>JAECXH010000027.1:2367500-12367500 GCA_018152175.1 Drosophila jambulina | reverse complement strand
AAGCGTTTTTTTCCGGGCAACGAGGGCTTGCTTTAGGGCACCTCGCTTTGCGCTTCATAGGGCAGGCCCTCTTAGGCTTTTTGCACGTCTTCTTTGGCTTGGCAACCCGTTTCCTCGGTTTGGAGCAGGATCCGTCTTCGGCAACGCCTTGTCCGTCGTATACCTTTCAGAAGGAGACAAGATCACAACCAAGTCCTGCAAGGAGGTGGAATCAACTCACAGATGAGAACAATCCTCGCTCCCGTTCGGGCATGTTGCCCCAGTAGCGCGCCGCAGCTTCCGATACTCGCACTGTGTAATTCTCGAGGAAGTTCTTAAAGCCAGTGTCAATGTCGCCAGCAGATAAACTTCCCTCACCACCAAATAATTTCGAGGTATTCATAATTTTAAACTTGCCTATAAACGTACCAATTTTACCTAAAAATACAACTCAATTGATTTTTCCAAAAAATGTTTGTTCTCCAAAAAGTTGTTGTGCTACGAACGGGTTTACGATTTAGAATGAATGTTCAGCAGGGCGGCAGTGCAAAGGGCAATTTTAGTTTGAAGGGAGAGCCACAGATTGCTTGATTATTCATTTGTTTAAAACCACAAACATTTAAATGTAAATTAAGGGAAAATAACATAGTTTCCTAGTACATCTCAAGAAGCTTCTCGGCCATGGCACGGATGCCGATCCAGGTCTCCGTGACGAACTCATCGATGCGGGTGACTGGCGGATTGAAACCAATGCTCCCAGCTCCAGTCAGCTCCATGGTGATGGACACATTAAACCCGGCATAGTAACCGTAGTCATCACTGGCACCAGCAGCGATGTAGAGGACATTGGTGGAGGATCCATAGGTGTAGACGGTGCCAGTGGCGGTCTGAATAGCCTCGGCTCCAGTGCGGGCCACAGCATCCAGATCTTCCCAGTTGTCAGGCAGATCGCTGGAAGAGCAAGAATAATGTTATAAAATATATGTAGAATAAATGGATATACTCTATTCGCATAAGATAATAACTTAAGTATCTCAATTTCAGTTAACTTCCATGAATGTGTCGAAAGAAACATATAAATAATATAATTTATATACGATACCTAAATATATATATGATTACTTACGAAGTCCATCCCCAAGGATACAGCAGATAATTGCCATAAGAGTGGATGGTGAGGTACATAACGCCCCGATCCGCCAGCGAGTGCATCAGATCCCGCACCACGATCGTCTCGGGCTCGGAGAAGGCATAGGGACCGGCATAGGTGTCCGAGCAGGGATTCGACGAGGCGCCCTCCTCGTTCCAGTGGAACGCAAAGTTGCGGTTGGGATCCGCTCCGTAGCAGGTCTGTCCGGCGTAGTTGTACGGCTGGCGGGTCTTGCGCCACATGCGGGCGAGGGTTCCGGTCTGCGAGTGCTCATAGCCATCGGCATTGACCAGGGGCAGGATGACCCAGTCGTAGTCCTGCAGCAGGTGGGCGTTCTGCTCGAACTGCTCCACCAGCTGATCAATGACATACAGGACCGCCGCCGGGGAGATCCATTCCCTGGCATGGAAGCCGCCGTCCATGAAGATCACCTTCTTGCCGGCCTTTCCGTCGCCATTCGTGATGGTGATGGTCTTCAGGACGCGTTTCTCGTAGGACCAGCCCACGGTTTTCACATAAACACGATGGGGAAACCGCTTGGCCAGGTCATCGATGTAGTTGATGATCTCCTCGTGGTTGTAATACCGCTCGGTGCTCAGGCGACCCTGGCCCGTGATGGGACTCAGGAGCCTCTGCATCTGCCTCTGGGCAAACTCCTCGGCAATGGAGGCGCCCAGGTTGGAGTTGACGACGCTACTGGCGATCTGTTGGGCCTCAATGAGTAGCTGAAACTGCTCCAGCTGTTCGGGGCTGACAATCACCCGGGAAGGGTGTCCCAAGAGGCGACTCTCGCTGAGGAAATCGAATCCCTCCAAGCTGAGTTGGTGCAGCAGCTTTGCCTGCTCGATGGTAGAGGGGGTTACCTCATAGATGCGATAGCTAAAATTAATCAGAATTTCTTACTTAATTGGAATGTCTTGCCTTATTTTCAGCCAGAAAATATTCCTATTCCTGTGAACTTTCCCACTCAAAGACTTACCCCTCATAGTCACGATCGGCGGCCACCAAGGCGGCGCCCAAGAGGAGCACTAGCAAGCCCAGGGAAAACTTCATCTCTTCGGTCAGACTAAGCAACCGCGTGGCCGGGGCGAGCCACTTAAATAGCCGCCAAAGTCACCCGGCGGCGTATCTAATCGCCGAATAGATCAATAAATAATAAAGCACTCCAAAAACTCCCGCACCGGTGACCCGCCAAATCAGAGCTGGCGCAATTTCCCAGTTAATGTCTCTTTATTTACAGCCCGATTATGGGAGATTACGCCGGGTACCGTCTTATCACCTCCACGGCCATGGCCCGCACACCCACCCAGCTCTCGGTGACCAGGCCCTCGATGTGCGAGACCCAGGGATCGAAGCCCAGGAACCCCGCTGCCGGCAGCTCCATGGTCATCGCCACCGTGGCGTTGGCAACTCCGAGAGCGAAGTCCGCCGTGTCCCCGGATGTGGGATACAGGACATAGTAGGTGCTGCCCCAGCTGTAGATCCCGTTGGTGGAGTGAATGATGGCCATGGCGCCGGCCTCCGCCACCGACATCATGTCCTGGTATTGATCCGGAAAGTCACTGGAACAATAGGAAAAGTCATATGAAAAGTACAACTAAAACGTATAAATTAATTATTAAATTAAATAAGTTACCAAATTGCAAATACTGGTAAATATATAGATAATTGCGAGGTGATATATAAGAATTCTTAGAAGTTAATTCTCCTGTAATTGATAACTACAATATTTATAAGACTTGGCTGTCTAGCTTTATCTAAACGCAGTAAATTGAGAATTCTTCTTTGGAAATTCATAGAAAAATTAACCAGAAATAAATTAAACAATAAAACACTTTGAAATGACAAATAATCTCTTTCTTTGCCTGTTCAACATATATAAGTTATTAACATTCCTGCATTTCTCGAGCTACAAACCTATTAAAATAATCTTTTTACTTAATCAGAAAATTTTATTAAAAATATTTTAATAAAAAAATATCTTTGAAATATGAAATTAGATATTTTACATATCCACGTAAGCCTGAAACCCTTTATAAAGCGGTGTCCCTTCAAGAATTGCCAACAAAATGTATCCAATCCTATTCCTAGTCACCTCCGTTCTCAGTGGTTCCTTGGCGACCCCTGCGAGATGGGGACCAGCTTATCAGACGGATGAGTATTACACCCTAGAGGGAATCGAGCAGTACCTTAATGGCCTGGCCAGGAGTTATAGTCACCGAGTTACTCTAAGAGAAATCGGAAGGTCCTACGAAAACAGGAGCCTGACCACCATCACCATCACCAATGGAGACGGACGGTCGGGAAAGAAAGCAATCTTCATCGATGCAGGATTCCATGACAGAACAAGGAACTCCTGCAGGACTTCGACTGGGTCATCCTTCCCCTGGTTAATCCAGACGGATACCATTATTCGCGATCCAACGACATATCTTGGCGAAAGAATGGCAGGCCTAGCAGCGAGGACTGTATTGGCATTGACCTCAATCGGTATTTCGAAACTGGATGGGGTCTAGGATCAGCTGATAGCAACCCGTGTGAGGGAACATACATGGGTCCTGAGCCATTCACAGAGCCAGAGTCTAGGGCAGTGAAAGGAGTTCTCCACGAACTTGCGGATGCTAATCGGGGAATTATGTATATATCGTTCCACTCACACGATTACCCAGTTGGATATGCTAAGTAAGTTCCTAGATATGTATTTCTTTATCACTCTTGACAATATTATATTTTAAGCGCAAATGCCACCAACTACAAGAGGCATGTAGAAGTGGCCACAGCTGCTCAAGAAGCCATAGCGAAAGCCTTTTCATCAGAAAATGGGATGAAACTATCACAGTGCTTATATCCTGTCGTTGGTATCTCTTGTGGCTACGCTTTCAACATCGGATTTCCCTTATCCTTTGCTTATGAACTTCCGGGAAAAACAAACGACTTCCATCGACCCAAGGAACTTATAAAAGATCTCGCTATTGAAACTTGGAAAGGTGTTCGCGCTATGGGAGAAAAACTAGCACGATTATTTTCTTAAACATTAAAGTCTCCTAAAATTTATTTCAAATGGATTTTATAAAGTAAATATTCTTCTAAAAAAACTATAAACTTACTCGGTGTATCCCCAAGGCAGTAGGAAGTAGTTTCCGTAGGAGTGAAGTGAAAGGTACCAGGTAAGCCTGTCGCTGTAATGAATCAGGACATCTCTCAGGACCTGTGACTCTGGCTGATCGAAGGGCCGCTCGCCCCGGTAAATATCCTCGCAAGGATCTGGTGAGGATCCCTCGTCGTGGCCCCACTCGTAGCCGAAGTTCCTATTCAGATCCGTGCCCACGCAGTCCGGACTGCTGGTAGGACGCCGGGTCTTCCGCCAGTAGCGTGAGTCCGTATGCGTGTACTCATAGCCATCCGCATTGACCACCGGCACGATGACCCAATCGAAGTCCTCTAAGAGCTCCTGGTTTTCCAGGTAGTTGTCCAACAGCTGCTGGATAATGTAGAGGGCCATCGAGGGCGAGATCCACTCTCGGGCATGAACAGTGCCATCGATTAGGATCACGGGCTTGTTCCTTCTGCCATCGCCGTTTGTGATGGTCAGCACCTTCAGGGGTCTCCTCTCGTAGCTCCAACCGAACTGCTTCACCTGAGCTCTCTTTGGAAACCGGTCGGGGAGAGTGTCCAGGTAATCGTTAATTTCCGAGTGAGTATAAAAGGCTTCCAAGACATCGAGATGGGGCAGCTGTATCCTTTGCTTTCTCTTAACATTGTCCGCTCTCTGGGCCTGCACTAAGGGTGCTAAGTCCTCAATTACCACTCGATGGCCCATGCCGTAGCCTTTAAGAATCCTAACCAAATCCTCATCTTCTCCGGGAGGAACTATTACCTTCAGGTGGGAAGTCTCAGTTCCATTTCCACTTGAACGCAGAAAATCCCAAAGCGGCTTTTCCTGGGACAACTTCCTTACAAGACTCGCCTGTTCAACTCGAGGCAAGTGCAGCTCAAATACCTTGAAGTCCTTGTAGTCCTGCCAGGCGAAGAGGAGCAGTGGCTGCCCCAGCAAAAGAATTAGGCAACACGCCACGAATGAAGTCATATTTCCCCGAATATCCGATATGGACTGGCCTAAAGCAGCGGCACGATCTGATAGCCTTACCAACGTTTTATCACTTTATTGGAGACGCTGCCGCCTGCCTACGATACCAAAGACGACTTTTATTTATATGCTTCCGTTTATGGCACAGACTAACTAAGTAGTTTCCCCTTCTGTTACCCAGGGATGAAGTAACGCCTTCCAAATAAACTAGTTCCAACTAACACAATTAACACAACAAAGTAATATAATAAATAAAATAATGAATAACTTTTCCTTAACTCTAAAGCTTACTCTCTGTAGTCATCACCACTAGTTACGTAGTTACAGTGATGTATGGAGTTAGCATTCTTGCAAGCTTCGACCCTTACACCTATTAAAAATTATCTTGCAATTGTAGCTAAATAAGACCTAAACCATTTAGAAAAGTTTTTTTTTTAATTAAAAATGTCTTCAAAGCATGTAGCTTTTTGTATTCCATAACCACGTAAGCCTGAAACCCTTTATAAAGCGCTGTCCCTTCAAGAATTGCCAACAAAATGTATCCCATCCTATTCCTAGTCACCTCCGTTCTCAGTGGTTCCTTGGCGACCCCTGCGAGATGGGGACCAGCTTATCAGACGGATGACTATTACACCCTAGACGGAATCGAGCAGTACCTTAATGGCCTGGCCAGGAGTTATAGTCACCGAGTTACTCTAAAAGAAATCGGAAGGTCCTACGAAAACAGGAGCCTGACCACCATCACCATCACCAATGGAGACGGACGTTCGGAAAAGAAAGCCATCTTCATCGATGCAGGAATCCATGGCAGAGAATGGCTTCCTCACACCACGGCCTTGAACATTATCAATGAGCTGGTGGTGAACTTCGAGGAGAACAAGGAACTCCTGCAGGACTTCGACTGGGTCATCCTTCCCCTGGTTAATCCAGACGGATACCATTATTCGCGATCCAAAGACATATCTTGGCGAAAGAATCGCAGACCTAGCAGCGAGGACTGTATCGGCATTGACCTCAATCGGAATTTCGAAACTGGATGGGGTCTAGGATCAGCTGATAGCAACCCGTGTGAGGAAGTATATATGGGTCCTGGCAGTTTCACAGAGCCAGAGTCTAGGGCAGTGCAAGGAGTACTCCACGAGCTTGCGGATGCTAAACGGGGATTTATGTATATATCGTTTCATTCGTTCGCAAGCTCAATTCTTTACCCATTTGCATATGATACGTAAGTTCATAGAAACGTTTTTCTTTTTCGCTTTTAACATTGTTATATTTTAAGCATTAATGCCCCCAACTACAGGGAGCATGTAGAAGTGGCCACTACTGGTCAAGAAGCCATAGCCGAAACCTTTTCATCAAGATATGAGGTGAAATCTTCGCACGATTTGTATCCTGCAGGAGGCACTTCAGGTGACTATGCTTACAGCATCGGATTTCGCTTATGCTATACTTGGGAGCTTCCGGGAGAGAGAAATGGTTCCAAATTCGGGTTCCACCCACCTAAGGAACTTATTAAAGAACTCGTTAATGAAACTTGGATTGGTGTTCGCGCTATGGGAGCAAAAGTCTCAGAAATAAATCAGAGCAAAAATTATAATCGACACCCAAAAGGTACTCAAGGATAGTCGTTTCTCAATGCTTAAGCAAAGTACTGTTTAATCAATAAACTTCAAAAACTATTCAATATTCATCTCTTTAATGCTTAACAACGAGGTCACTAATTAGTTTAAGGTTAACAAACAATAAATTCAATCGTTTAAATAGCTTAATAGAGGCTAACGTGCCGAATGAACTCGATGAAGCCGGCGAAGGTCTCCTTGCAGACGTGGACGATGTCGTGGGCGGGCACGTGGAACTCGTCGCCGGGCAGCTCCAGCGTGTAGGACAGGGGAATCCCCAGGTTACCGTAGGCGTAGTCGTCCAAGCTGCCGGAGGCCTCGTACAGGATGGAAGCGGAGGTGCCGATGGTGTAGCGAGTGCCGCGGTATTTGCCGATCTGGTTGGCGGCCCTCAGAGCCACCGAGCGCAGCGTACCCACCGTTGGAGGTACGGTGTTTCTGCAGAGCGAGAAAAGTGCATAAAAAATTAATTAAAAACTTGTAAATATTTGGAGAACGGTTTTCATATCAATTTTGTTATCGAATTTGCCATTCTTCTATTATATAATAGAATACACTCATGTGCGTTATTTTTTGTAGCTGCTTCAAATTGAGATCACAGATCTTTTCTCACAGTATAAAAACGAGAGTGAGATGCGAATTAAATGGATGCAGTGGCAGAAATATTCGGGTTTAATTGCTTTTAGCAAATAATTGAAAAGTAAATTGAATTTCTTTCCGGGCAACCCCCGCAGTTGGGGGTTTGCGGACACGAAACATGGAAAACCGGGAGGGGGAAAATCCCACACCTTCACTCCCCGTACCCATCCATACTCACTTCGCATAGCCGTAGGGATAAAAAATGAATTTGCCAAATGAATGAACATCCAGGCTGAGTTTCACACGATGCCGATTGAATTCCAGATACCGCACCACGGCGGAGGTCTCCGGCTCCGAGTTCGGCGCCGTTCCCGAGTAAACCTCCGAGCAGAGCTGTCGAGGTTTTTTTTTTTATAAAAAAAGGAAACCAGGATTACGACGCGACTCAGTGGCGAAGGTCAATGTTACGGGCTTACGTTCTGACTGGCACCCTGGTAGTTCCAATGGTTGCCAAAGTTCCGGTTGATATCCACGCCGGAGCAGGCATGGCCGGCGTAACGATGACGGTTCTTGCGCCAGAAACGATCCTAGAAGTACACCAAAATTTTGAAAATTTAGAAACTATTTAAATTATACAAATTTAACATATATGTATAATGGTTAGATAATTCCTATTTGAATTTTCAAAATTTAGAAACTATTTAAATTATAGATCTTTAACATGTCTGTATATAGTGTTTAGATTAAACATAATTTCTATGCTATTTTCAAACAATATCTGTCAAATGTACTGTAAACTTGGATATAATTATACAAAAATACAATACAGTATGTTTTCCTACAGTCTACCTTCGAGGATTTAAATACTACTATATTTTAAAACTATAAAAATAAAAGTCTGACATTGTTTAAAGATAATTAAAATTATGTGCATTGACTACATATAAATATATAAATTTTAATTAATATTTTATTCATAGTATTTAGTATTATTATTAGTATTTCATTTCATAAATTGATATATTTAAGGAACACTTTACATTTAATAGTTCACCTTATTTAAAGTGCTCTGGTACTAAAATATATTTTGACTAAAATAAATGACTTCCATTAAGTGTTCTAAAGATATTCTTTGATGTATAGATGCTTATACATATGTATACACATGAAAAACATAAAAAAGCAAATAGAAAAAGAAAAGTTTTGCTGTATTTTAAATGTAGAATATTATAAAAATAAGGCTTTTCCTTAAGTATGATATAAGAATATTTATGAAATTTTAAATAAATTCTTAAGTACTGTAAAATGTAGATGAAGCGCTCTTTATTAGTTACGTTTATTAGGTTTATTATAATAATACTTTGTTATTATTTTCCCAGAACTTACCGACGTATGAGTGTATTCATAGCCATCGGGATTGACGAGCGGCACCAAGAATACCTCCACATCCTGCAAAACCCGCTGGAAAGCGCGCAGGTTGCTCAGGAGCTCGTAGGCCAGATACAGCACCGTCTGGGTGGTGATCCACTCCCGTCCATGGGTTGCTGCCTGGATGTAGGCCACCCGTCGATGACGCTGAAAATGTTTAAATAGATAAGTAAATAATAATATAAATATTTTTAGCTAGCCAGAGTGATTGCTGAGAACCTCTAATATATAGTTTACAAAATCGAATATATCTTACCACCCGGCTGTTCAGGGATATGGAGAGCGCTGCAATATGGCGACCCTCGTTGGAGTGACCCAGGGACTCGTAGCGACAGTACTGCGGATACCTGGCCGCCAGTCCGCTCATGAAGCTGAGCACCTCGTGGTAGCGCGGATAGTGCGAGAAGAAGCCGCGAGCCTGGCGACGCGACCGGCGACGTGGCTGCTCCGCCTCTGCGCAATCCTCCTGCTGGCACTCCTCGTACGCATCCTCGGCGAAGGAGCTGTTCGCCTGCAGGGCGGCCATCAACTCCATGAGCGGCTGCATCTGATAGCTGACGCCCAGGCTGGAGAGGCGGGTCTCGAACTGTGCCTTCCTCCGGGGGCTCACCGTCAGCACGGATGAGTTGCGGGTCAGCAGCCAGAAATCCAACTCGGCATCGTTTGTCTGCAGATCCACCATGTAGCGGAAGGCATTGTCATCGCCATGCTGCACCGTGTATTTTGTGTAGCTAAAAGAAAACATTGAGTTTATTTGAAAAGGTACGAAATAACTTTAAAGTAAGTTACGGGTATTTTAAATGAGAAAAAATAAAGAAATATTTAGTATCTGACCCTTGAATAATATTATATTGATCGCTTTATTTGCTATCTTCTTGCAGATTTATTTTCAGATCAGGGTATTTTTAATCTTTAATCGTTAATCTGGAGAATCAATATTAATGGAGGTGCCGATCGAAGCGTGTAAAAACTTTGATTAAAAAAACAAACAAGCTTTGAGCCATATTTTGGTAGTGAGTGTGTCAAGGTTGGGCAATCTATTGTTTTTTGAAGATATGTGTTAATTAATTCATTGTAGAGATCACACACGGTGTTCCAACTAAATATATATTAGCGTCCATTTGACAAGCATTTTATTAATTCAAAAACACAAACATTTTGACACTTTTTGGTAGTCCTTCTAATAAGTTGGGTGCGATATGCTTATTAGCCGTTCGCAATTAGCTGATAGATAATAATAATTACGTCTATATAGAGCCGGGAAATCCCGATGATTGCTCCACATGTCTCAAACTAATTGGACAACAAATTAATTTATGGCTCGCCCTCGCCCGGCGTCAAAATGAGTTGTTGATTCATAAATTTATGCAAAGCGGTGGCTGGCTGGCTCTTTGCCGTTTGTTGGCTCTTTGCCACCTCGCTCGGATCGGTGGCCAATTTATCATCTCGTAAAATTCCACAACGGCAAGCACACACGAAATACAAGAAATAGTGAAGCAACAAGCGATGCCAGCGAGTATCTGCCTTGAGTCCATGTATTTATCTGGGGTTTGTGGGTGGCAAGGAGGGGGTACACTCAAAGAAAATTTATCAGACACCTGAAAGATCCTAACAACCTAATAGAAAATATTCAAACAAGACTGTGTTTGCTACATTACTACTTTTTAGCTCTATTTTAAAACGATTTATAAAAATTCAAAAAATTACAAATATGCCTAATGCTCTTTTAAAAATTCGTATTGAATTTACAATACTTGAAACATTTATATATACATATATACACTTGAAATCAGATAAGGTAAACTAAATATTAATTATAATTGTTCTAGTCTTCGCTTGGAGTTAGGAATGTACGTCTTAAAAGGAAAAAAAAAATTCATTAATATATATAGAACACAATATAATATTAGCTATTTTTGAAGTATCAATTTTTTAAGTTTCTGCAATATCAATATTTAGAGAAATATCTAAAAAACAGGTCTTTAATTTATTTGAAAACTTTAAAATTACATTACTGACCTCTCTTATTTCCATCACCTTTTATTTTTATGAATTTTATTGTAATGCACCTAGAGTAGAATATTAATTTAAAATACGTATACAAATATTTTATATGTTTGAGTTAAACTCAAACCTTGAATGTAAGAAATACAACAAATTCGGATATATACAAATCTGAAATCTGGAGAAAAATAACGCACTTCGTTAAATACAATATCGTTATATTAGAAAACATCTAAAAAAGGATACTTTAATTGTTTGTTTGTTTCAGAACTACATGTTTAATAATCTCTCTTAACTATTTTTGTTTTTCAAAAATAAACTAAACTAATTATAATTGATTGAATTTTAAGATGAGCTAATCAGATATTAAAAATAATATCAATTTAAATCTAGCTGAACTCATTCAACAATTTGACTAGCAAAGTAAGTTTACTTCTAAAGTAAACCAAGATACATATATTTAAAATAATAAATTAAATTCCAAATATTTTCCCACAGTGCATTCGCTTTTGTATCTGAAGACAAAGGCGCCAGCTAAAAGCTAATCACGTGTGGCAGCCAACGGCATCCAATGATAATTTAATTAAGCGCCCCCCGCCGACGGGCGAATTGGAATAACCGGCGCGGCGGGGCACATTTTTCATCTTTACATAAAGATATGGTTTATAATTTTCCCAACACATTTTTAGGCAAATCAGGGGCCATTGTCCATCAGATGCCACCGGCCTTGTGGAAATGCATAACTCTCTGGGCGCTTTGCATGCTTAAAATTATACATTTCTTATATTTTCGAACTTGAAAAGCTTGGGTGGTGATGAAACCACCGCAGCCACTGGGCAGCAGCAAAGATCGGAAGGAAGCTGGCAATTGACAGACAGACGGAATTCCAGCCTTTGGCTCTGAAATTCTGCCCTCTGCCACCGCAAGCCCTCATCCATCACTCATACGCCACATGGGCCGCCGTGACAGACGAGAGGAGATGTTGTTGCTCGAGGGCAGCGGCTTGTTTGGCAAACATTTCGCACTGCGATTGCTCCTCGGCAATCACAAATTGCGAAAATTATCATCGGAACTGCTGGGTTGTTTGGTGTTTTGTTGTGTTTTGTGGCGTTCAACTGTTGGCCATTGACCAAAGCGACAAAACGTTTAGCGCCGCTTATTATGAATGTATTATGACGACTTCTAAACACGGCCAGTGGCCATGGACACGGTTAAGGGCAATATTCGTGGCGTTAAAATGTGAACAAACTTCTTAGATAAGTTTTAAAAGGAAATATAGTAGCATAGTCCACTTTAAAGTCTCAAATAAATGATTATGAAAAAGTCACAAATGTCGTTAATATTTGAATAAACTTCCTAGGTAACTTTTAAGAGGAAATATCGTTGTGAAATGCTTTTGAAAAGACAATTCAAATGTCACAATAAATTTAAAATTAGTTTAAGAGTAAACGTCGTGAGATAAAAAAAAATAAACAAGACAATAACGTCTTTAAGTGAAAAATCAGTTAAATATAATATTAATGCGTTAAATTTAACACTTTAAGGACAATACATTTATTATATAGGGCTGGAATTTTCAGAGGCAAGTAAAGATATATATTTTTTATTATGATTTCTATTTTAATTGGTATTGATCGTGTGAATTTTGAGACTTTTAATTGGTTTTTTAATTGCGCAGCAGATTATTTATAAGTCAGTTTTTACCAAGAAATCTCTTTAGTAAACTCTAGTTTTTGTTTAAGAGTATTATTCATTAGTGGAAATTTATTTAAAGAATACAAATGTTCTCTCTATGTTCAGGACTGTTTAAAGTAAAAGAAAGCATGTAAAACTACTATTTAAAAATAAGTTGAGAAAGTAAAATTAATGGGAAACACTTTTGCAGTTTGTTGTAACTATATACTAATTAAAAAAAAAAATAATAATAATACTTAATTATTTATACAATTAAAATTCATGGACTATCCAACCTACTCTAGTAACAAGTGTATAATTTTTCAAAGTTTACTTATTTTGATGAACGAAAACTACAACAGAAAATGCTACCATTGCTTCGAAAATTTTACGATTGGTTCTGCGATGTCTTTGGCTTCTTTTGGCTGGCATCCTTGGTGGCGATACCCTATCTGAGCCACCGCTCCAAGCAGGATGACTTCAACATGCTGGATACGACCATAATGTACGTGGCCATCTTTATCGGAGCCTTTGGATTACTCAAAGAAGATTTACGAGAAAGGCCCCGGCAAGGACTAGGACCACAAGAAGGGCGAGTCGAGTAGTTAACCTGAGCTGGCGTCGTGGCCCTGATCATCGTGAAACCCGTTTTATAACTAGAGACTCGCCAAAAACAAAAATTCAATTAATGCGATTCGCCTGATTGATGTGTACGACACAAACATTATCTTTTTTGCTAGTGCCTTTTCGGTAACGTTGTAAATTATAATTAATGCGAGTAGCCGCTGACGATGATGATGATTACCCTTCGTAGCCGGCCAGGTTGTTTCCGAGGCCGGAGCCCGCCAGTCCGAGGAGGCAGAGCGCCAAGCCGCACACGATTCCCTGCCACATTTTCGCCATGTACTATATACTCGCAGTGCACACTTTATTCACTTCCACGATCTGCCCAATTATGTATTAATATATGCAGTTGCAGTTGCATGGACAAGCACACGATTTATGTATTTCTCTATTGCACTTTTGTTGGCCGTTTGTGTCTTATTGTTTGCGCGCTGCACTTGAGCCACCTGATTATGCAAGTGGCTGTGATTGAATAGTTAGTTTGTTAATGGCAAACAGTAGACGCTCAGCGGACGCGATCCGTGCGTTCCATCTCCGGTCCGGCGGAAGACTGACGGGCGGTTCGAAAAGCGGCCAAGAAAGAAGACGAGAGGCTGGCCAAAAAGCACACAGACCGAAAAATGGTCTCGGATCTCGCGGAGTTGATTGTTTAGAAAAGTGAGTGTCAAGGTCGGACTTGCGACCAGTTTTTTGGGGCCTGGGTTCCGAAGAGATATATGCGAGCGCGTCACGAGACGAGTTGCGGGAAGCCTTTCAGCCAATTGATCGCGGCACGCGTCGGGCCTATACTGATTCAATCGGTTTTTACGGCTTAGAACGTATTTAATATCTTTGCATAATTTATTCACCGGCTTATTGCCCTTTAATTTGACTTTTTCCTTTTTCTCCGTGTTGCTTACAAGTCTTGATTGGTTTTTTTCGAAAGTCGAAAACTAGTTTTTTATAATTTGATCACTTTTGGCCGAAACAATTTGTTCTCTGGCTTATTTGTGGATTCTGCATCCGCATGTCGCGGTTCGTGAATCGATTCTGAAGCCGTCGCTTGTTTATATTCTGGTTTTTATAGAGGAACTCGTATTACTGCTAAGGTTTTATGCTTTCGGCTTCCTAATGTCATGATGATGAGTGTTCTGTGTGCCGTGTGCGGTTCGATTTGAAAGTTCAAGATGTATCGTTCCTTTGGAGCACTGAACTTTCGATTTTTGGCCAAAAACGGACAAGGTCAAGCCATAGCCGGAAGTCGGGAGCACTTCATTACAGTTACCACCATCCAAATACGCATTTATTGAGTTCATTAATTCGTCAAGAGATCATCACCAGAAGCCAGGTCACTCAACGCCAAAACAATCATCAAGCCATCATCATCATCAGCACCATCGAGCCCCTTCAGATCTCTGCTGATATTTATATTCGATCGCTTGACTTTGCTTTCGGTTCGCTTCGTTTCGGTCCGCTTTTGTGTGTAATTATTACTTCCGGATCGATTGGAGCTGCAGTTTACCAAAGAGTCTTCGAAAAAAGTTGGAGCAGATGAGCAGGTGAACAAATAAGCCGCCGCCGCTGTCACTGGCATATTTCCGGCAGAACTAGTTTGTGTGAAATAATTTACATTTAAAATTCATGCCACTTAATGACTTGGCCTGGGCTTAATGCCCAACTCAATGGCCAAGTTCTAAATCATTTTAGTTTATTTATTAGCCGGGTCCAGACACCATCATCGAGCCAACAGGGCATTCAACTTTTCCCGCACGCGGCCGCAGTCGCAAATCAAATTTATTTGCTATCTGCTCTCTGCGATCGCATTAGCTCAAAGGCTTAAATACAGTCGCATAAGGAAAGATCTATTTCGGGTTGGTATTGTTCAGCTCAAGGCATGGTATATATGTGTGGTTATTGTCTCGACTTCTGCGGGATGATTTGCATCTGAAAACCCATTGGTGACAATAGATGCGTCTGGCCTTAACCATGAACATGAAATCTTTTATCTCTTCTTTGGGAACGGAACTGCGGCATACACAGAGATATATATAAATATAAACATAAATTCATGAACAAGTAGTATCTTAAAAGGCATCACTATTATGTCTTATTAATTAACACAGTGATTAAGAAATTATATTAAATTTAAATCTTATAATGTATTTGCATTATATGTACAAAAAATATATTTACTTTTAACGGATTCCCAAATAGATATATATTTATTTTATGGATTACCTAATTAGAGGGAGTTCATAGAATATATCGAAAAATGGTGCTAGTAAAATATAGTTAATTGTGTTGCAATTTGACATAAAATATTTAATAGCAAAAAATGTAGACAATCAGGCACACAAAAACTACTAAGTTTAATTTTATTAAAACGAAAATAACTAAAATATATTCATGCTTTTAGATACTTCAAGATTTTATAATAGTTTAACCGGGAAAAAATCATATATATGAAGATACATGCAATAAAATTTATACCATAAAAAATTAGTGTTTTTTCTTCGTGTGCATATGATAACTTAATAGACTGTTTATTGGCCCAAGGAGTATGGGATCTTGTTGCGCTCGCACAGTAATCAAAGTAATCAGAATATTGCCTCACTAACTATGCCAAATTGAACAAAGTTAAATTGCCCTGCCACATGACAAAATATAGGGATTGTTGGGGCAGGTCCAGGCCAACTTTCCCAGCCATACGTATTTGTTTGGGCATAATTGTTCGGAATTTCGTTAATTCGTAAACAGTTTTATGCTACATTACATTTCGTCATCGCAACTCGAACGAAAGGCAGGAGACAGCCGTCAGGCGGCAGCTCCAGCAAAAACAAAAAAAAAACTTCCCTGGATTCAACAAAGTTTGGCCCTTTATATTCGCCAACATGCTAATGACATAATGTGCATACTTCAGAAGGGTTCCCCAAAAACCTCCCTCATCCCCAAGAAAAAAAATACGGCCAACCGACTGACTTACTGACTGGGAAAGGCTTCACTTGCCAAGGGACTTTGCGTGTTGAAGCCGTGTAACAGTAAACAAAAATAAAGGAAAATGCTTCTCAATAATATCGGAAAAGAACCGAAAGAAAAATATTCTGTAGGATTCATTACAAATAATTGTCAGAGCAGAACATAATTTTTATCAAGCCATATTATCTGTTAAAATTATGAATAGATGATCTGCAATTTTCCGGCATTACTTGCAAGCTATTATTATTAAAATAATAAAATGAATCTAAGTTTAAAAAAAGTTAATTTCGATATATTAAATAATCAAAAATATTTTTTTTATTTCCTCCCTTAAAACATTACAAATTAAAAACAACCTTTACCTAAAACTTATTCACCACGCTAGTCAGACCATTTTATAGTTTCACAGGAAAGGAGTATACATAGTACATCGGGCTGGGAAAGGAGTAACTATGCATTATGTAGACATAGCTAGACGTAAATATATGGCAGTCACTGTGTCAGGAAGTTGACTAAAAGACCGTTAAATGAAAATCAACACGAACATGGTTCCCGTATAAATCAACTGGTTGCGTTGCTCCCGCTCCATGCCATACATATTTATACCAATTTATATGGATTCGGTTAAGGGCTAAAGCTGTATGAATTTTTGTGTGCCGCGCACTTTTGACTTTTGCGTTGACATGACATTTGCGGAGCAATAAAAAGATATATTACACTCGGCAACAAGTTGTGGCAAGTGCCAGAGGTTGCTTTTTATAAGCATCATAAATCGGCACATTTGTTTGATCATTGGGATTATGAGGAACATAAAACAAAGATATTGGTGATGATTATTAAAAAAAAGAATATATGAACGATAATATTTAAATATGCAAATTATTTTTATTATTATATTTCGATACTATTCGGGTAATCAAATTAGAATTTTTCCCCTTTTACTATTCAGTTAATGTTATATGAGTTGTAGTAAATTTAAAGCTTAATTTAGTTAGTTAATTAATTTTATTTAAATCCTAGTGAACAGCATGTAGCCGAGTGTATTCAGAGGGCAGATCCCCAAATGAACTTCGCTGTAAAACGCTTAACCGGAGTAGGAACAGGACTGTTCCCACTCCAGCCCAGCTACTGGCTGCACGCCAGCTCCCGGAGTCAGGGTCCTTGTTTATTTGCATTTGAAGGTGCCTGCGCTTTTGGACGCCCACGACGCGGCTGCTCACCCTCCGTCTGCTGCTCCTCCTCCTCCTCCTGCTCCTGGTCCTGCTCCGACTCCGTCTCCTGCTCCTTCTCATACTCCTGCTCCTGGTCCTTCTAACTGCTCCTGTTCCTGGTTATGCTCTTCACGACGCCCACCAGTCAAGTTACCCAGCCCCTGGACTGACATTTAGCATATTTGCGTTTTGTGGCAGCTGCAGCCCCGGCTGGGGGATTCCGAACCCGAATCCAAATCCAATTCCGCATTACATGCTACCGGGGCCCAACTTATTAAACGTTGTCGCTGTCCCATTTACCCACTGCGAATATTACACTGAAACCAAGAAAAATCATGGTGTTTTTATATAAACTATTTATAAATCAAAAATATATTTAATAAATTAAATAAATTAAATAAAAAAGAAATTTTTAGATCTGAGGTCCGATCAGTAGCACAGTTTAACGATCTTACAAGGGGAAAGAAACTGTGGAAATAATCAGCGGCACTTGTAACCTTGTGGCATTTAATTAAACGACCGACATAGATTAATTACCTTTAATTTTCATTAAACTTCGTTATTAAGTCTACAAGAATTCTCTCTGCTAGAGATCATAATGATCATAATGGTCTCGAAAATGTGGGCGGTTCTTATTGTACCGATTCAACCTTCTTTTGGATTTGTTAAACTTCTTAACCATTATTAGACTTTTTTATAACTTTCTTGCAGTGCATAAACAGGAGTCGTTCTAAGGGAAGTTGGAGTTTTAGTGGGAACCAGAGTTGCGCCATTTATGGGTACAAAACCCTGGCTGCCGATGGTTAAGGCCCGCACAATGGAAGACAATCCCAAGCAGCGCACACGGCTCTCTCTGCTCGTCGTGGAGCGGCTGCACCTGAACATCAAGTGCCAGGTGAGATTCCCAGCAGGCCTGACCCCTTCGGCTTCTACTGTCAATCCGATCCAAAGTGCCAGTTTCAATTTGAGTCTGAATATAGCAACAACCCTTAAATTCTCCAGTGATAACCTTTTTTTTTTTTGATAATTTGTGCCCTTTTTCTTTGCCTTTGGCAACATCTGCTGTCCACTATGTTGGGCACAAAATCTGCACGCACCTCCACAAAAAAGACGACGAAGGGCCAGAGCCGGGACACCCCGATCACGCCACTCCGTCGGGTGGTCATCCCGCGTCCGGACATCCTGCACAGCTACCTGGAGTACAAGCAGATCAATCAGTATCTGGAATATCTTTCGAACCGCTATCCGCACTTTGTGCACATGTACACGTTGGGCCACACCCACGAGAAGCGAGAGATTCGAGCACTTGAGATTAACTGGATGAACTCGGAAAACGTGGAGTTGCCCTTGCAAATGCGAGAGCACTCGCCGCCACCGTACGTGGCCGGCACCATTGGACACCCCGCTGTGCCGGTGGTGCACAACGCCAGCCATGGCCGGAACACGGTATTCATTGAGGCGGGAACCCATGCCCGCGAGTGGATCAGCATCAGTACGGCCCTTAACTGCATCTACCAGCTGACGGAGCGATACACCCGCAATATCGATGTGCTGCGGAAGTTGCGCTTCATCATCGTTCCGCTGGTGAATCCCGATGGTTATGAGTACTCACGCACCAAGGTAACTTCCTGTTAAATATTTTATTTGAAATTTTTAAATATGTATCGAGAAACATGCTTACCGTCCTGTCGCAGAATCCCAACTGGCGCAAAAACCGACGACTCCACAAGTCCACCAAGTTCGTGGGCACGGACTGCAATCGGAACTACGACATATTCTGGGCCAGCGGTCCTGGCAAAATCAACCGAAACACATTCAAGGGCGATCGACCCTTTTCCGAACTGGAAACGCGGGCGATGCGCAACATACTGGACCGGCTCAGTCCCAACCTGCTGTTCTTCCTCTCGCTGCACTCGTATGGCCAGAGCATCATGTATCCCTGGGGCTATTCCCGCGAAGCTCCGCTATATTGGCGCGAGCTCAGCTCACTGGCCAACTCTGGACGGAGTGCGATCAAGTCGTACAACGGCAGGGAGTACCGGACAGGTAGCATCAGCTGCTTGACCAAGCGCACCATAGCCGGCTCTGTGGTGGACTATGTTTACGGCGTGCTTCGGGTACCGATGGCCCTGGTAATGGAGCTGCCATCGCGGGAGCTTGGCTTTCAGCCCCCGGTGGAAGTGATCAGCCAGATTGGGCACGAAAGCTGGTACGGCATCCGTGAGATGTGCAAGCGTTCCTACGACCTGCGCACCCAAATCAATCGCGACAACGAACCGCAACTTCCGCGACAGGCACGCTACGTCTCGGAGGCCAGTAACGAAGGGTCGGTGGCCACGGAAAATGGCCCGTCGGCCAAAGAGAAGAATCCGGCGTCGGCAGGTGGCGGCGATGCCGCCGAAACCAATTCCACGCCCAAGAAAAAGAAACGGGTGAAGCGCTCAATGCGGGCGCAACACGAGGCCATCCTTCGTTTACAGAGTTCCAAGCCATCCGCTGGGCTGAAGCCCTTACCGGCTGGACTCTTTCCGCGCCAGCTACCAAACTCAGCACCACCAAGGAGACCCGGACGTGGCGGCGGAGGCGCCGGTGGCGATGGCATGCTGCTAACTACGAATGGCAAGCTGCCCATATCCTCAACAATGCCGCTGAGCGTGTTCCTGTAAACTGGAGTCTTTTCGTGATTAGTGCCTAGATGTTTTAAATTAAAGTAAAAATTATAAATTAGAAGACGTTTATTTTAATTACGGGAACTTTCTGCGTCGGGTTGTCTTTCCAGAGTATGCACCTATTGAGCCAGTTCATATGTTAATACAAAAAAAAGCAGCTCTAGAGTGGTCCCTGACCCTTGAACATAATTGCAAGATACTTAGCAACAATTCGTAGGATAGTTTTTTGTTTGCTTTTTAAAAGAAAGAAAATAAATGTACAAGTTAATCTGGCGAGTTTAAATAACGATAGTGTTTTATATTGAAAATCATATGATAATTCGCGCAATTTCACAATGTATCTGTTTCATAGTGAGAGTACTTAAAGACTAATACAACAAATCCATTATTGTTGAGTTACTTATCATTGACGGTTGGCACTCTGGGTGCGGCGTATTTTTTGCGAAGTTTGTCGTAGATCTTGCGATCCTGCCGATAAATAGAGAATATTTAGAAAGTGGTTTCATATATAAGGAACCAAGCTTTTTCTACCTGTTCATTGACTGAGGGGCGGAGTTGATTTAGAGCCTCCATGAAATGCTCATTGCGCACACACAGATCGTCAAGGTTGGTGTTGCCATCGTTCAAGGATTGGCGTAGGGCGAACATCGACGCCTGCTTAACAAGTCCAGCCAAGTCGGCACCGGTGTAGCCTTCAGTGTTTGCAGCAATCTTATCGAGATTCACATCCTCAGCCAGCACAGGACGCTTTCCGTTCTGGGTGAAAGATAAATGTTATTTGGCTATTTGACTCAGCGAAAGATCCCGATTAACTCACCTTTGTTGTGGCTTTTAGAATATCGGCACGCTCGTTTTCCTCCGGTAAACCCACGTATAGAATTGTGTCCAGACGACCTGGACGCAGAATGGCTGGATCGATTATATCAGGTCGATTGGTTGCGGCCAAAACGTAAACACCCTTGCGCTCCTCCACACCGTCCATTTCGGTCAACAGTTGGTTGACAATGCGAGTCCCGGAGTTGTTGCCATCGCCGCCATCGGAACGCTTGGGACAGAGCGAGTCGAACTCGTCAAAGAAGATGACGCAGGGGGCCGAGTTCCTAGCACGTTGGAAGCAGGCGCGCACAGCACGCTCGCTCTCGCCCACGTACTGCAAAATTCGAAAATGTTTGAGCTTTAACATCAACAGTTTTCTGATTCTCTGTAACTTACCATGTTCATCAGTTCTGGACCCTTCACTGAAATGAAGTTTATGCCAGCCTCATTCGCAATGGCTTTGGCCAGGAGGGTTTTGCCGCATCCCGGCGGACCGCAAAGCAGGACTCCCGAGGGAGCGGTCAGCCCGAGGCGCTCCAACATCTCCGGATACTTAACCGGCGCCAGCACAGCCAGCTTCAGCTCTTCACGAATGTCTTGTAAGGCTCCAATGTCGTCCCAAGTGGTGTCCGGCACCGTAACGAAGCCCTCACGCTTAGCCGATGGCTGCATCCCCTTGATGGCTTCAAGGAAATCGGCCAGGGTGAGGCGGAACGTTGGATCGGAGAAATCATCGGGGGGATTGTCCAGAAAATTGGTTAGCTCAGCCAGTGTAGGCTCGTAATATTCGTTTTCCAAGGAGTCAACTTTCTCCTCGTCCGAATTCTCGCCCTCTTCCTCATCCACCTCCATTTTGTCTGTTGACTTCTTAATATCGCCATTAGTCGGCGTGACGTTCTTGGAGGTTTCAGTTTCAGTTTTGTCTTCAGTTTCAGTTTTGTCTTCAGTTTCAGTTTTGCCTTCAGTTTCAGTTTCGTCTTCAGTTTCAGTTTTGTCTTCAGCTTCAGCCTTATCCTCAGCTTCAGCTTTTTTCTCGACCTCCTCCTTATCCTTAATAGATTTCTCCTTTTCATCGTCATTCTCCGGCGCTGCCTTTTTGGAACTCTCAGTTTCAGCCTTATCCCCATCAGCTCCGACTTCCATGTCGACGTCCTCTGTTTCGCTCTTATCTTCATCAGCCTTCGGCTCTTCATTCACTTCCTCTCCGGAATCTTCGTCCTCTGCCTCCTCAATAGGCTCATCGTCATCCAGCGTAACAGTGGTCATATTCAACTCATTGGCCTTATGCAGTTCCCGGAACTTCTTCAGAGATCTATTCTTCACTGCCACGTTAGCGGCACGGCAAACGAGGGCCATCAGATCGGCGCCAACATAACCTGGTGTTAGCTCAGCTATCTTGTCATAGTTTAGCTTTGGATCGACGGTCAAGGTTTCGCACTGAAGGCGGAGGATCTCTCGACGCTCCTTGCGCGTCGGTATACGTAGGGCAAATTCGTGGTCGAAACGACCGATACGACGTAGTCCGGGATCGAGGACATCAGGACGCGTTGTGGCCGCGACGACTATCACTGAGTGGCCCTGCTCGTTGATCCTCAGGCTATCCAAGCTGCTTATAAGCTGCGATACAATGCGGCGGTTCATGTCCTTGGCCGCGTGCTGTCGATCACCACCGATAGCATCAATCTCATCAATGAATAAAATACAGGGAGAATAAAACAGGGCCTGTTCAAAGACCTCGCGGATGCGCTCCTCCGACTCGCCGGAGATGCCACCAACTAGCTCCGTGGCCGGGACTTCGAGCAGCGGCATCTTCAGTTGCTACAGAGGTATAGAGAGACATTCGTTATGACTAGTCAGAATAACATAAGAATTTGTTAAACTCACTCCACTTATGGCACGGGCCAGAAAGGTCTTGCCACAGCCGGGTGGTCCGTGCAGCAAGATACCCCTGGAGGGCATTAGCCCCAATTGGAAATAGAAATCCGGCGACTTAATGTGAATGAACATCTCGCAAAGCTCCTTAAGTGTTTCCTCCATGCCGCCAATGTCACGGAAACACTCGGTAATGTGCTGCACATCCAACTCCTTTTTGTACTTACGAGGTTTGTTGGGGCCTCGCTGTTGTTGGGCCGATTGGTGATTGTTGAGCTGTTGGTAAAGCGGCTTACCCGGACCAGTAGCAGGATTGGCATTATGAGGCTTGAATGGTTTATTAGGAGCCCTGTGTCCTGTTACATCGTTACCAACACTACCCTGAATAACATTCGGTTTAGCTACTAAAGAAATAAACAATTTTAAGCAAATATTTAATGCACAAATATTTAATGCTACCTTTCTTTGCAGCCGTCGGCATCTCTGGCGCGTCGTTCATTAGGCGTTTCAAGGCATTGCTCTGGGCAGGTGATGCTGCTGCAGTTGCAGCCACAGCCACAACCGGAGGTGCAGCCGGAGCCTGAGCTGCAGCTTGAGTCGGAGCTGGAGTGGCTCCATTTGTAGTTTTAGCATCCTTGTCGTCGTCTTCATCCCCACTTGATATATCGATGGGTTCGCTAAAAGTTTTATGAGCCACTGGCTTCCTGGAATTTGAATACAAATCATTCATCATGTTGTTCAGCACACTGTTGTTGGTAGTGGGTAGGGCTTCGGAGTCCTGGCTGGAGGTGCCGTCTTCTGAGCTGTCCGCCTTGTCCAAGTTGTAGCTCTCCGAAATGATGGCGAAAGCTAAGAAAAATGCATTTTTAAATCACTACTCGCAGGCTCAGGCCCAGGCCCTTCAGGGGCTTACCTTGATGCACCAATTGCTTGAAGGGCCCGAATTTGCGACGCTTATAGTCTGGATATGTGTTCATCAACTCCTTGGTCATCTGCTTTATATCTAGGTAGGTCTCGCCAATGTGCTCCTCGAGGTACTGTGTTGGGAATCGGAGGGTAGGAGAAATTAGAACAGCCTGCGACCTAACCTTGTTCTTGTCGTGCCCATATTCGGCGCCCTTACAAAAGGGATTTTTCGCTTTTCCTCGCGATTTGCCGGCTATCGGCACTGGCTTGCGGCGCGGCGTGGCGTGGCGTAGCGATGAGAAACAAAAAATTAACTTAAGGATCAAGCAAACTAACCTTCTTTACGCGAATCGATATCAATGTGTCGTGTAAAAGTGGCTTGGTCTTATCCATATTAAGTTTGGATCAAACAAAACAACACGAAAAGAAACAATTTGCCGCTCGCGGAATGCAAACGACGCCTACGACTCGATAACTTTTGTTCGCCCGTTCGCACTCACCTGTGTTTGGGTAGAAAGCAAATTATTCGATATTTGTATTTAAAAGCAAAAAATTATTTCTTTTAATCTGGGGGAATACGTTGTGCTCTTCACGAAAATGAAATAAAAATGACGACGGCTAAAAATGCATAAACTCGGTGCAGAAAATACGCAGTCATCAAATAACATTAAAAAATACGGTCAAAATCAAATTACTTTATAATGAAATTAACACGTAAAGAACGCATAAATATGTATATGTTGCAGCATGATAAACATGACTTTTAAAAAATGGAAAATTAAAAGTATTTAGTTTTTTTTTTACTCACCTGCGTTTTTCTTAGAACCCCGATTTTTTACACAATTTTATTAATAGGAAAAAATTAATTTTTTGTTCTTTGATATGTTCTGAACGTTCTCCTCCTCACAAAAGTCAAATGAAATTGACTTCGGCATGCAATGCATTTTTGCTTGTCAACTTAATGCAAAAACATGACATTAAAATCGTGCCTTGCTTGTGGTTCTTCCCGCAATTCAGTACCGATAGTTACGCAAGCTATCGATATTTGCGCGATAACAGCACTATTTCAATCAGCTGGTGGCAGTTGTTATCTCGCTCCGTCGCTCTCTCCCCGTCTCTTACTCTCTCGCTAGCTCATGCGAACAACTGAGTAGTCGCTGGGTTTTTTTTTTTTTTTACAAAGTACTCAAATTCAATGTGCTTTTACATCAACAAACGCTGGTCCGCGCAATAAGTGAGGTGTGTGAATTATGCGGCGCAGCATCAGCCAGAAATGATGCCCTCCGCCAGCAGCCCGAACTGAACGCCGAGCGAGCGAGCTGTTGATAAATGAAATCACAATCCCCACAAATCTGAGCGAATAAAGAACTAAACTGAACAAAAAAGAAAGCGCGATGTGCGACGGTGAAATTTGCGAGCCAGTGACTCAGCCACGTTCCGAGGGCGGCGCCGACGGAAAGTCCGGAGCGGCGGAGCAGGAGCTGCGGGTGCCCTACATCGATAAGCAACCAAGCGAAAAGCACCTGACCAACGGTGGAGATCCCGGGACGCCCACCACAGTGCAGGTTGATCCCCTCCAGGTGGCCCAGTGGACCGTGGAGGACGTGGCCAGCTGGGCCATCCAATCCGATCATTTTTCAAGGATCCTGCTCGACTGCCTGCGGCTAGAGGCAGTCGACGGCGAGGTCCTGCTCTCCCTAACCGAGGACGACGTCCGGGACATGCGCTACCGCCTGGGATACAAGCTCACATTTGGCGAGCTGAAGAAGTTCTGGATCGCGGTGCTCCGACTTCAGCTGCTGGTGAAGAACAGCTCCGCGAACTCCGTGTTGCTGGGCATTGAGAGCCACGGTGGCCATTCCGCCTACCTGCCGCTGGCTACATCCGCCGGACCGCCTTCCTCCTCAACGTGTCCCTGCCCGCAGCTGGAGTGCCCCAGCACAGTGTCCGACTGCGAAACCTACTTGCGCATGGGCGGACGCTATGTGACGCCCGAGTACTTTAAGACCGCCATGAGCTTAGGTGAGTCTGCCTTCTACAGCCGCCCCCTTTCAATTACGAAGGTCAATTGTTCATTGATTGTTTCTCTGCGCTTATCGGTCGTGTGCCAATTTTACGGAGCGTTTGCTATAACGCAGTTGGTTGGCACTTCCCTTCTGATAACTCTGAAAAATAAGAGGTTTCCCCATGCAGTTTAGTATCATAAATGCTCAAGCCTTTTAGTTATTTGTCTTATTTAAGGCAAGTATTAATCTTAATAATGGGTTTTACTTTTACATTTTGTATATTTTAAAGTATTAAACCCATTTTACGTCATCACAACCGTGAAATTATTGGTTTTCCCATGCAGTTTAATGTCATGCTTGCCAAACGTGGCTAATTAAATATATATTCATTATTACACGACAATTTAGTAGTAGTTCGCTTAAAGAAAGTAAGTATTCTAAAAGTGTGTTTATTTGTTTGCTTAGTAGTAAATTGTTTTCGAAAATCTACTGTAAAACTGACTGATCTCTTTTCACAAACATTTCCCATTTGATAAGAGGCTTCCCCCTCGCAGTTCAATGTCGCACATACTTGAACTACTATTTATGATTGCCTACGTCACTTTATGAGCACTGCGCGTTATATATGTACATATAGCCATTCAGAAAGCAGATTTCTTATAAGCATTTCATTTGATTACTGAGGAATAGTTTTGCACTGCAAACAGCTATCGGAATGAACTAATTTCTGTTTAAAATTATAGCTTTAAGTAAGAGGTATTTTGTTAGAGTTTACTATATCTCAAAATATATTGACGACTTTCTGAGATCTTGTTTAAAGAATGTAAAGCAGAGACGCCTCTCCCAGAGATTTTAAAACAGCTAACAAAATAAGTTATTCAAAGTAAAAATTTAATCTACAAGCTTTTCACCAAATGGGCAACTTGTAATCTTTCTGTCAACCTTTCGAATCGGTAATCTCATGTCAAAGTTCAATGTCACCATAAATGAATAGCTAAATGCGTCACTTTCGTTATAAAATTAGTTGTTGAACTTTCCACGGAATCGTAATTAGATATCCATTCCCAAACTTTCCCACAAATAAAGGGCTTCCCTTCGGGATCTAATGGCGACATATACTTACAGGAAACGCGCATACTTTGTACACTACCCCTAGTACGTCACTCTAATTATAATAATAGTTTCTAGACGCCTGTGACGTGTTACTGTTATTTATTTTATGCATTTTGGAGGCTATGCATGGAGACGCCGCTCGCATCTATTTATGTACTCATTGGGGATCTCACCTCTCATTCTGGCTTATATTGTTTTTAACCATGTGCGCGGGTTTGTGTAACTTTGCGTGCATTAAATTTCAAATTCCGATTTGTTTATAGGCTACCCTTCAATCGGCTGACTTACTTTACGGGGAAAAGTCCGCTACAGTTTAGCGACAACGAAAACATAAACACAGTTGACAATCAATTGCCTTGTTAAAGTCTGTAGTTATCAAATTGCGATTCATATAATTTCGTATTATATTTCGATGCTCACCTGAATTATAACCTCAAAAGGTTTAGTTCTTAAATAAATACAAATTAGGAAAACGGAAGCATATTCAATAACCTTATTTCCCAACCTAATAGCCCAATTTTTCCCCAAAAGAGAGCATTTCGAATATTAAAATGAACATAACTTGGCACTTATTTATGTTATCTAGGATAATTCCCTATCTGGCCATTTTTCGATAATGCGTTTATCATTACAGGCTGTGTTTGTTTTGGTTTCTTTTATCATGGCCATTTCAATAGATAAGTCGAAGTTTCGGCAGATAAAGCCTCGAAGTGATAACTCCTTTCTTAGGCAGTAAATTTTTTTTTTTTTTTTTTTTACAATTTCAATAATCATTTTTACTTACGGATTAATAGAGTTAGTCACAGTTTCCAAATCCACATAGTAACAGATATTTGCACCCCATTTCAGCCTATTCGTTCGTGGTCACCTGGATAACGTCATTCGTCATGGTGATCGTGCACGAGCGTGTGCCGGACATGAAGCGATATCCCCCGCTGCCCGATATCTTCCTGGACAACGTGCCGCACATCCCGTGGGCGTTCAATATGTGCGAGATCACAGGAACGCTGCTATTCACCATATGGGTTATAGTTCTGATTTTCCACAAGTACCGCGTGGTGCTCCTGCGACGTTTTTTCGCCCTGGCGGGCACGGTGTTTCTGCTACGCTGCGTCACCATGCTGATCACCTCGCTGAGTGTACCGGGAACGCATCTGCAGTGCAGCCAAAAGGACTTTGCCGTCGATGACCCCAATGTGGACATGGTGGGCGCATTGATCATCCGGATGACGCGCGCCTATCGCATCTGGAGCGGCCTGGGAATGTCCATACAGGGAGTGCGCACCTGCGGCGATTACATGTTCAGCGGTCACACGGTGGCACTTACTCTGCTCAACTTCTTTATCACGGAGTGTAAGTACATCAAAAGGCCTTAGTTTGTTTTATGTTAACCAACTTCTCTTTTGGTCCTTCCAGACACTCCGCGAAATTTGTACTTCCTGCACACGCTCACCTGGCTGCTCAACATGTTCGGCATATTTTTCATCCTGGCCGCCCACGAGCATTACTCCATCGATGTGTTTGTGGCCTTTTATATCACATCGCGATTGTTTCTCTATTACCATACTTTGGCCAATAATCGGGTAAGTACTGTAGAGATTCTCAAGTTGCGAAGATGCCAACTAACCAAGTTATCATCCTCCTCCTTAGGCTCTCATGCAAAGCGACTCGAAACGGACGCGTGTTTGGTTTCCCATGTTTAGCTACTTTGAGAGCAGCGTCGATGGGATGGTGCCCAACGAATTTGATTCGCCCGGCTCACTTATCGATGGCATCATAGATCAGATATTGTGGGTCAAGGACTATGTGGTCCTAACCATAAAACGCATCTGGGTGGACGCTCATTCCTCCAAGTCTTCGATTCAGATCTTTGGCTCGGACTCTGATGAATGTGTGCACAAAACATCCACCTTCTTTAGTCCGCGTCCGTCGACGACTGACGGACTTAATAATGCGGCAGAAACTGCCACGACCACGCCTGTGACTGTGCCGCCGAATAGTATGCAGGCGCAAAGGAAGACCTTCAGGGACGTCAGCGTTGATCCATTCTCCAGGGCGACAATCGCCGCCCCTTCCGACGCCAGTACCTCACAGACGCTCGCCAAGGATACGCCGCTTAAGCAGAAGAAGGTGCTCTGATTTCCACGGCCATTCGCTCTTCCACACCGATGCCGTTCTTCGAAAAGCAACAAATGCTGAAATCAACCACAACACCGACTGATATTTTTATTTCAAAATTTCCCTTCCCTACTCCCCTCCTTACTTTTACAGCATGTTTTCCTCATCCTATTCCTCTTTCTCCATTGTATTATGTATGCATTCTACCATTTGTAGTGCCTTCCGGGTCATACCCCCCTTCTAGAATGCCGACATGATGTCCCCCGAGCCTTTCCCTTAGTTATTTTCGCCGGGAGACGCTCCAAATCGGCTAATAAACGAGGATCATGATGATGTTTTTGAAACCCTCCTCATTCCGTTCAATTCGGCTTTGAACTAAATGTATTTATTAATTGAAGAAGACTTCTAATGCATTATTATTATGTAATTGTAAGCATGTGAAACAACTGTATTTTTAGTTAATTAGTGATAAGTTTGGAAAGTTTTGTTGAACGCACAAGAATCAATAAACAAAAATGAATATTTCCAATGCCTGTGTGTGGGAGAAGCCACAGTGGAAACAAAACCCTTATGATAAGAAGATTCATAGCGCCCATACAAGCGATTTTTCTGTAAGTGGTTCGATCGTTGAGTGTGCTTGTGCATTCTTGAGAACAAGCGTGCGCACCTGCTGTCGTTGGCGGTAAGCTATAAAGCGGAGTCTCTGGATCTTAAACCAAATTTCAAGAATTCAGAAAAAGCTGACGGATTTACTTATTTTGTTGTTTGGCCGAAAGTACACACATATATTTAAATTACTACAAATGTTTATCGTTTTCAAATTGTAAGTTATTAAGGCATCTAGTATTATGTCTTCCATCGATTAGTTCTAGATATTAATTGATTTCGGCATAAAAGTAATCTAGTTATTCTAAATTGATAAAAATCAAACGCATATCCAACGACTAAAATAAACTAATCTCGAACACATTTAAATTTATATATTCAAGCAAATTTGTCGCACAAATCTGTATACAGAATGCGTAGATCCAGCAAAATCGTTACAATTGTAAACAGATCTAGAATGTTTTCTGGCTTTCCAACAAAATCTCAAAAGAGCCAGGAGGCAGTCTACAGAATGAGTTTAAATATATCGTATTTACTTTATTTTTGGAACATCTCACCCTAAGATATCCAAAAGCGAACAACTTACACTTTTAATTTAAACGTGAAAGTAGTTAAACGTACTATGAATCCCAAAGGCAATGTTTATATGATGGAGGAGGACGGAATATTTTACAAGCAGAATTATTAGCTTTAAAAATTAAAAGACCAGCGGGCGGCGGCTTCTACAATTCATCATTTTATTTTTGTTTGTTTTCCTTTTTTTTAATATAAAAATGGCATTTCTTTACTAATTTTAAGTTTAAATTACTAATGTAAAGTATGTATGATTGCGGTAATTTGAAAAATATATATATATATATATCATTTATATGTCATCCTCATATACTTGTATATATTCTTCAAGATGTGAAAAAAATATTTGTAATGAACATGAACCGTCTCTTCTGTATCAAGCGTATATAATATATATTTATGAAAGCGTTCAATTTGACTTAAAGAATAACGTGTTACTTTCCCGTATGTCGTAAAGCAAATTGTTTTGGGTGTTTACATTACTTTGCGATAATTCACATCAAAGGAAGAAACAATTAACAAACGATATAATCGAGAGAAGAGACTAAGTCAAGCGATCATCGTTTCCTTGCCTTGTCACAACTAATATACGATGCAAAAATAAACTATGAAAAGTGTGTACTTCATGAGTAGTGAGTTCTCTTTGTGTATGTTCCTCTCGCGGGCTATACTATTTCAAAAAACAATATTTGTATGTAGTTTGATGCCTTATTTGCTATATGTACCTAACATATTGTTACCAATTCGGCTTTTGTGTTATGTACGAAGCTAACGTTTGAGGTTTCATTGAATCGTTCTCGCTACGGATGCACCTTCATCGCATTATTATTATATGTATCAGTGTGCATATATGTAGTTCTTTCATATAAGATATTTGTCATTTTTATTTAGAATTTTCGTTATGTGAAAAACATAAATTTAACAAGATTATTGGTTGGTTTCCACTGTTCTTTTGATGCTGCTTGCGGTTTCATTATTCATCCCTTTCGCTGCTGCTAACCGATACAATATATAATGTATGTAATTCTAGGCGTAAACTATAACTGCTTCCTTTGCATGTATTTCAAAATATATATTAAACACAATGTCGTATGCTGTAGTTTTTTTTGTAGTTTTTGTTTGTTTTTAGTTTCCTTATTTGTTGTTTTTGTTTCTTTTTTTAGTTTAAATGAGGGCTGTTGTTGCTGTTGCGGTAGATCTACCGTCACATAAGATCGTAGTGCAATTATTAATTTCTGTTTGGTGAGGCTCGAGAGCTCATCACACAGCCTTACGAAAGGTCTAAAAAAAAGAAAATAAAAAAATTAGTAAATAACTTGGTAAGGGGCATCAGCATTTACGGAAACTCACAGCTAGGCGCTGCCTCGTAGCGACGCTGTATCTGATCGTATGTGAACTTGACGAAGGCATCGTACTGCTCAGCCAGCTTGGCGGTCAGCACGGACTCGTAGCGCTCCCGCAGCTGATTCTCGCGCTCCTTAATCATGCTCTCGCAGATGAGCTGGACCTGCTTGAACGTGAACAGTGCCTTCTCGCCGTGCCGCATCAGGTTCGGTGGGCTGTCCGGGCGTCGCGGGCTCTCGGGTCCCATTTCGGATCCACTCGACTCCGAGTCCTGCATGCGCTCCAAGGCGGCCGCAGTGATCGGCAGCTGTTTGCGCTTGTGCAGTCTCTTGATCTCGTTGCACAAGTTCTCGGCCATTTTGTCTGCATATTGGAAGGATTATAAACACATTTACTTACTTGAGTTATCTTACTATAATATGGCCTTACCTGGCGACATCTTGGCTAGCGATGCCTCGCTGAATGGACTCGGCTCGGTGGTGTCCTTGGCGAATCGGTTGCTCGGCGTGTGCGGCAGCCCGGCTGAGGTGCTGGGACCATCGCGATCGCGCGACGGCGATGCGGGACTGGCGCTGTTCCCGGCCTGGCCGAACGGATTACAACGACGGCGCTTCGGCGGGCGCTGGTTCATCGATTCCCAGTCGAGGGCGCGTTTAAGAGTTGCACAGGCCATAGCTATGATTGTTCTTCTCCGCGAAGCGGTCCTGGTGGATTTATAGAAATAGTGGTCAGTTGATAATTGTTGCCTCGAATGCTATGTCGGTCTCGGGATGCGCTGTGAGGTGAGGCGTCGTCTGTAACGGGGAAGCAAACAATGAATGATTGAAGTGAGGCGGAGCGAACACCTTGCTGGGAGATGAAAGACCTGAAACTGGTTTCAAGGAAAAACAGGATTCACTTGCCGCACATATACACGCACGAAGAGTCAGGCAAGAAAATACAATAAAAGAAAATGGTTCAGCGATTTATGGCCTGCAGGCAGTGCTGCCCATTTAACTGTTTTCAGCTAAATTTAGGTGGCAAAACAAACGTTCTTTATCTTATCATTTTTGGGCAGTGGTTTTTGAAATAAACCCAGTTGTTGAGAGATAACTAGATGCTTCAATGCTAAAAATACAGTGAATAGATCTAAGAAAAGACCATGATGTACAATTAATTAATAAGTCATTTATAGAGATTATAAAATTAGGAACTGTCTCAGAACGAAATATTTTTAGAGATCAAAAACTATACGAACTGATCCCATCATGAACTATTTTTAGGGACCAAAAATATGCGAAAGCGAATTTTAAAATATCGCGTATAAGTTAACTACATTTCTCATAAATAACCAAATAAATCAACGCTACACAAGCAAAAAAAAAAAGCTATTACGAGAAGATTGACAATACCAAGCGATAGCTTTTCAAAGAAAACCATTTATAAAACAAAAACTCCAATAAAATGTGTTTTTTTAGGTGCCAAGTTCGCTTTACTATAATGATAATAATGACGTTGACAGCCAAGACATTCCCATCAAAAGAGAATTGGGAAAAGAAAAGATTAACAGGTATGTTCCGATTTTCACATTCACCAAGATATTACAATAATAAATTTATTATATTATACTGGAAAAGTATTCTATAAAAATAACTTTTTAAAAAAAAATATAACAAATATTTCTCCCTCATTAATTTCAGTTTTCTATGAACTGAAAGCACTACTGTACTTGGCTCAGCGACCATAAATCATGCTAATGGATTTAGCTACCTTTTCGGACCCTAGCTTTTTCAAAACCAGCTTTTTTCCGGCCAGAAACCGACCTGCACCGATGTCCTGGAAGCAGCTGTGCCGCTGTCGCCGCAGGAAAAGGGCGACTCCGATTCGAATCCCTAAAGGAGAATACGAAGAACCGAAGAATCGATGTATGAGGCGCAGCGCAATTAAAGGACGGCGGACAATAAAAACCACCACGACAAAGGCAAATGCATAGCAATGCAGACAAGGGCGCAGCGGAGTGGCGGTGAAAAAGAAGAGTGTAAACTGTAATCCAATGCCAGAACACGAACAACCACCATGGAAACTACGCAGGATAATGTGCGTGTTCTTCGCTTCTCCTGCTTCACTCTCCACTGTTTCTTCGTTGCAGCGGCAGCTGTACCAGCTGTTTTTCACACACACACACAAAACAATCACACTCATATGATAGCACACCCGAGAGTTCGTTCGATTGACCGAAATCAGCCCGCAACACGTGTGTGTGTATAAGTGCATTTGCGCTCTTTCGAAGCAATTTTCACCTTTTTTCTTGTATTAACAATATTTATACGTTTTTGGGTTTTACGTGACGAATACCATGCCAGAGATTAGTTTAAAGAAATGACAGCAGCAGCAGCAAGCTAATGCGATCACACTGGTCGTCTCGCTCTCGCACACACACACGCACACAGTTGTGAGTTGGAATGTTGATTTCGTGAAATTTTAAAAATGGTCGAAACGCATATCATTATCATCAGCCCAGCTCCCTGGAAAGCTTGGCATTTTTCACACCATTGCACTTACGTTAAATTTGGGCGCTGCGATGGCTATTTCCGCTATATCTTACTGCTCGCTTTCTGCACCACTTCACACGCGCTTTATTTACTTTTTTATTGTGCCACTACTCCGCTGGCACATACGCACGCACATTAGGGTCCCAACTTTAATGGACTCTGCAGTTTAATCTTATATTATTAAGTAGTAGTATTGCTTGCTGGTTGTTTTGAGCAGTATTTCAAAGGCCACTGAAATGCACTGTCTGTAGGTGATTCTGCTGTTTTTATTTTACAAATTTTCGTCTCGCTTTGGGATTCTTGGGAAAAATGGACGACGATGCGTGCGTGATGGAGCTACAAAGAGATGTCACTATCGCAATTATCAATGCTTTTGGCGATACATCGATATTATTTTCCAACATGTTCGAGCACCCAGTGCTGCCATGGACGTGGGCTGCCAACTCCTTTGGATTCATAAAAGACATACAAAAACACAGTTGGTAGCCCTCCACCGGATTGTTGTTACGCGAGCGATTTTATTTTTTATTTCCAGTCATATTTATCAAAGAAATTGTATAAATGCTGGCTCTACGCAGCGCCCATAGGTTGAGCTTTCGGTACGCCATAACACAATTGAATCTCCAGAAAGTGTCTTACCTAACCAGTGTTCACTTCCAGTTCCCTGCTGCCGGCTGCCTACAAAAACGTGGGAATTGCCAGCTACTCCTCACAGTCCAAAAACGACGATGGCTACTCCTCCTCGGACGACGAGAAGCCCACCAGGAAGAAGACGGATAAGCCCGCCGAGACGGCGGCCCAGCGCTTGAACCGGTTGCTGGGCACCATGCAGGCGACAGATCAGCTCTCGCCAGCGGACTTTCCACGTCCTGGAGACGCAACTCGCCGGCGCAGAGAGGCCCAGAAACAGGAGGCAGCGTCCAAGAATGTCCTTACCGCAGCAAAGAACATTGCAAGCATGCTGGGCACCAGTGAGAGCGACAAGAAGCAGACTGAGTCAGAGCTGCTGGCCAAGCTCCTTGGACACGGCAGCGAATCTGGTCCAGCAACGTTGGGAGAAGATCAGGCGGCGGGTGCAGCTCCAGCTAGCGAAAAGGAACTCAATCTAAGGTGAAAATCATTTTAAAGCAACTAAATATACACTTTACATTTTAAATTTCTTCCCGCCAGCGAGCTGATTGTGGGCATGAAGATCGATCGTCGCCAGCAGCCGCAGCAGCTGGAGCAGACTCGCGGGGAATACGTTCGCCGTTCGCTGGCCTCCCGGGCAACGTCTCAGTCGAGGGATCGCCACCAACAGCAGCGCCCGCAGAGGCATATTAAGCGCGAGGCTGAGTCCTTTACGGGCAGTGTGAATTTGTACGGCGGCGAGCCGCTCGGAATCTTCAAGGAGGACGCCCAACAACTGCCCATCTCCAACGACATCCTGGCCACCTGGTCGCACCTCAGTCAGCGCGAACTAAGCCTGCAAGCTGCCCATCCGCCGGCCAACTACTTCGAGCAAATGGTTCTGTGGACGGACCAAGGCAAAGTCTGGCGCTTTCCCATCGACAACGAGCAGGACTGGGCGGACGAGGACGTGAACGTTGACTTCTCGGAACACATCTTCCTCGAGCAGCATCTTGAAGGGTGGTGTCCCAACAAGGGGCCCATTCGCCACTTCATGGAGCTCGTCTGTGTCGGTCTGTCCAAGAATCCCTATGTGACGGCCCAAGAGAAAAAGGATCATATTCTGTGGTTCCGCGACTACTTCGAGGCAAAGAAGGACATACTCAAGGACCTGATAGCCAAGGAGCCAAAGAGCAAAAGTATTTCCGCCTAACATCTTTGTTTTTTAATATTTGTTAAAAATATATTTTTTGCTTTATAAGACCGACGATATATAGAGTATATATATGATATTGTGTAGAAATATGTGTGTGGAGTCCGTTATGTATATATCAAAGTGTATAAACCTAATACTTCGAAGGCTGTGCAGAGGACTGTGCGCGGAATGTGCGGTCAGCCGGCGGCAAGCGGGGGCTTCAGAACAGCAGGATACGCTTCTCCACCGTTTTGCGACAGATGGGGCAGCCTTCAATCTGGTCGCCGCACATCTGGCACGTGCCATGGCCGCACAGGAAGACCATATTCTTGATGCGATCGAAGCAGACGGGACACATGGTCTGCGAATACAAAATAGTTTATATTTCGTTACAAAAAACGAAACCAAGCTACTCACCTGCTCCTTGATGTCCTGCAGCTGCTGCTTCAGCTTCTGCACATCGTCCATTTGGAAGTTGTTGACATTGGATGGGGCCACCATCACGCTGCCAGCAGCTGCCGCTGCTGCGAGATTTGACAAATTCGAGGCCGCTGCCAGCAGATTGTTTTGACTGTTTAACTGGTTACTGCTGCCGGCAACCGGAGTGACCACCGTGTTGTTCATCGGCATGCTATGGCCGGTGGCATTTGCGCTGGCTGCTGCCGAGGCAGCTTCCATGAATCTTTCATCGGGCAGTGGCAAGCCTACACCACCTCCAGCTGCCGTCGCCGATACCTTCTCCGGCCGTCCAATTCCGCCGCAGCAGAGATTGAACGAAAGCATCTCGTCGATCTGGGTGCGACAGAGGACGCATTTCTTCATTAGGGCACTGCAGTGCTCGCAGGCCACCATGTGGCCGCAGGGCCGGAAGAAGACGGCTGCCCGGCGATCCGAGCAGACCAAGCACTCGTCGATCTTTTCGCGGGAGGAGACAGTCTCGCGACAAATAAGGCACTTCTTCACTCTGGGAGCGCAGGTCTCACAGCAACTGACATGGCCACATGGCTTGAAAACAGTATCCCTCTTGGCATCCGAGCAGACGAGACACTCATCCAAATTGGCCGACGACTTCGGTGGATCTACGTGCAGAGACTGGCTCATTTCATTGGAGATTCCATTAAGCCCAAAGGCGGAGGAGGAAGCGCCTGCAGCGACAAAGGTGGAGGAGGCCGACACACTGGTAAGTGGCAAGCTGGCGGACGAGGATTGATTTAGGCTGCCGCCACTGGCAGCTCGTGCCCTGGCATTCGAACTGGTTCCAGCCACATTGCCAGGTAGCTCAGAGTCATCGGTTTTCCGTTCATTATAGCACTTGACTAAGGTCTTGCAGAGATTGGGATCCGGGCAGAGATCTAACGGCGTCTGCTGCTTCCGATTCTTGAGAGTTAAGTCGGCACCGTTGGCAGCCAAAAAGCAGGCAATCGAAGCAGATGCCTTCTTGTTATTGGCATTCCTAAGACCCATTAGAAGTTTTCCGAATCCTTCCACGTCCTGGAGCTGTTTTAGCTGCGAAAGAGTGTGATGCCGAAGGGCTTCATGCAGCGGCGTATCCCCGTCTTTGTCGGGTATGTTCAGATCCGCGCCATCCTGTACCAGCAGCTTGACAATCTGAACATGCTGACGCTCCACCGCCAGGTGAAGAGCCGTCTGCAAATTCACATTCTGCCTGTCCATATTGGCCTTGCCCATGTGCACCAGCAGCTCGGCAATCTCCACGTGATTGTTGAGCGCTGCAAGGTGGAGGGCCGTGTAACCATCGTCCTTCTTCTCTTCCACAATCCAGGGACGATTCGTCTTGGTCAGCAGAATCTTCATGGCGCTGGGATTACCCTTGAGGGCAGCATGGTGCAGGGCATTGAAACCATTGTTGTTGTTCAGCGTTATGTCCGCCCCGAAGTCCAGCAGCAGGGAGAGCATCTCGTCGTGCTCCTTGGAAATGGCATCGTGCAGCGGTGTATCTCCCTCGGAGTCCTGCAGGCTGGGATGACAACCCAGGGTAAGCAGGGTCTTCACCACATTCAAATGGCCCTTATTCACGGCGATGTGCAGCGACGTTTGCCTGCGCTTGTTTCGCGCATTCAAATCGGCGCCAGCCTTGGCCAGAATCTCAATTACAGCCGCCTCATCCCCGAAGGCGGCGTGGTGCACAGCCCGGTCACCATCCTTGTCCTCGATCTCCACGTCAACGGCGTGGCGAAGTAACACTTGTATTACCTCGATGTGTCCGTTCTGACTGGCCGCCTGCAGGGCCGTGTGCCCGGCGAACACGCCATTCACATTGACATCCGGAACGGAATTGGGCGAGGCACTAGATGTGGAAGGTTGGCCAGCGCCGGCTAGATACTCCTCGCAACGAGCCTGGAATAGTAAAGGGGTTAAATTAATTTTGCAAGGATTATTCGACCGTACACATACCGCAAATCCATTGGCTGCCGCCTTGACGAACTCCTCTGTGGCATCCCCAGAAACATTTGGCTCGAACAGCTTTTTGAGTATCGCCGAGAGTCGCTCGCCACTCGGGATGACCGGAGCACAGCTCCCATCGGCGGCCGTGGACGAGGCCACCTTGCAAACGGCCAGGGGATTGTAAGTCCACGATGTGTTGCCCACTTCGACCTTGAGGTCATTGTCGTGATACACCTGCTGCACTCTCCCGATCTTGCCAAGCGTCAATTGCATGGCATCCGCCCATTCGCCATGCCCGCGCTGCAATATCTTGATGCTCTCGACGTCCGAACAGATCTTGACAATGTCGCCCACCTGGAACTCGGGCGGAGCAGTTGTGGGCGAGGAAACCTTGGTTAAGACCGCTGGGTTAAAGGTCCAACGGTTACCGGAATTGTAGGCCACCACAATGTCGTGATCTTCATCGATGCCCACCACCATTCCCGCGTTGCTCAGACACTCAAACATGCCATCGGTCCAGCCGCCATGTCCGTGCTGCAGGGATTGCACAATTTCCAGGTCCAGATCCACTGTGACCTTGTCGCCGATCTGAAAACCATGTGGCCCCTTTCCTGGCCCATTCTCGCCCAGAAGCGGCAGGTGATCGCGGTACACATTGCTACCCTTAGCATCGTTAACTACCTTCAGATCGGCCATTCCCTCGAAGCCCACACGATACAGATTCTTGGAGCCATTATCCCAGATCACATAGGCAGCCGATCGTGGCGAGGCCGAGGACCAGTCCTGGATCTCGTTCACTTTACCGCGTCGCCCAACGCCGCCGTCTTGGTCTTCCCACTGCCAATCCACGCCGCGCACAACACGGGCCCCCGGAAATATGCCTCTGGCCAGGACTTTCTTTGACTTGCGACGCGGCTCCAGCATTGTGCGCTCGCCTCCGGGTGTGGTAATTCTATAGAATCGATGTCTCAGATGATGCTTATCTCCGTGGTAGCAGATGGAGCACAAGTCGTAGTTGATGCACTCGGCACACTTCCAGCGGATGCCAAAGATGGGCTGCTGGCGGCAGGTGTCGCACATAGTGCCCTCATGCTTGACGCCCGTTGGGGCGCTATCCAGAATCCGCAGATCATAGGCACCGGCGCACCTATAGTTGGCCGCTGTGCCGTTGTCCCACACCACGACCACTTCCTCTGCAGACTCGAAATTGCGTACGGTGCCGACGTGTCCCTCGCCGCCATCCTGTGAAGGAGAACGAAAAGGAATTGGTGAGTCAATCAATCTTTCGATTTTTGCAATTGCGTAAACCCGAGACGCACGCTGATTAGGATGCGAAAATTGTAGCTGAAGTGCATTATAATAGCAACTAACCAAGTGTTAAGGTAGGCAAGGCAATCGCTACAGATCGTCTGTGGTTATCTCCCCAAGGGATCAACGAGTAGAAAAAAAGGGGCCAAGGGGAAAGCTAAAAGTGTTCAGAAGATTTGAATACCTCAAGAAAGGGAAAAGCTGAAAATGTACCGAAGATTTGAATACCTCAAGAAATTTGTAAAACCAAATTATAAAGCTGCAGCCCCGACATTAAAATATAATATGGGATATTTATGTATATACCCAACGATTTGTAGGTTTTGTTTATTACCCTTTAAAGAACACGTTTTGGAAGCTAACTATTTGTGTTTTAAAAGTAAAAACAGTAAATATTCTTGATATTTATAATGGTATTATTTATTAATACCAGTCATTCAATGTGGCTTCTTATGAAATATAATTAGTCACAAAAATTTACAAATTGTGACTGTATAAAGCTTTATAAAAGCTTATCTATTAAGACTCATCGTAGATTAATAAAGCGTTACGATAATGCAATAGTTGAATATCAAACTATTCGACTAATTTTGTTTATTCATTAACTGATTTAGCTCAAGAGTCTGGGGAGTAGACGTAAAACGTTTTCCTTTCTATGGAAATCGGTGTCATCCTTGCAAGATCTTCGGAAAACTGGTTAAAACAGGTAAGAAGAAAGAGGTCAGTTTGGTCGCAATTTCTTAAGTTCTAAGGAGAACACTGTGGAGGCTCTCCAAATTAAATTCTGAGTTAAATTAGGTCTATATTTAATAATATAAGATTAATTGTAAATAATCTGTGTAACGTGATTTTATTTTTAAGAAAAGTTGCTCTTTAAAAGTATTTAAATAGGTAGACGTGTCGGTTAATTTGTTAAGAGAATTTCACATTAAAATTTCACATTGCTGTATAATTTATATTTCATATAATTAAGTACGTAAGTGTCCGGTTCTGTCATAGAAAATTAAAACCAAAAGCGTTTTCCTTTCTATGGAAAATGGGTGCCATCCTTGTTGGATAAGTGGGAAAACTGGTTAGAACAGGAACGATTAGAAATTGCTTAGCCCCGACTGATTTCCCTGAGCTAGATAGCAATTAGGCCACAGCCAAGATTCTAATTAGTTAATTTCATTAAGTTTTCTTATAATTTTTATTTAACAATTTACGTTTAAACATCGTTAACCAACATTCGCGATAGACATGTCTAATTTTATAAGTAAAGTTATGGGTACACATAAAAATAATTAATTTTTTTTTCAATTGACTATTTAAAAAAAAAACAAGACAAGGCAATCTCTTTTGTTCATCGGACTTCCGTTAATGTTACACTTAATCATTGACTGAATATAATTTTAAAATATTTTTTTCAAGATATTTTGTTTTATCAAAGTTTTGATATTTTTTGTTAACATTTACTGTGTATTTTTTATTAACTGGGTATTTAAAAAAAAAAAAAACAATATATTTTTTGTATTATTTTCTTTGTTAGTTTTTGAATTATTATTTTCTTAGTTTTTCAATTTTTTGAATAAGGTATTTTATTTTGAGGTTGACACAGATCACAGATTTAGCCCAAAGCTATTACTTCTTTACTATTCATTTTCATTGTGAAATACTTTTTATATATTTATCAATCACTGCGCGAAATCCTTTCTAACTTAAATATTAATTGCACTTTTGTTTCGTTTCTGTGGGCTACGTTTTAAAAATTTATTGAGAGTATGCAAAAGTGGTCGTTTTATTTAAGGCTTTTATCGATTCACTTAATAACCACGACCCATATATTGGTGTACACTTTCTCCTGGCTAAACTACATCCCACTCCGCGGCTCGTACTAAGACATACAGCGATCCTTAAGTGGTGCAGGAGAAGTCCGCGACAATTTCGGGCCAAGAAGCTGGACAGAAGCCTAGTCATCGATTCGGACGCGCGCTCTTGCAATTAAAGCAATTGATCCGGTCAATTGCCCAGGGGCGAGTGCTGCGACAAGCTGACGAGCAGCCGCCGCGCTGCGTCGCCAAAAAACCAAAGCACAAAACTTGACCTCACCTGTTTGTTCCACTTCCAGTCCGGTCCGCGGATCACTCGCGCCCCGACTCCCTCCATGGAGAAGCGCCTGGCGACGGCTGCCGCCGAGTTAGCTGCTCCTGATCCGCCGCCTGCCGCTGTTGCTGTCGTAGAGGAGGTGTTCCCACTTGGAACGCCTCCACCTGCCGCAACGCCACCGCCGCCCCCGCCCCCCGTTGCACTGCTCACTACCACACCCACAGCCGTCGATTGCTGGGTGCCTGTGTTCGTGTTTGTAGGTGCTCCGTTGGCCGCCGCTGCGTTCGTAGAGTCCTTGCCCGACGTAAGAGTGGCCGCGCAAGACATTTTCCCCACTCCGGCACGGCTATAAAATGATGGAAAACGACGATTTCTTGAGTTTTTTCGCGTTGAAAATCGGAAGTCAAGGAATTTTTTTGCTTAGCGAGCCGAGCAGTGTGACCGTCGTCGGTCGATCGAAAAATACCACAAAGTTGGCTAAAAAGATAAATGACAAAAATACCATCAAATTCACAAGGTTGAAAGACATCGCAGATACCGAAGATTTTTGAAATTTGTGAAAAACATCGACGTAATTTCGATTTTCATTGATATTTTATATGATTTTGTTTTACGAATCTAGTAAAAAAAAACAGTAAAAAAACAATCATTTTAATTAGAAATGTTTGAATTTAATGTATGCTAATTTTTGAGTGTTTAAGTAGTAACACCTTTACAAACTTTACAAAATTGGCAAAAAATTTTGTTTTAATATATTAATGGCAATTCGGAACATATTTAACTTTTAGCAATCCTTAGCCTTTTAAGCATCTTGTGCCCTGAAACATACGCCTCCTTGTTTATCTATATTTTTTTATAATTAAGTCGAAAAAGACTTAATTTCATTCATAATAGTTTTTCTGAGTTAATTTATATTAGGTTTATAAATCCTTATACTAAATTTTTTAATTTGAAAAATTTTGTAAATATAAATTAAATTTATTAAAAACTTGTTACAGTGTTTATATACACAAATTATATTCATAGAAAAATTTAAGGTATTTTATGATGTTTGTAAAGGCTAAAATTTACATATGTATACGGCACGTACTTTAAATACATCAAACATGATAAGAATAGGGAAAATTATTATAGCTAAACAGGTTTTTTTTTTATTTTTTTTTTTTATTTGATAGATTTGATATATTTACTCAAGTCATTATTAAATATTTAAGATAAAATTAAGATAAATTAAAACAAAAATATAGGCGGCTAATTCGAGGTCCTAAGATATTGCTCTGGATTGGGCAGAAAAGCTTCAAGGAAAGCAATTCCTTTTGGCAAAAACTGAAGGTTTTCATTAAACAGATACAGTTCCGGCTGCAGGATATCAGTGAAGCAAATCTCCTCTACATTGGCTATTTGCACGACGAAATGGGTCCGTTCAAAGCGAACAAGAGGTTCGTCCTCGATGCATTTAACCACTGTCTTCCGCACAAAGATGCGATTCGATTGTCTGAAAAAAAGGAAAATAATATACTACATATCTTCCTGATGTCTATAAACAATTATATGCACTCACCTCAAAAGTCTGACGTTTGCCGCCGTCAGTACTGTCATCAGTTTATGAAACGTTCGCTTGATCCCCACAACAATCTGATCGATGCGTTGCAAAAACTTTCGGAAAGACTCCTCGTCACTGCCCCCGAGTGCATCGGTGAGATTCAGCGGCATCTTGAGACTGAGCTGAAAGTTTAGGTAATGCTCGAACGTTGTCCATCGCTCGGGGGGACCGCCAGCTACCGCCTTGCCCTCAGCAACGGAGCACACGCGTATGGCTGACTCGTCCTGCTCGTCCAGGACGTAGTAGTTAACCACAATGCAAAATGTGGTTAGCAGGCGGTGGTAGAATATCAATTGTCGGGATGCCTTGAGCTGGAAGTCGAAGATCCAGTTGGGCTGCTGGTCGGCCAGCAAGCGGTCCAGACGATCGAAGAACGATTCTTTCGTCTCGGCAAGGGCTTTGTCTCGATTTCTTCTCGATTTTGGTCTGATAAGATGGTATATCAAGGTTTACTCTAGTTGTAAATATTGCAATTATAAGTTATTTACCTCTTCAGCCTCTGCATTAGCTTTGCTTTGTCCCAATGGAATAGCCTCTCCTCCGCTTTCGTCTCGTCTAAGGATTCGTTCAGTTCCGTTTCCTGACTCTTGACTTGCCAGTGCTTCTGCATCTCCTCAAAACTAGGCTTCAGTCGCTGCCGGCGCAGTCGTTGGCGATCTTTGGTGAACTCGAAAAGACTAAGTTGGGGCAGCACAAAGGAATCGGTGCTTCGCCTCGTCTCGCTTAAGGAACGATTGCAGTTTCCACACTTTCTGCAGGAGGCAGTGCTCCCGGCAATAACAGCAGGAGTTATTTGGGACTGGCAGAGCTCAGGCTGGTGATTTGCCTCCTCGACCTGTTCGTTTTCGACGGTTTCCTCGGCCAGCGTGGAAACCAGGCTTATCCGCTCGTTGTCTATCTGGTTTTGTTGCTCCATCTCGTCCTCCTCCTCTTCCGCCGCATCCACATCTATAGCTCCGGCAAAAATGGTGGTGTCCCCGGATAGATTAATAAATTTGGTGTGGGCAACGGCATAGCTTTTGAAGGTCCGATCGGCGGAGGAGCCACTTTCCCTGCCACTTGACTTGCGCTGCTCCTCCTGCTTTTCCTTCAGGAAGTAGTTGGTCACATCGGATATGGTGATGGGTTTCTCATCCAGTTCCGATGACTGCGGCAACTGCAGGACATCCTCTAGGGAGCTCACGTGACCCAACTGAGTTAGTGAAGGGTGATAGTCCCTCACTGGTTGCACCGTCTCGTCGAAATGGTTGATCCTGAAGCTCGGGAGGAACTTATGTGTTTCTGCCTCTCCCTCCAGCGCGATGTTTGCCCCCTCCCAGGCACCATCCTCCATATCGACCATGTCCATATCCATTTGGCAATTGGCAAAGAGCTGCGTGTGTCGCTTCTTTGACTCGGGTAGGTTGGGTGTGAGATGTTTCGGAAGGCGCTTCTGATTTGCCTGGTTAACCGGTGTTCCAATCACAGATGTCTCCATCTTTGCAGGGTGGTAAATGGAGCGTTGTCTTTGCTTCGGCTTCGGCCGTGGTGTCTTGCACATCTCCTCCTGATCCTCGAACTCGGTCAGTGACATACCGGGCGTGAAGTTACCCAGATCTTTGTATAAAGATGTCAGCCTGGGATTGCGCTTTGGAGTGATTAATTGGAGATTTGGCTTAGGCACCGTCTCCTGAGGACTTTGGTGGTCCAGGGACACAGGCTTATTCATTGATTTGAGACTCGAATCCTCAAAAATCTCCTCATCCACTAGAATGGTATTTCTAGACTTTGGACGTGGATGCTCCTCTTGAGATGGGATATGATTTGGTTTGAATGAAATTGCCTCATCTTCCTCCATTGGCTCTGCCTTTACAAGAGTAAGTCTCGACTTTTGCTGTCGATATGGAACCGAGGACACCTCGGTGGTATTGTGCTTTGGAAGTAATGCTTCCTCTTCAATGGGTTCTGTTTTTATGATTGTTTTTCTATGCTTTAAGGACTGGTAAACATTCGAGCGCACCTCCCCTTTAATGGGTTCCTCTAAGTAAGGCGGAAGCTTTGGCAGCGATTGTTCCTCTGAATGTCGAATTATTTCAATCTCCTCTATGGGTTCTGGTTTTATGATAGTTTTTCTAGGTTTTGTGGAGCGCATGTCGTTTTCTGGATGCTGCTCCATAATCCTGCTGCTGGCGGGACTTTCCAAATCCATGTCCTGATATATTTCTTCAGGCTTACTCATATGGATTTTCTTACCCATATGCTGGCTCGAAATCTGGCTTTCCGTGTTGCTAATCCTCTCGGATCCCACCAAAGTCAGCTGCATTGATTCGGACTTTTGCTGTCTTTCTACTGGTTTGCAACCCAAATCCTCAAGGATCGGCTCGGCCATTAGAATAGTATTTCTAGGCTTTGAACGTGACGACTCCCGGATTGGAATGTTTGACTTAAACGCAGCCAGATGATCTTCCTCGATGGGTTCAGCCAGTAAAAGCGTTTGCCTTGTCCTAGGCCGATGAGGTGCCTCTAAGGCTTTGTACTTTTGAAGGGATGGTTCACTTGGTTGTAGAATACTTTTATCCTCTTCTATGGCTTCCGACATGATGATCGTTCTTCTGGATTTGTGCGAAGGATGTAGAGTTGATGGCTCCTTGGAATTAGGGTGCATATCCTCTTCCATGTCAAGTGTTTGCCTTGATTTATGAATCATCTGGAGGTCATCTGGTGGATTTTTCATGCTAAAATCTATCTCCTTTTCCATGGGTTCATCTATTACAACATTTTGCCCTAATTTTGGTGGGTTCCCTGGGGGCACCGAGATTTTCAAAGGCGATCCCTGGACTGGGTTTACTAAATTTGTATTTTCCAGGTCTTCTGCTAGATAAAGTGTGTGTCTCGGTTTGGAATTTATCTTTTCATCAGATTGTAGTTCCATGGGCAGATGGATGATCTCCTCTTCCATGCTCACCTGCATTAAGAGAGTCTCCCGGCGTTTAGTTTTGATGCGAGTATATGCTGGGGCTGTGACTTCCTTCCTGACCTCTTCCGGTCGCAAATCCTTGATTTCCAGACCCTGAGGCGGTGCAGTGGTTTTCACGGCAGGAATCACAGAAAATGATACTGACTGATCCGCCTCCATTTCTTCAAGGTGATGAATAGTGCGTCTAGGCGGGGGTGGAGCTGTGGTTTTCACGGCAGGAATCGGAGACAATGATACTGACTGATCCGCTTCCATTTCTTCAAGTTGATGAATAGTGCGTCGAGGTGGAGGAGCTGTCGATTTTTCGGCAGGAAACGCAGACAATGATACTGACTGATCCGCCTCCATTTCTTCGAGTTGATGAATAGTGCGTCGAGGTGGAGGAGCTGTGGTTTTCACAGCAGGAATTGCAGAGATTGATTCTGACTGATCTGCCTCCATTTCTACAGGCTGATGAATCGTGCGTCTAAGCGGAGGTGGAGCTATGGTTTTCACGGCAGGAATGACAGACAATGATACTGACTGATCCGCTTCTATTTCTTCAGGATGATGAATACTCTGCCGGGGTCTTAAGCTGGGCATGGGATGATGGAAGTTTTGCCTGCTTGCTGGGCGTTCCAAATCCAACTCAGAATAGTCGTAGGTGGTTTCCCTTCTTGTCGAGTTCTTCGAAGTATTTCTTGACTGCGTTTCATCTCCCAATCTGGCGTGAGCCAAGAAGTTTGTGTTGTCTAGCATTATCTCATCCGCCTGGGAGAGCCGATATTTACGCTTGTCATCCGTATCCTTATCCTTCTCCTTATCTTTTGCTTTATCCCTGATCTCCTTGGGAGGGGGAGCCATTGGTGGCGGGGATATGGCCATACTTTCGCTAAAATTCAGCATACCCCTCGGCTTGATGCTGCTCTTTATGTCCCGCGGCGGACACCCCTCCTCCATGTCCAATCCGTCTAGGCCCAGGCCATGCCAGTAACGTTTTTGGGAATTGCGATCCGTCGTGGGTGTCTTGGGGCCATTTGGAAAGAGCTGAATCTTGCCCGCCTCCAGCTCATCGTTCAGTTGACGCAAGTTGATCTTCTTGCTAATACGCTTACCCGATATCATGTCGAGGGGTATTAGCACGGATTCGTCCTTAAAGTTGATGGTGCTATTGCCGCTGCTGGCGCTCTCGAAGGATATGTTGCCCGGTGGTAAAAGGTCCCTGTCCGCGGAAACTGAAAAAAGCAGGATTTCATTAATGATGATTCTGGGACAATTGCAGCTTTAAATTAATATTCAATGCTCAAAACCCATTTAAATCTATTAAATAAACATTTACAAACTATAAAGTTGGATTGCTTGATTTTTAATTCTAGGAAATGAAATATACGACAAAGCAACAAAGATCGTTCCTCTATGGTCAGTTTTAGGAAAAAGCGAATAAAAAAGTAATAATTTATATATACTCTAAAAAGTTTTACAGATCAATTTTAAGCAGAAAAGCACAATGTACGGACATGGCTAGATTGAGTCGCCTGGTCATGCGTATGTACCTACTGTACATACTTTAAGGGGTGGGAAATGCTTTCTGATAAAAATGTTACTTTTCATAAACTATTCAAGCTGACTCTTGTAGCAATTTAAATCTATAAATTGATTATAAATAGTAAACAAAACGCACCATTCAAGGAAGTAGCAAAGGATATATCCACGTCTTCATATTGGGTCTTATTATTGACTGGCTTTACGGCCTCCTTCTCCTCTAGCTCCATGAAAACGGATTTCTGTGCCGGACACACGTTTTCCTTGTTGGCCATTAAATTCTGTTGGTCTGTAAACATGTCCAGTTCAATGTCCTTGGGATCCAGCTGCATATTACTCTGTTGAGTGAGATGCTGAGAGACAGGAGCAGCAGGAGCAGGAGCAGCGGGTGAAGGAGCCAGTGGCGTGATGTCCATAAAGGAGTCTCTCATACAATTAGCTGTGGTATGTATAGTGATCTCCCTTTTGCCGAGGGGTGCCAGCTCACCACCACTCGCATTGTGGAGGACGGACTTTTGCAGCCTGGTTACCAAGGAGCCAGACATTACGTCAAGGGTCTTGTCCATTATTCGATGGTCGTAGAGGGGATCCCGCAGCCCCTGCCGCTCCTCAAGCGTTAGGGCCAGCGAGTCACGGACTGCGTCCAGTGGCTTTTGCTTTTTCCTCGACAATTCGCAGGGCAATAGGGTCACATCCACGCTGGTCTGCAGATTCAGCGTAATATCTATGTGGCTGCGTTCGCAGACGCTGGTCGCCGGCAAAGATATGTTTTCCTTGTCCTCACCACTTAACGCTTGTGTACCCGGTCCTGATCCCGATCCCGAATTGTCCTCAGCGCTGATGTGATCGGACACCTCGTACGAGTGATTCCAGTTTTTGGGCTCCTCCGTGTTTATGAATTCTCTGAAACAATACATGAAATCATCATATATGGCCTTTTGCGGGGATTCCTATAGGCGTACACTCACCTCACGGACTTCTTTCCACTGAAGCTGATGCGGCGCTTGATCCGTATTCCCGTCGTGGTTGTGTCCTCCTCATTGTTCGGCGCTTTCCGCAGCTGGAAGTGGAACATTTTCAACGTAAGCTACAACGCCTCGTAAGTATTAGTTATTGAAAGCACTCACGGAACTCCTGCGATTGTTTTTATTCATGTTTTTATGCTGTTAAATATTGTTTGCGTTTAAAATCTGACGCCGCCACTCTTGTGTGAATGGTCCTGCGCGTCGTGTCGTCGTTGCGTCGTGACTGGCATTCACTTACGTTTTGTGCGAATATTTCGCAAAGTCCGGCAGCACCACGTGTTATTGAGCGTTCTTGCGCTTGCCACGAGAGTTATCTAATGTTTACGTCGGTTTTACCCAGAAAAATTTACGGCTGATTCTGGCCAGGAAGGTTGTGCATCGATTTTGAGGGTCTTTATACAGTTGCAAAGCACGTGGAGCGCAGAAATACTTATAAGTTTAAAAACTTGCTCGGAAAATATGGCAACGCTAGACACTTGAGTTCTTAATTGAATAGAATACTGGTCATACAGATAATTTTCAAATTAAGGCGCCAATCTCAACTTCATATACCATCAATTTTATTTACCGTTAAATCCAATATTAAATCACATGCTTCAAAAGTTCTTAAAGAACAAAAAAAAGAGGGGGAGAAATTCTCAAGCCCTGAATGTATCCTTCTCCTTGCGCAGCTTTCCCATGGTCACAACGGGATCGGTGCCGACTCCAGCATGCTTCTGCACTGTGGGCTCATGGACCCGCATAAACGGATTCCAGGACTTCTCTTCGCCGATGGTCGATGGGACGGTGGGATCCTGCGAGGCACGACGATGCTTAGCCCACTCAATTCGCTCCTGGATTACCGCGTTGTCCGGCTCCACGTGCCGGGCGAAGCTCATGTTCTGCAGCGTATACTCGTGACCGCAAAAGACCTTTGTGGTGTCCGGCAGAGCCGATAGCTTCGTGCACAGCGCCTCGTACATCTCTTCGGGCGTGCCCTCGAAGAAGCGCCCGCAGCCGCCCTGGAACAGGGTATCGCCGGTGAAAACGGCTCCCTCGCCGTTGCTGCCATCGGCCGCGGTGACATGGTAGCAAATATGTCCGGTGGTGTGACACGGCGTTGACAGGCATGTTACATTCAGGCTGCCAATGGTGAAGGTGTCGTCCTGCTTCACCTTGTGGTTCAAGGCGCCGATGCGGTCATCGCCGCCGTACACATCCAACGCCTGGGCCCACAGTTTCACCAGCTTCTCGTTGCCGCCGGCATGGTCCCAGTGATGGTGGGTGGTCAGCACCTTTTTAAGGGTCACCTGCTCCTCCTGCACCGTCTTAATCACCAGCTCCGGGTCCACGGGATCCACCACGGCCGCCTCGCGCGTCTTCTGGTCCACGATGAGGTACATGTAGTTATCTTGCAGGGCCGGCAGGATTTTGATGTCCATGCCCGCCAGCTTCACATCTTCCAAAGTGCTGTGCATGCCTCTCAAGCCGACTTTTCGGAGTTTTTGTACTGAAACGAGCACGATTTACAGGTCAGATGACATACGGAAAGGTCACTAAAAAACACAGGAACGGGGAAACAAGACAAGCTACGATAAAAACACAAATGGCGAGCCGCCAGCGGGAGGAGATTAGATTAAACACATATGCATGGATAGATTACGCTTGACGAGACTTGGACAGACGGGCACAGCCAGAAATCGCCTTTGCGTGGACCCGGCACCAGAGAGAGACGGCGTCGGAGGAGCCGCCGCCAGCCGCAGGCCGAATCGCAGACTGCTGGACGAACCTCGGAAGTAGGCGGCCGTCAACTGGGTTTCCACCGAGGTGGACACACTTCGCCACGCGGAGGACAGCATTGCGGCAATGGAGGATGTATGGATTGGCTAGAGCGGGGGGTGCTGTGCGAGATGAAGTTAATAATAGTCTCCAAAAAGTAATTACAGTTGTTTTTTAATCCGGTATTCTAGTGAATGTGACCGTATGTTCCGTTTGTCGATTTCCAGTTTATGAGGCTGAAATTCGCCTGGAAAAGGGGAATACTTCTTCGACGACAGCTGGTCACACTAAAAGAACGGAAATTCAAATAATACGGTATAAGTTTAGTCTATGGCGTTTCGAACGCCTTTTGTGTTAAGTATTTATTTAAAAACATTAAATTCGAATAACTATTTTCGTACTTTGATAGCAATCGCTTTAGTTTGTTAACTAGACTTTTTGTTTAAAAGCTCCTTTCGTCAGAGCTAATCACTGCCGTTTAGTTTAGATTTAAATAATATTATTTTTACTGATATAAAATAACTATATCTCATTGAAATATGTAATATAATATTAATAATATATATGTATGTTTAAAAACAAAGAAGAAATGACAACTTTAATTACATTTACCTCTACATACGATGTACATTCTTTCTTTAGTATAAACTGACAAAAGAACAGACGGACAAGACCAGATCGACTCGGCTGTTGAACTCGGACTAAAATTATAATACGACGCAGGGTATTATCACTCATACCGATTCAGGTGGTAAGCCCTAAAATGTATTTGAGGCCATTCCATATCCCCCCCAGTTGTCAGTTAGTGTCGAGAGATAACTTGAAACAAAACCGAAACAAACCCGAAAATCCAATGTCCGATACAACAGATCCCAATGGCTCCACCTCCAAGTCGAATCTGATTAAAATGCACCATGTGGGCGTGACGGCGAAGATGCAGTCCCCGCTAAAGAAGATACTGCCCCGGGTGAACTCATCCAGCGACTCGGATGCGTATCAACATGCATCCACACAGTATAGCATTTTCAAGACCGATCGTGGCGGAGATATGTCCGAAACTACTGTGGCCGGCAGCTCTAGTTCCCCACAAACGCTGTACGAGATGCACGCTGAGCCGGAGCAGAGTCTGCTCCACCAGTCGAAGAGGAAGCCCCAAAGGATCGAATTCCAGCGCTATAACAAAAAGCGTCCCCACGTGTTTGTGCCCAAACGATCTGCTTCCAACTTGAAGGAGCGCTCCAAGCCCCACAAGGCCTCGCAAAAGGTGCCGAAGCAGAATTTGGGACTGCTGGGTCGCCTGTTCCAGTCGCTGGACAAAATGTGCAAGTGTCACAATCAGCAGAAGGCCATTATCGATGACTTGCCCGAGCCGCTCTGGAATCGCAAGGAGGAAACCCGGCACACCTGCATCGGCATCTATCCCTTCGAACACGGCTGCGCCGAGTATCTGAGCACCACGGACACGCATCCCAAAATAAATTCCATCATCCTGGCTGATCGGGCCACCACATATGCCACCCATTTCTGGGCGGAGCTCTTCGGTCTGCTCCACATCGCTGTGGCATTCATGGTGGCCTTCATTTTGCAGAGCTACCGCTTTGTGCTGTTCTCCCTGGTGAACACTCTGATTGTGGGACTCCTACACATGACCTCGGATTACCTGGTGAAGCCATTGCTGACCATGGTTTTTAATGGTTACCTGCAGCCCCCCTTGATTTTTCTCTACAATATTTTATGTTCGGTGCGGGATATCCTGGAGCCGGTGGCTGAGACCATAAACAACTTTATGAAATCCTTGGCCACAGTGGGTAATAGTGTTCGATTGGCGGACGTCAACTATCGTCAAATACGGCGAGTAGTCAAGGATGTTTGAGTTTGTTTTTATCGTTCTTAAATTGTTAATTTTTCTAGTTTGTTAATTACCTTATTTATCAATGTGTTATCATATAGTTTAGTTAATGTTAATTTCTGTATGTTGTTATTAAAAATATTAAACCCATTATCAAATTAATTTTAACTTCAAAGGAAGCAATCTTAGGAAGGAGGAAATTTGGCCAAGTAAAAAATTAAATACATACTATAGATAATACTATTGGCTTTGACTTACCACGTTAGAGGACGCACAGTTAGCCTTGACTTGGCTGAGTTATAGTTTTGGTGGTATTCAGGACTTCCATTCCAGGGAATCGAGACGCCTCCGGTTTAGATATGGTCAAGTCATATTTTTAGGCCGAGCAGCAATCATTGTCACTATAGGTCAGAACACGAGGGATGCCGCCGACAGACTGAGGCAGGAGCGAGGATCACGCCTCTATTTATAGTCTCCGACTGTGTGGCGAAGAGCAAAGCGAGAGAGATGGGTAGAGAGATAGGGAGAGAGATGGAGAGACAGAGAGATGGAAAGACAGAGAGATAGAGGGAGAGAGATAGAGAGTGAGAGATTGAGATTGAGAAAGAGAGAGAGAGTGAGAGAGAGCGAGAGAGAGAGAAATATAGAGAGAAACATAAAAAACTGGAGAAAGAGAGAGAAAATATGCAGAGAGAGAGGAATAGAAAGAGAAATGAAGAGAGAGATTGATAGAGAGTGGAAAAGAGGGAAAAAGAGATAGAGAGAGAGAAGAATAGAATGATACCGAGAGATCTATGTATACTGAGATAGAGCCAGACAGAGAAAAAAAGAGAAAATGTGAATTAGATATTAAGAATCAGAGAAAAAGTAAAAGTGAGTAGGAAAACACAGATAAAGTAAATAAATTATATTTAGGCTCAGGTCTTAATCACAGCGTTGACCTAAAAGTCAAACATCCCCTTTTTGTTAAATTTAAATTTAGGAATTAAATTTATTAAAAAATTACGATTTTAAAGCTACTTTTTTACAAAAATTATAGTAATAAAAACCTTCGTTGAAATCTGACATTTCCTGTTGAAATTTTTTCCACTTTCCTAATCCTCCATCCCTGGTGTTTCGATTCCAGTCATTCCCTGATGGGCGGAGCCATTACAACCCCTAATATTTCAACAAGTTCTCTCAGCTATGACACTCTCCGCGCACAATATTACGCACATTCCAAAATCCAGATCGGATTACATTGTTTTTCTTGTTTCACAGAATTGTAGTCATGGTGACACGCACACACACCCCTCTCCCGCTTTCGAGGGACCCTTCAACTTAAGGGTTGGTGCGGCGCTCAATTACGTTGAATGCAACATTTATGATTTATTTGCTCATTTTGCGGCCAGGGTAAAAGCATATGTCCAAAATAAAAACTACAAAAAACGTACACTAATTGTGTCCCAAGAGAATTTAATTTGTAAAATGTTGGTTTAATGAAGGCGCTAGAAAAATAGATTTTTAGGCACACCCAATTTGTTTTTTATTATTTTAAAGTGAGGGGAGATATACAAGAAATTTAAAATAGCTTAATTTAATTTAACACTATCGATATAGCTTTGAGAGATTTTATTGGCTAAGGTAATAAACACTTAATATATTTCAGTATATATTTGATATTTTTGCAGCTTTATTTATTTTTATTTATTTTATTATTATTAATATTTTATTTATTTTGTCCAAACTGCAAGATTTTAAACATCAGGAAACCCTTCGATTTCAGGTACCATCAGTCAAACCAACTTATTAATGAATGGTTTTTCCTGATTTTATCTTATCAGCATCCTTTCACCTTGTATCTATTCCAAAACTGTCAGATTTTCCAAGAAATCAAGGCATTATAATCAACAAAAAAATAATGTAAAACTGATCTACAAGAATGATTGCCATCAAAGGGGCTTCAGTTTGCAATTCCGTTTAAGTTTTCGTTTTCAATGGAAGTGTCCTATTCAAAAGGTAAACACGGCCATCAATTACTATATATTCATATTCATGCAGGCACCTTGTAATACACAAATAGTTGGAGGGGAAAAAGGAGTTGTATTTATGTTATTTATTGGAAAGGGAAGCACCAGCGAAGCTTTCATTAATGAGAATAATGAGCTAGTGGTTGCCAACGAAGGATCATCTTACACGGCAATGGAATGGGGGAGGAAATCGGACTACTCACTCAGCCTGCCCACCCAATTATCTGTGGAAATTGTTTTCCCCAAGAATCACGGCATATGTTTAAAATAAATGAAGGAAACTCACGAGGCACTGATTGATTTGGCGGCAACCGAAGATTATTAATTGGTTTGGCATCTGGATGTACACATCTTTAAATATTTATGTCAACTTTGCTTATTAGCTAAGATATTTTGAATAAGAAATACAAAAATAAAGGGGTTATGTTACTATACTGTTAGATACAGATATGATTATGGAAATTTAAAATCATAATTTTCAACTCTAATTCTTATAATTTTAATAAGGAATGTTATAAGTTATTTATATACAACTTGGAAAACCTTAAACTATGATTAAACCTTATATTATTTATCTAGTACTTATATTGCTTTACTATTATTTAAATTTAAAAAAAACCTACAAACTACTTTTAATTGGATTGTCCTGAGATGTCCCTATAAATATCCATTTGCTGGTTACGAGTAACACCCAAAAAACACTCGATTTTTCATCGAAAAGGTGCGAAAATCATTTGGCATGACCAGACAAAGACTCTCCCACACATAATCCCGTCGGTTGGCCCATTATTGTGTGATCGACAGGCGGATAAGGGAATCCTGTGCATGAATGGGAGCAGGAGCAGCAGGGACAAGGTGACACCTTACCCTACAAAGCGTTTTTGTTGGGAATTTTGGGATTACAGATGGTAAGCTGTTTTCTAGGCTGCTCTATTTACCATTCTCGCTGGAATTTGAGGGATTAACCGGGCTCCTACTCCTCTGGCATGATGACGTTAGCTAAATATCCTCTCGAGTGTCCTGTCTCTTTTTGCGAGAAGTTAAGCAATTTGTCGAACGTCGACAGTGGAACAATGCCCAAGTACAATGGAAAACCATTGAAAAGCAATTCAAAATCTCGGGCTGGCCAGCCACAAATGGTTATGCAAGAAGTTACAAGTAAATGTACAATTTGAGAAGAACTTGACGGAGTTTTCGCATGGAAAATTGAGTAATAGCTCGAGATTATCGCAAAGTGCCTTGGAACTTCCGAGTATATATGCGAGCTGGAAGAATTATAATGCTGGATGATGCAAAAACGTTGGTTGGAACTGACCCTGAAATGTGAGAGGAGCTACTTAGTTGGCAGGAAGTGATCATACAATAAGCGGATTACGACAAGTTGAGGACGAGTAGATGTAAAAATAAATAGATAAAAGGAATCTTGGAGAAGCAATTATTAACTATATTAAGACGGGAAATTTAAATACAAATATATTATTAAAATTTTAATTAATTTAACAAATTTAGTCTACTAAAGCTATATTAACTTCATAAGTTAATTATTGTATTCTGGAAGTGATTATAAAGAATATAGTACTTTCTGTAAATTGTTATATTTGACTTTAACTAACTAACACAAAATATGAATATTCAGAATCTTTTACTTGATAATATTTAAAAGAATTTTTATTCATAAATACTTAACTAGGAAATAAGACCTTAAACCAAGAATACTTAAAGAGATAACCTAAACTTTCTAACAGTTATCTCAGTTTGGTAAAATTCATTTTGCTTTGTTTTTTCTAACTTTTAGAGCTATATTTGTTGCGATGCGAGCGGAGTGCATTTATGCGCTTGCAATATTTAGGAAACAGACACCAGACGACCAAAGAAAAAATCTGCTGGCTCAGCCAAACACGATAGTGTGGGAACCAAAAGACGCGTTTTCCACCGAGCTCTACAAAATAATATAAAAAGCTTTGTTTTGACAGCTCAGGAGCGTTCGTTAAGTCCTGCCACGTGATTTTAATAATGGAATTAGTCTGGATGAGATTACAATCCTTTCACTGCGGTCAATTAGAAGACACACCTCCAGCACCCGAGGGTGTTGCCAGGCTACAACAAGCCAGAAGGAAAGGAAACTGGGGAATTAGTTGATGTCCTAAAAAGTTGAAGATACTAATTATACTCTTAATTATTTAGTAAAAATTATGGTATTGAACTAATTTTAACATTAAGATCTCTCTTATTAAGATAAGTAACTTTAAACCTTAGAAAGTCAGAAATTATAAATTACACAACAAGTTTATTAGGATCGACTGGACCTTACGATAAGGTAATCTTTCAAAGAGTGTTGCCTAATTTTAACCAAGAACTACATACATTTATTTTTGTAACAATATTGATAAACCTTCAGATAAATAGTCCTAATCTGTAATAGCCTTCGACACCTGTGACTCAGGACAAGCACCGGGATGAGGGCATGTGAATTGAGGGGATATGACATGGTGATAATGCTCGGGGTGCCGGCGTTGATGTTGGCTGTGACAAATCTGGGTTTTTGGGACTGCGTCGAGGGGATTTGCGAGTGTGACGAAATCGTCAACCCTCCCAATTTGATGCTTAATGAATTCCCAGCGACAACAAACAGAATGCCAGTGCGAGTGCTCCTGTTTCTGTCCCCGTTCCTGTTCCTGGGGCAACGCAATTGTTTGGCCTTTTTGTGGATTGTCACCTTTGTCATGTCACATTTATTTCACTTTTATTTCCTCACTCCATTTCGCGATGAATGCAGTCGAGGAGCGTTTTGTAATTGAAATTTGATCGCATTAGATGAGCAGCAGCAGCAGCAGCATCCCAGCAAAGGAGAAATTTCTCAGATCCCAGCCTCAGTCGGGCATCAAATTGCAGCGTGTCTGACTTTAAATACCTATTGCATCTCAATGTTAAAGTTCTGTAGTAATTTTGTACTATTAAAGCATACAATTCGGGGGGAAACCAGTGGTTTCAACATATTTCCTATCTTTAAAGATCTTCTTAGAACCTTCTTCGATGAAAAACAAAACATATTTTCTATAACCTTAATTTAAAATAAGCTTTAAATAAATATATCAATTAATAGGTAAAACACAGTAATAAGTCGCTGACGAATTTAAAGAAAAAAACAGAAAAATATTTTTTAAAACTTCTTAATAATACTGAAAGAAGAGTGTCTTAAAATATAGCTCGAACCATATTTTATACAATCAAATTTGTGGCTGTAACAATTATTTAAGGTATCAAGTTGAAGAAGACTCTTCGCTGAAGCAATGTCACAGAAATTCGATGTAAATTCCGAGAAGTAAAAAACACACACCGGGGGCATTCATTAGACACCCTCGGGGCGCTAATGAGGTCATGATGTTTCCAAACCCAAGACCCTCCGCCGTTGCCCCTATTGAAGACAACAAGAACAATGCGAAGAAGTTTGCACAATTCGCAGATAATGGAACAAAATGGCCGCGCCGGACACGCCCATCGTCCAAAGGACAAAGCGGAAGCGGAACCACCCCCGAAAAATTGGCCAGATTGCAGCCAGTTAACGGTGGCCGTTCCACCCCAGAACCGCGTTCCGCAGGCAGCAGCGACTGGAACGGAATGAAACGGAACACGCAGCCTTGGAATGCAGTTTTTCGGTCGCTTGCAGTTGAGTTTGAAGAGCGGACGCGTCAAGTCGCAAGGAGAGAATCGGCGTTGAACAGAAAAAATATATAAAAAAGTTCCTAAGTTGCCAAATATTAAAAAATTCATACAAATACAAAATTATCCATGAACAGAAAATCAATGGAAAGTTCAAGAGTTAAAGCTGAAAATAGAATCGATACATTTTTGAGCTTAAAAATATAAATACCTAATTTTAAAGAAATTTAAACAATAGGAAAACTAAAATTAAATGTGTATTATAAAAAAACAGTAATTTAAAATAAAAATTAAACATATCTAAAAGTCAATAAACTCCAAACCAAATAAGTCTAAACCAAACTTAGTTAATAAAATAAATTAATTATAATAAATTGATATAAACTAAATAAAATTAAAGTGTTTACTAAAACCAGTCATTTTTAATATTAATCACACCCCAAGTAAAAAATATAAATAAGTAAAAAAAAAACCCCAAAGCAAAGGCTTAGTGAAAATCAAAACAAAACTTAAAAGAAATTAAAATGCAATCCTAAAATCGAATTAATAAAGATCCCAACAATTGAAGTGAAAAGTGAGCAAACAAATTAACTCTATAAACCGGTGGTGAACTGTGTTCAGTTAGCGCTGGATAATGTTCGAGAAGAATATGGATACCAATAATCTGTCGGCCTCGATCAGCGGTGACTTGGACTCGACCAGTTCCGGCGGCACATCCTCGGACCACTCTGCCGTCCAACAGGACAATCTCAGCTCGCCCATGGCCTACGGATCACTCTTCCTGCCCAATGCTGGTAAGTGTAGGTGCCACCGGATCCCTAGACATATCTATGGCCACATCCAGAGATCGGATCCAACTAGGTCTAGTCTTATCGTTGGAGTTCTAGAGCCAAGACCTGGCCGATATCGAGTTACTGGACAGACTGAGGCGTCAGTGCGGCGCTGCATAAACAATTAAAAGCCTGGGACTACAATTCTGCTGAGAAGCACACATTTTTGAGGACTGCATGTGTGCAGGGTGTACGGTTGGGTTGTCCAGTTACAAAATATGGGGAGGCATATAGGATATACACAATGGTCATTTTCAAAAATAAATTGCATCTAGTTGAATGTGTTTAAGGAGTACATTGTTGAGTTAAAGTAAAACAGTGGCTTGGGTTTCTGTTTTAAGAGAATAAGGTATCTTATGAGGATTCGGTAAAAAAATAATTACATTTTATACAGGGCACTCGAAATTCGATTAACCCCCAACAGTGCACCATCAAATGCATTATGTTTTATAATATTTACATATTTATTCTTGCATCCACACGCTGACTTCTCTGTGCATAAGTGTGTGAGCATATCGCATTTATTTATTTGCTTGATGTCTCTTTCGGGCCTCAATATGATCCACACAGCCCCCGTTTCCCTGCCCGTCTGAGGTGTCGAAAGACAGCCACTGCTTCGGTCATGTCGGGCATTCGATTAGTCACATTTTTGATTCGGGGGAAGAGAGCGGAAGGGGGTCCGGGTATTTCCATTGACCACCGAAATGGCACGTGAGAAAGAACTTCTTGCAGTTGTTATAGTCTGGGGTCTTCCCCTAGATGTCCACATGGTAATGATTTCCCTTCTACTCTTAGGCTATCGTGGCAACCTCTCATGCAAAACCGTTCTGCAATTGGATAAATTTGCCCCCTATGAGGCGGCGGAAAAGGATCACCTGCTGGAGCGAAGGTTCCAGGACATCACTAACGACTACGACAAGTCACCGCCGCCCACAGCCTCGACAACGCCCACTCACTATCCCAGCCTAAATAGCATTATCTTTGAGAACGGCTGCGCCGGTAATCTGGGAGATCTCAATGGAAACACAAAGACGGATTCCCTCTGTGGTGGCGGTAGCGGTGTCGGTGGCTTGTCGAGGAGCGGAAGTGGCTTGGGCGGCCATACAGGAAGCGGCGGTCATCTCATATCGAATCTCACGGCTGCCCACAATATGTCCGCCGTTGGCAGCTTCCCCATCGATGCCAAAATGCTGCAGTTCTCCACGGATCAGGTAAGATAATGACATCCAAAAAGAGGTGTTCTATTAATCGAAAAAATCTCAATATACTCTAAGACTATCCCTTCTTATTACTCCCATTTCCCCAGATCCAGTGCATGTGCGAGGCCCTGCAGCAGAAGGGCGACATCGAGAAGCTGACCACCTTCCTGTGCAGCCTGCCTCCCTCCGAATTCTTCAAGACCAACGAGAGTGTGCTCCGGGCCCGGGCTATGGTTGCCTACAATCTGGGGCAGTTCCATGAACTGTACAACCTGCTGGAGACGCACTGCTTCTCAATGAAGTACCATGTGGATCTACAGAATCTCTGGTTTAAGGCCCACTACAAGGAGGCCGAAAAGGTGCGCGGGCGACCCCTGGGAGCCGTGGACAAGTATCGCCTGCGGAAAAAGTATCCTCTGCCCAAGACGATCTGGGACGGCGAGGAGACGGTGTACTGCTTCAAGGAGAAGTCGCGTAATGCTCTCAAGGACTGCTACCTGACCAATCGCTATCCCACGCCCGACGAAAAAAAAACACTGGCCAAGAAGACCGGCCTCACGCTCACCCAGGTGTCTAATTGGTTCAAAAACCGCCGTCAAAGGGATCGAACGCCCCAGCAGAGACCGTAAGTTGATCCTAACTAGGAACTTGTAATAGAAATTGTTTACTTTAAGACCAAGTAAAAGTTGATTGCAATTCAATCACATCTTTTAATGACTGCAGTGAATTGAACGTATAGGAAATAATATTCACAATTTTAGTGTAACACATGCTTTTACCCAATCATTCATTTTTTAAAATAGTTCACTATTTACATTCTTGTATCCTTTTAAAGTTTTCTTTCAAGCAAACTCGTACACTTATAGGATCAAATATAATTGAATGATTTAAACATTTCTGGTTCAGTTTTAATATCCGTATTTATCGTTTTGAGTGTAGTTTGATTTTTGTATGTATGTCTGCATCATTCCCCCTAACTCCAACACTCAAACTCAAACGTTTTGGTAAAAGACGAACTGTAGCCGGTCTTGCCCATTTCCATTTCCTCATAACTCGTAAAACAATTCATTCAACACTTGAGAGCGAGCGTGTTGCTCGCCCTAGAGCACAGAGAACTCTTCGAAACCCGAACGAATATAATCAATTGTTTTGGAATTGGCATTAAAGATCGTTTGTTAGTGACCGTAAAGCACTTGTGCGTCCAGTCCCGCCCACTTGAGCGTGTTTTATGTCCAATTTCGCTGGCTCCTTGCACGGTCCTCTGCATATTTATAGAGCCAAGGGACCCGGGACGTGCCCCGGCTCCTCCTAACGCAGCGCATGCGTGTAGCATGTGCCGCCGCCTGTCCCCTAATCGCCATACCCTGCACCACACCACTCCCTCCCGCTGTTTGATCGCATCGCCTGCCCAGGAGAAGCGTCAAATTGCAGCACACACACCATACACCATACACCATATACCACATACCGCACAAGTGGAGTAAATGTGTTTTATTTTATGTTAAAATTCATACAGACGCACTTGCACAGCTAGGAACCCTCAAGTGGAAATTTAAATAACGGAGTCCACAAGAAATAAAAAATTATCGTTTTATGTCTGGGTCTTAAATTGGAATATTTAAAAAGGAATCCTTTATATATATATCGTTTTTGTGTTATTTTAAATTCAAAAAAGTATACAAAGCCACACTGAAATAACCATACTTATATACTTGTTTTGTCTTGTTTCTTTTCAGTGATATAATGTCGGTTCTGCCTGTGGGCCAATTGGATGGTAATGGTTTCCCGCGTATGTTCAATGCCCCCAGCTATTATCCCGAAACCATTTTCAATGGTCAATAAATTTCGGTTCCTGCGAGGCTGTTTTTGTGTGTAAATAAGGCGTAAGGCGTTTTAATGTTAAGACAAAAGCAAAGGAAAAATTTGTCATCAAATGGCAAGATTTTGTTAGCTTTATAATAAACTAATTTTTGCTTTATGTGTACAATAATGTAATGGCTGTAGATGAATAAAATCGAATTAATATATCTCAGATGGTTTTATTTAAGGTATGGTATATACATGGTTATTTCTAATTAGCTTAAATTATATATAAATATCACTGCTTAACAAGAGAGCCAGCTTAAAAGCTTATTAAACTTAAAAAGGAAACCCAAGAACATAAAAGTTAAATAAATACGAAAAAAAAAATACAATTACTTTCATTTTAATTTAATAGATTAAGAATTCTCTCATTTTATTAATTTTCCATGAATTCACCAATGATTTTATCCTTACCACAGCAAACGAAAATTCTTTTGACCGGAAGTCCTCTGCAATTCCTGGCGGATTCCTGTCGGATTTAAAAGGGTGTTTTGCAAAATTCCCGCCTTATTCCGAGGGGAATTTGATTCGAAATTCACGACGAATCCGAATCCGAATTCAAGGCTGTGAACGCCTGCAATATCAGGGTCGCGTTGTTAGAAAAATATGTTTAGAGTCATTTCAGACCTTATTCAGGCTGAAGGGCACGAAAAGCCGAAATACACTGAAAAACGGCCCGACACCCACCGGAATCTCAAATTTAACACAAAACCCATAGGAAACCGAGCACAATAACAAAATTTGGAAATATAATAGTGCAATAACGGCAAAAATATCGAGCCGAAGGTCTTATCTACTATGGCTTTTAACCTTAAGTTAGCTCATAGTTTATAACTAACTAGCTTTAGATAAATACATTAATTGCAAAAATATGAATATTTAAAAATATAAATTATTTTTACTACAAATTTTGATACAAAATATCGGTTTTTAAACGTCGTATGGCGGAACGGGTGTGGCCAGTACGAACCAGAAGTTTGAAAATACCACGCTTAGCGGTTCACCTTAAAAAGGATTTCGAGCGCAGAAGCCGGCGGCCACACTGCTCTGGAAAAATGTCTAATAAAATAAGCGAATATTTTGCAAACGATCCACCCAGCTTCTTCGATGAGCTGACAAACAAACCCAAGTCCAAAGAGATGCCAGCAGAAGGTAGTCCCGCTGCCGGCAGCACCAGCTCCGGTGGTAACATGATGTCCAACACGTTCACCGGATATTTCCAGGCCCCCGAATACGTGGAGACACCCGAGGCAGAGGATTCTGTGAAAGTGGGCGAAGATGTGCGAAGTCTGTGGGAGTTGCCGCGGGAGAACGAGCCAGGCAAGCTTATAATGCCAGGAATTCATCTGCAAAATGATCTGGTAAGCACAAAAGAGGAAAGGAGTATACCCGTGAGGGCATTTGCAAACATTATGTCTGTTCCAGCCGGATCCCATTACCATTGCAGTAACCCAGCACCTCGGAGAAGCAGAATTAGCCCACCGAAAGATCCTTCGGGTTGACGACGTTACTCAGGATGAGCGCGGCTTGAGGACCCTAATCAACGCAGGTTGCTATCGCACAGCTGTAAATCTAACCGGCCGTCTGCTAACCATCTATGGCCAAGGATATGGAAGATCTGGGCAGCCGGCCAAGCACTCGCCGCACTCGCTCCAACTGTGGTTCTCCCGCCTAGCCCTCTTAGCCAAACTAGGGGAGTTCGAGCTACTGAATGCCGAAGCGGAACCATTTGGACAGCTAACTAGTCCAGATGTCTTCTATGACTTCTATCCGGAGATGTACAATGGTAAAAGCGGCTCCATAGCGTGCTTTTCTTTCCGCCTCCTGCTGGCTGAGCTTCCGATATATCTGGGGAAGCCTCACATAGCCCTCGACAGACTGTCGCAACTCCATGTGACCAGCCGGGAGATCATGGAACACTATATAAACCTGCGCAACAAACCGGCTGAGGAGTTTTGGCAGAGGCGATGCGAAAGGGTGTTGCACTCGATCATCAACTGTGGATTAATGGTGTGAATCAAGCTTGAGTATGCCTTATTTATGTACATATTAATGTATCAACCTACTTGCAGATGAAGAATTTTAGTATGATAGACGATATCATGGAGGGAACCCTTTTAAAGCGTTCCAATCTTAGCAAAGAGGAGCAGCGGACTTTGTACTCTGCGTGGGGACGCATATACCTGCAGATAGGTGACATTTTTGGAGCAGAACAGAAATTTGCCGTCTCAAGAAGACTTAGGGAAATGTGAGCCATTAAATTTACCAAAGCAGAAACTTTTTTTTATATTTTCCTTTATTTCCAGAAACACTTCTCCAGATCTGCGAGATTTGGTAGACAAGGGCCTTATAGCCGTGGCTAAGAACGATTTCCCAGAGGCCTATGTGATATTCCAGAAGGCTTTACACTTGGATTCCGGCAATACGATGATCCTGAACAATATGGGAGTGTGCCTTCTATATGCCGGCAAGCTGAAGGATGCTATCAACCTGTACGAGCGCGCCATTAACCTTAATCCACAAAAGTCTTTGAACGAGAGCTTGCTGGTCAATCTTTCGACATTGTACGAACTGGAATCGAACAACTCCAAGGCGAAAAAGTTCAACCTGCTACGCCTGATAAACCGATACAAGCCCGATCTCAACATTAGCATAGAAATTTGTCTAAAGCTTCAGACAATAAATTAAAGAATAAATAACCGTTACAACATTCCAATACACTAATGTTATTATTTGCTATGAACATATTTTTAAAATTAACATTCTCTCAAAACAACCAATGTTTTCCACCAAAAAATCGATGGATTCATCGGTATCTAATCAGGCTCTTTAAATTTTCCCAACATCGCGAAAAATGGGTTCTTATTACTGAAGTCACAAATAATAGGTGTTTTGTTCACTTACGTTTTACCGATTTATTTCTTGTTTATTCAATTTTCTAGTGTTTTAAATTTCACTTTTTCAGTTTAGCAAATTTTGCCACCTCTTTCATGCTAACTAGAAAAATCGATGGCACGGGCCAGAGCAAAAACATCGCTACTATCGATAGTGTCATCGATTTTTTGACAGCTCTATTGTCGTCGCTGAAAAAGAATTTCAGAAGAATTTATTTGTAAATTTCCATAGAAAATCGCGGGAATATTTACGTCCAGATATCGCCTAAATGTTTGAAAACACGTAGCGAGTGTTTATCGAAATAGGATAGTTGAAACTGGGTGAGTTTTGTGGCGTTAAATGGCGTTTCAAAAACACGGCCACACGATGCCAGGCAGCAGGCGTATATAAAATGGAAAATATTGATGTGCCTGGTGGGTGCAAAAAAGAAAGTGTAGAGAAATTTTCGTTGCACTCAGAATGTTGTTTATTTCTCTCCCCCTGCTCCTGATCCCGCTCTCCCATGCGAATTGTTTAAATTAAAGGACCCTCCGTTGTGAAGCCCATTGATTATGCTCTTTTCTTTAATTTTAGCGAATTTCCCATTGCGATATGTGTGTGCATTAACAAAAAAGCGCGCCATTATTTTAGTGCTATGACGTAGCCATCGGGGGCCACGAATCCAAGTGTAATTTTTTTTCGCAATTGTTTATATGGCGTGCATAATGTCTTGCTTCGCCGTGTGAGTGCAGCGTGCGTGTGTGTGTGCGAGTGCAGCAAATAGTTTTGTATATTTTTTATTCCCGCTTGTGGCGGTGTGCGCATACGCTTAGGTACACGCTCGTCAAAACATATACACATAACCCAGGCGAAGCGAAGGCGACAGCAGAAAATCTCTATTCTTTTGCAATTTGTTTTGATTTCTCATTCGTGCGACGAAGCGAGCAAGAGCGAACTTTGTTGTCATGCTCTCTCGACGGCTCCGCTCTCTCGAACACCGCCGCCTCTCTCTGGCTGCTAATGAAAGCGGGGGCGGCAACTTTTCATTTTTCTGGTGACAGTATTTTTGTTCGCTATTTTCGGGCTTATTTCAAAACAATTTACCGTTAAAACTCGTGGTCCCCATGATCCCCACGCATAATTTCGTCCGCGCTGAGCGCGCCCCCGATCTCGCTCCGCTGAGTGTCTGTTGTCGACTAACGGCAGTTATATAGGTGGTTGTTTCCTTTTCTTCGGTTGCGACGCGCGCTCACTTCATTATCTGCTGTGCTGGACATGTTGAGCTAGCTGTTTTTCGGCTAGAATTATCTTTTCTCCATTTCAACTCAAATTTCGCCTTAATATTATAAAGAAACTATATATATTTAAATTGTTATGTACTATAGTAACGAAGATTCATTATTGGCTTATTATTTTTCTTAATACAGATAAAATGTAGGTGTACAAACTTATTCATGCTTTTTAAAAAAGATTTCAATTGAAGACCCATGTAGGAAACCATATATACAAAGTAATTTAGTTCTTAGAATATAGATGTGACGGTATTTCCCGCTGTGTTAAATAAATCTCTGTCAGCACTGCCCGATGATTACTCGCTCCTAAGTTCTCTCTGTCTCATCTTCTCGCCTTGCCTCTCCCAATCAGTCGCTCTCAGAGCTCCGCTTCTCTCTTCTCTGATTGTAAACATTTGTTTTTGTTTACTTCTCTCTTTTTGCAGATAGATTAGTCCAGCATGGCAGCCAACAACAATAGCAATATGCACAACCTGGTCGGGGGAACGGGAGCGCCGGTCATGCCGTCTTCGGTGATTGCGTCGACGGGAACGCCCGGTATGGGCTCCTCGCCGGTGCCCTTGGCTACCGTCTCTTCCTCATCCGCCAGCGCCGCAGCGCAGAGTGCCTGGGATCAGCTGACAGCGAGTGCCTCCAATAACATAGCCCCCTCACCGACAGCCGGAGCGCCTACTGTCACCGGACCTATAATCGGGGATTCGTTGCAGGGCAGCGGAGCGGGCAACTCACCGGTGCCGAGTTGCTCCTCACCATCGACGCCCACGAAAACACATGCTCCCTCGCCGCTGGAGAGCATGGCACACACGCCCCAAGGACCTCCGACACTGGGACCCGGCGGCTACGGCGAGGAGCTCACCGCCGAGCTGGTAAACCAGGGCTGGCGTAAGTTCTGGTCCAAACGGGAAAACAGGCCGTATTACTGGAATAAGGTCACCGGCGAGTCGTTATGGGAGATGCCCGGCAACAGGCCGTTCGACCCTCTTACCGATCCTCTGGGGATCTGTCATGCCGGCGGGGCCACGCCCATGACCCCAAACATGCACCAGCAACACCAACAGCAGCAACAGCAGCAGCAGCATCATCACCATCACCACCATCACCTGAAGCGCCGGCCCTCGGACGATATGCACATCCATCCCAATCAACAGCACCATGTGGGTGGCGGGCCGCCGATGAAGAAATTCGTACTGGCCGGACCCTGGGACCTGGAGGTGTGCACCAATGCCGTTATTGTCGAACGTCCGCCCACCCTGTTGCCGCAGCCACACCCGGAGGTGGAGGCCCTGAGAGCGGCCTTTAGCATGAAGCTACTCAAGACCTACGAGGATCTGTGCATGCGGCGAGAGAATATAAAGGCGCCGCGTGACTCATTCAATCGCTGGTTGATGGAACGCAAGGTTATAGATACTGGTTGCGATCCGCTACTGCCCAGCAGCTGTCTGCCCGAGATCTCCAGCTCCATGTACCGCGAGATCATGTCCGATATACCCATCAAGATTGTGAAGCCCAAGTTTACGGGGGATGCAAGGAAACAGCTCTCTCGGTATGCTGAGGCAGCTAAGCAGATTATCGAATCCCGCTCGGCGCCAGCTGAATCTAAGAAGGTGGTTAAATGGAATGTGGAGGACACTTTTCAGTGGCTAAGACGCACCGTGGGAGCTAGCTACGAGGATTTCCAGGATCGACTTGCTCATTTGAAGCGCCAATGTGAGCCGCATTTGGTAGAAACGGTGAAAAGTTCCGTCGAGACATTGTGCGTCAAGATATATCATCTATCGGCGGATCACGCTCGGAAAATCAGGGAGCGACATCTACAGCTGCTCAAGGAGCACGGAATACCGGAACCAACGCCTCCGCCGCCACCGCCGCACTTGAAGAAGGTGTGGTGCTATCCCATACAGTTTGCCGTCCCATCGCCACGGATGCCGGCGATCGAGTATCTGCAGGATCGCGACCACATGATCATCAAGTATACGCCCGCCACGATCAACCAGCCGGATGCGCAGTACATCAATCTGACCTATCTGCAGAAGCTGGAGCAGCTGTACCGCCACAACTGTTTCGACGACAAGAAGTTTGATCTGTTCATCGGTCGGGTTTGGTGCCTGCTCAAGCGGTATCAGACCTTTCTGGGCAATGCCCTAAACTCCTCCCAGGAGGCGGAGCTCACACAGGCGGCCCTGCCAGTTCCCGTTTTTGAGTGCCTGCACCGGCACTTTGGGGTGAGCTTCGAGTGCTTTGCTTCGCCATTCAATTCCTATTTCCGCCAGTACTGTTCGGCGTTCGCCGACACGGATGCCTACTTCGGTTCCAGGGGGTGAGTAGAACGAACTCATCGAACTCCGTTAAATAGAGCCTTAACTGACTTTTGATTAATTTTAGCCCCTTCCTGGACTTTAAGCCCGTTTCCGGGTCTTTCCAAGTGAATCCACCGCATTGCGAGGAGTTAATAGAAGCCTCCTTGCTGCATATTGACAAACTTCTCACCGATACCATGGAGCCCTTAAGGTAAAAGTGGATATTCTGTATGGAATTTCGTTTTTAATGTGAGTGTAATCGTTTCCAGCTTCATTGTATTTCTGCCGGAGTGGAAGAGCATATCCAAGTTGGACGAGAGCATGTACAAGCGTCGTTCCATGGTGGTCCTGGGCATGGCTCACGAATACAGGCATGGCTACCAGCACATGATGCAAAAGTAAGTCTCTCAACTTGTAACTATGCGCTTGGTACATCATGGACAACTCTGCATCTTCTTGTAGATCCGAAGTGCTGATCAAGTGCATGCAGGGCACTCAGGTTGTGTGGCTGCAAAACAGCGCCGGGTACGCGCGCTGGGGTCCCAACGAGATACGCGTAGAGGCTTTGCGCGAGGCGTTTCGCCCGCAGCGCGACAGAGAGCGTGAACGAGCCGCCGTGGCAGCCGCTTCCTCTGGCGTAAATCCCAGCCAGCAGCAATCGCAGCCAGTGGCAACTACGCCGCCATCTGCCGCATCATCGGTGGCCCCAATAACAACCACCTCCAGTACGAACAGCAACAGCTCATCCGCAGCTATTACAACGAGCAGTCCCATACCGGGCACCACTTCATCCACGCTGTCGCCTCTGTCTCCGCACACGCCCACCAGTAATCCGCCGCCTCAGTTCCCGTTGACCATAAGCAATACAAGCAGCAGCAGCAACCTGGTGGCCGCCTCGCCCACAATGAGCGTACAAAGCGACTGCTCCTCACCATCGTCCTCGACCATGTCGTTATCGCCGGCTCCAGCTTCGGGTGGTTATCCGGATGGAGCGACATCGGCCACTTCGGCGGCGGTGAGCATAACGGCCACTGCGAGCACGTCATCGGCAGCCGGATCTGCCGGTTCAGCTTTTGGCCAGCCTAATAGCATCAGTAGTTCCGCCTCGACGCAGGCGGTCATCAATTCAGCCGTCTAGAGGGAATATCGTTACCCTAGGGATCCTTCTGCAATCCATTCATCGTGGTTCTATTTTTTTCGAAAGCAATTTGTGCACTTTGGTCTATGCACCTCTACCACACATTGTGTCACCTTCTGTTAGCATAAATTAGAGATATATATGAGGATGAGCCAGCCGATATGGGGGCCAATGTGTAACAACAGCGGCAAATGAATGTTTCAATATATCTTAGAATGAAGAAGGAATGTGGTGTATGAAACGAAGTTTAAGAATGTTGAAGACAACGCAATATCTTTTTAAAAAATTGGTTCTTATTTTGTTTTTAACTTGCAGTTTTTGCACATTTACACCTCGTTATACTTTAATTTTTTTATTTAAAATTTGGCCGTTATTAATTGTGCTCTAGCGGAAACTTAGTATATCCGAAGTTTAGTTGAATAATTTAAAGGAAAATAGTGCAATTACATTCATTCCAAAGTCTATTATATATTGTTATATATTTTGTTTCTCTAAAAAATCTTGTTTTCAAGTCTACACATTTGCTGCTGATACGTATCGTATTGCCCCCAATCGCAATGTTAAATTTAAATGTAAATATGTTATATTTAAGTTGAAATAGATGATAAATCCCGGCCAGGCCGTTGTAACAACGTGTATTCCCCACAAAAAAAAAAAAAAAAAACAAGATGGGCCAATCAAACACCCAGCAAAAGACTCGTCAACATGATGCATACTTAGTATGGGCGAAGACCTTAAATGAATAAGATTCATAACACTCATTCATTAAAATTGCCCAATGGAAGCAATTGCGAGTGTAATGGAAGTGTGTGTAGTTATATATCTTTTTATTATAAGGTCTTTTGCGTGGGTTTGGGTATGGCTCTTCTAGTTCTCTATTCTTGTTTTCAACTTCCTTAACAGAAAATATAAAAAAACAAGGAAACCTAAAATAAAAACACACATTTTTCAAACGAACTCTGAATGATGAAGCCCTTAACAATCTTTTGTGAGACTATTAACTTACTAGGATATATATAATATATATAATGTTTACTTTAAACAAATTATGGCAATTATTTGAATACTATCGTAAATTATCGTATGTACAAAATCGATAAACAACTAACGTAAGTAGTAAAGCAAATTCAAATAAAATCGATGAAAGCGAAATACGGAAAGCGCAGAGAACCAAATTTGTATTAAAAAAATAAACAAACAAAACATAACTACGCACCGCACAATAAAAAAATAAAAATATAAATAACTTAAGAACGGTGGCCCCAGTGTGTGTTTGAAGTTCTTCAAGGAGTTTTTAAAACTATTTTCCAATTTACAAACTCTTTTAAGAACTCCGCTCTGAAGATAAGTTCTTAAACCAAAACTAAAGGGAATTTAGCCAATTTATAGAAAGTAGCACTCGGCAAAAAACAAAATTTTTAGCAACCCATTAAAATTCTAAGTCAAAATTGAATAACTAAAAACGATATGCTATCCCCACCACCAACCCCGTATGTATGTATCGATACAAGAACTAAACACACAAAAAATAAGCATTTTTGCGCTTAATTAAACAATTTCTTTCAATTCAAAACCTGTTATTATGTAAACATTTTTTATTACATTATATATATATATATATATAGACATCGTATCGCATAAGTGTGTGTAAATGTGACTGTGTATGTATGTACTTTTGGATATGGATTAGCAGCTGTTGACTATAAAGAATACTTAAATGCTATAAACGCAAAGCAAAAAACAAAGTCTCGAAGGCATTTAAGGGAAAAACTCCATTTGCAACCGCCAACTACATACTACATAAATAGTAAATCTCTATAGCCAGCATCGTCCTATCGTCCTTGTCCTTTAGATTTCATTCACATAATCTCCAGACTGGAGTCACTATTCTTGGTGACCACCTCGGTCTCCGAAGAACCCGATCCGGAGCCTGCATCTTCCTCGCCCTTCTCGTTGTCGTCCGACTGGCTGTGCCGATGATGGTGATGATGAGGAGAACCTGCCAACTGCCAGGCGGGAATGGATGGCACTGTGATCGGGGCCACCGGGCCGGCAAACTGTTTTCGGTTCAAAAGCAGTCCTTTGATGGCATCCAAATCGCTTCGGAAATTGCTAAATTCGCGGTTCAGCTGCTGTGCATGATCCCGTTGCTGGCTAGTGATCAATTCCTTAACCGCCGAGATCTCCTTGTTGAGGTCGTTGGTACGCGCCTCCACTTTCTTGTCTAGGTCATTCAAGACGTCGTCTACGGGCTTCTTTTTGGGCTTGCCAAACAGGTAGGGAGCAATGTATTTCTGTATTTTAATAAATTATACAATTTAATTATATGAGGATATAAAAATAATAATAATAATATTTTAAAATATATTCTCCCCAATATCACATAATTTAAAAATAATTTTAGAGCTTTCCAATATGTTTCAACTTCGATTTTTTTTTTTGGTTTGGTTTTATATAATACGCTTAATTATGTTTGAGGAGAGAAAATGATCTTTGAACTTTGATTAATTGACAAATAAAAACAAAGCTTTAATAATTAATATTGAATGACCAAGGATAGCTACAAAAATCTTTGAGAATTATATATAGTTAGATATAGTTGAGCCACAGTCTTTTAAAAAGCGATTGTTTGTTCTTAGCTGTCTTCAGATTAATTAAACAAATGGATGCTTCCCCAAACGGATGTTTAAAATATTCACTCACCTTCCAAAACAGGTAGACCGCATACACCACCCCGCTGAACAGGGCCGCCGAATGGATTATCTCCCGGATCCGGCCCAAGACGGTTGGCTGTGGTTGCAGTGCTTGTAGCTGTGACCCAATGCTGATGACTGTGCTGGGGCTAGCGTTGGGGTTATTCGGATCCTGAGTGAAGACGCCGGCACGCTCGCAGGCCAGCTGGATTTCGTGGGCCGTGAGACCTTTGGACCGGAGGAACTGCTGCTTCTGGATAAGTGTCGTGTGGCGTACCTTGGTGTTCTGTAGAAAGCTGACTGCAGTCGTTATCTGCGGGTGTAAAGTCGGATTATAGATTAGACAGAAAACAGCGAGTGGGTTACGGCATTACCAGTGATTCGCGGGGTAGCTGTTCGGGGGCTCCGGCCTCGAAATCCTGCTGCAGCGATGTCGCATGGGCCATGACGGTGGTGTCCCCTGTGTCCGTATTATTACTGGACATCTGTATATCAACCCTTAATTCAATCTTGTCAAGCTATCCCACACAGAAAACGGAACGACTTCCGATTTCAGTCGCAATTCGATCGTCGTCGCAAAGTTGAGCACAAACAAGAGTATGACCGTTCACGGTGTGGATGCTAAAAGGCCTGTTGTGACGTCAGAAATTACAATTGTAAATATTCACTTAATATTTATTTAGGGGATTCCCGCCAATAGTGAGTGTCGTTATTCCGCAACTTTCTCTGGTCACTCAAAAGTTTTGAGTTAAAACATCTGATATTAACGTGGCCTTTAAAATATATAATTTGTCAGTTCCAGAATAGACGCTGTTAATATTAAAATATTATATGTTGCAGAAAATGGATACACTGAATGACATCCAAAATACCAACGATGAATGGATAGCCGAGCATCCAGAAGCAATTGGCGATTTACAAAAAACAGCAAAATCGTTGGCTTTCTATTTATCCGGTAGCTTTAGATGCCTTAATTTGAATCATTCTGAATGTTATAATTTTACAGGTGCGTTATCGGGCAAAGCTGTGCTGTCCATGATTATCTATAATCTTATGCTTGATTACAATGATCGGGTCATTAAACGAGCGTGTGATGCCAAGAAAAGCTCGACCCATCGGCTGCAGTCAAAGCTATAATTCACAAATTGCAAAATATTCGATTTGATTTTAATATTTGAAATTATAAGTTGAATACCTGATTACTAAATTGAGATATTAAAAAACGTTCATGAAATAATACAAAAATTATAAATTTAACATGGTAAACATTTCGGGATTCATTTAAATGTATTATTTGTTTAGCTTTTATCGGTTTCAACTTCAGCCTTCTTATCCAATTGCAAGCTACGGCTTCCCGAAGTTGGCTTACCCTATAGTTTTAATTTTAATTATATATGTATTAATCAGTTTACCAAAGTTATATGATTAATAATAGATAGAGTCCCCTCACTACTACGTACCTTGCGTCACCTTCTCATAGTTCGTTAAAAGGTACTAACGCGTTTTAGAAATCCACAACGCCACACCGCCCACCTGCAGCTGCTTTTCCTCACTTTTAGTTGGGTTTTCCGGGAAACAAACGAATATTTTCCCATAGAATAATGGACACACTAAAGGGAATGCTGAAGGCATATGAGGCGTGGGTGGCCAAGAACCCGGACGTGGTGGGTGACTTCGAAACTACGGCAAAATGGGTGTCCTACTTTATAGCAGGTACGTTGTCACCCATAAATCTGGATGAGTTTGCCTGAGCAAGTTTTCTTTGTTTCCAGGACGCATATCCTCTTCGAATGTGCTGAGCGAGCTGGTCTATACGTTGTCCAACATGCTGGTGTTCTACAACGATCGGATCATTCAAAGGGCACGCAATGCCGGCGAAAATTCGGTGGTACGACTGCAATCGAAACTTTGCTACCGTCTAAAGGTCACGCTGACGACGCTCGAATACAGCGAGGTCTTCATCGAGATATCAGCGCGCCGGCTTTTTGGCCAAACCGGGAAGTGGCTGGTGATAGCACTAATACAGGCCTTCAAGGCGGCTGGTCGTTGGTTTATCTTGAAGCACTCCACCTCGGATATTATCACCTCGCCGCCCATCGCTTCACTGAATCGCCGGGCTCTGTCCAAGCAGCGCAAGACGGCGGAAGAGGCGCCGATCAGCGATAGGGTCCTGCAGTCGCAGCACTCCATCACCTTCCAGTTGAAGCGTTCCGGCCGCGTCATTCGCAAAGTGGAAGGCGCTCCGCCGCTTCAATATAGGGACTTCAAGCTCCATGTGGACAACAATGAGGCTGTGAAGACACAGATACCACGGGAACTGCTGCGCGCCGAGTACCTGTATATATCGAAGCCCCTTATCCACCTGGCCGCAATGGGCTTGTTCGGACAGCGTAGCTGGAAGCAGTATGTGGTGGCGTTGTCTGTGGACCTATACAGTATCCATCTGTACCGTCAGCACCGGCACCTGATGTCCAAGCAACAGAAGCTGGAGCTGAGCCGGCGCTGCATTAATATTCTGTACTTCCTGGTCCGTTCGCCGTTCTACGATACTTTCACCAAATCGAGATTGGAACGGCTCCTGGACTTTGTGGCACGAACCGTGCCAATTACGAAAATGGTGGCCGGACCTATTAAGGATTACATTCCGACGTGGCAAAACACTTACTTCTACCTGTGGTCCACCTAGGGACTGCCCAGGGATAGAGCGAGAGTATTTTCCTTAGTCTTAAGTTTTAAAGTTACGGGTGTACAGTAATGGGGTTGGCCTAATCCCCGGACGATGAATTATTAATGAATATACATTTTTTATAAAATAGATTATAGGAGCATCTTGAAATTATAAAGGGGATTTCATAGAAATCACTGTGGGATTGGGATGAACTCAAAACAGTGTCTAAAACCTTACATTTTAAAACACAAAACTTAATTTAATTTAATTTGGATAATAGCATTCATTATAAACACATTTTGAAACCATTTTTAATTTCCCTGCAGTTTTATCCCTCTGTTGAATAAATATATTGATATATTTAGTCAGAAATCTGAAATCTATGGGCATTTCTAAAGCAGAACTAAGCTCTCAAAATGTTAAAGACCGCAATACAATTTTTTTTGTGATAAATTCAACGATAATGATTATTCTTTGAGTTAGCATTTTTTAACCGATATTTTTATATTTTCAACTTTGTAAGATTATTGCCAATTTAATGCTCTTGCACCTGGCTACACCAGAACCCGAAAATTTTCAGTCGAATTTTGAACACATCCTAAGCTTATCATTATCTAGACTAGAAAATGGCTTAGGAATTTTCGAAGAAGTTAATTAAGTCCCTACATCATTCATAAGGATATTTATATTTTGTTTGTCAGTTTAAAATCGCGCATGGAAAATCGAAAATTGGTAAAATGCTTGTCTACATAGTACATTCCATTTCCTGGAGTTGTAAAAATAGTATTCCTTGAAGGAATGAAAGGAAAACACACTAATCGGTTTGAATGGTTTGGTTGTATGGCTTTTTAAATGATATTTGGAACAATATTTTTACACATACAGTTAAACGAAATTTTCCACTTACATCGCTAATCTATACATAACAATTAATCGTAATCGTAATCTTAATTGGCTAAAAACACATTCTCTTGATCTTGATCCACTGAATCAGAACTTTAGATTGAAGCCCGGTCCCATTGCCAGTTGGCGTTGCGTTAGGCCCGCATTAAGTACGAAACCACCACCACCGGCTCCGTGGCTCTTCTTGTTCCCGGTAATAATCCCGGATGAGAGCTTGTTGCCCGTGCCCACGGCCACGGGTTCGTCCCTCCCCAATTGCTTGAACTGCGAACCACCGGACGGCGGTTTCGGCGACGATGCCTGGGCCTTGCGTGCGCCCAACTCGCTCTTGGCCGGCCAAGTGGGAAACATGGAGGGATGGATGGGCAGAGGCAGCTCCTGGAAGTACTCGTGCTTATGGGCCGCATCAGCCGTCAGTCTTTGTTTCGGATCGTAGGTCAGCAGGCCCTGCAGCAGCGACAGTCCCAACTCGGAGGTCTTCTCCTGGAAGTGCTTCCGCAACTGCGATACGGGATATTCGGTGAACTGTGAGTTCTGAGACAGCATATTCTTCACGGCGGGCAGCTCTGAATATCCGGGCCAGATTTTCTCATTGGGTGTGCCCAGTTCCTGGAAGGGGATAAGAAAATAGTTTTTAACATAGTTTTCCCAAGAAAGAAAACACAGAACTTAAAAGTGTCTTCCCTATCGCTCAATACAAAAGCGTTTTATATTAATATTCTTACCTTGAATATCCTGTTCAGTTCATCGATCTCCGACTTTCCGGGGAACAGCGGCAACATCTGCAGGAATTCGGCGAAAATGCAGCCCACCGACCAAACATCGATGGGCGTGGAGTAAACAGGCGAGCAAAGGAGCAGTTCGGGAGCGCGATACCACAGTGTGACCACCAGCGAGGTGTACTTCTTGATCGGCGAGCCGTATTCGCGTGCCAGGCCAAAGTCGCCTACCTTGAGGATGCCCTTGTGGGAGAGCAGGAGATTGGAGGTCTTAAGGTCTCGATGTAATATCCAGTTGTCGTGCAGATGAGCCACCGCCAGCAGGAGCTGCTGGGTCAGGCACTTCACCTCGCCTGGAAAGAAACTCTGTTTGCGGTTCTTCATTGTCTCCATTAGCGACTTGAGGTCGTGTTCCACATAGTCCATCACAATGAAGATCTTGTCCATGTTGGAGCCGACCACGATCTCGCGCACGGTAACAATATTTTGATGTTGACCCTTGAGCAGGGTGTTGATCTCCCTGAGCGACGTGATGGGAAAGCCCTCTTTCTCCTTTTCCATCTTTAGGCGCTTCAGAGCAACAATCTCGTTAGTCCGCTTATCCTTGGCGCGATAGACAACACCGTAGGTGCCCTCCTCGATGCGATTCAGGCACTGGAATTCCTCCACAGAGCGGCAGCCCTGTACGCCGGGATAATAGTTGGGCAGCGGAACACCCTTGTCATCGCATGGCGGCTGCTCCTCGAGAAGCGCTTTCTGTGGTCTGTCCTTGAGTTTGTCCTCCGGTTTCTCCTCCACCTGCTGTTGAGCCATTCCGCGCTCCTCGCTTCGCGTGCTACTGCTGGGTGAAGCATCATCGTCTCGTCGGTCCTCCTCGTCTTCGTCCTCAAGGCTGCTCCGACTCCGGGAACGAGATCTGGAGCGACTGCTGCGACTGGACTGGGAGCTGCTTCGTTTGGAGCTGGCGGATCTCGAACGCTGGCGCAGTTTGGGTGACTTGTATAGCTCTCCAACGCTGAGCGGGCTGTCGGGCAAAGGCAGGTCATCGTCGTCGTCGTTTTCGGCCTGCGGCTTTGCTTTTCGCTTGCTCTTCTTCTTGCTGACGTAGCTCTCGTCACTGCCCGATTCGCTGGCACTTTCTGCACTCTCCTCACCGTTAGAGTCGCTCTCCTCACTTTCATCCTCTTCCTCGTCATCTTCGTCTGGTATAACCTCAACCTCCTCCTCCCGCCGTTTCTTGTGCTTCAATTCCCGCTCATAACTTTCCTCTGTCTTGGACTTCCGTTTGACAATGTTCAAGCCAGCTGTTACGCTGGCAGCCACTGTCGTCGGACTTAGTGCATCACTGTGGTCGTTCCGCTCGCGAAGCAGTTCCCGGCGCGCTTCCAACTCCTCACGGGCAATCTGTTTTCGCTGTCGGCTCTCGCGCTCGGCTGCCAAGAGTTTTTCCCTGCGGGCCAACAGTTCCGGATCCTCGGGCGCCTTTCTCCGGCTTGTCTCCACATCCTCACGCCACTTGCTGCGATGCGATTTGTGCTGGTGCTGATGTTGCTGCTGCTCCTGTTCGGGACTGTCCAGAAGCTCGATTACGGGTTCGCGTCGGCTCTGCTTGTGTCTGCTTCGTTCGCTCCGTTCTCGCTGCTCCTTTCGACTGCTTTCCGCTCTGCGCTCACTCCTCTCGCCACGATGCTCGTAATTTTCTTCCGTTTCGTAGTCCTTAACGAAGTTATGCCGCTTCTTTAGAAGCCTGGATCGCAGGTCCTGCTCCAGGCTCTCCGCATCATTGCTCTCAGCATATTTACCGCCTCGTCGCGGTGGCGGCGGTTCCTCCATGGGGTAGTCGGCGTGCCGACTGCTTGAGTGATAGCCAGACGGATAGGAATGGTAGTCGCCTCCTCCACGGACAGTACCTCTGGCTCCTCCGCTTAAATGCTGGTGATGATGCTGATGGTGGTGTACAGCGTAGTGACCGGTGGGAGCCTGCGGCAGCGGTTGCTGCTGCTGCGGCTGTGCCTGCTGATAGTGATAGCTATGGCTCAAGTGGTGTTTCGCATAAGCAGCAGCCCTTTCCCGGTGGTGGTGCTGATGGTAGTGGTCCTCCCTGCTTCGATAATCATACCGATGGTCACCTGGACCGCCGCCTGCCCCCACCACATCGTCGCGCTCCTTGTGCCGCCGTCGTTCACGGGAATGTTTCTTTTTCTCACGTCTAGACCCGGTGCCAGAGTCCCGGCTCGCCTGCGGCGGCTGTATATACAAGGCATCGGCGTCCGCCTCGTGCTCCTCATCTTCGCCAGCACTAAAAAATAGAGAAAAAGTCCAAAATTATGGTGCCATGCTTGAAGAGTGGTTAAGTCCCATCTGCCGATGATTCTGGACCGATGCCTGACGATAGTGACCCGTGACCCTCGACCCAGTTGACCAGGCGCTGCTCTGACCATGTTGCTTGTAGCTTGCTTGTTGCTGCAGTCGTCGGTGCTGTTGCGGATTACATTTTACACTTGCCCTTGGGGCCTCAAAGACTCGAGTCCCCACCAATTGCGCTAGCTCTGGAATTCTTTCGAGATTAGAGACAGAATCTATGGTGCAGTATATTAGCGGGTTATGGTTAAGTTCAGTTCAATTGAAGCAATCGGAGGTCGAAGCTGCTCTGGGATAGGTGAAGATTTTATCCGCAGTCCGGAGCAGCAACGAGTACGGTTAGTTGGGTCGATTATTAATTAATTTAATTTTTAATAAACTAAAGACAAGGCCATTCTAAGATATAATACCCAATGATTGGGCTTTACAACTAACACTATATTGAGAGCCAAGGAAACAGCTTAAAAACACACCTTACTGAAATAATATTTCGAAATTAATAGGTTTTGAAGTTAAGTAAGGGTTATGAAAACTGACACTAAGACTTTACATTTTATAACCTTGTAAAAACTAGATAGGAGAAAATGTGTGCAACAGAGAATAGAAAAAAGATATCAGATTTTCCCATTGCTGACCCAATGGGAACTTTGGAAAAATAGTATTGTTAAACATGAAAGGTATATGGTTCCTAAGGGAAAATTACTTAGAATGGCCATGTATAGTACGTATAATGTAAATGAAAAATCGACCCACCTTCTTGTTGAGTGCAATCAAAAGGTGTGTACTTACCTGACCATGGATCGATCCTGCTGCTAATTGCGAAACTATTCCGTAGAGCTTAACTTGGAGCTCTCTGTGAGACGCCCAAGGGCTGTAAAATGCAAACACTTACACGACTCGACTGACTGACTGCGCAACCTGCTGGGAATGGGAGGTATCTTTTCTTTTTTTGAGAGACAGATAGAGAGACACGAAAGACATTGAGACAGGACTTGGAAAGAGGCATTAGCATAGATAGTATACAGTATTGTGTGTGATTTGAATCAATTGAATTACAGATTTACAATTTACCGCCAGCAGCACATGAGTGTGAGGAGATCTCGGATCTCAATTCTCTCGACTCTCGATTATATCTCGGGTGTGTTCGGTTCTCGGAACACACTGAATTAGCCAGCGGGTCAGAGGCGGGATTTGCGTGCGTGGGTTGGCTCTTGAGAAGAAGATTCGGTCCCATCTGCCGCCGTGTGTGGACACTGCTTGGTTTGCGCAGATATAAAACTCGAATATTGCATGTTTTGCTTGCACTTTTTATATTCTTTTGACTTCGATTTCACTTTCTTGTTTTTGATTTCTTTTTTTTTTTTTCGTTTTTGTTTTTATAATAGCTTTGTTGTTTTTTATATTTTTATTATGATTATTATTAGGTATTGTTGTTGGCCATCGCGCGCCTCGGTCATGGGACAAGTACACACTTTTTGGCCTATTTGCAACGAAAAAATTCAAGTCAATTAAATGGTACAAAAAATTCTATAATTTTTAAATCGTCAAAAATTTGTATATTTTGTATTTTTGGTTTCGATATATAAATTTGTTGTTATTATTGACAAGCGCGAAAGGAAGGTTTGGTTTTTTGGGTGGAAGGGATCATATCGTATCGAGATTATAAGAATTAGCATGTACAATTCATTAACAGATAGAGATGGTGGGGAAAAACATTGCCGAAGTCCTGCATACACACATATTTTGTTCGTTCAAAATAATAGTATAATCTTGACTAAAAAAAATGAAAAGGTTTGGATTTATTAACTTTTAATGTTCCCTAGACGTCCTAAGGAATTCGTCAAATCGCAGGCAGTGAGCTGTTATTGCATTTCTATGGATAGTCTTGACCGGACAAAGTAAAATAGTAGTTTATCTAAATTTATGTCTTAAAGTAGGCTTAAGTATATAATAGCTGTGTAATGAGTGACTGCCTGCTGTTTTATTTATTTTTAACTTTTTATAACCTTCAACAACATCCTTGAGCAACAGGTTACCTGAAAACTTGTATGCCATTATTTTTTCGATTTTCAAGAGTTAGTTAACAATGAAAAGTCCTTTTGAATCCCTCTAACTATTATTTTGACGGCAGCTGTATACATTTGACGAGAGATGCCAACGAACGGAAAAGCCATAAAATCTAGCTAGATTTTTGGAGGGAATCCGCCGCATTGCCAGCTCTCGTCTGTATGTGTAAGCCTCTTTGTGTGTATGCAGCAACAATTTTCCATGAATCGCATATTGAGAATCAAGTCTCGAGTTTTCCCCAGTACCCCCCGACCAATACACACCTGTGATAATGTCCGTCGTTGGGGCTCCGGAGCTGGCCGTCCTCGCTGCCAGACGAATTGACCATCATTGAGCAAATATTATGCCAATTAAAGTGCCAATTTCACGAGTGCTTCTTGCGCTGATTCACGTAATTTACAGCGGATAAAAGCGGCGCTCGCCTCGCTGCCGTTGGGTTCAATCGTTTGGCAGGTGGTCAATCCGCATCTATTTGGATTTTGCTTGGTTTTTCGGTGGTAATACGTATCTCTGCTTTAGGAAAAGTCCTCTGTCTGCGATTTGTGGTGAAAATGTGAGAAAAGAACTCAGCGTTTGACAGCGCACGCAAAAGGAAAATGGCGTCGCATTGGCTTGGGGATGCCAACTTGATTGGGATAGTTCAACAGCTGATGCATCAGCTGCTGTGATGCCGCACATTCCTAACCGCTCACGCACAAGAAGTGAATTAATTTGAACGTTTTTGAGTTGCGAAAAGAAAGATAAATCTGTAAACGTTCAGTTATAGTTTATTTTCTGTTAGGAGTTATGATAAATTCAGCGCCCTCTTTGTATAAATAAAAATTATAATATTACCGATATAACTCCTTCGAGAGATCAGACAGCGGTCACGTAACTTGCACATCTCTAGGCTAGTCAAATTTATTTACAAATTTTAATTTAAAGCATGCTACAGCGCCTGTCCGTTAGATTGCCCTTCTGGGGGCGATGTGGCAGCCGACTGGCCTCCACGCTACCCACAAACCAAGCGCAGCATGGCGAGGAAGAGGTCAGTGCCACAGTTAAGCGGATTCGCTCGGAACTGGCCGCCGACAAGCTGAAACTGAAGTGGAGGACTCCGATCGGTGACCGGCCTGAGGATTGGAATAGCAAGCTGAAACTGTTCTCTAACTCCGAGCAGACCTCCGATTTCATAGTGATGATGCAGCGGCCCATCGATCTCAGTCCCAGGTCCATGCGTCAATGGTGGGATAATCGGCAGGAACGGACCGAGCGGCACATGCAGCAGTTCATCCCGGAGAGGCACAAGATTCTGGGTGCCGAGTTGGCAGCCGCTCATTTCATCCTGTACCGCGGTGGAGCGGCCAAGTTCCTCAACGATCCCCGCTGGCACAGAGCCACCGAGGATGGTGAATTCAACCTGCCCAACAAGTTTGATCCCGGCTATAAAGTAGAGGCCTTGCGGTGTGACAACATGGTCCTGTATTACGAGGGGTTGGAAAACATACGGTGTCTCGATTCTCTGAAGTTTCTCTCCTTGCACAACGTGAAAACCATCGACGACTGGTGTCTGGATAGGATCTCCGGCAGCGGCTTTTCGCATCTAGAAGTCCTCGACCTATCGGGCACCGACATCACCACAAATGGACTGGCCTGCCTTTATCGTCTGCCCAGCTTAAAACTGCTAATCCTAGATGATCCCAAGGCGACGTTGGAACTGGAATTGGCCTCAGCCATGTTGGAGGAGGCCATGCCCGCCCTGAAAGTGGTGGGAGCTGATGTTATTCACAGCCAAAGCTAAAATTTATTACGTGCAATTGTATGATATAAAAATGTTTTATTATAACTAAAAAATTGTGGTTTCTCTGGGAGATTTTCCAAATAGTGACTTTATAAAAATGTTTTTATTTACATTATATGTTAATATGCACGATTGTTAATTAAATTTTAAACAACAAATTACAAATGAAGCAAGAATATCAACTTTGCGTAGGTTTCCCCTTCATATAATTGGCTTTAATAGCTTCGCGCTCTTCGACCGGCGGCAAGTAGGGGACTATTCCCTTGGCTCTGCGTTCGCTTCTTACTTTATTCTATACAAAAAATCAATTTAAGTTTAAAACACACATACTTTCATTTAAGGACTCACCCAGAACTCCTTGCAGTTGTTGTAATTTGCGAAATAAACCTCGCACTTTTCGTGATCAAAGTTGTTTTTGTTGAGGCATTTGAATGAAAGTTCCTGTTCCTGTTATAAGCAAACTATTAGCGATCTTGAATTTGTGTTTATTAAGCAGACCTTGAGGCAGGGATTATCTCTTTCGGCATTTTGATTGCGCGGCATTTGTATTTAAGAAATAAAATTATATAGAACTTATGTAAAAATTCGTTTGTTTTCGTTTTTTGTGATGTGGGACTGCCAACTCGGTAAGCCGCTTTTTCCAGGGCTGCAAAATCTATCAGCTGACACTATAGGCTCCAATCAGCTGTTTATGGCAGCTGTGGAAGAAAAACAAATAATAAAATGAGTTCTTTGCTCTTTGAAATTAAATTAAAACGCGAAAATAAAGTGTACTACGAAAATGTAATATATATAATAAATGCATGTTTTAAATATTAATGAATTTATCTTTCGCAGGAGATGCTTCTGGGCTGCGTGCAGTTTCAGTGCTCACAGGAGACGAAACACGAAGGAATCATGCTATATCTGGAGGGAATCGTTAATCTGCAGCTGAGCAGCAAGACTGTGGGGCTCTTCGACGCATTTTACAACTCCGTGAAGCCCATCAATCTCCTGCAAAACAGCTTGGAGCTATCTGCGCCCGGAAAGCTGAGCGCCGGCCGCTCGGAATTCCACTTCGAGCTTCCTTTAGTGTGCAAAAAAGAACCAAGGATGCTGTACGAAACCTATCACGGTGTCTTCATTAATGTCAACTACCAGCTGAACTGCACCTTGAAACGGAATTTTCTGGGCAAGTCCATGACCAGAATCCAACAGTTTTGCGTACAATACAAGCCTGTGGCCCTCGGCGAGGATTCTTTGAAGGCGGTGCCCTTCAGTCTGAGTCCGGATTCATTGCAAAAGAATGCCACCGCCAAGGAGAGATTATCTATGCCGCGGTTCCTCATCACAGGCCGCCTGGATCGGAGTGAGTTCTGTGTGACAACCCCCATCACCGGCAGCATCACGGTCCAGCACACGGAAGCTGCAATTAAGTCCATTGAAATGCAATTAGTCCGCGTGGAGACATGCGGTTGCGATGAGGGTTACTCCAAGGATGCTACCGAAATCCAGACCATACAAATAGCCGATGGCAATGTATTGCCAAAGCTGGAGTTACCGATCTATATGGTTCTACCCAGATTGTTTACGTGTCCCACGCTGCTCACTAAGAACTTTAAAATTGGTAAGGCATATAAGGCATTATTCGGTTAAGTAATTTCTTTAATCTTTTATTTATTTCAGAGTTTGAAATAAACCTAGTGGTGGTCTTCAAGGAGGACTACACGGTGAGTGAGAACTTCAAAATAGTTTTGAAACGTTCCGTGGGTCCGTTTACTAATAAAATAAACACAGCAGGCCGATAAAGTATATTCCAATCCAAGTTGGCAGCTATATTTTTCACATATTTATATGTTTTAATATTAATAATGACAAATCTCTGAATCCTCGAAAATAGCCAACTAAACGTATTATTTAAATTTAAAGTTAAAATCCTGACTAATAAACTTAACTAAAGTTTGTAAAACACCCCAATAAAATGTAAGAAAAATGAAAATCATCGTTTTTAAATTGATTAAAAAGAATGTTTTGGTAAAGAGGTTATTACATTATTCCTTCTTAAAGAAAATACAAATCGCTAGCTTCTTATATTACATTTATTATTTATTTTATTATTAAATTTGAATTTATTATTATAAACGTAAGCATAAATGCAAATATAAATTCTTAGGGACTTCTTTATCAAGTCATTGGTGCAAAACCGTAACTGTATATTGGATCTTAAAATGAATTTATTTTGAAAGCATTTTCTTGGTAATTTCAAAGATTTAGTTTTATTATTGCTATCATGTATCCTTTTCCACGTTTCTCTCAGTTTTGTCTTTTTAATCCCGCCCTTATTATCCTTCTAAATTCGAAACAGACTAGTTATATTTCGTGTTTAATTCTAATCGTGTAATATTTAGGGCCTGGCAGCTTTATGTTGCGTGAAGCGTTTGATAAGTGTCGTAAAATGAAATTGCCCTTGTAATTTAATGCGTGCGTTGGAAAGTTGTTCGAAATTTCTGTGGTGCTGCGGTTGTGGACTGTAAGTGGACAACGGTACACTTTTGGGCAAATGCGAAATCGGCGCACACACTGGCATGGATACCACACAAGTGTGTGGCTAAAAAAATTACAAAAACCGTTATAAGATCACAGAGAAAGAGGAAGTTTAGATGTGTACAAGGATTTTGGGGATAAAGTTGAATTTTTGTTTAAGAACTGCGAACTTTGTTATATTAAATATAACCAAATTTTAGTATTTGTTTTAAGTGTAAACAGTTTGTGTTGCCTTTAATTGTAATTTTAATTTTTGCCCAAAGCAAATAAATAATATTAATATGATTTAATTTTAATGTTTTCCCCTAAGCAAATTTGGGTAGACATATGCCAAATCTGTAATGAAAATTGTTTTAATGAAATTAAATACATATCAAATATGCATTTTGTTGTCAGATAAGGAATTGATTGATATGGTATTGAATTACTTGACAGTTTTTTAATTAATTGCTCGAGGGAGGAGTGCTGAAGGGATCGATTACATTCCTCCCGCGTCATTATTTCCATTGTTTACCTGTGATTTGCTTTCAATCAGAGACCGTGTGTGTGATTGATGCGATAAAAAATGAAAAAGAGAGAGAGTGAGAGTGAAGAAAATTGATTTCCTTTGCTAACTTGGTATTTGTGCGCTTCATTCTGGCCACTTCATACACCTGTTTTGCCGTGTCCTGTTCCTTCTCCGTTATTATCTTTCAATTTGCCACACAGCTGGCTAAACAAGAATGGAATAAAAAAGAGCGAAACTTCCATTCCACTATCTTTATTCTTTCTTTTTGCCCTCTTTTTAATTCGATCTTCATCTTCTATGGCGCACTTGTAGAAAGTCCTAGGGAATTATTATTGCATATTTCATTTTATTTTAGTTTTAAGCTTTCTCTGCTCTGAAAATTACAAGACTTGTTTTAAAATCTCTTTCTTATGATATTTCTGGTTGTGTATATTTAATTTTCAATATTTGTACAGTTTTTCCAGGTGTAGGCACACACACAATTCTATTTAGCGTTTACCTTTAGCCGGCGGAATTTACTGTGTTATTCTTAGCATACTTTTCAGCTGCCGCGCTCTGCCTTTGCGCTCTCCTCCTTCTTCGCGTGTTTTCGGTCTTCCCTCTTCTTATTTGGCTTTGTTTTTATTTTCCTGTTTTCTTTTTTTTGTCCTGGAATCCGTGTGACCGGTAAGTGCATATCAATTTCCTGCTCCCCCCTTGGATTGCATGGACATTTTTTTTAAATCTTTAATAAGCTGATACTGCTTTTCTTGGTGATGCTGTGCTGTCGCGCACATATACACGCATATATTGCATTGCTTTTTATGTGTTTGTTCGCATACAAATGTATACAGAAAAGTACAGTGGGAACTCAGGAAAGCTTTTAAATTGTCAAAAAATAAAATATTTAAACATTTAAATAAAATAAAATTGCTTTGCTTATTCATATTTTTGTTTTAAATTTATGGAGTTTTTTGAATTGTTGGTACTTCAAAATTTAGTTTTAAGTTAGGCTGACTGTTTACTGTTTTAAAAATACAAATTTTTTCTTTCGATTTTAAATATTTAATATATATTTAGCCAGATATTTAAAGAGCTCCAAATATTAACTAGCATAGGTTTTTTATATGGCTGTGATTTATCCATTGCTTTCATTAAATTAGCTGTTTTTCTTTAATCCTAACTTGTCAGTTATTTTAATTAAAATTGTATCGTGTTCACAAGTCCAACAGGGCGTATACAATACCTTTTGTTGTGTGCCCACTTTTTGTTTAATTCATGAATAATAGTTGCTGGCCTAATTGGTTGGATTTAGTATCGCTGGAAGCAGAAACCAAGCTGTTAATTTGTGTTACATTACGGATATTGTTTCAGATTTTCATACATCCCGATAACCACTGTACAGGCCTATATAAATTACTTAGCATGAAATTCCCTGGCTTCTCTTACGTTTTTGGCCCGTCTTTATTGGTGACGGGGGTCGGGGCGACAATTCGGCCAGCTCCTTTACATCCGATATACAAATATATATATCCCACTCGACGACGACCAGGAGGCAAGTTTCAAGTTCACTAAATTATGTACATATACGTACTTGTGTGTCTGAACAAACACATATATTTACTCGACTCGACTTGACGTCCCGAACTTTTTACCATAAAGAACGTCGCACAGACACCCACCGCCATATTCACTTGAATGTATTTATTTAAGTCAAATAAAAAGCGAGAACTCACGAAGGAAAGACGAGAGGAAAGTGCCTTGGAAAATGTGAAAATGTGGGCCTGTTGAATATTATACTATATATATATACAAATGTATGTTGTAGGGCATAAAAACATATCTACACTTTGAGAGGATTCTTTTTAAGCGGCAGGGAAAATCAATGAAGCAAAAATAGTTTATGAATGTGAGTATAATATAAGCCTGATTACATTACAATAATATTCTTCCAATCGATTTGGTTTCTTTTGAAGCATAAGAAAATGTCCATTGTGTATATATTCTGAGCCAATTTTCTCAGGCGGCTTATTACTCCCTTAGGAAGTCTTTATTTCAATTGAATACAGTTTGAGTTTATAAAAAATGTATTGTTAGTTATTTTATTGTTTTGTTAAGGAAGTCTCTGTATTAATCAGTAGCAGGGATATATCTCTGATGATCATCAGCAGGCGAGGCGTTTCAGCCAAGTCCAAATATAATATTTATTAAATATAAAAATTCATGTTTACGAGTTGTTTTTTGCTATCTTAATTCCTTTACAATACCTCGATTTTTTCAAGTATGTTGCCTATAGTGTTTCCTCCATTTAAAATTTTCCGTTCTAGTTGGTTCAGCTTAATTTACATTTTCAATAAAGTTTCCTAGAATTGCCTGGAAGTGAAATCTCTCCCTCTTGAGTTGTGTTTTTCTGAATTCTGGTGAAACTTTCACTAACAAATAGTGCTTGTTCCTGCTAAACAGCTTTCGATTTTAGGCCCTCCCCCACAATTCCTTGAATTCTTACAGTGCACGAAAAACTGTTGCTTTCCCTCCTCCACACCTCGGCCACCGCATTTTCCATTTCCTTTGCCTTCTTTTCAAACTTATGTGTGGAGGAGGCTTCAAAGCACAGAGAAACCGGGGAACGAGGACATGCGGCGGAGCTAAGTCCACCTCATCTGGGTGGGGAAAGCATCCGAAACCGTACGACACTAACTGAAACCAACTGAAACCACCAACCCACCGAACCACAAGGCAGATGCCTTCAATTTGGCAGTTTGCTGTGTCGCCAAATGTAGCACTAAGGAAACTTTTCCCCCCAGCCTATATATTTTTTGTCTCTTCTTTCCCCAAAAGACATTTTACACTTGATGCACAGAGGAAAAGTCATAGCAGTATTAATTCTTATGATAATTGTTAAGTAAAATTTAGGGAATTGAAATAAAGGGAAATTTGAAAAATACCGGGGAAAGAAGTATAGAATGGGGAAAATATTTTTATTTATTTTAAGTTGAATAAACTAAACTAAACTTAAATAAATATAGAATTTTTAAGAATAAGGATAGGTTTATAATTACACTTTTTAGGACCACTCTTTCTTGCTGGCATTACTCAGCTTATGTTAAAATTCACAAAGCGGCTTAAATTTTAGTGTAAGCTGTAAAGTAAAATGTATTAATAAACAAAACGATATCAGAATTTAAATGGTTGCTTTTCTTTCTGTGTGCCAAAAATGAGTGTAAAATGAATTGAGGGCGTCGCCTTGGGGGCCTTGGTATTTTCGTATTCGCATTGGTATTGGCATTGGCTACAACTTTCTGCCATAAGTAAATCCACTGTCGACGACAGGCGCAAACTTTTAACGCCAACTGTTGCCAGAAAAACATTTCTGACTTGTGTACGCATTTTCGATTGCGATTACACCGTCTATTGTCCCGATGCCTGGCAAAATTTCAATGCCAGCATCTGGAATTTAAAGATGGAAGAGAGATGGGCTTTTATTTTGGGGTTTGCTTTTTCTTTTTGTTATTTTGGGATGGGTTTGGGTAGGAAAGTGTCGTCGTCACGTCATGTAATTGATTTAAAATTAGCACATCGCTTTGAAAATTTAAACTGTTTACATGTGCCTGGGGACAGCTGCTTCCGAAATGTTACAGCTTTTGCGAGTTCTGAAATCAGCTACACTTGACGAAAGTTAATATTTATATATTTTTTTTATATACATCTTAAAAAAAGTACTTAAATGTAATGTAAGTAGCGATTAAATGGTGTGTTCTTAAACGAAGTTTTGCCGTGATTTTTTACATACCAAAAAATTATAAAATCATTTTAACCGTAGGTTTTTCTTACTTAGTATTACATTTATAAAAATTCTTTTGTTATGCTTTAATTTTTAATTATTCTTATATTTCTTAACTTATATTTTAGATCTTTATGGGTGCATGCATATCGAGGCTGAGAATATATAGTAAAGTTTAACATATTGCAAATCAAATATCGAAAAATATCACATTTAACGTTAAAATATCGATAGATATTAAACAAATATCTAAAATATATTTTCAATATCTGATCCTTCTTTATTTACAACATTTCTAAAAGTCATTTTTCTATTAATAAATTAAATTTGTTTATAGTTTATGGTTTAGTTTTAGTTTGGAACTGCAATAAATAAAGCAGAATATCTCTAAAATATTGATTTATCAATTTCCTCATAATATACTTATACATAATACATATATCAATTTTTTCTTCTTCCCAAGAAACAACCCCAAATTCTTTTGTGTGTTCCAAAACCCGCTATCTCTGTCCTTCAGCCTCTCCTCCAGCTGGCTCTCTTTGGCGCCTGTATAAGTGGATGTTTGCCCCTGTATGTGTGTGGGTGTGTGTGTTTATGCATGTTTAATGAACATGAATCCACCAGCCACCAGGCCAGAGCCCTGTAATCGCATTTCAATATGCTGCACCGCCGGTGTAAACTAAACTAAAAAAAAAAAACAAAAAAGAAGTGGGTTGAGCGGAGTACTACTAACAGAGAAAATGGGGAAAAAAACCGAGGAATGTAAAAAAATAGGGGAAAAGAAAAAAACTCAAAGCCGGAGACCGTGTCTTCCTTCCTCCTCCAGTTGGAAACGGCAATTTAGTTTGCAGGGCAAACTTTTCATAGCCGCTCTGACCCGTAAACGAGGTCAGTGCAAAAAACATTTTGAAAAATTCATATGCAAACGTATTTTCAGCTGCACCCGGCACCCGGCACCGGCAACTGGCAACACACAGGTGCCAATGGCAGCACCACTAGAACTGGAACCTGTATCTGAATCCATACCGGGTCCAAGAGCAGCGGCCAGGACCAGTAACCAACTCCTTCTGGCAGGACTCTCCTCTCGCGCGCCTGGGAAAAGGGGGGAAAACTTTTTAATGGCCGGCACACACACCCACACCCACTCCCACACACACTTAATGGGACTCTTGCAGTCCAGTGTAATTCCGAGTCGCCCACGGGGCTCAAAGTCTTTCGCAGTTTCGGTGTAAAGTGAAACGCTTTGCTTTTTATTAGTTGGTAAACATAAAATATAATGAAAAAGAACTTGCTTTTTACACTAAATTAAATGTGAATCAACATCTCTTTGGGGCAAAAACAACAAGCAACGAAAATAAACTTTTGTTGGCGTGTGTGTGTCTGTGCTGGGGGAAAAGGTTACAAATTAATTAATTTTCCCACATTTCTGGTAGAATTCTGGGTCAGCGATTGAAACCAGATATGATAATGGAATTTGATCCCTCATGATGTTTCATTTAAATGTAATTTTCATTACTTTTTTGCCTGTGGCTGACTCTGCATTAGCTGTGTTAAAATATACTTGCATTTAGGGAATACGAATTAATTGAAAATAATAGCGTATTATTTATCATACTAAGGTGTTGAATTTATGGTTATTTGTGTATTAATTTAACATATTGTTTTACAAACCCTTCAATTTATCTTTCCTCTTAAAGTTGAAATAGTCATAAATATCACTTCTTACTTATTAGTCAATGTAACCATTAAACAATTTAACAATTTTTACTTAAGAAATAAAGACAGGTTCACACTTGTCAAAAAACAGTGTTGGTTAACTATCTGTGCATCTGTAGTTCTTACAATTTCCTGTTAAGCCACCACCAATGCTGGCCATTTTCGGCTGATGGTAATCGGGGTGTAATCAACTCGACTTCTAGCATTTCCACTTTTTAATCACTACGCCCCAGCTAATTGCTTACCCAAAACAAAAAACTAAAAGCGGAAACTCTTCAGTTTAACACAAAGTGAAACATTTTCCGCCTTTCCGCTTCGGTGTGCTTTTTATTCAGGGGATAAGACTAAACACGAGCCACGGATGTAATTGTTGGACGAGGTCTGTAACCTACGGGCTCTATGAGTAATTAGGGTCGGGGATTAGGACAGTCGCCTTCGCTTCAATAAATTTTGGCCGCTGGCCGCCCAAAGGCGAACCGAACCCGGCTCCGGGCGGTGCTTATTTAAGGCTCAGCCCGGGTCACAAGGTGTTCCGCCATAAAAGGGCCTAAAAAAGTGAGAGTACGAAGTATGCATACACCAAGAATAACTTTATAAAATAACGTTTATTAAAGTAAATTGAAATTCATACAAGTCCATTTGGTTAGCTATAAGCACTTCTTTTATTGTTTTATCCCATTCGGGAAGCCTAATTTTCCCTATTAACATTATAATATTGTACTCTTGAACTTATACTTATATCTTGGGTAGTTGGAAGCTGAAGGCACATCCCTGGATTATTTTTTAAAGTGCAAGAGCTGGGGAAGTGCCTTCCAACATCATGCCATCTCGCGTCCGCTGACGGTGATGTATGTACGTGTTTCGGCTTTGCTTCCGTGATAATTTTCAAACTTTTTGCACCAATTATGTGCACGGCAGCGCGATATTCTCTTAGCCATCCTTGCCAGCCTGTGTATATGGGTCTTTGTATGTGTGTGTGGGTGTTGGCTTTTTTGTGCCTGTAGTTTATGCTCATTACGTGAGTGCTGAGCGCAGCAGACTCACAAATTGTTGTACAAGAAATTGCCGCCGTTGGCGTTACACGAAGGTACACGCAGACAAACACAGGGGGCCGAAGCACACGTACATAACCTCTGGTATATATAGCTATATATAGATTTCTTGCCTGGATGCAAAATCCTCGAATTTAATTTTCAGGCAAACTCCACGGCAATCAAACGGAAACGTGTCCATGGGGCGTATACGCGTTATATAGTTGACCAATTTGCTACAGCCGAGAGGAGGTCTTTTCCCCACTTAAACTATAAGCGATTGAAGGCTCTTATTTAAATACACACTTAAAGTGGTTACCGGCGAAGGAGCGAGAAGGAGAGCACATTAAATGCTTGGCCATATTTAATTAAATTCAGGTTAAGAGGAAATCCTGCTCACGGGGCGTATGCGCGATATTTAATTGACCACTTTGTAGGGGTGAACCCTTCGTTAGGCAAATACTGTGTTGTGTTTGAGTGAGGTTCATGGTGAAAGCTATTTATTATTTTGTATATAAATACATTTCTTCATATGTACATTTCCTTTCATAAAACATTGTATTAAATAAGCTATAAATAATAATGAAGAAGGTGTGGCTATTTTCCGAAACATCTCAGAAACATATTTAAGCTAGAATTTCACTATTTTATTTTAAAATAGCTCATGGCACCTCATTCTCCTCACATGTCAGATTAATCTTAATTAAAACTTACAAATATTTACCTCAGCTAAGCAACTTAAATTAAATTTAATCAATTTAAGAGAAATCCCATTAGGCGTAGCGTTCTTATTCAGGTGACAAAATCCCCACCCAATCTTAAGCAACTTTCACTCCTCGTTCGAAAGCCCGAAGGAAACAATTAAATTGGCAATAGTTTATTAAAGTCGCATAATTCTAGCAATCAAAAGGAAACGTGTCCCCAGGGCGTATGCGCATTATTTGAATGCCCAACTGGTAGCACTTAAACTTTGAGCATTTTAAATTGTTAATTCAAATGCCTAACAGAAAACAATTTAATCAACTCAACTATTAGCCGAATGCAGCATCCGAGTTCAACTTTTAGTTTTCCGAAATTTCCATTTCACAACTCATAAATCAGAGGCTTAAATCTGATTTTGAAGACTTAAGGACTTAAGCCTTAAAAACCAATTCCAACTAAAATGCGGGCTGGCACCGTGTGCCACGCCCACGGAATAAGTAATTTTCCACTGGAGAAGCCAAAGCTTTAGCTTTAGCTTGTGCCACACAGTTTTCCCTTTTGTTTGGCCTGTTTCAGGGGCAAATAAAAAATAGAATGTAGATATATTTATATATAATAAAAAACTATAAAAGAACACAAAGTGCAACTTTAAAGGCGCGTAAACTTCTTGAGCCTTCCACCAGAAACAGCTGTCTGTTCCGGCAAAAAGGCGAAAAGTGAAAGAAGAATGGGACTTTTTATTTTATTCAAGTGCCGTGTCGTCGTTTCAGCCTGCACTTAAGAAAAATTAGAAATATTTCTGTTGTCTTTTAGGTGTCTTAAATTGTACTTATTGTTGATTATCATATTTAAAAATTTGTTTGCTTACTGACTTAAAAAGTAATCTGAATCTGTACAGGCATTGTTGCTACATTTTTAACGTTTAGCCTTAGGTTTTATATATAAATAATAAGCCCCAGAACACCTTTCAAATTTTCCTTTGAGTGTGAAAAGTAGGCAGTCAAAACTGCATAAACTCTCGACTAAAGCTGTTGGCAGCAAAGTTTCCGCTGCATTTTCATTGGAAATCCAAACGAGAACGAGAACTCGAGCTTAAATTCAAACTCAAACTCAAACCTTGGTCCCGAAAAACCGGGGCTAAATGTCTCGTCGAGCTGAGGATACATTTTGTTTGTTTACTTTGAAATTGTAAATGGATTAGCCGCACTCCGAGGCGCGCCAAGCCTGACAAATTGAATTTGTTAGACTCGGGGGAAGTTTTTGGCAAACTTTTGCGTGCATGGTTGGATATTGGACGTGGCCCCGGAGTGGTTACACTCGTAGGAGAAGCCATCGCCCATAAACCTCGAAACAAAACTTTGTCCGGCGAGTGTTGCGAAATAAATTGCCATGCCGAAGGTGACGGGCCAAAGCAAAAGGGTTTTCCATGCACCGCTCCTCCGCCAAAACTATTTTTCCCATCGGACGAAACCATCAATAAGGTGATACTTTAAAAGGAAGCGATGGCAACAAATGCGGGATTAACCTTAAACTTGCCATCCATCGAAAGTAAAATCATTTTATGCGAAACCCAGACAGAAATTTTTTCGTTTTCTCGAAAATCGAAAGCTGGTCGCCGACAGATAGTCATCAATAAGGTGTTACTTTAAAAGACATTTATCAATCGAATTGAGGATTTTCAGGAGTGAAACTTGAAATAGCGTGGGAAATACTTTTAGAATTTCGGTAGAAGAGAGTTTAAACTAAAGAAAAGCAAATTTATTTTAAGGTGTCTGCGCTTGTTTGAATTAAGAAGTATAGGTTGGGATCTATCTAAATTGTTCTCTGTTATTATTTAAGCAGCCATAAGTAAAAGATACAAATATTTGTTTTAGGCCAGTTTTTCATACAGGTATATAAATATTTAAATTCATATTCGAACTAAAACATATTTTTCAATTATAGCTTATGAAATTATGTATAAATATTTATATATAATAATACTTTATAATATAAAATAAGGACTTAAAGCAATTACTCATATTTCCTCTTCATAGAATATTTCCAAAGCCTTACAAAACACCATTTACCTTTTTATTTGTTAAACAACTTTTCCCAGAAGTTCTTACTTTATTAAAATCGTTTTTAAATGTTTTACATTTGGAAGAAAAAGAGTTCGCTTATTCATATTGAAAGAAGGGAGTTTAAATCCCTGGGCATATCGGCCAGGAAATAGGGCAACGCCCTGGCAAAACATCGATGATAGCTGTGAAACAGAAATGAGTCTATGAGTTCTTCTTGAAATCCATAAATTTAAGTCCGACTTACGTGACAAGTGATATTGGTCAAGTATGCAAGATTTGTATCTCAAAACGCAGGGATTAGCTGCAGGAACTAGGCACTTGGCCGTTACTCCGCATTGTGGATTCGATTCCCGGGTGCACGCGGGACTACATTGCTGAGCGTTGCTCAAACCCAGAAGAGTTGTGGCTTTGGAAGGGTATAGGAATTAGTATCATACCCCAATATAATGCCTCATTTCTCACCGATAATGCAAAGAATAGGGAACGCCTTCATGTTGATAGTTACTCTTAGAAATGCGTCAGTAAACTAAGGTTTAACTTAAGAAGAGCAAGTCTTTAATACAAAATGCAATACAATATACAATACAATATTCTCATTAAAATGCAAATTAAGGTAGTTTGTTTATTTTTCAAATCACTTTTATTATCCATGTCATAATGGCGTTTAAAATTTAGATTTAAGGGCAGTGCTTTATGAATTTTTCTTGGGAAGCCGCGCTTAATTACCTTCTAAATTGTCATAAGCAAAAATAACCCCTAGAAACCTTTTTATATATTTGATTTAAGGTTTTTTAGGTTTTTTTTCGCCTGTACCTTGAGTTGTAGATTTCTTTTTATACATTTAATTTCAATTTCATTTTTTTTTTCAATTTTAAATTCTAGTTTTACATTTCTTTCTCTCTCTTAAATTTTCCACTCTTTATTGGGTTTTCTTTTGTACATTTTTCACCTTGATTCCTGAATTATATTATTCAAGTACCTTGAACCCAAGTGCTGGCCATCAATAGCAGCCATTTTTAAACCGCTTATACAAATATCCAACTTGAGCTTCGAATGCAGCAAACGAGTTCTTTTTGACAATTCATTCAATAACCACGACGTCTGTTGGTGAAATCTTGATTGCGCCACACAAAAGAAAACGAAAAATCACCTGTATTTAAGAATATATAACGAGCAGCAGTTTACATATCTTTGGTCAGATCAAGGTTGTAAGTCTTCAGTTAAATGTGGATATAATAATATTTAAGACTTGTAAAGATTGTATTCCAATTACTTCTATGTAATTGCTTTGTAAACTCCGCTTGACTACTGACAACTCCCACTTCAGACTTGTCTGAGGCCACAATTCCCATTTAATTCCTGCCATCGGCAGACAAGGAGTTCAACTCAAAATGAGACAACTTCAACTGTTGCTGCTGGCCACACATGCAAATCCAAATCCAATTCCATATTTAAGTCCAAAGCGGTTAGGCTAATTGAATCGCTTCGGAACGCTGCTGAGCCAAAGTGAATGGGCCCTCATTGCGATGTAATCCCGCCTTTAATAGAATACCCTTTTGGGCCAACTTGTGCCAAAGCCAGCCGCCGCCCGAAAATGTTGTCTCTACCCTTTCTGCATTTCCCTTGCTTTTGGCCCCGGTCCGTCATTTACATTATTATGATGAGATGCAAATCTCGTTAAAGGACACTTCGGTCCCCGTTCGGTCCCCTCAGCCATTTCGCCCATACAGACTATACTTCAATATGTGTGCCATATGCCCCTCTATATCTTGGCAGCCACATCCACATGGTTTTGCCCGCCCTCCCCTGCTGCTGCTGCTGTTGCTCCCGCTCCTGTTTTTCCCCACTTTCCCATCCTTTTGGCGTGTCTGTGTGTTATTCTTATGCAAATTACATTTCCTGTGTTTGAGCTACAGCTTGTAGCTACATGTGTATGGGTGCGCCATACACGTACAGAGAGAGAAAATGTGTGCTTAAAATCCCTCTTAATACGGTATGTGATTTCGAGAGGCTTGATGTTGGTTTTTAACTTATTGAAGGGGGTTTGAAAGGGATTTAGGGTTGATTTGGGATGTAAGGATGTTGTTGAAATATTTTAAGATATTTAAAAAATATCTCAAATGTATGTAAAAATGTTTAAATGGTTTTACATATAATAATAATATGAGGAAAGTAAGTTGAATTAGTAAGAATGAAACAATTATTAAGCACCTATTGCAATAAAAACACTGTCTACTTTTTAGCGTCTGCTGAATATCTGTATTAGGGATTTATATTTCTGTAGTAAGGACTAAGTTTATAGTAATTAACAATGTCCTTAAATATGGTAAATAAATTTTTGAACATATTTTAACTCTTCGAAAAACATATGTTCGATTTATTGATTTTTTGTTTGTTATATGAAACTATGACAGTTTATGAAACTATGAAAATTTGAGATGAGTTTGAAATATAATTGTAATAAATTATTATGAAAAAGGATCGATAATTATCGTTACATTATCGATATAATTATAAATTATAAATTTGTCTTAGGCAATAATTTAAATATAATATGTAAGAGAAAGTTAAATAATAAAATTTTCCTGATCAATTCTATTGAAAATGCGTTATATGTAAGTTCTCGATAATTCAATTTTGATATATCATACTTTTCGATTTTTTCGATATACTAGTAAGCGCGACATATTTTTCTCTCTCTCAAATAAATAAAAATACATTTTTTGCACAAAATATTTCTCAAAATATTCCCTGTGCAGAGATATAGCCTCCATTGGAATATTTTGCATACTCTTATATAGCTAAAAAATATTCTACAATTCTTTTGTAAAAGTCCGCAACAGACGGACCAGGCGCTCATAAATGTTTTCGCTTGTCAGCCTCGCCCCATCTCTCTCGCCCTATCTCTGTCCTTCTCTGCCTGACTGGCTGTCTGGCCATCTCTTTTCCCCATTTGCATCTGTCTATCCGCTACCATGGGCAGCCATCTCTGTCTGTCGTCTGCTGGCTGACGCCTGTCTCTTTCCCTTTCCCTGGACCGATTTGACATATTTGTTGCTGCTGACTTTGCTTAGTATCTTATTTGCATTTGTAAACTTTAGTGTGCCATTTTGTTCATTTGTTCCTTTTTCCTCCTTTTTTCCTACACTGATTTTGCATTTTATATCCTTGACGCACACGTGCAAATATACTTGTACACATATATTATATTTATTTGAAACTCATTAGCTCTTGAGGGGATTTTCCCATTTCCGGATTTTCCCTCCACGTTCAGTGGCACAAATCAAGTGCAGCATCAGCGAATTGTGCCCTGACATGTTAGGAATAGCGAACCTTTGCTGGGGTTTGGTAATTTTGCGAAGCTCAACACTTGCCCCGTGATTCCCTTCCTCGCTCAAATCATATGAAATTTACATTTTGGGACTGGGTGCTGAAGGGATTGCTCCACTCTGATTGACATTCCGAATAGAAAGCAAAATTCGACAGTTTAATTTATGGATAATTAAAGTGATGAACGTTAGTCAGCGCTCAAATGGTGTTTGCGTAGTTGAGTCATGCACAAAAGGTGAGGCGAATATTCTGTTGCATATGTTTGGGGCTTAATTAAGTTAAGTTTAAATGGAAATTGGAGCTGTGTCGGTTGATTGGTTTCTTAATGAATTCAGAATTCAGAATGTGAGCCACGTTGAATGTGTGAAATTAATTGGAAATTCTGTTGAATTATCTGCTATAATTCTTCCTAAGCAATGCTAAAGCCTTAAAGGGGTTTAGTTTTAGGTTTTAAATGAGAAAACAATTTTTATTTTGTTAGGAAATATAGTTTAAAGGGGTTTAGTTTTAGGTTTTAAATAAGAAAGCAATATTTATATTATTAGGAAATATAGTTAAAGATATAACATATCGATATAACAATATTTAATAAGAATATCGGTGATAAAAAACTTGTTTAATCTTATTAAAAAATCTATTACAAAGAATTTTCTTTACCAATTACAATTCTAATTCCAGTGCCATGTTTCATAACATAAAATACACAACCATTTCCACCTTAACTTAGCAATCTTTGTCCAATTATCACGCTTTTCTTAGCCTGCTTCAAAAACAACACAAACTAAATGGAAACTTTATAATTGGTTGGAAGTACCTTCCCGCTCGTTAAAAGCACAAAACAATGCATGGATTTAGAAGTTTTGTAACTTTTTATGCAACTTTTCTTCAACAGTTTCAACAAATACTTGAAGTTATCTTTTCCCGTGCGCTTTTATACATATATATTTTTTTAAAGCTGATTTTTATGTAAAATATATATTTTTCAATATTTTTCTATAACGACACTCAAAGGGTATTAACAACTTCTCTCTGGGCTTAGTTCAAACTATCGACTTTCTATTCAAAAGCACTCTACGTAGTCTGTGTTTTTTTTTCTGGTTTTCTGCTCTGGTTAATGGCCATCTGGCTGCACGTCTGACAATTGGAAAATTGGAAGTTAAAACCATTAAATAAATGAGTGTCACACTGCGGGAGCCGAAAGGCAGCGGAGGAGGTAGAGCGACACAATCACATTTCAGTCGAATGCTGTTCGGGTATTTTTATCTCTTTCGATTTACCAACAGTCATTTGAAGGGGGTGTATCTGGGTGGGCTTGTGTGTCGAGGGGTTAACCGCTTTGATTCGTCCTCTCGTTGGGAAGGCAAAACATCAGCAGACCGAAAGAGAGCCCTGCTCGAAAGTCAACAGTTTTAACCTAATCACAGTGGATTTTATTGCCGCCTCACACAAATCGATGCCAGCGGATGTGAGTGCGGATCCGGATGCGGATGCGGAAGGAACGGGAAGCGGAAACGCAATGGAGCCGAAGGTCCTTGCCAACCATTTTGTGGGTGGACCACAGGATCTGCAGGGGAATCATTAGGTTGCTGCGTAAGAATTTTCCGGGTGCGTTAAGTGCCTCCTCACACAAAGCAGGAACCTCTTTTTTGGGGGTTTTTCGGGAAGGACACTTTAAGAAAAATAGTTTTATTAGGGAAAGTCAAAGATGTTTATATATAAATGGGTGTAAAGTTAACCATTTTATTTAATATAATAATCAAATTAGAATTTAGAAATTAGAAATTAGAATTTGTAAACAAAATGATATATGTCATAGTTTACACTTACTTTATATACTTTTTTGTATCTTTATTAATTGCTTTAATATTATCCATATATTTTATCGAAACATTTACTTGAATATGAATGTTTAGGCTTTACAGAAAATAACATTTAAATTTAGCTGTTTGAAATATTTTGTTTATCTTTTTTTCATAGTGTCCCTTTTGGTCTCAAACTCGAAAGCGGGGCGGTCTGTTGAGCCCAGCCCTAAATGTTATTTATCTCTAGATTAAATGGATTTGTGTGCAAAATTGTCTATTTAACTCCGGCCAGCAGCCTTAGCATTCGCATCGTCATCACCATCCGCCTTTAGTATCGGAATCAGCAGCACTTTCGGTGCTCGAAAGTGGCAGCAACTTCATTGTTTGAACTTTTCACCGAATACGTGGGCGTTTGATTGAGTTTCAACAAGGGTCGTCTTGTCCTCGTGCCCTCGAGCGGAGATTTGATAAAAGAGCCCCATCCACCCATCTGGCTTTTCCCCCAATTCACTCACACCACTTTTCCTTCATCTTATTTTCCCCCCTCTGCCAGTTTCGGTTTCTATTGTCAATTAGAACTGACAAGTGGCCGTCTATATGGGCGAAAGTGTTCGTGTTTATTTCCTTTAACGGCCTTGGTTGACAAACGCGTTCGATGGGTTAACTGGATCCCAGCATCCTTAGGCCATGGCCAAGTATCTGGGCTAGAATGTTAGGTGGCTGTAACCAGGTACAGCTGTGTTTCAAAATTAAGGTAGGGTGGATCAATATAAGGGATTGGAAAATTTATATTTTTAGTTTATAGAAAAATCTTTGTTATATGTTGGCAAAATTATAATAAATTACTTAAAGGAAAGCAAAGATTAAATTAATTTGTTTCTAAATTAAATTGTTAGGCTTCTTTAAACTAAATCTTCTCTCAACTTTTTGTTATCATACTTATATCAAATATTTTACAACTTTAAAATTCGTCAAAAAATTCTGTTTTTATTCTATGTTTCTTTTCTCCCTTTTTTTTAACAGAGAATAATATATATTCCAATCTCTACTGAAAGAACCACTTGATGTTTATTGGCCCAAAAACGGGTATCAATTCATGGCTTTCTGCTCTCCAATGCGAAGCTAGTTGTTATGCAGCACTGAATTCGTTAGCTGAAGAGTTGTCACAAAAAAATTGCAACAAATTGATGACCAATTTCAAAAAATTTACATCACTTCCCCATAGCCCGCACATATGCATAACATATATGTACATACATATGTATCTTAAATACATACATATGTTCACTTTTTGCGTGATCGCTGAAATATTTTTTGGTGAATTTTTTTATAGCTTCGGGTTCAATGGTCTTCTTGGGAAATTGTTGGCGCCACCACCCCGAGGGAAATGTGCGTTTTTCCGGCAATTCTTTTGGGATTGTGTCCCACAAAGAGGTCACAAGTGTGATAAATTTTTCACTGCTCTCGGCCAGTTCCGCCATATGCGCGGATATTTTATGGTTGGAAATTCTTGCAGAATTTTCTTGCGCTTTGTTATTCAACACTGGCAGGGTTCACAATGAAGAAGATGGCCAGGCATTCTAAGTTGAACTTCCTTTGGCCAAAAACTAAGCGGTGCACTAAGAAAAATGATATAATTTTTGGTTTTATTAAGTTGAAAGTTTGCGATGAGTTTATAAATAAATAATTTATAAAAGAATCTTTTAAATTTTAAGTGTAGATTCTTTTATTTTCATTATAGCTGTAAACCTTTAGGAATTTTAAAATATGTTTCGAGTGCACTTCGCGCCCTGAATGCAGCGCACAAACAATGGGTTTCTTTTGCAGGATGCTGGAGCTCTAGATCTCTCCAGCTTAAGGCCAGATGCAGTGAACCGGCCAACAGACAATGGCCCAAAAAACACTCTGGAAAAAAAAACAGAATCAGCAGAGAGCCAGCAGAGGAAAACCAATTCAAAATAATAGTCTAATAAACTTACTTAGCGTGCGCACAGCTGATTAGGCGTCCCGGCTTTCCACTCTCTCTGGCTCTCTGTTACTGTTACTACTGCCACGATTTTTCCACTGGCACAGCTCATCTTAAAGCCAATTCCCCACCCCCCAGTTCCTTGGCTTCGCTGCGGGAAAATTTTATTATTGCGCTTCTGCAGCTGGACGGCTACAAAAACGTTCGCCGCGGTCGTTTGCTTAATGCGCCGTTCGCAGTTCGCAGTTCGCAGTTTGCCCCGTCGCCATCCGATCCGCCAGATAGCTGTGGCTATAGCTTTACCTCTCCAGCTCTAGCTCCAGCTACAGCTATGGTCATGGCAATGAGTATGAGGATGGCGATGGCGATGGCCTTTCTGTGCTTATGGGTGAGAAATGCTTTCTTTACGTATTAATAGCACTTTCACTCCCTTCAGCACTCGAGGGCCGGGCTAAGGATGGCAGCGTGATTGGAGCCTTAATGCCTTATGCCCGACAAGGTTGGAGCTAATGACCGATGGCAGGGACTTGAGAAAGTCTTTCATTTAATACAACTTTGAAGTTATGGCTTCATTTGGTAAACTGAAATTACCTTCAGATGAAAATTTAATCTGAGTTTTCCAAGTTATTATTTCTTACTTTGTGAGTTAAGCTCTTATTAAATTGAAAAACAAAGCGGAACGTGCATATTTGTTTTCGTTATTAAATTAAGTATATTTTAAATTAATAAATTCAATCAAAAACCAAATATAAATAACAAACAGAATGCCTCTGGTAAATATTTACTTAGAAGTCGGCATAAAAGTATTTTCAATTAAAAGAGATGTGCTTGAAATGTAGGTTTAAAAGTTAACAAAACATACACGAATAAACTTCCAATCAAAAAGCAAAAGTCAATCAAATTTACATACAAACAAAATCTTTCATTTGAAATATTGACATATTGATGTCGTAAGAAAAATAAGCTTGTTTTAGTTGGAAACCAAAAAGCCGAGAAGCTTTTTATGTAGTTGACACTCATTAAGAATCGATTTTCGGTGAGATTTTTAGAGAAGCAATAAAAACGAGAAACACGATTAAAGTGTGCTTTGAATAAATTTCACTCTGTGCTAAAGGAATTATAATAAAATTCGAATGAGTCAACTAATCAAATTGTCGTTAAAAGGTATTTGCATAATCAAGAGAAGGAGAAATATTATGAGAAATGTGCGGAGTGTCATTTGCACTTATTTAAGTTAATCATCAAGCTTAAATTATGGCAAGCGAGTGGGGGGAAAAATAATACAAAAATTGGAATAGGAAAATATGTAAATAATTAATAGAATTTGCACTTTACCAAGCAAGTTTTTTGTTTTTGAGGATGGATTTCTTTCAATTAATATTCTTTATAATTCATTTACCACACAAACCAAGTTGTAAATGAAATTTAAATAATATCTAAAATGATCTTAATGGCAGCAACTCGAATATCTGCACATAAAGTCTCAAATAATAAAGTTTCAAGCGCATTTTATCTGTTTTTGTCTTTATTAAAATGGCTGCACATTTTACAAACAACTTCCGATGCCGGTGCTGAGAGACCTCAGCCTGATTGTTGGGGAATATGTGCATAAATATATTATGAAAAGCCCCCTGAATCTCCACAACCATCACATCCGATCATCACGCTCTCATCTCTGGATATGAAACGAGCCATCGCCGAAAAAGCAGCGGCAGGCAACTGAGCACCAGAGCACATTTATACGGGAATGACTTCAGTGTTGTATCACGTAGTAAATAATTCCTTTGTGGCATTGTCTTGGTTGGCTTTGCAGCTTTCGGCTCTCGTCCTTTTTGTCGTCCCCCTGAAATCTCTCACAGAAATCCCAGAACTCCCCGGACTGCCATTCCACCGCGGTCTAGAGGGTGTTTACGTGCTTTGAGGAGGAACCGAGGGTGGTATTTTTGGTGAAAATTGGTCTAGTGGAGATTGGGGGTTTGAGTCTTTTATTGTTACGTGGCAAATACAACATAAAACGAACGTGTAAATGTTATTTCTTGATTTATTTCCGCGGTGCATGCAGATGCTTACGCCAACCGATTTTAAGGTCTCCCACTCCCATTCCCCCCAACCGGCCGTATCCGATTCCCCTTCCGTTTCCTATCCACTGAAGCATCCTCGATATGTTACGTTACGTATACGCCGTGTGGCGGATTTCGTTTCTTCTTTGGCTCGCTTTGGTTTGGCACAACACGGAGCGTCGACAAATATAAAATATTCCGCTTACCTTGCACAAATATTTATATATGGCTTGGTACATAATATAAAATTACTGCATGTCTCTATATATATGTATATATACATATATATATTTGCCCATGTGTCTGTCAGTGTGTTGCTACACTGTGTGTTCGTGTATTTATGTTTGAGATGGCATTGTCGGCATCGGGGCCTGGCAAAATTTTTTTTGTGTCGTCGTATCTGTGCCATTTATTGTGTTTTTTCCCGTTTATGCACCCTGTAAATTAGGGCCACGGGTTGATGGGCACTAAAGTGTAATTGGCTGTGAAAATAGTGGGGAATGCATTCCGGTTTTATCCTTTTCTATATAGCCATAAAATGTTGCCCATCAAATCTCTAAGTTTTTATAGCGGAATTTTGAGAAAAGGAGAGGAGTTTTTTAAGAAAGATTTTATTAAATGTACACCTTTTGTGTACTTATTTATTTATTTTATTGCTTTTTTGATTGGTTAATAAGAATAATATACATTTATTTAAATTCATTTTTTAAATTTCTTTTATATTCCTATTTTATAGTTTGTAATTTAAAACCTTTCGCTATCCTTAAACATTTGTGTTATTCATTTCCATTATGTCTGGCTGAATATTTCCCATTTTAAACTATTTACTTAAGATTTTAACGTCTTAAAAAATTACAAACTTGCATAGAATAGTACAAATAAAATAATTATCAATACAAAACAACTTTTCTATGACGTAGTCATGGTATAAAAAATTGATTTAACAAATTAATACTACTATAAATAAAATTTCCATTAATAAACTGCTTTGATTTTTCCCGAAGACATCTTCCTATCCGATGGCTTTTATTTAGAAATTGTATCTATTACCCCAAGTAGTTAATAAACTCACTTGGAAAATCCTATAGGGTATTCATGCCACTCACCTGTTATTGTAGCCTCCTTCCCTTCCTGTGTTTGTTTGAGTATTTTGTAATTTTTGTCTCGCTTTTGTTCTTCTCTGGTTTTTATTTTTCCCCTCCGTTGGCCGCCGTGTGCTGGCTGTTCGGCACAAAAGCAAACACTTTTCTTGGGTGCAGGCGACTTTACATAGCCCGCTTTTCCCCCTGGCTTTAGCCCCAACTCTTGCCCGTCTAGGCAACGGCGACGGCATTGGCAACGGCAAAGGCAAAGGCCCCCATGGCTTATATTTACCTCTCGGCTTAAGCCAAGGCGAGACGTTTGTCTCTTGGCCGCCCGCTTGGATTCTGTTTCGGTTTTCGGGGGTTTTGGGGCTTGCCAATGCACGGGGAAAAATATTAAATAAATCTTAAGAGCATTAAATATATATTTTTTTAATTTTAAATATGTTTAATATAATTTTAAATATGAATAATTAAATATATATAATATACTATCTATCACAGAAACAATTTAAGTTAGTTAAAGTTAAAGAAGCATTATATATATTTTTTACAATTTTAGTTTTATTAGAATCTAAATAACAATACAAAATATATTTTATATGTTTTTAAAATATGAATGATTAAATAATATACTGTCTATTACAGAAATCATTTAAGTTAGTTATTAAATGAGCATAAGTATATTTTTTTAAGCCCTGTTTTAATTGTTCTGGACCTTACATTCAATTAGTAATTAATTAAATTAAAATATATATTTTGTATTTGCGCAATAGCTTCAGATATCTATTAATGCTTATTATTAAATACTACATAAATGGTTTGATTCCGTTTCTAGTTTTACTTGTTTAATTTATTAATTTTAAATTAAATCCCCCGTTTTTAATAAAAGAAGAACAAATAAAATAATTAGTTTCGGTAATTGTATAATTTATTAAATTCCTGACAGCTGAACTGGCACTGATTATATATTTTATTTTATTTGATTTTAAAGTCCTTAGTTGTATTAATGTTTCTTCAAAATGATAGTACTTACCTTAGATTTTTTCTTTGATAAATCGATTTTTTGTTATTTAAATAGGTTATTAAATTTATATATATTTTTTTAATTATCCTTATTTATTTACTAACTTATTTATTTATAGATTTCCTTTATATATCAAGTTACTTCCTGTCTGAAAGAGTAATTTTGCCTTCCCACATCAAATCCATATCCAATTATTGATCTTTGAATTTACTGATTTTTGGATTTATTTATTTATTTATTAAACTATTTATTTGCTTATACCTTTTAAATTACTGCTTTACTAGATAAATATATAGATTCTTACCAAATAAGTGAACATTTTTCTTTCTCTGCATGATGGTCACATCGCTCTCTTTACGTTGTATTAATCCAAGAATTACAATTACAATATTTAACTGGCATTGTTTCCTTTTTATTTTTCTGCCTGTACCATAGGTTGAGCTCTTTTTATTATTATTACTGTTGTTGTTGTTGTTGTTGGTGCTGCTGTTGTGTGAGGTTTTGGTTCCGTGTTTCGCCTGTTGACGCAAATTGCCAAAATTGCCTGCGGTTGTGTTTACATGGCGAATGTAACAGACAACAGACAAGTGACAGCCGCACGCACCGAATTCAAATAAAAGCCAATGCCAATGCCGGGGTGTCTACAAGTGCGAAGGTGGAAAAGTGTGGAGTGGGCAGGGAAGGGGGAAAGGGCCATGGAAAATGCAGGACGAGTCAGCAATCGTGCGGTACATTATTTAATTTTGACATGTGCTTGGGGTTTTGTCATCTGTATGTACAAGGCACCAACTTGTAAATAGCAATTGGCAATTCAAATTTGGGCTAATGTGCCTTTGATATATGGATTGAGGTCCCTTTTACCTATTGATATATATATGCTTAAATATGTATATGTACATATTGTGCATATATTGATATGGATTCCGGCTTAGACTCTCATTTGCGGCCATCAATGGAGCAGGCGTCTTTGATGATTTTATTGGCTTCGGTTTGCCTTTTTCGATAAATCATTTGCATTTATGGCATGTGACAAGTGCTGCCATTTCTCTTACTCAATCTGCTGTCCTCCGTCTCTTTCCCTATGCCACAGCGTATGTCTCTTTCTAATGATGGCCAGTTCTGATCTGAATTGATGGCATTTCCATTAAACATGGCTTCAAATCAAGTGCCTTTCCGTTTCCTGTTTCGAATGCAGAGCGTTTCGCTTTAATCTCGACCGGGTTTTGCGGTTTTTGATTTATGCTCAAATTATGTTTATTTGTGGTTATCTAAAATTTAACTTGTGTCGGAAATTTAAAGAGGTGTTTTAAATGTTGAAATTTAAATCGAAACCTTTGGCATTTACTTACATTTAATTAAATTTAAGTTTTATAACTGCTGCAATAATTTTTCAAAATAAATTATTCAGCAATTCAATACCCTCCTTTAAAGCCAACCCATTTTAGCCTTCATAAAAACTAAATTCCCTCTCTAAATGTTTTCCTTGTATCACTTTTTATTTACCTTTCCCGCTTGGCAGTCTATGGTCACTTCTCTATTATTTTCAGTTTGTTAAAGATCAATTAAAACGCTCGAATAAACAATTGTACTTTATTGTTTGTCCGATATCGCTTGTTCCTGTTGATAGTATTTCCTTATTTTTTTTTTGTTGCCATTGCTCTTTGACCGTAGAGAATATTTTCCCATTTCCTTTCAACTTTTCCTCCTGTTGCCCGGGCTTTGTTGTCTGCACTTTTCAATCTCCTTTCGGTTTTCCTCACTCCGTTCCGCTGCCCGGGTTTTGTGTGTGTATTTTTTGTGTGCAATGTTTGCAATGGCTATTCACTTCTCGAGACATGGATTTGATTGCTTGGATGCCTTTCAATGTCCATTCTCCGGGTCTTAACCCGTTCCTATAGGGGGTCTAGAAATGTTTTAAATTGATTATTGGATATTGGTAAAATATATTTATAGATAAATTAAACATCATGGGATATTTTTAAGAGTATAAATTAACCAATGCTATGATTTTCGACAGGTCTTTATTAATTTGTTCTTCTTTTCAGAGGTTTAAAATTTTAAAGCATTTTATTGTAAAAAAAAAAACAATTAGATATAGTTTTAAAGAATTATAATTTAAGTTACTTATAGAACGTTTTAAAACTATTGTAAGATAGCTTTTTTTTTTAGTTTATCTTTTGTTTAAAAACAATTGTTCTTTCTTCAATGCTGTCCATACTTTATCTTAAATTACCTAATGTGCACGACTTTGTACTTGTGTAAAATAATTGTTCAAATTAAATCTTTTATTTAACCTTTTAAATATAAGCTCAGTCCGTAACTTCCTGCAATCTTTTAAATATTAACTTCGAGCCCTGGCTAATTATGGCGGAATTACTTGGCTCAGCTTGAAACTTTTGTGGAATGTTTTTAGGGAAATAAGATTTTGTAAGTACCCAGGAACTCGGCAAAGTTCCAGTGATTTAGGCCGCCTTTAGAGGGTTAACTCAGAGCTGTCCTGCTCGGCTCCTCAAAGAGGATGATGACGACGACGATGATGATGATGATGATGGCAGTGTTGAATGGCGAACGAACGCCCGAGATATAAATTTCAACAGTATACTTTTTTCATCCACTTTATGCTCGTACTTCCTATATTTCTTCGGATTCATTTTTTTGTTTGGTTTTTTTTTTTTTTTTGGTTTTTGCTGTTGTGTGCGGCTGAAAAGCAAATCTGTGTAGTGGGCGCTTGTCCTTCCGCTTATCGAAGGAGCCGGAGCCCCTCCGCCCAGATCACAGATGCTTTTTGCTGTGCGGTTGCTCCTGCCGAGCCTCAATAAATCTACCATCGCATATCTTTGGGGCTCGCTTTCGTGTTTTTACAGCATCAACAACAAAATAACTCAAAGTGTCATCCAAACTCTTGAAGTCTATTGTGTGGTGCCTTTGTTATCCAGCATCCCAGGTACCATTCCCCTCCATCTGCCGTCTTTTCCTCTGGCTGGCTGCTTATCCTTACAAAGCGTTTGACGGATGCAATCGCCGCTTCGGCGGGGCGCTACACGTGTTTCCAGGGTCGCCGTTCCAGTGGGGGGCGGGACCAGTGATTATTTGGCCCTGCCTGGGCACTGGGGCAATATGCAATACCCAATGCCCCAATATCCACTATCCCCTCAGCCTCGAGTGGCATTTTTATTAGGTGTATGGCTCTGTAAATCACTATGCCACCCACTCAACTACAGGCTCGTATAGAATGCCGAACAAATATGTATCTACACTTGGGAAATAGTATAGTATATAACGATTAATTCTTTTAATTATTATTATTTTGTAATATTTTATTATCAAGGGTTTTTGCTTTATTTTATTTAAAAAAAAGTGCCTATATAATAATAATTAAATGTTACAAGAGAAGACATTTCTTAACTAAACTAGGTTACTGTAATATTATCTTTTTAAATTGTATATAAAATGTATATAAACCAGGTTATTTTAATATAAGTATAAGAAATCCCTTGTAATTCTCCTACTTTTCTGCATCTTAATTTAAGAAAATTCTAAGAATTTCTAAATATTTCCATAAACATTTCCCCACCGGCATGTGTTGTTTACCCATTTCTAGGCCAAAAATGTCGTTCGATTTTTAGTGTTTTCGAGTGTATACTTACTTATATGCCTTATTCATGGTATTTTGGCGTCTGATAACAATCTAAACAAAATGTATGACATTGTTGGGGCTCCGGCTTCCATTTTTCCCAATGTGGGTCGCCCACGCAACAAAAGGCGCCGCCAAATACCCAATTCCCATGCATAGTCCCCAGATTTTTCCCAGGGTCTCCAAGGGGAACGGAACAGTTCAGCCCAGGACCTCCCCCATCATCGGTACCCTTTTTGTATTTTATGTTACCCACTTCAAGTTGTGTTGGAACTTATTACATATTATAAATCATATCATGGCATGACATTATGCTTAGCATACAATTTGCCAGGGAGCGACCTTTTCACACTCGCTCTTCGTTCTGAGCTGAAGGTCGAATTTTAAATTTTGTGACCTGAAGAAACTTTTTCAGCAAGTTTTGATTTTTGTAAACGAAAGTTTGCTTTGTTTGGTCCACCTTTTAAATTAAGATCCTAAAAAGAACTGTTTAGAAAAAAAGATATAAATATTTGTAGTTCTAAATTGTTTTTAAGACATTTTAAACTCCCAATAATAAACAAACCCTTTTCAGTTATTTATTTAAAGAATTCAAAGGTTGAAATACCATTTTTTTTGGTATTCATTTTCCTCCCAAAAACATTGTAATAAATCTTCCCTTTTCGGCGTCATTAATTTTCCCCCCCCCCCCAGCACTCGTAATGAACAACAATCAAAAATTTAATTGGTTTCCTCGCTTTGCATACCAATTTTGGTTTATTTTTAAGCATAAATTTAAATAAAGTTCTTTATGGTATACATTAATGTGGCAACGTTATGACATTAACTAAAGTATAGAACCTCCTTCTTCGATTCCGACTCGTTCCGGTATACCGATCCTTCGGGGTCTTGTGTGTTGCAAATACTGTTTGTCCTTCTTCGAAACAGCAGCGTGCCTTGGTGTCGACAAGTTACATAGGCTAATTAGCATATATATCACATACCTTCTAAATTAAGAGCTACAACTAAAAACTAAAGCGACGAACGTGCGCGCCTGTCTGCAGCGAGTGGGTACTTGCCTCGCTTTTAAGTATTTTGATTTGGTATTATAGTTCTCTTACATCGAGGTCTAAGTTTACGAAAAATTAATGGACTCCCCATGGAGGGCAGGGGAAAGCATTAAGTATATACATTTACATACATCGATTTGCGTTTTGTGTGCTTTTCAGTAATAGTAACTCTTGTTTCGATTTGTAATTAAATATTTAGCTGTTTGCGTAATTTCATAAGAATACTTTGATTTTGTTGCTGCGGAAGTTCGTTGCTTATCTTTTTCGTTTCGTTTCCTTTCCTTTTTCCATTTTCTTGCGCTTTTCTTGTTCTCTCTTTTGGGTTGCCAGTGGAAAAGTGAAAAGGGAAAAGTTAAAATGAGATCAATACCAAACAAACAAAGGTAAAGGCATTAGAAAGACTCGGTTGGGTATCTGGTATTCCTGTCTAAGTGATTCTAAGCCGATCCATTCGGTGTGACCAGGCCAGCGGCACGAATGCATAAATTGCACGCCTGGCCACACTCAAAGGGCGAAAACATAAAGTCTGAACCAAAAAAGCGGGAATACTTAGGGGCTAATTAACGCTTGATTACATTAGTAGTTGCAGTTTCTTGCTGTTAGTAGTATTTCGAAAGATCTCCCTTGCTCAGATGCTGTGGTCCAGAATGGAGACCGGACCGTAGGAACGTTTCTTGGCGCGCTGCTGGCAGATATAGCCCACCAGCCCGACGATGGCAAGGGAGGCCACCACCGCGTAGCCCACCAACCAGTTGAAGTAGTAGTAGTTCTGGTCGAAGGCACTCTGGCAGATGGTGATGGGTCCCGGCGGGGCAGTGGTTGTGCTGGTTGAGGTGCTGCTGGAGGTGGCTATCAACTCCGCCGTCTTCTGGGCAGAAGTCTGGGTTGTGGTGGTGGTGGTGGTGGTCTGTGGTTCCAGCAGAGGCGGCAGGGAGTCTTGCTCTGGCTCCTCATCCAGCTCCTGGGACTCCTCGTCCGTGTAATCCCTGTAGCCATCGTCGTGCGGCATGGGGGCACACTTGGGCCAGCACACCGGACAGCAGGTGTCCTTAAGCATGACCTGCCGCTCGCTGGGGCAGTTGAGGTTGCCGCAAAAGGACATGGCACACTTGGACTCACCCTTGACGCACTCGCACTGCTGGCAGCCATCGGTCCAGGTGTCGCCATCCTTGTAGAATATCCCCGGTATCTTGGACTCGCACACGCCCCCGTGTGCCTGCTCGTCGCAGCTCTGGTGGCAAAACAGAAAGCCGGAGTTGCACTTGCATCGCTGGCAGTCCTTCAGCCACATGAATTCCGTGTCCAGCACCTTGGTGCAATTGGGCTCGGCCCGACACTCGTAGGTGCCGCAGCACTGGCCCGGTACCTGCATGTTCTCCGCCACCAGCTCCGCCACCACCTCGTCCCCGTTGCAGTCGGGTATGTAGCAGGTCCTGCACACACACTTCCGGGGCAGGCAGCACTTCTGGTAGTCGCTCTCGGAGATCGAGCTGTTGTGGTAGGACACCGACACCGGCAACTCCACCGCCGAGTCCTTGTCCTTGCCCGGATCGGTGGGCAGCTCCACCGCATTCGACTTAATCAGCTCCACCGCAATCAGGTTCTCGCGCACCGCACTGTCCGCCGGGCAGTGCATTTCCGCATCCGGTGGACACTTGACCGAGTCACACTGATCCGGCAGCAGCGGCAGCTGGTCAACTGTAACGAAATAATCGGGAGGCGAAAACACAGGGGCAGTCGTTAGTGGTGGTCAATAAAATATGAAGGTCTCAGTTGCAGCTTAGGTGTACTTAAGTGGGGTTTCGGGAGCGTGGGGAGTTGTTGAGTAGGTGGCAGGCTTTAATGGAAGGTCGCCCAAAGTATATGGCACAGTGCGGAATTTAAGACCTCTTGACTACAGGAAAAATAGTAATAGGCTAAGCTTCTTATAAGGAAAAATAAACTAAATAAGAGCCAAGTGGAAGTATACTATTTGTAATAACACTTAAGGGGTATTAACACATAAAGTCAAGTGAACTTTAACTAGAGTTGTAAAAGGGTAAAGTCAGTACAGTTTGCTTTTAAAGATATATTCTTTACTCATTATTTACCTTATTAAAAATTGTCTACATAAGAGTTCTTTTCCAACAGAATCTTTTATTAAAAACTGAGAAATCTGCCTCAAAGTACACACACTTTTCCCACATATTTTTCACAAGTTTTCCCATATCTTTGCCTTAATTATTCTCCTTTTTAGTCGCAGGGTCAGCGGGATATATAGTACATAACTGAATGCATTAAGGTCAGGCTTATCGGATGGCATGTCCGTTCCTTATCTGGGTAAGTGATTCATTAACCGGTAACGGAACGCAGGGAGCCACCACCTCCATGGACGGTGGCGAGGGAGCAGAAGTTAAACCAATTAAAGTTTTTCTCCACTTTGTGGAAATGCCATTACGACTGCTATTGATTGTTGACTCTGTTTGCCTTCCATTAATTTTATATTCTATACCTGAGAGTACCCCCTGCAAGCCCACTAACTAAATTTTTTGGGCTTTTCTTTAGTCGCTTTTCTTTGGGGTTTTCCGCGGGTCTTGCTTTTACAGAGTTTTCTCCTTTCTTCGGTGCACGTGCACGTTCATTGTTCAAGTTAATTTGTCATTTTCACTCGCCCATATAATGGGAAATTTTCCTCTGGTTCCGTTCTGTGCCCCGCGATGCCCTTTAACCTTTGAGTGGAGGACCCCTCGATTTCCCTTTTCCGGGTAAACAATCAAGTTCTGGTCGGGGACAAAAGTAAATATCTGGCCGGGAAAATCTACTTGATTTAAGCATAAGAATCTCCGCAGTCTGTCGAATATTAAAAACTAAACTTTTTCGGTTCGACTTTGTTTTTTTCCCCCTGTTTTATTTTTTGGTTTGTTCCTTTGGGCCTGCACTTTGATGTCGCAGGGCAGAATGTTTGTGGGGTTTGTTCCGGGGACAGACCTGAACCCGGACCCGAACCCAACGGACGGAGGCGAAGGCGAAGGCGGCGGCTGCTTTGAAGGAGCTCAACAAACTTCTTACACTTTATTTAATTAAAGTTTTACTTGTTCGCTGTTTTTCGCATTTATTCGCTGACGCTGTCGTGTTATCAGCGGGACAGCTGGGACAGTTGTCAGCCGCCCTCGTATCCGCAGTTCGACTTTGAAGTTTGGCGGCGGGAGGTTAGATTTAAACGAGGCATGTCCAAAAATAAAAACAATTTAAATGTTGTTCAACTTGATTTTGACAAAAATCGGAAGAGAAAAAACAATCAAAATGCCGGGGATTAGTCGGAGATTATATGCTCTTGTTTGAGTGATTTTTTAGTGGGTTTCTAGATAGGAAATACATTATGTTTTGGCAAATAATATTTAATAGTTATAGTAAAAGACTTTAGTAAATAGGGTAAATAGTAATTAAAAGATAAGACGAGAGAATAATAACGAGAGAATATACTAATTTATATACTCAAAACTTTTTTTAAGTAGCAATAATTGTTAGTTTGAGCTTTTTCTTAGACTTTGAGTACGGCTTAACTATCTTTTCACCAAAAGTTTGCAGTTTAAGTTTCAATTTTTCTTTTCACAGTTTCTAAGAAGGTAAAATCTTATCGCCTGTTGGTTGAAAAAATTACCCACAACTTAAATCCTGACCAACTTGTTTCCTAAGAAAAATCTCTGCTTTATTTTCTATTCAAGACGTTGATATACTCTTACGATTTTAAAGGAATAGAGTCTACAAAGTTCCTTAATCAGCTTGAAAAATAAATCATCAGGTCAAGCTCTAGTATAGACAGCATTTTTCTAAGATTTAAGAGAAATTTTCTTATTAAAGAAAGATTTGTAAAAGAAGTACAACAATAGAAAATAAGCAAACTATGATTTTAGGCCTGTTGCTTGCTTCAAGAGAGAACTGCTCATTGGTATTACTATACATTATTGATTATTAATTTTATGAAATACAAATACTTAAAATAACTTGAAATACCCTACGCACCGCTGTAGAGTAACCGAAAAAGAGGAAAATGTAAATGAATTAGCCGTCAGACGAGGACATGGCATTGCATTTCGTATTTCGCAGAGCTCAGAGAGCTGGAGCTGGTGGCTCACACTGGCGGAGCAACTGTCAGAGTAGCCGGCCACCTAACCTAGATAAAAACCAAACCGCACACTTGGCTGCCTATTCAGATAAAGTCGGTGCCGGCGACAGAACCAGAAGCTATGGAGAACCGGGGCCCAGAACCAGATCCCCCCAAGACTCCGGGGAAGAGGACAAAAGCGCACAGAAACTTGTAGATACATGGCTGGCTTTTTATATTACCCATTTATTTCGTACTCTTTTTTTATACTCTTTTTTATACTCTTTTTTTGTACTCTTTTTTTTTTTTTTGTACATTTTTTCCCCCACTTTGGCTGCTACTTTGGGGTCTTCGGTGAGAAACTTATAAACAGCCGTGGAAAGTTTTCATAAAGGATGAAAGTACGAGAACTCGCACACACACCCAGGCACATCTATAGACACTCTCGAGTGTTTTGCATTTTATGTAGCATGAATGAAAAAAAAAAAAAACAAGCGAGAGTGGCAGAGGGGAAGAGAACTCTTTAAAAAGCAAAAACTTTTTTAATAATCCAGCGACAACGACAACGACAAACAACACTGGCTGCGACCTGCAGATACAGATACAAAATACAAAATCTTCACTCCGAACTGTGTCAGGAATTTAAATTGTTAGTTTATCTCCTGCGGCAGCTGTGATTGGAAATCCAGTTTAACCCCTCCGGCAGCACAGGTGGATATGTATGGACACCTGAAGCCACTTGCAAATTGAGTGATTTCCCGGTGGCAGGCATCCGAGAGATACATCTGTGCGGCAGCCAGGCCACAGACCATAAGCCTCACGATGTTACCTAATTTTCATCTGAGAGAGAGACTCGGAGTGTGTGATTTTCTTTTGTCTTGCCTGTCTGGTCTGGCCAATCAGCTAGTCCTCCATTCATCCAGTCCATTCATCCATCCATCCATCCATCCATCCATCCATCCAGCCATCGATGGCGAACCCTTTTGTTGTGCCACTTTTGGGGCTGCTCACTGAATGTGTTATCTGGCCAGATTATCTGGCTGAGTGAACGCCTCGGCTAAACGAAATTCAATCAGGCTAATAGCTGGCATAACCACACTTGGAAAACTGGGGTTTCATTAAAGGAAATAGTGGTCAAAGGAAATGGTTACTGAAGGAAATGGTTATCAAAGAACTTCCCAAAGTTTTTTCAAAAAAAAAACTCCAGGGAAAAAGTTTAAATTTTTCATGATGATCAGTAATTTTTAAGCAAATCTCATATCCATCTCTTAAAATCTCTTCAACACAAGATTTTCTTTCCTAAAAAAATCCAAACTATTTCATTCACACATTTTCTCCAAGTGCCTTTGCCCTGAGTGCCCCCTTTGGTTGTGATTTGATTATGCAACTGCCTTTGGCAGTCACATTCCCAGCTCTGCTTCGCTCGAATCGCAGCGATGATGCCAAGCTGGTCGGTACGTCTGGGCCATTCGGTTTTGGCCCTACTGTACGGTCTGGCCAGAGTGTTCGGCCTGATGGCCACCGGCCAGTTGAGTCCTCGGGGCATCGAGAGGGTGAGAGGGAGCTTGTTTTGGCGCCTCCACGGCTGGGCGATGCTGATCTTTGTGGGCGTCTTTTCGCCCTTCGCCTTCGTTTGCATCTTCCATCGGATGGCCTTCCTGCGCCAAAACCAAATACTGCTCCTGATTGGCTTCAATCGATATGTCCTGCTGCTGGCCTGCGCCTTCGTAACCCAGTGGATACACTGCTCGAAGCAGGAGCAGATCATTGGGTGTCTGAATCGATTGCTGAGATGCCGCCGGCAGCTGCGCAGGCTGATGCATACGCGGGAGCTGAGGGACTCGCTGGACTGCCTGGCCACCAGGAGGCATCTCATGCAATTGGGCCTGCTGCTGTGCTCCTTCATCTTCTCGACCTCCCAGCCCCTTCAGGTGCTTAAGGATGATCCGGAGGCGAGGCGTAATCTGACCTATGCCTGCTGTTTGGTCTTCATCCTCACCTGCCAGCTGACCCTGCAGCTCTCCCTGGGCATGTACACGCTGGCCCTGCTCTTCCTGGGCCACCTGGTGAGGCATTCGAATTTGCTGCTGGAGAGGATACTCGCGGATGCAGGATGCATCCTGGAGGGCAGCACCTGGCAGCCCGGCTATGGTGCAAATCGCCAGCAGTTGTATCGGAACCAACAGCAGTGGCTGGCCCCGGAGCTGTGGCGCCTGCTCCGAGTGCATCAGCAACTGCTGAAGCTGTACAGGGAAATTAGCTCTCTCTACGGCGTCCAGGCCGTCTGCTTTGTGGCCTATGTGCCCATGGAGTGCATGGTGCACCTGTTCCTCACCTACTTCATGAAGTACAGCAAGTTCATAATCCGCAAGTACGGCCAAGGCTTCCCGCTGAACTACTATGCCATGGCCTTCATGACGGGTCTCTTTACGAACCTCCTGCTGGTGATTCTGCCCACCTACTACTCGGAGCGGAGATTCAGCTGCACCAGGGAGAGGCTGCGGTGTGGAAGTCGAGCCTTTCCATCCCGAATCGTCGCCAGGGAACTCAGGAATACGGTAAGATTAGCCAAAAAAGTAACTTATGGGGCTCTCATCACGATGTATATCCCTAGGCATCATATGCACTTTTTCAGTTTACACGAAGTATAATTTCAATAACTTATTAAAAGCCATTTATATTCTGTGAAGCCTGCTCGTAAATGACACATCATATAATAGTTATGAATAATTAAGGCCCGCTATATAAGGAAGAGCATTTAAAGCTATGGAAAAATGAATCAATAAAGATCGAAAACTGATTGATTTCGATGTACAGTGATTTCAATTGAATCAGAACTGACTTCCTGAATTCTTTATTGCAATTGTAAATGCGCTTCTTTAAATACCCTTTCAGGCATATCACCTTCTAGAATAATATTTGCATAGACCCTCAGAATCAAACCCTATTATTTAATTAACTTATCCTTCCTGCAGCTAAACTACTATGGCCTGTATCTGAAGAATGTGGAGTTTATATTCACTGTCAACGCCTGCGGCCTGTTCAAACTGAACAATGTCTTGCTGTTCTGCATAGTGGGGGCGATGCTCAACTACCTGATGATACTGATACAGTTTGATAAGGTCTTGAACCAGTAGCTGGGCCCAGACAGTGGCCATAAATAAATAGGCCATAAATTAAGCTGTCTAGGGTGAATATATTTAACAAGAGTTCCAGGGAAGGGGTGGCTTTACTTACGTGTCGTTGCACTGGAAACAAATATTAGTCCATATATTATTAGCATCTGGTGCAAGCACCTCCTTGGCTTGTGCAAGCTCGGCATGTTGTGAAAAAGGGTGCTGTTTTTTTTCTTCTCAGAGGGGGGCTGGTGGGTGTGCGGACAGCAGCTGATGACAATCGATATGACCTTGCCTGAGTCGCCAGAGACTCGTGTGTTTGAGTTGCGAATTCCTGCCCGCTATCAAATCATATAAATGTCTCGTTATAATTTGCGAAAATCAAAATCAATTGGCATCTTCTCGGCGAAAATCAACTGAAAAGAGGTAAAACACGAAGAGAAATTAATAACAAATACAAAATATAACAATAATATAACTAAAATATAAAATTCTCGGTTTAAATCAAGAAAAGAAAATAAATTTGATGAAGTTTATTTGTTTTATATAGGACTTATGTCAAGTAAATCATGATTATGCCTCAAATAATTTGTAAACATCTTTAAAATGTAAGCAACAATTAATGAAACTTCTTAAATATGTAAGAAAAAATTAATAAATAACATTAAGCTCTTTGTAAACTTTTTAGAAATAGAGACAACAAATAATAAAAACATTAAATTCTCTTTCAGCTTTCCAAATATGTAAGCAATAATGATAAATAACATTAAGATCCTTGTAAGTTTCTTATAAATAGAAGCAAAAATTAATAAATAACCTTAAATTATTTGTAAACCTCCAAAAATGGATGCTAAAATTAATTAATAATATTAACATTTTTGTAAGCCTCTTAAAAATAGATGCAAAAATGAATAAATATTTGTATATATCCTAAGAAGGATTGCAAATATTAATAAATAACGTAAATAAATTCTTTGTAAACTTCTTACAAATGTAAACATAACTTTAAAATTGCCAGTAAATATGCATTTACTAAAATAGAATTTACTAAATCCTATTTATTTTCCTTAGAATTCCCAATTTTCCCCCCCAATAAATCTTGTATATTTTCTCTTTCAGTGAACGAAAGAGTTTATTTGTTATTCCACTCATCAGATGAAATGCGAATTCTAATTTGATTGCATTCGCCAAATAAAAAAGCAGAGCAGAGCAGGCCAGGCCAGAGCCAAAAGGCAGTAAACACTCGACGCGTTAATAAGAACAGGCACCTTCTGGCTCTGCCCTCCCAGTGAGTGTTTTTCGGGGGCTCTTTTATTCGGGTTCGCGGGTCGGATCGGTTTTGGTTTGCTTTGGTTTGCTCGCCAGTTTCGTCACTGCTAAAAATAGCAACCTTTTTTCGGCTCTGCGAGTATGTTAGTTTTAATGACCAAGTGCCAGTCTCCCATCACCCAGAGGTGGAGGAGGAGGAGCAGCAGCAGCAGCAGCACGCCGGGGTATCAGCGTTTGGCAACGAGGGTCGGGGTCAGCCATTTTCCCCGGCAACCGAGAAATGTTTGTCCATGTTTTCAGGCTTTGCTGAATGGGAACTGAAACCGAAACCCCCGAAAGGGGCACTGATTAAGGTAGGACAGCCCTATTCCCCCATTCAGAAATCGGGGGATATCGGGCTGGAAATTGGAGGCGGACCTGCTGTTCCCTTGTTCCAGCATCCATAAAGACCTGTCCATGTCCATGTCCAAGTCCGTGTCCAAATCGAACAAATTTGACTTGTGTGCACTGCACGAAGCTCACTGAGACAATAAATATATATTAAAAATATAAATAATAAAATGTTGTTAAGAATTTGTGAACCTATATAAATTAATATTTAATTAATCCAAAGCACAGTTTATAGTTTATATTATTATTATTTTTGTATAAACATTTTGCTTGCCAAGCTTATTTATTTACAAAGATATTTCAGCCACAGTTACCATTTATTTTTTCACTTGGATCTTATTAATTTATTTAATTAATTTATTTACAAAGATATTTCAGCTACAGTTACCATTTATTATCTCCTCAAGTGAGATCTTATTTGAATATATTGTACATTAGTATTCCTTAATGTTTAGTCTTCATTAAGACCACCATAAAATAGAGAAGGTATGAAAAAATCTAGCCATAAGATGAAGTCATCTGATTTAAATCTCGTTTTATCTTAACCATGCAATCAACAATTGAGACTACTAATTCGAGTTTTAGGTGTTTTGCTTCTCGGTTCATTAATTATAAATAAAAATGCTAAAGTTTTGAACTAATTGAGTTTGATTAATGGCAGACGATAAGAGCTGTATGAATACATGAATTAAAATGCAATATGTACTCGATTCTTAACTCTTATTACTGCTATCTGTATTTTCTGGCAGTGTTTTATTGGCATTGAATGCCGGACGATGATTTGCCTTTCATATGCATTCAATCAATTCCTAAACGTATCCATCCACTCCCATTTAAACGAGTCTATGGGCCGGAGATTTATGAGATTGAGATACGAGCTCAGCCCGGCTTAAACTCTGTCAGGAAAACTGAATTTCCTTTCATCAAATGTCGCATGGTCCCTGCAAATGAGAGATGGCTTCCTACTCCTGTCCCTGTCCCTGCACCCCATCTTATCTGCTGCACAATTTGCATTACCCAGACCAAAGACGAGGGGGAAAATCAGAGCCAAATTCGGGGGAAAAGCGCTTTAATTGCGGGGTGTTGTTTTTCACTTAGCCGATAAACCCGAGCTGCTGCGATTCCTGTTGCACGGAATATCTCTCGGGCGGAGTCCACGTCTACTGGCTCCGATTCGAGGGTATGTAAAAGCCGAGTATGTGTGTGGATAGAAATTTCTGGGAATTTGTTTGCTTTGGCAGTACATACGAGCATACATATATAGGTATGTACATACATGCAGGTTCAGTAACCTATTGAGTGTGTGCTGACGCTTCGCGGAGAGTTGCCCATAAATATCGTCTATTTGGCTAAGCGGAGCCACAATAAACAATTCAAGATTAATGAACCCACAACAAAAAAAAAATATATGTATATCGTTTATAAAAGGAAAAACCGGGTGAATAAGTAGTCCGAAAATTGGATATAAACGCCAGCAAAATTGAATGGGATCCAAGGAGAAAGAGCTATATTCCGAGAAGTTCGCCTGACAACAATCAGCGCTCATATTGTTTGCATCTAGAGGAATTTTAATTATCGTCTCGTTGGCTTCACCGCACAGATCTTATCTTAATTGGGTCGGATTTTGTCGGATCTTTTAATCTTGGCTTCCTGTTGTCACTTGTTTTTACCCTCTCATCGTCGGACTTTCATTTCATCGAGCAGAACTTTCCCTGCATCGCAGGTCAGGTAAATAACACCAAGAAATATTGTACCAATTGGTAAAGTCATGTCTGTTAATGACTTCATTTCTTTGAGATACAAAACTGATGAATTAAAATATTTTCAAAGCTTTGAGTCTTGAAAAACTAAACGAACGTAAGCCGTAACTTTGTATTCTTTTAATAAAATGCTGAAAGTAAGTTATCTAAGTCTTACTTCGAGCTTTCCCAAAGATTAACCTTTGTGTCTGTATCTTGAAATGCTTATTTGATCGCTTAGTTTTCTTTCCTGTTAAGATTTTCTATTTGCCGCGGAGAGAGGTGCATATGTACTCGTTTAACTGAACGGTTACCTTGGGGGCATTCTCCGCAGCTTGTATCTCTAGCTCAGTATCTTTGTATCTGTCGCCGGGGCCTGTATCTGTATCTGCAGCTCTGACTGTGTGTGCGGTAATCGCATATTTGTGTAGATGACTAAACTGTGATAGCGCGCAGCTAAGTAACTTTTTCCAGCAAAAAAAAAAAAAAAAAAAAACAAGGAAAAGTCAAGGGGTGGGTGGCTCTTTGCAGTGAACTATGAAACGCTGACGAATGCCTGCGATTTCCTCGAGTTCATCATCTTTTTACCTCGAACGCAAAGTTAAGCTTTATTATTGCCATAAATTTTCACTTGAATGCGAAATCTGATGCATCTATGCTTTGGCTGTAGCTTCAGCTTCAGCTTTGGCTGTAGCCCCGACGCTGGCTTTTAGCCTTTTCTTTTTTGCTGTTTATCTTGGAGCGGCAACGGCAGCGGCAACGGGGCAACACATGCAAAATCCGCTTCAGTCTGTGTGCATAAATACTTCCAACACATGCACACATGCCCGCTATTTGCTCGTGTTCGCGTACAATAATTTCACGTTCAACAACTTTTGGCTTTTTTGATGAGCCAGCAGCAGCAACAGCAGCAGCAGCAGCAGCAGCAGCAGCAGCAGCAGCAGCAGCAACAGCAGCAACAGCAGCAACAGCAGCAGCACAGCGGCAGCAACATCGGCAGCCCTCACTCGAAAGGTACGGCGCGAAGGCGATTACAAAGGGTCTTGTGGGGGGCCAAGAGGGGGCCTTGCAAGGGGTCTCGAAAGGGGTTTTGCAAGGGGTCTTGCAAGGGGTTTGGCAAGGGGCCTTTAGGGGGCCAAGAGCGAACCTCGTGTGCGGCAGGGCGGGCTCTTTCTGTAGCCATAGCCACCGCCACTGCTCGGCATCTCTTTTCAGCGCACTGCAATTCGGAGTTGGCCCGCGGAGCTTCAGGCGAAAAGTACACTGAACCAAAAGAAATTACCGAATGTAAATAAATATTAAATCAAAAATATAAAATATAAAATTTACCCAAGGCATAGTTGAATTTTTAATCAGAGTTACTCTAATTATAATTGTTAAAAATTGTATAAATGCTAAAGAATGATTTTAACTGTTTTGAAAAATTTTATAAATTAATATTGAAATGCATCAGATATTTATTAATCTTAATATATTAAATTAATTAAAAAACAAAAAAGAAATAAATACGATTTTTATCTAATTAAAATATATTTAATTAATAAAAACGTAAATGCACTTAAGTAACTATATTTGTGAATAATTCACTTATACTTTTAAAATAAAAAAAAACAATTTTTAATTTGCAAAAATTGGAATATAAATATCAATTTTTTATATTCAACATAAAGCACTAAATAATCTTATTGTTTTTATCTTATTGTTAAAAGTACCGACATTAAACAATAATAATGGAGTAATTAAATTTAATAAAAATTACCATGATTTGAATATAAATTTCAACATATTATATTGAAAATCCAATCACTTAGTATTCCTTATTGTAAATAATTTTTCAAAATATTGAAATTACCAACAAAAAATAATTATAATCAAGTAAATAAATTGTATGAAACCTGCCATAATTCGAATATAAATTTCAATATAATAAATAAATAAAATAAATAAATTTTAAAAATGTTGAATTTACCGAAATTTTATCGACATCAAAAGAACCCTTTATACGCAGTTTAGAAAAAAACAAGATTTTAATGCAACTAAAAGATGTTAATAAGATGCTTTATTTCATAAATTGAGAATAAATAACCCTGTTAATTATAATTGTATTACAATTTCCTGCAAGATCCCCTTATATTACGAATACAAAAATTCAAAGCCGCAATTCAACATTTTCCGACTTAATCGACCTTCTCAATAGACCCACATATTTACACCATTTAACGAAAATTTAAATAGCCTATGCCTTGGGAGAATTCCGCTACTATAAACTTATGAGATTGTAAATCGTAGGTATATTTTCAATCTTCAAATATTTCGTTAAATGGGAGATGACGTAAAATTATTATGGGAAATGCTAAATAAATCTGTGCTGGGTGTTGGAATTTAGTGAACAATTTATAGTTTGTACGTCACAATTTCATCTTGACTCGAATGATTCTTTTTTTATTTTGTTGTATGCGCCGCCGTTATAGACCATATGAGAAATATTAAATGATTTTAATTACATGTTGGAATTTTTTTGGGAATCGTATAATTTGGGTTTGTTTGTTTCATTTTTACGCGATGTCATAAAGTTGAAAATGAATTATTATGAGATTATTATTTTAATTTGTATTTAATGCGTGGCTCGGAGCTTGTTTGCTTATTTTTCCGCTCTCGTTGCTGGATTATTTATATGAAAGTCGGGCGAACAAGAAATATGTATATCACATCACCTTGTGCGCGGTGAAAAATTATAATGTTAACACATTTATATTATTTGATGTCAAATTTTCTTTGGTTTATGCAAAACAAATGACAGAAGCGTCATATGTTATGCTATGTTTTTCGGAAGTTCAAGTTCGTTTCAATACAAATTGTATGCGAAAAATAAAACATGGTAAAAATGTTGTATTCAAATTTAGCAAGGGAGAAGCTTGTTTTTCTTTTGATGTATTGAATGAGCTTCTTATTGATGCCACCAGGTGTCAGATTTCATTTCAGTGTACCCAGCCGGGTCTGGCCTGGCCTGGCCTGGTCGAAGTCGTCGTCGTCTCGTCTCGTTTCATGACGGTTTTGTTATGCTTTTGGTCGCTTTTGCCTCGCTCTGACCTCTGAATTTACCGAGTTTACTGAATTCGCCTCTATGCCGCTCGCTTTTTGCCCAGAATACCCTTTCAAGGTGGAGTCTGTAAAGTTTTTCAGCGGGGGCCAATCAATTGCTGAACTTTCATTTGCATTTCGCTGAGCTGTTGTTGGGAATCGCTTTGAACCCTAAATGGTTTCGCCAGCGAGTTTTTATGGGGGAAACTATTTTTTCAAGTGTTTTTTTAGCTTTAAACGTTGTGAAGGTGGGTGTAAATGGAGGGGAGAACCCTAAAGCCAGTAATAAAATGGTATTATTTATAAGTATTCATAAGAGTTTTTCAAAGCTTATTTTTCAACAAATTAAAGCTTATGGAAACACAAGATTTTGTATGAATTTCAATATATTTTTGTTATATTTATTCATTTGTATTGATTGTGGTAACTAACCTATCTCAATTTCTTATGTATCTTTTATGTTCTGAACTTGAAAAAGCTAAGATTTACTTCAAAAACCTTTCTCTAGCTTTAAAGTAAAAAATAATCCTTAAATTGGACTCATAAATTAAAAAAAAAGTAGTTTTTTACTCTTTTGGAACATATTTTTATCCCATTTATATCTCAGAGCATTGAAACTTCGACTCTCACACTTTTGTAGTTGTCCCTTCTCCTGTCTTTTATTTATTTGCTCTGGTTTCTTTTTTTCTCGAGTTGCTTTTTAATGTTTGCCTCCTTGTGTCGCTCTTCTTTCATTGGAAATTAATTTGTTTGCAGAAACAATTGATTACTTAGGGAAATGAGTAAGATATCGACGGCTCATAAGCATAAATTTGAGCTTGAGATACTTTTGTATCTTTCAGTCTATGCTTGAAGTATTTTCGCAGTCCTTCTGGTCTAGAGATGTTACTGAACTCCTAAAATATTACACCGACGCCTTGAGCTGGCTTCGATAATTCCAGAAAAATTGAATTGAAATCAATTCGAACCTGTCTCTGCCACCGAATGTTCCCCAGAGCATTTAAGTTTCGACTCTGTCACGTCAGCTTTTCCCCCTCCTCCGGCTTTTATTTATTTGCTCTGGTTTCTTATTTTCGGCGTTGCTCGTTCGCCTTTTGCCTCTTTAAAGCTTATTGCGAGTTGGCTGGCAAAGTATGGCTATGGTGGAGTGTGGTGTGTAGTCTAGTGTAGGGGCGAGCTTAAGTAACTCTTTAATGGGGCGTGCGTGCCGCGTGGGGGTAGGGGTTAGGGTGTAAGGGCTGGGGGCATTACGAGATACCAGATACCAGATACCAGATACAGATACGAGCTACGCGATACGAGTGCGTAGTGCGTGGCGCGGCTAATGAAATCAAATTGTTCGATCATTGCGATAAATTCACTTCCACCGCTGCCTAATTTCTGTCCATTTACGCATGCCGCCGCTCTGCGTTTGCGCTTTTTAACCTTGATTTCTTAGTGTAAACAAAAAATACAAATACAAATAAAAAATTAACAAAAAAAGGTGAAAAAAATAATGAAAAAAAGAAAAGGCCGAAACTGAAATGAAAAAAAAAGCGCGACACAGTGCTCGAGTGGGAGTGGGACGCCAGATACAAGATACCGAGATACAAAGATACATCGCGGCGTAGAGTAGTACGAAAAGCTTTCAGCATTTTGACGATCTGTCAGTCGCGCCGACTATTTGTCTCTGTATTTTCGCTGCCCGTTCCTCATCTGTTTTCTGTTTTCAGTTTTCTTGTTGTTTTCTCCCCTCTCCTACTCGGCTTTTTGGCTTTTTATTAAGTTACCTATTTATAATTTGTTTATTACTTAGCAAATGCCTGCGAATAATGTTTAAATATGCGAACGTGTGTGTGCAGCATCTGGAAGGGAAACCTTGCTGAATGAAAATCGCTTGAAAATAAGCCAGCGAGCAAGGCGCACACACGAAAACCATAAATATTTTATAAATGACGTTATTGTACAGTTTTTCCTCTTGTTATATTATTAGCTATGCTATCTTATCTATGTACGGCGACTCAACGTGTCGCCGCCGAGAGTATAGTAGGGTTAATGGTGTGTGTGAGTGTGTGTGGATAGTTTTTTGTCGGCGAGTGTGCCGTCGGTGTTTGTTTGTATAGCCATATTGGGTGTTTGTACGCTACCGTCATTACCCTTCCACTATTTTTTATGCTGCCGCCTGCTGGCTTATATAATCGGTGAAGCAAAAAAATCACAAAAAAAAAGATCACAAATAAATAATGGTTTGAAAAATGACTTAGTCGCAGGTCCACACATAATATATAGATTATGTAGAATTAATGGAATGCTCTTCTCTACACACCTGTGCCACGTAAATTGTGTCTGCTGCTGCTGCTTGCTGCTGCTGCTTCTGCTGTTGTTTTTATTGTTGCTGTTTTCCTAGTCACTCGCTTATAGGTTTGCTGTAGTTCACATTTTATTTTAGTTAACAACACTCACGCACGGTTTGTTTAGTATTTCATTTGGTGTTTGTTTTATCAAGACATGTTCCCACTTTACCGAACGAAAATTAATGATTGGTGTGCATAAATCTAGTTTTTTGAGTCGTTTTCATTGACAAAGCTCACGCGTTGAGTGCTGAAAATTAACTGAATTCTCAAGCTTGATCCGCACAAATTTAAAGCTCGTGGGGGCTCTCTGTTGGGTTTTGGGGGAGAGATATTGAGAGACAGGGAGAGAGAGAGTGAGCGATGACGCGATGGGGAGAGCCAGAAGACATGTCTGCAGCAAAGCTTGCTCTCTGCTGGCCCGCATTCCTTGCAGTCTTGTTGCTCTCTTACCGGCTAGCCGGCTTCTTCAAATGCTCTCCCACAGTCCCACTCCCACAGTCACACTGCCACTCTCCCACAGTCCCACTCTCCCACAGTCCCACTCTCCACTGAAAGCTTTTTCTCTCTTTTGGAGAAAAGCATAGATCAACGTCAGAAGCAACAGGTCGTAAATTGCCTCAGAGCAAGTGGAGAAGATGGAATTTTCGGTGAGTGCATCACGTGCGCGAATTCGCGAAAAAACTGCAACAGCGATCGATCGATCACACGCATATTAATCGAGGGTGTGGATCGGATCGCGCCAGGGGAGCAAGAGGCATCTTGGGGGAAAAAACAGTAAAGATCGTTGCCTCCATTCCACATTTCCAGGCCAAGGCGTGTGCGCCATGCAAATGCGAAGTGCGAAATGCGAAATGCAAAATGTTAAATGAGAAAAATGGAAATGGAATATCACGACAACACCCGCCTCACGCCCATCGCATCATCGCTCCGCAGCGGTGCGGATTAATGTAAAATGTGAAATATGCAAAAAATTTATTAACATGCTGGGTGCACTGGGAGAAATTTTAGGGGAGATTAATTAAGGTTAAGAAATGTTTTATTGCAAGACTTTGATTGTGGTGGAGACCTATAGGTATTTATTTTCTATTTTTTTTTTTAAATGTGTTTTTGAATTTAAATACGGAGAAAAAGAAGTTTTAAAATGATCAAGTATAATAAATTTGTGAAAATTAATACTATTACTAAAAAAATAAATAGGAAAAGGAGCTTATATACTTCAATACTGAAAAAATACATTTTTAAATCTCATTACTAACTAAGTTGTGATTTTATAAGCAGAATAGTTATATACCGATTTTCCTATTTTTTATACCACTCAAAAATGTAGTAAATTAAAAACCCGTAAAAATATACTATTTTAATAATATAAATTATATGTATTGTTAAAATAAGTAAATCCAATGTGTAAAAGTAAATGCTAAACATTTTAAAAACCCACATACTAAGCACATATTTTACTCAAAAGTTAAAAATAAATGTTGTAACACTTTTCTCTCTGTGCATGACATGCGGTTTGAGCGATCTCCACTTGCATTTATTCGGCAGCCGATATAATCCGCTTGTACTTGCAGATTGTTAAGGTGACTAATTGCTAAGTGAGCGGCGCGGCGCGTTGGCGTATGAGTAATATTTTCGATTCGCATTCGTAGGTTGGTTTCGGCAGCAAGTGTCGTCGCGAATGAATCCGAAACAATGTCAAGGGAAGATTCTGCTGGCGGAATTATTGGATTTACATATTAACAGAACTGGCATAAATATTGATACAATCTTTCTCTCCCAGCCAGACGTTATTGATATTGCGGGGAATCTTGTCGAATGCGGAAATCTGAGGTGCCTTGCAGTGTCTTCTTTATTCATAAGTCTGTTGACGTCTGTAATTGCAATTGTTTGCTATTTGTTTTCACAAATGTACCTCATAAAGCCAATCTTAATTGGTACTTCAAGCTGGGTAATTAAAAATCATTTATATAGAATAAGGCGGGTTACATAGCATTTAATATATTAAAATTGCTGTCAACTCATATAATCAATATATCTGCTATTAGTAATCTATCATTTCTATATTATTTACCATTGTTAATTTACTTTGAACGTATGAATTTAAGATATTACTGAATATTTGTAATCATATTTAATAGTCAGGTTCTTAGAAAGTAAATTTACAGGCTTTATTCCAAACTCTTCCCAAAAAACATAGTCCCAAATTCCTGCATAAATTATGTAAATCTGCTAAAAGCTTTACCATCAAGTGTAATTTTTTTTGGAAATTCCAAATAAACGACACTTTTTTGGGAATGCTTGCCTTGGTTTTACTTTTACCCATTAAGGTGTTAACTCACTTGAGCGATACACTTTTTGCTTGTTTTCCGCCACTCAAAGGACATTAACCAAGCCACAGAAGAAATCGGATACTTTTCCTTTATCTCGACGCCATTAGCTTTCCCTCGCCTCCGACAGTGCATGGGAAAAGCGGGTATATTTTACTTAAGTTTTGCCGCTTCCCTGCTGCTTTCCGCTTCTTGTGACAGTTTTCATGGTCAGTTTGCCTCATAAAGTGGCACCAGATAACAGCAGAAAGGCAGACAAAATCCGTATAATGAAATAAAAATACATAGCTAAATAAAGCGGACAAATGGACGGACGAAATCAAAATGAACAGCCACGGCAACAAAAAGCATGGAGACAACAACATTGATTTCACTTTAACGAGCTTGTAATGTCTTTGAGCCGGCTCAAAGGCGAAAGTATATAAAGAGCGTTATGTATACGACATGTGGGCCACGCAGTTGCCATGCTGCGCTGTGCTGTGCTGTGACCGCCACTGTGCTTCGTCCTAGTGGATGAAAAGTTTGCCGGGTGCTGTCACATCCTAATAGGATAATAACGAGCCAAGGCTGAGGCGAAAGTTGTTGCGCCTTGCAGCCGAAACAGGCGACAAAAAATAAAATATGTAACAACAATAAACGATGATAAGGGGCCAAGGAACGTGTCGGCCTCTGTTGCCATTGCCTCAAACTCAGTTTTAGGTGGAGACTCAGTTTTAGCCCCATATTCATTCGCCGTCTTCAGCCGCAGTTAGAAGTTAAACTGGGGTTATGGGCTACGTTCAGACTCCGGGATCTCTTCGTGGACATTGCACTGGGAAAAGGAAAGCCTAAAATTACAATAAAAATACTACTTTTAATAAAAATAATATAGAAATAAAACAGATTTTTTGTTTGGTATATAAAATTGATCATAAACTGTATTTATCTAGGAAACGGCAGATTTTTAAACCTCTCAAAAGCCTTGGTGGATACCAAACTCATTGTAAAGTTGTTTCCTTAACGGAGAACTCTACCTATAAAATACTTTTCTAACTTATTTTGACAAAAGAATTCCATGATTTAAAATATAAGCATACGTAAAAGTATAATGTTTTTCATGAGTTTATCTATATTTTCTGCTTCCGCAAACCCCTATTTTCTCATAGTGCTGGGTTCAACTTAACTGGAATCCATTTTAGACCCTGTCTTTGCTGTCCTTGCTAAATCGGCCCGCAGGAAGCGGCGATAAGGCCCAACGACTTGCGGCATATAATGCGATGCATCCCCTACAATCCCAATAGGGGCTTGGTTTTTCCCTTTTCCTTCGGGAAATTATCCTGGCGGGAAGACTTTTCGGTCCCGAGGGTGCTTAAGTGGGGGGCGTGGTGCTGCTTGTTGATGCCGGGAGCTGGGTGTAGCTGCCAAATGATAATTTATGGGCGGAACTCCATGAAACTTCGAGGCGTCAAGGAATCTGTTAGGAAAAGTCCCCGTTTTTCCCTCGACTCAACCACACACACAAAAAGTTCGATATGGCTTAGGGATGCTGCTGACACGATGCGGGGTATAAATGCTCCAGTCATGGTCTTAACTTGGCCAAGATGAATTTGAGTACGTTAAGGTGGGCACAAATTAAAAGCAGCAAATCAACATGTTCTACTTAACTGGGCCAAGTGAAAGTGAGGAAACTCGGCTAAAAGACAAGAAAAACAGGGGGGAAAATAAAGAGGGAACAAGCCAGGAGATGTGCGGCGGAACGGAAAAGCGGCAGTGGTGGCGGAAAAGAACCCAAGTTGAGTGAGTTATAAAGCCAAAAAGGGGAAAGTTGAACGAAATGCTTTGTGAGGTGAACCAAATAAAAAGGTTGAAAGAAAAAAAAACATACAAAAAACACAAAAGAAATTGAGAGAGAGCCAAGGAATTTGTAATGTGTGAAATTGGTACATGGAAAATAAAATAATTCAACAAAGACCAAAACCGGGGACGACCCTTTTGCAGTTTCTCGTATATACATTGTTATGCATTTCAGGGATTTATATTTATATTCAGATAGTTGGTAAGAAAGAGCCATAAATTATAATGGGAAAAGCCATGAAAAATAGCTCAAGTTTTTATGTAGCTTTAAATTTAAAAGAAAAGTGTGCTGGAGATGATATCTATAAGTTTTTGTAGCTATAAAAATATTAATTTTAAAGGTAACTCCTCTTGGAAAATATAAGAAAAGGCAAAAAGTTGTTGTATTAAGTTGAAAGAATAAAATCATTACATTTGACTAACCATACATGTTCTGTAAATTAATTTGTACATAAGTGGTTTAAGTTTTATAAGCGTTTTTGCAAAGTACCTGTCTTAATGAGTATGTTAAAATATGTAAATATATAAACAAACATTAAACTTGTAAAACTGCATTAGCTTATGTCAAGAACTGACATTTAAGTGGCTCTTAAAGGTCAAACCTCATTATGTTTTATGACAAAAAAGGCTGCATTATTTATTAACACCGTAAGTCATTTCGTATTAATTAAATAAACGCTCATCAAATTCGTTCAGCTCTCTGTGAATGCTGTGAATTATTAAGAAATCCATTATTATCAATTATTTGGTGGCACACTCGTTTCCCATGCGAGCTGACACCAAGGTCGCTGCTCCCCATGAGTTTTCCGCCCAGGAAAGTTGGGTGAAAGTCGAGGAAAGTCTCGGCGGATGATGGAGACACTTGACAGTGACAGTCTACGAGGAAGATGACGAGGACGAGGACGGGTACGAGGACGGGTACGAGGACGTGGACAAGAGAACGATAAGGATGAAGACAACGGAGCGAAGAAGTGCGGAAAAACCGCTGGGGAAATTTGAGCATCAACATCATTTTGTGTGTGCATTTGAGCGATTACCCAAGTGATTATGGCCAAATGCACAACGCAAGCATCTGACACCTACTAGACAAACAATTCATAATTTCAAGTGAACCCGTCTTCATCACGGCAGTCCCTTTCTGGCCATTACTCGCTCCTTTTAGCTTATTTTTTTCCTTTCTACGCTTTTCCTTCCCCTTTTTTCTTGGCCATCATTTAGGGCTAACGAGTTATTTCTGCGGTTCAGCACGGATTGCGCCGTCTCTTCATCAGCGCTGCGAAAAACGTCGCTCATTTATTTTGATTACCTTTTCGCAGAAAGCCAAACCAATGCCAACAGCAGATTTTCCCTCATTTTCCACATCCACTTCCTTGTCGGCGGAGCTGTTTTCGCTATATTTGCTGACTTTTTTCCGTCACTTTTCAGCTCTCCGCTTTGCACTGGGGCCATCTTTCAAAATATCCTTATCCCTTCTTATCTAAGGACATTATGGTGAATAAGGGGGCCGGGGAACTGGAAAACTACGGCGGTGGGAATAGAGCAATTTTGAATTTTACAGTGGGTATGCAAAGTTTGTTGGAGTATTTTCTAAAAGGATTTTGGTATTAAGTAGGAATTTCATGGGAATTACAATTTTTTACTTGAGAATTTAAATTTTTTATGTGCTTTAAATATCACTACGATTTTTAAAACCCTTGAAAAATGTAAAACATTTTATTGCACAATTTTACATTTTAAAAAGAAACAAATTTACACTGAACTTGGTGCCTGAGAAATTTTATTGCCTAGTTTAAGACACAGTTTCAAGGATTTTAGGAATCCTGGGGATTTTTAAAGCAGTAGATTTAATATTATTATTTTTTTGGTTGACTTAATTGACTTTTATTTGGTTTCATATTTCGTTCATTTTAATAGCAAGAATTTTCTTCAACATTTTTCTTTAAAATTCTTTTAAAGCTTTAAAATATGTCGTGGTGCCTTAAAAATCACTAAAGGTTTTAAATCTGTCAAGAAGATAATGAAACTTTGCTACAAAAATATATATATAAATAAAAGATTTTATTTCATACTTTTGGACTCATTTTAAAAGGATTTTAAAAGCACGATTATATATATAAGTTAAAGGTTAATATAAGTTTCTCTGGTTATTAATTGTCACAGAACTATCACTTTTCTGAAATAAACAGCTCACAAGTTGCTACAAATTTATTAACAAATAAATAAAGCACCTAATTTCCCCATTTTCCACTGTATTCTTATCGCCGTCTTTTTCGCAATTGGTTAAATTTTAGCTGCGGATTTTGAATCATGGTTAGCGCATCAAGCGTTGATGAGCTCAATTCCCAGGCGACACTTTTGTCCGAGCAAATTTAGTGTGGCAAATTCAGCAGACACACACACAGTCGGTCTCTCTGAGATGCAATAATAAAGTTGCCAGAAGGATTCCCCGTTCGACTCCGGCTCCTGCCCCAGAAGGAGCCATCTTTCCGACTCTTGTCTAACTGTTTCCGGAACCTGCTTCCGTTTTTTGACGACAACTGCGATTCCGGACGGAGGAGCCGACCGACCCCGAAGGCCCGTTACCACCAAATTCCATTATGGGAATCCTGGCTCATTGTTTTCTCAGTCACAGTCTGGCCGACCAAGGTCCTGGTGGGGTAGAAACCTAGGCGGGGGGAAAGGGTCCTCTTCCGCTGTGGCCTTTTCCTTCTTGTTACGTTGTACACAAAATTAATATTACAATTTTTGCTTTCAACCCGCCTGTCATATAAGAGCGAAATAATTTCAGAAAGCATATTTCAAAATGAAATTTTCTTGCGGCTGTCTGCTATGCGGGGAATGGTGGTAGGGTGGCAGGGTCCGGGGCAAGGCATTTGGGCTAAAACAAATGTTTGTGCGGTCTGGCCTGGTCTACGGTCTACGGTCTATGGTCTACGGTCTACGGTCTTCAGTCTATGGCTCCTGGGAGAGTGGCCTGTTTTATAATGAAATAAATTTCATTTGCTCATTGACTCGATGACGATGTCGACAAACCAGAAGGAGCCTGCAAGAATGAGCGGAAGCACTGAGGGGAAATCATTTTTAAATGTTTAATTTCATTGGAAATTGAGAAGGAAAAAATAATTTATAAATTTTAAATTTCATTGGAAATTGAGAAGGAAAATTAATTTGCATAAATCTGCGATTAAATAACTCTTAAAAAATATATAATAATAATTTTAAAGTAGAGCTTTAGATAAGATAAACAAAATGGAGGCAAAAGTGAAACATATTTTGTAAGAAAAATATACTATTGTCTAACAGAAATCCCTAGAGTTTTTAAAACCGTAAACTAGTGTTTAAACTATGATAAATAATTATTTTGGTAACAAATTCAATTTAAAATTTTACAGCATATTTTGTAGTTTGGGTTTTTAAAATCTTAGTAATAGAAATTCTTCAATTTAAAAACAAAACTTATCATTAAAAAAATTCCCCCTTTCAAAACCCTTATCATCCCTGATTTAATGATTTTAGCCACAGATTTCACAGACTTTAATTTATTTCTCTCACTGCACTGGGTGGCCCTGGCGGCTAGCAACGCGGAGTGGGCGGAGTGGGCGGAGTCTGGCCGACATGTGTGGCCAGGCATGAAGGAGCTGGCCCCGGAATTTGCATGCTCGAAACTGGAGCAAGCGTACGAATGCCGGAGACGTATGTATGCGGACGGATCCGGGCACGGGTCTTGGCCTGGCTTGGCTTCCGTGGTGGCAGAAGGGTCCCGGGGCCTGCATGTGCTGGCGGAATCAACGGAACGGGCCCCGACATTAAGTGCTTGCTCCGGCCTGGTCGGTCTCCGGCTTCATCTCCGTCTCCAGCTCCGTCTCCGTCTCCGTCCCGTCGCCATGTCCATGTGTGTTTGCACATGGAAGGTATTAAGACTTGTGCGAAATGAAATATGACATAGTTGACAAAGGAGCGGATGGGAGATGGCATCTATATTACACATTACATATTACGCAGCCTGCCGCAGGCGCACACCCGGGGAGAATCAGGAGCCAAACCCTTTGGCAAATATTGATGCCACCTGGGCACGAGGATGTGGGAGTGCTCCAGCTTCTGCTCCTACTCGTGCTCTGGTTAGAGCTCCTGGGGTGGATCAGTTTTCTCCTGGCCAGGGCAACTGCATTTGATGGCTCTTCCGGCGGAAGAGCGTGTTGCTTGGCCTTAAAGCGGCATAAAATTGGAATTTTAACGTCCCCTGAATAGTAGTGTTTTATTTGAGTGAAAATTACACTCTCAGCAGTTTTAAGGTGGTGTATAAACCGTTTTTCTTACAGAAAACATAAGCGGATTTCAGGCTTAATTGTTTTAGTAACTCAGAGTTTCGTGCTGGTTTTCTATAGTTTATTTTTTTTGAGGTCGAAGTGTGCAGTCATGTGAATTAGGTAAGTTTATTTTTAGCAGACAATTTTGTTTGTAGAAATTTAAGGAATGTCAGAGCTTAATCAATAAAAATATTTAATAATTTAAATTGGTAGTTTACCAGCTGAAAAATAAAGCCAAAAATATACAGAGAAACCGCATTCCCTTGGGCTTTGATTAGAAGAGAAAGTGGATTTTTGTTTTCTGTAGGGATTATTGGAGTGAACTATAAAAAGTTTATTGATTTTAAATTCCTAGAGAATATTTGTATTACGTGTATTGAATGGATTTTGTAGAGAATTTAACAAAAAGAGGTTTTATAAGGTTTTAATATCAGTACAATAAATATTTCAAGGAAAAATAAAAATACTGCCGAAGGTATTTTAAAGTAGTTTTCTATAATAACTTTAAGATAAAACCAAAACTAAAAATATGGCTTTATAACTAAAAATATATTCATTCAACTAAGAATATAGCTTCATATTAAGACCACCAATAATTAACCCGAGTCACTTTATAGCCCAAATTCCTCCAGGGGCCATTAGTTCCCGCATCCTCGTACTTTATTCGGGCTTGGGGATGCCAATTAGCTGCCAGGATATGTGAAAGTCGAAAGCCAAAATCCGATCCCACCTGCATAAGCCCATGACTGCGTGTGTGTGTGTTGCTATCTCTGCGGTTATATAGGATCTCCCCGACTGTCCGTGTCCTGGCTGTGCATTAAATGCCACTCAGGCAGCCGGCTTTAGTTTCACTCATTTTCCAGGGCACGGTTATGCGACAGGGGGCGTGGCACACGGGGAAATGGAAAAGCGGGGGCAGCTGGAGCTGAATGGAGCTGCATACTTTTCCAGCAGTGCGCTCCACTTGGCGTGCGGCATGCCACACAGCGCGATGCAACGGAGCGGCGACCATCGTCATGATGATGCTGCTGCCACAGTGTTGCGTCATGTAAAAGATAAACAAGTCGACATTTTGACAACCTAAAAAAAGGACGTAGAAGCAGCAGCCACAGCAAAAAAAAAGTGCCCAGCAAAATGAAAGAAGACAACAGGCGACAAGATGGAAACCACCAGCAGACAATGGAGGATGATGCCGCTCCGAGGACTCCATGAAAGTCGCCGCCAACGCCGCCCATCAAATAATCGAAATCAACTTTCAACTTCCAACTTTGCGTCCTGCAATTTATATGCAAATTTCATTAAGGCCAAATGCGGGTTGCGGGTGCCGTTCGAATATATATATATATATATATTTGTATATATCCCATAGCCTTCGCCACGAGCCAAGTCCCCGCGAAAGTAATTGAAACAAGAAATATGCATTTGACCAGCGAGAACTCCCCTTCTATGTGTCCTAAATACACTATGTAGCATACGCCCCAGCTCCGCCAAACTTCCTTTGGCGCGCGACTCAACTAATGTAATTTAAAATGGACGAGTGGCAAATTACTCGGACACTCCCTTAGCCCCTCCTCAAAGACCCTCCAGATCCAGCGACACCAAAGCCGTGGCGCAAAAAAAAAACACGCAAATTACCCCGACGCAAATCCCCTAAAAAAATAAAGACGCCACGCGTAAAAAAAACGAAGCGAGAAAAAAAAGTTCAAAATAAATTGTGTGGGCGTTGGGTAAATTCGTTTTTATTTTTCCCTCCGACTAGGATTGGCTTGGATTAATTTGTAATTCAAATTTATTTCGGAAAAATGGTTAATTGGGAGGGCTGGAGCTTGATTAGTTGTAAAGATAAAGTTAAAAAATATGTAAAAGAAAATCTAATTACGCAGAGGCAGGGTGAAAAAGTGAAAAATGCTAAATAAAATATGAAAGGTTAAAAAGAAAATATATAATACAAATAAATTATGAAATGAAGAAGAAGTAGTTGCTATAATATAATTAATGCCACTCGCCTTAAGCACCTTATTTATTTTTCGGTTAAAAGGGAGATTCTTAAGGTCAGTTCTTAAAAAAATAAAAAAAAACTTAATTCAATTAAATCTAAAAAATATATAAAACCAGAAACTACTTCTTCTTTTTAATTAAAAACATTCACAGCTCCTTCAACAGACCCAAGTTGTCCAACAAACAAATAAATACATAAATTACTGAAGAGTTTGAGTGATTTTTGATGGCCTCTGAAGTATGTATTTGAACATGGCATCATTAAATCAATAGAGAAATAGCATTAAAAACTAAGACTTTGTCTTGAGTCTTTTTCTCGAACATATTCTATTCCATTTCCCTTCTATTAAAATCCCTGGCTCGCTCTTGGATTTTTCACTTGAAATTAACATTTATTTATTTCTGAAGCGCACTCGGCTCTCAAAGTCTAGTGTCTCCATTTGAAACGCAGTTTCTGTATTTGTGCAGCAATCACCGGACTAACTTTGTCAACTTTTGGCCAAAAGTGTTGCCTAAATCTGGCTTCTGGCTGAATTTCTATCAGAATGCTTCTGTAATAATTGTAGATTACAAGTCCCGCCCTCCTTTTCCTACGTTCCAATGGCAACCTCTGTAGCCTGGCAACCTCTTTCGCCTCCCACTCACCACTTTCCATTTCCCATTTTCCGGCTTTGATGGTCTCATTTTCCGCAGCCGCAGCCTCTCCAATCATAGCAAACTTTTTGTGTGCGCTTTTCTCGTGTTTAATGTTTTATGACGTACTCCAAACACAAAACCAAACAGAAAAAAGACGAGCAGAAAAAAGAGTAGAAAAAATGTGAAAAATATGTATGGCTGAAGAGAACACTTCAATTTTTGTTTAAATGCCAATAAAACTGTCATCAAAAAGTTGTTAAGTAATGAAACATTGAAAATAAATGTGTGCACCGCCGCCGCCGCCAACTGTGGAAAGTCCCTCTCCTCGGCGCTGGGCTTTTTCTCATGGGGTTTCCTTTCCTTTTTCTTTTCTTTTCGGGACAAACTTTTGCCTCTCTGGCAATTGTTCAAGAATTAATAGCCGAAGTGCAGCATTCCGCAGGGTGGGGCACTTACAATTTAAGCTGCTTGCCATCCATCCACCCGCCCGGCACCGCACACCACATTGTTGCACATTTACTTTTTGCAGCATATCAAGTTGAACGCGCAAGCTTTCGATATTTTTCCCTGGCCATAAAGGCACTGTAAAAAATAATGTAACTTAAGTGTCTAGTTTAATAAAAAATATAAAAGAAAATTTATTAAAAAGTAAGGGTTTGTGACATAATAAATACTATTAAGAAATGCTTTCAAAAGAAAGGAGTATTTCTGCTTACCAAAAATTATATTTCTGTGTTGAAATGTTACTTGTTATAGAATAATAATACAGCTTTTAGTGTTAAAAACTTAAATGAAAATTAGTTTATAACTGAAATAGAGTACATCAGTCAGAAGAGAGCGAGTTTTGAGTAAGCCATTTATATAACACTCATAGCCATAGGCATTTTATTTTAAATGATAGGTAATTGTAATTAGGAGAGACCACAGCCAGCACTAGGTTACATAATTTAACTATTTTAAAATTTTATTAACATTTAGTTTAAATGGTTTTTACTTATTATTATATAATGTATACAAATTTCATGCTGATATCTTATTTTCTAGCATAATTCCTGGAACTAATATTTACTATTTCTTAAACACTTTTCCCTCTGTAGTTATAATTTAGTTTTTCTTTTCCGTTTCCGTTTCCGCATTGCCCTGAATTATGAGGTAAGATATAAGTTTGATTAATGATTAAAGAACCTAGTAAATATAAATACATACAACATATGTATGTATTTATGTTATTTTACATAGTATAAAGTTGCCCAGAGTAATCACCCTTCAAAAATTAGTGAAACATTCATAATTTAACTTTTCTGGCTCATTTATTTTATGTCATTTTGAGTGTCTGACCTTGACCGATTGGTTGGATCAAATATATATACACATTTATTCATATAAAGATATAAATCATTTTGAAACTTATTTCTCACCGTGCACACATATTTCCATATTCTTGGCTCGGTTAGTATTTTTTTGTTCGATTTTCCGTTTGGCGGTTTGAGCGTTTTCTTTACGTTCCATTATTGTTGTTAAAAAAGTTTTGCCCCTCTCATAATTCCCGATTGCTCTTTTGTTCAATTGTAAATCTGCGGGACAGGGGCTCAGCCCAGGGGCACCGAAGGGGGGCAGCCCGCAGTCCGAGTCCGCAGTTGTTTTACGCAACATTTACTGTGGCATTGGACTCATCCTCGGGATGCTGATGATGCGGGAGGGAGCCGCGACGCAACGTGTGCACCCACTTTCCGAGGCTCGGACTTGAACTCTCTCGTGTACTTTTGGACTCGAACGTCTGTTTTACGCTAATTGGAAAAGTTGCAAGTTTTTTGCCCTCTTTTTTAGAGGGCGTAAGTAGAATGGAGGGCGGCTGCCGCGGAGTGGGGCGCTTCTCGGGAGCGTGCGGTGTGTGGCTTTTATTGGAGGCAAATTGCTCAGAGCGATGCTTATTAGCAGCTGACACGGGCGCCTCATCATCAAAGTTGCGGCCTTAACTGCCAGCCAAAAGCCAAAAGTGTATTTGTAGACGTATATATAAAATAATCGCAAGACAAACGACGCGAATTTCATACTTTTAAATTGGCCATTAGCCCCGATAGGCGCTCTAGAGCAAATCTCGGCTACGCCCCTCCAAGATCAGCTTAGGCCTGAGCCCCTGCATCCTGCTCTTTATTTGTAATTATAATAAACAAAAATGACTTTATATTTTGAAGGATGTTTCTGCATCCGCTGTTTGCTCTCCTCGCGCGCGCCATTATCATCAAGAGTCGTTCGCCATCGCAGCGTTTATGCGCTGGCAAAGGTTGTGAATTACAAAATTTACAGAATTTACTTTAGGTATGTTTTCGATAAAAATTAATTTAAAAAAAATGGTTTGTATAGGGGATTTTAAATCAATTGAATAACAAATAAATAACACAAAGTGGTACCTTTCTTCCATTGAATATTTTAAAGGTATTAAAGTAATCTTTCGAGTTTTTAAAATCACTGAGACAGCGTCGACAACTATAAAACTAAAATTGATATAAAAAATAAAATCTTATTTACAAGGAAGTGACCTTAGACATTTTATTGCTAACTTAAAACAGGTTATATTAACATTTTAGTGATTTTCGGGACAACCCCTACACAGGTTTATCTATTTGTTTATCATGTATTTTAATTGTACATATTTTTCTGTTCAAATTTTTTCTTATGGGTTTAAGAACCCAACCAGATATTTGTTAGAAAAAGTAGGGAATATTTAACTGCATTTATAAAATTCGAATGGCGTTTTTGTGAATTGTATCATAACAAACAATTAAAAAAAAACTAAAAAAATCAAAACAAAATTGTTTAGGTGTCGGATTCCTTCACATTTTATGGAACACGCTGTTTATGTCCCAGTCCTGTTAAATGTTTTATTTTTATTTATTTGTTTACTAAATCAAACAAAATAATTAATGACAGAATTTTCAGATATTTTATTTAATAGTTTAGTTGATTTTACTACAGGTAATGATTATAAGCAACTGTAACTTTTATGAAAATGAAATATTATTTTAATAATAACTAAATTTTTGTTTATGGATTAATCCCGCCTTCTTAACCTTTATTAATCTTTAAAATTACCAAAAAGAACATCAAGTGATATAATTATTATAGACCCAAAAAAAAAGGGAAATTTCCACAAAAACCTAACTTATTTTATTTCGTATTCTCCCCTGGCATAAACCCAAAATTCGAGCGCACTACGAGAGTCCTTCGCGTGTTGTGTCTGATAACTCTGCCTTCCAGGCTCTGCAGCCTCGGCGCATGCTCGGTGAGAGGAAATACTGGGATATCCTTCGGAATGGAGGCAGAGGGGGTGCCAGCCGAATATATCCCCACATCGGAGCGACATGTGTCGGTTCTTCTAACTGGCAAAAGGTCCGTGCAGCCACGGCGGCAGCAGGTTAGTTCAGTCTCTTGCCTTAAATGGCCGCGTGCGGCAGACAAAAGCGCATGAAAAATTCATAGGATTTCGGCGGAACGGAAAGTTTAGCGGAAAGGACTTCTCGACTGTGACTGTGACAGTGACAACAACAAGCAACAGAGGCACTACAGCGCATATAGCTAGTCTTAAACGTCTATCGTTAGGTGTAACGAGGTGTGTGTCCCAGTGTATATGTTTTGTGTGTCCTGTGCGGAATAGCGATGGCTTTCTGTTTGTGTTAGTGCCGTTGTTATAAAAACACAACAAAAATTGAATGCCAAATTGAAAGTGGTTGACAGGCAACTGAAAAAACCAACAACAAAAACAACAACAATGGCAATGGCAATAATGTCGAGTGTCCTTTTGGCCAAGGCAAAGTGAAAGCAATACTCGGTCGAAGGAAAAAACAAATAGAGAATATATACAATGAAATTCGCAATACGGCATTGCCAAAAGTTTATTATTTTTCCATTGATTTCGAGGCGAATAAACTGCGCAACAATTTCGAAAATATATTGGAGTAGGTAATGGGTGGCTGGGGGGTACCTTTCAGTTTGGGCGTCGGGTAAATTAAAGTGGAGTGGGTGCCACAGGACGACATCAAACGTTTAAATACAAATTAGTTGGGCATGTGTGCCAGCGCAATTTGATTTCACATCCCGGACCCTCTTTCAACAACAGTGTTGAATTTTCACCAACTTTTACGGCATGTGGCATACTTTTGGGGATTCGTTCAAATTAATTTCTGAAGTTTTTGCCTTTGGTTCGGTTTTTTGTCGGGAGTTTTTTCGTTCGTTTCTGATTTGTGGTGTGTTGGCCGCGAGTTCATTTTCCAGTCTCTGGTTTTGGCCCTGACCGCACGTTTGGTTAATTAAGCCGTCGAAGTCAAGGAGGTTTGAGATTTGAAGCCGATCAGGTTGATGCTGATTAAAGCAAGATGCAGGATGATGATTAAGAGCAAGGTCGTTAGCGAAGCAAGTTGAATGGGAAAACTTAAATTGCCCAGAAAAGTTTGCGGCTCAGGAGGCAGCCAGTAAAGTTTGTCACCAAAAATTGCTTTTTAATTTAAATCAGCTCAAGTTACTTACAAGATTTCCTAAGGTCATTAAAAAACCTTTTCCTTGGGAATATAAAAGGGAATAAGAAATGTAACATTTTATGAGTCATAAAATGGTTTCTTTCAATTTTTCGGACCCTTGTGCAAACGATTTAACTAACTTATGGCCTAATTTATTAAAGGATATATTAAAAGAAAAAATTATTATATAAAGAACGGACAAAATATTTTCAGTTGTAAAGTAATATTTAAATCGATTTACACAACTTTAAAATGCCTAAACACGTATTAGGTTCATTAATTTCAAAAATAATAAAATGTGTCGCCGCGATTGCTGAAAATTGTGTTACAGTACGCTTGATTTTGTTAATTTTATGTAAATCTAGTTTATATATTTAGCATATTCACTTTACATTTTATTTTTGAATAAATTACTTACCAGATTAAAAAAGTAAATTTCACCATTTTTGGGTCAATTCAATTTTCCCACAGGAATTTTTGATTTTATGACCAATTTTCTTCGCCACTGGAAAATAGGCAACAGGAATAAATTTTAAATGAAATGAGACATAAAAGGAAAAAAGAACATTTTAAGCTAGCCTTGACTTTACTCTAATCATGGAAAAAAAATAAATTATGCTTAAAAAATTATTTTACCATTTTAGGTTAATAAAACTCCAATATTGTATAACTGAGTTAATGGTTCGATTGCCAATTAAAATGTCACCGTTTTGGGGACATTTCAATTTGCCGAACCTGAACCGGAGTGCCCAATTTACTAATTTATGGCCCGAATGCGTAGAGCAATTTGCTGCGACGCCTAAAAGTAGGCAACGCGAATGAAATTTTAATGAAATTAGACGGCGGACGACCGTGCCACCGATTTCCGCACAAAAACTTTTCAATTGTAAAATGCCCGCCAATTCAGGGAATATTCCGGAGCGTAGTTTATGGCATTTTAATCATTTAAGAACGCTCTGGCTCTGTGCGTTTCTTTTTTTGTATTTTTGCAGTCACCATGCAAATTGCCTGCGCCGGCCCCGGACACCGGACCCGCACTCGAACCCGCACCCAGTACCCTGACCAGGGCCAGGACTCGTCCTCGACATCGTCTTCATCATCATCATCATCGTCAGCAGCAGCAGCAGAAGCAGCGCCATCGAAGGCAGTGGAACGCATAGTTGGAACGACTGGGGCGCAATAAAAATTGCCTATAAACTGGCAGAACTCTGACGGGGCTGCCATGGAAGGACAGGACACAAGGACAAAGACTTGGCCGGGACGGGGGGAGCAGGAGCAGGAGCAGGAGCAGGAGGCGAAGCAGAAGCTGAAGCACAACAAAGCCAAACTTCCGCTCAGGATGCGCCAGAACGGAAGCTATTTCGGCCGCCTGAACGTGAGCCTGCTGCTCATCTACTTGTGGTGCTATCTGCTCCTGATAATGGCAGCATCTGGCGGCAGCAACCACGTGGTGAACGGCCTCAAATGCTATTGCAATCCGAAGGAGTGCGACGTAATCCGCTCGCCCGACTGCCCCGGCAAAGGACTCATGCTCTGGGATCCCTGCAAGTAAGTCGCAGCTCAGCCCAGCCCTCCTTCGCCAATTAAATTGATATTTTCCGGTTTGCTTAATGGCGGGGCTGTGCCCATTCCCAGTTCTGCCCCCTCATAAATACAACGTTATTTTTATTGCCAAAATAAACCGAATAAACGGATATTAGCTGTAATTTCGCTGATTTTATTTGAATATTTTTATTGTGGGAATTATCTTTGTGCTGTTTTTGATTGATATTTTTGAAGAATTTCTGTCAGCTGTGTTTGGAAACAGGAATGCTGTTATGTTTATTATCAAATTAGCGAGAATATATGTTGGTTTCATTTTATATAATTTAATTAATATTAAAATTGCCTCATGAAGCATTTATATTTATTTTACTTCATGTTGCTTATTTATATTATTATTTACATACATTGTAAATGTTTTATTTAATAAATATGGTAGTCATTTTATTATTAACTTGAATACATATGTTTTGAGGCAGTATTTTTGTATATTCAAATTATGTAAACGTTTTTTGGATTTTGGTTCTAGTTTACAAGTTTGGATAAAAAAAAAAATACTACATAATTCACAATTAAATGAAATGAATTAAAAAACTAGTTTTTATAACTTGATTCTTATTCAAAGAGCCCGCTTGTGTAAATCAATGCATATTCTTTTTTATTTATTGAAAAAAATATATATATATTTCATCTACTTAATAAATAGTTTTTCATTGCTTAGATTATGATATAAATACATTTAAGCTATTTATTTTAAAAGAACTTATAATTTAATCTTGTTTTGGTTATGGCGGCATTTACCACATATTTATTTTTGTTTATTATTCATAATTTATATTCCTATTGTTATGGTTATATAATTTAATTACTGTGAAAAAATCATTTAATACCACCAACAATTTATATTTCAGTGCTTTAGATCGTGTTATGGAATTATTGAAAGCCAACAATTTATTATTCATAATATAATTTACTTTATAATTAAACAAGGCTTCCGAAACTAATTAGCGAACAATTTAATAAAATGCCAATGCAAACGTTAATTATATCGGATAGTAATCATAATTATGCATTGTTCACACATGCTGTAATTCCTTTTAATATCCGTATACTTATTTCTTAAATTCTCTGCTGGCTAAAGCAGTCTTCATTTGATTTTGCCGCCGTTTCACGCTCGGTTTAATTATTGAATTATTTAAATAAGACTATATTATTATCTAAATAATTGGCAATGATATAATTAAGAGAGCCGGGCATCCCAGGGTCCCGTCCTGGCTCCAATCCGATGCCACCCGTGAGTCACGTACTGCTTAGGCATTCACATCAGGCGCCCCCAGACGCCCCACATCACAATACAGAGTGTTAACTAATTGTTAACGCTTATCGGAGCCGAGACGGCATCGAATCGAATCAATTACTACTGGGATTCATTCCGATCTCATGCTCATGGCTTATATATCTCTGTCCCCCGTTCAAACTATTCGCAGATGTTGTCGCATATGCGCCAAAACTCTGGGCGAATCCTGCGGCGGTCCGGGAGGATTTTCCGGTCAATGTGAGCCGCCCCTGCAGTGTGTGACCAAGCTGCCCATTAGCAGCGGATTGGGCGTGTGTATGGGTAAGTCGATACATATATATATATATAGACATCTACACTACATGCCACACTGTGAAAAAAATGTAGCATCCATAAATATGACACACAAATATATTATTCATGAACTTAAATGCACACGAGTCGCCGCGCGGGTGTAAAGTCCTTGCTCTTTGGGTGCTCTTTTCGGGAGTATTGCTTTAATATTTAATAAGTAGAATGTTAGGTAAATCGCATATACTTATAGCACAGGAGTTTTTTAGGAAATACTTTTCATATTTCTCCTCTTACAAGGAACCATTTTCCTTCTTTGGGTAATTCTAGAGCGTCTCAAGAAACCTTGAAGAAAATCAACCAACCAGAGCCATAATTATAGCCATGTCTGGATACTTTCTTTATTTCAATTAAATAATTTACTAAGTATCTTTAAATATATACACTAAATGAAGCATCGAGAAGAGTTAATATTCCTTACAAGATCCTTGTGAGCTACAAAGAAATATTTAAAGAATTTTATTTTACAATTAATATATTTTTACAAACACATTACCTTTGCATGCAGTATAGTATCTTAGCTGATTTTCTCCCCGTGTATTATTATTATATACAAAAAGAGATGAGCGGCGAGCGGGTTATGGTTATGGAGCATTCGTATTTAGTCGCATCCATTATGCATTAACATCACGTATTATAGACCACACTGCCCTCGAACAGTATGTCCACAACCAGTTGGGATCGTGTGAGGAGTTTGAGGCGGTTTTGCCATTTGGACTGCGGAACTCTTGCCGGTAATACGTCCGAATGGAATGTATAGTTGCGGATCTCGTACAGTTTTCCCTGCATAATTTGATGCCATCAATTCGATTTCTGGTTGTAATCGGGTTTTGGGGGAATTAATGCGGCCCAAGAGGCCGTACGGCAATTTGTGTATAAAATTGAAAATGAGAAATGGAAAATGGGAAATGCTAAATGAAATAGCACCAGTCGAATGCTGTTCAAATTTAACTATGTAGTTTCGCTCGCACAACACGAAATGTTGACAAATATTTGCTTTTAGTTATTGAAAGCTGTTTCCCCAAGGAAAACATTTGACTTTCTCATATTCTGGACGAGATGTTGGGTGGGGGGCAAGTTTCTACAGAACAAACGGAAGTTGTATTTCGTTAAATAGACTTTTCTTAGCTTGTTGTCATCGAAACATATTTATTTTTCCTTAATTCTGATAGGTTTTTCAAGCTCAAACTAAATTTAGTCTTCGATTTAAAGTTTATATTCTATTGTGAAAGGTATTTATCCAAAATAATTGAATGAATATTTTGTAATATTTTTTAAAAGGAGGTATTGGTGTTCTTAAATATAAAACAATAATAATTCTTTGGCTAGAAAGCGTTGGGATGGATAAAGAATAATTACTTTAAACTTAAGTGACATTTTTATTAGCTTTTGAGATATTTCTTGTATATCATTTCAATTTCTGAAATTTTCACACTCACCGGCAGTACAGGACAACGCTTGGGTATATTGCTGACAGACCTCAAGCTCATTAGCAATCGGCCAATTATATTGTTATGGAGTTTGTTTTCCAAATACTTGCATCCATCCATCTTCAGATCGGCCACATTCATGCGAGTTTTATCCTTCTTCATCAAGTCAAAAGTGATGTGCATTTCGAATTGGTTAATAGTTTCGTTCAAACTAAATTGGACCGATACCACGGGATTCCGTTGTCGATGAATTTGGCAACTCAAAAAGTTTACTTTGCTCACTGCTCGGCAGACCATATTTTCCAGAATAACGTCATTGTTATTCTGTGGGAGGGAAATGGGTTAAAATAATTGTTATAGACACACACACAAAAAAAAAAAAACAAAAAACAACAGACCTTGGCCAGTCCCAGTTGCAGAGGAAAAACTAGAACGAAAATTGCACCGCGAATAAACATCGTGTCAAACTAAACGGATAAATGCAAATGCGTTGGCCTTAAATAAGCTGCCACTAATTTAAAATAAACGCCAATATAATCGCTGTTAATGCGCTCCGGAATCAAAGGTTATTTTTAGGGGGCTTAATGAACATTTAATATGTGGATTATTACGCAACAGTGATTGCCGTGCGGTGTTAATAACATTATTTTTGCCACGCAGATTTGCAGCACCTGACCGCCCTGACCTACAGTCAGCACGATAATTGCACCGACAGCGAGTCGATTGTCCTGCAGCCGGGCTGCGAGATCACCAACAAGCGCTGCCAGTGCTGGCCCACCATGCGCACCTGTCTCAGTGAACTGACCAGCGATGGAGGATCCGTCAGCGACTCCAGCTGGCACTTCAAGAACCTAGAGGTGGGTGTGGAAAATATATAAAATTAAATCAAAACTATTTAAAGCACTTTAAATTTAAATAAGTTACCTTACCCCTTGTTCCATAATGGAGTTATAAGAAATTCTTTTTGAAGGCTTAAAATATGCTCAAATATTTTACAGCATAAAATTGTAAGCGTTTTATAAATTAAACATAAATTCAGTACTCTTTCACAACATTTTAATGAATTATTTGGTTATGACACTACACAAATGCCTTTATTATTTGAAGTAATTTTTCTCTAGTGTGACTTTGCCTTGTTACCGAAATAATCCTAATAAAACGGCATATTATATGGTCCCTTTTTTCACTTCTTTCATAAATGAATGCAACAAAATAGTGTCACAGAACTTTTGACAATCCTAATAATAATCTTTAAAATGTTGTTAAAGGTTAATAACTTTTTAAATATATTTTTAATTACTTTTAATTTCTAAATTAACGCTAAAAATATAACTATAATTTTGCAGGACTGCCAGTTGAATTTGCAAAATCTCATTAAGCTCGAACTAGAATTCGATGAAGACTACAAAATCTCACCGAGCAAATTCACATACAAAAAACTACGCAGAAAGCGGAAATCGTTAAGAAAGCGAATGTAAGTATTAATTTATTAAATACTAATATTTTTTTTTAATAAAAACATTTTTAATTTATGTTCTATTTGAATTTATGCGAATGTAAATTACAAAAAAGCAAATATTTTTGACATAATAATTTTTTTGGATATTGCTTAACTACAATAAATTATTTATTGCTTGCTTTTAATATTTTTTATTTATCGATTTTAATATGCATTTATTAATATGTATTTATTAAATACATTTAATTTAATTATTCTCCTTCCAGCATCATCTTGGACGACTGAGGATTCAATGTGCCATTGGAATTATCCTCTTTCTTAGCTCTCAACTCAATAAAACCAAAAGGAAAATCTTGTACAGAATAGTATGCTTACTTCTAACTAATAATATGGCTATTATAAATAACATACATATAAAAAAACATATACATATATACAGAGGACGAATACATATGAGAAATAAACCAATTGTATGTATCCCAAGACATTTGTTACTTTATGGTTTTTAAAAAGTGCGCAAACGTATGTATAAATTTGCAGTTTCTACTCCTAAAGACCCCACAAAAAAAAAAAAAAAAAAAAAAAAATACATATATACAAACAATAAATAAATGAGAACATTTTAAGAATGTTGTTGCTTTACAAAAAAAAAACCAAAAGAAAAACAGAACTAATACAAAAAGTGTGCAAAATGTTGGTATTTTCCATAAGCGTAAGCCAAGCCATTCAATAAACAATAAATGCCGAAAGACAAATTTTTGCTATAGTGAAAAAAGCATCGAAAATATATAAGTGGCTAGAAAATATATTTCAAGTTGTTTTAATTGTTAATTTAGCGGTTTTTTTATACTTTATATTTTATTTTACTTTATTTATATTTTATTTATATAATTTATTTTTGTGGCCAACTTGTGGGATGTGTATAACAGTTGAAAATATTAACTACTTCGGAGTAAAGTGCGCTTCTTTATTTTACAGATATAGTATCTGTAAAAAATGCAATGTAAAAAGCATGTAGAATCGTGAACTTGTGTAAACTACCAGCAGATGTCGCTCTAAGATGTATATATAGGAATGGTTGATGACTGCGCTGACAGGGTTGATTTATGTTTTATTCTTTGTTTTACGGATTTAAAAAATTTAAAAAAAATAAACTTTCTTAAAATTAAATCTACATTCTTTTATTTTCTCTATGAAAGTGTATAAAGCCTTTGAAAATCCATAATAAAAGCTTGTGTTGTGTACATTTCAAGATTTGTGTATCTTAAGAAAGTCACTTAACCGTTTATACTTTATATATATAATATAATTATTCATTATCATTTTATAAACATCATTAGCATTATTTATACTCATCCATTTTCCATTTTCTAAGTGTTATGTATTATAGACCACACTGCCGTCGAATATTACATCCACAACTAGATCAGATCGCTTTAGCATTTTCAGACGCATTTGCCATTTAGCCTGCGGAGCTCCTGGTGGAAATTCATCCGAAATGAATGTATAGTTTCGGATCTCAAACATTTTTCCCTGAATAATTTAAAAGTTAATTTTTTACACCCCAACTTTAAATAAATTTTATGTTTTTAATAGTTTATTCTCTTCACAGAACTCACCTTTACAACAGGACAATTGTTTGGTATATTGCTGACGGTTTTCAGTCTCTTGAACAATCTGCCGACGATATTGTTCTGATACATGTTCCCCAAATACTTGCAACCATCCATCTTGATATCGGCAATATTCATTCGGGTTTTATCCTTTTTGTACAGATCGAAGACACAGTGCATGTCGAAGTGGTTTATGCTTTCGTTCAACATAAATTGGACAGCTATCACGGGATTTCGTTGTCGCAGAAGTTTGCAATCCAAGAAGCTGACGTACTTCTTACCCGCAGGAATGCAGTCAATGTTACGTATTATAATGTCATAGTTATTCTATCGGAGAAAATCAGTTAAAAGGGTTGGGTGGGGCCCAAACAACAGACCTTGGCCAAAACCAGAAGCAGCGGAAAAACTAGAACGAGGATGGCAGCGCGGATAAACATTCTGTTGAACTGAATGGAAACATTGTAAACAGTTCGCTTTATATAGACCGCAAGTAATTTATTTACTAATTACTGAGCATTAAAAGGTTATTAATCTACATTTATTTTATATGCCAATCAATACGCAATATGTATTTATATACTTTAAATCGATTTCCTTGCTAATCACTCATTTCAAATTACGCAAATATGCGATATAGAGATTATACAGAGGCCTGACTCACATCTGTCTCCCCTCGAGAACCTCCAGAACTACCAGCTGAATAATAACACAAAAGGCCAGAGAGTTGAAAACCCTCTTTTGCCCCCAAAAATCGACCATCGACGGCAGCTGTCGAGTGGGGTCAGTTCTTCAAAAGATCAAAGATACACTTTGGCGCTTAAGTGTTTTCCCGCCACTCGGCGACTCCATCGCCGGCCATCAGCTGAAGGAGTTCGAGATATTTGTTTCGCTTTTCGAATTGAGTTGTTATACATTTTTCCGTGGCTCCTCTCGAGTTCGTTAGGCACCTTAGTGGAGCAAACAAAAGCAATTAGACGGCGTCATCTGACAGCCTCAATGGAATAGTTTTGGCCGGCGGAGGAATGCCTCTGCCAGAGCGTTTATCGATCGCCCCTGATGGGATGTCCAACTGCCAATGAGGCTGCGATGAATAAAAGTAAAAGAAAAAACAATAAATATAATAAAAAATGATAAATCACTAGACTCTAGAGGGGGGGCCACCGTGTCCAGGGGGAAGGGCAGAACAAAAGAGCTTGAGTGCGGAGGAGTGAGGTGTTAAAAATTCTACCCTTTATGCTCTTATTATGATTTGACTCGCTGCTTGCGGACTTTTGATGGACATTTACGATATGAAAAACCTCTCTCTGTCTCAATCTGCACTGGAAAAAATATGTATTAGAAATATGTTGTGGAAAAAGCTGTAGTTTTTAGGAATAAGATTAAATACAATACATTTTAGGATAAAAACATAGCCAGAAAAAATTTATCCTTTTTGGGGCATGACTCTCTTCAAGTTTTTTTATAGGACTATCTTTAATATTAAGTATATTAATATTTAATAATTTTATATATTAGTATATTAATATTTTAATATAAATATATAAATTTATTTGTTATTTATTAAGTAGTCTTTAAGATATTTTAACAAAAATAACTTTACTCTGAACTTAAACTATAAAAAGAGGGAACTAATTAATTGATTCTCTGCTTGTGAAGTTATATTTTTTCCAAAGACCTAAGTTTTTATTTTTAAATACCTATATTTAATAGCATTTAAATATATATATTTTTTTTATTCTTTATGAAGTTATCTTTAAGATATTTAACCCAACTTTATGTTGCTTTGAATCAACTTTAATCTACAAAAATTTGAAGAACTAGAACTACATTTTCTTGACTTTCGGACCTACTTTATTTTTTCCAGTTCTGATGTGTGCGTGGATCTTTTTATACATCTTTTCAGCTTTTGTCTCACTTGTTTGACAAGCGATGCGTACAAATCAAAGCAGGAATCCAGAGTCAGAGCCCCGGGTCCCCCGAGTCTCTTGTTTGATTAATAGCCGCACAATTGATATGTTAAGTGGTAAATTACGCCATTGGCACGCAAATGTATCTTGAAGATACATGCATGCGCCTGTGTATGGCAAATTGTTGTTTGTTTAAGGCGCCGCTATGGATCGAGATAAAAATCTCGGAGCTGCGATCTCGGGGCTCTGGATAGGCGGAGCCTAAAGTGCGTAAAGTGATTTAATTTTGAATGGACGTCAGAGAAAGTTTATCAAACACACTCACTCACTCACACACAATTATTCAATTATTTGGCTGACTTTTCCCCCCGCATTCTTTGGGGAGTGAAAAGCTTGGCATTTTACAAGGTTCGTTGGCTTAAATTAAAAGCCATTAGTCTACTTTTAACACGCTTTCAGGGAGTCGGGTCCGCGGGTCGTTGTTTTTATGGTCCCGTTTATATGTTTAAATACAACGAAATACAAAACCGAAGCGAACAAAAAATCCATTAAAGCCTTTCTGTATATTAGAAGAGCGAAACAATGGGGAGGGAGTTCGATTGATGTCATTAAATTTTTGCCACGCCATAAAATTCATCGACTTTGCCGTCGTTTGTTGTTGTTTTATTGAAAAGCCGAGCGTAGAAGTGTTATAAAAATCGTTTAAAAGCCCAGATTGCCGTAGATTTGACGAGTTTTTCGTTTTGTTTTAACCGCACGAAGCCGAAGCCCTCGCTCATGCTCAACTAAAATGATTTAATTTCGAAACGTGCCTGGCACATTTTATGATCAATTTTCGCTTTAAATATAGATTGAATGCCTCTTTCGCATTATTTAAATGTGACTTTGGATTATTTATTCTCGGATTCTTTTGTTTTTGCCTTGCCTCGGATATCATGTGACGAGGCAAAGGTGCCTGTGGCTGTCTTATTGGAATTCCAAAAAAAGTTGGAGGGTAGCGAGGGAGCAGCTTTTTGATGATCGAAAATCGATTCACATATGGTACATTTTATGGATTTGATTTACGATATTTTAATAGAATAATGATTTACGGGGGGCATAGATAGAGCAAATAATAAAAATACGGGAATAAAGATGGGATAACTGGAACTAGAATAATTCCTTGAGAGAGAAATAATCAAGTGTCCTTCTTGAACCTTACTTTAAAAGTATCTAAACATAAACTGTCTTTTATTTTAGCAGAAATTATAATTATCACTAAATATATATTATTCAAATACAAATCCTCCCATTTACAACTCATTTAGACCATCTACAAGCCCCTCAAGAAGCATCAATCTTTTTTGGCTAATTTCCTTCTGATCTGATTCGATTGTCTGGCCATCAATGCTGATGGAGTTCACTTCATTTCCATTTCTATTGAGGCATTGATCTGTGGCTCCGTCTGTTTGCCTCATAAATAAACTGTGGCAAATTCTCTAAGCCAACTCGTTGAAGTCCCATAAATTATGTGGCGAAAACCAGCAACAACTGCGGCCACACCGCGCCGTGTGGTTGTTGTGTCATTTTCTTGGCGCGCTTAATAAACTACACACACTTTATGCGATCTGTGTTGTTGGGAGCCTGCCGATTGCTGTTATATGATTTCATATATCATCGGAGCCACGGAGGATCCTCGCTCCGCGGACTGCTCCGGCTCCTCCCCGAGCGGAGTGCTCAGAATGCGCAGGCGTGCAGCATTTAGTTCAGCCTGTCGGCTCTCGGTCCTCCGTCCTCCTGGCCAGATTCCTCCCCTGCTCCAGCTTGCTTGTATATATATTTTCTTTTTTGTGTGATAACATTTTATTGTCCGCTTTATAAATTATTGGCGTTTGGGATCGGAGTCGGAATCGGAATGGGAATGGGAATATCGGGGCAAAAAGTATCCTTTTACGTTGGCCATTTTTTGGTATGCAACATGTGTCCAAATTTGTGCAGCGTACAAATAAATACTAAGGGAAAACACTAAGGTTTTGGTTATGATACCCCGTGAATTTTGAATAAATGTTTGGCTTTTGAAAATATATATAGTTGAAGTAGGTTTGCTTTAAAAAATAGCATTCGAAAATCCATTCTATTAATTTATTATGAACTAATATGCATAAAAAGTAACAATTCACTTTTTACTTTTTAATTTACTAATTTACAGGATTTTATGTTAACCATAAATTGAAATTTTATTATAAAATTATATATTAAAATGAGAATTTACTCTAAGTTTGTGACAAGTAACGTTGAGTTTTAAGTGTCATTTTAATCTGAAAGAATGTTTTGATCAAGGTTTTAGTAATGGGAAACACTTACAAATATATAGAAATGTCATGAAACCAGTTTTTTTCTTTAAGATATGAAATTTTAATTCCAGTTTAGGGTAATGAAAAACATACAAATATTAAAATCAAATTAAACTCTTTACTATTTCCGCACTCTTTAATATTAGACCCAATTTTTCTGGTCATATAATATACGATTTTTTTTCATATATTTCTATATCAATTATATGTAAATTGCTGGGTATCCTCATGGTCCATACCTAACCCCTACTATCCCTTCAAACCGACTTGATTTTATAATTCCTCTTGGTTTTTTCCCTCCGGTCTGCTGTTGAGTCTGCGCGTGTTTTGGCCTTTTAGGGCGCCTTGGCCCTAAAACAGACAATTGAGTGTAGTGTGAAAGTTGCTTTAAATACTCTCAGAATCGGAATTGGAATCGGTATAGGCATCAGCATCGGTATCGATCCGAAGGCGATGCTGCTGACGACTTGGGCCAAATCAAACCATTTATGTCTGGCTCTTGCGACACATTCATCATCGTCAAGCCACAAAACCCACCTGCACCTGTCTGCCGTTCGTGGAATATCGGAGGGGGAGCTCGGAGCTGAGATCTTTAATTATACATTATACGAGGCACACCCGCTGGGCCTGAGTATGGGGTTTTGCGTCCCAGAGTTCGCTTCTAACTGGAGCCCCCGTAATGAGCTCGATTTGTACACTGCTACAGGGGGAAAAAAAACCGAAAAACTCGTATAAATTGGAAGCAGGAGCAACCAGATCTCTGTCTGGCATGCCAGGCATCCCATTCTATCCTTCAGATTCCCAGATACATATGAACAGGGGATCGCTGCGCTCTGATCAATCGAAATGATATAATTATGGGCAAGACTAAAGGGCGGCTGTGTGTAAATTGATATCAACAAATTACGCGAAAATATTTCAAAAATATTAACGAATGCGAATGATATAATGATGAGATGATGGATGTCAAGAGCACTGGAAGAAATTTATGTACGAGTTAAAGATAACTAAAGGTAGGGATAAGTTACCAAAGAAGAGTATTGGGAAAGGTTAAATAAATATATAGTTTTTAATGGGTTCTATTTTCTGTTTTACAAACAAATTTTCAGACTTTAAAGAGTATTAAATAAGTGGTAATAAATTTAGTATTTTGGAACAAAGATAAACTTCAAAATGTTAAGGAAAAGTTACCAAAAAGGAGTATGGAAAGGTTTAATAAATATTTAGTTTTAAATGTGTTCTATTTTCCGTTTTCGAAACTAATATTCAGACTTTCAAGATTATTAAATATGTAGTAACAAATTTTGTATTCAGGAACTAAGTAAAATTCCTAGAACTAAATAAAATGAGCTATTAAGAAGGATATAATTCATAAAGAGTATTATTTAATAAAGCAAATTTCCACCTTTAATACATTTTAAAAAACCTATAAACCGATTTCTTTCAGTGACCCATCTGCAGCCTAATTATGCCCAATTTAAAAAGGGTTAATTAAGGCACAAAACGCATTTCGTGTCCAGCCTCCGCCAATGGAGAGCGTTATTAATATGCGACATTTTTGATATCTTTTTGCCCAGAATGCGCCGGACTCACTCTCATTGGGAAGAAGGGCAATAATTACATACAGCATTTGTCATAACACCAGATATGGACATCCGATGCTGTTGCGCCGGGCGCGAAACCTTCGAGCCCAGTCGAGGGGATAAAAAAGCAACAGACAAAGGACTCTTTTGGGCCCGGCCAAGATCTCCGAACTATGCGACAAATGTAAGCGGGGCAAAAAAATAAATGGAAAGATGATATAAAGAGGCAGCCGAGGAAAGATTGTAAATATCATCATCATGGGTCGCTGGGCATTTTATAAATAAAACAAAATCATAAATGCAGCACTCGGATCGGCTGGATCCTGGGTGCTATATAATAATTATAGTCAGCATTCGCATTCGCATTCGCATTCACATTCGCCGTCGCCGTCGCTTCGCATTGGAATTCGGAGCATTGTGTCATATTTAATACAGAAATTTTAATTAAACATAATTTGTAAGGAGTGCACGTTGGTGCATTCTGGCCGGGGAGATGATTGCTCGCGGCGATAGCCCGACTTGGTATCGGAATAGAGTAATTTATGGCATTTTATGGTTCGGCCATAACTTGTCTATCATCCGTTGGAATTTCACTTTGATCTTGCATCGGAACGTGTGAGAAGTGGGTTCCGAGTGGCCAGGATAGGTGACAAATGGGTGGCTTGATTGCTCTATTTTGATTTTGATTCTAGAGAGAGGGCTTTCCTACTTAATTCGGCCATTATGGGGGTCACCTTCTGTGGGGCTACCAGAAGAGTTCTTAAACAATGGCAAGATGCAACCTAAATTCAATTCCAAGCCGATTCTGCGGTGATTATTCAAATGATTTAAGTAGTTCACCGCATTTGACCCTTCCTCAAGTTCACAAAAATAAAAAGGAGGCCCAACCCCGAAAAAGCAAAGGCCGCCACGGCTTCCTAAGGTTGCAGCTCCGGAAAATGCCCAACGAAATCGTAGGAGTCCACGTAGTGCCCCCGGGCTATTTGACTGACTGACTCCGAGACTGTGACTCTGAATCTGACTCTGACTCCGACTGCATTACATTTGGCAAGACAACAATGGGCATTTTTTCGGCGGCGTTGGGCGTTTTTATTTTTACAGATATTGTTTACAATTTTCCAGGTCCAGTACCCAGAGCTGTGCCCTCTCATTGTTGGAGCAAAGGCTGAATCTGTGGCCAAAGCCGAATCTGTAGCTGTAGCTGGAGCTGCTCCAATCATCATTTCGTAGATATTCGCTTGGTGATATATTTTGGGTGAGCGCTTCCGGCAAATCGGAGCCAGTGAAAGGTCAAGTTGTGGCCAAGAAAAGCAGCCGGAGCAAGCGGAAAACTGCTGCCCAGGGAGCTGTGTGCCATTGGAATGGGATTGCGAGTCAGAGATACAGGGAACGGTCGTTATGAGGGGTTTCTTTCTTTAACTGAAGGTCTTAAAAAAATGTATGAGTTGTAAAAGGATTAAAAAACTTATTGTATTAATGGAAAACATATATACCACTGGCTGGAATATTTTTTTCATATTATTATTTAACTAATAAACTATTGTTGTTTATTCTTGAAGGTGTAGTAAAAATGGGAATTCCTTTGAGAATATTTATAAAAGATTACATTGCTTTTCTTTAAATATATTTATTATTATCCTAAAGACTCCGTTGAAATATTTATTATTGAATTATTATTTGACTCATAAACTATTATTGATTATTCTTGAAGTTGTGGGGAAATCTTGAACAATTTTATAACTATCAGGAAAGGATTTAAAATGAAGTTCAAGTGGTGAGCATTTGTTTAGTAGTTAGAAATATTTTATCTTTAGTAAACATCAACAGAAACATATAATAATCGAAGGAATAAAGAATAAAAATTAATGTGGAACTATATAAAATATTAATCATATAATTACAATATAATATATTATCTTCTACTCAGATTTAAACATTGTAAATAACCAGAATTTAAGGCCGTAAGAGAATTTAAGTTTCTAAAGCACCAAGATTATGTTTCATAATTTTCTAAAAATCTTCAAAATTAAATATAGAAAATTTAAAACCTAATTAATTAATTGTTTAGCTTTAAAGGTATTTATACTTAGGGAATCTCCACTGTTCTTTCGTGTGGCATCGAAATAAACAAATCAAAGTGAGCCAATGTGCGCCTTCCTTCCTCCTCGGCTTGTTGCTGTGCTGGATCTTGTGGTATGTGCTCAATTTTCCATAACATATTTGATCGCTGCGATCTTTGCAATCGCCTCTGACTTTCCACTTTTCCCTTTGTTCGCGGCTTTTGTTCGTGTGTGAGAAAAACTTATCGAATCGTGGCTATCGTTTTTGAGGATTTTGGGTTTGGATTCGGACGCGGGGTTCAAATTAAGCCAGGTGACCACGGGGCCAACGAGCTGACAAACCTCTGCTGCTCGCCCGGAATGCCTTCTCGCACACGAAGATGATCTCTCGTGGCACATACTGAATGGTATATATAGTGCTTGACAGCCTCCAGATAAACCACATTCGAGATCATTAATTGCCGATCTTTTCGCTCCAAAAAACTGCCCGCCAGTAGGATTCGGCTGGGCATGGATTGGGTCTCGGGCATGGGAAAGCGCGCCCGCCTGGGCGAAGATCATTCAACTCCCACAGACACCCACACCCACACGGCACAAATGGCACACAATCCAGCAGACATCAAACAATGATCACGAGTGCTGCTCTGCACTCTCCTCCCTCCTCGGTGGTGCTGTTTTATTTATCTTTTTTCCCCCCCCTGCTTTTTTTTTCTGTATTTTTGGCGGTGGTGGTGCGGGTGCGGTTGCCTTTGCCTCTGAGCCTGAGTGTTTGGCTTTGAGTTTGACTTTGCTTTTGGGCCAGATCGATGCTGGCCGGCTGCTTGATGATAGCCTGTGACTATGACTCGCCTTGGCCTGGCTTTGAATTTAGTGCACTCGAAGAAATAAATATTTACATAAAAAAGGAACAGAAGAAGGAGTTTTCAATCATCTGAGTGGTAAATAAATTCATTTAATGCAAGGTGTTCCTTGTGAAATATTTTACTATACAATAATTATGCATTTAACATATGAATTACTCTTAGTTTCTCAATATTTTTCCATTTATTCTAAGGGTATTTTTTGGGAAATGATATTGTTATCTATTTAACTTCCCTTTTTTCTTCCCTGTGTACCTACCTTTTCCCCATTGATCCGTCTTGGGCCTGGGCCTCGTCGCCCTAGGGCCTTTCGATTGAACTTGTTCCACATTTTGATTGTAATGCTGCCGGAGAAAAAAGAGCGGCAAGACAAATATGATTTTCAATTGCCGCGATCGCGATCGCTTTCACGAGATTTGCATTCCACTTTGCATTGGCAACTCCCTCTTCTTCTGGCCATTAAACACTTGGCCAGGAGTCAGAGTTCAACTGGGTTCGATTCGATTTCCTCCTTGCTCCGCTTTGGCTCATTAAAACGTCACTCCGTTTGGTGTACTGCCACATTGCCACAAATCAAAATATTTATGACCAGCTCGGCCTAATGAGTGGCGGTACGAAATGCTCGATTTACCACCCAGGACGGTTATAGATGCACCGCATAAATAGCCACAAAGTGTGTCGTAAAAGTCCAAAGCGATCATCAAAATGTAAGTCTTTGGGGGGATCCAGCTTTCGAGGATCCCGGCTCTGGGGGCCACCTGCCTGGAGGCCCGGAGCAGCCCCAGTTTATCAGGCCCAGTTCCCTGTACAAAATGCTATGCAAATTTGGTTTTTATTTACCGGCGGCTGTCAGAACAAGTGCAAAAGCCTCGGACTCGGTTTTCCCACTCCCAGGTGGTCTCAGCAGTGAGAGAAATTTTTAGGGGTTCTAAGGGGATATTTACTTTAATATATATTATTTGTTTACTTGACTTGTATATTGAATGAATTTTTAGTTATGGAGGAACTACCATATAAGGTAGAAGCTTGATGACTTTGATTAGATAGCAAAATTAGTCCTGTTGAGATATAGAAACAGAAACCTTTCTTTTCGAAGTATCCACATATCTTTAAAGAACTCATTCTATATTTTTTTTTAATCTTTTCAAGTTAATACCCAGAATTTCCCCCGTGCAACTGATTTCCCAAACCCATACACATTCCCTGTAGCACCCATCCTTGCTGCACCATTTACCGAGAGTCAACTCTGGATTTTATGTGTGTTTGGCATTTGCGAAATGCGTTCGCATGCACATTTGAATCAATCGCTGACTCAGATTGGCTTCGTCTTCGTCTTGGCCGTTTTTTACGAGCGAGGGTTCCAATGTGGACCGGTTAGGGGATCGGCGGATGCGAGATGCTTTTGAACTGCACTGATATCGCTCCGATTTGACATTTAGCATCGCTAATTCATGCGAAATCACCCGAGGATTATGTTCATAAGCACACATTACGATTACACGTTTATTATAATTTAGGAGTCTACTCCCCGATCTGGGATCGGATGGAGTCCGGCGACCAGTGACCACCAGTTGTGGTCTTGGGAAAGTCGCTGACAAAGACACTTCCCAGGCGACGAACTGAGATCACTTAGTGCTGAATCTCTGAGATACGAGATGCGTTTTCTTGTTTTTACGACCAACAGATGACCTGGAAAGGCACTGGGAAAGGAAAGAGTTCGCCAAATGGACCAAATTGTTAAATGGAGGCGGCTAGATAAGGGAGTTTCATTGGACTCTGGAGAAAGTGAGTAGAGAAAGATCTAGGGGAACTTTCAAGTACTTTGCAGATGCTGTTACTACTTCAACTCATTTTAAGGAAGATTAAAGATGTTTTAGCAGCTTCCAGCTCCTTTAAATATGCAGAAACTGCCTTTATTCCCTTCATTACAGTATCCCTAGTTAGTCATGATCTATGCTGAACCACAACAGCAGGTGGATAACGATGCTGAGCCGCAAAAGAATACGAATTTTAGCACTTTTTCAAGTTCGATGCGCTCGTTTGTGACATGTGCGCGGTTCCACCAATCAAGGTGCAGCGCGAGTGAGAAGGGAACCTGGAGAGGTAGACCGTATCCATATCCACCGGTGGGGAGCAGCTCCATTGCAGCGACTGTCTCCGCACTAATTGAGCATTTAAATGCAGCGTAATTACTTCTCTAACACCTTCATCAGAGGCAACCGTCAACGGGCCGCCTTTGATGCGCACTGCGAATTAGCATATAAAGTGTCCCGTGTGAACATAAAATCAAATGACATGTGAGTTTGTCAAAAAAGCCAGCCTCAAAGTGCCGCTGCTAAAGACTGGCCAAGAGGCAGAGTCAGAAGGCAGAGCCAGAAGGCAGAAAAGCTGGCGGAAGGACATGATAAGGTGGAAAAATCGAGTCATTAGCATAGCGAACGTGCAGCTAATTGGAAATGGAACAGATCAGCATGAATGAAGTGGGACCTGGCTGGGTCTGGGGACATCGAGAGACATGGCACCACCTCCTTGGGAAATCGGAGGGCCAACGTAATCCCCTAAATTCTGGCCACCGGCGCCAGCCAGACGTCTTTATGGCCGATCGTGGGTCGTTGTGGTGCATTTTAAATCGGCCAAAGGGCACTCAATTAATTAACAGTACAACAGTTAGGACAAAACTGAAAACATAGATGTACAGAGAAAAAATTATAATTAAATATGAATAATAAATAATACAAGAATGCATACCATATAATATATATACATGAAATACTATCCTAAATAATCAGAAAAATTCAATAAATTCCATATGAAATGTAACCTTAGACCCTGTGAAATTATTTTGTAGGCAGCTCAAATATTTATTTAAGCTACTGAATAGATTTTTAAATTATTTACTTAAATAGATATTCTAATTGCCAAGATTTCATAATTTTTTTATGTTTATAATAACTTGAAAACGATCTTATAAAGGACATTTAAAGGGGACTAGTGACTGTGATGTCTTCATCTTTAATATAGTATCTGGACAATGATGAATTTATTTCCGGTATTATAAACCATATATATTTAGAAAAATATGTACCTACTTTTTCAAAATTATAAAATTTAAATATAACAATTTTTTAAACTTGATCTGTAGACTTAAACCTTTTATAAGAACGAAAATAAGAAACCATTTCCTTTTTCAATCAAATAATGTCTTGGCTTAGCTATGATCGATTTCCTACTCTATAAAATGATAAAATTTATAGAAAATAATGCCTGTTTTTCCTTAGTGCATTCATCAATTTCATTCAACAGTTTTTAGCCGCGTCTATGAAGTGTGGGCGAGTTTTTTGACCCGTCGACGGGCAGGAAATGCAGTGCGTTCTGAATGCCAAGGCGTATTCCAAACGATCGTTCGATGGTCAATGGTCGACGATCGTTGGCTGCCCTTTCCCCGGCTCCCCACTCCCCTCCGAGGGGGGGTGGGTACCGATGCACAAATGCGCTTTGCATAACTGAGTACTTGCTGTACTCAACCTTAAGGCTAACGATGACGTTGACGACGACGTTGGCGCTGCTGCCGCTTTTGGGGGCTGCACTTGTTGGTACAGAAAGCCAGAAAGGCCCTTGCACTGCACAAAAATATGTACTTGAAATTACTAATTTCAATTTCCCCAAGTCACAATGTAAAGGTACTTTGATAAATGGAATTTTTTGTATAATTTTAATTAACTTTACCGACCTAGACTACCTACTTGTTGGGAAATTCTTATTTCTCAACTCACAAATCTTGAAACTTATGTTTTTATTTTCTTGTATCAAATTTTAGGAGAAGTTATTTAATATTTATGGGCACTTATCTTAATATGTGATTATCAAGGAAATAAGTATAATATTAAAAGTATCACAAAATTCACATTATTTTAAGCATATTCAAATTTATGGAAAGTATTATCATTTATGTTAAGAGTAGAAATACAGTTGATATTTTTTATATAATTATTATTTTTATTAACGTTTTAACCCTAATTCCGCAGTGTATCCCCAAAGGGGAAAATAGTAAGAGAGGGTGGTGGGACCGGGAGCATCCGGTCAGAATTTTTATGGGCGATCATTAAAACCGATAAGTGAAATCATATTTACCATCAATGAAATATGTTTCCAGGAAACTAATGTGTGTGGGCCCTGGACTTGTTGCAATTGCCTGGGAATCAAAGTTAGGTTTGATTATCGAACTGATCGTGCCAGAAATAGAAAATTAGTGGTCATAGAAAATGCTTCCAGAAATCAGCCGTAGACTGAATACTTAAATCATAGCTTCCTTTCATATTTCATATTGTGAATTGGGTTTGAAAAAATATATATTTCCATAGTGAATAATATTATTTAAAGACAGATCATGAAAGATATACAAACTAGAAACTGGTTAGTCTAAAAGATCTCCTAATTAATTCAATTTTGGGTTCCCATTTAGTAATAAATAATTTAAGCTAATAAACTAGTAATATTTTCGATTTATTTATGTAGATTATATTTTTAAATCATCAATTTTTTTTATCTCCTTTGCATAATTACTTTTTGAGAAAACGAATCTTCTGTCTAAGTCTCCGATTATTTTTTCCCTTCCAGCTCTATTTTTGCCCTGCGATAATTATGATCTTTTAGAGCCAAGGAAGTTCGGTTTTGGGTATAACCAAAGTCATGTTGGCTTATCTCGGTTCGTAGTAACACCGATCTGGCAGGATCGATCAAGATGCTCAGTGAAGACGGGGAATTCCCCGCCAGGCCGTCCATTGACGGCGTTTTTTCCCAGTTAGCTTAACTTGCTTGCGGCTTAGATAGATTATCGAGCATTAGGCCAGGATTACGGCTCCGTGTTTATGCCAGGCAGTCACTCGGGGTGGTTCCTGCGTCCAGTGTCCCGCATCCTGCGGCCAGCATCCCGGCAACTTGTGCAATTTGCAAAAATTCCAAAGCCAGGATCCGATCAAACAAGTCCCCGAGTCGCCGACCAGCGGCGGATTTAATTGAGATCAGCCCAGGGAGAGTGTGTGTGCGAGTGTGAAAAACCGCGAAGCGCTTTGGAAAATTCACCGCATTTCCCGCCCGGCTGGAAATTCGATTGCCAAACCGCAGCCTCAACTTCCGCTAGTTGGTTTTGCCCAGTCCCAGTCCCCTGAGCAGAGTCTAATCTCAAACATGTGGGTACTGGAACTGGCTCCGAGCCACATTAACATATCGTTAGCGATCTCTTGGCCAATCTCGCTGGTGATCCGTGGGAAGTTTGGCGTTGGTCCAAGCCAGACAGACCGAAGCCCGAGGGAAACTCCAATGGAAAACTCAGAGATTTGGCCAAAGGCTTAAAAAGAATACAGAGGAGAATTGCTTAGCCGAAATCCTTACTTGCAGTATTTAAATTGTTTAAAAAATATGATTGCTAGATGTTTAGATAAATTCATATAGAGAGATCTATTTCTATGGTAATTTCCAGGTAACTTCTTAAGTTTATCCAACGGCTTATCTTCAGATCGCACGAATATTCTTCCGCTGTCATAATTGTAGCGTAATTATTATTTATGCTGTCACACTCGATTATAAATCTCATATTTGCCAAATGTCTTAGGTGCCATTTCAACCCCTTTTTTCCTCCCTGCCTTTGTCTGCCACTAATAATCATATTTCCGAATTTGCATAATTTCATAATTCCAATACAATATCAATTGTCCGATCCAGTGATAAGCCACTGCGAAGCTGAATTCCCGCCGCGAGAATCAATAAACGCTGGCCATATATCAAATGCGATGAAGAACGCTAAGCCATTGGAACGAGTTTTATTTTTTATATATGTTTTTTTTAGGTGAGAGAGGAACAACGAAAGCGTAATGAAGACATTACCGAAACACAATTAAACAGAAGACATTTGTCAGTTTGAAACTGAACCAACAGCATATCAGAGACATCCTCCAGATGCCTTGAGAAATTAGCCAAACAAGTTATACTGACTTTTCTTTGGGTTCTCAACCCGAAATAAATGTGTGCTAAAAAATGATTAAGTATATAGAAATATACACCACATTATAATGATTTAATTTCCTTACTTAAATCTATAAATATTTTACTTTAAGTAAAATTCCCCAGATAAAAATCACTTTGAGCACATTCCAAACAAGACCACATAATCATAGTGCTTAGGCCGAACAATTCTTAATTTACGCCCAAAGTGAGATGAAAAATCTGTTGTAAACGATAAATATTTTCCGCCTTCGTTCTTTATATAACGAAGAGACGAGCTCGAAGCTGTTCTCCTGCCTCCTCGGTCGGTCATCAACGCTATTTTTACTATATAATGAAACCTGAACAGTCATCGGAGATAATGAACACATCTCAATCGGCGGCTCAATTCCGTTGTTATCCAACGCGATGTGATTCATTGGTTTATCGGCGGCATTATGCCTAAATCTGTGGCCTGCTAGCCATTAATTTACTAATTGTAATGTTGGCCATAAAGTATTTAGCGGAATCCAAGCCAGACACGGGCCTAATCTTATCTCTGTGGACGGACCGGGGAGCAGGTCTGGGGTAGGACATCGATATACATACTCGTAGCGAAAATGCAAATTCCCCGCGCATAATTACAATAACAATGATGGCCAAAAGCCGAATGGCTAAGTCCGAGCTGTTAAATCAAAAATATGCAAATTACTTTTGAGAGCGAACACGGGTCCGAACGAGTTCAGGCCGAGACTCGGTCTCCGGGGTCGATTTGATTGATATGTGCTGGTTATACAGTCATTTGGCCAAAATGATGCAATCAAATCTATGTAAATCCGAGAGTCGGAGGGTCTCGACTCCCCCTGACACTTTGAGGTTGGCATATCCGTGGATCCGCGAGAAGGGGTTACCTAGTGGCCAGTGGCCGGCACTTCCGTCAGCATCTCAATATTTTTTTTTACGACATTCGGGCAATTAAGTAAAGTTGAAAAGTCAAAAAGTCAGCTCAGATATGTGCGTTACTTTTTTATTTATTTTTTTATTGTGTTTTTTAGCAATCGACCGTTTTTTTGCGCCTCCTGGAACGGCGACCTTGACGCGTTTTCCCCTGAAACCCTGTTGTTTTTTACGCAACTCCTCGCCCGTCGTCGGCAATTGACTTTTTTATATGAGGTCCTGCTGCAGGACCATATGCGAAACGACCTCCGCCTTATCCCTTTTCCGCTTAAAAAAGTGTGGATGGGTGGTGGTCCTCGGTGCTCTGCATTGGCTGCAGGGTTACGGCCAGTCGGCTGCTCGACTTTTTATGGTTACGACCAGGTCGGGCCGACTTTACGACTTTGCCGCGGCCCAAAAACACAGCCGCCGCTGCCGCCGTCGCTGCGTCCGTCTACGGGCCAAGTTTTTTAGGCCAATTCTTGTGGGTACCTAAGCCAGCGATTTCGTTACCTAATCGCGGGATCAGCTTACCTAAGCTGCAGATTATCCTAGGATCATAATTATGACGGCGGACGCGACACTCGGCACTCGGTTTTTTCTTTCTTTGCTGTTTTTTTTCTTTAAAGAGGACAGCGCGCGGCCGGCCGGCAAAAAACTTAAGCCGGGGATTAAACCGGATTAAAGTCACATTGTCCTTATTTTTTCCCTCTCCTTTCGGGCTAACTAATTACCCGGGAAAATTACCCATTTGGCTTGTGCGGAAATTCGCGAAAACGCTTTAACCGTCATGTTTCCCTTCCTTTTTCTTGTATTTTTTACAGAATTTTCGCAAACGGTTCTCTTTTTTTTTATGGCGTGTGAGAAAAAAGGAGGCAGGGTCAATAAAATCGAATCGATTAGAAAAAACGGCGGGCGGTTGGGTCGCCGAGAGATGGTTCTAGTTACTTTTTGACTTTTTTACAAGCCTTTTGTCTGATTTCTTGCCGTTGTTACCAGGAACTGTACTGATGCAACAATCGAAAGTGAATTTGGGAATTTTCTGAGAAGTTTCCTAACGATGTTCCCTAAAAAAGAGGAACCAAAAACATGGTTTAGCTGTTATTCGAAAGTGCGGGCCACACTTCTTAGCCGAAAAGTCAAGGTTCTGGTGTTTTAGTTGACCAACAACCCTTTTGGCACAATGCCTGTCCATAAAAAGGGTTAATGCACAAGGGGTTAAACAGGTAGCTCCTAACTTCCTTCTGGCCCCGAAGCAAGCAACAATAAATATTCATAAAAAGAGTTAAGTGCTACCATAAGGCTCTTTGTTTGGACAAAGGGGAAATAATGCTGGGAACTGACTCTTGAAAGGGTTTGAAGTGAATTCGAATGATAGTTGGTGGCTTATTGCGCAATCTGAGGATAGAAAGAAGAGGCTGTGGGAGATTAATATATTTTAAATTAAATTGTTGTTGATTTTAAATTATATTTTAATTTTAATTATACATTATTTGTAGCTATTATAAATTTGTATGTGCTTCCAAATTATAGCATTTGAGAAAACTACACGAGTTCAGTTCAAAGGAGAAATGAATTATTTTAAAAAGATTAAGAATTGTGAATCAATTCTGAGACAGAAAAGCCTAAATAATAATACTATTTATTTAGTTTAATTCAAATTTATTAATCTTTGATAAGAATTTATACGAATTCTAGATATGTAATTAGTAAATATATTAACCTATCATTACAGACTTATAAGTAATAATGCATTCTGAAGTACTTAAGCTTAAAAATTGGGGTTTAAGGCTTTAGAAAGCCATTAAAAATAGTACATAATCCAAATTTAAGATAGTTTTAAAATAATGTATAAAAAAGTGTAAATAATGGTAAGGATTTTAAGCACGGAAAAGTAACAAATAATATTTGTTTTTATTCTTACACTTCGGTTTTCTGCTCCAAACTTCCCCCGGATATAATTGATATTATAAATTGATTTATGCATATTTTAAGCCCGTACTTCACCCCAAGATATATCAATATTATTGGGTAAATTACAGAAAGAGTTTGAACTCAATAAAAATATGAATCATAGATCAAGCGGAACCTAATCCCAATCGATTTGAAGTCTTAGATTAAGTACCTAAAAATCCCCAAGCTGAAACCCCACAAAACCGACGGACTTTGAAGCAAAAGCCCCCAGAGAATGAAACTCCAACCATTTCGATTTTCAGCGGGCCAAAAGGCTCCGCCCAAAAAGCCAAATAAAATGAGAAACTGTTAAAAATGAAGTCAATAGCTCGCGGTGGTGTGCGTGCTTCGAGTGAGAAATTCAGCCTTAACCGCCCTTACAAGCCGAGAGTTTCCTCAATAAATATAGCATCGAATAACGAATAATATCAGGGCAATGCAAATTGCTGGATTACGGGGAAATTGAGCGAGAAAGAGAGCAGTTCCCTGAGTGAGTGCTTTTCCCTGGCTAACAGAGCCCTAACAGAGGCTCAATTTTCCACTCAAACTCAGGGTTCGAGTGCGATCGCTCTCTCACACTCTCCCGATCTCCGGGGTCTCTCCACAAAGGTGGTGGTTTTAGCCGTGATTTATCAGAGAGCTGGGACTGGAAAACTGGTAATATCGGTGAGTGTATGGGTGCGAATACATAAGCCGAAAGAGTTCGGCCAGTGAACGAAAACAGACAACACAGAAACGCTTCTTGCCAGTCGAATCTCCCGGCCAGAAATCAGTCGTCAGCCAGTAGCCGAAGTGTCAGTTACACACATCGAGAGTGCGCCGGAACCTCAGTACCAGAGTACCATAGTATCAGTGTCATATCGCCTCAAACTCCAAGAAACTCCATTAAAACTCAGTGATCGAAAGACAGTGATCAAACAGTGATCGAACAGTGACTCCTCAGAAAAGCAGAAGAGGAAAATCAACTCGAAACAGTGAGAAAATCGTGCAGCAACGATCGCGCATCGCTGCAATTAAAAAGTCGCCATAAAATCCAGTGCGCAGCCGAAAATAAAAAAGAACTCAAGAAGGTAAGTTTGCTGAAAGATCGAAGTCAATTCACGGTTTTTGTTTTTGGGTCGCGGCCGTCGGCGATTTTACGATCCCTTGTGCACTACTTTGATTTTTTACAGTTTCGCGCGAAAAACTCGCGGCCACATTTCCCTCACTCATTTTTTGCTTTTACAATTTTCATAAACGAAATTCGGTTTATTTGCCATTTTTTGACTCGGGAAAAATCGGCGTGAGTTTTTATGACCGTAGGAACACGTCAAGGTCTGGACGCATGCATTTTTTTAGGGAACACAAATTCCGCGCAGCACTCGTAATGACTTCATCTAAAAAAGGGAAATCTACCTGAGTTTTATGACCAAACAGCGCGAAAAAAATGAAAATGAACGCATAGGGTTGCATAATCCGGCAGCTTAAGTTTTTTCCTTTTTTTTTCGGCCCGTTTGTGATCGTAAAAAACGCCCATCCTGCGGAGTTTTTCACAGTTTCCTATAAATATCCTGGGCAGAGCCTCTCCCAGCATCAGTTGCTCGGCAGCCTTCCCAACGAACAGATCACAGCAATCGTGAGAGAAAAACCAGAGACCATTCCGATCGAACTCAGTAGCCAACATGGTGTTCAACTTGGTTAGTGTCCTCAGCCCAGACCCAGACTCGCATGGATTACCGCCTAGAGATGCCTCGACTGGATTAAACCCTTACTAACTCCGGATTTATCTCTTTCGACTTACAGATGAACCAGACATGCAAAGTGTGCGGCGAGCCGGCGGCGGGCTTCCATTTTGGCGCCTTCACCTGCGAGGGCTGCAAGGTAAGTTGTGTCCCAAAAAATTCATTGAGAATCTAGAGTGTCTAAAGGAGAGGGAAAGAAAGAAGGAAGTGCTTCCTGAGGAACCCAAGGGGTTAGGGAAAATACTCGAAAAACATTCTAGAAAAAGATACAGTGAAGTGAGAGTGATTCATCAATCAATATATTCTTGGAAACCCTTGATACCAACTTAATGGTTAAATAATTCAAGAAAATAGTAGTCCCATATATTTGTAAATAAAAAAAGAGTTAAATCAGTGTTCTTAACTTTGAATTAAAATAAGTAAAGTCTTAGTTTTCAAATATAGTTTGTAATGAATGAAATCCTGATCGCTTAGCTTCCTGAATGAATTTCCTTTCTCCTAAAAGGCTACTTCCCTAACTTCCAACACTAAACTAATCCTTTATCCTTTTTTTTCTCCCTTGCAGTCCTTCTTCGGCAGATCCTACAACAACATCAGCACCATCAGCGAGTGCAAAAACGAGGGAAAGTGCATCATTGACAAGAAGAACCGCACCACCTGCAAGGCCTGCCGCCTGAGGAAGTGCTACAATGTGGGCATGTCCAAGGGTGGATCCCGCTACGGTCGTCGCTCCAACTGGTTCAAGATACACTGCCTGCTCCAGGAGCACGAACAGGCGGCGGCGGCGGCTGGCAAGGCGCCACCCACCTCCGTGGGCGGAGCTCCATCAGCCTCCTCGCCAGTGGGCTCGCCACACACGCCCGGTTTCGGGGACATGGCCGCCCATCTGCATCACCACCAGCAGCAGCACCAGCACCAGCAGCACCAGCTCCAGAGCCAACAGCACCAGCTCCAGAATCAGCAGCGCCACCCGCACATGTCCCTGCTGGGCTACCCCAGTTACCTGCCCGACGCCGCCCTGCCCTTCTTCAGCATGATGGGCCAGCATCCGTCGCCCTTCCAACTGCCGCCGCACCTGCTCTTCCCCGGCTACCATGCCAGTGCCGCCGCTGCAGCGGCCTCGGCGGCGGATGCTGCCTACCGCCAGGAGATGTACAAGCACCGCCAGAGCGTGGACTCCGTGGAGTCGCAGAGCCGCTTCAGCCCGGCCAGCAATCCGGCGGCTGCCATGCCCCAGTCCACCCCCTCGGCCCGCCAGTCGCCCATCGATGTGTGCCTGGAGGAGGACGTGCAGTCCGTGCACAGCCAGCAGTCCGGCCATCTCCTGCACCCGGTGGCCATCCGAGCCACGCCCACGCACCAGCACCTCCACTCCACGCCCAGCAGTCCGCTGAGTTTCGCCGCCAAGATGCAGAGCCTGTCGCCGGTTTCCGTGTGCTCCATTGGCGGAGAGACCAGTGCCCCTGCTCCAGTTGCTGCCGCTCATGTTCCTGCTTCCGTTACTGCTCCAGCTCCAGTTCCCGCTCCCGCACCCATTTCCACCACCGCCCAGGACGGACCCATGGACCTGAGCATGAAGACGTCGCGGAGCTCGGTGCACAGCTTCAACGACAGCGGCAGCGAGGACCAGGAGCTGGAGGCGGCGCCGCGCAGGAAGTTCTACCAGCTGGAGGCCGAGTGCCTCAGCAGCAGCAGCTCCTCGCACTCGAACTCCTCCACCGCGGAGGTGAAGCGCCAGAAGCTGGGCGGCGGAGCGGAGGCATCTTCGCACTTCGGAGGCTTTTCGGTGGCCCACAATGCGGCCAGCGCCATGCGGGGCATCTTTGTGTGCGTTTAGGATGCACTGGACGCAAACCAAGGGGGAGGAGCCCTCTCCCCCGGTACCCCTCCCCCTCCTAGTTGTTGTTTTTTTTTCGCTTATTTTTGTTAGTTGGAGAAAATGTAAATTTTTCGTGTGCGCTCGCTCACACCCAGAGAGAGCGAGAGAGAGGCGGACAGGTTTGGCTGGACAGAGACGGAGGCACCTTGGCCAGGTAGTTGCATCGCCCTCACACACCAATACACACACCAACACGTACACACACACACACACCTATTGAGCTCAGATCCAAAAATTACTTTTATGAAACGTTAAAAATTGTAAATATCTTTGAGCTGGTTTGCAATTGTACTTGAAAGTTGAAAGTTTGAAGCTAGAAACGTAAGTTAGCAATCATTCCCACCCTCGAACCGCTATTGTACATAGAAATTGTTAAGTCTAAGCATGATCTTAATTGTGTCTAAGTATTTTATTCTATTTTAGTCCTTAGTCCTACGTGCGTCTCCCTAGATTGGCTTTTAATTATATAAAAGAAGAAATAAAATCAATGAAAAATTAAACTCTAATGTATTTACTTTGGAAGGAGTTGAAAATGATGAAGAAACATCGTAAACTATATCTATATCTATCTGGGTTAATACAGTTTGATAATCAAAAGTTTATTGAATCGATTGATAGATGAATGATCTATAAATTAAAAGAAAGTAGTAGCAGTTGTACCTAAATTCCCAAAGCCTTACTTCTCTTCCCTCTCTCTCCACTCTTCAACACATTCTCTGAATACTATATATCCCTCTTTAGAAACTATCTTTCGGATGTATCTGTTAGCTGTCAACAAAGCTCGCTGGCTACCGCACATTCCTAGGATCAAAGCCAATAAATTACTTGGCTATTCAAGCTACCACTCTTGTTTCAAAATCAGTTCTCTCCGGACAAACATACCACATATATGTACATATAGTACTCAGCTATCTGATCGGCGGTGTCTTTGCCTCGACCACGGGCCAAATGGGCGTGGCCTGTCAATGGCAACACCAAAAACGAGACGGCAAACAAATGCTTTGGCATAAATTCAATCAACATTCGGTTGCAAGTCGATCGAAGCGGCGATGGCGATGGCCGATGGCCGATAATAAAACCGATATAGCGGCCGTTAAGTGCTTTTGTGCCTGCCCATTGCAATCGGCCGTTCGGGTGAGTTGTAAATTAAAAATGCCACAAATGTTACGCACAGATATTTGTCGATCGGAGCACCCGCTTTATATGCTTCATATGCCACATAGGCCTATGGCTAGAGTACGCCTCCGGCTCCGATATGCCACCACGTGCTGCTTCAAATAATAAACTTTATATTAACACATACAAAAGTCATACGGCCCGTTGATGGCCAGAATTTTAATCACTTAATTAGCCGAACTTTGTTTATGGTCCGACGGCGACGACGGCCCCACTGTCCATATATCCACTCCGCCGGATGATGAATGGCTCGCCGGTCCGGAGAGGCACGAGAACTATGCAGGATCCCCAAACTCTTGGATGCAAAATATATACATATACATATATCGCCCCTGACTGGGTCGGGGCATCGGTGACAATAAATCGATTCGGATCGGCCTGGAGATCATTTCATCAATATGCATGATGGAGCGCCTTCGGGGGCGGCGGGTGACCAGCGCACGCCATTGTCCAGCGACGATCGCATTCCGACGTGTGTTTTGTCGTCATTGTTTCTAAATTTATTTTTATACTTTATTAAAGAGTCATAGTATCAAAAAGAGCCACACGAAATAAAGTACAATAAATTCAAGCCAATGGAAGTCAATATACTCTTAAGTAGGTCTCTAAGCGAAGTGAGAAATAAATAGTACAAATAAATAATAATAATAAAAATAATAATAATTCAAAGAAGATAAAAGATTTCTAGGAATTATGTAGCTCTTAGTGAAAGCAATTAAATTTACAACTTGCTTTTAAATAACACAAAATGTAAGCTTGGTTTCATTCCTTTCCTTTTATAACAAGTTCTTCCTAACTCCACTGCCATCGAATACCCTAATTAATCATGATCCCTGATCATGAATGCCCACAATTAAGTGGCCTAAACTAAGTCAGGGAATGTGTAAGTTCGATTTGTTAACTGGATAGCTGTCACTTATCAAGTTCGTGTCCTAAGTCTTTTGTTTTTTCTTGTGTAAAACCCAGTCTAACCCACTCCCCTCGAGAATCATCAGGCCCACAGCTGATTTAAACCACTTTTAGCCCGATTTCGGAGTATATCGATATCATTCGTCAAGTTCGTTGCCCAAGTCTTTCGTTTCCCTGCCTTTCTTAGGGCTCAACGCGCCTGTCAAGCTGAAAAAGTGGTTCATTTGTCTCATCGCCCCAATCTCTCCAATCAAAAAGCCATTTAGACAACAGCAGACGAGAAGAATGAGCCAGGCGGTGGGGAATAAAATCGATTCGGCATTAAAATGGACCAAAAGTATAACATTTCAAAACTTTATTGACTGTCAAAATGCAGGCGCCTATCGCCCATCGAAGAATGTCCGCAGACAAGCGGGCTAGATCAGGTTACCTGGCGCCAGCGACTGGGCCTCAAGAGTTTAAGACTTTCAAGATGCTTTATTGGCCCCACGGAGAGTGTAGAGTGTGTGTGTGTGTGTGTCCAGTGATCTATGACAGATGCATTACTAATAGAGTTCGAGAGGCGGACAAAGACTCTACTACCTCGCGCTTAGCACATCTTTAAAAATAGTTCAAGACAAGCACCTGCAAGTGACTTTTTCGCATTTAATTATTTATCACCGTTCGCGATGCTAATGTACCTCCAGTTATGGCTTTCAAATTAATGCATGCAACACATATATAATACGCGCGACGTAAGAACATGTTTATTAAATTAAATAATTGCACCCGGAGCGGAGTGGAGTGGCATCGCGCTAAGAAAATAAATTCCCAATTTGCATTTGAATCTGACAATGGAATTGAAGAGACAATATGGATATAAAAGAGAATCGCAAATATTATTGACACATTATTGTGGAAACATGTTTCTAATGGGAAATTATGCAAAGATTTGCATAAAATTTTGTTAAAGGCAAGCCACAGCAATCTTAACAGAGTCAATGCTTATAGCCTCAGCTTCAGCTTCAGCTCCAGCGTCCGGTAGCGGCCTTAATTACTGTCGAGCTTCTCTAGAGGGTAAGGGGCGTGTTCCCAGACTCAGTCAGACTCCGCTGACAAATACTCGTAGTCAAAGCAAACTATGACATACAGCCGATATTAATATCTCCAGCTGCCTGAAGAGCCAGAGATCATTAACTCTCAAGGATCAGAGGATTGAGGAAGCGAAACTGAAGTGTTTATACTGAGAGGGGTGCTGGAAAATAAATAAAATCAAAGGCAATTCCCAAGCCCAGTACATTAAAGCAGCTCTCTGTTAATTAACAATTATTTTCAAGCTACATTTAATTTAAAATCTGTAAGAGTTGTGCATTAAAGTTATATATGGCACTTCCCACTTGACCTCAGAGCTGAACTCTCTCTCCCTCCTTAGTGCTATCCCAAGATCCGATCGGATGACGGACAGTTCCATTGTTCTTCCAGAGCCAGCAAGACATTAACCCACTTAAGGCTGCCCGGGAGAACGCAGAGTTGCGAGTTGGCCAAATCACATGGCACATGGCCTCCAATCGGAGGCTCATCTTTATTGATTTCGATTCCGAAGGCACCACCTTTAACCCGAGCTCGGTTCCCTCATCCGATGGGGGAACTCTCCTCGAGGCATCTTTGGGGGCGCTTGGCTCACACGAGATCGAGGGACTCGAGTCCATAGCTGGCGCTGGTAATTAGTGATCTGGTGCACTTGATATGCACCTTAATTTAAACATTTCGTACACACCCAGCCGGGGCACGCATTCTGATTTCAGTTGTTTATTTTTTTTCCTCCGCCAGCGGACCCTTCTCCAGCTTCCTTGGGCTCTCGTCCTCGGACAAGTTCTGCATGTAGCGCATGCCGTTGGCTTGTTCCTGGCCCATTCCCATTGCCGGTTGCAATCCTCATTCCCATTCTCATTCTCATTCTGTTGGCTTTGGCTCAGAGCCTTTTGGCTTTGGGTCTGCCTTTGCCTGTGCCATTCCCTTCGCGCGCCGTGTTCTCGTTTAAACGTTTATTTAACTTAAACGAACGTTGCGTGTCGATTAAAGTGCTGCGATTAAGGTACGACCTGATCCGGTCTTCTGGTATCTGTTTCGTTCTTTTTTTTTGAGATTTTTGGTGACCACTCCGAATGGGGTATATAAGGTTGAAGGGGTTTAAACTGGCAAGGGTGCTGAGAGAAGGCTTTAAATCTGTCGGGAAGTTATTTAGCTTAGCATTCATTTAATAAACATTCAAAACAATGAAGAACCCGTTCCTTATGATCTAATTACCCCCTATAAAGGTATCGTATTTTTCATAGCCTTTACAGGGTACCTCCTGCGTTCACTATTAATTTTTGCATTCTCTTTCAGGTCTCTCAAACGATTCCTCTTCGAGGTGCATGCGTGTCCAGTGAACTTACAGGTCAGGCATACGCATGCCAGCGATAAAGTTGAGCCAGCACCATCATTATGATCACCATGATCATCATCATGGGGAAACGGGGAAGAGGATCATCGGCATCTTGACCTAACCCAGACACGGTTACAGCTGCATAAATCCTTCCGTTGACTTTCTCTCTGGGGCCTGCTTCTTTACGACAAATTTGCCCATTGTTCTGCTTTGGCCGCCTGATGATGTCCTTTTGTCTTCGTTTACGGTGTGTTTGGCCCCCGACAGCGTGCCTCTCCACAAACAGAGGTCCAGTCCAGTGTATCCTATGTCCTATGTCCACACCGTCTCCGAGGACCGCACACCACAATCCACAATATTAATTTGTGCAGCCAGCACCTCGAACATTTACGAGGACAAAACGCCTAACGAACTCGAGCTCAAATCAACTCAGGGGTCTGATCCTTATCGCAGTAGCTGCACTTGAAGAAAAATAAGGCTACAGCCTGCCTTAGAAAATTATGATACAATTTAAAATAATATAAGAAATGTCATAGCGATAGAGCAACTTATGTTATAGTAAATCTAGAATAATTCCTTTAAAAATAAGACTTCCCTCGAAGCCTTTTCTCTCAGTGTCCTGGCCTATCTGTCTGCCTGATTATTGGTTGTTGGTTTTTTAGTGCCTTGTCTTATCTTGTTACCCTTATTTATTTTTGAAAAAACGAAATTAGATTTAAGGTCTGCGTGAGGCTGGGCCACAAGTGATTTTGATAGCTCGTAAAGAAGTCAAAAAGTCAAAATTTTTAGTGGGAAAACCCACGATCTCGCATCGTACTCGCTCCTCGGAGCGACCACCGCAGCAGGAGCTCCTCTCGTCTCGTGGAGTGGAGACAGGGAATTTATGTTACAGCTCGTTAAATTAGTCTAATGGGGCAGAGAGCCAGCTGTCCGCCGGCTGGGATTTGGTGGAAAGGGTTGACATCATTAGGACGGATCTCGATCGCGGCCAGCAACGTGTGCGACCTTCTCCTCTCGCCATTTCCCGACTCGACTCCACTCGATTTCGATTCGATTTCCCCCAGCGCTGGAGCAGGGCATCCACTTCGGGCCGGCAATCACCTGAGCTGACACTTAAGGCTTCTTCAGCAGCTCGCAACACTTATGCGAACGGTCGCCGGGTTATTGTGTGGTTAACTGATACGCTTAGTGCACGTATTAACCCAGAACCACTCGGTGCTCCGCTCTGTGCTTCTGCAGTTGCTGGAGCAGTGTCACTGTCAATGTCATTTTACCCCGGAGCCGGGCCGAGACCCAGACCCAGACCCATACCTAGGCCAGAGCCAGTCCCCCAGCCAGGTCTAGAGGCCCAGAGCCGCAGGCAGGCCCAGCCGGCAGAGCCGTGCACTTGGCTCAGACTCGGGCTCAAGCTCAAGTCTTTCACCAGCTAAAGATCGTGTGATCCATTACCAAACGTGCGCGATCGTTTGCGCCTGTGTTTAGTGATATTTATTTATTTTTTTCGGTGAGCCCCACATACCCTAGCGAAAATAAGGCAGCTGGGTTAACGCCAAAATGGTGGGAAAGTCTCAAGGATTTAGGGAGCTTATAGAAAGTCTAAGGCCTTGAAATATATACAAAATTATATTGGGATATTTTTATATGCTTTATTAAGTTATATTTATTTGTAATTAACTATTGATATTTGTTCGATCTACAATCCTCAATTTAATTATCCTTCATTCACCCTTTCCCATAGAGCATTCCGTCTTCGTCTTATCCTTTTCCCGTGCCCTTTTCCTTGGTTTACTTTATCGTACTTCTTCACAACTCTTCTGCATTGCACCTTCTACTTTTTGCATTGACATTTGGTAAATATTGCCAAGGCTTGCACACCATTGAGCAGCAGTTGCCGTTGAAGACGTGACTCCATAACTGGCGGCCGCCTGGCTTCCTCCGACTCCAGCTGGTGTTGAGCCTGGTGACTATGACTTGATTTGATTTTCATAAAGACCATTTGTTGTGTGGCTTTCGCAACCTTCTCTGCCAGGCGGCAGGAGGTAGGAGGCAGGAGGCTGGGGCAGAGCCGCGGCCACTCAATCAAGCCGCCTTTTGGTTCCAGCTTGTTTGCCTAGCGCACTTCTCTGCGATCCCTCTGGAGTGGGCCAAAGATGGAATGGTGTGCATTGTGGCAGGTATCTCTCCAGCCAGGTAGAGGTACCTGTTTGCAACCCTTCCAGCATCGCAGCATCCCAGCAGCCTCAGCATCCATCGCACATTCTAATTAACTGCTCTAGCTGGCCGGCACAGAATGCAGAGCAGCGTTTTGTTTGCTGGCTTTTAAGTTTTTAGCCGGCCGTCCGGTCGTTCTTTTATGACACTCAAAGTGACCGCCGGGCGACGCACAATGAACTCCTTTCATGGCCTCGTTAGGCGGGCTGCCTTTGGTCCTCCTCGTCTGTTTGCCCAACATGATCGGTCCGCGGGGTCGGCTTATTAGAACGGTTCCGATAGGGAGTGGAGGAGGGTTAAGAGGAGCTAAGAAGAGCTCAGAGGGACTGAGAGGAGCTGAGTGGTGCGGGGAATCCTCTGGCGGGCGTTGCATTGTTTGCCGACCATTTGAAAAGGACGCGACGATGGACAGAGGAGCTCGTGACGAGTTCACACCCAGGGTTAAGTAAAGTCAAGTCAAAGGGGTTTTCTACAGAGAGAAAAAATATAAGGAAAATCGAAGGCAACAAGAAAATATTTTAAATTATAATCAGGACTTTCGAAAATGTAATATTATTTATTAGTTTCTTTATTTTAATTGCTATCTTTAAAGGAGTATTATACTGTTTTTCCCTGTGTAGACCCACACCCCCGCTCTGCCAAAGGCGGTCAGTTGAAAAACCCTTCTTGCGCCGCGATCTATTTGACAAATGCAAACAATTTTCCCCCGCACCCCTCACTCCTTTCTGACCGCTTTCCAGTTAAAACAGTTTTTGTTTTCCCCCTTTTTTTGGCTTGTTATTAGAACACTTTTCCCAAAAGGCCACTTAGACACGAAACGAATCAGTCCCCGTCCCCTCCGTCACCATCGCCATCTCCGTGTCCATTTCCATTTCCCAACTGCATCAGCATCAGCTTCGGCATCTCCATCTGCATCTGCATCTGCATCAGCATCTCATCGCTCACATCTCCCTCGGCTGCGTTATGATGTAATATGGCTTTTTGACTTTTGTAGACATGATAAAATACAAAACGTTGCGTGGCTGTTATATTGGCTAATGGCCGCGGCCTTTTAGACCATTTGAGAGCACTGAGAGGCCGGGGCTGGGAGGTGGACGAGCGGACTTGGCAGAGGTGTCAGGGAATCGACTTCAATGAATGGCCCGCTCTCGGCGGCCGGAGATCAAAGAGCTCTTGTTCTGGTTCTCGATTCTCAGTTCTCAGTCTCTGGCGGAGGCTCGGACCTTTGGTCTTGGTCTTTATTGACCGTGGTCCAAGTGCCCCGTCCGATGTGGATGTGTCCGTGCATTTGTGACCGCAGTTAGTGCTGCTTGAGACACATTGGGATGCGCGGATTGGGCAAGTGCCTCGGACCCGTCATCATCATGGCTGTGATGGAAGTGATGATGATGATGATGATGTTGTCCAGCAATGGCACTTCCCATTGAGCGCAATTCAATTTGGCCAGGCTAAAGTCCATTTGCATAATTCAAACAATAGACGAGCTTGGAAAAAACTATAAACATTTTACAAAATATAATTGTAAATTGTATTCCATGAACTCGACAAATAAAACAAACTCAAACTGCTCTCCAGAAGTCTATAAAAACCCTAGTCCTGCTACCGAGTTCAGCTGGATGAGCTTTACGAGCCTCTCCAGCTGTCTGAGCCCTCAGTGTGGACTGTAAATTTATAGTAGCCTCGGCCAGATCGGACTTACTATCGAGCCGCGCCCTTAGCCAGGCCGTTTCTCTTGGCTCCTTTTGCGCGATTTTGCCCTGGGCATGTCTAGAAGTTGGCCACCTCATCATTTGGCCATCATTTGTATGCGGCGGTGTGCCCGGTGACATGTGCTTTATATATAATTTAGAGTTGCAGGTCCGATCCGATGTGATCCGATGCGATCCGCTGGGTCCGTGCCTACATTCGTGCCTTGGAAACGTGCCAATAAGCGCGGCAGTCACTCGGCTCTTTCGCTGGAATCGCGGTTCTTGGGACTTTGGGGACTCATTTCCGCAATCAACCTGGAGCTGCTCCTTCACTGGCATCCTAGTTTTATGTCCAGCCATTATCAATGGGATCACAAATATCGAAAGCATTTAAACAGGTGCAAAATCAGTAGCCGCCGTCGATACCCGATATCTCTTATATCGAGGCTCGGGATGCCAAAAGCGTCGCAGCCTCGTTGTTGCAACAGATATTGCTGCTGCTACCGATGTCGCTGATGTTGCCGATGTTGCGATGTGGCGATGCTGCCACTGCCACTGCCGCTGCTTCGAATTGGCCCCGTGAAATGCGTGCAACGCGAATCGAGAAGACATCGAAACAATGAGAAGCTGCTACCGGTGCTCCTCACTTACAAGGCAATTAAATGCCAGGCATAACAATCTTTTGGGGTAACCTAACCCTTGAGAATCGCTCGCTTTCCAATGGTCCCGGAGGGGCTTAGAGGTGGGTGCGTGAGGCTACTTGGAGGGGGGCTTAAAAACAATAAAAAGTGGAAGCATTCATTTTAAAAATAATGTTGAATGTGCTCTTAATATTTTTACAAGTAAAAATATATATAGACCAATTAGTAGAAATATTTTTATTAAATAAATAAACTAATTTTCTATTTCCACTTGGTATTTATTTCAAGATAAATATTAAATAATAATTAAAAATATAGCATGCCTTTCAAAGACCTTTAAGATGAAATGACTATTAACCCTCTTATATGCCAGGTATATCCAAGAGTTCCTCGTGATCCAGAGCCCACCTCTAGTGCCCAGTTTCTCCAGTTGCTCTCAGCCACCTTCCTCCATCCACAACCATCATCATCCTCCTTCCCCTTCGTAACTCCTTGGCCTCTGGGGCCTTATCAAATGCGGTCTATCGGTTTCACATTGCCATTTGACAAACACAATTAAAAACGATTTAAGAAAGTAAAACGTTTAGCGAGTGTGAATGGGAACACAGTCGGACTTAAAATTTAGTTTTTTCCCCTCTACTGTTCCCCGCCGTTGCTGCCCCTTGACAATGTTAATTAGCCCACGGTAGGCGCCAGTCTACAGAAGACTGTCTGCAGAGGACAGTAGCGAAACATTTTGTTGTCGTCGCTTTTGTACAATTAAAACGTGATCAGGCCCTGGACAGGCAGCTACAAATTTGTCGAACACGCAAAATGGTCTTCCAGACCCTGTAAATGCGTGCCCTCCTCCTCCGGCCACTCCTCGCCCAACTCCTGCTCCGTAGACCAAATAGTATTGCATTTAATTTTGGTGTCGGTGGTGACTTTGGTTTCGGTTTCGATTCCGATTCGATTCCCAGACATGGCCCTAAAAAGAAAACTAGTTTTGCATACATAAACACGGCCCTGTCTGCACTACTTCCCTTCGGGATCCCGGCCCACGGGGGATAGCCTCCGTGTGGACACTGGACTCCCATTCCAGAGCAGCAGCTCGGCTGAAAAGTGAACCAAAAAGCAGACGGGGACGACGACAAATCCGAGACGAGTGGCGTCAGTGCAGGCCATGTTTATGAATTGTTAAACGCCGCTGCATTACCCGCGAGAAAAGCCAGTGACAGGGCCAATATAATGCCAGGGTTGAGGCTATAAATGTTTCAAGGGGAACTAAGAAAAGTAGGGAATATATATAGAACTATATAGAAATATTTAAGAATTATTCTAAGTTAAAAAGCGGAAAAAATAATGTGTCCAGAACATAGCCCCTCAATAAATCCCAGTTGCAATTTATTTTATTTAATAAACATGCAAGTTAAGTGCTCTATAAAATATCTAAGCTCTATAAGAAGAGTCTTTTAAATTATTAAAAGAAATTAAATTAAAGAACGAACCTTAGTATATTATACATAACTACCTTTTCCACATATATTTATTTATATAAATTCATATACAACCTTCCCAAGCCCTGCCCAGCCCTGGCATCCGCACACTTGTCGGCCAGACATTTGCCTGTCCATATTCTTTATTAGCTTTTTATTGCCACCAATATTTGTTAGGGCTGAGAGACAAAAAGGGCGGGAGTGAGAGCCTCTTGCAGCAGCTACTCCCCAGAGGAGCTGATGTGGCCTGGCCAGCGCTCGACCAAATGTCACCACATCCGGCCCGGGCAGCGAACTGAATTAGTATTCTAAGTCAACAGCAGGTGAGTTGCTGATGACTTGGCCCTGGTCTATGATGGGTTACAAAAAAAAAATATAAGAAAAAAAGCGGACAAAAGTGCCAGCAGTTGGCCAACAAATGCTGCACTTGCCCGGGGCCAACAGCCAAGTCTCCCCGTCTCCCTGCTTTGATTTCGTATGCATGTGTGCCTTATCATTAATATTTCTTCTGGCCGCACTCGGGCCATTCATACACGCGGAGTACCTCAATAAATTTATGGCCATTGACAATCAGTTAAGACAATCGGATATCTAGGGTAATAATTTCTAATTGTGCGGAGGGAGGGGCCCGGCCCTACAGCTGTTGAATGACAACCGAACGAGCAACCCTTTGGAGGATGCGTCTCTGGGTTTTTTGTGCTGGAAGGAAGTCGAGCTGGGGCTTCCGCTCCGGAGACAAATCGTAGCACACATGTTAGAGAAGTCTGGTCCGAGGGAGGGGACTAATGGGAAACGGCAAGGGACTTCCCAGAAATCTTGGGGAAATAACACGGAGAGAAATATAAAATCGATAAATGACAGATAAGGTTTGTTACAACATTTGGAAGGGCTTATATAAGAGAGATTGATTAGGAAAATATATTTAAAATTGTATTAAGCTAGTTAGTTATATGCTGAGTAACTTTTAAGGACCACAGAATATCTGGTGTCCAAGACGAAGACCGTTCTTCAGTTCTTCCCAAGGCCATCCAAGTACTTAATTTGTTCTTTTGTCTTTATTATGCGTGTGCTTGATTAATTTGCCGTCCCGTCAAGACATGGAAAATTATTCCGGCCTTGACAGCAAATCTGCTGAAAATTGTATTGAAAAACATGAAAATTAACCCAGAAAAGTTTCGCTGCGCTCAACAATAAGACAAAAGAATCCGTCGCCGGGTCTCTCTGGGCAGTGCTTTTTCATGCGCCGATATGCGGAGCTTGTCACTCTGACAGTCGTCTCTGGCGACAGTCATGCTCATGTGCTTAAGTTCAATGATTCGAACGGTGCAAGAAATAATGAAAGACAATGCCAGAAGTGTGCCAGCGAGGGGGCCGTCGCCGGGGGATGTGTATTTATGATGCAACCTGTATCTGCAAGGTTTTTCCTATGCATTTATTAGGCCCAGGGAAGGTCACCGCCGCCGGCAGCGACATTAAGCCAGGCAGCCAATTTCACCCACTAAACTCAGGCACACGACCAGGCGGCCGAAACTTGACAATCTTTGACAATTGCCAGCGCAGAGGGGTATATATCTCCGATCTTGAGCTTCCCCGTGTCTGGGGGCCGCCAATTACAAGCCGGCTATAGTCCGCTGAGCTGGCTGAGTTGGCCCGAGTTGTGTGATTTTCAGTGACACAGAAAACTGAAATTGTTCATTGTTCGAGAGCTGTTCGAGAGCTCGTTAATGACTTGCTCCCCATATAGCCGTGCACGTATCTCGGGTATATATAGACTTCAGGGTTAAGTCGGGGAAGTTATTATTATTGTCGACGCTTCAGTAACTTTTGCCAAAGCTCTACATTGAACAATTATTAACGAAATTAATTGCCTTAAGCCGGTGTCCCCCCTCGCTTTTAGGTCGCATTGTCAAAGTTATTTTTGAAAACTGGCCGAGCGTTTTATTTTAATCATCATCGGATCGCATCGGCCGGGCAATTGTGTTAAGGTAAAGGCCCCGCATTATTTCATCTACATATTTATAGCGCACTCCAAGCCACAAGAAATTCCGTGATTAATCATCCGCAAAATCCCCATGAGTCCCCTGGACCCATCTCACCCCATTCTAAGCCCTACTCTGAATTGGTTTGTTTTCTTTTCCGAGCTTGTGTATATTTTGTTTTGCGGTCACCGATTTGTTTATCCAAGCATTTGGCGCGTTTCGATAAAGAGGAGGCCTTCTTTTTTATGTTTTTGTTGGGGGAAAAAATTGTGCGTAAACGCGGTGGCTTTGGGGCAGGCTTAAGCAGCACTTGGGCCAAATATTGCGGTCGGGCCCGAAAGAATAATATTATTCTTTCTTCTCGGCATGGCCGGCTTCTGCATAACTCTGAGCTAATTTTTGCGCAGTTTTGTTTGCCCCAGAGAGGCCTCAATTAGAGTCTCGAGACGGGCGCCTGAAACGGAGACAGGGGCTCGAGTGCCCCTCGAGTGTGGGCTTGTGGACAATGAACCGCAATCACAATGACAATGCCAATGATGGAGATCACGGCGATGAATCACGGCTGTATGGAATTGGTAACAGAATAAGGCTGGGCCTGGTCAACCTGCCTGCCTGCCAGCGATCTGAATTGGTTTACTGTTTACGTTTGTCAAGTGAATATCTTTGTCTTTTGCGTGTGGGAGAAGTGATGAATTTTAAGTAATATTTTAGGAATTTCTTAAGCATTTAATATCTATAATTATTTATATTAATTTTATATATATTTCTTGGTTTATTTTACTTCTGGAATTTTCTCCTATATTTTTGTTAGGCTCTTGAGCACAGTATTCTCCCTTTTTTCCCACAGCACGCACAATCGAAAGACTTAGGCAACGAACTGCATCGAGTGCTGGCCGAAATGATTTCCCTGGAAATTGACCCGGCCCGACCTTAGACCTGTACAATTGGTAAACCACAAGAAGAGTGACAAACTGGCGCCAGTCCCGAGACAAGGACCACACACTTGATCGTAGGTGCGAGCTGGACAAGTGATCTATTTAGGTTATTATGTCTTTATGTTGGGACAAGCAGCGAACTCTGCCAGGGGCAGCTGCAGGGATCGATCTCATTGTTATTGGGAAACAGTAGGTGGTGCAAGGACGATGAAAAGAATACAGAAGAAGGAGCGGAGTGAAGTCGAAGAAGGAACATAGTCCTGGGCATAAATCAAACATAAGCTGGGATCCCCACGAAAGGTAAGTAAGTATTATAAATCTCGGGGCGCGATTTCGCTCATTTTCGTACCTTGCTGGCTGCAAATCATATTTAGCCAACCGGAAACCGATCATAACTCAAAAAAGGAAATGCTCATATCCTTTCGTTTTGACATTTCTCCTTCACATAATCAATGCCTCGATTAATCTAACTTAAAGTTTGCTCACGCTCCGTACGTGACCGGGTTCCGAATGACCCGAAAGAGTCCACGACTGCGACGCAGTGGCAGTTCCCATTCGGTTCCATAACGAGGAAGAGCAGCTACTTACAGATCCTTTTCCTGCCCTGCCCAGGCCAGCCCTGCCTTTATCTTTATCTTTATTAAGAATTTCAGTAGCCCTCCGTTTTGATATCTTGATTTTATTCCCTGTGCAGGGCATTAATCATATGGCAACATACTATATGCATGCATTTTGATTTGTTTTGTGTGGCTTTGATTTCTGTCAGTTATTCGAGTTGCATGCCAATTATCGAGCCCCGTCAGTGGCGTCAGCCAAGGGGGACTCTGCATCTCCCACTGCCACGATTGTTTGAGATTAACATTTGAGAGATTCCAAGATTGCGATCCAGTGAAATTTCCTGTGAAATCCGGCAGATATTAAGCTGTCTATCGCCCAGTTTCTGATTCCCACAGTTTGTTCTATTTCATCTCCCACAAACACCCATATAAGGTTTAGACCCACAATTCAACTGAGTTTAATATCTATATTTTTCATTGACACAGTTGGATTGCATAGCTCTGGGCCAGGAGGACCACACACCACTCCAAGCTCCAAACTCCACCCCCTCATCGCATATTCGTTTGTCTTTAGCACATGCATCACAAAAGTATGATTTAGACGTTTATTAAACTCCAAACAATGGAGATAGCAACTATAGGAACCATAGGCACTGTGTGAGCTTTTATTTGGCAGGCATTGTGGGAATTCAAATGCAGAGAACTTTGACAAGTCTATTTACCTTTTCGATTGTCAGCTAGGCAGCCTGTAGTTAGCACCTATCTTTGGGAAGAGGGAGAGATCTTCAGGGAGACAAAAGAAGGTTACAAAAATACAGAGACCTTCGAATTTGAATTTGTCTAAAGGAAACCTTACTTTTTAACTAGATCCCTTTTTAAGAAGTTAAATCGAAATAAAGTCACAATTAATCACCTTGCCCTACAATTAGCCACATTTAGAGTCCTAAGCGGATCCCACAGCCCCGGAAAGTAAATCGAAACTGTCTGCAACCCGTTAGCCAGATCATAAATATTTACTGGCTTGAATTACAGACTTCCACAAAGATCTCTCCCTCTCCCAAATATCCGTCCACGCACCAAAGCTGATATAAATTACAATACAACCTACATCTACATAGTACGGGGGCTTCAGCTCCAGCTTCAGCTTCATCCAAAAGCCAAATTGTTTTTTAAAAGCACCATTTTTATTACCGTCCGATAAGTGATCTCGCGACATTTTCAATTTTAATAGGGTCTCTGCCCAGGTCTCCTTACAAAGCCTTTGCTGCGGGTCCCGGTCTCAGTCGCAGTCTCAGTCAGAGTCTGAGTCCGACTTCAACATGGAGCGATCATTTGTCGTTGCGTTAATAAAATTGCATTGGGCCGGCATTTGAAACCGCTTTGCCGCTTTGGCGGTGGTCAAAACGCTCGAGCCCAACATGGCCCAGGCCCGGGCATTATTAATAATGCGGTGGGTAGACCCACACAGGACGGGGCGGCGAGAGGTCACCTGAAAATGCTGCAAAAATAAAACGGCAACCATTTTTAATATGATTGTATGTCATCTTAAGCCCACACTGGGAAAAACTGAACATTAACTATCCAAAAAAAAGGGAATGAGACTATTTACTATCTATTTAAGTAAATTTTGTTTTCTTTCCAAGACCTTCTTATTTTTCCAGTGCACCAAAGCCAGTGCCTTGGGCACTGCCTCATCCTCAGTTATAGCCATGTGTTGGCCCGTCTATTCGCATACTCAAATTATCAGCATGCCGGCGAGAGCCGGGATCCGGTCTCCCATTGTGTGGAGTGCTATGTGCTGTGTGCTGGCCCAGGTCTCTCGGTGTCGAAGACAATTTTTCATGAGATGAGCACTGGCTGGTATCAGGTGTGTCTGCGCCCCTCTGGGTCTCCAGCCTCCGGGTCCCCGCATCGGCATCGCGATCGCCTGGTAATGGGTTCGCCTAAATAGTTGGACAAGCAAACTTGTTGGCCGAGTGAAAATGGGTGATAATCCGTTTTGACAAATTTGCTTACACGCTTAGTGCGCCTGGTCAGAGTTCAAGACGGGGAGAAAATTTCCCCACAGATGTCGATGTCCTTTCGAGGGGATTTCGAAGCTGGAAGGCGTGCATTAAATGTGGGATAGTTTTCTCTTTAAATATAGTAAGTCATTGAAATATTTTATATATCCCAAATAGCATAAATAAATCTCGCTCATAATTATAAAATTATAACAACAAAGTGTCTAGGAATATTGAATAAATACATTCCTCAAATTTAAATAAATTTCATAAACTTCTAGTCTCACCTTCTTCCACGGATAGTGGATCTACGATAGCATTGAATATACTCAACCTATCTCAACTGAATCAAACATAGCCCAGCCTACGTGAACCCCTGGCTCATTGATAAATTCCACGGGTTCCCATCGAGATCGCGGAGACTGGAGATTGTGGACCCCCCGTTCGGACCCATTGAGGGGCTCATCTTTGCACGATTCAGATTACAATTAAAGTATCGAGTTCCTCTCGGCACATAGCTGGCATTTTATTTGAATAACTCAATAAGTGATTCGTCGCCGGCAATTTGCAAGTGCATTTAATTAGTTGCCAGGGAAGAGATCCGGCTCGAGTGCAAGTGCAGCGCGGCGGCAAAGTTCACTTTTAATATCATATTAGGTACTCGAGTGGCAGTGCTGCTGCCATTGTTTTTGTGCAATCTAACGTTTTGGAATTACCCAATGGGAATTAGCTCTGTGTGCGCGGCTAAACTAGTTTAGCAAATCACTTGGGCATGACTAAGTGCCATAAATGCATACAAAATTCCAGCTGCCACCGGTCCCAGTCCGATATGTGTGCACTCCAAGTCGCAGTCGCAGTCGCAATCGTAATCGTAATTCGTAATTTAGCGAAGATGTTTTGCAGCAGCCACACCATATAATTACGCCATTCGTCTAACGTCCGAAGGCTGGCATGGCAGGTCCAGGTGTGAACTGTGGCTGCAAAACGCTGCGCCAAATCATGCAAATCATTTTACTTTTTATAGTTCCAATAAACATATTAGCCGAGCGTTGCGCTCTCGCCCTAGCCAGGCGTATTTGTAACTTATTAATATTTTTTTCGCAGCCGCACGTAATTTCTAAACTTGCAATCGCTCCGTCGTCGCCGTCGTCGTTGCCTGATTTCCGGCCCCTCTCTTGGCCGCACCTCTCTTCAAACTCCAGGCCCCGTGCATCCCCCGGCCGCAGCCAGCACACATTGTTTAACGTCATTCAGTGGCTGAAATATCAAGCGTGAGAAAATCTATTATTATCTATCGCCAGCATTAGCTGTAGCTGCCGCTTCTAGTGCCCCCACGGCAGCTGAAAGCGGAACTAGCCGGTAGCACCTAGGAAAATATATATATGTATATATTATATACATATAGACGGACAGATGGACCACGTAATCTCGCCCCTGTAATGGATAGTTTACGCGGTGTGAGGTAACTAGCCTCTAAATGAGCGAATCTCTAATATTGATCAGGCCAAAGCGTCGAGTTTGCGTCCTAAGTCTTTTGATTTAAGTACATATATTTTTAAATATTTTAAATATTAATATTAAATTTATAATTTTAAATAATATCTGTATAAATAGATGTTAACGTAGAGTTATGTTTAAACCAATTATAAGACCCACAAACACCTTAAATTAAGTAAGCTCATTGAGTTCGCGTCCTAAGTCATTTGATTTGGGGGAAGCATTTATAAAAATTTAATTGATTTATGCAAAGTTAAATATTTATTAATAAGTATATGTTAACAAAGCGAGATGTTAAAACTCTGTGAAGTCAGACTTACGTTTTAAATTATGTTAACAGAAGGAGTTCGTGTCCTAAGTCTTTTGTTTTAAATTAATACAAATTTATATATATAATTTATTTTCATATAAATATGTGTCAATGGATGGATATTTTAAAGCCACATAGAAGTCAGACTTAGATCTTATATTTAACGGATCGAGTTCGTGTCCTAAGTCTTTTGATTTCATCGTTACTCAGATTCATAACTTTGGATAAAGTAGTTCAATCCTAGATTAAATTTTTTAAAATATTCTAATAAAACTAACACTGCTTCAGTTTTTAATATTTTTTACTTCTGTTATTTATTTATAATTGAAACAAAAGCCTTGGCTAAAGGAAAGGGAATCATGAAATTACCTTCCCAAACCAATGACAGATTAATTGCATTCGTACAATATTATGGTAATCGCTTCCCCCAAGCCAACTTAGCATTCTAAATGCCTCAAGACTTACACCCTTTATTTATTGGGTAAGGTTATGGGTTCATGGCATAATATTTTATAAATAGACATGTGAGTAAATTTATTAAATGGCAATGATCTCATTACAATTTAATGTCTGCCTGCTCGCCGGCCTGCCAATGCAATGGCTCCACACACGTTTCCATTTCGCAAAGGCAAAATTTAAATTAATTTCATTTAAAAACCACTTAGGCCCACCCCCAACACCAAGTGCCCACGAGCTCTTGACGCCGAAGCTCAAACTGTGAGCGAGCCCAGTGCCAGTGCCGGCTCAGGGGCTCCGAGGCTCCGAATCCCCGGGCTCTGAAGTTTCGAGCTCTTGCAAGTGACAAAGTGCGGCATGGCCAACTTGTTAGCATATGTTAATTAAAGCGGGCGAGCGAGCACACCGGCAGAACCCAGCTGACGCGGAGATGGAGTCGGATGGGGAATGGGCCCCAGACCCGCTGCCTGCTGCCTGCTGCCAGTCTGGCTGCGTTCGATGCCAATGGTGACTTATGGGCCCGGGGTCTCGAACTGGGGCTCCGACTTCATTTTAGCAGTCGCTGCAGAGCTGCCAATAACTGCCAGATTAGTGCTGACAACCTGGAGAGGTGATGATTGAAAGCACATAACAGTTTTTCAGATATTAAATATAAGAAATATATTAAATAATACTAAAATTTAATGGGATAAATATTATAAAATAAATGTGCTAATTTAAGGTAGTTTTAAGATGCTTTTGATCTATTGATTTCCTCACCGTGAGCTTTGAGTATTCTTAAGCTAAGATATCTAGAGCATGTCTTTAAAGTCTTTAAAGTATATTTCAAATTTGAAAATATTATAATTTGTAAGCTTTATAAATTGTATATATGACTCATTATTAGAACACCAATATTTATTATCACACAATAGAATAACCCTTATTTGCTCCTCAAGTGCTGCTCCTGTGACTCTGATCACCTCTCAGCGTTGACTGTGACTGCGACTGGGGGGAGTTGTTGGCCCATACATCCGTATACACATATATCAATCATCTCTGTCGAGCAGATACAATTCGATTTGCGCCCAATTTCAACGCCTCAACTACTTTGCGCTCAGATAAATCATCGCGGCAACAATAGCTGAGTGAGTCATTGACTGCTACATGTGTATTCTGTATCTTGTATCTCGTTTGCATCGCCTATCTGCATCTGGGCAGTGGCAGCAGCTCAGAGCCATAAGCGTTTTCCATAACTATATTTTCCGAAATCGAACGCGAACTCTCGGCGAACCCGCGCATTGATTTATTCCAGCAATTTGTTTTTTATTTGTTTAACTGGCATGGCCTAGTGTCTGCTCCGTGGGCCGGGGACTTGTCAGCGGTGCTGCTGGGTGCTCCTCCGACGCGACTTAATTGACTTAATTCGGGGGCTTGCGTGTGGCTCTAAACTCTCTCTAACTGGAGCAGGAAGAGACCCGAAATTAGAGGGGCCACAGAAATCGGGCAGCTCTCATTGTTTTTCCATTTCCATGAGAAACCGGCCGCGTAATTTGGCTGGCCTTTGGCAAAAGGTTCTACCAAAAGGAGTTACCAATCGCGCTACCGTGGGAGCTGCTCTCGAGCTGTTTTTCTTGCAGACAATTTTTGTTTTTATTTTTTTTTTTTTTTTTTTTCATCGTCCGCCGCCGCTTCCGTTGCTACAATTTCGTTTCGGTTTTTCCGTAGCGTGACCACAAATCCCAGCCAGCCCAGAAGACACTGGGGATGGCGGATTGCGGCGGGGACTTCGGGGAACTGGAGAATGGTACTGCGACTGGGGATTGGGATTGGCAAGAAGATGAGGCATGGGAAGGGGACAGCGGCAGTGTCGCCGACAACACTCTTGGCCACTAAATATCCGAAAATGATGGCGATAACAATTTTGCGCCCATGGCGTTGACGTTTTGCACTTATTATGTGCGCTCTCTCTCTGTTAAGAGTGGGTATGTCGATGCAGTCAGTCAGTTGGGGGATATACTAAGGATTATATTTTATATTAAAAAATGCAGATAAAAAATTTATTTTTTATTAAGAAGTTTACTATAGATTAGTAGAAGGTTTTCTGCTTAAAGGAAAGGTCTTGAAGGAGGGATTTGAAGGATTTTTTAAACCTACTTATTCTATAATTCATAATAAAATCTATATTTTTTTCGAATTAAAGAAGCTTGTAAGAGGGTATCTGTTCTTTATTATCCCCAGCTTGTCAAGAAAATATGATTCCAGGCAGGACCTTGAGGCCAGTGGCTCACTGGCTGCTCATCTGGTGTGGCTTTCGGTCGAGGTTTTTCTGTGGGCCGGGCTCTGATTGGAATCTGTCTGCCCCGCCTGACTGCGCTGGCTGGCACGGTGAGCAGAATTATGGCTGTCATCAGGCTTGCAGTTGACATAAACACTCATAGCTACAGGGGGTCGATCATCGTCCGTTTCCTCGGAGGAGGTTCTGCCTCCTCCTGGACGGCTTTGTCTGGCCATTTGCATGCACTGCACGCACACGGGGTTCGCGTCCGCAGCCTTTATCAGCTCAACTAAATATAAAATATGCTTTTAATCACATTTCCGCTGGACATCAAATAATTCCACACGAAACTAAAGTAAATCATTTGGAGATTTATGGGCCAGCGGGCCATGATGAGCGAACGAAACCGAGCCAAATCGAAATGGGCAACACTGGCCCGCTCGCTCGCTCGATCGCTCGCTCATCAATATGCAAGGCGCATTTGTTTTATAAAATCCATAATTGGTTCTACTGTACTTACGCACCGAAATCGGGGTAGCCGGGGGCTAGGGGATTTGTATTATGATACACAAACAATCAGACACTTATGGTCAACACTTTAGAGCCAGATTTGGGTCGAGCAAAGTGGCCCGCGTCGCCAAGAGCCAATGACCCAACAGGCAGTTGCTTTGGGGCCTTTAATTCCAGTCAAGCCACGCACTACACTTGGGGAAATGTAGTGTTAATTGAACTATATACATATTTCTTTTTTTTTAATTTTATTTTTAACTATTGTTTATTGGTAATTTTGTTGCTGGATTTATTTCAAAACTTAGTAAAGAACGTGAAAAGAAACTAACTTTGTGAAGCCTAAGATTTTATACCCTTGAACTTTGCAATTGGTTCAGGAGTACGGGCTTAAAATCGTTCATAACTTAGTCAAAAATTCATTAATTTTAGTTTGAAAAGCTTTTTTGTGGTGGTCTTCATAAGGTTAATTAATCTGCATACTCAATTTCGGATTTTGAAAAATTAAAATTTTTGTCGATTTTTGAAAATTTTAACGATGTTACCCCTTCTAAAATTTTGAAAAATTTTACTACAAAATTTTTTTTGTCAGACATGCCTAGATCGACTCGCCTGTTAATGCTGATCAAGAATATATATAATTTATAGGGTCGGAAATGACTTCTTCAAAGCGTTTAAGGCTTTAAACTAAATTTATAATTCCCTGCAAGGGCATAAATCTGTAAACATGTTTCTTATGGGAGGAATGTACATTAATATTCTCAATTATATTTTCTTGGTATGCTATTAAATTCTTTATAAATTAATTTGCTATTAAACTTAGCCACAAAATTAGAAATTTGATCATTCGCCTTACTTGGATAAATAAATAAAATGAGTTAGGGAATATCAAATCGATTTCCCCTCCATTCAAACACTAAAGTTTTTCTTTTTGTGCACCCATTTATACCTATATCTCCACACTATTTGCTTAGGTCGCCAAAAATGGGTCTGGCATACGCATAAATATCGAAATGAGACATATGATTTCTTACTATATCTATATCTGCAGCAGGCTCTCATTTGTGCCATCGTTTTATTTGCGCTACGTGGCCAGAGTTCCCAATTAGCCAGGCACTCACTCGGTTCGGGCCCCGATTTTCTTTAGGAGCGACTCGGCCCGAATGGGGGATTGCAAAACATTTTCGTCCACGAATTGTCGCCGTCCGGCATTTCGGTTATTGGTACAATTATGAAGTTTAATAGACGCCGTTATTATTGTAAATCAAAGCACATTGTGACACTTATGACAACTGAAGTAGCTCACATAACCGTTTTGCTGAATGAATCGGGTTTCGGGCCGCGGTTCGTTTATGGTAATGAAATTGGTAACCAAATCGGTATTTTCAGTTCATTTGGGGGCTATGGAAAGCTAAATATCCGCCTGAGGGGCACTATTAAATTACAAGAGTAATAAACAATGAATTCTTATTCATTTTCAGTGCAAAAGTGCAAAAAACTTTTAATAAGATTTAATTGATTCAATTATAAAAATTGTGTTGGTTTCTGCTACAAGCTTGCATATCATTTGCGTTAAACAGATTGATTTAAGTGAAATAACTGATTAATATAATATTCCCTAGCTTATGTCATATTCATTTATTCATATTCCGAGCTCCCACGTATTTATTTTTTCCGTTTTGATCTTGTTTTTAGGAGCGTTGCCATTTTCCCAATACCAACTATATATGTTTCTCCCACACACACTCGGACTGCTTCCCAAAAATTCTGTTCGCCAATTAATCACAATGTGGCGCTTGGCTCCGATCTGCCAAAAGCGGCTTCCATCCATCACGGCTCATTTGTCAAAGGTCAAAAGTGAGGCAGTCAGGCAGACAGACCTAAAATGGACCACACAGACACCGTACACCCCGGCTGGGATACCTGCCAGATACAGACACCTTGCCAAGATCGCACATAATTGATGTCTTACTCGGCCACAATTTTCAATTTGAAATTGAGCGTGCGAATTCCGAACCCTAATTATGGGATGAGCCCTGGCCAAGGCACATAAATTTGGCAATACCTCAATGCGAGTGTGTGTGTGGCTTCCTTTTTTGTATTTCCGCCGGAATTAAGTTCTCGGCATTATTGTGCACTTGCCGTCGGCAGCCGCCGGTCACGTCACCTTCGAGAGTTCCATAATCCTCTTAAGAGATCGGAGCGTGGGCGTCAACCTCCGACTTCCGCCAAACACCGATCGAAGGCACCGGGTAGCTGAGGCCACCCAGCTAAGAGGCTCTAATGGAGTTATTACAGGAAATTAATGAAGCCATTAGAAAGATAAGCATAGAGGCGGGCTGGCATTAAGGGCAGTCTAAAGAACTTGCTATTATTTTAAGGAGTATTATGTGGGATAATAGATTGAATTGGAAGTTAATAAAATACGTATTTGATTGTAGAATAAGTAGTATGTAACAATAGGGCCTTGAGAATATATTTATTCTCGGATATATTGTCACGCACTCGCACATTCTAATTGTAATCGTCTCTGAACAAATAACTCGCTAGAAGACATTCATATAGCCTCCTCCTGCTATCTAATCCAAGCAGGATCTCGCCCAAAATAGGTTAAATCTTTCGATATTCAATATACACTCACGATTAAGCAGTTGTCGGCTCAATTTACATGGCAGCCTCCAAGTTTGACTCGCAATTGAATGCGCGGGGCCAAAGGAATTCGGTAGCAAATTGTTGCGTGCGGGCCACATTTGCAGTTGCAACTGCAACCAGTGGGTTGCAAGATCTTCTTTCTGCACTGAAATAAAATAATTACAATTAAATAATAAAGTTTTGATAATCAAAAACGATTTGATGTGCTGAAATCAAGAAAATTGAGTGTAAAACTATGTGCTGAAGAATTTTTGTTCTCAATTTAAAGTAAATTCAGCTTAACTACAAATATTTAATTCCTCCTTTGAAATACACACTTTTTATGCTCAGTGCATTCGCCTCGACTGCCACCTGCCCCAGCGAGCGGGGGATCCTAGGCATCAATTGTCTCCACTCGTTTTTCCTCGCTTTTTGGCCACCACGATATTGTTGTCGCATTTGGAGACGTCGCATTTGCGCAAATACTCAAATTAAATTCCAATTCATTGAGGGGCACACACGGAGAAAAGGAAAACGAAACAAAAGACAGCAAGGAGGAAAAGAAAAAGTCCATCTGCAGGCGGAAGGCGGCGCTTGGAGATCCCCAGATCCGCCGAGGAGCTCACAATGTGGCCCATGCTCAAGATTAACATAAAACAAATTATTCCAACGTGACTTAGCCATAAATGAATGAGCGTACAAAACTTTAAGCCTGGATTGGTCTTCTTTTCGCTGCGCGGTTTTATTTTTGTCCGTCGCTGCGATTCCCGGGAATCGAGAAGATCAAGCGAAATGCTCTGAATGAAAGGCCCCTGGGCTCAAGGAGCTCTGGTCAAGATTTAAGTAGTCGCAGCAGCAGCGCCAAGTGGGAAATAGTGAAGGGAAACATGGGTGGCTTTGCCATTGTTCTAGGGATCAAAGATTTCTATATATTTCTATGATATCTGTGGGCTGACTTCTCTACGAAATCCTTTGAAAAGCCTTAAGCCAGCTTCCGTTGATCGAATTTAAATGTTTCTGCCTTGTTCTTCAATAACTGCAGCCATGTTATATCACCTCCCGACATGACATCAGCCATCGGGTGAAGGGGGTCGAGGCAGCAACATAAACAGAATCGAATTCAGATTCAGGTTCAGACTCAAACTCGGAGACAGAGTCTGGAGCTCAGCTCGGCACGTACGTCACGACGATATGAAAAGAGCAATCGAGTGGCACACAAAAAGCCAAATATGTGCATTAAATGTGCATTGGCATTAATCGTCGATGCTGAACCGTTTAGAGTTCCCCCGATCCGATCCACCGATCCACCGATCGATCGTATAACTGTTAGCCGCACAATATCGGTCATGTTCCAGTTGCCCGTTGCGGTCTCGGGGTCTCCGCACCTCTGACTTGGCAGGCGGCGGAGCTGGGCTCCTCTTACGTGCTCCTGCTCCACCTGCCCCCGATCCCTGAACTCCGATCCCCCGATTCCGTTCCTGCCGCTCCTCGCCCATGTTTAATAATTTATAAATTTATTTGTGTGCCTCGAAGTACTCTGAACTCCACGTAATGTGTGGTGTGTGTGTGTGTATGATCCTCTGCCCACACTCGTAAAAAATATATAAAAATTAGCAATGAATGGAATCGGAAACTATAGGGTTATATAGTATGTTTCATTTTTCATTTTGTACTTAACATTGTAACATTAATGCCTTGTAATTTGTGTAAATGAATTCCAAATATTGCAATAAGCTTATGATAGATTAATTTCTTAAAAAATTTCAATACTTAATGTTAATTTTTAATTGTTCAAGTGTAGCATCCCTCGACCACGGGCAGAATATGATGTCGCGAGGTTGTTCCAGGTACTGCAGGACTTTGACACAATTGCATTCCATTAGCATACACAATTAGCCAACAACTGGCTGCTGACTGATCGTGACGCTGGCATTGGGCCATGTCAACATTTATGAGTCGAACCTGCATTTGCGCAAATAAATCAATTTTACGAGCATCCTCCGACCGGCTACCGTTGTTGTTCTTTCATCACTGCCTTGCACAAACATTGCAGGAATATAGATACTATACTATATATGTAAGGAGTCTTCTAGGGGATTAGGGATTACGGCCTTCGAAAATTCGGCTATCGATCAATAGACGTGCCTTGCTTATCGGGCAGGTGCTAAATTGCCAGCTCATTACGTGACAGAACAATAACAACACTCGCCGTAATTGGCAGCCACCAAAGAACAAACTTCATTGAGCACTCCGAAAGGAAGGAGGGAAAACCCAAAGGTAAGTTTAAGAGGTGGCTCGAGATAATGATGGACTTGCAGGATGCCCATTGTTAAGCCAAAGATCAAGAAGATGAAGAGTTAAATTGATAAGTTCTATAGAAAAATAATGAATCAAGTAGCTAGTGTTTTAATAAGAATTGAATATTTGAAACAAATTACATATCAGAGAGTTCTTAGATTTAAGTCTGATCCAGGAAACATTATTATTTTCTATCAATTGCTTTTAAATTAAATTACTTTTTAAAGACTTCAGTTCTTTACCCCTTCTAATGAACCCCATATACCCCGAGCAACACCCCTTTCAACAAACAGTGACCACCAATGTCGGAGGATGGAAAATCAAAGTCGGCTTTGAGCTATTTAACCAGCCAGTGGCTGGCCAGGACAAACACCAGCATCGCAGCCAGTGTTCGATCGGCGGCTTGTTGTCCTAATAATTGTGTAAACAACAATGACGCGTTCCCGACTCCACTTTTCAGATTTTCAGTTTTCCACCGGACCGGAGAACGGCGATCGGCGATCGGAGACCGGAGTCTGAGGACTGGAGAGCAAAGACTGAAGCGATCTGGCCACAAGTCGTCGGCTTTCCTTTCAACTTCTCTGCCGGATTGTGGACTGTGTGAAGAGTGCTCGAGGAGGAGGAGGAGGAGGTGCTGGCGATGGAGGAAGAGGAATAGGCCTAGAACAAAGTGCATTTGTCTGGCAGTTAGAGTTTGGCTAATTTCTAAGCAGCTGCCGCCTCTGTCCGCACCGAGCTTCTTGAGCAATTCAAATACATAGTAATAACAATAATAACAAATACTAATGGTGAACAAATACGGACAGCGTCGGGCCTAATCCCGCCATCGGCCATCAAAAGTGTTGGTCATTGGGTTTTGGCCGTCTCTGCCGTCACCTGCAAATGTGGCCTTTGTGTTTCCTCAAAGAAAAGCGTATGTAGATGCTTGAAACCGAAGAATATCTTTTGATTTTGAACTCTACCTAAACCGTCACAGTATCTTTTCTGAATTCGAACTGCAAACCAATTATTTCCAACACCTTGGGAGGTCCACTGCCCACTCATCGGTCAGTTGGCCAGGGAAGTACACTCAACCCGATCGAACTTTGTCGGCTCCGCCCCCTGAAGTCATAGCCAGTCATTATATGGTAATGATTGAGTTATTACGCTCGTTTTCATCCGACTTCCGTTTCATTAGAAATGCATTGATCGGGCCCGCTATCTTGATCTTGTTGGACATGATGCACTCAACGCGAAAAAACCACAATAATTCTAATTGAAATTATGCAAAAATCCATCTGGCGAAAAGTACACATCGATAGCCACTTAATAAGAAAATTATTTCGATGCCGGATCAATGTTAGTTCGGGTTAAGTACACTTTACAGATTGGAATTTGTCTGAGTTTAATCTCTGATTGCTGACTGAGCGGGTGTGGTTTCTGTGGATTGTCCCGGAAGTGATCGGAGTGGATTTTCATCAGTTGTGGAAATTGGTTTTCCAAGCTTCCATTAAAATTTGATTGTATAAAAACGGATTTTTTGGATTTCATATAAGGCAATAACAGGTGATTTAGTGAAAGATATTGATTATATGTTTGGTGTACCGAGTTTCTCTTATATAAGTTTTGTGCTTTATTAAAACTTTACAAAATATTTGAATTTCGACAAGCTGCTGCCAAACAACTTCCTATCCCTACTTCCTCAACGTCTATATATGCATATACAATTAAAGAAATGTCCTGAGGAAGAAGTTAATGCACTTTAGGGGTATTCATCCAAAACTTTCTATAGTAAGCCCGATCACGAACTCGCATAAATCTATCACTTCCCATCGTCAGCCAAAGACACAATTCAAAAGCAATAAAAAAGCTAGAGACAAAGGAAAACCATGAAATAGAAAATAAGTTAGATGAATTTTGGATTTTCAAAATTCCAAGCGCAATTTCCTGTCGTAAATACTGGAAATTGTGGGCCAAGCCCTTCGACACGTTACCAAGGCCTAATGGCTTCATTACCACTTCATAAAGTCACGTTATTATTACGTTCGCCTGTCAGGGCAGCCAAACAAAAGTCAGACATCAGAAATCAGAAATCAGAGAACCGAAATCAAAAACATATCGTCTGAAAGTCCAGAAAGTTGGACATGCCGGGGGAATCGTTCCTGCCATCTGCCAAGCGGAGTGACAGGCCCAATAATCGAAGGGGAGGAGGCCGAAGGAACTGCTATAGAAACCTGCAGACATATCATTTCGTGGCCATTGTGCGTTATTATGCAAAACTTGTTAAAGGCATTTATCAAAATCAGGCAGAGCACGAAAGTTATTGAACTTCACCGACGCCGATGTCAGGTCGATGTCAAGAAGAAAGCCCCAAACTCAACCCCAACCAGAGCCCCAACCCCACTGGGGCGTAACTGTAAACCTGGCTTTTTGTTAATGAAAATATCGAAGAGTGCCAGTGCCAGCATTGGAGCTAAGAAGTGCCGTTTATGCTAATTCCGAGGCGGAGCCCCAGCCCCACGGGATTTGTCAATTAAATGCACATTTCGTATGGCCGCCGTGCACTTTGCGCCCCCCCAAAAACCTCTCAGAACACAGTCACTAAATAATAAAAACTCAGCCGAATTAATATGCAGCCAAGAGCTTTCTTTCCCAGATGTCCCGTCACAGGAAATGAAGCATAAAAGATGCATGTACAAATATTTTTGTCATGGCATTCGTACATTTGTAATTGTAATTATATGCATGACGAATGCCCGCTCTGGCCGATAGTTTGATTTTAATAGTCAGGTGCTCTGCCCGGGCAGACGGTGGGGGAAGACTGGGAGTGGGCCCAGCTTTTGGGGCATGCCCCATCGGTACTCGGGGCCCCGGCCAGAGCCGAGAGGCGAAGCCCACTGCCGTCGACATTTTCCCACATTAAGCGCAGCCAAAGCGATTTGCAAAAGGCAACAGATTTGTGATTCGTTTCAATAACATGGAATTAAAGTGATCAGCTAATGATGGAGCCATCGACTGCCCTGCAAGTAAGTATGACGGGGTTCAAGTTTCCCTGGCTCTAATGGCATATTATTAAAAACATATGTTTGGTATTTAAGAACTCTTGATCGTGTTGGGATTTCTAATGAAAAATTTAAAACAGTCTCAAAATATATTGAAAACTAACCAAATAAATATTCTTTAAATTAAAAAGGGTGGATTAAGTGGAATTCAATTGATGAATGAATATTATTAATCCCTAAAATTACTCTTAGAATTGTGTAATCATTACACTGTAATGTATTCAATATTTAATCAATTTATTTCATTTAGATTACATTTCATTAATAACAGGTCTCTAAGTTTATTAAATCGTATGGGAATTTAAAGGAAACACATTTTAGAATCTAGAATTAAAAGGGAATTCAGGCGAATTAAATTAAGGAATATATATTTAATCCTTTAAATTACCCTTTAAAATTTATAATATATTTTAATATATTTTTTTAAATTTATTTGAGTACTGTTCATAGCTCCAAACTCAAGCATTAGCCCATCACAGACCTTGCTACTCCTCTATAGATGTACAATTGCTTTGCATAGCATCTTTAATCACGTTTTTATTGTTAATGAATCCAATGAAACCGAAAACTCCCCCCAGTTATTCGAATCGAAGCATTAACACTTGGGCCCGGGCAATTATTGTGGCCATTGACCAAGATTCCGCTGATTGGCCTTACATGGCCCCCTTGTGCCGTGTGTTGTGATTGCAGATGGCCGAAAGTCGGATGCTGTGGGTGGCGGCGATGTTCCGACGATGATTGAACGCTCTCTCGCTCGAGGTCGCCGCTGGATGATGGATCATGGGAACAGTCGCAGTTCCGATTCAATAATGTGCAGAAAGAGTCGGGCGGGACCACCCAGGCGGGCCAAGAGCCCACTAACTTAGCCGCTAAATGGTACCAAAAACAAAGGGCTAGGAGCGATACTTGGGTTAGCCCATTAGACATAATTAAAATGCAACTCAACGGCGGAGAGACAAAGGAAAGCCGGGAAAAATAGAAGCTTGTTGTGCGCCTTTATCGACGGATTGTCTAAATTATCACACACACAATGGGCTAAAAGACGGGGCAAACAACGGGCAACACACACGAAAATTATCAACCAACTGATTGCCAATGCAAACAGTGAGGACCGAAAGTAAGCAGCCGAAGACGAGGCAGGGGCATACTTAACACTTTTTGGAGCCCAACCAACGAGGGACACGGCTCCCCTCATATTGGCATTTGTTTCAGCAACGCACGAGTGGAGTTGCGCATTGATTTAAATTAACTTTTTGGGGCCCGGGTGTTAATTGACACCGACAACAGTCGAAGAGCGGCCTAGACAATTGGAGGTACTCAGGCTTGGACTGATTTTCACATGAGCAGAGTCGAGACCCGAGACCAAAATCGAATCCATTGACATTTCGCCCCCAGAAGGGGGAGAAAAAACAAATAACTTAGGCAACAAACTTAGCCAGAACTCATATTTTATTTATCATAATCAGCCAGCAGCAGCGGCAGAGGCAGCTACCTTAAGCCATTAAAACAAAAACTGTATATATCGAAAAACAAAACGTACGCTTAACTGCAATCAATTAACTAAATGTGGATGTCGAAAAAAATAAAACACCGCGGGAGGTAGACAAATTTCGCTTTGCCTCCAATTCTGGCTGTCTCGTTAGGTTCCCTCTTCAAGCGAAACAACAATTCCATTTGGCAAATAAAGTTATTTATCCGAAATGATTATTCTCGATTCCGATTCGGATCGGCATAAGGCCAGAACTCTGACGGCATGCGGCGTATTCAAAACTTAGGTGTGAATTAGTGGGTAATGACATCATTGAACTTTAACTTGGCACCGGGCGAGACTCGATAATAACTGTAGCTTGTAGCCCGTACCACACCTTCCAGGCAGCCTGCTAAGGCAATAGCAATAACTATCAGCCAAAAGCGACAGATACAGATATAGATATGGCACTCGGTGTGCAAATATCACAGAATTCTATTAGGGGAACCGTGCCCTGCCGGCGGATGCAAAAGGCAACACTGAATGGGGGCAACGAATAATTGTTTTAGTCATATGTGCGAGATTTTCGCAGATTTCCATGAATTACCGCGATGTATAGATTCTGCTCTGATTGATTTAATGAGCCATTGATTATACAAAACAATTACGTGGAATCGCGACTAGAGGTGAGGGAATAACCGTTTAAATACAGTGTTTGAGTTGCTTCTTGGAACTGCTGCTCTTCGTGATATGATTTATTTGGGTTAATAAATATTTTTAATTGACAGCTGCGGTTTGCTAAGATATGGGATTTCAGGTCATATTTCATAACACAATTTACTAACATCCTTTTTTTAATGAGGTCTTGTCCAAGACTATTGATTGAAATGTTTGAACTTAAAATCTTTGTAATATATAAATTGTTTTATCAATTTTAAACTTGAAATAAAATGTTAAAAATTAATTTTTGATGCCTCATTTAATAATTTCAAAATTCATCTATGTAATATAATTATGAACAATAATTTGCTACATTTCTAAAAAATGTTGTTCAGGTTTAACAATATTTTTCTGGCAGAAAAAATAACTTACCGCTCGGTCCTTGCTCCTAAACCTCATAATTACCACAACTAAGTAAAAACCAGATGACAACTTAGTCCAGATTTATTTAAAAATACCTGAATAGAGCTGCCGACAATCCGAGGAGCTACTGTGAGAAGAAGAAACAGTTTCTAATGAGAACGAATATGGGATTAGTTCAGGACAGGTGGACCCTTTTCCGCCGAAAGCAATCCTTTTATGATGCAAATCTCCGGTGATATCATCAATAACAAATGTCGCCAGCTCTACGATTTATGACAGACTCATCTATGGGCGAGTGTGTGTTAATTTATGCCACAGACTGTTACAATTAAAAGATAAACGGTCGCTTTGCATTGGAAACGCACCGCTAAATGTGTGCCCCAAACAATGGGCCGAGGCCCAGGGTCCCCAGAAACCTCGGGGACATATTTATTACGGATATGGGGATATATATGGAGGAAGAAAAGCCCAAAGAACCAGAGATGGAAAACCGGTTAAATGCATTTTGTGTAACAATGTGTCAGGCCAACTAATAATGCCCAGCACAAAAACCCAAAAAGAACTTGACCTGGCTAAAGTCCCATTTTGGTAGCTCGGCGCGAAGACGAAGAAGTCAGCCGGCTAAACATTTCAATTTTAATTAAGCATGATAAATGATTTCACTTGGACGCATAAATCTTTTTTACAGTCGCGATGAAACAATGAAGTTCCTTTGTTTTCCCCCAAACTCGCAGCCAGCAACCCGCGGGCCGCTCTTTTTCCTGTTTTGTTTGTTTGGCTCAGAGGAGATAAGGGCCGAAGCTGTGAAGAAAATTGATTTGAAATTAATGCAAGAATTTGTTATAGAAAAAATAAACAAGCTCGCGTTTGAATCGATCGTGTGCTGGAAAATAAAAGCTGTTGAGGCCTGCGATTTGAATTGATTTCGTTTAAAGAAATGAGCCACAGATTGGATTTCTTAAATATGCACGACTCCGAGCCGCCTCGAATCGGAGAAAAATCGTCGCAAACGAGCGTCTCAGCAACGGTCGCCGATCGAGAAAACAGATCTTGTCTCAATTGTCATTGTCAGGGAGATGAAACAAATGTTTTTAGGAAATTTTCGGTTCGCTTAAGATAAGAGCTGCATCACTTAACTAAAGTTAATGATGTCGACGACAGACTTCGGATAACGAATAACGGCCAGGGCTAAAGTAGATCACATTTTAAGGTTTTAATTTAAGATCTTTCATTAGCTTACATTAACTTGTTTAGCATTGAAAATGAATATATAAGCACGTCATAATATTTAAATAAAATGCATTAATGGGGAACGTATATTTTTGTGTGCTTTTAACTTGGGTTTGTTATTAATAATACTGTTTGTTATTAACACGAATATATGCTTTTGCTCTTATTTAAGTGTAAGAACTTTTCTTCCGTTTACTATTAAATATTTAAATAATAAAACATGTGTTTATATATCACAAGTTTTTGTATTTATATAAAACTAAATTAGTTTATAAATATTTTTGTATTTTATGGTTTATCTGTATGCTTGTATAATCACTCCGCCTTACAGAGCTCGAACATAAACTGAAACCATTGACTTTTAATGGTAATGGCACTTCCTCAGCAGCAATTCGTTTAACCCATTAAGGACTACGGAAAGACATTTCTGAGAGCTTACTAAAAATTTCTTAAGAATTCGGAATGACCCTAAATTAAGTAAGAACTATTTTTTTCAGTTTTGGAATTATATTAAAACACATTAATTAAAAGTTAAAACCAGACGGGACAGCATAATTGTTGTTAGTTATTCATAAGTAATTTTCTTTACTGATTTATACTTAATTTATCTATCTTCAAAATTTCTTCGGAGTTTGTTTAGCTCTTATCTTAACAAAAATCATGTTAATCCACAAATCACCCATGGTTTTCATGGGGTTAAGGCAAAAGTCCTCGTTCTGGTTTCTCCTCCTGCTCAGACTGACTGCTGTGCGATGCTGAGCAGCCATAAGTGCTAATAAATTGTTATACAAATACATTAAAACTAAAGACTAATTAAATGACTGTACTTAAGCGACTCGAGGCAACGGCAAGCAGAGTTAATCACCGCTGGAGGCTGCGATCCGCGATCCGCGATCCGCGATTCCGCATCTGGAATCCGAGCGCTGAAATCCGACCACTGGGCAAATCTCTGGTGACTTGCTGGCGCAATCCCTCGCCGAGTGTGTGCTCCGTTTTCCCTCGCCAGCGTTTCGTTTTGTTTTTTTGCTCAGAGAAAACCTTTTGTGGTCATTAATTCGCACTTAATATGCTTTTTATGGCCAGCAGTTTCATTTTGTTTTGGAACGGTGCGAGGTTATGTGTGCAAAACAATTATTCCGCAATTAAACAGTTTGCACTTCGCCGAGATGCAGTGAGAGCGAGCGGGCGAGCGGCAGGTCCAGTCCAGTTCGAAGCTAAGCTCATGGACAGTCTTACATATTAATGAAGTCCCCATCCAGGGGAGTTGATACCAGGGATGGCAGCGTGACTGGGACTTAGAGGATCATTGATATAACTCTAAAAAAAATGAAATATATAAGTCTAAAGGAAGTTATAGAAATGGTATGTCCGCAGAGGTATTCTTTTGTAGGTTGATACATAGTTATTGTTATGGTAATAATAACTGGCATATAATGATTCCTATTTAGTCCTGTTTTTATAATATACTATTAATATTTTATTAAAAAAAATCGTATAAAGGGGTTTTCATGGTTGTATAAATTAATATGCAATTTAAGAGGTACACATGTGTTTTAGACCTTCCCCTGGTTAATACTATTTCCTTTCTTTAATCAATCAATTTCAAACCTCTCTCTTATGATAATCCCACTTTATATTATAAGAATCTTCCATTTCTTCTCCATATTTATGCCATCTCTAGCTGTGAGTCTTAATTCGAACAAATCACTTAAGCGGCACCGCAGGCAAATGACCACCAAGAGTACAGTAAAAGCACGCCAGTGGCTATGGCGACAATGCGTCGACTGCTTTTTCTAGTTCGCCATATCGAACGCACCCGGGGAGTGTTAAATATGTTGCATTCCCCTGCGGATACGCCCCCTGTTCTTGCCCCTGTTCCTGCCCCTGTTCCCGCCCCTGTCCCTGTCCCTTCAGCTGCCATCAGTTCTAATTGCTGCGGTCGAACTCGACTGTGGCCTGGCCTGATTGCACTCTAGGCCCACTGATGGTCATCGCGGTGCGGTCCACGGCCATGTCCGCGAATGGTACGTTTCGCTTCTTTATTATAATTATTTTGTTTGGCTTTTTTTCGCGAGTGCCAGTGTGTGGCAATTATTCACTTAAATCATCGGGAGGCATCCGAGTGTCATGCTGAGTTGCAGTCACAGGGCAAATCCAGGGGCAGCAACGGGAGCAGCCATTCTCTGGGGTTAAGCGATAAAGCACAGTAAAAAATGTTTAGTAAAAGTAATGGAATAACAAAAAATAAATTATCATTAAATAAAATGAATTAAATAAATTTTTATTAGAATAATTAGATACATTTCGAAAGTTAAGGGGAAAAGCTGAGTACTTAAATATATTATTTTAAAAAACATTTCAAATACAATACAAATATTTAAGGTATTGGTGTTGTTAATCTATAAAATATTTAAGGTTTTGAAGAGCAGTTAATATACTTTAGAAATTATAAATAAAATTAAATAGTAACTTAATAAAACATTAAAAAAAGTATTATGTGATCTACCTTAATCGAAAAAATATTGAATTGATACTTGATTTTAATTATTTTTCTCTAAGGCCTAAAGTCTTTTTTAGATCATCTACCCGATCAGCATCCCAATTCCAAGATAATCCACTTTTCGGCCTGAATTTCACCTACAATACGCACAATTTGTCCTATTAATAAAGCAATTCCAAAACGATTAAGAGCCACAAAGTGACCACAGGACAGAGAATGCCGCCGTAAAGCGGCCCGATGATGGGCAGAAACTCATTTGGACATTTATAGCCGACAAGATGAGTGGTCACAATGCAGCGGCCCTTGCGAGGGGAGTATGGCCGAGTAAGTTGGGCAAAAGCGAGGCAAAACCGAGTTATAAATCACTTTGTTGCGGTCGCCCAGGAGTGGGGCGGAGTGGGGATGGGAGGACGCTTTCCTTTTCCCGACGGCGCCATAAATTTAATTTGAAATTAATTTTTTTGCTGCTACCAGAAAGGAGGCTGCCGCCTGCCAGCTAGTCGGGTCATCAAAATGCTAAGCTATGTAAATGATAAGCACAATGCCAGCCATCCCGGCCGGGCAAATCCGGCGAGGCCTCTGTTGGCCAAGTTAACATTTTGTCCCCGTCCCGAGGAGCCAGCCTTTGGCTTATTTTTGCACGCCAACTAAATATGGTAAGGCACGCATTTGTTGTAAAATGCAAAATTGAATATTGAGTGCAGCCGGGGAGCCACTCTGGCAAGGAGCTGGAGCTGCTCCGGAGGAACGGAGGGAGGCTGGAGGCTGGAGGAGGCGGAGACCCCTTGTAATTATGAGCAATGCACTCGATAAAAATTGAAGTTTTCATTTCGCGAAAGTTTTTCACCATCCACGGAGGCAGAAAAGTCGGAAAAGGAGCCAAGAGCCGCAACAGTAGCCCCGAAAACAAGCCAGCCAAACATTTATTGTTCTCCCGTTAAGGCAAAAAGCGAGGCTCTGGGCCAAAACTCTTCCCAGATCCCCAGCGACCGCAAGGGCATGCGAACTAAATTTCGTACAATTATGAGACCAAAACAAGAAGGAGCTCAAGTTGGGAGTACTCGACGAGGCACATACCCCCTTGGGAAATGGTCCATAAATTAAGGATGTAAATTATCCGGAGAGATATTTAAATCTATTAAGAAAAAACTAAAGTTCTGATGGAAATATAATGATTTATGTTTGCCGTTTTTGCTAATAAAGATTGCTTAATATTTTACGATTGTGTGACATTAACTGGTTGTTTTGAAATGCTGTAAAGTTTATGGAATTCAGCAAACGGTTTTACAAGTATTCTGAAATTGGAAGTAATAAAAGTTACTTGGGAGTTAACCTCAATTTAGGTATTTTCCTCAAAAGTAGTAGTTCTTAAAGGTTATATATTTACCTATATTTAGTAAATATTTAATTGACTGACTATCTGGTTAATTTTGATCCAGCATCCCCGCTGCTACCCCGCCTCGCATTTGGTATAGACGAAACCGACAACAGAGCTCATAAAACGAAGTTGCAAACGGTAGCAGAAAACCGCAACAAAACAATCGAGCTGCATGTGGGAGGTCCTGTTTGGCCATAATGACAACCGCATTGGAGACCACCAGGTGAGTTGCATGCAAATTCTGCCTCCGGATCGCTCCTTGCCGCCTTTCTGCCCAGAGATCCCCCCGAAAGAGCAGGCGACAAACTTACGAATTGCTCATGTCAATGGTGGCCGGAGAGTTCGGGGAACTGTGGCTTGCAGTGGGTATTAGTGGGGTCTCTGGTGGGTGGTGGCGGGTTAACTTGGCTGCACAGAAGCGCCAGGGAGCGATCATAATCTATGGGAAGCTGGGAACCATGGCCAGGAAGTTTTCGGCAATGTTCGCCTGGCTGCCGGTTGGTTTTGTTTGCTTTTTTATATGCTGATTGGCATTAATAATGGATTATCACGATCACGGGACTGGGGTGTATGGAAATATCGCTCTATGGGAAGTGTGAGTGTGTCTGCACTCGAAGAATTTAATTAGTTACTTATGAATAACATTAGTTACTTATGAATAAATAAACAGCAAGGTCATTACCTGAAGTTTGGAATTATTATCATGAATGTATGAATGTAAAGTCCTTATTGAGTGATCTTTCTTATATGTATATACAAACACTTACTGGAAAGGTAACTCCTATTTTAATCTCTTCGATTTTCAGTTAATTAGACTCCCCAGTTTCGGATTTTTCCAGTGTGCCTGTGCGTGGGTGAATGTTCCAGAGCAAACTCTCTCATCAGCCTTGGCTCCTCTGTTTTCGGCAGTGTTCATATCGTGCGATCATCAAATAATGTGAACGTGTGATCAACGCTTGGACCCGGGGAAAGGGGTCTACGGGGAGCTGGGCCTCGTGTGTTACACTAACTTATTTATGCGAAATATTTTGGAATCGTGTTTGCAGTGCAGCGTGCGCTTCGTCGTCGCCTTTTGCCTCGGACAGGGGCCGCCAGAAAGGACCGCTGGTCCCCTTCCCTCCATCGGTCGACATGCAGACAGTTGCAGCTTCAGTTTTCGGGGGCCTCAACTTTAGCATCATCGCCGCATCGTCCTCCTTGCCCGCAACAACGTGACCCTCTTTTTGCGCCTGCAGATCACGAATTATTCAGAATTTCTTTTTTCAGGCCTCCATAACCTTGCGAGTGGGTTAGGGTATGGCAACTTTGTTGCCATCTTTGACGATCAGACGAGCGGTGAAAGGATATGAATATACATATATTTAATACCCTCTAAAGAAAAATATTTTAAAATACTTTAAGGCAATTTAAATTATATTTTCAGCTTGAGTTTTATACAAAGACTGATAGTAATCCATTCTTCCTACTGGGAATATCCGCATTCGGCTATAAATTCCCAAGCTGCTTCTTTCTTTCGAGTTAACTCGATTTCGTTATTTGCGCTTCGGCTTCTGCTTTGCTTATGCATTTTAAACATTTTAAGCATCGCCGGCAAAACGCTCTCGGCCGCGTTATGAGTCATGTGAAAGCGCCCAGATGATGAGGAGCGTCCAGGAGATCGGAGAATCGGAGAATTGGAGAATCGAGGGATCGGGGAAGCGGCAGCGAGCGAGATTCCGGCCGATTGTGAAAATTATGTTTGAGTTTGGGGCTCCGAGACTCTACACGTTCGGCGCTCTTCGCCGAGGATGGTACTGGCCACGGGCCTTGGAAACAAGGCTGCGACTCGGGCTGGGATGGGATCCGATCGGAGCGGCAGGTTCATGTGGCGGTGAAAGGCTACCATCATCAGCATTTCGGCTCGCCGCCGACCTAATCATCATTGGCCATTGTTATTAACATGATTATCTGCATTAAGTTTCAGCCCCGGAGACCAGGTTGAAAGTTCAGGCGGCGTTTAAGCATGATTATGAATTGGGTCAACATGTGGCCAGGCGGACGATCGGTAATGCGATGTGATGTGCTGTTCAATTATGCCAAGCCAGGCATTTCGCCAATGCGTTTAGCCCCGAAACGACCGAAGACCCGGCCTGGGAGCCGGGCTAAGAGAGACCTGCCAGCCAAATGCAATGAAAATGAGACATATCGCAAGGCTCAAGTCTCCTTACGGGTCGCGAGCGATTGACAAGTGACAGGACGAACAGACACAGCGGCCCCTTGTACTCCCTCTATCTCTATAAGGAGTTGGGCAGTCACTGGGAGAAAGGAAAGTATTGGAAAAGTGTGGAAAACTGGGTAAAATTAAGGTTACTTTAAACTACAAAGGTTTTCTAGGATTTACCCTGTTTGCCTTATTATTAGAACAAGTTTTTCTTCCCCAAAAACCCTTTTAAATGCACTTATAATTTAAAAATACAGTACTTCCTTTTAAGTTCACTTCTTCCCCCTAATTTCTCTCCGTGTTCCCTGAAATCTCAGTGAAAAAATCGTGTTTGGCTATTGATGCGGCTTATTATATGCAAATTTGGCCCAAAACAAACCGCACAGCCAGCCCCAAAGCGAGTGCTGACCATAAAGAAGAGAATGTCAACCGAGGAGGAGGAGGAGGCTGTGTGAGGATGGGGATCTCTCCCTGGAGTTCTCGGTTTTCCCTCGGCTCCCAAAGGAGACTGCCAGAGCCTGCGTAAATTCACAAAATATTGACACCGCCGCAACTTGAGGGCCAAAAGCCGTGACAGTGATCGAAATGTGTCTTGTCTAGGCAACCAGCTGGGACGGAGGACGAGGAGCAGCTGAACCTGGATGCCCGGCCAGAAACTGAACCCGAGATGTTGTCGCTTTGCCAGGCGGAATAGCTGACTTGGCAGCCGCCACAAACAATTGCGGGCGGTTTGTTTGTGACGTTTGCTTAACAAGAAGAAAATTGCTGCAATTCTTTACAAGTTTTTGAGACTTGCATCCCAGATTGTGGGCCTCTCCGTTCCCATGTTGTGCCATGTCCCCAGCCAGCCTGGCCGGAGTGCTCCTGGGATGCGTTCGCCATGCGTTTGTCATGCCAAAAGTGTAGTAAATTGTGTGGCACTTAAGTCAACACATGGCGGAGGACGAGGACGAGGCCAATTTGCATGTGGGGGCCGCATTGCGCTCTATTTTGACTTTGACTTTGATAGATGTGCCCAGGTTGCCTTTTGTTTAGCGGTGCAGATCCAAGATACACAAGAAATACGGCACGCTGGGGATGTGGTTCAGTTGGGATAAATAACAAGGAGCTGGGGGGAACACTTTCCTGTAAGCCACTGTAAGTACGCAGTAAGCCCAAGTTGAAAGCCCTTTTTCGGCTTGACCTCGACCTCCTTGCTCATTATCATCCGAAATGAATGCAAATCGGCGGCATTAACCTCACATCCTCGGGCGCAATTAAGTCCGTCCCCCGGCCTCCATCTTTCGGTACTTATCAGGAACTTCGGGCCTTATCACGCCGCCACACTCTCACTTACTTTGCTATATATACCCACTACTTACTACACTGCGGGATCGAGTGCCTGGCACAAATTTGCAATTATAATTTTGCGCCTAGTCGCTCTTCTTGTCTTTGGTTCTCCTTAGTTTTCCTGTGGCGGCGTTTTCCTTTTGGCCAGACTCGAATTTTTTGCCCAAGTCGCCGCCGCGATTTAATCTCCCTCGGCTAGCCGCAGAGCCTCGGCTGAGACCAGCTCGCAGCTCAACAATTGAATTTTAAGCCGGACCCTGGCCGCGGCTGGGGATCCGCTGGGGTCCTTTTGCATGTCTGCGGCGATGTTCGCGGGCTTGGGGGCATTTCTCTAAGGCCGCCACAAGCGCGGCTAATTGGATTTCTCTCCTGGGAGAGCTGCTCGCCGGAGCCCCGACTACGTAAAACATATCGATAATGTCTTGATCAGACAGCCAGTCCGGTCCACTAGGATGCCCCGGCACTTCCCCTCGGCGGTTCGCAGGCAACTTTGTTTGGCTGTGGCCAAATTGTAATAGTAAAGCACACTGGGAGAAAAATTGTGTGCTTTCAAAGCATCCGTTCACTAACATAAAGAAATATAAACCAGAAGGGAAGCTATTTTTGGAAAGCCAAAGTTTGTATACCCTTGCAGTTTGCAATTTATTATTCAAATCATTCGTAACTTTTCCAAAAATGTATTAATTTCATTTCGGAAAGCTTTCCAGTGCTTTGTTTTATTAGCTTTAAAAATCTGCATACTGAATTAAATTTTTTTTAAATTAAAATTTTAATCAATATTTGACAATTTTAACGATGTAACCCCTTACAACATTTTTGAAAAAATGAGTCAAATTGTTTTTTCTAGCGAACATGTGTAAATCAACTTGCCTGTTCAAGCGAATCAAGAATATATATGATATATATAGGGTCAGAAGTGAATCCTTTACTACTTTGCAAGCTCGAAAATAATATTATAATACCCTGCAATGGTATAAAATGAAGAGCAAAATTATTTGAAGGGATACATGCATTTAGAAAATAATTCTTCAAAATAGTTTCACTAAATTTAATTTAATGAATTTTTAATTTTGGTAAAGAAAAACGCAGACAAGTTTTTCATATTGAGACTAATGCATTTTTGGCCTTTGTTATTTTATTTATTTTTTTTTTCTATAATTTTGAATTTTTATGTAAATATGTTGAATTATATTATATACAAAATTTTGATAAATATCTTGCAAAGAATATGAATATTTTAGGTTTTTCTTGGGGTCATAGAATTTCCAAAAAAAGAACGATTGCAATCGATTCGTCATTTAAATCTTAATTATATGGTGCTAAAATAATGAGAAATATTTTTTTCAATTTTTCATCAATTTTTAAAAATTTTATAAGGGGTTACATCGTTAAAATAGTCAAAAATTGACAAAAATCTTAATTTTTAAAATGTTAAATTAAGTATGCAGATTTATTAACCTAACAAAAACTAACACAGACAAGTTTTCCAAATTAAAATTGACACTGTTTTAAATTAGTTATTTTTAAACATTGTTTATCAATATAAAATTTCTATAAATAAAGATTTTGAGAATGCAAATATTTTATGTCTAATTATGCTGGATTTTCAATTCTGTCGAAAGATCCAAACTGCAAGGGCATACAAATATCTGCTTATCGGAGTTAGTTTTCTTCCTAAGTCATATAAACTTTCTTAATTTCTCGCAGTGCCCTGCACAGTACTTGCATGTGTAGTTTTTCCAGCATCAGATGAATGATTTTGCCAGGCCGGCCGATGAGGAACGCGTGTAAAGCTGCAATTAATTTGTACTACAGAAGAAAAATAACAAAAACTGTGCCCGTTCCTTGGGCTTTATTTCTGTTTTCCTTGCGTTTTCGGGGTGCGTGGCCATCTCCCCGGATCCGAGCCGTCTGTGGTCGCGTTGGCAACAGAGGTTACAAAGCAATTATAAGGCCCGGGCCATAGTCGTCCGCGGTCTGTTATAATTCTCTTAGCATATAAGGAGCACACCGGAGGAAGAGCTCGGCCCGAGATGATCTCTCATGTGGCCGCGACACGACGACCTCTATGAATATTGCTCGCCGCCAGTCGACCCGGGAATAAATTCGCAAAAAAAAAAGAAATACAGATCCAAGAGAAGGTCCGATCCAAAGATCCAGCTCTGAGTCCGATTCCAGGCCGCTTTTTGTGGCTTTTCGGGGTTGAGCTCTCCAGCGCACTTTTTTGTAATCTACGCTATAATCATGCACTGAGTAAATTCGCATAGCCGCCCATTATTCCACCCACTTTTGGATTTGTTTTTTGTTTACTCCTTTTTTTGTTTTATTTTGGTTTTTGTGCTTATTTTGGGCTTTGAGTGCAAAGCCAAGCATTCAATTTTGGAGTTGGTTTGCCGTTGTAATGGTTATCAGAAGGGTATATTGAATTGGGGATAAAGTTTAGGGAGCTTGAGAGATTTTTGTAATACAAAATAAAGGTTATTCATGCAGCTATTTTAATTTATTATGGTATTAAATAATTATGATATATAATATATTATTTGTTTAGTACTTAAGGAGGTTCAATAGGAGGCTTGCAGACTTAATTTTGTCAGAATAAATAACAGTCTTTGAGGTTCAGAAGATGATATATTTCAATAATATTTTTGTAATTAGGTAAATTAACTTAGTATTTTTACTTATAGTTCAAGTATATATATTTATGTATAAATCTTGCTTAATATTTTGTATGTCTTAGTAATCTTCAAAACAAATATTTAAAGTCACAAAAATACATAGTTTCCTTAGAGTATCTCATAGTTGAAGTAATTCGTTGGTTCTGCCCCTCGCCCCTCGTTTGTTGTTTTTATTGCCCCAAAATACACTTAATTTTGGTCTTTTTGCCGCAATTCATGGACTTCACATGACTCGAGTACTGGCCATGCCGAATACTGGCACTGGTTCCTGGCCAGCCCTGCCCCGTTCCGACGCCGAAGCTCCTCAGATCGATCGGCTTCTCAGCGCCGCCAGATGATCTACATTAAGAGAGAGATTTTTGCGGTCTGGCGGACCGGGGGAGACCACTTGGAGCTGCGATCTGGACTGGGAACTCCGCGTGGCTCGGAGGAACTCCACTTGAGGTCGGAGCAAAAGGTTTCGAGTGCCGCCGTCGATGGGGGCGTGTTCTGTTTAAACTGTGTGCGCCAGGCCATGGTACAGTTTTAAGTAATTGCATTATGTTTAGGCTGGCTTTTTGTGTTTCGCCCGTTTTGTGGAGCAGAGTTCGGAGTCGAAGTTTACTGGAAGTGGGCGGTTGGGTTTTCTGCTTTTTTTTTGCTCTGTTTGTATAAGTTTTTTGTGTTTTTGCCGCACTGCGGATAAGGGCAGGCTAAGTATAACGATGGTTGGGGAGGGGAAATCCTTGGGTCTGAGGAATTACAACTTTATTTTTAATTACAATTTGAAACAGAGTACATATTCCAACTCTCTGGTATAACCTGTTCCCAAAACTCTTACCTCGTTAGGGAGATGATCTCTTGGGTGATCCATTTATGTCACAAAATGTTCGTCTCATTTAGAATGCAGGGCGATTCACTTCTGAATATTTCCCAGTCGAACAGGTGCTCCCCCAGCCCCAAATGCCATTTCCACAACCATTTCCACTCCACCGAACGACACTTTGACCGCTTGAGCTACTTAACATAAACAAACAGCGATTAGTGGCCCCAAAACGATCCATAATCAGAAAAATGCGGCATTAATCAGGCCCGGAGCCCGGGATCTCAGAATGCCAGATCACAGCCGAGCTGAACCCTTTTCGGGGACCCCCCACAAGCCGGTGGAGTAGACTAATTAAAAAGCATATTACGAATGTTATTAACATGACAGCGAACACAGCGCCACGATCGGTGGAGTGCCATAAAGCCGCATCCGAACAGCCACAAACCGAAAGATAATGAGCCGGGAATGAGAACGCCAACGAATGCGATGCGAGAACGGCAAGCGATTCAAATCGATGTGCATATTTCGAATGCGATTTCGGCCTGCGAAAATATTTCGTTTGTTGGGGTTATTTAATCCAATTAACAGAGACAATTATCGAAATCAGGCAAAGCCACACGGCGAGCCTCCGCCGAGATATTGTCACTAATGAGTTATGGCGCACAGACGGCACCGGACTGGGACTGGGACTGGGACTGGGCCATATGCCATATACCATTCCGTAGGCCAGGCCATCTTGGTATCTCGGACCATTGGACCGGACCAGCTGCACCAGCTGGCTTGGGACTCCGACGGAGCCAGAGACTGACTGAAATGTTGAACATTTTAAACCATAACATTTTATTAACATAATAAAATCAAAATTATCAACAAAGTCGTCAATGTCGCGACACAAACTGGGACTCCCGGACGCAGGGACAGAAAGAGAAACAGAAACGGAGTCGGAGTCTGAGACGAAAAATGAAAATGAGACAACTTTGGAGGTAAGGTAACGAGGCTGGAGGTTGCAGCTCGGAAGATCTAGCTGAATCAGGCAGCCAAACTGATTGGCATCGCAGCTCGGTTTCCCCCTAGAGGTGGTCCCATCACGTGAGTGGCCAGCAGGGACTCACGAGGAACATTTAATATGAAAACTGGAAGTATTCTAGCTATACCTAAACATATTCTTTAACCTCTTAGATGTCTTAGCTGTACTCTTGCCTTATTCAAAATTAAATTTAAAGTTTATATTCCACAGCAGATTTCCCATCTCTAAACCTAACCCAACTGACACCCAGACGATCAACGATCATAGCTGGAAAATTTGTGTCTCTGACGGGACTGGGACTCAAATTTCCTCGGTCATCCATAATGCCTATAATACATATAGTAAACTGCAGCATTTATGTCCGACAAGGGCACTTTGATGGCGCTTAGCCCAGCTGGTTTGAGCCGGAATGGGTGCTCTCAACTGGCCCACACACTCATTGTCAGCCCAGCGCCGTCCGGTCCATATCTTGCGATAGTTTAGAGCGTGTCCGGGGCATCAGATTCTCCCGTCAGGTGCTCCCATCATCGCGGTCGCCACATGCGGCGAGGGATTCCTGGCTGGCGGAATTATGATTTACTATAATGAAGAGCTATATAGTCGGGCTGATAGGCATCGGTTTGGTGTCGATTGGAGCGTCGATTGTCATAAAGTTGATGACTTGTTATCGATTTTTAAACAGACCTCAATAATCATATATATCAGACGAGAAAATGTATACGGAAAAGTTTAGCTAATGAATATGAGGGAGCGTTTAGTCTTACAAAATAAATATAAATAGCTGAGTGATTCAGAAATCGTATATATACGAGTCTTTGTCCTGGATAGGACAGACAACGATCGCATTCCTTTCGAAAAAGGAGAGCAACTTTTTGGGATTTTCACCCCATGCCGGCCGCATCGTTTCCGATGAAATTCCACATGTGACTCCTTGTCGGGGGCCCCTGCCTTTTTGATTTGCTCAATTCCAAAACAGGGCATTGCTCATAAATTTTATTATGAACCCCAGAGTTGGGTCGGAGTCGAACTCGAACCCGACTCGAACCCATCCCCCCGTCGAGAGCGTTGCGAGGCCCATAAACAACATGCAGAAATTACTTGTTTAAAATTTGTCACACCATTAGTAAAAAATGAAAAATATAAAAAAATCGGCGGCGAAAGGATCTCGCTGAGTTTGGTGGACGTGATCGCGGACCTGGCCCGTAAAGACTTCCAGCACTCCAGCATCCAGAGCCTGCAGCTCCTCCAGTGACCGGGGGAGACCTTGTTTGCTCTTGATTTTATCAACCGCAAAACATCTACTCAAGTGTCAGTGTCACTTGGCCCAGCAGGAGGCGGCTTCGATGGCGACGACTGGACGACTCGACGGCTCAACCACTGAGATCGCGGCTGGAACGGCCTTAAGACTGAGACCCATGGACCATCCCGGGCGTTGAAAAATGAAGAACAGACAGCCGAAGCGAGAAATAAAGCGGAGGAGCAGAAATTCCCCAAAACGAAGTTCAAGTCCAACTCGAGCTTTATCCATATAATGAATACACCCTCAACTTAAGTGCATAATTTATAACGAAGTCCGGCGAGCAAACGCAGACAAAGCTGGCAAAATGCCAACGATCACTGGGGCGAGTCTTTAGGCACTGAAAAAAAAGAATGAAGAATATAAGATTAATTAATTGATCAAAGGTACTCTTGTAATAATTAAACTAACCAAGTAACTTGATTATAAGAGGTACATAACTTAAAGTTGACTTGCTATATTTTTGTTTTATAAAAATCTTCGCTTAAATAAACATGTTTTTTTACAGTGCATCTCCAGGCGCATCCGTATCGGTGGAGGCGTGTGTGTGTTAATAAATTTCTTAATAAAACATGCAAATTCAAATGCATTTATCTAGATCAGCCAAAAGCGACAAAATTTAACGCTCGTACCATTTATCAGCAACGATTTTTATTTTTCCTTATTTCACATTGGCATTTTCGGTGCCCTCTCCACCTTTGTATTAGGAACCACGTCGTGGTTCCTCGGTTAGCGATCTTTGGGTTGCGGGTAGGGTCCTGATACGGTTAAGGTTACACAAAGATATTGCGCTCTTGACCACAGCCAAAAAACCAGTTGATCTCAATAAATATTTTGACTTTTGACAAATGCCTTTTTCGCCAAACAATGTGTGGCACAATCGGCAAGGACGGGGACAAGGACAACGATAGGGGTGTGACCACGACCAGCCATAAATATAAATACCTCGCAGGGAGGACGAGGACTCGCAAAACTATTCAAACCCAAAAATTGACACAATTTCTGGGGGCAATTTGCACAAATGTACGAGATGCCAAAATGCGTGGCAAATGTGGCAAGCAGGAGGGGCAGGCAAAAGGCAATTTGTGTCACAGTTTACTGTTTGGCCAAAGTATGTTTTTATTTTTGGGTGGCAACTGAGGTTAGATTTATGGAGCAACGTTGGCCATTCAAGACAAGCCAAGGAGTGGAGGAGATTTTCTAAGAAGTTGCAGGGCAAAATAGTATGAGAATTTTTGCATTTCTTGGAGGCGTGGCCTAGATCAGTAATTTATGGAGATCTTTATAGGAAGTTCATAAATTATCTCAAGCATTCAATATATGTTAGGTTACCTAGATAAAAGAGCTTCTGTAAGTAGTAAGTATTCAAAAATAATTGAGCTATGTTTGTAGCTATCTTTAAGCCTCTTTATTAATCACTTTAAGCTTGCTGTATTTTTTATTGGAAAGTCCTGTTAAGCTATTAGACAAGTGACCCACTTTTTCTGATATTATAATTAAGGTGCTTATTTGATTTTCCCAACTCACTCCGTTTGATAGCTGCTAAACTGTGTCAACTCCAAGAAAAACGCCACTATCTCCTTATATATATTTTTTTTCTGTGCCCGCTAATTTCAATGAAAATGACTTAACACTAACCCAATGACCCAATGGACAAATTCTTGTACCGAGAATTGTGTGCGTTTTTTGTGGGCCTTCCTAAAGTGACTTTGTTTTGTTCTTGGCGAGCCACGACGAGTAATTATAACGCAAATCCGCCGAGCCATTGTTCGGTGGAGAACCGAGATAGAGATATGCGCACTCAGATAAACCTTCCAGCACAATGGCTAAGAACGTGCATTATAATTATTTCCATAATAAACTTGACAGAATTATAGTTTTTAGCAATTAAATATATAAACAAGAAACAAGAATGGAACGTCGTCGGTCACAATTATGTGAACAATCCGGTGGACGAAGGGGCAACTGGTGTTCCGGGGTGATGTGCATCTGAAATGTGCAAGCCAAAAAAATGGCAAAAATAAAAATACCAATCCTATGAAAAAGACAAGTCGAGCCACGATTCAAGGCCAAAGTTTAAAGAACATGTTCGGACCCGGGGGCAGGGGGCAGGGGGCGGCGGAGGTGGGTCTGTCAATAATGACGATGATGAGTCGCCGGTTCATCATCGCTCGGATCATTTGCTGGATCTCCGGCGTAATTAATGACTAACATTTGGCCAGGCGTAGTCAGTCAAACTCGCGCTTCGTCTAACAGCGACAGCGACAGAAACAGGCAGAGCCACCACTCCGGCAGCGAACATCGAATTTTCTATATGTGATTGATAACCCCCGAAACGAAATGATGCAAAACCAGCTTTTATTATACCCTCACCCAAAGGGTTTTATTAGTTTTCGAACAAGTCGAGAACTTGATGTGAAAAAGCAGCGGGAAGAGGTTAACTCAAGCTAAGTTCCTCATCTTATACAATTTACTACGACTTCCTGATAAATATTTACAAGGATAATGATTAATTTTAACTTATAAACTGAACATAAAAACTAATTGAAAACATTTTTTCAGAATGCTAACTTATATTGCAAACAATTCAAGTAAGTTATTTAAGTCTTAGATTTAAAGTAAATAAATATTTTATTTGGGAAATTAAATTAAAGATTTTAAGTCTTAGCTCCAAACTATATAAATAGTATGGAACGATAGAGTTATTTATTTATTTCAAAGAGACCCTTATACAGAAACACAAAAAAAATTTATATTTTATTTATTAACTAAGGTTGTTGCATTGGTTTTCAATATTAAATAAAACCGACTTTAAAGAAATGTATTTCTGATAATATTATACTTTAATTGTAGCTTTATTATTTTTTTAAATTAACATGTAAACAATTGCACATATATAATCTTAAATTTTTAATTAAATAATAGCTTCTGTATTGTTTAGAGATTTAATTAAATTCACTTTTGAACAATTGCACATTTAAAATCTTAAATTTCTAACTCAATAAAGAGAACTCGAAATTCGGCCAGGGAAACGTGACTTTCCTTTTTTTCCGCTGACTTATTCGAGTTCGGGTTTTGGCTCCGTTGGCCCGCAGGAGTGCCGTGCAGGTTGGGACTGGCAATATCAATCAAAAAACGAGTACGAATCCGTGTGCAAAATTATTCAAATTTTGAAATATCTCGGATCGAGCAGCAAGTGCATTTGAAAGCGATAACAAAGCACAGCGCACACACGTCAGACCGAAAAAAAGTGAAATAAAAAAGAGACGAGGAGACATGAAACAGGTCTTGGTGGGAATCCGTAAACGAAATCCCCAAAACCGAGATGAGACCCGCTGCTCGGATGCTGCTGCTGTGTGGTCCTCAGCTGGGGTCTGGGTGGATTTTCTTGGTTTTCTCGGTTTTAATTAACAACTTTACAGCACATTTCGGGCGGTGAAACTTTCGGGCGTTGAATGCTGCGATCCGCCTATTAACATAAGACGTTCGATCCCCAGTCGCTCCTTCCTGCAGCCACATATATGGCGGCCATATAAAATGCACAGTGAAAATTAACACGCTTTTCGGTTCACGCCGCATCGGAAGTCTCCCAACAGAAATCCCAAAAACTCGGACCCACCACAGCGTTTGTCGTCGAGAAATATGCAAATCGAACTCGACTCTCATCTCCCGTCATATATATACAAATTCGAATATATGTCCCCGACGATTGCCCCTCATTTACGCATCTCTCTCGTCTTTGTTTGTCAAACTCATGATGTTTTTACGGGTGTTATGGATTTATGCGGAAATGTGATAAAAAGTGGTTGGTCTTCCTACGGATTCATTTTATGCTTGTGTGAACTAATAATTGACTATGGCTAATGCCCCAGAGGAGGTCGTAGCCATTATCGATCGACATTTAGTCGGGCTGGAACTAAAGATAGTTGTTTAATCTCATTTGTGGAATTCGGGGATGTAAACGAATTGAATACGGCAAGGGATTTAAGTTTTGAAATGCTTTTCTTTGGGAAGCGTTTCTTCGGAAATATATAAATAAAAAAATATCTGTGTAAAATATATATATATTTATTCTGAAAGAAAGTCATAATTGGTAAGAAAATAATGTTGAAACGTTAAAGTAAATCGTCGACATCAACTATGAAATGTGAGGAGTTATTTTAAAATGAGGAACAAAATTAGATGATAAATATAGACGCTTTTTAGTTTTACAGGAAGTAGTAAGAGCTTTTTGGATTTGTGTAATGTGTGCATTTTAATGTTGATTAAATTTCTACAATTAAAGTTGCAAACTTCTGACTATAATATGCTGCAAGAGTTTAAAAATTGCCAAGAATATACCATTTATCAATTTTGTTAAATATAATTTGTAAATTATATAGTTTTTTTTATTTAAGTAATTGATAAAAGAAGAACTTGACTTAAGTTTACGTTGCCTTTTGTTTAATATTTTCATCTGCCAAGTCCCAACCTCACACTTGTCTATTGATTCAAAAATCTTTCCTATGCCATTCATTTATTCCGTTTCACATTTAGCCACCCAAATCAAACAATCAACACCTTTTTGCTTCGACGCAATTCAAGTCCGGAGAAATGAGAACCACAGAAACTGAACCACACCTTTCCAGGGCGACTTACTAGCATAATTACGGCGAAGTCCTAAAAAACGAACTAAACTAACAAAACCAAATACGAGGAGGGGAACACTGGAGGGCCGTCATAAATCTCAGGTCCCATGAAACGCGGCAAATTAACATAATTAAAATTTGGTTTTCGACACAGAAAACAAAGCGAAACAAAACGAAAAACAAAGCACGAAAAAAACCAAAATTACTAAACAAATAATATTTTATTTGGACTAAACTAGTGGCGAGAGGGCTCCGTGTCCCGATTCCAGGTGCTAAGTGAGGAAGTAAACGTTGTCAAGGGGAATCAACAGAGAGAAACCCTCGGAGGTGAACGGAAACTCGAAGGCGCCGCCGCCATTGCTGGGAAAACGAAAAAAGAGATAACTTTGAGTGTTCAACACTATCCGGAGAATAGTAAGGGAATTAACAGAGAATCAGGATTCTGATGCTGGCAGTAAATTTTAGAAATTTACGATACGATAATAAATCAAAACGAAATCTATACCGAGAGAGAAACTCGATTCCCGGTGCCCTAATTCATTTTTTATTGAGGTGCACTCGGAAAGGAGGAGGATAATCAATAACCAGGCACAGTGGGAAATCAGGACACCCATAAAAAGAGTCAGTCCCAGCTCTCATCTAAATAAAATTTAATGTTTATATGGCGCACACACCTCCAATTTATGCCCGACTGCGGCAGTGGAAGCCCAAAGACGAAGACAAAGAATGCTGGCTGACAATGGCAAGTCCTTTTCCCCCGGCTCCTTCGACAGCTCTCGGCTTGTTTAGTGGATGATAAATTGCTGCCGTGTGTGAGTGCCTGTCGGAATATGGATGTGGATCCTACCGATGATCCCACCACCGGCAATTGTTATGATTTGTTTATGCCTTTTTTGGGAGCAGCTGTACCACGCCCGCTCGGAAAACAGCTCGGTCGCAACTCGGGTCCGAAATAAATACAATTCAATCAGGAATTCAGGGAAATATCTTTTTGATTTTACACTGAAACTAATTCTTAGATGATAATTTATAAAATGTGATATTAATTTAAAGAGGAGGATTGCTTAGCGATGTCCGTCCAACTGTTATACTTCCTAAGTTGTTATTCGGGGAACTTCCTTTCATTTAATTAACAATTAAATTCCAGCAACTTATCAGAACAAATGTTTACAATATGCTTAAACCCTTGTAGTTTTTGTTTAATTTAGGATTTTATTTCCAAGCTCTAGAATCTTTCGAGTGTAGATTTAATCTCTCAATACTCGCTTTTCCATTTTCACACCTAACTGTAAGCTATCTGGATCGTCATCGATTAGGAAGTCCCGCATATTGCATTCGGAATTACGCTCACCCCGAGAGGACGTACTAATTGTACGAAACAAAACCCAAAATTAATGCAATCTATTGTGAGATTCAACACGATTCCAGTTAGTAACGGCGATTAGGATCTGCCAGTGGCCTCACGCACGGATCGAGGACATTAATGTGTCAACATGTGCGACGATGGGTGCCCGCTTCCCCATCTCCTGAGCACTCCAGAGCCACACAGGGCTCGCCTCACAGTAGTCCGGGGCATTGACGACTAGTTCCTGGTAGCAGCCGTAGATCCCGATAGGGATCAGGACACGATTCGTGCGAATGTCGCCCAGGGAGCTCGGACAGGAGAGCTGAGAGCTGAGAGCTGAGCGACCACAACAATGCACGCATAATGAGCAAATCTGGTTGAGATATCCACTGACATATGGGCACCCGTAACATTAAAATCTTCAACTGCAGCTTCAGCTATAAATGGTATCTTTTCCGTTAATGCCTTTTGGCATGCTACATAAATCTTTGACGGAGAAAACTTGGCTTTTATGGCCCTAAGTATGCAAAGTAGGCTCTGGATTCGATGCTCAACTGACCTTCAACCCCTTCTTTGCCTGCCTAACTGCCAGCTCCTGCGGTTGACCGCATTATTTTCACGAAAAAGGGTTCGCCGGGCTGCCTGGATAACTTGATTAGACGGCGCATTCCGTTCGTTTCTAAGGCAAACATTATTCTTGATTAAGTCACATTAATTATGATAATGATGGCCCCGAAACGAATCCCGGGACAAAGGCGAGGCTCTCAGACAATGGCAATTGAAATGGGAACAGGATATTGTCGGGCATACCGAGAGAAAGGAAGGAAGGAAGCCAGGACGTGTGCGCAAATAAAAAATTGAATGCGTACGCGTCTGTGCGGAGCGAAAAAGGTAAAAGTGTGATAAATGTCAATTTCCTGCTCAGCATTTCGGACACGCTGACGACTTCATCAGCGACTAGATCCTTATGCGGAAGTTATCTAATAACCGGCCGACTCTCGTAATCCTTTTATGGAATTAATCAAGTGTGGCCATGACAAAAAATCGTAGAAATAGAAATGTCCCAGCTGTCCCCGGGGAATGCGCAGATGCGAGAGGATTTCTTTCCTTCCCAAGGCCGGCAAATGCTACAAATTATTTTATAGCAATAGAAAATCTGTGAAAAGAGAGAGGAGTTTCTTAAATATAATTTCTATGCCTTATAACTTGTCATTGTTTATTCTGATATTTAATTAAAGCACAGCATAAAAGTCCAGCAAGGAAAATCGTAAAAAGTCAATGAAAATGGGAATTTCCTCAAATATTCCGCTCACATTCCGGGCAAAAGACATTCATAAATTATCCATAAACCAGTACACTGTGCAGACGAATGTCCAGAGGAATACTCAAAAATTTATGGACATCGATACAGTGCAATGCCTTGCATCGAAAATAACCATTTTTATAGTTTATGTGGTGTTTGCCGATGTGATTTCCGTTCGGGAACAACCTCAGGTGGGCTCAGTTCGTCAAATATTTATCAGTAGAGTTCGGGTTTTCAGATTTCGGATTCAGTTGCAGTCTGCATACTAAAACAATGGAAAAAGGCTGAAGAAAAACAGAGGCGATCGGCGGCAGCTGCTGTGCAAATGATCCTCAAGTGACCGCAGAAGGGACACATGACAAATGGAAAACTCCTCGAGAATCTTGAGCAACTGTCACAGCAGGCTGACTGTTGGCAAAATAACAATTAGAAAACAGTTGCAAAAGCTGATCTGTTTTTGTTTCCATTTTTTCTGTACCCCGTGGCATCATTAATCATGCAAAAGAGCAGGCCGCCTCAAGATCCCCAGATCGATTTGAATTTACTCGAAAACGGCTTCACATCGAGTGTCATTAATTATGCCAGGGTACAGAGAGTTTTTCTGGTTCAAGAGGGTACCGCCATTAACGGGTTAGCAAAAATAAATAACATCGGCTGCTGATCTGTCGCTTTGGATTCCTAATCAAGAGCCATTAATCACGGGGTCGCTACGATTTTGGCATACGTTCAAGGTGACGGACTCGAACAATTGCCGCCTCTGGCCCATGCTCATTTTCCTTTTCGTTTTCCTCACGTGACATTGGAAATGTAATTTCCCCACCCCACCGATCCGCCAGCGAACCGTTCCATGCCTCAGAAATTCGAATTCAAAGGCATCCACATGCAACTTGCCGCCTCGTTGCTGCGAAACTAGAACACGAATGAGAACTTTTTATAGCCATTATGCTGGCTGGCTTTGTTTGCCCTTAGCCAGCGACAAAAACCAAGCGAAAAGGCACTTGACAGTGGCGTTTAGCGAAGTTAATAATGCTCTTTTAAGGTTGGGTATATTTCAGAGGGTTTAATTTTATGAGGGAATTTTTATGGGGTCCTGGGATATGCTTTAAAGGAGAAAACTGATGCACCTTAACCCAAGTAATAGACTTTACAAGCTCTTAAAAATATATATCTAAATCTGCTCTAGTCTAATTTAATTTCATTAAGCTTATAAATATAAAAATACCAATAAAATCTTTGCAAGATGTAAGGAATATATATCATATTCTCTTGTGTTTTTTATTTTGGAAACACAATTATATAGGCTTCTCTTTTAAATAGTTATTTAATTTTAAAGACATAAACCCAAGTACCCACTCTTTTGGTAGTGTACAAAATAGCCAAGAACCTAAGGTCAATTTTAATTCCGAGGCATTGAACTTGTTGTTGTAGAACAGAACCCAGCGGAGAACCGGAGGGCATACCTGGCGGGGGTCTGGGGGCCAGGGCGACCTCGCCTTGGCTTCGTTTCTTTGATTTTGGGAGCCAGAGAACTTGCATAAGCATGCAATTAATTCCTCAATGGCTGCATTGTTGTTACGTGCGGGGTTCGGATGCCAAAAAGAAAAGGCCCCCAGAAATCCCATAGTTACACAACGCACAAAATGCGTTAATTAACAGAAATATGCAGCGCCCACTTGCTAAAAACCAAAGGGAACAGAAACAAATGCTGTGGCAGAAACCGAAAAGAACGCCCCCTTGGGGGCATATATAAAAATTTGTTTGCCGAGGACTCGATGAACCTGGCTGGCTGACTGGCTGGCTGGCTGGCTGGCTGGCAGCTTATGCCCGGGTTATTTATGATTTTTCGCATAAATTTACGCGAACGCTCGTAAAACTGCGTGAAATACGACATTTTGAGTTCTGTGAAAGTGTAACAGACTCTCCGAGGCTGAGGCCGAGAGATATAGCCGCAGATCTGGTCATGGATCGGATCGGATTGCCAGACAAAGCTCAGCAGCTCACCGTGAACAATGTGGCAACATTTGCGTGATTTGTAGCTTTCAGAGGGCTTAGCCCCGGCAACAATGTTGCTAATAGACCCCGCCGAAGGCCTGACGAGGAATCCGGCATCTAGGCAGCCAAAGTCTTTCAGTCAAGTCAAGTCCTTTCTCACGGGCTAGGAATTTTACAGGAACAAGTAGCTTAGGAGACCTTAAAGCAATTACACAACTAACTTACCAGGGGAAAAGTTGAATAAATTGAATTCTAAGGAAGGAAAGGGTCAATACTCAAACTCCCTTTCAATTACTTAAAGATTTTCCCCTAAAAATTTAAAGCACTTATACTTTCGGTGCTCGCAATACAAATTTATATATATTTAGGGGTTTTACAAATACGGTTTACAGTCGTTCTGTTGCCGGGGGTTAATGCATAGTTAAGGTTTGGTGATCCGCGCCTCAATCATCCGCCAGGTCACCCACCGTGGTCTGCAGGGGCGGAGCAGTGGTCACTGCGCTGAAGGGCAGTGCGTGCTGGGTGGCCGAGGCCCAGCTGCGGCGAGGCAGGATCCTGCCGAAGTTGAAGTACTTCTGGCGCAGCTTGTCCTTGATCTCGTCCTCGTTCATGATGGCGCTGGCCTCGCGGAAGTTGAGGAAAATGCGACCCTTCTCGTCGGTCTTAATGGGTAGGATTTCGGTGCAGACATTGCGGGCCTTGAGCAGGAATCCCTCCTCCTCCTGCTCCCCGGCTGCCGACGGAGGTCCGCCGGCGAGGTTCATCAACTGGTCTTCGGGCAGCACCGCCACACTGTCCAGGCGGGAGTCCATGGACTGGGAGCGCGGTGGCTTGGCCGTGCTGGGATGGTTCTTCTTCTTGCGCAGGCAGAACGGATCCCGATCGCTGGCCTTGACGTACTGCACCACGGGACGATTGACGCCCCACTTGGGGCGATCGTCCATCTTGTTGGCGTCCTTTTCCTTGCCCAGGCTCTTCTTCAGGCTCTTGTCCTTGTCCTTGTCCTTGCTCTTGGCCTTGAATGTGGTCGTAGTGGTCGTGGTGGTCGTTGTTGTGGTCTCGTGGTCCTTTTCAGCAGTGGATTCCTTAGCGGGCTGGGTCTGGCTCTTGGAGGTCTGGGTGGTGGTCGTGGTGGACACCTCTCGCTTGAGCAGTACCTTGTAGAAGTTATCGTGGAACAGGCAGAGGTCGCAGTTCAGGGGCAGCTCTGTCTGGGTCTCCACATCGGCCTGGTCGCCCAGCTCCTGGTTGAGCTCATCTCCCTCAGTCGAATTATTGGTCTCGCCCAAATGCAGCGGAGTCTTTAGGGGAATCAGGGCCAGCTTATCCTGGTCGGGGATCGAAACAGGGGCCACATCGACCTCCAGGGAGTCGGGAGAGAAGCAACCGCTGGCGGTCACCAAATCGGTTCTGCCGGATCGCGCCGTCTCCAGGGGTTCCTCCTCCTCCTTCTCCGCCTGGTAGCCGTCCTCGGTGTATATCGAGGTGTCTGTGCGATGGGTCATCGTGGCCTTCGAGTAGGAGCAGGCTGTCTGCGGGGGCTTCGGCATGGGCTGCTGCACAAAGTAAGTGGCTATCTGCAGGTTGCCAATGGCGTTTTGCAGGCCAAAAATGTCGCTGGTGACGGGCAATGGGATAAGGGTAGCTGGTTGCATCAGCAGGGCCATGTTCTCCTTGTCCTCCCCCAGGAAGGAGGCCTGCCTGGGGCCCTTGGGCTCCTCCTTCTTGGGATCCGAGGGCTGCTTGATAGGCTTGGTGATGGTGCGTCGCAGATTGATGGGTGTGCCGATCAGGACCTTCTCCTCGGTGACTACAGGCGGCGGACCTCGGGGCGTGTTAGAGGATTCTTCTGCGGGGCAGGGTTCTTGCTTCCCAGTGGCCACTGGCTCATCCTCTTCCTCCACTGACTGAACGCGCAGCAGCTCTGATTCATCCCCCTCAGTGTCCTGGGATACCTTGGACGTCTGCCTCTCCATTCGCTTCTTCTGCTTCTCCATTCTGGCAGCCACCTCAGCCTTTTGGATGGCATCCAGCATGACCTGCTGCTTCTTCTGCTGGGCCTCCTCGCGCTCGAGGAGAGTCCTCCGCTCGAACTCCAGTCGCTCCTGCTCCAAGTGCTTCTGCCTGCGCAAGCGCTCCTCCTCGATGGCCTCCTCCTGCCGATGCCGTTCCAGCTCCCACTTACGGATCATCTCCCGCTCGTGGAGTTGCTTCTTGATGGCATTGTGATACTCCTCAGCCTTGCGCCGCTTGTCCATCCTCTCGGCCAGCGTGTGGGCATCCAGCGGGGCATTCTGACCCCGCAGATACGTGGAGGAGGACTGCATGGACTGGACATCATCCTCGCTGTCCTTGAGATCGTGCATGCCGCGATTGAGCCAACTCGGAGCCTGCTGCGATGCTGCATGGCCGCCGTTGAAGTTGGCCCAGCGAGCACGCTCCCGCTCGTGCTGCTCGTGGACATAGAAGTCGCCGTGCTCCGGGTTGCCGATGTGCACCTGGTAGGTGTTCGAGGTGGACACGTCGCGGCTGAGGCTCAAGTTCGAGGAGCTGGGCGGAGCGGGCATGTAGCAGTATCTGAAGGGAGAGTTAGAAAAGATATATAAATATTACTAATAATCTAATATTCATATCTTACTTTCCTAGTAATTCTTATTCAAATAGTAAACAAATAATCTCACAAATACCCTTGTTCTTCTAATTAATATTCAAAATACGACTCCGTTCCTTTCAACTAATTCAATCAACGACTATTTAGTATTCCCTTCAACCCAGCTTAATTACTCCCCGTTTAATTGCTCTTTTGTTTGTTTTCTGTGTGTGATTGGGTCACTTGGTTACACTCACCCGTCGGCCATGTAGCCATCGGCTGCCAGCGGCTCGTATCCCTGCCCTGGCACACGGCGTCCCTTGATGGTGTGCGCCTTGCTTAGCGGATTTCCCGGGGGCGGCAGCGGATGGGGAAGGGGATTGGGAATAGGGCCCGGAATTGGTGCAGCTGCAGTGCCCGCCTGTATCGATCGGCGGAGGCGTCGGCAACCGGCCGCACCCCCACCCACGGGACCCAGGACTCCGCCCGGACCCCCGTCCAGGACACTGGCACTGCCCACCCCACTAATGCTCTCGATTTGGCTGGCGCCGTCGTTGAACCAAATGTCAGGAGTGTGGGGATTCTTGGGTGTATCGCTCAGATAGCCGGAAGTGTCCTCCTCCTGGCAACCGCCAGCCGCCGGGGGATTGTTGTTGTTTAATCGATGCGGCCCCCCGTTGCCGGGATCAATGTCAGTTGACTTCCCTGCTGCTCCTGCTCCTGCTGCTGCTGCTGCTGCTCCTGGCTTCTCCTGGTGCCTCACCCTGTGACGAATCGCTGGCAAACTGGGGCTCCGCAGGCGCTGCTGCTGCTGCTGGTGCTGCTGTTGTAAATGTTGCTGCTGCTGCTGCTGTTGCATTAGCAGTTGCTGGTGCAATTGCTGCTGCTGACCCTGTCGAGAGTGCTGCATCCTGCCCTTGGCCGTTTGCAGGGATGTGGGAACCAGGTCCATGTAGCGAGCCGGGTTCTGCATCTGGCGAGAGGTCATCCCAGGGGCATAGCTGCCCCGTCTGGTTCGTCGATACATGGACTCGTCCTCGTCCTCGAAGTCCGCATCGGCGTCCGCGTCCAGGTCCTCGATGTACCGCTCCAGCTGGTTCATATAGGCCTGGCTGCCCTGCCGGTAGTCCTGCGGACGGATAATCAACTGCATGTCCTGCGGCGGAGCACGCCGCGAATGACTGGACGTCTGGTTCGAGGTGGAGCTCTGGCTGAGATCCAGGTTCGAGTAGTAGGTGCGGATGGAGGTGCGCTCGATCTTGTGGTGCGAGGTGTGCTGGTGATGGTACATCTCATCCATGCGGGCGATTTCCTCTGGAAATTTATCAATTATTTTAAGTAGAATTTAATTTTATTAGTTTTTTTTTTAGTGCCGCGTACACACCTCTCTCCTTGGCCCATTGCTGCTTCTTCAAGTCCAACAACCTGTGCGTTCGCCTGGCCTCCGGTCCCGTAATCATGTCAGTTCATTGCACTTCCACTTCCTAGACCAGAAATACCAAAGGTCGACTGGAGTCCAATCCAATCTGCGAGCTTCAAGGCTCCCCAAAAAGACACCACCGAAGCACCGAAGCAGCGAAGCACCACTCCAAGGCTGTGCAGGAGCCTCACTGAAATTCCTTCGAACCCGTGGCAGAGCCAGTCGAAATTCGATTTGTTTTGCATTGGAATGCCAGCGGGTTGTCCTGGCAACAAGGGGCTCCATTCAAGGAGTAAACAAAGGTAGTTCTAGCTGCCCTTACAAGGGGGTATGATGGGTTGAGCCTTGGGTCTCTGGAAATAAAGAAAAGTTAAGGTGTGCAATTATTTAAATAAAATGTGGTTTCTTTTTAATTCAAGACTTTGTTGAATATTTTAAAAATAAAACAATATAATGTATTATACATTTTTATAACAGAACAATTTAAGCTTAATTTGTAATTAGAAAATTAGGTTATACACCCATAAAATGTTATTAAGTTTTAAAAAGAAGTAATTCCCTTAAAATAACTCCATCTGCAAGGTTTGAAATGTTTTCAAACCAAGTTAGGGTACCTGTAAGTCACTGACTCCACCAAGTTAACCTTCCTGTTCCGTTTTCGATGGGGGCAATCCTTGCACTAGCTTTTGGCAGTGGGTTAATGCAGTCGGGCGAAATTGTTATGATGTGGGGGCGCCCAGGAACTGAGCTACCATCATCGCGTGTCCGATGCCTGTTCCAAAAATACACACACTCTATTTGCTGTTGCTTGGTTCGAATTAAAGGAACAACCAAGAAAACAAGGAAGACTCCGCTCAGTGGTGGTGGTATCAAAATAGGGCTGTGGATGGGCCTGTGACCTATCGATTTTCCATCACGGCGTGGACTGTCTCCGCACGCGTAAGTTCAATTACCGCACATACAGAAGAGTGTGTGTGTGTGTATATGGAGTTGCGGAAGGGGAAACGCAACAAGTTATCAAGTGGGATCAGAGGGTGCCCTCGGGCTGGCGTAGGTGTAAAATGCAGAACGAACGTCCTTCGCGCACCCCCTCCGGATCCCGCCTTCGCCCGCTGCTCTGTCCATTCGATTAGCGGAGGGACCAACCTACCCGGGCTCTGGGAATTTATTTCCCATGGTCAAAATAGAAATGGCCAATACAGATAAAGGCTGGGGAAATATCTCATAACCCATTTTCCATAAACACACACACAGAGAGACCACAGAGCCAGATCGACCGCAGAGCTGCCTGCCTTCCTTTCCGATTTTTCGCTGCCTCTCTGTGGCGGCGGTGGCTCGGTGGTGCTGTTGGGTCTGTTTTATACGCGTGGGCGTTGAAATCACTGCCAGTCAAAAGGTCATGTTATGATCTTGAGCGAACTATGTGTCTAAGCATGAGAGCATGGGAGCCGCGGTCCCGAGAGCCGAGCCGAGTGGAGTCGAGTCGAGAGCAAGGCCCAGTCCCAAAGACAGACACCCAGCGAGCAGGAGCACTGAAAGAAAATCTATGAAAAATAAAACAATACTTAAAGGACCTAGAAAAATAGTATTATGTGATAGATAAATTTCCATCTTTCCTGTAGGTATAATAATTGCCAAAATAAATCCACAATTTCTACTTAACCTTATTACAATTTTCTCCCAGTGCCCAGAAAAGGAGCAGCCAAAGATCAGGCCAAAAGAGAAGTCGGGGGCGAGTGAGACCAAGAGCGAGAGGGGGAGTGGCACAGACAGAGACGGCAATCAAGAAATCCCACTTGATACAAGTGCATTTATAAGACATTATAATGAGTTTTTATAAACTTAAACAGGGTCGCCAGCGAGCAGCCTTAGGGCGTCACTTAACTAGACGAAGCCCCGCTCCCAACTCCGGGCTCTCGGAGCTCTGGAGCTCCCTCGCTCCAGATGATCTCTGGACATTGATCATGATGAAGATCCTCAAGATCAGGCCGGGATCATCAAGATCATAATTGCTCATGCAGCTGGGTCAAGAGTTGAAGACCCCGTCGCACATGTCACCACCATTTGGAGATTTCCCCCTTTTCAATCGAGAGAGAAGGAGAAGGCGGCCCGAAAAGAAAGTGATCATGCCAGGAGTGATGATCGGCTGCGATCATGTCCGCTGCCATTTAGGCAGCAATTTCCATACATCTTCCAGTCCAGGCCGAGTCCGGGCATTTTCACTTGGAGCGGTCAGCAATCAATTGAACGATCACCAGACGATCCGCCGGCTCGATCGCTCTATTCAAGCGGCCGATGTATCATTTAGCGCATAACCCCAATACACCTACCAATAAACAAACAAGCCAAATGCCTAATAATTGTAATTTTCCATATTTTTGTCGAGTCTACGATCGGAGACGAATGCGATGAACTCAAACACGATCGGGCCCCGGAGGCAAAGGAGTCGTTTAAATGGCAGATAGAGAGAGATATATGCACCCGTACAGCAGGGGTCAAAATGGTAGAATATATGCCTTAAAAATGTGCCTTAAATTGTATTCTATAAATTGTATGATAAATCTTAATTAATTAACTTAGTTAAAATTGAAATAATTGCAAAATAAACTAATTTTAATGGAAATTTTGTGAAAGAGATTTCTCCTCCGAATTATTTCTGAATGACAGTAAAGGATTACAAAATTATTTTTACACACAGAACTAAGCATTTAATGGGCTTGTAATTATATATATTACAAAGTATTATTTATACTCGTATATATCTCAGTAATTATAACTAATTTAAAATACTGAATATTATAAAATAATTTTTATTGGTATCAATTGCCATTTGTGTAAAGAATTTCTTCTCGAAAATATTTTTGAACGACAGAAAAGTATTTTAAATTTCTTTTTGCATACATAACTAAGCATTTAATGAGCTTTTAATTATTTAAAGTATTTTTAATACTCTTACATAGTCAGTTATTATTCCAGAAACGCTTTTACTTACTTACTTATGATTAACATATAATTTTTATATTTCTTTTAACAAGAATAATAACCAAATGATTCCTAGTATTTCTCCCCCAACTGTCCCTCTTTATAGACGGTGAGGGAGAGCATTAGACCATACATATTGATCAAAATTGATGATGTTGACACGAACTTTGAACGACTCTGATCGCCGTCCGCTTTCAAGGGTTTCTCAAGCGATTTTCATAAGTGATTCGGGCAACTCGTGTAGCAAACGACTTTAGGTTTCATCTCAAGTGAGAGTATCGCTCAATTGATATGTACAAAGGTATTTTTCGTTATGGATTCCGGGCTGCTGGAGCCACTTGAAATGGTTTTCACAGCCAAGATCGATGGATCGATCGAGCCGGTTAATGGAGCTAATTTCGAAGAGACCGGCTCTCGGAAATTGACATTTCGCCAGGCCTGGGACTGGGCCAGTTCGTAGTTTTGTAGTGCCAACGACGAGCCAACAGGTTGGCGGCTGTCTGCCTCGAGAATTTAATTGTTGTGCTCTCGAAACACTGCGTCGTAGAATATTTGAGGGACAGGCCAAATAGTTACGAGCCGCGTTAGCTGCACTTTCGATCTGCCCAAAAATGGTCACCTGACCAGACGAAGGCCCAGCGTTAGCGCCAACGAGCGACTGTCAGGTGCTCGGATAGCTCCTCCAGCCTCAGCTGAAGGAGAAGCTGATTCAACTGTGACTAAGGTCCCAGCTCCATCCACGAGTCGCAGTTGAAGTTGAAGAAGGCCGAAAGCAGGGAGTGTGGCTATGATAACTTTGCGATTGCCAGACCCAAGAATGAATGTCGCACGATAAAGTTAGCAAGTATATGTTAAGGCCATAAATAGAAAAGACTTTTCTGATGTGGGAACTCAATTAGTCGCGGCTTAAAGTGAGCATAAGAGTAATCTTTAAAGAGATTTCTGGCATGTGTTTTATATATAACTCAAATTGAAACAACTTGTTTTGTATCTGATAAATATAATTATTTATCTGAGTTAAAATAAAATAGCAAATGCTGTAAAGTTTTCTGATCAACTCTAAGCTTGACTTTAACAAGAAAGAAAGTTTACTTTGGAAAACCAAAATCTGTATACACATTAAGTTTGCAATGGGATCATAAAAATCAATCAATAACTGAGCCAAAAAAATATTTTTTTTAAATTCGGGAAGCTTTATTGTGCTAATAATCAAACATATCTGAAGCTGGAATCGATGTAAACCTCTTGTTTTTATTAAAGTATACAATGATTTACAAAATCCACAGAAAAACCTTGTAATTCACGAGCAAACAGATATATTTCCAATATAAGTTTTTAAATTTCGGCTTCCTAACAGAGTATCCCCACCTTCGATCACCATGTTTGTCCCCAGTCTACCTCTTTCCCCATTGCATTTGCTTGTTGTCCTCGGAGCTGACAACATGTTACACTTTGGTCACCATAATGAGCCGTAATTAGTGGCATCGGTGTATCCGCGACTATTGCAACTGACACTGCGGCGACTGCAGCATCCGAGCAATGCGACTGCCTTCGGTTGCGTGTGAAAAGTTGCGCGCTTTTTGATAATTGCCACAGAGCTGCTTCCACGTCCACGTCTGCGCCTGAATCCAAGTCTCGGCCTGCCTCTGCACTGCTGGACGCGGAGCTGGACACTCGGGTGGCCAAGAGCTGGAGGTGGCAGGCGACGGAGGAGCCGGACGTGTGATGACATGGCCATGTGTCAACGTCGTCTACGTTGGCGGCGGCAAATGTCAGTGCGAATGAAAGGAAAACTGATTACACTTGACAAGTTCAAATTGTTTAGGGACAGCGACACTAAAGACCGAGAGTGAAAGCCTCATCTGTCGAAGGTTTTTTCTTCATTTTTATTTCGTTGGTTTGTTTCGCGCTCCCCCGAAAATTGCCAGCTTTTCCTTTAGTATTTCTCTCCTTGGCGAAAATCTGACCAGCAATTTCCCACCGCGACGGGAAAAAATCTTAAAATGTCCACTGATTGCCGGAGCTTGTTGTTGGCCACATGCATGGCGGTTAAGGCCCGGCCCGGAGCTGCTGGCCTCAGCGCTGGCTAACGGTTAATACAGTCCATCATTATCAGAAATGCGTTTGCCAGCTCCCAGAGCCAGATCTCTGGCTAAGGTCAGTTTAGAGACCGAAAAATTGTTGCCCACAAAGTCCCCCACGAAAGAACAAAAACAACAAAATTACAAAAAATATTCTCACAAGGCGCTGGCTGCACTGAAAGAAACTAGAATAGGTCAAAGGGAAGGCTAAGTTATAGTAGCATTTTCTAATAACAATTATTATTGCTTTTCAAAAATATATATTCTTCTATGCTTTCTGTCTTAGGTACGCGAGTGGAGGATTATAATTTTAACCCCATATTTCTCTTAGATTTTCCCTTGACTTTTTTCCAAGTGCTTGTCTGGCTGGCTGGTTCTTGGCCAGGGAAGAGCTTCACTACATGAAACAGGTGTGGCACGTCGCAAAAAATGAAAAAAAAAAAAAAAAGGAAACTGGGAGGAGAGGTCTGCTGCCTGTGATGCTGCTACTCCGGCTGACTGGACCAAGACTCTTGGCCCACAGAGGGTGCGAGTGTGTGTTGCTTTTGGCCAGGTTAGAGCTTTCTGAGGTTGGCGACGCTTTTACCGCACGTTCGTTATTTTTGAGGTCACAATATGCTGTGTGCCATGTTCTGCACAGGGAGAAATGCGATCAGTTTTGGTTTAATATTGGATTATAAATATTCATTGATTATTTTCGCTAACTAACAAACCTCCTTTTCATGTCAAAATCAGTAAATTTGGAGCATAAAAAGTACTAAGTGGAATGTAAACTTATAAATAAATACAGCAGATTTTTAAATTATATTTTGTAAATATTTAATATTATTTTTTGAGGTTTTATACAACAAATGCTCATTCTTTATAATATTTAATCAAACTTAAACTTGAGGTCCATCTAGTTACTCCAAAAATATTTTAAAAAATTAAATCATTCTCACATTATTCCCAGACTTATTCTCAGTGTACGTGTGTGGCTGGGCATCAAGAGACAGCGACTGGCAGTCGAGGACCGCGGGCTGATCATTGCTGGAAATCTGCGGACGGGCTTGTGTTTGTTTGTCGCCTCTAATGAAACACGCGACATGGAGGAAAAAACAAAAATAAGGGGGGATGCCCACACACACACATCCACACACTGGCGCACACTCAACTTTGACCCGGGTCAGGGGGCACAGGCAGGCTTGAAATTAAAAAAGATAACTCAGATGCGAAAACAATTGATAGTCACAGATATTAAGCTTTGACAGCAGAAAATACGATAGACACGGCCCGATAAAATTTATTTTGCGCCAAGTCAATTAAGGTTATACTCCTTAAGAATCCGCCAGATCTGAGATGGGAGGGGATCCGCGGAGATCCACAGAGATCCGTGGAGATCCGCAGAGATCCGTGGAGATCCGCAGGTGAAGATCCCCTGTCAGAGGTGAGGAATCCTCGGTTTAACGAACTGCCGCGTGAACTGAAAACATTTATAACATATCGTATACGTATGAGTTCTTTGTATGATTGATGGGCCGAGTGCATTGTGCATGGGTTTTGAGCTAATTTATAACAACAATCGGGGATTTGTATGCCGTCTGTCAATATGGAATCAAAAAGCGTTGTGTAAAGTCTGAAATGGAACGGGACGATCCTTTTGTCCGAGTCCAAAAGATCGCTTTGATTGGGCGTATTTATTTTTTGTTTCTTTCCGGCAATCGTTGAATGCGATGAGTAATGGATGGAAAAGTGGATGTATTACCAAAAACTCAAGCTGTGCGAAAAGCAAAAAACAACAAAACACTCGCAGCACAATAAAAGGAAGAGCCAAATCGAAGGAGGGCAGTGCCAACGACACTTTACACCTCCGATGATCCGTCATAACTTTTAATACATGATATAATTTTGCATGGATTGTCGGCCATGACTTGATTGATGACTGTCTCCTCACCCCGACAGATCCGATGCGCCGATCCCCTCCCAGATCTTGAAATTAGTACAACAAACTCAACGTAACTGTCAATGATTGGTAATTGGATTTTCAATCAAACAAAAACTCCTTTCGAATAGCCTCACCAAAAAGGTCGGAGTACCCTGTTCCAGTGACTTTTAAAGGGGATTTATAACTTAGGAAATTGTTATTTAACATTATTACTTTATATTTAAGCATTTTGTTTCTATTCCTTAACTAAAATTTGTGAGACACTCACATTTATCCAAGGGATTAGAAATGAATTTAAAACAGCCTCTTTTTTTCTTGTTACAAATATTTAAATAATATTTTTGGATACATTTTCATTTACAGGGTACCTAAAGTGTTCTATAACCTTCTCCTCCCCCTTCCACTATTTCGATTTGTTTTACAAGCATTTCGTGAGCTGTACAAAACACTTTCAATAACAAGAAACCGAGAAACAACCGAAAACAAAAAATATTATTCGTTAGCCCTCGCCGATGCACCGCAATGATAAGAGACTTTAATTGATTAGGTTTTTGTTTCTCCGCTGATTATTGAAACCATTTCACTGTTTCCAATTCCCACGCCAGCCTCGGAGGGAAAGAGTCTGTGATTTATTATGCACAAGAAAGGGAAAACAACGAATATATATCGGATCCAACGGCGTGGATTTGGGCGATCGTGAGGCGATCGGGGGCCAGAGCGGGGCCGGCGGAATGCGGAAATTTCTACGGGGCTAATACGCAGGTGTTGGGGCTGCCGCCCCCTTGCGAGAAACATGATCTACGAGCGCTGGAAATAAATCCATGGCATGACCTCAGACATCAAACTTCGACACTCGAGAAACTCATCACGATGGAGCTCATTAACAAGAAGCTGGCCGGCTCTGTGGTTTATGAATAATCCCCCGTTTATTAATCAACCAAGAGCCGAGTCTGTGTGCGAGTTTGTTTGATTGCAAATAGACGATGATGCTATTATAATGATCGCACTATTAGGGATTACGAACAGCTGACGGAAGAAGCCTTTCGGCTGGACCAACAGCGGAGTTTCCTTTCCGGCCACTTCCTGGACCTAAACGCCGTGGCAGCCGATGACAGCCTAATTTCAGGGCAATTAACCCGGGGGATGATCGGTAGCCTAATGAGTGTATCAATAACCTGAAAACCGACATACCCGAAACTAAACTACCAGCTACTATTTTACGTTCGTCGTTCTGGTGATCTTGACCATGAAATCGGCCATATGTTGTCCTGTTATTTAGGGGAAAACTCCGTCCTCCCTCTGGCCGAGAAACTTTCTCTAATCGCCGGACAGGAAGTTTCCCCAGCTTGTCGTTTGGGAAAACTGTTGACATGTGACACGACTTAGGGCTGAGGCAGAGGGGCTCAAACGCACATTTGAATAAGCCTTTTGTTGGCACACACACATTTCCCGAGCTCAGCTCTCGAAAATCCAGCGACTTTGCTAAGCACACACGCACGAGGACTTAGGGATAAACTCTATCCTGGCAGGGACTCGGGTCCAGTTCAGTTTGTTCCTAATTACATGCGTGAGCGCTCTAAATGCGCAAAATGCCGAAAGGCAAATATTATTGCTTGTTTAGGCCCGGTCGCCCGGCTAATGACAATTGCTGTTTATATTCATGATTTCTGCATTATTTTTTCAACTAAACATTGGAAATTTTAATCTGCGACACACGCTCTTTTCATCATCTGCGGCTTAGTCAGGTTTGTTCTTTTTATTTTTATATATATCCCTCTCTCTGGTCGGCTTTAATGATTTTGTTTCTTTATCCTTCGGACATCTCCTTTTGCGGCCACACCCCTGCCCGAACATAATACATTTTTATACTCCAGTGTTGACGGCTGTGGGCAACATCTGGAGTTAGGAGTTTCTGGAGGAGTTATTAGTTAGGAGCTCCGTGTGCGGTCAGGCTAATTGAGTGATCAAGCGTGAGGGTCAACAGTTAGGACCGATCAGGAGCCAGGGCCCAGTCCAGAAGGGAAACGGCAACAGCCGTATTATGGCAGTTAAACTGCGTCTTAATTGCCAGTTTTCGTTTCGGAAAACTAACAAATTTTGACAGCATCAAGATATAGATGGATACGAACGGGAGATAGCGTCAGGGGATGGGGCATCTAAGGATCTTAGATATATCAGGGATTTTACCTTGAATTTGGACAGGTAACTGGAGTTTCGATCGATCATACTGACAGTCCCTATTTAAATATATTTTATTTCATTTGTGTGATTTCCTTTTTTCTTTCATTATTTATAAAATTATTCCTACTTTATTTAAACAAATAAAAATGTATCCCTGACCTTCCCACTTCACCATTTAGCTGGCAATTAATATTGTTATGATTGGAAGTCCAAGATCAAGCAAATAACTTATTTCTCTGGGTGTTTTTGTGTTTGATGACATCGAACAATTAAGCACACAATCGCCGGATCGTTTATTTTGCAATTATTATCTATATATAATATATACAAATATATTGATGGCAATTTTTTTGTATTTTCTATTAGACAAACAGCCGACACACCCAAAGTGCATCTATCGCCATCTTTTCAGCTCAACTCCGGCTCTGCGTCGACGGCAACTGTCATTAACAACGTTTAGCGTTTTTAGCACAATTTGCATTAACAATGCCCCTGCACAAATACACACACGTGCAGGTCTGGTCAATAAACAATATTATATAGAGGCATCAAATGGGGAGCCTTTGGAGGTGCAGAGTTCTGTCTCGCATCTGCCAGAGCCAGAGCCAGAGTCAGAGTCGGAGTCAGAGGCGAAGTCAGAGCCATACAAAAATGGAGCTGCGATCGATTGGCACGCTGGAAGTTTGGAGCGATGAGCCGCATCACGACTCGGCCATACGAATATTCTAGAGGAAAATCTTATTAAAATTTTATTGCAACAAAATGGAAAAGCTAAAAACAGAAAACTGAAAACTGGCATCGCCTAGGCTTCAGCTTCAGCTAAAAACGGAATTCGTGCGCATCAAACAGCTTCAGTTGAGGTTTTTGTATCTTTTGTGTGTAGCGGAACACCTGCTTGGATGCGAAGCTGAGGCTTCTCTGATTCTGACTATATAATACACTGGAAACAAACTTAAATCGCCCAACAACATGATGAGTGTTTAGTACCTAAAGATATTATATAAATCATATGTTAAATTTATTTAAGAAATTAAAGACTTGCCAATGTACACTTGCCAGGAAAATTAGTAGAATTGAAAGATAGATGCTAAAGAAAGATTTAATTTTAGTTACAGATTAATTTGTGTGGGACTCAGAATTATAATTACATTTACATTTATAATATCTATAAATTGTCTTGCTAAAATTAATGACAAATGCTGTAATACCGTAATTGAAAAACTATATAATGTTCTCAAACTAAAAAGAATGGGTTAAATATTGAATTTTAAATATTTTCAAAATATTTAATAATTTTTCTTTTTTTGTATTTTATTTTGTTTTAAGTTTCCTTTTTTTTAAGCGCATAATGACGTCCAGTGCAGTGCAGCTGGCGAGCGGATTGTGATGCCTCAGAGTTGGAGCTGGCAACTGGCAACTGGCTAAGACGACTCCAGCGATCCAACGACCTTCTTACCGCCCCGTCCAAACAGAAACCGCCCCATCGGGCCAATTGTGCTGCTAACGCGGCGCGACCTTAGTCATTTGTCAGCCCGAACTGGCAACCTGGGAAAGAAACAGCACTCCGGACCCGCAGCAGTGCCACAATGCACTGTGCCACTGCCACTTTCCTGGCCGACATTGCCTTTGTCTTGGCCAACTAAATATCATTGGGTCAAGTTCGCGCCGGGCCCCAGAGAAAGAAAAATATGTACGGGCCAAAGCAATCGATCTGCCAAATTGGATTCCAGTGTGGTGCCAGCAGGAAAATTGAAAACATTTTTTATACGATTTTCCCGGCTAATCGCCGGCCTTTGATTTATACATTTTCATAATTTTATTGTCGGCACGCAGTCAACGCCTCTATCCAGCGCCCAGGCGCAAGTTCATCTGTGGGTCTTCGTGTCATGGTCCGGGCGAGATAAATGTATGATTCACTTCAAGATGATTTGCTATGCCATGTCTGAGGGGGAGCAAGGGAAGAGGAGCCCGTGCAGGTGCCAGCATCGCCCCACTTTGCAGTTTTGGGTCCTCCCCGAGTGCACCTTGTGGGCCTGGCCAGGCCGCTTTATTGCCCACACTTGGTACCTTGGCCCGGCGGCTACTTTCTCACATAAAGCTGTGGAAATGGGAAATGGGAAAGGCGGAAAGCCGAAGGCAACGAATTCGGAATGCTCTGGGTGTTGAGTTGCTAGAATAACTCCAGAGAAAAGAAACTACCTTATAGAACCCCCTTGAGTTATAATTTCTAATTTAACTTCAAGAACCGATTCTGGCCATATCCCCAGCGATTACCAACTCCTATGCCCACGATCCCAATTAAGCCATCTTGGACTGCCACTCATCGGCGAATCGAGAGTACAGAGCCGGGCCATTCAGGGCGCAGCGTTTCTCGCAATCAGCTGTGAAAAATCTTACCCCATTTATGGGCCACTAAAATGGGCCGAAAGTAACACAGGTCGAAACCGAACGCCATTCACAGCACACAGCATCTTCGGGGAGAGCAGCCCCGGGTTCCCGTGATGTTATGAATTTAATGTACCTCCATTATGCATAAATTCACGAAATTCCAGCACCCAGGCGATGAGAGTGAACCGAAAGCTTTGTTTTTCTGGAACACCGACGGACCGTTGGACTGCTTTTATTTACGAGTATTTATTTTCTCTTCTGGAGGTTAAAAACCTTTCGCACCTGGCACCGCCAACAGCAAGAGCACCGATTTCATAGTCCATTTGGCTGTGAGGTGTTAATAACACAACAACAAAGGCGTTACAATTACACATTGAAATCGGTCCGAGCGGACAAAGTTTGGCTTTTCTTCGGCCCCGATGTGTGATGCCAACTCGGGGCAGGTTCCCACCGAACCCGGGCTGGGATCAGGCTTGGGACAATTGTTAAATATGGCACTCTAAGGTTCGACTCGTTCACATTTTATGGCCACACATTTGCCCCAAAAACAAATTATAACAATGCCCGACTTTTGTGAAAAAGGGAAATGGTAATGGCTGGCTTTTCGGACAAAACGGAAGCTGTTCTCGGACGAGTGAAAATACCGGGGCCTACCAACTGGTCCGCCCCATAAACTGTAGGATTAACTCCGCTTTCGGGGAGCTCGGCTTGGATTGTGGAGCAATTTGTTTGGACCACTTCCAAAGCTGATTGATATCGCCCCGGGACGGCGACTGATCTGTCAATTTATCACTGTCCCCGCAATGGCAGGGAGGAGGGGAGAGCCGGAGACGAGTCGCGGCCAAAATTGATCATCGCACAGTTCGCCCCATTGACAATCATAATTAATTTGATTAAATTCAAATTCGCGCTCGGAGAACGGGGACAGAGAGCACGGGCTGAAAAAAAAACAAACATAAACATGGCTATGGTTCACATTTTTCATCTGACGAAATTAACATTTCTGTTTTCGTTAATTTTGGCATGCGGCGGCGACCCCTAAGGGTCAAATATGATTTGGTTTCAAGTTTTCCAAACTCTTCAAAAACAAATCGATACCAAAAACAGATCAATGATCTCATTTGCATACATCTGTGTCGGTATGTAAAACCGTCCGAACGGAAAGCTGCAAGCCGAAACCGAACCGAAAATACAACTTAAAAAACAAAGAACAAAAAAACGAAATAAAACCACTGAGGCTGCCAAATGTGAAACATGCAAAGAGCATCGGGCATCGAGCATCGAAATGCCGCAAGGTGGAAATCAATTTTGTTTTCTTTCGTTTCTTTGCTGGCTTTCAATCAAAATCAAACTCGGTTGAGAAATGAATTAAGGGTCCATAAAAACGCTGACGAAGTTTATATGCTCTTCAAAAAATTTAATGGCTTAGAATCTGAATTTTGGTAATATATTAAATGAGTTCATTTTAATTTAAGAAGGTTTATTGGGTAGGGGTTAATGAAACTAGATAAATTTTAAACCAACCAAAACCTACTATTTCTAAGTTATTAAAATCATTTTATCATTAAGAAATACCGGTATATCTTGCATTATTATTTTCATAATAATTTATAATTTATGATTTCTCTTTTCCAACTTCATCAATACACTTCCAGAGCACTTCTGAAGACAGAATTCTATCGAATCGGTATCGAGTCAGCGGCAGCCCTCAACAACGAGGCAAATTCAAATCGAACGCATAAATTAGTCAGAAATAAGCGCGAAAACGTGTTTTAAATTTTTGTTTTCATTTCACGCGCCGAATCAAAGAATGAATCGAACTGAAACCAAAACCAAAACCGAGAAACGAACCAAAAACCAAAAACCAAAATGAAATGAAACGAACGGCGAGCACTCATGTCAGTATTTGTCAAAAATGTAAAAAAATGCGGCTCTGGTTGCTGTTGATTTTGGCATTGATTAATGCATTTATAATTAATTTATTGTATGCTCAGTCGTCCAGCTGAAATAAAGGTAGCCTCCTGCATGACACAAGTTTTTCCTTCTTCTGTTTTTTTTTTTTTTGTGTTGAAACTGGAGCTGGAAACAGAGCCGAAACTGGATGGATACAATTTGCCTGTAACCTAATTTCAGCAGAAATATTTATATTGATCGAAAGGGGCCCGATCATGCTGGGCCAGAATACAAATCGGCCGGGTGATTGATGATGATGATGGCCGAGTGTCAGGACGAGGCTCTGGACCAAAGCAATCGCATTCTGCAAGTCACTCGAGTTTCGAGTCTAAACGGCGGCAAATGGCAAACGATGAAAATCCTGGCAAAAGTCACATACATTAGAACGCATTAAAGTGTAACCAGAAAGGGGCGAGTCCTGCAGCGGAAAGGCGAAAGGAAAGAATGGAGGAAACCCCTTGAGCCTTTCCCGCCGGCAATTGTTGCAATTGTAAGGCAGCGATTTCGTGAAAAACTACACTCGCAGAAATGTATAGCTCTTAACAGAGAAGGTATATTAAAAATGATATTATTCAGAGCGGGATTTCATAATGAATAAAAAGGAAATCTATTTGGTTTACATATAGAAGTAATAAGAGTCTTGAAGGAAAACTTGAAATTGGCTTAGGTTCCTTAGGGAATCTTCTAAAGATTTTAAGGGAAAGGAATTTAGGAGAATCTTCTAAAGATATTACTATTTTAATATTCTAATAATAATTTTTTAACAGAGACATTGAGTTTATATTTTTATTTAAGACAGAGGTTGCGTCGAAGAGAGTGCATCTTTAATAAAAAAATCGTATATTTTAGATTTTGTAGTTTTTTCTTATTTATAAACTAGATAGATACCTCTAGAAATCGAAATACTTAATTAATTTATTTTAATACTTAATATATTCAATTTAAATTCCTTCCAGAACCCACTTCAACTTCATTTACAGTGTAGGGTAATAGAAAGAAAGGAGAAACAGAGGCCTTAGTCCAGGCTGCGCACCCATAACAAACAAATCAAGAACAAACAATTGCCGGGGATAATCTGTTGCTCACCAAGGATTAGCAGGCACTTCCCTTCTTGTCTCCCTCTCCTTCTCCCTTTAGCCATATGCAAATGCCGAGGACTGAGGACCGAAATTAAAGCATGAAAATTTGTGAAAAGTATCTGGCTGAGAGTGCGGGTGCAAGGGAAACCGCAAGTCGGAAAACCGCAGAGAAGACCGGCGAACTGCTTCTGGTAAGGGCCCTTGTAATGGGTTTAGAACACCCCGTTTTCCATTTTTCCGTTTTCCGCCAAAGGAAACCTCAACTTCGGAGGCGTTTACCGGCCGGAGGACAGAAGGGGTTGACGTTGCTTCCCACAGAGAGGCAAACGGGATGATAACGAGTTGCGGGATTCCTCTGTGTGTTTTCGGGCCCCGTCGTAAAACAGCAAATTGGATTAACTTCTGTGACATTTTCCGGCAGAAAGTCAAAATGGGATAAGACGATGCGCAAAGAGAAAGCGGGGAAAAGTGGGAAAATTAGTATAGAAATCGTATTGAGCCACGATCTAAGCCGGCTACACGCCCAGTTTTAAATGGCAAAGAAAATACTTGCATCTGCAAAACATTTTATTAAGAAAGCCCTTTAGCAAAGAGATGCCTGTGCTGCTGTGGGAACTGCAGAAAATTTGTTAAATTGTAGAAGAATACTAGAAATGAGAAGGATCATTAGGAAAATGAAACGGAATCAAGAAAGGATAGAATATATGAACATGATTTATTAGAAATTGGAATGTTAGATTATACCTAACATTCCAATTAATAGAATGTTTATACTTAACATTATTAAGATTATTTTCACTTTAAGGTCAATTTTATGTAAATTTCATCATTAAACTGCACTAAATATAAACTTTTTCAAGTTACCAAACGCTGACTTTCATTTCTTTTCCCAAAAAGTAAATTACTCTCCTTTACAAAAATATTGGATACCTTAAAATATATATTATTTATTATTATGTTTTATGTATATTAAGGAATTAAAAACAATTTATTCAGGAAACCATTAATTGGTTTTTGTTTTTAATTATATTGTTCTTTACTTATTGCATATTACAAGTTGGTGACAGTATAAAAAACGATTGGACCCTTAGTTAAATATGTTTTTTTTTTCTACCAGACATGACTAAATCGACTTGGCTGTTTAGGCTGATGAAAAATATGTACTAGATTTATAAGGTCTGAAATGATTCCTTTATTTGACTAAAATGATAATACACTTCAAAGCTATAAAACAAATAAATTACATATTTAGTTACTTAAGGAGACTTCCATCATTCGTCAAATATCATCATATTTTATTGACGATACATAAACCGGCGTATGCTAATTCCACCATTAAATTCAAATTTTTATTTATGGTACACCAAAGGGTAAGTATCGAGTCCCGCTTAAAGAGCCGGGGTTTTGAATATTCATAGACCGCTTTATGGCCCGGCGTACTATCAACGACGACTACTCTCGGCCATCAGGTGATACTGTGCCGGCGACTGCAACTATTCAATTTTGTAGATCTTGGGCATAAAGATGGCTAATTATAATTTATACTTAGCGATTAGCGGTGCGGCGGCAGCACGAGTGTAATTTCCAGAAACTAAGCTATTTATGATGCATTAATCCCGCGCATAGCTGCACTTGAAGAAATTTAAACAATAATCAAGCCAAAGATATCGAATTTTATATTTATAAAGAAATATTTTTTTAAAAACAATTTGATCTTTGTGAGATATTTATGTTTATCTCATATTTATGAGTTTCCTGGCAAATTTATAAGTAAATGTTTAAAATTCCCTGAAACCTCTTCCAATTTTGTTTGAAAGACAAACAGATATTGAAGATGGTTCAAGTAACTACTATTTTCTTTAAGTGCATCCCCATGTTTGTCTCTCTTTCGCGCCAGGGGGCGCCAGCTAACAATGTTAGTAATATCGTAAAATGCCTTATGGCTATCAGCAGATATCGCATTTAATGATCGAAACTGTGACAGCTTGACAACTGCCAAGCGGGCGAAAAAACTAGTGGAAGATGCAAAAAAACAGCGTCGGAGACCGTTAGTTAGGAAAACTCCATCACTCGCGACTATGGCCCTCTCTTTCTCAGCCTCCGGCTCTCCCTCTCTGTCTTTCGCACTTTCAATCCAGTTCGTGGGGAGGGAAAATTAGAGGGGGGCATTGGTGTTATCGATAGACCACGCCCACCGCCAGCCGCTAATACGATTTCGATGAATGCGTCTGTGTGGAGCGATCGCTCTCATTGATCGCTCTCGTTCGTATGGGTGCCTCTCGCCCAGCTGCTCTGCATTGGTCAGCGAAACGAGAACATATATGTGTGCCGGGTGTATATAGCAGATAGGCGACGGCCATATAGTCCGGTCTCGTTTTCGCCCACGGCAAACGGGATCGGTTCGCTTAACTATAACACCCGACGACGACTGGAGCACGATCACTTCGTGCAGCGGTGTTGGTGAGTTCCGCTCTCGCTGACCGAATACTGTTACACTCGCTGCTCTCCCTGAGCCGTCGGTGTGAGCGAGTGAGTTGGCATACTGGTTATAACGGTGCTCCGATTGTGTTAATCGAGCCAATCAAATGTGGTAACGAATTCCCCGAGCAGCTCCCAAGCGAGTGTGTGTATGTGTGTGTTGAGTGCAACACTCAAACGCCACACAAAATGGTGAGAGAGCGAGTACCAAAAGTGAGTTAGGCTTTGGATCAGGCAGTAATAATTAATGAGTTTATAGGTAAGAATAATAATATGGTATACACAGCAGAAACAATTGTTTTCAAAAATCAAAAATCCTTCTTTTAATTAAACATTAACGTTTGAACAAAGAATTGACTTTATATAACCGTTTTAAGTAATTCAAAATCATGTTAAAAGTTGAAATTCCACTTCAAAAACCATTTACATGTTGACAAAAAAGAAAAATATAGCTTAGCTTTATTGTTCACATTTTTAAAAATATTATTCCGTATTCAACGGTCACTTAAATTCTTCAATAAACTAAATTAGAAATATCAAATTAAAAAGTTCAAGTACTGTAGATTTTAAAAATAAGTTTATCAAAGATAATTGGGCTTGGGTTGATTAAAAAATATCCTATTATAAACTTTAAAAATCTGAAAGAAAACTGTTGTTTCTTCCTTAAAAACTATTTAAAAAATTCTAAAACTAGGAAGTCAACTCAAAAAAATATTCATTACATTGGTTACAATATCTTCTAATCGAAAAAAAAATTAAAAAGTGAGTTAATATATTATTTTCACTAGAAAATAGACTCAAATGTGGCTCAATGCCTCAACTGGGCTCTGTTAAGCCTTAACAGCACTCAAATCCGCGACTCACTCAATCCGGCTCTCAGACTCGCTCACTCTCCCTGTCTCTCTCTCTCCCTCTCTCGCTCTCTTGCTCACGGGGGTTGAGTGTACATGGGTATCAACCGTTAGAGAGAATCTTCTTCCTCACACACACACAACTGACACAGGCAGAGAAGCACTCGAGCCGAGTTTGTCGCTTAAGTCTTTTGTTTTTGTTACTGCTTCTTTTCCCCTTCCCCCATCAACTACTGCTGCGACCAGTTTGTAGTTTTTGTTTATAGTAGTATCATCTCCCCAGCTGTTGTTGTTGCTGCCGCCGCTGCTGCTGGCAGACTGGCAGAGTCTCTGTGGTAGCTCCGAAGTTCCAGCTCAGTTAGCTACCGAGCGTCGCTGTTGTTGCTGTTTCTGCGCTGCTTTCAGCTGCTGTGCTCGTCGCTCGTTCGTCCGATTCGGATGATATTGCCAAGCATCTGGGCCTGAGACCGAGTCCGAGTCCGAGTTCGAGTCCGTATCCGAATCCGAATCCCCGAGCCGCCAGCCACCAGCCGCGATCCGCGAGTCGCGAGTCGCAGAGGTCTGAGCATTTTGCAGAACCGCTTAACATCAGTCTTTAGTGATAGCTCGCGCTTCTTGCTCGCACGCTCGATCGCACGTCGCCGCTGTCGCTGTTGCTGTCGCTCTTGCTGTGGCCCTCGGTGTTGTGTGTGCCGCCGCTAAAAAACAAAAACAAACCCCCTAAATAATTGCAATAAAATAAGCGAAATGATTACCCCACATAAATTACTGAGTTAATAGAAACAAACAAATATAAATGGTTGACCCTATAAAGAGCCAGTGAAAAGCGGCAGAAATTGCACCAAGGTGTGTTAAATTAATATAAAAAACTGCTTAAAAATAGCTTAATAAATTATTTTATCAATTTAATAAAGCAAGTAAAACCCCGCAAATGCCACAACTCAATAAACTTTAGGCAAAATTAAAAAATTTATTTCCCAGGCCAAATTTAAGCTCATGTTTTCCACGGCTCACTTGTGATATTTCCCCTGCTAAAAACACACACTTACTCACATAAGCCCGCCGATATATGGGCAGATATATATTAAACATGCTTCACGCTCGCCTAAAGTTCTAAAAGTCAAGTGCAATTTAAGCAAAAGCCACAACAACAACAACTCTATACGCTCAAGTGACGTTTTATTGGCGCAAGGTGAACGAAAAGCGAATAATAAAAAACCAAAATCAAATAGTAAACAACGGAGGAGAGTTCAGAATGTTGGGAAAAGCCAACCCTAAATGATTTTCATACTGAGGCCGCAAGTGCGCAAACTGAAAGTAAGAGAAGCCAGAAACTCTAACCAAAAATAAATTGGATTAACTCGGAAGGCTGACGCGGCCAGTAAAAGGAGGTGAGTTCAAGGGGTCACCAGCGACAAGGGGGCTCTGCGGAGAGTCGCCGGAGAAACGGAACGATCGTTTCGGCTTTTTCGAGACACATCCATCATGCGAACATAAAAATGGGGACTGAGATCGCAGCCGGAGGAGAGTCGCAGAGTTGGGGAACATGTGAATTTCATTAACGAATAGAATTCATAAAAAAAAAAACAGAAAACAAAAAATCAAAAGGAAGATGGCGATGCCAGATAGCGCTTGACAATCCGACTAACTGACGAACTGTCCGCGACTGTCGCGCTTTGTATGATTTAATTATACAGGCCATATAGACACACACCTATACGCCGATGAGACGACTTTGTGAGAAAGTTTTCTCTCGTCGCTTTGTTGACCAGTGCACTTTTTAGTGTGGCCATAAAACATGGCTAGATCAACAGGCACAACGGCCACAGCCAAAGCCGGAGCAAGGGCAGGGCAAATAAACTTTACGACTATATAACAGAATCAATGTAAGTCAAGTGCGAGCGGGATACAGACACCACATAGTCGCCGCACACATGTTTGCTTTATAATGCAAATAGCGGGTAAAGCTTTATTTGCCAGAATATTTGTTACAAAAATCCAAAAAGCAGCCAAGATCCATGGGAATGGCATTAGGCCAGACACTGAGCGAAATTAATATAACCTCCCACGATCTAATTGTAGGAGCCCTCAAGTCATTCATTAATATCATGACCCCGATTTGATTTATTAATAAACAATTAGAAAAACGCAAGCTTTGCATTCTCTGAATAATTTACATTTCAAAATAGATTCGAATACTACCTCAATCTTAAAGAACAATGCTAATCAAAGGTTGTTATTATTTTAGTAAAGTAAACAAATGCTTAAGAATTAGAGGATGAATTAGCTTTTAGTGTGCGAAATATTTTTTCTTTAAAAATGAGTTCACAGGCTGTAGAAATCCATCAGTTTTAAAACTATATTGCCTTTTTATGGATACTTTTTCTGCTAGTGCATTTAGCTTGGACTCGCTTGCAGGCCAATGAAGAATCTAACTTGAATTGCCTTTGCATATGTCGCAAATATTGACAGAGCCCATATACTCGTACTTATGGCGAGTGCCTTGTAAGTTTGCTGTGTTCTACAACCCGCCGAGTGTGCACTTATTCCAGTTACCTGGGGCAGACAATCATCTTTACAGGTTGTGTTTTGCTAGCACCTTTCGAGATCACAGCCCAAGCCTTTTTTCTGGCCCCGTTTCTGACTCCCAGGACACTGGCAGGAAAATTTGTCATTCAAATGAGTTGATACTCAGATGTAGATCACCTTTATCTTTAAGTTTGCAATCTTCAAAGGCTGAAAATCGATTAAAACAATATAATTTCAATATTAATCATCGAAAGTAATATATATCTATGAATATTAAATTCAATAATAATACAAATTGAACCATTAATAAAAGTGATACAATAGGACAGGCAGATCACATGATATGAGCTAATAATTTACAAGTTAGCTTACTGATTACTGGCTAAACATCTAGTATAGAGCCACACGCAAGTACTTCTTCTACGATAAAATTTTCCATATATATACAATTCTCATCAAGTAGTACTTTTGATAGAAAAGTTATGTAAAATATATAGATAGATATTGATATAAATAAACTTATTTTTAAAAATATGTTCCTTTAAAATCAAGTTAAATAAGTTCAATGTTTTAATTTGCTATACCCCCCACTTAAGAACTAAGAAGCTGAGGACTATCTTTCTATTTTCCATATTTCTTTTGAAAAGTGTACCTGGACAGATGACGCTCCAGAGTTGGCTGGGAAATTAACACATCAAGGTCGTGTGCTGACTTAAACATCCTTAAGGGGTCCGAGGCCGGAAGACAACAATCGCCGCGAAAGGAGAGCGGCAGAGCGGAGCTGGGGGCCGAGTGTGAAAGTATTTAGTACGGACGCGTTAACAGAGGCAGCAAAACAAGCGTACGAAATATCAAATGCAAATGTGGCAAGCAGGCCGCAGAAAACACCTGTTGTCAGTTAACATGCCATCTCGTTTGCGGGGATCCAACCTGGCCGAGTCTTCCTCTGCCTTCGGCCAGGAGTGTGTCTCGGTGACTCACGTTCCGTGGGGGGTTCTGGGCTCTGCGAGATGTGAGCCAACAGATTGTTACGTTGATTCAACGGCCGCTTTTTAGGTGCAGCTAAGCAGCTTCGTTGTAAAAATCGATATATATTATTTGCCATTATTAATATTATTACTACTATTGGCTGGCAGCGTTCAGCGGTCTAAATGTCAGAAAGCCAAGCTGATTTGGAGCGGATCTTCAGGTGGAATCTCCTAAGAACAGCACTCGATTAAATGTGTGCGGTTCAAGATCAGTTCAGAACAAATTATGGTTATCATAAAAGAGTCGATAAATATCTATTGGCTAGAAGGGGTTTCATTGTATGCAGATAAAAGTTGCATGCAGGCAAATAAATAAAATCTAGCGGAGCTTTAAGGCATTTCAAATGTCTCTTGAGAGGTCTAGATTTTGAGGACAAGTTGATAAACTGTCTAAACATTTTTAGGTTTACTTTATAAATACAACTAACAACCAACTCTAACCCAATTTATTTCCTCTTACAGACACTGCCGTTGAGCACTCTGAGCTCAGCGAACCCAGACTTCCATAATGATGAATCAGGATAATCCATATGCGGTAAGCCAACTCGAATTTCATACAGATTTTATAGTAAGATAGGCCTCGTATAAAATAAACAAAAAAATGTATATTTTACGAGCCAAATATTGAGCAAAGTCGTTAAAAATTTTACGACAATAATAATTTCATATGCGACATCATGAGGGCAAGACAATTTGTGCGTTGAAATCTGGCGCTGATAACATATGTATGATATGGCCCCAAAAGCATCAGCAAATCAAAGCGCTTCCGCATTTTCGAATATGGGCGCAAAATGAATTTATGAATTATGGGGTTTGGGGTTCGGGGGCATGCATAATTGCCCAGCAACAAAAACAACAACTCCAACAATGCGACAGAAAGACCGAAAGACAGCGACGAAAATTGTGAGTAGCCTAAACCAGTTTACACAGAAATCTGGCTAACAACGGCGAAAATATTTAAATGATGTCATAATTTAAATAGGAGAGAAGAAAAAATAAAACTCATAATAATCATAATACAAATACGAACTACGTCGAGTGTTCCCCACCTGCTCTCGGCCTTTTGTCTTCGGTCCCGGCTTGAAATTAATGCAGATCAATTAGTTAATGCTAAGCGAATTGCGTCGTCCCTCCCCGCGCAATCCACATGCATAATTTAAGGCTTATTGTCTGGGAGGAGGGCAGCCTCCGGAATATCGGAGACGAAGAAAACACCTAAGTTGCTGCTAACATGGCACTAAATGTCAATATTTGAATATTAAATTTTATTTAAGTGCGTTTTTTATGATTTTAAGCTGATTTTCGTTTAGTCGATCAGTCGGATGCCGGCAGGTGCCGAAGATTCACCACTGAGTCCACTGAGGCACTGAGGCTAAGCCAAAGCCAAGTCACAGATCTCACAGCCAAAAGAGGCGGTCCCGAGGTAGTGTTAATTAGCTGAAATGTGAGACGATAAACTAAATGTTTGATTAAAATGAAGGCAACAACAGCGGCTCGAATTTGGGCCACATTTCCGAAGATGTCGCTCCGTCTTGGAGCGGCAACTTGGTAGCATTAGCCAATAAATTTATGAATATTAAAAACAAGTTGGGAGCTGCTAAGGAATTCCACGGGCAAACAGAAGCACAAGGAGTGGGAATTCCAACTGAACTATTCGGTATTTGGAATGGGCTTTCAATTGGTCCCAACTTTGAGTGTATTAAAATAATGTGGAAAACATGAAATCGATACCTCAGTTATTTATGAAAATTAGAAAATAATATTAATAAATTCAAACGTATACTAATGCTGGCAAAAAATATCGGAAAAAATGGCATCAAATTTCTGAATAGCCATCATTATTTATGCATATTAGAAACGAATAAAAATAAATTCCAATTAATATTAAATATACACCAGAGCGAGGCGGATCAAGTTACTATATTGCATGCGATGGGGATTAAGACTGAGCCATTAATAATATGGAGCGGCTAAAAAGATACTACTCAATAAAAAATTAACTTTAGAAGTTCTGTCTCCCTTGTATTTTTACATCATTAAATTTTAGTCAGAAGATACTTCCATCTAATGAGAACTTCGGTCACACATAACCTCGCGAAAGATACACAAATCTGCATTAGCTGGCCATAAATGTACGGGGCATTTTAATGTTCTCGCTACATCTCCATATTGCCACGACCTTCGATACAATCACGCCTCCGAAATCCCGTTGATGACACGACGCTGCGGAAAAAGAAAACTAATTTCCAGCGGGGGGCGGCAGGGGGGCGGGCGGAGCCGCCTGAAAATACATTACAATGTTGTGATGTATGTGAGAGAAGCTCACCTGACTGCAAGTCCGAGACTCGGTTCCCATCTTCTTGCTACTTCGGTCCGACTTTTGGGGCACACGCATCTGGGGGCTTTGGCAAATCTTTTCTATTTGCATTGGCAGCAGATGAAGAGGCTGCTGCTGCGGCCGCGGCTGCCATGGCTGCCATGGCTTCCTCGGCTGCTGACCATTTTGGTCATAAACATTTGCGTAATGGATTTTTTTCATATTTTCGTGTGTGTCGTTCTCCTTTGCGGCTGCCAGCGGGCAAACACACAAAGTAAATTAATTACGAGCCATGCCAAAGTGCATATTTCCACGTTGGAAAATTCTTTCAAACGGCAGCGGCTGTGTCAGTGGCAGTGGCAGACAAACAAAAAGAATTAGTTATAAATGCCCAAAAACTAAGTAAGGAAAACAGAAGCAGCAGGCAAATTAGCGAGAGCCCAAAATCTTACACACACCGAAATGTAATTACTGCGCTTACCCGGCGACTCTCTTGTGGCTTTGTTGCAATTTTCGTGGTCGGAAAAGTGGCCAGCGGGAGAGGAAGAGCGGGCTCCATGTGTAGGCCATTTTTCACATGCGTAGCCAGTTTGGAAGCGAACACGCTTTGAGGACGACGACGACGACGAGATGAGAGGCTGTAAAAGTTGTCCGGTGTCGGCATCTCCTTCTCCTGCTTCTCCTACTTGTTTTACCTCCACGTCCTCTCGTCTCTGCTGTTTTCCTCTGTGCTTTTTCCCTCTTTTTTTGGCATGTGTATGTACATGTTGCGGTTGATAACTCAATTAGAATGTTAAATTTATGTTCGCAACAAGAAATTAACTTGCAATTAGAAAATGCCTGACTTGAAGCGAAAAACGTAACGAAACGAAAGACTTAGGACACGAACTTGATATGCAACCTGTGGTGGGTATAATGGGGAATCGAAGATGCCCTTTCTTGTTGAAGAGCTTTCGGTGTGGAATTATGTTTTAAATATATTTTAGTTTTAATCTAAGTTATTATATAGGTTATTACCCTTTTTTCTTTATGTAAAACTTACTTTGTTTTTCTTCTTTGGGAATATTTTATTTAAAACTCTGGAATAGGTGTTTATGAATAAAAGGGGATTAGTTTATTTACTTCTAATAGATAAATTATAATGAATATTAATACAAATTGTAAAGATTATCTTAACCTAATGGGTTTAAAATATGATATAATTATATTTTAACAAATCGTAATTTGGACTGTCTATTCAAGCTCAAAAAATATTTTTCTCAGTCAAATGTTAATAATTTATTAAATTTAATTCTTATTCCAAACATACCCAATTGGGACAGTACCCTCAGCGAGTGAGTTGAAGTTATGCCTGGCACAATACAAATTGAAACAATTTAGCAAACGAACCTAAAGACAGATACATGGATTCGTATAATTGCCGCAGACCGAGTTCTAGGGTTATGGGCAAAGGGTGTTGCGGGGGCTCTAGACAAGTCTATTGCCATGTTTTTTTTTTTTTTTTTTTGGCCGAAAACTAATGATGATGATGCACTGCACGCATTTGCACTATTTATAATTCGTGAGCCGACGAGCGGATGCCGGAGGATTGAGTGCCAAAAGATCAATGATCAATCCTGGACTTGATGACTCTACTAGCCGAGTCCCGAGAGCGGCCTTAGAATTCGAGTGTGTTGGCTGGCTGGCTGGCTGGCAGACAACTTCATTTGTTTGCAGATACATTTCACCGGCAGGGAACTGATGAACAGACGAACAGATGACTTCATGTTGCTGGGCCTTTTGGCGCAGCATCTTTGATTTGGTGGGCCGTACATGTGTAATCAGTTTTCGGAGCGATTTTCTCCCGCTGCCCCAGCCGCTCGATGATTAATGAGCGAAATTAGCCAGGACTGGGAGAGAAGGCCCAGAGGCGCGTGGGGAACGTTGCACATTGGCACTGGACTGCAGAAAAGTTCTGCGGAGTTCGTTAGGCTCTTGCCAAATGACTTAGGCAGCGAACTTGAACGAACTACACACAATTACGGGGCTCTTAAAACTGAACTTCCTCCCGAAAAGCGAAAAATAGTAAGAGAAAAACCAAATCCAAACAAGAAGAACCGAAATTGATGCTGACTTTGGCTTCCACCGTGTATGCATCATGTCATTATATCCGCTAACACAGCCAACTGGATAACCTTGACAAAAATCCTACAGCTGAATGCATTAGTAGTCCAAAAACGAACAGAAAAAAGGCACAAGCACAAGCACAGCTCCGGTGGAAGCGGCAGCCACTGGCAGAAACTAACGACTTGCAAATGCGGCCGGCACAAAACAAAACGCTATTAAACTTCTATTATTTAAGTACTACATTGTGCACTGATACTGAAAGCGAAAACGAAGAAGATCGTCGGTCAGCCGACGATAATGAGACCCAAAGCCCAGACCAAAGCCCAGAGACTCAGAAACTCTCCGAGTCTCTGAGTCTCTGGGTCTCCGAGTTTCCAAGTTTCCGAGACTCTACGTAGCTAACAGAGCAGAAATCCCAAAGCGACCGAGTACTTTTTGCGAAATTATGCAATATTATGTAATTATACAGACAATCAACAAGTGGGAGGGCCGCCAGCCACAAGGCAAGGAGGGGGCCTCTGCCCCTGCCTCGCCGCCACTGCCAAAACTTTTATTGCTCACTCCGCGGCGATCGTGAAGAAGGCTAAACCTGAAGCCGCCTGGAAATGTGAAAAAATGTGAAAATGATTGGGGAGCATTATTTTCAAATTAGCGCGTGGCTTAAAGATAAGTTGGGGCAGGGTTGCCCTCCCCCTGGCCCCCGGCCCGACTTGCCCCAGACACTCGAGCAATTTCAAGTGCTTGATGCCTCATGGTTCCCCCACCCCGAAATAAAAGGAAAAATGGAGTGTGGGACCCTTGGGGAAATACTCTTTCTTGGGGGAGTTATTAAGTGGAAGTTTAACAAATAAGAAGACTATGTTCATATAATTACAAAATTATCTATAAACAATTTATCTATTTATTGATATCATTACTAAAATAACACTTAAATTCAGAATCTTAATTAAGCGACATTTGAAATATTATCCATCTATATATTAAACCTCTATAGATCCATATAGTTATATAAAACACAGTATTCGAATCTTGAAAAATTGTAAAAACACCTTTAAAGAATAGAAATCTTTATAGTTCAAACCCATTTAAACCCTCCGTTAGGCATTAACCCCTTCCCAGAAGGGCATTCCACCATCGGCTGGCAAAAGCGTAACTTCTTTCCCGTTTTGCTTTTGCTTTCGTTTTCAAGTTCAACACTTTGCCGCCGCACAGAAAAGTGTTCCAACTGGTTGCTCCGCCACTTTATTACGCTGATAACTTGGCGCCTAATAACGATAGTGGATCTCGGGGAGCGGGGCTGCGGCACGGTGCGGTGCGGTGCCCTTTCCTCAAAGAAGCGTAACAAAATTGTTATAATTTTCGGTTTGTAATCCATAATAAAAATAATAACAGCGGCTGCTTGGGGTTTCCTCGCTGCCGCGCTGTGGTTTATCTTTCATTTGGCTTAAGGTCAAGGTTGTGCATCGTTTATTGGAGTCAAGTTGGCGTGGTTAAGCGAGCGAGCGCACCGCATAATGAGCTGCCAAATTGTTAGAATTGTTTTCGAGTCAAGGCATTACACATTAAGCCAAGACCCAATCATGAAATTAACAGGGGCCCCCGCTCCGCCGCCAACGACCTCTGCACGACTGCGAGAGCAAGACAAAAGCTAAACAATTTAGCTCGGCAAATTGAATTAAATTTATATAAATTGCATATACTATAGGCAAATAGATACACATATATCGAAGATCGTTGCATGCCCGCATGTCCGCTTACATTAGATCCGAGCTTGAATCTCCCGCTTCAGCCTCAGCCTCAGCCCCAGCTTCAAGCCGAGATTCACATTCAGCCAGAGCTTCAGTTTCGATTTCGATTTCGATGCGATGCCAGCAAATTGTGTCCATTGTTGTATTAGCTGTTTATTTTTAAAGCGCACTCCCGGCAACTAATAACAAATGCCATTGTTATTGTTATTTTTGCACACACGTGACGGCGCTTCCCCCTGCCGCCAGACGGAGGAGTGCTGGCATTGAGCGGAGATTGGGCAGTAGTCGAAAAGTAAATATCAACAATGCCCGTCCAATGATCACTTTTTGCCCAAATCTGTTCGGCTCTTCTGTTATTTTTGATTCCCACCAGTCAACGCCACAAAACCGCAAGTTAATTCAATTTTAATTCATCGGCCTTTAATAGTTTTATGGAAAGTGAAACCCATCTTTTGAATGGGCTAAGCTCTGGGAATATCTTGACTGAATCGAAAGGGAAATTTATTCGTAGTCGTAGTCGTAGTAGCTGTGGAACGAAAAGAGGTGACCTTAAATTTAAGGCAAGTGTTTTGTAACTGATTTTGGTAAAATAAAATAGAATTATTGCTATTTTTCAATGAAATCAAAAGACTTAGGCAACGAACTTTATTGTCCTATTATTTCTTGAAAGTCTCAAAATTCCTTAAACTTTAACAGGATGATTCCTTAAGTTATACAAAATAGTTTTTTAAATGCTATTACAAAAATAAAATGAATTCGAATTTCCGATTTTTTTTCAATGAAATCAAAAGACTTAGGCAACGAACTTGACCTTTATTTTTATTTTTTTAGTGTCTCAATATTCTTGAAGCTCTCTCAATATTTTAAAAGCTTTAATTCGATAGTTCCTTTAGTTTTAAGTTTTATAAATAATTAAATGAAATTCGAACCCTTTTAATAAACCAAATCAAATGACTTAGGAAACGAACTTGCTCCTCCGCTCTTCCAAGGAAGTTTCCTTTTAAACTTCAAGCACTTCCTGAACTTCCCTCACCCCCGCTGACACACATTATCCGAGTCTAGGGGTCCCATAAACCATTTTCATAAATCACCGAGGCAATTCTTCTCCCAAAACACTCTTCAGCTGGGCAAACTTTTTGGTGAAATGGTTCCCATAGTGCTCTTCTGGGCCGCAACCCAGAGCGAAAAAAAGTCAACCACATAGCACGGGCACAAATTGCTCGTTTCGCAAAAAACACAACAGCGGCAGCAACAAAATAGCAACAATAATAGCAACAACATGCCGCTGTGGCAACAGCATCAGCAACAACATGTACAAGCTTTTCACTGTGCACTGCTCTTATTTAATTGACTTTTGACTCCCCCGAAAATCCACGAGAAAAACCACAGCGGCCACCCCGGGGAAGGGGGAAATCAAAGGAACCAAAAGGAAAAAAAATACACCAAATAACACAACTGGGGCCCAAAGCTTACTCAGATAACAACGAGACAACAAACAAATAAATCGCATACAAAGAAATAGAAGCTTAAACCAACAGTGGAAAGGGAGGGAGAGAAAAAACACAAATAAACAAACAGAAACGGCGAGGAAAAAATAAAGAAAGAATTGTTGGCTGTGCAAGTGCAAATAAAACGAGGGAAAAAAGGAAAACGGCCGGGAGACGCGGACACATTTACTTATCGCGCCTCTTTTCAACAAGAAACGGTGGCAACTCTGCCACAAACGAAGCCACCAACAAAACACATGCAAAATTGCCCGGTGGGTTGCCAAGGCAGGCGGATCGAACCGAAAACTCACTAACATCTGAATGCTGCACTGAGAGGCATTGGAAAAATTTAAATATAATAAACATATCTCACTGTAACTCGAATAAATATTTTTGCTTTATTTAAAACAATGTTTAAAAGGATACCCCTAAGGCTTTCATATTTATTTTCATGAAACATGTAAAAAGTGAAAGTGAGCAAAGCAGGTCACAGCTTAAACTGAATTACAATTAATAATTAAACTTATCAGAAAACTCGTAAAATAATTTCCTAGAATTTTCAAGTACCTTATGCAACAATTTCTCACAGTGCCGCCTTTGACCAACTTCTGCTCACTTCTGCCTCTGCCATCGCCTTCGCCTTTTGCCGGCTTCTAATGATCCAATTCCCACGAGCCGCGACGCCGATGACACTGGCTGCAAGGTAAAGGAGCAGCATCAGCATCAGCATCAGCAGCAGGCACCAGGCAGCAGGCAGCTGGTGCAGACAACCAACCACGACGACGACAAAGAGGAGCTTCCAATGCAAAAGCCAAAGAGGAAAAAAATAAAGAAATAGAAGGTGGAGGTTCGCCTCTCGGCTCCTCGCCTGTTTAAACAACTTTCAAAGTTAATAGTCTGCCCGGCGTCGAGACGCTTTGGCCAAAAAGCCAACCACACCGCGGCTGCATACCAAACCAGCCCGAGATCCGAGCCGCCGAGCCACCGAGCCACCGAGCGACTGAGCCACTGAGCCTCCGAGCCAGCAGGAGTCCCGGGCCTCTTCCATGAATCATTTTTCTCGCTGGCAAAGAAAGCTGGTGGCTGCCTGCCACCGCCTAAAATCCCGCTCTCTTCGCTCTCCACCCGCTGCACGTTGCAGGTTGCCAGTTGCTAGTTGCAAGTTGCAAGTTGCTAGCTGCTTGCTGGTGGGCTGGTGTAAATGTTTTGCAAGTTGGCTGTTATAATTTCGTTCGGCTTTTATGGCCCCACCACACACAGGGAGGGAGATGGCCGAAAAGGAGGGCGCTGTGGGCCGACCTGGCGTATACGTAATGTGAAAATGTCTGCTAATTAAAATGGAATTTGATTCTGAGAATCTCTGGCGGTCAAAAAGCGTGGGAAGAATTTCTAGCGAATGACAAGAATGTGTCTCGAGATGATTTGAGACCTCACATTGGGTTGAGTGCTTGGAAGTCTTGAATTTTTTTATGATATATAATGTTGCATAGTTGCAAACCATAAAAATGGTTTCCTTAAGGCATTTGAATATATTTTTTTTAATATTTTTATAGACCAATTTCAAGGATTTATTTATTTCCTATAAATTCAAGCAGGGTAATTTATTTTTCTAATGTTTAGCAAGATCAAAATCATAAACATAATAAAGAAAATAAACTTTAATAGCATGTCGTTTGGAATTATTATAATATTAACAACTAAAATGTCCATTTTAAATTTGTTCACCAATTATTTTTCTGCTTGTATTGCTTTTCGCTTAAAATACATATATTTTCCAGCACTTTTATTTATTATTTTAATTTTTTATTTGCTTGGAGCAAATCTAGTTAGGAATTCAAGGCCAGCATTGGCCCACAGGGGTAGCTGACAATTTTCAGACAACCAAGCCAGCAATCTATCCATCCAACCATTCATCCGCTCAGCCATTCATGGTGCAATCCATTCATTTTGTCGCATCCTCTATTTGTCTGAATTGTCTGCCTGCCATGCTGAGCACAAGATTTATTTCCAAAGTTTTATCTGCACTTGTTTTTCGCTATTTGTGTTTGGTTTCCATTTTTTCGTGAGCCCCCTCTGCCTGTTTGATTCGCATACGTCAAGCCAAGTCAAGTCATTGGCATCTGGTGCAGTTCAAATGCTCACTGAATCGAACGGACGGCCGTTTAGCAGTTTATGCCAAATCATGGATAGTAAAAATCACAAAAAGCAACTTAAAATGCAATTTTCCAGGCGCTTACTAATTTGTTAGCCAGCCAACTTTTGTGGCCTTTGTGGGATTCGGTTCGCCGTGATTAATTTCGCCGAGCATTTCACCTGCGGCTGCGGCTGTCAATTGGCCCCGGACGATATGAATACACTTGGCGAAAAGCAGACACAAGCTCCACAGTTTCTACACAGATGGGGCTAATCTGTAGTATGTGCACGGGGCCAATTCCGTAAAGACGCGCACGCCGAAATGTCAAGTCAAACACTTGTAAGCAACAATTGGCACAAGTTTGTTAGTTTGTTAGTTTGCCGTTGCCTCGCTTTTGCCTGAGCTAACATTTAAAATTGTAACAAATGCCACAGCGATCGGTGAACGTGTGGCTGGCAGCCAACAGCGAAGCAGCAACAACACCGACCAAGTGCAGCAACATTGAGCATTGCATTGCATTAGAGTCTCGGAAACAGAAGAAAACCTCGCACATTTTGCACGCATTTGCATAACAAGAAAAATGGGTATGGAGAAGATGCCAGAACGATACGAGAATAGTGAATACTCTAGCTGGGATACACTACTTTAATCAGAGAGTAGAGAAAAGACAGATACATTGAGATATTTAATATTTCTCGAAATAGAAACATACAAAGTTTATATAAAATATATTCAGAAAGTTTTTATTACACATTTTTAATACAATTTTAAGGTATTTATATTCAAATATTCTCCACATTTTTTCCCACAAATATATAGACCTTTCTTTTCCAACGGACCAAAATTGTCAAGCAAATATTTGCATTCAGCATTTGCAAATTGCTCTCAAAGTTCTCAGGAAAATGTATACCCCTGCCAGCTCACCTCTCTCCCACTTGACGTTTTCCTGTCAATTTTTCAGCATAATTTGTACTATTTTTGTCGGAAGATTTCAAATTTTAAACGGAAATTGCACAAACACTTGGCACTTGGGCGCTGAAAGCGCCTCTCGTCGACAGCGACGACGGAGAAAGAGCAGAGGCCGGCAGCCGGGGACGCCTGGAGAATACAATTTAAATTTCACATGAGCTCATAAAAATAGTTACAAATTAATTATAATGACAAACGGAGACGAGACCGAGACCGAGCCCGGACCGAAGGGGAGCGAACTGGGAGGCGGGGTGGGCCGAGCATTATAAATCCAAACGTTTCCTGCTTGACAGCTTAAAGAGCTGCAGCAGGCAGGGAAACAGCGGCAGAAACAGAAACGGACGGCAGCGATGATGCTTCAAGTTGCAAACTCTGCTGAGCACTTTTCATCATCGCGATAATCATCATCAGCGGCGGGCAGCATGATCATCGTGGCTCATAATTACAGTGTTTGGCTTTGGGTTTTATGTGGCTTAAGAAGGCGAACAGCAATGACAGCGACAGCGACAACGACAACAATTAGCTAAGTACGAAAATCAAAACGAAAGACTTAGGCAACAAACTCGCCCAGCGGAGCGAGCGATAAACGATGATGGATTGACTTTCAAGGGGTGCTGAGGTCCACAACAACACAGATGAAAACTCTCGTGGAAGCTAAAACCATATGAAAGGCAAAGGGAGAAAATAGTGAAACGATATAAGGGCGTTTTCATTGACCATTCAGTAATTGTCAAACAAAAGATAAATCAATCATCAAATCAAACTATGAATAGGGAAGAGTGTTTCCTAAAAAAAAAAACAAACAATGAAACATATTATTTAATTTTAGATATAGTAAATCCATCCTTTAACAAAAACTACATTAGCTGAGGTATCAAAATAATATTATTTTATATAGTTCTTATCCTCCTGCTGAAGTAGCTCCTCGTAAACATATAAGGGCGTTTCCCTTGACCATTTAATAATTGCCAAATAAACGAAAAGCCATTCATCAAATCATATGTGAAATTATGAAATATTTCTTCGTTCAAAAAATGCTGGTAATATGCAATTCGTCTGCGAAAAATTCGAGTCCCAGCTAAAAATATTCTCACTGAACAAACTATAACAACTGCGAATAATTTCCTCACGCAAACTGAAAGATTTCCTGTGATTGATCACTCCCCTGAGGGGTCTCTAAGGGCAGGGCCCCCCTGAAAATGTGTGTAAAATTTGTTGTGTGTTATTTTTTTGACAAATTGCCTAAGCATAAAGGCCGCGTGACTAAGCAAAGAGGAGTGCTGCTGGGGCAGGAAAAGCGAGAGAAATGCGTGTGTGCAGCTGACTCTGGGATGCCTCAAGTATTTCTGTAATGCGGAGAAGAAAGAGATGAAAGCCAGTTAAAAAAAAGAAACATATCAAACATGCGATATAACCATTTTGACAAATTTCGCTCCTCGTCGGCAGATCGAGTGGGGAATAAACGAGTTTGCTTTGCCAACATGACTCATCTGATTGGCTGGATGGCTAGGAATAGATTCTGGGACTAGAGCAGTCTTTTTACGTTTATATTGCAGCTGGCTTTGGAAGGAAGTCGGAAGAAATCCGAAAGGGAAATACTCTTACTGGACTTAAAGAATTTTAATTTTAGTTATTAAACTTAACCATAAACTGTAAATCAATCAAGTGGCTAAAGATACTTTTATATTTTTTGTATCTTCACAGCACCTGCTGAAAATCAGTTAAACTATCTGAAGGCTAATGCCAAGCGGCTCTATCAATCCCTCTTAACAACCAGTAGCCCTCTAGCCCATTAAGTTTTATTCTGATAATTTAGAAATACAAATTTAAATAGGAATGCCAGCTGCACTTGCACGATACTACCGTCTGAGACAAGTCGGATCGGGGTGCAGTTAAGAAGCAGACAGCATTTGTTTATACTTTTTTATCTGCTCATCACAGGCAGCAGCAACAATGGCAGTAAGCCACACCAACACAGCGAGCCACAAACGACCGTCTTCAGTGTCGACTGGTCATGAATGTTTATAACAAAAAGTGAGCAAAAAATTACAACAAATATACTGCAAACGAAAAAGGCGAAAAATAAAAGTTAAAAACTAGAACAATTTGCCGTTGAGCACAATGAACAAAGCAAGGCAATTGCTCTGTGCATGATTTCATTTTAATTAAATTATGTTTTTGCCTCTAGCCTGCGCTTTTTTATAATTGCATGCTCAGGGGGCATGCTCCAGGGGGGCCGGGGGCGTCCGATCTGCGCACTGGATGTGCAAATTCAGATTAGTATTAGTACACGCCAGCCAAGGTCAGGCAATTATCATAATTTTTTGCCAACAAAAAAATCAGAGGAAAAGAAGCGAGGGGAGCGAAAAAATGAAAATAAGCTGAAACTAAAACCGCGCTTGGACTTGGTCTTAATGGCACTTAGCTCTTAACAGCTCCAGGCGAGGCGAGCCGAGCTCGAAACTGGAGTAAACGTGCCTTAAATGAATCCTAATAATTTTATTTAATTTTTTCTTTATTATTTTTGCGACCGCATCTTTATTTGCCGAGCTTAATAAGCCATATAACAAAGCGTCTTATTACCGTGTGTACGTACGAATGTATATAATATTTTATCATTGCATCATCGGGGCATGAAAAATTATAAATTCTACTTGCTATTTTTGCTGCGCGTTAAGGTTAACAACCAAACAACATCTAACAACAAACAGAACAGCAATCGCCATAATTAATCACACACAAAATCAACAGCATCCACTATTGTGGATGATGACTGGTGAAGTTTTTTGCTGGTATTTATGCTTTTTTTCCTCACTTTTAACCCGTTTTGTTATTGTTGTTCTTGCCGGCGTCTGTTTGTCTTGGATCAACTTGTTGCACTTCTGGCGAACTGGGGGAACTTTTATTTTTGGAAAATATACCAACTAATTAAAATAAATTGGCATTGTGCAGTCGAAAAAACTCATCAATATTCGCATGCCATCAATAACTTGCGCACTTGCGCCAAACATTTTGTTAGTCGCACAAATAACAAATTGCCTGACAAGGAAAAAGGTTATTTATATTGCGAATATATATATTTAATTCAAATTGTGCAGACGGTGTTGTTGCCTCTGGCACCGCATTTAATTTATAACACTTTCACTTAATGGCCCGGCTAATTGTGACTTTAAATGCTTTTGGCCAGAGCTGCTTTACCTAAATTATGCAAAATACAAAATAAAAGTTAAATCTTTGATATAACTTTAAGATACTAAAACAAGTCTGAATAAAGAGGCCAGATGGTAAAGATATAAATTACTGATTTTAATCAAATATTAATATTCTAGGTGTATTAAATGGAGTCTTTAGAATAGGTTTTTAGCCTGGCATTACATCATTAAAATTGTTAAAAAAAAATTGTTTATTAAAAACCAACTCAGAAAAGATTTCCACATTGAAATCTATAAATTTTTTGCTTATTTAATATTCGATTTAAATTTCGGACCCTGATTCATTTTTATTTTAAAGCTTCTGTGTAATAACCAAGCATCTTAAAATCAAAATTAATATTAACTTTGTTTTGAAATATATTGTTGTGTGTAAGTATGATATTTAAATTTATTAAACAAAATATTGAAATGCAAATAAACATAATTAGTTACTTAATATAAGCTATTAATTAATATCTACTAATTATTAGCAAGAAACCATATTCAGCAATTAATCAAATTATCTTCGAGCATTTTAAATTACTTTTTTAATACTTGCACCAATCACAATCGCACACTTTACTTTAAATTAAATATACAAAATGGAATAAGCTAATCAGAAAATAACTTTACTGACCACTTAACTCTCTCAAGAGGGCTGTCATCATGCCACTTCCCCCTCCGAAAAGTCATCCCAGTATCTGGCTAAGAATGTGTCGCTTGTCTGTTGTAAAATAAATGTTTATGGCTTTTTAATATTGCACATTGTCTGCATAAATTTCACGGCGAGGCTCATCTGCAACGTGTTTTGGCCCTCTCTCTTTCTGTCTCTGTCTCTGGCTGTGATTTAAAATCAAACTAAATCTGCTGCCAATCCACAGGTTGTTGAAACTTGAAACTCATAATTTTTAATTTATTTTATGTGATTTTTATTTGTCGATTAATCCCAGGCAGGCGGGCTGGCAGGCAGGCACTGCGACCAGACCCGACGACGCTTTATGAAACCTAAACGTAGGAAATTTATTTCCTACCAACTCGCGGGGCCCAGAGACCTCAAGTCGGGACCGAAACTCGGGCCTCCAACTCAACACATAACACGAAATCAGATTAGCATGTTTTACAGTCAAACAAGGCAGCAGAGGAAAATAAGGAACCCCGGACCCGAGCGAACTGAGCCAGTTGCCAGGGCATTCTTACGGGAGAGTGGGGCGAAAAGTGAATGTGTTGAGTGCTTTCTCCTACTTTGTAATGTGCCAAATTGTTTGCTGCCCGCAAGAATTATGGCCAAGAATCGCCCGCGGGCCAATTGGTGCTATAAAACATAACAAAAGCGTTCAGCAAAAGTGCTTGCAGCTGGGGATGAGGCTGGGGACCATCTGTTCTGAGGCTACCAGTTTGAGCAGCTAATTTTCGTTTAGCTTTTGATATATTTGAAAGCATTTCAATTGGTATGAGCATTAATTTCAATGAAATTTTAAGGATTTACTAAAATTATATAGCAGTAAAAAGCCATAAAAATGTCTCCCACGATCTCTTTCCCCTTTTTCTTTTGCAAAATGTTCCCCGCTTTGCACGTGCGCGTGTCATCATCATCGAAGTTTCTGCTCCAATTCCAAACTACAAGTGGCAATAAAGAAAACGCAATTTCCTTGGATACCCCACCTGACCGTGAAAAACTCAGGAGGACAGGGACAGGGACCCAGAGCAACTCCTGGCCAAACAACAATTGATGGCAATTTGTTGATAAACATTTCGCTCGCAATAAATAAACAAATATTCCCGCTCAGCCACAAGTTGCGCCTATTTGGGGGGAACGCAGGCTCGGGGTTTGCCATATAAATGCAAATGTTGCTTGTTTGCTCACAGAGTGTGTGTGTGCTCTGGGGCAATTTTTCATTTGATTCCATCTTCATATTTTATTATGGGCACCAGGAGAGACTCTTGGGCAGAAGCACAGAGAGAAATGGGGAAGTAAGAATATAATTTTCATGAAATGACTTAACCAGTTCAGCTTTAAAAATAATATTCTAATCTTGTATTTCTTAAAAGAATTAATTTAATAATTAAAGTATAGTTTAAAGTTTTATTATAATTATTAATTTTATTCCACCAAATTGTACTATTTTTATCACAGTGCCAGGAGTTCATGGTCGGGTTTGGTGGTTGGCCATTTGTTTGGCTGCTCCTTTGGGCCTGTTTCCCATTTCCATTTGTCGTCGCTCGTTTTTCGCCTTTCGATTTTCGCCTTGCTCTTTTTTTATGTTGATACCAATTCCGAGATATGACAAACTATGTTTGCATTTTAATTTTTAATGCGTGTGAATTTTGCTGGCGGCTGGATTTCCAATCCTCCTTTTGGAGGGAGAATGGAGAGCTCCAGATGCGCGTGTCATGATTTGCTGTTGCTTTTAATTGAAATTTTATGAATTTATTGCCTCAGTTTTGAAGCGGGGTGGGTGGATGCTGCGGCTGGGAGGTTAGAGAGTACCTCAACTCCCCCTGAAACTATTTGCAATCCCATTCTCATGTCCTGTGTTCTGTTCGTTCCCATTGCAGATGAATCAGACGTGCAAGGTGTGTGGAGAGCCGGCGGCTGGATTCCACTTTGGAGCCTTCACATGCGAGGGTTGCAAGGTGAGTTTGATATTGAAATTAATTACATTTGAGTTTGTTTTAAGGTGTTATATGGTCGTAGATATCATAGAGATAATATTTAATATTTTTATAATATTAATTCTATTATTGTGATATGTTTTTGAGGTCTTAGAATGTTTTAAGAAGAGATTGATTGTGAGCTCAAGAAGGATTAATGTTTTGTCTGTAAGACTTTTCCCTTGGGAGCTTGATGATGACGTTAAGCACCTTATAAATAATATTATCTTTGTTATAACCATGAATATTTAAACTCCAAATTAAACTGTACTTGAAATTCTACCACGATCCATAAGGTCTCTGCCCAAAATACTTAGCTGAAACCTCAATTAAAGCGTTAAAAGCGCATCCCACGGGTCAATTTAAATACCGCTAACAATCCGTTCGAAATGGCCAACCCTTCTCGGGTTTTGGCCACAATTTCAAACACTTTCAAACACAATCGGGCATTCCGCTGTGGGCCCAAGTTGTTCATATCAATCGATTCAATCGATTTCAATAAATCGAATTCGCCGCCTTCGTGATGCAAAAACGCTAAGCAGAAATAGTTATGAGGCCATTCTCCGCGAGACCCCAGTCCGGAGGAATGTTGGGTTCACCAGGGGGGAGGAGGAGTAGCCACGGCAACACAAATGGATGGGATGCCCCAGGCTAAGGTCAAAGTTAAACAAAGCGCCCCACAAATAATTGATTTAAATACGAATACTCCTTTAATGGTGGGATGATCATTTTTTCGTTCGCTCGCCGTCTGGATTCGAGTTCAGTTCGCGGGATTTGATTTTGTTATTTATTTATTTATATTTTTTGCAGTTTCTTCTTGTCGTCGTATTTAGTTTTTTCTTCATTTTTTTTTTTTTTGCCCACGCCAAGGAGAAAAGGTCAACTAACGTACAATTTGTGGGTCAGCGTTATTTGATTTGTGCTCGGGCCTCGTTCGCAATGGCGTGGGCCTCGCTTGGCTAATTTAACGCCCACAAGAAGACAAACAAAAAAAAAACTAAAAAACCAAGAAAAATACAGTAAATGGGCCCAAAGAGAAAAAAAAACAAACAAACAAAAGTGAATCTGCCTTGATGCACAAAATTGCTTGTAAATAGTCGTCCGTCCGTCTGGGCTGCTTCTTGACTTCTTGAAACGAAACTGAAAACGAAGAAACGCCAGAACGGGCCCAGATCCTCCTCCTCCGCCTCGTCCGTTTCCATTTCCATTTCCGACCCAGTAATCTTGATGCCCAATTAACCTTAAAAGTGGATTTTCGCATTGTTTCTGCTTCTCTTTGGATATTTTTTGTTGTTTCTGTTTCGGTTTCGGTTCAATTTCGCGCTTCGTCTTCAGCATCAGCACCGGTGTTTCAGTGTTTCGGTGTTTCGGTGTTTCTTCCATTCAAAAGCTCCACCTACGATCAGAAAACGACGGCAACCAACTTGAATACTGACAAACTGACGCAGAGTCTGTCAGTTACACTTGAAGAAAAGAATTGGATAAATAATTTAAAAAATAAGTTAAATCTTCAGTTAAAAAAAGGGGTTTCAATTCGCTATTACGTTTAGTATTTTGGAAAATGTATAAGAGCTGTCAAACTTAAGAATAGCTTTTCCGATAATCTGGATTAACATCGAATTCCAAATTGGGAATTTAAAGGTGCATTCTTTACAATACTTGAAATTTAAATCCGAAATTTACTGAATATATGATGACAGTTTCTTAGATAAAGATTAATAATAAAGTTTTAAATACATTATTAGCTGCACTTTCTGCTACATTTAAAATGTAAACATGGAATTTACTGACATATGATGGCAGTTTCTCAGATAAACAACTTTTAATTTATTTTTAGCTGCACTCTTTGCTACAATTAAAATTTAAATAAGAAATTGTTTAGGTATGCAAGCACTTTCTTAAATATTTATTCAGAATATAACTTTTAGCGGGCTTTTACATTATCAAAGAACTACAGATTAACTTATAGTTACACAATAAAGAACAAAAACTATTGTGTCAATGGTCTAGAGAGTCTCCGAATAACTACTTGGGAATTTTAAGGTGCTTACTTTACAACATTTAGAATTCTATTCAAAAATTCTCCAGAAATTACTTTCTAAGCCTAAGTACAGATTAATAATATCGATTTTAGAAAATCTCAGATTTCTTTTTTAAAAAATTAAAGAGTATTTTTATATTTAAACAAGTTAGTGACATTTTTCTCGCAGTGCCGCCATTCAGTCAGTCATTTAGGCAGTCTGTCCCTTTTGGTTGATTGCAAAGCCGGGCAGGCCGTGAAGCGTTGGTGATTTACTGCCAACATTGCAACTTGGCATAAGTGTTGCACAGCCATAACCTTTGCAACATGCAGCAGTGGAAGCAGCAGCGGCAGCGGCAACATGTTGCTGTCTGTCGCTTGGCTTTTTGTTTCTTTCTCAGCTTTCTGGCTCTCGGCTTTTCATGGCTCCTCCGCATTGAATTAAATTGTTTGTTTGCTTTGTTGCAATTGATTGTGGTGCCCCAGCCAACGGTTAATGCCGAAGGTGTAGGTGGCAGCCTGGCCGTCGCTTGTGCATGTCGATTTGCTTTATTTCGCCCCAGCTTCTTTTTTATTTCGGCGCTCGAAGAGCGTTTAAGGAGGTCTCGGTCTCGGCGGCGGATGAATCATCACAAAATTTAATGAGATATTATTGTCGAGCATTGAAATCGTTTTACGGAATGACATCATGGGCTGTCGAAGAAGTTGGGTAGTAAGGGTGGAGTCTTGAGTCTCTTGAGAGTCCTTGAAGACGCTCTGGGACTGATATTCATTAACCTGAACTTTACTTTAGTTCTCTAGCTATTTAATTTTATTCAATATTTACTAATAACCCACTTTCCCCTCCCTTTGCAGTCCTTCTTCGGTCGGTCGTACAACAACCTCTCGTCGATCTCGGACTGCAAGAACAACGGCGAGTGCATCATCAACAAGAAGAACCGCACCGCCTGCAAGGCCTGTCGCCTGAAGAAGTGCCTCATGGTGGGCATGTCCAAGAGCGGCTCCCGCTACGGCCGTCGCTCCAACTGGTTCAAGATCCACTGCCTGCTCCAGGAGCAGCAGCAGCAGGCGGTGGCCGCCATGGCGGCGCACCACAACAGCCAGCAGACTGGCGCCGGCGGTGCACCCGGTGGCTCGGGCGGAGCTGGCGGCATGCCCAATGGGGTGAAGGCCATGTCAGGTGTCCCACCGCCGGCGGCAGCGGCAGCTGCCCTCGGAATGCTGGGTCATCCCGGTGGCTATCCGGGTCTATATGCCGCGGCCACCGCCGGCGGGGGACGGAGCAAGGAGGAGCTCATGATGCTGGGCCTGGAGAGTGCGGGAGAGTATGGCGCCCACAAGCATCCGGTAGTGGCCTCGCCCTCAGTGAGTTCCCCCGACTCCCACAACTCGGACAGTTCCGTGGAGGTGAGTTCGGTGCGGGGCAACCCGCTGCTCCACTTGGGCGGCAAGTCCTCGGCCGGCGGAGCTGCTGGCGGCGGAGGCGATGGCAGTCCGGCGAGCGGGGGAGGAGCGGTGCCGGGAAGGCCGCCACAATTGCGCAAGGATCTGTCGCCGTTCCTGCCCCTGCCCTTCCCGGGACTCGGCTCCATGCCGGTGATGCCGCCACCCGCCTTCCTGCCGCCCTCGCACCTGCTCTTCCCCGGCTACCATCCCGCCCTGTACTCCCACCACCAGGGTCTGCTGAAGCCCACGCCGGAGCAGCAGCAGGCGGCGGTGGCAGCGGCGGCAGTGCAGCATCTCTTCAACTCCAGCGGTGCGGGTCAGCGCTTTGCGCCGGGCACCTCGCCCTTTGGCAACCACCAGCAGCACCAGCCGCCGCCGCAGCAGCAGCAGCAGCAGCACATCAAGGAGGAGGAGCAGCCGGCACCGACGCGGAGTCCCAGTGGCCATGCGAACAACAACCACCTGCTGACCAATGGCGGGGCAGCCGATGAGCTGACCAAGCGCTTCTATCTGGACGCAGTGCTCAAGTCCCAGCGGCACAGTCCGCCGGCGACCACAAAGCTGCCGCCACACTCAAAGCAGGACTACTCCATTTCAGCCCTGGTCACACCCAACTCGGAGAGTGGTCGCGAGCGGGTGAAGAGCCGGCAGAGCAATGGCCAGAACGACGAGGACGAGGAGGATGACGAGGCGCGGGCAGAGCAGATTAGAGATGGTGCAGAGGAGGACGAAGAGGAGGAAGATCTAGTGGTCTCCATGACACCGCCACACTCCCCAGCTCACCAGCAGGAGGCGGAAACACCAGCTGAAGGGGACATAAACCCCAGTCCCGGCCAGGATAATCCCATTGATCTGAGCATGAAGACCACGGGCAGCTCGCTGAGCAGCAAAAGCAGTAGTCCCGACATGGATCCAGAGCCTGAGAACGCCAGCGAAGATGAGAAGATCGTAGAGGAAGATGAGGCGGAAGAGGAGATTGCAGAGGAGGAGGAGGAAGAGGAGGAGCTGAAGATCACAGCCGAGGAGGATCAGCCAGAGAAGCAGGAAAAGGAGCTGAAACAGGAGGAGGAGAAGGATGATCCTGAGAGCACAGTGAAGCAGGCTCCACTTCTTAACAATAACAACAGTATCAGTAATAACAACAATAACACCAGCATCCTGAGCGACAGCGAGGCCAGTGAAACCATCAAGCGGAAACTGGACGAACTCATCGAGGCCTCCAGTGAAAATGGGAAACGCCTGCGACTGGACTCGCCCGCCGCCGTCAAGGTGGCCACCTCCAATGCCCTGGACCTGACCACTAAAGTCTAAAGAGCACCTTCCGATTGACAGTTATCAGGCACTGAAGATCGATCGAGGCAATAGAAAATTAGCCCCCCGCTAAGACACCACCAAAAAGATAAACAAAGGCAAACAAAACGAGTAATAATAATATACATACGAGACAATAAACGCATGTGAGTTATATAAATAAATCGGACTCGGAGGAGTCCGGCTCCGATTAACAAGCGCTAAATACGAGTTCGTGCCGTTTGGGTTCGAGATGTTATCACATCGTTTAAAACAACTAACCAAATTGCCAAAATATGCAAAAGTCGAGCGGCCCCCGAAAAAGAGAGAATTTGCATATGGGGACCGATCGACCGACAGACCGACAGACCGACCGAAAAGTATAACACAAATGCTGTCCATAATTTTATTCAGTGAATTATAAACAAATTTTTCGGTCGGCAAGAATACAAATTCGACAGAAATGTGGAAGGAAAAGCTAAACAAATGATAAAAGTTAAAAGAAACTGTAGCAAAATATGCAAAGGGGCAGCTTATCTCGCGTATCGCCTGAATGCATAATATCGTAGTGGAATTTGTGTAGTCGTAAGTTTCGTTTTTCTCTAAGCTATGAACCATATATACAGTATAATACTATAACTATGTTCAGACGACTCCGATCGCCTCCCCCCAAGAGTATTTGTTAGTTTAAAGCACCCGCAATCGTTCTATATAGATATAGCTCGCCGGTAGACAATTTTTGTGTGTAATCTTACTCGTTTTGAGGTTTAGTTCGCTCGAGTTATTAGTCACAATTAGCAAATTCTTTAAATGTACGAAAATATATAAATAATATATTATATGTAGTGTGTAGAAGCGATTATGTAAAGGCGCACAAAGTTGTATAGCAAATAGCATAAATTATTAATATTAACGTGGCTTAAGTATTTCCCATTCCGTGTGATGATTTGGTATGCAAATCAAGAAAATTATTATTGCTATCACCACAAATAAATACACAAATAAATATTTAGATGAACTGGAGTTTCTTTCATTGATTGGGCTTGGCTGGGACCCGAAGATCTACGAGATCGCCGGAGAAAGCTGGTTTCTCAGACTCCTGCGGCGATGGCAATCAATAAAATAAGAGGAGAAGCCGAAGAGGCACCGCTTCGACGGGATAAATGTGTCGCATAAAATGTTTCTCCGCGTGGCAGCTTAATTAGAAATTATCCCAGCCGGAGGAGCTCTTAACCTCCTTAACCCCAACCTGCTCGCCCGATTCCCAGGAACTCCGACTGCACACCGATGTGCATACCAGCAGCCAATCAATCCGAAATCTATTTCAATCAATCTTTGCGTAATTGTAAATACTTTCAGCATAGCTTCGCTTCAGTCGGACCGAGTGACAGAAAGGCAGAGCGACGGCCAGACCGACGACCGAGGGGCCGACGGGCCGACGGGCCTAGGCGACGGCAAATGGCGCGAAAATTATAGCAAAATGCTAGACTTTGGGACCTGAATTCGTTTCTATTTATTTCACACTTGAATTGATGCACAGCACCAGATTGACATTTTGCAAATGCTCACGGCACCGGAGGAGGCAATTGCCAATTGGCGAAATCACAGCCAGCCCGGCTCAGCACAGAAGCTGTGAGCTGTGAGCTGGGAGCTGAGCCCTCGGCTCTTGAATGAGGCTGCGCTTCAATCAATCACTGAGAGGAAAATCGGAGACTCAAAAAAATAAGGAGAAAGTAACATAGGAAATATAATTAAATTAAATTTATGTTTTTGTGACACTTGCATTACGTTTCCCTGGGAACTAATAGATACTTCATTTGTAGTTAATAAACAATCTAACTTTATGATTTTTAATAATGTAATAAAGTCTTTACAAATATTATTAAAAATTAAATTAACATTTAAGAACTTATAATATGTTGTCTAAGATCATAGAACAACTTAAAACATATATAAGTTAACAAAAACCGGAAGAGGATACTCAAACCGGAAAAGGAACCTCAACTTTATGAAATGCTGCGCCGCAAAGCATGTCAGGATCATTTTTCCTCTAGCAAGAAATTTAAAAAAAAAATATACATTTTCTCTCAGTGTAATCCTCAAGGCAGGCTTGGCCGTCGTCTTCGTCGTTGACTTTGCTGTGGATTGTGGATTGACGCTCACAGCTTGACGAGTTGACGCGTTAGAGATCGCTAGCTCCGACTGTGACTTTTGGGCAGAGGGTTTTTCGGGGGGCCTTGCGGACTGTGAAAAGGGGGGCTGAGCCGGAGGTGGGCTGGTGCAAAAGTAAGGTAGTACATCCCAGTGCCTCCTCGCATTGTCAGCGGTGAATTGTAGTGCAAATAAATTTCAATTGCGAGACACATTCTCCCACTGACATTGTTTGACACTTCTTCGGCTGCACAATTTGCATGTCGAAGGCGCGAAAGGGCGGCCAAGGGGTGCCCGCCAGATCTTTAAGTTTATTGTTTGATCTTTAAAGATTGGCCAACACCCAGCGGCGAAGGTCTCCCTACCTTATCCCTCCATTCCTCCTTTCCTTACTATTTTATTTTATTTATTTTTTTTTTGTTTTTGCTAACAAGCTCAACACACACACGCTCAAGATGACGACGACGACGGCGATGATGACTCGGATGCTGATGGTGACGGTGATGAGGAAGACGCACCCAGGCTACCAATCTTAGACTTGGAGCTCCATTTACGGGCTATCTGGAACCGGAGCTGGGGTGAGTCAAAGCACTGGGGGAAAATTTTAGTTCCAATTCAAGGAAAAAAGATTCCTGAGAGACCTAAGCTTGGAAAAATTTTAAAAATAAATGTGTGAAGTGTGATTTATAGTATAAGCCAACTAATATTAAATTAAATCCTTTTGTGTTAATAATGATATTTTTATCATACTTTAAATTACTTTAAAATGTATATTAATATATTCTAAGTAATTTAATAATATTATATTTAAATTTTTAACTGCAACAACTACTTATGCCTTTTTAAAATATTTCTTTCTGCTACAAAAATATTTCAAGTTTATGTGGGCTTTGAAATATAGTATTGAAAAATATATAAAAAATGGTAATTAAGCTCAGAACAATGATTAATTAATTCTTAACATTTAATTACAATTTTTAACTAATTTTCGAAACACATTTCAGAGTATTTTAGTACTTTATCTTGCAGTGCCTGTCTGCTCCAAATGCATTAAGTGTTTTGGCGCTTTTATTTGCTACCCACTCGCCGGGGAGTCGCAGGCGGAACAGCAAGACGACTCGATAGCTACACCCTAATCTCGTGTGGACCACTTTCCGCACCTACAACAGCGCGGCACATCGCACATCGCCCAGATAGAGGCGACACCAACGCGCGCGATAAATGTCTCCGCTCCGCTGGAACTCCCAGACGGATATATACTGGCACTCGCACTTCGGATCGGTGGAAGGAAGCCGGAGAAGCTGCTGGCCGGGCCTCTCGATACTTAACACCTAGGCAGGGAGGCACACAGACCGGCGGACCGACAGACAGATGGAGACTAAACGCTCCAACTGGATTGGGGCATGGCCGATAACCGGCGATGAAGCGTTGAAAAGCCAGGCCAAAGACTCTCAGATCTCGGGGCCCACTTTGGATGCAATTGCCGCAATCTGTGAGTAACAAGCATAACACGCCCACTGTGCCGGCGACTGGCCCGGGGGTCCAAATTGGGCCTAACAGTTGCACAAATGGAACGGAAATTGTTAGTCAGTTGGGCAAACAGAGTTATCAAAATGCGACTCGGATCGATTTAAACGATTTCAACGATTTATGTGTGCAGATTTCGCTTTTGCCTGGGGTATTTGTATTTTTGGGGGGTAATTAATATTATTTAGTTTAATATTTAAAAAGGGAAAGTCGGGGTTTTATGTAAGCTTAATCTTTAAATAGGAAAAGTAAGGCAAGGCCATAGATAGAACTGTAAGGGTATTACACTTAGTTCCTTTCTCTTTAAAAGATCATATAATATTTATTCAACTAATCATCTCTATGGTTTAATTTAGCTTAAATTTAAATGAATTCTTTTAAAAAACTTATAACAATCCAACAATTAACCACCGCCAAGTCTACAATCAAAAGTCATCGAGTAGCTCTCCTTGAGATTTACATACTGAACTCCAATCTCAGTCATTTCTACCCACCGATTATGGAACAGGAGTATGATTCTGAGGCCCATTCGATAATTTCCCAGGCTCAAAAAAAAAAATGAAAATAAAATAAAAAACAAGACAGACAAAAGCCGCAGCCTAAACGCCGCTAAGTGCTTCGGTTTTGTATGGGTTTTGTGGTTTTGGTGGGTGCCATGAATCGGGATAGAGTGTATCGCTGCCTTTGGGGCTCAAGAGGGTTCGGGAGCCACAGCAGGGGGATGGGACACCCGGCATGACTTTGCTCAATGTGGGGACTTGTGCGCATACCGCATTAACTACTCCATAAAAGGTGTAAAGAAATCACTTAAGTACTTGGATGTCACTCCTTTGTCAAACTAAATCATAGTAGGGAACGGAACCCATCGTGAATCCATCTTTCTTCTATATATATATATGTATTTTTACATGTCTATATGCACGCAGAGAAATAAAAGGGTTTAAAAGAGATGTGTTTGCTTTTATAGTAATTTTAATTAATTGAATCCTATTTTTCTTTGGGTCAAAAAAATAGTGTAGGTGCAACGCAAGCTTCTAAACACGTTCTAGGAGCTTAAAGGTAAGATAAGACATTTTTAAAATATAATAAATATATACATTTTTACAGAATAATCCCTAAATTCTTTTCTATCTCAAAATAAATGTTTAATAAACTACCACACATTTTTCTTAAGTGCCATATTCATAAGGAAAATATAGGCGTAGAATGCTTTCGGTTGTAAAGAATAAAACGGGGGAGTTTTATTGACAGCCGCAATTACCACATAATCATGCAACAAATATGATGGTTGCTGGCTGGATGGAGGAAGGGGCTTCCCCTTCCCCTGGACTTGCTGCTCCTGCTGCTGTTGCTGTTGCTGTTATTATTGTTGCCGATGACGTAGAGACGACGTCTGAAAGGCAACAGGCTGGCAGGCAGCTCAACTCAACTGGCCCCAGCTCAGCGGACCTGGCAACGTGCTGATCCATTACGGCAGCTATCCCCAGCCGCCCCCGCCCCCGCCCCCTCCACATCGCATCGAAGAGCGACAATCACAGGTACCAGGTACATTTTGTCTAGACTTATTGAGTGATCGTGGCAGGAGCCAAGGCAGGCACACACAGCAACACCACCAACTAGAAGGCGCAGCCGTTTTTTTAATGGGGTGGCAATCACTTTGAACGACGACGAAGAGTTGAGCGTTAAGGTCTGCACTGAGAGGAAATGTTCTAAGAGTTATTTCAGAACAAAAGAAAGAATCTTCAGAAATAATTTTAAAATCTTGCGAGCATTAGAAAAAGTCCTACCAATTTCTTTTGACATTTCCTGAATCAAAGTCCAGACCAAAGTTTCGGTAGATTTCTCTGTCCAAGGATTGCGAACAAAATATGTATAAAATACAGTTTTTTTCTTAAATGCAACTCGTTTTTCTAATGAAATTATTATTTCTCTAGTCATAGCTAAAAATATAAAACGTTTTCTTTGTTATATTCAGCCATTTTATTCTGTCTCTTTCTCACACAAAAGAAAAATCTAATTAAATTTCAATGTACCTCTAAATCTACACTGTTGCCAATTTATACAAAATTAATAAGAGTTATGGCTCCAAAGTTTTTCTCCCAGTGCTGGAGTGCCATCGCTGAAGAGGGATCTGAGGCAGGCCTCACAAATTATGGTCAAGAGGCGAACGATGCCGAAGAAAGCCCCTGCATCGTGGCAGAGGCTCGTTTTGTGCTCTGAACTGGGTTGGCAGATACTTAAGAAATATGTTATTAAATAATAATGGAGTGCGTGGTTAATAGATCCAACGTCAGCGGCCAAAGGCAACCAACACTGCACTCAATGCTGCTGCTGCTGCTGCTGATGGTGCAGTGTGAAAGAAGTGTGCGATCCGGGCAACGTTTGGGGGCCTCATCGGCAATCATTGTTAACAATCAATTAAGGAAATAAGTTGTTTATAAAATGTGGCTATTACTCGGCGATCGCCTGGCTACCATAAATACCAGTAAACTATGGGTTTCCCCAGCCTCCGAACTACCTCCCACCGCTGTGCCGAGCCCAATGAGCTCTTAAATTATGACACTGGGCCACAATGAAACTAACTTCGGCGGTGAAAGTTGGTAGAATAATGGAGTTTTTATTAGGAATAAAAAGGATTTTTAAGAAGAAGAAATCTGTTCATTAAAGTATTCAAGTAATGTCAATGTAAGCTATAAATCAAATACCTCCAGTAATATAATTCTTAATTATTCCCTTACCAGTTTCTGTCCTTTGTAACCTCTCTAAAATCGTAAAAAAGTAAACTCTTCTTTAAAAATCTACCAATTTATCCGTCCAATTCCCCAATGACCACTGTAAATGGATGCTTGTTTCAGAGAAGAAACAATCAGTGTGGCCCCAATGCTGCTGCTGCTGCTGGCGAAAATGTTTTAATTAATGTGGCAGACAGTTAATGAAACTGTTATAGTTATACATGCATATGTGAGTATGACTATACATTATTACCATATACGTAGCACTCGGCAGTCCACATCGGGGAGTTTATTAACCCGACTAAAACAGAAAACGACAATCGATGGATCGACTGACCAAAAAAGGGCTTTTATATGCCAGCCAGCGCAGAGCGAAGATCATTAATCAAAACACCCCAGCAGGCGGTTCGAACTTTGGTAGCAGCCGGGGACCAGAAAAGACTACCGAACTGTACTACTTGACCACACGGAGGAAAATAGAAGAAAACTCTATAAATAGGTTTTACTTTCGGATTAGTCATATATATTTTTAAGGGTAACGAAATAATACAAATTGTAAGGTATATTTGGGAGAGCTGAACTTATAAATGCATTCTGGGTGTTGGTTTTACGATTGTTAAGTAAGAATTTAAGATTAAATTATTAATTAAACGAAATACAAACATATATCAAATAAATGTATACTCTTTTAATGGTTTACTTACTTGATAAAAAAAATACAAATATATATCAATATAAGGTTTACTATTCTAATTCTATTAAAATCAAAATCTATGTATTACTAACTTGATAATTACTTATCGATTTATTTATTAATTTTAGGTAATATATAATAATAAGAAATATAAATCATATATAAAGAAGACCAATAAAAAAATGTATACAGTTTAAAGGTTTATTAATTACTTTATTATTAATCTATAAATTTAATTACTTTTAAGAAATGAATTTACTTGTTAAGAAAGGCAAAGGAGAGAAAGAAATATTTTAATTTAAAGCTATTTTTGCTATTTTTTGAATGTTTAAAAAAATATTTATCCAGTACCGAAAAATGACTGTTTCTGATTGCACTTTAAAAATGATTATTTTATATAAATATTTTTAATATAACAATATCTAAATATAATAACAGTGTTCTTAACTTTTCCTAAACTAACTTAAATTAGTTCACTATTTGTTATTATTTTTTGGCATAATTCGAATTGAATACTTTTTTAATTCTAAGTTTTAAAGAGAATTTCCACTACATTTACTTATTGTTGTCTTGGATCTGTCTTTTCAAAGGTGGTGTTGACATAGCTAACTCCTGATAAGATTCTATAATTTAAACCCTCTTTTTCAAACCTGGATATATTTTTTATATGTCTTTTGAAAATAAATTTCTCTATTCATTACATATTTTATATATATATGTATTTTTTCTCTCTGTGGCGGTCTAAAAGCGAACCGCAGAAGTAGGCCCCATATGATTAGTGGCGGTGGCTACTTTAATGAGCGTTAACTGCCTGGCCTCAAAGTTCATTAGGTGCAGTCGGCTTATGATTGATGCCCCCAAACAAATGGCGGAAAATTCTGGTGCCAAAATCAGAATCGAAATCGTCAGTCAGTCCGCGATGCTTAAATTGAAACATAAATCAAAATTCCTGGCTGCTTGAAATTCGGTTTTCGTTTTTATCCACCAATTTTCGTGGAGAGTTCTGCTTCGCTTTATTTTTTCGTGTTGTTTCTGTTTTATTTTAATCAATGCGGAAACCCAATCAGTCAGTTGCCATCTCCAAATCTCTGGCCAAAAATCGCACAGTTTCGGACTTCGATCAGCGGTTAGCGTTCAGCGCATGTGGCGTTAATTTTGATTAATGGCCGAAATTGCTGGCTGACCATTTTCGAATTTTAATTGTTTTCAAATCGGCGGGCGAGTCCGCGCGTCTCGTTCTACAAATAATTATAAGCAGTTTTTAATGATGGCCCGGCCAAGAGAGAAGCCAAACAAAGGCTCCTAGCAGCAGCCGCAGCACTAATTGTTACAGATCCGGCGAAGAGGCGCGCAACTTGCTACCAGTTCTGACCCGCGGCTCTTATTTTTATTTAGCTTCTTGTACGCTCCAAAAAGAAATATTATTCTTTTTATTTCCCTTTTTTTTTTGGGGCTGCCATGAAAGCAAGTGCCGCTAAATGGCCAAAGGGGGTGGACAGCCGGACAAAGGCCATTCTGGAGGGCAGCACGTGCTCAATCCGGCCCGACAAAAGGCCGATGCCAAAGCAATTAGCAGGAGAGAAGAATTGGGCTTTGGGGAGAAGAAAGAACTGCTTTGGCAGTCCCAGTTAAATATAGATTTGAAAAGGTTTATCAAGTGAAGCGATAATTGAGATCATCACTTGGGAAATAATAGGTATTTCCTGAGGACTTACAGGGAATATCTATGGGTCTTTGATATGACAATAGATTGGGAGATGAATAACTGATATTAATAGATTAGAAGAAGCTTTGAAAAATATAGGAAACTAAAGAACTAATGTCCCTTTCTGGGTTTAAACCATGTAAAATATCAGAAACTAAAGAACTAAAGTTTCTAAACCATTTAAATTATTATTAACTAATTCAAAAAATGAATGTAATGAAATTCCACAAGCCATACCTACCAAATTCCCTTTCCTATCCCCCTTAAATATAATAAAAAATCAATCCCAGAAGAATCTCTGCTTAAAACATACCTGACATAACTGTAAACCGAGTCGAACTCCTCTTCGAATCCATCAAATCTCGTTGATTGTTCTTAATTGCCCTGAAATTGCATGACCACCTACTAATCTTGTCCGTTCCGAGGGAATCTCTCGCCGGGGATGTGGATCCCTTTAACCTTTCCGCATTGAGAAGCCCAAGTCAGAGACGACGATGGCTTTTGTCTTTCGCTGATGATGATGGTCCAGAGAGGCTGTGGCGGATGCTGCTCCTGCCGCAAATTCTATAAATCTGTCAAGCGGGGAGCGTCGCACATCTTGCACTTGTTCTTCTCTGTTTTCGCGAAAATCTTGACATGTGAAATACGCAGATTTGCCAGGTTTTATGGGCCGCAGTTGGGCGCGGAGGACCACAGCGGCAGTGGGATGCTGCATGCTGCATGCTGCAGGTTGCCAGTTGCAAGTTGGGATGCTGCATGCGGCAGGCATTCCGTGCATTCGCCCAGTGCCATAAACTTTGGCTAAAAGCGCACCAAAAGCGGCGGCGGCGGCGGCAGCAGCCAAAGTACAAAGCGGGCCGCTCCAAACACACAGATACATCGAGGGTTGGGGGAAGGGGGAAGGGGGAAAGGGGCAGTGGGAGCTGGAGGTCGGCAGATGGGGAAGCATCCATGATGACCCGGACACTTGAACTGGCTCTAGAAGCTCATACACCGAATGCTAGCTAGGATGGATTGATGGATTGCGACTGTAGTTATTGCTGTTAGTTACACTCAAGCAAAAAGGGTGTACATAGAATAATATTTCAGATTTAAAGAGATGTTTTGACATTAGAAGTTAAGTGTATAAAATATATTAAATTTTAAATATTAATAAAATTATTTAAAATAGAAAAAATGGGCACATAACTCTTAGGCAGAAAAAAAAGAAGTTTCAGTAAACTGGTATATAAAGTAAAGTAGAAGAAAATATATTAAATAAATATGCAATTTTAAATATTTAAATAAAATATTAAAAAGTGTATAAATACAAAAATTTTTGTTTATATTGGTATGTATATAATTAAGAAAGGCAGCAAATTTTCAGCTCTTGGGAAGTCTTGAAGTTTGTTTCTTAACTTAAACTGAAACTTATTCCAAGTGCATGGTTACTATCGCTGCTGTTCGGTGCAAATGAAGACCTGCTCGGCCGGCCACTTGCCACAAAACTGAGGACTGAGCAAAAAAAAACCAAAAAAAAAAGAAGCATCGAAAAGCTAATTTAAAGCAATTTAGTTTGAAACGCGCACACATTTCCATGCCGCGCCGCAGACGAAAAGCATCTGCACGAAATGAGGTTGAATGCAACAGCAGCAGCAGCAGCAACATCACAAGCCACAGCAGACACAACAGCAACACCGAGAGCTGCGGCAGTAACAACTTTTGAATGCAACGGTCAGACACTTATTTATTGTTTCCAATGGTAGCTGCCGCCTGCGATGGCCCTGAGTTGATAGTCCGAAGGCATTGACACAAACCCAAAAGTATGAGCTGCTCACCTGGGTTACCTTCCCTCGCCACCTTCCTTTTCTCTCTCTCTCTCTTTGCAATTATTAGATTAGAAAATCCGTTAGTGCAGGCTTTTTTTATGATTTTTTGTGGCTACCCTACCAAAGTTTATGGCCAGAATGAATAGCAGTTCCTCGAGGATCAAATAAATGTGGGGAAATATCGGTTCAACTTAAGTGGACGGAGACGGAGAATGGCCCAAATGGTGAATGGACAAATGGGGAAAGGACTCTGGTAGCCATAAAAAAGATGATTTCAAAATTAGCTAGCCACCCACGTATCCATTAACTGTCTAAATTGGGTGCTGATGGTGGTCTCGAGTCCATGGCCACAGGTCGTATACTTAATGCGGGGCTAACCAGGCTTTCTAAATGTTTTCATTGCAGCTTGTAAAAAACTTTGAAATGAACTAATCTAGGGAAATCCAGTTGGGAAAGATGTTTACTGCCTTTTTTTGAGAGAAGAGCGAGAAAAGCTTGTGCTAGAGATTTGCTGCAACTGAGAAAATAGAGTTTAAGGAAGAGAAATTATGTAAAAAATAGTTTTTTATTTATTTATACATTCAATTCCCGGGAAAAAATATAAATTAAAGTTTGTGTTTTATTTTTATGCTCTTATGTAAGTATACTTCCTTACATGGTTATACTTAATAGACATTTAATATTATTCTGCCCTTAGCAACTTTAGTTCTTTGAAAATATTTATGGAAACCATTTTAGTTTTACTTTAGTCCTTTCTTATATATATTGTTGTATTTATTTTGTATTATCCCAAAACTATATTTACAATATAAAAAATATTTAAGGATTATATTTTAATTATAATGTGTTTTTCACACCTCTTGGGGGACAGTGTATTACGAAATAGTCTTCTCTGCGATTAAACTATAAAGTATACTTAATGCCGCTCTAAATAAATTAACGAATCGAAGAACCCAAAGGGTTATATTGGACTACTTAAAGTCAGACACCGAAATCCCATTAAATCTTATTTTGTACTTTTTTTTGCGTATTTTTCCCAATTCTTTTATTTTGGCAAAAAAACAATCTAATTGCTTGGCATTTTGTTCGTTTTTCATCGCTGTTTTGTGACTGCTACTGGCTACTGGAGGGCTAATGAACCAATTACTAGTGGAGGCCATAAAAAATAGTAACGGCCTCAGAACACTGAATGGAAAAGCGGGCGAGCGCAGTTAAACTGCCTTGGATTTGGTTTAGACTAGAATTCCCACCGTCACCCAGACTAACTATATGCATAGCGCGGGATCCGATCCAAGCCGAGATCATGGCTGACCTCAAAGCCGGGCTAAAACGAAACGAAACCGAAAAGCGAAAAGCGGCGGAGACCTCAACTAGACCGACATTAAACAGCCGAAAAAGCGCCGCCAGGCAAAAGGCATCGGAGGAGCATCGGAAAAGCAACCCACACTGCGATCCGCCAACGATCGCCCCGAGATCGATCCCAAAGTGCACGATGGAAAAGCTCGCTCAGTGGGCCGGCGAGGGGGAGTCCAAGGAAAATATCGAAAATGCAGCCAGGCAGGCACTGAAGATATTGCGACTGTCATAAAACAATATTATTGGCATTATTACATTTAAGTGTTGACAGCATAATAAAATAATTGTCGACAGACAATTTACAACTAGGCAAGAAACAAAAAAACAACACGGAGATATCGTTTGCCGGCTGGCTGGATGGCTGGATGGCTGACTAGCTGACTGGCGGACTGGCTGACTGGCTGGCTGTTGGATATCATGTCGATTCCCATGTAAAACACTTTTAAAAATCACACTCACAACTCAGGCCGAATGCAAAGTGCAACAAGTCATCAAAGGCAGCCCAGGCACGGCTGGAAAATGGAAAGATTTTTCATAACCGCCGAGAGATCAAAAGAATTGTGCGGCGCTTAACGCAGAGACGAGAGAAGAGCTCTGGAGCTGTTTGTTGGAGCTGAGGTTATTTTTTTTTCGGATCGGCTTGCAGCTTGGAGTTCCCTCAACGACGACGCTCATTCATATAATTCACCCTCATTTCATAATAAATTGCTCTCAATTGATCACGACAATCGACAGCGATGAAAAGTCATGCCAAAGTTGACTCTGCGAGCGAGGAAACCGAAACGAACTCGAAAAAGGAAACATACGATACGAAATCCAATCGCAATGTTAAGCCAAAGTAAAGCAATGCCGGCCAAACTTAAATTGGCAAAAAGGTGCGACGATGCACAGGGAGAAATTATTGAAATTGTTTGAGAAATCTTCCTCCAATCTATATTAATATAAATTAGATGAAAGGGTAACCAAGTTCATTTTGTTTTAGAAGTTTTAAAATAATTTCATTACCATTTAATTTCTGAGATAAATGAGTGGACAAAGAAAAGTATTCAGATATCAAGGTGTACATATATCCAGCATCTCTCCATTATAAGAAACCATATTAAAGTCTCCAGTTCTTAATGATGACTGTCCTTTAAGTGATCTAATCAAAAGTAAGGTTAAAAGTATAATTTCTTCTGTAACATCATTATTTGACCTTGAAATCTAACCAAGAGAAAAAACCTCGACATGAAAAGGAAGCTCTATTCTCACAGAAAATTTTATATAAATATTTATTTAATTAATGAAATTGAGTGCCTTCTTCTCCCAGTGCATCCATCGCCGGCGTTCATCTCCACTGATACTTTTGGCGGCGTTAAGTTGTAGGTGCAGACTGGACAGAATCACCCACAGAGCCACCGATCCAGCTCCCCGCACCACCAGCATCCAGCATCCCAGGCTCCACCCGTCGTCTCCGGAGTCAAGCAAATAAGTCATATGCCAAAAGAGCTAAAGGTTCCTGCCCGGCTCGATAGGAAATTGCTCTAATATTTTGCCTTTTGTCTGATTGGAAATATCGCAGGCTCCAAACCAAAGTGCCGGCAGTACTTTTTTTCTGAATTTTTGTTTGGATTTTTTTATGCCCGCAGGAGGAGGAAACTTTTTGCCGCTGACTGTGTGGATTGATGATGAATTATGTAGAGCACGAAGAGCGAGTGCATTGCTGATGATGCCCATGCCTCCTGTGCCTGATGGCGGGAATTGATCCCAGCCAAACCGAACTGAACCGAAATGAGGTGAGCTGTTGAGCTCGGTGTGGGAGTTGGTCTGATTTGCAGATTGCTCACGAACTCAAGGAATTTTAATGAAAGAAAATCAATGCAAAAATAAACAGAGAAGTGAGGAGAAATATTTTTCAAAGATTTAACAAGGTGACAAAATATATGTTTAAGCTTTGTTGATTAGTAAAAACTTCAAAATCTGAAATTTATTTGTTAACATTTTAAAAGTTATAACTTTTTTTCAATTATATTCTCCATGTAAAAGCTTCAAGCATTCATTAATTTACAGTTTCTGCTTAGGTAAACTTAATTTGAATTATATTTCTTTCCTTATTAGATTATTTATTTGTAATATAACTTCTCACTATTGTATTAATCACACCTTCCTCTGTAATTATCATCAGAGTAGTTCTTAAAAACATGTTTTCAATGTTCGAAACGTATAATTTCTGTGGCCTTAAACACTTCAACTTTGTGTAGTTTCTATGACAAACTAGTTACATTCTAGTCAGTTAAGGTCTATCCATAAAATCTGTTTTCCCCACACATTTCTAATATAAGCTAATCATCTTTAACACTAACATTTTAATGAGATTTTTTTTATTGCAGCCGTTCTCTGGAAGCCACTAATCAATATGTGGAAGCTGCTTCCTGACCAAATCACAGCTTTCGAGCGATAATGAAATGATAAATCTCTAATTGAAGCCAAGTCAAATGGAATTCCTTGGAAAAAGTTGTATAAGCAATTCGGCCGACATTCTTGCGAGCGACAGGTGAGCGGGGCCAGTGAGACCTTCCAGGTGAGTCACACAGGCCAGACTTTGCATAGTCAAATCAAGAGGCAACAAAAAAAAGCAAAACAGGTGAGACCAGAGGACAGGGCACTGATTTCTAGGAGAAACTGACCCGTTACAAGTTTACAGGTCTGTGGGTCTTGGTTATTAGTTAGATTTTAACCGCGGGACTCTGCGAATCTTGCACTGTTAAGAATTGCCTCAGGAAAATATTTATTTAAAGTTATCTGTATGCACTGGCAACTGTGAAGTCATAGTGCTTAAAACGGAAAGATAAAAAATCGATTGAATTAGTAACAAGGCAGATTTTAAATAAATTAATCTAACGATGTTTTCTTTGAATCATCCTTTATAAAAACAAAAAGTCTGCTGCATTTGGTAAGTCGAAGTTGGTATACCCAATCAGCAATTTAATTTTTTACATTTTTAATGATGAAATACCCCGTTTAAATATTTAAAAAATTAGTGACATTCAACAAATATTTTCTTGGTAATTAATTACTTTATAATTTTAAATCCAAGTGGGAATAGGTGTGACTTTTTACAATCTCAGGCTTTTCGGTTCCCTTAATTTCTTGCTTTCCTTAAATCGTTGTTTATCAATATTATTTTTATGATAAAAGTTAAAAAAAAAAACAAGACAACATCTTGACTGGATTTCTGACGAAACTTATAATACCCTTTAAGGGTGTAAAATAGATAGAGTATTCTTAATCGAACTTAGTAAACTATACAACGCCGAATATTGCTTTTAAAAGAGCATTTTGAAATTGTTAAAAATGTAAATACATATTAATTACTAAGCAAGACGTACTATCTCTAGTGTTACATTAATAACATATTTTTTTTCCCAGTGCCCAAACCCATATGGGTGCATCGCGAACGCATCGAGAAGTCGGGGCAAGAATAGAAGATGCCACGATGAACCCGAACCCACATGCACTTTGCGGTAAACGAAGCCGTCGTCTGCGGCACCAAATTGTGTTATCAAAAGCCTGGGAATTCGCCCTGCATGCCCACCAACCGACCAACCGACCAACTGGCCAACTCGCCACGTTACCATCTTTAAGCCAAGCCACCGAAACCCAGAGCCGAACCCCCATACGGGCCTGGAAAATTGTGCAAATTTTTCGTACAGGTAGTAGCAGAAAAGCAAAACTCGTTAGAGTCTGCGTGTGAGAGTCGAAAAGTCCAGGTTCAAGAGGAAGATGCAGCTGAGGCTGCAGTCGAAACCGAAGCAGTTCACTCGAACAAAATAAGGGCCAGGAATAATATAAGGGGTTCTACAGATTTACACAAAGGAAACAAAGGGATCATGGAGTTGGTAAATATTTTAAATATGTATTTCTAAATCTACTTTAGTTCCTACAAACAAAGTTAAGGATTAAGTGCAAGCATCACTGCTTCTTATTATTCATATCTCCAGTTATTCAGTTAGAATATATTTTAAAATCCCTAAATTACTGGCAATATTTTTCCAAGTGAACCCAGCTAACCCGAACTGAAGCGAACCGGTGTCCACTGGCCAACAACATTGCATTATTTCACCAAATCATTTCATGCCACATTAATCCACTTTACCACCGCCATCATCATCATCATCATCATCGCCGCCACCACCGTCGCGTCGCCACCAAAGGCACCATCGCTATAACCATCCGGCCAAATCTTGGGAACTTTCCTGGCCGGCAAAGGCGATCATGATGACGACGGAGACGATGACGACGACGTGTGCCTAGAGGGTGTCAATTGTTGCATATGCTGCAGAAAAATTCGCAATTTGGGGTTGCCATGTGCTGGGAGTTGCATTCGCCGCCGAAGTCCCAGTCGAAGTTGGAATGGAGCTCAATTTACTATTAGCGTGACTTTTGGGTTAGTTTTTCTATTCGTCATGCATGGCATCGCTTATTGGCCGGCATTTTCCGAGTCTGGTACAGCCGTTACCAGACTCCGGGCCAAATGGCCCCCGACTCTTAAGTGTTTTATTGCATCAAGTGATCTTCTCTATAAATCCAAATGAGGAAAGCGTAGCAACATCTATTTCTCATTTTTGTTTGGAAAGGAACACTAAAGATTTATGCGTACACGGTAGTAAAAGATTCCAGATATTTACAAGTGAAATGTGAAAGAGTAACGAAGATTTCATGGTTCGAGGTGAGTACAATTAACTTGCTTTTTAAGTAGCTATATTATTGTCACTTTGGTGTATTTACAGTCAAATGAAGAAGGAACTAATTTAATAATAATAATAATAATTATGATTGTTGTAATACTGATACATTACAAAAAGGCAAAAAAAGACACACAAATACATTATTCTATCTTTAAAGGTTACATTCGTCTCCTCGCTGTAGTGAACCTCCATTATAAAGTAGTAGCCTTCATTGAACATCGAAGTGAACTTGACCTCTAGTTTAGTGAACGGTGGATGTCCAATTAGTTCGATCTTGGCGCCTGTCTTCCATATATCCTTGAACTGGACGGCATGGATGGTACTATTGTTTACTGAGAATCCCATGGTGTGGAAGACGCTCCGTAGAGGTTTTCTTTCCATGTGAATATGTTGCGTATATATGGAGTCACCAGGTCGTGGAAAGCCAACGGAAGTACTCATGTCCTGTGCACAGGACACCCCTATGTTGGCCAGAAAAAGAATAGCAAACCCAATTCCAAGAGCCCGGGCATTCATTGTTAGTTAGTTCTTACTTCACAGACCTCAAACAAAGTACTGAAAGCTGAATACAAAAATGTTTATGTCTAATGAAATTAAAGCGTTACGTTCGTGTAAAATTAGAGTAAAAGCTTTTTACACTCAAGAAAATAAGAGAAAAGATCAATCCGGTATGCGTTTATTTACTATAAAATAAAATAGTTAATGCTAAGAGTAAAAAAGTCAAAATCAAATCAGAGCACCGCACTTGCCCAAATACCTGGCAAGCCCATCAATTACAATCAGTCCGGAATAAGATCATCATTCACCTGCGATCTCTGGACAACAAAAAAATAAAACCAATTCTCGAATGATAAACGAGGCACCGAGCAATCAATGTGGCAGACAGGCCAACTGATCGATCCTGCAAGATTCACTTCGATGATCATCATCGCAGCGATGATGATGAATGTAGAACAACGGGCAAACAGCATTAAAGGCTGATTGATCGCCTAAAAGGTTTTATTAAGTCATAGCCGCCATCCGTATTCCTGTTTCCTATATTTTAGTGGTGCCTTGGTGCCCATCTGCTGATCATATGTAATTTATTTGTCATATCACGTGTTAAACATTTAACAACTCATGGGCTAGGCCAGGTCCTCCATCCTCTGCATCGAGCACTATAACCGCAGGCAAGTGCACGAGACCCAGTCGAAGTCGGTGCAGAAATCGAATAAAAAATATAAAATAAACCGGGGAAATCAAGAACCACTCGGGGGAGAAGAGAGGAGCAGGGAGGCTTTGGCACAGAGATCAATCTTGTGGCTGCAGAAAGAAAACCCAGGCAATAAGTCAAAACAATGGCCTGTCGCCAATGTCGTCGTCTAAAGAGCTGCATTCGTGCACTCGGCAAAATAAGAGCAAGAAATTATGTGAAAATAAGATTGGAATTCCTGGGAAAATATTTCGAATTAAGCAAAGGAAAAGCTCTTATGATTTTTTTTAAAATATTTTTATAAATATTAAAAGCAAAGCTATAATTTCAACTAAAACATCAATTGCCTTTTGAATCCTTCGGCATGGTTTAGTGATTTTTAGTTAGAGTTTCTTCCAGTGTCATCTCTGGCTAAGTTGCCCGTTCATCGGCTGCTCACAGTCCCCCTTTGGCAGTCAGTCAGTCAACCCCTCGAAGATTAGCCTTGACTCCAACTCCAACTCCAACTCTGACTCCGACTCGGAGCAATGCTAAACGAGCTGAATGAGCCGGGAATGAGACAGTAATGGGCTTCTTTAGTTGAGATACTAGACACCGCTAAAGGGGGGCGTGGGTGGCTCGGAATCGGATTCGGATTCGGATTGTCGTGGTAAATGTGGTAACAGCAGACGACACTGATTGTGAGTCCTCAAAGCCCAGAGCTGCAGGAGATGGACTGGCCGATAGGAGGGCCATCGTCTGGCTGACTGGAGAATGTGTGCGCGCCTGGAAAGTGAGACAGGAGGTCAGGTTGCTCTGCTTAAATTGGCCAGGTGAATGGATTGGAAAGCCCAGTTAGTCCTTCTAGGGTCATGACAGCAGCAATCCACAGGCATCACTATTAATTATGAGGCCTTTGATTAATCGTGTGATAATGTAAGATGAAAGGATATTTCGGAGATTAAGTGGTAAAGTAAAATAACTGATGAGGATTACTATAGAATAATATTTTTCTTGAAGGTGAAATATAATATTCTGATAATTTATGAAACGGTTTATAAGTAGAATGCAAAATGAATTTTAATGCTACATAATAAATTTGTAGGCATACGTTACAAACCAAGAAATATTTCTGAGCTGGAGATAGTAAAATCTAATTCCCTATTTATTTTTTGGAATATACTTAAGTATCTACTTTTAATAATTTATGACTTGGAAAAATACCCCACTCTTATTTAAGATTCTTCATAATAACCCTATCAATCCAGGAATCTGGGCACCGATCCTTGGCCAGACTAATCCTATTCACCTCGCGATGGAAGTCACATTTCACCTGACCGCTTTCTAACCCAAAGAAAAACTAAGTACCAAATGAAAACTCACTCGTAAGCTGTGATTAGAAGGAAAATCAATTTAAATAGCGCCACATGTGAGGCGAGGTGTTCCGGGAGTCACAGAAAGTCGAAGTTTACACAATGCCGGCGATTGGTGCGATTGGTGCGATTGGTGCGATCGGGGCCATCGCCAACGGATGACAGGCAGGCACCACCGGGCGCGCTAAGACGCAATTACACATGGCGAGGGGCAGGATACGGACTCGGACTCGGACTCCGACTCAGACTCAGGCTCAGACTCCGATCCAGTACACGTCCAGTACACCGCTCCTGCTCGGCTTTGGTCATTCACACGTCTTGTTAGCGCGTCTTAATAAATTGCACGCAATCAACCTGAGCGCTTAGCTCCATTTAAGCGCGTCCGAGCGACCAGATCTTGGCCAGACTCGCTCTCGGTCTTGGTCTCGGGTTCGGATCTGGGAGCTCACAGCATGTGGCTGGTCAGCGGGCACCTTTTACTCGGACACTCGGACGGGGAAACGAAACCGATCGGATGGTAAGTAATTGATTGCGCTTCAATTGCAATTACCCCAATGCGGCGCTGAGGAGGAGGCAAGCAGGGGGTTCTTCAGCTCAAAAAATATAAAAAAAATAACAACAACAAAAATACGAGTAAACTTGTGTAATTGTGGCGTAATAATGCGATTTTCGAGCCAAGACTTTAAGGCGACACCATTAGTCTGCTTGAGGACACTCGAAAAATTGTAAGATGTTTACAGAGATTTGAATATATTTTGTAGTCTGATTTGTACGATTTTTAATTTTAGTTTTCAGGGAAACTAATAATAGGAATATCAAATGTAAGTTCTATAAATATTTGTTTGTATTTAGGCACAATATTTTATACACCAAGAATTGTATAAATATTTTTAAACAATTATTTTGAAGGCTTTCCCTATTTCCATTGTTACCGTTGAGGAAATATATCCTTCGAGCTCTCAAAAATTTAAGAAAATAATGTTTAAAGCTATGCAAACATCAAGTTTAATTTATAATCAAGGAATCTTTAGCTGTACAAATTAGTTAAAAATTATTATATTATTTAAATACCATGTTCAAGCTCACATTCTTTCACTACCTTCAGAATTAAGTCACCAAATTGCTGAATAAATAAATGCTAAATAAATACCCAGAATTTCCCGAGTGTGTCGGTGTGTGGCGCCACTTATTGATGAACAGAAAACGGGGGAAACGGGCAGGGGGCATGCAACCTAAGCTAATAAACTTTCCTGCATATGTGCCCCGCACTCGTACGGGTATCTGCCATGTTCCCACGCACTCTCGACGCGAAACGCCACTCCAGTGGAAACGGAAAACTACTCCACTGCACTCGAGGCAGCAACAACACCTCGCTTAGCTAAATTAAACTTCTTTATTTCAATTAAACGTCTGTCCAGCCTGTCTGTCTCGGCCTGAGCCGCAGCCTCAGTCTGAGTCCCAGTCTGAGTCGCTTATTCGCTCACTTTGTCATCGCCGAGCCCAAAATCTCTGCGCCTTTCGAGGAGTCTGAGTGTGTGTGGTGTGTGGTGTATGGTGTGTGGTGTGTGTGGCACGGTGAGTTCATATGAGCTCGAGTTTGGATTTTGGGCCCAGCAGAAATGAAACGGGAACAACGCGAGCAGCCAGCAAACCAAAGAGTTGGGTTCGGTCTGCAAATTTAGCTGCGAATGTACAGCAGGGGTTAAGATAATGGCACTGGAGATCATTTTTAGACATGAAAATATATACTATTTTTCTAACAATATTATTGTATTTATAAAATACATTATTTACTACTACAGAATATACAAAAATTATGTATAATATTTTTATAATGATCTCATTTATTTTGTATGAAATAATATTGAACATACCCTTTTAAATAGTTAAAAAATTCCAGCAGATAAATAGGACTATAAAATTATAGTTATACGCCCCCCTTTTTAGAAAAATGTTGCACTTCAATATGATATTTAATAATACAAATAATGGCTCCTAATAATATTTGTTAATAATGGATCATAATTAAAAAGATATTTATATGTATTTCCCCCTTTTATTTTAAATTCCTATCATTAGTATAGAATACAATTTATCTTTTTAATACCATAAAATTATACATAACCTATGTGCCTTCTAGTAATATTTTTTTAGGGTACCTAAATGGCAATACTTAATATTTTCTTCAAAGGTATATTAATTATTTATAGAGCTTTGAAATTAAAATTATTTGATTTTATGCCTTTTTATGCCAACTTCACAGAATTGTTGTACTTTGGGCAGCATCTCACCTGATCCTAAAGTTTAAAATACCATGAAAATATATTGTTTTAAGTGCTATCATTTCGACCTCAAATGTATCACAAGTATCTGCGTCTGGGGCTTGGGCCTTTTGTCTGGTTCCGCGGATTTGCGCTTGTAACCTCACCTTTAACATCCCACATGCGTCGGCTGGCGAGCAGAGAGACTTGTTAGATTGCCTCACATGAGCTGGAACTGGGGATGTTTGCCAGAATTGGGGATAAGTCCCTAGGCTTTCACACATGTTTGGGTCTCTTTCAGGGCTCCAATGATTTCCCAGCATAAGAATAATACTCTGAAAGTCTTGAGTGCTAAAGTTCTGTAGTAATTCTTTAAGGAAATATTAATACACTTTAGCTCTCTCAAATTAAATGATCAAATTTCCATATATATAAGTCATTTATGCATCATTTTTTTCAGGTTTAACAATTTGCTTATATAGCCATCACTTTCAGAGTATTTAAAATCCCCTATATCCCATTGTCACACGTCTTCTGTCACTTTTGCTTGGAGACACGTCACCAGAGGCAGGAGTTCCTCTCATTCGACCCGCGGCAATTGTCCCAAGCGGGCCAAATGCAAATGATCGATAAATAAACGACAAATATATATTTTAATTTCAAAATTGAGACCTTACCTTTGCCAGATCAGATCAGAGTTCAACGATTATTATTATTATTATGATGACTGAGTGCGAGCGTGGGCAGCCAAAGACAAATAAACCCAAAACTTAAGACCCAAAACCCAAGCCCCAGGGAGCTACTGTGCTGAGGCGCAAATTGGCAAATTGTCTAAATGGGCGAAGGTGTGTATTTCAGGGCGTTTAATTAGCCGGGCCAAGCCTTGGGCCCGATCTGCACAGAATGCAGCTTAGACTAGGAAAAGAAGTGCCAGTGCTGGGGCTTTGGGTGGCCAAACAGGAAGTTTGCCACACGCAATCAGCATCAAGTCAAGAGATGAGATGAGATGAGATGCGAAACATATGTGCGGCACACTGCACACCTCGGAATACCCGAGTGCGAAGCAGAGTCCGCATCCAAAGCTGCGTCCCAGTCCGAGTCCGCGTCCGAGTCCGAGTCCGGGTCTTGGCCCGGGCACATTCCAAACTCGAACTAGACAAATATTGATGGCCCCTCATCAATAGCCACAGCAGCAGCAGCACCACCAACACCAACAAAATTACACTTGGAAAATAATTAGTTAAGATATTTAACAAGTTCTTGAATGGTATTTAAGTTTTTAGAAGGAATTTAGGAGAAATTTCTATGGGAAAAGATAAAAAAAAAGAATTGTTGATAAATATAAAAATATTCTAATTGTCAAAACAACAACTACACTTTGTATATATTCTAATTTAATGGAATATTTTCATAAGGATATGTTCATCATAAAAAAGTGCCTTTAAATCATAAATAATTGAATCAAAAATTAAGTTTTTATATTTCAAAATAAGTGAGTTTCTTTGACATTTCAGAGGCTTTAGGTTAGGCTTAAAAAATAGTATTCTATAGATTTAATGCTTCTAAGTTCTTCATAAATTATATTAATTAAATTCCGAATTTCTTGAAATATTTTCGCCAAGTGTATTAGCGAAATCAAACGCAACAGAAACGGAGATGGGAAAAAAGAGCGCGCAGATTTTTTTTCTCTTAGCGCATTGCGATTGATTTATTTACCACGGCTTAGATTTACCGCCTTGCGAGTGGCATTTTGGCATTGTGCTGATGATGCCCCAAAGTCTTCTTCTTGGGGGCCGGGGCCCCTTCTTAACCCTCGCCGCTGCTCTCCCCTGGAGTGTGCCCCGCGCCTGAACCCCCCCAGCGACGGCAGCATCATCATCAGCAGCGGCACTTGCGGCTTTTGGCCCCCAAGTTGCAGCTGGAACGCTGCCTCGCCGCCCCGCTGCCCCGCTGCCCCGATGCCCCGCTGCATTTGATTTGGTTAGGCCAACTTGTTCATGTCCATCGGCATCGCCATCTATCCGGAATCCGGATAGCCACAGCCACAGCTCTCTCGCTTTTGCATCGTTACACAAAACCACAAACAATTTATATTCCCATCAAACATTTTGACCGCAACGCTGATTCATCTTAATCAATTATAATCTTTTGGATCGTCTGCTTTTCTCTCTACCATCTCTTCTTGTAATGAGCGAAAGATATACCTGTATACACATAGCAATGTATATACTCTTTGCAGGCTGCATTGCGCCCAGTTAGAGAGGGGTAGAGGTCGTGTGCTGGGGGCAACTGCGTGTAGAGATTTGCTCCACAGGCCTTGTCCAGATAAGATGTACCCAGACACCCAGAGCCGTAGCCGGAGTCGAAGTCGGAGTCGGAGACCCCGATCCGAAGTCAAGCGATGCTGCGAGGAGCGAGAAAGATCGAGCCGGGCTTAAGCAGATTGCATGCCGAACAATGGACATGGACATGGAATCGGGTGGCTGCGATTCAATGCGATCCAATGGACCTATTTAGCGGAGAGTTGCCACAGATAAATTAAGATAAAGTGTCAAACAGCGAATAATCAGTGGGAATATCCAGATAAATGGGAGAAGAAAGGGGGTTTTAAAAGAAAAAAAAAATATAATGAATGGGGAAGGTTTAAATAAAACAGAGATTTACAATTATAGAAATGGAGATATAAGTCATAGAGGAGAAATAAATAAAGACTAAATCGCACTTAAAATGCAGTTTTTAAATAATTAGAACATACTTATATCTAAATCTATTTTTTGTTTAATTTCTATAGTTTAGAATCAATTCAAATCCTTTCAAAAATATTACCAATTCCTTACAAATTTCCTAAGAATATCTTAGCGAATTAACGTCAACACTTTAACCGTGACGAATGTCCATGTTGGTAAACATTTTTCACCTTTCCGCTTAGCCTTAAGACTGTCTCAATCTAATCAAGATCTCGACGGCTGTCCTCCAATCAATCATTTAGCCATAAGTATCGGCCATCGACACATTGAATATTCAAAATCATTATCAAATTTCGGATTTTACTTCCTGTTGTTGTCGGGTTTCAGCCAAGAAACAAAAACACTTAGTTGCAGCAAAAGGCATCGCCTCGATTACGAGGGAAAAGATATAAAAACAGAAATAAATCCAATGCCAGCTCAATCAGAACTCACTCTATCCACTATAATTACAGGCCGAACCCCCCGCCATCATCATCATCACGATATTATCAATCAAGCCGTAGAAACAAGACGGCAAAAACACAACCAGAAAAGCTGTCAAAGCTCACACCGTTTCTTCATGCTCAATTTTCAATTACAAATTACAAAAGTCTCGCGCGCTCGCAATTGTTTAATTTACAAATCATGTGAACCAATTAAACAGACGCGGCAATAGCAACGGCCACAGACACAGCCATCGTGGCCACGAACAAGGCTTAAATAGACTTTACTTGTTAACAATTATGCGTCCGCTGGCCAAGAGGGGGCGCGGAGTGGGAACAATCAAAACCGAATCAAATGATAAATGACAACACCAAAACACAACTAGCCTACGAGATCCATGAGCCATCGAGGAAGGGAGACGCTGCCCCACAGTCGCAATCCCATTCCCATTCCCAATCGCAATCCCAAATCCCAGCCTGCGTCTGCATGGCTATCTTCAATATGTGTGCACTGTAAGAAAATAGTATTAGCTTAAGCCAAATTAAACTATAAATAATATAATTATAAATAATATGAAAGAACTTGTAGACCACTAAAGTTAGGTAACAGAAAAAGAACATGTAATTTCTAAGCACACTTTTGAGCCTAAAAAGTTTGGTAATATAAAAACATTATTCTATTCTATATAAAATTTTTTAATCACACTTTCCTTTTTGTATTTAAATATTTTTATTAATTTAAGATTCATTTAATATTAAGAACTTTTCATTAAAAATATTTTCTCCCAGTGCCTACGCGCCTCAATGTCGATCCATTAAGACCAAAAGCCCTCGCACCACTTGACGGATGAGTTTGAACTCACATGTCTGACCCAGAGCGGCGAGTGGAGTGCGGATCGCTGGGTGAATCGCCGGTGGATTGGTGGATTTGCTGGCAATGGAAGTGGAAGTGGAGGCGCCCCTGCCCAGGCATCAGGGTAGGGAGAGAGCCACCAAATGAAACTCACACCACCAATGGGGGCAGAGTGGAGTGCCTTCCTATGCTGCATTTGGATTGAACCCAGGGCCCAGTTTCAAATCCAAGTTACAACTTCCATGGGCGATGGACTTTGGGTCTATGGACGCTGGGCAATGGGCAATGGGCAATGGGCAATGGGCCAAGTTATACATTGTTTGATAAATGGCACACAACCTTTTCGAGGTTGATTATTGTGTTTTGTCTCCCTCGCTCGGGGAAGGGGTGTGCGTGTGTGAGAGTGTGCTCATGTTTGTTGTGGGATTTCTATTTTGTGATATCAAAATACTCTATTTAATTGAGTATTTTGGTTATGGGGCTTAGAAGGTAGCATATAAATTAGTTAAATTAAAAAACAGACTAGGAAGGAAGTGATCTCTTCCTCACCATTATCCTTCCCAATTTAATGTAAATATAACCAAAAATCTACTAGGAAATTATAAAACAACTCAAGCTTTGGATTCTCCGTTTTTCTAAAATGATATACCCTTGTCTTCTAAGGTAAATCCTTGAATTTTATTTAGAATTTAACCAAATAATATGTACAAACTTCAAAATACTTCCAATAAAATAATTCCAAAATACGAATTTTTAGGAACCTTTCAAACTAAAACCTAATAATTCTTATATGCCAAAATTCGAATTCTATACAGAAAAGAGCATTCAATCTTCTCATTCCCCATCACTCCAATATCTCATCGCATATATTTTCGATTGCCCTAAGGGCAAAACCCGAGATCGACCACAAATTTAGCTACAATTTCAAACAGTTTTTTGTGTGCCATGTTTTGTTTTAACCATAACGGGGCCTTCGTCTGGAATTGGCGAATTGAATTAATCGTTTCCATTTTGTTTATTTGTTGGTAATTAAACACCTCTGCTTTGATTTCTTGTCTATCTCGTCAGCCAAGAAAATGAATCATTTACAAACATTTTTTCATTCGTTAGGTTTTTGAATTTTTTTGTACTTCCCAGCATTTTTTAATGTTGAATCGTTGTAAGCCATAAATTTCGGTTACGCTGCGGCTTTTTATACTATTATGTGGGGGCCTGGGAATATCAATTTTTTCTATCAAACTTTTTGATTTTGTATGTATGGCGCCTGTTGTGAAATTAGTGGGGCAGAATTATGGCGAAATCGAATCGGCTAATGAAGTTTCACAGATTAATGGGAACAGATGAGAGGCGTAGGTAGGCATCAAAATATTAATGATGGATGGGGGCATGAATAAATATATTATTCATGGTTGTAAAGTAGAAGGATCAGTAGATATTTAGGGTGAAGATAGTACTAGAAAGACTGAGATCCAATTTTTTGTTATTTATTTATTTCTTTGGTTTACTATATTGCTAGACAGATCTTAAATGGGATCAGGTCTATTAAGGAATATAGTAAAAAAGACCTTTTGAAGTTTTTTTTTTTTTGTAAAATAAAACAAATAAAATTTCTATATTGTTAATTTATTTATAATTGTATTTATAATATAATGTAATGAATAAAAATAGAAATAATATAAACTAAAAAAGATCAATCTTTGTAGACAATGTTAAACAATATTTTGGTGGCTTAGGAGAATTATTTGCGACACTGTGTGAAGACTCTTTAGCAACATTTTAAGAAACATATATATAAATTTTGTACCTTTAAAAATATTTTTAAAATTTTTATTAGACATTTTCATACTTCTTATATTTTTTTCAGAAATATTTAGAAATAAGTTTCAATGAGTTAGGGCATTTCCCAAAGGGTGGCTTAACTTATTCTGCACTATTTTGGGCATCTCCGAAACTAGATTTTTTTAAATTTCAATTTATAGCAAATTTTAAGCAGCAGGTGTTCCCGTTCCCGTTCCCATCATCATCATCATCATCTCCATTATTGCGATCACACGCACTCCCAATAATCATCAGCGTCTTCGGGGGAGCTTAGCGCAAAAATAAAGCAATCTAATGTACGCCATTGGTGGTGTTAACCTCATTGGGTTACTTTCGGGAAAGTTGATAGTTTTTTTTTTTGAAAAATTTACCAATGTCAAAATGGAAAAATTTGCATTAGCAGAGGCCTCGGCCTCGGTCTCGGTCTCGGCTTCGGCCTCTCAGCTCTCAGCTCGGATCAGCTCGGCTTGGCTCACCCTCAGGCATTCAATTACAATCGATTCTGGTGTGAAAAAGTCCAATTTCTTTGCCGGCCGCAAACGACGACGATGACTGCGACCCGTTTTTATTTTTTCTCAATTTTTTCTTTTAGTTTCTTGCGTTTTTTCGTATTTTTTTTTTTCTGCGGCTAGTAATGAGGAAATGGCAAAACGCAGTTGTCGAGAGAGATGGAGGAGTCATGGGGGCTTTTGCCGGGTTTTGTGGCCATATGGAAAATGCAATTCATGCACTTCCTAGATTGGACAACTGGTTGAAAAAAGCTGCTGCCGATGCGAGATGCTGCTGCTGCTGCTGCCGCCGAGTGTGTGCATATCTACATATGTGATTGCCATATTGTGTAGATAATTGTGGGCCCTGGCCCGACCCTCCCCGCCAATACACCTGAAGTGCTTAATGCTTTGTGACTATTCATGGGCACTTCAGCCATAGCTTCAGCTTCAGCTCAGCTTCAGCTTCGCGGACGCGGACGTGGAGTCCAGCTCGGAATTGGAATTGCTGCCCCAACAGAAGCACCAGCTCCGAACTATGGGGCCACATATGCAAATCGCCAGTCGCACACAGGTGGAGTCCGGTGCTCAGTCCCCGGTGCTCCGTGCTCGGTTCGACAGGCTGACGAAGGGGCGGACGAACCAGGCCGGCCAAAAGTGCAGCACTCCAAAATGGGCAAACAAACACACAGCCACAGACCAGGCACAAGTGCACCGGGAGAAAATATGGGAGAAGCGGAAATGAACTGGATTCTTGAAGGTGAGCATGGAAATGTAATTTAGTAAATACAAATTAAAATCATAACAATATAATAATTTGAAAAAATAATATAAAAATCTAGCTAAACAACTCATTCTAATACAAGCAATAACTTGGCATGTAAGAATTTCGTTTAATTGAGAATATACTTAACAAAATGGCTGGATATAAGAATAAACTGTCTACATTCTTTGTAATATTTAAAATAATAAATAAAAATGTTTATCCCCACAACTGAAAATATTTATAAAATCTAAGAATGTGTAAAAGCACAAAAAATTCATCTAAATTAAAGCAGATCTTCATAACTATCACACTAGCACACATTGAAAGCTATTAGACTTAATATGATATATTATATCTAAAATTCTAAAATAAAAATAAAATATATATAAAGAAAATCGAACTCTTAAACAACCCAGATTTAGTGTTGTTAACATTCTGGGCAAAGCAACTTTCAGACTATAAACTTAGGTTTAATAGCTCTAATTCATTTATGTTTCAAAGAAACTTATGCTCTTAAATCAACGTATTTAATATCTTAAAATATATACTTAAAATTCCCATATAGAGTATAAAGCTAGGTGTTTTTAAAAAATCATTTCAAAGCATCTCTAACTATATGTATATAAATAATTATGAAAATGCCCTGAAAATGCTTACTGTTAAGCAGTAAAGTTGTGTTAATAAGTAAGCATTTTATAATAGTTGTTAATAGGATCTAAGACTTGTCGCCACAATTTCGAGAGAATAAACTTGTCTAAAAAATTATCAAATAAAATATCACATAATCTAAACAATTTAATTATTTTCAAAAATATTAAAAATCATTTCTCCCAGTTGACAATATCGCGAATGATGTGATGGGAGGGTGGGACCGGGTTTATCCACTCAAGCATTGACAGTTGAGTGGTCAGCGTGTTCTAGCCTGCATCATCAGGCAGCAGCAGCAGCATCATCAACTACAACAATAATAAAAATAATAACAACAACAATAAGAGCCACGACAAAACCTCCTTATAAACCACACGGCACACACAGAGTCAACAACAATAATTACCCACTTGCCTGCACTTGATATTAAAATCAGACAAAAAGGTAAGGCCTTCCCTCCTCAATCAATTCCCGCTCTCTCTTCCATTTGAGCACTGTAGTATGTATGTGTTTATATGTATTTTACTTTTCAACTGATTCGACAGGTCAAAGCGAACACAGAAACGTGCAAAAAAACGTGCAAAATTATCAAAAATCGTTCATCAAATTACCAAAAAGAGCGCAACGGGCCACTTAACGACTCTATTACGAAATGGATAAAAATATATATAGAGGAGCTTCCAAAGACATTGAGACATTGCCCGGGCGTCTCGGGGCTGGCAGAAATTGCAAAAGCGTCAACACAAAAATTATTTTAAATTAGAACTCGAAACTACTCACGTTTTGCAATTTTCGCTTTTTGTGTGGAATGCCAATTGAAGTGTTAGGAAAATAAACAAAAGCCAGCCCCAACTGGGAGCTGCAGTGCTAAAAAAAAATACAACAACAATAGTAACAACAAAAGCGAAAAAATAAAACCGAAAAAAAACGAGAAGCAAAGCAACAACTGAAACCAAAACAAAAACAAAACTGAAGCATCATCACCATTGGGAATCGAAGAGGGGTTGAGGCGGGCAGGGGCGGAGTGATCAGCAGGGGGCATCCAGGCAATGGAGACACCATCCAGCAACAACAACTAACAGCCAACCGCCAACAGTAGCACTAAAAATAACAAAAACAATAACACGACTCCGATGGGAAGACTTTCGGGCCATTGGGTCCCACTGTATAGTGGTGGAAGCGTGACAGGGAATCAGCAGAGTGTCCCAGGATAAGTCCTACAATAAGTACTACCAATTTAAATTTTGAATACCATAACTTATTTTTAATAACAAATAAATAATTATTTTATTCTTTAATAGACTCATTTCAATTATTTAATCATATCTTAATAGTAAATGGTGAATATTCAAACATTTAACAAGGATTCTATTAAGAAGCCTATAAATATATTTTAATAGATGCCAAAAGGTATTAGTTTATTTAATTAACAAGTTTAATTAATAGATTATGGTTTTTTACTACCATAAATGTTTTGGATTTGTAATTAAAATGTTTAATAAACGCAGGTTTAATAATATGGCTCATATCTGTCAGAAAAATGTTATTTATGGGTCTGAAAAGGGAAATAAAAAATATATATCCGTAAATATAATGTACTAAATAAAAAGACTTTAATTTATCTGAAAAGGGGGAATAAAAAATATTTACGGATATAAATTCAAATGTTTTTATTTAGTAGATTGCATTTATTAACTATTTGCCTGCTCTAAATTCCCCTCGAGAATTCCCAAAGGTTCCTTGGACAACGGCACCTTGGACTTCCCGCTATCATCACTAGCCAGGTGACTTTGTGTGTCCCTCTTTTTGGCGATGGCTTGACAATCAACGCAAATAGCTCAAACGCCTCAAGTGTTTGCTGAAGATGTCACCCACACTTCAGGCTAAAACTCCGACTCTACCGCTGGCTGCCGCTATCTGCCGGCCAAGTTCGTTGCCGGAGTCTTTTGTTTAGACAGCGTCAACGTCGCGACGCGGCCGAGGCCTGCTGCTCGTTTCCCCGCTTTGACTTTTGCAATTTGGCACAGCAGCACTAACAACAGTAACGGCAGGCAGCAGAAGAAGCAGCAGAAGCACAAATATTGGCAATATTTCGATGACTGCAAAATATCGCTTACAGTTAAATGGAAATTGATGCACTTAGCTGACTCACTCACTTCTGTTTGGGCATGGGCATGGGCACCGCTGCTGCTGCTGCTGCTGCTGCTGCTCCCCTCTTCCTCTAAAGGAAACTATGCAATTGTGTGTACTCACCGGAGAGAATTCCTCATTTTCCAGCCAAACTCCTCATGCAAGCAACGTGACTTTGAATAAATTAAGTGCACATATGATATGCAAGCACGAGGGAAAAAAGCCAAGGAACTATAAGAAGGAGCAAAGAAATGGAGCGAACGATTGTACGAGAGTTTGCCGAGGACAAACACAAAAGGATGGTGGCAAACAAAAATATATTTCTGCCAGCCTCCTCGAGTGCCTGGTGAATCATATTTATTTTTCCTAAATAAATCCCCACCATCAATTCGGATCAGCTTGGGCCTTAATTCAACCGCTCACCGGCCATAAAAAGCGTATCAAGTCAGCATTAATTTCCTGGCATAAACCTCAATTTGAATAAATTGCAATTAATTTAATTTAATTAACAGCTCTACAAACACGTTCCGGAGCAATTGGCAGACGGCGGCGGAGGATTACCGATCCTGGCCCAGTCATCTGGTAACCACTTGTCGCTTTTTATTATCTAGTCGCCTGTCAAAAACTCGTGCTATACGCCATAAGGTATTAGATTTTATATCCAGCAGCCCATCGGGCTACAAATGGCACAACAAATTCGTGCAGAGCTACCACACCGATCCAAACCAGACTCCACAGTGCAGTGATCGGGATGAAGATGACGCCGGCGATGGCGATGGCGATGGCAATGAGGATGACGACGACGATGATGGTCCTATCAGCATGGAAACTATCGGGACTTTTAATGAGGCTCCTTATGATTTCTTAAAATCTATTCAAGCGGACAACTAACAAATTATATGGCAGAAGTCGGAGATGAAAGCGGCTAGATAGGGGGACCAAGATCTCGTTCTTGGCCAATGCAAAGCTGGGCACTGCAATCATGTTAAAATCATGTTTATTTGAATTAGTTTACAATTTGTGGGGGATGTTTTAAGGTGAATAAGAACTATAAATAAACTAAAGATGAGATAAGCTAGGATAACTTAAAACTAAGCTAATTTGATTAGTCTTTATTAACAAGTAAAGAAAAGACTTCTTAAATAGCAAATTATAAGTTTTAATATACAAATATCACTATTTTATATTCTAAATACTTATATTACTTATTATATATATTATATATTTTTATTAAAATATATCCATAACTTTCTACTAATCAAATAAAATCATTAAATAAACATAAAACCATTCAATAAATTCCACAAATACCATTAATACCCTCAAAGCTTATTATACACATTTTAAATCTATTAAAAATAATAATAAGCCGGGCTTATCGGACAGATGGAGGATGATAAAGCCAGGGACTTGTCTCTCAAACTGTAAACAGCCGGTTGGCTCAAATATGCGAAATTAACAAGACACAATTACAAGACACCGAACGCAACAGGCAACACGCCTAACCATCAAGTGTTTTCCTGCCACTTTACCGCCCGTTCCCCTGGCACCCACTGTGTGTTATCGTTTAGTCTATGGTTTTATTTTTATAACGCCGCAAATGCACACTGTTGTAAGTATAAAAAAATAAGGAAAATATTATTGGAATAAAGGAAATATAAGTATAATATTATATAGATTTTATATACAATTTATTAAGACAGTAAGATTAGTAAAAAATTATAAATAAATGCAAAACCATTTAATAGAAGGCCTAGTATTTATTTATTAAAAAGAGTAACGATTTATAGTTAGTTTATTTCTTATTTAACAATTAATTTATTTAATCTATTGGTTGATTCACTGATTTACTGATCTATGAGTATAATTCTTTGGATTTTGATTTATTTGCATACCAGTGACAGTCAAATTTTAAACCAAGAACCAACTAGAACACTTTAAATATTTAATCTTGACAATAAGGTCACTATCCAAATTATATTTTTTATTTTTTTTTCAAATTAAGAAATTATTATTATATTAAAATTTCTCCTAAAAATACATTCTCCACATCTAAACCACTGTGCCTTCGCCTGCATCCCGTGGCTGCAACTGCTAACGCAGCCTTTAGCATTCGGCACCGAAACTCTCTTGGCCAAATGTTCGCACAGAAATTTGCGAGATTGTTATCGGGGCGGAGGGGTTGGCCAAGTTGGAACGAAACGGAGGCGTGGAGAGCAGCCTAGTCAAACATCGTTGTTGTCGTCGTTTGAGGTGAAAACCCGCAACGCAACTGCGGCTGGGACTGCATGCAAAATGGAATTTATTGTATAATTAGGATTTGTCTTATTGGTAATAAGCCGGGTTAAACATAACGAGCTTTTGTGCTTTCTACATAAACAATATTTTGTTGTGGTGGTCAAAAAAGGAGGAACGCCTACGGAAGAGATGCAACTGCCACTGGAACTGGAACTGCAACTGTATCTGTATCTGAGGAGAAATTGCATCTTTAGATACTTGCTCACAGCCTCACTAGTTACAAGAGCTTATATAAATTAATTTTATAATAATAGAATGTTCCTTTTTTAATACCCAGTTGTTCTTTATTGCTTTGCGGTTTCTCTTGGCCAACTCCTGGGCCTTGTTGGCCCAAACCCTGGTGTGTGTACAAGCTCATTACGACTCTTGCTCACCGAGAGTTGCGTTGTTGTCTCAGTTGTTGCCTCTTGTTTAGTTGTTGTCGCCGGGGTGTCGAAATGTACAGCCAATTACATGGGACAACAACCACATAGGGCTGGGAAAGGGGAACGGCGAGTCCCCACCAGGAGCAGGAGCTGGCAGGGAATTCGGGTGGCTGGTAATTCGATAGCTGAGCCCGCAGCCCGAAGGAATTCAAGGCTAAAAGTCTGAGAATCGGAGGCAGGCATTGAATTTCATGAGTTCTTGCCGCGACTTTGGCCGCATCCAACGGGTTGCGACCTCTATAGATAGAGATTCTCGCATTCGGTTCCCTGACGCTCGCATAGAACAATTATTTTGCGTGTAATTATATGAGCATGTTATGCGAGAGGCCAACGGATATCTTGTTAAAGAAGCGAGATTTTAATGGTCTCGCTGGCATTCAATTATATTGGAAATTTCAATTGAATAAGGTAAGATTTTTGGTGTCTTACAGGATGATTTTCAAACAAACCCACTAAAAGTTAATTGCCCCAATTAAAATGTCAAGTTAAGTCATCAATATGTTAATCCCCGACTATAGTTATTGAATAAATATTCCTAGCTCTCAATTACAGTTAATATGGGAACTTCACTTTGTGTTTTTGTTATAAATAAATGTACATTTTAATATAGAGAGCTTGTTCAAACACCTTTATTATAATTTATAACAATTATTCAGATTTTCCAACAATTTGTCATGGGAAAACAATGGCTAATAGCTCCGCCAAACCGGGGTAATTCCCATATTCACAGTTTAACAAGCGTAGCCTAATATAATCCGAGTATCATAACTTTATTAGCCAGCCATTGATTGGTATATTTAACCTTAGCGAAGAACGTGCGCATCATTTGCCTGGGACCCCGGAACCCTTGGCTTTTCCGATCCCAATCCGATCCGATCCCAGCGAGCTGCTTTCGATTGCCAGCAATAACTCAATAAGGGCTATGTAAAATTTATACTCGTTCTCGAAAAATCTTCGACACACATTGGAAAATTATGCATGCGATCGGAACGCCGCGAAACCCGACCCGACCCCGGCGACCTGGCCGGCATCCAGCATCCAGCATCCATCGGATCCGCCAGGTGATCCAGCGACCTGACCAACATTGACTGTATAATCGGCCGCGACGGCGGCCGCGCAGATCAATCATAGGCCTCGGCCTAGCCTTTGGTTAATTTAATATGGCTAAAGATCAACTGCAGCCGCAAAATGTTCCCGCGAACTTTTGTGCACTTGCTCGACTCTGTTTTCAATACTCTTCACATGACGAGGGATATGGGGAATATATGGGGGGAAATGTCCTAGAAAGGGAATATATTTTCAAGGAGTAACTAGATATATTTGAAGCTATATTTAAGGTTTTTGTTTTTAATACACTTTACATGGCAAAGGACGTGGGGAATATTTAGGTGCGAATGTTAAAATTTTGAAGGAGTAACAGGAGTGATTTGAAGCTATTTATGAGGTTTAGTTTAAGTTAAGAATGTATGCCAAGTGAGTAGTATTTATTACACAACCAATAAAGTCAACAAGGAACATTAGAAATGTGTCAAGGAAATCTATATTTGAAGACATTTATAGTTGTTTAAAAATAGTTACAACAAATTATTAAAGTTAGGCTTTAAACTTAAAAATTCTATTGTATATTCTTCAAACTATTGCAAGATTTTAAGGTAATTGACTTGAAAAATGTATAAAACATTAATATCCTTGTGCTAATTGATATGTTCTTTAATGGCTTCTATATCTTTAATTTCCTGATTTAAATCCTAAAAAAAGAAGGTATTTGACTTGAAAAATTTATAAACAACAAAAATCCTTGTGCTAATTGTCCTTAAATGGTTTCTATATCTTTAATTTCCTGATTTAAATCCTAAAAAAAAGAAAGTATTTTACTTGAAAAATGTATAAACAAATAATATCCTTGTGCTAATAGATACGTTTTCTTATGATCCCATATCTTTAGTTCCCTGGTTTACATCTTATAAATCGAAAAGCAAATATTATGGCAAAAAGCACACAAGATTTAAGTCTTTTGCTGACTCTACGTGTTATATTAAATAAATCAAATTTATTTAGGGTATCTACAATTCATTGAACTACCTGCTAATATTCCCCTCTCAGCCTGGCGGCACAAATAGCTTTTGGGAGAATCTGCGGCTATGCTCTCTGGCCAATTGATTTGCAAGCATCGAGTATATTGTGGCATCGTTCCAATGAGCGAGCCGTGCGAATGGGTTTTCGATCATCTCGCCGGTGCACTCTTCCTGCTGCTCCCCTCCTGCTGCATTTTCCTGCTGCACCGTGCTGCTCACGGGGTCACTGCTACAAATTTTGAACGTTCGGGTCATAGTCGTAGAAGTCACACGGGGCCAGGAAAGGAAATCTGACAGCAAAAAGAGACCCAGCCAGGCAGCTTCGAGAGCTCGTAATCAGGCGCAGCGAATTTGTATATGAACATGCATGACGTGTGTGCCGTCGAATTGGAAGTTGGAGTCGTCGCCGCGGTGGGAGTGGAATCCAAGTGGGAGGAGGTCGACGGAGATGCATCGATCGCATCACCTCGCATCGCGCATCGCGCATCGCAAGGCATCGCATGGCGGCACGTCGGTGAAATGTTAAAGTTCCAGCAAACAAAATCACGATTGACATGACGTATCAATCTCGGCGGATTGGCATGTGTTTTTGGCGGAAGAAATATCATAATTTCATCATTTTCAATTTCCACGGGCAATCAGCAGGTCAACGAAATTAGCGTGGCCAAAAATGATTGCCCACCTACCAGAATGTCGAGTGTGTGGCAAGGTGATTCCCCTTCTCTCACCGATAAGATACACCAATAATATATACATGTTTCCTTGTCAGATAGTTAATCGATCAGTTGGGCATTTGCATTTTGCACACCTCGTTTGCTTCCTTGATATCTGATCCGTGATAATGTCTTGCAATGTCGGGGGGTTTTGAGGAATTAAATAAATTAAGTATACGCAGGGGGTGATTTTGAAATAGAGAATATATTGCGAACTAATATTATTTAATGGGTTTCAATTAATTGTAGTTGGGTTTCTGATTTCTACTAACTTGAAATTATTTTTAGGAAAATAAAATATATCGTCTGGCATAAAATACATTTCATACATATATGCAAAAACAATTTTTTAATTTAACTAATAATACATTAAAACCACACTTTTTCTAAGTAAATATATTATTTCCCTTTCAATAAAACCTACAAGTGCCTGGTCAACTATTTTCTTAACCATTCTCCCAAGGCCTAGGCTGCACCATGAGAGTTAATAAATTATTAACCATAATTTTGGTAATCCCTCCCCCAAACACCTGAGCTCTCCTTCCCCTTGAAATTCCCAATTAATTTGCCTAATTTCCCCCCGAAACGGAGTTCGGTCTCACATTTGGAAGCCGCCTGCCTGCGTCTTTTTACTCAATTCATTTGGGCTCATTAAAATGCGTTCGGCCCCAAGCTCGCACATCGTAAACCAAGCCGTAGAGCATCGTCCCAGCATCCCAGGGGAAAAACGATAATGTTCACCATAAATTTCCACAAATCAAATCGAGCACATTTTCCACCCATTAGATGGGAGAGAAAAAGGCTACTAATTAGCAACGCCCACGAATTTTTGCGCCCAGGAAAACGAAAATGGAAAGCGTTCGAGAGGAAAATATTATTATACAAAACGAACCGAAGCTCGCTCGACAGCGATTAAAGTCGAAAAGTTGAGAAAATGGGTGTTGCTGGGCCATAAACAAAAAAGAGGCTGAGGTAGAAACGAAATATGTTGTGAGAAGAGTGTTACAAATTCCCCGAGAGCCGGGCAGAAGACCCCAGAAATGTTGGTCTCGAATGTCTCGTTTTGAAAATCGATTCGTCACGTCCAAAAGGGCTTTGGCTCAATGTCGACAGATCGACAGATTCGGCTCCCATGGGGTCAGGGCGTCGGGGCTCGGGGATATATCGGGGTCGATGGCGTGTAATTTGCATACATTAAACTACTGTCGAGCTCCTCCGAATCGAATGCGGCTCCAAAACTTAATCTAAATTTAATTATTGCAGCCAACAAAATACCAAATACCAAACGAAACGGCAGCGACACAGAAATCTTTATACATCGATTTGTACCCCTGATCTCTCATTTGTTGTATTTTTCCCTCTTCAGTTTAATAAATTAATAATCAACAAAAACGCTTTTCATATTTTTATGGGAGAGAAAAAAAGAAACGGTGCGCTTTGAACTCGTGGCCATATGCATTATGTACATATATTTTCATAATTTATAAACGATTCTACAAGCTCGAGCTCGGGGCTCCCATTTCGAGATCTTTTTGAATGATGGCCTAAGCCCCCGAAAGCCAAACGAATGGCGTGTAGTCCGAGTCCAAATGCTGTTGATATACTTTTTATGGGCGTTTGATAAATTTCTTTACATTTTCCACAACAATTAGTTGCAATCAAAAGCCACATTGTTCACAGCAGAAATCCAACGCATTGGCCAAAGGGTCTTTTCGGGTTTCGGTTTCTTTTTACCCCAAGTCCGCGGGAGATACTTCACACAGATATACCTCAGAGATCTCTTGGTTAATCCGTAAAGCTTTCGTTACGAACTCAACCTGTTGTACTGGCTCAATTTAAATTGTTATGGTTTGCGGTCCGTTGATTATTAATCAGATATATATCGATCTGGGGCACAGATAACAGAGAAACAAGCGATCTTTAAGCGTTGGTAATTGGGGCTATGCAAATGGCACACAAAACTTAATGGGCTTTGAAAAATTGGTAACTGGATTGGGATTTGAATAAACACACCTGTGCGTATCTGAACTATATACGTTAATTCTTTGTATCTTGTGGGAATTGGGTATACATTTAGATTAAATTAGACGAGGTGGGTTTTTTCTTTTTGTTTAATAAACGAACAAATTATTTTAATCTATCTTTGTGGCTAACACAGTCTTACAATGTTGAATTTCTGAGAAAATGTATTTAGTACATTTATTTTCAATACAAGTTATATAAGATATGTTGATAAATAAATGGAAAACTAAGGTGTACTAGTAATACATTAAAAATATATCATCACACCTCAAAAACAATGAAATTAACATTTAATTACAAGGTTTCTTTTAAGATAAACAGGGCTTAATTGTATATTTAGTTATTTTATAAGTATTGAAATGAACAATTTAATAAATACTTGTATATTCGGTTTCAAGATAATATATGTATATGTAATTATATCAAGTAAATTCTTCGCTACTGAAACATTTAAAGATTAAAAATAGGTTACATTTTCTTCTGACAAGTATTATAATGAATAATTTAATAAATGCTTAAAATATTCGGATTTAAAATTATCATGTAAACTCTTCCCTTTTTATATATTTAAAATATAGAAATAGTTTTCAATAAGGAAATAGGGGAACCAAGTTACCAAGATTAAAGCCTATCAATAGCTTTAAATTATTTTCTTTCAACTGAATCAAGTTACCATCACTTTCCATTGCTCAATTAATTAATTATTAATCAAGTCTTCATTTCTTAAAGGATCTAAAACAACCCATGTTTAAGCACAAATATTTAATATCACAAAAGTACACACGTTCTCTTGTTAGCATGCAAAATAGCTTACCTAGACAGAAGTCCTAATTAGTAACCTTTGCTGATCTCGGCGGTGCTGGCTCGTTTATCCAAAACCTGACCATAATTTCAGATTACACAAATGCCAATACAGACGCAGGCCAGCCTGCACCTGCCTGCACCTGTTCGTCAGTTGTTTACTCTTGGGAAATCAGGCAATATATCCAACGGACTGCCACTTTGCTACGCCTTAACACCAATCAAAACCTTTTGACCGAGACTTTTGGAATTAGCAGACAAACATGTGGCCCCGAGATTTGCGCAGTGTGTGTGCAATCCGTAAAACTCGTCAACGGCTGTCTATTTCCCCCCGGCTCACCTGCTCATGCCCGGTAGTTGTAATTAAAAACGCGCAAGTCGTAAAAAGACTGAAAGCCGAGGAAAGGTAAGAAAAACTGCTGCCAAGAACGGGTCTCTTCCCGGAGTCTCCGAGTTACCGAAACTTTAAGAGTGTGTCTGGGGCGTAACGCACCCGAGAGCTAAAATGAATTTTAAATATGCTTTGCGGATTGACCCACGACGACTGGGCTTCTCTGGCAGCCTTCAATCATGCGGGAAATGCGCTAATTGCAATAGAAATACAATTTCTATCGTAAAATAAATCAAGGAGTTACAAAAACAAAAGCCAAGGATAGCACAGGTTTTCTTTCTTTCAGCTTAATGAGAAGTTAAAAAAAAAGAGAAGAATTGAGATTTATTCTAGAGATATCAAAGAAAAGGGAAAGCTGTGTGGTTGAAAAATAAAAGAAAAGTAAAAGGATCCTTTATTATTTATTTAATTTTTTCAAAATGAAGAATTGTAGCATTAAGACCTTGGAAAATAATTCCGTTTTAATAAAGAATTATTACCAAATTCATAAATACATATTTTCTAAGCTAAATATTAAGTTAACATTATTCGAAATAAGCTCCAAGTAAATTAAACTACTTTCGTTTGGCGTTTAATCCATAGAAAATTTTAAACTCTAATTACGCAGAGATCAAAAATAGTAGTAAATGTTTTTATCATATTTTATGTATTTAAAACAACTTTAAAAACATATACATACTTTTGTCTCGAAATATTGTTAGCTAACGCCAACATCTTTGGCTACGATTTGTAATGGCTGTATTTAAGCAAAATTTTTAATTAACAAAAAAACTCATAAATGTGATAGAAAAACATTAGCTAAATAATAAGTTAACATCACAATTTAACTTAAGAAGAAAATAAATTAAATTATCTCTATTTTTGTAACCCACAGAAATGTTAAAAAAAAAAATTAGGAAAGCAAAGTAAATTCCAATTACGAATAAGGGTAAATATTAGTTTTGGTAAATGGTTTTTAATTAGTTTTTACTTCAAAATATAGCTACCGAAACTCAACATATTTTGTCTCCAAAAACCATGATTTCCTAATGAATGCATTTCTATATTTTTATTTTATATTTCCCTAAACATCCAAAGGTGCTAATTGCAAAAGAAACCCATTTCGATTGTAAAAAAATAAATAAGGAAGGCAAACCATAACGGAGGTAAGAGCAAGGGAAAACATTTTCCCGGCTAATGAAGCGCAAAAATCGAAATAAAAATCGGTGAACGCTGCACAGATTGCTGGACTGAACGATTGAGAGATTGGCAAAAAATTAGTTGTTGAAAATGAATTGCACTAATATCGAATTTCACACTGTTGCGCTAATGGCTGACAGCAGCAGCAGGGGCAGCGGCATCAACAACAACTGCAACTTGCAATTGACGACGGCAACAACAAAAGGCGAATGCAATCAACATGTGTTTGCAATTGTTGTTGTGGCTGTTTCTCCCCCTCCCCTCCCCTCCCCTCCCCTCCCCTAGTTTTTTGCAGCTAATGTGCAAAGCGCTGATTGGACGAAGCCTGACCGCAAAAATGGAAATTATGATGAGGCCCCGTTTGAGTAAAGAGCACAGCAGCAGCATCCAACGGCAACCAACTAACTTGAATCCCAAGCTGGTTTCACTTTTGGGCGAGGAGTTTTCGTTATTTAGTTGTCGTTTTATTTTAGAGATTTTTTTTTTTGAGTTTTTTAACCTTTTTGCGAATTTTTTGAAAACCAGCCAATAACAAACTATAACTAACAACGTCAACCGATATGAAGCTGCAAGTTTATTGGTCAATCGCCAGAGCACAAGGTGCGCGGATTTTGGTTGTATTTGATTTTGCGGTTTCTGTTTTTTTTTTTCCTTTTGTTGTCTCCACCTGTTAATTTGCCTCCGAGCTGCCATTATATCGAACATGTGCATATATAACAAGTTGGGCGGGCATTAAGAGCTGTGCACACCGAAGGCAGAGCGCGGCGGAGTGAAATACGACGAAGTATGGCAGACAACAGCATAACAAAGTGGTGGGGTGTAAATATCTTAGATATACGAGAGATACATAAAAAAATCATTAATTTAGGGAGCATACATTTTGAGGTTTAATTGGTTTTTTAGGGGCATTTTAATGGGTGGAATTTTAGGTTGTCTTGGAATGCAAGTACTATTTAAATACTTGTTTGGAAGTAGGAATGCAAGTGCTATTTATTTTCTCAGTTTGTGTGATGTTAAATATGTCAAAATATATATATATATATATATATATTTGGGAAAATTCGGAGATTGTTTTTGTTTTATTGAAAATATATTTTGCTATTTTTAGCTTTTTTCATTGTTTTTAAATAATTTTATTTAGATATTCATACAATCTAATATATTATAAAAGTGGCAGTAGAACAGTAACAGTATACATAATTAAAAATACATAAAAGTTAGATTTTCAGACGACATAAAAACCTTATTTAATTTTTTTATTTAGTCCTTAGTCCTTCTATATTTTTTTTATAATATATTTTTAATTGTTTTGAACTCCTAACCAATGATATTCAAGCTAATTACTAATGAAAACGAATGTAAACCCTTTTAAGCAATTGGTGTATTCCATATTAAGGCTTATCTTCGTGATTTTTTGACTTTAAATAATTTGATATCATGATTTTTATTAATGATATTTAGGATTTTCTTAAAACAATTCCCATTAAAAAAGTAACAAGTCCCAAAACCCCAATGCAATCTAATCTCAACGATTTAAGCCCAACAAATTGTCACCATTGAAAATTTACTGCTCCCCATTATATAGCCAATTGGTGGAATCTCAATATGCAGGCTAAGACTCACACCAAGCTAATGATGGAATTCTATGGTCAAAATGCAGAACTGGGGCGATGGTTGCAGAGGAGACTGAAAAGCAGACCAAGTCCAAGGACCGCCCCTCGGCGAATGAAACCCGTGGAGAGCTGAGCTCGATCGTCTGGCTTAATTTATGTACCTGATTATGCTATGGAAACCTCCCAACAAATCAATTGGAAACAAGTAAGAGAAAAGCGAAATAATCAAAAGGCAATGAGTACGAGCGAGGCATTTAATTGGCTTCATTTGCTTACCTGTTGCCAATGGGTAGGTGGAGCCAACAAGGTATTTCGCATGCGAGAGTGGCAGGTGTACCAAATGGAGGGGGTTAGACGTTGGGGAGGACCTGTAAAAATGTTTTAAATGTAATATTTATAGTGGAATTTTAGTAGTTTATTTATAAAAATATATTAAAAGTGAATTAAGAAACTATTCTGCAAAGATACAGAACCTTAATGCTACATTGTATTACATTATAACAACTTAGATTTTTCTGAACATGTTGTAAGTCTTTTTTGCTTACAAAAATTAAACTCTTGATATAGCAATGGGGTTAATTTCCTGTAAATAAATATATACGTAATATATATAAATTAATTAATAGGAATATAGTCGGTTTCAGACTTCATTTGTTAAATCAAACTGCTCAGAGAATCCTCATCTCAAAAAGCTTAATAGCTTTTTCTTGGTCACAAAACTCTCACAAAAATATTTACTTTATCAATCCTAAAACCATATTATACCATAAACCATTATCGATATGTTTTACACAACAATTTTAAGTATTTTAAGACCCAAAGCTGCAAAGCCATCATCGAACGAATACACCCCTCATAACGGCCAACCACTTTAATAGTCGCACATGCAGCACACATGTTTGAATGAAAATGGCCAAAAACGATGGATACCAGTTAATAGAGAGGGAGAGATGGACTGAGGGCGGGCAGGGGAGTGGAGGAGGCGATAAACGATTCCCAAATCGGTTGCCGCACCCAGAAGACGACGACGACCCGAGATTCAGAGGAGGCTGGCAGTGATGCACAGATCCAGAGAGTGGGAGCATCTGCAAATACAAAACTTTCCATTCCGACTGAGACTGAAAAATGTTATCAAATCACCGGCAAACGAACACAAACGATGGCGTTTGAACCAACCAGCGACCACAAAACTAAGCAAGCCAATTTTCAGCTCATATTAACCCGCAGCACAAAGGCCAAAACAGGCAACGGACACGGCCCCTGGCCAAAAAGGCAGAGGACTGTACACTAAGATATCTCGGGTCGGGAGGAGAAACTGGGAGAACTGGCAACTGGGGACTGGGGACTATGAATCCGAGACCAGAGACCAGAGACCGGAGACCGGAGACCGGAGCTCGAGCGCAGCCCATTTCCAACTTTCTCACGCACTTCAAATTTCAATTGGCAATAAATGTAATGCAAAGCAACACTTTAAATCATTTGCCGAGTCGGCCAAACAACACGCCAACACCAATAAGCCAACCAGACATTGGCATCGGAATTGGATAGCGATTTCTTGCCGGTTGTACTATAGAAATCGGGAAAGAAAATACAGTGGATATTGCTTACAAGGACAGATAAATGTGGCAACCTATTTGAGGTATCAATTGGGAAGATAATCTTTAAAGGGATCGATTAATAAATATTTTTATGGTATAAGGGAATAAAGTAATTTTAGTAAATTATGTTGGAGAGAAAAAGAAATTGTAAGATTATACATAATAAATTAATTATGATGTGTAAAAAATAAGGAATATATAGCAACTACTGATATGATTAAGAGTTTAAAGAAAAACTATAGGAAATTTACTTTTAGTGACTTTTAACTTGGCTTGGTTAACTATATTAACTAGCTTTTATACTTATAATATCATTAATTTATTCCCCAAACCAAAAATTAGTTCAATCTTCCAAATGTATTAATATACTATTTATAAGTTTTAATCGAAATTCTTGATCATGAAAGGTCTTTAATCGTTAATATCTCTTATAAATCCATAATAAATATATGCATCATGTATTTAAAACAAAACTACATATATTAAAAACAAAATAAACGAATATTTACTGTACCCGACCTAACTGGGAGCAAAAATAAACTTAAGCAGCTTCTTTCACTTGAATGTGCGGCGTTGTAATTAAACGTTCGCCTAATTGCTATTTCTTTATAGGCACAAAAATTTGTCCAGTCATAAAAGCCGAGGCAAGCGCGGCTGGGAAAAATGCGGGTAATGCAGGGAGAGATGGAAAAGTAAAGAAATATTTGCAAATTCAATCGTCTCAACCGCTAATGCACTCATAAATCCACCATGGCAGCGCTACTTTGGCCTTAAATGTTCGGGTGGCGGCCAGCGGCAAGCAGGCACATTTATATTTTATCGTCCATTTAAGTAAAGGAATAACCCGGCAGTGGCTGGAGAAGTGTAATAAAGAAAGCACCTAATCGACTTTTATGTTACAGAGTCCCCGAGAGCAAACAGAGAAACACATTAATGCCGCGGCTGTAAAACAGCGTCTAAGTATTATATAAATCCCAGACGTTTGTGCGGGCCTCTTTTCGCAAAGATGCTGCGAAAGTACACTCGTACTTGTATCGGTTGTAGGAAAGTCGTAAATCATTAACGCAAGGCATATCTCATTAGAAAGGATCAATGGGAAATGGGTTGAAATTATAGAGCAATAAGTAGCTAACGTTCTCTTCAATATTAAAATATTTATTTGACAAGCAATTTGTTTTAGAAAAGTACCTTTTAATATAATTTGAACATTTAATTGTGTCCGTTAAATCTAAATAAAGTAGAATAAACTTAGAAGAGTATCTTTTTATATAATTTGAACACTTAATTGTATCTGTTAAACCTAAATAAAATTATTTCAGCATTTATTGTGAATCCATGAAAACTAACTATACTTAACCATGCCAAAACGATGAGTCTTTGGAGAAAATAAACTATATTCGCACTTGAACTAATTTACATAATGACAGGCTTCCCTAAGAATCAGAAAAACCTGCGTTCTTTTAAACTCGGAAACTAGGTAGCTGGAAAACAGGGAAACTCAGGATGACGACGCTCCGTCTGGGACAAATGACTGACAGTGGCTAGCCAGAGGGCACATCATCGAGTGCTACTTCAGTAGCCAGAACCAAAAGGATGATGGCTAAAATAAAATTTAAAAAAAAAATACAGAAAAAACAATATACCATAATGTAAAATAAAATCTAAAAAAATTCCACAAGAGCTGAACGAAAAATATAAGACAAAGGCTGGCAGAGTCTGCATGCTAAATGCGCGTTAAATGACGCTTTCGTTGCGCCTGCGCAGAGTAGCTTCCAGCCTGAGAATGGAAATGATGCTCCAAGGACCATGCATCTTGGACCATGCACCTTGGACTCGTAAAAATCACGAATTGATGGAGTGTCCGGGCAGCCACCGATCGCCAAATCATTTTTCGCCGGCTCCGCACAGAATTTGCCGAAACATATGCAAATGGAAAGGGGCAGCTCCAGCTCCAGCGGCTCTGAGCTCTTTTCTAGTTTCCAGATCTAAGGCAGAAGCTGGATACTGGAGCCCTCTAGGGCTGCTTCCAACTGCACAGAGGCCCTCAGGTGCACTTTGTTGTGGATTTCTAGTCCTCCATTCGATCCGCTACCCTCTGGCCCATGGACTGCAACGCCTTTCTTTATTTTACTAAGGTCGCCCTGGCCTCCTTTGTGCCACTTCCCAGTTGCACTTGTGGGCAAGAATAGGAGTGGAGTTGGGGATATGTAGAATTGTAGATGCTCTGATCTTATAGATATATATATAATAATAAGGAAAATTAATCTCAACTTGGAACTATATTATTTATAAAGAACAAACATTTTTAAGAACAAAATTCAGTATATTTAGCATTAACATTTAAGGTGTTCTTTGAATTTTAACTGTATGACTTTGGTTAATGAAGTTTTTTCTACTTTTTCCTAATATATTGTTAAGTTCATAATACTTTCTAGAATTTTAAGAAATTCCTTAAGAAACTAAAAGATATTAGGAAAATTTTACTAATTATTTATGCTCTTATTTTATTATTTAAACCAGATAAATAAAATTTTTTATATATCTCTAACCTATCCCTGTAAAAGGGTATTTGGTTAAAAAATCAATTCACACTCGATGCCCCAAGAGCCCATAAGCCATACAGCCAAGGACTGGACCCAAAACCCCAGCCGAACGAACCTTTGTTATTTACTTTTCCAGCTCTGGACCGAGGTGCTCTCCTTCAGTTGCCCCAGTCGAGTGCCGTGGCAATGGAATGCTGCCACTTGTCTGTCTCTGCTCGTCCATTGGATCTGTGACTCGACTGCCTCCGTTGAGGCTGCTGGATTTATGTTTCCGAGGGTTAGAGGGCACAATGCCTCGATGAGCGAGGAAACTACAGAGGCTGCACAGCAAAGAAAAAATAAAGACACAGAGAGAGGAAGAAATATATTATTTTGTAGAATTTTTGTAAATATAATACAATTCCAATTAAGCTAGATACAATATCTTATAGACTAAATCGATCGTTATTAGGAATATATCCTTTAAATAGGAGAGGTATTTATTGGTCTTTAATATTGTAAAACATTTTAAAATTTTGTCTTCAATTTATACACTCTTTTAAATAATGACCTAAATATATTTTATCTTCCCTTGTGGCTTCTAGAATTTTATAAATAATTTATTTCTGTGAGATTTAATTTTTCTACATTTCTGTGGGTCCCTTTTATTACCCTTTTTTGCAGTGTCCTCAGTCTCAGAGCAATTTTAAGCGTGGCATACCGAAATGATTTACATTCGCAGACGTGCAGAAGTCAAGTTGAAGTTGAAACCGCGTAACGACCTTCTTTCGGCTCGTAATTAATTTTCCCTCATATTGGCAATTTTATGCAGATTTGCGCCACAATAAAATCGAAATAGATACTGGCAACCAAGACCGGTAGCCGCCCGATATTAGTGTCTATAATTTCAGCTGAAAGAATTACAGATCTCCACAAACTGCTGTGGCATGTTGCAATAGCAAAAACAAAAAATTACACACACATAAGTTGACCCTTTTTCCCACTTCTGCCTATGAGTTTTCCAGCTCTTTGTCGTTGTGGCTCGAAAAATATCGATTACATGCTAGACTCCAGTGACTCCATCCAGCCTTTGGAAATTCTCAATTCCAGCGAAAACAGTTAAATTCCGGTAAAAGGAAAAATGGGCAAAATAAAACAAAAAGCAAAAAAAAAAGAAGCTGGGAGAGAAAAACGTTTCCACCATGCGAACAAACCGAACGTTTTGTGGTCCATGGTGGTCCCAGCGATTATCATGAATTGATCTGTAAGATGTCAAAGCGCAGACGATGCGAAAGAGCCAAAAGAATGGCCAATGTGCACTGAGACTAAATAATAGAAATTTTTATTTGATAAGCAACAAAAAATATGAGATGGATTTTTAATAAAATAATCTGTAAAACAACTCTTTCTGTTCTTAAAAGAAATCTGGAAAAATAAATAATCTCGTAGGATCTTTTTGTTAGGTTTATAAATCTGTTTAATCTTTAAAATTGATTATTAATAATTAATTATTATAATTAATCGACCTTATAACATTAAAACGATCTAAAAACCTGACCAAATTTTTGTAATGAAATTATGTTTAAAGATTACAATAAGTCTCATGTTAAGTTCAGTTAGAATTATAAAAGAATACATTGTTTAGAGGAAGAAATCTTGTTACAGCTTTTTTTTATGCTGCAAAAAAATATTTTAAAAAATTTATATATATAGTAAAATATATTAAAATCTATTTTTTTCTCTCCCTGTGGAGGTCGCTTTGGCTCTTGGCTTTTGCTCCTTGGTGACCGCCCTCCTCCGCCGGCTTCTCGCAAGGCTCACATGTGGTTCGTTGCATTTCGCAGACCCAGACCCACAGCCACTTTGTCTGGGCAGTGGCTTCCTCAGCTCCGTTCCCATGTCTCCGTTCTCCGGCCTCCCATCTCCGGCCTACCATCTCCGTTCTTCAGTCTCCTGTCTCCAGTCTCGAGTCTCCCGTTCCCATGTGCAGAATGTGGTTGTTGTGGTCGCTGTTTCTGTTTTCTGTTGCCAGAATTGCGCGAGCGGCGCAGATAACAGCACAAAATGTTGGCAGCACTGTTGACATTATGAATGACAGCGGTTATTTATTATGTCTTGGCTTATTTTTTCGGCTCGGGGAGATCTAGGGGTCTAGGAAGCCTCTGCCGTTGCTGGCCATTCGGTAGCCATATGCGCGTATGTGGGCTACCCGGCTCCAAACAACGGATGTGTCATCATCCCATCGCAGGAGCACCGGATTCCCGACCACCGAACACTATTATTGTGGCAGCCAACAGATGTAACTTATCGCCAGAAGGTTAATTTAGCTTGTTACGAAATTGTTTATGTCATTTATTAATTGATAAAAGTAATGCACACATAGAAATGTCAATCGAATAAAGATATTATCATTTCTAGCAGGTTGTGATAGACTTTTAGATTATAAATATAAATTTTCCTAGCATTCTAGTTCACAGATTCCTCTGAACAATCATTCAAAGTCAATCCTTTTTACCACTCTCAAAAATTAGACATCTCAAGAGTCTTGTCCAACGAGCGGCAACAGTTCATAACCATTCGGACATCTTGCCGCACAATCATCTTTATTTTTTTTTTAGCTGGCCAAACTGTTTATGATACCCCCAATTCAATGCCCCATCTGCCGTGATAATTGCGTAACTTCAACTTCGGCTGCAAACAAAAATCACAAAAAAATAACAAACAACTGCAAACTGCAGACTGCAAACAAGCAACAGGCGGCGGCTTCTTCTTCGTACCGTTAAGTGCCAGGCTCTCGACTTCATTAGATTGTAATAAACGCGTTTCGGTTACAGCCCCCTAACAACCAGAAAAACACTGACAGTAACATAAAAACAACAGCCCGCAAAAGAAGATCTAAGCTCGGCTTATAAATGCAATTTCGCTCGCACAAAACTTCAATGGACTTCATTAAAATATTCGAAACACAAGCAGTTTAAGCACCGAAAACTTGTCCGAATGGCAAAAGATAGTCTGGGGATTTTGTACACTGAAAGAAAAATATATGCAAAATATTTAGATTTAGAATTAAAATTTTTAATAAGTGAAAATACAAAGGATATTACAAATTATATTTCCAAAACACAAGAAACTGGATAAAATGTAAGGGAAGTGTCTATTCCTTATCATCTTTTGATTTGACTTTATCATTCACTGTTACCAGTTTACTGCTAGAACCAGTTGGGAATTTTAGTGTCAAGCAAGCGATAGAGCGCCAATGTTGCAGAGTTCCCTTTTGGACTTGAGCCATAATTAATTGTATTATTGATTTATTTATTTATCTAAAGCTAACAATTAGTTCTTAACTAAGAGCTAACTTAGGATTAAGAGCCATAGCATTTAAGGCCTGCAGCTCGTTATTGTATTATTATTTATTATAAGTGTTTTATTAACTATAAAATAACAATAAAAAAATAATACAACAAACAAGAGCCCCTATGATTTGTGCTTTAAGAAATAACCATTTGCTAAGTTGTTATCATTAAATAATATTTATAGTTATTTATTAATTCATTTATTATTTATTACGATATTATTTTATTGTAGTAATATAATTAAATAACACATTATATTATTTTAAATACTACATTGTATCAAATATAAGCCCCATTTTCTCCCAGTGCTTCTCGGCGGCAAAGAAGGAGCAGTCGGAGTAGTTTGTGGGGGCCAGCTGTGCGTGGCAGGCAAAAGCGCAGCGTTCAAGTCCAAATCGAGAGTTCAGAGGTCTAATTGAAAATGCTGAAAACCTTAAAAATATTGAGAGTGCTAAGAGAGATTTAGGTGGAGAATCGGAGCCAGAGAGATCCCGATGGGAGAGGAAGAGCGGGAGTCGGCCATCTCATTCCCATTAGAACTCAATTTGCCATTTTTTGTGCAAAGTCGTACATACATATGTGCCTGGGACAGAGAGAGGGAGACGCCCACGAGCCATGGTTAATATCGTGAAATCCCCCCGCAACTCCTGCCCAGTTCTGGGAATGCAAATTTATAATACGCAAGGCAAATTGGGGCCAACTTGTGACAATTTATGATATTAACACTAAATATTTGTGCCCCGTCGTGATTTACGCGCTGGCGTATAAGAAAAGGTTAAGGTTTTGCAGTGAGCAAAACGAATTGGGAATGCACTATCGAAGGTAGGAATAATTATTTAATTTTTTAAAATATTTAGTACCTCTTAGAAGCAAAGTTATATATTTAAAAAGTCATCTCTATTTAGTACACATATATAATAAATTGTTTTATGTTGTAAATATTATTTAATTTCAATTTCCTATTTAATCCTTGACTTCTACTTTTTATTAGTTGATTTTACATTTTTCATTCGGTATTTATTTACAAGCCCCTAAAAAAATATAGATTAAATATTCAATTAAATATTTTAAATACATACAACAAGCTTTTCATATAATTTTTTATATGAATAAACCTACTTATAAACTTTTTAAAAGGCCATTTAAATCTATACAATCAAAACTTAATTAAATAAACTAGAAATTTATGCCTTAAAAAGACTATAAATAGTTGTGTAAATTTCGTTTTAATTCCAAGCTATTAAAAATTAATAAAATAAACAATATAAATAAATAGTTCCAGGCTAGTTTCCAATTTAAGTTTCCTTTATGAGCGAGATTTATAAGCCAAGCCGCTTGCCAAAGCCTCGTATACCCAATAGCCGTAGGGCAAGCCGAAGAGCGCTTTAAAAAATATTTACAAGTCGCATTATTTTGAGGTTTATGCGCTTTTATTGTTCGGCTGCAATAATTTCAGTGCTTTAAGCGCTGCCAGAGATGGTAATGTGGAGTGGAGGTGCGATCCCAGAGAGATAAAGTGGAGCAGTTCAATAAAATTTTATGATAATTGCAGACTGAGCAGGAAAGCGTCGATCCCAAAACCCCTGACAAATGAAGTGATTTTCGGACCTCAGTCTCGTTTTCTTTTCATTTCGCGTATTTTGGCAAACGATTTAATTATACAGTTCAGTTTGGGAACACTCGGGCAGGGGCAATATGCTAATGATGGACAAATTAGCCGCGCCCAAATTTAAATCAAAAATGGATTTCACCATTAGAAATCTGTCCGGGCTGGCGAACAATTAAGGGATCATTCTTGGGAACCAGCCAAGATATTTTGGGTCAATCGCGCTGATGATGATGGTTTATCATCAGACTGTAACCGAAGCGAAGCGTCATGCACAATTTGCATGAATCGAACGCGGAACGCAAATTACAAATTACAAAATACAAAACACAAAACACAAAATACAAAATCCGAAATCCAAAATATATACAGATATTCGAAAACATCTTTAATAAGCATTCCCATTTGACGTTCGGCTGACACAGAAATCTGCACCGTCGGCTATTAGCAATTAACTGGGTCTATTATGAGCTCTCCGGCGAGGCCCCCGAGAGCCCCGAAAGAAATCTATTTGACATGCTACAAGGCAGAAGAAGATCGGAACGAATCGAATCGATCGAATCCAACAAAATGGGTAAGAAATATCTGAGTTCGGGGCTGGGAGATTTTTGGGCAGGTTGGCGGCGGGGTAACTGGGCAACTGTGCGCATAAAAGCCAAATGCCATAATAGCCAAATTAATCAGTCACAGCTAACAACACGAGACTCTCGGAGCTGCGAGCACAGATCCAAGCGAAGGCGACGTCCCGTCGTGTGCGTTGATGACTTAACAAAAATGTCAAAAAAAATGAGAAAAAATTAAAACACAAAAGATATATATACATATAGTATGGCAGTGGTAGAGTTGGTCGGTGGGGGAGTGTTTTCTGAGGCTGCCAAATGCAAACGCGAAGTTGATATGCTCTTGCAGAGCGCTTAGAACAGGCTTTTGGAAGATATCTCATTTAAGGAAATTTACATTCTCATTTTATTGAATTTAATTTAATTTTATTGAAATTAATGTGTTGAAATATAGAAGTGAACTTGGGCAAATAAAGCTTTATTAGTTTGTTTAAAAGATTTTTAAATTTGATAATTTACACTTGAATTTGATAAATAATTTATAAGAAATATTGAAAAGTAAGCTTAAGCCTACTGGAAATAAAGATTCTAATATTTTATAATCCACCCTCGAAATTGATTAGAAATTGGCTTATATGAATATTGAAATATATTATATTATTTATTTCTCAATATTTAAGCTTACTGGACATAAAGATTCCAATATATGATAATCTACAATTGGAATGGATAAGAAATAAGCTTATATTTTATTTTTAAATGTATTATATTATAGATTCCTCAATATTTTATTTATTTATTTTTTTGGAAATGTCCAAATTGATTCTTAGATACTTTCATTGTAAAACGTACTTAAATTTCTTAGCTATTAAATATTAAAAAATAATATATATATTTTATGTATTAACCCTTTTGCGCCTTTTAAATAATTTGAAATCACGAAATTTAAATTTAGAAATAAAATGTAGTATAAACCATATATAATAGGCCCAGAATCAGTCTACTGAGTATCTCTAAAAAGATTAATTTACTAAATTACAAGTATTAATCTTCGTAAATACTTTCAAATCAAATAGTTTTAATTTAGATATAAATATAAATTAATAAATAAAAATATAATAAACCACATATAATAAACCCAAAATGAAGCACATTAAGTATCTCTAAGTAAGTTAATTTACTAAATATCCATTTAAAACCCAATACCTCAGCTTATCCCATGCTTAGAGTACTCCATTAGCCACCAGGGCATCCCAGTGCTGGCCACATAAAAGAGTTTATGTTTATCCCAACCATCGGACACACATGTGATTGTCCGAGTCAGTGTGCCAAGTAGGGGATTTACATTGTCCGAGGCCCGCAGATGATGGTGGGTGGTTGGATTCAATTGGATTCGATTGGATTTGGATTGGATTCGATACAATTGCTTTTTTTTTGCCTTAAAAGCCCGCCGGCTATGCCTCACATGGGCAACAGAAGAGCGGCTACCGTTTGGCCAGGCCATACTCACATACATATTTACACAGACAATGGCGCCAGCATCAAAAGGCTGACAAAATGTAATTGTTTCATAGGCGCAAAAATGGTGTTCGGGGGGTGCTCCATCAATAAAAAACCAGACCGCAGCGAACCGGATCGCTGGGGGAACGGTAACTGGAGAAAAAAAATGTTAATTGAAATATGCGTATGACTGATGGACATGGGGACACTCGGACCTCGGACATCGGACATCGGACGTCGGATATTTGGACAGCGAGAGAGGCGGCAGAGAGAACGCCTTGCCACGCAGATGGACACTCTCTTAGTTCAGCTTTCACAATTATTGATTGATTTATTGATTGAAATCTTCGCAGCCAGTCGGTGGCAACTCCAGCGACGGCATCTTCTTCGTTTTGCGCCAACTTTTCTTTGGATTTCGCAAACGAACAAATTGCTTGGACCAAGTTCGTTGCCTAAGTCATTCGTTTTGATGGCGCCCAGTCGCGAGCTGAACTGAACTGGTAACTCCTAAAGAGCACAAACAAACAGACAGGCACGCACACACACACACACACTCGGGTGCTCTCGGAATAAGCCAAACAATAAATAATTAAAGCAATTAAAAACGCTAAAACAAACATTTAACAAGCAGCGGCAGTTTGGACAAAAAGAATCTGTTTTCTTTCTTTGCTGTTTTACTTTTCCCTTTTTTTTTGGCAAGCTTCAAGGTGGGAAAGTCGGGGCTTGAAAGGGTTAAATCGGAGGATACCCTTGTTGTTACTAATTTAAATATATTATTTACTATAATACAGGAATAAATAACACAAGGTAAAGCTATGAAATATTTGTTTTTAAATTTTAACAATTGGGTTTTATAGGAAATAAATTATATTACAAATATATTTGGGTAAAAAAACAATTGGATTTTATATAAAATACATTAAATAATAGTACAAATATATTAAAGTAATAAAAAGTATACCTAAATATTTAAGTAGAAAAGGTCGAAAACCCCAAGCTTAAAACATGTTACAAGATTTTCCGATTTTTCAAACAGTTATTTAATACCTTCAAAGTTTGTATAATATTTAATTTTAGTAAATCATTAGTTTTTGTTATTTAATACACCAAATCATTAGTCAAAGCTAAGCAAATCAATTTTAAGCATTCCAGGGCGACATCTCCATTAATTTGCGGCCATTCAAGCCTAATACTGAAACCTCATCCGCCATCGATCATACCCTTGATACCCCACACGCAATTCGTATTCAAAATCGGACTTATCTTGGCCCCAAATCGCGTCTAAATGTTGCACATTTATCAAAGAGGCCCAAGACCAGCCAGAAAAAAGGTCAACGCACAGTTATAGCCACCTCGGACCTGGCTTCTTCATCATCATCTTGTTACAGTTGGTGTTTGTTTCCCCCAATTTTTGTTCGAGGTACAAACTATTTCCGCTTCGCAAGTACTCGTACAAGCAAAGCCCAACGAAAAAAAATAGTACTAAGATATTTTGCAAACTACAATTAGAAGTGTTACAAGGTTTTTGCACACGAAATCTAATTTTTGTTCGGAACTTTGCGTGGCAATTAAAATTAAATTGTGGTTCGCGAAAAATCAGAAAACAAACAAATAAAAGCAGAAACACAAACAGCCACAGCAAAAGAGGAACAAGAAAAGGAAGCTCATTCGTTTCTGCAAAGAGAATCATCTCCAGCTTAGTCGTTATCTGGCCGAAGCCCTTAACTGTGCCTCGATATGCAAATAAGTTGATATACAACATAATTAAATTTCATTACAGCCAAACGCGCTGAAGGCAACTCACTTGGGCCAATCTCTTGGCATGTAACAAATTGCCAGCAATTAGTGTGGATTTCTGGAAGGGGAATTACACCGGAGGATATGGTGGGTCTCCTACCCGGAATAGGAGCTATGGAGAGTCTATAAGTTGTGTGTATTTACCTTTCAGTCTGGTTAATGAAAAGGGGTTTAATTTAGGTAATCTACTAATAATATTCTGAGGGTATTTTGAATAATAAACTAATAAACAAGGCTTATTATATTTGATTTAAGTACCAAATTTAAAGTAAATATAAAAATAAATTTTATTAAAGATTAAAGTTTTATACTGGAAATAAAATAAATTTCTTAACAAAGACAAATGTATACTTAATAAACTAAGTAAAGATGGTAAAATATACTATATACATAATATTGTTATAAATTCAGTAACTAATAATTTTATAAAATCCTCTATTACACATACAAAAAATTCTCCTGAGCTTAACTCAAGATTACACAACCCTTTTTCCTCCCAAATTCCTTACTTCCCAAGCCATCATCAATAAGGCCTCCTTCTCCCGCAACTTTTGGGCTGTCAGCATCTGGTGATAAGCCAGTGTTATTTCATCTTTCTCCGATCACCTCCGCCCACACACTCTCCCCGGGATCCCTCCTGGCAGCTCTCAACAAAAGAGGCCACCTTTTAGTTCCAATAATTTACCAATTAATCATATTACTCAACATCTCCTTGGCCGGGCAGACGCAGCTCCGGAGAATGCTGGATGCTGGGGGACTCCGGAGCCTGACAATAGGTGCTGATTGCCCTGCCCCCACCATAATCGGGAACGAACATATATTTATATAGGAGGAGGCTCAGCTCTCGCCTGCATGGTGACGTGATAAATGATTTCGATTAGTTTGTTCTTGTAATTCGACGCCTATAAATGGGTCTATGATTGAGCGCAGACGACTTCGTTTACGTCAGCGATGTCGCTGTCGCCTGTTTAGTGTTCCCTGTGCCTCCTCTTCTCCACAATATAAAGTGTCCCCACATCGGATCCCAGACAGTCAGTTCTCCTCCTACCCGTTCCCGTTCCCGTTCCCGTTCCCAGCCATTTGACAAATTGTCTATAATTGAAAGATTAGCTTTCCTCGCACACGGCAACGGCCACGGAGCAGACAACAACTTGACGATGAGAACACGTCGCGGCGACTCCGTTGAAGTTCCAGAGTCTGGTTTTGGCCTGGCCCGGTGCACCACCAGCCCCTTTTGATCTCAGCTCTTCCCCCTTTCTAGGAGTACACTAGGAATAGCAATTTCTATTTAATTTATTTGTAATATGAATCTTGTTTAAAGTGGATATTTAGTAGGAGGTTTTTAACTGGAAAAAATGTATAAGGAAGACTTGTTAAAGTTTTTAGTTTATTTATAAAATTCACGAAAAATATATAAATAGTTTAAAATCATTATTTATTAAGGGTTTCAAAGTAAATAAAAGGCATAAGGTATATAATTTAATTATCATACATAAATTCTATAATTACAAAAATATTATTTCCAAGGAAGAGACTCTGCTTTTCCCCTCTATAAAATATGTAAAAATAAATAATATACAAAATTCATTTTTAAAAATATAAGAAATTTAAGCAATTCTTATAGATTCAATCATGTTATATCCATCCTATAAATACCCCTAATTTCCCCAAGTGTAAGCCTTGTTCCTTATCACTTGGCTTGCATCTGTTGTCTGGTTCAGGGTTTTATTAATCAAATTCACAAAATGGTTTTAGGGGCTGAACCAAGTAGGTGGAGCATGTTTACATAGACAAGTGCCTCCACAGCCATGGTCCCCTTTTGGCACCTCTCTCTCCCTCCTTGTGGTAATTGGAATTGGTGTGAAATTCGCGTGCCAAGCCAAGAGGATGGCCGAAGGTGTGGTCTCCTGGCCATGGATCAGGGATCAGGGAGGAAGAGATGCCTTTTGTAATGCCAGAAACATGTCAGCGCAATGCGATACCTTATCGCTGTCAATTATTCAACGCAGGCCGCGGACAGGAATTGTGTGGATGATGGTGAAGGTGAGTGGTTCTGGGCTATAGCAGTCCATTTTTTTGGGACAGAATTAAAAATTACCCTCTTAAGTATAACAAACCCGAAAAAATTAAGGGAGAAGTGACAGACAGAAAAGTTCTTACGAGGGAATTTTGAGATATAAACGTTGTCACAGGTAAAGGTTTAAAGGAAAATGCTTTGGAGTAAAGAATGTACTTTAAATAGAAGCCTTTAGTTTCTAAAACTTTAAATAATACTCATCTTTAAATTAAATTATATTTAAATATATTTTTACAAATTACCCTCTTAAGTATAACAAACCCGAAAAAATTGAGGGAGAAGTGACAGACAGAAAGGTTCTAAAGAGGGAATGATGTCACAGGAAAAGGTTTAAAAGGAAATTTTTTGGAGTTAAGAATGTACTTTAAATAGAATTTAATTTTTAAGATTTTAAATCATAGTCATATTCAAATTAAATGATATTTAAATATACTTTTATCTAAAAAAAAACATTACACCAATTTAATTTGAATGTCAGCAGTTTTTGCAACTGAATTCCGGCAGACCCCTGCAACTGAATAATTAATTCTGATAAATCCAACTTCTGCCCGTGTCAGTAAGCGCTGAAAATCACAATAATCAGCAGACACATTTACGCTTAATTGCACACAAAATATGAATAACAATTTATGAGTGTGTGGCTGCAGTACAATTTCAGTTCGATTCAATCAGCGGATGCTATACAATTTTGTCATAAATTATGCGGCTGGTTGCACTAAATCAAGCCGGGGAAGGGTTGCGGCGGTGCGGTGGTGGCTGGTGGTGGATAAAATGCAAAAACTAATTAACACTTTTATTGCGACTTCAATTATGCTAAAAATGCGCAAATTGTTGGAAAATCACGCCCCTAATTGCCCATCGCAGCCAACAATGAGGTGGAGAGATACTAAAGTTGATTGCCTTAGGTCATGGCAGTTGGGTTTTTAACTGGCCAGCTAGCAGGCGGCATCAGCAGCCGACTGTGGCTTTATTTATTTCCCCGCGGCAGTAGGAAAAGTTTCGCTTTTAATAAATTGTGCGAACAAAAGAAATGGCGAAAAATCTTTCGAGATTTCCCCTTAGATCCTCACACGCGGTTTTCCCCCACCGACACCTGCTGTTTGTGCGATAATTTATCATGGACCTGCTTAAACGCACATCCATTATCAGTGGTGTGAACTCGGAGCCCCAGACTCCCAGCCTCGGACCCTGATGTCCAGTCTCCAGACCCGGCAGAGAATCTTGCCGGGATCTCGGCTCTCCGCGGCCCATTGAGCCTCTTTTAAGCCTTTAATTGAACAATTTGTAACAATCATGTGCACAAAATAGCGCAACAATTTGGCTTAAATAGTTTTCAATGAAGATGCAACTGGCGAGAATTAATAACATCGATTAAGGTTTTGGCCCACCAAAGAGAACAATGATCGCTGGACGAGGGGAGGAGCAATGGTTCTATTTGGTTATTTGGAGCGTGGAAAACTATTTTCCAAAGGCATTTTTGAGGAATTTATAGCCGACTTTATATTGGGAATGGAGCAGTATATTTATTAATTTCTTAGACCATTATTATTATTATAATATAAAAAATATCTTAATGGAAATTAAAATGTGTGTTAATATGTAAAAAATAAAATGAAATCTAGGAAGAAGGAATAACGATTTACTTAGTAAATAATTTGACAAATAAATTAATAAGATCATATATATATACCCATTAAATTGTCTGTTCTTCGAATTATATATCCTGATATTTCATACTCAAGTTGGAGATTAAAAAAATACTATTCGAAATTTATAAATATTTATTTTATTCATGGAACTCTGATATATTTAAAATCCAGAGTATAAATAAAACCTCTTACTATACAGAATCTTTCCAATAAAATTGTTTAGTACACTTTCTCTCTATATTTTATATAGTTTTTTTCATTTTCGCAAAACTTCCTTCCCACAGCCAACAATTACAATCTCTGTAGATCATCAAAAAGTAGACTTTGTTGCCTTTTGGTATAAGTAGCACAATCAGCTCATGAAATTTGAGCGCCAATCCGCAAGAATCCTCCTCGCCTTCAATCCTCATCATCATCCAAGGCAGTAAGAGCCAGCATCGCTGGGATCATTATGATCCAGGTTAGTAATCAGCACCCAAGAAATGCCTGAAAGAACTTAGTTGGAATTTTGCACAGCAGAAAAATATCAATTAAATTTGTTAATTATTAGTAGTATAAAGATATTCTCATTTATAATAACTTAGTCTAAAGGAGGATATTAATTTTATATAATTAATTAATATATTCTATAAATTTTTAAATGGAAAAATGTTTATTTTCTTATATTGTATGATTATTATATTTTTTCTCTGTGTTATGTAGCTGATGCTGGAACTGAGGCCAAAGATGCTTATCAGGCTCAGACAGGAGACGGGAGATAGGAGACAGGAGACGGGAGACCGGAGACGGGAGACGGGAGACCGGAGACCCAAAGACTGAAGACTGAAGTCTGGCGACTGTTGACTGCAGTTTGGCATGTCAACCTGGCCAGGGACCTGCACCAGAGCCTGCACCAATTTATGATCGACAGAAGACCGAAAACAAGGAGAAAAAGTTAAGATATATCTAGATTAGCAACTAGATACTCTTAAAACTATTTATGATGAAAATCGATTAATTGATATTTTTAAAATGTATTGGAATAAATAAATAAAATAAAGTACAGGAATTAAAGTAAAACAGGAAAATAATACATATGACGGACTGTAATGTTTTATAATGTAAGTACCAAAAAGGTTCAATAAATATTAGGAAATAGTATAAGAAATAGAATATTGTTTTATTATATTTTATATAAGAGTACTTTAAATATTTTAAAAAAATATTTAACCTATTCTTTAATCTTAGAAAACCGTATTAATTTATTTCAAAGAGTACACCTTCTTCCCTTAATAACAAAACCTAATATTTTAGTAACCCACTCAATATACACCCCCTCAAAACACTCAAATCCCCCCTGGGTTAGGGTATTAAGAGACAGGACCGAGCCCCAAACAGAGGCAATGGGGTGTTGGCATACAAAAATGATAAATTCTCATCAAAAAATATTTCACACTGCGGGATATCATCAGGCCAAGATCAAGATCAGTTGGCTGCACTGGAAGGAGATGCCACAAAAAAGAAAAAAGTAAAAGACACCAGCCACCAGCCACACCGAGAGCAGATACCACAAATATTTCGAAATTATTAAAGATCATGCAAAGACCAAAAAGAGATTTTTGAAAAACACGCGCCCATTTTGGCTTAATTAGTGAAACAAGCCCAGCCACTATGACTTGGACACGATCTCTGGCTCTTTCCCTGGCCCCTCGAAGGCAGCATCTCCGCCAAACCAACAAGCCACCAAGCCACCAAGTCGATTTCGATCTTGATCTCTCAAATATCGTTCGGCTAATTAAAATTTATATATTTTAAGGCGCATAGTTTCTCGTTTGAGAGTCGCCTAGCTGCCTTATTTTGTGCCTCGCCTCTCTCCCGGTCTTTTGTATTACGTGTTTTCCCCGACTGAACCCATAAATCTTATTGATAATATGATTTTATTAACTTTTAAATAGGCAAAACATTTGGCGCCTGTGTTTGGCATCCGAATAAAAAGAAGGCAGAGAGGAGAAAAAAACGAAATCCATTTTTAAATGGAATTCATTTAAAACTGAAGTCGTTTTGACAACCAAATTAGAGTACATACTGTGATATTTGTTATTGCCTTTTCTGTGTATTTCTATGGTCTTTTTTCATCTCGTTTTTTGTTGTATTTTTTTCCGCCTGCATATTTATCGGAGTTTTCGTTGTGTGTTTGTATTTTTTTCTTTTTTTTTTGAATTAATTAAGTATGCAAATTTGGTTTTTAGGAGGTTTGCGTTTTGCGGTACTTGCCACGCACCAGCGATCAAACGGAATCTGGGCCTCCGATTAAATATATATATTTAAGCATGAATATACGGAAATTCCTTGTGGCGTTATTTTTATGAGGTGAGCTCATAATTTTCGCCGTATTGCTTAAAATCCACACCAATCTAAATTGGCCTTTTGGGTCAAACCCGAAAGTGATTAGCGCTTGTATCTTCTCATTTTTTGTTTTCTTATTTAATATTAAGCATCTGTTGCCATGAAATTAGCTTACATTTTTTGACTCCCAAGATGGCTATAAATAAACTGGGGATTTTTTTAAACATATAAATAAATATCGGTTAAATAAGGCCTATGGTTTTTGAAGAAGGAATTAACACAGAAAAGGTAATGCGCACTAGTTAATAGGCTTAAAGTTTATACATTAGCGATTTATTAGAGGTTTATGGCACTGAATTGTTGTTTTTTTTTTTATATATATAGGTAGGAGATAAGTGAGAAATGTTTGCCTTGTCATTGATTTTTGATATATTGCAGTATTTTTCATTTTTAAGTTAGAATTACTCTCGATAGCACAGAGTATTTGTACACGGAATCTTTCAGGGTTTTACCCGCTTCAACGCTCCTCTGACCGAAACGTATATTTAAGCCTAATAATCCCATTAATAAATATTGAATTATAAACAACATTAAACATATACCTTAGAACACCCATTGTAATCATATTAATTCCTCTATAAAAAGACATTTAATAACATTTTCCTGGTACCTTATGGCACTAGGTTACCGACGTATAAAAGTCATGAACCATCGGACAGCTGTCTCAAGCTTTCAACTCTCAATTACAGAAAGGTAAACAAAGCCTTCAGCTTATGACACAGACACAATGTTGCAGTCAGGACATGATTGTCGCCATTGTTTTGGGTCTGCGTCAAGTTTTCCCCGCGGGCGAAACTGTTGACATGTGTCAATTATAAATGTCTCAACTTCCAAATAAAACCGCATGGGACAGGCTCAGGATAAACAGCTAATGACATGCATGGCAAAGGAGCAGGAAAAAAGGCAGAATTAGCTATAAAACGAGGTTGCCCGGCGCAAGGGAGATCCTCGAACGAAAAAATAATAAAAACATGTGAAATATGTTCGGGCAGCGCTACGATATACGTCTATACCGATTGTCAGATTTTATGGCCTATTAAAAAGGCTGAATCATTAAGCGCTCTCCGTTCGGTTTTCTTCCTGGCCCGGCCCGGCACACACACACACTCCGCCGCGTCCTCCTAATTGATGTTAGTTCATAATTTTCCTTTGGAAAATGTAGCAATTAATTGCCGTGCCAATAAAACGCGTCGGTTCCCCACTGTGCCAACGACGCACATTGCGCAATGGGCGCTGCATAAAATCCCCGTATCCCAGCGAGACCGTGGGCCAATAAAAGTTTACAAGACAAAAGCCACAGACAACCCACAAAAAAGAGAAGAAAAAAAATCAAAAAACTAAAAAAAGAACAAGTCAAACTTTGACCATCGAAGGAGAAAACAATTTGGCCAGCAAAAGAAAATGCGAATGGAATTTGAAACCTTTGGCTAGATTCGCAGTGGATGGATGCTCTTTGAAACGGATTTGCTATTTGACCGTGTTTTTTTTATTCCTTATGATAGTGGCTATAAAGTGTTGGAATTTTTGGAATTTTTCGATCTAAGTGTATGTCCTCCACCTCCACTCCAATGACCTCCTTTTGTAGGCTGTGAAAAAATTCCAACAGAGGTTAAATTATAGATTTGTACCGAAAGAACAATTTTATACTCCTAAAAGACAGGGAAAAAAGTGTTAAATTATATAAATATTATTAGATTTCGATTTCATTAATTATAATTAGTAAAATGCGATATTTTATTTATTAATTACGATTATGGTTTGATAAATATAGCCATGATTTGATTATGTGATTAAACAAATTTTTTATTATAAAAAATAGAAGAAGATATAGATTTTAATAATTATAATTAGTAAAATGAGATATTTTACTTATTAATTAGGAACATAGTGTGATCAATATAGATATGATTCGGTTTTGTGTTTAAATAAATTTTTTATAATAAAATATAGAAGACCAAAAAACATCATAAAAAAGGAGAAAAGTAACCAAAGTATGGAGAAAAAAGAATTTACTTTTAGCTTAAAATTATATAAAAGATTTGATTTATTTATTTATACAAAGATACAACAAATTGTATAAATAGTATACTTTTTGATTCATTTATTTTCCCATATTCAAGAGTTATCAAAGTTGACTAATACATTTTTAAATATTGAAAATAAAATCTTGCCTCTACAATGAGTATGAAGTTTACTTGTTTATTATGTTTTACTTATTTATTTATTACATTATATTGACTTTCTTTACGTTAATTTCCTCAATTCTACAAAACTAAACTATTTTATCATTCCTTTTTGTTATATTATTTAATATTTATTCATGCAAACATCATTCTGTACTGAATAACCCCAAAGATAGAGTATTTCCCTGACCCTCTTGTGGGAGTAAACCAATTATATATTAGTTTTACGATTCTATATAGCCAAAGAGACGATAAAGCCTCATATTGGTAATTAGAACAACAACAACACCGGCCATCTGTGTCATATATTACGAACGTTTTCCATGATTTGTAATGTGGAGAAGAGCAGGTATCGTTAGATCGAGTGAAGGAGGAGTGGAGCCATAATGCTAATAGCGCAGAAGATGCCAAGGTTACCCCACCCGTCCGTATAGACATATAAACGGTCGACCCACCGCTGCTTCTACTAGATCAGCTCCGTACCGAAGTGATTTATTGAAAATTAAATTTTTCAACCAACAGAGGTCGAGCGATGCTTGGAAAATAAATAATCGCAAAGGCAGCGACCACTAAAATTTGCAGGCAGCAGCAAGTTAATTATGACTGCGGTTAGCCAGGCCAACAGAGGGGAGGGAGGGGAGAGACTGGGCTGCTGGGCAGGGATATGGAGATGGAGAGTTCCACAAACAAGTGCGCCAGGTTATTTTGCTGTTAATTAGTCTTACGTGATGAAACTTCGTAGCTGATGGGTGGTGCCCACAAATGGCGACTCCCCATGGGTCTCTCTCTCTCTCGCTCTCTTTTTCGCTTTCTGTCTGGCTCAGTGCATCTCTTTCTCCCTCTTTCTCCTTCTCTTTCACTCACGTTAGCTTTTCTCACTCTCTCTCTGGCTGGGGTTTTCTCCCATTTTGCAACTTAGTTAACCCTCCCAAGGGAAATGACTTTCCCAGCCATAATTGGTGGTCAAAGGGAAATAAATTTTGAAACGAAATTAGATTAAATTGCTTAAATAGTTAAGATATAGAAAATAATTTGTAATTTTAAAAATATGATATTTTATGTGAAAAATTAAAATAATCTTTTAATGTATGTGTTAGTAAAATTAAAATTATATAAATATACAGATACTTGCCTTGCAAGGTGCTGGGAAATGTTGCTAAGCTTATGTGGTTAGGAACATGCTGAGCAACATTTATTGGTACCATCAACATGTCGATGTTGTGCAAGTCCTTGATGGTTTGAAACTCGGCTAACCGTCTAAGGCAAGGTTGAGTGTAAGCGAGATAGATATAGAGAGATGCAACTTTATTTTCTTATAACTTCCAATTTTATCATCTGATTTTACTCAAATTTTTAGAAAACATCTAAAACAGGTTTCTTAACATATATGTACGTTACCATTACCTCTCTACAGATATTCTGGTCTTCAGGTCTTTTTTAGGATTTTTAACGTAACATAACGGGTCTTGGGCTATTTTTAATCCAATTTTTTCTATTAACCTAACTTTTATTAATATTATTTTCTTTTTTCTCTAAGAAAAATGTGTTATACGCATAGACTAAATGACTAGCCTGGTGAATTTATTCAAGAATAAATCCTTTACAGGATCAAAGCTGCCTTATTTTGCCTGTTGCATATATTTTTTGTTCACCTATGCTCGTTCCCTTATAAATACCTCTCCTACCCCTACCTACAGAGACCCTCTCTTTTTCCATCACATTTTTACAACGTATTGCTAACAAATTGTTCACAATTTTCACCAATTTACAATTTTATGATGCGCAATTGCAGCAAACGCGAAAAGAAAGAAACACACAACGCGGCGAAGAAAAAACTTCATTAAAGCAAATATTGCGAATTAAATTTATGTTGCCAATTTAAATACATCGAAACAACAACACCACCACAATAAAAAAAAATAGGAAAATAATACAAAAAAAAAGAAGGTGTAAAGACTAAAAGGCTGTAACCAAGCCGGCAACAACAACTAATCGAGCTGGTCATCAATTGACCAAAGCCAGGTAATGGTCGGTCACAGCCCAGACTCTTTTTTTTCTCCCCCGTTTATTATTTTTTGCAGCCAGTCCTCTCCACGAGACGGAAGACCCGAGCCATCGACGATCGATCGGAACGACAACGCGCCCATATAGACGACTCTGAAGGAGAGATCCAGGGATCGAGTGGGGCTGCGGCGGAGGTCGATCGATCTTGGCAGCAGCACCAGCAGCAGCAGCAGCATCAGCAGCCGACGAAGAGGCATCCAGGGAACACCAAAGGAAAAATAAAAAAAAAATAAAAAACAAAAATAAATAAAAGCAAAGTGGGTGAAGCGAGGCAGGAGCTGCAGGCGGGTGGCCGAAACAAACATAGCCACACATGCGACGGCTGACGAAAATGCAAAACAGTGGAACTTGGTCTAAGGATATTTGAAAATTATTTAAGACATAATATAAGGGTATAAAATATGTGTAAAATAAGTTAACTTCAAATGTATTTCATAATTAATTTATGGAGTAATAAAGCTTTTGAATTTAAAGAATCAAAAATCTCAAAGTATTTTACAAAAACTGATTCCTTTTTGAGTAAAATAATTAGAAAAGGGATTTTTGACCCATAAAAAAATAAATGTAATATATTTCTACATATATTTAAGTACAAATTAAATATTTTAAATGTTTACTTTATTTATATATATATTTATTTACAAACAAAGGAAAAGAGGCATCGGCTTTCACTTAACTTTTTTTTAACAATTTATATTCATAAATAAAGAAACACTTCAAAAAGGCATCCATTTTCACTTAATATTTTTATTTAACAATACAAGATTTCAGAAAATTTGTCAACTTCAGGAAATAAGACCTAAACTTAATATTCTAAAATTCCTAAACATAAACTTAAAAATTGCTATAACTTTAAGGATTACGTATATTTTTAGAGATATAAAACCACTGTAAAAACATATTTTTATATAAGAGTAAGTAATTTGTATAATTTTTTATTTACAAACAAAAAAAAAACAGGCTTCCCTTGTAACTCAACTATTTTATTAAACAATACAAAATACATGCAAATTTTTCAACTTCAAGTAACAAGTTCCAATCGTAACATCTTAAAATGACTTTAAATTAGGCTAAAAATTGTGATAATTTTAAGGTGTAAAAATATTTTCAAATAATAAAAACCACTGTACCATCGATTTGCCTCGCCCGCCGCCATCGACATCATTTGGCACATGTGAACACCAAAAGAGATATGCCCACCGACCGCCGCCAGTCCCCGCCCCGATCCTGATCCCAATCCCGATCCCAATCCCCATGCCGGGCCCCGTCTCATCTTCCGCTCTTGTCCATCTCGGAGCCGAGTTTGGAATATACGAATACGAATTCGCTTGACCGCTCCAACGTCCAGCTGTCCGTGTGTCCATCGAAGATCCCCGTATGGGGCGAGTCGACGGGCGGCCAATTCACCTGTCGCGCCGTTTTGTTTGCCTTACGCAAAAGAAAAAAAAAAAAAAAAAATCAAAAAACAAATACTAAAAAAAAGGAGGAGGAGCAGCGGAGGAGCTGCGACCTAGTCGATGCAGCTTTATGCGAAAATTCCATGAATCTGATCGTTTCGGTGGAAGCGTATTAGATATTTGGCATTTCGGCTTTCCACTGACTGACGTACAATGCCAGAGCCAGGGGGAGAGAGGAGGGGGAAAAGGAAAACCCGGCGGGGTCAGCGCACACACGTGACCCCGAATGATCGATGGTATTGCCGAGCCGAGGAGTCTGCAGAAATTAAATGGATTATAATTATTATGCATGGCACGTTGCTGAGCCTGGCTCACTTTTATTGTCAACCAATAAAGTGGCCAAGAGGGCAAAATCCGGCGGACAGGCCAGCATGTCGGCCCGGGAATTGATTTGGCCCGCAGCGACCATTAACAGCCGCAAAGCCTCAGCCACAGATTCAGATTTGGCATCATCATCTTTGGCCAGAGAAGCCAGGGAAATAACCCTAAGGCCGCTTTGGATGATGTTCATCGGGCTGCAGGGGCCGAGTGGATGACATCAGGTGCAGTCACAGTGGGACTTGCATAAGGAAATTCGGGAAAATTACAGGAAAGTCCATCCTGTAAATATGTATTTTAATAAATTTTGCTTTGTTAATTAATATAAAATTATAATTGATTAATAGAAAACTGCTAATATATTTAATTTATATTTTTGTTTCTTGCAGATAGCTTTACAAACTCAACTGTTTAGCTTGGGTGAATTCCAGCGGACATTTTTGCTGAGCTTAAAAGACACAGACAACGAGGCATGTAACAACATAAACAACAGGATACTATTTGGCCTTTTGCACCTTTTTGGCATGAACAACTTTTGGTAGTGGGAAGCGGCAAAGGGGCAGGAGCAGGAGCAGGAGGAGGAGGTGGAATCTCCCCGGGATGAGCTGTGTGCGCCGCGAGAGATCTTTATTTCGGGTCGAGGCGGCGGCCGATCGGCCAAGACGACAACGCCCCGAAAGGCACAATTAAAATTTCACGCTTTTTTATTCTCGAGACCAAGGGGCTGAGGAGATGTGTGACCATCAGGACCAAAAAGAGGCACCAGCTAGGAGCCGAAAAAAGCAGAAAGGAAAAAAAAAAACAAAACAAAAACACCTTGACCATTTTTGGGCTTACATTTTAGCCAACGGACGAAAACAGTGCGGCGGCATTTTCGCTTTGAGGCAAGCCCAGAAGCAATCTTTCAGCGGTGCCGGCACTGAGAGAAAAACTAATGAGTTCAAAAGAAAAATTTTCTAAACTAAATTTAAAGATAATAAAGCAGATATAAAGGGTTTTACTCCGAAATATCACATTATTTTTTAGAAAACCCTACTTTTCTAATTTAATATAAAATGTAGAAATACTGGAACCTATTTTTAAATATCTCTTATTTCTACTTAGGTTTTATTTCGAGTGTTGCCGCACTGTTGCAGCCGCCACGCGTACAATTTGCTGTCGTCGGGGAATTGCAAGCGGCCCCTGGACACAAGCCCACAAACCCACAAGCCAACAAACTTGCAGAGTGGAGTGCTCAGCTCTTCCAGAAAGTGTTAATTAGCAGCGCGCGTGCTAATTACCAATGCCAGTTGTGAGTGCAGCCAATGACAGCAGCCAACATGAGCTGCAGCAGCCGCAGCAGCAGCAGAAACAGCAGCCGCAACAGCAGCAGAAACTCCGGCAGCAACCAACAATAAGATATGTTGCAAATGGCAGGCGGGGAAAATGTCAACGTCAGCGGCGCCACAACGTGTTTGGAGATGCGTAAGTCGGTCGGATGAAATATCAATTAAATGCGAATTATTATAGAGATGTCGAGAATGTGCCCAGAAACATGCATAATAACCTAAGCTCTTTATTACAATTTAAATTAGTTATTGAAAGCATATGAAATGGTGTTTATGTCTCATTTACTTTAAAGAATTTAAGCGTTTTATGTGAACTGAAGTATAAATCAATTTTATTTTCAACAAGCACTTGAATTTTATCACAAATATTTTTTACATTCAATGCAGGCACATTTTATTTTCTTGCTAAGAACAAAACTTGGCTTGCTTAGAATGAATTAATTTCCTAAATAAAAGCCTACCATATATCGACATTAATCTCTATTTTACTGATAAGGCAATATATATGGCCAATTTGCTTTGATCATTAAATATTCTAGGTACTACTTTGTTATTTCACCTATTTAACATTCGAATTAACACAAAACTTAATGCAAAAATGAATTATATTATTATTTCCTTTGTTTCTTATGCATTCTTAACTCATTTTCCCTGCTTATAACATGTCTACCAACCTCAGAGAACCGCAAATAATTTAAATATTCGCAATACTCATTTAAAATTAACAAATTTTCAATAAACTCTCAAATTTCAAGAATCATCCGAAAAGTGCGCTATGAAAAATTTTCAGACGCAGGGTTGCCATATTGCTTACAATGCACATGTCGGCCATTACTTTTTTAACAGTCTGGCCACCCAATAGCAACATGGTGTTGCTTTACAGCACTACTACAGCTGTTGGAGCTCCATCGATAACAACAAATATCGATTGACCTAAAATGGCGTTTGTTTTGTTTTTGTTTTGATCGCGTATACGCAAAATAAAACCGAAACAAATATTAATCATACGCACAGTGGGACCTAGACAGAATTCTAATAAATTTAATTTCATTAAATAAAATTCATTAAAATTATGAAATATTTAATAAAATACAGATAAAAAATATTTATTTACTTAAACATAATAAAAGTCAATAGTTTAAAATTTCATGTGGTTTTTATTATGCTTTTGTTTACCCGATTTTTTCCATTATTGCGGATTTTTATTTTTCCTTTTGCTTAGCCGAAATAAACGTACATATTTTAGCATGTGAAAAATATCCTATATATATGTACATATCAGAGACCGGCACCAGTGCCTGATAGTGTACTTGCCTAAAAACCGTTGGTAGTGCTTCTAACACTGCATAGTATACAGATGCAGTGGTAAAACACTGCATAGAATGTAAATGACGCAGACAACGCACAATAATACACTGTGTAAAAAGGCACAGGCAAAGTTAATTTTATGAGCGGCGATCCTGCACATTTTGTTTTGATGTTTTGTTTTAGTCTGTTCCTTTTCTATCGCGAATGAATGGGCAAATCGAAAATCAACGAGTACGAAAATAACGGAAACAAATATTACAGAAAAATGAAGTTCCCAAAAATTTTTAAATTTCGCTGAACAAGATTACAAACGAAAAAACAAGAACATGAAAAAAATTAGTCGGTGCGAAAACACTTGGCACCGCAACCTCGCTGTTGCCATGCACACGAGTACAAAGCCTACAGAAGCAAGAAGCGAAGCACACTATTGCATAGCAAAAGAAACAGCACAGAAAGAAACGAGTAAAAAAACACTGCATCATTTTATGATGCGATATTTTAGGGCTCGTGTGTAGAAAATACAGCGTACTTGTGCGTTGTACTTGTAGTTGCAGTGCACTGCTGCAGGTCTCTGATACATATATATGAATTTTGGTGTTTTGACACCTGTAATTTCATTAGTAAGGTCTGAAAGTATAGCAGTAGTGCTCTATTTATGGATATTTTCTTGGTTTATTGTCAAAAAGCATTTACTTAAATATAGTAATCAATGCTTGTCTTTTGTAATTACGCATTTAGGCAGATTTGTTAACCAAACGAAACCGAAAAGCAAAAACAAACAAGATGAAAGAGAGGTGCAAAATGAGACGAGAAACAAGAGCATAAGAGAGAAGCAACCGAAAGAGCGTATTTTTAAAATAGTTACTCTCACAATGTTAAAGCCAAATACTGTTAATACAAGTCGTAAAGTTTGATCGGAGTTTGCTATGATTTTCTCAGCAGCGGGGGAACACTTTATTTAATTATTTATTCATAAAATCAGAGAAGGGCAAATAGAAATTTTAATTATTTATCTTCAATCATTTTGAAACCCCTTTTGTTTATAATAAATAAATTAAGTAACAACAGAAACTATTGTTCACTACCCAAACAATTGTTCACTACCCAATGTGGCGCTTAGCACAAATTATGGCAATTTTTAACATTGTTTGGGGAAACAATTTGGCTCAACAGTCTGTTAGGCTGAGAGTCGCTGCCAGGGAGAGTGGGAGCTCTCCCACTCTCCCTCTCTCGGTTTTGGCGAGGGAGCCCACTCGGCTGCTTCGGCTTTTGAAACCTATAAATACGACCGCACGTTCGAGAGCCCGCTGCAGAAGTAACAAAAAAGCGCAATTTTCAAATCAAGATTTTTCTGCGTTTCCTCCGATCGTGAAAATTTCGCCCGTTGCCGGAATGCTTTCGCGGATGCTCGGAAGCTGATTTGTTCGTACCTCCAATACTAAATACATTACCTCCACTCAAAGCGGTTGTGTCTGTGAAAAAAAACCCTTAACAAAATAATAAAAATCAACCAAAGCAGTGGCCTAAACAAAACAAAAATACGGGGCATTGCCAAAATAAAATAACAACATCAACAGAAAAACGAAACAAACAGAAAAATAATGGACAGACAAACCGTCAATTGAAAACAAATAGTACAATGAAGTTTTATTTTTGGATCAGTTGGACTCTCGGCAAATAAAGGTAACGCCAATTCGTAAATTCGTAATCTGCGTAGGCCAGCGACCTAATTTCGGCGCTAAGTACAAGTATTTCCCCTGGCCGAATGCCTCTTCTATCTGGTTTTTATTTTTTCTCCGCTTTACTTTTTTGAGTTTTTTTTTATTAACCCAATGTATGCGCCATTGGCGCACTGCCAATGCGAAGGATGGAATTTCACTGGCCACTTCCTTTTTCGCTGGAATTGATAAAACGTCATGCGGAGACCGGCTCTCTGTGATATAACCAGAATCGGTCAGATGCACTTGCAATAAATGTACGTGTCGGCGGATTTTTTTTTGCCTTTTTTGCTTTTTGGCTTTTGCTGCTTTATTTTTGGAATGGAAAAAATATAGTATAATTTCGTATTCGGCGGCCGTCGTCGTCGCGACGCGTCCATTCTACCGCCGCCCACGAGTAAATTTAATTACTATATGTCTGCATTTCGGCGGGCATTTGCACTGCACTTAAGTACAGACGCGGCCAAGAACATAGCAGCTGGAAGAGTTGTAAAATTACTTTATATAATAGTGGGCTCTCTAGCATAAGCATTTTAATTTCAATATCTTTTTACAAATTATTATAGGAAATATTCTATATTTAAATTTGTGCAATAAATTTGAAAACCTTTTTACTATTTAATAAAAGAATGGAGTTGATTAAGATAATGTATTTTTATATACAAATAACTTTGAAATACTTCGATCCTTCTAGAATGAATATGTAAATTTTACAGTGCAGTTACAGTGCGATTATCTCTTCAAAACCTATTTTATCCGAAATATAAATCCCATAAACGACATAATATTTATCTACAAAACTTAAAAACCAAGAGCAAAATATCTATCTTGAAATCTTGCAATTACCTGTACATTTACATGCCATTGGAGTATCCATTAAAAAAACGAGAAAAAAACCCATGAACTTGACAATTCAGCAATATTCTTCTGGCCCAAACTGTGTGCATTGGCTGTACATGTGCCCTCGTGTGTGCGGTATCAAAAAGTGAAGAGTTATCAGGCAATCCGTTTTGGCATATGTTATAACACACTTATCGTTCGAATTGAATCGAAACGAAACGAAAACAACGCTGGTAGCGCGTTTGGGCGGTAATCAGAGTGTGTGTACATAGATACGGTTACGACTTATTTACGACTTGGTTACAGCAGCCACATCTCCAGACCAGATAGAAAACGGGATTAGATAGATAGGGTTTAAAAAATAAGATACAAATTGCATTCCATCATCACGGCTTCTATTTTTACAAGTGACGAATAGCTCAGAGATGCAATAATTTCGGGAGGAAAATTGTTAAAAGCTATCCATTTTTAATAAATATTATTTAAAGAAATAAATTTGAAGTTTTAAATAAAAGCAGACAAGCAAATAGTTTAAAGAAATATTTTTGTAATATATAAAAACTTTTAAAAGGCATGATATGTCTTTGAAGTGCTTAAGAAACTATAAATATACTATATGTATATATATATTATTTACTAATAGAATTTTTTAAATGGGAAAAAATTCAACTACGTTTAAAATTAAATGGCAGCACTGATTCCAAAGATAAAAGGGAGACTCAACGCAAGATGCAGGCAGTATAGTTTTAATCTTGCGGTTGTTAGGTTCATTCAAACAGGTTAGGGCTTAATCTTTACTTTATATAAATATACTTTAATATTGCAGTTTACTTTTATTACACCAATTTCACCATTATGCGAAATATTAATTGTAATTGTTAAAGAGAAATTGCTGACTGCACCTTTCCCTTAATTTGCATTTCTCCCTAAAAAATCCAAACTTATCTAAGTTATGTTTCTCTTTTACTTTCAGTGATTCAGTGCGGCGTATTGAACCAAAAAAGATAGACACGTGTCTTGAACATTGCACAAAAATTGAAATATACATATATATATATAGACGTCTATATATATTTTATCGTTGATTTTGATCGAACTCTGATCGAAGTACGCCGCGCACGTGAGATGGCCAAGTTAATCATAATTTGCTGTTTCCTTTGGTTCATTGAATTATCGGGTGAGTAAATAATACCAAAAATAGCCCACTAATGAAGTGAATCAGTATCGCGAATCGAATAATAAAGTCGTCGTTACGCACTTGTTTACTTTGACCCTCTTGAAATATTTTCTTAAAATACGAAATAATGGAAAACATACATCAGCCGACCCGAAAGCCAGATGGAAATGGCCTACGTCACGGCAGCAGCATCATGGGGCTATATATACATATATCGATCGGAATTATCGTATGACGTGTCGGAAACTATCTATAGAGTCGGTTCTGGCCATATGCCATGGGAATCCGCCGCAGTCTTCTTCGTTCTTTGCATAACGCCTTTTGTTTTTGTATTTCTTCTTTTTGTTTTGTATCTTTTTGTAAACACATGTTGCCACGCCAATTTTGTGGTTTCTGTTTTTGTTTTTTGTTTTGTTTCCGAATTTCATTGATAATTCAAAGGACCGCGTATCGTACAAGTGTGTGAATTTTCGGTTGTATTGCGTTTAGTTTTTTCTTTTTGTTTCTTTGGCTCGTCTCCCTGAGCATTTCTTAAAATATTGTTTATTTTTTATTTCGATTCGTTTTTTGTTTGGCTTTCGCTGGCGACCTTGATGCCAGCTTTCGAAGGGCATGGGCAGTGGGTTTACCTTTCGGTTAAACTATATAACCTGAAGTGCGTCACAAAAATGTTTGGGCGGGGAAATCCGAATCCGAATCTCGAATGTTTTGAGTGCCAAGACATAAAGATGCGGCATCTGGGATGAGTCATTGGAGTTAGAGGAGCTCCTTATTAGGAAATATCTTTTATTGTCACACTTTTTTTAAAATAAAAAATACCACACAAAGTGGGTGGAGATCAATAATAAGAGCAAAATGAGATGTTACAATGAGTCACCAGGTTTCTTTGAAAATGTTGAGTGAGTTTTTGGGTCAAAAAGAAAGAGTTCAAAGAGATTATCACCAAATACTGATTAAAAGGTATTTTCGAATGAGAAAGTGTGAGAGTAAGTTTAAAATAAACTAAAGTGTACGAATTTTTAGGCTTTTATTTTTGGATATTGCTTAAATGTATTCATTTCCTATGATCTTACATTGAAATATATTTCCTAATTCTTAATACTCCGATATTAAATTCCCATCTAGTATCCCCCTTTTCTTTAAAAACTGCGCACCGTAAATATATTTAAAGAATGCACTTTGATAAGAATAAAAGAATATACATATGTATAAATATCAGTAGAATTCGAGTTCTGTAAGCAAATTTTTCGCAACTAAGAATCTGCAAATACACGGACAGTAGATAGCACAATCTCCCAGGCACTTGAAATTCACATTTATGTGAAGCCCCATTTCGTTTTTATTTTCCCCTACGCTATATAGACACAGTGATTAATGCTGAAAATAGCTACATGCACTTCCCAATTCATGCTCCATTCTAGAGAAGATCTTAAATAATCGATTTTTCGATAGATAAACGATATTTAACTGGAAATTTCGATAGAGTCGATATTTAACTGGAAATTTCAATAAATGCTTTCTCACTCGGCTAAAAGTATATAAGATATATAATATAATTGAGTAATATATTGTATTTTATATTAATTTATGCTGAAACTAGCTAAATGATCGCTCCAATTGATACTTCATTCTAGGGATGGTATAAATATAGGCGATATATAACTTGTAATTTCGATAAAAGCTCTTTTAATTGCATACAAATTGATATATAATATTCTTATTATCAAATAATCTGGAAAATAGCTTAACGATCGTCGAAACATTCTAGAGATGGTCTCAAACCTCGATATTTTGATATAAAATCTATATTTAGATCAAATCTTGTATCAGTATTAGTCAATATAATCTTAAACAAAGATATTTTAAGGTATTTTCGGCATTTCAATTTGCAATATTTACTACAGAATGTTATTTTTGATTTTCGAAAATCTCCAAGTTACTGTATTCCCTAGCACCCCCGCTATGTACTACCGATATCGGAAGAAACATGTGTTAATCTAAAAAATCTAATGTGCTTAACCTTGAGTGTGGAGTGGAGTCTTGATTTTTATACTGAGAGCGAGCAAGGAGGAGTGCCGCGTTTGGAATTCCAACTTAATCTGTGGGGCGGCGGTCTTATCAATGTGACAAACGACAGATAGTCTATTGTAGAGCGTGTTTCGTTCCGTATATAAACACACAGACACGGTCGTCCAACTGCCACCAGTTAGCCAGTTAGGCCGTTAGCCAGCTAGCCAGTTGTTGTTGTTTGTACAGTGTTTGCCCAATAAATTCCATCCAGATGAATACGGTAAGTGAACTTGGAGACCAGGGAAGTTTGCTACCAAGTTTTTCTCTCACACTCGAGCGACGAACGACGAACGTCGAACGACGGGCGTCGAGCGATAATGAAAAATATTTCTTTCAACAAGGCAACCAGCCCCCTGGAAACAGTTTTCCATTACCTGATGAAATGGCCAAAGGCTAACAAGAGTGTGAATGCACTTGAAGTTGCTTAAGCTAATGCAATTTTCTGAGAGGGCATAATTTCTTTGATTGAAAAATTTTTGAAAATATTTTAAAACAAGATAAAACTAGAGTCTTTAATTAAAACATTTTTAATTGTTAGAAAATTATTAAAATATTTGTATTAATCAAATATATTGATAGAAATTCAAGTACAAATTTTCTCCGAGTGCTGATTTTGTCTGGCTGGCTAACCCCTCAAAAATGTGGCCGTTGACTAACCCACTAAGTGAGCTATTTTGGCTCCAACTCCCCTAGGTTAGTTACTAGGGGTGGCTAAGTCGCTTTTGACCTAGAATTTCCCACCTTCCTGGGTTTGGGTTATGTCACCATACCATTTCCAAAAGTTTGTTGTGGTAAATGCAAATGTGAAAGGAAATGGAAATGAGGGAAATGGCTGGGCAAAAACACTTTCCTTTTATTTTATGGCGGCTGGCCTTGACAGAGGTTGTTTCTGGCCCCCAATGGGCAGAGTTTTCTTGTTGGCAGCAGGGCCAAAATATATTGATGACGAATCCAGACCTCAGAACTCAGTCGTCAATAAATGATAAATAGACTAAGCTCCACTTGTGTTTTTGCCGTGTTTCTTGGCTAGGAATTTATCAGGGGCAATTCTCAATTGAGAAGAAAGAGGGGAATGCGAAAAGATTCTGTGGCCATAACATTGCACACTGGCCGAGTGAAAGGCGTGTGGGGAAACTCTTGATAAACGCTGTTCTATTTATGCTCTGCTAAATATCTTTTGCGGGCAACAGACTCACGTCATTTCTTAATTTGATTGCCGAGCACTCGAAAAGGGGCCTGAACTGGCTTAATCTATTATTTTCCTGCATTCGCATTATCAACAAATGGGACTGCCTAAAATGTATAAAAATGGGAACCATTCAGACTCCTGGGATAAAACTTTACTTCTTTTCACTTGAGATGTTTGTGTTGACAATGTTAATTACAGTTTCAATATAAAATAGAACGAAACCAGTCAAGAAATCATTTATAAATTCATTTAAATTCTTTAGCTTTTTTGTGCCTTTTTACTGTATTTATTTTTCATAAACAATGAGGTGTGGATATAATAAAACAGCTGTTTACTTTAAGAAATAACTTAAAATTACGTTTCATTTAATTCCTTCCACAAACTATTCTTAAAGCTGTTAAATTAAAACATAAACAATAATATTTACCTTTTAATTATCATTAAGCTGCAGAAATAAGAAATCCCCCTGACACTCTTTTCCATATAATTGTATTGCTTTTAATCAGATTTTTTGCCACAAGGCATATCTCATTAATTATGGATATACTGGCTATAGTTGCTTTTATGTTTAATTAGCGGTAAAGTGCAGAAATCAGTCAACCAGTTTCATGCCAAATTCCCTGGCCATGAATCACATGCTAGGGACTATTGTGAAATGTGGAGCAAAAGCGATTTGAAAGTCATGGCAGTACCTCCGGGGATCGATGATGATAAAAATAGAAGACGTCCATGGATATAGCTGTGCACCTCAAGCCCCTCAGCAGATAGGCGTCTAATCTGGATGGATGTGTATCGCACATAAGTCCCATGCCAAAGCCATTAGTCATTTCCAGAGACTTAGTCATAGAAACACGCATGAATACTATATTGAAGAAGTATTTGCCCCTGTTTAATGTACTTTTGCTATGTGTAGCACGCCTTTGCTTTACTTTATTGAAATATTTCTTGCTTTACGGTCGCCTCATCACCTCGGCATCCACGCTGGCCCGGATCAGGGTGATGTTCCTGCTCAGCTGGAAGACCAGTTTCGTGTTGAACCTCATGTCCGGCATGTAGGCCGGAAAGTGATCCGGATTGAGGGCGAAGTGTGTGGAGGTGTAGTTTACATTCTGCGAACAGAGAGATATGATATGGGGGAAAGCGATTTGGGTTTCATTCAGACCTTGTTCGCCGAAATGGCTTTCTCTGTGTTTCAGTTAATACGCAATTGATGTGTTTATACGTATCTATGCTTATTTATTTCATTTGTGTTTATTTGTTTATTTGGCTTTGGCGTTCTTCTTTAATGGTGCTGGCGGTGTGTGTGGTGTGTGGTGTGTATTTTTGAACAATCGTATAGATAGCATTGTTTATTTGAGACAGAATTTTAAACTAATTTGTTGCTCTGTTTATGCACGGCTCGTAAAGATAAAGATTATGGGAAATTTTTTCATCAGATTTCAAACTGTGAGTAGGTCAGAAATGGTTTGTTTGCAGCGCCTTGAAAGGTTTAATCAGGTGTTTAAATTGTTTCTGCCTGTTAAGTAACCAGCTCTGGCATTTTTTCTGTGCTGTTTTAACGAGTTGTGGAATGTTTGTGGAATTTTTAACTGGCTTTTTAAATTATACATGGTAGTAAAAGTTATACAAAAAGTATTAAACAATAAATATATGCAAGAAAAAAATATTTACAAGTTTTATTTTTGTAGTATTTGAGCTGAAATCTTGCATTTAACCTGATTTGAATTATTTTATAAATGATTAACTGGTTTTAAAAATCAATATTGGTAATAAGCGTTTTAAAATTAATGTTTATTAAAAATATATTAAAAGAATGACATTTGAAAAGGTATCTTTTTGAAGTATATGAGCCCAGATATTGCCTAAATCCATCTGAGTAACTCTAAGTTAGGTAAATATAAATTTGCAATTCTTTGACCTGTAATTAATACCAACCTTTGTGGTTTACTTGAAGCCCTAAAATATTAAATTCAATATAATTCTGTCATTTCTGCGGTTAACACACTATGTATTGAGGTCAAAAGAACAAACTTGTTCAAAGGAAAAAAGTCGCTTTCTGTGATGTGTTTCTTGTGCATTTGCACAATGCATTGCTACGTGCTTCGATTCGCCAATATAATTTGCCAGATTGATTTATAAAAAGATTAGCTCACCGCCAAGAGGGGACACGCATCCGGATAGTTTCCAGACTGCAAAAGTTTTCTGAGAACCGCATTTAGGATACGGTTCTTGCTCCGAAAGCCAATGAGGTGGCAGCCATCCACTCGGATCTTGAGCAGCTGCTGGACGACTCTCTCCCGGCGATTGAGCAGCTGTCCGACACTCAGTTCCACCCACATCTTGTGGACAGAGCGGCGCAGCAGGAGCAAGGTGTTGAGGAAATTGCCCTGGCGCTTGGGCATCTCGACTATGTCGCACGTAAAGGCCTCCGCCGTCGCTGGATCAATAACCGAGCAGTTTATTTCACGCCAACGTATCTCGAAGTCGCGCTACAAGTGGGTGAGGAGAGCCCATTAAATAAATGCGCATCATATGCTGCCGAGTTTTATGTAATTATAGTCTTAGTCACGGTTTCCCCAGCAACAAAAGATCTTTCGATCCCCAAACTGCATCTAATTTGAGGGAGCCCATCAAACAAATGCGCTTCATAGCCTGTCGAGTCCATAAACTTGTAGTCTTAGTCACGGTTTCCCCAGCAACAAAACAACTTTTCATCCCCCAACTGCATCTATGTATTTTGGTTTCAAGGTCTTTTTTTCGAACACCCAAAGAAAAGGTTTGCAGTCGAACTTCCCTGAGTTGAATTTAATATTAATATTTTAGAAAGTTTAGATATATTTATAAATATTTATTTATATTTGTAATCGAAATAAAATAAAATAAAATGCATTTATTTGCGGTTATAATTTCTTTATCTTGGATTAAAACGTATAATTTTATTATTTTATTAGTTCTTTAGAATTTTTCTATTCCCGGAACTCAAGATAAGGATTATCTATGATTTCTTTGTAGGGCTTGGAGTTGATTTCAAACAGAGGCCTCCTCAATAAATGAGTAATCAAAAATAATAAATAATATGTATGTCGGCGAATGGATATACAATTTGATTACCAGCGAATGCTAGTTCCTGGAAAGTTTGTGTTACAAGGAATCTTGACATTTTTGGTTCTGTTCTTTAATTGGTCCTCTTCGTTCGTTGTGGCGCGACACAGCTGCGCTGTCAGTTCCCTTTTTCGCAGGAATCGTTATAGCGAGGCGTCAGCGTCGCGTCGCTGTTGCTGTGTGTGGTTCGAAGGCAGTTCTTAGGCAGGACCAAAGAGTGTATAAGGAGTAAGAGGCCGCACGCCATACGATTTTTTTGCACACGATTTTTTCGGGCTGGCTTTAGAACTGGCTCCAGGCTCTCTCTGGTTTCAGGCTCTCCCTGGCTTCAGGCTCTCTCTCGCTGGCTCTAGAGCCAGCCGCTCTCTTTTACGCATACAGCGAAAGTTGCCGACTGTTTGTGTGCACACGTATTCTCATGGTTGTTCTTGTGTTTACTCATACAATCAATCTCAATCTATTTTTTAGAATTTTGCGCTCTCAACTTTGTGAGAGCGGAGAGAGAGTGATTGTCGTTTCCATCGAAAAAGCAGCTTCATATTGCAAAACGAATGTATGGCCGTTACTTATCTTAATGTTCTATGGTCTTAGGCAGGACCATGATACAATAACACAAGGTAGTCTCGTCGTGTGCCTTTTCGTTCGGTTTCAGTCCGTTAACGTTCGGTGCGCTCGTGCTTGTTAAGTGAAAGGTTGTGTGCGGACGCACACTCGCACTCATGTATGGTATAGATAACGGACAACTTTTGCCGACGAGACTACCTTGTGTTATTTTATCATGGGCAGGACGATCGGGCAGTCTTTTGGCGATCGTCGGCCAAGAAAGTTCGAAACTCACTCCGCTCAAAAATGGAACACGACCACGAATCGACATATACATATATAAACAAATACAAACATAATTTTGGCAGGGTTATAAGTTTTAATTTTTCAAAATTTTTACGGTATGTTAATAATAAAATTAAGATTTTTCTTTGATTTTTTACTGAGGCGAAACAATGACTATGATTATCAAATGTTTTGATATATGTATGTAAGTGTTATACCTTCATTTGACAAGAAATAAATTGCATGCTTATTTGTTGTGGTATACTGCATCCCTTAATGGCTTTTACTAAAATTATATTGCATTTTTTTTTTATTTTAAACCCTCTCAAAGCTTTAATTTTATTTATTGCCGTCCAAATTTTATCTTATATATAAATTATAGATTTTAATTTTTACCACATAGTTAAAAGTTAAAATACCAGTTTCTAATTATTTTCCCTCCACACATAAATACTTTTCATTATATATTTTAACAAGTAATAAACACTTTGGGAACGTTTAAGTAGCTTATAGTTATTTTTTACGTACGGTTGCCAACGTTGGCTGCCACAGAACGGAGAGTACTAGGCAGCATAATAATCCCAGCGGAAAGACGTCAGTCATCGTACTAACGAGCCAGCGAAAGACACATTGCTGCGGCCCCAGTGCAGTAATTATTAAAAAATAATTATTATTATTATTTTGTATACAAAACATATGCATATATATATATAAATTATATCAGCGCACATCTGTTCGTTTGCTCTCGTTTCCTGTGGTGGGGCCGAGGGGCTTTCGGGAAAGCAGGGTTACTTTTTGTCATTAATCAGACATTTCACGCTGTCCCGTATAATTTAATTGTAATTGTGCAATTTGTAGAAAATAATGCGAAATAATCACCGGGGGACAACCGTGCATCCATCCCTCCCCCCACGAAAATTCAAGGCATTTCTGCTGTTTTATTTTCTGTTTTGCATATTGAATAATTTGTGAAGTCGCGTGGCGGTCGCCTATATTATTTGTTTATTTAAATAAAAGGAAAAATGTGTATTTAATTAGATTTTTAAAATGATTATGGCATTGTTTATTGATGTTTGGAATATTTTGTTGCGAAAATGTGAGCTTAAGTTTTGTCAAAGACCATAGAACATTAAGATAAGTAACGGCCATGCATTCGTTTTGCAATATGAAGCTGCTTTTTCGATGGCAACGACAATCACTCTCTCTCCGCTCTCACAAAGTTGAGAGCGCAAAATTCTAAAAAATAGATTGAGATTGATTGTATGAGTAAACACAAGAACAACCATGAGAATACGTGTGCACACAAACAGTCGGCAACTTTCGCTGTATGCGTAAAAGAGAGCGGCTGGCTCTAGAGCCAGCGAAAGAGAGCCTGAAGCCAGGGAGAGCCTGAAGTCAGAGAGAGCCTGGAGCCAGTTCTACAGCCAGCCCGAAAAAATCGTGTGCAAAAAAATCGTATGGCGTTCGGCCTCTTACTCCTTATACACTCTTTGGTATTGTCATATTCAGAGAAAACTCTTACGGAAAATCGGTTTAAAAAATGGTATAAATTTGATTTCATTGCTTATTGCTTATTGTCTGTGAAATCAATAAAATAGATAACCTTTCCCTTTTCTTTATTAATATTTTCTTATTTGTTCTCATTTTTAAAGATTAAAAATATTTAAAATGCTGGTCTAAAATATATTCCCTATAAATTTAACATTTAAACTTATTTTATAGTACTTTTACAACCCCTTCTCTATATGGTTTTAATATTTTAAATATATTTCTATAACCGCACGTGTTTTCCTGCTCAATGCCAGCCCAATTTATTAATAACTCACAATGTATCTGAACAAAAAAAAAAAAAAAATAAAAAAGGGAACTGACTCTAGTTGTGACACGCATTAGTTAATTCCCTGTTCCATTTGGCGCGTTTACCTTTCCCCATATGGCCAACCTGGGTTTGCACTTATAATTAATGATGTGCGCCGTATATTTTTGCCTAGTGTATGGTAGCCCCTCTACTATAATTGATCTATAATTAAGATAAGGTTTACTACGCCTGTCGCTGCCGGCTTAAACGGGGCCGAACCGAAAATAAATAAATAAAAAATATACCTATAAAAAAAAAAGAAAGCGGCGTTTACGCAATTCTAACGTATTAGCTGGCCACTTATAAACTTTGGAAATATATCAAAATGTGGAAATATTAGCAAAAGGAAGGAACGCTAATGGTAATGCCAGTGCCGTGAAGTTGGGTGAACTGAGCTGGACGTGGCAGAATGGCCTCTTAATTGGTGCTGTGGCTATGCGGAAGGAGGCCAAAAATCTGGAGTGACGAACGCCTATTTGCTCTACATGCCGGCGATTAAATGAAATCGCATAAATTACGCTTACTTACGCGACGCGTGAGAGACGTTCAAAATAAGATTGATTGCGTTTTGTTTCGGTTCGAAATACATTCGAAATTATACTTCTGATTACCGCGGGGTCTGATGTCACATTTTTCGGCAGGCTATACAGGGATTATATTGTCGTTTAACTCGAGTGTGATTAAATCACATCTGTCATAGTTTATTTTAATTTTTGCCGCTGTGGCCATTGTTTATGATCACCAAAGTGTAAATACAGTGCGGTTAATAAAAGAATTAACGCGAAAATAAACTGTGCTTAAATACAGATGAATTAATGAATTATATGTGCTTGGCTGATTTTGTAAATGTATATTTATTTTATTTACTAAATGTGATTGAATGATTGTAGCCTGAATTAAGAGTTTTTGTAATAGCTAAATGAAATGATTATTATATTTATAACCAAATTAAAAATATTTAAGCTTTCTTGCTTCATTAACATAAAACCAAAGAGTGTATAAGGAGTACACGTATTCTCATGGTTGTTCTTGTGTTTACTCATACAATCAATCTCAATCTATTTTTTAGAATTTTGCGCTCTCAACTTTGTGAGAGCGGAGAGAGTGATTGTCGTTGCCATCGAAAAAGCAGCTTCATATTGCAAAACGAATGTATGGCCGTTACTTATCTTAATGTTCTATGGTCTTTGATAAAACCATGTTATTCTTCTTAATTCCTTTCTTATTTTTTATATCTTTTGTTTTATGCTATTGTATAAATCAAATAATTGTATAATATAAGAGGAATTTGTGAGTGCAAAAGCATTTTAGATAAATGCAAAGCTTTGTTTTTTTAAAATGCGATTCTGCGAAATTTTATGGGGATCGGAAGCGGACACACGGTTGAAAATTTCAATTTCAAGGGAAAAGGCTCAAGTTCTCTTGTTCGTTTACTTTTTTCTTGTCTTATAAAATTGGTCTTTATATATGAGAACTAATTTAAATTAACTAAAAAGTATTCCTGTTATCTAATTTTCCAAAAATAAAACCTGGCTTAAATCACCGTTTCCCCGTGAATCATCACCTTTTTAATTACTGTGATTCATGGCTAGTAAACACACAGTTTAACGAAAAGCTGTCTTCCTGGTTATTATTTTTTTTAAGGTTACTAAAGTCACAGTTTTATGATTGCCATAATGACCAGAGTTCGCTTAAAATGCCATAAAATGTACGAAAATATGATAATGCCCGGAGTGAACATTAGATTCGCCATCAGCAAATTATCAAAGAGACAATTTCTCAATGTTCACGGTGATTGACGTGAATGGGTAAAACAAAAACTGAAATGCTAAATGGGGGAAAATGAAAAGTGTGTACGTTTTGCTTTTTTGAACGGTCTCTAATTACTCCATCAACTGCGGGTCTTCGTCCCCGGCAGGCCACCACCTCGGCGGCGGAAACCTCTTTGCCCCCCGAAGACGACCTTTCAAATAGTAGTTAAAAGTAGACGACGACCTCCTCCCCTTGATTTCTTTAGTTTTTAGTATTTTCTCGTGTAATGTTTGTTTTGTTTTTTGTTTGGTTTAAGTAACTTTGCATGTCAACGAGCGTGTCAGAAAAAAATGCGAAACAAAAATAAGCGACCGCTAATTGTACTGAAATTTATTTTCGCTCTGCGTTGCGACGAGTATCTGTATCTGTAGCTGTATCTGGTTTTTGTGAGCTGTGAGCTGTGCTCCTCTGCTCCTCGCTGCCTGAATTGCATTTTTGCATGCCGGCCTTCGGCTGTAGATCAATCAAAAAGAAATATGGATCGCCTCGTTCGCAGCTTCAAAGTCTCCGTATCGGTTGTGTATCCGTGTATCTGTGTATCTGTGTATCTGTATCCGCGTCTGCCTAGCTCCCTGGTGACGTAAGTGGGCAGTAGCACTTCTCTGCTGGTGCTCCCCTATATAATCGTCATAATCACAATTATAATCATCGCCTTCGTCGCCAGAGATCCCCGCTAATGAGCCCCGACCCATTTATGAGGCGGATATGTGCTTAGGTAATTTGCATCGAATTCTTTTTTTAACCTTTGGAACCTGGAAACCTTCTCCACAACGCCACACCGTTCATGTCTCTTTTTTATTTGTATTTTTTTTGCTGACCCACAGGCGATAAAAAAATATTACTATCCGTTTGGGTCAATAAACTCGCAGTGCAAAGCAACCACAAAACAAAAAATATATATTATAACAAATAAATGAATCGACAGAGAGAAGAAAGCCAAATACCTTGCACATGTAGAATTTATTGACTAGCTAAGCATTTAAATATATATAATTCTGAAAAAAATACATACTTCACCAGAAACTAGATTCAGAATGAAATTTTTACTGTGGTCGAGTGATTATTTTTGGACTTTGTTGAGTTTTTACTAGTAAAACTTAAAGTGACTTCTCTGCAGTTAATTTATTTTATTTTTTTCCTTTTCAAAACCATCGCAACTCAACTAATTTTATATTAAATCAGTGGGGTGTGTTTATTATACGTTTTATATAGCCTGTGAAATTGTATTTAATTTAACGATATTTTATTTTAATTGAAATCGATAAAACAATATTAAACTATATTAATAATTATTGCAAACTCTTTAAATTGTAAATTACCACTCCTTTACATTTTTTCAACGGTAATCATCATATTTTATTTTATTTTACAAGACTACAAATAAAACGGTTTTAAATTTATATTGCCTTGCTTGAACCTGTTGTAAATTTTAAAAGCAAGATAAGTTGAAAATAGCTTTTTGAATGCTTATTGATATTTTTTTGTAGCTCCTAATAATTAAAAATATATACATTTTTTTCGTACATTTCTCATAACTGTAACCCAAATGTATTACAAGTAATTCCAACACGCACTATTTTCTAACTTCTTCAGGGCCATTCTCTGTGGTTCTCAATTTTCAACTTTAATTGTAAGGTCCATGTAAACATCTTAATAAGTACGAAATATATGAATAAAATTCTAAATAACAAAGGGAAATTCCAGAGGTATTCCAATGATTTGTTATTGATTCCAACACGCACAGTTCCCTGTCATTTTCAGGGCCCTTCTCTGCGCTTCTCAATTTTCTTTTGAAAGATTTTGATCGGATCGGTTCACTCGGACTGGGACATAATAAATTATTTGTATATTTCTGAGCCCCGTAACCGCTTTCAAATAAAATGATTAATAACAATGCCAAATTCCAGAGGTATTCCAAACACTCACTTATTGATCCCTGCACGCACGGCTCCCTGACATTTCCAGCACCCTTCTATGCGCTTCTCAATCAAACGAGTACGGGCACGCACACATGACCACACACATGAATAATTGCCCCGTCTGGTGGCTGTCATATAGATCGCTCCGACCTGATAGCAGGAGAATATAGCCGCAACGACTTATATCTATTTTAAATTACGTTCAATTAAATGCGCTTCACCTACAAAGTCTGCGACACACACAGCACAGCACAGAACAGCGCAGGAGTGACGTCAATATCGAAAATACTTTGATAACCTTCGGTCGCGATCGGGAAGAGTTATTGTAACCATTTTTGATGCGAAGAGTACGGCGCATTTTTGTAACTAGAGTTTACCACACCAAAAATTGATAATACCGGCAATTGGGGGCAATATTGATTCAATGAAACGATCGATCCATATCGATCCATCCAATGAGGGAAGAGGCACAAAATCATTTGGGTTTGTTTCACACTGCAATTGTTTTTTTTTTTTTTCTTTTGTTTGTTATTGTTATACCCATTGCCATTCCCCTATTTTTATCACTCTGGCGCCTTCTTCCCTCTTTTATAATTCAATGATAAAATGTCAAAAATCAATAACAATAAATAAATGATAAACGAGAGTGTCACTCTCGTTGTACTTTGTATTCCCCCGAAAATAAATTTCATTTCTTTTCGTTTTGTTTTGATTGGGTTTCTGCTTTCCTTGGAGTAATTTCCCCCGAGTGTGCCTAATCAAATTGCAATTTTTATAAATTTACCTCAAGATTTATTGAATAATTAATTCAGGGCTATATAGTTGGCTGACTGGAATGTGATTTTTCAGATCGATCCGTCGATCGACACATATATTGAACTTGAAGGGCATTCAAATCAGTTCGGAATTTGAAGGGTCTACTTGGGGTGTTGGATAGAGTTACTGTAACTTCAAATAATATTACTAATTTATATTTTTAAAACTAAACAATACTAATTGGTCGCTTTATTTTGATTCTTTCCAGCTCTGCCGATCATCGACTTGGATGAAATCCCACAGACAGACCGCTGCCCACCGGACAGCCGGAGAAATGACGCCCTGGAGGGTTGCACCTGCCTACCTTGTCCCGATATGCCGACCTGCAGCCAGGTGCTCGTCGAGATTTATCCGGGCGATGGGCAGCCCGGCAGCTGTTGTCCCCACTACGAGTGCAGCGACACGGAGCCCGTCTGCAATGGTACCAATGTCACGTACTTCCCAAATAAGTGCACCAAGTGCAAGTCCTGCAATTCCCATGCCATTCCCTGCGAACAATTCTGTGATCTGTCCGCTGTGGTCAGCAACTGCCTGACCATGCCAAACGAAACAGCGGTTGCCCTGGGCGGGACTTGGACGGAGAATGATGGATGCACTTCCTGCAGATGTACATTTGACGGAGAGCGCGACTGCCAGGCCACAGAATGCCCGCCGGTGGATTGTGATAGACCTGTCAGGAAGGAAGGGGAGTGCTGTCAAACTTGTCCGGATGAGGCACAGGCAGCACCACCACCTCACATCTCGATCCTACAGCCTTTCTCGCGTCCAACCAGAGGACCTGAAACTGAAATTGTCAGCTCGACATCTACAGCTGGAGATTTGCCATTGATTCCGGACCTTGAAGCACCTTTCAGCACGGTTTATTCCGATTTCTATGAGCTGGCCAGTAGTACCCCCGAAGTCGAGGTTAGCTCTGACGCAGTGGAGTACATCGCCTCATCGGAACCGCCTCTGCAAGAGAACAACTCCACAGGCGACCTGGAAGCGAGCACAGATTCAAGCTCAGATTCTTCGATTGTATCTCCAACAGATCAGAGTACGAAAAATGGTCCAGCTTCTACTAGCGAGGCATCGCCTTCTTCATTCTCAGATCTCACAACATGGACAAGTCAGAGCCCGGCTGAGACCACGAGAACAGAGCAGAAATCAACCCTTGAGCCCGAGCCCGAGGCCCAGCCAGCGGAGTCAACCAGCCAGGACAAGGTTCCCAGTGGGGAGAAGGTTTCCCGCAATGCCAGGAATAATACCGAACATTCTTCCTACATCTCCAATGATACGGATTCCAGGAATAATACCGAACATCCTTCCTATATCTCCCACGATACCACTTCCATATGGATTTTTGTTGTTTTGTTCTTTCCAACAGCAATTTTATTTATAAGCATGATCTGCTTTATCTGGAAGCGATGTACGATTGGCAAGAAGGTGAATGCCAACTATCACGAGGTCTCCACGCAGCAGCCCCAGGAGGTCTTCAATCTGAAGTCCTTCGATGATCCATCGCTTCGAAGTAAGGCTGCTTTCAGAGAAGAAACGAAGCATTAGTTGTGATTCCAGCCAGCGCAGAGAAAAATATGTACTATCAAACAAGGTCGCCATCTCAGATTATTAATTTTATTTTTGGTAGAAAAACATATTAATATTCACTATGATATGGTAAAAACTTTAATTTATAAAGCCTGATTTTGTTACAGTTAAGTGCTAATTTAATTCATTTTCTCTGTGTGATTTCCAACCCGCAGACTGATTTTTGATCTTGACAAGCTTTCATCTAGCTTCCGCTAGAGAAAATATTACCAAAACAGTGGAAGAAGTCTGCAAGTTAATAATACTTAGAAAAAGAAACTAATTCATCGTCGATCGAGTTGTAGAGAGCATTTTGAATGGATTTCATAGAATTTAAGGACTCTGTTCCCCTTTGATAGCGAAGGATAGACAGACACTGAAAGGATCGAGCCAATCGAGCAAATGAGCGAAACTTCATGCATTAACCCACACGCACACATCTTAATCTTCAGACTATTGCTCAAATCAGTTAATTAGAGTGATTAAGTTAACCAGTAATCGAGACTGAGAAGATCATCGTTACAGAACACACAAAAGTAAACGTAATTGGAAAGTATTAGTAGGAAACACATTAGTTTGATTGTATATCATGATTATTGTACGCAACGCACTCACTTACTTAACTCATTCATCCATTTAATTTTAATTTAATATGTAGAAACATACGTACATACTAAGTTAACTCTCCCGCAACGCATTCAATACATTCATTCCTTTATGACCATTCTATTATAATATCCTAGACATTTATTCTACGACAAATAAAGCGTTAAAAAACCAAAGTTAGGAAAAACAAAAACCAAATTTCTTATTGTTTTTATTATAGACTTGGTTGGCAAGTTTGCGGGGGAAAATATATGTATATTTTCCATATTTTTAGGGTGGCCTACTCAATTTGTACTTGGGACTTTAAGATACACGTTATGCAACATCGTAATAAATTAAATACTTTAAATAAAGAAAATATTGAGAAAACATGTTCGAATATAATAAAAACGAAGATATTGAACTCTTTCCATTTTAAATAATTTAAAAATATATTTAAAAAGTACAGACTTCTTTTGGTTTTATTTACATCTTATAGTTACAGCTTAATAGTTTTTAATTTCTCAACTACCTCGCGCATTGTCTTCGCCATTGGTGAATCTGGCAGTTCATCCAATACAGATGCAGTTGTCCCCGCTAAGACCCCAACCCTTGGATCTATGGGCAACGTTCCAAGATGGGGAATTTCAGCATACTTGGCCAGCTCACAGCCTCCGTTCGAGGAGAAGATGTTTGTACAGCAAGAGCAACTGGGGCATACAAATCTGAGAAAATGAAATAAACGATAAGTAAGACGAAGGGTAAATATAAAAAAGACTTAGGTTCAAGTCAAGAAAATTCAATTTTTAAGCTCACACTTGATTAAAATACATATTTTTGCTTTTGTAAGAAAAATTCATTTGAGAATGGAAAGGGTTGTTGCGAATCATATTATGTACATATGAAAACTAGAATCCTTGGTGTCTCGTATTAAAGAAGATGTGTAGGTTTCTCCTTTTTTTACTGATAAATAATTCGGTAGTTTTTCATTTCAAACTTCCAAATTCACTCACCCACTCATATTTTCGATGATGCCCATGATCCTAATGCCGGTCTTTTTGCAGAAGGTGATCTCCTTGCGCACATCATCCAGGGCCACCTCCTGCGGCGTGGTCACGATGACGGCCCCATTGCATTGCATCTCCTTGAGGCACTCCATAACGGTGATATGCTCGTCCGAAGTACCCGGCGGCGTGTCAATGATCAAATAGTCCATCGCTTCCCATTTTACGTCGGTGAGGAACTGCTTGATCATCATGGTCTTCTTGGGACCGCGCCAAATGACGGGATCTTCGCGGCTCTTCAACAGAAATCCAATGGACATCACGGCCAGGGTTTTCGATTCGTCCGTGTAGATGGGAACCCAGCCCTCATCGCACATAAATATCTCACGTCCTTCCAGTCCCAATAAATACGGAACACTCGGTCCGCACAGATCTATGTCCAGCAATCCCACCTGTAGGGTTTATCAGAAAATCAGATTGTCATGTTTTGTGATGAAATTAAGTGCCGCTCACCTTATATCCCATATTTCGAAGAGCCAACGCCAACTGTGTGCTCACCGTGGATTTCCCTACTCCACCCTTCCCGGAGAGCACGGCAATAATATTATTTACTTGTTCCAGCAGCATTTTAAATGTTTTGTTTAAGGAGCCGCTCGAAATCAATACAATTTCATGGAATTCTTCTCGGTCAACAAGTGCCGTCAGCTGTTTCCCCAGGGTTGAACTGGTGGGGTGGTTCCGGTATTCGTTAATTTCACATGAGTTTTTAATACACCTTTATTATATCATGCGGTTTTATTTATTGTTCACCAAATATTTAATTACTACAAATTATTTAAAAAAAATGTTTAATTCAAGATCAGTTTAACAATATTTCGAAAGATTGCAATAACATTTATATTCTTGGTTATAACATTAACATGGTCACCATAGCTAGAATAATTTCACATTTTTTAAGGCACAATTATTGCTCAAATAAGAATATACAATTGATAAATAAATATAGTGGAATATTTTCTGTTTAAATGTTCAGTATATACCCAGTAATATACCCAAAACAAACAGTCCTGAAATCAAATATTCATTTAAAATAATAATGACAATTTTTACTGAACAAAAACCCGGAACAACCTTTTCCGCACATCATCTGGCAACGCTCCCTTATCAAGTTGAGAGCTTCGGCCGACCTGGCAACGCCACACCGCCGGCAAGTGTCGATTTTTATTGGTCCAAGTCGGCGCAGTCCGCTGCTGGCAAATGATAAAATAAACGTGCGCCGAATACACCCAAGTCGAGGCTCCAGGACCAGGGCCAGGACCATAGCACCCGTAGCAATCCGATCCGGACGCCAGCGAGGCCGCGGGCAAACAGTGGAAGCCAGAGAGCCTCAGAGAATCGTTGCGCAACCTTCTTCAGTCCCCGCATGCACCTGAGCAGCCCCAACAACGACGGCGACGACGGGAAAACAACAGTCAGAAGCAACCACCGGCCATTGCCGCCTAACAACCACATCACGCCATCGCTTACATCTGATAATCGAATTTAGCGTTTGGCGATGAAGAAACGCTCCAGTTCACGTGGCACCCCGCCCGTCGGCGAGGGCGACCACCCCCCTTCATCATCATCATCAACAACATCAGCCGCCTACAAACCGGGGGCGGCCAGTGCCCCGGCCACGCCCACAAAGGGACGGAGGGATGGCAGCGACGGCAGCGGTAGCAGTGCGGGCGCCAGACGAAAGCGAAAGGAGGAGATCGCCCAGACCTTTGTCATTGTCAACGAGCGGCCCGTGGACGATATATCCCTGGACTTCTTCTACAAGCCGCACACGATCACACTTCTGGCGGTGTCCGTGCTGGCCGTGATGTACTTTGCTTTCGTCAGGTGAGATTGCAGTGAATCTCCAGATCTTTCGGTTTATTTTGGATAATCATTGATCCTGTTGTCAAGTTAGGTTATCCTAATTAATAGAAGGTTGTTTTAAAAAGCATTTCTAGAGTTCATAGTGCAAAAAATCTTAATTACTTAACGTACACCCATTACTGGGAATCCGGGAGTATCTCCATAAAAACCCCTCGCAAATCCATAAATTGCTTAGTATTATTTCTTATTCTTTGAGGTAATTATAGATTGTATATAAATATTTATTAGAATCCTTATAAAGTAACTTATCTTTGCCTTTGAAACGTAAGAGACCGCCGAAATTTAAGATCTATGTATATGTCGCACACAATTAACCCTATATAGGTCCACGTGATATGGCTATAGCATAATTTTGTCTCATAGAAGACCTATCAATTACTATTTTGCTGAATGTTTATATTCTGTATGAAAGAACATTATATTGGGAGCCTGCACCTTCTCTTATCTCTTTAAGATAATATTTAAAAATTCGAAATGTAGCTCTATCTCATGCTTGTCAATATGAATTTTTGATATTAACTTGTTACCTAAGAGACAAGTTCTGATTATGTAAAAATTTTAATAACTGAAATTACTATATTTTTTACATAATTTCCTAATCATACAACGATTTTTCCAATTATAAATATGTATCAATAAGGCCCTCAATCTTTCCTCTTATCATGTTGAGAGCCTAAAGAAAATACATATAATTCCAATTAAAAATCTGTACCACGTGCGATCTGAGAACACAGTTTAGTTGTTGTACAGCGGGTTAAGCACTTGAAAGTATCACGAACACACTGCCAAATGTGTCAACTGAGACAGCCGAAGGTTCAAAGAGCCAAAAAAGAAATATATATACATGCGATAGACTATAAATATAATATATGGAACTAGAACTAAACACAGACGTAATGTACTCGCCGACTTCGTTCACATCATCGTGCCATTGACCCCCAAAGCCCCAATGAAAAACGTGCTATGCTGATAAGGAATACTACTACTGTGACCGAAATGGAGACCAAGATCAGCCACTTAGCAATGCTATTATCTCGTTACAGGAATGAGGCGAACGTGGATGAGAATCTCTGGGCGGGCCTACTGTGCATAGTGTTCTTTTTCCTCATCGTCTCGGTGATCGCCTTCCCCAATGGACCCTTTACCCGGCCACATCCTGCCGTTTGGCGAATATTATTTGGTTGTTCTGTTCTGTACCTGCTGACGCTACAGTTTCTAATGTTCCAAAACTATCCGACCATCAGAAGTATATTCTATTGGATCGATCCAAAGTTGAAGAACTTCCATATCGATATGGAGAAGGTAAGTATTCACTTTTTGTTAACTTAACTACTGAATATATTAATGATATGTTTGGTTTCGCCTAGGAATATGGCGTCAACTGTTCGGATATCAGTTGGGATCGCGTCAAGGGCCACTTGGATGTCTTTGCCTGGGGTCATTTCCTGGGCTGGGCATTCAAGGCCATCCTAATTCGTCACATGGGCATTCTGTGGGCCATTTCGGTGATGTGGGAAATCACCGAGATCACCTTTGCCCATCTCCTGCCCAACTTTATTGAGTGCTGGTGGGATGCTCTTATCCTCGATGTGATTATTTGCAACGGTCTGGGCATCTGGATGGGCCTGAAAATCTGCCAGATCCTGGAGATGCGCGAGTACAAATGGGCCAGCATCAAGGATATATCGACAACGACCGGCAAAATCAAGCGTGCCATGCTCCAGTTTACGCCGGAGAGCTGGTCAGCCATCCGCTGGCTAGATCCCAAGTCCACGGCCATGCGATTCGCAGCGGTCATCCAGCTGGTGATCTTCTGGCAGGTCACCGAGCTGAACACATTCTTCTTGAAGCACATTTTCGAGATGCCGCCGGATCACTTTATTGTGATTGGTCGGCTCATATTCATCGGACTCTTTGTGGCGCCCTCGGTTAGGTGGGTACAAATTATAGGATGCAGGATATAGAAAAATATGAATTAATATGGATTTTTTCTACTTGTAGGCAATATTATGTATATGTCACCGATACGCGCTGCAAGAGAGTCGGCACCCAGTGTTGGGTTTACGGCGCCATCATGGTCTCCGAGGCCATTCTGTGCATTAAGAATGGCAAGGAGTTGTTTGAGCGCACGCAAGCCATCAACATTGTCCTGTGGCTGACAATCCAAGTGCTAATCTCGGTGGCATTCGTCTATCTGGCGGTTTGGTGGCAGGTAAGTTATCAAAGAGCAATTATTTTATCCAAATTGTACAATAAAATGAGAATATATTCGTTTACTCAGCAACGGCAGCTAAAAAAGGTTTCCTCGACACCCACGAAAAGTAAAGGAGGTAGTAGTCCAGCCCACTCATCTTCACCATCTAAAGGTAAGTCTTTTTTAATTTAATATAGCAGGCAACATAAAGGGTGACGGACCTTCAAATTGAATGATTACTGAAAAAATTTGATTTTATTAAAATTAAAATACCCATTAAATATGAACGTTACTACAAATAATCTTTAATATTTTCTATAAAGTAATAATCCTCTTAAATGTTGCCTGCTTTATTACGTTAATTTACTTTTCTTTCTGCACTCACCACTGACTTTCGTTATTATATTGGCTCAATTAAATGGTAAACGATTTCTCTCAATTTTTCTGCTCTCAATTTGAATTCTCCTTGCGCTCTCTCCCCCTTTCTCTTTCGTATCTCTTTTTCTCTATAAAAAGCACAAATGCCAAGGAGTAAATCCATTGAAGCCCCCAGCACAGCGCACTACGATATTAAAATTAAAATAGTCTAAGCATTTTTATTGTTAACTCTTTTATATCAGCAACTTTTTCGATCTAAATCTTTTTTATTTCACTTTTCTAGGTAAATTGTCGCCGCAAAAAGAGAAGAAATTAAAATAAGAACTTGATTGATATTTAAAAACAAAAAACTTGAAAGCTACAGAAACAAAGTGGATGAGGCCATTCATATTCTATTAAAAAGAAACCAAAACAAGAAAATTATGTACATACACTTAAAGCAAACTGTACTGATTAAATTAAATACATAACGTGTAAATATATATATGTATGTATAAAAGATATATATTATATATATATATTTATTTAAAAGACAAACCAAGAAAATGCTTGTTAATAATAATTATCTACTCTAGATTAATACAGATGATTTAATTGTCTTAGCTTAAGTTACAAACCAATCTATGTACAAAGTATGTACAGTGCCATCGATTCTAGACCTCAAAGCAGGCCGACACGGTCTTCTTGACCGCATCCCGAGCATAGGGGATGTACGACAGCGAATACCAAGTCATGGCCAGAGATTGGATGATAATGAATATAAGCGTAAGTCCAGCTTTTTTCAACTAAAACAATTGGGAAATAAAAAGAAATTAAATCAAAATCATAGTAAAAGCATAAATAATAATGAAAGCAATACATCGTTTTAAAAATGCTTTAAAAGTCTTTGGTTAACTAATTTGATTAAAGTTTAGGATTTTGTCTTTTAAGCATGAATTAAACTTTTTTAGTAAAAGAACAAAATTAAAATCGAACAAATTGTCATGCCAGAACCAAAATAAATATAAATAAGAGTCATAATGTACCACAATGGCTGAAATAAATGTCATAATAATTGCTGCGATCACTATGCAAGTGGCTATCAGACGAGTATCGGCAAACATTTTTTTTATCTGCTTAAATGGACCCATCAGGAAGCATGTACTGAAATAAGACACATAATTAATATAGGGCATAAGTAAATAATTGATCTCTCTCTTACCTGGCCATGGAGATTATGTTACCCAGCGTGTAGAAGACCGCAAAAACCACAATTCCGCGATGCAGAAATAGGGCAATGGATCCCAAAAGGGAAAGGAAAATACCCAACACAAAACAGATGCAGAATGCCTTGATGCGTGTGGACCAACTCAATGTGGACATTTCGTTAATCTGCAATAATTAATGGGACTTTTAGTGCGTATTGTTAAGCGCTGATAAGCGTTGAGTCACCGCTCTTAATGTCTTCATGTGATCGGCCCGGGGGAAGGGGCGTTTGTAGGAGGGCTTTCACAGCCCAGCGATTATCGCCTCCAGGCGCTAATTTCATAAATATTTTTGAAGTTGACAATGGACAATGGACAGACACACACCTGTGTGATGATGCTGCTCTCCTCCTCCGGCGTGGGCTCATCACCACTCAGAACTCGGCGCAGTTTGTCCATGATATTGTGTTTCCCACAGCAACAGCCAAGAGGGTAGTGTGGTCAATAAGGTCCTCCAGGCGGGATCAATATGCAAAACAACCGGGTCTCTGGAGTCTCTTAAATATATTCTTTTTCTGTCACAAAAAGACAGTAGTTAAAAACCAAGATCGGGCCCAGTGTGACCGTCGCAGGACCGTTAAAATATACCGAGATGTTCAGATACATTTTAGAGGTGGAGAAACATCGATGTTGTCAGAATATTTGATTAATAATTAATTGTGATTGGCAATCGCTGGCTTTTTTGACATCCTAAAAATATTTGCATACTGAATTAGAATATTTTAAATATTAAAATAACGTTTCCCACCTGATACACTTCCATAGTCTGGTCACATTGCCAGCATGCTGTGCTCTGCAATACGTAAGATTCTTGAAAATTCACAAAATGCATCTAAAATCACGGCGATTTCCTCGCAATTACGATATTTACGAGGACAACGAAGTGCCCCAAGCGAGGTAGATGTGCTCCAGCCAACGGGCATATCCGGCAAACAAGATGACAAGGAACCGATGGCTGAAACGGCTGCACAGAAAAGTTACAAAGAAGTCGCCCTGGATTTCGGCAATCGAGAGGCTCATGTGCCCTCCTTCAATTTAGCGGCGTATGTGAATAGCTCCTACACCCTTCAGCAATTCGTCAAACTGGGCGTGAATCTGCACAGCATAGAGCGAAGAAAGGGCTTGGGCGAGTTTGTTCTGAAACTGGACTTTGAAAAGAACGTCAAACCCTACATCTCCTTTCTGGTGGACCAGGGCGTTTCTGCCGATGACTTTGGCAGGATGTTCACGAAGAACCCGCTGCTCTTCAAGGAGGATCTAGATGACCTGCAGACGCGTGTGGAGTACCTGAAGAGTAAACGATTCTCGGACGAAGCCAGGCAAAGGATCTTTACGCAGAATCCCTATTGGTTGATGTTCTCCACGAGGCGTGTAGACCGTCGACTGGGCTACTTCCAAAAGGAGTTCCGTCTGAGTGGGCACGACCTGCGATTGCTGGCTACCAGAGAGCCCAATGTGATCACGTACAATATGGAGCACCTTCGCAAGTCTGTGTTTACTCTCAAGGAGGAAATGGGATTCAATGCCAATGAGCTGAGTGCTCTAATTGTTCGCAAGCCGCGATTAATGATGATTCGTAAGCTCCTATTCCCCTCTATTTATTATTAATGTTAAAATAATCTATGTTAAATAATTACAGCCCCCGACGATCTCATCGAGCGGTTCAGCTACATCCACCAGGACATGGGCTTGTCACATGCCCAGATTATTCAGTGCCCTGAGCTGCTGGCATCGCGGGAGTTTCGTCTTCGAGAGCGCCACGAATTCCTTAAGCTGCTCGGCCGAGCCCAGTACGACCCGCTAAAAGATATGTATATATCTCCGAAAACAATAGTAGAGGGCAATAACTTTTACTTTGTGCGGAATGTGGCCAAGAGTGACTTGAAAACTTTTGATTTATTTTTAAAGACAAGATAAGATTAAAGTATATTTTTTTTGCCAACTAAATGCCTTTATTATTTTAAGAAATGTAATGTTCAAATTTTAAAAGAGGTAACGAATAAGTTTTCATTTTTTTTTTTAGCCTTGTTCTCTACCTTGCAATCCAGGTTATCCACCACTATTCACAAAACCGATAACAAGGCATTTTCGCCTGGAAAACGGTCACACTCAGCACTACAGCAACAAAACATTTAAACTACGCATTAAGCTTGTGCGTGGGAAACGATTCGTGTTTAATTTTTAGTTGTAGAGCCAGTCGCTTCAGCGAAGCATTAAACAAAGTTGCAATATCTCGAACAGCAGGCTGTTAGCATTAGTCTAGAACAATAATAGGTTGCGAAAACAAGTGCAGCGGCGGAGAAACAGCGCCAAACGAAAAGTAAAACGCATTTTTCCCTACGCATACATTGACACAAAAAGCGAATACACACACACACGGAACGTTAAGGGCCAAAATAACTCGGGCAAATTAAAAAATAACTAAAGCCGAGTAAATAGGCAACAAAATCAAGTTATCTTTGGTGTGACGTGTTGAACACTCCCTGCACTCACACACTCTCGCATCCATACAAAATACCGATATAAACAAAATGTCTACGACACCAAAATCTGAAGATTTGCTGGGTGGTAAGTTGTTTGTTTTGCTTTGCTCCTTCTTTCGTTTCGATTCGTGTTTTTTTGCGTTTCCTTTTGCGAACTCATAACAATAACACAGCGGTAACCCGTTATGCCGCTTTATTGCTATTGTATTGTTATTGTTGTTGCCTTTGCTGTAACTATAAATACACGTACACGCATAGCATTTGTTTGTATCCGCATTTTGATATTGCCACACTTGCTGCATCCCCATATATTTTATTTCAAGGCTTTGCTTTGTCCCTGCTTTGGCATGGCGTGTTTTTTCTGTTGTTTTGTTTACTGTGCATCGGAGAGACAAAGAATCTGCTAAAAACTCCGAATGAAAGAAAACAAAGAAGCTGGCGGTAGGCCCCACTCGCTCTTTCTCCCTTTTTCCTCTCTCTTCGGCTTCATTCATGTCATGTCTCTTTACTTTGCACTTGGCCCGCTTGACGTCAAGCGGCTTTTTTTTGCACTCTCCCTCTACTTATCCCTCTGTACGCCTGTCCGAATTGTTTGCGAAAATAATTCGTAAATAAACGTTTTTGTGGGAGGGCATTTCCCTATCGGTCGCCGCTTCCAGAAATTGCGACTTTGGCATTAGCTTCAATTGTATGTATTTCGGCGGCGGCTGACTACTTTATCAACATCCAACGCGCGGCAGCCACTCACACGTTTACACTGCGAAAAAAGGGCAAATCTAATCGGAAATCGCAAATCTCTAAGAAAAATATTGGTCAGGTGCTGAAAGTTGTTTGTGCTGTTACTATCAAGTGAAATTTAAAAATTGTGAAATAGCCACGATAAAAAATATTATCTGAAGTTTAGCACTTAAGTGGGGTACTTGACCTCTCAAGTAAACCTATTTTTATATTTCGTGACGGTTTTGAATGTGCTCAAAAATAATAAGCAGACTCTTGACCTGATGACCAATTTTGGTGATATTTTTCCTTTGTGCATAAATACATATATATTTAAATTTAAAAAAATATTGGAATTGTATTATGATACCCGGGAGTCATCCATCCAGTTATAAAGGCGGTTCAATGGGCTCTCAGGGTCTTTTGGACAGCTGCGCATCAAGAGATGCACACAACAAAGCGCCGTGAAAGCAGGCGAAGAAAGAGACGGGGAGAAGGGTAATGAGTGAGAGGGAGTGAGTGGTAGAGTGAGAGAGGGAGTGAGGCCCATAGAGAGAGATGGAGAGAGCTGCCTACGTGCTGTGAGTCAGCAAGCCGATTTTTGCCACCCTCCGCTTTGCTTTTACTTTTCTGCTTTTGCCTTTGTTATTGTTCCCACTCTTCGCTGCACATTTCGTACCTGTAACCCGGATTCCCGATAACAACTGCTGTTGTGTGTTTACCTGTGCAAAAATCATCACCGTTTACCTGTCGCGGTCTCTGGGTTTTCCCATTAACCATTTTCTAGCTTAGCTTAGATTTTCGCGAAATCCTTCCATAAATGTCTCATCTTTTTCGTCTAGACGTCGCATTTAGTATTCGATTGTCAGCATGATTGGTCTGCCACGTGAGTGATGTGAACTATTCCGTAATTGATTTGGCACTTTGGTTGCACTGTGAAATTGTCTAAATTAGTTTCTGTTACAGTGATTAGACGGTTGATAACTTTAGAATAATTGTGCAGAAATTCGAGTATTTTCTAATAAAGTTTCATCAGATTTTAGGAGTTTTTAAATTGATAATCCCTAACATCCCAAAATATTTACAGAATCAGTTTTCTTTATAGAACATTTTGAAGAAATATTTCCTTTTAGCCCCAAAATCTTTATATTAATGAAATTAAATTTATTTACTTGATTTAAAAAATCTAAACAGTGAAGTTTATAAAATAAAATAGTTAGGGACTTAAGACTGTACGCCTTATCACCAAACCGAACCGAGCATCGCCGCCGTCATGTAACTTGCACGCTTCTCGTGCCATATTGCATCGTCAGTTTGTGGTTTCGTTTTGTTTTGAAAATGAAATTTCTCCGTGGCAATTGATAAGCATCGAACTGCAGTCTATAAACAAAACACATGTGTGCTTCTTTATATGTATATATAAAAATATATATTGTTTATATATACCATATGCCGAAAGAAACGGAAATTATACGCGTTGAGAGAGGTTTTTAGCCTTATCAATGGGGCACGAGCACTTGAGCGTGCATACATAAATACATATACAGACATCGGCTAACGAACTGATCATGTATTATTAATTGTTGTTGTTACGTTTAAGCAAACAATAACAAAACGCAAAAAGGGGTGACGACGCTGACATAAATATATACTATACTTTGGGATTCACTGCCCCGCATTGTGACGCCAAAACTGTGATTGCCAGACACAGCCGCAAGAGAAATAACAAATATTTTAAAGGCCAAAAATGTCGTATTTTGTTTAAGGCAAGTAATTGCTGACAGGATTGTACTTAAAGGATTGTACTTAATAAATTAGAATTCACGTTTTTAGGACACAATTTTGCCTATTTCAGTTGAAGATTCTGAAACCAAATCGATGTAAATCAAATGAATTTAATAATCGATATAGATCAGTCAGAAATGTTTAGTTCTTCTTATTTCCATACTAAACAGAAGATGTAGTTTTGTTTGTTTGGAATAAATGGAGACTTCTGTGGCATTTAAATAAGATCAAAACTTGTAAGCGTAATATTTATTAATTCCTGAAGCTAAAAACTATTTAGGTTTACAATATATAGACGTACTGTACTTAAACACTTTCATTTATTTTTACTTCAACCTAAAAGGTTCTGAACTCAAACATGGACTCCGTATTTAACTAGCACCAAATGCAAACAATTAAATATTCAATTTCACACCATTTGACTTTTAGCTATCGCTTACTTTTGTCTGGTGGCCTGCTTTCCTTTTGCAAATGAAATGATTTATTTGTGCTTACTATGTGTATCTGCTAATATGTATCTGCTGCTATGTATCTTATACTAACCCAATTCGTTTCTGCCACAGAATCTTGGATCGAACTGAGCACGACGGCTGCAATGGCTGGCATCAAGAGCCCCGACAGAATCACACCGCTGCCATTTAACAATGGCGAGGAGTACTTGCGACTGCTGCGAGAGGCTCAGCGCGAATCGAACCAGTCGAGCCGTGTCGTCTCCTTGGCCAGCTCCCGTCGTGATACGCCCCGTGATAGCCCCAAGAGTCCACCGAACAGCCCCCAGTCGGAGCTCTGCCCGGACGATGAGCTCAGAAATGTCTACATAAACTACTGGACCAAGGTAAGTGTTGAGAACCGGAGCGTAACCGAGGTGATCATCATCATTATTATGTTAACAATGCCTTTCTTTGTTGCCGACAGGCTGGAGATAAACAGAATGCAGACAATGGCGATTGGTTGAAGAACTGGAATCGCAATGCCGAAGAGCAGCCACCCAAGTGCGTATTATATTGAGTATCCAATAAATAAGTATTTAAGATAATATCTAAGAAGATATCACAAGCTTCAAGATCAGACAGAAATTAATAATAACAAAAAAGTAGTTTATTGTTTTTACCACAACATGTATGACTAAAACTTATTTCAATTGGTTTTGCAGAAACTGGAAATTCGAGTCGGTCAGCAACACAGACGGCGATGAGGATGAGAAAAAGAAGACTACCACTGGCTATTCCATTCGCTTGAAGCGACTGGGCGCCAACTCGCTGTTCTCCCGCGAAATCCTATACTCGCTGCTCGTGACCAATGTCCTGTCCCTGCTGCTGGGAGCCGGTTTTGGGTGAGTGTCCTCGAAAGAGTCTCCATGTCAGTGGCTTGCAATTAATTATCTGACCTCCCTATTTTAATAGATTGTGGTTGAGCAAGCGTGGCATACTCCTCACTCGTGTGGTCATTGACTGAAAGATGCCATAAACAAAAAAAAATTAAGAAGAAACAGCAGCAGCAGAAAGTTTATAAAAACGTTTTCAATCTATCAATATGCACACATCAATCGAAAAAACAGAAGACGAATCGAAGCGTTCCATATAAGAAGTCAGAGTATACATACATATATATATATATATATACAGCCAACCGTATTCCAGCTCACTTTGTATTTTTGATCGGAAGTCTACATTTTCGGCCACATCTCTCTCATTCAGTACATACCTTATAAAATTGTTAATTTGTAAGCTAACACAGGCCGTCTGGGCTCCGCGGGTTGAACAGTTTTTTTAAATACATATTTTATATGCATAATTTTATATATATTTAACACGAGATAATATATCAAGGCAGCGAGATCCAAGCGAAAAGGGCATTTATAGAGGCTCTACTTGCCCTATACCCTTTGCTCTTAGCACCCAATCGTAATCGTAGCTGTAATTGTAATCGTAATCCAATACAAGTGTACGCCAAACTCCATTCGAAGAATATCGACTTCACTGTCCATCATACATCCATCATATACATAGAACCATCATTACATTCGTAGGCATATTGTAGTTGAATCATAATCTGTAATCCAGGTCATACTTTTTGTTGTGCATTCGTGAAATGTTGTTTTGATGATTTTTCTAGCATATAGAAAAAGCTCGATAAATAAAACAAAAAACAGATTTGGCGAAAATACATATACATATATAAAGAGTATATATATATAATAATATGTGAGGGAGGGGTTAGCCCCCACAAAAAAAAACCAACACACAATAGTTGTAACGATTTTTTATATTAAAATATTTTTCAAATATCTATTTAAAAGAGAACATTTAAAAGGTCTTTTTATGTGGGAGGAATATGTTTTTTATGATTCATTTAAGGTGCGATAAATCTTTACTCAGCTTTCATTCTTCGCAAAATAGACAAATTAAGTAAAAATACAAATGTACAAATGTTCTGCCAGATATTTTCCTCGAAATGTCATATCGGACTTTCCCTAATAGGAATATTATTATGTAGAATTGTTTATCTCATAGAATTGTTAACACCAAAATGTAACCAAAATGTAAATATAACCAATAACAGCTTTTCAGATCCTTCTAAAGGAAGGGAAAACCCAGAAACAGTATCACCTTTAAGCTAAGTCTGAGATGACAGTAAAGTTCAATAGGTCAACAAATAACCGAAATTAACCTGAACTGGATTTTTTGTACAAGGCTTACAGCATGTCAACAAAGTAAAATGTATGAGCCAATTTTCATTTTCCAGCTCTCAGCTCTCAATAGTGACACAGCTTAACCGAAATAGGCTTTTAAAGTAGCTGAAAGAACGCCACAGAAAAATTAAGCTAAAAAGATTTAACCAAAGTTTTCTCCTTTTCTGACAGACCGAAAAAGAAATTATTCAGCTGATATTTTTAGAAGATTTCCTACCTTTGAAAGTAACAGATTTTGTTTGTCAATAGGGCTGCTTATTTCGCCATAAATATTTATTATTTGTGTTTGCCAGCTGTGAGTCAGAGAAAGCTGGAATTTCATCATGTTTTGCTAATCGATTTAGTGGGTTCAACAAATTTGTTATTATCAATGAAAAAGTAAACAAGTCTCTTACCCTTAGTTGTTATTGCCATAAAAATACTAAAGGAAAATTTAACTAGCTTCTAAAAAAAACGTCTTGTATGCATTAGCATTTCATATTTTTATTTAAATTTGTATTAAGTAATAGTGTCTAAATACTTAGGTGATTAACACAGTTCCGAAACTAATACATATTCCGTGTGGTTGTTGGGGTTGCTTCCGTGACTTAAAACAATAATATATTTAATCGACAAATTGTAACGCAATGGAACGATCGCTGGGTGATCGTTGTTAGCTTTGATTTTATGCTATATTCATATAGACAGCCATAAGACGACGGGTGGTGAATCGAGGCAAAACCGGGATGCCAAAATTTAAGTACAGAATCAGATTAAGATCTGTTTATTATATATCATAGTCTATAACTAGAGATGGCTATTAACTACAGCTACAGTTTGAGCCAATATCAGAGACGACATCGAGATGCGGATGAGAGGGGAAAAAACACGCATAACTGACTTTTGGCCCTGGGCTATTCCTGGCCATTTGCATTTTCAAACTGTTTCTGTTGTGCGCTGGTGCTGGTTGAGGGCTTTGGTGAACTTGCTGGCGGTGGAGGCGTGGGAGTGCGTAGGGCTCGCTCAAAGTCGGCCGCTAACTCATCATCGTCGCCATCCTGCTGCCAGTTGTCCAACGCTGCATCCACATCGAATTCGGGAAACTTCAGCGTTTCCCCCGTCACGTCCACCAAACGAGATCGCAACCGCTGCGAGATCTCCTCTAGCTCTGTGTACTTTCGCTTGATAGCCTGACCCAACTGCAGGTGACTCAGTTCCATGGACTTTTCGAACTGATCAATCACGGTGTCCACACTGGGCGGTATGGGTTCCACATGCGCCTCAATTCCGCCTGTAACACGTCCATTAAAGTCAACAATATTGTGCCAGCCACTGGGAAAGCCGCCGCCCGGTTGCTTCTGATTGAGATTCAGTGCAGCGAACCCTATAATGGCATCCTCGTGGGGCGTGGGCTCAGTGGTGCCATTTGGGCTAACGATGGCCTTCTTCCATAGCTTCAGGATAAAGAGCTTCTGGGGCTGCAAGGGAGAGATAGGAATTAAAAGCTGGAAAGGATTTAAAAAGTGGAAAAACTCACATTGCTCCTGTAATCACGACTTACGTCCACCCGGAACTTGCTAAGCCATTGCGGCTTCGTGGACTTCTCTACAATAGGCGTGGCGTAGACCAATCCCTCGTGCGACTTGTACGTCGGACTGTTACAATCGGCTGCCTGAAAGGTCACATAGGTGTTGGGCGGTTCATTGGGCGGGAATCGCTTGGCGGCCGCCTGACGTTTGCCCTGCTTCTTGGACTTTCCATAGCCGGGATTTAGAGGCAATCCAGCAGCTCCTACGATGCGCAGCTGGAAACTGAAGTTGGCGGACGTTAGTGGAGGTGCCGGCGGTGGCGGCATCACCGGTATTGAAGTACTGGGCGTCGGTGCTGAGATGGCAATCTGAAGCATGTCCAGCAGATCAGAGGTTGTGCGACCTGGAGCAGCAGGAGCCGCTACATGATTGTTGTCCTGGTCGAAGCCGCGTAGCTGCTTCAATTGGGCAATCTGCGACTCACTGCCAATGGCCAAGAGTACTTTGAGCTCACCAATTGGCAACTGCGACTCAGCCCTGACAATCGGTGCCCAGCCATCGATGGAAATCACTGGTAGCTGAAGGATGCAAATATTGATTATTTGAACTATGTACATAAATATGATGTGAAACCTCACCTTTCCCTTGCACAGGTGATTGGTGATGCTGGCATCTCTGTAGGCGATGTAGAACTGATGCAAAGGCAATCGCACCACACCGCCCAGTGGTCGCAGCTCCAGGAGCAGCTGCTGGCGCTCGACACTCTGCAGGAATCGCTCGTCGTTGATCACAGCGAACTGCTCCTGCAGCGGAAACGACCCGTCGCTCCCATCGCTGATCTGGACAAGCAGCGGCTGCTCTTGCCAGAAGGGCTGCAGACTTAGCTCCTGGCAGCGCGCCTGATCCGCCGGCGATAATTGACGCAGCTCTCCGGCATAGATATAGCCACGGAGGAGACGCACCTTATTGGTCTCCGCCATGAAATTCATGCAATCCAACTTAGCCTTGTTGTTGTTGCTGGTGGCTTGGGGAGGAGCTGGCGGCGGCGGCAGCGGGGGCGGCGGTTGCGGGGGAGTTGAGACGGCCTTCGAGTTGCAGTTAGCTGTAAATGACAAACGAGAAAGCAGGCAGAGATTAGCAATGATGTAATAGGCATGGAACTAAGCATTCACGATTTATTATTATTCGCAGTTCAACATTTTTCATTGGACCTTGAACCCTTAGTAATTAAGTCTAGTACAGCTCTAAGAACTGAATCAGCTGCGATCTTCGATCCGGCGGGGGCTTATCATCGCGCCTTGGCGACCGGACCCACAATGCGAATCAAGCGAAACGAAAGATTGCGCCTACAAGCGGGTAAAACCAGGTCGAATTGGTTACAGCGCATAGAAGCGACAACTAAGTTTCAGAATTTAATTATATTATAAGAACAGATTCAAGATCTGGCATTTAAATGAGGCATTCATAAGCGGTTAAAACAAAGGGAATGATTTAAGCTAAAAACTTAAAAAAAGGGGTTTTACTACAAAAAATTGCCTTAAAAATATAATAAAAAAAAATACAATAGTATTCCCTGTATTTAAGCATGTAGGCTATACAGTTTAGAATATGATTTCGAAATGAATAAATAATAAAAGTTCCTTTAACAATACCCTTATCGAAGTAAGGTTAATTACTATAAAAATAATATGTTCCTATAAGCCTACATAAATAATCCTAGTCCTTGAAAAAGAAAGAAAACTTAAGAGCATAAATATTCAATAATACGTTATAAATATTCCTTATATTTAAATCGATCCACTAATGGAATGTTATCTTTTTTTCGATTATTTATAGTTCATAAATTTATATATTTCCTAAAACTACTAACTCATGCTTCAATTTAATAAACTAGAGCTGGAAAATTTTCAAAATCTTCAATGTTTTCTACGCAAAAATCGATTTCAAATCGAAGTCTTCGATTGTTTTGTATGCTAGAATCGATTATAAATCGAAGTCATAATTGTTTCTATGCAACAAACGATTTTAAATGGAAGACTTCATTGGTTTAAATTTAAATCGATACCCATCAATGCTTTCTAGCTCTCTAATCAACAAAAGGCTGTTGGAAACACATAGGTATATGTTAGGGTAGAACATAAAAAACACGAGGCAGATTTTTGTTTTTGTTGTTTTGTTTGTTTTTTTGTTGTTGTCTTGTTTTGATTTCTATTTTTTTGAAAATGAAAAGTATTTTTTAACAAAAGAATGATGGTGGTTTGCAGCAATTGGAAAACGGCAATCAATAAAAACATAGGGAGTAAGTGCAGGAGGCGTGGGCGTGATTGTGGGCGGCACGTGTTGACTTGGTAAAGTTTCGGTTGCTGTTGTTGGTATTTTTGGTGATATTCGTGGTGTTTGTAGTTGTCGTGTGGTTCAGCTTGTGGCATCAGTTGCATTCGATTGGGGGCCCCAAGAATCAGTGGTTCTTGCGATTGGCAACCACACGACATTAGTCATATATATTCACCTGCTGCCTTGTTTCCACTTTCGTTCTTTTGCTGCTGCTGCTGCTCCTGGCCTCCATTGCCATTTCCGTTTCCGCTTCCATTAGTGTTCTGCAACAGACTGATCTTTGCATAGACACTACCGAGATGAACATCACGACGCTTAATGGCAATGCACTTGCACTGCTCGAGTAGCGAGGCCTTGTAGAGCTCCCGGAGCTCCAGGCGTCCCATGCCAAGCATTTCGTTGAGACAGGTGCCCGGTTCGCGCCACCAAACTGTAATGTCCACATGACCGGTGGCCAGGTCCCAATCCTTCAACTCTACCTGCCGCTGGGCGCTCTGCCCGAAACGGGTGCACTGCGTCAGGCTCTGGAACTTCTCCGACTCGAACTGCATGATGTGGAACATCGGGTAGCGGGGCACTTTACGGATCAAGTCGCCGGACAGCTGACATTCCACGGTGAAAATGGGTCGCACTTCATTCTGAACCAATTCCATGCGCTCCGTGCCCTCTGGCTGGAGAGTAAGCGCCTCCAAATCGAGCTGCAAGGCATTGCAGCTCCTGAATATTTCCGGCGTGATCACCAGCTCCTCCTCAGAGTCTTCGGCGATCTGCTCTGTCACAGATTCCGGCCATAGGACGACTTGCTGCTGCTGTTGCTGCTGTTTCTTCGTCAGCGGATCGGCGGAGGCAGCAGTGGCGAAGAGAGCCACCAGATCTGCGTCTAGTTTCTTCATGGCCTCCATTATCTCTACGTTGCTGGTGCCTGCAAAGGATTAAGCAATTACAATGTTAATTTTTAATTGAAAACACATCAGCACATGTCAGGCTATTTACAGGTATTTGTGGGCAGAGGAAAGAGCGATCCGATCTCCACGACGTGGGCTTTCGAAATGACTGCTTGGGGAGATTCCGAAAAAAAAGCCGGCAGAAAGAGGAGTACGAAAAGCAAGGGCCGACAAGAGAAGCCGGAGAACCCGGAGCAGAGAGTGGGGCCACAGTAATCGCGTTTTATGCTTTGCCTTTTGCTTTCTCTGCCTCTCTGGCTCTCTCACGTGTTCGGCCTATCACTCTATCACATGGGATTGGTGCTTTTTTTAATGAAATGAAGGTGAATTTTGAGTACTCTAACTCAAGTTATGGGAAGGCTAAGAAGAATGGATAAGGAGTTTGCTATTTTTTATTTATTTTATAAACCAAATTATACAATTAGAATGTATCGCTTTAACAACATGTACATGTATTTTTAGAATATGTATAATTATATTTATAAGCCAACAAACTTTTTCAAAGCGTATACAGACTTCCCTATCGCAATTTTTCAAGCGTTCTTGTAGCATAGCAAAAAAGAAGCCAAACCAGAAACAAATATAAATTTTGCATAAATAGATATACCCGACATTGAAAAGTTCACAGAGAGTTCAAGAGAAACCTCAAATTTCCAACAGATGCGAATATACAAAATCTAGCTTAACGCAAGAGGTCAAAATGTTATCAGTTAGGGGAGAAAATCTTGCCGATTTCTCCGCATGGCAACGAGCAAAAAAAAATTTAATTCAATTCCCAATTCAAATTGATAAGAAACGGAAGAGCCTGGCATTAGGTTCAATGACATAACTGGATGCTACAACGTGTAATGATGCAGTGCAGCCATCGTAGGATTAGTCAGTGAATGGCTTCCAAAGCGTGTGTGCACCTATGTACTCATTCCCCTTGTTTTTCATCGCACATTCGCACTGCTGCTAATTAAAACCCATAGAAATTTGCATAGTAAACGACGGAAGGGTGGGAGAGAGTCGGGCAGCCATCTTATCAAGGCAAGGCTTATCGATTTCGACCCCTTGGTATCACCCCAGTTTCTCCCTGTGTAGCAACAAAGTAGCCACTCGCAATTTTCTCTCTTCTGATTCAGGGAATAGTTTAGTATGCCTTTTTGCGGGATTCGTTGAAACATATGTTTCCCTGTCAGCATGCATATATATTACTTATATGGCCGGTAGATAAGCCTGGCGCGGACCTCTGGCCTCGACGAGAATCGAATTTGAAGGCCAATGGCAGAAAACCCAGACGGAACCGGCAACGGCTAAAAAAAACTGCAAACAAACAAAAAGAAGCGAAAACTTTTGACAGCCAGCAAAACGAGATACAAAACCAAAAGGCTGAGCGTGGAAACAAATATCGAGATAAAAGTTATGTGTCTCTGACAATGTTAGCGGCCAGGAGCGGGTTAAATCCAATGAGAGGGACATTTTCGAACATATCTGAACAGATATACTTAGCAAAAAATTTATTCTTGGAAAGAAAAAGATATAATTGTAAAACAAACAAAACAAAAATATTATGTGCGTCAAACTTGTATACTTTATAACATATAATTATCTTTCCAAATACGTCACACGTCACATTAGGTAAAATTAATAGGAAATTCAATTGAAATTTGAGCAATATATTTTTCCAGAACACTAACAGCGCTCACGTAAATAAGAAAGCACTTTGGGACATATAATAATAATAAAAATATTTATAGGGTCCTTGTTAAGCTTGTTACGGTTATAACAACAATCCGCAATTTGTTTATTCATTTTGTTTAAAAATAAATAATCAAAACGTATGGAATAAATTTTTTTGTAGCATACTTATAGAATCCTTTTCAAAAACAAGCTTTAAATCGCTCTCTTTCTCCACCCTCCCTTTAATTAATCCGCCCCTGCATATGAGTTAAATAATATTTACCCAACCGACGCCACTGAGACTCGCGCTCCCCATTCTCCCCAGATTATTGTTGCTTTTCTCTCGGAGAGCGAGAGAATTTGTTTTGCCTGCACGTGTTTCGTATATCGCACTATTTTCTGATTTTTATGGCTCTCTTTCGCTTGGCTTTGCGTATTTATTGGAGATTCGCCTTTTTCAAATGGAAAGTTTTCGCCTCGACTGGCTATGTTTGAACGACACGAAAATTAAAATAAAAGGAACAGGAGTAAAGAAATTCTAAGTGTATTGGGGAAAAATATATTATGGGACTTTGCAGGAGCTGGTCTATTTCGGGCTAATGCAATTGTCTGTAATAAGTTATCTTTTTGGCCAAATTGTTTGAGACCGTTGATTGGAACGGTCATGATGGGCGGCAAGCAAAACAAACAGAAAGCGACCGACTCTTACGTAAGAGTCAACAAACTGTTGTGAATTTTCCGCTTTGAAAATAAAGTAAAAAGAAGAACAAATTCAAAGTTTATAAATAAATAACATGAAAATGCCAAGAAAAAGGAAAAACAAAAACCAAAATAAACAGATGCGCGGTCGTCGACTGAGAGGCTGCAGAAAAGTGCCTGTGGCTAATAAAATGACGACAATAGCGTCTATATATTAACCCACTGAAGTTGTTTTTAAATTAAAAGTATTCTTTATTGATACAAAGACGACATATCTATTGCTAAACACTCCGAATATGGGAAATTCTTAACACGTTTGAAGGAATCTTAATATTATTTAGTTACTACAACAAACGGTACTTGTTAAAAGAAATATTGGTATATATAAATCCGCCTTTAATCATATACATACTATCATAAAAAATATGTGAAGTTTGAGTTTAGTACAAATGAAATATATTTAGTTAATGCTTACTCCTGACAGCTTTCTTCTTGCCTTATACTCCCACCAGGGGATCTCACCATCATCATCATCATCATCATTAACACCATCATTATCATCCCCATTTTTCGAATCTATTGTGATATTGTAAAGCAATTGCCTTTCCACAGGTATCTCCTCTCGGATGAAATGAGTCAGGATGATATCCACAAAGACTCTAACTGCACCCACTATAAACGGCGTTGAAAAAGCTTTAATTCATAGAAGTTGCCTTGAGTCATCTTGAAATTTTTTTTAGCATCCTTTTCATTAAACTTTACATTGATATTTAAAATTAATTTTCCTTCTCTTTTAGACAAACTTTCTGGGACTCTGAAAATAACAAACAGAATAGTTAGAAGGCCAGTGATTAATGCTACGTCCATAACTGCCTCAGATCCAAGGGAATCCATCAGATATTGGCCTAACAAGGATGAGAAAGCCATACCGGCTACAAACAAAATGCCAATAAGCCCGCTCAGAACTTACTGTGACCAGTTCAAAGAACCACCTTGTCGACATAAATGAAATGGGTAAGTTTGTAGTTAGCACAGCCAGAAACATTAGCACCTTGCGTCCCCGGCAATCTCATTAAAGGGGTGTTTCCAAAGGCCAACAGTGATCTAACTTCATAAACCAGGTCATCGACCAGAACGGCGCGATCACCAAAGGATTTGGCGAGCTTCTCGACGTATGGCATGGTGAGATGGCCCCAGGGAAAGAAGAGCAAGAAGGACACGATGAAGGCGTGCTAAACACTGGAAGGCCAGAGTCCTCTTCACTTGACCAAAACACTTCTCAGATACTTTATTAACTTTAGCGTTATGAGTCATTGTCAACAAATTGATTGGCGAAACAGAAAACTGCGCTTGTTATTTAAAATTTGTACGCCCTGATTTTGTGTTAAAAAGATTAGTTATGCATGTCACTGTCCCAAACAAGTGAAGCGAATATAGTAATAAACTTTTAATATTTATCGGTCCATTTCAGTGGGTTAAATAGACAAAAACCAAACAACTTCCATCCATTTCTGATTCATCAATATATGTACATAGATATGAAGACTAAAATATATTATTGGGTTTATTTTCGAACATTGCAAAAAAATCTAGTTTAAATAAAAAACATTAATCTAACATCTTTTAAAAGGCAATACCTATTATTAATGTGAAATTTTCAAATATCTGCATACACATCATCTGGGCCCGGCCATCCAAGCTAATTATAGAGCAATAACACTTCCCTCTATTGTGAAATTTTTGTTAAAATAGCATAAATAAAGGTTTTAACAACAAAATATTTATAACACACACCTTTTAGAAAACCGTTTTCTACTTGGAATAGGTCCAACATCTTCTTCAATATTTTATGATTAACCATCATATATAAATTGTATAATGACACAGGGACTCACTTCCTCTGTGACGCTGCTGATTCACGAGCCCATAAATTTCTATATATATTCCTGTCTGTTAGAAATCGAAAAGGTCGTCTGCATATTTGCCATATTTTTCTATATATGAAATGCACATTTATTTCTTTGTATGAATACCCTCAACCTTGAAGAGGCCAAGAGCGGGTAAATACATAAATAAATTAAAAAAATTCAAACTTTGTCAAATAGAAAAACAGTGGAAAATTGGTTATTAACTAACAAATTAAAATTATAAGTATTTAAAAATTGAGAAATCAAAAAATCATGTATAGAAAAACCCACACAAAATTAGAACAAAAAGTATTCTTAGAACGATTTTGACGGACAAAAAGCTTATGAAAGGGGGATTTCCCTGAACTGCATTCAAAGTGCTCATAAGTACTGTTATACCAGCATTTAATGGTTTATTTAACAAACTCACCTGCCAAAAGTTCAACCGGCTGCTGATCCTGCAGCAGCGCTGCCGGCAGCGGCATCACCTGTTCGCCGCCAGGTGGCGTTGGCACAGCTTCCGCAAGTGCATGTGCATGGGCATGGGCGTGGCCATGGGCACCGCTGGCATGACCCTGAGGGGGCGGCAGCGGCGGTGGTTCGGCAAAGAGCATCTTGAAGCGCAGCTGGATGTGGCCGACTTTCAGCTGCTGTTGCTGTTGCACTTGTTCGAGCGGGCCACCGATCTCCAGGTGACGATATAGAGCATAAATTTTGGTTTTATGCTCGAAATTGCAACCGCTGCCGTAGTTGGCGGCGTATTTGCGCAGCAGCGACGTCGGCAGCGGCAGAAGCGTATGCCCGTGGGCAAGGGCGGGGTCGGGGTCTGGCTTTGGCGGCGGTTGACTGTCTTGTAGGGTGTAGGCGTGGCTGCTACTACGGACGTCACAGCGGCCAGCAGCGACAATTTCGATGGCGGGACACTGTCGCAAATAATCTAAAAATACGGCAAGGCTCTTGCTGCGCACACTGTAACGTAACTTATTTGTATCGGCAACGCTATTGGTATTGGTGTTGACGGGGGGATGCTGCTGCTTCTTCTTCTTGCCCCCCTTTGGTCGCTTCTTCTTATTCTCTCTTTGCCAGAGCTTCTCTTGCTCCTCTTTGCCTTTTCCTTTTATCTCCTCCTCCTTCGGATGCTGCTGCAGTTGTTGTTGCTGATGTCGCTGCTGCCTGTTTGACCTTTTCTTTTGGGCAAGCTTTCGGGAGGCTCTATCACAGCTGATGATACTAACGGTGCCCGCTTTATCCCTCTGTTCGCCCCACCAAATTATTTTCGCCGTTATTTCGCCCGAGGACGTCGACGTCGAATTTTGTGAATTCGCTCTGATCGATTTCACAAGGCGTATGCGGCTCACTTCGATTTCCAAATGGGCCAGCGGCAAATTGTCTCCCTCGGTGCTCCACTCCCTTTCGTCCCTGTCCTTTTCCTGCTTTTCTAAAATCACATTCGGCGGTGGCAGCGTGTATTCTGCTATCATAATTATTCAAATTATGCCATAATTCAATCACCCTCTCCCTATCACACTGACGCAATTCACACACACGCACAAAAACGCGAGAAGTAGCGCGCGCGTGTGTTTTTGTTGTTGTCGCGGTCACTGTTGTTTTTTTTTATTTGTTAACCAAGCTGAAAAGTTAAAAATGTTTTGAACACACAAACACACAGAGGAGAAAACACCAAAGGTTGAGAAATCGAATTTTCCGTACTATGATTTTCCGGCCATAAATCTGCACGGTCGTAAGTCTCGGGGAAAAGTGCTGGGCTGCAGAAAAGCTCCTGGTTGCAAGGAATAAACGATGAGCTTGCCGACTAGAGGTGCGAAAACATCGATAGAAACATCCATACATCGATGTTTTTTTAATTTTCTAAAACATCGACCATCGATGTTTCTGTGCCGTCACTATAAAGAGAAAAGGCAATGGACCATGGGACGAACGATCAATTCTTGTGGCATTAATTAATAACTTTAAAACTAAGTTATTATTTATTTTCCTTAATTAAGTTTACTATAACAGAAGGAAGATATTTCAAACAAGAAAGAAAGCTAACATCGGAACGCCGAAGTTTGCAGCTTACAGCTTACAATTGGATCATAATGCATTAATAAAATTTTATCAAATAAAAAGTAAAAGTGACAGGAATTGTATAGAAAAATTCGGTTCAACATTACGTATACGTAATATTTCCCGAACATTCCTATGGCAGCTATATGATATAGTTGTTCGATTTTGATCAAATTAAAACCGAAATTCTAGAATAATATAAGATGGCCATGTCTTAAATTATATGAAGATATGTTGAAAATTGGACAAGTAATAATTTTTTTTTTCTAAAAATTTACCGATCGTTCCTATGGCAGCTATATAATATAGTCGTCCGATCCGGCCCGTTCCGACTTATATAGTAGTGAGAGCATATAGAAGACGATCGGCAAAGTTTCATTCAGATAGCTTAAAAACTGAGGGACTAGTCGGCTAGATCGACTCGGCTGTCGATGCTGATCAAGAATATATATACTTTATAGGGTCGGCCATTTCTCCTTCACTGCGTTGCAAACTATTGACTGAAATTATAATACCCTGCAAGGGTATAAAAATGGGCATGATCTCGTAATTTTTAAGATATTAATTGTTTTTGTTTTTCAGAGCACAAATTTGTTTGTCCATGCCAGACCCTCCGGGGAATATTGAGCCTTTCCTTTAATTTCCTTCCGCTTTCAGAGTTTTCGATTTTATGGCAAAATAATACCCATTAAGTTATTATATGTCGACATCTCTTTATTGACGCATCGCCTTAAACAATTTAACTAAAATTTTCCAATCAACACAGACAGTTTCCACTCAAGACTCGGTTTAGGCAAATAAGCGCAGCTCATCACGCGCTTCGATGCTCTTGGGCGGTGACGGGGTCTCAAACTCGCCAAGCTCGGCGTCGTAGTAGAGGGCGGCGCGGTAGGGACGCAGCTCCCATGGTACCTGCTGCTCCATAGTGGTCAGTGTGACTCCCAAATCCTCCAGCGTGGGAACACCAGTCAGCACCTTGTCGGTGACGGCCTCACGCTCGATGCGAGCGGGATGCAGGCCACCTATGGGTGTGCCTGGGCAGATCCAGCTGTTCAGCTTGGCCTTCAGCAGGAAGGTGGGGTCCCAACGCATGTCGTAGCGCATGTAGCCCCAACGCTTCTGATCCTTGCGCATCAGGCGATGGAACCAGTCAACCAGCTCACTCAACTGGTAGCGTTTGGGTCCCACAGCCTGGTAGATGCGTCCAGCAGAGTCGGGATCCTTGGCCGCATTGATGATGGCCTGGGCCACATCCGAAACGAAGACGGGCTGCTTCACGGTCTTCTCGCCCTTATGCCACAGCGGCATCGAGCGGAACTGACGGCGCCAGATGTGGGCGTAGTAGCGCAAGAAGCGATCCTCGGAGCCATATATATCCGCTGGCCGGATAATGGTGGCATTGGGGAAGGCATCGCGTACGCGCAACTCACCCTCGTACTTGCTCTTCAGCCACTCACTGCCGCCCTTCACATACAGATCCTTGGGATTGGCCTCCACATTGAGGGAGGACAAGTGGATGAAGCGTTCCACGCCAGCCTCGCGGGCGATTCTTACAAGAAAAATGGTTATAACAGTTTATATTCAATAAATACCAATAATATTCACCTGGCGATCCTCTCCGCTCCGTTGACATGCACATCCTTGAACTTGAAGTTCTTGGTCTCGAAATCCCTGCCCACCAGATTGATGACCACATTTGAGTGCTTCACCGCCTCGCGAATGGATGCGGGATCGTCCAGGTTGTAGAAGTGAAACAGGACCTGACCGAGGTCGCCGGTAACCTTTAGGCGGATAACATCAGAGTCGTCGCCGCGGTAAGGCAGGATCATTTGGCTTCCGGATTTTCCCAACTTGTTGCACACGTAGCGACCCACAAAGCCGGTGGCTCCGAAAACGGTGGCCACAATCCCGTTGAAGCTGCTCCGGCCTCCCGTGCCGCGCTTCATTGCAGCCGGATTTGTGGTTTTCAGCGGGCGCGGACCATCCTCCGGTGGAGCGGCGGCAGCGGAGTAGCCGCGCAGGCACAGGACGCCAACCACACCACTGCCATGGTGCTCTAGATGCGAAAAATTCACGAAGAATTAGCATCATTCGGATAATACTGGACATATTACATAATTTTCCTGTCACACTCTTGGCGGCTGGCAGACGGTGGAACTTACTGGCCAATTGCATATTGCGGGTTAGTACTATGGCGGCCATCTCGTACCGGCGCACTGGACTAAAACGGCTGATTTATCTCCTTAAAATTGTTTTTAATTTCGGATCGTTTTCGTCTACGCCTGCAGATTAGTGGTGTAAAAACATCGATCAAAACATTGATGCATCGATATTTTCCGAATTTTCTAAAACAACGATGTTTTTTACCATCGATATTTCCGTGCCGTCACTAATAAGATAAAAGGCACCATGGGGCCAACGACCACTTTTTGTGGCATTAATTAATATTTGAAAAAAGAATATTTATTCTGTTTCTTTAAATTAAGTTTATTATAACAAAATAAAGATATTTCAGAAAAATTGTCTTGCCATTTTTTAAGGTTTTAATTTTTTTTCAGTGTAATATAATGCTTTTATTATTTAGCAGAGTCTTTCTTTAACCTGTTATAATTTATGCCTTATGTTAAGTACGTTTGGGATTTATTGTTTATTCATGAATTTTTGACTAATATATTTTTAGCTCAATGTCTGAAAATACACAATTTAAAAAAAAATTCAATATAATACAGAAGTGAATGTTACTTGGACAGATATAAACTACTATCTTATTAAATTATGATTTAAAGACCTTGCTGTGGTTATCTTGCTTAATTACTCCTTATCCTAATCTGACAATGTCTTACTCTGCTCAACTGACGGTTAATTTATGAATATTTTTTATTTTGACAAATATGACATAAGCCAACCGTGTCCCAGTTGAAAATAAACTGCCTTGGTAGCCGGTCAAACCGCTGATTTTTTATCTAATGTGCGTGGTTTAATTGCAATTTCAGGCCCAGTGGAACATTTAATTCGGCACGACTCGGGTTCTGTAAACTTTAAAGCAAACTTGGCAGTCGCCTTCAAATCGTGTAGAGCAACGGAATCGGGGTGCAATCTTTATAGAATCTTGTACTTAAAAGCTTAAGAACTAATAACGCCGATAGGCATTTTAAATGAAAGTGAGCTCTTGTGGTTAATTTATTGATAATGAGATACATTGTTGCGGTCGGAGTAAAGTTACTATAGTGATATAATATCTGAAAATTTCAAAACGAATTTCTTTTTAATGTAATACAATTTATTTGTCTTTTTTATAAGAGAAAATGAAAATGAATAAAATAGTAAAGTAAAGATGCACCATTCAATATTTAAGCTGTTTGATTAAATTATTTACTTTGGTATCACACTCTGTTTTTATTTTTATGACTAATACAAAATTAACATGTATTTCTCTCTGTGCATTTTCTATAATGTTTGTATGTTTATGGCTTCTTGATATATTCTTATAAAATCACTCTGTCTAAAAATACTCTGTCAAAAGCGAAATAATCTGGGGCCTACTGTAATTAAATTTTATATTATTCAGCGCTAATATCTTGAAGGTAGTTGTTCGTTTGTTTGGGCTGGATCAGTGCGTTTAAGTATTGCTGCTGCTGTAATTTCACTGTGATTACCATATGTAAGCATAATAAACACTTTGTTTTTACCTTTGTTACTGTTGTTGCCTCTTGAGCTCATAAAATCCATGATAACATGCATGTATTATGAATACATACGCACCTGATATTTGGCACGTTCGGACATGCTCTCCATTTCCATCTCTCTCTCTTTCTCTCACGGCTCTCCTTGTTTTACTCTTTAGCTTTTTCTTTCTCTCCCTCTTTTATCGGTGGTCGTCAGCTGATTATTTTCAACCTGGACACGCACTTTTACACCCACACTTTCGCCGTCGGTATTGCTCTCTCCCTCTCTCTCTCACTCTCTCGCGTTATCTTTTTGCTCCCCTGTGCAAAAACACACACACGTGCAGCTTTACGCTCACTTTCAATTTGCGGGCATTCCGCTTTGCCGGCTGTGGTCATTGCTTTTGTTGTTCGTCTATCTCTGTGCGTTTTATACCCTCTAAGAATGTATACGCAAAAATTTCATCATTGTTAAATTTTAATAAATAAAGCGCAGAAGTGTCATACAAAAAATTCTCAAAAAACAACGAGCTTGTTTGTACTGTAAATAAATTCGGTGTGGTATCAGAATTTGTTTTAATTTGCTTAAAATACCACAACTTTTCTGATATTCACTCATATAGCTGTATAATATTATTATCTAATTCAAACTATTTTATTAAATTTTCAATGCCAGTTTCCCCTGTACCTACATATATTCCATTCGCACAACTGTCCGCTTAGGGTATCCGCAAGTCGTCCAACTGCTTATGTTTGACGGGCTTTCTCAAATTAGTGTGCTATATATTTTGCCTCCATCGCTTCGCTTCGGCTTTGACGATCATTCGTTTTTGAGCCGCGCTGCAGTGAGCATCGCTCAACAATTCGCTCAAACCTAAAATTCGGCACTGAGGCTTAACAGGTAGCGCGCGTGTGGATCTGAAAAATTTGAAATCTTGTGCGTGCGTGTTGTTTGTGTGGAATAATAACAATAAAATATAAAGGAAAAGCAAATTTTCCAAAGCAATTTACTACAGTGGTGTGTGGTGCCGCTAAAAATAGCGAACGAACAGCAAGGGACACACGCGCTTTTCAGCTTATCACAAAGAGTCCAAAAGACGGTAAATTTCCAGTTCTAAGCCAAAATCCCATTTTAGACTAAGTTCTCATGGACTGATAAGGGCTTTCGGCCTTGTGGCTTGTTTGGTTTCCTATCTGTAGTTCCAGGTATCAAAAACACCCCTTAATGCCGCTGCCTTAGATACGTGTTTGGATACTTATGTATATAGATGACTGATTCGTTAGCAGGCGCGACTGTGAATCCATTTAGCAAGTGATTATTAAGACGCCTCGCGCCTCTTGGCACCGCGGTGAAAATATTGCCCCAACAGCTAAAATAACACCCATCTGCGCGGTATAAAAATAAGTTTGATCAAAATTAATGCTAATTAAAGGTTATATCTGTCTACGATCCACCCAATCGTCGTCGTCTGGTGGGGGGCTGAGATTGATTGAGCCCAAAATCAAATTCTCACTAGCTAATTCAATGCAAATTGATCCGAAAGCCTTGGCTCAAGTGCTCAAGAACCCAGGCCCAGGCCCCCGCTTTCCCAACGCAATATTATAAACAATTACTCTCAACCGTTAGTTTGTTGGAAAATCTTGTTATAACAGTTGCTGAACAACAAGTAGTGCTAAAAAATGTAAATTGCAGGCTAACTAGCTTAGCTTTTTGATGGTAGTATGGGGTGTTCCATTATTATTAGTTGGAAACATAAATCTTACTGTATTAGTCAACCTTCTAAGCTTAAAAAAGTATAAAGAATTATTTTTTAGTAACATTTATTAAAGTCTATTCCATTGACCGCAACTGCATGTTTGTATTTTATTCAATTTTTGTTGTTTGCCCATTAAGTGTAATTGAGAGGGTCTTTGGTAATCAGCATTAATATCAATTTGTCCATTATTTTAATGGGTTTATATAACATCAGTAAAATCTGATATATAATACGACTTGATCACGTTTCTGGGGAGGACGTAGTGAAAGTGCTCTTCAGGGCTTTTTAATTTTAATGTGGAAATAGGGCGCAGATTTCACGTAGACGGAGATGTATAAAAGTGCAATTAAAATATTTAAATTTTATTGTTTACTTTAAAGGCAGAATTTCATTGAATCGCTGTGAGCTACAGAACGTGGTATGTACAGGTGGTCAGGAATTTTCTATGGACTCTGGGCAAAAATATGAAGTGAGAATAGTAACTGCAGAGACTTATTGAATTTCCCTATAAATAAAATTAAGACTCTAAGATAGCTGGACAACAAAGACATGCGTTTATTTGTTTTAAACGAAAATATTGTTTGGGGAAATAGAGACCGGCCTTCGAAAAAATTATAACATGACTGAAAGTCACTAAGAATAGTTTTTTTTTTCACCTGAAAACCCATAAATTACAGTTTTTCCACATTCCCCAATAAATTACATCAGATTTATGTTCTAAAAAAATTTATTTAATTTTAGCTTATTATAAACTCAATTATAAATTCTCAGATTATTTAATTATTATTTAATCCAGTTTAATCATAGCTTACCTCTTAATTTACATAATTATATTTTTCTAATTACAATTCTACACATAAATACATAGTTTGGCTTTCTCACACAATTATTTTCTGAGATAACTAAGCTCAACAGGTTTTTTTATGCTCATTTCATCTATTATATAAATTTGAGATAGTATGAAAAGTTCCATTCAAATCCTTAAATCTTCACGGATTTTGAAATGAAAATTCCTTTGTTAATGCACCTGGCAACATTTATCGCTGGCAACATTTTGGGTTCTTATCAACATTCCCCATCGAATCCCCCGTCTAGCGATGGCATTTTAACCCACCTGAAAGCTGGGTTGTTTTCGATATTGTTTTTCGAAGCGGTTATCAGGGTAGACCTGTCCAATTTCCATTTAATCGCAGGGAAATGAGATAGCGATAGGGACCGAACAGAGAGCTATCTCTGTCTGCTTATCAGGTGTCTGGTTTTGGCGCGTTCGAAAGTGTTCAAATATGGCCCACTGGCAATTGCTAATTGCCAGCGACAACAAAGTAATAAAATATTGGCAGCACACACTTTGTCTATGGGTCTACCTAGAGATAGACAAAAACAATATTGATAGAATTTAAAAATAAAGCGATCACCTTGCGTTTCGGTTCCCTTGGGAAATTAGGCATTCCAAAGGCATCGGCGACCTTGTCATCGAATTTGAAATGGTCAAAAAGAGGCTTAATACGGGCCAGGGACCCGCTCGCATAGGAAGTATTTTTTAATTCAATTTTAAAATCTACGCAAAAGTCAAAGTAAAATTTTTGTTTTCTGCCAAATATAATTGGTATGCACACGGTGGCTCGAAAGGTAAGAAACAAACCTGGTGACAAATCAAAGCAAATACGAAATGTTATTGGTCCCGAGTTTTATTGTGAGCAAAAAAAGATGAGTTTTTGTTGAGGTTTCCAATTGATAAAGTGAAGATCTAATTGACAATCGAGTTGTCAACTGTTTGTTCAGATTTATGATCTGGATTTTACGCCACATTCGGTGTAGTCGTAAAACATACCAAGTCCGGGATTTGGAAAGTGACAAAAAAAGCAGAAGAGGGTCGATATGAAGCATTATCTTAACATATTTATATATTTATATTTAAAAATGTTTACATTAAAGGCAAAAGTCTTCAAAAGAGATATATTCTGAGCTGTTATTTTGTACTTTGGTTTGTAATTACCCAAGTTTGGGTTAATTTCTGTAAGTGTTCATTAGGCGCTTACTCGCTCAAGGCTCGACATCCACACGCCAGCCCTATCACACCATATTTTATCTTTATCTAGAGGATCACTTCGTTATCGGCCTTATCCCCTGGCAACTAAAGCCGCCGTGTATCTGTATCTGTGCTCGTTCTCAACTTATCTTTTGTTATCTCGTGTTCGAGCCTCTGTTCCAGTGCCCCCTCCCATGCCGAATGAAAATGAAATCAAATTGAGGAAATTAACATTTAGTGGCTGTGGCAAGTGGAACAACTGGGAGATACAACTACAATGTACTTACTACCTACATCTGTTGAGCTCTTGGGCCTACACAGAGGGGCAGTATCTAAATTGGTTGTTGTTGCTACCTGTCTGACATTATCTGGCTAATAGCTTTTACTTCCACGATGTCTCTGCTGCAATAATAGGATGGGAATCAGTTCGATTGTTTGCCGGGGCAGTGCACAATCTAGTGCCCCCGGGGCGCCATTTAACGCTTTTGAATTTAGCCCCTAATTACACCAACAACAGTCTAAAACAATAGATTATATCAGTTGATCGATTCCAATTATTTGCCAGTGCACGTGTGACAATATTAGAATGCAATGGGCTCATTTAAAAGTCTACAGCGTGCAGGGTAGGAGGGTTGCATCATTTAAAATATATAGAATGCTGCCTCTGAACAGTAGCGCTAATTTGCGTAGTATACTTATTAAGTATTCCAGATGTTGGCTGCAACGAGAGTCATAAGTCAGGAATTGGGTGCTGCAAAAGTGAGATAAGGTGGGTCTTATTAGTCAGTATAGTTTTAAGCAAGTTGTAATTTATAGTACAATAATACTATTCAATAGAGTAAATATAAATAGGTTTCCTTGAGTGAAAATGGGAAATATAAGTGTACTTGGTATTTTTAATTACCAGAAATTGTTCAACAAAGAGTTTGATATAAGCTTAACAGCTATGTGATCCTTGAATTTACCTGAGATCCCGCATTTGGATTAACCGAAAAAACGTTAAAAACTGTCACATACGCTCGCTAATTAAGCTACTTGAGGGCACTTTAAAATTACAAATGACCGACCGAATAGGGTTCAACCTTGCAGTATTACATTGCGGCAAACAAAACATAGTCGGAGAAGCCAACAAACAATCGGTAGCTACATATTCGCGATCACGTAAAGTTACGTCAATGTCGCAGGCGATCGGTGTGATCGATTCAACGAGATTCGCTGTGGTAGCCACAGGTAAAACGAGCCCATTTAGCATCTTCATTTGCATGCAACCCACCACCGCCAGGCAGGCAGGCAGGAGGAGTCCAGAGCCAGAGCCAGAGCCCAGGCCCATGCCCACATGATGATCATGATGATGGGGGATTTGCATACGGGGTTGGCATGGGTTGAACCCCAAATATGGCAGGTTAAGCGCGGTTCATTGCGGCGTAGTACCCCAATCAGCGCGGTTCAATTAACTCAAACACTTGAACTTGACACAGTTTGGAGGCATTTTAGAAATTTAAGGGGACTAAAGAGGTGGTATTTTCGATGTCAAAATTATATTATTAAGCAAACTTGGGCTGGTTGCAAATCTCACTCAGAATTCAATGTGATTACCGTCCTTTATTACTTTATTTACATTTAAATAACTAAGCGCTAGTTCCCTTTAAATCGGTTTTAGTACTGATTACATTATTAAGCTCATAATTATAACCACATCTCACATCTTTCAATCAAATTGACAACCTGCTGACGCGTTGTAAAGTTGTATATGCAACAAATTAAGCCCATTTATATAGATCACACCTTTAGGCAGTTCGTTGACAAGTGGTGGTGACCTCCTCCGACCGTCATTTCCGCATGATACCGCTTCCAATATTTAAGCAACCAATTCTCACTCTCGGTACCTAACCATTCTCCATACTCTTTTACGATGCAGATACAAAATGCCGGTGAAGAAGATACTGCAGCGTTGTAGGCCCGTTCCCCTGTACGTGGTCCTGGTGCTATCAATCTGCTATTTTGTCCTCCAATTGTTGCTCAGCCATTGGACGCACGGACTCACTCTGCTGATGGCCTCCCATCATATGTTGTGCAACATTATTGCACTCGGCGGCTGCATTATCACAATTAAGGTGAGTAGAGCAGGTTTATTTAATTTAGATAACGAGATAATATCTATAAAATTCTATATAAAAGTCTGTAGAAGTAAGAGTTCTTTTAGGTGTTTAGATTATCCTACAATCTTCTTATTGATTTTATTTATCTATCTCTAAAAGTTTAAGGGTTCTTATGATAATTTAATATAGAAAATATATCACTAAAAAGCTACTCCACTTAATAGTATTACCAAGAAGACATAAAAAATTAATAACCTAAACATTTCACAAAAAACAATAATATTGTGTTTTGCAGTTTAACTTTTTATGCCCGCCGGTTTTAATTATTGTTATTTTTTTGGCCAGGAAATGTCGCGTGCAAAGTCGAAACAGATGCTGGTGCATTGAACTTTTATTGTGGCCCGAAAAGCAAAGCACAACAAACAGTATCGAAACGCATTCCAAACACATTTTTTTTATTTTGCGGAAAACTGGTTTCGTTTCGGATTTTGGGATATAATTTATGGGCGACTTTAGTGTATTTTTTGAAATTTGTATATTTTACCCCGGGAGTGGTTCCTTGTAGTTATTATTTAGACTTATCAGGCACAGCCTGTCAGAGTGCCTCTAAGCTTATCAGCAGAGATTGCTGTGTAATTGCCTATTCCGAGTGTAATGCCCCTGTCTACACACAGCAGGTGACATGAAATCAGGTTGATTACACGGAGATACGACGGGCTTTAGTCACACCGCTTTTTTTTGGCTTAGTTTCTCTGGCCGAAATGGGGCAGTATCACATATATGGCACTTGGCTGATAGAAAGCGAAAATGGTAATATATTTCAGAGACTTAGAAGATATGGATCTGTTGAATATTAAATGAGGGACACGAGATTTGTAGATTATGATTAGGTTTGATTAAGGATGAGTTGAATCGTTAATATTAATTACACCTTTGAAGTATTATTATTAAAAATCATTCTTTAATATAAAAAGGCCATGAATGAATGGTATAATCATGAAAAGAATTTAATTTCCCTTTCATTATATAAAATAGAAATCATTCTTCCACGTTATACTATATGTTTATCTTTAGTTTTTAGTTTATCTATCAAAAACATATACAATTTATTCACATTTTATCAATAAAAGGCAGCCATATCAGCTGAAAACTATTACTAAATATTAATTTAGCTATGCATTAATTTAAATTCAAGGTGAATACTTCCCAAAGCAAAAAGTGTCGTCCGACAACGAATTTATGGAGCAGTCAAAGTTAAATATTTTATTACTGAATGAATGCAAATCGCATTCGCTGCCGCCATGGGAAAGCGTGCCAAGCACGTTTCGCAAAAGACAAAAGTCAAACAAGACTTGGCCAAAAGCCGCACTGTGTCTGTGTTCAACACCAGAAATCGAAAGCCCCCAAAGACTCGACGATGGCGTTGTAGGTGTGGACAGTTGTGTGGGCCGATTCCGAACTTATATAATGGGACGAGGACCAGCGAAGCGTTAAAATAGCTGCCAACCATTGTGGTGATGGGCCAATGCCAATTGTTATGATTTGGCTTAGAAAGCATGACGATGGAGAATGAAATTTTCCATTCTATTTCCATGTTCCATGATATTTTTCTGTCAAAAACACCCACTGAAAATCGTAACAAAAGTGTTTTTATTTGCCAAAAGTTTTGTATCAAGTTGAATACCAACTAATTATACAAATTAAATTAGTAAAAGTCAAGGTTATTTTATTTAATTTAAAACAATAAGAGTTGTTTTCTGTTTAACTAGTTTCATTTATTTGAATCTTTTGCTGTTAAATCTGCGTTTATAATAAATACTAGTATTTAAGTCATATTTTTTTAAAATTAAAACAAGAATTTCATTTTTGAACTTCTTAAGCGGAAAATTCAGAAAACTTCTTTAAAAATTATTGTACAAAACTCTAAATATATTAAATATATTTTTTTTAGTTAGGTATATGGTTTTATTATCCAGCTAAGCGATTTTATTAACCCTTTCCTTTTTCTTTCTAATCTTTCAGCATAGTAAACAGAAGCCGGAACAGAAGGATCCACCTCCTATTCAGACAAAGGCTAATGGGAATGGAGCTGCCGGTATGATTGTAAGCCTGACCGAAGCGGAGGCCCAAACCAAGGCCAAGCGGGAGTGTCGGGAGCAGAAGCTGCGCAATACCTTCGGCTGGGCCAGGATTGATATTCTGACCATGCTGATTGTGTTCATTATCCTGGCTTCGTTATCCTTCTCGCTGGTGGTGGAGGCCCTGCAAACCCTGGTCCACATCGATCATCAGGATACGATGCATCTACCGATTCCCGTGATGATGCTGGGTTTCGTGGGCCTGATTCTGAATGGACTGACATATCTGCTGATTGGCGGATACACACTGCACCAGGGTAGTTTCCTGCACTTGACTCCCGGTGGCAATGTGGTGCTCGAGCGTCCCATGTCCAGCAATATGGACGTATCCCTCACTCCGATGCAAAGGCAGCTGAGTAAGTCGCGGAACGATCGGCAGTTGCGCCAGGAATTGGAGACTGAGGTGGGCAGTGTTTACTTTGCCACCAAACGACAGGGGGCTGTGGAAATGCTCCGCGATGTCTCCAGCACTATCTTTGTGATTGTGTGTGCTGCGATTGTCTATGTGGCGGAGGATGAGGAGCACACTGCCAAGTTCATTGATCCTGTTCTCTCTATTTTCTCCTGTGTTTTGCTGGTGTCGCTCAGTTATCCCTACAGTAAGTACAAGAAGGCTTTCATGGGTATTGAAATTAACTCTTTTATTCTTTATAACTCTTGCAGTGAAGGAATCCTGTCTGATCCTATTGCAGACTATACCCGGCTCCATCGATATGGAGAACTTCGAGCGGACTCTTGTAAGCAAATTCCCAGAGATTATAAGCTATCATGATCTGCATATCTGGCAGCTGGCCGCCCATAGTTACGTCGCCACCATTCACATCCAGTTCCAAAATCCCAAGCTCTATCTCAAGATCATCGATCAGGTGCGATCGTATTTCCACGATCATGGCATTGCGGCGGTCACTATTCAGCCGGAGTTTTATCCGTCCACCAATAAAGATGCTTCCGCGTCGCTGGAATGCCTGATGCAATGCCAGGCGGCGGAATGTATCGAAAAGGTTTGCTGTCGCGACTCTCGCGCCGATCTACGCGAGATCTGCGATGCTCCGATGCCCGATGGCGGCAAAAAATCAACCACATCGTCATCACAGATCAAGAGCAAATCGAAATCCTGTGCCGAGCTGAGTTCAGTGGTTGTGGAGAAGCCAAAAGAACTGAGTGCAGAACTGATTGCGGGTAAAGGTCCAAAGGAACTGGCAAAGTCCATGCCCAAACTGCAGCAGACATCCACTGAGGCAGGGACTGAAACTGAAGCGAACTGCGGCTTGAGTTCCGCTTCGACGAAAGGATCTACTGACAGTCCACCGACGAGAAGCGAGTGATTCATCTTCAATAATTTACAACAACTTGAATCAAGGCTTAACGATTTTAGCTAGTTTTTAAGTTTAGTGTACGAATATTTGCCATATCTAATTTGAGCTCTTTTTTTAAGAACGAGACGCTTAGAAAGCACTGGTTAGGCTATTGTCAAACGTTTTATGAAGACAGAAAGAAACAAACCATATTTAAATTTCAAAAAAGCCATAGCCAAAGATATCAAGTTTCTAAATCATAAATGTGTTTAAAATATTGAAAGTATTCTTGATATCTTTCGAATATCATTGACAACCATCGCCGCGAGTGATCGAATTTTTTAGAGTTTTTCCGAAGAAAAACCGCACACTCAGGAGTACAAAACCAAAAAAAATAAGCTTTGCGGGTACTTAGGGTTGAAAATACAAAATATTAGACACACTGTTATCGCTGGTTTTTATTAAGTTGTCCCGCATACATATTGACTTCAGTGTTATGGTTGGGTTCAAATCTGAAAAATCTGTTCCCAACCATGGTATTATTATTTTATCTTTGTTGCTATTGTATTAGTATGGACATTTTTAACCCTATCAATATGTATAATATTTCATTGTACTCTTCTCTTCGTTTAAATATCTTTATATTTTATGACAAACCAAAAACAAACTTAATTTTGCCACCAGTGCATTTAATTTATCAAATAATTTGTTTTTAAGGTATATTTACTATTTGTATATGTTGTACTGCGCATAAGTCTAAGAAATTTACAACCGAAAGATTACAACAAATATATATATGTATGTATAACTTTGACGTGTCATTAGCTAAGCCTTTTGTTTTAAATTTTGTTTTTTTTTTTTTGTATAGTAAGTATAAATACACAAGTATAAAAATATTTGGATTATGCGTAAGTATTGCAGCTCTACTTAAGTAATTGTAACATTAAGTGGGCCCACAAGGGGCTCCTCCAACCGGTGGGTACATAATTTACATTTAACAACGGATATCGACGATATCTCAACGGACAGGTCATCTTAGATAAGGCCGTAAATTGGATACAACATTTTTGTGATTCACGGAGGTGACTACTTGGCGCCCAAGAGATACTCCAGAGTGAAGAGCCTTATAATCAGCGCCAGGTTGTGCGTTGTCGCATAATCAATCACGCTCTCGTTATCGTCGGCCGTATGCCAGACACTGGGAAAGGGCACTGGAATTATATGAAGAACGGGCACGTTTCGGCGCAGGAACGGTATGTGGTCATCCTCAATGAAGGAGGACCGCATGGCTTGGGACTGGAAGTAACGTGTGGGATCGCGTGGAGCTATCCCACTGCTGGCATAGCGCTCTAGCAGCTCGAGCTTGGCCAGACGTGTCTCCACGGATTGCAGGCGCATATACCAGGATTCCGTGTTCTCGAAGAAGCTGTAGAAAGCGGGATCGGGTGCTCCTAGGAGATCCAACAGTACCAGCATATCGATGCTGTCCAGTTTTCCTTCGTGATGCCACCGCTTGGCCAGGTGTCGGGCGCCATAAATGGAATCCTTGGGTCCCCATTCCTGGAAGGCCTCCTCGCCATCGAAGAACAACAGCATTAGGCTGAGTTTGCTTTCTTTGAGGGAGTCCAGCTGGTTCTGGAGCACGTAAGCCAGGTTCAGAAGCATGGCACAGGGCACCGCTGAGTCGGTGGCCCCCAGGAACTCCACTCCCGGCATATACTTGCTGTCGTAATGACAGGCAAGCACCAGAAATCGCTCCGCTTTTGGATTCAACCGCGCGATAATGTTATGGAAATGCAATTTTCCCTTGATGGGCGCATGATCATGAAAGCTATCCACCTCCACGTCCCACTCCAGATCCCTCAGACTCTCGACTATGTACTGCCGCACAATGCTGTGGTTTCTGGATCCCACGACCCGCGGTATCATGATGTTGTCGAGGGCCTCTCGCAAGTGCAATTTATCCGAAAGATTGCAATACTCCAGGAACTTTGACTCGGACAGCTCGCTGGGATTGTAGGATATCTGCGGTTAAAAAGAAAGAAAAAAGAACATTTAGTGGACAGCTGCCATGATTTAGGTAACGGCAGCAGCACCTGAGAGCGTCCGACCAGGTTATCGCGCAGGGAGACCGAACCCCGGGCCAAGGTGGCCATTAAAGCTGCCTGAAGGCAGAGCGTCCACATTTTGGTTGGCAAACGTTGCAGCATTCTGACTAAGACTACGTGGCGTGAGTACTTTGTGGCTTTATGAGTGGGAGTGCTGCTGCGCCCCAACCAACAACAACAGGTGGTTCAAATCAATATAGCGGCAGGTGCGCCGGATTCGGCACGGTACCGCACTGGACTGCGGCAGCATGCGATGTTGGGAAATCTCTGGCATCGGCTAGTAATGTATCATTTCACGCGAATTCTTTCGGGTCAAGTATTTGAGGCACAAGCAGCAAGAACAAAAAACAAATTGCGAGCAGTAACAGCTGTGGAAGAGTAATGGCCAGGTGGCAACGCCCGGCAGAAACAGGTGGCAGCACGATAGGCAAGTTCAGTGGCGTGCGAAAAAATGTATTCTAGGGGGATTGAATTTTTCATTTGGAATTTAAATTATATTAAATTGATAAAAAAATAATAAGCTTGGAAATTTTCTTTATAAGACTTCTGCTTAAAACTGTTATCTTACCAAAAACTACCTTCTATAAATAACACATTTGAATGTAAATTAATTTCTAAGCGTAGAATGTACTTAAAAATTCTACCCACCTATGCATAAGTAATACATCTTCTTAGAATATATAATTATTTGATACGCCTCTCCACTTCTAACCTTTGGGATATCCACCAGCTCGAAGCAAGCGCCCAGATTGTATATCTTCTTTCGCGGCCTCGGCAGTAAGCGCTTGACCGCCTCCATTAGAGAGTAATTCCTGAACAGCACACGCATTTAAACAATTTTTTGTGTTTTTTTTAATACAAATTAAGCACACAAAACACTAGACAACACACGTTTTCCACACGCTGTTATCGAAACTTATGCAATGGAAAACGATTACAAATGGTTACAAAGGCGCGACGACTTTCTCCTCTCTCGCTGTCATGTAAACAACCGCATTTATATGTAGTATGTATGTACAAGAGTGCTTTTCCGACTTATAATTAATGGAAATGGGAAAACAAACAGTCCTGTAGATGAGGCTTAGTCAGCCTTGACGGCCTTGGAGCCGGGTGCTCCGAAGTACGCCCGGTAGATATACAGTCCCAGTGCGATGTGCAGCGATACCACGGCACCCACGGCAGATGCTATGTTCACTTTGACTTCGGAAATGCTGAAGAATTGGTCGAGAACGAAGCCTTTGAGGACAAAGAAAGTCAGCACGGGCAGGAACACGATGAGCATGCAGTAGAAGAGCACTGTTTTGAAGGAGCTGTAGTCCTGCGAGTCCTGGTGTAGAAAATAAACAAGGGATTAGACCAGCCGGCAAATGGGGGCGATTCGGTATGTTACCTGTGACTGCTGGCGGGTTTGTTTCGTGGGGCCCCCGTTGCCGCCACCGGTCTTCTTTGTTTTATTCGACATTTTCCAGACGATTCGAACCTCTGCTTAATTGAAATAAGTAATAATTTCTTTTAGTTTCGGGTTTTGCTTTGGCCTGCCATTCGGTTATCAGAAATATTTGACAAATCACAAAATCACATGATAAAATAGTGGTACCGTTTTGCTCTATGAATATACCACAATATACTGTGAATACCAATATTCGATTACACTTTGGCATACACTTTCGTTTTTTATTTAATATGTTTATATTTTCGTTAAAAATAAATAACCAAAGAGGTTTTTATGTTTTAGTAAATTTTATCGTCTGTAAATTGTATATATTTTCGATTCAAAAATATGATTAAAGAGGTTTAGCTATTTTGATAAATTTTATTGTTTAGTTCTCAGAACGTAATGCATTAAAAAAACGTCTTAATGTTTTAAATTTACGAATTGTTTTGGCATTTTTCGCATTTCATTGGTTTATTTATTACGATTTCATCAAATCAAGTGTTTCGCAAAACTTACTATTTGGTTTACTATTCAGTATATTTCGGTATATTTCCCTCAATGGGGCATTGCGAAACTGCCGCTGCTGTCACACTGGAGCGAAAGGAAAAACAAAGAAAACAACGAAGACGCGAATCAAAAGGCGCACGCGGCAAAATGTAAAAACTTGCTTATTGGTTTATTTTTAACAGTTGCCGTCATCGCAGTCATTTGGCCGATTGCTCGCCGCACCGTTTGCGTGTGTTAATTAAATTTATTTCAGCCATTGCCAATTGCTGCGTATATTCGGCGGTAATTAACAGCCTGCAGTTAGCCGCACGCTTTCGTACAGTTGAGACGCGCGTTTTTTCTCTCAATACATATTGTGTTCGTTGGGAAATTTCCACTGCAGCGCAGCGCCATGGTTTTGACAAATTTCGAGTGCTGGGCACATGGCGGCGAACCGTCGTCCGCCGCTGCCGCCGGTTTCGAAACCGGCAGCCTTCGTCCCCACCTGGATCCCTTCAATCCGCGTGCCGTAGGTTTCATCAGCGATGCCAATAATAACAACAGCGGTGACAACAACAGCAGCGTCACAGATGGGCAGCCGACGCAGGAAGTCCTGCCACTGGAGGTGCTCCGGTGCAAGAAGCGCCTGAATCCGCATGGCGACTGTGGAGGCGGCGGCGATATGGACCACCCGGTGTACACCAAGCGGTGTCGTTACGATGACGCGGATCTGGCTGCACAGTATTGCAATGGTAAGTATTATACATACATATTCATATAGGTAACCTAAACGAGATTATATCTAGTTTTTTATTTGAAAATGAGTCAACTACTCACAATTATCTGTAATATTTATTTTGTTAGGCTGTCTTGGCAAATCTTCCAGTTATTTAACTACATTTACCTACGCTTACACACTTAATATTTATGTATTTATTAAGTGTAACTCTTAGCCATAATTTGTGTTTGCAATCAGTTGACCTTGGGGTCGTAAGCTTCGCGCACATTTAAATGGTGTTGCGTGAAAAGTGTCGTAAAGGTTGTAAATTTACAAAATTGTCTGTTGACCTTGCTCCCCTCCCCATCCGAAAAACGTTTTCTCTGAAATGAGGGGGGTTCGATGTCTGTGTGTGTTGTGACCCGTGTTATCAGTTGCCATTTAATACGGTGCGATTTGTGCTATCGCCGACGTATGGAATCCACCGCTCTCTCGCAAAACGATAAGCTCTTGACAGCTCCGCTTAGTTTGATGCAAGGCACACCGGCCTCTGACAGTCATCTTGGCCAAACACACGGCTCTGCCGAGTTGGGGAATATATGTAGATAAGTACATACATATATTTTCATACGTGGTGAGCTTTCGAGATGGAGGTTGCCTTTTGTCTGTATTTTCCTTTTCGTTTTAAAGTGTTTGCTTAAAGGAGAGATAAGGAAAAGGTGGTGTTTTTTATCAAATTTAAATTAATATGTAGATGCTATGTGTATGAGACCATATGTATGAATGGGATAACACCTTGCTTTAGTTTCTAGCAAATCTTACTTAATCCCAATTTTAAATTAGCTCCGGAGTCTAGAAAGCATTTTTAGCATGAGTATTATTATTTATTTATATTTTAGTGTATTGTCACAAGTCGAGAGATTTATTTATTAATGATAATGTACTCGCAGCTTCGACTTGCTTATAAAATTGTTACCTTAGCAGTTGCCCCCAAGCTAATGCTATCCTTATCAGCACAAATGCAAACATACAATAAACGAAAAAGTAAAAAACTACTCGGAGATAAGAAATGACAACGGAGGCAACTCGCTGCTCTGCTTCGAATTGGTTATAAATAAACGATCGGTAATTGGGGCAAATATCGATAGCAGTGGCAGCGTCAACGTGTGTTGCGCTTGCAGTATTAAACCACTAAGAAAATATTTTATATATCTTATATATATCAAAAATTTTATTTATTTATAATAATCCTTTTATAAAGAACAATTACTCTTTTTCCCACGTTTCTGTCATAATTGTATATATTTAATGGGGTTTGCTCTTATTAATCATGTTGCATCTCTTCGTCTTGCAGATTTCTTTTCCCTGCCTGCCACACAAATAATTGGAACACAGGCCTGTTTGATGGATTACGAGATGCAGGCCAACGGCGGCAGTATGATAATGGAATCAGAGCCGAGTTTTCCACACCAACAGCAGCAACATATTCAGCAGCAGCAGCAACATCATCATCAGCAGCAGCAGCAACCTCAACGCATCTACCAGCATTATCAAGGTCATTTGCATCGCGCTAACCGTGATGTGAGTCGTTGCATGATGTCGCATATGATTTAGGAAAAATAAGATATACATTTATGTATATAGCAGAGAGTGAACATGTATATTTCCATTGAAGAACGCACAAGAAACACACATGCAACCGTTCACCGAACGAGGACGCGTCTCTCTTTTTTTGTATCCATAAATTTCGCCCATTACTCATAAGCAAACGATTGGATTTATATGAATCGCACTACGCAATACCTAACACAAACCAAAACAAATATCGAAAATTAAAAAAAGATTAAAAGAGAATTGTAATATTAACAAAGCAAACGAATCAATGAATAAGTATTCTGAATCATCCTATATTGTACAAAACAAAAGCTAACTCAAAGGGAATTAGTAAATTGAACTAGTTAGATTGCACATGTACTTAATAACCTAAAGCAGTAAAAAATACTTAACTTAACTTTAAATATGAATCGTTACAAAGCAATCATTACAATCAATTATTACGAAAGCAATATACACTTAAGGAAAAGGCTAACACGACTAAGTTCGATTGCATAGAGCCTTCACAAAGTGTTGGATAAAAAAGATTTATGTTATTTCAAAACATGATTAGTATAAGTATAAACCCGTATCACCATAAGTTCAAATTTTCTACACTAATTAATTTTTTGTTATATTTACCATTCTTGTATTCTTCTTTTAATATATTTGTATTTAAAGATGAGATTTTAAATTTGAAGTTTTAGATATTATTTTTACATAACTCTGTATATAAATATCTAAACTTTAACAAGCAGAAAAATTAGAAAACACTTTGTGAAAGATCTAAAAACATATTTCTACTATACAGAGCGAGAACTAAAAAATATGAAATGAAAACTCCGTTAACTGATAGACAAACCTCTGCCTTTCGCTCGTTTACAGAATCCGCAGAGCGAGCAGCATCGCCGCCATTGAAGATAAAGCGACGAAATGATCCTTTAAAGAAAATGCAATTAGGTACCGAATGTAGCAGCAGTGAGGCTGCGGCGGACTTGTATATATCCACGCATGGCGGTTGCCTGCATCACTTCAGAACGCTTAGTGGCGGTGGGACAGAGGAGTCTGATATCTGAGCAAATAGCCCAAAGGGTTACCTGTAGCCTCCAAACCAAGTACAATCGATCATTGTAATAGCCAATAACCTAAGTAGCTAAGTAAGCTCTCGCATATATCGCAACCAGAAGGTGCTTTGTCTTAGTATTTTGATTTCTAATAAAAATCTTAGGCAACCACAAGCCAAATATTTGAGTTATTTAATGCCTCGAGTAGGGATTTGCAGTATTGAAAGTATTTTAAATTTACCAAGTATTCAATCTATCTATTTTATTAAGTACTTTTAGTACACATTATCAAGTTTAAGGCTTTCTCTGCGGAAACTTGTATTGTATGATGGGTTGACAGGTATCTGGAGCCCTACTGCCACATAAAATAAGCATATGATCTGATATTTAAATGATGCCTATTATCTTGCTTCTTCATTACTCTCAATTGATGGAATTGAGGCATTTATGATGGAAAATTAGATGAAATAGGGCTTGAAATGCGCTCTTGACGGCACTCTTTCAAAGCAGATACTTTCCAGCAGATTGACATGCATGAGCTTCTGCAGAAAGTAGGTGGCTTTATATCAATTCAACCCTTTGCTACTACAGTTTCCTAGTAAACTTTCTTTGAAATGATTGTAGATTATTCCTAAAAGTGTGTTTTTATCTACTTTCATGTATATTTTTTTCTGATTGTTCTTAGACTACCTCCCAAAAGTAGACAATGAATGGAATATCATAGGATAGGGTTCCATCGTTCTTTCATAGACATTATATGGAATCCTCCCCTTAAACTAAAGCTGATGCAAATTTTCAAGATATGTAAGCCTTAATGTATTTTCCAAGGTATAGGGTACAGTGTTTCTTTGTTCATATCCACTAGATAAATGCAGCGTTAAATGCAAATGAAAGTTATTACTTAGGAATACTAGATGCGGCTGTAACTGTGCGATCTGTTCCGCTAGATGCCCTTTCCCGATCCCCGTCAGATCTGCAGCGTTTGCTGCTCCCGGTTGTCCGCGTTGATGTAGTTCTCCTGGACGTCCTTCACCATAAAGTCCACCAGATTGGCCAGGTCGTACTTGTGCTGCCAGTGCCAGTCTCGTCGGGCATCCGAGTCGTCGAACACCTCCGGCCAAGAGTCCGCGATCAACTGCCGGCTATCCGGCTTGTAGGTAACGTGCAGATGGGGCACATGCTTGCTCAATTGGTTGAACAGCTCCTCAGGGGTGAAGGACATGGCCGTGACGTTGTAGACGCGACGATTCAGTTGCTCGTTCGGCGCCCGCATGAACTCCAGAAGGGCCCTGGAATAAAAAGACAATTTTTAAATTAGACTTTTGGAAATTTGTAATCCATGGAGAAGTTATATTGCTGATGGAGACCCTTTCAAAGGTTAGATATACGACTATGGATGGGCACTCACCGCAAGCAATCTTCGATGTACATCATGGGTAGTCGAGTGTCGGGACGTAGGTAGCAGGTGTATTTACCGTGTCGCAGAGCGTCATGGAAAACGGCAACGGCATAATCTGGGAAGGATATGGTTAAAATACATAAGTAAAAACTATGTGGTACCTAAAAAGAAGTTTATAATCACTGTTGAAATAAGCACTATAGCTAAGATATTTCCAAGAATTTATTATAAAGATATATTCTCTCCGTTTGGCTCTGTGTGTCTTTAGCTTCATTTTTCCAGTCTACATATTTTCCTGTATTCCTGTATGATTTTCTTAATATTTTTGTTTTCATCTCTCACTTGCTCTCTCTCTCTCTAGTTCTGTCTCTTAATGTCTCTCTCTCCCTCTCTCTCCATGCATATGTTTTTTATCTTTATCTCTAACCATCTCTCCCTCCCTTTTTATCTAAATTTCTCTGTCTCTGTCCCTCTTTCTCTCAATCTCCCTTCCGTTGTCTCTGCCTTTCTAACGATTTCTCTATATCTCTGCCTCTCTCTCTCTCTGCATTTTTCCCTGTCTGTCTCTATCAACTTCTCTTTATTTCTCTCTATCCATTTCTCTCTATCTCTCTAACTCTCTTTACATTTCTCTCTGTCTCTGTCTCTCTCTCTTTCTCCCTCTAAGTCCCTTTCTCTCGCTCTCTCTCTAAGCCCCTTTCATTCCCGTCTTTATTTCTTTCTAGCTCTCTCTCTCTCTCTCTATCCATCTCCCTCGCTCTGCTCTCCCCTGCTCACTCAGAGACTATAAATAGGGGCACGATCATCACACGTCCCTCAGTCTCCCCGCGGCGTCCCTCTGGTTCGGATATGTAGTGACAGTGCAAAAATATATGACGACCAATTTAAAAGTGCAAATCCTAATTGAGAAGTCCTGCTAAACACCAAGAATATAACTCTGCCCTCGAAAATAGTAATCATCGATGAATCCCAGCCAAGTTAGCAGTTTGGAGCTGAAGGTTAAGTGTGGATCCACTACTCAGGTAAGTCCAAGCCAAAAATATTATATCTTAGATATAGCTTTCATAGCTGCGATCGGAAGAGACAATTCAAATTTCGGCTGGCCGAAGTTAATTTTACTTTCTAGTTTTAGCATAAAGTGCAATCAAAACAAAGCCTCTTTAATTAAGAACAGAAAAATAAATAATTTTCCTACAAGTTAAGAGGGTTTACGGGATCAAGTCAGATATGTATGTATATAAATTATGCCAATTTTCTTGCCCATTAATTACCATGATAAAATTAAAGCATATTTGTGATAAAAACTTGGATTAAATGAGGCTTGAAATGCGCTTTCTCAGTTTTATAGGAAAAATTAAGGCAGTAGATATTTTCATAGCTAATAGAATGCTTGTGAGCTCTTGTCAAGAGTTCATTCGTACCTGTGGTGCCACCGCCCGGCGGATCACTGGATATAACACCGGGGAAGCGCAGGCATCTGAAGTCCAGGCCGAATTTGTGGTAATAATATTCGCCAATCAGCTCGGCGTGCACCTTGGAAACGCCATAAATAGTGCGGGGTCGCTGGATCTGTGTAATACAAGAGTTAACACACTTCAGTATCGAACAAACATAGCTTCGGGAGCAGGAGTTGAGTTCCTACCGTAACATTCGGTGTGGGGTTCCGGGGACTGTCGGGGCCAAAGGCTCCAATGGTGCTGGGCACGAAGATGCGAAGTTTGTATTGCTTTGCCAGCTCGATGACATTGTGCACACCCTCAATGTTGACCCTGCGGCGGATATATTTCAGTTTTTTTTTAATTTTTCTTTTTTATAAATTGTTTATAATAACTTTGGGGTTTCTCACCTCACTGCCAACGGCACATTCTGCTCGCCCACGGCACTGAGCAGGGCCGAGAAATGGATCAGCCAGTCAATGCGATGGTCCACAACTATCTTCTGTAGACCCTTGAAGTCCAGAATATCGGCAAAGATGTACGGACCATTCTCCAGCACCGCTGGGCTGGGCTTTATGATGTCCGAAAGGATTACATTCTGGCTGCCGTACTGCGAGCGCATCAGCTTAGCGCACTCTATGCCTAGTTGGCCAAGTCCACCTAGAAAATCATGAGGAAATCATTTTTATGTATAGAACATTTTTACTAATGTATATATATTATATATATTTTGAGTAATTTATAACATATATTTTGAGTAACATATACTATATATATTTTTAGAAATATATATTATATATTTTGAGTAATATATATTATATATTTTTACTAGTATAAATTATATAAACATCTCATATTATTCAAGGCGATTCATTACTGTTTAGAAACTTAAGTCCTTGCAACGATTAAACCTGAAATTTTCAAGAATTAGTACATTTTGAAGACCGATTAGCAAATATTATTGCAGAGGCTCGTTGCCTTAGTCTTTTGAAAAAAGGTCTCTTTGAGCTCCGACATAATAGTTGAGTCATGATTTAAGTAAATTAAATACCCCAAATAGACCTCGAGTTAGCTTAAGCACTCTGACATTCCATACTACAGTTTATGGAAGCAAAAAGGATATTCTATCATTTATCTGGACATACAAATTCAAATATAACATAAAGGAAAGCACAATAAAATATTGCTAGTTAGACGTTGCTACGAACGTTGCAAAATTCTGCAATAGATGCTTGCAACACAAGTAAGTGGCACAAGTTATTCATTCCGATTCTTACCCTATTTAAAACCATAGGTTTTAAAAAAATTCAAAAAAGAAAATCTAAATGCCAAGCAGAGCAACCTACCCGTCACTAGTACGGTTTAGCAATTATTATTTAATATTTGCACACTTTTAAAAAATAAATATAGACTAAAAAAAAACTCTGAAGTTCACTGAGTTCATATGGATATCTATTGACCAGCTGTTGGTCGTCTGTCCAATCAGCCTTGGAACGCTTCTCGTCGTATTGCCAGGCGGCGTGGAATATGTTATACTATATAAATATAGCCGGAGACACGTGGCGCAGTCGACGGACGACTAACTGACCTGTGATGAGAATTTTGGGGGGTCTACTCTGGAGGGGCACCTGGTGGACGGTGCGTCGCTGGACCAGCTGACTGGCGGCAGGAGCTATAATCCCTGTGATCCTTGGGACCGCGACGGTAAGCGAGGGCGGAGTCGCGACGGGGCCCAGGGCCAGGCTGGCAAGGCACTTGCGAAACATTTTCCGGATCTCTCTGATCTCAGCGAGCGACGATTTTCAACTGATTTCGAAATTTGCGAAATGTTTCTCACGAGGCCCTCAGAATTACTGCGACTACAACTAATTTCCTCGCTATATGTTTTCGCATATACCGCATCGCGTGAGCGCACTCTCGGATCCCGGCGCTCGCCTTTGGTTTAGTGAGTATTAGTTTTTGTTGGCAGCCATTCAAATTCATTATGAGCTCTATGAGGAGCTGCTGCCGCTGCTGCCGGGGCAACTGTCGCCATGGCGGGCACTGGTTTTGTTTGGGGCCCCCAAGTTGAGTGATTCAATAAAAAACGAAAGCTGGCGCGCTGAGGAGGAGGCCTGGCAATTGACAACAACAACAACAACAGCAACAGTCCAGAGATGGAATTGGATGGATGGGTTTCCTTTTCGACGGCGGGGCAAGTCTAAATCGGTTCGAATACCTCATACATACAAGTATATATATTATATATATTGCGTCGGCAGTGGGTTATGGTTATGTAATGGCGATTGTGCGTTGAACAGGGTGCGTTTTATCTGGCCTCTCGGGGCAGGCCCCCATTTTCGAGGGGGTGTGTCTGGGTAGCTTTACTTTATCTTGACTTCCCGAGAATCTACTTGGTTTTCCTTGTTTTATTAATATATCCCTTTGAATATAAATGCTGGTTGGTTTGTTTATTATTTTAAGGAACTATTTTATGTGAATTGCCTTTCAAAATTGCAAAATTTCTCTCTATTTAAGCTATTATATTATAAAAAATAATGGTAATTAAATAAACAAATTATGAAATATTTGGTATTATAAGTGAAATTTCATAAATAGTTTAAAAAAATCTTCAATGCAAATTTTTAGGTGCGACTTGTATTAATATGAATAAATTTAAATTTTGCTGGAAGTATTATATTTTTGCTATATTTATCTTCCTTCTTTTTACTATTTATTGTAGATGTAATACACAATATATTTCAAATCATACATTAAACATATATATTTTTCAGAAGCAATTTAAAAATGATTGAAACTTAAGGCAACTTTAATATTTTTAAATTGTATTTAGATCTCTGTATACAAACATTGTAATTCATTTATTGTAATTCGCTTATTTTAAAGTAATGTCTAAATCAGTGGACATTTCACACCTCATTTTGATAGCTTACACATCACGTGTTTAGGAGATTTCATTTTAAAAATTACTAACCCAAAAAATAATTGACTTTCTTGTAGAATCATTCCATCCCGTGATTAATAATAATTTATCCCTCTATGTGCCGCAAATCGGATTAACCTTGAGGGCCTTGATTCAATTTCATTGACAATGAACGCCAGTCCCTCGGGGGTCAGTGTGATATGGACTCCAATTAGAGGGTTGAGCTAACCTTATCCGAATTCAGATCGGACACGTGTAGTGTCCAGATAGTCTAGTGCCATGAATTAGCACTATGCATAATGAGGAGGCTGCTGTGGGATCTGATCTGCCACTGATCTTATCATCTGGGGGGCGGCGGCGGCCTTGACAGCCTCGTTCTCTCAAGTGCATGACGTCGGTGGATTGCAAGTAAATATTGTGCACATAGAACTAAAAATATTTTTATTTGTTTGCCAGTGGAAAGAAGCAACAAAACAGCCGAGAATTTCACTTTTCACTCTCTTTCTATATGTTATTCGGGACTAAAATTTCGAAATGAATGTGAAATTTCAGGGAAGTGGGAAAGTGGGAGAAAGAGAAGACAACCGACGACAAGGCCTTATGTCATACAGCAATTTGTGCGCTTAATGAGGACTTTAATTTAATTTTTTTAAGCTAACCGAAACCCATGAAGGCGTAATGATTTCCTATGGGAATTGCAAGAGATTTTTAAAACAAAAAGTTGCCGATTGTATATGTACACACATATGTATCTAAGTATTATTTTTTCTTTCTGAAAACATAGTTCAAAAGACAATTTTTAAAAGGTATTTAGCTATGAATTAAACTGCGACAAATTATTGTTATTATCATCAATTAAATAGATTTTTGAATTTTAATCTAAGTTTTATTGACTTTGCCACCTTGATGGAATTGCATTTTATATTTGGGACTGTGTTTTGTACTGTTAAAAATAAAAACCAAATACAAATGTATTTATTGAGGATAAAATAACTGTAGTCAAAAGTTTGAAAGGCTGTGAACGAGTCATATCCGACTTAATATTCTGTAATCGTTATAGAGATCTGTAATCTTGATCAAGTCAATGTAGCCATGTTCTATTTTTAAACACTTTTAAGGTTTTAGGAAATAAAAATGTAAAAAATGGTTAAGAAATATTGAATGGGTGTGTTTATTAACGCTTTTTTTGAAGTAGTTATGGTTTTTTTTTTCGCGGAGTTTATGTCCGTTCTTTTATAAATTGACTGACTAATTGCTTTATAGTATTTTAAGTACGTTGCTTTATTAACATTTAATTTTTTCCAATTAGATTAGTTATTAAAGTAAAGTTAATGTACATCACAACTTAAACCGATGTGATCTCAGATGTTAATGTACCCACCCGAAAACCTGAAAATTGCTCTTGGCCTTCGTTTGCACAGCTATTTCCTGCCATAATTCTCATAATTTCACTTGCAATTTCATTATGCCTTCGAGTGCCAAAAATAAACGAATAAACGACTCGACTTGGCCCGTGCCTGTACCCAGGCCCAGGGCCCATCTCGAGGGAGGGAGAGTAGAGGGACCGACCTCTGATCCGTGGTCACAGATCGCCTCACCCAAGTTCCACAATGTAGTCCACTCCCCAGCGAAAGAATCAGCCAAGTGTGGCGCCTGCCGTTGGAACTCAACTCCGACTTCGACTCCGACTCCGACTCCGACTGCAGCTGGCAGGAAGCCGACATTTCTGGTAGAGATCTTGAGTAATCCGCTGGGCTGTAACATTATTCGAGCAACAGTTTCTGCGTGCATTCCAAACGAGGCGGTTCGTTCAAAAAGAAGGCTCGGAAAGCCCATCGAATCGAGCCGTTTACTTGGATTAAGTAAATAAATAATCAAATCGGAAAGCAAGAGTGAATCTGAAAGTGAAGTGAATTAAACCGAAATAAAAAAATAGCTCAAAGGCTTAATTAAATAATTAAGCAAGTGGTAGTGGTTTCTATAATTTAATGAAAGTTGTACCAAAAATACAACGGATTGAGACTAACTTGGATTTGTCACAGGGAGCAGGGATAGTATTTATTAGATTAATTTGCAATTGAGTAAGTTTAAGAATCAAGAATTGAAAACAACATGAAAATATACATTAAACTTGAGCCTGTGCTTCCTTAAAATATGATTTTAAATATTTACAGATATATTTGCAATCTTCTAAGTCTTGAAAAGCCTTCAAAACATCCATTTTCTCAATGTTTCGATTTGTTTTCCTACTTTACTTTACCTCACCTACATCTCCAACTCAAAATCTACCTTTCTGAAAGAACCGTTCGATGTAGAACTAAACAGTTACTTAATTATAAGGAGAAAAGAAATCAGAGCAGGTGAAATTGTCGCGGGAGATAGAGATGGAGAGATACACATGTAGGGGAATGGAAAGGGGACTCAGCACAGGAGGGTCTTGGGGATGGGGTCTTCACTTAGTGTGACTTCAAGGCGTGCAAAATGCAAGAAATTACACACAGCTACAGCTACAGACACAGCTCCGGGTACTGTCAGATACAGATACATAGAGAGCTTCAGCCATAGATGCAGATACTTGGAGCCGAACAATGATGAAAACGACAATAATTTCAAGGTTCGTTTGATGTAAACTCCGCTGCGCATGCGTAGAAACGCGCCAGAAGATAACACAAAAAGCTACATAAACCGAACCCCCGAAGCGGCGGTTTAGCGTTTTCACTCTATTCCAAATTTTTGCAGCTGCTTCTGCCGCTGTTTTTCTGTCTTTCAGTTTTTCTGTTATTTTTTTTTTCTTTCGTTAAATGATTACAAAATTTTCGTTGAAAAGCCATGTTACGCTTCTCGGCGCAAAGAGTTTCTTTTTGGAGTTGCGCAGTTGCATGGGTAGAGGGTGGGATGGTTATAGTTATAGCCAAGCCACGGAAAGGTATAATGTCTATACGTTATGAAGACGAGACGAGACGAGTCTCGGGGCTATTGCACAAGACAGCGTACGTACGACTTCCTGTCGTACGACTGCCGAGGCCTCCAACAAAAGAAGGGTTTATGAGGCGTTAGAAGTGCATTTGAAGACGAAAGTATTTAAGATGGAAGGGAAATAAATAAATAAAATATAGTAATTTGATTTGCATAAGGGAAGGAAATGGGAATTATTTGGGGCCTAAAAAATATCTTTAACTGGTGCCCTATTGCTTATTGCATACTTCTAGATGCCTTCGTAAAGGCTAGATATTTTTGTACAATCAGCAACCAAGACTAATCTGATTATTGAATAAAATCAAATCTCAGTCAAAAATTTAAAAGGTACCACCTGGCATTGCCTCAAATAACAAATCTAATCTCCGTTGACTCAAACCAGATTCTTATAAAATCTGGACTTGCGATTAAAGAAACCAAAGTCAAATCAATTGTCATTAATCGTGTTGAAAATTTGGATTCATGTTAATCAAGATTCCTGGCGCTTTATTAAAAGTGAACACTCGAAGGCAAGACAAAAGCCAGACAGCTGAAGGAGTGATTAATAACTGACCATTACCTTATGTTTGGAGGCATTATCTAATCGAACTAAGCGCACCAATAAATACAAATAAATATATATGGCTGCTATAACCTGTCTTCGAGCCATAATATTTAGATAAGATGATCGTAAAAAGTATTGCAATGCAGGTTACTTACGAAAAATTTCCATTTCATTTTGGTAAATTATAGAAATACTTAATTAAATATTTTTTTAAGAATAAAATACCAATAAATAACACTTGATATTACTGCAGTTTGTGAATCTTTATTGGTTTACTCTCACTGAAGGCCTTCGTAGGCGTTGATGCGCTTGATGATCGGATCGTTGACCAGCTCCTTCATGTTCCTCGCAATGATAAAGTCCAAATGGTTGAAGCTCTCTAGGGGCACGCGGTAGTCCTCCACCAGATGGGTAAACGCCGAGACCAGGGTGTTCACGTCCTCGGGTCCGCACAGGGCATCGTTGGTGCTGGAGTACGAGTGAGTGGGGGCGGTAATCTTGCTGAGGTCGTAGTCCGGGGGCAGATCCTGGCCATACAGCTCGTTGTTCTTCTTGGTGCCCCAATCGTACTGGCGGAACTCGTGCGACTTGTACAGCTGCAGGAAGTGGATGCCCTGGTTGCTGGAGGAGCCACCAGGATGGGTCTCGATCAGGACGCTCATGGAGCTCTGTAAATGATAAAGAGACGGGTTTTAAAACTGATGTTCGAATACTAAAGATAGAATATGGATATTTTCTCTTTCCCACTCACCGCATTGGCGTTCTCGTAGCCCCCATTGGCGAACATGATGAAGGCGTTGTTGCAGATCGTGTCGGACATGTGGCAGCCATTGTCCACCAGGCGGTTGACCAGGTTGTTATGCGGAATCAGTTCAGTGTCCACCAGCAGCTGGTTCCAAATGCCGCCGGGCGTGCCCACCAACGAACCCAAGGTCCTGAAAACAAAGGATCGGCCGTGCTCGAAGTAGGCGCACGGGGCCAGCAAATGTCCGGACTTGATCTTCTTATTGTACTCCGGGCGCTCCGAGAGCATCACCAGGTAGACGGTGGTGCCCTGCGAGTGTCCGGCATAATGCAACTCGGTGAATTCGGTCTCATCGAGGATGTAGTCAATCATGGCAGGGATGTCGATGATTCCGATCTCGTGCCAGTCAAAGTGCCAGAACTTGTGGCTGTTCAGCGAGATGAGGTTGTTCTCCCGCGAGTAGATGTTGCCGCGGGCATTGCCCAGCCAGACATCGTAGCCGGCATCAGCGAGAAGGTAGGCCAGCGAGTTGTCCGGACCCGAGGACAGCCAGCAGTCCGAGTTGCTGAACAGGCCGTGCTGCAGGAGGACCGGCGGACGCTTCTTGCCCTGGTTCTGCAGCTTGTGCGAGTAGGGGATGCGGAACAGGGTCAGCACATAGCCGTCCTCGGTGACCACCTCGTGGGCCTCGGCCGGGTAGCCGTGCGAGCGGATCCGCTCGTCCGACTTGACGATCTCGCTCAAACAGTAGTCCGACTTCTCGGCGACGGCTAGACCCGCCACCAAACTGAACAGTAGGGCGTAAGCAATAGGACCCATGTTGGAATAACTTGATTGCTGGCCAAACTGGCCGTGGGGCCTTCTTTATATAGTCAGGCGGGTCTTATCTGACGGTAGAATAGCCACCGATTTGCAGGTCCGCTGATTTATGGAGATACTCTTGGCGGGCACACTTTAAGAATATTGCCAACCCTCTTTAGTTATGGGAAGGTAAATATAAAAAGAATATAAAAATGGTGTTCATAATATAATATAAAATTCTTATACTGCATTTTTAAGCAATTAAAAAGGACCCAAACGGTATGCAACGTAATATATTGGGAGAGCCTTTTTCATGTTGAATACTTAATTTGAATTTTGATTGGTTTTTAGTCGTTTACGAGATTAAAGGGTCGTTCCATTTGCTTATAATATAATATTTCCATAGTCTATTTCTAATCAATTTTAGTAAATATTATCTGATAATAATGTAAAATATACGTTGTATCAAATACGTAATTATAAAAAATAATATGTAAAAACATTTCCCCAGAATACTGCATAATTTTAGAGAAACGTTAGCTATCAACAACCAAAGAATTATCAATAATCAAAGAGTTCTAAGTAAATACACTTAATTTATTACTTATATGTAGAACTTTCAAATCTAAATCATTATTTTTCGAGTGCAGGAATGTCCCCCAATCTTGAATGGCGAGCACCTGGCTGGCCAAGTTTGATAGTACAGAGTTAATCCCATCGAGGGGGTCTGGTCTACGCTTCGGCGGAACTCTCTCCGCTATAATAAAACATAATTTATTTTTAATTCAATCTATTCCGCCCGCTCAATATTGTGATTAATATACGATGGGAGGAAGGTGCGTTCTAATGGCACAAGTGTTCAAATGACGTTTGTTTTGATTTTTGCTCGGTTGCAATCTATTAATAGTCATTGAGGGTTCTAGTTTCTGGGTTTTATAATATAATATAGCCTAGAATGAAGGAAAAGTTCATGTTACGTAGTTGAGCTTAAGCTAAGCATTTCACAGGGGTTTCTTATTACTAACTAATTTGTAAAGGATTTAATTTAATTATATTTAACTTGTCTATATATGGTTCCTCTTAGCTATGTGCCCAGTTGGCCACAAACAACCTACTCCGCCCTCAAAATCTATGGTCTAGCTTAGTGCCAGAATGTTGCTGACCATTTTTCTACTGCTCTGTGCTGGCCTAAATCTAATAAGGGCCGAAAGCTGTCCTCCCTCTCAGGCCATTCTGCCCTGTCGCTGTTCTCTGAGGGGAAAGGAAATTCAGATATGGTGAGTTTGAACGATAAATTGAATTAAAACCTAAATGTAATATAAAATCCCCTTCCTAACAGGTGCTCCCATAGCAATCTGCCGCAGATTATGGACGGCCTGAAGGCCGTGGAGCGAAATATCAAGGGAAGGATCGACGAGCTGGTGCTGGAGAACAACCAGCTGCCGGCTCTGCCGGGACGCTTCTTCGGGAGCCTGCAGATCGTGCGTCTGATGCTCCGCCATAACAGCATCGAGCGGGTGTCCAATGGCTGGCTGAATGAGCTGGAGAACGGCCTGGTGGAGATATTCGTGGTGGAGCCGCAGCTGCGCAGCATTCCGGCGGAGAGTCTGAACGGGATGATAAACATGCTGGCCATCACCATCCAGAGCGATGAGTTGAAGCATTTGCCCGACTTCTCGGGACTGCTGAGCCTCACCTACTTGAGTGTCCAGACGGGAGCGCTGCAGGAGTTGCCGTCGCACCTGTTCCGACACCTGCCCAAGCTGCAGCACATCCATATCACCGGCGGCGCAGGACTTACGCGCCTGGAAGCGGGTCTCTTCGACGGCCTGATCTCGCTGAAGAACCTGGATCTGTCGCACAACGGCCTCAACTGGATCCATTTGCGTGCTCTGTCCCGGCTGCCCAACCTGGTGAGTCTGAAGCTCTCACACAACCAAATCAGTGACGTGGGCATGGTGGGTCGTATTGTCAAAGATCTGGAGCACCTGAAGAAACTGCGGCTGGATCACAATCTCATTAGCGTGATCGAGGACGGTTCATTTGTGGATCTGCCCAATCTCTCGGAGTTGCATCTGAACGACAACAGGATCACGGAGCTGCAGTACGGAGCCTTCCTGCGCACGCCCCAACTGAAGACGATCTACCTGCAGAACAATCTCATACGGCGAATCCACCCGGAGTCCCTGCTCCAGGCGAGTGGCAGCGGCGTGGAGGCGGTGCATATCTACAACAATGAGATTGGCCATGTGGAGGCCCTGCGGGCTCTTCTCGACGCACTACCCAGTCTCCGGTACCTGGACATGAGTGGTAACTTGTTGAGCGAACTACCCTACGGAGCTCTCAGGGGTCACGGTACTCTGGAGCAGCTCCATCTCAATCACAACCAGCTGAGGCTCATCGAACGGGATGCCCTGATGGCCATGCCTGCCTTGAGGGAACTCCGGATGCGGAACAACAGTCTGTCCTCGGACTTGCCGCTGCCCTTTTGGAATCTGCCCGGACTCAAGGGACTTGATCTTGCGCAGAATCAGTTCACCAGGGTGGACTCACAGCTGCTGGCGGGTCTGCCCTCGCTGCGGAGGCTAGATCTCAGTGAGAATGGTTTAAGCGAGCTGGCGCCCAACAGTTTCCGGCACAATCCCCTGCTAGAAACCCTTAATATATCTTCTAATGAGCTGGCCAAAGTCCACTCCTCCACGCTGCTGCATTTGGAAAGACTCTTCGAGGTGGACGCCAGTTATAATCAGCTGAAGGCGGTCATCGGGGGACTTCCCCGGATTGTGGAGCGCATCTCTCTGAAGGGTAACCATATCTCAGTTCTCCCAGCAGCCGCTAGCAAGGATCTTCAGTTGCCTAATCTGCGCATGCTGGATCTCAGCCAGAATCGGATAGAGCAGCTGCCCAGGCTCGGTTTCCAGGGGGCATCCGAGCTGAGGGTCTTGAGTCTGGCTCAGAATGAGATTCGCCAGCTGGAGGACACCTCCTTCATTGGAATCCATCGCCTGGAGCTGCTCCACCTACAGGAGAACCAACTGGGCGAGGCGGATGAGCGAGCTCTGCTTCCGCTGGCGGAGCTGAGGAACCTGAATCTTCAATCCAACAAACTGGAGGCCATCACAGATAATTTCTTCTCGAACAACAGCCGGCTGGAGCAGTTGGACCTGTCCAGGAACCTAATACGCAGCATCTCACCCACCGCCTTCGATACCCAGAGGTCTCTGGAGTATCTGGATCTGTCGGGCAACGCCCTGTTGGACATATCCGTGGGATTGGGAAACCTGAACAGCCTGCGGGACATCGATCTCAGCTACAATCAGATCTCCCGCATTCAATCCGATGTGATTGGCGGTTGGCGCAATGTCGTGGAGATCCGTCTGTCCAATAATCTCATCGTGGAACTTCAGCAGGGCACCTTCCGGAATCTGCCAAAGCTTCAGTATCTCGATCTCAGCAGCAATGAGATCAGGAACGTGGAGCCGGGTGCCCTCAAGGGTCTCGACGAGCTGCAGGAATTCGTTCTGGCCGACAACAAGTTGGTGGAACTCAAGGATCACGTCTTTGAGGAGCTACCCAGTCTTCTGGCCTCTCACTTTCAGTATAACAAACTGCGCTACATCTCGCCGGAAAGCTTCCACAATGCCAACTCGTTGGTGTTTCTCAATCTGTCCAATAACCACTTCAGGAACATGGAGAACATAGGTCTTCGCAGCATGCGCAATCTGGAGGTCTTGGACCTGTCCACCAATGGCGTCAAGTTGGTGTCCACGATGCCGCTGAAGGCTCTCAATTGGCTGGTGGAGCTCAAAATGGACAACAATCAGATATGTCGGATTCAGGTGAGATTTAAGCAATCACGAATGATATGAGTGTTAGGATTCATTTTCTAAGATTTTTAAAAGAATTAATCATTCGAAAAACATATAAATTTGAGCTCTAAAACAGTTCATAGACACCTTTCTAATCCATCTCGAAACCATGGGATTTCCTTCTATGGCCTCCTAAATTTAACATTATGATCGTAACTTTATAATTAAACAATTTGTTGTATTTTTCTTATTTTTTCTCATTATTATTTAAGGGTTCCCCTTTCGAGACTATGCCCCGTTTGCGTGTGTTATCAATGCGAAATAACCAATTGAGGAGTATCAAGGAGAGAACCTTCCGAAACCTTCGGGGAAACATAGCCATTTTGGATGTGGATGGTAAGATCTCTAGGAAACTTAAAATCGTTAAAAATAAATCTCCAAATTAACATCTCATTCCGTTTTCAATCCAGGAAATCCCATTGATTGCAACTGCGAGATGCAGTGGCTCTCCGTTTGGCTGCAGGAGACAAACTTCCCCTATCCGGGGCCCAAGTGCCAGGATGGACGCCTCCTAAGAGCAGCTCGCATGGAAAGGAGTCTGTGTGTGGGAACGGATGTCTTTGGTAACGAACGGACCAACGATGGCAACCAGTTGCCACTGCTCAACGAGCATGGGGATGTCTTCCAGCGGGATTTGCCTGAGGATTTCAACGACGAATGTGAGGCATACGAGGGCACGCGACTTCCAGGTGATCGACCTCTAGTAGGTGAGAGTGAATACTTTTACGATCAGTATGTGGACGCCACTGAAGCACCAGACACCACCAACTCAGTGGTAAGCACCTCGCAGAGGCCCAAGCCGAATCCCACGCTGAACAGCAACTTAGATCTGAACAATACTATACTGCACACCAAGTACTTCAATCGGAAGCCGCAGCCCGGTTCTGGGTCTCCCTTCACCTTCTTCGGCTATCCGCTGCCCAGTGTCAGCTTGGGTCGCTTCTTCGGCTTCGGGGACCGGGGGAGGAAGCAGCGAACGGATGGCAGCGACGAGATGCCCGCCACCCATCGAATGGCCCACATTAGCCTGCCCAGCGGCGGCCAGCGTGGCAAAACCAGGATGTATCAGCCGAATAGTGCAGAGTTTGAGAAGTACTTGAAGGACCAGCAGCAGCAGGAAAAGCAAAGTGTGGCCAGGAATCGCTATGTGGACACGGAATCCACCACCTCTTCGTTGGAGGATGCCGTAAGCAACGAGAGCGGGAGTGCAGCCACCACAGTGGGTGTCTTTCGCACCACCTTCAGAGAGCCATCAAGTATCGAACGCGGTGGTTTTCGTCCAATAGTCCCTGTGCACGTGGGTGGCTTTATGCCTGTGCACGATCCCCAGCAACGACGTGGCACTGTGGAGGCGGTGAATATCACAGGGAAACAGCAACCAGAGACGGTGGCACAAGGCAAAGAAAAACGGATCTTTGTACCCATCCCTACTCAAACGAGACCTAAGCCCACTGTGAGCAATGGGGAAAGCGCGGAGACAGCTACATACGATGTCACAGAAACCACTCCAGACTTTACCACCACAACGCCTTTGATGCCGAGCAATAGGATGACCACTACTACAACCAGAGCCACCACAACTACAGCACGGACCACAGCACCCACTACCAGCACCCAGGCGCCTCCTACATATGACGGATCATCCTCCAGCAGCGAACAGGCGCAGGAGTCGCAGTACGATGACGATGATCTGGAGGCACAATCCGTGACCTTGCTGCGACCTCCGCCTCTAGTGCATACAACCACAGCGGAGACGATCCTGTTGATTCCACCCGCGGAAGAGCATGTCGCGCAGATAAAGAGCCGAACTTGGGCGACGACCACTACAACAACGCCCCAGAGCCCCAGAAACTATCAGGCAACTACTGCGCGCCCCACCAGTACCGTGGCACCACCTCCTTCCCAGCCTATACGCGGCGGAGGACGCTCCACCATCACCAAGGTGTACACGCCCCACCAGCAGCAGCCGGTTGCTCAGCCCACGGCGGAGGAGTACCAACGCACCACGCCCAGTGCCGACAACGAGGGCTTGGCCAGTGAGCATCATCTCTCAGCCAATGCCCAAAAACGCACAGAAGTGGAGCTCCTTCAGGTGGATAGAGTAGATCGCAAGGATGGTATGGATTGGTACTATGAGAGCTTCAAAAAGAAGCGCGACTTTAATGGCGGTGCTGCTGTGCGAAAAACAGCCCAGAAAGAGGTGTTCTTTGATGGAGTAGGAGCAGGTGGTTCCTCCAGTTGGAATCGATTGAGCAAGAAGGAGATTCTTTTCCTCAGCCTGTTATTGTTGTGGGGAGCAGCGTGTTAAACAGTTTTGTAAGATCTTAAAATATTGTATTATGTATGTTTTTAAAATAAAGACTTTATTTTATATATTATAAGGGAAGATTTCATTACGTCAGCATCTGGAAATGAAAAAAAGAATTGTTATTAACAATGCTTTCAAACATAGGCATAGTTAATTCTATGTTTTAAGTCAGATGGTGATGCATGTTAAAAAGATTTCAACATAATTTCTCTGTTTTTGGGTATGAAAGATGTCATCAGTTTGGGGGATTTTATTTTAATTTTAATTAAAGGGGGATTTAAATTACCTTCTGATATCTTCAATATTTTATAGCCAGTTTAGTTAAAACAGTTTTCTTCTATCTGCAAAAGATAGAAATGATGCTAAGTAACTCTAATTTATTTTTTCATAATTGACTGTATAAAATTTATTCAGATGGTGATGCATGTTAAACAGATTTCAACATTATTTCTCTGAGTTGAGTATGAAGTTATCATCATTTAAATAAAAAACATGCCATTATTTATAAAATAACAGATAAATTACCTTTCCCCAGTTCTAAGCCTTCGAAAGAATTACTTCAGCGAAAGATATGACCTGCAAAGTTATAAAAAGCCTAAATTAGTGAATAAATAATTTACTGTGATTAAACTAAAAACTATAAATAATTTATTCAGATGGTGATGCATGTTAAATAGATTTCAACATATTTTTCAGAATTGGGTATGAGTTTATCATCAATTTGGCCAGGAAAATACAAAGATTAAAATTATAATATTAAGAAATTACCTTTAGTGGAACCAACTGGTTATTAGGAGGGACAGTATTTCTCATCTGCTAGATTATACTTTTCAATCTGTAAACATAAACCAACAGTTAGCATTATATTCTCAATTATTTCCATTACATTTTAGTTCTTTTACAACTGAATCAGATGGTGATGCATGTTAAGTATGTTTCAACATAATTTCTCAGCATTGGGTATGTTAGATGTCATCATTCAAGTTGTTAAGGATAAGTAAGTGAGCCTTTTAGTGTTAAATACCTTAGAAAAAGTAAGATTTCAGCCTGTCCACAAGTGTCTCACTTGCAACACGTGGAGTTTGATTCACATTTGGTTAACCAAAACTATTTTCAAAATTTCAACTTATTGCTGCTTGCTGAATATCCGATTTCAGGCACAAAATAATGTCCGAAAGTGGCACATAAATTGTGTTTAATATCTTAAGGATTTTTTCCATTTTTTTACTTTTATTCAATATTTTTAAGTGCGCCGACCACTTCAGGCAACGAAAATTCAGATGAAAAGAAGGCTTAAGGTTGCCGTATAGTCAAACAGCTGATATCACATGAAGCTGCCAGATATCACAAAGTCCAAATATCTGGCCACTAAAAAAAAAATATATCGTTAAGAAAGTATGTAACATTTTTATTTTAAGTTTTCAATTAAAATCCATAATAATAATATTATTCACACGATTAACGTGGACAACCAACTGGGCGAAGCTGGAGCCACATTTCCTATCCTCTGTTGATATATCGATTCACTTGCGATAGTTTCCCCGCCCACCGCTGAACCGTGCTGCCACCTTGTGCGAATTGGCGCAATTTAAACAAAAACAAGTAAAAATCACAGTTGCATTCGCCTGGAGGGACGCCAAAAGATAATTCCTTTCGATCTCAAGTGCCAGGAAACCATACAAGCCGCCAACGGTGATTCTGCTGCGAAGATCAAGCGAAGCATCCAAGCGGTACGTCCGGTGCAGGTGCCACAAAGGCTTCTATAGAATCTCGTAATGCATTTTACAGCAATGACGACACCGCTGCAGACCCGAATGGCGTTGGCCGAGATCCCGGACCGACTGGAGGCGCTGCGCATGGCCAACACTCCGACAAATGCTAACCGCCGGACTCCGGATGAGCCGACACCGGCTGCAGTGATAATAAACACACCGAACGCGAACGGGGGCCTGGGTCTGCGGGTGGATAACGACGTGAATGTGGTGCAGGCCCAGGACTTTGTTTTCTCGCCGCTGCCTTCGCCGGACGAGTTGGTCATCCGACAGCGCGGACGGCGTCGGTTTACCACGACGTTCTCTCCAGATAAGGTGAATGGAGGCGGCGGCGGTTCCAGCGGCTCCTCCATGCGCAGTCCCTTCCAGCGTACGCCCACAAAGAATCTGCAACTGACCAGCGGCATGATCCTGCGCAGCTCGCCCAGGAAGCGCCTGACTATGGGCAGCACTCCGCCGGAGCCCATGCCCATGGAAACATATTCGCCCATCAAAATGGCCACCACCAAGCAACTGTGGCCCGGAACGCCGATTGTGAAAAAGCTTAAGATGGACGACCGACCGGTTGGGCAGACAAACACCGATGTGGCGTTGCCTGTCCTGCTGCAGGGATTGTCCCAGCAGCAGCTAATCGATTTGATAACGAACAGCCTGAATACTGCCAACGATGAGGAGGAGATCAGAAGGCAGCTGCCTACGCCAGACATAAGGTGAGTGCTGATATCTTTCTAAGTCGATACATCCTCTTAGCCCTACCTTTTTGCAGCTTGCTGGAGCAGGAGCTGCATCATGTGAAGCGGCTCATCTTCAAGTCCCTGCCCACCTCTCGCCTTTGCAAGAAAACAGACGCGGCGGCCTACTCGAAGGCGTCGATGCACCTCAACGAATTTAAGCGGGTGCTGCAATTGCAGGCCAAGCGACTGCATGACTCCAGCCACTGGGATGCCCTGGTGGACTATGTCAGCATGGCCTGGCAGTATGTAGCCAGCACCCCCAACTGGGAGAGCCATGCGCACAATGCGGTGCGGCGGCAGTGCTTCAAGCTGCTCGCGTGCTCCTGCTACGCGGCCATCAAGCACGGCGGCATAAGATTGGGCCAGACGCGCCTGGAGAGTCTAGAGCGCAATTTGCGCGAATGGTCCAAGGACTACGAGGATGTGCTGTCCTGTGTGAATGCCTTGCAGCGTACGCTTAACAACCGTACGAGCCTATAAAACACTGAGGAGACTATAGACTTGCTGAACTCGAGGTTTAGTGGACCGAAAATAGCAACTAAGGCGAATTTAGCTCGTTACAACTATCTTTTAATTTTGTTCCTCGATATGTTGTCCTTTTAGAATGCACGTAAGCACGTCAGTTACAGCTTCATTATTTAGTAATCTAAGCGAACACACGCTAACGAACAGTCAGTTAGCTTTATAAACTTGTATTTATTAACGCTTAAATATATATGCTTAGCAAGTAGGTTTGATTACCATTTTGGACATTTTTCGTTTGAACTAAGTACACTTATTCGACGATCCTACTTCGCTATGACTATATGTTGTACAACTTTACACCACTGCTGCCCGTCGTCCTGTTAACTTTAACAAAATATCCACTTTCTGCTCGTCCATCGTAGCAAACTGAGCGCAGAAAGCAGAGGTATTAATATTTTTGGTATGTGCTGGCTCCGAGAGCTCCCGGAAATGTGTCGCCCTGTAAAATAGTAAGAGCAAAATTGTAGGTTGAGTTAAAGTGTGTTTATGCCAGCTGGTAATATTCATGAGTAAAATTCCAAATTTGTTTTTCCGGCTTTATTCATATTTATTTATGAGCTAGCTCACGATTTACCCAAAGTGTTATGTTTATTGTGAGAAGCTTCTTGGAATAAACTACTCAGTGCGATAATATACAACAGGCAAGGCTAATTGCCCTTTTTAAAATTTATAGCTTGCCATTTTCAAACGATTTTTTCCTATATATATTTTATGATTTAAAAGTCTCTCAATCTCTTAAGTTGAACGGTGTGAGCGATTTCAATTAGCGTTATAAACTAAATATAATTAACACGGTACGATTTTCTGGCCAGTGATGTGAATATTGACATGATCTGATCTCTCGCCCATTGTTGCTGTTATTTCTGGTATTCGTATGTTTATAGAAGGCGCCGTGTGGAAAAAATCATACAAAAATGTATATTTACATTATTAAATTAGCATCGCTTTGTTAATCCCTCCTCATGTGTGTTGTGAGTGGAATGATCATTTAGCATTGCTATTGTGCCTACCAGATGGGATGACTACGGCTACGTGCAGCCCCCATCGTATCTATCGAGTACTTACACTTCTTGACCCAGGTCCCAGCGCAGCAGCACTCCTTCACCTCTCCGAAAACGAAACAGGAGCCCACGGACGGGGTGTGCACCTTCTCGTCCAAAAAGCATGTATGGGGTACATATGGCAGGCCCTCTGGAAAGGAATTAAATATTGAAAATTATTAAAATTGGGTCTTAATTTACTAACAGCTTTTTATTAGGAGTATTTTTAAAATACTAAAGCTCTTATAAAAATAAACTATTCTTCTTCTTTGAATTAAGGAAATAATAACAAATTCTCATTTAGAACGATAAGTAAAAAGCTGCCTTTGGTTTGGGTTTTAATTACTCAACAAAAACCCTTAAAGATACAATAATTAAAAAAAAAAAGATTTAAAATACCCTGTCGAAAGTGAGAACCAAAATATCCTCGCGTATGAACATTAAATTGATTTATAAATCTTTAAAGCTGTCGAAACAATATAAAAATTAGCAAAATCAGAAAGGCAGTAATAAAAAGATGTTATAAACCGAGATTTATATACTAATAAAATTAATTGGTATGTAATTTTATGTTGTTGTAAGAACACAGCTGTATGTGTCATTCATTGAAAACTATAAATAATGTACATATATTGGTTTCCAAAAATTGTTCAATATTAAAAAATTCCAATATGCCGCCCCATTGCTCCAATTTGGAATCAAGTGCTTAACTTTTTATAATAGCAACCACTTAATTTAAATACAAAATTTATGGAACTTTTGTGCTTTGAGTAGAAACGGAAATCGATAAAATAGAATATGTTTATTGAAGCTGCCTGCTTCGCGCACGAAAACGAAAAATCAAGAGTAATTTCTGGCCAAAATATAAACTGAGACGAGTGACTAAATATGAACGGCATTGTTTTTCGATCGGGGATCGTAACATATGCCTGGGTTATTTTTCGGTTGGCCTGTTTATGAACGCCACAAAGCCCATTTGTTTATAGAAAACTCAACGTGTTGAATTTTATGAAGTTCCATGTCTAAATTTTAGGAATATTGAAAGCCCACACATATTGTAGTTGCCTTTCGTTTGTTTGCTGCGTGTCACAGATATTTATACAATTAAATAATTATTAGTTAATGTAAACAGACACGGGTCCCGGCGTGTAATATGTTAGGTCAATTTTACAGATTGCTCTCGCAATTGTTATTAATCTTTAGCGACGGCGGCTGACAAGCCGAGGACGAGATTGCGTTGAAAATAAATAAATCGACAGATTGTTGAAAGTTTCAACTTGAAACAGAGAATAATGTGAATCGAGTGTGATTGATTACACGAGGCAATAAAAATTAAGTTACCAAGGAAAACTAATACATTTTTGTTTATATTCATAGTTTTTTTATGAATCATACATTTCGTCTGTCAACATTTCCATAATAGTATTAAATAATAATTGCTTAGAGTTAGAAAAAAGAACACCGAAATAGCTGTCAAATTTAATTGCGCAAAATTATGGAAATATTTGAATTGGAAGCTATAAGCGGCACCTAGCAATGGTCATCGGGAGAGCTGTGTATACTACTTATGTGGCTATGCCACCCAGTTGGCGGGTTGGCAGGTGTTTTCCCATTGTTATTCCGGACACGTTCCTTTTCGATTGAATTTGTGACCGGTAGTGGGTATTGCCTGCCGCATACCAAGGAATGCAAGAGTAAGCCGCAAAAATGTTCAGTAAACACTAAAATATAATACATACTTATACCCTGGCGGATTTTATAAATTAAGTCAGAAGCTTGCAACGTAGTGATCAGAACTGATTGTCGTGTTGATCTATTAATGACAGAAAATAATGTTTACCCTTTTTTTTTTCAAAACTAGTAACTAATAACACGTGTCAAATTCTCACACTTTTATTAATTTTAAACATTTTGTTAATTCAGTATGTAGATTTATTTACCTTATGAAAACTAAACCTGGCTTAGTGATTATCGATCGATATCAAATTTGATCAGCTAATAAATTTCTAAATGCAAGGGTATACCAACCTCGGCTTTCCGAACTTGCTTCCTGTCTCGTTTTTTATGATTTGAGGAACAGTCACAGTATTTGATTCGGAAAGCTTTTAAGTGCTTCGAAAACATTAAATGGAACAGATCATGCAACGTAAGATAAGGCCAAGAGAAAGGTAAACAGGTAAACCGTCAAGGGTTCCTTTATCTTGGGTCAATAAGCACTTAACAACCCCAATTACACATTCTTAACCCTTTTATATGCCTCGATTCCAAGAACTGCATATTTAGTATTTAATATTTGATCAGGGAATGTGTTCATTGCCCGAGAAACCTTCATTGGGGCTTATAGCCAACGGCAAATGCATAATAAGCCATGAACAAGAACAACAAAAAAGTGAAATTAACAAAATTGAATTTAATGAGCTGCAAAGAACAATTCAAAGGCGGGTGCATTGCAATTGCATTGAAAAAGGAAACCTACGGGGGCATGGAAAACGAAAACTGGGTGCCTTGAAGAAAATCATTCAACTGTAGAAAATCTAAGCGCCAAGCCCACAAAATTTTCCCCAAACAGCTTGCATTCTCGCTACAAAATAAAAAATAAAGAACAACTACTTAGATTGAAAGAATTATAAACTGACGCTTGGACATTAGGAATGTCGGAGTAATCCGAGTACAGTGGGTTCTGACTAAGGAGCCTATGGTAAGATATAGGTATTTCAATTTCTTAAAATTTGCCTTAAAATTCAATGTAAAGAATAAGAAAACTTAGTTGTATTTAAGAAACTCTTTTTTCTATTTTAAAGATGCGAAAGGTACTTCTTGAAATAATATTCTCAAACTCATATTAATCCGATTTATGGACAATGGAACCTCAAAAAATGGAAAGACCCCCATAAATATAAAACTCAAAAACCACATATTTCTCCCTCACTGTTATTGTTGCAAGTCGGGCAATGGAGCGTGTCGGAGCATTAGAGTGCGGTTCAATCAGTGGACCAGACTTAACAACTTCCGCGCCGCATCACGTGCCAAGTGGCGGCGACGAGGAGAGCAGCCCGAACCCATGCCACCTTCCGACCATGGGACAGTTCTGTGGCCAAGTTCTGTCCACCAAAAGGGTTGCGTCATCGCTGTAGTAAGTACGAGAGGTGCACTTACTCGCTCCCTGCCCGGTAATCTGCGTGAGTGGGGCTTGTTAAGGGCTAATGAGGCTCTTTAGAGAGTTGACTCTGAGTGCCACTGGGCTCCAAGTGGGTTAGTGGCACGACACGTCTGCTGTGGGAGACTGCCACTGATAATGCGGAGAAGTTGCAGAGTCGTCGTCGTCGTCTCTTGTTTGTTATTGTTTGGCGCCATGTGCTGGGGCTCTTGTGGCAAGTCATAAATATTAACTTTATTGAAAACAGTGCACTCCAAAAAGTTCTGGCTAAATTTAAAATAAGATCATCGCTTTGCGGGAAGTTTTCTGACTTATTAAGTTGTTATTTTAGACGGGCAAAAGACCTAACAAAATAGAGTTTAAAGCAGACAAATATGTATTTATAATTATATTTTATCTGTCAAGAATTTTGTTTTTCAAACTTATCTACTCAGTTGGAAAGTTGGAAATTGTAAAACTTAAATCTTGAATTATGTATTATTTTAGCTATTTTATACAATTTTTTTGTAGTGTTACTCACCTTCTCGATGCTGCATTTCGCACCAACAATGGTCGTTTATGAACTGTAAACATATTTTTGTCAATTTGAATGTTTCTGTGTAAAATATTAGGCGCATTTGGCAGAAAATAGCCTTAAATTTGTCCTCAACTTTGACTTTATTGCTTCTTATTTAAGTAGAATTTTTTAAAGGATTTTTTCTGCCGATTGCTCTTATAGTTTATTTTGGACATTTACCTGAGTTCCTAGGCAATATTTCATTACATTTGGTGGGCATTTGATTGAGCTGCAGGCATTGTTCTGGGCATGTGCTGTTAAGACAAAGAGGCTTTAATTAAAAAATAATTCTTTCCCAAAGAAAATTAAAGATAAATAGAAATAAAAATAAAGATTTTGTACACAAAATTAAGAGGAAATTCTTTAGATATATTTATAAAAGTTAATGGCAAGTAATTTTTGTAAATTATTTTTAACAAAACTTATTTGATTTAATTTATTCAATTTCTATTTCTATAATTTATTCTTTTTTAGATTTATGTAAAAGATTATATTGCAATATTATGGGTTTTTTCAAATTAAATCCTCAAAATCCTTACTCACACTCATTGAACTTCTGAAGCGACTCCATGGCCGACTGCTGGGACACCTGGTGGTCGAAGGTCCACTCCGTGTAGCTGTCGCTGTACGGCGGGACGCGCGGACGCAGGTCCTCCTTGTTGCACATAATGCAGGAGGTTTGTGGGGCAGCCAAGACGGATCCCAGGCAGAGGATCGCCAGTGTGCAGGCTAGGAGGAACGGAGGAGGAATGCCGCTGCTGACCGCCGACTGATAGCGCAGTCTGACCCCGGGAAGGGAGGAGGTGTAGGCGGGCTTATCGGTGGCTGGAGATCTCGGCGGCGTTCGCTGTAATCTCGGGCACTGGCGATGATCCTCTATGGCAAGCTGAAAGCATTCCAAGTCGCTCCGCATCGTGCTAAGTCGTCCGATTTCGATCATTTTGCTTTTTGCACAATTATCACATTAATTAGTTGGATTTTATTGGCGTTTTATTTCGGCTTTCAGCTAGTGCGTCGTTGCGGTCGCAGCAATCTGATACGATCTGTAAGTCAGTCGCACGGATGCGGAGATTGAGATTGAGATTCAGATGAGTAAAATGCGGTCGTGATCGGAATATAGATGTCCAGCGCACACTGCATATGGTTCAGATTCTACAATATTATAGCCAGCTTTCCACACGAACAGCTTTTGCACGTTCAATTCACTTTACAGCTGAATGGTTTGATGGCATTTCTCTAATATTGTTAAACAATTTTTATTGTTCTCCTTTCGACTGCAATAACTAGATTTGGCAGGCAGTTTTTAGGTTTGGTTCGGTTAAATGGGTCAATTTATAAATGATAATAAAACTATATTGGATTATTAAATATATTTTTAAAATGAAGTAACATAAATATAAACCATAATTATAGTTCGGACCTAATGATCCCTGTGTTTAATATCTTCACTTTAAATCACTTCTGTCATATTTTAAACCCAATCGAATTGAATTTGTTGTATTTATTATAAAGTTTCACGTTATTGTCGTTGTCCATTCTTTAATTTTAAACTATTTATTAACCCTTCATTTATTCTTTTTCAAATATTCCCAACTGGAAATACACAAATTTCCACATATCCACACAATTTGTTGCCTAAAATATGGTTCTTTCATCTCGTTTGTTACTGATAAATGGCTTTAAAATTTCGTTGATTTTTTTTGTATATGTATTTTGTTCACTAAAAAAATGCTTGGTATTCCTGGGAATAATTTATGAAGCAGCTAGTCAGCGGCGAAGACTCACTCAACGCATTCCGCATCTCATAAATTAAAGTTACAAATATCACACACGCACGTGAGGAGCGGAGCGCAGGAGCGAAATAAATACTCGTAATATTTGTCGTACCGCTGCGATGGTTTCGCATCAAGATCGACGGGCCGCACGTCCGATTCCCAGCCTATGCAAATTCGTTCTGACTTCTGAGCAAGTCGTCGGCGGAGGCTTCTCCTCCGCTTCGGTAGCGAACAGTAAACAGTGGTTAAGTCTCACGAAAATTGTGTATACTTATGAGCTGTTTGAAATTTGTTTTAGGTGATTTCACTTTATACTTTGGGGAATGTTTTTTGGTCTCAAAATGTTTTACATATTATCTATAAGTTGTCATATTTTTTCTCAAGGGAGGTGCATCATTTACGTTCACTAAAACTTTTGTCCCCATATTTATTATTTAAAATATTTTATTAATAATCTTCGTCTAAGTTAAATACGAAAAGAATTTCATTTGATTTGTTTTCAAAAAAATAGAATACTTTTTTTAAATATATTTTTATCTAAGATATTTAATTAATTAATATATTTGGTGACTCCGAATTTATACAACGTCAAGCGGAAACCCCTTTCTATTAGATAGAAGAAACATAGTTATTTATCGATATAAAATCGAGTTTTTAAACTATGATAAAAAATTATGAAAGACTTAGCAGACGCTTCAATTTAATATTCTTACTCTTGTCATAGCCTTTAAAAAAAAATACCCATATTATGATACTAACTTGATGATTTAAGGCAAAACAAATATGATATGGCACACTGTCAATTGGCAGAAGCGGCGTATCCGTGCGGTACGTGAAGCTAAATGCTCGATCGGATCCGTCGACTTGAATGAAGTATATTCGCTGATAGCGGGTCGCATTTAAAGGTAGATTCCGCTGAGGAACAACATATTCTTTATTGTTTTATTATCTTTCAAAAACTAAATGCAAGATATGTAATTGTAAATATAAACAGTGCGATAAGACAATAAGACAGGTCGACAAAATTCGAACTACAAACTTAAAAAAAAGGGGTAAAGAGAAAGGGGTAAAAATCAATGTTAAATCCAGGGGACCTCATTGGTGCTTCTTATTAAATATTAAAAAATAAGATAAACGTTTCATTTAAGCCCAATATCAGCTCTGGTATAAATACATTTGGTATGTAATGAAAACTTTTTGTTTTCAAGTTAGAAATGTACAGACCAAGATCTTTCCTGTGTAATTGCACTACGTATAAGATTAAAATATACAAACATAACTATAGAAAAATAAATATTAAAAAAATGCGATCATGAATGAGCATTATCATTAACCGATAATAAGTAGATATCCGTCTACCTCAGTTTTCACCTGACAAACAAATTTGTCGAGCTCAATTCACACTCCCCAATGGGCCATCAGCAGGCATTTAATCAAATATTCCCTCAAAGTGATGCTCCATTAATAATATGGCACTTAATAAGCCCCAGTAATTTGTTAGGAAAGAAGCAGAACCGCTTCCCCTTCCAGAGTTAAGACAAAATAAACACCAAACATACCTTGGCATACCGAACAAACAATATCTGACACACATTGAAATATTTTTATAATTTATGCCCACCTAAATGCCCCGGAACGATCCCTTTAAAATAGATATATCTGCATCTGTATACCTATGTGAAATGTATATGTAAGTATATGTGATCTCCTCTGGTCTTCATAATTTTGGTGTTTTAAAAATAAAAATGGAAACTCACATAGGCGAGGTGGTGGCTAGGAAGTTCCTCCCCATCCTCCTTCTCCGGCTCTTTTGTTTATTTGTAAAACTGCAACCTGCTCAGGCCGTCGCCCCCTTTCCGCCATCCGAAACGTAAATCTGGACGGACCAACCCGTCCGATTTCTTATTTTGAAAGCACCGTTTTATAGACCTTACTTTCTAGAATTACCCAAGACTATTAAACGCTGCCACTGGCTGGACTCCAGATCCGTGGGCGGTTATTGTATTTTGCTACGCTTTTCGCTTGATGTGGTTTCATCTACCACAACACTTAAGGGCCTAAGTCGGCGTGTAAATAACTCGACTGCATAAAAATATCATTTATATGTCGGCGGAATCTGGCTTTAAGAACTTAATACCACCATCATCCGCATCCACCTCGCTGGAAAGGATATCGAGGCAGGGGAAAGCATGTCAAGGTGAAAGTGAATCATGCTGAGAGCGCCACCTCTCCCTAGGTAATGGTTTTTTATGACTTTAATGGGGACTTCCCCTCTCTCGAAGTGCCAGCCAGCCAGGGTCACAAAGGGCGCGTCTATCTGTCAGGTAAGTGGGGAAAAACGACTCTGTCGAAGCGTTTCGATTGGGTTCTGGCACGCAAACCGAATTAAATTCGCAAATTTGCATGCAAATATTTGGATTTACCTGGATTTACTTAATGTTGTGCTGAGTGGTGGGTGAGAGAACTGTTTTATTTCAGGATCTCTATCAGAAGTGTCCACAAAGAAGTGATTACCATATATATTATTTCTATATAAGGAAGGGTAAGAGAATTAAGTTTGTCAAGATATAATAGTTTTTCTGAAAGGTTTCTCTGTAATATTCCTGATATATAAGATATATCTTGTCCTGAATATGTATTTATCACTTTGTTTTTAATTTTAACATAACTGAAATCGCTGTCTAAAACTAGACTACGATAAGTTATAAGCTACGGAAAAACAGAATTCGTCACCTCTGCCATTTCATTGCACATTTTAAAGGGACTATGTATATAACGCTAGTGATTTCTGAGCCTTTATTAAGATCTTTCCTGCCTTTAAGTTTTCAGTTCTCAATGGCTTATCACCTATGCTAATAAAATCCCACCTTCCCCAAGATATCGCTGCGCCTGCGGTCTATGTAGTTTTTTAACCCCTGAAGAAGGAAGGAAAAAACACCCCGCGAAGAGATTGTAAGGGAGAAAGTCAGCGAAAAGAGAGATATCTCCCCATTTTCAAACAAAAACTCGTTTCGACAGCGCCTGTAAAACTGTGTGCGCTCATACAAACGCTTACACTTTTGGCAGTACTGCCACTGCCCAGGGATATGATTATTTTTGTGGGTCCCAAAGTGCTCTTTAGGCTTTTTAACCAATTTATGATCATTTTCACACTGAGCAATCAATCAACAGAATCGCCAAAATAACATATACGAACTATTTTTAAACCGCACTAACTAGAGAATGCTTTCAGAGCGCGTAGTTTGTAGTAATTTATGTTGTAACATTTAAAACTTTTTTGCCTTGCTTCGGGGGATTTTTGGTCTCGAAAATTGTCCGTTTTTTTGGGGGCCAACCATTTGACGTTATTTTTTTTTCGACTTTTTCCAACATAAAGATTTTAATCGCTCCACGAGACGCACAAATTTGTCAATATTTAGAAGAAAAAAAATCAACATACATTTTCACATTCAGCCACTAAAAAACCTAAACAGAGACGAATGATTTTTTGGTTTTGTGCTCAAAGCACCAGCGACAGTTCAAGTACTTTTATTTCTTTTTTTTTGTTTTTGTTTTTATAAAATTATAACAATTAAGGGGGATAATTTGAGAGTAGTTACACACTTGTGATTTTTGGGGGTTTAATTAAATTTTTATCTGCGACTATCTTAGCTCTGCTTGTTGTTTTCGAAGCGCAGTAAACGCGACTGAAGGATGGAAAGCGTGACGTAGACCGGCGACAGCTTGCGGCTATGGCAACAACAACAACCGCAACAACAAGGACAATAACACTGCACTGAGAGAAAATAAAGGACAAACAGGTAATTATGATTATAAAAGAATTTAACTATGGAAAACGTTAAGGATTTTTAAGAGAGTTGGTAAGATAAAGTTAGAAAAAGAAAAATAGTTTTAGAATTCTTGTGTAAGTTCTTAAGAAGTATATAATTTAAATAACTTGTTAGAAAAAATTATAAATATAACTAGAAACTAATACAAATTTTTTAAATTATCTGGATTTTCCTGTATTCCTTAAATTAAAAATATCTCTAAAAATATTTCAGGTTATCAAATATAAAATTTTTCCCTGTGCAACGGCGACGAAGTTACTGACGACAACAATAGAGACTCACATCCTTCTGTCTGGCGGCAGAATCGTCATTTTAGGAAAGCAACCCCCGAGTAGGAAACTTTTTCCAGCTGGCAATGCCGTCGTCTCTACCAAAAGAGATAAAGAGGTCCTGCAAAGAGAAGGACTTCTACTTCTGCCGAGGCCAAGGGTGGCGGGCGAGAGCGCCTCGGAAACATAATCTCACCATCGAGCAACAGGCTACCCACATCAAACCCAAAACAAACCCAAACGCCGAAGTGTAGCGTTCCCTTCGCCAAGGACAAAAGTTTGCTCAGCTAATGGCAAGTCAGCGGAGGAGCAGAAAGAGAGAGGTTGGCAAATATCATTGGGATAGGTCCGTTGGGGTGAGTCCTTGGGATTCCCTGACTAATGGAATCGAAGTTGCGGCAGGTGTCGGTAGAACAAACAAATGGAAATCTAAGATATTAATGGAGGTGCAAATTATGAACGATGATGTGAAAAAAATTTGGAAACGAAGCTGAACTATCATTTGAAAAAGATGTCCAAAGCTATTAAATATTTCTTTAATGATTAAAGCATAAAAAATATATGGTAGTATCTTACCATTACAGCTAAAATGCAATATTTAGTAAAAGAAATTTCAAACTTTAATATTTATACACCTCTATTCGAGCTTACTGCTTTTGATCCTTCTGAATATTCTGCCCCATATGGTTTTATGGCAACTGTAACATATGGAACAATTAAGCGACAAGTGTTTTCTGTATTCCCAACCCCCTTCGTCAGGTTATCGCCTCTGGTGCTCTGCTGCTCCTAATAAGCCAATCATAATAAATGTCAAGCATCGATTTGGCTTCTTGCCAATGGCCAATCGACCATATCGCTGTCCCCTCACCCCTTGCAGACTGTCAGCTCATCGTCACGACTAGGCTTTTCACCAGCAGCTGGGCGAGACTTAGTTCTAGGGCTAAATCATTAATGCTTAGCTCCCCAGATTGCTCATACGCCATGTGTTCGGCCAAAGAGCTAGGGTAAACGTTTAATTTATGGCCTTGTCGCTTGGTTGCCAAACACCTGACACGGATCGTCAGTCAAAATGATTAACAGAACTGCCCTATCCCAAAAGAAAACATTGAGCAAGTAAATAACTAAATAAACAGATAAGAATGTCTATAAAATAATATATTTATTGAGATATACTAAGAGGGTCAAAAATAGTTATCGAAAAATTTTAAGATAAATATTTCCTAACAATATAATTTGTTAATGATTTCCTATAAAAAACTAAGTTAAGAGAAAGTTTTGTTTGAAAAAAAACAAAATAAGTATCACATGAACCAAAATAGTTATTAGCTTAAGGCGATATATACAAATCCTTTTTCCTTTAAAAATTTTCTAATTAAATGGGTTACAAAAACGTCTTACATGGCCAATTCGCCCCGACTGTTGATGCTGATCAAAAATATATATGATTCGTAATCCTTAGTATTAGCAGTAGTAGACCTTATTATATGTTCAATCACATGCATCGAATAATAAAAATAACTCCAAAAAGAAATATTTTAAAAATAATTTTCCAATCGTTTGAGTGATATTATTAGCCCCAAACACTTAAAGTCAATGATAATAAAGATAATAATCAAAGTATATGATTTATGGGCAAGGTGTGCCTTGATTTGAATAACAACAACAATACACATTTCTAACCAGTTTTCGTAATTTTGTTTTCTACAACTTTTAAAGGCCCGATTCTAATGCAAAACAACTTTAACTTCAATGGCGCTATATGTACATACATTTCGTACTGGAACAATAACAATAACAATCGAGATAACATTAGAGGCGTTTTGGGGGCTCGCAACTTGAATCAAGTTCAATGCGACGACGACTTGGCAACCGATCTGGCCCAGCAAACTTGCCTGCCGCCTCTCCTCATGAATATTTAGCGGAATTCTAACATTAAATTTCAGTCATTTTGCATAACGATTTGATATATATATCGCTTTATGCGTAACACACTGAGAAGGGAGTGAAATTTTCGGCGTACAGAAACTTCTAAAAAGCCGCCTTGATAGGCAGGAAACACTCATTGAAAGAGGCTTGTTTGTGATTACAAAATTGCAACTCATTTCGCCGGACTGAATTGCATTTATTAAATAATCCACCTGTTCTAGTAAACAAATTTCTGCAGGTTTAGTTAAAATATGCGAATAACAACAAGCAGCTACCTAAGATATTCCGGTATATATAGCAGTTGAAATAAACAAAATACTAGTTTGGCTTTTATTTAAATTAGTACAGGATTTTCACCTGATCTAGACATGATTCTGGGGCCCTATATAAAGCCGTCGATTGGCACAGCTAAGGCCATAATCAACTTGAAGATCGTGTAAGATCCAACGGAACGTAGAAATCTATAACGCGTGTGAGGAGAGGATTTGAATAAATTGAGTCTGAGTGATAATGGTATGGATAAAGATAATGTGCCAAAGTGTTATAAAAGATGGTGATAGTGGAAGTAAAGTGACATTTATTAAAGGACTTGCTTTATCAGTCCTTAAAAATAAAACCATACAATGGTTTTTACTCAAAATTAAAAATAAAAAACGTTTATAATTACAAAGTATTCTATAGCATTGCCTCTGGCAATAAATATGTATAAAATAAATTAAAATCGTTCATAACTTTGTCAATAATAATCTATTCATTTCATTACGGAAATCTTTTCTTTGATAGTTTTTATTAGCATTAATAAAGTGCATACTGAATTGAATATTTTTTAAAGAAAAAATTTTAGAAAAAAATTCAGCACATTTTTTTTTTAATGAACATTATAAATCAACTTGGCTGTGGATCCTTCTCAAGAATATTTTTCATTTATAGGGTCGAAAATGACTCCTTTACTACTCTGTAAGCTTCGGGTTAAGATTATAATACCCTGTGCTTATTTATAATTAGTTGATCATTTCTTATTATTATTACATTTGTAATTCCACTTCTACTTCTAGACAAGCTACACTGACAAAGGAACCAAAGTAAGTGCAAGTAAATTCCTAGTATTATCCTGAAGTACTTAACGATTTTTATTTCCCATAGCCTGAAGCCGGCAAATTTCTAAGCTTTGATCACCTGACATTCTACGTTGGCAACGCCAAGCAGGCGGCCAGCTACTACACCACTCGTCTGGGCTTCGAACCACTTGGCTACCAGGGACTAGAGACCGGTGAGAGGCGCTTCGCCAAGCATGCAGTGCGCCAGAACAAGATCGTCTTTGTGTTCGTCTCCGCGTATACGCCGGACGACGAGGAGCATGGACTCCACCTGATGCGCCACGGTGATGGGGTCAAGGATGTGGCCTTTGAAGTAGAGGATCTGAATGCCATCTTTACGCTGGCAGTGTCCCGCGGCGCCGAAGTGGTGCGCGACATCTGGGAGGAGAGCGATGACCACGGATTCGTGAGGTTTGCCACCATCAAGACGTACGGTGACACCACCCACACCTTTGTGGAGCGCAATGGCTATGCCGGTGACTTTCTGCCGGGATTCCAGCGTGGAGCAGAGGATGTTCTGCTGAAGGGCTTGCCGTCCACCAAACTAAACTTCATCGATCATGTGGTGGGCAACCAGCCGGATCTGCAAATGGAGAGCGTGGCCTCCTGGTACGAGAGAATTCTGCAGTTCCATCGCTTCTGGTCTGTGGACGACTCCCAGATTCACACGGAGTACTCCGCCCTGCGGTCCATTGTGATGGCTAACTACGAGGAGACGGTGAAGATGCCCATCAATGAGCCGGCAAATGGCAAGAAGAAGTCGCAGATCCAAGAGTACGTCGAGTACTATGGAGGAGGTGGTGTCCAGCACATTGCCCTCAACACTGACGACATCATCCAGGCGGTGAGCAACCTGAAGGCTCGGGGCACCGAGTTCCTTACCATTCCCTCGTCTTACTACGAGATCCTGCAGCAGCAGCTCTCGCAGAGCCGCACCAAGATTAAGGAGGACATGGAGATCTTGAAGAAGCTGAACATTTTGATTGACTTCGATGAGAACGGCTACTTGCTGCAGATCTTTACGAAGAACTGTCAGGACAGACCGACTCTCTTCCTGGAAGTTATCCAGCGCCACAATCATAACGTAAGTGCTGCTAAGAAAATATTTATTTAAACTCATTTATCTAAGAATGTAATAATTATAATTTTCCAGGGCTTCGGTGCCGGCAACTTCAAGTCCCTGTTTACGGCCATAGAAATCGAGCAGGCCAAGCGTGGCAACTTGTGAATGAGTGCAATATAAAATACAAAATGCAATGAATTAATTAAACAGAATAACTAAAGCTGATAATCTTTGCTTCTAAATGTCATTTGTTTAAACGCTGGTCCCTGAATCGGTTGTCTATCAACACCTCATTTCTAGGATCGTCTTCGGCAAAAGACACCATGTGCGGGTTCCAGAAGCCTGGGGGCGTTGAACTTCGGACGTCCACATGTCGGCAATTGTTTAAATATACTTTGATTTTGTCGTCAGTCAGGTTCGAGCCCATAAAGTTGATAAACTGAAACGACAATTAATGTTTGAATATACTTATATATTATTCATTCCTCAGACCAACCTTTTCGCAATCAGCACAATTGATGTTGTATCGCTCTTTGAGCGTCAACTCAGGCTCTTGTTTAACCAAAATTGGGCGTGGGAACTCCTCCTCCTCTTCCACTGAGTCCTTGCTTTCGTTATTATCTTTGATGTCCATCATATACCTCTCAATATCCTCGGGCAGCTTCGTTGATTCGTTACCAAATTCCTGCTCTGCTGGCTGAGATATGGGTTCTTTTTTAACGGGTCGAGTAATTGGGATTGCAGAGGGATTCGCTTTATTCTGCTTTTGCTGCTGAATCATGTTCCTTTCGTACTGCCGCAAAGCATTGGAGCACGTATCATCGTCATCCTTTAAAATCGCCTCCAGCACATCCATCGTACCCAATTTGTTAACATTCTCGGAATCTTCCAGAGAGTCGTTAACAAAGATTATGTCTTGAGTGCCGGGCGTAAGGAGGACCACGCTTTCTGAGGTGTTGTTTATCTTAAGAAATGGCGGCGTTGCAGGTGGTGGCATCAAAGGGACTTCCGAGCTATCCATGGTGAACTCGGCATCATCCTCCAGCTCAAAGGTGGGCTTGGGAATCTGAAGAGGACTGCTGCTGATGCTGGTGTCGTCGTCTAGTGTGCCCTCGCTGGCGCTTGAAGCGGTCACGGTGTCGGTTCTGCAAACTTAGATTTGAATATTAAATGGCTTAAAGTGATTATTACGGATAATTACCTCTGCATTAAGGATCGAGGTGGGCGAGACCTGCTTAAATTTGGGCTATCCTCTATCACATCCTTTTCGCTGGTGTTCGTCTTGTTGCCTTCGAACTTTAACCGAGTTTGCTTCAAGTTGTGGCCGCTGCTCTTGTGGGTTAGTGACAATTTGGTGAGGACGGCGGGGTTCTTTGGTGTCTTGCGGATATAACTCTGGTTCGACGTGGATATAGTGTTCGGCTGCACGTTCTCTAGGTCTCGTATGTCTGGCTTTCTATGTAGTAACAGCTTAAACTTGCGCGGACTTCGCAAAGCATTGGTTTCCGTCTCTGTAATGCTCTCGTCCTCCTCCATTTCCTGATCCTCGTCGGAGAGCTCGATGCTGTTGAGGGCAATATTCATGTTCAGAGAGTTCTGGCTTTGCGGTAGTGGTGATATTTCATTCTTTGGTTTTTTGGGCGACAGTTTTATTCGCTTTTCCGCCTGCACCAAGGCCATGGACTCCTGCCGCTCCTTTAGCAAGTCGATCGCCTTATGCAACTTCTCGTTGTGCGCCTTCAGGCTCTCAATGGTTTTGTCGCTCTCCTCAGATGCTCGCTGCATCACTGTGGTTGATTTATTAATTATATTTAATAAATTAATAAATGCAGTCCATTAAGTGCAACTTACTCAAGGCGTGCTCTTTGATAGTGTCCAGAGCGGCAATAAGACACTTCACACTCCGCTCCTTCTGTCCTCGACATGTTCCACACGTCATTTTCTCGTAATTTTATAAATATTAAATAGTATGTTTGATATTCATTTATGTTAAGGAATGTTTACGTTTTTGCTGCGTCTTCACTAGCGATGTGCCTATTACCGATTAACTCTTATCTCTTATGCAGTGTTGGAAAACGTTATCAGCGAAACCAGAGCTATCGATGTCGATTACGACTCCCACTCGTGTATAATTTTATTTTTCACTACTCAAGCTTATTATTAAATAAATTAAGCACTTTTTGGCTATGGCACACCTGCGGGAGACCTCGGACAAGGCGCTGAAGCTGCTGCGCACGTTGCCGCGCGTTCAGATTGGGAATCTCCGGCCAAATCCCAATTCCAAACAGAATGTGAGTGCCAGCCGGTTGAATAACAACATGCAATTGGTTAATTTATTTGATTTTCTGTGCCAATTTCTCAGGACAAGCGTGGCCGGGCCCAGCACGGCGGGGACAAGCACGGAGCAGGCAACAAGGGATCCGGACAGCGTCAGAACTTCATGCGGCTGGGCTATGAGACGGGAAATCAGCCCTTTTACATGAGATTTCCCTACGAACCTTACTACAAGGGGCACCACCTGAAGCGACAGTATCCGCCTATCTCCCTGCTCCAGTTGCAGGTGCTCATCGATACCAACCGGATAGACACAAGCCAGCCCATAGATATCAGTACGCTGTGCAACTCGGGCCTGCTGAAGATCAAGCCAGCGGAGCTGGAGTACGGGTTCCAGCTTACGGATGATGGGTTGGACAACTTCAAGGCCAAGATCAACATCGAGGTGCAGCACGCAAGCGAGGCTGTCATAGCAGCTGTGGAGAAGAACGGCGGCGTAATCCGCACAGCTTACTATGACCCGCGCAGTCTGCACATGCTGGCCAATCCGCAAAAATGGTTCCAGAAGGGTGTTCCCATACCCAGCCGGATGCTGCCGCCCCAAGACGCCGTTGACTACTACACGGATCCCAAGAATCGCGGCTATCTGGCCAATCCCGAGGAGATTAGCAAAGAGCGCCTGGTGCTGGCCCAGAAATATGGTTATGAGTTGCCTAAAATCGAAAATGATTCCGCCTACGAGATGCTCACGACCACAAAGGATCCAAGGCAAATATTCTATGGCCTGGAGCCCGGCTGGCTAATCAATATTGTGGACAAAACAATCACAAAGCGTAAGGTGGAGTAATTAGTAGAGTTCCATTACTATGCATTTTGTTAAATAAAGAAATGGTTACAAAAAGCTGTTAGACTATGATACTGAGCGACATTTTCTTGTGTCCTTGTCTCCATTTTTGTGTTCATATAAACACCTGCTTGGCCGACAGGTTCTCCATGAATGGCTTGACTACAGCACTGGTGGCAAAGCAGAATATCAATCCGAATGTTATTGAGATGGGCAGAGCGGGCAGGGCCTTGCGCCAAATGGCTAAGAGCAGGAGCGTAAGGCAGAGTCCGATAAGAATGGCCACAAAGCAAGCAATTGTGGTGGTCCAGTCGCCATAGCTAGAGGCTTTGCCTACTAATACCGAATAGAAGATGAAGTCGCCAAGGCCCAGTTTGATACCACCTTTATGGAATTATGTTTATGGTTATGTTTTCGTAAAATAGTTCGATTAACTTACGTTCTTCTTGCCCCTCCTGTTGACTGGGATCTGGGGCCGTCACAGTGCGATACTCGTTGGAACGCTGAGCATTGCCGCTTTGTGTACTTTGAACTTCGATCTGACGACGAGCAACTCGCTCGCTGAGGTTTGCAGACCATTCTTGAGTGAATCCCGCAGCCTCAGCTGAAAAAAATCAAGAAAAGTGAGAAATTAAAGATAACCCTTGATTTGGAGGGCTTTGAAATGGAGCCCATTTCGCAGCTTTATCTCGAATGATGTTCTACAAAGTAGCAGCGCTTTATACCATATGCCCAAACAATGCTAAACAAGACGTGAAAAACAGACAAAACGCCAAATAAGCAAGATATACACACATTTGAGAAGATATAAATTTAAATCATAAAATATATATAATGCATATGTACCGTTTCCGCGCAAATTGCTTTTAAAAGTCACAAGTGGCATACCTTCAGCTGCCAGTGCGTTGCCCCCATCATCCCGCTGATTCTGCTGCGGATGGGGTCGGGAGTTGTTACCTGAACGTACGCCACTACTAACCACCGCTGCCTCAGGCGATGCCAGCGAGTTTTGTGTGGCCCGTGTCGTAGTGGTGGAATTACTAGATGAAGGCGATGATGAGGCGGTTGCCTGTGATTGCTGCGGCGTGTAATGAGTGCCCATGTATGTATAGATGACGGTAGCTAAGGAATAAAAACCATGTTAGAACCAAACCATTCAGATTAGTGATTTATAAATACATGAATAGATCAAAGCGGGAAAGATTTGCTCATTCCGCTCCTGTGCCGTCTCCACTAGTATGCGTAGAGGTCCTCTCGGCGAGAGGACAGCTATGAGATCTGCAGAAAACATAAATATACATTTAAATATGCTAGTTTTTAGATTAATGAACCTAAAGCTCACCCCAAATAGAAATGGCAGCCAGCACAGCCCAGGCAGTCCATTCAGGCAGATATTTGATGAAAACCAAGGCCATGAGGGCTGCCACAAATATAAGGTATCCCTGCTGCAACCTCAGTGGTCCCTGCCAATGTATGGACATCATTCCGACCACACCAAAGTTCCACATGATCAGCAGGGCCGTAGGGTAGTCCATGGGTATGTTGTAGGCACGCAGGAGCTCCCTTAAAAAATCAATATTTAATTAAAAAAAAATCCAAAAAGGGAATCTTTACTTACTCCAGGTATAAGTACGTAAATATGAACAATAGCATAAAGGAGGAGAGTATAAGCCAACCATGAATGATGCGATAGCAACGTTTTTTATACAAAACAATTAGTAGAATGGTCATCACCACCACCACGCTCATCAGAATCAAGGAGTTGGCCAGGGCATTCCAGAATTTTACGCTCGGTTCGGGCGAAAGCTCATGGAACGGAGTGTACAAACTGAGGAAGAAGAGGCAGCCAGTCAGTAGGTGCAGGTATGCGAAAGAATATTCATCTTACAGGTAGACATCCGTGCTAGAATAGAAGCTTATAGAGTTGATAGTGGCCACCACTACCAACATGCAGAGGGAGACGGGTACAAACAACTTGATTACGTGCTGGGCGCCATATTTCAGACCCTGTTCTTCCTCCGTTTCATTTGTAGGCGGACCACCAGCGCCGCCCCCACTCAGTCTTGAAGTATGTGGTCCGCCAGAGTCTCGTATCACTACATTGGGGACTGCAAGTATAGCCTGGGAAAAAAACAAATAAAATCCATAAAAATGTTCGATATACTAATAAAGTGAAACCCACAGCATCTGGTGTATCCTGGTCATTGCATCCGTAAGTGTTCCGCTGTTGCTGCCGCTTTGGAGGACGCTCCAAACGCTCTGACTCGCCGTTCAGACTGCCGTCATCAGCACCCACTCCCACGCCCGATGGTCTGGAGGAGCTGGTAGACTGGACATGAGCAGCCATGAGTGGTGTGCGTTCGTTCGCCTCCGTAGCGCTGGACGCCGACCACTGCGAAGCCGTATTTGTGGGTTGGAGCGCTGTAAGGCGTTTGATATCGTTTAGTTGGCAAATGCAGGCGGCATGGGTACTCACAATCAGTGGAACCGAAGTAAATGTCGCTTGCAAAAACTTTCTTTTGTTTTGACAAGAACGCGACTCATAGACTAGTGATGGACCAACACTAGTCCGGCTCAGTAATCGAATTTGATTTATTTTTATTAAAAATAAATTAAAAACATAATTTAACTTAATAAAGAAAACACATAATTTATTTGCTGTTTCCTCCTATAGCATAGAGATATTATTTAATTAAAATGCATTTAAATAAAAATATACTTAAATTCGATATATGAAAATACCTATCGAAGTAAAAAATACCAAAGTAAAGCATGGTCGCACTAATCATTTCATAAGACCCAACAAAACAACATAATTTGCCAAAACAATTAAAAGTTTAACTATGTTGCGAGCCTTAAAATCACATGTTGAAACTCCCATAGTGATTGTCACCGTATGTTTAATTATTTTAGATAATCATTTGCAAGTGTTAAGTCGATAAACTAAATGTATTGATTGAATTCACAGCGTGCGGCGTCAACAAATGCGGAAAAGTTGGAGGAGATCCGCGAACGCCTGGCCAAGGGTCCCAATTTTCAAGACTTTGTCCAGAATCCGGACTACTCAAAGAGCGAATGGGATGACTACGCAGGAAAGTTGCGGCGTGAAAAGGGCGAGGAGCAGCGCCTCCGGCTGCCCCCTTGGCTTAAGACCACGATTCCCGTGGGAAAGAACTACGCCCGGATCAAGGAACAGATGCGTGAGCTCAAGCTCTCCACCGTGTGCGAGGAGGCACGGTGTCCAAACATTGGCGAGTGCTGGGGCGGCGGCGAACATGGCACTCAAACAGCCACAATTATGGTAAGAAGCCTCCCTTGACCTTGACCTATGTTGATAAGCGAAAGTATTCCTTATCTGGGGTCTCAGTGGAAAATCTAAAGATTAAACATGTCCACGATTATTTACAGCTAATGGGCGACACATGCACGCGAGGCTGTCGCTTTTGTTCGGTGAAAACAGCAAGAAAACCTCCGCCACTGGACTCGAATGAGCCTGTGAATACCGCCACGGCTATTGCATCCTGGGGACTGGATTACATTGTGCTAACCTCCGTGGATCGTGATGGTCAGTACTCGTGTAACTTTAAAATTAATAATATCTACATAAATGTTTATTTCTCCGCAGATTTGGATGATGGTGGCTCAAAGCACATTGCGGAAACTGTAAAGGAAATCAAGGCGCGGTAAGAATAATATTTTTGATTTAATGGATACTAACTATTTATCCTAGTTATTAGGTAGTTTTTGTTATTAATCAATATATTTGCTTACAGGAACGCCAACATCTTTGTGGAGTGCCTGGTGCCAGATTTTCGCGGAAATTTGGAGTGCGTGGAAACGATTGCCAACTGTGGGTTGGATGTTTACGCGCACAACATTGAGACAGTTGAAAAACTCACACCCTATGTGCGAGATCGTCGCGCCCATTATCGCCAGACGCTGCAGGTCCTCGCCGAAGCTAAGCGTTTCAATCCTAATCTCATAACGAAGAGCTCCATCATGCTGGGCCTCGGAGAAACCGACGAGGAGATTGAGACCACATTGAAGGACTTGAGGAATGCCGGCGTTGACTGTGTCACCTTGGGCCAGTACATGCAGCCCACGAATAGACATCTTAAAGTCATCGAGTACGTTACGCCCGAGAAGTTCAAGCATTGGGAGGAGCGAGGCAACGAGCTGGGATTCCTTTACACGGCCAGTGGTCCCCTGGTTCGCAGCTCTTATAAAGCCGGCGAGTTCTTTATCACGAGTATATTGGAGAACCGGAAGAAGAACAAGAGCGCAAATGCATCGCCGAAGGATTAGGATAATTGTTGATTCTTTAATATTCGATAAATTCTAGGTGCCTAGATTCACAAATGGATAAGTTTAGTTCTGCTTTTATTCGCAAAACGGCCTTTTATTGTGCAATCTATATATAAATAATTACACAAGAATGTGGTTATAAATGTATTTTGAAATAAATTCGAATTGTTATTGATAGTTATAATGGACGTGATTTATGCGCTGAAGAGTCAGGTTCAACATTTTAGTTGCTATTAACTTTTTATACCCCTGCAGAGTATTATAGTTCTAGTCAGAAGTTTGTAACTCAGTAAAGGAGACATTTCCGACAATATAAAACATATATATTCTTGATCAGCATCAAACAAAATAAATATATAAATTTTCAAAAAATGTAAGGGGTTACATCGCTATAACTGTGAACAAATTAAATTTTTGAATACATTTTTCTGGTTTGTTGAGATAATAAAAACTAACATGGAAAAGTATGAAAATTAATGAATTTTTGGCTTAGTTCTGATCTATTGTCATGATCCGATTGCAAGCTGCAAGGGGATACAAACTTCAATTTCCGAAATAAGCTTCCTTTCTTGTAATATATAATTAATGCCAAGCTTACTATATCAATTAAACCATTTATTATTAAAATAAAATATTTATTTCGGCTTTGAAATTTATTTAAAATTCATAGTATTAATTATGGTTTGGCGCTATGCCCTTCTATGTAGTAGTTGTCGTGCATGGCCACCTGGTCACACTGATTCGAATTGCTCTATCAGGTCTTTCCAGTGTTGCCAGCGCCTCAGCACAAAAAAAAGACAGATGATAAAAATAAAATGACAAAAAAAAGGACAGACATTTTTTTTAAGGACAAAAAAAATGACAAACATAGTTTTCTTATTTTTCATTTGTTTCAAGTAAAATTTCGTCGATTTCTTCGTTAATTTCAATTTCGCCTTCCTGTCGTGCATATGCTGCATTCGACCCGATAAGCTTAAGGCAACTACCAGGTATCTTATAATCATGGCAACATGCACCGCTTCGACGCGCGAACGGCAATGCACTTTGTATATGTTTTTTTGTTTTTCCATGTGCACGCACCATGTAAATTTTTGGATTTAATGTACACTTGCAGTATTTGCAGTATGCCTTGTTAGAATCTGTGGCATCTCGGCACAACCAATTCATCAGCGCCGGTTCTTGCAACCATGATGCACGAAATTTTTGTTTGTATTGTTCCTTTGGCATGTTGAAACTTTTAGGCACATTTAACCGATACTAAATACGTTTGATGTCGATTACACAAAAACACAAAACACTGCACTGCTTTCAAAAATGCTTATCGATTTCAGAAATTCGATATGAAAGCGATACCACACAGTTTTAAATAAATTGAAAATTATACATATTTCATGAACATTTAAGAAATAAAAAATTTTTGAAAAAAGGATGAAAAAAAGGACAACAAGCCAATAAAAGGCTGTTTCTTCGGATAGAGGATGTTTCAAAATTTTTGCGGACAAAGCTGTTTCAAAAAGGACAGATCTATCCTAAAAAAGGACAAATTGGCAACACTGGGTCTTTCTATTATTGTTTTGTGTTTGCGCATTGATTGCATTGTATTGAATAGAGGAAGTCAGCTTAAAAAAAAAAAACAAAGAAACCAGCATTTTCAAGATGCCCCGCTTGGTCAACGGAAGAGAAGCCGCACCCACGTACTCGAATTTGGTATGAAGCAAAAGCAGTTAATAATATAAACACAAAACAAAAACACGCACTAGTTCCCTGTTTACTATCTTTCTTGCGCCACAAATACCATGCTTAGTTGGGTTCAGTGACCATAAGTTGACTTATCTTTTTAAGTTACATTCCCTCATTAACTGAGAGAGGATGTAATTGCATATATGTCTGTACAAACAAGTGATTGCACAATTTTTGCTGCGTAGGCAAAATACCTGCCGAAACGGACACCGAAAAGAAAACATCTGTTGCTTGTTTTTTGGCCTGTTCAATGAGTAATGCATATGTACATATATACACTTTTACATAGGTTGGCTTCATATTCATCTTCAATCTCATTGTGGGAACTGGAGCTTTGACCCTGCCTGGTGTATTCGCCAGGGCGGGATGGATGCTGAGCCTTGTTGTCATTGTGCTGCTGGCCATCGTCAGTTACATGACCGTCACCTTTATTATCGAGGCCATGGCCTGCGCGAATGCCATCAGGAACTGGCAAACGCTGCAGGCTCTGCGTCAGAGCAGAAGTTCGGCGGAGAGCAGCGAGAACGATGACAATGCCGACGAGGTTTCCCTGGCATCTGGAACTGATCAGGTGGGCGACTTTGAGCGCGTACCGCTGACCTTCCAGAACAGGGAGTTCCACTATTACCAGCTGTCACACAAATTCGAGCTCGGCGAAATGGCGACACTCTTCTTCAACGAATTCGGACGTATTATGTTTTATCTCTGCCTGATAGTGTATCTCTACGGCGACCTGAGCATATATTCCGCCGCCGTGGCAAGAAGTCTGCGGGACGTTGTGTGGTGAGTGCTTGATTGCGATCTAACCATCCAGGTTTTTATAAATTGTTATGATTATTCTTTCAGCGATCAAACCAATGGAACAGACACGAATAATTTAATGTTATGGCCGGGAGATTTTAAGAACAACACAGCGAGACCTTGTTGGAGGGAACACACTATATCTCGTCTTAGCATGTACAGAGTGTTTTTAATCGGATTCACCCTGATTTTCGGTCCATTTGCCGCTTTCAATGTACAAAAAACCAAATATTTGCAGATGCTAACCGCTGCCTTCCGTTGGCTGGGTAAGTAGGGTCAGAAATTGACTGTTAAAAGTACTTATCACTTTTGTTTTACAGCCTTTACCTTGATGATCTGCATATCGCTGAAGCTACTGATAACACAAGGTGCCAAGGGACACCCCGAAAGCTTTAATGTTTATGGTATTCCGTCGCTTTTCGGCGCTTGTGTCTATTCGTTTATGTGCCACCATTCCTTACCCAGTCTCCTGGCGCCACTCAAGCACAAGTCGATGGTATCAAAGATTCTGTCTATTGACTACATCGTCATCTGTGCATTTTACATTTTACTAGCCATGACAGGCATCTTTGCCTTTGAGCGAATCGAAGATCTTTACACCTTGGACTTCCTCCCTTATGATGTGACCTACATAGATTTTTGGTCGGGTCTTTTAATTTCCATTGATTATTTCCTGGCACTCTTTCCCATATTTACCCTTTCGACCAGTTTTCCCATCGTTGCCATAACCCTAAAGAACAATTTGCAAGCCCTGTTCCTGGACATGTCGCAATACGGGTCCTATAGCCTTCTTGTCCGTCTGATGTTTCCCTTGTTCGCCGTCATTCCACCGTTCTGTATAACCTATTTCACAGAAAGTCTATCCAGTTTAGTGGCTTTTACTGGTACGTATGCTGGCACTGGAATACAGTATCTTATCCCCATTTCCCTGGTGTACTTCGCGAGGAAAACATGTTCGGAGCTTCTGGGAAGCGGCGTTGTGAATCAATTCCAAAGTCCCTTCAAGTCCAGTGCTTGGCTTGTTTTTGTCTTAATTTGGTCAATTTTATGTGTCTGCCTGGTATCAATTAATTTATTTAGTTAAGGTAATTAAGTACACAATTAACAAGCGTGTAGTTGTACATATATATTTAATGCAGAATATATTATTAAATACGAATTTTTTACGATTATAAGTCAGTATTGAAATCGGCTGTGAAAAACAAATTTCAATAAAGTTTTTATAATAGATATGTTCAAAATAAAACATAGTATTTACATCAAGAAATTATAAGAATATAACCTATGTAATAGAACCCATATTTAAAATATAAATTCTTAATATTTTGTTGGGAATAAATATATTAATGCTTCACCTTTTTGCAAACTAAATATTAAATAGTTTGAAAATATTAATCATTGTAGTACAAATATTAAAGAAATTCTCTGGATGTATTTTTTTATTATATCGTTAAATCGCATCTGTATGTTTAGACTTATATAAAAATATATTGTTATTGAAGTATTATAAAGATGTGTATATAACTGTTTTTAGCAATGTATTAATATTTTGATTGAAAATATTTGAATTAGATTTTTATCCGTAGGGTAGTGACGGATAGCGGATATTTTTTAAAAGTGTGACCTTAATCCAACCATAAGAATGTGTACATATATCGAATAGTCTATCGAAGTCTCCCCGTCTACAAATAAATATTTACCAATTGTTTTTATTTTGTATTTATACGGTTTTCGAAGTTTAAAAACCATCTATGATTATTTAATATAATTAGTAGAAATTAAAATGTCTTTATCCTTGGACAACAACAAGGCGGGGCTCAGGAAGATGGATATGAAGCTGGAAAACTATCCCACTTGCGCCGTGGAGGCACTAACTCGATTGGGTAAATTAACTCACCCTAAATTAAGAATTTCGCTTACACTACTGAAATTGCAGAAACCTTGATTGCCAGCCGGAACAAGCAGAACATGGTGATGCAAATCATATCGGAATACATATTTCTGGAGAGGAGCGCCAAGGATGGACCCCTAAAGTCGCAGGCGCTGCCGATCAGTCAGTTGAACCTGTTCCAGGAGTTTCAGCTCATCATTGCTCTGATTGAGTACTTTTCTCGTCCCGGCAGGGATGCCACACGAAATGCCATATTCCTGTCACTGTTCGGCAGTCACTTGACCCCCCAACGCTCTAAGCTTCTGTCCCGGCTTATAAGCACTGCGGTTTCCGGTTCCGTAGCGCCGCTGCTCTCCTCTGCCGGCACCTGGATGCAGCAGGTGGGCTGCAAAACGCCGCTCAGCCTGGAGGTGGCGCAGAATATAGTTAGCGACTTTATATCCTACACGCGGAAGACGCCCGAGCAACTGAAGCATCTGCCGATGGTGGGACCACACTTTGCAGCCAACTTTATGGTGGCAGTGGCGGATCTCTATCTGAACGAACAGCGCTCCCATGTGCTGACACCGCCGCCAGATGCGTTGCTGGACACGATAACTGAATGGATGACGGAGAATCCCACGTTGTGCCAGGCCTCGCAGCAGCCCTTGATACTGCCAGCAGGTGCTATAGCTATGCCCTTTGCTACCCCTTTGGCCGGACTTTTGCGATGGGTTGTTCTGGCTCCCTTGGTTTCCAATAGACCTGCCTACAGCAATCTGCATCTATCCCTCCTGCGAACTCTCCAGCAGCTGGTTAGCAGCGGAGAGACCACTGCTCTGCCCATCCAGGACCTCATGCAGATTGTGCAATCCCTGCAAAACCATTGCGCCCGTCTCAGCGAATCCAAGACGGACCCGGACACGGATGCAGCCTATCAGAAGTGCATGGAACGCTTCGCACAGGCCGTACAAATCGCTTTGAGCTCAAACTGCATCACCAATCAGATACAGTTGCTGTGCGTCCTGGAATCTTTGCCCCCCCATAAGCTGATGAAGATCGTCATTGCCGCTCATAAAAAATAGTATAATATGAAATTTGATTATAATATAAACCTTTTTACATAGACCTGACGAAAAATTTATGGGATTAGCTTTATCACCAGGTTTTAATGGAAAATATGTATTGAAAATGTAAGTTGCCCTTTGTTACTTTCATTACTGAGCTCGATTCTTCCCAGATTTCGAAAGGAATGGCAATAGAAGGGGTTCCTTTTTATTTATAAACTAATTTATTATGTTGTCTTAGATTTTATTCTAAAATATTATTATCCCGCCCAGTTCGGATGCTGCCATACCGATAGGAAAGGCATACCGCGCATGTCCTTGACAGCAAGTAATGGGCAGTTGAAAGGACCTGCGGGAACGTGGTAAAAATCAATACTATTCCAGTTTCAGGCGTTCGTTGCGGTGCAAGCTTGTTGAATAGAATCCAAAACGTAGCTCGAAAGCCTCCGAGAGGGAATTCACTTGTCGTCTGTTATAAATGATGCAATGAATCCTGTGCCGAGCCGCGAATTCCTCGAGGTCCATCCTCTGCACCAGCATCAGCCGCATTGCAAGCAGCAATGTTTTGTGTTCACGGAGATTGCGGACATCGAGTTGCCCGCAGAGATAACCAAGTTCGGTGGCGGAACTGAGAAGATCAGGTGTTCCAATGGCGGCATACCCACCTACAGTACCAAGAAGGACTCCTGCAGCGAGTCCTCGGGCGAACGTCCGGAGAGGTCCAGGGGTCGCAAGATTCTACTGGGCGTGGGTGTGGTGCTTATCTGCATCGCCATGGCCGGAGGGATACCCCTAGCGCTGCAACTCCGCTCCTCGTCGCTCCTGGAGGCCCGGTTAGCTTTCATACGCCGCCTGCTGACGGAGTCGCCGCTAATCGAAGGCTCCTGGAAGCCACCGAGTACCATGAATCTGAACAGCAGCAATCTCTTCGAGGTGCGGCAGAATCACATCGGTGCTGTGCTCTGGCCTATCGCAGTGCCGTGCGGAGCCCAGTACCTGGATGCAGTGCAGCTTACGCTGGAGGGTATTGATAGAGCCAAGCGCATTACCGCCGCCAGCGATCTGATGCACATTGTGGAGTCCGCCGATGAGATGGAGCAGACACATATCCGGGGCGAGGTGGCCGTTCTAATGGGCATCAGTGGGGGCCATGCCCTTGGCACCAGCACGGCGGTCCTGCGCTCCATCTATCTGCTGGGAGCCCGGTTCGTGTCCATCACCAGCTTGGAGTGCACCACTCCATGGGCAGCGGCGGCCATTCGCCGGCCCGATTACCTCGTCGAGGAGAATGTGACGAATTCATTCAACGAATTCGGACAGGTAAGAAATTAAAAAAATAAAAGCTTTATAATTAAGAAATTATTATTTTTCTCCATTTTCAGACGATGCTCTTCGAGATGAATCGCCTGGGTATGCTGGTGGAGATTTCGATGCTCAGCGAGGCTGCTATGTTGGCCGTCTTGAAAACGGCCAAGGCGCCCGTACTCCTCACCAACGCCACACCGCTTTCCATGTGCAACGGTACCAACATAGCTTCCATTCCCGACCACGTACTTAGGTAATATTCCACTAGGACTCCATCTTACCACTCTTACCCTTTCAATCAACCTCAGCCTGTTGCCCGAAAACGGAGGAGTGATACTGCTCAACTTGGAGCGCTGCGGCGATCGGACTCTGGGCGTCCGGGAGGCCATCACCGCCATTAACTATGTGCGCAAGGTGGCCGGTGTGGATCACATTGGACTGGGTGGAGCTCCCAAGAGCTATGCCCTGCTGCTGGCCGAACTGGCCAGGGATCGGGTCTGGGGCAATGCGGCCATCAAGAAGCTTGTGGGCGGCAATGTCATGCGGATTCTGCGGGAGATCGAGACCCTAAAGAACCGACTGCCGCTGTACGAGGAATGGATTCCGCACGAGTCCATCGAGAGCAACTCCTACTGCCGCTATCCGGAGTCTTAAGAGCAGCTCCATCAATTAGCTCAATTAGCGTTTCTTCCCACACATAACTACCGAACTATTTAATTAAATTATTAAAGTACAATCGGCGTACAAGTTTAATTGTAAGTGAAAGTAGCAGCCTATTTGCACGTTTTACTATCCCTTCAGGAACTGTATCCCCCATTAAGCGCCTAGGCCGAGCTGTACATTTGTACATAGGTTTATATTTAATGAATATCATTCTAGGTTAAATACATATCGGTGTATGGAGATATTATAATATGGTTACGCTTAACGGCTACTAGAACTCCAACGACTATTTTACACTGATGCCCATTCGCACGCCGAGGGTCAGGGAAATCACTTCTTGCTCTGATGGCCGCTCGTTTGCCTCGCGCTTAACAATCCTCCGCGAGAGAAGGTCCTCGTTCTGGTCCAGGTCCTGGTTATCGAAGTCCAGTTCGCGCTTTACTCGCGATGGCTCGACCTCGTCGTCCTCCAGTTCGAAGACATTGTTGTCCGTGAAGGCTAGGTGGTTGATCTCCTTGAAGAAGGTGGTCTTCGCGTTACGAATGGTCCTATCGTAACCAGGATCGCTCAATGGCGGCAGGTACGTGGCAGGAATTCGACTGGTGCCCCTGTATCCGGAGTCAGGACAACGTGGATCGATGGATCCCGGATAGCAGTAAACCGGCGTAGTGGCGTCGATTAGCGTCCTCGTTGTCGTTACCACCAGACATTCGGGATCTGAGGAGCCTGGATAGCACCTAGGCTTAGGCGTTGGCGAGGGTTCTTGCGGACAGCGTTTGTCCGTAGAGCCTGGATAACAGTTTGGTTTGGAGGTGGTGACAGGTGTTCTTGTCGTCGGGGGCGAGTACGTTACTGGCACGCAGTCAGGATCAGAAGAGCCCGGGAGACACCTTGGCCTTTGTGTAGTAATTGGTGTCCTTATTGTGGTTGCCGGGCACCTTGGATCGGTAGATCCAGGAAAGCAATTGGGCTTAGGTGCAATAGTCGGAGGACGATAACTTGATGGCGGCAAGTAAGTGGCAGGCTGGCATTTAGGGTCATCCGAGCCCTCATAACATCCTGCCCTCCTGGTTGTTGGGACCTTTGGGCATCTTGGATCTGGGGATCCTGGGAAGCAGTTAATGCATTCAGGATCTGAAGAGCCGGGATAGCACTTAGGCTGTGGCGTGGTAGGTGGTATCTTCGGGCAACGAGGGTCCGAAGAGCCAGGATAGCAACTGGGCTTGGAGGTAGTAATCGGGATCCTTGTTGTCGGAGGAGCGTAAGTGGCTGGCTGACATTCAGGGTCATTGGATCCAGGGTAACACCTTGGCTTCGCCGTAGCTATCGTTGTACGCCTAGTTGTGGGTGGCAGGTAAGTGGCTGGCTGGCACTCGGGATCTGTAGATCCTGGATAACATTTTGGTCGTTGAGTCGTTACTTTTGGACAGCGACTGTCTGTCGAGCCTGGATAGCAATTTGGCTTGGAAGTAGTTATAGGAGTCCTTGTTGTCGGAGGAGCGTAAGTGGCTGGCTGACATTCAGGGTCATTGGATCCAGGGTAACACCTTGGCTTCGCCGTAGATATCGTTGTACGCCTAGTTGTGGGTGGCAGATATGTGGCTGGCTGGCACTCGGGATCTGTAGATCCTGGATAGCATTTTGGCCTTTGAGTCGTTACTCTTGGGCAGCGACTGTCTGTCGAGCCTGGATAGCAATTTGGCTTGGAACTAGTTACAGGCGTTCTAGTCGTAGGAGGAGTGTAAGTGGCTGGTTGACAATCAGGGTCGTTTGAGCCTGGATAACACCTTGGCTTAGCCGTTGGAATGGTCGTTTGTACCGTAACTGGTGGCAGGTAAGTTGCTGGTTGACACTCTGGATCCGTTGAGCCAGGATAACACCTAGGTTTCGTCGTCGGGAATGGTTCCTGTGGGCAGCGACTATCTGTCGAACCCGGGTAGCAATTTGGTTTTGAAGTAGTTATAGGTATCCTCGTTGTAGGAGGAGTGTAAGTTGGCCTAGCAGTTGGAATCGTTGTTCTTACAGTTACTGGCGGAAGGTAAGTTGCTGGTAGGCATTCAGGATCTGATGACCCCGGGTAACATCTTGGCTTGGCCGTGGTAATGGGAACTCTAGTTGCTGGTTGACACTCAGGGTTCCTAGATCCAGGATAGCACCTTGGTTCTTGTGTTGTTGGCGGCTTTTGCGGGCAGCGACTGTCTGTCGATCCTGGATAACAATTTGGCTTTGACGTAGTTATAGGTATCCTCGTTGTAGGAGGAGAGTACGTTGGCCTAGTAGTTGGAATCGTTGTTCTTGCAGTTACTGGCGGAAGGTAAGGTTGGCATTCAGGATCTGATGAGCCCGGGTAACATTTAGGTTTAGATGTAGTTATAGATGTTCTTATTGTTGTTGCCTTCGTAGCTGCCGGACATCTTGGATCCGTTGATCCTGGGTAGCAATTGGGCTTGGGCGCAACAGTGGGTGGACGCTGAGTTGATGGCGGAAGGTAAGTGGCAGGCTGGCATTTTGGATCATCCGAACCGTCATAGCAACCTGCCTTTCTGGTAGTTGGCACTTTGGGGCACCTTGGGTCTGGCGATCCAGGGAAACAGTTCAGACATTCAGGATCTGAAGAGCCGGGATAGCACTTTGGCTGTGGCGTGGTAGGTGGAATCTTCGGGCATCGAGGGTCCAAAGAGCCGGGATAGCAATCGGGCTTGGAAGTAGTTATTGGAGTTCTTGTTGTCGGAGGGGCGTAAGTGGCTGGTTGACATTCAGGGTCATTGGATCCAGGGTAACACCTAGGCTTCGCCGTAGCTATCGTTGTACGCCTAGTTGTTGGTGGCAGATAAGTGGCTGGCTGGCACTCGGGATCTGTAGATCCTGGATAACATTTTGGTCGTTGAGTCGTTACTCTTGGGCAGCGACTGTCTGTCGAACCTGGATAGCAATTGGGCTTAGAAGTAGTTATTGGAGTCCTTGTTGTCGGAGGAGCGTAAGTGGCCGGCTGACATTCAGGGTCATTGGATCCAGGGTAACACCTAGGCTTCGCCGTAGCTATCGTTGTACGCCTAGTTGTTGGTGGCAGATAAGTGGCTGGCTGGCACTCGGGATCTGTAGATCCTGGATAACATTTTGGTCGTTGAGTCGTTACTTTTGGACAGCGACTGTCTGTCGAGCCTGGATAGCAATTTAGCTTGGAAGTAGTTATAGGAGTCCTTGTTGTCGGAGGAGAATAAGTTGCTGGTTGACATTCAGGATTGGTTGAGCCTGGGTAGCATCTGGGCTTCGCTGTCGTTACAAGTGACTTCGTTGGAATTGTTACTCTCCTTGTTGTCGGTGGGAGATAGGTGGCTGGTTGACACTCGAGGTCATTAGATCCTAAGTAACATTTAGGCTTAGATGAAGTTATAGGTGCCCTTATTGTTGTTGCCCTTGTAACTGTCGGACACCTTGGATCCGTCGATCCTGGGTAGCAATTGGGCTTAGATGAAGTTATAGGTGTCCTTATTGTTGTTGCCCTTGTAACTGTCGGACACCTTGGATCCGTCGATCCTGGGTAGCAATTGGGCTTGGGCGCAACAGTGGGTGGACGCTGAGTTGATGGCGGAAGGTAAGTGGCAGGCTGGCATTTTGGATCATCCGAACCGTCATAGCAACCTGCCTTTCTGGTAGTTGGCACTTTTGGGCACCTTGGGTCTGGCGATCCAGGGAAACAGTTCAAACATTCAGGATCTGAAGAACCGGGATAGCACTTTGGCTGTGGCGTGGTAGGTGGAATCTTCGGGCATCGAGGGTCCAAGGAGCCGGGATAGCAATCGGGCTTGGAGGTAGTAATTGGGGTCCTTGTTGTCGGAGGAGCGTAAGTGGCCGGCTGACATTCAGGGTCATTGGATCCAGGGTAACACCTTGGCTTCGCCGTAGCTATCGTTGTACGCCTAGTTGTGGGTGGCAGATATGTGGCTGGCTGGCACTCGGGATCTGTAGATCCTGGATAACATTTTGGCCTTTGAGTCGTTACTTTTGGACAGCGACTGTCTGTTGAGCCTGGATAGCAATTGGGCTTGGAAGTAGTTATCGGAGTCCTTGTTGTCGGAGGAGCGTAAGTGGCTGGCTGACATTCAGGGTCATTGGATCCAGGGTAACACCTTGGCTTTGCCGTAGCAATCGTTGTAGGCCTAGTTGTGGGTGGCAGATATGTGGCTGGCTGGCACTCGGGATCTGTAGATCCTGGATAACATTTTGGCCTTTGAGTCGTTACTCTTGGGCAGCGACTGTCTGTCGAGCCTGGATAGCAATTTGGCTTGGAAGTAGTTACAGGCGTTCTAGTCGAAGGAGGAGCGTAAGTGGCTGGTTGGCATTCGAGATCATTAGAGCCGGGATAACACCTTGGCTTAGCAGTTGGAATCGTTGTCCTTGCAGTTAATGGAGGAAGATAAGTAGCTGGTTGACACTGGGGATCTTTAGACCCTGGGTAACATCTTGGTCTAGAAGTCGTTACTTTTGGGCAGCGATAGTCTGTTGATCCAGGATAACAATTTGGCTTAGAGGTAGTTACGGGTGTTCTAGTTGTCGGAGGGGAGTAAGTTGCAGGTTCGCATTCAGGATCAGTTGAGCCAGGATAGCATCTTGGCTTCAGAGTCGTCAGTGGTTCCTTCGGACACCGTCTATCAGTGGAACCCGGATAACAATTAGGCTTGGAAGTAGTTAATGGCGTTCTAGTCGTCGGAGGAGCGTTAGTGGCTGGTTGGCACACTGGATCATTCGATCCTGGATAGCACCTTGGCTTCTCTGTAGGAATGGGTGCCTTCGTTGTTGGTTTCTGCGGACATCTAGGGTCTGTCGATCCGGGATAGCATCGGGGCTTTGGTGGACTCGTAGGCGGGCGACGAGTCGTTGGTGGTAGGTAAGTAGCAGGCTGGCATTTCGGGTCATCTGAGCCCTCGTAACATCCTGCCTTTCTAGTTGTTGGCACCTTGGGGCATCTTGGATCTGGCGATCCGGGGAAGCAGTTAAGGCATTCCGGATCTGAAGAGCCGGGATAGCACTTTGGCTGTGGCGTGGTAGGTGGAATCTTCGGGCAACGAGGGTCCGAAGAGCCTGGATAGCAATTGGGCTTGGAAGTAGTAATCGGAGTCCTTGTTGTCGGAGGAACATAAGTGGCTGGCTGACATTCGGGGTCACTAGATCCTGGATAGCACCTAGGCTTAGCTGTGGGAATCGTTGTCCTCGTAGTCACTGGAGGAAAGTAGGTTGCTGGCTGGCACTCGGGATCGGATGAGCCTGGGTAACATCTTGGCTTGGCCGTGGTAATGGGAACTGTAGTTGCTGGTTGGCACTCAGGGTTCCTAGATCCAGGATAGCACCTTGGTTCTTGTGTTGTTGGCGGCTTTTGCGGGCAGCGACTGTCTGTCGATCCTGGATAACAATTTGGCTTTAACGTTGTAACTGGTGTCCTCGTTGAAGGAGGGGTGTATGTTGGCCTCACAGTTGGACTCGTTGTCCTTGCAGTCACTGGAGGAAGATAGGTAGCGGGTTGACATTGAGGATCTGTAGACCCTGGGTAACACCTCGGTCTGGGTGTCGTTACTCTTGGGCAGCGACTATCAGTTGAGCCTGGGTAACAATTTGGCTTCGAGGTAGTTACAGGAGTTCTTGTTGTCGGAAGAGTGGAAGTTGCAGGTTCACATTCAGGATCGCTTGAGCCGGGGTAGCACCTGGGTTTCGATGTAATTACAGGTGACTTTGTTGGAATTGTTACTCTTTTTGTTGTCGGTGGGAGATAAGTGGCTGGTTGACACTCGAGGTCATTGGATCCTGGGTAACATTTTGGTTTCAACGTGGTAATAGGTATCCTTGTGGCAGGTTGACAACTGGGATCAGTTGATCCGGGATAGCAACGTGGCTTGGGCGTGCGGTCCGGAACTCTTCTCGTTGTGGGAGGAAGATAAGTAGCTGGCTGGCATTCAGGGTCACTTGATCCCGGGTAACACCTGGGCTTAGGTGTTGGCTGTTGGGGACAACTGGGATCGCGGGATCCCGGGTAGCATCGGGGCTTCGGCGAGAATGTTGATGTTATGGGGATCCTAATGGTGGTCGGTGGCAGGGTGGGTGTTTGGCAGCCTGGCTCCCTAGAGCCGGGATAGCAGCGAGGCTTTGGCGTCGTATTTTTCAGGTGATTCTGTAGACACAGCGGGTCTGTGGAATCCTCGGGGCACGAGATGGTCCTGGAATCGCCACAGGAGGGATCCCTCCGCGGATCTGTGGGGTCGTCGGGACAGAAGATATTCTGGGACTTGTCGCAGGAGTTATCCCTCTGGCAGACACCATTGCAAAGCTCGATGTCGCACTTTAGATATACCTGGGATCGGTCGGGGAACCGGAAGGCCTTCAGGGTGTTATAGTAGGTGGCGGTGAGTCTGGAGGTCCCCTCGTATCTTCTCCACTCCCCAAATATCTTCTTCTTAATAGAGCACCCTCGCTTGTCCGAGAGCTGCAGTCTCTTTGTGGTACGGGCCTCAAAGTCCATGTCGTCCGAGGCGTAACACTGCAGGATATTCACATCCCAAGACTGCTCGGAGTGCTCCACGTTGATGGTGAACGTGATGTCAGCCCCGAGGTTAAGGCTGCCAACAATGGGCTTGATATTGGGCGGAGTGCCAATGCCGATCTCCATCCAGCACTTGACGGGACCACTGGGCGTGTCCACGGAAACGACCTCCAGCATGTCCACCACAAATGGCTTGAAGTACACGGTCTTCTCCCGCTCATCGCCCCGACTGCACGATATTTTCCGCGCAATATCGAAGCTGTTCTGAATGTCCCTGTCATCCTGGATGATCAGGATGTTCTCGACGGAGGCGCACACGGAGCAGGCGGGCTTGCTGCCGCAGCCGTCATATGGCACAGAGAATACAAAGTTGCGACCAGCTCTGTCGCCCTTAACATAGCTTTTACACAAACAAGAAAAAAAATAATAAAATAAAACTAAACTTTGAAATATTAATAGGAAAACATACTTGCACTTGGGATCGTTGAAGTATCCCTGACTGTAGATGACTCCTTCGAAGTCCTCGGAGAACTCAACCTCGACCAACATGCCATTGCCTTGGTCGCATTTCACATCGATCTTCTCGATGTTTTTGGCCGACAGCGAGGTGTCGCGGATTAATCTCGACGAAGAGTCGTCGTCGAACTCAAGTTCGCTCAAAACGTCGTTGAGAGTGTCATCGGCGCTCAGATCAGTGCCCGAAGTAATGGCCTTGAACGTTAATCGGAATAATATTCATAAACTGATTGCGATCTCTAGAGATACGAAGTGATTGCACTCACCAAGAGCAAGGCCCACACGAATATGTGGCCGATGTTGACCATCTTCTTTATAGTAAGTCTTGAGCTTTATTCTGTAATCAAGTGAATAGAAATGTCGTAAAAGATACATTTATAGGGGGTTTGCTGATAGATCTGATAGAAATAATAGTAGCTGATTTTGTACTTAAGTCAACTAATAATACTTCCTTTAGTTTCTCGTTGTTAATACTTCAGATCTAAGCTAATGACGGAGCATAAAATATTGAATATTGGTACTTATAAAGGAATATATTCAGGTAAAAGCTAAAAGAGTTTAAAACTATAATTATTATTGCTTTACTTTAAGGAATTTCCATATTTAATGAAACAGCGGCTCAACATTAATCTTTTCTTCTTTTTTAATCTTCAGAAATCGTAAGATAAAGCCAAATTAATGGCCAAGTAAGTTTATACTCTTCAAGGGGAAAATATTAACGCTCGTTTATATCTCTGCGCTGACAGGTAAGATTATTTTTAAGTAGAGTTTTTTCAATAAATTAAAATTATTGGCATACTATCTTAATAATATCGACTTTAATTTATGGGCCATTACGACTCGTTGATCGAGGTGGCAACCTAATCCCCCGGCCGACCGACCTTCCTCTGCTCGTCGTGACTCATTAATGGGTTAGGCGGAAAAGGGTTGACCGATAGCATCGTAAAGGCTCGATGAAGAAACTATTTTTGGCGAAAAACGAGATGTGTATAGGCGTTCGCCGAGAGTTTTGTCAACTCAATCTCCATCTCCATCTCCAGAGCATCTGGCGAGGTGAGGTAAGATCTTCTTTATCGCTAATTACGGCTGAGTGCAGGTACGAGTACGAGTATTTGCACGAGCCGCGAGATGTGATGAGATGAGCCGGACCTCTTTTGCCCGATGGAACGGAGGGTGCTGCACCGACACTAAAACGGGTTTGGTTTTTTAAATAATACAACTAACCTTTAAAAAGAAAAAGAGAAAAAAGATCCGCGGCGGATTTCAAAATCCATAAATTCAACTCGAAGCGAAGGGAGGCGGCGGCGAAACAAATAGTGACGAGTGCCTAGTGGCTAGTGCCTATTTGCTTAGCCGCAGTTGATAATAAAAGGGGCTTCGATTTTTGGGGCCTTTTGTCTATGGCATTGGTCTCGGCTTCTGCAATTCCGTCGGTTGTTTTTACCAGCCGAATGTGGATGTGGATGTGGATGCGGATGATTAGGTGCTTTTTCATTGTGGCCCCTTTTGTCTAGGTTATTCCAAGCATTAAGCTAACGAGACGTGGAAAAAAGTACCATTTGATTACGGATGATTTGGCATGTGAAGTGAAGAGTCTTCTTCTGTGTTGTTCTTCTCAGGTCTTGCGTCACTCCTCGGATAATTTCAATGTTGGGATCACTGCTTCCCTATGGCTCAAAGCCTTAGGGTCTTAAGATTACTTTCCCTTATCCCTCTTACTTATAGTTCCCTGTACAAGCCGAAAACCTCGTCGCGGTTGTAGATAAAATTAGCAAGATGTCCAGCGGATTATGATGGCGAAACACCACTAACCAACCACCTTCATTCATACATCCGATTCATATTCAACGCGATTAATATGGTATTTCTTTTGGGGCCTGCTTCTCCTCGCCTCGCTTAACCCAATTTTTTTATTGGCTTCCAACCTCTGATATATCTCAGTTTGCACGTTGCGCATAATTATATATCCAATTTGATAAAAATTGGTTCACTATGTCAAAAAATTTGCCATTTATTTGTGGGCCACTCTCAAGTATGCCATGTTTTTCTGCCACTTGCCCTGATATAGTTATTTTCTCAACCTGCGCGATCAACAGTCGGGTCATTTATCTAATTTGGTGGACAAACAAACGCGTTAATTTCTTATTTAGACGGACCTAAAGATTCGTAGTTCTCGGAGACTTCACAAATAATTATAATTGGTCAATTATAAGTTTCAAAGGCCATTATTGAACGTCGATTTGGGTGTCGAAACCGAGAGATAGAAGGAATGGGATCTCCCGGAGTGTGTGTGCAAGCAATCATATTCAATTGTGTTGGCCAACATCAGCGTCGCCTCTCCGAGCATTGGACATTGATGGCTTCACCCTGAACTTTTGACATTTCGGCGGCTCGCATAGGCGTAGATCTTCGTATTAATCACGGCGAACAGGTGATTAGTCCGCGGGCCGCACTCCGGTATCGCATCGGAGCTATCAATATGTGCATGGGCACGTAGTATGTATATTAAGTGGCAGCATGTAGTATGTCCAAATGCGATTGATTTCTGTGAGCAATAAGCTCTAGGTTCTCACAATTGGGCCTTAGCTGATTGACAAATCGGTGAAATGCATTGTTGGCTATCTTTTATGGTCAGATCTCGGATTCATTTAATGGCCAATTTGGGATGAGCGCGGATTTGGTAGCCCGCCGATGATCACTGCTCGTTTTGAGGCCATTAACAAGCAATTTGATTTGAATTTTGAGTTTAAGTTTAAGTCGTGTGCTTAGCATAAATTAAATGGGTTATTATTTAGCAAAAACAATATTTTAGTGCTCGAGGATGACCCACAGGTGGGCCATAAAAGTCCCATATGCTCGATTCGCACCGGGTACTTAAGTAAATAAAATACAGTTAGCAATATTGACAAATAAACAACGAAATGCAAATGGCATTTGGACACCGGATCTGCGAAACTTGTTTCGCGTTTTAAATAATTACAAACAAGCGCAGAAAAAACTTGCAAGCGAATTTACAAAAAGAATGCCATTTAATAATACCGAAATGCTCAAATCAATTGATCTTCTCCGAAGCTCATTTGCGCGAAATGGGTGTATAAAAAATGTACGCAGTTAGAATCCGTGAGATTTTATAATCCGTATTATTTTCTGGTTTAACCCGAAGGCGAGCGGTTTTATTTTAGTAATATGATTCTGTCATAAATTCTTATTTTTCTTCTTTTTAGCGAGGATATAATTACTTGCATCACAGGCTTTAAAAATCGGTGAGAATAAGTTCACCCACAAGGTCAGCGTGTTCGTGGGTTTAATACTTATTTTTCCCTTTTGGCATTATTACTTTTGGTTAAATTATTACATATTAAAATGTTTGTGAACTGGCAGAACAGGTTGTAAAATAAATCTTACGTAAATTGTGTTACAAATTAAAAGCAAATCAATTAAAGCCGAAAGACATTCTTTAATAAAATTCTAGCTTTCAATCTTATTCAATATATTTAAATTAATTAACAGAAACCAGAATTCTTATCTTTATCTATGCCATAAAAATTGCTACTGAATTTAAGATTTTATGGTAATTAATGTGTTTCATTAGGTAATTAAGATGCATCGCAATAAACTAATCTTTATCTAATGAAGAAAAGCTTTGATAAGTTTTGTAATAAATTCTTCAACAATGCAAGTCTGATGACCGGAAAAACTAACCAAATGTTTTTATTTATATTATGTCTGGAGGTTATATTTTTTATTTTTGGGATTACAATTACTTATTTATTTGTGTTTTAGATTTAAGAGACCCCACAATTTTGGTCAATTTAATTTGTCAATTGAGCCGGCTAAAGATACAGAAATGGCCATTGTGCGTGGGTTGAAAGGGAAATCAGTAAACTGTTGTATAACTTCATTAATGTATTTCTTTTTAAAATCATTATGTACATATAACAAATTTCAGTTGGCTTGACAAATTGACCAAACAAGGCAGCATCGGCTTTAAGGGAACCAACCATAAAATTCAAAGCTTATTGATTTTATCACGTTTTTCTTTTGTCGGAAACCGGAATAAATTGCCAAATAGGATTTCAGTTCAGTTATGTGATGGATTCTGCAATGAGGTTTACGGCCTGCATTTAATTTTACTTATTTCTCGAACGATCTTCATTGCAAGCCAGTTCTTGGCCTGTCACTGATTTCACATTTAACTTGATTCAGTTTATTAACTCGGCCCGCTCTTGGCGGTAATTAGCGGCACTCCGAGGTGGTCGCATAAATTCACTTGAACGCTCGATCTTGGTGGAACACACACATATCACTAGGTGAGGACTTACTGCACTTGCTCGGGACTCGTGCTTGGGGAAATAAGTCGCTGGGATGCAGCTGGCGAAGTGGACGTTGCCGCACTAAGCGCCGAGGAGACTCGTCTTCGTTTATATACACACACGGCGTACGGCCGTATGATTTAACAAAAATCGTTTCGGATATTGCCTCAAAAATCCAAAGACGCGGCAAGTAAAATAGCAGCAACAAAAACAGCAAGAAAAACACCAATGCTAGTAGCTTTTATATATTGTTTGTTGTTTATTTTACGTTTGCTCGTCGTGTTTTATATACGCACACTCTTCCAGCTCGAAGCGGGGTTATTCCGATTTATTGGCGAGTTGGTTAATTTATTCCGCGGCCCAAAACGAGTACTGTGACAGCAGCCAATATAAACCCATAAGAATAGGATATAGATTAAGATTTATCTGGGCATTGCAATGGAAATGAAAAAAATAATACGCCAAACAGTACCAGCTCTGGCCTGGAGCTTAAAAATGTTAGGGGTTATGTGATTAAAATCTTCATTTGTTTTAACTTAATCGAAGAAAACTAGTTTCTGATCACGTGTATATAAAGTTAACAAGCTTATATTTAAGTACTCAAAAAAATGCAATGGACTTTTAAATAAATTAATTAGTATCAGAAAGGGTCCTTAGACTCGCATAAATCCTTGGATCTAAGCCTTTCCTATTACTTTTTACTTACTCTCAACCCTTACAATTAGATATTATTTGGAATATAATATACTTTATTTAATTGTTAAATTAACTATTATTATAAAGATATATATTTAAATAAATAAATAAAATAAAATCGATTCAAAGTATATTAACAGCATTACTAGCCTTTAAAATAATTTCTGGTTTCTTTAATTAAAAACCAACAGACTAAAAAGCCTAAGACTCAGATAGAGCATTTAGCAGTCCATAGCCTGGAGCCATACATTTTTTCCATTCATATGGAGTTCGTGGGCAGAGCGGACGCGTGAGCAGCATCCACACGCCGTCTTGGCCGCCGTCTTAGCCGCTGACTTGACCCAAGCGCGCGACTGGCACATTTTGGAGACGAGCTGAAGAAAACCGAGCTGAAAAACTGCACCTTCGCCCGGTGTGCTTTTAGGGCCAAAGAGTCAAAATCCGTCATTGTAACTACATCTGGTCGTGGTGGAGTCGGCTCAGGAGTGGGATATGTGGATGCGGAGATGGCGATGGAGATGTTGTCATGCAACCGCCGCAGCCGGCATAGCGGACAGGTTGACGACGATGCCGATGCGCCTGGTCATCCCTAACAGGTATTAACATAGTATTCAGACTTTTGGAAGCCCAGCGTCCGCTTCGTGATGCCGATAGATTTAGCCAAATGGCAACGGTCATGGCGAGATGGTAAGTTGGCTATCGGAGCTGTCGTCATGGGAACGGGAACGGGGCGCGCAGGCGCAGAAGAATACGGATGGGATGGTTCGATGGAGCGTAGGGTACTGGTACTGGTACACAGGGAGAAACAATTATATTCCATTGATGAGATATTGTCTATAGGTTATATTTAAAACAGACAACTGAAAAGGGGGTTTAACCACAGGAAAACGTTTACCTAAATGTACATTTTCTTTATTATTCTCATTTCTTTATTATTTACTTCTTTAGCAGGGATAGTACGAAGAAAGACGAAGAAGATTTTTAAATAAAATTACAAATATTTGCATTTATTAAAAAATACCCTATTAATTATTATTTTATTGTTTTTGGATACATAGTACGAAAGACTATTCCTTTAATGAAAAATAACAAATATTCGAATTGATTAAAAAATATCCCATTAATTATTATTGAATTGTTATGTCGCAGTAATGGTGCATTAAATTAATGGTTTTAATAAAATTTTCTCTCTGTGTACTGGTAATTCCCTTAGCCAACCCGAATGCATGCACGATTGGACCGATACCGCGATAGCAGAGGTGACAAAGCCACTTTTGCCTTTGACAAACATCACGTAACCTAGAGTGCGATTTGATTGTACCCGGTACTCTCCGGGTATTCCAAATGTACCTTGAATATTGTATTTAAATTAAGAAAAAAGGAAGAGAAGAGAACGGATTTCGCTTAAAGATAAATATATATGTAACCATTCCTGATCTGTAAACCCAGCAAGAGAGAAATATAAGAAGATGGAGACTTGGTGAGTTTCTATCCTATATTATTGATCAGCATCAAAAGCGGAGTTGATCTAACCATGTCCGTATGCCTGTTTACACTGAAACTAGTTTTTTGTTTTTTGTTTAATCTAAAAAAGCTCAAAAGGTGACCATTAATTGTAAGGCTTACTAGTGCACAATGTCCTATTTACATAAAGTATTATTAAAATTGAAAACAAAATATAATGTTAATTAAATTAAAGCAGAATATCTAGGATTATTTAAATTGGAAAATATTTGTATACCATTTAATTGTACCAGAATCTATAATTGATTTTAAACTATAAATCTGGCTTTCTAATGAGAATCCTCGAGTCGACTACAGCATCCTGATTATTTGGTTAATACTTTACCAGATAATTGCCTTAAAACATTGCTTTAAAATTCATTTTGATTAGGCTTATACAAAGCATAATGAACATTGGCATAAACATTCGAACTTATGACTAAAAACAGACTATAAAACATTTAACTCTGGGCTCATCAAGGGTGTGACACAATATCTATTACGCAGATCACCTAAACTCTCATCTCGGATTTGCGAATCGACATTGGCAGCCCAGACACCATGCATAGTTTGTAATAAAATTAAGCAAAGGCTAAGATCACCCGTTCTTTAACAAGCTTTAAGAGTTCGGACACACCTTTGAGGTGAACAGTATTAATAAAGAAGCAAATAATTACATCTCTTGATGCCGCAAATACAATTCGGGTTTTTTTTTTCAACCGTGCAAAGGCCATGATAATTTTCCAACAAAGCAAGCATTTCCGATTATTTAATAACTGAAATGTTTGAAACACATGCAGAGCACTATCAAAACGCTTAATTTGAAAGATTTTCATTAAAAATTCATTGATGTCAAGTTCGCTTGGCTAAGCTAAGAGATGTGTGAAGATATTTAAAAAAAGCTATTCTACCACGCTAAAATCTATAAATCTTGATCAATTGAAACATCATTTTGATTAAAGAAATGGCTTTGGAAATTTCATTTCCGGTTTTGGTACTCTAACACTTGTGTAAGTATGTTATTATTTTGGGTATATTTTGGTTAGCTTTGTTAAGATGTTATTAAACCACAATTTACATTGTATACTTCAGGGCTGTAATTTCAGGGCTATGTTCTAGCCAAAGTTTATTGCACTTTTAAATTATAAAAAGTTTTATTAATTTTTATAGATTTCTTACTTATTTGTTTGTATTGTAGACTCGAAGGGAGGTCTGAAAATTTTAATATCTTCGACTTTCCGAAGCTTACTTCCCTGCTTGCTCTTCATAACTTAGTGGTGCTTTCTTACTTCTACTTGAAAATTTTCTAAATATTTTTGGTTTTTTTGTAAACATTTGTTTATCGCATTTCAAAACAAACTAAAAGCTCACCGGTAAAAGCTGCCTTGCCTCCCTTCCGGAGTGCAAACATTCTGCAAGCTAGGGAGCCCTGTGGAGCTTTCGAGATTGATGCAAAATCGATACAGTCACAGCTGTTTGTGTACAACAAGTGAAAGTGTCCCAAAAGTGCCGCAAAAAATTAAATAATAATTGTATAATAATTGCAATCAATCTGAATTAGTGTTGCCTGTGCGGCTTAACTTCCTCCAGAGTTGGTTTCAATCGAATTTCCCAGGATGCCGAGCTCAAGACGTGCCATTCTGAAGCACATATTGTCGGGTCTGTGCACCAAAATGAACCGAACCAAGTCGGTGCCCACTGACGTCATGGAGACGCCGCTCAACCGATGCCTCAACACCTTCGACATCGCCTTACTGGGTACTTGAGATAAATCAATTGAGTGCCGGCAAATTTCCGGAGTCCTTGCTGACTTTTGGGTATTTTATTGGGCATTTAGGAGTATGACATGGCACAGTTCTAAGAGGATAATCTTAACATCTGTCAGCTAAAAAATATGTTAAAGGGAAGAGCACACTTCCAGCGTTATTTTTATTTTTACGCCTTAAATTATATATTATTTAAATGGGACAAGGATAGGAAATTATATGATGGGAGTCCTTATTTTTAGTAGATGAAGGTTTTTCGAATCTGGGTTTTAAAAATTCTTTAAGTATAATTGAGATTGATTATCACAACTAATAAAACCATAATAACATATGTGAGATTTAAATTGGAAATTGGGAAAGGCTTTTTCCATGAAGAACATGATATATAAGAGTCCCCTAATAGAGTTTCTTAATGTATTTTCAACTATTAAATAGGCAAGAAAGTAATCTTCCTTTATATTTTTTATAAAAGTTTAAATCTTGAGCTTACAATAAATTTCTTATGTACATTGAAGTTAGCTGTCAGTTTTACTCTTAATACTATTTAAAAAAAGAAATTTCAGCAAGCATTAAAAAACATTTGAATCAAAAATTGTGACAATTTGACAATTAGGCACAACTACCTTTATTTGTGTAATCAGTCTTAAGCAAGCTACAAGATTCAATAAGACAGACTATGTGTTTCTAGTAATTATACCCTTCCTAAACGAGAGATATATTTCTATCAAGTACTCTGTATAAAAATCAAGAAAAGTCTTCTATCTAGCATAACACTTGTCAGTTTCTCGCTTCAACAAATCCTAGCTAAAGCAAATTAATATCTTATTTGAGAAACTCGACCCTAGGGAATTCCTTGTTAGGGGATACAAGTCCCTTTCCTTCAGAGATGTGAGAAACTCGTCTTATCTTTGACTCGAAACCAGATTGTAATTAAATCCCGTACAGTCCCTATGCTTGCCTTCGAGCCCCCAGAGATTAGGGAACCACCCCTAGATATAAGTACATATATACACACATACATGGCACTTATGAACACCGCCTTTATCCCCCAGGCATTGGCCATATGGTTGGCGCTGGCATCTACGTGCTGACCGGCACCGTGGCCAAGGAAATGGCCGGACCCGGCATCATCCTCTCCTTCGTCCTGGCCGGCTTCATCTCGATGCTGGCCGCCCTGTGCTATGCGGAGTTCGGGACACGAGTGCCCAAGGCGGGATCGGCCTACGTGTACACGTACATCTCGATGGGCGAGTTCTGGGCCTTTGTCATCGGCTGGAACATCCTGCTGGAGCACATGCTAGGCGCTGCCTCAGTGGCCAGGGCCTGGAGTGGCTACGTCGACTCTATGCTGGGCGGCTGGATTGGCAACACAACGCTGGCTCTTACAGGAGGCATCCATGAGCCAGGATTGGCTCAATATCCGGACATCCTGGCCTTCCTAGTGTGCATCGTTTACGCGGCCGCCCTGGCCGGAGGAGTCAAGGCCACGGCAGTGTTCAACAGCCTGCTCACCCTGGTCAATATAGCCGTCATGGTGCTGGTCATCAGCGTGGGCTTCTGGTATGCAGACACCGATAACTGGTCAGAGGCGGAGGGCGGCTTCCTGCCCTACGGCATCGGTGGCGTCATCGCGGGAGCGGCCACCTGCTTCTACGCCTTTGTGGGCTTCGACTCCATTGCCACCTCTGGGGAGGAGGCCAAGAACCCCTCGGTCTCCATTCCCATTGCCACCGTTCTGTCCCTGTTTGTGGTTACCGTGGGCTACATCCTCGTGAGCGCCGCCCTCACCCTCATGATCCCCATCAGCGAGATCAATCCGGCCGCCTCGCTGCCGGAGGCCTTTGGGCAGCTGAACCTCTCCTGGGCAAAGTACTTGATCTCCATTGGGGCGCTGTGCGGGATGACCACCACCCTGCTGGGCTCTCTGTTCGCCCTGCCGCGCTGCATGTACGCCATGGCCTCCGATGGACTGCTCTTCAGCTGTTTCGGCAAGGTCAACTCCACCACACAGGTAAGGAAGCAACTCATGGCAAAGGAAAATAAAAAACTGATTGATTTTTCGTTCCCCAGGTTCCTCTGCTCAACCTGGTAGTGTCCGGAGTCCTTAGCGCCTGCCTTGCCCTGGTGTTTGACCTGGCCAAACTGGTGGAGTTCATGTCGATCGGAACCCTGCTGGCCTACACCATAGTCTCGGCCAGTGTGATCATTCTGCGGTACAGGCCCATGGAGCGGATCCACACAACCATTCGGGTGCCAGCTATGCCGAGCAGTCCCGACGACGACGACGATGAGGACGAGGAGGTGGCCTCGCAGTCAAGCATGGATACCTCGTCGCCCACCAGCGAGATGATCGAGGAGGTGCTGGCTGGCAGGCTAAAGAGCCAATTCCGGTGCCTGGAGCCACTGCTGGGCCGCTTCGAGCCCGGATCCGTAGTTTCCGTGGCCGTGATGCTCTTCATCCTCCTGAGCTTCGCCATCTGTGTGGAGCTGAAGGTGTCCTGGACGCAGCTGTATACTGGCACCTGGTGGGCCCTGATCATCTACGGCTTCATCATCTTCGCCGCCAGCACCTGTGTGGCAGTGATGGCGGTGCACAACCAAAACACCAGGGGTCTAGTCTTCAAGGTACCTCTAGTTCCCTTCGTGCCGGCCCTCGGAATCTTCTGCAACATCCTCCTGATGGTCCATCTGGACGCCGTTACCTGGGTACGATTCTTTGTCTGGGTGTGCATCGGCATGGTGGTGTACTTCCTCTACGGCATCCGGAACAGCAAGGAGGGCGAAGTGTGCTCCTCTTACTCCATCCTCATGACCACTTCGGAGGCCGGCAAGGTGCCGTGGGGCTCCTTCAAGGGATCGGGCCAAGGCAAGGTAAAAAGTGGCGGCAAGCACACAATCTTCGAGAGATTCACGGGCCGGAGCAAGGCGGACGACAAGAAGTCCATTGTGGAGGAGAGCGAAAACGAAACTTCTGGATATTCCTAAGTCAATTCTTCTAAAACGGATTCTATAGCCTCACTCATTTGCTATCTTAAAAATAGAAAATTAACCTTTTTGAGAAATTTATTTTAATTTAACGAGGAAACAAGTATCGAGAGATATACATACATCTTATTGGAATAATTACAAAATTATTTAATCAAAATCTTAAATGTAAATAGCTAAATCTTACAAATTTGTTTTGCATTTTTTGCTTAAAACAAAGTTCTGTTTAATATTGTGTAAAACATCCAGAAATAACGATAATGAGGTACAAATTCACACTCAAAACCACACTCTAAATGTATAATTAATCCTCACTAAATCAAGTCATTCAAGTTCGAATTTTGTTTACAATTTCTGTAAGTATTTTTATAGGCTACAGTTTGAATCCGTGCAACAATTGTATTTAACAGATCCCTCTATACTTAACCTCTTCGAATTCTATGCATTACTAAGAAACCCAACGTTGAACGAGACATATGGCTTACATTTATGGTCGAGGAAAATTTTGGTAACTATTATAACGGAGTACCTTTACCACAAAACATAGTATAGGTGTCTACTGAGTGTTATTCCAAAACAATAATGCATAAATCGTATTGCATATATACAAATTAACATATTTACTTTGCAAAAACGTACAAATATATTTATAAAACGTTATGCACACACGGCATTTGTTGAACAATAGTACATGTCTTTCAATACCTACATATACATAATATATATATATATATACATATATATATTTATAAATGTGTAAATAAACGTATACAATATTATATATATGATTGAAATTATATTAAAACTCGTGTATACTGATAAGGCTTGTGTTTTAATTCCCGTACTTCCCCTATTCCATATTTCCCAAGATTGACTTCATTAATAGCATATTAAAATTTATATGCTATTAATGAAGTCAATCTTTATTTAATTATAAAAATTAATTTTATTTAATTATATTAAAAAAGAACTTGTAGTTCAAAGAGTTTTAATCAGTGTAGAATCCTAAAGACCGAACCGTTTCACGCTTGGTGTGGCCTGTGCGTGGTACAGTTGTTGATTCCTTTTTTTAGGACTCAAAAAACACATTTTGAAATCCCAGAACTGCTGGGATCTGAGCCTGTACCACACACAATAGGAGAACCTACCCTATCGAGAAGCGTAGGCGCATACATATGTTCAGCTGCAAGGATATCTCTGGCTCGAAATCTCAGCGTCAGCCACAGGAAGCAGGTGGTGCACAGGACTCTTTATATCGTTCGACTGCAGGACATACTTAGTGCGTAGAAGCGTATAGTTTCATTGAGGGATGCTCCTGCTCTGGACCCATGATGCTCGAAAGACTGAGCATCTCTTGGGTCGCGAACTTGTTTTGGGATTAGCTTCGACAATGCCAAGACGCGGATCTCGAAAGTTGGCTATAAGTCTCAGGCGAAGCCAAGCGTGGCCCACTTTTAGGCAAATTTAATTAAAATAGACACAAAAACCTTAAATATGTAAACAAAAATACGATTCCAGGGACCTCTGATGGCATGATTATATCATCGTTTATTGCGCATATTTTTGTAAAAAACTTACAAGTTTTTTTCTCGCTTTCCTTGAAAGTGTAACAATGATGAAAACATAATAGGATAAAAAGAGGTTTCCAGCTAGTTTAGTGCCACAAAAGAACAATGGAGGCCGAGCTCCTTCCGGGTGAAACAGGGTCGGCGGAAAATACAATAGACAAATAAATGGCGCAATTACAAAATTGGAGAAAAGGGCCAAAGTTCGTTTAGATATAACGTTAAAAGTGGGAAAACTTGATGAAAAATTCGGGGACAAACCCACCCCATGAAGGACGATTAGGGATATTTTCCAGTCATAAATGTGGATCGCCTTTAATTTTTTGTATTCTTTGCTTTTGTAAAAAGCGAAAATCTTATACCCTTTTCAAAGTCCAGTAAATCACATTAGCGCTTTCCAGAGAAAGTGTACTTAGGCTTTCCTGATGAAACTACCTATTTTGGTTAATATTTTATTGAAAAATATCCTTTTGATAGCTAAACGCAATTGTCATTTAGGGGTTGACAGGGTTAATGGTATTTCGCAGCCTGTACCTTTCTTCTTTCTTTGTGTCCGAGATGAGCATCACAAGGGGTTAATTTTTCTTGAAAAATTCATTTTCAAACGTTTTCCATGACGGACTAATTGTTTGCCTGAGATATGTGTAAGGGACGGCCACTACTGTTGGCGACGCACTTAGACCCGCCATCATGTGTGGAAAGGCATCGGGAATTTTCACCTGGGAAGTGCTACCCGTATTATAAATATGCTGTCGCAAATTACCTATACCTCTTTCTACCCACAGGAACTGCAAAAATATTCTACATAAATCCCGGGACATCTCTGAGCCGGTTCCCACGCCGTGACTGGTAATAATAGTTACTTCCAAGCCATGTGTGTGCTGTGCGGGAACGTCAATACCATTTCTCGGCCGGGTATCGTATCTCCTTCATTACAAATGTTTTGAACAATGCCCGAATCCTCAGCATGCTGGCATCTGGGAAACGCATCTGGGAAGAGAATCGAGACCTGGAAAAGGGCAGCAATTTTCACCACCTACGCATAAATGTGTGTATATACCGAGAAAGTGTTTTATGGCCATTGAATAATTTCCTTCAAGTTGAAATTGGTTTTTTACCATTTTATATCATTCTGAAAATATAGAAAATTATACAAATCAATTATAAAATAAATATTCCTTTTGTAAAGTAAATTTATCTCGAAAAACCCAACCGTTTTTTTTTTTACAAAAGTTCAATGACATCGCGCACATAATTGGAAATCTCTCCCTTTGTAATGAGAAGAAAGTTTAAATGAGTAATGTTAACGGTAAGCTGCTTGTATAATGTTGGACAAGCTTTAGTTATTTGTTAGTAAGTTCACAGTAAGTCTGTTTGTCAAATCCACACTTAACGTAATTTTAAATCAGATCAAGTTCCCTTATAAGTTTCGCCGCCGTTGGAGCGTCGCGTTTCCATGGAAATTTATACATATATTTCTTTTTTATTTAACCAACCACCGCCTAGGTGTAGTATATGTGGTCATTGCACCTGATGTTATTATTGTTGGCAATAAGCACTTTCTCCAAAACAGCCGACTCCGCCGCCGACAACCTGTTGTTGTGTGTTTACTACACGCTCGAAAGAGTGAGAGTGTATCTTCTGTGATGCTTGAGTTCGATTTACCGTTCGTATTCACACCGATCCAACCAATTTCATAGAGATCAAAGCACCATAGAGCTTTGTAAAACCTCCATAACCTGAAATCTGGTAAGTAGACCTGCTACAATCAGTTTAGTATACTTCCTGTATGAATTTATGTACATATGTATTATAATTGAATATAATATTTGCTTTAAACCAAATAAAAAAAAACCCTAGAACAAGATTTTATATTCATATACCAATAGTATTATTATAAAATAGTTATGCCTTAGCTAGATTATTTGTTTCTGGTGAAATATAAAAGAGCATGAGTACATTACGACTTAAACTTGCTGTATTTCATGAAATAAGAAGTCTGTTAAAACGATGTCTTCAAAAAAGTGTCTATAAAATTAACTTTATCATCGGCATTATTTTCCATTTTGTCACTCTCGGGTTTTAAAAAATCGCATGCAAGTGTAATTGCTTATCGTGTTCATCGGTTTAATCTACATTCACTTTTCCCGCAGTCATTGCATGGCCTTGCATCGTGCATTCCCCATCCAATCACCATTTCACTTCGAGAACTTCACCATAATTTCGTGCGAATCTGAAACTTTGCACCGAGCGCATATAAAACTCCACTTACCCGTCAGATACACAAGTTATACAAAAATATTTACCTTCCAGACGAGGTGTGCGTCGTGTTGTTTGTGTGTCTGTTTCGGGGGAATGTCGTTCCCTGTGACGGTGTGGCGGTGCTTTAAGTGGGGAATCAGGAAGGGGAAACAAAGTCGGATCGTCATCCCGGATTGATGACGCAGCCGATGATGACGCATTCAGTTAACCACTTGTGGCGAGAGAGAAATCTAGATTTCGTGCCGTTGCCAGCGGCTTGGCAACAACAAAAATTCGTGCTGAAATTTTTGTCGAACGTCTTGTGCGCTGAAAAAGCCACAACAGCTTTCGGAGAAGAACTCATCCGACTTTGTTTCAGTCGCAGCACCAGTTTAACGTCTGTTTTCGAATTCAAAATTTAAAATGTAACGTTTTCTTGGTGGAGCTCGGCGGCACAGTGGGTTATGGGGGCAGCTCCACAGCGATACTTAAATTAAGATTTTAAAAAATTTAATCAATGGGATAGAAGCAATATGATTTGATTTGAATTGAAGCCTTGAGGCCCTGTTTCTAAGTGCCGAGATGAAGCAAGTCGAAATCTGACAGACCTGAGATCCTAAAACTCTTATCATTCAATCTGAGTGAACTGAAAACATTAACTAACTACATTTTTCTATAAATTATTCAATAATCAATGTCAGAGAATTCGACTATATTCATTGTAGTGAAATAGAAAACCTACTGGTAAGCTTGAGTTAATCATAATTTCATTCTATGATGAAACTGAAGTTTGATTTTGTGAAATTGTGAATATTATGTATTGTATACAAAGTACAACCTTTTTATGTGATTACTGCTATTGATTATTTCTAGAAAATATATAAGTAAGTGAGTGTATTAACCAGAACGAACCAGAATATATAGAATGTGTCATATGCATACTACACTTCCTCCAAATTATTAAATATCAATATAAAATCGACACCCCCGAAATTGAACGCCCTTGTTGGTCAGATTTGTGACACGGTACCAGTATATTTCCTCATTTAAATCTTCACATCTACATTTATGAGAAACAGATGCGAAAACGTGGAAAAGGGACGGACGGAGAAGGAAGAACGAGACAAAGTTTTCGTTCTGTTACCTCTCTCTCGGTTCCGTTGTTCGCGATTTTTTCAGTCGTATTTATCGGCTGCTTTGGGCAAATACGGAGAAGAAGAAGCAGGAGAAATGGAAACAGACGTTGCGTTTCAAAATGAGCGTTACATTACGAAAAATTCAATCGGGAGCTCAGAGGAAAGCGCCCAAAAATAATGTACAGCTGCGGTCAGAATATTAGCTCCCTTACCAATATGATATTCTGTTTTCACAAGTTTAATAATATGCTAATTTTAAATCGTTATTCATAATTAAATGATCCATATGTCAAATGTCAAATATTAGCCGCGATAGGATTAGAAACTCTAGGATGTATCTATCTTTTATAGGCAATATAGTCAGTAAAACTCAAACCTTTACAGGGAAAGAGGTATCCTTAAAGCAATCTCAACATAAACCATGTACAGTTTCAATAAGCTGAAAATGTATTTCTATTATTTTGACCGCATCTGTGTCAAGACGGATGTCTTTAGTGGGAAAATCACCTTGCGCCAGCTGCAAATGCAACTGCAGCGTTTGTACAGCCCTGCATCGGTGCACTACATGGTGCTTAGGGGTTGGAATAGTGCAGCTGACATAGAAATCTACCTGCGACATAATGCCCGCTCAGTGGTTCTTACCTGCTCCTGCTCCTGCTCCTCGAAGATCTCTTCTGATCACTACCTTCTGTCGCTGTCGTAATTCCTGCGTAGCCCAGTGATCCTCGTTTAGGGACAGCTGCAAAAATCATGAAACACGAATACCAATACAGACAAGCTCACACGTACGAGTGAGTAATGATCTCGCACAGGAAAAAATTTAAAGATCGATTTGATGAATCAAAGATGAAATTTAGCAATTCTTGAAATCGGAATAGTCTGTAGTCTGTAACTTGAAATAATATATAGAATCGTTTTCCGGCAGTAGATAAACCCATTAACTAATTATCATACAGTAAGATCCATCTATCAGAGCAGCTGCTAAAATCAAATCGTGCCTGATCTAATATTATTAGATCAAACCTTTACCTGAAATAATTTGGAAAAATATGGTACATTTTCTGGGAAATACATGAACAGAAACTTATATTTAAAACAAGTTTACAAGCACAAAAAAATATATTTTTAACAGATATTTGCTTATCTAAAATCGTTTTAAAATTATAATTCATTTAAGGATTAAATTTATATTTTGAAGTACTGAAATTGAAGGTGAACAATAGGCTTTAGTTATTTAATATACATTTTTTTAATTTTATAAGAACCAATTTTAATTATTCATGAAACAACCTAAGATCCTAAAAAAGAACCGTATTTTGAAAATATCACACAGAATTCTCAGTCACCAGATCGGCTAGATATTGAAATTATTAAGACGCAGTGTGGATCTGTGAATATAAAATTCATATTGTTTACTTTCCCTCTCTCTAATTTAGTGCTCTGGAATTATTTGTTATGTAAAATCATTTTCAGTTTTAAGGGTTGCTGTAAAGATAATATTCGAAATAAGAGTTATCGCGGGCATTCAAACCCAACGTCTCGTTTCTCGTCACAAGCTGAAGTCGGAATTTCAGCGTTCAGCGCAATTGTTTTCAAAAATAACGATGCTCTCTCTCTCTCTGCGCCTTGCACATGCTCACACACACATGCGCGCTCAACCTTGTGCGGGAGAGGGAGAGCGACAGAGAAGTAATGCGAGTGAGAGAGAGCGGTGATTCGTTCTCCGCTTTCCGCTTCCACCAGCGCTGCTCAGCAGCGAGTCATCGCACAGTCGAAATTCAAACTGCGAAGAAGTCGGGCGCGTTTTCGATTTGTTTTAAAATCGCTGAGGAATAACGCGTTTTCGATTTGTTTTAAAATCGCCGAGGAATAACGCGCTTTCGCATTTCGTTAGTTGCCCGCGTTGGAGTACGCTCAATAACGAAATAGTCGCTCGCTAAACGGCGCGTCGCTAAATGTCAAAACAATTAACAAACGCGGTGGACAAGAAATCGTGAAGTACAGCTAAGCAAGAAGCAGAACAGATCGTCGACGAAATAGAAGGAGAAGCGAGAGCAAGAACTGTGATAAAGTTAAGTGGTAAACAAGCAAGCATGGATAACAGTAGCGGCCAAAACAACAGTACGGTGTTGGCGTCGGTAGCGGCGGCCAACAAAGTAGTCAACTATTCATCACCAGCCTCGCCCGCATCATCATCCAGCAGCAGCATGAGTGCCAGCCAGGAGGACGGAGTACCATCGGGATCCGGCCTGTTCACCCCCAAGAAGGAGAATTTTCCCAACGCCAAGATGCTGCAGACGATCCGGGAGAAGCTTATGACCCCCAATGGAGCATGCGAACTCTTGGCCTTGGGCATTGCGGCGGAGCCCACGGACCAGCAGCCTGTGAAGCTAATACAACAGCGGTATCTGATCAGTGCTCAGCCTAGTCACATCTCGGCCGCCGTGGCCGCCAAGACGCCCGCCTCGTATCGCCACCTCGTCGATCTCACCGCCTCGAACCTGCGCTGCGTGGACGTTTTCACCGGGAAGCAGTTCCTTTGCCGGATCGTCAACGAGCCCTTGCACAAGGTGCAGCGTGCTTACTTCCAGCTGCAGCAGCAGGACGAGGAGCTTCGCCGCAGCACCATCTACGGTCATCCGCTTATCCGGCCCGTCCACGACATCGTGCCGCTGTCCAAGGATCGGACCTACATTCTAATAGCGCCGGTACCGCAGGAGCGGGATGCTACCGGGGGCCTGAGCGGCGTCTACGAGAACCTGCACACCTATATCCGGCACGAGAAGCGACTGTGTGAGGCCGAGGCGCGAGCGATCTTCCATCAGATCTGCCAGACCGTCCAGGTGTGCCATCGCAACGGGATTATCCTGCGAGACCTCAAGCTCAAGCGGTTCTACTTCATCGACGAGGCCAGGTGAGTTGTGTGGTGGTGTGGTGATCGTGGTGACACCTTCAAAATCCCCCTACATCCATATACCAAAAAGCAACCAGCTCAATTGCATACATGTCTCTGACTTTTGGTCGCTTTATTTTGCAATTCGATAAAAACTCGTTATGAGCGAGAGATCTTGTTTGTGTTTGCCGTGTGTGCTTGTGTGTGTGTTTGGTGGTGCCACAATTGTTGCTCTTGTTATTGGCCTATGTTGTTGTTGTTGGCGTTGTGGGTAACATTGAACATTTAACAAGTGTTGCAATCGAATCACCAATAGGCCAACAAAAACAATTATACCGACAAGCCACATGCACGCGGCGATTTTGCGTATGTATTTGTTTGTGTGAGACAGCATTGGTCCCAAAATAGTTCCCAAAGTGGTTAAAAAATTTTTTGAAATTAAATCTGAATTTTCGAACTATTTAAATAAAAAATATTCTTATACCTTTAATTTATTTCTAAAAATGTAGAAAAAAAATAGGAATATTTATTGTAGAATTGCTATTAATTTTTTAAAATTGCGAATATAATTTAAAATATTTATAATTTATAATATAAAATGTAATCTTTGAATTAAAAAAAATATCAACTATAAAATTTAAAAAACATTTACACCCAAAAAAGTAATTTGTTGTCATCATTGCTTTGGTTAATGCAATATTTGTTATATTTCATCATTTGACATTTTGTATAATTTAATATTAAATATTTCAATGCTTTTGAAATTAAAAAGTGATTAATACAAATAATAGTAGTATTTTGACCTCGACTGTGCGCAGTCACGAAGCTTATTCAGACAAGGGCCAATGTGCCACAGTGGTGGCCAAAATGTTGGCCCACCTTCATTATTTTTCCTCACATTTTTGGAAGCATTGCCACATTTTAAGAATTGTACAATACGGCATGTGTGCAATTGTCCGGTGGGGCGGGGGGCGGTAGGTGTTAGCTAAGGCGGAGGCCACCTACTACGGGTTCTCTTGGGTTAAGCATATGGGCACGAGTGTGTGCGAGAGAGCAACGTGGTCGTTTTACTGCATGTGTATTACAGTGGCTGACGAAATATTGGGCTTTGACCAACTCACATTGGTTCTTTTCGTTCTTTTCCATATTCTCGCCACCGAATATGTATATTTTTTTCGCATATGCAAATAAACACGCTCTCTGCCGCTCTGATTATCATCACAGCGACTTTACTACTGACATCAGCAGGGAATGACGTGAACAATTGTTCGATTCCGTATGGCTTACAATTAGCGCAATATCTGCTGATTTTGCATCATTCTCGTTCTCAGCCAAGTGCAAAAATAACAGCGGAAGGAACAAGCCAGAGACGCACCGCAGCAACAGATCTCTGCTCTGTCTATTATAGCGCTCTCTCACCTTGGCGAAAAAGGAATAAACAACAAGTGTGTTCATTGCGAATATTAACGCTTATTTTCATTCGAAAGATACTATAACTATACTATGTACTTTGTGTACATTGTGTGTATCCATATCCGAAGTCTCGCACACACACGCACAACCCAGCAACGAGCCGAAATCTTTAAGGTCGCACTGCGGTTAGTGGCCCTGACTCTGATCTTCTGTATTTTTACCTCATATAAATATATATACATATATGCCTGCGCCTATATACACACATGCATACGAGCGGGTATTTATTTATGCATGTAAATCGGTAGTCATACTTTTATTTAAAACGCTTCAAGGTGTTTGAACACTTAGTCGGCGCTGCCACCGCCGGTTTTCCGTATTTTCGTTTTTGATTTTGTTAACCTCTATCGTTGGTTTAATTTGTGCCAACGAGAGAGAGAGATTCCGCCCCCAAGACCCTACGCTCTTCAAAGCCCCTCTCTGGAGACCCATCGAGGTCACCAGCTGTAACTACTCCCAATCTCCAACTTCTTCACTTTTCTTGGATACTGTGTACAAAAATAGTTTTTTTATATTTTATATTGAGTTGGAAAAGAGTGATCATTCAGCTCAATACATCCATGTTCAGAAATAATTAAAATGTATTATTATATTTTTAGTTACCATCTCTCACCTTTTTAATAATCCTTTAAAATTTAAGAATTATTTTGTTTGATATGATCATATAACAATTTTTAAATGCAAATAATTTACCTTGATCTTAATGTTAAAATTTAATTACAATAGCTGGATTCGATTTTAATATGAAAAGGTATCATAAAACATACTCGTAAATTAACCTTGATCTTAAAAGTTCACACTTTTAAAAGATATGCCAAATCAATATGTGATTCTGACCTTATGATCGAAATGCTCCATGTTTTTTTAACAGTGAGTGCCGTGTAATTTGTGACGAGGAGAGGCGCGTTTTCAAAGCTTGTTTTTTTGTTCAGGGTCAGCTCGAGGTTTTTTTGGCCCGCTTTGTGTGTTTGGCTCTTTGGATGTTTGGATACGATACGATACCATGGCTGGCGGCCGTGTGTTTGTGTATCTCTCGATGGTTTGCTATTGTGCCGCCGAGACTGGTGGTTGGATCCCAGCAGAAGCGTCGTTGCAGCAACAAGTTGCGATACGTCACATCACTCTTCACTCACTCACAGCTGACGGCTGACTCTACCTCTGGCTCTCTTCTGGCTCTATTCGCCGTGTTTGCTGCCGTTTTTTGTTACTTTTTGCATTCGAATGTGGGCCAATGTCAATGGAGTGGAGTGGCGGAGTGAGGGAGTACGGGAGTGGGAGAGGCGGAGGAGGCACTCGCTCATGGGTGTTGGGGGTCGCAAGCTGCGCTTTCGTCACCAAACTGACAATGCTCTCCTCTCTCTGTCTCTCTCGGCCGAATTCGATTTCGCCTTTTGACTTGTCAAAACGCCAACGCCAACTACAACTACCACTGGCACTGGTGCCACTGCTGCGCCGTATCCGATCGATTCAAGTCTCTTCGATATTGCGCTATAGCTAATGGCCCCACAAAATCGGGGGTTACGCAAGGCCCCAAGGGATTGCACATGATGTAGAGCTCCAATGTTTTGGCGGGGGTACAGTCTGCGATCAGAATAATAGCTTTAATATTTATGTATGCCCGTCTTTGGGTGCGAAAAGGCATATTCATTGCCTTAAGGTTGAATTATCAATTGCCTCATTTTCAATCTGAATTTTAAAGTAATCCCACTTTGAAGTTATGTTTCTATATATAAATCTGTGCGATCTTCTTAAAAAAAGCTCTTGAAATGACGGGTCTTGTTTTTTTTTCTCGCTTACAGAACCAAACTGCAGTACGAGTCGCTTGAGGGCTCGATGATCCTAGACGGCGAAGATGATACGCTGAGCGACAAGATTGGCTGCCCGCTTTACACCGCTCCGGAGCTCCTTTGTCCCCAACCAACGTACAAGGGCAAGCCGGCGGATATGTGGTCGCTGGGCGTGATCCTTTACACGATGCTGGTGGGTCAGTATCCGTTCTACGAGAAGGCCAACTGCAACCTTATCACGGTGATCCGGCACGGGAACGTCCAGATCCCAATGACGCTCTCGAGATCGGTGCGCTGGCTGCTGCTATCGTTGCTGAGAAAGGATTACACGGAACGGATGACCGCTAGCCATATCTTCCTGACGCCATGGCTGCGCGAACAGCGCCCCTTCCACATGTACCTGCCCGTCAACGTAGAGGTGGCTGAGGATTGGAGTGATGCGGAGGACGAGAGCGAAGGCACAGCCACCGAAGCGATTGATGAGGACGAGGGTGGGCCCTGTCCGTTGGGAGACAAGCACGAGTACGAGGATATCGGCGTGGAGCCGTTAGACTACACGCGCACCACACTCCAGATGGCGCAGAACGTCAATACCATTTCCACAGAACCCGCACCGGATACGGATGTGGAGATGGGCTGATCGAAGCTCGAGAAAGTCACCCACGGGTTGCTTTCTGGGACACGCTGGCGCGTCGGCTGCTACTCCGGCTAAATGCCGGCTTTGGATAGCCGCCAGGATAATGGACATATCGGGCGATATGCCACTGTGAATACATCCTGGGCCTTTTAGGGCGCGCGCTGTCTTCGACTGCGTTCCACGTCGTCTTCCTGCAGGTGGTACTGCCAAACAAAGACTTAAAGCCTCGCTTAGACACTTTCTTTTAGACAACATACACATACAAGAACTCACTGCCTTCCAATTGCGCTCTTCGGCCACGATCCGTTCAAGAATCGCGCCGCTCTGCGCAGCCTCCTCTTTGCGAACGATTCTTCCTATATAAAAAAACACCTACCTATGTACAATACATTGTAACATTTTTTAATTTTTTTGCAAACTGTTGATCTTGATCAAAAAGGACAGTCGCCCTGATTTGTTTTTGGGCTCTAAAACAACACATTAGTTTCCATGTTAAAAAATGCAACAAATGCAAATTGTTATTTATTATTTAATACGTCTGTATTACGCTTCGTCTACTATATGAAAATCTTGTAAGAGAAAATCGAAAAAAAAAACAAAAAAACATAATACATTGAAATTTGATCTCACCAAGAATTATATTAATTACTAGTGTTTTTTATTTCTTTTGGGGGACTAGGAGCCTTTGAAGATCCTTTGAATAGTTTTTGGAAGTCTTTAGAATTATTTGAAATTTCGCAAGAATTTTAATTAAAAATTATACGTTATCTTTAGAACGTAAAGAGATAAATTTAAAGGGGATTTCGAATATATATATGTCATAAATTTCGCGTTTAAATATTTAGAAATTGCTTTAAATTATTACATATATACTATTATTATATTGTATACAAAAGTTTCAGGGTAAACATTATTTTATTTTAATCAAAAATTATTGAATTTTGGCTCTCAAGAATCGTTGTATGTGATAATCAGACTGTTCTCATGATTTCAGCACTAACTGTTGACAGGTTCTGAATATTGTAATCAAATTCCATAGAACTAGAGAGCTACACAAGTCGAAAACAATAATGAGTCAGGGGAAAGAAAGATTTTTGAGAGTCTGAATGCGTCACTGTTGTTTACTAACATCAAAATATAACATTTTAGCAATATGAGAAAAATATTTTGATCGTCTCCACGCACGAAAACAAAGTTCCTAGTGCTATACTAAGGTGATAAATTAGCAGTTTGCGAAAACTCGAGAGACTTCTTGCAGCAATAAGAGAACATTTTTAGAGCTCCTCTCGGCCGAGGGATCCCTAATTACTTTGTGGATTCTCCCCCACTTTTTGATAATGGCAATAGTGACTGCAACTTATCAGGTTGGCGAACGTGACTTTCGTTGCGGAAATACTTGTGACTTTGCTCCCCCAAAAACAACACTAAGCTAATAAGTATTATTTCGAGCAGAGGAGGAAAGTTGGGTCGGTCGGCCCCAAACAACACCACTGTCATCTGATGTGGCGACGTGACGAGGCGAGGGCTTTCGCATGTATGCCACCCCGATTTTCGGGTGTGTGAGTGAGAATTTCTACCTGTGGCCGAGCGAGCACTTTGTTCAGATTATGAAATTTCCGATGGGGAGAACGAGAACTGCGCAAAACGCGAAAAACTGCTGACGGCGACCTCACCTTCAGATTGTGACTATCAATTTTTTGGAGCTCCATTGCCACGCATGAACTTTTTCCCCCGATATGGTGCTAAAGATCGATTCAGCGCCGACTGGAAAATACCCATAGATATTTACTATATTATTGTGGAATTTTCTTAAATATTTATTTGTGTAATTTTCTGTTCTATAATGCTTCAGTGAACAGAATCTTATATTTTTCATAGTGTTGTGAAATTATTTTATTTGAAAACTGAGTTTATTAGGCTTAAGAACTATTTTAAATCAAGCTGGGTAGCTTTTAAGATTTTGGAAACTACGAAAAGAAGAATTTCTTTTTATTTACAATTTTCTATTAAACTAGACCGAATGAAATTTCTAGCCTTAAAATGTTCAGGTTTCTGCAGGCATCAATGAATCTTACTTTGAAATATGTTTAATTTACCAATTTACCAATTTAAAAAGTTAGAAGAGTATTTGATTATCTCGAGACCTCTAACCAATTCCATAGAAGAATTTAATGGCAAAAGCCATTGTCATGTGCAAGTCTGATAAGAGTTTCAACGGGCGTTCTAGCGAACGATCCAGAAAATACACGTTCTTTCTTCACTAATATGAAAGTCACGATTTTTTCCTTGTAGAATATACCATCTAATTTTTAACACCACAAAGTAAGGAACTTTACGAATTTCCTAACAAGCCCCTAATAAAGGTCATAAAGCGGACTAAAGTCGGTTAAATGGAAAGTACCTAGATATCATGGTTAGGGGAAAAGTACTTGGAGACCTATGTAGGTAAGCTGAAATTCACTTTTAAGGTTCTAAAACTTTTAACCATAAACTAGAGCTGAACTGTGACAGCTACGCTACTTTCCCTGACCCAAAAATATAGCCGTTACACTTTTCTTTGTTAGAGAGACCCGCTGCAGGTTTTTGTTGTTTTCATTTAACATATATTTTTCCAGCCTTAGATCTGTCTTATCTATAGTATAGACCGATTATGACCGGGGAAATTATTGTAATCAGAATTGTTTACTATACTATGCTAATCTAGTGTTTATTTGAGTGCGTATCAGGTAATGAATAGATGACAGCTTTTCGCAAACAAATGCAGTCTGACTCACTGCAGATGTATGATTAAAATAAATCTCCCAATGATTATGTAGTTTTCCACAGTGCGTATATAGACGCAGCTCTCTAGACAGATCAGACAGCTTTGTGCGCCATTTCGAGTCAATCAAATGTTCAGTTAAGGTATTTAGCGCAAAAATCTCTCGGCAGCTTCGTGCCTAATTGCGGAAACAGTGTTCTAAATAACTTTAAATTGTTGTGATCGTGTAAGTAAGTACGTGGATGTACGCATTTGTATCCCACGTAGATATGTACTCAGTGTATTTTCGACTTCTGTGTCCCCAAAAAATGTACAGTTCCTGTCTATTTATTCTCGGGTATTTCAGTCGTGGACTTGTATCAATCGTTGAAATAAAATCTGTGAAATGTTCTTTCTACTTCTGAAAAATCAGAACTATTTAATCACCAACAGCATTTGTTTTGTCTATTTTCATTCTTTGAAGTGGTTCCCTGAAGTCTAGTCTTTGCAACTGGAATTCCACAGCAGGAAAGGTAAATAATCATTTATCAGTTTTCCATGAATTGTATTTCTCCTTTCATGCCTTTGCCATTCTGTGTGAAATGGTTAATCTTTAATGGGCCCCAAGCTTTGGTAGTATACTTTCAAAAGAGCTTTGCAGATAAGATCGGCGCGCTGATTTCTAATTTAAATTTCACAGTTTACGTCAGTTTCTTGGGGCTTTATTATCATGTCATAATTTTATAAAATTGTTTTTAAAAAATTATCCACGTCATGATCCAAAGTAGGCTTTGGAATGGTCTTCTAAGAGACTATACTCAGCCCTGAACAGTTTGGTTCAGTTTTGGGGCTAACCTCAGGGACAACAGTTCAGGAAACTACATAAATTCAAAATTTGTCTATCTGTGTTTTGTCGTTAACCGTTCCATGGTTCCCGGAGCCGCTCATCCTCTTCAGCAGAATGCATAATTCCGACGACGTACCATTCAACCCATTCTACATAGGTCCGCATCCGAGCCAGGCGTGCGCTGCACCTGAGGTTCCCGTCCAGCAGTGCTCACCGGACTGCCAGGATGGTCAGGAGGGCCCGGCCAAGCAGGCGTCGGCGGCGCCACCAGCGGGACAGGCTGGTGGCATCCTAATTGTAGGCATGGCGGGTCCATCGGGTGGCGTAGCCACCATATATAGCACCGTTGAAGCGCAGGTTGCCGCCGCCAAGGGTCCATCTTCAGATAATCCGTGTCCTGGAGGAAAGATGATAGAGTGCATGCAGGGCGGAGATCCGGAAAAACCATGTGAATAGTGCGGCGGCAATCCACCCATATGATCCTGAGACTGATACTAAAAATCCGCAGTAATACCATCCAAGTTAGCCCCAGTAAAAAATAAAAAAAAAAAAAATAATTTCTTATCTTATATAAATATTAATGCACCATTCAATCTGAATATATGGAAATCTTTAGAAGAGTGGAGAGCACGAAGATTTCACAATTCCGGTTCATTTTGCGTTACCTTCTTATGAAGTGATTCACATGAATTCTTACTCGAACGAACTTATGTGATTTATCTTTTATTCTGAACGCGTCTGAGGCGCAGGGTATAATTAATCTGTATTCTCTCGCGACTCTGAGAAATCATTTTAGTTTAAGTACTCCCCTACCAATTTTAAATTTAACGGAAAAAAGTGTTGCTAAAGCCGCCAAGCGGAAGTTGATTAATCGATAGGCAAATATCGAAAGTTACTCATGACCGAAAAGCTTGGCAGCACTGGCGGGGCAACACTGATGACAGCACGGGCCGAATTGAAACAGAAAACAGAAATTTCTTAATTGTTTAACAAAAGATGCCCAACGCCCGCTTGAGGCTGACCGATCTGAACGTGGACTGCCTCCTGCTGGTCTTTAGGTACTGCTCGGAAGGAGAGCTGCTGTGCCTGTGCCTCGCCAGCCGTTACCTGGAAGACATAATAGACAGATATATTTTCTATCCGCTCACCTTGGATCTGTTGCTCTGCGGCAACCGGGATAGGCCCAGCATTGAGAAGAGGTTGGTCCATTGTATATAATGTTAACAAGATGTCCTTATCAATTCCTGCCCACAGGAACCGCAAGCGCCTCACGAACTACGAGCGAATCCAGGTGTCCAAGAACTGGGTGAGCGGCACATACTTGGAGCGCCCCTACTTCCACCATGCCCAAATGTTCCCCACCAAACTGTGCCTCGAGCATGACGCGCTGTATATCACGCATGCCGGCTATCTGCGCAAGTACCGCCGATCCAGCTGTGACATACTTCAACGCCGGTTCGAGGAGGAGATCAGTACGTCCACCAATAGCGACATCTCCCACTTTGTCAAGAAGAAGAACACTATTTTTGCGGGACGGGTGTGCGGATCGTGCTTTCACTACGACCCGGAGGGCATTACGGAGCAACGCATGCATCCGGCCAACGAGTATCTGTTCTGTGTTGACTTTGTCCAGGATCTGTATGCAACCAGTACTGACCATTGCTCCAAGCTCTGGCAACGATCCGAGGAGTTTGGTCTGACGCACTTCGATATGGTGACGAAGCTGCCGCACGCGTTCAAGTCCCTGCAACTAAGCCCGGATGGCCAGTGGCTATATGGCGGCCTTTATACGGACAACGACGGTCGAGCTCTAAGAGCTATTCACGTGGAAAGGTAACATTATTCTAGGACGGCATAAGTCTCTGAGGCAGGGTCTAATTTCCTCTACTCCTATATTGTACAGTGGCGAGGAGCTGGTCCTTAACTCGACAACAAAGTCCATATACGATTTAAAAATTAAAGATGAGCAGGTGCTATTCACGGCCAATTTCGACACCTCCTTTCGCATGTTTGACCGACGCATAGATCGCGACGTTGCCATCTGGGAGGATCCCTTCGACTCGTCCTTCTACTGCTTGGAGCACGACGGGCTGTACGCAGTGCTGGTCGGCAGTTGCCGACACGCTCGGGTCAATCTCTACGATATAAGAATGCCAAAATATGTACAGTTATACTTCCCCGGGCGGACGCGCCAGCACAATGGCTTCTCGCCCGTCTATAGTTTATCCTGTGATAGCCAATACATGTTCGTGGCCACCGACCACAACCTGCGAGTGTTCGACTTCAAGGCCAGTTGTGGCGTTCGAAGGGATTATAGCAACATCGGCTGTTCAATTCCCAATGTCTCGGACGGAATGCGACGTCGCTGTTGAGTTTCTAAGATATAGAACCTAAGTTTAACTTCAAATTGAAAGATGAAACCTTTTGGAATATAATCTAGATTAAGCTTGGCCCAACTTTTGGCACTCATTATTATTTTTATTAATTTTTCTTTTAATGTTAGACATTTCATTAAGAAAGGACTCGACCAAAAACCCAACCAAGCAACATCGAAAAGAACCGCAGCTTTGTTTTAAACAAGTTTTTTATTGACCTGCCGACAAATTGGATCCTATATCATAACATATGACCACAAACTTATTCGCTAAGAAAATGAAACTTTAAAACACATCCACTTAAACAGAAACTTAGACGTATATGCATGAATATATTGTCGCTAGGACACATGGGCGTTTCGTTAGAGCTGTTCTTGTGCGGTTCCATAGTCAAGTATTTGTAATACTTTTCCGCGAGCTTTCCAACTATCACTGTAGAAAAGAAACTAAAACTACCGAAGGTTACGTGGAGGTAACAATACGAACGCAGGACATAACTGTGTGGTCGGGCCAAGAAATTCGTTGCACACCAGGCACTCTTTCCATTCAGTGATTTCTTCATGCATTTACAATTTGTGCGTTTTCAGGGTTAACAATTAAAGCCGAGAAAAGGGAGTACGATAAATACCAGAGAGATGAATTGCAAAGGATCATTAGATCATAGATCTTAGGTCTACTGTACATGTGCACTGCAATCGGGAGCGGGAACATGTGGCGGATACAGCGACTATCTAGTGGAGTGTTTGCTGGCCAGCGATTTCTCTGGCGGCTCGTTCGCCGGCGAAGGTGACGTCGTTTCATCCTGACACACACCTCCCTCGCAATCGTCCGCCGCTGGGTCTTGAAGGGCTGCAGCCAGCTCGCCGTTGAACTGCAACAGGCAGCCCAGGGCTCCAAAGTATCCCTCGTGCTCCAGGAAGAGACCCTTCATTGTGGCGTTCGACCAGAACTCCATGGCGTAGGCCAGCAGCTTCATGGAAATGGGGTTAACGCGCAGGAAGTTGCCCACAAACACGACCTTGGGAAATAGGAAGCTGGTTAATTTAAGACAGCTTGATAATAATTGGGTGACCCTTACCCTATCGATCTTCTCATTCAGTGCACACATCCTGGCTATGGAGCCAATATTGTTCGTTATGGTGACCAGGGTGGCATTGGCCAAATCTTCACGTGACACAGAGCCACGTTTGTCATTGATGTGCATCTGGCCAAAGCTGGAAATTAGGGACACCTAATTAGCATGTTGGTTTCGTTCAAAGCTTGTTCTTCTTACCTTGACGCAACCAAATCTCCTGGCAGACCGAAGCGGTTATAGTCGCCGCCATAAATATCCTTAACCAACTTGTCCACCTTCCGATTGTCGCCCTTGGTGGCCAACTGGATAGCCTCTTCGAAGGTTGTGCAGCCGGTAAGTAGACAACATAGTCCAAGGAATGTACCGCCGCCCAAGCTAGAATCCGGGTCAATGGTAATTAAAATGGAATAAGGATATCCTGTGGAGATTCCCACTCACCTTGTGCCCGAAATACGCTTGTAGTTGTCGGGCCCGTAGACAGCCAGGATGGAGACTCCGGATCCGACATTCACCAAAATGAACGGAAATGGTTGCGAGAAATTGAACTCTCTCTTCTCGCTTTTCCTGGAAAGGTAAACAATTCTAGAAGTTAGACAAGACTCCTATTAACTCTCATAGCCCGACTGGCACTTACAGAATGTCGCGTGCATTTTCGTAGTAGTAGCACTCGGTGCAATTGTGCAGGTCAGCAAAGAGTATGCCCTTGATGAGCGTGTCCAGCTCATCGAATTTGGCCAGCTTCATGTTGACTTGATCGCGGAAATCCTGTTCGAACTTAAAGGCCCCGCCGCCGGTCGCGCAGACCGTGGTCACCAGCTCGGCCATGCCCTTTTGCTTGGCCAACGACAGAAAGTTTCCCATGTCGGTGGTCTGGAAGCGAATGAAATGCAGCGAGCCCCGTCGCTTTCGGATCTCGACGTTGTCCATCTATGAAGAAATTTTGAGTCAAAAAAATTCAAATTTAAAAAATAGCCAAAACTGGTTAGTTTGAAAAACCTTAACCAATGCAAACAAATACACAGAAGATATCCGAATTGTAAGCATTCATACAAATTATAATAGGTTTTTATTATTAAATAGCAGGGGTATAGAAACTTCGATTGTCTAAGCTTGTAATATTCAAAGTTCATTCCTCTTGCATATTCTTTTTCCAAATGCAAACTTTTATCGTTTCCGGGATTACGACATTCCTATTGTAATATAAAAGTTAGACTCGCAAGTGTCCCATAAAAAAAAAAACTAAAACGAAAGTACGAATTCCAACGTTCACGTCACCTAAAGTGTTCCTAAAGTAAAAGCGTGTACATATATATCTTTATTTATTTATTTCAAGTATCCAAAGTCTAGGTACACGGTAACCCCTCGTTCTGTGTGAACTGACGTACTTAGTTTGCCAGAAAAGTGCGAAATTGTTAATTTGCAGTCATTAAATAATACCTAACTCTGCGCTGTTGGCGGGGCATCAACCCCTTGGTATTCAATTAGACAAAATAATAGTATGTGAGTGAAATATATAAATAAATAACGTAGCTTTCTAACTAACTCCACTCGTAAACATTTTTAATTGAAGTTTCAGTTAGCTTTTTGTTAAAAATAAAACCGAATGACCTAAATATTTTTGAGCATCCGCGATACACTATTTTAACATTTCACGAATAAACTTAAAGTGATTCACATGGCTTGAAAAGTAAATACAGGAATCATAGTTTGCGGGAGATAGGCGTTATGTACACGGTGATAAAAACACGAAATTCCATTTTGTTTAGGTTTAGTCGAGTTTACAAAGTGGACAGTCGCTAGCCATGTCTATTTATGAATGGAATCGAACGCAGCCTATCTCAATTTCTCTCCGTGCTTTCGTGTGTGCGAGAGTGAAGGTCACTCGAACACTGTGGAATCAGCAGACGACCCGCTTCGACCCGCCCAAGATGCCTTGTTGACTGACTGGAGGATGAGGCACAAATATCGCGACTTGCGCCTGCTGGGATTGATAATATTTTAGATGATAATGTCCGATGCTAATGACCCGCGTCAGAGCGTGCTTTGTTACAAAATCGCACAGCCACATTCCACATTTCTATAGTTGCTTTCGGGTCATCATGATCATTATCTCACCTGTAGGTGTGTGTCTCGGTGTCCGGTTTTGCCATATGCCGAGTTTTTGGTCAAGTAACGCCGTATATTCCGCAGAATGCCCGCCTCGCGATCCTGCTCATCGGGCGTTATGTCCTTGGGCTCGAAGTACACCAGCTTCGTGAGGGTACCGCCAATGTCCATGCCAAACCATGGCATCGCTGAAAGAGCACAAGATTTGCTATTAGCTTAGATACAATTAGGTAAAGAAAATGCTTGCAAGTTCAGTTGCATTATAGCCCCAACAATGACACACCTGTGCACACCTTTGATTGGGAGGCATTCAGAGATATAATGAACACATCGTTTTGGACTAAACATCTTCCTTAAAGCTAGGCTGAAGTAAACGGATCAATTTTGTCAATGAAACTAATAAAACTGTCAGATTTTGATAGGTTTCTGTCAGGGCCTGCATTCCGAAAGCATGCCTGCTCTAACTACGACACTAAACCACCTCCTCCGGAGCGGCTTTCGTCACAGACAACAAGTTTCCAAGCATTACAAGAGCAGAGCAAAGAAATCGAATGCTCAGGCTGCTAACTAAATGTTTGAAAGCGGTTCATGTTCATGTTCACGGTGTCAAGATCGAATCGGCCAATCGGTGCGCCAAACTGTGTCACAAATACAGGTATATATAGTATGCCAAAGGTTTGTTGTATCGCGTGTACTTCACATTATCGGTTTATCATATACAGTGGATGGTGGCTAAGGAAACCAGAGTGTGAGTTTTGAACTTCCTACATAAAATATCTACTTTTTGAACAATTTTGTGCTTACGATAATATAAATATATTTTGATTTCTTAAGATTGATTGTACTTTTCTATGTAAACTGTAGCTTGGTTAAATGTGTTTGATAAGACTGAAATTGCAATTGAAATGGCTAAAGTTTCTATTATTTCACTTGATTTTGTCTGAGAGGATTATTATCCCCGTAAATATATTATATATATTATATATATTTTTTGCTTTAGAAATACATTCTCTAACAGCGCACAGAGGGTATATTGTTTTATAGTTGATAGTTTCCTTTAAACAGAGAGTGAACTGTGAACTATGAACGCACCGCTCCTTATTATGAGATCAAAGATCGATGTAAAATGCAACGCCTCCGGCATGATGTAACCCTGGAAGGTGCAGAGGTGAGAGCTGGAAACTACGAGCTGGTTTATTCCGTTCGAATATAGAATCCGCTGCTGCACAAAACACACGCGGGAGCTCGCCGTAATCACTGGTGAGCCCCTACACTTGCCGCGATGCGTATTTATTTTTTAGGTGTAGTTCACAGCTCCGGAGCTTTCGCCTCGACGTGGATGTGGCTTTGGCTATGGCTGTGAATGTGTCTATTGCCTGGAGCTCATTACGAGCACTCGTTCGACTGTGTATGTAGATTGCCTAAACCGGAAACATTTTACGGGGACGCCGCTGCCGCCACAACCAAGCGCGACACGTCGATGGCTTTAACTGACTCTGACGGGCTGCCGGATAACATATGAGCCGTAAACAGCTGAACACTGGCGAAATGGGGAACCGAATCAAATAGTATCGGGGATCCAACGCATGTGCGCAGGTGAGTGAGGTAAACACACCTTCCTTATCTGCCCACCGAGGCGCGCCGCTTATCGTGTCGTGGAATTGCCCGATTTGACCAGAGAATTGACCATTCGGCGAGCACCACTTCACCGCCACTACTAACTACACTTGTATATTCCAGCTAAGAGCAGCCTCGATCTTCACATGTCGATTAACATTTCCCGAGGTCCCCTGGTACGTCTGAACATACGTATATCTAATCAGCCATCCTCCTTCGTTTGTACTCAATTTTTGTACACACATTTCACACTTAATCTTCACGGATTTTATGCTTAAAGTAAAAAAAAAAACGTCGGTGATCCCAATCTTAAAAAAATTGACTGTTTTTTTGTTTATTTCGTCTATTTTGTTTAACCAGAGATATGGCTTAGGAAAAAAAATGCAATCTGTTTCATTCAAAATAACAAAGCTAATCATAGGCATTAACCTCCCTCTTTTTCTAGGAAACCCAACGTTAAATACTCTCAAAGAAAATTCGCAGGGAACGTATGGAAATTGCCGTGAAAAGCTCTCATTTTATGACCAGAAAAGACTTACACATGAGCTCATCGCCTTGCGGAATCTGTATGGCGGGAAACAAGGAGGAGCAGGAGCTGTGGCAACTGCTTCGCTCGAGCTCGTCAATCGGATCGGGCTCAACGTAGGAAGGGGTCTGTTGGATGGATTTGCTGGACTTGGAACCGCTGCCCAAAGCCGAACGCCACGAAGCGCGCCATGAGTTCCGTTTCGCTGAGATCACAGGTGAAGTTGGTGGACTGGTGCTGGCGCTGGTGCTAGTTGTCGTTTTCTTATCGTTATGCAATTTGAATATTTTCAAATTGAATGAATATTTCGAGTTGCTGCGCGTGGGGACTTTCATTTTCTTGTTTTTATGTGTTTCTTTTTATCAGGAAAAGGGAGCTAACTGCGAGAGTTTGGAGACGGGCACTTATCACAGGCGGGGAAGCAGTAAAGCTGGTGGAGCTGCTGGACCATTGGTTGTCTGTTTGCTTAGTTCATAGGTTTCTAAATCGCTATTGTGAGCTGCGATGGCGACTGGCGATCGCGCGATCCGATCCCATCCGTTTGTTGACCGCTCGAAAACAGACGTGAAACGCGTTTGAATGAAATTTTACTGTGGCAGCGCCATCGACAGCGGCGGCGGCGGCTGCGTCGCGGCTTTCGCATATGTATAAGCTCTTAACATACATCCAGACTGGCGTACGTACATGGGCGCAGGCAAGGCACACATATAGAGTCGTATTAATGAGCGACCAGCGTCGAACCGAACTTAATCATTACGAAAACACATTTAAAAAACACTGCCGGAGCAGCGTCGACCCACTGTGAACCCTACGACGTCTGTGGATCGGCGGCTCTTACGTCCGTCTGCGTTTGCATATTGCTCTGGGTGCTCTTGGAAAAATTCCTAGCTTCTGCATAGTCCGTGCCATGCAAGCACGGACTGTGACCATCGCGCCTCCACGCTCTCCCCGCTCTCTCTGCAGGCACAGAGGGCGTGCTAAGTCTGAAGTGGTGGCGGTTCAGATAACGATTAGAAATGGGCTGTGCAAATTCCAAAAACCTCTCCAAAAATCAGAGAGCTGAGATCGAGAGAATTTCTGATTCGATTAAAGAGCTTGGTGAGCTGTAGTATGTATGTGTTTATTATTATTATTTTTTATTCAAATCTTATCACAGCCTAAAATCTGACGATGAGGCATAAGTAGCGTATCATTCATGATTTCGTGTATGTGGATCAAAGTCATATTTGCTGAATATACTATTTTTGGATTGGTTCAAGCGAATAGGGTTCATTGACAGTATTAGTCGCAATTATATTCTTGTTTTTAAATGGAGCTTACGAAATAATACTCATTCTGAACTGAATTCTGTCGAACCATTTTACTTTATTATCAAAAAACATAAATAAAGTTGAGAGAGCTTAAGTTTTTGCCGCTTAGCATCATGTGATTTATTTATTTGAAAGTATCCTTCTAATATTTTATTAGTGCAAAAAACATTTCTTCTGAATCACAAATATCATGAATAGAGAAATTAAATTAAATAAAAAAAGAGTATATGTGAAATTACACTTTTCGAGGCATACAACTCTTTTTAATGCTTTTTCTATTCATAAGTTTTGGTTTTAATTAAAATACTAATTAGGGTGCCTTTTAAAACCAGGGTCTCTAACTATCATCATTTTCAAATAATCTTAAGCAACTAATAAACAACAAAAAATGCTGGTACTGAGTGAATTAAATTGGAACAAAAGCCTGGAACCTATGGAACTCTTCGAGAGATAAAGTATCTATATTATGCACCAGAAGTCTCCACTTACCCCTCGCCAACTGATTGCGCAGGCTGATCCGTTCGTCATCCCCCATCATGATGATTTGCAAGATGCAGTCAATCCACCGCAGAACAATGGAGAATCCAAAGAGTCACACGCACGTTGAGCTCTGCTCTGGCCGATGCTGCAATCAGAGATCTGCCGGGGAAAGCGGAACAGAGCGGCAGAGGACAGACTTTGACGCAGAGATCTTATCGCGGAGAGAGCGGAACTTTGGCTGACGGTTGGTGATCCGTGGCGAAACAGGCCAAGAACGTGACTCAGGGGGCTGAGGTGTGCGTTTGCGGCTGCTTCTGCTGATGAAGCTGCTGATGCCCTGCTCTCATCGATGCTGCGGGAATCCTTGCGCGGCCAAGTTAGCTCCTTGCTTCATGCATGCTTGGAGTCCTACGGAATGGTGGCAATTCCCAACGGCAAGTCGAGGCGAAACGAATCGAATTCCATGCACACTTAACAAAAACTTCAAAACAAAATTTTTGCCAGAAGTTGTTAATCGAAGTAGCCTGATTTGGAACAGCTGATTAGGGATGGGAATGCGGAGAAATCGAATCGATAACCACGTTATCGCGTGTATGGTCAGTGCTGGAAAGTGATCACAGGGAAATTTTAAATTTATAATTAATGTAATTCCTTAGTCCTAAGTGGAAATATATTTCCGATAAACGAATAAAATAGACACAAAATGTATTGGTTTTCAATAATACAATTTACGTAAACTACTACTTACTTGTTGAATATTTCATTTTGGCTTGAGTTATCATCAGAAACATAAATTATTGCATTTACAGTAATAATTCAAAATGAAATTTAAATTTATTATAGTAGCTAAATGATTATAGTTTTATATAAAAATAACAGACAAATTCGAATTTTGTTTACAAGCTATGGAAATATTTCAGCTATTTTCAACACTGACTCTCAGCTGATGAAAAAAAAAAACAAATATACAAGTAACAAAAGACGCGCAATTTGGAGGACTCCGGGGAAGACCTGAATTTTAACGATGAGCCTCGCCAATGGCGTCACGGGAAATGGCGAATTTAGGCTTCCACAATGCTGGAAGGACAACGCCATAATGCAAGTGCAGTTTGCCATGTTTCGATCGCGCCATCTAAACACCGAGGACTATGACGCCAAGATGAAGTTCTGGAAGGAACTTATCGCCAACTACCTGAGGTTCTGTGGCAGACCGGTCTTCAGCCTTCGGGATCTGCAGCTACAGTTCATGCGGGGAGAGCAATTGCCCGCCTGCCTGGACACGGTGATATCGGAGATGCAACAACGGAAACTGATCCGATCACGCGCAGAGTTCGAGTATGATCCCACGAATTCCTGGAGCGGCTGGCTGGTAAACAGCCTTGTAAAACGTCCCCTATCCTGGAGCTGGGCAAAGATCAAGCACAGTGTGGTAGCTGAAGACCTGGAGGCGACGTCCGCTGTCGAATGGATTCATCTGGATGTCTTAAACGTAATTAGATAATGTCAATAAATAGATACACTCTATAATGTATTCTCCTTACTCTTACAGAGCACTTGCAACCTTATAATCGAAAAAGTCTTGCCTGATAATAGTGGAAAACTCCTCCATTTCGATGCCTTTAAATCCCTTTGCAAATCGCAAAATATTCGGATCCAAACCGACAAAGACTTCAGTGTATGCCTGATCTCCTTAAATGCTCGTCAAATTGTTGGTCTGGAGTTTAAAACTGAAAAGGGATTGCGCCAAATTCACTTAGTGAAAATACCAAGTAAGTTTTGTCAAAACAAGTTTCTTAATTATCATATCAATTAAAAATTTTCAATGTAGAAAAACATGGCGAGGATCTCAACATCAGCCAAGAAGATCATGCTGTCCACAACCTACAGAATACCCAAGCCCAGTTACTGAAGCAGTTGGAGAGCCTGGAGGAGGATATCAAGGTCAACGACGATAAGGCGCGCCAGTACTTAAAGGAAAACAAGCGACAAATGGCCAAGACATATCTCCGTAAGAGGCATCTCCTGGAAAAAAATCATGGCAAGTATGATAATCATTACATGTTTAGGTATTTAATTTTATTCCTTTATTAGAGCGTCGCAGTATCGCCCTGCACAACATTGAATCCTTGCTGTCCAGCGTGGATGAGGCGCAAAACAGTGGCGTTGTTCTGGACGCCTACAAGATTGGATCGAATACCCTGAAAAAAGTGCTCTCGGACTCTGGTCTGAAGTACGACAATGTCGACGAGGTTCTGGCCGATGTGCGGGACACTTTGGACCAGCATCGGGAAGTCCAGGACGTCATGTCCAACAGCTCCGTTGTCGAAGGTGTGAGCCAAGATGAGGACCAGCTCGAAAAAGAACTGCGTGAATTGTGCGGCGAAACGGCCAAACCAGCTTCTGCCAATGCCATATCATTTATCAATAACAATGACAGGCAAGAGGTAGTGGTCACGGACGAGGAAGTGATTGCCATGCTGCAAAATCTCGAGGTCGAGGATGGAACTATGTCGCAGTCGAGCGTCAGGACCTTGAAAACCGCCCAAGAGCTTTAAGATGTTTGCTCAAATTGTGTTATGTGTTGGTTTTTTTTTATAAAATAAATATAGATATAAAATTTGCATGTAAAAGTTTTCAAATAATTGCTTTTAAATTAATCTTTTGCCTTTGTTCGTAATTTTGCTTTATTCTATCATTCTGTACAAAATGCGTCCTTATTGTTAAAGTATTTGCTTATAGCTATGGCTAGACAAATGTTTCCAAGTAAGTAGGAATTCAAAAATATACATTACATACATGTTTTAGGTAAAGGTACAGACATAGGGATGTGCACACCTACCCCCGATTCCTATTAACCTACAGACATTCCCGTAGGACTCGAAACAGAACCGAAGATGGATATGCACACCGGTACATCGTAAGGCAATACAGCGACGAACGCCGAGGTGCATGTGCAGCATGCTCGTCCTATGCTCTTTCATATATATATATATATATATTTCAGGCGTATAAATATAAGAAATCCGAAGCACTGCAGAATGTACTCCCTTGTTCTATGTTGGACTTGTGTATTTAGTTATCACTAAGGCAAATTTGCGCTCCATTGGATAATGCGTAATGTCAGAAGCCCCTCTCCATTCCAATTCCGTGCCCAATGGTATATCCTTGAGGTTTGTTATGTGTGAATTTGGAAAAGTATCAGAATACTTAAAATCGTACATATGAAACAGATCAGGACCGGCAGGATCACAATGAAGCGCAGTGATCTAAAAAGTAATGTTTTTACGCATAAAAAGTTTATAGTTTTCTAGTGAACGCACCTTCCTTGCCCGAGGGCTGGGTGTCAGAGATTCAGGTCCATATCCGCCTCCAGATCAATGTGGTTGATCGAGTTGCCGGCACTGTTAAAGATTTGATTATCCGTGTTGCTGTTCTCCACGGCTCCATTCACTCCGTCTTGGTTGCTGCGCTTCGATTTGCCTAACAGCCAGCAAGAGAATACTTTGACCCAATTTCGGACATTAATATTATGATGATGGTGGCGTTGTAGTTGTAAATGAGGAAAGGGAAAACAAAAGGAGGAAAGGAAAACAACCATAACGAGACAGACACCTAGCTACGAATACAAACCGATCAGATGGGATTTATTCCAAGGCAGGCATATATACATAATTGTAGAGAAGAAACTAAAACCTGAGCTGTTTTGGGCCTGGGATGTCAAGTGTGTGTGCTGGTGGGATGTGGAGCAGCAAAGTACAAAGGAAACACCACGCTTACCTCCCGTGAAGCACAGGCAGCCCTCATCATCGCTCGGCGATTCTCGCCTCGAGCTCTTCAACTTCAGCTCCTTGTTCAGCTCGTTCAGACATCGTTGATAGTAATCATAGTCCTTCAGATACCACACCGGCGGCCAGCGGTGTTCGCGCAAATACTCTTGATTATCCTGATGCAGAGCCTTAAGGCCCTTGAGTGAAAACTTACAAATAAGGTTGTAATTGACGCACAGGTACGACATGCACCACTCGGCCAATTGATGTGCGTTGTGCAGCTGCACAGATATATGTTTAGTGATTAATTAAACCGTACATCTTTAGTGATAGTTTTACTTACCTTTACTGGCTCCAAAAGCTTTAGACAGTGATCTACCGTTTCATTGGTTTCGTTCTGGGAAATTAATGTGAGATCTTCGATAACGCGACACTCCACCAAGTTGAGGAGGCGCGGCAGGCAGAGTCGATTGGCCAGCTCCAGCAAATTCAGGCACTTGACGGCCGAAATCGGCGGAATCTGGTCAGTGTACAGGTAACACAGCAGCTTGTGGAATGTGTAAATTGTAACGCCAGGGAATACGATCTGAAGGGGGTTTAACGTTTATTAATCTTGAGCATTTCAATGGGCTCGTGATAGACTGCTTACCACATTGGAATGCGCCTCCCGAAAGTCGCCCAGCAACATGGCTCGCATGACATCACAGCGACCCACCAGCACCGCCCTGTGTGCCTGTAAATTATCAGAAGCTCTTAGTTTCTTTTAGTTTAAGGAGCTTTTTAAGAGGACTTTACCTTCATTAGACCGTCGTCCAACTCAAAGGTTACATCGCTGAAGCAACCATCGCCTATGCAATGTCGCTCCATGCTTTCTTTGATGCGCTGCAATATAATCCAACAAATAATCCGCCAAGTACTTATAAAATAGAAGTTTAGCTTACAAGACAAATGTGCGGATTGGGCTCATCACTGGAGCAGCTCTCCATAACGGTTTGCGGCCTGGCCAGTAGCTGAGTCAGTTGCGGCAGCTCTAAGAGATCGGCAGCCTCTCTAATTTCCTGTAATAACCGAGAATGCATTTCTATATATTGAAGAGGCTCTTTTTTTGAGACTCACCTGCAGATTGTTGCAATCCTTGTCAATAGTGCCGGTGTATATAAATCTTAGGCACTGGTGCAATGCCTGAGGCGAGATGAGTTTGCTTAGGGTGACAATGGTCTGCAGTCCGTTCACACCGCGCTGATTCTCCACGTGCACCAGCCGGATGCTTTGCAGGACCGGATGATGCAGCTCCCTGTACAAATCGTTGGACCGCTTGGACTCCATCAGGGGCAGAGCCTGATAGCTAGAGCGACGCTTCAGGTGCTCCCACATACTAAGAGGTACAGGTTAGCAAAGCAAGATTAGGCGTTATGCTCTCACGTACCGTTGTGTGCGTGATTCGTAGCGAATGAGGGACTCGGTGTCGTCGTTGAAGTCCGCTATGGTGGCCTCTCCGAACGTAGAACTGACCATGCTCGATTCGCTGCTGCTCCGACCGCCCATGTCGCTCAGCTCCGTGCTAAGCAGGCGCTGAAAGATGCTGGAGGCGGCAGCCAGCATGAACCTGTGAACGGCAAACTTGGTGCCGGCACCAGCGACCAACACGAGATCGGTGTAGGCTTGCGAAAGGAACATATTGTAGATGTCCTGCCGGTAGTGGCCCACCATAACGGTGACCTCTGGTGGTGGCGGCTTCGGTGGCCGGAACGGAGCCTGCAATAGCGGCTTCTGCACCTTCTTCAGGTTCGTCATCAAGAAGCGCTGCTGTCGACGAGCAATCAACGCCGATCTTATGGCATTCTCGAATACTTCGTTCACTCCGAAATAAGTGAAGACGCTCGATTCGTAGTAGGCCACCCCTAGCTCCTTGGCCACGGCCCGCGCTTCGTCCGGCATAACCAGGTCGCTCTTCAGGGCGGCTCTGTGAAATTGATCAAGAGTTAAGTAACAAATTTTTAATTGACTTTGGTATATAAATTTGTTTTAAAAAAAAATCTAAAATTAAAATGATAGCTTTCGAATACTTGTTAAATTAAGGCAATTACTTAGCAATACCTTTACTAAGCAAATAACAATATTTACTCAACTTAAAAGGCTTGAATTTTTTCAAAGAAAACATTTAAAAACAGATTTTCTCAACCCTAAAAATAGTTTTTACCCAACGAAATAAATGACAAAGAAATATAAACAAAAACCGGCTGAAACCTGTAAGCTCTTTACGCACCGAACAAAGGTTCCCTTCTCGCCGAAATACGACAGGTAATTCTCATCGCGATACATATAGCGCAGGTCGTTCTTGCAGCCAACTAGGATGACGGGCACATCCGGACAAAAGCGGCGAATTTCCGGATACCACATCATCTTGCAGTTGCGCAGGGAAATCGGACTGGCAATGGAAAAGCACAGCAGCACTACATCGGATCTGTTAGGATAATTTGAGCATTAGATTAACCCACAATTTTTCCCGTTACAAGGATTACAAACCTGCCGTAGGCAAAACGACGGTCCTTGTCGTGGTCTCCAAATGTGTCCCATAGACGAAGTGAGACATTTACCCCATCCACCACCTCCCAAGACCGCTCAAGAACCTTAAAATGAGAAAGAAATATGTTTTAAAGGGATGACTCGGCCAGGAATGGTTCGGAAACTTACATCTTTGTATATGCGATACTGATCGATCGCCCACACGGTCGGAACGTGTGTGGAGAGCAGCTGCGACAGCGAGACATGCTTGTTGCAGGCCCGTGCGCAGATCAGTCGTGTCTTGCCTACCGCCGTGTCACCCACCAGTACGCACTTGACCAATTCTTGATGCGGCTGTTCGTTATCCATCTTCGGCTTTGTTGTTGTCTTGAATTCTGAAAATAAAAATAATTTACTTTTAATGGTCTTGAGACCTTTGTAGCCGTAAAACAGAGGAGATTAAACTGCGTAAAATCGCTGGCTTAAGAAATCCATTACGCCATAGATGTGATCTAAACTCTTAGCTTGTGATCGATTTCCTAATAAATAAAATACACAAAAAAGTAAGAACTATGTGTTATTTAAGGGAGTTGTTTTGATAGTCTAGACCATAGTCTAGACACAGAGGAATCAAAATAAATATAGATTTCTGTCTTCTGTATTTTTCTGTTTCTTCGTGTTTACTTCATGGCAAGAAACTCAAGACATAAGATAATGGTATCGTTATCCTAAGAAATCTATTGGGCCCACTCACACTCATCGCCGCCATTCATTGACCTCCCTGTGTGTGTTCCAATTGTTACGCAGGAAGTCGAGTGATAAGTTCGCTTGGACGTCTCTCTCTAATTGAACTTAATTGGGGGACTGCACTAAAAATATCTGCCATCAATCCGAAGGCCCACAACAAGCAATCAGAGCTTCTTCCTGCGTGCATGCGAATCCATTGTCCGATCTGCTGGGCAAGCTTGCAGTCTATTTTGGGAACTTCTTCAAATCCAAAACAATAACAAAACAATTGAGGAAGGCAGCCGCTGCTGCGATGATCATGATAAACTCAGCAGGAATATGAAAATATCGGAGTCGTGGGATTTTTAGGTGAGCATATCAAAGGACAGCGACCCGTACAAATTCATACGATGCTCTCTGTTTCTAACACATTTATTAATCACATATTATCAAATGCGATAAAACAAGAGAAGATTGTTACATTTAGCATGTGATTTTAATTCACATAATACATATAACTTTAAGCAAAATTCAGTTTTAATTAAAACATAGGTTTAAACAGATGTAGAGTCAAAACGTTCAGGATTGGGATTCAGAATTACCCTGGTTTAAAAATCCATTGAAAAGGTGCCCCAAAGTATGCTACAAAAAATTTTAATTGTACAAATGAATTTGTTTGGTATCTTAAACCAATTCCCTCCGAATTTAAGCTTTATTATTATGTATTTTTAGATCCAAGGATCTAAGTGAGCCATCTCTCATGCCAAGCAAGTGCGAACTTGCCAAGTAATTCCGGTTTCGGCGGGGCATTTGTAGAGAACGCCAGTATATTAGCATAATTAGCAGAGATGCGACATGGGAATTTTTCGAGTCTGGGGAGAATCTTGAGCCTTCTTATTCGCCATTTGTCGTATGTCTACTTTTTCAATTTTTGCCAGCTTTTATTGATTTTCTCTTGCCATTGCGAAAACGGTCACAAGCACCGTTACCAAACACACACTCATACACACGCATTCTAAGTGGGGATCTTGGAGTTCCCCCACTTCTTGCTCTCTCTCTCCGGCAAACTTGGCCCACATCGCAGCCGTTGGGAAAATCGGGAAAATATTGAAAACGCATGATTGAAGACCGTCGTCTTTAACCCCTATGCAGGCACAGCAGCCCTCCACTTGCACTTTCGGCTCACACAAACACACATACACCTTTGTGTTTTTAGTTGGTAAACAATTTGATTAGAACTTAATTTGATTGCTGGTCGAATTGAAGCAGATATATATGTACATATCTCTCGCACGTACCTCTGGGAGCGTCCGCTGCTGCGAATTATACGAATTATTTGCCTTAATGTTCTTACTTTTGCGTATTGCACTTATCAACACGCACACTAAAGCACGGCATTTTTACAATAATTTGCATTTATTTTTGCACCCACACACGAGCGAAGACGACACAGTTTCTGGTTCGCACTGGGTGTTTCACGGCTTCAGGAGAATTGGCATTGCTGCTATCTGGCTGCTGCGGTGTGCGGCGGATTAGCAAATGTTTGTCCTACGCAGTCCACTATCAATAAAATAAAATAATAAAATGCAGTTACAGCCCGCAATTCCTCAATAAATGTAAAAGCTATCGATTGTCAAGATATCGAATATAATAGGCTGAACTTTCTTTGCGATATTTTTAGTGTGGAAAAAGTATCGCGATACATCGATTTTTATATTTAAACATCGAGAGGTTATAAACCTAATTTTCTGTTATATCTGAAAGAATAAAGGGCTGTATGTCAACCAATTACTTATTTTTCTGAAAATTTTTAAAGATTTTATTAAAATAATATTTAAGCTCTTGAAAAAAATAATAATCCATTATTTAATTGTAAGAATAAATATGGTATATTTTAAATTATCGTTGCATATTTTAGTACAAATCTTCTAGCAAAGTGCAGCCATACTGCCGCGAAACAGATGATTTTTGCTTTGTAGTTGTTGCGAAACGATTTAGAAAGACTTAATAGATTTTTGGTTGAAAGCGGACAAATTTAACCGCGGGACACATCCGCTACACTCACAAAATCATCCGCCCAAATTCAATAATTTTGAGAGCGTGGGCGCCAGTCAACCCAGAGTTCTCTCACTTGCCAGGAACTCAGAAACTCAATGTATTTTTCGTGCAGAAAATCGATTTTTGCCCTAACAGCGATTCTCAGCCGACGGTTGGCAGAAACCAAACTTGCATTTTCGACCGGATACGCCTAATTCTTCGCCCTTATTTCGCACAGCTCAAGTGGTGAGGTGAGGTCCAGAATTTTAGTAGCAAGTCGATCGATCGGTACTCTAAGCAAGCCCAAAATGACCGTCGCCGAGGGCAGTTTACAAAAGCCCGCAACGCGGAAGCCTCACACGCAGGAGCCAATTCTGAGGTAATGTTCGGGGATACATATCTACATGAGTCAGAGGTGATCTCACGGAGATGAGTTGTCGGTTTCGGTGTCTGGTATCTTTCGCAGGCTGAATAACATCGAGAAGTCGCAGCAGGACACTCGTGATTACCGTGGCCTGCAGTTGGAGAATGGCTTAAAGGTACTGCTAATCAGCGATCCCAACACGGATGTCTCGGCGGCTGCCCTCTCCGTGCAAGTGGGGTAAGTTGGAGTGCTTTCTTTGGCCACCTTGTCACGGCTCTCACATAACCATGATCCCTACTGCAGGCACATGTCCGACCCCACAAGTCTGCCTGGCCTGGCACATTTCTGCGAGCATATGCTTTTCCTGGGCACCGAGAAGTATCCGCACGAGAATGGCTATACCACATACCTGTCGCAGAGCGGCGGAAGCAGCAATGCCGCCACCTATCCCTTGATGACCAAATACCACTTTCACGTGGCGCCGGATAAGCTAGATGGAGCTTTGGATCGGTTCGCCCAGTTCTTCATAGCGCCACTATTCACGCCAAGTGCCACTGAACGTGAAATCAATGCGGTAAGCAATGATTAGGGATTTGTCTGCTCCTCACACTAACCTGACTTTGTTTCGGAAGGTAAATTCGGAGCACGAGAAGAACCTGCCCAGCGACTTATGGCGCATCAAGCAGGTGAGCCGCCATTTGGCCAAGCCAGACCATGCGTACAGCAAATTTGGCAGCGGGAACAAGACGACTCTCTCCGAAATACCCAAGTCCAAGAACATCGATGTGCGCGACGAGTTGCTCAAGTTCCACAAGAAGTGGTATTCGGCGAACATCATGTGTTTGGCGGTCATTGGGAAAGAGTCGCTGGACGAACTCGAGGGAATGGTCTTGGAGAAGTTCTCCGAAATCGAAAACAAGAACGTCCAGGTGCCTGATTGGCCGCGGCATCCCTACTCCGAGGATCGCTATGGCCAGAAGGTGAAAATTGTGCCTATTAAAGACATACGTTCGCTGACAATAAGCTTTACAACCGATGACCTAACGGAGTTCTACAAGTCGGGCGTAAGTTCATAGTACCTTTTTAGTTAGTTTTGAGATATTAACCCCCTTTTTACCCCGCAGCCGGACAACTATTTGACACACCTCATCGGCCACGAGGGCAAAGGCAGTATCTTGTCGGAGCTGCGGCGACTGGGCTGGTGCAATGAGTAATATTTCCCTTGATTTCGTGTGCAATCTATAGTTACTAACCATTTTCCTTTGCAGCCTGATGGCCGGCCATCAGAACACACAGAATGGCTTTGGCTTCTTCGACATTGTGGTTGACTTGACGCAGGAGGGACTGGAGCATGCGGACGACATTGTGAAGATCATCTTCCAGTACCTGGGATTGCTGCGTCAGGAGGGTCCCAAGAAGTGGATCTTTGACGAGTGCGTAAAGCTCAACGAAATGAGATTCAGGTTTAAGGAAAAGGAACAGCCGGAAGGCTTGGTCACTCACGCGGTTTCCTCCATGCAAATATTCCCCTTGGAGGAGGTCCTTAGTGCTCCCTATTTAAGCAATGAATGGCGGCCGGACCTGATCAAGAGTCTTCTGGACGAGTTGGTGCCTTCAAAAAGCCGCATTGTTATGGTGAGCCAGAGCTTCGAGCAGGAGTGCGACCAAGCAGAGCCCTACTACAAAACAAAGTATGGCTTGGAGCGTGTGAGCAAGGATACGATCCAGGTAAGTGTCCACACAATCGTATAGTTTTACGAAAATAAAAATGTTTTTTCATTCGCAGAGTTGGGAAAACTGTGAACTTAACGAGAACCTTAAGCTGGCACTGCCGAATAGCTTTATTCCCACAAACTTTGACATAGCCGAGGTCCCCGCAGATGCACCGAAACACCCCGCTATTATCTTGGATACGCCCATTCTGCGGGTGTGGCACAAACAGGACAATCAGTTTAATAAGCCCAAGGCCTGCATGACATTTGATATGTCCAATCCGATCGCCTATCTGGACCCTCTCAACTGCAACCTGAACCACATGATGGTGATGCTGCTGAAGGACCAGCTTAACGAGTACTTGTACGACGCGGAGCTTGCCAGCCTTAAGCTCAGCGTGGTGGGCAAGTCTTGCGGCATCGATGTAAGTGTCTAAGCTCCTTTAAAGATTACTCCTAAATCCCCCTCACTTGCAGTTCACCATTCGCGGGTTCAGTGACAAGCAGGTGGTCTTGCTGGAGAAGTTGTTGGATCATCTCTTTGACTTCTCTATCGACGAGAAGAGATTCGACATTCTGAAGGAGGAGTATGTACGTTCACTGAAAAACTTTAAGGCTGAGCAACCATATCAGCATTCCATCTACTATTTAGCTTTGTTGTTAACTGAAAATGCCTGGGCGAATGTGGAGCTCTTGGACGCCATGGAACGTAAGCAACCACAGCACATTATTACTTCTAGAACTCCTTTATGTTAACGAGTATTCCTCTGAAGTCGTCACCTACGATCGAGTGTTGAACTTTGCCAAGGAGTTCTTCCAGCGCCTACACACGGAGTGCTTTATTTTCGGCAATGTAACCAAGCAGCAGGCCACGGATATTGCGGGGCGAGTGAACAATCGCCTGGAGGCCACCAATGCATCCAAACTTCCCATTCTGGCACGTCAAATGCTTAAGAAGCGGGAGTATAAGCTGCTGGCGGGTGAGTTTTTTGTATCTTTGATTTGCTGTATGCAAACTTATCCCTTTTATTTTATTTTAGGCGACAGCTACTTATTCGAGAAGGAGAACGAGTTCCACAAAAGCTCCTGCACACAACTCTATCTGCAATGCGGCGCACAAACGGATCACACAAATATAATGGTAAACCTGGTATCCCAGGTGCTCTCCGAGCCCTGCTACGATTGCCTGCGCACAAAGGAGCAGCTCGGCTACATCGTCTTTAGTGGGGTGCGAAAGGTGAACGGGGCCAATGGTATCCGCATCATTGTCCAGTCGGCAAAGCATCCTTCGTTCGTTGAGGATCGTATTGAGAACTTCTTGCAAACGTATCTGGTAATTATTCATTGTTTAACTGATTCAATAATTTATTAATTCGCCAAAACTTGCAGCAAGTAATTGAGGATATGCCCCTGGATGAGTTCGAAAGGCACAAGGAGGCACTGGCCGTGAAGAAGCTGGAAAAGCCCAAGACCATATTCCAGCAATTTAGCCAGTTTTATGGTGAAATAGCCATGCAGACGTATCACTTTGAGCGTGAAGAGGCTGAGGTGGCTATCCTCCGGCAAATTACAAAGGAGGATTTTGTGGATTACTTCAAGGTAGGTGAATCCAAAACTCAACTAGAAGGATTCCTGACTGATATCACCTTTGGCTTTTAGAAATTCATCGCAAAGGATGGTAATGAGCGACGCGTTCTGTCGGTACATATTGTGTCCCAGCAAACGGACGCGAATGACACGAGCGAGACGGAACCAGTGGAGATTACGAACATGGACCGGCACAAGCCCATTAGCGATATTGTCAGCTTCAAGTCATGCAAGGAGCTTTACCCCATCGCACTGCCTTTCCTAGACATTAAGGCGAAGGGAGCACGCAGCAAGCTGTGAAGATTAACTAACGAATTAGCACATGGTTTTGGTCTCTCATTTTAATTGCAAATGTTGTTCCGTCATATTCACAAATATAAAAGAATCTGTATAAGGAGAGCGTCCTGCTTGATGTACGTGCTGCTGTCTAGGAGCACGCTGTTCGGTATGGAGAAGCCCGTGTCCAGTTTCGTCAGCTCCTGGGAACTAAGGTCCTGCGACCTTTGGTGGCTGTGGCTCTGATCCAGAATGGAAATCTTATGCTTTAGCAGCACATCCTCTGCCCACTTGAACTTCTGGAAGATTCCTCCCATTTCCAACATTATATCGTTGGCTTCCGGAGAAAACACGCCGTAACCCAGATGCAGGTTCAAAAGGTCCCGATTCATGTGGTGGAAGGTGCACTTGAGTTGCAGAGATTTCCCTGAGAGGGCAGATCAAGTAAGGCGATGATAAGGTAAATTTACCATTGTTTCTTAAATAAGGCTTAAGTACCACTTACCCTTAATGCTAAATATTGGACTTGTGACCGTATCCAACTTGGGGGCATTAATACGTTGCGTTACATTTTCCAACTTCCAATAGTAGGTGAATAGCTTAACGTTTTGGTCAGCCAGCATGGTGTTGTTGAACTTATCGACTTCGTCATCCCGAGCTCCTTGATCCGGGTTTCCTTGTGTTTCCAAGTTCTTTAGCACGGGCAATTTCTTACTACCCAAATCGGGCGTGACTTCGTTCTCCTCAACAGCTGGAAAACTATCGCGAGCTGGCTCTATTGGTCTAAAGAAAGGCAGTGGAGAGGGATTCGTGGTAGGTGGTTGTCGTGGTGGATCGGGCACAGTGGTTGGAAGAGCTGTATTCACTTTTAAGCCACTTGACTTGGCCAAATGGACCAGTATCAGTTTCATGACACGAAGCTCCTCGTACAGCTTGTTCTCCAGATTACGAAAGGCCATGTTCATTTCGTCTGAAGTAAGGGACTGTGAAGGTTAATCAGGCCTAGGATGGAGATCTCACTCACCTGATCCGCACACGCCTTTTAAAGTCTTTGTTGTGACAGCCTCTGCGGAAGCCTTCACCTCGCCGGCAGTTACAGTGCACACAGCCTTTTGGACCTCGCTGGGTAATTTTGGACTGCCATGTTCTTCATCAGGACTGCTGGTTACGTTAGGCAGTTCTCTTTGGTGCTCCGTCACCTGAGCAAGAGCCGCGGAAAGGAGAACCACAAGGCCCAAGATCCAACTGGCTGCCCACCGATTCATTGAAGCTCGTAGTATCTTTATTTACTACAAAATACAAAAGGAAGCTACTCTGTTCGCAGTTAAGGTGAGTTTTTTATTGGAACAACCAAACACAACTGCGGATCGTGGCAGACAGACCGATTATTTGGGGAACACCACCACCTTGAGCCGCTTGTTGGAACGATGACAGATGGTTCAGCGGATTTATTGCTCGGCGGCGGCGAGTCTTGTCTTTTTTTTTAGTGCGTGTGGAACTACTTTTAGAATGGGAGACCCTCCCACTAAACTCTAAAAATAGTGTCCACTTTTTGATGGCTTTTCTAGTATGAAAAATCAAATATGAATGAATGGAAGCACAAATTCGCACAGTGTTTGTGTTCTTGTGTAAAATTCCATTTTATTCATTGCGTTCTAACGGAAATATTTACATACATAGTTATTTTATTTTATAGCATAGTTTTCACTTCTTAAAATCTCCTTCCTTGGTTCTAAATTTAAGGATTTACTAAAGTTTTTAAAAATATTTTTTAAAAAATTCCCTCCTATCCCATGGAAAAGAAGGAAAGTCGAAAGGCCATTTCTACGATATTCTGGGGCACATCGGAGCGATGGCAGACGTATACCTCCTTGGCCGGTGACTGAAAAAGACGGCCGACCACCACGAAACGACTGCTCCTTGAGGATTGGGCCTCCGCTTTCTGCTGCAACTGCACCTCAAGAGTCATGCCGTGTTCCTTAACCAGCGACACCGCCTGGCTGCTGCTGGCATGCCCATTGGCACTCGCTTGAGCCCGCGAGGATTCCGTAAGTTGCCTTCGGTAGTGCTTTGACTTGGCCAACACGGCGTGGATTATGTGGCAGGCCTGGCGAATCTCGGATAGGAACGAGGACGACCCAGTCTCTGAACTGTCATTGAATGGAGCAAACAGGGAGCCGTTTGCTATGTCAATGTAGACGTAGTGCAGCACGGAATTCTTCCAGCCGGCGGAAATCTTCACCGGCACCACATTGTTAATCTCCTTCCACATGGACTCCGTCATCTGGCTTTGATTGTGGCTCTCGTGGCCCAGATTGAGTCCGTAGTGTAGTGGATGCTGCACAGCGAAGTTTTCCCAGTCTGAGCCGCTATCTGAATCCTCGCCAGTTCCGTGGATGGGGGTTAAGCGGCGCCTTGAGGAGTCATCTTCGCTGGGCGTCAGGCTGTGTATGGAAGATCCCCCAAGAGACGAGCACAATTGGGCCTCTTCCTCCACAGACGAAGGACTCAGCACGGTTAGCTTCTGCTTTAGGAAGGATTCCAACCGGCTGTTGTTGGGCTCTTTCTCCTGATCCCTATTGTCTCCTGCTGTGGCTTCCAGCACCTCGGGTCTCTTGTTCGAAATGGACCAGAACATGGCCAGCGATTCGATGCCGCACTGCACCAGGTGATCCAGCGTCTCTTGAATCTCTTCGATGTAGAAGAGTGAAGGCCCGACCACCGCATCGGGAGCCATATCGGGAGCATCGAAGATTTTGAGGATAACGGCCAGACTCAGGTGATTCCGCGTGCAGACGGTGAGGAAGTAACGGCCTGTGGCGCTAGGCAAGACGATCTCCTCCCAGACGTACAGCTCCCGTACTCTGATACCCGGAGCTGCCAGTAGATCGAAAATTCCCCGACAGCGCAAGAAACCCTCCACACTAACTCTCACCTCGGGAGGCAGCAGGCTGGCCACCAGGAAGCCATCGTAGTACAAGGCACTGCCATAGATGAAGAACTCACGGTGCGTGGTCAGCGGCTCGTCGTTCCAGTTGCGATAGTCCATGGCCTCCATTTCGCTTAAGGCATCGAAGATCCGCAGCTGGGCCTCTTTGGGCAGCGGCAGGCTGCGCGACTGTCCAAGAAGTTCCTCGAAGCGGATGTGACCGGCACGACATCTGGCCATGAGGCGCGTCCTTTGTATCCCGCAAAAGTGGCGCAGGAAGAGCTTAAGACTGGAGGTAGAGGCTGTGCCACCCTCGGAACTAAAGCTCTCCAGGACCAAGCCCGGCAAGGAAAAGCGAATGTAGCCAATGAGCTCATCCGATCGCAGGCTGCACTCAGCCGCACTGCACAAGGCGCCGGCGTAGGCAAAGAGCACCAAGAAACCATTTAGCCTGCGGTAGTTCACATGGTAGGGAACCTGCTCCACCAGAAGTCGAGAGCTCAGCGGGTGGGTGTGTAATTCGCTGAGCACGGCGTGCAGCGTCAGAAAGCTGCCTCGGGCCTTAAACAGGAAGTTGTCCGGTGTCTCAGGATAATAGTAGAGGGAGTCCTGTTGCTGCTCATGCTGATAGCACTCTGGCGGTAGCAGCAGCATGGCAAAGGGCAGGGGCATATCCGGAGAAGTCTCCGCCTCGGGCAAAAGCATTTGCTCAAATTTCTCGGCGAAGGCGGCAAAGTTCTCCACCTTACACACCTGCTGCTCATCCGACACGTTCTGGGAGTTGAAGGAGGGATCCGCCTGGGAAGTAGCGTTCCCCGAACCGCATGACTGGAATCCTAGACACACCTGTGTGGGTTCCACATACTGCTGCAGTAGCTCGTCCACATTGCTGGCATACAATTCGATGCCGTTGAGGGACCTGAACCAATCTCCGCGCTTTATTCCGTGCTGCAGGGCACTGAGGTCGTGCACGAACCCCTCGACCATCAGGCACTCGGGCTGGTCGGGGAACGGCAGCACCCGGAAGCCCAGGATCGACTCCACGGCGGTGGAGCGGCGTCCGAAACGAAAGCGATCCGCGGCGGTGATTACCAGCTCCAGTTTCTTAGGATCGGGGGCGGCCGTCTTAAACTGTGAGAATCGGAACTCTTGCGTCTCCGCCTGGGAATCCAGCTGGCTGTGGTTGTGGGACTGGTTCTGACTCTGATTCTGACTCTGGCTGTTGCTGTGCTGCTGCTGACGACGCGACGATTTCTTTCCCAGGCGCAGCGATCGGCGCATGAACTCCACCCGTCGCTCCGCCGCCCCTGCAGCAGCCTTCTCGTGCTTTAGATACTCCACGTAGAAGAGACTTCCGTCGGCGGCCACGTACTCCTCCCAATTAGCCAAGTCGCTGGCATCGCTGTAGGAGTTGCTCAGCGAGGAGTTGGAGCTGGAAAAGGGCTCCGAGGCGAGGCTGCCCGGCGACTTGCGCATACTGCACAGCACAGATATCGGGTCAGTTGTTAGGTAAAAATTGTATGCTCCTCCGTTGCGGTCCGCTTCAGTTCAGCTCGGAGACTCGACTAACTGCCAAGATCCGCAGATCTCACTGACTGCGGTCTCAGCACTCAAAACCAGTTTCTAATTGAGTTCGCAGCTAGGCCAGTCCCACTCCACTCGAATTCCAAAGGGAAACAGAGTCCACACACTCTCTTTTTCACATCGTTCCCCTGCCGCCGAGGGAAATTCAAGACTAAGCCATGAACAGGTAAATCACTGATGTGAAGAGTCTCAGCTGGCTTTGGGCAGAGTCCTACTTTTGGGCCGTATTTCATCTTTGTGTTAATATTATCTACAGTTACAAGGTTTCAGCTAACACCTAAAAATATAAAAATATTTATACAATCATCTAGTGTTGACTATAATTCTCAAGAGAATTTTAAACCAACTTTTAGAACTTATAAAAGTCTTTCTAACTTAGCTTAAAAATGTTATATTATTATATAAGGCTTACATTCAATTATTTAAAATAAGAAACTACTTCTAGGGCTTTTAAAATATAGCCTTCCTGATCCATGATTTAGTGGTCTATAATTATAATATTGGTCAAGGACTTTCCTCTTAATCTTTGCCTTCCTTTATCTTTTAATACACCAATGCCTGCTGCATGCTGACTTGACAAAACATTTGATTTATGCAATCTATATTATTTTAAGTCCAGTCACTTGAAGAACTGTGCTATCACTCGAAGATTACAGACAAAATGATCGCGATTCCTCAATGGGAAATTATCGACAAAAATAAAACTAAAACAAACATGAGTAAATAATTATATTTGTTTGGGTTACGCCGACAACCTCCTATCGTACCAACAATTTATCAATCAATATTTTCTCAGGCCATAAACTATTTTAATATGTCTCTGAGTTAATTGTGCTTTTGGGCAGCACTGACTTATAGTTGGAGAGCTTTCCCTATCGCCGATCAATTGATAATCTAAGATTTCCAAAGGTGTTTCTTATCAGGACTGGTCGTCTCTCCTATAAATCAACGCAAGTGCCTGGAGAGCAGTTTTAGTTAAATTTATTTGCCGGCTAAGAATGACCAGAACCAGATAAGAACACCATATCGTTAACGGTTGATCCAAAACCATCCATCGGATCCCATTCGAGTATCTGAGACTAATCACCATTTCGCGACGAGCCGATGATAATTATCCGATAAGAAGCCGTGCGTGGGCGTGAGGCGAGAAGCATTGTGCCACCGAAATGGCGATACGAGCCTATTGATAGCTGATAGTCCGCAGTACCGCGATTGTTCCATTCAAAAGGAAGATATTATTGCCAAAATTGATAAGCCGTATCGCTAATATTTATACACATGTCCCGCCGCTGCTACCAATTATTCTTCGCTGACCAATAGCCAGTCTTTTTCGGGAGCGTATAGCGAGTGCTTCGATTCTTTGCAAATTCCAGGCTCTCGGTGGTGAAGTGGATTCTAGTGGAGTGGCAGTGCCGCGAAATATGTGCCAAAAGTATCGGAATAACCAGAGAATCTGAAAGTCATGGGGATATCAGTCCAAAATTACTGAAAGTTATAGTCGGGCCTGGAGTATTTTTCTAGAACCAGATTAATACACCGCGATTATCTATCTATCTACCAGATTGTGAAATCCGACAAGTGTTTGGTCAAAAGTTGTAGCCACTGCGTATAAAATAATGAAAATGTCGCCAAAATTCGTATTGGATGTCACTCTTGTCATAGTCCTTTTGCTGGGAAGCGCCACCTCATCAGAGGTCTCAACTCTCGGCGGGATAATACCTAGTCCCAATGACGACTCATCGATATCTGCCAGCGAGGAAGCCGATGGTATTAGTTTAAATGAAACTGATCTTAAATCCTTCATGCTGAAGTACGAATCGGATGACGGAAATAGCTGTCTTCTGGACGTCATTAAGGACGAGGTGATATCGTGGATATATCCGAATGGAACCCTTAAGGAAGGCACCAAGAAGTTCGGTAAGCACCCGTAAAACCATTAAAAAGTCTACGGAATGCTCGGGTTTTATTGAACGTGTCCATGTTGTTAGAAGCAATCAAAGTGATATATATTTTCACGCTTCCGGCAATTCAAGCCAACTGCTGATAAAAGCTTTTTGGTGTTAGCCTAAGCCACTAGAAGTATTAGGTATTATTGTACCTTGTTATCAGTGAAAGCTTAATGTAGCGAGTATTACTTCGATACTCCCAAAATTTCAGATAGAAACTATTAAGATATATTTCTTTATGTTTAAAAACAGATGAATTTTTAAATTCCAAAGTTTGTTACTCCATACATATATTTTATTATAAACTTTTTATCCATAGCTTCAATGTAGCTTTAGAATAATTAAAATACATTTCCGAAAAAAAATTAAACATTAGATTAAGACGTTTTGTCATTTGCCAGAGAGCAAATCTGCTTTCTGTTCGCCGGGTCGAAAGAAAGGGAAAGGCGAACAATTTGCATTGTGATTTTAGAACTAACCTTGTCTTTTCCCAGTTCAAATTTATTAAATTCCTGATTTTATGTACCAGGAGTTCAGAAGGCAGCAGAAAGCGCAGGCTGCTCAAAATTTTCTCTGCTTTATATTTTAATTGGACAATGGTAAGCCACAAGGATCGCAAAGATGGCTTTCCATCGCCCTCTATTCCCCGTTCCGTTTAATTATTAATACGTATAACCGTATTATTATTTGCTGAATTATTGCAGTACTTAATTAATATAGCTTACAAAATGATATACCTTAAATTTCCTTATTCCCCTTTCTAAAGGCAGTAAACTGTTTTTGGACCTGTCGCATGGTAACCTACGGGAGGACACCGAATTACTACTGGAAGTGAAGGCGGCTAGAAAATTCATGAGATGGCGGATAGAAGTCTTTTCGGCGGCTTTCAACACCTTGAATGCGGCCCCCTTTGAAACGCTCCGCTCTATGAGGGACTCCCTGAAGTTTTTGTCGTTGCGGGGAAATAATTTCGCTGACCTAATCCCAGATGCCGAAGGTAGTCACTGATTCCATACCAGATCCGGCTAGTGTGATGGCTCTCATATATTGTACATATATTCTGATGACAGTTGTTCGTTCACAATTTCAGCCTTTGAGCGGTTCTTAAACGAAACACGCTTGGAAGCAAGTAACGCTACACTGCACAAATGCGAGCTGTTCCTTGTACATAATGCCACCGATCTGTACGATCGGGAGTGCTATCTATACTTTCACAACAACACCAACACGAACACGGCCAACACAGTCACATCCAGCATAAACTATGCGGACTACATTCAGTTTTTGAAAGATCGGTATGATCTGCTCGGGCAGTCATGTAAGAACACAGCCAAAACACTTACATACTTGAAACACTTACATAGTAAACTAGGGCAAAAAGTACTAAGATTCCATTCATTTTTATTCTAAAATAAGGGACTGTATTTATACATTACTCATGCTTTGTAATGGCTCTACCTAATCATTTTTTATATAATTTTTTAATACGAATTCTTCGTTCTATAGCCCAATCCATTGCCTGGGCAAGCTTCCCAAGGCTACCACGGCTCCTGGAGCTGGACATCAGTAACTGCAGCATCGAGTATGTGAGCAAGGAGGCCTTTCAGAATATGAGTAACCTTCGGCGGCTATTTATGTCGGAAAACAAGTTCGTGACCCTCAAGCACGACACCTTTTCCTACATCCAGAAAGTGCAATATCTGGACCTATCATTCACCAATGTCCTAACCTACACCTACCAACTGCAGCTGCCCACGCTGGAAATGGCGATGAGCCTAGTGTACGGTCTGAAGATCCAGCAGAATGTGTTTAAGTTTCTGCCGGAACTGATCTACCTGGATCTGTCCCACTCCAAGATGACCCGAAACAGTGCGGTGGCCTTCGCCCATTTAGGCGAGAAGGTGAGGTTTCTCAGTCTGTGCTACACCGCTCTTCCAATGGTGAGCAGTGCGATATTCAAGAATACGGCTGTGGAGGGTCTGGACCTATCTGGAAATCCTTATCTGTCGTACAACATTATAGACGATGCCTTCGAGGGCGTTGCCGATACGCTCAAATACTTATACTTCGAGCGCTCTAACCTGAAGGACTTGGAGTGGTCCAAGCCGCTGAAGAAGCTCCAGGTGCTGGGGCTGGCGGGTAACAACATCAACGCCCTTACACCGGCCATGTTCGAACCCCTGGAATCGCTGGAGATCCTGGATCTTAGTTCTAACCATGTGGGCAACTGGTACCGCAGTGCTTTCCACAACAACTCAGCGTTGAGGGTCCTAAACCTGCGCAGCAATACCATCAATATGCTCTCAAATGAAATGCTAAAGGACTTCGAGCGCTTGGATTACCTTAGCCTAGGGGACAACAACTTTATCTGTGACTGCCACTTAAGGGCCGTGGTGGAAGTGGCGGCCTCCAACAACAAAGATGCGGACTGCTCCTACAGCCTGCTCAACTATAGCCAAAAGTCGGTAGTGGGGCAAGATCTGATCGCGGCGGCGGAGTCACTTAATATCGATCGTAAGCTTTGGCAGAGTCGCTTTATTCCCTGGCTAATGAAAAGCTACGCCAACATTAAGGACTATAATCGAGCGAATCACATTATCAGACTGCGCTTCTCCTCGGCAGACTACAGGCTATCCAAATGCCAGCAACCGCAGCCATATCAGATGGACCAGCTGGCCCCGGACCTCTCACTAAAATTCCAGCTGCTCGACTACGAGGCCAGCGAGTATTGGTGCTTTAATAATACGGATCAGTTACAGGTGGACCAGCTGAACTGCCAGATACGCGCCTTGAGCGATCTTACGGAGGAGTTGCACCACATCACGACCACTGTGATTGCCGTGGTGGGTAGTGTGGTAGCAGTGTGCATCCTGGGATTCATTATTTATCTTAAACGCTGGCATATTCACTACTATTACTCCTCGCTCAAGTCGGCCGCGTTGTTGTCCAGCGCCTCCAAAGAGTCGGTGGAGAGCTTTAGCCATATTTCCCAAAAAGATCCCAGCGCCGCTTATGACATCTTTATAAGTTATTGCCAGAACGATCGTCCTTGGGTGCTTAACGAACTGCTGCCCAATGTGGAGGAAGCTGGGGATATATCCATATGTCTGCACGAGCGTGATTTTCAGGTATGCAAAGGGATCACTAAAGCAACGCATTTGCTCTACTGTTCGCCACTATACGTTACAGATTGGAGTGACTATCCTGGATAACATCATCTCCTGTATGGACCGATCCTACTCCCTGATGCTAATAATCTCCTCAAAGTTCCTTCTAAGTCACTGGTGTCAGTTCGAAATGTATTTGGCGCAGCATCGGTAAGCAAGGCTCATTTAAAAGAGGAAAGACCCCATTAATTTAGTTCCTTACAGTATTTTTGAGGTCAGCAAAGAGCATTTGATCCTAGTCTTCCTAGAAGACATTCCCAGGAGCAAGCGTCCTAAGACTCTGCAGTATTTAATGGATGTGAAGACGTACATCAAATGGCCAGCAGGCAAATGCGACGGCAGCCCCACTTCTGAGGAGCGGAAACTATTTTGGAAACGCTTGAGAAGATCTCTAGAAGTTCTGGGCATAAGTTCCAGAGAGACCAAGGCTTAAGATTAGCATAGTGTACTGTATTTAACTTTAAAGAGTTCTAGTCAGTTTTCAAGTACCTGATAAAATGTATATCATCTTTTTATTACGGATAAGTGTTTTTACGTAATCAAACATAAAATAAACAGTTTAATTTAGAAAATAATTCACAATATAAACAATAAATGTTTTACTGTAAACTTAAATGTTACAATAATAACACAAAAAAATATATCAAAGTAATAAAAAATCTTATAAGCTTATAACAAAAATCTATTTATTTTATTTATTCACCGCATTACTTTTCTTTTATATCAATTTTAACTAATTTTTTTAATTGACGTACACGGTATCTCTCATCTTCGGCTTGAGATTACCTTTATTTTGAAAGTGAACAAGTTTTTTTTAACCATCGCTTATCGATAAGATAATCGATATTTTCAGACGTTCTAATCGACTATCTATAATTTCGTCAAAGTTTTACCATCTCTACTGCCAGAGCGAAACATTTCTATCGATAGGACCACATTTACGCGCCAAAACAGCAAAACAATAACATAAGTATTATTTTACGGCGGCACCATGGAATTTCACCTGAAGAAACGTCCCCGCCACGATGTTAAGGTCGAAGTGGTTAGCCTGGAAAGCAAGTATCCGCACAATGTTATGCTGTACCACTATCCGCCTACCGACGACGTACACATAGAGGAGTTCGAGGAGCTGGCTCTGGAACGCCTACGGCTGCTTCGAATTCTGGATCGTGCCTCCACCAAGAATCTCCGCCTGCTCTCCGACGAGTGGAAGGAGTACGTGAGCGCAGAGCTGACCCGGGAGGGATTGCGCAATTACCTGAGACTCTGCTCCGGCGGCGGTGGCAGCAAGCACGAGTCGGACATTCAGACGCGGCGACGTGATTATCTGTCCCACTTCATCCTGAGGTTGGCCTACTGCCGCTCCGAGGACCTGACACGCTGGTTCGTGGCCCGGGAAATGGAACTGTTTCGGTACAAATTCGCGGCTCTCAGCAGCACCGAAGTAAAGCAGTTTCTGGAGTCGAACGGCTTTGAGATTCATCCGCTGACTGAGGCGCAAAAGGATGAGGTCAAGGATGGCCTGTACGAGAGCACAGCTGGCCAGAGTGTCTCCAAGATAGAGTTGCTTGACTTCTACAAGGTGCCCTTCACCCAAGTGCTGGATCTGGTGCGAGGACGCCGCTGTTACTTGAAGGCGGGCTTCGCTTACGTAAATACTCTTGATCTGGTCTCCATAGTGGGCACCCGGCAGCAAGACGAGATCGAGCAAGGCCTGCAGGCTGCCAAGGGTCTGGTAGAGGAGGTCGAGGGCGACGAGCGCATCTCGCGCATGCTGAAGGCCTTGCACAACTCTTACACCGGCAAGGACTACACTGTGTGCCGGGATGCAGCGATTCCCATTGAGTCTCTCGACCAGCTGTCCAAGACGTCTATGCCGCTGTGTATGCGAATGTGTCACGAGTACATCCGCGCCCAGCACCACGTCAAGCACGGCGGCCGCATGCAGTACGGCCTGTTTCTCAAGGGGATTGGAGTAACGTTGGAAGATTCACTGCGCTTCTGGCGCGAGGAGTTCACCAAGAAAATGGATGCGGACAAGTTCGCGCGCAGCTACGAATATAACATCTACCACAACTACGGCAAAAAGGGTTCCATGGTGAACTATACGCCCTACTCCTGCGCCAAAATCATCAAGGAAATGGCAGCGCCCGGCGATTGCCACGGATGTCCCTACAAGTCCATGGATCCGGGATCCCTGAAAACAAAGCTGGCCTCCTACGGTCTCTCCGCCAGTGCCATCGATGAGGTCATGTTCTTCGTATCCCGCGGTCACTATCAGATCGGCTGTGGAAAATACTTTCAGCTTACCCACAGCGCCAGCGTTGAGCCCACCATTAACCATCCGAATCATTACTTCGAGGAGAGCCAGGTTCTGATGGGAAACCGACAGAAGCGAACGGCAAATGGACCTGCACCGCCAAAGGCACGTGTTCGGCCGGATATCAAAGGCTATGCAGATCGCTCCATGCTAATGGGCGACGACGATGACGAGCTGTGGCGCATCGCCGAGACACAGGAGCGCGCCATGCAGAGTCAAAAGGCTATATCGGAGGCTTTTGATGATGATTTGGATCTAACAGAAATTGAATATTAAGTAAAGTACAAACTAACTAAATATATTATAAGTAAAAAGGAAGAAAGACAAGTTATTTAAATCCTATTTGGACATGAGGTGGCTTTTTCAACACCCAGAAAGTAATTTCTATTCTTAAGTAACTTTCACGTCTGACACAAGTAGCAAGTCCTGGACTTGGGGTCAATATTCTGATGAGAATTTCGACCAAAAGGTGGCCATCCATTGACATCTACATAGTACATGCCCCTAGCCTGCGGATTTATTCTGTAGCCCATTGGTGAAACGATCCCAACTGAGCAATCCCGCCGTCGCAACTTCTCCCAGGAAGCACATTTGGTGCCCATGAAGTTCTTCTCCTGCCGGGGATAGGCACTCTCCGCAAAGTACTCCACCGCTCGGGTGTGCGAGCAGCCGATGGTCAGGCAACCCGGCTGGATAGGATGTGCTCCTCCCGGATAGAAATCAACATCGCCAAGAGGTCCACGCTTGGCCAAAATGCCAATGTTCGTGTGGATTATGTCCACCAGCTTGGCATCTCCACGCGTCAGTCCGGGCAACATATTCTCTCGCCTGAAGCAGGGCTTGGCGGGATCCAGTCCGGTTATCCTGGGTATAAGCTTACCAGTCAACCGCTTGAATGTCCGGCCAGCGGTGCCCATTATATGAGCACCCAGGGAATGGCCTGTTAATCTCATTTTCAGTCTTCAGTAAAGTACGAGGGTCTTGGCCAAACTCACCAATCAAGTGGATGTTGTGCAGCGGGGTCAGTTCTATCAAGTGAGTCAGACCCACCCCGATATGCTCGCCTATTACGTCTGTGTTGAGAGCCGACCAGGAGTAGAGGGTGTCCACATAATCAGCAGCGTCCACAATCTGGAACAGGGTGTTTAGAATAGAAATGTTTCTCGCAAAGCCTTTTAACATACCACAAAGTTCACATCACCCCTACACATGAAGGCTTTAGAGATCATGGCAATGGCAGAGGACTCATTCACTGTGTTGGTCCATCCAGTGGCCAGGATCACAACCTTTCGGCCCTTGCTAAACCTAGAGTGCCGCCAGAGCTTGGAGGCCTCCAAGAGCGGAACACTGTAATTCTGGCACGGGGTCATATACTGAAAGTGCATTTTACTGATGTTAGGCGAGATTTGTTGGGGAACTCTGCCAATAAACAATGTCGAGGAGCCTAGGAATATTATAAACATATGAGGGATTTCCATTGATTTCTGGGTATGGGAAAGTTACAATCCTTACACAAAGCATCGAGTGTATTGGCTGCCAGTTCGAGCGGAGCAGCCGTGAGGACGTTTACCTTCATGGTTACAATATCCGTCAACAACCGAGGCAGGGACTCCCACCAACTTGCCGTTGATCTGCCTCTGTCCGCCGCATCCTCAGTAGAGTTTCCAGCAGCTCCCAAGTGTGTAAGGATAAGGATGACCAGAAAATTAAGTATCCGCATATCGTGAATACGCTCTAAACAGGCGTGGGGTCTGGTTTGATCTTTTGCCAGTATGTGAATTTTCACTAGTTAATCGAGGGCTCTGTATACAGTGGCCTCATTGTTTCCAAGCTTAACCCCAAATCCATTGTTTGCTTACCCATTTGGGTCTATCCATTCTGAGTAAATGACAGTGTTTCAGTTGATAATTCAAAATGTAGTGTTTAATCAGCCTAAATGCAAAAATTCGGGCCAAGTTTAATCAACGAACTGAGGAGGGGCCAGCTTTAGGTTTAGTTTGTTTCCTGACTTTAGGTGAAAAGGTTAAATGGCTTTTTAATTAGTTTAGGTTAGAAGAGCACGCTCAAAAGAGCGAATACTCATTGAAAACGTTCATTTTCTGCAACCTACACGTCTTTACAACATTATTTACATACTCAAAAATTTTAGTTATTTGAAGTCTAAGAAAGTAGCTGGTAAGTCCCTACCTTGTCATCAGAAGAATATTTGTCGTTTGGCTCACAGAAATTGAATAAATCCATTCTCAATTCTAAGCTCCTGCCAATTTGGATATATCTTCATACTGAACATTGTCCACAATTCGTCCTTTAAGGGGACCGTGCAAAATCTCAATGCTGACTGAAAACTTGCGCTCATCCAGTTTTCTCAGCAGAGCTTCGGACCCGCGATAAGCTCCATTGACAACCATAACAGGTTTGTCCAGAGCCGGAATTACGGTCTCCAAGTGCGCCTAGAAATAAAAGGAATCTTGGAATCTTAACCGTGCGTTAAAAACTTATCATGCTAAGACTAACCTGATCCACTTTCACCTTTTCCCCAGTCTCCAAAAACTTGACTTTTGCCTGATATTTGTCGATTACTTCCTGGACAACGGCTTTTTGCTTGAAGAACTTGTCGCCCATCGACTTGGAGATAAACTTCACCACGATATTCTTGTGCAGCCAGTAGTCCTTGCGGTTGGCGCGCTCCTTTTTCGCCTCCTCCTGCTTAATGATATCGTCCAGCGCCGACCGCGTTTGACTGTCTCCCGCACTTGATTTGGGTTTCTTAAAGACCTTTTCGTCAATGTCAGAGGCAGGTCGTTTGGCAGTGAGAGCGGATTTGCCTAGCACAGTGTCAGGCTGGAACTTCTTCTCCAACCGGATGTCCAGCTTTAAAGGTTCGTTTTCTTCGCGTTTGAGTTCGGTGAACTTCTCCTTTTCGTCCTCATCCTCACCCTCCTTCGCTTTTGCCTTTTTGATTTGTCTCTCGATGAAGTCGGCCATGCGCTCCTCGTCGTCCTTTTCCATCTTCTCCTTGCCATCGGCCTTGGCCTGGCGCTCCATTGCCTCCGGACTGCGATCAATGTAGGTGACGAACCATCCCTTCTCCGTTTCGTCGGCCACCACCTGGCCGGTCCGTCCCAGCCACTTGACGTAGTCGGAGAGCGTTAGCCACCGCGTGGCGTTCATGTGAATATGCTCCTTGTGGGCAATGTACTCCTGGTAGATCTTGTTGGCGTTGGTCCTCTTGGTTCCAAACCGTCGGCGCAGCAGCTCCATGTATCCGTCGGAGAACTCCTTGCTAAAGCTATGGAGGAACTTGCCGGGAGAGTCAGCAAAGAGGAGCAGCTGCCGCTGGTGGGACTCGCTCATCGTGTGGCACTTAAAGCCGTTCTCGTCGCGACACTGCTTCTCGCACATCTGGCAGTACCAGCGCAGCTTCTGCAGGCCCTTCGACTTCATCTTGTTGGCGAGGTACTTGGGAGTACCGACCTCGGCCCGTCCCATGTTTAAGCTTTTTTATTCTGCTGCTTTTTCTCAAAATTTCACAACAAATCTGTTTTGTTTTGATTACAGTTGTCTTTGGTGTAACTGTGCTTTGGGAGCCCAAATAATACCACAAACAAATGTGTTCGATAGTTAATTTTATCGATATTTTCGGCTCACCAGTGGTACCAGGCAAACAAAAATAACTGTCACAGCAAAGAATTTTAAACTTAAATTTTAACGGAAATAACTTAATTAAATTAAATAGGCCCGATTATTATTGTAAAAAGTACCTTTCTTTAATATGATCTTAATATCATTTAAAAAATAAAGTGTTTGCCAATTAAATTACAATTTTCTCTCCCAAACGCTCAATCTCGTCCAAGAAGAAATCCAGCTCTTCGCTCTTAACGATGGGGAAGCACGTCAAAACCATGCGGAAGAAGTTGCCCAGATTGTGAGCCTTGAGAGGAGAGTAACCTATCATCAAAGTTCCATTATGGGTCATCTGCTCCTTGATCTTTGGAGCAACCTGGTAGGTAGAAAAAAATATTATAAGATTATTAAGAGAGCTTTAGGATATAAATTCAAATCTGTTATTTTTAAATGGTAATTCTCAATTTTCAGAAATTTGTATTAAATTTTGCCTACTTACTGTGTACAGGCGCTCCCACCATTCGGAAGTCTCCTCCTCACCTCTCATTGCCTTTGGGATGAACCAAAAGCACACATTTGAATACTCGTGCTTTTGGAGCACTAATCTGAAGCGATCGCTGCGCTGGCGCAGCTTATCCTCCAGCAATCTGGACATTCCTATAGCATGGTCCACCAGGAGTCCGTATTTTCCATACCCACGTGCCTTGAGCATCAGCCAAAACTTGAAGGCATCGATCTTCCTGCCGCACTGAACACTCTTGTTTCCGGTATCGTAGGAGACGTCGTAGAACTTGTCCTGCTGGAACAAATAGTGCGCCTCGGTGCTGTTGCATCTCTCCAGCAGACGTCCAGACTCTCGGGTTAAAAACAGAGAGCACTGCATCGGAGCACCGAGGGTCTTATGCGGATTCCAGGCGAAGGAGTTGGCCCGTTCCAGTCCAGCGATTAGAGATCGGTTATTATAAGAGAGTAGTGAAGATCCACCCAGGCAAGCGTCCACATGGAGCCATAGTCCATGGCGCTCCGCCACATCGGCAGCTCCATTAATGTCGTCAAAGGCACCCAATACCGTGGTTCCTGCCGTGCAATTCACAAAGAAGGGCTGACCCCCACGTTCTTTCGCCTCCAAGATCTTCGCCTCCAGATCGTCAGTTTGCATCTGACCCAGCTTGTTAGTTTTTACCGACACACAGTTGTCACTGCCCAAACCCAGCCAGTTAGCGGCCTTCATGAAACTATAATGGGATTGATCCGAGGTGAAGAGAACCAAGGGTCGCATTCCAAACATTCCGGAGGTTTTTACCTCGGGGGCGATCTTGTAGCGGGCCAGGACAATGCCATACATGTTGGAGGTGGAGCCGCCAGGAGCGAAGATGCCATCGCCGTCCTTGTAGCCGGCCAGTTTGCACACAGTCGAAATTATTTCCGTCTCAATCAGGCTGAATACAGGTGCGATTTCATAGGTGTAGCTGAATTAAGAATATTATTAGAAGATGATATTTATTTAATTTAATGTGCGTTAAGGAATTTGGCTAAGGAGCATCTTCTAACGAGTTTTAAGTGAAATCCTTTAAATTAAATGATGCATTTTTGTAGAATCTGATTTTAGAGGGTTAAACATAGCACTTTGGAATTTACACAGCATTAACACACTTATCGGTGCTGTGAACTCGCGGCAACCACTCATTAAAAGATGCAATCAGACGTCAGTCCGTCTGTCTAATAGACGCGGTATATGCGGAAAGTGCTGCAGCATTGTGTCTGGTCTTACGAGCTTCCGTTCATGGCCTCGGTGATCACTGCTCCCGCCAATCCAAAGGGGTCGAGTTGCCCGAAGAGCTGATTGTGGAAGCGACCGTGCGATGTCTTCACAGAGTAATGTATCACCTGCTGACACAGCGCCTCGATCTCGGTCAGCGTGCATTTCTCTGTCTCTCGGACTTTCAAATTAATCAGTTCCTGCAAATGATAACAAAGAGTCAATGTATCTGTGCCCATGTATTAAGAAAGAGGTCTTAAATCTGTTGAAATAAAATAATAGCCTTAAAGTTAACATACTATTTCTTAATACGGAATTTCACAATATTTATCGTGCGATCTGAAAGTGATAACTTATATTTCCAAAAAACAAAGAGTCATTCAATTATCACCTACTGTTTAGTGACACAAGATGAATTAATGATGATAAATAAATAATGATCACTATTTGACGAAGTAAACGAATATTTAATAACATATAATAATAATAATAATAATAATAATAATAATAATATAATACCTAAGGGGTATAGCATTAAAAGCAAACTTCTTAACTTTGTCAGATAATGGCTACGTGCCTTATCAACATTAACGACTATCAATTAATAAATTTGCCACACAAATTGTGTGTTAGTGAATAGTCTCAAAACTAAGCCCTATTCAAATTAGTTTCAATTGAAGCCAGGGATCAAATGACAAATTGACCTCTCCTGTTAGAATTCCTTATCTTCAGATCGGCAGACGCGTCGCCGGGTCGTCTTACCTTCAGCTTGTCTGGTTGCAAAAACGGCACTATCTTCTGCTTGTCCCATTGCTCCGGATCCGCACAGAAGGTATCTTCCCTTTGAAGCAGCTTAAATACGTTCTCCAGGATATTCCAGTCCTCCATGAGACCATCGCGCATCTCATCGACAGTCGCTGCCATATCGATCCAAGTCTGCTCCTCAGTTTCAGCTGCCACAAAAAACAAAACCGATTATTTCGGAGCCAAGCGAACCTCTGTCGCCGACGGTTCAGTTGGAAATGGTGGTCGCCTTACTGTAGCTGATTGTGCTTAACGTTCTCCCGATCAAAACCCCATTAAGTTGTAAACCATCGCACACACTCGGAAATCATTTATATACATATGAAGGGTGTGTAAATACTCACATAAAGATTAACACTTGTGCTCTTTAGGGTGGACCTACAAGAGTCAACCAATCAACAAATTAATATGTCTAACAACTATTTATCAATGGGCTAGCTCTGAGAAACACATACAAAAAAAAAATCCACAATTACCCTCTTAAAACTATTCCCAGATTATAATACCTTATAAATTATTAAGTATTGAACAAATGATTCTGTAGATTTACGACTGCGGAAAAGTTTAAGTCACAATAGCAATCGTACAGTATATCACTCAAACCCAAACAAACGAAATCATAATCGATTTAACAAGTTGATTAGCATTATTAGCGTGATTGACACAAAGAAAACTTGGTCAAAGCAAACCAATTGAGATTTTTATTGCATATTTAATTAGCCTCGGTAATTCGAACTTCTTTAAATACTTACTTGGTTACCAGCTTTGAGAGGCTCGACTGTATTTCATATGATTCAACAAAGTTTATATGTATACAGAATTCACTCAGAAACAAGTTTCAGGTTTCCCCAGATAGAATCTTTTTGTATTTGTTGAATTCTTGAATGCAAATCGTCAATGAACGAATGCAAATGCTTGCAAGAGTAGACCTACGTAGTCGCCGTATTCGTCTACGTATCTCTTGTGGATCTAGCAATACTCTCTTGTTTCCAAGTGCGTCCGCAAATAGAAAGTGGCAATCAACATTACCAAAAAAGTACATACAAGTACAAGCAGTTTCCCTTTACTTCGAACCGCAGCACTTTCATTTTTAAGCTGGCGCAGGGTACTACAATAAAATACAAACTTTGCTGCCAGCATTAAATTTTCGAGAGGATTGAGCTGGAGATAAGAAACAAAAAATTAAACTTAGGTACAAACGATTATCTTTAGGACTTTTCCAGCTTGGGTAGGAAGGAAAACCAATCTTCAATCCATATTGTAGAGCATCTGCGCATGGGATATTGCGTATTATAAATAAAAAAGCAAAGCTCAGTCTCTTGTTCACGTAAAACGGTATCATTTTAATATGTTTTCCTCGATTTAACATTATCATATCGTTTTTGTATTCTTGCATTATGCATTAATTTAAATTTTTTACTTTTCGCCAACAACGTTAAAATGGAAGAAGGTTTGTGTGTGTGTTTTTCTCGTACTATTAAAATATTCTATTTGATTTTGCTGTAGTTGTAGTTGAAGTTTACACTTTGCGGTCGACCGACGACGTTCATTTCAACAGAAACACACATTTTCTAGTAATCATCTAGGTCGAAGCAGTCATTGTCCAGATCGTCGAGCTGCATACTCTGGAAGTCCACCTTGTAACGCAAGATACCTGCGAAAACATAAAGGCATTACAAATTAGTCAACTGCAAGGAAGAAGTATAAAGTTGAAGAACGCAAAAGCAGTAATTGAATAAAAATGAGACAAAAAAAAATCAACCGAATAAACGGACACAACAAAAATCGACACCTTATTCTCACCTCCTTAGACGTTAAAAACTTTTTCATAAATTAAAAAGTAAACCGTAAATTAGATAATAAGTAAGTTTGTCCAGCTTGTTATGTGTGGTGTTTTATTTCGGGTTTAATTTTTATTACAATTTATGGATTAGATTTGTTGTTGTATAGTTTCTTATATAACACTCGGTTTTTAATTTGAATAGGGGAAATGCAGATACGATCAAAACTTGTTCCAGCTAACAGGGGCACGCACGTTCACCGTTGATCGTATGCCTCCTAAATGAATCAAAATCGAACAAGGTGAACATAGAGAATGCACTAATATCTCTCCTAGCATGACACTTGAATTACGATTTACAAATACGAAATACGGAATACGATTTTAAGTTATTGCTTAAAAGTAATCTCGCGCACTTGGCTAATTTAAAAATTTGGTAAAACGTATAGGTACATATCTAGACAGACGCCTGATCCGATCCGAAGAGGAAATGCACCCACCACCCGGCTGATGAGGGACCCTATTTATTGGTGATAAATATTGTATTGAACGGCTACGCTGAACATAGGTAAAACTATGCGGCAAGTAAATTGGTTCCTAATCAATTTGAACGTTTTGCTTTACGAGGTTTCTCTTCCCAAAAAGTTATCTGGTTTGTTTATTTTGTATTTGAACGCGCCATATAATCGAGATCGCTGGCTTAGTAATCATCGAGATCGACGTCCTCCAACGGCTCGTCGGCCTGCAGGGATTGGAAATCTACTTTATAGCGCAATATGCCTACATACGCATTAAGGTACCAAGGTATTATTTTACATATACAATACATCATAGCGTTGCGACCGTGTTAAAGCAGCATGAGGGAAGAGGAATGAAAATAGTTGCAGCATTTGTATACAGAACAATATCGAGCCACTACTAGCTAGCCCAGCAGCAAATCTGAAACTAAAGAGACTTACCGCCTATTCCACCGAAGCCTCGTACAAACTGACTTCCCTCCTGCGACTTGTCCGTGATAATTTCCAGTGTGGCGCCGAACATTTTGTAGTTGTTTGCCAGCCATTCCAGCAGCGGCTGAGACTCAATTAGCTCCATCTCCACCCCGCTCTATCCAAGAAAAAAAATCCGTCAGTTGGAATATTGAGACTGGCGAGTTATAGAATTTACCTCCTTGTCAGTGAAGTGCGACTTGTCCTTTTCCTGCTCGGGCGTCAAATGTAATACTGTCGTTGACGTCGAGTTGGCATGATTCTTGAGAACGTATCGTTGAATGTCGAGGTTTTCCCAGCAAATGAGAGTCTCCACAGAGCCAAGTTCCAGCGCTCGCAAGGTATCCTCGACTCCGAAACAGTACTTGCCTGTGTCCTGTTGAAAAAAATAATTCCATCATTGTCAGCTTCAGCACCGTCAAATTTCAACTAACCTGAGAAATTTCATCAAAGTAACGACCGATAAGCTTCTTTTCCTGTATGAACTTCACATTCTGCAACGATTCGGCTGCCAATTCGATAGCCTGGTTGAAGCCGTTCTCGCCGCCGTAAGACACGTCCACCAACTTGATGACTTTTGATTGCAAGCGCTGAAGAGCAGAGAAAAGCATTGAATTATAGGTAATCTCCGCCCAACAAAACAAAGAGTAAGCCAACTACTTACAGGATCGAACATATCCGACTGGCTGAGCTCCGTCTTGAAGTCCGCACTACCGGCAAGGATGAGTCCGGCAATGTTAGGCTTATCGTTCGTAATGAACAGCTGGGTGGCGACCTCGGCGACCTTGCGCACGTAGTTGTGACGCTTCTCCATACGCAGACGGGCAAAACGAAGGGCGGACTGACCACCACGTCCGTGCTTTTTCGGCAGATCGACGGTGAACTTGTGCAGCACCTCACGGGTGTTGCCCTGAAGGGTACCGAATAGCGCTCCATTACCGTCCATCACAATAAATCCGAATTTGTTGTCGTCGGCGAGCAGGGCAGTGAGGGCCTCCGTGTGGAACTTGTTGTCGCACAGGTACAGCGACGTGTTGATGGGCTTGAATGGCTCAAAGTCTATGTTCACCTTCTTCTCCTTGCCCTCCTCTGTGACAATAGTGCCGCAGTAGATGACCAAACCGTTGGGAGGCACTGAAATTAACAAAGGAATAGTGGATTAATCAACGTTCTTAGGGGATCTTCCTGTCTCTCTACTCACCTTTGGTGTACAATTTGAGTCTGTGCTGGACCGACGTAATGGCACCGAGGACGGACAGGCGGTTTACACGCGATTTGATGTTCGAGGCCGTTCCAAATTCATCGGCCAACATTTTGCTGACGCGAGAGATTTGATCTTTTGGCGGAATAATCAAAGAAATCATGCTGGTGCCATTGCTGAAATATACAAAAAGGGGAGATAGAATATGAGATAAATAAATAGTATTTCCACCATAGCAGTGCAGTTAATAACGAGGGCGGAAGCTTTGCCAAAGTTTGGGTTCCCTTGCAGTTTGCAATAACTAAGCCAAAAATGTTGATTGTTTTTTAGATAAACAAACTAGCGTACGGAGTTTTAAATTTAAAAAATTAAAAGTTTTTTTAATTTTGTGAAATTTTAAAATTAGGCATGCGTTGCAAGCTTGTGACTAAAATTATAATATCCAGACAAATAAGACCTCTTTTTATTCTTTACATCTATAACTTAGGCGTGAAATGTTCTTATGAACGACCTTATTTAACCCAATTGGCGTTAAAATTTAAAAAATAGATTTAAATTTTAATGACTATTTTTGAGATCAATTTATACCTTTCTATGAAATACTGTAAAATGTCTGTTAATTGCTACAAAGCTAATCAAAGGTATTTGTATTTATATGGTAATACTCAATATCCCGTAGATAATTAAAAATGCCCTCTAGTAGTTCTAAAGCATTGCCCGCTACTGTTTATCCAATATCGAAATCGATCAATTTGAAGCCAAAATAAGCCAAAAATGGGGAAATTCGAGATAGAAGCAATGGCAAAACAGTACAAATGGCAAATAAAAAAAAATAAATAAAAACTCCAGTTGGAAACCGTACCCACACAGTGCGTATGTGTGTTTTGGCCCCAAAGTGTGATGTATGGTAGTGGCATGGCGGCGCAGCTCCTGCGGGGTCACTCGCTGATTCGCTGACCTTGTTACCCACTCCGATGCGGAGCGAAGCGGTAAGGACCAGGTCGCGCCAGCGGTGTAGGAAAGGGGGAGACGTTGGCCACAAAGCTTGGCCCATTTTGGCGCACACAAACAGAAGCGCACGTACGTACATACATGTTGGAGCACAAAGGTAGAGCAGCGACGGCCACGAGGCGCATTACTCACACCAAGGTGCTCGCTCGCTCTCACTCAGGCGCTCACTCACTCACTCAGTCTAGTTTAAACTGATAATAACCCGACAAAAACGTGTTGCTCAAACAGAAAAAAAAACGAGCCAAAGAGCGGGAGCGGAACGAGCCAAAGAGTGGGATCTGGCGGAGATTAAGACAATGCAATCGGAAGGAGAGTAGATGCCCAACAACAGGGAAAGGTGGTTGTACTCACTGCCCCATCCGACGCCCCTGCCCACGCCCACTTCCACCCCCGCCAGTCACTGGAGAGTGAGAGCCAGAGTATGTTGTGTATACCCCACACACGTACACAAAGCGGACGGGGGAAATACTGGACGACAGGAATAATAAACAAGGGAAAACTCACCCGCGGGCCATCTCCAGACTCTTGATGAGCTTCTTTATTTTCCAGATCTCGACATTGCGATCGGCAGACGTTTCCTCGCCAGACATTTTGCTCGTTGCTTGAGTTTATTTACTCTTCTTCCTCGCCTGGAGAGCGTGCGTGAGTGCGCGCGAGTGTTGGAGTGCTGGTGCTGGTGTGTGTGTGTAATGAGTGGGACTGGGGATTGAGAATTTCGGCTCCTGAATCCTGGGAATCCTGAATCCAAGTGCTCTAGCTTCTCTTCTTCCGTTTCAATCCTGGCTGGTTGTTGTATTCACATTCACGTTCTTCCCTTTAACGTGGCTGGCGATGAATACACTGCAACGATTAAACACGAAAATATACACATGAGCACGCACACATCCACTGGTAAATAGAGGGAAAAGCTAAGGGAGGAGGAGTGGAAAGCACAGGCAGAGCACCGTAATTGCGTTTGCGTTTGCGATTGCATACTACTTTGTTCCCTCTGCAGAACGGCGAAGGAAATGTTAAAGCTGGGAAAGCCTCAAATAAGAATTGAAACAGTTCAAAATTAATTTGGCATGAAAGGCCCGCACACAGCGCTTGATGTGAACGAAAGTTGGAACTCTGTTATTTCATTATTTCACTCCACCACTAAGCTTTCGGGGAGAGCGACAGAGAGAGAGTACGCAAAAAATTAGCAGCGAGAGGGAGCGAGAACGAGAGAGAGCGAGTGCTCCAAAGGTGACGTTGACACAATCGCGTGCCACGGCCAAAATGTCCCCGAAAAGGCTTGCTGCGTAACGTTTCTTGCTTTCTTTTTTAGTGGCATAATTATCACGATTCGAGTCTGCTTGCACTTTCACAATCCGGGCTTTGTTACAATTGGCGAATACATCTGCATAAATTTTTCACATACAACGTGCACCAGAGCTCAGAAAATAGAGGTGGGGAATCTTCGATTCTACTATCGTTTTGTCGTTATCTGTTATTGGTTTGCCTATCGATGTCAATACAATCGAAAAGATTGCGTAAATTTAAACCCAGATTATCGTTTTTCATCAATGAGTGAAAAAAATAACGATTCGTCCGTTTGCTCGCTCTTGACAGTATACCTTTTTTTTACCTCCACTTAGAGTCTATTGAACATTCCAAAACGTTTTTTAAATAAAAAAACATGCTTACCATTTTTAACATAATAACATAACTAATAATAAATGTTACACATTAATATATTTTAAATTCAAGATGATGGAAAATCGTTTTTTCCCTTCAATTTAATTTAGATTATGTCTATCGGAAAATCGATATCGATATCGTGAATGTGAATGTGAATGCCAGTTGCCGTTTTAGAAGAAGAAGACTGTAAACAAAATGAATTTGGAGCTGCTGGGTAAAAAACCGCGGAAATCTAAAGATTAACGTTAATTACAAACCCTTTTGTAGAATCTTTTGGACAAAACTATCCCGAGGAGTTCGACGGTTCCCTAGACTGCATATCGCTGGCAGTGACGTGTGCCTTCAACAAGTATGGAACTCTGTTGGCCGTGGGCTGCAACGATGGCCGCATTGTTATTTGGGATTTTTTAACGCGGGGCATTGCCAAGATTATATCCGCCCATGTGCACCCCGTGTGCAGTCTCAGTTGGACCAGGAATGGCCATAAGGTGGGTCGGTTGTTGCGTTATTTGTATAATTTTGCATTAACACTACTTAAACTACTTTTCAGTTACTATCCGCCTCGACGGACAACAATGTGTGCATTTGGGACGTGCTAACCGGTGAACTGGAGCACAAGTATAGATTTCCCTCGCCCGTTCTGAAAGTTCAGTTTGATCCCCGCAACGACAACCGACTGCTGGTCTGCCCCATGCGATATGCCGCCGTACTGGTAGAGATCGGCGGAGCCCACCGATGCCTACCGTTAGATTCTGATGTTAGTTTTTTTATTCCCAGAGTTTTATTGTATACATAACGCTCTACCTTTCCGGTCTTCTTCCAGGGCGACCTGAACATTGTGGCCTCGTTTGATCGAAGGGGAAAGCATATTTACACAGGCAACGCAAAGGGAAAAATACTTGTTTTGGACGTGGATACCTTTGAGGTGGTGGCCAGTTTTCGCATCATCGTGGGCACCTCGAGTGCAACGGCTGTCAAGAGTATTGAGTTTGCCCGTCGGGGAGAGTAAGTGAATGAGGGATATTTCCAATTGCCCGGCACTATAACCATATCCATTTAGCGCCTTTCTCATTAACACATCGGATCGAGTTATCAGAGTTTACGACTCCAAGGAGATCATCGCTCTGGGCAAGGACGGCGAACCAGAGCCTATTCAAAAGCTGCAGGATTTGGTCAACAAGTAATACATAACTATATCCATGCCACCTATTCTTTATATTGATCCGTTTTATAGGACAACTTGGAAGAAGTGCTGCTTTTCCGGCGACGGCGAATACATTTGTGCAGGCAGTGCTCGTCAGCACGCCCTCTATATTTGGGAAAAGTCGATTGGCAATCTAGTTAAGATCCTGCACGGCACAAAGGGAGAACTTCTACTGGACGTCGTGTGGCATCCAGTCCGCCCCATAATTGCAAGCATCAGCTCGGGCCTGGTATCGATTTGGGCTCAGAACCAGGTGGAAAACTGGTCAGCCTTTGCGCCGGACTTTAAGGAGCTGGATGAGAATGTGGAGTATGAGGAGCGGGAGTCCGAGTTCGACATAGCGGACGAGGACAAGTCGGTAGACCTCAACGCAGACGCACAGCAGGATGAGGAAATTGAGGTGGACGTGCAGAAGGTGGAGCCGGTGGCTGCCTTTTGCTCCTCGGACGAGGAGGGCGAGGATGAGAATGCCCTGCAGTTTCTGCCGATGGCGCCGGAGGTGGAGGATCCCGAGGATGGCTGGGCCGGTCAGGACGGAGGTCTTGAGGCAAGTTCCGTATTGCTTAGTGCGGACCCACATGACTATGAAGACGATATAATGGCCGCCAAGCGAAGACGCATGCAGCTTCACGATGTCAGCCTGCCTGATGCACCCACTGATGGTATGGACAAACAGAGTAAGCATTTTTTAGTTAAGAAACCAATTGATTGATTTCTTTTCCAGAAACTCATCCCCTCATCTCCAGCAAGGCCAGCAAGGACAAACAGCAGCCCGTCGGCGGAAAAAAGGCCGCAGGTCGTACAAAAAAATAAATTTTACATGATTTAACATAACGTGTGGCATTCGAATAAAGTGTCGTTTATATCGCTAAGTCGCCTTGGGATTCCGCACTTGCCCGGCAAAAAGCAACAGGTTCGTCTCCTTCTCCACGATCATGTACTGGAAGGGCTTGTTCAGCTGGAACTTGGGCGGCGTGGCCTTGTTGACCAGAGAAGCCTCCGTAACAGCGCCCGCCGTAGTGCCCTCCTCATCGACGATTATCTTGGTAGAGTGAATGCAAAGCTGGGCGAACAATCCCGACGCCATGCGACTCAGGTTGGCTGTGTTCTCGTCAAAAAGATCACGGATTCCCATCTAGGAAAATTAAAGACAATTAGGAGACCCAAACGAGGATTTTCATAGGAGCAGGTTCGTATACCTCATTAAGTGTATCCTTAAGCGTAAAGTCTGTGGCCGTCACGAATTTTGGCATCATTACTTCCACCTCATTATCGTCGGAGAATCTATTTGCCTTGAACGCAGCCAGGCGCTTTATGATGGGGCCCAAGCCGATGTTCTTGAGATTGTTGGCCACGTCGTTCAGTTTAAAGCCCCGCTTGGGAAGGATCACGATCATCGACAGTCTGTCCTGGCTGCCATACGGCAGCTCAAGAACGTAACCATCGAGACCTTCGATGTTGGAGGCATACGCGAAGTTCGCCTCCTGCACCATCATAGGAATCCGGGCCACCACCTCGCCGTCCTCATTGAAGAAAGATTCTACTCTGGTGAGAGTTCGGTTGAAGGGGAACTGCAATTGAACTGCACATTTGAAGCTATCTCTGTGGGAACACCAAAATCAAGATCGCACCTTCCATTGGCCCTTGAAGAAAAGGGAGGACAGCAGGAACATCTTGGCTCCATAGATATCCTGCGGCAGGACAGTGTACGGAATGAGGCCTCGAGTGGTGCGATTGGTGGCCTCGTTGATTACATGCACTGTGTCCCGGTCGTAGAAATCCACTTCCATCGGCTGAACGTTATAGTTCTGGATGGCACTCCGGTAGCTGCTTTTTATCGGATAATCTTTGTCTGTGTAAACGGCCTGCAGCGAGGCCACCTCAATAGTGGATGTTTTAGTGCTAAAATCGGAGAAGAAGGAAAAAGTTCAGTTGTCTTATTGAGGAATAATACAATTTGAAAATTTGTTTATCATTTTGAATTCCTCCCTTTACAAGTGCAAACCAGTAGTTGCTTTTATTTATAAATTCTTAAAAAATTCTTCGACTCACTTCAAATACGAATTCCACACCTGGTAGACGCCACGCAGCTTCTCATCCTCGACATTGATCCGCAACGCCTTTCGCAGCTGGCTGTACGTTTCGCCCGATGAACCCTCGTAAAGGAGCACCAGGAGCGACCATACCGAGAAGGGCGATACCATGAAGTCCCTTTGGGACTTGTGTACCTCGACGGAAATGCGCTGCAGAAGATCGAGGGCGAATTCCTGGGCCCCCTGCGAGATATTTAGCAACACTTCGCTATCGAAGTTACTCCGCAATGACTGGACACGGCTGGTTTGCCTTGCGAAAGCTGTCGGATCAGTTAAAGCTATCAGGGGATTTCCCACCGACAGCTGTGGCACTTTATCCTGCGACGCGCAAATCCCAATTGCGCTTAATATCAATGGGATCCACAGGACCATAGTGCGAACTGCAATAAATGAGAGTTTTTATTTAATGGTTCACGATTTATAAGTAGGCTTTTCTTAATGATGCATTTGAAATCTATTATTTTCGCCTTTCCGGGTTTTATAGAATTAAACCAAAATATATATGAATTGTAATTTTTGTTCCCTCAGATGCGTAAACAATAAGCATTCCCCAACTGATAGCGATGATCTGTTGGCGACCTTCTCTATAAATATGTGTGTTTGTACATATGACTGCTGTGATCACGAGTACTTTTAAAATATAAATCCAGCATATTAATTATATTTAAAAAAAATAAAATAAATCTCTAAAAGTAAAACCTCAAACCAATAAGTGCGAGGAATATCCCATAATTATAGTTAATTGATTTTTACCTGGTATTTGTAGCATATTGCGGCTCCGGAGCGTTTATTTGGTTTAAGCCTCGGTTATCAGACTTTACAGATTTAAGAGAAATTAAAATGTATTAAAGATTGTTGGCACAAGACGAATGAAATCACACTGTATGCGTAAACATGTGGGTGTGCATCCAATTACTGAGGTTTTTATTTATTTTTTTTTTATTGATGTCTTTTGGGGTTTTTCGACGTCGGAATTTCAGTGTGGGGCCAAGTAGCTCTGACGTAGCGAAGTTTATATGTACGATATTCCAAAAACCGGAATGCACTGGGACTTCCACAGATACACAAACACACAGTAAGCAGCAGGGCAGTACAGCAGATATATATTCAAAAGTTCGCGTATCGTTTTTGTGCTTATATAACTAATTTGATTCCACTATTACTTATTTGAATTTCTGGATTAAGCCCAATGGAAGTGGTGGTTTGCGAAGAACTCTTTGGGAATTTGAATCCTATTCCCCGCTTGAACGAACCTAACGCGCGGACATTAGCTGGATGAATGAGAGATCGCTCCAGCGACCCTCTACTAAACTGATATGGTCATCGCCTCATCGTCATAGCCGCCGAGAGTCCGACTTCAAATCAATCCCCGATTCCCATTATTGTGTGTTCGGAGAGCGAAGCGAGAGAACTCTGTTGATATTGGCAGCTCTTTGTTGTGCTCTTGACAATGACGTTCGCACAAGTTTTCCTCAATCTGGCCGATCGGGTTGAAGTGTTTCTATATGGCAGCTGATCCGTTCAGGGGATTGAGGTGAAAACTGGTTGACATTTAGGGGAAAACACAAGCAACTTATCTGGATGGATATAAAACTACCTAGATGGGTTTAATAAAAAAATCTTACTTCAAACGTATATTCCATTGAGAAATATAAATTAAATTATATATGCTATTTAACTAAGGGGTAATATTAACGGTGTCTAAAAGTATGTCACAATATATTATGTCTTGGAAAAATGAAGGCTTCAATATAATAAACTGATAAATATCTGAAAAACATCTGAATTATCCTGGGGAAAAACTTTTAGGTTCATTTTATTTCCCTGAAATACATACCTTAATTATTGCCTGGATACATTTTATAACAAACTAATAAATACACTTAGATCAAAAATAAAAAAGAAATTAATTTCGGGTGTATTTACACTAAAGGAGTTGAATAGAAACACAAATGTGGATGTGGCTGGATCGGTTGTGCGTATATTGACAAAAAAGATTGATACGAACAGACAGGATGATGACAAGATTAATCCAAGCATTTAACTTTATTATAGTATTTTGAAATATCTCTAGTAATGCATGCGTAGTATTGGCATTACTTAGACCATTGCTCTTCATTTAATTAAGTGTGTGTGGCTTGTGTTTCCTGGAGATATATTAATTCAATAACTTGATATTTTTCCGACTTCGTTTCGGCTCCAGCCCTGTCATAATTTTATTTATTTGATTATAACTGTTTTCTCATACATGTTCATAGGAAGTTGATCTACTAAACATTTGTTAAAATTTTGTTGCGAGATGGAATTTTCTATAAATGTGACCCTCAAGTATTTATAGGAATTCCTTTTTCTTGTTTTTTTTTTTTTTTTGAATATTTATAGGGGTAATTGGTAATGCTTATATGGACATATATTAAGTTAATTATTCGTAGGTTGTGTTTTTACTTTTCTCTGTGCAGTATATAGGGAATTATAGTTACTATGAGGGGGACGAATCATTATTAATAAATCTTGAAATGATCCAACACAGTACACACGTGGAGAATGAAAGTTGAGTCAATAATTCTAGGGGATAGTTTACGCGTCCAAATAAAACAGCAGCTAATTCAATATTTTTGGCTACTTACACACATAACAAGAGAGAAAGAATAACACAGTAAAACAACAGACAAACATAACGGTGTTACACATCCAATTCCTAGTCTCGCTCGGCTATCGGAAACTAAACTCTAATCGAACCTCTTATTCGTTGCACGGCTGCGATTCAAATTGTGGAATAGGGGAAGAACACGGACTATTCGGTAATTTAATTTCTCGCGATCAAGCAGGTTATCGTCCTATAAGTGCTCTCAGGTTTTAGCAATGCAACACGTTTTTAATTAATCTTCATTTAGTTATGTATATATAGGTAGATATTAATATCCGAACCGAATAAAGCATTTAATAAATGTGTGTATGCGTCTCTTTATCGGAAAGTGTGTAATTAATTGATTAGCTTATCGCAGGTCGGGGTCCTCGTCCGCAGCCTTCTTGATCCTCAGCAGGATGGTGGTGTACCACTGATCCAACCGGGAGATGCTGTCATAGTCCTTGACAGCCTCTGTAAACCCTTCGATATTCTGTTCCTCGAGATGCTCGCACAACACCTGCAATCGAGCAACATAGATAAAAGAATGTCTTATGGCTACACGGACAGAGTTAGGACCAACCTTGATGAGCTTGAACTCCCTGGAGTCCTGGAATGCTGGATACTGCTGCGCGTACTTCTCGATGGCATGCTGAGCATTCAGAAGGTCCACGCTCAGATGACAAAGAGCGGCCCTGAAGAAGTACTCCTTGGCACTGTACTTGAGCAACGAGCTCTCCAGCGACGAGGCGGCCACCTGCTCGTATATGGATATTGCTTTCTCGTAATCCTCCAACTGGGCGGCATATTGGGCAACCTTCAGCATGCACTTGTTGGCCGAACTGACTGACTCCTCGCCCTTAAAGTAATCAGCCGCCTGTTCGTAGTGCTGTATTGACTTGGCCTGCAGATATGTAAACCATTAAATCTACATAAAATCACTCAAACTGAAATTTGAACCGAACCAAGGTATTGGGATCACTCTCATACATCTCGGCAATGCTCTGGTGATGCTTTGCTGCCATCGTGAAGCGTCCCATGTCCGTGTAGATGTCAATGGACTTCATCAGACAATTGACGGCACTCTCCACGTCTACCTTCTTGTAGCAGTTTGAGGCGTCCACGTAGCAGGTGCCAGCATCGTGGCGACTTCCAGCGCGGGCATGCAATGTTGCCGCCTCGCAGAAGCATTCCCCAGCCTTTGTCCAGTTCTTGGACATCTTGAACATGTTACCAGCCCGCTGATAGCATTCGATGGCATCCTCCACCTTGTTGGAGCCCCTGAAAATAGTTTTTTATTAAATTCAGGTAAAAATTCAATTTAAAAAACAGAAAAATAAAAGTGTTATTTAATTCTGTAATCTAAAACTGAATTTTGAATAACGAAAACCTGTAAGATTTCCATGATCCCAAGGAAATAAGAAAACCATGCAAAAAAAATGGAACAAAAGAGAAACTCCTTTAAGTTACCATTAAGTATCTAATATTACTGAACTTCTAGAAGGATCTGAAAAAGTGAAAGTCGGTGTATATATGTATATATTAACCTATACCTTCCTTTGTTTTTAATAGTTAACCCAATGAATGATTCATCAATACGTAAGTGCATGTTAATGAAAATACCTTGATTGCAATTCATTGTTTTTTAACCTTTCAATGGTTCAAAAACACTCCTGCAATTCATATCTTAAGCTGATAATAAATGTAACCTGGACTTTTGCGCTGCTTTGTAAGATTAATATGGCGTGAAGGCGCAGGCGGCGTACACATCTACGTATACGTATTATTGGTGGGTGTGTTTTGCATGGGAACGTGAAGATGTCTAGTCAAACTAGACTGTCCAATGTCTTCGGGCAACACAGGACAAGAAAAGAGCGTAGTTATGTACATATTACCCCGACTCCCAATCTCACACTTCTAATTCCCATTGCGAAATGAACCGTTTACGTACCCGAATAGCGATCCCAGAAATCCCTTCTGCTGGGTCAGCTTCTTCTCCGCCTCGGCCATCAGCTGGAGCGCCTTCTGTTCGTTGTCACCCATGTCGAGGATTTATGTTTGCCTCGGCACTAATTGCATCTAAATATTAGGGCTATTCGGCTTTGCAGCGAGTGAATACGTATTGGGAATCTTTAATTTTCAAGAAAATAAAATCAATATGCAAATCGGTGTGGCCAAATTGACCGTCGCGGTTTTAGTGTGACCTTTGGTTTTATTTTTTATGCAGCGGTAGTACCAAATAATGGAAGAAAACTCTTCTACGGGTTTAGAAATTTGATAAAGGGTACATCAACTCTTATACGTGATTGAAAAGTACTGGGTATCTTGTTAGCTGCCGGAATCGCCTGGGGTTTACGGGTTTATTTTTCTATAAGGGGCTTATTTTCAAGTAAAACATTTAGAAAATCTTATACAAATAAAATTGTTTGTAGTCTAGCACTTCACAATAAAAGGTGTGACCAGTTGACACGGAAGTAAACATTTTAAACTTGTTTAAAAATCAACTGAATCTTTTTTAATGCAACTGCAGTATCGGCTCAGCGAATATTCCGAATTTTCAAGCTGTTGAATTATTTAATTAAAACGAGGTCAAAAATTTATTTTAAGAATTTATTCTGAATTCTGCCTTGAAAGGAGTACAATTAATTACTCAATATTATTTAAGCTTTAAAAGATTTCTCCAGTATTAAATGGTTTTATTGAATGATCAGTCAACTGGATAAACTTTTGATAGTAATGATAATGGTTCGGTGCTTGTATCAGCATTGCTTAAAATAATCATATGAATGCGTTTAATTAATTTTAGGTTTATTAGATGATCGTGTGAGAAGACCATTAAACATATATGTATATAGATGAACTAAAACCACGTTCTGAACTGAGAAAAACAAATAAACTCTAAATATAAAACATTGAACAATCAAATAACTTTGAACGGAAATTACAAAATTTTTAAAACGTGTGTGCGCTTTTGGGGTGTTTGTGCATTAGCTCGTGAAAAGTTTAGCTTGAGAAGTCGATGGCTGCATCTAGGTGAACATTTTCTCCAGCATTTTCCTAAGTTTCTCCTGGGCGTAGCGGATCTTCTGGTACAAGTCCTTAGATACTCCGTTCTCCACTATGGTCGAGAATCGGTAGGTGCGGAAGTTCTTCTCGTGATCCATATAGGTAATGGCACTCATGCGTGGACAGAGAATGAGCTTCATGTGATCCGAGAAGTTTAGCTAAACAGGGTTAGATGAAGGCGAATAGTAAAACCCATTTTTTTTATTATTATTAACAAATAACATACCTGCACGGATCCGTTGGTTAGATGCATAACAACGGCGCACGTGGTGCGGAACCAGGAGTGCAGATGCGGCATACGCGAGATCTGATCACTCTCGATGTTCACATTATTGGCGCCGGCCTTCACCAAGTGCTCGATCATGTAGCGCTTGAAGTACGACAGCAGCTTCATCTTCTTGTCGAGCGTCTTGCAATAGTCGGTGGTAGTCATGTAACTCTCCTGGCCATCCTTGTCGATGAAATGAACGTTGATCTGGTTGGGCAAGAGGATCAGCTTTGTGGTGTCGTTGAACATTACGCCGATGCCTTCGTCGCAAAGCTGGTAGCCGAAGCCATATTTGTCGCTATAATCCACCCATTTCGATATCCAGAAGAGTGGTTGCGCCGCCGGATCAGTGTTCTCATCGCCTAGGTTGCCTTGCAGGATGCGCGGCTTTAAGAGGGACGAAATATATGGTTATTGCTATATGATATTTAAGGGAAAAGTAACTTATATATTTCTTACCTTGCCGTTGATAAGATTGGTGAGCTGCTGGTACAGGCTCTCGATGTCGCTGCGATAGTCCTCGCTGTGGCGACACACCTGCGCCGAGGCGGTAATGGCGTCATGGAGATTGGCCTTGAGGAAGGTTGACTCCAAGCGAGTGTCGTCCGGCCTCATTCCGTTCATCTCCATCAGCGGCTTGCGGTGCACAGGATCCTCGATGGTATCGTTGCTGCCGATTCGTGGCGCCATCGTCAGACAGGAGCTGGGTAAGAACATCGGCACCTTGGAGCCCTTGAGGAACTCGAAATTCAAAAGTTGGCCAATGGCAGGCCGGCTCTCCGGATTCGGCTGAAGCATAGCTATTACCATGTCGGCCGCCGGCTTCCTCAAATAGCTGGGAACGCGATACTCGCACTTTTTGATCTTCGAGTAGGTGTCCTTCAGCGTCTTTGTTTCGAAAGGCGGCTGGCCGACCAGCAGCGTATACATGACGCACCCAATTGACCAGATGTCGACCTCGAAGGAGTGACCCTTCTTGGTGAGTATTTCCGGGGCAATATAGTTGGGCGTGCCGCAAAGAGTCTTTTTCCGCTCGCCCTCGTACTCGATGCGCGTGGCCAGGCCGAAGTCACCGATTTTCACGTGCAGCAAATCATCGAGGAAGAGGTTGCCCAGCTTCAAATCGCGATGGATGATGCGATTGTCGTGAAGATACTTGACTCCCTGGATAATCTGGTAGATGTAGTAGCGGCACTCGAACTCCGTGATGCTTTTCCGGCGCTTGTGGAGCTCCATCATGGACTGCAAGTGGCCAAGGGTCGTGGGTCAGCACGAATGGGGTAGATACAAAGGAACAGCTGCTACTCACTCGCTTCTTGCACAGCTCCAGCACAATGTAGATATTCTGCACATCCTCAAAGTAGCTGTGGAACATGACAACGTTCGGATGGTTGAGGCTGCGGTGAATAGTGATCTCCTGGGCTGTCTTCTCCTTCTGATTGTGCTTGATCATTAGCTTCTTTGACACGATCTTGCCGGCGAATGTTTCGTCGGTCGCCACATCGATGATCTCGTAACATTTTGCAAAGCCGCCCTGCGCAAAAATTTGATTTTATTATTATAACGATTATAAAGAAGCTGCAAGCCTATTATAAGTGTATATAATAAAGTAGTTCCTGTAAAAATTAGTAATATACTTAGCTGAACTTGCAGATGTAAATTCAATAAGTCGCGCCAAAAAATAAAAAATAAAACTGTCGTCGAACAACTCCACAAGCACAAACACACATCCCCTCATGCGCTCTCTCAGACTCTACCAAGAACAACAACAAGGAGCCAGAGACGAAGGGCGCAAAAGGAAACGAAGAGAAAGAGGAAAGAACAGGGATGTGTGCATGTGTGCGCGTGGATATATGGAAGCGCTGCAATGAGGATTCATGGGAACAGCCGCGAGAGGCGTTCCAGCTTACCTTGCCGAAGAACCGCAGGCGCTTGTAGGTCTTTCGCTGGTTAGAGTCAAACAGGCGATCCGGAATATCCGTGCTCTTATCATCAGGCTTCGCGGCCATTTTGATCTGCTTTCTGGGGCTCCCTTTTGCACTGGCGTTTCGCCTGAAGTAGGGAAAAATTGTATTCTCGCAGACTGATCTAAACCTTCTCCGCCGATGCGCCGCTATCGTCTTAACGGGAGCAATTAAGGGATCACACAACTAACGATAGAGTCCACTAGCGATCATCGATTTTGACCATTGACGCCAGTCAAAACTCACGAAAAACAGGCGCAAAGCGGAGAACGCGCCGAAACCGTTCGATTTTTTAAATGCCGAAAAAATGGTCTGCAAGAAGCGTCTGCCGATCCCGTGTGACCGTTTGGTCAGAAAATAGTGCTATCGTTTGCGTATATACCATGCGTCGGTGTTGGAAAGCGCCACTTGGCGAAATTTGGCTGTTATTTGTTTAAATTTATGGAAATATTACAGATAGTCCTAGTACAGACTGGTTATGGCAAATTTTCGGGAATGAGTATTTCAGACACAACTCTGACTGTTATTCCAAGGCAACAATTTAAACGAAAAACAATCGTATAATATTAATATTGTTAAAAAAACACCTTTTAAGAAATAAATTAATATTAAATTTAAGAGAAAACTGTTCTCAGGCCACGCAAATTGGGTGACAACAATCGTATAGATCAAGTTTTTTCTTCTATCAATACAGATCCCCGATAAAAACAAATCAAATTTAGTATACATAATTCAATAAATATGGAACTTAATAAACAGTAAGAGCAGTATATCGCTTGCACTTGCTTTAGTCGTTGGTTTAGTCCGAAGTCTCGGCTGTTTGTTGCTAACCCACAAGCAAGCACATTCTGCTACAGAGTAAATAACCACGGTTTGCTGTATCAAAAGAAACTTTTAAATAATAATTCCACGAAAGTAATGCCATCGTTTTACTTAATAATTTTATTAAATAGTCCCCAAAATGTTTTTGTTTTTCTACATTGATTTAATAACGACTACGACTTCCCCAATATTGGTGTTGTTGATTTCCGTTGAGATTTTGACTATGCTGCTGATATCTTGAAGGGTTCGGTTCGTTCACTTGAGTTCAATTACATGCTCTAGATATTAGGTCTATTGGGGGATTCTCTTGGTTATTGCCATCGCGATTCATCCATTTTCTGGGTTTACTTTTTACAAGCTCTGCCCTCATTTTGGCTCTTGTTGCTGTCTGTTCTTGTTTTTTGTTTTTGTTCTTTTGTTTTCGTTTCAAAGGAGGCCTTACAAGTAGAAAATTGTGGTTTTAGTTTTTAGTTGTCGTTAATACATAAATTATTACATTAAATATATTATCAATAGTTTAGTTTCATAGTGGTTGCTTTTGCCAGTGTACGCAGTCTCTCCAAATGCTTTTGTTTCACTGTGTGTGATTGTGTGTGAGTTTGTGTGCCTGTGTGGGTATGGTGTGTGGTGTGGGGGTGTGAGTGAGTGAGCTTGGATGTGTCTTATAGTTCTGCCGATCTCTCATCTCATCCTTCTCCGCATCGCATCCCATTTCCTCCGCGAACGCCTCAGCACTGAGCTCCCAAAAGTTGAACTAGAAATAGGCGACTCGGTACAGCATCTCTCAGCTGGACGGTCCAGAACTGGTGTTGGCCAGGCTCCGCTGCAGGCGCAGCCATTCGACAAACTCATCCAGCATGACGGGCCCTAAAACGCAGGAGGGTAATAAACAGATTAGAAATAATAGAGTGGGTATTATTTTTTTTAATGTTAAAAATAAAAAAATATTTAAAAAAATGATTTAATTTATTTGTCTCTTTTTGTTCTTGTTTTTACTGATCCGATATACCAATTAAAATAAAATTTTATCGCACATATATTGCAACGTTAATAGTTTTTATTTATATATACCAACTTACGGGTCAAATATCTATACTTACATGCTCCATCAATATCATAATTTGACAAATCAATGCAGATGGTGCGCGAGAACTCCAAGATATTACACCACTGATCCTTGTTGATCACCTTGTACTTTGATTGCTCTAGAAACTGTGCAAACTGCGGATACAGCGGCCAGTGCTTGCCCAGGAGCAGCTGAAGCATGGCCTTAGCCGTGACAATATCCATACTTCGTTGGTCCGAGTCCTGCAGAATAACGAAAACCAATTACAATCTCAGCTTGAGTATAGTATTTCAAAGTATAAACTCGCCTTGGCAAAATCGTAGGCGTATCTGTAGATACTCTTAAAGGAGTTTGGATCGTTGAGTATGCTGCGCAGATAGTCCAGTTTCACAACCATTTTCGCTGCCGAGTCGCAGTCGATCTCTGTGAGACCTTTCAGCCACTCCTGCTGGCTGAAGAAGCCCATTTGGGTGGCACCCATTTTATAGGCCAGCACCAGCATCACAATGTTCTCGGGCTCCACTCCGATATCCTCGCAAAATTTTTCCATCCCATCGGGACCTAGACAAGAGACAATATATATAAATAGTATTATTTTTTTAGCTATAAATTTAACTAACTTCTAACTTACCCAATGTCTCTGGTTCATCTGGAGTGGTGTATTCCTGAAACCATGTCAAACAACGTTTTTGGCTGAAGCCGTCCTCCGCTCTGATATGGCGTCTGAAAGAAAGGAATGGCAGAAGAAACAATTTGATTCAGTCAACAAGGCTTCGAGGAATGATTCAATCAAGTTCATGTATCACACACTCTGCCATCTAATTTATAGGGAAATATTACTGCCCACGTATAGTATAAACCAGTAGACTTTTAATCGAATCTGTCGCTGCTAATGCCGTGTGGCCTGGCCTCTTTTTGTTTATTTTATTCGACTTGCCGCGACTTGCCTCTTCTCTGGGGTTTTGTTTTTGAGTATTGGCCCCTAAAAATAGCGATAGTAAACATAGCAGACCCCGAGCAGAGCAGAGATGAGGCCAATGCCAAGAGCAGAGGCCCTCACTCGGGGAAGCGAAAGAAAATAATGCCAGCCTAGCGACAGATATGACAAATCGAATTGGGAAGAACAAAGGCTATCGAACTGTGCCTATCTATACATTCTTCTATGAGAGAATAATGCCATTTCGTAAGATCATGCAGTAATTACTGATTTTATCGATTGCAGCATTCATAATTACGAGCTTAAAAGACGGTTCTTTTTGAGGAAACATGTTATCAGATAATACATTTAATCGACGTGCTTTAACTTTTATGTTTTGGAACAAGTAAAAATTGAAAGATTTCTTTAATTTCTATATATATGTGTGTCTTTGCCCTACAGTTTTTTTGCAGTGCACACACATTTATATATGAGCACGCACTCATTTCCTCCAGCAGCGACTGCGCAAGACAAAAGTGAGAGTGAAGTCCCGTAGCAGGATAAGGGGAAGGCGGCTTGGCAGTGGATTGAGAGGGAGGCAGGTGGAATGGGAGTGGGTGTGGGGAGGACTTGAGGCAACAGCACAGGAACAGTGCGATTTTATATGGGCCGCAGTTGTGCGCAGGACCCGAAACAGGAAACACGTCGTAGTTGCTTCGAGCGGAGAAGATAGCAGCAGCGTAAAATATTGCCAGTCGAATTGTGTGCCAATTAAGTTCGAAGGATTCACTAGAGAAGATGAAACTATCCGACTTGAGGGAACCGCTAGTCAGAGTCCAAGGATTAGGCAGAGGCCTCAATGCCACTCTGTTCTACTCAGCTCTGCTAGCTCTTTTGGGTGAGTAGGAGCGAGGGACGTGGGATTCGGATACGTATTCGTATGTAAGAGGTGGTAGTACCGAAAATCGATACTGTCGAGGACGGTTGCTGTGACACACTGACTGAAAATTGAGTAAACTGGACGACGCAATGCAACCTGTGAAGCCTGGTTAACCTTTGATTTTTCAGCCACCGCCGCCCACGGATTGCAGCTGGGCGCTTTGTCAACGAAGGCGCCGCGGGTCAGCAAATACACAACCAAGTCGCCATCGGTAATCCCCTAGTTAGCACCTCCTCCTCTTAGCGTGCCTTACTTATTCCCAAATCTGATTTCCTAGGCCTCGTCAATGAACCACGATGCCACCACCTCGCTGTACCGCTTCAATGCCACCAACGGCATCACCTGCATCCTGATGCAGGTGGATGGATTAATCAGTATCAGGTATCGCAACAAGCTTAACGAGGATGTGGAGGCCGATCTGTACATGCCCGATAATCCCAAACTGAGCGGAGAGTGCGTGGAGTCCAATATGGAAATCCTAACCATGGAGTTTAAGGACTTCCGCCTGTCCATGACATTTAAGAAGGTGAGTGGGTTGGGTAAATACCAGTGATTGGGCAGGTGTAACTCACTTCCCCATTCATAAAAAGTAAATATGATTGGAAAAAAATCAATACCGGGAGTACCCGAGCGTACACTGGAACTGCTCAATTCTTAATGTTAAAGGTCGATTGTCATTGACTAATGCATGAACTTTCGCCCATACACAGTCGTCCGGCGGCGAGGGCTGGTACATCAATCTGTTCGAGCTATCCTACTCCTCGTCGAACCCGCTGTTCGAGCACCCCGATCGCCCCGGCCTCGACGTCAAGCTAACGTCACCTGCCCAGACGCCCATGTACTTCCCCACGCCGGTGGGCAAGTCCTATTTGTGCGACAAGGAGCAAACTGTGATCATGTACGCCCCGCACGACTCCGGCGACCAGTCGGGACACATAGCCAAGTTGTATCTGAGGGACATGCACATGCAGAGCTTCATGTTCAAGGATAGCGGCAAGTGGGGTCCGTCCTTCCACTGCAGCGCTACTGGCTCCTATCGCGACGAAACGGCGCCCTTGGCTGTGGGAACTGCCCTGGCCATTGCCGTCCTCCTGACCATCTCGGGTTACGGCGGATGGAGGTGAGAACCATTTCACGACAGAAAAATGAAAGTATCCTACGGAATCTGCATCCTTTACAGGTACTTTAAGGTCAAGAAGGTCCAGTACGGCTCGATGGAGTAAGCAGGGTTCTACAACCAAAAAAAGCGTTCGTTTTCGTTCAACTATTTGAGATCATATCGTTGTCTACACATATCCCCCACGTTTGTTGGATCTATTGCAATCCTCTGTAGTCCTATTTTAAAACTTTAAGAGTCAAAATTGAGGAATAGTCCCCGGCAGATTTACGAAATTATCAAAAGCAACATAAAGATATACATATATGAGAAATGCAAATGTCTTCCATATTGTTAAAATGTATAAAATAATAGCGCACCATATATGATTATTAAATGTTAATATATATATATATCATGATTAACCAACCACAACTATTATTTACCAAGGCAAACTCTAACTCTAAGCGAACGACCAAAATTGGCCAAAATCGTAAAGCTCCTCTAGTTTCAGCAATTTTAATCGAGAAGCATCTTTATATATATTGCTATACTTTTAACCTAAATCTCCTGCACCTTTTCTATTTAAAATTCATTAGCTCCAATCCATTTAAAAGTTGCCAATTGAATTAATGAGGAATTATGTATGGGGGGAAATAACAACGCATGAAAAACTAAAAATGCTTTTGTTTATAATTAATATTAATGAGTTTTATTGAAAATAAATACTGGATGCCTGCTGAAAAAGCACTGCCCTTAGACTTTTTTGGTAAATATAATAACTATCTCTTTATCAGCAAAGTAATGAACATGTTCCTGAAAATAGCAGGTGCGAGACGTGACTGAACAACTTGAAATATTCTCTGATCTGCCACTTGTCCTCTCTATTAAACATATGTGAGTATAGTATCCATAATATCCAAAGTCAGTATATTAAACGAGTTTCCCCCACCTTCTTCAGTACACTGGCCTATAATCCTACACATTTTTTTATTTTTATTTTAAGATTTCATAAAAGATCGGAAATCACTACTTCGTAGAGATTTGAATAATCCAAGTTGTGTCCCTTTTATTTGTTATATTTCCTGTCCTAAGCTGCAAGTATATCTTTACTTTTTGACTTTAAAAAAAATCAAAAATTTCGAATACAACTATTTTGGAGCAAGTTGGGATGTACGACAGCTTTAAACTCAACTGAAGGATTTACATAATTTTCATAGTCTTTCTTAAATTTTGTAGTATAATAGAGATATGTTTAGACATTCTCAACATCCGACAGGTGTATAATCTTTTTAACTGATTTTCACCCGAGTCAATAATTATTGCCTTGGGTGATAAGAGCAAAAATCTTCTGTGCATTTGCACTGGAAATATACCTATAAATAAATATGCGAACGGATAATACAGCCTAAATAGTTTTAATCGCTATTCCTAAATTATAAAAATGAATAACAACTTTTTTATCGAATAATTTCGTAATACTTGCTTATCTCAATGATGAGGCAAGTTTCTTTTAAGTATTTCAATGAATGGACAATTTTTAAGCTCTTAACTGAATATGGTTACTTTATCTATTACTAACTTATTTAAAGAAATTTGTTTGTTTAAGAAATTTGTTATATTACTAATTTTTCATTAGGATGGTTTACTTTGTTTTTTCGCTCATCTAATTATTACAATGAAAAATCTATATTCATTCAAGTCTGTAATATAGGGCAGGGGTATAGGGACCTGGCGATCAGTTGTAAATAATCGTATTGACTTTCAATTGGGGTGGTAGATTCAGATACCAGTAATAGGTGACACACTCCGGCCCATTATTTCCCCCTTTCAGCATTCTGCCCACTACTTCTACTCACCTGCTGCTCTGTTGTGTCGGTATGCTGGCATAGCTGGTACGGGCTCTCTTCGATTGACCATCCATGTTGTCGCCAATATCTGCTGCTCGGCGTTTTCCCCGTGGCATGACTTATTGTGATGTGAATCGCAGAAAGTTCGTCCCGTTCCGTCCGCCGAATGTGAGGATGCGCTGCGTGAATAAGGCGTTTCGATTTCACATGAGAATATATTTTAATATAACAGAGGGACACTTACGCACTTACCACTGTGTTTCCAATGGTACCAGCGTTCGCTACAGGCTTCAGTGTGTGGTTGACTGTGTTTTTGGGATGAGAAAGGTTCCGGTTAATAGGGTTTAATCACTTAATCATCGTTTAGGGGTTTTTCGGCTTTTTTGGTATGCCTACGACCACCCTGAACTCGCGCAATGCAGCGAAGAAGATTCACGGGATGCACAGGACATTGGCGGATACATATATATATACATATATATATATATATATATAGCGCATATACGATACGAGTCCACTACATATACGTAAGTTTGTGGGGCTGCACGGGCGTTTTGCACCCTGTACATATGTATGTATGTAAGCCCCGAGTGGTTTTACAACTCTAATGCACGAAATACCGGCTGCCGCTGGATGGGACTCGGCTCCGGACTGCAGGCCACGGTTGGCCAGGGATGGGCTGATGCTGGTGTCGGTGCGGGGAGTCGTCCGTGGTGTCTGCTCTCCGGTTGCCACTGCCACAGAGTCAGCTGCTGATACGACGGACGACAAACGACCGACCAGACAGCGACAGCCTGCCCTGCGCGTGCTCGCCTTTTTGCGTCGAACATCGCCACGCCGAAAGCCCGTATTAGGAGCTGCTCCACCTTGCTACAGGCACTGAATCAATTCGGGACTCTGCGTCCTCGATTCGTGGGGACCACTAGGCTTCTTAAGAGAGTAAATGTTCAGATTTTTACCATATTATTCAAAATCAATGTATAATTTCTTGGCGTCAATTAGAGCTGTCACTATCGATCCTATCGATGGTTTTAAAAAGTCGATAGATCAGCTTTTTTACTATCGATAATTTAAAATGATTTGGAAGTGCCTTTTTCTCTTGGAAAAATATCGCATACTTTCAGATATAACAAAAAAAAAATTTGAATCAAGCATTCATGCCCGCTTAAAAGCCTCTCTTTATAGTTTTCCGGCTAACTTCCGCAAAAAAATCACATATTTTATCAGCGGCTGCAGGGCGGTAAATGAAGAACTGCGAATTACTCCGCAAAGTATGGCAACGCCAATGCAGGAGCCCTCTATGAGCATGTGACCAGCTGGCGTGGAAGACAAAATCCGCTCACCGATGTGGAACAATAAACATCTGATCGTAGGATTCAAACCTGGCCATACTGGCCGCTTGCAGAAAAATCAATTTTTGCAATTGTAAACACGATGTGAGACAAAGAGGAGATTAAAAGACGTAGAAGATCTAACCATGCCCAGCTCATACTTGTTCGCCGCCAGCAGCGAGGGACGCGTCTACACGTTGTCCACCAGCTCGGGAGCGTGGCGCGAACTGCCGTACCTGGGACTGGAGTTCAAGAAGATCTGTGCTGTGCCCAACTTTCTGTGGGCCATTGGCGGCGACCGTCAGGTGTACGTGCATGTTCATGGCCTGGACGTGCCCATCCGGATCAGGGAGGAGTCGTACGAGAATGAGCGGTGGCTGCCCATCGAGGGATTCTCGAAGACACTGCTGCCCACGGATCGATACAGGTACTCCTCGGTAGATGGCAGTGTGGAGCGCAGCGTGGACAAAATCCGGCTACCATCTATGGCCTGGCAGTGGGACGGGGACTGGCACCTGGATCTGGAGCTGGATGGACAGCAGCTGCCCGAGGATGGCTGGATGTATGCCTTGGACTTTCCCGCTTCCTATTCGGCTAAGAAGTCGTGGAACTCATACGTGCGCCGCCGCAAATGGATCCGTTTTCGGCGCTATGCCGCTCTCAATAGCTGGTGCGCTGTAGCGCCGCTGCACAAGGATCCCACCCAGGAGCCCTTCATCGACGTGGCAATCGGTGGCACCAATGTTCCCAATGCCCCAGCCGGCACTTTGTGTGTCTGGGCCATCACCGCTCACGGCAGAGCCATGTTTCGCACGGGTGTATCTAAATCGGCACCCGAGGGTCTTCGTTGGACCGCTATTCCCACTCCAACAGGCAGTGAGCTGTCACAGATTAGCGTAGGACCCACCGGCTTGGTCTGGGCGGTTCTTTACAATGGCCGGGTGATCGTGCGCACTGGAGTTACCCGGGATAATCTGTCTGGAGATGCTTGGTTGGATGTCAAAACCCCTGTGGCTTCCTGCAGCTTGCGCATAGTTCACGTTTCCGTCGGCACCGATGCCGTGTGGTGTGTGACCAACGACCATCATGCCTGGTTTAGGAGAGGCATTAAGGGCGAAGCTGCCGGTATAAGTGAAGATTCAGCCATAGGCAAGGGTTGGGTGGAAATGGTGGGCAACATCTCCATGGTTTCCGTGGCGGCCAACGATCAGGTGAGTCTCTGCTTGGTTTAATATTTTGCTTCCAGTTAAGATTAATCCTTTTCTCGCAGGTCTTCGCCGTTGGAGCTGCGGACCGGTGCCTGTACCATCGGTCAGGGGTAACAGTTGCAGATCCCACCGGCAAAAAGTGGCGCTTGATTCAGTGCCCCATGCAGATCAGTCGTACTTCCAGCTCCCTATCAATTGTTTCACGCAAGAGCGGAGGCAGCAGCTCCACTCCCGGCTCTAAGCACCAGAGTTTCTCCAATCTGTACTCCAAGGAGAAGGAAAAAGGTGTGGTGGAAACATGCGCCGTAATAGAGACTGTGCTTCACAGCTCTACGGGCTCATGCGCCAGCCCTGGAGCGGCAACTGCCAATTTTCTTAAGCACGAACGTTATCGCCTTGGTGCAGACTCACCTCCGACTATAGGAAGTCTCAACCTGAATGACCGCCACAAGCAGCGAACTGCTGCTCTCAGGGAGACATCACACGCATCCAGTGCTCCCGCTGCGGATGTGGTTGAGATTAGTGGAAAGTTTGAAACACAGCTAAGGAATCCTCGCGCCTGGTCGCCTGTGCGCAGTGTTGGCTCCGTTGTGGGAATGGAGGCCCATCCGGAGAGCGATTCGACGGTGTTTGAATCGGACTCAACGCATCACGGATCGGATGTTTTTCTGGGTGAAGATGACGACCACACGGGCTCCCAGTTTTGGACGGAGTGCGGCATCCTATGGAGCTGTGTGGCTCCGGGAGCCGTCACTGTGGATGCCAGTAACATGCCCAATTGGTTCAATGAGCAGCTGACCTGTGATAGCAAAGTGGATGTGAATGCCAATTGGCGGAAGGATATTCTGAGCAAATTGCAGCGGCGACAGGAAAGGCTCGCCAAGCTTCAAACTGTGGCCAAGTTTGAGAAGGCAGTGGAGCTCTCTTCGTGGGTGAAGTCAGCGGATGCCCGCTATCAGCGACCTGGCGGCGAATTCGAGGATTGTATCATCGAATTGGAATGGGTGAGCAGCGGCAGTGGCAGTGGCGGCGATGCCTCCAGATCTGGGGACTCTGGCACATTTACGGTGTTGAGTCCCGATGGAGCGGCCACGAAGATACAATTTCCCCTGTCGGACATCACATGCGTTCAGTGCTGCAGTGAAGCGGGAGCACCCAGAATCGCCATTCATGCACCTCACCTGCCGGTAAACTGCTCGCCCGTTAAACTCCAATTCTCCAGCGACTCGGAAATGGAGGATTGGCTGTCCCATTTGTCGTCTGTGTGCAGCCAGATCAATACGCTAGTTGGCAAGCCGGCTAGCAATGCCATCTGGCTGACCAGCGAGCTGGGCGATGTGTTTGTCTTTGATGCGGCCAACATGAAGGCCACACAGCAGACGATAGAGTCGGGCGAAGGATATGTGGAGAAAATGGATGTCTCCACGTGCGAGACCCCCTACTACAACACACTCTACAATGGGTAAGTGTTGACTTAACATACCTTTAGTAGAATTTTATATGATGTATCTTATTCCGGCTTATTCTTCTTTCTTGGCTAATAATTTTTTACAAATCTTATAAAATTTTTCATTACAATTTCTGAGTCGACAAGGATTTTGTTTGAATATTTAATTTAATCAAATAGACATTTAACGCACATCACTTTACCTCATTTGAAACAAACAAACGTAGGGTAAATTTAAACTTTCTTTTCCCCTTATACCATTCCTAATTAGAATGCCTTGCGGCACCGAACTGGAGATATCCGGCTGTGTCTATGACGATGCTGATCAGATTCGTTTCGATCTGCAGTCACACTCCACCGTCAAGGTGCTGCCGCATCGCGTGGAGAAGCATCGCGTGATTGCCTTGCATCTGAATCCGCGTTTTAATGAACGTACCACGGTACTTAATTCGATGAAGGAGTCCGAGTGGCTGGATGAGATACGCAATGACAAAATGGCCTTTGCGCCGGGCGCTACATTCTCGTTGAAAATAAGGTATGAAGTCAGCTCCTAATTGGGCATTAAAATATAAGGGCTTTGGGTTTTCCTTTCAGGGCTCTGCAGGATCACTACCTGATGATTGTGAATAATGCCGTGTACACCGACTATAAGTACCGCATCGATCCGGAGAGTGTAACGCGTCTGTACGTGAGCGGCCGCATCAAGCTCTTCAGCGTGCTTTACCGCTGTCCCTCGCTAATCGTCTCAATGGAACGAATGCACTGGCGCCAGATGGGCGGCCACATTAAACGGGTCTTTAACAGCGGCGTAGACGTAGTTTGGGGTATTTCCTGTGACAATACCGCTTGGGTTTACAACGGAGGGTGGGGCGGCATGTTCCTGAAAGGCTTAGAGGGCTCGGGAAAGATTAACCCTATGATTGACACGCACACCTACTATGTGTACGAGAACCAGCGCTGGAATCCGATCAGCGGGTTCACCGCCAAGAGCCTGCCCACGGATCGGCACATGTGGAGCGATGCCACTGGGCGGCAGAAGCGCAGCAAAGAGCACACAAAGCTCCTATCCACGCACTGCGAATGGATCTCAGATTGGGCGATCGACTATAACATACCCGGGGGTGCGGACAAGGAGGGTTGGCAGTATGCCATTGACTTTCCGGCCAACTACCATGCTCACAAGAAGCTCACAGACTGCGTGCGCCGCCGGAGATGGATGAAGAGGTGCCGCCTCAGTAGCAGCGGTCCGTGGCAAGAGCTAAGCCAGTCAAAGATACTCGATGCAGCCCTTCAGGTAGGGTTTATTCATTGTCCCACGTATCACCTAAACTAGCTTAACTATTTTTATTTACTGACAGGTATTAGACGACGATGTGGACAGCGGCCAGGGTGATGAAAACACAGCCGTTACGGCCTGGGCCATTGCCTCCAACGGCGACGTACTCATCCGGCATGGCGTGTGCTCCATGAATCCGCGTGGTGATGCCTGGGAGCATATAACCAGCGATCAGCCGCTTGTGGGAATAAGCATGGGACCCTCAGGTCAGGTGTGGACTGTGGCGCGAAATGGTATGGTGTTCTTCCGTTACGGTATCAGCAGGCAGAATCCCTGCGGCGATGCCTGGCAACAGGTGGAGGCCCCGGCGGGCGTTACCTTTAAGGCGATAAGTGTTGGACGCGCTGGGATTTGGGGGCTGGACAACCAGCAGCGCTTGGCTGTGCGAAAAGAGATCTCAAAGACCTTCCCCGAGGGCTCCCACTGGCAGTTTCTGCCCAATGCCGCCAATGTCCCGCCGCACACGGAGCAGCACTGCGGCTTCCGATCCGTTTCCGTGGGTGCCGAGGTCTGGGCCATTTCACTAAACGGCATTATCTGCCGGCGATGCGGGATCACCAAGGAGAATCCAGCTGGCGTTGGGTGGAACCTTGGTATTGCGGTAAGTCCTAATTTTTTTATATTATTTTTTAAAGGTATTAATCAAATATTTTAATTCTAGGGACAATGGCAAAATGTGTCAGTCGAAGGATATATGTAAAGAGGTCTTGGTTTCCATATATATGTTGGTCATTCCTATATACATACGTACGTTCCGGATTGTTGTATTTATTTAAAACCTAATCGTAAGCTTTTTCGATTCTGCCAATGCTTTTCCAAATATATTTACAGTCAAGTTTTTGCTATTTACCTTTAAAATGTCTAAAGGCATTATATGTATTTAGAGTTGTACCAAATAATAACTTAAACCAATATTTATTATTATGCCATTAAGATGAATTGTTTGAGCTGAAAGAATTGTACAACGTTTTTGTTTAGTTTAACAAATAAGCTTTCGTGATTGTATTAATTTACAGTGTTGTAAGCAAATAATAAACCTCAAGAATTAAAGTATTAATGTGACAAAACAATTTAAGGTTTTTTAAATTACTAGTTATCATTTCTTTATTTTATTTATTAAAGTAAATATTAATTTTCGCGCAATAAAAAGTAATTTTTGAAAACAATTAACGGATTCTTATCGTTTATTGTCACGTCGATTGGTCTTGCAAGCAGCTATCGATATCTTATTTGTCCCAGTTGCCCATCCCTATTTTTATGTGTTCTTGAAAAATAACCAAAACAACTTGGATATTTTGCATCTTTCTCCTATTTTAAAGCTCTAAATTGTATATAAACTGCACTAACTGTGACTATGTCAGATTATGACAATGTACGCATTAAGAAACTGGTTTTAAAAGGCGAAAAACACAAGTAAAGTCGAATTGTTTGGACTATTGTAAAGTGTACCATCTAAACATCATTACATTTTAGGAAAAGCAAAAAACGCAAGAAGGAAAAGGATGAAGCGGGATCATCTACAAAAAAGTCCAAGGTGCAGGTGGATGAGGATGCCGTGCAGCATGGAGGCTGGTGGGCAGCAAAGACAGCGGCGGACATCACCGGCACTGTGGCCATTGAGTTTAGCGATCGGTGTTACCTGAAAGCCTTGGATAATGGGTATGGTGTTAAATACCTTAGATACAATATATTTATAATCTTTTTTACAGAATGTTATATTGTAACATATTTTATTTTCCGCAAATACCTAAATTACAGTTTGTTTACCCTTGGCGCCCCTCATAACGCCGGTGACGGACCAGACCCGGAGGAGATTTTCACCGCCTTTCCTATTAACGACCGCAAGGTCTCTTTTAAATCTGGCTATGGAAAATATTTGAAAATCGAAAAGGATGGCATGGTCACAGGCCGCTCCGAGGCTGTGGGTAGTATGGAGCAGTGGGAGCCCGTATTTGAGGTATGTTCTTTTTGTATTTATTGAAATTATTTATAATAAATTAATTCTGAAGGACAAACGAATGGCCTTGCTCTCGGAAACCGGTCACTTTATGTCCATCGATCCGGAAGATGATGCTTGTGTGGCGCTGCGGAAGAAGGTGGGCCAGCATGAGATCTGCAAGGTGCGGAGCAATGCTACACGGGATGTGGTTGTCGATACAGAACCAAAGGAGGAAAAGGGGGACCTGGGCGAAGTTGAAAGGAACTATGTGTAAGTAGGAGCCCATTACCTAAAATAATTATTATTATTTAATGCTTTTTCTCTCTGTAGGAAAAAGTTTCAAAAGTTCCAGGACAAGAAGATGCGGATTAATCAAAACGACGTCAAGGAGCTGGAGAACGCCAAGGCCCAAGGCTCCCTACACGAAACCCTTTTGGATAGACGCAGCAAAATGAAAGCTGATCGGTATTGCAAGTAAACCGATTTTGATTTTAATTTCGATCATTAAGGATTTTACATTGCATTTATAGAAAAATTTTTTCTTCTCGTTCGGTAAAATAAAAAATTTTACTAATAGAGCACTTAAAACAAAGATCTAACCACTAAATGGATTACTATGGTCAATACAATTGTATATTTATCACTGGTAAACCTCTAAAACAACCCCTAGTTCTTTGTTCAGTTCAATTATTTAAAGTCTTAAATCTTATTCAAAACGGGCGTGCAAAGCGAATCCTGGTTCTCTATAGACTTTGTATGAATTAGCTCGACTTATTGTTTCTTTGTATTTGTTTGTTGTATTATTTATTGAATTATATTATAATCAAAGCACTACAGAAAACTTGGCGTAAATATTTCAAATGTATTTCCCTTGGCTGCGCTGCCAATACCAATTTAATATTTTTTCATTGCACTCAATTTCGGCAGTAAAAAGTACTTAATTTGTGCTAGTTATTTTGTTCCAAAATCCAATATGAATCGAGGACGAACACAGATTTTTGGCATGCAGATTTTGGGATTAATTTGCTCCGAATTATTTGAGAGTTCAACTGGCCGGCAACGACAACCTTTCCACCCCCCGGCAACCGCCTGCGCCTCTTGCGAATCTCGCAGCGGCAGACGGCGTCACAACATGACATGACCGGCCCATCCACCCATCCGCCCAACCACCGCACACTCGAGCCACCCCCTCGGCAGGCCAGCAAACCACCACCAGCAACGGCGCTCTCTGTGCGCACTCCTCACACCAGCGGCGGCGTGCGCCTCTCGCTTCGTTCACGAGGAGTCCTGCCCGTGTGTCCTGGCGCCTCGTGCTCGGCTGTGCGCTCGTGGCTTTATTTTGGCTCTGGCTGGTGGCGCAAAGTCGCTTGGTTGTCAGTTGGCTGCTGTCGCTGTTCGTGGGTGAAAGTGCGTTCCGCACCGCGCCGTAGATACTCCTCGCGGTAGTCCCCGTATCGTTCTATCGGATGGATGCAATCGTATCTCGTGGATTGCCGTCAAGTGTCACTTGAAAATTGTCAAAATTGAATTTTCCAAGCCTTAGTGAACGAACAAAGGTCCTCCAAATGGCCATAACGAGTGTATTCCGGACCCCGTCTGGTTTTGATTCTCGAACTGTTGTGATTTCCGGACTCAGCCAGAGGGTTCTGTAGAGATACTTAAGTGCCAAGTGAACTCAATCACCGCTAAGTGAACTATAACAGCTCGTAGTTGGCTCTATTCGCATCCATATGTGTTTTGGTAAGTGATCTTAGTGCAGTTTTTAACGTTTTTAATGTAGTATCGCCTAAAACCGCCAGACGTTGTACTTCCCGCTCTCGTTTTTTCGGTGGTGTTTCCAAAATTGCATGTGATTCGGGGTGCTTTTTTCCAAACTGCCGGCGACGACGCCGACGACAGGTATGGGATAATCAATTCCAAGAAAACTAGAATCAACAAGGAACTCCGCTGCATTTTGGCTGAGAGTGAGAAAAACTCATTTTGAAATTCAGCATATGAATCTCCTTCTTAAGCATAAATCTACGATGTGTCAGAATTGATTTATCATTCTTGTAATTTGCGTGTGAACATTTCATACATTTGTAAATAAATGCAAACAAAATTGGGGGTCGGACCTCTATGCTAATGGATCGATATACATATACATATATAGTTGAGTTTTTCCATTACTCAGGTGGTTTCATTTGAGACGTACTAGTTTAACTCATTAGGAGTTTAACTCATAAAGGAGTTTTTAGTTGAATTGAACCTATATTATAAAATCCTTAATATTACAAAAAATGAGAGTTGTCTGTTAATAATTGCAAAAGGTTAAAGTTGAAAAAATTATTTTTAGGAAATACTTATTGTTTTCTAATCAAATTATATAATTCTTGCAAGGCTCGTTCACAATATTGTAAGAAAGTATACTTCCTTATTTTATTATTTAAATGTCACACTTTTGCTGTCACCAGCAACTGGCGTGTGAGAGTCATATAAATTATAATTTATATAGGAAAATGTTTAATCAGTGCTGTGGATCGATACACAATACACTCATCCATTACTCATCCATTTCCATTTGGATTTATGGTGAACCTTATGCTGCAGGCATAATTAATTTATTTGGTAAACAAACACGTGGTAATGTCTTATTAGAAGCTCCTTGAGGACTGCTTATACAGGGTATGTCTTCAGGGTCGAGTAATCGGAACATTTAAAATCCATTAAATGGAATTTCCTTTGTGGGCCACATTTCCCCTTTGTGTTGAGCTGGCCTGTCGTCTCTCTTCTTTTGTCAAGCACAAAAGCGGTCAATTGCAAGGCAGACAGGGGCGGAAAAGCCGACAATGGAAATCCGTCAGATTTCTTTAATTTCCCCAGCATCCTTTGACTGCGTTAGGTGGGTTTCCTAGCCTGTGCCTAGCCTTAGTTTTCATTTTATCAATGATGACGTTGAAATCTTTTGAGAGTTACAAATAGGACCAACAGGACCAACAGATGTTGTATTTTCATTTGTTTGTTGCACTTAAAAATTGAGTATTATATACAAATTATTATTAAAATCATTTCAAGGAATTTTATAAAAATGTATAGAATAATTATATTAGATAGAGAAGGAAAAGCATACACATTTTCTTAATAATTTCCATATTTTCATATATTTAAAGGAGATACATATATCCTTAGTACATACATTTTGAAATAAAGCTCGATTTTACGACACAAACTGAATAGTGTTTTAAATAAATGTTTGCACCTAGGTAACTTTTCGCTCGTGACTTTCCGTTGGCTTTTCCAATTACTCTTTTTTTATATTTTCGGACTTCCTGGTTGCGATACAAACCTATACATGTGCTCCAATGTTTTTCTAATTACGTTCATGCACACAGACATATATGTATGTACCTTGGACATCTGATGTCCCCGTTGCATTCAATTTGAGGCGCTTAGAAGTGCAACACTGGCACCACCCCTAACACCCACTCGCACTCCCCAGAACACATGTCATGGTATACCCTGTGGGTACCTCTGGCAGAAAAGAAAACAAGAAACAAAGTGAGAGACAGAGACCCAGACTAAATTAATCAGGGGCCAGGTAGAGCGATTGCAGAGCGGCGCCGTAGAGTGCCGGAGTTCCTCGAGGGTTGGCCCATGAATCCATGCCTTCCCAGCGCTGCCACAAAACGAGAAACCGGTGAAAACAACCCCATGCGGAGGCTATCTATATGGCCAGGGATATTCGCATATGTTCCTGTAGGCAAACATCAATATTATAAATGTTCTAAAATTATAATTAAAGTAATTCAAGTTGGTTGGTTTATAATGTAAGCTATCCATTACTGAAGGTTCATTAAATCAAGGCAAGCTCTAAATCTATCTGAATTTTAGCCTGACATAATTATTGCATTAGAATAATTATTAATAGTACAAAAAGGAATGCAAATCTTTAAGCTTTAGCTAAAATTTCACAAACTTTTCTCATAAAAAGTAACAAAAGTTAAATTCGAAGCGAACCACTTTAAAAGGTAGAGTAAAAGCTAACGTTTAGTGAAAGTTTTGTTAACTTCTTTCCTTTTTTCCTGTAATAAATTTGACCATCGGGGATGAAAGCGCTAACAGCTGATATATATTTTCAGGCCCGACTCCATTCTCACGGGTTTATTTCCCTTTGCAACCCAAAATAAGCAAACATACAAATGCTCGCGAAAATATTTATATAGTAATTCGAAGCGACCGAGTTGTCTCTGATTTCTCTAAGAAGATTTGTTTATTAACTTTAAATGGAATTACCATATTTGTATTTTTCACAATTTCCGCTTGTCAAATTGTTGAAATTTTCTCAACTTTCCAGCGGAAATGGAAAAATATTTATGGGTTATGGACTCTTTATACAATTTGTAACTTACTTTAAATCAAGTTAATGAGGTAAAATAATTTTCGAAAAGCTTAATTCTGCTGAAATAATTGCACACATTATGCCGCTCAAAGTTGAAATGCAAATAAATACTCAAGGACTATTTAAAAGTCGGAAAGGAACTCGGCTACGGCTGCAAAGTTTTCCGGATTACGCCTGCTGCGTAATTTCAGTGACGGCGGCGCACACACACACTCACATTCCGGCTCCGGAAAAGCATTTGTAACAGTGTTTAAACTCACATAGCCTTCCGTGGCTTGCGAACTATTAAAAAGTGAGTTGAATTCCTTGGGTCGGAGGCTGGGCCAACCGCCCGGAAAGCGGCGATCGGGGCAGGGTGCTTCGGGGACGGTGCGGTTGGGATGATTATCCACCCAGTGGGACTTTCGAACTTCCAAACTATACTCCTTTCATGCCGAATCGCTCACTCGGCGAACCTTACCGTGTATGGAAACGGCTCATTCGCTTTTATTAATGCGTGGCCGGGGTAATTCATGATGCCTCACTCCCTTCTCGACTTACCATGAAATGGACTCTTACCGGTAAGAGGGCGATTCAGAGTGCCACCGTCGCTTCTCGACTGACCATGAAATGCACTCTTACCGGTATGGAAAAACATCAAAAAATTATTTTGCTAAAAAAAAAAAAAAAAAACACATGAACCCCTCTAGATTTTTAATTTTTGTTATTGACTTTACACATTTAAACTTACATTTTCATTGTTTATAAATCTTACCATATTTTCTGGAATACTAAAGGACCAAGTAGGGATCGAACCTGTGTCTCAAGTGTTTAACGGACCGGCCGCTTACGCAATACGCCACGTAGGCAAACTGATTTGCGTCGGCGATATACACATATGACCCTTACGCGTGTGAGAGTGATAAAAGATTGCAACCCCTTAGAAAATGTTTTTATTTTGCTCGGTTGATCTTTGACTGTGCTGTCGCGGGCCGATCGCGACACGTGGCTCAGTGGTTAGAACATAAGTCTCCGAAGCAAGTGGGCGCGAGCTCAAATCCCGCTGGAAACTACCTATTTTATATCTTAATTTCTTTCAATTTCCTTTTTTTTATTATTTTATTAGAGCAATGATTGATAAACTTTTTTAAAAGTTATAGTTAAAGTTTTAAATAGTTTAATAAACAAATATGTAGCTTGTGGTGGTGAAGTAATTGCGTCGTAATAAAATAAAATCCCAAAAGGGAAATATCGCCCTGAGCGAAAGCAGTGATTTTTATCCTTACCGCAGCAGCGATGGATTCAGGTACCTGAGTCTCCCGCTTACGACCTTGCTGAACTGCGGAATCATACAAAAAAACATTACCGTTCAACATGGATATCCAACTTGAGTCGCTCAGGGCATGACGCAAAGTCCGACTGGGCAAGTTTTACTTTTACCATTCTTTCCCTTTCCTGGCCGCCGCACTTTTCCAACGCCATCAAGAGCCACAGCTCGTAGTTATGGGAAAATCTTTTAATTAATTTAAAACTAATTTTCTTGAAAGCCAACTGAGATGACCTTTGAGTGAGATGAAAGCAGAAGCAGAAGTGCACATACTCGACGTCGTGGCACAACTTCATTTAAATATTTCAGCTTGGTGTTGGGTTTGTGAAATTCCGAGCAAATCTTGGACCCCAACACACCTATGGCCGCCCCAGAGTTCGAGCAAATGCAATAGGAAATTCAATAACAAGTTTTCATTCACTTAGTTTGCATTCAAGTGTTCTGTGAAAATGCAACTTAATCATATTAGATAAATGCTGCCGCCGCCGTCGTTGATGTAAAACAGCAAAACTTGGCAAAGTGGAGATTTTTCCGGGGCCATAATCTTGAATGGATTTTAAAGGGACTCCCCAATTGGCCAGTACTTTGGGGATTCGACGGGGAGAAGCATTCAAAGTGGAAGTGGATTAGCAATTTGTTAAGCCAACAGTTTACTCAGCTCCGTGGGGCTTCACTGTGTCGAGTTGTTTGCATTTGTCAGAGAACTGCTGCCCTTTTTTGCAGCAGTTCCTGCAGCAGGAGAAAGGATATCCGATGACCATGCTGATGGCCCTCCATATGCAGAGGAAAAAAATGTATTTATTCTTTAAAAAATTAAAATAAACAAAAATAAATTAACCTGGAAAGTGGCAACTGTTTAATTAACTGACTAGAATTATCTTCCAGGATCTAGGTAGTCTTTTTTTGGTCTAAAATATAATTAAAAACTACTTTTGATACGAATTTAAAAACTCAACCATTATCCCTAAATATGTAAAAGAAAGGCTATCTTTTTGTGAAAGCTGTATCTGAAAAAAATTATTTAATAAGAGAAAATATAAGAATAACAGCTTGGTTATAAATATGAATATATTAAATGCAAAACAAAAAATATATTTTCCTTTATTAACACACTTTCATAAAAGTCAGAAATGTGCTAAAATGAAAAGTTTGTTAGGTCACAGCCAATATGGCCATTTCTTTATGTAAACTTCTCCCCTGAGCTACAGGAACTCTTTGCTCGGCTTCTCTCCGCCGACTACTTTGTGTTTAATTGTAATTTTAACTTTTGCCATTCAAGTGTCTGTTATGTGCCATCTGGAGCGACTTGTCTGCACCGCCGCCAGAGCCTTTTCCGCCTTTTCTGCTCCTGCTGTCACGCTCACGGCGTGTTTGCCAGTCGTAAATGTTTTTAGTTCGGCTAAATGCAATTGTGGCCACTTCTTGCACTTCTGGCACTCGTCTGCTCGTCAAATTGAGTGCAGCCCCGGCGTATACGCAATGTGAGAAGCATCAGCAAGCCCGTGCGATAATTATCGTTCAAACATAATTAAACTTTAATTGAATTCGTAGAACAAAATCGGTAGAATTAGGTCAGATACTTAAGAACCGCATTTATAACGGTTTGAAAACCATTTGCAATAATAATGTGTTCTGTGGTATCCTACAAAAGTTGTTGTTTAATAAAGAGTTACGCTGATTGTGTACCTGTTCAATCATTGGTACTTATGGTTATTTAAATTGTTGATTGGATTTAAATATATGTATATATTTGTATACTGGCATCCGCATTTCTTATTTTGTGACCAAAAATTAAATTCGAGTCAAAATTAATGTTTTTTATATGTATATGAAGTACGGCTAACATTTAAAAGAACTGACAAGTACATATATATTTCTCAAACAAGGCACAGACTCTTCGAATAACCTCTTCATTCTAAAAAAAAAGTGAGAAAAGGTTGAGTAGGTTTTAATTTAGCTCCAGACCAACACATCTTTATGGAAGTCAATTTATAAGTAGAAAAACAGCACCTCGACATGTACGATTTTAATTTTCTGCTAAACGCTTGAAGAGACGCACATACGCAATTTGCCCTCACATTGCGCACACACCGGTCTTAAGGTTTAATTCGCAATTTATGCGACAATGGAATTCTGTCTGTCGCGACGGAAACGGAATAAACTGTCATTTCCGGCGTATGCCAGCATACACAAGAAAACTCAAAATCCACGCTCGTGTGGCGGCTGCCAGTGTCTTTGAACAAGGCAAATAATCAGGGAACAGGTACAATAACACTCGAGGTCTTCAGGAAGCAGCTACTTGGGGACTCTTTTTCATTCTCTACCCCGCATTCCACGTGGCAGGGAAAACAAGGCTGTACGATTAAATAAAATACTTCCTAATAAAAAAAATTTAATTTACTTTTGGTGGCTGTCGGCTCGCAGCAAACATAAATCGAAGTCAACGAGGTGCCCCCAGCCACTGACACCTCCTTGAGCTCACCCCCAGAACTCTGCTCCTGCTTAGTGATGATGGCTAAGAGTTCTAAAAGAAAGCTATTAAATAGCTAAAAAAATAAATTTACCTAATAATATGTATTTTATTATTTTAAAATATATTTTGTATATTTATATATATCCGTAAACCCACAAACAAAACCCGCTTTACAATATATATTTTGATTGTGGAACAATTCTTAAATTAAAAAAAAAATTACTATTTCTTTTAACGCAGCCATTGCTTTTTAGATAGGAAATTATAAACCTGTTCATATTTTTAAAATTTCTCTAAAAATGTATAGTAAAACGAAAAGTTTTAACTGACTTGACAACACTGCTCCTGGCGCTTTCCTCAGCTCATTATGCTCTTGCTTCCCGCTCCTCGGCTCCGGATGGAGGAGTTGTATATGGCGTGTCATAAGCCTCCACCCAGTTACCCAAAACAATTTTCTTGTCCAACCAGCGCTGCTTGTTAGGGGGTGGCGGTTTATTGGATGGGAGCCTTGGGGGATGTGATGGCGTTGGGGTACCACACCGGATGGTGGAAGAGGTGGCACCGAAGGCACCATATTTTCGAATCCATCTGATGCCTACGAGGCGCACGTGATGCTGAATATAATGAGAACAATTTTTATTTAAATTAGATCCACCGCCGGACACTTGGCACAATTATGGATGGGCAGCCGGCTGGCTGGCGGCTTCGGGGAGCCAGCTCGTCACTTGGCCGGTTTCTGCGTCATCCAGCTGATATAGGTGCTCATAAAATAAACTAAATGACCTGCTTTTCGGCTGATTACTTTTCAACGTGCCGGCGGCATGAGAGGCACCAAGTATTTTGCAATATGTGTGTTTACACGCAAAACAAATGTTTGATTAGTGAAAAATTAATTCAAAGAAATGTGATTATACATGTTACTTACACTTTGAAAAGAAGATATATATTTCAGTTGGTTATGAAATTTTTAACTCAATATATTTAGATTAGGAATTTTCTATATTTTCTGTATTTTGATGTTGAAAACTAAAGGAAACGTTTCATGTTCCCCTAAAATAATTGGTGAAAGTAATAAAATATAATATTTAAAATACTATTTTTTGACAAAGACTTTTGTAGATAGTCCTTAAAATTTAGAAGTAACTTATTATTTTAATTAATTATAGGAAAAAGTTTATAATTCATGCTTTACTACTACTACTTTCGTAGGAACTCCATATCCTTTAAATTTTATATATTTTTACACTGCTCCAAGTGCCACTACAACTATAGGGTATTACAAATGTTCGGACTCTCGGGGGGCTATTTTATCTTATTTCGAAGGATTCTCGAAGGGTACTCGCACTCAGGCTGCATCCTCTCAAAACAGGGCTTGTTTTTCGGCCTGTGCTCATTATCGTAATGGACATTCTGGGGCTGGGTGCTGCTCGAGGGGATCGTGGGCGGTGGTGCTGGGAGTGTTGGGTGCGCATTCCATTAATCATGCCGGGAGCATACAGGCTACAGCTCCGAGGGCCGGGAAAACAGAACCGCAGAATCAACAGCAACAAATCATGCGAAAGCAAATGCGCAAATAATGCCGCTTAAAATTTCAATGCCTCGGCATTATTCATTCATTCCCCGGGCAAAGCCGTTATCGGAAATTAATTTTCAAAATCCGCTTAATGGTAAGCGAGCAGGACTAGATGCGGGAGTGAATTTATGAGTGCTCCAGATATGCCAAAACCGGCACTGCACTACATTTCGAGCTCTAAATTTGGCTCTGTTTATGTGTGGGCTTTATTTTAATGAGCGAGAGCGAGAAGTTGGCCAATAATACGTAGTGAGACAAATAATTCACGCTCTGCCAAAATTTTAAATGAGTTTTCCCCGTCTGGGCAGTAGCTATTGGGCTTCCAGGGTTCTCTATCAATTTACAACTAATTACTGAGTCCAAAGCGCATATCCGATGACATGGCTCGTTTGCAAGTCAATATTTGTCCAGCCTACGGGCCAAAGCCACAAAAGTGCAGTAAATTGTACGCTGCCCGAATATCTCCTTTCCCAAATAACACATTTCAGTCACGCAATATGGCCTCAAATTAAAGTCAAGCATTTGGAATATAAATTCGACCATAAAAATAAGAGAAACTCTATAAAAATTATGCAAATTTTTTGTATAACTCTGACTTGCTGGCGAAAACGTTAGGTGATTTAATAATAGACAATTGATTGTAATGATTTGTGGTGGACTGAAAAAATGGCCATAAAACCATTATTTTTTTTTTTTTTAAGTATAATAATGAAATGTTTTAATTAGTGGAATGTTCCTGAAACTACACAAAATAAATTAATTATTTGAAAGAAGATGCAAGGGACATTAAATTTAAATGTTAAATATTATAGATAAATTGCATTGGACAGAATATCTTTCAATAATTTGAATTAGGTGGTTGCAGTATAAATGCCACTTTTGCTCTTCTATTTACTTGTGAAAGCATTCTAAATGGGTTATTGTATTGACAAGCATAAATTTCTCCACTATTTAAAGTACAAGTAACTTAAGTTATTTAGCAATTTTCCTTTTTCCCTTACTTTTCTATTAAAATTCCATATTAAATGTTATTTCAAGGAAATATTTCAGAGTTTTTCCCATGTTTCATAGTTGTATTTTAATTAAATTGATCCGTTTTTTCTGTGCTGTTTTTGCTGTAACAAAGAAGCTCTCGGGGAACGGGGCCAACATATTGTAGGGCTAGAAGTTGGCCATTGTGCTTACTCCATTTGATTCGATTTTCGCTGATGAACTCCTTTGGACTGCCGCCCGTCGCTGCTGCCGCTGCCTTCGATTAATGGATTTCCTTCGCTCGACGGCTCTGGCGCCTGAAAGGCTGCCATAAAAACTGACAAATCAACTTCCAGCTGTTTCGGCGTCAACGACCACCACAAATACATACACAGGACACAGTTGGAAGTGCGCAGCAGAAAAGGATGCGGCGGAATATGTCCACAGGACTTTCGGGGGAAGGCTCTATATGTATATGCTCCACGGGACTCAATGGGAGAGTTATGCAAATATGAATATCTTTTTTCTTTTTCTTTTTTGCGTCGCCCCGCGATAAGGGAAATTGGAAGGACCTAGGACCAAGTTCGAGCGAGTGTCCTGGATTTCGGCAATCGGAAATCAACGCATAGAGTTTTCATTTTTGCGACCCTAATAATCCGCCCTTTCGCTTTTCTTTCTGCTGACTCGCCGATATGTGTGCCTATCCTCCGATCTATTCGGACGTGAGGGAATGGAAAAAATTATAAATCTGGATCTGGGTCAAAAGCAAATTGCTTGTGATTCATTTTCCCCATATAGAGACATTAGTTGGGCATTATTCATGATTATGAGGGGGAGTCTGTGCTTGTGTGTGTGGTATCTTATCTATAAAGAAGTTGGCCAATTTCAATTTGTTAAATTTGTCGCTCTTTTTTGAGTCTCTGAGGATATGAGGGTGGAAATATATATCTTTTTTATTTTTGTAGAGTGTCATCATTGACATATAAATGATAAATAGAATGTGCAGGACTTAGCATCTTAAAATAATTATACAAATTATCACAGATGTCACAGAAATACAGAATCAAACCAATAAAAGTCTACCAACGGAGTGTGAAAATGTTAGATATGTTGAAATCCCCCATTTTGAATATTAAACTTTCCGCTGTCAGCCTGGGCGCATTGATAAAAGCCCCGTTTTGACTCCACGGTCGTAATTAATAAGCCACCACTACCACTCCGTGCACTCCACATGCAGATGTGTCTATCTTTCAACCTCACGGATGCGGATCCAGCGCGTCAAGATGTGTGTGTTTGGAGCCAAGTTTATGGCACGGACAAAGACGACAGCCACAAGACTCAAGACCCTCCTAGACACCCGGAGGCGTGCCAGGCGAAAGGCGGAGAGAAAGCTACTCGGAGTGCAGACAACAGGAGGCGGACACCGACAATGTGGCTGACTGATTTAAGTGCACATTTAGTGGCAGAAGCAAAGCGAACACGCCGGGCCGCACTCCCCCTCAAGGAGCCTGAGGTGGCCTGCATTCGGAGCTCCATGGCACACTGCTCGGAATTACCAACAGGGCTTAGAGTATTTATTTAAGACTGCTAAATACCCAAAGCTTTGCTTGCACTGCCGAATTTTGGGACGCGCTTCTAGCTATCATCATTACCAGGCATTAATTTTCCTGAGGAAAGTTCATTTTTGCAGTCTTGTATCCTGATTTCTCACAGAAATATACATACAACTTACTTTTACCTGAAAGTGATAGCTGGTTTCTATATTAAAGGTACTTCTATCTAACCATTTGGGCTCTGCAAACTACGTGCTATTGGTCAGTACATATTTTTGGTCTTCAAGCCCTCGTTATTTATATTCATTGTATTACATTTTTTAAAGAAATTTGATAGCTTTCAAGCTGTTGCCTAAATATCAAATATTTCGAGCAGTGTTCCCTCGCAGAAACTGTCTTAGATTGCGGTCTAGTCACTAAGTTTCCTGTGCAGACGTCGCAGACGTTTATTAAAATGAAGTCAGTCCCCGGGTCCGACAGGTTTTGTGGTGGTGCCAGCTCTGGGTCTTCAATTATTAAGTAGCACTTACAGTGTTGCCTCCGCTGACGAGCGACATGGACGGCGGAGCGAGGTGGGGGAGCTGCAATGGCAGAGGTGGATGCAGGACGCCCTTTAATGTCCACCTGCATGCAATCCAGCCATTGGCCCCGGGGCGCCCTATGGAGTGGCTCCGTGCTCATGCACGGCTAGCTGCTGCTCTTTCATTTCCATACACTGATGAAATAAAAGCTTAAGATGCTATGGAATTTTTATATAAATATTACAAATTAGAAAGTGAAAACAATATAAATTGGTTTTAATTTTAAAAGGAGTGATAGTTGCCATCAAGTTCAGGCTTTATGAGGAATTCAATTTTAAATATTGATTCTGTGTAAGAACAATTTTTTTGTGTTAGAAAAATTTATATTCATATTTACATATTTAGGGTTTGTATTAAATTTGTATGAAAAAAATATATTTCTTATTATACTACTAAAAGAAAATTCTTATAAAGATTCCCAATCAGTTCTGAATTTTCTCTGTTAGAAACCTTCTCTAAGCTCTGTTTTTGTAATCAATAATAGCTGATGACGGTAGTAGTATTTTTTCTCAGTGTGTAGCTGGGCCAGCACTACCCACTAACTGCCCGGGTGCTCCATTCGTGTGACGGGTGCCGGTGAGGTGCGGGAATAAGCTTTCTCCACCTTTATTGTATGTGTAATATACATATTATTTACCCCGTGGCTTGCTTGTTGTGGATCCCTAACTTCTGATGAAAGAGTTGCAAGTTTTGTGGTGGCCCCCGAGGAGGTGGATCCACCTCCGTTTCCACCCAGTGCTCGGCGCCAACGTCAATGTCAATTGCACCGGGCACGCGAGATGTGTTGGTTCATTCTTGTGGAAAATGCCACGCGATAAGGATGCAGTCTGGAGTAATTTTCGCCTCGGCAGGCCCGCAGACTTCTCCCCCCTTTGATGGGCTCAATTGCCAGTGCATTCCAGGCATGTCAAAGGCTGGCTTGTATCGCCAACTGTTGGACCAGGGCTCACGGATTGCTTCACGCAATGAAAATATTATTATTTTGCTGCAAAAACACTCAAACCTTTAAAAAGAGAGAGAGGGAGAGAGCAAGAAAAATATTTGGAATGTTTTGATTAGAGCTTTTAATATTCAATATCGATTCTGTTAGACTTTATGCCGAAAATATGTCATCAATTTATCAGTTTTTGTAGATGCATTTTACTAAATACTCAAGTCAAAGGAAGTGATTTAATACCAAGCTTAAAAGTCACAGGATATGCGTTTAAATAAAGATTTAAAATTGATAAAAACCTCAAGGCTTTTAGCTAATAAAATAATAGTGAAAATTTAAATGAAAATGACTACATACAAAAACTGAGCTCTTGAAACATAAACTTTAACGAAATACTTATTTATTTTTCATTTAGCTTAAAACTATGGCACATTTCGAATTACAAATAGTTTCAGGCAATAAATATTATTATTTTATGGCAGCATTACTCTATGCTTATTTTTATGGGCAAGTTATTGCCATTTAATCCCTTTAAAAATACGAACTAAAATCGATTTTCTGTAAATTAATTGCATTTAAGCGTTTTTCTTGGCTCTTGCTCCGGGGTTTGCCAGCTGGTGGAGTATCCTCAACGATTCTGTGGCTGATGTCGTAGTCATTAAAGTTTTTTTGTGGTTTTGGTGTCAAGCACAACGACTGCCCCGCCTCCTCTTTACATTGTTGTGTTCTTTTTAACCCTCCTTGGTCCTCGGAGATGTAGCGCATTTATTTTTGTCCAGTTGGGACTGGGTGTTGCTTTTGCAGGTCGTTGTTTTGGTTAGTTTTTCTTACGGCGAGTCTTAAAATAAATATTGTAAAAGGGAAAGTCTTTAAGAATCTGTCAGAATACGAAGATAGTATATTATTTGTTCAAGAAATTCAACAGAAATAAAATTACGCATACTTAGAGTTCGCTTTTCTCATTTTCCAAGCTGCTTAGGCAAAGACTAGCACTGCTGTTTCATTAGATAATTTTCTGTTTAATTAACTAACATAATTAGTAAGCCTTGGTTTCGCAAGGCACTTTTTGTCTTTCCAACCGGAAAAGGGATGTGAAATCTGATTTTTCCCGCCTTTGTTTTCCTTTCCTTATGTTGAGTTGACTTCCGCAATTCTCTTTTTTGTACTTATCTTTATTATTTGGCCAAATGAGCAAATGGTCGAGCTCCTCGTTGAATGCGAATGAGGTCCGTTTCACGTAATTACATACAGCAAGGAGTACGTTTTTACCTGCAGCTCGTCGGGGCTTTATTTTTAGTTTTTCATTTTTACCCTTTTGTGGGGAGCACTGGGAGGTCACCCCTAGTTACCTCGGGAGGCGGTCAAATGGGAGGACGGACCGCATGCGGGCGACGAAATGGAGTTTTAAGTGCAGACTCAGCCCGTTGCCGTCATCATCCTTGGCCATTGATTAAGAGTAAACAGAGCATGTAAATGTTTGGATATTCAAACTGTGCATTTTTTCTTTGTGGCTGAATTTTTGCACATTTTAAAGTCCCCCATAAACGTGTGGGTGGGTGGGTGTGTGTTGTGCTGTGTTGTGTTGTGGGTTGTGTATGTGCAGAGTCACCCCGAAATGCTGAGCGAGTCAAAGCAAAATTTTCCTCGCCCACGAAGCATAATGAATAACATCAGTCCGAGCGTCGGAACGGCGGCGAGGGTGGAAAAGCTGGCCGGCCACACGACACCCCCGAGCACCCCCCCAGCAGGGTTATTGACATTTTGTCTATCTGGAGGATAGAGCTAAGCACAGGACTTTCCCGTTCGGGTTCGCGGTCTCGATCCCATTCCGATTTTTCGCTCTTCGCTCCCTGCATTTCCCATCCAGGCATGCCCCATAATTCTCGAGCCTTGATTTTCCGCGCTGCGACAATTTTGCAGGGCTAGGCTGGTCAGTAATGCACTTGGAGAAAAATATATGCAGTCTGGGCGCAGAAATCGTTATGGGTTTTTAATGAATTAAATTATTGCCCAACTGAAAGCAATCTTTATAGAATCAAAATCTTGAAAAAGGGCCTTAAAAGGTATGCAAAAAATTATAGCGGATAGGTTCAATTTTTAACTTGTAATATTATGTAGGCAGCAATAAGTGTATTGTTAATTCTGAACACCAATATAAGCGATCTTTGTGGCATCCCTAATATTTGTATAATACATGAATTTTAAAAATTGATATGAATGATGGAATATATAAGTTGTAGCTTAGGAAACTCTGTTAAATGATCAAATTAATTTAAAATTTTGTAAACAAGTAATAACCCATCTACTTTAGTCCGAAAAAGAGTAATTTTGGAATTAACTTATTTTCATTAGTGAATACATATTTTTTTCAAGTACATTTCACTTTCCAAAGAGCTCAAAATATTCAAAAATATGCTCGGAAAAATCAATTTATTCGAGTGTTGCTATCGCGAATTAGCGCTCTCCGGCGGGTGGTAACTGGTTGGCAGGATAACTGCGCATTCAAAGGACCGCACAGTGCAGTTAATAGTTTTCTGATGCCTCCCCGGGCACACACACGCCGCCCTGTGACCTCCGACCTCCGACCTCGAACCTCAGTCCTCCGATCGCCCACAGCGACATCGATAATCATGTTGATGGGCCCTGCACTATTGAACAGAGTTCGTTGGGGGAACAGCAGTGGATATGGGAGAGGATAAAGCCAACCCCCCTCAGAATCTATACACAGATTCGGCAATTCAAAATCGAGAGAAACAAAAAAAAAGTACAATTCTGTGGGCTTTCTGCTTTCAATTTGGTGCAAATGCCTGTTTCTGCTTTCTGCCCTCTGTTTTGTTTCCACTACATTTCCCACACTTTTCCCAACGCCCAGGATGACCATGGGATTTTGGCTGTAAGTCGCTCTATTTGCACATTCTGTTGTATGGAAACCTATATGCAAGGGGATTACTTTCAGAGTTTATACAGGTTTTTGAATATTTTCGATTTTGTTTAGAAATTTTTGGGGGAAAATAAAATAAGTAAAATGTATTAATTTACTATACTAAGATTTCTATGGAAATAGTTTAAGGATTCAATTAGTTTGAATTAATTATTTGAGGAAACAACTAACATTGTATATATAGTGAATTTAATTAAGAGAATATATATTAAATCATCCTAAAATTTATTTTATTATTTAGCAACTAGAAAGTTTTAAATTCTAACGAAATATTTCTTAAATATATAAACTGATTTCCCATTCTCATTTATCAGCTTCCAATCCGTCAAAACCGAAAGACAAAACAGTGAAAGGATATCGGCCATTAGGGCTGTTGAGTCTGGGGCTGGAAAGGGCGTGCTTAGCCACAACCAACTGTTGTCGGAGCCGTTGGAAAATGGTTTAATGCGAACGGATGCACGCACGTGTGTGTCTGTGTGTGTGGCAATTGCCAGGACCTCGGGACCAACTCATTAGCGCGCAGGACGAACAATGTCCGTATAGCATCTGGCCATCGGAACGATCCGTGCGTGTCCGCAATTAAAGTCACGACGCAGGGAGGGAGCTCGGAGGGTGTCCCCAGTGACGCGACAGATTTCGCTAATGACCCCGGGGGTTGGGGGTATTCGATGGATTCCTTTCCTGAATCCCGTGCATTGCACAGTTCTATTTCCGGCCTGGCCAGAACTTCTGTTGATGAATCGAGAAACTACGGGAATTACATAGATGTGCATGTCAGCGGGTAAATTACGAACTCATCGCCCACCTTTGCCGATGATGTATCGTTGCCGTCGCCGCCCATGTGTCGACGAGGCTCAAAATGTTGTTAATATTTTATTTGTGGTAGATTATTTAATTACGGTGGGGTGCCATAAGCCACACAGACATGAAAATCGTCAAGTTTGAAAGTAAAATTTGACAATATAAGTGGATTTATGCGTCTTAGTTTTAGGAAAAGGAGAATTCATAAAGTGAAGCATATTTTTTAAGTGGTTTTTGGGGTTTTTGGTTAAGAAAATCGAATTTTAGGAGAAACTTAGTTTAAGCCAAAGGTATATACATTTTGGTTAAAATATTTGGACTTTAATTTTAAGAAATATATTTTACTTTAAAGATATTTATATAAAACAATTTACATCCATAAGAATATAGTTCGAACTTTTGGAAAATTCCCTTCACACCACTTTTCACTAACAGCTCAATGGTATTAAAATATTATGTTTTATTAAGTAGGGCAATAAGAAATCACCCCATAAATAAATAAACAACAGGATGATGGTCATTAATAACCTACTTATGTCCAATGCAAGCCAAATTTGTTTGATTTTTAATTCGTTTTATATTCTTTTATGGATTAATCTGTTGTTGGAATGAATCTCGCCGAGTCACATTTTCAGTGGGTATTGTCTAGTCACTTCGAGTCCTGACTTTTACGCTTTTATGTTTGTTTTATTCCTTTGTCCTGGACCATAACTTTCGATGAAATTGCATTGAATTGTGGAAATAATCGCCATAAAAATGTTTCGTGCACGACTTGTAATTGGTTTAAGAATTTATGAGGGTTGATTGTGTTTTTCTTTCTCTCTGTATTTTTTTTTTTTTTTTTTTGGTTTCTTCTCCCTTTTACACATACAGGCATAGAACAGGTCATACGTGTGTGTGGGGTATTCGAGTTAGGGGTTGGGGCAGCTTTATGCCTTGATAGGGGCCATTGACACCCTTTGTTGTTGGGACTTCACTCTTAAGCTCTTTGTCGAAATGTCATTTGTTTTGAACGCCAAGTGAAATGCCGCTTTTAAAATCCTTTCGGGTCAGGATAAAGGTCGATTCTGGAAATGACTAATACGGAGTAATGCAGGTTTAAGGCAGAAATTCAATCTTTAAGCCACTTCCTTGGTTGTGCCTTGGGCTATTTACTGAGCAGTGATAAGGTCAGACAACTGGAACCTTAAGGGGGACAGGTAGATTTACCTGTTGTGAGAACATAACATATATTAAACATTTCAAGGGCGCCGTGTATTACTGAATAATTTGCTTAGTCAATTTGCAAATGTAAACCGCAATTTGTCTTGAAATCATGTTGTGTGTATCTTTCTGTAACGTCAACATTTTCTTTCTGCCTTTATTGTATTTTTCAGAATATGCCTGGCAGGCCCAGGCAGCTGACTCCTGCTTCCGCTCCTTCTCTTCCAACGTCACAGCAATTTTCTACCCTGGCGATGAGAGCTAAACAAATGACACTCCTTCCATGAGGGATAGCAGGCATCTTCCATCGAAATCAGAATCGCAAAGGCAATCGCAGAATGTGTGCCAGCGTCGTGGAGCTCGCAGCATCCAGAATCTGAGTGGCAGGAGGAGATTCCTTGGACAGACACCTCGGATTGAATTGGAGAACAGCGGGGGAACGGAGGAAATGCGGAGGAACACCAAGGAAATGGCGGCGAATCGCAGGCGAAAGAAGACAATCGCTCTACTGACATCGGGACTAAAATCAGTAGTCAAGTGGAAAATTATTGTATCATCCATAATGTTGCTCTTATTAAGTGGGACAAGTGAGTGAAACTCATTTACGGCAGGACTCCCTGACTGCTTCTGACACTTTTAGCCCGAATAAACACACAGGAACACATACGCAGCCAGGAGTGTGTGCATGTGGCAGCCAACATGCGTATACGTAATATTTGAACATGGAAACTGGTTACACCACTCACTACCTTGACGACCATCTATTTGTTTTAATCATAGAAATGCCAACGTGCAGAATTTACTTAAAGTTCAGAAACTTAACAGTCCAAGCTGGTATTTTGAAATCCAAAATTGCATTACGTATACGCATGGTGTGCCGGCTTTCAAATGGAAAATAAAAATTAAGAGTTCGTTAGCTGACAAAAACAAGCCGCATCCCTGTAATACCTCTCCTGGGGCTAGACATATATTAATTTGTTTAGTGAACTTGAGTTACTTTACGTAAGGTCCCAAAAAATAATCAGAGAAGTTTCAAAAATTGGCTGGACAACATTTTAGAATTATTTTAGGCTTCAGAACATAAATAGTTATTCTGTAATGTTTTTTTAGTTAAAGAAATAAATTGCTTTTTGAGTGGTTGTCTTTTTTGAAAAGTTAAAATCCAATTTAAATTATTTATGAACAGAAAACAATGTATTGTTTATTCTCTTATTTGAAATACAACTTCTTAGTCTCCTAATATTTTAGCATCGCGAAAATATCTCAATTAAAAGATAAAAGCATTACGAATCAAACCGAAGATTATTTAAATTATAGGTATTTTTACAACGCAAAGTACCAACGCATTTTTTTTAGGTAATACATTTGAAAAACTTTTACAAGAAACTCACAAACTCGAACGCTTAGCTTAAAGGGGTATTCGAACATTCGGCTATCTAGGAACGGAGGCTGCCTCCCTTGTTTTCGTTTTGGTTGCATAATTTGTACCCGGGGGAACTGTTGGATGCGACTCAATTTACACGACCGGGCGGAGTAAACAATAGTAGAGGCCCTTGAATGGGGCCAACAGAAGGCAGCGACACGAAATAAATTACAAGGATTTATAATTCTTATCTCTCTGTATTGCGCTCTCCGTGTCCTTTCATGTGGTGACTCCTGCTTGGCAATTGCCCCGGCATTGTGCTCCTGCTGCTGTGCTTCCAATCCTACAAAAGGTCACGTGCTGGCTGTGCGAAAGGGTCGCCTGATGTCCCCCAGCACATTCACCGCCCTCAGCGGGGACCTGCATGTGCAGATCCAGTTCAACGGCGACGACATCTCCAGGCCATCGGCGGCGAAGGAGGAGCGCCCCACCAGCACGGAGCACTCGAGCGCCGACTTGAAGACCAGGAACAACACCATAATGAGCACTTTAGTCATTAGCAAAATCATTGATGAAGCGGAGGAGGGCCCGACGGCGAAGGATCTAGTGCCCGTTGCAACCACCAATAGCAGCAGCAGCAAGCTGGTGCTGCAGCGCCGGCGCAAGGAGGTGGTCCAGAACATCCCGCTCTTCCCGGATCCCAGGTTCAACGTCACCCAGGTGACGGTGCCCTGCCAGACCTTCCTGATCGGCGGTCGCTACGAGATGCAGGTGGTGAGCAACCTCAGGAAGGTGGGCAGGAACCAGAGCGAGGTCACCACCACACTGGTGCCGTCCCAGGACGAGCGCCTGCTCCAGACCCTCGACGTGCGGTGGCCCAGTGCCGAGATGATAGTCAGTCCCGTGCGCTTGAAGACATATCCAAAGAATCCCGTGGAGGTGACCCTGCGCTTCCCCGAGGTGAACTGCAACCAGACGGGCAGCCTGCCACTGCCCGAGTTCTGGCTGGAGCTCCTCTACTGCGGCAAGGAGCGCAGCTGCAGTCGGAACATGTCCAGGTCCAGTGTGCTCTTCGCGGAGCAGATACGCGGCTTCCCCAAGAACAAGAGCCTGCGCCTCGGCTGCGAGTTGTTCGGCCTGGCCGGAAACTATGCGGTGCAGCTGCGTCCCATGGTTCCTGTTCCCTCCCAGAATGTGCCCACCACCCGGCGACTCCTCAGCGTGGACTGGAGCGATGAGTTCGTGTTCAATGTGTACGCCCGCAGCATCTTCCCCTGCGATCCGCACACGGGTATCGGAGTGCTATATGAGTATCCGGGCTGCATCCTGGAGCAGGGCGACCGGGTGCGCCTCTACGCCAAGCTGCGCGCCGATGTCGCCTCGCTGAAGCCACCCACCTCGCTGCACTACGTCGCCGAGCAGCGGGTGGTGAAGAGCCAGCACTCGCTCCACTTCGCCTGCGACCTCTTCTCGGAGAAGTATGTGGAGTACTGCTTCGTCTACGTCAGCCAGGCGATATCCGGCGCCGTGGCCGATGTCCGGATGGACTGCGTCCCCACGCTGCCCGTGAGCGGTGAGTTGTCGAAGGCGCATTAACGCCGCATTTAACGTCATTTAAAATGAAAATCCCAATTAAAGGCCGTTAACAGATTAATTAACATTTCGCTGCACCTGGCAACGCGAAATTAAGCTTAAGTTTTTGGCAGAGAAACTTTCTTATTGATAGAATTTACTAAAGAACTAAAAATGCTCTTCAATTTAAGAATAAAGAGCTATATTTCGATTTATTTTTATTAATTCACTTTGAAGTTAAAACATTATTGAATAAACTCATAAATAAAATGGAATTCATATCATATTTCACGATTCTTTGATGTAATAATAAATAAACACATATTCCACAGATTCGGACACCGGAGGCTGGGGACCCTGGAGCGAGTGGACGCCATGTTCCACGAATTGTCTAGGTGGAACGAGGAATCGCTACCGATTCTGTGATTCTCCACCGCCACGATATGGTGCCAAGTTCTGCGAGGTAGGTAACATATACAGTATAGTATGTAATGGCACTCGCATATACTCGTAACCCGGTCGATTAACCTCTGAACGACCTCTGCCTCCACCTGATTTGACAACGTTAATAGTCAAAGTTTGATTGAGTGCTCCGAGAAATGATTAATACTCGCACTCGCATCAAGACGATTTCAATAAGTGCTGAAACTACATCCAAAGACAGGCGAACTTCGTCGCTTGACACGGGGGATGCTTTCACCTTTACCCCAGAGAAGGCTTTCAGTTTAGTTCACATTTCACTCGGGCAAACACACTAAGGGAAAATATCTTAAAGATTCGGTGTAAGAAAGTGTTTATATAATTTTATATTAAATACTTAATACAATTGTATCTGGATGTAATACTTGAATCTGTCAAAATTTAAAATTAACAATGTTTGACAGTGTTCTTTTTACGAAAACAAATTCAACTAAACTGCTTATAAAGTGGTCTACTTCTGCGAAATAAAGTAATATCATATTACCTTAGAGGAATGTAATTTACATTCCTTTTAATCTCCATATAATAAAAATTGGTTACATATTTAATGATTACCAGCATTAATCTAGTGTCAAAACACCATAGGGGAATGCATAGCAAATATAATTTTATTCTCAAATCGTTTATTATTTTTAACAAATATTATTAGGAATAGGATTTCATATACCTTTAGGAAATGTATATTAATTATATATTAACATTTTATTAAATGTTTCTTAAATAATATAAAGAATACATAAGAGTACTCTGTTTCAAGTTTATTTATAATTTTTACCAACATTTTTGAGTTAAAGTGCCCGGTTTTTTATCTTTTTGACAGAAGCAGGTCATACGTTTATTCCAGTGTACTCCCCCAACAGCAAACTGGAACTATTCCATTGTTTTTGTTTGCGGAGGAGGACTGAGGCTTGGGTGGCTTCGGCATGATGTCGGCGAGCGTGTTTCCACACTGCGACACTTGCTCTAGATTGCGTGGGGAATTTACGGCGCTTCCGACAATTGTCGGCCTACTGCGCCTAGCTTTATCTTGTTTCTTTTGTTGAAAGCACTGTTGGAGCAGGGAACAGGGAACAGGGAGCAGGGAGCAGGGAGCATGAAGGAGCAGTGAACCACCTCCTCCTCCTTCTCCGACACTTCCCTCCCGCGCATTTCATTATCCAAAAACTTCCGGCATCAGCAGCCAGCGATAGGGGCACATTTGGTCGTACTTTGCTGTAACTTGCTCCGAACAATTACAGCAAAAGTTTTTAAATGTTCTCCGCACTTATTGCGAGTAGTTCTTACACGGATCTCCGGATGCTGGGACACAATGCCATCGCCGTGGGGCGGGCAACAATTGAGTGGGCGTGGCCGGTTGAACTGGAAATGGCTGAGGGACTCAGCACCACAGGCTTTCCATAACAATTTGCATTCGCCCCCAAAGAATAGACTGGGGCGGTGCCGCTGCCGCCATGTGTGAGCGTGTCTACAAATATTGCCCCACGGGCTATTAATCAAACAAAGCCTCGGCTCGACACACGGCACGGCACAGCACGGGTCGGCGAGGCAGGCTCTGTATTTGCTTTTAGAAAACACGGGAATAACCTCTGGTGACCACCGCCACAAACTCAAATTAGTGGTCCGCCACTCGGAGTGCGTTAGCTGCCGGAAAATGGTTTATTTTCATGATTTACCCACGAAAACGCACAATAAATTGTCAAATCAGTCAGCAGCGGTCTGAAATACTCCTCTTCTTTGGAATACAATTTAAAGAGGAGTTCTACCTGGGGTTTTGCAAAGAAAAATATGGAAACATTGATAATTTTCTTTAATGTGAAGAACTCTGTAGAGTTTAAGATAAAATATAATAGATAAAACCTCTTTTTATAATAACAAAAAGCATTTCTTTACTTTATTACAATCTTTGGGGAAGTATTGTATTATTTAAGTAGAAAGAATTTTGTATAATTTAAAAACCATAAAATATTTACCAAATCAAAGAGACAATTTATAATCAGGGAAAAGGTGCTAAGGTTTGGTTGTTTAAGTAATTAAAATTGTGTACAAAGTATCATATTTAAACATGAGATAAATTTTAAATAAGAGTAAATACCACATTAATTTCTTTTTGTGTTGTGCAAAAAAATTCCCAAAACGTCAATGCTTTAATGACTTTAATAAGCCCTAAATGAGGCTAATTGCAAGTGATTAATAATATTTAAAATTAATATAATGACCTACAAATACAAGTTGAAAGAGTAATAAAACACAAAGCTTTGGAAAGCTTTCATTACCTTGACAACCTAGACTTGTTGTTATATTTATTTAGACTTCATTTTCCCATAAAACTCAATGCGACAATAAGCTCAATTTTCAACCCAACAAATTCGCCCAAAATTCTTTATTATTTCTCTCGGATACCCTAAGAAAAGCCGTCAAAATGCCACCGAAGCCGAAAAAGGAGAAGAAGGATCCCAACAAGATCACCCAGGTGGACAGGACGTTCTACGAGCTGACCATCACGGACCTCAATCAGAAACTGGCCCGCCTGCGCTCCCACATGACCACCGTGGATGAGTCGAACATTGCCATAACCGAGAAGCTACGCGAAATAGAGGCCGATGGAGTGGACGTGGCCGCCCACTTGGAGCGCACCTTGGCGGAGAGGAACAACTCGATTACAGAGCTGGAGGAGCGCCTGGTGGAGATCACCAAGGTCCGGGATGAGGAGAACAAGATGGCGCAGGAAAAGATCGGAGATCTGGAGGCCAAGTACAAGGCCATGCACGACCAGCTTACCTCCGAGATCAAGCTGCTCAACGGCAAGCTAAACTCCCTCGACGAGTTCCGCATCCAGCGGGACGTCCTGCTGGCCAAGTTCGATGACCAGGAGGCGGATCTCAAGGAGCGGGAGAAGGACCACAAGGAGGCACTGTACAACATGGAGCAGCGGGCGGTGGTCGAGAAGGATGCTCTCAAGAAGGAGGTGGAGCAGAAGCTGCTCCAAGTCTCCGAGGACTTCACACGCTCCAGCGAGATCCGGAATGCGGGCTACACACGTCGCCTGATCCGCGAGAACATCGCTCTGCAGAAGGAGATCGACCTACTGGTGATGTCCCAGATCAAGCTCCAGCAGGCCTACACCAACCAAAAGGCCAAGCACAAGGAGATGGAGGAGCAGTACAGCGCCCTGGATCAGATCAAGAACGAGCTGGTCCGCAACTCCGTGAACAAGATCAAGATCATCGAGGGCCTGACCCAGAACTACGAGAAGCTCAAGGAAAAATACGTTGAGGTGCTGCGCTACCGGAAGGCCTACGAGGCGCACATCCAGGCGGAAAAGTGCGAGAATGTGAAGCAGAAGGACGCGTTCGCCAAGCTCCGGACTCTGGCCAAGCGCATGGAGATCGTGGAGCTGGAGAACCACCAACTGGGCGTTGTCCATGCGAACCACGAGATCGAGATCGCCCGCCTGCGCGGCGTCATCCAGGAGATCAAGTGCACGGTGCGCGACGCCATTGTGGCGGAGCAGGCGGCCAAGGCCTTCCCCGAGCGTTTGGAGGAGGCCAATGTCGATGGGCGCCCAGTGATCGACGAGGTCCGCGAGGAGGCCGTGGCCGTCTGCAAGCTGAAGCGCAGCGATCTGCTCTCCCAGCTGATGAACATCGTAAGCTCGCACTCGGAGAAGCTGCCCAGGACACCGTCAGTTGCCTCTATCGGTAGTGCCACCTCCTCATTGTATGCGCCCGGCAAGATGGGCTTCATGCCCAAAAAGCAGCGCGAGACACCGTATAACGCCTTTAAGAGTGAGGTCATCGACCAGGAGCCGGATCTCACCATACCCGAGCACGTGCAGAAGCAGCGTATGCTGGATCGGGACGGTTCGCTGCTACGTGGCGAAGGAAACACCATTATTGACGTAGAGTACGGCACCACGCTTTACGTCTCGTCGTCCCGCGAGGAAGATATCATTGAGCAGGAGGAGGAGCCACTCGAGGAGCCGGAGGGTTCCAGCAGCAGCGTCTCTGTGAAGAAGCCCAGTAGCGAGGGCACCGCCCCTGCGCCTGCCACCGCTCCGTTGGCCGTATCCACCTCTGCCCACGATGCCGCGTTGGTTATTAGCACTGGTACCATGGACGCTCAAACCAGAACTTCCAAGTTGATGGCCCCGGGAGATGAGGACGGCGAGGAAGAAGGCGAGGAGGAGGATTTCGACGTCCAGTTTATTTACTAGGACCTGGTGGCTTAACGTTTCTCGTAATTTCGCTTTTGTTGTCTTGTATTGAATCGTGAATAAAATAAATAAAATTAAGCATACTTAATTATGTTTTTAACTAAAATTGATTAAGCAGCTTTTAAATAGATAATTTTCATTATTAAATTCTATTAAATTATGGTTTTTACTTCCAGGGTCCATCGGTAGAGACACAGAAGTGCGGCAAGAGCATCGCCGATACGTGGGACTGCATCTACGAGACATCGGGCACCTCCATAACTAGGGCGAACAGCTCGGAAGTTAGTCAGGAAATCGGACCCGGCTGTCGTTGTGGTTGCATTGTTCATCTGGGCTCCTCGAAGCCCAAAAGGATCATTGCGGGAGCCACGCAGAGCTGTCCCGGTCGCTCCTTCTGGCTCGTACAGGTACGTCATCACATTAACTGTCCCCTCCAGAGACGAAGAGAGAGCTTCCACTAGAAAGTAGCGAAAGTTAAGCGAAGTTTTGTCCTTTGGCATTTGGTCAAGTTTTGAGAGCTTCTCAAGTTGTCTGCCGCCATAACTATAAAAACGAACAATGCCAAACACTCCGAAGTCCGAGTCCATGAATAAAATTCCGCAACGCTTCAGAGGCTGCTGGGGCTGCTGTCCCCCAAACAAAGGACAAAGGATCTCCTCCACCTAATGTTCCCTGCCGGGGAGGCAGAGTGAGCTGGAGCGAAGCATTACTGCCGGCCAAAGGGGGTTGAACTCAATTCATGCATAATAAATGCCCCACTTGGTAGGCGTTTTGGCCAGTCCCGAAACTATCAATGCGTAAGGTCTATGGGGGTGGCTTGAACTCCTCATACCCTGTATAAGAGAGTAAAAGGGTATGCCACAGAAAGGACTGTATAAGTAACACTTTAAAACCTTTAAGTCTAATATAGGTTTACAGTTTCTGAATACTACGAGTATCCTTTTTTAATGCATTTTAAAATCCTAATGATTTCTGTGCGTCTTAAATTACTAGAATTCGGAACTAATTCAAGCAAAAATCTGATTACAACGCTATTTAGATACTGATAAGCTACCCAGGCTGCCTTTTAAAGTTGTATGTAATTAATCAGGATTTTTGGTACATTAAATTAAAATAAGTTTAAAAACTACACAAGATTTATGTAATTCCTTTCCCACTTCCCATTACCTTCTTGTACTCATCAAATGTCAATGTCAATGTCAATCAAAAGGTATTCCCCATTCGAGGCAGTCCCCTAGAAGGTTCCAACATATTTTCGGTTCCCCTTTCTCCCGGATACAATTGGAATGATTAGACCTGCCAATTGGCACGTTCGGTAGCGGGAGGGGCTATGTATTTGCTGATTGGAAGGAGGCTGAATGGTGATGAATGCCTGACCCATTTCGGTAGTTTCCTTAGGGTCCTTAGGGGGGGTAAACCCAAACATTTGCCCGTATGTTCACTAGCAACAAAAAAAACACTTCCTTCCTTGCAGGTGGATGGCGAGGAGAGCATTTCTCTGGCCCTGAGCTTCCTTCGCCTGCCATGTGCCGCCCAGTACATAAAGGTGCGCGACGGACCGTCGCTTTCCTCCACGCTGCTGGTGGAGCTCAATGGCGGCGGGCTGAGTCTCAAGGGAGGCGAAGTTCCGGTGGCCGTCGAGTCGAGTGGCGGCCAGCTTCTGGTGGAGTTCTCCGCCGGCGATGGCCCGGCGACGAATACATCCTCTGGGGCCCAGGAAGGAAGCGCATCCTGCACTGGCGGCTTCATGGCCAGTGTGCAGCAGCAGTTGGGTGAGTGTAATCCCCAGTCGCAGGAAGCCTCCATGTGAATTTGATTTAAACTGAGCTCTTTACTTTGCCGCACAGCAACGAGGAGCAGCAACGCCAGCACCACACTTGTTGCGGCCACTCGTTTGTCCGGAAAGAGTCGTTCCATTGCCCAAAAGACTATGACCCATCTGCGCTTCACATTGGTCCATCTGAGTGCCATGATATTCGCCAGCATTATCATCATAATTAGCGCCTTGCTTGGTGGGTATTCGAATGAATTTGTTTTATACTTAATGATTCATTTATTAATATATTTTCATAGGTGCCCAGTATGTGGTGCGATATAGGAAATACCACCTGGCGGTGGCTCGGCGCCAGGATGAGGGCTCCCGGTTACACACCCCCAGAGCTTCGTTGAGTTCCCTGCAAGGACCCCCTTCGCGAGCCATGTCCACCACTACCCTGCTCTCGGAGGTGATATACCTGGTGAAGATGCGGCCCAAGCACCACCTGCGACACTCCATTCTGCGCGAGAGCGTGGACGCGGAGAATCTGACCAGCGAGACGGAGTTCAAGGAGACGGATTCGCCAGGAATGCTGGCCAAGTGGTGGGTTCTTAAAGGATCTGTTCAATATGATATTAAAAACTAAGCAATATTCTCTTTACAGCGATGAACTCAAGGAAATGGGCAGCTCGGCTTCCATGCTTACGCTGCGCAACGAACGATCCTCGCCAGCGAGATCCCTAGACACCGGCAGCGTCATTGGTTCTCCCTCCTCAGGCGAAGCCGAACTGGCGGAAGCTAGCAGCCGTGTCGTTGACTCCAAGGACTCACCCACAGATGACCCACTGGAGCCGGCTAGCTGCAAGGACAGTGCCCGGGACACGGAGTCCATCATATCCTCGGGCATGAGCTCCTTGTGCAACAGTCCTCCCATGAACAGCAAGCGGCTGAGCAAGTACTCGGATCGCTACGATGCGGTGACCCTGAAGCTACTTTCCTCCCGTTTGGACGAGAGCCTGCAGGATGCCAGCTCCCTTCACTCTGTGACGGAGTCCCTCAGGCTGGGCCGCCTGGGATCGCGCAGTGTCAGCTCTTCCCTGACGAATGTGAGTTAAGAGGTTGCTCTGTCAAGCATTTTACAATTTCTGTCTCTAATCAAATATATTTATTTACGAAGTACCGCCAACTATTAACATCCTTAAGTATTTGCAGGGCTGCTACTCACCAGCCGCCAGTGTGGTCAGCACGGCGACAATCCGGACAACCAGCAATCCCAAGGAGTCCAAGGAGAAGCAGAATCGCAGGAGACTGCTGGCACGACCCGGATCCGAGTTCTCGCTGGGCAATCAGGAGGAACTCGAACTGGACTACTACGATTACAATGTGATCAATGCAGGTTCGGCGCCGGGCTCCTATCTGGGCATGGACCCGGCATATTTGGTATGGATTCCGCCGTTCGAAGAGGTCGCTGAACGGGAGGAAGATGACAAGACGCCAGAGCCGGAGCGGGATCCGGACCCGGAGAGGGATGAACGAGAGCCGCTGTACGAGGAGATCCGTATGCCCAAGTACGGACACTATCTAAGTCCCGCCAGCAACACGGAGTCCAGCAAGTCCAACACAGCAGACAACACTCCCAGTTCGGAGGAGCGAACGCCCCCCAATAGTGGGCGTCCGTCCAAGGCCACCTCACCCTGTGACGGAGGCAAGACTATGCCGAAGCAGCCCACTCCGTTTATGTCTCGAAAGCAGCGCCGCCAGTCCAAGCAGCAGGTTCAGGCCAGTCTATCCCTTAGCGCCGGATCCCTGGACAACGAACAGCGATCTGGAAGAAGCTCAAGGACCATCGAGATCGCTGCAGTGCACCAAAAACTGGAGGCCGACTTCGAGCCCAATGAGTCCATGACGGGATCGTATGTGGAAAAGGAGACGGCCGTGGAAAAGTCCTCGGGGGATCTGCAGGAGTATCTGGCCCTGGACGATATCCAGTTCGCAGATGAGAGTGGCAGCGACTACGAGGCTGTGAACCTCAAGCAGGTGGCCCAATCGGAGTCCAAGCTAAACCAAGACGATGTCCGAACGAAGCTGCTAAGGCGGAAGGAGCCAAATTCGAAGGAGGTGTCCGTGTAACCCGGAAACTCACCTGTACATACTTATAAAAAGAGCACAAAGAGGGCATCATATGTTTAGCTATAGTCACACCTACGATCTTGTAAAATACGGGCTAATATTACATATAAATGGGAAACGTAGACCACCTTGGAGTAATTGTGTTTCAAAGCTCATCTCTCTAAAACTGTATACTTGTAGAACTAAAAACGCATCTAGTCTCAGAGCTCGTATAAGGCTAATCTGTTTAATCTCACGTTACACTGTATATACCGTAGCCAAGGCTCACTGTACTTTAGGTATTTATTCGCACCAAATAATAGAAGTCCTCTCGATTTACTTAAGGCATTTGTTTTGGCATTAAAATTGGATTAGGGAATTGGAATTACTACTAACTTTTGTGATCTTTATTTGTGCTTGCAAGCATTGGAAATTCTAGTCAATACGAATAGTCGAAATTAATTAGCGTTTGAGATCAAAAAATGTTTTTGTTTTGCCAAATACTAAGCCTTTTTAACACGTATATATTTAAATAAGAAACGTAATAAAATACTTGTAAAGAAAATAAAATATTTAAGGCACTTTAATTGATACTCGGGATAGAAATGGAATAAAAACGTACAACATATTCTGATGACAGCATGCTTGATTGGTCTCAGATTAACAAACGTAGGGACTTGACAAGGAAATATAACATTGTTTATAATTTCCCTGTTAAGTCCTTATGGATTTAATCTTAACTAATCACTTCCACCTTCAAGAACGAAGATTCCGACTTTTTTCCTTGGGAAAAGTAAAAGAATAACATCTCTTGAGAGATGCCTTGGTTTTACTTGACGAAGGGAAAATAGAGGAATTACTTCTCTTGGGGCGGTTAAAAACAATGTCCTTATCCTACAGAGAATATAGTTTCTTGTCCAGATTGCGTACTGCAAGGTGCCAACTTTGATACGACCTCAGACTGGGCTTATTGCGCATTGCCATATGCTTCCGATAGGCCAACAATTCCTGTCGTTTCTGATCCTTCCTCATTTGCACCAGGAACGGGGCATCCTTCTCGGGACGCCCTATCGCCTCGCACATTGTGCAAGCTGACTTCTTCTTTAAGGGCTTTTCACTTTTATTCTCCGTTTCCGTGGGCTTTGGCTCCTTTTTCGGTGGCTTCGACTTTGGCTTCGTCTTGTTCTTTTTAACGACATTATTATCCTTCACCTCTGTGGCACTGTACCTCTTGTATATATCATCATAAGGATAATGAAGCAAGTCGCTCTCTAGGACACCCTCCAAGTCCACGGAATTAGTGGCGGTATTGTCGTCATCCATGTTATTCAGATAGTTTTTCAGCGCCCACAGCTTCTCCTGGTAGCTGACAGGAATTGCCTCGCCGAAATTCCTGCTTTTCCGTATTTCCAATGAGTTTTTTCTAATTTGGGAGAGTCTGGATGGTTGGGCTGGCTGGACCTTAATACTGGAAACTTCGGATGGAATAACGGGAGGAGGTTCGTATGGTTCGTTTTGGCTGATCGGTTCCATACGTTGTACGTTTTGACTTCTTTTGTTTTGATTTCCGGTTTTTCCTGCTTTTAAAATTCGTTGTCTCAGATTTTTTTTGAAACTTACTGAGTTAGTTTTCATTTTCCGCTGTAAGTCATATGCTTCTATGGGTGTTTCCTCTTTATTTGTTTTATTGGGTCTTCCTTTCATAATACTTTTTTGGCCATTTTTTATACTTTCTTGGACCTTACTTTCCTTCGTATTGTGGCGTTTTTCTTCTATAGTACTATTTTTACCCTCTGCTATACTTTCCTGGCTCTTAGATTTCTTTATATTATCAAGTCTTCCTTCTATAATACTTTTTTTACTACTAGCCTTTCGGATTTTATAGATTTCCTTCAAAAGGGCAACTCTATAACTAAATTTTTTCCTGGAACCTATAGCAACTTTTTCCGTTTTGGTGTTTTCATTTGAATGTTGCTGCTTCATCCTGGACTCATACAATTTTTTATCTGCGCTCTTATTTGCCAGATTTTGAGGCACTTTAATTTTTGAAACTTTGAAAGAAATGTTTTTTTGAGGTTTAGAGGCCATTCTTGCTGGTCTCTGGTCTGTGGGAATTAGTTGCTTAAGCTTGGTTGTCTCCTTGAAATTGTCTTGGTAATGCTTGACTTTGGGAGAAAATTTTGATAAATCCTTGGAGAAATCTTTGATTTCGCGAGATTTTTCTTGAAGATTTACACTTGCTCTAAGATTATCCCGGCGATTTTCACCATTGGGAGATTCAGGGCGAAATGTTGACGTTTCCTTTGATTTATCTTTATTAGCGGGAGACTTATTTTTAAGCAAGTCACTTTCCCTGGAAATGTCCTGCTGATGTGGGACTTTTTCCGATTCATGCTGCAATCTTGAACGATTTTTAGAGTTATCTAGGACTCTCTCTTGAACTGCCTTGGTCGTTTTTTTAAGACGAGGAATGTCTTTTGGAGACTTCTTTTGAAGCTTGATACTTTTTTTGGCATCATCTTTTAGCAATCGTGTCTTTATACTTCGTTTTTGAGATTTATTGGCTTGTTTTCTGTAACTCCGAGCTGTGCGAGATACATGATGATCCTTGGCAGTGTCCAAAGAATTTTCTGAGAATACATTTAGACCTTTACTGTCTTCTTTTACTGTAATTTTACGACGTTTAACCACTCCTGACTTTTGGTTTTTTGACCTAGAAACTGATTTGTGGTTCACAGTTACATAATTAGCTCTTTGCTCATTGCGATTCTTTGGAGGTCTATAGAACTCAACTATGGGTATTTTAGCTGTAGGAGACTTTGATTTTCCACCTTCACCTTTGGAATATTTCTGCTGAGTTGTGGTCTCCGAAGCCCCAGGTCGCACCCTATAGATCTCATTCAGATGGGGGGAAACTTTCGGAGAATCGCCTCCCTGGCCTTGGTTACCTTCCGGCTGAGAATGCCTTTGGAGTTGAAGATACGTCCTTACGGTATCGTATATGTCATTGTAGTTGTCGTCAGAGTGGGGATTGAGTTTGATCCTCCTGCGTCCGGCAGACTTTTCAGAGCTGACCTGATCCTGACTGGCCTTGAGAATCTGGTAGAAGGTATTTTTCTTGTTGACCCTTTCACAGTACTTTGATTTTGAACCCTTAGATTTTGAGATCAGACTAGATGAGGTGCCGGCTAGAGGAACTCGGCAAAACTTCTTGGGACAAGTAAGCCTCTTCCTTGGGCAGGTGGGCCAGGCAAGTGTGCCTTGATCGAATTTCTGAATGCTGTTCAAAACATTCGAGATCGAGTCAGGCAGATATTTGGCATTTGGATTGATGGGAGTGGGATTTGTTGACCCCTCCATAGGGTTGCTATGCGTAATTTTGACTTTAAAATAATCTGGATTACAAATTAATAGGTTTTATCAATCTTACGGTAAATTTGTAGAATGATGTTGAAGAAAGTAAGTGAAATAAACAACATAGGCTTACTATGTACAATTAATCAATTCCAATTCCAATTTTCAATTGTTTCTCCACAAATAATCAGAGGGTCGCCCGTTTTATTTCAACATATTTTATTAATAAAGTTTCAGGAAAATATTTTGTCTATCGATGAAATGTGGCTCAAAATACAAATAGGAGAGACAGGTGCTTTTGCTTACACATTAGATTTACTTTGGTAAATTGTTAATTGATGACTAGAGCGTAGCGTATCGTAATTTAGATGCCAACGATGGGCGACATTAATTGGTCCTATAGTGCCTGTCGAGAAGCGTTTTAGTATTAGACTTTAATAGGTACTCGATTACGATCGTGTGGATATATGTATATATTTTTACTCTCTATTAACGAACGACTTAGTCTAGGGTAATTGTTAGATAAACAAATTTTAAGTGAAAGACTAATATCAAAAGATCTTATTGCGTTGTTTTGGTTGAGGTCGGAAAGTTTACAATTTCTTTGCAGGCGTAATATTTTTTAATGCAAGCAATACCTTTGAACTTTGTTGGAGTTATGGTGTGGATATATTAATGTATTATCCAACGGATATTGCAAGTTAAAACTTGTGCCAAAGCATGGTCCATGTGAGGTATGGTTTTTATATTTTTAACACCAATATCAACATTGTTATTAACTGCTTACCCACTATACTGATATTCGAATATGCAAGGAGATTCTGAACTTTTGTTATTTATATATATTAAATATCAATAATTTAAATCGATTTTTAACTACCCAACTATGCATCAGTTTTTAAAAAGAGTTAGCGATTTGAAAGGGAAATGTCTTTTAGTTTAACGTAATTTTTACAGTTTATAAAATTTAGTTCAACTAGCCATAGTGAAATATAAAAATTAATTTGATCCCTTTTAAATTGTTGGTTGGATAAACAATTAATATGTATATATTCATATGCTTAACAGTTAGTATAAAGCGTCCTATATGATCAACAATATTTATATGTTATTCTTTAACACTTTTAATTATAAACACACACTTCTGTAAGACGTGAATAAAGCTAGTGAAAGGAGTGCATAAATAATTATTTGTATTATTAATTAAATTAACTCAAAAGCTTAAGGGAATGACCAGTAGACTTGCTGGGAAGTCTGTTCTTTTGCTTTCGCGGAGATCTTGATATAATTTCTTGTTCCTTTAGTAATGTCGAAATCTTTGGTAAATTGTAACTGCTTGATTTTGACTGGGAAGAATTAATGTACATTAATGTTAACGTTCGTAAGTAATGGCATTTAAGAAACATGAAGAATGTGCTATAAATGCGCCATGTGAACCAATTGAGATGCCTAGAACACGTTTCAAAACGATATCCGAAGAAGAAATGTTTTACTAGTTCCTTGTGAACTATTTAAAAGACTCGCACAGCTTATGCCGACTTCTTCGGATCTATTACTTTCGCCTCACAGTCCGTGGGGTCAATGTCGTGCTCCACAACTAACGTGTTCTTCGAGATCTTGTCCGCCAGCAGAGTCACAGGATCCGATGCCGTCTTGGCCACGACGGGTCTGCCCGTGGAACGCCTTCTTATGTTCTCGTCCTGCTGCTGCTTCCGGTGCAGATCGCTCAGCCTGAAGGCCTCCAGGAACTCGTTCAGATCCACTTTGCCATCACCATTCAGGTCCATCATTCGGCACTTCTCCAGCATTTCCGCCTTGGAATAGGCACCCGGCATGTGGGCCACCAACAAATCAATGGCAGTTTCAAACTCATCCAGGGTTATCTCCCCTGAAGGTATATACAATAATAAGAATCCTGATTATATTGAGTACTATGCAGACTTACCAGAATTATCCGCATCAATGATGTTGAAAATGGCCACTAAACTGGCCTTGTTGGCATACAAAGCATCCATTACCGATGTGCCATCAGCCTCGGCTTCCAACTAAAAAATATTATAGTTATTAATTAATGAAATATTTATTTATTAAAGGCATGAACTCACAATCACATCCGTGTCCAGCAGATCCAGTGTCCTGTAGTAGTTAACCTTCTGGCTGTCCGTGCCCGGGGCAAGCTTATCGCGCAGGAGTCGCCAGGGCAGCCCCAACTTGGTGACCTTCTCCATTACCAAACACCAGTTCGAGATGGATATGTAGCCACTATCCTTGGTGTCGCACTTCCTGAACTCATCCTCCAGCTCATCCCGATGGTCGCGCATCCGCACCGCCAGCTCCTTGAGGGCGGAACTCTCCACGATGCCCATGCGCTGCTTGAACGACAATCTCTTCGTCTGCGAGGCCGCCGATATATACTGAACGAAGTGGGGCATCAGCTGGTTGTTCAGCCGGATATAGGCGCCCTTGTTGGATCCGATGGCATAGTAGTTGGAGGCCGAGAAAATCGTAATTATCTGAAGCGAGTGTTGGGAAAATTAAATGGTAAAGAGGGTAAATATAAAGAAATTATAATAACGATATTAGATGGAAGATTTGGTCAAGAATTTACATTTAAAATATTGTCTGTAATTTTGTCTTTATTTAAAAATTAAACTTATAGTTTAGAAGAGATTAGTACACATTTTTTATAACAAGAAAAAAGTCTAAGTGTTGGAGGCCGAAATTTGAACTTCAGACAAAAAATATATTAAGTGTTAAACATTAATTTTTTACCACATTATTTAACTTGTTTAAATCATCAATATCTATTATTTTAGACCTTCAAGCTTCAAGCTGATTTTCAAGATTATAAACATTTCACTGTGATTCGTAATAACACGAAATTCTGGCACCTGGCAGGTGTCTTTAAAAATCAATAAAATGCAATTACAATGCGGCATTGCTATCAAGCAAACGTACAATTGCACTTAACCCCTTAATTCACTATGCATGTTAATTGCAACCGCATGACACGCCAAAAATAATGACAAGGGGGTTAATGAGGTGGCTGTCTTCATGTCATAAATTCATATTCGTTAATTATGTATATTTAAACGTTCTGCATTAGGTAAGGGAAAAATTGTTTGCTGGCAAATGTCAGCTGATTATCTAATGACAAAAATATCACAAAAGGACAAAGTTGGGTCCACTTGTGTTATATGTAATAAGGGTCGTTATTGTTGAATAACTTTGCTCGGAAGTATAATCAGCGATAAACTCAACAAAATGGAGCAGAGGCAAGATATGTAATCTCTATTAAGGGGGTGACAAGTACATGTTTTACTTGAATTATTTATTACTTAGTTGGAGACTTATCAAGAGAGAAATACCCACCTTGTTGTCGTGCATGAACTCGTGACCATTGGGCTTGCATTCGTGGGATCGAATCACGTAGCTGAGCCGGTGGCGCTGCAGGAAGTTATCGGTGACATCTGGGCCAAACCAGACTCCAGCTCCGCGCAGAGTGTTGGGAACACATCCCATCGTGGCCTGTGGATCGCTCCACATAATGTCGAAGATCTGTCGAGTTGTAAAGTTTATTATATACTTTGCTAAATACAGAGGAAATATATATTCAAGCATTACCTGTTGCCACTCGGTCTTGTCTAGGGGCTCGCCATCTGTGAGTGGTGGTCGCAAAATGGACACATACTGCAGGGAAAACGTTAGAACTTATACCAATAAACTCTATTTAATATTTCCTACCTTGCCCCTATCAATGCTCTTGATAAGATCCAGGCTGGTGCTATCCGAGAAACCTCCGTGCACGATGAGCACTCGACTATTGAGAATGGAGCCCAGGGGAAGCCATCGGTAGACTTCGTCGATGAAGGCCAGAATGCGCTTGTGATTCCGCTGCATTAAGGGGTAAAACCGCGTTATAAATTTATAATTATCCGAAGAAAAGGATGTACTACTTACAGGATACTTGCTCTCCACCTCGCGAATAAAACCATAGCGGGCATTCATGACACTGTCCTCGTGGTTGCCCCTATTGAGGAACACGGCCTGGGGAAAGGCCAAATAGAGGGAGAGCAGGAGGAGGAGCACCTCCAGGCCACGCTTGCCCCTGTCCACGAAGTCGCCATTGAACACGTAGGGATTGGAAGATGAGGGAAGACCGTTCTGCGGAATAAATCTTATTTATATAGCAAACAAATAAATGAAACCAGAAGTAATGCCCACCTTATGTAGCACCACAAGAAGATCGTCCAACTTGCCGTGAAGATCGCCACACACCGTAACCTGTTGGGATACAGCCGTGGACACGGGTGAAATATTGGGCAGCTGCTTCAGGGATTTGGCAGCCTCTCGTAGGATTAGTGCCACATATTTGGGATGCAATCGGTTTCCCTGAAAGTTAAACGAATTTAGTATCTGTAATTAGTATAATCGAATCGTTTGTGTTACCCTTTTCTTGCGGAAGACATCAATCAGGAGATCGATATGGTTCTTTCGTATTGGCAACTCAATTTTGGCATTCACAATGTCCCCGAACTCCTCCACAAGGTCGTCCTTTTCCTCCAACACTGAAACTGAAAGAAACACTAATTAGAACTCTGAATTGAGGAACATGCCCTCGTAGATTAATCCGTACTCACCGTGGGCCGATCCTTGGTACTGATTCTTTCTGCCCGCCGCCTGGGGCATGTGCTTAATGAGGTCATTGAAGAATTTATATAGCTGCGGGGAAAAACACACAAAAAATACATGGATAATGAAAACAAATTAGCAGAGTGGGTCAACAATGGTTCGACGAGGTTGCACTTGCGACAAAGTTTCACGGCTGAGTTGATTGCTATCGACTTTTGAAACTCTACAAATGCACTCGACTGACGTCGTCGCCGTCGTCGAGGGCTCTCTTGAGCTCTTCCGCGGCGCCTTCACCTGTGCTTATAGCCTAGAATTCGACTCACCTCAGCCTGGTCCTGTTCGCTGGCATACTCCAGGTTCTGGAAGATCTGCCAGTTGCAACGCCTCTGCATTTCGCGACGGGCCTGATGCCTGCGATACCATTTCTGGATGAATATAGCCGCTCGGATGGCTGAAAGAGTCGCAAATGTGTGTGTGAAAATATTTTGGAAAATTCTTCGGACTTTGCTTTAGGACTATTAAACTATTTTATGGTGTAGGGGGCCAGGGGGTTGTGTCTACTAAAAACATCGAGGACAGAGCATGTGGCAAGTAATATGCAACATTTTGGGGACTTTGTTATGGGCCAATAAAGCCACCAGCTATTTCAGCGGGGCAAGTATCCCGGCTAACCCCTTGACATTTACGCCATTGTCGCTTATTACTCACAGTACGGTACACTTAACGAAATACACATTTTTAATCAGGGAATTTTAGTCCGGGCCGGAGCAGGATCGGGACTCGGGTGGCGAAATGATTACTCCCACAAAGTACTTGCCGTTCTCATCCATTTTGATGCAAATTTATTCGCCTGCTATTTAACGCAATGCTGAAAACGTCAAAGACTGTGGCAGCTGTGGGGGTGTGGTGGCGTGGTGGCGTGGCAGGGGCAGATTGGGATTTTCGGGCTAACAACTGATTAACATTTACGCAGCAGCTATAATTAATTTTTTGTTCAGCCGCTTTAAAGTCTGTACACACTTGTCTCTAGGTCTGCTGGCGAAGGTGACGCGTTATTCTTTCTCAAATTTATGCAACCCATAAGATAGGGCTACGTTAATGCCTCGACATCCGCTGGAAAATGCTATCCGCTTTATGAAGTTCGATTTACATAAACACAGCACTGAAAAGGATTCCGTATTTGGCTCTTAAATAGATTTGTCTAACGTTTTCTGAAGTACATTTCAAAAACCGCACATTTTTAAACTGTTTTAATGAAAAGCTTAATGCATTTTTATTCCCCGATATCAACCCGATGACACGCTTAAAAAGACACAAATTTAATTTCCGAATAAAAACATTTGTATGCAATAAATGTCCTTTGATTCAATTATATCCACTAATGGCTTTTCACAAGACTTAATTGAAATGTTTTTTAATCGAATTGGTCACTTGGTATTCCATATGAATTTACACAGCTTTAAGTATAATGTCAAACAGCTTTTTTATCAATAAATATTAATTTTTTCCACATTAACGGAACGCCAACAGGAGAACACGTATTTATATGCAAATAAATTTAATAAATTGAGTAAAGTTAGGAAATCCGACATGCAGCCTTTTTTGGTCCCGACGTTTTACATTTGTCCGCAAAACACTTGAGACTAGATAGACGACCGACTGGAACTGGAACCTAAAACTGTTCATTTCGAACGCGATACCAGCGGCCTGCATTCTGTTTGCTTTGTGTTAAATGTTCTTTTTCAACTTTTACCACAAATACAATGGGCCCAAAAGCATTTTTAGCCAGCACTTTTTAAATAGAATTTGGGAAAATTATAATAATATTTTTAAAGAATCTATTTATAATTTGGAAATATAAAATGAGCTTTACAACTTTGTGTTTAGAAACTATGAGCTATTAGCTAATTCATTAAAGGCAATGATTCATAAAAAATCATATTTGAAGCACAAGATTAGTTTTCTAATAAATATGTAGATTAGTAAAAAACATTATACTCAACTAAAATCATTAAGTAATAGTCAATAATAAAGTTACTTTCTTTTCTTTCCAACTTTATTGGGTCTTGGTAAGCAAGGTCGATCACATAAACTTTTAGCATTCTTACTTATAGTTATTTAAAATCAGTCAAATCTTTAAAATCTCTATAAAAAAGGTACTACAAAACCATTTAAATTGGATTATATATATTCTTCATTAAAAATGAATACATTTTAAGAAAACTATTACACTGTCCCAATGTGTTTATAAATTTTACTCACTTATACATAGAGATATTTTGTAGAAGTGGCAACAAATTTATGACATTGACATTGTATGTATGCAAATTCACATTCTAATGAAAATATAACAAAGTAATGAAGCAATATCAATTAAAAAATATATCCGTAAAACCTTAACCTCGGCTCTTCCATTAATTTGTATCTGTTAATTTCAAAAAAGGCAGAAACAAAAAATTTGATGTGATAAGCAGTCTATGGTAAGCGCAGATTCTAATATGCATAAATAGGCAACGAACTTTGGGTTTGTGTAAAAATATATTTATATACAAAATTAAAAAAATGATTATAATTAATCTCAAACGTTTTAAATTGCTGCTCAACACCTTGTAACTTCAACTAGTCGCATTCAGTGCCACTTGGCTGCTTCTATCCAAGATTTCATAGGGAATATCGACCACTGTGCCGTATCCCCAATTACGGAAACTGAGGTCCGGGGTAGTGCGGGCCACCGGCAACCTTTCCCTTTTTCCAATTTGCGTCCACGTCCGCGTGCTTGTGGGTTAATTTCTGGCTGCGTGACTGACGGGGACTACGGCGTGCTACTTGCTGTACGAGTGTATATCGTATACATACGGAGGTTTATGGCCAGGTTCTTACTAATAGCCAGCTGTCCAGCCAAGGCGGCTGCATGAGGTTTCTTTTGTTTGTTCTTGCCCTTGCCAGTGTCGTGTCTCCGCCTGTTTAGATCCACCTGAGCCGTTTGTATAGCAAATTGGAACAATAAATAAAAGTTAGCGCAAGCGCCGGAACACGACCACAGACATGGTAGCGCTTTGGCTATATCTAAAAAATTGGTAGAGTCGGTAAAGCCGGAGGAGTCGGAAAAGGCCAAATGCAACTGCAATACAAGGTCCTGAAAAGTCCTTATTAGTTGCCAACCCCAAATGCCACTAGCCAACGCGAATTGTAAACAAAGCCATAAAGTTGGGCTTAGCCCACTTATTATGGATTCGGGCCACAACGTGGCATTCAAATTAAATTTGAGGCTAATCGCCTGGAAATTCTGAGCGGCTTTGTTTTTAATAATTTTGAATAATGGTTTGGAAAGTACCAGAACATAAAATAAATGCTAATGGGGAGACATTTTTCATAAAGATTAAACCATTCCAATCTTAAACCTTTGCAATAACATTTAAGAAATGCAGAAATAGAATTTGTATAAATTTAGTGCAGAATTTTTAAAAGCGCTCAAGGGCCAGTAATAATCGATAACAAGATTTTTCTTATGGTTTTATAAACGGATCAGCCTCGCTGTTAAGCGGTTCTCCCAGGTCAGAGACCAAATGCAAAGGGTTATCAGCCCCAGAGAGCTTTTATTATGCGAACCCCGAAGGCCCTGGTAACTGGATTAGGTTTGTAGGCAATCGTTGGTTTCATTGCCCGTTCCGCACAAAGCCCTATTAACGAAAGACGTGAATCTGCACTGAGGAAAATTATAACATAATAAATAAAATCACTGTGCTATGGTGCCCAATTTTTAAAAATAAACGTTCGTTTAATTAGATAAAAGCTTGCAACTATTTTAATTGGAGACTGTGTCAAGCAAATTGTTTAGCTATGAACTTTAATGATGTTATTAATATATAACATTTGTTAAGTAAACTTCTTACACAGCAGAAAAAAAAGAATGAATGGAAACCCTAGAGGACGCACTCTTTCTACGAGCCAACAAATGTTCTTCCTGTATGTGAGACATTGGGCTTGCTGCTATGAAAGATTCTGGGTGTGAGAAACCGAGCGTTTATCCGAGTACCCTTTAAAGGTCAGCACTTGTCCTACATCAAGATCACAACCCTCTTCTCTTTCAGATACTCACTCTTTTCGGCCCGGGAAGCGCTCATGCCACGGAGCGGCTTGCGGAAGTGCTTGCACCAACCTCGCCGCTGGAAGAGCTGCAGCAGACTGGACGCCCTGGTGCTCGTCTGGGCGGCAGTGGCCTGCGGCTGTCCGTTGGGACCCAGCGTCTGCATGCTGGCGCCCACGCGCTCTATTTCCGACGAGCGGCACGAGGAGGCGTCTTCCACGGAGGAGCTGCGCCGCTTCCCGCCGTCGTCGGTGCGCAGGCATACGCAGCTGCGTAGCATTCCGGCGGACTGGCTGTAATCCAAGACGTGACCCCAGTGCCTCCCAGTCCTCCGTCTCCGCCACCAGCTCCCCTCCGCCCTGAGTGCTTTGCTCACTGGGATCCACACATGAGTGTGTGGTTGAATGGGCTAGAGGGTGCGGACTTGGACGTGGGTGCTGGTGTGGGCCGGGCCAAGAGGTCCGCCTTATGTCACTCGCCTGACAAGGTAATATAATTTGCCCCGGCACCCAAGCTCATGGGCATGGGCCAGCGCCTTGTTCGTCCTTCAAATGGCTGTCAGTTGTCGGCGGCTGAGGGATGATTGGTGGCGCGGAGGGATCCGCGGCGGCTGACGGCTACTACTACTACTGCGCTCTCCGTCTCCGGCTCTTAATGCAAATTGATTTTATTTTCGCGTAATTTATTCATTCCGCTGTCGCTGATTGCGCTCCTCATATTCCATTGTGCGAAATCCGCGTCTTGAATCTTTCTCTCCTTCAGCTGCAAATAAATTGTCAAAAGAAGGCGGTATAAGTGATTATCTCGGGACTTGTCCTCAAAATCCTAACTAAACTTCTGCAGGAGCTGAAAAAATATACGTCAAACAGCAAGGAATAATTTCGACATCAAACTTAAACTTAAATTAGCTGCGGGCTTATTGGAGCAGCACAAATCCTGGTAATTTATTATTGCCAACTCAACCACGATGACGCGGTTCTGTAGTTTGAACATAATTATTGTGTGCTTTGCTTGTTGCTAACGAAACTATGGCAATTTTATGAGCTCATTTTGGTTATTGTTAACACCTCCATTTAGGGTACGATTACATATGAAATTCAGGGTCAAAATGCTAATTCCCTTAATAAATAGTAGGGGGGATTACGAGGCATACTTAAGGGATTTCAGGCAATCAATATTTTCAATTATTTAGACTTGACTCGGAGTAAACTTTAATGAGCAGAGAACTCACACAGGATGAGAACTGAATTGTTGTTGTATTTAATAAATTAAGTGGAAAACAAGTTGACAGAAATGTAAATAAATTGTAACTTTTCATGGCTAAAATATATATATGAAATACAAACACAGAAACTGAAACTGTCATAAAGCGGATTATCTGGATTACAAGCAATTAAAGTTTAATGAAATTAATTATATTTCCATTTATTTTTCAGCAACTAAAATGCAGAGGATATTAACTTTTTCCCGAGTTTATATACCAAAATAAAACCCAACAGAATATACTTCTTTCCAAGGAGTATCCCTTAACAAAACTCCCACATGAACATGCAAATGATGGCCCAAGGATCCCAGAGAGAGAAGAAAATAATAAATGCATGCATAGGTGATTACTCCTGAAAGGCAAAGAAACATATGTAATAAAGCCCTGAAATTATGTATGGAATCAATTGACTGCTGCAGGCAAAGGATGCCAGGATGGCAGAATGGCTCTCTGGTCAGGACGAAGCTGCTGCTGATGCTGTCAACCCCCGCTGGCCCCACCATTTATGTGTCCTTTCACTCTCTGGTTGCGGCGTGGCGGCCCAAAAGAACCATTCAACCGATGCGCGATTACTATAGTGTATACATATCCATAGATATGTATATGTGCGACGGCTCCCTATTCAGGGGAACGTGAACGGGTTGTGGCCGAGTGCCCGAGGTCCTTTGTCCTCGGTGCCCGTGTCAGCTTCTATGAAGCCAGTGCTCCCTTGAGTGGCTCCAGACAAACAAACCAATTTTCACCAATTGAGCCATAAAGCCACACACAGAAACCCACAGAGAGACCCACACCGATGCCAGATCCACGAAGTGTGAAATTAAAATGCTAACCTGTAGCGGCACCAGGACCAAGGACTTAACAGATGGCGGTGTCCTAAATATAAAGGCGGCGTGGAAGGTGATATTGATTAATCGCTGGCAACATAGTGTCGAGTAGAATAGCCCAGGAATTTATTTGCCAGAATGGCGTTTTAATATCGTTTTCCCCACATTTATTATCACATATTTTATGACCAATCTTGACAAATGGCTTAGTGAGAGTTTTGCTGCTGGCAATGGAATTATTTTGGCTGTGAATTCATTGAATTAAGTAATTGAAAATAAATAATCTTCGGATTATGGTGTCTTACATTTATTGTCAGATATCTAGATCGTATTGAATGTTTTATTTAAATGGCTGACACAAAAAAATAAGTATCTTTAAAATATGTATTCAGGTTTCTGTGTACTTTATTTCATATTTCCTATTTATTTAAATTCCTGTTTTCATTATAATTTGATCTCCTTAATTTCTTATAAATAAAGATAAAGTCTCCACCAATTTTTGTTTAACGCTTGTCTGAATAATTCATGCAGATCGGTTGCCAAGTTGCCAGGTATGTAAGTATCTAGGTGTCTGCCAGTCTTTGAACTGTAATACTCATGCAAATTTCAATTATTACATCCTGTAGCCAAAGATTGAGGAACTTAGGAGAAGGAACCACTTGGCAGCCCCACTCAGCCCACAAAGAAGTTGGCAGGTAAAATGTTTTGGAATAAAATACAAAAGGCGAGGTACCAATATACACCTAACGCTGGGCTGGTTGTGCTTTTTGCACTTTGCCCCCCAATGGCACTTTCGGCGAGAAAATTTCGTTAGGAAAAAATGTAAATGTAGCGGCGAAAACCGGGCGCGAGGCTTTTATCGAAATGTAATTTGTCTAAAGTGAAAATGACTTACAGCTTAAATGGCTTAAATTCTTTAAAGGTTTTTATTCTTTCGGTTTTTTCTTTCTCGGTCACTTTGTGTAACTTTGAAATTGAATATGGCAGGGACCCCAAATAATAAATCACTATTAAGACGTGGGCGGGAAATATTTTGGGAGACCAGAAACAATAAATTTTAAGTATTTTTATTCAAGCCAGATGATGAATGCAACTCGCTGTCTTTGTCACTGATGTTTTGAGAGCCAATTCAAATGAATTTAAAATGTTTTTTGTGAATTTCTTAAACAAAAAAGCTAATTCTTGCTATCTAAAATCATATGATTGTTGCTTATATCTTTTAAAATGTTTATTTAACAGATTTTTTTTATAACCAAGAAAGTATAATAAAGAAAATGAATAACTTTAAGGAACTTAAAACCAAAGCGTGAATTCATATCTCAAATTCCCTACAGAATTCCTTCCCTTTTGAATAAAATATTGCAGTTTAAAAATTTTTTCTTAAATTTAAGAGACGCAGATGACGAATACACAATCGATCTTGTTCTTATTTCATAAAATCCTCAAAATATAAGCCAATTAAGGCGTTTGACAATGACGGAAAACTTTATTTGATAGATTTGAAATGAATCCCGAATCTCATTTTAAGAACAACTCTATTTATTTCAATTACCACAGCGAACTGGTCAATTTCCGGTTTCCGTGCCGGCGGCTGGTCTTCTAGTATCCGGGCGTCCTGGGTCCTGGGTCAAGACAGCCAGATAATGAGATTATCCGCCAGCACATTTGCAGACGGGAATACGTTATTTGTCCATTAATCCGACGGCAAAGAGCGAGAACGGACACTGGCGTGGACTTAAAGGTCCTGCCAACTCATGGACTCAACTTTTCCCGACCCCCGGCCCCCTGCGCTCCGCTTTTCCGCACTTTCCCCCACTGTTTCCCCAGTGCGTGTGTGGAGCGTTCAAAAAATGATTGTTGGCCTGACTCAATTACGATAAATTGCATGTCAGGCTGTGTGACAATCAGCAAATTTGCCCGCATTTCAGCTCAGCAAACATCGCTTATGGGAGCCGAAGCCCAGCAGCAATTAAGTTAGTATTTGCAGAAGATAATGTTTCAACTCGGGAGTCGCTGGCTCCCCAAATGTAAGGGTAAACATAATTTCTTTAATACCCATACAAATTTTTGGGAAGGGGAGAAATCCAAATTGTTAAAGCCCTCAAAATAAGCCAGTGTGTCCTTTCGACTTTGTTTCGTGGAATTGGATCTGGCTGGGATATCAATTACAATTAATTTATTTATAAATAAATTTCTATTTCTGTGGAAATAAAAAGACTTTTTTTAGAATAAATAATGCATATAATTATTAAAATAAATATTTCTCTAAAGGAATTATTATTTCAGGTAATCAAATCAATTTTCAAGCACACAAGGCGCCTTACGACTTAAATTCCCAACTGGGTGTAGCGTCTAGCCCAAGATATTCTTTGGCTCCTGGTGAGGAAGAGGGTGTCTCCCCTCTGAAACTGTTGCACAGTCAAGGCTAATTCCTATCTTAAGTCAATACCTAATTTAATTCAAATAAGTTTTAATGCCTTGTCTTTAGGTAAGTCCAGCAAACAACACACTTTGCAACTAAAACAAAGAAAAACTTTTGCGAACCCTTTAAAGATGTGTGATAGAGTTACTTATGGTCCTTAAAGACTCCTTGCTTTGTGTTCATTTCCAGAGTGCTCCACTAATGTGCTCTCATTTGCTCTCGACCCCCCTTGAAATAATTGAGCTAATTATCGGGACTGGCAAGGTCGGTCATCAAATTTGTTCACTCAAATTCTTCGACAGGTAATTTAGTTTGCCTACGCTTTTAATTAAGTTGCCGTCGTCAATTTGGCGGAGGGACACGTATCTGTTAAGAGGTAGAGCGATATACAGGTGCCTTCGGGCCAAGGACCTGCATCACGCATTGCCCATAAAGGTTTTCCGTTCAATTTTGCAGTTTTTACTGCTCGCCGTCTCATTTGGTCTTTTGGGGGAAGCCCATTAACGAAGCTGCGAAGGTTTTAACGACTTTGAAATGATGTCAGCTCGGTTGCTGATGTTCGTCATCGTTAAGGGCCGATTTGTTCTTTTTTTATTTATAAACCAAATTGTGAATTAACGGAGATTGGGCGCTGGGAGCCACCGCCACCGCCGCCGACGACACCTCAGCCATATGGACAGAAATTTGCAGCCAGCTGTGAGAGAACCATGATTTATTCACCCCAAGTACACTTGGAAAAGCCGCCCTTAAAGCTTAAATGCATATGGTAAATCCTTGTGACGGGGCATTTTCCGTAAAGCAGTTTTTCATAAAGCGCCCTGTGGTTTAAAAATTCAGAAAAAGAGTATTTTTAAATATGTATAAGCTTCATTGCTTCGTTTATGTGCCGATCCGTTGAGTGCGGTCTTTGAGTGCGGGTGGGGAAAGCGTTTTTATTTTCTTTTTATATTTGATGACTGCACAATTTGGTGAAGGATGCGAAGGAAAGGTAGCATTTCCACAGCTGTAAAACGAATCTGAACAGGGAAACGTTTATGGCTTCCGTGCGATTATGTGCAAATGGGCGTTGGGACTTGTATTTATATATATGATGAATTACAGGCTATGCCAGAGACTATCCTTTTTCGGCCAGTGTAGCTTGGAAAGGCGAGCAAACACTGCGGCTTAATTGCCATGGAAAGTATCCAAATACCGACCTGATGCCGATGCCAGCGCCATCGCTTCGCCTTCGTTTTGGTTAACAAATCAGGCGTGAAAATGACGGCACCTCGCTCCGCGGGGGATGGAAGTAGCTAAACTGCTTAATTTAATCGATTTTCGGTAAGAGCTTTAAATTTCTTATCTTGTTTGCCTAAACAAATGGAGGCATTCGGGGTTCTGCGGCGGGGGTAATTCGACAGATGGGGTTTTTGTAAATTCCTTTCGTCAGCCTTTAAATAGAATTCGCTAATAAGACATACCAGCAAGCATTCCTTTGGCTTACAAATATGTGTCTGCCTAAATTAATTGATATTCTCCAAGGGTCTTAGGAGCCGATGAAAGCCAGCATTAACAATTTGTTAAAATTTCTGTTGATATCTATTAAAAACACATTTGACCGACCTGCTAATTTTAATATTAAATTCAATATGAGTGTAGACGCCATTAATTTCTTTGCAAGACTTTCCGCAACATAAATTAATTCTTACAATAGTGTACGGTATGTTGTAATATTTGTGCAATAAAATGAATAGTTGGTTAACCAGATAAATTGGGTTAATTTATAAGACTCTGGTTAGCCAAACCCTACTGGTGTTGTTGTTTATTTAAAGGAAAAACATGAATAGTATATGAAAAGGGAACCTCTTAAAATTGTCCTAATAAGTCCGCTCCTAAATTCCCAGAGCATCCTGGTTAATAGCCTTAAGTTAATTGCTTTTTGGTTTCATTCCAATTCCCGTGGACTGTCGGAGAGGCAACTTTCGCACAATCAACTTAATTCAAGCCGACATTGTGGCCAGAATCTTGCCGCAACTTTGTACCGAATTTAAATGACTCGAAGAACTTCGCATTTCGTGTTGCGCCAACTCCGGGAACAAGGAAACTTCGAGTGGCTCCGTTCTGCTCTTCGCTCCTCGGCCAGCGTGGAAAGTTCAGGGATAGGGAAAAAGGAAAGCCATAACAAAAAAAAATTAAATCGGAAGTGGTGAGTATTTTTGGGGCTGCTGGCGTGTCGCCCCCAAAAGAAGCCGGCGGGAATTCGTGCGAAAATATAAAAAAGAACTCAACTGTGGGAAAAATAAACGAAATCACGAATATATATATATGGATGTGTATATGTATAAGTATGAGTAAGTAAATCCCGAGGAAACAAAGGGAGCAAAAGGAAAAGGCTGAAAATCAAATGCCAAACGTCAACGAGATTTGTTGCCCGTGCGGCGCATAAAACTCATTTCTCACTTTTACAACCTCTCGGAGGTGAGCGGTTGCTAATCTTCCGCCGGTCCGCCATCAATTGGCTCGCCTGGCCCCAAATCCCCGCATCCGCAACTGAATCCCTATCCGAGTGGGCAGGTTCCCCAAATTATGAGTATGGAATTCGAAGAGCGGTATATATTCTTACTGTACTACCCAATGAATTCCTACTCGGATTCAATCCCCATTCCCATTTAAACACGCTGAGTCCGTGCGTCTGTTTTTATGGACACCTCAATATTTCGGGTGTTACTTTTTACGAGTTTCCGTGTTAACAAATTGGCTCCATATATAGTCTACATAGTTGGCTCTTCTAAGCTAATAAAATAAATATACGCCACCTGATGGCAGTGAGTGATGTCTTTTTACACAGAAGAAACATAAATTAAAGCAATATAAAACTGCACAGTTTGTGTAATTCAAATGCGGAAAATAAAGTAATAAACAAAATAAATTTTGTTAATTTAGAAGGCTCGAGGTCAGAAAAACAAATAAAGTTTTGATGGCTTAATAATATCACCGAATCAAATGTCGTAAAAACCAGACACCCTAAAAATATCAGTGGTACTTTCCCAATTAAAATGTCTAAAATAATCTATAGAAATCGCAGGGGGTTTCAAACTAAAACTAAGCTACATCGCAAACAAAAATGTTCACTAAATTAAAAAACCCACACACTTGTACACTTTTAGATAGTTTTTTAAGAGATTTTAATACTGCAAGTCATATAATATTATTTGTCAGCACACAAAGTACGCAGAAAATTTGTTGCCACCAAACTTATTATCCAAAAGAAACACACCCCTGTTCATTCTAGTTTTTACTAGTCAGCTTAGCTAAGAGAAAGTATTTTATTGTTTTGTTGTTGTGTGGTGCCTGCTTTCAGAGCACTGCACTTGTCCGTCCTCATTTTCTTAAAAAGTTCGCTATAGCCTAATGGGAAAAAGATAGGTCAGCAGTGTACATAGTCTCTCATATATCTTAGCACACACTTGTCAAGGCTGATGATATATACAAGCACTAAACATACTGGCGAAATGGATAAATGGATTGGGCAAACATTGCGCTCTCTCGTGTGGAATTCGGAATACCGTAAGTAATTCATATGGCAAACACCTTCAGAGCGTAATGGAATCATCTACATATATATTATTAATTGGCCAGCATGTCTTATTTCTTTATCTGCGGGCTGTCATCACCTTTCGTTTTTCTGTTGTTTTTTTTTTTTATTTTCATTCAAGAATTTCCCCCGCTTACCTTTGTCGATCTTGTTTTTGGCGGACAAGAATGTGTTTTAAAATTCATTCATACACTGAGAGGAAAATGGCTAGACGTGGCTGTTGTATATTATTGATAAGCCAGTGAGGAGGTTGGATTTTAAAACTTAATCTAGAAGAAGCACTATGAATTGGTAATAATGATAATCTTTTTGAGTAATAATAAATTGAAAGGAAATAAATCCTTTAAATATCCTGTTTGTGGTTTTAAACCAATTGATATTGCGGCAAAAAGTGTGCAGCATACTTTACATAAATTACAAGTGAAAAAAGAAATAACTTGAATTTATGTGACACCCCTGTAAAACTTTTTTTTCTTTAAAAGGCTCTTATAAATATAAATAAATTCTGGAATAATTTAAATTATCACATTATTTTAACAATTTAAGCACAGACTGAATATTTCTTATTAAAAGTAATCGTTCTGTTCTGGTGACAGTATTTTATTTTTGCTCTGTGTAACTCAGTGATAGATGGACTATTTATATGTATGGAACGCCGGGGAATGCAAATGGATGTTTGGTAATGGGATGTTCATATGTATTTTCGAGTGCTTCCCGGCCGACGTTGCGTCGGTCGATTTTAGTTCTGTTTTGTGATCCCATTTAATGCCTGGAATTTGTAAGTAATTTACCAAACGACACACTAAATTGGCTGGCGTATAAAAAAAGAGATTCGGTTGGAAAGTTCTGTGGCATTAAGGATATCTCTCTTGTGCACCGCCCCGCGCATTCATGATTATTCCAAGTGGCCATAACGTGGAAGCGTGAGCGTAAACAAACACAAAAATTTCATCGGCGTAGCAGAGATAAACGGCGGCGGCAACAGCGGCGGAAGAGACGAGAATCATATACGAATATATATGCGGCAAAAGCGGCAAAAGGCATTAAATGAAGCCAAACACAGAGGAAATGCTCGTGGTGACAAATATAACAATAATAACAACGACAACGACAGCAACACACACCGTGGCATATGCTGCTATGATTCCGAAATAGCGCGCTGAGCGGATGGCATTACGTATACGTACTGGTGTACGAAAGGTCGCGTTCCGTTAGACTGGCGTCCGCAGCGCATGGAATACCGTTACAAACTGACGCAGGCCACAAGCTCGGAAATCCTTTTTGGTCGCTGCTGCTGCTGCCGCCTCTGTCTCTGCCTCTGCCTCAGTCGGCGTCGCAGCTAGCCTCTCTCTCTGGCTCTCAGCAAGTGTCGCCAAATGCTGTGAAAAGCAAAACAAAGAGCGATGGCCGCATCAGCTGATTGCCATTTACCGTTCACTCCGCAGCGGAGGCTGCGCGCGTCTCTCGCGCTCTCACTCCCACGCACTGCGGCCGGCGCGCTGAAAGAGCGCGAGGAATGGGACACAGCATCGATGGTAATCGTAAAAGATGCTAAGTTTGATAACGTCCCAGCTCGTGTTTGCATTTCGAATTTATGATATGCATCTGGAAATTAAAACTTTAACGCGACATGACGCGGAATGCGGAAGATTGTTAAGAAAACGTGATAAAAGAGGCAATAAAAAAAAAAAACTGGTAATGTCGGAGATTTTTCATAACTATAAAGTGAGCCCTGAACATTATAAGTTGTGCTAAAGAAATTAAAGTATATTTGAAATTAATTAAAAGTGTGCCTAAAATATTGCACAAAAATCATCCCCATTCTTTGTGCTTAAAAATATTGAACTCTAGGTTTTTAAAAATTATTTACCAAAAAACAACAAAAATAAAACCCCACTTGCCTCGAAATATTTCAAAGTATACTTTTTGACACCCTTTTGATTGAAATGTTTAAATCTTTATTTCTTGATCAAAATTTAGTAACCCATAAGAATTTCTTCAAAATATATTGGAAATATTTAAATTTTGAGTGCATAAAGAACTCTTTGGTTAATTAGTAGAAAGAACAAAATACATAAACAATAAAAATGTTTACTTAGCGTTCAGCAAAGGACATGGCATTACTTTGAAATATTCGGAAGTACTACTCACTTACACTCAACAGCTTTGTTTTGGTTCCTTTGTTGTGTATTGATTATTTTGGTCGGTTCCATGGCCTTTATGGGTGCCATATACGCCGTATACGTATAGTCCGAACGCCGCCAAGCCCTCAGTTCAGTTCAGGCCACTCGATGTGATTTGGGGCTGAGGCCTCGAGGGGATTTTGTAGCTGAAATTCACGAAACCGAAAATTAGGGCTGTCCCCAGCTCCTTCACGGTGACCCGGTTTTAGGTTTAGGTTCTTTCGGTTTTAGGGTTCACAGTAGCTTTAAGTTTAATGGCAATTAAGGTCCGGGGCAGGCAACCCGCCATTAGTGATTACGGAATGTTGGGGCCGCCTCACTTCAGATTCAGTTAGCGAAGGTGCGTGCGGTACAAGTTTCCGGTGCAGCCTGGGGAAACTTCTCTGCATTTCATGAATACAAACAAGGCGAGCCAGCAGAAGATTCATTCAGATACTAATCTCCCACGGACTCGTCGCCTTGAACGGACTGTGGAAATGCGAAATGCTTCCGATACACGTCGATTCAGTTACGGATTAGTTAGACCGTCGTCCTGACCCTTAGATTAGTTGTTCGTTGGACTTCCGTTTTACTCTTAAAGAGGGAAAACTGATTTATAGTTAAACTTTAAAGGGCCGAAACTATAAGCTCAATATTTGTAAAAGCTTTTAAACTCCTATTTAATTTATTTCCAGAAAACAAAATATCGTAAATTTTTGGAATCGGTCCAAGGAGATCTGCCTGTATCCTGCATCACACTGTAACTATTGTTCACATTGTTGCCCAATATTAAATCCGCAGGACATGTTCAAATACTACCGTCGGACACAAGTGCAGAATCGGAAAACCTGAATGTACAAAACACTAGAGCACTCGTGGATATCCTAAAGGTCGCGTGTGACTTGTCGTCGTTGTTCTTATTGGCATCCTCATCCGGTTCCGCGCTCTGTTTTGCATATTCCAGTGCTAATGGCCGGTTGTTCGCACGCCACCACACTCACCTGAATGGACGAATGTATGGTCAGATGGGACCGCTCCTTCGTGCTGGCATGCCATTTAAAAATATCCCATAAACATTTTGCTCAGTCCAGTATTTAAAAAATTGGTTGCATGCGAAATTTTTAGCAAACATCGCACCAAAGTTCAAAAGTGGCTAACTTAATTAATGTAATGTGTAGGGCAATAAAAGTATTTTGAGCGTTCTGGACTTAAGTTCAAAAGAAAAATATAATTAAGGGTTCAGAAAAGTGGTCATAAAATACGGACTAAATAAGTAACCTATACATCTTAAATTTTACAGATTTCGTGTAGTTCGTAAGAGTTCCCTTTAATTGTGATATAAGAACTAATCCAAATGATAATGTGCGAAATTACCCTGTAATCTAATTCAACGGTTTTAGCAGAAAGCGAGAGGATCTTTTCGTTATTAATAGTTAGAAATTAGTCCCCGGCGAACACTAGTACACGCCATAGAGACTAACCTGACACTCTGCGTTTGCGATTATGAATTAGTGCAATCAAAATAATTATTTACACAAAAAAAAATATAAGACAAGTGAAACAAGTACCAAAGGGAGCCGAAGTCTGTATACTCTTACAATTTGCACTTTGATCATTCGATCGATTGATCACAACGAAGTCAAAAAAGTATTAATGACTCCTTCACTGCTTTGAACTGCTGACTAAAATTATAGTTCCCTGCAAGGGTATATAAATACTAACGATTTTGCATTGTCTCATCTATTTTAAAATTATCAGAGGGAAAATGATTTCTATTAATAAATTTATCATTACATATTAGGAAATATAAGATTTGCATAGTTTGGTATAGCATTTTCTTTATATACATCTAAGTACTCTCAACAAGTTTTCCATGATTGTCATTGCTATATTAATTTTTAAATTAATAAAAATTGTCGTCAACTGACTTTCTCAATCCATCGCTGTTGACACATCATAGTTGGAGATCGTTAAGCCCAAGTGATGAGTTAGGATCTTCCTCAAGGAAGTTGTCAAAGTCGATTATGATTTCTTTCTGTTGAGGCTGGTGTTTTTTGTAAGCCACGCCCACTGCGTCCAGCATCCGCTTGGAAGCCCTGTATTTGGCCTTTTCTGCATATTTATCGGATAAATAGAGAATCTCAGCTATGCCTGACTGCATGAACATGAATGAATATAGATAATTAAGACAACCAAGGGGATCTGATCATTACCTGTATGATGAGCTTGGTGCATTCGTTGCAGGGAAAGAGTGTGGTATAGAGACGGGTTCCAATCAAACTCGCCCCGTTGCTGTTGAGAATAGCGTTGGCCTCCGCATGCACCACATACATCGTCTTGTCCTCCAGCGGATCATAGTTATCAAGGCTCTTCTTTGCCTTCGACCACGGGAACTCATCGTCGCTGCAATTACGGGGAAATCCATTGTAGCCAATGGCCACGATTCTATTCTGTGAGTCCACGATGCAGGCTCCAACTTGAGTTACGGGATCCTTGCTACGTTTCGCCGAGAGTATTGAGGTGGCCATGAAGTAGTCATCCCAATGCAGGTAGTTATTTCTCTTGTGGCTTTTAGGTGTCTTGGATTCAGGGGCATTTTTCAGTTTAGGCTCTTCTACAGACATACTCACTGGAATAAGATTAGATTTAAGAATAAAGTAATTTGGCAATCATCAAACCTTATAACATTACAATTGTATTATTTCCCGTCCAAGTTCCATTGATAATATTCTATATATACTGCGTACGAATATTAATTCAGTTATAATAAAAAGCAATTGCGATTGTGTTGGTACATATATTTATTAACGATAAGGCTAATGATGAAAAAGTGGAATAAAACCGGTTTATAAAGCTGGAGAAATGTCAACAAAATCGTTTGAGTACATAAAAAACTTGGAAATATATACAAATTGAAATGACAAAATTTTACTATTAGTAAAATATAAAAAACTGCAATTTCAATAAAGCCCAGTTTCAAATAACGTCATAAAACAAAGATACTAATATGTTTATTATATTTTCAGAGTTTTATTCATTTCATTTTGTTCTTTTTTCCTATCTTTTTAGTGTCCAGTTTATGTTGTGATGGGTAAGGGTATTTCTGATAGTCAAGGAAAGCAGGACAACTGTGTGCACGTTCTTTATTGCATTATTTTAGACAAAACGATGATCGCAGCGGATTCTTTCAGCAGCAATAATAATATTTTATGTATCATAAATTGGAATATACAGCGAATACTTTCAATAATAATTTTCATATTCAACTCAATGTGTGGTTAGGCGAGTACGTAATTAAAACTAGAGGCGATCCCTCCGCCCGTCTAGGTGCTCTTCTGCACCTGTATGGGATTCTGCTTGAGGTGCAGGTATATGGAGCGCATACGGGAGACATCCTTGCCCGCCTTGTTAACCTTGGGATTGAAGTCACAGAGCTTTGCTATGCGCTCCCATTCGGTGCCAGGCTCGATGCTGCCGTTCTCCAGCGTAGCTGCTTGCTTTTCAGCGTTGCGCGACGACAGCTTCGTCTTTGATATGGACTCGCCGATCTGGCGCAGCCAATCGTCCAGTTCCTTCTTGGACTGCTGTCGGAGCTCCTCCTTTTTCCGCTCCTCCTCGAGATCCTTCTCCTCCAGTCGTTGTTTCTGCTCCTCGCGCCACTTGCGTATTTTCTCCGGCTCTTCCCGCGATGGAGGTGGTCCCGATATGCCCACTGGTTCATTGGACTCGCCGCCAATGACCTCGAAGCTGCCTGTGGATGATTCCAGGCCAGCGCCACCGGCGGACAACAGATCGTTGCCTAGCACATCTCCTGTGCTAGTGCCACCACCCAGCAGCTCACCGAGGCCGCCATCATCTGTGGTGGCAGCTACAGCGGATCCACCCGTTATCTCTGCCTCGAGATCACCGAGGGCGGACTGTTCGCGCGCCAGGAACTCGGCCGCGGGATCCACCTCCTCCTTGGCAGCGAAGTCGTCTCCGAAGTCCATGTCGATGTGCTCTGCAAAGTGTGTTGTGATAGCAATTTAGTGGGCGTCTCACTCCAATTTACACGTACGCAGGGCAGTGGGCAGCAATTGCAAGCTGTTCGCTCTCCGTTCCGGACTCCGGGACAATACGCACCTCTCGTTTGATTTGGCTAGCTCTTAATGAAGATCGGTTTGGGCGGATGACTAACCGGAAACTCAGACTTGCTAAAATATATTTTTTCAGTTTTCTTTAGCAATGAATACGTAAAATGACTGTCATTAGTACATGAACCAACAATAAAACAGCAGGTTATCGAACTGGATCCGGTCTTAAAGTGTTGGATAAATGCAGAAACATCGTATCTCGCCAAATATATTTGTATTGTTTAACAATAAGTAACAGTTTAACTAAAACTATTCAATATTTGATAATAATATTTAATATATAAAAATTATTATTCATTTAATAAATGTTGTTTTAGAATTTATACTTGCACTTACTTGCATTGACTACAAAATATTGATGGTTTTGAATTTAATAATTATTTTATTATTATACATTTATTATCAGTAATTTTTTGTTGCAATATTTGCTATTTTTAATACCTAACTTTTAACGAACATTTAGTGATAACACCTTACCTGCACTAAATTCACAACTGGGATGCCTAAATAAACTAGTTCTACTAGACAGTGTTGGTTAAGACGCGAGGACAGTGCTTGCAGCAGCGCGTTGGTCGGAGCGATTAATTTGTTTTTAATTAATAAAATGTGCCTTGAATAAATAAAACAAACTGTAGTCACTTAAATAACCAGTAAGCGGGATCGAAGGCCTAAATTGACACAATCGCGATAAGTACGGTATTGTACAACACTTGCGAAAATGGCGCAGAACACGTGAAATGTGTATTTATTCACTTGTCAACCTCTGAATTGTTCGGTTAGTGCCCAAAAGAACACCAAGTTTACTCACCTGGATAAGCAGAAACACAGAAACAATTACAATTTTTAAACACCAACGGAGGGCAAATCACAAAGACGGCAATACAAACAATAAACACTCGAAGTGCGAACCAACGAACCAGTTCCCGTTGGCATTATTCACCTGAGCCAGTGGTTCATTTTTCACTGGCAGCAGAGCGGCCATTTTGGAGATTGTTTCATCCACAAAAAAGTTATGCACCGAAACTAAAAAAAACGTTGCGCTCGAAATTAAACATAAAATCCGCTCGTGCATTGGAGCGTGTGTGCAATCCGATGTGAAGAGAATGCTGGACCCAAGCAGCCCGACAGCAGTTCCGAATCTGTAACAACTAAAAGTTAGTGCCTATCTTCCCAACACGCACGCATGTACACCCGTGTGTGCGCGCGAGTGTGTGCGTTTGTGTGTGTGTACGACAGTTTGTGTGTATGGATACATATGTATATGTACAGGCGGAAAATACGGAAAAAATGTCCCTAGCCAGAAAAACATTACGAAAACAGGCATAATTTGGTGCCAAAGTGCTTCCCCTGTATAAATAAAGTCCTCGGTGCCGCATTGCAACAACGCAATTAACCGTCAGACGCCGGACCTCGTCCAAGGCGGGTCAATTTCCAGCCGGAGCGCCAAGGCACAAAATACAGACGCCAAAAATTTCGAAGGGGGAACCAAGCGCATCGTGGCCAAAAGGGATACAAAAAAAGTAGGGGGAACAATGAGTGCGAAAAAATGAAAGAAAGGGAAAGAATTCCCTTCGAATTTTCCTTAAAAATATTAATATTCAGCCTGGCGAAGATTGTTATGTATATTAAAAATATATTTGACGAAAAACAGTAATAATTATAATAAAAAATAATTTAAATATTTTTTTAAATTAATTTTTAACAAGTAAAAATTAAGACCTTAAATTATAAATAAAATGGGGAGCCGGGTTTTTAAAATTAAATTTTTAGTAAAAGTTAATAATTAAGTAATTTAAATTAAGTTGAATGGCCTTAAACGTTAAAACATTTAGAATGATAAAAGAAATTCACAAATAAATATCCTTTACAAGAAAAAGCTTACATTCTTCAGTTAGAAACTCAACAAATCAAATAGAAAAAATATCTTAAGGACTTAGTTGTTTTCTAACTGCAAAGACAAAACTAATAATCACCTATTTCACTTTCAGTTAGCAGCCAGTGCAGCAGCAGTAGAAGTATCCATTATAAGCCATGGATCCCAACTCCAGCCCCTGGTCGTACGCCTACAACCGCATCGTGCCCGCCAGCGCTGGCAGCTCCGGCGGAACAGCCGAGGACTTCCAGCATCCGCATTTGGCCACCATAACCGCCGCCAGCATCGCCAGCTTCAATGCGGCGGCCGCCAGTGGCGGCAGCTTTGTGCCTCCGTCGCCAATCGGCAGCTATAATCCAGTATTCCAGCAGATCTATCATCATGCAGCGGCGGCAAGCGTTCAGCCGAAGCCCGCCCATTACGCCTCATCCGCGGTCAGTACGCCTCACCGCCAGCTGCAGCTGCCAAGTTCACTGGACAAGCAGCTCAGCTCGTTCCAGAATCAGGCGGCGGTATCGGCAGCCGCTGCTGCTGTGGTCAACAATGTGGCCTCAAATTATTACGGGGAGAACTCCTCCTCAAGCGGCGCCTCGCCTTCGCCCACGACGGTGGCGCTAACGTCGACGTCGCTGACCTGGAATACGCCGAACATGATATCGAACACTTTCCTGGCCATGCAGCAGCAGCAGGCACAGCAGCAGCAACAGCAGGCGCAGCAGCAACAGCAACAGGCGCAACAACAGCAGCAGCAAGCGCAGCAGCAGCAGCTCAATCTGGTCGCCGACAAAGTGGTAAGTAGAAGTTGCAGTAGCAGTAGCCTAGTCTTCCGTTCGACTCTTCCCTTCGATCAATCAGCAGCTTCTGGGGAAGCACCTACACCCATTAGTATCTATCGCATCTATCGCATACTAACAACTCCCCCAAAAATCAACCCAAATCAAACCATTTAAACTTAGGACTATGTCTTAGCCTCTCTCTTGTCGAACCAAACCCAAACCAAACACTTTCCGATTCCGATTCAATCCATGTATGGTGGCGCTGTGTAGCAGATTAAGCAGGAAAAGCAATTAAAAGCCTACAACGACTCGATTTACCTGATCCAATTGCAACAACAGCAGCAGCAGCAACATCAGCAGCTCCAGCAGCAGCAGCTGCAGCAGGAGATCGCTGAAACAGAGCCGGAGACGGACACATATTACACGATTGATGGCCGGAAGCTCAAGGTGACACGCAAGGATGGCCAGCCATTTCATGCGACAATCATCGAGCATCAGAGTGCCGGCGGTAGTCCAGTGCCATTGGCAGTGCCAGTTCCGGCCGGATCCTATCCGGCGCAGTATGCCAGTCCGGCATTGAGCTCCGCTGACGGATCGCCCATCACGAATTTACATGCCGTGGACGTGGTCAGTACACCGCAGGCTCAGGTGATTGTCTATAAGACGGCGTCCCCGGTGCAAAGGCGCTCAGAGGCAGGCGCTGGCTCGTCTGCCCCTGCTGCTGCTGCCCCGACGCCCACCACTGTGGCCTACTCATCTGTGATACAAAGCACCCTGCAACAACAGCAGCAGCAGCAGAATATATGCTGGACAAAGCTGGAAGAGGGAGGAGGAGGAGGAGCGGGGCAGGAAGACATCAAGAGCGTGCTGCAGTTGCAGGTGGTGAAGCAGGAGCAGCGCCATCTCGACTACGCCAGTGAGGCGGCATCCACAGTTGACGCCGGAGGCGAGAATCTGGTGTTCAACCTGCCGCCCGGTCTGGAGATCAAGCAGACCTTCTATCCCGCGGGACTGCAGGTGGATGCAGGAGAACATCTGCAGCAGCAACTGCAGGACCAAAGCCAATCCCAGTCAGCCGGGGGGCGGCGTCAGCACGTGGTGGCCAACATGATAATGTCGCCGGCGGCGTCGGGCAACTTAGCGTCACAGATTCAAGTAGTGCCAAAGGTTTGTATATATCATTTTGTTTTATTTCCGTTCCTATTTGTTTAATTTTTATGTTTAATGTTTTCTATTTTATTTTTTGCGTTAGTTAACTTAATGTTCTATAACTCCTAACAAGCTTTAATCCTCTGCCAAGCTACAGAAACTAATATCCCTTCAACCAAATCTATGTAGAGCATTAATTCAGCTTCGTGTAAGGTCTTTAAGCATGTCAAATTTAGAAGCTTAGGAACAGGGTAATTAATTTGTAAAAATTATTTGAAGAATAAAAATAGAAGTTTAATGCTTATTGTATTGTATCGGATATAAGTAAATATATCGAACGGAAAAGTTGCAATATCAGCATAAGTATCGAAAATAAAGTATTCTTTATTATAAAAAAAGGTTAATTATCAAGAATCAACTCATATAACGTTAAGATGTCGATAAAACTAGGAAAATATCCAATTAATTCATTTGTTATTGATACGATGTATAAAGAAGCATATCGACATAGCGCAAAGTATATCGGTTTAAATGCATCTTTCGTGTAAATTCACGATATATAGTACCTACTGATTTTCCCGAAATCTGTGCAGAGCCTCTAAGCTATGTTGTTTTTGTTATCTGTTATATAATTATGTTTTGCATGACTCTTTTTTGGGCTTTGGTGGAAGCTTTTTCTTTTAGATCCTTTGTTGTGTTGTATGCTTTATTGGAATTATTCTATGTTTAATCTAACAAAAAAAAAATACTTCTTTTTGCTTCAAAAACTGCTAATTAACTCTCTAATTAAAGTCCTGTTGGCCACACTTTGAAACTGTGACGTTATGTTGTAATAATGGTATGATCCCATGTTCAGTAAGAGGGTAAACACACAAGCACCGAATCGGTCCCAGAAAAATGCTCCGGGAGCAGCAGCAGCCATTGTGTATATGTCTACCAGAAACGTTTCTAATGTCCCAATGTCACAATGTCCCAGCTGTACTGTGCTATATTCCAATCATGATCCTCCGAGGTGGTGCCGAGTATTCTAATCGCCATTTTCTTTCGCTACTTGCCTTGCAGGAGGAGGTGAAGCCACCGCCAAAGCCAGCGAAGACGCCGCGCAAGCGCCAGCCGAAGAAAACGCTTATACCCAGCAGCAGTGACTATGGCAGCGTTCGCAGTCCACAGGAGCCGCAGCACCATCAGCTGCAACAGCAGCAGCAGCAGCAACAACAGCAGCAGCAACAGCACAACCAGCAGCAGCAGCAGCAGAACACGTACTACGACTTTAACACCAAGTGGAACACTCCGCTTAAGACGGAGAATAATGCTGCGTCCGTATCGCCGGCGGCCACCATAAATATACCCACATATCCGCAGCAGAGTCAGCAGCAGCAACAGCACCAGCAGCAGCAGCAACAGGCAGCGGCGGCGGCGGCGGCAGCGGCGCAGCAGCAACAGCAACAGCAGCACCTACCGCAACCTGCACACCTTCAATCGTCCCAGGCCCAGTCTCACTTGACCCAGTTGGCGCAATATTACCCAGCCTTTCCCCAGCCTATTGCCTCCCAGTACACGGCCTGCATGCAGCAGCAACAGCAACAGCAGCAACAGACTCTGCAGCAGCAACAACAACAGCAGCAGCAACAGCAGGCAGCCTACACACAGCAGCAGCAACACCAGCAGGCCTATACGCAGCAACAGCAGCAACAGGCGCAGCAGCAGCGGCAGGAGAAGACCGAAGCTGCCCAGCTCCAGGAGGAGGAGGCGACGGCAGCTGCAGCGGCAGCGGCAGCAGCGGCGGCCAGCAACAAAGTTATCGTGCCGAACATTGAGGAGGAGCTGGACTTTTTGGCCGACGCCACGGCGGCACCCAAGCAGGGCTACGCCAACTCTGTGTCCAGTAACGGTCGCGGCACAAACTCCTCCACCAACAACACCAATTTCGGCATACGCAATCCGAACAAGACACCGTCACCGGAGCCGCCGAGCTGTCCGACCAATTCGCACGCCGCCAACAATGGTCACGCTTCCGCCGCTCCAGCAGGAACCAGTGCCTCCGCCGCCTCAGCGTCCTCAGCGTACAGTCCCGCTGCGCCTAAGCCGGTTAGCGTGGGCACGCAAATTGGTGAGAAGAAGACCCAGTTTATGGACAGCTATCTCAAGTTTCTGCAGGGAGAACGGGACGACGATCCGCCGCCCGTGGTAAAGCCTTCCCGAAAGCTAAACTACCCGCGAGCGCCATACAAGCGGAAAGGCAAGGGATCTGGTAGTGGGAACGATGAGCCCACCACCTCGCAGGTCAACAATCAGGCAACAGTAGAAGCTGGCCAGACTGCGGTCGATGGACTGACCGGGCTCGTGGGTGACCACGACGGACATCGCATCAAAATACTCTCGCAAACGCAGATACTTCCCAAGAAGCGGCCGCACGCCCAAATGGTGGCTGCTGCCGCTGCAGCGGAGTCGTCACCATCATCATCGTCGTCTTCGGTGATCCAACAACCCGGGGATCCCACCTCGTTCCGGCCATACGCCCAGCAGCAGCAGGCGCAGCAGCAGCAGTCGATGAGCGGACAGCATTTTGTGCAGCAGCATTGCTCTCAACTGGCAGCTGGCGGAGGAGCGGGTCAAGGTATGTTACTTGACCAACAACAGCATAGTTCCAATAAGCACTCCACTACTATCGCTACTACTTCCACGCCATGCAACAACTACAACAACAACAACAACCACCATCACAACACGTCAGCCAGCGCGAATGCGAATACGAATTCCAATGCGACAACGCCGACGCCAGCACCAGCGCCGAATCCTCATCACTTTATAAACCTGCTGTGGCCATGGCAGCACTAGCAGCAGCAGGCACCACCAGCCACCCACCACCCACGCAGCACCACCACCCACACCACACGGACAGACAGCGGACAGACACTAGTGACCGAGACATTATACCGACTCCGACGACCCTTGGACGGTGTGTATATGTAAAAAAAACAACCATAATGACAACAACCAGAAACAAAAAGGAAAAAAAGCTAACTTTTAAATTGTTAAAAGAGCAAACAAAAACAAAAAATAATAATAACAAACTAAAAACATAAAGGAGAATCCCATGAACAAAAGTATAAAAGTATTTTTGAGATGATGAAGAAGAATCAAGAGAGAAGAGAGAGAACAAATATTATTAATTTTCAAAAACCCAAAATAAACCGTGTATTTTTATTATTTGTACTTGAGTAAGACGGAAACCCATTCCGATCCGAGGTGCTGGTGGTGCTGGTTGGTGCTCGTGGGATTAAAAGATGTTGCAGGTTGTCGTCGTTGTCGTTGTTGTTGTGGCTGGCCCCTTCCCCCGTTCCGACTACCCATGCCTGTCTGTGTCAGTGTCCTCCTGTTCAATGTTGTTGCTAACCACACTTTTGTGCTCCTCCACAGACCCTTTGAGTGTGCCGCCGCGACGCGAGCAATGCTCGCGGAAGGCCAAGAGCCAGAGCAGCATGCACGCGGCCATGCTGTTGAATTCCACTTCCGTCACCGGTGAAACTGGCATCGTTGGCGAGCCCGATGAGTTCACCGACTCGGACACGGATCCCGTGTGGACTCCGCAGGAGGAAGACGTAAGTGATTAGCCTCACCTCAGCTTCCATCCCTCCGTCCTCACCTCTTCCCCAACTCTCACGCAGAGCGATGATGCCGGCAAGGGCTATGGGAAGCGCAAGTTGGCTGCTCGCCGCTTAAAGGGTACACCGCGCAAGAATACCTACGAGCAGCTACATCACCAGCAACAACAGCAACCACAACAACAACAGCAGCAGCAGCAACACCATCAGCAGCAGCAACAATTGCAGCAAATGCAGGTGAACCAGCAACAGCAACACCAGCAGCAACAGGTACAGCAACTGACCGGTAGCAGCAACGATTCCGGCTACAATCCCCAGCAGAATCTCTCAGGAGTCACGGATGTGGGCTATGCCAGTGCCTCCTCGGGCACAGCTGCCAACACGGAAAACTTTAAAGTAAGCTATAAGTTAGGCTTGATTCAATAACTAAAGAGATTGGCTTTTAGAGCGATTATATATCCTATTATTCGAGCTTAGAATTAAATTATATTCATCTTTATATAGACGGGCGATTTTATAGTCTTGCGATCGGACTTGGTGAACGACTGGCCCACCATTTGGCAGGTTGACTCGAAGTGCATTTTGCAGAAGTATGAGCCGTTTCGCCAAAACGGAAAGACCTTTTATCGCAACATGTCCAAGGTTTGTTAAAATCAACAAAAAAAATTTATAAACTCGTAAACTAAAACCAAAACAATTCCCATTCAGTACGCCTCATGGAATCTCGAAACGAAGAAACTCTACCTCAAGGCCCCGGTGCGCATGCAGCTGCATTCCCACACCGAGACCATTGTGGAGTTCATGCGATCCGAGTTGCTTGCCGATGATACCGAGCAGTTCATAGAGAAGATCATGGAAGACTATCTCTCCTACCGAGACAATTTTGAGATCTACATTCAAACCATGATCTCTCAGGCGCTCGATCCGAGCTTCTTTTCGGAAATAACGCGGGAGAAAGGTGAGTCTCTGGTTATACTGCTTTAATAATTTAAAAAATATAATAATCCCTCCCTTAGACGACTACTTTTTGGGAAGCGTGCGCGTGGTTGACACCATAATGGAGAACTGTAAGCGCAAGCTTCTGGCCATAACTCCATGGACGAGGAGCACCATCTCCTCCATTGAGACCTGGCCCAAGTGCCATGTGTTCTCCGAGTGGGAGCAAAACAATCTGACGCAGAAGAACTGTGCTGGGTGTCACCAGCCTGGAATTGCAGTGCGTTTTCTACTTTTCGGAGAGCCATATAATCCCAATACCATGCAGACCATACCCGTGGATCCGCGCATAGTCTACGAAAAGGTATTTCTATATATTTTTAAACAAATTTTATGTTAAATCGTAAAGTTTAAAGATGGAATGTGTTTATATTAGGTCGATTTATAAACAATTTATTTCGTTTAATATTTGCAGGACATTGTCTTATGCCGGATTTGTGCCGCACGTGCCGATCTCTTCCACAAAATTGCGCACGAAAAGTTCAACCTGTTTATCAACTGCTCCCAAAGGGTCACCGAGCAGCAGCAACAGTTTCCTGGCAAGACATCAACGGAAATACTGAACGATCTGCTGGCTGAGCACAACTGGATAGATGAGGTAAGATTAAAGAATTTGCAATTTAAATTTAAAATGAATTAAAACAAATCGAATTATAATTTCCAGCTATTCCGTAACATGCGCAACTGTTGGGCCGAGGTGGAGAGTCTGGAGCGGCAGAAGCGTTTCCGTGAGGTCATGCAATAGAAGCCATTATATCACAACTGAGCAGACTCCTCCCGAATAAATCCGAGTGCTGGACATTAGGACAAGCCCCACGTATCGCTGCAATAAACTCAATGAGTTGTTATTTTTATTACTATATATGAAAACAGACGACAGACACGCGAAAGCTTAGTTTTTAGTGCAAAGACACATACTATTGTACTATGGTAGGCTTTAAGAGTAAGATATACGGTCTATGTGTGGACTCTGCATAATGCAATGCCATGTAAATAGCTAATACATATATCTAGCTATAGCCGCGCATAAAATATCATATTTGGAATCAAGAAAGGTACTAAATAATATAACGTTAGTACTAACCATACTCATTAGTTTTGAAGAAATCATATTTCTGCTTAAATCATTCTTTTAGCAAAAGTTCAAATTTCACAATTATTTTATAGGTTTTATCGGTTAAGGTCATCGCCCCACGCAAACAATCAAATTGTGTTTCGCTTTTGGAACCGTAATCATCAAATAACACTTAAGGCACTGTAAATATTCTTAGTTTACTTTAGTTACGCAAAAATCCAAGTGCAGAGCTTTTAGTTAACATCCTTTTTGTTATGCGGACTTTTTAATTTAAGTTGTGATTTTCTCAGAATCTTAGAGTTTCCTGAATAAATATGAAACAAAATCACATCAAGTAACTATTGACTGGCCTCATAAGCCATTTCTGTCGCATCCCTGATATATGTATGTACATAATTCTGTATATGGTATGGGAAATGTTCTTTTATTTTTGGGTTGCATAATACTGTAGCTCTAGGGATAGGAATCCATTTCAAAAACCGGCTCTGTCATCTCATACTTGATTAAATCCTTGACTATTCCGAGTATTCGGCGCCTGAAAATGGGCAATGTACGCTCATTGAGCATTTCATATTCCTCAATCAGGTCCTTGCACTTGGATTCGTCGGAAGAATCCGAAAGACCCTGGATGGCTTCGGACACTGTATCGATATCAAGGACCTCGTTGGCATTGGAAATGAAGAATGGAAGTGAAAAGGCTCCCATTATTAAGCCGTAAACTCCAAAGAGTTGCAACTGTCGGTTGAAGACGCTGCGCGGATAAATCTCCTCCAGGCGAAGATCACAAGAGGACAATCTTTGGTCCAAGGTGTCATAGTACGCGTTCATAAAGGCGGGAAAGTGTTCATCCCGCAATTGTTTCTCCGTACAGGCAAATAGGTAATGGACTATATCTAGCACTGGCGGTGCATATCGGGACATCTGAAAGTCAATGAGCTTGGCTTCTACAGGTCGACCATGGGGCTGTGGATAAAAAAATAAGTTTGTAACTAAAACATATGGATTTTAAGGCACTTCTTGCGGGCCTGATGATCTTAAATTATTAATACTTTGGTACAAGGAGTATTTAAAGAAGGAACTTGTAAGAATCCTAAAGGGCCCCTCACCTCATGTCTGTAAAGGATATTATTATTCCAGAAGTCTCCGTGGCAGATGACCGCATGTGGTGACTGTGATTTCCCATCCACGCAGTAGAGCGCCAAGGACTTTAAATACTTTTCACAACGCTCCAGGACATTTCGCATGGCAGCCACTTCGGCTTGGTCTCCATCCGTGTCGTCCAGAATATTGCGCGCCCTTCTCAGCTGCGCCTTGCCAAACTCAATGGTAACCTCCTCAATATTGGGAGTAAAGAGGTTATCCTTTTTCACGGATGCTACCAGCTCTCTGAACTTTTCCGGATCCCTTTTCTGTAGGATGAACGAGCAGGCGTGCAGCTCCGCTAGAGCCGTCAGAGAGCAAATCACAATGTCATAGGTGGGCATGGAGCTGCGGGAATTGGGCCGGAAGCCACTCTCAGATAGATCCTCAAAGATGAGGAACTCATCGGGAGCCTTCATGCCATTGGCCTTGAGTGCGGGTGTCACAGCGAATGATGATAGGTTCCTGAAGATGGGAAATACCTCCTGGTACATGAAGACCTCACGCGCATAGTAGTCCACCACGTGCATGTGGGACCTCCGTGCCTCGTTCTTGGGCGCCATCTTGACCACTAGGCTGGCGGCCTCGGAAACGGTGGGCCAACTCACGCGAAGGACCTGTCCGTAGGCATTCTCACCCACTCCCGCCATTGGCTGCGAGTCCATGGGCTCATGGTGGCGCTGGTAGAGTTCCAAAAGAGCGCTTGTCACGGCGCTCGAAAGCTCGCTCTCATTGCTCATAGCTCGGACTGGTTGTGATGTATTGTATCGCCAATGAATCTATCTTTCCGACTGAAGCGCTGCAGCTAATGTTCCCTGCTTTTATAGTTTGTTACTGAAAAAGCTCGCAGATAGTTGAGCTGCATCGTCGTGTGTGGTGATGAAACGCCAAGTGACCACGTGCTAGGTGACAGAGAGGCTTATCCTGCAAGTTTTTTACGGATCTACAACTAAACAAAATACGTCCATGTAAATAAATATTTTTACCAAGGTATGTATATGCTGAACACAAAATTCTTTATAAATATTGCAATACATTAGGCTCGCTGATCAATTATCTATGTTTCTGTTATGTACTAAGAAATACAATACATTTTCAAAGAATATTAAGTTAAGATTTAGTTATAATCTTAAGTGCTCTTTGAATGCGGTGAATATAAATAGATTATATTTTTCAATATATCATTATCAGGATTATCAGTCGATCGCAAATATCCCCAAAAAACTTAAATCTTTTTATAAATATATTTTGGGAATAAGGACTAATTATTTGTATAAGTAAGTTTTACTAGAAAAGTGTCTGCTTAACTTTAAGAAAAAAAAAATTGACAATCAGCAGACACCGTTTAGGGGAAGAACCATTTCAGTCCTGGTTTTACCCAAAAGTTCAATAGGTTTTATTCATATTATTCAAATATCATTTAAACTTCAGAATGATAATAACTTTCAAATTGAACAACATTTTCGAATCAAATAATAGACAATCAAAAATACTTTTATTTACAATTATTTACATTAGACAGAAACAAGAGCAACTTTCAGTTGCGCAGTAGGAAAATGCTAATATTTACAATAAGTAAATTTGTTTAGTTGATATTTTGTAGAAAACCAGTTAAGTCCTCTATTCAGAGGGTTTGCACAAGACGGTTTGACCAATTGACAGAAATGATAGTGCACTTCCTCCTCCATTGTGTACTGTGTTCTATTTTCAAATCCAACGTCAGTTGGCGTGATGCGAGTAGTTTCGGTCGTTGACCCTACTCAAGGCCACTGCGAATAGACCTTCCGTATGTGCATGCCAACGTATTTACGCAGGTAGTTAGAAAAGCGTGCGATTGGGGGGAGTAAAATAAAAAACTTTAACTTTTGCTTTACCAATTTCTGAAGCTTTCTAACATATCGGCCATTGAACTTGACCAGCGTCGTGCATTCACGGCGAATAAAAGCTCGCCAACCCCAACCCCGATCTAACCCGTTCTAATGATGAGAACCGATCGACTCAGTCGAGTGCAATTCCCTCATAGACGCGAGCTTTTCCCCAAGGCCATTGAGTGGAGGCGCGACAAGCTTTCGTCGGTTAAGGTTTAGCTTTCATTGCCATTGAGAGCAAGTCAGTGCTGTCAGAAATCTTGGCTAGATTAGAAAAATTAAAATAAAGTAGTGTCCACAAACTCTATTCAGTGGCACTGATCAAACAAAAATGTGAAACTTACTTCAAAAATCAATACTTCTTTATTGACTTAAAGTACCGAAAGCCAAGGTTGGAAATTGATCACAATAACCAAGTCATGATCATGATCAGGCAAGTAAATCGAAAAACATCCCCATTGTTAATTTTGTAATCCTAAATGCGAATGAAATCTCGGGCGAGTTATAGAGTTTAACAAAAATTAAAGGATTACAAAATCCGAATTCTGATAGTTTATATAACCTTGCAGGGCATTTTAATTTTAGTCAGAAGCTTACAACCTAGTAAAGGAGTCATTTCCGACCCTAAAAATCATTTATATTATTATTCCGAATTAAAATTAATGAGTTTTTGGCTTAGTTATGTTGATTTTCATGATCTAAATTTAAGGGTATAAAAGATTCCGTTTTCCGAGATTAGCTTTCTTCCTTATACATACTTTAATAACAACTGCCTATATAAATGTAGCCAAAACAAAAATGTCTAAAATGACAGCATTGAAAGCGAGTATTCGGCGGTCGTTGAACCGACACCATTTCGAAAGAAGCGGCGCTCCGCAGTTGCCCAACTGCCCGACAGACCCAAAACAAAATATAGTTTCGCTTTTTGATACCGCCTGCTCGCGGGGTATGATGATTTTACACTGAGGCAGAGAAACTAGAGAAAATTCATTCAAATTGAAATCAATTTTCTGAACTCTTTATATAAGAGATAAGCTCAAAGAAAAATTATTTTCTACAAGAATGAGAGCAAACTTGGAGCCGATTTTAGAATACCCTGCGTAGATGATGCTGATCAAGATTAACCTTGAAAATGACTTCTTCATTGCTTCTTATAATATATATAAAATATCCCTTAAGAAAACATCGGCATATTATCTACTTATTCACTTTATTTAATAACAATAAAATAGTTGGATTTCGTTTGTTGTTCCCACAAAAGCGTTGGAAAACGCTCCGTCCCCTTATTGGGAGTTGGTTTTCTATAAAAATTAACTTACTTTTAAGTTGGAGTAAATTAACTTTAAATGCTTGTTTTAAACAGTTGAAATGAAAATATTATCTACAAAACTTGTTAAATATTTAAATATATTAGTTTAAGCAAGGACAATTACATAATGCATTTATTTTTTAATAAATTAAAAAATTAAAAAGTTACAATTAAACAGCATTAGTTTTACAACAAACATTGACAACTAAACATATTATGAGACGCGAGACAAGAGAACATAAATATGTTACACAAATTCACAATAAAAAATAAAGAAACCATACTACTCGCCCATAGATGAAACTCAGTTATATAAAAAAAGATCTAGTAACCAATAAGGCTTTTAAAAAACATTAGAAAACTGCCTTCATGCTATGTTCGATGTTATTGCTTATTTCTTCTCTCTTAGTTTGTACAATTTGTAATTTAAAGACAATAAAATATTTGTTTGAATTGTAGCTTAAATGTACGGTGGAATAGTCTTAGGTATATACAATCAAAATAATTAACTAAATACATGATTTACTGTAGCTCCGCGGAGTCGGCAGTGTTTGAGTTTGAGTTCTCCTCCGACTTCTTCGACGACGGCGAGTCGGATAGATTTGGTGAGAAGTCGCGTAGCTTAACAACGTTACCAACGTTCACCAGATTGGCTGCCTCGGCCACTGAATAGCCAATATCCGGCGGCGTGCCCTCTGGATAGCCCAAATAGTAGTCTGCAATGCGGCCAGCTTCACGTAGCCCGCTCAAGTAGGCTCCGTGCACGGTGGCCGGGTAATTTCGTATCGTATGCTCTCCAGCGAAAAAGAGGCGGGGCAGACCTTCCGCCTCCTTACTGGATGGCGGAATTACGGGTGCCGCCAGTAGGTCATAATCGCTGCCAGAGGACCCAACGGAGACGTAGCTATAGGAGCCACGGGCCCAGGGATCGCTGCGCCAGCGTGTGACCACAGTTTCCTTCGGCTGTGGAACTGAAGTATTTCCGAAGATATTTTTAAGCACCGACATGCATCGCCCAATGATTATGTCGTCGGTCACGCTTTCCACAAGGTTAGCGGCCATGCCAGCAACCAAAGCTAACAACACGGGCGATGAGCTAATACTCCAGAAAAGGAACATTTCCCCTAGGAAAGATATACGGAACATTATAAAGAGTAACCAAAAGTACAACGTAGATATACATATGTATTAATCATATCAGTTCCCTCTCGACATAAATCCCTTGAAATGACTAAATCTTATTGGGTCTGAATAGATATCTTCAGGCACTTACCCCGACTGGAGGTGGTACTGCCCACATGGCCAAAGAGATTAGCATTGGGATCCCAGAAGATGCGATCAAAGCAGAGAACCACCTTATTCAGGTTCCCGAATCCTAGTCTGCGTATGGCCTGCTGCTTCCAGTCCGGCAACGGAGGATCAAACTTGACCGTATTGCTCTGCTGCGATTCCTCGTGGGCCACGGCCACTTTCAGAACGCCCAGCGTGAGCGTGCATACCGCCAAATCGGCCTTGTATGTCATCAGTGAGTTAGAGGTCTTAAGGTTCTCGGCCACCACTTCCACGCCATGGGTACCGTACTTGATCTCCTTCACGGCGCTATTGACGCGAATATCCAGGTTTTCGGTGAGAGCCACTGGCACACAGGAATACCCATTGCGAACGGTGGTGTGATGGCCGATGAACTCGAAATCGTCATCCTGGTCCCAGTGCTTGAGCGACAGGTTGTTTAGTCGGGTGGCATTGGCGAACTCCAGGTTGGCAAAGTGCCAATCCAAGATGAGTCGGTCGCGGGAGGAGAGGTACACATCGCTGAAAATATGTTTTTTAATCAATTATTTTTCGAATCTTTTTTGTAATTTAAGACATTAACGCTAATAAAAAAATTACTGTAAAGAAAAACCCCCTTACCTGGGTCTGTTCTGCTCCATCTCGTGGAGTTTTGTCTCCATCTGCTTGTCTTCGTCACGGAGCTCGCCAAATAATTTGACGGCTTCCTCTAGCTTGTGCTGGGTGTTACGTATGCTAAACTCCTGGCGCGCGTAGGTCAGATCACTCTCCACGCCCTTGGGCATTCTTTGCTTCACTAGCGCGGCATGCTCGCTTCGGAGTGTGTCGATGGTCTGCTTGACTGATTTAATGCGCCGTCGATGCTCAATGATCTTCGTTTGAGCTGCTATAATTTCCTGCATGTGCAGAGCCCGCTTGTGCATTACCTGCATCTCCTGCATGCTAATGATCCACTCAAGGGCGTCGCCTAGCGACACCGGACAGTTTCCGGCATAGTTGAAGTCAAGGCGGTGTGAGAGGTAGCTGGCCGATTCCAGGAGTCGGTTGAATTCCAGCTCGATGACATCGTCTTTCTCCTTGGGCACCGGCTTGCCATCGGGCCCATAAAGCGGACACGTCTGCTGTATGGGCACCAAATCCATGCCGATCTGCTTGCTAAGAATGGTCATAGGGTTGCCATAGACGCCGGTCACCACCATTGCCCCCAGATCGGCGATGTAGCTGTTCTTGCGAAAGGTGGCAATGCGGCCGCCCACTCGATCCCGTGCCTCCAGAACGATCACATCCATGCCGAACTGCTGCAGCTGCTGGGCCACGGCCAAGCCAGAGATTCCCGCTCCAATGACGATCACTTTGCCCAGCTTTTTCGTAGGAATCGGACGCTGCCGCTTGAAGATTCCAAAGTTGATAAAGCCGTGGCGCTCCAGGAACGAGTGAACCCGCCTTACCAGGCCGGGCTCGCTGTCAAAGGGAGGCGGCAGCGATTTTAGTGCATTATCGAAGCTCAGCTGCACCTTGGGATTGTCCACCCACATATGCAGCAGGCTGTTGCGAATGTTGAGGAACACGCGGTGGCCCAGGATGCCCGATCGACTGATGTCCGGGAAGCAGGCTTCCTCGTTGGGTGTCATCTTGCTGAAGGGTAGGCGGGACTGGAAGACTGCGCCCTCCTGGCCGGAAAGAACGGTGGGTGTGCCCACATCCCGTTCCCGAGCATCGCCATTCTGTGTCGGTCGCGGATTTCCTGTGGCTTGTCCCGAAACAGATGTTGCGTTTGCCTCCGATCTCCGACCTTGCGTTTGGTTCTGACTCCGACTCCGGTCCCCATGCTGGTTGTTGTTGGAAGATGAAGACGACCCCGAGGTGGACTTCTCACCGGCGGGGGCGGCTTCTCCACTGCCACTGGGTCTGTTGCTATAGTCTACCTTGGGCCTGTTGCGTCTGCTGGTGCGCCGCTCGTCCGCAGCGGCGCTGGTGGCAGGTGCGTCGTTGGAGTCGTCGTCCGGCGGCTTCTGTTTCTGGGATGCGGTCGAAGGAACAGCAGTAGCAGTTGTGTTCCGTTTGGGCGAAGGTTCGCCGTCGGAATCGTCGCTTATCAACGTGACGTACTCAATGGGCTCGGACATTTTGGAGCCGGCACTGCCTCCGCCTTGGGTGGGCTTCATCGCCGGCAAATGGCAACAGTGGCCGGGAAACCAAAATATATGAGCGTCCTAAAAACGTAACCGGAAACTCAGACATAAATTCGGAAAATTCACGGTCTCAAATCAAACATACTGCTGAAAGTCACGGGTCCTTAGCACAATCACAAAATTGGTTTATATCAAATTCATTGCATTTTGTTTTCTTTTTCTTTTTTTCTCTAATCTAAGCGGTTTTTATTATCGCACGTTGTGGCCTATAAACTGTTTCCGATCAGAACTATGCTTATTTCGAAAAGAACAATTATTTGGTTTTGGTTGCCGCATAACCTGTTTCCACTAGTTGTGCTTTTAATTTAATATGTTGACGCTAATATTCGAATTTTCGACATTTCGGCTTGCAAAGCTGTAAAATTGTTTATATGGTTTCGCCGGTGTGGCCGTCGCTTACAAAAACCGGTTCGACAGGAGGAGTGCTTTGTTCAGGCAACACCATCTGGCCACACTGAAACTTAGCTGGGTTGACTTGAATCTACGAATTTTTCAGGGAAAATGTAAGAGCAAATATTATTTGCTTGTGTTCTGATTATCCATCTGCGATCGTGCCGAAATATTAGAATAACGGATATGTGTGACAATCTCAAACGTGCCCGCCAGAAAGCTAGGTTATATGATTAATTTCTTTGAAAAACATTCGATTAGTTTGCTTTTTCCTGATTATCGATCTGTGATCGTGTCCAATTACCACCACTAGCTACTAGAATAACGGTTCTAAAGTTTTTGAAAATTTTATGTTCCGAAATTAAAAAAGATCGTATTTACCTAAATTGTTTATCTTATTTTTATTGCTGGCTTCAGTCACATAATTTTAATTGCTAAAGTGTGTACAATCGATTGTCTGGTATAAAATGGAAATAAATTTGTATTATCAACTGTTAACAATCTTATTACATAAAATGGTATGGGAGTATACGAAACTGACGACTGACTGATGACGATGACAATATATAACAAACAGCTGCAAACATGCTTCCAGATCACTCCAAGATGCGCAGTAGGGTATTAACGGAAATTCTTTTGACATTTTTACCCATTACCAGCTACTTTATATCTGATCGTTAACCGAGAAATAAAATGGCTGGAAATAAGTTAAGAATTCAAAAGAATTTTCGCTTGGGCGTGGCAAATGACAGTTCTGACATTCTAAAAAAAAGGAATCATTAAACACTGAACAGGATCGACAATTCAGATTCAAGATTACCTGACCAACTTGGGGCCGTTGAGGCTGTCTGGCTCGGCGTTGTTCACATCGCTTAGAGGTGTGCTGGAGTCCTTTTGGTCGTGAGGTCGCTTCGGCGAGGCCACTACCTTGGCCAACTGTTGCTCCGGCGAGATAAAGGTGTCGGAGTTCTCCTTTTGGGTCTGCTCCCCGTCCATGTCATCGTTCCTCTCTGGCGGCTCTTGCTTCAAATTAAACGGATTCAGGCAATGACCTTTACAATAACAGTTTTCGGAGCACTCCTTGTTTCCCAGAAAGCAGCCGCAGCGCTTGCCGTTGCACTTGGTCCGGCATTTGCACTTGACGACCTTTCCGTCCTCGTGGGCCGCCGTAAAGCTGAGGGAGGAGATGGATCCGTTGCTCACTTCAGTGCCATTGAGCTGTGACGCATCCTGTCCCACTCCTCCCCCCGGTTCCATGGAGGTCGATGCATGGCTGTTTTGCGATCGCTGTTATAAAAAAAATGATAATGATTCTACAAGTGAGGAAGATAAAAGTGAATTAGCACTCACCAACTTGTTTTTCGTTCGTTTTCTTGGCACCCAGTCGGGATCGTTGCTGTCGACCATGTCTTGGCTGTCGTTCAGGTCGCTCATGTAGATAGAGGCGTCGAGATCTATGATGGGGCCTTCAGGAGCCGTCCTTGACTTGGGTGAATTCGCCCCCAGAGCCTTCAACTTCGGTGCCTTCAGGAGAACTGCCACCTTCTCCTCGTAGGAACGCTGCTGGCTGAGCTTTTCTTCCTCGTGTTGGGCTTCGGCCAGCTTCAGGCGGTTGCTCAGTGCCTCGTGCATCTGCTGGGCCTCCAGGAGTTGGGCCCGTACGTCGTCCAGAGCCGTACGCTGCTCGTTCGAGCTGATTGCTTGGTGCCTGCGCTGCTGCACCAGGGTCTTGAGCAGCTGCTTGCTCACCGATCGCGACTCGGCAATGCTTTGGACGCCCTCGGATAGGGCGCGAATACGACTGTCCAGGTCACTTTGACAGACTTTCTGCTGCAGGTCCGATATCTGGGCATTCCGCATCTCGAGCTCCTCTTCCAGGCTGGCCAGCAGCTTGGCTTGCTCCTTGGCGTCTGCGGGATTCGTGCTCGTCTGCTTCTCCATCAGATGATAGTGCTTGTTAACTTCGGCCCGGTCCTCCATCAGCTGCTCCAGACTGTGCTCGGCATCCACTAGGGATAGTATGATCTCTAGTTCGCGATCTACCCAAGAATCAGCTTTCGCGCTGGCACCGCTGGCTGCTCCGTGGTCCTTTACTGATTTCTGGCGCTGCGCCTGAGCTGAGGCCTGCCGGTCCAGGGCGTCCTTCAGGCGCTTGTTTGCGGCCATCGCCTCCTCGCACTTGCGTTTAAGCACCTGCCGTTGCTTGGCATGGAGCGTCTGTTGGCGCACCATCTCAGACTGCATTTTGCGGTCTTTGCTCCTCAGCTGTGTCACCTCTTTCTGGTGCACCATCCTCAACTGGCGGAACTTCTCCGACTCGCCGCGCATGGTCCGGATCAGCTTAACCTTTGACTCCTTCATGGTCTTGATCTCGTCGCTAAGATTCTTTATTTTCTCGCGCTCCTTTTCGCGCATCTTCAGCATGTTGGCCTGAGTGACGACCTTACGCCGCAGATCGGCGATCTCTTGCTCGAGCGTCTGGAGCCGCTTGCGCCGCTCCTCTGCAATTTTAGCAGAGGAATCCTTGCTCTTGATGTTGCGAAGCTGGTCCAAGAGGCTGCGGCGCTCCTCCTCCAGGTCCTCGATCTTCTGGTTGCACTGACGCAGCTTCAAATCCTCATCCGTCGCCTCCAGTTTGCTGAAGTTGCGCATGATGCGTACGTGCAGCTCCTGTTTGAGATCCAGCTGCCGGTTGATGTTTCTTAGCTCGCTAGCAAAATTCATTTGCTTGTCGGTGTACTCTTCAGACTGCAAATGCAGCATCTCGTGCGCCTCATCGCCGCCGTTGCCATCCGAGCCGGTATCGTGTCCATTGCTGAGCTGGTGGCGAGTCTCGTGGCCATGCGAGTCCAGCTCGTCTTGCGTCCGCTGCAGGTGATCCTCCACCATATCCACCAGATGGCTGATCTCTCGTAGCCGGTCGTCTCCATCACCGGAGCCAACCTGCTGCTGCTGCTCTAGCTTCTCCTTAAGCTGGAGAACGTGGGCGCGGAGTTCATCATGTGCCTGTTCGGCAATGTGGGCCCGCATCTCCTTCTCAGTAAGGTCAACGAGAGATTGGTGAAGCTCTTGCTGCAGCTTCCTGTTCCTGTCCTGCAGGCTGCGCACCTGCTCCTGCAGGCGTTGATTCTCAAATCTCGCATTGTCGGGAATTTGATCCAGACCAACGGCTCCCACGGCACTCGTGATGGAGGAGCTCATCTTGCCTCCATCCAGAAGTTGCAGCCGCAGTTTCTGAATTATGTCCTTTAGCATGTTGACCTCGGCCGCGTGTGGATCCTGATTAACCACCGGCTTGTTCTTGATTTGAAGCGCACGGTCAGCGTAGCGCAACGTGCTCACCGTCTCCGCCGCATTGTAGTCCGCTGGACTGACGCAGGCAATCATCAGGGTGATTGAGTTGCCGCCGAGGGAGTCCTGTAGCAGTCGCGTTAGCTTCGACTGCCGGTAGGGTATGTAACCAGGAGTGTTGGCAGCTGAAAAACGGCCAGTAATACGGAGTTAAAAAAGTTCGAATGCCAAGATAAGATCTATACTCACATCCCAAGGCATTTATAACATTGCCAAGTGCCAGCAGGCCTTTGTTGATATTTACGCCCTCCTTAAACCGATCTCCACTGGCCAGGGTCTTCGAGCAGCGCTCAGAACCGGCGAGATCCACCAGATTGAACTTGGAGGTGGTCACAGATTGCCTGGTGAGGACGAAAGCATTACTAATCAGATCGAGCATAGTAGAGAGCGTGGGCATACGTGCTGTCCTTCTTGGTGGCCACTAGGGTGAGTGTGAATATGGCATGCGAACGTGAGGAGGTCTCGTTCATGGCCGTTGCAGCCACTGCTCTGCCAGAAGAGCCGCGCATCAGATAATCCGTCACCTCCTGGGCAGACTTCACTGCCAGCTCAGTCAGGCCGGGCATCACCACCCGCTTGTTGACCTCCTTGATGTCAACTGTGATCTTCCCCGGTGAGAATAGATCGAAGAATTGTTCCTGGTACAATTCTACAAAGGAGCAGGTAACGCTGAAACTGTACTCCTCTTGCCGCGCGGCAATCTCCTGGAAAATGTCCTCAACAGCGCGAGGAATTACACCCGCGTTCTCGTCCATCACACCGTTGTAGCTGGTGCCCATGGTAAAGGTCTTGCCTGAACCTGTTTGGCCGTAAGCGAGGATTGTAACGTTGTAGCCTTGCAGAAGTTTCCTCTGCTTGGCCAGCACGCAGCTCTCGTAGATCTCTCTTTGCGTGGCGTCCACGTCGAACACATGGTTGAATGTAAACGTCTCGCTCCGGTTTACTATTACTTGAGGTACTGCAGGCGAGGTACGCTCTACGGCGATCCTGCAGCCGCGGTCTACCTCCGACTGCACCAGTGGACGCACGCGTAGCGCCACAGCCACCGAGGTGGGATCCTCGCTCCCGCTGGACATCTAAATAAAACAGACATGCATTGACAAGGGGAAACTAGTGCATTCAAAGGGAACTCACCTTTAAATCAACAAGCAAAATAGTTAACAGGCAAACACGAACAGAGAACCACGAAAATTAAGAACGACGCCAGTTGCAGTTGTTGCCGATTTAAAAAATGGTGGGTTCAGTGTGACCGTGGCGCGGCAGCACCTAAACGATCGAGCTATCGATATCGATTCGAACTAGCTTTTTTTATATTTTTCTTAACGAGTCAAACTGAATTGACGTAACTGCTTTGCGATATACGTTATTTTGAATTTTTACCTAATTACATGACAAATCGATCTTGTGGATGATTTTCAGGAGTTTGACATAATTAACATATAACATATTACATTGTTTTTGAAAATAAACAATCAGGGAAGCTCCGTTCTGAAGCCAAAATTTGTATACACTGGAAGCTAATAATTTCGATCGATTGAAAACATTGCTGAAGTAGTTTTAATTGGCTTATTGAATCTTTAAACTAAATTTAAATTTACATTTTTCTTATTTTAATTAATTTATAAAACGTTCATAACAGTTTTTTTTTATATCTTATGACCATTAAGTTTATTCAATTTAAAACTATATTTGTTGATATTTTCATATAATAATTTCTGGACAAATTAAAGTTTTCGATTTCAATTATTAATTTATTTTTTAGTTTAAAAAATAAATTTTGAATAAGTAAACATTTTTAGAAATTGGTTAAATTGTTCTAACAATTGGTTCTCAAGCTTGCATTGTGACATCAAAAACAATCCCAAAGTGTTACGTCATTCATGTATTGGTTAAGTGCCTAGTTTTTAAATTTAAACGCAGCTTCGTCGTTATCTCTTTATGTTAACCACACTTTTTGATTAAAGAAAACCCGAAATCTATTTATAAAATTCAGTTTTAATTTCCCAGCGTGTGATAAGATGTCAATATTAATGAGAAAAGAATGATATCCATGCTAGTTCCTGAAGTGGTATTACAAAAATTCCACATTCCTAATATTTTCGGGTGGGTTTCTCCCGAAACGAAATGGTAAACAATCACATTGTATTGTAATCTTAAGTTACCACTATTTCAAATATTCCCACAAAAAACAATATTTAAAAACATATTATAAAACTATTGTGTCAGAAGATACTCATGTTTCAAGAACGTTTGCAGGTCCCCCCAAAAGAGGTAAACATTGGTCTAGTTTATGCCATTCACAGAATATAATATTGAATATTTAATTGGGAACACCAATAAAATCACAAGACTCAGTCACGGTCATCGCAGCACTTGTCGTAGATGATCGTGGAGGTGCAGGCCTCGATGGTCTCGTCGAAGAAATGGTCAAAGTGACAGGTCTCCTCCTCCACCGTCTTGCCGTCGACGCAGCGGATGAAGTTGTGGCAGTTGTTGCTGCTACTGGCCACCAGCATAGTTCCGCGTCCGTCGCACCTGTTGTACTCGCACACCACCTGGGAGGCCGGGGCGCAGACTTGCAGTTCCGCATCGAAAAAGTATCCCTCGCGGCACTGCATCCACATTGGGTCCAAATCTATCACTGGGGACAGGCCCTGGCAGTAGAAGTAGCCGCGACAGGTTGCCAAGTCGGACACAAACGCCGGCTTTGTCGATTTGGAACAGATTCCGCTCTTTGAGTGGGCTGAGCACTCTATCGTGCTGGGCTCCACACAACTTCCGCTCTCCACATCGAAGTACTGTCGCTTCTTGCTGGTGATGCACGAATTCAGGGTGTGGCTCTCAGAGCTGTTGCACTCGTAGTACTGGGCGCAGTCATCCTCCTTTCGGAACTTTGTCTTGCTCGGCACCAGCTCACATATGTTGTTCACATCGACGCAAGTCGAGTCCACTCCGTGCAGGCACGCCTGCTTGGCCTCATCGAAGTGCTGATTATCCGGACACATTCCTGCGAGCGGCACACCATTCACGCAGTAGAAGTACTTCTGGCACTCTGTCGGATCGGCCACCCACTCGCCGTTCTTGCCCTCGCACCGGTTGCCGCAGTACTTGTTGCTGTTGGCCAGCGTGTCCACGCATTGGTTCTTGCTGGGACTGAAGGACTGGCCGGAGGTACAGGTGAGGACGGTGCCCTCGCCGTTAAGGCACTTGATGTATTGGTCACAGGTGCCCGGCTTCCGGATCTGAGTTCCGTTCTTAAACAAGCGACACAGCTCCTCGTACTCACCGATGCTGGCCGCCGACGATGTATGCCAAGTCATTAGGAAAATACATCCGAGAAGCACTCCAAAATAACTTGATTCTGTAAAAAAGGATTCCTATTGTTAAAATTTCTTATCTTGAAAGGGTTTGCAAATATTTATATCATGGTAGGTATATTTGTTTATTATTTATTGGTTCTATTTAATTCCGACTGATTTGCCTATTAATTATTTATTGTTATTTGCTTTTAAGTCTTATCATCTCATAAATTAACCCCATAACAAGGAGTTCCTACTTTTCTAGTTATACATTTAAAGCTTGGCCCATTTATTTTGCATAAAGAGAAGACAATTTTGTTTAAAAACTCAATACTAACATGAATATTTATTTTTTAACTAGTCAGATCTGCCTGAATAGTCCTTCTTTATTTTAGTGTCTTTTCAGATGACTGCTTAACAATTTGAACAGTGTACTTGGGCATAGTTGATAATACTTACTCGGCATGGCTGATTATTGGGGAATTTGGTTTAATTTGCAGGGGAAGAGATCGCGTTGTCTGATGTGGCCTCGCGTACTAATTGCTCCCGACTAAATGGAGTTTCGTGAATGGAAAAAGTTTATATTAACCAGCGGCGAACATGGCTGCTGCCACCGACTAACTGCCTCGGTTGATAAGCAGCTGCGAATCTTATCGATGTTGTGCCAAAAAGTACGTAAACCCCTTCAAGTGCCCAGTAATTTGCGATGCAAATCAGCCGCGAAGAGGAGTCTGTCTGGGCGTGGTGTCCAGGAAGGTAGTGAGGTTGGACACCATATGAACACTAATTGGAATGGAAATAATAATGAAACTGGTTAATGAGTTGTTGGCTCTTATCTTAAACAGAAAATAGCCGTTTATTGGCTGCTAATTAATTGAACTATAAATATATTAATCGCGTAATCGCAGCAGTCACAAGTTATTGTACTTGAATGGTCGTCGTAAATATGACAAAATGATAAAGCCAGTTAGTCGTTCCCAAATTGTTTTTGGAAAAAATCAGAGCTTTAAAAAACTGAAGGAAGAACGATTATCATTTATTGTTTTTTTTGCTCCCACCACCTGCACGTAAAGTTTCCACGATTTCTTTATACTTTATTTACATATATTTGTTATTATTTTTTATGGTTAATTACTGTAAGTGTGCTTTCAAAAATATAATCTACATATTTCTACCCGGTAACAGGCAAAAGAATACATCCCTAAAACGTTAAATGATAAATTTTCTTGATCTGCATTATCAGAGAAGTCGATTGCGCCATGTTTAAGAATCTAAGAGCTAGAGTTATGACAATGTCGACCACACAAATGATACAAATTTATTGCTTAGCTAAAGGCTTCCTTTTTGGTTTAATTTATGTAAAATTAATAAGAGTTTTATTTAAAATCAGACAGTTAAAAGACAATAAAGAGCAACCTTGCCTCCATCTCGAATTTGTACAGACCTCAGCAGGTTGATTAGTCGAGTCTCGTACGGTGATACGTATTTAAGCTTTTGTTTGTTTATTTATTTTTTTCAACATCTATATCCTCCGTTTCTGATAGGGAATATGGAATAGAACCATAACCAAATGTATGAAGTCTCTGGAAAGTTTATCAAAACAAAATATCCTCTATAAACTATGATTTTTGCAAGCACTCTTTAATAACGTAAACGAATTTTACCAGCTGAGAATACTATTTATTTTTATTTGCAGGCAGTGTAGCTTAGGACATCCGGGACACAGGCTCCCTTATGCTCATCAAAGAAGTAGTTGCCGCAGGACTTCTCCGCCACAGTGATGCCGTCCGCGCATATCAGATAGTTGCGGCAACCGGTGGTGGCGCTGGCCACAAAGGTGGCCGTGCGACCATCACATCGATCCCACTTGCAGGCGACCGAGGTGGGATCCTTGCAGGTCTGGCTGGAGGAGTCAAAGAACTTGTCCTGGGGGCACTGATTCCAAGAGGGATTTTCATCCGGAGTGCCATCCGCCTGTTTGCTGCAGTAGAAGTAACCGCGACAGGTGGCTCCATCCGTGACGAACTTGTTTTCCAACGGTTTCTTGACGGTGCCGCAGACGTTCGAGGGCAAGGGATGGGCATCGCAGTCCACCAAGGCCTTGGCCACACAGGTCCCTGTGCTGGCCTGGTAGTATGCGGTGCTGGCACAGGTCTTGTCCTTCAGCACGCCCTTTTCGCATACGTGATACTTGTTGCATCCCTGTAGATTGTCAAAGTTCACGCTGTTCTTCACGATATGGCAGTACTCGAAGCTGCTGGCCGTGCACGCCGACTCGTAGGTGCGAGTGCACATCTGGGTGGTAGCATTGAAGTGGGTCTCCGTGGGACATTTGCCGTACTGGGCCGTCTCCTGGTCCGAGCAGTAGTAGTAGCCGTAGCAGGACTTGGGATCGGCCACGAACTGGCTGGCCGAGTCCTCGCAGGACACCGCGCAGCTGGAGTCATCCGACAGGGCTTTCACGCACTTGCCGGTGTCCTTGTCAAAAAAGGGCGTCGATCCCGAGCAGGAGCTGTAGTGGCTCACGGAATTAATGCAGGTAATCGATTGGCTGCATGAATCGGGATCACGGATCACGGTGTTGTTGGAAAACAGGCGGCAGATGTCCTCTTCCCTGCCATTAGCCACCCCGAAGTTCTGGACCAGCAGCAGCAGCAGTGCCAGGCCAACAAAGGCTTTGGGTTCTGAAAGTGTGATTACACTTTGGTTAGTCAAAGTTCCATGAGATTTGAAGAAGGTTAAAGTCACCCACTTTCCATTGCAAAAGAAGAAAAAGTTATCGGCAGGCAGCTCAGCACTCGACGAACTTATAAACCGAACTGAGTTCGCTCCTCGGCGGCGATTGCTTTTATTGCCCCTTCATAGCCTATATTAGAGGATCAGCAGCGATCCGCAGGTTATTTATTTTTATTGGCGAGATAAGCGAATTGATTTTTATTCGGGGTAACATCAGACGGTGTGCTATACTAATAAGTACCCTGTATCTTTGCAGTTAATACATTTAAAATTGACAGGGCTTTGGAATTGGAAAATTTAACTATTTGACTTTCATGAACGTTTTTTGTTCTTTCTATTGTTAAATTAAAATTTTTTTAGAGGTGTATCTTGATTTTATTTGAAGTGAAGTATCCATGAGGAACATGGTGACATCAATCTACAAATATGTTGATTCTGCATATTTTAATTATATTTAGCTTTTTTTTCTTGTGTGTATTATAAAAAACATAAATAAACAATAAATCAATAGTTTATCATCAGCTGGCATATAAACTTCTAACAATGCCTTAGCATTTGCTGATTTCAAATATGTGTTAGAATATCTTTCTTTATTTAATAAAGAAATTCTTTCTTTTTTATAATATACCCCATTTCAAAGGGTTTAAGCAGCAGGTAATTCAAAGTCTATAGTTTTAAAAATATTGACCATTTTGGCAATTGGTAACTGATAAACAAAATAGGAAGTAGATAAGATTAATTATAACTAAGGCATTAGCTGGGTTAATTCATAAACTCAAGGAAAACTATATTAAATGACACAAAATCAAGGGTTTCTCAACCTCAAGAAAACGCGCTGATTATTTACAATTCCTTGGCAATATCATAGTGGAAATTATTTGTGGACCTTATATGCTATCCGACAGAAATTCGAGAGTGGAAATTAATTTCAATTGCATATTTATGAGCTGAATTTAATAATCCTTGCAGTATGCTTTTGGATACATAATAAAATATGTTTATGTTGCTTTATTTAATTTGAGAACATTTAAATATATCCAGAATTTATTAATAATTCATATTCATTTAATTCATGAAATAAAAACAACATTCTTAAATATAAGAACAAAATAAAACACTCACACGCAGTGTGGCCTGCGTAATTTACATACGAACCGTTATCAAATCTCCAAAAATCGGCACTATCTTTGGATTCTGATTGACAAAGTGTCATTGACAAGAGGTTCCAGGGGCATGTGCCAAATGCACATGATCTGATAGGTCTTTGCATATATAATGGCAGCATCTTACGGTGGAAATTTAGTTCATTATGATCTTTGTTCTTGCAGCCTGCGGTATCCAGTCACTGCTGTTTGTGGCCAGTGCCTTGGGCGGAGTGATCGAGGACTTTGAGTATCTGTCGGTGGAGGACTTCTGTGACTGTCGTGGCTACATCCTCTGCAAGAACGGCAAGCAGATCCGTGCCAACTGCCCCAACGAGCTGGTCTTCCAGCACACGTCCAGGTCCTGCGTTTACGAGAACCAGTACCACTGTCCCAAGAGCTCCGCGAAGCGAAGCGATCCCTAATGCCGCTCGCTGCCCAACAACACGCGCTGGCCGATTCCGTCCACTGCGACCAGTACTACGAGTGCGTCAGCGATATCCTGCACATCCAGTCCTGAGCGCCTACGATGTTGCCCTCGGCTACTGCGTGAATGTGTCCGAGGTAGTCTGCTACGAGACGGCCGCCCTACCGGAGCCCACTACTACATCTGCAACAAGCCCAAGGCCGGCAGGCACGACACGGAGCTAGGCAACTGAACTGCCCGCTGATCCAGTACTTTGACTCCGAGAAGCTTTCCGCGACAATATTTACGTTCCCTGCCAGAAGGACTGGCGATGCTTCGGCGGAGCACCGCCGGATGTCAAAACCAACCTATGTCCCTCCGGAATGTATTAGGATTAAGCGAATTTAGCAAGGATGATTGATTGTTTTTTATTTTTTTAATCAATATCGATTGCTTTTTTGAGTGCAGTAAATAATTTTAATTGCATATTTGTGAGCTGTCTTACTTCTATTTGAAGTATGCTTTCAGGTAAAAGTATACATTAACTTTTGGTAATGCCAAAAATACTATATTCTTGAATATGATTATGTAGTCCATGTGAATATAAGAATTCGGATATCTTTCCAAATATAAGAGAAGGATATTTTTTATATTTAGAATGTTGTACATATTTATTGTAATTCTTTTGCCTACAAATTTGCGAAAACGTCTGTATAATAGAGACATGCTTTCATTTACTCCAATAATGTCTTGAATGGCATTATTACTCATACGCAGTGTGGGCTTTTTTCAAATACCTGTGTATATCGCTGTAGCCCTGAAAAATAATTTAAATGATAGAAAAAAAAACCCAATTACTGCACCTAATTGATAAGAAGTTTTAATAAAAAATCCCTCATACAGACAGACAAGATCTAGGCAAATTAATTTATAAACTGGTAAATCACTAGCTTTTCATTACGGACTCAAGTGGTCGCTAAACTGTTCCCATCATCTCCTCAACAATTGTGATTAGTTCAAGAGCAAGCCGAGGCAAAGATTCCAATGAAGATATGTAACTAATGTCGTGTCGCCGAAATGAATACCTAGATACCGGGAAACGCCAATGAGCGATCAATAAGAGCCGTGGCATTCATTCCTCCCTGCCTTGCCATGCGTTTAAATTAAAAAACAATTAGAGACAAAGAAGGCTCGCAATCAGCAGCTGATAATCCGAATTCCTACCAAACTGTCATGTCAACGAAAAATAAACGGAGTTATATATATACAACATATATATGGAAGGTCCGCTGACCAGGCTCCGATTAGAGAATATAAGGCAGTCCATTGCGGCCGGGTCCCCTAGTTTTACTTTCGACGTCCAACGCTGTTGAGCCGGGAGCTAACCCCAAAAACTTAAGGATGAAAGGTGCGTGCTTTACCCGGGAGACCTTAGAATCTTATCTAATTTTAATTGCGATACTAACGCCCTGTCGTCGGCGGGCTTATCTGGCTGACAATTTTTAATTAACCGTTCTGCCGAGGGCCTGGGGATGGGCCAACTATAAATACGCAGAGCCGGCGATTGAAAGGGTTAGTACCGGAATTGGAACGTTCGCTTCAGTCGATTCTGCCAAGCGAATTAGCCACTATATAACCAGTCCCAAGATGAGAGGTACGTAGGTGCAGGCCTCGGCCTCCGAAGATGGATCTATCACTTGGCGCGTTAGTGAAAGTTACCAGTCGTATCCTATTTTAATTATGAATTAATAATATCGTCTTCATAGTGTTAAAGCAAAAAGGAACCCTGTAAATAATCTTTAGGATGGACAGGAATATACCTCAAGAAAAGCTAAATCCCTTTAAAGACTAAACAATACGTGTATAAAGTTTAAAGTTCAAGAAAAATCTTTAAAGTATATTTTTCCGTTTGGGAGTATAAATAACAATTTTAACTTTCAGAATATAATATAAATTTTAGTTGAAGGATAATGAAATTAAAATATTCATAAATAAGAACTGACGGCAAAAAACAATAAAATTATATATGTGATGGATTATTTCTGTAAAAACTATGTAGAAATATAAGGTCATAATCATGTTATAAAATTAATCGGTACCTAGGCAGCGGTTTTTTGTTTTTCTTATTATATACAGAAATGGAGACTGTAAGATTTATTAGTCTACAAAAATATATATAAAATATCCAATAACTATTTAATTATTAATGCTAAAACTTATGTATAATTCCCTTACTCGCCAGGTTTCGATACGAGGATCTGCGCCCTGGCGGCCTGTCTTCTGCTGGCATCGCAGGCCAGCAGTTACACGATGGAGCAGATGTGTGCCCAGTGGTCGGGCACCGGATACGTGGGCAATCCGACCAACTGCCGCGCCTGGGGCTACTGCCAGGGCCAGAAGCTGGTCAGCTGGGGCACATGTCCCGACAACTACATCTTCAACTCGCAGAAGGGCATTTGCGGCTACGCCTCGAAGACGGTCTGCGCCACCAGTGCCGTTCAGACATGCTCGGCGGCCGCCTCGCCCATGTATGTGGCCGATCCCACCAACTGCACCCAGTACGGCTACTGTGACGGCAAGGGCTCAATCTCCTATGGCAACTGCGGCGTCGGCGGCGTCTACTCGGCCAGCACCGGCAAGTGCGTGTGGGGACCTACCTGCCCGCAGAGCACTCTCTGCCAGTTCATGTTGTCGGACATATATGTGGGCGATCCGGACAACTGTGGCTCCTACTTGAGCTGCAGCAATGGATACGGCACCCCGGGCACTTGTGGCACCGGTCTGACCTATAACTTGGTCACCGGCAACTGCCAGACGACGAACACATGCAACGGAAATACCGACAGTGGCAACTCCAACGGACAGTTCACTGTCGGGCAAACAGATCCCAAAATCTGCTCCACTGGATGGTCCACCGCAGCTACGGTATCTGGAGAGACCTATAAATATGTTAGCGACGGGGCCACCTGCTATGGCTTCTACTATTGTGCGACGGATACCGGAACTGGCACCTGGAACCAGTGTCCCGCCGGCACACACTTTAATCCCACGTCGGGACTTTGTGTGTCGCCAGCTACTTACGCTTGTCCCTACAACCGATGCGGCAACGTAAACTCCCAGTTCATGACCACCTTGGGTACGTCCTGCAAGGGATACACGGTTTGCTCCAGCGGCAGCACTGGCTCGTGCCCCACCACCAGTCCCTACTACAACGAGGTCTACGACATTTGCTCGGCCGATAATCCTGCGTACACCGTGTGCACATCTTCCTAAATTGTATGTTCAGCTATGTGAATTCCCTGGAAACCCGATGATAAATGCAACGACTAATGAAATAATAAATAATTTGAGATAAGGGAAGGCTTTAAAAATCAATAAAAAAAATACGTTGGCTTCGACTAATCGGGACTCGCTTAAATAGGTTAATTAATTCTGTGGTTAGTGGATGCTATGACAACTCAATAAATGCATAAATAGGGGCTTTGAAAACATGTGGACAACTTGTTTGTGGAAATATAGTTAATTGTTAAATTTGGCATAAACATTTAATATATAATTTGGAATACATTTGGGATGACATCAAAATGTTGCAAACTTATTGTAAGTGGGATACGATTACGCTTTTACATGTGTTTAGTTGTGCCAATTGGAATTCATTTAACAATATTTATTACACTTGTTAATATAATTTGTCAAGAAGTCTAATAATTCATTTAAAATTAGACATCATCATTTCATCAGAAGCACATTAACATATATTAATATACATATGTATATGGCATTATCTTTTCCTTAACAAATTTTAAATTTTACGCAAAATATGGATTCTTTGACGAATGTTTGGTACAGCAACCTCCAGTCACAGCTAAGATCCGAAGAGTTACTAACCATATATGTCAAGGAGTTAATCCACAAAGATAATTGCAAATATCAAAAAATGCAGGCTATCAAATCGTTTTTTTTTATTTTATGTTGTTAATGCCAGCATTTTTAATACAGTTGTAAAAGGTATCAAAATGAATAAGTTTAAGTAAAAGGAAAATGATCAAGAGCAGCATTTAAATTTATATATTTTATATATATATTATTATATTTATATATATATTATTATATTTATATTAAAGCAATATCTTATCATTAGAACGAAATTAATATTTATTACTCTTATTTTTTAAGAAGATTTGTAGAAAAAAGGGAAAAGCTTATCTGAAGAAATAAAAGATTGTTAATGCTTTATATAACAAAGAATCGTATATATATACTCTCCTCTGCAGCTTAAAAAGATCATAAGTACATATATTTTACACACAAATTTATTCCTGAGCTTAAACATGAGATGAGGTACATTTTCGTATCAATAACATTTTAACAATTGTTACAAATTGTTCATTAGTCCATTAAGGCAAACAAATATTTGATTCATGACTCATACGGAATAAAACTCAGGGGAAGACTTAAAAAAAAAGAAAAATCAAACTCATATCACAAATAATAAAAACATGACCATAACTCGCGGAATTCGATCGTATCGTTCTGAGAGCTCCTCAGATGTTCGAGAAGCCACCAGCAGCTTTCAATGTCATCGCAGCGGATCCCATCGCGACATCTGCAATTTCCCTATCGACGGGAGGGGCCATTGATCGGCGCGATACCACCAGGAGGAGTCTCTTCTGCGAACGAGACAACGACAGCGATGTTATTGCCGTGTAATTTACATTCGGCCCCGCTATCGTACATCAGAAAATCAGCGCTATCTCCGAGCTCTGATTGCGATAGTGGCCCTGACAAGGGGTTCCTGGGGTATGTGCATTTTCCAAATTGTTTTTCGGCGAACAAAAACGAGCAGAATGGCCTTTGCATATTTAAAGGGCGGCAGCATCCGACGCTGCAGTATCAGTTTTGTTGTGGTTGCTGCCACCGAGAGATCGCGACGGAACGTTTCAGACACCAGGATAAATATTAACCAAAGGATAAACACCATGATGAGAGGTATTTGCATAGAACAGGTTATTAGGATAAGATTCTATGTTGAACTTTTTCCAAAAAGGACTTATAATTCAAGATCATAATTATACACATCATTTGGAAAAGTTCTCAATAGTAACTTGGTTCTTTCGAAAGTGAAAATTGTGATTCGGTTTGGTATCTCCAAGCTCATGTTATAAAGTATATTAAATTTTTTTTTCTTCTGTTATAAATTGAAGTAAAAGTTGTTAAAGTTTTAAAAAGTTTTCTAATTCTTATAAGTTTTTTGGATATTTTATTGTTCTAACGTAGAACTATAATATGCAAAATGAAACAAGATAGGACCATGTTGTATTATTAATAATTTTTGAATTTAAAGCAAAGGAAATTTTTTATTTTCTTTGATAAATAAACTAATTTTATCAATAATCTTAATTATCTAAAGTCTTGTAGGATTGAAGAATGTAATTTAATTTAATTGGCTTTGAAAACGATCTACCAGGATATTAGATGATTCTGATTACTAATCTTTGCTCTTGCAGCCAGCGGTATCCTGTCGCTGCTGTTTGTGGCCAGTGCCTTGGGCGGAGTGATCGAGGACTTTGAGTACCTGTCGGTGGAGGACATGTGCGGACTTCTGCCGCAGGATACGAGCCTGTTGCGCCCCAGCACCTGCGACAACTGGGTGCGGTGCCCCAACAGCTTGGAGGCCGCCGTGGAAGAGGGAGCCTGCGCGTCAGGTCTCTACTACGACAAGGATCTCGGCCGCTGCATCCTGGCCGCGAGTGCCAAGTGTCCCTACAAGGGCCTAGTCGCTGCAGAGCAGACCAAGAACTACTGCGCCAACGAGACGGACGGCTCCTTCGTCGTTGACCCCAGCAGCAATGACTGCCGTGGCTACATCCTCTGCAAGAACGGCAAGCAGATCCGTGCCAACTGCCCCAACGAGCTGGTCTTCCAGCCCACGTCCAGGTCCTGCGTGTACGAGAACCAGTACCACTGTCCCAAGAGCTCCGCGAAGCGAAGCGATCCCGCCTGCCGCTCGCTGCCCAACAACACGCGCCTGGCCGATCCCGTCCACTGTGACCAGTACTACGAGTGCGTCAGCGACCTCCTGCACATCCGGTCCTGCCCAGCTCTGAGCGCCTACGATGCTGCCCTCGGCTACTGCGTGAATGTGTCCGAGGTGGTCTGCTACGAGACGGCCGCCCTGCCGGAGCCGGAGAACACCTTCTGCTTGGACGAAGCCACCGGATCCGCCCGCGTTGGCTACTTCGCCGACGATCTGTCCTGCGCCCACTACTACATCTGCAACAAGCCCAAGGCCGGCAAGCACGACACGGAGCCCAGGCACCTGAGCTGCCCGCTGGGCCAGTACTTTGACTTCGAGAAGCTTTCCTGCCGCGACCGCCTCAACGTGCGCTGCCAGCTGGACAGGTGCGTGGGCACCAACCTGACCTACGTGAACGTCGCCGGCGACTGCCAGAGCTATGGACGCTGTTCCGGCGGAGTGACCGTCAGCACCGGCCTTTGCCCCTCCGGATACTACTTCGACGAGCGGAACCAAGGATGCTCGCTCACCAACTACCACTACATCGCCTGCTCCGTCTAGGCTATGCACGCACATACACACCTCAACACACACTCCCAGTCCCAATCCCACTTTCAATTCCAATTAAAAATCCAATTTTAAACACTAATAAATCGATCCAAGTCATGGTGGAGGTCAAATGCATTGTATGCTCGGTATTATTATATTTCCTTGGCGGGTGTTTTTATTGTTTTAAACTACTTTTTTCGAGTTAAATTCTACTTCAGAAACGCTTAACTTTATAAAAAAATGTAACTTTGTCTGTAATCATAATTTATTTTAATAAAATTAAAAGAAAATTAGAAAGATACAGATTATATTTTAATTTAAAAAATGTACAAGAATAAATCCTTTGTTAATATATATTTAACATAGCTGAAATACAAAAAATGGTAGAACGGAAATGTTCATTAGGGTAACCGAAAAGCGGCGATAAAAGTCTTGGCAACCCTTCTCAGCTATCAAACCTCGCCGCACGCATTTCGATATTTTTTGTTTTTGGCAATCTGTTTTCTTGACAGTTTGAGTGCCGAAAAGTATTATCAGTTTTAATTAAAAGAGTACCCCAGTGCCGGGTTCGGAGAATTCGACACCGATTCCAGATAGACAGCCGATAACAGATTTTTCGCCGATGCCGCGATCGCTTATTTCCGCATTTGCTTTGCGGCAAGCAAGAGGTCTTTGAAATGCTGGAGAAGGTTCCATATTGAAATTGGTATTATAATACTTATTATTATATTATAATACTTATTAATAATAATAATAAAGTAGAAAAAAAGCTGTTTTAAAATATTTCTGTTACTAGATAGTTCATAATTCAAATTGACTTATAAAACTAAAAGGATGTGCAGGAATAAACAAATTTGAAATGTATATGTCGATATTCTGAAACAAGATATTTTAATATATTTTTAAATAAATTGTCTGCTTAAATTTGAAGCCTTTTGTATTAAATTATAATCAAGTATACAAAATAAAAAAGTATAAAGTATATTACACATTTAAAAAGGGCTAAAACAAGTCTTCAGAATAAAGAATATTACATACTTTAAAAGGGTTACAACTGCGACCACTAAAATCTTATCATCCTGTTTATAAATATGTTGCATACCGCAGGGGGCTTACTTTATATTTACAAACTCGAACCCTCTAGAACGAAGTTTAACTGCCGAATATTAAGTTAATGACAATTTATATATCTTAAGCATTTATGCCTCAGTCTTTCTCCATTTTCCATACTGCAAGGCCGACTTGACCTTGTTCGGGCCTCCAAGTTGTTTAGTGCTCGAGATAGCAGCACAATTTGATTTGATTTGTCAGATTCGTACTTTTCCATTCAGCAACTCTATTACCATGCTGCTGTCTTGGGTTTCCCCAACTCGCCGAGAGCGTCACATGAATGGGTGCTATATAAGGCAGTGCCCTCAAACTTTCCCCCCAATAGGGTGTTCTGGAGTATGACATCATGGAGCTGGAGCGACCTATCGCGCCCTGTTCGCCCCCAATCGTTTCAAGGAAATCTAAGCCAAGCGGCGATCTGGTAACTTAATGGTTACTACAACCGATAGCAGCGTCTACATGGTGTACTTATGTTTATTGCGGCAAGTGTCTAATTAAAAGTGATTGCGTTCGGGGCTCACGAGACCGAGGTGGTCGTGGTGCCATCATCACTCACCGCCGTCCGCTGCTCGACGGTCGTCGCCACCGAAATCGCGCAGGCGGAAAAAGATACCACCTGCGATGTGCAGCGTTGTGTCAGCTCGTCGAAGTACTCATCCTGCGGACAGGTTCCATGTCCAATCGTGACGCCGTCCTGGCAGATGGCATACCCGCGGCATCCGTCATCCGACTCGTTGGCCAGCTGAATGGTGCTGTTGCCCAGGCCGGCACATCGATCGTAGTCACACTTCACCTTGGAGCGGGGCACACAGGCTCCGCCATTGGTGGCCAGGAAGAACCTTTCGTTGGAGCACTCACCGTGCTCCAAGGCTATCTCGCCACCTTCCAAGGCCCGGCAGTAATAGTAACCGTTGCAGGTTTTGTTATCCGAAATAAATACTCCGGCATCGGGACACACTCCCTCTGCGGCAATATCCGGCGCTGGGGTGGCCGCGCACTCCACATCCTCCGGATAATCGCACTTGGCCGCCGAGGCACTGAAGTAGAAGGTGCCCGGGCAGGTGCCATTTATCACCTGCGAGTCCCAGCACATCTGCCAGCCATTGCAGTTCGTTGTGTCCTTGATGAAAACGCCATCGGGCAGAATGTTGCATAAGCTATCCGGGTCCATCTTCTTCGGACAGGGGAAATTCCTGATGCAGTCCTCCGTTCCGGGATTGAAGTTCATGCCCTGGTTGCAAACACCGTGCGTTCCCTTTCCGTTTGCACAGTAGTAATAGCCATTGCAGGAGTAGGGATCTTCGGTGAAGCCGTTGGGCACTGCTGCACAGGGATCGCTGGACAGGCACTTGACGCTGTCAGAGCTCAGGCACTCCTCGCTCTCCCTGTCGTAAAAGAGCCCGGTGCCGCAGGTTCCACTCACCGGCTGCCCATCGATGCACTGTATCCATGCATTGCAGGCACGTGGATCGTTCATCTTGGTGCCGCTGACCACCAGAGAGCAGATGACAGTGGGATCAAAGGTGGCGGAGCTCAAGGAGATCATGGCCAGGCCTAGGAGCAGGCAGATCGCAGTAGCTGCATTCGAAAAATCGAGTTCAAAATATATATATATATATTCTCTTTTATGTTGCTACTCACTCATTTTGCTTTGATTACAGAAAACTTTTAAAACTAAATACTATTTCAAGAGGCAGCGGACAGAAAGTACGTCTAACTGGGCGCCGTCCAACTTTAACATTAAATATATACCCGAAGACAACACTCACATTGCGTGTTGCTTTGGGCCATTCCAAAAGGTCTATAAATTTGGCAGCATTACCTTAGAGCCCGAACTGTCGTCAGTGGCTAAAAGCGGGGCATAGTGAATTCATATTTCGGTTTTATCACTTTTTGTTAAAGCCAAATTTGACAAGTGATAAATTTGGCCACTGGCATTGCGCAGCACAATTTAAACTGTTTATTTTTTACTCAATGAAATGATAAGTAATATTCAAAACACGTTCCCTATATCAATATTTCGAAGCACTTCCAAATGAATTTAAGTCATAAGATGTCATGAAAAATCAAACAAATTATTCACTTTATCTTCAGAGTCCGAGGCTGATAAGAGTGCTACCTACGACATAGTGGTATTAATAGACTGCGATGACCAATTTCTTCTAGAATAAATACGATTTTGGAGTTTGTACACTGCCATCAGCAAAATAAATAACAATAAATCTTAGACATTAAATATGAGTCTTATCCGATATTTAATTTATGAAAATCTATTGTGAAATTTTAGTTAAGTAATAAACCAAATCGTAAATCAATTAAAGGCTTATTAAGATTACTTTAATCTTTGGTTAACCATGAGATTTTCCAATTATTATTATTTATTTATTTTTATTTAATCCTTAAATAAATATTTGCGGCCTGTAATTAAGCTTTCTCTCGAAAAACAGTTAAAAAATCAACTGCAAGTTATCACTTCTTTTAAACAAAAATATAGCTGCGTCAGTCTTTAAAGTTTTATAGATATCTATAAAAGTTATATGAAAGCCAAACAGTATTCATTTGTTTCTATGTTAAGTTCGTACTTTTCCACTCCAACATTTTATTAGCAAACCGCATTCAGACGATTCCCAAACGTCTGCTGATTTCACCTCCATCAATATGAATGGTTGCTATAAGGAGCTACTCGTACTCTGAACTGAATAATATGAGTTTTTTTGAGTGTGACATCACGGTAACATTCTATGTCCTCCAATCGATTCAAAGAAATCTAAACCAAGCAGTGATCTGGTAACTTAATCGTTATTGCCAATGATAACAGAGCCTGGTGGGCAACTACGAGAGAGCCAAGGGTCTAATTAAAAATGATTACGAGGGACTGGAGGGTCACGAAACTGCTATTTTTTCGTAGATAATGGTGCACATTATCGACTTCCGATCATGGATCGAATAATATGGAGAGGGAAGAGAGGGACTTCTACCACTTCTACCCCTAGAAGGGTCTATAAATTTTGCATACACCTTACCAAAGAGTCGGAACTGTCGTAAGTGCCTAAAGTTGGTAAATTTATATGCCTGATTTATCAAACTGCCCAATGGGACAAGTGATAAATTTTGGTCTGGTGGCAATGGGCCAAAGTGCAGGAGTACGAAGACCGATTCGAGGCTTTGTATTATTTCTAATATTAACTAGTTCCTTCCAGGCAAACTCTGTATTTAATATATATAAATTATAGATAATTTGTCTTCTTATTCCTTATCAACAGATAACTCACCTAAGCACGAAATTATTATATTTATAAATTTGCAATGACTAATTTTACGAATAAATCGAACTATGGTGTTTGATGGCTATTATGGAATTCTTAAGATTACTACTTTTAACAACTTTAATCCATAAAAGTCAACTGAGTCACAGTTGGGAAAATTCGATAAGGGCAATAAACAAAATCGAAAAGCCATTAAATAATGCTTAAGATTATTTTAATCTTTTGTTTATTATCTGATTTTTGGAAAATGAATCTAATATAAGTATATTTCTTAGAAAAAGGTGGTTTACTATTGAATTAAACGAATTTTTGCTGATACATTTAATCTTATCGTATTTTCTCCTATAAAAACATTTTGGTAACTTCTTTTAATTGATTTATTGTCTTTATTAGAGAGCAAGGGTTACGTTTTTGGTGAGGGTTTATTGAACATTTTAATGAAATGTATGTAGAACTTTTTAATAAAAAGATTTTATAAAATTTGAAAGCTACTGCTTAGTGTGATACATCTCAGTATACGAAATAATATTTATATTTAGATGTCATTTAAGTTTAAATATTTATTAAGACCCTAGTGGTATTATGATTGCTCTATTAACTGAAAGTAACACCACTTTCTGTTAAGAATTCCCAGGAATTTTGTGGAATTTCTCATGACACTACCTTGTTGACTAGCTGTCCAAACATGGCCATCGATCATGCAGAAATAAAAATTATTCCAACCAAAAAATCCCATACATCACCAGGTCAAAGACGTGTCGTCGATCAAGTTGGACACCCAAGTGGATCGCAGATATGGATATGGCCGGGCAGCCAATAAAAGCCCAGGGTACGCTGCCACTAGGGAACAGTATTCAACTAGGAGCTACTAGGAAACCAAACAGCCGAATAATGGGTGGGTTTCTAACTAAATCTTTCAGATAAATATGTAAAAAATAAATAAATATATATTATTCGTAGGTGGACTCAAAGGATCCATCATTGCCGCCATGGCGCTGCTGCTCGCCTGTGCCGCCCCAGCCACCGCCAATGTGAATGTGACCGCCCTGTGCCTTCTGGTCAACAATGGCGTCTATGTGGCTAGCCAGACGGACTGCACCACGTACTACCAGTGCCTGGGATCGGGTCCCACTGCCATGTCCTGCCCCACCGGCTACTACTTCGACAAGAACGCCCAGCAGTGCTCTAGCACCGTTCCCAGCACCTGCACCATTAGCAGCAATCCCTGCCAGGGCAAGGCGGTGGGCACCTTCGCTCCTTCCAGCTCCTCCTGCGGCGGCTACTACTATTGCGGCGCCTCCGGAGCGGTGAGCGGTCGCTGCCCCAGCGGAGAGAACTTCAATCCCACGACCATGGCCTGCGTGTACTCGAACCAGTATCCCTGCCAGGATTCCGCGGCCACCGAAAGCGGCAGTGCCGGCACCGTCACCTCCTCGGTGGCCCTCAATCTGTGCAATCTCGTGGAGAACGGCATCTACTTCGGCAGCCCCAGCAGCTGCTCCGGCTGGAACTACTGCCAGGACAATGTCCTGCACTCGGGCACCTGCGGAACTGGAAAGGTTTTCAACGTGCAGCAGAGGAACTGCGGCTACCAGCAGTCCACCTCCTGCTCCCAGGTCACCAACGATCCCTCGCTGACGGGCGTCACGGTCCCGACAACCTGCACCCAGGCGGGCTCCATGAAGGCGGCCACTGCCTGCAACCAGTACTACTACTGCACGCCCAGCCTCAGCTACCAGCTGATGACCTGCCAGGCGGGCTACTTCTTCGACACCATCTCGCAGCTGTGCGTGGTGAGGACCCAGGCGAGGAACGACTGCGACCGGTGCGTCGGCACCTCGGCCTCCTTCGTGAACGCCTATTCGACCAGCAACTGCTCCGATTACCTGTACTGCGTCAATGGTGTCCAGAAGGCCGTGGAGAGCTGTCCCATTAATTACTATTTCAACGAGAACACTGGCAGCTGCTCCAACTCCGTGGAGCCGCAGTTCCTGTGCTGCAATCCCACGGGAAGCACTGGCCAGGCCACCACCAGCGCCACCACTAGCGGAACCACCAGCGGCACCACCAGCGGAACCACCAGCGGCACCACTGCTGGAACTACTGCCGGAACTACTGCTGGAACCACAGCCAAGGCCGCCTAATAATTCGAACAGTTTTAATCTGGAAATAAAACTTTTATGTCACATATATCCTTGCAAACAAATAAAAAAATTCAATAAAACCTATTTAAGTAAGTTTCCTATTTCCGCCTTATCCTTTATGCATCTATAAATATATATATCCTTTAACTTATATTACATTAAAGTGACCTAATCTAAATTCCACGGGAACTTCACTTTTCCCGAAACTTTTCAATAAACCTCAACTATAATAATTTTAAAATTAAAAGCCATCTGTTATTCTAATTAATAGTTAACACAAATGATTTATAACAAAATTATAATATTTTTGGTTGATACTGGATAAAACTACTAGCAAAAAAATGAATAGCTTCTGAATTCTCATTTAAACTTTTCTAAGACAATTGACTTATTCAATAAGTATTCTTATAACCTTAGGATGTAGTTACTTAATTATTTAATAGTTTTAACCTACAGGACTCGAATTTGTCTAATTATGTATTAAAATCTTGAACTTCAGACAATTGTATTTAATAATAAACTAATACGTATATATGCTATAATTAAATGTTAACAAGACCGCGATTAATGGCAGAAAAGTTGCAGGATTCCACCTCTTTAAGAATGAGTTTAACCAAGCTACCCCAACTTATGAAATCCTAACCTTGACAGTTAAATGAACTCAACAGGAAAATGTTGTGGTAGCCTTTCAAGGAAAATCTAAGACCAACGATAAAGATGTCGCTGTACACATTGTCGGTACTTCTTTTAATTATTAAGTTGCGAAACAGATATAAATGTACAGCGATAGTGTCTGGCATTGGGGGCCCAAGAGCTTAAATTTAATTAAAGTTGGTAAGTTAACCACCAGACAAGATGTTCCCGCTCGTATCGGGCCAAATAAATATAAAATTTAATCATGTTCTCCATGTGTGTCTGTATTTCCTGAGAAGCGCGAGCTTATCTGCGGCCAATTTACGATCTAGATGGCCAAGTTCGAGGCGCAGGCCTATAAAACCCAGGCGCTGGAAAAGCTACGACATCAGTCTTCGGCAACCTTTCGTTGGCCAATACAAGTTCCCGAGTTATCCGAGTATTAAGCAACAGCAATGACAGGCAAGTGTACACGCCGATTCGATTCGATCTCAGAACTGCGACATGTGCTAACCCGGGAATTGTGATTTGCAGGAAAACTCCTTCTGGCGACGGTCCTGTGCCTGATGGGCGGCAGCGCCCTGGGCGACGCGATCCTTGAGGGCAACTACAACGTGACCGCCTTCTGCACGGCCGTCAAGCCCGGCACCCAGCTGGGCAGCATCAAGTCCTGCAACTACTACTACGTCTGCTCGTCCTCCGGACCTGTTCTCTCTCAGTGCCAGAGCGGCTATGCCTACGACTACGCCAAGAGCACCTGTGCCCCGGAGAGCCAGGTGAGCTGCTACTATGGCGTTGAGAACCCGTGCGGCGGCAAGAACGGCACCTGGGTGCCCAACACCGCAGTCTGCGGTGGCTACTTCTACTGCCTGGAGGGCGTTAGGAACGGCACCGGCAAGTGTCCCAGTGGCCAGAAGTTCGATACGAGCTCCAGCCAGTGCGTCTACGGCAGCTGCAACAGCAACCTGGTCGAGAGCGACGAGCCCAACCTGAGCAGCCTGTGCGATGTCGTGCCACCAGGCGTCTACTTCGGCGACACCGAGCAGTGCTCCACCTGGAACTACTGCCTCAGCACCAGCACTGGAGTCACCCTGAAGACCGGCACCTGCTCGACAGCCAGTAAAGTTGTAAGTTATTTACCATTTTTTGATCAAAACTTGAAGGGAAATCGGACTAGATTCAAGTTTAATTCCGTAAAGATATAATTATTGCCACAACAATTCAGGCAAGTTTTCTGGGGGCTTCTTAAGAACTTCCCTGACAGTTTCTTAGAAGATAAACCTTAAAGAATCTTCATATACAGTTAGAATATGCTAATATTTAGCTAATATTTCATGAGGCCAGAACAGAATTCCATTATTTGGCTTTCGTCTCCGAAAGAATTTTCTGTTTCGCTGACCACTTTCCCAAAAGTATGCTACACATTCATTCATAGTGTCTTGGTAGGATCCTTTAGCTACGATCTTAGTTCATCAATGGACTACCACTAATTGGATTTGCATTCCTTGATAGGCCTTCAACGTCAACACTGGAAGTTGCGACTACGAAAGCCCCAGCACTTGCAGCCGCGTGACCGACAACCCACTGAGCCAAGTCGCCGCAGGCTGCACCACAAACGGCGCCGTGAAGGCCGCCCCCATCGTGTGCGGTCAGTACTATCAGTGCAAGAACCAGCAGTGGACCGCAGTGGCCTGCCCCATCAACTACTACTTCGATGTGAACTTGAACACCTGCCAGCCGCGCCAGACTGCCACGCCCTATGCGGGCTGCAATCGCTGCCAATACGCCAGCACTAGCTTTGTGAACGCCGTCGACACCACCAACTGCGCCAACTACTATTACTGCAGCAGCAACGGCACTGGCACCGAGGTCTCCTGCCCCGAAAGCTACTACTTCAATGAGGAGCGCCAGGGCTGCGTCCCCGACACCACACTGTCCACCTATGCGGCCACCAACGGTGCCTGCAAGGGAGCCACTGCCTCTGATAGTACTAAGACGACGGTTAAGGATGGCGACGATGACACGGGCACCGGTGGGGATGATGACACTGGAACTGGTGGCGATGATGACACTGGCACCGGTGGAGATGATGACACTGGAACTGGTGGCGATGATGACACTGCCACCGGTGGCGATGATGACACTGGCACCGATGATGACGCCGCTGCTGGTAAAGCAGCTCGTTAAGCGATGATCGCCAGGAGGAGGCTGCTCTGGCAGATACGAAAATGGAACTCAACTCAGGACAATGTGCAAAGAAAACACCCGATAATCTATATATTTTACCATGTAGTATTCAGTTTTTATAAATCGCAATAAATCGATGTTCGCAAGCAATTGATTTGATGGTTTCTGATAAGTAAGCAAAGCCTCATTTGAGTATTTCGATAACGACATAGGAAACACCCCAGAGAATGGAAAACCAAAAAGAAAACAAGTCAATAAAATTGGTTCATAAACAAATGACACGATTACCTATATTTAGGAGTCTTAGGGAAACTCCAGTTAATTGATTGCAAAACTGCCGGCAAATGACTTTTGTACCCTCACCAAGGGTAATCATAATTTCAGAAAAGATTTGAATATTCGTGATGATACATTTATTTAAATATGTTTTATTATCAGTGCGATCTGAGCGTTATTTTTAGAAGTGAACATCTAGTTTGGTCCACACTTGCTCCTCTTATAGTACCTTATCTTAGGAAATTCTTAAAAAAAGACAGCAGAACATTCAAATATCGCTGATTGCAAACACAACTTTTCGATTAGCCTTTGACAATAAGGGCCACACCCATGGGATCGACCTTATAAAAGGGCAGGCAATTAAAGGCCCGAGCCACTAGCATAGACATTTTGGAGACGCAGAGACCAGCATCAGATTGAAACTTATACAAGAAATCACTACCATGCAATGCTCCTGGGCATTAGTCTTGGGACTGAGCATCGGCTTCCACTTGGGAGCGGGTCACTCCGTGGACAGGAGTTGGGAACTGCCAAAGGTCCGGGTTACAGTGGGTGATATTAGCCATGTGAGTGTGCAAAATAAATTTACTTTTAGAATACTTTTAATTTTATTAAATTATTGTTCCTTATTCTCGCTTTCAGATTTGTACAGGCAGGCAGGAGGGCGAGTTGGTGTCCCATCCCCTGGACTGCAATGGCTACTTCTCGTGCTCGCGCGTGCCCACGTTGCTTTACTGCGACCAGGGCCTCCACTTTGATGGCGTACGTAAGGTCTGCGATGTTCCTGAGAAAGCCAACTGCCGGCAGGCTGATGCGGGTAGCAACGAGCTGAACTGGTGGCCCCACAAGCCGCGGCCCGTCTTCGTGGCCGTGGATGTGACCAGTGGCCAGCCGGTGAATCCCATGGAGAAGTACGACCCAGAGCATGTGGAGTGCCGGCACTACGGAGCCTACTTTCTGCCACATCCCACCAATTGCCGGCTGTACTTCATCTGCGCCTATGGCCACCTGCACCGTCATCAGTGTGGGCGTGGCACCTGGTGGAACTACGAGGTATCCGAATGCCAGTTGGGCAATGAGGCAGTTTGTTACGGCGACACTCGGGTTCCGGAGCTCTTAACAGAAGCCCAGATGTCGGTGGTGGAGGGCAACACTACACCCAGCAGCGGTGCTCCCGTGACCGTCTGCTACGTCGTGGGATCAAGTGGATTCAGCACCCTGCAGCAATTCATTGGAATGGAACCAGGGGTCAGCCAAGTCACCGAAGTCATAGAGATGACACCCGCGACGGCAGCTTCACCGCCGCGTGCCGAGTCCCCACCTGCCTTGACCTGTCCGTCTACTATGCAGAGCTACATGTCGCATCCGGAGGACTGCAGCAAGTACTACATCTGCATTGGCGGCATGCCGGTACTGACCTCCTGTCCCAAGGGTCTCTTCTGGGACCAGAAGTCCGGCTACTGCGAGATGGAGAAGAAAGTCAAGTGCTTCCAGAAGTGATTATTCAACCGCAGCTTCCGTTCACTTAATGTGTTTATTTTCAACATTTTTAAACTCAACTGCAGAATGACAATTTCGAAAATGTTCTAAGGAAAACGAATTAAATTTTGTGGAAAGCAAACTGCCAAAAAGTATGCCGTATATGATTTCAAAGTTGTGAAAATAATTCCACGTAAGAAAAAAGATTTAAATAAAGAACTCTTTTCCCAATAAATAATATAATGCTCATAAATACATATATTTTTGAAAATTTAAACAGCTTTTAGATTACAACCAATATTTGTATTTCTTAAGAAGGTATAACACCTTTTTACGGACTCTTGATTAACAATTTAAATAGAAAGAGCAAGTTTTGCAAAACCTCCACAGATTTATTTGCTTTTAATTACAATTTTTTGTTATAAATGATTTTTTTGTATAATAATTATACTAAATAAGTATTATCTGTATTTCACAAGTCAGTTTAATTAATTTTTCATAAAACCGTTGCCATAGTAAGTCTCTGCCAAACAATGTTTCTTCGGTGAGCAACTTCTGGTGTTTCCTTCTCCTTCTTGTCGGTTCTCCAGGGATATTCCCTCACGCCGGCCACAATTCGTTGCCAAAGTGTTGGGGAACTTGGCTCGGATGCTTCTCCATTGACGCCTTCAGCTGAGACGCTACTGACCAAAAGCAGCAAAAATATGCCAAAAACAGCAAAGATAAATCCGTTGGTTGACCGCATTTTGAGCAGGGGATGAAGACGACTGATCTGGTTAGATATTATCATCTTGGCCACATGTCGAAATTGCGAATCTTATCAATAGAAAATATTTGAATACGCTGGAATTGCTTTACAGCAGATGACGGATAAGATAGCAAGCATGGGGACATTAGTTGTATAAAAGTTTAGTTCAGCCTAAAAGTGTTCACCATTAAATCGCTGAAATCGTAAATGTAAAAATCTGTAGTATGGAGTTTACACGTAAGAAAATTGTACTTTGTGTGATAATTTGAATAGATGTAATAATAACTTCAATCCTAGAATCCGTTAAGAAATTAGATTCTAAATAATTTCTTTTTTTTTTAAATTTGTTTACCTTGTTAACATTTATCATTGCAAACTTCGATCTATTACTTTCCGAGTGACTGGCTTTGGGCAAATAGGTCTCTTAACTTAGTTCTTAATAGCATTGCCTTTATTTAGATAGAGATTAAATTACTTTGTAGAAAATTCTTAATGATTTAACAAATTAAGTATAGTTGTAACTGATTTACAATGCTTAGTTAAGCAACTTATTAAGTAAAAATAATATCCCGGTCTAAGCATCTCTTATTTTTATGGAAAATTCAATATAAAAAAAAACAATTTTTATAATTTCCAAATAATATAAAAAAAACTAAGCCTGAAAAAAATTTAAATATTTGCTGAATTGTGTATTATTCCTTCCTGTTTGTGAGGTAAACTCTTTTAAGCTCATTTTACAATAACATATTAACTTAACTGTTAAATAAATGCCAAAAGATATCGTTAACTTATCACAAGGTAGGTCAAGGAAAAGAGACTGCCCCATGGGTCTTTTCAGGTGTTGAACTTTATTCAAAAATTCATAAATGATGTCATTTCATTCCGCAAAACGAATTTTAAAAGATTGTCCGTGATCTCCGCGCACATTGATCCGATCCATTCATTCATAAATTAGCTGTAGACCAAGTACGTCTGCTCGATTATGCTGCGAATATGTTGTTTATATTACATATATGCTTAAGCCTCATGTGTTTTCGCTTAATTTAAATTTATCTTCTAAGGCGTCCGAACTCAATTAGGGCCGGTTCTTTGCTGCTCGCAGCTCAGGCTAATCGGCGAGCTGTCGTCCAAGTAATTAATTCAGCCGTTTCTGTTGGCCAAACTCGTTGGTCGAACTCGGAGTCGCGTGACTCATTATATATACATATGTTATATCGCGAAATGGCGAACGGAACCAAAATTGTTTTTGTTTTTTGGGCTGTCGACGAAGTAAATAAATAAAGACTTTGCTGTGATCATCGAAAGGGGTGATTCCAATTAAAATAGAAATAATCGACCGTTGTATTTCAAATCATGTATCAACACATTTATAAAACAAACAAACGATTATTATAAATGTGGTAATAAGATCAGTGCAAGTTATTTGTAAGATCGATGCCCCTTTGTCGATTAAGCAATTTGTATTAAATTATGGACGCTGATTAATGGACTCCCATAGCAATATTGATTCAAGGAAGGTTAAATTGGCTCGCCCAGTGTTATATTTATACAATTTGCCTTGAACTTTATAGGAAGAGAGATATGTTTGCGGTGTTTGACCTATATTTTCAACAGTTGTGGGTTTCCTGTTAGTTTTTTAGTTATATATAGTTATTTATATATATATATATATATATATATATATTTAAGTACAACAAATATCTTTAATTAGTTTGTATATGAAGTGGAAAATATGTTTGTGATTTCTATTACTTCAATTTATTTAAGGAGTCAAAAATAGTATTTTTAACACGTTCCACGTTATTTAATGCGCTTTTGACCGCCACATAAAATTTATTTTTAAGCTTCCAAGCTAACGGCGCAAATTCAAATTGAAAGTCAAGTTCAAATCCGCTTCTGTTTGCTTGTCACACCCTTCCTGCTGCGAGTTAATTAATAAATACAGATGCGGGCAATAATCTACTAACATATGTTCATATATGTATATGTTCTAAGGTACCAATTTTAATATTATTAATATTACAATTATTATAAAATCAATATAATTATAATTAAAATTATCTATAGTTCCCATATTTCCAATTTATATTTTAATCAGATAATAATTTAATTTTAATTTATCAATTTAAAACTATTAAAACAGGATAAAATATAAACGGCAATCACTAAATTCTTATAATATACCTTGTAATTGACGAAATTAAATTATAGAGAAACATGAAAATAGAGAATTCCACAATCGAAATTTAAGGTTACATTTTTCAAAATTCATTGTGACCTAATGTTTTGTCCAGTAGTGTTTACACATAATTACCTAAGTAAAGAATGTTACGTATGGGCCTAAATGACACCCTGTATCCATACAGCTGATGTCGCGCCGTCGCATTTTAACCAAATAAACACTGACACACACGTACAAAGCTCCAAAGCTCCATAAACGAGTAATTCTCTCCGAGTTTTACAGGGTTGCCAAGATAAGAAAATTAAAAAATATATATTAATTTTTATTATTATTTTGTATTTTTTATTATTATATTAATCTAATGAAAAATGATTTAAAAAATCCTAAATATTTTATAATCTCTGGTACTTTACCATTGCATCAAACATAATAATATTTTGTTGTTCAAAAGTAACTCATATTTTTGTTTTTATATGTATTGAGAGAGCGGGCAGCACGTTTACGCTCTCTTTGCTGCCAGACAGTCGCTCTTGCCGTTTCGGCTGCGACGATCACATTCTGTTTTTCTCAAAAGCTTCAACCGCGCGGAGTTCTTTTTGCCGCGTCGTCCGCACAGTTTAGTTTTTTAGTTTATTTTGTTTTCCTTAAGTTAAATTCATTTCTTTCGCGAGTGACGACATATGGCGAGTCCGTGCACATAATAAACGCCGAAATAGTTGCTGATTTTGTTATTGTTGTTGGCAACACGCGTCGCGTCGCTTTTCCGCGTGTCTCCCTTTTTCGCGGGCCGCCATCGCCACCTGAGAATCGCAATTGAAAAGGCAACGGCAGCAGCTGTGTCGCAAAAGTATATGTATGACCAAGTGCAAAAAGGTGGTGTTGTTTAATAGAAAATTAATAAACGAAAAGGTAGCAATCAAATTAAAGCGTGCAAAAAGCCTGTGAGAGCGGTGCGTGTGTGTCACAGCTGGAGAGAGAGTGCCGTTCTTGTCTCCTTCTCTTTCCGTATATTGCGCAAGCAGAAGAGAGAGCGCACTACAGCTTGTTTTTATATAAACCCCCCTTTTCCGTATATATATTTTAATGTGCGTGAAATATATAATTTATTAGATTATTTTTACCCGTACTAGAAACAAAAACAAAGGCGTTTCGCAGTGCAATTTCTTTGTGGCAAACAGAAATCGCTTCAAACTTCAAAAAATCGAGCAAGGCTACCCAATGTGACAGTGTGAGTGCGCAAGCGTCGCGTCGCAATGCGAATGTTAATGAAAAACACAAACCGATGAAAATCGACGGCAGCTAAAAAATCACAACATTATCACAACAAATAGCAACAATAGCAGAAACACACAAACAGCAGCCACAACAACAATTCGGCAAACGGAAACTAGGGCAGGCAGGCAAGTTCATCAAAAATATATAAAAAACGGCACAGCGACAGCGCCGCTCACGAAATTAACTTAAAAGCTGATAAGACTCGAAGGGTAAATACTCGAATTGCTAACTCTTTTCTCTTTGCCGAGTGCCGCCGTCTCGCTCTGGCTCGTATCAGCTGGGCCATATACTATATCGGTCGGAACTAGCCGGTATTTAATGCCCTGCAATTGACGGGCCAGGTTAATTACTGCCTTCAGAAAATGCAAACTTGTACTAATTAATAATGGGTCTCGTGTTGGTACGAACTAATGCAGACTATGAACCATTAGAAAATTATTATTTCAAAATATATTATTATTAAATTATATTTATCCTTTAACATTATTTTCTTTAACTATTTTCAAAATCAAAAATAACTTTAGATTCGTTGTTGTATCTTATAAGAATATCTTATTGGCTAAGCTTTTAAGTTGCTCATTCTTTTTAGATTCGTAGTGAGTTTGCACTACGAATGATAAGTAAGTGCGTTTATCTGTACAGTTGAGTTTGGGCTACAACTTGAACTAACCTAGTACACCTAATAGACACTCTTGAGGTCTGGCAGATAAATGTGTGGACACGTGCTGGAGATGGCATTATCGCCCGCTATCAAAAGCGCTTAATCTAACAAGTACGTGAGAGGCAAACAACAGGCTGGGCGCGGATTTATGTAACATGCATATCATCATCAAAGTGACAGTGCTGAGGCCAGTTTTCATTGCCCTGAATGCCTTATCACCTGGAGCTAGCATAATGCACCCAAAAACATTTCCAACTCGGCCATTTTGCGGCGCAATTCGCTTTGCTTTTCGGCTCGAACAGCTCACACTTCGATTCGTCTCGCAACCGGTTTGGGTTCCTGCAACTTACACTCATCTCGCATTGGAAAACATCTCGCAGGAACTCTATGAACCGAGCCATCAATCAGTGGCTACAGTCAGACTTCTGTAACTAGAACTTATATGGATTTAACACACAAATTTGAAGAATTTATAGACCAAACTTCTAGGTCTGAGCTTTAAAGTAAAAATATTCAAATCAAAATAAAATTCTTAAGTAGTCCACTCCTGTAATTGTATATTTTGTTTTTTTTTTTTTACCCCAAAGAGGCTTGGTTTTGAACATAAAACTCTTAAGAGCTAAATCATCTTTTGGGCTTACAAAAAATTAACAGAATTTAAAGGAATTAATTATGAAACGGATAAGTAGGGAGAGCAATTTAAACGATCTTCATTCCAATAAAACAATTCTGATTAGTACAATATTTTTGGCAGTGAGACCTGTATTGATAATAACTAGATATATTTACTATATCTATATACCTTAAATATAGCTTAAAGTATTATCGGAATGATTCAATTGTATTCAGTTTTTGTAAGTGGCATTTCGATTTATGGATGCTCGACTGTGTTTTCCTATGAGTATGTGCACTCGGACAACAATGCGTCGTCAATGAAAGCCGCAAACTGGTTTCGGCCTAGGAAAATCAACGCAAACAGTAGTACCAAGTTAGCCGGTGAAAATGCAGTGAGCTCGACTGCCTCATACCCCAGCCATACCAAGTGCATCTTAAATATCGCGGTATTAATTTCGTAGTAAACAAAAAGAATCGCGCCAGAAGGGCACCCAAAATACAATATTTATAAACAGTTTTTAAGAGCATTATGGATAACTTATACATACAGACGACTATTAAATTTCCGAGCACAACAATTAGAACTTATGCGAAATATAATATTACTGGGGGCACGTGTTTAAGCAAAACTTGTGTAGAGCTTAGCTTGGCTTTTTCGTTTTCATTACAATTAAGAACGTAATAATAAGGCAGGCAGTACATACAAATGTTTAAAACAAAGTATTCAAATCAATAAATTTATTTTTGTATAATTCAGTTTACAAACAGGGAAACGATATAACGAATGTTTAAGGGTAAATTTCCATGTTAAATTTAAACAAAGTTACTAAATAAATACAGTAAATGTCCCACAGTCCTTTTAATATTTTTATATATTTGAAATAAAGTCAAATCACGGGGCATTAGCCTTTCCTTAAGCTACCTTCCGTTAGGTTGATAACTTGATTTGTTTGCCTAGTGGAACCGCCGCCTGCCACTCTCTCGTTACGCTAACATATCGATTGTTTGGAAGGTAAATTTGATCAGACAATTGAAAAGTTAAGTCTGCATTCGTAATAGTCCACGTCCACCCTGGAGTGAACTCTTCGACGACGAATAGCAAACGGCAAGTGGCAAGGTAACGCAATACTCGATCGGAGAGATAAACACGGAGGGGCGACGCGAACTCTTCTCAAGACCAAGTGAATCATAACACCGAATCTGGTTGGTACTCCACGCACAATGAGATTTGAAATCAGCAGCGGAGCGTGGCGAATAATCAAACGAAACCGAAATCGATATCGATATCCGACTCGAAGAGCGCTGCAAGTGCAAGGGCATATCGCTTCGGAATAATATATGTATTTGGTTGCAACTTGGCAGAGCACTCTGCAGGAGTGTCGTGGAGACCCGGCTAAAATTAACCACAATGCTTGCGGCTAATTGAAGCTTGGCAGAGGGACTCGGTTCTACGTTTGAGGGGACTGATTGTTATTGATATTCCGATCATGGCTTCCCCAATGCGGTAACGAGTACTCGAGTGTGCGGTTGAATCTATCGGCACTTGCAGAAAAATACCGGTAGAAGTTGAAAATGAACTAAGAGACTTGATATACTTATTTAAAAAAAATTATACTCTTATTTTAAGTATATTTTAAACTCAAGTTAACGCAATTTTCCTTATAAAACAAGTTTCGTAAAACCTTCATTAAAATGAATCGCATTGTTATATTTCTTAAGGTGTAGCATTGGGATCGCTTTTAAACTGAGCAGAGAACAAATATTTCAGCAATTTTTGTTTTTCTGGTCGACAGAGTTTGCCCACAATATATCTTTCGGAGTCGGTCTTATAAGCCATTCAATCCACGTTTCGCCATGAATGTTGTGTTACAATGGTCAACACCATTTAAAACAACCCATTTCGAGGCGGCGAAGGCATTCAGTGTTAGGAATAAAGGGGTCTCAATGACATGACCACATCATCATTATCATGGTCGTTTGCACTTCATGCTAAAATATTATTCACATCTCTGAGAAATGAGAAATGGCAAGTATGCGGTTTTAAAAGGCCCATATAATCTGTGATAAAATGATCACGTACTTTTAATCACTTTTAATTTCAAAATATGAATGGAAATGTACTCGAAAAAGAGCCTAGTTGTTGTACAAATTTGTATAAATATTTCAAAATACAATTGATTCTCTATTGTTAATAGTTTAGTACATATCTTATTCAGTCTTTAATTTCAAGTAAAAGTCTGCATGGTTGCCAAAAAATAAAAAATCTGTAAAATGGCGCAGCAAACCATTATCTACCGATACCAAAACGATATCGAAAAAAGAAGAGAATGATTGATTCCTTTTGCTTTGTTTGATAGCAATGCAAACGAATTTCGTTTGTTACCTAAGAGTTTTGTTTACTGTTTACTTCAAGCTATAATTAACTTTGGCTTATAAATGTGCTCACAATCAAATATATTCGAGGTATTGTACAGTCGAAATAACGACTCAAATGCTCGCCAGTGAGTTTCTCAATTGAGTTCTCAGCTTAAACATAATTGGCCTCGGCTCATGAATCATAATATAATTTTTGTTTGCTTTCGGGAAGTTCCACTGAAGTGGCATTGACATTGATAAAGAGCGCCCCCGGGACCAAGTGAATAATTTTTAATGGGTTGATAACATCGGCCTATTGCTGATGCATTATAAAAACTTCAATAAAAGATCCCTTGCCTCCCGGTTCTGTCAGAGATAGAAAGCTATAAGGGAAAAAGATCAGAGAGTCGGTCATTGATTTCGAGTCGGATAATGGAGTGGTACTAGTCGGCAAGTCATCCAACTATAAATATTGATTACACTGTCCAATCAGAGACAGTGCTCCATTCCACTCCGGGCCAAAAAGATTGCGGCATACCCCGGCCGCAATCTCTCGCCGCCAATGTTGGTAAAACGGAACCAAAACCGTCGACCAACCCAACGACCCAACCAAGCGACCAACCCGACCGACGGGAACTCAGACAAGTGTGCTGCCTGTCTGGGCTTTTTTATTTCGATTCGAAATCTTATCACTGTTGACTGTTGTTTTTGAGCTTTGGTGGAAATAAAAATTGCTGGCGATAACATTTAGGCAGTTTCACTGTGGCGTCCCTCCTTTCTAGCCCAATTCAGTTCTCCGGGAGCAGCTACATAGCTCATCCATCCCGCCGCCGTCCGCATATGTCAGCCGTTCGAGTGTCAGTCGTAAATTGGAATTGTGTCGAATAGAGGAGACGGACCGCCAATGACGCCGATGCCGATGCCTGCTGCAAGTATCTCAAAGTGTTCGCCGTGTATCTTTGGCTATATGGGCCACGTATCTGCAAGTCTATGTACAGCAGAGTACACTCTAAAAAGAGAACCCTGTTTGTATTGTGGAAACTCAGCTTTCTTTGTCTTTAGGAAAGGTTAAACTTCTTGGGCTCAGAAAAGCGTATCCACGATTCTTTTGAATACTAGCTACTTTTCGATTACAAAACACAAAGTACTTCTAAAGCTAAGTTTTAATGAGATGTATTAACATTTATCATTATACTTCTTGGTTAAAGTCTTAACCTGAAATAAATGCATGTACACTTTATTTCCTAAGCTAAAAATAACAAAAATCAAAGCTGCCATATATTTTATTTCGAGTGTAGATAAAGTGCATATTGATTTGTGTCGCGAGCAACGCTTATTACGGAGTGTAGCCCGAGTGAAAGTTTCGCTTGTGCGGTATCCACTGTACCCGAGATAATGGCTCCCCCACCAACACTCACTCACTCCAACAAACGCATGACATATGTGCCTTTTTTTGTCTCTTGCTGTATTGGGTCGCGTTTATCAATGTAACGAGTCCCCGGCCTTTGGCGATGATAAATTGACAGATTGCACTTGTCCATCGCTTTCGTTTAGTACTCCGCCGCTTGGCACTCCGTCCGCCTCTCAGATACGGCCGAGGTCACTGTCACGTCAATATCGGGAAAATGCCCCCTCAATCGATCCCAGACCAGCGAGATGGGTTTTGAGATAGATCAGAACTATTTTAAGAACTTGAAGTTTCATAAAAAAAGGGGAATATTTTCTGAAAACTTCTACTATAAAAGAAAGCATTGTTTTTAAAATTTCATCTGCTTAAATAAAGCTGAAACTCTTTATATGAAAAGGGATTTCGCTTGAGACGATAACAGAAACTTCGCAGAATCTTAGAAACCTTAATTCTTTAGTTAAGGTTTGTTATTTTAAGAATTTAATGGGAAGTCTTTAGTTAAAATAATATTGCTTATTTAATATACATATTTATTTCTAAGAAACTATTTTTCATTTCTTCTTAATTGGCTCAAGATAATATATAAAACATCCGTCATACTGTCACTCTTTCCGTATAATCGCTCCTCTTCAAAATGACACAAATTTGTAACATAAACACTCGAGATATTTAATCTCATAATATTAGATTAATGTTTTCATCTTCAGTACCCTTGAAATAAATATAACAACTATAACTATAGATAACGTTACTATAAGAGTCAGATTACGAATCTATTTTTATAGCCAACATTTACTATGTAAACTTTAAGCTTCAACTTTTGAAATACAATACAATCAGAATTTTATTTAATAAATAATAACTTTAAGGGAAAGAAATCCAAGTAATAGAGGGAAACTCCCACAAGATAGCCGTCCTTTCAGTCAATATTTATGTTTATTTTCTTAAAGAATTTTTTGCCTACTCATGAGAACCCAGAACCTGATCGGCGATATCGATATTGCCTTTCGAGTATGGCCAAAGTAGGGGGCTTTCGTAATGCTGATACGAGCTGGCGGTCCGCGAGTCGAAATAAAAGCTGAACCCGCGAATTACCCGATTTTTAATCAGTCTATTAACAGCCAATTTTGCACACTCTCTCCACTTTATATTTCGCAGGGGTTTGAAGTCCGCTGGCTTCGGCATGTATTCCACCAAGGAGACAAAGAGCGCGACTAAGGCGCAGAAAAAGACCCTGAAAAAGAAACAGCAGCAACAGCAGCAGCAGCTGCCGAATGGGAATAAAGTCAAGACGCCGTCGAACGCGAAGAATACGCCGAACAACATCAACAACAATAATAATAACAATCATAGCAACATCAACAACAACAATAGCCATATAGTGCCGAACAACAATAGCAAAAACAGCACGTCAGCACCGATCAATACGGCCCAGAAATTTCGGGAGCACTACCAGGCGGACCGGAGGAACCAGGGACTCATCATGGGCGCAACCACACTGCCTGGCTACGAGAACGTGCCCAAGATGGAGCGATCCAACAGCTTCTCACTGCGCAACAAGTTTTCCAAGTTCATCAATCACCTCACCGGCAGCAAGGAGAACATATCCAGGGCTGACGACGATGTGGACTCCGGCCGGACGCCCTTTCTGTTTACCCGGAGTCGATCTATGATCCAAATGAGGCGGCCAAACCGACGGAGCTTCATCGAGCCGCAACTGGAGCAGCTGTCCGAGGAGACGGAGAAGTCGGGGGATCTCACCTCGCCGGCCTCGCCGCGCAAGACCTCGGTGGCGGATCTGCAGGACAACTCTCCGGTGCTCCTGCGACGATCGGAGCTGACGAGTTCGGTGCGAACGCCGAAGCGCCGCCAGTCCGCCCAACCCTTTACCTCTACCCCGTTGGAGGAGGTCCTGCCGCCGGTTCAGCGCAAGGCCTCGCTGCTGTCCCTAAATCACACGGAGCCGGCCAACAATCCCCAGTTGAACTTCCAGAAGAGGCGATCTAATACCCTGATAGCCTCCTTCAAGAGCACCTTTAGCGGGCTTACCGGGAGCAGTGGCGGGGCCGAGAAGAAGGAGAAGATGAACCCCAAGTGGAGCGCCTCGCTGCAGTCCCTGCAGGCCATCGACAACATGGTTAGCTATGCCAACATGTCCTTTATAGACTACGACAAGTTCAACGGCTACGAGAAGCAGCTGGAGCGGCAGCAGTCACTAATGAGTCTGGCGGAGCAGCCGCAGCCCACAGCCACCCAACTGCCGCTGCCGCCCTCGGCCCTGGCCCACCACTCCCACTCCCACTCGCCCTCGCCACTTGGTGAGGCTTCGCCGCGCACACCCGTCCCCCTGGGTTCCTCGATAGAGGAATCGGTCAGGACGGTGGTCAGGCGGCGGAAGCGGAGCAGCAAAACCTCATTGGAGGGCAGAAGCAAAACCTCGTTGGAGGGAAGGAGCAGCATGGCCAGCTTGAATAGCGCCTACAACCTGGATACCGATTACGAGCACAATCTCGACCGAGTCCACAATGTTTATCGGGAGAGTTTGGACTCGCGAACGCTGGAACTCCTAAATCTGCGGACGCGGAACTCCTTCATCCTGGATCAAGCGGTGCTGTTCGATGCCCTCAATCTGGAGGATGGATCCGTGGGACGGCGGTGTGCCCTGTGCTCGCAGCGCGTCGGCAGGAGTGGCAGCATGCGACAGCACCAGCAGCAGCAGCAGCGGGAACGGGACGCCGTCGACGGGCGAGGGAATCCAAAGAAACAGGTAGGTGATGAACGTTTTTGCTTTCTTATTTTAGTTGAATTATTATTCTTTTAAAACTTGATTAATTATAGTGCAATAGTTGTTACTATTCTGTTTCCCATAAAAATGTCCCATATAATTACTAATTTAGATTTCCATCTAAACATTTTCTAAGATAGGAACAGAATATCAGGCATATTTTACACTGTAAACCATGGTTTTCCTTGTATTTTCTTACGAGTCTTCTGAAGAGCTACCCTTTGTCACTTGTAACTTCTTGAGTTCCCTTATCAGATTCTGTCATTAAGGTGACGCATCGGTATATGACTTTAGCCGATGGTCTTTCGATAAATTCAGAAATTTACTCAGAACGGTCAATGTCTCATTGAACCCCCTCAATTCTCCCCGGAAGTGCCAAGTATCATTCAACAACTCAAAGTGCTTATAAGCTTTCCTTTCTTATCGAAGAAAGAAGTGTTGTATATATTACAATTATAAATTTCTTGTCTAAAAACTTGTGTTCAGTAAAAATTTCAGATAAATTTGAAATTCACTTTTTAGAAATTACTGGAAATTAATTCTTTATAAAAAATGCAAATACTGTGATAAAAAAGTATACGTTGATCGTAAAATCTTCGTTGTATCTTTATGATATTACTAAGTTCTTCACTTGTTTTATTATTTCCTTTACTTCAACCTTCAAAGATGTACATATGTATGTATATTCTTAGTCTTTTAGACAAAAAACTGAGAACCTCTTTATCTATTTATATATTTACTTACTTAAGGTTGCTTCCACTACAAAGTAACCTCTTTGTAAAACTAATATTAGCCTTTTTCGAAGCATACAGGTTTCAAAACAAAAATTTATAGATAGGCAGAAGGTTGTGTTTACCGATTAGGAGCCAAAAGAAGTGATTCTAAAGGCAAGACTTTAGGCAAATTACTTTCTTGACTTATTTTCTGGTTGTCGATTAGAAATCCATCTGCCTCCATTCTAGCTTTTCTCTTATAAATTTCATAATCTGATATTATAATTCTGCAAAAAATTTATCATTGCTGCTCTCCCCCACATTTTTCACAAAAGCATTTTTCCGTGGCGTGGTCTTAACTATTTGTATTTGCCAAAAAAATGTGGGACATTAATCGTGAATAGAAAATATTAAACAGTTAGTGTATAAAACAACGACATTGGACCCTTACGAAAGTAGCTTGATTGTGGATATAAACTAATTTGCACTTAAAACGATTCTATGTGTAAAGACAATTAATGTGGATGTGTGTATTATTCGGCGATTGCAATTATCCTCCCCGCTGCTTTTCACTTTTTACTGGGTATAGTCGGTGTCGCCCTTCGAATAGTGTATGCAGGCCAGCACGGTGTCCAGCAGATACAGTGCGCCCTCGATGACGCACAGCGATCCCATGGCAATGCCCACTTGGCGTTCCGAGTTGACGTACAGGAATCCCTCGTCGGACATGTAGCCCTTCCAGTAATGCAGAGCAACTCCGCCCACGGCGATCCACATGATGCAGCCAACCACGTTCATGATGGTGTCGCAGAGCTCTCTGAAAAAATAGAGGAACGGTTGTAATTAGATGCAAATTATGGAGCTTACACCTTATAGGGTATACTTCAAGAACAAAATGCTGAATAAGACTATTTATCTTAGCAAGCAAGAACCAGTTAATGTCTCTTAAGATTTTAACCGTTTCGAAGGTTTTTTGTTGCTCTACGGTGCATGTTCTTAGATTATAATCCCCTATAAAATGTCACCATATCAGACTCTTCTTGAACTCACCCCTTATGCTTGGTGGTGCCAAAGGCATAGGCGATCGTATGGCATCCTGTGTAGATCAAGAATCCAACCATAACGCCCGAGGCCACTATTTCCGCATCGGCGCTCTTCTCCTCGTTCAGATTCCAAGTGCCACCGATGCCCAGGAACTCGCCACCGTCGCCCCAGCGGTAGAGGAAGATGATCACCAGGTTGATGATCTGCAAGCAGGACGCGAAAAGGATGCAATGAGGTCATGTATGTTGTGGGGAATGAATCACATTCAGCCACGCCTCGCCGTACAGCGCGGCGTATGAGTAATATTGCTAATACGCCAGGGCTGATAAAACGCGCGCTTATCAGGCAAAGTTATTGCGACTACAGCGGCTATTGCTCAACTCCGAAAATGAAAAATACAAAATGGGGGAAACTTAGGCTTACCAGCTTCAGGGCCTTGATGAAAATCGAACCAACTGTCTCCACGGATACCATTTTGCACTAGATGCTGATTTCGTTGTTGTTTTTTGGCTGGAATTTGTAGGAATATTTTAGTATTCACTTGTCCCGCTGGAACCTCTAATCACTGTGTGGCGCACTCACAATCTTTTCTGTAATTTTCACGCGGAAACTACAACAAATGATTCGTGTTCGTATCGTTGTCGTTCGTCGACTAAACTGAAAATATCACTGAAAGTCAACCTGCGGCTCGTTATTGTCGCCAAGAATTTGTAGCTTTTGCAATCTAAGCATACACGGTCAGCGATAAGATAGCGAGCAATGCCGATAACAGGTGCGATCCGAAATGGGTTACTAATTTGTTGGCGTTGCTGGCACCCACGGATGCGTCTGCGCCTGCGCCGGCCCCGCCCGGCTATCTTATCGCCGCGGCGTTATCGGGGTTCGTAGCTCGTAGCCGCCCTTACAACGCGATATCAGGTGCTCCGATTCGGTGGTTCGCAGCAGCATTATTGAGCATTATTCATGGCGGCCACAAAGCCACAGAACGCGGGAAAACAAAAGCTGTAAAGGCCGGAAACTGTTGTTCTTGCGTCACCAAATGGATTTTGTTTTTGAATACTCATAGGTCTGGCATGCCCCGTTTCCTGATAATGCATCCCGGGCCTTGAAAGTCCACTGCTGCTGACCTTGCCTCAGTTCTCCGATCGATAGCTCACTTTGATTAAATTAATTCGCTGCACACTGATTGGGGGGAGACAGCAACTAATCTGCATTTCAATTAACTCAACCCTAGCACCATATTCATCGCTCTATGATTGAGATTTCGAATCAATTGGAACCCAACAAAGCAAAGTGATAGCGGCAATTGGCGACCGTGTGCAGCCTCGTCTGCGGTTGGGATTCCGCGCACATCTAGAGCTACTTATTATAGTAAGGCAGGGTATGGTTGGCTTTATTGGGCAGCTGTTTGATGAGGTGCTTTAAAAAAACTATACTAATTTTAAATATTTACAATTCCTAAAGTTAAATTAGAATCAAATGAAACTGATGGGAATGCTAGTCTCAAGCTAAAATTATACCTTCAACCGCATTGACGACCGTCGGAAATCTCAGTGTGATTAATATGCTAAAAATACATACAAAATATAACTTGATTTAATTTATACAATTCAACAAAAACCCGAATAATATTGGTAATAATTAAATATTTATAATCCCTGACTAACATCCTAGAATCTAAAAAAAGTGAGTTAAAGCAACTGATGAGTAGCTTGCCACATTCAAAACTTATTTTGCAATATCTAGGTTAATTAAATTCTAAATGCATGACTTTGTGTTAAAAATTATAATTACAGTAAGCACAGTTTTTTGTACCATCCTCTGTATCACTGTATCGAAAATAACTTTACAGAACTCAACTATCAAACTTAAGCCTGTAAGATCAGAAACCTCTCTTTAATTTTTATAATCTATACTTCAGTTTTCTTTTTTATTTTCCACAAAATCAATTTATTTTTCCTACTTTTATAAAATTTGCATTTAAAAAATATAATAATGTTTCTATTGTTTGAAAGAAAAAGATTCTAGTCTTGGGAAAACATCTTCAGCATAAAAACAATTCTGATAATAAAAACAATATGCATCGATTTTTTGCTGCTTGAGAACGTGGGAACTATAAATTTAGCATCTGGTTCTAGGCTCGTTTATACTTTTATATGCACCATTAAGTTTTAGATGTATAAATCATAAGTTTCGGAACATGGAACCGACATGACATCACACCTCGTCGAGAGGTTTTTTTATGACCTGTCATTGAGTGCCGCGAATACACACAGAGGAGATACAGATACAAATACTGATTCCTACAGATCCATGAGTGTATGTAAACACGATTATTTTACTTTGTACGAGATTTATTTTTTACGTTTATTCGGGTGCTAAGTAAACCGGAAAAGTACACAATAGCAGTACGAATTAGATGACAACTAGTGATTATTTGTATTTAATTTTTCAATTTTCGTATTTAATGTGTAAATTTAGTAAATTGCTTATGTTCGATTTTAAGTAAAAGTTATGAGCGCATTTACCACATTTCATAGAATTTCACTTCTTTTAAGAATTTGAATTAATTAAGCTTAATTGGAAATTTGTATATAGAAATCCAAGTTAGGGATAAATGCAAATAATTCGAAGCTGGAAATGGAAATGTAATGGAATTTTATTCCAAATCAAGGCCAGAGGTTGCTTCTTTAGGCTTCAACTCACACATTCCTCTTTCGCTCCTCTTCCTCCTTCCTCGATTCTTCGTGGAGTCCCAGAAAGAGTCTTTAATTTTGGAATTTGTCGCTGCTGTGTTTGCTGCCGATGATTCACCGGCAGAGGAACGGAGCTGCGGCAGCGGCGGAATAACAAAAACCGGCATGCAACCGTCACCAATACAAATGCATTGTTTGTTTGGAGTTCTCTCTTAATTTCTTAAACGAATCAAAGAGAAGCGGAACAAATAAGAACCTAAGAGAACCTGTTCCATACATATCAGCTTTTGACATTGATTAAAGTTAACTACTAACAATGATGCGAAATTTAAACCAATGGAATATCTGTTCTAGCTAAGGAAATTTTAAACTTTTCTCAATATGCCTTAAGACGTTTGGCTACTTAGACAGCTTTGTTATATACCCTATTGCTTTATCAGGAATTATAACGTAATTCAATAAGTAAATTCGTTAGAGCTGTTAACTTATTTACAACTTACAAAAAGCCATATTGACAGCATTGTCAACAGAATAGTGCTTTCCCAGTGCTGTAGCAGTCAGAGTTAGCCAGCGACTGCAATTTAAGTGAGAGCACTTACAGCGTCTGCAGCTTTAATTGCCCTGCGATTATTAGCATTCCTTTTGCGGAACACTCGCTTACCTGCCATATTGGGGCTACCTGGCGTCAATGAGGCGTGACGGCGATTTGGTAATGAGATTTAAAACCGCGCTCTCTCCGTGGGCGGCTCGAAATTAATTCGCAGACACTGGCCGTGCTGAGTGACTCACAAAACCGCGATGTGCACATGTGGCGGCGGAGAGCTTTTCAATTTTGTTTTGATTACCATTTGAATTCTTGCCCCCCTTCCCGCACCTGTCTTTCACTCTCGCTTCGGCCGTCTCTTTCGCCGGCTGCGTTGTTGCTATTTTATGAATGAAAGTTCCGTTTGTTTACCTTTGCGCTTTTGAGCGTGCGCACGAAGCTCTCCCAAAGAGAAGAGTGTGCCAAAAGAGAGTACAAAGAGAGATGCTTATCACTCGCCGAGTTCAAAACATACATAATCGCAATTGAAAAGTTTTCGCCACTTGAGTAATTGCATCAAACTAATATGCAGTCGTTCTACTAAAAAATATTTTTTGGGAATTATTTTGGGGCCCAGTTTTCTATCAGTAAAAATGTGCGGCAGAGCAAACATTTTGTGATATTTTATTTTATTTTTTTATGCGGAGCCGTTATTTACTGAATTTTGAAAATTTGACTGACATTTTATGACATTTGCTCTACGCTTGCATTCATATTATTAGAAACGCAAAATATACGCACGCACAGCAGCGGTTGACATTAGAGAACCAAAAGGTTCACTTAAATTATAACTCTAACTTGGGAAGCTAAAAATTATATTGCATACCAAAAAAACTATATTTAAAATAATTGTCATGTACTTGTTAGTTGAAAAGCTAAGTTTTAGATAAAACAAACAATTTTAACAGAAATGGAATAAGCAAAATTATTAGTTTTTGAATAAACAGATTTTGTATATATGTATTTAAATTGTAAAACATATCTTAACTGGTAATACTCCATGTAGAGATCGTTAAACTCTCACCTTGTTTCACCAACTTAAGCCAATTTAGTTTTGCCCTTGAAGTTAAGTTAAATGCCTAAATTAAACTAACAAGCGATGGCCCATTGGCTATAATAATTACCTGAGGCTAAGGTCATAAATTACGAATAAATATATTGCAAAACAGTTATGTGCTACATTTTTCAAACCACATTTATCTTCAAGCTTAACAGTTTCTAAAAAATAAATTATTTGCTTATCACATTTTAATTTTAAAAAATTTTAATATTTAGAATTATTTATAAATTTAACTGCAGTATTAGAAAGCTTTTAATTTTAATAAAAAATATATTTACTTCCCCGCAACCGTGTCGGCACAGTTTTTAGGCCCGTGAGTCGCATTGTGTATACGCCCGAGTTGTTTAACCAGCCCACAGCCGAGTCCCCATCTTCGTGCCGTTATCCTTATCAGGCGAGGAGTGTTTTGGCAGCCTTCTCTGGCGGCGCCTTCGTCGTCGTCGTCCTTTAAACGAGCGGATGGCGTCGCTGTCGCCTCAGTTCGTCGGCAGCCGTCCCACAGTGCGGATGACCCAAAACGGTGGAGCAGACCGCGACCTGCCGACCGTCGACCTTTCGACCGCCGACTCTATTTCGTTCGCCTTTTCGACTTTTGCCGCGCTTTAAACACTTTCGATTTGCCTGCGAACTGTGCTGTGCTGTTGTTGTTGTTGGTGCTGTGTGTAATTCAGAAAAAATCGCAAAACAAAAAATAAAAAATTAAAACAAAGTAAGCTTGCAAGAGGTACATGACTGAGTAAAGTAAAGCCTCCTCCACGTTCAATAACAAATCAATTGAAATATGTATGCCCGCATTGCTGGATGCATTCACGGTAAACAAGAACTCGTACATGTGATTGTTTGCTTGCAAACATCAAGGATTCGTTACCCTTCCAATAGTCCTGCCTACAGTGCGTTTCGCGACTGTCTAGCACGGCTCAATTTGCATGCAAAAGTGCAGAAGCTATCCAAGAAATCAAGAAGTTTTAACAGGAAGAATTTGTTTATTTAAAGTTCTGGTACCTTGGGGTTTTTGTTGCATTAATGTTTGATTTATATATTTTGGAAGTTACATTTTAAATACAAACCATATTTTATTCTCTTGTATGTTGTTTATGAGAGAAAGCACTTAAATTAGATACGAATGCTACGTAAGTTTTTTAAAGGTGAATTTGAATGTCACAGTCTATGAATAATCCTAGAAACCAAACTTAAAGCAAGCTGCTAAGCTGCTAACCACTTTTACCAAACTAATTTGCATGCTAGGTAAAAGAACTCTATTTTAAGTTGTGATTCTTTGTTTGGGTATATTTTTGCAACTCACTGCAACACATACATGAGTAAAGTTAATTTTAATTTTAATTCCAAGAAGAAGGATATTTTTTTGACATTGTTTTTTGCCTAAAATTGTTGTATTTTATATCAGGTCAGGTTTATCTACATAGGTTTCAAAGTTGTATGATTTAATTGCTCTGTAAAGCCTTTAATACCCACGATTCGCACTGTAAAATACCATTGGTAGATGTGTCACTTTACCTTATTGAAAGCCTTTCCACTCATGCCCTTGATGTTGACGTTCGGCTTGATGGCTTTAAAGGGTCAATTGATTGACGGGGCAGGATGCAAATTTTTGTAAGGTCAAAGCAGCTGAAATACTAGGACAAATGGTAATTTAAAATTTTGATTTTTTAAGCCATTTCGACCTACATAGACGTGTGGGAAGCATTTTTTTTTAACTACCTGCATTATGCCTTTATTTCACAATAAAAGCAAAGAGGATGTGAAAATGTGCTCATAAAAATTCAATGGAATCATTTAATTCAATGTCTTTCATTATTTATGAATGTCATGGGTTGCTTTTAGCATTTAAATAGTGGAACCATTTAGTTATTGTTATATTTATAAGCATATTGTAATGATATTGCTATTCTGTCATGATTTTTGCAAAAAAAAGTAGGGCATTAATAGAACAAATTGGCAGATTCTCAACTCAAACGCTTTTAGGGTAGTTTTTATTGTTTTTAAATGTCTTGTGTTATCTTTGTTTCTCATATTTAAAATATGAGAAACACTTTATATTTTCATCCTTCAATTCAAGACTAACACAGGGCTCAATCTGCAATGTTTAATCTGGATTATCCCTTAAGTCGCCTTACTTTAAGGAATCTCTCGTCACATACCCTTTGTTTCCAGATTTCCCTCAAAGCAGTCGTTATTCGTAAGGGAATTTTCCACTTTTGCTGTGTAAAGTGTTAAAGAAATGCGACATTTAAATTTACACTCCGATGATATCTGCTCGAAGCTGGTGGATTAAATGTTGGCCTCCTCCGCAGAGAATTGCTGCTGGCGTTTATTTCCTTCGTTGCGACACAGAGATTTGTGAATTTGTAATGCTTAGCACACTTTTGGGCATAAAAAGCAGTACTAGATAAATGTAATCATGGCGGAGCGGAGCCCAGCGTTTGCTTTATTGGGAACGGAACACAAAGGCGAGTGGGCGACGACGCACCTCCTGTGTGTCTCTCCCGTGCCAGCCCTTGGGCCCTCTTCGGAGCCTTCAAATATGCATAAACTAATTTGGGCTTATGCAACATACTTCTCTTGGCTCGGTCCACGGTACATGGCCCACGGCATCCATCGATGCTGATGGTGGAGCCCCCCCTGCCTCCTGCCTCCTCTGTCCGCTGTTCTCTACTGCTGTAATATTCATTACCTAGCCAGCCCATATGTGCGCCATTTTTCGGCCAACTCGCCCATTCCCCATGCTGGGTTCCCCATCCCCCGCTGAAACATTTAAATGCTAATAAATTTCGTTTATGAGCGAGCGCCGTGCCGGACAGTTGTGCACTTGGAGAAAATGTTAGATTCAAGAACTATAAAAATCTGGAGAAATTTAAGTAAAGAAATTTTCATATGACAATTGAATAAATTAGATGGTTTCACATTGAATACATCTTAGGAAAATGATTTGCTGTAAATTCTCGGAAATTGTTTGTAAACAAGCTTTTTACAAGTTTTAGTTCCCTTTAAAGAATTTTAACAAATTGAAAACGAGCTTAAAAATAGTTCAAACTTATCTGTAATTAAATTATAATTACATTTAATTATTGAGCCAAAAGATCTCTAACAAAATTTATTGGTTTTGCGCTGTAGAAATTTCTTATGATGAAAAATACTTTATTTTGAGTTTTTTTTATATATATTTATTAAAATTTTTGAATAGTGTAGAAACTAAGACAGGTCTCCGATGACGTCCGTGTTTGGTACTCGTGACGTCCGGGCACCGAAAAAAAGGTGCAAAGTCAGGTGGGGCAGGGTGGATGCAGAGGATCCTGGCCAAGGAATCCTCCTTCGTGATGCCAAGAGGAGAGAAGACGAAGAAGAAGATGTGGCCAAGGGAAATGATTTATGGCTGGCAGGGCTCGCTAAGGCTGCAAGCCAATTCCAATGGTTTGTTTGGTCATCCGACGCCTGTTCGCCGGATGTGGGAGCCAACACAAATAGCTCCAAGATTTGTCGAATGCGTCGGCTGCCAAATATCCAGCTATGTATGGATGTACGCGGAGGATGTGGCTGTGAACTTGGTGGATTCGGGAGCGTGCCACCGTGGAGCGTCGTCATAAATCAATTTTAATGTGAAAATTATTGCCGCATACTTTTGGGTCGTCGTTGTCGGGAATTTTTCATAAACAAAACATAACAGGAATTTGTGTGTAAACAGGAATGGGTGGTATTTATTCCTAGCACATGTGACACCTTAAGTCTATGGCTTTCTAGGATCCCCTCTGACTTGATAAAAACCCTGTCTGTTTCTGCTTAGGGGAGATACCGTATCTTGAAATATTCCTATTTTTATTTTTCATCGCCCCACAGACTGGAGCCTCTCTCTCCCTAAAAAGCCATTTTCTTTTGTTAAGGCTTTCCTTTATGTGCTAATTACTCAAGATTAATTAGCCACCATAAACATTTTTGCGCTCGAGCAAAATGTTATATTTAATATTCACCAATCATGTTCTTTATGGCTCCATTACTTAAGTTTAATTATCAACCATCACGGTTCCTTTACTCATCCCAAACAACATTTGTCTTTCATTTCAGGTAATTGATAATGTTGCATCTGCTAAGGAGACTTGGGAAAACGAGACAAGTTTTTAAATGTAAGTTTAAGACCTTGACAAATTATCTGGTTATTTACGAGGCCGAAAAATTTCCTCTCAGATAAGAGGGAAACAACTCGATGCAAAGTTTGCAACGGAAAAACCTACAGACGCCTTTGAACATTTTTCTTTTGCCTTTGGCCTCCATTCGAGGGGGAAATTATTGCTTTTCCCTTACTTATTCGGCCAGCAAAAATAAATATCCAAGTTCAGAATCTTGCGAAACTTTATTGAATGCACCCACATTTCTTCTGCTTTATGCCAAAGGAATGGAGGCCAGATGGACCATTAGATTTATATTTAAAACAGTCAAGGTCAAGAGTTTGTTTCAAAAATATGTAAGGATGACAGGAAGCAGGCTAGGGTGCTTGAGGCATCACTAGGGATGTTAAACCCCTTAGAAATTTGGCTAAAAGTATGAAATGATGTTAGGTAGCCTATTTTTTTGACAACTTTTTAAGATTTTTAAAATTTCTAGTGATTCCTGTTGCATCCTTGTATATATGCGTTACAGTTTTCAGCCTCTGGGAGCCAGCCTTTACTCATTTAGCTTACTACAGTTTATTGTTGAATTTGCTCTTGGGAATTTTAAGAGTTACAACTTACTCTCAATATTAGGAAAAGTAAAAGAATGCTTAATTCCTAAGAATTGTGTTAGAAATCCACTGTTTAATCTTTAAAGCATTGAGTTTTCTTCTTAAATAATTAATATTCACATTAAACTACCTCACGTTTCGTTGACTCTCCCATTTTCCATTGCATTTTCTTGTTTTCTTTTCCATACTAGAGTATTCTCAGATCTTAAGCAGCCCCATGAGTTTTATTTCAGTTCTGTTTGTTTTCTTCTACATTTTTATCTCCCTTGCTAAGACTCTCAATTTCCACGTACGTACGTGGCACCTTAAGTTTTCCACGAGCATGGCTAAAACAGAACTTAAATTTAAAATGCCAAAAGTTTATGAGCATCAATTGAAGAACGGCGAAATTCGGCTAAAAGAAAATTGGGTAACAATAATAAATTGGCCAAAATGCGGGAAGCATGAATCCACTGCAGCATAAAATTTATATCTGCCATAAAACCAATCGAATGTACGTACGAGCGGGAAATGGAGCAAACTTTTCATTTGAAAAGTAGAGAACGCAACGTATGAGGAATAATCAACCGGAAACTTTGTATATTTGTATTCTAGATAGTTGCAAAATGGAGTTAACGCTTTATAATCGCCTGATTCCTTTACCAAGTAAGCTCTTAAACTTCTTTCTGCCAGACGACCTTAAAATAGAGGCGACCTTCACTTTCATTGTTTAGAACAAAATAAAAGAAATCAATTAAATCCCTAAGTTGGCTCTCAACAAAGGCCCCTTCTGTTGGCCGGAGCAATGCCATTTCCGAGCTATTTCTTGAATTAATCTCCTTGGAATGCTCCTGGCCCAGCGTGCCACATCCTTCGGAGTTCGCAAGTCGCAGCAACACAAACAGACAACGACAGGTGGGCGTGCTGCGGCCCGGTGGCCAGGTGGGCAAGTGGGTTTCCTGAAAACCAATTTGGTCATTATCTGAACACATAAATCAAAGTCAGTGCAATTAGCGCCAAGGTAGAAGTCCATTTTAAAATTAATTAAACCGAAAACAAATCCGCAAAACGAACCGCACGAAGCCCACTCCCACACACCGAGGCGTAGACGCAGACGTGGACACAGAGACCCGGAACCGCAAAGCCCAACAACACGGATGAAAATTGAACGCCGTTATCCGGAAACGATGGCCAAACATGGGACAGCGACAAGTGGAGAGCTCCTCCTGGCCGACTGACTGACTGGTTGAATTGCAAACAAGCACCAGGATGGATTTCCCCTTGACTCTGATTGCTCACTTTTATCCCGTTGACGAGGGCCATTGGCAAAGACCAATGCGCGCACATTTAATTACAGACCAACTTCCTTTAATTTGCAGTCAGTATTAAGCTAGCTTTCGACTGAATGACCGCTGGGTTTATGAAAAATATATACGGATTAGTATCTGAGTTAATCTGGGTTGCATTTAAAATTGCAGGACTTTATTGACGTTTACTTTGCGTGATTCAAGGTCTTTTCAGGACTACTAAGCCCTAAACCTATGATGATGTTAATGAATATGTTTTAGGGAGAGATGAAAGCACAATTTTACTTTATATCGATTAATAAGAGAGATGTAAACACAACATCACTTATTTTATTTTGATTCCGAAATTCAGTTTTAGAAAATTATAAATAGTTAAATGTCATCGAATCTTATAAAACTCTCAGGTGTGAACTAATTAATCCTAGAAGTTAAAAAATATTAAATTAAAATATTAAAAAATATTAAATTAAATTTAAAAGTAATTCTCTTTAAAGTCCTGCATATTAGTCGATCAGAATAGTAACCTTTGAGAAATGCAACTAATGTATAGCCTTTACGTGTTGAAATGACACTGGGCATTATGAAACGTACCCAGAATTAATTTCTATCAATTACCATATAATTTCTTTCATATTTCAATTACTAAAAAGTATACACTTTCCTCAAAACAAAAAGATTAATTAATAAAAGCTTTCAGTTTTCAATCAAAGCTAATCAGGCTTTAGGCCGAAAAAAAACCGATTCAAGGATATTCAATTATGAATGAGTGCTGCTTGTCCGAAGCCATTCAAGTCCTTTCGGAGATTTCATTTGTTTTTCGGCTCTTCGCACTCGAGGGAACAAAAAACTCGACGATTATCTTCCATTTATAATGGCTGCTTCGGCTGGAATTGAAATCTAGTTTTAATCAATATAAATCACCAGCCGGCTCTCGATGGGCGCGTCAGGGGCATAGATTTCGTGTTCGCTGAATGCGAAGTGATTTATGCACTATTGGTGGGTGGGTGGTTTGGTTGGCCAGCCCTAGCCCTTATAACCACCCAATATGGCCACCTACCACCCCACTGCCAGCCACCCACCGCCTGCCACTCTCCCGTAATTACTGCCGGTCCGGTTTGGTTCGGTTCGGTGTACACGCAAGAAAAAAAGACAGAAGCTAATAGATTTATATACAAAATTTATTAGAATTTAATTGGGTCTTATTAACACTATAGTTTCAGCAAAAAATTAGAATAAATCTTTTTTAATTAATCAAAGAAATTAAATTAGTCAATACAAATACCTGTTTTCTATATTATAAGAATGTATTTCGTTTTCAGAACCTCATTTTTTCCTCTGTCTGAGGTTTGTTCAGTGTGGTGCGGTCTGTCAGTTCTTAATTTGATTTGTGTCCTGGGTGCGGCTGCCGGCGATGCAGGTTCACTCAGCTTTTCGGGGACGCCCGCCAGGTGAGAGGGACGAAAGGTGTAGCCGGGGCACAGAAGCCTGGACGGGATCGGGATTGGGATCAGGATTGGGTGCGGAGGTGCGGTCTGCTCGGACAATGGCCACTGATTGTGCGGTGCCGGTGCTGCATAGTTGACGGCGATTTGTGCGATTTTCGCAAAAGCCTCTTTCGGACAGCCGGCAGCCTGGCTTCTGGCCATGACTGGATAAATCCGAAGAATTAATTAAATTTTATAAATTGCGAAACAGTATGATTTAAGCCAGCGATTCCCTGCCCTGGCTGCAGCCAAATCGAATTTGGCCTTGGCAAACACAATCTAGGAATGCAAAGAGGATTTTTTATTATCTATTATCAGGGCAATGCACATTTAATTAAATATTAAAACAGAAATTATATTAGGGATTGAACAGGGCTTACCTTAAATTACATGTCCAACGACTTGAAAGTTATGAAAACTTCAAGTTCTTTTTATGTATTTATAAAATGTTTTAATAATTGAAACCTGTTTGTTTTAATTATAAAAAACTTACTCCTAGAGAACTTCGCAGGCGTCCTGCTCAAGTTTTTTAAGAACACCTACTTATGCTCGTCATATTTATCGGATTTAAAACATTTTTCAAAGAACCATGAGAACTTTTGCCAGCAGAAAAGGCCAAAAGTTAATGCCAGAATTTAAGCTGTCATGGCAGACGACAGGCAGATGGAGTCGAGTCGTCATCGTCCGTGGTCTAATTCCGTGCTGACGTCGTTCGATATTTCATTTTTGAGACTGCGTATAAATTACGTTCACCCCTCAATTAGCATTCTCAAAACCCCGAAACCCGATAATGTCCGGACTCCGGAGGAGGGCGGCGGCGGCGGCGGCGGTGGCGGTGGCATTATCTTTAACCCCGACAAGTGCGACGTCAAAAAGTTAGGGCTAATTAGCATGATGTGGATCAACAAGCGGGTAATAGCATCAAGAATTTAATATTCCCGGGCGAGAGGAGTGCAAAAGCGGATGCGAGTGGTCTGAACTCCGGAGTATGAAATGTCTGCTCGCGGGGAACGCTTGTCGCTGCTTTTTTACTGGTCTCGTGTTTTCAGCAGATTGAATGCTAAAGTTCCTCCATCGCCCCGAGGAGCTGCGACACCCACTTTGTTGCCAATCGGGGTCAGTGGAGAGACAAGGTTTCCACTCTGCAGGACATCACTTGGCATAAAAATGGCCACCAGGATCCCTTACATATTTAATACGGGTAATTTTGAAGTATTGGAAATTTGCAAATAACCGAGGTTCTTGAAAAGATCCTTTGGCTAATGATTTAACGGAAGACTGAACAAGTTTTTAGTTTTAAAACTTATATAGCCACGCCAAGCGTTCCATTAAAGATAGTAAAAAAACTATATAACAGAATAGCAATAAAAAGTTTGAAGCATTTTCCCCCAGTGTCCTGTCACGTTGTGCCGTCGGGCGCTTCTTGTTTATCAAATTTATTTAGCAAATGGACTTCAAGGCACTTTCCTTCCCTTTGTTCTGAGCGCCGCCATAGATTGGTTCGGATGAGAGGATGATGTTTGCTTTGAAACGGAAACTGGGTTTGAGTGGCGCATCTCCCAGGTCCCATTGCCACACGGCCAGCCAGATTGCTAGATTGCCACATTGCCACTCAGACAATAAAGGATAACCGCAAATGTCCTGTGAAGCGAAGCGTGCCCGAAAGAGCCAGGCATGCGTCATTTTCCGCTTAATGAAAACCTCGCCAACAAGCCATACGGCGGAGGAGATGCTGGGCAAACGATTCCGAAAATTCCAAGAAAATCCGTAGAATGTTAAACTATTTTGCCACAGACACGCACATACACTGGGAATAATTCTGGCTTGTGATAAATACCCCTGACTTTTTGATTTCGGAATTAGGAAAAAGAATTTCTGAAAAATATAAGGCATACTTGGAATATTTCTTTTGACACTGGTTAAGTTCGTTATTTTAGTTTATTTTCGTTTTTCTCTGAGTGCATATCGATGGCATATCCTCAATGTGATGGGTGGTGTATGGGACATCACCGCCTCTTTTGATCCTGGCAGAGAGCCATTCTCGGATTGTTGTAAATAATTGCCAGCACTTGAGGGGACGTCCTTGCGCTCGTAGGCCTAAAATGGCCAACAAAGGAGGCATTGTCGTGTGTGTGTGAGTGCTAGTGTGCGTCTGTATTAACAGTTTTGGGTTCCTTGTCCTCCTTGTCCTAGCCCTCGCCCTCGCACTCGTCATGGTCGTCGGTACGTCCGGGAAACGGAAACCAAATCAGGCTGACAAAGCCTTTCGAGCAACAAATGGCATAATGGAAATCGAATGTAAAATGCTGGCGAATGAAACGCTCGTAAGCAGCAATTTGCCTGAATAAATAATATCCGTAAGTGTCATCGAGTTCTCCCTTCTGGTCAACACATATCCATACATTCTATATATATAAGCACAGGATTGCGGGGGTGTGGTTATTTCAAGGAAAGCTGCCTTTGTCGTCTGTTAATTACAGCCACTGGGAGGACAATTGTCTGCCATTGATTAAGGCGGCGAAACACTTGACTGCGAAGCCCTAGAAAATAATAAGCGAGAATGTCATTAAAAGTTTCCAAATGTTTTCAAGTACCCAAAAGACGAAACTCAAACAAAAATAGTACATATATGTACGTTGTGCACACTCGACTCACAAAGGACACGAAAATGCTATCCTTATTCCCCCTTTTCGGAAACATTTGCCATAACTGTGAGTACTTAATCAACGTAACGCCAAGTGTCACTCCAGTCTTCATCACTTTGACTATCCACTCGAGAATAGAGATATGTGTTGTGTTGTATTTGTCTCCGGCATAGTTCCCAGCCCGATAATTTGATAAAGTTTTAACTGCGCCCCATCGGATGCAAATTGTCTGAGACATTCAATTGATAGCCGGGCCTAATCGAATCAATTAGGATGCCGCCGCCCTACTTACGGCACTCGAATAGTGGCGGCATGTCATTTCGGGAATGGGTTATCCTTTTGATGCCATTAGCGGGGACACAATCGTTGCTGGCATTGCCACCAAGGCGTATACGTATTAAGCCCAAATGGGGGAAACTTTGTGATTTCATAACGTTAAGTTCTGGGAACACTTGGACAAGCTAGCACCTGAAAGAACAAAGTTAATAGAGTAAATATAAATATAAAATAAATAAACAAAGGGGGAGAAACATGTCCTTGAAGGATAGCTACTCTGACTTTGCGAAGTATGTGGTGTAAAAGTAAAGTAAATTGAAGCATCTTATCTTAAGTTTATATATTTAGCTAATTCTCAATGAAATATTAATAGTTAATACAAACAATCCCTTGAAAAATTCCCTTTAAATATTATTTTGTTAGTTTTCAAGCTCCCACTCATAAGCCTCATAGTCCTCACCATTTTCCCCAAGTGTATCTACACACACTCATAGGCAGGGCCCAGGTGAATGGGGGTCATATATGTATGTCAAAGTGAGGTGGCTGGAATTTGCCATTAATTAGTCTGCAGGTGTCGTTGGCCAAAAGCCGAAGAAGCAGCAGCAGCAGCTGCGACAGCGACGGCAGCAGAGCGTGGCAAGAGATGGCCAAGGATCTGAGTTGACCGCCGCACCACCTGGCATGGTCGGTTAATGTGGGGCAGCGGGCGTGGAGCCGCCCCTTCGGTTCCTCGGTTGGGCGGAAGCGTGGCCTGCTCATAAAAATTGGCAAACAAAGGAAACTTTTTGCCGAAGGACGAGCCAAACACGACAGTGCGTGAGCCAATGTGTTGGGCTGAACGACGGAGTGGTGTGGGGGGGCGTACGTCCTGGGAACACACGCGGTGGAGGGGGAGGAGGCTTGGGGCAATGTTCGGGGCACGATTTACGTAAATTTTTATTACAATAATAACGCCGGGCCGGGCGAGAATACAAACCGACGCGCGAAATATACTTAATGAAAGAAACCACAGCGATCGATTTGTGTATTGGCCGGGCCAAAAAACCACGACGCGGGGTAAGGGAATGCACGGCGACGTCGACGTCGACGACGACGACGAGCCCTAATGATGACACATCCTGCGCGGTGGCGGAAAATGGGGAAATGTTGCCCCAAGCCCCAAGCACCAAGCCCCAAGCCCCAGGCCAACCAGTGCGAACCAGTTGTCGAGTATTTCCCAAATGACGTAAGAAGTTGCAAAAGGACTGCGCGCCAAACTGGCACGGATCAATAATCGATGTGTAAAAAGTCACTGACTGTGTATAAAGCAAGAGGAACTCATTAAAAGTGATTTAACTCGAAGATTCCGTTTGCCTTTGGCAACGTTCTATTTCAACGCCAATATTTGAGGGATAAACCTTACAATTAACTATTGGAAATATTTAAAAATAGTACCATAAACCTTTCTGAAAATAACTCGAACATAGTTTTATTAGAGTTTATATTCAATTTTAGAAATTGGTAAAGAAATTATTATTTAATAGTTTTAAATTCCCCAAAAATAGGGATCTGTGAAACAAATAGGGCAGTTAAAATTTACCTGTCCTTAAACAACCATCATTAACGATTACTTCCATCGTCATATAAGGTAAAAATAAAAGTACGACTTAAAAATGGGGAATAAAAAGCTCAATAAACAAGTATTATTGTAGTATAACAATTTTCCTATAGAACTCAACAAATACAGTAAAAATATAGTTCCAAGTTATTTATTTTTAAAACCAAACATGAGAAATCTCTGCAATTTATTTTAATCAATCAGTGACAGTTTATTCTCTCTCAATTCACAATCCACGAATATATTTTTACAAATTTCCCCATAAATCCCGCAATATTTCTGGATTTATTTAGCATTAAAAATATGGAATCCTTATGAATATGACTGCGGTGTGGTCATGCATAACTCTTGTATTTGCATAGACTCTGAATTAATTTTCAGACCACAATGTTTCGGTTCAATAAATACGGAAAGTGCAGTGCCACGAGAGCTCGTTTAGTTTTGAACTAGGAAGTATTTCAATCGTTATTTAGCCTGCCAGCGACCTAAGTTGAATAACAATTTATTCCGAGAACTGCAATCCAGCAGAGTCAACCCTCCTATTTGATTTCCCAAGAACGATAGGCTGTATTTTCTTCGTGGAAAAGTCCCAAGCCCAAGGCAAAGCCTTCTCTACTGTTTCGCAGGTGCGAATTACACAAAATTTATGCTGAAATCATTTGATTTGTGGGCCAGTTTGGCGAAACTTCCACTTTTCTCACACATAATTCATTAAGCCCGCTGGAGTTTCGCTGTCCTCGCCCTGAACGGAGGCCATTTTGGCTGTCAAACCCGGCCAAAACTAAATGTGGCCTAAGCCGGGCCGAGTTTGCGAGCTGTCACCCATATGTGTGTACGTGTCAAATGTGAATCCAGCTCGCTCAGTCCGTGGACAGCAGCAGTTGCCGATATCCTTCGTACTCATCCCGCCTTGTCCTGAATCGATGTCACACTAGAATATAGACAGGTTCGGGTTTTTTTTTCAATCCAATCTGGATTTATTTCAGTTATTGGTATACATTTCCTGGTTTCGTTTGAGGGTGGTTTCTTTAACTTACAAAATATTGATTGAGGTTTTTTTTTAAACTAAATCAGCGAAGTAAACATTTTGTATTGATTTCTCTTAGTTCCAAGCGTATACCATTTTAATGAAACTTTCAATATAAAACTCGGTCAACACTGCAGCCAAGAAGAAGAGGGTCGCTTTGGTTGGTTTCGTTTTGGTATAAAATTAATTTGACGTTTCAGGCCCGGATTCGTTTGACTGGCCATCGACAGCGGCAACATATTAAAGTGCCCCGAACACGAGCCAACCAGAAAGTCGACTCAAAAGTATACCATTTTGTCCTGCTCCGACCACGTCTACGGCTCCGACTATGGCTCCGGCGATGTCATTGCCATTTAGGTGGCAAAACTGGAGGCGAAATGGCGTTTATGTGTTTGCATGTCAGCCCGTGTCTTCGTGACAGAGGGGCGTGCGGCGGTATATGGTGGCTTATGGCTTATGGTCGCTGGGGCGGAAGTGGGCGGTGGCAGTGGGAGGCTGGATGGAGGAGTGGCCAGGCCAGGCAGGCATGTTGCATGTTCCCCTGACACGGGGCAGAGACCATCAGCCATCAGCCATCAGGAGGCAGGCGGCAAGCGGCAGGCAACAAAGTCCGCACACACGTATCCTTCGCAAAATTTGTGTTGATTTGCTTTTGCAACAATGTATTAGGCAAACACAACTGCAACTATACTCCCTTGGGGCATACAAGAGCGCCCTTGTATGCACTGCATATGTGCATATGAACTTTCTTCTCGGCATATACATAGGTTAACACCTACACCTGTGGTCAGAGCAATAGGAGAACGGGTTGGGAAAAGCCTGAAAGCCCTTGGGGGAAATAGAAAAAGAAAACGAAAACTATTTCAAGAACGTTGAAGGAAGAATGGTTTGCATTTCCTTAAGCCCACAATAGTTCCTGTGCTATATTTAACCTAAAGAAACTAGTTTTGGACTGGATATTTAGGTTTAAATTAGGCAATTAGCTTTTGATTCTAACCCAGTTTTTAGCACGTCTTAACTCAGCTTCTAAACATTCAACTAAAACCCTCTAACTTGCATAAAAACTATAATATTAGCCGGTTATATTTAAGGAGACATTTTTTAAAGCTTTACCTTAATTTAAAAAGAGATTCATTTACATAAATACTACTTTAACTACGACTGATAATAGTTGCGAATGCAGAGGACACACGTTCCTATTTCCTATGACTCCTGGCAATTGGTTCGGACTGACCTCGCAGGTTTGGAAATTGATTTCGGGGTTCCACACGTCGGTGGAAAATATTTCAAATGCTTAACTAATCCTAAAGGGTTTTGCAGTTGGCAGTTGTCCTCTGAAATTGGCAACTGCAAAATGCAATAAGCTGTACTTTGTGTCCGGAATCAAATGAGCTTGAATACGTGATTTTGGCACAATCAAATGCGATCCTGATTGAGAGGGGCGTTTTTGGGAAAAGGATTTTACATATTCGGGTTCTTTGATCATTTTATTTATTTATGTTTTTACTTGGCTTTGAGTTCAGTTACATATCACTGGACGAATGTAAGCCAGGATTCCTCTTTTCCCCGATCCCCGAACGTTTGCATTTTCGTCCGTAATTATCCTTGCGTGCCGTCGTCCTGTGCCTTGGTGGCCGTAAAATCTGTTTGTTCGAAACCAATGCAGCGAACACGGAAAGTGTGTCCGTCTCCCCTTGAGTCCCTGAGTCCCTGCTATATCCCTGCTGGCGCTGGGCAAAACAATCGAAGTGGCCGTCGGTGGGTTGCCTGAATGAAGTCCGTCCTTATCTGGAGCTTCTACGCTCCGCTCCGCTCCGCTCTGCTCTGCCGGTGGCCAGGACTCCGGCTTGTCCTTACGGCTTATCAGACGCCAATCAAAATGGTGCACGCGGTGGAAGCGGTCGAGAATGAGGATGTCGAGAACGGCAGATGCCACGTGTCGGGCTATTTAGCATGGAAATTCGCTTTGTGGCGACGGCTATAACCGGGACACAAAGCGGCCACACCGGTACTGGCCTGCACTGTAAGAAAATAAGTGTAAAAATGCAAAGTATTCATGATTTATAAAGATTTAGGTTGATTAAATAATCTAACTAGACCTAGAGTCCAGCAAGAAGACCTCTCTGAAGAAAGCAATGCTAGGATCCCAAAACTTCCTAAATCAGATTAACAATTTAAAGAATCTAAATACTTGTCTATTTAAGATTTTGACTTCTGACAGCCTTTACAAGCAGTTGTTACCTTGAAAATACCTCAAAGTATATACTTAACCTCGACTTATCTTCTCGATATTTGATCCCCGTTTATTTCTGTGTACAAATTACATAAAGACTTCAAGGTAACCGGCGAACTCGGAACACAAAACACGCAAACGGAGCATTTAAATCGATTTCGTTGGGAGTGCGGGACCTGGGAGTCCGCCGGAGTAGCTTGTTTATAGCTCCTGCAAATTTATCTGACTGTTTTGCCGTTATTTATGGACGACGGGCCCCCGGACCTCTCACCCAATCCCCAGTACCCACTCGGGTCACTCTGGTGTCGGTGCCGGTGCCGGTGTCGGTGTCGGTGTGCTTTCAATAATGGCCATTGCAATGGGGTTAAAGCCGCTGGAAAGTAGGTCCATTCAATTTGCAAATTTGAGCACCCGTAAGTGGCCCAGTTGTGGCTGAATTGTGCCGGAAGTATTTCCCATAAGGCTTCCTCCTAAATCGAGTGTAACCATAAATGTCCGACCCACTTCTCCTCGAGTCTGGCAATTAATTAGAGCGTGTTTTAAAGTCAAACTTGATTAGGATAATTAAAAAAGGGAAGTGGCTTATGTTCAACAATAAGCTAATTAAAAATACTTGTGTATTCATGGAACTGTTTTTCTAATGCAACCCATACTTTGTTCCATTTTTTATATATGCGAAATTACGGTCTGAAATTTACCAACAAATATTATTTTCCCTCTTCCTTTCATTCCATTAGCCAAAGAGCAACCCCTTCTAAAAGCATACAATTTATGGCTGGAGCTGCAGGTTCCCAGAACATAAATTAAATTCTAAATTCGTTTTATTTTGGGGCAATTTCGGAGCATAGCATTTCGCTTTGACATATTTAAATTTAATTAATTTTAGCTAGAAAAATGTCTAGCATTCGTTCTAATTTCAATTTCTGTTTAAGCTTGTGTAATATTAAATTCCTGCAATAGATACTTTGTTTTAATAATAAATCTAACTATTTAGGTTGTAAATCCATTTTGCGGGTCTCAAGGGTGAATTATTTATTGCTTAAATCAAGCAAATCGTTTAATTTAATGATTAAGCTCTTGAAGTTAACTTTACTTTAGCCACAAAAATGATTGGTTTGCTAAATCAAAGACTCCTTAGATTTAATTTGTATTAAATAACTTGATAAGTCTGTAAGTATCGTAGTGACAAACTTTAGTCAAATATATAAGTTTCGCCACAGAAACCTGCATTCCTTAACCATAACTTTACATCAGCTCTTCATTCCCTGAACGATTCGATGTTCGCTGGGTTGTCATAGACAAGAGGCCTGTCAAGAAAGAGAAAAAAGAGCTACACCCGTGTGGTCCTCACCCAAAATCCGACTCACGTGGGACTCATTCAATTGCCAAACGATTATCTCCGGCCTCATCAAACACATCTGACATCGGGCAGCCGGGTTAGAAGTCGATGCGGACTGCCTGCAAATGAGCGGCGCTGTGTTTGCGGTCGTCTGCGGATCTACGGATGTGAATACGGGTCCAGGTTCGGAGCCTGTGCCGGACACCAGGACACTCGGGCAGCGGACAGCGGACAGCCGGACGGATTGAAGAGTGCCTTCGGGGTGTATTCAATCTTTGCTCTGTGAACACACACACACACAGTCGCTTCCGTGCGCACTCGACTGGTTTTATCGACACGGAACAGAGACGCACACACGGTGGGGAATGGGCACGGAAAAAGGCTGATGGGTGGGTGGCCTTTGGGAGAGACCACAAACTATTTCAGGTACCTAATCGCATTCTGCCAAAAACAATTCGCACTTGACGGGCCGCCCAGTGCCCCAGAAAAACGAGAGAGCGAACGTAGGGAAACTGAAACTGAAACTGAAACTGAAACTGCACCACAACAAAAGCCAAGTGGCGAGCTGGTTGGCAAAACTGGCAGACAAACTGCCGCATTGTCATTGAAATTGTTGCCCGACTTTTTCTTTTTTTTTCTTCCCATGTTTTTCCGTGTTCTTTGTAGTTTGGCTTTATCGCAAGGTTCCTGTTGGCCACAATATTTCCTATTTTTTTTGTACATCCGCCAATCGCGCAGGTTGCATGGGGTATATACAGACATGTAACAGGATAAATAAATATGGCTTGAAATTATTGCTCAAATAAGCCTTAAGTAATTCTTCTTTATTGAACAAAACTATACATTGAATCCAAAGAGTTCAGAACACAGAAAAGCTCTTTCCTCTTTGCGATTTGCATGCCGGGTATCCTTGAGTCGTGGCTGAAGCCCCAGTGATATTTGCTGGATATTTTTTTGGTATTCCCTGTGAGCCTTCGCCTGGCGCCCGTCTGTCATCGGGCATCGAGTCTTGTGCCAGTTCCCGCCCCCGCCGCCATTGTTCGGGGCCACATCGGGAACTATAAATCAACAAATTTGACAGCAGAATGTGCAAAAGTGGTAAACAAAAAGCGGCTTCGGCATCGGAAGCAGTTGCAAGCCAAGGACAAAGGCGAGCTCTGGATGTGGATTGCACTGGGGAGTCTACTGGCACTAGTGCTTCTCAATTCTCTTGCCTCCTGTCAGTGCACTATGGGGAATTTGCCCGATTTCGTGGTATTTAGTCATTTTATCGATCTCTAAATATTTGTGTTTTTTTTATGCTAACATCTTAAAAACATATGGGTCTGTAAAGTTCCATACCAGAAATGTTAATTAACAGCGCACTGTTAAGCCTATCGACTGTTAAAGTCAGCTGTTGCTGTCAAAAAGCACGTGGTGGTAAAAAAGGCTTTGTTTGGTGCTCGACTTTGCAAATTAAAAAACGTAAATATAAACGCAAGTTGTAAACAAATTTGTGATGGATACCACTCATACAGGTATGTATTATGTGTTCTGTGTACTAATATTTTGATCTGTGCGTGTTTTACTAATATTTGTGTGATTTTCCGAAATGGTCTTTAAGGTTATTTTTTGGGAAAAAAAATAAACTTTACATAGACTTACAAAAAATATATATCAGTGTTTAGGTGTACGTCCAAGTGTATGTTGTAGACCCATTAATTGTGAATAAAATGCAATTTGCCTCAATGTGCACAAATGCGCACTACCTGCGTAATTTCGTTTTTTTGACAGGTACCTATGAGTTCTCGAACGCTGAGCTCTTTGAAGTGTGGCGCAAAGAGCCAGACAACGCGAAACAAGAACAACAAATTCTTGATTTCTTTTCTATGAAAATAAATAATAACTTAGATGTTTTAAAACATAAGACCTATTTGAAAAGCAAAAGCCGATTTTTTTGCCTAAATTTAAATACTAAGTGGAAAAAATGCAATAGAAATAAGCAATATTTTGAAAATAAGCATAAAAATTGGCTTCAAAGCGCACTAAAACTTGAAATTGGCGAAATAAATACCATAGAAAAACAACTAATTGGACGACCCAAATTGAATTTTTCGGCAAAAGGAGAAGAAGCGCAAAGAAAAGAAGCATCTGCTCTATCAAAATCCAAAGAATGTAACGTCACCTTACTAATTCAAGCAGCGAGTAAAGCTGCCCGAACTCAGGGGCACACTGACCTTGCTGTAGTCCTTAATATTCTTGCGAATAGTCCTGAGAAGGCTAAAGGTATAAGACAGTTTTTGACCAGTCCTGCAAAACGGCCTATTCGAGCATCAAAGGACGAAGCATTAGCCATTTTATTGGATCAAGGCTTAACAAAGGAGCAGTATTGCGCAATAAGAGAAGATGCAAAGAGTAGAGAAGCCGACATTTACCCTCTATATAAGGAAGTAGTCGAACAAAAAAGGCTTTGCAGACCTGACAATGTATACATTAGCGAGACTGTAGCAAAGGTTCCTCTACAAGATCTTTTAATTCATACAGCTTCTCGAATTGTTGCTCTTCAAGAGGACGTCATTAAAAATACAATGATTAGGCAAGAGTTAGATTTTTTATCTGCTGAGTTAATCCTTAGCTATGGTTTTGATGGTAGTACCGGTCAGTCGAACTACAACCAGGCATATGCTGACAAAAGATCTTCTGATTCTGATTCAAGTCTATTTGCCTCAACTGTAATGCCTCTTCGCCTAATTGATGCTTCGGGATATGTTTTATGGAACAATCGTACACCTCAGTCAACAAGATTTTGCCGCCCTCTTAAATTGGAATTTTTGAAAGAAACCACAGAAGCCATATTAAAAGAGGACCTTGACATCAAAGAAGAAATACAGAACCTTGTACCATGCAAAATAATGCTAAACGAAAGGCTGTGTATTTATATAAAATATCAACTTCATTTGACTGTCATAGATGGAAAAGTACTCAATGCACTTACAAATACAAAGTCTTTTCAAGCATGTCCAATTTGTAATGCAACACCAAAAGACTTCCTTGGAAACAAAAATTTCAAGTGTCTCGAGTTTGTTCCTCTTTTGCATAATTTAAAACACGGATTAAGTCCACTTCATAGTTGGATACGGTGTTTTGAATTTGTCTTGCATGCCGGTTATAAGTTGACTTTGAAAAAATGGCGAGTGACATCTGTGGACAAAAAAACGATAGCTGATCGGAAAAAAGAAATTCAGCACATGTTTTGGGATAGACTAGGCTTGAAGGTCGATAAGCCAAAGCAAAATGGATCTGGCAATACAAATAATGGAAACACGGCGCGGCGAGCCTTTAACAGCTTTGAAATATTTGCAGAAATTACAGGAGTTAATCAAGAAATAATTCGTAGTTTGAGAACAATATTAATTTGTTTGTCATGCCAACTGCCAATTGATTTGGAAAAATTCGAAAACTTTTGTTTTAAAACTGGAGAACTAATTGTGGATTGTTATCCATGGTTGCCCATGACAGCAACGGTTCACAAAATAATTGTTCATTCCAGGCAGATTATGGAGAATACTGTACTTCCGGTCGGCTTTTTTGGCGAAGAGGCATCGGAAGCACGAAACAAAATATACAAGGCTGACAGACTGCATCACGCACGCAAACATAGCAGGATCCATAATTTCACAGATGTTTTTAATAGAGCTCTTGATACATCAGATCCAATAATTTCTTCAGCAAACCTTTTGAAGCGAATTCAAAAACATAAAAGTCTGGCCCTTCCTAAAGAGGTTATCAGTCTTTTATCATGCGAATTTGAAGGTGTTGGTGGTTCTTTTGAGGAAATCGAAGAGGACATTCCAGTTTTGCCCGACGAAGATCTTGAAAATGAAGAAAATTTATAATTTTTAATTGTTTTTTTCTTAGAGTGTTCACAAAAAAATTATTGTGGTTATAGTCACCGTTAGAAATGGTATTAATTAATAACTTTTAAACTAAGTAAGATTTTTTGGAACGGTTTTTTTTATTATGATTATAGACACCGTTAGAAATATTTTTTGGAAAAATGGGCGTGGTTCTGCCCTCACTTAAAAAAAAAAAAAACTTTTTTTAATTAAAATTTTTAATTAAATTTTTTTTTTAAGGGAGGGCAGAACCACGCCCATTTTTCCAAAAAATATTTCTAACGGTGTCTTTAATCATAATAAAAAAAACCGTTCCAAAAAATCTTACTTAGTTTAAAAGTTATTAATTAATACCATGAAAATGGGCAAATTCCCCATAGTGCAGTGTCCTGGCTGTCTCGTGTCTCCTGTCCGCTGTCTGCTGTGTGCTGTCTGCTGTCTCTTGGCTGCTGATGCTGATGTCGTCCTGCTGCTGCCGATGGCCATTATTGGTGGTAATCAAGCGTGATTAATTGAATTGAAATTGAATTTTTGTTTTGCATAACACACAGGGCGGGCCACATGGCATGGAAAGGGGGTTGTTTCGTGGAAAACTGGCTGATGATTCAGACTATACCATGAGATTTGCTGTTTCCACATAATTCTGCACACACTACACACACTTGAACACCCCTTTGATGGTCTGATTTTGTAGAAATTTATGCATGCAAACAGAAGGGAATCGTCTTTTGGGGAATTCCAACTGGGGGAATATAATTAACACCCCCAAGCCCTCGACTAATTGGGAGCCAATTAAGGAGACTTTGAGCTGAGCGGCCAAAAAATGAATAATTTTGAAGCGAGGAGGTCTAAGAGGTATTATTATTTTAAGATAGTGTGGAATTATTTGAGTGTTTGTTATTGAAAATGTTGAGGTTACTCCTCAGTAAGTTGGGAATTTCTACCAAAAGTTCTTCAAGGCATAATTCTGCATAGGTATTGGAGGACTAAATGTTTAATGGATAGTTTTAAGCAGCTTATATGTTGTGTTTTAATGTCCATATTTATGGACTAAATTTTAATTGTAAAGTTTTTCAAATATTTTCTAGTAAAAAATTTCACAGAAACTCGTGTAAGGTTTTGTGAAGAATATACTAGTAATGCCCAAGTCTGAATTCTGTGTCATACTAGTATACAATCGCAGGAAAATGATCTTTATTGCTGGAATTTTGTATGTAAAAACAACCTTTTGCACTGGGTTTCTAATAAAAACAATTTATGTGAATTAAAGTAAACCAACTAAGCTCATATAAGCAATTAGAGAAGAAGCTAAAATCAAAGGAACTAAATTTATATTGAAAGAGAGTTAAATTGCTGCATATTATATTTTTTTCTCTGACTGTAAATATTTGCACATTTTGCGGTATAAAAGTATCTTCTTCTGCGGGCAAGATACCAACCATTCCTTGGCCAATATACATTCTTCTGTGCCACATTAAATTCGTTGCTTTCTTTTTTGTTTCTGGTCTGTGGCGGTTGGCTGCCGAATTTAAAAGCTTTATTATCCTCACAAGCCTCCTTCGTGTGCTTCTTAAATGAAAAAAGAACAAAAATACGGCAGCTGTCTCGAATTGCCGACGCTCCTCGTACTCGTACTCGTACTCGTCCTTGTACTCGAAGTCGTCCTGGTACCTTCCACGCGAAGTGAGTAATCTGAAGCACGGAACACACGCCGCCGAGCGAATAGACCGTAATTGTGTTGTGGTTCTCCTTCGTGTTTACTCTCTTGTTGACTTAACTTTTACTTGATACGAAGATTGGGAATTGAAATGGGGATAACTTTTCATTAAGTAGATTTAGGCCTGCTGGAAACCTGTTTATAGAGCCAGTTTCCAGTGACTTTCCTAACCGAAGGTGCGGTTTAAGGTTTCATTTTCATTTCCAAATTTTAAAGTCCTGTACTTATCCACATTATTCATAAAGTCCCAGAAGACCTTGGATTTTGCCTCTCATCTCTCTGAAAACAAATTTGTATCCATTTGCATTGCGTATTTATTTTTAAGTGTTATGTAATTTGTGTAACAACAAAGGACCCGACGTTTTTATGACTTTCTCTTTTTGAAAACGATATAAATGTTATTTTATTTGGGGTATCATTGAAAGCATATTTTAAATTTAATATCTATCTACTGGCTTTACAACTTGAAGGTCGTAAATAAACGAGAAAGAAGCAGACTTTAAGCCGATGCTTGTATACCCTTTCAGTTTGCAATTGAATCAGTTTATTGAATAGGAAATCAATCATAAAACTAGGCAAAAAAAGAATTAGTTTCAATTGGAAAAAATTATAGAATTCATAAAATTATAATACCTTGTAAGGGTATGGCAAGAAAATATGACTTTCAGTAAGCCAACTCGAGTTACTCGGGCTTTTATGTGCTAACAATTTGAGGAATTGGCTTAACTTTCTCCTCTGCTTTCACCTTCCGGGAAATATGACAGGTAGTGTCAATGCTTTTAGGCTATATATAGAAGTTACGACTCATCACTAACCCCTCTGGTGTGTCTTGTGTCTCTTTCCAGGTAACGACTCGAATCCAGATGATATATTGCATCGATGCCTCTCGTGCAGGCGCATTAAGTTCGCTTATTGCCGGCAATAAACTCATTTACGTACTCGACCCGACCACGTCCTTGCTCCTCCTCCTCCTTTTCCTCCTGAACAAGGTGCTCCTGGTGCTCCCGGTCCTACTGGCAGGACCCATCTCGGTTACGGAACCGAGAAGGAGTACGGGGCCCTCGTCAGGTACAGATACAGATACAGATACAGGTGCAGGTAGAGGTACAAATACAGATACGGATACTGTGCCCAAGTACTTTGCGCGAGTGTTTAGGTGGGCGGCCGGTGTGTGAGCCGAGCAAACAAAACAACAAAGAAACAAACAAACAAATAAGCAAACAAAACAAACCAACAACCGAGAGGGAGGCAAACAAATTGCAAAAATAAATGTGCGTCGGGGGGAAGCAGCAGAAGCAGCAGCAGCAACAAAGACTCAACAAAAGGAAGCGGACTCGAAAAAAGAAGAAACAAAAATCGGCATCAGAATCGGAATCGGAATCGAAGAGGTCCCATTAATGAACCAAACCAAGGTGAGTAAGTGCCGTGATGACAATCATCGAGGAGTGGCTGCACAGGAAGAAAAGTGTCTCTATGAATGTGGGGATTAAAGTAACCAAATTCAAGGCGAAGGCCTCATTAAGCCCATATTAAAATGGCTTAAAATATATTCTACCACTAACTGATTCAATTTAGTTGCAAGTCCTTCAACACAAATGTGTTCAAATAGATAACTCTGGAAATTATAGCCTATTTTCTGGCTCTGTATTCAATTGCTGAACCCCATGATATCGGAATGATGGATGGGCATTGTTTCACGTTCGCAGGGGGACTTTGAGTTGTGTTTTTGTTTCGGTTTTGCACTCTGCACTCTGACCCGATTTTTTAAGACAAACCCCCACAAAAGTTGCCAACCTCTTTGCATAAATCACAGGCACAGCCACGGCTAGCTCTCTCCGTCTCTGTCTCTGTCTCTGATAACTTTAAAAATCAATTTGGGTCCAATGTGTCGCCGGCATCAAAGATTAAACTTTGCCTCAGTCTCTGACTCTGAGTCTGACTCTGACACGGGACTCGGAACTCGGCTGGATATACAGCCGCCTCAATTTGCGAGACCTCGGGTTCGGTTTTGGCCTGGCCTGGTTTATCGATCAAACTCTCGCTGCAAGTTGGCCAGGTGGCCACCAGGTGGGAGCTCCGCTGACGGATGCGGTCCTTGCCGACATCCCCATCCGAACTTGGAAACTTTTGCTGCGCCTTTTGATTGCTCAGCAAAATGTTACATTACCACACAGCCACATAAAAGTCCTGGCATCGTAATAATGTTCACAGGCCGTGGGGCATAATTCTACTTCTCTCAGGCCAAGTAATTCGATGGCTGTCTATATACAGTCAAGCCCGGCTAACCTCAACCTAGCTCTGAAATTAGTTTTCAGTAACTTAATTAAACTTTTTTAATAGGTAGACATTACTGGAATTTGGTGTTCAATTTTCTTATTTTCGCTTAGGTTTCTATCAATTAGTTAATGAAGATTATTGAACAGATTTTCTCTTAGAGGAAAGTTCTTCTATTTGAGGTTGAACTGTGCCCGAGGTGATGGTCCGGCGCCTCTGACACTTCATCGTCGCTTCCACTGACTGACTGGTCAGCGGTTCGAGTAAATCCCTTCAGAGGCAAATGGCAATTCTCGCATAAATCGCTCTCGGACTCGAAATAGAAGCCTCCTGGGCTCGGAGATGGGATAGTGCTTATTTTAGCGGAGTTCCTCCTACCAATTTGTATGTGGTTCACGTCGGCCGAGTGCGTCAGCGGGGCCACCAGAAGGGAACTGGCTGTCTGAAGGACTGGGGGTTATGTGGGCTCCTCTGGGTTCCGGCTGACCCGGAGTGGGGAGACTGCAAATGGCACGGGCCTGGTTCTTATGCTGATGACATCATAACAATAAAAATTAAATTGTTGCTGCTCTGACAGGCAGCGGAAATGACGGCGCTTCGGCGGCTAGTTGCTTTTTTGTTGCTGGTTGCTAGCCGTGTTCTCCGGATTTTGTTGCTGCAGTGAAATTGAAAAGCGCCTTGAACTCGCTCGCGACGACCCACATCCCGCCTGAATATAAAATTTTATCGCAAGACACACATTTAATTTAATTTAATGAAAGGCGAAACAACATGCTCGCTTATCTTTAAACGCTCCGCGATTTGCCCCGCCGTGATACAACGTATTTTTTAGCCCACTCCAGGGAATCTTGGCCTGGCCCACACGGAATATTTAAATTGGTTTACGACAAGGCGGCAATTATGCAGGCATGGAGAGGGACCTCCCTGCTCGCCCTGATTATTACATACCTTTTCTATTACCAAGTCCTGGGAGTTATCACTCTGGAAGTGTCAGAATTAAGGTAAAGCCCTAAATTATATTTAATAAAATAAAGGGAAAAGAAGCTCTGTTGAAGAGGGTTACTTTAAAAAGAAACTGCGCTTCTTGGGTTAATGGAATTCTGATTTAATTTGGATATACCATAATTAATGGGAAATTTAGTACAGCCATTACTTTATAAACAATATTTTTTAAACCTAGCCAGAGGAAGTCTCATACACTATATATACAGGAAAATAAGTCCTTTAATTACCACAGATATTTCTATGCTTACGTTTTCTCCTAAAAAACCTCCCTTTAAACTCTTTAAAACTCTTCTAAATCTTAAAAAAAGATCAAGGTGCAAGGCATAGGCACAGATTAAACGATTCCCACTGGGAATTTCTCCTCGAGGAGCAGATTGGAATCACAACGTGTCACTGTTTTTGCTCGACCTTTTGTGCGTCTCCTTTGGCTTTGCAGTAATGTGATTAGAGAGGAGGACGTGGCATTTGCCAGTTCCCGGGGGAACATGTCTGTCGATTAGGCAACGTGTTAAGAACACTTAATTGAAAATAACTTGGCCTCCGCGTGCCCCTAACTTCTACTCAAAAGGGGTGACGGGGTGACCCCTGGCACCACTAGAGGGAGCACCACCTCGTCGTTGCTTGTGCCCCGCCGGAACCCCACAACCCACTCGGCTGTCAGCACTCCCCACAATGTGTGTGTGCGTGGCATGAAGGATGGTTGGCTTTATTAAAGGACCTACCGACCGACCGACCGACCGGCTGAACTCTCTGGGCCAGCTTAATTATACATTATTTTGGCCTAAACACAAGCAGCAAGCAGCAAACACACCGGTTCCCGGCCGCAGGCTGCTTGCTTGGATGTATGTGCTCCTTGGGTGGGCTGGGAAGCAGGGAGGAGGCGAAGGATTGCTGGATTGCGGGATTGGGGGCACGTTGCGTGCTCGAGGGGCGTCCAGGCGTGTGCAATGATTTATTTGCAACAGCCAGGGGCAGGCTGGCTGTCAACTCTCGAGCTGTGAGCCGTGAGCCGTGAGTGCCACACTCGCCCATCCACATACGCACTTTGTATGTTTATTTACTGTTATATTTATGTGCAAATAATATTAATAACAATAAAGTTTTCTGGCCCGTTTTATGGGCAAGTTTGTTCTGGGTCCTTAGGTGACTCCATCGCCTCCGCCTCAGAGGAGAAACCATCGAAAATCAGGAAAATAGGCACAGGATTCTTTATGGTCCTAGCCTCCTGCCAAAAGTAGGTCCACACTCGCCCCTAGAAGGAGATCTTAAAGTTATGTGGCGAATATAAATGTACGATTATGGCCAGAGAGAGCGAGGGGGAGTATGGAACGTGACTAGGCAGCAGTGGAATCAATAAAAAGTCTAAAAAATACGGCCAAATAATGGCACTTGAAATGAATAAACAAACAAACTCCAAGCCCTTTACAATATGTAAATATTTAATTTTAATAATATTGCCATGCTGCTTCTTTGTAATTTTAATTGCATTTTTTTGAACGTTGCAACGGCGCAGCTTGAGCTTTGACTGGCCATTCTGGCTGATTAATTCAGTTGTGGCCAATCGTCAATCGCTTCGACAGCCAAAAAATATATGCACATTGATTAAACTTTTAGGATTTACCATCCGGATTGGCAATCGCTTTCCGGCATCCCGGGACCGGGACTCATGAAATTATGTGAAAACCCGGCGGGCCAAGCCCAGCCCGGCTCTCATTTGAAATGCTAACACGTTTTCCCAATTTCCATAACAACCGAAAAACTTTAAAGGTTGCTCCTGCTGATGCTCCCGATGCGGCATACACACGAATCGAAGGGCGAAAAATAGCAATAACGGCTGAAGATTATGACTGAATGGATTATCCTAAATTGATTTGCTCCGAAAGTGGTTATTTGCATTTTGCCAGGACTTGTTCCGTTGCCCCTTTGTTGAACTCGTTTCTGGGAGGGAAGGGTAAACTGTGACAAGTATGTGTGTGGCGGAAAAATACTGAATTTGCTTTAAAGATTAGCTAATTCAGGCGACAAATTATCGGCCTTGGCATATTAATTTTAAAACAAACAAAACTTATCAGCATTTGTTGCACAAATATGCGGCTTAATGACAGTTTAAATTCGCAATTTTTATAGATTATCGTGCAACCACTCCTCGATTAGTGTCAGCATTCAATTCAATTATGCAATTATTATACATTTTCCGATCCATTTTCCCTTTATTTCCAGCAAAACCAACGAACATCAAAACTATATATGTAGAATATAAGCAATACGAGCAAACCTAACTATAACGAAATCGCTTTAAATCGCACCTAGTGTTAGTTGAAACGGAATACATCCTAAAACGTGTTTCCTTTGGGGGAAAATTGACGCTTCATAAGTTAACGATTTAGAGAATAATAACGGACCACTTAAACTAGAGAGAAAACCAGAGAAAACTCCAGAGGAAAATCGAGGAAGACACAGCTCGCAGAACCTACTCCGGAGAACCAGCGGAAGGGGAATCTCTGGCACCACGGCGAAGGGCGGCCGTAATGGGTGGTGGCTTTGCGGCGCCACCGATTACATTAGCCAGCAACCAGCGCCCGGCCTTGAACAACCTGGCCAAGATCCCACCCTCCTCCACGACGACGGCTATGCACGAGAAACTCCTGGAGAAGGAGGACAAGACTGAGAGGACCAATCTGCTGGGCCGGTCCAAGGAGAAACCGCCCAAGGAGAAGCCGCCGGCGAAGCAGTCCAAGTTCGCGGAGCGTCTGCGTCGCTCCTTTCGACGCGGCGACCACCGATCCCTCGAGTGCAAGCGCCAGGAGCCCACGCCGGAGGAGCTAAGGGCCAAGAGCCGGGCCACACCTCCACCGCTGCCCAGTTCCCTGCCCGCGGACAATAACAACCGGCTGCCCTTCGCCTTCAGTCACCTGAATCTGCCGGGACTGGGCCTGGGCGTCGGCCTTGGGGGCTTGGGTGGCCACATTAATCCCGCCCTGCTCCTGGACAGCCCCGACGAGTGCACGCCGCCGGAGTACGCCTACCAGCACCTGAGCAGCGTAGCCACCACCAACTCGAGCACTTCCCTGGAGAGCAGCTGCGAGCTGGGCGAGCTGAGTGGCGGCTCCCAGACCAGTGTTTACTACTGGGCCTCCATGGGTGGCGAGGTGAGCACGGCAGCGGGTGGCGCAGCAGGAGCCGGATCCGGCACAGGTGGAGTGCCCATCGACACTCAGGAGCGTGACAGACGGCGCCTCGAGACGCAGACCAGCAATCGGAGTGATCAGCACCCCATCAACAGCAACACCAACACAACAAATGCCACAGCCACCACTACTTCCTCCTCCACGGCGGCTGGGAACAACAGCAGCAGGAGCTGCAGCCTGACCAGCGAGAGCAGCTCCATCCGGCTGACCCGCCTCCAGAACTTCCTCTTCAAGAGCAGCAACGAGAGCTCGCGCAGCTGCCAGGGCCACTCGAACGAGGGCTTCACCGTCTCCTCGCACAACTCCTCCTCCGGGGAGTGGGAGCAGCTGGGCGCCTACCTGTCCAGCAGCAGTGGCGTGGGCGGCGGGCATGACTTCCACGGCGGCTCCTTTCCCGAGGAGAGCACGCCCGATGAGACGGACAGCACGCTGCCCGTGGAGACCGGCAGCAGCGGAGGCGGTGGCGGTGGCTACTATCAGTACACTCTGACCTCGCCCAACAATCCCTTCCTGCCGGAGATTACGGCTCGCACTTATCACAGCACCTACGACGAGGATGAGGCGACTGAGGGCGGCGGCGGTGGAGGTGGAGGTGGAGAGTCCTTGGCGGAGGATCTGCAGCTGGACGGAAATGTGACCTCGGTGAAGTATGGCAGTGGAGGAGCCTCAGGAGCGAGGTCAGCTCAGCTGCCCACGCCTTCGTACAGTCGCGCTGGATCCCAGGAATCGACGCACAGCGAGGGAGGAGGGCCTGCAGGTCCCACTCCCAGCCCAGCATCCAGCTCTTCCTCCACCCCGGGCCGGCACCGGAGGAAGCTCTTCAGCCTGAACTCGCCCACGCGGCTGCTGCACCACCAGCAGCAGGCACCGCAAAGTGGGCACACCTCGGCGTCGCCGCCGTCCGGCGGGAGCAGCAACGAGGGCGTCGGCAGCAGCAGCTCCAAGTTCAACTCGGCCAGTCTGGTGCGGAGCCTGAATCCGTTCCTGCCTAGTGTCACCTCTCCGAAGAAGGCGCCGCTCAAGCAGGCGGCTGTGACGTCGCCGGGCTCGGTGACCCCTGACCTCAGCACGAAGCGCGAGGAGTTCCTGCGCGCCACCATGAAGATCTGCCTGGTGGTGTCGCCACCGAACAGCAAGCTGCAGGTGAGTCCTGCGGCATGTCCGGGAAATCCGGCCACGCAGCGCGACGCGGCATGGCGTGGCGTGGGAGGTGGTCAACAAATTATGCGCGGCCTTAATCAAATGTTTACTTAGCGAAATGAGAATAAACATATTTCCACTCTTATGTGCGCTCGTATTTTCGTTTTATTTCCTTCTGTTGTTGGTTCGCCTCGCGCGGGCTCTTGTTTGTGTTTTAAGTTCGGATATTAAATTACGGAATTACCCGGGAACAAGAGTGCAAAGAAAATTATTTACATCCATGACGTAAGCCGCCTGCATCCCCCAAAGATGCTTTAGCTTCCATTAATAGTTTAATGCTCTCGGAAAACACTTAGTTTTCAACATTATTCCAAAAGCATTTGGTTTTATTTGTTTCATAAATTCCATTTAATGGAAAACTATACATAAATGATGGGCTAATACCTCGAAGAACTTTGTTAAATGCCATATTCTTGATGTTAATGTTAATTATGTTAAATGCCATATTCTTGATGTATAGCTCATTATTTAACACGTTATTCACTCTGTTTATTTATAAGTTTTGTGATATTTAATTCACTTTCACAAAGCTCACTCATTGATAATTTGATTTTCATTGCATAATAATTTAACATGTGTATAATTAAATAAAGAAATATATCTTTGGTTAATAATTTAATATGTAATATGTATAAATTAAGAACAACATCTATAGAACACATTTTAAGTGTGCTTTACGTTTAATTTAATCTTTAAGTGTTATACTCTTTTTTCTTTCAGCTATTAAAATATTTCTTTAATTTTCAACTTAACTAACTCTATTAAGTTTATCGTAAAATCTTTATCACATGTGGAAAGTTTAGGAAAGTGCAGCTTAAATTCAGTTTTGCCAATGGCTTTTAAGCTTGAATGGAATTGCAATAAACGACGATAGGCGACTCTGACCGCCACGCAATTCATAAATATTATAATAGAGACATTCCGCATAACGTATACGCAGTGTGATCCCATAGAAACTAATGCGTACAGGGATGTGGGGGGAATTCAATTGTCGCCGGAACATATTTAGAGGCATTAGCGCAAAAGCAGTCAAGCAATAAATTGCATCAGCGATTTGTTCAGCCCCACAATGGGAGGGAAGTCCTCCTCGATGGTAGAAACCAGCAACCTCTGCCAAGCGAAAACGAAGCTGCCGTTTCTTGCAGTATTTTTGCTGGTAAAAACCATGGCCTCAGTTATCCATTCAGATTATCAACGTTCCTTCAAGCGCCTAAAGTCTGGCAAATATTTTCGCAAGAGCTGGGCTTTCCTGGACAAATCTCTCAGCAGCTGCCATTGGGCATCTAAATAGGACACTCCACCTTCTCGGCCATAATCATAATTTGTATGTTTATTACAAAATCTAATCCTATTAGTGGCGGCAGCGGGCTGTCTTGAAAAGCATAGAGAGAACAGGATAAACGAAAACAATTATGGAGGAATAACTAAATGAATAACAAGCCTAATAAAAATGACAGGAATTTTTCAGGGAAAAAACCATCAGTAAGAGTTACAAGAAAATTGTATACCCAGAATAAATCATTAACCCAGCCAGTCAGTTTTTCTTAACACTTAAAGTTAGCCTGAACTCCTTTTATTGCCTTTGGTTCATTTCTCATGGCCTGATCCTGAGCGTGTCCGGACGAAGGTGTTTCGAAGTGATTTCCCATGTTTCGTGTGCCATGGACCAAAGTTCACTATGTCAATCGCTGTCCGCTTTAAGTAACCATGTTAACAGGGAAATTCCGTGGCCCAGACACACACGTGTTAGGGTCTTTAAGTGATTAGGTAATCGCGTTAGCAAACATTATACATGCCCCACTATAGGGGTGTAAACTATGTAATGCCACACAGTGCACGACTCCCACACAACAAACATATATACAAACGAAATTATTATTTCCTCACGCTCCGGATTCTACAAAAGTAAAGTGTTCATTTTACGAGAACCTATGAGTGTATGAAAACTCAATTTTTTTGTTCTTGTTTTTTGTGTCGGAAGCAAAAAGCAAGCATATCGGTGGCATTATAAACCAAAGGATATCCTTTTAATTTATTTCATAAATATGGTATTTGATATAATTTTCCTAAAGATTAAAATGTGAATGGAATTTAAAAATAGCTTAGCATATATTCTGGCTTACAAGGCCCATCATGAATGTCCTTCAAAACACGGTATTGTTTTAGTCCAGCATTCACACATAGCTCAAGCACAGTATACCCGGATATTTTGTGATTGCTGGAAACAGTAAGCCAGGCAGCCAAGCCACAGTGGGCGAACAACTCACAATATAACCGGAAACAAAAACATAAACCAGAGTGAAAGGGCAAGGCAGCCGAAGCGGGGTGAGGACCGTACCGGACCGACCGCCAGCTGGAAATTGCCAAAACAGAATGTGAAATATTGTCGTCAGCAGGAATAATAGACCAGAGAGCGCGCGCGTATCCTTGGGCGCACTCCGGGGGGAGTCGGCAGCCGGCAGTCCGGGCTTCTAGGATCCAAGGGAAGATTAGCGGCATCAAGGGGGCTGAATGGCATCCGTCTCGGGGCTTAAATTCTCGCAACTAGAATGCCATGCATGCCGCGCGCACAGGATGCGGAGTCGTCCTTGTCGTTTCTTCGTCCATTTGATGTTTCAGCAATGCAGAGCAATAGCAATTCAACTGAAATAAATCCCAAATATTGCGCCGGGAGTACTCGTGCAAATTCATTGGTAATTAACCAGCAAGCAAAACAAAACGGATTATTTTTTAAGGTCTTTAACAGACTTGACCTTGTATGTGGAACAAAATCCACAAATCCAGAAGACAGATTTTTTTTAGGGTCTTTAACAGACTTAACCTTGTATGTGAAAAAAAAATCCACAAATCCCGAAGATATTATATAATATATAAAAGTATAAATTTAACCAGAGTTATTTTAACCAAGTTTGTCGAGTTCTTAGAAAGTCTAGATCCCATTTCAGGCTGGAAAAGGCTACAGGACTTAGTGCGGTTAATGCGAATTTAAGCACAGGGTTTTTTCTTTGCGTCGAGAACAATTTAAACCGAGGCATTGAGATGTGTAAATCACGCCGGGTGGGCGGGTCCTTGGCAAAGGACGAGCGTTGGGTGGTGCTGGGTGAGGCATTGACTTTGAGGCGGTCCCTGACTTTGGTCCACGTCCCGCACTCACCGAGTAACGGGGCCAGCTGGGGGCACTTGACTGATGTAATCTCAGTGCATTAGGCGAGGACAGGAAACCTTCGAGGACACGTCTAGGGCTCTTGGCCGCTGGCGCGCAATCTTTTTGTTCTCGATGCATCTTTTGGCGACGCTTTGGCCCTCGTTGCCAAGTTGCCAAGTTACCAAAGCACCGCGTCGGCACCCTGATGCTGCAAGCAATTTATTTTTTCTCTTCCCGGCAAATGCACTGAGCTTTTCATTGTCTCGTCAACGCCCGGCGCCAAAAGCATTCAAAACATTGTTCCCAGCATTAAGCGCGAAAAATATTCAGTAATTCGATGTGGTTCCAGCGTCCCTTGGATGCAGTGGCTTGATGACTCTGTGGCAGCATCTCCCCAGCTCCCTGAGGTCGCGTGCAGCACAATGCAATGCCAAAAGCATCTTGGAATACACAAAGGAATAACAGGATTAAAGAATGAAGTGCTTTTTATAGCTCATAAGCCAAGGACTTTGCTCACAGCCACTCAGTTGATGATACTTTTAAAAAACGAACAATAATTAGAATTAAACTTGACCTACAACAAAAGGCATAGAAAAAGAATATTTTTTTTATTGTTTACTTTAAGTATTATTGATTTATTTACTTTATTATTGCGCACTTATATATATTTTTTGTATGATTGATGTTCACTTTAAGTGTTATTAATAAATAAATCTCTTTTTGTATAAATATGTGCTTAAAAGGCCAGATACTTCAGGTATTATATATTGAACTAATAAAAAAGCCTTTGTTATAAATTATAAAATATAAAAAAAAACTGAATTTAAGCACATACCGATTTAATTTAATATCCACTCTCACTGCTCTCCGCATAAATATTCTTTATTCTTTTATTGAATATTATTTTTAATGAATCTAGGAACTGCCTGTGTGCATGCATGTCATAAAAGGCAACGTATCATCCGCTTACGTTTTAAATTGCATTTTTTATTTGAATAGAGCACAGGATAAACGAACGGGTTGGTAAGCCATCAAAAACAATATGTAAAAGGCCCTCGATAGCGCGAATAAAATTTAATTATAAATATCTGCGCTTCACGCCTCAATAATTCCCCACCTAGATTCACAATCCCGATTTCCATTCCATTTTCCGTTGCAGCTGAAATCGAAGAGTCTCACGCACTTGGATGGCCTCGACTCGGGTGTGGTGGCCTGCCAGCACGGACCTCCGGGCGCCACCACCGCCACCACCACCACTGCTGCCGGTACTACCCACGCTATCCAAGGAACCAACGTGAATCACGGACTGTTCGCCACCACAGGAACACCCGGATCACTGGGCCGACAGGCCAACGTGGTAAGTGACGGGCTCGGGGGCCAAGGGCACATGCTAAACCACCGGCCAACGGCCAATGGCCCAGGACTGGGCCACTTAGTCAGCACATCCATCTTGCCTAGAGTGTGTGTACACTGAGGGAAAGAAAGGGCGATCTAAAATCTGCTGTTTATTACATTTGTAGAATTTTTATATAGAAAATGTGACTCAAGCAATTTTTAATTATTTTCTATGGCCCCAATTTCAATCTCTAAAAACTATAAAGTCTGTCATTTCATAAATGAAAACATATTTGTTAATCTTAGATCGCCTTTTCTTCATGTGCAGCATGTGGAGTGTAGTTGTGCCCACTGTAGAGATTCGCTATTCCTGGGCTCCAGACCCTCGAGAGGGAGTCCGGTCGCAAATTGATAACAAATTACTTTGCTTGCTGTTTTTGTCTGTCTTTGATTTCTTTCTATTTTGATTTTTTAGTGCTGCTCCTGCTGCTGCTACTGTTCTTTGTGTAGCTGTCATTGATTTACGCACAGTCAGTTGTTTTTCCTTTCGCACCAACTATCTGTAACTGTTAGTCATAGGGAAAACTCCACCGTGAACGTGCCTTTTCTGCGATTTTAACTGAGAAGGGTCCTCTCCCCTCTTAATGTGTCATCAATTTGTAGTCTTCAGTTCGCTTTTCTTAGTCAAACGAAGTGTAGTTTTAATGAAGGCTTAGGTGTTTCTTAACTAAGTTAGTTGAAGAAACAGGGTACTGAGAGTATAAATATTTTCGAAGCTTTAAAAACTTGTATTAATTATGGGTTTGTTAATTTTTGCTCTTAGTTACCAATGTTTTCTGTACAAAAAGGAGCTTCCTTATTAAATTACATTGATAAAAACTGTTGGGAGGCTTAAACATTAGAAAATCATTTAACCAGGCTTTCAGATATCGAGATATACTTGCTCGTAAAATTCCGTACGAGGTGTTTTCTTCTAGCATAGTTGGGCGTCATTTCAATTGATTAGAAATCTTTACCAAATTTTGTATTAGTCTAGGTAAAATTAGAAATAATAATTTAGATTATAAGGTTAATTCTCCTTGCACTTACTCTTACTTAAATGCTTGACAATTGGACATGTTTGGATGATCTGCACAGTAGCGTAGACTCTGTAGTTGCTATGGAGTGTAGAACCATGTAGTCACTATAAAAATATGCTCACCATATCTGTCTACTCCTCTCTGTTCTCTGTTCTCTGTTCTCTGTTCTCTGTTCTTTCTCCAACTGTTCTCTATCTCTCCCCTAAACTGTCTCTATTTACTGCGAAATTTGTGTTTTTATTATTTGATCGTTGACCGCTTTTTAAACCATAAAACCCCAAAAAACCGCGGCGCTTCTCAGGCGGAGAAGGGCGAACCAGCGGGCATTTGTTCAAACCCTTCATCGACCCCTCAGCCACCCAGTCAGCAGGCACCTTGCCAGCCATCCACTCATCCTCCACCCAGTCAGAGCCATCCCGCACCCACCATTTACACTCAGGCACCGCAGATCGTGCGGCGGACGCCCTCGTTGATGCTATCGCTATCGCCAACGCTCGATGCCTTGACGACGACAACGACTATGGCCAGTTCGGCCTGCTTTGGCACCGGCCATCCCAGTGCCGGATCCTTTCACCAGCACCAGCACCAGCACCACCATCACAGCCAGCAGAGCCAGCAGCAACTGGCTAGCGGCGGCACCAGTTGCACCATCTCGGCTACTCATGCAATACCCTCCTCCAAACACTTTCAGTTCGCTGGCGAGGCAGCGGCCAGTTCGTCCGCCACCCTGAGTCCCTACAGCACCACCACGCCCAACGGAGGTGGTCTCACCTCTCCAGCTGGCGGCTCTACATCCTCCAGTGCGACGGTGAAAAAGAAATCCTCGTTCATGAAGCGCAAGAAGCCACTGCTGACGCGCAGCGAGGTGAGTCCGGCTGCGCCACCAGAAGAAGCTGAAGGAGCTGAGGCACCTGAAAGGCCAGCGAGGAAACTCTGAATCTGGGATTAAGCAGAGATCTCGAATGGCTGCACAATCGGAGGGTCCTGTCACCTCACTCTCGTCGCAATTAATGTTAACTTGAGAAAGACAAAAGACTAAAGACGTTTTCGGTGGCGGGGAATGGGAATGGGAATATATACCTATATATATTTTTAATTTCTTTATTTGCCTTTGTCGCCTTAATCAGCAAAAGTTGCCTCGTAGAACTTTCCCCTTTCCGCTTTCCTCTCTCTACTATCCTTTCCTTTCCTCGCCTTCGTGGGTTTTTCCGAGCTCCCGCCTCTCCTACTCGCCAAGCGGAGGAGGATTCCGCCTCGTTTGCCGCCAACACAAATATACGGAGAATATTTCTTGATGTTTGCTTTTATTCCAGTAGTTTCTGTGGGCTCTTGGGCGGCAGGGATGCCTACTGCCCTCTTCTGTGCCAGCCTGCCGCCTGATGCAATCTTCACACTCCCAGGGCCATCAAAGAGAGTGCTCTCCTCTGGCAGTCGCAAGTGATTTTAGCTTGGCGGTCCTTTTGAAGGCTAAATTAAAAGGCTTTTTGTTTGGGGTTCCCAAATTCACAGATTAGGATCTCTCCATCAAGAAGGTGGAGGGTAGGGGTTCTACAACTGAGAAAATATCTTAAATATCCTAGCTAACTCTACAATTAATTCTCAATTCCTTAATTTAGGTATCAAGCTCTGAGTTCTTTTCCGTGTCATTCTGCCTGGACTCGTCACAGCAGCAGCATCCCGATGAGGAGTTTATTCCTGCAACCAAAGGCGTAACACTACTGTGAGTTACCTTTACCCTGATATTACTTAAAACTTTCACCCCAACTGAGGATTAAATTTAAAATAAATATTTTTAGCAACGCACTGAGCCACGCTTTGCGGAGGCGTAACATCAGCTTTTCACAGATCACAATTACGGACAATAATCCCACGCCCAGTTTTTTAGATGCAGGTATGAGTCTTTGGCCTCGCCGATTTCTTGGAAGTTCGATGCTATTTTTTCTATGCCCTGACGCACACAGGTCCCTCGCCCGTTCCCGTTTCCGTGGATGAGCAGACCGATGTGGAGAGCCTGGCTGGACACCATCTCTGCATTACGGAGCGAGGCAGCAACCGCAAACCCCTGCAGAAGGCAGCTTCCTTTGTAAGTTTCCCCTTAAACTAGCTAATGGGAAAGAAAGGCTCACCTTGGGCTGACTTTAAGCCAAACTGCATGTGTGTTATGAAAGGTAACAAGTCTGAGAAGTCGCGTAAATTTATGCGCTTCAAGATGTTGTACAGAAAATGTCAAGTGACATAAATACATAAAATTATTATGGGAAAAATGTAGAAAAGTGAAGTTTACAGGAGCTTAAAATGCACCACACTTATTCTAAATGATGATCCCTATTCAAATACCTTCTTCCCTTACTTATCCAGGGCTCCCGACAACCTCCACCTCGACTGCTGCCCTCCGTTTCCACCGAGGAGACCAGCGAGTCGGGCGTGGCAGCCGGTAAGCAGATCAAGCAGCGTTGGTCCTCCATCTTCGGGATCAAGAATCCCCAACAGAGCCAACTGTGCGAGCTGCTGAACAGCTATAGCCGGAACGGAGTACCTCAGCGGGCAGACGGCTTGAATTTTGAGCACCCGGATCTAGTTAACTCATTGGCCTATCTGCAGGACATGCACAAGTCCTGGCGGGACTTTGTGGAGAGTAGCACCATGAGCGAAAGTGAGGTCAAGATACAGACGGCCATCTGGGAACTGGTCACCACCGAGGTGTACTACATTCATGCCTTGCAAACGGTGACAGATGTGAGTGGATCTGGAGTCTTCTATTGGAGGGGATGTTTCCTAACCCTTGGATATAATTTTTTGCAGCTCTTTCTGGCCTGCCTGGAGGCTGTGCAGGATGAGCGTCTGCTTATCGATGTGGACCAAGCGAGACTGTTCTCCAATGTAAGGGCTGTGTGCGAGGCGAACATTAAGTTCTGGACACTGTGGCTATATCCCATGGTGGCCCATAGTGTGATAACCCATGAGCCGCTGCGTTGCGCCTTCTTCCAGGAGGGCTTCATTGCCTTTGCCTCCATATTTGCGCCATATAAGGTGGGTCATACACATATAGTTTAAGGAATAAATATAAAATCTATCCTTTTTGCAGATCTATTGCGCGGAACAGAGCACGTGCCAGTTCTATTGCAAGGAACTGAACCAGAACAACCCCCTGTTCACCTCCTACCTGGCCTGGTGCGAGTCCCAGAAGATGTGCAACCGCCTGCGACTGGCCGATATCGTGGTCCGGCCCATGCAGCGCCTGACCAAGTACAGCCTCCTTCTGGCGGCCATCAAGAAGCACATGAGCGACGTGGAGGAGATCGAGGCCATCGATGTGATGATCCACAGCGTGGAGAACTTTGTTGGCAGCGTGAATAACCATCTGACGATGCGCCAGGAAAACGAGCGGCTCAAAGGAGTGATGGTGCGGATCGAGTCATATGATGTGGTGGTGAGTCTTGGCTTTCGCCTTTAAAAGTAATCTATTAAGAAGACTTCGAATGTGAACCTGTGAACCCTTCCAGGACACAAACAACGAGATGCTGGACAAGCTGATAAAGCAGCACAGCCAAATGTTCGATCTATGCGCCCCCATGCGCGGCTGCCCCGCCTACCATGTGCGCCACCTGTTCATGGAGGGAGATCACAAGTTCAAGGACAACCTCGGCAAGTCCGATGTGCACTGTTTCCTGCTAACGGACCTCCTCCTGGTATGCAAAACGATAGCCAAGCGGGGCCTGGGGGCGCTCAAGGTGATCCGGCAGCCGTACCTGACCGACCAGCTGATTGTCCAGCTGGCGGCGAACAATACGTTGAACTGTGTGTACCTCAACGAGTTCCAGGTGGCCACCACGGCTTTCACGCTGCAGTGCACCGAGGCCAAGAACTGGTACGATGCCCTGTGGCGGGCCAAGACGATTTACCAAAGACTGAAGCGTGGAGCCGGCGGCGTGGGTGGTGGCGGCGGCGGCGGAAGTGGAAGTGGCACCGTGGGTGGCGACAGCTTCCGTTTCGGTGGCAGTGGCACCAGCGGCGGCACTGCCGACTCCCTGGGTGTGCGCAAGTCGCCGATGAACTCCTCGATTGGCAGCCATGTGTCCAGTGCGAATAACAGCCACAGCGGCAGCGTCGAGTGGAACGACTCGCGGAACATATCCGTGGACTTTGAAAAGACAAACTCGGTGTCCAGTGACGAGGGCTCCAGCATAATGACGGGTGAGTGAGCGGAGCTGCCTGATAACTGAACTGTTGCGATAAAATATAACTCCTAACTATTAACCACTCTTCCATCTCCACTATTCCTTTTTGGACAGGCAACCATGGAGTTACCCTGAAGGGCAAACAGCAATTGATTAGCGGCCTGCACAAGGCCAAGATGGGCATGATTGGCCCGATGGGCTCCAAGTCGGCCAACACACTCTCCGTGCAGCCGATGAGCCATCTGGGCCAGAGTCTGCCCAACCTGAACATGCATCACAGCCACACGTAAGTTGCGTAGAGGGTGCACCGCCGCCACCACTGACCAACCATGACAGCTTCTTACTAAAACCAAGCAAGCACACTCCACCAAAAAAAACCACTCTCATCCCCGATCACTGATCACCGATCACCGATCACCAGTTCAGATCCCCTGCCCAGTCACGTCACGTTAAGTGTGTGAGGAACGATTCCAGGGCTCGGACTCACACCGTTTATATGTTGTACCATACTCTACATTTAGTCATCATATTTATAAACACTGTTTTTTTAGCTAGTACGTACTGTGTAGTCATATTTTATAAATTTTAAAAACCACAAAATAAATATTTTTATTGTCAAATGTTCGCTCGACTTGGATCTCGTATATCATCAGCAACAACACCAACCACACATTATTTGTGCTAAAAGTCATTTATGTTTTATATTCAAAAGTCTACTAAAATAATCCTTGCTAAAAGGGAACAATATATACCTAAGTGTCCGTCTGTTTATAAACCTTTTTTCTTAAATTCTAAGAAATTATATGTTTGGATTAGTTTTCGATTATTAAGCCAACAAAATAAATAAATAAGATAAGTAACGCGCATTCGAGTAAAAAAATTCGTATGTCGTTAAGCATCTTTTTAATTCCTTGCTCAAATTATTACATTATTTTATACCTAGAGAAAGAAACCTTTTGGAAGGATATCCTTCGGTATCCGAAGCTATATTTGATTTCTGTTGCTTTGGTTTTCCTTCTTTTTTTTTTGTGCGATTGCTGCAAAAGCTTTTTCGTTGTTTTGTTGTGAGACAACACAATTATTATCCTGTTCAGACACCTGCTCCCTGCTTGCGTTTCCGCTTCCTCACAATCCGTAGACAAATCCGGATCCCAATCCGCCAGCGTGTGCTCTTTACAGTAACCTTTCGTCCTACTTGTAGTAACAATACTCTGCTCGTGCCCGGCACCACCACGAGCCACTCGGGCAACATGTTGTTGTCGCCCAGCCACCGTGGCATTTCCTACCCGCCGCCGAGCCCAACGAGGTGAGTGTGTCGTCTCTAGAGACTAGAGAGCCCTTCCAGTGCCCACTGTGTCTGACTGTGTGTGTATGTAACCCGTGTCTCTCCTGTGTCTTTGTCTCGCCGTCTCTCCACATCGGTCGATCCTGAACTCTCCGCCATAACCCACATCCCCTCCTCCGCCTCATCGCCCTATCGCCTCGCCTCGCCTCGCCATCAACTAAACCGACTAAACATCGTTGCTAATGCCTCCGTGTCCTCCCCGTTCCCGTGGTTCTGCAGAGTGCCGCTGCGCCGTGGCATGGCCTTCTCCACATCGACCAAGAATCCGCCGTTGCGGAAAACCCGGAACGTCACTTCCCAGAACAGTATTAACTGGCATCAGATCCCGGCCACGCCCACGCCGCCCAGCCCTCGATCGCAGCATCAGTCGCCGGGCAACGTAGTCTGCATGCAGAAATCCCTGCCGCTTCTAGTGCCCAGCGAGGGTGGGCCAGGTCCTAGTCCACCGCCACTGCTGCACAAGCAGCTATCCCACCAGGCGCCGCTGCCCACCTCCAACAGCCACCACAACCAGTCGAGCACCGAAACGGACGTCTGATTTGGACGTGGACCTGAATGTAGATGTGGATGTGGATGTGGAAGTGGGGCTCCCAGGCGCGGTCCCAGAAGCTTAAAATCGCAAAATGTACTTAAAAATAGATCCGTCACAAACTATATACCAGTAGCAAGTAGAGCTGGCCACCGAGCACATTTTCAAATCACGCAATGAAAAACGGCTTAAATTTGGAAAATCGCTTTTGATTTCGAGAGATCTTTAGAGATTACGTTATTTTAATTGATCTAAGGAAATATTTTAGTTAATTTTAAAGAAACAAAGTTTTGTTTTTATATTTTTTTTTAATTTTAAAATGTTAATCAAAGTTGAAGTTTTGTGAAAATAATATATAAAATTTTGGATTTCAAATGAACTTAAATTAAATAGTTCCCCAAACTTTAAAGCATAAAACATTGGTTTTACAGAGACTTAAAACACTTGTTGTAAATACTTAATATTGTTTTTATTTATTATTATTAAGTATTTGATTACTAGCCCTAAATTTAATTATATCAGCTAAAAGTACAAATGAAAAACAATTGCACAAAATATAGTATAAAAAGTTTAATCACACAGTCACACAAAAAATCTTCTAATTTTTAACTGCATTTCAAAACTCCGAGACTATACGAAACCTTTTTGAGTAATTAAACTACTTCAACTATAAAAAAACATTAATTTACCTAAAGTTATATAATCGAATGCTTGAAACTAAAGGCGATTTTCTGAAATCAAAGCGAAAAATCCAATTCATTTCGAGTGTAGGACGAACTTTTGTAATGTGAATATCGCACTATTGGGTCCAAAGCTGATATTGAACTTATCTACATTCCATGAAACTAACCAATAATCCCAAGACCCCGATCCCCCGGCGAAAACAGATCGGCAAAGTCGCCATTTTATTCTTCCCATAAACGATATGAAGACAAATAATGTAAAATAGTTTAACCAAACAAAACGTAGAGCTAATCGTGTTACCATAGAATATACGCATAGTCCGAATGCCATATATATACCGAAACATACTTAGATTGAGATCACAAGCTTTATAAAAGTGTTACCCATACTACTATATATTGATATAAGTCGTCGTTACTTTCCATAAGTAGATAAATCAAATGTTACGGTCAAAATAAAGGAGAAAGCAAATAAATAAATACAATATTTATCAAACTGACTATCCACTGACTATAGAACACGAAAATCTTAAAAAATGTTACCATAAAAATTTGATAATTGGTTTAAGTTCCCCAGCAATTTAATGTAATTTTATACCCTATTAAATTTAACTCTTTCAGGCCTTCTTCGGTTCTAAAAAATTGTTTAAGTTCTAGCTGCCTCACATAATTCGTTAACCAGATAAACAAATTAATAACTCAATGTTACGTACAACGTTTGTATACCAAAATAGAGTATTAGCCGATTTTCGGTCGACATGTGTATGTATATTATAAATTATGTTAGCCCTAGGAACCAATATTAAGTATGCAGTAGTCTTCTTCCGCAATTACTAGTAACGAATCACATATTTTACCTCCATACTAAAATATGGGAGAGTTCTGATAAAGTATACTGTAATGGGTGATACACTTCTTGTTTTTTTTTTTAACTCACAAGTAGCTCTTAACATCCTTATTAAACTCTTATCCTGTCTGTTAGAGTTGGTAAGGTATAGTAATCTACTCCCGTGTCTGGAACTTTATACATCCTTTACACAAACACTCCATATAGAAGGGTTCTTCGAGAGTCGATCCCATTCAATATATACGTAAGGTAAGGCGTGGAGCTACTGTTCTTCCTTCGAAAGGCATTTCGTGAAAATGGGAAGGTGGAATCTGTACATATTAGCTAAAGGAAAAGCGTGACATGAGTTCTAAATTACATATAAAGAGACACACACCGTATGTATAGGGATTATATTTATATATATTGGTATATTGTAAAACATGTACTTCTGGGGACTATTACCATATATACACACAACCGCAATACAAAGTGTTAACTGTATTTTTATGTACGAATAATTACCAACTACTTAGGGCTGCGTAGAGCTGAGATCGTATTTTAGAGTCGTAATGGCATAAGGCCAAATATTAATATTATTCCGGAATGAGAGATGCATTCGTGTACAAATATCCAATGTTCTCTTCGGTTAATTCCAAAGAGTGTATGCGTAATACATAAGTGCATAAGTGGTTCTTAGAAGTTGAACTTAAATGTTATATATTGCAACAATATCAAATTGCAATTTATTTACAAAGGAATACCAGACAAAACAACAAGAAACAAACGTAAAAACAAAGAGTAAAGTGCAAAAAAGCTTTATTTACACGCTTGAACAATAAATATCAAAAGTATTTGTAAAGTAAGCTACAAAACCGGCTGCTCTTTCATTTGTCATCCTGGATTGGTAAGTAGACGAAGGACATATCGCTTAATCAGCCGAACAAATGCCATTTAAAGTCAATCTGCCACCAAAATCTCAGTTACCATAGTGGCATTTAAGCCAACTGCACTGGACAACATCGCTTATTTAACCATTAAAAAGTTTTGCGGCAGCTGCTGCAACCAGGCCGAGATATCGAGCAGGGCCAAGGATGCAACTTGATAAATGAAGGACCATCGTCTGGAGTGAGTAATGCCATTGAAAGGACAATTACTAATTGACTTTACACAAAAGTTTTGAAAGGTCTATTTAATAATATTTTAAGTTGAAAATAATGATTTAAATTTGAACTTAAAAGCTTAAATATAGTTTAAAACTTAGATGAAGGATCTATCTTTAGGGGTGTACTGGTCCTATTACAAATTATTTAAATTATTCATATCTTTTAAATAGGATGTGTATCATATTCAGTAAACTCCATTCTCAGAACAAATTCAAGATAGAATTTTAAATTTAAAAGTAAACTACTTTAATCTCTCTCCCGTGGATAATATTTAACACAGGTTAGTATGCTCAATAAAGCCACTACTTTACAGCTTACCCCAGCACGAATTAATAAATTATTTTTCTGCTGATTATCCTTGCATTTGGCGGGGAATCTGCGGAGAGCCCTTGAACCAGAGGATGCAGGCAGGCAGCAGCCGAGTGGATTATTTGCAAGTCAAGCCTCCCTCTATATATACCGCCGCCCACACACTTGGCGGGAATTATGATAAATGTCGTAATTCAGCGATAGAAGTGTTATGGCTGCCAGTTAGTCAGGCTGCTTGCCCCGGATACTGCCGGATACTGCAAGGATGCTGCAGGGATGCTGCGGTGACTGCGTTAGTTATATATTTAGACATCATAATGGTAGTCATAAAAATACGCAATTTGCGTGGCGAGCGCCGGCAAGGGCCCTGAAAAACTGCAAATTCTCAGAACAGCGAATGAACACCATTGAATTCCAAGCTCTTCCGGAGGTCACCACTTTAAGCATCCGCATCTGCATGGCGTTGCCGAATGGAAACGTGTAAATGGGTTCATAATTCTGTGTGTGCAAAGGCGGGGTGCTTTGAATTACAGAAAAGTTGGCAATTAAAACATATTCATACATCCCATCTTGAATTAACCTCTTAATCCGCTTAGAAGATTCATTTAAGTTACATTTCAATAAATAAAAACCTTTGATTTCGAAAGAGTTTCTCAGAAAATTCCGTAATTTGTGGTATAAATACATAAATAATAAGATTTGTTTCGAAGGTAAAATAAATGAGAGAGAGTTTGTGAATAAGTTAAAAGAATTGTAAATAATAGAGCATGTCGACCCTGTAGAATCAAAAAACTGCCAAGAAAAAGACTATTTATATTTATTTTTAACTGATATAAATTGATTTCCTTTACCCCTTTATACAAACTTTTTTTCAAACATTAAATGCAACTGCATTTTCGCGATAGTTTGCAGAAACACTTCACGAAGCTTCGTCCAGCGAAGTGCAATATTTTACGTGCTAAATTCCGGACTTGTTTTATATGCCACTGGCAGAGTTTATTCCCAGCTCCTACTCCTCCATCTGATTGATGTGTCACCCAGAATGGCACGCATAAAAAAGAAATTCGCCAGGCTATATAAACGTATATATTTTAAACGAAGACGTAGAGAGTATCCAGTATATGGTACTGCTAAAAAAGAAAGTAGATAAAAAGAGATTGTGGACTTAGTGAAGCCAAAACCCCAAAGTGATTGGACAAATATTAGTTTTACCGAATGGAAGACAGAAACCTGAAGCAAAACAAATGGAAATTAGCCGTGTTCCAGGTGGGTTTCTGGCTTTAAAAACAATTTCACCAGCATGACAGGTCCTGTCGGGGAACAACCCACCTGGCGCACCTGACGCACCTGGCCCGCCTGTCCTGAAGTGTCGACACGGTGCAGTGTTAACCCTAGCCGAGTTTTCCCTCCTCTTCCGCTTCCGCTCTTCCGTTTCCCAACTCCTTTCCACCAGTTTTCCGTGTGCAGGCACGCCTCGCAAGTTCTTTTCAATTAAAAACATTTCCCAGCCCGGCGCTTTAGCGACAGCCAGACGTCTGCCGCCCCGCCAGTGTGTGTTCGCGTCATTTTAGCATATTACTCGGGGAAATAATGAGCCCCAAGCAGGGAGCACCGAGCACACCGGTGCTCCGGGCTGCTCCGGGCTGCTCCGGGTCCTCCTTGGTCCTCTTTGTGAGTGCCACGCCGCCAGGCAGGCACCCATCAACCCATCCACGCATTCCGCGTCGGGAAACACTTTAAGCGGCTGCCCCACAAAAGTGCTCGAGGAGGATTCTTAAAGAGGATTTGGCACACTTAAGTACAACACTTGATGGACTTTTCGCCGCGGTCTGAGATGAGATTAAAGGCGAACCTGTGTTCCGCCGGACAATGTGAGGCAGCCCAAATAAAAGGGAACGACCGCATTTGCATAGATTTGAATGAAACCTATTTGTTCTGTTTAAGACAGTAAGTTGACGATTAAGTTTACTAAATAAACTATTCCTAAACCAACCAGAAATATTTATAGAATAGGGCTTTATTTAAGGAGAATGCTATTTCTACCTTGGGATTATTCAATTACCCGAAAACAATGCCTTGAAAGCGGTGCTTAAGCCAACCAGATGCGACTAGAAAACCATTTTGTCTTCATAAAAAATGGATTCGATTTTGTCGGTTTCTCTCAACTGCATTTCTCATATGGGTAGAGGGGGAGGAGGAGAAACAAATAAAGAAAACAAGGTCAGTTGGCAGGTGCACAGCGACAATAACGATGTCAGGAAAAAATAGTTCAATTCCCGCTGCAAAAACAAAACACACACCGGCATCGACTGTGGCAACATGCGGCCATAGCATCAATTCAGTACCATCTCTTTTCCATCCATGTCACGGAACATTTATTTAAAATATCAATAGCATCGCATAATAAATTTCAGCGATGGCGCTGACTTCACCTCCTTCACAGCCCGAGCCCCGAACATTCGCTTGGATTATTAATGGGTGCTCACCACAACCAGATGCATGGGTATATGTATATTTATGCTCGACTGCGTTTCGATATTCAGTTTCCAATCAAATTATAAGTACTTAAGGTTATTATCTTGAGGTATTTTCTAAAGAAATTAAAGTGGTGTGGACTAAACATACAATAGGGAGAACCAAGTGTAAATTTATAAAGGCAATAAGTTTAACCATCATACATCATTATACCCTTTCAGGGCATTATAATTTTAGTGAGAAGTTAGCAGCCCAGTAAAGAGTCATCAAGCATTAGCTTCAGGAGAGAGGAAGTATTTTAATATATAAAAAAGCTTCATAAATTTCCCATTCGATTGAATAATCAAATGCAAGCATTAATGGTATAAAGTCTCCTGCTTCCAAAAGATAGCTTTCTTACTTCTTATCTTCAATTTATGCATACAGCTTACTAGTTTAAGTAAATGTTAAACTATAATCGCCTAAAATGAACTATTTAATTTAATAAGAAACAACTTTTATCTTTTAAAGGGACTGTCCCAAGTGGTTCATCCACCTAAGTAACTAAAATCCACTGAAGTGAAGAAACCCACTTTTCTTCCTTTGAATTTCACTCCAGTAACAGGATCTGACGCTCTAAATTAAATGTAAATTTGATTTCAACTGCAGCCATATCGATTGCCTTGCCGGTAAATTCGGAACTGATACGTTTGAACGTGAACTCACTGCCCTGCAGACCGTCGCAGGAGATACCGACAAGCCGAGTTTCCGGCGTGAGTGCGGCGTGTAAACAACTGGTCACTCACCTGGCCACTGGCAGACCATGAACCACCCAAGCAGCCCGAGAGGGGTGAGTGAGTGGCCTGCCTGGTGGCCAAGTCCCCTGAGTCCAGTGTCCAGTGTCCAAGAGTCCCACTGTTCCAGTGTCCTGTCCCCGACTTGACGGTCGACGCAGTCGGTGGGTCTTTCTGTTCGGTCCGGTGCTTGAGCTTGAGAAATGGCACTGCAGCCGTCTGGCGCTATTATCCAGTATTTTTCTCGCCACTTTCGTTATTTTTTGCCCGCCATTTGGATGTTTGTTTGTTGCCTGTGGTCCTGGTTGTGGGCCTGGTCCTGGGCAGCCAGTCGACCATTATAAATTGTTATGTAGACACCTTGTGGCCGGCGTTCGATCCAACATGCTCGGTCACAATCGCTTTCACTCACTGGTAGAAAATTCAAAGCGGAACTAGTAATTTTCTCACTTGATGTAATTAATTTAAAGTAAATAAATAAAATAAATATAAGTTTTAAATATGATAAATTGAAAACTTTCTTATTAAATTTCTTTAAAAAAATAAGAGTTTTGTGTTCTGTATCATTCTGTATCATTTTCTCAAAGTGTTGTCACGCCGTGACTGTCCCACATCATCCTTCTATCCCTTTATTTGCTCTCCTTTGGCCCAATTTGTCCGGGTGCCTGGGTGGAGTGGAGGCGGATGGGGGCTTCCATCTAGACTGGCGCTGGCTTTGTTTAATTTTGCAATTGTTCGTGTTCTCGTTGTTGTTGGTGCTGGAGAGGAGTCATCGCCACCGATGCGAAGTGTCATTAAACTCGTGCCAATGCATTAAGTGTTTATTGTTTGCCCATTGCTCGGCTCAATTGTTCATGTCTAATTACCGTTCAAACTTTGTCACCGAGTGGCCCTCGACACTGGCCCTTCGAATGTGCACGCTCTTGGCCAAGTTTAATGGGCCAGGAAGCAGGGAGAGCTTGACCAGCACCAGGGCTAGAGCAATGACACATTCAACTTGGCATAAGTTAACAAATAATATATTCTAAAATATATATAAAATGTTAAAAAAAAGTTTAACAAATGTGTTTTGAAAATGTAATCAGTTTTTTTTTTTGGAGTGAGACAAAATTCAGAGGTAACCAATATGAAAAAACAGATTGTCAAGGAGTTCATAACCGTGAAAAAGGTGTACCGACTTCCGCGGGAACCGGCACCACCGCCGCCGCCGCCAAAGCGTCATGTGCTCGCCGTGGGCTCCTGCACGCTGGACATGATCACCGTAGTAGACCTTCCGCTGGCTCCAGGCCAGAAGCAACGCACCAATGACGGCCAGTGGCGGCGAGGCGGTTCGGCGGCCAATATGTGTACCGTATGGCGTCGGCTTGGCATGGATTGCGAATTCCTCGGCGTTCTGAGCAATGTGCGGGCATTCGAGAGCCTGCTCAATGGATTCCATTCCCAGGGCATCGACATCACCCACTGCCCGTTGACGAACCACTTTCCGGCTCATCGGAGCATCATAATGCGGCGGGACGCGGACATACGCACCATCCTGGAGTACTCAAACGTCCACCAGGAGATCACGTACCAGCAGTTCGTGGGTGCTGTGGACTACCAGAAGTACTCGTGGATCCACTTCGAAGGACGCAATCCCGTCGAGATGGTGCGGATGGTGTTGGCAGTGCGCGACTTCAACCAGCGCTGTCCAAACCTGAGAATCGTCATATCTGCCGACTCGGACAACTTGCGGCCGGCGACTATGCTCATGTGCAGTCTAGTGGACTACGTCTTCATCCGGAGGGCCACGAGGAGCGCCTACTCGTTCATGAACGGACGCGAGGTCGTGTGGGCGGTCAGGGATGCGATGGAAGAGGCGAGGTCCAAGTGGGAGAAAACTCTCCCGCGGAAGATGCCCTACCTGCCGCCCGATGAGCCCTCGGAGGACTCTGAGGAACGCTGCAAGGGACCGCCGTCTGAAAAACCCATCATCATATACTGCAACTACGCGGAGGGCTCCAGTTGCCTGATGGCGGACGATACCTACTTCAAGGTTGGCTCACAGATCCCGAGCCGCATCCTGGACGCGGTCGCCGTGAACGACACCTTCTCGGCGGCCACGATCTATGCTCTTGAGCAGGTAAAAATGAAACTACGGGATGCCCTCGAGTACGGCTCCCGGGCATCGGCACTCAAGATGACCGAGAACGGCTTCGATGTCCTGCGATGCATGCCCAAAGACCTCATGGGTTGCTACTACGCCTGAGACTAGTAGCAATACAACAATTAAGTGTTTATGTGATCAAGGGAATCCATAGAGTATACAAATATGTTAATGAAAAGAAACCTTTACGAGTACTTATTTAAGGTGTCCACATTGGGCGGAAAAAGAGGCGCAGAAACCGGAAATTGCGCTTCACTTTCAGCTGCACCCACACACTCGGCAGACATCCTTTGTCCAAGCCGCGACCTCTGGAGTACACACCCCACGCCGACCTTTTGCATGTTGCCGAGTGCCGGAAGCATCTGCATGATATTCCTGCTTGCATACATTTCGGGCCGCCGGCTCCTTTAAATTCAACGGACTGTGCATCCGGAAATTAAACATTTTGCCCTTACTTTCTCAGGCCCTGCGGTCGTCGTCCCTGTGCCTAAGTGCGCACAGCCATTCTCCGGTTTGTTCTCAATTCAATTCACCTAAAAGGAATGCCAGAAAAAAAGGAACTTTCTCAAGAGGGGAGTGGTCAAATTCCAAAGGATGCACCTTTGCAGGAACCATTCAAATTTCCATTTCACTTTTGGCTCCTTCCATTGCTCCTCCAGCTGTGGCATGTGGGTAGGTGGCCAAATGGAAAAATTGACAGTCACCCTTAAGCTCTGGGTAAGTTTTACCGGGTCATGTGAAATCTGGATAAGGGAGGATCAAGCTCTTCGGCTCACAAGAAACTACCAACTCACAAGTGTGATTTCAACAGAAATCTAAAGTAGTTTTGGCAAGTAAAAAAAAAAATAAAAAAAACAGGAATTTATTTGATTAATTTGATTATTGCACTCAGAATGGAGCGCAAGATTAGTATTTGGAAAGTAATCGTTGAGCGAGAAAATTAAATGTGAAAGGCGTGGGATGCTCCCTAACTTATAGTTATAAATATTATTTAAATAATAAAATAATACACAAAATAAATGGTTTACACTGCGTATGAGTAATATGCATATACTTGGATATAAAATGAAAACTCTAAGCCTGAAATTTATTGAACATAAATATTAAGAAAAACAGTAACAAATAAAATCATAAACAGTTTTTTTTCTAAATTCATATTAAAAAACGTAAGAATTTGTTAATATATGATCTACATTGCGTATGAGTCATATTTTCACACAGAATCAACAAGAAAATTAAAAATCCTAAAAAACAACGGGTGTAATTTACACATAAAATCATAAACAAATATTGCTTAGAAGTTCATATGTTATTTATATTAAGGACTGAGTAAGTTAATTGAAAATACACGATTTACACTGCGTATGAGTGATATATACAAAATTTCAAGTCAGAGAAAGTCGGTGTGTGGGTTGCACACCGGAAAAAGTTATCGCCTCAGAAAATCCTTTGCGGCTGGCTTTTCATCTCGATACGGTGACAGACAATTATAATTGTATTTAATTCTTTTGATTGATGCTTTGTGGGCTTTGCACGACGTCAACGACACATCTCCCCAAGCCGCAAGGAGCAAAAGTACAGGATAGGCAGGATACAGGCAGGCAGACAGACACCCAAGTACGAAAATCAGCGTCAGCAAGGTGTGCGAATGGCCCATCCCCTGTCACCGGCGTAAATAAATATTATTTATGAGTTCCATTGATAAATATAATTTATTTCTCTCATTTATACCATGGAAACAATCCTGTGGCCTTAGCATGGTGTAGGTGACAATGGTTGAATTATTGAATATTGAATAATTCCGGTAGATATGCTCCTTCATTGCTGGCGCATTTTTATATAAATCTAAACCTAATTTAAAGAGTTACTAAGGGATAACAGCCTTGTAGCATTACTTTAACTTTTTAAGGGTAATTTTTGATTGCCATAAACTGGCCACCTCCATTCACATTTATTTATTTCGAGAAAATTGCATTAAACACTTTAGAAATGAGTTATGATACCGAAGAGTGTGGGACGTGAGAAAAAGAGTCTGGGAAGACCAAATTCAATTCATTTTTGTTGTTCCCCAGAGCGTGTGAGAGTCCACGGCATATTCCTCATAAGCAAAAGTCGTTTCGCTCTGTGGAAATATAATCCAGCGCCATATATTTTTATTGGAGGACGGATGTGAGAGGAGGACTGGGACCTGGCCAGCACGTGTGCGAATGAGTTTATTTATGAGTTGTGTGTGCAGTTGATGTTTGTGAATACATTAACCCAATCGGGTGCAGTGGCTCATAACGTTTGCCTTAACGATCATGTTCGCTATCAGGTCAAGATTATCCCTCCCGAAGGATATTTTTCTAAAGCTGTACCAACTCTAAAATCTATAGTAATTGCTAGGAACGCTAACGGGAAGTACTTCTATGGCTATGAAGAGACTAAATATTATCCTTTTCCTGGACATTTGTCAGTAAACCAAGTGAAAGATAAACATACATAATTGCACATTCAAAAATATACTGCATATAGTTTAAAATAATTGATAATTTCAATGGAAAACCATATATTCTTTTCTTCAATACTCACTTTAAATTTCAGTAGCTCTAAAATATACAAAATCTATATAAATAGTAATTATTAAGTTCTAAGCCTAAGTCCAGGCAGTCGGAAGTCGAATCTGAGAATGTCGTTTACCCAACCGGATCTCTACCGTTTGTCCGCTACATTGAGCTGTCCTTCTCGGTTTTCCAAAAGCCAAGCGAGCAATGTGTAGGGTGTTAACAAACAACTGGCAAATGTGGGATTGCCTAACCTATCTCTCTGCCCCCAGGTATCAGAACGTCCGCAGCTCAGAGCGACTCAGCTGCGATCACTGGCGATACTGCGAGAAGATTTCTCATCGCTCTCCAGTGAAGGCCGATTCCTTGGGCAGTCCGGTGGGACTGGTCTGCTCGAATACGACCATGGCAAATTCCAAGCAGGAAGCGGAGGCAACCGCCAGAAATTTCGCCACCTACTTAAAAGCTTTTGCCTTGATCTATGTCCTGCCGGAGGTTGACTGGACTGCGGAGAAGATCGACATGTTGCTGGAGCAGGGTTTGGAACTTTTCCGTTGCAGTTCCGAAACATATCAGCCTGAGGACGATGATCGAGGGGGAAACCAGCTACTCGGGACAGGGATTTATACCAACGAGGAGAAGCGGATCAAGAGGAAGTTTATTCTCGAAGGGCACACCTTCACAATGGCTCTGGAGCCACGTTATCTCGGTGAGACGACCAGGCCGCACATCATCAAGAACTTGAAGTTCGTTCTGCAGGCTTTCTTCAAGTCCAGCCGCTATTGCTTATTACTCACCCGGGTGGGTCACCTGCTCGTATGGCGTCGCAGAAAGGTGTTCTTTGTGCTAGACGTCAAGGGCAGGCGGAGGGATGATCTGCAGTGCGACAAGAAAAACGGCGTGGCCATGCTAATGTGCCTGAAAAGTATCGACAATGTGGTTTATCTGGCCAGCAACTTGAGTGGCATTATGCCAAACGATGTATTCACCATTCGCGAATTGGTGGTGACGCGCCTGAAGACCCCGGATGGACGTATTTATCTGCGGGACTCCAGCTATCGGTCTGTTCAGTTCGAGATAGTAAACAAGAGCTACGCGTACCTGAAGGCCACCTTCCACCTCTCTTTCAGCCAGAGTGGGACGGTGAAAAATCGCAGCAGCTTAATGGTGGCCGTGGGCTCAATTCTGGCCAGCAAAATCGATCACCCGGCAAACTGGGATACCAATATGCTGGATCGTTTGATTTGCTACGGAGTAGAGCTTTGCTGCAGCAACTGGTCCGTCTGCTTGACTGAGGGGCGACCCATTGACCTCGACACGTTTCCCACCCAACTGAGACTGGGACAGTTCGTTGTGGAACTCAAGATAATGCCCGGTGTGAGATTTGGTCACTGGGATTGTGACCTCGACATCGTTACAACGGACTTCGAGGCCAACTTCAGGGAGGTCCTTGAGAAGCATGGTAACCTAGTGTTCCAGATAAACAATCAGATGTACGCCATGTGGGTCAAGAATGGCTTTTACTACCTTTTCGATCCCTATCGGCACACTATCGTCGGCACCCATGAGGAGGAGGACCAGTGCACCAAGTCGGCCACGCTTCGCATGTTCCGCGACCGACTGACCATGCTCAGCGTGTTCCACCAACTGCTCCAGGAGTCGAATGGGCAGTCGGTCTACTATCTGCATGCTGTGCGTATCCGTAATATCGCCGTGTGCCCCGAGGGTTTCGTTCCGCCTCCTTTGGCCGAGGAAAGGGATACCTGCGATGTGGAGTCCCTAAATGAACCCATTCGGTTCAGCAATCAGCTAGGAGCAACTGTGCAAGACCATTGCCTGGCAGAGATCAGCGACTGTGAATGCGAAAAGGAGGATGACACAGACATCGACGTAAGGGTGTTTCAAATTTTGGAGGAGCGACAATGTGCCGGAGCAACAGAAAATAAGGGGGAAACCCAAACACGTTCTCGCCCCAGTCTAACCCAGAAACCCACTATCTCAACGCCAGATGCACCCAAATCAAACACCAGGAATTCGAAAACCATAAACAAAAGCAGCAAAAATGGAGGAACTAGCGGTCAGAGCTCAGGGAAGAAAACGAAAGTAACATTTGAGGAAACAAAACGATTAACAGCCTCAAATGAGGGGTCAAAGCGAAAATCCGCTAGTAGTCCGGCTAGAAAACCTGTGGAGATTACCAGAAAGCCAACTACCAAATATGAAACTGATTTAAAGAGGCAAACGGGCGGCACTAAGGGCTTAGCCAATTCTAGAGTCATTCCCAAAGCTGGATTCGGTTCTGACAAGAACCTCAAGGGCAGGTGGTCTGCAAGGGAATCAGCTTTCATACGATTAGATACCAAAGTGGCATCCACAAATATGTTACCGCGAACAGATGCCCGCATCGGTGCTCCAAGCCCAAGCATACTGCTCAGCAGAGGACACACAACATCGGAGGATGCCACCTTTACCGAGTCAGGAACTATACCCCCGCAGACGGCCTTCAAAGAGGTCAACGTGGAATCGAATTCCCTGGGAGTGACACCAGTGGGTAACACATCCTTTTCTACATCTGTTCCATCGGGAAACCCCCAAGCAGGGCGAACTCTCCTTCAGAAACCAAACGAATTGGACAACGCAGAGCTCCGTGAATCAGGCAGGTACAGTTCCTCGAACAGAATCGGGTCCCTCAATCGGTATCCGGGCTACAATCGGGAGCCACAGCTCCTGGCAGTCGCTGGGTCCGAGAGTGGAACCGTGGAGAGCCTTAATCGGCTGCTGGGCTCCGCATTCAAGGTGGCCAACAGGGTGCTTACGATGACGCCGTGGGGCAACTATGTGGTCTTTCGGCATTGTCCTGACTCCGGTCAGGGCTCAGCGTCCACGTGGTTCTTTTTATTTGACGGCTGTACCTGTAACATCGATCGCTTCCGGCACCTGGACCTCTCGATCGGCACCGCCGGCTTAATTGCATTCCGAAAGTTGTCGGAGGTAGTGTGCCACATGATTGATTCGAGACAGGAAAGGGCTATAAGTAAGCAGAAAAGCCGATCGAGAGGACATGACTGCAGACAAAATTAATTGCATAATTTTGTACATTAACATGTATAAAATACAAATTTTATTAGTGTCAATAGGTGCAATATATTGCTTTTTGTAGGGGATCGAACGGCACGCAGAAGTGCATAAATGGGTAACAAACGAGTATTTCGTAAATTAAATTAACAAGTAATTGAAGAAAATATTTTAGGGGAAGTGGTACTTATATTTTATTAATGATATTAAAGTGAATGTGGCAATCACAATTATTCGATCGTGTTTTACAATAATAATTTTATTTATATATAAACAAACATAACATAAATCACCTTGAATATACTATATAATATATAATATTTACCACAAACTTTATAATGATAAACTGAACTGAAAGTTTGAGTACCCAAGGCTTGGGCATTGTAGTAAACATCTAAGAGAAACTGACCCGCACGGAGGCTAAAACAGAAACACATATACATGCGTTGAAGGGAATCACAGTTGGAGGTGAGATGGAGTCACAATAACACCTAGAACCCTCTCCACCTAGCTCACCCTCATCCAGCAGGTTTGGCTCCGGAACTCTCCGGTGTGCGATTACGAAAGCTAGTCTGTGCTAACAGTTGCTCTGGGCCTCGGTGCCGCCCTGAAAGTTTGCTACGCCACTTGCCACTTTGCCATTCAATGGAAAATGTTGAATTCGTTAACTAAAACCGGCACGCACTCGATAATCCCCCAATCGCTGCCAAATACAGTGGGCTTTGTCTTATTAAAACCTCTCAAAACTATAAAAAATTAATCGAAACTTTTAACATAAAATTCTGAAGAAGTTCTGGCCGAGAGCCAACTAAGGGCCTGTTACTTAAAGCCTGGATTAAAATGAGCATTTACTTGTTATCCTAAAACCACTGTACATAAGTCTTCTCTTACCATTATAGAAATTCTAAAGGTGTCAGCAAGTCGACATTGTATATGTCAGTGGCAGTCAGGATTAAAGTGAAAGTTATTTTTGCCTATTTATAATATTACCCAAGGGCGAACCGAATCATGCAGCAGGAATCAAAAATAACACGCATTAATCACATTACCTTGTCAACTAATCATTTTCAAAATCGATTATAAATAGCTAAACGGTAAATCTTTAATAAACAACCCAATATACGTACTTAAACATGGAAAAATTCCCTCGGAAATGAGTTCTTTTTCTCGAGAAAGTAATTAAGCCATCATCATCAGTCGTTTCCATCGGTTCGTTGTTTGTCCGACGGAGAAAGGTGGGCAGAAAGGCGTTAAGCAACGGGGCGGGGTAATTAAAATGGCAAAAATAAATACCTATTAAGAACGTTTACACTGATTGACACTTTAAGGCAATTTCCGGCCATAATTCCACGCCACAAAATGGTGCTCTGGGTACCCCAAGAAAGTGTTTACCCCGCGCAGCCAAATGTCGAGATATCGATTTATGTTATGTCGGGAAGCGAGTCGGGAATCGAGGGGAGTATTTAGGCCAGGCATGACACGCTTTACATTAATTTGAAAATTTTGACTGGGCCCGCTTTAAGTTTCTGCCCCATCCCCTTCTCAACGGGCACTTTAAACCAGGAAAATTGCCCTGGCAATGAACGTGAAATGGGAGGTGCTAAGTAGCCTACGCTTTTGGGTTTATTTATGAAGTGTCATTTCTGCTTGGTTTACCAAAATAGCATACAAAATATTAAGCTTCTTAACTGGGAGTGTTGTTATAGGTTTAAATATTTGTTATTGGCTTCTACTATATATTTTTAAATAAATGCTTGAGAACAGCGTTAAAAAAAGGCGGTTAATATAATAACTCGAATCTGCGAAAGTAATTATTATAACGGTTTAAATAAAATTTGTTTACTATTTCAAAAACTTTAAATGCCTAAAAAAAAGCTTCCGAATTGCAGAATTTATGTTAAACGGACGGAGAATATAATAATACTGTGCAAGGTCATATTAATATAAATAAGGAGGGGGGTTAATTACATATATGAAACAGAAAACCTAAAGGTGAACTCTCCGTTGAAGAACCATACGAAGAAGGAAATAAGAAAAAGCAATGGATGATCTTTACTTACTCTGTTGTTGGCTGCGGTAAATATAAAGCGTTTAACTCGTCTCTTCCTTGTTGAAATTTTCAAATATATGCACAAAAATAAAAGAAAAACAAGTCTCCGCAAAATATGCGCGTTGAACCAAAAACAAAAAACAAAACAAAATAATTTAAATATGTATATACGAAACCGAGATGAAAACTAGCGAGACTTGTTTACAGCACTAGCACTTTGGAAATTTTCTGATTCACTTGCACTTGCACTATCTCTTTGTATGTGTACCCAACCCGGGCAGAGATTTTCGGGCTCTCAATAACATTTTACCCAGTTCCAAACCGTCCGGAAGAAGACGCGGCGCAGAATCCGCAAATGTCGCCGCCGACGCCGATTTTTCCGACTGTTTTCCCGTTTTCCGCACTTACTTCGATCACGCTGCGGATTTCCCGACCGAACAATGCCAATGCGAATGCTAAATGCAAAAGAAATTGCTGACATTAATGGAATATTGGAATGAGCAAAAAAACGGGAAGACCTAAAGCGGGAAGCAGAGCGATCCAGAGAGCGACACTCTCTTTCACATATTGGAAAACGTCAATTATGCCAGGGAATGCTTTGATATCCACTTCCAACGAGAAGTATTAAATTCCCAATTGTGTATATGGCAGCTAAATAATTTAGTCGTCCGATGTTAATCAAATTTTATTTAAAATTCATAAATAATTATATAAAAATAAAGCAATAAACAGAATCATAGTTAAAAAAATATAAGTTTAGTTTACAATGTTTATATATATTTTTAATTCAGATCATGGACTTTTTGAAATATAAGTATCTTTCCATTAGGCTAGTCTTTACAACTTTATGTGCAAGCTCCAAATATTTAAGCCATATATTCACACATTTAAATATTGCAAATGGGTTAAACATTTGTATGTACCCGCTCGATTTACTTTCCTCTTTAAAATATTGAAAAAGTGTCGGAAGACATTTTCAGACATTTGTGGAACGAATTTTCATGCAAGCTTCGTGACTTGCCAAGAAGGTCAACGCTGGCTGTACCTAGATTTGTAGACAGAATACGAAATTAAATGTTCAATCAATCTCTGCGGGGACCGACCGACTAGACAACTCGACGCAGTCACGGTGGATCAATCCCGCCTCCTGGATGACAGCTCCTCTGCCACAGACCTTGCAGAGCTCACAGTTGTGGTTGACGGAGCTGCCACATGCGTCTGCTGAGCTGTGCCGTGCTCCATGTGTGACTAGTCATGGCATCCGCTAATTTGTGCGCCGTCATTTTCCACGACTGTGCCGGGGTGTGACTATAAAACATCCCGAGCAAATTGTTCTAATTTTCACTGCCAGCCAGAATTTAGCCAAGATTGCCGTCAAACTTGGCTTATGTTTCGGAATTGAGTTTTCCACTTAATATATTTTGGAAAAGCATGTAGTTATGCCAACCAAGTCATGCAGGTTCATATATGATTAGTTTTCTAATTACGAAAGTTTGACAAGTGGAGTTCGAAGCCTTTTAATCAAACTGAAAACTTGTGAACAGGATTCAAATGCACAGGACCTTCAATCAGGGATTTTATAAGTATACCTTAGTCTTACTTAGAGAATGTATGGTAGGAGGAGAGTAAATGTATCATTATTCATTTGATATCTACAGATTTCAGAACCTTTTGAAAATACAGCTACCAAATTTGGTGAAAACATAGGTTTCTATACCACGTAGTTCAAGTTTGTTTTTAAAAATTAACCACGCCCACAACCGTCTCTAATATTCATAACAAATTTATAAGTCTTGGAAAGATAATGTCAATCAAATCACGCAGCTTATAGTTTAAGTGGAGTTTTCATTGTATATATTCTTTATAACTGCCAATTATAATATCCACAGATTAAAGAATTTGTATGCCTTGGTTTGAATAGTACATTTCTATATCTTCCTCCCTATACATATATAATGAGTTATCCAATGATAATAAGTTTTTATTTAAAGAAAATTTGTGTACACTTTTTTTAAATGTTGCTTAATTCTTATCATTAACTTTTAACTGTGTATATTTGTTGTATTTTTCCAAGCCAAATAATATTATAATGCTCCCCCAAATCGGTCACACTGATACTGGGAGCGCTCTCCCTGCGATCGCGGGTTCAACCCATGGGTTCTCTTAAAGGTTCTCTTCCAATGCGATAAGAAGAATTAAAAACAAAAACATCTGTGAAACTCGACAATAAACCCCAGTGGTGCAGGTACAAATCAACACTTTGATTAGATTGAGCTCTAAAAAAAACTAGAACGAATTGAGGAAACCCGGAAACCCTCGAAACCTTATAATGTTAGATGTTAGCTAATTGATCTAATATTTGGAATAAAGACTGTTGTGGAGCAACGGCAAGTAAAAATAGTGTACAAATAATAGCAATAAATTGTAAGCCTGGAACCCTGAACTTTACCCTTTCAAGAGCTAATTAAATTGTTTATTTATTTGGGGAACTAGGTCATTGTCTGCTTTGAGATGAGCCAGAAAAAGTCCGTACTTTGCGTAGGCTGCACTGTGATCGACTTTGTGACCATCGTCGGCTGTTATCCAAAGGAGGACACCGATCGACGTTGCCTGGATGGATTCTGGCAACGTGGCGGCAATGCCTCCAATGTAAGCACCACGCTCCGAGTTCTCGGCACCAAAGTGGACTTCTTTGGCATTCTGAGCAGTTCCGATGCGTTTCGTGTGCTCCTCGAGGATCTACGACGGCGGGGGATCGGCACACGGAACTGCCCCCTGACAAGCAGGGATCCCCCGTTTTCATCGGTGATATTGGCACAGGACACCGGGTCCCGTACCATTATCCACTGCAATAGGGATTACCCGCAGACCACGTGGGAGGACTTCAGCAAGATAGATCTGTCACAGTACGGTTGGGTACATTTCGAGGCTCGCAACACGATGCACACCGCCAGGATGATGCAAAGCATCCGAGAGTACGACCAGAAATCTGGGCAACGCACCATCATATCGCTGGATTTTGAGACAAGGTACGATCAGAATTTGGAACTGTGTCAGCCCTGCGACTATGTGATCTTCTCCAAGGAGCTGGCCTCCGAAAAGGGTTGGACGACACCACACCAAACATGTCAAGAATTAGCCGGTGATATTTCCGGTAATGGAAGCCAAAAACCCGCAATTATCTGTCCCTGGGGCAGTGACGGAGCCGTGTGTCTAGATTCATGTGGGAACTTCCACAAATTTTCGTCTTATCAACCGGCGAAAGTGGTGGACACACTAGGTGCTGGAGACAGCTTCGTAGCGGGATTTATAAAGGCCATTTTTGAGGATCAAAAGTGTCTAATGGAAGCTGTGGATTATGCCAATCTCATTGCTAGTCGCAAGATCGAGGGATTCGGTTACGATCATATAAGTTCTGTCATCTCAACGTGATGTCCCTTTAAACGAATTTAACGCTGGAAAAAGAAACATTTGTTTTGACAATTGATTGTATCCCTACTTCCGTTAAAAAGTTGAATTTTAAGTGTTTTCGAAATATTTAAGTTACTAGAATTCCCAACTGATTCTACTCGATACTAGAATGTTATTCCATTCAAAAACATCCTAAGAAGAAACAAATTGGATACCTATAGTGTTTTGGAAAGAACAGCGCTTATTTATGTATTTCTCACAAATTTTATAAACTTGTCAAATTCATTATGAATATATATAATTATTATTTTCGTGATTATTGGTTATGGGCAGAGACTTCTGTTGTTGGTCTGCTGGGTGCTTGCACAATTCAGATTATCCAAATTGAAACTCAAGAGGGATCCATGGCAGGATGAGTATCCCTCAGGGGAATTCTTCAGTTTGGAGCCTCTCTCTCTCTCTCGTTGTTGTCGTCGTCTATGTGAATCTGATAAAGTCCCCTCGTTGGTCATTAATATCCGAGCCTATGGAAGTGGCAGCATTGACTCCGATGCCGCTTGAAGCACTGCCGGATTTCTGCTGGCTGTTCAGGCCTTCAATGAGCTGGTAAATAAGTTTTATCATTTTCACAAATATTGTCTATAATATATAGTTGGCTCACCTTGGATCGCAGGCGCTTGAGTTTGCGCAATCGTTCTAGCCAATTCGATGCATATGGATGCTTCTTCTGCACACTTTGGTAGACCAGAGAGGCGAGCTGCATATAATTCAAATAAATAAATGTGTTAACTAATTATGCTTATGAAACTCACATTGGCGTGCAAGGCCATTTGTCGGGCCAACAGAGGAGCACTGCGATCGGAGACGATCCGGGGCTCTGGATGGCACACGAACTTTGATATCTCAGAGCGTGCCTTCACATACACCCTGTTGGAGTTTAGCTCGAGTGGTTCCACAATTACGCAAGCATAGTTGAATTGTCCCTGTAAATTGTAATAATAATAATAATAATAATTGATTCAAGCAAGGTAAAGGTTGCCTTTCCTCCAACCTAAAATTAATCTCAATCCTGAGAAACTTTTTGTGATATCTCTCGATATACTCACGGATATGGTGTTCAGATTATATTCCTCGCCGCTTTCGTTGTAGATGATCTTCACAAAGTCGTTGCCAATATGGCTCTTCTTCAAGTTGCAGTTGGGATCATCCTGCAGGTTGGTGGGCATCAATGTGGCCACATGGAAGGTGACCTGTAGAAGAATACCACAAAGGTTACAATGCTGCAAAGAATCTGAAATCTCAGACCACCGACCTGCAGTATGTCGTCTTTCCAAATGTAGGCAAACTTGCCATCAGCTCCATTTCTGTCCAACATAATGAACAGGTTGTTTTGCTCGGCCTCCTTCAGGCTGACCAAGGTGCCGATGTTGCGCAGGAACTCCACATATCTAGAGCTGCCGTGCGAGTTGCGCAGGATCTCCACCTCGTTGTTGCATTGTCCCTCCCCCACGTACAGCACGCCGATCTTGTGCGTCTCGAATGGAGGAACCAGATCGATCAGAGCCACAGCGCTAGCATTTTCCGGGCCCACTTTCAGCGGGACATCCGTAACGCCAAGCTGGCCGGTGGTATAGAGCTGCAGGAACACGAAACTGGGGTTCATGCACAGCTTAGTGTTTATGGGCGGCTTGGCTGTACCGAAGTTCCGGAAACTGCTGGCCGGTGGCGGACAGGCACCACTGCCGTTGCTTGGTATACCTGAAATGGTTTTCGAGCGCCCGCGCATCATGTCGCCGTTGCCATTGTTTCCGTTGTCATAATCAGATGGCATCACGCCTCCGACATTGGCTCCGTTGCTGCCGCCGCCACCGCTACTAGACTTAGCCAGAGCACCGGGCTGCGGAACGGAGGTGCCACCAAAACTGGTCAATTTTCCAGTCATCAGCAAGTGCAGCTGCCCAGGCGAAAGCGGCGGTTTTCCTAGCTTCAATGTAGATCCTCCAGCAGCCTGCAGAGTGCTGCTGCTGCCACCGGCTACATGGCTGCTCACATCGTCCGCAGAGTGCTGCTTGGGCGGCAGAGTTCCACTCTCTGGCTGCAGGGCCTGTACAGCCGATGGCGGTGTGGACCCGGCTATCTCTTCCGGTATGGCCTCGCAGCTAACGCGCATATCCTTGGTGGTGTATTGGACACTCTTCTTTTTCAACGTGAGCTGCGATTGTGGTTCATCAACGGCGGACTTCAAGGGCTCTTGGGAGAGTGGCATTGGCTTGTTGGTCAAAAAGGACTGCCGCCAGCTGGAACTCATCTCCGGACTGGAGTTGACCCGACGAACGGGATTCCGCGCGCGACTTTGAGCATCCTCGAAGGCCAATGAATCGTCGTCCGCCTCGCCGTCGCTCACACTACCGCAAAGAGCGGCTTCCTTGCCACGCTTTCCGGCTGCCGAAACCCGTGGAATAGGTATGGCAGCTGCGGCTCCACTGCTGGACGCATTTCCATTACCATTTCCGTTTCCGCTTTCACTGCCGTTGCCGTTGCCGTTGCCGCCACCTACTGAATGGATTTCTTCCTGTCGCTGGAGGGCACGAGCCTTGGCCACCATCCGGCTGCGAATGGCACTCGCCGCTTGTGGTGGAGGAACAGCAGATGGGTTTGCCTCCGGTTCTGGTTCGGGATCTGCAATCTGCGGGTGAGACGGAGTCTTTTGAATGGTGGTGGTATCCGGTCCAAATACTCCGCCATGTGCCGTGGGCAAAAACAACGAGACAATGTTGTTGAAGGGCAGATCCTGGCCGTAGCAGTCGTTAGTGATGGGATTTTGAATGCGGGTTATCCAGGAGACATTGCCAGTTGGCCGGCGAATGAGAATCTCTGCCCAGCCAGTGCATGCGCGCACACACACCGCCTGCTGTACCACCGATCCCCCCGACGACGGACTCATGCTCACCGAGGATTGCGACAAGGAATTGCCAAGAAGCGATGTGTTGCTCCCAGTGTGCGGTCCCTCCTCGCCCAGTCCACCGCTGCCCAGGGCTTCGGGATTCGAGCCACGACGGGACAACGCGTCCAGCGAGGCGGTGGAGCTGTTAGAGATCTGTCGGTGCGGATGGCCGCCCGTGGCAGCTGAGTTCGAGGACGAAGAGGAGGTCAGCTCGGTGCTACCTGCCGATTCGTTTCCGCTGCTATGCTGCAAGCTCACCTTGGTGTAGCGTCTCTCACGCTCCGGCGACAATGTCGGAACAGCGGAAGCATCACTCAAACTCTTGGAGTTCAGGCTTATGCTGGGCGCCTTGCCCAGTTGAGCGCAACGCTCGCAAAGACCGCTGCGCGTCGGGGCCGATGGGCAGCCGGAAGTGGTAATGGTCACCAGATTGTTACCCACCAGCCAGGTCTGGGAAACACCATCCTTTAGCAGGTATTCGGCAGCAGGAAGACTACAAGAAGAGAGTGTTTTCAAATACTGTAGCAAGAAAAGAGGGTAAGAAACTCACCGCTTGGGCATCGACGGGCAGGGCGAATAGGTATGCCGGGCCAAAAAGTCGAAGCAGGTCTCCGCCAGCTCGACATGGATGTTGCGCAGTCCGATGTTCATCTGGGGCCGCATTTCCAGGTCGTTCCAAGCATTTGCGTTATTGCGACTTCCGCCTTCGGTAAGGCTTGTGCTTCGCTTTCTGTTGGACGAGTCCTCGTTGAGGGAGTTGAGATTAACAATATCGCTAGACAGCATCTTGGCATTCGACTGAATCGACTGAAATGAATCAAAGTATTTAGATATATATTTATATCATAAATTCCCGACTACTTACGTTCTTGATGTAGTTAACGCAGTTCTTTCGCAACTCCAGCTTGCACTTGAGGAACCATCCGGCAATGATGTGGTGGGCCAGGGACACTGTATAGTGATCGTAGCGATGCGGCTTCGTATACGGAAGGGTGATGGCAAAGACATACATGTTGTGCATGTTCGTAAAGTTCGCAAAAAGATGCTTGGACAGGTGAATTAGCACTGCAAAGGAGATAAGTAACCAATTTTAATGCACAAATGTGGATTGATTTCGCTGGTCAATTGACTCACGCGAAAGAAACTCTAGAACCGGAGTGGCCAGCGCATTCGTGTCGGACATCTTGCTCATCTGCAGCAGTACCGCCGGCAACTTTCGCATCAGAGCCTCAGGCATTTCCAGTATCAGAATCGTCATCGTGTTGATGCAGACGCTGGCGACGCCAGTAAGAACCCTCGAATTGAGGGCCGTGATGATGCCGTAGTGCTGCTGCGGCTGCAGGCTCTCATGGTAGATGACCAGCGAGGCGATAGCGGGCAGGACCAAGGCATGAAATTCGTCGGTGGGCCGCTTGAACTTATTGTTGGTGACCGAGGTAATCTTGAGGAGTGTGTTGGCCATTTCCTCTATATCGTTGCCTTGGACCAGTGCCTTGTTCTGCAGTACTTTTGGCAGTTTTCGGATGACCAGTTGGAACACCACATAGTCGGTGTCCTGTTCCAGGCAGCGGCCAATCAGCTTGCACATTCGACGAGTAGAGATAGCCGTGGCGTGCGCCTGCGGCAACAGCGGCGAATCAATGCCCAGATAGTGACTAAACTTGACCACATCGCTGTTGCCCTCCGGATAGCCAATGTGGTAGGAGCCATTGGCACGGGCCTGCAGCAGCCAAGTGAAGATCTTTAAAAGTACGTAAAAAATCGAAAAGTAGTTTTTTATTAATATCACAGCAAATTAATTCACTGGAGTAGCATTTTATATCTCTACTTACTTTAAATCGCACCAAGCTGGTCTGCTCAAATATCTTGGGCCGGTCGTAATGCAGCTCCAGGTGATCCATTAGAATGTTGAATATTTTGAGGGCGTGGGTAGCTGGCATACGGTGCAGCTTTATGGCGAATACCTTGACCAAACCATCGACGGCAGCTATAATATCGGCGATTTCCGACTCATTACTGACCCAAACGTCAGAGTCACCCGATGACCCATGCCGGGTGTGTTCAAAAGGTCGGTTGATGAGCGTCTCCAAAATGTCCAACAGATCCATGCATCTCTTTGTATCGCAGTGCGTCGCGAAGTTAGCCAGAGCACGAGCAACAGCCACGCGGACAAGCACACTTGGCTCCAGATGGATGTTGGACAGCAGGACGAGTACCACCCTGCTGAGAATCTCCTCCTCGTAACAGGCACGGTTCTGGTCCATTATCCGTACCAGAGCCTCGATCGTCTTGATGCGAACATTCACATTGGACATGCGATAGTAACGACGCACAAATTGGGCAAGCACCTGAAGCCATTCCGGTCGCGTGGCCGTCACGCGTCGTGATCGGTACTCGATAAGGGCCAAAACGGAGGCCTCTGGACGGCGGTCTGCCACCCGCTCGATGAGATCGTAGATGCGCTCGACGTTGCCCAGAATCTGGGAGCGATCCTGCTGCAGCAGTTTTTCTATGCAGTCGATGTTCTCGTGAAAATTTATCTGCAAATGGTGCAGTCGGTCCTTGTTGATGTTGGTCGCCTCATAGTACTCGATATTGCTGACGATCGCCGACATTATGTCACAGATGCGATCCCAAATGATCTCGGAAAGCTGCTGCTTGTTAATCACCATGCGAACGCTAAGGATCACCTCAAAGGTAACTATAACCTGTCGACTGTCCAGAGCCTGAAAATTACACGGATAAGAGTCTCTCTTCCAATGCATTGGACAGAATCTCATCTCTGCTTACCCGAAGGAAGGCTGTCAGTACATTCGTGGCATAGGTCATCGGTGAAACCTGAAAAATAATGTTTGATCCGAAGATGTTCATATTCAGGTGGAAGACAGCACCGCGGAGCATGTGCGCGTCATCGTAAAGAGCACGATCGTTGAGGATGCTGCACATCATCTTCATGGAATGATAGCCCAGCTGTGTACCCAGCAGGTTCTTCATGATCTGTAAATAAAGCACACCTAAGTTAGATTTTGTAAAACCTTCGAGAAGGCTCCTCCCAGGGAGCTAGTAGCATCTAGAGATAAACTGAACCGAGGTCACTACCCAGTGAACTGGGTCGTCGTCCCTCTCAGCTTAAAGGCCTTGAAATTGCGTTTTTCCATTAAAATGCACAAATTCAATGATCACATTTTGGGAGTAGGGCTAATCATCATCTGACGGAACACGCATATTAAGCGATAAGAGCAAGAAGTCAAGCCAGATACAGACTGAGCAGAATTCTCATTAGTATTATTAGGAAAATGTAGGAGCCAATCTCTGCCAGCGATTGCCAAATGAGCTGATAAATCCCCAACCAAAGCGAGGGCATAAAAAGCGAAGCAGGTCCAAATCATCACCGCACTCGACGGAAACTTCAAAAATAAACGCACATCCTACGGAGAATGGAATGTAAGTGGTTTTCAGCAGAATTGCTGAACATTGGATTTAATTTAATCAAATCTTCTCTACTTCCGCCCAGATCAACTTATATTAGTTGGGCTTCTGCTGGCCGTCAGTGTAGTAGAATCGCTTACTGCGGAGCCGGATATCGGGGCTCTTTGCCAGATTTCCGAGCCCTGGCAAATGCTACCACATGAGCATCAATGCCAGAGGTTTTATGTCTGCACTGGTGACCAGGAAGTGCCGTTCCAGGAGTTTAGCTGTCCAGCGGAATATCATTTTAGCAGGAAACTAAAGATATGCGTGCCCGGCACGTGTTCCGATAATCACTCCTCCCCTACTTGTGGCTTAAGAAACCACGTTGAACGAGTTTCACACGATTGCTCGAGATACGTGCAATGCTTATCCGGAGGTGCCTATGCTGTGGCAAAGTGTACTGCCGGAACCTACTTTGATCCTAACCGCAAAGCCTGCCTACCGGTAGCCGTGACAGCCGCTCACCAGTGCAGCTGTGTGCTGCCGGATAACGCCACCTTGGCCAACTCTAATGACTGCGAGACCTACTTCCGCTGCCAGTCGGGAGAGGCTGTGTTGGTGCAGTGTCCCCCCGGGGAATACTTTGAGGCGAAAGTGGGCACCTGTCTGCCGGACTACACGGGCATCTGCCTGGAAAAGCCCACAATGCCACCGCAATTGATGCTGCCTTAAAGGGCTTTGGCATTGGACGAATGCATACGGACGGGAAGTCGCTTGGCGCCACATAGTAGTGACTGTCAGCGATACTATGTTTGTGCCAGGATGCGGGTGATTGAAATGCGCTGTCCTCGGGGTCAGTACTTTGATGTGGTGCATCGGTTGTGCAGTCTTGATCGCCAAAGCGAATGCAATGTTTCCACAATGGTGGAGAAGAAAGAGGAGCAGCCGAATAAAGAGAATCAAGAAGTGGAAAATAATGTAAAGGAGTTGGAGCTGGAGTTAGCTGAAGATCTAAGCTTGCCAGCAAAAGAGGTCAATGCCAAACAGCCGCCGGCGCCGCCAAATGAACGGGATGTAGTGAGCAACTACGACAAGTTCTCTTCAAAATTCGTCTCGCTATAATCAGTTAATTGTAAGAGATTCATAAAAATATATATCTTAAACCCAAACTGCAGCATGAACATGTACAACTGCGAATTTTAAAATAGGAAAGGGTTTAAATTCACTCGGAATATTTTAATTAAAGCGAATAAAAAGAGTTAAAGGGAAGTACTATACATTCTCTAAAAGTATAACTTTGGCTTTAACCTGGCTTAAAACGCCCCGAAAAAACTTACCTTAAATGAGGCCGGACAATACGGCGCATGATTGACCGTCCGACATAGGGTTGTGATGCACTGCGGCAGTGGCTCGCTGGGAAAGATGGTGTAGCCGATGACCATCTCCAGGATTGTCAGGCACTGCAGACCAATCTCATCAACCGTGACGCTGCAGCTCAGTTCGCAGGCATTCCTTCGGAAAGACAGAACGCTTGGAGGTTATACCTGAGTGATTACTTAGCTCGTCATCGTCACCCACTGCACGATTCCCACGAGAATGTCCTTGTCCAAATGGGCAGCATTAAACTTGATCAGATTGACCAGCATGTCAAGATAGGGGCTCAGCAGATTAGCCTCAGTGATCGCTGGGATCCAGAGCAGCATAAACTTGCCAATCTACGAAGGGAACATTAATCCAACCAATAAAGTCAGGTTTCACGGCAGCAGTCAATCGCTTACCTTCTCTTCGAAATTGGTGATGTCCTTCCCATTGTCGGTGAGTGTGTCGAGCAGGTCAAGCAGGTGGCGCAGATCTTCGCGTGCCTCGTGGTTCTGAATGACCAGGAAGAACTTCTCCCGCATGATGGTCAGGTTCTTGTACTGCGTGTGGATGAGTCGCTTGTAAAAGCTCAACGCTATCTGTCGCGTTTCGGCCGGCTTGTTGGGCACGATGAGATCGTTGGTGAGATTAAACAGAATGGTAATGGAGGTCTGAAAGAAGGAATAAGAGCATTATTCAATGCATTGATTCCCTCGCCACCACGCACGTCATCCAGGTTGAAGTTGTGCAGATACATGTCACCCAGCTCTTTTAGCATCCTGCAACGCTCCGCCACCGGCTGCTCCGGCCGTAGTTCCCTTTCAAACTCCGGCCGTAGGGTCCGCTCTCCCAAGTATCCTGCTTAAAGGGTAAATGTGAGCATTTGTAATATTTTCTTTATGTGTCCAATAAGAATGCGCCGAACTCTTTGTTACCTGCCGGCTTGTTTTTCAGGAACAGCTTGAACTTGGCCCTGTCCTTGGAGCTCATGTTGCTGCGTCGGCCGTGGGCGTGGTCGGTGGATCAGTGGGCGGTGTGTGCGTGTGTGTGGAACCTGCGATTCTTATCCTTATAACAATTTACACACAGAACACAGAGCAAAAAATCAGCAAAACAGCTGAAAGAATCGTGGCAGTGTTACCAGGAACCGGAGGTCTAATAAGATCAAAAGGTTCTTGGCGGAAAAAATACCAACCTGCAAGCGATTTGTAAAAAAACTCGATTTAGCAAAATACATATGTATATTTCCAGGTTTGATGTTTACATCAAGAATGTATTATGAATACACCTGCCCATTTATTTACATTTATTATTTAAAAACATTCTAAGGGATGGGGTCAAACCATGCAACCCCACATCGAATATGGTATGGATAGCTCATAAATTATTACAAAAAAAATACAAGAATTAAATATTAATCAAACTAATAATCGAACGGATTAAACACTCTCTTCAGACTGGACTGCAACAGCTTAGGCGCCATAAGGATGACATGTGCTAGAAAGGGACAGAAAAAAGGGTTGATGTGACGCATCGTCGTACAATTTGTACAGTTGAAATTCTTATGGTTCAGAACTAGTGTTCAAAAATTAATGATCTTATAAAAATTTTGCCACTTCTAGGCTCTTTGGTATATTCTCCGTGTAATTTAGTATGTCCGTTGGTATAGTTTTTTTTCGGTTGAACTGCGGTCACACTGCTTGCATCATCTACCAGCGCGTCTGTAAAGTGTTAAAATAATTTTGTACTATAGAATCGCCTTGAGAAAAGCAGTCAATCCAAAATAAACATATATATCGTGTGTCAGCCAGACTGATTCCGTTTATCATCCGAGCATTTGCCCCGATAGCTTGCGAGTAGCAGCTAGCACCGAATTCGGCCCGCTAATTGGTAAATCCGATTTCCAGGGAAGGAGACGCAAAAGGAGAAGCGGAGAACAAAAGGAGGTGGAAAACAACAGTTAATCGTCAAATTTTACGCGTCGAACAAATAGGCAAAGGTGAGCAACTACGCTGTACACGCTCACACACAGGCGCCTTATCGCCTGTGTAGGGGTGTGCATAAAAAATTAAAACAATATTTGCTCATCCGATTATTACTATAATAATTCGCGTCCATATATTATTAGCAGTGTGCGTGCGCCTGCCCTGGATATCCGAGCTAGTGTGCGGGCGCGTGTGTGTGTGTGATGAAATGCAATTTTATCTTGGCATTTTGCGCGCCTCTGCGTTTCGTTACCCTTGTGATTCCGAATCCGATTCCGTTTTGCTTTCCTCCATTTCATTTTCGCTTTTGTTTGGAAAAGCTCTGTCGCCATATTTTCAGACGGTCACTAACATTTCACTTGTTCCCAAAGGTAAACCTATCCACGATGAGCTCAGCGGAGGAAAACAGCAACAGCCCGGCCACCACGCCACAGGACAACGATCCCAATGAGAAGGCAAATCTTACGGATCTGGAGAAGCTCGAGGAGGAGAAGTTGAAGTCCAAGTATCCCAGCGGAATGCGAGTGCCTGGTGGTCACTCTGCCTTTCTCCAGAAAAGGCTGCAGAAGGGGGTAAGTGTTAAGGGTTATCATCCACCTAATAAATCAGTGTACGAAAACAAAATCGACACACGTTATCAAACACATCGCATAGCTTATGACCTTAAGAACTTAAGACAAAAGATTCCTTTACCTTGCCATGCCACATTATAACCAAAATTTCTTCCCGCAGCAAAAATTCTTTGACTCGGGCGACTACCAGATGGCCAAGCAGAAGGGTGGCGGCGTTAAGCAAGTCTTTGCCAACAAGGTGACCACTGGGGAGGCGATTCCCACGCCAGAAACCGTGCCGGCACGCAAAACGTCGATCATCCAACCATGTAACAAGTTCCCGGCGACGAGCTAATTCACTCACCTCTCGTCACGCCTCCAAACTACACCCACAACCTCAACTGCAGCCAGTTTACCCCCGTTCCCACTTCAAATGCTCTATACCTAATTTTAAAGAAAACCTAATGCTAAGATGGCTGCTGGCCGGATTTCGCGAAAATTTAAACAGAAAAGAAAAGAAAAAAAACAGAATTTGTAGTTCCCCGTAAATTTAAAGCGCCACCCGTACGGCGCACTTTTCTCTTCGCCTTCGCTAGTGGCCAATCAATCTCAAGGTCCCCTCTCTTCAGTCCACCTCTCAGGCCTGAGAAGCGAAAATAAGAAGGTGGCAAGCCAGGGGCAGCGCGAACTTTATTGAAACAGTTATATATATATATCTATCTGTGTAACATTAACATAACTTATCCTGATCGTACGTAGTTGTAAGTATTACGAGCATAATAAATTTAAGTTGGAGCCACAGCCACACAGCATTGTTCCCCGTAAATAAGGTGGTTTCCGTCAACAATTTATGATGTACCCTTCTCTGAACTTCTTAAAGTATAAATGTTAATAATAGGCAGTTGAAGGAACTTGCACGTTTGTAAACAGCTGAGTAGGTCGCTGCTTGCAGAAAATTCAAATTTTCAGGGCGAGCCTTAGAATCGATTTGTAAATGAAGCAGAGCGATGATAACTTCGCCAGTATTGAGCTAAAATAAATTGTATGTACGTGCTACTTAAAAATGTGTTGATTTCCTGGGGCGCTATATCAACAAGTGAGGGCAATTGTTTGTTTAAGTGATAAATGCCTGGGTGGCAATTATCGTAATTGATTATTCAAATCGACTGGCAGCCAATTTAAAATTACAGAATTTCAATTTAGTTCAGTTCAAAATAAAATTTATGTAAATTTTTAAATATATAATCCTAAAAAATGGATTAAGGAATCAGTATCAGTCCGATTGTCATTTCCCAAGCATCTGTCGGATTCAGTTAATTCTGCGTCATTATGCAACATCTAGTGCTTTAAATAAAAAGCAAACATCGTCACTTAAGGTGATCTCCATTGTGTAATTTCCGCCAATATTCGATTATTCTTTTTCCCAGCCCTGGAATCGTACCACTCCTATGTAGAAAAATTACACTCATTTCTCAAATCGGCGTCGCTTGCTAAGATACCGACGAGAGTTTCGATAATTTTTTAGTTTTTCCTTAGAGATCTAGGGGGTTTCTGACGTCCTACGGAAAAATTTTAATATATTCATTAATATTTAAATGATTTTTTAATTTAGAGGGACAACTCGGAAAAATCTCCACTGATCGAGATAATTTAGGAGGAAGGCCACATTGTCATCTGGCAACACTGTTTTCGATATTCGTCCGCGATTGTTTTCTTTATTTTTCTACGCTTAGGGCACACTGTTCGCCATTGCTAGATAAGAAGACCGAAGTTTAAATGTAATTTTAGCATTCCTAGTTGCAATTGAAGTGCATTTCGCAACTATTACCGTGCCGGTCACTGTTTATAGGCCTTCGCGAGCAGCTAAGATTCCCGCCAACCGGTCGAAAACACGGTGAAATGTAGATGTCCACCAAGCGGCGGTCGCAGCAGCAGCAATAACAAAAGCAAAAGTGAAATTAACGCCGCAGGAGAAGCGGAACTGCAGTATCTCAGGGCGGCGCCATGGAGAACCTCAAGATTAGCGACAAACTTTTCGAGGAAGTGATTTATTATGTGCTCGGCAACCTGGATGAAGAGGTAAAAAGACGGCCGCTGGTGCCTGTACTTGCATTGTGCTCCGTACGTGCGTGTGTGTGTTTGTGCGTGCGGCTGTGTCTGTGTAAGTGCACACAGGGTGTCCCGGAGCAATGCGCGCCAATAATGTTGCCGCAGACCACAACACCTTACACAGGGTGATTCGAGCACCACGGCACTATGCCGAGTTGCTATAAACCTTACGGCTAGCGTTTATAGCACATGATCACCTGCCTATTTCTTATAGGATTGCAACTAAAAAAAATATTTTTAATCTAAAAAAAATTCCTATTGCAGATCGAACGCTTCCTTAAGAGCGGCGGTGCCCAATCGAAGCTATTCCTCTCGGACACAATCACACATCTGATATGTGCCACCAACTATTCGGAGGAGGAGCTGTCCATGAACCTGGACCTATACAGCGCGATACCCGTCACGGAGCAATGGATCGTGCACAGCGCCAAACTGGGCCGGATGGCCTCGACTCGGGCCTTCGACCCAAGTCCCAATCAGCTCCGCCTCATGCGCGGCATCCGCGTGGCCATCACGAATGTTGTGGCGGGAGATCGCAGGCGTCTCTATGCCATGCTTACCTACCACGGAGCCGTGGTCACGCACAGCTTTGGGGCCACCAACACGCATCTGGTATGCGGGGCGGCCAACGGTGGCATCTACAACAAGGCGCTGGCGCTGCCCAAGAATGCCATTATTATAGTGACGCCAGACTGGGTGACAGACTGCCTCAAGTCCAGGAGCTGCCTGCCAACAGAGCCCTATCATCCTAGGCTGCTGAAGCCCATCGAGAAGCAGCGGACGCAGAAGCAGCAAGCAGCATCACAGCAACAGCTGCAGCAGCAATTCCAACAGCAACAATTGCAGCACCAGCAGCAACTCCAACAACAGCAGCAACAAATCCTCCAGCAGCAGCAGGTGGCACAACAACAGCAACAACAACAGCAGCAGCAAATGCCATCCACTTCTTCTTCAACGCTATCGGACATCCTGGGCTTTGGCGAGGACAGTGCAGCTGCTAAGAGCATCGCTAGCATCAAGTCGCAGCTTCAGGCCTCGGCCGAGCAAATACAGCAACAACAGTTGCCCGTGCCCAGTGCCCAGCAGCAGCAGCAAGTGGTCTTCGTGCGACCTCAGCCGCAGCCACAGCAGCAACAGTTGTTGCAACAGGGAGGTCCTCAAGGACCGGCGCCGCCATCACCACACCCGCAGCAGCAACAGCAGTTAATTATACAACAACAGAAAATTATACCCGCCACCCTGCAGCAGCCGCAGCAGAACCAGCAGCAGATCAAAAACATTCTGCAGCAGCAAAGGCAGCTGAAAAACGCACAGCAACAACAGGTTCAGCAGCAGCAACAACAGCAAATGCAAATGATTCAGCAACAGCAGCAGCAGCAACAACAGCAGCAAATTATACAGCAAGAATCGCAGCAGCAGCAACAGCAGTCGCCCAGACTGCCAACAACTCCAACGGGGCGACAAACGCCCCGAACTCCACAATCAACAACGCCGCAGCCGGTTCAATCTCCGCAGCAGCAACACCAACAGCAGATTGTGCAGCAACAGCAGCAGCAGCAGCAACAACATCAAATTGTACAACAACAGCAGATAGTCCAGCAACAGCAGTCTGTGCCAGTTTCACCGCAAATCATACACCAGCACTTGATGCGGCAGCAACAGATATTGAATCAGAGCCAAATGCAACTGCAACAGATTATCCAGAGCGGACAGGCACTGACGCCGCAGCAACAACAGCAACAGAGACAAAACCAACAGCAACAGCAACAGATCTTGCAGCAACAGCAACAGTTGCAGATGCAAATCCAACAGCAGCAGCAAAATCTTCAGCAACAGCAGCAAGCGCAGCAGAGCCTTCAGCAATCGCCACGGATGGTGCAAAACCGGTCGCCCGTAATGCCCCCCAGTACGCCATCCCCATCGCTACAGCAGCAGCATCATCCAAACATGTTGCCGCCACAATCACCACGCCAGCTGCAATCTCCGGCTCCGCAAATGACGCCACCGCCACCTCCGTCGCCGCAAAGTGCTCAGCAACATTTGCGTCAGCAGCAGGTGCAGCAACAGCAAATCCAGCAAAACCGGCAGCAGCAGCACATGTCCCCGCAGCAACAGCAACCGCCGGCGATGATGTCTCCACAGCAGCAGCAGCAAATGCAACCCTTTCAGCAGCCCGTCCATCAGCAGCAGCGAATGCAATTGCAGCAGCAACAACAATTGGCCCAGCAACAACAGCAACAACAAAGTCCGCAGCAAATATCGGCTCCACAGTCGCCGCAGGTTCCGCAAACGCCGCCCATGCAACATAACAAGCTACATCCCCATCAGGTGGGTGGGCAGCCGCAACAGCAGCAGCAGTCCTTCTCCCAGCAAAAGCCTATCGATCCCACGGATCCCGTACAGGTGGCCCAGGTGCTCAGCAGATCTGCATTAAGCAGCAACCAGGACTCGCTAATAATGCGACAGCAACAATTGAAGCAGCAACAGCAGTTGCAGCAGCAGCAGCAAATGGCTCCACAGCAACAGCAACAGCAACAACAGCAGCCCCAGCAACAGCACACTCCGTCTCCACGACAATCTCCGTTGCAGCAACAGCCAACCACACCGACAATACAACAGCAGCAGCCACCAAATCCTCAAGTAAGTAAACCTCTTATTGTGCATAATTAAAATATAAATTAATTAAAAACCAGTAAAAAAAGCTTAATTACACGCTGTCTTAGAAATACAGAAGACAACAAGCTACCCGGGACTATCTCACCAATTTAACCTTTTGAACTTGTCAACAAGATTAGTTTTATTAATACCATTCTATGTCTGCTTTTAGCAAATACAACAAGTTTTGGCTCAGCAGCAGCAACAACAAGTGTTGGTACAGCAACAACCCCAGCCTGGACAGACTCAGCAGCAACAGCAACAGGTCATCACCCAGCGACATGTAATAAACACATCAACAGCCCAGGGACAACAGATAATCCAAAGTCTTCAGCAGAAGCAGCAACAAATGTTGAATGTTCAGCAGCAACAACAATTACAACAGCCACAACAACAGCAACAGCAACTTCCTCAGGTTCAGCAACATCCCCAACAACAACAGCAGCAGCCGCAGCAGCAACAACAACAACAAGTGCAATTTACCCAACAGCAGCAAATCGCATTGGGAGGTGGTGGCCAAGTCCGGATTATTCAGCAAACGATTCAGCGGCCACAGCAACAGATTCAACAGCAACAACACCAACAGATTCTTGGACAGTTTCCACAACAGCAGCAACAACAACCACAGCAGGTATGTTAAAAATAGTCTTATGAAAAACTATATAAATCTTATTTTAAATTGTATTATTTAAAGGCATTGCCACAACAGCCAATACAACAACAACAGCAGCAGCAGCAACAGGTCCTTGGAGTCCAGCAGCCACAGCAGCAGCAGGCACCGCAGTCAATGCAACCGCAGGGGAAAACCTTTATCATCAGTCAGCAGCACTTTAATCAGCTCAGCTTGGCCCAGCAGCAACAGATATTGGCTCAAAATCCACAGAGCCAGAACGTTTATGTTGTGAATCAGACGAATATATCACAGCAACAGCAGCAGCAACAGCAACTAGTGCAGCAGCAGCAACAACAACAGATGCTACAGCAGCAGCAGATTATGCCACAGCAGCAACAGCAGCAGCGGATGCAAATGCAGCAGCAGCCGCAGCAAATCGTTGTCAATCAACAGATTCTGAGCGATCCACAGCGCTTGCAATACTTGCAGCAACAGCAGCTGCTGCAAAAGCAGCAACAACAGCAGCAGCAGCAACAGCAACAAATACTTATACAGCAGCAGCAGCAAACTTCTCAGCCGCAGCAGCCCCAGCAGATTCTCCAGCAGAAGCTACCAATCGATCCTCAGCAGCAGCAGATTATGCAGCAAGTGTTGATTACGCAGCAACAGTTGCCTCAACGCACGCCGCCACCACAACAACAGCAGCAGCAACAACAGTTGCTATTGCAGCAACAATCGCCCCAACACCATCAGCAAATGCCGCAGCACTGGTCCCCGCAAAGTCCGGCATCAAGTCAGATAGCGCCCACCACTCCGGGAACGCCCACCAGCAGTGTGGGAATGCAATCGCCGCTGCCCACAACCCCCCAGCAGCAGACGCAGCAACCGCAACAGTTTATACCGCGAGGCTTGCGACCGCAGACTTCGTGGCCCGGTCAGCAGCAGCAACAGCAGCCACAAGCTCCGCAGCAACAGCAACAGCAGCAGATCGTGCTGCCGCCACCAGTCCAACAACAGCAGCAGCAGCCTCAGCAGGTGACACAGCAGCAGCAGCAGCTGATATTGCAGCAGCCACCGCAGCAACAGAAAATAGTCCTAGACGAGAAGACGCACGCGCATTTCATGTCCTTGGATCCGCACAAGAGAGCCGAGTACATCACTAAGTTGAATCAGCAGAGCAAACCGCGGGTGATGCTGCGCCAACAGGTTGCTTACCAACCGCGACCTGGTGCACCGGGCAGCATAGTCGCAACCCGGCCGGGGGGTCCTGTGGTGCCGCCTGGCCACATTATTGTCCAGAGCCAAATGCCACAGGGGCTGACGCAGCAGCAGCAGATGCTATGGCTGCAGCAACAGGGCAAGCGTCAGGTGGTCGTCCGAGCCGGCGGAACTCCTGGCCTCAGTCCGATACAGCAGCAGCAGCAGCAGCAACCGGGAGTGGGAGTGGTGCAATCTACACCTCAACAGCAACAGTCGCCACAGCAGCAGCAGCAACAGGCCTTCAATCCCATCAACGATCCCAATCAGCAAATGCTTCTGCAGCGCCAACAATTGCGTGTCCAGCAGATACCCATCCAACAGCAGCAGGCGCCACAGCAGCAACTGGGCAAGCAAACGGTGCAGCTCATCACTGGACCCAACGGACAGCTGATAGAGCAGCAGACGATTGTCCAGCAGCCGCCAACGCCGGGAACACCCACCACTCCGGGCGCAGTTCCTGGTCCTGTCCCAGGCGGTGCCAACATAATGACACAAACTTTGGTCATGACATCAACAAGTGAGTGAATCAATCTATCTTTAATTATTAGAATATATAAAATGTGTACATTTTTAGCTTATACTTTAATAGTATAGTTACTTAAAAGAGTTAATTTACTTATTAACCTTTTCCTCATCTTTTCTCCATTAGCTCCCGATGGACAGCCGCAACAAACCCCGCAGCAGATGAACCTGAAAACCAAGACAGCCTTGGCAAACATGCTAAGCAATCGCTTGGGCAACAATGGAGTGCAGACGCCTCAGCAGCAACTAATTCAACTGCCTGATGGCCAGCAGCAACAGCAACAGATTGTCCAGCAGGTGGTGACTGGAGCAACTCCGCAGCAGCAGCAACAGTTGTTACTGCAACAGCAGCAACAGCAACAGATGGTTGTCCAGCAGCAGCATGTTGAGCCGCCATCGGCAGCCGGTGCTCTTAGGATGATGGGCCAGCAGCATAACGCAGCAGCGGTCGGCGTGTCAGGACCCCCACGAACGCAGCAGGAGTTGCTAATGCTGCAGCAACAGCAACAGCAGCAGCAGCAGCAGCAACAAATGCTGCAACAACAGCAAATGCGCCGAGTGATCGCTGTGCCGCAACAACAGCAGCAAATCCCGCAGCAGCATCTTGTGCAGCAGCAGATCGTCGTAGCTCCGCCGCAGTCCCCGCAGCAGCAACAGATGGCCGTGGGCGTGGGCGTGGGGGTGCCAGTGCAGCAGCGGCCACCTCATGGATATATGCAGGCCCGTCCCGGACAGCCACCTATACCGATGCCGCAGTTTTACGGCCACAATCCTAACCTGAAACTGCCCGCCGATCTCTTCCTCGTGGGCTGTACCTTTTACATCGTGGAGTACGACGAGACGGACGGCGACGAGCTGCCTATCTGGCTGGACACTATTCGGCAGTTTGGTGGCGACATCGAACGTGTTTACTGTCCCCGGGTGACGCACGTCATCTGTCGCACACAGCGGCACGGTGTGGTAATGCAGGCTCTGCGGGATGCCAAGCGCTGCGTCACTGCTTACTGGCTGAGCGATATCTGCCTTAAGCGTCAGCTGATGCCTCCATGGCAGCCGCTTCACCTACCCTTTCCCAGCCAGTTTGGGTACCGCAAGCCATTAGAAAGGTACATTATAACCTCAGAGGGATTTGACGGCGAGGAGCTGGTGAGGTTGCAGCAGATGGCCGAGGAATGCGGCGCCATTTACACCTCGTATCTGTCCAAGGTGAACACGGTGATTGTGTGTAAACAGCTCGAGGGCAACAAGTTCAACGCGGCCAAGGAGTGGAACATACCGATGGTGAACGCCCTCTGGCTCAGTGACGTCTGCATCGGCAACTTGAGCGGCCTGTCCCAGTACGATAATCCCAAGTACCAGCAGTACAACCTTATCGCTCCATTTCGCATCGAGTGCAACCTGGTGGCGCATCTGTTAAGTAAGTCTCGTTGTCTTAACTCCGCTGTCTTGTTTGCTCTTTTGATACTAATTTTCTGTTCTCTTGGATAGCGGCTTGGAAGGCACCCATAAACCTTACCCAGGAGGCGCACGAGCGCGTCAAGCGTCATCTGTCCGATCCCTTCGGCAACGAGCACAAGATGAAGCGCCAAAAGATGAATGCCTTCCAGCAGGAGCAGCTGCCAGAGCAGATTGTCTGCCTCGAGTATCCTACGAATACCAAGCCGCCCAAGGTTATCTTCTCCCAGGTTGCGGAAGCAGAAGCCCTCAAAAAGGCAGTTTTGTGAGTACTCCAAATCTTGTTAAACTATTAGATTTGAAAGTATAAAATATTTGCATATTGGTAAATCAAATCCAATGAGTAACGTTATTAATCTTTGGATTTTCTTTGCAGAATTTTGGGCGGAATAGTTGTGGACAGTCCCGCAGATGCCACGCATCTGGTGATGACACGCGAGAGTCGCACATGCAAGCTTATTCAGGCTTGCTGCCATGTGGACTTTGTGCTCAAGTCCAGTTGGATTGTGGAGAGTGCCAAGGCCGGTAAATTTGTCCCAACCGATCCATATCGCATCCAGCACATACCGGTCGATGAGAATCTTCAATTCAATTTGAACACCGTTCTGTGTGCCCCCACACGTTCCACGCTATTTGCGGGCAAGTACTTCTATGTGACGCCGGATGTGTTCCCAGCGCGCGACGAAATCATCCGGATGATCGAATCCTCCGGCGGCAAGGTGGAGCCAAAGCGACGAACTGGTGCTGCTGTTGCCGAGGCGCACGTCCAAGCACCCGACTCCTACATCATAGTGACCTGCCCGACGGACATGCATCTGTGCGCGGATCTAACGCGACATGGCAACCCAAAGTGTCACATTGTGTCCACGGAGTTCGTGATGAGCTCGATACTTAGGCAACAGCTCGAGATAGAGCCCAACCTCATACCCTACTTGTACAACAACAACAATGTGAATAGCTGTAATAGCAATAAGTCCTCCTAGCGCCGTGTTTTCTGGTTGCTCTAGAGCTGTCGAGAATAGGGTTTCTCGACGAATCAAACAAGAATTTATGCGAGCTGTAATATACCTAGGTAGGTAAGAGTGTAGGGCTGAAGAAAGGTAGTTTTGATAGCGAGAATTGCAGAAGTGATCCTCCAAAACAGTTATCGGTAAAATGTCATTGACTGACTGAATCAATTAGTTCTAGCCTGTTCCAGTTTCTTATGATATACCAACAAACGAATCTAGTCCACAGAATTCGTCAATGCGTCGTACGGGCATGCAAATATAGATACCAGCATATCGGTCACTCTGGTATATTATATATATGTTACATTTAAAAAATGCATTGTCCTTTCTCTTATTTAGTCTGCACGACTTTTATTTAAAGTGTATATACATCCTTAAACAAAAAGATTATATTTTTCTTAAACTGCAAGCGAGTTACAACTTAGAATTGATTTAAACTTTTTAATTTCATAATTTTCTTTATTACCAAAAAAATGAATATTTTTGGGCATTAGGTTATCTTTAATAGTGGGCGATATTGTGTGAATTTTAGGAATATAGCATGTAGGGAAAGATCTACCTTAATTAGTGTAAGGTTGAAAGATTCATACAATCATTTATATATACATACATATATTTTTGTAGGTTCCGGAACCTGCCCACACTAGAATAAGGATGCCACACAAATATACACATTCATATATATATTTCCTAGAGTATACGAAATGTTTCACAGAAATTTATATATATATATTGCCGGCTACTAGAATTTTAAGTGTACTTTTTACATAGGTATTGCAAATTATTTCTCAATTAATTTTAAATACTAGATAGGTTCGAAATGTAAGAAAAATAAAATAATGTTATTAAAAAGCAAATGAATTTTTATGATTATTGAGATCCTTTTGAGTGGTAAAAATTTTCAGAAACCCAATGTTGGAGAACAGATTCAACCATAAAACTTACCTGATTAATATTAAATTTCTAACAAACGATCGGACCAAATACCATCCACAAGAGCAGCTCTCACGATGAAAGCACCTAGTGTAACTTTCATAAAATCAACGGAATGGCTTCTATACTAATCGCCATTTTTAATACCCTCTTGGACCATTAATAAACATTTTTTAAATATTTTTCATATTATTTTCATTTTATTATTGTTTTTCGGGTTTTTGCGTTTATCTTTAAAGAATCTTACGAATTCATTTTGTAATGTATTTTACAGACGAAGCTTGGCATGCCGACAACTTGTCGTGGCATATGCATATGCTTGTGTTGTGTATTGTGTTTAGTAAACAATTAACGTATTTTTAATTTACATCATTAGTTGAACCAAGGTAGACTTATGTGACTAAAACCACTACGCTTACACTTAGAATTCAAATTCGCACTTACAAAGGATCTAAGTGTATAGTAAAAATGATTACGAGTAGTGGTATTTTCCCTTCAAATAAGTTATAAATAATTTCGTTTGTGTGTTTACCAACTAGAGAACTATCAAAATTGTATTACGAAAACTACAAACTGTGTGTTTTATCATCGTACATTTTAATATTTGTTATAGATAACTATGTATAAGTAAGATTAATATGGGGTTTGCTTATTATATGGTACATATCTTAAAAAAAAATAACTGACAATATATACGTTTCAGTAAAATCCGGCTTAGAACTCTTCAGTATATAGATATTTTACACTTATTTTCTTAGACTAAGAATAAAATGATAATAATAATTATGTGTGTTGAATATGTTGCCTATTTACAGAAAGAATAAAAGGTAAACCATAATAAGAAATTAATCTTGCCTATGTATAACGCACCTGTTTGTTTGTCGTCTTAAAATTATGACAATTTCGTATGTACAAGTTTTTATTATATGGTGAAGAAAATATTCTTCCCTATTATCCTTATTAAAGAAAAAAAACTGATGGTCTATTTGTAAAGGTGTGTGTCATCATGTGACACAAAAAATTTTCACCGGGTATATTCGTTTTTTAAATGTTTGCCAGATACTCAAACAAGCAAAGAAGAGATAATACAGACTTTTATATTTTAATTTCACAATGAATAAAAGAGAAATACTACAACACAAGGCATGTATTGAAAAATACACAACTTGGCTGGCATTTATCTACTAGTCGTTAACAATTGCAGCGTGCTGGCAACAAAAATTAGAGTTAATTTTGTAAAATAAAAGATTTCACAAAATGTAACCAGAATTTTTGTGATCCCTTTTATTATTATTATTAAAGAATAATGTTGCACCTTATTTGTATGAAAGTATAAAAACAAAATTAATTCTATGTACGAAAAATGGCTTCGGAAATCTGTTGCCTGTTTCTATGCTATGTACATCCTTTGTATCGTTTCGCGGTCTTCGAGTGGCCTAATTATTAATTAATAATTCAATTAAACCCTCCCTTTGTACTCTTTTTCAATGTTGTTCAACTCACACGCAGTACTTTACTTAGTAAGGACAGCAAACGGATCGCATTTTCCTGCTTTTGGTTTCTTTCTTTTTTGTGAGTGTTTAAAATTATTATTTACATTGGATTCTGTTCTCCTCGGTCTTTCCAATCTTCTCTGCCAGGTTCACTTTTTAATATTGCTTTGTGGTTTAGGCGTATCTCTGCATTTCGGTTTTGTGTATGGTATATGTGGATTGAATTTGTTTTGTTTATTTTTACGTTTTACAAGTAATTCAAGTAATTTAAACAAAAATTACACAAAATATATTATATAGTGATATAGGGAAAGAGATTTAGTTCCCTATATCTAGCTCTAGCACTTGTTTGTAACGAAACAGTGTTCTCAGGGTTTCGGCTTAACAACTAAAAAATACATATTACCAATTACCAAAGGGAATTCTCCTATATCATCTTTGTAACTTCAGTTTTTTTTGGCTGCCTAAATCTGTACTCTATATGCTATATTTAAATATATTATATTGATTCTTGTTATATATATAGTTGGGTATCTTTGTTTGTATTGCGTCTCTCTTTTGCTTTGACCGAAAACGAATGCTATTAAGTAAACTAATTTTTTAGTTAGAACGTTTTGGTTTATCTTCCAGATTCTCTTAAAGATCTCAGAGATGTATTTTTGCTTACAAATATACATATTGATTGCATTGTGTTTTGCTTGGCGATTTGTTAGTTTGTTTGTCTGTATGTTTACTTTGATCTGTAGATGTTTGCTATTAGAAAAAGAAAGTAATTCTTTAAACGGGCGTGTCTATCGAGTGGGTGTGAAGTATAAAGAAAGCAGCTGGTTTTTTGTAGTAAAAAAAAAAACTTGAATCCGGCCTCTGGCATCTTCCGATTCATAACTGGGTTACACTTTCCCGTTTGTTCCATCCGAGATTTAATTTGCTCTCTATAGAAATCATGTCTTTTTCAGAACAATAGTCGCTGGCACTCCCGTCCACTAGTGGCCAGCATCTCTCCTAGATGCTGCCGCCGTGGTCACCTTTTCTACCAATGCACTCGCTGCAACAGCTCCAGCAGCTACTGAACCCAATCGCTCAATTACCCGGGAATCGCAGGAAATGGTCCGCTGCAGACACCGCGATCGCTCGCTCATCTTCTCCTGCTGCTGCTCCAGTAGCGTCGGTGCTGCGTTGAAGTGGCCACCTGTGGGAGTATAACTCTGATTTAGAACTCTTTATATTCTAAAAAATTTGAATTAACTTACCTTTGGGTTTATCGTCGAACATGTGCAGCTTCTGAGCCGTGCTTAGGATACTGTTCACTGTGCTCAAGGTAGTGGCCGCCGGATCCAGTGCCGGTTTTTTGATGGCAGGCATTCTGCTGTTGCCACCGATACCGCCAACACCCAACACCTGCTGCAAGTGGTTGCCGCTGCTACTGCTGCTCTTGTTGATGTTATTGTTGCTGAGATTGAGGTGATTCGTGCCTGGCTGCTGGTGGTGATGGAGCTGCTGGTGGACACTGATAGAGTTCCGTCGCTCCCTCACTGCCGCCTGAAAGCGTTCCGGCGACTGCAGCGAGCACTTGTTGATGGTCTGCGGCTTCGCAAAGCAGCGATCTGCCGCACTTGAGCTCGTTGGTGGCGTGGTGGGTGTCGTAGGAGTCGTAGGTGTCGTTGGGGCCGAATCCACCGATGGCCTATGGCGCATCCGATACTCACTAATGGAGAGCTTACGTTTCGGCATTGGCGTTGGCTCCGGCACCGTAAGCATGGGGTTCAGGCGCGGATCGTGGCTGGCAGTGCGTGTGTACAACTTCAGCGGTGTGGTGGTCGGTGGCGGCATTTCCACAGACAATGGCGATGATGCCACTACAGCAGCCGCTGTTACAGGGCTAACTGTGGCAGCCGCTGGACAGGTTGCCGCCTTGGAAGATTTGATTTTCGCCTCCAGATACTCGGAGAGACTGGGCATGCTGTTGCTGCTGATGTTGGTAGGGACATTGCCGGTAACGCCACTTGTTGGCAACGAAGGAGAATCTTGCAACCTGCCGTAGATGGTGTTGTAGAACGGCAGTGGCGGCATCTTGGTGGCGGGGGATGGGCAATTGCTGTCCAGTGACTGAACAGTAGCCGCAGGAGTAGGTTGCGTGATCAGCACAGGTATCGGAGCAGCCTTGGGCGTGGGCACTGGAATGGGGGCAGGTAAGGGAGCCGCTACTATAGCTGGGACTAATGGCTTTTGAATGTAACCGATCTTGCTACTAATTATTCTGCTGCTGTCCTTCTCCTTGTCCTTGTCCTTTTCTTTCTCCTTTTCCTTGTCCTTATCCCGCTCCCGCTCCTTGTCCTTCTCCTTGTTCTTCTGCTTCTCGTGCTTCTGCTTCTCGCGATCCTTTTTCTTACTCTTTTTCTTTTCCTTCTTTTCCTTCTTCAAGGCGGCCGCAATGAGCGCCTGCTGACGGCTGCTGCACATGGATTCGCGGCGCCGGGCTATGGCCGTTAGTTTACCGCTGGCAATGGCTGCCGCCAAGCTCATGGGTCCGCCGCCCGCTGGACTTGCCACTTCCTGGTGATGGTTGTTTTCCTTGCGGTGCTGCTGCTGCTGTTGCACAGCATTCGGAGCGCCAGCGGCAGCTACGCCACTGGACGCAACGATGCCGGGTCCGACACTTGCCAGCGCTTTGCTGCTATTGAGAAGTATGCTGCTGCTCAGGATCTGGCTATTGGGCTTGGTCAGTTCCTGTTCAAAGTTGGTCTGCCTCTTCTTCGTCGTGGGAGGAGTAGGCGGAACCAGTGGCTGGGGCAAGGCCGATTGCGTCACGGGCGTGACGCACATGGACATGGTGCGACGCCGCATCTTCTGCTGCTGCTGTTGATCCACGTTGTTGTGTGCCAAGTGCTTGGACTTTCCATTTGCCGTAATGGCTGGTGACGCCAGGATTGGCGTCGGCGCCGGCGGCGGGGGCAAGGTCTTAGAATCTGGCTTTAAGACTGACTGGGCAGACTTTTTCTTCGTCTCACCGATTGGCGGCACAGTTACCGTCGGTGCCTTGTATTTCTCCTTCTCCTTTTCTTTTTCTTTGTCTTTTTCCTTCTCCTTGGACTTCTTCTTCTCCTTCTTCGACTTCTTCAACTGCTTCTCTTTCTCGCGCTTCTCATCCTTCTCCTTGGACGACTTTTTGGACTCGGCACCACTTCCGCCACTGCTGCTATTGCTCTTCTGGCTTGCGGCCGAGGCGGTGGCCTTCTTGTTCCTCGACTGCAGGTAGGAAATGTTGGCTGCATGGAAGGACAAAAGACGTTCCTGTATATCGTGCTTGGTGAGATTTTTCGTACTTGAAGGAGCAGCAACTGCAGGAGTAAGGGGCGTCACTGTCGCTTCTCCACCTGTTGCTCCTGTGGTCGTGGATAATGGTATCGCCGCCGTGGAAGTTGTCGCGGATGCGACTGACGCAGGGATAACTGCCTCCAGCTTGGGCTTTTTCTTCTGCGGCTGTTCGTCTTCTACTTTGGGAGGCGGCGGTGGTCGCGTCACCTTGATTGCTACCTTTCCCACATCGAGAAGGGTTGCAGCCGCCGCTGCGGTTGCCGTGGAGCGCAACAGGGATTCGCCTGGCTTCGGTTCTTCCACCTTTGTCAGCTCCACCTTTGGCGCCAACTCGGGAGCAGGAATTGCCGTCGTCGTCGTTTCCGCTTTGGGTACCAACTTGATGGCGGTGGAATTTGGTTCCAGTTTTGGTTCCACTGGCGAGGGCTCAACCTTGGGCTGCTGCTGCTGATTCTGCTGTTGCTCCAGCTGCTGTTGCTGCTCGCGCTGCTCCTCCTCCTCACGCTTCACCTTTACCATCTCCTCGAACTTATCGCAGGCCTGGCTCTCCACATCACGTTCCACATCGATCTTTACGTCATCGGCGGCTGCACTCGTGTCCTCCGGCTCGATCTTCACCAGATTGTCCTCGGCGACGATTTGCTGAGTGCCCGGGCTAGGAGACCGCAATATGTCCACGTCATCATCCTGCTCCGGCTGCTGCTGTTGACTGTGCTCCGTTTCCACCTTCAAAGCAGGCATTGCGACGTCCTCGTCCTCCGCCTCCTCCTTGGGCTCTTCTCCAATGACATCAATATGCGGTTCATCTGCTTCCATTCCGTTCGATCCGTTGCTAATCACGACGAGGCGGCGCTTCTTCAGCGGCGTGCTGAATCCGTTGGCCAGGGGCGACACACTCGGCACAGGCTGAGGTTGAGGGGTGGGCGTCGTCGACAGGCTCTGCTGCTGCTGCTGGGGAGAAAGACCTTCATCCGGAGTCGTTTCCTCGCTGATGGCCTGTCGCAACCAACGCTTCTTAACCGACGAATTGTTCTGCAGCGGCAAATGCAATTGGTCGCGAGCAGTGCCCGTCGTCGTCGCCGTCGACGACTCCGTCTGATGGATGAACTGCTCCACCTTCAGCAGAGCCGGCGCTGGCTGAAGCTGCTGCAGCTGTTCACGTTCGCCATTAATCTCGCTCATGGCCGCCCGCACGAGGCTGTCTAAGCCCGAAGAGGCTGACTGCTGCTGCTCACACTGCTCCTGCTGAAACCAGCTAGACATGAGTGTCTTCTTAGTCTTGGCACCGCCGGGCGGGAACTTGAATTCGCCGCTGCCGCCCAGCGAAGGCGACGCCGTCGCTGGAACTGGCGGCTGCTCTACCAGCGGTCCCATGGCGGCCTCAACCAGCAGACAGGCGCTGCTCACGGGCAGGGACTGCGACTTGGGTGTGGGCGACTTGAACGATTCGCTGCCAACGGACGGCGAGTTATTATTGTGGTGAGCCAAGGCCAGGAGCAGACCTGCTGCCTGGTCTTCCGATCCGCTGTGATGATGATGCTGGTGCGCCTGATGGTGCTGCACATGATCCTCCGATTCCGAGTTGGTCAGCGCGTGAGATTCGCCATCCGACTCCACCATAATGCTCTTCCTTCGCTTATTGTTGCTGCTGCCATTATTGTTATTGTTGTTATAGCTCCGGCTAACCTTCCGCTTCTTCTTTTGGTTGCGTCTCTGCGGCGAGTTGGTGCTCGTCGGCGTATCCATCACATCCTCACTAATCGAGTTAGAGCTACCGCGCTTGTTGGGCGAAGCGGGCGAGTTGCTCGCCTGCCGCTTGTTAGCGCCACCGCCACTCACGCCCTGACGCGTCGTCTCCTTCTTGTTGCGAGCCTCCTGCTTCTCCATCTTCTCAATGGCACGCAGTATAGCCTCCAGCTTCCGATCCTCCCGCGACTGCTTCGGCTTATCCTTGGCGGGCGTACGCGTGGTCGGTGTCGCTGCCGATGCCTCATCCTCCTTGGTATCGCCCGCTGGCGTAGGTGTTACTGGCGTAGTTGCTGGGATCAAAGAGGCGGCAAGTGCTGGGGGAGTCACCTGTTGTTGCTGTTGGGGAGGTGGCTGCTTGCCGGGAGTTTTTCTTGCTGCAGCAACAATCGATGGTTGACCACTGTTGTTATTATTATTATTGTTGTTGTTGTGGACCAGGGACACATTCTTCGTGGGCGAACTCAATTTCGTGGGAGAAGCGGCGACCTGAATGGTCTGGACTACGCCGGTTGAATATACAATCTGCTGCTGCTGCTGTTGCTGCTGGAGTTGCCTCTGAGGCGACTGCGGCGGAGGCTGATGATGTGGCTGTGGTTGCTGCTGTTGCACAGTCGTCACCTTGATAGGCGTTGTCACCACATGGGATGTAGGCGTAGCATGCAGGGTCTGCAATGCGCTCACTGCCATCCTGGCCTCATCCGCCATTTGTTGCTGTTGCATTTGTTTCTGTTGCAGCTGTTGATGCTTATGTTGCTGTTGCTGCTGCTGTTGCTGCTGCTGCTGCTGCTGTTGCTGCTGCTGCTGCTGCTGCTGCTGCTGCTGCTGCTGTTGGAGGAAGTGAGCTGCCACGTGCTGTTGCTGTGCCTTTGGAGATTGTTGTTGCTGCTGCTGTGGCTGCGGCTGAGATTGCCGCACAAAATACGTAGACATGGGCTGCTGGGCCGCTGCTGCCGCTGCAATGACAGCCAAAGGTTCCTGATGCTGTTGCTGTTGCAAAAGGGAAGTTTGCTGAACCACAATGTGAGCTTGCTTCTGTGACAACTGTGGTGATAATATCGGAGTAAGCATCGGTGTGGGTAATGCAGCCAGGATCTGCTGCTGCTGCTGGTGCTGTTGCGTGGGACTCCGCTGCAAAAGCGATGTCTGGTGCGGGGTTGGTGACTGAAGCTGAGCGGGCGTTGGCGAGGGAATGGACACTGAAGGCGATGAGGAGGAGGTACATATGCCAGAGTCGTGCATCACACTGGACATGGAGACCGAGCAGGAGTTGTTGCTACTGCTGCTGCTGCTTCCGCTGCCGCTGCTATTGCAGACCGGCGCCGTCATCGAGGAGGTCGCCGTCGGTGAGGGCTTGAAGCCAAGATTCAACTGACCGAGCTGCGGACTATTCAGACCCATTTGGCTGCTTTCGCCACTGGAGGATGTTGAACGGTTCCTCGAGTTGGGCAGGACGACTCCCGTTGCTCCGACTGCGGCCGTTGCTCCAGCTCCTGGTCCCCCCACGCCCAATCCCATGGTCAGCTGTATGGCAGCGGCGCTATTGGCCGCCGCAGCTGCCGCCGCTGCTGCTGCCGCCTTGTTGCGGTGACTGCTTCTGGGCTGTGTCGGCGGAGCCTGGAGCTGCTGCTGCACCGCCAGCGGCAAGGCAAAGAGGCAGTCGCTGCCCAGATCGCAGGCACAGCGTGTGCTTGTAGGCTGAATCACGGCAGCGTGCGATTTCTTCTGCTCCACCGCCGCCAGGTCGTGTGGCTCGTGACGCACGGTGATCTCCGTCTGGGCGCGGATATGTGTCAGTGCGACTATGTACAGATGGAGCGTCCCCTTCTCAAAGTAGTGCTGCAGTTCGGCATTCGGGCGGCAGGACCGGCGGACAAAGCGAGCATCGTTACCGTACGTCCGCGTATCCACGCACACTTCTGGCCCCTTGAGGTACGAGGGCGGCTGCTGCGTCACCTGCGGCACACTGCCATCCGGTCGCAGCGTCTGCATGGGAGCCTCCACGCCCGGCAGCTGGTAAAAGAAGACAAACTGGCCCGGCGTCTTGTGAGCCTTGAAGCTGTTCAGGTAGTTGCTCGGCGGCGGCGTGTTCATGTTGACGGTGGGATTCTGGGTGCGGAATTGAGTGGTCAGCATGTACTTGCCGCGCAGCTCGTGAATAGGAGCGTGCGGCGCCAGCTCCACGCTGCTAATTAACACCTTAGCGCCCGCATAAGGTATGAGCTGAGCGCGCTGCTCCAATTCCAGCTCACTGCTACTGCCGGCGCCGGTCGTGGACAGTTGTTGCTGGATCTGTCGCAGCGCCTTGTTCTCAGTATTCTGGATGCTTTGCAGCAGGCTTGGTTGCTTCTGAATCGCGTGCAAGCGGGCTCGAAGCTCCGGCGAGTAATGGTTGGTAACCGCGTACTCGTAGTTCTCAATCCATTGGCGCAAATTGGCGGCATGCTTTTCAGCCGCCGTAAGAGCGAGATTGCTCCCACTCCCGCCACTCGTTCCTTCGGAATTGGACTTGCTCTTGCGCTTGCTACTTTTCTTACTGGACTTGCCAGTCCCGACACCACCAGTGGGAGTTGCACCTCCGCTGCCGCTCTTCTCGCTGCCGCCTACTCCGCCGCTTTTCTTGGTTTTTTTTAAAGAAGTCCCCGAGGCAGCACCGCCTGCGCCGTCTTTGGTTTTTTTCGACTTCTTGGACATGCCGGTGCCCGTGGCATAGCCGCCATTCAGTCCCGATGTCAGCCGTTGCTGCAGCTCCTCGGACATGGCCACTCCACCGACGCCGGCGCCGCTGCCAAAAGCTCCTCCGCTTAGAGTTGTTCCTGCCGCTACGGCTGCTGCTCCATTTGCCGCCTGTGTGGCCACCAGCAGCATGTGCTCCTTACGCTTTTGTCGCTGTAGGGCACGAGCTCTGACCTTATCCACCGCACGCGGCTGGCACAGCTCACACATGTACTCCTCGGGTATGTTCTGGCGGTCAATGCCCATGCAGTCCACGTGTTGCCAAGCCCTGTTATTTGGGAGAAAAGAAAGCAGATAGATTTAAAGTCTTGACGATGTTCCTCCTTGAATTAGCCCTGTACTCACGAGCACTTGTCGCAGCATATCATGTAGCCATCATCGTGGGTCAGCTCGCAAATGCAGCGCGTCACAGAGTCATCCTCGGCCTCAGCTTCTGGCGCTGTCTCCGTCTCCTCGCCCGGGTCGATGTCAGCGCTGGCCAAGCCCAAGCGGGAACTGCTGCTAATGGCCGAGTGGGCATCATCGTCGGTAACATGGCGAGGAACTGCATAGAAGAAGGTGGGAATTATAATTTTTGGCATTATTCTAAAATAAATACAATTATATTTCTTCTGAATTAATCCAACAGTAAAAATTATATTCTGATCGTATTCACAATGCTTCCTTAGGTCCCCGATATACTTACTGGGCTGGCCGTAAAAGTTTCCATAGGTGGGCGTGGTCTGACCGGGGGCAACTGTCACACCGATTCCGCCCAGTGACCACTGTTGCGGCTGCTGTTGCTGTTGCTGTGCCACTCCAGCAATCGTTGTGTCCGCCGTTGGCTGCTGCTGTGACGGTTGTGGTTGTTGCTGCTGCAGAGAGGCGTAGGTGTGGTCCTGCATGATGGCGTGAAGCTGCTGCAGGCGAAGATCCTGCGTAAGCACTGGCACCGGTCGCACCTCCTCAATATATAGCTCCTCGTCGTTGGTATTGAGCTGACTGTGGCCCAACGGATGCTGTGCAGTTTGCGCCTGACCCGCTGCTGCTGCTGTTGTTGCTGTTAACTTCACCAGAGGTGCTGTGTCCAGTTGACCAGGAACGTTGTTGAGCGGCGTCAAATGAAGAGACGTGGCTGGGGTAAGAGTTGTCGTGGTATATCCGCTGCCACTGGTGGTCCGCAAAGCTCCGAGATTGCTCATGCTATTGCTATGGGTCAGGTTACTGCTGATGATGCTGCTGCTGCTGCTGTTGTGGTTCACACTGGAAAAGTACGAATTGTGATTAGGGGAGAGATGTCACAGCACTCAATTCTACTATTATTGTCGTAAAACTGATCGAACAGCTGGCCCGTCCCGATAGTTAATGCAATTCTGACACTTGTGAGAGTAAACTATCGATGCGAACAGTGTCGACACTTGAAAATCATTTGATCATCCGGAACGGGGCGTCATTTAACAAACAAATCGATTTTGAAGGGCTTACAACCAAGCATTTAGAGCAGTCAGTCTGTCTCTTGATTTATGAATGATTAAACGTAATTACCGACAGTTACGGACGAGTGGCAAAACTCTGCACAATTGCTGTCATTTATTTAAATTTACTTTAAAGTCGGTATGGAAAATTATTTCTTGTTTCCCCGTTTACTATTTTAAATCCGAATAATTTATGTTGGTATCTGCAATCTATCCTTACCCGTGCTTGTTGTAATACTCAATGACAGTCGGTGCCTTCCTTGCCGCCTCGTTCTGCATTTGCTGATGCTGCTGTTGCTTGCGCTCCAGTGACGCCGCCCGGCTGCTGGGTGCACTCACCGACTGACGACGCGCTGCCGTCGCCGAGGACATATACGAGGAGATAGCCGCAGTGCCGCTTGCAAAGCCATGCGACGAGATGCTAACCGAGGGCGTGCTGGCCACCGTCACCGGAGGCGTGCCAGTGCCAGTGACTGTGAGGAACGATGGCGAGGAAACTGGCTTGGGGCCGGCTGCTTGATAATGTGTCAACAGCAGATTTCCATGCGGATTACCACCCGGACTGCCAGCGGATCCGCCATTGCTGCTGCCGCTGCCAGTGCTATTGTTGCTGTAGATAATCTGTGTGGGCGGTGGCATGCTGCTGCTGCTGCTACTGCCCGTGGCACCCGGCACCTGTTGGGATCGCTGCTGTTGTTGGCTAAATGACTTCTGAGCCATGCTCTGCAGGATGCGCGCGGACAACTCATCCGTCATTTGGGTGCCGTTGACAATCATCACGTCATCGGTGATCAGCGAGGAGTTGGCCACCGTATGCGTAGGCTCGTTGTCGCTACTCCCACTGCTGTTGTAGTGGATGCGCTTTGTCGTCCCCATCTGTTGTTGCTGCTGCTGCTGGGGATGCTGCTGGATGACGGTGCCATGCGAGTTGACAAATTTAATGGTTCCACCACCAGCGGCCTGAGCCTGAGCCTGCGCCTGCAGCAAATATCCGCCTGCCGCGCCGGCATTCGGCGATGGCTTATGCTGCAGCTGAGTTCCCTGCGGCAAGCTGATCTGCTGCTGCACATACTTGCTGTTCAGCTTGGTGACCTTGGCCGGCGTTGGCGTAACTATAGACTGTTTTGCATAGGTAGCTTGCTGCTGCTGTTGCTGTTGCTGCTGGGGCAAAGCGGCAATGGACAGGGCAGTGGTCTGTTTTACAAACTTAGCCTTGGCACCCGCCGCCGTCTTGTAGTTTTGCTGTTGTTGTTGTTGTTGTTGTTGTTGTTGTTGTTGTTGTTGTTGCTGCTGCTGCTGCTGTTGCTGAGTGATGAACGTCTTCAGCTGCTGGGCCTGTAGTTGCTGTTGCTGCTGGTGTTGTTGCTGCAGCATATTGCCCACGCTCTTCACCGTAATCTTCTGATTGGCCTTTTTCAGGAGCGCCGCATTGCCAGTTAATGCTGTCGTCGCCGTGGCATTCACATACTTGGGCTGCGTCGGCTGCACAATTATCTGCGGCGGAGTGGGCGGAACGTACGACTGCAGGCGAGCTCCGACGCGAGAACCCACGGTCACTTTCTGCAAGGTGGCGGCCTGCGGGTGATGTTGCTGCTGCTGTTGCTGTTGCGCCTTGAAAGCGCTGATGCTACCAAACTTTTGGGGCTGTTGCTGCAGTAGTGGTTGTTTTGCCGGCGATGCCGTCACATACGGCAGACTTTTGGCGCCCATGTAGCTGAGCTGCTGCTGCGCTGCTCCTCCTTGGACAGGGGCCTGCTTGGAGAGCACCGTGAGATTGCTGAGTAGCAGCTTCGAATTGTGCGGCGGCGCCGCAGCCGAGGCGTCAATAATGACATTGCTCGTGCTGCCGTCAGTGGTCACAATCTTGTAGATTTGTGGATTGATCAGCTCCTGACCCGAGCTTGCTGACGAGGCTCCTCCAGCTCCTGCTGCCGTACGCACGGCGTACTTTTGCGTCGCATTCACCGCCACTACTGACTGGGACTGGCCTTGGCTGGCACTGAGGATCTGGCGCGTGCTGATCGACATGCGGCGTTGCATGATGCGCTGCAGTTGCGCCTGCGTTGACAAACTGGTGCCATCGATGACGATGTGCGGGGGCGGCGGCGGCTGGGGGCCAGCGATCCCGACGCGACTGATGTTGCTCGTGCTGCCGCCGACACTGCTGCTGCTGCTGCTAACGGCGGGCTCCACAAAGACCGTGTCGTGGCTGGACATGGGCATGACGATGCTGGTGTAAATGTTGCAGAGCGGTCTGCAAACTTAAATGATATATATATATATATATATTTATATATATATAATGTTTCTGTAGGAAGAGGGAGAGCCTGACTTGGCTTAAAAGTTCACTCGATCGGTAGAGTTCAAGATTAGCTTTCGATTTCACAACACTACTTCACTACGGGTGAGGCCGTCATATTGCTGTTGTTGTTGCTGTAGCTCATGGCTCTTCGTTGATGTGCCCCCAAAGCATTGGGGGCCCAATGCATAACCTCTGGCTCTGGCACGAAGTGGTAATAACGCTACTAACGGTAGGCGATGAGGGCCGTGGTGTGCGCTTGGATTGCATAGACGGTGTCCAACACTGTGCCACATCACATTGTCAGCCATCACAAACATAACGCTGCGAAAGATTCAACGGCTTCCGCCACCCTTTTCTCTGCGTACTGCTCCCTTGCTCTGCAGCCCTAGCTCCTGCGCTTCTTTAATCCTCCTTCTTCCGGTCCTCTTTTTTCAGTGAGGAAGATTGTATAGCGTTGCGATTCGTGTTAGTTTTACGTTGTTGTCCGTCGTTGTACGTTGCAACTTATTCTTCTTGGATATAGTTTTTTTGAACGATCTTTCTTCGTTGTTTCTGAAAATTAAAAAAAAAAGTTAATTATTTAGTTAACGGTTACGGAATAATAAAAAGATTTAAAGAAAAAGATTCAAAAATATTTCAGACCACCAATAGTATCGCTAGGGTAGTCCGCCCATCTCTATCGTCCCGGCGCGGCATTGCCAGATGCAATTCGCATTAAGAGTTATGTAATAAAATAAAAAGCACAGCGCCGTTGCTGTCGAGCGCCAAAAATGCGCATGCGCACTTTAAACATCCAATATCCGCGTTTTCTCTGCATACTATACGTTCGTATTTTGGGTTTTGCTTTCGGAATGTGCTTCGTGATGGCTACTGATGCTGCACTTGCTGCAAACTTGAACGCAGCATCAGGGAGCGGAAAATCAGAAAATCAGAGAGAAACCACCGAGAAGCGAACACGGTGCGAAAGGTGTGCCCAAAGCAAGCAAGGGATTCTGTGCATTGTTTACACTAGTGTGCGTGTTGGCTGTGTGTGTGTGCAGTGTGACCCCCCTGGCAAATATTGGAAAAAAGAAAAACAGCAACAACGTTAAGCACTTGTGCATTTGTCTTTTATGATAAAAACCAGTTTTTTTTTTCTCTTTTTTGCATTGTTTATAAGCGCACCTCTAACTAAATCGCCAATGCTAATGTCTCCCATTTGCCCACATTGGCATGGTAAAATTTGTCACAAGTAAACATTAGATGAGATAGCTGCAATCTGAAGCAGTTTAACTTATTTTAAAGATGGAAGCTCTAGGTTCTCTCAAACAGTTAGAGATACTAACTTTCTATTAGTCAGATAAATTCCGATTTTACTAGCTTTTTAGTACTATCATAGTTGGGGTAATAATATGCATAACAATCAAATTCGATATGATGACAATCCATTGTTACTGCTTAACATATTAGTTCCTAAGTGAAGGTTTATTTAAAAATACTATTACTCAGTTTTCCCCAAGCTTCATCTTAATCTACACATATATAGATGTTTATTTAAGTATGAAATAGCTGCATATACCTATATGCCTTTTATATATAATACATTTTACAGAAAAGAATAAAATAAAATTGATTTTACTGAACTTCTGATCAGGAATAGTACCTTGAAGTACAAATGTATGAATGAGAAAATATAGAATCTAAATAAAATTTTGATAAAATTTTACAAATGACCAATTTTATTTACAACTCCCAGCAATGTGTCATTATTTTGCTGCCATGTTTTGCTCTCCGCTTCGCGCTATTTCTATTATTTACTGCACATTCCGCTTTCGCTTCGTCGTTTGGATTGCAAAGCTGAGAAATAGAGCCAAAGCAAAAGCAGAGAGAGAAGGCAAAGCAGAGCGAAATGTGAATGCACTAATTTCGCCTTGGCATCCGGAGCGGCATTCATCGCTAGTTGCTGTTGTCGCTGTCTTGTATCTATTACACATTACACATCCAACTTGCACTTGGGTTTGTATGTATGAATATTCCACCTGCACCTCTGTGTGTATGTGTCTGGGGCCAATTTGGACCCATTGTCTATTGCACTCGCGTGCTTTAGATACAATTTCCAATTGAAATAGAGAATAGGGAGCAGCAGCGAAATTGATTCCTCTCAATTGAATTTAAGATAAATCTACGTGAGAATAGCGCGTGCTATTATGTAACTTCTTATTTGTTTCCTGATCCGTGTAATGCCAAGTTAATCGATGAACACATATATGTGTGTACGTATATTATATAACTCAGGAAGTTTTGGCTTAGAACTTCCTCCATCGACAATTACGCTCCCTCCCATTTCCGTTTCATCTTCATCTCCACGTTTCATATTTCTCAATGGAAGGAAACAATGCACGATAACGGCACAAATGAGAGCGATTACAGTAAATTTTGATTTAGGTTACACACACTAGAGAATTGACAATAAATCTTACAAAGGCGCTGCTAGTTAAAAATACACAACTGCGACAAAAAGAGAAAAAGATTCCCGCATCCTCAGCCAAAAGGTGAATTACACACATATACAACTGCAAAAGCCAACCCTACCCCAACCCCATCAAAAACAACAACTGTAGCATCGTCATCGGCACGTAAAATGCGCGCCATAAACAAATTATACACACCAGCCCACAAAATAAGCCCAGAAGTCGCCCCCATTGCCAGCTAGTGGGTGTGAGCAAGACAGCAAGCAGATCTCTGTAAATGCACGTTGAAAACTTATCGCACACATATACCCAACGATAAACAAATACAAACACTGACCGTGGTGCTTTCGTACTGTTGTTGTTGCTATGGCTTTTGTTGCATCGCTAGATGAAGTAGAACAAATACAAATTACAGTGCATTGTCGATAAAGTGAACTAATCACACTCGCTGCTTCACTGAGCATATTGCCAAATAGACGGGAAAATCTTTGGTTAAAGTTAGGCATATTTCTTAAGTTAATATATAAGGTACTAGAAGTTTCCCCTTGCTGATGTTTCCCTGTAGCACTTACTCCATACACATGTGTGAAGGAGCCACGAAAGCTTATCGACACACACACACATGCGGGGGAAAAGAGAAAGAACACTATTGCGATCTCCTGAATAAAAATGAACCTACAATTAAAAATAGTAACGCAGCCGCTGGCAGCTCATATTAGTTTGTTGACCAATTGGACTACGTGACTGCACAATAATATTGGCATTGCTTTGACTGTACGAACCATTGAATGGGCCTTAGCTGTGGCTTTTGCATACGCCTGTCAGTCAACCAATTGCGTCTTATTTTATTTAAGTGCTCTCCCACATTTGCAGAGCTTTGTAAAGGGTGTGCTTACTTCGATCAGTTAAATCACTCTGTTGGAATTTCGGATTGCGATCGCCGCAGAGTTACGAATATCAAAGAAGAGTGGCGTTCAGTTCTCAACCCCCCTAACACCTACACGAAAACATTAGCTAGGTAGCGGGGGTTGGTTGGGGGTGTTTTAGGTTTGGGGCTTGGTTTTCGGTTTTTGGGCCGCTGCCGCGACAACCCTTGGAATTATCGAATGCTTCGCTTTGGCTGCCCCTTCGCTTTCGCGAATTTACATTTGTTCGAATGCCTGCGCTGCGCAGAAAATAACGAAAAACGAGCGCAGTACAAAAAGTTGTCTACCAACTTTTGCTTTCATTTTGTGGCGAAAATTCGCGCGTACAGAGAACAAGGCATAAATAACAATTGCAAAAATCACGTATGCGTAAAGAGCATCACAGGAGCATTCGAGCAGTACCCAGTGAGTTAGAGGGGGACAAGCAGACTAGAGGCTCTTGCAGGCACACTCACACATGCGCATTCGTAGCTGCGGCTAACTTCACGGCGTATCGGCGTGCAAACGAAGAAAACTCACAATAAAACGTTTGGGGAAAACAAGACGAAAGAAAAGGGAATAAAATCTAAGTGACTAACGTCGTTCTGTTCTAACATTTTGAACATCGAACCATGGCAATTCTAATATGGCGTCATCGATGCGAATTGGAAATCGGCTTGTTAAAATGTACATTTAAAAGAGATTTTTTGTACATTTTCATTGACTGCTCGCTGTGCGCATGTCAAAACATTGGCAAAGACAACAAAAACACGTCACGGCATATACACATTGGGTAAAACCTCGAAATTTTAGAACTTCTTGATAGACTTATTTAAACACATAGTATAAAGCACAGAGCACCCGAGCAAAACAGATAAAACAAATTAAAATTGTACAAAATATTTGCGTTGAGTTGGCAACTCTGTGCTCAGTGCCCTATTACGCACATCTAACTTCACGTTGCACAAAACGGAATTGAAAGCAAAACAAATGAACGCGTGAACGTGTGTGCGAGCGAGAACGCCATATAGTCGTCCAGTGGGTAAGAGAATAAGCAATCAAATATGGCGACACAGTACACAGTATGCAAAAAAAAACGAAACTAAAAAACCGAGGCATCAACAAATGGGATATTTAACTTTCTGGAACATTGGCCCGTACTCGCCACATGTGTGCACCTTCTCTACTCTTAAATATTATTGGCCAACTTTTACGTGTGGCAGCTCTCCCTTTTCGAGACACTGATTTTGGGCGCGCACTCACACATACACTCATTTTACTCACCGCTTTTTTTTTTTGTTTTTTTGTTTTTTTTGTTGATTTTTGTTTCACTTCATTTTAGACAACTTAGTTTGATTTGACGGAAAGCTCTGCCGGTTTGCTTGATCAAAACTTTTTAACTTGATTTTTTACAAACCAAAATCGATTCGTATACACACTTGGACACTTGTTTATTTTTTGTTCTGTTGCACATTTTCGGTTCACAGCATCCAAATAATAGCGCGACGCTGTTTCGAACGTTTACTACCTGCACAAAACAAAATGTTTCTACTTTGATTAATCAATTTCATTATTATTAACACCGTATGGTACAAGAAGCAGAAGGTAAAACGCGCAAGGAAAACACATTTCGGGTGGCGCGAATGCGTGTGCGCGAGTGAGATGACCAGTCTGCGCAGGCAGGAGCACAGCTAGTGTGACCCTTCTTACTAGTGGTAGAGGCATATCAACTACCTATTATCGGCTATTTTATTTTGTTCGCTATGCTGCCCTGCTTCTTCTTCTTCTCGGTTTTTTGTTGCGCTGTTTCCTTCTTTAGCCTATTACTGCTGCGCCTGGCCATTCCGAAATGCTGTACGTACATATTTCGATTTTGCTTTTCTGCCTATCCGTTGATACCCACACATACGTATATCTGAGCATGCCTGTTTGTATGTGGATGTGTAAAATCTATACACGGATGTTGGCGCACATATACACAAAAAGGAAAATAGTTAAATATTATTAACTTTCGGACACAAATTCTACACTTTGCATGAATGCTAAATATAATTGGACTTCCTTAAACAAAAGGAGATTGCTAAATAGACCCATTAAACAAGTTTACTGACTCGAAATGACAGTACGTCGAATAAAACTTATTGGCTGCTTTTTGGCTGAAGTCATTCAAATTATTTAAGAAAAAGGCCGCACAGCCAAATAAACTATACTTTTTGAACAATTTCTTGTACCTCTCCTACATTCACATTAATACTACATATACATATAGACCGCTGCTAATACACGTTTAGCGTCATCTCGCTCACGCTCGCGCTCCGCACGTATTTTGCCTCTCACATTGTGTGTTTTCCTCTTTTTCCCCCCAACACGCTAATAAGAAATCGTAAATTAAAAGTGCATTTGCAGCCAAACTAACACGTTTCTCGGGCGAATTTCATAGTGCTGCGATTGCCGCGCTCGCATGCTACGCTCCCAAGTATTTTCACAAATTTTTTGTTAACGTTTTAAGCACAAATCCACGCGATTTGTTCACAACTTTCCGCTTCTACAAAATTAGCGACCAACCGACGGTCACACTACAGCGAATAATCGTTATCGCTCTGCCAGGGCTGCGCAATACGATTTGTATACGTCTATCGACTTACAAGGGTTTTATATCGATTAAAAATATCGAGATGAACTTATTTATTTTTTAAAACACAATTAGTTTGTAAAAAAAGAGGTTTAATTGAATTTAAAGGCAGGCTTTAAAGCGTACATAAAATTACTATTTTTCGATAAATATATTTTTTTTAACAGGACTAATGCATTTAAGTATATTTCCAGACGGTCACATTGCTATGAAATTGATATTTCAGAGACATTGAAATATGGAAATAATTGTTGCTATATGTTGCAAATTTCAGCATTCTGCCACTTTTATGTAGCGTTGCGAGTGAGTTAAATCATAGCATCACCAGTTGCTGAGGGTAAATCCCATCAAGTTATTTTATGTGCATCCTTCACCTACAGACTAAGAAATCTGGTGATAAGCGGCAAGGTCGTCTCTGTGCAGCAGTATGGAGGCAAATGTGAATCCCCTTGCCGTTATCCTCGTTTACTTCGATAGCAAAGGCGACCGTCTGCTATATAGGTATCCCTACCAGACGCTCGGCCAAACAGACGTGGCCAACGAAGAGCAGCGCAAGTCCAGGTGGAAAATTTGGTTCAGTTTGTGGCATTTCGATCAGACTAATTTATCCTCTTATACAGAAAGCGGAATCCTTTTGCCGTGGCCCATGTGGACGACCTACTGCAGGCGCCGACGCAGGGACAAGGACAACTACAAGGGTTCGCGGACGATGTGCTGTTGGCACTGTTTGCTGTGAAGCCGCAGCTCTGCAATCAGAAGTTTGAGCTCAAGCTGAACGATGTGCGCTTTGTAAGCCACCCGACGCTGATTCCACACAAGGAGCAGCGCGCCGGAGCGGTGGCGAATCCTTCCACAATTAATATTGTGTTTGCTCTTCACGCCCAGGCCAGTTATTCGATCGTCAAGTGCTACCACGAGCTGAGTAAGCGCCTGGGCCTAGCGTTGAAGTTAGAGGAGCAACGCTGCGGTTACCTAACCGAGCAGACGGCGCAAATGGCCCCCACTCATGACGAGCAGCAGCAACAGCCGCTGGAACGCACCCGTGAGCTTATTGCGGAACGATGCAGTTTGGCGCAGGCGCTCCGCTCCATCTTCCAGGATCTGTGCACCACAGGCTTGCTGAGCACCTCAATTAACGACAATTTGACGCTCTGCTTCTGCCTGCCGGCCAAGGCCCATCAGTTGCATAAGAAGGGCAGCATGGTGGACCCGGAGACTATCGACCGTTGCTTAAGAGCGCTGAAACCATACCATGGGATGCTGCTCTTGGTGGACTTTGCCGAGCTACTAGACTGCGTCCCACCGACGGGGGCACGCATGTTGTGGCAGCTCGTCGACGCCTACAACCCGTTGATCAGCCTACAGAGCATGGCCTCCAACGCCGACCTGAGCATCGAGCATGTGTATAAGCTTGTGTCGCATCTGGTGTATTGGGCCAAGGCCACCATCATATATCCTCTGTGCGAGACGAATGTCTATGTGATTGCGCCGGATGCCCCGCTGCACACTAAGTCCCATTTGGTGGAGAAGTTCTCGGCTCGCTTTGCGGGCATGTCTCTGTTCGAGGTGATCTCCGACTTTTCGCTGCCCACGTCCATTGGCCATTTGACGACGCCCTTGCAGCAGCCGGCACGCCAGGGCATTCTCGCCCAGATGGTTATCTGGATGCTGCAGCACCATTTGCTCATGCAGCTCCACACCTACGTTCAGTTCATGCCTAGCGAAGACGAGTTTGGTGACTCCGCTTCCTGCAACAATCAGCTGCGCGAGGCTGGCAGCCACGATGAGGATGCGGACGAGGAGGAGGATCGAGAACACGATCTAGGCGGATCAATGCTGAGCATGTCCAGCCAGCCGCTGCCCGTTCCAGCGGTTTCAATCGGCGGTCATCGTCGTGACGTTTCCGAAGACCAATCTTCGATGGCATCCGACAACATCGTTGTGCAACCATCTTCCAGCCACAAATCGAACTTCAGCATCACCGCCTCGATGAGCACGGATAACTGCGACAGCCTCGACTCCATGGAGGACGAACAAAAGCTGAAGGAGCTGTTGCATGTGTTTAGCGATGCCGACCGAGCGGCCATCCGTCGCATTCCCGCCTCCGCCAATGTCGACGATCTGTCGTTGCTAGTGAAACTCTACCAAATGGGCTACTTCAAGAGCGAACACCACCTGGAGGAGATCATGTACTTTGAGAATTTGCGGCGCTCCCAGCTGCTGCAGCTGCTGGACAAGTTTCGCGACGTGCTGATCATCTACGAGACCGAGGATCCGGCAATCGCCTCCATGTACAACACAAAATAGTTACTGCATTATATTTTTCATAGTAAGTTAATAAGTGAATACAATGTTCTTTATCTGTTATTTATAACACAAAAGGGTATTCAACAAAGAATAGGTTTTAAGTCGGTATAATATTAGTGTGACCATTTGCATGGTAAATTCGCTCAAAATAAAAAATTTAAACAATTTTTGAAATGTTTAAGCAGTTTTCTTTTAAATTCTAATATTTAAGTGTGTTTCAAAAGAATGTAAAAATTCAAAAATTCCATTGAGAAGTATTTATAATACTCCAAACCTTTAGGAAAATATACCAAAAGGCTTCTACTTTGGTATTTATAGTATTTTTGCATTTTTGGCATTTATAATTTTGTAAATATTTGTAATCTCGCTGCACTCGCACACCACAAGGGAGATGATGGCCCTGCTGGACCTCTCAAAGATGTGCCGCGTTTGTCGCGACGACTCCGACTGCCTCCTAGACTTGTATGTGGACAAAGAGCAGGAACCGACCCTGGCCGAAATGCTGAGCAAGTGCAGCGGCTGCCGTGTAGACAGAGCTGACGGATTCCCACCATTCGTCTGCGCGGAGTGTGCCATGGCAACTAGAGCAGCCTTCCGGCTGCGGCAACAGTGCCGAAAGAGCATGCAGTATTTTAGTCAGCTCCTCGGAATGGTGACGGAGCCGGATGGCGAAGAGGAGCTGGATTCAGGAGACCTGCGACCGAGCCAAGAACAATCCAATGCATTAAGACTCACGGAAACAGAAGGAGAAGAATCCCATGACGATGAATCGAATTTTGAACTCTATGTGGAGCTTGTGGCAAGCGAGGTAGTGCTAGAAAGTCCAAAGAAGGGAAACAACCAGCTACACGATATCAACCGATCATCGGAGTCCATGGATTCCAGTTCGGATGAAAAGAATGCAAGTCCCATGAAAAAGTTAAGATCCAATTCGAAAAGTTCCAGCGATGATTCCTGGAGTCCTTCGTTAAGCAAGAAAACGACAAAGAAGCCCCGTACCCTGAGGGACAGATCCTACTCTGAAGGTTCTAACGACGATTCCAGCAAGAAGCCGAAAAATATAGTCAAAAAGTTCCCTTGCTCACAGTGTACGCGCTCCTTCGACCAGAAGGGAAACCTGATAACGCATATCCGCGTCCATACCGGCGAACGGCCCTTCAGGTGCACCTATTGTTCGCAAACCTTCAAGCAGCGCGCTCATCTTGATAATCACGTACGGCGCCACACTGGCGAAAAGCCCTTCAAGTGTTCACACTGTTCATACTCCTGCCACCAGAATGCCAGCTTGAGGAGCCACATAAAGGCCTTGCATAAGGGCTACTGATCGCAGGAAACAACACGGATATCTTAAGTTACGATTTTTGTTCTAAGAAAACTAGTTATTACATTGATTGAATCTAAAATGGATTTTTCTGAGAAGTATTGGATAGAATGAATGATTTACAATAAAAATAATAATAACTAAACAATTTTGAAATCAATCTCATGTACATAATTATATATTTATATATTTAGCGAAAATTAGTGATTAATGATCAAGAAACAAAAAATATATTCATTGATACAGAAGCTTGATTTTAACATTATATAAGAAGTTTTATTAAACTGTGTTACCGTTGGAGGTATGTTTATATGGCAGATATATGTAGGATCTATCGCGTAATTCACCCGCTCAAACATACCCTTTTAATAAGATAAAGATGAAATGTAAATGAAGCTGTTTTCTTGTAATTAAATTAAATAAATTGTTTTGTAAAAAAGTCAACATCTAAAATATTTAAGTGTTTTGTTTTTACTTTTACCGTCAGTTGTACAATAAATTTAATTTTAATTATAAGAGCCTTTCTTGTCATTTCTTTTTAAGGGATGAACATTTTTTTGAATGCAAACCTACTACGGTATTTTTTTTTTATTCTAGGCGTCATTCCTTATATATACATATCTTCCTTTGGCTTGCTCTGCGCACTTAAACTAGAGTCTTGAGACAGTCTTCTTCGGCATGCTAGTATTTCGCGGAGCGGCGCTTTGGTCGTGTGTTCACGCCATTGTGCTTGGTGGATTCCTTGCTGTGGTCGGCACAGTGTTCCGTCAGTTGTGCCTGTTTGGTGAACGTTTTAGGGCATTTGGTGCATTGGAATGAACCCGGCTTAGTCCTCCGCTTTGTTCCCGTGGGAATATATTCTTCTTCATCGTCCTCGAAGTCGTCAAGATCTTCTTCGACATTATATAGTTCATCCTCATCGTCTTCGTCCTCGTCCATATATTCTTGGTCTTCGTCCTTATTTTCTTGGTCTTCGTCTTCCTTTTCGTTTTCGTTCTTCAGATCCCATTCCTCCTGCTCGAGGTCGTTAATGATGGCCTGGTCGTTCTTCTCCATCTTGACGCGTCCTATGTAGTCCATGCTCTTAGCATAGCGCCGGAGGAAATACACAGCGTCGCGCAGCTTCCTTAGGCATGGGTCGCAAACCTTTTTCGGAAATGAATCGTCTGATTCCACGCAAATCGGGCTGCATTCCTTAAGCAGATCTGGAAGAGAGGGCTCAGGTTCTTGCGTCCTCTTCAGCGCTGCCGACAGCCGGTCGTCTACGTGAGTCTCATTCTCGTCGTACATGTCTAGGAGGTCCTCCGCCTCAGCCATGCAGACACGGCACATTTCCTTTAGTTCCTCCATAATTCTATTTTTGATTTGAAATCGGGTAAAGAGTTTATTCTACCGATCAGTGTGACCGTAAAGCGACAACAAAGAAATGACAAGTGGCGCCTATCCAGGGCTACCAGTCAAGCGTTAAACGAGAAAGGAAGCTAAGTTCGGCACGCCGAAGTTTGTATACCCTTGCAGCTTACAATTGGATCATTATGAATAATTCAAATTTGTCAAATTATTAGAAAAACAAAGAAGAATTATACAAAACATTAAGGCATTCCAAAAAATCGGTTTTAACGTTATACATTTACAGTTTTACAAGTACAGTTTTACATTCACAGTTTTGCACTTTCCTCTGCATTAGAAGATCGTTTCTATGGCAGCTATATGATAAATTCATCCTATTTGCATAAAATAAAAACTCTAATTTTATAATTCCGTAATAATAATCAAGAATATATCTACTTTTTAGGGTCGGAAATGTCTCCTTCACTGCGTTGCAAACTTCTGACTAAAATTATAAATTGTAATAATTGTGGATGCGTTTCCAGAAATCAGTGATCAGGTTTATATATTTTATATTTTTCACAAAAACATGGTTTACTTATAAATAAAAAAATGGTAAATTTTCCAAAATTTGTAACATTATTATTTTGTTACATTATTAAAACTTTCAAAAATGTACAAAAATTTTAATGTTAAAAATTTTTTAACTGTATATGCTTGCTTATTAACCTTATAGAAAACCACAACAAATATGTGTTCTAAAATAAAATTAATGAATTTTTGTTTTTGTGATTATTTTTTTTAATTCCACCCCTAATCCAATTGCAAACTGCACCGGTATACAATGTTTGGCTTTCCGAAGTTAGTTTGCTTTCTTGGTCCTTTTTTTTTTTTTTTTAATAATTACCTGTAAAGAAATTAAGTTTATTCCATGATTAAAATATCTAACAAATTTAAAATTATTTTTTAATTTTATAAAAACAAATATATTATATATATTTGTTAATGTCTTTATGATGGAGAATATAGAAAGAAATATAGTGTTCTTCATAAGCTATTGTCATGCAATGGCAATAACCCTGATAAAAGTTGAGCAACTTGGACAATGTTCAGAGTTGGTCACCGGTCATTGTCTTTTGAGCTTATCGCCGCTCTCTATAACGAACTTAGGCAACATCGAAGAACCCCAAGATAATGCTGCAAGACGAACTCTAGGCAGCTATAATAAGCCGCTTCTCTGACCAACAGAGGAAGCGATAAGACTCGTATTACAAATGAGTTAAAGTTTATTGCATATTTAGCGCCCTCGGGGCGGGATAATAAAGAAAGTTTACACAGAATAATAATGAGGGGGCGGTCGATCCTACATCTCCACGTAGGTGGGCATGGTCATCACACCGCAATTGTTCTTCCGGGCGGACATCAGGATGTAGCCATCGTTGCCCCAGTATGTGGACCACGAATTCTTCACCAGCCAATAGTCCTCGCCATTGATGCTACCATAGCCCACGGCCAGGACGGCGTGGTCCAGTCCGTTCACATCGTTCTTGCACTCCGGCTCATAGTAAACGCCGTGCGAATAGAAGCTGAACGTCTTGGGCGAGGCGTCAATAGCCACAGAGAGGGGTCCATGCTTGAGCAGGGCCAGCTTAAAGGCATTCGGATCGTTGGACGTCACATTCACGAATCCCTTAATGGGTGCCACGAGTGTGACATTGTCGACGTGACAGTAGCCGTCTTGCCCCAAATACGGACCGTATTCCTCCTCGGTGGGTACTCCGCCGCTCTTCAGCATCCACTGGTAGACGCGGAAGTCCTCGCCACCATCGCAGCCATTGTTGCCGTACGCCCAGGAGCAGTCGATCAAGGCCTGCTGTGATAGACGCACCAGATTACCTCCGTTCTTCAGGAAGAAGGCACCCTCCAAGTGGCCAATGGTGCCGAAGGACCAGCAGGAACCGCACACAGATTGATCTGATGAAATTAATGGTTAAGATAAGATTAAAAGGGTATAGGGATGTTGCACCCACCTTTCACTGGGGTAACGGCGCCGTATAGCCGCCAGTCATACTGGTCTGGGATCTCGTCCTGGTACTTGGGCACGTCGTAAGGGAATGGCTTGCCGGTGTTATAGACGCCCGACGATTTATAGCCGCGTCGAGCCTTAAGCTCATCATCGGTCTTGTCGGCCAGGTGATTCACGGCCAGCGTGTAGGGGAGCTTGGCACGGTTCTTCGAGTGGATGTAGCGCAGGTTCTGACGGAAAATATTCTTGCGGTGCTCGTGCTCCACATCGCTGCGATAGGAGACGCCATGCTTGTGCTTGAAATGATGGAAGGCCTTGTCCACATGCTCCTCCGTTCCGGTCACGAACTCCTGCATCGGATTGAAGGTGGCATAGTGACCGGTGCCGGGTCCGGGGAATCCGACGCACTGCAGACTGTCGTCGATCTCAAACACCTCGTTGGGAATGTCGTCGTGCTCGTAGCTATCATAGTCTAGATAGTAATGGTCGTAGTGGGAGCCCAGCAGAGTGTTGTAGCCCCTCATCTCGTAGCGCACAGGAATGGGCATCCTGCTGGCGGGATAATGCGGTGATTTCTTGTACCTCACCCACAGCGTGTACACGTTCTTCTTCTGTCCAATGACTGACTCCAGGCGGAACTTGTCGCAGGTGAAGCCCAGGAAGGTTTCGGTGCCCACCAGCTCAAAGGGTTTGGCATCGGGCAGGATGCTTTGGATCTCCACGACCTGGTCGGCAGTGCCATTAACCTGCAGGCAGGTAAGCTTGTTCTGCTCCGTCAGCGTGGTGATGGGGGCCAGCTTCAGCATCGTACCGTACTGACCCTCGCCGGCCAGCTGATAGGTTTTCACCATTCCGCCGTAGTAATCGATGCGGGATCGCTTTGTGTTCTTGTCGTACCACGCATAGAAAGGCTCTGCGATCTCTGCGTAGGGTATGTACAGGGTGCCCTTCACTATGTAGTTGGGATCCCAGCGCGGCGGCTTCGTGGCATCCGCTGTTATTCGGAGAAAAGAAAGGTGAAGAGAGAATACAAAATAACATTGAATTCGGCATAATCAAACGGTAAAGGGCAGCCATTGCAAGCTCACGCCATAGTTGACACACATGCATAAATAACAGCTGCGGTTAAATTAATAGAGCCAGATTTTGGTATTAGCATTTAATCAAAGATTCTAAGTAAATTAAATACTCTATTATACTATTAAAAAGCCTGAAAAATTATAAAAGGACGTTCAAAAACTCAAAAATAATATAATTCTAAGAAATTAACAACTTATTTCATATACAACTAAACTAGTTTAAAATCATCACGCACACACAAAAAATCATTGTTTTCTTTGTTTGATTAAACTTTTTTTTTTTGTAATCTAATGTAAACTCACCCGACAAAGCCAAGCCCGCTAGCAGGGCCAAAGCTAAAAACACTTGCATTCTGGGGAACTAGAATATACCGTCTGGATTACTAACTTTCACGATCCAGCTGAAAATCACTTCTGAAGTCAAGTCTTCGTAGAATTAATCTTTTCTGCCGGCTTAATATAACAACAATAAGTGCGGAAGAACTAGAGGTACCGTAGCCATGAATGCCAGAGATTACCACTTGACCAGCGGGTGGCTGGGTATCGATGGTATTCATCGCGGAGAAAGCTTTTTCGGAACCGTTAGCTTTTCAGGAATTTTTTGAATTATTAGAACAGGTACTCTTAAAGCCTGGCATGGTAAAATGCCAATAAAAAATAAATTATAAGTTATAAAAAGAATAATAATTATAAAAATCGAAAAGGTATTAAGACCTTTTATTTTCGGAGTTTGGCTTATTTTTTATTTTCTTATTACTGTTCGAGAAATAAATATACTTGAAAGTTTATAAATTATTGCATTAAATATTAATTTAATATTTACAAAATATCTATTACATTTAAGTAAAATAAATCATTAAAATTATTAAAAATAAACCGAAAAAAAGCACTATTACCAACTATGAATGCTCCTTTTACCATTTAAAATTCAAAATAACCGTTTAAAACTTTTTATTTGTAAAAAAAAAGAATTTCAGAAGTAAAGCTTTTATAGGTTCGATATCCACAAACCTACATTCGAGATATGACTTCCTGAAGGGAATGAGTTTTGCCAAACAGCTGACTTTAAAATAACGGAAAGGACTCGCTCTACTCCGTTTCTCAATCGTTAATTTCTCTCAGTTCGCTCTCCGATTAGTCCTGCGGAAGCAAGCCTGCACCAATATATCCTGCATTGGGGTCGCACTCTCTCGCTCTCTCGTCCGAGAGTCGAAAGAGAGAGTTGCCGAGGCAGATGCTACCAAGCCACTGCCGAAGAAGGAGCACCAGCAGCATCGTTGTCGTCATCGCCCACGCATCGTCTTTTGCCGTTACTGGTCGCCCCGACTCGTCGGCTGGGTTAAGTCCAGTCCAGTTCCGTTTAGTTCGCAGTTCGCACGGTTGGCAATCCGGGAAGTCGCGAGGCTTTTTTCCAACGTGAACTAGACACATCTAGACACAAGAACCCAGTGATGATAACTGGGAATGTGTAGGACGTGGATTAAGGTGCTTCAACCCGTACAAGTGCGCGCTGCCGAGTGGCAATTAAAATTGCATTAAAAATTAAATCGAATCACTCCGCGCGGATCTATGTGTGTGTGTGAGTGTGGAAAGTTTTGCCTGCGCCAAAATTGGCCAAAGTTAAATGATTAAAGCGCAGAGTTTGGCGAATTATGTGAAAGTTTTTAATTTTCTGGCGAAGGAGAATACAATGCCACCCCGGTAATTGGCACTGAAAAAGGTAGAAAGGTGGCAGAAAATCAAATCAATGTTTGATTTATCGCTGATTGGCCACGAAAATGGTTGTTTTTGCCATCAAAAACAAGAACTCGTAGACAAACATGTGTACATCTTCACATAGACACTCTATACTATGTACATAGCTGAATATATGTGCAATACATATGTACGAATCTGTATTATGGCCACTTCGAAGCATTTCCTGCCCTTGTCACAGTTGTGTTACGTTTTCTCTATGCTGCAACACACTCTCGCAAAAACACACACGAACACACAGTCATCAAAAAGTCAACAAAAACAATTTAAATTATGTATGTGGAAAAGTACGAGGAGCTCAAGTAGCGCACAGACCAGGATGCAAAAAGCCTTGACTGCCTTTGTAGGCCTAATTGGGAATTATAATGAAACACAAATGACACTTAAAATAGGGCAAAAAGGTGCAATAATTGTATAACGAGCAAATATCTTAGTTGGTTTTAGAGCTTTCTGTGACAAAAGGGATATTTAAATTACAGGTTTTATCCACTCTGTTAAATAAAATAATGATGTAGCACAGGGACATATTTTTGTTAATTATGATGCGATTTTTAATAGATTTTTAGATATAGATATATTTTTTAATGTAATTGTAGATCAAATTAATATTTTTATAGATACATATGCTTTAATATCCTTTTTCCTTAACTCTACCATAAAAACAAATATAACTGGTTAACAGTTTTAATATTTAACCATTTTGTGATATCTAATAACAAATGTACACTTTAAAATCAATTTGACTTGACCGGCATTACAGTAAATACTTAAAATTATGATTGTTTTGAAGTCCGTTATCAAGCTTATTATATTTTCATGGAGTCCAATATATTATAATTTGGTAAATTAAAATATTAATAAATTGTGAAATATTAAAAAGAACTGAGGAAATTGAGAATTTTTATACATACAATTCAAGCGCTACCATTATTTGAAGGATTTTTCACGAATATAGGATTTCGATTCAGGGTCAATTTTTGTTTAATTATAAAAAAGGTCTAGAGAAAATGTATATTTCCAGAATTTTCCTCCTGTAAGACTACCACGCATAATTTATTATTTGTAGCATACTTTTATGGGCTACGAACAGCGGCAACTTTGATTTTCTGGGAACGAAAGTAACCTCGTCGCCGCTCTGTCCAGCTGACTTTGAGACCTAAAGCGAAAGACAAAAGCAAAACACCTACTACATACGACATATCTATCTATATACAATACTTTTGTGTATATATGTATGCGAAATTGTAAAACTTTTATTACCTTAGTGCAGGACGTCGACTACGACACATACTCCGAAGGGAAAACGGAAAGTTCTAAAATATATTGCACGTATGCACGTGCATGTGGTCCCCGTGTGTCCTGTGCTTGTGGTGTGTGTGTGTGAACGTGATTTGTGTTTGTGTCTGCGCTTTGCTGTGTGTAACCTACATTTTAAACGGCATCGGCGACACATAAGAAGCCAAAAGTCGTGGCCGAAACCCAGTTGTTGGGTCGGGCAGAAGCAGAGGCAGGGGCAGGGGAGATATTTCGGCGTATGTAAATTCGCCTTTATCAGTGCCTAAAAGTAGCAGCCCACTCACACACGGGCACGCACACAAGTGCAAGTTCCGCAAAGTCTTATGTACCGCTAGAATCAACACAGCACTCTCTGGGGGCAGGCGCGCGGCTCTAGCAAAAGAGAGAGAGAGTAGAGTATGAAAGGTGGGGGAGAGTAAGAGTGAGCGTGCGACCAACCGACCGAGAGCCGAGCGGCGGTGATGCAGAATGCAGGATGATGTTGCGTTCGTTGCTTCCGTTACCGTTACAGTAACACAGCCCGTCCCCCTTTGGCTCCCAAAGCTCATGCATTCGCCCCATTCACCCACACAGGCGTGCGTTCATTCACATCGCCGTTGCTAGAGTGAGACACTGGAAAAAGAATGTAGTATTTAAATTATGTGGAATTCTGGCTGTATTATAATTATTTTAAATATGTTACTTAATATTTTTATATTTAAGTGTATTTTCTCCGTTAAGTTGGGTTTACTTTCTGTTGATAATAAGCAGTTAAGGCACTTAACCAAATTTGTATTTTTATTTTATTTATATTTTTGACTACCTTATTTTTCCGAGTGTAAATGTTGTCCACTAAACCAAAGCCCAGCCCCTATATCCTCCCCGCAGTGCCCGACGCTTGTTATTGGACTTGCATTTCCGCTATTCCGCTTTTTGCCTCAACCGGTGGAAATTTATATGCAAAGTGCTGGGCGAAATTGCATTATGCACATTTTAATGGTTCGCCGAGACATAAAAATATCTCGCACTTACATAAATTGCTCTGCTCTTTGCTATTTACTCGCTCAATTTTTCCCTTCCAACCCTTTTTGGTCCTTGGCCGCCGCTTTTAAACGTGTTCGTAATTACATAAACACTCTGCCCAGGAGCGTCAGTCGGTTCAGAAATATGTGCACGTATTTTTGTTTTGCCAACTAAATGCCTTGTTAGAGAAACGAGAAAATGCATTCACCGAGTGCGGAAACTTTTAGTTTCTCTCTTCCACCATGCCAAGGAATGGCAAATAAATTGCCCTCGAGAAAATGCAAATTGTTTTTCAAATTATATATCCACAAGGAGGAAGTTTTATGTCTTTGTTGGGCGTTTAAGATGGTTATCAAGAAGTGAGCAATGGCAATGGTTTGCAAAAAAGTTTGATGGATGGTTTTTGGGTATTGTTGAAGTTTGGAATTATGGATGGATAAGATAATCAAGATAAGGGGTTTCATCTCAAAAACAATTAGAGAAACTTCGCTTTGGAATAAATAAAAGATTTTTTTTTATACCTTTATAACATTAAAGTTTAAGTACAATAATTGAATGCTAAAAGCACCAATTTGAATTGTCCAACATGGCGTATGATTGATTTTACATATTTCTTAGAAAATCAATCATACGCCACATTGGCCGACTTAGATGTCTGCACAAGAATTTCACTTTGTTTTTCAATAAAATTGACCAAAACTATCATAAACGTATATAAACTTGTAATAATTTATATTTATTCGTTAAAACCTTGAAAACAGTTACAACTACTTCTGATTTAATCTGATTTAATCTTTCAAAAAGCTTTTGTCGGCATTTTCACATCATTTCACACATTTCTGGGCCACTTAAAAATGCTCAATGCAAACATGTAAATGTCAAAAGCAGTATCTACAATCTACAATCAGGGTAAGCGTGCCCATCAACGTCAGCAGCCACACCTCCAATCTGCATACATCTGGCACTTGCCTTCATCATCATCAACATCATCGTAAGTGCTAACAAGACCAACACCACCGACCGACCGACCAACCTACCGCCATCATCCTGGTCGTTATCATCCTCGAAGCCAAACACATCTTCCATTATTATTCCCTCTGCCTCCGCCACCCACTTCATATTCCACTTCTGGCTATTTTTATGCCATTTCTGCATTGTTCATTGTTTAGCGCGCATTATCACATTTTCCTCTTAAGGCATCAGGAGCAGATATTACAGCAGCCCATATCCTCCCACGCTGCCACCTATAGCTTCTATGTCGGAGAGCCCGCCATCATCTGCAATTGTAGATGCTGGTAACAGGGAAATAACGGAGCCACCGGCTTAGATATACCCTGTAGAAAGAGTTGTAAGAAATTTAATTAGGGAAGAAATATAATGAGGCAAAGGAAAAATTGTAAGTTTGTGTGATTTCCTTTTATTAAATGTATATTTCTTCATTTAAAATATAGTTTGCTAATTAATTGCTGTGAAATGAAATTAATTTTGTGAAATGTTTATATATTTGTATTTTGTATCAAAAAGGCATTCTGGGATTACTAACCAACTTATCCTTTCGGTTATCTTTTCGGTATATGATTTGATTTTGTTTAAGTTTTCGGTCATTTCCTGGTATATTCCTGTGTATATAAGCATATATACCTTTAGTGCGGATGCCGCAAGCCCATCATATACCCTTCCTCTGGGTGAATCCTTATGATGTGTGTTGGAAAAAGGGAAAACTAAAACGATGATTCAGATTGTTGCCGCACTTGGCTAAATAAGCTGCCACAGCGGGTGCCGCATATATGTGAATGCAGTGGCGTATCCAGGGTTTAAACAAGGGGGTTTTAGCCTTTCAAAAGGAATTTTTTTAATACCTGAAAAGGTTCTTTAAAAAAGGAGCACTGATATCAATAATTTTGTCATCCTCTTACCCTAAAAAAATCCGTTTGAGTTAGCCACTGGATAGTTAGATGTAGGTGGGTGGTTGTGTGGGCTAGTGTAGCACTCTCTGACGGTCTGATATCTCTCTCGGGCATACAAACACTTGGATGCGGAGTGGCTTTCGTGTGCGCCGCAGTGCACTGGATACACGGGATTTCAGTTGGCGATGCCACTCTGCCACCAGGATGTCGTCGGCTTTGAAACCGAAAACAATGGCCCTATTGTGGCAGCAGCCGATGACGCTGTCTGCACCTTCTCTTTTTGTTATCCTTTCGCCATTAAACAATTGTCGCCATCGCCATCGCCATCGCCGTCGCCGTCGCTGTTGCCTGTGCGCATCAGTAATTAAGTGTCTCTGTGCATTTATGTGCACGAGTAGAGAGTATACAGGGACGTAATTACTATTTATAGATGCCGTTGGCTCTACTAACTAAGTAGAAAAACAAAAGGCTAAATGCATTAAATGGTATTTAAGCCCCTTAAACTATGCGGCAAAACGTTAGAATTTACAATTATTCTAGCTTTTGTGTGGTTCCATCTTTGGCACATATTTTTGCAGTGAAGAATATGTTTTTTTTTTATTTGGCAACAGCTCTTCAGCTTAGCAACTGTGTTTGCTTAGCCTTGTTGTCAAATATGTGATTAGAAAAAGTAACAGTTTGACATCGAAACCTAGAGAACAACCTAAAGTTCTCCAAATTATGTTCCTTTTGTGTGAGCTTGTTAAAATTTTCTAAAGATTTTGATATGTCTGGTTCAAGGTCTTTTTTTTTATTTTTCCAGTTGAGTGTCAGTGTTCTAGTGTCAGCTTATTTCATTTTCAAACTGTATGACCCTCAACTTTGGGAACCCGAAATCTTTTGTTTAACCTGAGCGCTTGCGGTTGTTGGCAGCAGCGTTGGTCCGCTTCTGGGCAGAAGCAGGTGTCTTCTTGACGGCAGTAGGTGCCTGCTTCTTGACGACAGCAGGAGTTTGCTTTTTGGCCGCAGCAGGTGTCTGCTTCTTAGTGGCTGCGGCTGCTTGTCTCTTGGCAGGTGTGGCAGCGGCAGCTTTGCGCTTGGTGGCAGCTTTAGTTGCACCGCGTCTTGGGGCAACAGTGGTGCGCCTGCGTCGCCGACGGGCCGCATTCTTCTTGCCTGTCGACGTCGCCTTGGGTGGCGAGTTGCTGGTGGATTCGCCGGATTCACTCTCATCCTCACCGGAATTTCCCTCGGCAGAGTAGTCTACAGAACCGTCTTCAAAGTCTGAATATGCATAGTCTCCTTCATAATCCTCATAATCCGAAGATCCTGAATCGGTTCCAGTGCTTGCAGGAGGACTTGCAGGAGGACTTGCAGGAGGATTTGCAGGAGGACTTGCAGGGGGACCTGCAGGAGGACTTGCAGGAGGATTTGCAGGGGGACTTGTAGGAGGACTAGCAGGAGGAGTTGGAGCATTCTTTTCCGTGGTCGTTGCAGGAGCATTTCTTTCAGTGGTGGTGGTATCTTCATAATAGTCATAATAATCATCATCATAATATTCATCATCTTCGTCTTGATCATCAGCTTCAGCTGCTCTTGCCACGTAGGCAACCAGCAGCAGGGATATTGATAAAACCAGCAACACTTTCATATTATTTGCCGTCAGCCAACCGTTAGAAAAGTCGTTAAGTACACTTCTGAGTTGAAAAGACTTGAACACTTGGGTATTTATAGTTTTTCTCTTGTCAGTCAGAAAATAATGGCCATATATAAAGCTTTCTACAATATTTATCTAGATAGATATTTGCTTTTCAATTCTTTAATTTCATTATTTGCAGACTAAAACACCTGTGTGTGCTTTTAGTTTTGTGTACATTTTTTGGGAAAGAGTTGAATAGTTTTTTTTTGTTTTTTATAAATATTAATAACGTTTAGAAAGATAATAGATGAATTTGCCATAAACCGAAATAAAGTAAAACTATAGGGACCATTTATTATGTTTAAGGTAAGCCACAATTAATTTTAATAGGTATTTGCAGCACACACCATACTTTTCTAGGGAAAATAAGTGCTACATCCTTCGTTATATCTGATTTCGTATTTTAACAAAATCGTTTTGACACTTTAAATATTGAAATCATTTCTAAAAATCCATAGAAATCTTATTTTCCACACTTATATTTTTTCTCTGTACACTATGTCAACTAATATTCCTTTAACACTTCATAAAAAATTACATATCTAGATATTTAGATAGTCCAACTCCAGGGATAAATAATTAAAACAAAAAAAGACCGCAAAAATCGGTTAATTACCAAAGGAAAAATTCAGCTTGCATATAATAAACAATGGTAGTTTTTAATGGGCAAATTTTAAGCACACATAACTTTATTAACATTATTTTGAAGCAGTCTTAATTGAACTTAATTAGCCGGAGCGACGGCGTCTATTAGCAACAGCATTGGTACGCTTCTTGGCTGCAACAGGTGTCTGCTTCTTGGCCGCCCTTTTCTTGGCTGCCCTCTTCTTGGCCACCGCATTGTTCCTAGAGCCCCTATTATTGTTGTTCTTACGGGCTCCATTCCTCTTGCCCTTCTTTCCGTTGTTGTTGGCCTTTTTAGCAGGAGCAGGTGTCTGAGCATCGGTGTCGTCACCGGTATAGTCACCAGCATCATCGACACCGGTATCGTCACCAGCATCATCACCAGTTTCATCACCGTTTCCGTCTACGTCAGTTCCAGAATCGTTACCCGAATCATTGTCATCAGATGATCCGCTTCCAGAATCGACAGCAGTATCGTCTCCACCCTCAGCTTCGTCATCATACTCGTCTTCGGTGGGCTCTTGGGCCACGGCAACGTGGGCAATGAGTACAGCCAATGTGAAAACCAGTAGAAGCTTCATTTTGCCTTCAGGGGAGTTTGTGATCTAAGCGATGAGTGCCCAAAATCGCTTGGTTTTATAGACACCCTCCATTTGGTTTATTTTCTTTTACCCGAAATCAAGAGTCAATATTTTTGAATGCAAAACAAATAAATGTATAGAAATTTATAGAGTCAAATGTTTCGTTAGTTTACTTAGTGCCAGCTGTGTGTGTCTTTTCTACGTTATTAATTTGTTTTAGATTTTATGAAAGCAATATCTAGCGAACGATTTAATGTTTACCCAAGACCCTAAGCAAGACGGCCTTAATATTTTTATTTTGCTTATTAGAGGTGACAAGCAACGATGGTCTTGAGTTTAAATGGGAATAGTGTCCAAAAGTAGGCTAAATTTGGGAACTGAATTTTAAATAACATTATTCAGAATATCCAGCTGAAGGTGTTCTCTTTTATTTTTTATATTTTGCCAACATTCAGAATTGCTCCACATTCATAACACAAAAAAAACCAGCAAGCATTTAATGCAAGCTATTATTTGAAGCGATGGCACGCATTGCTCAACTTATTTATGGCCATTTTAGTACAATCTCTATTGCGTATATGCTTGACCTTTTTCCTTCCGTGCGATTTCAGTTTGGGGCTAACGAGCGGGAAGAGCAACCAACCCAGATTTGAAAAGTTCGTGCCATAAATCCTCGCCGCCTTGCATGGAATTAATGCCCACCAGCAGCTAGGCGGGAGCAAGGGAGTGGAGCGGTGGTGCTGCACCACATGCAACACACATTAGTGGGTCACTCCAAGAAGATGATGATGATGATGACTATGATGATGATGACTACGACGCTGTTGACCGCAGCGGCTAGCGTTCCGTGGCAGCGCGGGGAAATTATATAAAATTATCATGCCGGGCAGGCAGCTCTCAAGTTTGCCACTCGACAGCGGCAGGCAGCGGGACAAGAAGGCTAAACATTGCCACCAGCAAGGGCGTCGGGTGACCGGCGACGTATACGTAATGTGTGCCATGACGTATACGTAATGTGCACCAGGGCTCGGTCAATTTGTCGCAACAACAACAATCACTGAATCAAAAGCAAAAGCAAAACAGAAACTCGGAACTTGGAAACGGAAACACACAAAACTGTAACTGAAACCGTCAACCGCGAGCGACGGCGGAAACTTCTCGGCCAAATGGCGAAAGTTGACAAACAATCGCGAATTTGTTGAGAAGCCCTGCAGCCGGCGCGAAAATGACAAAATGGCGAAGTTAACGCTGCCCCGTCTACTGCGGCGACTGCAGCTGATGGCGCTGCAACTTCAACCGCAACAGCAACAGCAACAACAACAGCAGCAGCAGCAGCAACATCACTTAATGGCCATGCAGCTGGGCCAGGCCATGCTTCTCTACGGCTGCCTCCTGCTGCTCCACGCCTCCGTATCCGGCTCCGTTCTGGCCTCGTCCTCGGACCCCGCTGCCGCCACGACCTCAGTGAATCTCTCCTCGGCAATAGCCTTGGACAGACCATCATCACCAGCGGCAGCAGCAGTCGAGGCACACGAGGTGAATCCGCTCGTGAAGCGGCCGCGAAAACGTGATGCCGCCAATGTGCCTGACGATGACTACGACGGCAGTTATCCGGACGACGTCGACGAACTGGAGGCCTTGCTAAATAATAAGTCAGGTGAGTGCTAAGATTAACATTTTAAATGATTAAAGAAATGAATCGTAAATGAAATGAAGTCCCAAGAAGTCTATAAAAAGAACACTCAAACAAATCCATTCAACTTTAAATATTTCCAATTTAAATCCTTTAATTTAAGAGCTTCTGCCAACGGAAACTTATCTGGTTGCCCCACTAAATAATTCTATTTGGCAAATGAATATTTGTTGCGGGCAGCAAACACAAATAAATGAATATTTCCTGTTGGGAGAGAGCTCTCTCTTGGCCAGTACTTCACTTCGTTAGTTTGCATTATTGACCTTTGGTCCCAGAAGCGAGTTCCCCGGAGACCATGAGAGCCATAAATTGCACAACATCCACTGGCTGCTGCTGTATTTAACTTTCATTTTTGGCATCCACTGTCCACCTGGCACACTGGCACATCCGCCGCAGTTGTACATGCTGCTGCCTCCGCTGCTGTTGGTTGCTGCTACTGCACTTGGCTTCTGTCCGGAGCTCGGTGCGGGATGATTCATGGATTCATCCATTTTATTTTGGCCATGATGCGGGAATTACCAAATAGCACACGGCACACGGAGTGGGTCGCTTATAGTATTATGTGGCAGCCAAAAAGCCCTCATGTGCTGCCAGATAATATTGGATTTTAATGGAATTGGATTTAATATTTGTACAAAAAAGATTTTATATATGCACATGATACATACAGAAACTACGATTGAATGTGTAGTATTTGCACATGCAATTTGTCACGGAAGGGATTTGGTTGAAGGTCTTTGAATGGTCTTGAAATTCAGATTTGGGTAAATTTGATTTGATTTTTATTAGATTGCGAATTATTATTGGAGCGCATAATAATAAATAAATTATGACACTTTGAAACATAAGCCCCTAATTATTAGTTTCCAAGTAATGTTCTAAGTATTTAGAAATGTTTTCATTTGTTTATCTTTTAAAGAAAATCTTTACGGTTGCCTTGCTTTTACAAAACTTAAGTCAATTAAATTAAATAGGACTTTCAAGTGCTAACAAACTTTGTGTAAAATTATAGACTATATAAAAGAAACGTGTTTAAATAAAATAAAGTCTGAAGACCAAATCCTATAAAAGGAAAAGTATACATTATTACTATTATTATTTTTTTAATTAAAGAACATTTCCTTTAGAACTCTGCCAGTCAATAATCTTATCTTAATTGTTTCACTTTAAATTATCCTTGATTGTTAATTGTTAATGCAAAACTCTCACTTGTCGCATTGCAGCAAAGGGGAAATATATCGGGGCGCCGTGCAACGAGCTGAGGTGTGACGTCAAGCTGCTGCACGTGTCCTGCGACAAGGAGACGCAGACCTGCACCTGTGAGCGCAACTATCCCGTGCAGCTCGGACTGATAAAGGGTTGCGCCAAACGTAAGTATCTGATAAATATGTTAATTAATTTAATTAAATGCCAATCCCCTCCGTTAACAGCTAAAAAACTGGGCGATCAGTGTTTCTACGATGAGACGTGCATCTACAACGACGAGAACTCCCTCTGTGTTCAGGTGCGGCACAACGCGATGTGCCAGTGTGCCAGCGGCTTCCACTCGGTCAGCTATGTGAAGCCCACGCGTCGGGTCTTCTGCACGCCAGGTGAGTGCCTCCTCCATTGGCTTTTAAGGAAGATGAGAAATTAATAAGTAATGCTTGACAGATCTCAGCGAACTGAGCTCGGATCTGCCCACGCTGCTGGGCGTCTCCACCGGCATTGCCGTGCTGGCCGGGCTCATCTGCATGGTGCTGCATCTGTTCAGCAAGACGAAGTATCCGCGGCATCGAAATTACGGGGATGCCAGCATTCCGCCGCCCATTCTCTACTCCAGCGATACAGGTGAGACTGGAATATATATATTTCTGAAAGGTATAAATTCATGTAAATAAGTAGTCAGATTTAAATAAGCCTAAATGTCATAGAAAAATTATTAGCCGACTATTGAAGTAGTTTTGAAATTTTCTAAATTTAAATGTCTTAATGAAAATTCAGAAGCAAATTGTCATAATTTTAGGGAAAATATTAAATTTAAAATTACAGTAAGCTTGTTGTATACATTTTAGTGTCTCATACTGCTCAAAATTGTTTGTTTTTATTATGTAATAGAAACAAATAACTGCACAGATCTCTTAAATTTTATTTATTGATTTATTTTTGAATATTGTTTTAAGCAGGCTCGAGGCCAAGTAGGGGGTTTTTTTAGACACAAAATAAAAAAAATATTTTATTTTTGTGTTCCGATTTGATTTATTTTTTATTTAAATTAAAGGCCATAGAGATTATATCCTCGTGCTCACTTTGGATTCACTTGATTTCAGGGATACCGCTTACCGTTCACTCGGCGCGTCCATCCTCGCGTTCCAGCATTCGGTCGACGGGTTCCATTGGCTCCTATGGCCACCGACGCGCCTCGATGGGTGGAGCAACCGGCGGAGGCGGTGCCGGCGGCGGGGGAGGAGGAGGAGGCGGCGGAGCAGGAGGAGGAGGTGGTGGCGGAGCGGCTGGCGGCGCTGGCGGCTCGAAGGGCATCCTGGTGTCGACGTCTCGTACAGGTGCGGCTAGATCGGCCGCCATATTGCTCATATCGTGTCACATAGCGGCGGTGTCCAAACAGAATTCTCGCGCCTCGTCGCGTCACACATCCGGAGCGGGATGCAGCCAGCATTCGCGGGACGATCTCGATGAAAATGGCAGTGGCAGTGGAGCTGGCGGTGGTGGTGGCGGGAGTGGGTGCCGCAGCTGCGAGAGCACGCTCTCGATGAACCGCCAGCTGCAGAAGCAACTGAACCACCAGCGGCATCTGCTCAGCTTCGAGCTGTCGCCGGCGAGATCGAGGAATCAGGATAGATTTAGAGCGTTGTTGGGCATGAATGGCATTGATAATTGTAGGAGCCATGAGGATGATGAGGAGGACGATGAGTGCGGTCCGCATAGCATAGATCCTCACAGCACAGTCCCTCATCATAACGACAGCGATCCGGGTGGCGCCCATGGCCATGGCTATGGCTTCGGCTACGGTTATGTCAATGCAATTGGTGGTTACGGCGATGCCGACACCAATGGCGTCGACTCCAGCGGCGGATATGCCACTGGCGCCGAGCTGCATCACCTGCAAATTGGCGCACTGCCCACGCCGGCGAGTGAAACGCCCCGATTTGCGGTAAATCAAACATCAAACATCAGTCACGGCGCATCCGCATTCGCATCCGCATCCGGTCGGGTTCATTTCCTCATTTGCATCTTCATCCCCATGTCGATCATTCGTCCAGGAACAGCTTGCACCACCACTCACACCAGACACAAACGCCATTATTTTCTATTCGTATCTGTTCCATTGTTACATCCATCTTATGTCCTCCTGTTAGAGATACTTTGAAGTCCTGTCCGAATGGTTTACTGTCCCATTCCTATGGTCAAGATCCTGTCAATGCGGTGATAAATGTGTACTAAGTAGACAGTATTTCACATTAAATTTAAATATTGCCTTAAATTAATTAAATTTTTTCCTTTCCCTTGACCGTAAAATTAAATAGTTGTAATGGAAATTCAATTAATACATTTATTTATTTATTATCGTTTTGAAAGTACAAATCTGTTAGAATTTTAGCTTATAAAGAATTCAAATATTAAAACTTTGTGCATTTTAATTCGTTTTTAGTCATGCAACTTATTAGGATTCATATTACACAAATTTCTAGTTAAGTTCTGATTTTCCAGAATCGAGCAAAATGTAACGTCTAATAAAACATTGCAAAAGCTAACTTTGACTGTTGCAACTCAAATGAAAAACATTGACCTTTCCTTACTATTCATAACAGTTAAATGGAATTTTCCCCCTCGTTACTGTATGTTCGTTGGTTTATTAACGTCAAAGTTATATCCGTATATTGCAGAGAATTAATTGAATTTTTGCCAAGGGAAAAACTTCCGCATAATTTATGACTTTTTTTTCCAGGAAACTAACCAACTGAGTAACCGAAAGGGAAACCATGAATTTTTTGTATCAAAGTATCTTTCTTCATCGCATAAATAATTACCAGAAAATGTATTAAAGCCATGAAACAACTCTCGCTAAATTGGGTCCATTCTCTGTCATTTGCATTCACGTAAACTTTAAACTAACTTTCAAATTTAATTTGTGTACATTATTGGCGTTGGTTATTATCCCCATTTCCCTCCCCCTGCTTGTATTAATTAGTGTTTTTTAAATTGAATTGAAACTCTGTCTCTGTTTAGATGAGAAACCAAACTAATTTTGCGTTGAACTTGATGATCGATGTTAAGTGTGTCTATCGAGCTCCCCCTCTGTTTCCACATACAAAGATGTGTTGCCAATACATTATTTTACTTTCCCTATCGTTGCCAAAAATATAAATACCTACACCACCACAGACACAGCGACACCAAATACTATATAAAGAACAAGATGCATAACGCACATCTGAAGGTCTAGGCCCTAAAAAGGTATGGAGTTACGCATCTTAGTTTATATATTGTTTTTGGCTACACTCCCACACACGCGCACTTTTAGCCACAGAATAAATGTATCGAGAATATTTTTTAAGCAACTCCACAAAGGACAATACCAAAATGCCTAAGAATCAGGAATAATAAAAATTAAATAAAGGTTTGAAATAAAACCAGAGCTTCTGAGGACGATGATGACAAATATAATAAAAATTTCGACAAGAAGATATTGAAGCAATATGGCGGTGACTATGTTCATAGAAAATCTTCCCCAACTTCTTCCACATACACGAAATAATAATATTTATTATAATAATATTTAAAGCATACAACTGAACACGATATTCTAGCTAATGCAAATTAAGAAAACTACAAACAAATTAGTAACACAAAGAACACACTCCCCACACACAGATACACACACACAGACACCTAATTGCAATTGCATGCAGCCTGACAGCAGAAAAGGACACTTGTCTGCCGTCAGGATTCGCCACGCCACTCTCAACCTTCCGGCTGACCTTTGCCTGAACTTATTCGGTTGAGTCCCCAAACACACAAAGACACACACACACACCAATCGATAAACGATATGAAAATTTCCTTCTATATAATATATTCTATATATATGTTAACCCCGCAACTTTATATGTGAATGTCTTCCGCTTCTTCTACTTCTACCACTACTCTTCTCCATCCTCAACTTTTCTTCCTCTCGAGCGCATTGAATTTCCGAACTTAAGATGCTTGCTGCTACTATTGGCGCTGCTGCTGCATCTTGAAACAAGAAAACTTTGTTTTGTATGAGACAATCGTGTTTATCTTCGTTCTTATCTTGTAAACTGGTGCGAAAGTCCTTGAAAGTCTAGAAAGAAGGGGTTACATGTCGGTACCACACTGCGTATGAGTGATGAGAGTATGATAAATCGGTGATTACTATTGATAGCTGGAAGGTATATAGGACTTGGAAAATATTAAAGAATTACTGTTAATGGTATAGTTAAATATAATAATTATAATTTAAATTATTGAGTAGCAACCTAAAAATAAGTAAACATTTAAAAATGGATAAAAGTCCCATCCTAATTATAAATATTGAAGTTCATTTAGGCTTAGCTTTGTGAAAAAATAACGTTTTTAAAGCTTTGCATAAATAGTTATATTATAGTTCAGTTATTTAAGACCGAAACAAGAAGGGTTAGAAACCAAACTTTTTGAATTTTAAAGAACTTATATTAACAATTTAAACAGGGTATGTTTTTGGCGTTGCTCTGTACATATTTTAAGGCAAAATTCGGGACAGGAAAAACCATATAGAAAATACAGTTAAATTATAAAATATTTCTTTTACAAAAATATAGTAGCAGTCCGCGTTATTTTCTTCTAGAATACAAAACTTCTTTCCATATTCTGCGAATGATTTGGCTGCTTGGAAGCACTGCTGCTCGCACTCGCTTAGCTTGCTTTCCAAACGCTTTGGAATGATCTTACGCTGTGGCTATGCATCTCTCTGTCTCTCTTCCTCTATATATATTTTTTAAATATATCTTTCATATATAACTTACTATCTTTCTCTCCCACGCCGATTCTCCCAACGAAAACGCTTCCGATATACTCACTCAGTTTTGATACAGCAACCCCATCCGCACATTTTCCCCCCCGCCAGCCTGATTCACCTGTGTGACACCTGTCCCATTTGGTTCGTCTCGTTCGCAGGTTCTCGAAGACCAAGTCTAGCGTCGGTGCACAGCACTAGTTCCTCGGTGCGCAGCTACAGCATGATGCGCTTCGAGAAGGAGGTGCAGCAGAAGGAGATCCGGCAGGAGATGAAGCTGCGACTGGCCAGGCTGCAGCAGCAGGCTCATCTCACGCAGAACAAGCCGCAGATTGTCATCGGTGAGGCGTTGCTCCAGCATGGCGCCCTCAGCCGGGTAACCATGCCCACGCCCAGTCCACTAACGCCCAATTCGCTGGACGAGCTGCTGCCGTCGCTGGATGAGAACCAGGAGGTGGGTTATTATAATATAGTAAAGGTTTCTTGGAAAAACAGGTTTCTTTTTGTTTGAAAACAGAATGTGATAGACATATACTAGTGCGCAGGATAGAAACAGAAAGGAAGGTTTTTCGGGAAGGGAATATTAAACATATTTTCTTAAGAAACCTGACCTGATGGTCATGAACGGTTGAGAGAGCCAGGTTTTTTGGGATTTTAATCAATATTTTCCGAGGAAGCATAGAAAATTTGTTTAGGAAATCTATAATTAATTTATGTGTAATTATTTCATAATTTCAATTACTCTCATTCCACCTACAGTATCCTCCCAGACTGGAAACGACCTTCAAGCAGCTGATACAGCCTCAGATATCCGGATCAGGAGCCATAGCAGGAGCCGGAGCCGGAACAGGAGCCTCAGGAATGGGGGCCGTGTTGCGGGCAGCTGCCTCGCAGTCATCTCCTGGCAGTGCGAACGGTTACCACGGACCCTGCAGCTCCTCGACTGAGGCCCTCTAAAGTTAGTCGTTGCGTTGTACTTAGCTTGTAAGTAATCAAAGATTTCTCTTCTAATTTGCGTCGTAGTCGCAGTCGCAGTCGCAGTAGGAGTCGGAGTCGGAGTGCAGTTGATTTAATTGAATTCAAATTGAACGTCAAACGTGTTGTAGTCGCGACAGCTTAGATTATGTGTAACATAGTAAGTAACCCCAGAGCTAGGCTAAGTCTAGCCTAAGTGAGTTCTCAAATTAGACAGCCTTTGTGTGTATCATATACCTACGTAGGGAGCTAGCTAATCGAAATCGAAAAAGAAAATGAAAATGAAAAAGAAACCAACATTTTATACGTGTGTGTACATTGTCATACAATTTTTGTAGAAGTTATACAAGCGAAAATCGAATGGATGCCCGGCTAGAGAATTGGCAACGCCACTTGGCTTTTCACTTATATGTACATGTAGAGATCAACCATGAATTGATTAGTTTAAACCCTAGTCTAGTGTTTATCGTTAGTGGAGATAGTACTGATACAAAATACGCAAGATGAATTTATACAAAATCGGTTTATACAAGCAGTAAGTACTCGCGATGGAACACTGTATCGGAATACACATGCCAGATGGTTCTAGCTAAATCAATAATTATGTTAAGTCATCGCCACGAAAATGAATAATAAATCAAAAGCGTTAATAGCGTAATCGGGGGAGGCCAGTCATGCCAGTTCTTTGTAGGAATAGGAATAGGAATAGGACTAGGAGTAGGAACAGGATTCTCACTGAACGCTGGACGGAGCAAGGTCAATTTTAGTTTACGATTTACGAATTTTTCTACAAGAGGCGTTTCAAGTGAATACAATAATCGAATACGTGTAGATCAAATGTACATTACTATACTTACTCGAGATGGTAATACTATCATTTAATATTTGATACCAAGGTTGTTGACCGTAGTTGATGTTCTCTATCTACCTACATCGTTTGGTTCCATGATTTATCGTATCCTATCTATATAGATCCGTTCTCGAAGCAGCTATCTAAAGATCGTTACATATACACACCTAAACAGCAGGTATGTGCATAGAAATATGCGGATATTTGTTCTTAACTATGCTATACATACGATGAGTAGACACACATATCTGGAGTTCAGTGTTGGTTGATGTGTTCGGGAGTACATATATACATATATATATACTATATATAGAAATAAATGCAATTTTGTGTTTTCAACAACCGGTATTCTGGAGTTTTACATGACTGCGAGTGGGTTTTGTTTGCAGGTAATGGAAATTTCATAACTAACAAGAAAGGAACCAAACTACGGTAAACCAATATGCATTTGGATCATGCATTAATTTCAATTCGGAAAGCTTTTTTTTATCTATTTTTATACCCTTGCAGGGTATTATAATTTCAGTCAGAAGTTTGCAACGCAGTGAAGGAGACATTTCCGACCCTATAAAGTATAATAAAATTATTACTTGTCCAATTTTCAACATATTTTCATATAATTTAAGACATGGCCATTTTATATTATTCCAGAATTTCGGTTTTAATTTGATCAAAATCAGAAATATTACGTATACGTAATGTTAAACCGAATTTTTTATATATGTTAATGTTGTATACAATTCCTGTTAGTTTTACTTTCCATTTGATAACATTTTATTAATTCATAATGATCCATTTGTAAGCTGCAAGGTTATACAAACTTCGGCGTGCCGAAGTTAGCTTTCTTTCTTGTTTATCATGTTAAATCTGCCATTAAATTATTCACTTTAACAATTTAAAATTTTCTTGATTCTTGGACAATTTGAACATAAGATTTTTAAAATTTTGATAATGTTTTTTTCTGCCTAAAATTGCTAGAGCTACTCAGCTGTTAATGCTGATCAAGAATATATATAATTTATAGGGTCGGAAATGACTCCGTCACTGCATTGTAATGAATGAATGAATCCTTCCTGTTTTCCTAAGGTGCCATGAAAGCTATCAGAGCTCTAATAGAACCACCAAGCATCCATCTTGAACTTAAAATCTCACCCCGAGTACCTCAGACAAGTAAGATTTATTTGCATTAAAAGGTTTGAAAATATGTACCTAAAACTCCATAAAATATGTTTAGAATTTCCAGGGCTAAACTAACAAACAATCCGTACTCATCATCTCTCCGAGAGTGGAGCTGAAACAAGATATTAGTCCACCTCTTCGATGGTGGGGCCAGAGCCGCCAGTTGGCCCCGAATTGGGACCACCGGCTGAGGGCGGAGGCGTGGGCATGCCGGCGCCCTGGTACAGTCTCGTGATGATCGGACTGCAGATGCGTTCCAACTCCTGCTGCTTGTGCTCGAACTCCTGCCGCTCGGCCAGCTGATTGGCATCCAGCCAGGCGATGGTCTCGCTGCAGCGCTGCTGGATGGTCTCCCGATCAGCGTCACTGATGCGGGAGCGCAGCTGCTCGTCATCGAGGGTGGAGCGCAGCTGGAAGCAGTAGGACTCCAGCTGGTTCTTGGCATTCACCCGGTCGCGCTGCTCCTCGTCCGCCTGGCGGTACGCCTCAGCATCGTTGACCATCCGTTCGATGTCCTCCTTGCTCAGGCGACCCTTGTCGTTGGTGATAGTGATGCGGTTCTCCTTACCCGTCGACTTCTCCAGGGCCGTGACATTAAGTATCCCATTGGCGTCGATATCGAAGGTGACCTCCACCTGGGGCACTCCTCGGGGAGCCGGCGGAATGGCCGAGAGCTCGAACTTGCCGAGATTGTTGTTGTCGCGGGTCATTGCGCGCTCGCCCTCGAACACCTGGATGAGCACGCCCGGCTGGTTGTCGGCGTACGTGGTGAAGATCTGCGTCTGCTTCGTGGGTATGGTGGTGTTCCTCTTGATCAGCGTGGTCATCACTCCGCCAGCGGTCTCAATGCCCAAGGACAGCGGCGTCACGTCGAGCAGGAGCAGATCCTGCACGGCCTCCGACTTGTCGCCATGCAGAATGGCGGCCTGGACGGCGGCTCCGTAGGCCACTGCCTCGTCGGGATTGATGGACTTGTTCAGCTCCTTGCCATTGAAGAAGTCCTGCAGTAGGCGCTGCACCTTGGGTATCCTTGTGGAACCGCCAACGAGCACAATGTCGTGGATCTGGCCCTTGTCCATCTTGGCATCGCGCAGAGCCTTGGCCACCGGCTCCATGGTGCCCCGGAAGAGGTCTCCGTTGAGCTCCTCAAAGCGGGCCCGCGTCACCGCGGTGTAGAAGTCGATGCCCTCGAACAGGGAGTCGATCTCGATGCTGGCCTGTGTGGAGGAGGACAGCGTCCGCTTAGCCCGCTCGCAGGCGGTGCGCAGGCGCCTCAGAGCCCGCTTATTCTGGCCGAGATCGCGCTTGTGCTTGCGCTGGAACTCCTGCACGAAGTGATTCACCAGACGGTTGTCAAAGTCCTCGCCACCGAGATGCGTGTCGCCGGCAGTGGCCTTTACCTCGAATATCCCATCCTCGATGGTCAGCACGGACACGTCGAAGGTGCCACCGCCCAGATCGAAGATCAGGACATTCCGCTCACTGGTGCCCTGCTTGTCCAAGCCATAGGCAATGGCCGCCGCCGTTGGCTCGTTGATGATCCGGAGCACATTCAGGCCGGCGATGGCACCCGCATCCTTGGTGGCCTGGCGCTGCGAGTCGTTGAAGTAGGCGGGCACAGTGACCACCGCATCCGTCACCGAGCCACCCAGATACGCCTCGGCCGTCTCGCGCATCTTGGTCAGCACCATCGAGGACACCTCCTCCGGATAGAAGCTCTTCCGCTCGCCCTTGTACTCCACGCTGATCTTCGGCTTGCCGTTCTCGGAGATCACCTCGAAGGGCCAGTGCTTCATGTCCGCCTGCACGGTGGCGTCATCGAAGCGGCGGCCAATCAGCCGCTTTGCATCTGCAAGTCAGAAGTCACTGGATCAGAATCCAACAAAAAGAAACCACACCGCGGGGAGCACTTGGACAACAGATTCGCTTTATTGGCTAACATATAGGGTCTGGTAATTGGTAATCGGTATTTGGACTAGTGTTTGCTTGTTTGTGTGTCTGGGTGCAGGTCTAGGTCACAGTCTAGGCTAATCTACCCGGACTTCTAAGCGGACCCTGACCCTGAAATGAAAGTACAAAAAAAGAAAGAAAGAAGACTCGCATTAGCTCTTCTCAGCAAATCTTTCAAAGGAAGGCAAGGGAATGTCGAAGAACTTTTTACAGAAATGATGAAAGAGATTACCTAAAAGATCTATCTAATTTCTTAATATTTTTATTTTTTATTATTACTAATGATGTGTAACTTTGAATTGAAGTTAAAGATACTAAAAATATAAATAACTAGGGCACAAAAGGATATATGGACTGCCCAGCCAATCTCTTTGAAGTATAATAAAATGTTAATAGAAAAGAGGAATATATTGAAACTACAAAACTGCCTACTTAATGAGTCAATTTTCTTATTCCTCTATTTATTATTTGTCTTGAAATATAAATAATAGAAAATAATTTAAAAAAAAGGCAATATTTTTTATGAAATTTCATTTACCCCATACTATGTTTATCTTCTGCCAAGGTATTTAGTTTTATTTATTACTAATTCTTCTTCGCTGCCTTTCATTATTAGCTTTGTTTTTCCGAAATCAAAGACATTGTCGCGAAAAACCTGCGACATTCCACCACGCAGCCAAAGTGAAAAGTATTTATGCAAAACCGAACGCTTTTCTCGTCACGAAAACAACTTTGCACTGAGACTTTTCTCGTTTATTTGGCCGACACAAATGATGCCAATAAACGCGACAGCCAAGAGAGCTTGGTGGCCAAGAGGCAGGAGGCGAAGAAGCTGCCTCATCAACCTCACCCCGGGAGGCGAAAGAACTGACACAACAAGTGGACGTGTCACTAGGCCAAATGCGGTGGGATCGGGCACTGCAGGGGATCGGGTGTGGGAGGCGGAGGATACCATCTCTCTCATGCACTGGCTAAAAATGAGATGTATGTGGAGGAGGAGACTGCACATTTTGGCGCCAGCGATTGAGAATTTTCTTAAAATAACCAGAATGCGAGATGTGCGAGTAATAAACAAAATGTGCGGGCACAGTTCATTCATGAAAATGTATGCCAGTAATTAAATCGGATCACTGCATGGCACAGAACCATGAGGGACTGGGACAGGGACGACGACTCACCAAAGATCGTATTGTTGGGATTCATGGCCACCTGATTCTTGGCCGCATCGCCTATGAGACGCTCAGACTCCGTGAACGCCACATAGCTGGGCGTGGTGCGGTTGCCCTGATCGTTGGCGATGATCTCCACCTTGCCATGCTGAAAGACGCCGACACACGAGTACGTGGTACCAAGGTCAATGCCAACCGCTGGTAATTTGGGCATCTTCGCTGCGGCTTTAATTAGACCCTCAACGCGCCAACCACGCCAAGGTCCCCGTCCCCAAGAGAAATAGAGAACGACGAGCAGAATCGACGACAAATCGAGACCGAAAATAAAAAGAAAATGAAATTAAAATCACAGTTTCCCCTTCCCAGGCGGCTGTCTGGTTACACAATCCGAGGATCCTCTCACCCAGTTCCGAAGCTAAGCCAAGTTAGCTTCACGCGACTCCTAGAAGGCGAAGCGATACAGATACAGGGAGATGATCAGGAATAGCAGCACAAAGGTCAGGACTCGGAAGAATTCGAGCGCCTTCTCTCTTTGCAGCTCCACAGCGTCTTCCGTTTGTCCTCACGTTGCCACAATGAAACCAGTGCGATCCTCTTCTCGGGACTCTCGAAGCTCTCCTCCTGGGTTTTCGCTCTCTGCAAGATTGGATGATGCACGCGCCACGACGGCCACCAGACAACTGGCTGGCCGAGTGTTGCCACAACCGATCCCTTGCCAAAAACGTTCGATCATCGATGGTGATGATGATGATGTTGCTCTGCCAACATGAGCATAATGGCGCTCACCGGTGCTCATTGAGAGGCGACTGCATTCGGTATCGGAAGGCCTCACCTGGCCATAGAATCTCTCTATACAAATGACATCTACTAACATTTACAATCACACACAATTATAATTTTTGAGCCTCATTCTCATTGCTTGCCTTTTTTATTACAAAGTTTTATGTTATTTGTTTTATAATGTAAATAAATTATAGTATTAATTACTTTAAGAAAAGGATTTCTAATCATTTCGAATCGTTCAAGGAAGAATTTGCGCATGTTTGTGGTGGCCAGATGAAATAGACAGCTGGCAACAGTTCCCTTCCAGCTCCTTTTTGGCGCTGCAAGAGTTTTACAATCGTCTATATTGGAAATCATGTTAGTCCTTGGTTTTTACTTACGATTGCTTGTAGACTTCTGGGAAATTGAAGTTGATAATAGAAAGAGTTAGTTAGCCGCTTGAGGATCGGGCGAACCAATGTGTCAAAGCTAACCTCTATCAAATCTTTAACATTTGCATTTACATATCTCCAAGTAGCATTTCCTCATCGATGAACAGATCATCATTAGTAAATAGAGGCGAGTCGATATCCAGTTCAAAAAATTCCTGATCGAGATTTGAAGGAGCGGTGGACAGCATTTCCGGTATATCCATCATGGGCGGAATTTCTACCAGCGGAGGCATATCTAGCGGTGGCGGCGTTTCCAAGTCGGTAACGAGTGCCATCTTGGGCATGCATAGGCTCAGCTCTTGAACAGCATGCTCCACAGTATCATTAGGAGCAGAGGTAGGCTCATCTTCACTATCAGAGATTTCAATGAGGGAGCTGGGAATAATAATTTCCGGTTTTATGGCATCCTTTAGTGGCGCAGTGGCGGAAGGAACCTGTTGATCGACGTGCGGAGAAATAATGCTCAGCATGTCGTTGGTTATCAGCCAGCCCGAATGCTCCTTGGGCCGGTGCAGCACAAAGGTGCGCTGAAAGTGTCGCTTCTCCCATCCTTGGGAGGTCTGCTCCTTGAAGTAGCCCGTTAGTGCTAAGATGCGTAAGCGATTATTGAACATCAGGACGTCTACGCTGGCACTCTGGATGCTCGTCAGCATTCGGGGAAAGCGTCCTAAGGCTTGAGTTAAGACTAAACTGCCCACCTGCAGCTTGCCATCGCGCGCGAACAAAGACTTGAGAGTCTTATGGTTGCGATTGTACAAGCTGTAAATGCTCACACGGCTTAACTGCTTCGAAACGCTCAGTGAGAAGGTGGCCTGAGTGTCATAGAGGTTGATGAGCTGGGGGCGTTTGGCGGGATCGTCAAAGCTTTCGTAGTAGCAATTGACGAACCGTTGGGCGAATTCAAGGCCAATGGAGCTGGATCCACCATCTTGCAATTGCTGGAATTTTGGCAGATAATCCAAATTGACTACTTTTGGCTTCGACTGCACGCAGCCATGGATGTCATTTAGCTCCGGCAGGATCGTTCGAATGTCATCCGATTCTAGCTTGGCCACTTCGTTGCCGCTCAGTAGCAGCGTTTTGATCTGAAGCTTGCTGAGATACTTTAGCTCACCCAAATCGTTGATCTTATTGGCGCTGATATCAAGGCGTTCCAGGGCGCTGAAGTCATCAGTGGAGATAGCACCGAAGGCCTTTAGCGAGCACAGATAATTGTTGCTCACAGTGATTCCTGTCACTTCGTGCTGGAGCTCTCGACGCGCCACCTTCAAAGTTCCCTCTAAGAACTTTACAACGTGTAGTGGGCAAAAGTGTTGAGAAAGGTGAGGATCTGCGTGGAATCGCGATAGATCCAGAGTACGGGTCGCAGCATTGTACCGTCCGCGCAGAGCCGCTTCGACTGCTTTCTCCAATTCCGCCGAAACTGGAGCGTCAATGATTAGAAGCCCAGGATTAACATGCACCTCCAACGGCTGACACGTGTACATAATCATTACCTTATCTCTAAGGCGATTTAGTCTGTTTGCGGATAGTGAGTTGTCTAACATAAACTCGACACAATCGTTGTTGTCGACCGGTCCGCTGCGCCTGAAGTTGAAAATGTCCACCTTCAGCGGCACCATGACCCAGTTCAGGGCCATGTAAATGGCTGAATCCGGCAGGCCGGCGCACTTGGCCATGTTCACCGTATACCAGCTGGTGACGGTGGCCGGACCCTGCTGCGACGCACGCGAGAGCGTTTCCATCACAGGACTCACATCCGAAGTGGAAATCAGCTGACGGACGTAGGTCCCGAGATCTCTGCGCTCCTGTAAGTTCTTTCGCAGATCATTAAGCGCCGGCTGGGCTTGTGTCTGCGCCTTAAGGGTGGTGCTGAGGCGTTTGCCACCAACATTGCCCTTGGTATTATGCAAAATTCGCATGGCGTCACTTGCGTTTCAACGATAAGAAATAGGATAAGTAGCCGAGTCAAGCGGAAGCTACGCAGTGAAAAATGCTGTCGCTACGCAGACTTTTACCGTTTAATCAGTGCTGTCAAGCGGCAGCAGAACTTAGTGACAGGTTGAGTTTTGCAACACTGAAACTGAAAGCAGTTGCGAAAAATCTCAGGGTGTTTTCAAAAGTTCAATTTATCCATAAATATTAATTCATTAATAACTTTTTATTTTTAAATGCCCTTTTAGTCGAACTTTTTTTTCCTTAACCTCTGAAAAACTGCATAAATTACAGATTTCTTAAGATTGATTGTAATTATCTATACAAGTTTGTAAAGTCAGCCATTTTGTTATGATTTTTTTTTAATTTTTAAACAAAATTATTTTCCATCATATTTATATTGTATTCGATCTGCGAAAATGTAAAATGCTGACTTAAAATTGTTTCTATGCTACATATTTTAAGTTATTAAATAATCGACTTGATGAGCAACAACATTTCCAGTAGCTTTCTTATTTGTTAATTAATGGGATTATTAATTAATTTCCTATATATAATTATAGTTTTCAAAAATCTGAAAACATAATTATGAGCCATCTGTTACTATATAAATATCAAACACTATAGCCAAAGTCAAGGGTGGGCCTTGACAATCTGCTTTTTGTTGGGGTAAGCTAAGAATTAAATGAAAACTAAAGTCGAAGACATTTGTTTTGGCCTTGTCAACAGCTGTTGCGCCAACATACATATTTGTACATAATTGTTGACAGACACTTCGTAATACTTAACCGGCCGTAAAATCATATAAATACCGACGAACCCCAAGACATTTATGTTATTACCAGCTTGGTAGTTGATCCACTTAAGATACATCCCCGCAATGAAACACTTTGTGCTCTGTGCTCTGGCTGCTCTCGTCCTTTTCCAGGCGGCTGCGTTTGGTTTTAAGGTTAATCGCGTTATCTATGTGGTAACACAAACCAACACCACTGCCAACGCAACGACACCCGCACCGGCAACCAACGCCACCGTTGCACCAACGGTGATTGTCTACTGCACCTGGAAGAACAACTGGTGTCGGCCGGCCTCGAATACCGTAAGGAACTGCAAGTGGGGCCTCTGCAAGTTCTCCGGATAGATAGTCACAATAAAGACAAATAACGATTACCACCATATGTTGTTGGCTTTTATTTGAAAGTCTGGCTTTTGGTAAAAAAAAAACCTGTTGGACTTGCCGGAACGGTTTCAATCTTAACTGGCGTTAAGGGTTCGTATGAAAGCTTTAGCAAAAATAATGATCCATACTAGACTTAATAGCTAACTAAATTCGATTCAAGCAAATCATCACCTAATGCGGGTTAAAGCCTAATTGGTTATTAGCTCTAGGGTATATAGGATATACTTATGTATATGCAGAGCTGTCACAGAAATCGCGTTGGATTTAAATTTAAATAAAATAGCTGTACAAAGTATGCAATAATATATTTTAACATATTGTAGCAAACTTTTGAGTAGCATTAACATTAATTCAAATCCAAAGCTCCTTCTGTGGTGCGCCTGATTGGGTTAGTTGTATGAATAGTAGTCAGTTTGGTGAAAAGGGTGAAACAAGAACGTTATATTAACAAGATGAGTAACGTCATACATCCTTGCTTAATGCCTGAAAGCGCATTCTATTTCTTAACTTTTACGCTCTGAACCTTATGTACGAAACAGGCGTAAATTTGTCGCTTGCACAAAAATTGCTTGCATATGGCAATTCAAAATGTATGGGCTTTATGCACCTTGCTTCAATAAGGCGTAAGGTGAAACAATACTTGGTATTTGGATTAAACTAGGATTACATTCTAGAGTTAGACAATGCGGACTAATCTTAACGTAGGATATGCATATGTGGTGGACAAAGGCTTTGAATTGAAGATATTCAGGTTTATAATGTATGTAGTTTTATTATGAAGTTTTTCGTTTTGGCAACTCAAAACAACTAGAAAATGAAAGTAGGTTCACAAGAATATATTCATTATATACTTATATAGCACTCAAGGGGAGCCAAAGTAATTATATTATGTTTTGAAGCAATGGTAATAGTTGGTTGCTTCTGCACCTTGTACAATTTCGAATGATTTTTAGATCTGGAGTTGATAATATCGAAAATATAAACATGTTGCAGGCCTTCTGATAAGACAATATATTGCTATCGTTTAGTTTCGTGTATTTTATATGAATATATGCGATAATATTAGATAATGTAAGTTCGTTCAATACTCTTATAGGTTATTATCAATTTTTTGTTTGGTTTCCTTTTTGTTGTGGCCCTTGTGGGCCACTGAGCAGGGTCTTATGGTATATATTTCTCAGTTGCTAATATTTATTCGATTGGCTTATGCTTCATAACGTTCGTAGAATTTTTGCATTACTTTTACAAAAATATACAGCTTTTAATCATTTATCGCTTAGATCATCATTCTCATTCTCAATCCTTTTTCTTCTTTATAATTCGTAAGGCAAAGTTCGTGTTTATTTTCTTCTATAATATCTAACTATGAATGTAGGTTTATGGGTTCAGTGAGTGCCAAGTTCTCGGTTTGTTAAACTAAATGCACAATTTCTCGTAATATTAATTAATAAACATAAATGCTAGTGTCTCGGAAATCACTAGGCAAATGGGAGCGGGGGGAACACAAACACAAAAGAGCGATACACAGAATACAAAAAGGATGGATACGTTAATGGTCATGGAAATTCGGTTCGGAGCAGGAGCTTTCAGCGCCTAACGATGCTGGAGGGGCGTGGCAATCCGCTGCGCTTCATCTGCGAGGGCGGACGTAGACCCGAGGGCTTCGGTATGCCGGTGGCCCCCGTTGTTACCTGGGTCAGCTTGGATGTGAGCGCCTGTGTGTCGAAGGATGAGGGTTGAGGAACATTGCCACCGTTGGTTGATGACCTACTGGTGTTGTCCTTGCTGTGCCCATACAGACTTCCCCGCGAGGAGGCTGACGAGAGGCTCTGGAATGAATCACAGCGAAATTATTAGCAAACAAGAATTAATACTTGGCTTGACTCACCTCTGGAGTTTCCGCCTCAGGTGCCGCCTTAACGCTCAGGCTGTAATAGCCGGACGAAGGACGAGCCAGGCCATTGGCTCCCACACGCTTAGCACCAGCCAAACCAGGTGCTCGCAGACCACTGACCAACTTGGGCACCTTGAAAACTGAGTCGTCCTAAGAGAGAGAAAAGAAGTAGTTAGCAAAGAAACTTTTAAGTTAAGTAGCAAGTATTTACCTCCTGAGGCTGCATTGGTCCCCGCAGTCCGCTCATCAGCTTGCTTGGCTGCGTGCCAGGTCGTCGCAGGCCACCTCCCAAACTGGGCCTTGGTAGCGCTCCAGCTCCCGTTGACGATCCACCACCAGGACCGCTCAATGTGGAGGACAGGTTGTGGAACGATTTGGACTTGATACCCATGGGACTCTTCAGCTCGCCGTTGCCGCTAGCCGGTGGCGCTGCCACAGTGATAGGCAGTGCACCGGATGGAGTGGAGTTCAGGCCGGCACCGGCTGATGTGGCTTTGCTGACCGTGGTGAACTTTTGGAGGCCACTTATGTATCGCGGACGGGAGAGGGATCGGGGCTGGGGAAGAGAGGGCGCGGGCGCGGCGGCTGTCTCCGCTGTTGCTTCCTGTTGCATCACCGGTCTTCGTTGGAGCAGGGCCTTCTCCTTGGGTTTCTTGTAGGTCAAATAGTTGCTCCCCGGCTTGTTGTTGTTGGTATAGACAGAGTTCTGATCGCGACGCGACAGGCGAACTGGCGGCGAGCCCTGCCGCTGCGACCGTTCCACCTGCTCCTCTTCTAGCTGAACATCTTCCTCAAATTGCTCCACCTCCGGGTCCGGTTGCTGTTGCTGCAGTTCATCGTCTATACAAGGCACTATAATCTCTGGCTGCAGGCGCATCTCCTTCGAAATCTTGATGGTCTTGAAGCGATCGCGATCGCGCTCCCTTCGCTCCGCCAACTTGTAAGTGGAAGGGTCCGTTTCTGTGGCCGCCTGAGGCTTCGGCGGCTCTTCCGCTGGTTCGGGATCAGGCTGAGGTTCTGCCGCAGGTGCCTCTCTCCGCTGGACGATGAACGAGGCCGAGTTGCAGCTTGCATTGCTGCCATTGCTGCCGTGCATGGCGCTCAAATTCACATCGTCGTAGAGTCGACTGCGACGGCTAAGAAGCCTCTCTCCGCTGCTGCTGCTATTGTTACTGTTGCTTAAGTGGCTCTGGTTGAGTGGTGGTGTGTCCACCTTCTCGGTTGGCGACTGCTGATACTGCTCTTCCAGTTCCCGTTCTCCTTCATCTGCTTCCGTCGGATCGTCCCGGTGAAAGCGCCGCCTGATGGTGTCCAGGGACTTTTGCATCTTCAATTGGTGCTCGCTCAGCGTGTTTACTTTTCCCAATTCCGCGAGCATGTGCTCGAACTGCTCTTCATCCCCCTGTTGGGCCAGCATCTCCACTTCAGCCTCGGCCAAGTCCATGACGCACTGCATCTGCTTGTGCTGCTCGGACATCTGCAGGCTGTATGTGCCATCCAGCGGCTGTTCGATCTGCTCCAGCAGTTCCATCGTATCCAGCACAAACTTTTCGCCGTTAAAGGAAGCGGCCGCTGCTACTTCTGCTCCTGCCCTAGCAGGCGGCTCGAATGTAGTATTGTGTTGTCGTCCGGGCCCCTGCATTGGTCTCTGCGGCGTGGTGGATACAATCGGAGACAGGTTCATGTCCACATGACCCTTCACCGTCGGGGTGTAGCTACCAGGCTTGTTATTATTATTGTTGTTGGCGTAGATGTGGGAGCGCAGGTTGGTAGTCAGCGGAGTTGATTCCATGGTGAGAAAGGGCAGCTTGCGATCGACATTCTCAGGCGTTTCACAGCGCGCCTCCGGAGTATCGCACCCCTCGGTATAGGTGGTGTTCATCTGCCGTGCCGTCAATAGCTGCGTTTCATCAGCTGCTGCTGTACTCGCGGCGGGCCTCTTGAAGGTGGCATTTCCATCAATGGGCAGGGATCGATCGGCATCCGATGGTAGAATGGATGCAGTAAGGCTGTCCACCAAATTGAAGGTAGTGTCGCCGATCATCTCCTCACTCAGGATAAGGGTACGCTGCAGGGCGGGACAGACTGACGGAGGCACGCCCACAGGCATTGTTCGATCAGCTGCAGCCAGGGGATTGGACATGCTGTCCGTGCTGTTGTCCATGGTGCTGCAGCCGGAGGCGGTCTTGCTCAGAGTCAGCGATATCTCGTCGATCTGTCCGATGTGCGAGTCCTTAATCAAAGTGCCATCGTCCTCGCACATGGTCAGCGATTCCAGCGCCTTGCGATCCCTGATCATGTCACTGAGTGTGTAGCCACCGATGCCCGTGTTGTTGTCCGCTGTTTGGTTGTTGGTCAGCGTTGTGGTCAGACTCGGCTCCTGCTCCAGTCCGATTGTAGATTGGAGGAAGTTGAGGTTCGTAAAGTCGGCGGACGTGATAAGCGAATTGTTCATCCGTTCCGTGTTCATGGAGGAGCAAATGGAAGACGGCGGAGAAGTGTCTTGCAGGAAGGATTTGTGCATGTTCGTGGTGACCAAGCCGCCAATTTCCAGTTGGAGCATTCCAGGTGGAGTGCCGACAGCTGCTCCTGAGTCAATTCCTGCTCCATTTTGGCTCTGCAAGAGAATAACAATGCTCATTTATAAGGAACAATTTAAATGCTGGGCTTCTACTTACGAAATCCAGATTTCGACGCTTGGGGCGGGTGAAGGTCTTCGAGTTGTGTTTGTAGGCTTTTGGGAAATATAAGTTTATAAAAAGAGTTAGCCTCTTGAGAATCGGGCTCGACTTATTGGCGACTTATTTATCTATGCCTTATGGTCCTAGTGAAAGCTTAATTCTATAACTGAATGAAAATATTTTGAACCCGATTTAAATTTCTCCGAAGAGCACTTCCTCATCGATTACCAGAGAATCATCGGTCCACAGAGCTGTGTCAATCTCCTGCTCTAAATCTTCGTCGATGTCGATGACTAAAGAAGCTGTGGGCACCATTGGCGGTATAACCACCATGGGTGGGACTTCTACCAGCGGAGGCATTTCTACCAATGGCATCATTTCCTCGTTGCTTGGATCGGTAACGAGTGCCATTTTGGGCATAGACAGGCTCAGTTCTTGAACAGCCTGCTCCACAGTATCAATAACTAATTTTGGCGACGCATTAGGAGCAGAGGTAGACTCATCTTCACTATCAGAAATTTCAATGAGTGTGTTGGGAATAATAATTTCCGGTTTTATGGCATCCTTTAGTGGCGCAGTGGCGGTGGGAACCTGTTGATCGACGTGCGGAGAAATAATGCTCAGCATGTCGTTGGTTATCAGCCAGCCCAAATGCTCCTTGGGCCGGTGCAGCACAAAGGTGCGCTGAAAGTATCGCTGCTCCCATTCCTGGAAGGTCTGCTCCTTGAAGTAGCCCGTTAGTGCTAAGATGCGTAAGCGATTATTGAACATCAGAACGTCCACGCTGGCACTCTGGATGCTCGTCAGCATTCGGGGAAAGCGTCCTAAGGCTTGAGTTAAGACTAAACTGCCTACCTGCAGCTTGCCTTTGCGCGCGAACAAAGACTTGAGAGTATTGTGGTTGCGATTGTACAGGTTGTAAACGTTCACACGGCACAACTGCTTCGGAACGCTCAGTGAGAAGGTGGCCTGAGCATCATAGAATTCTATGAGCTGGGGGCGTTTGGCGGGATCGTCAAAGCTTTCGTAGTAGCAATTGACGAACCGTTGGGCGAATTCAAGGCCAATGGAGCTGGATCCACCATCTTGCAATTGCTGGAATTTTGGCAGATAATCCAAATTGACTACTTTTGGCTTCGACTGCACGCAGCCATGGATGTCATTTAGCTCCGGCAGGATCGTTCGAATGTCATCCGATTCTAGCTTGGCCACTTCGTTGCCGCTCAGTAGCAGCGTTTTGATCTGAAGCTTGCTGAGATACTTTAGCTCACCCAAATCGTTGATCTTATTGGCGCTGATATCAAGGCGTTCCAGGGCACTAAAGTCATCAGTGGAGATAGCAGCGAAGGCCTTCAGTGAGCAGAGATAATTGTTGCTCAGGATGATTCCTGTCACTTCGTGCTGGAGCTCTCGACGCGCCACCATCAAAGTTCCCTTCAAGAACTTTACAACGTGTAATGGGCAAAAGTGTTGAGAAAGGTGAGGATCTGCGTGGAATCGTGATAGATCCAGGGTTCGTGTGGTTTTTTTGTACCGGCCGCGCAAGGCCGTTTGTACTGCTTTCTCGAATTTCCCGGAAACTGGAACGTCAATGATTGGAAGACCACGTTTTACATGCACCTCCAACGGCTGACAGGTGTACATGACCATGACATTCTCCTGCAGACGACTAAGCCTGTTCGCGTATAGTGAGTTGTCTAACATAAACTCGGCACAGTCGTTGTTGTCGGCCGGTCCGCTGCGCCTAAAGTTAAAAATGTCCATCTGGAGCGGCACCATGATCCAATTTAGGGCCATGTAAATTGCAGAATCCGGCAGGCCGGCGCACTTAGCCATGTTCACCGTGTACCAGCCGGTGACGGTGGCCGGGCCCTGCTGCGAAGCACGCGAGAGCGTTTCCATCACTGGAAGCACATCTGAAGTGTTAATTAGTTGGCGCACGTAAGACTCGAGGCCTCTGCGATCCTGCAAGTTCTTCCGTAGATCATTGAGTGCAGGCTGAGCCTGTGTCTGCGCCTTAAGGGTGGTGCTGAGGTGTTTGCCCCCAAACTCGCTTTTGATATTTTCAAAGGATCGCATCGTGGGACTTGTGTTTTATTTATGAAAAATCAGAGAAATCGACAGGGTCAAGCGCAAACTACATTTACCGTTTAATCAGTGTTGTCAAGTGTCGGTAGAACATACATAGTTAGAATTAAGTTATGCAACACCAAAAGAGAAGTTGTAAAAAAGAAGGGAGCCTTCAAAAGTGCGTGTTTATCTGTGATTCGTGACTTCAAATAGAAATAACTTTAAAGAGCAATTTCATTTTAGATATTGCCTTTCTGTAATCTTGTTGGGATCTACCTTTGAATACCGACATTTTTTTAAAGCTGATCTTATTGAAAACAAAGGCAGAGAATTCGATTTTTTGAATTAAATGCTTATTTTGTCAAATCAAATTTCTAAAAAACTTTGACGGAACGCAATTAAAGTAATCAAAGTCCAAATATGCATGTAGTTTTACCGTTTTTACCTTAGATAAAAGCTTTCTTAGTATTGCCCCGATCGCATCACTGATACGTTCACAACTTCAAGTTAAAAATTTTTTCTTATGTTTGGGAATATCGTAAACAGGACGATTAATCGGAATATAGAAAGCTCATCTGGCTACAGTAAACATTACCAGGTGATCATTATCGAATAGTGCTCGGTGTGACAGCATTTCAAACGCATTAGGTCACCTAATCGATTTTTGATCCTCCTGTTCCCAGCTCGATAATTGGTACGCAAATTGGAAGTGTATCACGCAACGCTTGATTTACTTTCGCTGTCTGGGCAGGAAGTAAATCGGATTTATATAATGCTCACTTATTATACGAGATTCTTGCCATATTTGCATAGCCCGTTTTCTTTGACCGTACCACGCACAGCTGTTCGCGACCACTGAAACGCGAGCGTGTGTGTGTGCGCTTGATTAATTACCGTAACAATAACATTGGCGCTGCTGGCCAATTATGGCCACAGCCACTTGGCAGACAACGGTAAGTACCAGCGGACTGTCTCCTGCCCACGTTGAAGCGAACTTTGTCAACGTAGCCGCCGCCGCCAGTTTAACCCAAATTTGTTTTAGAAAGCGCAACTGCAGGCAGTACTGCAACTGCGTGTGTGTTTGTGGGTCTGCATCGGTATGTGTGGAAAGGCTTACCCTCATTGTTGTACGGTAGCTGTGAATGCAGTTGCAGCGGCTGCGACTGATTATTCGATTTCCACTGCTGCAGTATGTTGGAGACATCATCGTGGGTCTTGTCCGCCAGAAATCTGCCAAGGAGGACGAGCACAAGTACCATGCATGAGTATTTTTAGCATTGATGCCCGTGCCGAGCCAGCAACAACAGCAGAGGAGGCAGCAACAAAAACAAGGGTGCATCACTCACATATATGAATCATCCTTTAGTGCCTCATCGATGTCCAGGATATCCATGTCCAGCGATGGGAGAGACTTTATGCTTAGCTTAAAACACTGAATATGTAATCCTAAATCATTGCGAGAAACGACAACAAAAAAACCTTCGCGAGTTTGTCTGTTGACCAATACAAGATACTAATTTTGCTCAAAACTGGTAGGGATGAGCGATATATAGTGACTGGTCACGGTTACTTTTAAGCGATGACTGTGACTGTGAATAACGAGTTCGTTAAAAAGTGCAAACTGATAATATCGCGAAATATCTATTATAAATAAACAAAGTTTCAAACAGATAAAAAGAAAATATAAATAATGTTAAAAAATTAAGCATGAATTAATATATCGTTAAAAAGATTAATGGGAGGTAAAACAAATAAAACAATTTTTATGCATTATCGTAAGTCACTTAAAGTACTTTGCTTATAAAATACTATTTTTAATAACTCATAAATTTATAAATGTTCAAACAGTCACTATTTCAGTAAGTGAAACGTCCGTGGTGTCCAACGGCGCCGTCTTTCCATTTTCTGTGATTCTTATTTCTTGAATCTTGATCCCGCAGAAACAGTAGTACGGAATTTCAAAATATATAGAAAATAGGGGCACGTTCATGCCAGCTGAGCGCGAATAAACGATAGTTGGTATTCGTTCGGATCTTCAATCTGTTCCGCGGCGAAAAAATGTTCATTCTTTTGAAGTGTGACCGCTCTTTCCACTTGTTGTTCGGTATTTTTGGGGACGAATAATGCGGTTATACTTTGTTAACAGCCGGCAATATTTAAAACACAATGGAACATGGTGGCACCATTGGCCATCGGGTCAGCTTCAAATAAAGCTGGAAACCAAAATCAAACCCAAACTGGTGCTCGACCTGAAAAATTACTACTGGATAACTTGTGCCAGTTGCATGACGAGATCTGCTTATTTCCCCACGAAAACCCAATCCAACTCCTAGCCAACCCAACAGCATGCTCAAATAAAATCCTCTGCTTCCGCCACAAAACCAATCTCATACACAAAATTTAGTCAAAATGTAAATTTGTAACCACCCAGTCAAGTGATAGGTCATAGCAGCTAATGCTCTTAATAAATTAGTTATACATAAATAAATAAATTTATTTTGCGCTTACCGATCGGTACTACTATCAGCTTAAATATAGAGGATATAGGATAATAGTCGTGATTTGGACTTACCCGCAGTTGAGGACTCTCAGTTACCTTTCATAGCCACACCGCAGACTTGGCCGAGATTCATCGATGATTAAGTCCTTTCGAGTGCAGAAGTTATTATCACAGCTTCTACACAGTTTTTAACACAGGATTATTAACACATACCATCAGTTGTTATGTGAACGGGTGGAAGGCCGCGGGGAGACTGAGGCTGCTGCGGCGAGTCGCCTCTTTTTATAGGTGTGCAAGGTGAAGAGAGAGAGATGGATAGGTCGAGAGAGAGAGAAACATAGACCGGGAGAGAGAGAGAGAGAGAGAGTATCAATCTCTAGAGGTAGAGGGATAGATAGAGATAGAGAGAAAGAGAGAGAGAGAGAGAGAGAGAGGAAAACATCAACATTTTTAAAGTGAAATATATTTGGATTTTTAGAAATTATTGTAAAGCGTTCATAATTTATTTTAAATAAAATAAAAATTTTCATGTAACTTTCAACTAGTTTCCCGTAATATGAGCATCTCTTTCTCCAGGTCTCTCTCTACCTTCCTCCTCTCTCTCTCTCTCTCTCGATCTCGATCTATCCACCTCTTTCTCTATCCACCTCTCACACCTATAAAAAGAGGCGACTCGCCGCAGCAGCCTCAGTCTCCCCGCGGCCTTCCACCCGTTCTCCTAACAACTGACGGTCTGTGTTAATAATCGTGTGTTAAAAACTGTGTAAAAACTGTGTAAAAACTGTGATACTAATTTCTGCACTCGAAAGGACTTAATCATCCATGAATCTCGGCCAAGTCTGTGGTGTGGCTATGAAAGGAAACTGAGTGTCCTCAACTGCGGGTAAGTCCGAACCAAGATTATTATCCTATATATATATCCTGATAGTACAGATCGGTAAGCGCAAAATAAATTGATTTATTTATATATAACTAACTTATTAAGAGCATTAGCTGCTATGAACTATTACTTGACAAGTATTATTCTAAAACGAATTATAAATGGAATAACAAACATTGTGTTTTAAATATTGCCGGCTGTTAACAAAGTATAACCGCATTAATTGTCCCCAAGAATCCCGAAGAACAAGTGGAAAGAGCGGTCACACTTTAAAAGAATGAACATTTTTTCGCCGCGGAACAGATGGAAGATACGAACCGATACCAACTATCGTTTATTCGCGCTCAGCTGGCATGAACGTGCCCTATTTTCTATATATTTTGAAATTCCGGACATCTGTTGCTGCGGGATCAAGAATCAACAATTAGGAATCACAGAAAATGGAAAGATTGGACGGCGCCAGCATGGAGAAGAACTGCAGGGTCTGTGCTGGCCACTCGACGGTACTGGTGGATCCCTTCTCCACGGAAATCTCTGATCCGCCGATTTCGGAAATGCTTAACTCGATTCTGGCCGAGAACTGCCGCGTCAATAGGGATGGCCTGCCCCAGAAAATCTGTCCAGCCTGCCTGGTGGCCGCACAGCAAGCGTTCCACTTCAAGCACAAGTGCGAGAGAAGCTATCGTTACTTTTACCACCTCGTCACTGCGGCAAACTCCAAAGGCGAGATTCTGGATAAGAGGCGAGGCAGGAGTGCTGTAAAGGAACCGACCATTGCCTTTGAGGTGGTCGGCTGTGAGGACCCGCTGGACACCACAGAGCTGCCGAAAAGCGAAGGGGAAGATGGTGAACTTGTTGTGAAGGATGATAACGATTCCAAACCGGCGGAGGTCGCTGCAGACTTGCACGTAGTTTTCAAATGTATGTATCAAGTATATATGTTCTCGATTCTCGCAGAGGTATACATATTTATATTAATACAGTGGATATGAATAATGACATAAAGTTGGAGAAAGAGCAGATGCCCTACAGGGCTGCAACCGACGGAGCGGATGAACACGCCGAAGAAGAGGACGCGGAGGATGAGGACGAGAACGAGGATGACGACGAGAGAGATGATTGGTCCGATGGGTGGTCCGAAGACCAAGAGGAGCCCAGTACGGCTCGCGATTCAGAGACCAAGCCACGGGCTGTCGAGAAGGATCTATCGCTGCTGTGCACCGAGTGCGGATTGACCTGCAAGTCGCATAAGTTGCTGACCAGGCACATTGCGCGCCACAAGGAGAATGAGGATCCGCAGCGACCGCACTTGTGCGACACCTGTGGCCGGGGCTTCAGGACAAAGGCGCAGCTTACAATCCACACCCGAAGGCACACGGGAGAGCGACCCTTTAAATGTACCATCTGCCCGAAGGCGTACACGCACGGTCCGACGCTCAGGATGCACATGCTGACCCACGACGAGACGAAGGCCCACAAGTGCTTGGATTGCGAGAAATCCTTCTACAGCATCTCCAGTCTGAGGGCTCATCAGCGGTGGCATTCGGGCGACCGACCGTACCAGTGTCCCGACTGTCCGCAGACCTTCACCAAGAACTCCGGACTGAAGCTCCACCAGCGCCTTCACACGGGTGAGCGTCCCTACAAGTGTCACTTGTGTGACCAAGGGTTCGTCCAGAACCACCATCTCGTCACCCACCTACGCGTCCACAACAAGGATCGGCAGTTCAAGTGTCCCGACTGCGACAAGTCCTTCTTCGAGAAGTCCAACATGAAGAAGCATCAGCGCACCCATTCGGATGTAAAGCCGTTTCAGTGCGAGGAGTGCGGCCGCGGCTTCTCGCATAATCACCACCTAAAGAACCATCTCCGCGTGCACACCGGCGAGAAGCCCTATAAGTGCGACAGGTGCGGCAAGCGGTTCTGTGCGAATCAGTCGCTCGCGAAGCACATTCTCTGGCACGCAGAGAACCAGGATCGCGCCTACAATTGCTTCAAATGTCACAAGGGCTTCGACAAAATCCAGGGGTTACGAGCGCACGAGAAAAAGCACCGGAGACAAGACGAGCCGAATCAGCTGTACCAGTGTCCGCACTGCGACGTCAAATTCGCCCTGAAGAAGACCATGGACAAACACATTGGCAGTCATAAAATTAGGCCCTATCCGTGTTCAGAATGTCCGGAGGGCTTCTTCTCCCAAAAGAGCTACAAGAAGCACCTGCGACTGCATAATCCCAAGAACTGGTAGATAATTTTTAGGAAAACATGTTTCGTTTGATCATTTAAATATTTATCACCTATGTGCAAAGGATCGCTTCCAAAGTATATATTTTAAGTATACAATGTTGCAATCGGAAAAAAAAACATAAAATAAGTATTCAAAGTATTTGATAAATATATAGATTTATATGGAAACTGGAAACTGTAGCTTTGTAGTTGAGTAAAAAGGCACAAGTGCAATATATTTGTAAGTTTATTGGTAAGTTATGTTTTATTTAAACAATCTAAAATTTCATTGTCCGTTCAATTAAGGCAAGTTTTGTGTCTGTTGCACAGTTTTTTGTTTTTTTTTTCCAACAATTCATGCGCTCCTTCCTATTGCCAGCATAATGAATAATTCTTTAATGCTATTAACATAAATGCCTTGCTCTTACACATTACTTTTTTCGCTTACGTACAGATTTTGATTTTCCTTTTTGATTTATGATTTTTGATGAATCGCAGTTTCTTCCGAGAAAGGAGGAGGCTTTTCAAGCTCTCCCCGCAAAAATAAAGGCGCGATATGTGTCCATTTTTTGTTTTTTTGATTATCAGTTAACAAGTTAAGGGCCAAAACGGACCCAACAAGTAATCCATAGACACAATGTATAGCTTTCTTGAGGGGTTACTTGTGAGGTCCATATGTGGCCACTTATAAAGTAGAGAGACGCTGCTTAGACATAGGTACGAGTACGAGTTCGTTTAAGATTACATTAATTACAAGTAGGTACAATAATCATATCGAATATGCGGTATTTAAAATTAATAAAGCGTAATAAGATAGATTTCACTACGAACAGAAGAAGAAGGGCGATGATGCTTCAGCTTCAGTATACAAATAACAATTAAGTACGATTCGCTCCCCTCCGATTTGTGTGTGTGTTTGTTTATAAATATAAATATTAAAAATATATAGCTTCGCGCCGAGCCCTACATCAAGAAGATGAGGGTGGCGTACACCTTCCAGCGGGCGGTGAGGTTCGGCGTCCAATTACCGCTGAAATAAGCTCCAGAGCTTGTAACTGGAGACGCGCTTGGCCAGATTGGCGGCGGCACTGCTGGGCGGCGACGGGGCGGACGATTCGGTGGCCAGCGCCCGCCGATTGTTGATCAGCTTGGAGCGCATCTGCTCGTCAATCAGCTCCTGCATGTCCATCTGCCATTGCTCCAGCTGCTGCGACAACTCAACCTTCTGCTGGATGGACTCCAGCAGCTGGCTGTTGGCCTGCATTAGCTCTACTCGCGTCTTGGCCAGCTCTACCTCGGCCTTGGTGCGCCGGCCGTTGGCCGCATCACGCTCCGTCTGCGCCTTGGACAGCAGCTCGTCCCGATCGGTGGTGTCCTCGAGGTCGCCACGCGCCTGATCTCGCTCTTCCTTTACGTTCTGCAGCTCCACGTCCGTCACGGTGACCTTGGCCTCTAATTGCTGGATGAGCTGGTGGCTACGCTTGATCTCATCCTCCTGCTCGAGCACTAAATTGCGCGTTTGGTCCAGCATCTTCTTGAAGTTACCCGCATCCAGGTTGAGCAGCAGCCGGGTCAGCTCGTCAGACATGGCCGACAGCATGCCTTGGCGGAACTCGATGGCCATGTGCCCATCCTCGTGGCGCTCTGAGCTCGAGATGGTGTTGTCCATTGACTCCAGCTCCAGCGATATGTCAGAGTTGAGACCTGTCGAGAGGGGATGGGTCAGAGGTTTGCCTCAAGCGATCTCTTAGTAATCTTTACCTGAGTCATCGTCGTGGCTCACTTTCAGCGAGTCCACAAGGGACTTAAGTTGTATGTAGACGGATCTGGCCTCGACCCACATATGGTTGGGCTTCCCCGTTTCCGTGTAGCTGCCGTCGTCCTCGTCGCACTCCATTTCAAACTGCAGACTCTTCTTGCCAGGGGTGCTCGAATTTGTATCCTACGGATGGCGATTTCAAAATGATTTCGATTAAAAATATATTTCAGAGTATCCTATACGGTACAGACTGATGTGAGGGGGAAAAGCTGGTTGTTTTATATTTTTGTTAAAATTTCCATTTGAATAGTTTTACGAATTTAGCTGAGCTTTGTTAGTTATCCTTGAAGAGCGCTTAATGATTGGTTAGTACATGAGGAATCTGTATAAAATAAGAAAAGACAACTTACGGCACCCAAACGTTCACTGAGTACATTGTTTTCGCGCTGGGAGCGTTCCAATGCTTGTAAGGTGGTCTAAAAAAAGGATTATATTTGAAATATAATTATTATTAATTTAAGTTTAAAGTAACTTCAAAGGCAGCCGTACCTAATCAAATACTTAAATTTAACAAGTTCTTTTAAAATGTATTCAAAACAATGCTATAAAATCCTACTAAATTACAAGTATACATTTTTTAAATTCTTCTATTGAAAGTTCATAAACTACTGATCATAAATTTATAACAAAAATACGGTATAAGAAACCCGCTAAATATTGGTATTATTTCAAGTTCAAGTTTGATTTTCTTCATTAAATATATCTATAAATCTTTTTGCCAATTTGTTGCTGAATGTTGATTAGATTTCATTCAATAAATTTGCTCAAATCATCGCTAATGAATCCATGTTGGTAAATATTTATAGAATGGAGTTTAGTCTTGGCGCAAAGCGGAGCAAAAAGAAAGTTGTTGTCGAGGAGATAAACTTGGCCGTGGCACTCGAGAAACTGCGCAGTTGGCTCCGTTGGCCCATAAATAATCTTCATTTGGTGGGTAAATCACGATTTCGTTGACGCGACGTGATAAAGCCAATTCTGGGCTTCCTCCGCCTCTAACCTCTCTCCCTTTCTCCGGTGTTCTGGCTGACTTACCTCTAATTTGGTTTCCTGCTCGCGGGCATGGCGCTCCAGCATGTGGATGCGGTCGGAGGCCTCCTCCAGGGACGAGGTCAGGCTCTCCTTCTCCTCCTGGGCATGCTGCAGGCGTCGCTCCAGCTCCTGTCGCTTGCCCGTGGTGAGGTTGAGTTCTGTTTTGATGGACTCCAAGCTGTTGACATGTTCCTGAAGGGAATTTTAGTTACCATAATTAACAATTATAATTTAAGTTTTTCTGGGAAAAACGTACCTGCAGGCTGCTATTCCTGTAGTGATACTGGTCCTTCAGTTCCTGAATCTGAGCACTGAGCTTCAGCTCGGTGGCATGCGCCTCCTGGATCTGTTCCGTGAGCCGTGTGTTCTGGTGCTGCAGCTCATCGATGAGGATGGTCTTCTCCTTCTCCGCCTGCCGGATGGCTGTGTCCTGCGTCTGTAGCTTCTCCTTCAGCTCGCTGAGATCGGACTGCAGCTCAAGGACGCGCTGGTCGCTCTCGTCCTCGGCGATTGCCAGCTTCTGGCGCAGTACATGCTTCTCCTGCTCGAGTTTCTGCAAGTGAGGGTGAAAAAATGAAAGTTAATTGTGTGTGCACTATGGTATTGTTTGTTCTATGACGTCTTGTCAATTATCCGAGTGTCGAGACAATGAAAGCCAGCCAACAATGGGCCCTGGTACAGGCCCAAGCAAACCGCAAGGTTAACTCAGCTCTCGGCACTCGACTACTAATTGTTTACTCTTATTTGCATTTGCAATTGGCTGCCGCTCGGCTTGCCGAAATGCAAAAAAAAAAAAAGACAAAAGAGTTGCCAGTTCCACCTCTCACTTAGACCGCCTTTTGCACCAATTTGCCCCACTGTGCCGGCGGCGGCCAAAAAGACTCAAGTCTCTCTCCCAAGCCCCCGAAACAATGCCAACGACTTTTGACACCGACGGCTGCTAAAGCAAAGCCAGCCGTCAAAAGAAGCAAATTCCCATTATTCAAATTAAAATGCAATTGAATTTTCACTTCTCCGCTCAAAGCTGAGATGCGGTTTGCAGACAAATGGCTGGCAAAATACTAAAAAAAATATAATTAAAAGCGCATCAGTCAGAAAGTGTTGCCGGGAGTTTTCAGCCAATTGTTGGAAAATTTTATTTTATAGTGGGTTGTAAAGATTATTCAATTTGTTTTAACAACTATATTCCACAATATTTAATAGTTTTTTAGTGAGTTTTATTTTATGCGGTTAGTTATTTTCTAATACTTATATTTTGCGGTTAATAAGTCATTATTGACTGGCTATGTTTTAGGTTTTACGTTCACTTGTAATAAAAACAAATTATCATAGGGTGGTTTCCATAGTTCTACGCACATGAAGTTTATGAAAAATTATTTCTAAACTCATTTCTATATTATAATTATTTATATGTGCTATAACTTTATTTCTTTTAATCCTCCTTTTTTTAGCAGAAACTCAGCATAGTTTTTATAGTTTTTCTAAGATTGTAGGTAAGTTGGAAATTTAGGGGGGGTTTAATTCTCTTAAAAGTGATAGGAATAATTGAAATTATTGACCGGATGTAGATATAACTTAACACAGCTTACAAATTATTGTATAATAGTGAAGAGTATATACAATATACACCCAAATATTTCCAAGTTTATTTTCCCTAATTGAACACTTAAGATTGATAGTTATTTTAAGATCGTTAGGTCTTCAAGCCCCAGTGAGCTAAGCCCGGCTTTCGACTGTCAATTTTGAATTATTGGCGCGAGAAACGGCAGCGAATAATTTGCATAATTGACAGGCGTGTGTCAGTCTTGGCCAGGTTTAAAGGCATGAGGTAAGTAGATATGACTAAGCGGTGCTTGCTGGGGGCTATTTGCGTTTTTTTTATAACCCGACCTTTTTGGATCAAGGCTCGCGGAGACATTGAAAATTGCATGCAAAGTTTAATCGATAAGTGGACCTTCAATTGGCTAGCACTGGCGAAAAGGCCTGCAAAAAACGTCAAGAAAATAGAATCCAAAGTCAAGCCTTGTAACCAATGCAGTCAGCTTCTTTTTTCTGCTGTTTACCGCGATAGCGATGCGGAAAAGCTAATGCGACCACGTATTGAGTTGGGGAAATCACGAGTTGGCAATAAATCCGAGTAGTCAACGCGATGGTTTTGGCCTATCAGCGAAACAACTGGGAAACCGAGTGAAAAGGCAACAAAAACAACAGACTAATAAATTGGAGCGACAAAACTGTAAATGAAAAGCTTAAATAAAATTACGAGCAATTTGCATAAAATGCAAAAGACGATGCCAACGATGCCGAAAAAACCACAAAGTAGTTGACGCTGCTGCTGCACCAAGCTCGAGCCAAAACCACGCCGAGCCCAAGGAAAACTGCAACAATGGGAAAAACTTTAATAACAATAAAGCACAATTGCTGGACTCAAACGCTGAGGAGACTGCGCGCAGACAGAGATAAGCCCAGGCAGAAATAAAAATTATTGTACATATTGTTGTGTACTTTCTCTGTTTCCATTTCACGCTCAATGAAATGTGTTGATGATGGCAGCAGCTCCACTACTTACAGCTGCCACCAGCAGCAGAAGCACCACCACCAGCACTAGCAGCAGCCGCAATAGCAAAAGCAAAAGCAACAGCGGAAGTTGCCATCAGCAGGTACACAGAGAAGAAAAAGTAAAGCCTTTGGTTTTCTCATTTAAATATTTTAGGGTATACAAATATTTTTCTAAATATCTAACAATTAAAGAAGCCAGGGCCTTGAGGTTTAAAATATGTTAAAATGCATTTTATAAGGAAGGGTTTAAAAAGTTGTCATAATATAATTCTAATACCAAGTTAATTTTAAAGAATTAGTTTTTGCAGGAATGGCACCTAAAATTCCCAAGTACGAATTGAGCTACAAGTTTGTATAAAATAACCTGTAGTCAGCAAGAAACCCATCTTTAAAGCTTAATTTTGTAAACAAATTTTTTAAAAACAATTATTTAAAAAGGTGTTAAATAGTGTGAACAACAAAATTACTTTTAAAGATTATTTTCATAAAGAATTTACCATTTGCACAATTTTTAAACATTTTTACGTATTCAAGATAACGTCTCTGATTCGATGAATTATTTTATTTATCACTCAATTAAAAACACACTTTTTTATGAAAAAACGTACATTTTTTTAAATGTTATTTAATTTTTTCTTCTAGTTTTTTTAAAACTCTATCAAAGTAAACCCCTTTTTTTATACTGTGCAGTCCATCGCTACAGCAGCCGTCGCCGCGCCGCCGCAAAAAATAAGTTCACATATTCAAAAGCAAAATCATGTGGCAGACTTTAATTGTAGGAAAACTAAAGAGGCAACAACAAAAGAGAAACAAACAAAATATAAAAAAAAGCAAAAAACATAGCTCAAAAAACAAATGCAGCCTCAAATTTCATGATGGACAAGCCAGTTTTGTTTTTGCGTTAATTTTATTACGTATATTTGTATTTCGGATCTCTTTTCCATCCACAACTAATTGCATTGCATGATCGCCATTGCCAGCGCCCGAAATGGGATATAGTCGCTGCCACGGATCGCTGTAAGCGAACACGCCCCAGCAGCCGGCACTGGCAACATGTTGCCAGCTCATGTTGTATGCTGTATGTTGCCACAATGTTGCCATGGCTCAGTTGTCTTATTCAAATCTCCACGTAACTCGACCCACTTTCGAACCAAACGCTCCTCTGGAATGAAAATTATAAATATTTTTGTGCAGCGAAATTTTGCGCAGGAAATGTCGAAGCAATTGACACGCTTAGCGACAACGACTGACGACAGAAATAATACAAAAAAAAAGAAGAAAAAATAATAGGAAAATAAACTAGGCAAACCCCGACGAGCGACAGGTGCGCGCAGGTGACTCATCAATGGGCCAAGTGCCATCAGGCGAGTGTGCACTTATGCAAATACCTCTCTAATGCCGGCCAAAAGTGAGCCAGGTAAATCAGGGGAAACTCGAGTGGGAGCGAGGGTTCCGATTAATTTGACACTTAAGCCTGGGTTAAGTAAACGGGGATTGTGGGATTTAGAGGATAATTGGAGGGTCTGATGGGGAGGAACTACAAGTGGACAGCTTTTAATTGGACTAAGACTTCGAGCTTAACAACCTTTAAGTAATTTATTGCCGGTATACTCAGACTGAAACTATTATTTGTCATACCCTTGCAGAAGCTTGTTATGCAGAATAATTACATTTTTAGCGGTCTTAATAAATTATATTTTTCTTTAAAAATATATATAACCAACAAATATTGTGAAGACTTTTAGCTAAAATTAAAAAGTATCCTCAAAACCAACAATATCTGTAAATCTGTTTTAAACGCAACCGATCCTTAAACTTCTTACTCTCTTAAGCTAAAAAGCTGTTCAAGTGCCTTCAAAGATGGTTTCCCCGAAGTGGTAATAATTGATCATCAACAACCCAAATGTTAAACTTTTAAAAGACCGCAAAAAAACAATTTAGAGTTGCTAATTTTTTTGAATTGCAGAAGCATGTTTTTTGTCCTCCCTTCGAGTAAGTAAAGTATAGAAGTCACTGATGGGTTTGGGGAGTGTTGAAAGCGGCGTGCCGCCATAGCTGCAGAATGCATTCGATAATTGCCGTAAAATAATTAACTAAATTGCCGGCCCAGTCACGTTGGCCTGGCTAGAATCGTGCCATAAGGGGTTGGGGCAGAGTGACTCGCTTGAATGCTCATTGGCAAGAGCGATGAGTTGACAAGGCTCACTTCTTGTGGACGAATGCAACAGGCAAGCAGCAGCAGATTGGAATGTCAAATGAATGGGAATTACCTGAGCAGGCAAAGGTTTGCACAGAACAAAAATACTATACTATTTATAAAATTTTGTAAATAATAAATAAGCTTTGACTTGCCTCCATAAATAACTTCAAAATTCATTGAGCTTTTATCCTCACCAGAATCTTAAAAATCTAAATGCCTTTTGTATTCCTTAGATATAAGCTTATTTTATGCATAAATTTATCCAAATTAGTATTCATATATTCAATAGGAAAATTAAGAAAATATTAAGAAAGATTACGGCTGGTTGCAGTGCATTAATAAACCTTCGGCTGGCTAAGCATTTTGAATTGCTAAAGATTTGCTCAGAGCCATGACTAAGACCGGGTGAGCTGAGCTCAGCTTGGCTTAACTCAATCCGGACTGTTTTGGGCGGGTGAGTCAACGGCCCAGACAGCATTTCCAAATGCATTTTCCACATGCTTTGCCTTGCCTTGGATTGCATTTTTCTGGCATTTTTCTCTCAACATTTTTCTTGGCTGTGCGTATTTAGCCGGAGTTCATAGATAAATCAACCGCACTTCGCTGCACAAAATGCCACTTTGGGGGTGGAAAGTGGGGCCTGCCGGTGGCCACTGGCAGGAAAAGTTGCAACTTTCCGTTTTCCCAAGGCACATTTCCAACAATTACAATTTTAATTAGCGGCACTCGCACATAATGGCTAATGCCATAATGCACTTTATTGGCATGCAGAGCGAAATGTGGCTCACAAATTATGCAAATTGCACGTTTAGTCGCAAGCGTTTTGACTAATTTCAGCTCATTTAAATGGAAACCGATTAATGATCATCATCGCTGATAACAAAGGGGGAAGTCTTGTGAAAAGTCTCTCCTCCGCTGGCTTAAATTGTTGCAGCTCTCCGGTTGGCCAAGAAGCGAGTGTTAAAATCAGCAATTAGCGCTGGGGATTGGCCCACACTGCAGTTGGATTGCACAGCACAGTCGTCGACAATAAATCAATTCGGTTGCCAGGCTCTGCTCTGCTCTGCTGGCCAGAAAGGCAATTGAATTGTCAACAGCCCACAGGGCTTGGAAGGTGGCCAAGAGATGCACTGGGCAAATTTACAAATTTTTTTTTTTTAATATTTAACAGTAACGAAAATAATTTAAGTCAAATAAAGGACCAAAAACCATCGAATCTTCCATAACTAATCTTCTACAACGTTAAACTTTGTTAACACAAACAGGTTACCAGCTCTTTATTTGGTTTTAATCTCTAAAATCTCGAAGAAATACAATTATTTATGGAATACTTTACATTAAAAAATGTTTTTTTTTTGTTAAAATGTGGAATCATTGTGAATATTTAAACCAAAATCTGATTAAGGTTGTTCAATGTATGTGCAAATAGCAATATCTTATCACTTTATAAGATAGGAATTTACAATTTTGATTACTTTTTTAGTTCGTTCATGTGGAAAGTGATAACAAAGCATACATGAGTTTACTTTTTCAAAAGATATTAATATTTGATTTATCAGTTTATCAAAGCTAAAACAAATAATTATGTACATTTTTATAAAGACATGATATTTTTAAAGAACAATGATGTTAGCAACATTTTAAAACCATTACAAATACCATTTATTTCTTATGTTTTGTTAGGGATATTATTATGTGTTGACCACAAATTAATAGCATTTTGAAACATATAATAGACATAATAATGGCTTAAGATTCTTGAACAATTATAATGATGAATCAATAAAACAAGTATATTTATAAGAGTGAAGTTATCACATCATTTCCTTGTAATATTTACTGAATACATTTAGTGTAATATAAACAATGTTTGCTTTACAGTTCTACAAACTCTGTTATTCGTTTTATAATATTTTTCTCCCAGTGAAAAAAGCACATATTTAATTAAACTGCAATCGAGTTGTGTTTTTGTCACCCGGAACACTCCATAGCTCTCCATAGTATAAAACTATTGACAATGCACCATGCGGGTAAGTGCAGCATTGACCTCCTCCCCCCATTTTATGGCCAAAAAACAGACACTCACAAACGACAAGCGTCGCGAAATGAACTGATTCTCAACTTTGAAGCCATAAAAAAGATTATATAGACCAAGTCCGAAAACAAAAGCTTGTTTATGCGCCTAAGGTCATGTCGCAGTCAGCGGGGGGTGTGGCAGCACTCACTTGGGCCTCCGCCACAGTTGACTGACTGACGCGACTCGTCTTCGGCGGCCGCCCGTCCAACTTTCAGGGCCTAATAAGTATAATAATAAAAAATAATGCCACAATCAGGCAAAAGGCGAATCTCTGCCATTGTTCGGTTCGGTTTGCTCGGCGGCAACTCCAGGCAATGCAATTTCGGTTGCCCTTGGCTCTGCGAGAGTGTAAGCCAAAAGTGTGGGCCAAAAGCCGCAAGCCATGCAAGACCACTGCTGCCAACTTGGTCATGGTGAGTGGCATGGCATAGGGATGACAACAATTGGGGGATTTATTTGCGGTGATTATTATTGCTACACACAATTGCTAATTAATTCGGAGGAAATCAATATTAAGAGGATTTTTAAGAGTAGAAATCTTTTTGGAATACTATGAAAAGTATAATAAAAATATGTTGAATCGAGCTTATATTTTACTCTTACCAATCATCAATTCGTGTATAACATTAATAATACTTTACCTATCCTACGTATTCTAATAATACTTTAGGAAAGTTTGTCCACCAATATATTCGTGAAAATAAATAAGAGCTTCCTTATTAACCGTAGCCTAAATTTACATTATTACCTTCTAAGATGTAGAATTAATATTTAATAGTCTACCCCACAAGTTTATTTTTAAATAACCAATTTAAAAAATTTAAATTCAAGCAAATAAATGCAATACCCTCACAGAAAAGGTTTATTGGCCCAACCCCTTTAAAAACCCACTTCAACCCAATAAGCCGGCATTATTTTGCTACCCATTTTCTGCTCCATATTTCTGTGTGTACATTTTGTGCAATTTCATGGCAAGGAAAAGCCCTCGAATTACAAATAAAATGCAATGAAATCGACATTCACCGTTTGTAATTTCAAGTGTTTGGCATTGACAATATTTTCGTGGCAGACATCCCCGTCGAACCATTGTTAAGGAAATTGTGAAAACGCCGAAGAATTGGGCAAGCGAATTTATATTTTTATCTTCGAGACGAAAACGGTTTCGAGAGCGAAGTTAATTAAACCAATTTCGGGATGAGGGGCTGGCTCTGGCTATGGCCTCAGGTGATTGGCAAGACGGAGCATGGCAAAAACCTAAAGTGTGGCAATTTTTGTTGGCGGCTCTTTAAATGTGACAATGACGACAACCAGAGTCGGAAGTGGTTATTATGATTAATTAGCAGCTCTTGGCGAGTTGGAAAGTGTGGGTGTGGGAGACATTGTTTACAAAATACTTAATAAAGATAAATAAAGATATACAAAAAATTCCCATCCCAGCTCGGCGCGATGATTCATGGAGGAAATATAAGAAATCGCTGCACTTGTTTCGCTTTTTAGCCATTATCTTATCGCCGGCACATGCGAAACATGGCCAAAATGAAGTGGAGAACTTATCGCCGGGCCAGCGATAAGAGCCATATTCTGATAGCCGGCTGGTAGAGTGACACAAGTTCTGTGGACAGAATGAGGTAAGCACTCGGCAGAGTGCACCGAAATTAACTCACTTCTAGATCTGATTGCAGGCCAAAAATTATTAGGCCATAAATATGTTACTTACGGCAAAATGTAACGCCCACTGCACATGTTCACACACCTGAGACGATCAAAAAAAAAAAGGAGAATGTGAACAAAAAATGGGGAAAGGTTTACATTTGAGCCACAATTTCATTCAGTGGGCAGGGCCAAGCGTGGGCTTTTTGGCCAAACTCTTTCGGAGTCAATGAAACTTAATAGAAAAAAAGAAGCTGCCAGAAGAGTCACCTGCCGGAGTCAGAGTCAGCCCAAAGAGGTGGGCTTAACAATTAGTCACCGTTTGGGCATAAAGAGCTTAAAGAGTCTGGAAAGTCAAGAGTTTGTGGAAGAAGTAGGCGAAAAATATAATTTAAAAGTTATTAAAAATACAGTGGAGCTTGGCAAAGAATTATTTTCTTACTTATATTATTTAAGAACTCTAGATATGCTAATCTCTTTTTAATAATAAATATTATATTATCGTTATAATAATAAATATTATGTTAGTTTTATTCTATTCTAGTATTATAAAAAAAAATTGTTTTCAAACAAAGAATATTTATAGTTGATTAAATATTTACAAAGAGATCAACATGTTTAATGGCGAAATCACTAGTTGCCTGAATTAAATAATGTTAAATTTAAAAATTCATAAGTACAGTTTGTTGAATTAACTTTAATACTTTAAAGTTTAAATTTAAAATTACAAATAATTTATAGCATGAAATAATAGAATTCAGTTTTAAGAAACCTTCATAACTTGATACAGCATAATAACTCTGTTTTATTTCTTAGCCCTTTGTTTTTTAGCTTTAATATCTCAAAATTAAATTGTTCTTTTTATGGAATAATACTCCACCATTATCGTTTAAAACACTTCTAATTTTAATACATAATTAAGCCTAATTTATGTATTTAATAGCTCAAAGCTCTGCTGCCATCACTCAGCACACAAAATCCATAAAAGTATTTGGATTGCCTCAGCCATTCTAATTTCTCAGCAGCAACTCATTAAATATTTCAAAATAATATACAACCTGTGTTTTTCACTTGTTCTTTGCATTGTTTATACAACCTGAGGTCTCTTGTTTTTTTTTTGTTTTTCGAATACAATTCTTTAGTCTCCCCCCGCAGGTAACCTCAACTTGCTGGCTAAGAGTTTTTTAATTATGCTGCCTCCGCTAATGACGCGCTCGGCCAGAAGAGATTGCGAAAAAATAGTAATAACAGAAAATATGTATAGAAAAATATACCTGGCTATATGAAAACAATTATCATTGTGGCACAAGTGGCCGAGTAAATGAACTCCGAGCCAGACAAAGGCAAAGTTTGTATAAACAGTTGTTAAAACACAACAAAAAACGGCTGATTATTCAATGGCCAGAAGAGAGTCTCATTAAAGCCCTGATGAATCTTTTTTAAGCAGATTGATTTTTATTTTGATTTCATTTTTGTTTAATTTTAGCCACGAAAAATAAGGCAAAAAGTGGTCTATAAAATTAGCCTAAGGCAAACTGCTCTCTCGAATTAAATAATTACGTGGCGTGTGCTTCCTACAACACCTTTATTTCCTCCCTCCACATACACACGCCTTTTTCGCCGATTTCTTTTCGGATCTCTTATGCATATACTTCCAACTTCCAACTTCCGATTCAGATGTTAATGCGATGGGGACGCTCCCCTGTCAATAAGCTGGAATTAGCACCTGTGAACCCTCCGCTAAATTTCACTTTCCCACCTCAATAAATGGGAGAGTTCGCAAATTCCATAAATGAAATGTTTAAAAATAAAAAGATTAAATTCTTGGCTTGACTTCCTAGTTGTATGACAGATGTTTTTTGTTTGGGAAAATGTCATTAATCTTGCAATGGCGCGCTTAACAAGCGTACGAAAATAAAACTATGACACAGAGAACCCCGAAAATTGGGCCCCCAAGACCATTAAGTCAAGACAAGACCAGCCAAGCGGTCAGCTCAGGGCCACTCGCAGTGGCTTAAAGTCTTCAAAGCGGAATCATCGGATAGCCAAAACTTAGTATATGGCCAATGATGAGTGCCGTGCCCCTCGGAGGGTAACTAGTTGGAGGAGATTTAAGATTACGACTCCCCGGCTACTGTCGGCTGATGATGCGAGCTGAGCCCAAGAACAATGGCCCCGCCACTTGCTAAAAGATTATTTCCATATAATTCCTCGGCTGCTTCGCGTCGAAGGAAAATCTTTAAATTTATGGCCCAATTATGTACGGGGAAGACATGTTTTATTGCTCTGCTGGTGTCTTTGACTTTGTTTATGTTTTGCTCGTCATAAATACAAGTAAATAAACATTTTCTTTTGTTGCTGTGGTAGCCATGGTTAAGTGGTAACATTTCCAGTCGATATTGATTAATTTGTTGGAACTTGAGGAATTTATTGGGGGAACTGTCAGGGTTTTTATACTTCTCAACTTAAGAGATAGTTACCCTTATTTTTCTTTGTCTTTACAGAAATTGCAGCAACGCTTTTCCAGTTTTCCCAGGCCATATAATCGTCGTTTTTTATGCATCTTCCTCATTAAAAACGTCAACTACATGGGTTACTCTTTTTTCGGCCTGTCCAACACCTTGTAGCCTCCTTAACTTAACTAAAAATCAGCAAAAGAAAAAATTAACCACAGAGAAAGACTCCACTTACAGTTAAAGAAACACATGTGGCAATCTGTCCATAATTCAAAGTGTTGAGCTTACATGATACCAACCGCCGTGCTCTGGTGCAACACTGCCGCCTTTTACCGGGCCAAAGCCAACTCGGAGTGCAACACGGCGACCTGCGAGTGACAGGCGACTTAGTTCTCAGGCTGCAATGCTAAATGGTTTCCTGGGACCCCATCCACACACATACCGAGGCAAAGAAAAGAGTTTTGTGGGTGAAACATTTACGCAAACAATGGCGGAAAGCGGCGAGAGCGCGCTAATTGCAAAGGCGGCGTAAGGTGCCAGCGAAAAAGACAGCACTGCTTTGATGGGGGTATTCCAGTCACTAAAGTGGAGATTGTAAAAAATAAATACCCTACTTTTATTTCCTACATCTTTTAGTTTACTTTTATGGTGTATATGAAGTATTTACTGGGATTTACTTAAAACCTTTGTTACTTCAAAAAATTAGGTTGATTGACTAACACAATTTTATTTCCCTATTTTTATAGCTATTTTGTTTGTTATTTTGTTGTATGAAAACTAATCAATCTTTTCAGTAAAAATGCTTTAAGTTTACAAGTATTTTTTTAATGTTAACAAATTACTACAAATTAACTAAAGTGAGTGGAGTGTCCCCTTGGTACTACACAAAAATGGGCAAGATACTTCGAAAACGATATAAATTTGCAAAGAGCCGTTGCATAATACCAGCACTTGGGTACACACACGCTAAACTCACACTATTTTAAACAATCGGATACTAAAACTAAAACTGTTTCAATTGCAGCCTAAAGTGTGGCTACACTCAGAAAAAAAAGTATCAGACAATTAAGATAATCATCAATGAGATTTCTTGTCTTTAAACTTAATAAAAAATGGAACGTTTAGGTATAATCTAGGGAGTATAGTACTTATTATATTATTTATTAAGCTACTTCATGCTTGAATAGGTTAAGGATTTATAACGCTATATTCAAAATATATTCATAAACAAATTTAAAATATAAATATTAAAGATATCGAACTACAAATAAAGGTGACTTTCCTTAAATAAGGATCGAAACTAAAACCGGTATTGGCTTCAACAAGAATTTAGTTCCTAGGCCACGAACTTCTTTAAATTCCTTAAAATCTATTAAAGTAAAATCAATAATGAAAAATAAAATATTTTACAGACAAATGTCTTTAAAATTTGACATATTTTTAAAAAGATTTGTATATAACTATATTTGTGTTATTTTTTGTATTAGGTGTGATTTGGAAGAAATGTTTTAAGGATAATCTTTTTCTTATTTTCTAAATAGTTCTGATGACTTTGGTAAAAACCTTCTTATATTCAAAATAAAATGTTTTCTTCAAGTGTATATCTACTTCTCTCTCCCACTATCTCCATCTCTTTCTCTCTCTCCATTTGTCTCTGTGTCCAACTCCATCTGATTGTCGTTGCGCATGCTTAGTAGAGTAGAGCGATCGCTTCGCTGCCTTGTTTCTGTCTCTGTTTCTATGTCAGTCTCTGTCTCTTTCTCAATCCGAGTCTCTGGGCCAGGCCTGAGTCACTCACCAAATAAGTCGAATTCGATTTGTGCGGATGCTCAACTAATTTTAATTCGGCTTATTTATGCGATTGAGTAAGCCGATGCCGCGACGCTTTGGGGGAAATATGTGTAAATAAAATGCAAGGTTCGTCTTGAGCTATCTTTTGGCCTGATGACACGATAATTGGCCTTTAAATTGGCTTTTAATTGTGCCTGTCAATGCTGCTGACCTTGTTAATTAGAGTTTACAATCGGTTAAAAAACTGTTGTAGCAGCGGATGGCTTTAAGCCGATATGCACTTTAATTATTCTGTTAGATTCAGTGAGATATGATTAACATTTATTACTAAATGGAAGGTTGAACACTATTAGGAGATCTTAATATTTTAAAATTAGATAATATTTGTTTTGAATTGAAAAACATTGTAAATAAGGAAGAGTTTATTTTGTCATCTTGTGATTAAATTCAACAATAAATATTTAAATATTCCTTATGAGCCTTAATCGAGAATTGATGGTGTCACCCATTTCGAGATTGAAAATTTGCGGCGAGCTCTTTTTATTACATATTTCCTTGGTATTTGAGAAGTATATAGCTTTAGTTATTAGTTTCCTATAACTTCATCCAAGACGCTTTTAGGCCATATAAAGCCATTAAAGGTCTTGGGTCCCCCCATTCTCCCATTGATTCGAACATTTCGATGGTCGATAACACACTCACAGAGGACAGCTTTGCAATTAACAGATCCACCCCGACCACAGTTATGGTTTTGCCATTTGAATCGAACGCGGAGTGCATAAATTACTGTCATCAGGAGGCAGGAGCAGCCACTGGAACCGCCAGCTCCAGCCAGCAAATCCTCTGAAGCGCCTCCTTGGTCGATGGGGCGGCACATTGTTTATGCCACTTGGCCTGACACTCGAATTCGTTATCTGATTTGCGTGAGGCCTCCGAAAAAGTTTTTGCCCTGCCGCATGGCCCGACTTCGGCGGGTGCGGGTTAGGGCTTTGGCTATATCGTATTTTGTGAAATCGTCTATTATTGTCATCATGCTAACGTTCGATGGCCTTATACATATGAATATTTTTTTCTGTATATTTATTTGCATTTGTATTGGCCTTTGAAATTTGCCAATTGGCCGTTTCGACGATGCCTGCCTCTTAGTCACTCATACAAAAATATCTATATTTTGGATTGTGTGTATATAAGTATGTATGTGTATATATTGTATTATTGCAATGAAAGCTGGCCAATTAGAGGGGTACATATACAGTGGCGAGCAAAATTGAGTGCATGTTCTCAACTCTGACTTTGACCATCAATAAAAGCCTAACCACACAAGCGAATCCCACAATTTTTTTTTTATTATTATTCTCAAATTATTTAATACTTATTTTAGGAAAGAAACAATAACTTATCAGTAGGGGAAAATTCTTAGAATAAAAAAACGAAACAAACTCATATAAACTCAATTTTGCACGTTTTAAGTTTTCTACCTATTTTCGCTTTTGCACTTCTCTTATCAGCAAACAATCTCCAGATTAACCGTTATAATAGTTATAATGCTTTTTTGGGTGGTCGTAGATTAGTTTTAAATTTGCTTTTGCGGAGCGAAACTGTTTTTTCGTGAATAATTACAACATTTATTGAAAAAAGCCCAAAAATGCGAAAATTATCGGGAGAAATTGAAAATAATGTTGTGAGCCTGACCGAAAGTGGCAGTTCTACAAGGAAAATTGCCGAGAGGCTTGGAATCAGTCAATCTGCGGTGATCTCCATTCAGAAGAGGCGAAAGCTGACTCCGAAGCCTCAGGTCGCAGGCCGGAAAAAATTATTGAAGGACTCTGATGCTCGTCTAATGATGTCAGAAATGCGAAAAAACAAGCTTTTAACACCAAAAGGTGCTTGTCTGGCCATTAACAAAAATGTCAGTGAGTGGACTGCTAGAAGAGCATTGCAGGACATCGGATACATATCGAGCGTAAAAAAAGTAAGCCTGCATTATCCGACAAGAACGTCAAAGCTCGCTTAAAATTTGCTAAGGATCATAAAAATTGGACCGTTGACGATTGGAAACGAGTTGTCTGGTCCGATGAGTCTAAATTTAACCGTTTTCAGAGTGATGGAAAACAGTACTGTTGGCTTCGACCCGGAGATCGAATTCAAAGAAACCATGTGAAGCAAACCGTTAAACATGGCGGTGGTAATATAATGGTATGGGGATGCTTTACATGGTGGCATATCGGACCTCTACAATTAGTTGAAGGAATTATGAAAAAGGAGGACTACCTTCAAATCCTACAAACTAATCTTCCCAACTATTTTGAAAAATGTGCGTATCCCGAGACAGATATCGTCTTCCAACAAGATGGGGATCCAAAGCACACAGCAAAAATAGTTAAGGAATGGATTGGAATGCAGCAGTTTCAATTGATGGAGTGGCCTGCACAAAGTCCCGACCTCAACCCGATTGAAAATCTTTGGTCAATCGTGAAAAGACGGCTTGGGCAGTACGATGCAGCTCCAAAAAACATGGGTGACCTTTGGGATCGTGTTGCAGTGGAATGGAGTCGAATTCCGAAGGAAATACTTCAAAATTTGGTCGAGAGTATGCCAAAACGCATATCCGAAGTTATTGCGAATAAGGGACTTTGGACCAAATACTAAAATTAATTAAGTTATTACATTTTGTTTGAAACGTGCAAAATTGAGTTTATATGAGTTTTTTTAGTTTTTTTATTCTAAGAATTTTCCTTTATTGATAAGTTGTTGTTTCTTTCCGAAAATAAGTAATTAATAAAGTAAGAATAATAATAAAAAAAAATTGTGGAATTCGCTTGTGTGGTTAGGTTTTTATTGATGGTCAAAGTCAGAGTTGTGAACATGCACTCAATTTTGCTCGCCACTGTATAGATATGACAGGCAGAGATAAGACAGGGCGGCGAGGGAGTGAGTACCCATAAACAGGCGGGGAGATATTGTTAATTAATTGTCAATGAGTCAGCTGGCAAGTAAGAGGGCGAGTTTGGGCCTGGTTTTTGGGTGGCTTTTACCTATATAAACTGATTTTTGTTAATATTGTTCTATGAAAGTGTGTAAGATATATATTTTAAATATAGAAATTATGTATACTTTATTATTAAATCAAGTTTGCAATTTATCTGTAAAGAAACTTAAGCAATCTTTATTCCTCAGCTGCAGATTTTATCTTAGTTTATTTTTTCTGTTTCTTCTAAAAAATGGCTACTGAATTGCTTTTTGATTTAATTTTTTTTATTGACTTGGCTGGGGACGAGAGACTCCAACGACATCTTGGGGCTTCTATTGTTCCCAAGCCTCGCTTTGACACCGAAAATTGCTGTTGGAAAGTGAAAATGCTTTCACCTTCTGCAAATTCATTAAAAATCATCAGTGTGTGAGTGTGTGTTGGGCCAAGACAGCGAGCACAACAATAAATTTAATAAAATTATACACATGCAACATATGTACGTAGAGTACGTGGGTTCCCAACAACAATGGTGGGGTACTGGAAGATGCCACCATAGTATCTCAATATATCTATCTCAGAGGTCGCTCCGCTCTCCCTAAGAGTACACCAGACTTCGAGTTGTGGAAATTTACTATAATTTACTTGCTGCTGTTAATAATTTTCAATTGTCAGCCGCAATTTGCACATCAATGGACTTTGACAGTGAGGCGGTACCGTTGGCTCACGGTCTCGGCGATTATGTAATGCTTTAAATCAATATCGAGTGTAATTTGCGCCAGATCCGCTTCCTGCCGATTAACTGGCATGTGGAAATGGATCTCCGTGACGGCCACAGTTAGCCACATCGGTTGTTTGTCTGCCTACCAAACTCCCCTTTGGTCAAGTTTGATGGCCAGGCACTGTGACAATTAAATTAAAGCTACCAACTCCGCCTCGAAGAGATGATGGGAGCAGCCCCTCGTCGTGGAGCGGGAGCCATAAATAATATTTTCAGAGCTTCAAGTGAAGCTTGGATATCTAAAATTATAAAAAAGGGAATGTTAAAATACACCTATTTATCACAAAATCTCAGGGGTCCTGTTTGTTTACAACCCTTTTTCTTTCTTAAATTTATTTGTTAATAAAAATATAATATGTACGCATCAGTTCAAGCCCCTCTTGTTACAGTTTTGACATCTCATAAAGCTCATTACCCGCTGGAAAAGCCAAAGGCAGCCTCGTTCGTCCCCCGGAAAATCCGCATTAAAAACTCAAGTTTCCCCGATGACACAAGCGAAAACCAAAGAGGATGAAGAAGGTGGAAAAATGCAAGCTGCTGGCCTGGCCGATACGGAAAGTAATTTGCCTGGGCGAAACAAAAAAAGATTGAAGGGGAAAACAAAGCACTCACCGTGACATTTTGCCAGCCCATCCATCCACCCAACATGGCCAAAGAAATGCTATTACTGGCCAAGAGCCAGCCGCAACTGCGAATAGGGTGACGCTGGCGACTAATGTCCAATAATAATCATGGCAAAACTATGTCGAACGACCTCAATTTGCCACCTTAAAGAGGGGGGCCAGGCCAACACACCAGATCGTACAGCCCCCCAATGGGTTCAATTCTAATTTCCAGAGAAACCAAAGCCCGGGCCAAAAAGTTGAGCCAGAATTCCCTCGTGTGCGAATGAATTTGCATACCCATCCAACGGCGGCAAATGGGGCCAAAATGTGTGGAGGAGTACTCCGTCTCCCAGTTGGGGTTAGGAGTACTCCCAAGAAATGGCCAGCAGGTAAATGAGCTCCCAAAAAAGCTCTCTGACTCACCGAGGGAAGAAGATTACATTAAATAAGCACTTTTTTCGTTGCTGTTTCGAAGATCGATCAAACTGGTTTTCAGCACATGAGATGGACACGATACATATACACACCCGCTGCTATATAAACCCGTATTATTCGCATGCAAATTAGTTGATTTTGAAATTTTATTGCAAAAAAAAAAAAAAACAATGTGTTGATGACTTCACCTCAAGCCAAAAAATAAAAATAAAAATAAAAGTGGCTTGCGAACGTGAGGAGAGTTTTATTCCGATCAGCTTTTACTTCAGGTCTTAACTCTTTTCGCATATAGAACGCGTTTGGTTATCTAACCCTAGATTCAGTAGGAGTACGTGTCCCACTAGTAGGTGGCTTCGATTGAGAGGTAACCATTGAGAGAAGTGAGTTCTTGGTCCGCCCACTGCCTGGGACAGGGTCAGTTCGGCTGAGTGAGACGATGGACATGGTGGGCGTGCGACTCACATGAAAGGCGGAAGATACACTCTCAAAGTATTATTATTTATGTGATTCATGGAGATTGATGAACGATAAATATAGCTTGAGTGGTTAATGGTTATTAAAAAAGTATGGGAGCTTTGGAAGTATCAATCTAAGCCTTTTTGGAATTGGAAATAGAGGAGAATCTATGTAAGTGATGAATTTTCATAGGTTTTTGGGATGGAGTAATATGAAAAAGGGTTCTTAGAGGGTTGTTTATGTAAATTGAAGAGTGAGTGCAGCTTGATTTTAATGATTTATTAGTACTCTTACAAAAATAACACTAGAACCTTTACTGTAATTTAAAATTTAACAACATTTTAAGCCTTAAATTAAAGTTCTCTTGCGAGGAAAAACTTTATAATCTATGATCTAAAGTAAAAATGTTCTATAAATCTTTAAGTTTTACGGGAAATTAATAACTGAAATCACTTATCTTTGCAAAAATCATTATTTTCTTAAATTCTTTTATAATTCAACTAGCAAATTAGTTAAGAACCTGCTTCCACAACCATATTCCTTCCCAATTAATATCCACAATAAGTAAAACACCCGTAAGGTATGTAAATTCACCTCCCAATAGCCCGAGGCACTTCCTTTCATTAGCCACAAAAACCACAGTTGTTCACTTCCATTTTCTGTTGTTAACTCAACCACATCCTGTTGAAAGAAAGACATAAACTTACAGCGATCAAGGCTAATCGAAGAACGTTTAAATGGAATTACCTTTTCATTAGCATTCTTAGAAACTCAGCAATCGGCTGAAAGTTTCAATTTAATATCGTAATTGATCAAAGAATAAATTGCCAGCGATTGTGACTGGTCGTTCTAGGCGGCAAAAGCGCTTAAATTTATTATAAAAACTTCAACTGAAACCAGTTGTTGGCCAAGCCAATGTCAGTCGCAAAACCAAACAAAAGTTATTAAAGCAATAAAAACGACCACGTCAGGGGCGTAGACTTTCGAAAAGGCCAAAGGGGGCCGAATTGGAATTATTTAAATGCCTAACCGTAACAGACGCCTACGTTCCAAATTATAGACTTTACTTTCGGCTGCCATTTGCAACACTTGGAGCGACCAAGTTGGGCTTCAATTTCCTAACCAGTAATAGCCACAATTGTCTGCAGATCGTGATAAACGAGCGACTTACAGCCGCCACAATACCTCCGCCAGATTCCAATTGATTTCCCCGCCAATTGTTCTCTCCGGGTTCGAAGAAAACACGTTTTGGTAGTCAACATTGGTCAACTATTTTTGGTCGATTGTCTGTGAACTAGTTAATAAGGAGTGGGCTTAAAAAACAACATGAAAAACGAAGTGAAATATGGCTGAGAATGAGTAGGAGACTAGCATGATAAGCCTGATTCAGAGCAGTCTTTGTTGTCAGAATATATAGAGGAAAAGTTGTTCTAGAGAAGATTGAAAAGTGTGGGAATTTAAAGAAACAGTTATATATGGATTACTGGTGTTATGCCTTGAACTAATTACCATACTTTCCAGAACCTTGACTTAAGCATTCTCCTCACTTATTCCCCTTATCAACCCAGGGAAAACCATCCTCATCAAGGAAAAACCCCTTAAATGACCAATACAAGGCCTTGGAGCTCATTAGCATTTGGGAATCGGGCCGCAGAACAATATAGTATATATAGTATTATGGCTCATATAAAAGTTAATGCAAAAACAAATCGTAGCTAAAAATAAAAGGCAATGCTCGTAAATTGGCACACACGCTTCAACAGACCGCGAAATCCAACAACAAAAATACAGAAAAAAAAAATGGGCTAGCTTCGGACCAAAGCTACTGCCATTTTAGCCACAGCCAAACACCTACAACCCACAGAGAGCAGTCTAATTACGTCAGTCGTCCACACAATATGTATACTAGCCATGTAGTATAAGCCTAGGATGGGCCCGCTGCCCGGTCTATGGCCGACCACTCATCCGTCCAGCGAAGTGACATTGTGCGCTCCAAAATGTTGAAGAAATTAATTAGATACACGAACAACAATTTTGCATATTGCCAAAAGCACGCAAATAAAAGTGAATTTAACGAATATTCCGGCCTCACGTCACTTGCTATATCCGAAGACCGAAAGGTAAAGTCAAGGTGACAAAAGTCCAAGATTCGCAAGATTTATGCGGCAGCCACACGACAGAGTTCCCTAAAGCGATTACCATGGCTAAGAGATTAAAACAAATAATTTAAATGACAATTGACCGGGTCAAGCTCTGTTTTTCTGGCGTCCCAATTTCATTACGGGTAAAGCGATTTTCATTTAATGGCTCTAATGGAAAATGGAACATGGGAATTCTCTCGACTCTTTTATTTTGGGGTTTTAATTGGAACGGGCTGGTAATAAAGTTAATGGGTTTTCAGTTGAAAATGCAAGTGGTGGGGGAATGTTCATATATAAATATGAATTGAGAGGGAACCCTTATGACTGGTATAACTATGAATTATTAAAAAGTGTGAAATGAAAGGCTGGATTTGAAAAGTTAATGACTTTTCAGTATGAATTAATACTACTAAATGGATGTAAAAATGTGATATTTAACTAGAAATTCAATTAATTTAAGGAATGGTAAAAAAAGAGTTATTTGACAGAATAACAATATGAATAACAATAATTAGAATAATAAGAATAACAAAATGAATAACAATATGAACTGGTTTTGTAGACAAAATAAATGTTTATATGGATCCTGCTTTTTATAGGTATTCTAAATTAAAGTCTAACAAAAAACACTTAAATATTGATAAAACATTCTAACACAATTTAATGATATATAGTTTTAAATAAATTATTTTATGTACTTTTAAAGATTTTCCTTTGTTTTGAAGCTACTCCTACAGACAAAGAGACAAGTGACACGGCTTCCCAATTAAGTCTTCAAATATTTACAATTTCAAACAGGTTAAATTTATTACAACGACTCTCCCATGACATCATTGTGGCAGTATTAACAGGATATTACGCGGTCAGCAATTGGCCTTCGCACTTTCATTTCCAAGTGAAGATGAAGTCACTCCTCAACGACGCTTTTAACAAAAAAAAAAACAAAACAAAAACGGGGAATACAAAGCCCAGTTTGAGTGACTAAGCCAACTACGTATAGTAAATAAGGCCCAAACCCCTTGAAAACATATGTACCAACGATAATATTCAAGTTCAACGCATTGCTGTGTCCTCTGTTTGGGTTACTGACACCGTCGCGGCTTCCAGCCATCATCACCATCCCGGCATTTCCTGGTATTTCCGTGCATTGGATTGCCATTAATCGGTCGACGGGGGCGGGCACCGTAATTGATAAGAACACACCGTGTGGGGGGTTCAGTCAACAAAAGTACATTAGCCTAACTATTGGTTCTGGGCGGAAAATGGTAGAAAATCGGTAGGGAAATTCGAGGGAATGTCGTTGCTAGCAATATGCTAATGAACGGCCACGAACTTGAGCCGCGGCTTGAACTTCACTTGGAGCAATAGCATTAGCTGGAGCGGAATGGTTGTTTGCCCATCGGAAATTCTTTCTATTGTCAGTTTAGTTACCCTATGTACGGGTGGGTGTGTGAACAGGTGAGCAACCACCCACCCGAGCGGTTCAAGGTCGGACGGCAGACATAAACTTGTGAAGCATTAGGCAAGGTGTTATGCATAGACTCCAGGAAAGAGCGCCTGATAAAGCCACTTTGCTACCTCCCTTCCACATAATTTTTTACTTTTACGTCGACGTGTGTCACAAAAACTAAAATCGATTGCCTTACGTGATGTACTACATATATAGTTCAGTAGCTTACTGCGCAGTGACATGACCGCGGGACAGTCTAAATAGTTAATGTGCCCTCGTGGCACTCCTCACCTGTCTGCGTCTGTCTCTATCCCTCACCGTCATAAAATTGCAATCGACAGAAGTTAGCCAGGTCTCCCAGAGCTGCATTGGACAGGCGGACAGACAGGTGTGGTGTTTCGTCAAATAAAAAAATCAATATCCATATACATATGTATTATTTAACTCTCGTCCTGGGAATGCCAGCAATGCGTCCGTGCTGGGTGGTCGTAAGCCAGATAAGTAAAGTACAGCTACATGTCGAGGTAATAATCAATGCAAATCACTAGGTGAGTCAATCAAAAAACCCAAAGAGAAAAGATAAATGTTAGGCTCTTTGATGACAACTATTAGTTTGTTAATAAATATTTGAGAAGAGAACTAAAAAGAGCCAACTAAGGTAAGGTTCGAGGAATTTAAAATGGTTCTTCGAGGACTTTCTGTTAAAGTTTATTTCAAGCTGAGCTATTAAGCCCCATTTTGTTTAAGGAGGACACAAATAATTGCTATTCAGATAGCAGTAAAACAATTATTTTATTTATGGCTCACACTTCAACAAATCAGATAATGCAATGATATATGGGAACAGGAAAATTTTCCATTAGTAAAGATACAAAAAATATATAAAGAAGGAACATTCCCTTCCCCTTTAAAGTTCAATAACTCTGGTAAAGAATACCAACTATAAATTATTTGTTTATTACAATAATAGCAATTACCTGCCATTGTAATAAAAATAAATAAATAATCAATAAGCAATATTTATATATATGAAATATTTTAAGCTAAGCTTAATAGATCAATAGCTTAAGATATTCATTGTAATTCGTCTAATATCTGATTTGTAATATTTTTAAAACTAAAAAGCTTTCAATAATAATATTTTAGCAACCATTAGAACCTTTAAATATTTGAAAACAGCTCTTTCTCTAAACTTTCAAATAAATACTTAAACAAAGACAATAGATGCGTAACGCTTCTTTTAATTACAAGTACAAAAACCTAATTCAAATAATATTTGTCTGAAGACTCACCTCAATTTTGCTTGAATAGTCCTCAATGAGCTTCTCCTGCTGCTTGACCAGCTCCTCGTTCTTCTCCAGCAATGCCTTGCCCAGCTCGGCGGCCAGCAGGATGTCCGACTCCTTCTGCTGCAGCTGGGCCCACACATCCGGCTCCTGGTCGTGCCTCCTGGCCTCCATCGCGCTGATGTAGTGTTCTAAATCAATCGAATCCCCAATTAGTGACGAGTGGTCGAGGTGGTCGAAGCCGGAGTCGTCCGGCCGGAGGCTCGATGGGTGGCCAATGCCGATGCCGAACTGGCGTGCCCGCTTCGACTGGCTGCCGGCACTGCTGTGCTTGCTGCTGCCGTTGTGGCTGTTGTTGGTGGATATGGATGAGGCAATGGCGGCGGCGGTTATAGCATTCGCTAGCTTTGGTTTATGCATGATCGTTAGCGTTTTCGGGCGGCGGCGGCGGGTGTGGTGTATTATTACGGGCACAACAACGAACGAACCAGATTTACAGACATAACACACACTCACACACACACACTTTGGGTAGTTTAAGATGCAATTTGTTTAAGTTTTGGCTTTGGGATTAGTCTGCAGATCTGCAGGTCCTATCTCGGGGTGTTAGGTATTCAGATGACGCCGTTGGAGTAGTAGGAGTAGTGATGGTTCCGAGCATAGTTCCATGGACACCGTGCTGCCCCCAGGGAGCAGCCCAGATCGCAGAGGGTTAGAGAGCGGATGCGATGATGTCTGGAGCGGCAGTTGGTTTCGGTTAGAGATATATAGGTATATGTATATGCATAAAGTAAGTACGCAGCCGTAATGAGAATTAGCACTAAATGGGGACTACATTCCGAGCTGGGGAAACCTCTAATCGCTTGGCCAAAAAGGAGCGACGTTGTTGGTCACGTTGGCACGTTTTTAGTTACTTGTTTCTGGGGTTTTCATTTCGTTTAAGGTTGTTTTTTGTTGGTTTCTGGGGCCTTTACAAGGTGTGGGGTGTGTTTGGGTTCGGAGGGGGGATGACATATAACTACAGGGTTAAGCAAGAGGGTTAATATAAAATGGAATTTGCCTTTAGCCCGACTTAAGTAAGTCTTTAGTCCGTCTTTAGTTAAGCTTCAAGCGGTTTAAGTAACCAAAAGAGGGGTTTAGGTTTCTTAAAGATTGGGATATATACAAAATGCAGGGAAATTTCTAATAGTTAATTACTACTATTAAATAATTAGACAATTTACAAGGGTTGCTTTAGTAGATATGAGTTAATGGATCAGAGGGATTAGTAAGTAGCTCCGCCTTTGGGTATGGATTGTATTTACAAGATATTTCTCACTATATAAATGTAGGTACTTCCAAAGAGCAAACTCATTTGGGGTTAAAGTCCCTTGTAAACCCACAATTCGCGTTTTAATACGGTTTAAATTTCTAACTGATATTTATGTGTATATAACTTTTTTCGGTGGCTTCGCATTTGTTATATAGAAAATCCATTTGGCAAGCACTTCACGCCTAGCTGCTTTTGCCAGCAACTGTTGTTTTTAGCCAATATATATATATATAGTTATATATAAATTATACGCTTCAGGCAACACTTTTGGCCAACATTTATTTATTTATTTATGTACTTTTTGTGTTTATTTTATTTTATTCATAGCAACACACACAGAGGCACTGTTCACAGAGAGACACACCGCGGAGTTTCTGTTATTATTGTTTTGCATTTCCGCTATAGAGTGTGTCAGATTTTTAGCCAGAGCTCGGCACTATTATTGACAAAACAACAAAAATAAATGCTCGCTTAGTATGGGACTTTTGCTCTAATTAATTCCCCCAAGCGGAAAGTATCCGAGTATCCAGCAGATACTTTCCACTTTCGCAAAGCGCACCAGAGTTTGGCCCTACTTCTCCGCTAAACGTTAAATACATGTAGTTATCCCCGCATTTGTATCGCAAAAAGGGCAGAAACCTCGGTCACGACGCTGCTCCTCCACTCTCCAAGCAGAACTTCCGCTGTCCGAGTCCGAGTTCGAGTTTGATTCCGGTTCCTATACCAATTCCGATTCCTATTCCGATTCTCCGGAATCTACGCGCACTTCGCTTCGCTTCGGTTGGCTTTAACTGGGTCCGATTCTCTTGGTTACGATATTTTGAGAGCTTTAGATTTTCTGGCTTTCCCCAGCTTTTCCGGGGCGACGCGACGCGTTTCGGTTACGTCTGGCTGGCGCGAACGCTTTTTACTAACTGAATAGCGCCGTGCTACGAAAATTGGCAAAACAAATGAGTAACCAAGCGACGACGAAGGCTAAACCTCGTATCTTGGCAACAACAACCAACAACGGGGCAGCGACGGCGGCTCTCTTAAATTACAAAGCCAAAAGAGAGTTATGAAAGAGACGGCAGGGTTGTCAAGCTCTCACCTGAGCTGATTAGATTGCAATGGAGTAATAATAACGGTTACAAGGTAATTCAGATAGGTTTTTTAGATAACAAACTGCAACGCGGGGCAAAGATAAAGGTAATAAATGGCCTTTCTGTAATGGGTTAGTTATCAGCAGTGAAGCCATGTGGGTCTTTTTCCTAAAAAAGTGAGTCACAGAAGATATAAAGCAGAGTTCAACTAAGGTATACAAGTTTTTTTAAGTAAACCATAAAAATCTTTAAATACCGTTTAAAAATATTTACTAAAAAGTAATTAACTTGATTTTCTTTAGCTTTAAAGTATTACTATTAAGCTGTTAAAACTATATTTCCCACCACTAGACAACCCTGCCCACCTCTAAGCCATAGGTAAGCTCCACTTGGCGCTCTCTTCTATCGACTTCCCCCTTGTAACTGATGGCGCTCTCTCTTAGCCGACATTTGCCTTGTTTGCTCTCGTGCCTCTTGGCCGCTCTTCGCTGTTTGTTTTGCTTTGGGACTGACTTACGAAAGCGGCCAAGTGAACTCTCAGTTTTGGAGAAGTGAGGGGGCGAGGGGTCAGGCAGAGACCTGGACCTCCAAAAACCACATGCACCCATACGTACACAGGCTTCAATGCAAAATTTACATACGGCAAGAACACAAACAGCAACAGAAACAATGGGCGCCCAAGAACGGCAATAACAATGGATACACTTAAAAAATAAAATGTAAGGAATAAAATTTATCTATATTTTTTTTGAAAAAGATGTAAATAAAATAAGGTAAAAAAATACTTTAATAAAAATTAAAAGAATCTAACCAACTATTCAAAAAATCAACTTCAACTTACCCCAAGGTATTGCATTTTTTTCCAGTGCATTCAAGTACTGACGATTTCTAAAGAGGAAAAATAGACATGGTCAGACCGTCGAGTGCGTGGTACTATGTATGCCCAAGCCAAGTCTTGCCCCACCCCGGCTCCTCGCTGCAAACACAACATGCACAATGAGCCCCTCAAGTGGCCAAGTGAAGATGGAGACGAAGATGAGCTCCAGACCGACAGCAGACCATTGTTCTTGGTGGCCATGCCCAACTCCTCCGCCAGCGCATCCGCCTCCTCCTCCTCCTCCTCCTTCTCCAGTGTGATCCATAATGCTGATGTTGCGTGGCCGCTTGTTTATGTTCGGCGGTGTCTATGGCCACTGTGTTGGCTACTGTTTGGCCATTTGGCCATTTACCAAATTGAGCTCTCGGATGGTGGCCTAACCAGGCGTAACTAACTCTTTGTATGCCTGCCAGGTTTTTTCCCTAGCCACGAGTGAAACTTCCGTGCTTCCGCCGAAGATCGATCTTCTTTGGGTTGCCTGGTGCCCCTCTGCCTAATGAGGAAGGTTTTTGGGTGCCTTCCTCGTACATTTGTGGGGCATCCGCATGGAATTCCTCCTCGTGGCTCGTTCATCTCCGGTTTCCACTCGGCAGTTCACCTGCAATCAAGTGTTCTTGAGCCGCTTTATTGTCTTACACTCTCGCTCTTGTTGGGGTCCATGTCCATGTCCATGTCCAACCATCCAGTCATCCATCCATCGAGATCTAGGGTGTTCTGTACCAAAGATACTTCACTATACCCCACCCAAACAGGTTTCGGTTTCTTGCTCTTGCTCTGCATTGTCTCGCAGTTTTTTCTTTAATTATTTCTTCTGTTTTTTTAGCTTTGCTCTTAGGGGAGGTTGATTAGCTTTCCCAACAAGCTGGTGTAATTTTTTTAAGAACAGTGGAGCACTGTCTGGCCATGAAGAGTGTTCCACTTGAAAGGGTTTATTAAATTATATAAGTGAACGAAACAGTGAGAGTGAGTTTGAAAAAATTAAAAATAATAATAAAAAAAATTTGAATATTATATTAGCTTTAAATAAATCATAAAATATATAATAAAGACAGCATCACCTATGGTAATATTATTTTTCTTTTAAAGAATTAAGCTTAAAATTATCATAAGTCAATAATGGATTAACCTTTTCTTATCATAACTGTTTACCCTATTTAAGAGCATCCCAAAGTCTTCTTAAAAAACCGTTTAATGCACACATATGTACATCTGGCTTATAATATGTACAATAATTATGTTGTTTTTAGCGCTCGGCATGAGTCAACTCAGCAACAAGTTTTGGGGCATTACCGGACGCTTTCTGGCCAAAAGTTGTTGCGACCAAAGAAGTTGAAGTATAAACTGGAACTGCAGAACAATATGTAGTTACGTTACCAGATATCTGTGTCAGTGACAGTTGTAAGCCATAGTGAATTGGAGCTTGGAGCTGGGAGAAGGATCTGTCACTTTGGCGGTCGCTGCAAGCAGAGCGCGAAGCCCGGCTCTTGGCTCTTTGTTCGCGCCGAAAAGGTTAACACAAGTGAGGCGTATTACCAAACCAAGCCCAGTGGCTCAGTCAGCGGCTGACCATAAACAAAAGCACCGCAAAAAGGTCAAACGCTGGCCGAGAGCCGGGCGTGAGAATGGCTTTTGGCCCGGAGGGGGCCCGGAACCAAGGCGACCGACACACATCGGAAGCCGCTCCATAAATGTACAGCAATCAGATCGCATGGGAGCTAATTTTATTTCGGCGGAGAAGCCTCTACGTGTTCGCACCTACTCAATGTAACACACAAACTACATATTTCTGGTTATTCGTCGGTTTATTATCTTGGCACGATTATTTAAGTGGATTTTGATATGCCAGGTTTTTCCTAGGAAAATATATGTTTTCTCAAAAGGTTAAATTGGGGGAACATTTGAAATGTGACACGAAGTTATAACTCGGTTCGTAAATGCATTCTTTGATATTAATTTACTGTGTTAGGTGTCTTTAAATAAATAAATTTTTAATTTAATTTTACTAATAGTTTAGAAAATGGTCAAGCCAAAGAAATTTTTTGAGACCCGAACTTAATTGTTTTACTTCAAAAATGTACATCCTAGGAAGTATAAAATACTTATTAAGGCGTATTTTTGACAGTTTAAAATAAATTAATAATAAAATGGTAGACCTAAGAAATAAGTTTCCTCTTTATAGATTTTAAATAATTTTAAATAACTTATGAAAAAATAAAGAAACAAAAATTATTGTTTTTAGATAAAAAACATACTTTTAACATCCCAGTTTAATTTTAGATAACCCCGTGGGTCAGGGGGACTCATAGCCTAGTACTTTATCAGCTCAGCAGTTAAGGTCCATGATTCCACCCCTTGATAAATAATTATTTATTTTGTTTTATGCAATTGGTTAAATGGAAAAACACCCGTTATACAATATAAGATTTTTTATTTAAAGCTCAATGAAAACTTCAAAAAGAAAGGTTTCTAAGTTGTAAATGTCTAGAAAATGGGTTACTTATTTGAATTGAAATTGTATTTATAAATACTTTTACGGAGTATATAAATATAAATTTATACCGAGTAATATATCCCACAATTGATGTTGATTTTTCCCCCTGAAACAGAGAAGCATTACTGCTTCCTACAGGGGAAATGCTCAGAAAAGGCCAAGCCGCAGAATGGGGTCAGAAGAAGCAATGATTCTTCTGGTTTCTGACCAGTCAAAGGGGCAAAGGAAAAAAGCCAGTAAAAAGAAAATTATTTTCAATTTACATTTCAAGCAGAAGGGCTTCCATGCTGCTGGACTTAGAAGTGGAATGAGGTGGAGAGTGGTGGTTGTGGCGAGGGAGGGTAGAGCAGGGGCTATTTTGGCCATCATGGTTTATGGTCGTAGTTGTTGGTTTTTTTTCGTTGTTTTTGCTTTTGGTCTAATGTAATAGTTTCTTTTGCTATTGCAGCAGCTGTTGTTTTCATTGTTGTTTTTGTTGCTGCAACTGCGCGGCATTGAAGCATATTATTGTTGTTGTTGGGCAAGCGAACGGAAACGACCAGAAAGGAAGAGAGCGACTGAGCAGGTCTAAGAGACGCCTCGTTGGAGTTAAGAGCGAGCACAACTCCCTCTCTGTGTTTGGAAGCCATGTGGAAGTGGATCCCATCTTTGGTAATGGTTCTTTGCTTGGCTTAAACGTTTCTCTGTCGGATCTTGAAAGTTTAACTGAGCTTGGCCAAAATGATATTAACTTGAATTGGGGAAAATTGCTTAAATGATGTAAAAGAAGAACGTAATTTTTGGTAATAGAGTTGAATGTTTAAGTGGAATGATGTTTATGCTTTGAAAATTCAAAGAATGAAAAGTAATCTTTTTTCTGGAAGCTAATTAAAAAGAGTCTCTGGAAAAGCACTTTTACTAGGGACCTTTTTTAAAAAGGTCTTAAGGTGAGAACCTTTCGTGGAATCCTTGTCAAAAGGTTACCAAAATAACCGCTCTATCTGTGACACATTTTTCAACAGTGTCCCAAAGCGAGCGCTCTTAAAAAGATCTTAAAAAGATAGCTCTTTCCGAAACCCTTGGTAATTAAAAATCTGAAATTTCCACCCTAAAGACAAATTATTCAAAATGAAATCATTCATATGAAAAAATTAAAAGACTGTCAGCAAATAAAACACACTGTTATAATTTGTTATACAACATCAGCAAAATATATATTTACTTTATATAGTATATATAATTTATTTATTACTCTCGTTTATGCAAATTAGATTTGTTTCTCTGGTTTAGTTGTGTCTTTCACATAGTTTCTTCTCCCCTGCCATTGAATTCATAGATAATACCGGTATTAGTTCGCTTGAGTTTAGTTTCAGAGTAGGCCATGTTGGAGTTAAACACAAAAAGTTAGTATTACCATATATATTATAATCTTTATACAAAAAACATAAATTAAGTGTAGAATTATAATGTCTCGGTTGCCCATTTTGTTTAGCTATCATGATTAGGTCTCAGATCACAGGAGCAGGGAGTTCTGGTTTCTTGGGTTTTTTGGAGGGTTGGGAAGCTGCTTGAAGAACCGAAATTGTGCTACGAGTCCAAAATTAAGTTCTATTCTAAGTTACCTTGATTGCCCCTGGCCCCCATGATACTTTTCCAGGTTTAGATCTGCAGAACACGCTTCACATCGACGGTGGGAAACGAGGCGAACTCGCCGTGGGAGGCGCGATGCGGCTTGCGCTGGAGGTACTCCGTGAGGATGTCGGAGGCCAATTGGGAGGCCTTTTTGCTGATCTCTCCCCTGGCCGGCTGCGGCTGGTGGCGACGCTGTAGAGCCACCGTGTTGATGCCGCCAGCACCCACCGAGTCTTGGGATCGCACCTGCAGCAGGGACAGCACCCAGGCATGCTTCATCCTGGTCAGCTCCGATTCCAGGGCGCTAATACGCTGATCCTGCGGCTGGGGCACATAGAGGGGCTCAAACTGCGACAGCTTGGCGCGCATATCCTGGGCCTGCAAGCGCAGACGCTCGTTGCGCTCCTGGTTGAAGGCGTTCTTCAGGAGTTGCACCTCCTCTGCCACAACAGGAGCAGTGCCGGCGGGCGCCGTGTAGCTGGTATTGGTACTGCCCTGTGCGCCGGATGTGGAGCCAGTGGCAGACAGATTGTGCGGGGAGTGGGTATCCGAGACGGACTGGTTCTTGCCGGTGCTTGTGTTGAGCTTCAACTTGTCGCGCAGATCGCTCTTCTCGCTCTCGAGGGCATCGATGTCGCTCTGCAGATGGTCCATGGTCTCCTCGAACTCCTTCTCCTTGAGCTGCAGCTGCTGGCGCGTCTCCTCGAACTGCTGCTTCCACTTATCCGCCGCGTGCTCGTATTCGCTCTGCAGCACGCTCAGCTTCTTCTCGGCAAGATCCTTGCGTATCTGCATTTCGCTCAGCTCGTTTTGCTTCATCTTGGCGGCCAGCTTCAGTTGCTTGATGTCCGCCTCCCGATTCTCCAGCGTAGCGGCCAGAACGTTCTTCTGCTCCAGCTGCTTCTTGATCAGCTGAGCACGCTGTGTAATGGGCGTGCTCTGAGCCCCTGAACGCTGCTGTCCTGCGGCAGTGTTAGCCGCCGACATGATCTCGTACTCCTTGTCCAGCAGATGCTGGGCGATGTGCTGCAGGTCCGAGTTGGCCTGTGCCAACAGGGTCTTGAAGTTGTGCGTGGGTCCGCGGTCGTCCTGCTCGTAGATCCGTTCGCAAGCTGCGGACAGCAGGGACCAGTACTTGTCCTGCGGCAGCGTATGCTCCGCCGCATTGTCGCTCTCGATGGTGGCCACAATGGCAGCCAGCGACTGGCGGGTGGCCTGATGCATCGCCGACATGATTCTGCTGATGTTCTGGGCTAGGGTACGCATTGCCTCCACCTTGTGCTCCGAGAGACCACTCTTGATCACGTGCTGATCGCTGGGCAGGCGGCGCTTGATCAGCTTCACCTGCTGCCGCACGCTCTCCATGTTCTCGTTGAGGAACTGAATAAGCAGAACCGAATCGCTGGTGGCGCCAGCCTCCTGAATGATAGCCTTGGCAATGGCCGTGTCGCTGAGAATGCTCTCGCAGGCAGCGCCCAGGGAAGCCACGCAGTCGCGGATCATCTGGATTTCGTTCAGGAGCTGCTCGCCGGCCAAAAGCACAGAGTTCATGGCATTGAAGAAGGCCACACACTTCTCGATGTTGTCCGTGGTGCTATTTTCGTCCAGCTGGTTGGACTTCAGCAGCTCTATTATGCCGTCAACTATCTTTTCCTGAGCCACCATCTCGGGTAGAGAGCTTCCAGCTCTGAGCAGGGTATCCGGTTGGCAGCTATTCAGGCCGTAGAGGATCTGGTGCAGGGCGCATTGCAGGCTATGCACGTAGTGCAGGAGGCGGCACTTGAAGGCATACTGCTGGACGGCATGGCCCTGCGTCACTGCCTCTCGGGTGACAGTCTCCACGGCTGGGAAGCGTTCCCTCGTCTGCGACACCACAATGCCGCACTTGAAGACTATGCGCGAGATGAGCAGCACCACCAAAATGGAGTCATGGTCTCCACCGCGACTCATAAACGACTCCGGCATGAAGGCCGTGAGCATCTGGACATGCTCGTTGGCCTGGCTCAGCTCGATCTGGCGCAGCTGGACGTCGATGGCGCGAGTGTATGCCTTTGATTCGGCAAACATCTGCTTGTAGTCAATGGTCTCGGTGGCCAGCTTAAGGCTAGGATCCTGCAGCGATTCCTTCTCGTTGCCGGAATTGCGCTCCCGCAGCTCGGTCAGTTGGTCGTTGAGCTTCTGCACAAGCTCCCTGAACTTGGTGATGGTCTGGTCTCGATCATAGATGGTCTCAATGGCAGCATCACGCTCCCGCAGCACCTCCTTTTTGGCGCTATTGGCCAAGTCCAGTTCCTCACGCAGATCCAGCTCCAATTCATGGTTGCTCTCGACCAGCTGCTCGTGGACCTCCTCCAGAGCCTCCAGCTGGGCAATCTCTTCCTCTAGCAGCTTTACCTTGTCCTCCAGCTCCATTTTCTTCTCGGCCAGTTGCTCCACCATTTCCTCGGCTCCCAGTGCAGCATCGACTTGTTCCTGTTGCAAAAAAAATTTATTATTTATTTATTTCATGGAACTTAAATGTAAAACTTCGGTTGAGGAAAAAATTTGGAAAATGTTCGCTTGGAAAAATTTACAGAAATTTACCTCCTTCGACCCAGTGTTAATTATTAAGTTTTAAGGCAGGCAGGCCGGCAAAAAGAAATGCAATGGAAAAATGTTTTACTTTAGATTTTGACCATCAGCGTAAAAATATATAAAAAACTATTTACAAAATAGAAGAACTCGGCTTAAAGAAGCTATAGGAGTTAGAACTATCAAGCAATTTACATTGAATATTTAAATATAAAAATTATTAGTAATTAGTTTTTTTTATAATATAAACAGTTTTATCTCCTTAATTGTGATATTGCCCAAAGAAAACATGATGTGAAAGCCCAAAGGTAAGCTGGTGCTTTGAAATGAATAAAGTATAAGCCCTTTAGAGGCTTAGGAAGAAGCCAAAAAATTCTTAAAACATTGTAAGCTAAATTAGATCTTAGCTCTATGGATTTCAATCTATAATTGGTTGCTTGTCTCCTTAGAACAATAAAGAGCCCATTTAGGTTCAAAATCAAAAGACCCAGTCGATCCACGTTAGAAATGCTTAATAATACGAATAAAAGTTAAAACCTATAGCCTAATTAGAGCCGGTATCTATTACATTACCAAAAAACAGCGAAGCAGCCAAGTAGCAAAAATAAATGTGAGCCAAGAGCGACAATGGGTGGCTACAAGTGCGCAAAAAGCTGTGATTTTTAATCGAAAATGACAGGTGTCGTGTGAGGGCTGAAGCCAATTAAAGGCGGAGGGCAGTGCTTTGATCCTAAAGGTAACACCCAAAATGCTCACCTGCAAGTCGGCGACTATGGCCTCCATCTCATCGATCTTGGCGCTCAGCTTTTCCTTGGTGCGCTCCAGTTCGGCCACCTCCGATCGCTTCATCTCCAGCTCCTTGGTAAGCTTCTGTATGTCATGCTTGTCGTGAGCGGACAGATCCCTGAGCCGCACTAGGGTCTCCTTAAGTCGGATATTTTGCTGTTCCAGCTGCTTGAACTCGTAGGTGGATAAGCCAGGCGATTCGCCATCTCCGGAGACGTTGCCGATGTTGGCCTCGGCCTTGTTTTGCATCTCAGAGCGCAAGAGCTCCAGGTCCACCTGTAGCTCCTCAATACGCTCCTTGGAGGACTCCAGTTCCAGCTGCAGCGTGTCGGCCTTCTCCTCGGCCATCTCCTTGTCCAGCGTGATCATCTCCACGTTGTCCGCCAGATCGGCCATCTCCTGGGCATGCTGCTCCTTGGCCTCTATGGCATCCTTGGCCTCCTGCTTGGCTCGCTGCAGCTCTTTCTGCAGGGAAGCCTGGGCGGCCATAATCTTAGTGCGGAACTCTTGCAGCTGCTCAAACTGAATCTTCATCTTGTCGAACTCGCGCAGCCTCTCCTTGTCCTCATTACGTCGCTGCTTGAGGGTCTCAAGCTTCTCGGTGAGATCAGCCAGCTGGGTTTGAAGCTCGGCACTTGTCTTTTGGGCTTCCAGCAAGGCGGTCTTGTCCTCACTTCCGGTGTTCGTCGGCATGGTGAAGGAGGGCGAACGCAGCGGCTGCGAAGGCGTAAACTGCGGCTTGAGGATCTCCAGGAAGCCGGTCTCCACGAACGAAGCCCGCTTGGAGCCTGCTCCGGCTGCGGCTGCCTCCGCTAGCGAGGAGGTGCTGGAGGCTTCCTTGTCCTTGCTATTCTGCGGAGCCAGGCTCTTCCTCGGCCCAATGCTGCTGCTGGAGCCGGTAAGCTGAGAGCGCGAACCCAACAGCGACTGGCGGCTGGATGAGAGCGAGGTGCGCGAGCTGCTCAGCCGCGCCTTTGTGGGTTGGGTTGTCGTGGGCGTGGCCGAGGGCCCGCTAATGTCCTCGACACTGCGCCTGCTGCCAGAGCCGCTGGCCGAGCCAGGCGTGGAGCCACTGGGTGCCGGCTCGAGCAGACGCAGCTGCGTGGGCCGCACGAACATGCCGCAGTTCTCCGCGCACTGGAAGTACTGCTGGCCCTTGATCGAGCCGCTGTTCTTGCCCTTCGGCTCGTCCAGCACGACACCCACCCACTTGCCGACGGCGAAGCTGGTCATGCCCACGTAGGCCACCGTGCCGAGCAGATCCTTGCCGGTCAGCTCGACGCGGGCGCCCACCTTGAGGTTCTTCTCGGACATCTCGCTCTCGTCTCGCTTTTACTGTGCGCTATGTGAGTGTCAGGTGGCCAGGATGCGGATGAGGGTGCAGGTGCGGGTGTGAGTGATGCCAATGAATGCTGTCTGCTGCTCAGCACTTGCTCTTCTTCGGTGGCCAACTACAACAGTCGCGTCTCAGCTAGCAAAAAATGGACGTCGGCTTGGGAGAGAAAACAGAAAATGTTGACATCATTAGTCACCCACACAGACGACAACGTCCCCAGGTGTCTCCGCTCAATCCTCCGGTCTTCATCTTATTTTTTCCAGACAGCAGAAGGCTTTTCTTTGTTTCCGATGCAAAGCTTACCATTTGCGCCGCTCTCCTTTGTCAGGCAGCTTAAAATTGCAATTAAATTCGTTTTTCTATAAATTTGCAAAATGCTTAGAAAGTGCAGTGTGCCCGCGGGCACTTAAGATCAAAACGTTTCGCTAGAGTGATAGCTGGTCACACTCTCTCCGTTGCAATCAGCTGTTGGTCGGACCAAACAAATTTCGCAAACTTATGGAAATTCTTTAGATTTTCAACGAAAATGGACGAAGAAGAGCATCTGCATCGGTTTGGCACTCCCTTGGAGCCGCTGGAGAAGGGTAAGTTTAGCCCTCAAGAGGAGTTCAGTTAAAAAAATGCTGATTTCCAACGCAGATGAGGTGCCCGCCAAGAAACCGGTGGCCATTGAGGACCAAATTGTGAAGGACGAGAATGGAAAGCGGCGATTTCACGGCGCCTTCACTGGCGGCTTTAGCGCCGGATTCTGGAATACCGTGGGCTCCCTCGAGGGCTGGACGCCGCAGACGTTCAAGAGCTCGCGGGCGGAGAAGGCCACTCCGAGGGCACTGCAAAAGCCGGAGGATTTCATGGACAAGGAGGACCTGGGTGAGTTCGGTATTGCTCCCCAGGGTGTGTGCACCCGCGACGAGTTCGCCAAGGAGGACGAGCAGGAACAGCGTTCCGGCCAGCGGCGCAGGAAGCTGATGCAGCCTGAGCATGTGGGGCCGATTCCCGGGATGCCGGTGCTGGAGCAGCTCTTGCGGCCGGTGCGCGACAAGGTGGCCGTACGGATACTCAAAAGCATGGGTTGGAAGCCCGGGCAGGGGGTGGGTCCGCGGCAAACCCGGAAGGAGAAGCGAAAGGCTACCGCGCGAAACCAAAGGGAGCAGTACCTCTTGGACCATTATGGCGCCGAGGGATTGCCCTCGAAGTCGGTGGAAAATGAGCAGCACAATAGTGGAGGAGAGGCGGAGGACGACGACGTCGATGAAGACATAACATTCGCCCCGGACGACTACGAGCCCATCTTCTACACTCCTAAGGAGAATCGCTTCGGCATGAGCTACTCCGGCCTTAGTCGCGATCCCATCCTCTCCAAGTCCTCCTCGGCCAGTTCGGGAACGGCTATGCAGCACATCAATCTTTTCGGCCAGCTTGAGGCCACGGCCAGGAGTAAGCAGCTCTCAATTCGAGGTCAGGCCTTCGGAGTGGGGGCCTTCGAGGAGGAGGATGATGACATCTACGCCCGCGACGACATGACCCGCTACGACTTCTCGCTGGCGGATAAGAAACCCAAGCAGAAGAAGCAGCAGCACGTCCAGCAGCGCCACGTAATTGAGGGCTTCAGCGAGGACAAGTCTGGGGCAGCTCTGCAGAAGCCCTACGCCATAGATCTACCCCGTGACTTTGAGCCCAGGAACTGGCTGCAGCGCAAGAGTCGCTTTGCTCCCATGGACAAGGAGCGGGCCAGGAAACTGGAGACTAACACGGAGTACAAGCGGACGGGCCTGGGCAGGCATGATCTCAATCCTGATCAGCGGGCACGGCTGCTGGGAGAGCAGAAAGTCGAGGAAAAGAAAGAGGAAGAGCAACCCAAAGTAAATCCCTTCAAGGATCGTGGTAAATCTCTGTTAGAACGAATCAATGCTAGGATTGAGGGTTTCACAAAGGGCGGCGTTATCACGGAAAGTGGCGAGGAGCAGACCACCGAAATGGCCAAGGAGGTTAAGGAAACCAATGCCGTCATACAAGAGAAAGCTGCCCTGAAGACCAAGGACTTATCTGGTGCATCATCCTCCGGCACCTTTAAGCCCTTCCTGGCGGACGAGGCGAAGCAGCTGCGTTATGACAAGTTTGTGGCCTCTAAACTTAAAGACGACGCAGCGATAACCGACTTTTTGGCCACCCTGCAACCTGTCACACTCTCCCAGTGGGATCGCGAGATGGAAAAGAAGGAGTTCATCCAGGCAGCCAAGATATATCGGCCCTTAGATGGCCTAATGAATGACCGATTTGTTTCAGAGGCCACTGTCCAGGCCGAGCAGGTTAAGGAGCAGCAGAAAGCTCCCGAAGAACGAAAGGTTGTGATGGAGCGAACGAAAACCATGTGGAAACCAGCCTCGCTGCTCTGCAAGCGGTACAATATTGCGGAACCCTTTGGCGGCGCCATGCTGGAACCAGAGAAGGAGCTCAAGGCGAAGCCGAAGATTTCCGTTTTCGATTACCTCGAGACTTCCGTAAATACCAAGGCCAATTTCCAAACTCCTACAATTATACCCAAGCATATAGAGAAGCCAAAGCCAAAGGAAGTGAAGCCACCAACTCCAGCTCCAGCTCCTGCGGCGGCTCTTGAACAGGAAAATCCTCCACAAAAGGAGTTGGCGCCAGTCAAGTCCACTTTTGTGCCCAAGACGCCGTTGGAGCAGGCGGTGGACGAATCGCGAAACAAACCCATTTCGGAGAAGGTTGATCTCTTCAAAAGCATCTTCGATGACAGCGACGAAGAGGAGGAAAGGGTTAAAGAAGCCCCGGCGAATCCAGTTCAAGATAAGCTGGCTGCCCTGCAGGAGGCTCTGGGTCTTCCCTCCAGCGCATCCACTTCAGCGGCATCTGTCAATGTGCTGAGGAACACTTCGCCACCCAGAGGGATCTTTGCGTCTTTATTCAAGCCTCCCGATGAGCAGGCACCCAAGGAGCCACCGGCACCACCCAAGTTTGCTCCCATTGAGGGGAATAAGTTAAAAATCTCATTCAAATCCCGCGAGGAGCGCCTGAGGAACGATAAGGAACTAGCCATGGCCGATGTGCCGCCCGAGGATGTGTACGGCCCAAAGCTGCCGGGAGCAGCGCCGCAGAAGCCGGTATCACCAGAGGATCAGGCGGAGGCCAGCATAGATGCCAAGCTGCAGCAGCTTTGGCAACAGCACGCTCCCAAAAAACGGAAGGCGGAAAAGTGGGTGGAGAAAAAAGTGATCTCCAGCAGCGAGGACAGCGAAGATAGTTCCAGTGATGACTCTTCCTCCTCCGACTCTTCCCCGGTCAGCAAGGCCAAGAGATCCAAGTCCAGCAAAGCTAAGAAATCCCACAAGAATACATCATCATCGAAGAAGGCAAAGAAATCCAACCTGAAGAGCAAGAAAAAGTCCAAAAAGAGCGACCGATCGAAGCACAAGACGAAGAAAAAGAAGAGCAAGCACTGACTGTAAATATAAATACTTTCTTAAATAAATAGTAGTTATTGACATTCTCTCAAATCAATATTAGTTTACTTTAATGGTTAATCCATTATAGGGTTTGGTTTAATTTGTCCTGATGGTATGGAGAATCTATAAACACAGATTAGGTGCAAATTTTTGTCATATTTTTAAAATAATGATTTTTGGAAGATACTTAATTTATTTAATTTCTCGTAAACTTATTCTTTATCTGGCTTAAATTACGAGCATTAAATTACCTTTAGTGCCTCCTTAAAACGAGAGTCGCCCAAAAGTAGGCAAGACCTGAGAAAGGAGTATTTTATGGTCGGGGAACCATTGAATAAAGCATTGATTTTAGTTTTAAATTGTGTATAAATAAGTATGACCTATCTACTGAGAAATAAAAACGTTATCTTAGGTATGTCATACCTTCTGTCACTGATTTATAAATTGTAGTTCTCTAGCTATCATAGCCGTATATTTCGGTGCATTAATTTACGACATTCGCTTACGATATTCGCTACCAAAGCCAAATATCGTTTGGTAAAAAATAAAATCTGAGCTCAGTTGCCGATATCTCGCTGTATCTCTTCGTTCGCTCTCTCTCTCACCTGTGTCCGCTCACCAATCTCTCTCTGTCTGTGTTGGCCTGGCCAGAAGACGCCGCGGTGGTGGTGGAACCAGCTTCAGTTGTGAGTTCGGCGTGAGGTTTTCGCTCACATCAGTCGCAAACTACGTGTAACCAAAGATAGACGAGTTCGTCCCGGGCTTCCGATTCCCGATCCGAGATCCCCCCAACAACAATACAGCCATCGTATATCGTAGACGGCGCGCGGAGTGCGGATTACGGATGCGGATAGAGGAGGTCGGCGGATGCGGAGCGTGGCTCGTAATGTCTGCCAAAGCGTAACGAAAATTTCCAAGTGCTCAAGACAACAACAACAACCACATCGTTGTAGTATCATTAATGGCATTTTCTGTTTCGAGTTTGTGTGTGAAAAAAGGTGCACAAAAGTGGCAACAACCATCAGCCATCCTCCAGCAGCATGAAAATCTAAAAGGTATACAGAGCGGGAATCCCTATCGAAAATGCCCAATCAAGTAATTACAATTAATTGCGCAAATTACACGAAAAATATATATAGATGTAAAAGTGGTAACAAAAAAAGTTAATAATACATTGCACCAGTGAAGAGATAAACTCCACGAAAAAATTGGCATTTACACACCTGCAACATTTGTTTGTTTTTGTGTTGGTGTGTCTACCTAGGCGCTCTCAGGTGTGTGTATATATCATCCGCGAGTGTGTGCGTGTTTGCCGTTGCATAGCTGTAAACCAGTTGCCAATTGCAACGTGTTTTTTGAGTTGTTGGCCCAAGAGAGACGGCAAAAAAAAAATGTATAAAAAATAACTAGAAAATTGTGAAGTTGTCAAGACCAATACAAACGGGAGTTAACAATGGGAATGGGCGAAAAGAGTGTGCAAAAATCAGTTCTTAATATGTTCAAGTGTTTTAAAAGAAAAAACGGACTGCCTTAAAAGTAACTAGAGAATCAAATTGAATTATACTTTTAATATAAATAACTCAACATAATAAGACTGAAACATAAATCAAAATCATTACAAGATCACAAATTACTTTAGTTCAAGGATATTTTCTACAAAAAGCTCACGTTCAGAAATCGAACAACCAAGAATAAAGATATCTCTCCTTCTATATTAAAAATCTTACAAAAATAAAAAAAGATAACATAAAATAATCTCCCTAAAACTCATGTTTATAGAACGGAATTTTCCACCGCATATAAACAGCAGCAAAAAAATCAAACTAAAGATAAATTGGTATCAAAAAGTTGGCAGTTTATAGAGCTGCTTGCGTGTTACCGCCGAAAAACACGTCCGAAACGAGTGTTAAAGTGACAAAGAAGAAATCACTGAAATGGATTCGAACAATAATAGCAGAGAAAAACAATAAACAAATAAAACTAAGAATATAAAAAGATTTTAACAACGACTCCGTTTTGGCCTTTTTTTCTTGGTTTATTTTTTGGCTAATAAAGCAATTTGATATCGTAAACCAAAAAAAACTGTGTGAGATCATGATTGCAATCGCGTGAGAGAGAGGCAGAGAGAAAACAGGAAAAGAGAGAATCAGCGGTAGAAAGAGAGTGAGAGAACCGACTAAGTTTTAAGCCAGGCCAAAAAATAAATGCCAATTTGTAAATATGGCCCAGCAGCAACAACACTGGGCAGTCCATATATCACCGGGACGTATATAAATATTTTAATATCGTTTATGGAACCCAGCTCAGCTGTGTGGAGGTGTAAGCCACAAAAAAAGAAAGAAAGAAAAAAAACGCTATTCGAACAAAAAACAGACACAAATTTCGCAAAAAGCTCGCCCCAGAAGCTGACAGAACAAAAAAAATCAGAAAAGAGAGAGCGCGATGGCAACGAGAGAACCGCTGACGTCGAGCAGCTTGTTTTAACTTTTGTTTAAATCTTGTTAAAAATGCTAATGAATTGATGATGTTTTATAGTTCTTAGAACTAACTAGGGAAAGACTGAGCTAGGGGCTGAGACTATATAAAGAGGAATAGGGATCCACAGCTTATAATTAAGAGCTCAGCTGGGCATTAAGTCTAATGCTGCACATCAAAAAAAAGAGGAAATATTGGCTTTGAACTTGTTTTACTGCTCATAGATAATGATAATTGTGATCCTTATTAAGTCACATTAGTTATCCAATCAAGTGAATATAGTTTTAAAAAGTTTAATTTACCATTACTACGAATAGCTTTCATAATTAAACATGTGTTGAAGAAGCGATATCAGTTATATTTTTCATGTTTTTGATTAACTATTATTAATAAACTTTTGAACTTTTGAAACTTTTTTAATCAGGTGTCTTTAAAATGAAGTTGTACACACTTAAGAGCAATTTTTATATTCTCCATTAAACATTTCCTAATATTGGTTTTGCGAATTTAAAATAATTCTTTAAATTAATTTAGTTCCTCATAAAATACGTATATTTTAAGATATATAATTATAGTGCTTAAAAATACAATTCTTTCTGTGTACCTCATCTGCTTAAGATGATGCTTCGCAAAGGGTCATTTGAAGCTCAAGGCAATCAAGGTTGATGATTGTTCAAGTTTTGTTTTGTGTTTGGTCAAACAAACCTGCCCCTAATGACACTTAAATATGAATCTTTACCTCGCTTTGAATGGAGATGTATTTCTACTTTTAAAGCTTATTAATGGTGGCTCTCAAAAACTATATTAATGATAAAAAGATTATCTTAGCATTTTTACAATTTGAAGAGCTAACGTTTTAAATGTCTAAATATGTTGTAAAAGATACTTCGCATATTTACACCTTCATACATCCTTTACAAAGTTGTAACACTCCATCATAACTGATTGAACTCAGCTTACGATATTCGTTTGGCTCTCTTTTTTGACTCAAAAACACCTGATTGACCACCATGTGCTCTTTGCAGCCCTCTCTAACACTCTGACTGATTCTCATTCAGATCCATAATTCTCCGAATTCTCTCTGTGCGTTTGGCAAGCCTCTAAATACAGACGATATTCGTCTACCTGTTCTTCGTTTTGTTTTGTTTTCTTTCTTTGTTTTGTGCCCAGACCCAGGTATTGTCTGTCCAAACATTTTCCGCATTTTTTCATGTGTGTCCAAGCGGGCTATGCAGAACACATACCAAGCCAGCGATCGACTGCGAGCCCAGGTAGAGCCACAAACTAGCAAAAACAACGGCAGAAAAAACTTTCATTAATGTTTTGTTTGCGTTTCTTAAATTTTAGAGGCGAAGTTGCTATGTGCTGTGCTGCTCAGAGGTCTAACAGCGATTACGGGTCGTAAAAAAGAAATCCATCATTAGGTGCTGTCAACTTCGCAAGATTGTCATTTGCATAGATCGCCACAGTGGGCGTGGAGGGGTGTACTACCCATTTAATGGCCAAAACAAATAATTAAAAACATTATTTAAGTTGAAGGTTGGTTCAAAGCTCAAGTAGAAATGGTAATATGGGTAATAAAATAAAATTCATTAGACTTAAGACATAATAAAAACCATTATATAAATTTTAGATGATTTCAGCTAGTGCCAAGAATTTAACGAAAGAAACCCATTAAAGCATAAATAAAATAAAATGAATTAAATAGAATAAAAGTTTAAATGCTGTGGCCCTATTTTAGATATATAATCTTTTGAGATTTTTATAAAACAATTAGATTGCATATTACAAATATCGCAAACAAATCTTAAAAATAATGAGAAACTTTAGAACTACTTATATAGTAAAGGGTACAACAACAATATTTAATGTTATAATTTGAATTTATACAGAGATTCGTGTCTGAGAAGTTATAAGCATCCTTAGTTGCCTTTATAAATAGTTTCTCTCTCTCTCTCTCTCTCGCTTTCTCTTTCTTAAAATGATCAACATGCAGTTGTAAATTTAACTCAATTTCACGCGACGCAACCCACTGTAGACCTGCCATATCGCAGCCGAATATCGTAAATCAGTTGCGCGTCACGTTTAAACCGCATTCATTTATGCTTTTCTTACCCCAGTCGCCGTGGTGCTCCACAGCGGGTTAGTTGTTGCTCGCCAGTTGATGGCGCTTGGTCTCCGCCTGGTCTTGGCTTCTAAGCCTCTGGAATGCCAGCAATGTGCGCAGCTCGGTTCGGTTCGGTTTAGTTAGCTCTATTTTTCTGTTTTGGACTTTTATTGACTGCTGCTGCGCGGCGGCTGTCGCACTTTCCATTGAGCTGAAATGGTTTTCACCTGAACGTTTTGTCGCTTTCTTACAGTTTGGTAACGAAATGGAAAAGAAAACTTGAAATTGGTGTCGATACGATTGCAAGTTTGGTCGCGTATCTCGCAGATACATCCGCTTGTCGGGCGAATTGCACAACCCAAAAAGAGAAATAAATAAGTGAGCCGCGCTGCACGTGTCCGCGAGAGTGTGTTTGTGAGTGTCTCTGGGTCTATTCGAGTCTCCCCCCGTTCGTCGTCGTTAGCTGTGACCAGGCCAAAATGCCCGTATCCGACAGATACCACCAGTCATCATCATCAGCAATTGCATCGCATCTGTGTCCGAGTCCGAGCAGCACGCACCTTGAAGTAATTGCAGCATCTGGCCATCGTCAACGTCGCGGAGTATAATGAGTCAAAATGTGGCCGATAGTTTGGTGAGTAGCTAAACCATTACCCGGTACATACCATGCTATATACTTATATATACGGACATAGCCAGCGTAGAAAGTAACGGGGAAAATGCATAGAAAGTCATTTTGAAAGTATCTCGCAGGGCCCGAACTTTGAGTGGAAGCTTTTTTATTTTTGGCCAAGACTGCTAATTGCTTGGTTAAATATTTGTGTAGACTGGATTAACACGAATCAAAATTGATGGCCTCAATAGGCTATAATTTTATATTTTCGTATGAACCTTAAATTGGTTAAAGGATTACTTAGGAACAATTATGGTTAGTAAATATATAAATGTACATAGATCTCGACATTAACCTAGTTCGGGTTTATTATTTATTTTTGTGCTTAACTTATTATAGACCTATCTTTAAATTCAATTATTACCTTTCTTTTATAATATTATTAAATACTACAAAAACGAATGTCAATGTCTAAGGAAAATGTACTTAAATGTACTTAAATTGTCAAGTTTAAACATAATTTAAAGTGTTTCCTTAGATAAGATACTGTGATAAGTACGCCTATCTTATCGATCTTATCAGCATCAAGAATTAGTTGATATTCTCACTCTCCTAAGAATACAATAAGTTGTGAATGAAATACCCAAGTGCACTTGTACTCACATTATACATAACCCATACTGATTTCATTTGGAAATAATTCTCCAAATTTATAACTATGTTTTCGTGTTATCCAACCTTATATGCGTCACTGGATGCATAACACTTATCAATTTCCATCTCGATCTCACGTGGCCTTATCAACCCGAACCCTTTGTCTTGAAACATGTTGCATTCGCGTTAATTGATCAATTGACTTGCTTTTGGGGTCCAATGTTTGTCCAACGACAAACAAAGCCCCAGACAACATTTGATTGGCGCTTACGTAAAGGCACGTCTAAATAATATTTTCGCTTATTGATTTCCGTGCCAGCTTTCTTTTAAGTCGTTACCAAATAACAAAATACCAGACGGCATTCAGGTATGGCCATTTGCATAATTATGTCATTCCAGTTCACATGTTTGGCCCGGCCCGGTGATAGGCTTCCCTCGAAAAAAGATAAATAAAACGAGAAAGAAAATTATTTAAATTTTTTCCCCTGGCATTAATCAAAGTTTGGAATATACCCGGCACCCGTCTTAAAGTTTTACGGGGGAGCTCATAAATTCCATTGATAAATGCGTGAAGATAATGAAAACAAATGTCCATTGTTGGGGTCAGTGTGAAGTTGCCCAAAAATAATACCGAAAATATACTGAACACTAGGGGAGTGAGAACCGCTGAGAGAGTTCTGATGAGAATCTAACAAACAACGCAGTTGCTCATCAGAAAAACATAAACAGAGCGAGAACAATTAAATCCGAGTGAAACAGCTTGATCTAAATGCCTCGAATACAGGCTACCCAGGCCTTGAGTTGCAGGATAAAATCGCAGGACATTGTTTAAGTTTAAGTGTTGAGAACAACCTGCTACATATATGATCTTACCTGAAAGAAAATACTTTATTTATTGGATTTGTATACCCTTGTTGTGATTATAAAACTTGAAATAGGAAAATATGTATTACCTTATAAAATTCTTCATTTTTTTATTTTAATGTGTTCTTTAGTTAATTAAAATTGAAAAAATGTAAAGCTTACATTTACAATTTAAGTTAAAATGACTCTTGACCCCCTTATGCCCAACTCAACTAAGATTACGGGGTATCAAATCCATAGTGGGTGTTAGAAATTCCCACGATCCTAAACCTGAGAATACCTGAGAACAGCCAGAGAGAGTGTGTAATTGGGAGAGCGTCCGCTTGGAGCAGCTCGTCAAACATGGGGATGCTACCGCCGAAGCAGCCCTGGCAGCCAGCGTTCTGAGAGAGAGAGCGCGAGATAGACTGGGGCCGAGCGCCACTGCACTATGGGGCGAACGACTGCTTTTTCTTACAAAAAAATTTTGGTTTTATTTGCTAATAAGTTTTTAACTCTTATATTAACTTCAGCTACAAATTCATCCATCCCTTTCCATCTCTAGAATTAGAAATACACATGTTAAGGAGCATTGAATTATTTTTATTATTATTTTTTAATTTTTTTTATTTATGGTTATACTAAATTTGTTTACTTTTAAGTCATATTACAAAAATCCTAATCTGTTAGTTTCTTTGAAAAGGAGGGTTAAAATTCATAGAACACTACGTATCGTTGATCTTTTCCACCATTCAAAAGAGCATAAATGTGATTCGGTTTGATTTAAATTTGTGGATTTTACAATACTAATTTAAATTTAAAAAAATTTAAAAAAAAAACAAAAAATATTACCTTGTTATTAAGTTCTTGAATAATGCAACGAAAAGTGGTGGTTCGCCCCATAGTCCACTGTGTGGTGTGTGTTCTGAGCGCTGAACGAGGGCAGGCACGGCAGCCAGAGTGCTTTCGACAGTCGTCGGCGGTGGTTGTGTCGCGTGTCTCGAGCTTTGTCTCTGTGTGTGTGTCTCGCGCGCGTCTTACTACCCCCTTACTCCCCCCGGGCCACCAGCCGCGCGAAAATCTCGAGAAACCCCCAATTGTGAATTTTTGTACAATGTTTTTGTAATTACATGGATGTACCATCTCATGTTGAGATTTTCGGCACAGCAAATGAAAATGCACGCGGGATTCCGAAATTCGGTGCTTGTGCGAAGGCAGACAGCGCCTCGGAAGCAACAATAACAAAAGAGAAACAAGAGGAAAAACGGAAAAAGCTATAAAAAGTGAAAATAATAAATAGTGAGGAAGGCGCTGTGAAGTGTAATCAGTGAGAGGAAGCCAGGAGCAGGGCAGAGAAGGAGACCGAAACGCAGACCATTGAACGTAGTGCAACGAACCTTTACTTTCCTTCGCGGACCAAGGACTCACCGCTTACCAAGTAATCGGTGGGCCAGTAACCACCACCCCACCAAGCTCCCTGACTCATCATCCGCTTGCCAGGAAGACGCTGAACCGAACGGAGCTAGCAGCGGACAGGCGGCCATAGAAAAAGAGCAGCAGGAATATCGATTTTACTCGCACACACTCTACCTACATACCTACCACCGCCCACTTGAATGAACTGCACTTGGGCGGAAAACTGAAGGAAAATCACAAACACACATTAAAAGGAGACGTGTAAATTAAAGGAGAAACAAAGGATAGCAGCATCAGCGGAAATCTCAACAATATTTCTCAAGGAACAAAAGCCAATCTCAAATGGTAAAGCCCCGGCGTAAATTATCGGGGATGATAAGGAGGGGATCGAGTGGTTCTTGTGATGCCCTTACAGTGGTTCCTTCAAAATGATTTCAAAATTGGAAGTATTGTATAAATAATATAAATAAATAATTCAGTTAATCCGCAACAACAATCACTGTAAGGGTATCACAAAGCTAACCACAACTTGTAGGTGATTTATCGTTGTTATATTTACATATTTTTATGTACATATGTCGCCCTTAAGTCAACTACAACGATAATGTCGCCCACAATGAACCTACCTCGACCCTTTTATTTACCCAAAGTTGTCTCAGCCCTGAATGGTTGTGAATCGCTTTGTACTTGATCTGGTCCTGTTTGCTGAGTTGAGTGATGACTGTAGTAAATGTCTTGGTGTCGAATCGCAAGAAACGTCAACAAGGTTTACGGGTAAATGCCAATGGCCTGGAAACTTTACGCCTTGGTGGAGTCCAGAAATAAAACACGAGTATGGGAAAGGATTAGGGAATCGATAAAAGTTGTGAATGTTAATCAGTTATAATCGAAGTTTTCTTATAGGTATTTTTGGAATACCCATGACCAGGCACTTTACCCTATCTATATGGGGTTGCTCTTGGGGGTTTTCTTTGCCCACATAATTACCAGAAATATTTTGGGTAAACATTCCTCAAAGTTGTTGAATCATAAGTAGAAAATAGTTTGGGAGAAATGTTTATGTTATCTTCCTTTAATAAGAAATCTTTTAAATGAGTTTATCAAGTAATCAAATTTATTTGTGAATGACATTAATTTGTAATTTGAAATCTGACCATATATCATTCAAGTTGCTGCTGTACCCAGGTCCATTTTTGTTTTGTGTGTCATCCATTTATGTGGAATAACCCCTCCGAAACATTTACCCGCGCCCATTGTATGCAAAACAAAGACTCCGCCTCTTCCTCCGAGGAGACTGGATGGAATGATGGATGGTGGGGAATGCATAAAAATAATTTACGTGGCGAGCTATGCTCACTGGCTCAAGCTTTAGTTCAAGTTGATATATTTTGTATTGTTTGTACATCATCTCTGCTGCTGCTGCTGCTGCTGCCCCAACGGATGTGGTTTGATAATAGCCCAAAGAGAGGGAGAGCGATAGAGATTGGTACACATAAAATAAATTAACCTGTCTCGGCAATAACTTAATTTTTTATGGGTGAAAGGCTGTATATTTGTCACAGGAAAATATTTAGAAAAATATACTGATACTATAGGTATAAAAAAGATAAAGTAAATGAGCTTAGATATATTACTTTTTATAGGAAATCCTTTCATTAATATATATAAGCGAGACATTTCATATTTCTTCGAAATGATTAACTTAATGTTGTCCCCTTAATAGAATCATATATTAGACCTATTTCCTCTAAATAAGAAATAAAATTTCTTCCAGTGCCACAGGGGAGCAACAAATGTTGTCAAGCTGACTGCGTCGGATGCAGTCACATGTAACTGACAGTCAGTCAGAGTCATTTAGTCAGTCAGTCAGTCACATCAGAGATGACGGCGGGGCGAGTGGTGTTTAGTTTCAGTCTCTTTTTTCTTTGGCGTTTTTCAATTTGGTTTTTGCGATGTTTTTTTGTTATTTTTTTTTTGCTGCTTCTGTTGCTGCAATTCACAAACTCGTGCCAGGGGGTGCCGGTATAAAAATAGCTAAATGAACCTACAGTTGTGGCCAAACTATTGGACGTACTAGCAGGGCTTATAAAAAATGGTTTAGATATTTGTAGAGTATATGTACAAAACTATTTTGTATAGTAGACATTATTAAATGATTTATTTAAACAATTATTAGGTTATTTTATTAAAAGAAAATATAATTAAACATGAATAGTATTAAAACAAATTTCCTAAGCTAATAAATAGTCCCACACTTTCAAAAAATTATTTATTTAAAGTAGATATCTATTATCCATTATTATTAGTATTATTTTTTTAATCACAAATGTTTTTCCTGTGACCAGTAGAACCATATTTCCACCCCAATTGCAAATGCAAAACCAATGGCCATCCGCTTTGATGTTGTTTTTGTTGTTGTTGTTGCTTATGTTTTTGTTGTTCGACTCTCCTTTGTTTTGGCTTTTGGCTATTTTTGCCAAGATCTGTAATTGAGAAAAGCCCCCCTCCGGCTGGAAAACAGAAGTCTCTACCCACGCGAGTTTCTGGAGGAAAGGTCACCTGCTCTATATATAGACAGATGATGTGGGCCGCTCCCAATTAGCCGGCTCATCATCGTACTTGGATGTTATTTCTTTATAATTGAGGCGTTTGTATACACAAACACGAAAATGTTTGACAATTGCCGCCCCAGTGTGGTCATTATTATTATAAAATAATATAATATTTCATCACCTATAATGAGCTTTATTTCGGCAGCCGTTTTGCTTGTTGTTTTTCCCCCGTGTGCCGGGTCTTTTCTGATGAATCATTCGAACTCGTTCAGAAACTCAGTCATGCAAATTTCAATTCCTCCCAGAGTCGGGTTCTGTTTCTGTCGTGTCTCGTTTGGCAATCGTTGTAATAATAAACGTGAATGAAATGAGTGGGGCTTGGTACGAATCGAGTGCAATGTATGTGCATATTGATTAGAAGCGAAGGCAGCTGTAGTCAAAGCAAACTGGGTTGCTGTATTCGAAGGATTCATTCTAATCAGTCGAGGTTCGACTCGAAGAAGCTTTGTTTCACATTTGCGAAATGGGTCAGCATATTCTCTTATCGCCCTAAGTTCAGGGTGAGTGGAATGTTTCTTGATAGTTAATATGCAATCTTCAGGGTGAACGTGGGAAAGATGTATGAAATCGATTTACTAAGGAGAGTGTTTGAGTTTGAGTTGGAAAATTACAGATTTCACGGTTATTTGTATAACGTAAAGAATGTAGTTTCAGATACAGTAAAGAGTAAATAAAGACTAGACTACAAGTTCGCTTTAACCAGAAAGATATGTATTTACATGTACATTTTCCGCCTTAAAAGGCTTCGCCGCACCGAATGAATCCCGCAAATTTGTAAGCACAATCCACAAACAATTCATGCTCGACTTAGGAGCTTTGTTCAGATTGCATCTAATTTATGGCTTCGCCTTGGGGAAGCAAAATCCCAGACTTCTCTCAAAGGAGGATGCATGACGCATGCCGGTCGGGACGTGCCTGTATTACCGACCGATTTTCTTCGTTCCAGAATATATATACTTTATATGGATTTTATTTGATTGCGCTCGATTTAATTTCTGTGTAGCGTATTTGATTGAACGACCTTCGATGCATTTCTTGGTAATTTAATTTCAAGGCATCAATATCCACAATTCGATACACTTGGCCACGCGAGGCACGTTCCAGGTTCGACCTTTTTCCTCTCCTTTCTACACGCTTGACCCAGCGCTGACCTCTCTACGATTAATTTCCAAGACGAGATTAACTGTCTCAAAGACCTGCCGACCGAAATGACATTTCTCTTCACACGAATCCGGACAGAAACAAGTTATGTAAGTGGCCATGGAGCCAGGTCGGGCTGTAGTAATTGGGCAAAGATGCCAAATGGCCTGAAGTTGGCCTGAATTTATGGCTAAAACTCAACATGAAATGGGCTGGGCCGAAATAGAGAGAGATAGACAGGGAAAAATGCCATAAAACCGCTGGAGAAAAGGAAAACGCAGCGCAGTTTCCACCACAACAGAGACAAGAAAATATTTATCTAGGCAAAATTATTGAATAGTTTTCAGGTTGTGGTTGAAAATAGTCGAAAGAGGAATTCTCTTTGGGTGATGTGTGGTTTTTGGGGGTATTTTTGGTGAGTAATCTCAATTTCTAAGGAAATTTATAGAATATGTTTTAAATTTTGGATCAAGTTTTTCTTGAAGAATAAATATCTTAGGCCTGTATAGCTTGTTTACTTCGTTGTAGATTATTTATCTACATTTCTGTTGATTGCCTTTGTCAGTCTGATCCTTTGTTAGAGTATCTTTTGCTGGATATTTCCCTGGCGAAACCTGTGCGCAGCTGTCAATAGGCGTGAAATACTGTGGCCCCAAAAACAACATCAACAACTATAATAACTTCCTGGTAAAAGTTGAACGCATCTCGTACGGCGTATCGTCCGGGATGCTCGTACTTGGGATGTTGTTTACGGGACGAACGGCGGCGACGACTTGCCTAGCACAATGTGAAATTGTTGGGCGTCGAGTGGCCGTAAATTCAGCCCCAGGGCTTTGTATTTAGCCAAATATGGAGGAGATGAGTGAGCGCCACTTGAAGTACGTACAAAGTTGCTTGTCAAAAATTCACTTTTCGTCTGTTTGTCTGCCGGGTTGTTTGATTGTTTTTTGTTTCTATTTTTGGGTATTTTCTATTGCTGTTGTTGTTATTGTTGCTGGTGTTTTGGGTAGCTCATAAACATCAAATACAGCTGAACAATGCGAGTGGATTGTGGTCGTGTGCGTTTCGGAGTCAAATTGTAGCCAAGGTCAGGGGCTCTGTGAACGAACTGAGACGACAGCTCAAGTGGGTTGAGGGTCGTCTCTCGCCAAATCAATGAACCTCAGCCCGTGGCGACCAAGATCAAGTACAAAGCAAAGCCCCACAGGGAAAACTGGTGTTTTAACGAAAAATCAAACGAAAAACTTGCAGAATTTCACAAGTCGCGCCAACTGCAAATGCCCGCATAGCCAGAAGCACCAGCAGCAGAAGTCCGCTCTCATCAAGAGTCATACCTGTGCCTACCAGCTCCAGGATCTCGGTGGCTATAACCGCGCCCTCATGCCGCCGCTGGATAACACGGACTTCAGCAGCGCCTGGCGCCAGGTGAACAACAACACCTCCAGCCACTCCTGCGCCTACCATCAGCAGCAGAAGGAGCAGCAGGAGGACTTGAAGAAGCACTTCCATCACCACACCTGTCCCAGGCAGCGGAAAAAATCCTCCACGCCCCTGCCGCCCGTGGAAATGTGTCCACAGCCACAGCAGCAGCAGCGGCGATCCCGCTCTGCCTCTGCCAAGCCACGCCGGAACAGTTCTTATCACTCCTATGACGACCTGGACGTCTCCTCGGCGGTGCTAAATGCCGAGCGGAAGGTGGTGGCCAGCCTGAAGTACCTGTGTGCCTGCACCGGCGCCACGCTAAGGAATCTCTCCAAGAAGACCAAGGATCTGCACGCCAAGAACTATACCTACACGAAGGTAAATTGTAAAGGGGGTTTCCCCAATTTTCTAATAGGGCTTTATAGTGTTCAAATTAATTAGTAACCTTTTTCAGTTTGATTAAGTCTTATTTAGTATAAAAATTATCTAATAAATCTTAAATATATATTTATTTTGCTTGCTCTAAAAGTGGCTTACAGCACCCTTCTAGTTCAATAAACCCAATTTATTCACAAATTTTCCAAGAAATTAAACAATTTAATATATAGATTTAAATAAAATACATTCAACCATTTATTGAACACAATCAAAGTGCCCAAACATTTCCACTTTTATGACTATTTATTTCATTTATTGAAACGCAATAAAGTGAACTTTTCTATTTCCCAAAATGTTTGCTTTTCCCATTTAAATTTTGCACTTGTTGTTTGGCTTTGTTTGGTGTGTGGCTGCTGACGAGTTGCAGCCACGTCGCCTGAGTCACATCCGGCTTAATTATGTTTACCCAATTGATTGTCTAATTGACACTAATTAATTGCTTGAGTTGCATGCAAGAATCTGGGGCTGAGGTAAGGCAATAGACTACTAATTGTACCTCAATTATTGAAGCAATTTCCATCTGCCGGAGCGCGGGGTTTCATTGAGAAAATTTTCGAATAAGAAAGATAGTCTTGAGAAACTTAAATATAATCGGAAATGATGTCTACATTTTTACAATCCAAGCAATTTTGCATTATTTCATAGAAATAAGGTTATTGATTTAGTGATAAATCTAGGAAGCAACAAAAAATATATATAAAATAATATGTTACTTAAGAATAATAATTGAGATATTATTTGGATTATTATTATTATAAAGATGTTGTTCCTAATTTTTTAAGAATATCTCACTATCCATAAGAAGCAATCTTCTGCCTTTTTGCAGGAGATTCTGGAGCAATGACACATCGACTTGCGTTTACCTATTTAAATGTCCTCTTGCATCCCATAAATCAATGTCCATTTCCACTTGATTTAGCACCGAGGATTGGCCTGTAAATCATTTTTAAGTAGCAATAGTATTATTTCCTTCACTTTTGACGCAAATGGGGAATCGAACTGAGCTGCCATAATGCGTCATTAATTAAACAACAAAAAGGCAAGTGAACAGCGCGTATAAGGCATCAGTGTTTAACCAAGGAAAAAACAAGACAGAACAAAAAATGCCAAATAAATAACAAATAAATTAAATAAATACGTATACGAGATATATATGTGAATGTATGTACATATGTACATTCCGCAAGGCGAATCAAGAACGGCGGAAAAAGTTTTTTTTTGGCAGATGCCGCTAAGAAAAAGTCGCTGCCGGCGCCGATGATCGTGAATCGGAATTGATTAAATGTTGCCTTCACATTGTATATGTACCATATAGTATCCGCACATATCTGTATAATGGATGGGGAAGGGGGAAGTGTGTGTAAATCAGCCAGCCGAAAAAAAAAAAATAATAAAATAAAACAGAAAGCGGCAATTAAGCTGAAGCATGCTACACAATTAGATGAAAACAATTGCAATTTTCTTGCTTATTTGTATGGATTTTAGCAGGAAGCTGTTTTAACATAAAATAAGAGAGAAGACAGCCAGAAAGAAACGTTTTCCCAGCTGTTGTTATTGTGGGAATTCTCCTTCTCGTCGCTGTGAGCAACCTCTTAATCGACGTCTAAATTTCTTCAAGTGCAAACGGATCGCTCGATTGCCACACTCGGCCTGCCCCTACAGTTTCCACACCGCGTCTTCTATTTTTGCAAGGCCGTTTGGAAGTGTTTCAGCTGTTTCCAGATCCATCTCCCCCAAAAGACCCAAAGTTTATGCACAATTACACAAAACACAAAACAAATCGCTGCCTGCCGCCACTTAACGCCCTGGGAAAAAGAGCGTGTTCCTCTTAGGGTCGTTTCATGTTTTTACGAAATATTAAAGTACAACGAGTACGTCGAGTACTTTAATAAAAATTTACGAAACGCTAACGAAGTGAACTAAACATTTGAGCAATTTGGTTCGCTTTTGTTTGGTGTAATCAAAGCGCATGCGGGCAATTAATTGGATCAACATGAGATTCGTGCCTGCCAGTCTGTCTGTCTGTCTGTCTGTCTGTCTGTCTGTCTGTCTGTCTGTCTGTCCCTCCGCCTGTCTAGGATGGATGACCCCCAGTACGCGTGTGTGCTGGGCCCTCCCTTTTCGTACTTTTCCCCACATAAAATCATGTTTATGTTTTCGCATTCCTTGCTGGTTTCTCATTTGGGGTCAGCTGTGCTCTTGTTGCTGTCGCCCCATCTTCATGGAGCACGAAATAAAATAAATAAAATATTCATGATTAGCCGGACACACTGATAAAATTGATTTTGTATTCTTGTGGAAGAAATTTTTCGTTTGAATATACTGAGCAGCAAAGAAGATTATTTTCACAAGATGTGGAGACTTTTGATTAAAGATTTATTCTAATTTGATGCCACAATCGGCTTTAGAAATATAAGCTGGGTTCACGGAATTATTTCATTCTCAAAGAAGGGGATTTGAACCTGTATTTGTTTTACTTTTTAAAGCTTTCATTGGATTTTAAAATTGGAAATTTGTATATAAAATTATTTGTTGCCAAAAACTTTCTTCAAATGATCATATTTCTATGCAAAAATTCTTAGGAACAAAAGGGTCGGACTTTTCTTTTTACAAAAAAAAAACTTATAACCAATAGCATACCTTAGCATAATTTATTATTCTACTAGAACAAAATATAATATAAATATAAAAAATATATATATTAATAGCAAACAAATATTTATAAAATAAAATGTTAATTGAAAAACTCACTTAAACTTATAAATTTATATCAATGCTTAATTGCTTTAAAACACCGACATTTCAATAAATCCACAATTTAAAAATGTTTTTATCGAAAGCCTCGACCATACAAAAACCCTTTACTTACTCTCCCAAAAACATTGCCTGCTGTTCGGCGGCTGCATGCAGGAAATATGCCAAAGAAGGAACTTCGAATCCTGTAGTCGTACTGGGTAATCGATCAGGGTAAACTTTAACATAAGCATAAATCAAACAAATATTTATTTAGTTTATTAAAACTTTTATTTAAAATGTATTAAATTCAAAACGGAGCCTAGCTTTAATTGGAGGCTCAAGAAAGGGTCTCACCACTTACACCTACCAAAAATTTTGTGTTAATAAACAAATCTCTCTAGACGTAAAAGTAAAATTCCAAATTAGAAATCGCTACTGTAATTTTCCTCTGTGCTGTAAAATAGGAAAATCTTTTTATAGGGACTTCTCCTAATCCACGACTTGTTGTAACTTTCAGCTGCTGTTTATTATTGGTGGGCGCCAGCACCACGCACACCCCATGGCAGGCGCAGATCCGAGTACCAGACACCTACCTATACGGAGGTGAACTTTGCGTGCCGCTCCCTTTGCGGTTGCTGCTGAGCGTTTATTCAACTTATGCTTATTCATTCAGCTCTCGTTTAATGCTTTTTCACGCTTTTGGCACTGCTGCGAGTAAATTTCAATTTAAGCACTTATGCCGCATTTATGTGGGCCCGTTCGAGTGCTCGGTATTTACATAGTTTTTACATAAACACAAAAGGCATTTTGTAAGGAGAGCTCAGCCATTGTCGGTTGCATGATTTTCTAATTAGAATTTTAATGCTTTGGCGTTGATTAAGCGCAAATATGCGAGGCATTTTCCGGGGGTGCGGAAAAGCGGGGGCCTTGGGAAAAGTGCGGCTAAAGTACATAACAAAGTGCGGCGTTGAATCACCAACTTTTTCGTAACAAAATTAATTTCCCTGTTAAGGAATTTTCTGTTTACATTTTTTAATAAGTGATTTTGCATTTACATAAATTTCGCCTTGCACAATTTTCGTGTTCGCTCTCATTTCCAATTAGGCCGAAACGATTTGAAAAACATTTTAGTTTTCATTTCTTTTGAAACATGTGCGGTTGGGCCGATCCAACAAATTAGCAAAGAATTTATGTATCAATTAAAATACCGAGACTAGACAAGAACAAATGCTGTTTTGGGGGCCTTAACACTGCCAAAGATGCCACACGAAGCGGAAATGAAAATGGAAATGAAAATGGAAATGAAAATGGAAATGGAAATGCCCGACAGCCGAATTTCCACAAAAACAAACAGTTTTTCGTGCACAAAACACATTTTGCACAAAACCCGAATGGCAGGCATATTGTTTATATTGAGAATATTTAAAATTTCTTGGGCACGTATTAAGGGGAAATAAATTTAAAATACGTCGGATATAGCGGCTAAATTTAGATGGATGATACATTTAATTGCCATTGAATGGGCTGTGATCTTTGACTTTGACACAGATTTTCCATATTCCATAAATATTTATTGGATTTTGGAGATAGCATAAGGCTTTCTTTGCTATTTACAAGTTAATAGACCAAATATATATTTGCTTGTTGAATAAATATTTCTATCACTTGATTGGTTGGGAATTAATCCCATACTTTGACCCCTTACGTTGTCTAAAATAAAGTTTCCACACAAAGTTGAGGGAAAAACAAACACATTTTAGTTTTAGAAAGTTCACTTCACCTTCACTTTGACTAATCCACTTTCCGTTTTCTCGACTTACAGCCCACGTGGCGCCTTTGGGGCGAAGAGCACGAGAAGAATGCAATTTTCACCGTCTACCTGAAGAAGGTGCGCTACCACCGACCAACGCCCACGGCCAGCAATGTAAGTAATTCCTATAATCAATTACTTAGCGGGATAACATCGCGGGCTGCTCAGTTTTCAAATTGAAAATATTTCCTGTGACCCTCCTTGAATTTTATAAATTTATATTCTCCTTCAGGACTCTGATGACGAGATCTCCCACTTGGAGTGGGAGACGGTGCGAGTGCGCTTCGTGAAGGCGGCGACACTGGCCCGTCTGGTGGAGGCTTTGGCCACCGACGACGGGGAGCTGGAGTCGACGTTCATCAACGTGTTCCTGTCCACATACCGCACCTTCTCCACGCCCAAGCAGGTGCTTAGTCTGTTGACGCAGCGCTACGATGCGCTGCACGAGAAGCACCTGGAGGAGCTGGAGCAGGCGCAGGAGAGTGGCCAGGCCATGGACCCGGCCTACGATCCGCATGCCTCCATCCATGAGCAGCACAAGAAAACGCTAGTCTCGGCACTGCATGTGTGGCTAGATGGATTTCCAGAGGACTGGCACGAGGACAACCTGCAGCAGGTTTGCATAAAAATAATCAATATTTTAAAATCACAAATATTAATTTCAAATTTTCACTTGCAGATCCTGGGTTTTGCTACCAAGCGACTGAAGCGCTCCGACCTGCACATCAAGGTGTTGAATCGTCTAGAGCGGCTCATCCGCCAGGCTTGTTATGGCAACGGAGGCAATGGCGGCGGAGGCGGAGGTGGTGCCTTGGAGGGCAATGGCCTCTCTTGGCTTTCGGCCGCAGGATCCCAACAGGTGCAGCAGTTCCTGATTCCCACACACTACGGCTCCTCGTATGACCTCACCGATCAGTTCAACGGCCTGTATCTCTCGCCCATGGGCCATGGACCCATCTACCGTGGACCCACGCACTTCCTGCAGGCCTTCCGCTTTCCCCACGTGCCCGTCCGGCACTTTGCCGAGCAGCTGACCCGCATGGACACGGAGCTGTTCAAGCGTCTGATACCCCACCAGTGTCTAGGACACACATGGGCGCGTAGGGACAGCGGCGGTTCGGAGACTGTGGTGGCCACCATCAACCAGTTCAATGCAGTGCTCTTCCGGGTGGTGTCCAGCATCCTGATAGATCGGCTGAAGCCTCAGGTGGGTTTCTGAATAGCTTAGTTTGGTCATAATGTAAATAATGTTATCATTATCTTGCAGGAGCGCGCTCTAAACATTTCACGATGGATTGACATTGCCCAGGAGCTGCGCATGCTCAAGAACTTTAGCTCGCTAAAGGCCATCATATCAGCTCTGAATTCCAATTCGATCTACAGGCTTTCCAAGATCTGGGAGGTGCTGCCCAAGGAGAGGGTAAGACTGGCCTTGTTTCTTATATACTAAGCTTTACTTAAACCTTTTCTATATCTCATAACCCAGATGGAAGTCTTTACGGAGCTGGCGAGGATTTGTTCGGAGGACAACAATGCCTGGACCCTGCGAGAGGTCCTGAAGCGCGAGGGAACGGCCAAGAATCCGGATCCAGGCAGCGATCAGAGTGACCGGCACCTGCAGAAGCTGATCCTGAATCTGGGCACGCAGACCTCACACGGCACGATACCCTATCTGGGTACCTTCCTCACCGACCTGACCATGATCCACACGGCCAATCCCGACTACCTCACCGAGGACAAGCTGATTAACTTTGACAAGAAGCGCAAGGAGTTCGAGGTTCTGGCGCAGATCAAGCTGCTCCAGGGTGCGGCCAACACGTACAACCTCCAGGCAGACGCCCTCTTCGATCACTGGTTCAACTCGATGCCGGTCTTTGATGAACGCGAGGCCTTTGAGCTGAGCTGCCGGCTGGAACCCCCGCCGCCTGCCCCACGCAAATCGGTGGTCAGCACGAATACATCGCTCACGAACACCACCAACTCGTCGACGGCCTCGATCATGGGCCACCGGAAGACTGACTCCATACACTCCAACTCGAGCAGTGGAGCGGGATCGCAGTTCTACTGCGAGCTGAACAGCAGCACCAGTTCCAGGCACAACTCCCTCGACCGGGATGCCCATCACCAGCATGCCTCCCTCATGTCCGCCTCGAGCAGTGTCTCCAATCTTTCGCTGGATTCGAGCAACTCAGGCGGCCGGCAGTCCGGCAAGCTGACGCACTCGCAGTCCATGGGCAATGGCCTGAAGTCGCACGGCAATGGCACCACCACGAACGGCGGCTCGCCGCACATCAATGCCCAGCTGGTGCAGCCCTCGGGCGGCACTCCGCAGTCCGCGCCGGACTTCTACATCATCCGAGTCACCTACGAGACGGACAACATCGAGCTGGACGGGATTGTGCTGTACAAGAGCATAATGCTGGGCAACAACGAGCGGACGCCGCAGGTCATACGGAATGCGATGCTGAAGCTGGGCCTCGAGGACGACCCGGACAGGTTCACCCTGGCGCAGGTGCTGCCCGACAAGGAGCTGGTCATGCCGAAGAATGCGAACGTCTACTATGCGGTCAACACGAACTACAACCTCAACTTTATCCTGAGGCCGCGCAAGGAAGAGGGCGTGGCGGGCAGCTAGTCCACAGCCGTGCCCCTGTCCCAACTGTGGTGTCTGGGATACGAGGGCGAGGAGTGAGGGGTAAGGAGTGGGGTTTAGGGATTGTACATAGCTAGAGCTCGACTCGTCCATGACAAAAACTGGATATTCTACCTAAGTTAAGTTATTTATTGAAAGAGGAGGAAGGAGAGCAGATGAAATCTATTTGATTACCGATTACCGATACCGATTATTTCGATAAATGGCTTTCGATTTCAGCCCCGTCAATTAGTAATTATCGTAATCTCTGATTTCTCCCAGACCTAGAGCGGAAAAGCAACCCAAAACATATATTATATAGAGACTCTACTGGAATATTTGCTGATATTTACACACTCAAGATACTATATATTTATGTATATGTACATATTATATATATACACAACCATTGATATTCTAAATGTGGTACAATAATTTTGAATCTTGGAACAGATATTAAGTTAGATCTGAACATTACTTTGCGGATTTTCCACACACAAACAAACAACTAAGCGTATTTGTATAGATGTTTTTACCCACTGTACGTGTATTAAAAATACAAAATACAAAATATACAATTAGCGATAAGTCCGATGAGTGCACAAAAGCAGATAATGTTTTATCGATAACTTTAGCCAGTTAGGAAATATTGTATTTGAGTTTTTGTCAGTAGTCTATACTGAAAAGTAACGAGAGAAAGAAACAATTATACACTTACGGTCTATATTAAGGATCTGCTTAGATTTATACATATTAAATATGCTAAACTGAAGTAAGAAACGAAGAAAAACAGAATAATATTGTAAATAAATAAATGAAAATGCGATAGTTTGTGTTCTTCTGCAAATAAATTGTAACAAAAGAACGAAAAATGTGTTTAATTTGATGATTTCAATGATTTCAAAATTGAAATGTTAAAGATAGATATAATATCGATTTTTATTTTTTTTAATTTAGGATTTTTTTAATTCGTTATTTAGCTTAACTGGCTTCTGGTAATGACTGGCTTTTGGTAGTTTTATACTTTCAAGAAATGATAATATTTGAATTCTTCAAATCCATATATATCGATATTTTGATACAATTTGTTTTTGACAAATCAACGTTTTAAAAGTCTAACTGGAGTTTTTTTGGATTAAGAAATCTTTTAATTCTTTAAAATTTTTCAAAATTTACTTTTTAATCGGAAATGACTCGTCATGTTCAAACTGTTAAAAAATATATAGGTTTATAGGTTTATAAACTTCGGTTAAAACTATAATACCCTGCAAGGATATAAAAGCCTGGTTGTTCTAACAGTCATCTACTATTTCTAAACTCCCTATCAATTATTAAAAATCTCCAATGTTTCCATTCCTGATTGGATTTGTAAAGCCCCAAATAAATCTCTGTGGCCCGATCTTCCCCAAGTCCCTTTGTCATTCCATTAAAGGTATTAGTAATCCAGCCAAACTGATTCCCAACTTTGATTAGCCCGGCATGGGCCATGTCGAAACTTAACCCCCAACAAGTCGGCGGCAAAAGTTTAACCCATTTCGATGAGAAGCGCGGAGGGAAAGTGGAAAAATCTGATTATCAAGCATCCGATGCCAAGAGAACTTGGCCAAGGCTTCAAGCCAAATCAGCATCCGCAAGGCTGCAAAGGAAGGGGTTAGAAGAAGGACCAAGTTAGCGGGTCAAAACATCTCATTACATTTGCAGGCTGGCGACACACACACACACACTTACACTAAAGGGACAAACGAGATGAAGGCAGTAAAACTGAAATAAATTACTTTTTTGGCTTTTTAACAACTTTTTGGCTGTTTGGATACGAAAGCGAAAACAAGTTGCACCTCCGACAAGCGTGACCCTTCCCCAAAACTTTCGCTGAAAACAAATTTCGTTATCCTTTTAACCCCGGCAGCAGCGGCGCTTATAATTTTTCGGCCCACACAAACTTTAATTAGATCACTTCAATGACAAAAAATAAATCTCGGGCCGCAATAATAAAAGCCGCAGAGCGCCAAACAACAAATTGAGACGAGGAAGCGGGCGCAGAGACTTGAAAAGCTCTCGAAAAACAAACTTTCCCAAACTATGTAGTTGGGGGAAAACGGGGAAAATCCGCATCAGGCATCAAATGGAAATGGAAATGAGTTGACTTGACGTTGACGTTGAGGCTGCTCCAAGTGGGGTGCTGGAAAGTAAGTGGGTGGCTGGGTGGCTGGCTACATCAAAGTCGAGTGCTGACAAAGGGAGCGAAGCGGTTGTAGGGGATTCTATGTTGTAGTTTGTAGTGAAAGCTCCGGGGTTAACAATGACGTCATAGTTGTGCAAGTCAAGAGCACACAGTGGAAAGCAATAACAATATCAGTTGACAGGATAATATTTGTAAAGGAATCATAAAAAAAGGAGTTCTAAAGAAACAGTTTTAAGAACCTTAAAAATGTATTTTAAATTGTAATCATCATTTTTGCAATATTATGTTATTTTTAGACACATTTAAAGGGTTCTTAAAATTCCTAGTGAATTCTGGAGTACCTCAGATATATGTAGTTAATCACAAAAATGTCTTATCTCATATCCTAACCAATGGAACATTTTTCTCTGTGCATATTACCAATGGCGGGGGAAAAGTAAAAGGTGAAAGTAGTTTTTAGCGTACAAACTCATTTCGTCATAACCGTCAAGGAATAATCAATAACATCAAGCAGACACAATGACGCAGCCAGAATGACATAATTTCACCCATAAACACACACACTCACACACCCACACAGACACATACATACGAGTGAAATTGATAAGACAGGGTCACAACTGCAGGTCAAAACAAGAAATTCAATTAGAAAGTTCTCAAAGGAAGTGCCAGCAAGGGAGGGTGCCCACTAGTGTCGTGACGACAGTCTAGTGTGGCCTTCTCCAGGGCCCCCACCGCCACCCTCCCCTCCCAGGACTACGCCCTCGTCCTTAACGATTCCCTCGACCAAACAGCATACCAGCGTACAAAGCACGTGTACATTTTCATCGACACCACGCGAAACCTTCGAACCAAAAAGCAGCCACAAAAAAAAAAAAGAAAATTCGAAAGGAAAACGTGAGAAAAACTATGCACGCTTTCCTGAATACCCTAGATATAATCTATCTGCCTACTTTCCTTAAAATTTTCGGAGATCAGAAATCAATTTAAAATGTGTCAAAGTCTCAGTGAATTTCTTTATATTACAGAATCCTGTTAATCTGGGTTTTTGTATTTTTTTATTTTTGTAGTTTTCAAGTTTTTATATCAAATCCCTTAAAGTGGTGTCCAAAAACCTATGCATCTGACAGAATTTAAAATGTAAAATTATTTATTTTATTAATTAAGTGTAAGCATTAAAAACCAGTAGAAAATTTTCATCATAAAGGACTAATAGGAAAACCTCATGCAAGCGTATATAAGCATCAAGCTGTAAAGGAATCAAGCCCTTATTTTCTGTTGCCTTCTTTTGAGCGCTTTTCCTGTGGCAGGCGAGAATGCAACAACGTGTCGTGCCCTCACTCACACCAACAGCTACCTCCATCTCCCACACAGGCTCAGACCCAGCTTCCCCAGAGACGAAGCGAGAGAGAGAGAGTAACGGACCTCTGCTACCTGATAAACTTGGCGTTCCCAGCTTCTCCGCAGAGCTGCTGCTCCTGTCACACGATTTTGACGTTTCCTTTGCCAGCTGTGTTGAGTTCTGCGTGGGAGAGAGATAACATAAGAGCGGACTCCGAGAGAGAGAGCTTTTCTGCAACCGTTACCTGGTTCTTTTGGGGTCCCAGCGGATGGGCTTCTTTTCGCTTTTCGGACTATTGAGTGAGTTGCTTTTGCTGCCTGCTGCCTCTCTCTCTTTTTTTTTGGGAAAATGGCAAGATTGGAGAGGAAGGGTCGGAGCACATAGGGAATAGGGGCGGATTTCGGGAGGGTGCGGGAAGTGGGGTTTCAGGGGAGGCTTTTGATGGGCGCGGGTTTTGTTGGATGGCTTTTATGGTTACACCCAGATACTTAATTGGGCGAAAGCCTCATTTATCCATTGGAAACAAAGCAATTGTATTTCGGAATTATCTTATTTAAATATTTTCTTTGATTTCAGAATACGGGAAATGAAGGTGATAAGTTATTAAATAATACAATGTATTTGTGTTTTTAAGGTTTTAATTTTTCAAGGTTGCTAAAAATATACGAAATATATTCACGAATGAATTTTCTACTTACGAAAATATATTGAGGTATATTACTATAAGCGTATATGGTAAATAACCATATATGCTATATTTTAATAAGTAAATCAAAACTACAAAATGTACAAGAAAAATGCATACAAGAATCAGTTAATATTGTACTCCAATAAATACTCCAAAATTAATAAATGCTTCATATTTTCCCGGGGGAAATTGCATTGCTTGCATCTAAAAATTCTCCAAGTGCACAATTACGTCTACATTTTAGGTGCATGTGGACCTGGTGCCCATAACAAACGTAACAAACGTAACGAAAACAATTACACGAAAGAAATCCTCAAAAAGCACACGGGAAACGAGACTGAGAATACAGCCCCTCAAGCTCCTCTCTCTCCCCCGATTCGCCCCGCTCATCCACCTGCTCAGGGACTGCTCAGTGAACATTAAAATAACAAAATCCAAACAACGCAAACTTTGAGTGCAATACCAACAAGAGAAGCCTAGGACACGGAATCAGAGAGAGTTGCACTGGGAAAAATGTGAAAATATTATTAATTCACAGACTAATTTGCTAATTTGGGGTGATTTAAAGATGTTAGTAAACGGAATGTTTTTAATTTATAATATAATATAATAGTATGTCAGCCTCCAGATCTTATTCTAGACTGATTTACGTTACACAAGAAATGCTGCACTGGTGAAAAACGTCCTTCAGTGGTAATTAACAGATAATATATATACTTTTAGTTTCCTAAAAAATCAACATTTATTCAATTTAGATTCTAAATATTTTTGACCATTTCTGTCCCAATTAATGCATTATTTCTCCACATGTAGACCCCGAGAGGCAGAGAGCGGGAAGCTCGCCAGGACGTCGCCATTCAGTCTCGGCGGGGATTCCTCTCTCTCACGCTCGCTCGCTCTCAATCTCTATCCCTCTCTCTGTCTGCGTGGAAGCCTACAAAATCGGGGAAAGCTTTTGGGCCGAGGCCTCTGCGAAAGCGAAGCCCACAAAGTCGTCGGAAAAGTGGAGCCAAACGGTCAGGACGCGGAGCTCCGCTGAAAAAATAAAAGAAAAATACAGAAGCAGAGAGCGAGGGAGGAGAAACTACAAAAAATCGCAGCCCAAATCGCGCTTCGTGGAAAAGAAAGAGATAATCATTAAAATAAACGCAGAGGCCCCCTGCCGAGTAATCCGACCAAACCAAACAAAAGTAACCAACGGAAAAGTGTTTAAAAATGCCAGTTAAAGAAAAACGCCAATTATGGGCAGCCTAAGGCGCAAGAAGGAGAGAGACAGGGCCACTCTGGCTCTTCCATGTTGTTGTGTGTAATGTGTGAAACGATTTTCCTCCTCCAACATTCTGTTTCTTCGTTTTCATTTTTTTTTTGGCAATATGCACTGGGGCTGTAGATACAGCCAAGACCAGGCCGAAATAGGGCCTCAGAGAAGTCCTCTTCATTAAATTGGTCGCAGAGAAAACACAAAAAAAAAGAAAAAATTAAGAAGAAAACAGGCAACAACGGGGAAACTTTTTGAGGAAAATACCAAGGAAATAATAACCTTGAAGGCTTCTGGCCAAGGCTCTCGACTCGCTGTTCGAGGCCCGAGGCACTTCTGGGCTCGCGTACAACATGGCGTATGGTTAATAAACCCAAATAATAAAGACATGTGCAACAAAATGTGCGTGCGTGCGCGCTTGTGTGCGAGTGTGCTGTGTGCTATTGTGGGTGCCAAATAAAATATTAAGCAAATAAATATAAGCGACTCCGCGAGAACTCGCAACTCTACGCGATTCCCGATGACGCATTCGAGAAGAGTAGGGCAGAAGGTTAAATTACACAAAACGTCAAATCCAACGCCACGTACGACAGCGCATTATTCGGAGTCGCCAGTCCGAAATTCGGAGTCGGATTCCTCGGTCGCGATATAAACTAATAGAGCTGTAGAGTATTACCCAGCTCTATCCAAAAAGCCCCTGCAAATAAAAAACAAAAAATACCTATATATATTCGGATAAATAATTCGTATTAAAAAGTGTTGAAATTACTCTGCAGAATCTCAAGCAAAATATATTTCAAAAATTTACTCAACCAGAAAATGGGCTTAGCTCTCTTCTAAGAGCGAGAGCGACAGAGCTTGGCCCGAGAGAGAGTGGGGAGAGGAGAGCGTCCTGCTCGCGAACTCACCACGATAAAGTACAACAAAGGAGGAAATACTTTCACTCTCGCCACAACGTGGCGGCATCGAGAGGCAGGAAGCGCATAAAGTGACAGACGGACGGAGGGACGGACAAGCGGACAACGGCGCTGTGAATAACTCAAAGGGAAAACTTTTTGCATGCCACAAGCAGCAGCAGCATTAGCAGCAGCACCAGCACCAGCAGCGGGAGCGTCAGTAGCAGCATCAGCATCAGCTGACTGGCGCAGGAAGCGCGGCAGCAGGACAACAACTGTGTTGCGGACAGGACGAGCGTCCGGTCCTGTCGCAATCAATTCAATAGAAGCCTCCAGCAAACACTGGCCACGGACTCCGCCACCACCAGCCACACATTCACACACAGGCAGAGAGACAGAGAGGCCCCAGCAACGGCAGTTTTAATGTATCCTTAGAATTCCAAACAGGTGAGCATGCAACCCGAAAAGTGAACACACACAGATAAGGCTCAAATATGTAGAAAGCAGTGAAAGGACTTGTGATGCTCGCATAATAAATCATTGTGCTTAGAGTTTTGAATGGGGCGATAAGTTTGGATGTGTTTGCTGTGCAAAAAGTTTAGAATATGTCACCAGAGAAATAGAATGGATATGTTTTCCAGTTCATTTTTGACCCTTATTATCAAATACATATATGAAGGGGAAAATGCGGACTTATAAATAAGAATACAATTTTTAGAATTATTAATTGAAATTTTAAAAGGGGAAATTAATGAAGGGAAATATTAAACCCCTTTTCTTCCTACTGTTTCGCTGATGGCAACAAGTTCTTCAAAGATTTTGGAGTATATTTTACTTGTTTAACTTATATTCTACTGACTTTTACCAAAGTATATGCTACATTTTTCGAAATTTTTATAAATTGTTGAATTCTTAAAGAGACTGTTACCTTAAGAGGAAAATGTTAGAACATGAGAGAAAGCTGTAACTTCTTAAATTATGGTGAGGTTAGTTTCATATTCAATATATACTTCTTAAAGTATGCCTAAAACGACGACAAGTTCAAATTTAAATTGCTTAATGTCGCTTAAAATTTAGCTAATATAACTGCTAAACTTTTAAATAAAAACAGGGAACCCTTCTCCCACTTCCCTGGATAGGTCCATTTCAATCTTTGCCTAGTTTCTCCAAATAATTAAGGTACCTCTCCTCCAATCGAGTATGAAATCCTTGCCCGAAAGCCATTCTCGCCTTCAAGGACACGCCTCAGTTCTTCCCTATCTCAAGCAGCGTTCGGCACTCGCACCCTTCAAACGCTCTTCAATTACAGCACTTTTATTCTTTTTCTCTGCTCTTCACGCTGCAATTTGCCTTTAATTGCAACCGCCCTCGGTGCAGTCTTAATTTGCATAAATTTTTGCGCGAACCGCCTCCATTCCCGTTCGACTTTCCTCTTACACTCGTAATAACCACAACTCAGTTTCAATTAAAAGCTCAGCCATCAATTATGCAAAGCAAAAACGATGGCAGCGTGCCGAAAAATTAAGCGGAGAGCAACAAGAATGATGCATACTTTTGGGCAAGCCGAAGAGAGAGAGCGGAATAATAATAATAATACTATTTCATGAATAATTCGTAGAAATTCTGCCCTAAAAATCAATCATGCTAGTGGAAAAATTAAACTCGGCCAACCGCAGAAATGCCAAAAATCAAATTTTCATTTTCAATTAGTGAACGCTGAGCGCCAATCAAACAACGGCACGTGCTAATAGGCAAATATCACTCATACGCCGCATTGTCTCGCCTGCTAGCTCGCTTGCTCGCTCCCAATGTCCTGCCAGGCTGTGCGCTTCCGCATTTCGGCAATTAATTAGGCGCAAATTTTAATTAAATGCCGTCAGTGTGGATGGAAATGTTCTCCCGATGACGGCAGTTGGCACTCACTTGGTTGTGTGTTGGTTCATGGCCAAGTAGCTCAGCTCTCCCTTACAGCGCCGAGCTGTGACACAAACTCATTAAATAGTTATTACTCAGCCCATGTGCCCGGCAAGTGTCAACCACGAATGTGTTTTTTAGGTTATTAATATCTCACTCGAAATTTTTTGTTGACACTGTGTCGTTAATAATGGTTATAGTTGGGCCAACGATAAGGAGCGCTAAAATTGTGGGTCAAGGTGGGTTGGGTTTTAGGTGAGACAATTGCGATTTACTAAAAAAATAGAAAGCTATTAAGGTAATTAATAATAAATTATTAAAGAAAATCTATAATAAATTGGTTTAATAAATTTTACCTATTAATGTTGAAGAAAAATGATATTTAGTACAACTTTTGGTAATTATTTAAGAAAATTATGAAAGAACCTCATTAAGTCATTTATTATTTATTTTGTTTTCTGAACTATTTTAGTAAGTCGTCGACAAAATTATACTTTAAATAAAGAACACTTTAAAATTTAAAAAGCTTCCTTTTCCCCACGAAAACCTCCCTATATAAGTACCTAAAACTCCCATTAAAGTCCTTCCTTAACTTGTTTATCCATAACAAGTTTATAACTGATACATCTGGTATCGATTTGAGGTTACGCGACTCCTTCCGGTGCCGCAACTTTAATTACGGCCATCATAAACAGAGCCCATGGCCCAACCCTACTACGCAACCGACCGCGAAGGTGAGAGAAAGAAATTCCAATAATTGTTTTATGCTATGTCAAGGTGTGGGCGACACCCCCTCGCTCGACATTCCCCAAAGGCAACTACAGAGGCCCCTTGTATATCCGCAGTTTTTTCTCTGGCAATCATTAAGTGGCCCAAACCAAACCAAACTAAAGCAAACCCCGTCGAGCCGAGCCCTTCCTGCGTTTAGTTTTCGGTGGCATAACAATCAATCCTGGCTCAGGGAGCCTAGGGGGGAGGAAGGAGGCAGGGCCACGCACAGGTGTCCAGTCAGTCAGACCTGGGAGGAAATCGTTAAGAGGGAGGCGGGGCTGCCATATCAAATAATCCTTTTTTTTGTTCGGGGTCTCGAATATATACATATGTATGTGTGTAGGTATTTAGCAAACTCAAACTTGAGCACTTCAAGAGCTCATTAAGTGGGCTAACCTTGATGGAGGACGCACGGGATGGTTACTGGGGGTGTCCTTAGAAATGTGGCAAGTTTTCCTCTTAATTCACTTAAGACTTTTGGTTTGAGTTTGCCAGGACGCACGGCACCGCCTCGGCGCACACATTGTAAATGGAATATCCTTCTGCCACGAGGTGGCAATTGAATGTGGGACTCCGTCGTCGTTCTGTCTTTCTGTGCGCGTCCTTTAAGTATCTTGTATTAAGAAAGTTTCCTCCACCTTCCAGCCATTGAATTGATTGCAGGACTTGGCGCCCCAAAAGGAGGTCTTGATAAAGCGAGCACCATTCAGTAGTTTTCCATAGGCAAATAGAAAAATATTCATAAAACTGGAATTGCGATTTGTCCTTGCAACTTTTCTGCCTTTCCCCTTTTCTCTTTCTATTTCTATTACTTTTTTTTTTCAATTTCTGCCGTGAAAGCTAAAAAAGATGTAGGATAATAGATTTGCGTCTGTGCGAGTGCCTCGCTTAACCTTTTTTTTCGTGGCTCCCCGTACGCCCAACCCCCGGAAAAATTGCTTTAAATGGGTTTCTTGCCTTTGGCTTTAGGCCATGTTTCGCTTTGAGGCTTCAGCAAGTCTATCGGTGACACTAATTGCTGGCTTATTATCCTTATTTGTGGCGGGGCCTGGTCTGGGCGCTATCCCACGCCATTCGGCGATTATGATGACTCTGATAAAATGCTGAATTATTTATTGCAGTGCGGGGTTTTCCCAAATTTTAAGAGATAATTAATAATTTTAAAGGACCCTTTAAGGGAAAAATATTTGAGTATAGGTATACATTTTTAAGGATTTACCTACAGTTAATGGTATTATTGAGACCTCCTAAGAACAGAATACATTTTTGGGTTTCTTTTATTTTCCGACTTATATCGTAGAGTATTCCATTGCTCATCGCGGCATTGTCTTCACTGCGTGTCTCTCTCTCTTTTGGCCCCATTGTTTGGCCTGTTTATGTATTTATTATTGATTTTGGCTCGGGCCCCATTTGGTCTGGCAGTTTATTTTTGGATTTTATTTTCATGACAATGGGTGGTTTATTAACTTTCAGTTAGCTGACACAATAATTAAGGGGCTTATGAGCTGCAGTTTGGCAAGCCGAATTATGTGAAATATTCCAAAAGAAGATTTATGGGAAAATTAATGAAGACTGGGAGCAGTCTGACTTAAAGGCTGAAAACGAATGAATGACAGGCCTTGGTTCAATTGATTCATAATTGAGATATATCGCCTGGTAATTCCTTTGGCCAGGTCAGGACATGTTACCCGTGTGATCCCCACTGTCAGCGTCTCGGTGTCCTCGTATTAATGATTATTTATTCCCGTCATAAATTTCAATTTTCAAATGCACCAATTTTGTAGTCCCAGCAACATCGCAAGCATGGCAAACGACATCAAGGAAAACAACTAGAATTCCTGCCCGGCATAACGTGTTTGCAGGACCTCCTTGCCTGTGTGCGTGTGTTTGCTGGCCAAGTTGCGTGAGTTCTTCATTCAACTTGAGACTTTGTCGACTCGAGTGCTTCTCTGCTAACCTGAACTGAACTCCCGCCATTCGGTGGCGGTGGGTACGTGTGTCTATATCCTGCTCCTTTTTGTTTTTTGTTTCATTTTTTTTTTACTTCGCCCGAGACCAAACTTTTCGTGACTGGACAAAATGCTGCTCGGCGTTTTGTAGGAAATGCCAGCCTGTCCTGGCTGTCCTGTCTCTCGTTGGCACACACACAGACACACACCCTTCCGCCCTTGCCTCCCCCAGTTAGTTTCATTTGCCTTTTACATTTCCACACATTTCCTACTTTTTTGCCTCTGCGCCGGTTCTGCACATGGCGAAAACCTCAACTAAGTATGTTTGTAGTCTTTAATTTTTTACTTCCCCATCTGCGTGGGATTATAGAGAATGGGGAGCTCAGTTTGGACAGGGAATGCATCTGCAGCGAGAGAGGGAGAATCCTTGCTTATATAGCAATGGGGATAGTAGGAAGAGGGGTATTTAAAGGAAAATAAATATTAACTATCTGCAAGTCGCGCGTGTTTTTAATGTAACTTAAATCCGCTTCTCCCAGTGTAGTTGCGTGTCTGTGCATAGACGACCTACTCAAAACAGGGGAATATGGGCGAGAAAGGGGCTGGCGGCGGGGGGACAGCGAGACGACGCTTTGCATATTTATTTTATTTGATTTCTGTTCGCTTTTTCGTACGTTACACATTTTTCCCCGTTGGGTTTGCCGGGGACCTGATATTCCCGCTTACATAACAAACGCGACGTGTGATTAAAAATTCGTAATTTGCCCGTATATTTCGTATACCTGTGCTAGCTCACCTGCTGCTACCCTTCTTTGTGTGTCATGTTTTTCGTAGCATACCTGAAGGCGTTCCACTTCCCTGCTCGACTTTTCACCTCCACTTCTCGTTTTTCTTCTCTGCTGAGCGTGTTTTGTGCCATTTTTGCTGCTGTTGCTGCCGTTCTTCGTGCTTCATTAATATTTAATTAAAAAATCAATAGTTGACATGTAAGTCAACTTGGTTTGTTCCTCTTTCGGGTCTGGCTTGTCGTACCTTTTCCTCGCTTCGGACTTCTCGGGGCGCTTTTCCTTTGGTTTTTCCTAACTTATGCATGTGCATTTGTGCATATCTTATTATAACAGATTTTCTTTTTTGCCTCTCGCCGTCTACGTGACGCTTCAGGAAGATGTTCTTAAGAAAAACCACACCCTCGATGTGTTGGCACAAGAAAATTAAAAAAGCCCGGAAAAAAGCAGGAAAGATATGTGGAATTTAACATTTGTACACATAAGATTGTTTTATACTTACAAAAAACGCTGTGAAAGGAAAGTAGGACTTAAGGACAGTTGGTTTTTAAATAAAAGAAAACTTAAACTTGGGAAGAAGCTTTAGAAAATACAGTGCATACATTATATCTAACTCAATTGGTTTGCTCAAAGCACACATCTATTCATATATTGATCTAAGCCTGATTCCCGATACTCTACTTATGTATAAACAAGGCCCTCGAATATCCAAAGGCCCCGCGGTAATTGAGCCGCAACATTCTCGAGCTGATTAATACATGAACATGTGCACTTTGCATTATGCATGTGCGAGCTTTGTTCGCGTCACTGTAGCCGAGTCCTGGCCCAAGGAGCTGCCCCATTGTTCGGAGTCAAGTGGGTGGTGTCCTTGGATTATCTTTCATCTGCGGGTAATCAATATGCTCCAGAGGAAAATTGAATTTGCCCGCTGGTTATGCAATTACTTGAAAACAAGACATTCGTGATTATGCCTGAAAAGCGTCAATAACACACTTTAAAGGCCTTGACTAAGCCTGTTCCAACTTGTCAAGAAGCCATTTATAATTGCAGCAATTCTCGAATAAAATCTTTCATTAAATATTGATTGTGGTTTGACACTTAAGCTGGGTTTTTATGTATCAAAGTCGAAAAGGATACAAGGTTGCCATGCATACAAAGCTCCAAATAAAACAAAGTTGAAATGGTAATAAAACAACACAAATTCATTTCAGCTTGAAATTAATTTCAAAGTGATTTATGTGCATGCAATTTAAATATACGAATTCGCATTTTAATGAAATTATTCATCAGAGTTTTGCATGCCGAAGTGCCAAGAGCGTATCTCTCATCTCTCATATTTCCATCTCCATTTGGCAATCAGCACGTTGCATTTTCTGGCTTATCACCAGCTTAATAAGAATACCAGTTTCCAAGTTTCCGAGTTCCTCAGTCTCTCGGTCTCTGAGTTTGTGGAATAAAATGAAAATGCACATATTTCCATGCGTTGAGTAAACAAGGGAAAGTCACGTAACTCAAGTCTTTGCTCGCAGATCTCGTTCAAGATTTATTGACAGCACCGGAAACGGGAAATGGGAAATGGGCAAGACACATGTTCCCCCCTCGCGCATGTGTGTGTGTGTGTGTGCGTTACCTTCCTTTTATTTACGCGCAATTAACCCAGTTACAAGTTCGACATGCCGCAGAGGCAAACGCCGTCCTCACTCGTGTATATCCTGCATTTATCATAATTACTTCCCCAGAAATTTACCGCCAAAAAAGTGAAAGTGAAAGGAGGAACAGCAAAAAAACAGGCAGGGTAGAAACTTTCCTGATGATGATGAACGCTGATGAATGCTCGGGGCCTTAGCGAAATTCTGCGCTTTGGTTAATGTTTTAATATGCCTCTGGCAACTATTAAGCGCACTTGAAAAGCTGAACCTTAAATGCCGGCCGCATATTAAACATCAATTATTAATGCCGGGCGAAAGGGGTTTCGCGCTGAAATAAATTCTTTCGCATAGCATACATTTGAGGGCCATCACACTCCTTCTCCTTCAGCTGTGAGTGTGTGTGTGCCTGTGTTTCTGTTTGGCATGCAAATATTCAAACATCGAAATGTGCTCAGCAATTATTTTGAAAATGCAAACAACTCGAAACAACAAAAACCAACAAATGCGACAATTGCAGTCGAGCATCGGACCAAAAAGGACGTTACAAGACACCCGTTAGCAGGACTCTCTACACGGGAAAATAAAATATGAACAAATGAGTTCATTAAATTACAATATTTGACAGACTATCTAAATTACTTAAAGATATTTGTAATACATATTTTATGGTATTGATTTTATTAAATTTGAAAGATATATAAATAAACTCATCTTATTTTATTATTATTTTTCTCTCTGTGCAGACAGAGTCAGCTAAAACATGCAACATGCAAACTGACTAGGCTCGAGTGCCATAAAAACTGGAGTGAACAATATACAAAACTTATTTTCAAATCAAACAACAGCAAAAAACCATAGTGTACGCCGGGCTTGTGGCAGGGGCAAGACAGGCACAGAGCCAGAGACATGGGCAGGGGCAGGGCCAGAGGCATGGGCAGGGGCAGGGACAGGAACAGGGACTGGGGCAGGGACAGGGGCAAAGGGCGGCGGGCAGTGACAACAGCGAAACAGTTACAGTTACAAAAAAGTGCCAGCTGCTGGAAGCAGACAAAAAAAGGAGAGCAGGAACCTTGCACAGTGGCTTAAGACCTATTAAATTTAAGTTTTAAGATTTTGTGAAACAATAAACACAATCTTGTTTAGCTATTTTAAATTGAAAGACCTTAAATCTTAAATAATAATAGGTTAATAGCTATTATACAGGTGAGAATTAGTAAAAAGTTAAATCATACATATTTTAAATAATTATATCATTATCCCTAAAATACAAATCGCAAATTAAATATTAACAGTCTCAGCTAAAAGAACGTCTATTTATATTTTTGGAGAGCGTAAAATGCCTTCGTCTTGACATTTAATATTTATTTATTTAACTTTTGCCATTTGCCTCAGAAAAAATGTACATTTTATATGATAAATAAATCTAATAAAAATAAATCTATAATAACTAAATCTTACTTATTGTAATTACTATTGTTTCAGAATTAAACACAAATAGTCATTCTCATTTAATTATTTTCACCATTTGTTAGATTTATTTACTTACGATTTATTTATGTAAGATTTATTTATCTAACAAATAGTAAGATGGATTTAAGGCAGATTTCAAAAGTTAAATAAATTGTACTCTTTGAACTCACTATTTGTAATATTTATTTAATGATGTTGTAATTTTCTCTAGTCTATTGCTTTAAACAATTGAACAAGCAAGGATGTCAAGACAAGAATACGTTTAATGTATAAAAACTAAATCAAGTGAAGCTCGTTTCTTTATATTAATATATTGTTCTTGATATTAATATTCTGTTCTTGATATTAATATTTTGTTATTGATACTAATAAACTAATATAAAATAAGCAGGAAAGCCAAGCTTAGGTTTCGTTTAATATAATATACAAAAAAATCAAGTAAAACTAATTTTTTAATATTAACATATTGTTCTCTATATTAATATATTATAATTAAATAAGCAAGAAAGCCAATCAAGGATACGTTTAATATATAAAAGGAATAAATAAAGTGAAACTGGATTTCGATCCACTGTGCATCTATGCACTCTCAACGGGCTCGACTGGCACAAACCAGAGTCAGACTAACAAATTCCGAAAAATGTCACATTGCGCACATGAAAAATGTCCTTGTGACAAAGCGCCAACGCCAAGCGGCGGCAAGTGCGGTTGTGTTGGGTGTGCGGTCCCTGTGTGTGTGCGATGGTGTGTGTGGCAGTGCGAGTGTGCGAGTGTCAGGGTGCGAGTGCTGCTGGCTTTGCTTCAGCAAGGTCATGAGTAAATACGTTTGGAGCATGCTGTTTTTGTCGTTTATTCTCTAACAAAGCCAAGGCAGCAACAAGAACAAAAAGGAAGAATAAATAAAATAAAATAAAATATAGAAAAAAAAGTTAAAAAGAAACAAAGAGAGAGAGAGGGGGAGAGCGACGAACAGAGAAATTTATTGTCATATGTATATATTATATAGAAAAGCTTGTGCTGATGCTTCTTATTGATATTTATACAAAATACATTGGCTCGTCCTGCGACTGTGTCAGAGTGTGAGTGTGGTGTGTGCTAGTGTGTGTGGTGTGTGCCAGTGTGTGTGGCTCATTTGTAATGGCGTCTGCTTGCCAATTTGTTGTGTGGCTAAAAAGAAATGCAAATGTGTATCGGTAAATCAAAAAGGACATTATTGGCTGCTTGTTAGACGTAAGCACAATTGCCAGCCATTACGTACGAAGGTGTCTCAGTGTGGGTGCGTGTGTCTGTGTGTTCGTGTTTGGCGTGTCCTGTTTGCTGTTGCCGTGTCCGTGTTTGTGTTTGTGCTTCTGTTTGCCAATGGTCGACCGCTAAGTGCGCTTAAGCGTCAAACCAAATTGGCCGGCGCTTTGTTCTTCAGCAGCGCTTAGTAGAAAGTGCACTTTCCCTGGCTTTCCCCCAAAGCACACACACCCACACACACACTCACCCACAACTCTCCTACCTCTCCACAAAGTCATACAGAAAATATAAAAAACACGCACACTCTCGAGCATTTGAGCACTCGAAACTTATTTGCTATTCTCGCACTCGATTAAGCGGCCAGCACTTCGTTTACGGCTTTGATGCTACTTTTATTGGCATAATCGATGGCCAACTTTTTTTAATTGAATTCGACGGCCAGTTAAAAAGTTATGGCCCTTTCCCAGTTTACTCAATTGATTTATTTTTCAGTTTGTTTGAAACTTGTATGACGTTGGCTGTACGGTTTTGACAATTGGAAAACACATTTAATTTGATTTGTTATCAGCGATAATTTGACACTCACGAAGTGAGATCTTTTTAGTAAGTTTCTAAATTCCATTTAGCTTTGGAGGCTTTGAAGTGCATTTTTAGTGCTAAAATTGAATTATTTAAATTTTGGTTTATCTACAAAATTATCCCATCAATATATTCATAAGATTCGATGTCAATATTTCAAGTTTTCTTGACGCTTAAAATGTAAAGAAATCCAGTGTTTCCTATAAGTCGAATATATATAACGATTTAAAGTAACTTTGATTTGACAAAAAAAGTTATCTAATATAAAGATCGATAAATATCGATTCATCTGTTTATATCTATTAATTTAAGTTTAATTTTATGATTTATTGGATATTTTTTCTAGATCTTTTATGAGATAATCTTATTTACTAGAAGCTAGAAGTTATTCCTGTAAGGCCAGATAAGTCTAATTGTGTTTGTTTTGAAACCCAAAATTGCTAAGCAATTATTATCTATAAAAGTCTTCTTACATCCAATTTAATCGACAATATAATAAAATGTTTCTTTTATTTGTTGTCAAAGCAAACCACCGTTTGATATACAGACTCAAAAACTTTGTAAAAAGAACTATATATCCTTGATGACTGATAAACGTGACCTGAACAGTACACTCTGCTACATATGCTGCCAGTTGGGGTGTTCATTTCCGGTCTCTGATTATGTTTTTAAAGCTCTCTGTGCGATTTATTGGGGCTGTAAATATTCTGGGCAGTCAGTGTCATTGATTAGCCATCGCTAACAATTGATCGATAAATGCATATGTGTTTAGCTCCATTTTGGGTTTCATCCGGGAAGGGGGGAGAGGGGTAAATAGGGGGAAAAAAGGGAAAATTGCAAATACTTTCTGGCCAGTGGCGTTGAATGGCTCTCATGTGCAGGGAGCGCGGCGTGCCAGGGCCATGGCTAAGTGAGTGCCAATGTGTGAGCACGGCAATTTTCAACTATTTATGAGAGCAGCCCCGCTGTCCCCCGTGTCACAGGCGGGGGTGGGGATGGGGCGAGGGAACTACCCCCAGGAGAATGGCAATGGGACTGGGGATGAGGAGAACGTGGCACATGGAGGAGCTTCTGCCTTTGTGTTAACCTGTTTTTGTTTTGCCAACCAAAGTTGGCACATAAATAATGAAGCACGGGGCATAAGTTCCCATTGATTTCGCAGATGAGTGTGTGTGTGTGTGGTGTGTGTGCTTGTGTGTGTTTGTGTGTTTTCACTGGGTTCAGGGGTAGAGGGAGGAGCACACCATATGACTCTGGAGATTAAGCCATTGTTTGCACCGAATGTGGCGCTCAGTCTGAGCTGCGGCTTAGCGGGCTGCGTACGCAAACAAAAGTTGTTCCGAGGGATTGCGGGCTGGGCGGGTGTTTTAACCCAATTCCGGATGGGTTGCTCCTGTTGCCAGGGGTTGGGGTTGATCGCGGACCATTGACGAGCGTGGATAAGGCCACTGGCATTATGGGGAGTCTCTGCGTGGCAACGCAAGTGGCTTAAGAAACCGAGCGGTAATCTCTGAAAATTATAAGCTATTCGAACTGGTAGTGTGCCTTGAGCTTCTACAGGATACAGGATACATGATACCGGATACCTCTTATTTTTTATTTATATTCCAATAATCCAATATCCACTTATCACCCACAGCTCCAGCAGTGTAATGCGCCTTGGGGGCAGTGGCATTCCATACGACGGCGACCCCCTGACAATGAGCGCAGCTGGCAACGACTATGCCGAACTCTGTGATCTTGGACCCTCGCGCTGGAGTGCCCGACCCTACGGATACCATTCGAATGCCGCCGGCTTGGGCCTCGGTCCCACATTGGGAGCCACACAGTCGTCCTCGAGCGTGCCCACGGGCGGATCGGGGGGCCTTATCTCGCACCACCGAGCGGTGCCGAGCAGCTTTGAGGCGGAGGACATTGGCCTGGCCTTCGGCATGATCAGTCCGCCGCCGGGCAGCGGACCCTACATGGGATCCTCGGCAGCGGCGGCAGCAGCGGCAGCGGCCGGGGGTTCCCGTGTGGGCAACAGCACGAGCTCGCTGCGCGGAGCTGGCGGAAGGAGCGGATTGTACTACTCGCCGCCGGGCACCTCATACACGATCATCGAGCGACCCCACTCGCCGCACTACTACTTCAACTCGGCGGGCGTGCCCACCAAGGGCGGCTCGCTGCCGGGACGTGGCAGCGCCTATCTCAGCTCCTCACCCGCCAGCCACATGGCTGCCGGAACGGCGGGCACCCTGCCCACCTCGACGGCGGCCAGTGGTCGCTCCATGGGCGGCCAGCAGCACTCGAGCAGCAATGGGAATAAGAAGAGGCCCATCTCGCCGGAGCAGGTGCTGCGCATGTTCGGCGCCACGCAGTCGTCATCAGTTCCTACGAGTAGCTATCACTTCAGCAACGGCGGCACGCGGGATCGGGATCGCACCGGCAGACGGAGCCCGGCCAGCAGTCCGCCCTCCACCACCCACCAGGTGAGATAAATAAGAGATCTTATTGTATTTGATATATTATATATATATATCATATTTATATGTTATTTAACCTTTTCAGATCTATCGGGATCGGGAGCGGGAGAGGGATCGCAGTGTCCCAAACATCCACGAACTTACGACGCGAACCGTGTCCATGTCGCGCGACCAGCAAATCGATCATGGTTTCGGCATCTGCGTCAAAGGAGGCAAAGACTCAGGTAAGCTGAGGGTGGAAGAGAAATCTAGGGTATGGGTTAATGTACATACCCAGTAGGTTTTGGAAAATTAAATTTTAAATCAGGAAAAATATGATTTATTTAGAATAATATAATATGCGGAAAAGTACAAGGTGTAAGATGCCTTTCTAAGTATTTCTTAGTTGCTTAAAATATGTCACAACTTAGGAAAGATAATAATTTAAGAGTTTTGACAAGGACTTGCCATTAAAACGGTCAAGAGAACATCTTCAAAAACACTCCGAATTCGGGCAGAGGTAAGGTTAAGATATGTAAAGGCAGACATTTGCTATATTGGTAATAAATTAATAAAAGATATTTTAAAAAACGAAAAACTATCACTGTTTGAAGCCGTTGCACCCAAATTGTCAGTTAGCTTCTATGGCAACTTTATGGTACAGTCATTAGATCCGGTTCGTGTTATGTATATAATCGACATTTTAAGCAAGCTATTAAGGAGTTAGAGAAGCAAACAAAACTCCAGATTCAAAATTTAATTTAATTATTAAACAATTTTCAAAGAGAATTACTTAAACTGCATCTTTTGTAGCAACAGAATGTTATTTCCAACATAAGGGTATTGTAATGTAGAGGAAACGACATTAGTAACCAAGGGGTAGCTTCGCCCTATTTGGCAGCAAAAAAGTACCTGAGCATACCCTGAGTTACCCCTTTCCCCTCCCCGCTTTCAATCTGTCGGGGGCCGCGCCCCCTTTGCTGCTTGATCCCATGTCACGCCCAGTCGGTTTTGGCTGATGGCTCTTCTTGGTTTCTCCGGGAGGCTCTTACGTGCAATTTAGTTTTCAATTTCATTTTATTGTCCGGGTGGCTGTTCCCGTCCGCTTTTCCTTCCCCTCTTCCTCCCCCCTTCCCCATGTCTCTCCCTGTGTGTCCATCCGTCCGCAGTCCATCCGTGTAGCCAGCCACGTGTATTCCCCGTGTATTGGCGTGTGCATGTTGGTGTGTGACAAACCGCCAGCAGCTTTGACATTTCCAAGTGCATTTTGCACCTGACTACCTTTTTGGCTAACCAGCTCTTCCTTCCTCTCCCCTGCCCCTCTCTCTCTCTCTGCCCTCTGTATGTGCGCTACCTTTTCTTCATTCCCATTTCCTGCCGTTGAATTTATTTTTAGTTTGCAATATGCGGACGGCTTTAAAATCGATAAAAATCTATTTAAGTTGCCCCCGTATGCAGGCTTTTCTTGGGTTTCCCTCGCTCCCCCTTTCTGCTCCCTGTGTTCTTCAACGCCATTGTGCACACTCACACACACACACACTCACGTGCTTTATAAATTAAACATAAAATGGCTGCAGCACTCCATCCGCTGCCTACTGGCTGGGGCTTAATGAAAAAACATCTAAAAAAAAAAGGCCCGAGAGTGGGGAGATGGGGTCTACGGAGGGAGTGGGGGCTACTTTTATTAAAAATTGAATGTGTGAGTTGGCTGCTAATTGATTTCCAACCCCTCCCTCGTCCCCCTTGCAGGCTTAGGCGTCTACATCTCACGCATCGAGGAGAATTCGGTGGCCGAGCGCGCCGGATTGCGACCCGGTGATACAATCCTAGAGGTGAACGGCACCCCCTTCACCTCAATCAATCACGAGGAGGCGCTGAAGGTGAGCATCTCTTTTGCAATTTTTCTTGCATTCAAATATATATTCAAATCTCTTTTTATATATCTTTATTAAGTACTTTGTAGTAGCTAATTTTATCTATACTTAGAAACAAATCGATCAGAGCATGCAGCGATTTTGGGGGGAATCTAGCACCACTGTGTGCTGTTCCCAAAGATATTTATATTGCAAATTAATATTGATTGACACTTTTAATCGTCCCTTTTTCGGTTGAATGGCTGTTAGGCATTTAGCTGGAATAACGTCCTTAATATTGTTTATTTTGGGAGTTAAGGGGGATTTATTTAGGGGATAATTCAATTATTTAATCGAGAAAAAGAGTATTTTTTCTATGGGAAATTGTTGGTAAAATTTATAGACAACTTTTAAAGAAATGCTAGACCAATTTTAAAGTATAGTTTCTCTGTGGAAAATTGTTGGTGAAGTATACTGAAAACATTTAAAGAAAATCTAGTTCAATTTTAAATAGAATACAATTTTTAAAAGCTTGCAAAAACAGCGACATAAAAACAAAGTCATATACAAATTTTGTACTAAATGCTGGCAAAACAAACTCATAAAACAAAACTCTTATCGATTCCAAATAGTTCATATAAATTCCCATAAATTCCCATAAATAAATTCAAAACTTATAATGCTGAAAAAGCCTTTGGGAAACCCTTATCGAATCTCCACATCTGAGACCTAATAGGTCTGGGCCTCTCTCCATCTAGCTTTCCCTCAACCCTGACAGCCATGTCAAATTTCTTTTTCTTCCGTCGAAAAATATCTAATTTTATTGTACACTTTATTGATTTTTAATTTGATTTTCAAGCCGGGCTGTCTTGGGTGTATCGGCAGCTTCAGTTTGTCAATCGCTGGTCCTTAATAGTTGCCCATAATGGGGTTCTATCCATCAAACATATGTATATGCGCGCAGGCCGATATGTTTAGATATATATACTTACTTACATATATATATATGTATGTAAATGGTTGTGGGAAGGCATTCAGTAGGCCACATCGCCCTTTATGGCCGACACTTGACAGAGTAACCGAAAGAAAAGGATTCCCCCTCGCTCCTCCGGTGGCAGCTGCCTCTAACAACGAAAGTCAATTTATTGTGGAATATTTTATGTGACACGTTATGATAGTCAATATAATTCCTGGCCATGCATATTACTTGGCAGAAGACGAGGCTAGGGATGGTCGGAGCCTGGCACATGGTGTGCCATTTCTCACGCTTTCTGCCAATTTAAACTTTAACCATTTTGGACAGAACTTGTTTGGGAACACACACACACGGCCCTAGAATATGAGCCGAAATGCAAATACATATGGATGTGTATCGATATATATCCCCCATATCGATTGCCGCCTGCTCTGAGCGATTTTCCGTAGTTGTTTCCTATACGAGTATATAAATCTCTATGCACTTGGTACAGTTGTGTATGAATATTACTAAACCAAATACGAAACATACATGAAAATGAATTCAATAATACACTAATACAAATATACACTGAGAAAAAATTGGCAATAGACTAGTCGCATTTTGTATCCGCATTGTTTTGTGTGCAGTATCCTTGGTTATTGCTATTTGTTATGATTTATTTCGATATATTTTGATTTATTTAAGTTCGTAGCTTAAGTTAAACTGACATTTTGAGCAGCCTAAAGACGAATTCAAAATGCAAAAGGACTTTCAAGCTGAAAGGCAGAATAAAAACCACAATGGCTTACTCCACCCAGCCCTCCTAATCGACAGGAATATGTGCATTTTGGGCTTAAACCCAACCACAGACCGAGAAATTAGGGCTCCGGGAGAGGAGTCCCCCGGGGGGATTCGCCGACCAATTTGCACGCAGCACCCGCACCTGCCACCTGCCACCTGCCACCAGACCCGCTCCGAGTCCTTGGGCCCACACAATTTTGCGCACATTCTCACATTAGTTTTTTGGTCAGAAACAATTAAAATAATGACAGCAAAATGTGGCCAACACAGACAGGGAGACACAGCCACTGACAGCAAACGCAACCGCAAACAGGCCAACGACGGACGCAGCGGACACGCCCACAATTAAAGTTAATTAATAATTTTTTGGGAACAATTTCGCAAACACTTTCCGTACACGTTTTTTGTCGGCAATTGCCACCGAATATCGTTTCATTTGGTTCACTTTCCCCTTAATTTCTTTCTTGGTACTTTGGCTCCTTTTCCCCTCTTTCTCTCTCTATTTCTCTCCGTTCTTCTTGTTGGTTCGTTCCGTTTTGCTCGCATCTGTCCTCTCTTTGTGTCTCTTCTATTGCCACATTTTTTCTTAACGCAGAGATGTGTGCAGATATTGAAATCGTCACGTCAAATCAGTATGACGGTCCGCGCGCCGCCCACGCTCAACTCGGCCGCCCCGCTCCACGGCTTCGGTCCGCCCTCCCGCGACCCCATGTACGCCTCCATGGCTCCCCCGCTCCATCCGCAGAACCAGGCAGCAGCGGCAGCGGCGGCGGCGGCGGCCTCCGGAGCGGGTCTGCCCTTCCGCCAGACCTGCTCCTGGATGGATCGGCACGGCAGACCCGCCTCACCGCCCATGGAGTACGGGGGCAGGCGCAGCGAGCGAAGGGATCGGTGAGTATGCTGAGGGATGTGCTCCAAGCTGGGAACTAACTCGTATCCTTTACCCAGGATACGGCGAGTGGAGCTGCTGATCGAGCCGGGCCAGTCCTTGGGCCTGATGATTCGCGGCGGCGTGGAGTACGGCCTGGGCATCTTCGTCACGGGCGTGGACAAGGACAGCGTGGCCGACCGGGCGGGACTGATGATCGGCGACGAGATCCTGGAGGTCAACGGGCAGTCCTTCCTCGACGTCACGCACGACGAGGCGGTGGGTCAGCTGAAGTACCACAAGCGCATGTCGCTGGTGATCCGGGACGTGGGCAAGGTGCCGCACTCCTGCACCTCCATCGAGATGGAGCCCTGGGACGCCTACAGTCCAACGGGCACAAGGTGGGTCACTCCTAATTGTCAATCCTTGGGATATCCCCTAACCCCAGTGACTCCACAGAGCACGCCGAAAAGGTCAGATTGCGACCATGGTGGAGGAGAAGGCGCGCTCTCTGCTGCCCCGTCATCACTTTGCAAGCCTTTCCTACTATATCGCCGAGTATAGTGCGAAAGCAATGACCATAGATGCCTTTGTTGCCGTCTTATTAGAGATGTTAGATACGTACGAGAAGGTGGGTATCTGAGAGCTTCTATATGGCAGGGAATTCATGAATCCTCCTCTTCCAGCACACGCTAGTGACGGAGATACGGGAACTGGTGTTCCCCGAGGATCGCACGCGATACGACGAGCTGGTCTATCGCAGGGAGCGCGATCCTTACAGCGTGGACAGGCACAGGGTAAGCAGAGCTAGGACTAATCTCTCCCAGATCCATATCCCTGTAAATCCGCATTGTCTCTTGCAGCGTAAGGGAGACCCCGCACGTGATTTGCCGGTAAGCTTTTTAGAAGATTTATTCTACGACACAGACACTATATACACTTAGTTAAGAGAGAGAGAGAGACTCTCCTCTAGCCCCACACTGAGCATGTATCCAAACTACTATATGTTATCTACGGTCCATCTGCTGTCTATCTACCGTCTCTACTATCCTATAAAAGAACTACTTACTCGCCTATAAAGTGTTTATTGTTTAGTATATCTTTCTCTTCTCGCTGTTGTCGTTGATAATTGTTGTTGTCACTGTATGTTTGTACTTTTACTTTAACTTATCTGTTTCAACTGTAGTCAAATACAAATAACACTCGACATAAAAAGAAACTAAGAAAAGAAAATCAAAACAAAACTTGTAGTTTAATTGATGAACGAGTCAACACACTTGATGTTTTCTTTAGCCACCCAACTTGAAACCAGTTAGAGCTTCTTTCATTTCCCAATAAACTTGCATGTTATTTTCCTATTTCTCTGTCGAGAAAGCTTTCGGAAACTCGCTTTCGATTCGGACCTTGGCAACTCAAATTGCAAACAACTCGAAACAGAAACAACAAAAAATCGAATGTCAATTTTTCCAAAATCAACAACACAAACACATCCACAGCTTTAGTTACTTTGTAGTGGCAAGAGTTTAACACCATTTTTAGCAGTAAGAACAAGGTAAATAAAGGTCTCTGTGGACATTGTAAATTAAGCTGAAAACGAAACAAATTCGAAACCAACATCGAAACTCTGGGAAGCTACAGTTGACCCCAAAAGACTTGCCAACTGTCTTTGTAAATAAACCATATGCAGGATGTATTCAAATCGAACTAATCTTAGATCAGCTTAGTTATCTTTAGCTCTAGTTTTAGATATAAGCAAAATTACTGTACCATATCGAATCGAACCTATGTAATCCCACACCGAAAAGTGCACCTAAAAAAGGATAATCAAGATACTAAGTACAGTCACCCAGAACTAGCACCGATATATGCATATAGAAACCATTCGCTATATATATCAATCGAAAGTACGAATGCACCAAGACCCCAGACACTCTAAATCTGTTTCGCTCTCCAGCCACTATTCCTGTCTCGCTCTCGCCTCTCTCTGTCTCCTACTCTCTCGCTGTCTCTGTCTGTGCTGAGTAGTGATCTACTAAAGCCTGATTCAGAATTTCCTCTCACTCTCACTCTCACCCACTGTCACTGTCTCTCACTCGCTCTCTGAATCGTTTGCAAAACCAAACCGCTCGTTTCGTTTTCGTATCGTTCCATTCCGTACCATTCCGTTCCGTTCCGTTCCCCAACAGGTGACATCCGACGATTTGGAAATATTAGCCGCCACCGGAAGGAGTCCCTCGTCGGACTCGGGCCTGGGCATGACCGTAACGGATATCCACAAGCGGTACTCAGCCTAGAAGAACCTACTTAGAACCTTCCAAGAACTCATATCCGTATCCATATCCATATCCAAACTTATAACCATAACCTTCTCCATTTCCTTATCCGTAACCTTATCCGTAACCGTTGCCTTATCCGTAACCTTATTCGTTACCTTACTCGTAACCTTATCCGTAACCATATCCGTAACCTTTTGCATAACCCTTTGCATAACCTTATCCGTAATCTGATCCCTAAACTTATCCGAAACCTTATCCGTAACCTAATCCGTAACCTAATCCGTAACCCTATCCGTAACCTTATTCTTATCCGTAGTCCTCCATTGTTTTTCCGTAAACGCAGTCAGAATCAAAATCGCATTAATATTGTTAGAATATTTTTTGAATAAGGAAGAAATTTAAACAATTTTAAATTATATACATTAACTCATTCATAAATCAACTTTTAACAGCTTAAAAAAATGTTAAGAAAAAATTCGTACATTTTAGATTAAGGTTCCATGAATTTTAAAAGTGAAAAGATTTTCATAATATTTTTCCTAAAATTCATGCCAGGTGTCATAAGCGTTTTTGGTTCTGACTTCAGTTCAAGTTACCCCTTTATAACACATATGTATGTGTGTGTGTTCGATAGACCCGCACTCCAGTTGCCCCATCGGCCCATGTCGGCGGGACCCATACTGCATCGCTCACATCCAGCATCGGCTTCGGCTTCGGCATCAGCATCCCATTATCAGGCAGGCAGCAACCAGTCCTCATCATCATTATCGCCACCCCAACAACAGCCGCCACCACATCAGCAACATCAGCGACAGCATCATGCCTCATTGCGTCACCTGGGCGGCGCTGGATCGGGACTGGGATCGGGATCGGTATCAATAGCTGGGCGTCATCATCACCGCCATCAGTCGGGACCAAGTCAATTGAGGTTCAAGCAGGCCAATGACAATGTGCAACAGGTCAGGACCGAAGCGAGTCGGGCGAAGAGTGTAGCAAAGCTGAAAGACTTACTCTACCTACTATCATACTTTTCCTGATGCTGTTCTATATAGATATTTTCACTAATTTGAGGAATTTTCCTATGAAAACTAACAGAATCTTCTGGGAATTATGTAGAGTGTTTTCAGCCAAATTTATCAAACTTTCCTTCAAGTTTCAGTGGGCTTTCTTAACTTTTAATTTACTTTCTAGCTCTAAATTTGAATTTACAAACTGAATTGGGTGTTCTAAATTCAGGGAAGTTCATATATTAAATAATTATTATTACGTAATATATGAACTTCTCTTAATCTCTTCAAAAATATAAGAAAGAAAGAAAAAATTGACATTCGGATGTATTGCCTCCACAATTTGAGATTCTCGGATCTCTGTCTGTCTGTGGTATCTGTTTTATTTCATTTTGTATCTTTACTTAGCCTCTCTCTTTATCTATATCTAAGTATCTGTATCTCGAGCTACTTTTTGTATTTTTGTCTTACGTTTTGTGTGTGTCTATTGTCGTGTTTATATGTTTGCATTTTTTGTCCAACCTGCTCTATGTGGTTTCGGTTTACGTTTTCTCGTCTCGTCTCTGTTTCCGGTTATGTTGTACTTCCTTTTTCATAAATGTTGTCCAATTGGCATTGAGTGTCGTAATACCGTTAAGTCGAATTAAGAGCAGCACCAAACCGAATTGGTTGCCAGCCAAGAGGCACTCGAGACGCTGAACACTATATATATTCTGTAAATTCTTTCATCCCGGCTTAGGAATACGGCTGTGATGAGCACAGAACTCGCCGGGGCAGCGAAACCCTTTTACCGGAGTACGAACAAGATACGGTGAGTAAGTGATCACGAACTGATCGTGAAAGATATACTTTGTAGGGATTTTTAGGGGGGAGAAACAGATGTAAACTTGCTAGAAGGGTTGTATTATACGGTACAAATTCTTGGTATATATATACAGGGGGAAAGTATGTACAGAAGTTCATAGAGTAAACCATTTCACAAAAAGCATTAATCATTTTTTCTATATTACATAACTCCTGAAGCTTTGTTAAATTTATTAAACAGTTTACACATAATCATTTGCTCATTCCATGAACTACCATTTCATGATTAGCACAATCTATAATATATATTCCCTATTAACTAATTATTATGACACAACCCCCATTGGAAACTCCACTCAGTTTGTCTATTGTTTATTCTTTGTATCTGTAACTGTATCTGTTCTATATTTTAGTACGACAACTAAGCTAACACTAGACTTAAGCACTATCTTATGTGGGGTTAAGGTATCGAGTATGGGGTATATGTAGTCGCCGCCTCACATCTTGTCGTGCAGCGAGCCCTCGGCCACCATGGGCAGGTGGTAGTCGCGGGGCGGCGTGAAGGGGCGCACAAAGTGGCGCCACTGTCGATGGTGCAGGGGCGGCTGGGTGGGCGTGGCCGAGGACGAGGACACGGTCGCCACAGTGGCTGCCACCGCATGTTGGTGCTGCTGGTGGCAACTGTTGGGCTCGAATTTCGGGCGTGGTATGCGCAATTGTTTGATCTCCGTCAAATAGGTCTCCATGCTGCCGGTCGTCACTTGCCTGTTGATGTTTGATTTGTTTAAATGATTTGTTGTTCTTTGGCCAAGTTGCAATCAGTGTGGAGTGGACTTTGTGCGCGAGTTTGCCACTGCAGTCGGTTGAAAAAGTCAGGCAAAGTAAATAGAAAGGGTAAACAAGGGGGATGGTTGAGAGTGTATACCCTTTCACGCCAATCGAGGGTATAGAGTTCAAGTTTCAAGCTTAAATTATGTTAAAGAGGGAAAGCCTTGAATTTCTATATAACAAAAACCATGAAAGTTAATAACCCAGAGGTAATTTAGTTATTATTTAATCAAGCTCACAGCTACCTGATTTATAATTAAAAAGAAAACTCTGTTTTCTCCGGGCAGTTCCCTTTTAATGGAGAGCCAACTTCACCTAAGTTCTCGTTTGATTTACTGCAAAAACTCGTGCAGTTTATTCTTTATTTTTGATGAGCAAAAACTTCCTCGGACTCTGCTCTACAACTTGTTGAGTAAGTGCAGCAAAAGTGAAAGTAAATTCACCGCCAAAACCCCCCAAGTCTGTGTGTTTGTAGTATGTGCTTGGCTAGAAGACAAGAAAATTGCAATAATTTCCGCAAAAGGCGTTCAACCGCATCACATGCAGGCAGCAGCAGTCAAGTTCAGGGAAGGATTTTCATTTAGTTCGCACCAAATTGATTTGGACTTGGGCCACTCTGCGAATGGGGGAAATGAATCGAGGAGCTAAACAGCCTGCGATCCGCTTGCTTAGCCCTGTTTACACAGCTGACACCATTTGGGCCGGCTTGACTTGACTTGACCGATGTACCATAAGCAGCACAGAAGAAAATAAATCGAAACTGATTCCTAAATTAAATTATAAAGACTTGGAAGTTCTGGTTGAATGAAAACTGTCTTTACAATGGTTGAAAGCTAAGTTTCCTAAGTGCCTAATCTTTAAAGAAAAATCACCAGAAATTCAATCATTTGATTTTGATCATTCTTAAAGATAATTAAACATATCTTCTAACATCGAGGAAAGAGACTTGCTAATGTCATTTTTAAGAGCTGCAAATGACACTTAAAACCTTCAATTATTTTGGACTGTGCATGGACCATGAACGATGGCCGATGGACGGACTAAGGCCCAGACCACGCCGGCAGCTGAGTAACCAGTTTGATTTCAACCAAAACTGACAAACAACTTTTTGCTGGATGTCGCTTGTCTGGCTTACGGGGACACTCACTTTTCTCTCTCGGAATTGCCGCGGCGCGAAGGGGGCTAGAAATCGAGAGAGCAATAGCCAAGACCAAAACTCAAAGTGGGTCATTAGAGAAATGTACTAAATAAGGTACAAACTTTGTCAAGAGCAAGACTTAAATGGAAAGTAAATTGTTGCAGCGAGAGGGAGACGGCTGGAGAACAAGTTGTTTGTAATGTAAATAAACCATTTGGATGCGTAGCAAGAACCAGTGAAAGCCCCGAAATCCGGTCCACAAATTCAATGGGTGTAAAATATATAATTATGAGATTGAGCCCAGTTGGAAGACTCGACTGGAGGAGGGGATTGGGGAAGACATGTCTGTCAATAGAAAACACTTCTCGTCCATCGTCCGTCCATCATCATAATGAGAACCTTAATTGAGGCGAGGGGAGTGCGCCGTCGAGGTGCTAATTCTTGAATGCTGATTAACCGTTATGACGAACTCTTTCACATCCATCCATTAGGCCATGTTAGCAATCCGGACAGCTTGTCATCTTTTGACATTATTAATTATACCCGACTGGGCTGTGCTTCGAGGGGGTTAGGGGTTTTTGGTTTAGGTGAAGGTAATTACGTTACCTTTTTGGCAAGACTCCAGGGGATAGCACCACGTGGGTACCACCTTCTCGCTTTAAGGTCTAATGTGGAGCTCTAAGATAGCTTGTTTAGAACCAGCAAAATATCCAGTAAACTTATTGAACAGCAGTTCTATAGATTCCCCTTCAATGTTTGAAAAACCTTTAATTTACTGGCAGTTTCAAAGCCTTAACTGATTTGATTTCAACAAATACCCAAAGCTTGAGCTAATTTTTTTAAGACCCCCAAATTAAGTTTGATATTGAAATACTTCGATTTAGAAATTGCACACCTTAGGCTACTTTTTGGCCATCATTTCAGTTGACAAACTAAAATTCGATTTGAATTTCCAAACTCTAATGTGTCTGGCCTTGAAATGGCATTAATAAAATCCAGCTTTTGGGATTAAAATACGTTGTGGCAGCCCCATCGGTGCGGTGTACCAATCGTGAACTCTGTCCCCCTTGATCCCCTCCCACTCGCATGGGTATCTAATGACAAAGAGGTGCCCCCGATTCCCCGTTAAAAGCCCCCTAAGCCCAGACTCCGACTACGCAACGAGGTCAATGGCATGTGCTTTGAATGATGATTGTCAGCTTTTCGATTCGAGTTACAAAAATTCAGCTTCGACTGCGACTAGAGCTGCGGCTAACAGATAAAAAAAACAACAAAAATAATAAAAAAAACATCATCAGCAGCAGAGCGTCGACATCAAAACTTGGCTGCAAAAGTTTGCAAAGTCATAAATTTGATTGATTTTGAAATGGTTGCCCTGAGCAGCTTACCGAGGAGACGCAAAAAAAATACATAAATGATTGGACAATTTGAGAGAAAAATCGTTGGAAAATGATGTGTGCCTTACGCACAAAATACAGTTAAATGGGCTGGCAAAGCAGACAATTGACTGAAAGTTTTCATTATTGTTTGGGAAATTCTCTTTCTCCTTCGCTGTCTCTTTCTGGTGTGAAAGTTGTTGTGTCTCCCGGTTTTCCGGGAGCCGAACTTGCTCCTTTGGTTCTGGTGAAATTTCTCCGGCTGCCCCAGCCCGAACCTTACTCATTTTTGGTTTTGTTTCAACTTTTTCAAACTTAGACAAAAGGTGAGCACTTAATTCACACTATTGTTGTGGCAGAGGCCATGAATAATTTTGTCCACAATTCTGTGTACATAAAGAGGAACAGAAACCCCATTCTGGGGCTAGCTCATTGACCCATAAGGCAGCTGGGTCTGACAGCTGACCGACTGCTCATCCGCTGCCCGAGAATAATTTATCAAATCTCACGATCGCCGTGGCTGAGAAGTGGGTCAGAAGAGTTGGCCCTAAAGAGACTGGTAAATTGGAACCAATTTGTATGAATTATCGGTCCAAGCCATGCGTTACTGGGGCAATCTCCATTAGGGAGAATTCTTATTTATGCCATTTCCAATAGCAATTACTTCTCGGTTAGCCCCGGGGCTCCAGAGACAGGCAGAGACATTCGTAAAGGCCTGTCCAAAAGCCATTAAAACCATTTCGCTCGTTCCCTTGTTTTATGCCCATTTCTTCCGAGCCTTTCGCGCTGGCTTTCCCTGTCGCCGACAGCCGTATTCTGACTGCCGATGTTTTTCTCTTTTCTGGGCTGAAATGTTTAGCAACTTTGGGTATTTCGCAGTCTTACCACTTAGAAGCCGTCAGAAGCTTGAGTGCAGAAGGGGAGAGACAGCCACAAATCAACTGAAGCCGCTGCCCGACTCCAGTTTGGTAATTAAAAACAAAAAAGAAGAGAAACAAATAACAAACCGAAAACAAAGGAAATTAGCTCGACCAAAAAAAGGTGAGAAATAGAAGTTAATTGAATGCAAAAGGCGAGGCAATAAAGTTGTCTGCCGCAATTTGTGATTTTTCTGTTGCCAAAGAGCAACCGACCCCTCCGAAAAACAGAGCGCGGTGATATAACCACCAGAGAAGAGCACCAGTACCAGTGGCAGTACCAAAACTTCTGCTGGCTATATGATTACTTTGGATTTATGCAACGATTTGCCAGCAAACAGAGCGCGAAATGTAACGAAACGCGAGATTTGTCAACTCCACCACTGGCAGCAGCAACTTGTTTCTCGGCCAATTTGGGCCCTGGTAATACGCACTTTTGGCTGATGCTCGTTGGCTCTGAAAAGTGGCGGTGGTCTCTGGGTACTCCTCCGACTTCAGCTGACTGCTGTTTACGTTTCTGAACCTCACGCTTGGAGCGACGACGCGCGACTGAAACTGCAGACTTGGCTGAAGGCAGCTGAGCTCTGCCCGAGTCCAATCCACAGTTGTAGTTGCTCATGTTGCCGCTTTGGTTGCCGCCGCCGCTGCTTTGGCCAAAAGCCAGCCAGCCGCAAAAGCAGCAGCAGCAGAGGAGCTACTCTTTGTTGGCCAGAGTTGTGGGCAGACGACAAAGGGTTTGCCAGCGAGGAAACAAAAGACCGAAACCTTGGATTACCATCAAAGTTCAATAAGTGTGGATTTTGGGGTAAGCCTTCGAGAGAGGCGACCCAGAACTTTGAAGATTCGGTCCGAAAATTATTTAAGATCAGCATAACTCTATAAAGAAAACAAAAGAAATTATCTGGTACTGAAAAGAAGTCATTTTTTTTATAAAGAAAACAATTTATTCGATCAAAGCAAAGGCTTTACTTTAAAAACTTACGTGGGAAGTCTAATAATAATTGGAATATTGAAACAATAAACTCAAAGCTCGGTTTTCTTCTCAGATTAAGTGGGAAAATATTTTAATAATATTTACACTTATATATGGCTTAGGATTTCTTAATATATTAGAACTTAAAGTATATATTTTACTCTTTACTATTTGAATATAACTAATAATACATATTCATATATAAGTACATAGAAAAACATATTTCACATTTTAAATAGACTAAGGCTTATCTTTACAATTAAGTCTAAAATTTAATACTTTATTTTTACATTTAAGAACTAATTCCTTTGAGCACTTGAAAGCAACCATGTTTCCAGCTTTTTTAAATTATTTCTAACTTATTTTTGATTAATTAATTTTATAAGAAAAGAAGGAGAATTCAAATGGTTTATATCTTAAATATTTTCCATAAGCTTAACTTATCCAATTTTCCAGTAATAACTTATGGCTAGAGAGCATTTCGTAGTTGACTCTGCCTAGCAGCACACACATCATATTGGACCTTTTCTTGTTTGTTTCTTTGGGTTTTGCTTTCTTTGACGTTTTTGCCACCGAACGAACGCTGTTTCCCCAGTTACTTTTTATGGCCTAGTAATGTAAAAAATTACCCACAGCGACGACAGAAACAATGGCGAGCGATTTGATAAACAAAGATTGTCAATATTTATGACTAAAAATTATACTGCAATTATATCGCAGAGATTTACGGGGTGCCAATAGATACACACACATGTGTTGCAAGTCGGTAAGTGCTGGATTTACGCAATGGTCAAACTGGAGTGACAAATAAATAAAATGTATCTGTGGGATACTGCGGTGGTAACTGCAGCTGACAACGGCGAGTGCAGCTGTGCAGCGGCGGCGGCGGTTTTTTTTTGTTTTGTGTTGCCTCCACTTGGTTTTTTCTTGCATTTACTTTTTCTCTTCCACTTTGGTTTTTTGTTTTGCTCGGGCATGACGTAAACAGAAAATTTGTTGTTTTTCCGCCGACCGAATAAGGCGGGAGTTGATGGCCAGAAAGGCGTTTGCATTTGGCATTGAAAAGAGATGATGCTCATTAGTATAGTGTTGTTGTTATTCCTGAGCCGCAATAATTAATTTTCCCTCCTGGGTTTTCCTCTCTCTTCCCCTCTCTCTCTCTCTTCCGTCGTCACACGCGGCGTATGCGCAACGGATGGGAATCGGTATCGGAATCGCATTAATTGGAAACAGGAACAGGTAAGCTCGATGTTCGCCGCATTCGCCGTTTGTTACACTTTAAGCACTTTTTCGAAACTATCTTTTCGACACAAAAACACACACACACATAAACACACACACGCCCACTAATAAAACACATAAACATAACACACACACACCCCAAAATACACCTAACAAAGGAAAGACCAATAAGGAAGCAATCGTAACCAGAGAAAAACCCACAAACAGCCAGAGTCTTGTAAATACTTAGCCCGCTGCTCGTTTTAAGCCGCCTTGCTCTAACTCATTTCGCCCGCCGGTGATTCGTGTGCATAATTTTGCGGGGGGCGGGGCGGGAACGTGGGCGTGTTACGTGCGCCTGCAGAGCGGAGCTTTCGAGAAGAAGATTACCGAACAAAGTTTTGACATAACCAAGACTAATTAGCCAGCGAGCGCGTTTACGTAGTTGCAGGCATTACGGTAGCCTTAAATCCGGGATTAGTCACTGCAGCGTAAATGTATTTCCAATTGAATCCGAAAAGTATGCTGCGAAAATGTGAGAGCTAGCCCACGGCAACATGTTGGTGTTGCTAGCAACATTTCAGCAACATTCTGCAAGCCGCCTTTGTTGCCAAGCTAAGTAGTTGAGGAAAATATACAGAAAACTCGTTAGTTTAGGCTTAAATAATTATCTAAAATTAGTTAGTAGACTCATAGGCCCCTGGGTTAATAACTGAAATTTATTTAAAATATATTTTCACCAAACATTTACCTTATTAGCCTCTAAAATATATAGAATTAAATAGTTTAAAAGGTTGTGACACTCTAAAAACTGCAAAAGTAATGTATTTTGCCAAAAAAAATTAGAAGAGTGATGTATTTAACTTCAGCTAAAATATCAAGTGTAAAATCAATTCTTTAGCCATCAATTAATTATATTTTAGAGCCTAATATTTATTTTCATTTATTTTAGAGTGGCCTAGCCCCTGACACCTTTAAGTCTAGCCATCAACTCTTTTGATTTACTGCCTTAGAAGTCGAAAACAATTAAACAATAGATACATCAAAGTACCCAAATTGGTCAAAACCTTAGAGATATATCCAATAGTTCTTCTAGCAAATCTAAGTAAAAGTAATACTCTTGAAAACCTATAATCGAGTATCGAATTATAATCAGTAACCGTAGCTTGACTAGTAATATATATAGATAATAATACAAACTTAGGAACCCCACAAAGACCCACAAAGAATCCCCCGTATTTCTTTCTTTATTTCCACTGTCTTCTCCTCTTAACCCAAGTTTAAACACACTCTGATTTAACCCCTGATTTTCACTCGAGTCTCTCATTTCACTTGGCATACCACCACCACCCACCAGAGCACCCCTTCAGTTGTTCCATCCAGATCCATATAGAGCCCCGATTTTGAGTTGGATCCACATCCACCCCGTTCCGTGCCTCGTACTCCCCGAAATTGTTCTCGTTTGTTCATTTGTGTGCATTTCAGGGCGGCTACTTAGATGGACTGCGTTCACATTTGGGTGGTTTAACACAACGTGTCAAATCATGGTATTGGGGACGACCTCTAGTAAGTGCCAATGTATTTTTCGTTAAACGTTAAGCGTTAAGCGATAAACGAACCAACAAACAAAATACCTAACTAATAATGTAAACGACACCAGCAACCACAGCATAGAAATTGTGTTCGCAACTTGAGTGGAATTAATTGTCTGCGAAGCGTGCTCACAGTCTGCATTTTGTTTTTCTTTTGGAACAGACCTTTCGATCTGCATCTCGTTGCATTAACTTGGCCTGAACTTAGTAGTGTTGCTATCACTCTCTCACTCGCTCTCTCTCTGTTTATCTCTCTATCTCTCTGTAACTCTGTCTCTGTCTCTGTATGAACTAACCAAACTAAACTAAACTTAACTTAAATTAACTTAACTAAACTTACATTTCGAATGTGCATTGCAAGCCGGCAATCACGTCTTTAATTAAATTAAAAACCAAACTAAAAACTTTTGAAATTCGTTCGGTTGCATTTCCAGCATTTTGTGTTGTATTCGTAGGATTGTATTTTAGTTTTGTGCTCTCATTCCAAATCGAATTTGCTTGCCCCACAAGTTGAACCACATTCTTATCGTTGTGTTTCCATTTTCATTTGTTTTTCGTGGCGCACTCAAAACGTTTCATATAGATGTCCTTAGTCTCTTTTCTGTAAAGTAATTGTCGATGTAAGTATCTTAAATCAAAAGCTAAACCAGACACGAGACTGAAACAGTCGACATTTGCATTTAAAAGCGAAAGGTCAAGCCTTCGAACGAACCGAAATAAATTACCAAAAAACAAAAAACAAACAAAAAATGAAGAAAAGCTTGAAAAATACATTTGCACATTTACGCATGAGTCACCCCGATTTCTAAACACACGCCAACTATATCTATATCCGTACAATATCGAGCAAATTGGTCTTGGTTCACCGCAGCCATTATCCACCGATCCACCGATCCACCAATCCACCGATCCACTGATCTACCGTCCACCTTTCACCGTTCACCGCCCACCGATTCACCACTCACACTTCGATTTGTAGTGATCTTCCATTTCTATTTTTATTTGCCCTGTAATTAGTGTAATCCCGATTTATGTTGGCCTTATTTTAGCTGCTGCTCTCCCACACACACACACAACAACACACGCACTCCCACACACATCCTAGTTGTAGTTAGCAGCTATTAGTCCTGTAAATCCTGTAAAATAAGTTCGAGTTCCCGAGTTTTAGTTAGCGCTTCGTTCGGAAGTACACTCTTAGCCCGACCTAGTCTAGCTACCCAATCTAAGTGTCTTAGTTGCCAAATCTTGCCATTAGCTTTTATAACTAGAACGTATATTGCTGTATAGTCGCCTTAAAAGCCTTCAAAATGCACAAACTCAAAGCGAAAACACTCCCTCTTGGAAAATAAAAGAGAAACACACACAGACTCCACAGATACGCACACAAGCACTCGCATATTCATAACCTGCACCTGACACTCGGCTTAGTCCAGGATACGAGCTTAATATGAAGGTGAACGGGAGTCTTGGTCCTTGGATAGAGTGAAATGACAGAGGAACTATCCATTTTGGTCCTTAATAATGGAGTGTTGAAAGAATAAAGTACTCTCACCTCAACGTGATGTTGCAGAAAACAAAGGGAATTAGTCTTAATTGGATAAGGGGATTCCCAAATGTTAACCCTTTGTATGGCAACATAATAATTGGCTGGTATTTATTTGAAAGAGTTTAGTTAATATGATAAAAGAATAAGAAGAATTGCAATTCATTGAGAGAAGTATACATTTTTAATTAAATTTATCAGATTTTGTAAACGGAAAAGAGTTATTTTTTAAGTTTACCATTCACAAAAGGTAAATAGGATATTATTCTTACTTTGTAACTCCAAACCTTTAACTAGTTAAAATATATCCTTTTTTATTTAAACATTTCAATAGACATATTTAAAGTTTTCAATTCATATAGAAAGCTTTGCAACTTCGTTTCCTACTTCCAAAATTGCCATGCAAGGGGTTAATTGCCATATATAAATGGCAAGTTGATACGTTTTCCAGGCTATACCACACGCCCTGTTGATAAACAATTTTCCGAATATTGAATTTAAGTTCATTTTGAACGCATCCTCCCCCGAGATAAGCCACAATTTGCCGCATCAAAGTATCAAACGCAAAAGCCACTGCCAAGGCAATCAGGCAACTGCAAGAGCTTTCATCAACGAATAATCCAATATGTTGAAAGGTAACGAAAAATCGAAGGCAAAGGAACACTGAGAAATGGAAAATGAACCATGAAAGCTCGGCTGCTGAGGAAAATCTACTCAGTTCAATTCACTTTGAATGCAAATCGATATCCGCAATCTTCGACTGTCTGCCCCTCTCTCTATATCTCCCTAGCTTTCTCTCTTACTCCGTAGCACGCTTCGGCCAAAACCACCGTCCCAAAAACCACCCAACCACCCAACTTACCCCACCGTAGAGTGAACTGTCATACTTTATTCAATTAAACCTCTATCTGTATGTTTGCAAGTGAACGAGAACCAAAACAAACAGCAGACACTCGCAGAAACGGCTGAAACCAAGACCTTTGTATTTATAGTTTATTCTAAGCATATTTCCACACGCAACCAATACAAACTACCAAGAACTGAACAACGTTTTTAATCTCTACTACTTACCAAGCAACTACAACGAATTCTTATGCAATATTTCTACTACTTTCATTTTACATTCAAAAAACCAATCAAATGTTTGCTCACTATGCAAAAACAAACAAAAACTTTGCCAAAACGAACACACAATGTGGCCATATATATATATTCGAAAACCGAAATCTGAAAACCGAAAACCAAAAACCAAATCAAAAACCGAAACAATATAAATGTATAGGAGTTGGCCACAAAACTCTCACGGAGTTTCGATATGAAGGAGGAAGGCGGCACATTGCTGGGCGATAAAGGTGTACGAAGGCATCAGGTGAGTGCTACTCGAAATCTAGTGCAAGCACACTAACTACCAGATATCTACCAATATAACTGACTATACAACAGCACTTGAATGCCCAGAACAACAGTACCAACTTCAGTATATGACTAAGAGCGTATGCGAAATAATGAGTTTCGGTTCGAAATTATCAACTATCAGTTATGACTTTCGTCGGTTGTTTACAAAATTTTATACAATTTGGTCATCCCCCAAACATTTCATGACTCATTCCAAACAAATCACACAAGTTTCTCCTCTCTCTCTCTCTACTGTATATCTCTCTGTTTACCTAACTCAAAAATAAACTGCAACTATGCCATTGAATATTTTGAACTAGCAATATATATGTACAAATTTGAATTGGCCTACCTTCCATAGCTTGAACCGTTTCCTATTGTTTGCCCCACACACACGTAAATAAGTACAACAGCCCGAACAACAAACTATTTACCAAGATCCTCAGATCGACAAAACGTTCAATTTGCTTGCCTTGACTTTACCAAACCACAAAATGTACTTAACCAGCTTGAACCAAGTTGCCTTTGATCAAACCAAAACACAATTTGAGCATTTACTTTAACTTAGAATCGAACCAGTAGCTCCTTGACTTGGCTAACAACGAATAAACCTATACTTAAATGGAATTTGTTCGCAAATCGGTCGATCTTTTACCATGTGTGACTTTACGAGTGCGAATTGTGTCTTTTTCAGTCCATGCAGCGTCTGTCAGCGGAGCAGAATGGTGGTTCAACGACTGAACAAACACATGAACACAATCCAAACGTCGTACCTGATCATAGAGGCAACTTACACATTACAGTTAAGAAAACCAAACCAATTTTAGGTATTGCTATCGAAGGTGGTGCTAATACAAAACACCCGCTCCCTAGGATAATCAATATCCATGTGAGTATCCTGTACTAGAAGTAGAAGTGTGTGACCTTAATTAATTCATTTTAATTTGATTTGGCAAACAGGAAAATGGTGCAGCATTTGAAGCGGGCGGCCTTGAAGTCGGGCAGCTAATCCTGGAGGTGGACGGAACCAAGGTGGAAGGTCTGCACCATCAGGTAAGAATTTCATTTAAACCAAATTAAATAATTTACTAAATGAATCTGTTTACAGGAGGTCGCTCGACTGATAGCCGAATGCTTTGCTAATCGTGAAAAGGCTGAAATAACCTTCTTAGTTGTCGAAGCAAAAAAATCAAATTTGGAACCGAAGCCCACGGCGCTGATATTTTTAGAAGCCTAACATTTGCTTGCCCTGCCGGCCAGTGACCCATTGGAACGCCAGAAGCTGGAGTTCCTCTACGAATGGGGCATCGATTTAACGGAGACGCCAAAACCAATGCCAACACCAATACCGCTAACGAAAGCCAAGAATCCGCCGCCACTGCCGCTGCCCCATGAGGGCAGCCTCAACAGTCACTATGGCGGCAGTGCGGCGCTCAGCAATCATCAACCTCATCCGCACACGCATCAGCATCCACATCCTCAGCATCAGCAGCAGCCACACACCAGCAACAACACCAACACACAAGCAACACCAACGACGGGAGGAGCAGCCGCTGCCAACAAGCAGCAGCAACAGGTCAACACCAACACCAAAACCAACACGCCCACGAAAGCATCGCGGGAGGCGACTCCCACTAGGGAGCAGCATCAGCGACATGCCACGCCCACACGCGACCAGCCGCAGCAACAGCAGCACACGCCCACGCGACAGCAGCAGCTGCAGCAACGCAACGAGCAACGCGAGCAACAACGCGAGCAACGCGAGCAGCAGCAGCACCATCGCGAGCGGCAGCAACAGTTGCGGGAGCAGCGTGAGCAACGCGAGCGGGAGCACCAACACGAACACGACTACGATCACCAAGGACACCACGCACACGGACACCACCATCGGGAGCACCACGACTCCCACCACCAACACCAACAACACCAACACCAACACCATCACCACCATCATTCTTCATCGGCATCACAGCAGCAACACCAACGCTACAGCAGCAGCAGCAACAGCTACAAAACTCATAATAATTCCGTTTACCAGTAAGGAGAAACCGAACGCAAATCTCAAAACTCAACAAAAATGCAATTCCAGCGATTGGAGCCAAGAATTTTTTGGAAACATTCTTTCAAACTGCAACAGCAATTCAACCAGTAAACAGTTTAATTGTGCTAACTTTTATACGAAAACAAACTCTAACTTCTGCCCCCCTGAGTCCCTCATGCACGCCTCTTTCTACACTGCAAAATAAAAACATGAAAGCGCTTGACAGAAGTTATCTGAAAATGGGTAGAATTTTCGCGCAAAAAATGCTGTAACATATTTATTTTTGGAGTGTCTATCCCAATTACAACAACAGTGTTGTAATACACCAACGCTTAACTAGGCCCCGTAGAAATGTGTTTATTGTAGCTAAAGAGATGCTCTGGACAAAAAAATAAAGGTTCAAACGATTTGAAGTCAGTTTATATTAAACCAAAATTACAAAATTAATTTTCTTTATAAAATTACGTTTAAGATGTGACTCACTTTTTTTACAAAGAATTTTTAGGTTGAAAACAAACACTGTCCCTATGCTCAAATTTTTGTTTTAAAAATGAGAAGGATAATGACTTCGGATTCAAAATGAAATTTCTTAGAAAAAAAGCAAGTTGCACCTTAATACATTTTTAAACTTATTTCAGAAATATCAAATGCAAAATTTTAACACTGCCAAAGGTTAAAAACAAAATCCAATAAAAAAATATAAAGACCCCAGAGCATCTCCCTTACTCGCTTAGACATCTCCCAAAACTCTTTGAATACTACTTAGAACCAAAAACCACTCCAATCCTCAACTAGACCTTAAAAACAGACGACCTTGGGTGCAGTACCCTGCACCCAAGAGCCCCTATCAAACCCCGCGCTAGTCGAAACGTGTAAATCTGTGTAAACTGTAAAACATATTATTGTATGATTATTATTACTATTGATTATCGATCGATCGGTAGTTTAGACAGTTGATCATTACTTGTTTAAACTAAGGGCCGACCAGTTTAGGTTCACGATGATACTGTAAGAGCAAGAGCCCACAAAGCCCCCCGGAGAAGGGAAGCAACAAGAGCAACCGAATAAGGCAGACATTACATTAAGAAAACCAAGAGCTTAAAATGTTAAATGAACACGTAAAATATCTAAACATTAACGAAGAATCCCCTAAACAGTAAGCAGGAAGGAGACGATGCAGAGAAAATTAAGAAAATCGCATAGCAGGCACAGACGACACACACAACACTGTAAATGTAAAAATAATCAGCAGAGAACTAGCAATGAATCGTCGCTTTTGTTAGGATCAACACACACTGACACACACACGAGTACACACACACACATGCACGGCACGACACACACTCGCATGCATATTGCCAAATTGATTGTATTTACAGCAGCTAATTGAACAAGAAACCAAGAACAAACAAATATGAAGCCCACCTAAGCCAGAGATAATTTGTAAAAATTAAAATAATCGTAAATTAACTCACAGAAATGTATAAAATTATAAATATATATTAATACGAGAATGCAGTAGCCACGCCCACACGCACACACACTCGCACACAGGACACACACACGGAGACGAACACCAACTCAACACCCCTCAGAGATACTTAGCCCGAAAAGCGCATTAATTCTAAATTTTAACCAAAAGATATCGAAGTAAAGTCCTTGGGTGAGGTAAGACCTCGATCGGGTGTCCCGATCTCGGGTTTCTCGATCGGCCACATCGCATCGAAGGCATATCCCTGTTATTAGTACAACTTAAACTGCACACTGCACGATTTTTGAATGTTTGTTAAATGTTTTTAAGAGCAACAGCCAACACCAGGTAAATCCGCTGCAAAATTGTATTCTCCTCTTCACTAAAGGAAAGCCCCCTCCCCTCACAGAACCGATGACCCCCCTGATCCCCACTCCAACCCCCGAAAACCCCCGAAACAAATAAAAAAATGGTAAACGAATTATGAAACTGCTAGGGCGGGAGGCGGCCTCTACGCCACCTTCCGCCACTAAAAGTGCTACAAATAACATTAACGCTGTAGAGAACAACAAAAAGAACGCTTAAAATTTGAGGTTGATTGGCATTAAGTAAAAGTTAAACGATGTTGAAGCGGAAAGAGCCGAGCCGACAGGGCGCGATCACGAGCAAAAATAAAGAAAATAATAATACGAGTGTAACAACTTGAACGGGGCACGTCGAACACCGGAATGTGCGAAACTATAACTTCATATGTATTGTGTAAAATATTAGCAAAACGACAAAATCCTTTTTATAGATCAAAACGAAACTAAACTAAAAGAAAACAAAAAGCCAAGTATTTTTCGCTCTCTCCTTCACTTTCGATTATACGATCTACGATCTATCTATGAATATATCTCTGTCACTCACTCGCAATCAGAATCAGTCGTCAATCGTTCAGTCAATCGTTTGGGCCACAGTCTGTTGATTTCGTTTGTTGTGTGTGATAGTGTTTGGATTATAAGACGAAACCCTTGCATGTCATAAGAGCAATTTGTTCGCTTTGTGTCTACCGATATGTGTACCGTGTACAGGGTCCCAGGTCCCTGTGCCGCTCCTGATTTGATCCTCGCAGATCGCCAGTGGAACTATATTTCTCTGCTTAACTCTCTCTTATTAACTCTCTTAATGTCCTTACTTACGTGTCTGTGTGGAAGTAAATATACAAAATTAATGCATTGAAATTGAATCGTTATATGAGGTATGGTACTTGTATTTTTGTTGACTATTATGTAATTAAACGCTTTACTGAGTATCAGTTGTGTACATTTTTAGCTACAATGGAAATTTGAATACCAAATTCAAGCAAAAGCTTATGCTGTTACTTATTGTTAGTGAATTTACCAAACCAAAACCAAAAGCAAAAAAAAAAGAAAAAGAAAAACTAATTAAAAACTAAAATGTAAAACTCAAGTTGAATTTTCCAAAATTTATAGAAACCAAAGGATAAAACAAAATCATTTTGCAATGTTCGAGCGTGAAGATGACGGAGAAATATATCAAGGGGACTGCCTTGTACGCCTTTGTATATTGCGGGCTTAACTTAAACTTTGGAACTACGAGATAAATATCTATTTAATATTATGTATACATGCCCTCGGGCAGAACATTAACCGTGCGGAATATAAGCCGCGCGCTATACTATATCTAAATTGTAACGACAATGAGAAGCAATCGTAAGCAAGGTGAGGAGAACAACTTCAATTTCAACTTCAACAATACCCCACACGCAAGAACACACGTTTATGTGAATTAATATGTATAGTACTATGTATAACTACGATTACAGACGAGATCAGGCTATGCTATCTATATGCTACGCTAATAAAAGGGTAAACGGCATTTAAACTCATTCAACCAAACAGACACAGAAGGAAACCGAAATGAAAGCTTATAAATACCATATTGAACCGTATATGTACCATACCATTAGATCCACACGCCCCCGGCCACAACCATGTACCACGTAATATCGTATAGTAAATAGCAATAGCATAGCATAATGGTTAATGGATAGTGGATAGCTTACACTTACCGGGTAGCAGAGCCTCAGCCGGAGCTAACTTGTTGTACGATTAAGATTGAGCTAGACTTTTAACCAGAGATAATCCAACTTGTAGATATATCGATATATCACACATATAGCATATATGTACGATTGTGTATATTACCGGATGAGAGAACTCCTCTGATTTCCAGGTCTCGCTTTTGAGTTGATCCTCCCCCTGAGAGCCCAGCCTCTACCCTATGGTATATATCAAGACCCCGTTCCTGTCCCTATCCCTATCCCTGAGTCCTTCCCCTTTCCCGTCGCATTCAGACCAGACCACAACAAGAACAACCAACTACAAAAAACAAACTGTGCCACCTAGTACATAACAAGAAATGGTTATATATCTGTATCTGCTATATAGACACTACTAACACTTACAACACGGACTTGTATTATACCTAGATATATTATATATAGAGAGAGAGGGATACATTCAATGCTCACTTTTATATTTTTTATCATACATACATACTTGCATATATCAGAAAGCTAAAGTAATGACACAGAACGAAGCACCGTAAGAACCACTGAACCACTAAGCCGAAGCATAGGAAACTCTCATATTCCCAGAAGAACATATATTTCTATAGAGTGTACAAGTTCTATATACGCCCGGATACCCGTAAGGGTTCCATTGCTTCTTAGGGCCTATTTGCTTTGCTTGCGAGACAAAATTCCCCTCCCAGACTCCCCGTGTCCCTCTGTTTGTTTCAACTCTAAGCCCCATTCGAAGTCAGACAATTAGGAAACATAACACCAGGCATAACGCAAAAGATCGAGCTAAACTAGTGCTTAGTGTTTAAAGGTAAACAACTCCAATAAAGGTATTTCAGTTGTGTATATTGTAAAGAACAATTATGAAAGAGCAGACATAAAGTTAAACATTTAAAGCATAAACAAAACAATTTATTGAAGCATTAAAAGTAATTGTATTTATCAAAATTAATACAACAAATCTAAGGCATTAGCATAGCAATGGTATATATATATATAAATTGAAACGGAATGAACACAAAGCGCTGATTTAATATTATATTATTATTAATTATATTATTGCAAACAAAGTGAAAAACAAATGATATTGTCCTTGGTATTTACATATACATAAAGAAAACAGCAAAAAATAAGAAAAGAAAAATAAAAACCAAATGTTTTTTTATAAAAACCGCGCTGCTCTCTCTGGAATGGAACTGATTGGGTTAATCGTTTCGAGTAGTTAACCCCACAATAGGTACATTGAACTAATTCTGCTCTCCAAACTCTTCAATGATTTGAGCCCTCCGCCTTGTGATCTTTCCTTGAAACCATCCAACAACCATCAGATAGAGCCTCCGAGCTGGACTCAATCTTGAATTCCCCTGGGCTCATGAGTCTCCTCGTGAGGCTCCAAGCCTTCCGAACCGCACCAAGGGGTAAACTTTCTGGATACTTCAACATCCGATGGATAATCGTCAAGGTGCCGTCTGCCCTCTTGAACTGCATTTATGAACTGGTTTACTTTTTCCGTCTCACCCTCTATCCTATATGTGACGGAAGGATTGTGCTAATCAATTGAATTAAAACAGATTTTAATTTTAGTGTTCTTTTTTACAAACTATTCATCTATTGGGCTTACCGTGCTTAAGACTACTGTTGAATGGTCCGATCGAGATATTATACGATTGCGGGGAGTGGACCTGGCCAACTGAAACCGCAGGTAAAGTCCTCTGTTAGCTTAAGTGAGATTTGCAGTATCCTGCCGATCCTTGCCACATTAGATAATGACTTACTGTGCACAGGACGAATAGAAAACAGATCACTGCCAGCCTTGCCATTTTTTGGGTACGGATCTGAGAACGTCAACTTTTGTACTGACTGATCGTTTGGAAAACTACTCATAACTAAGCCTAGCTTTGTCTTGCTGTCGAATCAAACGAAGCTTTCTTATCGCCACAACTAAAAAAAGTCTGACTAGATTGACCTTAGTGCCAAATATAGTCCCAAAAGACCGAGGCACGTGTTTGGCAATATTTTTGTGCGTATATAAAAAATATTATTTATTTATTTTTTTTTTTTTTTTTGCCCGCGTGTCCCATCGAATCCCACCTCCCGCCCAACCGACCAAGAGGCGCAGCCGTGTGACGTACGGCACGAACGAGTTCTTGATAGACGCGTGAGAAGAAGAACGAGGAAAATTTGATTTTACTAAGGTGCTAAATTACGGGCTAATTCTACAAGCAAAACAGTTTTAAGTTTGGGAAGACTATCACTACCAGCAATGTGGTCATAGAGACGGTTGTAATCGGCGCATAAAACCCTAAAGGGCTCATGCGTTTCAAACTCCCTCCTACAGTGACCAATTACTAAGGGGATATAGGAATTCTTGAATTTCTGTACAATTGATTTATTATTTCTCAAGAATCAGGAATCAGGTGAATCACGTGAGCTAGGCTGTCCCATTTAATTTGTTGATAAAATTTCTATAGGAGGCCTCGAATAGGTGTTTCCATCTGGAGTTTCTCGATCGGTCGGACAGCAGCAAAGGTATACCCAGAGACTTATTTAAGCTCTGCACTCTCTGAAGTGGAACTGGTTAAGCTGCTCCATATGTATATATCAACCCAACAGGTACATTAATCGATTCTATTCGCATATATAATCAAGATTTTCCAAGCATCATGCTCTCCGAACAGGTTGAACCACACAATTTGCATTTCGGTCTTCTCAGTCCAGCTTGTTTTGATGTTTTGTCTATTAGTTTGCTCTAAACCCCCTAGTCGATCACATCGAATAATGCCTCAAGTCAATCTGAAGCTGAGTCCACACGATCAACAGGTGCTGGACTCCATCTTCAATCCCCTCGAGCTCAGTAGCCTTCAGCCAAATGACGCGGTGCCCGCCGAAGGTGACCTAACCGATTTGGAGCCCGACACCGAAGCCATCAGGGCCTCCAGGGAGTTGGAGCTGAAGGCCATTTGCTTAGCCGAAAAGGGTGAGCTGCCGGAGGCCCTGGAGCTATTTCGTCAGGCTTTTGACCTGGCCCAGAGGCCCTCGGTTCTGAACAATCGGGCTCAGGCATTACGACTGGCCCAGCGGGATGAAGGTGGGTCTTTAAATTGCATATTCGCTACTTATAAGAATTGCTTGCTGACTTATTATGCATATATTCCTATTTTTAGAGGCCCTGGATGATCTAAATAAAGCCGTAGAGCAGGCTAGTCCTCAGGAGAACCGCACCAAGAGCCACGCTCTTTGCCAGCGCGGGGTTCTGTATCGCAAAATGGATAACTTGGATGCAGCTCGTTCAGATTTCGAGGCAGCAGCTCAACTGGGCAGCAAGTTTGCCAAAGAACAGGTAATTAATAAAACTAACCCTTTAGAGTTCTCCACTAAGCTACTTTTTTTTTAGCTTGTGGAAATCAATCCCTTTGCCGCGCTCTGCAATCAGATGCTCCGACAGGCCTTCGATCAGCTTAAGTGAATCATAGTTCACTAAAAACTAGAAGCTGGAATTCTGCGATTTTTTATAATGTTAAAAGCCAAATCACACTCTCTGAAAATGTTGCAGACGATCTATATTAGATGCCGGAAATTATGAAAAACGAAAAAGAAAACACAAATTCGAGACTGACCAAGACAAACCTTTTAGTAAAGTTTTTGTTTTCAATATTTCAAACACAATATTCGTTGTTCTATTTATGATTCGTTTTAACTCAGATGATTAGGTTCTATAAGGAAAATCGGTAATCCCGTTCAGGGATGAACAGAAGTGACAGAGGGAACCCACGTCTCTTACTCCCTCTTTCTCTCTCTCTCTCTCTCTCTCTCTCTCTGTGGCTTTATTTCTCTATCTCTCTCCCTCTCTCTATTTCTGTCTCTCTCACTCTCTCTATCTCTCTCTCTATATCACTCTCTATATCACTCTCTCTATCTCTCTTTATCTCTTTCTATATCTCCCTCTCCTTTTCTCTCTTTCTATGTTTCTCTCTCTCTCTCTCACTCTATATCTCTCTTCTCTATCTCTCTCTTTCTCTATTTATATATATATATCGAATTGAATTGATTTTTTTCCGTTATATGGCTAATGTTTTTATTTTGTTTGCTGGAGATGATAGTTGAAACCCATCGATAGGCACATACAGAATATATTCGGTATATTTTATCACATCAAATAAAAATGTAAAAAGACAAGAATCTTATTCGTTTTTGGAATTTAAAAAATAACAACACAAGGTAACACATTCAAGTGTTGGGTTATTGGGACCATGATTGGGACAATTTTGACTTCTAGGAATTCATTCGTTTTCTGACTGTTGAGCAGTGCAGACCTCCAAATTATATTTTTTGGTCAGTTTTTTTTTTTTTTTAATTTTGCTTATGGTTTTACGGATATAGAAAGGAGATTTATATTTCTTTAAGGATACCCTACAATTTTATTCAATATTTTATTTCATTTATTTTTTCATTTTCTCTTTTTTTTGTACCGTCTCCTCTTAAGCGTCGGTTTCACTGACCTTGAATTTTTCCATTGGGTTTTTTATTTTATTGTTTATTTTATTATCCGATTTTGTAATTTATTCTTTTGGTTTTAAGAATAAAGAAAGGAGTCTTATATGTATTTCTTGTATATACATATATATACATCTTGTTTAATAATTCCCCTTCTAGATTACCTTTAAAATGGGAATGCTAGAGTCTGCTGTGATAGTGAAATTAAAGTTTAAAATTCTTTTTTTTTTATTAAGAATTTTACTTTCCTTTGTTTTACGTGTTAGTGTAATTTTTTTTATAATTTCCCTTGTAGAAATTTCGGTTCACTCGAATTGTTGTTTAAAAATCGCGGAGCTTTTTTGCTGCCTTACCATTCTTCTTATTTTTACGTCCCTGGTTCTTGCTCTCCATAAGCTATACATTTTCCAATGTGCTTTCGTGCTTTACGTTGGCTTACTTTACTTTACTTTCTACACGCTGGAATATGCACTGCTTGTATAATACTTATGTAAAAGTAAAATGTAAAAAATAAAATAAAAATCTAAGAATGAATTTTTTAAACATCTTCTTAACTCGGACTGGCCCCTATTTTTTTTATATACAAATTAAAATATATATCAATTGGCAGGGTCATAGGATCTTTGAGCCATACGCATTCGCGTTAATAAGTTCTTTAAATACAAGTGAGAATATTAAGGAGTTATTACAGAGTATTTTGTATTATGCATATATACTATATTTTATTATTTAAAAAATTCCATGAAATAGGTCCAACTGCAGCAGTGACCTGGCAAATCTGGCACCCAAACCCCAGCCCTAGGCTTTGATTTGACTAAAAGCCAGGGGCTCGTTAACATAAATAAAACTTAATTAAACTCGGGGCGCGGTGTTTGGGAAGATAAGAAGTCGGTCCACCGACCGGTGGACATCTCGTGCAAGCTGCAAAAAGTGGCACGTGCACCGCAAACCGCTATGGAGTGTCCACATCCAAGATCGTGAGCACTCCGGGGTCTTACACATAGGAGCAGATGAACTGGGAAACAGAAAACATAAAAGATATGGCCAGCTTCGGTTAACTGGAGCTTCAAATACCCTTAGTACAGTAGCCTGTAGTTAATTGTATTAAAAAATATATATTTTTTAAAGTCAGAGAGTGTTTAATTGGAAATTCTACTGGGCTTAGTTATGGCTTTGTTTCATTATTATTCCTCTTAGCCAGACTTGGTAGAGTTTTATAAATTTCCCAAATAAAAACGGCATTCTTCTGGTCACAGTTTCGTTGCCCTTTGAAAGGGTATCCCTATACAAGCGGCAAAAACGAAAACAGTTATTAAATGCAGCAGGCTCTTGTCAGATTGCAGCAGGCTGGTTGCCAATTCCCCGATCCTCGATTCCCCAAAGCCCTTACCCCGATCTCCGCTCTCGGCCCGATCCCCTCGACCGCAGGCCAAATTAAAATAAACGAAAGTGGTTTGTGGGGCCCAGGACGAACGACGAGGAGCTCGGATTCGTTTTGGCTTTGCGATTTCTGTGTAGGGCTTGCGGTTTCGTTTTTGGCACACGCTCTGCAGGATCCTTGCTCTCCAGGATCCTTCGAGTCCGCGGCGCTGTAAGCGCGCCAAGCTTAACAGTTAAGCGACTCACTCACATACTGCATGTAAGTATGCCGGCTGTCTGCCCGGCCTGTAAGTGCGGTACTTACTTCTGCTTTGTCCTGCTTTCCTGGCGAGACCTGGGCCACGATTGCGGTCAAAAGAAGCGCGTCCTGGCACCAAAAAGACTACAAGCAGGTGCACAGCAGCACCGGCACTCGAAAAAAAATAAAGAAAACAAAAAGTGCCTGTTAAGCAAAGGGCAGAAAACACAACAAATTTTACAGACTTAAGCGACCGACTAGGGCATGTCCTGGAACAAGAAAATATTCTTACTCAATTGAAAAGGATAATGGACATTAGAAGAGTTATTCAATTTAACTTGTTGAAGATTAACTACTACAAATATATTTAGCAATGAGTTTAAGTAGTTCATTATGTTTACTTATTTAAATTCTGTGTCCTTGGCATACCCTCTGCCTACCCTCTACACTCCAATGCCTATTATTACACGGTATAAAGGCTAAAAAGTGCCAGAGTCAAGTGGCATCTAGATACGAGTAGCATTCCTTCTAGGGAGCGTCAAACCCGACGAAGGGAACTCAATATTTGATTGATCTTTTTACATACTCCCGGGTGCATGAGGCAGCGGGAGAGGATGGAGGATAGGAAGTGAGCTCGTAGGTAGGCCTGAGTCCTGCGTATCCTGCGTCAGTTGTGCTGAAGCCGCAGCGAGCGGGGAAAACGCCATATGCTGCACTTGAAGCGCAGGCAGCAAAGGCAGCGGCGGCGGAGCCAAATCATTAAGTTGAGGTTAACGGGCAGGATACCCTCGGTCCTTTGGGTCCAGAGCGGAACCAAATGCTCAATCTTGACCGGAACTGTAATTTGATCGAGCAGCGCGCACAGATATTAGATACGATAACATCTTCCATCATCAGCAGCAGCAGCAGCAGCTTTTTCCTGCCCAAAATTATAAACTAAGCTCCACTAGATCGAGATTCTCCGAGGAACATCCCCGGGTTATTCACCCGTGCGATCGTTTGCCCAACAGTTGCACATTTCTGGGTCCTTTTTTGCTCTCTTTGCTTTTTCGCCTTCCTCTTGGCAGGCTGCCTGGCACTACCTGAGTTCCTGGACTCGGGATTCGGGGCGCGTGCCTGCTGTCGTCGTGGACTGGCCTGGGTTTCAGCTCGGTGCATCTGTATCTGTATCTGAGCGCACATGACGCCGCTGCTCACCTTTAGTTTTTGCCTTTCGCTCTCCGCCGTCGAGGTTTCGGACTTGAACTGTAATTCAGGCTTCTGCTTATGCAAATATTTTGATCAGAGGCCGAGACGAGGACAGTTGGAAGTCAACAGGATGGCAAAGGGAGCAAAGGATCGAAGAGCTCGTTGTCAAGGGGAACTGGTGGCGAAAATGGAGCGTCTTTAAACTTTATTTTATGATAAAGTACTAAAGGTACATTTAGAGTGGTAAGATATAGGATTTAAAGTGATCAGAGGTCAGATATTACCCTTAGGAATTACTTCTGTGTATATTGGAAAATTTTTCTATAAGTTAAGGGTGAAAGATACACAGATGTTAGGGATTAATAGATCAAAGATCCTTTAAAGTCTGCGATAATCTAGAATACAAGGTAAACCCATTTCCATGTATAGGTTTTTGTATAGGTTTTCATTGTTTTTTACTTATTAGTCACCAACAAATCTGCTCAATCTCTGCCGCATCTTGAGATTCTGCTTAGATTAGCCGGCTTTGGGTTCTTGAACCTTTTCTAATTGTTGACCAACTGATGCGACTGGCCAAACAAACACATAAATCTCCCCAGCTTGGAGCCTCCCAGCAGCCAGCTTCCATCGCTCATGCAAGACGCGTTGACATTTATGAATTGCTTGGCAATTTACGCGACACAAACCGCCAAGACACCCACTACCACTGTGAACACAACAACAGCGAAAACCATAACAGTGGAGGCTACACAGAGAACAAAACGGGGATATCCGTAAATAAACTTAAATGGGAATTAAATTATGCTTTAGTTATACATGTAACTAATTTCTTTCAAAGGCAAGTCAGCTCATTTGAAGGTCTTTACCCAAGACCACTGGCTTTATAATAATTAATATTTAATATTTTATTAAATTCCAGCTTAACCTCCTAGATTTCTCCAGGTGCAGGCAGCGCCACACGTAGCATTCTCGGCCGACAATTTGCACCCGAGGGGATAGCCCGGGAACTTGAGAACCAGCGATCGCCGGGAGCTGTGGGCCAGAGATGCGACTGGCGCCGACTACTCGCCTTGAATGAGTCGCTAAATCAAGCAATTATGAGGGCCTTTGTGGCCAGTACCAGAAGCAACAAAGTACCCAAGTGCCGAGGCACCAGAAGCACCAAAACATATGCAAATCAGCCGCCCAGGCTGAGACGGACAGGCTAGAGGCCGCCGCCAGGAGATAAAGGGAAATCTGTTCAGTTCCAGTTCGCTTCGGTTGCCAATGAATTGATTTTCCCGGTCCATGGCCAAACTGCCTCTGACTTACGCGGCTGCTGACTGGCCGGCTAAACTGGCTAGTTTATCGGCCAACTGGCACGCCCCTGCATCGCCCCCCTGGAGCCCTGCCACACACTGCATATATGCAAAGCAACCGCCAAAGTCAAAAGAGAGTTTCGGGAGCTCGTTTTGGTGCCGCAAAGCATCCTCGGCTACGGCTGCTACTGCTGCGACTGCGTAGAAGCCGCACGCCACATTTCAATGATAAATGTTGCCCCAGGGCCCAGTCCCAGCGGCAGTCCATGCACTGGCAGAAAAGGTTAATAAACAAAGGAAGTATAGTGGGTTTTAATTTACAAACTAAGTCTAGAGCTTGGATAAGAGTAGAGCTTGCTCTCTAGCTTGCAAGCCTTTGCTTATATGTTGTTAAATTTTAAATCACCTCAGAACCTGCTCTCTGGAACATAATTTTTGCTAAATTAAACAAGAAAGTCTTGGCTATTGATGCTGATCCAGAATATATACGTTTTCTAGGGTCCAACAAGACTTCTTGTCTCCTTAAATGAAATTAAAATACCTTGCTGAGAAATAAATATCCAATTCGTGAAGGATATGCAACTGGAAACAGAGCAAGTCCCAATGAAAGAACATTTATTTGTAAAGTATAAACCTCCTAAATTTTTGTTCTCAGTGCCGCTGCAGTCTGATGTCGGGTTAACCAGCAGATTGCTCTTGGGCCGAGCGCTATTTTGGGTAAATTGTTTTATTGCAGTTCAATTGTTGGCCGAGCTTCAGCCGCAGCTTCCTTTGGGTTTGTTTGCTGCCTGGGATCTTGTCAAGCGGCGCTCGTTGGAGGTCCCCGAAGCGAAACAGTAGCCGCAGTTTAGCAGCAGTAAATTACCGTTCCCTGTTGGGGCATTACAACTTAGTTGGGCGAGATGATCGGTGGAATAAATTAAGCAATTAAGCTTGAAGGGAGTTAATGTTACCGAAAACTCTAAGGTTCAAAGTTGACAGGTTCTTTGCTTTATGTATACATTCGACATCGATAGTTTATACTCATACTAATACTCATCATAGGGAACTTTTTGATATAATGTGAGGTGGGTTCATAGTCTCATATTGTTCCGAATTTCCTTTAGGACTTTAAGATACTTTCTTTTAGATACTTTGGGTTATAGTTCCGTTCAGCTTTTAGAACAATCCTCGCTCCCCACCGCAGAGTATCCTTCCGTCGTCTTTGCTATCCCTAATAGATCCTCCTTCCGTTCTATCTGTTTGCATCTTTCCGCTGCCGAGCAGATAGCCCTCTCGGCGGCTCCTCTCCCATATGTCTAACCGTAAGCGGAGATTATGGCATCATTTGGAGGTCTTGTGAAAAGTTAATAAATGGCTTATCTCCGCCAGGGACGACATGTGTTTGGCTTAATTGTGTCAGCGTGTGGGTTGCCATTTCGAAAGTCAGCCGACCGACCAACCGAACGATTCCGATTCCCTGGCCTCGGCCTGGCCCCCGGAACAACGTCCTGAACTTTCGCACAGTTCCAGCTCCAGAAATGGTCAAAATAGTGCCAGCAGGAGGAGGAGGGAGAAAGGAAAGGTAGGGTAAGGTATCGTAAGTTAACCATTTGGCTGCTAATTACGACAAACGACAAACGGCGTTCAACTGTCAGAGATTTGTGCGGGCGAGACCCCCGGTCGGTGCCTTATTTGTAGCCCGAAATCGTTGTCGTGGCGCCACAGCCCCTGGAGGTGGGGGAGGAGGAGGTCTGGCCAGGAGCCAAGAAACACACAGTCCTAACAAGCCCCCGACATTGTCCGCGAGTGAGAAGTCGCTGGCCCGATTTGTTAGGCCTCACTCCGTCTCCAAATAGGGCAGGCCATTGGAATTCAATCTTATGGCCATTTGCAATTAATATCGAATAAAATTGAAATAAATTTCACTTAGCCACCTAGCGGCCGGAAAGAGCTCCCATCCCAGCATCCCAGCGCCGTATTACCATAGATTCCAGTGGCTTCCTGCGGCACTCGCTGATTTTCATCATGCGAATGGGGTCTCTGCTGCTCCCTGCAACTCCTGGTCAGCGGCAACGGCAACTGGCAACCTTTTGGCTTTGGCCTAATCGCCCATCGTGGCTCCTCGGTACTCGGGCCTGGCCCACAGCAGCAGCAGCAACAGCCACAATAATTTTATCAATTTTGTTTTATAATTGTGCGCAGACGCAGTAGAGGGACAAAAGTTGGCCCAAAACAAAGGAAAACTAAGCAAAGCTAAGCAGAGCGAAGCAGGAAAAGGCTACTTAGTGTGGCCAAAAGAATTAAAATTATAAAGTGCATATCAATATTGCTAAAGAGGCCGCTACTTTTAATAGAAGGTATTTTTATATTTGTAATAATCATACATCTCTTGTGAAAAAATATAGATAAGAAATCAAGGAAACCCTTTGATTTGGGATTGTGACAGGCTTTGGTGGATTTTGGAATTTAATAAATAGGAATAGAAAATCAAATAATTTGTATCTTATTAGATAATTTGGAGAATGTGAAAGGTATTTTTGAAATATAATGTTTGTCCATATATTTATATTCAGAAAATGGATTTTATCCCAATCTTTGTTCCTGGAGTTAAGAGTATTCTCTATTATATAGGGATTGCTCCAGTCACTTTTCCCTACAACAGTTCGCAACTCTGGTCATACCTCAACTCTGACTAAGCTAAGACTCCCCCTGCCGCTTTGGGTCAAAACAAACTACGCAGATTTCATTGTTAGCCTCGTTGGCAGCATGTAAATGTCCGTCTTTTGTTTTGCTGGCTACCGTGCCAGTGGCCCAAGTGGCCAACTGTTGCCCCGACTGGGCCTGGTCCGCTGTTGTTGTCTTAAATTAATACCAAATTGTCAACGCTGGCGAAAAGCCGCACAGCGCTCCAACGCCGCATGATAAGAGGCCCAGCAAATGGCCAGCAAGCCGAGAGCCAAGAGCAAGACCAGGCCAAGAGCTGAAGCTGGCAACTGGGAACTGGGAACTGGGAACTGGCATCTGCGCATGCGTCTGCACCCGGGGGCTTCGCTGCTGTGCGCGGCTTTCGCTCGTTTTGGCCGATGGTCGGTCGGTCGGTCGGCTGGCCTAAGGTCTTCGATGGTCGTCAATTGATAGCCAGATTTGTGCAATTATCATTTTAATAATTGCCAACAATCTGCACGATATGAACCGACGACAGCGACGACTCCTGCTCCTACTCCTGCTCCGAGTCCGAATCCGAGTCCAACTGGGACTCCTCCTGGTGCTCGTGCTCATAACCAGTAGCAGGGCAGTGGCCAATGTCGCCTCGCCATGGGCACCGTTCCGGCCTCCATTTGTTGCCAAGACAATTATAATCCGCATGGCCAGGCTACATAATAATAAATTTATTACAGATTTCCGTCTGATTTGTTGTAAGGAATTTTCCAGCAGCGGCCCCCTGACCAGCACCCACTGTGAGACAAATAGAGAATACTTAAATGGTCTCTCGGTGCCTTAAACGATGTCGGCAGATAGTACGATAAATCAGTAAGGATCGGTGGCCAGGTTGGGCCGTGGGAGGAGAGCGGAGTCGAGCCAGGAATCTCAGCACCGAGGGGAAGGGAAGTTGTTTTGGTAAATCAATTGGTTACAGAAATATTCAAGGAACTTGTGTAAATTTTATATGGGAAATACCTGTACAAACAATGAGTTAAAATGTGAACAACAAGAGCAGGAGCATTGTTAAGAATTATAAATATTTGTCTACAATCTAGAACACCAAAATCAATAATCTATTAACTAATTTTAAAGTAATAAATCCTAATTTTGGGGAGAAAAACAAATTATTTTGTAAGGAAACTATTCAAATTTGTTTTCCTTATTTAAAACATAACAAAAACCACTCTTTTCGTGGTGCGCAGAATATGTTTCGTTTTGAAGAAAGATACTTCTAAGGTTAATAAATCTATAAACTACAGAAATCCCCTTCGGATGGAATCAAAGGAAGATCTCAAACCATTCACCAAAGCCACTGGACCATTCATCACCCGAGTCTCCCATTCAGCCAATCCAACTTCTAACGGTCCAAGCAACCCACACAACCTCCGCCGAAGCTGGCTCAAACTCACCTCACCTGGGCTCAGGTGAGCTCACCACTCACAGGTAAACCCGTTCCGTGTATGTGTTTGTGTGTGTGTTACCCGCCCTCTCAGCCGCTTTGGCCAATCAGCGATTGGCGGGCCGAGAGCCACGAGCCACGAGCCAAGAGGCCAAGTGCAGCGGCATTTCCGAGTGCGATTTGGCCAGGCGGGAAAGCAAACACAACACAGGGGATCTGGGAATCGGAGGGTGTCGTAAATAAAATGTCGCCGATACGAAAAACACAAAAGGGAAATTATTTACGACTGCTGCACTGTTTTTTTAAAGTGCTGCAAGGCACTCAGAACAATAAATGGGTTAAAAGGAGTGACTGCCAAGTACGTTCTATACCGAAAAGTAAACTAAAGCTTGAAGAAAATATATGGTTTTAAAATAAAGTTATGTTTCTATAAAATAATTCTATAAAATGTTGGTTTATGTATAAAAGAAAAGATATATTGATGTATTGAAGGTACCTTGAATGTAATCTAAATGTATTAGGAATATATTTTCACTATGTTTGTTGTCAGGATCAAGTCCTTAAAATTGTAGTAAAAAATTCCAATAAAATTCCTGTTTCTAAATCAAAATTCTAAAACTGTAAAGTAAACTCTAAACTTAACTTAACTTTCAAAATTTGTCTAATTTTTCCCATACTTTAAATAGAAAATAAAACACAAACACTCTTCTCTGAGTGAATACCGCCACGACTTCGCATATCGGATGATGATAGATGTGAGCGGCATAAGGTGAATCCGTTACACAGCAATAGGGGTTGCGGGAGTGAGTCGGGCAGGGGCAGAGGCACGCGCCCTTAGCCATCGAGGAGGAGAGAAACGCCGCCAAGCGCAACGATGCCACCGACTTGTGCCGGCCCTCATCGCGGTCGAAATTCCCCCATTTTGGCCCGCTTTCCAGGCGTAGCACGCTTCGCTAGATCGGCAGCGATGCCCGTGGCGGACTCGTGTCCATTGGAATGTCGGTGTCGCTTAAACGGGGCACATGTCCTTTCAAGGAAATTGCGCCAAAAAAATAAAAAAAAAAAATAGGGAAGGGAATGGAGAAAAATTGCCGACGCCGCCGAGGGAAAAGGATCGTTAAATGTGGAAGTGCGCGCCCGCCGCCGTGTCTTCTTCTTGACTCGTTTTCTAGGCAGGTGTGGCCCGAGCCAAGGATACTCTTAGATAAACTGGTATCGTGGCGGCCAGGACGAGGTGGCCAAGCGTGGCGAAGGAGGACCCCGAGCGAAGAAGGATAAGCTAGGGCTGGGAAAAAGTGCAGCAAGCCAGTGAGGGAGAAAGTGGCAGGTGCTGGTCTCTTCAGAGTATTTCAGTGTGAAGGATCCAACAAGGACTTATGGTCTACATTGTTTATAATTTTTAATTGCATTTAGTATACAAAATATATGGATAGATTCCTTATCTGAGAGAATGTAATAAAAATCATTTGAAAACCTCTCACACAATGAGATAATACCATTCATTGCTAAAGTGGGAAAAATTGTTTTAAAAATAAGAATATTTCAAATGAAAACTTTTCTCTTACATGTTGCTTTCATTTCAGAATCGGAATAATATGCAATTTTTGTATTAAAATCAAAGTTTAAAAAATACAAAAACCTGTGATTGCCTATTGAGTTAATACATCTGTGGGTACAAATAAAAATGTTGATTATTAATAATGTATACAGTTCACAATTTCGACAAATTAATCATTTTTTCACCAATATTTTTCCAATACTTTGTTTTTAAATTATTATAATTTTAATGGCATATCGACATATATGTTTTTTTTTATAATTTGCTTTTTGACCACCAGATAATTCCAAGAAGACATTAAATATGAGCGTTCCTAAAATTAATATAATTTTTGACGAAAAATCAAACTTGAAAAAAACAATAACTAAACTCACAGAGCATTTTCTGTGTTAGTTTTCATAATTCTGCATAATACGCTTAAAATCTAAAAGAATAATATTTATCAGTCTTTAAGTTTTTTATAATTATAATGATGTAACCACTTTTAAGGTGTTGAAAAAATTAAGTAATTTTTCTACCAGACATGCCCATATCGACTTGACTCTTAATGCTGATCAAGATTAAAAAAAGTTGTTTGGGTAAGAACTTACTACTTCTGTGAACTTCCTCCAACTTCTGACTAAAATAAAACATATAATAAATGAAACGATTTTTAATTTTTCATTAAAGTTTGCCACTAAAAGCTAAGGCCACGTCGTTTCTTTTTGAAACTTGTAAAGTCCATGATGGAGTTTAGACCTCTGTTATTACCATTAAATTAATAAGACACCCCCAAAATTTTTTTATATTTTGTATAAATAAGAAAAACAATAGGTATATATTTCGAATCTTGGCCAAATCTAAATACAATCGAGGCATAATCTAAAACAATTCCCAAATATGCACTCAATTTGAATGGCCGCGACAGCTGTTAGATGCGCAGATCCATCCACATAAATATTTGTAAGTCACCCCTCCCGGGTGCCGCCTCCGTCCTCGATCCTTTATCCTTCCCTCTCCCTCGGCGTATTCCCAGGCCAACAACAGTTGGTGGCAGCAACGACACAACGGCAAAGGCAACAGCCAACAGCAATTGTAACAGTTACACGGCAGCGGGAAAAGGACAACAACGAACGCCCGCCAAAGTCGAACTGCATACCAATTAGTAGGGAAACGCGTGCTGCTAAACAACAGAGCCAGAAGCCAGGAGCGGGAGAGCTCACGATCGGTATCTGGACGAGGAGGAGAAGCAGGGTTGGAGGGCACCAAGGAGCACTACTCCTAACTGTGCGTCTTGACCCTTACAACATGCAGGACAACAGCAGCGGCGGAGAGCAACGTCGGCAGCAACTGCAACAGCCGCCAACTGCCGCCAAAGGTGAAAAACCAGAGTTGGCAACACACACACACTCACATGCACAGTCGAGGGCCAGAGCCACCACCAAAAGAGCCAACACCAACACAGCGAGGCCTCGTTTTGATTCGGCTTGCTGCCACACTCACACTGAGCCACTCTCAGACCCACACACACCACCGAGCTCGATTTGTACCTTTTTTTTCGGGCCAAGTCGCTTCACCGTTGGCTCAATTTAGAACCGAGCAATCGGCCAAAGATTCAGTCAGGTGCGAAGCACCGAGCGATACGGACGTGTTCGCCTCCAGTGAGCCAAGAATTGTAAAGCCAACCAAGATCTCTGCGATCGAAAGTGAGATTTGTGTGCAAAGTGAAACCCCACCGAGGATCGATATAAGTCCCTTAGACCCGAAAGCAGAGGAAAGAGTAAAAGGCAAAGTCCTAGCCAAGTGAGAATAGAGATCAATATGAATCACCTATCGCCGCCACCGTCGCCGCACTCGCAGCAGCCGAGTCCGGCCTACAATGGAGCCGCCCTCGACAAGCAGTGGATGCAGCGGGCCTCCGCCTTCAACACCGTGATCGCCTCCGCCGCAGCCCAGAAACTGAACGGAAGAGGTGAGTGTCAGAGCTGGGTATTAAACCTAAACAAGGATTCAATTTATTAAAGAATCTAAGGAATTGATTAGAGAATTACAAGGAAACTGATTCGTTTTAAATCTGTGGAAAAAATATATATAGATTGATAGAATCGTTGATTCAAGGATATTCAAGTCAGGGTTAACATTCAAAAATTAGAGAAATGAACGAAATGAATAGGAATTCATTGGTAAAAAAAGAAATTTGAATTTACTTAAGCCCAAGATGATCTCAAGCACCTTTTCTCTAAAAATGCCTTAGTTAAAGGAAAACGTTTATCAAAGGAAAGGTTTATCTGAGACACAGCCGTTTAGAGATCGCTTCAGTCTCAAATCTCTTAGTTGCACTTTTTGTAAAAATATCCTAAATTTTGTATGCAAATTATATTAAATTAAAAACTTAGCTAGGGTAAAGTTTTAAAAAATTAAACCTGCAACCTATAGGAAGAAGTCCAAATATTAATAAAATAAAATATTAACAAATATCCTAAACTCACAAGAGAGATCTGAAAAGCAAAAGCTATCCTTTCAACTAAATAAAAACCCTTTCCCCAAATTCCATCCCAGATCTTCCCTTTCTGTACAACCCGCTGCTCTACTCCAGTGCCCTGTTGTGGCCCCAGTTCCTGCTGTCCTCGGCCACGGCTCTGGGCACGCCCCTCACGCCCATGACCCCCAAGTCGCCAGCCTCCGTGGTGCTGGGTCAGCGGGATCGTGACTACGCCCTGACCCCCGAAAAGGAGCACGAGCTCCAGCTGAGCAGCCATACTAGCAACAACATTGACAGCAGCAGCGAATCGGTCAGGCAGGAGGAGCAGGACGAAGACATGCCGCTGAACTTGAGCACCAAGCATCGCATCAAGACGGATCTGTGCGACCAGGAGCAGTACCACAACCGCAGCAGCAGCAACAGCAGCAGCCACAACAGCAGCCGGAGCAGCTCCAGCAGCGGCGAGGTGGAGCCCCTGCATCCGATGCAGGCTCTGAATGTGACCCCACCGCCACTCAGGGCGGTCAATCTAAAGAGTTCTGGGATCGGAACACCACAGCAGCAGCGCCAGCGATCCCAGGGCAACATCATATGGTCACCGGCCTCGATGTGCGAAAGATCCGCACGCCGGGAGCAGTATGCCCTGAAAATGGAAACCGCGGAAGAGGAGGAAGAGCACCAGGTGGATCCCATAGTAAGAAAATTCAAGTACGAGCGCCGAACAGCTTCCATATCCTCGCTGCAGTCGCCAATCTCCTCGCTGTCTGCTCCGGCCACGAATCCTGTTCGGGATCTGGAGTTCGACGTGGCCCAGCAGCAGTTGTATGCCCACCGCAGTGCCTTCATGGCCGGACTGACGGGCAACAACCTGGAGCTGCTTACCCAGCACCTCAAGAACCAGCAGCAACAGCAGCAGCAGCAGCAGCCCCATCACATCAAGGATGAGCAGCAGGAGAACCGCTCGGCAGCCGCTCTCATGGGCTTGGTGGCCGCCGCCGAATATGGCTATATGCGTAATCAACACCAACAGCCGCAGCAGCAGCAGTTGCATCACCATCAGCAGCAGCAGCAGCAGCAACAGCATCCCCAGCAGCAACATCCTGACTCGACGGCCACAGATGTTGCGCGTCGCTCGTCCAGCTCCTCTTCGTACCAAGGCGAAGGCGAGGAGAAGCGCAGCGGCAGGAACTTCCAGGTAAGCCGTCCCGAACAGGATATTGATGCAAGGGAAAAAACAAGGGAAAATCGAGGGCAAATCGCTTGAAAAATCTCTGAACTCTCGCCCGTCCTAATCTAATGGGTTTATCACGTGAATGGGGTCCCGCAGCTAGATATTTCCATTGCATAAGCATTGCGTGTCCGCGGCAATTCCCCTGTGTTAATTGTTTCATATTTCGTCCTCGAAAGGTTTTAATTGTCCCCGAGGCCAAGGGAAAGCCCTCTCTGACCACTTTCAATTTGGAAAAGTGGCACAGCAAATACTGTCATAAAATTGGTAATACAACCCGAGGAGATAGAGCTCTATGGAAATTCAATTAAGCCCCATCGAAATCACGCAATTAGTTAATCAAATAATTTTGATTAGCGCGAGTGGCGGGGGTCGGTGAAGATTTATGTACGAATTACAATCATAATTGTCATTTCGATATTAAATTGTTGTCCCTTCGAGCCAGCAAAAGGGGCACACGACCCCGTGGAACCCGAGAAGGCTTCGCCTGGGGTAGGGGTCGGTCTCGGACCTTATGCCTACCCCCGATGTCATATTGAGTTTATATCCATCAACACCCGCCGCGAGTCCTCGCTTTCCTTCTTCGTTCCTTGTTTTTTTTTCACACATTCGCCGAGGGTCAGTGAAATGCGATAGGTTTCCAGGCTGCAGGACCTGGCCGCCATATGGCCAACGGGAGAAGACAGTTGCCGGAGTCCCTGGCGCAGGCGCGGGCACTCTTTCTCTGAGTCTTATATATATTCTTTTTTTCTGTAATTCGTGCTTTACATCTGTTCCATGTAGGAGGCCCACCCGGCTGACTCAGACTTTGGGGTTTCTCCTTCGCTTATTTTTTCCTCTCTTTTTTTCGCGCTTTTCGAGTTTTGCCAACTTCCGTTCCGTTGTCGAAGCTAAGCAAATTGACATTACGGCTCAGGCCGCGAGCGCAGCTTAACAATAGAGCAACTAATTGGGTCTCCGAGTCTAGCCAGCGTGGATATCGTCCACTCCGAATGCAATGCGCAAATAGAAAATCCCAAAAACAACGCGGGGAAAAATATAAATTAAAATCAATAAGGAGAAAGAGACTCAGGCAGACACAGACACTTGTGTCAATTTGTAAATTACGCTGGGTTTTCGAGGGAAACAACACAAAACTGTCTCACTTTTACCCATTTTTCGTTTTCGAGCTGGGTATATTTTTAATAAATGTCGCCCACGTAGCCCGGGGCTGACTTGTCCCAGCGATTTGAGTGGCTTTGTGAGCTGGCCGAGTGTCAATGTTTGGTTACTTGGCTGCCTGCTGCTTGCATGTTGCTGCAACACGCAAACTGTTCAAACATTTAATCTGACAACCGACAGCCGAAGATGTTACAGCCAGCCCCGTGGACCTCCATCTCGGTATCCACCTCGCCCAATCCGCGATCGATCCGATCGGGATCGGGTCCCAGCTGTGTTTGGCCCACAAATACGCGGCCAGTATGTGCTCCTGGCTGGAAAGTGTTTCACTTGAGATTTAGCATTGGAGACAGCCCCTGTTTGCTTAGCTGTTTCTCCGCGAAAAATAAGCGAATATAGTGGAGCTTACCTTTGGGTTTTCCCTCGGCCGAGGGGTTGTTGTCGTCACCTGTACAACAAATATTTGAGCACTCACAAATCTAGTTTAATTCATGTTGCCACTGAGAATTTGGCTCAGACACACACAGCGAGTGTGTCTATATATATAGTGTGGATATAGCCGTTCTTTTCAGATTTTGCTCGGCTTTTTGGGGCCACGCACAGGCTGTTCAAATATGGGGCATTTCGGGCATTACCGTGACTCGCCCGCTTAGAATTCATGAGTTTCTCAATCTAATTCTATTCCCTTATATTTCTTGCAGTGCAAACAGTGTGGCAAGAGCTTCAAGCGTTCATCCACCCTGTCCACGCATCTGCTCATCCACAGCGACACCCGGCCGTATCCCTGCCAGTACTGCGGCAAGCGGTTCCACCAGAAGTCGGACATGAAGAAGCACACCTACATACACACAGGTGAGTGGGGTTTTCCGGGGAAATCAGAGCTGTCCCGGGGATGTGTGCATATATGTAGTAAATGCAAATATGTCCAGGACTGAAGCGTGGCCGAACCCACCCCTCAGTCAGATTTCTATCGCCTTTCAATTTGTCTAATTGCTGTAAAGCTCAATTAATAAACCACGAGTAGCAGAGACTAATGTGTTTATTGATTTCCCCTCCGATTCCAGGCGAGAAGCCGCACAAGTGCACCGTGTGCCTGAAGGCCTTCAGCCAGAGCTCCAACCTGATCACGCACATGAGGAAGCACACCGGGTACAAGCCATTCGGCTGCGGGCTCTGCGATCAGTCCTTCCAGCGGAAGGTGGACCTGCGACGCCACCGGGAGAGCCGGCACGAGGAGGCGCCGCTGGAGGACATCAAGCCGCAGGACCTCATGCCCCTCAAGATGGAGGTGAGCAGCAGCAGCTGCTGACCCAGGCAGCGGCCGCCCAGACCCTGATCTGGATCCCAGTATTACTAAGGACACCGAGAGAGACACACACACACAGTTGGCCCACGTCTAAGTCGCTGCTAAGAAGCCAAAGTTTGTTTTGTTTAGGCCTCCGCAAAGATTTACCTAGGACTAAGCGCTATTGTTACACACCCCCCACTAGGACTCCGCTCAACTGTAGCCCGTAAGCCTGTACATACCTATGTTAGTTATGGAAACAAGACTCTTCTTTTAGCTCGTAACTAACTCGATAAGTAATCTAATTTATTACATTAACCTGTAACGATTTGGTTTAAACTTAACCCTAAATTGGCAGCTAAACGTACCAAAGAACACCACCAACGAATGAAATACCACTTGGCGACCACTTGTCCAAATTCAGTATCCTCCCCCAATTATTTATAAACCATTTATATGCGAATGTTTTAGTTTACTCCTAATTTGTAGCCTACCCAATGATTTTTATTGTATTTATGTTTAATTAGACATCGTATGATTTTTTGGAAAATAAAGTTGAAAGCTAAAACAGAACTAACTAATGGATGTTTTGGGAAGTGGGTCATTGATGGGGTATTATCGATAACTCAAAATCAATGTGAGATCTAAGATAAATAAGATACAATGAAGCTTTAAAAAAATATAACTTAGGAGACATTTTAGAGGTCCTAATGATAGCCTTAAAAAATTTTAACAAGGAAATATTTGATCTAGTACTTCTTTTTATGAAAACGAAACGTAAAAAGCATTATAAAGGAACAGGCATCTATTAAAAAGGCTCTTCTCGGTGTTATTTGGGATATTTACAGATATATTATGTGATATGATGGCAAATCACAGATTTTTATTCAATTTAAAAATTCCCCCAAGAAAATTAAGGATTGCATATTTCCCTAAAAGAGAAATCTTGGTAATAGGTTATACCTCTTCTATGTGGGTTAAATATTTCATTCCATCAAGCATCCCCTTTACCCCCTTCGACCAGACATTCTCAAGGAATCAAGGACACAGCCTCCTCCTTGAAAGACCCACATTTTGTTACAAATTGTCCAAAGCGCTCCAAATATTTTCTTTTTTTTTTGGGAGGGCTTTGGCCGAAAACCTGATTTTATAGACAAATGCCAGCACGTACTCGATTGATCGGAGAAATAAGTTGCTTCTGTTTTCGGGTGACGCGGTGATCTTTGATCTGTGTCCAAAGTGGCATTTCGGGAATGTCCTTTGTAAGACGCCGCGTTACAGCAGCAGGTAAAGCCACCAGCACATCCCCTCTCTGAGTCCCCTTCCCTCGCCCCTTGGGGAAAACGCCAATAAGTGTTCGAAGTTCGAACTAATTGCTGGCGAAATAAAGTGAGAAAAGGGGGAATGGTCATCGAGGGCTGCCGCTGATCGCAATTTTCGGTAATCGAAATGTCCGAATGCATTTTGCGGCACTTTAAAACGCCCGAAATGAAGTTTGGCAGTTTACAAATCACCGACTTCCCTCATTATCGCCATTCATCGACTGAGCCGCAATCAGAAATCAACGAAATCAGCGATCCCCAGCCGCAGGATTTCACTTGAGGACCACTTTCTGTGGCCAAAACTCGATCGTCAGCCTGTGTTCTTGGCTCTTTGGCACGCCACAAATTGATCGAAATTGACAAAATATTGAACGAACAAAAACCGGGAGGGAAAAGAGCGACTCAAGTATGCAGTTCAATTGTTGCCAGGGAAAAATGCAGTTTAAGGACTTGTCGCCAAGTGCCGACAAAGTGAGGCTCAAAACTCAAAGAATGTAGAGCCCGATCAGCCGATGCCATAGATGATGCTTTTGCATAGGGATGACAGGTGGACAATAAGCCTTTTCAAGGTCAAAGTATAGAAGAGAGATCTGACCTTTCAGCTAAGTCAAATTTTGGTCAATAAGAAAATGATATTACTCTGAGAGATGATTCCTTTGGGTACTCTTAAGGCATTTTGAATTTCTGGATCGGGATTTTCATGAGGATAATTCCATTGTCAAATAGTTAGATACATCACATAACTACATTTCTTGAACGCAATTCTCCCCCAAGTTATTTGCCTGCACTTCAGACCCGATTAGATATAGGAGATACAACGGCGCAGCCATATGCTGGAGTTTCTCCGCAGCGGTGACCATCGGTTTATTAACCCCTTTTTCCGCATAACACCTGAGCCCACATAATTTGTCATGCCGTTTGGAATTTATTCAACAGTTAGCTCTCCAGTCGCAGGCCAAGCCCCCATGAAAACAAAAAACTGAAAAGAAAATAAAATGAAATAAAAAGTATGCCTATCAAGAGGCTCCGAAAGCTGCAACCCCAAAACGCAAACAATGGAAAACCCGTGCGGGGGAAAATGTGAAAAGGAAATTGATCTTAGAAGTGGTCTTGAGAGCGGCTCCCACTCCTTAGCACCCGGCATGTTGCGGGTCCGGGTCCTGTCTCCTCCTCTCCGATCGAATCGAATCGGATCGGATGGGTTCTGTTCCGTTTTCCGGCTACCCTTAGCTCTTGGTGCCCAGGCAGGTGACTTTTGACTTTGGCTATTAATAAAAATAATAGTTGCGGCTAAAAAAAATACAAGACACAGAAAAAGGTGAAGAGCCCGGCCAAGAGCAAGGGCAAAAAAAATGTCTTAGGTCAGTTGAGTTGCAGGTGAAGCCGGCTCTCGGCTCGGCTCGGCGCACAATTAAAATGCGGAGGGGATGCAACCGAAAAGGCACCTGTAACGCACAGATAGAGGGAGATGGCTGGCGATCGGGGATGGGCTCAAGAAGGAGCAGCGGCTCAACATTACATCGGCTCATTTATGTTTATGTCCTTTCGTTGTAAGCAGCAGCCTGGCGCTGATTCCGGATTCCCTCCAGCCGCATTGAGCACCTGCTGTTGCCGCTTCTTCTGGCGGTGGAATTGGAATTGGAATCCTGGAACCTGTCGCACAATTATTGAGCCAGGACTCGTCCAGGAGACGAGACGCGTGCTCAAAGCCGGTTTGCGGCAAAAGCCATATGCCAGGAGGCAAATTACAACGGCGACCTGCAACCAGTTGACATGGGCCACACGACACCGGCAAAACACATCTTCAACAGCAGCAGTGGCACACAGCAAGAAACCGAGATGGAAAAGGATCTACTTAGATATATATTTGAATTAATAAAGGTGTTTATTAGTTAACTGATTTATAATCTGATTATGAGCTCAAATAACATCACAAATCTTTTATAATTCGAAAGTAATTTGTATTATTTCTCACAATTAAAAATCAATGTAGTCTTGCCTGGTTTCTCTCAGTGAGACAGAAGCCAAAAGATGCAACAGTCGTAAAAATCTCTCCCCCAGACAGCACAGCACAGCCAGCACAGACAGACCGACCGCAGAAACATCCGAGATCTGCATCTAATCTGAGCCCCAGGGGATGTGCTGCCTGCGAGTGCCTTGCGGGCCACAAGCTGTCGCTGGGCAGGCTCAGGCGAAGGTGCAACCAACGCCGCCACTGCACCTGTCAGGCTCGATCGATATTACAAGATCGTTCGACTCGTTGGCCGGGCCAAAAGTGACCCAATTTCAATGGGCCATCTTCGTGAGTGATACGTTATGATTGCCTTGCTTTTGTTTGATTGAGCATTGTCACCTGGCTGGGAAATGGGCATAGATTGTTATAGGGAAGTATATACGGTTTTAATGGACACTCAAGGGCAGGTGAACGGACAGCATATGGGGTAATAAAAATATGAAACGTCCTTTTGATTGTTAGATCATTGTTGAGTCCTTACAGTAGTCATATTTTGATTAGGAACGGCTGTCGTTTTGTAGTTTTTAAACTGCTTCTAATCTAATATAAGTTTCCATTTCTTTTACTTATGAAAAGAAACCTTCTTAAGATGTACCTGTCTATGCTTTAATATATTTTCCTTAACAACAAGTTACATCTGTTAGGAAGATTCCCTGGCAAAACCTTATTCGGTCCCTTTCCTGTTTAAGATTTCAGTAACATGGACTTCCCTCTACCCCACCAAGGAGCCTCGCTGACGGAGGCCAAGCCGGCCCAAGTTCGCTGGCCAAATCGGAAGCCAACAGAGTGCCGTGTCAACGACTAGTCTGCAAGTTGCCGATTAGTCTCCTCCAACCCTCCAAGAAAATCTTAAGCTGTTTCGATTTGAGTTCAGAGGACAAATCCAAGTCAAATATGCACGCAAATCAACCCTCGGCTGGGAAATCTATTTCCACAGCTTACAGCTTAATTGGCAGCAAGAAGGCCGGACGAGCGGTGACCAACCAATCCGGGGGCTTAGGAAAGGGTTGCTCAACGAGTCGCAACACAGAGACAAAGCCAGAGCCAAGTCAAACCAAAACAAAACAAAGCCGAGACCCGGCAATTAAAACGACAAAATCTAAACACGAAATTTGTACGGATTTTGTGAGAAAAGGTGCAAAAAACAAAGAGGCAGAGGAAGACCCTCGAGTGCCGGAGAGACACCGATCTCAAGGTGTTTTCAGCTTGGGCCCGAAAACACACACAGATTATAGACAGATTTCGAGGCGGCATCGGCGGCAGCAGACGGGGGAGGCTTGCTCGCACACACAATGGACAACAAATTGCGGCCGAGGATGCAACATTTAGGGATCAGGGAGCATCATCAGCAGGTTAAGGACGCGAGCGAGCCAAGTCATTATGAGAATTTAAGCGCACCTTTCGTTTTGTTATGGAACAGGGATTCGAAATCGACTTCAGACTCCGATTCGGGGCGACAGGTGCTCGCCAGATAAGAGCACAGTGCGCATAGCGGTAGATGATTCGGATCGGATCGGAGTGGATCGTTATCCTGCTGCCGCTCTGGTCCTGTAGCTCCTTCTGCTGCTGCTGTGCCAGATTCTGACGGCCAGCAGGGGCTGGCCAAATTAATTCCTTGCCATATTTTATAATTCAACAGATGACACGAGCCAACCGAGGGCTCCGAGAAGCTTTGGCACGAGGGTCCGCTGCTTGATTGGTGCCTTTGGGGTGTTCTTCGGTCCCGATCCCGATCCCGGTTCTTGGTCCCGGTGCCAGACTCAGACCCAGTTCGATCCAGCGGCTCGTTTGTGGCACAGGCCACATATGCCACGTACCCAGTACCTTTCCCGAGCGGCTTTTAGACGACTCTACTTAAGGGTTGTATGGATTATTTGACCATGTTTATAAAAGCACGATTCTGAAATGGTTCAGGTATTTTTTTATTTACAGGGATCAATAGAAGTCCACTGTAGTAACAAAACATTGGTCATGAAGTGTCCTTAGCAATATTTTTATTAACAAAAAATGTGTATATCTCTTGGACTTGCTGCGTGCTCTAATTATTTTGTTAAAAAGTATTCCCCATTCTCACATGACCAAGCAATATGCTTTTTCTTTTGTTATTTAACCGAGGATTTTTGATCGGCTTAAGGTTCTGCCGAATTGGCCCCTCGGGCATATTAGCTTAGTTTATTTGAAAGTGCAACAGTTTTTTGATAAAAAAACAGTTTGTTGAACTCAGCCAACCGAGAGAGGATCCCGGCGGAGTCGAAGGGTTCTTCCCCTCGGGGCATAAACGACAACGACCTTTTGTCTATGCGATCTGCAGAAGTCAAACTTTGCGCAGGGGTTGCAACTTGCAAGTCGTCCTAACTGCATTTTGGCAAAGAACAGTTACGAGTTACGGGCTGCCACAGAGGACCTACAGGTGGAAATCGTGCGCTTGTCACACTAATTTCCCAGGGTTCGGGTTCGGCTTTGTTTGAGGGCCCCGCTGGCTGCACTTTCACAGTTGCCGCTGTCGTCGCTGCGCCCGGCTTAATTTGATGTCAGCCTGGCCAGGTTTTTTGGGCCAGTCCTCGGCCTCTGGGGTCGTTTGCCCGAATGAAATGTTGGCAAACAAACGCATAATTAGCCGATAGAGATAGCAGCAGCAGAGGAGGCATTGAACTTGGCCACGAGGATCATTAGAGGGACACACTTGCAGTTGTAGTTGTCGCGGCAGCAGGTTGAAGTTGAATGAACCAGAGAGTGTCCAGAGTTCGACGATCAGGTGAAAGGATAATGACAGCAGGTAGCAACAAAGACACTTGCGAAATGGATGTACCAGAGCGGAAGCAAGGATCTATTGTTCTTCAGATGGGACATATTCATATATGTATATTGAAAAACCCTATTTTTCAAACACTTAATTGTAAATATTATCCCTTTATGGGAATGTTGTCTAATCGAGGCTAAAAGCCTGTTAAATTATCACAGGAATACTTTTTCCAAATCGATTTTTTCTAGATTTTTTTCTCATTTGCAAAAGATTTAAAATAACTTTTTAAGACAAAAATAATATTTTATATATAAGTATTATTTACACTAGGTTTTTGTTATAAGATATATAATAGCTTTTAACTTAAGAAGAAGGAATAAATCAATAAACTTTCTGTTTCGTTTTGTCTACACAAAAATTATTAAAAATTTTCTTTAATTTCTTTAATTTTTTATAATTATTAAAAGTTAATTTTAATAATTAATAGTGAATGTTTTTAAGCGTAAAATGTCTAAATTAAGATTTACATGTTTACAGGACAGCGGTGCCAAATGTCGAGTAGAATTTCCAATTGGTATGTAAAACCTGTCCTCAAGACTCCAAAGTCTGGCAAGGTTAGAGCGTTAATTTTAAAATTAAACGAATCGCGTATTTCAAATGTATTTGTATGAATTTTGATATATATACCACAGAGGACTCAAGACTTCAATTGAGTATTGAGGTCTGCTACTCAAGAGTCAGAAAACAAATGAGTTTTTCTGAGGTTTGTACAGCTATAGTTTATATAGCAAACTATAAATCAAGGCACTTTTGATGATGTATCCTTATGGCACTTTTCTGAGAAAGGGCAACTATACATTTTATGCCGCCTAGTTAAAAAAACAAAAACTTATGAATTTGGTTTAAAGTTTAAAATAACATGTAACCATAGAATGCATAATTTAATATAAGTTTTTAAATTTCCCTTTTTAGTTTTGCAATTGTTTCCTCTCCGTTCTAATAAAAAATACAGTTAAATCATAATTCACATTTCCGTTAAATTGAAACTTCTTCAAATAGAAATACAAAATAGAGCGGTCACACTAAAATTAAACATATCGATATCTTTGATCGATACTTGTGAGCGTCAGCTGGTATTACTTCCGCACTCTGCCGCGGTCACACTCGTGCTTGGGACGCAATTTATTTTGAAAATTTCAAACTACAGCGGCCGTAGCTAGCAAGTCTTTTTGTGAAAATTATAGACGACAACCAGTTTCGAAATGAAAGGCGACAAACAGGGACTCTTTAGCGATCCGGCTCTAGAGCGCCACTTCACTGGCCACGCGGGCGGCATTACCCAGCTGCGCTTCAACCCGGAGGGTACACAGATCGCCACCTCGTCGTCGGATGCCTCCGTAATCCTGTGGAATCTTAACCAGGCAGCCCGCTGCATTCGCTTCGGGTCGCACTCGTCGGCTGTGCATGGCGTGGCCTGGTCTCCCACGGGCAACTTGGTGGCCTCCGCCGGGCAGGATCGCACCGTGAAGATCTGGGAGCCGAAGGTGCGCGGCGTCTCGGGAGAGTTTGTGGCACACAGCAAGCCGGTGCGAAGCGTGGACTTCGATAACACAGGCCACCTGATGCTGACCGCTTCCGACGACAAGTCTGTCAAACTGTGGCGCGTCCATCGGCGACAATTCATCGCCTCCTTTACCCAGCAGACCAACTGGGTGCGCTCTGCCAAGTTCAGTCCTAATGGAAAGCTGGTGGCCACCGTCAGCGATGACAAGTCGCTGCGCATATACGATATAGAGAGCGGCGAGTGCGTGCGCACGTTCACGGAGGAGCGGGCTGCGCCGCGTCAGGTGGCCTGGCATCCGTGGGGCAATATGGTGGCCGTAGCCCTTGGCTGTAACCGCATCAAGATCTTTGACGTATCCGCTAGCCAGCTGCTGCAGCTATATGTGGTGCACTCGGCGCCGGTAAACGATGTGGCCTTCCATCCGAGCGGACACTTTCTGCTCTCCGGCAGCGATGACTGCACCATCCGCATCCTGGACCTGCTCGAGGGCAGACCCATCTACACACTCAAAGGCCACACGGACGCGGTGAATGCGGTGGCCTTCACCCGAGATGGAGAGAAGTTTGCAACCGCCGGCAACGATCGCCAGGTAAGACTTGCATTTGCTTTAGACCGCTCTTCACTATATCTTGCGTTAATTGCAGCTCCTGGTCTGGCAGTCAAACCTGCATACATACGACGCCTCTCAGTTTGAAGCCAAGTCTGCCATGGCCTCCTCCGGCTGTGACACCAGCGCCGCCTCCTCCTCCTCGAAGCAGAGTCTGCTCAGCGCCACTTCCAAGTCCAACGATCTAAGCATACGCATCGATCCTCGCGAGTCGCTGGCCTACCAGCTGTCGGACGATAATTTCCAGGTGCTTGATAGCAAACACTTGAACCAGCCGCAAAGCGAACCAGATGCCGAGCTGCCGGGTCTGGACTTCAAGCACCGCAGCGCCAGCCCGCGTTTTTTCTAAACAAACGTTTCACTTAGCCTCTGCCGCACATAACCAGCTCGACCTTCCGCAGGTGGTGGACGTGTCCCTGGAGTCCTGTTCGGAATCCTGCTCGTGCTCGGCGCAGTTGGACGAGATAACCAAGCTGCTAGGCCTGATCGATGAGCGAGTGCGGCGTTTAGAGGGCATATACTCTTTGTAGCTAATTAAGTACTTTTATATACTATTTAACCCGGTTTTGACAATGGTTTTGCGAGAGACGTCTAAATTAAAATCCCCAGATAGTTCATATTTTTTTGTCAATTTATTTTATGTTGTATGTATATACGATTAGTCCTTGTACCTATGCACGATTACAATGGTCTTGTAGGCTGTCGCTGCGGCCAATTGGAGGGCGATGATAGCTGCCACGATAATGAACTTCATCTTTTGGTATGTCGGGTTAAGGCTTAAGACAGATGTTTTGTGATGAAGTGATTGGGAGTAACCCCTTTTATAGCAGCCTTAACCGAGTATTGGTTCAACTTGATTCCTTATTGGTAGATTTATTTGCGAACTAATTTGAACAATTGGATTAGTGTTGAGCGAATAAGCTGTGAAGTAAGCAATACCCGTAAGCCCGTACCCAGCAAGAAATCTAATATTTGCTTAACGTTAATATTGTGGTGAACAATGGGTTACTAGTTACTTAATTACTTTGATTGGGAATTCAAGGTAACCATCTGGTTTATAAATGACTAGTACATACATTTGTACATATGCATTAAGCATAATATAATATCATAGTCACCCGATCTAGACCGTGCCGACTTACTATATAAGAAGTCTTTTTGAAAGTTGTCTTTAAGAAACCTTAAAAACTGAGGAAACGGGCAGACGGACAAGTCTATTTATGCTGATCAAGAAAATTTATACATCTATAGGGTTGGAAGTGTCTCCACTGCGTTGCAAACTTCTGACTAGCATTATAATACCCTGCAAGGGTATAAAAACGGCCAAGTTATATTTTTATTTCTAAACATTTTCGATCGTTTCCGTGACAGTTTTATGATAAAGTCGATCCAGTCCATTCTTCAAGAAATAATAGTTAGACCCAAGTTTGGGGTTTTTTGGCATCGTTCGTTAACGACGATAAAATATAAATTTATATATCGCTCTTAGCTTAAATGATTTACTGATAATTATAGATTATGTTTGACTCCAAATTAAAAAAAATATATATTGTTGTAAAATTCGACCGTAAAATAAGACTTAAATGAGGAACACTGGGCTTTTCCTGTGTTCCTGTATTATCTGGAACCCTACTTTATGAAATCAAATGTCAGTTTCAGGGAAACCCCATAGGAAAAAATTATTTACGAGGTTTTTTTTAAGTATTTTTATTATTTATATTTTTTTAATCCTTGTAGCGATGCACTATCACAATGGTCTTATAGGCTGCCGCTGTGGCCAACTGGACGGCCAGTATAACGAGGGCTGTTACGAAAGTTGACTTCATCCTGAGGTGTCCTTTGTAATAACGGTTGTTGCAACTGAATCGAGGCTGAAGGGAGCTGGTGCTATCGAGAGCTGTGATTAACTGGAACGGGTACGAGCCCTTTTATACCAACCTGCTGGGATTTGATTTCGAATTTGCTAAATACTTAACAAAAATTCTTTGTAGGACTTCCGTATAAATTGAATTAAGTAAACCATCAAATATCAATGATTCAGACGATTTCCTCTCGACACTACTTGAAAAGAAAACATTTGTCTTTGGCAAACAAAACATAAATATTAACAAACACATGCGGTGCCAGTTAAGGTATTATTTGAACTCAGCCGGCAACGATCGACTGAACCATACTTTGAAACAAAAATTACAACGTAAATTGAATAATTGATTCATTTAAAAAAACAAGGAAGATATAAAATTAATATTAATAAGTTCACAGTAAACTGCATAAATTTAAATTGCCGCGTAATTGTGCAACACTGTTAAGTGTTATCGATAGTATCGGTAGCCGGCTGTTAGACACCCGGTTACCTTATCCAACTGCAGTGCCATCGCTAGCACAAAGTAAAATAAACAAATCGAAAGGAGAAAGTGGCCGTTGCTGCATTTTAAACATTGAATCTTTGGAAACGTCACAATGCGCGACTGGATGCCATTGTTATTCTGTGGCCTGTCCGTGCCCCTCTCCCTGTTCATGTGGCTGGGCAACGTGGCCGTGTCGCGGCTCTGGAGCAGCGACTTCGAAGGTGAGCGATTTAAATCGGCGACCAGGTGAACTAATGCCCAGGGGTTATCTCTATTTCACACACAGAGACGCGGGTGATTCCGCCGGTGCGCTGGCTCTTCTCCACGATGGCGCCTCTGGCCCTCATGACGGTGGCGCTGAGGCGGCGTAGCGTCAACCGATCGGGGGCCGCGCTGGGCATCCTTGTGGCCTTCGTCCTGTCCATCGCCAGCCATCCGTTCTTCGCCAGTCTGGTGGTGTTCTTCTTCAGCTCGTCGCGCGCTACCAAGTTCCGGGCGCATATGAAGCGGCGCTTCGAGAGCGATTTCCGTGAAGGTGAGGGCCAGCGCAACTGGGTGCAGGTGCTCTGCAATGGTGGCATGGCCTCCCAGCTGGCGCTGCTCTACCTGCTGGACTGCGGCAGCGGAGAACGGACCGTGGACTTTGCCAGGGAGTACCGCTCCAGCTGGCTGGGCGTGGCTGTGATGAGTGCCTTTGCCTGCTGCAACGGCGACACCTGGTCCAGCGAACTGGGCAGCGTGCTTTCGCGCCGGGATCCGGTCTCAATCCTCACCTGGCGTCGCGTGCCGCGCGGCACCAACGGAGGCGTTTCGCTAACCGGGATAGCCGTGAGTCTACTGGGTGGATTGCTCGTGGGCTTCGGCTACTTCGTCACCGTACGCTACACGGTGGAGGCCAAGATGCTGCTGGTCAGTCCGCCACAGTGGCCAATCATTGTGTTTGGCGGCATTGCTGGCTTATTTGGATCACTGCTCGACTCGGTCCTCGGTGGCCTGCTGCAGTACTCAGGCATCAATGAGGAGGGCAAGATTGTGGACGCACCCGGCAAGGGTGTGCGCCACGTGAGCGGACTCCGCATCCTTGACAATCACAGCGTTAACCTCATATCCAGCATTGTCACCGGCGTCACCATTCCCGTCCTGGCCCAGAAGTACTGGCCCGTGCGCTGAGCACAAATCACTGTTGTCTGTTACTAGTAATAAGCCTTCCTAGCCTCGCTGAAGGATAACTAAGTTAATGATCTAAGAAATGTCTATCCCACTGGGTCAAAAATTGGCTGAAATCGTCGCTTAAAAGCTCATTTGTTAACAATTAGTAATAAGTCTTTGAGATTGTGAGGTCTTTTTCCTATGTATCACTTTAAAGGGGCCGGCTTTACATAGCTACATATATTTTTGTAAAACTTCCACGACGCCTAGCGACCTAAATGACTCAAAAGAAGATTTTATAAGAAGCACAACAACGGGACACACGCTGGGGGATGGGTGAAGGCAAGCTCTTATCTTAAGCTAAGGTATATCTGTGCAGATGTATTCTCTTCAGAAGAAGATTTTGTTAATACTGAATACAAGCCCCTGCGACTGTCCATTTATATTATAAATAAAAAACTATCAAAACATTAGGTTTAATGCTAGGAGAATTCAACAAATTGTTTTGAATGACTTAATGTTTCTACAGTTTGACCATTTCAAACATACCAGATTATTTGGCATCCGGAGCTCACACATTTCATTGCGATTACTCATTGCAAGCCATAGGTTGGCATAATCACCACAAACTTGCGATAAGGAACGTCGTCTTTCAATAATTTTTCGGGTATTTAGAATACCAAAATGGTTTTGAATAATTTAAATAATTTGTGTATCAAAGACGCCAGGCTTTCAGAAATGGCAAATGCATCGAAAGATTTAACAGGAACTGAGACAAAATCCATATTGACTTAAAAAATGGTTTAAAATTTATTAAACAATTGTTTTCCCATAATAATATTAAGAAAGATAAGAAAGTGAAGATCAAATAATTTTTCTTGGTTCGCTTCATGATTTCTTTAATCTTTTTGTATTTTATTTGATCTCTTGAGTTTCTGTAGTTCCAAATTCCGAATCAGGTTCTGGGACAGGGCTCGCAGGGCCTCGCTGGAGGCACTGGGTGAGCTGGGGGAGCTGGTCGCCCCAGCTGGAGTTGCTGGCTTGGCGAATCCGATGGAGAACTTGATCATTAGGTCGCCGATGGGAGAGTTGATGAACTGCGAGCCCGTGGAAATGGTCTTGAAGATGATGCGTCGCTTGTGCTGATAGACCTGAGGATCTGCAGGCAATCCTGCAGGTGGCCGGCCACTGACCCTGGGCCTTGGAGTAGTGGTGCTCAAAGGTGGCGGGGATTCCGTGGTGCTGGTCTGGTTCGAGGTCTTGGTCGTGATCCTGGGCTGGGCGGTGGTTCTGGGTCTTGTGGTTCGGGGCTGGGCAGTCGTGCGACGCCTGTGCGGTCGGCGAGTCGTGCTGGTTGGTGGACTCAGCTGGGGTGCCTGGTAGCCAGCTTCCGACGGCTCCTGCTCCTCCTCGGGACCACTTGCCACTGCATCTGGCTTCTCCGGATCACCGGGATAGCCTTGATCCGTCTGGTCCTCCTCGTCATCGTAGTCATCCTCCTGCAACTCACCAACACCATCGCCGCGATGTCCATCGGAGAAGAGGGGCGGTTGATGCGGCGGCTGCTGGTCACGGCGCTCCTGCTTCTCCCGTTGCTCGTACACGGGATCATTGGGAGCCGAGGAGGCCAGCACTTGCTCCATCTGTTTCTGGAGGATCTCGTAGAGAGGGGTGTTCTGTTCATCGTCCACCACCTCGACTGGCTCACTGGGTACAAACTGGTTGTTGACATAGGCACTGCGTCCGTCCAGGTCTTCGTCCACTTCCAGGATATCGTCCTTGCGGGACCGAGACTCGGTCTGCAGCTGAGCCGGCGGCGGATGTGTTACATCTTCGGTGACCTCTGTTGGTGCAGCTCGAATGGTGAGTAGAGCTAGAAGATGTCGATTTAATTTTATAAAGTTTTTTTAGGATTTTGGTTTAAATTTCCGCGCAAACTCACCTCCGTTTAGCAGGATCAGTAGCTGAATCTTCAAGATCCGAGTCGCAACACCTCTGGCTCCCATTGCAGTTGGATGACTTCTGGTAAATGGGACACACATCCAGCGACTTTTATAGGCGGCAGCTGCCAGCCACCTGTGGCTCAGTGGATCCCACGCCCAATTAGTTTTTAGGTTTAGTGCCTGGCTCTAGATGATGGCCCTTTCAAGCTTCTGTTATCGCTCGGCTTGTCAGTCATCATCAGTTTATAGAACTCGTTTCCAGGGTCAATGCACTTGCCGCAAGTGCATCGAAATGAGAATTCAAATCTTTTAAATTTTAGAAGGAGAAATGACTACAGAAATAGTTTAATTGTAGCTTTTGTAGCTAGAAACATTAAAAACAGGAAAATGGTATGCTGAAATCTAAATATCTTCTTGTCTCTTCACAGTTTTTAATTAATTCGCTGATAACAAAGTCTTGTCGTTATTTTTATTGAACAAAATTCACATTTTTTTAATGATTAGAGAGTACTAGGCCTATATAAATCAGCAGATCGACTATGCGCTGATCTGTGAGCTTATGGTTCGTTCATGGTTCGATCGGATGGTGTGAAAGTCCTTGTTCCTGGTATTTGGGTCAGTAATTCGATAGCTAGGAGGGAATAACAGCTGTCTTACTCTAAAATATGGCATTTGATAAATTCATACTGCAAAAAGCCATGATTGGAACAAAATAAGTGTAAATGCTAAGCCAGGACAATAAAATAAATTAAATTCCTAGATAAAGATGAATATTGTATTGTGCTTTTTTTTGTCTACATATTTTTTAATTCTTTTGAAAAATATGTTAATGGTTATTTGCTTCGTATAAAGAACATGCTCTTTTTATTCAAAGAACAAGCCAGATTTTTCATACTTTACAGAAACCCATTTTCCACCTTCACAACTCCATGCAGATACCACATTAATCCTGATAAGTGTTTTTATTGTAATAAATTAAAATAAATAATATGTCATAAATGAGATTCTAGTTAACCTAGTCTAAGCAACAGAATACTTGAGCCTTTCATTGTCCTTGGCCTTAGGTTGGATCTGTTCCTTTAGGGGAGCGATCTCCAAAGGCTTGGGTGTGGGAGTGTTCTTCAAGGGCATGGGGGGCAGGGCGATCTCCTCGGGTGTCTTTGCGGGTTCTGGAACGGGGTTTTGAACAGCAACGGCGGGGACGGGGGCTGGGGCTGGAACGGGGACTGGGGACATGGGAGTCTCCATAGGCTTCTGCAAGGTCGTGGGTTCCTCCACCTTTTGCTTGTGATCCTCCTGCTCCTCGCTGCTCTCACCGCTATCCTTCTCCTTCTTTTTCTTTTCGGCCTTCTCTCGCTTCTTCTGCTCCTTTTCTAGCCTCTGCTTCTCCTCCTCCATCTTCTTCTTCTCCTCCTCCAGCCTCAGCTGCTCGACGAGAGCCGCGTCCCGGAAGTAAGGGGAGGCCCGGAACTTGCTGTCGGCATGGGCAGTCTCCTGGGGATACTTCTCCTGGCACTCAGTGTAGGAGAAGTCAGCCCACAGGCCATGGGATCGGCACTTGGCCACGTCCAGCTTGCACTTGTTGTAGAAGACGGCCACCTCGGAGGACGTCCTGCCGCAGATGGGATCGTACAGGTCCTGGCAGTCGTCGTCGCACAGATAACCCTCGCTCAGGGACTGGGCGGCACTGTTGATGGCCGCCGAGTTCGCGGTCTGGCAGTCCTTCTGGCCCGGCTGACAGCTGAACCAGGCAATGGGGATGGCCAGGTAGGGCGGACTTAGCCGCTTCTTGGCGACTCCGTTATCTCCGGCCGCTCCGTAGGTGCGCTTCACGTAGTAGCCGTGCTCCTCGGTGGACACCTGGCTATTGCCGGCCAGGTTCGTGGAGGTGGACCACTTGGTCTTGGTCTTGGTCTTGTGGGGATCGGACTTGTCGTGGTCGTGGTGGTGGTCGGAGCCCTTGTGCTTGCGCCTCTTTCCCTCCGTTGGCGCCGCCTCCAGGAGCAGCAGGGCGGCCACTGCTGAAGAGAAATATTGGTAAGATCTCCCAGCGGATAGGAGTTTGGGTTAAAGCCTTACCTAAGATACAGGCTGCTTTGAACGGTCTCATGTTGATCTGGTCAGCTGCTCGTCTCCGCAACAACTGATCGCATCTTCTGGCGAACGGCGGCTTAAGTACCACCGAAGACAGGCTAGGGGGAATTCTTTCCGGGCTTACCGGTTTTCTGGTTTGCTGGGAGAGCTCTTGGTTTGTTTACTCTTCGCGCAGCTCCGAGATGTCCCCCGTCCGGGAGACCCCGGCGAACGAAAGTACGCAAAGTTTTCGGTACTGCCAAGCATCGTATTTGGTGAAATTTTATGCAAACTCATGTGGTCTCGGTCTGTGGACCCTTTGCGGCGGTGATAGCCATCTAGAATGGCTCTGCTTGGACTTTAGGAACTGGTTGTGTGTTTAACACCTTCGCTGCTCTGCCCTCCATTCGGCTGCGGCAGCCCAGCCCCGCGAGCCGGTTCTCCGGAATTGGGTCAATCTGGAAAGGTTCGGTGATCTGGTTGTTATTTTACGAGGTTCTTCTGGCCGCAATCGCCGGCGGCCGGCAGCTGCACTCGCTCGCAGGAAATCCACATCCAATTGAGCTCTGATATACCGACGATCTCTGCTGATCTCTGTCGATCCGCGGTCTGTGTGAGAGATCACTTCCCTTGCTGGTAATTGTGTTCTTAATTAGAGCGCGTTCAAGTGAGATCTCTCTGATGGAAGATTGATCTTTTCAGCTGGAGGATTGGCTTACAGATCGCTTGAAAGCCATTTAATTGGTTATCATAGGGCGACCTTTGATTGGAATTCGTCGAGAGTGGATCAAGGTAAGAAAGCACTCCAGGAGCTAGTCCAAGTTCGCCAGCTCTGACTGTTATTCTTAGTGAAATTATTAAAATATAATTTTTAATTGTATACTTTTATGATTCAAGTTTACCGCCTACATTAACCCCTTTCCCTAACAGATCTCTCCAAAGATTTCCGATCGCTGAATATATTGGTTGATTAAGCCATTAAAGGCGTCCATAATTGCATTTATTATTACCACCATCGCTTTGATGACTCATCCTAGCTCGTGATCACTTCTTGTTTGATTTCGAAGCGAAGTTCCATGGAAAAGTTTTCGAATTTCCCATTAGCATTAGAAAGTTAACCCATCTCTTGGGTGCACAGCTCGGGTTTTTGGGAAGTTGGGGGCGATCGAATCTACGTAAATCGAACGGAATCGGAGCCATGTCCAATTACATAATTAGGGCTTTGACCGAGGGCCAAGAAAAGGTAAACTTAACGATCTTGTAAGCGGTTTTGCATACGGCCTAACGCCAAATGGCGCTAATGGGTCCAGTAAACAGATCCCAGCTTTGGACACAAATGGATGGATTTATGAAAGAAGCTACCAGAAAGCCGAAAACAGAAAGACAGAAAATTTAAATAAATGATTTCGGTTTCTTTGGAGTCAGCCTCTCCACCGACCGGGTAAACAAAAGAAGTCGGACAAAAGAAAAAGAGATGCGATGGAGCAGCTGGAGAAAGAAACGCCAGAAGAGAAGTCTTTCAGAGACTCAGGCAGAGAGCAGAGCTCTCGGGATCGCATTGGATCGCCTTGTTTACTTGCCTCGCCTCGCATCGCATTTACTTTCATTTTTGAGGGGGCTATAAAAAGCGAAAGCAGAGCGCTGGATTCGCTCATAAAGACCGCAAAACTGCAAAAGTCCACTACGGAGTCAGCCCCGAAATAAAGGATTAACACCATGGTTAGACCCATCTACCTGGCCCTCGGTGAGCGGAGCTGATCTCTGGCAGGTCTCGGTCATATGTTTGCTAATCTAGGTCTCTCGTCTCTCCCAAACAGCTGCCCTGCTCGTCTTGGCCTGGTCGGTTAGTGCAGCTCCCGTAGCAGAGTCCGATGCTAGTCCCGAGTTCCCAGCCTCCAGGCAGGCAGTGCAAGAGAAGGAGGAGGAGGAGGTACACAATTCGAGTGCAGACAGCAGTGAGGAGAACGATGATGAGGATGAGGAGGGTGCCCACAAGGCAGCTGATGAGAGCAAGGAGGACGATGATGATGAGGACGACGAGAACGACGACGACGATGACGATTCCCTGATACGCCGACGTCGCGAGGCGGAGGCCACCGAGGAGCCGGCGGAGGAGACAGCCACTGAAACTCCCACCGAAGACCAGAAAGTGGACGCCACTACAGCGGCGGCTCCTGTGCGGAAGCCCGTGCTCGTGCTCATCCGCGACGCCCTAAAGAAGGTCACCACCGACCTGCCCACCGCCCAGGTGGCCAACAATGCCCTGCAGTACTTCCAGCAGTTCGAGCATTTCATCCAGCAGGCAATCGAGGAGGTAATCGGCGACGATGATGATGAGGAGGAGACCCCAGTGACCATTGTCCCTCAGACGGAAGCGGAAGCGGGAACGGAATCCATAGCTGAGGAGATCAAGAAGCCCGAAGGAGAGGAGAGCCCCGAGAAGAGTCCAGAGGTCGTGGCCCCCCTCGAAGTTCCCGAGAAGATGGCCCAGTCAATGGAGCCCGTCAAGGCCATGGAGTCCACCTCCTCCACTTCTGCTCCCCTGAGCAATGCCGTCTAGATCAGGGATCAAGTTCCATGCACCTTTCCTCAGCTATTTATTGTCAATTATTTATTGCTAGCTATAATATATCTGTCATAATTTAAATCCCAGTCTGTCTACATCTTCCTTGCTTCCTTGCGATCCATCCGCTCCTTCATTGCATAGATGTGGCTCTTCAGCTGGCTGCGATGGCGATTGGTGGTCCGTCTCTTCGGAGAGTCAATCTGCTGTAGCAGGCGATTGAAATGAGAGTTAGGCGCCTTGGTGGAGGGATTCTTCCTGCTCATTGCTCCCGATCCGTTGGGTTTTCGCACCTTGTTCAGGGACAGCTCCTGGTCGCCAATGGTCAAGGTGAGCGGTAGTTTTCCAGCGGTGCTGATGTAGATGGGAATGGTGATGTAGATGGGTGAGCCCGCTGCTGGTGGGGCAACCTTGGACGGATCCTGTTGAGGCTTGGCGGGTGAAGGTGTCGGCATCTGAAGGATGAATAAATTAATTAAGTAGTATATATAACATGATATGTTCAGAGTTCTCCTACATACCTGTTCTGATTTCTCAGGCTGCGATGAGTGTGTCTAAGGGAATAAAGTAGAAATATATTGAAGTATTAAACAATTAGTTCAGAAGTACAAGAAGTCTTAGCAATTGGATCTTAAAAGCTATGGTATTTGAATCGGACTTAGAAGAAGAATATTCAAGGTATTCGTATTATTTGACGTAAAAGAAATTTAGTTTTAACCTGTTTTTCCTCTGATTGTGGTGACTGCGCCTTGAGGAAGTGCAGCGGATTGGCATCCTCGCTCAGGTTACTATACTCGTCCTCAGTCAAGGCTGGCAAGCGATCACGGTGGAAGTTGTAGTCCTCCTCCTCGATCTCATGTGCCTGCAGTGAAGACTTGGCTGTGTTGGCCACCGACTTGGGTGTGGTTGTGGTGATGGCGGAGCCAGAGGGCTCTGACATGGCAGCTGATGGGGAAGGCTCTAGCAGGACCTTGACATTAATGGCCTGCTGGCTGTCAAAAGACTGGGTGACATTCTGGGCAGTGCACAGAAGCGAGCAGAGGAGCAAGGCTAGAAATTATGAATGATATTTTAATATAAACTTTAACTTTATATAAATATGAAATCCATATGATGTAATGTAATGTAAGCAAGTTTAAAACCCTTTGGTATCTATAATTCACAAAATTTTTAACAATATTTAGACATATTTTTATAATAGAAAATTCTTACAAAAATATGTGTGTGAAAAGGCTGGGAATACTTGCATTGTGAGGCTTCCTAAAACACTATTTTTAAGATAGATTATTTCGGCAAATAATATTTGTATGAAGGTGTAAAACAGCCAATTTGCGATTTCCTTGTGATATTTTATTTGATAAAATATTACAGCCTAAAACTAACAACTAATTTAAGACAACGCCCAGCCCCTAGCCTAACCCGTCGCTCTTCTCCTCCCGATTTCCCGGTCTCCTCCGATTACAGAGTCATCTTCTTGCCGTTGAGAATCATCTCGGTGAGGCCCAGCTGGCGGAACTGCTGCAGTCGCTCCACCTGGTGGCAGAGGCGCTTCTGGAACTGCACCTCCCGGCTGAGCTCCTTCAGTTCGTCCACGCTGCTCAGCGGATTGCAGCTGCCCATCTTCTTGGCGATCAGCTCCGAGGTGAGCGCGATCTTGGCTTTGGAGAGACGCAGGTAGGAGAAGTCGGAGCTGGCCCGCTTCAGCTCCTGCCGGTACAGATACAGTTGGTAGGGAAAGTTCACGGCAGAGGCCTTACGGCGGAGCTTCTTCAGGGCCTTCTTCTTCTGCTTCTTCAGGGGATCGTGGCTCTTCACTTTGTGTAGCTTCTTCTCCGATTTGCTCGACGACTTGCTGCGGCTCGACGACTTGTGTTGGTCCGACATGATGCTGCTGGGTGAACTTCTCAGGGGCGACTGTGGGCCGCAGAGCCAGACAGGGTCCTTTTAAGGAGGTCCTGGAGCAGGTAGATCCTCCATGCAGGTAGCCAGCGGTAATTAGCGGGTGCCAGTCACGCGTGTGCATGTCGTAAAGGGATCCGTTCATTCGGTTTTCCAGCGTCCGGGTCACCGGGAATTTCCCCGGCATGTTTATGGCTTTATGACTGGCCAGAGATCCAGCCCGGACCCAGACCCGGCTTAGTCCTCAATTATGGCAGCCAACTTAGCGCCGTTCGCCCGGATCCTTTGGGTTTTGTGGCGATTTTTCCAGCCAAACCCAGCAGGGGATACTTTCCCGGGCACACCGTTCGCGGAATTAGTGGACAGTTCTGGAACTGTCTGCCTTCGAGGGAAATCGGGAGAGAGGCGACCCTGCGTCCCCCTAGAAATTTCTAGCTAAGAATACCTCAGATCACCTTATCTCATTATATTTTCTACCAGACTGGCTTAGAAATGGCTCTTATCCCCGAGTACCCTTTGCACACAAACACCAAGCACACACACCTCCGCAATTAAAGCTCCAAGATGTCTTCATGTTTCGCGTCTAAAAATAATACTGAAACCGCTTTTGGCAAGAGATTTCTATTTTATACCTGGCAAGTCAAACTTTTTGGCTCGAGAAATTTCACTTGAATGGGAACAATGCGAAGTTCTACCGGCAGAAATTTGCATATTAATTTCTCAATAGTCTGGCTCTGGCTCTGGCTATGGCTCCACTTTTCTCTTTCTCTTCCCAGCTATGCAAATTTCGTCTTTTGCCAGCTTTTGGCCCTACAAATTTAAACGCCGATGTCGTCATTGATTGTGCCTCTTGTTGGAACCATTCAGGGAGGGGCAGTCGGGGGGAAAATCGAATAAATAATGATGATGCGCCACTTTTTCGGTTTATTTTGCATGCATTTTATGATTTTCGAAAGGAGATGGAGGCAGACTCTTTCGCCTGAGTGCTCAGCAGAAGTTGTAAAGTTCTCTCTATGTATCTCTAGCGAATCTATTCTGCAGAGAGAAAAATTGGAGCAAAGGCAGTATTAAATTAGCTTGAAAATGTAAACTTAAAGACTGGGTTCTTAAGATTTAATTACGAAATAAAAACTTCTTTGCTTTGCGTTTTAAATTAAATTAGAAACGAGTTCTTGCAAACTATAAAGGGAAATGCTACTCCAACTTTATTGACAACATTTCTCTCCCTGTCCCGGTCAGTCGGAATTAGCCCGGATCCTGGGAAAGCCATTGATGGGTCGCCGGCTTCCATTTAAAGTTGAGTTTATTTATCCAGCCGTCAGACGGAGGAGGGCCGGGGCATTTCCATTTGACTTGGCTCCGACTGACTTGCATAACGTTTCCCTCAATGTCCTTCATCTTTGCGTTTGCGGCTTGCGTTTGTCATTAGACGACGTCTAGACCAGGACTCAGTCGGCCAGGGCCAGACATCGATATGCCGGCGTTTGCCCCAAGAAGTTGGCTACATAAATTTTGGCCATAGGGAAATAGACGTCGAAATTGGCAACGTGCTCTGGTGCATCCTTCTGTCCTCGATCCCAAATCGCAATGTACGGATTTTTGGCAACGTATAAAAACTTATATCCCCAGCAAACTGTCACGAATTGGATTGATCAGTTTTCTGAAGCTTTTCAGGTCCCTGTCCTCATAAAATCGCAGTTATCCTTCCACTTAGCCAAATGAAATATTTTATTTTATTCATCGTTTCCCTCAAATTGACTTCCTCGATAGGGCATCATTTAATTCTGGTTAACTGTTCCGCCTTTTTATGTCTGACCCTTCAGTTTGGGGCTATATTTTACGATCCGCCCTTTATGGATTTCCAATTATAAATGCAGGAAAAGACTGGGGGCAGCGAGGGGGAAAAACTTTTTCATTGCATCCAATCGAACGAACGGCGCAATAATTTTCCAACGCCATTGTGTGTTTGCAATTTGTTAGCCATGAGGCCAATAAATTGGCCAAATATGCGCCATAAAGTGTGGAGAGGAGGGAAGGAGCCATCATCAGGCGGTTGATATATCCCACGGGAAGAAAACGCAGGAAGAGATTTCCCAAAAAACCCTTGTAATGAAATAAATTGCCTTTCATGATGAACAGCCCTGCAAATAAATGGCAACTTTTCGCTCCAAATTAAAATATATATATATATTTTTTAGGCATCTATTTTTTATTCACACACAAAAATGCAATAAAATACACACGACTAAGCTGCTGGCCGCATGGAGTTACTTTGTTTCAATTTATGTACTGACCCTTGTTTTGGCCTGTAAAATGCATTTCACATTTTATTGTGCACTCAATCAAAAATCCATTTCCGTTTGTTGCGAACCCCCACGTGTCCGTCTGTTTCGGTTCCAGCCTCGCCGGGCGGAGTGTGCAGATTCCGGCTCCCGGCTCCCGGATCCCAGATCCCGGATCCAACTGCAGGTGGTAACGCGGACTCCCGGATTGGCAGCCAAAAGTTTGATAATTGAGTTGAAGCCACGCGCTGAAGTTGCGCCCATCTCCACCTCCATTTCGAGTTCCAGAACGGGTCTATACACTGGGAGAAATTATACTTCAATTGGGAATATCTGTACGTACTTAAGATGACTCTTTAATCTCTTTCAATATCTCAACATTCTCATCAGGGAGATGCCAAATGTTTTCTATAACTAAGCATTTTTCTATTATGCCTTATATTTTATATTAAATATCTTCAGATCGATATTCTTTCTGAAACCCCATTTAATTTTCTTTCAGTACATTCAGCACCGACTCCAATCATCAGCAGCTTTTAGCTGCCCCGGCAGAGGCCTCCTTTTATATGCACAGGACGATTGCAGCGACTCCATTCATGTTGCACGTGCCGCATGGCAATTCAATCGACTGTGGGGCGAGGAGTCAACCGAGCGACCAAATAACATCGGATGGATAGCCGGCCGTCCTGGCAGTCCTTCCATCTCTACACTGCAGTCAAAGTAATGCCTCCTCGGGAGAGAATGGAGAGGGTGCGGCGGGGTGGAGCAGTTCAATCCCATCGCAGTCGATGAGGGTTAATGGCTGGGGATCCCTGTGGTAGTGGGTCCTTTATTGTGTTTGTGCAGGCCATATGATGGAGTCTTTGAAATGCCGGCAACTGACTTTCAAATGGTTAAATGATGGTCAAACGATGAACGAATTATCCTCACAGCCAATGGGTCAAGGAGGATGTGTAATTTGGGCATCGATATTAGTCCAGTTACGCTCCACATAATAGTGATTGTGGCTTTGGACAAATCGAGAACATTACATAAATGTACTGGCATCCTTTTGTAGCAGCTTAGGCATTAGTTTGCAATGAAACATAAAAAATTTAAATAATTATTAACATGGAAAAAGAGGGGGAAAACTTTTACCTTGTACCACAAAGTTGTAAGAAGTTTGGTTATGGAAAAGAGGGGATTATTCCCTTAAATCTCACAACAATTGGAAATTAATACTCTTATAACAACCCAAAGCATTTTTTATGTTTGAAAGCTAGTAAATGCCGTTTGGGCGAAATATATGCTCTTGAGAGCAGTCTGAACCAACTAAAAGGAACAAAAGAGGTCTAGAGAAACCCTTTATATCATATGCACATAAAAAATTTTACCAAGCAATAAAAACTAATCAAATAAATAAATAAACAAAAGCTGTGAGGCACGGAGGCGCCGGCAAAAGCAAATAAAGTGACAAAATAAAGGAAAACAATTGCGAAATAAATGCCACAAACAATTGACAATAAACTACCGACATACAAATAAATGTGCAAGCCCGAATATATACAAATGTGACCTGATTCGCACACATACTCATGTGTTTGCATGCGTCAAGGATATAAATAAAATGAAAAGAAGCCTGGAGAAGAATGAGGCACAGAGAAATAATAAATAAACTACAGTTCATGTCATGTCAGCGGCGATAGCACCGAAGGAAGGCCCAGGACGAAAACTGACAAAATGAAATCGAGCCGGGGAGCGAACGAGGCCCACACACACAGAGAAAGATAATAATAAATATGTAGAACAAGTGAAAATGGCCAAAACTTGTACAGATGCGTGTAGTTAATTTGATGGGCTCTTTAAGTTGTCCAATTTGTTGGCCTCTCCGAGAAGAGGAATTGAAATAGGCCCGGCAAACAGGGGCCGACACGCATTCCCACACACGTCCTACTGACAGGATTCCTGAATAGGGAACAGTCTCTTGGGATGTAAATCAGCTAGTTTGGACCTAAAAAATATACTAGTTTATACAAATAATATCCTCGATAAAGAGTTGTTTGTGGGTTCATATTCAGGCGTTTCAGTTCAAAAATCATTGCCTACTCTTCGGCAGCTGCATAAGGGGTCTTCTTTTCGAGCAACTTGAATGCCTGTAGTGAGCGTAATATATATGCGAACATTTTAAAATATTATATGTATGCTGATATTTTAATATTAAATACTAAAAAACTATTTCAGTTTGCTAAACAATTGTTGTATGTTAAAGTTGTTCATTTATGCCACAACTGTTAAATAGAAAGGTAAAGTCAACATGCAAGACTTTTTATAATTAATTTAACATTAAGTACTAAAGCTTTGTATATATCCTAGATGAGTAATTTCCAAAGCCGTGTTTATGAACCTACAAATATTCCGACTAATATGGAGCTCCTTTGACTTTCCCTCTCCCAGCTTCCTTTATATCCTCCCTAATCAGTTACCACCCTCTGAGCTTAGCTTGCCTCTGAACAGTCTCCCATTCGACTCACCCATTAAGCGACGTATCTTTGCCGACAATCTGTTAAGTCCCTTTCAGCATTGTCCTGGCAATTGCAATATCATCGCCCCACCATTATGAAAACAAGCCACGCTCTGGGACTTTATTTCCCGCTCGCTTATTGGCCATAAATTCAACGTGCCCACGGTCTATTAACTCCGTCCGATCTGGATCTGTACCAGCAGAGATCTGGCAGGGGCGCCTCTTAATTTGGCCACGTTTAAGCTGCGGGTTAGTGGGGAAGGGCCTGCAAATCTCCGTTCGCACAAATCAAAATATTCAGAAGCCAAGGACGGGGCACATCCGACTTTGGCGGCTTATCTATCGGCTGTGGAAATTGAATTTCCCCCGCAGGACTGACTGGGAATTGGCAATGGACTCACATGGGCAGAAAGGACGCGTCCAGATAATTGCGCGATAACAGGCTAATTTTCAATTAGCGCCATTTTGATAAGTGAACATAAATTAGGCATTTCTTTTGGGCCCCCAAAGGGGAAAGCGGGAGCTTCATTAATCGGCAGCAACAAATTGCGAATGGATATTTTCGCTTTTGCTGCTCATTTCCGCTCTCCGGACTCGGATTCCGGTGGGATTCAGTTGGCCGGGGTGCCACAAACGTGACTAGTTTATTGATTCCGATCGGACTTTCGCCGCTCGGCTGCCCGCCGGTACATAAATTAATAATAATATCGAAAGCAGTCGGTAACAATTTGCTTTGCTCTGCAAAAGCCGCTTCATCCAGCAGCTCTCTCTATGAGCAACTAAAAGTCAAACACCGACACCGAGCACCGCCCGCTGGCAGCTCCTCAATACGTGTTGGCCATTTTGACGGCATCGTCGTCGGAGTCGAACCTTCGGGCCATATAAAATTCCAATCATACTTGACCAAAAGCAAAACACTGGAGAATTTCTACGCCAAGAGCTCTCTGAAGGAGGCAAGCAGGAAAGTTAAGTGAAGTGGGACGTTTAAGCCAGAAAGTGCGGCAAAGGGGGGCGTTTCGGCCTGCTACTGGCAGCAGTCAGCAAAAAATTTGTGCTACACTTTTGCCAATAACTTACCGCTGCTTAATGTTGCCCTTGCCTTTTTTATGCCCTCCGATTCCTATTCCGGTTTCAGAGGGGTTCTAAAACTTACTGGCCAAGTTTGGGGACTTCCAGTCCAATGGCTTGCCCTTGGGAAATAATCGGAGAAGGATTGGGGGGTAACACCTCGAAAGATTGTGACAAATATTAATTTTTAATGGCATATTTTGTTAGGGGAAAAGTAAAAGAAATATTATAAAACTAAGCTTAAAATTGGTTTAAAAAATATAATATAATTTTAATAGGGCATTTAAGGTTCAACTTTGTCAGGGCCAACTTTATTCCTTTACAATTTCCAGTTTACCGGCAAACTTTAGACTTCGGCTTGACTGCCAAATGGTCTTTCCTTTTCCACCTCCACTTATTTGTGTTCTGGGGCTTATTGCCAGTGGGCAAAAGTGAACAATTTTCGACAGATTTTCGGAAAATAGTTGCCGACTGCATAAGGTAGAATGCATCGCTCCCAGCGCTTCGCTTTTGCGGTTAGCCTTGTGGGAGCATTTGGCCCAAGTCCAAGTCCAGAGTCAGTCGGAACGGAGCAAGAAAGCAGAGTTGGAAAATTCCTTTTCACTTTTCACAAACGCTAACCTTTAAACAGCTGCGACGGACAGGGGGTCAGAGTGCGGGCGGGGAGCGAGTTCTCCTTGGAACAGGTAAGTTGTCGCAGCTTAATCGATTTGGAAAAAGTTGCCATGTCCTGGAGCTACCCTTGCCATGCTACTTTATTTTTACGCACCATTTGTTCCTGTTCCCCTTCTCCGTTGCCACTGGAAAATTGCAGAAAATGGAAAATCCGCTGGTCGCCCCGCATCCCGCCTTCCAATGATAAACTTTCGACACATTTTTCATTTATTTTCAACACCTTTGATTGATATATTGAACACTTGGCACCCAGCACAAGCAACAGTCTTTGGATGTCCTGCCATTCGCTCCAGCACTTCAGTTATCCTTCAGCTCTCCTTTTCGGGGGTGCTTACAGCACTAAGAAAATGTTTACTTCCCTCTTTTAAAAAGTTAGGGAGTGGTTGAAAAAGTAAGCAAACGATATTTATATAGTTTGAAATTGTTTAGGACTGTTTAAAGTCAGTTCTTCTTCAGACTTCTTATTATTATTATTATCACTGGAGAGGCTACAAATTTCTTCAAGTGTAAAGAGGAAGCTCGCGTCAGCTGGCAGACATTGTCCCGAGCGTTTGCAGTGGACGGAAAGGAGCGCCGTCATGTCAAATGCTGTGACAAAGGTGAGAACTCAGTCCAGCCCCGACTTCCACCCAGTCCACCTCTCCTGGCTGAGGGCTGAGAGCTGGCTTACTGTTTAAATTGAAGTGCAGGACACACTTCCTTTGAGCGGCGCATCCTGGAGGCAGTGCGTCAGATGCTTGAGCATTTGATCTACCTCAATGGGGCTGCGACTGATAGATGGTTCCTGATCCGGGCAGTAACAGGAGGAGGAGAATGCTGGCCCCTTGGAATGCCGGGTCCCTTTGTCTCGCTAGCAAAGTGGCCTCAGAGCAATCTGCTTTGTGCACTAACTTGACAATAACTGGCCATAAATAAACAAATATCATTAAACTTAAGCAAGTGCCGGGCTCCTGGTCCTGGTCCTGGTCCTGGTCGCCATTCAGGCCAATTGCTCGACCAGCAACAGTCGACTGAACAAAACCGAAAGATATGCCAAACTCCGGCCAAAGTGGCAACAAGGAGCCAGCACAGCCAGCCAGCCAGCCAGCCGGCAGAAGGAAACGAGGGCGGAACTTTTCATAAACATTATTAACAATTATTGTTGTTAGCCCAAGTTGCCCGCTCGGCTGCTCCTCTCCACCGACTTGTCCTGTCGCACGCGGCTAACAGAGTCCTTCTGCGTGCAGCTCCTTCGACTGCCTCCTGGCAAAGTTATAAGCACGGCCAAAAGTTGATAAGAATGAGCCATAGACGTCGTAAGGCAGCCACTTTTGGCTCAAGCCCATTCGCGGGGTGGAGGGCTGCGGGTGAGTTCTTAACACGGCCAAGCTTTGTGCATTTTTTATAAACTAACGCCCTAAAACGCGACAGAAAAAGCGAACAGCAGCAGCAGTGGCAACAATAACGATGGGGTCTGAGCACCCTGTTGGCCATGTCTGAAGTTGGCTAAGAGTACCTGTGGGCGGTAGCGTGAGACGTGAGCTGTAAGTACTTCGTACTATAAACATGGCAAATGGTTAAATGATATATTTCTAAGTGAAATATATAAGAACATATATAGAAAATAATAGTTTAAAAAGCTTATATATAAGAAAACATACTTTTTGTTAGATATTACTCATCTCCAGTCCATCTTCAGCTGATTAATAAATTATTCAATGGCTTTTAAGCTCGCTGCACATCTTCAAGGTGGCCATCTCTAGGGGAAAGTTTGTTGCAGGTTGCTACTTCCACATCTTGTTTATTGATGTTGCTCCTGCTGCTGCAGCCCGTTTTTTCCAGCACTAAGCAGACAGTTATTGTTGCTGTCGCTACTTGCACATACTTCAAATAGTCTTACAGAAGTTGCAAGCCATCGCCCCTCTGCGGAAAGTTCATAAAGTTGCGACGAAAAACGCCCACAGGTTGGCCAACGTTCAGCATTCAGCGCTTGGCGTTCGGCGCTCGTCTTTGCAGCCATTGCTCATACGCCATGTTGCACGCCGGCCGTCGGTGGGAGCGGCGGGAAGGAACTTCCTTACTTTTTTTGCTCCTTTTTTTCGGGGAGTGAATGAAAGACTCAGCCAAGTTTCGCCTCTCGTCTCGGGCCCCACAAAAGTTGAGAGCATTGCACGAAAGTTTAATTGAGAAAGTTAAGGAATTTCAATTAACTGTGGATATTTGTTATTTTTATTCCGGGATGCCCGGTCCCCCTCCTCGTCCTCGTCCTCGTCCTCGCTCTCGTCCTGTGTCCTGGCCCCAGTCTGGGCTGTAGCATTTTTTGGCCAAGTATTTTGTGTGTTGAGTCATGTGTGCTATTGGCTGGCAAGTTTCTCCCTCCATCCGGCTAGTTGTTTGTTGTTGTTCGCCGCCTCGTGGCTTAATATCCCATTAAGTGGAGTCTATTAGCCAGCAGCCCCAAACTCATTTACCAGGATGAGGCATGCACTTAGGGGCGGCCATGATTTAGCTCCGATTGTAGCCAGATATCTTTTATAATTTATACTTCCCCACCGCCGCCATTCGATTGGCCATTTGCCAGCCGAATCATTCGATCACTGCGAGCCCTTATCCTACGAGAGGCAGTCACTGGCGGGCTTTTCGGCTTTCTTTTCCGATGGTTAATCGCATTAATTGCACTTAATTGAAACTACAATCTGTTCTTGTCTGACTAAGATTTGTGGCCTGCCATCGAGGTCAGTCCATCGGCCATCAATCAGTGGACCAATCATTTGCAAATTGCCACCAACGTTCGCCCACCTGGCCTCCTGGCCTCCTGGCCGGCCGCGTTGACAAGTCATGTAAGTCGCCCGGCACCTGCTCTTGTTTAATTATTGTTCGCGCTGCCGTTGGCTTACCAATATACCGTTAACCGCTAACGAGTTAAGTGCTTTGTGCGCCCGCCGAGCGGCGACCGCAGCCCACTGTCGAAGTAAAGCCGGGCTCCGGCGGTGGGGCCGTTCAAGGGTAAGCTGACACATCCTCGATGAGTTCTGTTGACCAAAGTCATTACAGGACGAATGTTGAATGATGAAAGCTCCTCCTCCGCTGACCTGAATCCGACTCAAAGGGTCACGAGTGGAGTGTGTGTGGGCAGAGTGTGGGTGTGCGGTTTTGAAAAGTGATCGCTGGTGGTGTTTAAATGTTGCGGTGGCTGTGGATAATGTGATTGAGGGCTTGAGGGTAATCTGAGGAAATTAGGTTAAGCCACAAAATTATTTCGATATGAAAGAATCTCAGGGTGATTAGTGAGCAGGATTAGCAGGAAAAATTTATAAATCGAAGAAGGTAAATATAAATCTAAAGGAATAAGAAGAATTAGCAGCCCCTTTTCCCAGAAAATCAATCATGAAAATAGTGCTATTTATCTGAAGTTTTTAATAAATTCCCTTAAGAATTATCCAAACACAAAATCGATAAATAGAGCAATATAACAAAGCCGATTACTGATTATTTCCAGCCCAGGAAAACCTAAACTTAACCTAGTATATCATTTGCTTTAATCTATTAGTAAATATAAGTTTTTCCCCTTTTTAGGATCACCAAATTATAATCCCCAAACTGAAAGTGCATACTGGCCTAAGCGATAACCGATTGCCAAATACCCATCGATGGCCAACCGCAAATGAGCCCCATTTAAACGGCCACAAAATGCCCAACACCAAAAAATGGCTGGCTAATAAATAAAATAAATATTACCGAAAATTAAAGCACATTGCATTTGGCCTCAACGGCAAATGAAAATGCCATTAAACAATTATTTACACAGCTTAGGCAACAATGAGGAAAATGAATTGCAACAAAGTGCAAATCTAAGCAAATAAATAATAAATATTTAATTCTTTTTCAATTCATTAGCTAATGTAATTAGTGGACCACACCCTGCCCACGCCCACGCCCCCGACGATGCCGAAACCGTTGTGGCAGCCCCTTGTAATTGGATTAAACTCGTAGTGAAAAGCCCCCAGGATAGTGAGGGCTTTGCATCGCACACCCAAGTACACCTATTATTAAGCGCACACACGGGCGGCACAAAGTAATTCTGCAATCGGAATAATGCAAATATGACAAAACAAAGGCGAAACTTACTGAAAATATGCACCAGCCACGGGGTGAGGGGTGCTGCCTCCGCACACGGCGGTTTAATTACATTTAAAAGGATTGTGCGTCACACAGGGCGTATGCTTAATAAACCGAAACCAAGCGAGGACCCAAGAGGAGGAATGAGATATTTATGCAGTTGTTTGTCTGTTTGCGTGTTTTGCACATAATTCAATAAACAGAATAACGAGTGACGTGCCGCAAAACTAATGAACTTAAACAGTGACAGACAAACAATCGCAAAATTCGAGTGTGTCGAAGAGAGTTCACCTGCACTCGTCACGTTCGGCAATGCGTTTGACTAATTAGGCAATTAAGCTGCACCTGAAATACTTGAAAAAGAAGAACAAAAACTGATTAAATTCAATTTTTCGGCTTCAGTCTGCCTGCAAGCTTATCTGTGTCAGTTCTTTAATCAGAAACCCGAGCAGCAAATCTCTTAAAGCCTCTGCCATCTTAAGTGCAACTGTAGCCGCAAAACACCGCCCCTGCATCGCCGCCAGGAGTCAGGACTTGAAGGAGAGCACAGCTAACATGCAATCACGTTGACAGACTCTCTTAAGTAGAAAATGCTCGGGTGCAAAATGCACCTGAAGAAAGAAAATAATCTCTCAGTCGTGTCGAGGAGATGGGGTTTCGAGCTGGTGATGAGAACGAAGCCAGGATATCATGAATCGGGAATTCAATTTCGGAGCATTACTAGTATTAATTCATAAATTCAACTTGAATACATTTATATTTTCTATTAAAATCATTTGTAAGTATATTTACACTGATACTCTAATCTTAATATGTAGCTGTTGTAACTTTGACGTATTTCTTTCACTCCAAGACTTCCCAGGACGTGCCATCTCTGACAGTGACACCCACCTGCTGGCACACACACGTACATATGAGTTGATCCCTGCTACTTAAGAAAAACTAAGTGAAGCATATAAGTAGCAACTAATTTTCAAGCTGATGTAACAGCAGACGACGATGACGGTGGCGATGAGGACGCAAAGGACAAAGGACCCGGGCTGTCTGACAGTGTATGTGGGTGAGAGCTTCTCAGTGTGTGTGTGTGTGTGTGAGAGACATCCATTTTGGCCCTTATCTGCTGCTGTTTCTTGCTCTTTTCCAACTCCGCCAGCTGCGCTTAATTTGCGCTCATTGCTCGCCAATGCGTAAATGGAAAGAAACAAACGGAGGAAGGAGCTCGGATGGGCTGGGCTGGAGGCTGAGACAACATCGTTGCATACTTTCTGGGGCGAACCGAAATCTCAAGGCAACTTGCCCAAAACAATTTAAAATTACCTCACGTATGTGTGTGAAATTGCGAGCGTATTGTGGGCGTGTCACCGCCCCCAATCCCTTCGTGGCCAATATATATGGCAGCTTATAAGTCAAGTGCACAGGCAACGTCAGCGGCAAACGGAAAGAAGAATAAGGATAAGAAAGTCCTCTACACACACTGTCCCCCAGAGGAGTCCCTGTTAGCGTTTTTGTAGCTCATGCGAGCGGGATTTTATTGAAAGTAATGTTAAGAAATTATTAGGAAATATTCATAGGGAATAATATGTCCAAAATCTATGACATTTGCGGGAGTTATGCTCTAAATCAATAAGTTAGCTTTTAGATATTTTCTTCTTCTTTTTTGTGCTTACCGATCGGTTCTTTAAGCCTTGTAAGTAGGATATAGGATAATAGTGTCAGTTTGGACTTACCCGCAATATAGGGGACACTCAGATCATCCACGATTAAGTCCTTTCGAGTGCATAAGTTATTAAGTTTGAGTTAACACAGTTCTTAACATAGGAATATTAACACATTTTCAGCGAAATGGGAAATTATCAGTTGTTGGGTGAACGGACGGAAAGCCGCGGACAGACTGAGGCTGCTGCGCCGAGTCGCCTCTATTTATAGGTGTCAGACATGGAAAAAGAGAGAGATAGATCGAGAGAGAGAGGGAGAGAGAGAGAGAGAGAGAGAGAGAGAGAGAGGATAGACAGAGAGAGAGAGAGGAAGAGAGAGGGATAGACAGAGAGAGAGGGATCTTGACTTTGCACTGCCAAATTCAATAAGAAATAGATTACATTTAAGCTGTGTAGACGAAAATGAGGATTTATAGTACAGTGAAATGTGAAGGGAATTAATGTGCATAGAAAAATATAATAAAATAATCTCTCTATCTAACTCTCTCTCTGTCTATCTATTTCTCTCTATCTCTCTCTCTCTCTCTCTCTCTCTCTCTCTCTCTCTCTCTCTCTATTTTCCTATCTCTTTCTATTTTTCTCTTTCTCCCTCTTTTTCTCCCTCTGTTTCCCTAACTCTCTATATCCCTCTCTCTTTATGTCTTACTATCTGACTCTTTCTCCATGTTTCTCCCTCTCGATCTATCTCTCTCTCTCTCTCTATCCATCTCTCAACCATATAAATAGAAGTGACTTGCCGCAGCGGCCTCAGTCTGTCCGCGGCTTTCCACCCGTTCACCAACAACAACTGATCATCATTTCGCTGGAACTGTGTTAATAATCCTGTATTAATAATTGTGTAAATAACTGCGTCAACACCCTCTGCACTAGAAAGACTTAATCATGGATGAATCTTGGACAATTCTGCAATGTGGCGATGAAAGGTAATTGAGTGTCCCCTTTATTGCGGGTAAGTTCGAACCAAGACTATTATCCCATATTCTATATATAAAGCTGAGCACCGATCGCTCCGCGTCAAAAAAAGTTATTTGTTGATATTATAATAATAATTTCTAATATATAAATAGCTAAGAATTGGGTATAGACTAAAATATATTTTATTAAATAAGAGCATTATGTGCTATGGCGTACCTCTCGACTGGGTATTCACAAATTTACAGTTGAGGTATTTACCTATTGAACTTACGGACTACATTTTGGGTATGCGATTGCTTTTGTGAAGGAAGGAGAGAATTTTGTTTGGGTTTGCTGGGTTGTGTTGGATTTGGATTGGGTTTTCATGGGAAAAGGATATGGCTTTGGGTCGGGAAGAGTGTGGACAAATATATTTAAAACTAATATACAATACATTAGTTAGCAAGTTTCAGGTAAGAGGAATCAACGTTTTTAAGATTGGGGGGTCATCCAATTTTTAAATTTGGGTTGTTATTTCGTTATGAAAAAATCCCACAAATTTTGGGGCCTTTTTGTTTTTGTTTTGGGGACTTAATTCATTGGGGAGGTATTTCATACGACCGAATTGGAATCTTGTAATTCTTGTTGATACCTTATTTTACATATTTAAATAAATCTCTATTTAATGGCAATAATATAATGCAATACTTTAAACATATTCTATAACAGTTTACCTTTAACATTCTAACAACACTGTGCTCTCAACTCCTCTTCTCGACTTCTGACTATAGCAATTTTCGTTACAAAACTTTCGGCTAAGAAACTCACTGGGAGAGGGAGTGGGCGTGGCTGGGCGATGGCAATGCTGTGGCATTTTAAGTAAAATTTTATAGAGCATACCTTGCGGGTGCTTTTGCAGTTGCTAACGACGCGTGTGTGGGTGCTCGTCTTGGGGGGCGTGGCAGGACAGGACGAGAAAGGTGTCGGAGAGCTGAGGAATGTTACTGATGACGTCGCTAGACGACGACGAATTAAGTGTTTCGTTATTGTTGCCGGATGGGTTGTGCAACGGAGCGTATTGCAGTTGCTGCTGTGTTACAAGGACAGGCGACAAGGCAGTCGAGATCGGGAAGGTCAAGGTGGACATTGAGAAGTCAAAATAATGCAATAAGAAAGCTCCTGGACAAATTAAATAGAACATGTTTAAATAGGGAAATAAAAAATATGCCTCGGTAGAAATTTTTATAAAATAAAATAGTACCATCTAAGTGTAAGTGATATCTCAGATTATTTATTAAGAAAGTCATTTGTTTATGTCTGAATGTAATCTAAGTGATTTAAGATACTTTTTATATAGATAGTACTTTCTCTTACAATTTACTTAAAACAAAAAAACAAGGAAACCTCTTCGGATTTTGTCGCCTGTTGGGAGCAATTGTCTGGCCGAGTCCCAGTGTCTAAGTGAGTTTGTCTGCCAGTCACTGTGAGTGCGTGCGACTCCTTTACTCCTGTTGCCTTGCCATTTCGAGTTCCTTTGGCCCTGGCAACTCCAGCGTTGCTGTTTCTTTTTTGGCTGAGGAAATGCATTATCCACTTAGGCGGCAGGAGGAAAAAGTCCCTCGCTGGGTTAGCAGCTACTTAGTGCGCCAGAAACAAAATCCACCAAGGCCAGACAACAGCAGGAGAGCAAGAATGCGGCTGCAGGCTGTGGATGGGACGGATACCTCATTAAACTTGGGCTAATTCCAACACCTCTGATTGTGTGTTCTCACCCCAGTTAAGACACAAAAAACCGATTGACACGCACACTCCTATCCAAGAAGAGTTTCTGATTGAACGCTTGTAAATAACTGATGCACTGAGAAAAATGTATTGTAGCTTAGCACTTCCTTTGCAACTTTGGAAGTAATTTAAACTATTGAAAGGAAGCATACATCTAAGATAAATCACCGATAAGAGGATAAAATGTTCCAACAGTAAAATATGTCAGGCTACAGTAAACATTAATTGTCTAAACAATCTATAATAATAAAGAAGATCAAGGTTCGCATTTCTTTTAGCTACAAATATGTAGGTAACCTGTATTTCAATGACTTTTCTCTCTGTGCGTCATATCCCTGGACTAGCACTCCAACTCTAATGAGGCAACTTTAAGTGTGCTAGTCTCCCACCTGGACTTGAGGGTGTAAGATTCGTTTCTGCGGGAGGTCTAGTTCGCCCTGCCACTATCGTGTGTGAGGCGAGCCGTAAAGATAAAGCCCGGAACGCAGACAGAGGCGGAGACAAATTCGGATACCAATAAATAGGATATAGGAGGAGAGGGGGCCACCACTTTGGGAGTCACGTGCAGCTGCTTAGCATCCAACAAAGCAACCACCATCAAACCAACCACCAAACCAAACCGAGCCCGGGTTTCAATCCCCCCATTATCAATATGGGGGTGTGGGGAGAGCGCAGCTCCGCTCAATCTCAGTGATTGACATGCGGGTTCCAGTGATACGCATCACATTTCGAGCCAGCATTTAAATGACAAACCAGAAATCGGGGAATTAACTTTAATATGATGTGTGGGAGGGGAAATTGGCTTCGGTTAAGGGAAGAAAAGGAAGTTTTAAAGGCTTGAAGATGTCTGAAGATGCCTGATAAAAGGCTCTTCTCACAATCTGAAGTTAAAGAATGAAAAAATATAAGAAGAATGTATCAAAAGACAAATCAATAACTTAAAGAAATACAAAGGAACTTTCAGGAGAAAGCACTTCTATAATTGATGTCTCTCATATCAGTTTTATTAACATGTGATGTTCGACTTTTTCACATAAGTTTCCCGCCACTTTAAGTTCGCCTCCCTCCTAGTTTTTGCTTCATCAGCCTGAAAGTAACTTAAGCCAAAGTGAAAGCCCGGCTGCAGTCTCCATTTTCACCCCGCCAAAAAGTGCAATCAATGCCAGAAACAATGAGCGAACAAGATGAATCGTTGTGCTGACTTTTAGCAAAATTTAATTCAGCAAAGTTATGACAAAGTTTTCGTTCAGCGCCTGCATGTTCAACTGTCAACGTTTCGCCAGCCCCGTTCGGAGGCCTTAGTCCTTTCTGCTTTACCGCCCTTCCGCCTTTCCCGATTTTCCTCTTTTTCCCATTGCAATGTCAGGCTGAGCCGTGTCCTGCAGGAAGCTTTCTTGCTGAGCCGTTTGTGATATGCTGCTTAGCTCTCGAGGATTTGCCAAGCCGCTTTTGTGTTTGGAATATTTGAAAACGCGTTTTACTTTTTATGTGCTCTGATTTCTCTTCTCGAAGGAGGAAAATCTTTTATTTCCCTTGCTCCTGTTGTGTGTAATGCAAATGCCAAGGAGCTCAGCACGAGGGTCTCGCATTTCAAATGGTTCCCTACACGGAGAGCAAGGATGCCTGACATTTGATATGTTATATTTACAATAACAAATTATTTAAATATAAATAAATACATGAATATAAAGACTGCGAAATCTGCAATTCCATACTTTAAAGGAATTTTCTGGTGTCTGCTAGGACTGGACCATTTTCCTCTCTGTACCGGGATGGCCGGGGCAAACGTCTTAAAAGCTTCCGTCCCGCCGCCCCACTCGACATCGCCCCCTTTCGGATTACACACACATGACACCCAGACAATCAATAACCATTGACAAGCCACAAACGTGGATATTTAGTTGTGAAATCCGTCAACCCCCCGGGAAAGTATGCAGGGACCTCAGCCTTATGGCTCAAACTGCAAATCGGCGACGCAGACCTCGACGTCGACATCGGAATCGACATCGAAGTCATCTTATTTCGTTCGGGGCTTTCGACTTTCGTGGCTTTTCATATGATTTGATTACATTTTCGTTTATTTCTTTTCGGGGTTTTCTCGTCGACTGCACTAAGTTCAATTGACAATTGAAATACAATATTTTTATTTGTCCCGGGCAGACAGACGCAACAAAATCCACGCTGTCATAATAATATGAATATTACTTGTGTCTGGGCTTTTACCCAAAAACGATTTGACGTAATGGCGGTAGAATTTATGAGGGGCAAAGCACATGATAGTTGGGGATTATGGGTGATGGCAGAATATTTGCATACTCTGCTCCTTGAGAAAAGCTTCCTTAACTCGTTGGCGGAACGAATGGTATTTGATTTGATATTTACCCATAGACTTAGTAACAATATGGAGGCTGGGCTTGGTTACAAGTATAGTAGAAAAATGTTTACTTTTGCACATTTTTAATTAGTTTGCATAAAGAGCTTACTTCTGTAGATTGTATATAATATAAGTATACTCTGGTGAGTCGGTTTAACTATTTTAAAATGTTTTCTTTTATATAAAGCAATATATTTCGGGTGCCTGGCTTGATAACTTCCACTATCTGAGCTATTGTTGGTTCAAATTTTTTGTATACTTAAACTTGACCTTGACTGATTAGCAGCTCAGTTTCAGTTTTCTACAGAGAACATTGGCTTGATTAAGTAAATGACTAAACATAGGCTAGCATTATTAGCTCTGCTTATCGCTATTGATATTAAAAGCAAGGTCAAGCTGGCATCGAGTAATCTTGCTTTCAAAATATTTAATTATTTATAGTTGTGTAGTTTTATACACAATTTTGATAACTACAAGTCTTTGGAAAGTTTCTACAATAGTTGTCAGTAGCACAATTCTTGCTCAGAAAAAATGTACTTAAAGCTCTACAGCACAGAACCCGATCGACATTAAAGTTAGCGGACACATTAAGTGCTTGCCAGCGACGCGTTCCTCCCATCGCCTCCTATCCGCCGACGCCCATCAAACTCCGTCATGAACTCTAGAGTCTGGATTTTAATAAAGTGTTCACCCCCGGGGGACCTCCTGCTCCTTCCCTGCAAGGCACGCGCTTTAATGATGGCAAAAAAAAAAAAAAAATGGAAGGATAGTCTGGGCGCTAACTAACACTGAAAAGAGTATCCTTTTGAGTGTGCGAAAGGAGGTGCAACAAAAAAGAATCAACTAAATGAATATGTGTTGCTTGTGCTGGCAGCTTTGAAACTGCATGAATTAATGCCGCGGCAAGTGCGGGGAGGGCGGCGCATCGGTGCAGGCAGGTGGGCAGGCAATGGGGCGGGGCAGGTGGCTACATCAAAAGCGATGGCGGCTCCGAGCAAACCGACCAAAAACCCGCGACGTTGGCATCGCCGTCGTCGCCGAGGAGTGTTCCAATTAAACTCAACACGTCAAACAACAGAGGCGGACATCAAGTATACGCCACGTTGTGCAGCTGCTGGCATTGGCCGTGCCGCCTCGCCAGGATATACTGGCTTTGGCTCTAACGATATACTCGTTAGCCACGCGGTTGAATTTCACATGGCAAGCGAAAGGCAAACGCCGGCTCATCTTTTTAGTTTTAAAGCTGGTGTTCTATGGCGATTCGTGTACAAAGTAGGGACTAGATATGGATTACTGGTTGAGGCAAAGATGTTTAGGATCAGAGTTGCACGGGGTATTAGAAATTCCTGAGCTTGCTTGGGCTTTTATTATAACCAATGTCTGATCCTCGACACTGCAGTAACCACTGTAGTAGGATAGCGTTTTTTCGCAGAGAGTGTGCAAGTGTGTGTGGCATGTTTTGATGGCTTGTAACTGCTCAACTGCTCATGCATATTCATGCAAAACGGCAGCAAAAGCAAACGAACCGTCGGGATTGCTGCCTGCAAATCAACGCGGCCACAGCCGAGTGCTCACAAGGATGTCATCGAGGACTTCCTGGCCACCGTTCGCAGTCTGCAGACTGCATTCCGCAGTCTTAGGGCCCAGGCAGCTGTTGCCGTCAATTTTCGTTGCCGTCGGAATACATGAATATGCAAAGGGCCACCGCGAGTCGCGGGACTCCAACTCAACTAACTCACTTGATGAGACAAAAGGTTGTGGTTTAGAGTCCTTGGCAAAAGGCAATCAATGGCCCGGAGCTGTTGCTGAGTGGCTTAGAGAGCTCTCGGAAGATCCTGCAGGAGCTTCCGTCAAAAATGTGTTTTTTGTGATTCTAGGGAAGTATAACTACATGGCTAGCTGCTGATCATAATAATCCCAATTTTATGGCAGAACTGAAGCTGAAATTATTTTTAACCCCTACGCAGGCATTTATTTGCATGACAAGAGACCTGGCTTATTCGGGTAGAGGAAGTCTTTATATTTATTGGTAATCATGAAGCCCTTGCTCCCTCAATAATATTGAAGTTTATGGTAGTTGTGCCTCCGAGCACCTTGATATACATATTTGAATGCCGACATTTCGATGGCATTAAAATGCATGCAGAAAGTTATGTATGCGTTCGCATAGAGTCCTGCGAGAAGAAGCAGCGCCAGCGGAGGAACTTAAATACTTGTCAAGGCAAATACTTCGATGTTGTTGCTGCTGCTGCTGCTGGGCAACGAGCAAGGAGCAACATCCTTCGGAAGTGGCAAGCAAATGTGTCTGTCAGCGTGCCAGCCTGTGTGTAGTATGTGTGTGTGCATGTTGTTGTGCATTATGTTGCATTTGCAATGCAAATGCTTTTGTGCTTTTTGTTGATGTCGCTACGACAACGGAGACGATGAGGCTTATGTTGCTGTTGCTTTAGTTGCTGCTGCTGCTGCTGCTGAGCCTTTTATTTCTTTATTGTGGCTGCCACATTGTGCGTCTATGCAACCATAAATGGGTGTGTATGTGTGCCTGCTCTTGCATTTTCTTTTTGCTGTTTATATTTCTAATAAAAATTGTACGTTATTTTATGCTTCGATGCACTGCACTAGGCGTATTGAATAAGGACACACACAGCGCTGTCAGCGTGAGTTGATGTGGCCATTTTGTGAAACATATAACACAAATCAATTATAAAATAATAAAATAGGCTTATATCTTTGAAACGGTGAGTTCACACTTTGAGAAGAACTTTAGCCAAGTTATTCGCAGAATTAGGAAATATTATATTATTCTATTAATAATATATTTTTGTATTTGCTTCCAACTTTTATTGTTTGTACAAATGTTTTTTCTCTATACTATAAAAGGCTCTCATTAGACCATTTTAATTTTAAGAACTTTTATATTTGAAATTATTTCTTAAGCTAAAATCAATTTATCACGCTGCCAACGCCACAACACTTTTGATCACGGAATACAAAATATACATTTTTTCTGACGAGGCGAACGAAGCCTTTGCGAGTGCGTGTGGGCGTGCCTGGGAAAATGGGAAATGGGAAAAGCCCCGCTTTTCTGGGCCAAAGCGACTGACTGGCTGATAAACACAAGCAAATACACGAATAGGCGACGGAAAATGGTTGGCGCTGCTCTCGTTTCGGCTTCCTCCCAGTTCCCGTTGCATTCCATTAACATTACAAATGTATTCATTGTTCGCAACAGGCACCAGCAATGACGCCATTATGCGAAAATGTGACAAGTGATAGAAAGGATAATGCCGCCGCCGTCGTCGCCGCTGCTGCAGGATCCCTCTGAACTTTTCCCTGGGCGCCCAGAGAACCCAGTATGCAGAACTTTTCCCCAACGCCGTTGTTTTTCCTTCCACATACGCGCAAGTGGCTTTATTATTTGTTTTTCTCGCTCGTCCCGCTAATATTGTGGGTGTATGTCTGGCTTACAGCAGATGCTGCAACTGTAAGGAAACCTATTTACGAGTCTAGAAGAAGCTAATATACTCTATTGTGTTCTTAAGGTTAATGTAAACCTTGTAATAAAATTACTTAAAAAATTATAAGAACTGTTAAGTTAGTAAATAATAAGGAGGCTAAATCTTGGTTATACCAAAGCAAAAAGATCACAGATCAAGAGTAAATGAACATGTATTACTTTAGACCTACATTTTAGATTTAATTTATTTAGATATATTTAAATTCCTTCTCGTGACTTATAGTTTCTATTAATCCCATCACTTTTCTTCACCTTTCACTTAGCTGAGGGACTTTTCTTGTTAAGCGTAAGAGTGGCAGGAAAACTAACAACAACAATCGTGAAAGGATGACAAAATCACAGAATGCCAAATTGTTTTCCTATTATTGTTGCCATTGTTGTTGCTGCCACTATCCCCGGCATGGTTGTAGTTGCATTCGCCGCTGTCGTTGTCGTTGTTGTCGTTGTTGTTGATGCTGTTGTTGAGCTTATCGTTATTTAAATTAGCATTACAATGCACTCACACACACTGCGTGACATGGCAACCATATTGTTGCTTTGGGAATTGTTTGGTGCAACGCCGAGGAGAACAGTTTTCAAACGGCAGTGCAGAAACTAGGTTTCAGCCCTTTACAGCCATGGCAACTGCCTCTCCCACATTCGGTGGCTCTTCGGGGCTATCCAGCGAATGTGTCGCAGCATTTAATAAATTTTTAATTAAATTCGGAATGCTGTGGCAGCGATTGACAGGCAAAAAGTAAACTCAAATCGATTTCAATGGGTTTAATGCAGCATTTTAAAAGGGAGCTGAACTGATAAGGGTGTAAAATTGCATCAATTATGCTTTATAAAGAAAATGTTTCCAAAACAATTGTTTATCTTAGAACCTCTTCTCAACCACTCTTTCAGTTCCATTTCTCTGACAACAATCTAAGCGAATTTATTTGCCCATTCGTGTGACAAATTTTGATTCTCGACTACATCAAAGAGCGAATGGGTCTGTGCAGGCTGAGTAAGCCCCGACGCGTTCGAATAAGCAATGCTCCCGAAAAAAAACGAAACGAAAACATTTACAAATTTCACACAACAATGCCATTGAAATTGCACAAGAGATGCCAATTGACGAACACGCAGATACACACACGGGTTTGCTCGGATAGTACATAAAATGTGTCTAAGCAACAATTTGGCATTATCCGCCTCTGCCGGCTTCACTTCCGTTTCCGTATACTTGGCCCAAGCCCGACACGCTCCGCTGCAGAGGGGAAACATCCACTTTGATATTATGCAATCGTGCGCGGCCAAGGGGCTGGGCGAGGGAGTGTCAGTGGGAGGATGTGTGATGCCATACAAATGCCAATACATTATTCATGTTCGAAGCCAGGACCCGAAAGTCCTCCCGCCTCGGTTGCTCGCATCCTCGTTGCTCAGACAGGTGTGCAAAATAACTGACAAATATTTTACAGGTGTCACCTTTTCACAGCTATTTGTTAGCACGGAATTCGGAATTTTCAATAATTGCCAGTTACTTATGAGGCTAAGAGCTTCAGTATATGGAAATAAAGATATAACTTACAGTTAAAAGAAAGGGATTCCATTGGAGCTAAGACATTTTAAAAAGAGCCCCTGAAGCATATAGTACAGAAAATATTCCATATCAACGATTAGCTAATATTTATATTAGATTTATAAACAAACACATTTGCGTCACGATTTGACCTTAAACTTAAGCCTTCGGGGCATCCGAGACCTGCGCCTGGAACTTATCTTTCAACTGCTTAGCCGCATCCTGTAGGTTATTCGTGAAGGTATCGATCGATTTCTGCAAATCAATAATTTGACATTAATATACTTTTAAGAATTGATCGACTGGGGTTACCTTAAACTCCGGATTCTCAACAAACTGTTGAATTTGGCTTGCAAAGTTCTTGAGTTGATCCTGAAACTGGTCCAAAGGCTTGTTCGTCGGCTCCTCACGAGCGATGCGGGCGGACATGGCCACCTGAAAGCGGAGTTAGAGTGTTTGGTGAGTTCTCTTCAAGCTCCAGGAGGCTGTGTCCTGCGTCAGGACATCGGACGTGGGACTTACGGCGCACAGGGCGAAAAGGAAAAGGATCAATGCCAGCTTTGCCATTTTCAGTTACTGTTTTCTGCTGCTGCTGTCGCCTGAACTTGTGGACCTGGGAGCGTCGACTTTTGTACTGACTGAGCGCTGGAAAAGCTGTCCATAACGACAGCTAGTTTTGCGTCGAATCGGAGCCGTCTTATCGCCGGCACTACGCAAAGTCAGACTGGATTGACCCGAGTTCTTTTTATAGGCTGCGCTCTCCCTTGGGTGTTAGAACTGTTTTCTTTACGTATTTGAATCTCACAAGAGTACTTTTTATTGCACCGTTCCATGGTGTGTATATACATGAAGCTGCAACAAGTGATCCCACTTCGGAAAGAAGAACTGTTCTATGTAAACTATTTTAGCTGAAGTATGAACCGAAACCTTGCTATCCAATTTTAGGGTATGTTATTGCTTAAAATTGTATTCAAAAGGATACTGTCATTCGAAGAGTCTCCTAAGGTCACATGGAATTACAGTGCCCCTATTTAATCTCAGCGTTTAGCTAATTTTATAAAACAATAATAAATAAAAATAAAAAATAATACAAAAAATAAAGAAATATGTATATCAATATTGACTTCAAAAGGAGTTAATTGATTTCGGAACTGAAACTTACTAATGGTTTATTGATTTTTTCTTAATAAAATGTATGAATCTCTCATTCATATATTAATTTTATGAAAATTTGACTTAGGCTTAGAAAACATTGAAGTCAATTCAATTAATTGTGCTTAAGTAACTCGAATTCGAACAAAGGGTTTATTTTAATAACTTTTATTTTTATTTGACTCATTTTTCCCTTGCAAAGGTATCCCAGAACCGCAGTAGATGCACAGCGAGGGATGCTCGGTACCTGGACTGGCTGGGACGGAAGGTTTATTCCATGGGGATTCCTTGTGTCAAGAGTGGGGGAAGCTCTGTTTACATGCAAGCCTTCGGTGTACCGGCTCCTTAAAGTTCCCTATGGGTATTTTTGAACTAGATCGCTATAGTTTTCAAACTGCTAGTATTAATTGAGAAACGTAGTAGTACTAACTGATTGTTTATGGCTACTAAGTCATAGAGTAAACTTGATTGATTTTTGAGTTTTTAGCATTTATTCGGTACATTTTGAATGATCGATTCAGTCGCCATCCTACAGAGCCTTAGTTCTTCTTGGTCTTGGTCGAATCGTCAAAGTTCTTCTTTGCGGTCTCAACGAGTTCCTTGAAGGTGCCCTCGCTGTTCTTAGCGAGTTCCTGAAGATTCGCTTGGATCTCTCCAGCTGTCTTCTGGAATTGTTCGCCACCCTTTTTGGCGAGGTCCTGAGCTTGGCTCTGAAGGTTCTTCAACTGATCCTGTTCTTCCAAAGAAGAGTGTATATAGTATTTGGTTTGACCTAGTCTTTGATGAGGCTTACCTGGGTGGCTGGACTTTGGAAAAACGTATTTGCAGAGTCAGCGAGCGTCTTCAGGCTGTCGAGGAAAGGCTGGAAGGCATTGGGCTCCTCACGGGTGATGCGGGCGGACATGGCCACCTGAAAGCAAGGTCAAGTTAGTTCGGTTCCGCGAGTCCTGTGAATCCCGCGATCGCCGGGTGTATCAACTCACGGAGCACAGGGCGAAGAGAACGAAGATCACTGCAATCTTGGCCATTTTAGGGTGTTTTCTGTTACTGCTGCTGGACGGGAGAACGTCGACTTGAGTACTGACTGAGTGAAAGGCAAGCTGCCATAACGACACCTCGTTTTGCGCCGCAGACGCCCCGAAATCGAGCTCGAGAGTCCGGCTTATCAGCGGCCGCGAAGGTCGGGCGCTTAGAAGCGCTTAGAGAGCCGCGATAAGCTGACATTTTCCCGTCGGATTGCTCAGATCGACTGCTGGGACTCTGCTGTATTCAAATTGTATATTTATATAAAAGAATTTGTGTGTACAGACAGATGTGTGCTTAACAGCTAAGTAATGTTTGTGCTTAGCAGTATGACTTGAAAGGTTTCAAAGGTACCAAAGAAATAGAGAAATTTAGAAGGGAACATGACGAATACATTCAAGTCCAAAGCTGTTACTGTGGCTTCCCTTGTAAGCATAAATACCTTTCATTAATTAATTAAACTTACTTACAACTTACTTAAAACCTTAACAAGTTAGGTGTTAATTTACTTGAAATATTGATTTATGATTTCTTATAACCTTGAAGTTAATACATTAAATGTTTGGTTTTAATTGTTATATTAAGCTAGTAACCAACGGAGTCTACCTCCCCCAAACAAAAATATTTTTATAGAAATTTGTTGTTGGGACTGTTGCTTTGTATTTTACTGATAACCATTCTGGGCTCGTTCTTGTTTTATTTTCGATTGACAGCATCCGTTAAGGGGAAGCACGTGGCCATATATAGTCTCCTGATAAGAGCTGATCAGCTGCCCCACTTTTGCGAATTTGCATTGTCATAAAACATGTGCCCCTCTGCGAGAAAATAATTCTAATATTTTCGGTGAGATTAAGTCATAGGTACTTGATTACGACGGCAGCAGAGAAATGTACCACTATTTGCTTACTTTGGAAGCAATAGCTCGCTGTGACCTTCGGGGGTCAAAGCTTTTAATTACGCTCGCCAGCATACGTTTTTATATGTACTTTTCCGGAGTGATTTGCAATTCGGTTTAATAAGACACACACCGCTCGAACGAAAAGTACAGTTTGTGGGACAGATAAGGGACGAGGGTTGTGGATGATGACCACATTGTGTGGTTGTTGATATTCCTAATACAATTGCAAATAGTAAATACAAAGATTTTGCCTTGCGGGTATAGTTCATTAGAGATATATATATATGATTATGCTTGTTTAAAATGTTAAACAGGCAATAGGGTTCTTGCCTCGCCGCCAAGTTTCAAGAGCTTTCCATTAAAACAATCTAAAGTGAAGTGCGATGTCGAAGGTGCTTCCCTTTCCCCGTCTGGCCAAGTTCATTTCCCAGTTGGGAGCAACGAGCTGAGCAGCAGCGAGGGCTCAAAGGGGATGGCCCTTAGCCCCGTCTCTCGGTAATACCGGCCAGACACAAAAACAAACACAATTGAGTGGCAGCAGAAGCCAGAAGACCTGCCGCCCCGAACCTGGCTAATTCGTTTTCATTTGGCGCTATGAAAATATTTAATTGCAATTTCGTCAAGTGGCGTGAGCTGGAGTAGGGTTCTTGGTTACGTTCTTAGGGAACCGAGCCGAGGATGTGCTCCGGCACTGGCGGGTGGCATTGGGGTAGGGGCGGACCCAGCGTGGGATAGGTTCGCAGGCGCAGCAGCTCCAGGATTGTCTGCAGCTCCAGCACATGGGCGTAGTGCCGGCGCACGTTCTCCATCAGCTGTCGATGGGTCTTGATCTGTGACATTCTGTGGGGGAGAAAATGAAGGTTTTAATCGGAATTTGAGTTTAACTTAACGATATCAACGCTACATTTTAAATCAAGAAAGTATGAGCTTAAGAGTTTCTTAAATTGATATATTCCAAAGTTATATTTCTGCATATAATATAAACATAATATTTTTAAATAAATAAGAATTGAATAAACGTAAACTGTTTGCTGATAAGCATTATTACCTGCTGGTTATTAAATCAAAACATGAACGAAGTAATCTTTTAAAGAAGTCCTTAAAATCATTAGTTGTCTCATTGTTACATATGTATGTATAATCACATGTTAATTCAATAAAAAAAAGGGGTATATTCTCTTTTATGATTTCCTTAAAGAACAAATAAAATTATGAACCGAGATAGCTTGTAGCATATACGAATTAATGTACAACAAATTATACCTAAGTTAAATGTCTTTTATTTAAATGCACTCTTTTAAACTTTAAGCTTAAATATTTCTCAGTGTATCACAGGTTATCTTACCGTTCGCGCTGCTCACGATCCCGCTTCTCCTCCATCATGGTGTCGCGGAGGGAACTCTGAAGTGTGACGTCCACCTTGATTCGCTCTATCTTGAAGTCAATGGCGTGGCTACTCTGCTTCACCTCCAGGGTCTGGGCCTTCACCGAATCGATTTTGAGATTCCTGGGATGGCAACAGTTTCGTTTTCGTTACGGATTTGCTATAGATTATGCGAATAAAGGGAGACTTACACACGATCGATCTGCTTCCGGAAGGCGGCAATCTTCTGCTCGATGACGCGTTCGATGGCCCCGGCTATGTACTTCTGGCGCTCGGTCTTCACCTTATCCCAGTTGCGCAGGATGTTGAGGAACTCCAGCGAGACCTTGCACCTCTCGATGGCGTCCAGCATGTACTTCAGGTAGGCTATGTTGGCCTTGTACAGCTTGTGCTCCCACTCCTTGAAGATCACCTGGCGCCGGAAGATGGCCACACGCTCCATGGCTCTGATCTTCATGTTTCCGGCTTCCTGGATGGGGGCAATGAAGGGGTCACTCCTCATAGGTGCATATAATACTGGGAAAACTCACCTGAATCTGACGATTCACATCGTTGATGTCGTCCATGTGCATGAGCACCGTGTTGGTCAGGTTGGTGAACTCGCCCATAACACTGACCTCCACCTGGCCCATCGTAAGGGTCACCTGTAGCGTCGTATTCCGCATGCCCTCCAGCTGTTGGGAAAACAAATTGTTTGGTATTCAATTATTTTAAGTTTGAGCCTGAAAGTATGTAGGGAATGGCGTGTATTCGAAACAACTCACGTAGTGCTGGACGCTCTCGTCCCAGTTGCTCTGCGTCTCCAACTTGGCCTCGCGGAGCGCTGTGACGCCCCTTTGAAGGAGACTGCAAAAGTTCTGGCTGTCCAACAGCTGGTAGCCGATGCCCTTCAGCCGCATCTCGCTCTCCATCTTCTGGCGTCGCAGCTTGACGAAGGTATCCCAGCACTTAGGGTCCACCTGCGGCGGGCACTGTTTCGGCTGGTCGAACTCAGCAAGGTGGTTGATGAAGTCCAGGACGTCGGTGGGCAGCGGGAACGGAGTGCGCTGACTGGGCTTACCGCTCAGCTTGTTGGAGGCTTCCATGCAGATGAGCACCGAGTTGAAGACCTTGGTCGGCAGCTTGGGGCGCTTCTTGAAGAGCTTGGTCATCTCGTGGGTGGCGTGAGGCACCGTCGGCAGAAAGTTGGAGCGAAAGTGGCGTTCTACGGCCCGATCGCGGGTCTGCTGGGCCTCCAGCCGCGTCCTCACTTCTGCCAGGGATTTCTCCCAGAAGTCGAGGAGCTGGCTGAATCGGTTGATTAGGTCGCTCAGCTTGTCCACATCGCGGCTGAACATCCCGATGCGCTTGCGCAGCTGCACCCGGTTGAAGTTGGTCTTCTCCAGCGTGAGCAGGCGCACTTGGCCCTGCTTGAGCGCAAAGTCGTACTTGAGCTTCAGGATCATTAGCTCGGCCACGCGCTGGTTGAGCTTCAGGATCTGGGAGGCCTTGAGGGCCAGCGTCTTCTCCTCGTTCTCGTGCAGGATGCGCAGGTACTTGCGGCGGTCCAGCTCCAGCAGATGCACCGCCTCCTCGTAAGCGCGGAAGATCTTCTGCTCCTCGAGGTTGTACTCGTGCGGCTGCTTTTTCGCCATGAACTCCGGCTCCGGTATGTCCTTCTTGATCTCCTCCTCCCAGAGCTTCTCCAGCACGCCGTCCATCATCACGATGAGGGCCCGCGCCCAGAACTCGACGCTCCAGAGCAGCATGCGACCCTTCTTGCCGCCGGTGTCTATGGTCTTGGGCTTGCGGCGATTGATTGCCTTGATTTCCGAGTCGTCCACCTCCATGATTCGCTCGATCACCTCGTCCTGCTCCAGCGCTGGCACAGTGAGGTCGGGCTTCTCGAACTGCTCCATGTTGAGCAGGCGTAGCATGATGTTCATGTTGTCGTAGATCTTGTAGAGCACCACGTTCGTGTTCACCACGCTCTCGATGGTGGCCTGCTTGAGTTGCTGGGCCTCGTGGAAGAGCTTGTTGAACTCCTGCTTGAGCGGGTCGCTCAGGTAGTAGCGGATCTTGCAGTTGTAGTTGAACACCTGGTTGGAGGTGACCATGTTCTTGTCCTGCAGCTGGAAGACGGGCGCCATGATGTGCTCGTACACGCTGGTCCCCTCCACCACGAACGGCTTGAGCTCCTTCAGTCCCGCAGGGCCCGCCTCCTCTTCCTCCTCCTCGCCCAGCTCAGTGTCCTCCATTCCAGGAGGAGGGCCGTGCCCCTGAGTCTGGGCTGCGGGCGGCTGGAACTCCTCCTCCAGCGAGACCTGAGAGAGGCGGATGTGGTCCTCGAGGTCGTAGAAGCGATAGCGATCGAGTTCGGCCATCTCCTGCTTGCGGCGGAACGCAAAGCTCTCGAAGTTGGCGTCTGCGAAGATGGAGCGCACTCGGTAGTTGATGCTGACCGCGTCGCGGGTCACCAGGCGCATGATAAAGTCGCGGATGCGCGACTGGTCTGCAATGGCCTCCTCCAGCGAGGCGCGCTCCAGGGCGCACAGCTTGCGCGCCTCCTCGGTGAGCCGGTCCAGCCAGGTGTAGTGGAAGCAAAATTTCTTGAAGATGCCCTTCGTCTTGCCGGTCTTGGAGATGTCGTAGTCGATGAGCTCCGTCACCTTGTCGGAGAACTTATTGATCATCCTGAACAGCTTTTCGTGCTTGAGCAGCTCGGACGGCGAGTACTCCTCCTTCACCTCCTGGCGCATGCTCAGCGGCACGAACGTGTCTATCTTGTGGACCGTCTCCTCGATGTACAAGGGAACGCCCTCCTCCGTGGGCAGCGGCAGGGCCGTGTTATCCTGCAGAGAGTCCGTCAGCGAGGGCAGCCGCGACACCCGCATCCTTCGGTCGGCCAGCAGAATGATCAGATATCTGTGGGGGACGAGACAGAACCAGGACTTAGTTTTTACCTTTCCCAGCTCATGGCCACTCACTTGGAATTGAAGCACTCCTTGACGCGCAGGACGTACTCGGTCTGCATACCGATGTTGACGAAGCGGCAGACCATGAACGGCTTCTTGGATCGCTTGTGCTGCTTGAAGTGCACGAGGACACCCCCGAGGCTCCAGGTGACCAGGTGCTTGGTCATGCTCATGCCCAGGATGTAGCTAAAGTGCGCAGACTTCGTGGAGCTCACCCACTGCACTTCGTCCTGCTCGTTCAGCGTGAACTTGTCAAAGTTGTAGGTGTTGTTGTCGGAGGCCAAGATTTCGATAAGTGCCCATCGGCCCACCGGCGGCTGGACACAAAAGAAGTTGTACTCCTTCGGCAGGACATACTCGCGGCGATGCAGTCGTCGGTCCTTGCCCCAGGTGAAGAGCCAGAGCTCGGAGGCGGTGCCCGGCCGTTTCATGTGCCGATCTCGGTGGATGAAGACCATCAGACGCGGCCCATCGGCCAGCAGGAATGTGTGGATGAAGACCTGCTCAAGCTCCGGCAGGTCCATCTCGAAGTAGTGCATCATCTTGTACGGCCTTGTTTCGACCTGAACCACCTGCAGCTCGCGGCTCTGATCCTGGAAAACCAGCCAGTTGTCGTTAAAGTCGAGGTCCATCACGCCCGGCGTCTCCATCTGGAGTTCACAGAGCACGTGCGCTATGGTGGCGCGCTCGAACTGGATCAGCACGATGCGGGAGTCCACGGTACCAACGGCCACAATGGCCAGGCTTCGGTGATTGGCCATGGCGCAGGCCCATGGCACCATCACCTCGCTCAGGGTGTGACCCTTGGCCAGGTCCATCATCGCCACTCGGTCGTTGTGCAGCACGCACACACTCTCGTCTTTGAGGCCGGGCAGCACACGGAATGCGATCACCGGTTGTCCGGTGGGCACCACGCACACCAGCGTCGCCGTACCTGACTTGTCCACCATCACCTGGTCGATGTTGCCTGGACGCCGCTCGGCGTACAGCTCGCCATTCATGTTGCTAATGAAGCGAGCGACGTCCTGCAGATTGCCCTCCAGCGTCCAATCAACCTGTGGAGAATCAGCTTCGATTAATGAGACCTATCGATGGATAGCCAGAGGCAGGGAACCCACCTGAAAAGAGCCCGACTTCTTCTTCAGGTAGATGGCTTGCAAATTACTGTAGATGACCAACCCGCCACGGTGGGGGGCTATGGAGTGTGCATGGGGAGAATGCCTCTGGCCCGCCTCGTATTTCGGAGGCCACTGGGGCTTCAGGGCGAACCCGGCCAATTCCACCAAGAACATGTGGCCATAGTCGTTGACCACATACAGGTGGTCGTCCTCGGCGAAGGTGAGGAAGCGATCGGTGCCGGCGGACTTGATGAAGTCGTTGTTTATCTCCAGGTTCACCAACTTGTGCAGGGTAGACTCCTTCTCAATGGTGCATATCTCGTAGTTCAGGATGGTCATCTCCTGCTTGTGGAACTGCACGATGCTGGGTAGGGTGTTGTAGCTCAGCTCAATGCTGCGCGGCACGGTGGCTACCCCGGTGTTTTGCCTCAGGATCATGGCGCCGGTGCGGTAGTTGAACACGACCACCGGATAATTGGGGTGTCCGCCAACAGCAATCAGTATGTCGTATTCCGAGAATCGGATGTCCGTGTAGGAAATCATAAGCTCTGCCAAAAGAGGGCGCAGAGATTGTTGTTTCTACTAGAGGCGAGCCCCTTGCCTGATACTCACGGGGAATGACGTTGAACTTGGAGAAGTCCGGATAGCGGTAGACAAAGATCTCGCCTCGCAGGACCGTCTCGGCGAAGGCGAACAGCGGGAAGCGATTGTGGCCAGTGAATACGCTGATGCTCAGTCCGGCGGCCACAGTCTCCGGCTTGAAGTAGCTGACGGCCAGCGTCTGCATGTTGATGAACTTGACGATGTTGCCATTGCGCAAGCACAGGACATCTGGGCCCACGTTCGCGATGGTGTCCTTGTCCCAGATGTTGCACCAGCTGTGTGGCTTGGACAAGTCAAATATCTGCTTTGCGTAGATTCCGTTCAAACTCACCAAACTGTCGAGGTAATATTCATGTTGATCTGCTTTGATGCCGGGGTTCTGCCTGACTGCTAGTTGACGACGAGGCGAAGGTTGCTAGGATGCCACCTCGAGTTTGTTTGGTTTCCTTGGAGTTCTGTTCGATTATTTAAATATTTTTTAGACATTACAGTCAGAAAATATGATAACTTACTGAAGTGGTTCCATAAGTTATTCCTTAAGTAACATACTTTCTTCAGTATTTCCATAAGTAATTCCTTAAGTAATTTCATACCTAATTCCTTAACTAATTCCTAAAGTAATCTAATTAAGTCAAAGTTCTGCGTATCGTATTGTGCCACTTTGAAGGACCAATGCAATAAGGGGGCTATTTCCTCCATTTCCAGTCCCCAAATTTCCCAGGCGACCCGTGGAAACCGTCCTCCAACTGTCGCGTAATTGTACACACAATAAAAAGGAGACCGACTATAAAAACCCAACGCCTCAGACAGCCGCTGCCTTCGGCGCAATTATATTTGTTTGTTTTTTCCCTGGCTGAACGTTACTTTAAAATTTGATGCGGCTTGTTATTTTTATTGCTCAACGTTATGGTTAATGGGGTTGCCTTTTTTTCGAGGACGCTAAGCGGTGATAGGTAATTTTTTTAGGGGTCACACGGGTGTCGTTGTTTGTGTTTGCGGTCATTATTAAATTTCAGCCAATTTGTAGTATACATTCCAGGACGTTGCAGTTTTTTGAGAGCTTAAAGAATTGTATGGAAATAGGAATAAAAATAAAACCAACTCAGCCAGCAGCAAACACACATGGTAACCGAAAATAATGAGGCTAAATTAGTTTAGAAATTGGCTTAAACGCACATAAATTAAATAACTTTGCCATCGATTTATCCTTCGCACGGGGCAATTAAAAACATTTTAGCACAGATTTTCATTTACACGAAGCCATAAATTTCGTTAAAAGCCCGAAATATGTTTAAATAAAATCGCAAAGCCCGGCTCAGCAGCGACAACTAATGGCTAACAGCAAATAGAATGCATGTTTAACTGGGACAACAGCGGAAATGGTCTTTAGGCGGCCAGATTTTGGCCCGATTTGTTTGCTGGCCATATAAAAACTAATTTGCCGGGTTTACTATTTAAATTTGTTAAGCATTCCCGGCACTCAAACAAATTAGTTCGGAAAGCCGGCCCCGAATTTAATATTAATGTTTGGATTTCCCCCTTCGAGGAGAAATGCTAATGAATAAAGAAATGGGCAATCTCGGCGACCCATGTGGGTTGCCCGGGCGCAGAGATGAGGAGGAGGAGCGGAGCCTGGGTCAAAAGGACAGCCCCTTTGTTGGTTCCTTGCCAGACGCTTAGCCATCTGCCAGCCAATTGTGTGGCCTATTCTCCCGCTGCCGCTTGTTGACACGACAGAAGGAAGGAAGGAATTTTCAGCACATCAGCGCAATCTTTTCTACAAAGTTGCCTTTTTTATGAGGGTCGCTACCTGTAGAGGATTTGCCGTGTCCCGCGTCGTGTTCTCGTTGACGTCGCCTGGCCTTTATAAAATATTTATTGCAGCCAGCTCGGTGGGGGTGGGACCCACTCCCAGGGGCGGCTTTTGGGCTGCCACCCGACCCCCGGGTGGGGTTATTAACATGTTAAGCAGATAAAAAGAAAACTGTGAGAAATTGCTTCGATTGAATGGATGTGTGCTTCTTGGAATGGAGTTTGGGAAATTCTAGGGAATGCTTTCAAAATACCCACATTTATAATAATACAGAGTATGTATATAAATATTTCTGCATATTTAGTTTGTGAATTTTTGAACATTCAACGATTTCCCGGAACAGTCTCATCTGTGGTCCGTCTGAGGCCTCTGACCTGGGGGTCATTTGGCATGATAATTCATATCCCGGCCTCTGACATTATCGTGCATATGTACATCATCCCGGCACAATTATCGGTTGACATAACGCCGCCAGCTGATGCACCGTGTTGCCCCGAGCGTAGGACGCACAGACAGAGGTTGAGTGCTACTTATGGCACAATAATGATTTACATTGCATAGTTAATGCGTTTTTAATGAGGGCCTGCATAACGCATAAGTTTCGGTGCAGCGGCGAAACTTGTCACCGGGGCTTCGAGATTCCCGGCCCCGGCACAATGGAAACTTGTCTGTCTTGCCGCAGAGCCGCCTTAAGCGTTTGCCAAACTTCTGCGGCAACCGGGACTCGGCGGGGACTGGGAGTCATTAACATTAAAGACATTTCCTGCTGCCGACGTGGTGCAGAGATGGCGAAAAAGTTCGTCCCTCATATGAGAGGACAGGCCGTGCTCCATCGCCGCAGCACTGCAGGGGCACATAAATAATTGAGTGGCGCCCCAAAGTAGGCAGCAAAGTGCAGGCGGCAGGCGGCAACTGCAGACAGCAGGTGCGGCCAGCGGATGTTAAATAGGGTGGCTCACAGAGGTGGGTGGTGCCTCGGATTGGGGGGGCGGTGGCAAGTTGGCCAGCCAAGCTACTTGGTTATGCGCTGGCTGCGGGCTGCATTCACTTAAATGGAGAAGCCGCAGGCCCAAGGCAAATGGGCTTGCTCTTGATGTTTGGTTTTCTATTCGTTTAAGAAGGCTCTGCCTTAAATTGGGAACAAATCGAATAGATGTGACTAAGGTAGGGTTGAGAGATCCTCTGGAGTAGTATTTTAGAGTTATACCTATAGATCCCTAGAATTATCTTCCAACGAGTTGTTTATGAGCACCCCTCGTCATCTCCCATCGCCTCTGGCAGCTGATTATAATGTGCTGCTATGCATGCCGGGAGCCGTTGACGCGCAACTCGTTAAATTTCCATCAGGGTGCGTGTTGTGCACCATATTGCCCCTAAATGTCACCCAACTTTCAGAGGCGAAGGCTGGCGCTCTGCTCCGGCAATGAACTGTGATGTCCTCACGTATTCGCATGATATCGATTTGACTTACAAAACCCATACCCAGACACACACACACTCGCTTAGCTGTCACACATGTCCGTAATTGATATTTTATGAATGAAATGTAAACACTTTTTTACGATGCCGCCCAGAAAGAGAGCCACATTGGGCAAGGCAACTACGATATGGCGGAGAGTGCAAGTAGGGATCCTTGAGGGAAAGACAATATCCATCAGAAAGCAATATGTCTAAAATATATAATAACAAATATTTAATAAAGCTTAAAGTGATCTACGCATAGTGTACTATTTTATTTCAACAGATTTCATTAGGCATAAAATTAACTAAAAGGAAATCTGAACAACTTTGAGTTATAGAGCACATTATGGCCACAAAATGGTTTTTGGAAAAACACAAAACTTTATTGCAGTTTTTTATACTTGACAAATTTTTTTAAAGCATTTCCTGTTTGGGTCATGTGTGCGCTTCCCCAGTGTCCAACCGAGTTCGCAGCTTCAAAGTTGTCAAAAACGAAAGAATTACCCAACTGCCGGGGTCCAGAGCGCTCGTCAACGCCTTGTGGCCCGCACACAATTGCCAGGACTACACATAGCCATAAAAAACGGAAAAGACCAGAGAGCCAAGAGCCGGCGAGCCGGCGAGCCGTAAAGAGCTCTCCAAAGCACTTTCATACCGATATGTGTATGCCATTAAACTCCGCATGCCCCGAGCTCTTAACCCACGAGGAGCAGCCTGCATTCATACAAATATTGCAATAAACATACAAACACTCTCCATACATGTTTTCAATTCATTTGCACATAAACAAGGGGAAACTGAAATTGTTTATTATACAAAGGCAATTTATTGATGATGTCTTTTAATCGAGTGTTTTCCCAGCGGTTGTTATCATTGAAAACGTTTATTTTAATTATTCGCATTGTGCATGCACACAAAAAATTCAGTTTGTGATTTTTCCCCTTGCTTTTATTGCATGTATTCACTTTATTTCGATTTTTGAGGGAAGAAACTGTGCGACACTTGACACAGCCTGCTCTCTATGTCTTGTTGGGCGACCAACAGTGCGTATGATTGACGCAGTAGTAACAAATTTATGAGCTCAATTGAATTGTGTTTGTGATTTTTGCGGAAAATATTCTCCTTATGCTCTTATTTGATTCTAAGCCATCTCAGTTATTGCCACTCCAAACAGAATAACATCGAGAATCTATCTCGGGCGAAACTGTTTTGCTATCACAAGTGTGATAGATTTGACAATGTGTACACTCGAGATGTATCTTCGGTACACATTCGCGTATCTGCCACAAGGCGTGGCAGCCGTGGTATATATATCTGTCACTGACAAAATCAGACCGGACTTGTTGTTTAAACTGCCGCTGGCATATGCAGGACCACTACACAATGATATATGATCTGGCTTGGAGGCACAATTACCCAAAGACACAGATCTGCGCTCCGAGAAGTAGGCGAAGTAATTCAAATGTGCCTGCCATAAATCACTTGCAATGCGTTCCGGCTCGAAACTGGGGGAAATCTGTTTGCAGATAAGCTGAGCGAGCACTGGCAGGGCCTTATTGAATCTATAGTCTATTCTAGCTGGGGGTTCACAAAGGGAACAGAGCTTGTCTATATATGTATATACTTATATGTGGGGATCTGCGGGGGTGCACAGTAAAAATTGAAATGTACTATTCCTTTAAGACTGAGTTCATTAGAAGCTCAAGTTATCCTGACTTTGATAATGAAAATATCTGAATTTTATGTTACATTTCTTAGCAGACTTAAAATACGAATTTAATAGTATTTATGATATTTAAGAAATAAATATGTAAGCCCCTGACATACATTAGATTTTCATTTATGTGAAAGAATGGGGATTCTCTTGTAATTAATTTTGAAGATAAAATCAATAGGTTAAACACTATGAACCCCTTAAACCTTTGTAGATCCTTTTCTTTCCTGTGCACTTTATCCTTAGGCAAACAAGCTACTCATCAGCGATTGCAATCTAATCTTCTTGCCGTGGCAATCTCAGTTGGCTCATTTCGTTAGGCAAATCTCTGCTGTTCTCTTCATCAGACGATTCATTCAAAATTCATCAATGGGGCATAAAAGTATGCTGCGGCAAAAATGCCAAAATATCTTCGATAGGTGCCGGAAAGTTGTCAACGTGTGGCACGTTCTCAATTGCCAATGTTTCTCTTGCTGCCGCCGCTGTTGTTCTTGTTGTTGTTGTCATCAGCATAATTTGCTTTCAAGTGAAACTTTGGGCTAGGCCCCCAAGACAGGGCTCTCGACTTGGGAACCAAGGACACCCAACACAAGCACACTTACCTCGATTTATTCAGAACACTTGAAAAAAATACATGGAAAATATAAAATAAAGTATATAACAAATGTAGGAAATAGTTTTTAAAAAAGGCAATAAATATGATCATTTAATAATCATTTAATAAGCTATGATTGCTGTGGTTTATAGGTCCTAAGATATCATTACATTTTTTCCTGTGCATCAAAATACACGTTATCATTGCGACACGTAAGCAGAGTTGATTTCTGCGGCAAGGGGCTGGGCTGGGCTTCCCAGAGGGCGTGGCTGGGGGCCGGGAGGCTGGGCGAGTGGGCGCCTGGGTGCCTGGGTGACTACGTAGTCGGAATAGGCTGCTCAGGTATGCCGTTTGCTCAAATCTGAAATTGAGCATGGAATTTGCGTAATATGTAGGCGTGTGCGTGTTTGTCTCTGTGTTCATGTCTGAGTATGTGCGTGTGTGCGGCGCATTTATCGCATGCAAATATGTGTGAAGGCATTTCCTTCCCACTCGCCCCCTTCCACCTCCCTCTCTTCCCTTCGCTCATCAGGCACTTTCTCTATCTTTTCGCTTTTTTATGGGCGTGCGTATGAGTTACGTGCTTGGAGCTTCAAATATTACGCATACGCACTGTTGCTGCAAAAGCGATAGTGGGAAAATTTCATTAGCTATTGGTCGAGTCCATTGATTGGAGCTGTCAATGAAGTGATGGGAATTCCGAGAACTAGCTTAGAGCTGTGATCAGACTCAGAGATTTGTGATATGAGCAGACATTGATAGTCCAGATATATTTTAAGTCCTGTTAATCAAAGTGAGTGAAATAAAAAACTTGCATTTACAATAGTAAGAAATTAGATATAATTAAAGTCCTTAATCAACTTCGGAACTCCTTTCTTTGACCACTTAAAACTTTATCTCTCGCCATTCTAGCTGCCTTAAACAATGTTTTATCGTTGCCTGCCTGTCCTGTTCATGTGCTCAACCAAAACCTACACGCCACAGGACCCTTTATCACTCGCTCTAGCTCCCACTCCTATTCAGATCCCTGTCCCCGCCCCATGGAGTCATTTGAAAACTCACCACACACGTTTGCCGGCTGTCGTGTTGCGTCTGGCACGGAAATGAAGTTAATTTATGGTGCTAAAAAGGATTTGACTGTCTCTGGCCTTCGCCCCTCCAGTTTGTTTTGGATTTTCGCTCGCCTGTGTTTTCAAAAAGAAGAAAAAAGAGGGTGAAGCGCGGGCTTTGGTATCACCGCCATAATGATTTGTGTGCTTAACGCGGCGCCGTCGACGCCGTGCTAAATTATAAACTATCTGGCGTATGCACAAAACTTTCACGCCCCCCGACATATGTCTGAGGTGGGCGGATGGTGGCACTGCGAGCCGAGACTGTGGCGACTTAGTCGCAAAGTTCTGTTGAATTTGTGGCTAAAAGTTATAATCATATCAGCCCCAAGTTGTCCCGGCTCCAGACCCGGTTCGTTCCCGTGTCGTCGCCCTTTCCACGGCCTGACAAACCAATTCTAATTACCATTTCCGTTAACATTAATTAGCATGTCTGTGTTTTTCGGTAAATGGCTTTTCATTTCGCCAGCAGCACTGCCATTGGCCTTGATGCCGAGCCTGGGGATGGGGAATTATGCAAAATAGATGCTGGAAGGATCATGATGATGATGGCGATGATGGCGTCATAATGGCAGTTGAACAGTTCGGACAGGTAAGCCAGGTTGACTGAAGTGAATCATTTTTATGCCCTCATAGAGAGCGTTAGGATTTCAGGTAGGGGTATGCCACATGTTCTACTCAAGTAATAAACCGAATTAAAAACTAATTCCAGTTTAATGCAACCATTTAATTGGTCATTTTACTTTGAAAAATCCTTGAAAATTGCTGGTCCCCTAGAGCATTTGCTCTTCGATTTTGGAGCTTCCGCAGCATCCACTGCTGGCAGATCTGACTATCAAAGCGCTTGCAGACTTTCATTAACTTGTCATTGGGGTTTTCCGAAAAATGTCAAGCCGAGACGGCGGCAGACAAAACAAAAGCCCACCTGACTGAGCACCGAGTTTGGTTTTTCTTTCTCGTTTTTGGTTTTCGGCCTTCGCTCGTTCTCGTTTTTGGCAAAGTCAATGCCATTTTTTTTGTCTTCTCGACGGCTGCTGTCTGCATCTGATAAATGCCTTCAGGTGGGACATCAGCTGCGGAGAGAGAGAGGACACAGTCTCGATTTACGGCCTTTGAGATGTCTGATTGCGGACTGGGAATCGTGAATGTATATGCGGCTTTTGGCCCTGCTCATGCAGCGGGAAGTGAAGTGAAGCCGAAGCACTGACATTTACTTAAGTTACTCCCCAGATGCAACCGTGGAGCGGAGCAGTTATCATAACAATTATGTTGCATAGACAATGGCAATCCAAGGGAGGAGTCCTCCGCCTCCTCAAACAATGCCATAAAACAATGGAGTGCAGCTCGCAGGATTGCTCTGGGCATTGTAGTTTGCAAATTAAATAATTCCCAGTTACATTTCCGTTGCGTCGACAATATTATTTCCCCCAACTTCTTTGCCCGCCCAGCTGAGTTGTCTCCGAGTGCTAATTGTGCAGTTGCCGTTGTCGCATTTGCCTTTTGTTTGAGTCCTGCGTCCTGCGTCCTGCATTCTGTGTCCCGGCGCTGAGCTCTGGCTCCTGCGGCCTCCTTGTCCGTCCACCCTCCTTGGTTGCCCAGCGTCCTGTGGGCAATCTCTGGAGTTATGCGACTGCAATAACACTAAATTGGTCTGATATCTCGCGGTTTTTGCCGTTGCGTTGCGTCCTGCAGCGGAGCTAATTAACCCATTACTGCTGAGTGTCCTGGGAGTAAGCCAATAATGAAATCTGGAGAAAATGGTAGGAGTTTTTGGGCATGCACTGAAGGACACTTAAGACAAATTGCAAGGGGAGTGCAGGGCGTGATCTTTGGATATACGAAAGGGAATGGTTTTTCCAATTGTATAACTTTTGAATATATTTCACACACCTAAACATGGACTTATTCTTACTCCCCACTCTCATACACAATTTCCTTATGGATTCCCTCAGCTTCAGTGGGTTAATGGCTCGCTGTGCAGTAACTTGACGCTATCGTCCAGTGCATTTAGCTTTTAATTGCAGCCCAGAGTTTTTCCTCCCTTTGGTTAGCTGCATTTGCATATCATTTTGTAGCGGATTTTGCACCCTCCTCCGGAACTGCGAGCGCCGCTGCTGATGACGACGATGATGAGTCCGCCTCTGGGCGGCTGTCACTGGCACAGCGCCTAACCATATGCAATGCAATTGCACAAAACTGTCCATCAACGCTGTCATTTGCTGGCCAACTGGCCCAAACTCTGGCCTGGCTCTGTCGTCAGTGACTTGGATATATTTGGCTGACAGGCTGCCTGGATGCCTGGCTGCCTGGCTGCCTGGCAGCCTGCCTGCCTGTATCCCTGCCTGCCTGCATCCCGATTTACCATCCGCTGCATTTGGTAGGCATTTCTTAAATGCCGGCCTCCTCTGCTGAATTTATTTAAACGCGACGCTGTCATACACATGACAGATGCATACGCAATGCGTCATCGTCATCCTTGATGCTCGTTCGCTCGCTCGTCCTTGCCTGCCGCTTTTTAGGGGCGTGGCAGGATATTGGCCGAGTTGTTTTGCCCTCTCGTTGCAAATTAATGTAATTTGTAAGCCTGCCATTGACAGGCGCTTCTCAAAGCCTGGCCTCCAGCTAGAAAGTGGAAACAGTTCTTGTTGGTTATCTAAGCAGGCAGAGCAGGCATCTTCGAGTATGTTTTGATGTCTTTAAAATAAAGGATAAATGGAAGGCTTTTAATTGATTTGCAAAACTTATCTTGCCTCTCAATATGTAACCATTAAATATCAAATAGATTGAAACAGTCTTGACAGTTTTTAAGCTGTCGAAAGATAACAGAAAATTTACTTTGACCAATTTTGCTGGCTTGTGTTGAAGAAATTATTATTAAAACTTGATATTTATATTAAAATATTTAAAAATTTAATCTTTATAAAATGGTTATTTCTATGATATGTATTAAATAATATTTGTCTTAATATATACAATATTTTGAGTATCTTCCTTCTTCTTTAATTTCAAAGATCCTTTAGTCTAATGCAATTCTAGTTTCTCCTGCATCCTGTCTGTTATCCCTGACATATATCAGTTCCTGCCACATCAACCGAGACCACTTAACCGCAATAGATTGCTGGCTTGTTCATTTAGCAGGGAACCGATGCCAAAGGTGTCAGGTCTTTAAAACAATATGGTCTCCCCTATTCAATTCCGGCAAGTCCGCACTCGTTGGCCCAGTAAAAGTTTGGGTAAGCCACATGTTACATTTTTCCTTTACCAATCAACAGCCTTGGGTGCATTTTAATGGCACTCGGAGCGAATCCTTCCCAGCTGCAGCTGCGTGTCCTTGAGCCAGAGATGGAGGTGGATGCACTAACCACAGGAGGGGCGGGGGAGCGGCGAACGAAGACCCAAACCACAACAAACCCGGGCAGAAGCAACAGCAAGTAGTTGGGGAAAAACAAAAAGAAAAAGCAACACGGGATAAGAAAAACACAGGGGGAAAGGGCGGGAGTGGGGACTCGGGAAAGAAAAACTGCAGGCAACATTGGAAAAACAACATATGAAAGGGAACGAGGCGAACAAAAAGCAGCTGAAGAAAAAGCAACATGAATCTAGACAATGACAGCTTCTCAACGTTGTGTATAAAGCCGCAGGCTATTTGTCATACGAGTTTTTCTCGTTATCCCCCCAGCAAGTGCATCCCCAGCCAGACCAAAGTAAAAGAACAATTTGCTGGCAGAAGGAATGCAAGAAAAGCAAACCGACTCGCAGCACCTGTCAAAGGAGCGGAAAATGAGGTTAAGGCTGTGAGTGGTCCCAAAAAACTTGGATGGGCTAATAATTGCCAAGGGAGATGGCTAGAGGGGTTAGGTGTTAAAAGGGGAAGAATTAAGAATTAAAATTGTGTAATTTCTAAACTGGTAGCACATTTCAAAATAATATTTAGTTTACATTTGCTTCTCAGAGAAACAAGTTATTAATAGTTCTAAGGATATTCCTAATAGAAATACTTTGAGGTACCATTTAAATATTATTAATAATATTATAAAGACTTGACAAACTCGAAGTAAATATTAATCCAAATACCCTTTAGTTCTTTAGCCGGAATCAACTAATCACAAGTTAAATAAATTACCTTGAGTGTTTGCTGCAATTATTAAATGCTTGACCCGAAGAAACCCAGCAGATTCCTCCCAAGCAAAAACATTTCTCTCTAGCAAATATTTATACGGAATATATACACATTTAAATGTACACACACACGGCGAGTGTGTGCACACTTTGTATATTTTGTGCATAATTATGCAAAGTTCACATGCGTTTTGTTTGGCTTAAAAAAACACTTTGGATATGCGGGCGGTGGTGCCTTTGGTAATGAGAGCGCGGAGAAATCACAAGAGGGATTGCGTTGAGCTACAACAAAATTTAAATATATGATTTATAATTAATAACAATTTGTAAGCAAATATTTGTAGTAGAAACACACTTTTTTAAGAGCTTCCCCCTGGAAATTAATTTTAAGCCCCGCCCCTGGGAGGCTCTCGGCTCGGTTCATGCGCTCTAATGCTGAAATAGTTGCCAAAGCGACCGCACGAATTTTCTTAATGAGCTCAAACATCACACACACACATATGCATGTGGAAAGCCCTGAACTTTGGCCCCAGTTACCCCCCTTTTGAATTACCCCGCCTCTGCTCTGCTTAAAATGTGTGAAAATTCTCTGCTCTCCCCAGAAAGTAAAAGGAAATGGAAGATCTTAAAGGAGAGGCCAAAAATTCAAGCCACGCCCCTCGCCCACCTTCGCCGAAAACGGGGGATTCCCGGGCGGACATAACAATTAAAATTCATAAACCGCCAAGCAATTTTAGCATAATTATTTTTTACGACGACGGATGAGGCGAAGGAAAAAACTGAGCGCCAAAGTGCGAAGTGCGAGCTGAGAAGTGAGTAAAGAATAATGAAATCCCGAACGCCCTACCTTTTTGTCCTGCCGCATCCTGCCGCCGCCCTGGCCGTCTCCTTCCCGCCCGTGCACTGGGGCGTTGGCAGCTGTTTCCACTCATTAGGCGCTTTATTAAGCGAGATAATTAGCCGAAGCACGTAAAGTTGCAGTTAATTGATATTATTTGAACTGTTCTCGGCCCTCTCGCTCATTCCTTGGCCTGAACCTCGACCCCCGACCGTGTACCGCCTTGTAATCGCTGCAGTCGCTTAACCTTTGACCCGCCTGCAATTGTGCAGAACCCGAGCTGCAAATTGTGTTATAATGTTAAGTAATTGTTTATAAGCCGATTAACGCCGCCGGAATGTGTATTTGGGCCGAGGCACCAGTTGGGCCAAGGTACCTGAAAACGACTTCGGGAACATTGAAGAGGTTTAAATGCCGAGAGAAGTCTGGCTTTCAGCCATGAAGGATGAAGTAGAGAAAAGGATTAAGGTGATCATGAAATTATATATGTATATATATATATTTTTTTTTTTAAGTTAATTATGTGATAACGGAAACTTTCCTTTAACATTTTCGTTTGAATTCAGTTTAGTTACACATTTTCTCATTCTCTATGACTATCTTAACCTCTGAGAGCGCATCCTTAAGTCGGCTCATTTGCACCTCCTTTTAACGGTTCTGTCCAGACGGCTTTCTTTATGGCTTCGCCGGCAACTTCGGCCCAGCTCCTTGGCCATTTAAATCTATGAGCTGATGACCCATTGCCCACCTGGCTGGCTGCTCATTAATTTGATTTGAAACTCACCTCCCGCCAGACCCCGCCGACCACCTCACCATGGCTCGGCTCAGTCCACCACAGGACGATGCGATTTAACGACTTTAATTAAGGCAAAGTCGCCGCCCAGGAATTGACGTCGCATCTGACCTCATTCTTTATGGTGGCCATAAATAACAGAAATTATGTGCAAGCCCAACTGTGGACTCGGGACTCTGACCCCGGACTCTGGACTCTGGACTCTGGACTCGGGGAGAGAGTTGTGTTTTGGGCGCGTTTCCTTATACATTTTCAGCTTTTTGGCCTGCTTCTTTTGGCCAGTGGCAGCGTCGAGTTAAATGCGCCGCCATGAATTTTAATTCGACGACACTTGCACAGGGGCAGGCAGCCGGGAGCAGGGGGCGGGACTCACGCAACACGACAGACGCCGCATAAACCAAGAGAGAAATTTAAGTAAAGTACTCGGACAACGCGACACGCGGATGTGGCACAGTGGCACAGTGGGCTGCCACGGAAAACAGTAATCATGTCCATGTTCAGTTTTTCCCTAATTGTCTCCATATTAAAATCAATTGTGGTTATGGCTGCCCAATTTTAGTATAAATGTGTAAACGCTCATTAGCACTAAATAAATTGTGTTCATATTTTGGAATAGAAATCATTTACATTGTGGTAAGGCTGGGGCTTTTGGTTACAGGTGATTATAGAAGCTATATTTTGGTTTAAAAAGTTACAGAAAAGGCAAAGGAAATTCTATATTTTTCAAATAACATTTAATTTCAGAGAATACACCCCACTGTATCCCTATTTGGAGAAATTGTTCTGTTGTTTTTTCGGTTCCACTCTGGTCAACTTGGCGCCAGTCCGGCCGCAGTCGGTATTAATTTAGCGGAAGTAATGCGAGAAATTGTTGTAGCTGCCTCCCTGGCCGACCTTTGGCCCCCTTCAGGCCCTTTGGCGAACAATTCGCCTTTGTTCGCTCGTATTGAACCCAAAGCTAATTGTGTCTTGGCCCAAGCCAGCACATATTTCATTGCCATGGGAGCCGAAAGGGTTTGTCGCCCGAAATAATTCTATGCTTATTTTTATCATCCTCGTGCTTGGTTAATTTTAATGTAAGCAGGGCATTTAGTTTTATTTCCGTAGGCGCTTTCCGTTAATTAAATAAACATGCGCCTACACCGCCGCCCCGTCTCCCAGGGCTGCCAATTTTTTTAATGGCCGCATCAGTTTTTATCGCTTAATGCCCGTCTGGGTCCAAGGCTGGCTAATGTAATGCAGTTGGCTGGGTCGGGCCCGGGGATCGGTTAATTGCCCTTCTGGCCTATCAAATCATCTTGTTTCGCTAATGAAAGGCCACATGCCGAGGAGCAGCATTGCCTGACTGCCTTGTGTTATGTTAATGTCATTATAACGTGATTTATACAAATACGTTTGCCGGAATACAAATATAATTTTTATGACCCGTATATATCATAAGCTGGGAAATTAATGGGCGGAGATATCGATCAGCGGCTAATAACGTATGGATGTTGTTCTCTGAGCCAATACTTGGTTTGAGCATTCATTTGGAACCCGAAAACTTCTTGTCTCTGGCAAAGTCGACACATATTCAGACACTCGTTCACACGTTTCGGCCAAGTTATTTAACAACTCAGCCAGCAGACCGAGATCTTTGTACATTACTTACCCAGAGACTGCTCAGCTTGAATGCAATTTAAGTATGTACTTGAAGAGCAAATGTTTTATAGAGCACCGACATACATTTACACAGCTCCTCTACATATATGGAACTGAAGAGCACTTTTGGCATTCGCTTTTCCTCAGAAAAAGAAACATGGAGAGCCCGAAGACACTCCGCTGCAAGGCAGGAAACATCCTCTCGTCCTGCCAGCACACTCAGCCCGCTTCCCGCTCTGCTACTCTGTATTTTATTATTTAAAAGCCTAAAATCTATAAAGTGCGGTGCAAATATTTGAAATTGTTGAGGCAACATTTCTTCTCCGCCTGCCTGACTCGCTGAGACTGCTGACTGCAGTTGACAAGAATATTTAATTTAACTGATACGCCAGCACCAGGGGAAACACAAGACCATTTCCAACCCGGGCACACATGTCGAGCATTTGCATTTGATTTCGGTTGGAGTGTACAAATACTAAACTCTCATCGGTTCGAAGGGGTAGTGGCGAATAGAGGAGAAGAATGTTGCTGAAGGATGTTACTAAAACCGATTTAATGAAGAAACTAGAAACTCAGAGGCATGTTGTGCTACCTTTACTTTCTATGATTCCTCCCTAGAAATTTAGTTTTGAATAGGCTTCATCTTTAAAAGAATTTAACAATGTTTAACCATTAATTTCCTAACATATCCCCATTGTCAAGAATTTACTTCAAGTCAGCCAAAACAGAAAGGGTATCCACCCCACTCCGGTGTACTTTGCTCAACCTTTTTAAATGTTCTCTCGTCAATGGCATTTCGGGCTTCACTCGTTTGCTTAGCTTCCGCTTCCTGTACTTCCTTATCCGCTGCCTTCGCCCGACTTCCCCCTCGCCGGCAGTTTGCATATCGTGTTAGATGCAAAAGTTGTGGCCCGGCAAGTTTCTTTTGGAAACTCGCTACGTGCACAGCTGGCGGCAGCCGAGGAAAATTTCCACACATTGTATTTCCCAGACTGTGAAAGGCAAGCCTGCGCCTGCCCATTTAAATTATAAAAATTTCAAATGCTCTATTTACCGTAAATATTTTCATAGTAATTTACGCAAATTTACATAAATAAGCAGGCGAACAGGCGAGGCAGGAGCAGGAGCAGGAGCAGGGGCAGGAGGCGAGCTAACCTCATTTGAAAAATGTCAAACGCAGAAGGACTTCGCCCGCGCCTCACTTAATGGTCGCCTATTTTTCCACGCCGCACACAATGGAGCCTAGGCCCGGGCAGTCCTGCCTAGTCCCGCCCGGCCTGGCCGTGTCGTTTGTTGTCCTAATAGCTTTTCTATAATTTATCATGCAATATTTATGGCACGCGCTTTTCCGTCTACGAATTATGCATTTATTATTCAAAAGCGGCGCTCTAAACGCTGCCAGCGTTTAGGGCCACTTTTTTCTCCCACTCGGACTGTTTGCTGTCAACCCGGTGCGGTGTGTGTGCCCCAGTCCAAGTTAATTGGTAAATTTAAATTGAATAAATATTCCATGATAGTGCAACGGACTCGGCCGCAGCTTTTTAGATGCCAAACGATTCTAGTGGTCGTCCTGTGTGCTGGCCGCCTGTGTCCCGGTCATTATTGCTGGTTTATGGCTGTGTCGGAATTAAGCCGTTAAATGTAATGACTGCGATTTATACGGTTCGAGCCGCGTAATTGGCAACTAAAATGCTATGACAACTCAAAACCGAAGCGATCAGAATGGTTTTGTAGCCGCCTGATGGATTGGGGCCGAATGTCGCTTTAAAATAATTGGATAAATCGTAAAGCACTCGTTTGAATTCCACTTAGAGTGGGGAGAATGTTTCAATTTGTGGGATAAGCAGTTGGAATTATTGGGAATCCAGTTTATAATATTTAAATTACGAATTTTTCAAGCGAATTGACGACCTCTTAAAGACCTCGATCCATTGGCAAACACTTTATCTGTCAACTGGGCTGCGGCATCTCTGGCCGAGGCAGCTGGGAAGGTCTTGTTCCTTTGTTTGTTTTACAATTTGCACCTTCAAGGACTTTTAGCAGGACGTCAACACGACGCAGGACATGGGGAGGCAGGGCAGGCAGGACAGGCAGGACAGCAGTGGCGGTAAAGCAAACGCAAGTCGCATTCAATTTAGCAACAAAACCCAACTTTTTTCCTGCCACGCCGGACAATAAGCGAAAGCAAAAACTTGCCACATGGAGAGCAACGAGCAACGAGCCACGAGCCACGGGGAAGACCCACAAAAGTAGGCAACAAAAGTTGGCGCAACGACTTGAGATAGTTGCAGGGGGCTGCCAGGGCGCGGAGGGGGAAGTTGCCACTGCAACGCGCTAACATAAAAAGCAAAACTTTTAACTGATGCCACAAGTAAAAGGTGCTACTTGTCGGGGACAGGCGACTCGTCCCATTGTCTCGTAATGGAGAAATATTGTTTAGCATGCGAACAGAAGTCGACGACGGGAGGAGGCGAACAATGCTGACGTCGGACAAAGGCCGGGGGGCTGCAAGTTGCCAGTTGCAAGTCGCACGTTGCACGGCGGGACTCCCCTGAGCTGCAGCTGCTGCTGCTGCAGCGCGCCACCAACTTCGAGTAGGGGTATTATTATGCATAATGGTTTCTGGTCTATTGACATTTATGGCACTTGGCCTGCAGAGATGGCAAAAGGTCTGGTACTTGGATACCTTGTCCAGGTACAGTAAAGTTAGCTTGATATCTAATAGGAAATATAATTAGGGACATAACCCAATAAATGAAAATATTGTATAATTATTAGTTAATCAACTCATATATTAATAACAATTTATAACTCTTCAAGTGATTTAGTTATAGTAACATCCTTGTTTGAACCCCTGTACCTTTCCCACCACTGACAGGATAATAACTGCGGCTTTGGTTTCGCTATTGCTGAAGTTTACTTGGGCAAAGAAAACTTTAAGTAGAATTGGATAGTTCGGAGACAAGCAATGGAAATGGGATACGGATACTTAAGCGCAGAGGTGTCAATTTTGAGGGAAAAGTTCCAAATGCGATTGCCATAACTTGATATCTAAGAATCCGATATTGTTAAGGAATTAAATACCAATGAAATCGGTATTTGGTAAAGCTAAAACAATTTGTACGCTCGCTTCCCCTGACCACTGAAAATGCATCGCTAGGTAAACAATAACTTGGCTCTCAATCGAGTATAAACTTTCGAGTAGCCCCCAAATATTTCTCTGCGTATGCATGACTATCAAAACAAACTAAACTATTTCAATCAAAGCTCACTCTCGACCATTCAACGAAAAACTTCATTCGAAAGCAAAATCAATAGAGGGGAAAAAGTGCCTCGAACTTGCGAAAGTTCCCTCTTTGATTGGAATGACAGAGCGGCGGGCAGTTGTGAGAATCTCACAGCTCTCGGATATCCAAGTTTGGAATAGTTTACGCAACTGTAAGCCTTCTGCCATTATTCCTGTTTGCACGGAACAGCTATATCCTTGAGCTGTTCCTCTTTGCATATATGAAATCGTTTACCGAAAAGAATTCTCAAAGTCAATCCTAAAATATTATAGCTTTTGGCTATGCAAACACTGGATCCCAAAGCTATTTCCTAATTATCCTCCTTGTTTTTCGTATTTTACCAAACTAATTTAAACACAATATTTAGACTCCTCCGCGAGCATAAAGAAAATTTGCATGGTATTTTCCCTCGCCGATATAAATTTGCCATAATTTTATTTATTTTCATATGCTGATGGCCGCCCATTTCCATGTCGTTCTCTTCCATTATCGTGTGCGTGAACATTTATCCATTAATTTGTGCAAATAAAGTTGCCGCAACATACGCGTACTCACGTAACCGCAATTGAACTGGGCAAAAATAATAAAACAAAAACGGAAAAACAACACAGGAGCACACTCGCTCCGCCCGTTGGGCCGAAAGAGAACAACAAATAAACATAGGGCTGGCGGGAGGAAGGGGAACAGGCAGATAGCTGCTGAAAGGTAAACAATTTTAATTTATTTACCCAATAATAAACCCATCATGCCCCCCTCGGCACACCCTGACCTCGGGTGGGAGGGCCACCCCCTTTTTTGGGGCCTAAATGAGCGTTGAGTCCTGTGTATTTGTTATAACATGTCTGCGGTCCTTACACAATGGCTCGTAATTTGCACTCCAGACGAGATTGCATCCGTGTTGGCAATTCAATGATGATAGAAAAAAGCTGGGACTCATAAATAACTATATAAATATGGCAATAAGGTTTAAGGTAATAAATACGAAGTAGTTAAAGAGTTTGCTAGCTTTACAATATTTAAATTAAAGTACTTGCTTAATTATACTTATAGTACTTAATCAAAGGCATTTGTACCACATTCCTCTTATCCCCATCAAGCCTTGTACTTTCCTTATAGCCCTTTCGAAAGCCACCCTGTTTCAGGATCAGACTCTGATTGAGCAGGTCTTAATTACTGTATCTCATATTCAGTGTGTTTTCCTGCTGGCACCACGCCCCCTCCGCATTACCATTACCAATCGCAATCGCAATCACAATCACAGTCATTCCCCGTAATCCACATGCCTCGGCGGACTCATCCCATAACCGGAATCCGGGCGATTAATCAGTTTACGGTTTAAAAAGCCTCATCAGTGAACACGGCGCCCACTGCTTTTGAGCTTTGCAACGCCTTTTAATTCAATTAAGCCCGGCTTTGTGCCACGCCCCACCCTCCGAGCGGAGGTTGGCAATAGGCAATTACCAGTAATCGAATTTGGGGCGAAGCGAAATCCGTTTGAAACAATAAATTTGTCACTCGCCGGCGAGGGTTGCAAAGGGCGCAGAAAGGCCGCGGGGGAAAGCCCTCGAAAAGAAAAGCGGACTGCGGCGGCGGCGGCGGGAAATGCAAAATGCAAATTGAGCGTTTCGCGCTGGGACATTAAACTTAGTCGCGGCTTAGGCGGGCTTAAGCCAAAGCTCAACTTTCACTTAACCGCAGAGTGCCAGAAGGGCGAGAACGCAATCCTTGTCCGACCCCGGTACGCATTAATGCCTAATTAAATGCAAGTCCCTCCGAAGAGGGTGGAAATTGCCGGGAATTCATTTGCATTTTACAGCAGATCTGGACACTCCGTCCCGACAATGACAAGCGGATGTATTTCATCTCGGGACTCGCAGGACACGGCTCCCGTTGCCTTTATCCCGTGTAAATATTTCATGGCTCCTGGAAAACAATTCGTGCCTCGTCTCTCAGCTGTTGCACTCGCTGAATAAATTATCAGCTGTCATTAAGGCTCCTCCGGTGCAGCTCCTCCGCCTTCATTTGTCACGCGACTGCGTTTGACAATTAAAAATTGTCCAACTCGACGCGGATTGTCCGGGAACAGCAGCCGAACTCCGGGAGTGTTGAATGCAAATGGACTCGACCGGCAAAAGTTTCCCAAATAAAGCCCAGGACGAGCTGTCTTTGAAGTAAATCAGTTCGTTCTCGAGGCACCTGGCCTTAAGGAACTTACAAAATGAACATTTAAGTTTAACAAATAGGTGGTTTGTTGAGGAAACTATTTTATTTAATTCCTGCTTACTAACACACTTCAATTAAATAAATTAAAAATCCTGAATCGCAAAGTTATTAAGAGTCTCCTCGTAATCCCCATCGAATTCCGGTGGTCCTACCTCTGCCACCGGAGCCTGCGGTACTTTCGGTTCCTTATGATCCTGCGGCTCATGGCCTCGATGCAGGATACGAACATACTTCAAGGCATATTGCAGGTCCGACATGGGCAGCCCGTGCTCTTGGATCAGGGACATGGCCTCGTTGGCCTCGTCCTCCGTATAAACCTAAGAATCTTAATTACAACTTGTTACATTAAAGACACAAGTCAAACCTCTTCATCTTCCTCTGATGCCATTACGCTTTTAGAGCGCTTCAAGCCTTCTATATATTTATTTTAATTTATTTTCACTTTTAAGAACTGATTTTTATTTTATTTTTCTTATACAGACGAGTGTGCTTGCTGTGAACTCTGTGAGCAAGTCCCATTGGCCTACTATGCGCCGAAAAAGCGAGAAATTCCTAATATGATTTCTGCCCTGCAAACAGAACCCAGCATGCGGTCTAAACTATACCCATCAACACTTTGGCCTGGCTTTTAAAATGGTCAGGATCAGGGAATGGGAGCAGGACCAGGACCAGGAACCGGACAGGACCGGGAACGGGTCAAATCGAGCCAGGCCAAGCCAAGCCACCGAACCGAAGTGAACCAACCGCATTTTGCATTTGCAGTTTACTCGGTTAACCGCTTTTATAGCGGATTTAACACATTTCAGCCTCAGCAGGGCGACAACAGAACAGTGGAATCAGGATAGGAGAATTTAGAGAAATTTTCCAGATCATTTAAAGGCTTTTTGAAACTAAATAAATATGTACGAACTTTATATTTGAACAATAAGTATATTGGGCTTAATATTTCAACTTTAAAGAACTTACTTTAATTGCCGGATATTGTGACACAAATATAATATTATACTTCAAGGATTTTTTTTTATTTTCTTTATTCTGAATTGTCAAGAAAAACTCATACAATTCTACTAATTTACAATCATCTCCCTCAGAACCTTTTACGTCTTCCTCGAAGGCTTTTATTATTCTTAATTGTTCACAGGAATTGTCATTAAGTTTAATAAATTTTATTACATACGTTGAGGAATCTTAGATAAAATATCCTCCGAAATTTGTGTGATATTTTCTGTATAGATAATCCCTTTCCTTCGTTCCACTGTTCCTAGTAGACTGATAGTAGCAAAAGTGAAAACTAGTTCAGCTGCCCGAAACATGCCAAAATGTTTGAATCGAACAATCAACGCACAGAGAGGGAATCATGGGGGCTTCTGGGAGTCTGGGATCGGGATTGGGATCGGGTGTGGAGGAGAGGAGCCTCATATCATGCGGCTGCATGCATGCATTTGCCATTTCCTCGACCATCCAGACGGCACCCCAGCCAGAGCTCCCTCAGTGGGTGTCACGCCCACTCACATGTCAATGGGGCGTGCATTTCATTCAAAGTTTTTGTTGTTTTTATGCCTCAAAGAACTCGACTCGACTGACATTGTGCGAATGTTTGGCCCCGGGCTGGGGATTGGGCTTTGGGCTCGGGGCATCGGGCTGGAATTCTAGCCAGCATTCCTTTGTTATGGCTGGCGGGACCGCTCCAACCATTATAATTTCAAGTGCAAACTTTGACACTTGAATTGTGTTGGCCCACAATGGGTTAAATGGCGCCGAAGCAACCAAATTCTCCATCGATCTGCGCGAGCTTTAAAAAGAGTTCGCTGTTGATTTTGGCGTTTTACAGGGCGAGGGATTTTCCGAACCCTCGGCACGAGTCAAAGAGATAAAATTGGGGGCCTGATAGAAAGAAACGCTGGAAAACAAAGATAAGAAAATAGAATTGCACGAGGACACAACACACAAAAGGCAAACAGAATTATGTTTAAGGTTATATGCCATGCATAAGCAAGTATGGCCGGCGGACGAGCGGAGCGGAAGCGGAAACGGAAGCTCGAGTAGCAAAAAGAAAGTGTCTAACTGGCGATGCATGTGTGTGTGTTTGTGTGATCTCTCCCACAGGCACTTCCGACAATTGGCAAAACAAAACACTCTCACACACACACTGAAAAATAGGGAAAGAGAGAAAGGAAGTGATAGAGGGAGAGAGAGAGAGAGAGACATTCCAACCGCAGGCAACTTCCAAGCCTTGTCTTCGTCTCGCTTTTTGCCTGCACAAGGAAAAACCAGGAAAATAATAGTATACTTCAGTAATTTAATGTAATGATACGTCCAGACGAGATCTAAAAATTAATGAGAGATAATAATAATAATAATATAATTTTCATTTACCAAAGTAATGTAAAATTATTCGCGGTGTAATTTGGCCTGCACACGCGCCAAGCGAGATAAAACATTTGTATGCGCTGATAAGAACGCATCCACTTACTTCTGGTCGCACATGACCTGAATTTTCCTCCCCTCTGCGGGGGAAAACCCAGCGGAAGGAAAGGGAAGAGGGAAAGGGAAGGGGAACGGGAACAGGAGTCAGGCGGAGCACAGACAAAAAACTTGAACTTGCACACGGACCGAAAGGCAAATGAAGAAATTTAAATTTGATACCAGCCAGGGCAATCAGACGATGTGAATGATGCCCACTTTGCATACCCTGGAAAGTCAACACATGAAGGGGTATATTGGATTCTAAGGCACTTTATTGGATTATTTTTAGCAAGTTAAATGTAATCTTTTAAAGCTTTTAATCAAAAAGAAAGTTTTTCGATAGTAACAATAAAGGAACTAACTAAAGACTGCATTTGTAAACCCTTTACTATGATAGAAACTTCTGACTAAAGTAAAATTATGTTATAGAATAAGTCGTAAGTCTGCTTAATTTAATAAATTCTATATTAGCTTGTAGACCAGATATTAGACATGTTATACGTATTTTATATTTCCTAATAAAGTAGTATTTTTTAAAGTAGTATACATAAATCAACTCTTTCTTTGTTTTCAAGTAATCCCATTTAATAGGGCACACCCCCATTCGATCCCCTACATGCTCCCGCATTTTGTGGCTGACTAGCATTAACATGCGGCACCATGGAGCTGGAAGGAATCCACTCCAACGCCATCGGCCACCCACTGTCTGTCTGGGCGCAGTAAAATTCCTCCTTTTTTCGCTCTCTTTTTTCTAAAGTTCCAGTTCAGTTACACGAAATTTTGAACGGAAATGCGAAAATGAAAGATTCGTATCTGGGCAAAGTCGGAACGAGATTGATGTGTGCACGATGGCATGTGCACCGGAAAAAATGGAAAGGAGGAGAAGTATCGAATCGCCCGCAGCACTTGAATGTGGTTCGTCCGCTTTCCTCTTGGCCTGGTCTACTCTGTGCCCTTTTGAGTGGGCTCTCTTATGCGAAAATAGGATTTGCTTGCAAATTTCCAACTGGAGGGGTAAATGGGGTGGCATAGGGTGATATAGGGATGGTGTAGGGGTCTTCTAGGGGGTAGAACTGCCATAGAAATGGTATAGAATAGGAGGGGTCACTGCAGCAGGCCTTCGGCTCGTTTTGTTTGTTTGACACTTTCGTGGTTACTGATTGTCCATATTATGTGACAGACGGACTCAAAAAGTGGCAGAGCCAGAGGAAGAAGGTTAAGAGACCAACTAGAGAATGCTTTGAAAGGACTCCCTGTCAGTTCCCCACAAGAACACCTAATTAAATATATACAAATATTAGTTCTTAGTACCTAACACTATAAAATCATAGCCAAAATAATTGAATTTAATCTCCAAAACACCGACATCTTCCGGATACATTGGCCAACCAAGCGTGATTATTATCATACATCAAAGTCACAAGTTGCTCACAATTAATCATCCACCTAAGCCATAAATTGCCAGTGTTCAAGCCCGAAACCATTCACTCTTTAAGCGGCTTAGGTTCCTGTTTGCTCAATTTCCCCACACAGCATCATCATCGATGGTAATTAGCCCTGTCAGCACTTGAAGAAGCGCCAGGGAATTATTCACAGCGCCCTGAGAAAGTGTCAGCTGGACGAAGGGAAATTAATATTTCAGGCCGTGCCAAATAATAAGGCAGCGGCCACCAAAGCCGGAGTATCGTTTAACACTTCATTAAAAGCCATTCCCGACAACTTGTAGACAATTAAGGACAAGTGGAACGAGGGCCGAGGTGGAGCGGCACTTAACACATTTCCAATGTTCATTGACCGGCAAATGAAATAAAAATTGCAAACATCTTCAACTCCGCCAGCGAATGCTTCATTTAACAGCGACAACAACCTCTTCGCAGGACGCCATTTGGAAGGACGGGAGCCCCGCCACACGGAGGCAATAGACAAAGTTCCCTGGCCACAAATTACACTTTGGTTTGGCAGCATAAAATGGCGTAAAAATTGCAGCTGTTTCTGCCACTCGAATGCGAACAAAATTATTGAATGTCCTTGCGTCTTGTCTGCCGACTTGGCCATTCTGAATTACGAAGTCGATAGTAAAAGTAATTAAAGAAATTGTTAAGTTGTTAAAAGAAAAATTTATAAGGGAATAATGGTAAGATTACTTGGAAAATATTTTAAACTAGAATAACGCTCAAATAAGATTTCCTTTTAAACATATTACCAATATTAATATTATTTGAAACCTGTAAGTAACAAGTACAGTTTCTCATAATTCGATTGCCGAAATTGGAGTTTTCCCAGAGAAAACAAAAGTGGGAACCTCTCAGGACTCAGGACTCTCAGGGCTCTTTTGTGGTCCTTTTCTGGTTCTGGTTCTCTGTCTGATTCTGTGTATGTGCCTGTGTATTTTTTATGATGCTTGAAAATAAATAAACACTCAATACCAATGCCAAAGAGCAGACAGAGCCAACTTTCAGTCGCAGACACCAGCGATGGCGATGGCGATGGGAACGGCAGACTGCCAGCATCGCGCACATTCAATAAATCTTCAGCTGTGAATAGTCACTTGAGACGGAATCGGAGGAGGAGCAGCAGTGGCGGCAGCAGCTCCGGATCAGGACCAGGAGCAGCACCAGAAAGCCTTTCGCTTTCACTGCCAGCTGCTCGACTCCACTCCCCCCTCCCGGTAATGGCCACAGTCATGAGCTGCTGGATAATAATAATGATGATGCTCTGTCTGGGCGCAGAACGTGTCCTGCGGGGAATGCGGGGTAGGCGGGGCTGGTGTGTGAAAAAGCGCAGCCTGCACGTATGAAGAGCGGACTCAAAGCCTCTAATAGCCTCATATTTTGCACTCCAATACATAACTCAGTGGGAACGGGAAGCGGAAGTCCTGGGGAGAGGGCACTGGATCAAGACCAAGGCCAGGAGCTCTGGGGCAATGAATGGGACCAGTTACTTTGGATCATTGGTTACTTGGGGATAGTCCTTTTCATGGGGCATCCGGTTGTTTCGGGTAACTGGTGTACTTGGGATGAATTTATAACATTTAGGAATCCTTGATACATAACTTATAACCCCAGGCAGATTTTAGGAAAGGATTAAAGGGAATCTTCATAGGAATGTTGTTTAAAATTATGCAGAATTTCGTTCAGATCTGGATCTGGATCTGGATCTCTAATAACTAAATATTCATTCGTTTCCTTAGAAAACCCTAGATGCCACAACAAATGATTCCCATCGAGGAAACCAAGGATGATTAACCAGAAACGCCTTGAAGTAGGCTACTTGCGATGCTGAGGACAACAAAATGGATGCGGATGCAAGGAGAACGTAAATCAAATGGTGGCAAGCCAATCGCAACACCCGACCCCTAGCAAATATTCAATCTATAATGGCATTTACACGACTAGGAACAGGATATGTAATATCCTTTTGGGGTTTTTAGCCCGAGCCGGGAAGCCCCTGTAGGCAGGTCCTCGCAAAGCAGGCTGGCTGGGATGCAACTTATTTTCAAATAAATATGGCGCAGCCTTTTGCAACCCAGTCGCCATAAATCTCAACAATTTCCGCTGCCTGCGATGGGGAAAGAGGAGCGGAGGCGGAGCAGTCGGCCGCCAGTGCTAGTCCCATGGCCATCTATGGATTTGCTATTGAAATTTATGCGCATGGGAGTGTCTGGCCAAGTGGATCCTAACTCTTTTTGTTTTATTTACTAAACCAGGAAGAGGTGGAGCCGCCGGAGATACTTTCCCCCAGCTCCAGCCTCCGAAAGGTTAATGGATTTATTTGGTTTTGAACGAATCAAGTGGTCAGAGATACAGAAAGGGAAGAAATCTTTAAGCTTCCGGTGAGGCAGCTTCAAAAAGTTAATCAAAGGGTTCAACTATTCCCATTTTCTAGCTCCTTGAGATCTTTGAAGAAACTATTCTGGTTGCTTTCCCCATCCAACCCTAATTGCACACACTCCCGCCTGCCGTTCGGACTGCAAAGGGGCCTCGGTTCGCGCCGCGCCAATCATAATTTCGAAATCTTAAGCAGCCCCATAACACTCGAGTGCGGGGCACAAACAGCAAATGGCAACTTTCACTCGGCGCGCTAACAGCCGAAAGGAGGCCAGGCCAGGACTCCGCGTGGCAATTTAAAAATTAAGGCGAGGAGGCGCCAAGCGGAGCAGCAAAACACTTTAACTAAAATTAGAAAAACGCAAACGAGCAGACTGCAGGTAAGAGGTCCAAGACTCTCTCCTTCCTTGTGGCCATAATCAGCACTTGGAACATGGCAAGAACAACAAGCCAAGAAGGTGCACTGTAATTTAACTTCAAGCGAGATTTGAATTCCATTTCTAAAAGAATTATTGTGCGCGACTCAATGTGAATATAAATAAATAAATGGGAGACAGTATCAGCTTAACCCGGCTTCTTTAATTACCATTTGTTCTTAAATTTCTGTATGAACTGCAATTTCTCACTGTGCATCTGCTCCCAAGCAGCTGAAGCGGCGAATATGCAACATCAACAGCAACAGCAACTGCAACACGGCACTATAATGAAGCTATCAACCGTAAGATGGCGCTTAGGCACGCAATCATACTTGGGAAACCTTAGAGACCCCCGGCGATATGCGCCGAGTACGCGAAGGACCTCATGTGTGCTGACTATAAGGTTCCAGAGAACAATTTCTCCAACCAATACATTCCCTGTGAAGTATTTTTATTACTTTGCTATTGCCCCTAAATACGATACCAAACATCTTAATATAAATTACATTTTCTTCAAAAATTAGTAATATTTACTGCTAGCTAATATATTTTCCAGATTTAAAAGTGTAAGAGGAGGATATCCTTTCCCGGAACATCACCCGGATCAACTAGCCTGCATCGTGGCCACCGTTTTCGTAATTTTCGCTATGCGGCATAAACACGGCGAACACTCTGTCGCTGGCACACGCGGCGTATGCTTAATATTTCCGCCGCATCCTATGCGCATATTCATTTTTGACGACGCTTTGACGTCGTCCGTTCGTTGACCGCTGGGGAATCGCCGGCGGGGGCATCAGCATTAGCGTTTAATAGCAGACGACGCTGTCCTGGGCGCTGGGCTGCCATCTTTACGGATATATACCCCGTGGTGGTGACCTAAATTTGCCGGTTTATGAAAAATATATGTGTGCAATATAAAATGTTTCCCTCTGCTGCATGCATAAAGCGTTGCGAAAAAAATATGTTATATATAGAGAGAGCTAGGAGGGCAGGGCTTCATGTTTATACTTATTTACATGGGGACGTCACAGGGCGGACTGCGGGGCCAGTTTATGAAGCCTCGCCCGTTCGTCGTTTTTATTTTTTAGTCAAACGCCAAATGGCGACAGTAATGGCGGTGTCAAAAGCGGAAATGCCCCTGAGCTGCGGTGGTGGCTCGGCAACATCAAAGGACGATGAGAGTTTAAATTACGCAGCGAAAGAGGTAACTTATGGGAAGCAGGACTTTTGGATGGCAAGTAGTGCGAAAAGTTAGGGCCTTACTAAGAGTAAGAAGAGATTTCTGATGGCACGACCTATTGTAAATGAAGTAAATAAAACTTTTTACTGTTCTTTTCTGGCTTGTGAAAAATCCTGTTTTTTTTTAGGTAATAAATTCCTTTAATATTCACTAGCTTGAGTGAAGTTAACCCCAAATACAATCCCCTGACAAGTCCTTTTATTTCAATATACGTCAACTCCCAGGTGTTTCGATTACAATTTTTCAATAAACTACATGTAAATGTCAAACGATTCCCTCTTTGTTAATATATTTACTGAGCCATGGCACATCCGAGCGCCAGGTGTGATTGAGGCCCGGTCACATCTGAGGCGGAGGGAGAAATAACAAGGAGACGTCGACGATGAATAAACAGTGCTGTGCGAGCTCAGCAAATGTGGCCCTGTTGACTCTGCACTTTGAAGTGCGGTCAAGCATTTTGTAATAATATTTATGCTGATTCCGGGGCGATATTCCAGACTTCTTTCTGCTTCTGTTGAGTAAGCGTAAATATGCATGCAATTGTTTTGCGGGGTGAAGTCGGGGCGTAGTCCTCCGTCCCTGGCAGATGCAAAACTTTCGCCCTAAGTTCAAGGGGAAATTATGGACGATTTCGGGGGATGCTGGGAGCAGCTTATCATAAGCAATAAACGCTAATGGATGAGCCTTGTGTCGGTCGGTCAAGAGGGGGATCCCACCGAAGCACACTTGAGGTTCAACCCCGAAAAGGTGACAAAAGATATCGCAATTTTATGAGTAATCCTCTGACGCCCTGACAAGGACATGCACTGATTACGGTCTCTGTCCTTGCCGCCTGCCTCTCGGACGGCGGTAATAAAATTTTCACTCCCAGATAGATTTTAGCATTGTCTCGCTTAGAGCGGATAATATGTCCGACTGTGTGGAGTCCTCCCCGGCATCCAACCACCTCCGCCTGCCCGTCGACCCGTCTGCTGATGCTGCTCTGCCCGCTCGGATGTTGTTGTGAGTCATATTAAAAAGTAACGAGCAAAATATTATGAAGCCAGACAAAAGGCATTTCCGGCAGCCGAGATGGATGTGGAGAGGGATCCGCTCCTATATTGGATTCACACGATGCAATGTTTTGTGAAGGATGCCAGGCAGCCGGCTTAACTCTTGTTCATTGCCTGTTGTTGTTTGACCGGCCAACACAGACCCAGTCCGCAGTCCCATCAACCCACCATCTCGCCATATTATATTGTGTTCTCGGACCCAGACAAGTCTGCATTGCTGCATGTACCGTGTCCTGGCTGGCTTCCTAGGTTATCTCCGAGGTCCCTTGCCCGGGGGCTGCTCACACACAGCATTATTAATAACCATAACTCAAATCTATTGCCGCTTTACTGCTCATTGATTCTGTTTATGGCCATGATTTCGTCAGTTCTTTTTGTTCGCCGAGGGCCCCTTTCAAAAGTTTTGATTTGGCCGCAGAGCATGAGTTTGAAATGGGTATGAACTTTGCGGAATGGAAGAGTGCCGGAGTTCTGAATGGCACTTGTGGAAAGGCCCATTAGAGATATTTGGCCATCGATGTACTGAAGTGAGTTCTTCGGTAGGAGAAGGAATTCATTTGGATGCCTTTTTGGCGGCTTAAAAAGAACGAGTATTTAAGATAAAATACATTTATATTGGGTTAATGTATGGTTGATATTTAAAATAAATTTAGTTGAGAGCAAATATCTGAGATATTCAATCTTATGTCTTAGATACTTTTGCTACATCCTTACTCCCAAGACCGTAAATCGATCCTGCTGCTCAGCCATCTTAAATTTTGGTTCCTCCTTCCGTCCGAATTCCGGCAATTCCCCCATTTGCCTCTCCAGCTTATCATTCAAAGCCGGCACTTTGAGATATCCCAGGACCCGCCAACGCCAACGCCAACGCCAACTGGTCCTTTGCGGCAAGTTTTAATTGTGCTCATATCTCAAGAACTCTTCTGGATCGCTTCGCTGCTCGTGGCAAAGTTTGCATTTGGCCATTTGTGTGTGGACCAAACTTTTTTGGGCCACGGCTCTGACACACACGCACACTGGCAGGCCAATTGCTCAGCAATCCATGTTGCCATTTTACAACACTTGGCATTTCTCTTGCTGCCTTTGGCTAAGATCCGCTCTTGATGTTGACTTTTACTTTGGCCAAGTGCTGGCTGGGCGTATAATTTCACCGCTCACTGTCGTAAATAGCACTGCACGGCCACTGCCCAGCAAGGGCGGTCGAGGATGGCAGGGACGATGAGTATTTTCTTAATTTTCTTGCACTTCCTGCAGCCAGGCAAAAGTTTTTCCAGCTCTGCCAGCTAGAATCATCATCAGCAGCAGCAGCAGCAGCAGCTTTTCCGTTTGTCAGCTGACAAAGGGCGTGGGACAAGGGGGACGACATTAAAGTATTATGCAAGCGTATTAATGCACTCAACGGACAAGAAGACATGGCAGACGGAACGCCATGGAAAAGTGACCAGAAACACTTGGAGAAATTTACTTTTAAGTTTGCTTGAATTGGATAATTTGTTTTCTATATAGAAACAAGTTTTTATCGGCTCCAAAAAAAAAAAAAAAAAAAAAAAAACCAATTAAAAGCTTTCCGTAAGTTTAAGAAAGTGAAAAAATGTTAATATTCTTTTGCTCTCTGTTGCAAAGTGCAGTGATAAGCAGCGAGACAGTATTAAGGGTATCGGAACTGAGACAGATATCGCAGCAGGAAAAATCCAGGCTCCAGTTAAAGTTTTCCAGCAACGTCAGGAAGCTTCTTAGCCATGTCCAAGCCCTGACTTTCGACATTAGCGCCCGCCGTGGCTAATACCGAAACGGAATGCATCCCATAAAGTGCATAAACAATTTAATTTATTTTTTATGAAGTAAGGACAGCTAATAGCAGAAACACCTGGTTTAAAATCAAACAAAGTGGCATATTGAATTTTCGACATGGCAGCCAACAAGCGCGTGTTTCTTTCATTTGGGCCGCCCCCAAAGACAGGCCTTAATTCAATTAGGCCTGAGTTCCCCGGGGACGCAACGCTTGTCCGAGATCAAGTTGCTGTCCGGCATAGACTGGAGTTGTGTTGTGTATCGGTGTCTTGTCAACTGTCAAAATGACCCCAAACTATGGTATTGTTATTCCCAAATGCATTTAGAGTTGATGCCTTGAGGTACAGGCAAAAATAATGCAATTTGGCCAGGGATATCTCCATAGACTCCTCAAAGCCTTTGAAATGATTTGTATTGATAACTTTACTTACCTAAAACTTCTTCCGAAAACTAAGCATTAATGCATCCCTGAATCAGTTGGCATGATAAAAATCACAAACTTAAACCGACATGCGCCTGAGGTCCTTTTGGTTTGATTTATGTTTTCCGGTCCTCCCAGCGATGTCCTCAGCTGGCGACAGGTCGCAGCTGCGGCTGGGAAGTGTGTGTAAAAAATAAAATGAATTCCGCTTTCCTTTGTCACTTGTTTGGGAAATTAGTTTTGTTTGCGGCCCTCGGACCACATGTGATTTGATTAGGAAGCCCGAATCGAAGAGTCATTTATTTCGCAGCCCGGATCTTCCTTGAAGCGTTAACTTCCACCGCCTGTCCACTTGACATATTTTTACGGTTGAAAAACTCGGATGGGAGCGCTTGGCTCATTCATTCCTTGATTCGTTTATTCATTCATCAATCAGCGTACGCGACACAGCATGAAAAATGTCAGTGGAAAAGCTCCGCCGTGTGACTGGGGTATAGAGTAGTGTCGATGGGAAAATACCCTGTAAAATGAGTCATTGAGTCACTGAGCGTCGAGCGGAGACTACCCTTTCCCGTCTTCCTGGCACTCCAAAGGCGGGGTATCCGCGGAAAACTCTTTTCCAACCCACTCGCAAAGCCATACCCCGCCACCTTGCCCATTCGTGGCGATGCGTTGTGAAAATTGGCAAGTCACTTTTCAACATTTTCCGCGAGCCGTGAAGCAATCAATATTGATTGCATAATGAATGACAATCAGAGCTGCGCTTGACACTTGACGCCCCGTCCCTCGACACCCACGTTTCATATTTCGCACAGAGGAAGAACCTCCTAAAGGGACGATTTTTCTCAGTGTGGGAGGGAGTCTCCCTCAAAGCGGGACATGTGCTGGCTGACCTGTGGCATTCTAATTGCGCTGGCACTTTTCCGAAAGTTCAATTGGCACAAGCAATGCACCGCATACCAGGGCCGCTGAAGATGATTCAATTGACATTCCCGTGCGCAGGGAGCGAGGAGGAGTCGATGGGATCCGATCCGGATGCTCTGCTGGCCGTGTCGGTGGCGTTCATGTGAATGTCCGCTTGCCGCTGCGGACGTAGGAGGAGGACCAAGGACCAAGGAACGGGGACATCGGGCCGAGGACGTCCAGTCATCCAAACTGTCCAGTCAGCCACACAATGGCCGCCACTTGGCTGGTCGCTGTCATGGCCAACGTGGCCGTAGCGACGTGGCCAACTTGGCCAACAATGGTGGCAGTTGTCTCGACGGCAGCCCCTCTTTCTCGCCGTCCCGTCGATGGCCCAGTGTTTTTGCTAACTTTTCGAGCTCAGTTCGCTGGATCTTTTGGCGTACGTGTGCGGCGTTTTGGCCCGGCTCTCTTTTATTTCCCGCTGCCTTTCGTATTTTGTTGCAGTTTGTTTTGTGCTTTGTTGGCTGCCATTGCGCCATTTTAGCCGTTGATGTTACCTGCTGCCATTTCTGGTCATACCCTAGCATGGAAGAGTGGTCGTTAGGTACTATGGCTAGGATTGAGAGTATTCAAAAGTGGAAATTAAATTTAGAAAGGCAAGGAAAAAAAGGAATTAATCTGATTCATATTAAATTTTAAAAAATATATCACAAATATCCTACTGGAATTTTTGTTGGTTACTTAAAAAGAGCATTCCCTAGTTTCCTTTGGCCAAAACTGCATCCTCCATTTCTCCATCCTGTTCCAGTTTAGTGTGTTCTTGTGTCACTCAACAGCATTGGATTCGATGTGAGCGCCGAAGTCTGTGTTCCTGTGTTTGTGTTATTTTTTAAATTGAACATATTTCCGTTCGAAATATACTGTTTTCACCCACTCCCCGGCCCCGAAATGCGCTCCATCAACGGGGTATTCATTTCCTGTTTGTTACGGTCGAGACTCGAGAGTCTCTGGAGCGAACGGACCAGAAACTGAAGCATCCTTCTGCCCCATTGAGCTGGCAACTTTAAAGAGAAACATTTGTTGACACACGTGAGCCATTAGCCCGGGTATTATGCTAAAAATCGTTTAAAATATGCACACAAAACCTAAACGCAAATAGTGCAAATTGCTTTATGCATGTTTAAAACCAATTAATTAAGCAAAATTCGTTTGATTCACCTGTCGGCAGAGTGTCCCTTTTGCTCCTTGCTGGGGCCGGCAAGAATGCGAGCAAATAAAGCAATTCCAATTTAATGAATTTCAGATTCCCTTTGTTGTCCATTACTATTATTTTATTATTATTCTGCCATGGTCTATTGCGTCGTGCACAAAGGCTTTGCCGGCAAATTATTTAAACGAAATCAATTTTATTAACTTTTATTGAATTTTTCATTGGGTTCAGCCAATTAAGCACGCTGGCTTTTCCCGTCTTTTTTCCATCCAGAGTTCCGGCTCTATTTTTTTGTGTCTGTAACGGGTTTGGTCTATCATTATTGTTGAGCGATGTTTGTGACAAGTGGCCGCGACAACTGACAATGGCTCTTACAATGGCTAAAAACACGTGCAAATGGAGAGCTGGGATTTGGTCATTCTGGAATTTGGTTTTATGTGGGAACTGTGAAGGGGATGGTAGAGCAAGTGTGTCTAAAATTGTTAGATATATAAATTCAACTGAAAAAATATTTTAAAATGTGCCGAAATTGATATTCTAATGAGCATAAGGTGCCTTTCTACATAGCATGTCGTGCTTCTTGTCTTTGAGTGGCTCTAAGGTCGCATCTTAATTTCTTAGACATTTTCCATAAAATTCAGAGACTTATAGAATGCCTTTAAACCATTTTCAGTTTATTTTTCTACATACTAAATGGTAATTATTATTTGTATATTTAGGTCCTTACACGTTAATTAAAACGTTACTTTAAATATTATTTAAAGCTTAATATTACTTACAAAATCTGCAAAAACATTCAGTAAAATTCGGCCTGTCACAGTCAGCGTTTTTAATACACTCGAATGCATATATGCACTGGCTTTCCCAACCCCCCTCCGATTTTCCGCCCACATAAAATAAATATTTTAACAAGTGTTATTTTAATTGCGTGCAAGTGCAGTATGGCCAACATTTCACCATTTCGACGTGTTGTTCTGGCAACTGCTGCTGTTTACACTCACTGTTGCTCTTGCTGTAATATGCACACATGTCCGAGGGGGGCCATATGGGCATGGCACGGACTGTGTGCCGCGTGAGGTCGCATAACTTTCTGGCCATGGAAGTGGGACCGAAACTGGCGCTGAGGTTGAACCTTTTTATCTGATTAACGCGCTGCCTGCATAAAAATTCCCGCCATTCCGATTTAATTTGCCCGACTCTGCGCCGGAGCCCGGGCAGGGCAAAGTTTTCACTTTGTCACCTTCCTTTGCCGGAGCTGCGCGCTGCATAAATCAATTCAATTTGTAATAAATTTCAAAACTTTTCATTTTATATTAATTTTGATGCCAGCCAACGCCTGTCGTCGGCGGCATCGCCGTCCTCGTCGCAGTTCGCCCATCCTTTGGCCCCTCCTCCGGAGGCCGCCGCAAGAAATCAATTTAATTCTAATAAAATAAGTGCGGGGAAAGTTGCGGCGCCTTCCGCAGCTTTATCGGGCACTGAGGAAAATTGTGATTTTATTTTACACAGAGTTATCTTAAAAGAATAGGTTGTTAGTTGCTAAAAACAATAGTGGGATTCAAAAAGACATTTGAATATCAGTTGCAGTCAAGATAGTCAAGTAAAAATCTGCTTTATCTGAACACTAAATACTGTTTAGCATAAATACCTCAAATATTTACATTTAAAGAAATGTAAGTTTAAGTCAAGGGCTAAACCCTATAATAAATTTATTTCCAGTGCTTTCAAGACGCTGTCCTTTCTCACTCTCTTTATGCAGAGCATATTTCTGCGCCCCACTTTTCCACATTTTCCTTTGTCCTGCCGGGGTCCTTTCCCGGCCTCTACACAGATCCTGCCGCTGCTGCTCCTGACTGCAGCTTAACAAATTGACTTTCTCCGGCCGCGGTTCGCCTTAGTTTCCTCGCCTTTTTATTTCCTGCACTGCATACTTACTCACTCTGTTATTATGATTATCGGCTGAGTTATTGCTGCTGGCAGAAGGTCCTTTTATGGCCTGTCTGGTCGCATTGTCGTCACTTTGTCGTCGAAGCGGGCACATAATAATAATTTCCAATGCCAATTCCCTCACAAATTAATTCGGCTTGACTTTGTGGCTAGGTGCGGTGATCTCGAGAGTCCCTCCCTCCTGAGGAACTCCAAATGGAGCCTGTTTGGGGAGTGGGAAAATCAAGAAGTACATTTACTTCGGCATTCTGAAGCCTTTGACAAATGATGTGTGATTAGGCAGCACTCACTCTGCCCGCTCCACCGGCTTTCATCTAAACTATTTGCTTGGCTGCTGGGCTCTAGCCCCGCCCCCTTGAACCCACCGAGAAATGCAATCAATTTGCTCAACAATTTTTGTCATTTGTTAAATTGGAAATTGCCAGCTGCAGGCCATCTCCCATCCGGGGGAATCCGGGACAGGGAAATTCCTCTGGACATTTCGAGAATTCTCTTTGTCCTAGGCCTACCTACCAGCTGGCTGGTCCTTTGCCCATTTTGTTGATTGGTCGCCTTCAGGCCTTGAGCTCTCTGTGCAACTTTTGTTGATTTTTAATTGCGTCGATTTCTCCTGCACGCACACACTCCCCACACACAGAATCGTTGTGGAATGAAATAATTTATAACCAGGACCAGCCAAAGTCCTCTAGCCTCTTCGGACAACTTTCGAGAGCTCATTTCGCATGCAATGGCCAAATAAAATACAATCCGACCTGTTTGCTCAGCTCCTTTGTGTCTGCCTTGCCAATTTGTAGCAGAGTCAACGATTTGGGTTTATCCTTGGTGTTAATCCTGCAAGCACTCCTGTGCGCACTCGAGAAAACATCTGAAGGAAGTATGTAACTTTACTAATTACTCCAAAATACTTGTAATTATTTCTTGTGTCTCATTGCATTATTATGGTATTATTGTAACAGAACTATCATAGAAAGTCTCTCGTATTAAAAATAAATATATTCATTTGTTGTTTTCACCTTTAAGAAACTGTTTCGCCATTTATTTAGTTCATTTATCAAAGAACAATTTTTATTAAAGTGCAGTAATTATCAAGATATTGAGATGCTCTATAGTTTCTCCACTTCCGCCCGTCGAATGCAGTTGAGATCCCTTCAGTGCAGGGCTCGATTTCAATGGCTTTATCTTCGCAGCTCTCCTTTCTGCTCATTTTAATTATTTTTATTGGTACTGGGGCCGACACTTGCAAGGGCCTGGGCCACCGCGGCGTATGTGTAATATAATCGTGTTTACGCCCAAGGACTAAACGTGGCGAAACAATTGCTTTATGGTCCCGGGCCAGGACCATCGCACTCGCACACACATGCTCACGTTTTATTGAAGTGTTTAACTCATGACCAGACATTAACAACGTCTGGCGTCGCTCTCCGTTATCATCCGCCGGGCAATCAAAGTGTTGTCCTTTTACGGGCTCCTCCGCCACGACAGCCACTCCCGCCCAGACTGCCAGGATGCGACTGCCACTGCTGCTGCAGCGAAAGCTAAAAGCACTTGGCTGCATCTTGGCTCATCATCAACGCCAAGTAATTGCCATTGCAGCACTCCATCTGGCTTCCCCTTGCCACGGTTCCGAGAACTTTCGGGTTTTTGTGTGTTGTGGCATTTATGGTGCACTTGCGATGTCCCGGCTGGATAAGGTGTCCTTGCTGGCAAAGACAATTAACAAAGTGCCGAGCGAGCGGGAAAGGAGAGAGAGTAGAGCCATTCTTTTGGTAAGTCGAGCGTTGCTCCAATTTTACAACAATAATTTCAAACGATTTAATTGAAGTTAAGAATATTTAATACTTTACAAATTTAACAAGTGTTTTATTATAAATATTACTCAAGTCCAAATAGTTATTAATTTAAGGTCCACCCCATTTGAATTTAGATTGCCATTAGTAACTATTAATTTGAAGTATAGATTCCGTTATTCAGTTGGGTAAAATCGGTTGGTTATTTTTCTGCCACGTCTATTTATAATCCAGCTTAAAATCTTCTTCTTGGCTTTGTCCTTCACGGTGTCACCCTGCACAAGATCGTTATATTTGTCATCTAACTTCTCCAAGTGGTCCCCGATCAGATCCAGGGCGAGCTGAGCTTCCGGTGTCCCTGAAGAAGCTTCCAACACCTCGGCTTTCTCGCTGACCTTCTGGTTGAGCTCAGCATCCGGTGTTTCTAAAGGAGCTTCCAACACCTCGTCTTCCTTGATGTCCTTCTGGTCGATCTGTGCTTCCGGTATTTCTAAAGGAGCTTCCAACACCTTGGCTTCCTGGATCAGCTCCTGGCTGAGCTCTGCCTCTGGTGTTTCTGAAGGAGCTTTCTCGATCTCTTCCTGGTCGAGATCAGCACCCAGTGTCCCTGAAGGAGCTTGCAACACTTCGGCTTTCTCGATCTGCTCCTGGTCGAGCTCAGCATTTGGTATCCCTGAAGGAGCTTTCAACACCTCGTCCAGTTTCTCGATCTCTGGCTCCTGGCAATTTTTTTGCTAAGGAGAAAAGGAGAGAAGCTTATATATCTGAATAAATAAAATAATTAGAGGAGGATCAGTTAGATTAAGGGAGATTAATTGTGACAAGAGGTGGGATCTGAAAATAAGTAGAACAGTTTATCTTAAAATTATTAAATTTCTGCTGTAACGAAAGAAGAAAATTATTTTAGGTAACTACAAATATATCTATATTAGAAATGTGATTATTATTTACTGAACTCCAGCCTGTAGACATATATTTAAGTTAAGTTACATGCAACTTGAACCTGTAAGTAAATTTTAAAATAAAATCAAAGAGTTGACAAGTCATCTTCAACAGCAAAAATAAACAAAATATTTAAAAATATTATGGATCAGGGGTTGCCATCAAACGCAAATCGAAATTCAATATGAGCATCCGCACATCCCCAGCCCAGATAGCCAGTGAACTCGACTGAGCCTCGGCAAATAACCCCAGGCCCAGGATCCCACCTCTGAGCCCGGCTCTTCTCCTCTGTCCTCGCTCCTCTCCCCTCCCTGCACTTCAATTCATTTAACTGTGTTAAATTAAATCACAAATCAAAAATCAATTACAGTTATTACAGCGGCTGCTGCGACGATGTCGATGTCTACGATTTCCAATCTCTAAACGAGCGCGTTTCCACCCCCCGACTTTGACTTTTCAGCCCCCCATCGACTGCATCCCCAAGCGAGGTCCTTGCGAAGGCACGCCCAGCAGGAGTGGAGTGGCATGGTGACCTCTATCTGTATCTCTGGCTACGGGTCTGAATCCGATTGCCATTCCGAGCCGAGAAGGAGCGGAGTCTGCGACTCCTTGGGCGCACATTCCTGCAATCTGTTCCCGAGCTGCCTTTCTGCCTTCTGCCATTTGCTAGCTGCCTGGCTGCCTCTGGCTGGCTCCTTGCCTGCTCCTGCCTGTGACTTCTGGCCAAAGCTTCATCAATAATGATGTTATCGGTTACACAGGCACACACCGAGTCCGCATATTTATTTAAAGTTTTATGGGTCCGGGCCTGGGCCCGGGCCAAGGGTGGCCGCTTCCTGGCAGCCGACTGCGGACACCCGGATGAAGTGTAGTTGGAGGAAGCAATTCCAACTGGTTTTTAATTTCGATTTGATAAAGATTTTAATATTGTTAGCCGAAGATGGAGCGCCGAGGGGCGGGGGCAACATCAAATTAATGTAACGGATGTTGATTGCTCGACGAGCGAAAAGTGATTGCAGTTGTTCAAACGAGTTGATTGATTTTTCCTCAGCTGCTGCCAGATGAGGAAAAGTTGCAGCTAAGAGCGGGGACTTAGGTTAAAGGTTTTAGAAATTAAAGTGAACGGGGATTAGAGCGGCTTTAAGAACGATTTAGGAGCAATTTGAAACGAATCAGAGAAGATATACTTATTATTTTGATTTTAAAATTAGGCCTGCCTTTTTATCTTTAATTTAAAAATAAAAAAATCTTTAAAATTAACATATATTTCTTTTTCTGCTTTAAGGGATGCCACTCTTCTTGCTTGCATAATTTTTTTGTTGATTGATTAGAAAATACAAAGGCTTAGAAAATACAAAGGATTCCCCTTCTAAACTTGTTTTCATTTCATTAATTAATTTAGCTTTACATGGCAGATCCTTTGTGGCATTTCTTGGTTACCTCAGTTGCCTGCGTTATTCCTTATTCGGGATGCTTTTCCCCTGAACCCTTTGAATTCCTCTCCCCTCCACCACGAACTCGGGGAATTGCCCGAATTGACTCCTGTTTTTGGGGCCCCACCCTTCTGCTGTTAAGCCGTTTGCTTTGTCATTTTGTTGGAAATTAATTCCCGTTTATGTACATTCTGCCAGCTACTGATACTTTTTATTTCGGTGGTTGCAAATTTCATTAGGACGGAAGCTGGGAGCTGGGAGCTGGGAGCTGGGAGCCGGGATCAACCCCTGGGGCTCAGCCGAGCTTCATTTCGGTTGGAATCCCACCAGACAGTTACAACTCTTGACTGGATTTTATGAGTTCTGGCTCAACTACAAATGGCAGCCATAACACTAAAGAATCCGGAGATGGATGCGAGTCCCCGCCAGCTGCAGGCCAATTAGATTGAAAAGTTTCCGGCAACGGGAGGGGAACCTACCATCCGTGCTCCGGCCAGGATAACAATTTACTCGTTCGAGTGGCTGGCTGCTTGATTAATTCCAGCAAAAAGAAAACCCAACCGAAACTGCAGTGTCATTTGCATATCCGGAGTCCAGGGCCGGGCCAAGAGTCCGGGATTTATGCTGGGGCTCAGATGGGGCCCAGATTTTGTGGCTTTACTTTTCCGCATCATCAAATCGAAGCTTGCAAAAAACATCATGACTGGCGTAATTTACACGCCAATGACTTTCGACTCGACTAAGTACACATCCGCACATGTGATACATATGATGTACACGCAGGGATCTGGACGGGGTCTCATCTTGGGCTAATCTTATCGAGCGTGGCACAGCTCATATAGCTGGCAAAATCGCTTTAATATTGAAATTGCCAATTTCGATATTCATTAAATGTTGCCATGTTCGAGGAGGAGGAGAGGCCAGGGGCGTGTCGACAATGCGGCCCCTGTGCACAGAAGCGTGCTTATCCTGGCATCGCTCCCGCTCCATAGCTCTAGCTCCAGCCCCAGCTCCTCCTTTGGGGTGCGATATGGAGAAACGACGATGGGGACGGGGGCAATCAAAATCCATAAACATCAATGTCGCTAAGCAGCGAAATCAATGCACTGGGAGATAATCTGCCTGGTAAGTATATAAAACAGTGCAAGAAAATTTGGTAAAGTCGAAGGTGAAGTTTGAGTAAATTTAATTAAAGTAAGAGCATTCTAAGGAAACCAGAAGAAGTAAAAAGGCCACGAGAATTTTTTATTCTTGCTTTCAACTATTAATTCCTTGCTTATTTTGTAAATTATTAAGATTATTAAGAGATGTATAACTGTAATAATGTTCATGATGCTTTTCAATTGGTGTAAAATCCCTATTATATTTTTATAAATGCAAAATTGAAATAACAATTTCTACAATAAGTTTCTGCCAGTGCATCACAAATTTTACCAAGGATCTCATTTCCGCTTTCGCCCCCAGACCCCAAAAAGCTGATATTTTTTCTCACGCATTTTACATTTAATTTTTTATCAAGGCATCTTTGCCATTGCGGTTCATTATACACAAAACCGAATATCTTCCCACTGCCCCGAGTTAAGGCTTTAAGATCTGGGGAATATAAGGTGGCCGGCATAATATGCGTGGTATATATGCTCAGGCATATATGGATCCAAGGGGCTCCGCTTGTGCCTTGTGTAAATTTCATCAAAATAAATACAATTTATAGCGCAATAAGCCAATTTATGCCCCATGTTCCATCCTGTCTCACTCCACGCACAATTTGCATAAATTTAGCAAGACGCACGGCTTCCGGGGTGGTCAGGGGAGGAAATGTTATATGTGTAAACAGCAAATAAATAATATTTGATTACTGGGGCGGGGGTGACTGAGGGTCGCCATAATTTAGCCCACTGAATTATTGTTTAACTTGCTGCTTGGAATTCCAATGGTGGTTCTCGTTCTGTCTTTGCTGCTAGGCAAACGCCCTCGCAGGTCCATGGGAAATTGCTTTAAATTCGCATGGTAAATGTTTGGAAAACTAATCAAGCGCCCCACCCATCGATAAATCGAGTCCAATCTAAGGCATTTCCTTGATCAAAGACCAAGTGGAAATTCACTTAAATAAAAGCTAAAAGAGTGGAAAACAAATGAGCGGGGAGGAGCGCAATAAAGGCAACATGGAGACGACAGAATGCCACAACAAAGCGAAAAGGAGAGGAGAAACATTTACCCGGAAAGAATGAAAATGCTGAGAAAAATGGCAGAGGGCAGAGAGCGGAAAAGTGTCACACAGTGCGTATGTGGAACTTTTTTAATTGCTGGACATATGTTCACGTAATTGCTGCAACAGTTTAGCCAGGGAATTCCAAAGGGAAATGAGGGATACGAGGCACGAGAGTGCAAAAAATTCCGTTTCGAGTGTATTTTTCACAGGCTGTTTGGTTACGTGGCTCGTAAACTTATTTTTCTTAGGTTAACCCAGTGACGGCATTTAAGCCATTTCTCCCTCTAAAGAATTCCACTATTAATTGACAGAGAAAGAAATGTTTTATAAAGCTAAGCTATTGCATTTGCAATCAGTGGCATTTTACTTGGATTCGATATATTTTCCGAATTCTTGCCATTCGAGTTGCATTTTAGTTTTTACCACAAGTTATTTATACCAATATTTCTCTAAAATAATCCTCTATTTCGGCAAGAAAGGTCCTCTTCCCTGTGCGTTTTTCATTGTCTAAATGTACAATTTCAAGCATTCAACTCGGCTCGCATACCTCCATGCTCAGCTCATAATCCTTTCAGAATCGCCTTCAGCTCCTTGCCGGGGCAGCGGCAATAAATTTCCGAGGAACAGCCTCTTTCAGACTAGGCCCAGTTGAGAGTGTAACAAGCCCTAAGTGAAAAATAGAGAAAAATGACGGCTACACAAGATAAACAACACGGCCGAGTGCGAGCGAGCTACAGCTACATAAAGTAAAACTGTATTTAATTAACCGACATTGCAATTACAAATTCTGTGCAGCGCGGCGGGAGCAGGACTCTCTGTTCAGGGCATGGGCATGGGGCTTGCAGCAGGACTCAGCTGAATCAGGACCGAAGGAGCGGAGCAGCCGAGGACCCAAGGAGCAGCAGCTGCTGTTCGGCATACTAAAAAGTAGCCGAGTAAAAAGCAAAGCGACGTCGAGCAAAACAATTTCATTTTGTGCACAGCCGGCTGAACTTATGGGCTGGAATGGTGAAAGGGCTCTGCTCGTTCTCCTGGGCACAAGGCGCCATAAACGTGGCCAGCGGATGAAGGACTCTGCACAGTGGTTTTGGAGAAGCAGGAAAAGTCAGCTCAATGGGGATATATCTCTGAGAATTAGGAAATTTAAAGGGTTTACCTCTACTTCCATATTTAGTTATGCAAAGCTAGTAGCAATCATTAACCCAAGTTCGATAGAAGAGAATTTCACAATTTTAAAGTATTTATTCCTATAATCCTTGAAGGTTTCCCCACTGTCTTGACCAATCGTAGCCAAACACAATGCAGCAGTTTCCAAGGCGGGCAAACAAAAGCGCAGCCCCAGAACCAGCAGCAGCTGACTTGGAAGATATAGCCGGGGAATAGGACCAAGAATTGAAGGAAGGATCTGCGGGGGCTAAGGAAAGGACTGCCCTTTGTTTATGGCTTCCAGAATTTACACCTTAAAGCATTGGCAGTGCGAGACGCCTTCCTTTCAGCAGTCTTACGGTGTCCCAAGTGGCAGGGGAAAAAATTAACGGTAGCCAGTTATCATCCAGGAGCAGGAGCCCTTCCTCGCCTCACCTCTCCCCCCGCCCACTGTCTTTAGTCCTTATCGGTTTTGTCCTCCGGCAGCAGACGGGGCTGCTACAGAAAAATAAAGGAAAGGAGCGAACAAACTTGTGCATAACTCAAAAAAGTCTTAATGAATTATGAGTCCAATGTTGCCGGGTCCTGTCTCGTCTGATGTCTCGTCTGCTGCCAGTTGTCTGAGAGCTGCCTGTGGCAGGACCGAAGAAGCTCCTTCAAGGACCCGCTCCGCCTGCCGCCCGGTGGGTGGGCTAGTGACTGAGTGAGTGCGTCTGTGTGCGGCCGATGATGGCTGTGATTACGACGCTTTAGGTAAGCCAGGTGGATGTCTTGATTGTGGTAAACGATTGCATTGCCCGCCCTCGGTTTGGGTTTCGTTTTAATCACAGTTTAAGGCAGGAAAAAGTCGCCACAAAAGCGGAGTAGACAGTGTATTGCTTATTGTTTATTTAACGAGATGTCATAAGTAATCCTAGGATTAAATAGCCAAAAGCAACGAGCTCTTATTAGAGTCTTGTCTCTTTGGAAGTTCTTGCAACCCATGCTCTTTCCGTGTTTGTTTGATTCCAGACTCCGTCCTCCAACTTTCCCTAATCTGCTTGTTACATAAAGCATTCGGTCATTCAGAGTCGTTGCCTTTGATCGCATAACACTTGAATCACTACATTTGCTTACTGCCCGCAGGCTGCATAAACAATCGGATCCCGCACACACATGCCACCGGAGGACAGTCCATTTGTTTTAATTATTATTGCTATTATTGTCATGCTGACCAACTAAGCAACAATGAGCGGAGAGGAGCTGCAGGGACACTACACGGACTTGGACGTGCAGTAAACAACCAGAGTGGAAGCTGCCGGGGAGAGTCGGCGATAAATAAAATTCCCGAGCATAAAATCTAAACAACCGAAATGAATGTTGCCTGGCAACAACAGGAATGGCACAGAGAGCGCCAGCGGAACGGCAAGAACGAGCAAACAAATAATTCCATGTCACACAATGATGAAAGTTTTGTAATGTTTGATGTTCCCCTGCAGGAGTCCCCTCTCTGCTCCCTCTGGCAGCTTCAGAAAATTAAGCAATTTAATTTAATAGGTGCGGGTAGAGAGGACGGGAGGAGTGAAGCTGGGACTGGAACTGGAGCATATCCTCGGCGCACTCGGCTGCTCCTGCTGTTGCAGGACAATAATTCAACACGTATTTAAATGCATGTCCCCCGGCCCACTGCGCAGCCCACTTCCTCGGCACCGACACCACCAACTGTCTTGCAAATGAAAATTTACTGTGCATGTTGCCCATGCCAGACCCAGACCCAGACCCAGGAATATATATCTAAAGCCAGAGACACGGCCCGGAGTCAGAGACGGAACAAGAAAATTATGGTGTGCTCAGGGAACGAAACTCGAGATACCCTGGGAGATGGTATGGATTAATTACTATGATTTTATGAACTACTAATGATAGAGGATAAATAATTCATATTTTGAAAAGCCCGCTTCCCCATTAGGAGCAAAGCATTGAGTTTGTTCTCGGAATGTTTAAACTTTTCTCTCATTAAAATTGTGTTAATACAAGCTTAGATATCCATCTTAGATTTGATACTTTCAGATTCTGATTTATTTTAAATAAAATTTAACAACCAGATTAGATAAATTTATTGATACCTCATTAAACTCACAGCAATTTGATATCCTAGGGTAAAGCCAAAGACCCTACTTCCCCGCCCTGCTCTAAAATATTGTTCGTGCCAGTGCCCGGCAGTGTGTGTGCGAGTGTTTGGAAAAAGTTGGGAAAACAACTGGGAACTGGGAACTGGAACTACAATTGCACAGAGAAGCAGGGACAGAGAGCGGCCAATCGAAAAGCTAAATCAAAAATGTTTGCCGGCTAGTCCGACTCGAAGCAACTAATTTCAGCTTAACCCAGTTTGGCCGCATTTCCACAGCAATTACCGTGCTCGGGGCCTGATCTCTGATTTATGATGCGACGACGACTGGCGCAACAATACAGCGTTTTTGTCATTTAATGCAAGTTGAAGATAAATTATTGCAAACAATTCGGGTCGACGTCGACGGCGGCGGCCATTGGGATATTGGTTGGGCTGTCAGCGGGGCGGAAATCAGGCAACATCCGCTCCATAAGCGGATGTCCGGTTCGTTCGCACGTTCACGCTGTGCTGTACTATGCCCTGATGTCAAAAGGATCGGGGGGTCGCAGGGGAATATAAACAACTTCAATTTCGGTAACTTTCCGCGCTCGTCCGCCCTTTTGTACGAGGTTAAAATAGAGGCCGCATTCAATGGGTTTAAAGCGGCTTGGTAATTAAATACAGCAAGCAAAGCGAGAGACTTGATTACAGCACAGGGGATTGGGACACAAATTGATTTCAAAATATGCAAAACACAAAATAAATACGGTATCCCGATTCATCATAGGTTAAAAATACAGATTTTTAAGGGTAGAAAAAGGATTTCAGACTGAATAAATTCCTTAAATATTGTCATTCCTTTGCTGTTTTGCTCTGCTTGTCACCCTCGCATGTCTAATTCAATTCCAGTGCGATTCCTATTAGGACTGACGTGCTTGAGACGCCCATCGAAGTCACTATTCATTCGACGAGGACGTCAGTAAGGGATACGCCTTGCGAGTCCTGGCAGCGCCTTTCCCTTTCTGCAGTCAGCCAAATGGCAAACAAGCGCGATTGGAGATTGACGAAAGACGAGAACAGGACGAAGCAGGACTGAATCGGCTGAGTTATTACGCAAATTTAGCATCTGAATAGAAAATCGAATATTTCAAGTGGCTGGTAATGACATTTCAGATCCTCGAGCCGAAGCTGCTGCGAGTGTTGTCAGTCAGCGGCATTTTTGAGGTAAGCATTCCCACTTCCACCGCCGCACCCTGTGGTAATTGAAGCTGGCATGTGATTTATTAACTCAATAATGGCACAGATAGCTCTGAGGCAGGGTCCCCACTCCCATCGCCATTCCCGCACAGTCCGTTGTTAATGCCAAGAAAAATTGATGCAAATTTTCACCGAATTCCCGCCGACGCCCCGAACGAAATTCCACTTAAATTCCGCGCATAATTCGATTTGCATTCAAAGAGGGAAATAAGCAAATTTGTATTAATCGAAATGTATTCAACTCGAAGGAGGACGACAGCCCGCGAGCATATGCCCGGGGCGTGGGTTCGATTCTTTTGTGGTTCGCCTCGGAGTTGGGCCGTAATTGAAATATTCCAGCAAGGGTGCGGCGCTGACTCAGACTGTCCTGGCTCTTATTGGGGGTAAGGACACAGGCAAAAACAGATAAATCATAAAGTATACATCTTTCTAAGCCATATTAATAATATTTTAGATATTCTAAGGCTGTAAGTTTCATTCTATTTTCAGTGTAGCTCATTCCCTTTTCCCTAAGCTAAATAAAATAATATAATAATTCTCCCTGTGTATAGGGGAGCCTGACTTGGATTAGCAGGGAAAATCCCTCCATCTGGATTCCGATAATTTATGGATCTGCTGGCTCTTTGTTGTCTTTGTCACTGCCACTGGACAAATACACAATAAGCTTTCGGCCTTCTCTCAGATTTGCTGTCTATTTCGGGTTAATTATTTCTGAATGCCAGAGTCTGGCAGAGGCGAAAACATTTCCGCTTCCGCTGTCAGCCGTCGCCATCATCAATCTATATAAATATATATGTATACGGCGAAGGCCTCCTAAGAGCCACCACTCCACCCGCCCTTCTGTGGGCTCGCCGTCCGATATTTCAAATGGAAAGGCTTTTAAGTAGCTGTTGGCATTTTCGATTTACGACCACCAACATGCTCCCCACTGCATGTAGCCTGTAGCCTCTATATTGTATTAGCTGCAATAACAGCCATAACTAAGTACACTTCCCAACTGGGCGGAGTGGCGGCAGGACCGGCAAGGACAATCGGTTTGCATTGCCGACAACGAAATCTCCACTTGCCTGCACTTGGGCAAACAAATTACAAATAATTACATGAGAGAGGGGCCACGGCCCGGTTGGAACAGTGACCCGGTCCTGGCACCTCCCAGGCCTGCCCTGGCATGGCACCCCACTCACCTGGCCACTAACTGCAGGTGTAAACTGGCCCACTTTGTTGCATGTGTCGCCGGTTGTTAACGTCTGCGGTGCGGAGGGCAGTTCCGCCTCCTCTGCGGCACCTGCTGATGTTGATGACGATGAGGGCGATTGTAGTTGTGGCTAACTGAAGCTGGCTAACAGTCTCATTGGCTAAAAGGCAGGGGCCACCCAGCCACCCTCCCAACACCCCGGGCTTCTGCAGAGTTCCAGGGGACTGGTAGCCATCTAATCAGAAATGCAATTATAAAGGCAAATGGCATAGCCCTCGGTGCAGGCCTTGTCAGGGAATTTGATAAAGGAGAGTCCTTAAAATGTCACAGGATCCTCAAGCAGAGTACTTATGAAGAATTACAGGACATACACTACAGATAATCTAACTTGAAAGCTATATAAATAATTTGTAAGCATTGAGAGAAGCTACCTTACTTGGAAGTTTGGTGAAATTTTGTTATTATAATCCTTTGTCTAATTACATAAATTACTGAAAAATAATATGTATGTTTGAGGGCAACCCCCTGAAATAATTTAAATCAATCTGGATGACTTACCAATACTGGGAATCATATTACCAATATCCCCTAAGAATGTCAGAACCGATCAAGAGCTAAGTTTCGTACTTCTCCAAGAGTTGTTCGCAGGTCCTGTAAAGAAAAGCTCTTACAGTATATTACTTGTATGACTTATACTTCTTCTGGAACGAATAAAATGTCTAGGCAACTATGATGGAAGCTCGATGACATTGGTCCTCAAATATACATAATTGAAATAAATATTATTTACTTTACAACATGTATTTCCTTCTTAAATTCCAATTTCCTTTTGCAAACATTTTGATAATAATGCTAAAACTGAAATGGCGAATTTCCTTTAAGCTGCAGCAATACAAGTGCGAGTTTAATGTCCTGATGTGTGCCACATTTGCATTGTCTTTGTTTGTTTGCGTGATGATGACGACTGCTGGGGCTGTTGTCGTCATAGTCTCCTTGTTGGGCCATTGTCCGGGATCCGGACCCCGGACCCCAAACCCCATACCACGGACTCCGGCCTCATTGTCGGCCCTTTGTTTTTGCGCCTCGCGTGTCTAATAAAGCGCATCACAATGTGGGTCATTGTACGACGACACAGGCCAGTTGCCAGCCGGTAGGCGGCAGTCGGCATCATATGGCTTTGCATTTGTCAGCAGCAGGCCACCGCTCACAGCAACAACAAAAAGGAAGCCAGGACGCCAGGACACCAGCGAATAAAGCGCTGCTAATTGCAAACACACACATATGTTCGCTATCTGTAAAGTGCGCTGGAAAAAATATTGGGTCTCATTTGTATTTGTACTCCCTGTGGAAAAGTCTCAAATTTTAATTTATTTCAAGGCGCAAATACATAGTTATTTATATGTCCTTCAAAAACAGGATATGTGTTGTCCAATTTGATAAATGTACATACATATTTAAGGGCGATTTTATTTATTAACTGGAGATACGCGTATCACATCAACAAGCTTTGCCTCCCCAGGCGGGACCCAAATTAAGTTTGCACCACTGTCCTGAAAAAAATATATTTTGAATACAGAAAAAATCACAGGACACTTGTCCAAGGAGAACTCACGAGGATCTGGTACATCGCCAGCTTGAGCAGCCGCAAGGGCCAGCAGCAGTACCAGTACCGATGAGATGAACTTCATTTTTTCTCTTTGTGAGTTGCAACTGCATTTGACAGGATTTATATAGCCAAAATAAAGTTGAGAAATTTCAAAAGATTAATCAAGCGTAAGGTAAGCGTGACATTGAAAATTATACGCTTCTGTTATTTTGAACTTTAACCTAAAAATAAATTAGAGACGCTTGTTTACCGATTCTAATTAGCTTTTATGCGAGAATAATCCTGACGGATTATGCAGTCTATAAGGTTTATATCTAAAAATATTGTTTATTTTATATTTAATTTTCCACATAGTTTTCAAGATTTAAAGTTCACCGTTAACGATTGAGAAACCTTCGCATACTTTCAGGCAGCTAAGAGCAAAGAAATAACTGCTCCGAAAGTAGGCAATGTAGAGTCTGAAGACTCAGCACAAAATATGTAGAATACTTGACATGGAATATTTGAATATCTGTAGGTATAAAATTATTAAACAATGCGATGATTAATTTAAAAATATTTATCTAAATACAGAGAATCTGCAGAATGGAGTGTGCTCTGGGGCAACTACAGATCTATACAATCTATACTCCACATAATGTTGCATTTCACAACCTTGGCTAAGGGATGCCTACATACTGGCCGTCGTCTAACATCGCAAATTATTATAATTATTAACACAAAGATGTGTTATAGGAAAACAAAGGGATCCTAAGAACCTCTCTAATTAGCAGCTACACAATCCAGGAAGGGTTCTTGTTGGTCCTCCCCCATCCCAGCTGTAACCCAGAGCTGGGGGCTCCAGAAAATCACCATTCGATGACCACAATATGTCTTCATTGCCCGCCAACTGACAGGAACATGCTGGGGTAATCACCGCGCTCGGGGCCATGGAAATCAACGAGGCATTGTTGCACGTTGCACGTTGCAGTTGCAGTCGCAGTTCGATGGCCCGGCCACCGCAGCTGGAGCAGTGAAAGGCCGGCGGAGAAGTCGCAGCTGGTTCTGGCCAGCGAACTGCTAACCTGATTCGGTGAGCCTGAAAATCTATCACTTCCTCAGCCAGGCCTGGGCCGCATGGGCGCCTTTCTTTTGGCCACATTTTTGCCCACAAAAAACGCCAGGCGACTTGATTGACCAGCAGCCAATCGCGTTCTGTTTATGAGCCTTTTTCTCTTTTTTTATTTTATGGCAATACTTTCTAAAGGCACTGACAGTGCCCGCAGTTGTTTTATTACAAATTGGAGTTTGTCTCACGGGCGCCCAGGGCAAGTGGAATTTGCATACGCCAGAGCTTGGAAAGGTGGACTTGTGGCTTGGTTTTTATATTAAATTTGTCTGAATATTATAAAGAAAAATAAAATAATAAATGCGTTGCTCAGTGGTGTATTTTCGTAGCATTTGCAGCATATTTTCCACAACACTTTCCTCTCCGAATTTTGCATGCTGCAGAAGCGCAAAAGTTTTCCCGCAAAAGTTGCCAGCACAATCGAAGAATAAGTTGCCGCCACGCCCAGTTATACTCTCATTATCTTGGCATGTAATTCCCAGACCAGGACTCGCAGGACCCGCTGCTGCGAGCGTGTGTGTATCGTCTCCATCTTCACATGTGTGTCAGTTTTGTCGCTCGCGGACAATGGCAAAAGTTTCTGTTTCGGCTCGATAAAGTATCTGTTAGATACAATTTACAATATTCCCCCTCGTCCCCAGTCGCCGCTTGCCAGGCGAAAGTTTTTGGCAGCAAAGTATGGCTTTAATGATAATGACTTTAGCTCCGGCAGAAAGTAGCGCAAAGTTTAGAATACGCCAACGCAACGCTTTTGGGGATTTTCCCCAAAAATTCCAAGTGGTTTGAAGAACTTTTCCCCGGCACACAGATACGCGAATTAGAACGAGTTCGGCGCAGGATGTGTGTGTGTGTGTGCGTTAACTTTTCCTACGTGTTGGCCATGTGTAACTGATAAGGAAAGGAGGCGGAACCGCTAAGTGGGACAAGGCCAGGCGGTCTATTACGGAATTTGAATGGGATGTAATGCGATATCGCCGGAGCTGGTACCTCTGATGGTATGCCTGTACCTCCAGGGCCTGCAGATCGTGTCCCAGCGTTCGCCAGCGATTTACTTTTATCACAATCGCGGCAACAACTTCGGACAATGTCAGCGATTTATTGCATCAGCTTGCATCCAACTAACTAACAACACGGCGGCCTCAGACACTTGGTTACGTTGTAATCGGCCAGCGCTGGAGTTGCAGCTAGAGTCGAAGCTAGAGCCAGAGCCAGAGCCAGAGCAGTTACAGATACAGATACAGATACGCGGATAGCCAGCAACAACAAACAAGCATCCTCAGCAGCCCGTAGCTACCAAAAACCCCAATCTTCCGTTACCGTCCCGCTCTGCTTCTCGTGGGTTCCCATCAACGCGCAGCTAATCTGCACTGAAATAAAAGTCTTGTAGTACCTTCAAGTAGGTCTCATTTCAGGCAACTTAATTGCATTTTAAACAGAGAGTATAGTATTTTCCTAAGCTCAAAGAAGGGAAATGCAGTCCCACCTAGAGTGAGCCCTTCAAGCCTTAGTTATTTACCAACTATTTTCCTCTGTGCACCTTCAGTTGCTCTAGGGTTCGTTGCTGTTGTCAACTTCTTTGTTGTCGTCGCCGTCGCCGTCGCCGAAGTCTTCGTCGCCGTCATCTCCTCCTCATCAACATCAGCGGCTACAGTCCGCGGAAAAGCCTTCTCCCAGCATCCCAGCATCGGCTTCAGTCTGCAGTCCCAGGCTGTTAAGAGTTCAACTCGTGATGTTTAAGTGGTTTAAGCCAAGGTAACGATTTCCTCATTGGTCTACAATTCTCCAGTTGCTGTTGTTGCCGGCGACATTCTGTCATGCCACGATCACGAACCATTCGTAACACATTTGTTGCAATTTTCGTCGCTATTTGTTAAGGTTCAGGCGGGGTTCAGTGGCGGCCCAAAGGGACTCCGCCGCTCAGAAGTTGTAAAATATGTACTAAACAGCAGGATAAAACGATTGATTGGGTTGATTCAGGAGAGGTGTCTGCCGTGTGTTGCGTCATTGAAGAACACAAGTTATTGCCACACAAGCGGTAACTAAGTCTGTAAATTATTGGGTAACTACCTCAAGGAATCAGCAGTAATGTTAGTTAGAGTTCGATTTAAACTAGAAGGGGAAGCCGAAGTATATGTGCACTCTTTATTTATGAAATGAATAATGAAAAACTCTTTTTTTAGTTGGTTTTCATTAGGTAAGTAAATCTGTATACTGGATTTAATGAGAGAAGCTCCTCTTTACTTAATGCAGGTATTTAAAGCCGCTAAAATCGTGTGTCAAATCGCCATTTGAAGGTGTTAATGGCCGCCTGCTAAAGCGGTTATCCTATTTGCACTCGCATTAAATTCACTTCCGCTAGGCGGGCAGCGACTTCCGCTTTGGCAGGAGAAGAGATACAGAGATAGAGAGAGAGCGGAAGGGGGAGCAGGCGGGGAAAACAGGTGTAAACTGTGACGCCGCCAACGGGCGACACATTTGGCAGCTATTCAAGTGTGATAACAACAATGTGCCAAAGCCGCTCGAAAGGGACACGGCGTGAGGGAAAACAAAGCGGGCGAGGAAGAGTAAATCAAATTGAATAATTGCCACCACCAGGCGGGGCAGATGGAGATAGAGATGCAGAGATGACGAGATGGGCAAGAGGAGACAGCTGGCAGGGACATATGATCGAGGCAGCGACAGCAAAAACAAACGCAGCCTAACAAGCCTGGGCAACAATAACAATAACAGTGGAAGGACATCGCCATCCGCCATCCACACACTGAAACAAAAGAGGAAATCAAATCGTTGACTTACTTGGAAATACTCTACAGAAATCCACAGAAAATGTCATTACATAAAATCAAGAAAGGCTTACATCATCCCATTATATATATATAGGTATCAGAATGTCCTGATTTTTCCCAGTGCCCCCTGCCATTCCGCTGCGATGAGATGCGCTGCGATGCGACTTCAATTCAATCAATTGAACGTGCCACGAATGGTTAGCAATAACAAAATACACTCCAGTGGGTTGAAAGGGCGGTGGTGGCGGAAACAAGGACCATGGACCAAGGACTGTGGACCAGGACCGCCAGTCGCAGAGTGAGAAGACCAACTGGCGTGTGAAATTGACAATGCAGCTGCAAAAGAGAGGACACTGGCCGAAAAGGGGGACACCAGTTGGTACTTTAAGGCTTTAAATGGCAATAAATAAAATTCTACTAATAGCTTGAATAATATCGAAGAAATATATACATTTTTGCAGTGTATTGAACATATTTTTGCACGCGACAAACGACCAGCGTGCGGGATTAAGAGCCAGGCACACCTGACACTCGCTGCCTCGCTCGCCGGTCCAGGGTTCCTGTCCGGCTTTACTTCATGAAAATGTCCTGTCCGCGTGTCCTGTCCCCTGTCGGCATGTCTCATTGATTGACTAGGACACACACACATCGGAAGCGGGCATTTTTGCATAAAACTGAGCTGGCTAAAATCAAGCAAATAAAACTTATTTAGGTTGCAGAGGGCGGACGGATGGGCCGACAGGCGGACCAGTGATTTTCAATATTTGCAACGGGCTGTTGCCGGCCCATGTGCCATAACAGGTGTTGATATGTTTGTACAGTGCCTAATGGAAGGGGCCTGCGACGCGAGTCGTGTGGCGAGGTGCGTGCAATTTGCACAAATTGCTGACAGACCGCACCGCGGATGCGAGACGCGAGTTCGTGGTGGGATTTGCCTGGTTATCAATTAAACAATTAGCGGGCCATTATTTGGATAGGCTTCGAGAGCCGCTCCCACGGGAACCGCTGCAGCTCCCACTTCGAGCGTTTGTCAAATAATTGTCTTCCAACCATCGCGATTTTCCATTTCCCGACCTGTCTGTCAGTCTGTTTACCGTTGGCTCTCGGGGGCGTTAAAGCCTCTGGATTGCATGACAATCCTACAGATACTGCTCACATGGAGATGTATCTTAAAGCTTGAGTGGTTCCAAGAGTTTGTTTAATCGTATATCCTAACATATTCCTACTGTTGAGTACTAGGACAGATTGGTTTTACTTTAAGCTCCACATGCCAGAAGAAGGGTTCCCAGCGGCGGAGACAAGACGAGGCGCGGCTTTTTAAATTAAAAACTAAAATCGATTGACATTCAATTTGAGCAGGCAGCTCCCTGGGAGCTTCCTCCTCGCGATGTCGTATCTCAAGTCAACATTTGTCGCTATAAATTCGCCAGTGCCCAAGTTCTGCGCATTTCCCTGACTCCGTCGCGGATGTTGGCTGCCGCTGAGAATCTGAGCGAGTATCTCAGTATCTGGGATGCGATGGGATGCGATGCGTGTGCGTGCGGAAGATACGCGCACTCGGAGACAGATGAGGCCGGAGCTGTGAGCTGGAAACAGGGAGTGCTTCTGGCTCCTGGGAAGCAGCTTCCTTCCCAGCGACAACCTTGGCAGCTGATACACCGACGGAGTCAGCTAGGGACGACATCCAATACACGCTGACATGTGTGCCACCCGATGGAGATGAAACTGGTGATGGAACTGGAGGTGAGGGGAAGAGGCATCCGCATCGCAGTGATCAGTGACTTAGGATTAGTTAGAGCAGCAACCAGTCTAAGAAAACTGTAGAAAAGAGGATAAAATTTAAGGGATGAAACTTTAAGATATTATTTTATATTATACAATAAGCTGGATATAGTTGTAATATTTTTAGTTTTATTTATATTTACAAGTTTATAACAATAAGCAATAAGTCGTCACCTACCTACTGCTATTCCAGTCATCACTCGCACCTTTCTTCGCCGCAGGTTCAACTTCGACTTGTTACTCCTGTAACCGTATCTGTATCCGCATCGTAAATGTATCTGTGCATCCACACACTCGACATATCTGCTGCCATGTGGCTTTCCGCGTTTGCGTGCAAATTTTGTGACACTTCGCCCACGGGAGCGTTTTTTGCAACTTTGGCAGCTGAGCGCTGATCCAAGCTCCCTTCTCCTCCTCGCTCTATTAATCCTTGCTGACACTGACAAAGTGGGACAGGTGCACCGAAAGAAATAAGCAGGGATTTAACTACCTGATTAGGGAAGGAAAGGAAGGAAATCCTAAAAACCAATTGTAGTCTAAAGATAAAGTTTCTTTCCTATGTCTAAGATATAGTTAGACCATTTTAAAGACACTTTCCTAAGCCTTGTCTAACTGGCAATGGGTCATGTACCCTCTTGTAAGGCTCGCATTAATTGCCAAGATTTACTGCTATTTTAAAGTGGCTTCTTTCGTTTTGTACATCTCAAGTGGCCCCAGGAAATGACTGATTAAATTTCCAGCATTGCTGTTAGTTCAACCCTTCATTAAGTGCCACTCCCACCGCGCAATTCTCAAAAGGCGGAGGCGACGGCACCGATGGCGTGTGCATAATTTCCCATCTGGAGAGCCGAATAGAAAGAAAGGCTGGCTGGAGAGCTGACGGGTTGATGCAACAAGTTGCAGCCGCTTTTAATTGATATTAATTTAATTGACACTCGAGCTGAGTTGTGAACTCGAGTGGCGTTTTGGGCTCGTTCTTGTGCTGGCTCTGGTTCCCTCCTCCTTTTTTCCTGACTAATCGCGTGGGCTTAGCCCGCCTTGTCAGCCGGCAAAGTGGCGGCTTCAATGAGCTTGGCTGTAAACACAGTTTTCCGGACGGGACGAGGGAAAGCGGAGTGGTTGTGCATTTTATGAGTTTCCATTTAAGTTCAATTAGGTTTGCACTCGCGATTAGCATAATGAGCCGAGGGTCTGCCAAGTGTGAGAGCTTCATGAAGTGGTAGATACTTAAACTATATCGCCGAGATGAAAAACTGGCAAGAGTTCGAGGAAAAACTTGCAAAGAATCAGCAGAAAAAGGCTCGATCTTGGGAAAAATGCACTGGTTGTTATACTTATGGGGCACTTGACGTATCTGAAATATTCTAAAAAAGAGATGCTTTTAGGGGAAAGGATTATGGAGCTATGAGCTGCGAGACTGTGCGCTTTTCCGCCGATCTAGTAAATAAATAATGGCCATTGGATCGGCACCCAATCATAACGGTGACTGGCTCTGCAGAGTGCCCTGCATCCGCTCCTCCGTGGGCTTCGTGCCGCCATGCCATCATCCTCGTCGTCGTCGCAAGATGCAGACGCTCTAATCGCTCATTAAACGGCCACAATTTGCCCGCTCGGCGTTGCATTTAAATTACTTTCCCATTGGCCCGGCCGGCAGCGGACCTGGCTGAAAAATTTGTTTATGAGGGCCAGCACAGAACAGACCTTTTAACTAAAACTAAAGCTCATAACTCTGCCAGCCAGAGACTGGGCCCCGACTCCGTTGGACAATCGAGTCGCGTGAATTTCAGCAATCAGGCGAGGCAGGCTTGTGGAAGTTGCAAAGTCGCAGCTGAAAACTGGGAAAAACTGAGAAAACCTAAAACTCTTGGAAGTCGCAACTCCCCCGCGACTGTCCCCCGTTGCAGTCGCATTCATCAAAAAACGCCAAAGTCGTGCAGTTTGGTTTCCTTTCCGAGTCCCATGCCCCACCCGCATCCTGGGGTTCTGGTCTGCCCCCGCTCCCTTATTGCAATTGGCATGCCATGCCGCAGTTTTCCCCCGCATTTTCTTCAGAATTTTCCCCGCTCTTGGGGGGAGAGATATGCATAGGCCCAGCTGACCGACGTGATATTATAAATTTAGCTTGGGTCCAGCGAGTTCGTTCCATGGGAGGCTGCTTTCTCAAATCTTTTAGAATTTGATTCTTAATCCGAATTTTAGTTTGAGTTTGAGTTATTTGTCTTGGCTCTCTTTTTTGTAGGCTAATCAGGGGGATTTCTGCTGCTACATAAAGAATAGTTCCATTAGGTTAGGAACCAATTTCCAATTCATTTCCATCTACAAAATTTCCGCTTGGCTGCCAGCTTCAGTTTGCGTCTTCAATCGATTGAAATGGACAAAAATAAGTACGTATCAGAGCAATCCCAGGCAGCTGACTCACTTTCCCACTCCGCAGCCACCCGGGCACTTCAAAAGGAATCTCAAACATTTATTAACGCCCTGCTCGGGAGCGGGCTCATAACTGTTGTAAATTACTTGGCCAGGTTGTAAATATTAATAACCGAAAGGGTGGAGCGCCGGGCCCGAAATAGAGTGAGTCCGGGGACTGGGGCTGACTATTTCGAGCCGGGCTGAGTCGAGTTGCGCCGAGCGGAGCTGAGGAACCAATTAAGCGGATTTCAAGTGCTACGAAAATAACGCCGCTCCACCGAAGAGGTGACGAGGCGAGGAAACTCGAGGAAACTCCGGGAAAACGCCACTCGACTATTACATAAGGCAGATGCTGAGGAGGGTGATAGTGCGGCATAATGGCCGTGGAGTGAAATCGGGGGACTGACATTGAAATGTGGCGCGTGCAGCAATGCAAACAAAATTAAAAATAAACATCGGGGAAAGCCGGCAAAGGAATGGTGAGGAAAGTTGCGTCTGCAGCATAAATTAAACTGCATTGCTGCATTAAGAGATCAAACAGCCGAGAGGATAACGAGGGCGGGGAGTCCCAGCAGGAGGCGACCTCTGCCCCTGCCTCTCCATCTGCATCTGCTCCTCGAGCATTTAAAATGCTGTAAATTTTAATTAGACGAGAAGCCTGCACCCCGAATTCGGAGGCGAGGCACTAAAAGATTTATCTGCCAAGTACGTATCTGAGTAAGGAGATCAAGGTGAATAATCATGGCAGATTAAGCCATGAGTATCTGTGCTTGCAGGGAAAGGTTTGCCGCTAGATGTGTTATTGGGAAGCAAGAAAATTCCCTTTACTTCCTGGTTCCAATGGCCAGATTCAAGAGCAGTTTCCATTGCCAGTTCGGCGTCAAGAAGTTGGCCATAAATAATAATCATGACATCGTTTAACCCCCGGCCAAGTGAACTCTTCGCACAAAAGGCCCAGACCGGAGTCTTGATCCGAAAGAAGTCGCGATGCCAGGCGATTTGAAATAAATCGCGACTCTCGAGGCCCCTTTGTTTTCCCTTTGCCGCTTTCCGCAAACTGCGCCGAATGCCGAATGCCGTTGACATTTCGATGGGAGATGGATGGTGAGTACTTAGAAATTTTAGTACCTCTTTCAAAGAATCTATATGATGTTTAAATATTCTTTAGTTATAACCTCTATATAGGTACCAGACCTGGATTGTTTTTTATAAATATTTGTAATAGAATAGTACCCCTTCTATTACCAATCTCACTCCTTCTTCCCAGTACCTCCGTCATCACTGGTCCTGCCCCAAGATCTAGGCCCACCTCCCATCCAGCTTATCAAAAATTGCTAGACATTGCAGCGGCCGGGAATGCTGCTAGGTAAGAACATTGTTCGACTGCGCCTTGGAATCAGCAATAAACGAAACAAAATGAAACTTACACTTTTCAGCGGACCGAGTGCTTCCTCCGAGATGTCGGCATAGCCACAATTCCTGACATTCGCTGGCTGAGATTAATGCGCCTTTGGTTGCAGCCGCCAAGCCGCCAAGTCGGCGAGGGCAGGTCAAGGGCCCGCGGTATGGAGCGTCTGGGGCCGCAAAAGTTCTGCCCTATACTCTAAACAGGGGCGGGTTCAAGGACTATTGGATGATACACAGCATGGACAGTGTTTATTAAGAGGAAGAGATGCAGAGTGAGGAGCTCCAGACCATTGTCAGTTAAATTTATTTGTTTTCAGTACAGAAGTTAAACAAGTAAAACATCTGTGACTTAATTCTTGGTAAAATATAGCAGCGATAAATAAAGTCTTCAAAAATGTATAAATATTAATTAGTAGCAGAAGTAGCTTCTTTATAGATATTTATTTCCTTTAAAACCAAGGGTATTAGAAGTCCTCCTTATCCCCATTCTAGCTCAGCTTTCTTGCTCTTTTTTGGGCCTTTTTGTCGACCTCAGTCGTCGTTTCAGTTCCAGTCTCGGATTGCGCAATAAGAGCCCTCGGAGGAAAAAAGAAAGAAGACTGTGGTGAGCCGGGGCTGGGGAGACCCTGGAGAAGAACGAGGCGCAGAAGGAGCCACACAGCAAATTGTTAAAAATAATTTATATTAAAACGCAGCACAAAAAGACATTGCAATGAAAATTGTGCAAACAATTCGAGTTCAGAAAAAGGCGAGGAGGAGATGCCAGGCAGAGATCCAGCAATTGCGATAAGCGAGGAGGATTTGGGAGGGGATGGGAGCCTGGGACTCCAGCCCGAGGCCCAGGAGCAGGGCCCAGAGCTGCAAACAAATGTCCAAATGATATTTTGTCATAATAAATGGCACAACTATGATTATTTATGACTCGAAATGCGATCGCTGCCCGTCGCCCCCCGCCAACTCTGTCAATTTAAGTCTCATAATCGGAGACGAGACGAGGAGCTATGGTCATGATTTCGATTTCTTGCCCGGCCATGTAATTTATAGTGCCAAGAGTATTGAATGCCGCCGGATTCCCGCTTCTTCTTGTATTTTCATGCCCCTTTTTGTGGCAATCAAAGCGCGACTTACGCCACGAACAGCCAGCGATAATGCCGTTTTTCCCTCCAATTCCCATTTCGATTCCGAAACCGCTTCCCTATGTTGATTCGCCGGCTTCGGTTTAGCTCTCTGCGGCTGCGATTTCCCCTGCTCATTGCCGGTCCAGGGTATTTCTGTTCTAGGTCTCAATTGTGCCTGATTGTTGTTGCTGAGGCGTCATTAGAAGCACGTAAATCAAACAGTTTTTTGTGTAGCTTTATGACTTTTTTGCTGAGAGCTGCACCATTTATGGACCGCAATTGAGGCAACAGTTTTAAGACAGTTTCAGGGGAGATTAAGCCAAGAATGCACTGGGCTCATTTGGATGCCCATTAGAGGTGGTTTGGGGTCTTGGCTACACTATGAGTTGCTGTAGGAGTTGTGGCAGGCTGAGACAAAGCCATTTCCTAGGTAGAAAATAAAAAATATTACACATAAACAAAGCTCTTTCTCATAAACTTTGGGTATTAAATGTTCAAACCTTTGCTTGCATTTTAAATAAATATTTTAGAATCAAGCAAGAAACCTTTTTGGTTATAATTGTTCGCTCCTATTGATCCACTCGACCCTTTCCCCCTTCTGAAAATCCCGAAAATCCCTTTGTTTGCTCGACTTTAAAGGATTTCTGTGGCCATTTATTGCCATATACATTTCGGTATTTTCGTGCCACTGCCAACTGTCAATAAGTCCTTACTCTGTCAGCACACATGACACCCGTTCCGTTTCCTCACTTAACCTCTTGCAATTCCACTTCCACTTCCTCCCCGGCCACGTCCGCGTCTGTCGCTGTTTTTTGCGCTCTCGTTTTTTCAGCGTTTTCAAATTAAACTTAAACTTTTTTCATTTCCATTCAGCACACATAGAAAAACTCCCTACGAGCCTCGATTCCGCTGCGCACATGCGTTTCAATTCCACGTCTTTTTTCGTATTTTTTTTCGCTAGAGAGTCTGATTCCTGGTATGCCGCGTGCTCAGCGTGTTGTTTGCTTATTTGAAGTTTCCGCAGGGAGCTGAGTTCCAGTTGGGAGCTGGGGACCGGAGGCGGGGCCGGAGCCGGAGTCGGAGCCGGAGCCAACGAGCGCGCAATATTAAATCGTCTGTATTGTTTACAATCAGAAAGCGTTTTATAGACTTTATATAGACGAACGAGTCAACACAGAACGAGAACGAGTCAAATGAATGCGGGGGAAACATATTGATCCGAACCCAGGCCCGGTCCCGTTCCCGGTCTCCCAATTCCCCAGAATCCCATGGTCGGGGCCACCGGGGAGTCGCAGTTGAGCAATTTTTGTTTCGGCTCGCCTTGGCGAATTTTCGAGCTGGCAAAAGTCACGTTTTAATCGCCATACATATCGCACAAATCATTAATCAAAATTAAACAATAATTATTTGGGCGAAATCACGAGGAGCCATATTTCTTCAGGTGTTTCTTCTGCTCGGTCCCGGGCTTTGTGGGTGCGTCGAAGGCTATAAAAATAGACTTTGTGCGGTTTTAATTGAGCTTTAATTATGCCTAATTAAGCGTGGAAATAAGTTGTTTCTTATTTTTTCCTTCGTTGCCTTCCCAGTCGTTTTTCGGAATTTTTCGCATATCACTTTAACTTTTTGCGGCAGCGTGTGAACACCATTAACATATTCGGGGATGAGGCAGCCGGTTCAGTCTGGAGATAACCCATATGAGGTGCACAATTAAGACGTCTGAGATGATAATTACTCATTCGCTGGGTGGGCCCAAGGGGGATATATAATATGGCTAAGCTGAAATCAATATGTACCGCCATAGGTTTAAGCATACTTTTCTATCTATTTTTGTAATAATTAGTTAAGATTATATGACTGGATTTTTTGGTTTTATAATTGATGATCAAGACGTATGTCATATAAAATGTTTTTTTTTTTTTTTAAATCAAAGTTTAATATATCATAACTAAGCCAAAAATTTTTTAATTTCAATTCGGAAAGCTTTTTTGTGTTAGTTTTGATTAGCTTAACAATTCAGCAAACTGAATTCAAAATAAAAAAAATATTGCATATTTTTTAGTTTTCCTAAATTTTAATGATGTAACCCCTTATATTTTTTTGAAAAAATGAGTCAAATATTTTTTGTTGCCGGATATGGCTAAATCGATTCGGCTGTTCATGCTGATCAAGAATATATGTATATGATTTATAGGGTCGGAAATAAATCATTTCCTTGTAATAACCACGTTCAACTGAGAAAACTCACCCAAAAACGAAGAAAAAACAAGAAAACTCTGTTAAAAGTATTTTTTTTCAGTCTGAAGTTGTGCCATAGATACAAAATTAGACCTTACGAAAGAAAGCTTAATTACTTCCTCTATTATTAAATTGTTAGATACCAAAGTTTAAAACGTATAACAAAGTCAAAGATGCATTAATTTCAGTTCGATCAGCTTTACCTAAAATTTTGTTTTATAAACTAAAAGAAGTACTTGCAATATACTGAATGCCCTTATCCTTCTCCGTTTTGAATGCATTATTATCTCACTCTGATTTCCCACACTCCCAAAGATGTTATCTTTTTGTCCTCGAAGCTTCGCTCGCATTTAAAGTTTTGGAATGGCGCTGAGTGCCTCATAACCGTAATCCATATAGCCCATATAGCACATATCGACTGAAAAGACCAACAAGAACTCGATTTTGTTTGGTAAACAGAGAGCGAACTGCGGGCAGAGCCACAGGGACCCCCGGGAATCCTCCAGTGGGGCCACCAGCACAAAGTAATTGATTGTTTATGGTCGTACAATTTATGTGTGTCGCAACTTCGAGGAGCGGGAGCGGGAACGGGACCGGGAAGGGGAAATATTGACCATTTGCTAAACGATAATTCAAAATGTTAAATCGACAATTTCAATTTGAGGCGAAATGTGGAAGTACCCCGCCGCCGGGGGACTGGGAGGGACCGGAGTTCACACATGACTCCCCGGCTGTAAATATAAACATAAACTCTCCACTTAATAAAGGCGAGTGCCCTGGCCCGGCCCTTAACCCCTTCTGGCCTTCTGGCCTCGTTGGAATCAATCGAACGTGTAATAAAATGCAATTTTTGCAACAACGTCGCCTGCTCCGCCGATAAAACGCCGCTCAGTTTTCTTTTATTTTTCCATTTACTCCTCTAGCTCCCGGACCCCGGGGGGCTGGGGCTTAGCCCTTTGGCACTTTAGGGTTCAATTGCTGTGTAAATGCCACTGCTGCCCCACCTTGGCCTGTGGCGTGTAAAAACCAAACTCAGTTACAAGTTTATCGACCAGCGGAATAACAAAAACAAAACAAAATTATACTCAATTTTGCCGGTCATTGTTGTTGCCACTTGTTTGTTGTTATTATTTACAAGCAATTTAAACAATCTGTTTGCTCTCTGGGTTTTCCGCACAACTCCCTGCTTTTTTCGCGGCTTTACAGCAGTGTAAACACAGCGCGGTGGTTTTGATTTTAATGGTTATTAAAAAATATCTTGAATTACATAATTTATTTGCTCTCGAGATAATCGGTAATGTTGTCAAGCCAACTTACAGGGGAATCAGTGGGGAAACACAATTAATGCGATACAAACAGGACAGGTGAGGTGTCAGGAATAGATGTGACCAATTGATATTATTATTGCTCTTGAAATATTATTTAATTTAATGTGTTGGTATAAGGCTCTTTAAAAAACACCTAGAGAAGTAAACTCCTCAATCTTTTTAGTATATGATTTTTAAAGCATCAACCACCCCACTTAATCACTGTCCAACAAAAATTCTATAATAAATAATTGCTTTTAATGCCGTATACCTTTCCCATTCCACTTCACCTCGTTTCGGCAAAATCGCAATAATATTTTGGCATAGCACTCGGCTTGTCCGCCATTCAATCGATTAGTCACGGTCGATTTCATAAATTTTCATAAACAAATTTGTTCAAGTTCCCCGGCAGCCGGGCAGCTTCCCTCAATCCCCTGGTCGCGCCCCTGATTCTTTTGGCAATGTACTGAAAAGTAAATAATGCAATTTGCCACGCAAAAAGAGAACTCAAGGAGAGACCTTTTGTGAGCGACTCTGGCGTCTGCTGCAGTTGAGCAATTATGTAATTTTTAATAGTCGCCGACGGGGGCCAGAACCACGTTACGTTACGCATTTTACGAGCGGCAGAGGGGGTTGCCTGTAAAAGTCGAAGAATAATTTATTATTGTCAGTCGGCGGAGAGCAACCCTCGGCGCTGAAATGATGGAAAACGATTAAAAATCCGTCAAAAACGTAATAAACGGTGCACTGGGATAAACACTATCTACAACAGTATATTTTCTTACGTTCCTTCAATAACTTTAATGGGTATTTTTTGCTGTGTAGAGCAATCGGAATCTGTATGGTTATAGGAAAAGAGTTGGGAGAACACACACGTCACACAGTTCGTCCTTGGAAAAGCTCCAGGACTCCGGGGCCACCCCTCCTCTACGTGTTAATTGTGGCAACTGCTCTGCTGTGACTTCTGTCCATTCGAGTTGGCCATCGCTACGTGCGAGCAGCGTAAGGACTAGAAAGGAAACTCGGAAATAAAATATGACTGGTCCGAGCACATGGGACAGCGCACACATAAACTTGGGGCAGCCAGGGGTTAAGTATTTTCGGGAAAGCGTTTAGTGCTCGATGCGCCATAAACTTGTGGACTTAACTAGCTGAGGGGAAAGGAATTGGGGTTAAGGGGACCTTTATTTCTGACATCATCCTTTCTTTATTTTAAAACTATTTTAAAGTGAACATTTTGGAAAAAACTCTTTAAGCTTGATATAACCATTAATAGAATATTTTCAGTATGGATATTTTTAGGGAACAACTTAGAAAATATATCTTTAAGACAATGTCTTGTAAAAATTTTAACAAATGATAAATTTTACAGTTTTTATAAATTTGTGCTTTTGTGAAACTATCCTCTCTTTAAACTCAATTAGCATTGCCTGCTGCTGGGGATTATCCCTTCCACTTGAAGGACACTCGCCGGCACCTACCTGACTCCACAGTCCTCTTTGCTGGCCAGTCGCAGTGACCCCCGGTCATTGCCCCATATTCCAGTTAACTAAAACCAAAAAAAAAAAAAGGCAAACTGAAGGACCGGAGACCATCAGCGGGTCCGAAACCGAAACCATTCCTGACGGGAGGCTGCGCCACTTGAGCTGCGCTTTTCCAACTTTGTTCGCGGACTCTTTATGACGGCGATGAGGATGAACTGGCCGCGGTGGCCACCGGCTGCTCCCCGGCTAGCTGGGTCCGCTGACTACTCGAAACGCTGGCGAAACCGCAACTTAATAATTTTTGCTTCTGCGGCAATTAAAAATTTTTACCTTATTTGCTCCAGTTTTTCTGTTTTCAGTTTTCGGTGGAGTTGCTGGAGTGGAGCCGGAGTGGACAGGAGCCGGAGTCCGGGACTTATCTGTTTCAGTTGTTGCCCGGTGCAACATTTTGTGCATGGTCATTTACTTTTCGCCCCCAGCCCTTCACTGGGCCAAGTTGCGATGTTACTAATTAAAAACGCAAATGGGTTTATGATGTTGCACAAGCTGCGGTTGCCGCGGGGCGGCGGGCATTATTTTTTACTGCTGTCGCTGCAGAATTGTAACATGACAAAAAAGCTGAAAAGAAGTTATAAAGAAAAGCGTAAAAAGAGTGCGCGGCATTAAAAAAAATTTTCCTCGTTTCTTTTTCGTATTTTTTGGGACAAATACAAAACAGGTCCTGGGCCGAGGACCCTCTCGCTCTGGGTTTTCCGCATTTTCTCGCCTTTCTCCCGCCTTGCGGTTGCTTGGGGCTGCTGCTCCTTTTGTTGGGTTTTCCGGACCGACTCCTCCTTTCTCTCGGGGAGAGCGGAGCCCTCTTGGATCTGCCCTGACTTTATCGCCATCCGTCGCGGGAGCCGCGGACTCCTCCGCGCTTTTCACGCTCTTCACATCGCTCTGGCATGTTTTGTGTTTTATTAGCGTGAAAATTTTTCAAAGGTGTCAGCACTTTTGGGTCCTTGTTTTTTTCTGTTTTTGTTTGCTTGCTTCCAAGAAATGGTTGACTTTTTTCCCGGGTTTTTTGAATGCTTTGCGAATTTGTATTTGTCACAGCGGAAATAAAGAAATCGGAGGCATTCAAAGGGAGATGTTAAGTGCTGTGGAAATGCGAAAAATATGCATATTTCAGAGGTTAACATAATCTTCAAAGGCAGCCATTACCAATTTCCAGCTTAGGAAATGAAATTAATTATTTTTCGGCAACTCTTTCGGTAATCCCGGGCTGCCGGCTTAGTTAGTTTCGCATTAAAGATTCCTCCATCAACTATTCCCTTAATGGCCGGCAGCAGCCCTAAGCCCCAAGGCCAAAACCGAACCCTTGCTGACCGGAAATCCCCAACGCCCCGCCCCCGGGCCTGCTGGGCTACTGGGCCGCCATTGTGTAATATCCGTTGACTATTATTCTAATTCATGCTGAAAATTAAAAAGCTGCCTATGAGCCTGCCCTGACCAACCCCAAAACCCCAATCCCCTCGCCGACTTGTTATTGTGCGAGTTCAGCGAAAATTTCATGCAAAATAAAACCCAGAAAAGGAAGAGCCAAACCAAAACGCCTTTTTGAATAGACGATGGCATTATGTTGCCTGCGCCGCTGTCGTTGGCGTTGTTTTTCGGGGGCTTTCGGCATCCTTTCCTGTTTTTGTATTCAAAATAAAGCGACCGCATCAACGAAATATGAAATAGCACACAAAAATAATATTCACTCTGTGCCTGGAAATATGAAAAAATTAACATATAAATTAGCACAGCAGACAAAGTGTTTTGGGGGCGAAGGTTCTCCCCCCTGCTAGAAGGAGGCGGTAGGTTCTCTGACTCCTTTTGTTTTTGAAAACAATTTCGGTGGCATAAATTTACGACTGGCAATTAAAAATATTTTGTTATTTTTCTCGGCCGAGTGCATTTGTTGGGGGAGGGTGAACAGCCGAAATGTTTTAATTAAATGTGCAACAATGTTTGTTACAATTGAAGGGGTGGGACTATTTGGAAGATGGTAAGTTCTTTTTTGGCTGCAAACTTTCTAGAATTATGTATTTTCCTAAGAAATTTTATAAACTAAATCATGCATAAGGTTAGATTTTTATTTTATCTATTTGTATCTTAATGTAGTTACTATAACTTTGTGTTTCTCATTTAAATAATATTAAAGTCAGGCCAAGTGGTGGAGTAGTGCCATAATACATAGTTGCTTTATGCGAAGGATAAAAAGGAAAAGGAGCAAAAGTGACCGTGCTTCAATTAATGAAGAAACAATGTAGTGTCATAATAGCATTAGCAGCGTTAGCTAAGTTAACAAAGGTATGCAAATATTTTAATTATGGCTATACAGTGTTGCTTTATACAGCAAATATTTATGATTAAACAAAATGAGTAGAGAAATAAATGGTTATTTATTATATACAAAACAAAGTAGATAAGTGTTACCTCTCTTCAATAACAATACTTGTAGCAACAATCTGGTGTCATAACACCATTTTCAGAGTTCAAAGCTCAAACAGACAATTGTATTGATAACTACCAAATCTTTTCCCCTGTAGACTTTCCTTTTTCTTGTCCGATTACGTAATTGCTGGCAAACCCCTTTGACTCCGGGATACACCTTAATTTTAAAGCAATAACCGCCACATCCTTGGCAACTTGCTGGCTTCCTGTTGTCCTTGGCTCTGTGGTATCCACATATTTACGGCCGCAACAATGTGCGCCTTGTAAAACAATTTATAACTTTTGCGCTTTTGCCTAATAAGTTGGCATGTTGTGGCCAATAAGTTGCGGCGGCAGCAGCGGCGGACATGCAGCGGAACTCGTTGCGAAACTAAATTACAAGTACCGACAGCAGCAGCAGCAACAACAGCCGCCGGGATAAGTCTGGGGATCCCCCTTCCTACACCCCCGCCCCTGCCCCCACTGTGCCACCCCCTCTTTGCACACCGCTGCACATCTTGCCAACAAGTTGAGCGTGTTGTTGCTGCCTTAACTACTGTTAATTCTTCTAATTGTGTGTACGTTGTTTGCGTGCGCTAATGTCGCATATGCACAGGCAGCAACAACAAGCCGGCTGAAGGCGTCCCCCGGGGGCGGCGGTGGAGCTGCAGCCGGGAGGGGGTGCTGCATGCAAATGTGTAACTGTTTATGCCAGAACGAACTCTGTTCCTCCCGCTGGCACACTTGGCGATGGGAGCGTGAAGGAGACTGTACTAGGGGAGTTACTTAAACAATGATATTTAAGGGGGCAATAAAATTTTATATTTTAAGATATATTAAATTATTATATTTCGATTACTTGATATGTGGAATATTATGCTATTAAAATCCTATACAAAAAAATATTTGATTTCGGACAAAGACTGGTTACTTAATGTTGTAAGACCTTGTATCTAGATACTTAATTAAATCCAAGGAATAATTTATTTACATTTTAGTAGAAAATTATTTTTATTTATTATAATTCTTAGGAAAACAGAAAATCTTTATAAATTTTTACTCAATCCCTACCTCGTGTCACGAAACCACCTTCAACTCGCTCACTTGAGATTTTGGTGCGGAGCAACGCAACGCATCGCATCGCTTGACAACTTGCATGGCGGGCAGCAGGGGTCGCTGAAGGGGGTCCAGGGTGACCCTGTCGCTTATTAGCGCAAAACGCTGCACGTCCTGAGTGTGTGTGTGTGCCGTGTGTTTTTGTTATTGTTAAATGTAATTAAATTATGCAGATGAGTGCCAGCAGCAGCTCCAACTCTGGAGCTGTGGCTGCTTGGCGCTGGCGCATTGACTAAACTGGCATGGAAAGTGCTTTTAGGTATTTGCATTTGACGCCGAACTGCACAGTTTTCCAAATCGTTGGCATCTTGCTGAACAAACTGTGGAAAAAATAAAGAAAAATAAAATAAAACTCACTTGGCAGCGGTGGGATTCGAACCCACGCCTCCGAGGAGACTGGTGCCTTAAACCAGCGCCTTAGACCGCTCGGCCACGCTACCCGTGTGGAGGTTTCCGGCGAAATGCTCATTCAAAAACAGAAAGCAGAGCTAACCCAGATAATACCTGGGTATGAATAGTCCCGACTGACTCATTGTTCCACCCACTCAGAGAGAAGACCCGTTTTGCTTATTGTTAAGTTTGTTCTTTATTTGATTTTATCTTCTAGTTCTTGAACACTGTTGAATTTTCAATTTTCTGAATCGCACCTGCGACCATCGGTTACATTGAGAGAGTTCCTTGTATGTCGTGTTGCACTTCCTGCGCTTATGATACGGTTAGATGCTGATCCACAAATTTGGTTTGACTCGGCTACGATCTATGTCTCGTTTATATTCTGTTGCCACTCGGCCTACGCTTGTCCCTTGTAATTTGCTTAAATAGTACTTGGAATTGATTTAATATTAATTACGCGTAGTTCGTCGTCGTACAGCTAGATGGGGGATCTCTCCGCTATGCAGTATATGAATTATGAATATGAAATTTGCGTTTGAATAAGCCTTCAATTACGTGTATATGGTAATCAATGTTTCTTCTATTTGTAGGTTACTTTTAACTCCCTTGTATTGGTTTTGCAATTTGTTCCATTAAATTGTTAAATATGTACAATCGATCGAGGGGAAAAGGGGGAAACTAAAGCAGCCCTGGCTGGAAAATGAAACGTAAAATCGGTAAGGTTTGTTTTCGAGCATAGTTATTTCTTTTATTTACACGTATAATTCGTATATATAGTTTTATGTTTTGCATTTGTTTATTTATGTTGCATAAATTGCTTATTCATATTTGTGAGTGCGGCGTAGATGCCGCACGAATATTGCGGAGTTTTCCATAGTTTTCGCTATTTTCTTTTACTCTGTGTAAACAACTTGCTGTTTATTATTCCGATGAGTAGTTTATTCTTTACTGAGTCTATTAACTATAAAAATCGGCTGTGTTCTATTTTAGGTTTTGCGTATATAATTTATTTTCCTTTCGCTTGTTTTGTATTTATTTTTGGAATATATTTGTCGATAGTTTTAGGCTAAATACATACATAGTTTTAATGACTGGTGCTTAAGCGCGTGGCTAATTTGTTATTTTATAAAGTAAATTACCTTGTTACTTGATTTTAATTTATTTTTTTTGTTTTCCCATTGAAATTTTCTTGATTTTTTTCTGTCGCATTTTTAAAATAAGCTTCTAATTATGTACATAAATTGAGGGATTTTAGTTTTAAGCAGAACTTAATAGTTAAGATCACTGGATGCAAATGAATAGTGGCGGCTGAGGAGTGACAACTCACAGTGCCTGCCAAAATTGTGCGCAAGTCCTCCACCCGTATATACACACACCTCCGACTCCTTGCCCACCCTCTACAACCTTTCGAACTAAAGCCTAATTTATACAGAATGCTCTCGCCTGAATACACGTAACGCAGGATACAACTAGAAGAAGAATATTCGGGACTCCGCCTGGAACTCGCGGAGGAGGGGCACTTTCTTGGCCCACTTTTCCCGCGAACGTGGTAATGTATAGCCCTGATTAAATAAGATTAGCGGCGATCCTCCTGGAATTTCCACCCCCTCAGCCCTTGTAGAAGTAATGCAGCTCGATGTCCGGATCCGGCCTGGTCTTGATGATGGTGCGGCCCAAGGTGCCGCACGTCTTCACCGGATATCAGTGGTAGCGCCTCAGGCTGCCGTTGTTGTTGCCCACGCCCAGACCCACTCCCACTGCCACTCCGCCATGGTGGTTGTTGTTCGACAAGGTGGCCACATTGTTGTTGTTGTTGAAGGATCTGCGCCCGGTGGTGTTGCCGTGGATGAGGGCCATGCCCACGCCGTTCCTTAGCGGCAGGGCGGGGGGTGGCGGCGTGGGTGTGGGACTAGGAGGCAGGTCGTGGTCCAGCGGCAGGGAGTAGTGCGAGTTGTTGTGGATGTACCCCGGCTCGGCCATTGCGTCACAGGGCTTGGCATAGACGCCGCCGTAGTGGTGGTTCTGGTTCGGGATCTGGTTCGGAGCGGTCGGGTGCTGATTGTGGTTGAAGTGGTCCTGGGTCAGCCGAATCCCGTTGGCCAGCGGCTGGCTGTAGTGGGACAGAGTGCTCTCCTGGACCTGGACCTGTACCTGCGCCGGCGGTGGTCGGTGTCGCGGCAGCGAGGTGGCGTTGAAGGACTTGCCGCCGTTGCAGGCCAGCAGGCGCATGTCCTGCTGCGAGTGGTGCATCTTCGAGGACTGGCCGCCGTTGTTGGTCATGTAGTGGATGTGGCTGAGCTGGGCGAAGGAGTTGGAGGCCTGGTCGACCGCGCTGGGCACCTGCAGCTGTTGCACCGCCCCGCTGGCGGTGCTGGCGCCACCCCGGCCCCGCAGCTGAGGCGGGGGTGGTGCTTCTAGCTATAGCTCGGTGACCGGGATCGGCCTGCCGCTGCTACCGTGCCCCGCCATGTACGGATAGCCCCCGGCCGCCGGGTGCACTCCTCCGCAGCCGGGCGGCGGCCTGGCCATGTACTCCTCGTCGGAGAAGGTCTTCTGGTACTCGCGCTCCTTCCTGCCCAGCGCCGAGTGCCCCTTCAGCAGCTCCCGGATGCGGCGGCGGCAGGTGTAGAGCAGCAGGGCCAGGGTGGTGATCAGGGCGGCGCAGACCACCACCAGGATGCCGATGATGGCCTGCTTGCTGGCCGCTCCGTGGGCACAGCCCAGCAGGGGCTCCGCCAGCTGGGCCAGCGGCAGGTCCCTCAGAGCAGAGGGATAGGCGCACATCACCGGGGCGTACTGGCCACTCGAGTTCCGGCTGAGCAGGAGGTGGCGCAGCCACAGCAGCCGGCAGTCGCAGACGAAGGGGTTCTCCGAGAGGTCCAGCGTCTGGAGGTCGGCCCAGGGCACCAGGCCCTCGTCCAGGGTGCCCAGCTGGTTGGCCTTCAGCACCACTGTGCTGAGGTGGGGCAGACCACCCAGGGCGGTGGCGGGCAGATCGCTCAGGTGCTTGTTGCTGGACAGGTTCAGGTGCTCCAGATTGCTGTTTCCGGTGAAGGCACCGCTCTCCACGCGCCTCAGTCGCTGGGCACCGGTCAGCTCCAGGTGGCGCAGCTCCCGCAGACCGGCAAAGGCGCCCGAGAAGATTACCTCGAAGTCGTTCTGGCCGATGCTCAGCTCCTCCATGCGTCCCAGCATCTGGAAGGCGGCCGTGGGTATAGCCGTGAGGCGATTATCCGACAGATCCATGAAGCGGAGGGCCTCCAAGCCCTTGAATGCATCCCCCGAGATGTTGTGCAGCCCGGCTCCGCGGAGATCCAGGCGGGTCAGTCCCTTGAGGTCCCGGAAGGCTCCGCCGGGAATGGTCATGAAGGAGTTGGTGCCCAGGTAGAGCTCCGCCAGCGAGGGCAGCGCCTGGAAGGTCAGCTCGCCCGGCACCGTGGTCAGGGTGTTGTCGTCCAGATAGAGCACCCGCAGGTTGACCAGCCCATCGAGGGCGTGCGGATCGATGTGGCTGATGCGGTTCTGGCCGAGATTCAGCTCCGCCAGCTTCACCATCGGCGAGAAGGTACGGTACTCCAGCTCGGCGATGAGGTTGCCCCGCAGATTGAGCACGCTGATGGTGGAGAGGCCCTGGAAGGTGCGATTCGACACCTGGCCGATCTTGTTGTGGTCCAGGTGCAGCTCCTGCAGCTTGGCGTGGTAGGCGAAGGAGCGCTCGGGGATGGAGACCATGTCGTTGAAGGACAGGTCGAGGAAGGTGAGCTGCGCGTAGAACTGCATCGAGGAGTCGATGGTCTTCAGCTTGTTGTTCTTGATCACCAGCCGCTGGATGGCGGGGTTCAGGGCGATGGGCAGGACGTCCAGGGTGCCCTCGCCGCAGTTCACCATCAGGGTGTCGTCGTCGCACTCGCAGCCAGTCGGGCAGTTGGCCAGTCCCCGGGCCATCTGCAGCCTGGCCAGGAGGACGAGGCTCAGGCCCAGGAAGAGGCCGAGATGATGGGCCAGCGACATGGTAATTGGCCGCTGCTTCTGGCCTCCTTTGTGTTCTCTCTTTTCTTGCTGGTTTCTGGTTTCTGCTCTCCTTTTTCGGTTAACTACGTTCTGGCCAAGTTCGCCAATGGCTTTCAGGTCCAGACTCCGGCATTCGCCTGCAACGAGAGGAAGGGAGAGGGGAGAACGCTTTAAATTGATTTTCCATTAGAGTTCCAAATTGCTCCGACTCGACTCTCGGATTTTCATTGGATTTGGCAGCTGCAATCCCAATCGCAGTCCCCATCGCCCCCGTCGGGAGTTAATCGGTAGTTTTGCGGATTACTGCCCCGCCCGCCCCCGGGAGTTGGCTCCATTTGCTCCGTCTGTCGGCCAGTAAACAAATGAAGACAATTTAAATGGCCACGGCCCGGACATTAGGAGCGGAATTAGCGGCCAGGAGCGAGTGGAAGTCGCTGCCTTAGCTTCACTTCAACAGTTTTTCCCGGCAGACGGGCACAGTCTGCTGACGACCTAATGGTTGCCAGGCAGTTAGCCGGACTCGGATGCGGATTCCGAGGCAAGGTTATAGCCATTATCGATTGGATGGAAATAGAGATTGGTGGACGGCTAAGCCCGGAGCAAAGAGCGGAAAATTCTAAACTATTTCACCGGAAATTCCTCTTTAAATCTGTTTTTGTTTGTTCGAATGTTGTTATTTGTAAGAAATTCAGGGGATTACATTTATTTTTTCGCAATTTCTTCTACCTTAACAACTTTAATAGGACTCTGTATCCTAACTAGCTTTACTTTTAAATACAATAATAAACACAGTAGGCAAAACCATTCCATACGAGAACCTCCCTTTGAAGTCCCAACCCCAGAAAGGTCCTCAAAGTCACTTTTTCACCCTGCCCAGCCCTCTGCCCACATGTCAGACCAGGGGCCAACCCCGGCAACCCTTTGTGTCAACTGGCAGGTCCCCAAAGCCGGAGCCCCAGAGTGGGAATCCCCAGAACCAGCCCCATTTAAGGCCACCCCCAGCGAATTCCCCGGCCAGGCCAAAGATATGCCGCATAGTTGGGGCCAAAAACTTAAAAAACAACTTGCACTTTGTTTGCTTTGGGGACATTTATCAGCTGCGGGAGAGAGTGGCAGGGGCAGAGGGGCAGGGTCTGGGGACAACTGGCAAAACAAAACTTAATTTAGCGCGGCAACTGCGAGAAGTTCAAGGATGGGCCCCAGAAAAAGGATATCGGCACTGGGCTCCCCAAACGGGCCATAAAATAAATAAAACAAAAGCGAAATTCTTTTTCCTTTGTTGTTCTCCGCTGCCAGAGGAGGGGAGAAGGGGTTTTTGTGGGGACCAGAGACAAAGGATGCTGTGTATCGTCGCCCCTTTTTCATATTTTTCAACTTTACGCAGCGTGGGCGTGGCTGCCGCTGCTGCTGCTGCTGGGCCCCAAAGGCGCTATGAAAATAATCATAGATGTGGGTCAGAGGGAGGAGGAGCCGAAAGGATATAACTCCCATCCGCCGCTCGCCGAAACTCTCGCTTTTTATTATGTAAATATCACATAAACACCCGGGAGCGGCCATCATATGAAACAAGGCCGCAAAAAATGGCACTCGTGGCGGAGAGGGTCTCCGTTTCCGTTTCCATCCGACTCCTCATCATTATCATGCATATGCCATAAAGCAACTTGTTGAGACTGAGAGGACTCCCGAGTCCTGAGTGCGGAATGCGGAGTCCGGACTCCTCGAGGAACAAACAACCGACAACATTTTCGGGCGAATAAAAACAAGAACTGTGAAGTTTTTCCTTTTTCTTCTGTTTGCAGCACAGCTGCTTGGAATGCATATGAGCAAAGGATGAAGTAGGGACGAAGGACGTGGCACAGGCTGAGGGAAATCATATTTAAATTGCTAAAATCCTGTTAAATGGCCAACGCGATACCGCAGGCCTGGTTTTCAATGAGCTGCCATGCCAGGACCTGCCGAGAGGTTCAAAAGTCATTCTAGGGGTTAGGTTAGGGTATTTCTCTCTCCGAAGGAAGAGGAAAAACCTTCAAGGACTAACAGCACATTAAGACGGTAGGTTATGGTCCTTTTTATGCTTTATTGTATTATCTTTATAACTGGCCATTTAACACCATTTTATGTGAAGCTAAAAAAGCGAGAAGGAATTTTAATTCTGGAATATATATCGAGCTGCAGATTGATTTTTTGTTTTATGAGAGCTTCGTTTTTCCGGAAGGTATATATCTTTTGAGAGAGTTACCAGAACATGTATTTTGTCACTCTTTTAGTTTGTGATGAATATATATTTCAAGACATTTAAAATGGTTCATTGAAAGAGAACTCGATTGGCAATGTATTTTAAATGATTTTTATAAAGAGAACTCAAGATATAGTGGTTTCTATTTCCCTTTGCAACACCTTTCTCCTAATTCCCTAATTAGTAAGTTGTGTCCATAATGGTGGGACTATCTCCATTGTAATAGGAATAAGTCAACTACCCCAAGGGGCAGCTATTTAAATTGTCACCCAGTTGTGCCTGGACACAATCCCCATTCCAGCTTGCTCTTAATATTTTATGGTCTGCCACTGAGATTTTATGCGGCAGCCTTTGTTGCCTTTTTTGGGGCATTTTTATTTGGTTTGCTACTGTTGCTGAACTCATTTATTAGTTCCGTTCGGGTCCAAGTTGCACCCTTCGGTCATACACCCCTGCTGGTGCCACAGTCTATATCTTCTGTAGACCATTGTTGAAAATGTTTGACTGCGAGTTGAACTCTGCACAGAGGAAAACTATAATAAATTTATAAAATTTAATGAGCTATGCTTATGAGAAAATTGTATGTTTAGGGAACTTTATCTGCAGTGTTGTTTCTGAGAACAAGTATTGATATTTTTGTACAATAAGATTTGTAATGAAAGTCTTAGGTAAATAATTTATCTTCCTTAATTTGTTAGTTTAATTTTGAAACTAATTTTCACATAATCTCATCTTCAGAAATTGTATTTTTTCGGTGTGTGTCACAGGAGCTGCCTTTCGGCCATGGCCCCAAAAAGAGGAGCATGGAAAGAGACGTGGGAATGGGCCAGTTAGGCGGTTTGGCGGGTGGACAAACCCCTTTTTATTGTATCTGTCTGGTGCCGTTTTCTGTTCCGTCTTTTGTCGGTTTTGGGTCCCCCGGATTTCGGTTTTGCTTTTGCTTTAGCTTTAGCTCTGGCCCGGCGCTATGACTTCCGCTCCACAGAGCCACCCTCTTTAAACACTCTCTCCCCCTCGCTCTGTTTAGTCTAGATATATATAGACGATTTTTTCATTTTGAAAATTTGCCAGAAGAAAAAAGAAGCAGAGAGGAATCATTTGCCACCAACTTTGCTGTTGCAGTTGGTGGAAATTGCTAAATAAATGCATGTTTCTGATTTAATGGCAGGGGGAGCAAGAGCAGCCGGGAAAAAGGGAAAATGGCAAAATGGGAAATGGATATATACAGAGGGGGACACGGGGAGTTGGCAAGTACAGTTGTGCCCGTTTCGCCACTTTTATCTGTTGCGGGCAAAAAGTTTGGCGGCGCTTAAAAATAGCATCGGAATCGACGGAATCGGGTCCATAATGGCTTCCAGGTTTCGGCTGCCCCAATTTCCCTTTTCGCCCAAAACTTCCGCAACTCGCAGCCCCATCAATGTCGGCAATAAACTTCAACTTTGCCCGTGTTTGCCAAATGTTTAATATTTCAAAGTAACGCCAGCCAATATCCTAAAACCTTAAGCCGGGAGGAGCCCTCCTCGGGACAGGCACCCCTTTCCCCGGGTGTTATTTATATGACAATTTCGCCTGAGCGCGCGTTAAAATATCGCCGACAATATTTTATGCTCAATGCCTTGGCTCATGTTTTGCCAACAGCCAAGTCCTGCCACGCCCACGCCCCGTCCCGGTTCCACTCACCCCCTCTGTATGCTATGATAAACTTGGCAAATTTATCCTGCTTTGTGCCATACGTCTTTTGGCACAGTTTCCGCTCAAGACATGTACTGGTTCCCGTCCTGCCTGACGTCTTCCCCCAGCTATTTGCACTATTTGCACAGTTTACAGTTTCGGTTTATGCACAGGAAGAAAGTTAGGTACGTTGTAAAAATCAATCAAAATTGTAAAATAAGAATAATACTTTAAATTTTCGATGCTGGAACTTAAGAGAATGTTTTTCTTTACTTTAATCTCTTATGAAATATATTGTATTTTTTTTAAACTTAGTTATATTTTCTTTCTCTGCTCCCAAGACTTTGACTCCGAGGCTGTGCATCTGCAAGATACTTTTTGTGTGCATTTGCAAGATACTTTTTCCTGCCCGGCACGAGCACGCCAAATATTTGCCATCGCAAGGAGACAAAACAAAGACGTGGGGCTCTGGGCCTCACGCACAGCCAGCACAGAATTGGAAGCTGAATTTGGGCCACCCCAGCCACCACTCCTCCACCACAGATGGCCACCACCACCACCACCTACTCCAACACCCACTCCGCGACTCAAGGCTGAAGGCTGTGTGCCAGTGAAAGTCGCCGAGGCAACATCCACTCGTCTGTGAAATAGAAAACGAAACAATGGATGGGTGGTTCCATCATGGATTGGGGGGATTCCCAAAGTGAGTGGCCGCCGGGGGCCGCTTGGCAATTGCGCATCGCCACACATGTTACTTCAATTTTCAGTAATGGTAATCGGGCCAGCGACTGCACTGCTCCACTCCCGCTCCTTCGGCAATTGGATTGGACTTGGGTTTGGCTTTGCTTTCGCATTTCGAATCGGAATTTGGCTCACGAATTGAACGGTTTCTGGTTCTGAACCGCAAGAGCTACACGAGGTCTCGAGGCAGTCACTATAATCAGCGCGGGGTAGCTAATTTCAGAGCGAGTCAGCCAGAAATGGCAATACAAAGTCACTTTCAGGCGGCGAATAAAAGCCACTTCGTTGGACATAGGAAAACAGAAAGCCAGTGACCTAAATAATTCAAGGGACACCAGTAGTGTCTAAGAGACTAGAAAAATGCCATTGATAGGTTTTTAAATAAATAATATTAAGCAATTCAAAGCTATTTCTTTGATTAGTTTTAATGTGTGATGCAACTTTACCATTGTCCCCGCCTTGGCAACACACTGCATTCCAGGGTTCAACATCCCCAAAATGAGCAGTTAAAGAGGCGCCCCAGTGAGCTGGCTCATTTGTTGGTCCTGCAACAGAGACTCCCTCGGCGGTAATCCCTCCTCCCACCCGGAAAATAGGGCCAGGAACAGGAGAACAGGAGCAATGCGCTCCGCCGGATTCAAAAAGTATTTTATGGCTCCCTTGAACATTGAGACTAGGAAACGGCGACGACGACGGCGAGATGGCGACCGTGGTACCCTGGCAGGATAGGAGGCGGAGGATGACAAGGAGGACGATGTCGACGACAAGCCAAGAATTTGGCAAAAGTTGGAACTACGACGACGCTTTTATGGCATAATTCGTAGCACCGTCCTAGCCCATCTCGCATCTGTTTGTTTTTACTGCCTGGCCAAAAAGTTTGGCCCAAAAGAGCTAGGCAAAGAGGGAGGGAGCCAGAATTGGCAGTGCAAGAAAGTAAAGAGTAATACCCAAAGCAGTCATAAAGTAAACCAAATATTTTACATATAAACGACCGCAAGCCGACGTCGTCGTGGTGCTTTTTCCTCGGCCCAGACGACGTCGCCATTTGAGCCATAATTTTCTTGCCATCTCTCTTCTCTTGGCTTTTTTCTTGGTGGGCCTGGCTTTCTGCCCAGAGAGCGCCGACAGTGGAAAGTCGAAAGTAGGTAAAAAAGTTTCGCCCATCGACCTTGCCCGCCCTTTTAGCACTTCCGCGTGTCTGCGGGTTTAAAGCCAAGACAAAGTTATATGTGGCAGACAATAAATCGCGAGCTATTGATCCTTGCTATATGCCTTAAACAAATTTATACGGCGAGCGGAAAACTAACCCATATATATCCCGGACTTACTCGGGGCGTGGCTCTTTTGATAAACGCGCATATGGCGCCATTACAGCATGTCGAACATAAACTTCGCTCGCATCTGCAGATGGCGACGTGGGCTCTTTGCCAGGGCAACTCCGGTTTCTAGGCCCTGGGAGCAGGGTTTGGGTTTCCGATTTCGGATTTCGGGTTCCTGGCGCGGGCACAGGGTCGCAGAGTGGAGCGTTTAGCGTTGAGGGCTTTAAAATTAAGGCGCGATAGTAGAGATTTTACTACGAACATGGCTTAGGCAAGTTGAGACATAAATTCCATGAATAGAAAATACGAGAATGCGGCGAGAAGAAGGATTCGGAGAAGGAGGAGAAACCTGTCTAAGGCGAGCTTGGTTGACTAGGAAAAATGAAAAACCAAGACCATATCGATGAGAGAATAAGTGGAAAAATGTAGAGAACTTAGTGAGCTTAGCAAGGTAAAATATAATTCGATTGTATATAGATTGATTTTATTTGAAATTAGGAAAATAAAAGCTAACAAATGTTTACTATGATCTTAATTCCTCTTAAACATTTTAAAGAGTTAAGAGGTATCCCCCATCCCACCTTCTTCAATAAATCCCCCTTTTCCTTTTCGACTTTGTTTACCTAAGACTCGAGTCCTTAAGTGGAGCTGCGTAACTCTAGACCCCAGGATCCTTTGGGCTGAACTCCCATTTCAAGTGCCGAAAAGTTTGCCGAGCTCTAAGCCAAAGCAAATTAAATTGCCGTTGCCAATGCCATTGCCCAGGCAAATGATTTTTTCTACAGCCGCTCTTAGCGCATTTTCCTTCCTTTTTTCCTGCTGATGGGAAAAAGTTTGCCAACTTTCGCCATCATTTCTGGTGCCGCTTATCGACAAAAGTCAGCAAACAGATCGGATTTGTATTTAAATTAAGCATTAAATAGTAAAAAGGTAAAGGGCGCTAAATGAAAACGAGCCAACTTGTGAGGGCCTAGGGGATTTAAGCCAGAGAAGCTCTGCACTGGGCAAAAAGGGGGTTCACTTGGAATATAACTAACTAAGCCTTTTCAGTGAGAACAAATCCTTAGCAATTATATTACCCAACACTGGAGTTAAGCAGCATATTTATACTTTTTCGAGGTCACAAGTTGCATTTCAGGTTTAGATTTTCCTCTGAGTGCACAGGCTTTGGGCTATCGGAGTGGCGGGACAGCTTTAGCGCCTTACAGCGGCATTTGCTGACAGGCATTAGGCGAAAGCGTCGCGACAGTGCCTGCTTCTTCCCCAGGGTTGCTGACTCAACAAGCAGGTGGCTTGTGGGTGGTGGGTGGTGGTCGGGTGGCTGCCTTCCAGGAGGCGGTGCATACCTGCAGCTGGACTTAGTGGCTGGACGGCAGCGCTTCCGCTTCCATGTCGTGGGCCATAAATCTTTCGGAAATTCGCGGCCAGGCGCAAAGTGCACCACAAAATGGTGAAAATTGCACGGCAAGGATGTAACAAAAGGGAAAGGAAGCGACTGCAGGAAGACAGAGAGACAGAGACGGGCGGCTTACACGGCTCCTCCGCCACTCCTGGGCTTGGGGTTAACTGGGGTTCGGGCCGGGTGTCGGTTTCGGTTTCGGTTTCCGTTACTACGGGTTTAGTTGGCTGTGCGTAAATTTAGTGCCCTGGAAATTTAGTTTCACAGTTGCGGTGATTTACTTGGCCGGTGCTGTCCCGTCTAGTTAATGGCACAGTGGAACGGGTCTAGGGAAACAGTTGCCAAAATAAACTATGGCCTTGAAGCGAGTAAATTAAACATACAGCTTGAAATAGGACAATGTATGTATCAAAAATTAAGGAAAAGAAACTGAATACTTAAATTAATTATGTTTACATATTAAAATATGTTTAGTTCTGTATATGTATATTTGAAGAGTGAATAGTCGCTACTAAATATTTTTCCATCTCTAAATAGGTTTTTTATTCCAAGTTTCGCTTGACTTCTCTGATTAATTTTCTGTTCTTAATGATTTATAATGAATATATATTCGATTTACAGATTCCTTCTTCGATTTTGCAGCTCAACTTCATCGTTCCTCCATCCACCGTGCATTTAAAATGTTCCATATTGTTTGCATTTGCTTTTAAATTTCCACGCTCAACATTGTACACGATGAAGTACAAAAAAATAGTATAAAATAAGACTGAACTTTTTGCCTACTGCCCTCGGTCGCTGTCGCTGGCTCAGCTCCTCCTCTGCCGGCGTTGAATTTTACATGAGGCAAGGCCGCGAGGCGGACAAAGAGGAGGAGGAGCTAGTGGGTGGCGATGCGGGAAGCGGCAGCGTCACATGTGTGCAGAGTTCTACGTGGCAGGGAGTCATGGCAAGGGGCAAGTTGCGTCGGAACTTCGTTTTTTTGTGCTTTAAACAGCGCCATTGTTTATGCTGTGAGCTCAAAGCGAGCCAGAGCGAGATGAAGATAAAAACAGTCAAAAAAAAGGTATAAAAACCTTTACAATAATAAAATTAATAAATATGTTCTATATTAAAATTAGAACTTACAATCACTTACAGCAACTTGCCAACTTTAAAGCATAAATAAAAGATAAAAGATCTTCCTCAATTTGCTAAACAGAAACCCTCTTCAATTTTTCACAGTGCCTCAACGGCCAGAGCTAACCAGACTCATTTAAAGAGAGACCCCGAGACATGAGTTAAGTGCGATGGCGAAATTTATGCGAAGAATGCAGCAGCAATATGTGCAACGCAGTAGCAGCAACAGCAGCAACGGCAGCAACATTGCTGCTGCAACAGCAACACGGCGGCAGCAACATCAACTGAACCACATGGTCGGTGAGCATTTTTCTTCGTCCTGTTTGCTTTTGGCATCCCGTGCTGGCTGCCTGGCACCCAAAAAGGACCAACGTGGCGGCAGGACACTCTTTTTAGCCATTTTTCCTCCTGGCCGTTGAGTAATGCTTAACGTGTGTGGGTGCGGGTGTGTGTGCTGGAGACAGGAAAAGTATTTGCCAGTGAAAAGTCTGCAGTTGTCTGCGTGATGTGTGAATAAGTAAGCTTTGTAAGAAGTTTTTCATTTCCCGCTTTTCCCTTTGTCTGCTCATTTCTCTCTCTTTTTACCATTCGCCACCATTCTCGGCAATTTTTCAGTTTTCCCCCTGTGTTCCAAGGGGAAAACTGTGGCTGCCCGGGGGACAGAGGCAGGGACGGGGACAGGGGTGTTGGCGGATGGCTAGGCATACGGAAACTTAATAAGATTTTAATTGAAGCGCAAGAATTTAATTAATTTAATTATGAATACGTAAGCCGAAGACGCGCCAGGCCATGATATATGTGAGGTAAAGACGCGAAACGGAGAAATACTTTCCGCCGCGGAATGCAATAACACTTCAGATTTTATTAAATCATTTTGGATTTAAAGAAGGGAAACCATGGGAAAGGGGTGGATATCTTGGAAAGTATTTTTGCTAATTTAAATCTTTGCACATCCCTCTGGCAAAAATACTCTCACTTACTTTGTTTTTCGAAATCTTTGTCAAGTATTTAAACAAGTAAGTCGTAATAAATGAAAATTAAATAATTTCTCCCTTTTCGAATATTCTTGAAGTATCCCACAATGACGTCATATTAAGATATAGCCATGCTATATTTATCAGTATTATCAGTTTGGTAAACACTTTGTGGAAAAGTCACGTCCTAAGACTCTTTGTCAGCGAAATTCTTGGGGAGCATTTCACGCGCTGTTTCAACAGCATGGTTTCACATTTATTAATTTTTTTGGGGCGCTTCAGGTTTCCGTAAAAAACGAAATAATATAAAGTGAAACCAAGAAACATTAAATGAACTTCCGCATTCTGAATGGACTCTGAGCAGTGAGTGCATTGGCCGGAGACAGGGAATGCACATGCCAGAGTGTCTAGTTAGGACTAGCCGGGAACGTCATTCCGTGACTTAATTAAAGACCGACTTTTCGCCGGACGAAGACAGGGAGTCATTAATTTAATTACTGCCTTCAATTAAACGCAGCTCCAGCTGCATAAATCAATTGATTTGGCTCGCATGTCGTGGATATCATCGTCATTGAGCTTGATTCATTCATCTGAACACTTGTACATCTGTTCGCCGATGTTCGTTTATCAATTATTGCTTTTCGGAGGGGGAATCATCGCCTTCGACATCGACTCGACATCGACGGTTGTTGCGTTTTCCCCAGCACAGTTGACCGACTTTGAGTTATTGTTTTGTTTGATTTTCATTAAGTCGCCAGCCCCCCTCTCGAGTTGCTTCTGCCAGTTGCAAGTTGCCGGTCGTTGCAATTACTTGCGTCATTAAACCGGCTGCCATTCAGCCCCGAGCCGGGCTCTGACCGGGCTGAACCCTTGGGTGATTTATATTACTTTGCCAAGTTTCCAGAGTCGCCAAAGATTTTCAATTGAGTTGCCCGCTCTGTTTTCCCAACATTAACAACTCGCAATTAGTGGCCACATCTTGTTGCACTTTGAGTTGTTCTGGTTAACCCCAAAAAGGCACGTAAGTTTGCCAAGTCAAAGTCGAACTGGTTGCGAAAATACTTGGAAAGTCGAATTTAAGTGCGGGAAAGTGAGGGGGAAAAGGGAAGAAAAGCTGCTTAACTTTACGTAAATGAAACTGTACTTTCCAAGGCAATAAAGTTAATACTTTCAATTGATTTTTAATTTGCAAATATACAATTAGTATGCTAAATTGTTTACCTACATTACTGGCTTTCTTTAATTCAATAATTAATAAATGTATTAATGAGAAGTTTTAATTAAAAATTGTTAGAATAAATTTCTACGAAAAAATAACATTTTATATTATCTTAAGCATGAAGATAGTTTGAATTTGTAGCGTTTTTTGGCTTAATAAAAAGCTATAACTAGTCTAAAATTAATTTTTATCAACACGAATCAGATAAAAGTTATGCCAATTTTTTCGCTTTAAATAAAATTAATCCCTGTAAATAATTGAAACCCGCAAAGCGTATCAGCGCATTTATCCAATCTGCCTTAGCCCGCAGGCTTAACTCCTAAGCCGCCCATACATCATAAATCCTATCCATAAAACTTGAATTTCAATCGTGAAAAAAGAAAAACGAATTCGAAACCGAAAATCGCCAACGCAGTGGAAAAAACGGCAAACAGTGGCGAGAAAAACCGCGTGTGCCGGCGCACTTGTCATTCGGCGCGTTTATAACCGCAGTGCGACAGCGGACAGGGGCGCAGCTGAGGGGGACAGTTAACTGGGAGCTAGCTGCTGTCCCCAATTAATTGTTGTACTTAGCAGAAATTGGAATGGAACGAGTGACACGACATCAACGCGAATTAAAATTATTGTCGCCGGTGCTGTAATGCAATCAGTTTCGATTTGATTACCTTTAATTGACTTTTCAGCACTGTTGAATCAGTGGCGTCGGCAGCGACGTCAACGGGGGTTGCATTTAACACTTGTTATTGTTGTTGTTGTTGTTGTAGTTGCCGCTCATTAACAATTCAAACTGTGTGTTTTTGACCCGCTCCGCTGCCTGGCTTAATTTATTTTATTTAATTCAATTCAAGGCCGGAAACTGTTGTCAAACATATTGTTGATCCTGGCGCAGGACCTGCAGCGAAAGAGATGTGCAAAAAACGCATAAATTATTAAATCCCATCGTAAATTGTTAATAATATTGTAGAGAGGTTTGCAGGTTGGCAATTTATGATTTGCTTAAAATATTCATACAGATGTAGGTATCCAGACCGAAGACCAGGCCATCTTTTTTCTGAAATTTTCCCTTTTTATTTGATATACTTTTTACCCATTTCTTTTCGCTTTTAATTTCAATTTTAATTATTTATTTATGGTAATGCCTTAATGGCTCCACTGAACGGGAAACGATTGCGGGGCCTATGCATTTTCCATATTTCCCGAAACACTTGATTCCATTTAATAATATGCATAAATTACGCTTTTTCCATTAAATGCATTTTGACACGGCCTCCCCCTGACTTTCCTAGATAAACTCTAGATAATTATTTAATATTCAATTACTCAAATGGCAATTTTGCATTTGAATAACTTGCGGGCAGCACAAAAAGAGCTTAACAAATTGTTCGGGCTTAATTAATAAAATGTGCCACTGTTTTTTCTTACTGAAATATTTCCGCATTTCAAGGAGAGCCACCGCGACGGCATAAGCCAAACGTAACCGCACCGGAAAAATATGTGAAAATGGGGAAAATGCAAAATGCTGCTACTCTCCCTGCCTATTGCCACTGGGAACTGTCCCTTGTCGGGGTCCCCAGAAGTCCCATGTCCCGTGTCCCAGCTCCTGCTGCTCCGCTGTCCCAGCTTGTGTCCCTTGTCTTTCGGGTTGCTGGCTCCATACATGGCAAGTGTTGTAAGTATGTGCTTAAATACGCATTTATTCATACAAATATGGCCAGAAGGCGTCTGCGGCAACCGCAGAAAGCATCAGTGGAATCAGCAGCAGGAGCAGCAGTTGGAGCAGGAGTTGGAGCAGGGGCAGGAGCTGGAGCAGGAGTTGGAGCAGTTGGAGCCGCAGCCGGCAGAACAATAAAAGCAAGTTGTGACTGTGGAACAGCAACTGTTATGCAAATGGGGAATACCCTACACTATGTTAATAAGCTGAGCTATCAAAATATAAACTTATATACGCTAATATATTTTAAGATATTTATTTTATCATAAAGGAATATCTTGTTATCAAACCTTTAATTTACATAAGGAAAGTAATATCTCAAAGGATACGTTTACATTGTCCCCGGTCCCTTCATACCCCCTGCTACCCTGTGTCCACTCAGTATGGCAAAACGCAGAGCGAACGAATTTCCATGTCGTCGTCGTTGTCGTTGTCGTGGTTGTTGCTCGTTAGTTGCGCATCTGATTTGCCCGCCGAGGGACGGCCCAGGAAGCAGGATGGAGCAGGGGCAGGAGCAGGAGCCGGAGCCGGAGCAGACCCAATGCCGGACCCCTGGCCGGAGCCCCGCGGGTTCCTTGGCCAACGCGAACATGGCGCAAATGTGACAAATATGGTCATGAAGTGTGCAAGTGACAAGTCCAACATACTTACAAATTTTCATGAGGACCCACAAAACCCGCTGAACAGCGAGGAGAGGGCAGCAGCTCTGGCATTCCTCTGCGTTTTCAAATATATGTTAATGATGCCGGAGGCGGGGGCGGAGGCGGCGGGCCTGGCGCACAATGATTTCCAGTTTTTCTCGCCGGCTTTTCCCTGTTTAGCTGGCCCAAACGTATTTCCTGTCTCTCCGCAGCCACGGCTTGCCCAACACCTCTTCAACTGTTTTTATTTTAACGATTTTTTCCCCATTTTTTCCACTGCTACTGCAGCCTTTGTTTGGCAAATAAAAAACTGATTTGAATATGTGCAAACTAATGCCGCCGTTGATGAGCTGGCGCTTTTTTCGCTCGCTCGCTCTGCAAATTAAATTTCAATTTCCATTTTCAACGGAAGTGGTCTGAACAAGGTTTTCTTCGCTTCGCCATTCTTTGGGTCTAATGTGATTTAGATAGCTTTGGGGTTTTAATTGGCGAACATCAGCCGAAAAAGCAGATTACGTTGTCTCTTTGAAGGGGTTTCTTGGCATTGATAGGGGGAAACCTTTTTTTGGAGTCTTCCGAACGACAGATTAAATATGGGATTCGAAAGCTTCCCTCTTGGCTTATCTTCGATTCGATTTCCCACAATAATCAATCGATTGAAATGTTGCAGTTCTTGGTAATAATCCCGGCAGGAAATGCGTGTTGCAGAACCTCTTGCAGAGCCTAGAGTGAACGGCCAGAAAATCAGTCACCTTCTTTCATCCTCCAAGCACATGTCCATTTTTCAACCTCGGACAGGAAATGACAACGAGCTGACTGGGCAAACGAGAAATCAACGAGAAACAACCTGAGAGCAGCACAAAAACAAGGAGCAGAGCCGTCGAAGATTTCCCCGCATGGTCAGCGGCAATCAGCGTTGCATGCCACATGCAATGGGCTTCTAAAAATCGGCCAGCCAGGTTTTCCGATCCGAAAACTCATTTAAAATAGGTACGCACCTGGTAGTTGGGGGACTTTAAAGTACTTAGATGCACAGAGGAAAAGAATTGTATTCATTTAACATGAAAGTCTAGCAGGTGCTTAAATATTTATGGAGTATGCTCGCAAAATATTAAATTTTCCGTATTTATATATTCTCTGAAGAAACTATTTTTCAATGGCCTTAAATTATTATCAATGCATTGACTTAAAATAATTAAAATATATTTTCCAAACTTTCATAAACGTATTCCAGAATTTCCGAGATTCAAAGAAATTTATGGGAAATTTAAGAAAGGAAGAAATATGTTAAAAATTACTTTAAAAATATAAGGAAATATCACTTCTAACCCTTGTTTTCCTCAGTGCACACACGCACTTGGCTTGTCTCCTCTCGTTGAAGCTCTAAACAACAAAATCCGTCACGAAAATTACATAATTACCTGCAATAAATTGTAATTACGGACTTTGTTGGTAACATTTTGCTTAGATAAACGCTTTTTCATGTCGCTGTCTGGGGGCTGCCCCGCCCCCAAAACACACACAGCCCCCCCAGACCCAATCTGTTTGTTTTTGTTGTTTTGTTTTGGTCTCTTTACCATTTCGGTTCCATTTTCGCCCAGCTCGACATTGACTTTGCTCCGTCCGCTGGCATAAATTAGACTGAGCAATTACACCGAGCAGACTGAGTCGGGGCGAAGTGACAATGTCACTGGGTTGAGGGGGCTTTGGGGAAAACAGAGAGCAGGGCGGCACGTTTTCCGTTCCACAAAATAAGCGCTACATGCTCTCCTATCCTATCCCAAGCCCCCGGGCCCTGGAAGCCATTTATACCGATTTGCGGCTGGTCAGAACTGAACTTCTGGGCGGCGAGGAGAATCGTCGTTGAGCCCCCGAGGCATCAACCGAATTTATCCGTCTAAATTTATAATTTAATTTCCACGGGAGTGTCCTCGGAGCGAGGACTTTGTCAGCCTCATTCGATCTGGAGCAAATTCAGATAGATTCCGATGGAATCACAGCATCAATGAATCATGAATCCGATCGAATGGCCAGTACCCAACCCCCGGTGACCCAGTGGAAGAGGAAAATATATATTTGACAAATTGAGCTGGAATCGATAAATAATAATTGAAGGCGAGAGTGGGCAGGGGCAGAGAATGACTGCAGATTGGAGAGATAGAGGCGGAGGTAGACGCTCTGTCTCGGACGGGGTTGCCCATAAAAGCAATTTCAATAAATAAACAAATTGGGTCAATGCAACGGCAGCCCGGAGAGGCGAGCAGCGCACAAATCGAACGAGAAACAGCCAAAAAATGTCTGCAAAAATATACAGACACATAATTCCGAGTACAGAGTGACCATATTTGACTCTTTTCGGGGCTCATTAGGGCCGTATGACACCCACTTTTGCTCCCATTTATTATGAGCATATAATCGCAGCCGGAAAAAAAGTCATTTGGTCAGCCATTTCGGGGGAATTATGCAGCCAAAATGCCAGTGAAAAAATTTAAGGGGAAAACTGAAGCGCAAACTAGTTTCTCCGGCTCTTTGGTAAGCTGCATATTAAAGTTGTTCAAACACCAGATTTGCATATTTAAACACACACGAAACACACGCGGACGAAAACGTAGAGTAATCAACTTTGAACTACATAAATTCATGCTTACCATTTGCTACCTTCAAATCTGCTCACAAATAAAATCACGAGCGCTGAAATTAAAAATGCAAAATCAATGGGAAATAAATGCGCATAACGTTTAGCGTAATTACGGATCGCCAGTCAATGCAAATCCTCTATATGCAGGTCTGCCCTCTCATGTATAGAAGAGCGATTCCCTTGATAAGCCGGCAAAGTGAATTTGAAAAGCATTTACTATGGTTAAGGTTAATTGGGTGCCGAGAGACCGTGGCGATGACATAATGAGCTGCCCCTGAATACTATATATTTTAATCTGTATTCCCGAGAAGTCATGCATATTCTCTCGAGTCTTAAGGTGCGCGGCTATTGACAGTGATTAATTTAGCAAATAACAAACAACTTTGCTAATTTTTCTGTCTTTTTGTTTTGGAATTTGCTGAAAGCAGCATTTGCATAAATTTGGGAATGCTAATATTCAAGAGTTTCTGATGGCCAATAATTATTTATTGGATTATAGAAATGCTCTAGGCAATCTTTAAATTTTAATAAGTTGAATGCATTATTTAAATATAAATTTAAAACCAAAAGAGCAGGTAAGTAATACTCAAATACAACCAATTCGTAGAGCCTTGCCTGCCTTTCCTGCAAGTCATGTGTGATTTGGGCTAATTATACCCCCGACTATCGGCTCGAAGGGAGTTGGGCTTATCGGAAGATTTCCATTTCCTCTATGAGTTTTTTTTTTTCTGTCCTCCGATATAATCTTCCGCTTCGTTAATGTCCGCAGTCCGCAGCCTGCCATGGCATAACTTTTATTTGCAGGCCATTAAACATTTAGGACCACGCCCCTTAATGTCACTAAAAGCGCTGTTTGGCCGGCGGAGGGAGCTTTGCATAAATCGATCTGAGGTCTGAGCCTGTCTCCGGCTATTTACTTATTTATCACAATGACCCAGCCCTATTCCCGGACCACACACAGCGTAATAGTTCCCCGGCTCATGGTTCTCCTCTCCTCCCATTTTTTGCACTCCTCGGGGCAGTCAGTCCTCCATTATGCCGCTGTTTGCCTTGATAATGTTTCCAGGGGGAAAGTCGGGGAGTCCTCCTCGAGTTGGTCAAGACATGGCTGCCTTTTTGTCATTTCAGTTGTGTTTACTAAGCGGAAACACGAAAAAATAAATATATATGTATAGCGGGGAGCGGGGCCTTTATATATATTTGCACACCTCCCCCAATTGAGGCCTAGTTCTCGCTGGGCTTCTGGGTTCTGACGGTTCCCGACTCTGCTCCTAAGCAAATAATTTATTTATGGGCTTGTTTACTTGCTCCGGCTGCGGATCTGGATCTCTGGCTCTGAGCCGGCTCCCTTTGTCATGTTTGCCAAGGGCTTAGTAGGTGGCAGTTCTCGAATTCGCTTTATAAATAAGAAATCAATTGATTTTATTTACAACTCTTAAGGCGCTTAACAATTCCGGCTCTGCGGAAATTGAACCACTCTATGAAGTGGATTCCACATAAATATTGTTTCTCCGAATGCGCAGAAACACAAGCTGCTAGAATGCCAGCCTGCCAGCCTGCCAGCCTGCCAGCCTTAATAATAATGTTTACTCTCGGTTTTGCTGCATTTGCAATCGCAGTTGCCATCGAGTAATCAAATGCTGGAGCTGGGAGCTGGGAGCTCTGAGCTGGGAGCCGGGGTGAAAATGTTTACGCCGAGAATTTCTGGGAATAATAACTGGTGGAAAGTGTTGCAAATTTATCTGCCGTTCCATGCAGATTCTCGGTTTCGTTTTTATTTTTGCCACGCTTAGAGTTCCCTGCCGCTGTGAGAGCTTTTTACCCACAAAAGTGGGTTGGGAGTGGGAAAAAGGCCAGGCAACGAGGAAAAAGCAGCAGAGTTTTCCATTAGCAAATGCAACCACAAAAGCCCGACTCCGGGTCTCTCTCGCTCTACTAATTCCGAACCAATAATTTGCACTTAATGCCAGAGTTCTGGCTCGTTCGGAGTTTCCAGTTCCCAGCTAGCAGTTTCCCTGCCTCCCCAGCTCTTGCCGGGTTTCAGTTACTTTCATTGAAAATTCCCTTTCAGAAAAGCATTTTTTCCTGCCGGTTCCGGTGACAAAACTCGGAGAGCCATTCGATAGATTCTCTTACCGAAATCGCACTGATGAACCCCTGCTAAAGTTTTCGGGGAGCCTCGCTTTGTATTTACATTTACCTTGCTTGGATTTCCGTGGCCACAGTGCCCTGTTTTTGGCCCTGACACCACACATAAGTTATTATTTACTCTGACAATAGTGGCGTGTCCAGGGGGACAGGATGTGGAAGTGGATGTGGATGTGGATGTGGAGCTCCTCCAGTTTGCCACTCAATTGACGCTGGATACAGACCACTGCCGCCCGTCTTACTCCTGCATTTCCCCGGGCTGTTGTCGGTCTGCCAAGTGTTGTCGTGTTGACTTGGCTCCGACTCCACACAAGTGACTCTGTCCTCGACTCTGTCCCCCAGGTTTCGCTCCTCCGCCAGCTGCTCCTTTTCCCATTTCAGTTTTCCACTTGGTAGTTCTCCGTAACTCGTTTACTCTGTTAGTATACTGTTCCTATTTGTTTTCAGGCAGAACTTCGGTTCAGTATAAGGTAGCTTGTACAAAAAAATCTCAGATAATGAAGGATATATATGAAGCTCAGACCTTGTTAAGCCCCGATGCCTTTGACTATCTAAGTTAATTTTTTAGGTACCTCAAATATACCTTAACTTGACTTCCATTTCCCTGCACTCCCTATTGTTCTTTCCAACTATTTGCATAGATTTTCCCAAGAACTGCTCTTCATTTCCACAATTTCCTTTAGTTTTCAGGGCACTCCCCCTCTCTGGCTCTAAATAATGGTTACTTTTTGATTTCCAGCCATAATTCAGAGGAAAAACGGCACAGATCGAAGTTTGGGGTGGGCAGTTGTATCTCTGGCTGCCAGAGGGAAGTTGTGTCTGCTAGAACTATCTGTATCTGTCGGATTCGTTCGCCGGCTGGCTCGTTCGAGTGGCGCTACGCTGACCATTTTTGGGTGGCCAAGACGGAGGAGAGCCTTGGCAGCACGCGTTGAGGCGGCGGCGGCAGCTGCCTGCTGGCCATAAAAGGCCGTACCAGTTCCAGTTCCTGGGCGACGCGTTACCATGTTGAAGCGCTCTTGGCTTTTTTCCTGGCTGCCAGCCTCTCGAACTTGTGCTTGTCAAACGTGGCTGTTAGATACAATTACAGTTAGCTGCAGATACGCGGCGGCACTCGATTGAAGTCCGCTCCGGAGTGCCGCCAGGTATGTATCTTCATCTCCATCTCGGCATCTTCATCTCTCCCGCAGTCATGTGCGGTCGCCAGCGTCGTCTCAGATTTTCATTGTTCAAGTGCCCGGATTGGCCCTGCTCTGTATCGGTGTATCTATGCCGTGTATCTGCATCTGGGCATGCGGAATCCAGCAGATATAGTGCGGCTGCCATCCGAGTGCCTGGGAGGCGTGTGAATCATCGGATACGACCATCGGCCGGCCAGCGGCTACAGTGGCCATTAAGTGCGACAAGTGTTCCGGGGCCAGTGGAAAATTGCATAATTGCCATGTTGGGGATAATTGCCGGCGATGAATCATCCCACGGATCGCTTTTGGGCCCAATCGCAAGATGTGGAGGCAGCCGAGAAACTGGTTGCGGATTAATGGCCTTCGATCGACGGGGAGGTTCCAATATTTGGCATAATTATCGGCGAAGACAACGCTAGGGATTTCATTATGGTTTCTCAGAGTACTTTTAAAACAAATTTCGCAGCTTAAAATATATCTGTAGTAAGCTTTAATTCCCATTCCCTCCCTTGTTCTACTCCCTGTTGTTTCATTTCATCTTAACCGGAGGTCACTTTCCCTTTAAGCCAAAATCGCTTCGGTAAACATAAACTAAACCAAAGCTCACATCTCAGGAAGCGCCCCCCAGAAGGGCGCCCAGAAAAGCAATTAAAGATTAAAGTCTAGCAGGAGGAGAAGGAAACCGGATCCGGTCACTGGAAATGGATGACCAACACGTGCTAAGCTTATTAGGAGCCCTGATTTCTGGGGGCTTCCGCTCCGACCTCCTGTGTCTCAACTCTTTGCAACCAAAAACCGAGACATAAATCCCGGACACAACATTCGAGTAGAAATGGCAACAAACTAATAACCAATAAAAAGTCTTAAGCCATCTTAAGCTCATAAATGCTATTTTCAAATACAGCAAGTGGTCGGTCCTGGTTCCCGGGGCCATAAAGTAATCCAACTATGTTACTTGTGTGTGCGCAGGCCAAGTGCAAGAAGTGGCCCCCAAAGGAAACCGTTCGAGTTGAAAAGCCCTTTTAATAAGCATTTCGGACAGACTCGAGTCGGGGAAATAAAAATAAAATAAGGAACTTGCGAGGGCAACAAGTGGCAGCTGGAGAGCGGCCAGGGGCGAGCTGCGGCGGTGATTGAGTGTTGCAGGGTTAAGGAGAAACCACTTCGCTTGATGTTTGAGTGAATGGAGTCGGCAGATGAGCAGCGGCACCCAGCCCGGGCCAATGATTGGCAGCGCCGAGCGAGAGGAGAGAACGCCGCAGAACAGGCTGTAAAATAGAGCAACAGTTGCTGCCTCAGAGCTGCGGTCATGTTGCACGTTCAAGATGACAGCCAGGCTGGCTGACGGGCAGCGAGGGTTACTACGGGAGTTTGGAGTTAACAAAAATACCTGAAGAAATAGTAAACATCCGGGAATTCGTGGGGATAGGGTACAGTTTCCACAAATTTCGAATTGCTTAATATCTTTAGTGTGGTTTTAATATATTCTTAAAGAAGGAATCAAATCTAATTTTGATTTTTAATAAGACTGGTAATGAGTCTAGTAAATAAATCGATTGAAGACTGTTTTCAAAGTGACATCGCCAGTCCTAACTTGTCCCTTAAAGTGTCAACTTTAACTTCGGTTTACACATGTTGACCCCTGATCTTTCAGGGGACACTCTCTTGGGAATTTCCCGCTGCCAGAAGTCTTGAGTCAACCCATTTATCAATTTAACTCACGGCTGGCAGACAGGCAGTCAGAGCCGAGCCAGAGCATTGCCAGAGCCGGCTGGCAAAACGCTGCAATGCAGTTGAACTTTTAATTTGATGAATGATATACATTTGTCTCGAGTGCGAGGCTGCCCCTTGCGGTGGACCCCTTTCTTTAACCCTGGCCTGCCACAGAGATTGCCGCAAGAGCCGGCCAGTAATTGTTGCGGCAGCGTCACAGAGGAGTCCGAGGAGCGATCGCCTGGAAATATTTGCACAGACGAGCTGCGATACACTCTACGTAAGCTCTCCCTCCTCCTCGTCCGATGTCAGATCTCTCGACTCGACTTGGGCTATATAATTTTGCTTAGCTGCAATTATGAGATGTGCCGGGCTGATCTCGGGCGAACGGCGCACACATGGAGATGGGAGAAACCTGAACCTCACCGGAAGCCTCGGCTTTTGTGAATCAAAAGCAGAGCAACAGGGAGAGGAAAAAAAATAAGAATAACTCGTTCTTACGGTTTTCTGTTGGTTTTACAAGTGCCTCGAGTGCTGAGGCATCGCCCCTGCACCGAACCATCGCCCATTCCCCATGCCCCATGCGTCTGGCAGATGCCAACGTCGAACTGGCAACATCCAACATCCTTAATTATGACAATCATCTCAGCTTGATGTTCATTTCTTGACTTGGTTTTGTTTTCCGCGGGATCTCCTCCGATCTGGATCGCCGGCATCCGCAGTTGTGCGTCGCTATGGGGTCACTTCTCGATACCATCGACATGGCAGCGGCACCAGCAGCAGGGAGGGAGGATCGCCGCAGATCGCAGTAAGAGATCTTTGGCACAGTTTTCGCAAAACACTTTGGAATGCTGGGGGTTGATTTAGTGCAACTCACTGGGAACCGAGTGGGGGAGATCGCCCTGCCCGAAAAATAAGGTAGAGGGAGCGTGAGAGCTTCGTTCTGGGTATAACTCTTATGATCATTCCGGGGGATCCCTTTGGAAGGCATAATTATTGCCAGGGGATAGCATATTTATTGTTTAGTTTGTTATTCTTCAGGGATTGTAATTATAGGGCAGAGCAAGGCCTAAACTAAGGGGTTATAAAAATGCAAACTGCATATTAGGGTTTATTTGAAAACTTGTTCTTGAACTTGGAACTCTAGATTAGAGCTTATGGATTTCAAAGATTGCTGTGTGAGAGATCTCTGGTCCCTGATCGTGACTTTGATAGAATTTTCCAGCCTATCACTTTCGTTTTCCCCTGGACAATGCTCAATTACATTGCCGGCTGATTGATTATGCGGTCAGAGCAGCGACAGCTACGCAATTAAAAGCTCAGCTTTCACCCTCGGGCCCCTAATTACTTTCACTGGACCCAGGGCCACAGCCACAGCCACATCCAGAGCCGTCATCAAATCCAACTTGCAAATAAGCCGAAGCTGAAGCCAAAGTCAAAGCCAGAGTCGGAGGCGCAGTTACAAGTCGAGCACGCAGCCGGACTTGGGTTATCATCATCGCAGGGGGCCAAAAGGTTAATATGGCAATTAGCCAACTTTAACCAAAAAAGAAAGAAAGCCGAGCCACAGCCAAGTCTCTGACAATTAACAGATAGCCCTGGACGGCAGCTCGCAGATACGATAGCTTTCGACTGCGATTAGGGTCGATGAGCTGCCAACTGGATTCGAATCGACAGGTTCTAACAAATGGTGGGCCTCGCCACCGAGCCTCAGAACGGCAACCACAAGATACAAGATACTTTTGAAAGTATCTGCTGCAGACGAATTTCAACAGGTTCACGCCTCTATCGAAATCTTAGACACACATTAAATGTAATTTTCGGTGGAAAAAAGGAACGGTGGGGGTAGGGGGAAGGGAAAAGGCCGCCGCCAGATCCACTTGTAAGTGGTGTACATCAGAAATTTCCAACAGATTTCCAAGTGCCCCGAAAGGGGCATTGGTTTTGGCGTGATTACCGCAAGTAAACTATCTCTCGCAGCTGGATGTACGCTGCCGGTTTTTATTCCTCTCTCAGCCCCGCTTTTTGTTTTCCTTTTTTTCTGACTTGTTGTTTCAGTTTTTTTTTTTTATGGTTTTTGTTGTTCGTTTTCATGAAGATGAATTTCTTTTTTATGAGTGATTTAGACGTGTCTGCCTGCCGCTCCATAACCCCCGCTGTTTGGTAGCTCCAATTACCTCGGATCTCGGTTGATTGATTCGCCGCTCGGCCCAGCAGTTCAATAGCCCACCGGCTAATCCCAGAGTAAGCCATCAATACGCCATCACTCTCGGCTTACCTTCAATCGGATCGAATGGGCTGGGAGTCAATGACAAATCCGTTCAACAGGTGGCACTGGGCAGATCCCTTTCGAGCGGCGTACACCTGTTAAGGGCTTCTGCCAACACTAATGCCAGCATCGCATCTTTATCTGCGGCCCATCAGGCGGATCGCATTTGCATACAATTCCCATCGAAGCGCGTCTCCTACTATATGTACCTCTCAGAGATATCTATATATATATATCATTTTCCCTATCGCCCAGTGACAATCTGGCGGGCATAAATCAGGGGCCGCATCTCGGCTTGGATCTCCGGTCTATAAATTCAAATTAGCTGGTTCAACTTTAGCCCCGGTCGGGGCAGGTGATTTAGCACTCGGCATATGCCAAGAATCAGTTTGCAGGTGTTTCAATGCCGAAACGAGTTTACATTCAGCCACTTGACTTATTTGCCCGCTAATTTCTGGTTATTTATGCGAGCCAAGCCGAGGCGAGCTGTTGGTAAAAAGTCAAACAATAGACGCTTTTGGGTGGGGCCCCAAGTCGGTTTGCGGATTTGTTTGTTTTTCCCCGAGCGCGCTTTTCGGGTGTCTTTTTTTGGTCCATTGTTTGCCTGACAACATGACAATTACACGTTAAGAATTTTCGAAAACAAATTGCGCTGTCAGCTCGGGTTGGGAGTAATCAGCATAGCAAATTATGGAATTATTTCCATCTGGAATCGAGTAGCGCCCAAGGTCGCCGCCATAATTCATTTCACTTAGTCAAGTGCAGGTTTAATTTACAACTGAGGTGATCTCAGACGAGGCAAGCATTTGGTAAAACGAACGCGAAATAATCGTTTTGGCGGTGTCAAAATTTATAATTTAGCTCGGGGTTTATTCCGATGATCTCAGACAGTCATTTAGATGGGCTAAAAATAATTATTTTGGCTTCGAGGCAAGTATTTTTAAGGAGGTAAAATTATTTCACGGTTCAATGTGTGAGTTTTGGTGACTCTAAAAATAAGTCAAGCTGTGTTAGACTTGAGTTAACTTGCTTGCCTTTAAAGGTTGAACTTGTACCTCAAAGTAAACATATAAATATATTTAGTTCGACTTCAATGGTCTGCCTTGTTGTGGCTTTGTCTGTCTGCAACTTATGAGATTCTTTTGGCATTGAGCTGCTTTCAACTTGAGCAATTTCTGGGAAAGGAATCCTCTCAGGATGCTCTGAAATTTTACAGAGGCCATTTCAGTCTTTTTTTGAGGCCGAATGAGAGGAGAGGCCTGTTTGTTATTTACCGACAACTTTATGGCCACATGTCGACAACAACCACGGCGAATTGTCATCATAAACAATGTGAAAAAAAGAAAATACAACAACAAAAAGATACAAATTTGTTGCTTACATTTTCCCCTTGCGGTTCCCCCCTTTCTGTGGCTGCTTTTGTTGACGCGCATGTGTGAAAAATAAGCAAGTTCAGAGCCGGGCGTCCAAGTAATGTGGGGGGTGTGGTCGTCAACTCCAGCGACATCCACAAATATTTCTGCTGATTTTTTTCTTCCCCTTTTTCCTCATTCGGGGGTTTTCTTTATTATTTTTTTGGTTGTTGTTGTTTGTGTGCGGAAAAGCGCCGCCACGGCGTCTATTTAATGAAGTGCCAGCCCCAACGATTTTTCGGGCGACACACACGCGAGGCTCGACATTTTTTGTGTGCGGAATAGTGTGAATTTTCACATCAAGTTCGCTGCAGTTTTGGGCCGGCACAAAGCGATTGCACCGAGTTGAGCCGGACTGAGCCGAGTTGAGTTATCCCGCCAGCCGAAGGTGCGAACGGACAGGGTTGACAGGTGGGCGGAGGTCCGCTTGATTTAAGCGCCGATTGAATGGGGTTAGCAGCGGGCTTGTGGCCAAGTTGAGAGGTGCTTGAGAGACGGCCTTAGAGCACTTGAAGACCAAGTAGATGGCACACTAACCAAAAATTGTTTAATTACGGGAGAAACAGCAAGCCGTGGAAAAGTAATACAAATTAAGGAGTTAATTTCCCTAATAATTAAAACAGATAATTAAAATGTTATTTTAACAAATCTTTCACCATTAAATTACGAATATAGTTTATCTTTTATCTGTAAAGAGCATTTTTTGTTAGTCGAACTTCACAGAAATAGGTTATAGCAATTATTTATGCTCATACGGAAATAACCAATAAAGAAAATAAATCAAAAGAAATGTATTTCAGTCTGATCTGTATAAAATAAATTTTATTTTATTTAATTCCACAATAATGGTTAATAAATCAAGTCAAAACTAAATGGAAACCATTAACATATTATAAGTAATAATGTTTTTCATTTACTTATTATTCAGTAAGTATTTAAAACTTAATTCTATATTTCCCAATAAGGTTTCTAGAAATAAAAATTTCTCTAAAAGTTACCAAAGCTACTAATCCATCCAAAATAGATCACATTTTCCACCAACAGTCTGACACATGGCCGAGATCACGCGGTCTTAACCTAAGCTCCCATTTTAAAGCCATTTAAGCCAACATATCGAGGGCCCTTCGGCCGAGCACTTACCCGCGAACACATGTGTATCCAATCACTCGATGGCCCGGCTCCTCTGGTATAATCTGTAATGAAGAGCAAACATATAAATTTAATAAGCTGTCACATAAATTTTCCACTCTCTCATGAGCACTTAAAGCTATATACTGGGCACTAGGCACAGCCCCGAAAATTCATTGAGCCGAACACTAAATTAGAGAGAGAGTCAGCGAAAAAACGAGAACCTAAAAATAGTAATAGAGCAGTGACAGGGAGGCGGGGGAAAAATCTGAAACAAATTAAATCCACTTAAAAACCGTTGCCAATGGCAAAATGAAAATGTTTTGGCATCTGTTTCGATTTAAAGGATTGAGTGGAAATTGAATACTTTCCCAAGAACGCTAACGCTGACTAAGTGAAAATTAATAGCCGAGAAAACCCACCGAAAAAAATTGGGGAAAGGGGAGAACAGGGAAAACTTTCACTGGAATCCGTAACGAGAAACTTGAAATGACTTTTTGAACTGTGAACCGTGAACACGGAGTTATCGAGGGGCGGCGGCGTGGAGTGTGTGTCGCGCTAGACGCATCATAAATATTTGAAAAGTGTCTGTGTAACTGACACGATGATGGTTCCATCGGGGGAACCTCGGACCCATATGCCACATGGCAGCTACAACATTTTGACACACTCAAGTGTGTGACAGCCCCCATCATCAGCGCCGATCCGATCCATTCCGATGCGATCCTCAGTTCGGTCGGGCGAAGATGTGCGACAATAAATTTGGAAATTATGAGCATAATTCTTCATTAACAGCGCCTCCGTGCTGCCATTGATAAATTGGAAAACCCGATAGAGCAGAGGCGTCCTCCCTTCCGACTCCGGAACCCAACGAAAGTGAAATGTGAACTGCCCACATTTGCTTTCGCTTTACGAGTCGAGTTGGCGGCCTGCCTGGATTTTTGGGCTCCGGGAGAGCGTCGCTCCAATGGCCAGTGATAAATTGGCGATATTACGGCAGCAGATTATTCAAATTTCTGCCGTGGGCGTTAACCCACAGAAAAGGCATTTGAAGAATGCCAAACCAGGCCAGAGATAGAGCCCCATTTCTGATAGTGCCAGTGCCCGTGCCCGTGCCTGGCGATTGTTTGGCATTCAAACTGAAATAACGTGATTTTTGTGGTCCACTGGCCGTTGGCCGATTTAGCCGGGGAGAGATTGGTTGGTTGACATAGATTTTTCCCCTCGCCGGCTATTGTTTTGAGGTTTTGCGCAGATTTCTGGGCTTGACTGAATCGATACGCATTTTTTGTTTGATTTTTCTCTTTTTTTCTCTGTATTATTTAGTGGGTGTGGGCGCGACTTTCTGGCAGTTTAGCGTTTTGTGTGGCTATATTTCCATGGGGAATTGAATGACTTTGACCATTCAGTATTTCAACATTTGTTAATAGGCCACATAAATGTGAAATAATAAATTTAAAACAGAAAAACATTCGCTGGATCATTAATCTAAGTTTAAAAAAATGTTTAAAGTCATATAAAAGCAAAAGAAATAATATGAAACAAAAAAAATGTTAACACATCTCTCCCCGACGGGGAATTGAACCCCGGTCTCCCGCGTGACAGGCGGGGATACTAACCACTATACTATCGAGGATGTTGAACAAAGTCAGTCAAAATGCGTTCTTACCCTCGAGCACTGTTCTCAGGTGCTTCGATCGAGAAATGAGAACAGTAAGCACACTGAGAACAGTTAATATAGAGCTCTTATATGAACATTTTTCACAATTAAATATTTATATATATTTAATTTTTTTGATATTACTATCTGAATATATCACATACTTCATGTAGTTTCGCCTTACTTCGATCGATAAGTAAGAACACATAAATAAAAGCTTTAATATGACAATTATTCACAATTTAATTCACAGATTGTTCTTATTTTTCACTGATTAATGATTACTGATCTGGATTTTTCGCATTTTTGATGTATTTTCCACCGCAATCAATTGATTTTAATGCGTTTCCAGCATAGCAATCGCCGTGGCTGCTCCACTTTATCCGCCGCATGCCAGAGCCAGTCGTCAGTCGTTGAAGCCGCTCGTTCTCTATGGATTTGGACTTTTTTTTCTTTTCTGAGAGCCCCTGAGACCAGACCCAGACCCGGACCAGACCAGACCAGACGTGAAGTGCAGCCGGCAGCGGTTTCGAAATCATTCCCACCTCATAACGCCGCCCGTTCACTCCAATTCACTCCAATCCCGGCATGCAGCACGCGCGTTCTGCTTTCACAGCCCAATTCACTTGCCGCAAAAACCGCAAGGTGCGTTGTTATGCTCGCAACACACAAAGTTGCTCAAAAGCGCATTCAAAGCGAACGAAAAATGCCAGCACAAAAAAATATACGCAAAGAAAAGCAATTACACCAGCCACATTGATTGCGACACGATCCATTTCTCCTGGAATCAATAGGAAATAAAGTTTTTAAAAGACACCTATCCAAATTGTCCCTTGCCCCACCAATCAAAAAATATAAATTTTATGAACTCTTAACTTTACAAACTCCTTCAAAATTCACCCTAGTAAGAGCCTTACAAATTCCATAAACTCCATAAACCCTCCACAAAAGTTAAGAAACTCCAACGACCATGACATTGAGACGCTGCGTGATCTGCGGCGAGAGGCCGCCGGCAAAGGATGCCCAGGGCAACAGTGCGTATGCGTATCCCAAGAACGAGGAGGAGGCCCTCATCTGGCAGATTAGCATGGCGGCCAAGGACTGCCCCGTGGAGAGCATACAGAAGGAGTGCTGCGTCTGCGTGGAGCACATCCCAGACTTCGTGAGCCGCGCCAAGACCATTGGCAAGGAGCGGAGCGCTCAGGAGAAGCGAAAGGAAGAGATGTTGGCGGCTGCTTCGAAGGCAGAAGCAGAAGCGAAGGAAAAGGAAACGGAAACCGAAACGGAATCGGAAACGGAAATGGAAAATGAAAATGAAAAGAAAAAGAAAAAAGAGAAGGCGGCAGACGAGTGCGTTCCGGTTTGCGGGGAGCCGGCTGCGGACCGGGAAAAGCCCTCGGTCAGTGTCCTGCTCCTTAACGGATCCTCGCTGCCCACCTACTGCGCCGAGGGCGAGGGCTCTTCCTGCGTGGACCTTCAACCGGTGAAAATTGGCGACTCCAAATGTATCCCGACTAAGAGGATCGTATCCAAGGGCTCGGACACGGAGATCTTTGTGCTGGAGTCTGGCTTTCAGGACACCGGAGGCAAATGTCCGGATATTGACGGCACAGAGGTCACCCTGCTGCGAGCGCCCACGCAGGAGGAAGACGAACTGGAGCGCCTCCGAGAGGAGCTGATGGAAGAGGACGAGGATCCCAATGTCAGGTTTGACCTCTTTTTCTAGCCAAGTAAGGTTTGAATTCAAAGTTATAAATAGCTGAATGACGTTCTGAATGCAAATTGTAAAATCGAAACTGGCCTTAAGACTGGCTATAATGTTTTTGTAACACATTTCTGAGTGTCTTTTGTCCGAGATTAGGTATTTGGTGTCCGAGAGGTTCTGAAAACTTGTTTTACTCTGCCAATAACCGATCAAACTAGTTTTCCGCGTGCTATATTTATAAATGCGTATCTGAATTTCCATAAAAGCCATTTTAGACTGCGATAGATGCAGAAACTGGAATTTTCTGTCGCGTTTCAGATCTAAACTAAGATTAATTTTTATTCTAAAGTTAAGCCAAGTTTGCTTATTTTAAACCAAATTAATCTTTAATTTCGCAGGAGGCGCCGCGGCTGCTGCCTTCCCGGCTGCACGGATGTCCTGCTCCTGGGCCGCGGCCAGCACGAGACGGACGTGTGTCCTTGCAAGTGCGATGAGTGCAAGAAGTCTTCCGGCCTCTCGGATCCCGACCCTTGCTGCAAGCTGGAATGCTGCCCGAAGTTCGAGCCGGAGTATTTCACCCAGCCGCCGTGCGGCTGCGAGTGCGAGCAGCAGGTGCGCCGGGAACTGGGCAAGGTGATCAAGACCCAGGCGCTGCGCATCCTGGAGCTGGAGGACCTGCTCTGCCGGCAGAACAACATGCGCAACTGTCTGCAGCAGAAGCTGGACGACTTGTACTGTGAGTTCGGCCGCCTGGACGACGCGGAGAACGCGGCGTACCGATCGGGGATCTCCTGCCCCGGAAGCAAACGTGGCGGTCCTGATTGCGCCTCCGTGCGCAGTGCGCCTCCAACATATACACCACCGCCTGATAAACAGCAAACAGAGTCACGTACCACTGTGTTAAGCAAATTTAAGATGAATAAGAAGATGACCAGCAGTACGTCCAAGGTCCTGGAGGAGCTGCCCCCTAAGAACCTACGCGTGCATGGGTTTGCAGAGCAGAAGCCCGAGGTCAAAAAGCGCACCCGACGACCAAAGTGGGTGAACGAAGCGGAATCGGAGGGGCAGTTGGCCAGTTCCACAGCTGGCCCAGTGCTCGCAATCAAGTTTAACGAAACTCCCACCACTTCTGGCGGCAACACCGCCTCCAATCCTCAAGAGAGCTTGAACTCGGATATGGCCAAGCCCAACTCCCAGTCCAACGTCTCCAGATCCATCTACTCAGAAGTGACCCGGCCCAACTCCATGTCCAACGTCTCCAGGTCCACCTACTCAGGTGTGACCAGGCCCAACTCCAAGCTTAACCTCTCCAGATCCATCTACTCGGATGTACCCAATACCAACCACTCCCAATCCATCTTTTTAGATGTGACCAAGTACAGCTCCAAGTCCAACCACTCCATATCCCACAGATTCCCAGCTTGATGTGGCGGCTGTCTGCTGCCCATCCACTCCCAGCTCCACTTCAAGTTCCACTAGTACTCCATCCATATCCACATCCAGATCCACATCCACCTGCCCCGCTCCGTCTACCTTGTCTTCTGTGCAATCATGCAAATAAAAATATATTCTTTTTTCCGGCTCTGTGCAAATGTTTATAACCCAAATATTTTGTAGACATGCAACATTTATGTAGACAGGCTGCAAACAATTTGCAGTAGAGCGAGCGACAGATCACTGAGAGAAACGAGTTGAGGGTATGGAAACCATTATAAAAATAAATTGTTACAAGGATTTTTGATCTAGACTTTAAAAAGTTCGGTAAATGATTCCATGGTTTTTATTCTCTCTTCAACTATCAGCTAAGCTCTTTTTATTTAATGCAAATTGGGCACTTAAAATTCCCAAATCTGAATTCAGAGACATGCTTAGGTGAGAGAAACCAAACAGATTCTACAAACCACCTGCAGCTCTTGTCTATCTTTTACATGTATTAAATCAGATGTTAACTTTGCAGATAACTATTTATTTTGAATAATATATAATATATAAAAATATACCGCTTCCATCAAACTCTCTTTCAGTGCAGCGAGGAGTCAGGGCGAGACGAGCTAAAACCCAGTCTCGGGCTCGATTCGAACCACTCGAACGCCCCTCGTCGGCGACAGCTGCGTGCAAATTGTTGCCATTTCATGGCATTTCAGTGCAAACGAATGCAGCTGTCCTTCCTCCCTCGACACCCTCTCGACACACAGCCCCCACCTGAGAATGCAACCCCCGCAACGGCCCAGGCACCGCCCGGCAATTTAGGGAGCAATTTTCGCTTACTATTCTAAATGTTCATAAACACATTAAAATGATAATTAAAAGAAAATTTCGCCCTCTTTCATTTTTCGCACATCAGCGGCAAAGTTAATGCCGCAATGTTGCATCTGCATTATTTATTTATTATGTATGCAAATGCATTTAATAGCAACGCGGAGGGAGCGGATGAGGGGTTCCGGGGAGAGCGGGGCGGAGATGCTGCTGCAGGCGAGGCAACGTCAAACAATTTGCATATTTTAGCATGTAATGAAATTTGTAATAATTCTGCAATTAATTGCGTACGTGTCCTTGTTTATAGCCCACGTTGCAGGAGCAGGAGCAGGAGCAGGAGCCGGAGCTGGAGCCGGAGTCCGGTTTCGTTTTCAGTCTGCTGTGTGGGTTTTTGGCTTTTTCGCCCCCAAGGGCATGGCTGGCCATGGGAGTGCGGACGCGGACAGTAATGTTTACGTTTTGCTCGTGTATAAATAAAGCGGAATCTATATATACCCACATGCACACATAGTCAGATATGGCCATATATATACCCATAAATGTTGCCTTTATTTAAGCCAGAGGGCGAATTTTATAGGACCGGGCTTTAATGGTTTCCTTTAATGTTGCCGAGTGGCAAATATTTGGAAAATCGATTGCAGTAAAAACTTTACTAAAAAATAGAATTTGTAAAATAGGAAACAAGCATTTGGGATTTATTGTAGCTAATTGGTTGTCCCTTTAATGATCGAGGTTAATTGCAATTAAATTTTACAAATTGTTACATTAATTTTAGTTTAACTTGCTGGGTTTGCTGAGTAGTTATTTGAATTTTGAGCTTATGAATGTATCTATTATATCTCAGTATCTTTGTAATTAATGTGTATATATAATTTGTTTCATCTTTTTTATACCCATTTCTCTATTTGTAAATGTTCAAAACTTGTGTATTTCCAACCCAACAGTTCAATTGAACTCTCGCTTTGTTGCCTTCAAGGATTCACTCGAAATTGCCACATTTTAGGAGCCCGACTTTGACCTGCACTTGAAACTGCCGAAACAAAACAGAACAATCAGCTTTCCACCCCGTGCCCTGCCCTGCCCTGCCTGCTCTGGCCCGGGTCCTGCACGGGGATATCCTTCATTGGCGGCTGCTTTACAATTTGCATGTTTACAAGTAAATTTCCAACATGAATATTTATTTATTTTACCATTGCAAATGGAGTTGTTGCCGTGCATTGTTGTAGCCGTCGCCGTTGCCGTAGCTGCTGTTGATGTTGATGGGTTGTATACCTTCGGCTAGGTGTTCGACATGCTCTTGTTGTTTTAATCCGGCCCACCCTGGCTGCAGGTCCACCCAAGCCTCCCCCTCGGTGGGTTTTCAATAACAAGCTGCTACTGCTGCCGCTGCTGCCTTGCTGTTGTTGTTATTGGTCATTTTGTTGTTTGTTTTTAATTGTTTTGCATGTTTTCATTTCATTTGCAGTCTTTGCAAGGGGGAGCGGGGGCAAATCGACACCGTCATTATGGCGAGAAGAACAACAAATATTTATGCTGATTTTTATGCTCTGCCCGGGCTTATAAAATAAAAGGTATTTAAATTTGAAGATGTCAGCGGCAGATACTCGCCTCGATTGCATTCCGCATCCGGCAGATACCCAGAGCCGCTCAGATACTTAGATTTTCATTTCGTTTTGATGTTTTTCAATTATGTTAAGGGTCCCGCCCGTGCCGATATTGTTTTCCTTTTTATTTAGCTATTTTTTCGGCTGTTTTCCTGCCCCTGCGTTGCGTTGTTTGTTTTTATCCTGCAATTGTCTGGACTGGCAGACAGACAATAGATTTCAAGGATGGTTTCATTTCAGCTGCGTCCATTTGTGTTTCATTTTCATTTTCCTTTTACGGCTTGCAATAATCATTTGGCGTTAGAAGGGAAGCGGAAGTACAGAAGCGAGCCAAAGGGAAGCCCCGGTCGCAAAAAGGAAAGTGCCAAAAGGAAAGTCTCATAAAATTAGTAGCAATGACTTTAAAATGCCATGTTTTGCCAAACTCACTGCCATTCATTTTATCCATTTTTCCCCAGCTCGCTTTTTTCTTTTGTTTTCTATTGTTTTTCTCTGTTCTTTGATGATGAGTTTTTCATTAGTTTCGCGCCGTTTGAGGCTGCCAATTAAAATAGAAAGAGACAGAGGTCAGCCAGTATTGGAAAAATATCTCGACATTCCTATGCACATTTATATTAAAAGTTATATATACTCGAGCACTAACAGAAATATTTATTAATAGGAAATATAGCCAATAAAGCTTAAAGTTACTGGATAAAGAAATAAAGTACTTATATTCAAAACTCAATTCTAAAATGGCGTTTAAGGAAGATTTAATTTAAAAAACATGTACCCTTTGTTAAATCTTTTAATTTAGTATTTCAAAATATTATATATATGTATTGATATTTTTATTTTATTGATAATACTATTTTATTATATTTTTCTCACTGCATAGACAGACATGCCGTCATGATGATAAATGAGCTGTGTGTTAGCTGAACAGAAATGCGTGCTAAATGTTATAATTGCCGCCATTCATTCGAGTTTACGGATCGAAGAGAAGGGGAATGGTCCGAAACATGATATTTATTTCGCAAATGCTATAAAACTTAAGATAAAGACTTGCACATTTGATAATTTAAGCTTTCAGGGACACAGGAAAAGCAAATTTCTGATTACCACATCATAGTTGTGCAACCAATGTCAAGTTGACTTTAATTATTTAAATTGTTGGACTTACATTGATGATTACGCATGATTTCTGCATCAGAGACAAGTTGTTTTTTTGTTTAATAATGATTAGAAATATATTTTTAGCTGCATTCAAAGCAAAATAAAGTTGAAATCATCCAAAACCTCTTTTACTTTTATGCCTTGCGCATTATTTAAATTCTGTCATAAATTTCCTCATAATTTGGCAATTTCCCGTCCCCTTCCTATTGAGTTTCCTGCTCCATTTGCACAAGCAAACTGCTCTAAGAAAATAAATTCAGTTTTGTGTTTTTCCTACGCTTTCCACTCACATTTATCTGACAAAATGCGAAATTGCGCAACAAAAATATGTATGTGTGTCGGGCGAAAAAAAAAAACAAAAAAACACCGAACAGCAAAAATAAACCCTTGAGAGGAAAATAGCCGGAGACCCTGAAGGACTCGCACACACACAGGACAATAAGGACAAGGACGGCCGAACGGAACTGAAGAGCAGGCAGAATAATAGTCAATAAAATATTTGCACGAACCAAAAATCATTGAAGCGCATCTCGGGACTTTTATTTCAATACAATCCCCAGATATAGATACGGTAGGGGTGCAAAAAGTGGCCCAGGCATTGAAATAACATTTGGCGAGCACAAAAAGTCCTTCAAGTGCAGCAGCAGCAGGAGCAGAGGCAGCAGCACTGGCCAAGGAAAGATGACAGGCGAGCGGAATTTAACAAAAATAAGGAAGGGTGCCACAGGTTCTGTCTTCGGAGAAGTGGCAGCAAAAAGTTGAAAGAGGAAGCAAGGGGAAGACCCAGAAAGGGAAAACAATTTTCAATGTTTTTGCTTCTAGTCGACGGCGCTTTATTCAATGCCAGGACGAAACTCGTTGGGCCAACTTACTCGAGACTCTCAGTCACAAAAATTTTTACCCATGACTGGACAACAGTGGCGGCAAAAAGTGTTCGACCTTTGCAGCAAAACAAAGCAGGAAATGGCTGCCAGGATATTGACAATGGCGGAGGCGGTGGCCAGTGGGCGTGGCCATGGCCCCTGAGCGGCGAGCGTAAAGCAGGCGCCAACCCATGGCCACAGAACAAGCCGAGATAAAGCGCATCTCGGAGCCAGGCGAAAGTTGCAAATTTACTTCCTCCACTTGTGGATCCTTTACTTACTGAATCCCTGGGAACTTTCCCCCTCCGAAGCATTATTCGTTCCCCTTAAACACTTGAGCTACTTATGGACATTTTAGTTAAATTTTATGGCGATTTCCGCTGGCCTCAGATTTCAGTTTGCCAATCTATTGAAATTGCGGTCGAGCACCGAGGGAAAAAGGGTCAAACACATTAAATTTATAATGCGATTGAGAGAAGGAAAAGGAAAAAGTCAGCAGCAAGGACCAAAGCGGGCGTGGCCTGCGACTCTGCGTGGGAGAGAGCCTTAAGTAGGTCAGTTTTGTCTGTCATAAAATGCAATTGGAGCGCATTAAAGTGCCCTGCGACTCGCAAGTGAAATGTCAAGTTGTAAATAAGCAGAGGCAGGCAGGGCGGCCACAGAATCCGCGATGTCCTGCGATGGGAGTGGGCGTCAAGTGTCGAAATGACCCAAAAGGCTTGACGTTTGACGGCTGATGGCGCTGATGTCACTTAAGCCTTGAGATGTTCAAGGAGATGGTGGCTAATGCCCCCATAAAACTATCCCTTTTTAAGCTTTTATTTGAAGTCGAACCCCTCTTTAATGATAAAAGTACAGAAAAAACTTGAGAATGAGTTGATTTTAAAGTAAAATTAATTAAGTATTAACCTAATTCAAATATAAACTACTAGAAAACTGATTATTATTTACATAAATCAACTCCTCAAATTGCATTTTTAGCAACTGCTTAAACTACAAACTTTAAATTTGCGAAAAATTTGTAATATTTCCCCCGAATTTCATTGAAATCAGTTATCTGCCTGCACTATCCTCTCACTTGTTCACATTTCCCGCCACTTTTGGCCCTTTGTTACTATGCAAATGGCCAAACATTTTGGCTTAAAAGCTTTGTTACGACCACCGCCGAACCAAAGCGCGCTTAGCGTCTAGACGTCTGTTTAGCCACTTCAATTTTCGGCCCGGAAAATGGGAAATGGGCATCCAACCCAGCCCCGCTGTTGAGTTACGATTACGGCCACAATGATGTTGATCCGGCCGGAAGGGACCGCCCCGTAATTGATATTCATATGCAGCGCGATGCCGTTTGCTTGCATCTCATTAGCGGCAGTCGCTGAATCCCGCATTTATCCTTATATGTACCTGGCTCTTATAAATAAGCACATAATCAGGCGACAAACGTGGCTCTGGCCTGGCTCTGGCTGGGGCTCTGGCCCTGCCACGTGCATAAATAAATAAATAATCTGCCGCAATTACCATAACTTGAGCTGACATCTCCACTAGGCAGGGAGGCTAGGAGACCTTCGCCTGGCTGTTATGACTAACTTGGTTCGCTCCTCCGCGGATGCTGATGATGATGTCAGTCGCTGGCAGAAGCAGCACCAGCATCAGCAGCAGCAGCAGTCAATAAACATAAATATCGGGCTGAAGAGGCGACTCGCAGAGCGACCCTCGGCTCATCGTTAAGTGTTCGGCTTTATGGCCCAAACGGGGCGAGAGAATTGGCGGCCGGGCTCGGACTTTAATTAGCGCCTGGCCTGACAATTAAATAATATTTTCGCCAACTCACAGCCGGCTCTTCCCCACGCTCCCCGGCTCTCCGCTCCGGCTCCGCGGCTCATCGCTGCCCCGCCTGTGAAGCCGCCGACTTGTTAACTCGCTGCCTGACAGTCTGCCAACAAGTTTTAATTACAAGCCAAACGACGGAGCAAAAATACAGAAAAAAGCAAGAAAAACACTGAAAACAATACAAGCTTGAAACTGATTTCGCACAGACTGGCAGATACCTCTTGAAAGACGCAACCCAGAAGCAGCAATGGGTTAAATTAAATAAGTTTAAGGGCCAGTTTAATAGTAAAGAAACTGCTTTATCGTACATACAATATAGTTTGAATCTAATACTTATTGAGCTATATATATTTATAATAATATATAAATAAGCAATACAAATTAATTACCCAAAATGTAGGTTTATTTTTTTAAAGAAACTGTTTCCATAAAATAATTAACAGTAATACAAATCAAGTTCAGTTCTTCCATCAACTTCCATAGTACATTGTGGGCTTCATTGATTTTAATGCCATATCGTTAATGTTAATGGAAAACTGAACACCTTGTTAATACAAAAAAGAATAATATTTATTACGTTGACCTAGTTTAATTTGATATTGAAAAAGCGTGGGTTATAGGCCACAGAATAATTCAGGCAATGTGAGGTCCATAATCATGCCTGGAGCTACCCATTTGTTTATCGGACTTTGGAGTACAAAAAGTGTCTCCCGGCCAGTTAGTTTTTGATAGTTGGTGGCTTTTTTTTTAATGACTCCTTCTGGCCTGCAGCATCGCAACTTCTTTTTTACGACTGTATGCAAATATTTTTTCAACACGTTTTATGGCCCGTGATTGTTATCCGACTCTCGGTTGGTAGTCGGTTGTACAAAGCTTTTGTTCGGATTTTATGTGTTCTCTAGGAACGAATGCTGCTCTCCCTTTCTCCGAGTGTGTCCCTCCGCGGTCAGTCCATCTCCATTGGTGATGACACATTTTTGATTTGTCGCTAATTTGAATTTGAAAATGAATAGAACGCCAAACGGCAGCCCTTTTATTTATCTATTTATTTATTTATACCACCGACGGAAGAATTTATGACAGCTCGGACTGGTTTCGCTCTGATTTTTATTCTCGCTTCCCCCGGGTGTTGATTGGCCGCCTGACATATTGACTTGCATTTTGTCAATGGCGATTTGGCTCGTTTGATTCGATTTTGATGAAGGTCGTTTCTATTAGCGCCCATAAAATGACGGAAACTCGGATCACATTCGACCTTCCCCTTCCGACAGATATTCTGTGGCTGAGAAATGGAAATATTTCGGTGGAAGGGTAGGGTTTTAGACAACGAAAAGGTTCGAATTAAATGGAAATTGTGTAACAAACCGGAATTAAAAGAAGGGAGAAAAAGTGGAAAAAACTGTGTGTTCAATTGTGTTCAATTTAAATTCTATTTGTTGGCATTTTAATTTAGATTGTTTGGGTAATTAAATGGGAATTATGTACCTGTTGTTCTACATTTACACAATGAATAATAAATTCTGCAATTTATTCTGTTACGATTTAACAAAATTATCTCGCGAACGTGATTTTGCTATTTAAATATTTGTTACAATTATTTATCAGGGATATTTATAGGGGTTAATTCCACCCTTAAGTAGCGACCTCATTCCGCCCTCGAAATTACTCCAACCACCTTTTCAGGTGGCCTCGCCAATTAGCCGACCGAAAACCTGAACCCAATTCGAGGTTTGCTTTATCGAGTGTATCTGGAGTGGAAGAGAGCTCAAACACTCGCTGCAATTTAAGCAAATATATGCAGACACCGACTCAAAAAAGGCGCACACACGCCGCTGCCACATCAACGTGGCAGGGAGGCGGCAAGCGATAGCCCAGGCAGATACAGATACGGACACACAGATACAGATACTTTATGCCGTACGTGCCAAACAAAACTCCGCAGCCACTGACCCATCCAGTTATTGAAATGCAAAAGCCAAAAGGAAAATTGCAGTAGCCAAGACCATTTTCCACGACACGCAGCCAGGGCGGGCCGATGGGCGGGGCAAGTGGGCTGCCATGGGAAAATGGTATGCAGCTTGCAGCATGCAGCAGGCAGCATGCAGCAGGCAGACAGGAACATGGCTGGGACCCATGTGTGTGCATGACTCGGGAGACCCGCGATTCGGATCGGGATTCGGATTCGGGGCTGGACGTGGTCCAGGACTGCATTTCTAATGTGCATTCGTTGTCCGCCGTCAATCCATTAAAAATCGTTGCAGCGACAACAACAAATGTGGCACGTACGCTGCGCCGCTCCAACTTCTTGCCGCTTCTCGGCAGATAACATTTGTATTTAAAAGACACTTTACGGATTGCCGGCGAACCGGTCTCCTCCGGCTCCGCCGAGTGTGCAGCCATTTGTAGTTTATCGGAGGCGAATCTTGAAGTACCGCCCGGTACAGGCCGCATGTCAAAATGTCAATTTTTCGTTTCGGTTTCTTTTTCTGCCCCCCATCTCTGCCCCGGCTGTGTGGCACGTCCTCGGCCTGTGGCATGCAAAGTTGCCACATGTTGCGTAAACTAGTTTCGTGAGTCGTGAGATATATCACCTGAGCCAGAGTCTAACTGCACTTGCAGAATTTGTATATTGTGTGCAGCGATCCCAGGCACTCGGCCGCCTGTCAAGTTGCCACAGTAAGTATTTGGCTATGATCGGTGGCCCCAATGGACGGGAATACGAGTATTCGGGCTCATTCCCCGGGAAAAGGTGTCAGGCAACTGTTTTTGGACAGCTAGGTGCCATTATTTTGGCTGGGAATTGAGTTTTTTGATGCACTTACCCTTATTTATGTGACCGGTTGTGGAATCTGTAAAAGGAATATAGAAAGAGGGGTAAGTTACTTGGATATTATTTGTAAATGCTTCTTTTATTATTAACTTATCAACATAATAAACCCTAACTTTCCCTAATAACTCTTTTATTTACCCTTTTTTTAGAAGCTAATCGGGAAATAAAAACTCAAATAAACAGAAAAAAGGTTTGAAATTTCACTCAAGTGCTCGCTTATTGTCCAAATCCATCTTTCTGGGAATCCCACCCACCTGGAATCACTCTGCACGCCATGCCAATCCGTTGAAGACTCCGTTGATTGCCCTTGGAGAGCACAAGGCAAACGTAAGGTTTATTACCCAATGTGCCGTGTGCCGTTTGAGAATTTCTGGCAGTTTTCGGCCATTAATGCAAAGTTTACTTCCTCTTCGTTTTTTGCGGGCATAATTAAGCGCACTTTTAAATATTTTAACCTATGTTGTGTGTGCTCTGGAATCGTAAAAATAACTGGAGTACCGCCGGGCCCATAAAAGCGACGACTTTGGACCACCCAAGACGGGCCTGGGCCTGGGAAACTCTTGCGATATGCGAGTGCCAAAAATAAAGAATGAAGAAAGGTCTTCAGAAGTGGGAGGAAAAAGGTCAACAATTTTATAGCCATTTCCCGCTTAGGTTTCTAGGTGTTAAATAATAAATACGCCCAGGAATCGTTCCCTCTCTCCCAGTCGATAAAATCGGGCCAAGAATTGCGTGTGCGCTGACTTATCGTGCTCACAGTTCGCTTGGTTTTCCACCATGATGACATTTTAATAGCTTAGCCCAATCCTCAAGGAAGGCAAAAAAGAAGGGCAATACGAATATTTTCCGTCCTTTTACGAGCACTCATAAAACATTGAAACAATGACGAGAGCCCAACACTTTTCCTGTTTCTTTTCCTGCCAGGACTGCCACCTCATGTGGGCTTGTTTCTGCCCCGGCGGAACCATAAACAAATTTTCCATTAATTGCTTCATTTTCCTAGTCCTCGCAGCAGAGTTCAGCTTTAAAGATTCATTGCAAAGGCAATTAAAGACCGAGCGACAAGAAAAACCTTTTTCTGCAGACTTCACTAATTTAATTAGTTCAGGTTTTTTTGGGGGGAAGAGTCGGCCGGGAGGCAGTAAGCCATTTAGGCCCTGTCTGGGCTCCTTTGGTTAGTTAGACGCGCCAAATGAAATCAGACTTGAAGCGAGACAATGTTTAATAATGCCACACGCATACCCACACACCACTGGGGCACAACAAACGGCCCGAAAGGTGTGCGAAATGAGTGGGAATGAGCTCACAAAGTATTTAATGAAACAAACATACAATTTGGGGACAATGAATGCAGCTTTATAAACTTCATTGTATTAAATAAGAGAATTTTAGACCAACTTTGTTAGGAGACTAAATGCAAAAAGACATTTAAATACTTTTGAAAATATAATTAAATATATACAAATTGAGAACTGAGTAGTTTTGTTATATTTTTAGGTATACAACTTTTTTAACTCAAACTCAACTATTTAATTTGTTTTTAATATGCAATTAAAACCAGTCACAAGCTTATTAAATATAAAGAATTTACTACATATTTTTAGTCATAAGAATAAAGTTGTTATAAGTTTACAAAAACCTAAGAGGTAGTGCTTTTATTTATTGAATATTGTTAGTAATTTACATAACACTGTGATACAAACACTACCAAAAATATAAACAAAGCCCTGTATAATTTTGCTAGATTTAGCTTATGTCGCACACCTTCACCCCAATGGCCTCTATGAGGAAGTGACAGAAGTTTCTTGTTTTTTTTTCGTTTCCCCCCGTAAATGTCATTGACTCACACACGTAAAATAGAGGGAGAGGGAAGAGCGGCGGAACTGAGACAGAAACATAAAATTTGCGGCAATTTCTAGGGCGTCGTCATCGCCGCTGTCGACTCGTCGCGTTCTGTAGGTGACTTTGGCTGTGCGGCATATAAATAAATATTATATTACCCTCGGCGAGGAGGAAACCTTAGACCCGACTGTGTGTGTGGTGTGTGTGTGTGTGTGTCTCTCTCCCCGGCTTTTGTTTGCCTGCAGAGTTGTTAATTAAATATTTACTCTGCTTATTTGCAAAATGAATAACTTTAGCATTTTATTTCACATGGCGCAGTGTACATGGGCGTCACTCACTCCTTCTAACTTCCAGGCATTCCCTGTGTCTGTGCTGGGCCCACACTCCCATCTCTTAGCACATTTATGCTTGACTTCGGAGACACTTTAAGTTCGCCTTTGGCTCCGGCTTTAATTGCCTTTATGGCAGGGTCTAAGTACACTAGGGGAAATTAGCTAAGGGTTTGTGAGTAAGATCTAATGAGACCCATATTTTAGACTTGGAAATTGGTCTTAAAATATAGTTAGTTGTGTGTTTAATATAAGAAGAAAGCTTCGAAATCATTCTTATAATTATAATCACATATGATTAGGGTTTTCTACTACTTGTTAGTCCTATAAATATATTCAAGAAAATTAACAAATTATACTCAAACATTTCAAAATGATTTCCCTTCTTCTCAGCCTCAAAGTAAGAGCCATAAGTTAATTTCAAAACAAGTAAACCTGACTTTAGTTAGTCACCAAAATTACATCATACGGATTCTCTCACAACCTTCTAGCGAACAAACAACAAAGTTAAAGTCGCATTTGCATTCAACTTTCCGTTTTTTCTCACACACTTATATTTATTTATTTATTTACCTGTGAAGCATTTTGTTACGCTTCACATTTGCGTGACGATAGCTCAGAAAGAGCGAAACTCGTTTTCGCCAAATGCCATTCAAATGCCCGCGCTCGGAATCTGAAGCTTGGCCCGAACTAATGACTTCACTTTGTAGCCGCTTCCCGTCAAGGTGAGGAGTCCGACGAATTTCGGATGTTTCAACAGCTGATGCGGAGCTTACCCCAGAGAACTTTGCATAATTGATTAATAATTTTGCTGGACAGGTGGCGCCCCAGAGGGGCCACGCCCCTTTGGAGACGTCGTTAGGTATTCAAATGAACTGCGAGGCGACCGCCTTTGCCCATTAATTAGCCGACATGAGCACGCATTAGATAAATGTTGTGAAACTTGATTAAAAGCAAACAGTTCGATTAGTTCGCATTGGAAAGGTTTCACTCGGTCGCTTTAAAGGGTTCCGAGTCTATCGATAGATAGATAAATATGGCCACAGAAAGGGGTAACATCTATGTGGAGGCGTCGTCACCCCTCTCGCTGAAGAAACTTATTATTGATTTTACTTACATTCGAGTTTTGCTGATTTGTTGTTCATTTTGTTTGTTTGGCCTGGGTTTGCTTGTTTGCCTGTTTGTTTGTTTGGTTGTTTGTTGATTTTCTGTTTGCTTGACTCGAAAATTATTTGGGTTAAACCAACAGCAACAACGAACACCAAGCAATCAATGCAATAGTCGAAGCTCCTAGACAAGACTGAAAATGGGACTGAAGTACTGGCTATTTTCAGAGATTGCTTCCTGGTATGAGCATTACTTTCATAACATTACGAAATTCAAAGATTCATTGAGGAAGTGCAAAACTGAATTCAAGAGCTTGATTCAAATGAGAGACATTTTAGGCGTTAATCGCAGGTTACGTCGGTGAATGTGAGCTGTTTTTTATGTAATTTAATAATTACATTAAATAATAGTTATTCGACTTTATAAATAGAAGGGCTTCCTTCTTCAAGTTTTTATTATCCTATAGTAAAGTTCCCTTCAAGACCCCCCAACTTGTGTAGTTCTTCATAAATAATCCCATTAATTCGTCTCCAAACACCTGACTAATCCAATAAGTTGATGAACTTCCCAGGGCCAACTTTAACCACAGGAACTTTAACAGGAGGCGAGTTAATTTGTCGCAGCCGAACTAGCTTATAAGTAAACAGGGAACATGTCAAGGAAACTTAACAGAAATTATCTGGGTAAACACGGAAAGAACCAGAAAATATTTGCTTAATTAACTGGCAAAACTTTCGGGACAAAGGACACACACATAGGGGCGGAAGGAAGTGTATGCGGAGTGGTAGTGTGGGCGTGGGAACCCCTTTTATTAAAAGGATAAATTCTGACAACGTGGCGTATGCGCAATTAACATTTATGGCAATTAATTATACGATTATGCATACGCCGTGTGGCACGCCGCCTGGCATCAACATAAGCAGCCCGTTGTCTATTTCGTTCTGGCCCCTAATGAAGGCATCAAATCGGAGGGCGACAAAAAGTTTACCCCACACCCCCTGTTGGCCTCTTCGGTAAGCCATAATTATGGGTAATCAAACAGTTTTATTTGAGGCTCTAACTAATGATCTTTTTGTCTAGGCACAAGCAAGGTCGAAACCCTAAACGAGCCATTCAGAGACTTGAGACTTTAATTAATCGTTGTATCGCCATCAACTCTGATTAGCCGAACAGGTCGAAAATACAGCCCCCGAGGCAGCTCACTCTCGTTAATTGATATGCAAAATCAAATGGCCACTAAATGGTGCGAACTGGAGGATTACGCACAAGTGTTTGGCCAGGTGAAGGCGCTTTTCCGAGAAACCAGGCCAGAGTTCGTTGAACTAAATGGAGCTGGGCGTGTCGAACTGGGAAATTATTTGCTAGAAAATGCAGAATGACACTTTTAAATGGCTCGAAGAATTTCATTTCAAAAAGCTCGTAACAGAGAACAAACTGGCCGCTGTGAAGACCAATTAGCAAGCATATAAATATAAACGAATTATGAATTTTCCTGAATCTATTTGCCTTGCTCCTAATACCCCTTTTATTCCGAAAAGTCAGAAAATTGAAATAAAAATGGAGCGTTTTCGTTATCGCCTACATATTTTGCCCTGTCTGTTCGATGCCCCATCTCAGACAATTTGTTTTGACATATTTTTGCTCGACTAGGCAGAATTGTTCAAAACACTGGGAGAGAATGGGAATCCGGCAGACAGAGGTACAGATAGGAAGCTAAATCATTTCGTTGAGAACGTTTTTACAGATTGCGGTTGGGGCTTTTCTTGCTCGCCTCACTCTCGCCTGACACGCTGATAAAGCAAATTTTTCGGAGCCCCTCCCCAGCCCTGAGTATCAATAAACCCATAAATTTAAAAGAGCCACCACACAAAATAAATGTAAATATATATAAATTTGTTGTTGTCAGCCCATTTTCATATTTATTTCCCAGCACACACAGCCCCGACGTTTGCTCTGGTTTATGCCCAGACTTTTTGTGGGCGTCAACTATACTGTATATAGAACGGCCACAACCCATATATCCATCGATCTATCTCTATTCGTCGATTCTGTTTCTTCGAACTTTAAATTTTTGCATATTTGTCGTAAATTGCCTGCCTCTGTCCGCCGCCCGATCTCGATTTTATGGATCATGTTCTGTTTGTCGTCATGCTAGTTTTTTCTTTTGAGCTATTAAATGGTTTCACATTATATTAATGGATTTTTACTGTTCAGAGCTAGTATGTGTATTTCTGAATTGTTTACATTTTGACAGTCGGCACAGATGTTTCGGTGGGGAACTTGGGACGTCTGGCCATGAAAAAATACGAAAACATGTGAGTTTAGTTAATGCGAAATCAGCCGAACGATTATCTTAGGCAATATGAGTTCATTAATCAGTTTTGGGAGCTAATTGGGGGGACTAAACTTGGGTATTGAATAATGAATCATTTTGTGAAACGTTTCTCTACATTCACAAAGGAATGTCTGCTATCTGCTATTCTTACGTCTTTGAATCATCACCTTTGTGGCACTCACTTCTCCTGAAGAACTGTCAATCAGTTCTTGGATTCTTTCTTTATGGGGGCTTATCCTATCTATAAATTATTTCCACATTATGTCCCCCTACCCTACAAGAACAGTGGGTAAGTAAGTCAGCTTTGGTGTCTTTCCCTTCCAGTTGCTCCTCTGAGCGAGTTGCCTTTGTTCCGCTGGCACCCGGGGAAACCACAAATATTGACCAACGTTCACAGGGCCCATAAATAAGTAAACAGTCCATTAGTTCCACCTCGCCCCCGCGGCTCCCAATCCCTTATTTTCCATGGCAGGCAGCAGCTTGCACAACAACTCCCAGCTCCAGCTCCAGTGCAGCGAATTACTTTTGTGGGGAATCGGAAAAGCTGAAATCGAAGCCAAGTCACACCCTATCGAGGCATAGATCCAGAGTCCCCCGAGTGCCTATATCTTATCGCCCCTTAGGTGCTGGCGCCTTATCGAAAGGTAAACAAAAGATAAGGCCTGGCAACTCAACTCATTTGCCAAATGACGCATGGAGTATTACTGGGACACGGGAAATGAAAATGGAAAATGGAATTCGGTTTCTATGGTTCATCAACCGGGGCTAGGGCAAATATCAACATGAAAGCTTAGAGAGAATTTCGGAAATAGGTCAGAAATGATAGGGTATTAACGAGCATAGAAATAGAATAGTATTGAATGTAAAACATGAGAGGAAAGTATCAAATAATTACAATTACTGAATAAATTATTTTCTGTTTACTATTATTAAAAATATTTTTATATACCTTCTTTTCGCCCCATCAAAAGGTGTCAATGGCACGTTCAACCAGCTGTTGCCAGCTTTCCTAGCACCTTTCTCCTCGCATTTCCCGTAATAACTGATCTTGCAACGATTTCGGGGACTGGGTTAATATACCCGGGGCATATGGCTCCCAACGGCTGCCAGCCCCAATTTTAATTGCCGCTACGTGAGCGAAATTGTAAAACTACGAAATCGAAAAAGAACATCCGCTCCCAGCTGAGTCAATTATGCTAATTAAATTTATGATTGAGCCGATAGTTATGGGCAGGCAGATAATGCCCATATAATGGGGCAGGTTCTCTCGCAGTTCGATTCGGTTCATTTGCAGTTTGTCGTGGATTTAATTGCGAAATATAGAGATATTTATTTTTAATGGACTTGCCTCGGCCCCGACGGGGTCTGGTTATTAAAATAGAAATTACTTTGACTTTGGCTCAGATCGCTCAAAATATAAAAAAAAAACCAAAACAACATAATTGAGGTTGTAAAAATGTTTTGATTCCAAGCCTAATGGTGGTCATTGCGGGGAAGTTATTTTTTTCGGACGTGTAATTTGGGGTGATTTTTCCTCTGGGGTTATTCGAGTTTCAAGTATTCTGTTTGTACAATAAATGTCAAGGCAGCAGAATGCGGCTTGCAAAAGATGATGGGGTTGCACGATAAAATGATTGTGGTGGTGGTGGGATTAACATTTTGCAAAGGCAAATAGGGGTTACAAAAATGTCAAATGGTTGTTAAAGTCACTGATATGAACATAATTAAATAGACAGTGTTTGTGTTTAATGTTAAATTAAATAAACAACTTGTACTTGTTCATGTTCAGCTCTTATCAAGTTCTCAGAACATTCTAAAAAAAAACTCTTTATTTCATATTCATTGAAACATTCTTCATTCTATCATCATCTATGATTAATATTTTCCCCCTTAATTTTTCACAGTTTAATTAGTTTTTTCAGCCTCACTGCTGGAATTACACCATCCCACATAGCCCTAGGCAGTATTGCCCAACATTAGCCAACATAATTTGCCCAATCCTTGCACAACTTGGCCTAATCGCATCAAACGGGAAATTCTTACCAAATTGCGGGCCATCGCCAAATGCTTTTGTTTACGTCTATCGGAGGAAGACATCATCGCGGCGTCAATAATTACGGCATCAAACGGATCGGAATCGGCGATGGCTCTATATAAATTTATATAGCGCGGTGAGTGGGCCCGCATCTCGCGGGCTCTCCCGATTTTTGAGGCAGGCACGCCACATGCTTTTTAACCTTGATTAAGTTGACGTTCTAATGATGCTGCTAATGGCGGCAACGACGCTCCTAATGACGATGCCACTGATGACGATGCTACTGATGATGGGGAGCGGGCGTGGGGAAGCCCGAGATGCTGCCGCAACATCATTAACAACATTATCAACAACAGCAGCGGCGGAGGAGAAAAGTTCTCGGGTATTTTTTGGTTTTAATTGCCGCCTGGCACTTAGCTAATGTAATTTATATTACATTTTGCTGCTGCTCTAAAAGCTTTAAGTAGCTAAAAAATAAAAGGAGAACAACAAAAAGTAGCGCCCAAGTGCAGCATCAGTGGAGGCAGCCGGAGGAGCGGACGGTTGTAAAAAGCGGAGTGGGAGCCGAAGACGTAAAGTTGTGTTTATATTTACCTAACATTGTACTTGAAAGATATTTTCGTTTCCTTTTCCCCGTGGCACTCGCCCACCTTCCTCCCCTGTTTGTTTATCTAATGGCTAAAAAATATTTAAGCCGTAAAATTCGTAGCTGCGAGACGGCTAAAAGCTGCCGCACTTCTTTCTTCTGGCTCGCCTTCGCCTCTTTTTTATTTACAAAAGTCATAAATACCTTCGGAGCTGTGTGCAGCGAGAGAGAAGAAAAGGTTCCGAGTCTCCGCAGACACATCCGCAGCAGATAAAGTCTCGGGCCCAAAAGTTGCTATATTTTCAATTTATGTTAACGGAGATGGCGACCAGCTCACCTGCCGGTTATCTTAAATGTTTTTTCCTGTTGGTAATTAAAAAGTTTTCTGTTTCAGACCCAGTTAGAGCCCTCTGCGTCGCCTCCTGCTCATCTCCCCTGTCTGTTTTGGCTAATGCAGGTTGGAAGCTCTCGGGTTTTGGCCTTGGCGTTTTCGGGGGCACTGATAACACGGCAGCTTTAAGCGGTAGTTGTGGCAACGAGCGGCCTTTGCTTTAAGACTTCGCTCCGAGGCGCTTCTCAGAAGAGATAATGAAGGTCGCTCCCGGAATAGATTGGGGGCAATAAAGATAAGCATCATTCTGATGTCTTACGTTTGGTTTCATTAAGTTAGAAACATAAGATAATATTATAAACATGCTGCTAAATGTTGATTCTTAATCAAAGAACGTGCACTAAGAACACAGCTATTACTATGATTTAAAGCAGGCAGAAACACTAAATTACTAAATATCTTAATGGATAGAGTTCTGGGACCATTAAGCTTCTGTAAGATATAACATAGTTAAAATATAAGCTGGCTAAAACTAAGGTTAGCTTTAATACAATGGTCAACATTTGCCCACTTAAATCTCCTCCTGCCGCTTCAATGGAAACAATCTCTGAACTACTTTAGGCTCCTATTCCCATTCTGAATTCCTCGAACTAGGGTGCATCCCAGCATCTTAGACTTTATGCCAGCTCACGTCTAACCCATTCCCACTCGGAACATTCCCCAAAAGTGTCAACAAGGAAGGCCTACAAGCCCGAGACACTCGAACGGAGCCGGGCCCCACCTCGTTCATTCATAAAGATCCACATCTCCATAAGCAGCAGGCAGCTGCTAACACGAGTCCAGGCAGCACCTAACAAGTTCTCGGAATTGCACAAAACCTCAAAAGTTCTTTAAGTTTTCGCTCTAACGAAACCTGTTCCCCAGACGGAGGCCCCAAAAGAGACGGGCTCTGGGACTGGGCACTGGGACTGCGGCTGCGACGGAAACTCGGGACGAGACATAATTAATGATTTCAAAATTTCACAACGAAAACTCATAAAACTTATCGATCGAACTTGAAACAACGGAGGAGGGAAAAAAGAATGTCATGCTGCTGTCAAGGCAAATTTCGGGGCTTTAAACGTAATTCCCTCTTGAATAAAACGAAATTTAAGCATAAGTTGGGGATATTTTTGAGAAAGTTACGCAACGTTTTGTAGAAATAGATCGGAGCTTTAAAGAAATCTTAATTCATTGCCCTAGGTTAATGGTTAATTAAGTTATTTTAGTAAAATGGAGAAGCTAAATATAGCCACAACTTTGTGATGTTCATAACGAAGATTATTTACAACTCAATTTATTTTCGAAACGCATTTTGTAATAAAATTCCAATTAAAAGCTACTAACTTAATTAAATAATTAATTAGTTAATTGCTTTGCACTTATTCTTATTTATAATTTTCTTTAATTGTTTAATACGAATGCTACTAACTAATTAAGATCTCAAAGGAATGCAATCAGTATTCACTTGTTAATTACAAGAAAAGATATAAGTTGTAGCGATATACATATGTCTCTAAATAAATATGTAGTGTTATTAGCTTAATTAACCACTTAACACTCGAATATTAGGCACTAAATGGAATGACTTACCCCGACTGAATCGCCAATTTTGAGAACTGGCCCGTTCGCTGGAGCACGCACTGTTTGTTGTCAAACAAAAATGTTGAGCTTAAAACACACAATTCGGAATTACTATTTGGCGGCGGATAGTCTGTTCTCATTGATGAAGCGGCGCGAGTAGATTCATTAATTCTGCACACACACGTACGCCGATTGACGATCGACGATAGACGGCCCGCGATTGACCCGCGCGCCCCGCCCCCAAAACAAGTTCCCCGCACACGCCTAGACGAACCGCGGAGGTGGGAGGAGAAGTTCAAGGAGAGAATTTGCACGCGCGAATCTGCTGTCTAACGGTCTAACGGTCCGCCGCTCTAGAACATGTCCATACTCCTTCACGTTTTCGTACTGATTTCGGAGGTTTTCTCAGTTTTAGAGTCTTTTCCTGGCGTCGCTCCGCAACAATCATCCGCCGCGTGTACGTTCGCTGGAAAATTTTCGAAATAACTGTTTCGGTTACTCATTACTCAGCCGCTGCGTTCGCCAGAGGGAGGTTTGGAGAATCAGAGAGCGAGCGGAGTGGTTTTTGCTCTCTCGCTAACAACCCGAAGCCCAAACAAATACGAGGGCCAGTACCAAAGTGCGAGAGCCGAAGCACCTCGGGAGACGAACGCAGCTTCGGCTTGTGTGCAAAAATCATATGGTCGGGAGAATGAGAGAGAGAATGGGAGAGAGAGTGGGTGGTATTTATCTGGCAGCCGGCAAAACGCCGCTCTTCGAGTGAGACTCCAACTGGATTCTCATTGAGTCAGATATGCGGGTTCGGAACTCGGCTAAGCAGTGGAAATGAGGCCCGTGGGTCTTGAATGCTTTTCATTATTCTCTTTTTTTTTGTTTTTAATATTTTTTTGTGGGCCAAAGTCATTTGACAATTTGTGTCTGGAGCTGCCGCATGAGGCATTCACAGGTGTGCTAATCGGGAATCATACGTGGGTGAACATGAGGAGTTTAAGGAAAATTAAGGATTGTGAATAAAGAGAATCGAATACGTTCTTATTCAATGTAGTTATAAGTAAAGGAAAAACTTTAGACTTGTCTAAATGCTTTTAAGTTCTTCTTGAATTTATCAATTCAATATGGCTTTCAATATTTTTGTAATTTAATATTTTAAAATTTCAGTCATAGTCTTAAAAAAGACCTTTCATAATATTCTAAGCCAGAAAAAAACTTAGCAAAATCCATCAACCTCAAAGTACACTTCCGCCGCCCACGACTAATTAGCCTTGGCCCGAGCCCAATTAGAATCGCTCGCCGCCAAGAGGTTCATTGCTCGAGGAGTCTTATCAGATTCGAGGCTCAGCAAAGGTAAATAAATAAAAAAACCGACATGTAAATCTGATTTGATTTTTGGGGAGCGGTCGTCAATGCAGCTACAACAATAACAACAAAAGCAATAACAAATGCAATGCAGCAGTCAAAGATAAACAGAGAGGAAAACCCGAAAGGTGTCTCTCTCTCTCTCTCTCTCTCTCTCAGAGATAAAATGCATGGAATATAGATAGTTTTTCCGCACTCTCTCCGCTCGGGAGACATTTATCTATTACTCTCTCCTCTCTCTCTCTCTCTCTCGCTCGAATAGTTCGCCTAAATGCGACTAGATGGCGCCAGTACAGTAGCGAAGAATTGCATTTCAGATGCTTTTTGTTTACAATCCAAAAAGGAAAATGGGGGGGGGCGGGGGCAAGAGCGGGTTCCCAATGCGGTTGCATTCTTGGAAAATGTTTGCAAAAACCGTCGCCGGTTTGCTGCTGCCACAAATGCCGCGTAATCGCTTTTTGCGACGTCACCGGAAGTTGCAACACGTCGCCATCGTCGGAGACTACGCACACAGAAATACAACCTGCATATGCCGTTAATGCCGCTGCCACACCCCAGCAATTGCAAATTTCCCCCGCCGCCTTTGCAAATTTTCAAAAAAAGGAAAATCGAAGGGGAAGGCAGCAGGGAAAGGGGGCGGGGGCAGCCATTGGGGGAGTGGAGTTATACCATTGTGAACCCCATTACCACCTCAGCAAAGCTTCCCCAGGTCTTGCACTCTTTTTGCGAACATGTGTGAACAACTGCAGTCTTTGAAACCACCCTTTGGGCTACACTGGGAGAAAATTAACTGGAATTTCTAAGACATTTGTATGTGTTTCTTTTTTATTATGTATTTAAACTATTTTGTATTTTTATTTAAGTGGTTAGCTTTAACAGAAGAGATGACTGATGAGGATCCTTCCAACATGTGAAATAAACATATATTGTGTGTCAGGTGTCCTTCGAGGGTATCTAAGAAATAACCTGCTAACGAGTTTAACTAGAATTAATTCTATACTTATTTAATTTGTATTCCTCTTACACAGTTTAGTAAAATAAATTAGTATTAGACCAACGGCTTCCATTCCACATTTAAGGAAAAATAATTTCAAGGTGTACACTTTAACTGCACTCCCACCTAATGCCCCGCAGCAAACACATAAATTTTATTTCAGTGCAGCCACTGTCCCTTTCGCACCCTCGGGCGGCGATTAATCATGAAAATTCACACAGAAAATATCCATTAGATACGAATTAAGACATAATTGAGAGTGCAGGCCTCGTACGCGTTTCAAGGACCTGCATCGATGCAAGGGTAGTGGTTGCACGGGGTGGTTTCCCCTTTAAGTGTGTGTGTGCAGTGGCACAAATGCGAGAGGCTGCCTGCCTCAAGTGTCTGCGACATATTTATTATCCATGTTCGGGCACAAAAAAGAATATGATTGTGCCTGGTATGCCCTGGGCCCCGGAATTAAACTTCCATTGTTGGGCTTCAAGGAAAAGGAGTTGAGGCACAGCGTTGGCTTTAATTACAGTTTGAGTGGCACTGGAGAAGGTCCTTGAAGCGGTTTTAATATGCTGGCATTACGTTGACTTTTAAATGTCATATGTATGATGGGGGTTGAAATTTTCATCGCAGAAGCTTGTCAATATTTTCCAGGGAATTGAGAATATATATTAAAAATTTGTTCTTAATTTTATCCGGTTTAATGAACCAAAATATATCTAGAAAACAACATTTAATAACTGCAACACCTGTTGGAATGCACTCTCAGTCTTTAATGCCACAAGCGCCAAGCTACAATAATTTTTTTATAAAAAATAAAATGAAAAGCTAGGAAAACAAGCAATTTGTGTGTGTTTGCTGGGTAGGCAAGAAAATAATCGAAACAAGTGAGGGGAACAAGTGTTATGTGACAGGTTTTGGACGTCCAGCAGAGATTTTTGGATTTTTTTACACGGCCCCAACTCAATTTTCTGTGTGGTTTTCTGTGTTCGGTTACAAAAAGCTTCGTTGTAATGCGGAATGTAAGTTTTGTATGTTAATTTGATTTCGGTGTCAAATGGGGTTTCTTTTTTTCGGCCTTTTGTGTGCTTTGTTATTTCCATTTTTTATGACCTGCACTTGGGCTGCGCTTTACGGCTGTTATTGTTGTTCCTGCAGCTGGCGTTATGGCATATAGTAATTGCCCGATCCGGCGAGCAATTCGATCCCCCTCCGGGGTGTCAGTCCGCTTGGGGTTTCGCTTTTGATTGTGCGCACTTATGTCTTTATTGACATCGCCGCAATACATAAATAATTTATTGCAGCCTCAGACATTGAGCAATTTGTAAATGGCCGAAAAGAAGTCTTGGCACTGCCTGAGCACTCTCGTGTATCCGTTGGATACCTCCACTCCTCTGCCGATTTGCATCTATGAAGTGCATTTGAGGTAAGTGAAATCAAACGAGCCGGGCAAATACCGCAAAAAGAAGCAGAACACAGAACCGGCTCTCAAGGACTCTCCGGGTAATTGATGCACTCCGGTGCGAGCGCATTTAATTGAGTTAGGTTCCGTTCACATTCGTCGTCCATTCATTGCGCAAATAAATCGCTTTAATTGATGTAAATATTTGCATTTCAAATATGCAAAGCTCGCTCTTTGAGCCGGAGAAGTGCGTAGGTTATGGATGATGAATAACATAAATACTTCATTTTTCGGCAGAATGATTGGATATTGTTTCTGGGACCTGCAATAGCATACAATACTAATAAATGCATTTAGTTTAGCTTGAAAAAAAGGACAGGCACTATTGAATTTAATTTGTAGTACTTATTCTAGCTTATTCAAAGGGTCATATTTTTGTTTTGTTTAAACTAAATAAGTCTAGTAACAATTGGTCTTCCCACAGGAGTACATCTGGCTATTTTCCATCAGTTGAACTGACGGTCCATAAGGTTTACCCGGTTCAAAATTTCTTATTTTGTTTTCCATCAGTTGTCCATCAGAATTTGATGCCCTTTTTTTTTAACGATAATTATACAATAGTTTTTCAATGCAACTCTGAATTTTTCTTCTTCTCGACAACATTCACAACGAAAATGTAAAAAAAACGGCCCGGAACAATTGAAAACTGGAGAACGCCGAAGAAACTGGTTTTATATGTCAAATTTTTTTAAATTTTAAAACGAAGGAATAAATTAAATTAAATAAAAATAAAATTCTCGAAAATTTACATACTATATTCTAATATATTTATGGGTTATCCGACGGTTGATGCAGATGTGCTCTATGGGAACACGAGTTTCACATCTGGCTATAAATCCCAACTGTTTCACAGTGATGGGAAACAACAAAGCACTTCAATGGCTTTAAATTTAACTGTCAAAATCCCTGGTATATCGTTTCATGTATCGTTTGACTAAGTATTTTGTGCCAGGGGTGATCAGGTAGGCCTTGACATAAAAGTAAAGTATATATAAAAGCAGCATTGTAGCAAAATTTCATTCGTCTCCCAGCTGCAGAACAGTTCACACTTTTTTTATTTCTTGATTTTATTTTATTTTTCGTTATTATGTTTATTTTTATTTGGGATTTTTTACTTGTCCATTTTCTGCGCCCGTTCCGTTCGGGGTTTTTTTAATTGTGATTTATTTATATGGTATAATTTATCTTCACAAATCGTGTTTTTATTTCCTCACCTTTAAACATTGACTCGTAGTCGTAGATTTTATAGTCTTTATTTTTTTAATCCTTTTTGTTTTTTTTTTTTTTTAAGAAAGTAAAATTTGTTCAATTAATCTTAATCCCTGTCTTTTTTTAAATTTATTTTGCTTTTTTTTTTGAGTGCCAACAATGTTTACTTTATATTTACATTTCGTATTGTATATTTCTACAAACGAAACGTAGATATCGTCATAAAACTGGATGATCATTGTTTATTTTATCTGCTTTAATTTTTTTTTTTTCATGCTCAAGATTAAACTGTGATTGAGGTTAGGTTATACCGTCTGGCAATTATCTTGAATTGGCCCTTGGAGACCAGACAATATTTTACTAAATCGTATAAGCCATCTGGCTTCATCTGATTGTATAAAACATTGACCTCCTCCTCTGACATGGCAAGTGATTGAAGATCAATTCTGTGACGCGGCCCTCCTGGTGAGCGACTTTCAATATAGACCCCTCTTTTCAGCATGTTCACCAAGTCACTTGTAGGTAGAACCTCAGACTTGGTGCCAGGGGTGATCAGGTAGGCCTTGAGTATATATAAGTGCAGCATTGTAGCAAAATTTCATTCGTCTCCCAGCTGCAGAACAGTGCACACTTTTTTTTATTATTTCTTGATCTTATTTTATTTTTCGTTATTATGTTTATTTTTTTGGGGTTTTTTACTTGTCCTTTTCTGCGCCCGTTCCGTTCGGGGTTTATTTTAATTGTGATTTATTTATATGGTATAATTTATCTTCACAAATCGTGTTTTTATTTCCTCACCTTTAAACATTGACTCGTAGTTGTCGCTTGCCATTTAGCATCTTCTGTTTCTTGTTCTAGTGGTAAATAGTCCTTATTATTTTAATCATTTTTCTTTTTTTTAGAAAGTACAATTTGTTCAATTAATCTTAATCCCCGTATTTTTTTTAAATTTATTTATTTTTTTTTTTTTTGAGTGTCAACAATGTTAACTTTATATTTACATTTCGTATTGTAAATTTCGACAAACGAAACACAGGTATCGTCATAAAATTGGATGATCATTGTTTAATTTATCTGATTTAGATTGTCTTATTTTATAATTTTATCTCTTCACCCTTAAACATTGAACCGTGGTTGTCGCTTGCCATTTAACATGTTCTGTTTCTTGTTCTAGTGGTAAATAGATTTTATAGTCCATATTTTTTAATCCTTTTTGTTTTTTTTTTTTGAAGAAAGTAAAATTTGTTTAATAATCTTAATTTTTGCCTTTTTTTTAATTTATTTTGTTTTTTTTGAGTGTCAACAATGTTAACTTTATATTTACATTTCGTATTGTAAATTTCGACAAACGAGACATAGATATCGTCATAAAACTGGATGCTCATTGTTTAATTTATCTGATTTAATTTGTCTTATTTTATAATTTTATCTCTTCACCTTTAAAAATTGACTCGTGGTTATCGCTTGCCATTTAACATTTTCTGTTGTTCTCCTGGTAAATTCAATTTTCTGCCCTTTTATTTTTTTGTAACCTTTCTTTTGCCTTATTTTATAAATAAAAAATTTACTTAAATTACCCTTGAAGTGTCAGGTTTGACTCGAGGATTTCTGTTGGGCATCTTCATGGTCGTACCTAGTTTTGGGTATGGCATAATCAATTATTTTCAATGGACAGGCCCCAAAAACAAAATCATTTATTATGCCGGACAAAAAATTTGTCACTATTCTGCACTGGTTTTCATTCATTCCGCCGTTGCTGCTGCTGCTGCTTATCAGGCCAGAACCGAGTTTGGGGCCATAATTAATTTGGCCAGGCAACTACAGCGGCAAAAAGACACACGAACACGCTCTCAACTGCCCCAAACAATGGCAAACAAATTGATTAATGACAGCGTATTAAACAATAATCGAGATAGGCCTCCGGTCAGATCAGAAAAAGAGGAGTTGCCACCGAATCTCCGATGCTGTAACCCGTCGGAATAATGTGCGCCCACGCAGAAATTCCACTTTTTTCACTTTTCGCACGCACAAAAAAGTTTTTTTTTGTTTGTTTGTGGCTAAAAACAATTCATTTAAATAATATCTGAACCACTTTGCCGGGAAACTGGAGGAAACAAATCATTTTTCATATCCTTCGTGTTCATCGCCCAACGTCCCGAAGCTGGCAAATTAATAATGTGTAATTAATATATATTTTTTTTGTGGTTAAAGCCGGGTAAAGGGATTTTTGGGCGTGGGATTATGTGTACATATATCAGAGAAATGTGGTTTGGGCTATTGAGTTATTTTGGCAAACAAATGGGATCAAAAAGATACGGTTTTGAGTAACGCTAAAGAAAAGATTTGAAAACAGGGTTAAAGGGTAAACTTAATTAAGTTTGATAATTTATGTGATTAGGCATTAAATTTTTTTTTTTTTCTACATTTATTTATTTTATGGTAGTGGCTAAATTCAATTTTACTTGTCTATTGTTTTGGAATATATTTTTTATGGGTGGACAGTGTATTTACGTCGAACTTGTGACCCTTAAACTTCAGGAAACAGCTAAAACTTAATGATTAAAGTCAAAGTATTTTTACAAAGCTTTCTTAATTCAAATTCAAAATTAAGATATGAAAGAAGACCTCAGGAGACCCTATAGCAATCAATCAATAGTCTGTTCTCAGCCAGATTTGAGTCTGAGCTTAACTCCTGTCCAACGACTGTCACCTGACAAAATATTTAATTAGGCCCTGACAAAGGTGCGGCCCAAAAGCGAATGATATTCTTGGGGAGGCTGCGAAGAGGGGGGTTATTTTTGGAGGGACTCCTTTTCGCTTTTAACGTAACACAACACAACACAACGTAACGCAACGCTTAACGTAATAGCCTTTCATGTTTGCTTAGTAACCCACATCAATTCTAATCGCCTCTAGCCGCCACGCCCCGCCGTAACACTATCTCACTCCCGCCCCCGCCTCGCATACTATTACACCATCCCCCAACACACACACACACACACACACACACCCCATGCACACTCCCTCCCCCACAACAAGGCGAACGATTTATGGCATGCTTTCACATACTTTCACCTGGGGAATATTCTCCTGTGGTTGCCGGATGGATCCAGCGCCCTCCTTCTCGCAAAGCACTGAGGATAAAGTTTGTTGATAGTGGGATCATATAAGTAACTATAGGTTTAAGGAAATTAAATACTGACTTTCTACACCTGATTCATTGATGTATCCCATTTAAAATTAAGAAATTTAACTTCAATCAAGTGTGTTATTCGTTTTTTGCAGTGTAAAAATGTGTGCGAACGGAAGTACAGTGCACAGTCCGCCCCATTCATGTAGTTTATGGGAACATATTAATTTTGGCATTGAAATGGAGTCCAAATGCATTCACAATTGTTTTAATGTCAAGTGGCTTTCGTTGCCATTATTTTGGGGGCTTGACCAAAACTGGCAATTTAATGGGATTTTTCATTCACTGAAAGGGAAGCACTAATGTCTGTAAATAGCAAATAGCCAAATACTTGATCTCTGGCAGTATAATATTAAAACACTAAATAGGGCATTAAGTTAATAATAAAGAATTCTGAAAACTATTTCAATTTAGACACCGATCTCGGGTTTACGATTCACTAAATGAAGACCTTAAATTAAGTACATTGTTTTAAGGGACAAGAACAAGGAACAGGGACATCAGACAGGACCACCTGCTTCTCAACAAAAGTTGCGGATTTGCAACATGTACTCAACTTTTATGCGTTCCTGGGCTGGCGTCGACTGCATTCCGTATGGATTAGCCAGAACAACCCGACAATCTTTATACTTTTGTCATTAGCCAGCTTCTTTATTTTTTAGTGGCAGACAGCTCACACACACAGCGGCTCCAGTTTTCCCTCCAACAAGGTGAAAACTTTCCCATGTGAAGCTATTAGAAATAAAAAAATTTATGTATGCTCTACTATGCAAACTTTAATTTCTAAATCATAACTTTTTGCGCTCAACTTTGGCAGGGAAGAGCCAGAGTTACTGCGTCGTGGAAGCTGTTAACAGATTGGGGGAGCCATCAGAGGTGGACCGAGGTGAGTGGCCCTCCGCTGGAATTCTCTGCGAGATGCCCAGACAAACTCCCTCGACTGGCAGAGTTTGCCTGGGAAAGCCCTTTCACATCAAATTTTGTAGTTTATTCACTGAGTTATTGAGTTCGTATTTAAAAAATTTAAAAGTAAAACAAGAGATGTAGTGTGGATTTTAAATAAACTAAAGCGGTACCTTTAAGTATGTATTAAATACTTCCACTTAATTTTAAGGTTTATGTATGTATGCTGGTTGAGAAACTTACTTAAAGAGTATACAGGTTTCCGAATCTTCCTGCTCTAAGTAAATTTTCTGTTTTTATTCTATTTGGGTCAAAGTTTTTAATAGTTTGATATGCACTCTCTGGCGAGCTTGGCCTCTTTAAAAGCCAGCGAAGCCTTTATGGATGGCCCGACTCCGACCTCCGCTGACCCACGTGTCCGCCGCACGTGCCCCTTCCCTGAAACTGGCCAGATAATGGAAAAGATTTGTTTATAAGAAATTTAAATGCTAGCCGGCAGCAGCAGCAGCCTCTATGTATGTGGACGGCAGGCCTTTGGTCTGCGGCTGAACTAATATTTAATTCAATTTTGGCCAGCTTTTATTTGCCCACCTACATGGCAAATCAATTTAAAGGAACTGGGCTAAAATCGAAGGCCACCCGGAAAAAATACATCAGCCTCTGTTAGTTTAAACTAAGTAAAAAGAGAAGATTGTGCAAATATGCTGAAGTAACTCTATCAAGCTGAAGTTTGCCAGGAGAATTGCTTTTATATAACAACAATTATTTGTTACAAAACCTTGTAAGTTTCCCCCAGTGCAGTCTCAGTTTCATCTCGGATCGAAGTTCACTGGGTTGGCTCTAACAGCTTCTAATTGCAATGGAACCGCACGAAATGTCAACGCTCTTGGCATATTTCTGTTGGCCTGGTTGTTGGCCGCAGGTGCCTTTCCCACCTGCCCACCTGCCCACTCCGGCCCACTCCGGCCCACTCCTGGCCACCTTCCCTATCCCTCTCGGCCTCACAGCCAGCCGCCCGTCCATGTGGCTAACCTAGAAAAGGAGGCAAAAAACCTCGGCTGACTGGAGTCTTTTTGGCCACGTACTCCATTCAGGTTTCCTTGGCTTTTTCGGTTTTGTTTGTGAAAGGCACCGAAAAAAGAGACCGAGTGGATGTCGCCGGGAGATTAGTTACACTTGTGCTCCATTTAAATGGCAAAGCGACTAAATTATGCCAAGTTCTTTTTTCCTTTTAATGCTTTTTCGGCTTTTTGTCTTTGGAAAGTGAAAGAGCCGGGCAGAGCACAAAAATAATTGCAATCAAAGCCGCCCTTTCCCTGGGTGAATGTTCCCAGTTGAATGTTGAATGTCGCTCGAATCTAGGCCCGGCGAAAGTTGGACTGCAGTGCGGGACTCATTTTCTGGGTGGGTCAGTCTCTCGATGGGATGGCAAATTTTTAATGCGGTTCAATGGAAATTGCAAATTTCAACGAAGCCTTGAAACCCAACTGACTGAAAGTGGAAAGGCTACGAGGAGATATCTCAGTTTTGAGTAAATAGCTTTCTTAAAAGCTTGTAGTATAAATTTTAAATTAAAAATAATAAGGTAAATAAGTTCTCTGACAGTTGGAAATTATTAAGAATTTATTTAAATGCTAAATATAAATATGAATAAGGTAAAAGGTTCTAGAGAAGAATGTCTTGTTTGTTTTAATGCTCTTTGTATTTTTAGCTTCATACTGAGTGTAATAAGAATATCATAAGGAAGGGATACAACCGCGTTCTATTATCCCATAAAATGTGTGTACCTTAAGGCTACACTACTCTTAATATTTTATAAGCAGGCGAGCAAAGTAAAGATTGATTTTGCTCTAACCCCTTGAGAATTCATATTTTCTAGGCAGTGCATATCCTTTCTATTTCTTAAAACCTCTCTCTCTCTCTAACTTGAAGGGATGCCCCCTTTGTTGGAATTCCTCTCAACCAGCTCTCGCTTTTCCCCATAATTTAATTTTCGTCTCAGTCAACTGCTCTCGGGCCTTGTGTGTTACCTAAACTTACTGCATAGTTTCCCTTGGTCCATGCTTCATTAACATATCTGCATATTTGGCCATTGTCTTTGGCCAAAATCGAGAGCGCAGAATATCGACGGATATTGGCAGTCTCGGGGCACACGTGCGTTCAGCTCGGCTCGACTCACATCAAAGCTCGGATGGGAATGCTGCTAATAGCAACCGTTTCATAAACTTTTGATGTGAGCAGACCTTTTGCCGGGGCTTTTTTATATTTTTTGCGCTGAAACTCATTAAAATACCAAAAGTAACGAAACGAAATCAAAAAGATAAACCCGCACGCCAGAAGTAGAGGGACGATTCCTGGAAGTCGGGTGACGGAAGGGAGGCGAAAAAAGCAGCTCCCACAGAGGCACATTTTTGTCCAGAGGAATGCCAGCTCCCTTGTCTGTCCCCTGGATTTACAGCGGCATTGATTACACCGAGGCACACCAGCGGAATGGCAAACAAATTATTACAAGTGCAGTTTGAAAATATGTGGCGGCCACTTATCAACATAATCAACAACGAATACCTGGACACGCCTGAGTGCCGGCGGTTCGCCTTTGTGAGGGAAGCCTATTGACAGCGCCCTAGGCGACTTTCAGATAGAAGGACAGGGTCGACCCATTAGGTACTCCAAGCAGGCAGTCGAGATTACAAACTACAAATAAATTAGCAGAATGTACAAAATAATGTATGCTTTTAAATACCTTTACCTTCAAGAAAATTCCTAATAAGTTAATAGAATAAGTTGAAAAGGTTCCTATTGAAACAGAACCCCTTAAGCTTCTTGAAACCCTTCCGCCAGGGTATCAGTTTTAAAGCAAAAAACGAGCCCCAAGAGGTCCAGACCCAGGGAAACACACAAGTTACCTAGGTTCCAATGACATAGACGAAGACGTCGCCGCCAATTCTCAGAGAGAGACGCCGACAGTCCGGTTGCTGAAAGACAGACTGTGGGGTCTTCGGTCTCCGGTCTCCGGGTTCCAGTCTTCTAAGCCAAACCAGAAGTGAGTTGTTGTTCGGGGGCTGGGATTGAGATTGGGAACTTTGCAGTTCCCTTTTGGAAAAAGAGATATAGGCAGAGCAATAGACCCGACTCCGACTCTGACTCCGTCTCCCCATCCTGTCAAATGCTCTGCCTTAATGATGGCATTGATGGATGGATCACACGTAAGCGACAGTCATTTAGTAATTTATCTCGGGCCATTTCAAATTAATAGACTCCGGGCCTCCGCCGTCCTCCTCCGGTCTTTGATTTTGCGATTTTTATCTCACATTAGAAATTTCGCTTGTGCCTTGTTTTTGTTTTTCGTCAAATTACATAAATTTATGAGCCAGGAACTTTCGCCTTTTGACTGTGAGAGTCCGGCTAATTAAGGCAGCTGCCTGGCTGCAATTTGCCGAGTGCAGCGCTCTCCCGGCTGCAGTTTCAAGCTCGATTAACTCTTTAATTAGGCGGAGTTTAGTTAATTGGTCGACTGACTTGGCAGCCACATGCAGATCGCTCCGAGGAAGGGCCAAGCGAGGCGATCCCATGTGCAGCGACACTTGTTTCGTCGGGGGAGGGTCGCTGACCTTCGACGGGTGATATGTTCAGAGGAAAAGGCAACAGAGGAAAATAGTATAGGTTAAGGACAGGTGCTGCAAGATAGGAGAAAAAAGGGAGAAAATATTGGGACACTTTCTAAAAAAATTGTATTAAATGTTCCTTTCTAATAACTTCTTACTCCTGGTAAATATTTTTATTGGCTAGTTTAACCTTGCCAAATATTCCATCCGAAGCATAACGTGTTTTTCCCGTAACTGTTATGAGCTTTTCTCCCGCCAAGTTAGCTTCTGTAATCCCCTATGCATGGCAATCTCCCAGTTGCCTTCCATCTGGGCCACGCAAATTCCTCGCAGCTCTTTCAATATTTAACCCAAAAATATGGCCACAAACACAGAAACAGAAACGGAGAAAAAATGGTTAGCTACTCTTTGTCTAAGCCACGAAAAACTGCAAGAAATAGAGCGCGGTGCATGCGAAAAAATTCGCGCTGACACTGACAAGTCGTGTGAAGCACACCTGCAAGAGTCAAGCGCCGAGCGACGGATTTCGAGATTTCGAGAGACCGCAGACCGAAACCAGATCGCCCGGGGGCGGGGAATGCAGGCTGCAGCGGGGAGAGGGAGCTGCGGCTCGGGGCATGGCAATGCATTCGGCGCAGCGAAACATGTTGCAAAATGCAGCTCAGCTGTGCGTTGTCGTGGCCTTAAAACTGGTGCAACGCCATTGGCCTCCTCCTTCGACTCTAGGAGAAAAAGTAATACAAAAACTAATACCCCTTCCTTGGGAGGCTGGCAAAGCGCCAAACTAGCAGACAAGTAGCAAAGGTTTCTCGACTCTCCACTGGGGATCCCAAAGTAGAAAGAAAATTGGAAAACAGATCTTGAGATACCCTTTCGGGCTTTCTAACAATGTAACCGAACTTAGTGGTTATACCCTTTTATACCATTGAATAGTAAAACATTAAATATATTCTAGTTTATATTTTGTATAATTAAAGCAAACCCAGTTCGGGATATTGCCACTGAAATGTGAGTAGCAAATGTGGCACCGCTTGATTTTCTTGCCAAAGGCCTTTCGCTACTTGAGCACACACACGCGTAAGTGGAACGAGGGCGTCCGCTGCAGCTTTCCCCCCTGGCCACCGCCAGGATCATTGTCCTTAGCCTCACCGCAGGCAGAGGAGCTAAAAAAAAGCGGAAAAGCGGAGCGTGCACAACAACAAGCAGTGAGGCAGACACAGACACTGCAATTGGACGAAAAAGAGATGGTAATAGACTTGATTGCAACAATGTGGCACACACTCAAGATGCGCCAGGTATTCGGCTAAGGCGATAATGTGACAAGGATAACGAACCAGTCGGACGCAAAGTCCTGCACCGTGGAATAAATGTTATTTATTACAAAATACAGATCAAGTGGATATTATAATAAAATCTTTAGTACCATTGGGTTTTGTAAGCAAGTTTTATTTATGTGAGAATCAAATCTTTTTGATACGTGACTTAGACGGGCTTTAAGCTACATAGTTATTTATGTACATATACATATTTGTTGTATTTTTCGACGTGTGAAAAATACAAGTTGAGCACGTCGCTCGGGGAAGTGGTAGGGGCAGCCTTGTTATCATCCAGTTCCTGTCGCGTCCCCTCGTCCAAGGTGCGTAATGCGCTCATTACGTGCCGGCATCAACATCGCATCCACATGCCACACCACCTCCTCCTCCTTCCCGACTCTATCCTTTATTTCCCGGGTGAACTTTTCCCCATAGTCCAGTCCCTCCCCCCTCATTCTCCCTATGCCGCTGCACCGCTCCTTGGCTTTCAGTTCGGTTTTGGGGGCTTTGTCCCGGCTTCAACACGGCAATGTCATGCCAATTGCATGCCTTTCCCAATGCCGCCTCCTCGGAAAAGCCAGGCGGGTATTCGGGGAGCGGGACTGACCAATCCGGGGACGTCTGGGAGCCATCCAGTCAGCAGCTAATTAGAGAACCGCCTTTTGTGCCGGGTGATAAGGCAAAAATTGGAATCGAAGGCGAGATTGCGGGCTGGCTTTGATTCATTCCAATGGATGAATGGTATGGCTGAGTCGTGTCTGGCAAATTGATGGAATTGTCAGCGATTTGGTGGTCAGTGGGATGGGTTCTGAAGCTCATGTTCAGGGATTAGGCGCATCCTTCGGTTGGGAAAATACCTCAGGGGTGGAGTTTAATTGGATCTAAAAATACGATATAGAATGTGGGATATTAGTTAATAATATTAAAGGATTTATGGCGAATAAGTATATTTATTTTGTTTCCTTTCCTTATTAATAGAGGTTAATAGTTAAATCAGACCTTCTTGTGTTAGGGATATGGAATTTTAAAAGCATTAACTAAATAAATTTGTATTTGGAAGTGTCTTCTAGTTACGTATGCCATTTCCCTAACTCTTAATCCTCTCTCATTGCTGCAAAATCTCTTATAAGCCACAAAGCTTGACGTGACCCTCGCCAACTTCCAGCATCACACTTCCCTCTGGTAACCTTGCCAGAAGTTCAACAACCCAAACCGCAGCAGCTACAATTCAGTTGAGTGGAGTTTTAGTCCGAGCCACAAAATCAGCAACAAATAGTGATGGGAGGACTACAAGTTGAATTAAATAAATTAAATATATATAAGGTAAACAAAAATTTATTCAGTGAAAGGTAAAACTTGAAACTTCTTAGTCCTTATAAGAAATTAAGAAAGTATGCTCAGTTTATTAATAGCGTACCTTTAATTAAAGATAGTTACAAAATACAATAAAATATTTTATTTCTTCAATTAATCTCAAACATATCTAAAACTTTTACTGAGATAGAAACACTATATATCCCAAGCTCTTCCCATCACTGACAACATCAGCAACAGAGCAGCAACTCGGGCAACATCAGCGCATCAAAATTAATGATGCAGTGAAAACCGCTAAATACCCTGAAATGCAAAAGGGACACCCTTGCGTCCCTCGGCCCCTCCTCCTACCTTCCCTTCCGATCCATCACCTTTGAATTGAGGTGGTCGAGGCAGGTGTTTTGACCCTGCGCTGTCTCTGGATGAGCCCAGAGACCGGACACGTGTGACGATGTCCGGAGCGAGCGATGGAAGCGGAACAAAAGGCTTGCGGTCGCCTGTTTTTGCTGTCGCTGGTCATGTCGGTTATGGTCGGCACTGTACTGTGGCGGCCGTCAATGGAAGTTCATATGTCAAGCGACTTAACAGCAACAAAAACACGGTCAACGAGACAAAATCAATTTTCCTACAACGACGGCAACAAGAGGCGCATTTAAAACGGATTTGTAACGCCAACGAATTATTTACGCCACGAAAAAAAAAGGTGGAAGGTAGGAAAAAATTAGAGGTAACTGCAGGTGGTACACAAAAAAAAAATTAACAAAATATGTCTAGTTCTTATGAGGGAGAATTGTATACTCTTCCTGAGAGTAGACAACTCTAGTGGGAGGATGTTATCATACATTTAAATAATTTGTAGAGAACATGAAGTATTAACTATTAATTATGTCACTAAATATTTTTGATTATTTTTAGTTTAGAAAATTACTAGATTATTTATTTTAAGAATTTAGGAATTTAATGTTCGAGTGGTCTTCGAAAAGTGTAGAGTAAAAGCCAAGGCCAATCGCTGCAACAGGAAAAACTCGGGCTCAAGAACGATAGAACGCGTAGGCGACAGTCGAGATGTAGATTACAGGGTTAGATGGGTAAGGCGAGGGGCCAGAAGAGGGGCCAGAAGAACAGCCAGAAGCAGGCCAGAAGGGGGAAGAGCGCTGAGGGAACGCGCCAAGCCAGAGGAAGTGGGCTAACTCAATTGGTCTCTTGGCAAACGCATTATGGGTCACTAAGCCGCACGGCCATTGTCAGACTTTGGCTTTGTCACTTCCCTCGGAGTCCCCTGCCCTGCTCCTCCGATTCTCAACTTCTCCCTCTTTCTCCGCATTCCTCCTTCTGCATGTTCGCTTCCCTCACCTTCTCCGCTTGCCCCTGACAAGTGCACTCCGTGATTGACATGCAACACGCGTTCCGGCGCCCACTTTCCCGGACTTGCAGCAGGCGCTGAGGCGCTAAGGTGGAAAGGGGCGTGGCACGCACCGTTGTCGCTTGGTTTAGTTTATAAAACTTGTTATCTCCGAGCAAGAGAATTGCTATTTTTTCTCCAATTCCCTACATCGACTGCACTGGAAATAAAGTCGGAAGAAAGCTACAAAGAAAACGAATTCTGAATTTTTGAACAATTTTGAGACTGATACAAAACAGCAGTTAGTAATCGTATTGAATTATTTATATTCATCTAAAAAATGCATATTAAAATAAAAGTTTATGTAATTTTCTCTGTTTTTTCCAGAGTGTAGCTGTCCCTGTCTTTGAAGCTGTGTAATTGAAATTACGTGACACTTTGCATATGCACTGGATTTAAATCGAGTTTCCAGTTGGCCATCAAAGCGACTGTAGGTGGCATCAGACGGGATCTGGCTGCTGGGGGACAGTGGGGCCTGACTATTGTGGCACGTGTGGCTTACGCCAGCGGTGGCGGCGGACTCCCCCGTTGTTCGATGTTGTCTGTGGCCCGGAGAATGCATCGGACCCACGTAGGCGACAGCTCGGGACTTTGACAAGTGCATTCAAGTGCAGCAGCAGCAGAGGCAGCCGGCAGGAATTAAGGGCAGGAAAAGCGAGGAGGGAGGCGACTCGAACCCGAACACGTGTTGGAAAAACCATAAAGAAAAATATAAAAGCGAAAACCTAATTAGCAGCAGACATGCTGCTTGGGGAAATAATGTGACATGGGAGTTGTATGAGGTGCGGAATCAGATTTAAGGTTGAAGAAAGATGTATCGTAGGACAGCTGAGGCAAATCAGCCGGGAAAAGTCTGGGAAGAACAATGATAAACATGACTATAATTCAGGATTGAAACTAGATTCAATAAAATAAGAAAGGATATACGCTTAAAGAACTGTTTTTATTTTGTTTACAAGAAATAAAGAAAGAATTATATTGCAATTATTGTCGAACTTAAAACTTTAGTCTTATTTCTAGTAAAATGATTTAAAATAATGTGCGTCTATATTATTCCTAACTGATTATTAGGTTTATTAGTCTATACGTTTATTAATTATATTCTACTATATGTACTAAAGGTAACCCATATATTCCCTAATATAGAAAATAAACATTTAAATATGAATTATACTAAGCTTTTCTTATATTATTTTATTTTCTGTAATTTATTTAGCTCACTCACATGTGCAAAAATCGAAGACAAACACTTATAAATACCTTTCAATAGTAAAAAAAATAAAAATATTATTGTCAGAAGTGGGATTCGAACCCACGCCCTCAGAGAGGACCAGAACGCTCGATCGAACCCTTGTGCGAAGGGCAAGAGATTAGCTCTTGAGTCTGGCGCCTTAGACCGCTCGGCCATCCTGACGTGTGCCGTTGGGGCGTCAGTTGCCCAGGTTGCTCTAGCGTTCTATTTATGGAACAGCAATTAGATAAGCGGAATGAGAAAACGTTAGCATTGCGAGCGCAAATATTATATTCAAATGCAAAAGCATAGCAACAGTCACACAAACACCCGCACCCACAGCGGTGATAAAAGCTCGGCGGCGGCATCTGGTGTTTGCCCTGGCGCTGGTGGTGCTGATGCTGGTGTTGATGTTGGTGGTGGCGCTGGTGTCACTGCCGCCGGTTGCTATGTGGTTAAGTGCTGCAGTTGCCATTTCATGCTCGGCTAAATCGCTGCTAAATCGTAACCTGAGCACCGTTTCCGGCAGGGCAATCAAAACCGGAGCCAAGCGTTCCGTTGCCCGGGGGCCTCATCATAAAAATCACCCAAAACCGCAGCTCAGCAACAACAAAATCACCGAACACACACGCACACCAAAATATTGGAAACACTGCGAGGAAAAATGTTTAAGGAAATTGAAAGAAAATAGTTTTCAATTATTAAGATTTATCATAGAAAAATATTTCAGGGTCTACATTCTATATAACAGTCTTTTCTACTTTTATATAGGATATCATTTACTTTCCACGTTTAAGATCAATATATTTTTTAAACAAAATAAACAAATAATAAAAAGTTTTATATATCAAAAACAATAAAAATTTGATTTCAAAGAATTTTTATTAGTCTCATTTTATGTAAATATTTTTATATAATTTGAATGATAACTCATTATCGTGTGAAACTTTTAGTGGATCAAATATCACAAAATGTCTTCCTCTTCCATATTCTAAAAATATATATAAATTAATTAGTTAGTCCCTGAATTTTTGTGTTTAGTTTGATTTCTTATTGGCTTTACCTTTCTCAAAGTGCACACACCTAATATACACACACACCACACTCATTGATGCGCCACGAGTCCAAGTCAATTGCAGAGCCCGCAGGCTGTGGCTGAGGTCTGAGGACCGAGGAGAATGGCGAGTTGTTTCTCTCTTTGTCGCCGGGTGCTGAAACCACAGGCCTTAACCCCCCGCCAGCTCCTGTGATGTATTTGTCAGTTAAAAAATCAAATAAGGAAGGTCCAAAGTAACAGGGCAACGACTATGGGAATACCCATTAGGCTATAGAAGAAAAGAGTACTAAAGGCAAGACAGTTTAGTATTTATATAGGCATATATGTATCAAGTACCATTGTTATTAACTTGTAGCATTTTATGAGGATTTACATACCAGAAATTATAAAAATCCCATTAAAAAAAATGTCTTATAGTTTAAAATATAGTTTTTACTTAAAAGGTAAACGAAGTTTGACTTCTCCCAATCCAATGGGTAAAAGACTATGCATTACCGAAGGTATATTAACCCTCATGCACAGACAGACTATCAGCCTCCTCTCCTTGGGGAAAGGGGCAAGTGTGGCCAGTACGGGCTGGGAATGGGGATGGGGATGGGGCTGGAGGGGATCCGGACAGACGCCGGCATTGAAATCGAAATCGGAATCGACAACCAGACACTTCAAACGCATGCAAAACGCATCGAAACAATGAGATTTACGTGCTTCCAGCTGTTATGGACTGCAATCGGATACATGCGAAGGATGGGTCGAAAAGTTTGTGGTCGGGGCTGGGCCGAGTGCCGTATTATTACAATGCGAAAGAGATCTGCCCCTTCCTCCCGCTGGAACTCCCTCTGAGCCCCGGGGGGCTGCAAATGGATTTCGGGTAATGACAGCCATAAGCTCTGGGCCGGCTCTGCCGGTGTCTGCTTGGTCGGCCAAGCCGAAAAGTTTGTTGTGTTAATTTCCAATGCATAAAATTCATTCACCGGGCCTAGACCGCTCTCGAAGTCTGTTGCACTGGAATAAAAAATAAGTTTTAGCTGCAGTTGAGGTTTAAGTTTGGAGAACATCATGATGCCAATGAAAGAAGGTCAGAAGCAACTGTACGTCCAAGCTGACGGTCGTCATTAAAGAGATATATTTTTTACTATACTTATTACATTGAAATTTAATATCAACTAAATCTTTCACTTTAAAATTAACTTGATGGTATTAAATTATATTACGTAGTTTAATTTTGAATATTAGTTGAGTAACAAATGGCTTACGTTTATTTTTAATAGTGTTTCTTACACCTTTACACTATGGAGCGTCGGCTTTCAATTGGTAGTAGCCCCAAAGAGTCACAGACACGTGCAGTTGAATGCTCCTGTCTGTTGGTGTCTCTCGTCTGACAGTCTGTCTGTCCCCTTGTCTCCTCTCCCCGCCCTGCCTGTCCAGGCCATCCCGGGGTTGGAATGGTAATCGAGCCGACTCGCCTTACCATTGCCCAATTTGGCCTGGCCTCGGGTAATTGTTATTATTTAAACGATCGAATATCAAACCTTTATTGTCTGACTTGGTACTACCTTTAAGGAAATATATATATTTGTAAAAATATTATATATATTGTATTGAAATGTATACTGTACTTTTAATTTAATGATAAAGCGAATTTATATATCTTACTTAACATTGAAATTCCCAACACACTCAATTGGTTATTTTTTTAAAGGGTTAAATATTTATACATAAATATATATCTTTTTTTAATAAAACAAAAAAGTTAATCAGCTTGGGCTCGTCCGGGATTTGAACCCGGGACCTCCCGCACCCTAAGCGGAAATCATACCCCTAGACCAACGAGCCAGTTGGAAATCTTCCGCCGAATTTAGCTCTACACGAAAAAGTATTTTCTCTTTTAAGACTCCACTTAATGCACAATGAATAAACAGCATTTTTGTGTTTATATTGTACATACATAAATGACCAAGAAATTATAAGCCAACAACAAATTGATATTAAAATTAATTGTTTAATTACTTAAACAATTGCAAAATGGACAACAACAAAAAAACAATTTGAAGGGAACCCTTGAAAAGAGAAACACATTCCGTTGAGTAAAAAATAAATGAAAATAAGATAATGCCACTATAAATATAATATAATATAAATATAAGTGTTTTGTTATTGATATTGATATTACTTTATCATAAATTAAATTAATTCAATAAGAAAAAATAAAGACAAACAAAAAAAATATATATTTATATATATGAACATGTTTTTAATAGACAGAAGTGTCTTAAAAATATGGAAAATTATATTTTCAAATATAGTTACTTTAATAAGTAACAATTCAATTCAACCATTCTAATTATAAAAATAATTATTCACTTGTCAACGGCTAAATATTTGTATTCAGGGGGGTAAAACCACTTACAAAATTAAATAATAATTAAAACGTTTTAACAGTATTGAAATTCGAAGGAGGAAAATCATGATTGCCCCATTTCGTTAAAAAAAAAACAAATTTATAAAAATAGCCAGAAAACATATGTATAAACACATGATTTAACGATTTTAAAAGAAAGAGCAATACATTTCTTTTTTTCATCCACATTTAAACTGAAATTTTAAAATATATAATATATAATATATAAAATATATTTATAATTAATTAAAAACAAAATAGTTACTCATCTTGGGCTCGTCCGGGATTTGAACCCGGGACCTCCCGCACCCTAAGCGGAAATCATACCCCTAGACCAACGAGCCAGTTGTAAATTGGGGGCCAAACTTGGCCTTATCAATGGAATGCTCGAAATTCGATTTCGAAAAAGGCCGATCGCAACGTGAGCTGCATGTGGCTCTGAGCATAAAAATGGAAAGTTGCTTTTTCGGTTGCTCTTGAATGGCTCGTTTTCAAACGGGTTTAGTTCATAATGTCAACTCGTCGAGGGCTCGTTAATCGCTGACGAAGACCAAAACCCCTATTGTCAGCGGCCAGAGCCAAGTATTTAGTGGATTTTGGCCGGCTATAAATGTACTCAATTAGCAGTTAATGGCTCTGGATCCCCTCCTCCCCGATTTATTAGCGGAGAACCCTTGCCGCCCTGCACTTTACCCAACATATGTCCAGGCAAATTCACGTTGATTGCCCTCGTCCATATGGTGGTGGTGGTGGCCCCTGACAAAAATCCGCCAATGGGTCAGTGACTGGACCTTGCAAATCTCTCGAAGAGATTAGATCAGGGGTTGGGCTTTTGCCTTCTGTCACTGATTGTAATCGGCCGAACCGCGGGCTTGTTAACCCGCAACACATAAAGAGCATTGGTCTTTTATTTTGTAGGGATTGCTATTGATTCGGTTTTTTGTTTTTTTGATTTTTTATAAATCAAGGGTGACCCGCATCGAGATTAAGGATTTTTCTGCGTCTTTTGGCAGCCCTTTTAAAGTTTCCAATTTGCTTCTGCGGAGCCCAGAACCAGAACCACCCCTGGGTCCGCATGGATTGGTTCCTCGTGCAAATATTTGCCCAAGTGCTTGGGCCACATCAAAAGGCCCCTGCCAGTTATATCCTTACATGGTCAGCGAGGGCACAGAACTTTCGGCGGCAACTGTGGCGATTTACGTGAGTTGATGGCTTCATTAGGGGTGGCCCGCACCACGGCAATGTTTTATGTCTCAATTCTGGCTGGCATAAAAAAGGAATTCAAGTGGTTGATTTCGGGCCCCGGCTTGAACCCCCGCCGGTGCCATTTGTTACGTCACAGCTGTTATGATTTTAGCACTGCCTTGTTTTAACTGCGCGCCAACTGAAACGATGTAAGTGGTTCCCCTAATTAATACTGCACGGCATCCGCGGACGGGGAAGGCCCGGGGGCCATGAACTTTGGCGGCTCATTTGAATTCATTAGGCCGTAGTGCGGGTTTATCCTGCGAATCGTTTTCCTTGGAAATCTGTAAGGAAACTGCGCACCCGGCTTAAGGGTTGATCGTCCATCCCGGGGCCCTGCAGGTGACAGCAGCTCTGTGGCAATGTTAATGGTTCGGGCCACTGGGGGATTTCCCAGCAGACTCCATAACGATGGTGTAATTATATATAAAATGGTTAAATGGTCTATGCCAAGCCCAGAACTAAGGGATCCATCACGGGAGTTAACTAAGGGAAGTTTTGTGAGAATGATAAATGGTTGAAACATCATTACCTCTCTTTAAAATTTTTGTTAAATGCTAAATAAATTTAAGAGCTAACAATTTATTTAAGATAAGAATATAATAGTCAGATTGTACCTCCCAAGAAATATTCTAATTATCTGTATTATTTTACTTTGTGCCCTCCCAGAGACCAAGACCTGGTCTTCTCCTAAGACTCCCGGCTCTCTGTCATGCCTGACTCAAGCTTAGCCTCGAGTGGGGGCTGCTTCTAAGGCAAACATGTCTTACACGTTGCACAAGCTCTGCAGAATGCGAGTCAACAAAGGCTCACAATCTATAAAGTACAATCACTTTCAACAACAAGGCCCAGAGACGGAACGGGTCGGGATGGGACCGAGACCGTCTGCCCTTTAAATCATGCTCGCGGATCTGCCACAAAACGTGGCTAGATCTCCGCGTGCCTTGCCATATATCCATACATACATATGTTTATACACATTTGCTCTCACAGATCGGTAATTATGGGTTCGAAAAATCTACACCAGCATCGCGACGGGCCCGATGATCGACATTGGTGGCGGCTGGCTGGCGAATGGAAAAATATGGCTGAAAAGCCGATGAAAGGCCAGTTTACTTAGCTCCTCTGCCGGTCGTGCATTAATTTTAACACTATTTTTCCCGGCGTGGGGCACGCCCACTAAAGTGGCATGCCGCCTTGGTTATGTAAACAGCCAGGAGAGGAGGCTCAGCGCAGGAACCCGGCGAAGGTGGATTGATAAAGGCCGCAGATGATGCCAGGCGTTGATGACGCCATGATGATGGCGATGATGACGATGGAGCCGACGAGGAGCCGGCACACATCACAATGTGTGGTGCTGGGGGGTTAAAGGTTGGCCTCTTCGCTTCGTGGAGGACGTGTGCAGTAAGTGTTAATGTTGCAATCTTCTCAAAGGAGCCGAGGCGCTGAGAGTGGCTCAATGGGTGGCTTTGACGGGAACACGTTGCCGCGAAAAGCCTGAAGTGGTGGAGTCGGTGTCTCGAGGATCATGCGAAAGTGAGAGGAGATTATGTCAGGTTCGAGAAATTCAATCAAAATTTTAAATACTACACAAAATGGGGAACTTTTCGTTTAAAAGAGAGCCCGAACCTCTAATATTTAGACTATTTTGTTGCCCGACAATGGAGCTATTTGAAAAAGTATTTACAAAAGTATTTAACTCAAAGGAGTGCCCTACTTAATCCAACCATTCATTAAGTCAACAAGTAGTTTATCAGTTGTAAACCAGAGTTGCCGGCAACTTTCCGGCTTTCCCTCTTTGTGTGCGCTTACCAACGCTTAACTCTTTGGCTCATCAAGGACCGCCGTGTCCGCCCCAAGCCCTACAGTCTTCGCTCCCTCATCCCTTTCCCTGCTCCAGTGCCAAAGTCCAGCAAATCCGGCACATTAAGCGGCAACACGTTGAGCCACCAAGCCGGGCACAAATGAGCGGCAATCCACACTCACATATCATCAAAATTTATAAAGCTTTGCCCCCAGCCGAAGCATGAAATGGCCAGAAAGCTTAACGCTCATAATGCCAATGACTCCCTTGGCCAGCGGTAAATATATGAATTGGATTTTGAGCTGCCAGGGATTACGGAATGGCGGAAGGCGACCGGAGAACGGCGAACGGAGCCAAATGGCTTTATGTGCGTCAGTAAATTTACACCTCGTAATCGAGATGAGTGGACACAGGACACTCGCCGAGGGGAAAACGACCCCTAGCAGCTGTTGTCCAAGATTAGTGCCTCGCAAAAAATCTGTCGCACAAATTTTCATTTTTATGAGCAAGCAGTCGGAGCTGGAGCCGGAGCTGAAGCCATAGCCGGAGCCTCTCGATGCCATTTGGACCCGGTATTTGCCTGGCTTTGAGTTATGGCCAAGTCCCCGAACCAGCAGCCTCCTGGCGCCGCGGGCTTAGCCAATTATATAATAACAGCTAGAAGAGGAATTCACAGAAGGCCAACACGTACTTCATCGGGCCGGAAAGCAGCTCAATCGATGGCCCAAAAGTCGCAGAACGAGCTGGTACTTTGTACAAGATGCTCATCTCAGGGGGAAGTGCACGGAGAAAAATAAGGAATATTATGGAAAACTTGAAATATTATAAATCAAGGAAGCTAACATTCTTCAATAGGAAAGCTTTTCTGAATTGGTTTTTATTAGGTTGATAAATCTGCATAATGAATTCTTGAAATTCAAATATTTGACAAATTCGAATGAGTTAATTTCAGGAGTTTCTCCATTCCATACCCTTTTTTCTTAGTGTATACTTTAAAGGGCTCTCTCTTCAATCTTCGTCCTATTGCTGGTTATTTCTTAGCAGCCTCGCAACATTAACTGATTTGCATTTCAATCTTGGCGGCATGTGTTTAGTTTCGGCACAGGGAAACCTGTTTTCGCGGCAGGGGAGAAACCGCAGCCGCAGCTGCTGATGTTGCTGCCACAGTTGCAATTTCCATTGCTGTTGCTGATGCCGGCAGTTGGCAGCAACAACAACACTTGCCAAGTGCGATCTCGACCCCTCTGACTTCTTATAGTTTTCAGTGCTTCGGTTTGCTTTGCTAGCACCGTGACTTAAAATGCAAATGAAAAGGCAATCATTGTTTAATCTCGGACAGCAACAACAGCAACCTCAAGGAGCAACGAGCAACAGTTGTGGATGTTGCAGTTGCAATACCTAAGAAGAGGGTGTTTTAACTATGAGAAGGGCTTTACTGGAGGTAGTATCCTCCTTTCTTAGTATCCCAAGATGCCTTAGGATTCAATGTATAATTGCTACAATTATTATCATTAACACATGAAATAATAAAGAAAAGAGATATTTAAGTATACAAAGTATTCAATATAAAATGATATTATATTCCCAAGAATTATAAGAAAATATCTTTGTATTAAGCAAAGGGTATTTCTGCTTTTCTATAACCTGACTCTTCATCTCTCCTTTCCTGTTGTTGCGATCGCCAGTGAAGCATCCCCGAGGCAACAACTGTGAGCATGTTTGCTATGGCCATGGCTATGGCCAGCCGATCCAACAAGCCCCGCACAGATTCAGATTCAGGAAGCTTCCGAGCCCCGAGATACACAATTTTTGATAATATTTAAACAGGCTAGAGTGTCGGAGGCAGGGCAACATCGGCGACTGCAACTGCAACATCGAATGTCGAGGGAGTGCAGATTCCCGAGTGCTCTGTGATAAATTCCTGGCTTGTACCGACGGCTCTACAAGACTTTCCTATCAGACAACATGAAAATTAGATCGTTGTAATGCTGTCATAAGGAAGAGGAAGCCAGCCATGGCCATTGTTGAGCTGGCAGAGGAAAAGGGGCAGGAAAATAGTGTAGTTGATCGATGGTTGGGAAATGTTCGAGGCAATCGCTTAGATTGCTCAGAAAAGGAGAATCAGGAAATGTGGATAAAATGTATACACTTTTATCTGAGGAAATATAATTCTAACTTAGCTAGTTTCCAGACTTGAAGGCCTGCATAAAAACCCAGACGTAAGCAAGCTTTAAAGCAGATTCCATTAGCCACAGACAGACACTCTTCATGCCTCAAACTCTGCGTCCCGGCACACTTTTAATTTCAAGCTCATTCCGTCCGGAGGCCCCAAGTCCCCTCACTCGCTTACTCGACACACAGGGAAACTCCCCCAGCCAATCGACAGCGCCAAGGTCAGAGGCGGCTGTCCACAGAAGCAGCAGGACCTAATTGGCAACGCCTTTTGCCACTGCAAGTGACAGGAAACTTTCGGGCCAAGCGGCACCCGGCACCGGCAAACTAATTAGCCTTAAAATAAAACCAACACAGAAAAAATGAACGAAAAAAATGTGTTTTTTCCGAGGAAATGATACAATTTCGCGCGCTCGAAAATGGGTCTAGGTGAGGAGGGGATGTGGCGAGGGAAGAGGAGCCCAGCCAAAAACAACACACAACTGAAAAAACAAAATTTTTAATTTAAAGAAGAATAGCAGGAATTAAAAAAAACGTGAAAAAATAAACATCATCAACAACAAACGAATGTCCGGCAGCCGCAAATCTGGCGTTGGACCAAGGACGAAGTGAGCGATAATTAACCAGAAACGACTAGGCCCACTCAGTTTTAATTCTTTTAGGAGGACTCTAATGAAACATATGGTAGAATATTGAGTTTTATGAATTGTACGGATTGCACGAAGGTTAAAAAAATGATCTAGTCAGAATTCATAATGAATATAACAAACTTATACATAAACCGATGTTGGAGTTTAGGGCTGTTGTAAAGGGCTAAGAAGAGAATTAGTGGTGGAATAATAACTTAAATTAACTACAGTTAACTAAAAGTTTAGACTGTCTTCCCTGTATTTCCAAATATATCCTTGTTCTTATCTCCACCTTATTAAAAACCGGTTAATTAAACTTCCAATGTATTACCTAAAATCTAAACCCATATCCCATTTATTTATAATTGCTCTTCGAGGGTACTCTAATCTTCGCTCCCTTTTGTTTGTTTCAGAAACAACGGTGGCAACACTGCTCGTCATCATCCTCTTTGGCGACTCGTTTGTCGTTTATCTTGGCTTCATTATCGCTTCATTAATTGCTAATTAACCGTGTTCTACATGGCCGCCAGTTCCCAGCTCCCCGGCTTCATAAAAATGTGCATGGCGTGGAAAATATAACCGACGGCAGGGTCGGGACGGGACAACAAGTCGGGGGGTTTTAGCCACTTTGCTTGGCCTTTTTGTAAGTGCAAATAAGTCGAAATCATGCCAAGTGAACGCGCCCCGCGCTTTATCGCGCTTTAATCTAATGCAATTTGTAAATGGAAACGAAAACGGGCCCACAAAGGATGGCACTATGTACCAGAGCAACCTTCCTTTCCCTTCGCTGCCGACTTGTAAATTAAAGCAAATATTTTGCTTATTTATTTTGGTTCTTTCTGGCTGCTGCTGCTGCTGCTGTCGCGACTGCCTCTGCTGTTGTTGACTAGCCGCAAGGCAATTAATTAATTTATTAACGCAAATAAACAAAGGCACAAGACGAGGCCACAAACGAGAGCACAATCAAAGCGCATATGAAATGAAGAAAGTCTCCTTTCCCTGTAAGAGCTAGGAGCTAAGACTGGGCCAAAATGGAGGGAATATTACGAGAGAAGAAAGAAAAGAAGACCTTAAATACTCTCTAATCATAGCAGATTTATAGGAAGGTGTTTTTACTAGAACTAGTAAGATGATAAACAGGTTAATGGTAAGATTTCATTAGCTTTCAGTACTTAGTTTATATTATACAACAAGCTCAAAGTTATATAAGACCTATAAAGAATACACCTGCTTTAATAAGGATTGCAAATAAAGTCCAGGTAGATTTTATGGATTTAAATTATCCCTGTTAAAAGCCAATTAAATATTAATAAAATAGTAATTATGTGATAAAAAGTCTTTACTATTTTTATTTTATTTCTTAATTAAGTTATTAAAGCTTTCTCCTTGATCTTCTCTATTGCCAGAGATTAAAGTGAATGATTTGTGGTTATCCCAGTCAGCTTCTGATTAGTCATAACCCCACTGGTGGCGCCTCCTCCTCAAAGTAAAATCCCTTTCGGGCCAAGTTAAAGACAACTCCCCCAGCCTCGATGGCATGTTGACTTGTTAAGGCCGCGTAAATAGGCGAAAAGGATTTTCCACTTGAGGAGTGCCAGGCTGCAGCGACAGGAAAAAGAGCAGTAGTAGGAGTAGGGTTGGGGATGGCCAAAGGTGGCAGAGTCTTTTGAGGCTCTGCTCTTCCAGTTGGCCGCCTTGGGTGGTGCGAAATCGGCGGCGCCAAGCCGCAAAAGGAGCCGGAGCCAGAGCCACGACATCGGGTTAAGGGATAAACCCACTAGGGGACAGGGCGGGCCGGGGCCGGCGCCCAGTCAAGTCAAGTCAAGTGGCTGACGTGGAAAGTGACCAAGGTCCCGACTGCCTTGATGTCTGGCCCTGACTCGGTGGCTCGTTTAATTAAATCAAAGTTAATTAATGCTAACGTATTCATAAACAGGGTCATCAAACACCCGAAAAGCGCCGGGGAGCGGGCTGGCGCTGAAGCTGACTGAATAATTATGTAATATTTTCGACTCAAGGATACGACGTCGCCGTCGCCGGCTGCTGAATATGCAGCAACAGTCGCCACAAGGAGCGCCTGTCAGCGGCAGGAAGTCAGCTTACGGGGAGCAAGGAACGACGAACACCGAACAGGATCCCGATCCAGGACCCCTGACTCCATTATTGGCTTTCCCCTTCCGCTGTCGCTGCTGGTAATTATGCCGGGAAAGGCTTAGCGAAACTTTTTGACTTTGTGCAATTAAAAATACATTTTTCAAATATTTGGCTACAACACAACAAAGATGCAAACAAATTCTCGAAGAGGGGAAAATTGTGTCATCAGAATTGACTTATGATGTTACAGATTGACCCGGCAGCCTTGTCGTGGCGGGAGTGAAATTTTCCAGGAATTTAATTAGAAATTCTTGGGGTCGTCACTCTCTGGAGACGGGATTAAAGTCCTGTCGACCGCCGAAGGACGCTTAAGATGGGCTTCAGTAAGAGAAGGTGAGAATCCGGATAGTTACAATTTCAGAATACTCTCCGCATTGGTTTGAGTACCTTAAGCCAGGCGGATTTTCCAGCGCATTTAAAAATACTTTACTCCACAAATAAATACGCGCAATGCCGATGATATTTTCGATTTTCATATTTTGACACGAACGTCGAATCAGTTTGGTTTATTTTCGTGTATGTGTGATTTTCCCCCTCTTGAATATTCAACAGCGTGCGCGCACGGAACAAGTGTGCCATTAAAAATCATAAAATATTAAAAACATAATCCCATAGACGAGTATATTTTAAGCTTAATTATCGACAGGGAAAATCGCGCCTGGAAGCGACCGTAAATGCGCCGGATAACATCGTGTAATGCCGGGCGAGACGGGAATTTATGTGCCGAACAGTCGGACGGGGATTACGGGGCCTCCGAATATGTGCGAGTGGATAAGATCTGTTCGGGAGATTGGCCATAATTGATGCCTGCCACTTGTTGCCGGCCGCTCAGTCCTTTAAAGTTGCCCAGGATTTTTTGGACAAATTTGCCTCAAGCAAAACTATTTTCTCTGCCAAATTCTTGCCGTTCACGGGCAGGACACTGGGAATTTCGTTGCTGCCCAGACATGTTTGGTATTCGGTTCACAAATCCCAAAATCCTCCAGCTCCAGCTCCATCCATGCCATCCCGACAACAAAAGGGGGGAAAACATGACAATGAACAAGTTTTTAAACGACGCATGGAAAATTTGTTCCGTTGTATCAAATTTATTATTTAGAGATTTCCATTTCGGTGTGCTCTGCGATTGTTGAAACAATGCGCGGGGGCATTACATGGTATCTATCCTGTAAATAGTTTATTTTCGGCAGTCGGCGCCGTAAAAAAATTAAACTTGCAATGATATCCCTGCTCCTCCGCTCCGCTCCCCCTCGCAAGCAATAAAACATTCAAAGGATTAAATAGAAGCTGGAAAAAAGAATATATATGTGTTCCGAAAATAGTTTTGGCTCAGAAGCCCCCCAAATGGCTGGACGGCAATAACAAGAAAAACTGACAACAAATTGTGTAACTTTTTGGGGGCTTTGGAGTGGGGATATTTTTTTGACTTTTTTTAGGAACTTGTTGATAGCATTAAGGGGCTTAGTTGCGAAATTTTGAAGAGTTTTTTGGTACAATTTGTAAAGCTTTAAGGGAGTTCCAGCCTTAAGAAAGAGTCACTACTTATGTAATAATTAATATTGAGTTGATGGTTAAAATACCTAAATATTTAATGAAATAATTTATATTGAGACTTGGTCAAATTTTAAATCATTTAATTCTAGGTCAGAAAATAACCCAATACACTCAAACTCGATTTCCTAATCCCGATTTAAGCCGTCTTGCTTAGAGTGCCTCCAGAAATTCGCACCAGAAATTGTTCAAACGGAAAACACCATTAAAAATACTAATAACCACAGTCGGCGCAATGAGGGAAATGCCTGGGAAACTGGGAAAAACTGGGGAGCTCAGTTGCAAAAAATTGTTTGCCAGCATCGCTGCCATTCGTCTTTTTTCTTTGTCTTTTTTTTTTTTGAGGGAGCGCTTTGAAGCGTGGCTGCATATGCAATTACATTTTACAGCAACAAAGTTGATAACAAACAAACGGGCACCGAAAGGGGGTTGGAAAATGGGGCTGGTGCGGAAAACGGAGGGCTGTGTGCAAGGCATTCAGCAAATTTTCAGCGTCAGGTTTCATTTGGGGCTTCTCCTTCTCCCTGTCTTTTTTGTGCTGCTCCTTTACCCTTTTTCCCCTTTTTTTGTTTTAACATTTGTTTGTTTTGTGTTTGTTTTCTAAGCTTGCATAACAAATCGCTGCGAAAAGCTTTTCAATTCAAATGAATGAAAAACGAAGGCAAAAATGTTTTATGCATGTCGATGGACGGGGAGGGGCTGGGCCCCCTCTCCGAGGAGAGGACAGAAAACAAAGTGTGAATGATGTCGGGCATAAGGGGGCCTCAAGGAAGTCAATGCTGCTCACTTCCTGCCAGAGAAAAGGAGTTTAAGATATGTTTGCAGAAACCTCAAAGGAAAAATACTAAAAAAAAAGGTCAAAAGTTCTCTTGAAATTAAGAAAAGAAAAATTTAAAACAATTTTGCTTTAAATGAATCGAATGCCTTTTGTTTATTTCTTAACATATATCTACATTCTTCTAAGTCTTAAAGTTACCTCTCTAATTTTTCCTCCAGAAATCCTTAATCGTGTTAATATTGCATTCCATGGCCACTAATAGCCCTTTTTACAGAGAAAAAAATACCCCAAAGAAAGAAAAATTTATGGTTATGAAAAAGCAATTAATGCGGGGGGTGTGGCTTGGCCATCGCTCGAAATTGGTAACACAAGATGGCAGCACCTTGATAAGGCGCGTGACTAATGGACACCGAAAGTCGAGGGTTGGAAATTAGAGAAACGACAAACTTAATGCACAAACACGGAAGTCCCGAGTCCTGGGGGCTCCTTTGGGTGTGTGGAATGCATTAAAACAAAGGCAGCGTGAAAATTTCATTAGGCCCGGCGCAGAAAGAAGTAGGCCAGAGTCATATGGCCATAAACACATGCTACACGCAAGGGTTCCCCCGTATACTCACTATAATTCATTAACGATTATGCACGACCCCCGAGAGTGGCAAAAACCGACACAGCAGCCATTGGCCTCGCACAATTTGTGTTAATTTCGTTTTCGGCGAGAAACCACATCCAAATCCAGCCTCGTGCCCTCTGTTTTTGCACTAATGTCTGGGGCAAGATTTATAGACATTTCCAGCAAGTCATCCATCGGTAATCGGAATGTATGTACATACATATATGCAAGGCAGTTGACTGAACCTTCAAAAGAATGCCCAGGGAATTGGTCATGGCTTAAGGATGTTGGGAAAAAGGGGTCTTTAAGGAGTCGCCCAAGTTAGGGCGTATAATTTCGGGAATGTAAATTCCTGGCTAGTCATCTTACCACAAGTTTTCCTTTATTGAGTTTAATAAATCATTGCCAAATACTTACGGAAAATCAGCAGCTAAGTTTTAAAGAAATTTTGTAAGTTGTTGGCTTGTTTCTTAACCGGATTCTAAAATTAAAATTGCTTTTTACTGTCAAGGGGTATCTAATTTACTTATATTCTTCTCAGAGTGACCGTGCTCGACTCTTCTATTAATCTTTATATTTTTTTAATCTATATAATTTAGTAAGATATTTTGATAAACTTATATATGTGTATGTTTTTATTTGATGTATTTTTTTTATCCCATCATAAATATTTTTGTTTAGCTTTATGAGCCGAGGTAAAGTAACCATGTCCGCATAAATAGAGAAATAATATTTAGATATCGATAAATATCGTCTTAAAAAGTGCTTTTTGTACAGGTCTACTGGAAGGCAAAACAAGTTAAGTATTTTCCGATTCGGCAATATTCCAACATTAGCAAAATACAGAAATTTTGGCTTCCTGAAGTAAGTTTACTTTAATTTTGTTTGTTAGCTTCCCATTTGCGAATGGCTCTTAAGATTTTCAAGAGTAAATATTAAATATTTAATTTTGCGTTGTTTACCTTATTAATAGAATAGTTTAATTGAAACAACCCTTTTCTTGCTTTCAAATTTTAAATGGAATCCATCTTATAAAAAGCTCACCCATACCTGACCTTATTGAGTCTATGGTTATTCGAAACCCCATTTAATCGAGAGAACATCATGCAATACTCATAAATTTAATAGACTGTACTTGCCTCGATGTCCCCTGCCCCCTGGAATTCCCCAAAGCACTCGAAGTGTGCCTCCTATTATTATAATAAACTTGCCACCGCAACGAGGCGAGCACAAGCTGACATGGGAAGTAGCAAGTAGCAAGCAACCCCGCCGAGAGTTCCAAATACCCGGCCTACGACGCACTTCTAAAATGTAAAATCAACATTACTTCCTTCCACACAATCAACGATGATTTCTTAATAAAAAGCTGTTCTCCGACTCAAAATGGGACTGGAACGGGGGTAGTGAGTGAAGGGAAGGGTGGCCAGGGCAGGCTTACTTACCCCAAGCAGAGTGGAAGCAAAGCAACTTGTGCATAATACAATTTTTGACTGCGAGGGTCGAAGTAGTAATGCTCCGTTGACTGGTGCCAATAGCGCGGACGGGGCCCTGGGTCGGCCTTGGGAGTGGGTGTGCCGGCAGCGGGTGCTCCGAATAGTCTGGCATTTTTTAATACCCAAGTGTCCCCCCGGTCGCAATAAGTGCGCTGCGCAACGCTGCACGCATACAAATGAGCCCGAGGCCCCCAAAAGAATAAGGCCTGAGATAGGGTCTTAAAGGGGGTGCGATGGGCGAAACAAAATGGGGGGCGGGGCGGGGAGCTGTCTGAGGTGAACAGGAAGTGGGTGGTGTAACGAAAAATGGGCGGACATAAATCGGAAATACATAAATTATTAAACATCATACAATAAGTCGTCTCAGCGTTGACATTCCTGGGGTGGTTACCCAGCGCCGGAGCTCCTCTTTTCTTTTCATTTGCCGCCATTCCCTTTTCAAGGCTAATGAGAATGTTATACCAAAGAGTGTATAAGCAGTTATGGTCTTTGGTTATACCCTCTCAAAGGGTATTGGGAATCTTGTGGAAATGCTGTTGTTTCTGTTGCTGTTTTCAGAACTTTAACTTTATAAAGGAATGCTCTTGAGATTTTTAATATTTTGGGAACTATTTAATGATTTTAAATATCGACAACTTCTATTTAATCTTAGTTTCACAAGCCTTGAAAATCCCAGAGTCGGTGCAGAAATACCATAAGAAAAATACTAGATTTTATTCGATGCTTAGGGTTTTTCAAGACTTTCCCCAAGGTAACACCATCAAGCATGACTTGACTTTTTAAAAAGTCAATGTGATAGATTCGACGTTTCAGGGAATTCAGTTGTGCTTCGAGTGTTCAGCAGTACGGAGCTCTCTTCCTTATTTTATTTTTCTTTGCAAAATTTTTTTTTTCTAAGTTCTTTCTTTTATTTCAATTATTTTTACTTGTCAAATAAGTTTGACAGATGTACGATCCTGGCATTTTATTTTAAAATAAAATGTTTTGCTTTATTTTATTTATTTGAATTTAGTCTTATTATTTTCTTTTACAAGGACCATAAAAATAAATGTTTTCTAATTTGTGTCCAGATCAAGATTGAACATTGTTTGAATGGTTTCCTTGCTCTTATCCCCCTTTTGCTTATTTTATTTTTTTTTTCACTTTTTTCGAAGTTTTCTTTTATTTGAATTATTTTTACTTGTCAAATAAACTGGACCGATGTACGACCTTGACATTTTATTTTTAAATAAAATACTAGTTATATTATTTTCGTTTTGGTTTAATGATTTTTTGTTGAGTAATTATTTTAAAAGTACCCATATGAACATTACTCGTCTTTGTAACGATCCAATTCTTGCAGTGGCCGGTATTAAATATATTTATTGAATTTTTAATTATGTCAAAGATGCTGTGTGTCTCTATCGCGGAGACTTATTGATTATCCGGGTCACTCGCTCATTTCGAAGGTTGGCAGCTCAGTTTCATGACGAACTGTCAGCTGTCAGGCAATAATTGTCAGTTATTTTCTTGCTTTAATGTCAAATATTCCAATCTACATTTATATTTTTTTTCCTGTTCCTGCTCCTGCTCCCCTTCAACCTCCTGCGGAATCTCCTCTGGAGTCTCCTCAGCAGTCTCCTCTTGAGTCTCATCAGTTGCCTCTGAATCCTCCTCTTCTTCGTCCTCTGCAGTCTCCTCTAGAATATCCCCTTCAATATCCCCTTCAATCTCCCCTTCAAACTCCCCTTCAATCTCCCCTTCCATATATGACATCTGACTTCCACTTGTCGGAAAATATTTGCTCTCCAAACACAACCGCCCCGCTCCCAGCCGGCCGCCCTGCCCCTTCTTCACGCACGAGCTGCAATCTTTTTGTGTCCCTCAAGATTTTCCATCTGCATGTGCGAGAGTGTGTGCGAATGTTTCGTTAAATTGATAGAATAAATGAGCATAAATTGAAAAAAGAAATATCGATGAAACAAGGCACGAACCGAGGGTGGTGTGTGTGCCACCCGAACAACCCCCGGGCTACACTGGACAAATCTGTTGCTTATGTTAAAGTCAAGGAAATTTACCATTTGACAATTTTTTATTTCTGATTTTATTTCTTATTTCTTTTATTAAAATTTTATTTATATAGCTGTTACCTTTATACTATAACTGGTATTATGCTAACAATTTTATTTATTTATTATTTTTTTTTATTTTCTTTAAAGAGGAAACTTTACTTATTGCTGTGCAGCTGCTGAAAAGGGTGTCTAAGCGCTCGATTCTGGTCCTGCTTCTCCAGCTCCTTGTTACTGCTCCTGGGCACATATGGGCAATTATTTAGTGCTTTGGCACAGCTCAGCACCATCGGACGGGGAACTCCCCAAGCAGACCGCCATTACTATCGATTTGAGGGTGCATTACCAACTATCGGAACGAGCCGATTCCCATCCGTGGCAGGGAACCCAGGACCACCCAGCGACTTTTGCCAGCGAAAGTTTCCCGTTCAATTGCATGCAATCAGCAACTGGCTGGCCTCCAACTCGAGCAGAGAAACACTGAGAAAATCAGGAGGAGAATAGAAGTTGGAAGGGGGAAATAACACCAAGGATCGCAGCTTCACGTACCCTGGGAAATTCTATTTATATTTTATGTAGCACTATTTGATACCAAAATATATTTTTGTTCATTTGGAAACTATTTTAACACTTTTCAATTATTATATGAATAATTTTCTTTGAGGTTTCCATTCCATTTCAAAAAAAAAAAAAAGGAAAAAATTTCTTTGAGGTTTCCATTTAGTTAAATCACAGTTCCAATACTGAGGCATGCAGAGGTCTTAACACATAAAGCAATTTAAAGAAGCCATAACTCCGATTCCCTCGGACCGCTCCGGTTCATGCCTATTATTCCTGGACGTGGGCTCATCGCGTGCGTTGCCAATTTGTCGGCATTCAGTCACTCAGCCATCGGTTCTGCCGAGGACGTCCAGGACGTGTGCGCTGGGCGTACGTATATCCTTCCCACACTCTCCCAGTGGCGTTCCTGCTGTCGTCGCTGTTTGTTCGCGCAACCAAATTTAGACGTAATTAAATGTGAATTGTTTATTTAAGGCGCACGCTCATCCACCAGACCGAGCCGAGCCGAGCCCCTGCACCCCCCCTGGGATTTTCCGGGCCAAACAGCTCGTGGGCCCAATCAGGACCTCCTGCTTCTGCCTTGCCAACAACTGCATTTCAGGCCTCGAAAGTTTCCCCTTGGCTTATTGTTGCCGCTCCATGCTCCATGCCCCATGTTGCAATTACAGCCCCGCGGCGGAGATGGCGGCGGTGGCGGTGGCGGCGGCGGCGGCGACGGTGGGTTTCAAATGAAAGCAGGTGTGTCAAATGTAAACTTGACAGGAACAGCAGGAGCTGGCTAAGGCACAGGATCGGGAGCTGGAGCCGGAGCTTGGTGGCTGAGCAAACACGGCCGCCGCCTTGATTGACTTAAAAATGCATACACCTAGTCGTACACACTCATTTGCCCAGGGGCCTGGCCAATGCCTGGGCTGCCTGCCTACTCGTTCGGCTGTTAATAGAATTTTTCATGAGCTCCGTGGACGCATTGGTATTGTGTGAAGGAGTCACTCAAACTTGGACGAAATTACTTTATAAGTAGTTAATTTGATTGGCTGAAAGGCCCGCCCGGCTGCCATGCACCTGTCATGTAAGTCAATGGCAAAGTTTTGAAAGGGTTTAATCGCCGGGGAGGGCCCACAACTTTCGTAATAATATTTAGCCAACTAGGCATATGCCTAAAAATAGTCCTGTAGCCTGGCAAACTATAAATTGCCTCGGGCTTTTTAAATTAGCTTTGAATTTAGAATGATAATTTAACTTGTTTGGGGAAACTTATAATGCAAAGTGCTTGGGGTGTGTAAAGGTTTGAAAATATGAGTTAGACACTCTAAAAATTGTATCTTTTTATAATATGTAACTTACAATTTAATGTGTGTTTAAACATTTGTTAAATTTGTTTATCATTTCCTATCTTGATATATAGATCATTAGCAAGTGCAACCCCTTGCAGGTTCATTCAGCAAATTAATCACCATAACAACAGGACCTAATACCCAACAAACAGGCCTAAATATCTGGCAATTAGCAACAATAGAGTAAACACGACTCAGTGACAAGTGAAAAAACAGTAAACATTTGAACTAAAGGGATGAAGCGGACCATCGAGCATTGCACTTTTAGCCACGGCTCATAAATTCGCCTGAATGCACTCACCAGCAACCCCTTGGGGTTGAGGGAGGAAATGTATCTCGGAAAGCTACTAATATCACAATTACTATCAGCAAGCTATCAGTTACTATTAAAGAATATTTTGAATGTGAGACAGGATATTAGAATTCTCAGGGGCGAGTATGGAAGATGACTGCTCTTTTCTTACACCAAAATCAAAACCAGAACCCTCTTAATAGCAAATCCCAGTTGCAGTTCACACTGCACCACACTGCAATTAGATGTGCCACCAAACGAGACCGATAATGATTGAAGTCGGGGGCTCGAACACGTCTGCATATATCCATAGACACACACCCCAGTGAACCTCAGACGGTCACGTGTCCTTCACAGGATATTACTTTTATCGGCCACTGCTCAGACACACTCCCGGGCAGCTGATAGCACCCGGACCACCAGAAAACGATAACTGCCTCTGGTCTAATCGCAGGCCGGCGATCAGTCTTCGCCGGAGTCTGTGTCTCAGAAATTAATTTCAGCAAATTCATTACGACCGAAAAGCACATTAACTCCATAAGTAATTTCGCACAAAACGGTGTCAAGTCAACCAAAAATTTGAGACAGGAAATTGAAATTTATATTGGGTTCCTCAAAGGATTTCCCTCGAGATAAAGAAGAATGGGTTGAGCGGGGAAAAGTTCAAAAAACACCATTAAAATTATGAGATCTTTTAATGAAATCTTTGGGTGCAAGGGTTGTTCCTCTAAGGAGCATAAGAATCTTGTTAAAATATAAACTAAACCTTTAAAAAATTGTAATAGAAACCAAAATACAGTAGAGGCTCCGATAATTTCAGTGTTTCCAGAGCCTGCACTTTGTTTACCAACACAAAAAGAGTCCCCAATCGAACCCCACCTCCTTTGGCAGGATCTGTTGCGGATTGGAGCCCCAAGGGGGCATCATCAGAACCCACCCAAATCCCCATTCCCGGCAGAACCCACCCCGTCGCCTACCAATTACCAAACGGAGCCCGGGGTTCCAAGGCAGACCTGTCTAGGCTGCGGTGCAGACATCATTTATCAACAAACCAAACAAATCAAAACGATGCCGCGCAGCCCGAAAACTAAAACCATGGCAAACACACAGGACCCGGGCTGCCAGAGCGGCGGCAGGAGCAAATGCAGAAGTGAAAAATGATTTGAAACGGATTACAAGCTGCTTTCATCATCAGCCTCAGCATCGGCATCATCAGGCGGCATCATCAGCAGGAGCAGCAGTACGAGTATTTCCAGCACACAGAAATCTATTTACGCAAAACTTTCGTTGGCTGAATGCAAAAACTCCAGCCAAAACAGTAGCTACGAATTGTTGGACACTGAAAGAAATCAATTCACATCTTAGATTCATTACATTCTTTGTAAAGATATAAGTAAGAATCAGCAGTGTTACAATTTCTTGACTTTCTGAACTAGGATGCATAATTTCCATATAAAATAAATAGCATATGTTTAGATCTGTGATGTAGGAATAATTATGGCGTTTTATTTAAGGAGTATTATTTATTTTAAACAAGAAATTAAAAAAATATAGGATAAATGTATTCATTCAATCCACATAAACCAAGATGCCACAGAACCCAAAAAGATTTGACCGAAGACAAGCTCTTTCGGTCCTAGACAGCCTTCATATTATATGTTTAATTATTAATAAATCAAGGAAGGCTAAAATTACTGTTGTATATTATTTAAAAATACCCCATTTTCTCTCACTGCATCTTCCGAAGTTTTGGGTCTGGCTCGACATTTTCTGCACAATCACTTAACATCATTAAAATGAAGCGTAAATGAAAATTGCGCTCGCTCCAATCCCCGGCCGCCTGCTCTCGGTCTCTGCTAATGTCGCTGGCATTTTGGAATGTTTCGTGCAAATATGAAAACGCAGCGAGGACAGCTGAGGGGCCCAGGATTCGGGGGAGGGAGTGGCAACATCATTCATCAAGGATTTAGTTAAACGACGTCGAGCGGCGAACGCTGGGTCTCGGGCTCGGGACCCGCTCTGGGGTTCGGGGACCATTCATCATCATTCGTCTGGGATTATGCTTTTTAAACATACGATTGCTGTCAACAGTGTCGGTGTTCGTTCGAGTCCTGCGACCGGGCTCCTGCCAGAGCGAGCCGAACCGGACTGCTCTGAATGGGCTTCCGAATCGAACTGGAAATCGTTTGGGATCCATTCTTGCTTGCTGGGTCTCCGGCATTAGAACAAATCAACCGGGGAACCATTGAGCGCAGTCCCCCCAATGCCACCCCTCCCATAAATCAATCATGTTTGCAGCAGCAGCAGCAGGGCAGCAGTAGCATAATTTATTAAGGAATTTTTACAAATATTTGTAAATAATTTCGGGGCGAGAGCAATCTGCTACACGACACCCGGCAAACAGTGGAGTGGGCGCACTGCATTCGGGGATTAGCAGCAGCCAACAACATGCAGGACAAACAACGGACAAACGCCAAACAAACAAGCCCCACAGAAACAAAAACATGTCTGTCATCCTGACAATTGGCTTTGGTTCACTGCCGTCCGTCCCTCACCATTGACAGGATGTCCTCTGTAGAGCGGGACCGGGGATGGGAATCAGACTGGAAACGGGATCGGGAAGACCAGATGACCGGCTATACAAACAGCAGTACGGCGAGCATAGAAGGCTTGTCACAATCACAACATAACACTACGCAACACAACACAAGTCGCAGACGACAGGGCTGAAGCATCCTAAGCTCGGCTGGGAATGGGGCTTTTAGCCAACTGGACAGCTGGGGACTCTTTCCCGGCCTGGGATGGGAAAGCTGGTCAGCAGGACAGTGGCATGTCGCGATGGAATTGCCAGCGAAACTCACTCAATTTAATTGAAGCAGGGGATAGAGATTTGATGGGAACCCAGTCATAAAAGAGAAGAGACTAGTTAAAACTTGTTGTCTTTAAAGGAAGGAATTAAAGTTGAAGCTTGTCCTAAAAAAATATATATATTTTATAGCAACTCTAAAAGCATAAACTCTTCTTATTTTGCATTTACATACCCCCCATGACTCACCTGGGGCCTTTCTCTCCCCCTTGGCATTTCCCCTTTAAAAGTATACATGAAATAAATAAGGCAAACAAATGTGTTTATTAAATTAACACACGCAGCTGGACAATTCCACTTCGCAGCTCGGAGACACAATTATCATAACAATAATTTAAGATCCGAGTGCGGAGAAACTTAAGAGCAGTCGAGTCATTGAAGTGAGGCTGCTGCTGGCTGGCGGGGACAAGTTTTCGCGCGAAACAATAAAATCAATTTGAATTCCTTGCATAAATTTGAGCCGCCGTCAGGCTAATTATCGATTGTGCCCAGGCAGCCCTGTAAGCAACTGTTATCGATGCGTGGCGGAGGCGGCGGATCACGGGATGACTGACTTATTGACAGAAAGAGCTCGCTGGTGAGTCAGCCGGGCCTTTGAGCACCTTTCTGCGGTTGGTCCAGGGAATCTGCTAATTGATTGATTGCACGAGCCGGTGACTAACCCGAAAATAAGCAGAAAAATGAAAGAAAACCAAGGCAAGACCAAACTCAGCAGAGCTATAAGTGCCGCATGGCATTTTTAATTAGGCATGCCCGGCTGGTCCGGGGCCAGAGAGCTCTTAAATAATTCAAAGCAAATTATGCGACAGTTCCCACAAAGAGCCGGAAAAAAGAGGAAGAAGACGAAAAAATTGTGCAGACCAAAAAACGTTTGGGTAAGCACTTAACCCTTTTTCACTTGCACCCTCTGTGCCCCGTCCAAGGAACGTCTATAATTATTTGAACTGTGTAAGTCAAAGTTTGCGGACCCGCCACCCTCCGCCCACTGGGGCAGCCGCAAATATGGAGCGTTGCAAAAGAAATGTCAATATTATATTTAAGACGTCGTCGGCTGGGTCTCCTCCGGATGGTTTCCCCTCCTCCCAGAGCCAGTCAGGCAGTTGCGAAAAATTCATGAGGCAAAACACACAAATCAGCAGTAAAAAGGTAAACGCATCTCCCCTCCTCCTCCTTCCCGAAGAAGCCGGGGAGACACACAAAATATTATAATTGCCCAACCAAATGGAAATAAGTTCTGGCGTCTTAAGTGCCATTGGACCAACGTCGAGATGGCAAAGGGTTCTGGCCAGGAGCACAGCCTTCAAGAGGGGATAAGCGACCACGACATCTGACTCATCTGGGGAACTGCTGACCAAAGGCGAGCAGATTGACGCGACAATTTATTCAGATTGAAGGTGGGCTTAACCAGAAGATTACGGCAAGTAGTCACGGGGTTTCGTGGGTTGTTTACTGAGCATTAAATTTAAATTTATTCATGATCATGTCTTCAACATCTGATTTATTTATTGCACAAAATAACGCATAAAAGTAATACTGTTAGCCTACTTCTTTATTTCCATTTAGTTTAGAACTAAACCTTTCGATCTAAAACTTTTCATCATTTCACTGATCTACCATCAATTTGGTGGCTGCTTTTCGTTTAATTCTCATGCCAGCTTACACTTTTCCCCAGCAACTTTTTCGATTTCCTTTCGGACTAGTTAGATGTCTTCTCGGGAGATGGCTTTGGCAACTTTTTAGTTACTTTCCAGCAATTTTATTGCCCCCGCCTACAGCTCGGGTCAATCCGTTGGATGACTCATCCGGAATTCAAATGTTATCAAGCTCTTTTCCAATAAATTTTTGGGGACAATGTAAGCGAAGCCCTGTGTCTCAAGCCAATTAAATTGTTTTCGCCATAAAAATGTGCAGCTACCGGGGCAGAAATCGGGGTAAAGTTCGCTGGGTAGGAAAACTAAAACTAAAACCAAAGCCTCACGATCCGAGGCGAGCGATAAAAGCGCCTGGGACGCGGCGAATGAAATTTTATCACACTGGCCAGCAGGATATTCGGGCCCTGCCCCTGCCCCCACATGACGTCGCACGTTTTGGGCATTCGTCTCGATTGCAGTTTAGTGCAATCAAAGAGGATTCATCTGGGCCAGCCAGCCCAGGCCCACTCCGTCCCTTTCATCGAGCAGTGTCCAGCGAAGCGTTTATAATACCAGACCGCGCTGAGGCAGGCACCAGGAGCCAGGAGCCAGGACCACCGAGAGCACCCAGCACCCAGCTCCCGGCAACCAGCACCCAGCGAGTCTTAAACCAAAGAAATTAGTGTAAAACTAAAATCCGATTTGGGAAAACAATGTGATCAAACAGGGTGGCCATGGCTGGTAGTTGGGTTTGGTTTTTGGTTGTGGGTTGGAATTGGGATTGCGTTTTGGTGGTTGCTGGTGGCTGGTCCTGTGGGAAACCCCGGCTCACTTAGGGGTAAGTTCGCTGAGCCATCGCAAGCCGAGATCTGCAGGGAAAGAAATTTGTTAAAAAATGGTGTATACAATATTTAATTCCTTTAAAAACGATCCTAATTTGTAATGAATACAGAAGGGAATGGATACTCACTAACAAGTTTGCAAAATATATATTTACTAGTTTGGGAAGTATTTTAATAATACATAAAAAATATTTAAAGAATATTCCGAATTAAAAGTTTAAAATGTATATTCATAATATGCTTAATGTTTATGTATTATCAAAATTATAAGTGCACTTCTGCAGGCTCCCGAACTTCATATAGCTTCTCTTTTCCCAGTGTACCTCTTTACTGGTAGTTTTCTCCTGCTAATCTGTCTCTCATGGGTTTTCCACTGATTCGTTCTTATATTTTTTTTTGCTCGTCCTTTTTATCAGTTGTTAAATATCTGATGGTCGCAGCAACATTTTTATGGCAGCGCTTTCTATTGAATTAGAGAATGGACGCATATGCACGAGAGTCGCGTCGCCTCGGACTCCTTCGCTGTCTGCTCCGATATCGCGCGGATTTGCGACTGCCAGAAATTAGTTTCTTACGCTTGAATTTGCCTTAACGCACACTCGAAGTGCCCGGGGGATTTGAGTATAATTCGATTAGAAAGGGATTATGGGAGGAACAGGGAACAGGCTCTTCAAAACTTATGTATGAGTAGGGTTCCCAGCGAATCGTTCCCCCGGCACTCCCATATCACATCGCATCCTAATGGGCGAGCTCGGTCCGCCGGCACGCGTTTTGATGAATGATGTATCGAATTTTTGAGCTGCAAATGGAAGCGGAAGCGAGTCTCTCGGAGGAAGTGCTGAAACAACAGCGTAAAGCTTTTAAATGGCCATATGGGGCCCCATGGAGATTGGACATGCCCCTGGGGGCGGAGGATTCGGGCCACCACTCTTAGATCAGGATGGTGACCTCTTAAGTGGATGACGCTGCTCCAAATTTGATTGAATGTCAAGCTAAACCAAAGGCATCCTTAGCCGGGGAGAGTGCTTTATGAATGGTCTTGAAAGATCCCTTAAGGGATGGTGACAGGATGATATTTCAGAAAGATTGCATGCCGTTATTTTGGTTAGAAAAGTATGCTGTTTGTAATATAATTTTTTATAAAATAAATTTAAGGTTTTATTAAAGTATTTGCCTAGACTGTCGTGCATACAACAGTTAAGGTACAGTTCCTCCTCTCTCTAGAACCCTTCCATGTGCAGTTACATGTTCCTTTTCAATTTCCCCCGCTGCCAGTGCCATTTTCCGGGCAACCCTTTTCCGCCCCACAAAGACCCGAAAAGTAATTCATGACCCCTGGACAAACAATAAAGTAGAAAAAACCGAACCAAAACCGAAGAAAAAGGCCAAATGACTTTGCCCAAAAACGGCGTCCACCTTTCACCAGAAGGAATCGCAGCCAGACAAAGCGAGGCCTGACCCAAAACTGTCAAGCGGAATGCAGTAAAGGCGACCTGGACTGGGATTGGCGAGGCGCTGGAAAAAAGACGGCAAGTGTGCGAAATTGATTTAACCACGAACTGCTAAACGATGCGAAATGGATGCTAGAAGGAAAATGGCCCAGGCCAGCGGTGTGGATTTCCGCGTATATAATTAAGCTGTCAGATTATTGTGACATGGCGACACCGGCGGCTGGATTGTGCCAGACCTTAGGCGGAAAGAGTGAATTGTATTGTCGCAATGCCGAATAAAAAAGGGGTCGAAGCGAAATAAATAGAGGGTAACACAAAAAGCATGTATATTTGACACCCCATGCATTAATAACTGTAATTTTCCAGCGTCCCCAGCTACATCCGTGCTGGATTTTCGCACAAAAGGGTTGCAATTTATAGCCGATTAAATGCCTGCTCCTGGCCAAAGGACCTCCTACCTTTCCCGGCTTCGGATTCGGGTTCATTTTCCTCGCTTCCTGTTTCGCACATTGTGCAAAAATGTCTCGCGATTCGAGCCCCCCGCGGTCGAGCTCATAAATCGTTGTCCTCCCGTCACTCAAACGCTGTGATTGTCCTTGGACAAAGCCCCTCCTTATGGCGTAGAACGCTAGTATCCTGCTGAGTCCTAACTCGGCGACTTGGATTTTAATAGTGCGGCAGCTCCTGGCCGAGTTAAGGAGATTCGCGCCGGGTTGTCGGTCAGGGATTGCAAAACAGTTGCGAGCTGTTGGGGCGGCGAATGTCGAATATTAATAACATTGACAGCACCAGTTCAAACTGGGTGAAATAACGCTGACAAAGTAAGCAAATAGAGGGGGGGGAAATATCCTTTTTGCTGGTCCTTGTCACTGGGATTAATACATCGGATATAAAGCTTTTTGGCTGATGGTCAGCTGAAAGTTGATGAATATTCAAGGCAATAAACTGTCAGTTTAAGTAAAATATCTGATGTATTGTACATACAATTTAAGATATTTAATTATGCTATTTGTACTGCATAAAATCTTAATTTCTCCCCCTCAAAAACATAGTTCCTTGTGGCCAAAAGGTTCGTTTAGCTGCCAGAACAATAAGCTTGCCGGGCAAAACACACACACACTTCTTTTATGCAATCGCAAAACAATATCCTGCCATTTGTACACATCCCCATATTCTCCTTAATTCCCTCGGAACACCCATTTACATGGCCATCGCCTGCCCGGACCACACATTCGCCGGGCTGAAAGCCCGAAAGAACAATTTTTCTTGCCAAAAACTGCGGCTGCGTTTTAATTTTCTATTGAAAATTGTTAAAAGGAGCTCTCGCATCTAAGGACGGGCCGAGGGTGGACCGATTTGTTTGCCGGCCGAGGGTAGAGCGAAGAGAAATGGTGCCCGGGAAGGCCAAGCCATAGAAGGCAAAAGGGAAGAGACCAATGAACAAAAGAAATTAAATGCCTTAAAGGCATTTTTTAACGATACACAAGATGGCAGCGACGAGGGGCGGCGGGGCGGCAGGGAAAGCGAGAAAAACATTTAAGAAAAACATCATCTCCGAGTATTTGCCTGAAACCACAAATTACTTACAGCACGGCGGGTCGTCTAGTGGGCGTGGCACCCGCCCCTGCCAGGCCCAAAGCGAAACCAACAAAAACGAGAATGTATATATATTCTGTACATATATACAGAGAGGGAGGGAGGGAGGGTCCGCCATATGACCCGACTCCTGGCGAATATAAAGTGTATGCAAAGGAGGCAGCTCACCAACAACGGGAGGCACAAAAAAAATAGAAAAGCGGAGCAAATTTTTTACCGTGTCCAGTGGATCCTTTCCTCCCGCTGGTTTCCTATCTTTCCCGCAACTGAAATACTTGCAATAAACATGGAACAGGAACAGCCGACGAGGGGCTCCACCGTTGCTCCTTTGGCAGCTCCGTTTATTGCATTGTCAGGACGAGCAGGCACAGGGAAAAAAGGTTATAAGAAAATAGGATAATATGTGACCTTGTAAATTTGGTAATACCTTATTGACCTCGTTTTGTAAATTGAATAAAACTTAGTTAATAACCATGAAAGTGTTTTATTATTTAGTTCTTTTAAAAGGAATAATTTCTTAAAGGGTCCTTACTTTAAGAATATCCTATAGCTTGGAAATTATTACTTTATTTAAGAATATATTATATTGTTCATGCCAATGATTGTGCTTTTAGTTTCTATATTTTTTCTCTCTGAGTGGGCGGGAAGTGCAACTAGCCTGCAGATGCAGTTGCGAGTGGAGTCCTGGGCGAGCTGTAGGATCAGGACCAAAAGGAGCAACAAAGGCGGGCAGCCTTTTAAATGAAAGATGTTTTCTCTTTTTTCTCTCTTCTTTTTTTTGTTGCTGCTCACATTTACACACAAATGCGGGCGAGTTTCCTGCTGAAAGGAAACAAGAGTCCCGAGTTCGCCTTTTGATGTTTATCCTAGCACAAGGAGACGAAAGGAAGGCTTTTCCCCAACAACTGGAGTTTGGGACACACGAAGGAAGTGCGGGAAAAGTGCTTTGCTTTTTGGAGCTTTCTTTCCTTCCTTCCATGATGGGGCCAATAGAGAATATCGCTTAAACAGCATGGAGTCTAAGGAGAGACTTTGGTAAAATAGGTAAATTTAAGGGAAATAAAAATACTATGCAAAACAATTAAGCAATTTCTTAAGTGGTTATTAATTTTATTCAAGGTATAGGTCATACGGTATGACTCATACCTGTATAGCTAAAATATTGCTTAACACCTTTAAAACCAACAAAAACCAAAAAGTTGTCTTTGGAAACCCTGATTTAGTAGTTTGTGTATTGGAAATCGTTATATTTCACTTCCCAGACCTCTCAGCACTTCCTGGCACCCCCCAGAACCAATTTTAATGAACCTCCTGTTGGCTTCCAGGGAGCAGGTCCACAATTATCACAGACCTGCTTCGGCTCTTTAACGGAGTCAGCCCCCGGCAACAATTTCCTCTCGCATGTGCCGCAAAAAAAGGTGTCAACACTTTAAGAGTCCAGCCAGAATAAGAGGCCCAGTGTCGGCGGCATAGAGAGAACTCAAACGAGAATCGTTTGCCAATTTCCTGCACAAATTGTACACTTTTCCCCTGCCGCTCTCCTTTTTAGTTCTAATTAGGAAAACCCGTATAATAACTCCTGACCGGCAGATAAGAGGGAACAGAGGCCTCGTCGCAGTTCATTCATTCGCTGTGGCCCCGGAGGCCATGACTCCCTGGCTGGGACTGAGGCTCAATTTGCCGTTTGGCCAATTCCGATGCCTAATGAATGGTAGCAGCGACGGGGCTAGGACAACTCCGGCTGCAGATCCAGCTCCAAGCTCTGCATATGCAGACAATAAAGAGCCAGCCCGCCTGGCTGCTTTTTCCATCATTTTCGTGAGCTTCCCAGCAAATGAGCGAATGTCATAATCAGCCCAGTTCTCAGTTGCCAGTTGCCAGTTCCGGGCGCAAATGTGTGAAGCCGTTGCCATGGGCCTGAAAAATTCATCTAAATGTAAGGGGAATCCACAATGGAGTGCACTGGAGTACACCCAAAGAAAAATATATGTTAAGATTTCTGAAATTGGTTAAAAGAAATGCAATGCCAGTTTGGAAGCTATTAATGTGTATTATTTAATTTGCTTTTGGATATCTTTGCAGGTAAAAGATGTTCGATTAGCGGTGGTGAAAATCCCTTTAGTTTAGTCTTATGTCTATTTCACAGTGTTATTTTTACCAAGGAGCAAGAGTGCAAGTCCCCATTCTGGGCTGTCGATTCCCCTAAACCACGAGGAGTTGCTTCCCCGGCTCAGAATGCGGCACAAACTTTGTCTCGCTCACTTCAAAGTGTCATTAAAGTGTTAATTGCTTTCCGCTGCTAGTCCCCTCCTCCCTTGCTCCCCACGTGAGTGTGTGAGCTAAAATAAAAAACACAGAAACCAAACAAAAAGATGCAAAAAAGTGCAGAACCAGGCGTCGGCGTCGTTTGCTTGCCGGAACTTTGGCAAAGTGGGAAAAGGAGGGAAAGTGGCGCAAACGGAAGTTCGCAATTAAAGCGTTAATTGTGTTAATTTCTTGTGAATTTCAGCAGCACTTACAGAGACAACGGAGATGTATCACTGAACCAGTGCCGAGTGCCCCGCATTTTGCACGGCAGAAGGCCACAAATCAAACAATGCCCACCCACACGAAATGGCCGCGGGAACAGCACTAAGCGAGCAATTAAGGAGAGCGCTGCCAAGGTCTAGACATCGGTCATAAAAAGCTGGATCCGAAGAGTCCTGCCAGCCGCAGGAAGAAGGGAAACTATTTATGCCTATATGGCGGCCATTAAACGGAGCTACAACGCCACAGACATGGCTTTATGGGCCTTCCAGCAGTTAAAATCGCATTAAAGGCCCGAAATGAAAATGACTAATTGGACAGATGGAAAAATCAAAGGGGTCCAATCAGCAGAACGGCAAACCGAGCTTGTAAAGCCACTCGACGGATGCCAAATGTATCTGCGAGATGCACAAAAGGTGGAATGTCGCAGATGAGTGCCCACGAATCTGTCCCTTCGCCCGAGTCCTCGACATTAGCAACAAAGCCTTTCTGGCGTTCGGCAACCTCTCTGAACTGAACTGATTAAGCTGCATTGGAGCGCGAGGTTTCTGTTTATATTTATACATTTCTCTTTTGTAAGCTCTTTTTTAAGGGGAAAAGATCTTTGTGGCCAAGGCTGACTGACTGCTGACAGCTGCTGACTGAGGCTGATACAGAGTGACAAAAAATGTGATACGATTTTGTACACTTTCCTGACGTAATTGATTATATAAAGAACTAGTATTCCTGAGTAAGTAAAACTATAAGCTAAGAAAAATGTGTTTAAAAATAACATAAAAAGTTGGAGTAGTCTGAAATGTATGTCTAAATATTTACTAGGCTACTCTGTTAGGGTATCCTGACGATGTCAGCCTTAAAGCCCAGCTCAAAACCCTCTGAGGGCCACATTTTCCATATCGCTCAGGACCCCTTTTTGAGGTTAGTGTCGTCTGAGTACTTTACGACACATCGTCACGCTTTTGTGACATTCTGTCCTTTTTCCTTCGCCCCGGTTTTGGCTCAGTTCGGTTCGGTTTCGCTTGCTTTGGTTGGCAGCACTCAAGACTTTTGCTTTTTTCGGGCACTTTCAACGGATGCCCTCACAATGGACTTAAAAATTCTCTTTCAACACTCGGCCCAGCGGTGCTAAGCATGCAAAAGCGGAGGAGCCAGGGACAGATTCAGAGCCAGAGCCCAAACAACAACAGGGCCAGAGCGATGGCTCTGAATCGGCTGGCGAATGAGCAATCCTTTTATGGTCTTAATGCGATTGATGGTCCATCGTCGCGTCTCCAGTCTGAGTCTCAGTCTCAGTCTCAGTTTCGGCGTGTTTGACAGCCGCCGACGGACAAGAGACAACAGACAACGGACAACGGACAGCGGACAACGAACACAGATTGATGGATCCCCACATTAAGCGGATGATGTAGGAGACAATGATAATTTTTTCGTTATTGTATTCCGGCGAAGAGCAAGTGGAATAACTTTAATAAAATCGAAAATCGCATAATTTTCGAGTTCTTGGAACGGGTTAGCCGGCCCCCATTAAAGTTGGCCGAAAGTGCATCGCAGTCTGGGCTGATTTTCAAATGCGTTGTATCTTCGAGGGAGTTTCTGGACATGGCTCAAACGATTTGTCATCACAGCGAGGTGTGTTTAAAAAGTTTTAGTTAATTTTCAAATATATATTTAATGATCATTCAAACAGCATAAGTAATAGAAAGAAGTATGTGTCTTGTGTTATTAATTCAACAAATTATATCCCAATCTAGATAAAAACCCAGTAGTATGCTATAGTATTTCCCATTTAAATATATATTAAATCAAAATACACTATACTTTGCTTAAATCTTTCTTTCTTCAGTCTGCAAACTTTAAAAACCCCCGTCGCCAAGGGCTGCCAATTTGAAGGCGAAGCCCAACAGGTTTCCATCATCGTCTTTAAGATATTCCCGGACTTGGCTTTCGGGTGCCGCAGAACCCAAAGCCTTCCCAGTCGGCTTTAATTTAATTTACCCTTATTATATGTAGAACAAAGGCAAGGGCACAAGGTAGAATGTAAAACGGATGCAGAGGGCGATGTATATATGACTACCGCAAAAGGATAATGGGGATCATTAAGCGCATTATCGGCAGGGATGTGTATGCCAAATAAATTGAGTCTCAATTTGGCCCCGATTAGCCGTTAATGATTATAATTTCGGGGGAATTTCCTTCCACAGATTCACCGAGGAAGACCTAAGCATGCCTGCGACGTGGGAAACTCGCTGTCCGAGGCAATTGTTTCTTCCTATTAATTGCTGGCCAGTGACTCTGAAGCCCAACTGCAACTCGCATATCAAAAGCGTAGCCAAAAGGCTTGAGAAAAGAATGCCAGGCATTTGTCTTCTTCACGCCAGAGTGGAGAGGGACAGGTGCGAGGGGCAGCGGGTCGGGCGCTAATTTAGTAAAACTAAAGCGGAATGCCAAGACAAGTCAAGAAAAAACTAGAGTCAACCAGGCAAGACCGGCTCTATTCGAGTCTCTGCTCCCTTTCCGCAAACGATGGGGAAACCACCCAGCTCAATTATATGTATTTGCACAATTCACAATTAACGTATCAAAATCTGTGCGCTAAACTAAATCTAATTACCAGGCAATGGTCTCTGGCCATGGAGGAAAAGCGGAAATCATTTTCCTGAGGTATGTCGAATTGGGAATGCTCTCCTATAAAGAGCTGAACTCTTCCTTATTTAATTTTTATAGCCTTGCAAGAAGATATGTTGATTAAACCCTACAAAAGCTATAGGTATAGTTTCTGATTAATAATTTAATTTATTGATATGGAATGCGAATATTCCAGGACTTCTTAAGGGTGTTAGACACACAAAGTAATTTCCAAAAGTCATTCTTATTCTGATTCGCCCTTAAAACCCAATCAATTATTAAAAACAAATTCAGAAAATCTTTTGAAGCAAATGATTGCTGAAGACCTAATGGTTAGTTTTGGGAGGTGTATTCTGGATTTTTGTTTAATTTTTGTAAACCCCTTGGTAAGGGTAAATTGATAGCTTCAGATTGAGCCTACATTACAGCCACATCCACAGTCACATCCACATCCAGCTCCAAATCCCATGGGGCGGTCAGCGGCGGCAGCTTTCTGTGCTACTTCCGACAGTCGGAGTCCGACTTGGATCTGGAGTCGCAGTTGGACTTTGGCTAAATGCTCCGATGGCGTTGGCTGCCATTTGTCAGGCAGCCGACCGCAAAATAGTTGCACTCACTTCTTTGTTGGTGCCTGGTGCCTGGTGCTGGTGCTTTTTTGTTGCCTGCCCGCTTGACGCGATAATAAGAGCGATGAGGGGAGCCAAGGAACCGCAGGCCAGGGGACCCAGCCCCAACCCATCCCATGCCATCCTCAAGCGTAGTGTGAGAACTACTACTGGCCCAGGTTTTTTTTCGCCCAGTTTTCGCTAGTTTTCGCGAGGAAAATAAATACCAATCTACATAAAAGTGGAAACCAAATAAGAAAAACACAGTCCGTTTGCTGGCCATTTTTGAGGGCGAGAGCGAGCAGTCAGGGAGGGGAAAACCTGCTCCTGTCTGCCTTCTATAGCAGCTCGATGGCACAAGAACCGGGGAGTCGCAAGAAGTGGACAAAAAAGCGCTGGAAACGAAGCTAGGAAACCGCAAACGGATCAGTGATGGCACTGTCAGGGAATATATACTACTTCGTTCAAAGATTGGTTTACTATTGTGTTAAAATATAAATATATAATATATTTTTTTAAAAGAGGAATAAATATATATTTAAGTGTGATATCCAGAACCCTCTCGTGACTCACGAGCTCATCTTTGCTGTTGGCCGACTGGGCAACTGGCAGCCGGGCATCTGGACTGGGAGGTTTTGCGGTTACAATTTGGAGCAGAGGCCGGGCCCCAGTCTAGTTTTGATGAAATTGCTCGAAATAATAGGGTGAAAATGCTTTGGTGCTCTGCTGGTGCTGGTGCTCTGCCTTTGCTTTGCTTTCTGCGCTTCGCCTTTTAACTCTTTCGCGCTTTGGCTGTGAAAGACCGAAAAGGCGTTAGCTGAGCTGAGCCAACAAACCGATCCCCGGCACAAAAGTCTGGGTTCAACACGCACAGGGGAGTTTCTCTCCCGCTTTTTTGTCGTTTTTATTGCGGGCAAATATACAAAAAGTGGGTGAACACAAAGCCAGGCGAAAGATTTGCGGTGCACTGCTGCTGTGCTGGGTGTGTGTGTGAAAATTGGGTCTGGTGTTCGGAGTTGGACTTGACAAAGCTGAGATTTTCATGCGGTGCCAAATGATTTCTATGCGACGGCGGAATAAATGCACTCGCACGTTCATATTTTGCCGTGTGAGGAATCCAATTAGCGATTTGCTCTGTGGGAAAAAGAGGAGATCAAAAAGATAGTTGGCTATCGCATTCCGAGCCCAAAGAACTCACCTTGAATGGGGATTTATGTGCACAGAAAATAAAAGAAGTCTTACTTATCATACATACCCTTGAAGGGTATTATAATTTCAGTCAGAAGCTTGCAAGTCAGTAAAAAAAAGTACTCCATATTTGGAAAATTTTATATGGGGTATATAAGGAGGTGTGTTGTTCAAATAGTTAAAAATTCATCAACATTTTAATTATTTGAATATTTTATGTAGATCTTTTGGGCAAATTCAAACAAACACAAATTAAAATTAATCCTTTTTTAACTATTTCCATGATCCAATTGCAACTGCCAGGGCATTCAAACTATGGCATCCCTGAGTTAGCTTCCATTCTTGATTTTTGTAAATTTAGTAACAACAATAATTACATTTTTATTTAAGCATGTTCAAGGCTAAATAAAATCCCCAAAGTGTAATTAACTTAATCGGATATTGAACATAAATATCTACTTTATGTTAAAAGATCATTAAATGCTTAATTTTTTCCCAGTGAACACTCGTCAGGGCTTATCCTTCTTCCATATTCGATATATAAAATCGAATATAAATTCTATATAAATAAAGGCAAACATCGCTCACCGCTTTAATTGAGTTACCTGTCCACACCGAATATAACAAAGAGAAATACCAATAAGAAGAAGGCAGAGAGTGGCTGAGAATAATCCACAAAAAATCAAAACCCATCACCGCCAACCCTTCAAAATCAATTACTTTAATCAATTTTTAACACGTTTGCGCTTCTTCGCACCCGTCGGCGCCTCGGTCTCAGCTTTTTTTTGCTAAAATTTTAATTATGAAGATTAAATACGAGCACAAAGGCAGAACAAACTAACCTGCCATAACAAACTCGAAATAATATTAAAGAATTTTTATTGAAATAATGGCAGAGGGGGCTTCGCGTTCTCGTTCGCGGTTCGTCAGTGTCAGACGAGGAACTTCAAAGGCGGGGAGTGATTCCACCGGAGGAGGGCTCTGGAGAGCTGGATAACTGCTGGAGGATGTAGGGAAAGGTGAGTGAGGTGCAGGGACTGGGACTGCGCCTGGTACTGGGACAGGGACAGGGACACACTGATTGGGGGCGACGACAGGCTGTCGGCTGTCCGTCCGCGGTGCCCTCACTGCGCTCTGTTTCTGCCGCTTTGCCGCTTTTCTAATTGAAATGTTCCGCACCATATTTCTCTACGCTTTACCACCTGCTGCTCCGCGGATGGGACGATGGAACGGATCCCCCCACGGATTCCCCCTGCTAAATAGTTCTCTCGCTCGCCGGCTCAGTGTCTGTGCTGTGGGACCCCGGTCTCGGGGCTCACTCGCAAATTGCAGGCAAACCGCTGGAACAGAAAATAACAAGAAAAAAACGTATAAAAAACTACAAAAAAATAAAGAAGGAAGCAAACAATGCACTGACCAGCGAGCATCCAACCATCCGTGGGCCATCGTTTTCATCCGCTTCCTTCATTATCAACGCCAAGTTGAGCCCGTGATGATAAAGGCAGTTGAGGGACTCGGCCCGATTATTTTTCAGCACTTTGCCCATTTTCCCTGGGATTATGATATTTTGCCATACTCTTCTACAGGTGACTATCAATATATAGGAAGTAGGTGCGTCAACTATAAATTTAGAGGACTTCATTTTGATATTTAAACTAAAAACTGCTAATTAATATGTGAGAGTATAGTGTCTTAAAACTTTCAATCATATCTCGATTAATAATTTAAATATCTCTTAAAGGATAAATCTATGCCTATTTGTGTTTAAATATTCCATAATTTCTCTATATACATTTATTTACTTTGTTCTATAAAATACTATATATCGAAACTGCTTTTAAAATCTATAGAATCCAACCAACTTTTCTCAGGTTCTTTTTACAAAGAGCATTCCCAAGCCCCTGGTTCACTCACAGCTCTATTTCTCGCCCATTTTTGCAGCCATTCGTCTGCATTTTTCTAGGAAATAATTCTCTGCTGGTTTTTTTCCGAGTTTTTTCTTTCGTTTCTTTACCGCCAGTGTCTCGTCTCGTCCAGTTGCGTCTTCATAGTCTGCGGACGGCGGAGTTCTCTGAGGGAGGAGTAGTGGGAGAAGGTCTGCTTGGAGTGGTGAGGAGTGCTCCGGGTGCTCCGCCACTGTCAGGCAGAGTGTCACACCTGTCACTTTTGTGGCTGATCACAACAACCGCCGCGGCCGACGGACGTCGGCGACCTCGCCCCATTATTTCGCAGGCGGGAATGGATGGTGGTGGAGTCTCTGCAACAAGGTGTGAACGTCAAATAATCACCTCAGCTCACGGCATGCCGGACGGTCGGTCTGAGGAGGATTCAGCCTTCACCGGGGTATTTGCTTTTCCTAAGAAAATTCGTCGCATTTTTTCGGGATCTCTCCGCCCACGCCATATGTGTGAAATTTCAATGGAAAGACACAGGCAGCGCCTCCCGTTTGTGGTTCCTTCCTGTTTGCATAATTATATTATTGCAGACTGGGTACCTAAAGTCTTATGAATATTAAAGCAGGGGGCAAGTCTTTGTCCTCATCATTGTTGCAACTTGCTTTCTCCCAGAAGTCAGACGAGAAAGGTGCCCGGAAGGCGTCCCAAGCCCATCCCATCGCCTCGGTTGATCCCGGGGAGTCCTGAGTCTAGACAATTGGCAACCGAAAAACTTTCGTTGCGCTCTCACTTTGCTGCAAAGGACTCGCCGCATTCCTGTAGGCATTTCTTCAATTAGCGTTTTTATTATTCTTAATTAACAATTTTGCAACTTAATCCTTGCAGCCGAGTGTAGGGCTAGTGCTGGCACTCCGCTCCAGCTCGCTTCCCCAGTGGCATAATCGAATCAGCGCCGCTTGAGCAAAGTTTGTCTAAGGACAAAAAGTTTTCCTCCCACCAGACATGTGCATAATTATGCCGGGAAAGTGGAGACGGGCCCAGGCCAAACACAAAGGGTGGACAACTAATTGAGCGATGTTTGTTGTTGCAAAGAAATGTTCTCCAACTTGCAGCAGACAACTGGCAGACAGCGCCATCGGCCGAGGAAATGCTGGGAATTAAGTTTGACAGACTGGAAAAATGGCAATTAGGCTGCAGATATGATTATCATGGAGCAGGACAGTTAATAAAGGGTAGTGCCAGTGGCGGAATCAAGGGACCGAGTGGAGTTCCACGAAGATGATTACCAAGTATTCCCCGAACGGGTGCAGCATTTCCAATTCAAGGGGTAAACTTTCGCCATTGCTTTTAGCACACACGAGAAACTTTTGTTATGCCATTAAATAGCTTTATAAATTGTTAATGCCAGAAAGGATAAGCATTGAGGGCGGTTCCTCACTCTAATCCCTTCAGTCAAACTATGGAAGATATCTATATTTAAAGGAATAAAAAAAGATTATCAAAGATTCATGTTACAAGGTGAATTCAACAAGTAAAAGTACGAGAACCCCTGCCAAGATCAGTTCTGCTTCCTGTGGACGTACACATCGATGCTGGACTCCTGGTCTAAGCCCATACTGTGGTGCATGGTGAGTACCGCCTCGCAGTTGATGCAGACGTGGTTCATCTCCTCGGCACAGGTGTTGCAGTAGGACACGCCGCAGGAGTTGCAAGTGATGAAGCTGCTGTCCTCCGGGTCCAGGCAGACAAGGCAGCGCATCTTGCCGCAGGACAAGTAAACCAACCAGCCGAAGAAACGCGGGCAGGCTGAGCGAAGTATTAGCAGCGGATTCATATTTTTGCGGACCTTATAGTTGGCCAGGTTGTCCTCCACATCCTCCACCAGGTTGTGCAGCGCCAGGACCCGCTGGCGCAGGATGCGGTTGTACAGGTAGAGGATGCGCTGCTTCTCGCGCTTCTCGTAGAAGTAGCTGCAGATCACGCGCCGCATGCGCAGGAAAATATGCGACTGACAGAGCACCACCAAGATGGCCAGGTAGAGCAGCAGCAGCCAGTAGTAGAAGCTCCTGGGCAGGACGTGGGGGTTCGGCAGGCACTCCTCGTTGCTCAGCGACGTGGCGACGTGCTCGTGGATGTTGAAGTTGTGCATCGTGACGCGCAGCAGTTGCGCCATCTTGCCCACGCCGGTGATCTGTCAGGGAATATGCTTAGGACTGTCTCTGGAGGGCAGGAGAAGGGTCCCCCGATACTCACATTAAAGCGCACCTCGTGCTCGCCCCTCTGGTCGAACCTGATCAGCGATCGCTGGCGGATGATCTGCAGCAGCTCAACGACTATTCGGTCGATTATGATGAAGATGGCCGCGGCGACCAACTCCAGGCCAAACCGTAGTAGGCAGTAGAACACCTTGTTGGACTCGGTTTCCGATCGCTGGCAGCAGCGATCCAAGTCGAGGTACCTCACCTTTTCGTAGGTGCGCAGCGGCAGGATCGAGACGCTCCTCGACTTCTTGCGCCGCCGGTCCACGTGCTTGAAGTAGTCGGTGATGTACAGGTTGTCGAAGTCCACGTTGGTCAGGTACCAGTAGTAGTATCTCAGGGAGTAGAAGGGCACGCGCAGCATGAACAGGCACAGGATCATCTCGAGCACGACCATGATCCTGAGGAACACCGCGCGATGCCGCTCGAAGTCCTCGGTGAAGGACTTCGCGGTGCGCTCGGCGGACTTCATGTGCCTCTTGGCCAGCTCCTCGTCCCGCAGCTTGTAGCTGACCACGATCTCGGAGCTGTTGTCGAAGAGCTCCTGCTCGGACCGCAGCAGCTCCACATAGGTTTCCCCGAAATTGCTGGGCACCACCTTCGAGGGATCGCAGATCTTGTCCGGATCCCCGAAGATGTCCACCTCGCAGATGATGTCCACGCGGTACGGCCAGCAGATGACCTTGGCGATCCACCACTGGAAGTTTGTGGTGCACTTGCGGTACCCCTCGCTGAAGACCTTCTCGCAGACGCGCTGGCCGCTGTCCAGCTGGTGTTTGCATCGGTTCTTCATGTTCAGCTGGAAGCGCTCCTGCATCTCGTGGGCGGTGGGCAGCTCCCGACCAACTACCACCCCCGGACTACTGATATTGAACTTGTACATCTCTGTCTCTGCCTTCTCATCTTCAACGTCGGACTGCTCCACGGCTTTTTTGAGATCCCCCAGCACATACTGTAGCTCCTCGAAGGTCTGCCGGATCTCGTCCACGTCCTTGTCCATGTTCTTCAGCGTGTTGGTGAAGGGCTTGGCCATCAGGTTGAAACGCGTCTTGGACAGATTGTAGGTCAGCATGCTGCTGCAAACAAACACGCGGGACACTTCGCCGGCATTGGCCACCAGGTTGTCTATGGGTCCCGCGATGATCAAGGCGATGGCGATAGCCCGCAGGTACAAAGTGCCCGCCCTGCCCGCCAGCTGCACGAAGGTGAGCAGGACTAGGGTTCGAACGCTCCGGCTCAGGGCGAAGAGTGTGCCTGTCAGCAGGACCAAGACCGTCATCAGGATCCAGTTGACGCGTTGCCGGGCCAGGCTGAAGTTCAGCGTCACCAGCTTCAGAATCAGGTAACCAGTGACCAGGCCCACCAAGAAGCTAAACATGCGCCGGACCCTGCGGAGCCTGGCTGTTTCCTGGCTCTTCGGTCCATGGATCAGGCAGTAGACGGGACGCCAGTGCCAAATTAGAAACATGTCGGTAGTGATAGCAAAGCCTGAAAGTGAGCACTGGGCAAGTAAGGCACGAAGTTTGTTCCAAAGGTTGCCTCAAATGGGAAATATTATTAGTTCGGGATAAGAGAAAGTTATTATTTCGTTTTGAGGGTAGAAAGCAAAAACTGAACTTGCTAGACTCGAAGGTTAACTCAGCCAAAGAGCCTTGAAAGTCGAAGCAGCTGCCTCTGTTCTTAACTGTTTAGCAAAGGCAACTTGTTAATGGGAAAGACTGCCAACAGTAGTCGAGCATTTAAATACTCTAACCGCTTTTATGGTCCATCATAAAAATTTAGTATTCCCTTAATAAGGAAATGTATAGAGATAAAAGAGAGAACGCTTACTTAACACTTATTTCCCTTTTGCAACGAACTTCAAGCCGGAACCGAGAAACCCCTTGAGAGGGTGAATTAATGCCTGAGCAGAGCAGGGGGCTTGGGCAGAGTCAGAACCAGAACCAGGACCCCCCAGACTAGTAGCCTGTAGACCAAACCACTTTTCGCCGAGTAGGAGAATGCGAGAACATTCAGTTTAACTTCGTCTGCCCCCGACTCCTCCTCCTCCAATTCCAACTCCAACGGGTAATCCAATTATAATAGAGCTGGACGCGAGCGCAGAGCACCTGCCCCACTTGGGGGGATTCTTCTAAAATATAAAAATTGATTACATGCGTGTCTGTCTCCCTTTGTCCACACACTCGTCTCGGGCCGCCTACCTGCCTGCCCGTTCTTGGTTGCCTTCCCAAAAACTTGTTTGTTTTGGTTCGCGCGCCGGCGAGCGTTTAAAAATTTATGAACTGCAGTCAACCGATAAAAGATGGATGGCATTGCAGCGAGGCAGGAGGTGGAGACACACCTCCAGCTCCTGCAGCTCCTACAGCTCCTGCAGCTCCTCCTGCTCACTCCCAAATTGGTGCAGTTGCTCAATGTCATCGCGCTCGGCGGTGTCACTCGCTGCATATTAAACAGTTTTTGAGATTCACTCCCAGAGGCGGCACTTCATCAGCTCCGGCTTCCAGTGTGTGTGTGTGTGCTAAAAAATTGATTGATCCTGCAGGAGGGGACCCTGCTACGCCTCCTCCTCCCACTCCGCTGTGACGACATCAGCCGTAGACGTAGACGACGAGACGGGGCGTGGTCTGGTCTCAGGATGCTCGAGCACGCATTAAAACAATTTAAAATTCCCAAAGACCGAAACACTAGGCATCGCAGCTACAGTGGGTGGCATTGCCACGGCAGAGTGTCCATAGTCAGTGGAGGGAGTAGAACTTGGTCCTCCTAGGTTGCCAAAGTAAAAGGTTCCATTTAGAAAGCTCTATTTTGGTGACATCCCACCACTCATCCCAACGAAAGTGTGAACTGTGGGAGGGTTTTAATAAATTCCAAACACAATAAAATATTTAGTAAATAATAAAACCCTCTATCATTATCCTCACCTGGCAGAACCTTGAACAGACCAAGCAAAAGCCTAAGTAATGTTACCTGTAAATACACCCACCACACCCACTGTACCCCTACCATGGGCGGTCCAGGCTGCTTGCTGCGCTGACTAGGACCTGCTCTTGTAAAGCTTTAAATGCATTAAATTGTCAAAGCGATGGCTATGCTAAAAGTTTGCTGGCCATAAAATTGCATGCCACAGACAAAAAAGGAGTCCATGTCGCCCCATCATCCGTCGAAGGCGGTGGCTCCCGGATGCCTCTCGGACCCAGAACCCCTCCTGGATGCCATGTGCGATTCCGAACCGATGCTGGTCAGTCAGTCAAGTCCGAAACCAAATGAATGATGAATTGCCTGTCACTTGCAATTTTTGCAGACGGACGAAAACACAGAACGAACCGATCCCGACGTTGGATGTTCGTTCGTTCGTTCGTCTTGCCGGCTTGTTTAAATTTTTCATGTTTTTCTAAGCCCCCCACAGCCCCTCTTGGCCATAGCTTCTGGACCTGGTCCAGACACGGCTACCAAAACGCTGACATGCCGAGTGCTTTCATGGAATTTGCGTTTTAAAAAGGCGGCAACGTTGACATCCTTGTCATTGTCTCCTCCTGTCGGCCACTTTTGGTCGAAAATGTTTTGCTTTGGGTCCCGCAAAAATTCACAAATTTAATTGGGTGAGCATCGTGGGGCACGGCAGCAGAGCCAGAAAATTATGAAATATTTTTGGGCAAAATATGAAGCAGGTAAAATATTTTCCGGACGGGAACAGTCGGTATTTGGGAGCAAAGAAATGTCTGGACTGTCGGTGCCTAAAGAGATTCAAGGGGAATATCTTAATTCGGGACATACATCCAACTTAAAGTTGGAGAGTTTTTGTATTTATCAAAAAATACTAAGAACTAATAAGTAAGCCCCTTAAATATCCAAGCAATCCACTCGCAAATTTTCAAAGAGTCCTTCAGTAATCCTCCCTTCAATCGCCCTTAAATAATTCCTCTAAAATGCAGGAATAAATCCACAGTCCCCTTGATGCCTATGCAAAATTAGTCCATTTTCCACAATTGCATTCATCATAGCGATAGTGATAGGACCCTAGCATGGACATTATGTTCATGTCCGTATCGGAATGACCAAAGATCCACTAAAAATTGATTGTTTGGCGATTTGTTTGGACAGTTGGCTCTGGGGGGAAGTGGCGGAAATAGGGCTTCAGTATGGCCGTTGGCCGGACATCATTAGGAATGCAAATAAATACGCCCGGAATGTGTGGAAAATTGTGAAACATTTTAAAATGCCGCAGTGGATGAATTTATGGCGTCTATCTGGCCATTTCGCCTGTCAAAATTCATCAGGGTCCATCAAATGCATTTCCCAACTAGCCACGCCCCCAGGCGTGCTTCAATAATGACAATGAAGGCCGGACCGGGGGGAGAGTGAAAGCTCCGGCTGGTGATAAGGCCCTTTGGATTCACACACAGTTTCCCCGCTCCGCGAAAAATCCCCCCCGTCTGCATAAATTTTCCAACTCTGAAATGAGAACTCGCACACGAATGCCGAAAAAATAAAACCGAAATTAAATTAGTTAATTAATGCAGCAAAGCAAAAAAAAAAGAGAATCGGGGTCACCCATCAATCATGGGAGCAAGGGTCGCCGCCTCACGCGTGTGTCAAATATCTCTGGTCTACCGAGCCCGGAGATTGCTTTCGCTTTCACTCCCAAAAACGCAGAGTCGTCAATCCGAATCCGAGCCCCAATCCCGGGCCATTCCTCTCTTGACATTTCCAATTGGCCAGGGAAGAAGTATTCACAAATTAGTTGCCCACATGTGTCAGGCGAAGGTGATTAAGCGGTTGGCCCAGGCCGAAAATTATCCATAAGCACTCCGAAAAAAAGAAGAAAAACACACATCATGGAAGCCAAATCCAAATAAGTTATGCAAAGAGGCAAAGTCAAAGCCGAATGTATCAGATTTCGCGCTTTGCGGTTATATCTCAAATCTGTTCTGCCTTTTTCTGTGTTTAAACACGCCCTAAGCCTAAAGGTAAACATCGGATTTCCATTAGCTAACAAGGGTTAACTTGGCCGAAAAAAAAAACAGCAACAAAAATTGGCCAAGGAATGTGAGAGTTTGGCTTACGCGAATTTTGGAGATACTCTGAAAATGAGAAATAATACAAGGACTTTAAAAATAATTCTTGACGATCTTATTAAATCTAATTCAAATTCTTCACCCTTTCCAATTTAACTTAAATTAAACTCTCACTTGAAATTGATTTCAAAATAAAGTTCCCCTTGTGGAGAGCATATTTTTAAAACATTCCTCTGGCTGATGGACATTCTTTAAATCGTTTCTGTTTTATCCCCAGCGGCCATCTAACCCTTTCGGGGGCTTTGCATTAATTTCTCCCGCCCGCTTTTTTGCAGGTGTTTGGCTTTGGTCATGTGAAAATTAGCATAAAGCAGAAACAAAGTTTGTTCTGCATTTTTAATTAATTAATTAAAAGCAAGTCGCCGGGGCCAATAACGAGGCTATCAACGGCAACGTCATCGTCCTAATCAACGTCATTATCGTGGCGGGAGGGACTCATGCAAATATTTGTCTCCTCCGCCTTTGTCAGATTGTCTCGCTGCGACTCGGCCCTTCCCTTCCCTGTCCCTGGCCCTGTTTGCATATGCATGAACCTAATTTTAATTAATATTTTATTATCTTAATTATGCATCGCACCTTGCGCGCTTCCGCTCACTTCCTCCTCCGCCGGCTGCACCCTTTCGGCTGAGTTTGCGTTTAGTTTTCGACCTTTTGTCCAACAAGTTATGGCCATAAATAAGGTAAACGAGTTAAGAGTGGTTTTGCGTGTTCTCTCCAGAATGCCCATTCGCACTGACTGCCTCTATTTCGCCGTGTGTTTGTGTTTTTTGTCTCGTCTGGCTTTTTGTCTAGCCGCGGTCTGGCGGCGCTTGGCTAATGTCATTTTCATACTGTAACGAAAAAAGGGTTAACACGTTCCCGAAACCATTGCGCCGAGTGCAGGCAGCGTTAATTTCGGCTGATTTATTGGTTTTATTAGGGTAGACCCCTTAAAGGGTTAAACGGATGTGGACAGGTGTGGGTGCTCACGTAGCGCGGCTAGATGGTAGATAAAACAGGAGCAAGGGAAGAGATACGGGGTTAGATGAGAAGAAATAGCAGGGTTTTGGTGTAAATTGTATTGAAATTTATGGATTTTTTGCTTAACCCATAGATAGTCTATTAATTTCTCCACAGTTACACCTATGACTTACACAGCTTCCCGCATTTTGTGAGCATTCATCACTCCCAGCTACTTCCAGTGGCCTTTCGCTGAAGCCAAGCCTCGCCGGGGCCCAGAATACTCGAGTTTCAATAACAAACCCATAGAGTTCGATTTCATAACTCATCTGTGGCCGCAGACTCTCACTTTTTGCCGCCTGCTTTTCTCACACACATTAGCATTGGAAATCCATTAGGGGCGGCGAGGGCGTGGCGGTCGCCCCGGGGAAAGGTGATGCTGGCAGGCCACAAATGAGACTTTGCCACAAGCGAAAGTTCGTAATTTATTACAAATTAAAATAAATCAAATATCGAAAATATAGAAAATGGACTGGGGCGGAGCGATAAATCTGCCGCAGAGCAGGTGATTCAACGGCAATGTCTCTATAAGTTACAGAAAAACAACCAGAGATAGGCGTCATTTGCATTTTGAGTGGAATCATAAAAATGATAAACATTAATTTCTTTATTTTCCGGAGAGCAGAGGAAGCGATTTGTCAGCCAGGGAAAACAAACCACAAATAGTCGGCTCTAAATGCAAATGTATTTCCAACGGAAAGCCCTCTAATAGCAGATAACCGCAGGTATGGTAACTAAAACAAGTTTTATATGGCCGAAAATGGAATTTAGTACGTCCGAGGCCGGGGAATAGCTGTCATAAATGCAAATGCATCTTATCGCGACATTCTAACCGGAAAATTCTCCCCAGGAAGGAGGCAACCTCTCAGCGGCAGCTCCCATCAAGACGATGGAAATTCAATATCTGGGGATACCATAATGGACCAGCGGCGCCCCAATAGATATGTTTACACTTTTATGCGCCAAACAAAGGGATATTCTCAAAGAGCAGAACAATGGAGCGGTGCCGGGGCGTAAAAATCTCGGTGAGAATGAAATTTCAACACTTTAAAGGCGTTTTGAAACCATAAATTCCCACTGCAGGCCAAGCCAAGTGATTCCGATGTATGTATATGCCATAAATAGTATGCATATATAGACGCTCTGGCTCTGGCTGTGCGACTCCCACTAAGTTTATGCGTAGGATGTCGTGGATTAGAAAAGCTATTTACTAAAGCTACCTTTTATTTGTAGACAGGCTCTAAGCACCACTAGTCTAGTATATATTATATTAATTGTAAATATATATATAACAAATTACTTAATCATTGCTTTTAGATTCAAATTACGTCAGAAATATATTTATCGGTTCTGAGAGCTTTGAACTTATTTAGAAATTATTTGGTGTTAGCTTCATTGAAGATACTATTCCTTCCCATTTCACTTCTGCTTTTCAAAACAGTATTATTTAAAAATGTAAAAACCCCTAGTGACTTGTCAAATTCACGAACTGGTGTTTATGGTCACACTGTTGACAGCTGTTGACATGAACTGGGCTCCGCACAAACGCAGTTTCTGCTCCGGCGTTTACAAAAGCATTTTATAACTATCGCGGCGAGGCAACGAACTTTCGGGGCATAAATCAACTGGATACTGGCTACAACTCTGTTTGTTTATGCTTTTTGCCCGAGTTTTGTGCTTTTGTCCGTTTGTTTGTTATGAAACTGCGGTTCGTCATGCTGTGACCATTCTGAAATTGACTGACAGAACGGACCCCACGTCGGGGCGGAATGGAGCGGAGCTGGGAGCGAGCTCGAGTCGGAGTGCGAGTCCGAGGAGTAGCTGCCGCCTGCGGAATCCGGCAGAACCGCAGACTAATTAAATTAATTGAGGTGATTTTTGTCACAGATACCAGATACGCCCGATATGCCGTTACCCGCTGCCCATTTGTAAAATGCTGCCCGGTCTCAGGGCTTAAGCACGGTAAAAAATATGGCTTGCCGCTTTATGGCGCGGAGCGCATATTTTTTAAAACGATTTTGCGCTCATATCGTAAAATGTTGAACGCATGTAATCCATCGATATTAATGACTGGCCATATTTTTTGCTCGCCCTCGCCGGGTTGATTGAATGGTTATTCATATTTTTTGTGTTGCAGAACACCGGCTTTGTTGTGTCCGCGAGTTGGGCAGCTCCTTTGTTGTTCCTGTGCGTCCTCCATTCGGAATGATTTCACATTGTGAAATGCGGCATGGTTTTTGTGATCCCAGCTGTAAAATGTTAAATGAGTGCAATCAGAATTTGGCGTTCATTAAAGGGGTCACGAGGAGTCACAGGATGACCTACCTGTTGTTGGTCTGCAGCGAAGCAAACTGGAGGGGTCTTGGAGGTAATCTCATCGAATACCCAAATTAATTACTTTAGATATTAAGGAATATAAGGTTAGTAAGCAACAGTTAATTATATAAAACATGGTTTGTTCAAAGACGAGACAGAAACATTGCTTGCTTCAAGGCATTTAAGAGAAATGTGTAACACTCTTTTTACTTTTGTAAAGAAAATTAAAAAAATAATGAAGCTTTATTAACGTTTAAGTACTTTACCACCAATCCCAAGTCTTTAACTTTATAATTTTATTAAATTCAGCAGGGTATACAGGGGTATGCCATATATATGCCGCCTTTGTTGGGGCCTGAATAATACATCCAGCTGTGTTTAAACAATAGAAAATCTCTATTTTCAACACAAAGCCCAGATATCGACATTACGTTTCTGCGTGTACTTTTTTTGTCAAATATTGTGTAAACGCGTACTAAATATTTAACAAGCTATTAAACCGATGTCAACAGCATTGCAATGAATAAATAATGCCCAAAATGGCCGACAATCGCCGGTGACCATGACTCCCTGACTGCCGGGCATTGTGAACTGTGCAAACACATTTTGCAGATGCAGCGGCCAAAACTAAGGTGGCTTAGAGCTGGGAAAATGCTGATAGGGCTTCGATAGTTTAGGACGCGAAACCCAGGAAACCCATATTAACCAGACAGTTTTATTATTAACAACTTCTTTTAGTTCCCTGATATACCTCTTTTTTTCCAACTCCATATGTCCGGCGATAGTGCCTTCGATTGGCGACCAATTTGGGTTTGTTTAGGGTTGGCCACCACCGGATTCCGCTCACATCCCTGTACCGTTGACTTTTTCGAGCTTCACCAGCTCAATGGGCGGATGATAATGACGGCGAACACGAGCAGAAGGAGTCTGGGCCAGGAGCCACGGACATGGCCATTTGAGGTCCGGGGCGATTGTCAACTGTTGTTGTCAATTACGTTAACAAAACACGGACCCAGGGCCGAAACTGGAGCAGCAGGAGAAGGAAAAGGAGTTGGAGTTGTAGTTGGAGCAGCGAATGGTCCAAAATTTGTACGTCACAGCCAGGGATGCGGACCGGAACCGAAGCCGCAGTTACAGCCAGAGCCAGAGGCAAAGCCAAATCCAAAAACCATGGCCAAAAACAAATGCAAAGCAGCCGCTAAAACAAAGGGAAACCCTCGCCACCAAAGGAGAAGGAGAAGGAAAAGGAGGAGGAGTCGGAGTCCATGTCCATGGTCATGTCAGGCGTTTAATTGGCATTGCCATTCGGTATGTGTTATTAACGATTTGTGGCGTGCAAAGGCATTTGTCAAAGTGTCACAAAAATGAACTCTGCAGGACAGCAAGTCGGGAGCAGGAGAAAGTTCCTCACCATTCATACCAAGCAGATCCTAATAAATGGAATAAATATAAACACATATCTCCAGTAACATATACTTTCTTTCTTTTGAATAAAATAAATATTTCTCCCAGTGCTGCCTTTAATCCACAGCGCTTTGCCGTTTTGGCGGCGTCAGCATAATCTGAACTCGAAAGTGACCTTTTTAATTAAAAGCCAAAGTTGGGGGACTTGCAACAGTTCGTGCCGCATTCGCATGCTCGAAATTGCAACACCGAAAGTTACATGGACACGGACGCCGGGCAAAGGACTTGCGGCGGGGGCGCCTCCAGAAATGAGAAATGAAGTCAGCTAAGGAAAAGGCACAGGGGACTGCAGGGAGCGGTTATCTAATGCCTGGAGGCAAAGGGTCAAGCTTAGGGCAGCACAACAGTCACGCAGAGCTTGGCGAGAGGGAAAAGTGTTAATAAATTTTCGGCCAAAAACCAGACTGGGCCAAATTAAGACAACTTCACGCCGTCGTCGTTGCTCGATTCGCAAATAAATTTGTTTAATTCCCACTCGACGGGTGCAAGTAGAGCGAAGCGAAATATTTTATAAATTGCATAGAAGGAGACCTGGATCTGGACAGAACTGACTTGGCCAGAACACCGGCGAAATCGTGCCCGAGACGGAACTGACTAATTAGACGCGTCACCGTTGCCGATTGGCTTTCCATTTCGGCTTTTCCAATTGGCCCTGCTAATGAGCCGTCGGAGTCGGCGGGGTTCGCTGGGGTCACAGCGCCCCCCGTGCAACTAATTGGCATTTGAGCCGGCCTGCAGGTAAGTGCACGCTTAAAGCTGCTCGCTGCTCGCTACTCGCAGATTAGCTGACGATTTGCCCCCTCTGTTTATGCAAATTGCCGGCAGTGGTGTCCATGGGAATTGGGAAGCAGCCGGGACGGGGGGGAGACTCCTATTCGGGCTAAGAAGACAGCGTTAGGGTGTACCCACTTCAAGGGGTAAATGGTACTCAGAAATACTGCTTAATTGAAACACTTGAAAAGAGCCTTCTTTTGCTTACTGTTCAGCAATACCTCACTTGTAAATATCATATCTTCAATATATGTAAAGATCAAAGGTCGTGCCTCCTCCTTTGGGTCTCTTGCCTCGGCCCACAGTTAACTCTTTGTCCGACCCTGTTTAATTAAGAATCCATTGGCCCGAAATCCTCCTTCTTTATTGCAACAAATAAATAATGTCCGTTTGTTCGACGAGCCTTGCCTTGTGCCGGCCATTTGTATTTAACATATCATTCATATAATATCAATTAGTTGCATATGTGTGCTGGCAGAGACTGCTCTGGCCTGTCCTTTGGCCCCGCCTGAAAATTATTGGCATCAGGACAAGGACTGGCATGATGTCCGTTTGGCTTCTTTTTCATATACCCTAGCAGGGTATTATAATTTTAGTCTAAAGTTTGTAAAGCTGTGATGCAGTAATTTCCGACCATATTTAGGTTATATATTCTTGATCAGCATTAACAGCAGTGTCGATCTAGCAATATATGTCCGATTATAGGCAAACTGATCCCTCAGTTTTGAAGGTATTTAAATGACACTTTGCAGATAGTCTTCTGAATTGGTGTATAGTCTTCTCATTCTCAAAACCAGTTCTATATGTTCTATATCTTCTGATAGTTCTCTTAACCGATTATTAATGATCCAATTCAAAGGGCATGCAATCTTCGACGTGCCAAAGATAGCTTCATTTTTGTTTCAGTTTTCAATTTTTTGTTGCTCTCTTATTATTATATTTTTTCTCTTTTTGGGAAGGGAAAACAGATGATAGCTCCGTCGATTGGCATACGTCTGTTTGCTGGCCGTTGATGATGGCTAGTTGGGGGTCACCACGGGGCGATTGGGTGATCGGGGTACTAGGGTGGGGCTAGGACACGGACAGGACGATGACAACATCGATGTGGGCACCCAGCTCCTTGGCTTTTGTTCTCGCCAAACTCATCTCGGCTGCTCGCACACAAAAAGCTCATTTTATGCCAATTTTTGTGTCCTGCCCTTGCTTGGCCGGTCCTGGAACTGTATGAAATTTAAGGAGCAGTGGGATGTGGGTCGGATGAACATTAACGTCTCATTCTGGCCCAAAAGAGTTGCTCAAGAAATATTTGGTGCGTCCTTTTGAACCAAGAATTTATCAAGAAAAATCGAAGTATTAAAATATATGCTATTTACTGGCTCTTGCCTTCGAACATTAAATCAATGCACTCCCTTCCTGATTGGTCACAAGACAATTTCCCTGCGGAAACAACTAGGATTCCATCTAATTATGCATGCCATCAGCGTGCCAGCTGGTGCCCCATCCAGCGATTTTCGGGGATTGTTAGTTTTTTGGCTTAACCTTTTGCCAATTTTAAATTGGCTTGGCCGGAGTCGGGGGTCTGGGATCTGGGCTGGAACTGGTGTCCTGGCTGGGACTGGAGTCTGGGCCTGGCCAAGTTCAAATATGCACAAACATTTGTTCAAAGGCTAAAGATTTATCTCGCCTGTTGTTCGCTAGACACCCTGTGGTGCCTGACTCCTGTCTGCTTCCGTTTCGTGCCCAGGTCTTCTTTTTGTTGTTTTTTCCTATTTTTGGATTTTTGTCTCTTTGGCGGGGGAGCCCCTTTTTCGTTTTTGGGGCATTCATACGAGCGCCGAGCGATACAAATCGGTGAATTTCAAGTGCAAAACTTGAATATGCAATTGCATTTTTGCACGTTCTGCGGTAGCGTCTTTGGCTGTACAGTGGGCACAGCCAATTGATGGACTTGGGAGCGAATGTTTTTCTGTTTGCAGACTAGAGGATTTCCATTTATATTAAAATATTCCCTTGAAATCTTGATTAATTTCTCTTACTGGGAATAAGGCGGTTTTCAGAGCTGAAAATATGATATTTTAGGGGTTTACAGAGATGGTTTGATCTGAAAATGTAAAATGTTACAGATATTGCAATATAATTAAAAAGATATAAGCAATTATATGGTGTTTTTAGTCCATATATATAAATACCTCCATTGATATATGCTTATAAAAATATTTTAAAATAAAATACAGTAAGGAAAGTATCTATTACAAATGAATAACAATTCTAAGCCATATTTAGGGGAAGTAATAAATCATTTAAAAGTTCTTTGATAAACAAAATCAATGTTTAATACCTTATGATCGATAATCCACAATATTTCAAAAGTTCACCCCAATAAATTAAATTAAAAGAACTCTCCTGTAGTGTCCTCTACCTATGCAACAGGCCCTATTCCACATTGCATGCTCCTTTGTTAGATCAGAACATTTTTCGGGGATTTCTTTCCCTGCCAGCTCCCTCCAGCTACCAGATCCTACCAACTCCCAGCTGGCGAATTTGCATATTCACGCTGCGGATTGAAATCAGAAACAGTGGGTGCCGAGCCAGCCAAAACCGGGATGCAGTGACACCGCGGGGAGAGTCCTCCTCCGCGTCGTCCTCCGAGGGGAATCGATGAGTCGCCATCGAATCGCGAGGAGGAGAAAATGCAAAATGTGCCTGCTGGGCAGATGGAAGGAGCTGCCTGTCCGTCCGTCCGCAGCTCCGGAGTGAAGCCAGGCAAACAAATTCAAAAATGTTTGGTGAATTTCAATTGCTGACAAATTCGCCAGAGCTGGAGGTGAATCAATGAATGGCGACGGCGCGGTTGATAATATTATTAGTACCCGGTGAATGGCAAATTGTCCTTGAGGATATAAATGGAATTTGAAATTATTTTATCAACATTTTTGATTGCTTCCAGCCGAACAATCAGTTGAGGGAGGGATGGTTGGATGGACGGATGGATGGCAGTCATTGACTCTGATGGACGCTCATTGGCAGTCCGGACGAGGCACTCGGCTGGGCCCTAATAATATGCACAAAAGTTATGAATTCCCACACAGCACAATGGCAATAGCAATATGTTCCATGGACTATGGGAATGATAAATTTCGAAGTGCCTCCCCTCCGCCTGCCACCCGAAGTGAGTTTCGAGCTGGCTGGCCCTGGCTCCTATGCTAATTATTATTGCATGGGCCCGGAGCTGGGATGCTGGCCAGGATTTTAATCTGAGCAGATAAGGAAATTGCTTAGAATTCTAAATGGACCGAAGGCCAAATGGAGCAGAAGTTATGCCCGGCAAGGGGGACCCATCCCAGGGGTTCAGGTGTTAAGCTGTCGATGGATATTTAAATGGGTTGAGTTGAGTTCGCCGCTGATTGAAATAAAGTTGACAATTCGAGGGGAGCTCGTGGCCGATGAAGCATCGATGATTCTGAAGGGGATTTCGCCGGAAATGGCTGCTCGAAGAGGCGGAGGAGCCGCGCAAATGAAGTGGTGCGGTTGAGGTTGCCTCTCGGTTTGGCGCTTTTCAAGTTTGTTGTTGATAAACTTAATGGAGGCTGTTGGCTTTTTAAGAGCTCGAAATTGAAAGAAGCTGTTGAATACTAAATGGGTTGGATGGGATTTGTAGGGCTGAGAAAATACAACAATGCCTAGATTGGTTTTAGGGGTCTTAAGTGCGGTTACTGTCTACGAATAACTTATATTTGTGGCATCTTAGGGATTAGAACAATGTGTCTGGCATTTGCACTCTCGACCAAAATGCACCCAAAGCCAAAACATCGAAATCCCATAATTCTGATAAGATTAGGCACTCAAAAGATTTCAATAAAAATCCCATCTTCACAGCACTCCTCCGGCTCGCCTCTCACCTGCCCGAGTCAAGCACTCTTGTCTGGAATTAAAATTTAACAAGCAAACACAACAAAATAACCAAAAATAATCTTCACAAAATCCCAATATACAAAAACCCATCCGAAGCATCACTCAGCCGCACTCTTCAGTCTCTCGGATGGGTCCGGAGGAGTCGGGCCGAGGAGAGCGTCTAAAACTGAGCAAAAAGTCAGTTGAATATGAAGTCTTATTGATTTGCACTGAAAATGCAATTTTCCGTTGGCATTAAGAGCCATTTTTGCGGGCTGGGAGAGGGAAATGTCTGTGTGAAAAGCTTTTTATGGCTGGCATTAATTTTGATTTTCCATTTTTGAGCTCTCTGCACTCGGCTAAATATTTTGCACTCGACTCCAAGCATCGTCGTCGTCGTTGTCCTTGTCGTCGTCTAATGCGGCATTAATTTTTGTCAGTTTTGTCGATTTTAGCTGCATTTTGGTTTTCGATTTTTATCGGCTCCCTGGACGCTCTCCTGGATGTGGTATCTGGCATCGCTGTTATCCTCCTCCATATCCTCCGACTTCGGTGCTCTGCATATTTGTTTTTGGCCTAATGCAAGGCAAACAAGGCTCTAATTTAAATGGCTTTTCCTCGGCAGCTCTCATCATCATTGCCAGTGTTATGACAGTTGAAGTTTTGACGTCGCCATCGGCGGGGTGTGTGTGGGAGGGTGTGTGTGTGTGGAGTGTGTTTTAGCAATTCATTGGCAAAAGACAAATACACATATGCAAATAGGCAGATGCGAACCACTCGAAAACTAATGTAGTATGCATACGTCCCTCACCTCCGCCACTTTACTCCGAAATGCCTGCAGTCGATTATAAATGGAGTGGCGCCACACACGCCACACACGAATGTGTATATGCATATGTGGCATGTGTATATGCTGGGCCTGCATGGAGGGCCAACATAAATATTCAATTTAAATTATTACTAAATTGGCTTTCGCAAATTTCCATTATGCACTTATTTCGTTTTCGGTGACGACGACGACGACTAAAAGCCTCGTCGTAGGCATTTTCGGTTCGCTCTCGGATTGATCCTATACAAATACGTATATATATGCATATATGCATATTCGAGTGTGTGAGAGTCGTCCTGCCATCAATAAGCAATTTAATTTGTCAATCGACTCCCTCCCCCACTCCCCCGCTCACTCGGCACACAATCAACAAAATCCATCAGCTGGATGGCCGGCATCTGCCTCTTCTTAACTTGGCCTTCATGGGGCGGCAATTAAACGCCACCAGAGGCAGTGAATCGAGAGCCGGGCTTGTAATTAAAGTAAACATGGTTACGCCCACACGCACACACTCACACACACACTGGCATTGTCATAAAATTGCGCATATAAATTGCTTGTGCATGTATTTATGTTGATCGCATTAATAACGCGCATACGTCATGTGGTACAAGGATGCACTGGGCAACTGGGCAACTGGGAAAATCAGAGCCTGCCTCGTTACAGATCGGATGGGGATCATAACTGAATTTGTGCTTGGGCCAGTTAGCATAATTTAAGCCACAAATTGCTGGCCTCAGGCTGGCTTATACCATGGCTTTAGTAATCAACTAAGGAACGAGCTTAATTCCATATTCCAAAGGCATAAATACATAACCAAGAATGAATTTCTGAAAGCATAAAGCAAATATTTCCAGTGCTTTAACGAACAAAGCGTTGTTCAAAGATTTTTATTCCTTTTTTCAGCAACCCAGAGCCTGCCCCAACCGAGTTGATTTGCTTATAAACACCTGTAAACTTTGCCAGGCAACTGGACAAACACCTGGCGACGGGACGGGAGGCAGGACTACAGATAGGATCAGGGACAGGAGCAGACGAGGATGTGGGATGTGGGTGGCAAACAGATTTCCATGCACTTGCTGGGCATTTGATTTGTCACCCAAGGCGTGCAAATGATAATCGAAAAATCACTCAGCTGTGCGTGTGTCCACCTCCTCAGCCTCCGCATCTCCGACTCCTCCTCTGATCCTTTGCATCCTGAGTCCTGGCTCCGACTGCCTACCTCCCTGGGCGTGGGCGTCCAAAGCTGATTTGTCTGGCCGCTTGACTGGCCTGCTCCTCGACCGTTTGGGCCTCTGGTCTGCCTGCCTGCATTTCCGCATCCGGTTTTGGCATTTGACACCAAGGCCAGAAACGCACCAGTACAGAGTGAGAAAAAATCGAGCTTCAGTTCGAAATGGATAAGAAAATAAGGCCACAAATCAAATGTTTAAAATATATATTTATTTAAGAGATTGAAATGTTTAATAAACTGCTAAGCTTAGCTCTTGAATTTTATGATTTGAAACATCAACATTTTTCCTCAGTGTACTCCGAGGCAGAGACCAAGCCGGTTCAGGTCCGTCCTGTAACTACAACAGCACACACACGCACGGCCACATTGGGGCAAATCTGCATCCTCCTGGTTCCTTTTTTTGGGTGGGAAGCAAAAACTTAACTGCCCGACACTTGTTTTGTGGTGTGTTGCCATTGTCTCTGGCTTCTGCCTCTCCCTGGTCCCCCGCTCATATCCAACTGGGACTTGTTACTGAGCTCCACCTAATGCCCCTCCCTAGCACCACATCGGCCCCCAGAGCCCCTCAAAAATCTGAGCCCCCGCCGAAAGCTGTTGAAGCACATGGTGACATGTGAGAACGGAATGGAATTGGGTCCGTGTGGGCCCCATTTCAATTGGGTCCTTTGTGATTTGGCCAGATGGGTTGAGGCAGACTTGGGGTCCTGAGAAATGGAGGCGCCCTGTAATGAAGAGCTTGCCATAAACTGGGAGCAGCCTCCCGCCAAAGAGGCTGGTGAGGAAGGAGACTTATATATCGCCGTACAGGGTGTTCGACTTGGCCTGTTTCGATCTTAATCAATTTTCTTTAAACTCGTAGAAGCTTCTCATTATTTCATATTATTAAAACCACCAATTCAGTTAAGATCTTGGTGAAGAAGCTTGGCTAAGTAAGTTCCTAAGTGCAGGGGTGTGAAGTGGCCTCGAGCGAAGCTCCAACATTCCCACAGGACCCTTCAAAGTCCGTCCAAAAGATATATTCCTTCGTGGGCAGGATACAAATTTCTCCCGTTCCCCACGACTGCCACTCACAAATATCATAAATCCAGGGGAGCAACTACTAAGCTGTTGTTGCTCTGCTGCCTTGGGGGACATGTGGCAACTACAACTACCACTGCACATGACCATCCTGCCACGCCCTCGGCCGCCTTCTTCCCCTGCAGCCGCCCTCAACTCCGACCCCGCCCAAGTAATCAAAAATTATGGCAGAGAGCACAAATTTATGTGCCATTAACTCAAAGCGCCCCTTTCCACGGGAGCCTGGCCGAAACTTAGACGAAACCCAGAGGCGAGTTCATTACTTCAATATTTCAGGACACCCACACATTCACCGCCAGGATGCGTCTGCCATTGTTTTTTACGGGGAAACGGGACAGAGGGCCGACGACGGTTTGTGATTAGGCGGGAACCTCGTTTAAATTAAAATAGCTACACGAGAGAACATCGTTCCTGGACCCGGCCCAGAACTCGGAGGAGCAGCAAGCGGAGGAGCAGCAAGCGGGAGCGGAGCTTTATTGGATTTTCAATTGTCACCAAGCTGGGCAAATATTTTCGGGTGCCGCTCTGCCGAAAACCAAAAACCGAAAACCCCAAAAACCAAACCGAACCCGCCTAAGCCCTGTTGGAGGCGGCCTACCCATGTTGTCCCCGCTCCCAATCCCCCAGTCCGCTGGCCCGGAAAACCACAAGTGAATGACATAGGGGGCCAGGCCAACGGGGGTATAGGATTTGAGATTGCACTGGGAGAAATAATCAGGATTAGAAAAGTAGAAAAACTAGGAAGAACATAAATGTTTAAGACAAGACTTCATTAGGTAGTGAGACATTTTTATGAGCAATAAATATTATATGTTTATTATCTTTTTATCCCACTTTAAATGTTGTTTAAATTTTAAATTAGTATCAAATTCTTCGCTGTGTGGTGTCCACAGTGCCCCTCCATCCCAGCCGAGGACTGCGGTTCCTGCTAATGACGATTGCCGTTGTTGATGAGTCCTCGGGATCCCGTTGGGGCGGAGGGACGGCGTGTGCCAGGACGGCTGTGTGGCCGGGAAAAAACCTTCATTGATATGTTGCCTCTCTGTTCGCAGAGCTAGAAAATTTCATTTCCCCGTCCACCGACGCCCACATACATAGTTCAAGTGAAGTTATTCGGTTGCCAGAAAATGCTAAATTAAAAGCAAATTATTGTGTTTAGTTTTCAGCCGACCGAACGGGGCCGAACGTCCTGCCGTGGATCCTGCTTACCCTTATGTTAATTACTTCAACTCCCAGGCGCAGGGAACTTTGTTTGTTTGCGGGTTTGTTTTCGCTTTTTCTCCAAGGTAAATAGTTTCAGTTGTTTGCATTTGGCTTACCTTTGTGTGCCTTGGCGGGGGAGTGGGCGAGTTTTCGTCCTTGTTCACATATGTGCGCTTAATGTTGACCTGACCAAAGTTCTTAATTAAAAGATGGCCAGAATGTGAGTATTTGTGGCACAAGCCGAGGTAAATTGCGGTCCAGTAATTCTGTTATTGTTAAAGTGCAAATTTTGCGTAGAATTAAATTTAACGGAAAATGAAAGCCTGGCTGAGCTGAGCAAATATTTCTTGTTATTTTGTCGAAGGAAAAATATTATTAAAGCTCAATCAAGTTTGTGGAATGGAATAAATTGTGGCTTTTAGTTAGGAGAAAGAAAAATATATATATTGCTATCTTCAAGGCTAGAAAATAAAGATTTTCTATTTACAAAATATGAGAGAATATTTACTTTTAATTTCTAAAAACCAAAAATGTATATAACCAAGGACGAACTTCATATAGAATTACCTAAATACGTGGCTGTATATTCTGGCATATATTGGGATAACAATTAATTTGTAACACTGAACACTAAACCTAAGGCTCTCTCCAACTACATTTCTTTCCATTAACCGAACACAAGACTGTTCCACCCCGTGACTTTATGTGCCCATTAAACAACCCCAGGACTTGTACCCTCTTCCAGGCAGTCACTCACCTCGGGCCTGACCAGCATTTCGCACATGGCCAACATAAAGCTCGGTCAGGCCAACACTACTGACATGAGGAGCCGTCGGGGCAACGACCTCGAGGCGCGATGCGTGAGTCCAAAGGATAACCAATTATGCGTCGTCTGGCACATTACAGGATCCCCCTCCAGCTCCCGCTGGAAAAACTCATTAAAACTGCATGAATATAATTTTCGTTTGATTTATAAGCGCTCATCTGGCCCAGAGTAGTTCCCTGGCATATGCTTCATTGGGGTGCCAAGTTATCTCTCCTGGAGACAACTTCCTGACTAACCGCATCGATGGCAATTTTCCTACATTATTCGCCCATTCGGAACAGAGACCGGAGAAGCACCGAGCCAGTACTGCCGGGATGAGGGAAATCAATTCCATTAGGATTATGAATGCAAACGTCAGGAAGCTGCGAGCCATAAACGCGCTTGTGTGCAAACATTTAAGAAGACGGACTCTCGGGGGTTACGGGTTCAGCTCGGAGTTCGGGGGTTAAGCAATAAGCATAATGCACAACCCTCCCCGCCAAGACAATAATAAACATAATGGTCCGCGCTGAATCGCGCCAAAGCGTCCGAGAAAAATGGAAGTGGTCACCATCCAAGCTCACATCCTCACAGCCTCCGGCAAATCCTTGACGTTCTTTGTCATATTTTACGGCCCAAACTTCGGCGTCGTCTGCCTCATTACAGCTCACATTGATAATTATGCAATGGATTTCGGGTATTTTTGGGGGGGAAGGACCGACCCCAGAGGGTGGAAAGTTGCAGCTGAGTCCTCCGACAACTGACAGCCAAATCCTGTGCGCGTGTCGGCATTCGGGTATTGCGGCATTGTGCAAGCATTTCCGGTCCAGGGGATCCGTTATAAGGGATCCGGGAGCCGGGAAAGCCCAACCCCCCGAGAAGCTGTTGCATTTAATGGTCTTGGAGGGTGCGAGTGAGCTCGAGTGCGGTGTGCTTCGGGCCACTTCTTGCTACGTTTTTGAGTAATGGCCAACTGTGGCTGACAACAGATGCGGATTTGCGGAATGGAATGCATATGGGCACCGCGCAGAAATTTCCATAAAACGTCGTTCAGTCAGCGGCGAAGGTTGTGTGGTCCCCCTCATTTTTCACGGCTTTTCCGTGGCGTTTCCTTGGGGCGATGACACTCAAGGAGGTGGCGGTTTATTCACCTAAAGAGATTCGCCTAGTTAGGGTGGGTACATTTATTTTGGTAAACGAGAAGTAGTGGTAATAATACCATATTGAGGGAGCCTTCACTTGATTGGGAATGTTAACTAATTGGGGAAGAGATTGTTGAATTTTTCTGAATATAAACTATATCATTCTTTAAATTATGTTTAAGTTTCATGTATATTTTGATTTCTCGTGCCGTCTAAGCTGCATTCGAGATGGAACGTACATATTTTGTTTAAAGAACCATATATATTTCCTTTACTTCTTGTACACTTTAAAACGATCCCAAGGATTCCTTCGACGGTGTCAGAATCCTTTTCGGTTAAGCTCATCACTTCAGTGCTCCTCGACTGGGTTTAGAGTTCCGTCCGCCGTTGCTTTATAAGCTTCCTGCTCGCTTTTGATATATGAAGCGACAAGTGCTGGGCAAGTAAATATGACGCCAGTGCATTACCCACCCACAGCAGCGGCACTCCGACCATCAACATTTTTGGGATCATTTACATAAACCCATAAAGTTTAACTCGCATTAGTCGAGAGAGCAGCCAAGTGCCCGGGAAGGATGCCGTGAAGGATGGCGGGGCTTAGTTGCCCGTGGCAAATGCAATTCGCTGTAACCCCGGCAATGAGGCCAATAAACAAATACACTTGCCGCCGTCGCGAGGAATAACAAAAACCGGCAAACAATAAACAAGCCCAAGACTCACATTCAGCTTTAGGTACGTATATTTATCCCGCCGAAGGGGGCAATCGGGGCATCCCACCCACCTGGTGTCGCTTACTCCCCGTACACCCACTCCCGGGTGCCACGTGTCAGTGAGACGTCGCTTGTTATTTTAAAAAATTTAAACACCCATGAAATAAAATATCCCCCGCAGCCGACGCTTGAGGAAGTTGAGGTATTGAATGTAATAGGAAAATGTTTTTCCACGACAGCCGCTCGGCGGCAGTCCCCGGTGTCTGGAAAATTGGATCAGGGTCTGAGGCGGGAAAAGGTGCAATCCGGAGAGTCATCGCTCGAGCTGAACCCCAGATTGGGAATCATGTCCAGACAAACATGTGGAACGTTCGGCGGCACAGCTCACTTAACAAATGAAACCGAGCTATATATAACTATGGGGACTCCGCACCAAGTGGCTCGCAGATATAGGGGTTGTCAGAAGTTTATAGTGCCCGCAGAGAGAGAGTTCAAGGACTCTGCGAACGGTCACATAATGGGTGGGTGAAGGGCAATTTAAAGGGAGGTGACTGAAAAGGGCCGAAAGGTGTCTCTGAATAGCTCCATTTTGAGGGAGGGAACTAGAGCGAGTGAGCGAGTCATGGGGGTGAATAGTTGGGGGTGAACTATGTTTAGATTCAGCCTTGGCATATGACTTAACACTGGAAAAATGTTGTATTAAAAATACATTATATCTTTAACCGTTCTATGAAAATGCAGTCTCAAGGACACGGTCTCCGACTACTCATTAATCTTCATTTTTCGTAAACTACCCCACCCAAACTTCCCAGCTTATTTTGCCGAGACTAGAGCTTACTTGCCAGCTATCTCTGACGAGGGTAAAAGCCGTGCATAATTAGTCCGCAACACCTAGTGCTCCCAGCAGGTCCCAGCTCCTGTCTGCCAATTAGCCAACGACACTATTCCGAGGAAGTCCTTCTAGCCTGCTTTTCTCTGATCAATTAGCTTTGATATTTTCGTGACACATTAATCGCCGGGGATTCGACTTGGACTCGCTGCTTCTGCTGCTGAGTGACGACAGGAAAAGTCGCCGGATATGGTAGCGAAAATGAAACGAAAAGTTCGGAGACTGACTCAGACGCAGCTGCTTTCGCTGGCCTTCGATTTCCTTCGGCTTACGTAGCAGCGACATAAACACATGTTGACAGAGTAAACAGGATTTCGATGCTAATGCCAGTGTCCTTCGCCGAAAGATTGCCACTCCTGCCGATGACCCCGAGGGCCAACTGCAGCGGTAACAAATTGGCAGATTAGCCGTTGACGTTTTCGCCCAAATTAATGGAACCGAAATGACCCAAGGGCGATGGCTTGGCAGCTCCTGGTCCCGGCGCTCCTCCACCTTCGGTGTTTTCCTTTTTTCCTCGCTTTGTGCTATTTACCGCATAATTTTCCGTTGCAGCTTTTCACTTAACGTACAACTGCACACGTAATTTGATTAAAAAGCTCTCTCCCTCATGTGTTTTTCGCAATTTTTCCAGCATATTTCGCTTTGCACACACGGGCAGACCAGCCGAGCATAACTCACTCGCCAGCATTTCAATTGCAAAAAAATCTTAAACACACTGCCACATACCTTCATTTGCGCGCAGTATAAATAGTTCAAAAGCGAGGCGAAATTAAATAGAATTTAGTAGGTTTATTATGAAAGCATCCAGCAAACACGCGAGCAGCTAAAAAAGCACGAAAAGGAATTATTTGCGGCTTGCAGCGGGGCCAACTGGTCATAAAAAGGAAAAGAGTCGAATGAAAAAGGCCCTGCAAAAAATGGAAATTGATAAAGACCTAGGGGCTTGACGGTAATGAAAGGGCCCGACTTTGATGAGGTTACTGAAAATATGGGGAATAGGGGTGTCTAAATAAAAAAGGACTAGGAAAAGGGAAGACCCGGTGTGTGAAAATGTTCGAAAAATGTAAATTCTGTGAGATGTTTCTTGCTGTTTTTATGCATTTAATTTGGGTCAATGTTCACAAGCTAAATTTATTTAAAGATAAGGGTTTTTACCATTAAAACGAATAAAGTGGAACCTTTCTCTTTGTACAATAAATGCATTGTCCTGCGAGTCTCCTCTATTCTGTTTTTAGAAAGCATACTTCCTCTTTGTATCTCTTCCAAAAATGTCTTTCTCCCAGAGACATTAACCCAAATCGAATTTAAGTCCCGCAGAAAAATGCCAGTTCGAGGCTGCCTGAGATTGTTGCTCCATATTTCAGCTGTAGCTCCTCGGGGATCATCTTGCAGAGTCTGTCCAAAAGGATATTTCCCTGGGCTTGTTATTCAAATGAAAGCGACTTCGGCGAATCCGAGAGCGAGCGAGTCATGTCCCAAGGACTTTTCCCCAAACATTTTCCACTTTATGCAATGAAGCGGAGCTCGGCGAGAGTGAAAAACAAAACAACATGTCAAAAATAAATGTACAAAAGACATCTCTGGTATATTTTTCAAATGAAATATTAGTTTACTTTTAGCGACGCCAGCGAGGCAGTCAAAGCGCTGACAGTTGGCGGGGTGGAAAAGTGGGAAAGCTGGAAAAGTGGCTGGAGAAGAGGTATTTGTCATTTTCTTTAAGGATTTCTGCAAAGCAAAGCACAAAACAAACAGGCGGCGGCGGGGACTGGAGGAAGTCACGTCTCAGAGTCCAAAAGTCGCCTCCCGGTAATGGCTTTTGGTCTCGGGGAAAGCGGAAGAGCGGCGAGCCGGGGAAAGGGATGTGAAGATGATGCCACTTGTGTTCAAGTGCCGCAATAAACAAATTTAACGGAACCGAAAGAGGCGGACGCCAACGGCCTCCACGATGGCCCCGTTAGGCGCCACCCGGCTACGTGATGAAGGTGAGACACGTAATATTATTAAGGGACTCTCGGGCAAGGACTCCAAGGATCCGAGCTGGAGATACTCTGTTTTATCGGGGGATTTAAGTATTGAAACAAGAAGGAAAGCTGCAGCCGGTAACCAATAGTTTCTGCTAAATGTTTTCCCTTTTTTGCCCCATTGTATGACTTTTAATTTTTAAATCATCATAATTTTCTTTGAACAATTAAGTCATTTTGCTTAGAAGTTTCCATATGTTTTAACTAGGGCTCCCTCAATCCTATAACCTGGCACCATGTTAACATTAGAGCGGTTTAGTTCCGGCCAAGGTATCGACCGTCCGCCCTCTTGGCACCCTTTGATATTCCGCCTAGAGTTACGGGCTGGCGTGGCCAAGAAATTAAGTAATTTTCTACACATAGTGAAGATTTTTATCGAAAGGGTTGCACCAGCCGACTTCCCCGGAACCCTTGAGTCCCCTAGCCCCGCCCCGGGCTGACATATGTCACCCGCTGGTCGAAGGCGAAGCCGAAGCCGTCGGAGCGTGTCAAGCGCTTAGATGCCGGGCTGTTGATAGCCGATGACCGCGTTTTAAATACCAGCACGTACCACTCGCCCACACGGCCAGGCCCAGACCGAGGCCCGCGTCCGATGCCTCCGCCTCCCTGTTGACATCAATAAATATTCGCGGACAAAAAGCGGCGCGGTGCTCCTGCTCCGGCTCCTGCTCCTCGCCGGGCGGCAACCCTCCATCATAATGCTGAAAAGCCATAAACGGCGTAATAAAATTCTGCACTGCCATATGTTCCCCAGCGGGCATTATTTTATTGAACGGAACGGAGTGGGTGGAACTGGAGCTGGAAGTGGACGTGGAAGTGGATATGACCGAGATCCGGAGGACAGACTCGCACCCGCGGACGCAATTTGTAGGCGGCCTATAAAAAATATAAGTGAACCCCGCGAATCCGCGGCAACCACGGACCCCATAAACTAAAGACTTTGGGAATAAATTTAACATATTGTGGCATTTATCATATCAAAATAAAATTTTAATTTCTTAAATTGGTAAATAAAATTGGGAGTCGGTTTGAATGGACGGAAAATGTCTCTGTGAGAGCGTTTTACGATATGTTTGTATTTAATTCGATATCTGTTTATAGCTGTGATGGGTTTTTGAGAGGTTAAAATAACTCTTTGTGATAATACTTATTTATTTTATATGGTTTTCCAAAGGGAGAATGCTTCGGCCTTAGCAATCCCATTCTCGTGTTACAGCTTAGTTAACTCTAATTAGAAATTCTGTTATTACAGATCAAAGTCGGGGATAAATCAGAGTTCACCTTCACTCACACCCAAGTTTATATTATTCAGAGCTTAACTTTCATTAAAATTCGCAATGCAATGCCTCCCCGCTCGAGGACTTTACGTCAAATTAGTTCCAGCTTCAAATGGCACAACTTCAAAGTGCCGCAAAGCGCCAGGCGGAAAGGGATCGGGAATGCTGTGGAAGTGGTCCTGGTCCTGGTTTTGGTCACTGCTGCCCTACGGCCACCCCCAAAGCATACATAGTTCGGTGATGCACCTAGTCCGCCCCTTAATTTCCTCCCCATTTCCATTTACCTGGCTCTGGTCGGCTTTTTGTTTTTAGCCGCCGTGTTTTGAAAGCATTTTATGCGCCCGCTCCATGAATGAGCCTATAAATGCCCAACTGGGCGAGCTCTGCCTCCCCCTTTTTATCCCTCGGACAAGGCCAAACCGCAGGACGAGGCTAGAATGCATTCAGACCAAATAAAAAGCTAATTAAATTAAAAGCACATTTTTGAGGGAAAGTAAAGTGCAAAAAGTTTAGATCTAAGGCAAACAGTTTGTATTTATTTTGGAATCGAAGTATCTATCTGTATCGAATTTACTTGAATTCGTTGCAAAACTAAGCTCAATAAACATAACTTTTAGAGCAACTTTAACGTTTCACTTCAAAACTAAAATATTCCCCTTAATAAATTTTAATTTAACACTTTAAAATCCACTTTGTAAGTCCAATTTAGCATCCCTTTGCTCATTTATTGCTAATGGAGATGACTGCATAATTTTTTCAGATTTATCGGATTTAAATTACATTTTTAATTACATATTGTTTCAAAAAGAGTCTCTCCCTCACTTTCATTGCAGAATTTAACTTATGCAAATGATGGATGCTTTATGGACTTCAATATCTTATTATGCCATCGCTCTGGATGTATTAAATAAAGGCCCAGATATGCCAGTATATAGGCCAGACACACATTAAATCACGCCAGAGCAGCACAAAGGGTAAATTACTGAGAAGCTTCGATAATTAAATAATTTTAATGCCATTATGACGATGATGATGACAACGCCGCAGGGCAGCGCGGGAGGTGGCCGAGGTCCTTTGGATGGCCAACTATTAATTTGGCCAATGGCTTAATTGATAATCTTTGACTATTATTTAAATGCGAGCCCGTCGTGAAGTGGATACAATTTGTAGCGCTCACAATTTCAGCGGGGCGTAGGGGATATATGTATATAAATTCGCCTGACCAAAGTCCGCCCCCAAAAAGGATACGAGCCGCAGCCTTGCGTGTCTGCCGAACGAATTTAATTTGTGAGTGCGAGTGGGTTTGGAAATGGTTTCTGTTCGGTTTTCGGTTCTCGGCATTCGAACTATTTCACTTGTTTAATTTGCAGGCGGGGCCTTTGTTTATTTCCATTCGGTGTGGCGTGCTTATTGAATTAGAGACAAGTTTCCAGGGGGCGAAGCGAACCCCTCCCCAATCAGTCAGTCACAAAGGGGTTGCACTTCCTCCGAGATGTGGCAGCTACAAATTATAAGAGAATCCCACGCATTTCCTTCCACTCAGTCATTAGAAAACTTTGCTCTTTGGCTCAAGTTTGCCCCTTGACAATTTTAATTTTCCGCAAATATTTACATAACTAATTCCGCCGCTGGCCCCGCCCACCTGCTCACCTGTCCCGCTCGAAAGTTGTCCGGCAATAAATCAAAACTCAGCTAATTACGCAACAAAGAGTCAGGAGTCCGCCAGCTGAATGCTAATTAAAAAGGCAGAGGCAGAGCCAGAAGCAGGAGCAAGAGCCAGATGAAGGACTTTGACATTAGCCAGGACATTCCGCCCGCCTCCCGGGGGACCTCCTGCCCACCAAGTCCCAATACTGGATTTGGCCATTAACAATAATCCGAAATCCATAGAAATCTGTGACCAATGAAACGCAATCGAATCGCAAATTTATGTGGCACCTATACAGGCGGCAAGAGCGGGGCCGGCAGGACTCCTTGTCCTTCTGCTAGACGTAATTAATTCGATTATATTTCATTGATTTGAGCTGGCCCCAAAAGGAGCTGGGGCTCGGGAGCTGAGAGCCAAGAGCTGGACTCATAGAAATAAAATTTAATTGAAATGCCGTTCGCCTGCAACGTAAATCAACTTGGCCAACAAGGAGCCGGGGCCAATGGACGGAAGGACGGCGGAAGGCGACGACAGCTCAGCTATAATGGTAAACAAAAAATCAACGTGACAGGAAAGAAAATTAGCAAAAGTTCGCTCTGCGTTTGTCCTTGCCCTAAGCCGCTTTTTACATTGGGGAGTCCCCAGACCAGCATCCGCGTCAGCTCCCCCTTCTGGGTCCTGCCAGGGAGGCTGGGCATCCCCAAGGGGCGCGAATTTGGGACAGTCAGAGACATGGCAGCAAAGCTCCAGCTTTGGGGCCTCCCTGCCCTGCTCTGGACATTGATTAATAATGTTTTTATATTTCGCTCTATATCCGGTGTGTATGTGCCGGGGATTCCTTCTTCTTTATCGAGCAATACGCACGACTGCCGGTTGTTATTGTTGCTGCTCTGTGATTATATTTTGGCGGCCTCCTTTTTTTTCACTGACACTGGGAAAAAAAAAAATTGTTTGCGCCAAAGTATGCGACAATCCTGCGGCTCCACAGGGGAGAGGAATAGCTAGTGGGGTGGGAAAGGAAGTTTAAGGAACTTACTTCTTTGACAGCTGAAAATAGGAAACTTTGTACATAAGGAAAACAATGTTGTTCTTTTTACATAAAAGTTTTTTTATTTTCAAATTAACAAGGATAATTAATTAAATATTTAATGTTTATGAAAAGGAGTTTGTATATATTTTATTCTGCTAAAAAGGCAATACTTAAATTTTCAATACTACATTTATTGTTAAATTATTATTTATTTTATACTCGAAATTCTTTTAATTTAAATATTTGCTTTAGAAGACGTTTTTTTTATTTTTTCTTTTCATAAATTTCAGATTTTTCTCATTAAGTCCCAGTCAAGGTGGCATTACAACCAAAGTTCAACTTCTGACACTCACCTGCTTGGCTAAATTCCATTTATTTGCCGTCAAGAAGTGATCATAAATCATGCTAAATCTTATTTTGACCAGATTTCGTGGCCAGGGGGTGAGCACGGGCCATTGTCTCGGCCAATTAGGGCCTGCGGTTGACCCGGCTTTTAATTATGAGCGTTTGCCAATTAAAAGCTGCGCCCACAGACGTCAGACAGAAGGATATGGCTGCAGCCCGTCCGTCTGATTTCATTATAATCAATGAGTGCATTATCCATCAGCCGCCGCAAATACAAATTCAAATCCAGATCCTGGCCAAGCCAAATCGCCTCCGTCTGCCGTTTGCCGTGCGCCGTGTGCGATGGCTAATTAATAGGCAAATTCCGAGCGCAAATTGTCCCAATAATTAGGCATGCACAAGTGCATCCTCCTGCTGCCCCGAAATGCTGGGGGTTACTTGGCTTGCGACCAGCATCATCCACCTTCATTTGCATTAATTGCCGTTAAGTCGATGTGCCTGACTGGCGGCTATTTAGGGGTTGGGTTCCAGGGGCTGGCGTCTCCTGCTGGATCTCACCTCCCACCCAGCAGCTGGCCCTGCACTTGCAGCTAGTGCAAACTTGTCGCTGTCCCGTAACCCAGACTATTAACAACATTTCCCTCGGCCCCCCTCTCTCCGAGCAGCTCCCCACTCGGGCCTGGGTTATTAATGGGCCTCTGGCCGTTATTGGAAATATTAACAGACTTGTTTTCGGTTTCGGCCAACCATCCTTGGATTGTTCGGCGTAATACGAACTACCTATGGGTACATATACAGCACTACATGTGTGTATGCTGGGGCCTAGTCGCTTGTAATTGATATTAAACTGCTGTGAGTGGCAGCCTAATGGGGGCAAAAGGGTTCAACCGGCAAAGGGAATAGGCATATGACTGCGTCTCCGAATTATGATGCTCAATGTGCCTGGCAGTGTGTACGGATTTCCCTCAGAATTCATCAACCTAAAGCCTTGTACGCTATGGTGGCGAGAGTTGTGGTAAATCGAAGCTTAAATCTAAACTTATACGCTGATTCAAAGGATTCATGTTAATCGGATTATCTAAGAAAGATAAGCTCGATCTTAAACAAGGTTTCTTATACGTGAGTAAGCAAATAAAATGTATATATCTATAGTTAGTTTTCGAAAATTGCAATTATTTCTATCAATAATACCTTCTGTGTTTAACTAGCAACTCATCAAAATTTATGTTAAATCACTACTTTGCTCTCCTTTTATTTTTCCCAAACAGGAAATGCTATCATTGGCTAGCTACCATTGGGAATTCGCGCGAATCATTTTACTTATTCAAAGGCTGTAGATTACAGGACGTTCGACAATTGCCGACAGGATAGCATACATTTAGGAATCCTGGCCCTAGTCATAAACTATTTAAACACTGCCGACCTGCTGCAACCAATCATCGGGCAATCCCGGTTCGAACATGGGAATTAAAAGTTTAAGGAGTTAACCGTACTTCTTTGGGGCGACCCTTTAAATTAGCGCTCTGCACTAAAACACTGAATTAAAACCCAATCAAGATGTGCGGGCCCTGGACGGGCTGGCCTGGAACAACTGCAAAGTTTTCCCACAGCGTTTGTGTCGAAGTCGCAACGTGGTTGTTACTGCCTTTCAGTTTCTGCTGCGGTCTACTGGGTTAACTTGGCCAAGACTTTGCCGTCGTCTGTACGGCTCCTCCGACTCCTCCTTGAGCTCACCCACCTTTGTGGGCGAGACAAACTGGCAATTAGTTTAGTTTGTTTCTACTTATGTGCGGAGACACTGCTGTTGTTAGGCAAATGACAGACTGACGAACTGATAGACTGGCGGCAACCAGCAATCGATTCACACTCTGCAACAGGAGTTGGGAGCAGTTAACACTCGACATCGCTGTGTTTTCTGAGTTCCGAGGCCCAGGGGTCGACCTAAAATATGAAATAAGCAAGTTAAAAATACACTTCATAGAGTTCGATATTCAGAGACAAAATTCAAGCTGGAAAATAATTTTTTTAACAAGCTAGCTTCAGGGAATTAAAAGAAAAATGTTCTAAATGTAATATTAAGAACTTTAACTTTGTTATTAGTTTAGAAACATTTTTGCAGTTGAAAAATACAATATCTTAAAATAGTTTCAATAATATTATTTAAAGTATCTTCATTAATTAATAAAACATTAATAAAACAAAAATGTTACATATTTCGCATGGGGAAAATACTATCCTATATACACTCCAAGCACTTTGTCTCCTGCCTCAAAATCTTGTACCCATAGTCGCGTTGGGGCAAGTCTGGTCGTCCCTGTCGATTTTTATGTATTTATAATGAAACATTCAACTAGACTCTAGTTGCCAGAGTGCGGAAAGAAAGCAAAGGAAACAGAGCCGGCGGGGATTTCCAGCAAGTGGGAACCAAAACATTTGTCGCAAAGATTTTCACGTCACGCGGGGAGTTTCGCTGCGCGCTGTCTCTGTGCAAGTGTGTGTTCTCGAAAATGGGAAATGGGAAATGCGGAGTGGTGAGTGGGGAAAATGGTTAGTCAGCCGGCGCTCGGGAAATGAGCGAGGAACTGAACAACTGAACATGAAGCACGATTTTCGAGGCAAGGGTGTGGGGGCGGCGTCATTCATATAATCATTAACAGTGTCACATGCAACATAATGAGAACAGGGCGCGCCTGTCCTGGCCATGCCCCCGGGCGACAGGAGGGGGCTGGCAGTACAATCCCCCCGCCCGTACAATCCCCCTGCACACACATGCTGCAAGTCTGACGCTTAAGTAGTTTACATTTTGTGTATAAGGAGCCATAAAAGGAAACATTCGCTCCATTAAGGGAACATAATTTTTCGTTTCTCGGTCGGGGATTTTCGTCAAGTTTATGGAGATTGAAATGGGGACTCCGGCTATGACTCTGACGGCGACTTGGAACTTCTGCGGGTGAGGGTATGGGCACTGGTACGGGTCTGGCGGCCATAAAAGAGTGCATCAAATGGGATTTTAAGTTGTCGCATTTAACAGGCTGTCGGGAGACGGGGACCGAGGGCCCTTCAAAATAGGGAACTACAAATAGATCTATCAAACTCTGCGCAGCAGCTGAGGGCGGGATGCAACTGAGGTTTTGTCGAGGTTTGTCGTTAAACACAACTTCTTCATCATCTTTATTTCTCTATGTTTTTGATTTCCCAGCAAAACCTTTGTTTTTTATGTCACAGCTCATTAGTTGGCCTGAGATCTGGGCTGCTGCCGTCTCTTCAGCTTTTTTGGAGCATCCGTGAGCGTTAATAGCCCTCTGAAATATTTATGAAACATTTGTCGAGCGCCGGCGAGTTGAGTGGGTTGAGTGGAGTGAAAAACTCCAGCGGATATGTCTCCAAGACAGGAAATCAATTAGTGAGTACCAGGTGAAGTTGAAAGCGAAAAGAAGTGATTAAGTTGGAAATGTCAACGGATTTGGCTTTACAGATGATGGGATTTTGGTGCGGGTTCGGGTGAGGGAAATCGATCTGCGGTTTGGTTTTATTTATTATTTATTTACTGTATTTTATTTAAAGTCTTGTGAATTAAATAAATCTTATATATTTTCATCTCTCTAATATCTTAATTCAACAATATCTCTTTTCAAAGCTAAACTTAAAATGTTTTTTAAGGCATAAGAACTCTACAACTCTTCCGGATAATCCCACTTTAAAGGATAATTATGCTTTCTGCAAATCAATTGATGACTTCATCGTATAATTCGATTCATTTTGGGTCTTAAATAGCTGCCAAACCACCCAAATTATATACAGCCCCTCGGCATTACCTCCCGCGTATGTACATATACGTGTTTTTGGGGCCATGTCAAAGGAAATTAAAATCGTCAAGCCACACGACCCATCCGATGATGATGAATTTATGCGAAAATTTAATTATTCCCCGACAAACAGAGAGCCGAGGAAAATGCGAAAAAAATGTATCGATGAAAAATTAATGTCGATTGGGAGGCGATACCAATAAATCAATGCACAAACAAAAGAAAGAGGACGGCGGAAGGCGGGCAGAACAGTCGCCGCAAAGTTTAATGAAGAATGATAAAAAAAACGAGGAAAGTAAATGACGTTAAATGAAAATATTAAAAGTGGCAAGAGGCTAAATATGGCCAAGTGATTTAAGGGGTAAGACTGACGGGACTCGGGGCCGCGCCCGGGCTGCAGGGGCGTTCGGGCCAATTAGTCGTCCTACGGCTCGTGTTGACAAGAAATTAACAAATTGCGACGAAGGGAGGGGGAAAATCTCCCGTTCTTTCTCTTTTTTCCTTGTTTTTTTGTTAAAGTAATTCAATATGTTTAAACGTTGGCCACAGGCTGTCTCCGCCCCTGCCTCGGGACATCCTCGTCTGTTTGATTGCCACACAAAGAAGGGTGGAAGATGGCCAAAACGGGGAGGAGAGGAGCAAGAAGGTCCTCGCTCCAAGGCAGGCAGAGAGAAAAATGGAAAGATATTTGCTAGTATTTAAATTTCTAAAGCATAGTTGAGGGATGGGTAACTTCAGCTCACAGATGTTTCCTTAGAGTTCTTCTTAAGGATACCTTGGTAAATTACAGAAAATAAGAACCTCTTGAATTATGGAAACACGTAAATATATTCCCTCATCTCTTGATTGATTTTTATTTAAATTTGTATAGATTTTTCTCCAAGTGCAAGAGCCAGCGATGACACTTGAAACTTGCGATGGCGGCGGAAGATGGAGCAGGACTCGAGGCGGGTTCGAAAGGTGGTGCAGCATCCACAGCATCGTCAGCTTTTAATGTTTGAACTTTTTATTACGCAAGTAGCAAGGGCAATTCCAGGGCCAGGAGAGGAGAGAGTGGCGGGGGCAGGTGGCAAGGGGTGGTCCGTGGGGCGACCTCGATGCTTGTCATATGACACCAATAAATCGCTTCAATTGCTCTCTGACTGACGCCGTTACCTGGGCACTTCACTTCGCCCGCTCTCCACTTCGCCCAGCGTTCAATGTCAGCGTAATGAAAAAATGCCAATACCAAAATGAATGTGTAAATGAAATGGCTGCAGAGGGAGGACTTGGGAGGAGATAGAGAGGACACGGCCACCGCCGGATACCCGGATCCCCCAAACCGAATTGGATGTGTCTGAGCTCCAGTGGAGCGTGAGTAATCCTTTCAATTTAAACAGCTCCCACAGCACGGCACACAGGTGAATAATTGGCTTCTATGCTTCGGAAAATTACCGTAAAATTAGCCTGGCAAAAAGCTGAATACGCAGGTAACTTTCAGCGAAGCCGTGAAAACAAAAGTGGAACGGGCAAAAGGGTGTGGAAAGCGAGCTCGACTTAAGTTTCAAAGGAACAGGAAGATACTCGAGGAAAGAAAGGAGAAATTAAATAAATAGGGAAGCGAACTTTCAGAAATAACTTAAAATTTATGAAGTACTTAAATATCTATCCAACTTTCAGAACAATTAACTTTTAACCTCCGTAATCTCCACCAAACAGACTCCTCTTGCTCCCAGCAACAAGTGTCTTTTTTCTTTTTAGTCGAAGTCAATATCAGTTTCAGCCTGAGTTAACTCGACTTGTTTACTGCCCAGACCAATGGCTAACTCCCAAGAAATCGGCAGGAGCAACAGCTGCCGGTGTGCCTTTGTCAACTGGAGGGGAGCCCGAGGAAAAAACAGGAGCAAAGGAAAGCTCCATCTTGTCACCTGACGCGTGCACCCAGGCAGGACGAACTGTTTCGGGCAGCGGCGGCAACAGCTGCTGTCCGCACCAGACGACGCCCATGATGCCTGCTGCTGTCGAAGCCGCTCCCCGGATCCCTGCATCCCCTGGATCTGGGGATGCCGGGACACTTGGGCACTTGGAGCCATGTGTTGCTCACTCGCCCGACATGTGCGCATTCAAATGGAAGCTGTGAAGTGGCTGAGGACTCGAAACTCCTCTGCTTTTGCCGCTTCGCTCGGTCTGGTTTAAACAAATGGCATTTTGGCCAGCAGCTTCTTGGGGGTGTCATATATCATTACCCCACAAGGCCCCTAGCTGTTCCAAAAAAAAAATAAGAAAATATATACTAAAGAAATGAAGGTAAGCTGTGGGGATTAAAGGTTGGATACCCTTTCGTGGGTTAACTGGTATATCTAAGTATAGAGTTTCATAGCACACCTTTTGTCACAGAATCATTAGCCATTAAAAGAATACATTATGATAATATAGAAGTATTTTAAATAATCTAAATATGGAAGATACTTTTCGGTACTTAATAACTTATTTTTCTCAAATGAACTATTTTATTTTCAATCCAATTTATGGCTACCCCCAAAGAGCTCCTTTCATAGGGTAAATCTAAGGAGAGATCCATCGCTAAGTACTTTGGACACTCGTGCTGGAATCCTTGATGAGGCCCAATGCGGTGGCAACCCTAGGCGCACGCACACACCCACAGTCGCCTTGCACCCACACCAACACCGAGTCCTGAGCCCACGCACATGTGGAACACTTGTATAAATTGGCTCATTAGGGAACTCATCCATAATCTATGAAGCCCGGGTGGCCATCAAGCTCTCCGGCAGAGATCCCGCATTCACTTCGATTACCCTGGCCGAAAAAGCAGGCGCCACGCACCAGGATGGATTGAGGGGCAACCCTACCCATTTGCGACACGTGTTTAACTCGTTTTTCAAAAAGGAAAACCGGAGCGGCGCAGGACCTCCGTCGGGCGCATAAAACAATTCACTTTATGCGCTTGAATTTAGCCATTTGCCACCATTGAAGCGTTAACTGGACATCGCCGCCAGTCGCCAGTGGAGCAGGAAGGCATTTGACATTCCTCGTAATGGCCTCGGTCCAGTCCCCCGGCATATATACATTTTAAGCAGCCTCCGCCGCAGTATCCCTTTTCCAGATAGTTTTTTCGGGCATTACTTAATAAATGAATTGCTTTCTGGCCAAGCAGGGCATTTAGACTCCCCATATATATGATTTCCTTTGAATTTAATATTGAATTTGGCTGTAAGTTCCTTCAAACTCTTCAATTTTCTCCCACATCCGGTTCGCTTTGACCTCGTTTCCGGTGTCTACTATAAGTTATCCCGAAAAAACCATCTGTTCAATATGAAAACAGGGGGGAAAAGCGTAGCAAAACAGCAGAAAATTGTTGCCAGCGTAATTCCGACTTAATGCAAAACAGCTGACCTTCCACCCACCTGTCAGGCGGAATATTTCTAATTTTTCAATGTCCAGGAAGGATTTTTCGCTGTAGCTGTAGCCGTACCCCTTCATCCTTGACCTGTCCCAACTAATATCTTGTGTAATGGCAGGCAGCAACTTTTTATGCATATCGACAGAGCTGCTGCTGCTGCTGCTGCTGCTGCTGCTGGTGTTGGTCCTGCTGATATTCCGCAGACAGCCGGGGAAGCTCCTCTGGGGAAGGACTCCTCGTACTTTTAATATGCATCGAAGGGGCCAAGCCGAAACTTTGACCGGCTCTTCTAATTGTGCCACTTCCGCCCAGAGTGCGGCTAATGCTGCACCTTAAGTGCATCCCAGCCCCTGCCGCAGACCGACAGCTTGTCTTAATGCCTTCCACTTTTTCGAGGGCGGCAGGCACTTCATTTTTGCCGAGCGGAGAGTGCAGGAGGCGTTGCCGCATAATAAATGGACAATTTGCCAGTTGAAGCGTGCAAAAGCCCGCAGGGATGTAGGACGCCACCTCTGCCCCGCCCGATGCGGTTATAGATTACTTTGGCCCCAACCCCTAATAGGAGCCAACCCTTGGCCAGCCATAAAATCATTTTCTGCAACAATTTCTTGAGCGCTTCTTCCACTCGCTGCCGCCGGAGGGCATTTTAATTTTTGATCTCGTAAATTCTCACAAGAGATAATAATAATATGATGCGTTCCACCTGGAAGCCGGAGCGGGAGCTGAAGCTGGATTCGGGGAGTGGCTCTGCTCTTGAGAGCACCTCAAACTTGGGCTTCTTTGCCGTTTTATTGACTTATGGCTCGGGACCACAAAAGGCCACAACTTGAGCAATTATTAAAGTTGAGCCACGTTGAGCAGCAACCCTCGCAGCGCCCCGAAGTCAACCCCACCGCCGCCCAGCCCGGCCCCTGTGGCAACCACTAAATCATCTCTTTGATAAGCAATTTGATTTATTTTCTGAAAACAATTTTTTTTCCGGTGCGCTGTTGCCCAAACTATTTCGGTGCTAAGCGGGCGAAACAACAAAAATCAACCGAGCTTAGAAATATTTTAGCTTAGGTATTTTTTGGCCAGCATAAAGCCCTCGCCGGCGCTTCGGTTAGGTAAAATGGGCATTAACATATTTTAAAAGTGGATTGCGGCTGCTGTTGTTGTGGCATGTCAAGCATGAAGTGCAAATAGCTTACAGCTAAATATTTATACACAAATTTTGGTTTTCTATATCGTTTCGCCTTTTTTCCCGCCGGAAACACTTCTCTTGAGTGAGTGTGTGAGGGTCAGCCGTCAGTCAGTCGAGAGGTCGACCTGTCGTGGGTAAGGAGAATGCTTCTTTTTTGACATAATTTGACTGAGATGAGAGGAGCTCGTGTCCTTTCGACAGGCAGCACGAAAAGGATTCGTCTTGAAGTACGCAAATTGGAGTTTGGAAGGGTCTGTCTTTGACATGGCTGACAAATAGCCTTGAAACTGTAACTATTAATATGGGTAAATCTAGAGAAACGCTTCAAGGTATCTCTTAAAAATTAGGTATTAATATATTTGTCACTATAGAAATAAACAGTGATATCAGAACCTTAACAAGCTGACAATAAAAAATAAATTGCTAGTGCCTTGAGAAAATTCTCCTTCTTATAAAAAAGTTAAATTAAGTGTGAGACCTCCTCGAGCCTTTATTTATAGCCCATTGTTTCCATAATAACTTCATAATCCCTCGAAAATTTTTCAATTTAACATTACGAAATTGGCAAACAAAGTTTTTCACCCGAAAATATATATATATATATACAAAATAAAATAACAAGAAACGAAAATGCCCTAAGCTGGCCCAATTCTATACGCCAACATTCAATCATAACAGATCCCGGCGAGGGATATCCCGAAGATAAGGGAAAAACAAAGTAATTGAATAAGCCCAAGGAAATGTCAAAGTGGAAAGAATTTTCCCTGTGATGTGAGTTTTCGGTTGCTTAACTTTTTGGCACAGCTGTGCCTTTGGCCGCCTTTGTACCCTCTGACAAATAATTTGTACGCAAATTAAGAAAACAGCCGAGCGCGAGCGAGTTTCGAGCGGATGGAGAAAATTTAATGAGAGAAGCGTGTGCCAAAGTGTGATTAAAACTTTTTTGGGTAAAAAATAGGGCTTCCTTTTGTTCCTGTTCGGAATAATGGGTAATTTTTTCTTGATTTTATTGTCATCTGGGACTGAAAATCGTTGAAAAGCCATTTACACCCTTTCGTTAGCAATGGAAATGGTTTTAAGAAGATGGCAATGTTAGTCAAAATATATTGTTAAATTGATGTATTTTTTTTTGTCTTATTTAGTAAGGTATTTTTAGAATAAAAAGTAATGGCTAAGAATACTGAAATATTTAAATTGGTGTTTTCAAAGTACTCGAAATAGAGGCTACTCTAGCCTGTAAAATATATCCTTCGAAATTCTGCAAAGAACTTAATATTATGTGTAGAAATTTTAGGCTATTTTATATTTTATTTTCTGATAAATAAAATAATAATACTTTTAAATTTCCATTATAAATGTGTAATTCTTAAAAATTTTAAAGGGTATACAATATGTAACTTCCGGTGTATCAGGTTTGCATATCTGCTTCCATTATCCTCCGCGTTTGGTAATCGCTGAGAAGCCTTTTTAAAGTCCATGCTCAATTGGTATAATGCGCCATAATAACCGTTCTTTGACATTCGGTTGGAAAGCGAACAGCAGCCAGGACTGTCACCCCGTCTCATCCGATTCCAGGGGGAATCCCAATGCACCTTGCAAGTCGTGGCAAGTTGGGCGGTGGAGGATGCTGCTGCTGCTGCTGCTGCTGTCGGGCTTACAGGGGATTAATTTGAATAGGTGTCTGGCACTCTCGGTCCAATTGGGAAAAGTGTCGTTCGAAACAAAAAGCGTCAGAAAGGAATCAAGTGCCACGGGTCCTGCAGGACGAGTGGTGGTAGTGTGCTGGGTGGAACCGGATTGCCGGCTATCAACCACCGCAATCGGAGTTAACTCGGTCCGCTCCGTCGGCTGCTGCCTTTCCCATCATGCGTAATTCTATTTGTCATTTTGATTATGACATTGTAATGCTTTAATTGATGCGATGCGACAAAGGACTAGAGACTGGCCGGGGCGGTGGGTGGGTAACTGTAAAAGGCAATCAACCCTGTCCCTCGCATCCTTTGTGTTCCGGGATTTCGTCAGGGTGACGGCTATGACGCGCCGGCGAGATTCCTTTTTATTTTTTGTCGCTGCTGCGTCTGTCGCCCTCGCTCTGTGTATGAGACAAATCCTATAAACAACCCGAGGCAGCTTTTTGTGTTCCATGTTTGGCATGTCTGCGGGCCAGAAACGATCGAAATTTCAATGAATTTTAAATTGAAATAGGGTGAAAGCGATGCGAGTCAGGTGGGCTATTGACTATGTGGCAGGTAGAAGGGGTTGCTCTCTGGCCAGCAGTCTGCATCCATGTCAAAATTGGGTGTGCATAGTTGCTAGCTGTAGTTAGAGATATATTCCAGGTGTTTCTCGGTTAAACCAAAATATATACCCATGAATACTCTCAATGTCTGCCTTTTAAAAACTCTTTCAAATCCAACAGATCGAATCCAACTCAATACATAGTTTGTTTCAGTGCTTTTTTCATATATTTATTTCAAAGAAAGTCTCATATTTGCATGTACTTATTATCTATGAAAATACAATTATCGTTGTCCCCATCTGTTCCCATTGAAATTACCCGCATTGTGCTCAGGGACAGTCGAAAACAAAGGGCGAGTCGCTCGCCTTCCGTTCGAGGGCTAAAACAACGTAATGCGAAAGCCGAAAATTGCGTTTTCAACTTGTTGTTGCCATAGCAATTTCAGGGCCCCCGATAAGCGGCAGCAGCAAGAACAACCAGACTGCAGAGCTGCCAACACGAAGTAGTTATTTCGTTGCACGCAACTCTCGCAGGCGACGTGACGCGAGGCGACGCATGGTGCACGCAACCCGAAATTAGGCACAGGACAAACATGTGTGCCGCGGCAGTGTTGGCCAACTGGGCAGGTTTTCAGATCAAAAAATTTGGATATATTTTTAGGGAAAACTAGGATAACTAAGATTTAATTATTTTCTATATAATGTTCTTATTATTTCTTAGGTTTTTAATATTTTATACAACATGCTATATTTATCAATTTATTATGGACTGATTCAAGAAGTTAAACACCTACATTTTCTCTGGGTTTTGTTAAAAAGTAAATTAACTTTAAAGTTTAGTTAAAATAGTTTAGTTTCCCTGATTCTTAAGTAATTCCCAAAAGGTTTTTAAGTGGTTTTAAATAGGTGTATAGATATTTAATATTAATTGTTATATGAAATGATACTTATATATGCATATGAAACATTTAATTGTCACCAAATATCTTCTTCAAACATTTTTTATTATTTTTAAATTAGAATTTCTTAATTTAGCTAAAATTTCAGATTTTTCTGTGTCATCCCTGCATATTACATTTTTGCTACTTACCCATAAGTGGCACCACTGACATGCTGGCAACTAAGGCAAATGAGGCACAAGTGGGGAAAAACAGGGAATTTTTGCAAACGGAGGACGTAGACCGACCGCCAAGGCGAAAGGCGTAAATGTTGCACGCTGCCGTTCCACCTGATCGACTTTTCCAGGCGCCTCGGCGCAAGGGATGGTTATTAAAAGGGAGAGTGGGGGCAGGGGAAGGAAATTCGGGAAAAACAGGAACCGGAGTGGGAATGGCAGCGGGAACGGGCAGCTGTTGGCGGCGTCATTCTAATGCACAATGCACAGTGGGCATGAAATATTGTTGACAGGTGAAAACCCCTCCGCACTCACACACTCACGGCAGGCACTCGGGACACGCGCACAGTTAACGGCATCGGGACACGTCACAGGCTGCGGCAGATAAGCCCAAAAAGATATGGTCCAAGTGGGGCAGGAACCCTCCCAAGACCGACAGCGGCCGGGGGGTCACGTGCTGGGCCGCCATTTGGGTGGAGCGGCCTTCCCCTGGGGGCGGCCGGAAAATGGTAATAAGTGAAAGTGTGTGCCAAGTGAAAGGGCTGAGGGATGAGGCCCCAGACTAGCTGTTGCTGCTCCTGGTGTCAGTCACAACCCCCGGGGCCCCGTAATAAATACTTGATTAGTTGAATAATAAATTAAAATATTTTGTCACTTTCCTTGGAAATTGTTGAAACGTCGAATTTCCTACGAATTAAATCATCCCAGAATCCGACAAATCGAAAGTGAAGGTTAAGCTGTAAGAGCACATCTCATTTGCAGAGTCGTAAAACAGAGCCTAGGAAACTTTTCAGATAACCTTGAAGGGAATTCGAGTTCTAAAGAAGCATTGAGTGTATTGAGTTCTCTATTGCCTGGCCATAAACTTGGCTTTGGCTTTGGAAGAATACTAAAATGTGTTTAACTAAATAAAATTCGGAAACCATTTTACAACATTTTTCAATGTTGAAGGAAACTCCAGAAAAATCCTTGAACTTGTTCATAAAAAAAGGAATAGAAACGTAAGACTATTGGATTCCAAATTTCCATACATATGTGAAGTATTTTAAAACAATTCTATATCGAATAGATTTTCATTAAATCTTATACAATTGACAAAACTTTTAAAGGTAGGAACTGTACTTTAAATAATAAATAAAATTATATCGCAAAAGGGAAACATGGAGACCTTCCAAAGCTGTCCAACAGCTTTTCTTCACGAAACAAACCACATCTAGACAGGTCATCAAATATGCTTATCCGGGTAACAGCGTGCAAGTGAATTTTATTAAAAATTACATTCAAATAAACCAGGAAAGCGTTGACAATTAGGCAAAACCCCTACAAGTCCTGCTGGCCGATAGGCAAATGTGCTCGCCGCTTATCGATAGCAGGTGAAATTCAGAATTAGCATACGACGAGCGTGCGACACGCAGGGCGCACCTCCACCTGCAGGGCTGCAGTAAATTCGCTTTGCATTTTAATTTCAACTGGAAAAAGTAACCAATTTATCCCATAGGAAACACAAACAGAGGAAGAATGCAAAATTGTGTAATTTCTGCGGATGCTGCGGGTACATCTCTAGCCCACCTCCTCTGCCTGCTGCACACGTAGCCCGCCGTGGAGTCAACTTTTGCCTCTAATGTTGCTGAAAATTGAATTTCTTATTACAAAAATGCTCGCGTTGCGTGCGGCTGCTGCTGCCGCTCCTGCGTTCTACAACAACGTAAAGAGCATTACGTGTTTACGTAAAGTTTCGGCGCCCGACGGCAAAATTGTTTCCCCAATATACCGCGAGCCTGGAAGCCTCGAAGCCCCGAAGCCTGGGAGCCGGCTTTTCCCGCGGCTCCTAGTGCCCGCCATGCCGTTTGTTTATTTTATTATTCTTTGTTTGCGCTCAAATTAAATGAAATGTTTATTCAAACGTTGAAAATTGCTTTAAAAAGAAAGGCAGACAGCCGAGAAATGGGCAAAATGATATGCCAAAAGGGCTGCCAAAATGTCGCCGCCAATGTCCTCTTTTGTGCCCCGAAGTCCTAGCCCCTCGTCCTGGCCCCTTGGAAAACTAGTTGGGCTTTTGACTGACTTTTTGCTATCTTTGGTTTATCGCCCAAGTGAATCATGTCAACCGCAAAAAGGGGCATCATCTTGGATTACCATAAAGGCGTCCGCATCCTGCGTCTAGGCGCCATTCATTTTTCATGTGTGCGCCATGTTCCTCCTGCAGAGGGATCCTGGGTCCTGCATGTGCTGGCCCCAAGGCATTGTTCGATTTAAAGTGCCTGGCCATGGGAGGGCGAGGACTTTATAAATGAGCTGAGGGCAGGAAACGAGCAAATCGCCCGGAGAGTCCTTGTGCCAAAAAAGGACTCCCGGCCGCAACGCCCGAGAATCTTGATGGTCAAAGCCAAAGTGCAATGTCCGTGATGACTTGCCAGCCCCGTCATCGCAGCCCTTCCCTTAACCTCGAAAGCTTAACCCACTACTTCCGATCCCATCCCGAAAAATAGCTAGAATCCTCCGGACACCGAGGCGAGGCGACAACTTTGACGCCAGCCAGGACCAAAAAAGCGAAGAGGAGGCCATGGCTTCCGGTCTGGCTTATATTGAAGGATGTCTTCCGCCTGCCCACACGTCCCTTGTTCGGCAGCAATCAATCATGCGGTTTAAATTAGGGTATTTACTTAAGTCGGTCAATCGATAGGGGCGAAAGTAAAACATTTTCCCAGCCCCGTTCGCTTTTCCAGTGCCTGCCAAAGTGACCAACATGGGGAAACTTCTGAGGCTGGGAGAAGGGTTTAAGGGATTTTACTACGGTCATCAGTGCTCTATAAAATTAAGGAATGGGAGGATTTTAATGTACTGAAAATGAAGGATGGATTGGGGTTTACAAACTGATAGGAAGAGTGTTTACTGAAGGTACCAAAAGCTTATAGTTCTCAATTATAAGAAGGTTGAAAGGGCTTTAACGCGAGTCTAGCCTAGTTGTAAAATATAATAAATTGTTAATACTTGTAATTAAGATTAAGAATTTCATTGCATAATTTATGCCAAGGTAAAACAGAGAACACAATTTATATCTTGTTAATATTATTATACTAAGAGTACAACCTAGTCTAGCTTTAAGTTCTACCGGGCTCAAATCTTAAATTACAATCTACCAAAATAGAAGAAGGTGGTCAATGTCAATTTTTGGAAAGTAAAGCAAAAGTTTCATTTCGCATCTCTTTGCATTTGGAAAACTTTCATGCGGGCATGGGGGCGTGGTGTGTGGGGCTCCGAGGGTGGTTTAATGACATGCCAGGGACCTTTTGACTGCCGGCACCTCGCTTCGAAAAGGCCCAAAGGAGGCGGTGGTGGTGGTGGCTCTCCGTATTAATCATGAGCCTGTCACCTTGCGTAAATATGGCAAAATGAGTGGAAAATGAGCCGAAGATGCTACAAGATACACTTTTGGTAATGAACTTTGCAGCCAAAGTTTATTGGAATCAGGGCAAAGTTTTCACTTGCTCCGCCCGAGCTCCTTGAGCCCCTCAACAGTTAATGAGTGGGCCAAAGTAAATAAGTACATTCTCTCGAGTTTACATTATGAGCCCTGGCAAAGTTTCCCGGCTCAAAGGCAATCAAACACTTTGGCACTTTGATAAATCATAGTTGACCTGCGTCAAAACTGTACCGCACTCCCTTTGATGATTTATGGAAATTGTAAGGGAAGAAGCCCTATTATTTGTAAGCTGCTTGGCAATTTGTCAAATAATTGTGTTTCGGTGAAAATATCTTATCAATACATTGATTTTCACGCCTATCAAGAGCCGGGCGGACCGGTCGGGTGGACAAACAAATTACGCCCAATGGTTTCCAACTCAATATTGTGTCCGGGGATTCCCCGCAGTCAAATAACATTAAGGTGTGCACTGCTCGTATCTGTGTAAATTATGAAAATTACCACAAAATGTTGCAGCATTCCGGGGAATCGCATGCGGTTTATGGGTATTTTAAGCCACACACTGGCACACACTGGCACACACTCGCACACAGGTGTTGTGTGTCCTGCCAAGGGAATTTACATTGATCTCCGAAGGAGTCGGTGAGTCGGTGTGTCGGTGCGTCGGTGGTCGGCGTGAGTGCGTGCATTTAATGCTGTGTTAAATTGAAAATTTGCATAAAATATTTGCTGTTTATTTATTGGCCCAGGTATATTCGCCCTCTGCTCCGAGTATTTGCTATTTGTCTGTGCCGGCCTGGCCAACTAAATATTTGATGCAATTTGTGTGCAATTTTATGGTCAACTTGGCCAGGAACCTTGCTCTTTCCCCTCGGGTTCCGTTTAAGTTTCTATGACCATAAACCTGGTTACAACTAAATCGATTTCGGTTTTCAATTTATTATTATGTGTGTCTTTGGTATGCAAGTTTATTTCAAATTGCTTGTTCGGTTTGTTAAGTGTATACTCGAGTGTGTCTGCACATTGGAGGGCTTGCGAATAAATGGAATTAATGAAATCATTGAAATGTTTGTCTCTACACTTGTGGTGAAAAATACCTTAGTAATAGTCTGCATTATTTATTCATAATTGGTTGCGTTGTTTTTATTAAGGTGTCTTGAAAAATGCATGAATGTACTCTAATATTTATTGACTGAAATAAAATTAATATGAAGTGAGCAGGGTTTATTTAAGATGTAGAAGTATTTAGAAACTTGTGTTGTTTCTGCTTAATTAGTTTGTTATTTGTTATTAATTAGAAGTAGTCTTAGTGGCTTTAAGCCTGCTCCCTAACAGAGGTATTCCTCCTCTTATTTAGGGCTTTCTCTACTCTTGAAATCTTGATGGAAGCCAGGTTCCCAAACTCCCTGAAACTTCTCAAGGGGCTTCCAGAGAGTTTGCCTGATTCCAAAGTGGGCTTCACACCCCCATTATTATTTTCAGGATAAAGAAAAAGCTCTTCGTGGCGGCGCGTCTTGGCATATGTAAATAAATCTCGCAAAATATCTCTGAATCAACCTTTTTTCGTCGGTTGTGTGTGCGGGGTTAGTGAGGCGGCGCCACGCGGGGCATTTGGCATTTTTATAGTGTGTTTATTTAGCACTTGAAAAATATTACTTTTTGCGCCCAGCAATAATTTTAATTGCTTTGCCAGTGCCAGCGGAATCTGGGGATTGGCCACCGAGCTGCGCGCTGCGAGCTCTGAGCTCCGAGCTCTTTCCCCCTCGGAAGCTGATGCATTCACAAAAGTTAAGTGGCAAAAGTTTTCGCACTAAAGTTGAAGTTGCGCCGCCGCTCTCCTGCTGTTGTTGTTTTCGGAGAGCAAACATCAACGCCCCCGCGAAGTGAAACACAGCGGCAAGAGCTGGATATTATTTGAGTTTGCTCCCTTTTTTCCCACACCTCTGGCACCTCTCCTCCTCCCCCGGAGCACCCCTGCCTCCTCGTTTTTTCTCCGGGACTTTGATTGTTTTGAGATTTCGCGGCAACACATAAACTTACGGGCTGACGAGCCGCGGGGCTGGAGGGGCTTCAGCGGAGTTCCGATTTGTTTATCATTGCCAGTAAAAAGCGAGGAGAAAATACTGCGAGAGCATCAGATTTAAATAAAATAAAAGTTAGAAGTTGGAATTGGGATTAGCGTCAGTGTTGGAAATTAGTTTCGGAGGCAAATAATTTAGCTTGAATGTTAGGGGGATTTTGCTGTTGATCAGCGTTACTTCACTTTAAATGTATTATATTTTTAGATCTTTCTATTAACATCTATTTCTAAATATAATATTTTACAACATTTGTAGAAGCTAGAAATATAAACAATGTAGTTTTTAGAGTAATTCAGCTTTCTAAGGCATAGCTTTCACTTTATATTTATTTCTAAACATCTACCATTCTTGTACTATCCTTGTATTTATTTAAACTCTCAGTCATATCCCTGACATTTTCAACTGATCAAGCCTTTTTTATTTCTGTTTTCTTTACAACTTTTCCAGGTAAGCATAAAGTTTTCTAACATTTTTAAGGTTTCGTTTCACTTTCCATCGGCCTCGCAGTTTATGGCCTATCAATGGCCGCGCCGTAGATTTTCCCTTGGTCCTTGCACAATTTCCAATGCTGTCCAGGCTGTCAGCTAAATCAATTTCTATGGGGGCAGCCAATTCCGGTGGGAGAACCTTTTGGTAATTGCATTAAATATGCAAAAAAGCTGGGAAAAGGACGTGTCTAGGCAAAAGGCTGCGAACCAATTAAATATCGTAGTTTATGTGTGCGGCTAGCGGCAGAAAACAACTCATGCCGGCCGAAAAGGGATACATTCCTCTCTGTCTTAACTCAAACAGGCATTAAATTATCAAAACCGAAACGAAAGGGTCCCAGGCGATAAGGAATCCTTGCTGATTCCAAGGCGGAGTGTTCTCGCCGACACAGCATAAATATACCGGAAAATAGTGCGTGCCTTCGTTACAGATTTACAGCAAATAAAAATGGCGGCAAGGGGGAGCTGGAGCAGGAGCAGGAGCAGGAGCAGGAGCAGGACTTTGAGCTGGAGCTCAGCTCGTTGCGTATACGCCGCGTGTGTTAGCCGGCGCTGATTGGCAAAGCCGAGCATAGGAAATCAATTCGAGCGCATAAATGTGGGTCACTTGGGGGGCTGGGAGCAGGGAACAGGCAACTGTGGGTTTATCCCCTCAGCTAGTGAGTCAGCAAATTGTTGCTCGCAGAGAAAACTTGGACTTTTACGCATAATTTAAGTGAATTTACGCCTCTCAGACTTTAAGCCCCGGCAGCTCCCCGATGCCTTTCCTGTGCATCAAACGCATCGGAGCGATGTTGGCCAAAAGTTGATTTTCCAAGCCATAAAAGACAATCGCTCCGCATCCAAAGACGCCCATCATCTACTCTCGCTCGCACATAAAGACATCTCGAACTGCAATCAAATTCTACACTTCAGTAGACATTTACACACTGCGTGTGCCCCCGCTCCTTAAAGGGATACTTTGTCACACTTTGCTGCCTCCGCTCTCCTCCGCTTTCGACTGCAATTTTGGCGAGGAACTTTTGTCAACTTTTAGGTGAAAGTGTGCCAGCGCAGAGGGAAACGAATGGAGGGGAAGGGAAGGGAAAGAAAAGCGAAGCCAAACAGAAATTCTAGATTTTCCAGCCAAGCCGAAAACTTTGTTCTTATCGCCAATTCCTGAGGAAAGGAGCTTTGGCATTAAGTAATGGATCCCCATTACGAATCGAACGCGGGGGAAACTTTTATTTTTCCGTTGCTGCGAGTTAAACAAGGCCTAGGGCGCAATTGAGGATCAAGGAGTTTAAGGGCTGAACAGGGAAAGTTTCCATGGAAAATAAGAGGGGAGGTAATTGCAAAAAGGTTAGAAGAGGTCTAAAAAGATTAATAAAAGGTAGAAAATTGTTATTTATATTAAAAAAAAAACCCCAAGAACTTTATGAGTGGATTAAAACGCTTCTCTATGCTCTTGTCTATGGTAGAACTTTCCACTTTGTCTTTGGTTTATCAACACAGATATCACTTATTTTTCGAACCAAAAAACATTTGTCAGTCACTCAAACACGATCGCATCCATCAAAATTCGGGCCAACTGACCATAATTGCATCTTAACATTTGGCCAACTTCTTTTTCTCCCCTGACCAGCTGCCTGCATATATTTACTCACACTCACTGGTAAGACCAGCTTGGAGCGAGGAGTCCGAACTCTGGGCTCATTAAATGGCCAAAAAGCAATTGCAGTGCCAGCAATTGGTGGCCACATGAAAACGAAGTCCCAGCAAAGTTCGTCCCTTTGCGTGTACCACCAGCAGCCGGCCTGCGGACTGCCAATTTGGCCAGAATATTTTGGCAGCAGCAGCAGCAGCAGGAGGAGGAGGCTGGTGAAGAGTTGGGATGTGGACCAGGGCAATATTTCACTCCAGGAAGAGATCGATCCCCGGACCAGGGCTCCCTCTTTCTCTTTCTGTGCCGGCTTATCACGCAAATCTGTCAGATAAAGTTTTCCTTTGCATACGTGCGCATAACTGGCACAAGTTGGCGTCCGCTCGATCCGAGATGGTCAGAACCCCTCGCCGTCGTCCCTCGCTCGTGCTGAACGTGGCTCGCAATTAAATGCCGGGGCCGGTCCTCTGGACAAGATGCAGTGCAGCCTGGGTACCTGCTACTTTCCTCTGGACGAAGAGAGAAGGAACAATCGTGATCTTATCATTTCTTGCTTTGTTCATGTTCGATTTGTGAATTTGTGTTTTACTACCTCGCGAGCATCGGGCATCGATGGGACTGCATTTTCATGACATTTCCTACTCGGCCGCATTTGCAAACAGACCGCGTCCAGTCGCGATCTCCAGCCCAGGTCGATGCTTTATTTTTCTTTCCATTTAAATAATTTATAAGCGAGGCCGCGGAGGAAATCTCTGTGCCTTTTGTCCCCCGATCGTGATAAGCTTTCGTCCATATATATATATTTTTTTTATTCCCCCTGCTTCACATTGTCTTGGAGGATGGTCTGGAAAAAATCTATATAAAATGTAATTTAATTTAATTTATTGCAGGTCGTTTAAGATTTATGGCCAAGTCAGGGCAAATATTGGCATTAATGTCAGCCCAAATATTAAGAGCTTGGAGGGGCCAACAAAAAGAGAGCAGGTGATGGGTTTTTGCTTATAAAAATAAAGTCAAGGCTTAGAAATCAATGCGGTTTAGTGAAATAAATTTAAAAATTCCATGACTAACTTCTAAAAGTATTCTTTCTCTAGTTTATTTGCTTATACTTTATATTTTTATTTCTTATTAAAGGATCCAGGGCCCAGAGAAGTGCTTTTTTAGCACAAAAAGCAAACATTTTATCACATAATTACTTTTTTCAATTTGCAGCATGTACAATCGCAGTCTAACCTCACATGTTCGAAACCTAACCTCACATTTCCCGACAATCGTTCTACCTAACCTCAATCTGTCGTTGCAAGCAGCAGACCTAACCTCAAACTTGCCACATTCGCGCCACACAACTCAATCAAATGGACAAACTGTTCTAAAATATAAAATTCCACCACTTGACCCCACCATAAACTCGTTATCAAACGGGGCGTAAAAAGAAAAATGGTTGGGAAATGTGAAAACATTTAATTAAATGAAAAAAGGAAATGTATATTTTTCACTCACGAGCAGATTTCCATTTGATGTGTGCATAACTATCTGCGGAATGTTGAGCGGAACGTTTTTTAAATTGGTTTTGCAGTTTCGGTGTCGCAGATACTCATACTCGAAGATACATGGCCAGCGATATGCAAGAGATACACTACAAAGTGGCAGAACGAATCGCAGAGATACATAACGGTAGGTGGCCTGGTCATGTGGAGCACCCAGCTACCGCTCCTGCTCCAGCTGCCGGTGCCCCTCCCCCTGCTCCTTTCTCCTCGCCCATCGGGTCGTAGATGTTAATCGCTGCGGCACTTTGGAGTAAGTGGCATTTGCCAGCGTCCACGACAACGACGACGACAAGGTCCACGAGAGGAGCTGTAGCTGTAGCCGTAGCTGGATCTGGATCTGAATGCGGAGCTGCAGCACCAGGAGCTGGCAGATGGGGCATGGAGCATGGAGCAAGGAGGATGGCGATGGCAACTCTTGATATGCACGGCTATGTCCCACCATCGCCTGCAGGGGGCGTGGCTCATGTCAGTTTTCCCTGGACTTGGCAATGTTCGTGGCAAATGTTTGCGGATTTGAATTTAAATTGAAATAGGATGTTGTATATTCAAATGAATTTTAACTTAAGGGTAAATGGGCACTGCCACAAATGGGGGCGTGGCAGTGGCAATGGCAGCGGCAGTAGCTGTGGCACAAGGAGAAGGGCCAGTCAGATTAACATCATCAGTTTTGGCATTGATTGGTCGTTGGATAGCGAAGGAAAACCCAGGAAAAGCGCCAACGGGCATCGGTTCACATGCAACCGCAACCGAAAAAGAAATCTACGAAAGGAAAATGTTTATAGAAACGAAAAGAAATTGGGGAATTGTGATTACTCTACAAGGAAATATTTGGGGATTAAGTTAGGTTCTTGTATTATTAATAGGAATTAGAGATTATGCATAAATTTTCTATCATAAGACATCATGAACAATTTATTTAAGATTTTTCGAATTTCATTTAATGCTTAAAATGTATCCTAGTATTTTCCCAAAAAGCTGTTAAAAGAGTAGTCAAATTAAGTTTCGTCCTTTCTTTATTTTTTATCTTTTAAATATGAGAAAAGTAAAAAGTTCTAAGACATTCTAAGCCCCCTTTTCACCAACTCAATGGAAAAATACAAGAACCTCCTTTCTCATAGAGTACAGCAAATGTGGAAAGACACTCGAAAACGTTATAAATGTTTCGGGAGGCAATCAACCAACGATCCGAGCAAACTAGTCGAGGACAGAAAAAGTAAACCAGAGGAACTAATGGGTTTTGTAATAAGTTTCAGTTTTCATGTTTATATTAGCATCCTAATGGCGGAGGCCGGGATGTGCACTGAGATGGATCTCAATTGGGATTGGACCGTAGTATTTGGTCCGGGCAATTGGCTTTCGTTCGTGGCCAGACCAGGCCAGGTGAGTCGGAGCAAACTGAGGCCCTTATCTCGGGTTGGGTTCATGGGAACCTTCCTCGGGGGAGAGCGTGTTCTTTGACGCCCCCAACGCGATAAGGCCGAGCCCCGAAACGAACTAACGAACAAACAAACCATAAACGATAATTAATAGAGAGATAATCTAAGCGCTTCATTGACAAATCGAAATGAATTATTTTCCCAAAGAGTCGCAAGACGAAGTGCAGCCATTTCCATGGAAAAGTCGCCCCTTCCCCGCTGCCGCCGCCGCCGTCGCCGTTGACAGCGACAACGGGCCACTTCTAGCCGGGACTTGTACCCCATAAATCTTGGTCTGTGGAGAACTAGTCCGGCAGTGACATTTGCTTTCGAGGAGAATGGGTTTCGGGGCTCCAGAGTTCCTAAGATCCAGCGACAGAGACACGCCATCGTCTTCATTTGGGGCCTGGCCGGGCACGACTTTCCTCGCTCGACTCTTTCTCCCGCCGCGAAAATGCAGCCCGATCTACAGGTGGTTAATCACCAATTAAGCTCTACATCATACAAATTTGTTAGAGCCGAAGGGAGACCTGCCCGGGACCTGACCCTTCTTCTCCTTTGCATTCGATTATGTCACACTATTTGTCAAACAGGTTCTCGAACCCGAACTCAAGCCCAAACTCAAGCTCAGGCTCACGCCGAGCGGCAAAAATTGAATTGATTAATAAATGTGGCCAGGGACCGAGCCTCTTTTGGGCTTTTGGAACTTTTTCGGGGCATAAATCTCAACTAATTTTGTGTAATTAGTTTGCATAATCTGTCACGCTGTGTCTCTTCTCGGTTCCTTACCTTTTCTCTACCTCACTCTTTTTCTTTTTGGCAACATAATGAAGCTTCGATTGGGACTTTCCTGGCTTAAATAAATGTGATTCTATTGATTTTTAAATACGGTTTAAAAAATCGTTGGTCGGCTTTGTCAAAGTCGTCTTGTGGTCGCTTTTGGCCTTTGGTTCGCCGGAATTCTTCGCAGGGCAATTAATTGTTTGGTCAAACTGGAAAGTGTTGGGCATTTTGAAAAGATAATTAAAGGGTCTTTGGTTATTAGAAGGTTTAAAGGTCTGATTAAATGGTGGCAGGTGGAATGTATTTATCGTGTTTGTCGGTTATCGGCTTATGTCGGAGAAGGGAGCCAGACAATCATTAGCATTGTGTGGATAGAAGTTATCAGCAAGTGAACTTATCTATTAGATAGTTAGATATCGGGTTATAATATACATAAAATCATAAATAATAAACTGAAGCAGACAAGTCGTGTGACAATGAATTGAGTGGATTTGATTTTGGGTTAGAACTCTGTAACATATATTTTTATACAGTTGCGGATCCATTTCCGACCCTTTAGACAATACCTTTCACCTCGACATGCATCCCAAATATTCATATTTTGAGTTCATTTTTTTCCACCAGACAATCGAGTAACACAAAACCAAGACCGCTGGCAATTTCAGAATTCAATCAACAACCGCGACAATCGACTGAAACTGTTTCAGCAATATTTTAATGATATTTGCCAAAGGCCAAACAGAGACACTGCGCCAAACAGAGGAGAACTGAGAAAATCAAACAAATCGCGAGCGGCAGCAGGGGGAAAATTGGGAAACTGGGAAACTGTGGAAACTGGGCGCCAGGCAGCACAGTTCATTCGAGCCGCCGCACAAAACTCAATTTGCCAATATGCGTGCAACGGTCAAACAAAATAGCAAATTTATAGAATTTGAAACGTCAGAAAGGGGCGGCCTCTGGGCCCCCCTCAACCATGAAATGAAAAATCAGAGGCTGGAAAAAACCCAAAAAGGCGACAGAAAGAGAGCGGGAACTGGCGCGTGCATAGCAATTTTCATCTAAATTCAAATCGGCCAAAAACGTTTAATAACAAATTTAAAAACTCATCACTGCAGCAGCAGTCGGTGGGCGTTGCATGCAACAATGTTGCACTTTGATGGCGGCCGAGATAACAACAAAACAATTCGCACGGCATTTTCCCCAAAATGCAGTCGTCAATCAACAGTGCACTAGGAAAATGCCTGAAAATGGTTGGGAATGGGTGGAGAATGGGTTGAAAATGGAATGAAAATGGTTGAGACTGTGCGAAAATGGGTGAAAATGGGCGAAAATCATGCGGGAGTGTCGGTGTCGGTGCCAACCAGACTGAATAGCATCCACTCATAATTGAATTTGGCTGGCTGGTGGGTCGTGGGCGGCTGTCCCTAATGCCAGGTCATCGCCCCGAGTGTGTGGCCAACTATTTCGAATTATTGAAACTCATTTTGATGCATTCGCATTCGCAGACTGGCCTCGTCCTCCGAGTGACAGCAGATATCCACGCAGGTGCCAGGGCAAAAATAGACAAAGAAGCGCAATGGGGCATCATTAAATTGGCGCGAAACCCAAATGCTAAACAGATGATACGCTTTCAAAGGCCTTAACCAATTCTCCGCAATTCGATTTGGCTTTGTCTACAATTTCCACAGGTTTTAAGCTTTATTAAATACCATTTGCACACAAAATAGACACAGGCATATGCCTTTTAATAAATAAATAAATTTCCCATTTGTATGCGCACATTTTAATCAAAATAAATTTCTGCTTTCAATAATCAGATTTATACATTTAATATAAGTTAACTTATTCATCGACAAAAAGACAACGCTCAATTTGATTCGCTTTCAAAATGTTGCAAATTGAATAATTTAAGCATTATAATAAACACATTGTTTTCCTTGATTATTTTAATTTGCAATCTAAAATTAATCAAATAAAGCAGAAATATTTTCTAACTACAGGAAAAAGTGTCAAAATTAAAATCTGTGTGTACTGTTTAAAATATTCGTAATGTAAAATTATTAGTTTAGTTCCAAAACTAAAAACAAAAATAAGTAAGCTTTAGAGTGCATTGTTTATATTTACCAAATTATATTCAAGAAACTCTTTTATTAAATTAGGTATTCACCTTATCCTGAGCCAAGGCAATAGCAAAACTCCAACTATCCTAGTTGCTATCCCCGAGATAATGCCTCGGTGAATACTGTTTAAAATTCATTTCAGTCTATCATCAGTTCGGTGGAAAACTTTGTTCGCCAAATGGAATTCACGCTGGAAAATTGCGTTTTCAACGAAAATGAGTTTTAATTGCAACTTCTCCTAATGCCGCCGACACACGCCAGTAGGGAGAGTGTAGTTTCTGGGACGGGAGCACGTGGAGGGTTCGAGTTCGGGTCTGGACGAGGTCTGGATACCGCTGCAGGCTTTCGCGCTTGTTTGTGAAATTTCCGCACACGTATCCCCTCTCAAATGGCGGAAAATTATGTTCTTTATGATAATTCCTATGAGTAAGTGAGGGTTTTCGGTTTTTCAGTCAACTTTTTTCTAGTTTTTCGTGTACTGGCCCAGTCCTTGTTTTGGATTTCCATTCAAAATCGGAATGCTGTCGGTGCAACTCTGGTACGTTGATTGACTAGAGACCGCAAATTGTGCGGTCTGCAAAATGAATATTTAGCCTGTTTACCTAAGCGGAAAATGCTGGAAAATAAGGTGAAAATTCCAAACTGCAAATGTTGCCTAGTCAAGACACTCATTGATTTTTTTGCGGGTAATACTTCGAAGTATAAGTTGGGATTTGAGCACTTATTAAGCTCTTAACAATGCTTAATGGAGATTCAAGGGTCTTGTAGTGTAATCTATGAATTTTAAAGCTGTTTAAGGCTCTTAAATATTTTTCTGAAATATTTTCGCATTGATTTACTACTCCCAAAGAAGTTTAAACTTAAATTAACTGTTTTTCCATTGAAAATAAAGTAACCCATTTAATGCATTCTGCATGGAGCTGATAAAGGCTCCTTACAAAAAACATGAAGTGTTCTACAATTTTATATTTTATTTAAACCTTAAATGTGGCAAATGAATCTGTTTTTTGCCACCCTCGGCTATACGAATTCATATATAGTACACTCCCTAAAAAAAGGTCAAAAATAAAAGCTCAGAAATTGCCAATGCCTGGGGCTTCAGTGTTCATGTCTGCCGCTGCTGTGCGTATTTGTTTTTAATTAAAATAAATATTACCATAACCTATAAAATAATTGAAAAACAATTTAGCATTATTGCACGCCGGCTGCCGTGTTCGGAGCAGGATGCGTCCATCTGGCCAGGAGTTGAACATGATTCCTCGGCGTGTCCGACGCTGTTTTCCGATTTCTGTTTGTCAGTCGTTGAGGTTGCAACTTGCCAACAGCCTCTGGTCCCTGGATCGAGGTCCCTGGAGCTGGAAGGAGGAGCAGGTGGAACATGGTAGATGCCAGTGGTCCTCGCAGCAGATTTACACGCATTCATTTACCCAGGGCAAAGGGGTCTGTATAGTAACTTTTGTTAATAGTTTCAACTATTGGGTAATACTCTTTAAGTTTTGAGAGGGGTTAATTATGGAAAGTCTAAAATAGAGAAAATTATAATCAAAGTTTGGGTGAAAAGAACTTAAATTATTTATTTAGCATTCTAACATTAATATTCAAAATTTAAATGATAATTAAGAAATTTCCCACAGCTTAAACTATAATGATTTCACCATGTTCTGTGCAACTATGCTCTCTAAAGTACTTAATATTTTATAGAGCGCTCTTTGGGTCGACTCTCCCATCGACCCAATTCCTTTTTCTTCTCGTTTTTATTTTAATTTAAAATATTTTCGCAAAAGTTTCGAACGCACTTGCACCCACACAAACACTGATGCACCCACAAATACACACACACTCCCATTTCCCATTTCCCAGACTCGCCTTCATGTGCTGTTGGGAAATTTCGTTTACTTTGTGGGTCTTATATTTTGACATAATTATACACACACACTCTCTCCGGCATATAGGTTTTTTAATTTTTATGCGTCGTTCTCACATTGGCAATGTGCGAAAATATAAAAAAAGTGGTAAATGGTAAATGGAAAATGGAAAATACGACTGAAAATGAAAATCTTCTTAAGCTACAACAACAATTATAATAATTATTTAATTAAAAATGCTGTCGCTTCAGTGGCCTCAGCTTGCTGCTTGATTTCTCCCTTTTGCCCGATTTTTGTTCAACAGAAATTGCATTTATGAGTGTGGTCACTTGAGGGAAAATTAATCTATTTTAAGTGGGCAACAACACATATCAGGGCCAATGCAGAGATATTAATTATTTCATGGATATCATCAATGTGGTTATCAATCATTAATCAAAATTACAAACTTAATCACAGAAATATTGATTTCATCATCGGTTTTAATATCTTTTGACTAGGGAAAATCTATTTTTACGTAACTATTTATAGCTTCTTTGGCAGGTATATCGAATGAATTAAATAAATAAATATCTTCGGCCGATCTTAATATTATTTTATATCATTGCTGGCAACTCCTGTCATCCGATAGTGTTATCCGATCTTCTTGTTGTACAGTTCCCTATCTCTCCTCCTTTGTTACGTGTCTCCCTGGGGAAAGATTACCCAATGTAACCTCATTTTCTGGCCCATATAGGGAAACAATTGAAGAAAACAATTGCCCAAAAGGCGGGTAGCTCCTCAGATTGATTATCCGATATTGTTGAGAAAGTCTTGCACAATCTCACATACTCCGAACCCTAAAAATCTCCAATGATTACTGACCATAATGAGTTGAGTTTTTAGGTAGATCACGCCCGAGTTCGACTCAGGGTCCGAGTCGAAGTCCCTTTCCCTTCTCTGCCGTCTTGCAAATTGCGTTTGTATATGGTCGAGCATAAAAATTCGCATTAAGCGGACAAAAACAGTTGCAATTGTGCGCCGTGTTCTTGGGTATCTCTGCTTCGGTCCCGCTGCCTGCTAATCTCTTATAACATTTCCATTAATACACAGTTGGTAGTCTCGAACCTGGGTTCCCTCTCCGCCCTGCCAAATGATGAGAAATTAATGTGAGCAGGAGGAGAGCCAGGCCCTGGGCATACCGATCGCAGCATGGGACAAGCGTCACGGTCTCCTCCGCTCAGCGGGACAATTGTGTCGGGTTATTGTTGGGAAATTTCACAGCACTCGGCGGGATAGAGACTCAGAGGAAGACCAAGTTAGGGCCCATTGTAAGGTGTAACAAAAAACCCAAAGATGCGCACAATTTTTGTCAAATGAAAACTGTCATTGGGACATTTTACGAGCTGCCTCGAAGGCGTAGAGGTCTGCGGCTGGGAGTCTTAACGCCCCGGGCTTAAGTTTCACGTGTTACCTGAAAGAGGGTTTATAGTCGACCATGACTAAATGGGGTGATAAGTGCATCTAGAGCGGACTAACTTTAGGTGGACTTCAGATTTGAAGCCTAAAAGATGCGTTAATGTGATTTGGATTAATGATAAACAGGATTTGTTGTCCCTACTTAATATTCTGATTCGTTTTTTAAACTTTAAAAATAACTTTTAAGTTGTTTAGCTAAGAAAATACCTGAATATGTTTCTTATTTTTTTTGTAACATTTAATTATCAAACTTAGTTCTTGTAAAAAAGACTTCATTCAGCTTCCTCTCTTAATTATAGTCTTCCCAACTTGTTAGTTCCTCTGTAACTATAATGAATACCTTTGTATTATCTTGTGGCAACACCCACCGCAGTTTCACACTTAATAATTACAAGACTCGGCATTATAATCCGTTAAAATGAAATTACCAAACTTCTATGTTAAGGCCAAGAAGGGAAGAAAAAAAGAAACAAGAATTTGAAGCCTTTCTTTTCGGGCTTTCCCCCGTCGCCACCGAAACTCATCGGTTGCGCCCCCAAGCTTGACCCCAGAAAGACATTCAAGCCACGTTAATTGAGCTTCGAGCCGAGAGATAGATAACAACATCTGATAAATGGCGGGCCGAATCCGTATTCGAATCGAAAACCAAATCGAAAATCTGGAAATCTCAATCTCTCTGAACTCTAAACCTGGACGGGGCTCGCGCTTTGGAACAATTGTGAAATGCTTTAATTTCTGAAGTGTCTTTAATGAGCATTTTCAACATGGTCATCATACAATCAAGAGGAGAAGGAGGGCGGCAGGGCCTCCACGATATCTGGACCAGTCTTTCGGCTTTTGGCTCTCGATAATTATTGCCTTTGGCCGCGAGAGTCTGTCAGAATGAGCTGGGGATACACAATCGCTAAATGTATCTCGTCGCTGGCATCTGTATCTCGTATCCGTATCTGCGCTGCGAGTGAGTTGAGGCGAATTAATGATTACACTCGCTCTGGGCCTGGCTCTGGCTCTTGGTCTTGCCCTGGCTCTTACTCCGCGGCTTGATCCACTAACCTCTTGGGCTCTTCGGTAGCTCTTTCCCTCGACTGGGGGCCCTGAAAGGAAATTGTAATGATCGAAATCAAAATGTTTTCGTTACTTTGCCTCCTAATGAAGCTTGAATAGTGCGAATGACTCTCAACTCTCTCTCCGGTTTCCAGATTCTTGAGTGGACCTGGGCTCAGCTACACGCGCCTTTTAATCGAAATTTGATGATGGATTCCCCGCCGCGGCGCAGCAGCTCCAACTGGAAGTCATTCGGAGGTGAGTATCTGGTCTTGGCTGCCATTGTTGGCCATTTGGGGGGCTTGGTTCTGGCCGCTATTTGCCTTTGTTATTTATTTATTGTTATTACAGTACATTGCTCGCTGGCTGGTCTCGTTCTGGGATGATTTCTATTTTCGTAATTGTCTAAATAGGTTTCGATTTGGCTTGAAATTGAGCGGGGAGAAAGGGCAAGAAGATACAGTGTGGGTAATGGTGCAGAGAAAAAAATTTTTCAAAAATGTATCTTATTTTTCTTATAATTTAAGAACAATCTCTGTTATTTTCGCTACGTGTATACAAGTGTTAGAGGCTCCGGGTTCGGGTTCGAAATTCGGTTTCCCAGGGGCAAACTTCGACGTGAGTTGGCAACTTTCTGGTCCGCCGGGCGACAGCTGCATTGCAGGTGACAATGAAGGGGTAGCTCTGCGCTCACATGCTCGCATGTGCTTCCCGCAATTGAAAATTATGTATGCCGAACCTCCGCCTCCCAACCTCCTCCTCCTTCTGCCCATAGCCACCTCCTCCGGTTGCATGTGGCACTTGCAACGAGCCGCGCTCCGCTTGAGCGCGGTCCGCAAAAGTTTCCAAGCTCGTTACTATTGAATAATAGTATATTAATTTTGCTGGCTTTTTTTCCCGCACTCGCAACTTACTTTTAATTGAATTGAAAGTCAAAAGTTTTGAGCATAAAAAAGGGAAAAATAAGACGAGGAAAAAGTGAAAATGTCGAGACAAATTGACACAGAGGAAAAGTTGCCGCTGCAACAGAAAATGTTTAATTAAAGGCAAATTTCCACGTATGCTGCTGGGCTGAAAAGGAAAGCTGGAAAATCCCGAGCAGAAAATGAGTACATAGGGCGTAATATTTCTGTTTTCAAATGATGCTTTCATTGCGTATATATTTTCGTTCTCTTTTTTTCTTGATTTTCATTCTTTTTTATCGCTTAAATTTGCATAAATTTCTTGTCTAACTAATACATAAATAGTGGCTTGCATTTGATTCGATTTTCTTGCATTTAACAATAAATTAAATAAGTTAAAATTAAGCTTACAATGACTCTCAGTGCTTTGTTGTCTTTAGTTTATCTAAACTCGTATATATGAATATTATGTTACAATTCAGCTTATGGTTAATTAATTGTTCAATATTTTAGGGGAAAACAGTGGCTGGGAGGCAAAGTGCTGACAGAAGTGAAGAGATCCTTTAGGTTCGAAACAGTGCCGGAAAGTATGTACAGGCTGGACTTCTCTGACTTATCTTATCCTCTAGGCTACAGCTACTACAATGTCTTCCTTAAACCTACTTAGCCAATAGTGGGGTCTGCGGGCGGGGCTCCTTGGGGGTTTTGGCATCACAGTGGTGGGCAGCTCGGACTCCGACTAAGCGTAGATGCTCAGCTGGCGGCGTCGGTAGGTCGCGGATCAGTGCGTGAACTGGCGCAGAGTGTTGTTGTTCTGCTGCTGCTGCTGCTGGGCAGCCACCTTGTGCTGGAAGGAGCGGCGTCCGGTGGTGGCGCAGAGGCCGTTCCTCAGGGGCAGTGCTGGCGGCACTGGGGGCGGCGTGGGCGTCTTGCTCCTGCCCAGCTGCTCCAGCGGCATCGAGTAGTGCGTGTTGCTGTAGATGTAGTTGGGATCCAAGATCTCGCTACCGCCGCCGCTGCCGCCGAGGTGCTCCTGGTCGTACATCTCCCGCTGCTTGAAGTGCTCCTGGGTGAGGCGCAACTGGGGCTGGTTACTCGCCCCGCCGTGCACCATGGGCATGGCCAGGGGCACATCGGCGTAGGAGTAGCAGGAGTCGCCAACGGCGGCCGTGGCCGAGAGGAACTGCGGCTTGGTGTAGTGATTCAGCTGCTGGTGCGGATCCCTGCCCATGGTAGCCGCCTTCATGTGCAGCACAAAGGAGGCGCTGTCGTCGACGGCTCCCTGCGAGGCCATAACCTTGTTGTTGTTCAGCTTCTTCTCGCTGACCATCGTGGCCGTGGGCACTGCCAGTTGCTGGAACTTCTGCTGCGGATCCACAGCTCCTCCCAGGTCATTCACTGGCATGGGGCACATGCCGTAGTGGTGGGCAGCTCCTCCTGGATGATGGGGCGCCGTGTAGGTGTTTGGGAAGGTGGAGTGGATGCCCAGGGAGCAGGGGTGGTGCTGGTGACGCGACATGTAGTCCTCGTCGCAGAAGGTCTTCTGGTACTCGCGCTCCTTGCGGCCCAGCGCCGAGTTGCCCAGCAGACCGCCCTTGATGGTCTCCCGGATCTTGTGGCGGCAACGGTACAGGACCAGAGCCAGGGCGGTGATCGTGGCAGCGGATCCCACCAGCAGGGCTCCGATCAGCGCCTGCTTCCGGGGATCGGTGTGGGAGCAGCCCATCAGAGCGGGGTTCAGGGTGCGCAGCGACTCGCCACGCAGGCGTTCGGGGAACTCGCACATCAGCTCGGTGACCTCCTCTTGGGTGGCATTCCGGGACACCAGCAGGTTGTGCAGCCACATGATGCGACAGTCGCAGGACAGGGGATTCTCGGACAGATCCAGGGTGAGCAGATCCTTCCAGGGGAACAGACCCTCGGCCAGCGAGGTCAAAGCGTTGGCCTTCAGCACCACATGACGCAGATGGGGCAGACCACTGAGGGCGCCCTCCTGGACCTCCACGAGCATCTTGTTGGACGAGAGGTTCAGGTACTCCAGGTTACCATTGGCGCCAAAGGCTCCCGTCATCACACGCTTCAGCTTCAGGGCTCCATTCACATCCAGACGCTTCAGCTGCTTCAGGCCCACGAAGGCGCCCTCGCTGATCACCTCGAAGTCGTTCTGTCCCAGGGAGAGTTGCTCCAGGCGAACCAGCTGGCTGAGGCCCACGGACGGGATGCGCTGCAGGCGGTTGTCGGAGAGATCGAGGACGCGGAGTTCCTCCAGTCCCAGGAAGCTGTCGTGCGAGATGTTGCGCAGACTGGCGCCCTTCAGCTCCAGTCGCGTCAGACCCTTCAGGTCCTGGAAGGCTCCGGACTGAATGCTCTGCAGGGTGTTCATGCTGAGGAAGAGCTCGGCCAGACTGGGCATGGCCTGGAAGATGACCGGGTCGGGCACGGTGGTCAGGGCATTGTCGTCCAGATAGAGGATCCTCAGCTGGGTGAGACCATCGAAGGCCTTGGGATCCAAGAAGCCAATACGGTTCTCGCCCAGATTCAGCTCCTCGATCTTCAGCAGCGGCGAGAAGGTGCCCTGGTGCAGCTCCGAGATCTGGTTGCCCCGCAGATTCAGGACAGTCACCGCCGACAGACCGATGAAGGTCTTGTTGCTGATCTGCCCGATCTTGTTGTGGTTCAGATGCACCTCCTGCAGCTTCTTCTGGTAGGCGAAGGTGCGCTGCGGGATGGTCATCAGGTGGTTCGAGGACAGGTCCAGGAAGGTCAGCTCCGCGTAGAACTGGATGGACGAGTCGATGGTCTTGATCTTGTTGCTCTTGATCACCAGTCGTTGGATCGATGGATTCAGTGCAATGGGCAGCACGTCCAGCTGCCCCTCGCCGCACTGCACCACCAGGGTGTTGTCGTCGCACTGGCAGCCCGGCGGGCAGTTGGCCAAGCCCGCCGCCGGCTCCACTCCCATGCTGGCCAGGATGCCCCAGATGGCCACCAGGGCAATCATCGCGTGTCTCTGCATCTTGGTCGGGTTTTCTCTTTTGTTTTCTGTTGCTAAGTTAGCTCTCTCTCACTCTGTTCTGCTGTTTCGTTTATTTCAGAGTTTTCCTCGGTTTCTTTCAGTTTTCCATAGTTCTGCGGGTAGACAAACGAGGGAAAATGTTTAAAAATTAGTCTCTGGTAGTCTTTGGTTTTTTTTCGGTTGAGTTTGGTTAATTAGCCTATTTTCGTGGAACTGTTTCTATTGATTAAATTTTATTATGTGGTTCCCCTTTTTCTGTATTTTTAGACTTGTTTATGGCTTTCTGGAAAATTTGTTGCCTATTTTCAATTTTTTGAGTTATTGCTTGGACTAGTTCCTATTTTCTGAAATTTAAATTATAAGGTTTAAATTTACTAACTCTTGGAATTTTACTATTTTTGTTTGACCTATAGAAAGAATATTTGTGGTATATTCTTTTAAACTGAAATGCAAACTTTTGTGGAGTAATTAAAATATAGATCTTCACTGTTTTTTACGAATATATATTTTGGTTTATGAACCACAAAATATTCTGATTTATTTAAATATATATATTCTGAAAAAGAAGCTAACTGTGGCACTTTTTAAAATAATGACAAATAACAATCTAGAATTTTAATTCTTAAATTTGGTTTAAGAAGTATATTTCAATTGTCAATGAACAAAACCTTTGCCATTCTTTCTTAAGTACTTCAAACATTATTTTTCAACTTTGATAACATTTTTCAACTTTCAGAAATATTTTTAAAGTATATTTTGTAATTTCTCTGAGCTCGGCTTTAATAAGTTTCCTAATTTCACAATTCCGGCACTTTTCTTAAACTTTGCTCCGTTTAAGCCACAACTAAAACTTACCGTTTTTGTGTTTCTTTGAAGATTGTTTAGCAACAATTTCTGGTTTTTCTCCCACCGATGAACTGAACTTAAAAAGCAGTGTTTCGTTTTTCTTTGTGTGGAGTGTTTGAGTTTGTCACTGTTTCACTTTTTTGAATTTGCAAACAATTTATGTTTTGTCACATTTGGCCAATTTGTAAAATATATAAATTTTTCAGTGGCAGCGTGTTGAAAATAAAACTTTTGTTTAATGTGTGCTGTTGGTTTTATTTTGTTTTTTTGGATTGTTTGAGAAACGTGCGCGATAATCCAGAGGTTCGCTTGGGCTGCACGCTTCAAGTTGTTGTTTGGTTCGACGAAGTTTACGCTCTTTCGTGTTACCAACTCTGGTAACAGAGGGTCTCAGGTCTGGGCTTGGCTAGAAGGCAGAGACAACCGCTCACGACGAGGCAACGATTTTCACTGATTTTCCAGAGTACTTTCCGCGCTGACGATACCTCGGCTGGCCGGTCGTGAGCAGCTGCAACCGCTCCGACAGCGGCCTTGCGGAGAGAACCAACCCTCCCAGATAATAATAGTCTCTCTCCAAACCGGTTTCGAGAGCCAGTTCCACTCACTCGGACCGTTTCCACTCGTTTATCTGGCTATGCTTTGAGCAGGCAGGTAGCCCTGCTCTCCGGCAATCGCTACTCACACGCCGGAGAAGCCGCACGTCATCGAGGAAATGCTGCCTGGCTGCTCGACTGCCCGAGACTCGAGTGACGAAAACTCCTCTGCTGCAGTCCAACCAACATTAAGAACCCATAAAACAAGGGAAGGAGTCGTAGATTCAGGGATCGCCGACAGGTCCTGGCGTAAGTGGAGACCTCTTAGTGCGGTTTGCCAGCCCAGAAATTGATATTTGTGGACCTCAGGCAGATCTTAAAAGTACTGCACTCGAGTTTTTCCCTAAAATATTGTGTCATCCGATACAGTTGAAGAGCAGCAACTACAACTATTTACGAGCTAGCAAACATAAAAAAAAAATATATATCAGAGAGATAGAAAAAAAAACCGAGACAACTGTGACAACAAGAAAATCAACTTTAAATGGCCATAACTTTGTGCCAACATGTGCACACATTTTCCCCACTCCTGCTCTCCACTGACATAACTTGCATATTTCCGTCGCCCAGAAAATGTATTTTCCCTGGAAGATGCAAATCTTTTCCGACTGCCTTTTTATCTGCCATGAAACTTGTTAAATTTATACATTGCCCGAAATTGAGGCAACTGTTAATAGTTGGCTTTGGCCAGGGCAATTCATGAATTTGATTTGTTATCTTGGCCAGCAAATAAATACAAGTAATTTATGGCCCCAAAACATGTATAACCAGATTTCCGCAAAAAAATAGAAATTTAAGGGGGTTTTCATTGATTTTCATTTGAAAATATGCCTTGAAGTGGAGTATAAAATTATGGAACAGAAACTTTTAATTTACAAATTTAGTTTGAGAAAACTACAAGGATATATATTTGTGATCTTATAATTAAGTTTCACTAATCTATAATATCTTAATTTGATTTTAAAACATTTTATATCACTAGAAAATATTTCCAAAAGTAATACAAATACAGGAAATTAGCTAAGAATGAATTTAGAGGATCTGAAAAAAAGATTTAATTGATAAATTAATTTTACTGAAAAATAATATTTCCTGGCAACTTTTTTCCGTTTAATAAATCTGAATTCATTCATATTTTATAAAAATTTTGAACTGTATTTTTCACATCAATACATAAAGGAAACTCTTAATTTTGAGTAGTTTCAGTTAAAGAAAGGTTTTGCATCTCCATAATTATACACCTAAGAAGCTAAAGAGCAGCTAGAGTCCTATAAAAAAAGCTGTTAGGAAAACTAATTTCGCCTCGTTAACTGGAAAACTGCTCTACATAGGAAAATGGAAAAAGCAGCGTAATTTCCTTTCCAAAACCAGATGCAAAACACAGTGATTGTTGCACTTGCGGCTAACGGAAGTTTGCATTTTTACTTTTATGCCACCAGGTGGGCAAGACAGGTGCCACGAGTGCTTTTCCCCGCCTGACTCTCTCACGTCACACATCGGAAGGCCTCGATCTGCCCTGTGTCTCTTTCCCAATTTGCGGCAATGTGTGAGAATTTCCCAGCAATAAAAATCCAAATCCAACAACGAATTTCGAGACCAACTTAAAATAAAGGCGAGGCATGCCCCATGCTTTATGGTAACTGGAAAGGTATGTTTGCCGTCCCAATGCGGACGGAGAGTTGCATATGAAAATTGTTTGGCCAAACGCTAAAAGCACTTAAACAATTAGAGAGGGCAGTCAAATGGGTGGAAAGGGGGGAGCTTCGTGTGTAATTAGGTAAAACAGGGTCTGGCGAGGGGCCCCGGACCAGGGACTACCGTTGTGCCAACTCGGGAATGCAAATAGGTTCGAGAGTCGGGGAGCATAAGGGATTAAGGTGCAGGGGGTATTGCTTTAAAGAACTTTGAGCACATAGAAATGTTCCTTAAAGTATAAATACATTTTTATTTAAGTTTCATATACCAAAATATGAGATTACATCTAAAGAAATCTGTGAAAAAAATAAGAATATAAACGTCCTATATATTAATTTTTAGCTGTTACTTTATAAAACCATACAGACTTTTTTTAGAAGTGTGGGATCTATGAAGTTTGTGATACAGTCCTTAAATATAATTATCTCACATTTCAAAAATATGCTTTAATTGTTAATTCCAAGCTTTAAAGGTGCGTTTCTCGCCCAGAATCAGACTAGTTTTCATAAGAGAAGGTATTTCCTGAGTTATACCACCTAACCTAAGGTTAACCCTTGGCATAAAACATTCCAAGCGCCTGCAAACTGCTATTCTCATACTTAAATACCTTAGTGTTTAAACACATTTTCCACCGAATAATGTCGTACATGGGGAAAAACGCAGGCAAACGAAACGCACTTCGACCAAAAGGCTCGGAGAGGCAACTTATGGGAACGGACAGCCAGCTGACCAAGTGGCAGTACCACTAAATATCCGTCTATATGGGTATATATGTCCGACATTCAATCCGGCGCGCATGCGCGGCGGTTGTTGTTTTATTGGACCCGGCGTTGTTTTAACAAGAAACTTGTTAGTTGTTAGTTGCAACGGGTTAGGGTCTTTCCGAGTCTTGTACTTTTTGGCCCTGTTGTTTGCCCGTCGCGACGTCGGCTACTCTTTGAATCGCAGCTCAGCTTCTTCCACATTTCTTGTTTTGTTTTGTTTTTTAGCCAGCTGCCCTTTCAATTGATGTTTGTCCGACGGCACAACCCATTTGTCAGCATTTGAGGCAAACATTTTAACAAGACCCGAGACACAAATATCTGGAAATGCTTAGGCGGCATTGGAGAACCTTAAGCCGCTGACAGTTCCGGTTCGAATGCAACTTCCGCAAAATGCTGTATTGAGGAGGCAGCTTGCCCCAGGAGGCAGCTTCCCTAGACCAATAAAATATCAATTGACTCCGGCAATTAATCATATTCCGAAATGTGCAAAGAATAGTGGAGGTATTCGAGACCGGAAAGAGCCGGCCTTTGTTCAGGATTCCTTCATTCATCCCGGCTTCACACTTTTTTCGTCCTCCGCTGCCCGTTTTTAGAGGAATCACAATATATAATGAATCAAGAAATGAGCGTTAAATGCAATGAGAACGAGAATGATGAGAAGAAAGGCGACAGTGAGCAGCGGAAGTCGGCGCACAATGGACCAGGGACCAGAGACGAGAGACCAAGACGGGGTCCGGCAAGCACAATGGCACAATACCTACAATACCTTCCTGGTGCCCCCGGAATTCCCCGCCCTCGGAGGTTAACTTTAAATCGAATGGCGATGCTATATAGTAGGTAAATACCTCGGGCCCATCGCGAGGCATTGCTGTGTGTGAACGCTTTGCTGACTTGTGATTTTTCTCCCCGACATCTGAGATGAGTTGGTGAGAAGTACTCCTCACATCGCCGCTAATGCACCTGCAGCGGTCTGGGAAAGCTTTTTACCCTAACATCTGTGATCTGAGAAACTGCCGATGGGCGACCCATAACTTATCAAAAGTAAACAATGACTAATTCCGAAGAGAGAGAAATCTGTAACCTCTTAACACTTACTTGGCTCACCTAAAACACATCTCAAGGAAAATTACTTACTTTAAATTATAAAGTTCACTACATTTCTATCTCACTTTAAAGGCTCTTCCCAGTTGATTAACTTTTAATCAACTAACCCCCAGATACGACCAAAGATCCGCGAGATACTCTAGAGATATTTCACAGCAGAGCTATTTCAGCAACTTCCCTTGCTCAACCGGAAAATGCAAATCAATTGGGGTCTCCCATTCTCTCTCTCTGTGCTTTTCTCAGTTTCCTTTCAGATCCTGTCACATAAAGATCTGGCAAGGAATGCCCGTATCCGCCACGGTCTGGGGCTCATTTCATTTGGCTCGCATAATTTATGCAGAATTATCAATCGAGATTTGTTTAGACAAAATGCAAAACCGGTGGGGGAAAACTAACGTTCGGGGGGCTGGAGGGAAATTAACGAACGTGTGCCGCAACAGGAAAAGCCACAAATTGTTTATGCAACCGGGCAGGGCCAAAAATAGCCAGAGGAGAAGCGACTGGATGACGTCTCATGGCAAATCTATGAGATACGCATATCGCATTCGACTTATCTACGAGCAACCTGATATGGCTGCCATCTCGCCAGAGTCCACTGTCCAATGTCCAGTGGATACGTTAAGGGGATCGGGCTGAGGAGGAGCCCCGGTGTCCACTCCCTGGATAGCCGCTGCATGCGTGATAAATGCCGCAGATAAATGCGTGTTTCAGTTGGGCACAGACAACCAGACAACGCGGAGACACATGTTTGCATGCGCCTATTTTGCATGCCAGCCAAGGGGAACACTGAGCGAAATAAGAGTGGGGACTAGCGATAAAAACCACTCTAGAATTTAAATAAAACTTTGATAGATATAGCTTATTAGGCGAAAGAAGAAATTTGAGTCTTTCTCTCTCCTTAAATTAAACAGAAGCCTATTCGTTCTTATACTTAATAATCAAAAGCAAATATAATATTGTTCTCAGTGCCTCAACGATCAGCATGCGAATTCATCTTGCTGCAGAAGCAACTGCCACCGAGAAGGACTGGACATGGACATGGCCATGGACATGGACACATGTTGGTGGAGAGAGTTCACAGCTACTAGCTCCGAGGAGATACGCCATCGAGGAGCTGAGGCAGATCCATTGCGTGATCGCTCAGAGTCGGACTTCAGCTCGTTTTAAATTACGAAAGCTTTGTGCGTCTATCATTTTAGTCGTGGCCTGCCACATTCGTTGTCTGGGCAAAATCTATCTCCAAGATTGATTATAATCGGTAGTCAAAGTGTCCAAGACTGCTGGCGGCTTTTTATGGCCGCGGGCAAATTATAATTTATGAAGTCTGGACTTGCACCTCGACCTGTCTGCGTCTGCCTGCGAGATGCATTCGATACAGATGCTGGCTGGCTTGCTGGTCCACGGATCATCATCTGGCATATATGTATTTTGACAGCATGTTAACGTCATTTATTAATTGAAAGAAAGGGTAATTATTGGAGGGCAAGCCGCTCACTGGCTTTGCGGCTCTCCTGCGGTTAAGATTTCGTTCGAAAACCCATGTTCGACTGGCGCCTCACTTTTCCATTTCATTGGAAATTGCCCCAAAAGGTTTTCCTCCAGAAACCTCAAGCAGCGCTCCACACACGAACCCCCAGCAAGTTTGCCTAATCGTTTTCGAAATCTAAGTTGCCTCTCATCTGCGTGTCTCTGGGTATTCTGGCATCTGAGTCACACAGTTCGGTGGAAACCATAATCAAAAGTGTGGGCCATAGATGCCCAAATTCGACCAGAGATCTGAGCGATACGATAGGGGCGGAACCTGGAACTGGGCTGGAAAGAAAGTGAGTGCTTCAACCTGTCAGAGATGAGTTAGCCATCCAGATCGTATGCAAAGTGGTCAGCATTAGAGATCATCTATCTTTATTTCCTTGGGGAAGGTTTCAATTACAAGCCGAAGATAGTTCGAAACTTTACGGAGGTGGGCTCCACGGTAGAGGAAATTGCCCGCTGCGGACATATGAGACCATTGTTCAAACCAATTTGTAGGGAAATTAGGCAGGCAGCTGAAGTTGAGAAGGCAACAAATTGAAGACACAAATAACTTAGTTAGGGAATTTAAATTTAGAGAAATATTTCTAAAGCAAAACTGAATGGTACTTACCGAAGGCTTCCACTTTGAGAAGTTATTTTCAGCAATAAAGATCTTATTTTTGTCTCAGAAGTATTTATTATATTTCAAACATTTCTAAATTTATGACTACAAGTTACCATGAATTTGTAGCCCTCTTCTGTCTCATTTTGAAGCTTAACTTCTGCCCAAGTGGCCTTAACCCCTTGACCGCCTAGAATCCCCCTCAAACGAGTGTCAAGTGGCATTAGGCAAGTCAAGCGTGGCCCATTCCCACTGCCCTTGGCCGGGGCACTCTGGAACCCTTTCGGTTAATCAGCTACATTTGCAGTGCAAAAATGCCCAAAGCCCAGGGCCCGACGCCAGATTCGCATTCAAACTGAGAATCAGACACCGAACATCCTCGCCAGAAGTAGCTACATCGCCGGCGATGCGTGTGCAAACACACAGAACCCCGGAGGGGCAGCAGCAGCAGCAGCAACAACAGCACAAATGTATCTTCAAGATACAGGTACTACGGTCGGGGAGGAGCACTCAGTCGGGCAGGTGTGTTTCTCACGCAGCCAACGGGGCAGGCAACGTTTTTAGTCCGGGTTTTGGTTTCGGTTTCGAAGTGTGGCAATGTATGGCAGTATTTTCCCTTTTTTCCCAACGCATCCTCGCCTTCCTCCTCCTGCTGGCCAGCGCCGCACATACGCTTCGCTGGCCATGGCTTTTAAGCGATGGCACCGTGAGTTTTGCCGTGATTTGGGAGAGTATCTCAACCTCTATTATTGGGTTAATATCTGGTAAAAACTATGAAATTGATAAGCCTGAAATCAGCTCTAAAGCGGTGCATCTTCTATAGTAAATATCCTTTGGCTTTTTTTATGGGAATGCTTATATCATGCGAAAGAGCATAAAGAATTACATATTACATTTATATAGAAATATGTTGCAATAAAATTTAAAAATTATTTTGTTCTTAGAAGAAGTAATAATATTTCGTGTTTCTAAGTGCACTCATTCCTGCTCCCATTTCCCATCTCGAATCAGAGTACCAATCCCCGGGAGGTGCCAGAGCCATCGCTAAGCAGAGCCTCAATCTAGGATTGCCCTAGTGGTAGTCGCTCCAGCTCATTTCGCTGTGGCTCTTGCCAGTGATTCGGAAATGCGTTCGCTGCGGATTCAGCCATTACTCAGTAGTGGTACCCCTTGGATCCCTGAACTCCCTTGGATTCCGACGACGACTTCCTTCGGCTGTCCAACATTTGATAGCATAAATCAAATTGGCAAAAGGCAGAGGCAGAGGCTAAGAGGCAGAGAGTGAAACCCAGAGAGCGATTGAAAATAATTACGGGTGCTGGGGTGCACGTGGTATTAATTTGGGGGGCCTTCACGGCCTTGCCTCTGCGTCTGTGTTTTAAATCGTAGCAAAAATTGTTTGCAACTTGCAATTATTTGCCAACTTGCCGGCAACTTTGTCTGCGGCCTGGGATTGTGGCCTCCTCAACCTTTTGTGGCCTTATCATTTAATACGCATCTGGAGAGTGCTGCGTTCTTCTGCTGCGTCTTTTCGCACACAATTACTAAGAGGGTATACACTGAAAAAAAGGTACCTAAAAAATAACAAAATATTTTTAGTATTTAGTAAGCATTTGAGGAACTTGAAGCTATATTTTGGGGGATTTCGAGGTCCCTAGATTTTTACTACTTTCTCAAAAGTATGTGGTTCTCTTATACAACAGTTAATTCTTTTTCTGTATTTTAGGGTAGAAATATAAATTTACTCAAGGAAGGCAGTTCCCCTTTTTTCCCAGTGCAAATGCGCTTCTTTAATTGCAGTTCTCGGCTATCAACTAAACAGGATACAAATGGTTCCCTCCGCGGCTTTGAGTGACTCTGATTATGGCCTCGCATTTGTATCTCTCCTTTTGTCTGCCTAAAACGTATCTTTAGGTTCATTTTTCTCTTAGAAGGGGCTGGCCCAGGTGGAAATTGTTTTCGCTGTGGGTTTTTTGGTGCCTTGAAGAAGACGAATCTTGTGGGAGGGAAATAGTTTACTTAGAGGCGCTATATAAATCTCTCTATTGAAGCTACCTCCTTCTCCCCTCTACCAAATGCATTAAAATTCACTCTGCAATCCCGAACAAAACTATTTCAACCGCAAACCTCATTTGCGCCTTAATTAAATAATAATGCATAAAATCAGAGCACAGTTTCTGAACAATTAATAAATCATTCCTCGCTAATGGTGACTTGCAGGAACTCCTCCACTCTCCTCGATTTGATTGATCAAATTCCCTGAAAAGGGGTTGGGCCCCCGTCCCTACATAAGAACCAAAAATGTCCCCAAATAAATTACAACTTATTTTGATTTTTATTATAATCAATGACAATGCATATGAAAGAGGAAAAAAGAGAGCCACAGAAAGGTGCAACCCAGTTGGGTTTCCTTAGAACAGAAACCAATCCAGGCCGGGGACAAGTGAAAATTTATGTGGCCCGAGAAGAGACTGAGCCAGGGCCAGAGCCAGAGCCCAGGGAAACCGGAGAAACACGAAATCAAACCAGAGCCAAAGCATCTCGAGAGCATTTATCTTTCATTAGAAAATTAAAATCTCTGTGTGTGCGCACACAATCAATGACCACAAATCTTTAGTTTTTCCTATAGTTTTTCTTCTTTCCTTCGAGGGGAAGAGGGAAAGGGAGGGAGATCTCGATTTCAGCTGCATTCAGGGGACATAAAACCCGGTTTTATGTACTCCCAAGAATCGGAGGCTGGACGCGGGCATTGTACTGGTCCTGGTTGTCCTTGCTGTAGGTCCGCTGGGTTTGGTAAATTAAAATGTTATCGTCACAACTTAATCGTCACCATAAAAGCTGGCTCTCTGGCTGCTGCTGCACTGACCATTTGGGCCAAGTCAAGAAAGATTCCGCTGGCCGCGTTATCTCGTTTGAAATTTGTTAATTGCCGCGCACTTCAAGTACTTAGTGTATCTTTTTGGGACCGAGGTCCCATCATCTGGCTTTCGCCCGGTTCTCGTCTCTTCTCGGGCTAATGTCTGTTGTAAATTACTTTTAAATGTTTTAGGTGTAATAAAGTTGTTCGCCTGCCATTGCGTAATGAGTTATTCTAAAGTAGTTTGTATTTTATTTTCCTGTTTTTTAAATTCGTTTTGGTTTTGTTTCTTTTTTTGGTGTGTGGCACAATTCTTTCTTGATGTTGTTGCTGGCGCTCCCCATTTATAATCTCTGGCCAGGCATCGTTCTTGGGACAGAAGTTTTAATTAATTTTTGAACTGCCGCGAAGAAGCCGTAATTTAGAAAGGCTAATGGGTAGCAAAGTGCCAAGATCATGATGAGACAATTTGCTTGGGGACGCAGTGCCGAAATGGCCTGCCTAATTGGTTTGTGAGAAGCTGTCTTGAAGAGATGTTATTGCAACCAAACAAGGTAACTGAAAATATAATTAATATTTAAAAAAAATAATAAATTAATACTCAAAAAGGGAGAGCTAACTCCAAGTGTATCCCCTTTAGACTGACATCTCAATCCACTTCAACTAAAGCCCATATGGAAGCCATCGAAAGCCAACTAATCACCCATAATAACCGAATAAATCATACGGCAATGTGAGGACCCACAGACAGGAGGCAGAAGAAGCTGTCAGCGGCGGAAGAATCCGGCAGGAAAGTTCAAAGAGCCGAGACGACAATCAGAGCCAGGATATGCATAGATAATAAATGCATCGTGCACATGTTCGCAGTCGTATAAACTAGCAGCTAGCTGGGAAGTGCTGACAGCCTGGAGAGGAACGAGGAGGAGGCCTGGAGGAGCTGGGGGAGCTGGAGGAGACTGGTCCCTGTCGAAGCACTAAATTATGACTAGGTAAGCAGGCGCTGACAATTCAATGCAAGGAAATATTACGCTGCCTGGCGCAGAGGCATCTATATCTAGATCTGGATCTGTACAATTTATGCAGCAAAACTGAGCAGGGAAACTGAACGAAATGGAAACTGAGTAATCCTGGGGACAGGAAAAAAAAATATGATGTCATAATAAATTGTAATTTATGAGCGGCGCGCTGACAGTTGAAGCTCGCTGACTTAAGCTTGGAATGGAGGGCCCTCGATTAATTATATCAATGCTGTAAAAATACCTGAACGATCTGTCATCTGTTTCGGCGGCAGTGTCTCTATTTTTTCGGGGCTCCCCTGACTTCTGACTGGCTTCCTGTCGCTGGCAAGTTTTATGCTTGAATGCCTGGGAATAGACAGTCGGATGGGACTGAGAACGACTGTCTTAACGACCTGACAAATAGATAAAGTGCAGTCTCCGTTTTCTACTTGATAGATCGCCGGGTTGTTGCCATTTGACAATCGAATTATTTAGAAGAGAAACATATTCTGCGGGGTTCTATCTTAATTACAAACATATTCCGAGACTTTCTGTATAAAAAAGTCATTTAATTCTAACCAACCTCTTTGTGAGATTCTTGTTCACTCGAAATGTCTCAATCACTCTCAAAAAGTAAACAGGAAATTAAACAATTTCATGGCCAATGCGTTCTCAAAACTCTATTCAATGAACAATAAATTTTAAGTGGGTTTAATTAAAAACTACATTTTAATTCAGCCAAACTCACAATCGGAACCGAACCTTTTTCCGCCCTGGGGTGGGAGGGAAAAATTATGAAAATTTCTTTCGGCGAGGCCCTCATTGAAGCGTGACAAGCATTTGACAATGGCAGAAAGTATCTGTCAGATACTCGCGGCGCATGCTGCAGCTCATTAACGCCTGGGCCTCAGCGTCGAAGCAGAACTCCACCGGAAATAATTCTGGAAATTCCCCCCAAACAACATTATGTGTATATATAGAAAGTACCATTTGAATTTGACAAAAATTATCAGCTCTATTTTTGGGGCCCTAACAAAGGGGTAAATAATAGGTGGAGGAGCTCAGGCATTCACGCCTGCGCGCTCTGACAATTATTTATGGGTTCAAAAATAGGAATTAAAGTGGAATGGAAATTGCTTCGGCAATGCAATCAAATTAAATGAAAATCAACTTATGGGTTGGGGAATAAAATAGGGAGAAAAGGACCTACCGCAGAATGTGAGGGGAATCGTTGAAAAAAAAGGTCGTGATGAGGATAAAGGACATTAGATTTAGTTGTCCCTTTGGAGGGGAGCTCTTAAAAGGAAGGTATATAGGTTTTTAAAGGGAAACAATCGATATTATATAATAAAGAGGTCAATTCTCAAATTTAGTAATTTAATTCAAGAGTTTAAAAGGAATTCTTCATTTTCCTTATCCTTATTATTTAAACATCTGTGGATGTAAATCAGCTGTTGTATTTTCTCCCACATTTGTCCTTTATGAATAATATAAAATTCCTCTAAAATTAAATTCTTTACTATACATCAAATATTGTAATGGGCATCACCTAGTCCAGACTTCCCATAAAAACAACCATTTCAGCTTGTTTCTCTTATTGTTTGCTTTAGAGAACAAAAGCTAAAATTGAAAATTGTTAAGATATCGAAGGAACGAAAGGAGATTGAGCTACTTTCATTCTATCCTATTTGGTGGCCTTTTTGCCTGGTTTACTTTCCTTTTTCCTGGCCCCGTTCCCGCTCTCCCCCACTCAGGGCAAACAATGGCCAAAAACTGGACAGGACGCCAATAAATAAGCGCAGGAGGTTGGCCGGACAATGGGAATGCGACTTTTTCCCAGTCTCTCCATTGGCATTTGTTTGCTCGCTCGAAAATGGTTTTAATTGTTGTTCTCCCCTGTTTATATATTTTTATTTTCTTTGTACTTTTTTCTTGGTGGCTCCTTATTGTTGGCCAAATATAATAAGATAGCGGCAGTGCGTCATTTTGTGCGCGAGTGTGAGGGTACGCGCTTCTGTTTGTCTGTTTGCGTTTGTTTTGGTTTTCGGTTTTTGGCTAAAAGTAAATTAAGTGCCAATGTTAATGGCAGTTATGGCCTGGCATCTGGCTTTGGGATCTGCCAACAAAAGCCTGGCCATTTGGGTGTCTTAATGTTGCAGTAATAATGGCTAAAAGTGTGTGTGCACTGAGATAGTAGCTCGAGATTTATAGCTGCTCAGCTCTGCTTTCTTTTCTCCAGTTTTTGTTGTCTGCCATCTATATATGTTTTTATTTTATTTTATTTTTTTGGCAACTGAAGTAAAATGTGAGGTCCAAGTTAGGGATTGCAAGGACTCTCCTGATTTACTTGGTTAGATGGAAGGAGATACTAGGAGTTACTAAATGGAGCTGGCATTCTGGCGAAAATTTTTAATGAATTATTGTTAATATTATGGAAAAGGAGTTCATAATTTGTAGTTAAGAAACTAAGAGTATTTATAGGTTTCTTAAAACTATATATTTTTAGATCAGAACTACCTTTCAAGATTTTTAGAATTCACTTGTTTCCTTGAAAGCTTTTTATAGTTATTATAAAACCCCAAAACACTATTCTCTCAGTTGTTATACTTTATTCCAATCATTTTATTATAAAAATTTTACGTTTTAGGAACCTTTATAAACAAAATGATTTAAAGACAGAATATTCCCATTGGAACCTTCCATGAAGTTATCTTCTATTTAATTGTTTTACCCCTTGAGCTTGGTCATTTGATACCTCCGATGAATCCTTGGGCCGCCTTTGCCCTTTGCCTTTGCCCTGAACTCGTAATCTCAATCGCCCCGCCAGACTGTATTTATAGGCAAACAATAAACGAGTCAGGAAAACCATTTAATAAGTGATTTGAGTAAGCAATCATAAACATTAACTGCATGTCTTTAAGACACTACAAAACGGGCATTAAAAGGGCAGTCCGAGCCAGAGACCAGCGACCAAAGATATCCGACCCAGGGAAACCAGAAAACACCGACGCCAGACGAATTCGATTAAAGTTAAGCCATAACAAGCCGTCGAGAGACGAGCTGAGCTGCGGCTAGCAGGGTTCCCAAGCTCAGCCAGCCACAAATAATATAACAATTTAAATAACAAGCCATGGCCAGGCCAGGAGACTCCTAGGCAGAGACTCCGGGCAAACACCAGGCGCGTTAGTTAGATAGATTGATCTACATGTACACGACAACACAGAGCTGGGAGTCTGGCTCTGGAGTCGGGAATCCAGAGTCGACTGTCGGGAGTCGGGAGTCGTCTCTGGCTCCTTGCTGGCTTTGTGGACTTTGTTGCATGCACTCCATCCTGGCCGAAACGAGACCTGGCTGCCGGTTACCAAGCCGCTCTGGCCCGGCCAAGAGCATGTCAAAACAAAATAACATCTTTAGCGCGCAAACATGACAAAACATCAGAATTCCAGCAGATTAACGTCAATTTTAATTGCATTCACTTAGACCAGGCTCAAAGTCTATGAGAAGCAGCTGGAAATATGCATACAGGCAGCCACGAAAAAAAAACAAACACGGGCTTAAGCCCGGTTAGCAGAGCCATAGAATACCCTGTCTTGGGAATAACGAGAGATGATGCAACCATATAGCCAGCATGTGAAACATATATGGTTGTGATTTGGTAACTTTTAAGTAAGGGAATATTTATGAAAATATTATTGGAGATGGAAGTAATTCAACAAAAATAAATATCACATTTTTAATCATTATATATCTATACAAAAATATTACAGAAGAAAATAAATTTAGATATTACTATTTAATTTTAAATAAGGGAAATTCCTTAAAAAGATATTTTAGGGAAGCCTTAAGAAGCTTTTTTTATTTAAAAAAGGTTTATAAATGATTTATCTAGTTACAATGAAGTATTTAATTTTACTTTTCGTAGAGAAACGTTTGTATATAATGAAGTCTTTCCTATTATTTATTTTTAAAATGGTAAAACAGTGGTTTATATACAATATTGTATTTATAAGTTTTAAAATATCAATAAAATGACAATTTCAAAACATTTTTTTTAGCTATTAAATTTATGTATCTTATATAAGTATTATATTTGTTATAGGTAATGTAATTCAAAAAGTGTGGATACATTTTTGTAATAACTTTTGGCAAGTCCCCCCCAGAAATAAGAATATTATGCATACTCTACCTTCTGCCTAAGCCCCAATGAATACACAGTACTCCTTGGCAAAAGTGTAGTCATAAATACACACAAGGTATTCCACACAACAAAAGGGCAAAGAAGAGCTGCCCAGCACCGTGCTGGACTCCACCGGCAGCAGGGAGCTGGGCTGCAGTCGGGAAGGTAAACAAAGTTCCACAAGGTTGTGATTAACATGCGATAAAAAATGACCGAGGCTCCTCCAGCTGCAGCTACAGCTACAGCTCCAGACTCGGACTCGGACTCGGACTGGCGACCTGGTCAGCGTGGCTTACGTGTTTGCATTAGGCCAGATCCCAGAGCCCAGATCCCAGCCAGGGCCAGCCAGAGCCAGAGCCCGAGACAGAGACTGAGCAGCTCTCGAGCACTCTGGGCCACTCGGAGAGCCAAGAGTTAAGTGTCTGGCTGTCACATGCGATTTGCACCTGCCGGATGAGCGAGTGGCGCAGGTGGGGATTGGGGATGGCGGATTGGGGGAGTGGTGGGCCCCGAAGAGCGGGAGGGATTTGCGTGGATAATTTATCATCTGCGGCACATCGCAACAGGCCCAGTCCAGGTTTCGTTTTAAGCAGGTTCCACTGCAGCCGAGATGCACGTTGCAAGATTCGCTTTTATTTCGCTCCTCTTTTTTTGCTGTTGTATTTTTTCTTGGGGGTATAATCAGGCCCGGGCAAACATACAGCGACGTTCATAAATTTTAATATTTTAATTTGACTTAAGCAGATGAACACATAAAGCCGGCCATTAAGCGCCTGCACTTTGTATGCGTTGGCCAAACACGGCCCAAAGGGCCGAGAACGAATTGCAATTTCTTGAAGAGCGTTCGCCGTTCCAGTTTGTCGTCGTCGTGTTTTTGGTATTACCGCAAAACGGTTTACATTTCCTGTGCATTTTCTGCTTTGATTTTAGGAAAATTAACAACAGCTCAAACATAGCCCAGCGAGCGACCAGCTCGAAACCATCTTCGCAAACCAGCGACCGGCAACCAGCCATCCAGGCGAGTCAACAACATGGCCCAAAACGAATCGGCGTCATCATCACCGGAATTCTCGTCCAGCAGAAGCCACCGCAGCCGTAGTTAGAGCAGCAACAACAGCGAGAACAAGGTGAGAGGAGGTTGGACTAACGAACTTTAGATACCCTAATTTGGTGGCTACAGAAGGTGGAAGTTTAAGAGTAAATAGTAGTAAGAGAGACTTTTTATTGCAATTTTTAGAAGCAAACTATTAGTTAAGACTTACTATATAAGCTTTAAAAATATTTATTAAAAAATATATGATACTCTTTGATAGAACTTATTAAGCTTGATTTTAAATCACATTAATTGAGAATCAATGATTCTGTCAGATCTCACACAGATCTTTAAGTTAGAAGATAGACAAGGCTACATATGTCACAGTGCATTTCAAGATATTTCCTTATTATAAAGTAACTTCTTAACTTCAAAGAACACACCTTAATTCCCTTTTAAAACAACATAGTAATGTAAGATTATTAAATAAACTACAGCTGCCTTTCTTTAATATTAAACAATATATGCAATATTTTTCAGGATACTTTAGTTGACTATTCGTACAATTTCCCCCACAGAAAGGGCATCGACATACAGCGTGCAGTCATTCGGATTGCAGCATGGCATGTTGTTTGCTTCGCTGGTCTCATTTGGCTCCCCCTGTCCCTCCCCTTAGTCCCTCTAATCCCCCATTAACCGACTCCAACCCCGACTCCATCCCGTTCCCCTGCTCCGTCTCCCGCTCCCGTTCCGTTGCCAACTTTCGGCTATGATGCGACCAACTGGCATGGCACGCTGACTTGGCTTTGGCCACGCTTGTTTGGTTTTGGCCTGGCTTTCGACTGAGCTCGGACGCTGCTGCTAAACAGGTTAAAATGTCGTTCAAAATGTCAAGTCAACACTTTGATGTTGTCCGTGTCCGTGTCAGTGTCCGTTGTGGTGGTTCTACTGTACTGCAGTTGCTGCTGCTCCGGCTGCCTCGGCTGCTGCAGCTTTGTTTGCGTGTGATCTGCGCTTTATTTATGCAACATTCAGCACACGACGAAACATGCAACCAAAGCCGAAAATGTTAAGTGCTCCGATAGAAACGGCCCCATGTACACTGGCCTCTGTGAGAGGACGACATCGTGCCGTTCCTGGCCTGGCCAGGCCATGTTGTCGACGTCGCCGTCGTTGTCGTCCATCGATTGTTGTTCTAATGCCAGGAAGTGAAGATTTTCGGTAATGAAACGGTAGCGGTTAATGTGGGAATGGGGTCGGTGGTGCCTCTAGTAAGTACAAGAGGAGAGGACCCCTTTCGAGGGAACCACTTTACCAGTGTCAGGATTTGCCAATTGAGTTTCCCAAGGGTTTTAGTGGTCTGCATTTATGTAGAACAGAAATCGATATTTGTAAGTCAATTAAGAAGGGGTTTTAAAGAAATAAATTTCAGAAACCACAAGTCCTTTTAACAATTTATAAATTCTAGTACAAATTATGAGTAATTTTTTCTAACTCTAAAGAATATATCCCGAGATATATTATTTAAATTTTCTATTTCTATCCTAGTTAACTCTGTCTCTTTAAGTTTTCCTTTAAACACTGTTTTTTTCTTACTCCCACATAGTTTTCTTGGCCTTTTCCGCCCCTTTTTGGGCGCCAAATGCTGGTGCGCTCCTGTGGCCGTCGAAATTCTGCCAAAAGGCTGTTGTCTGCTGCTGCTGCTTCTCCTGAAGCCGGAGCCAAAGTTGTTGCAATTCTGAGAATATTTTACGCTTGTTGAGGCTGACGACACAACATTGAAGCCACCGCCAACGACGAACCAAGACGAGGACGACAGACTGCGTCTTCTACTCGGACTCCCAGTCCGGACTCCTCCGCCTCCGACTCTGGTTCTCCCCAGATGCTGGCAGGCACCCCGGGCACAAGACCAAGAAGACTACTAGGGTTTCGTGTTTTGTTTTCTTTGCACTCGAGTTGTATCACATCAATGGCCATTGTGTACGTCAACTTTGATGTTTCGGCCAAAGTTTTGAAGTGTGAGGTTTTAGACGTTCTTATTGCACTTCCCGACCCGCAGTCGGCGGAGTCAGAGTCGGAGTCGGAGTCGGAGTCCGAGAGCGTCCACCTTGACAGGTGAAGAATGCCAAAAAGGGGGAAAGAAACAAGGTTTCAAGTGCCACAGTTGCCGGGCCACTTGAAAATCAACTCAAGCCTTTTAGGAGGAAAATCGACATGGCAGGAGTCGGCCACAGAGTCAGAGTCAGAGTCAAGTCGGAGCTGGAGTTGGAGTTATGGCTGGCGGAGCTGCTGCTGCCTACGTTTGCCTACAATTCCGTATTTATTTTGGTTGGCACACACACACCGCCACGGCGCACACATTTCCTTCGAATTTTCTGTTCTAATTGAGTAAGAAGTGTGTGCGGTGAGGTTGCAGTTTTCCTCCTTGAACAACTGTTGCGGCCCCGATTTGCCTGACGGCTTTAATTGGATTTTCATACCTGCTCCAACGGCCCCTCGGCCCATCGATGTTTGATTGGTGTTTGTATAATGAACTTGCAATATTCTGGATACATATATGGTATCTTGGATCGGTAGGGTGCGGGTTCGAGTTCGGTTTCCTCTGGTCCCGGCACCTCAGCAGCTGGCATTTGTGTTATTGTTGGGATGCTTTAAATGTAACGCGTGAAATTTAACACACCTCGTCATCGTCATCGCCATCGATTCCCCCTTTCATCTTTGAGAAAATAAAAGTTCTCTTTCTCCATCCGTTGTTTATTTAATTTATGTTATTATTACCTGATTAAGTATGAAATGCTGCGGAAAGTGTTGGTTTTTCGTCGGTTGTGTCTTCAAAAATTGATTAGGACCGGGAAAAATAACAACTGATTGAACTCTCCCATCCCTGACAATGTAATTACGCGGGAATTAAGTTTATTTTTCAGAGCAATAATAAGAGGGTTAGCTAAAGGGGAAGATTGGAACTTTATTGTTGTGTCAACAGGAAAGATGAGTTAATAGTTTGGATTTACAATATAATTTAGATCGAATTTACCCAAAAAAAAGAGGAGGAACTTTAATTAGGGACCCATGGTGGGATTTACATATATTTAAAATAATAATTCCTGACTTCATTGTCAGACCTAAATGAGTAAAATGGTTGTAAGCGAAAGGATACATATCGTAAAAAATGTAATGTTTTCATTTTAGGCAACACATTTTAGCTTCCAATTAACACAATGGAAGAGCAAAAAGCTCCTTCACATAACCGCTGTTAAAAAACAGTTGAACAAAGCAATAAAGAGCTCTCTCTGTTGCCATTTTTACGAGTCTAATAAACAGAAAACAAAAATTAATCATATCTAGAGCACGGCTAGGCTGGAACTGCGCCTAATGAGCAACTTGGGGGAGAGGAAAGTGCAACAGTTTTTAATGGTCTTCGAGGCCGACTCACTCGCAGCTCGTAAAATGTGCCAAGTGGCCAAGGCATTTATGGGGCCAAGGAACAACAAACGTTCGGGCGAAGAACACAACCACATGTAGTACGGAAATTAAATTGCTGCAATAATTAAAACACCTGTTTTAATTAGATGGAAGTGCTCGATGGGGTGAGGGAGCGTTCTCTGGGAATCGACTAGAACACATAGGTGCGAGACCCTGACCAGCGGCGACACCGACTTGTTGAAAGGAAAGAACTTCCAGCTCGAAATTAATGACTTTCGGCTTCTTCAAAAGTTCTTCTTCGGCGAGCGAACAACTTCATCACCGCCTTTGAGTCGTGGAAAGCAGCTGGAAGTCGGAAAATGTTGAGCTACAGTTTATGTACCGCTAGCTGCGGTTTTCCTCAGAAGGTTCTCTGGGTATTGTTCGGGGGTTTGGCTAACCTTTGACTGCCAGTCAACAGATATGACAAAACATCTTCAGGATCATGCATAGGGGCAAAGGCACACACACCCTAAGCCCCTTAATCCTTTCTTCTCCTTTTTTTCACATGAACGATCATCTATCTATATAGAAAAGGAACAAAGGGGGTTTCTGGTATCTATGGTGATCTATCTTAAGATGAAAAAAGTGATTCTGATGTCTTGTTTGGACGAAGACTAGATGTGGGCTGCTTTTTGGCAAAGATGGGTGGTTTTGATAGGAAGATTTAAAATAGAGATTACCTTGTCAATGTGATGACTATATATGGTTTGGTCGATTAAAAACATTAACAAAGGTAGGCATACTTTATTCCTGACTTGTATTTTTTGTTTAAAATTACAAGTATTTAGAAGGTTATTTTTTTTTTACTTTTATAATCAAAGGGTAACTTAGGCCTAGCCCTCCTTAATTTCAAAGATTTTCTTCATAAAAAATGGCAAACATTTTGACGCGAAATCTAACCACTTCCTTCTTCCTATCCATTCAGATTTCCCTTAAAGACCACAGCACAAGTCTGCAAGACAATTCCCCAGAAATTTCACTCCCTTCAGGGAAGATAATGCCTGAAACCCCCTTTCTGGTTTAAGCCACAAAAATGCCAAAACATGATCATCGAAGATGCGAATGGGAAATCGACTGCAGCACACACCCATCGCTCTAATCCTTTAGGGTTTGACTTGGGCGCTGCCCTCGCAGGTCGCCCCTGGGATGATGTCCTGGCAGCACCGCCGCCGACTAACAATGAGCCGTGCATTCCTTGTTCTTTCTACTTCAAATGAAGTGCATTCATCCGGTAGCAATCCTTTTCTTGTCCTCCCTGCCATCGCCTCGCTTTCTTCCTTTGGTGCCACTGTCTTGTGCATCATTTCACTTGAATTTGCGTTGACATCCTGGCAGACAAACGGATAAGCGGACAGACAGACAGCTCGTCCATATAATAACGAGCGGTTGTCTGACATATCCTTTAACCGTGATTAAAAACGCAAAGTAAATGAAAATGTTTGGTGCTTACGCCTCCTTAGCACACCTTGAAAACAGGAAAACAAAGCGAAGACTGAGCGGGTCGCTCGTCCCTAGACAACACGAACTTGAAACCGGGGAGTTTTTGCAAAGGACAATAGGAGCTGCGGTGCGTCCGGGACTCCGTTCAGTTCCGTTTCGTGCCAGGCAGCACTTCAAAAATCCTACAGATTTTCCCACTTAGTGATAAAGTTGCTGCCGCTGCTGAATGGCTTTTGTCCTAGCACCGAGGACATTCGCTTCATATTGTTTTTGTTTCTGTTTTTTTCTTTGTAGCTCCCCATTTAAAACACTCGTCTCGAAATAAGCCTACGGAGGGGATCCTGTAGGGAGGGAGCAGGGAGTCCCTCATGAAGTACGGGCACTTCCTTGCAATTTCATGCCCGAATGGAGTCGTTAAATCATTTTCTGAAATTGAGTCGAGAATTTGTTGCCGTTGTCCTGGCAAGTAGTCCTTGCTGTGTGGCATTGACATTGGAGTCTGTAGCGGCACACACATGTGTGTGGGAGTCGCACGTCTAGCTGTAAACGGAAGTACTTACGGCGTCCCCAGCTAAACATTAAATTAAAATATGTTCCTTGTGCAGTTCTCTCGCTCTCTCCCTGGCATTCGTTTCTATTCTTTAATTAAAACCAAAATGTTTTTTCCTGCTTGCTCCTAGGATCTCTCTCTTTTTTTCTGTTATTTTTTTGATGTGGCGCGTTAAATGCACTTTGTATGTGATTTCACGGTTTTATGGCTGGCTTCCCCTGCGTTCCCATTTCCCTTTGAAGGAGGGAGCTAATGGGAGCACATGCGAGATGTCTGCCCCAGGTACCCTTGACATTGGCCCAGCCTCCTTGGAGGTCATCGCAGGCAATCGGGAATAAGGAGTAGCAAGGAGGAAGCCTAAATTGGCTATGCCTAGGCAGGTGTTGGACATGATAGGTAAGGTCTGTCACATAAATCTAGTAATATTTAGTCACAGTTCCTTAAAAAGATGTATCTAGAGATTTCTGTGGATTTTAGAATAGTAACTTTCCTCTGTTTATGTATTTATTTTCTACTACTTAATGTTATACAGTAAAATACTTACAAAATTCCTTTAAGATTTAATAAATATCTTAGTTTTAACACTGAATCCTCTTTTTTTTCTTCACTTGACTCATATTTCCTTCCACGAACTCTCAAAAAAATCACTCCCAAAAAACCACTCGAGCTGTCATCAATGCTATCTGCAAGTGTCCCGAAAAGTGTCTCGTACCCACATTAACCCGGTCTGGATATTACCACACTTCACCCATATGGGTCACCGCATCACAAACACACTTTAATGTCCTGCCAGCCATATTTTCAACTTTAAACAACCCATAAAACACTTTCAGCCAAACAAAAGCCGTAAAAAGGGAGAATTACAAGCAGAACAAGGTCAGCCCAGCTCCAGAGAGGAGCTCGTTCGAAACTCGGACCCGAACTCGAACCCAAAGCTCAAATCCAGCCAGCGATGGCCAATATATCACATGACGCCTACAATTTAAACTGCCAAAAAAATGAAATGCAAACTGGGCGAACGAAGAGAAATGGCAAACATTTATATAAATAACACCATCGGCTCCAATTAAAGCAGTTTGCTCCACGAGAGCTCGTCGGGGCTTGGGGTCCGAGGAGCAAGGATGAAGGGAGGCGGGCTTCAGCAGCTTGTGTCTGTGCGTGATAAAAACCACAAAACGAATTTTTGTTTATGTGTGTGCTTGTGTGTCAGTGTGTGCGTAATAAAAATGCAAAACAAAAGCGTTCAAATATGTTTCTTCTCCTTTTTTTTTGGTTTTTGCAGTCGTTCAGTGTTGCCAGCGTGGGCGTGGCACTTGCAGCGCCAAAAGAAAGACAGGCGGCCACCAAAAGGGGGGTTCACGTGGCGAAAAGGGGGTGCTTAAGGGTCTGGGACAACCAAAACCACTTCCAAATGTCATTCGCATGCGAGGCAATGACGTACCGATGAGGAGCAGCACCAGCAGCAGGAGCAGCAGCAGCACGGGACAACAGGAGGAGATACAGCTTCCAGAGATCGAAACGAAGTTTGAGGTGCTCTGTAAGGGAAACTAATAGTAAAAATATTTGAAAGTAAATTCAGCATGATTAAATTGTGCTTCATTTAAAAGGAAATCATAAAAAATACTGAAGATACAGCTTTGAGAGGTCGTTGAAAGACGAAGTTGAAGCTACTCTGTAAAGAATATTAAGAGTAATAATTATATCAAGTGAATTCACCATACAATAATTGTGTTTTATGTTAAATTAAGCTGTTGAAAGTCATAAAAAATAGAGAAGATACAACTTACAGAGCTCAAAGGTAGCCCAAATTAGTCCTACTCTGTAAAGTATGTGAATAGTAATAATTATACAAAGTAAATTCGTCGTACAATAATTGTGCTTTATTTTAAATTAAGCTGTTGAAATTCATAACTAATACAGAAGATACAGCTTCCAGAGATCGAAAGAAGCCAAAGTTTGAGCTACTGTGTAAAATATTTTAAAACTATTAATTATATTCAATAAATTGACCAGGCAATAATTGTTCTTAACTTTAAATTCTGCTTTTAAAAATCATCATATTGCCATATTTGAATATTTTTTCAGAGTATTACTTAAAGTTAAAGTTTACAACGTAGTGAAGGTGTTATTTTTGACTCTATAAACAGTGAAAAATGTATTTAAAAATATAAGATATGATAATTGCAGTCAAGAAAATAATTTACAAAATTAAATTTGATCAAAGTGAAAATCAGAACTTACCAAGAAAATTTAATAATAAGCTTTTCGTCATGCCAATAAAAAATATGTCTCCCTGTCTTTAAGCTTAATATAGTTCATATATAAAAAAAAGACTAAGGTTATTTAAAAGGTACTCCAAGCATTACTATCTTGATATATCCCCTCCACTTATCACTCCCAATCTCCCCGAGTGCGATCGCCTACTCCATATACCCAGCTTCCTTGTAGGGTCAGCGCGGAAGAGAGCAAACAAGAAATGTTGCAGCTACATTTGGCAGCAAGTGGCGAGCGAGACGAGGAAATAATAATTTATGCATGCGTTGTGGTAGCTTGCTGGCGATGTTGGCTGGGACTATGGTAAGAGGGGAGTGGAGGAAGTGCACCCCAGAAACCGCAAAATGTTGCGCCTTGTTGTTGCACAAAAAGTGAATCTGAGCTGCAGGCGCTGCAGCTTTTGTGGCAACCGGAAAACGGAAATTGTGGCCAGTACCCCTCGTTTCCCCTCCGTTCCCCGATTTCCCGCACTATAATAATAACGCTCAAGGATTTATGCTCCAGCAGCCGTTTAAGTCGCGTTTCAATACGCTTTCTCCCTGGTATTGTCGCCTTAACAAAAACAATTTGCAATTAAATGCTTTCTATTTGCAAATTTACCAGGCCTTTGTTGCCAAAAATGGTAACGAAAAAATTAAAGCAAAACGAACTGAGCTCAGATGCTGCTGCCACACTTCCTTTGGCATCGCGGTTTCAGCAGAATTCGAGGCAAAAACACGACTCTTTGCAAGTCAACTGAATGGGGATTAATCGGGTTCTGCATCCTGCCAAGTGTGGTTCTTATCGAACGAGTTTTGTGGCTTATTGCTTGGATTTCCGATATTGCATTTAGCTAAGATTGGTGGTTTTAATTTATTTATATTGCTGTTTTTAGAGGAAGTGATTTAGAGGGTATGGAATTACTACAGGAATAAATAATGTTTGAACTACGAGATAAGGTTGCAAAATAAATTAAATAAAATTTACTATTCCCCAATATTTTCAGTAAATAAATAATCCTTTTGTGTTTCTTATAGTTCAATATTTTTATACTCTACCCCCATAACGAACTATGTAAAGCCCGCACAATGCAATCAACAAAAAAAAGGAAATACAACGAGAAACCTTTGTGGAAATTACAGAAAAATCGGAAACGAAAATCAAACATATGAATTTAATTGCCTAAACAATTCTAATCAAGCTGTGCGGCCATCAAAGCCATCAAAAGGACACAAAAGGACGAAAATTGCTGATTGCATTTAATAAAAATATAATGTTGCCGCAATCGGGCCACGAATAACCACCACCAAGCGATCCCGATCTGACCGGAAAAATCGAAAAGGGGAGGAGGCTGTGGCAGGATAAATGGCAAACGAATGGACATCGAAATGGAATCAAATCGAGGCGGAAAACGAAAATGAAATAGAAATAGAAATAGAAATCGAAATCGAAAACGAAAACGAATGCGAAACGCAAAACTCACGAGGACGACGACAATGCCAACTTAATTTGTGTCATAGAAAGCATGAAAAGGAGCGGCAGCCAGAGTGGCAGCCAAATTGACATATTGACAGCCTGACAAAAGGTCCACCCAAAAAAATAAAGGGGGCGGGATGCGGTGGTGGGCGGGGCGGGATCTGTGCCGCAGTGCAGTTTGATGGCGGCGTCAAAAATAAACAAACATTGCGACAGCAATAAAATATCAAAACAAGCCACGAGTAGGAGCTGCTGCAGGATTGGAGGCGGCAGGATGGCAGCATGGCTGCTGCTGCTGCTGCTGCGGCTTAATTGAGGCAACAGAAGGCCGTAGAAAAATCCAATCAAAACGCAATGAAAACAAGGATCAAGGCTTGTGTCCCCGGCCAGCTGTAAACCTCAACTCGGTGTGTTGATGTGTGTTATCCTGGCAAATAATCAAACCAGCACACAAAACACAACCAGAGAGCAGCAGTAGCAGCAGCAAACAAGCCAACAAGGACCTTGTCAAGCAGACATGTAAGCGATACAGATGGAGATACTCTACAGGCAGGACAATTGCCGAGTGAGTCCTGCCAGAATCGCATCCTCTCAAGGCTGCAGTTGCATTTTTCCCAAGTCGGTGCTGTGGAGCGTGCGGCAACCAACCCTCCCCTGATGGCAGCCAGCACCCCTCCCGATCCCTGACCTAATCCAATTCCGGGGCACAATGGATAAATCCTGTTTTTGTTTTCGCTTACCTATGCCCTGGATCTGATGGCATTATTAAAGCCGAGAAAAGAAAACACACAGCCGATAAGTATTTATTTAAATTCAATTTTCCACTTGGGGGTAAGAGATCTTTGGTTTAAAGATGCTTCAAAGGATATGGGTGAACCAGGGAATACTGTGGTTAAAATAAGTTTAAAATGATTTGTATATCTTTTAATCTAAAACTCTTTTCGAGTAGAGTTTCTAGCACTCCACTCCACCTCCTTTCAGTCTAAGCCAAGTCTCTCCCTCTTCTCTTGGCCAATTTTATGTTTGGGCCATCAAGCAGAGTCCCGAACTACACCAGGCCAATCAAACCTCATGACCTCCTTCTCGCCATAAAGCCGCCAAATGTTTGCCGTATAAAAACAAATAAGACAAAGCGCACACACATAAACCACGCCCCCAACGCCCCCACATATATCCCCAGGATGATCAACACAGGGAAATTTGTTAGCGTGTTATGTAAATTGCACACAAGAGGCTGGATGGCTACATTATGTAAATAAAAGAAATAATAAGCTTGGAGCTCGCAAAAAAATAAACAAAGGCCTGGGCGGATTGCGAGCATGTATGTTTATTATTTTCATGACGCGTTGATGACACTTTGGAGTCGGGGTCCTGTCACGACCACACTCCTTAAGGATGTGTCGCTGGCAAGTGACATTTCAGGCGCTATATTAACCATTCGACATTTAAAATATTTTATGGGACTTACAGAGTTAAGCGAAAATAGATCCTTTTCTTTAGTATTAAATACTATAAAATATATTTTATTAGCTTACCAAACATAACTCTAATTACTAAAAGAGAGAAGTCTCTGCTTCGCTTCATTTACACTCAGTTTTTAATGATTTTTAACACCAGTAGAAATACCTTCAATTTCGAAAATCAAGTTACACCAGTGATAGTCACATACCCCCTTACTTAGGGCCTCTTCCCGTGGAACACTTTCAATGCAACTCCACAAGACTTCCCTGCTTTCAGGGCAAAATTTAAGTAGTATAAACCAGACACCGCCGGGAATGAAGGCCTTCCTGTCCATCCTTCGCAGCCGCGGCACCAGGTGGTGGGCCCCACTGATGGCGGATAAGGAGCAGCAGGCGGAGCAACTGAGAAGGCACCGCTTGCCCCATATCTCCCAAAGGAAGAGGTCGACCCAGCATCAAACCACCCCAATCCAGGCCCCCAAGCCCTTGGACCAGGAGCAGCCCAAGTGCAGATTCATCCAGTATCGCCGCGCCAATGAGCAGCTGAAGCGTCTGGGCATGGTCTCCGAGGATGGCAGCAAGATGGTCGAGTTGTCCAACGTCACCTGCGCCTCGCCCAGCATGCTGGACTTCATTCGGCAGCGGTACTGCATGAAGAGCCTCCTGCACAGCGTACAGTACATGAAGGCCAGGGACGTGGATGCTGTGAGTCCTCAGCTGCTGCCGCCCATTGATTCGCCCGGGAAGATCATCGGTGTGGACTGCAATTACAAGGATAACTGCAAGGAGCAGTGCATTCCGATACCGCGGGATCCCGCCTTCTACGTGAAGTTCGCCTCCTCGATTATGGGGGCGTTGGACATCATCGCGGCACACAGCCCTGGCAAGAGGGTGGACTACGGCTGCCAGCTGGCCGTGGTCATAGGGAAGCGGTGCCGCGAGGTGTCGCCCAAGGAGGCGCTTAACAAAGTCTTCGGCTACATGGTCGTCCAGGACATTGTGGCCCGTGACTGGAATGCCCTGCTCGGCGGTCGCAGCATCGACACCTTCCTGCCGCTCGGACCCATCATCGTGCATCGCTGTCATGTCCCCGATGTGAACAACCTGTGGATCAGGACGCTGGTCAACGGAAAGGAACGCCAGTCCGGCCATACCAGCAACATGATCTTCAAGGTTGACGCTCTCATCCATCGCCTGTCCCACTATATGACCCTGTGTCCGGGGGACATCATCCTCACGGGCACACCGGCTGGAACCGCTGTTCATTCCAATCCTTCCTCCTTTCTTCAGCCCGGCGACCTGGTCGAAACAGAGATTCAAAATTTGGGAAAAATGTGCAATAAAATCATAGAAGCTTGAGTAATATTAATAAATAACAAGAAAGATAATAGCTTTAGTATAAAGAGTCAAGGATAAGTACAAAAATAGTTGTAGAGGGAAAAATAGGGAACAAACTAAGGATAAGGGAGTTTTTAATTTATAACTATAAAGAATATATTATATTATTATATTATCTTGAACTTCTTAGCAAAATCCTGTTCACTAATCATTTTCCTTACAAATTCCATCATCACATATCCTTCACCGAAATTCCTCTTGCCAATAAATTTGCGATGATGCCGAACAAGGCCAAGGAGGCACATAACCCGGCCAGACGAAGGAGGCTTCTGTTGCGATCCTAATGCGCCGTGCAGGAGCGGGAGAATCATTTTGTAATATAATTTGTTTGGCTGGCACAGGAAGGGGACCGAGATTGGGGCGATGGCAGCGCTTTTATGATACGCCGCAGCAGCATAATCAACATTATCCTCGGAGAGTCACAAGCCGCAAACAAGGCGCCTACAAAGGAGACGGGAGCGGGACTTCCCGCTGCGAAAGCCACGCCGCATTATCATCTCATTGCACAGGACTTAATCCTGCGGCAAGTTATTAAAGCGTAACGCGTTTCGTCCTTGCTCCAGCCCCAGCGCCAGCTCCTGGGATCCTGCTCGCCCCTTTTATTGTTCGCGCTGCGCTTAACTTGTTTCGCATTGAGCCAGAGTACGAGGGCGGAGGAGATCGGGATTGGGATTGCAACTGGAGCTGGGACTGGGTTGGAGGGCAATGCCGCCTTAATGCTAAATGATCCAATATCCTGTTTCCTGCGTTTGTGCTCGTCGGCAACGTCGGCAAAGGCGGCGGCGGCAGCAGCGTTAAAAGGTTCTTTGTGGCCTCCGCTCGCTATTATTTGCCCTGGCCAACTTAAAGATGTTTTCCCTCTGAGCCAACTTGTCCTCTGCCTTGCGCCAGGCTCTCCTGCTCTTCCTTCTCAATTATTTGCTCAACGAGGAGCAAGAAAAATCGTCGGCGAACATAATTTTGTATCTTTTCTTTGCGCACGGCAACTTAAATAGCAGAATGTAAAGTTTTTAATTATGCAACTCAACGCTGACGTTGTCGCATTGTATGCGAAGGGCACTGGGAGAAACATTTTAGGAGTTCTAATAAATTAATGGAGAAATTATTGGTTTCAGAGAATATAGTAAAATCTTATAAGGTTTTTTTAATTAACAAAATATGCATACAAGATAGATTACAGATCCTAGATTCAGCTTCAAATATATTTTCTTGTGTAAAGAAAATAACTTTTTTTAATTGAATAATGCAAAATAAAATTTAAAATCATCTTTATTTGTTAATTGTATGTGTAAAATGAAGTTGTTCTGAGTGTGGCTGTTCTTCCCGTAACTCCCTCTTTTTCCAGGACTAGTGAGCTGGCCAAAAACTTAAAATACACATAATTAGCCATAGTACTGAGTTTCTGCCGCGTTTTTTTGGTAGTTTTATTTTCTGCCCGTTTGCAAAGCGACGAAATTTTGCCACTCCCAACCCTCTTCCTCGTCTATTGTGAGGATTGTGTATCTTTCGGATATCTTTCAGGCTTAGTTTGCTACCCCCCAGTGCCAAAAACTAGGCCAGTTTCTTTCCAAAAGTTGATGTTTAGTTTGGCATAAAATTTGGCGTTGACAAAAGACTCAGCTAATTAAATGAAAATATTAAATGCTTAAATTTATCTTCTTTTTAAATATAAAATATACACAGAGCTCTAAGGAAGGTGTCGTAAATGGCATTCCAGCAATAAAAATGGTTACCTTAAAAATAGGAGTATCAAACGTATCGCGTATTTTATTTCAGGATTAAGCCCACTTCTTAGATGAAAGCCTTCGTGGCTAAGGGATGGGGGCCAGGACACATAAAATGTAACATGTCGTAATATTCACCACAAGCAGCGCCACAGCCAGAGCCAGAGCCAGGACCAGAAACCACCCGAAGTCAGGAACATGCCAGGGAACATGGCATTGAAAGCTGTTGCCAAACGAAATAGGGACCAGGAAGAGGCGGCCACAATGAACGGCTGAAGCCAAAGAGCCCCAGAGAAAAAAAGAAGTAACAAATTCCCCGCTCCTCCCTGGCACAGCATAATCTTTTTAACAATTTGTTTTTGGGAGCTGGCAAAGAGGTGGATATGACACATATCCCCGAGTAAAGTCAATGCCGAGGTATGCTGAAATTTGTTTTGTTTCTCGGCTCCCCTTGGCAGCCCTCGTCTTTGTTATACATAATCCTTGAGAGGTGTGACATTTGTGTGTATAAATTTCAACTTTGATCCGCAAAGGATAACCCTCGGGTGGCCAGAGCCAATTGCCAGGCACGAAATCTAAATAAACACAGTAAGAACGGGAAAGGAGACCCAAAGACCCAAGGAAAAATGTGGCCAAGAGAGAAGTCCTCGAGTTCCAGGGCTCCGACTCGGCACACACTTAAGTTGTCAAAATCAGCACAAAATTCCTCCCTGCCCGAGTGTGTGTGCTGCTTCTTGTGTGTTTTGTGTTTTTTGTGGGAAAATGTTATTTTCCTTTCATTTAACTGTCATGTATTTTGCATACACAAAAGCCAGGCTCCTGTCGGTGCCAAATTGAATGCCCGAAAGAAATGCTGCCGCTTTGTTTGCTCCTCCGAATGCGTAGGTGTTGTGACATTTGACCGCCGCCGCTGCCGTCTGCAGAACATCAAAGGAATGTTCTCCTGTTCTTATTCGCCTTCTTAGGGGACATTAATCACACCTTTTTGGGCATTCAAATGAACAAATTGACACAATACGAAATTGAATTTTTGAAATGAACAAAGGGCATGGCAAGTCCAAGAAATTATTAATTTGCAAAATGTGCCAGCAAGCGGTCATTTCGCCATTTTGGTTTTGACTTTTTAAAGATGAAAGTTGGGGCTAGAAAAAGTCGGATTTTTTTTAAGGATTTAAAGAATTTAATTTGGAATTACCTATATTTTGGGGGTTCTTGCAGCATCTGAAATCTTGTATTATATTCTTACTTTACTTCTTGCCCGACTTCTTAATGCCACCGCCAACAAGTGGTCCTTTTTTGGAAGCACTTGCCTTGGCCGCTTCCATTGCCTTCTGCTGCTCCTTTTGCTTCTGCTTGAAGGCCATGTCATCCTCATCCAGGTCCTTGGCATCCTTCTTGGGAGCCTTCAGAGGCTTTTTCTTACCACCCTCGCGGCCAGACATTTTTAATAGGTAATAATTGACTTACTTATGAGTCGATTGAGAATATTTTAAAATTGAAAGTGCAAGTCAGTTTTTATTATGGGAAGAAAGTATGGTGACTTTTGGACATTGATTTCATGCCTACTTGGTTCACATATTTAAAATAAAAACTACAAACAAAATAATTACAAATTTTTTAGGATATTTATATGTGCAATATTTGCAAAATGTAAGCTTAAAGCTAAGGCTTCAAGGACATACTTTCCTTAATATTTAAATTGGTGTAAAATAAGCCACATAATGCTTATAATTAATATAAAAAACCTAACGTAAGATTTCTTGTTTTTACATGTTGAAAATCACTTGTAATTTTTTCCGAAAAATGTATTGTTTAAGTATATAAATCAATACAATAGTCAGCCCTTGCCTCTAAAAACTTCCCTCTTTGACTCATAAGTACTTTAAATTCCCAACTACAATATTTATTTGAAGTGTGACTCCTTTCTATCCCATCTAGATAGGGCAAACTTTTTGAAATGCCTAAATGATCTCTAATGGATTTAAGCACACGCAGTCTCCCTCTGTGACAGCCATTAAGCAAATAAAATAAAATTTCACATTGCGTGTGCCTTTTTTTCTAGCCCAAACCGGGAGTCCTGTACTGCTCTATGGAAATCCTCTAACGCCCGATAATTACGTTGAATATTTCCAGCGATAATTGCTTGATTTGCACAGTGTGTGTTGATGTTTTCATAATGGATGCTTTCGGGGCATAAATTACGTCCCAAAAGGGGAAGGACTGCGACTCCTGGCATGTGGTGAACAAATGTTGCATGCAGCCCCGGAGTCGAGAGGCAGATTGATAAAACTCTGGGATGGGATGGGATGCGGAGTCTGTCTCGGGGAGAATTAACACATTTGCGTTCGATCAGGATAATGACGACGACAAGGCGACCGCCACAACCCTAAGTCGGGATCAGGAACGGGAGCAGGAGCAGGATCAGGGTGGTTTCTCCCATTCCCCTTTTTGGAATTTCCTTGGGGTGTGTGCCAAACAGTGGCAGCTGCCGTTGCGCAGTTTTTGGAAAACCCATTTAAGCATTTTCCATTTCCACATTTTCCCTCAACGCATGCGTCAATCTTGATTTACGTTCTCCCTTGCACACTCTAATAATTTTCCACTCGCCATCGATGGTTATTAGATCCTAACTCCTCTGGACAGTTTTCAGTTTTAATTTTCAAGTGCATCAAGTATGCAATACATTGACCCTGTCAATATTCAAGCATTTGCAATTATTTTGTTGAAGGAATTTCCCAAAACCGATCTCTATCTGTGACTTATGGGGGTGGACTGTCCTGCCATGTCAGCTGGACATCATCGGGCTCAATGAGCCAGCTCCATTTCGATTTGTCCAGCATTTCCTGTACATAAATTGGATAGGATCCGTCACATAATGTGTGCCAACGGGATTACGGTCTTTATGGGTTGTAATAATCAAGGAAACTAATGGGCAGTCGGATCTTGCTACTGCGGAGAATGTAAATTAACAGGCAAGGGGGCTAGTTATGTTTATTTTGTAGAGAACAGTTTAAGGAACAGAGCTGAAATTAAAAATATTCTAAACTAATAAATAAAGCTACTTAGAAGAAGGAAAAGCATTTAAAAATTTAAGCAAAAAGAAATGTGTAGCTTAAATAATATTATCCTTGATGTATTCAAACTTAATTGCTCTGGCTTCACTTTGCCAACTTTAAATAACTAATTAAGAACCCCCAAAGTCCCAGTATTTAATTTACAAAACCCACAAGCCCCGTTGAAAGCAAATACTCGAAATGAAGTAGGAGCCATTGCAACCAGTTGAGTGCGACTAAGCCCTCTTAATCAGTAATTAGCTCCAGTCAACAAATCAAAGTAAAGCTGACCGAGTGATTTCAATTTTAATTGCCTTAACCCTTCAGCCAGAGCTGCGAGCGAATTAAAAAAAAAAGGAAAATAGTGCTAAGACCTAAGCTTACTTAATGTGACCACTTTGAGCGGTGTAGACGGGCGCGGACATCGGGGATCTGGGGAGATCGGAGGAGTACTCAACCCGTAATCGGCTTAGGGCAATAAATTGTTCACGGCCCGGCTGCATTGCCGCCGTCTCCACGACAAAATGGCCAACAAAATGCAGCGTTTTTGTCATCCTTTCCCTATATCCGCTCCCTCCGATTTTGCTTTATTCTTATTTTTTTTTTCACAATTTACCACAATGATTAATCACCGAAAAGGAGGCGTGCACATTCCCTTCCGCTCCGACCGTGTGTTGGTAATATAATATTTGTCATAGTTCATAATTTAGATATTTTTTACGTCCCTCGGAGGGGTGGCAACAAAAAAAAAAGTAACATTTTGCAGTCTGGTAAAAACATCAACTACATATGCTGCACGCAGTTCAAGTGCAGTCGAGTGGGCTTCCGAGGGTGGCAAATAACATACTATATAGTTTGTGGGTTGAGTTTGTTTGTACAGTCGAGGGGTGACCGGCAGGATATGTCCCCGTGTGTGTTTGCCCAGTATCACTATATCGATGTATCGGGCTTTTTTGTTTGCCTTCAAGGGTGCAATACTGCAGGTCAGTTGTTTGGTAGGTGTTTCCCGGCAAAATGTGGTTGCATCCAGCGCTCAGCGGTTAACCAGAAGGGTTGGGTTTTGCGCCAGTGCTAATGTCAGTGCCAACATCTGATGTAATCAGGAAAAGGGAAGATGAATAGCGGACATAAGGATAAGTAGTCCCGAGTTAAATGGGAGTCAAGATGGGCAGTGTAAATAAAGGAAATGCAAACATTTGTCGGAGATTATCACAGCGCTGATTTGATTATCTGAAGTGGTGTTTGCACTTTGAATTTATTAAGGGAATATTCAATTTTAAAAGGGATCTTAAATTACTATTAAATTTTTTTAATTTAAATTATGAGGCTTCTACAGAATTGCTGACCAGAGTCCCATGTGCCTGGTGCTGCCTTACTTGAGGTAGGGCTTGAATAGCTGTTTTAAGCATATTTATTTCCTTATTTATTTTATTTTTATGTAAGAGAATATATATTAATAAGCCTTATATCTAAGCAAGTACATTGGTTATAATAAACTTGAAAAAATTATTATCATATGAATAAATAATTTCAATAGTTAATCATGGGCTTTTTTAATATCTAAAGCTAAACGAATTTATTTTTAAGATTGTTTACTAAAGTATTATAAATATTAAGCTATGATAAATAACTGAAAATGAATATAATATTATAATTGTATAAATAAAAATGTATTTATATTATAGAAAATGTTTTTTCTATATCCAATTTCATAATAATAATTTACTATATACATTAAACCTTTGATAAATTTCAATCCAATTTCAATCTATTGAAACCATTTCCCAAAACAACCTACCAGCAAAGGTGATTTTCGCACCTGGAACTCGGGGGAATCGGATCGGAGAAGTCATCAAGGATGCAGGTTAGGAACGTTAACAAGCCACACACACAGCCAATTTCTGGGACAAAGGAGAAATTTGCTTTTGGCCAGGATAATAGGTGGATAATTTATTAGCCATCAGACCAGCATCGAGTAACGTTGTGTGGATGTTGGATGACAACTGCAGAGCTGCAGTGACCAGATTGCCCCGATAGTAGATGCAGGATCTCTCGTATGGGCGCAAGGATGTGGGCCGGAATGGAATGGCTTATGTTGGGATGCACAAACAAACGGACAAAGGACGAGTGTTTAGGGTAAACACAAAGGCGACCATAATACAATCATAATTGCATTTTTACAACGGCCCGGGGAGAGAATGTGCCGGATTCCGTACACCCAACTTGGGATATTGACAGTTCGCACCAAGGACATGCACGCACGAAGGGCGAAATTAAATTTTTATCTAATACAAACTCGCAGCAGGCACTCGTCCCTCTTTGGTCCTTTATTGTTATAGACTTCTTTTTTTTGCACTGCGATATGGGATTGGTGGCTCAAGGACATTCCAGGAAACGACACCACACACGCACGCCGTCAGTTTTCACACCAATTCCCGGAGGATGCCAATGTGTGTCCTTCGGTTGGTACATTAATTTGACTTATCCCGGGACAAGGACACGCACTCAGTTAGAAAGTGCAATTAATGCCAAACAATGGCGACTTTTGTCAGCTCAGGACACACACGCGAACGGACCAAGGATACACAGACCATTAGCCGCGAGCCGGGCGATCCATGTCCAAATCCAAGGACCTTGTGCATAATTAGCCGGCACTGCCCGAATGGGTTGTCCTTCGGAGTCAAGTCAAGGTCTAATTGCACAATGCACCGAGGACGCAGCAACCTTGAGTCATAATTGAGGTCCTGCGGGATAATGACTTGCTCGTGTTTTTTCCTTTTGTTTTCCGCTCAACACGCGCCGCGCTTGCGCAGAATCGTGCCCCGAAAGGTGAATTCCAGGCGTGCGCTGATAATAAAACCATTTTATGTGGGCCCCAAGGTCAGCCGAAGGCCCTGACAGGTCCTTGAACATCCTTAACGATAGTCCATAAATGACAAATTGAGTCATAATGGGTTTTTCTCCCCTAAGGCTAAAAGCCTGCCGAGTTCTAAGATCCATTAAGAAGTATCTTTCAGATAAACATATATCCATTGAGTGACTTTTGAAGGACATATCAGGGAGAGATACATTTCCATTGCCAGGGGTTTAATAGGGAATTTTTATGGTAACAAGGATTGCCCACGTGCTATGGAGAGCGCTAAAAGTTTCCACGAAAATCATCAACACTTTATAGCTACGAGAAATGATTTTCATTGATATTTTACTGTGAGAAAAGTGTTCACACGGTAGATTTAAAGTTGGCCTTCAATCCTTTAAATGTGTTAATACCTTTAATATATGGATAATAATACCATTTCCAAGACCAAAGGCTTTAGCTATGATTTATTATACCCTTTTCCAAGACCCAAGACTTATAGCTGAATAAGACCCCAGGTTTTAAGTATACAATTAAAAATCCTTGCAAATACATAGCTTAACCTAAGATATCCTTAATTGCCATGACTTTTTCGAAAAACTACAGTCGTTCTGCCCCTTAAAACAAAAAAAAACCCCATCTTCATCCTAAGTTTCTGCCCATATGAAGCTCTTCTGTCAATTACGAAGCCATCAGCCATGTCCAAAGTCGTGAAATGCATCTTTGCTCAGTCCTCGCCGGCCGCCCACGGGTCTCGAGGCTCGAACTTGAGCCGAGTGGTGCACTTATGTCAATGCAGCATTAAATAACTAAATCAAGCTCAAACACGGCTTCTCCTCCTCGGAGGTATTGTGCCACCAAAGGAGTGGGTTCTGGGACGACAACGGGTTCTCGGCGACAAACATCGGCGGCTGAGGCTGCGACGGCGACGGCGACTACGATTGCGAGTTGCGGCTGCGGCGGGCCAAAGTGGATGCCAAATAACCATAATGGTGTTTATCCACAAGTTCATTTCGCTGTTTAAACATGCCTCCGAATTCAGCCCGGACACAATAAACAAGCCAACTGGATGCGATGCCATCGATGATGCCGCGGCGCCCCAAACATTTCGGCGTGTCTTTTTTATTCCATTTGCACTGAGACCGCTGGACCCTCTGGGGCATAGACTTCGATGGCGATATTTTTGATGGGAGATGGGTGCGTGAGACGGGATTTGTTTTACCTTAGATTATGAAGTTATTTTTAAGGAATTTATTTATTTATTTATAATAAAAACATTTTTCTTTAGATGTGAATGGATTAGAAATGTTTATCGACAAGATTATTATTATATATGGACAACAGTCCTTGCATTCTACATCATATGGAAAATATTGTACATTTAAATGAAATAATGACAAAAAAATATCGCAATATCTGTCACATTGAAAGTAACGCAAGGATGATACACCCAAATTTCAAATATAAAAGAAAATAAGTTATGTGTTTCCGATTACATTTTAGAAATGCCATATAATATGTAAACAAAGTATAGATTTATCGCAAATTAATATTAAAATATTGAATAAAGTTATATATTTACCAAAAATGCTACACGCTTTTTAGTCATTTAAGGAAAGAGAAATTAAACAAAAAACATCACTACAAGTTTTCCTTGACCATAAACATTTATATTATTATTATCACAGAAATTTACTCGGTTTAATTTCAACACAGCCTTTAAAGACTTTTTACAATACAATAACCAAGACTTTAAATGTTTTGTAAAAAAAGCTTGTTTTCTTGGCCTTACTAATTATTTAGAAAAAAAAAAGATCTGAGCTAAGGCTTTACATTCCCAATTATGCTCTAATAATTAATAAGCCTACAAAGCCCTGCATTTTCAACCTTTAAAACCCCCATCACGTTCGCATCTCTACTTTCAATGGATCCGATGGCTTCGATGGATCCGATGGATGGATGGCTGAATGGCTGGACGGCCCAAGGGGCTTGGATTGGACTTGACTCCTCTCCACTCCACACCACTCCACTCCACTGTACTCCACTCCATCCGATGCAGAGCCACCTCCTATCCACGGTAGCCACTCACGAGCATCGTCGAAGTGCATTGCGCTGTTATTTTAACGATTATGCTGATGAGCCGCGATGGCGACGCGGGCGATGATCCATCAGGGTTCTGGACATGGAAATGCAATTTGTGTAATTTATGCCGATGCCCGGCGAACGCAACCCGATATGCGTACGATTAGCCAGCGATCCGCCAGATACAAAATGTTCGGCTATCGCAGATGCAGAGCCACTTGTCCGTCTGGGCTCCCGCCGATCCCCGATGCTTTTGATTTATGATTTCAACAGCACCGAAATTAAAAGGCTTTTGGGTTTTAGTGTTTCTGACCTGCAGCAAATGTTGTCATCGATGAGAGAGATGACCAGGCCCATCTTGGCCCAGCCATCATCAATTAATAAAACTCTTCTGGTTCTAAGTCCTCTCCCAGAAGACAGAACATCAATCAGCTTATCATATCACTCGGTTGAGTAGACAGTTTAAATGTCAATTAGAAGGCAGGGCTAGTCCCGGCCTGGCATCATTAAATATAAATTATGAGGGTCTTGAACTGGTCGGCAGTGCTATAAGCCGGTAAGACGGTAGCTAGTTGGCCCAAAGGCCGAGACAACTTTCGGGTTAAATCTCTGGCAACTGGGAGAATCAATCAGAATTATCATAAGCAGACGGTTGGGCTTACCTGCAGAGAAACCTGGTCTTTATTCACAATCGAAACCCCATCTCCCACAAGGGGAAATTATCACAGAAATTGGGCAATAATGAGTTGGGAATTTATATCAAAAAGAGAAGGATTGAGATTTAAAATTTTACAACATTAAAATGTGAATAAAAAATATTTACGGCTATGTCAAACAACATTTAAATAGTTCATTACTTTGGAGAAAACAATGCTACCTCGTTTATTTTTTCTCTCTGTGCACTCCACACAACGGAATCCCGTGAATTATCCTGCCATCGGAAAGCGGAATTTACTATTTGGCAATATTTTTGCTTTATGAGTGCATCAAGGATCCACGCTATGCGAGCAGGAAGGACGCGAGGCAACCTTCGACTGAGTTGTGTTGACTCGGCGACAAATCGTTGCCAACTCGAGCGTCTCGGCCGGGCCAAAAGCAAATCAGAGCGGTGAAATCTCAACTGCATGAGGGGAAGACTGAGCGCAGGGGCAGTGCAGTGCGGGCAATAGCATTTCATTGACGTTAATAAATGACCGGAAGGACATTGTATGGCATGCCATGGCGTGGCAATAAACAAACAATAGCAAGAAAGGAGCTCGGACCTCGGACCCCGGACCTGTGCGGAGTCCAGAAGGAATCCTGGAGTCCTGAAGTCCTGGAGCCTGGCTCCTGGACCAAGTCCTGTTGCATTTTCGGCCAGCCGGAAGTTTACTGCAGCGTCTGGCACCCTTTTTTCTCTTCGACTTCTTCGTTTTGGCTGTTTGCTGTCCCTTCTTTTTGTTGCCTTTTGCCGCTGCAGAAAATTTCATTTCTTGGCGAATTTTTCACAGGATATGCGATGTAGGAGAGGGACAGAGAGGGAAAAGCAGCTGCTTTCCAGGATGCCTGCTTAGGTGTGGGAACTGAAATCGCCTTTTCTTCGCTTGGCAAAAATCAATCGCAGTTAGTCGGAAGTACTTGCGCACTTTGCTCTCAACATTTTACGCAATGATTAATTGCCCTCCTTGTTAGTGCAAGAAAAACCAAAGGAACGGAAATGAGGACAGACTTGTAAGGATCTGGAGGCAAGTGCAGTGTTTTGCCAAGGGAATATGGCTCTAAAGGGGCTGCAGAAAATTAAATTAAATGGTTGGAGGTTCAGTCAGAGCTCTTAAACAATTGTAAGTTTTTGGGCGAATACTTAAATTCGATTTTATTTTAGTTGGTTTAAGATGGAATGGTTTAAGGGAACTACTAAAGGTTTCTGAAAGTTTATAAATTTAAAATTTATTTGAAAACCATTAAAGTTCTATGAGGATGTTTTTTCTAAAGCCTTAAAATGGCAACTTGGTAGGGGTGTAAATAATTTCATAACTTTCTCAATGAGCTTAGGTTGAATTTAAAGGGTTTTTAATGCCAGAATTTAGCACTTTAACCCTTTAGTTGTTGATCCAAAATATATAATCGATGCTATCACCACCATAATTCGCTCACAATCATCCATTAAGACAATTTGTAAATCGTATAGCAAATTGTTGGCACAACCTACGCCACGCCAATCAAGTTTCAATTGGCCGGCAACCGGAAGCTCCATAAATTCCGGCTGGTCCAATGTCAAGGCAGTTGGCCACCGGGAGATCGGGCGGAGGAAGAGCAGGCGGCGGGACAGCAGCACATCCTGTTAATGGCAACAAACTACGTAATAATAATTGTCAATTGCCAACACGTACGATGATTACACATGTTCCAAAACGGCCAGCTGCAGACGGAGGACAGCGGACGGCGGACTTCTGGCCGTTGGCTGCTGTAGGAGAAGCCATTTAACGTAATATGGGTAATATGTGAGACAGGCCCCTAAGTAGCCTTAAGGCAGGGGATAACACAGGGCATTACAGGACACAAGCGGACACGGATAGGGAGACACGGAGGCCGAGACAGAGCCAGAGACACCGATACCGATACCGATACCCAGCGCAGGAGTTTCCTCTCCTGGGTAATCCCCAATTAAATTTTATTCTAAAGCAATTTGCCAAAATAGTTTTCCTTTTCGGCAGCAAGATAAGCAAACAGAGAGTAGTAGGATCCCCCATTCAATATTTTTTCGCTCTGGGTTATTGTCAAAAAAATTGTCAGAGGCACGCCGGCCGTAAATAGCCTCGTAAACATGAGGATTAGCCTTTGTGCTGCTGAGTCCTGGCCAAAAGTGTCACTCACTCGAAAGACAAATATTGCCTTTGGCCCCGAAGGAAGCTGATATGTCGCAAGATTTGCCCATGCCAGTGACAGGCGATACAACAATGCATAGCATATCCTGGCTGTGGAATCCTTATGTGTCGCTCTGGCAATTGTATGCACGACATTGATGGTCCTTCTTCGACTGAAATCCAATTGCACAGCTGCCACCGCCTCCTTCTCCCAGTAAATATGAAACAAATGCACAATTTCTGACTTCAGGTTCCCCCCGGAGACATGGCTGCTGAAAAATTGTCGTGAAATTGGCCAACAATGAGCAACGAATGCCTGTCATTCTCCGACGATTCGAATTGTACTCCGATATATTCCGGTATATATGTCGGAGTTCGATTTTTATCACAGGTAGAGGTATCTTTTTGGTAGATTCCCATCCGGTGGCATTGTGTCACGGGTCTAATAGGCGCATCTAATGTTTTGCGGAAGACTTTTGTGGTCTAAGAAGAGGATGACACAGGAAGTTGGCCGGGACAAATCACCAGGAAGCCAGAGAACTAGCCCCCAAGGAATCAGCTAAGAAATAGAAATACAAAATCAAAAGGTTCCGGTTTTGATTTATGGCCAAGCATAGCAGCTTCTGTTGCATTCTTGTCATTGGATTATCATTATATATGGTTATAAGAAGGGATTCTTTTATAATTCTCTGGGAATTCATCGGTTTTATCAGATTTATTTAAATACAAGTAATAGGAAATGCAGTTTGTTTGAATATTCTACAGATTTTTAATACTATTCTTTTTATTTAATCACAATTAACCTACCTTAAGTCACCTAAACTCTTAAATTCGATGATGGCCTTGTTAATTATTTTTGATTTCATTAAACCTAGATTACAGCTAACCACAATACTTAGGCCTTCACCCAAGGCCCTCACCAGAGGCCCTCTAATAGCTCACAGTTAACAGCTAGGCAATCATCTCGATCATCTCCACTCACCAAAACGGGCAAAATGGTAACAATGAGTGGAAAAATCACTGCAATTATGCGGAACAATTTTCCAATGAGAGACCTTCCTTCTTACACATATGAGAAACCTGTCTGAGAGTCATATTTTGCTTTAATTAATACATTCCCCCTGGACAAGACAAGGCCAAGACAATGCATCATGACGATGATGATGAGTAGGCGACAGGTAAGCGCAAGATCCAGATCCCCCCTACTCTGCTACCTTTAAGGATAAGACACGCCTCGAAATCCCAAGTTGATGTCCGTTATTAAAAAAGAACTAAGAGAAATGAAGGTAAAACAGGTTCCAAAGCAGGTCCAGAGCACACGCAAGCGATTACAGAAATTATGGGGTCAGAGCCAGGACAATGCGTGAAGGCATTTCCTCCCGATCCCGATCCTTATCAAACCCTGACGTGTGCAGGTGCATTCCCCTTGAATGGGAAAGTGTTTTTTCTCCGCTCTCCCGCCTCTTGATGTAATTAAAATTGCCAAAAAAAAAATAATAGAGCTGGATTCCAAGTCAATGGCAAGCTGAAAAATATATAGTGCCAACCTTCGAGCTGATCTGGTGATAGCCAGGCTAAGGTTTGCTGGCCAATTGCCAAGTGGGGTGCACTGGAAAATGTTGGGGTTTTTGTGGGTTAATAGGATAGGTTTCAAAGCTTATTTAGAGGTTTATATTATACAAATATACGCGAATAAAGTATTTTCCGATTCTCTGGGAATAGGAATCTGAGTTGTGGCTAAAACGTTTTAAGCTTATTTCACCGTCCTCTCTTGGTCCAGAATCCAAGTCCAAGTCCGAGTTCGAGTCCGAATCCCAGTCCAAGACAGCGGCCATTCGGCTGATAACGGCATGAATAATGTGTCGGTGCATTACTGCATTTGTTTCTGCCAGCAGCAGGCAGCAGCGGCACCGGCAACAGAATCAAAGTTTTGGCCTCTCTGGCTGTTGGCCAAGACACATGCGGGTCACTGGACCTGGGACCTACGACGGACTCTGTTTTGGGCTGCCTTGCCTCGCTTTTAATTAAAAGAAACTTTGGCTCAGATAAGGCCGCGTAGATAGGCCCCCAAAACCGAAGCTGAGTGCTATCGACATTCTTTTCCCGGGCGGCGGGGAATATTTAATAAGCGTTATCATTGAAATACGAGCAAGGCCCCCGATCGAAATATAAAATGAAAAATCAAGTTTAATTTCCTCAGGCAGGAGAAGACATAATTAATGTGATTCTTGATAGTCCAAACAGGTTGTACTATCGCCCGCTAAACATGAGCTTTCCAAATTAAGTTAATGTCAGCTCTCAGATCGGAGGGAAGAGTTAGCCCAAAAGTCCAAACAGTGAAAACATGTGCAGTTATAATATTCCAGCTATATATTTGGATCGTTAGAAAGTCAATGGAGTGTTGAGTGTGGGAGTTTAGCTATTAATTTTGAGATATTTTAGGGTTTTATAGAGCTAAATAATTTCAGAGATTTTTATTTTAAATTGATTTCAATTTAACCAGATTTTCTATTCTTGCAAAATCATTATCTCTTGGTTTTTGATAGACTGTTTTTCATACTCTATTCAGAGAACAGGATCCCTAACAAATTGATAGAAAACTACCTCCAAAAAAACCCATTAGCCTTATTGAATTACTTCTAAAGGCCTGCTAATTACAACTTTCTTTTTTCTACAACGCATCGCCCACAACTCCAGGATAATGTACCCCAAAAACCTTGGCAAAAACGTAAAGAACAAACGGTAGAATAGAGTTCCACCTGCTGAGGTGTACACCAAGTGAGTACAAAGTGCAATTAAACTAATTGAAAGGCCCTGGCTGCATCTGAAATTCAAATCACAAGAAACGCATCTTTCGGCAATCATTTTTGATGGATGATGATTCTCCGACGACGACGACGAACGGCTGCAATGTCAAAGGATATCCCAACGAGAGGCAGACTAATGCCCGCAAACATATATCAAAAAAACAAATATCGGCCGGTCGTCTGGGATGGCTGGAGAGCCAGACAAAGGTAAGGCCTGCTCGCCAGGCGAGGAAATCCAGGTGCATTTACAAATTTGACGCCGCCGGCTTTTCAGCTAAAACCAAAAACCAAGCCGAAGAATGGAAACAAAACACACACACAGCACTCAGGCCCGGAGTCCGGAGAAGTGAAAAGAAGATGCACAATGCCAGATAAATGCCACGATGTGAGCGATGATGATGTTGGTCTGCGGCTGCGGTTCCATAATGCAGAATGCACCTTGCCAGAGAGCCCTGTCCGCAGAACCCAGTACCAAAAACTAAAAGGCTAATGATTTCAAATGCTAATCGAGGCGGACGGACAGCCGAGAGTTTTATACCGGGCACGCGTTTTATACCTGCCTTGTACCCATATCGAAGAGGTTTGTCGAAGCCGCAAGATGTACCCGCTCAGATACCGATACAGTTGCCGGTTCGGTCGATTCCCCCGAAAGGATGCAGGTGGAAACTGATTTTCAGGAACATTGGAAAGAAAAGGGTCTTTTGTTTGACTAAGGCGTGTGTGTGGTGTGGCTGCGAATTAAGGGCGCCGCTGGGCCTGACCATATACATCGACTTCCCGAAGTCGAACCCCTATCAGAAATGGTTCGAACTTTGATGGCGAAAGGTAGATAAAAGTCAAGGGTAGAAACCTACACATGTCCTGGCAGTGACCTCATATGAACTTTGTTCCAAAATCGGGAGAAAAGAGTACGGAAAATAAAAGATTTCATATACTTAAATCAGGGGTGTCCAGGGAATACTTTGGCTCGTTAAAAGTGCATTTTGCAGGGTATGAAATAAGACGGAGTGGGTAAATATGAGAGAAAAAGAAGCTAAAATATTATTTAAAATGGTATAAAAAATATCCCTTAATCCCTCTAACTTATCCAAAACATTACCAGTTACTCACAGACAGTCTCCTGTAGCCCTTTTGGCCATTTTGATCGCTAATTGTCTGACACCCGAATCTTTGACTCAGCCCGCTGAAGTTGGCCTTTCAATTGCAGCTTTCTTTTGGCCATTTCGAATGTCGTTTGTGTGAATTTATGCATAAAATATGAATATGTCTCGGCGAAAAGTTTATTGAAAACGTGTCTCCGTCGCGGGCTTTTCCCTGCCGCTGTTCCTGCTCCTGTTCCTGCATGCGTTATAAATCACGCAAAGTTTTCCAGAAAGCGAACTTTACGCAGCACTAGCAGAAGTTTTATGTCATCAAGTTTGGCAGGCGGGGAGGATACTTTCCGCTCTCCACTTCCCACTTTCCACTTTAATTTTTTTACTTTTCCGAGGCGAGGGAAGCGATCATAGTTCAATGAGCAAATTGCACGTTGATTTGTTAGACTTGAATGCTGGCGACGACTTCCTCCGGCGATTGCTCCGATATTTGCCTGGTTCGCTTGAAAGAAAGTTCCCTCTTCCGAAGAAGAGCCTTTGTGCCCTGTGATTAATGAGCTAAAACCACCGAAAAGAACTGCAAAAAATTAAGTAAAATCCACCTTTAGCCAGAGCCAGAGCATAAAACGCAGCTCCGAAACTTTGACCTTTTCGCTCTTGGTTTTGGGAGTTTTTGCGGGCCGCCGAAAGTTATTAAAATCAGTGAAGGAGAAGGACCTCGACGGCGGGGGGCACATCCTTGGACATATATAATTAAGCGCTCCTCGCAAGAAGTTCAATACCAAATCAAAGTTAATCGGCCTCGTCTGCACTCGAGTCGAAATTCGAGGCAGAAAGAAAAAGGTTGATGGCTTGCGTGACAAATGTCTTTTGACTTTGGATTCCCCGCAAAATGCCACCAAATCGAGTCTAAACTTTGGATTTTGGTGCCCTAATGGGGGGCAGGGTATAATTTTCCAGTTCTCCACACGCATCCCCCGATGCCGCCGCAGAATAATCGGCGGTGAGAAGTACCCAGCCAACTGACAATTGTCGGTAATTATGGGTTCTGCACAAACAAGACGAAATAAACCAAATCAAATACCATTTCATGGCATTTAAATGTAATTGGAGTTGGATTCGCCGCACAAGAACAGTGATTAGCTGCTCGACTGCCTGTCTGAATGAGTTGCCTTTGGAAAGGTAGAAAAAATAATGCAGACCGTTTAGACTGGCATGCAGAACAGTTAAGATATTGTCTAAGGTCTGTCATAATTCAGGGGAATCTAAGGCCTCGGGGCCAAGACAGTGGTTCTGTGGAAGAAGATGGCAAATTAGAGGGGTTTTATGTGGGTATCACTTAACGTAAGTTAATGAATATAATTTAATATAGAACAGTTAGAGGCACATTCTTCTGCTTAAGGATTTCAATAAAAGGTTTTATTAAGCACTATAAAAAATATTGGAATTAAGTGCAAGACGTTCTGTTTTTCATTGCTGAATAAATCATAAAAATATCTACAATGGTAGTTAATTAAATACTTATATATATTTATTTATTATATTTATATAATCTGTATAATAAGGCATATATATTTTGGCTGTCTTTTTATAAAGCCCTTATGTAAACTATAAGATAAGATTCCCCATTACAATCTATAAACGATATTTAATCTAAGTTCTTTCTGAAATAATCTTGTATATTTTCCCCAAGACTTATTGCTCAACCTTTCCTAAGTCCCAAACAATAAATAAATGTGTTGACATTCAAATAAATTGAAGAAACTTTATACTTAAACCTATGACTCATGGCGTTTTGACCTTACATAAATAAATAGGTTTCTTGGAGTACTTCCAAGAATATTCTTCAAAAATCCCCTTGTAAACCAAGTATAAAAACCCGAAAGCTTCCTAAGAACTCAGCTTTCTTTCAGTTGACTTCCGATTAGATTTCAATTTAACGACCTTTCCCCACTCGATCTTTGAAGATCCCACAAATCAAATAACCGCCATTCAAAGTTTCTTTTGAAACCTTAGGTGAGCCACAAATATTTTGATGGCCTGAAAGCGATCTTCGATTTTCCATAGCTCTTATCTATATGGGTTTTTCATCCGCTCCGAGAGCCGGAAACTATAGAGTGCACATTTGGAGGCAAGGTAACGTAATTTATGCGATTTGACGAGTGTAAACCCAGGGCATTCCGAGACAGAGTGGTGCCCCCCGCCTGCTTAGCATTTAAATGGTGGCCACATTTCCGCCTCCAGGGATCAGCCGAGTGCCAAAGAGTTGAACTTATTAACATTTAATTCGAAATCAAAGTAAGAATGACTTGGCCCAGGGCCAAACTCATTACGGATGCGTGTGCATTGCCTTGAGGAGAGTCCTGACCAGCTGGAATTGGAACTGAAGGCAGAAGCCTTTGTCGGCCGGAGGTGACAAAAGTGTTGCCTTGCATTTGGCAGGTGACCAGGTAGCAGTTGGCAATCCCCGAAGACACACTCACCCGACTCCGACTCCTTCATTAGCATTTCCAATGGGTTTGGGCTCTTTCGGGGCTCTTTCTTTCCTGCAGCTAATGAAATTTAAACAGCTCTGAGCCGGGACTGAGCCCAAGTTTCTTCTCCTAAGTTCAATAGGTCGTCTGAATGTCTGGGCCTGGGCTCCCGCTGACAGAATTCGTCTTTTTGGGTCTTATGCTAATGCCGCACGAGGGCCAACAAAGGAATTATTTAATTTACGCTCCGCAGCCGAGTTCTCAGTCACTTTGCTTGATTCGCATTATAATTTACACGCATGTTAGGCGCTCGTCTTTAACCATTTTGTGGTTTTATTTTTTCTCCAACATAAACGACTGCATAAATATGGTTCTTTGTAGGGGAACTCCTTTGTTTGTCCCCAACAAAGGGGGAAATTTGTTGGATGAGAAGTTGTGAAAAATTGTTATTGATTTTGGTAAGCTTTGTCTGAGCCCGATCTTTACGATCGTCTTAGGAACCGGGAACGTGCTTTAAGTAGCTTTAAAAAAGGTAACAACCCCATGAAAGGGTTTTCTTTAAAAAGCTAGAAATATCTTAAGATTTTTAAAAAGTATTTTAAGGTGTTTGCTATTGGTTTTAAGGAAGTCTTGTCAATATATGAAATATTCCTTGAAGTTCTAAAAGGAAAGATAAGAAACCCCATTTATATTTACTCTCTACCTTAACTGAATGATTTTCTATATTTTCAAGTTGTTTTAACTATTCCCCTCCTTCCGCAAACATTAATTCCCTTGTTTAAACCCTCGAAAATGATCGTCTGAATTTTCCCAGCTCAATATCTGAATTTTGCCCGAATTTCATTTAAATGTTCAGCTGTTGGACTTCACACCGGGAATGGCAAACAAAAGTTGGCTTAAATGAGCTGGTTGAGGCCCCTCCGAGGACCTCCGGCTATCATCAGCTGCCTGATGTCGTCCTGTGACACATCAAAATAATCCTCGACAGCTTAATTATGTACGCTCCTCTATATCCCGGTGTGTGTCTGTGTGAGTGTGCCAAACAATAACCCACGAGCAAACACATCCTTTCTGCCATTATACTGTGTATTCCACCGCTGAATTCCTTTTTTTTTGTGCCTGAACCCAACGGAATGAAAGGATTTATGCGCAAAATGCCACCCGCAAGTGGCCGGAACAGCCATTCAGTAACAAAAAAAAAAAAGAGAATTTCCCCGCCAGAGTGCTGGATATTATGAATTTTCACAACGCTCGGCTGAGTGGCTTAAACGTCCTGGTAATTATTTGCCGGCAGCGGCCGCTCCTCTCTCACATGCACACATTGGAGAACGACCCGAAAAAATGTTTTAAATGACAACAATTTTCACTGGCGGCCGCAACTTTTAATGAGAAAAATTACCGCGTGAAGAATGAGCCCAGACCGGCGACAAAAAGCAGAAAAAAATGTAAATAATTCTTATCATTTTTGGACTGTCAAATATCACACCCCGGCGGAGCCGCAAAGCAACCGCAGGCCCAAGGAACTAACACCTCGGCGCGCATCCTCTTATCTGGTGGAAACAAATTGTCGGGATCAGGACCAAACCTAGCAGCATCCTTATCACACGCGGCCTCTCGCTTATAAATAAATATATTTAAGCCGGCGACATCTGCATACATCTTGTTTCATGTTTTGGAAACCGGGTCTTCTGTGAGCCTGCGTGTTGTAGGTGTTGCTGGCAAATGTTTGCCGAAGATTTACGCCGCCGGGCGGAAGTTTTCCCTCTTTGGAGTACTCGCTAAACGCTCTTCCAGCTAATCCCAAGTGTGATAATTCTCGGTGTGTGACATTGACATTGTGCGGTGTGGGGAGAGATAAGTTTCCAGTAACATATGTCGGTAATGATTGCGCCCGGGCTGATGGATGTCGAGCTGAGGGAAACCCAACCCAACGGCAACGGGCTATGATAATGAGCTGGAGCAGTTGCCGCATCTATAATGGAACTCTGGGTGTGGGTTACCTCACGTAATGCGACTTGATAGTTAAAGTTTCGTTGCGAGAGTCAAATTCCAGAGATTGCTGACTGAAACCTGCTCGGAATCAGCTATGAGCTGTGGTTACTGTGACAATCTGCTGGGATAAGAGTCAAGGATGCAGAAAGGGAATAAGTTTCCATTTCAGAATCCTTGCTGATTTGCTCAGTCCTCAGGGAGTTGCCTATACCCTATAAGAAATATATATGTATTATCAGAAAATCGGGTTATTAATGATGAGTGGAAAACCAAAACGGAAGGAGTTGAAAAATCCACATATATCTTTCCCAGGCTAAAATGCTAAAAAGACGTTAATAATCGACAAAGACCCATAATATCCTGATCCCATTCGTTATGCAGGCCTGGGAAGAGTGCTCCAGGCCCGATGGCGGCGTTATCACCTTTTAGGGACAAACCACCCAGGAGGTCCTGGGCCACAGGACTAGCCGGACTCGGGCTCGTTAAAATTTCATTCGTTTGCCCTTTCATTAGCGAAGCTGTGATAATTTTACCCCGAAGAAGAAGACGACAGCAAGGTATCCCAAAGAATAGGAATCGTTGAACGGACAAGAGTCGGCGGCGTATGGAACTGATCTCATCTGATCTGGTTTAAATATTACGGTGGCTGTCGGCATTTCAAAGCACCCCGCCACCGGTCGGGCGAGAGAGAGGCGCTGCCCTACAACACATTTTGATTAAGCATGAAGTCGTGTCTACGGGTCCATGCTTCTATGGTTCTCGGGGTTTGTGGGTCTATTTCCTTTGTTTTTTCCGCATTAAAATTCTTAATTTATTTCAGTCAGCATCGGGCGCGATGATGAGCATCGGCTGAACTTCAGCAAACAGCACTCAAGTGCAGGCCGGGCATTAGGCACAGTCATTCCCACCGCCCCAGCCCTTCCTCAATCCATCGAAAACCATTCCCCGAATCATGTCCCTCACACTTTCTGTTAGTGAATCTCCTTCTGCACTTGGAAAAAAGAAGACTGCATTTAACTTGAGAGTTGAGAGAGAATATAAGGAAAATAGTTATCACGAAAACAGGATTAAAATTTGTATACATTTATAAAATAAAGATCTAAAATTATATATCTTTTTTTATACATTTTCAAATACAGATCTAAAAATATACATCCTTAAGAAATTTTTATTTATATCTTTTTTTTTTGGTACAAATAAAGCACATTTATTTTATTAACATAAAATAAACTTCTTTGAAAAAAGCACTTGGGAAATATAAGGATTTAAAATCAATAAAATTGTAGTATATGTAGATATTATTATAATTATATTTAATGCCTTAAATAATTTATTACCTTCTCTAAGACACCTGATTTTAAAACCATAAACGTTGCATTTTTTAAATGTTAGCAATTGTTTTACAGAAAAATGATTAACATAAATGTATAGAATGTATAATATGTATATTTATTCTATTAACATTTTCTTTTCTCTGTAAAGAAAAAGCAGTTGTGAATTATAAGAGTTACAAATAAATTAAAATTCCGATCCAAAAGTAAGCTAATAAATTCCAAGCCTAAAAATATTTATTTCTTACTTTCAGAAAAACATTTAATAGATTTTTAAGTCATGATTATTCCTTTTTTTAACCGTTATCCCTCGAATTTTCTTTCAGTGCCCAATAGCTCTATATTCTCAGAGTTGGGCGTTAAGTGCGGCACATTCTCAGTTCAAAGGTGTGTGTGGGCCCGATGCGTGAAGTGGGCGTGGCGGCGCCCTCTTCGCAACTGCAGCACTTGATTGTGCAATAAAAATTGAGGGGCGGCAAGGGCATCGCGAATCGCTCGACTCTGGGCATCAGAGAGACACAGCTGCGGGCCATTCGCCACGCTCTTCCACTTCGATTATTTATTTATGTTCATGTCCCTGTCGCGATGCGGTTTTTGGGAAGGTGCCAAGTCATCGAGGATCGCTCAATTTGCTAAGCATCTGAGGCCAGATGGCGCCAAGGCCCGAGTTCCGCTCGCTAATAAGACAACAACAGATTTCTTGTAAATTATGGCAACAGGGTGCGCGAGGGAGGGTGGAACTGACTGCATATGAAAAATGAGTTGTTAAGGTGGCAACACAACATAAGGTGCACGCAAGCGGAGGGGAAGGGGTCTGTTTTCCAAGGAAGTCTTTCGATTTAATTAAAAAGCACCCCGAATGCGAAGACTAAAGTAATATCAAAGGAAAGCACAGCCTGAATGCATAGCCATGAAAAGCTGTAGACGGAAAAGCCCAGACAAATATTTGCCCTCGGCATGCACAGGGAAAGTAAAATATTTTAGGCTTAAATTTTATAAAATGTGAGAAATAATGAAGGAATAAATTAAACTAAAATGTAAAATAAACCACTGAAAGATAATCAACTTAATTAAATTGATCATTGATTATACCAAACTTGTAGACTCTATTTAAAGGAGTTTCAAAAAGTTAGGGATTTCCGAGGCATCCTTGAAGTAATATATTTTCCGGAAAGAATGGCAATGATTTGCCATTTATTTATGACTTTTCAATATTTAAGAAAATACATTCAGTAAAAATAAAATAAGTTTGTTATACATCAAAATTTAATTTCCAAGAGTTTCTTATATATATATCGGCTTAACATTTCCGTAAATTTAGCTTTTTAACTATATCCTTTTCAGTAACACCTTATGGCACACTTCTTTCCCTAATCCTCATTTTCTCTTAAATTTCCTCTTCGATTATTCCTCCAGTGCAGGAAAATGCACAAGTGATATGTGGGGCCATGGAGATGGAAAAGATGCGAGGCAAACTGAATGCCAATGACAAATTTATGTATAAACTTTAGCGCTAAAGTGCCACTAACTAACCTCTTCACACACACGCACACACCTGTCGCCCCTGGATAAAAGGTGAGTGCAATGGCACGGCGCTTTATGAAGGAATCCAAAGGATCTATGAATAGATGCACCTGAGTTAGAGGACGAACGATGAGCGATGAGCAAGGGGCTACGGCACTCACAATGAGGACTCCCACGTTGATTACTATCAAAAGAGCGGCCTTCTGAAGGAGGGAGGCCAGAGACTGGAAAAAGGGGTTCCAAAATGGGATACAAAGGGGTCAAAAGGGGGTTGTTAACAGGGGGTCTTCAGGGGGTCCAGAGGGAGGTCCAGAGGGAGGTCCAAGGTGCCATAAAAGGGGATCCTGCTAGTGGGTGCAAAGCCTCTGACAATGTCAATGTGCTGCGGCTGCCGCCCAGCTTTTAATGATTTATTTGAGAAAATTTACACGTGAGCGCCGGAGCAAAAGGGGGCGTGGTGACGGGGCGGGTTCGTTGAAAACAAACACTAACACACAGACGCCGGCAAACAGAAGATGAATGGAAATGGGAACCCGCATGGAAATGGAACTGGAACTGGAACATGGCAGGGGCTGGAGTCGGAGTCCAAGAACATATGCCTGGAGAGGGGGCCATCCTGGTGAATTAAGTTGCCAGACCATGAAATGCTTTGGCACGTACGTAGCGCCAATTCCGCGAAGCTTTTTGCATAAACAAAAGACAGCGGCGTGGGCGCCGAAAAGGGGGCTGGGGGTTAGAGGTTGGGCTATTGGGCACAGGGCCAGGTGGGGTTCTTCCAGCTCTCGGCTCTGCCTTGCTATCTTCTCTCCTTCATCGCTCGTTCGCTTTTTGTGTGTGTTATTTCTGTTACAATTCGCGCTTTTTTCCATATTCCTTTAACGATTTATCATGCGAAAATTGTCTGGGGCCAAAGCCACGCTCACTTTGCATATGCCAAGCTGGAGCTATGCACAGTGGGGCCAGGGGTAATAAAAAACCAAAATTTGTATGTTTTAGAGTAAGAAAAATTTTCAACTATCCTTGCATTTACTTAATTTTTATGAAAATCAAGCAGATACTGTACATAAATTTAATAATCTTTAAGAGTAGTAATCTAATGATTACTTAGGGGGGCGAGTCTTATAGGCTAAAAATATTAAAAACTTACCTTAAAATTATTTTTTTTATTTTTTTAACGATTATTAATTTTAGCTCGAGGTAAAATAAATTAAATGTTTATTAAAATATTTTCTTATTAATTTAAATCCAATACTTAAGGCATGAAATGAAAACGAAAAGGGTTTGAAATAATATTTATATTGACCTTCCTTGAACTTTATATTTAAGGGGATAAGTCTTATTAGCTTAAAAAGTAAAAAACTTATAGGCTTTAAAATAGGAAAATTATTTTCTTACGATTATAATGTTAGTGACAAATTTAAGCTAAATATTTATTGAAATATTCTCTTATTAAATTAAATAAATTACTTAACTTAAAATATATACAAATTAAAGATTTTTAGTGATATTTTTTTTTTACCTTATTTAAACATTAAACTTATATTTTAATACCGACAAGTTTTTTTTAAACTAATGATTTTTAAATGTTCAATGTTGATTGGAACTTTTCTCTTAAAAAATCCGTTCCTTTTAATAATTCTTCCTGTAAAAAAAAGTTAGGTGAAATATTTACTTTCCATAGGTAAATTAAAAAGCAATTTTCGAAGTTGTATATTTATATTTATATACATATATTTACATTTATATTTTAAGAAGGTGAAGCTCTCATTCCTTTTTGCAATCAATTTAAACCTCAATAAAATCGGTAAGTCTTAAACTTTTTGTGCGGTAAAATCTTAAATCGAAACCGAAATAATCTCTGATTTCTCTGATTTAAATTTATTATTGCATTTATTATTGCGAATTTCCATATTGACGTTTTTTCCCGACCGTGATTTAACCACCGTGCAAGCGTTTACTATTATTGTTTTACCACCTGCGGGTGTTTTTCTCTCCCAGTGCCGCCGCGCTCTCCTCTGGCACTACGTAAATTTAGTCACGTTGTTTAAATAATAAACTGCAGTTCACACACACGCCCCCGCAGAAACACACACACTCCACCCCGGGCGAAATTATGCAAAGCAAAGAAAAGATATATCTGGGAGTCAGAATCAGAGACAATGGCCGGAGTTATGATGACAATGTGCATACGTCATGACGGCTGTGGCGAGGGAGTTACGGCTACGAAGGGCTCCCAGCCCCAAACCCACGGTTCGATTTAGTTTATGGCGCCCGAAACCACCTAAAACTGATTCCAGATACAACTCAATCAGGGAGCAGGTGGAGGAGCACTGGCCGGAATGGGAATAGGAATAAGCACAATTAATTATGGTTTATCGCTAAACAAATATCTGAGCCTTTTAATTAGCATGAAATATACGAATTCTCGGATAAGATCTGTGTAATTTTATGGGCCAACTTGGGGAGTTTGGTAACCGTTAACGGTTGAACTCGGGTAGCGATATAGATCGAGAGACGTAGTGAATTAAGAGATAAAGCCCTTAAAAACCCCAAGATGGGAAATTAATGGGTTGAAGTGGAGCTAGGGATAAGGCTACAGCTAGTTAGTTGGGGTCCACCCTAGAGATGAATTTAGGGAAATAATAATTTCATTAAGAGATCAATAAATATAAAGTAGGATTTTATTAAGGTCTTTTATCTTGTTTATTAAAAAATCTTTAAGAAACTCTTTTTCCAATATTTAAATTAGTTTAAATTTATCGATAACTTTCGATATTTCTTCGATATCAAGTTGAAATATAATTTTCCTAGCCAGAAAACACTCGTATACTTATTCGAGCTATTTAAATGGTAAAATATTATATTAAAATATTATAAAATTTCATTAATGCAAATATTTAATGCTTTCGATTAAATCCGATATTTTTCGATATGTCCTATCACTAGTTTCTCTTCGATATACATCGCTAGTCCACCCCATTTTAGGGCAAAACTGGCACAGCTGACATTTGCATACGCAACGGACTCCAGGTACGGAGCAGAACAATTTGTTACATTGTTTTTACCAACTTAGTTGTGGACCAAGACCAAGAATTATTACGCAGCATAAATTACGGAAGTAAGGTTAAAGGGGCGATGCGACCCACTTACCCGCCCGCAGGCAACAAAAGGGTTACCAAAAATAGCAATCCCAGCCATATAAAGCGGCAGACAGAGTGCCAGCATCCTCGACCTCATCCACATCCTCCTTGTGGCACATAAGGCCATAAAATAGTTGTCGCTGGCTGCTGCCTGGCTGCCTGACTGCCGGCTCTCTGGCCTCGGATAAGCATCTGGCCCCCGCTCTTTGGAGTTGGCCTCTGATTACTTCGTTAAGTTGCATGTTCCTACAAATTGTTTCCAAAGAAAGGCAATGAAAACGAAAATATTTCCCCCAGTTCAAATACAAAATGCAGAGAAGCAAAAAAGCAGAGGGGCTCCGTGGACCGTAAACGGGTTAAAGGTAATCACAACAGAACACAACATGAAAATTGTGAAAGGTGCATCTCTCTCTCTCTTCTCTAGTTTATGCTCGGATCCCAGTGATCCCGATCTCTGGCCAGACGACTGCGCTGACTCCTGTCAAAATATATTCCAGCTCTTATCGGGGCTCTGTCATCGCAGACAAGTGCCTCTGCCTGTGCCTGGCCTGTGTCTGGGAACTGGAGCTCTGGCCGGGGAACTTCATTAGAGAAAGTCCCCCAAAGCATATCCCCGGAGAGATGAGACCCCGGACCCCTCTGCTACTAATTTTTAGTAGCTTTGTTTTGGTGTTTATATTTTGTCAAAGCTAATTAGTACGTTGGCCCATTAACAATGCAGCTCCTCGCCAGTGATGAATATATGACTGAGCCCAAACCCGAACCCGAACCCCAGGCGGAGTGTGAACTGCACATTTTCGTCTTCTTTCTTTCGGGTTTCCTCCAGTCATTATGACATTGGCATTAGCATAATACGCGTATTATGCGTATTAATTACAGCGCAGACATTTGCATTTAAACGCCTATTTGTTCCAGACCCAAGACGATCTCAAGACGGTGGTGGGTCCGAGTCCCGAATACCGAACACCCATACTCCCCGGTAGCCAAAGCTCGGGCTGTAATTATTGAATTAGAAGACAATAGGGCCTAAAGAGGCCGCGAGATGCGTACGCTTTGATAGCCAGAGGGACGGGGCAGGGAAAAGACCACCCGAGCGTGGAGGAACATCCAAAGATGATGATGAGCCCAGGACAGGAGAACAAAAAGAGTTATTATGTGGATATTTGCATAAATTTCACGCCCTTGCCGGTGAAATCAACCGAAGAGGAAGTGCCCTGGGCCACAGAGGTCGTTCTCAGACTGACATTCAGATTTTGAATTTCGGAAAACAGAGTACAAAATTGTATTTTTTATGTACTAATATATAAATAAATATAAATAAATAAATTTAAACCTATAAATTGTAATAAACCAAGATAAAATGTCAATATCACATAGCTTTTATCCAACCAAGCTTTCAATTCAACCCATCATGCTAAGGAACTCGCTGCCCAGATGATGGACATCGCTAAAGTGCTCCAGCAAGGACCTGGGACACCTTGGATACACCTGATTGCAATCGCTGCCAGCTGCTCCCAGTCTCTCGGCCTGTAGGTAATCGTTGTCCGAGTGCTCCGCCAGTGGATCCACCGAACTGGAAGGTCTATAAAATAAAAAGTTGCGATATAATCAACTCCACGATATTGCAACGATCCCACAATCGTAAACTCACGTGAGCAGGATGTGTAGGACTTCGCCCAGCAGGCCATTCCGATCGTCGAAGGGCGCGGCGGCACTCTCGCAGATGCTTTTCAGGACACAGACTCGACCATTGAGCTTCATGCGGATTGCCAGGGCGGTGAAGGCTTCGTAGACTGACCAGCGATAGCTGCCCAGGGCTTGCAGGTCCTCCTGCAGGATATTCGGATCCAGGCCCATCTGTTCCTCGGACTGCTGCAGGATCTTCTCAAAGATTGTGGCATTCTCGGGCAGCCGCCTGGCAGTGATTCCGTGGACATCCTTGACCCTCAATTGCTTGGCGGAGTAAGGCAGATAATAGTCAGCCTTCAAGACGTAACCTGTGACCACATGTTCCGTTTTGAGGTCCTCGACGGGAATACCAAAGCCAGCAATCATCTTCAAGGGAGTCGGTTTCATTCTTCCAAATTCTGAAGTTGAAAATGATAGTGTTCTCACCTGCAAACGTGTGGGATTGCCTCTAGGATAAATCAGGGGCAGCCATCGGGCTTTTCTCACTAAAATATCACTCTCACTGTGAAGACTTGAAGCCTCTTTATAAAAATTCACTAAACTAAATACAAAAAGGATTACTTTTATTAAAACCCTCATCATGTAGTCCTTGGAAAGCACTTCAAGTCCACAACAACTTCACAGCTCAAGAGCAGAATGATCACTAAATTAGCAAACTTCGAAATGATTTCACATTAATAACCGACAAGCGACTTGAACTAATTACTTTCTTCGATTAGAAAAAAACCGAAAGTGGGCTATATAGCACACTTCAGTCACGATTGGAACTGGATCCAATATTTTAGCCAACACTGTAAGCTTTCTGGCTCCACAAAAGTTCACGTTCTCTCAATTAACACTCCGTCCATGCAGACCGACTTTTGTTTCTGTCACCAGGCCCCAAGAACACTGAGCGAAAGTTTTGGCTTAATTAATTCTTTTGATTTATTGTCTCAAAACAAGACCTTGTCCAGGTTGTGGTGCAGTTCGCTAAAGTGCTGGAGCAGACTGAGCCGACACTCCTTGAAGACCCGATCACAGCCGGCACCGGAATGACCCACCTTTTCCGCATAATAATACTCGTTGTCCGCATGCTCCGATAGCTTGTCCACGGAGGAGGAGGGTCTGTGGAGGAAGGAATTGTTTTTAAGTGATTTATTCCAGGGGATTATAGTACTACTTCTTAAGTTTCTAAGCTTAGAGTTTGAATTTAAAAAGTCAACAGAACGGCTTACCAAAGGTTTATTCTCTAGCTTATCCTTATAATTAATATTTAAATTTAAAAAATTATTAAACTATTTAATCATAATAAAAACATTACTCACGTTAGCAATATGTGCATAATATCTGCAAAGAGCCCATTGGCAAAGTGAAAGGGCTCCTCGGCCGCCTCACAGATGCTCTTGAGCACACAGATCCTGCCCTGGTAACCCAGCCGATCCGCTAAGCCCTCCAGTCCCTTGTAGACCGTCCATCGATAGCTGCTCAAGACCTTGTTGGTCCTGGTCAGCAGCTTCCTGGTGTTCTTGCCCAGCTCATCCACGCCAACCAGAAAATTCTCGAACATGGGCTTCCGCTGCCTTCTCGCTCCTGTGATACCTGGTGTGGCCACCTGGGTGAGTGGCAGGGCCGTGGGTGTCCTTAGATCATCGGGAGTGGTGGGCAGCCAGTACTCCACCTTGAGGACATAGCCAGTAGTTACCGCCTCGTAGTTGAGATCCTCTAGAGGAATACCAATGCCGCCAATGAACTGGAAGAAGAATCAACTCAGATTGAAATCTATGAGTATCCATTATGATCCTACCATGACACGGGTGGGCGAGGTGGTGGGATAAATCAGCCAGGGAATAGGCGCTCTCTTGCTCCTCTGGTGCTTTGAGAGACTGCCCAGGGTGGCCATCACCTGGCAGAGCAGGCAACTGGCCAATATGACAGCTATGCTGGACTTCATGTGTCTATTTGTTTATAGAGGGAATGCTGATGCGTGCTAATGCCAGCCCGTTCCCTGAGATACTAATCCATATTCTTGCTGTTCTTTTTTCTGGCTCACGAATTTCCATTTTGATTTCTCAATAAAAACGGCTCGGATCAATCGATCCCGGCGGCCAGAAGAAGACATCTACTTTCTCGCGCGAGAATGTTACACATTCTAGCAATTAGCACCTTCGCTTCGACTGGAGACGGGGTCAAGTGGTAACCGTGTAAATCTTGCATATTCCGGTTTTCTTGTCTTGTCCACTTCTCACCCATTCAGCGGAGTGGCTGCAAATTCTGAAGTCCATTATTCTAATGGCTTCTACAACCTGTTATTTTTGCAAAATGCATTTAGTTGCTCAAGAACTTTCTTCAAGATGGGTGCACTTGCTTGGGAGTTCTTCTGGGGTCTGGCATTGGCTTTGAGTTTAAGATCGGTTCAGTGCTTTCTGGTCTTTCCAAGACAGGGATCATTTGGGGTGAGGATATATAGCAAAGGATACAAGTTCACCGGGATTTATTCTTCAGTTACTTTTAGCTACTGGCTGCCGTGGCTGTTCCTTTGGACTTGTCGCCCAAAAATGTGTACATGGCCTTCAATTTTGAGTCCAACTATGCCCTGCCCTCGAATGATTCTTACAATCAGTGGATTGATAGGGTGAGTGGATAAGTAATTCCTTAAAAACATATAATTATTTCCATAACCAATTTCTCCATCATTCAGTGGCAACTTTACGAACCCTTTATGGGAGTTCCTGGCAATGTGACCCCCATCAATGCCCGTCACCAAGCTACCGAAGACTTGGCCTCCCAAGAAGACGGAAAGGAGGAGGAAGGCTCCGAAGTAAGACGCCGCTCAGTGGGATCACCACCTTCTTTCCGGCGCCGTGACTTCTATCTTGGCATCATGAACTACCTGTCCCACTATGGGTTCAATGGCTCCGCCTGCCTGCTCCGCGTCATCTGCGAGGTCAGCGAGGCTCCCCTAGATGCCCACAATGGGCTGCTGGGCAGCCTCTTTCAGATTCTGTTCATGTGAGTAAGGAGGAGAGGAAGGATAGAGAGCACTTCCTTCACTAATTATGATATCTTTTGCCGCAGGCCGACGACGAGTGCCGCGGAAGAGGAACTGCAGCACGTGGACGAGCTGTACGAGGCCACCGATGCGGGCACGCGTGGCCTGGGCTGCTCCGAATACGTGGCCAACTGCAGACACAGTGCCCTGGACCTGATAAGCGTGGTGCTCTGAATAATTCCTGCCGAAAAGAAATTAAATAAAGTTAAACTCTAACCGAAATATGACTCGAAAAGGTGGTGTCCTTGGAGGTAGAGGCTTTAAGTGGGTTATTTTTAAGGATTCTTGGGATCATTTTTGGTTTAATTACAACAGTTCTTTGAGTTTTCTATAGTAGTTGCTTAAATATAAATTATTAGCAGAAATTGTTATGATAAACTAGAAAATCTAAATGTTTTAATACATTTAGAGAGCTTAGCAACAACTTTCCCCTCTTTCGTTGCTAAATTGATTTAAAGGACTTAATCAATGTTCCTGCTGAACAGCTTAAGATGCCGCTGAAATTCCCGAGTCACCTCCTGCTGCGGCGTGAAATGTTTTAATTTCGCTTAAAGAGCTTAAGGACGACGACACAGTGTCGCGGCAACAAAGGAGATGAAGAGCTGCGGAACTGAGGCCAAAAAACGAAGTCCTAAGCTGGCCGCAGGGATCTGGTTTTGGATTTTGGTTTGCTTAGGGGTTTTTAGCTGGGTTTACCTCACGTTTGGACATGTGTGATGTCTGCTTTATACATTTTTTCGTGATGCCGATGCTCTGCGTTCTTTTCCATTGCTTTTTGTTTGGCTCTCTGATCGCTTTTTCCGCTCCTTTTATGAAGAATATATGTATGCCTTAGTCCTGCTCCGCCTTTGTCCTTTGAGTGCGTTTTGCGGCCTGTCAACAATGCCCCAGAGGAGTCTCCTGTTCCGTTGTTCTTGGTTGTTTTTTTTTTATTTGTTTGTTTGCTATTTCTTTGATTCGATTTGCCGCCTTAAAGGACCCGACCAGAGAGCCGAATGTTCCGGCGAATGGTGAGAGCGAATTACGCCTTCTCTGATTTTGCCAAGCCATTGAAATCATAATTAGAAGACAAATGATTTCTCCTTTCTTCTCGAGATCCCCAGACAATGGCCAGGCATCGAAGCTGAAGTGCTTATGTACGCCACAGTTTGAGAAAGGTTCCCGAATCAAACACAAAAAAATAAAACACACACAGGGAAACTTGAGTATTAATAAGCTTAGAGGAGGGAGTTGGAGTTTGAACAAAACAAATAAAATAAATGGGATCGGGGTTAATGCAATCTTGAAGGATACCTAAGACATATTTGCCGAAAAGGTCTTGAGTTGTTTTTATAAATAAAAATATCTTGGATTGCCTATTATATTTTGTATTCAATTGATTTTATTTTGGGTTTTTATTGTGTGTAAATAATGCGATTAATGTCGAAGACATTATTCTAGAATAGCTTAGATCTATGAAATGCGAGATCTTTACAATATATTAAAATTTTCTGAAGGTAATAATATTTATAAAACCAATCTCTTGACATTCTAATCTTACTTTCAGTTAGTAACAAATCTCTATAGATCCTACCCATTCCTATAACCTAATCTACCTTCTCGCATGCCTAAGAATAACATCCATCAACTCATATCCATCTTTGGCTCCTTGACTATCTGTACCTTAGCTATATCTTCATTTCATATATCTCACAGACCGCTCCATCTTCTCGTATATCTCAATTGTGGGATCATAAATGCCAACCATCAAATGTGATCCATCTCCTTGGGACTCCAGTTCATTTTTATGAGTTTTTCTGCAGCTCATTTCATCACTTCAACATGGAGCGAGAGGATGTGTCTCCACTGATTTACGGCTTAGCTAGAGATGTCAGTTTATTTTCGTGTTTCTCTGTTTTTAAAACTTGGTATTGACATTCGGCTATATAACATCTACATTTTAATGGGGTGCGGGCAGGTGTTAAGGAGGTTATCCACGCGATCCACGCTTCCTGTTGCGGTTGGGGAATGCCTCTCCCTCTGGGGGCTGATACGAATTGATTTGTAATTAGTTGCAGTTGCAGTCAACAATGTGATTGTGCCGAAGGAGGAGCCTTCGGGGAGCTCTGGGGGCGGAGTGAGATCTAGGGTTACACAGATGCGAGCAGGCCGACCATGATCCCGAGAAGCGGATCCACTTGAGATCTTGAGGTTTAGGCATAAATTACACATTCTGAGCGGAGGAGCACAGAGCATTATCCTAGGCAATTGACAGCTCCCTTAAGTAGTCATCTATCCATGACATATGCGGAATGCCACTCTCCGAGGGCGTTCTGGTGAGTTGTAAACGCATCTGTGGCCAGGGATTTTGGTCCTGCCCCTGGGATACTGACAGGCGATCCCCGATCTCCATACCCACTCCCTTTTGTTGCCGCCATGTGTCGGCAACTGGTCCCTATCACATGGCCGTTGACAGTTCGGTAGTGTAAATCATTGTACGGCAACTGTCAACCGCTTTGAGGTTTCCATTTAATAAATTCAAGTACTTTGTGTGCGCGCACAGGCGGGTTATTAAATTAGAGTTTAATCCACTTCGGACACGCGTCTGCGAACATTAATTGAATTCATAAATGAGCAGTTTATATGATATTTATATATTAACTAATTACCGTTTCATTCGATTGTTGTTTCCCTGCTCATTTTTTGTGCCATTTTTTGTGCCTTTTTTGTTCCTTTTGGTTCCATCAACAATTGGATTAAATTCATAATGCAAAATGGCATTTAAAATGACGCTTTTAATAAAGCCAAAGCGCGGTGGAGAATAAAATCATGGTAACGAAGTTGCAAAATTCCATTTGACTGGTTGAGGATTTTCGGTTTATTTTAATTAACTTAATGAAATGCAATTGGCGAGGTTTATAAATGTATATTCCGCAAAATTGTTGGGTCGGGTTAAAGGATTACACAATGGATTTGTTCGTATTACGTTTACTTAATGTTGTACTAGGGTGACAAGACTTACAAATTATCCGGCTCAAAAGGCCAAACTAAAAGAAAACGTTTCATTTTTTAAAGGTTTTTCTTTGAGTTACTTGTTATTCTTTTAAAAATACATATTTCCTTACAAAATGTAATTCATTTAAAACCTAAAACCCCAAAATAATTATATAGAACTTTCTCACCTTTAAATAAAATTAAAGAACCCACACTTGAGAGATCTTTTGAGCATGGAATCTACCATTTTCTGGTTCTTATCAAACACTAATCTTAATGAAGAACTCCTCCGGATCTCTATCAAAAGAAGTTCTCCCATGAATTTCCCGATTATATAGTTTCAAACGAGCCTGGCCTGCCTTCTAAAAACCATATCAAATTGATGGCAAACGCAATAAAAACGGGAATCATTAACCAAGAAGCCGCAAGGTGTGTTCCCACAACTTCTTCTTTATCGGGGCAAACATCAACACCTCAGCTCATCTAGGTTATCGGTCATATTCAGAGTCGGGTCATATGAATAATGTCAAATTATTTCATTGCACCAACAAGCCACCCTCCGTGATGCATTTTTATTTTGATCGATTGCCAGGGCGAAGGGAAACTAGTTTGACATTAATTGACTGCCAAATATGCACAAGCGCATGAAATTATGGAAAATCTTATTAAAGTCATCCCATCCTGGAACGTCTAAGAAAAAAAATCAACTCCCCAAAAGTTCATAAATGCTAATGTGCCCCGGAGCCTGACGATGATTGATGGTCGGTGGTCGCCTTCAACGCCACGGCATAGTAAAAGTTCAGCAATGTGGGAAACCCCATTTCCCGCAGACTTGCGGCACCGGAAGACGGATCAATCCTTGAATGAAACTGTATACATTTCACCTTTGTGTGCTCCAGGTCCCCGTTTAAGCCAATTTAATCCCGGGCCGGCTTAGGACATTACGATCTGGGATTAGGCCATGTTGCAACATCTTTAACGGCGGCGCAGATTTTCTTGTTATGTGCGTTGGCAAATATTTGTGAACGGGATTTGTTTGTAGGCGGTGTTCGCCTAATGATCTTTGCCAAAAAGGAAATCAGATTTTCCAGTTCCTGGGAAAGTAGGCGGCACACCCAAATATCCTTTTGTCTGGCTAGTCCGGGAGAGGTCCGCCTTCAGGCTCTTATCCAGCTGCATTTGTCTGTTTTTATTTGGCCAAAGGCGCGAGGACGGGCTTTCATTTGGCTAGGAAAGTGTTGGTTTTTTTAGGGGAAAATCTACAGAGGATTTGTGACAAAGAACTTCATTAAAACTGTGAACATTAACAGAGAAATAAATGTAGAAAAATTGAATACATTATAAAAATGTTAAAGTTCAACTTTTGTATTAAAATAAATACAAGAGAAAAATCCTGAGCAGCTAGAATGACAGCTCTGACCAGGACCCTTTATTCCCCATCCCCCACACTCCTGTAAGCCTTCGTCCTTTTGACTCTCTGTATGTGTTCCATGTGTCTGCCTGGAGTCCTTCGCATCGCATAATTTTTCACTCGCTCGTTGTTCTGGTGCGTATATCCCTCGGCTGTCTGCTGCTTTTTTCCCCTTCATATTTTTTTCGTGTGTGTTGATAAATTTGCTTAGATTATTATCCTGGATCCTGGCGTGGCGCTTGGAGCTCTGCTTTGCCGCTATCTCCCTGTCGTAATTAGTCTCGAGCTTGTTTGCCCAGCATTTACACAGAATGCTTTCCCAGGCGCCGCCGCACGCACTCACGTACGGACAGCGGTCGCCAGGCAGCCCATGGACATGGACATGGGCTGGGCCAGGACTTCCGTCTAGGCAAATTGCTGGAAGGGAGTATGGAATATGAATGAGTGAAATTCGTTATTGCAGCACAAATACCTCATATTCTAATAGATAACCCGCCTTGGCGGCCCTAAATTGCGGGATATGTCAGGGAGAAAGCGCAGTTCTCGCTCTCTCCACCTCCCCAAAAGTCAAACTGGCAACCTTTTAGCATAAATTTCCAAGGGGGTCTGTGAGCACGACAGGAAGTCGTCGCCAAACGCCTCCGTCAACCGCAATTTCCATTAGCAGCTCAAGGCAAGGAAACTCCATTCACATGTGGGATATGTACACATATAGAGTGGTATATGGATGACGGTCCCCGGGTACATTTGACATTTTAAGGAGCGCCAAGTGAGTTGCCTTGCCGGCTAGCAGGTAGCTCAGGTAAGCTGCCAAAGGAAAAGGCCCCCAGACGACAGCCTCGCCCATGGAAATGTCAACTGTTTTTAGCACGCACAATTTCAGGGAAAGCCAAACAAACACGAAAAAACGAAGCCGGGAAATCGCTCTCTACGGTAACATGAATATATAAACGATGGACAGACAACCTGCTCCAATTCCAATTCCCCGGTCCTCGTCCTCATCCTCGTCCCCACCTGTGGGTAGGGCTCGGATTACGCGAATGCAATGTTCAAATAGAAATTAAATGCCGGGGCAAACCGCATTTTAGACAAATGCCTAAAACCGGGAACGCACACCTACCATATCGGCTTTCAGGACACGGGGACTCCAGGCAGCATCCCTTGCCAGGAGCAGGTATCAGGCTCGAATCAACCACAACATGTACACCTACTTCCTCCCTGACACCCGAGAAGTTTGCGAAAAAAAATACAAAACAAAAAGTGTACCACAATGCCAAGGAAGTCGAGGCCCAAAACAGGAATACTCCAAGAGGAAATGCGGCCAGATCGAGCAGATAGATAGGAAGTAAGTGTAGTATGGTAAGTGCCCCCGGGTCTGGCGATGGTTTGGCGATAAGTCCAATATAAAAATTCGATTTGTTAGAAAACAATTTGAAAATCCAGGGCACAAACCAAAATGTTAAGTGGAGATTGTTCTAAGCACTCAAGAAAATCAACACTGTTAGCTAATACTCTTATCACAGCATCTAAAATGTATTCAAAGATAATTTAATAAGGTTTAAAAAGCAAAATTAATACTATATATACACTCACATCCAAATATATTATGTATTTCTTTTAAAATCTGACCTGATTTCTGAGTGAAGCCCTTCCAGGCCAACGATCTCTTCCGAGTATTGCCAATTCCCGTAAGGCTAAGAGCTCACAAATCAAACTCCGCTTGCGGTGGACACTGGACATTAATAACGCCTCAGTAGAGCGCCGACAATGGTCCTTGGGATGGGCTGCCATCGAAGGCTTTTCAATAAAAGTTGCCCCGACTGGCGGCATCCGACAAAGGGCCGGACTCCGAACAATTGGCCAACAAAAGGTGGTCGAAATTACAGCGCACTTTCGATTGCAGCTCAGGCCAAAGCGTTTCGCTTGTAAACGGGGCCAAGAGTCGGTCGAACAATTAGTCCACGCCCCCGGAGAACTCTGGAGCTGTTCTTACACCTGGTAATTGCTCCGCAAAAACTTCATGTAATTTTTCTTTAACGAATCTCAAATGACTGGACCGACCTTTGTCCCATTGTTGACCGCATCTCCGGCGGACTCCTGTGGTTCTGGTTTCCAGCTGCTCCTGCAAGTGTGAGAAGGACGGTCCGTAGAAATCAGCTTGGCCCTATTAAAAGTGCAGCGACATTTATGGCCTTGATCTACACACAGAGTTCTGGCTTTCTGATTGCCCCTGCAATTGGTCCTCGGTGATTAATGTTCGGGTTCGCCTCCAACTGAAGAGTATTTGAACATTTTTCTGCAAAATTCCTCAGACAGAGCCTGTTTCTATTGAGGCATTGTCCTTGTGTAGGCGTTGGGCTCCTTTCTGATCCTTTGTCCTTGGGTCAGCACCTTTTCTTTGCACCTTCGAGGCGGCAAACTCTTTGGTATTTGGTAATTCCCCTACAATGACCCTCGGATGACTTTGGAATTGTTTGTTTGGCAGCAGCTGAAATTGGCTTGCAGGAATCCCCAAAAGAAAAGATCTGAAGACTTATTTTGATTGGACTATTCATGTGTCAAAGGACCTTTATAAGCGTGATTTTCTTCACACATTCTTATGGAATCTTCTTGACTCTTTGATATATGTTTTTATAATTCTAATTAAATTGGTTTTGAAATACTCAAGGAATGAAAATACAAACATAGAACCTTCTATTTGTAAGGTTTCAAGCACTACTTTGAGTCTTAAGCCAATCATTTATTAATATTAATTTTCTAATATCCTAAAATTACTAAAATATTTTTTAAACTAAGAGAAACTAAGCTAAGTACGAGCAATTTCCATCAAGGCGAACTTTCTTTCATCTTTAACCACGTTACCATATTTCACGTATGTATTTCCCACAGAAAATACACCCTATTTTCTCCTTATTAAACCCTAATCAAGGCCGCTAAGTGTTTCTCTTACAACTTTCCTTTTTCCTTAATGGATTTCCATGGATAATCCCGACCCTTACATATATTTGTTTTACAATATTGCACACTTTGTGGGTCAATGGAGTCCCGGGCCCTGTAATAAGCAACTGTTTAAGCGTTTACCCCCGAAAATGTTGGAAAGAGATTTAACATTTTGATGGATTTTCAATAAGCCCCATTTCGGCTGGGGGAATCACTTTGGCCGTTGATGACATGCCTCATTATTCGCAGGGGATCCGCTTTCGCAAAGGGCCCAATTAGAGAGTGCAGGGGATGGGCTTAAAATTGAATTTAAAATGCATCAGACTGTTTACCGTAATAATATCGACACATTTATGGGGATCCTCGCCCAGGTCGCCGGCTTCACTCCCGACGCTGACTCCCTCGGGGGCTCATCCGAAATGATCTTCGGTCCAGGTGCTACAGCTTAATGGGCTTTTGTCCTCTGATGACCAGGCCCGCGGCAGCTTCATCCTTTGTAGCTTCGATGCTGTTGCTGTAGCTGTATCTGAAGCTGTTGCTGTAAATGTATCTGTAGCTGAATTTGTATCTGTATCTTTTTTTCTGCTCGCTGCATTTATGCCTCCTACTTGGCCAGCTGACTTAAATGCTTTTAAGCTGGCCGGATTTTATTTTTGTATTTTTAAACAGGGAGACAGATGTTTTTTGGGTTATATTAAAATATTCTGCAAACATTTAAGTATTTTATGATATATGTAAAAAGGATTTTAAGTTTAATTTATAAATAAACCCCCCAAAATAGGATAGTTTAATAATTAACCTATGTATCCTGGGATAACCTAAACTTTAATTATTCTTCTTTTTTGATGTATATCTTAGTTGAATTAACATTTATTCTTATAACAAACCCTTCAGCATTTTCTTCCCTATATCTGGACATCTTCCTCCTGCTTCCTCCAAGCTTTAATAAATTTTAAACCTGTCGTACTTTTTATGGGCTTCTTGCGAAAAAAACGAAGAACAGATGTTTCTGGTGTGTGCTTTTTTCTCTGACGTTATGATTTTTTCTTTGGCATCCTCGGCTGCTGCCCTGAGTTAACTGATATTGTGGATGCTTTATTATTGTGTGCTGTACCTGCTGCAGTCGGTTCCTGCATCTGTTGTCCTGACAGCAGGACTCAGCCAGAGTCACCTCACCCGCACGCTGGGGAGGTAATCGATCTCATGTGGTTTATTTACATCCGTTATTGAAATTCACTTTTCGCTCATGCTTTTGTTTTATGGATTGGCTTTGTGTGCGCCCGTGTATCCTTGCATCCCCGCCTCTCCGCATCCCCGCACCATCGCATTGATGACAATTGCAGTTTTTGGCATGCAGCTGGGCGATTTACATCCGCTTGTTGTTGTTGCTTGAACAACAGATTTTTTTCCGCCTCGCTCTCTCTTCCCTTCTTCCATTTTCCTTGTGTTTCCAGGGCTTCATAGTTTTTTTTAAGGATAATATTCCTGTTTTATTTGCAGCAGGCGGAAGTGCACTGCTTCCCGGGGCTTTAATATTTTAGTTTGGCGAATAATGTCCGGGCCCAATGATATGGGAAATGATAACTGAATGCCGAGTTGGTTGTAATACAGATACAAAGAGTTGGGCTAGGTCGGTTTTGTATATCCAACGAGCTTGGGTTAGGTTAAATTAATATTTGATTTTAAATAATGAGCAAATGTATTACCTTTTACATGTCAACATAATTAAATAAAAAGAACAAATGAAAACACAAAGAGACTTTTGGATGCCGTTTTTGTTTTGCATTTATTTCTTGTATATTTATTTGTATTATACGAGTGCTTTTACCCTCATTTTATACATTAGTCTACCCTGAAACAAAAAATAACCTTAAAAAGACAACATAATATTATGTTTTACTATGCAGGCTTGTTAGATTCGGTTCGTTAAGCAGGGCTTAGACTGTGTCAGCTTTATCTTAAATGTATTTCTTTTAATTATTTTAATGCAAAGTCATTCCTGGCATATTTATGACATACCTCAAAAAAATAGAAGCCCCGAAAATTTCCCCTTTATATAACCATTTTAGATAGTCAAGACTCGGTACTATCTTGTGGGGGTAATTCAGCCGAAATTTCAGTTATATTTCCCTAGAAGTTCTCACAAGAATTCCCCTTTGGATATGGAAATGTACGTCATTTCACTCAAAAACCATTATGTAATCTTGGCGCGCTCATATGCTTTATGGAGCACATCGGCGAGGATATCAAATTGTATCTACAAGTCCAATTTAATTATAAGCCACGCAAGTGAGGCCCATCAAAGTTCCCCGATCCGTTGCAGGTGCAAATGCAGAACCTCCAGTTGACCAGTCCCGTCCCGGGCTCATTTTCGGTTCCACATTATTATTATCCACGCTCTCCTCGGAGCCGCGATGAGTTGAGTCCGGTTTTGGGACCGGGAATGCCGCCGCTCTACAATTCATTTGCAAAGCGTATCCAAAAATGCTGATGGGATTATTATATGTTGTTGATCTGGAACTGGGGACTGAGGACTGGCGACTGCCACTGCCACTGCGACGACTGCAGGTGGAATATCTCAATGCCCGGGCAGGTCTTTATCTTTTTAATGCCGTGGATTGCTTTGTGTTTTTTTTTCGGTTTCCTTTCCCTCCGCATTTCGGCTTAAAGCCTTAATTTATGTATTAAAAGTTAGAAATCCGTGTGGACAGGTGAATTTTCGTTGCCCTTCCACTCTCCTCCTTTAAAGGTATAATTTTCGTATAGGTATCGTGGATCACCGTTCTTCATTAACAATGCAGGTGAATTCATCGAGGGAACACAGGTAAATATATGGGGAATTTAGCAGAACGATAGAAGCGACATGGGAGATATAGCAATGGAGAAGAATCTGAATGAAATCTCTTGCCGAAGCGAATCAGTTTTGATTTGCTATTAGTCGGGGTTCTAGGAAGGTACTAATATTGAATTACTGAATTACTGGAATTTTTATAGTCAGAAAATATTTGTAAATTTGAGTTTACACAAACATTTTCTAGTTCTCATTTATTAAAAAAAAATAATTTGGCTTTCAGCATGATTTTGAATGATGTTTCTAAAGTCTTCCTCTAAAATATAATCCCCCTATGAAAGGTGTAAAAAAGACACAGTAAAGCGAAAAACTTAATACCCAAAACATAGACAAAACCCAGCTCATTGTCATTCATCATATAAATCAGAATTCGCAGACAGACTGGCCAGGACATAGAACTCGAACCAGGAACCAAATAAGCGTTCGATTGTATGCAAAAAAAAAAACTGGAAAACAAAAAAAAATAATGAGAATGGTATTGGGATTGGGATTGGGAGGGAGAATAAGAATGGAATCGAATGGCATGGGTTCGACATTGGGTTCGGTGTGGTGTGGAATGCCGCAGGTGGCCGCCAGCAGTGGTCCTCTGTCGCTCGCTTTTCAAGTGTTTGCCTTTGCAGTTGGACAAATTTACATGCTCGCCCCGCACACAATGAGACGGGGCAGCGGCTGACCTGGCCAGGTAAGCGAGGTAGCCATGCACATGAAAAAAATAGACTAAAAATAAGCATAAAATGGGACCTAGTCTAGTAAAACAAAAACTCTTTTGGATTAAAATGCTAATTCTTCTTAAAAGTAAAGTCTATATAATGTTTTTAAAAGTCCTAAATTATGTACTTATAATAATTATAATATAAATATAAATATAATTTTCGATATGTAATAAATATAGTATTTCATATTTTAATATCTAATATTTCAAACCAACTGTTCTAATTCAGTTAATATTATGACACCACATCTTTGGTAATATTTATTGAAGGCTTCCTTACAGCACAGAAAGAGACAATTACATATTTCGCAAAGAGCCACGGTCACACTTAAAATTTCTTAACTTCAGATTAACCAAATATCAGGGACCGTAAATAATATTTAATTTTATTTTTCAAAATGGTAATATAGTATATAGTAAATTTATGACTTTATCTCTTAGCTTCATAGATAACATAATTATTAGACTTGAATAAAACAAAAAAATATATATATTAAAATTTGTATTATTTTTTAACAAAAAAATAAAATTTAACTCATGCAAACTGATCTTTTAAACAGTTTATAGTTCCAAAATCTCCACTATACTACTTGTTTTATTTTATTATATTTTTTATTGTAACCTTTTTATAATATTTTTTAAAAGTGTATGTACTGCTGCAGGCCCGATGCAGCAGCTACCTGGAATGTCCGGCAGTGGGACACACCATACATCGGTATTCAAATAGTTCGCCGACCGGCTAAAGGCAGCAGCCAGCAAATGCAAACGCAGTGGCAAAGGCAGCGCGGCAAACACACAGACGCATCATTTAAATGATGGAAAATGCAAAAGGATGTTGGACCGTGTGATTTCCGCTCTGGACAGGGCCTTTTTATCCTTTGTGTGTGAGAGTGCGAGAGTGCGTGAAAGGTGTCCGCCGCTCCTTTTGTTCGGAATATATTTTAATTAAATGGACTGAGTTAAGCCCCGTGGGCATGGGGAAGAGATGGGATGGTCGGTTGGATGGATGGATGAGTGGCTGGATGGCAAATCAATCAATTCCTGCCAAATGCGGTCAAAATGCAATGCTCAATTAAATAAGCCATACAATTAAAAAGCCCAAGAGGGGTCTCTTTGTAGTGGGGAAGCACGGATTCCAGAGCGGGCTTTAAGTGAAATGAGAAATGGTTGCGTTTTTTAAAAAGGATTTCGATTTGGCATCAATTTCCAGGTGTCTCCACTGCAATCTGTTTCTCTAATTGCAGAGTGCCAACAGATTGGCAGTTGATCACGTGAAACGGCATGCTAAAAGCCCCCAAAAAAGCATAGGAGAATTTATAAAGACATGTGGAAGCTGAAATGATACTCTAAGATTCTAAGGCAAGGTAGTTTCTAAATTCGAAAAATTCGAACTGTTTTGAATTTTTAAGATTTTAAATAAAAATAGACCTGAAAGATACAAAATTAGTTTGCCTATTTTTTTATTTATATATTTAATATTTTAAGAGAACGGATACTACTTAAAAGATTTAATTCATTGAAAATACATAGAATCGACATTTTAGATTTTTCAAATTTAGTATAAATGTCTAAAAGTATGCAATAAATTATTTTGAGTAGTAAATTCAAAGAAAATTTAACGTCAAATTCAAATTGTATATCATATTTTCGGGCAACATTTTATTTCATTTTGAATCAACACACATTTCTGAGACTGCAATTATTTATCCTCAACAGATTGCCAACCAAGACAAGCTTTGTTATAGAATGAAATCTCCTGCTCTATTTTAGAGTGTTTTTTAGAGTCCTCTTCGGTGCTAAAACTGCCAATCCATAAAGGTCTACCCCCGCACAATTGCAGGTTGAGTGCCAAAATGCATTTGCATGCTGAAAACACTTCAATTCTGGTGCTAAACTAAAAACGCAAAACGCTCGAAAAGCGACAAACGAGCGCACTTGGGGCTTGGGCACGGATCCTGCCCACCTGTCACCCAGCTGAGCGATGGTTGCGATGGGGGCTCATTTGCATGCGATTGAAAAGCGCGGAATCAAAGTGCATGGAATGGATAAAAGAAAAAATAGGGAGAAAAACAACAGCAAGCAATTGGCCGTGGATTTTTGCCGGCTGCATGTGAGTGAGTGCGGGATGCTGGCTAATTAAAAGCACATCAAAAGCGGGCAGAATTTGCATAGCAAACGAAACGAAACGTTGCGAAAATTAAATAGAAATTGTTAGTTGCACTTTTTCCTTATTTTTATGTTTTTTTCACTTCGTCAAAGCTGCCAATGCCAAAAAAGTTTGTCATGAATAGCTGTCGTTAGAGCAGCGGAACTGAGGAACTGAGGAACGGCGGAGCGGAGCGACTGCAGCAGGAATCGTCCAATAAATGTCAGCGGAGCAAAGTTTGTTCGCCAACTATTTTTATAATTAAACAAACTGATTGTGATAAGTAGGAAAATGAATGCCAAAGTTATGCCAAGAGGGGGATACTAAAGGTCCGGCCATAAATTGGGCAAACGTCAAAGTTGCTACGGAGTGCTGCTTGTTCAACAAGCCCTTGAGACAACGCAAGAACAATTTTGTAAGCATTCAAACAAGCTAATGGCAGGGCAAAAAAACAAGGCAACTCAAGGATATATGACTTTTTTCAACAATTTAAAGAATATTTGAAGCTTTTATCCTTCCTTTTGGCGAACATATTGGTGATTATTGCATGGAATATGGGAATGAAAGCAAATACCTTAACATATTTTAAATATAATGGAAATTAGCTTTCATAAAGTAAGTGTAAAATTACATACGATTTTATAGATGTATGTATGCTATAGAACCCTCAATCTGCAGCGTAAATAAGTCTACATATTTTAAAACAAATTATTAATCAATTTAGTACAAGTTTAACTTAGAAGAGCACTCTTTTTTTGAACAGTTTTTTAATTTAAAATTCTCAAAAACTAAAAATGTAAGTGAAGTAATTATTAAAAAAATAAAACAAATTGAAAAACAGTTATTGATTTGATTTCGAGTATTCTTTCCCTGCATTCTAAAATTAATTTGTAAACAATTTATATAAATAGTACAATTTTAATTTCTTTAAAGTCAATATTTTACAGAATATTCTTTACCTTTTTCAAACATGAGGCTTGCAAAGAATTTTCTAAGCTATTAAAAGGCTGAATGCAAGCAAGGCCCCATAAACTGTTTCTATAAATTCTCCATTATACCATTAACAGCTCTTTTAGTTATCAACAGAGTAGAGTATATTTAAGCCTAAAAGTTAACTATTCTACGGTCTTGGATGTACTAGCCGCCGCAGCTGCCGCCGCCTGTGTAGAATGGTGCTTGGCCACCGCCTCCTGCGCCTTGCTCAGCTGGATGTAGCCTTCATGGGCGCGGGAACGCAGCTCGCTCTCGACACTCTTGTTGACCGACTTGGAGATGACGGCCTTGATCTTCTGCGTCTCGTTGAACTTGGCCTTCTTGGCCTGAATTGGAGCATCTAATGGAAATAATTCAGATAAACAGGCAGCTACAGACTTGACCGTTGCTACTCACTTGACCGGCGGGTGAAGGCAGCCTGCTTTTGCTTTTTCTGCTTCTGCATAGAGGCAGGCATCTTGGCCTTTTTGAATTTTCCCTGAGGCATAGTTAAAACGTAGTTTTAGGAACGAAAATAAACATAAATAGATATTCCGCAGCACGTGTTGCCATCTGGTCATAAAAAAGCTAAACTAACTAATGAAAATAGCTAGAAACCGCCAATTTATTTCTGTTTCACTCAATCGGTGTTAACTTGTTAACAATAGTCTTTTTAAAAATGTTGTGTTTATAGATAAAACATCAAATAGTGGCAATAAATTAAAAATAAAAGCAACAAAAGCTAAATTGGCAACGCTGTCCGCAGCACGTTGTTTTGGTTATCGCCGAGTAATGCGACCGCTGCTATCGATAGCCTGGATATCGGGTATAAGGCGCTGCCAACTTTTTCGGTTACTGAGACAGCTGTTCTTAGCGCATTTTTAAAAAATTCAAATGACCTTTTTGTTCAATTTATCTTTATTTTCGATTGCTGGCTCACTTAATGATAACTTGAATTATTTAACATATATTGGTTGCTTACTCGCTTGCTTTAAACTAAACACACAAAAAATTTCACATTCAATGCAAAACTTAAACTGTTCGCGGCAATCATCATCGTTTTCAACAAGAAATCATTATTTAACATTTAAAAGCGCTGAATATTTTGTTGTTTATATGCAATTTAAGTGGGATTCTTTATCCTTTTTTACGTATGTATATATATATTTATATGTATATATGTATATTTATAAATATTTTATTTCCGCGTTAGCTTCCATCTACATTCTTGTTGTTCTTCTTGTTGTTGTCTTTGCTCACTTGGTGATTATTTTAAACAGAGTTTTCAACGTTTCGAATTTTTCGTTTCTTATAAAAATCGGTTTACAAAAATGTATGTATGCATTTGGGTGTGTGTTGTGTATGTTTTGCGTGTGAATAAATGAGTACAAAAATAAAACAATTAACTGTTCAGTTTGGCAACGATAACGCCAGTTACAATTAAGCCTATTATCACAGCAATCACCAGGAGTATCAATATCTTGCGCCGGTAGCTCTGACGACTCCTGGCCGCCTTGGCCAGCTCCGAGGTGCCATCCTCCACATTGGCGGCCGTTTGCTCAATACTGTTCTCGATGAAGTCTGCGAATGAAATAGTTGGATTTAGTTTATGAGAATTTTACCTTGAAACTTATGTATATTATTCGATAAGTATTTAAGTCGCGAAACCTTCGACTTTTTTAAATTACTCATTTCATAAATATGACTTGGCAAATAGCACTTATCAGCTTATCAGTCTTTAAGTTTGTTTACCAAAGCAACGGCTCGCAATCGATGTTCAAATATGTTTTATAAAAATTCAGTCAAGAGTTATGTTTCTATGGAAAATATAAAGCTACAATTTTTCCTCTTATGCTAGAGGTCAACGCTTTGAGGTTCATCGGACTAGACTCACCCATCTGCTGGCCCTGCTCGTGCACCATTCCACTCAGCCGGGTCATGATCTGGTTGACGTCTATGATGTCCGACTCAATCTGCTCGACCTGGCGCCGGCGCTCGTCGAGCATATCGACCTCCTGCTGCAGTCCGGCCTGCTCCAGACGCTGCTGCTGCAGCAGCTCGGCGCGGGCCGTGGCCTCCACCTCGTGCTCGGCCAAATCCTGAGCCTGCTGCAGGGTCTGACGCATCGCCGAGGAGATGCGTCGCTGCAGGTTCGAGTACTTCTCCACCACGCCATGGAACTCTCGCGTCAGCTTCTCCAACTGTAGCTTTTGCTGGCGATCTCCGTGCCGGACCACCGCCTGTAGCCGCTGCAGATCCTGACTGGTGGTCTGGACCCGGGCATTGGTCTTCGTGTTGATCGCATGCACCTTCTCGCGCAGCGCCGCCGTGTCACGCGGCGTCCCGATCAGCTTGAGCTGCTTCTCCAGCTGCTTGGTGCTGCTCAGCACCGCGGTGATGTTGTGGCCAATGTCCTCGCTCAGCGACATGAACTCCGTGGGACTGAAGCCGGATGAGCCGCCGGCTGCTGCGAAGCTCACCTCGGGGGTCGTTGTGGAAGCCGTATCTGCCGTTGAGCCATAGTCGCGATGTGGGCCACCTCCTCCGCCTCCACCTCCTCCTCCGGCGGGGTTGTTCAAGGCCTGGGACATGATTGCTGCTCTCTGTTTGTGTGGTGTGTGTGCCTGTGGGTTTAGTGGGGAGTTGGGGGCTTGAAAATGGGGCGACACCTAATACCGCGCACAAACAAACAAATCCCTACAAATGATTCACATGCCAAGAGCTCAGCGCAGAGTGCTGGGCATTGTTTTTGTGCTCGACTTATCAACATATGATGATGCAGCTCTGTGTGCGTGTGCGCCTGTGTTGGTGTGTGTACAGTGGTGGCCCCTACGTGTTTCCCCCTCGCACACGATTCCACCAGAGGGGGGGCGACGGTTGGGACACAACTCTTGTAGGGTTTCCGCCTGGCAGCGGACCTGGAGCACCCTGGGACTTACTTCGAAGCGACTTCTTTTCCGCTGGAGCTCCAATGTCAGCGCACAAACAGTGTGACCGCGGCGCCACCGTTACAGTATTTTTCCTAAAGATGGAATTTTTTTCTAAAGATGATATATTTTTCCTAAAGATGATATTTATATCGTGGTTTTTTTTTGTCCAAATATCGCAATTGTGATATTTTTATACCTTTGCAGGGTATCAAAAGTTTGAAACGCATTGAAGGAGACATTTTCGACCCTTTAAAGTATATATATTCTTGATCAGCATCAACAGCCGAGTCGATATAGCCATGTCCCTCTGCCCGTTTCTACTCAAACTAGTCCCTCTGTTTTGACGCTATGTGAATGAGTCTTTGATGTGCGATCGGGAAATGATAAATAACTAGTTTTCAACATATTTTCGTATAATTTGTTTTGGTCATTTTGTATTTTTCTAGAATTTCGGTTTTAATTTTATCAAAATCGAACTACTATATTATAAACATAAGTAGCTGCCATATGAACGCCAAAAAATTTTTAGAAAAAAAATTTAATTTCGCTATTTATTTTTTTGTATATTTTATGTGTATGTATTTCAAAAGTTTGGTTTTAATTATATTTAATTAGAATGATTATATTATATAGCTGCCATAGAATCGGCCGTTAAATATTGAAGAAAATGCAAAACTGTGAATGTAAGACTGTAACTATAAATCGGTACATATAGTATGATTGGTAATAGTTAAAACCGAATTTTTTGGCTTGTATAAATATTTTATATAATTCCTGTTATTTTTCCTTTTCATTTGATCAAATTTGATTAATTTATATGGATCCAATTGTAAGGTGCTAGGGTATACAAACTTTGGCGTGCCAATATTATCTGTTTAGAGAAATAAAATCATTATAATAATGTATTCCTTAGAGTATTGAAATCTAATAATACATTAAAATTAAAAAAAAAGAATAACGCATAACGTTTCATCCCTGGTAAATATACCAAGCATGTGCCCCAAGAGATGGGGAACTTCGATTAAGCCTGGTGGCCATCAAGAACAAATTAAAAAAGAAAAAGGGTTTTTACTAACGAAAATCGCAACGCTCTAGAAATTGTTAAGCATAAAAGGTTTCAGCAACCATCCATCGTAATAAAATATAAAAAAATACATATATTGCTAGTAGTTTTGTAACTATCACCAAATATACAGCACGTATACTTGCTCAAATAATTACAATTACCTACCTTTCAGCCGTTTTGGCGGGAAACAAGCAAACACAATTGGTTGTATTTTGAAATGCTTAAAAGGAATGAATTTCATTTGTGGCCCTTTACTTAAATATTTGAAACTAGTTTCTTTAGCAGTAAACGCAGATTCAGTAAATCAGTTACAAACCACATTTTTAGATCGAAAGAAAACACATTTTCTACGTTCTTGGCTTGTAATTCCGTAGCTTAACGTACAGAGTTATGCTAAAAGGTAAAAATCCTTAAACTCCTGTCCTCTTCTTAGTGGGTCTTGGCGGCCAGACGCTTGTCGCGCTCCTCCGAGATGCTGAGCTTGACACCCTTGCCCTTGGGCAGAGAAATGTAGGGCTTGTTTCCCTTGCCGATGATGAACACGTTCGTCAAACGGGTGGCGAACACATGTCCCTGGGAATCCTTAATGTGCACAATGTCGAAGGATCCGGGGTGACGCTCGCGGTTGACAACGGTGCCGACACGTCCCAAATTCCTGCCTCCGGTGATCATGCAGAGGTTGCCTGTAGAGCAAAATGCGTTCGTTTAGTAATATCAAATAAAAGGGATATCAGTACGCGAGTGTCATTGCACGTAAAAGTTACTGCAACGGCTGTGGGATACCGAAGCAGAGACCGTCGTGACAAAAAATGCTTTTGGCTAAATGTATTTGAACCACGCAACTTTTAGTTAACGTTTTGTGGTCTTCGAACCAGCCAAGAGGAGTCGATGCCAAACGAAATCTTACCGGAATCGAACTTGATGTAATCGGTGATCTTGCCGGAGGCAATGTCCACCTGCACGGTGTCGTTGGCGTGGATCAAGGGATCCGGGTAGCGGATAGTACGACCGTCGTGTGTGACCAGGAATGGAACACCCTTGGCGCCCAGCTGGGTCTTCTTGACCTTGCACAGTTTGTACTGTAAAAAAAGGTAACAAAGAAATGCCAAAGTTAGTCACAATCATTTAAAGGAAGCACTTATTAAAAGTTGTAATTGCACGTAAAAGTTACTGAAATGACTTTGGATTGCCAAGCCAGAGACCGTCGTATCAAAAATTGCTTTGGGCTTCGATTTGAACCAATTAACGCATAGCAAAGGACGCAAATCGGTCTTCGACCAAGCCCACACATAAACATAGTTATATTGTCCCATCGTTTACTTTGGACGTATATTTTATTTTCACTTGTGTTTCTATCTTATCATATTTGTAATTGCACGTAAAAGTTACTGAAATGACTGTAGAATATCAGATCAGAGACCGTCGTATCAAAAATTGCTTTGGGCTTCATTTTGAACCAATTCACGCACTATTTTACACACAAATCGGTCTTCGACAAAGCCCTTTCGCACTTACTTTCAATAAGCAATAATAATTGACTAAAAAAACCGGCACAACTTTATCTAAAACTACACACTACCAAATTTAGTTGCTTCTTGACTGAAAAGGATTAACTTACCTTGGCCTCCTCGGCGGAGATGCGATGGATGGTAAAGCGTCCCTTCACGTCGTAGACCAGACGGAAGAACTCACCGGTCTTCTCCAGGGTGATGACATCTAGAAATCGTGCAAGAGCAGAACTATAGTTTAACCCGATCTCGAGGAAGCGCTCCCAGTGCGCAACTCACCCATATAGCCAGCCGGGTAGGTGGGGTCGGTGCGGACCTTGCCGTCAACCTTGACCAGGCGCTGCATGACGATCTTGGTCACCTCAGCGCCGTTTAGGGCGTACTTAAGGCGATTCCTCAGGAAGATCAGCAGGGGCAGCGACTCGCGCAGCTTGTGTGGGCCGGTCGAGGGGCGTGGGGCGAAGACGCCTCCCAGCTTGTCCAACATCCATGCCTTTGGGGCGGCTAAACGCTTCAAATGCTTCTTAGGGCCACGAGCCTGCAAAACAAAAGTGAAATGAGCTCAGTTATCTGATTCTGACGCCGCTGAAACTTCAGAGAATTTCCGGCGAAAAGCCCACTCGTCCATCCGTTTCGCTAGGGATTCTGTTTGGCCATCGAACACCACTCACCATGTTGTTTGATTCTCTATATTCAACGGGCGGTCACTGCAAATAAGAACAATCGATTTTTTAGTTTTGTGTAAACATTCGGGCGACCCCTCAAAAAGCGGCTTCAGTTGACAGAAAATCCGTTAGTCCCGGGCGTCGCATACAATCTCTGCCGTTTTTGTCGATCCGTCGGTTGCCCATTTCGAACTCCGGTTCACAATAACAAAGGCCGATGGCCGAAATAAAAACGAATTAAAATTTCACGTACCGTCCGTCTTGCAATACAAAAGGAAAAGGAAGTTGGTGCCAGCTAGAGGCTGTTAAACTATCGCTCGCACTATCGATAATTGTGATAGTGAGGAGTCACATATCGAATGTGACCAGACAGTTGCGGATTTTAAAAATATTTTAAAAGTTATGTGTCAACGAATGTTTTTAAGTAGGTAAAATAACTTCAAAGCACTATTCAATTGCAATATTGTATTCAACCTAATATGCAAATACTTCATTTTATATAAAAATACATTTATTTATGAGTAACCAAATTGACAAAAAATACATTGAATAAAAATCCGTAAGCTATTAACATGGACAACAAACTCTTGAGTTATTAAAGCACATTAAAATTCATTAATAATTAGCACATCAAATAATCAATAAAAATGAATTAATATAAAGAAGTAAAAGAATAGCCTGTATGCACAATTTATACTGAAAACACGAATAATGCCGTTTGACACTTGGTCCCACCAAATAAAAATACCACCGATAAATCGAATGCCAATCGATTTCCTAAGGTTAGTTGTAATGGCAGTTATAATTTTTTCTTTAATTTTACAATTGTTTATTTTCTCAATTTTTAGTTAATGCCCCTCAAACACACAATTAGCGCTTCAGGCATTATTAATTACAATCTGTAAAACCTACTTATAAATTAAACTGCGGCAACAATACAATTTGCCAAACGGATTTACGCTTGCCTATGTATGTGTGTGTGAATTTAATGCATTTAAAACCACTTTTGGGGCTAAATAGTAATAAATGGTTAATTGGGGTTCCCTTCAATTTGTTTGTTTTTGTTTTTGTACATAATACAAACTGTATTCATTCGCTCGCTAGTTTAGTCACTACTGTTTCTCGTTTAGGCGAAAGAACTTAATGTTATGTGAAATACATTTTTAAGAATTACAATGTATGCAGTTAATGAATGTATAGTTCTTGCTTTAAATGTATAATTCTATTTTAATGGCTACGTACGTCTGTCTGTGTGTGAGAATGGGGAGGGGAGGGGTGCGTGTGGCATGAGTGCATGTGTGTCTCCATGTGTGTGGCTGAGAGTGTGTGGCGTAGAGGGCAGGGCCATTTATCTCGCACTTAGTCTGTCGTTCAGTCCAGCTTCTTCATCGATTTGAGGGCCCGCTCCCGGAGCTGCTTTTCCAGGTCCTCATTAATGATCCCCGGCCCCGATCCGCCTGCCAACAGAAGCGGCAGCTTGCCTGTTCCGTTCCGTTTGGCGGCCGATTGCTCCTCCTCGTCGCTACTGCCAGGGGAGCTGCTGTCCGCCCGAGACTTGCCGGCACTGCTCTTCCGCTTGTGCTTCTTATGCTTCTTGCTCTTCTTGCTATGCTTCTTGTGTTTCTTATGCTTATGCCTGCGCTTTGAGGAGGCCTCTGAGTCGCTGTCGCTCGATTCCGCCGCCTTCCTGGCCTTCTTGCGCTTCTTCTTCACCACTGCCTCGTCCTCGGAGTCACTGTTAGCGTCCTCCTCGACCTCATCCCGTCGCGGCTTCTTGTGGCTTCGTTTGCGATGGCTGCTGCTGCGCCCTCCCAAGGACTCATCACCGCTGGATGTGACAGCGCGCCTGGACTTCTTGTCCGGGCGTCGCTTATCCTTCTCCTTTTCCTTCTCGCGCTCCTTCTCCTTCAGGACCGCTGCCACTACCGCCGCCTCCTTCTCCTTTCCCTTCTGCAACTGCTGTTTCCTCTTCTTGTGGCGCTCATCACCGCTGGAGTTGTCGTCGTCGTCGCTTTGATCGCTGCTGCTGGAGCTGTCGGAGCTGCGTCGCGCCTTTTCCTTCGCTTTGCCTTTGGACGCAGGCTCGGCAGCTGCCGGTGCCTGCTTCTTGCGGCGCGGCTGCTGCTGTTCTTCGCTATCGTCGCTGTCCGCGCTACTGTCCGAGCTGGTGCTTTGGCTCTGGTCGCGGGATTTCTTTGGTGCCGCCTTGGCAACGAGGCGCTCATGGGGCTTAAGGAACGGAGAAGGCGTGCGGGACAGGCTGGCGTAGCTGTTTCGCCTGGCGATAGCCGGAGCCGGAGCTGGAGCTGGAGCTGGGGCCGGGGCAGAAGCCGGAGACGGTTCCACCACAATGGCTGTCTCTGGCTTAGCTTTACGCTGCTGCTCTTCGCGGCAGAGATCGATAGTGTTTACCGCCGGTCCAGCGAACTCCACCGAGGAACGCCCTAAAAGGTTTAAGCCTTGGTTACTTTTTGTTTCGAGGCGAACGCCCTTTTCCGTCCAATACTCACCGACTGGACTGTCCCGCTTGCGGCTGGGTCGCGGACTGGAACGACTGCGGCTTCTCTGACGGCTGTGGCTGCGACTGCGGCTACGTCCGCGCCTCTCTTGCGGACTCGGACTGCGCTGCCGCTGCTGAGGCGGGCGACCACCTGCAGGTTCAACCGAGCTACCCGATGAGGAGCGTCTTGGCCTAGCCGGCGGCGGATTGTCCCAGCGATTTACATGCCCACCGCCTGGAGAACTGCGCCTCTCTCTGGAGTTGGGACGACGATCGCGCGAGTTTCGCCTTTGTTGGGGCGAGGAGAACCGACGTCCAGGACCCGAGGGTGGCGAGAACTGTTTGCGGAACTGCTGGTGGCCCTGCTGCATGGGCGACTGTCGGTGGTCGCGCTGGTTGAAGCGATTTTGCTGAGGCGACTGCCGTCTGTCGAAGCGGCCCATTCCGCCTCCGCCTCCTCCACGGCCGACAGGACTTTGCCTGGCTTGCCAATGGATTCGGCCACCACCACGGAAGTTGGGGGAGCCGCCACGATGCTGCCACATCTGGCGATGCTGGCCGCCACGGCCGCCACCACGTCCTCCGCCTCTAAAGTTCATCATTGGCGAGCGGCGACGATTGTTATTGAAGCTAAAGAGAGAGAGAGAATTCCCACCGAGAATTAGTCAAAGGAAGGTAATTACGTGACTTATTATGCAACTCACCGTCTTGGGGAGCGCGAATAGCGCATGGGTGATCGTGATAGTCGCCGGGATCGGGATCGACGGCGAGAATTGGACCGCTGAAAGCGGTTTCCGCCACCACCACCATTATCCTGACGCATGGGGCTGCGGCCGCGCGGTGAGAAGCGCCTACCGCCGCCTCTTCGATTACCACCGCCGAATTGCCTGCCTCGATCATTTCCGCGTTCCATGGAGCTGGCCGAGTCACCGCGATTGTTGCGATACTGGCGCTTGTTCTGCACACTGTTTTTGTTCCGGCGATGCTCAAACTGATCCTGGTTGCGCTCCGGCGATAAGGAGATGCTGCTCGATCGTCCTCGGCGGCGACTGCCACGCGAGGAGCTGCGTGAGCGGGAACGCTTGGGGCTGCCCGAGCGTGAGCGACTCCGCGGTGATCGGGACCGAGATCGCGAACGGGAACGAGATTTGGCCTTGCCCTTGGCAGGCTGCGGCGCCGGCGACTTGTCCGACGAGTGGCGGCCATTTACAGTCTTGGCGGGTGCGGGCTCCACGGAGCCAGTCTTTTTCACAGAGCCTCGCGATCCAGAGCGTGACTTCTGGCGGGAGTGGCGTGGCGAGCGTGAACGTGGCCGACGGCTGGAACGTCGTTCCCTGGAGGCGGGGCGGGCGGCCGTAGAGGATCCGCGCTTGCGGATGCGTGCCGCCGCATTGGCCGCCGCCTCACGGGCTGCACTGGGCACTGAACCGTTATTAGCCGGCTTGGTGGAACGGGAGCGCGATCGGGACTTGGACTTGCCGCCACCGTTGGGCGAGCGGTCTCGCTGCCGATCCCGACGAGAGCTGGCACGCTGCGAGCGAGATCGTGAACGAGAACGGGAACGGGAGCGCGAGCGGTCCCTCTGGCGCTGCTCCTCCTCGCGTTTGAGTATCTCGTCCTTTTTCTGCTGTATGAACTCTGCGGGTATGCCCGAGTCGCTCTCCTGCGCGGAGAGCAGCAGTGCCCACAACTCGCCCATAAACTGGCGGGCATTACGGCCGTTGAGGAAGCCCGTCATGTTGATCTGCATCTTCTTGGGGCACGGGTACTTCTCCTCCTCCAGCTGGTTGTAGACAAACTCCACCACGACATCGTCCTCGATGTGCAGGATGTCGGTGATCTTCTTGCTGATCCACGGCCGCAGCACGTCCAGCTTCACCTTAGACATGTCCACCCGCTTGTTCAAGCAGTCGCCGAACTTCATCTGCTTCATCAGCTTTTTCTCCTTGTCGCTGAACCTAGTGTCCTGCTGCTGGTTGGTGCCCTGTGGACGATACATTAAATCGGAATTGAAAATAGACAAGCGCCAAGCAAAAGTTTTTAGTTTAAAAACAAAAATGAAAAATGAAAACGGAAAAGCAAAATGAAAGGTAAGGCGACGAGGGTGGGGATAAAGCATTTATCGATTGCTGTGGACTGGGGCGGGGGGGCGCGCGCTCACCGTGAACATCATCTTGGATGCGTTTTGCTGAGTCTCTCTCGCTGTGGGAGGGGATTTCGGTGCACTGCCGCCAAATTGCGTCTCCTTTAGGCCAAGCACATTTGTTTGCTCCTTCGACAGGGGAAAAATTCAATAAAAATATATGTAACCCGGCACCACGCAAGTCAATTGTCTACACGCACACACACACGCACAGCGTCTTTTCGCCACAGCCAGGGGCCGTGTGTATGTGTGAGGGCCGGGGATGCTCTTCGCTCGCGGCGAGTTATGTAGCTGCGGATCGCTGGTAACGCACTCTCGGTGACGCGCGACTAATCAGTTACACCTGTCGCGTTCATAAAAGCCTTTTCCGTCACTTATCGCTTTAAACTTTTTCCTCGCAAAATAAAAAATAGATTCGTGAAAAGGTCTGCACCGAGTGTGACCAGAGCTACCGCAGAAATATACCAAAGGCTCTGGAAAATATACCGCAACTTAGAATAGTGCACTATAGATATACTAAGTATTTTAAGGACCGTTAAATTAGGTCCAACGAGATAATACCAAGATCGTAACGGTTTCGCTATTGAATAATATTTATATATCTATCAAAGAAATTAATTTTTATTCTGGGCTGAGAGAAAAAAAATTGTGTATATATAAAATTAAAAGTGCTCTATGAAATCCTGAACAAGGCATTCGTCAAATTATTATGAAATCTGGTAAATTGTATTATTTGGTATAACTTTTAGTTGTGGCATAATGCAAAGTTTTACTATTGTTTTGACCAATATTAAATATTTTGACATAATAATGATCTATTTTAAAATTGTAGTTCTTTCCATATAATGTGATTTAAAATAAACTTTCTAATTCCAAAAATAAAACAATTCCATTAACATTTCGAAACGAATGTTTTTATTTTGCATTTTCGAATGCCGTAATTAGGGGTTCTAATAAATACACACTACAAATGCACGGGGCATTAATTCAATTTTGTTTAAATTTAGACTTAACATTAGGATTTGATTATTTTTCGAGCAAAATTCCATTTCAATTTTATACAGCTGAGAGGGGGGATGAAAGGAGAAAATGAGAAGATGGGGAAAACATTAAATAACATTGCAAAATTGATTTCGCTACAAAAAATAATTCCTCGTTTAAGTACACATTAATTTAGCCAGCCAGTTAGCCCAGCTCAGCTCCGCTCCGCTACGACCCAAAACTCGCTCAGTTCTTTTGGTTGCTGTTGTTGTTGTTCTTGTTCCTGGTGGGGTGGATGGGGTGTTTTTGGTGACCCCGCCCCCGCCTACGGTATCATGTTAGGCTCCTGGGCTGCGCCCGTCGAGTATTTTGGCTTGCACACACATCCGCTCTCCACCAGCACATAGTCCTGGCCGGTCAGAGTCACCGGGCCGAGGGGAATGACCAGGAACAGGTAAGGCACGTAGGTTTGCGTACACTCGCCCCGCACCACATCGCACTCAGAGGATCTGAAAGAAGGAAATGATTTAATTTGAATATTTAAAATATTACAGGTCTCTGGTGTTCCATTTACTTACTCGCACACTTCAAAGACCACCTGCTGGAGGAGATCGGGGAACTTCTGGACTATGGTCACCGGCTGGCCGGAGGTGAGACTAACGCCATACATGGGCGCCGTGGTGTTGTAGCGCGTCTTGCACAGTCGCGCCGGCGTCTCGCTCTTGCACTGCTGCGCCGGAGAGGCGTTCTTCAGAGATCGACCTGTGATCATATCACCCAATGATTAGTCGATCAATCAATCAATCAGCCAGTCGGTCACTCAGTCAGTCAGTTAGCTATGTGGTGGAGGTGTGGACCAATTGGCTTACTTACCGTAGCGACTGCTTCCGACGGCCTCGTTATTCACCTCGTCGTAGGCCCTCAGCAGAGCACTGGTGGTTATGGCGGGGTCCAGCGTGCTGGGCAATTTGCTCTGGCGGCCACGTCTCGAGTTTCCGTTCCAGTTGGAGAAGGTGCGCGCCACGGCCGCGCTGCAAAGAGGAGATCCCAATTAGGGGGTTATGGTTATATACGTTAGAAAAGAAAGTTGTTGGCTGACCGCCACCTCCAGCGCACACTGCGATGACTGACTCACCTCGGATACGGCGCATTGTTGGGTCCCAGGCAGTCGGGCGAGTCCGTGAGCGCATCGCCGGACAGGTACTTCAGGCCACGCCCCCCGGCACACCGGCTGAGGGGCGCGTCGTCATCGGCGCTGCTGTAACTCGGCCACAGTGCCGCGTTTGCGCAGGTGAGTGCGATGCTGATGACGCAGAGAGCCGTTAGGTGCTGCAACGATGAGGTACGGATGCGGATATGGGTTACGAAACGGTCTGACTGAGATGGAGGAGGCAATGGGATAATTTTTTCACAAGCTCTCATCGGGTAATTGGGTAATTGGAATGGAGTAATAACTAATATTTTATCAGATACTGGATTATAGGGAGTGATTTAAAAAACTCTTGGAAGACTGGGTAAACTTAGGACATAACTACATATATAATTGTTAACACTTTTTAATTTTGCTTAACTGGAACCCAAAATCATTAATTTTTTTATTTGTAAGAATTCATAAAAGCATTTCAAAATTTTTAAAGTATTTATTAATATTATAAAAAGTAAACCTAAGCTCAGCTTATAAGGTATTTGTTTTCATTTAATATATATTTTAAGTTAAGAGTCAGTGGAAATTAATTAATTTTATGATTTTCAAAGATTCTTTGAACCAACCAATTACTTTAGGTAAATTTATTTTGTGATTTAAGTTAAATAAAAAGTCACTGCTTGCTTGATGGAATTATTAAAGTTAACAAATGATAATTTATTTAATTAATTGAACGTTAAAACGCCGGTTCTGGGCCCGTGCGGATAACGGTGGCCGATCGCTGGAAATGCTGCGTCACGCAGAATGTCCAACTGGACTTGGCCAAAGTCTGATCTAGACCGCTGTTCCGTAAGTGTTGTAACGTGTTTTATGGCCTGCCGTTGAACCGCTGACCCTGACCATGGCCCGGGTACAAGTACAAGTATGTCTGGTCTAGCATCTGGCCAGGGGGACTCCTCTACGGAGTTCTGGGAAAACGCACAAAAGTACGCCACTGAGCAGTTACAAGGGCCTATCCCACACAGAGTGGTGCCCGCCGATGAAAAGTTTCTATTTTCACATACTTGACCCGCTTAGCCCCGAAATCCATAAACAAATTAATTAAGCTCATAAATAACAATCTCGTGAGCCATCATCCATCGTACGTGAAAGTAAAAACAAAGAAGAAATCCAGACGAGCCGAGCCGAGAAGAAATGTTAATACATACATTTTTTCCATTTTTTTTCAACGGCATGCAAAGCTGACTTCTAATATGGTCTGAACTTTTTATTGCCTCTTCTTGCGGTTTTTATTTATCCGCGCGCGCGCTCATGTATTTTCTTTCACTTTCTCTGTGCAGATTTGGCTGCTGATCAAGTGCCAGAGCCGAAAACCAGTTTCGATTGAATTAAAATTGCAGCACAAAATTTGCTTTTGGCATTTCTTTACCCTCTCAAAGTTGGCTTTCTGCTGAGAAAATCGCTGCACGTACGTACGTACGACATGCGAAGCGATAATCGTAGCGTTTCTGGCAGCCTTTGTGTCCGATTCAACTGCTGTCAATGGCGGAATACCGCAAATATTTCTTAATTGATATAAATATTTTCTTTGTGCCATTACAATTATTGTTTTGTTTGCCAGCCAAGTTTTTTCCCAACTTTCTTTTAGTTAGGCATTTGACAAAAACGAAATGATTCAAGAGAGTGGGGCCGTAATGGTCATTGCGTGTGGTTCGGTGGGAAAAACGAAAGCGAAATTCTATTATTTAATTCTTTTCACATTCATTACACGGCTTTAATGATCGCAGAGAAGCGGTGGAGCGGGGAAAGGGGAGCTTGCACACGTGCAGACTGGCCCCCGTGTGAGTCTGGCGGTGCAGCGATGGACACGACACTCTCACCGAGTTCCGACAGTTCGTAACTGCCTTTTGTCAAATTCTGTGGCTCATTAAACGCGCTTTTCTTGGCATTGTGTGTCGTTTCGTGGTCCGACTTTCCGTTTTTATGACTCTTCAGCAATTTCGTTTAATAAATGCTCGCGGCCGTCTTCGTCGCCGTCGTCCCCTCTTAATTCGACATTAAAAGACAGGTACGGGACCCCTGGGACCCGGAGAAGCCATTGCCATTTGAACCTGTCACCAGAAAGAGAGACGTATTTTTACCTGGTAATTGCCATCTTGATTGGGTCTCTCTCGGCACCTAATGAGGCGACTTTCTTAGGTCCGCGAGGGTTCATTGTTGGCGCGGACATGACTGTACCGAATCAACGATAGCCGCCAGAGAAATGCAAATAGTTTCTGTACATAATTGGGCATTATTGCTTTGCTTTGGAAATCGGCGAATCACGCATTAATCAAAAACCCATTGACGAACCGTTGACAATTTCAAACAGCTCCCGTCATTAGGCTTACATAACAACAACAACAAGGTGCACCATATGTTTTTGCTTTGCTTTGTTGGTTTACCTGCGAAAGAGCAAAAGAGAGGGGGCAACAAAGCCAGGCTAGAAAGAACCAAAGCGAGATATATAGCAACAACAACAACAAGAACGGCAAAAAGAGACAAAGCGACGAGCAAAACTGTCAAGAGCAGCGGCTTCGTTCGTGTATCAGGTGCCGTTATAACGAGGTTAACGACCCACATCGCCGTCTCCCTCTCGCGCTTCGATCTCCACTCTCCGGGCTCCACTCTCCGCTTAAAGCTCGCATAAACAAACATTGGCGCTTAATAACAAATGAAATTAAATTCTAACACATTGGAACAGCAAACAGATCAGCGGCTGCACGAGTGAAAATTGGTTTCGGGAAAGCATAGCAATGTCGACAGATTATTGACAGCTTACAAATAGCCGCAGGTGACGTTGCCCGTGACTGTGAGACAGCGACTGCGGCTGCGACTGCGACCGTTGCACGCAATGGGGGCTTGGAGACCTGGAACTGGTTTATTGATAAGCGTAGCCCATAGCTGCGGGCCATCGTGCCATCTCTGTCTCGCCGTCTGTCTCCGGCGAGTTCCACATTCTCAATGGATGTCAGTGATAATGCATTGTGATTGAAACGAATTGAGAATTGAGAGAGAATGGTGCTCGCTTGACTGACACAATTTCCCAAAGGCTTTTGTCCGTCGATTGTGGAGCAGTTGGTCAGGAAAAGCCAGCCAGTGAGTCGATCCGATGAAAAGGCCAATTGTCTCGCAGCTGCTGTCAACATGGCGAGAGCCACAAATAGAATATGTTCCGAAATAGACCTTGGATCTCGAAAAAAAAAGATTTATCATTCTACTTTAACCACTTATTGACAGTTTATAAAAAAATATTCATAAGTGTGAATTAATAATGTATAATAATAATAAAGATTTGAATGAAAAAATCATCTTCTTGAAGATCGGATTACAAAAAATGAAAGTCAAGACTGATTAAGATTTTCAACTAATTTTAGAATAAGGATAGAATCTTTGAAGCCAGTTTCTTTTCTCTGACCAGACCTTTAGAGACTATTCTACTTTTCTAGTTTTACTTGAATAATGAGTCAGAATATTATTCAACTAACTTTTAAGTTTTAAATCATTTTGAATAAAAAACAAACTTACAATTAGAAATTTTTATAATCCAGTGTAGTCTAGAAGAATCAATGGCTTAATTGTTCGTTCCCAATATGAGTTTGCAGTCTATTATTAAAAGAAATAGTATATTAATCTCTAGACCCACAGAATATAGAAACCAGTAATTTCAATTATTGCAACCTATAAGCGCTGTTTACATTAATCGATTACTAATATCGATACGGGGAGCCAACGGTACGTATGCGCAACGCAACTGTGCAAATGTTTTAGATGCCGGTTCTCAACACCGTTGCGCATTAGACCGTTGTTTTTTGTTGGGGTTTTTCATTTTTTTCGTTCCGCGACAGACAACAAAGCTCGATGCCGTGATAACCCCGAAGCGACAAAACTTTCAATGGTTTTTTCTCCAGAAGAAGCAGCAGCCTTAACGGCCACTATGCAGATCACGTTTTTCCAGACCACAGAGCGGAATGGGGAGAAGGTGAGGGAGAGAGAGTGAGACAAGTGCATGGGCCCTGCCTTCTTTTGCCTCCGGCTATCGCCGCCCCTTTCACTCCCCCGCACAGTGACGTACGAAGAGTTTTCTCCAAAGGGGGGTTTCCCGAATATTGTGTTTGCTTAAGGGAATTTTAAGGTTTCAAAGATTCAAAGAGACAGGAAACTGGACCAAGGACAACGTCTTAAAACACATGTTTGAAAACCTTTTTTAAAACTTCAAATTTGTCAAATCTTTAACATCCCATAGGTGGAGGTTTTTCTACGCCTCTGCCACCGCAGGTTGACGACAGCGGCGCTTTCATTTTTGGACTGTGACCGCGACTGCCCATTGTCCAGATGGTGGGATCCAAATCTGAGGAATCCGTGGAAACTGGGCTATGAAAACCCTTTTGGCTGCCTCTCTGACAGCCACTAGAATCGAGGAATTTTAATGACAATAGAGAGCCGAGGAGGGGACGTGCTAGATCCGAATTGCCTGCAGCAACACTTTTACTCATTACGCTCTCGTTTTTGATGCTTTGGATCTGGGCAGAAGTTTCACTGCATAATTCGCATCATTATCATTTACTCGGTGGGCAGGTAGGCAGTACCTGTGGCCCATCACAGGTACTGTTACCTTTTGGCGCTACATTAAAGCTGGCAATTAACACAGATTTATGACAATATTCTCGAGGGTTGCCTGCTGCCAATCAGAATGCGAATGATGAGATGCCGGGAATCTTTGACCCAGAACGCCGTTGTGGTTAACAGTTTTTAATTCCGCTTTTGCAAATAGTTTTACGCACCTCGTTGTTGTTGTTAGTTTTCCTCAAGGTTTCTTTAAGGTTCGTCGGCCAACAACAAGAACAGGAGAAGTTGAGACGCTTGAATGGGAATGAGAATCTTCTGCTACCTGTAAACCAGAAATCGGAGACGGAGACGGGGAGCAACCCATAAAAATCAAAGTATGAATATATTTAGCCTACTTTTTATAAAATTTTTATTTCGCTTTTGCCAACGGCATGGCTCAGCTTGGCACTCGAGCATTTAGGCGACGCTTTAAGAATTCGCTTTGAATCATCGCCTGTACAGAGAGAAATTTAATACTGATTCCTGAAATATATTTACTTTTACTTTACTCCTAGCATTTTGTATTCACAAACTTCTTATCATTATACTTAAAATTAAAACATCTTCGGGGAAATTAAATTTAAAACATTCTCAAATAGAATATAAAGCTTTATTTTATGGTAATTCATATTTAAGGGAGTTTGGTTTGAATTGTAAAAAAATAATGTTGTTTGTCCCGGCTTTCTATACAGTTTCTTAAACTTTATATTATTTTAGAATATTACTTCCAAGAGGAATTTGTTTTTGTGTTTTCAAATCAAATTTTATAAGTCTGCTGGGATCGAATGGATCGAATCGGGGCAAGAAATCAACAATTCAATTCAAGGGAAATCGTTGACGAAGCGTTTTAGGCGTGGGCGTGATTTTGCTTTCTACCAATTCTGTTAGCCTCTTGATTAGCATTTTTGTGGATCTTAAGTCGGTCAAGTTCACTAAAAGACACGATAGATTTTAAGCTTCTTTCTACTATCTCCAGACTTTGAAGAGAGGTTGAACTCTCGGTTACTTTATGTTTCTCTCCCGCTGGAATTTAGGGGCCTGCAACCTTTGGCTTTTAGAGTCAAGTAAGTCCCGCAGGAATGCAGCTGAGCTCTGCTGTTCCACCAATCGCTGGGTCGAATCTCCTGGCCATATATCACTGGCAACCACCGACCAGCACTCTTTTCTGTTGCCAATTCCTAGAGTGCCAGCCAGGGCCTAGACGTGAGCCGACTGACAAACATTCAGCTACGAGTATGTGCGGTGTGGATACACACACGTATTTGGGGAACACGCAGCCTAGTAAAAGTTATTTGGCCAAAGCAAATTCATTATAAATTCTTCAAGACCAGGCAAAAAGAAAGTCCCAAGAAAGGTGCTAATTCATGCCATCGGCCGATCGGGCCGGAGAAATGGGTCGAGGTGGGCGACGGAGATGGAGTCAGAGACGGAGCCCAGCTCCACTCCGATTCGAACCGAACCCAGAACCCAACCCATGCCATTCCACGCCAGGCCAGGCACTTAGTGGACCACCACCGAAGGTGTTGCCTGCTGTGGGCTGCAATGTGTGTGCATATATATCGCCGCACATATAGCCACATATAATATGTGTTCTTTATGCCATACTGGTTTCCGAAAGGAAGAGATGAGACAAGAACAATGCCAAGTTCAGCAAAATACAACAACAAAAAAGAGCGTATAAGACGACGTGTAAGAGGTGCCGAGGTGCGAGGAGAGAGAAGTGTAAGAGATCTTGCAGCTGCCTCTCCATCACCAACTCCATCTCCTTGTGGGCGCTACGGCAACGGCTTTGGTGTCTTTATTTTTTGTGCTTATTGGGGTCACTTACTTTGACAGAACTTCTACTTAAGCACCGGTATTCCATTTTGTAGCAGTGTGTGTTGATGGTCGATGGTTTCTTGTTGGGTTATTGGCTGTACTTGGGCCGTACTGTGTACTGGGTACTTGGTACTTAAGCACTCGAGGCACTCTCGTTCATATATCGTTTCTGGGGTCCGGACTTGTCCAATTCTGGAATTGGCTTTTCACTTCACACTTCACGACCGATGATGGATTTTAAGCTAGGCGCACGGGGAGTATCGTATCCACTGGAAGAGCCCTCTGATCTCTGTGATCCGTGATCTCTGCTCTGTGCTGGCAATGGCAGTGGCAATGGTAACGCGAACCGACCAACTCGAGCGCTCAACCTGAACTGACGGAGCAGGTAAGGTTTACCATTCCTTAAGCACTTGGTGCTGCCTCGTCTGCGCATGCGTCGCCGCTTCTGCCTCTGCTTCTGCTTCTGCTACTGCCACTGCTGCGATCTTCGGCCACATCGTCGCACTCGTAACCTGTTGCCGTCGTGTCGCCAAGTGTTGCCGCTGCAGATCGGGCCTGGGACCTCCTCCCGCTGGTATTGTGGGTGCCGCCGAATTGGATACATGTGCAGGCAGGCGGCAGGACAGGAATACGAAACACATATAGCACAAGGATTATTGACAGCAGGAAATTGATTATAATTCGAATTTTGGCTTGACAATTGCTAAAAGGCTTAAATATTCCAGGTGTTGAATCCAACGACCGTTAGAGGGAAAAGTCCATTATAAATGGTTTTATGTTCTTTGTGAAAATTAATTTTAAACGTAAATTTATTAAATACTGTTTACAGCTATGATTAAAGTTCCGGGTATTTCATGGTCAGAACACTAAAAAAATCACAAGGCATACAATACATATGTTACGATAGTTCAACTCTAGTTCCCTCCTTCATATCAACCACTGCGGCTAGGGCGAGGGGTGGTGCTAATGATGATGTTGACATTACTTTGCTTGGTTTTGGTGGTTGTTGCTGTGGGTGCTGTTGGGGTTGTTGTTCTTCTTCTTCCTCAGGCAAGGGCGGCATCAATCTAGCGGCACGCAGGAGCATCACAATGCACTGACAAAAAAAGCAGACAATACAACAGACGCAAAAACATAAAATAAAGAATGGCAGCAGGATAATAAGCAATCGGCTCAAAATAAACATTTTTGCACAGGCCTTTTAAAAGGTAAAACCTTTTAGTTGCAGTCCCTGGAGAAACAGTGGAAACAGCAGCAATATCCAATGCAGCATAGAAGTGCAATTAGCGCCAACAAGATGGCAAAGAAGATGAGAAGGGTTGGCACAGGACCGAGATTGGAGAGGAAATCTGAGACAGCTTTGGTATTCATAGCCTCACAGAGTTATAACCTGAGCCAAACGTCCTTGGTGAATATTTTTAACAAGAAATTTAGGATATATAAACAAAAAAAAGTTGTAAGGTGCCATAACAAAAAAGCACATCTGATTGAAAAATCTTTAAGTAAACTTAGCCAGTTATTAATAAGATTCTATGTATAAATATAATAGCTTGACTTTAGACAAATTACAAAACAAAAACAAAGTCGAACTCTCAAGATTTCATTTTTTTTTTTTTTTTTTTTTTTATTTTATTTATTAAGTGAAGAACCTGTACTAACAAAAAATGTACCTTAACAACACATGGATGAAACATTAGAAAAATATATACCAAACCTCATACACAGTACCAAGATTTGATGGGAAAATATGAATCTTTTACCGCTAGTTTTCACCTTCAAACGAATCTGAAAGCATTGCAAACTGACTTATTGACTTGCCTGGGACCCTTGTTAATTGGTTATCGATTATAACATTACATAATTGATATTCTGTAGATGCTATGCCTGCTCCTCTACCGATCTGCTCCGTCTGACAATTAAAAGACGCTTTTCATTTTCTTTTGGGAAAGTTACCGAGCTATATTAGTTTCAATTCGCTTTGGTTATTATCGAAAAATGAAGAAAACGACGAAAGGCCACAAAAAAACTTTCATAGTGGTTGTAACTTTTCCCCTTGGCCACGGCAAATGCGCGACATTTCGAGTCAATTGTCGAGTGACGGCGCAACGTGCAGAAAAAGTGTTAGCCGCCGGGTGTAAATAAATAAAATAAAATAAAATTAACGGTAACAATTGAAACAAACGCAGCGGCGGACCAGCTCGACAATGGCCGTCCGGAATGAAACACGAGAAGCCATTGCCTCCCAGTGACACGACACGCATGCGCAGTGTCAGCGCAACGCAGCTTTTCAGTGAAAGTGACTGAACGAGTTCCAATTGTCCCAACGCCTTTATCAGAGCCTAACAATTAACTGGCGTAATAGTGGCAAGCAAAAATACAATACCTAAATGAAAAGCCCGCAGAAGTTACTGGCCCCGGGCTTGTCATCGACAAAAGACCACATTTATTTTCTAATGGGTTGTAATAATTACTAATGTGTCTAGACACAACCTTTTCCTTTTTTTTATTTGCGATCGAATTGGATAATATCAGAAAAACTATCCCACCCTCAAAAAACAAAACTCTTTCTAAAAGCAAAGTAAGACTTAATGACACTTGGCGCCCAACCACGGTCTAAACAAAAGAAGCCACAAAAAGTTGATTATCAAACGCCATTAATTGGCAATAGTAACGAATGAACCCAAAGAATGTAGTTAAACAATTATTTATATTTTTTTACATAAATAAGTTAAGTATATCAAATTGTAAAAATAAGCCGAATCGAAATGTTTATAACAAACAATGAAACTCATACATACATATAATCAACCTGTCTTTGTGTAGTGCCGGTCTGACGTTCTGAAGTTTTAGCTCTGAAATCGTCAGTACTAAAATGTTTTTAAATTCACGTAGAGCAGAAATTTTGTTGCAGTGTTAAATACGTTTGGTTTGGTTGGTTGTTTAACGTGTCGTTGTCGCGCCAATGCATGTTAACCATCGCTCATTGATACACCGAGTGCACGGCAGCCCTGTGTAGCCACACAAGAATACACATCTGTTAACCAACACTAGACGTCTGCAGCAGAACAAGGCAGACAGCAACAATAATAGCCAATAATAGCAACACCGACAGCGTGATTGGAAACGAGCTGCAAAAACATCAATAGTGAGTACATAAAGTGAAGTGAAGAGAAAGAATCGATGTAACACAATTTTAAGACGCTGATGTATTTTTAACTTTTCAACACTGGCTTCCGACACACCAACGAAGGTTTGTTTGCTGCTGGTAACGCCGAGCGCTTCATTGGCAGCTTAAGTGTGGCCAGCTGCTATATAACACAACTCGCTCCAATTGGAATATTAAGTTAACTGGAGAGTGGACATAAGTCTACTTTTGCTGTTGATTTTGTTGTTTTTTGTGCTGCATTATGCATTATTTATAAGAACAAACACCTTTAATTGTTTACCTTTAATTTATCGATAGTATCGATAGTAAAATCGATTTGCTTGCAGCTCTAAATTGAACAGACGGCAACAACAATTGACATATAACAACAACAACATTGACGGCCAGCGTGAGCGTGTGCGTTCCCCTGGGTGTGTGTGCGTGCGTGTGAGATTGGAAGACAATGGCTGCAGCTGCGGATCTGGTTGTTCCTACCCTTGCCAGTGAGTATTATCCTTGAAATTCATCTCCAATTTGACGCCAAAAGGCAGCCCCAACTCCGGGCCACCGAAGGCGCCCGCCTCCGCAGCGGGGGACGACGGGAAAGGCGAAAAATCAAACGACCTCGTGTTCGTTCTCCATCCGCCGCTCATGCTAACCTCTTCCCTCTCCTCCGTCTGTCCACAGTTCGCTCTAGCGTGGCCGTGGAGCTGTGGTCGTCGGCGGGCTCCAAGCAGCCGTACGAGCACAAGGCCCACTTGCCACGCGAGGAGACGAAGAGCTCCCGCTCGATCTGCTTCAGCCCCGACGGCCGGTACTTTGCGTACTCCAATGGTCAGGCGGTCAAGGTGCTCGAGGCGAGCAGGGATAGCGCTGCCAGCTGGCCAGTGATTGCTACGCTGCCCCGGCCGAAGGCCTTCTACCTCAACTTCTCGCCACGTGGCCGATATCTGTGCACCTGGGAGAACTATACCATCACCAAGGACAGGCCAGAGGGATCACCCAATCTGTTGGTCTACGAGGTTGCCACCGGCGAAGAAGTCTTTGCCATAGTCCAGAAGAACCAGACTGACTGGCAGCCGTCATGGTCGTCGGACGAGTCCATCTTCGCCCTGGTCGTCGGCGGCGAGGCGCTGTTCTACGATCTGGGAGAGGGAGCAGAAAAGGGATTCACCGGCACCTCGCGCAAGATCGGTGGCAGTCGCGGCGGCATGCTTTCGCTGGGACCCGGCAACTGTCCGCCCTTCCTAGCCTTCTACACCCCGGGCGCCAAGGGTGCTCCGTCCATGTGCAAGCTGTACAAGTACCCGGCCCTCGGACAAAACCAGACGGTTGCGTGCAAGAGCTTCTTCCAGGCGGACCGAGTCGAGATGCTGTGGAACAAGCGTGGCAGCGGACTGCTGCTGCTGACCAGCACTGAGGTGGATAAGAGCGGAGCCTCTTATTACGGCAACCAGGCGGTGCACTTCATGGCCACCAAGGGTGACACCTGCTCGGTGCCTCTCTCCAAAGAGGGTCCGGTGCACTGTGTTAAGTGGAGTCCCAAAGCAAATGAGTTTGTGGTCGTCTATGGGTTCATGCCCTCCAAGGCGGCCCTCTACAACCTCAAGTGCGATGTGGTCTTTGACTTCGGCGAGGGGCCGCGCAACTGCGCCTACTTCAATCCGTTTGGCAGTCTCATAGTCCTTGCAGGCTTCGGCAATCTTCCAGGAGCCGTCGAGGTATGGGATGTGGCCAAACGTGAGAAGTTGGCGAATCTCAAGTGCGCCGACACCACGGTCTTTGAATGGCATCCGAATGGCGAGTGGTTCATCACTGCCACCACGGCACCCAGGCTCCGGATCAGCAATGGGTGAGTAATACTCTCGCAAGAGATTTATTGAGGATTTAATAACGTCCAACTCTTCGTGTATTTTATTTAGCTTCAAGGTTTACCACTACTCTGGAGCTCTGCTCCATGAGACCATGTGGCCGCAGGGCCAGGAGCTGCTGGGCATCGAGTGGCAACAATTCCCGGACAAGACCTTTAGCGAGCCAAAGATCACCAAGGCCAAGCACGAGGGCATCAAGTCAAGCCAGCCAGAGGCCAGCAAGAAGGCCTACACACCGCCCCATCTGCGTCTGTTGAAGGAGGGAAAGAATCCGGAACAGTATCTGCCCCAGCCGAGCATCCCCGGCCTGGCTCCGGCAGCAGCAGGTAATACACCGCGGCAGTTTTGGCACAGACAGTACGACCTGGACAATCCCATCATGCGACGGGGCGAGCAGGGCCAGGTCCAAGTCCAGGTGGTGGCCGCCGGACGCGAGGGTCAGCCGGGATCCTCGAACAGCCGTCCCTTTCGGCGCTATCGGCCTTACCAGCATAAGCGCTACTAGGTTCACAGCTAATCAGCCATTCCTCTTCACTCCTTGCTCACACATTCTGTATTAGCCATGCCAATTAGGATTAGGGATTGACGCGGTCGTAAGTAGTCTCGGCCATGTATTTGCTAATTGCTGTTTGCATTTCTCCTTTGCCTACAGGTGGTGCCAACAGCAACAACAAACGGAACAACAAGAACAAGCCCCGGGGCCCCAAAAAGGATGTCAACGTTGTGAACGGCGGTGATGCTGATTCTGCAGCCACAGAAGTGGCTTCTCCTGCTTCTGTGCCGCCAGGTGGTGCCCCAGGCGCTCAGCAAGCGTCGCCAGTAACAGTGCCAGAGGCTAGGGAGGAGCAGCGTAAGCAGCAGTCGCAGCACAACACTCCTCGACCAAGATACCAGCAGGAGAACGCGGCTGATCAGCCACGTAACCAGGCGCAACAGCATCCCCATCCACCGGGACAGGGACAGGCTAATGGCCAGAATATCACAGAGAAAGAACGGAAGATACGCAGCGTTGCCAAGAAGCTGTCGGACATCAAGAAGCTGAAGCTGCGCCGCAGCCAGGGCGAAAACCTGGAGCTGAACCAACTAAACAAGATTAAGATGGAAGCACGGTACCTGGACGAGCTCAAGGCTCTCAAGTTGTCTGCCTAGGGGGGACGGGCGACAAATGATAACCAAAAGCATAGCGATAACGAAGACGACGGCGGCGGCGGCGACGAGAAGAGAGCGAGAGAGACAATGTGAGGATGCGAGGAGTAATTGCTCTTGTAATTGTGATACACACCACCTCTTCTCTGCTCCACGCCACTCAACTCAACTTTCACCACCTCTGTCCCCGTCCCCTTTTCTGCTGTCTTACGCTCATTTTTTTGCGGTACGCAATTTGCAATTTGCCGCAAAGCAAACAAGGTTCTAGTTAAAAACATTTTTCTACTATTTGTGATTTCTTTACATTTTTTGGCAAAAACAAACAACTTCCCAAACAAACAACAAATTTATGTACCAAATTGTGCTACCAAGTAAATAAATGGTGTTTCCACAAAATGTCACCGAGTCTCGTGTCTTCCCAGCTAGCTAGCTCTCCCAGTTGGATTTCTTCTTGATGAACTCCTCGCGCCCGTCGTCCTTAACGGCCACATAGTAGCCCAGACTTTCGTACTTGTAGCGCATGTAGGCGATGTATCCAAAGACTCCGGCAATGGCGGTCAGTCCCAGGCCCATAATGATGGCGTTCTGTGAAAGCCAGTCCGGGATGTAGAATATGTCTCTCAGATCTCTGGTTGAATCTTACCGGCTTCGCGTACAACTCAAAGTTGATCAGACGGAAAACTCCAGTGGTGCGCATGGAACGGATGCCATCGCCCGGCTTCTGATCCTTGCCCTCACTCATTCTGATTTTCAATTAAATTTAAATAATTTCCTCCTTGGAATATTGCACAATTCTTCTCTTGTAAATATAAACATGTGTGAAAAGAATGGAGCATTGCCGGGTAGAGTGACCATAAGTGCGGCAAATACCGCGAATTAGATACAAAATAATACTGAAATTAAGCCACAGTTAAAATTAGTTATCTCAATGTCCAGATATCCCTAATAATAAAAACAGCTGATGGCACTTATGCCATTTCTTAAATTAAAAAATGAACTTAAGTCGCGCTATTTATTTACAATCCCTCGAAGACTCCGATGAAGACTCGGATTTTGTGCCTCGTAAGCCACGGGTCTACAGGACAAGACCAAACTTCCTCAAAGATATGGAGGACGAGGAATTTCTAACTAAATTTCGGATATCCAAAACAACTTTTGCCTATCTTTTGCGAAGAATCGGAAGCAAGATAGAAAGCCAAACCACTAGGTTTGTTTTATTTTCTTTATTATTAATTATACTTATTTACCCATCTTTTAGAAACTATTATTTGACTCCGGAGGAAAAGTTATTGCTGGCCTTGCGCTACTATGCTTGTGGAAACTTTTTGATAGCTGTCGGAGACTTTTGCCGGGTGAGCACTGCCTCCGCCAGTCGTACGGTCAAGGAGGTCTCTTACAGCATTGCCGCCTTGTCCAGGGAATACATAAAATTCGGAGAGCCCGACGAGGTGCTGGAGGATTTCCATCGCATCGCCTATTTTCCCAGGGTGATGGGCGCTGTGGGCTGCACCCACAACCAGGTGCAATCGCCGGCTGCGGACCAAAGCGAGATGTATCGCAACCGGAACGGAATCTTCTCCATCAACGTACAGGCAGTGTCTGATGCCAAGTTGAACATTCAAGATTTGGTGGCCAGGTGGCCGGGCTCAACCCAGGAAAGCATTATTTTCGACAACAGTCGGCTAAAAAAGCGATTTGAAGCTGATGAGTTCGGAAATACGTTCCTTTTGGGCGATTGTTCCTACATTCTTAAAAAATATATGATGACACCGGTTCGAAAACCGATAACACCGTCTGAAAAATTATATAATGAGTCGCAGTTCAAGACCCGTGAAGTAGTAACAAAATGTTTCGACGCTTGGAAGCATCGGTTTCCGGTACTGGCCTTTGGGATGCGAATTAATATTGATACTGCCAAGGTGGTTATCGTGGCCTGTGCCATTCTTCATAACATTGCCATTAGTGTAGAGGATCCTGAACCACCAATTGATGACGATTTACCTTCCGAATCAGTTGAGTATTGTGTGGAGCCGTATAAAAATTATGGGCCAGTTAACAGCTCTGATGAGAATCGAAGAAACCAGTTTATAAAAGAATATTTTAATAGATAATTATAATGAAACTTTAACTGTATAGTAATTACGCCTTATGAAAAGCTTTAAAAATGAATTTTAAGTGTATTAAATCAAACAGTTTAGGCAGTATGAAATAACAGCTTCATTTCATCCGTAATCTTAATATAATTTACTTATGTCTAACTTGAATCATTTAAAAATATAAATTATAATTCCTTGGAGGAATAAATTATAATTCCTTGGAGGAATCCTGGCAAAGTAAAAAATATAATTTAAAATAATGAATAACAATTATATACAAAATTTTGTAATGCTTACATTCAATTTCCTTTTCTTTTCAGCAATTTCCAAATAGAGAAGCTCCCGCTTTGCGCTCAAGGTTTCCATTTCCTCCATATGCTTCTCCTGTGCTCTTAGATTTTCCTGCTCGTAGAATGCTCGCTGAGCTTTAATTAATAGCAATTTTTCTTCCTGGAGTAAACTTCCAACATCGATTTTTGTTGCTCGTTTTCTTGATGATTTCTCAATGTGCGTGGTTTCCTGAGCAGATGCGTCGTCATTACAGCTTTCCTCATTGAACTCTATAATATTATCCAATGGTTCTAAAAGAGGGTTTTTTAAAAACTATGATATTGTAATCCAAATTTTACAGACCTTCACTTTCGGCTTTTACACCACCAGGAGGGGTACCTTCTTCTGCCATTAATTGCTTTATTTTTTCGGCTTTAGTTAAAACTATTTTCGATATATGTTCATTCTCATAACTCCCTTGTTTTACTTTTTTCTTTATATTATCATATTTGTTTCTCAACATTTTGGCAGGACGGTGAACGCCAGTGATCTTGGAAAAGAACCTAGCTATGTCTTCCCAGGCTGCATCCTTTTGTTTCCAGGCTACTGCATCATTTCTCGTACTCTCGATGATGTCCTTTCTGTCCACGACTAAGGAAATGAGAGCATTCTCCTCCTTGGCAGTATAATTAAGCTGTCTTTTTCGTTGGTTCTCCACCTCCATTTCTTCTTAAACTCAACTCTATTTTAGACTTCTTAATTTCGTTTTCACAATGTGCTATTAAAAGTATCTTTATTGGTAAGAAACAGCTGTTATTTGCCATTCACAGTAAACTATTTTGTTGGGGGTGTTCTCATCGTCTAATTATCTCTTAGCTTCGAATGTTGCTTAACCGCCAGTTAAATTTAAGGTACAATAAAATACAAGTATACAATCCTGACGATTAAAAGGCGAGTCGATTTTTAGTTCAACATTATTTTTAATAATAAATATATTTATATATTTTTTCTTTCTACATATTCAGGGACAGTCAAATTCAAACTGATAGCCGCGATCTACGAAACTAAGACCCCGCTCCGAGTCGATGGGAAAGTCGGCAGTGAACACTATATACTCCCGATATTCCGGCGAGCTTTTGAGATTCTGCCAAAGGACAAAAAAGATTAACCAGAAATAAAACCGTCAACAATCCATGAGATAGTTACCGCTTTATCCACAAAATCCTCGAAGCCACTGAGTTCGTAGTATAGCAGGAGGGGTGGAGATCGCCCGAAAAAAGGCTTATGCTTGTGGGGCTCTCGCTGTTTAAGGACACTCAGTGCGCGGGTCAGAAATTTGGGGGTAAGCTCGCGACAGTAGGACACGTCCAGGTGTTCTAGGCGGGGACAGAGTTCCACAAACTTGAGCAGTATGTCGTCGCACAGCTCGTTCCAGTTGCGCAGGCATAGTAGCCGCAGGTCTGTCATGCAGGTGTAGCGCTCCAGATAGTCCGCCGGATGGGTCCAACTGCAGATGGCCAGCCGCTGAAGCCGTCGATGCGTCCATACGGGTAATTTCTCGTCCCAGCCGGGTTCTAGAGGCATATAGTAGCCGTCCACGGCAAATCCCACAATGTTCTCGGCCTTACGCTCCATTATCTCGTAAAACTCGCTAACCTCTCGGATCTTGTGGTCATAGCTGTCCGGACTGACAAGAGGCGGGATGTGCCACTCGTTGTCCAGCAGCACCACCAGCTGTCTGAGGGAGGGCAGCTCCAGGACAGCCGGCAGAACGGGCTTCAACGTGGCGAGGTTTAGCTTGAGAACTGTTAGGTTCCTGAGACTCGGTACACAGTTGGCCAGCTGCAGTTTGCTAATCACATCGTAGGTCCGAATGTCCAGCACTCGAAGGTCGTGCAGCTTGCTGTAAAACAAACGGACGAGTGAATGCCACATATTCGATAGGACCGAACTCTACTTACTGACAGACCTCCTCCAGATACTCCTGTTGTAGCTCGTAGGCCTTGTGCCAGTCCTCGTACAGGTGCAGCTCCTGCAGGTGCTGGAACTGGGACAAGTACCGGCCGTCAATGGGCGTGGTGAGGCGTAGCTTGCGCAGTCCCGGCAGCAACCCAGCTAGCTTGCGAATGCTCCGATTCGACGGATAGCAGTCTACGTCCTCGGGATCGTAGTAGAAACTGGCCACTGCGGGCAGCTCCGAAATGTGCATCTCGTCTAGATCCTTGAGCAGGGCGCATAGGCAGCTGCTAACGCACATCTCCTTGATGTGCGGCCGCATCTGCGAGAGGAAGTAGATGAGATCCTCGTAGTTGGGCAGCAGTTCCCGCCACTTGTCCAGGTCCAGTTGCTCGTAGGCGCGGCTGGTTCGCCACTTAGACTGGCAGATATGCTGGAAGCGTTGGCAGGCCCGAGAGAAAGCCACCTCGGACGGCAGGTCCTGGAGTCGATCGAAAATCTCCTCCAGACAGTCGTCATTGAGGTCAAGAATCCCTGGAAACGGCTCCGCAGCCATGGCCGTGCGCAATTACTGATCTTATTCGGATCCGGAGTGGGTGTTTGTCCAATAAATAGTGAATTACAGGCGACCTGGAGGTATCTTTCGGTTATTTTGCGTTGCGTTGTTCAATTGAATAACAAACAAAAATACATTGCCCTGAGGCAGTGTGACCGCATGTACTCTTCCCAAAAACACCTAAAAATACACTTGAAAATAAATAATTAATTAGCCATCAGGAAAACTTTTTCCATTTCGGGTGTTGGAAATAATTCCCCAAAAAAATAGATCCCCAAAACAAAAACGAAATAAATAACTATTCAAATTTAAATCTTATTAATGTACTTTATATTAGTCTTAAATTTTTTTCACACTTTCCCAGTCCAAAGCCATATCCATTTCCAATGAAAACCCAATCCAACTCCTAGCCATCTCAACAAAAGCAAACTCGAACCAAATCCTCTCATTCCGCCAATAAATTATCTATTAGTGTATAGCCTATTGTCAGCTTTATATAAATAAATTATTTTTTTGGCCCTCCGATCCGTTCGGTTGGCAAATATACAAAAGGGAAAAACTATAAGACTAACTAGGACTTACTAAGAAATTCTTAGAAGAAAACTCTGAGACATTTAATGAAGGAAAAATGGTAATAATTTATTTTTAAAAATTAATTGATGGTATGAAATGAACTAGATCTTTACGAAAAAAAATATTTAAGTTAGCCGATTAGTCTGGCAACGCCTTTGTGTTGATGCTCTGGGCAAAACATATGTTGAGAGGAGCCACTGCTCCTTGGCCACACCGTGTTGCCATTTTAGCTATTTTTTCTTTTTAAAAAAGTATTAATGGTAAGAAATCAACTTTAGGATCTTTACGAAAAAAATATTTAAGTTACAGCCATGTACCTAATAACCGATTTTTTTGCACTTCGACGTTTAAGTATTTCGAAAACTTGACGTATAGAACATTTTTCAAGGGGCGAATTCGAGCATCGAAACTCTTTTAAAAACTATATCCGTTCTTGGGTTTGAAATATTGTAAGGATGTACTTAAGGATGTTGTTAAGGATGTATTAAATATTCTCTAGATATTAACGAGTTTATTCACTTATTCGAATTTATTTTTTATGCTTAACATACGTATATGTCTGTAATGATAAAAAATATACACAATATTATTTTAAAAAAATTAGCTGTTTTCTAAGCTTTTTAAACCCTTGCAAGGTATTATAATTTGCAACGCAGTAAATGAGACATTTCCGACCGTATAAACTATATATATTCTTGATCAGCAAGTTCTAACCATGTCCGTCTGTCTAATTATACGCAAACTAGTCCCTCAGTTTTGAAGCTATCTGAAAGAAACTTTGCCAGATCGGACGATTATATCATATAGCTGCCATAGGAACAATGGGTAAATTTTTAGATGCAGCAGGCGAAGGAAAATGTTTTTGCAAATATTGCAAATCAAGCATTAATGCAAAACTTTCAGATTTACACGCTCACGCAAAAACGGCCAGCCACAAGGCTTCGTCCTTTGATTTATAAATCTAGTATTATTTTTTAGCTATCTTTAAAAGTTTTTGGCGGTTTCTAGCTATTTTTATTGGTTAGTTTAGCTTTTTTATGACCTGAAGAGATGGCAACACTGCACAAAACACGTGTGTGTTCTTTTTGGAAACGATTGTGCGGCTAGAACTTTATTGTGGACCGAAAATATAGAGAATCACAGAAAATAACATGACAGAGGAAGTGAAATTGTCCCATGGAGTCGTCCTACAACACCTGCTGTCCGTGGACAAGAACCTGGCGAAGGTCTACCAGCAGAAGACGAAAGCGGTAAGTCCGACTGCAAAGCGGCAGCAAGTGCAACGCATTTGGATGCACCAAGCGTGTGGATGTGGTGGTGCCCACATCGGCAAGGCCGGGAGTTGCAGTGAGCTGGATTTCTCACTGGAATAGTCCATCGATTTCAGTCGACCCGACGCACATGCCATCCCGAGGACGACGACCACGTGTTGTTCACTAACCACAACTCTTGTTTTTTCCATCCGCAGCCCACTCTAGGCAAGAACGCGCCGGTGGTAGTCGAGCTTATCAAGTTCTTCCAGGCTAACAGCCCCGTAAAATTCCCGGCCCTTAAGGCGGCCGCGGCTGGCAGCAGCGATGACAGCGACTCAGATTCCGATGCAGCGCCAGCACCCGCCAAGAAGCCGGCGGCGGCTCCGGTGACAAACGGCAAGGCCGCCAAGGCGGCTGCCTCCTCCAGCAGCGAGGACAGCGACTCCGAGGAGGAACAGAAGAAGCCAGTGGCCAAGGCCACCCCGGCTAAGGCAGCGCCCGCGAAGAAGGCCGACTCCTCGAGTGAAGACAGCTCTTCGGAGGATGAGGCACCAAAGAAAGCTGCACCAGCCAAGGCTACACCAGCCAAGAAGGCCGCCGCATCATCCAGCGAGGATAGTGACAGTTCTGAGGAGGAAACGAAACCCGCAGCAAAGGCCACCCCGGCTAAGGCTGCTCCTGCCAAGAAAGCGGAATCTAGCAGCGAAGACAGCAGTTCAGAGGAGGACGCAAAACCAGCCGCCAAGGCTCCGGCCAAGGCAGCGCCGACCAAGAAAGCCGAATCTTCCAGCGAGGAAAGTGATTCCGATGAGGAGCCAGCTGCCAAGAAGGCAGCGCCTGCTAAGCCAGCGGCTAAGCCTGCCGCTAAGCCGGCAGCCTCTTCCAGCAGCGAAGACAGCGACTCTGAGGATGAGAAGCCCGCAGCAAAGGCCCCAGCCAAGCCGGCTCCAGCCAAGAAGGCAGACTCCTCCAGTGAAGACAGTTCTTCCGAAGACGAGGCACCCAAGAAGGCTGCACCAGCCAAGGCTACTCCAGCCAAGGCCACTCCAGCTAAGAAGGCAGATTCATCCAGCGAGGAGAGCGACTCAGATGAGGAGGAAGCTCCCAAGAAGCCGGCTGCCAAGGCTTCTCCCGCAAAGGCTGCTCCTGCTAAGAAGGCCGAGTCCGAGGATTCTTCCGACGACAGCGACAGTTCCGAAGATGAAAAGCCCAAGGCCAAGGCTGCTGCTACCAAACCTCCAGCTAAGGCTGCTGCTTCGAGCAGCGAGGACTCCAGTGACGATGACGAGCCAGCTGCTGTAAAGCCAGCTGTCAAGAAGTCCTCGGCACCCACCAAGAAGGATGACACCTCCTCGGAAGAGGACTCTTCAGAGGATGAGGCACCAGCGGCCAAGAAACCAGTGCCAGCAAAGAAGAAGGCGGAGAGCAGCAGCGATAGCAGCTCCTCTGAAGAAGAGCCCGGCGAGGCCAAACCCCAACCAGTGGCCAATGGCGGTCAAAAGCGCAAGTTTAGTGGCGGCGATGCGGATGAGGCCACTCCCAACAAGAAGTACAATAACTTTGTGAAGTCAGGAGAGCAACAGGTGAGTCCAGAGAACTTAATTAAAAATATTTAAAAATATTTGTTTGATTTTCGGTTTCCGAATATTTAAATTATGTTTTCGTCTGGAGTTTAAACTATAGGAAATACGAAAGAATGGATAGGCTTTGACAAGGAACTAGAATTATTATTGAGAGGAATTTAAATAATTACTGATCCATATTTTTGAAAAACTACACAAGTTCCTTCCTACTGGCTCATTAACTATCTGGTGCATTTTATTACCAAAAAGTATATGAGTTATGGATATTAGTTCGTCACCTGATACATGCTTTCTTCGTCTGATGCAAACTAAAAGTCGTAACTATTGTTACGCTGTCCGTGCCCAGAACAGTTGATAATAATAGCTTGCCATTCGCAGAAGAATGGCTTCACATCGACGCCCAACAATAACAACAACAACAGCTGGAACAACAAACAGTTGAATGGCAGCAATGGGGGAGGAAGTGGCCGAAGACGGTCTCCCTTCCGGCGGGTTCGCACCGAAGAGGTGCTGGTGGATTCACGTGTCCAGGACATGTCCTTCGAGGCCAAGGTGAGTGCCGCAAATGCATTTGAGTGGCGCGTGCCTTAGGGTGTGTGTGTGTGGAGGGGAATCGAGGAGCAGGTTTCGGGGATTCGAGGTGCTAAGAGAAGGAGGCAGACACACAAATTAGCAAGAGATGCGCACGCCGCTTGAAGAAAACTCAAATATCATTTGTGGCACTTTCCTGACCCATTTCAAACTTGCTTTTAAAAGTCTTTGCTAATTTGTGGTTTGCCCTCTTTGGCTTTCTCCTCCCCGTTCAGGATGGCGGCTTTAAGAAGCACAACAACGCACGTGGAGGCCGTGGAGGCTCTGGGTTCGCCGGTCGTCCGGATCGCAGCAACTGGGAGACCAACAAGCAGAACGGCGGCGAGGATGGCGGCGACGGCGGCGGCTTCAAGAAGATTGGCGATCGCCGATCCTTCGGTGGTTTTGACAACAAAGCCGGTGGCGGACGTGGTGGACGCGGAGGCGGTGGCCGTGGAGGCGGCGGCGGATTCGGTGGACGTGGAGGTGGCGGTGGACGCGGAGGTGGCGGGCGTGGAGGCGGCGGCGGCTTCGGTGGTGGCCGAGGAGGCGGTGGCGGTTTTGGAGGTCGCGGCGGCGGAGGCCGTGGAGGTGGACGTGGCGGCGGCTTTGGCAATAAATCATTCGATTCGTCAGCGCCAAAGCCGAACAAGAAGATCACCTTCGACAATTAGGGTTTAGATTAGTTAGCACCACACACACATAAGCACACACCACCCTAGATGCAGTTATGTTATGGATTTAACCTGTTTATATTATTTGTAAACCACCATAGAAAAACGCCGCCGGCTCCTGGGGCGAGCGAGCCAACAAGGACCTGAAGCACACGCGCGGCAAATCCTTCAAGCACGAGAAGACCAAGAAGAAGCGCGGCAGCTATCGAGGCGGCCAGATTGACGTCGGGGTCAATTCAATCAAATTTGACTAGATTTATAAACATAATGCAGCCTTTGGATTAATCACTTATGTAACAGATACGTTTAGCCATTAAGCCACACACGGAGTAGCAACTATGTAAGAATAGTTTCTTATATGCAATAATTTTGCCCACATGAAAAATTGTTTCTAACTTAACAAGGTCCTATAATTTTAGAATCGTGAACTGGCGGCCAATAAAAACCGCGACCAAGCTAATTAGTCTCAGCCATCTTGTTCTTTCTTTTTAAATGGGCTTCAATCATTATAAAATTGTGGATTCATACTTTGTTTTATACGTTTCGTTTTTGAACAAGATTTCCTTGATTTTTGAATATATCTTTTTTAGATTCCTTTTTTGTATTTTATTTTTACAACTTAACGTAAAAAGGATTTACTGAAAGATCAAGTCATTTCAATAGCGATTTGTTAAAAACAAAGGTCGAATAATTTCCAATAATATATTGGTGATAATTTAAATAATGTTCCGCAATATATTATTGTAGGTATTCTTGGATTCCGAGTTACAAGAACTTCAATAAGTACAAGTTTATATCATTTGTCGAAAACAAACATGTGGTTTTACATAAGAAGAATAAAAAAAAATATATAAGTATTTTTCATAATTAAATAAGTTTTTTACAAAGGGAAAGGGATGGGAAGCATTAAGAAAGTTTGGATTAAACTTGTAAGTAAATATAAACTATTACGAACCGCTTTAGAAATGTTTTTACATTTAGACACAAGGGATTAAATATGTGTCACTCGATTCTTGGTTTTTAAACGTTTTTTTCTGATCCGATTTTGAAATATTTTGCGAGATTTCAATCGTTTCAACGAGCATTTAATAACATTTTGGGAAAGTTTCGCTTGGAAGGAAAAATAATTAACTTGTCTTTGGCATGTCTATTGTTTCGAAATTTAAATATTTATTTATCTGAATTTGATGCTTACGGTATATGTGTATGTAACTAGGTTTCCATTTATATATCTTCATGATCTTTCACATTTAGTAATCGAAATGTATTGTCAAGTGTTTGCTTCCACATACATACGTACATACATAAAGTATTATGTGTGTGCATATAGAGACGCCCGTTATACATAGATATTTATATATTTGACAACTGGAGGGCGTCCAACAATAAAATACAAATAATAACATCGAGTTAGTAATTTAAAACAAAAGACGGGCATGTAATTATAAATCATATAATTAATAATAATCACATTTGTGTATAAATGTATGTAAATATAATAATAGTTTACATAGTATTCGTTTTCTATATGTATTCCGAGTGGTGGTGTGTGGGTTCGAAAGTTAATATCAGCATATCAATTTACAACGATTTCGAGGCTTTCTCGTGGGTTGGTAGTTTCCGAGATTCTTAGAGTGTGTAATTGGGAACTAGTTGGCGGTGTTACGGGGTGAGGAGAGCTTTTTGGGGTGCTTTTGTTTAAAAATAGTTCAACAAAATACATTTATATATATAGTTATATATGTAGTTAGTAGTTATATGAGATTCCTGTCGGTTCTTAGCTTCTTCTCCCTTTCCTCCTGCCTCTCCTCCTGTCCGTCGTCCGCCAGCTTATTCAGACATGTACGGATAGTTGACGTCTCGCAGCGGCACAAATGTCTCCTTGATGGACTGCGGCGATGTCCAGCGCAGTATGTAGTGCGGTCCGCCAGCCTTGTCGTTGGTGCCGGACATCCGACCGCCGCCGAATGGCTGCTGGCCCACCACAGATCCAGTGGACTTGTCATTGATATAGAAGTTGCCAGCGGCCATTTTGAACTCCTGGAGGGCGCAATTGACCCACTCCCTAAAATCAAATATTAGAATTAGATTCTATCTTTAAATTCTGTAGCCATCCTTACTCATCCTGTCCGAATACTGCTCCGGTTAAAGCAAACTTTGTTGAGGTATGCACCAGCTTCATGGTGTCAAACAGATCTGCCTCCTTGTACACATAGATCGTTAGCACAGGGCCAAAGATCTCCTCGGTCATGATGCGCTCCTTGGGATCCGTGCTAACCACAATCGTGGGATCAACGAAGTAGCCCTTGCTGTCCGAGTAGGTGCCGCCGGCGATTATCTCCAGATTCGGTGACTTTTTGGCATGCTCAATGTAGCTGGTAATGCGTTTAAATGCTTTGTCATCGATCACAGCTGATGTGAAGCTGCTGAAGTCTTGAACGTCGCCGATTTTTAGCTTCTGTGCCTCGCACAGCAGCCCGTCCTTGATCTGTGGGTGAGGGGTTAGCATAGGTTAGCACTGAGTAAACATCGCAATCAGTTACATATTCACCTTTGGCCACAGCGACTCGGGCACATACATGCGCGAGCAGGCGGAACACTTCTGCCCGCAATACTCGAAGGCCGAACGTATCGTTGACGTGACCACCGACTCAACGTCGGCAGACTTGTGCACAAAGTGGAAGTTCTTGCCGCCACACTCGCCGGTCAAGCGAGGAAAGTTGACGTAGTTGTCGATGTTGTTGCCCACCTGCTTCCACAGCCGATTGAAGGTTCTGTCCCACGAAGGAGATAGGAACGTGGTTGAATCGGAAAATCAATAGAGCGACAATTACTTACGGCACTGAGCCGGTGAAATTGATGCCCGCCAGGTGGGGGCTGGCGGTAATGGTGTCTCCGAACACCGGCCCATCGGCTGGCACAAAGTTAACGACGCCATCGGGCACTCCCGCCTCGCGCATAATTTTAAAAATAACCCAGTTGGAGAGCATGGCCGTGTCCGATGGCTTCCACAGCACACCGTTACCCTAGCAAAGGAAAGAAAGAGGGGTGCAGGTGCGCTTGGTAAGTTGATTGGATATTTAAGGACTAAATGAAAGGCTAGACATCCTACCATCAAAGCTGGGGTATAGGACAAGTTGCCGCCGATGGCCGTAAAGTTGAAGGGACTGACAGCGGCGATGAAACCATCAATGCCACGATACCTCATGGAGTTCTTTGTGACCTTAATGTTCTCGCTAATGGGCTGATACTTGGCGCATTCCTTCAGGAAGTAGGCATTCATTCTGAAAGATACATATTATTTATTTTAAAAATTAAGTAAAGCAAGTTCATGAAATTAACTCACCGTATAAAATCAATTAGCTCTGCTGCCGAATCGATTTCCGCTTGGATAGCCGTCTTGGACTGACCCAGCATGGTGGCCGCATTCAATTCCTGGCGATATGTCGTCGCCATCAGATCGGCCGCCCTCTCCCAGATCTTCAAGCGGTCCGCGAGCGGCACTTGATCCCACTGGGGCTGTGTCTTCACGGCAGTCTTGATGGCCTTCTCGACGAGCTTCTTATCGGCATAGTAGAAGCTGGCCAGCTTATGCTGATGGTCGTGGGGCATGACCTGGTACCTCACCTCCGATGTTTTGTACTCCTTGCCGCCGATCACAATGGGGATCTCGTGGCATTTCGAGGCCGTTTCTTTTAGAGCCTGCTCCAAGTCTTTGCGCTCCTTGGAACCCTTGCGATAGGTCAGAATCGGTTCATTAACGATGGGGAAATCATTCAGCTTCAATTCAGGTATAACTGAGCCCAGGCTACGCGTGGAGCTGTGATGAAACATTGTTAATTTTAATATTTATTATGTGAGTAAAGGTGGTAATTCTAATCATGAAAAGGCTCCTCTTTGCGGTTACTTACTTTTTCAGCACACCCAGCTGCAGACTGGAGCATCTGAGGGCAGAATTATTCAGCATTCGCAACATCTTGTGGGGATTTGAGGGCCTGTCTCCTTCGCTGCCGGATTATATAAGGTGTCTCTCTCTGGATTCCTCGACGTCGACGGCACGTACTACCTAGCTATCTGGGCGATAAGCCAGCAGGGTAGACACAGCGACAGCGCGGGGCGAAACAAAAGAAAACATTTGATTAGTTCTTATTTATCAGCGACCTTGGCAATTCGTTGGGGGTCCGCGGGCAGTCGCGTGATTCCGATTTTGATAAGCGGCCAAACGTGAAGCGACCGACACACACCCCCCTGCTGAACCCTGATAAGGCAAAGCACACTGCCTCGCGTAATTATACCAACTTCTACACTGTGGGGCACTGCGATCTGCTCAATTCTGAACCTTGGGAGCAAATAGGTTGTGCAAGTTTACTTGTTTTTATCGATATCCAAGTTCCCTCCTCGCTCACCAACACACTCACGTGCACGGAAAGAACGTTTGTATGTATGTATCAGCAGCGAATTTGACAACCATCAGCTGTTTGTGTCTACGTACGCGCACAGTGGAGTGAAAGTACGCGTATGTTGATTAAAATTAATAAACTTTGGACTTACTTAAGTACAATATACAATCGTAAGTGCATTTTTTTTATATCATATTAATTTTTTAATTGATTTTAAGTTAACTCAAGTATGTATAAAATCAAGTAAGAAAACTAGTTCGACGTTGAAGTCTTTTTTAATAAAATGAAATACACAGATATATACACATGTTACGTTTTTAATTTATTGTAAAATCTGATTACTTCAACTTTTTTATTTAGCGAAACCTTGAAAAGGCTTGAATCACATAATTCGATCGCACCGAAAGACAATAAACCGGGCCAATGAACTCGGTGATAGTTTTAATGACCTTTAATAGTTATTTTTACATCTTTTATCCACTGTACACTGGCTACGGAAATTTCCTATTGCCGAAAGCAGACTGGGGGAGGGGGATGTGTAGGGGACTTGACAAGAGCTAGTAGTTCTTGTTGTTTTTTAACTGACGCTGCCTTGATTTATGAAATTAAGCGTCATGAACAATGGCCGGCGCGAAGGGGGATGCAAAAGCGGTGCAAAACACCCCACGGTGCGAGTGAGCGGGAAGGAGAGATGTCGCGAGTGAGGGAGAAGTCTAGAAAAAATGTGGAGCAAGCACTTTTTAACTTCCCAGTCGGACTTTGCGTCATGCCCTGAGCGACTCGAGTTGGATATCCATGTTGAACGGTAATGTTTTTTTGTATGATGCCCCAGTTCAGCAAAGTGGCAAGCGGGAGACTCAGGTACCTGAATCCATCGCTGCTGCGGTAAGGGTACAAATCACTGCTTTCGCTCAGGGCGATATTTCCCTTTTGGGATTTTATCTTATTTCGACGCAATTACTTCACCACCACAAGCTACATATTTGTTTATTAAACTATTTAAAACTTTAACTTTAACTTTTAAAATAGTTTATCAATCATTGCACTAATAAAATAATAAAAAAAAAGAAATTGAAAGAAAATAAGATATAAAATAGGTAGTTTCGAGCGGGATTTGAACTCGCGCCCACATGCTTCGTAGACTTATGTTCTAACCACTGAGCCACGTGTCGCGATCGGCCCGCGACAGCACAGTCAAACATCAACCGAGCAAAATAAAAACATTTGCTAAGGGGTTGCAATCTTCTGTCACTCTCACACGCGTAAGGGTCATATGTGTATATCGCCGACGCAAATCAGTTTGCCTACGTGGCGTATTGCGTAAGCGGCCGGTCCGTTAAACACTTGAGACACAGGTTCGATCCCTACTTGGTCCTTTAGAATTCCAGAAAAAATGGTAAGATTTATAAACAATAACAAATATAAGTTTAAATATGGTTAAGTCAATAACAAAAATGAAAAATCTCGGGGTCATGTGTTTTTTTTTTTTTTTTTAGCAAAATAATTTTCTGATGTTTTTCCATACCGGTAAGAGTGCATTTCATGGTCAGTCGAGAAGCGACGGTGGCACTCTGAATCGCCCTCTTACCGGTAAGAGTCCATTTCATGGTAAGTCGAGAAGGGACTGAGGCATCATGAATTACCCCGGCCACGCCTTAATAAAAGCGAATGAGCCGTTTCCATACACGGTAAGGTTCGCCGAGTGAGCGATTCGGCATGAAAGGAGTATAGTTTGGAAGTTCGAAAGTCCCACTGGGTTACCCAGTCGGACTTTGCGTCATGCCCTAAGCGACTCGAGTTGGATATCCATGTTGAACGGTAATGTTTTTTTGTATGATGCCCCAGTTCAGCAAAGTGGCAAGCGGGAGACTCAGGTACCTGAATCCATCGCTGCTGCGGTAAGGATACAAATCACTGCTTTCGCTCAGGGCGATATTTCCCTTTTGGGATTTTATCTTATTACGACGCAATTACTTCACCACCACCAGCTATATATTTGTTTATTAAACTATTTAAAACTTTAACTTTAACTTTTAAAATAGTTCATCAATCATTGCTCTGATAAAATAATAAAAAAAGGAAATTGCAAGAAAATAAGATATAAAATAGATAGTTTCGAGCAGGATTTGAACTCGCGCCCACTTGCTTCGGAGACTTATGTTCTAACCACTGAGCCACGTGTCGCGATCGGCCCGCGTCAGCACAGTCAAAGATCAACCGAGCAAAATAAAAACATTTGCTAAGGGGTTGCAATCTTCTGTCACTCTCACACGCGTAAGGGTCATATGTGTATATCGCCGACGCAAATCAGTTTGCCTACGTGGCGTATTGCGTAAGCGGCCGGTCCGTTAAACACTTGAGACACAGGTTCGATCCCTACTTGGTCCTTTAGTATTCCAGAAAAAATGGTAAGATTTATAAACAATGAAAATGTAAGTTTAAATGTGTAAAGTAGTAAAAGTCAATAACAAAAATGAAAAATCTTGGGGTTCATGTGTTTTTTTTTTTTTTTTAGCAAAATAATTTTCTGATGTTTTTCCATACCGGTAAGAGTGCATTTCATGGTCAGTCGAGAAGCGACGGTGGCACTCTGAATCGCCCTCTTACCGGTAAGAGTGCATTTCATGGTAAGTCGAGAAGGGACTGAGGCATCATGAATTACCCCGGCCACGCATTAATAAAAGCGAATGAGCCGTTTCCATACACGGTAAGGTTCGCCGAGTGAGCGATTCGGCATGAAAAGAGTATAGTTTGGAAGTTCAAAAGTCCCACTGGGTAAGCACACCGCTGCTTGCTCTCCTTTTTTTGCCTCTTTTCTTTGCATTGTTCGTCAAGTGCTTAAATATTAAACTTTACTGATTGATTTTACCAGAGAAACGTTTTCACAAGTGTCTTTTTTGCGGGCAAGTAATAAAATTTATAAAATTCGTTACTCAGCTGCAGATACACACGCACACACACCCAGTGGGACTTTCGAACTTCCAAACTATACTCCTTTCATGCCGAATCGCTCACTCGGCGAACCTTACCGTGTATGGAAACGGCTCATTCGCTTTTATTAAGGCGTGGCCGGGGTAATTCATGATGCCTCAGTCCCTTCTCGACTTACCATGAAATGGACTCTTACCGGTAAGAGGGCGATTCAGAGTGCCACCGTCGCTTCTCGACTGACCATGAAATGCACTCTTACCGGTATGGAAAAACATCAGAAAATTATTTTGCTAAAAAAAAAAAAAAAACACATGAACCCCGAGATTTTTCATTTTTGTTATTGACTTTACACATTTAAACTTACAATTTTTTATTGTTTATAAATCTTACCACTTTTTCTGGAATACTAAAGGACCAAGTAGGGATCGAACCTGTGTCTCAAGTGTTTAACGGACCGGCCGCTTACGCAATACGCCACGTAGGCAAACTGATTTGCGTCGGCGATATACACATATGACCCTTACGCGTGTGAGAGTGACAGAAGATTGCAACCCCTTAGCAAATGTTTTTATTTTGCTCGGTTGATCTTTGACTGTGCTGTCGCGGGCCGATCGCGACACGTGGCTCAGTGGTTAGAACATAAGTCTCCGAAGCAAGTGGGCGCGAGTTCAAATCCCGCTCGAAACTACCTATTTTATATCTTATTTTCTTTCAATCTCCTTTTTTTTATTATTTTATTAGAGCAATGATTGATAAACTTTTTTAAAAGTTAAAGTTAAAGTTTTAAATAGTTTAATAAACAAATATGTAGCTGGTGGTGGTGAAGTAATTGCGTCGTAATAAGATAAAATCCCAAAAGGGAAATATCGCCCTGAGCGAAAGCAGTGATTTGTATCCTTACCGCAGCAGCGATGGATTCAGGTACCTGAGTCTCCCGCTTGCCACTTTGCTGAACTGGGGCATCATACAAAAAAACATTACCGTTCAACATGGATATCCAACTCGAGTCGCTCAGGGCATGACGCAAAGTCCGACTGGGCAGCCGCACGGCGCACACACAGGCGCATTAGAATGCAGCCAGTTCACTTGGTTTTTGCTTGTTTTGCTGCCGATTTTGTTGTTGTTGCTGCTGGCCATGTAGCTGTTGTCCCCAATTACGCAATGCAATGTTTTTGTGCCGTCTCTCGGCCTTCCCCCATTTCGCTTTCAATTTAGCCCATTTTGAACCTTTAATTTGATTCCCTTTTCGACGGTGTTCGCCTATATTTTTTTCGCTTACTTTGTGTTAGTTTCAGCGACGGCGGCGGGGAGAGCAGCGCGACGTCCGTGTTTTTGTTGCGAATTCTGTGTGTTTTTTGAGAGACTGGTCGAAATAAATTTGACTGTTTGCCCAACGGCCGATAACGATAGGTTTACTATCTGGGGCTCATACAAATTAGTAACTTTCCGAAGAAAGACCTTTTAACTCTCGGAATCGCGATGCAGTTGCTATTATATTTTCTAAGTACGAATAAGTTATTCATTTTAAAATAATAATAAATAAACTATACCCGAAAATAGCTGTAGGCTAACGGCGGGATGTACCGATAGCCGATAAAAAAACTGGGTGGCCAGACCGATGGAAAAGCTCTTCAGCTGTGCCGTAGCACAGCTTTCAACACTGTTTTTCAATAGCTATCGATAACGCGTCCTAATCGCGGTAAAATTAAAAATAAAGTGATATTCAAAAGAAACAAGCGCATTGATATGATCAATCGTATATTTAATAATAATTTCTTAAATTTTTTGTCCAGAATTTTATATTTTTTATATAATAATGTTTTTGTTTTTTACTTCTTTAAAGTAGTTGTTAAGCTGGCTCAAGGTATATTTTTTTTACTTCTTATAAGTAATTTTTTTATAATTTTTAAATATGATTACTTCGTATAAATCAGATTGTTACTCTAACTAAATAAATATGTTAGTTTCCCCCTTATGTTCAAATTGTTTAAAAATAATAATAATTAATTTAAGCCAAAACAGAAAAGCTTTCCCAATTGAAATTAATACATTTTTGACTTAGTAATGATCCACTGCAAACTGCAAGTGTATACAACCTTCGGCTTTCCGAAGTTAGCCTCCCCTCTTGTTTTGTTTGTCCATGTCATCTGTTACATAGTGAAGCCTAAAAATTAAATGAATTTGTGAAATTAAAAATAGGGCAACTCTTTAGGCCAGACGCGAGTTGAACGAGCTGTTAATTGGGTGACTTACTGAGTCACACTAATTTTCTATAATTACCTAAGGGAAAACTTTACCCGATTATAGAATTCTTTATGTTTAAATTTTGTATGATTTTTAACTTATTTAATATAAAAAAGAACATAATAGATAGTAGATGAAACCCTCTAAAGGGGTTAAATATTTTATGTGGATTTTTCTAGAATCTTATTTGGTGGCTGTGGGTTTATATTTTTATGCCCTAAATATTCTTATGAAAAGATGATGTAATGTCAAACAAATGAAATAAATTATTTTAGAGTTATATTTTTAACAGAGATAGATTAAAAAGTTATCTTCAAGAGAAAGCAGGAAAACACTGATTGTGTATTGTTGTTTTATTTGTAAATGTTCAAGTAGTTTTATTTATTTTTTTTTTACATTTAATGTACAGATTCTATCTATCAAATATCTATTATATTTACTTATAATATGATACAAGCACTTGCTAAAACCTTAATAAATCATACAAAATAGTCTATAAGTTGTGTATTTATTACGGTAAAACACTAAACATAGTAGGAGGAAGACTTAGCTAATATGTACAGCTAAACTAGGCTAGGGTGCTTGGAGCACATCAATGCCATTGGACACTGTATCAGCCGTAGTATCCGCCGCTGCCCGCACTCGCCGTGGCGAATCCTCCGCTGCTGCTGGCGTAGGCCGTGTCTAGAGGAGGAAACAGGTCCAGAACACTTGTAGATTATGCGGGTGAAGAAATTGGGGCAGTGTTTAGGAATTCACGGAATACTCACTCATGCCGTTGCCCCCGAAGGGATATCCGCCGAACGAGGGATACCCGTACTGCCCATATCCGCCGTACATCGAGTACGGGTTGTAGTTGTAGCTGGGGTACGTCGAGTAGTATGGATATCCGCCATAGCCGTAGGGGTATCCTCCATACACGCCGTTGCCATAGATGTTTCCGTACGCAGAGCCCGCACCGGCACCCGCCCCCGCACCACCGCCGTAATAGGGATATCCGTAGTACTGGCACTCGGAGGAGTGCAAAAACATGGCCAGCAGGATAAGAGTTAACCAGAGGCAACTGCTCGTCTGTTTCGCCGACATGGTTTCGCTGTGTGTAATCCTCGAACGTTGACTGAATGCCAAAACTCCCGCCATTAACTGTTTTTATATGGAGCTCCAAGCCGGCGAACGCTGGCGATTTATAAAGCATAAAACGCTTTTTTAATGGAGCTTAATCGGCCGCCCATCAGTGGCCGCTCGGTTTGTTCGTTCGTGCATGACCCAAGCGGCGTATACGCAATTTTTGCGGCGAATCGAAAATCCCGAATGTGTTTAAACAAAACAAAACGAAACATAAACAAAACTATTCATGCCCTTATGGGCTTAACGTCCCGGGTTACTCATCCGCCAGATTCCGATAGCCATTTTGCTTTCAATTTGAATTAGTTAAGCGCTTTTTTCATCAGGGGATCACCTCTTATTTTGGCGTAAACACAGTCATTAGCCTTACAAAAAAACAATTGGTTCAGGGCGGGCTTAGTCATGTGCGTTGCCAACTGCGGACGGTGCTTTCCACTCTTTGAGGTTCATTGCCTCTGCCCGGCCCGTGGTCAATGCTCATCAACGCCCTTCGGATGAGGTCAACCATAATAGTACGGATATGATTATACCATCAGGTATTGGTTTTTGGTTTTTCCACAGCGATTAGCTTGGCGGTTGGCCGAAAGTTCATTGTGAAGGACTTTCGCCGTCGAATTTTCACCAGCGATGCATGACACCAGCGGAAATATTTGGCGCATCCCATAATCTCAAAGAGGAGGTGGCTGGTTTTTCCCTTCTAACCACACGTTTGGTACTTTGACAAATTTCAAGGCCCCATTTTTAGGAAATATTTTAGTGTTCCCACAAAAGTAGAAAGCGATTACATGAAGAAAAATTGGGAGAAGAGAGATTTCTTAAGTTTTTTCCTGCAGCAAGCCTTTTGAAATCACTTAAAAATAGGTCTAAAAGTATGCTTTGATTGACCTTAATTTGAAGTTGTTATGTTAGGTCATTGAAAATATATATAAATGTATAAGAAGAAATTTTAATGTAGTTTATGAGTTAGTCTGTCCCCTTTTTTAAGACCCTTAAATATTGAGTTGCCTAGTTTTCGCTCTTTACTCTTTCATCCCCTAATGGTAAAACTTGGAAGCGATTTCTTAATATTAAATATTTAAGTACTTAAAGCCTTGAAATCATCCTTAATATTTCTGAAAAGCTGCAAACAATTTTTCGCAGTGCAAGCTTCTGCATTTGTGCCCAAAAAGTATACACAATTTCATTCATAAATGTTTTAGAACCTTTTCCCTGTACTGTACTCGCACACATGTAGGTGTGTGTCATTACACTGGCCAACAATGGCGATTGTCGCACAATTGTGCCAACGTTCCTGCCGCTGGATTCTCATGCAGCTGACGTTTGTTTTCCGTCCGCTGGCGCTCTCTCTTACCCCTTTTTGCGGCTCTCTCTCTCTCTCTATGTCTTTCTCTCTTTGTTTGTCGCATTACTTCAGGTTGTCCAGGTGTGTTTTTGTGACGCGTAGGTGTTGCATTGTTGTTGCACCCCAGTTGAGTGAGTTTTTCGCCAGGTATTTTTGCGCATGCTCGAGCCAGGAAGTGCACGGATTTCGGAGACACCCTGTTTGAGTTTGAGTGGGGTTTTAAGAGTCCCATTCGGCCTTGCAGTTTGTTTTTGAACCGCTTTCAAACTTATTTCATTTATTTCAACCTTTATGTGAGTTTTTGTATTTTTTTGTAATTTCTTGTACGTTTTCCAGTTGGTAACTTGACTTAAGAAAAACAGAGCTGGACTGAGTTTTGAGCTGGAAAGCTAATCAAAATACAGACTCAACAGAGGTTGATTTTCTTTTAGTTTCAATGTTTTTACCACACAAGTTTGAAATTATACATTTTATATACGTATACCTTATACATAGGTAAACGCCTTATGATATTTTTAAAATTCCTAAAATACATATGTTTTTGAATGGAAATCTACTAAAAAGCTTTATATATCATTAAATATTACGGTGTCACAACAAGCTGAATTACTTACTTAGTTAACGCAATTAGATTACAAAGCGTAACAAACAAAAATAGTTTGCCATGACAAATAAGGCCACCGAATAGATTAGCTAATAAAGATTTTAATTACAATATTGTTTATCATTGCATTCAGACAGCTTAAATGTTTATTTTAATTTGTTTTAGTTATTTATTTAATTTTACTGTTTAAATGTGTAATAAAACTATCTACTTACTAGTAAAATTCCCAAAATTTTAATTATTTTCATGTAAATGTTCTCAAGTGCCTTGTTTTGAAATATTTCCTGCCCTAGAGCATCGCTAAAGTAATCGATATTTAAACATCGAGAATCGACCATATACAATTATATATCGATGCTTTTCCTGTTTCCTGTCCTGCAAATCATAGCCTACGTTTCGGCAGCTGCATACAAAGAGTATTATAAATATACTTTTAAATCGCCTTTATAATTATCTGATTTCTATTAAATAAGGAAAGATCTAACAAGACAATATTTTTTCTTCCAAAAGAATTAATATAAAAAAAAAATATTTCTGTCTTAAAATCGTTAAGGCGGAATCTAAAAGTTGAGAGATCTTAAGTTTTGAAGGGTAGAACATACTAATATGATAGATATTATATATATTTTAAGATTATAAATAAATATCATGCTCAATAAACATTTTAAAGTAGGGCACATAAATACGAAAACATTTTCCTCCCTAAATTCCGTCAAAGGTAAAAAGCAAACATTTTTAAAGGCCCCCGTTAATAGTATTCATTTGAGGAAATTCCATCAAAGTTAAATACGTATCCATTTCCTTTTGCTACCCTGAATCAATCGCAAGGCGAAAGGGTCCATTTCCCCGGGCCCCAATCCAAGCACTTAATTTCCTCGACCCCAAATGAGCAATTTTCATATTAAAAAGTTTGCCTATACCTATAGCTAAAGAGCAGCTCTCCTTTTCAGTCTTAGATAAAAAATGAAAGCTATCCCTCAGAAAACTTGGACAAACTTTCTTTCCTTCCTTCTCTCCGAGAGCTCTCGCGGCTCTCATATACTTTTTGAATTATTTTTGGGACAGTGAAATGCTAATTGTTTGTCCAAAAGGGGACGGAGCACGGACGGGGGGAATGGCCATCAATTTTTCAGCATTTTTACATGTAATTAATTAAAAATTTGATGCTGCAGCAGCAACTTTTGTTTGCTGTCAAAATTACGGCAGGAGCAAAAAGCTAATTAAAACTTACGATTTCGCAACGAGGAGATCGTCCGCCCGGGAGAACCACTCATTCGGTCACAAACTCACTTGAGAAACTCACTCAAGAAACTCACTCAGAAGGAATGCACAATGCAGAAATGCAACTGCAAATGTTACGCATACGCAGCGTGTGCCCGAGCGGGATGCCAGCTGTCGGACCGTCCTGCTCTCTCTCACTCGCTCGCTCTCTCCGAGTGAAAGCTGACTAAGGGGGGCTAACAAAATAAGGAAAAGAAAAAATCAATTAAAATGCACTCGACTGCACTCCGTCACTCATTTTTTTCGGGTTTTTAGCTAAAATTTGTAAGAAATTTTTGAACGAAAATAAGCGAGCTCATCCTCTCTTTCCCTCTCTCTTTCCCTCTCTGGCCCTAGTGCGTGGGTGTGTGCATGTGTGTTTGTGTGGGGGGAATATTTGAATTCATTTATTTGTGCAATTTCGCTCAGTCGAGTTGTGTGTTGAGTGTGTTAGTGCGCGTTTTGACATCCATCAATCCATCAAAGGCAACGCAGATAACCACGATTACGCAAAAATCGACAATCCTTCCCTTGCCACGCACTGCGATTGCAATTTGTGAGCGTTAACGTCGGATCAAGTGCATTATCCAAAACGCCGCCAACCGCAATAAACATCCCACCATTCAGTGTGCACGGGAGTGAGAGGGACCGAATCAGCAGGAGTGAGAGCAAGTGAGACAAAGAGAGAAGGGGAAATAACAGTTTCAACAGCTAATAACATTTGCTCTGCGTCCGTATGTGTGCGTGTAAGTGACTGTACTTTTTGGCGCCCAAAAACATTCTCGCGCAACAACAACAACTACAAACAAACGGCAAACAAAAAGGAAAACAACAAGCAAACAAAGGGCAAAACGTTGAAACTAATTAACAACATTTTACCAAAGCGAAATTTAATGTAAACTCTGCGCCACCAAATTGACAGGTGAGTTCGTTGCTCAGACTGATGCCCAAATACATCAAAACCACATATTTATAATGTTTTATTTGGAAATTCGAGGAGATTTTTTTTTCACTGCGAGTTGATTTATATTTGGATTTTAATGAATGTCAAATGAACGTTTTATATTAGATATTTTATACTACAGTTATTGTGGTAGGTTGATTGTAAATTAATTAAGACCCACCGAATTTGATTGTACGGAAATAAAATTATGCTTTAAAGCTGCAATTCTAATCAAATATTAATTATATATCTTTTTTTTTTATTTATTTAAAGGCCATAATTAAAGATTTTTTTGATAATTTTGTTATATAATTTGTTTTATTTATTTTGTTTTGACAATAAACTTGTATCTGGATGTTTATTTTAATTTACTGCGCATAAATATAATTTTAAGCTAATCCATCTGCTCTCGCAGGCAGGTCCTTGAAGAGAGTATGTTCGCTGAAGAAAGTGTACCTGATCGATCAAGAAAGCTTCCAATAGTAATATCCATTTTTTCGACCATAATTCCTATAATGAATAATATTAAAGTTTAATATAACATTTTCATATAACATAATTGCTTCATAGAATAAGAGTGAGTTGCTATGAAGTATGAAGAACTAGTTATAATCGAAGTAAGATTCATTTTATGGTCGTGGCACAATCAAACACTATTCTGGGGACTCCTAAAACTTATTAAGGATTCTTAATCAACAAAAAATGGTTTTACCATAAATATGTACTGATTTTTTTTGGATCTACTAGTGTATCCGGTGTGCACTTATTTAATTACTTTCAAGGGCACTCTTTTTCTGACACAGTACGGCACGCTTTCCTTTCAGTATCGTTATAAAATATTCAGTTGATACCCTCGACCAAGATAACACAAAGGAATTCCTTATGCTTAAATTGCTTTAACTGGCTTTGGCTTAATACAATATCAAGAGGGACGAAAAAATGCAGTGCTTTATACCCACTTTCCTAAGAGGTAATTAGTTGCAGTTTTATGCTTGACTGCACTACGGATATTTTTCATCGACTCTTGGCTATTACCCAGCCATTCCCGACCAACTCCCTTCATCAATAAGCTGAAAGAGGTCCCTTCTGGCTTCACCCATTTTACTGCTGGCTTCTCACGGGACCCGGGCGATTCTGAAGCACTCTACTTTAAAATAATTCACCGAGCAAATCCCATAAAAATTTCAACAACTTTGGCTATTTTGTTGCGACGTCATAATGCATTTTGGTTCGGTTCGGTTCGGGGCAAGACAATGGCCCAGACACAAGGACACCGGCGACACAAAGGATCTGCAGAGTGGCATGAGGTCTAATTAAAACTCCGCTAGACGTCATAATTGGGGGCGGTGGCGCGATGGTGGCGGTGGTGAAAGGATCTGAAACAGGACCAGGCTACAAGTACATTAACTAGACTGCAAAGACTATGAAGAGCTTCCTTGCCCTCCTCCCCGTTTTTCCTCCTGTGATGGAGAAATTTTCACTTAATAGCCATGGACCAAAAATCCAGAAAACAGTGAAAACCATTGGGAGAGGGGGTGGTCGTTGTGCAGAAACTAGGGGGAGAAGAAAGCGAATGGCAAGCACAAAGCAACATTCCGCACATTTGCACAGTGCAAAAGCAGCAACAAAATGGTGAAAAGAGAAAACTACGAAAGGAACAGAGCACGGGTAAAGACTGCAAAACATATACACACAAACATTTATATATATATATATATATATATATTTTTTTTTTCACCGTGCACAGTAATGAAAGGCCTCGGGCATAAGTTTTAAATAAATATTTGTCCCTCTGTATGGGTGCATGTAATTCAACAAAAACAACTGCAAACACAAACAAAAATGTGCACGAAATGATAGAAGAAGCGGACGGAAAGCCAAAGAAATGGGCGGCCAGGGAGGGGGGCTGATACAAGGGGTGGCCGCTTCGAAGTGGACAGAAACTACTGCATATCAAAATGACGAGAGCCCAAAAAAATACAAGTCGGCCTCATAAAAGTGTAAGAGCTGCTAATACTCTAAGAGAACTAACATACAATGGTGACGGAATGCTAAATTAAATGTCATTTACAATTAGTTTCAAATAGGAATTTACAGGGTTGCTATAAAACTTAATTTGAAATTTGTTTTAGGGATGCTATAATATTATTTATTAGTATTAATATATATGATATTTAATTAATTAATAATTCATATTTCGCTTAAATTAAAACCACCAAGCCTTAGGGGCACAAAGTTCTCAAACTAACAATAATCCTCTGTCCATTTATTGCATTATAAAATATTCTTAATTAAATATTAACTTTTTTATTTTTAAAAGCAATATTTTTTATTTTTTGCGTATTAGTAATTTAAACTTTTCCTTGAAAAATAATTGATTGAAGGTTATACAAAATATGTAGAAATGATAAAATCTACCCTTATTTATAACTAACGCTTTATAGGCTGAACTGTATAAGTTTGTGTTATTATACCATAATATTTACAATATACCGCTTCCAAGAACAGAAATTTGTTACCAAAAGAAACCCTTTTAGGCTCAAATTATAATTTTAAATGAGATTTACACCGAAGCAAGTCTGCGACAAGCCTGAAATCTTACATCATGTTTTACTAATCTTTCCACCCTTTAAAACTAAATACCATGTGGCCCGCTCATTTGTAGGGTATAATTATGAGGGGCGGCGCATGATGAGGCTGCCCTGCGGGGGGTCGCCACGTTAGCAGGGGCAGGGGCATGGGGTGGTGGCTAAAGGGGTCGGGGCTAGGTAAACATGGAGAACACAACAGCGGCAAGAAAACTGGCTGACTGACTGAGAGTCGTCCTCTTTCTCTGTTTCTTTCTCTCTCTCTCTCTCTCTCTCTGTTGACTTACTAAGAGGGGGCTCAACTAGAGGGGGTGGTAATAACTAGGCGAAGGAGGAGGTGAGCGTCGAGCGGCGTTTGCGGGTGAACAGGCACTATTAAAGTCTTAACGACAGCAACATAGATACACTGTAAGGAATTCTAGAAAAATCAAAGCATTGTTTGGCGAAATATTAAAATTAGAATTATAAGTTTGTATTTAATAAAGAATCCGTCAAACGGAATACTGATCATCAAATTTTGGATTTATTATTTTAACACTCATTTATTTATGGCCAAAAATAACAATTTCAAGCTTAACCGCTTTAAGAAACATTCAAGAAAATTTAAATATAAAAAATATGTTCTTTCTTGTATATTTTTCTCTCTGTGTACCAAGCGACGGAACCAAAAGTAGGTTGAGGTAGCCACCGTTAGGCGCCGCGCCGCCATGTTTAGAATATGCACACAAAGCGTAAGGCCAACAAAAGGGGTAAGACACAGAAGGAGAAGATCGTGAATGCGAATGAGATGGGGAAAGGGAAGGAATCGGGCGATAGGGGGCGGACCGTGGGGGATGCATTGAGAGAGAGAGCCTGCTCGGAAGGCTTGTTGCTCTGTTAGACAGTGTAACAAAAGATTTGCTTAGCTTTCATGTAAAGCGTAAAATACAAACAATTATGCAGTTGGTGGGCGGCAGGCCACCGCACCTACACCCCTGAACCCGTGGGGATTTCTTCACACTAAACAAAAAATCAGTCTTTGTCTTCTTTGTTGTTAAAAGAATTTTCTAAAAATATTTTTACCACAAAAATTACGTTTATTAATTTTATATTTTAAAGGATTCTACTTTTAACGATTAAAATTATTGATTGCATTCTTTTTAGCACCTTTTTTAAAGGGTTTTGATATTATAATTTTAATTTTTATAATTATTTCTATAAAAGATTTTTTAAAATGGATATTTTTTAAATAGACATAAATATACCTTTTAGTAAATTAATTTTAAGGTCACCCAATATTTTGAGTGCAATATGTGCCGCCCTCAACATTTCCTATTTAGTAGGCCGTCAAGCCACTTGAGTCCGAGACTTTGCTACTTGAAATTTTGGACAAAGCAGCGATGTCCTATCCTCCTTTGCCCTTTCCTTCCACCCACTCTGCATATCCTGGCCCGTTTCTGGGCAAAGTGTAACGCTGTCTGACTGGAGGACACAGGGGGAGCAGGCGGAGGCGAAGGTGGAGGCGGAGACGGAGGCGGAGGCCTAAAAAATATGACAAATTACAAAATAATTGTGCGCACAGTCAAAATGTTGCCCTCGTTTTTTGCTGCTCCTGTTTGGCTGTTGTCCTTCTCTTGCATTCTCTTTCTCGCTGTGCCTCCTTTTGCCTTAACCTCTGACCTGCCGCCTCGTCCTCATAGTCGGCATACCTTGCAATATTAATGAACTCTTTTACATCGTCTGTCATTTCCATGGCATTCGGTGGCAGTGTAAACCGCAGTGGCGTCCCACACCGACTCCTCCACCTCCGGATGCACTCTGGAGCCCGGAGTCCCCATGTCTACCCCTTTCCAATAGTCACTTGGCTCCTATTTGCATGGCTTTGCGGCGTAGGTCGGCCTTATAGAGCCGACTTCGAGGGAGGCCCGACAAAGTGATGTATTTACTTTGGGGCAGGCCTAACGAAAAAAGATTATGCGGCGGGAATCATGGTTATGTACTTTTTAGGAACTTGGAAAATTATTAAGAAAGAATCTTTAAATCTTAAACTAATAAATAATATTGTCTAAATAGTTTTTGAATGCTAATAAATATGCATCAATCCGAAAACAAAAGTATATCAAGGAACTATTAATACAAATTTAAATAAAGCTCTCTATAAACCCTCCAGAAATCCAAACTGACTATTAATGGAATGTTTTAAATATGTATGTTAAAATTATTATATATTTTGATCTATATTTTACATCATAAAATCACTTCGCATAAACTTGCAGTTTTTCCATGCCATAATTGACTGCCATCCATGGGGTAAGCTTATGCCCAGGCATCCCTCAACTATTCACCCACAAGCCACAACTGTCCCCGAAAACCTCCTGGCAATCCGCCACCCACCCCTTTTAGCTTTCCATTCCCAGAGCCTCCCACTTGGGGAGCAGGAGCAGGAACATCCGTGGCGCTCCCAAATGAACGCGTTCACAGTGTTTAAAGTTTGTTACTCGAAATGCATTTTATATGGCCCGTTAGCCGTTACAGTTGTGTTTGCATTGGCCCGCGGGTATTCATTAAAGTTGAGGGATCGGGATTGCGACAGGGACCGAGGCCAGGATCGGGAGCAGCACGTGGCTGTGGCTGTGCACGTATAGCCGACTTTAAGCTGACAATATTCCGGACGGAAGCCAGGCCGACAGACAGACGGATGGATGGAGAGGAGCTCGGTGTGGCATAGGCATGAATGCACCCAGGAAAAAATTACGAGGAAGCTTTAAAGGCATTAAACTAACTTCATAAAAATTGCAACATAATTGATTTTATTAGAAAATTTTAATTCATTTTAATTTATTTATTTATTTGGTTTTTGATTTGTTTTATGTAAAGCTTAACAAATAAATAAAACCTTGAGTTTTAAAAAAAATTAGTCACCAGATCTTATAAGACACCAGCAGCAGGCTTATATTAAAGCTGTTGAGGGAGGTAACATCACATTTTCTCATAAGTATCCATTGATGATTAAGCATTAGTATCCAGAACCTGTTGGGAATTTTAGTCTTGAATATGATCCCAAAATTCCTCATTGACGTATAAAAGAATGTTTCTTAGATGAAAGCCAAACTATTTCTAAACTAAAAAGAACATGTTTTCATCTAAGTTAGATTTAACCAGGTTAATGTTATTGATATATCAGCCAAACATTTTTCCAAGTGTTCAAACATGGCAAGTTAGTTGGGCGTCTGACAAAAAACTAAAAAGGAAATTAAAGGAAAATGTTGCGTCGCTCTCCTGGTTTGAGTAATGGAAGTTTTGTCGGTTCAGGCTGTGGGAGTGGGATTGGCACTGTGCCTGGGACTACAACTGCGACTAGGACTGAGACTGAGGTCTCCGACTGGGGCGACGAATGGATAGACAGTTCAGACGTACGGAGTTGGCTTATTACATGGCCCAACTCCTCTGCATGTGTGTGTGTGTGCTGGCCAAAAACTTATTAGACAGTCGGAAATTGAATATTGTTCCTGCAAAATTGTTAAATGTTTGTGCTGGTCTCCTCTCTGTCATGTTGATGTTTCCTGTTTCGGCTCTTGATTCCTGCTCAGAGCAGATCCTTTGTTCCCTGTGTGTGAGTGTGAGTGTGTCTCTGGTTTAGTTTTTCCACTCATTCCGCCCATCCAATCTGACTTTCAAATTGTTTTGTCATGCCTCTTCTACTGGGGGCCAAGTAATTAGAGCAATGTTCAAATGTGCAGCCAAACTTTTCACTCGATGTTCTGTTGATAAAGTTCTCACTCCCATCTCTGGGTAATGTGTGAAAAGTGCCAGGATTAGCACACACACACACACACACACACACAGGACGAGGGCGAAGGCTAAGGCAAGGAAGTCTGATAGGAGGATGAGGGTAAGCCGGATCAGGCCAGGAATCAGGATATGCAAGGGAAATACTTTTTCCTAATTTTGGCTGCTTCATTATGGGCATAGGGGTTTCTTGGGTTTATCTGTGGACCCAACTAGGCTAAGCTGGGCTTATGATTATTTAGTGTCAGAAGGGCCACAAGTAGTTTGAAAAGAGTGAAAGCATTTAAGATTAATTGTGGGCTTACTTGAGTCATTGATAATGGGTAATTTATCAGGGGTTTTACAAAACTAAATAGAATTTGAAATACGTTTAACATATAGCCAAAACTATGCCACATTCTTTCAGTTACATCGTGAGCAAATTGATTCGCATTGAATTTATTCCTTTGAATAAGGGAAGTCAGTAAACTGCTTTCTTTAAGACTCTTCTCTAGGAGATTTAAAAACCTTAGGTATGTCAGTAGTAAATTAATAATTTATCTTATAAAATATGACACAAATTTAAAAAATTCTTTTAAGATTCATACATTTAGAGAAGACCAGTAAAGTAAGAATAATAATATATAATGGCATAACTCTTTTAGTGTTTCTATAACTCAGAGGGATTCACAAAATCCTTAAACAAGAATTTGTTTTTAAATGATCTTGTTTAAAATGTTACTAAATAAGACTTCAGTTTACCAATACTTACATCTCTTTATTTACCTTACTTTAATTTTGTTTCGTTATTTTCTTTGTAACCTTTTGAAACTCATATTATATTTCTTGAGACTCTCTACTGGTAAATTCGTGTAACTTCCTGGGTTGGCATGACACATAAGCCCCTGTGAACGATAAATATAAACACACTCGAAAGCCGCGGCAGTCACTTCATTGGTTACATTCTGGCCCTGATAAGCTCATTAGCGTAATGCAAGTAACAATGTTGTCATTTCGCTTCGCCTGCATGACGATCCCGAGGCGACGCAGCGCGGGGAATTTGTATGCACAGTTGTGAGTAAATTAATAGGATACTTTGGAATATGAGAATTCTAATGTAGTCAATTTTATAGCTTAGAACCAGTATTTTATAGGAATTTCATTACAAATTTTGAACTCTATCTCAAAACGTTTTAAGAAAAGGTTTTTTATTTTAACAGATAAAAATACATTTTAATGTTTAAAGTCAAAAATACCAACTAACTGATAAACAGCCTTAAAAACTGACTAAAAGAATACCGCGAACCATAAACACAAAGTCCTTGAAAGCCATCATTAGTGCTTCTGCTAGAACCTCATCCGTGCATTACGTATACGCAGCGTGTGCAGTGCTGTTAGGGGCCTGGGAAATAGGGGGCACGGGGACTTTAAGGAAACTGCTGCTTAAATTGTAAGTAAACCATAGAAACCAAAGTTTGCCCCCCGGTGGGGGTGCAGTGGAGTTTGCAGCTCCGGCACTCACCTGGAGCTTATTAAAGCCCTTCCGCCGTAGACGCTCTCAAAGCGATTTTCGTTGGCCGCCCTGCCCCTTCCGCGGGGATCCGAAGCTATACGGCTATATATCCATCTATCTTTCTTCTCGTCTGTGTCTCTGTCTTAATGCCCCTTGAGTGCTTCGCTTGGCTGGGCTTAAACTCTTTGCTGGCATTTCAACGCTGCAGCAGTTTGCAATTTCACCCCCAGCCACCTTCAATCCGGCCACTTGCCCCATGCAACTTTGCCACTTTGCATTCGTTTCGCCCACACACTCGCAAAAAAAAAAACAAAAGCAAAAGAAAAAAAACTCTACTCAAAATTGAACTTCAATCTTCCCTTTTTTCGTGCAACAGCAACGGCAACAACAGCAGCAGCAGCAGCACAAAAACACAAACGCATGTAAATTGGCCAATTTCGTGTAGCCACCTCCCTTAGTCCAGACACGCCTCAGCGCCCCCTTTTTTGTGCCACCCCCTAACCAGTTACTTTTGCTTGGAATCTGAGGAGTACAGTGAGAAAATTTAATGGTAATATTAAGGTAGAGGTAAAAGGGTATTCCCAGACACCACGATTTGAAGTTGAAGTGAAAATATGGAACTGCAAATAATATCTGTATTTTATTATTAAATAAAATTAAAATAGAAATACATTAAGTATATTGTGGTCTTAAAAGTGTTTTAAACATGAACATAAAAAATATAATTACCAGAGATTTGAAATCCTTTTAGAGTCTGTCTAAAAGTATGCAATAATCTTTGAGTATTAGAAATGTTTGAATATTATAACATTTCTTATACATTTCATAACTCTGTTAATCTTCCAAATAAAATATATTTTTAATTTAAGGTTTTAAGATTTCAACCAAATAATAATATATATAAAATAATATCCCACGTTATTTAACAAGAAAATTATGATTTTAGAACCATTTTCCCTCTCTGCATCTCCTTTTACTTCTGCAGAAGCAGCGTAAAATTGCACAAAAATCCTTTTCTTTTCGTTCTCGTTTTCTTTTGATTTGTAACTGGCGCACTTTTGTTGATTTCTCTCGGCCTCTGTCTCTGCCCGATGCTCCTCCTTCACAGCTTCCAGTGCCCATTGCATTTTATTTGTTATTTGCTTGACAGCCGCTGAGCCGAGCTTCTATCTCTGCGTGTTTCTCTCCCAGGAAATGCATTTTGCCAAAAAAAAAGAAGAGTTTGGAATATGAAAATTGGCAATTGGAAAGCTGTTACATTTTTTTTTTTAGAAATAGTAGCAGTCGAAATGGAAATTGAAAAAGTTTATTAGCATTCCTAAGCTGACATTTTTGATGCTTGCGGCTAACCATTTGCCTTTGCAGTGAATTAATGGGAAGCCAGTTTTTTGAGTTAAAAAAAATATAAAGGGAAGGATAATTAAATGAGAAAAAGGGGAAAAACACTAGATTTTGAGTTTTAAAAAAATAAGAAGTAAATACAAAGGCTACGTAGGAATTGTAAGAACATAAATAAAAAATTAAATATAATTTTGTTGAACCTTCAGTTTTTTATTTCTTTAAATTTTAAGTGGTATATTTGAAGTCCATTCCACCCTTTTTTTTATTTTCTAACAGAGCTTAATTTATTTTTAAGATCAAGTTTAATCATATTTAAGGAAATATGAAAAAAGATTTCCTCATTTAAACGATCCACTTGCCAGCATTTTCTCAGTACAGAATGTGAAACCCGCAAGGCATATCCTTAATAGGATTTCTGTGAACTCATGTTTCTGCCTTCCCCATCGATACTTGTGGCTGTCTACTAAGAACTCATTGCTATAATTACAGCTCTATCACTTAGGGAAACCAAATCGATTCCGATGCGCATTGCAATTACAAATCGCGTCGCATCTTGAGCCGTAATGAAAAGTTGCGGTTATCCCTTCTGTTTTCTATTTTCTCCTTCCAGTTTCCCGGTTAGTTTTCTGTTTTCCATTTTGTGTTCCAGCGCAGACCGCAACCAATGCGAAGCGTGGTGCGGCTAAAGTTTTAATGAAGCTGCCGCCGCCTCAACTGAGTCACCTGAGTCACCTGGAACCGTTTTGTCGGTCGAGGAAAGCCATCAATCGGGAAAATGGCGGCACTCCAATCTGAAAGCTGTGGCAATGCCTTTCCCGGCCTTTTCCAACGCTAATCAAATTAGAATGCCAAAGCTCGTGCCAAAATATATATAGAGTATTTCTGTATATATATTCAGAGAGAGAGAGCTGGCTGTTAAATTATGAGCCAGCCACTTTCTGCGGTCAACCGAAGTTTGACGAAGGCTTCGACTTCGTTTCGTCCTGGCTTTGGGCGGATGGTGTTGCTGATATTACTTTTCATTAATTATTTGCACCCTCGGCTCTGCCCCCGCCGACCCGACATAATATTTATTTAAAATTTTAATGAGGCGGTGCGAGTGAGTGGTCCCAGGAAAACAGTTTCCCCTCTTGCATCGCCCAGCTTTCAGCTTCCAGCTCCTTCATTGCGGTTGCCTTGACAAATCTTGGCTAAGAAGGCGGAGGAGCGAGCGAGAGTGGCAGCATATTTGTGCGGTTTCTCTGGGCCACAATAAATTCACGCACACACAGATAAAGAGCACTGGGAGGAAAAGGTATTGCAAATAAATTAGAAAATTATTATTAACGTATTTAGTTTATGGAATAACGAGCCAAGAATTCAAGCAAATGATTTAAACTTAAATATAAACCCTTTCTCTTAGCTTTCCGTCTTAAAAAGACCAAGATAATATCCCTTTTGGCAAGTTTAGAAAAAAATAAAATAATTGTAAAATATTTTAAATAAATGTTAAAAGATGAATTTCCTTGGAAATTCATTCATTTCCTCCTGTGTATGACAGAGTCAGTTACAGATAAGGATGCGGATGCGGATGCGACTGAGACTGCGACTGCTTGAGTGCAAACAGCGTTGCATACTTTTCGGTGCACTTGGACAAGGACACGGCACATGATTGATGTGGCCGACAATGCCACTCGAAGAGCAACGGGAGCAGGGACAGAAGGGGAACCGGGCAACATGCTCTTTACATGGCCATTAGTTATATCATACGTATCTGTATGTTAGGTACAACTAGCAAGGAAATAACATTTCAAGCTGATTCCGTCTTCCTCAGCCTTTTCTAAGGGGATTTGTGTGCGTAATATATCTAAACTGATTTCAGTTTGATGCTTGCCAGGGAATATGGTATTCTCGGCAGTATAAAAAGCTGAGATATGCCATTTTATGGCTTTGGTTTTTCTTTATATATGTACAATTTTTAACTGAGAAAAGACTTAAACCGTGGAAACTGAAGAACTTTAAAATCATGGAATGTTTAAAAGAATGCGGAATTTTTAATTAGGAATAAAAAAGCTTCAAAGTCGAAAAGTTAATTATATTATAAACGCAATATAGCTAAAATTTTTTAAATTTAATGCCTGCATTTTTAAATTTAAGATCTTGAATAATTAACGTAAAAAAATTTTACTTAAAAAGAAGCACGGTAAGCTTATCTTGCTCCTTAAAGAATGTGTCTCAATATTTATTCATTTCAAAATACAACTAAGAAACCTTCATTTAAATATATATTTTTTTACAGAACTATTTTCGTATTTTCTTCTTAAAATTTTCCAATTTCCATACCTAAATAAATCTCCCACCTACCTTTCAATACGACTTAAAAATAAAATAATTAGCAAATCATGCAATTTTCCACTTGTTTTTTTTCCACCTGTCTCGTTGAAAACTTTTCGCTTATTGGCTTGTCATGTTCCCACAGCCCAATTAATGGATTTTTTCGGATTTTCATATTTTTGCACATTGCATATTCTGTAACTTCTGGCCATTTGCATAGTTTTTTGCTGAACGCGTAGCTTTCAATTAATTTAACAATAATTTTGTGTGCTTCGTGTTTGCATAATTACACAAATAAGTTTATTTGTTGTTGTTGTTGCTGCACTTGCAATTTCGCATATTTTTGCGTAGCCATGTAAATGGCAAAGGAAAATTGCTGAGGAGAGAAAGAAAATAAGCGAAAAAAAGCAGGGGAAAAATAAAAGCAGAGAAATCCTGGCTATAAATAAACGACGTCAGCGAACGGCGACAACGATGGCACTCCTAAGTGCCTCCTCTCAATCCCCCCGATTTCACCCCTCCCCTTGTACGGGACGGAGATCGGGGAAGCGGGGAAGCGGGTGGGATCAGCGGAGCGGTCGGAGCGGGCTGAGATTCTCCGCTCTATGCCAAATGCAGTGGCCTCAGTGCCACAATAACACTCGAGAGTCGTCGTCACAGGGCTGGGGGCAACAACTTGCGCCTTCAAGCCGCCCTCCGACGCCGCCTCTGCACAGTGGGTAGGATAAGCTCAAGATCTGGATATGAGTAAAGGGATATAGGAGCTAAAAGTACAAGATATTTCTAAATAAAGGCTATTGCCTTTGGTACATTAAAAACCTTATTCTCATTCAGCCCACATGGCGTATGCGTAATTTCTGAAACAGTTTACTTGATCATTTGTTTCTTCTTGGTTTTTCAGCTTGTTTTACTTTATTACAAATTTCTTTTTTAAGAAATTATTAAGAAAACAAGTTTACCTACCTGGTTCTCCACTTTTTAACCATTTTTTGTATAATTTTGTATAATTTTATAAAACTTATTTTATTGCAATGCCACTGTGCCATCTCGTCCTGCCTTCGAGTGGCCCTGTCGGTGGAAATGTTTACGCAACTCGGTCCAGGCGAAGTGGTTTATGATGCCACGGCAATGGCAACATTTTAAGCTTCATCGGGCACCGAGTGCAATAGTTGTGGAGAACGTGAAGAATGTCCGTGGGAAAAGACTCGAGAAGAGATGCCACCAGAAGAATCCTCTAGTTGGCAAGCCAAAAAAAAAAAATAATAGTAATAACGAGTATCTGTAAATAACAAAAATAAATAGCTTGGATTTGAAGCGGCGGCTTCCCGATCGGAATGATAAAATAATTGATTTTATTTAGTTACTCTCAACTAAAAAATAAAGAGTGTTAGAAACCTAAACAGATTTATTTAGGGAAAAATATTACATTTCTATATCCCCCTAAAACGGTATTTAGTAAGCTGGTATAAAAAAAAAATGAATTATTGACTTTATTTAGTTACTTTCTAAAGGTTCAAGTTCCTACCTCGAATATTTATAATTTTATTAGATTTCTAAGGCATGCATAATCACAATTTGTATACTACAAACAATATTTAGATGAATAATTTTAATAAAAATAAATTGTTCATATATTTGCTGATGTAAATAAATATTTAAATATACTGGAAACATTTAATTTATAAGCTATGTAAGACATAGTTGGAGCTGAATAATTTCTAAATAATTTCAATAATAATTTTAATTGTAATAAAAATAAATGGTTCCTATATTTGTTGATGTACATAAATATTTAAATTTACTGGAAACATATAAATTATAATATCATTTTATGTAAGACATGTGAAACTGAATAATTTCTTAATAATTTTAATACTAATTGGCTACTAAATTTGTTGCTGTTATAAAATATATAAATATAATAGAAACCTATAATTTATAAACTCTGTACGACAGAGAGTAAATGGTCTGCTCTCAGCTATCCTTTTAATTTAGAACTTAGCTTTAATTTTGTAAATAATTCAAGGGCTCATTTTAAAAATATTTAATTATCGTAAAATAAATTAAGAACATCTCATTAAAGAACCTAGCTAATTTATGTTGATTTCTGTAAGCTTCTGCTTAAAATTAAAAAAATATATTGGCAACGATTTAAAAGAAAAGTGTCACCGGATTGCCTAGCTTTCTTACATATTTTTCAAATTAAAAAGATTTATTATAAAAAAGGCATCCTCAATTTAATACAAACTATTGAAATAAACAAAAAGTAAATAATTATTTCACCCTTTAATTACATAAACTTAAACAGCAATTAGATTAATACGGCTTGTCTTGTTTCACAACCACAATTCCTAGTGCGCATAAGAGATTTTCCCCGCTTTTCTTTTTGCCACTTTTATTGAGAATGCAGCCCTAGTGGATCTCGCTCTCTGTTGTGTCGGCACCCGAGCAGCATATATGTGTAAGTTGTCTATATATTATGTACTAAATCTGTCGTTTTCCTTCAATATGTCAACGTTGTCGGGGTACAGGTCCCGGTCCCCACTCCGCCGGGTCTGGGCCTGTGCTGTGCTGTGCTGTTCTGCTCTGTTCTGGTTGCGTTGTCGTCGTCGTTGCTGAAATTTAATTAATGTGAAAATTTGCACAGACTCGGGCTATTTATAAGTTGTTGTAAGTGCTCGCCATGGCATAGCCGGCGACCCCTTCCACTCCCCGAAGCCTCCGGTAAATGCCATGTGGAAATTGAAAATTGAAAATTCTCCCTGGAGAGCTGAAAGCTAAACTTGGTTTTCCGCAGGCGGCAGAGGGGGGAATATTTTTTGTGGGATTTTTGGCTAATTTAAATATGCAAAATGTTGCATGGATTGATTTTCGCTTTTGTTTGCAGAAGCTTGCCCTCATTTTGGGATGCACTGGATGTGGGGGGTAGGGGTGGAAAGTAAGGGAAAATTGGTGAGTGAGGGTAGGGTGCGGAAAATGGAAAATGGGGCGTGTGTCAGTGGCACAATCAAACACTTCAAAGTGAGCCTGGGAAAGCCTCTGAACTCTGTGTCACTGCCAGGCGGCGCTCCTCTCGACACAATTTCGATGATGGCGCTGGCCTCCCTTTGCTGCTCCTGCTCCTGCTGCTACTGCTGATGATTTCCAGGTGTGTTCAAGGTGTTTCAGGTGTTCCAGGAAGGGGGTTGGAGGGTGAGTTGCCACAATTCCTAAGAGCTTCGAAGTGTAATTGAATTTTGATTTAAAGTCCTTTGATATATCAGCAACAAAGTGAAGGCTCCGCCGCCTCACTTGCTGCACGCCATCGCCAGAGATCAGAGCCTGGACCGACTTGGGGGTCAGTGCCATTCCAGCAGCCAAAGTTAATCGATAAGCCCTGCCCCCAGTCCCGAAATTCGGAATATACGATATACCAAAATACAGAAAATCACCAGAAAACACACACAAACAACATCCGAAACCAATAAAAATTCGTTGCAAGCAAAATGGATTCTGTGTGGGTGAAGTTGAAAAGTTGTTGCAATAATTGATTTGTTGCAGATGTTTTGGGGCTTTACCGGCTTTGTCTGCATTTGCCAGGCATTTGCCAAATGGAATTCTTCTCCCAAAATCCCTTCGTTTCGCCCCTTTGTCTTTGCCTTTGTCCCTGCTGTTCCTGCTGCTGTCTGAATTATTGGTGTTCTACAGTAATTACTTAGATTAAATGGCAAGCAATGCCTGTGGGTGCGGCTGCGTCGACCGTGGAGATTACAAATTTAATTATAATTAAATAGTTAGCAATCATTGAAATTGGAAATAACCATTGATACTATTGAAGAGTGTGTTTCGAGGTTGTTTTAGTTGGTCAATCACAAAAGTGTTAATTCGGTAATGGTTTCGTTTTCATTTTACAGCATTTTGTTGTGGAATTTCTAAACTAAGCAATTGGTTTTGGGTTAGTAATTATAATAATTGACATATGTGGTGGTGTCAGGAACAAAGAATTGAGTTTAGAAATGACTTGGGATTTTGAATCATTTAAAATCGTGTCTAAAAGTATAAAATGTTAGAAGTACAAAGTTCAGTGCATATTTTTACTTAGTAATTATAATAATTGGCATAAGTAGTGGTGTCAGGAAAAAAGAATGAAGTTCAGAATTTTTATGGGATTTTAAAAATGTTGTGTCTAAAAATAGGCAATGAAATGTTGGAAGTACAAAATGTATAATTTTGATGTTTTTAATGGATTTACATCTTAAAGCATCATTTTGGCCACCTCTTTTAGAGATATAATATACGGGTTTAACTAGAAATTAACTGGAAGTAACTAGAACCCCTTAAAAATGTGTCTAAAAAGTAAGCAATAAAATGTTTGAAATACAAATACAATGTAAGTTTTATAAGTTTTCAGCAATTTAACAATTTATTGCATAGTTTTGCTCACATTTTTAACAGCTATCAAAATTCCAGTAATTCCTGCAGCATCCTCCATAACCTTTATTAATTTTTTCCTAGCTAAATAAACCTGAAACCTGAATTATGTACCTTAAACAGCCTTCATAGACCCAAGTCCAGCATCCTTAAATAAAGAGTTCTAACCACAAACCGAACTCATTACGGGCTCATTAAAGCTCAACGCTCCAATTTTAATAAATTACTTAAACTCTCTCGCAACAAACCCTTGAGGGTTGAGGGGCATTTTCTAATTGACATGCACCAGAACTGTGGCAACTCTGGCGGAAAATATTTTTGTAATTCAAAGCGGGCGACAGGAGGCGGGAGAAACGAGACGAGAAACCAATCCCGAAGCCAACAAACGCTTCGCCTTCTGCGGTGTCCCAGCCACCGAAGGCCTCACCCCGTTCTGGTCTGCTATTCCCTGTTCCCTTATCCTGGTTTCCTCTCCTGGTTCCCTTATCCTGGTTTCCTCTCCTGGTTCCCTCTCCTGGTTCCCTTTGCCCGGTTCCCTATTCCTACTAATAGGTCCGCCAAGCTTTGGGAATTCCATCCTGCGCCGAAACTCCACGCCCTCCTGCGGCTATGCCGAAATGTGTTTTTCGAAAAAGAGAGCCGAAAAAAATAAACGTGAAAATGAAAATAACGCAGGGAAAACCCCCAAAAAGCAGTGCACAGTTATTTTAATTAGAAACGAAGTAATTTGCATATTAAACAGGAGATAAAATGGGGGAGGGAGATGGCAGGGAATAAAGGGTAAAGGGTAAAGAGCTATAAGGGAGAGGAAGGGGGAGTTACATGAGAAATTCATGTGAAATTGAGAAATTAACAATTTAATTGCAGAGATGTCAGAGGTCTCAATCAACACTCAATTATTGCTTTATTATTAGCTGTAAATTTCAATTGAAATGTACATTTTAACAAGAAAAATTCCAGAGATAATTAAAGATTTTAAACAGGAAATATTTATCGTGCTTTTCCATAGAAAAGTTTATATTTCTCAAGCAATTCACGGACATTTAAGTAGCTTTATTTCGATATAAATCTTAATAGCAAAAACTTACAATTTCCCTTGCCATTTTGTGACTTTTTTCACATTATATAATGACCTTTAAGGCCAGAAAATGGCAGAGAAAGTCTGACCTTAAGCCCAGGAATTAAGGGGATGCCTTAGATTAAAATTGACACTTAACTGCGATAATCGCCAAAAAGCTTTTTAGCCGTCGGCCAACTAAAGCGAGCCGCCGGCAGTCAGTTGTTAAGAGCAGAGTGCCGATGACGAGGGACGAAGGACAAAGGACATGCGAGGCAATCAGTCAATCACTCAGTCGTCCAGTCACTCATTCGCTCACTCTCGCAGTTAGTCAGACAGTCGTCAGTGCGTCACTCCGCCAGTTAGTCTGTCAGTCAGTCAGTCAAACGAGGACAAATCAGAAAGCCAGGAGTCGTAGGACACTCGGCCTTAAATGCCCCCAAAAAGCCTCAAGTGTACTGTGCCTTTGTCCTGCTGTTTATCCTTGTTTAGGAGGAACAACAACAACAACAACATCAACAACATCATAAAACATCAAAGTGTCCCAACCAAGGAAAATTCAATTTCAATTCCGTTTTATGCGCCAAAGGACATGCAAACTAAAACTGATTTCGAATGCAGCTCCTCAAACGGTAATCAAAACTCACCTGGACTTGGAAGGAAGGCAGGACAACGGGGGCTATAAAATTTGAAGAAACCTGACGGCATGTAAACGGAGAAGTTAGCCCGAGCCAAGATGGGGCAGCACTTCATCCCAAAGTGGTTGGTTGGTGACCAACTTTAAGCAGGAATTCTGGCAGAGAGGCGAGAATCCGATATCTCAGGAATTTATCGATGAGGCTTTAGAGAGATAAAAAGTAAGACAAGTGCAAGGAAATCGTGTATCCTGTGACATTGAGATTTAAGAAATGCTATTAACTCATTTTATTAAAGATTTGTTAAAGATAAAAGTAAATGTCTATGGCTTAGGGTTAATAATAAACAGAAAATACAATTTTAAAATAAGTAGAAAATGTCCTTATTACTTTAATTTCCCTTTTAAATGTTAACCTATTTTTAAAAGCACAATTAAACACTTCAAAGATATATATTATTATTTTCCTAAGTGTTCCCATTTTGATGAACAAACAACCTTTCCTCGTCCAATGTTTGTTGAGCCTTGTCCTGTCACTTTTTGATGATTTTTAATTGACCACTTGGGCAAGGCTGAATTTTCTTTACTTTCCGCCTTCCCAGGAATCTGGCAAACTGTATAGAAACCTGTTTACGGAAAAGTGTCACAGTAAATCCCGGTCAAACAGACACCCCGCCGGGAACCTTCCATGCATCGTAAAAAACCAACGAAATTTCCACATCATCATTATCAAAACACAACCGTGAAAATTATCTGCTCAAGTGAAGCGGCCTGCGGGAATGGAATGGAGAGCAGCCGCCGCTGCGGAGCAGCAGGACCTGTCCAAGTCCTAACAATGCCTCGTCCTCGTCCTGGTCTCCATCCCCTTTTGCCACTAAAGTGCTGGCCCAAAAGCATTTAGAGGCAAACTCTGCGACGCGTCAAATGCCTCACGGGCAACTTTGTTGGTAGTTCTCGTTCCCGTTCCCGTTCCCGTTGCCGTTGCCCGCGTTCCCTCTTTTTTCCCCAGCTTTTCCGCTTTCCCCGGAGGTGGCGCTGGCATGGCCTGCCTCCTTGCCATTCGCCATTCTCCGTGTTGGTTGTAACACGGCAAATAAAAATTGAAAGCAAATGAGACAGCAGAGGCAGACATGGACACGCTGTCGTCCGCTCCATCCAGGAAACCAGCCGGGACATAGCCAGCCTGCGAGTGTGCACTGAGAGAAAAGTTGATAAGTTAACACTAGACAAAGGACTCCATTTGATAGAAGAGGCAAGAAAGAAACAAAGACATTGACGCCGCATTATTTTAATGCTCTTTTTCTAAAACTATTACATTGATAGGCTTGAATCAAAAAGGATATTTGATGTTTTAAAAATGTTTAAATTAAACAATAAAATAGCTTGTGGCTCCAAGGTTTGAGACCTGACTAACTCTCTGAAACTTGGGTGTGTGCAAGCGAGATAGAAAGAAAGTTAGAACTTTATTTTCGTATAACTTCCATGTTTATTATTCAATTGCATCCAAACTTTTTGGATAAAATCCTAACAAGGCGTTTTATTATATATTCAAATATATTTTATAGACTAACATATTTTATTTATTTTAAATATTTCTATATAAAGTATATATATTCTATATAAAGAATATATTAACTGATATATTATATATATCTATACATAGATTATATTATTTATTATATATTATTTAGAATATAAATTTATTATTTAATTTAACCTAAACATAAAACATCTGTTTATTTAAATTTTGTATATATTATTTTAATTCCCAGTGCATCTCTCTTTTACGCCCATGTCCTGTATGTGTGTGTGTGTGTCCTGTGCCTTGACAGCTTGCGCTAAAAACGTTGAGTGTCTTGCGGGGGTGGGCGGCTTGTTCCTTCGTCCCCATCCGAGTTCCTAGGTAATGCGTGACAGAAACACCCCCGTCCTTTCCTTCCTCCCCATTTTGCGAATTCAAATTTGATGGCGGCTGTGGCTTCCTTCCCCGGACACCCCGTTTCCCCTTCCCTACACTCCGGATGTGAGGCAACAGCAGTGGAGCCTGTCTATGCCCCGCCAGCCCCTCGCCGGCACTACCTGTCGCTATCCTGATCCTGACTCAGGCTGAAAGTTTAAGCGAATTAAATTATTTGCTTTTTAGATTTCAATATTTCCGCAGCTGAGATTCCCAGTCAATATCCCCTGGACGAGGGGGCTGTTTGCCTGTTTGCCTGCCTGCCGGGGGTGTGGAGGCGTGACTGGTCTAAATTGGGTTTTTATGATGTGTCTGTAATCATAAAAAGCTTTGGGGCAAGTACTAAGCATTTGTTGAATGTGCATTGAAACCCATTGTTGGGAAGCGCTTTTTTGTCGGCAGATATTTTATATAATCCGTTAAAGAGACTTATGGCATGGAAATTCACCTTTTCCAGGGATTAAAGTGGGGGAAAATAACTCAGTAAAATTAAGGGGAAAATACTTGAGGAAGGAACTTAATATAAAAAATTTTTCTTGCTAAGATTGATTCATAGAAAAAATCGTAGATTTAAATTAAAGCTAATATTAAATCAGAAGTTGAAAAAATGTATTTCTTATTATCCTAGGTATTATTTATATATTTGTACATTTTACAAACTAATTTTATGACCAAATTTAAAATATTTTTTAATTCAAGAAATACATTTTTGTCCCACACAATCTTCTTCTTGTATTAAAAAATATATATTGCTAGGAATATTTGTTTACTAAATACTTTCTAATTTTTTGCCAAGATATACATGTTTTTTAGTCTAAAAAGTACATTTCGGGCTTAAGTTAACAGTATTAACTGCAGGAAATATTCATTTGTAAACACTTTACATATTTAATTTACTAAAAAATATTATAAATTTATTTTAGTACAAAGAGTTACTTATTTTGTAGCATAAAAACATTTTAAGCTTATTTTCTTGCTTTCAATTATTTTCCTGGTGTTCAAATTGTCAAGTATAACCTTTTTAACTTGATCACTTAATTTTCCGTTAACTTAAAAATAAAGTAGTTTCCCAAAATTAAGTTTTACAATCGATAATTATTTTTTCGAACATGGCCCCAGGATAATATAATTTGAACCCCTTATTTTCTTGGTTTAAAAAATTGCATACAGGGCTGCAATTGTTATCCTTCTCCCCGTATCCTTCGTGACAAATTACCCCTTAATATTTCACATGGTTTCGCATTCAGCCATCAAAGTTTAAGTTGCGCCCCCTGTTTGCCCCTTTTCCGCCTGCCGCCCAGTCAGGCAATTCTCAAATGATTTCCTAGCACGCTTTTGGGCTGAGCTTTGATGGGCAGAAAGTACAAGCCATGAAAAAAATTTGAGGAAAAATGGGAGAAAAAATGGTAAAAAATGGTAAAAAAAATAAATGAAAAAAGAAAACTGTGTTCCGCCCAGTTGAGTTTCGGTTGTGGGCTCCTTTTTCGGGTAATCACAATCATTAAAATAAATAATATACAAACAAGGACGGGCTACGTGCCACCGCCCAAGCTGCTTCCTTCTATTTTTCCAGGCCTGCCTTTTGCCATTTAAATTTCAACTCTAATTCAATTTTGCCGGCCGCTGAGTTGGCCTTTTTTCGCATTTTCCATCTAGGCCGTTTGGATAGAAAGGAACAAAAAAAAAAAAAACTGGGGAAATATCAAAATAAAGAAGAATTATTTCGAGTTGAGAGGGGCAAACCTTAAGCTTGATTATTATGAAGCCACTGAAAGTTAATTTATTTTCACAGCCGTAGAATTATGGCTAGCCAAAAGGAGCCGGGCAAGGGATCCGGGCCAAAGTTTCCAGGGAGGAGTAAACTATTCAACCGCGCACTCATTTACCATTTACTCATTTACCCCGCCCGAGCGGCTCCTGCTTCTGCTTTTCTGCTTGTGCTTCTGCTTTTCTGCTTGCGCTTGTGCTTGCGTTTGTGCTTGTGCTTCCCTGCCTTTGCTGTTTGCTGGAGTGAGCCAGTCCATTGCATGCTTCAATGGTCGCGCAAAACATGCCATCATCATCATCAAAGGGAAATTAACCTAAGCGGCCACGAAGCCGGCCTGACCCGGCTGCTGTTCAGCTTGTTTTAGCCAGGCCCATACTCTTCGGCCGAGTCGGATTGCGATTGCAATTCTGATACCGAATCCATGTCCGATTCTGGCTGGGAATCTGAATGTGACTCTGACTCGGCGACGACCACGGGCTGAACTACAGCTGCGGGTTCTGCAATGTGCACTTTGAGCTCAAATCGAGCAGAAGTCAGGAGAATATAGATGAAAATTAAATATTTAATAGGTTGTATTATAAAATTATTAAACAGAAAGTAAGCTGAATCTTTCAACTATTCTAAGTGGGTAGAAACTATTTGTAAATGATTAATTAGTATATAATTTATAATATTTTTATAGATTTGATGACCTAAAAAAATTCAAAAATTTTAATAGGAATCTATAAATAAAATAAAACAGAGCTTGGTAAATATCCTCTAAATTTAAATAAATAAATAATAAGTAAACAAATATATAAGTAAATATAAAGAATGAAAATATTTATGTAAGACTATTCCTTACTACATTTTATTTCTATTTATAGTATAGTCTTTTTTATCCTCCTAAGATACTTTATGTTTTTATTGTCTTATTTTATATCTATTTTCTTGGTATTTTCTCTTTTAAATTTGTAAAGTTACCAATTCCCTCCTCTTCCTCTTAGTGCATCCAAGGTGTTCGAGTCCGCAAATGGCTGTGAAAAATCTCCTTTTTCCTTGCCTCTTTCCACCCACAATAGTTTGTCCAAAGCTGCAGGATGCAGGCGTGGCCGTGGGATTGGTTAAGTCATGGATCGCCGTTGGTTCGGTGCTAATTGTGGGGCTGCTTTGCTGTTTGGCTTGGCCGGCGCTAATTGAACTCTCCAGAGCTCCTTACGGGCACCCTGAAAGGTGCTTATTGAGGCGGACTTTCTGACGGGGAGGATGATGATGGCCACAGAGGTTGAGATTATTGCTTGGAACTGATGCTCGATTGAGTGCGCTTCTTGCTGGCTTAGAGAAGGAAAAGCGTTGTGAGATTTGAAACAATGGGTTGGGGTTTTAATTAAAACTTCTTTTAATTTGGATGATATAATTTATAAACTTATATTTTCAATTATGAAAAATTATTAACAGTATTGAAAGCCTAATTTCTTTCTATGCTTTCAGAATATTTACATGTTCTTGAAAGCAAATTTCCATCTTTACAATCACTTATTTAAGCTTATAAAAATCACAATTAATGTGTAATTATTTGTTTATGTATTATAAGTGTAATTTCTTATGATAAATGACTATTCAATATATAGAGAAAAATTAATAAATAAATATTATTACTTTAATATATTTAATGTTCAGACAAAACCTTAAGATAAAATCTAAACCCTATTTAGTTGGCAGCTTGTAGTTAGTAGCTAGCCCCAAGATAGCTACCACTTACTCCTAGACAGAATGTCCTTTACGACAGCAATGATTCATTCATTTGAATAAGTAATTTGGGCATCCTTTTGCCGGAGGATTTCCTCCGCTTATCGACATACATTTCCACCGCAAAGCAGTGGGGGTTTGGGGGTGCATTTTGGTCGCTAATTACCCGCGGGGCAGTCCATCCCCAGCCCCTTAACCCCAAGGCCCCTTAACCCTCAACCCCACATTGCCCGCCGCTTTTGAGTGTCCAAAAAGTGTGTCTGTGTGTCTGTGTGTCTGTGTGTGTGGGTGCGGCTGCTCTGGGCGCAAAGGCGGGACTTTGGTTTGGCTTCGCGGTTGACACTGTTTAGCGAGCGGATGCGGGAGCTGGTTAAATGAAGCAAGTGCACACAGGAACAGGAAGTGCGGGATCCGGGGAGGATTTCGGGGCAGGAGGGACCACGGATCTGGGTGACACGAGCTGAGCCTTATTAAAGGATTTCGTACTTAACGCTGGGCTGAGCACTCGCAAGGTGAGCGCACGAGCATATTGATAAAAATAGTCATTAAAAGAAGGGTTGTTCCAGCCCAAGCCCCCCTTTGTGCGCTTTATAAATACATTTTCATTTAGCTTTGTGCAGTGAAACATATTTAAATTAAGGAGCAACGGCTTGTAAAATGCATCCCCACCTTCGCTCAAACAGACACTCGTCGCATGTGCGGGGGGATTTTCCCACATTTCCCAATACGGTTTTGTCATTGTCCAATGGGCAACGCCTCCTGCCTCCGGACTGGACTGGACAGGACTGGACTGGACTGAACTTATTTGCGCCGCCAAGCGTGCTCAATTGTGAGGCCCTATGTTGGTCCTGGCTCCGTACGGCCAGTGTCCTTCGGTGTCCCGCTGTCCCGTGGTCCAGCAGCCTGTCATCCGTTCGATAAAATTAAAACGTCTGCTCATGTGCACAGGACCTCCGCTGCCAGGTCCGAAGCTTGCTCCTTTTGTTTATCGACTTGGTAAATGTCCTGCTACCCTGTCCTTTGCTCCGCAACCCGTTAACTCATTTGACTCGCTCAGGGGTAAGAAACTGACCTCATCTCCATATGGTCCTTGGGTCAGCGGGGATGCCAGGCATAACAGCAATTTTAATAAGAATTTGAAAGCATTTAATAAATTAGTAAATTGTGGGAAAGAGTGTTTAAATTAATTGTGAACTTTTTTTTATAGTCACAAAATTATCAATCTCCTCAGATTACAATTCTCTTTTACTAAAATCAAACAAATCTAGTTTTACCTCAGCAATTTTTGCCTTCAATGTTTATTATATATTTTTTTTTAAGCCAGCGTACTACCCATTCGAGTTGATGGTAAATATTTGCATCTTCCTTGTGTTCCCTTTGTAATTTGCCTGGCCATCGTGGTCCCCATCGTCATCATCATCATCATCATCATCGGATGCACACAGCTGCTGAATTTACAAGCCATTTTTTATGACAACAATTTTGCCAACTCTTCACTTCACTTATTTATCGATAATTGGAAATTGCTGCCACAGAGTCAGCGGCAGCAACAATAACAGCGAAAGGGCGAAGCTTTGACCATTTGCATATGGCATTCATTGACCACATTATCGGATAGCCCCTGGTTCTGGTGCTACTGTTACTTCTCCGGGCTTGGGTGTGGGAGCTGTTCCAGAGCACAGCCACAAAAAATGGTGAATTATGAAGGTTTTGTTAGTTTAAAATTTTATTAAATATTCAAATATTTTATTCAAGCAAAGTTTGAATTAAATGTTCACGAGAAGAAAAAGAAGTTACGTAGAGTAAGTAATTTAATGTAAATTTAATTTAATTCGAGTTGAAAGTGTTTGCTTAAAAATATAGCTATTGTTAATAATATTAATTGAATTTTTAAAGAGAAAAATAATCTTTGGAGTTTTAAAGTTATAAATATTTTTGAATAATTTATAGAAGAAAATGTTAGAAATTCCTTGAGCTGAAGGCTAAATTGCAATTGAATAATGCAAGAAACAAGTTCAATTATAGTAATAACTTTAATAGCCCTATCATGTGATTTTAAATAAATAGAGATTTTATATAAAAATATATTTAGACCCAAAAAAACTATAAATAAAAATTTATTAAAACATTTAAGGTAGTTTGTCTGGACTATAAAATATAACTAAATAAAAAAGATATAAAAATGAATTAAAACATTTAAGGTAGTTTATCTAGACAATAAAATATAAATGAAAATAATTAAATAGAATAGAAATAAAAATGAATTAACACATTTAAGTTACTTTGTCTAGACAATAAAATTTTGAACATTTCTTGAAGTATAAAATAAAAGGAAATATTTTAGTTGGGAGAAAAACAAAACTAACTAACAGAGATACTTCCAAGTAATTTTAAATATCCACTTATTTTCTATGAAAATGTTTAAATCGTTTTTTAAATATTTGTAAATCATAATTAACTTTTTTGGCAGTGTGCCATTGATACACTGATTCATTGGCCCGACAATGCCCAACAGAAAATGTCATTATGTCCCAAGGAAGGTCGGTGGCAACAATTCCTCACAGCTGACTTTTATTTCGACCCGTTTGAAACAATAAACTCCGGACTTCCTTTCCGTTCCGTCCCTTTACCACTGCCTGACGGGCTTTTCCTGGTGGCTGGTGGCGGTGAGCTGCACTCTGCCGATAAGCATTGATTCTACCCACGTGCCCCACGGAGCCATCGGAGCTCGCCGCCCGGGATCTGCGATCCCGTGGAGCAACCCGCCATTAGCCGGCACTGCGACATTGTGTTGCATCGACGGGCGGGCTAATGAGTTGCTAATTAGACATGTGTGTGCTTAAATCTGGCTTTAAATGACAATGTGTCGCCGGGATGGTCGTTTTAAGTTGCAATTAGATGGCGGTCGTTCTTGCTTTTATTCCGGGATGAGTCATCGGGAGACTGGGAAGAGTGTGCAACTCGTTGAAGCATTGAAAATATTGCTGTAATAAAAATTAATAGTAAATGGAATAACTAAACTGCATATAAAGCAAGTCTAATCATCAGAACTGTCTCTATTAACTCCCATAAGTTGTTAACTTCGGAGCAAACTTTAATATTAAATTGCCACTCAATAAATCCTTTCATTATCTGGAAAAATTGTTCATAACTTTTAAAAATAGGTTAAGAGCTATCAAGCAATTAGTTGGATTTAGCGCAGGTCCTTAAAAGGTCACCTGGTAATGGAAGCCATAGACGTCACTCGCTTTGGTTTTGATGACCACTCAATGCCAGAGCCCCTTGACTATCAGAAGTCAGGCTTGATTTCCCCTGAAGGGTACACATTATGCCACCTCCAATCCCTCCCCACTCCCTTCAAGGCCTTCTTCACCTTTCACTCGCCCCGTGTCCCGATGGCATTTAAAGCCCTTTTTTCTGCACCAGCACAAGCAGGAGCAACAGCAGTGCAATTCCCGGGAGATTTTTATGTGCATAATCGTAATCATAATCATAATCCTTTCAGATCGTGTAATTAAAATGTGTGCATATAATGCTTTCAATTATAAATACGAAGGGATAAAGAGAAGAGGGATGGAGAAGATGGAGATTGTACTGAGTTTATGCCTAGGATGTCGTGAATTTGTGAATAATTGAATACTCGAAATAAATATATATAAATAAATATATAAGGAGCTATAAGATTAGTCTTGTGTATCCTAAACTTATACATATTGGAAAATTTAATGAAATAATTTCATGACAAGGCGCTAATAAATCGGCCAGACGTCATTTAAAACCGAGTAAAGGATAAAGGGACCGTGCTATGTGTGAATAAAATAAATACATGAATAGTAAAACAGATTAAAAATGTGCTTAATCAATGTTAGGCATTTTGATAAGCAGAAGAACTGGACATAAATTCAAGAAACGAAATATCTTTAAAACCTGAATCATTCGAAATTTAAGGCCAGATTTGAGTTCAGCGCTCCAAAAAAAACTTTCGAAAAAGTATATTCTGGTTCTTGGATCTGAATTATTTTAAAATTTTGTCGGCCTGTGAATGAAAATACCTATCAGGGTGTTCAGTCAGCACTAATTTCTCTCAGTTTTACCTGAAAGCTCTATGAATTCATGAACTCTTTAGGGCATAAACACATTTATAAAAAGAGATAGAGAGAATAGCAATAGAGAATGTAATTTACATGCTCACATGTCCTTTCCCCACTCTCCCTCTCCATTTGGCGCTCTCTCCCACTCTCTTTTTCTCTGTGTGTCTCTCTCTCTCTCTCTCTCTCGCATTCTATCACCCATAGATGAAGATAAATTGAAATTTCATTAAGAAAGTTATGTTAGAATGAGATGCCAGCTCATCGCACTCTCTCTCTCTCTCGGTCCCTCTCCCAGGCGTCACTTCAAAATTGAAATGTGTAATGGCTGACTGGCATGCATATACATATACATATATTGGTGCGTGTGTGTGTGTGTTTATGTGTGTGTACAAGTGTGTAGGCGCACTTCAGCGACTTAATTGTGTCGCGTTAACGTCAAACACATGCAACAAACATGAGCAAACAAATGCTTCCGGTGCGAGAGTTTGTGTGTGTGTGTCAGCAGGCATCGTGTTGACAGATCCAAACCACCCACTAAAAAAATCAACCCAACGCCCACCACCGCCCCTGCTCATAACATACAAAGCCACTCTTTTATTTTATGCAAGAAACACACGGTGAAAAAAACGCAGCACTCTCTCCTCGCGCATACAAACGCTCACTCGAGCGGCAAAACATATCCGCACACATCCGTTGTACCGCCTCCCGGTTCCCCCTCCTGGAATCTTTGTTTCCACAGTGAAAACACACAGTTCCAGCAGCCAGGTGAAGGGAGCTGGGCGTCGGGAGCTGGGAGCTGGGAGCCAGGAGCTGGGACCAGCAGGCACAGCAGCCAACAGCCCATTGCCACCTGTCATAAATTTGCATGCGCGCAAAGGTTGAGCCCCATATAACACACATATTTCCAGTGCCAGGACAATAACGAGGCGTAGCCGAAATACCCTTTGACTATTTTTCAGGGCGGCAAATGTTTATATTTAAATACTGTTTACTGGCCATACATTATATCAAAGAGTTATAGTTGCTATAGAAAAATAAAGGCTGAAGACACTATTGAATATCATATTTATGACATGTTTTTTTTCGGAAAACTACCCTTTGAATATTTTGTAAGCCTTCAAATTAATTACAAATAATAATTAATTTATTCTATGATTATTTAGTTTTAATACTACCCCAGGCTATTTTTTAGGCCTTCAAAATATTAATATACTTCTTACTAGTTACACATTATTCCACAAAGTTTATGTTGTTGTTTAACAAATAATATTGATATTCTTCATTGAATTATCTATGATTTATTTATGATTTTATGATTTATATATTATGAGTTTCCAAAGTTGAAACGAAACAAAAGGAATGAAAGGACTTAAACGATTACATCTTTACTTATAGATCTCAAACACAGACTTCTCCTATATAAGATTTCTTTTCAAAATCTCATGCAGTTATTAAAATTTTAAGAACATCCTGAAATGTAAATGAAGGTATTACTATCATTAAAATATATAATACAAGAACGATTCTACTAAATATCCTTAGTGCTATAGAGCTATAAAACATATCTTTTCTTTACCACAATCCTAAACAACCTTATTAGCTGAACATACCCAATAACATGTCTATTTACACCATCCTTTCGACTTAGCCAATAAAAATGTAAGCTCACAAGGAGGCAGGAATAGAGGCAGGGACAGGGACTGGGTCAGGTTGCTTCAATCATACCAATAACCAGCGGGGGCAAAAGGATATTCCTAAGCTGGAAATACTGAACAGTTTCTGCTGCTTCATCGCCTGGCAAAGGGAGCGAGCGAACCCGAGTAGCCTCATCTGGTTAAGGCAGTGACTGGAACATTTCGGATAGGCAGCGGCACTACATATCGCATAAAAGCAGCTGTTTGCCGACCGAGTGGGAGGCGGAGATGGAGGCAGACGAGGGCTTATGCATAATAGACATATGTGTGTGAATGGCTGGAAAATCCATTTTCATAACCGACTCCGGGACTCACGACTCAGCCCGGGACTTGAGCGGCGATTATGACCGGGCTAAAAATACCGCGGGCACAGGGAAATTTCAATCAGCCCACTGGCCACCAGCAGGCATTGTCCGGGCCAAATTGGATTTTCATTGGGAATTCGAAGGAGGCAGAAGGCCAGGAAGAAGTGGTTACCGTGGAGGCTCTCCTTTGTCTTGGCCACATACTTGGCTCTCGTGGCCGGCAGCAGATAAGTTTTAAGCCTTCGAGTGCTTCGGGGGCTAATCAAACGATGACCGGGCAATCAATTTGGTGGTGAGGTCACTTTTAATGAAGACACCTCGTTTAGCCTAGGGATGTATATCGGGGATGCAATAACAATATCGAAAATATCGAAAGTAGATTACCAAGGCTAGAAATTTAATCAAAAGCTTCAAAGATTCCCAGTTCATTTACAAGAGATCCGATAAGATCTAAATAGGCAATGACCAATGGCTCTTATCAATGTTTATGTGGAATTGTACACTTTTTATCAATTCGATAACTATTAATCGATTGTACCCAACTCTAAGCATAATAATAACATCATATCTTGTGATCTAATCCTTAAATCAATCAGTCACCTCTAAGCCCAGTCTTTCCATCAAAAGATCTTGTAACCCTGAAACATCAACTTTCCAATCGAGTTTCACTTAAGTTATCGCAGCAATTTCGATATATCGAGATGTGGTAGCCATCGCTAGGCTCAGCCTGTTGCTCGTCAACGAGTGGATGGGTGGTTTTGGTTTAAGGACAAGTGAAAAAGTGAAAGGCAGGACGATAAAGCGGCCAGCACTGGTCTCAATCCACCTTCCGCTTCCTCTTTCCCTTGTCCCGGCTGTTGCGGCCAGTTGACAGTTTCATTAGTTGGTTTACATGGCCAAAAGGGAGAGGGGGCACCGGGTGGGCACTGTTTGCACTGTATCGCCATGTTGTCCAGGATATTGGCTGGCAGTCTCTGTGGATGTGAATGTGAAGGTGGGTGTGCCTGTGGGTGTCCCAGTATGCACAACCATGTGGGTGCCTCGTTGTCACTGTGGTTCTGTTGTCCTGTCTTGTTGTGGCACACACGAGCAGAGACACTCGCACCGGAAGTCGACTGATAAGTTTAGTTGGCATGTCCTCGCCGCATCCTTGTCGCTCCTTTCCCCTTGGTGTCTCAAGATTAACCAGCTGAAAGCTTTCATAAGTTGATTTAAATCTTAACTTCTGCCACGGCAGAGCTCCCTTTGAGTTGGTTCAATAAACTTTTATCGCCCAAGTTTTTAGCAGCAATATGACAGAGAGCTGTGAATAATCCAAAATATACAAGAATAAAGATGTATAGTGCATTTTAATTACTTTATGTTAGTGTTTACTTATTGTTTACAAAATTTGTGGGAAACTTGAGGTTTAGATTCTGCGTAAATTAAATTAAAAGACCTCTTCATCGAACTAATAACTAGAAAGTTAAGTTTAAATTCTCAGTAAAATCTGAGATACAATTGGTAGTACTTATAGAAAATGGAAGTTCTATAAGGAGTATATATAGACATAATATCCTTCAAAATTGTAAAAGTCTATAGATTTCTGTGATAAATTTAATTCCTCTAAATTATTATACTATTTTCTCTCATCTTATTATTTTGAATCCTTTTTGGTGAGTGATATTTTACGACTTTCCCTGATGGTTAAGGCTACACCTGTCCCTCTGCCTAACCTAATCTGTTCCGCTGTCAAGACAAACCAATGCCACCACTCCACGCTTAACCCTTTCGAGCACACATATTCAAAATCGGCGTCATTCCAAATGGTCCAATCCGATTCTTACACAATCGAACACGTCTAACGCACAACAGACAAATATTTTCATTTCGTTTTGTTCGTGAGCGTTCGCTCCGGTGACCCATAAAAAACGGACGGTGGCCGGGAACAAGGGAATCCGTAAACGGTAAATGGAAAACAAAAAACAAAAAAAAAAATGCATCAACAACAAAAACGAAAAGCTAAAGTGGAAAAGAGCCAGCACAGAGCAGTGCACGTACAGGCCGGCATCCATCTGTTGACCAAGAAGGTAGCCATGCAAAATTGAACAGGCTCTTGGCTGTCAGTGTCAGGCACAACAACCCGAAATGCAGTGAGAAAAATTTGGAAGATTGGTAGGAAACAAAGAGATATTTTAAACAAATATTTGTGGGTGTCTAAAAGTAGGTAATGTTTTACTTAATTTAACAGAATGATATCAGAAAAGACTTACAAATTGTGGAGGACTTAAAATCTTTTAAAAGACTGACTAAAAGTATGTTTAAAAATATTTTTATAAAAAAAATGTGAATAAAAATATTTTATGGCTTATTTCTGGTAACATTTTCGGGAGATTTTAATTTAAAGCTTATTTTAACTCTTAATGATTATTTTTCATATTTCCTGGTACATTTTAAACTTGAAAAGGACATGGTTTTCACCGCTTGAAAAAATGTAATACCTATCTAAAATTATTAATTAAATTCCTCTTTTCTCACAGTTACAAAGTGCACAGTCGTTATACAACACTTTGGTACACTGTGCTACACAAAATACGAATTGGTGGGGCAACACCAACGGCAACGCCAACGCCAGCATCCAATTGTTCGCTCCTCGCCACCCTTCGCCCCCTCTGCATATGCATGAGATGGGCCAAACACGCGATGTGTAGTCCTGTCCTGTCCTGTTTGGGTCCTCGGTCTCCGGTCTCCCAGGGCGGGATCTTCTCCCGTCTCCCCTCGTCCTGTTTCTGTTTTTTTTTTTTTGCAGGAGGCGGTGCCCATACATACGTGTCCTTTGGTCATCATCGAGCTGAGTTTGGCATATGTGTATGTGTGTAGGTGTGTTTGCTTGTGCCTATAAAAGTGAACGGAAGTTAATACGTTTACCGTTTGATGCGCTACTTGGCATGCCAAGAAATATCCGTTTCCCGGAATAATTTTTGTAAAATTTTATATTTCAAAAAAGCTCTGATATGTAATAACCTCCAGGGAAGTGAATTATATTTTAAATCAGCCAACACTTTTGTAAATAATTAAGCTCAAAACTATTTAACTTTCGATAAAAACAAGCTTTACAAATATATCATAATTGAATTAGGTGAATTCTTTAAAATATTTCAAACGTTAGCTATTTTCTGTTTACTTCAAAAGATTAAATAAATAAGGCTAACTTAATTCTTATGTTTGCCCTCAATTATTATCAGACAATTACTTATTTGCCGCACACTATTATTACTGAAATTTAAGTTCTAAAAAAATTACGCTTCAAAGTTTTCTATAAAAAATTAAACCTAAAATTTTAGTCTCTGTTCATTTTAATAATTTCGTCTAGAAGATAGAAAAACGCTTCATAAAACCTGAGCAAATTTAGATATTTTAATATAAGAAAAAATCATTTGAATTGTAAACTCTCTAAAATGTATTTAAATAATCCTGTTATTCTTTTGGTGTCCATTTGATTTTTGTTTTTTATTTCTACCCTTCTTCTAATCTAGTCACAATTTTAAAAGGATATCAAGGATTCAGTTAAGCCGAATCCACACCATCTCTCTCTCTCTCTGTCGCCCTGCGCAGGTGGCGCCGTCTACATTGTTTTGGCCAGCTCGTATTGCTGTAGTTATCCTATCGTTGTTCCCTTTATTTGTTGTTGTTGCTGTCCTTTAGGGGGTCGGCCAGGCCCGAAATTGAATTGCGTTAATACGCTTATGGCATATACGATTATGGAGAATGGACCAAAGGATATGGCCAGCGGTTGCTGCGGCTCCGTAATAAATGGCTGAAATAAAAATGCATATGAAAATCTATGATAAAACAAGCAGGAGGAATCGAACTCTTCGAATACAACAATACCTTTTGATGGCAAGATTATAGAATATAACTACAAAAATTTGAAATTACAATTTCAATGCATAGAATATTGATTAAATCCATGTTATGCCACTTGGCGCCCGCACTTTAGGCTCACATAATTAATTGCATTAAATAATTCCATTGTTTTGTTCCCCTAAAGGTTCATAAGTTATTTATAATGAAAAGCCATATTTATTATGAGCTTGTGATGAGGTTTGTTGAATTTACAAATCAATTATTTACAGTGTTATCAATGTGTTGTTTAACTATTTGATTTGAAAATTAATATGAATAAAAAAAATATAACTTTAGTTACAGCGAAATCTAACAACTGCTCTTTGTTACATTTTCTAATTTTCCGGTATCAAAAACAGAGTTCCTGCCAAGTCCTTAATGTATTTTCCAAGAAATCTGTGAAAAATTAAATATGTGGCAGCTGTAATAAAAGCATTTATGGTTATGCCTCCGTCGTATACTTACACCTGAGCGAATAAACCAAATCCTTGTACTCTTCAAACCCTGACGAGTACAGGGTATGCCACATAGGCATCAAATTGAGATTAAGTGCAGGGCAGGACACTTGGGACTGCCTGGTGTTTATATACATATATATATATATATATATATTGTACGGGATATACATAGCATAGGTGGGAGTACATAAATGCATGAACATGAAGGTGAATTTCGGAACGGGACTCCCTGGGAATCGAGCCTCATACAACATTTATGTGTGTGCCAACATGGCTGTAATTGTTATGTTGGGCTTATGGAATTTACTGGGTACACTCGCTTTTTTGTTTATTCTGTTTATTGAGTGCCAGCGATGATGTTGCTGCTGCATACATTTTTCCGCCAGCGAAACTCGCTGCTGGAAATTATAATCCGGTAAGCACCCCCCCTGTTCAGCTTCCCTTCCCAAAGCCGACTTTTATACTTTCCTCAATTACTGGTTCCCTTATTTTTTCAAGATTTTAAATTCTTGCCTGGCATTTGGCCTAAGCCAAATGAATCCGACTTGCTCATTGTCGTTGTCCTTGGCAAAATTGCATTATTATGTATTAGTTCCCCGGGTTCGCCCCCCAAATTCACTGCCAGGCAGGCACCTGCTACATCTTCGAGTGGAGCCTGAGCTGCCAGCTCCTTTGACATTTTCTTAATACACTAAAAGCCAACGTCATAGTTCAAAGTCGGAGCGGCACTTAGGCCACGGCAGATGCAGTTGTAGCATCCGCCAGTGCCACGTCCTCCCACCTTGCTATTCACTCTTCAATATACACTGGACGATATAGGATATATATAGGATAAGGATTGGAAATCAATCAAATATTTTGTATACAATTTCAAAGATTTCTGTATAATTTTTCCCAGGTCGAGTAATAATTTACTATTTTCAATAACTTCCTAAAGAGACTTTGGAAAACAGCCAGTCCGAATAAAGAGTTTGTCTTTAGAGCTTTGCTTGAGTTCTTAAACGTTTTTAACAAATTTATTTAAGATTTATAATTACCATTTGAGCGCATTTAATTTGGCCTTTATAATGGTGACTAAAAGTATGCTATAGTATTTAAACAGGATTAAGCTACCAGCTTCATACCAATTTATATGTTGTATATTTATTTAAGCACATTTCAAAGGTTTTTTTTAAAATTGAACCTTCAATTTGTCACATTCCTTAATTAATTAACTTTTTAAACGTATTAAAATATACAAAATCTACACCAAGAAATCCCAAAAACTTATTCATTCCCCATAAACTACAAATGCTTTAGTTTTAAATTTATTTCCTACTTATCAACTTATCAGGCAGTTTGTTATACGTATTTCCTTGCTGTGTAGATGCCTTCCTTCTCCTATCTGCTGTGCAAGTACGTATTTTTTCTTATAATATTTCCACTTTGATTCAATTTCTTAATACCTTTAAGTTAACATCCGCTTTGGCAGGCACTTCCTTTAGCGAAGAGCGAGAAGAGCGAGCCAGATAGACTTCCTGCAGGAGAGAAGAGTACTTTGGCATTATCCTTGCAATCAGCGCAACTGTAAATCACACACACACACACTTCTGCATACAGAACTGTAGCTCTGCAGTCGAGCGAGAACTATTAGAATAGTTGACAGAGGGAGAGAAAGAGCTGGAGACACACACTAAAAATGGCATCGGGAAATGATGCTCGCTCGGTTTGGCCGGGGCATCTTTTTGTATTATGGATGTGGCCGTAACACGCTAGCAAACACTGCACACGCAGGACACACTTTTCCCCATCACCGCCATCATCCTGTGCCCGGGGATCCGTCTCCTGGCAGGACGCAGTGTCGTCCGCTTCGTCGCCACACTGACGGATATTCCGGTGCTTGTGTCAAACGCTTGTCATTTTACCCAGTCACTGTTACAGCTACAGTCGCAGTCGCCAGCATCCCCCCACAAAAAGGACCTCATCCTTATGCCACCACCATAGCAAACACATACAGCCGTGCTGTGCTGTGCTGTGTCCCCCTTTTATCGGCTTAAAATGCGAAAATTGCAAATAAATACGCTAAAGTTTTTCTACGTCTTCGAGAAGGAGCACTTCGTCCTGCTGCCTTGGCTGCTAAATTATTTACTTGGTTTTTATTTGACGTTAAACGCTCGGAACTTCAGCTTCGATTGTCGAAGTGTGCATTGGAGGCACTGAGAGAAAGTGGGGGAGGGAATTCTGGGAAATGTAAACTTATAAGTGACATGAAATATATATTTAATATTGATGAAAACTGTTGTATTAATCAGTATACTTTAAGCATTATAAACCTTCTCAGAAATACCTTCTTTAATCATAATTTTTTACTTCTTTTCTATTAAAATTCTTGCTCAAAATGCGCTTAAAATTCCCAAGTACGTTTTACGGTGACTTGTTATTGCGCCAATCTTAAAGATACAAAGTACTGCTACAGCCTGATGATGTCCTAGTCATCTGAGAGAAGATCTTTATGTGCTCTGTCTATCCTCGTTCTGTGTAATATTTAATTTATAAAATATTTAATATTACCTCCACTTTTCTCAGTGAACGCTTAGAGCTGTAAAATACGCGCAGAGAAAGATGCGTGCGAGATACAATTTCGATCGTTAGCTCAATGGCTCGTACCATTTGCCAACGTGCAAATCCTCCTAAATCAGGCCCGCCTTTGCCTTCGCCTCTGCGTAGTTGTAGTTGGCCATGTTCATTTCGTGTACGCGCCACGAGTGCTGTCCAAATAATAGCTGGCATCCATCCATCCATCCATCTATCCGTCTAACCAGCCAGAGATTGCAGATGAAGGAAGTCTGGGCAGGATCCAGGACTCCGTGGCGGGTCCACTTCCAATTCCGTAGCTTGTTTGACGTTGCGTTGAGTGGAAATGGAATTGATGTTTCGGGGCGTCGTCTGGGGGTTAGATGTTAGCCAGTTTGTTATCGATAAATATTCATTCAGACGGTGATTGCCGGGAAAAGTCCCCTCTCCACCGAAAGGAAGATCTTCCGGGCAGGAATCCCCTCCACCTCTCTTTGTCCATGTGATGGTGCTGTTTCCTCGGGCAACCCTTTAGCACCTCGAACCCCTTTTCAGCTAACCCAAAAAAAAGAAGGAGAGAGTTCCAGTTTTGAGGCGCGGCATGTGTCAGTGTTTGACACATTTCATTTAAATTTGTGCCTTGCTTCCCCTTTTCCAGTTTTTCCCAGCTTTGGCTGCTGCTGCCCATTGTCCATTCAAATGTGAAAAACATATCGGGCTTGCATTCAATTTTCTCTTCGTAGTTTTTTTTATTTTGCACTTTTTCGGGTCGATTTCCCAGCCACGTGCGAAGGGAGGAGGCTGCCCGGTTGGCTCCGGGGTGAGATGGGTTGGGATGAGCGAGGGGAGTGCTAAGTAAACACAGCAGGAAGCTGTTGGCAAGGGGTTAAGGCGATATAATTAGTTACTTTGTGTCCTTGCGGTCGGCCAGGCTCCCAGTTACTCCCCAGTGCCAGTCCCATTCCCAGTCCCATGTCCACTTGTGTGTCTGGGAGGCGGCTTTGCAGTAGTTTGGCGCGTGCCTTAGTCCAACGAATGCCCGGATTCCGAAACGGAGTAGAGTTTCCAGGAGTAGGAGGACGAGCAGCAGGAGCAGGAGCAGGAGCAGGAGCAGGAGCAGGAGACGGAGCAGGAGCCGTGTCTGTCTGACAGCCTCAGTCGGAGTATTTGTATTGGTTGAGTGTATTTGCTTATGCTCTCTACGGTCTGTAGGGTTAATTGAATTTGCTTTTGAGGTTCCTTTTTATCAGCAAAAACACCCTGTTTTTGGTCAAGGTGGGTTGAATTACTTCAATTTTGAGACCACACACAGGCATTCGTATGCCGAGGAACACAACTGATTTATAAATATTCATGAAGTGACCCCAAAACTCAATCGATGTGTGAAGCTGAAAATATTGAAAGGATAGAATTCTCTAGACATCAAGTTTTCCTTATATTTTTGCAAGATTAAAATAGGAAACAGGATTATGGAAATATTTGTTTTTTTCTTATTCATATTTATGTTTATCAATTTATTCATTCATTCATAGATAAAAATTGGAATAAGGATTATGGGAATATTTATATTTTTAATTTTAATTCATTCATTTTCATTTCATTTGTTCAAATATTAATATTAATAAAAGGATTTTAAGCTTATCAAGGCATAACTGAAAGCTTCAACTTGCTGCTATTTACAAGCAAAAAAAAAGGATTGGTTTTTGGAATTCGATGTGTTATAAAAAACGTAATTCCTTAAACCCTTTCTTATATAATAATTTAGAAACCTTAAGTAAATCGTAGCTTTAGAAAAGTATATGGTATTTATACCTACTAATATTATCTACAGAAAAGGTTTAAAATCATGTTATATTAAAAAAAAAATTTATAAATTTAATCAGTCGAGAAATAATAAATAAATTTCTTATGTCAATTAACTAACCAATTAATCATAAATTAATTACATTTTCACTTTTCTGGACAAGAACTGTTTTGCTCTCCTATACAGAATGCTTATTTTTGATTAAAAATATAGTTTTATTTGTTTTTCTCTTTTTTCTAAAAGCAAACATCCTCCATATATTTAAACAAATAAAATATAAAGCCATATTTGTAATGTTTGTACTTACTCAAAGCGGACCATTTTGTTAAGTCAAAGAATTTCCATTAACCGACAGCAAAAAAATTAAACTATCGTAAATGCAGTTAAGCTGAAGTCGCAACAAAAACAAACTAAAACTGATATTATTCCACTTTTGGTTTTGACTTTGCCCAGTTCCGTGCCAAAAAAAAGTTTTTAATTTGCTTTCATAGCCTTTTCAACTTTTTGGTTAGGTTATATAGTATATTTTTTTTTTCTCGGCTTTATGTATACAATTTTGTGGCAAATTAAATACACAAGCCAAGCGGGGCCAAAAACGCACACAATAAAACATACTCGGGACTACACAGTTAGGGTCAATAATAATAAGACACACCAAATAATAAATATAAAAGTAAACTATATTTTTATTAACTTATTATAAATTTCTTAATTATTTAAATAGTAATATTTACAATAGCTTCACATTATTTCAGTACGACTTCCTTATCATTTATACTTTTATAGAGTTTTTATAAAAAGACAGCCTTTTTTAAGTAAAAGATTCAATCATATTCATTATTAACGAATCTAGTACCTACTTCTGAAGAAAACTTCTTAAAAATATATTTAAAAACTCCTAAACAACTCAAATTATCTTCAAATTCAGTTGTCTTTTTAAGATTTAAACTTCTCTTTACATAGTTGAAAGGGATTATTTACAATAAATGTATTTAAAAAAGTAGAATTTCTTTGCATTTTCCAAATAAAAATGTTGTAATTTTTCGTTGCTATTATCTTGTCCTCAGCTGTATATGTGGCACACCTCGCTGAGAGTCTGGGCGCAGCAAAGTATGCAACGCAAATTTCGGGGTCGCGCTTTGCGTGCCACATTTAAAGCTTCATAAGCGGGCACAGCTGCTCGCCTTTAACGCGGTGTGTGTGTGTGTGTGTGTGTGTGTGCGAGTGTGCGGGTATCAGGGTAGGTATATAGTGGCTTTCCCAGTTGCTGAGCACACTCTGTGCCAAAAATTGCGTCGGCTTAGCGGTTTGTGGGCTTAGCAGTCAATCAAGAAAATGATTAGATAAGTTTCTTTAAAAACACATTTGAAGTGATAATGGAAGAATGAGAAAATCATAACAAATTATGATTAATGCATAAAGTAAAATAATATAAAATAAAATATATATAATATAAAATATATATGGTATAAAGTATATAATATATTGTACAAGTAATACCAACAAGCTTCTTAATTGGTGGCAAGTTCAAATGAAGTCCTTAAGCTCATCTACAAATTACAGGGCTTGTGGTAACTATTAAGAAAGATATATCATATATTTTAAAATAAATATTCGTTTAAAAATATACTTATGTCACATTTTAATCAAAATTTAATCCATAAGCCCTCAAAAATAGTCAAATTGTATAATTTGTGCGTAATAATTAAAAAGAATATTATTCCAAATCCTTTTATGTTTTGAAATTAAAAAAAGTGCAGTATAAAATGTTGTAAACATAAAACAGATTTCTTTCAATAAGAAGCCAATAATTTTTAAATATAAAAAATTAACCAATTGATAGTTTTAGTATATATACAAGCCGTAAATAAGGTCGACATATTATTCAGTTTTTCTACAATCTTATTACAAATTTGTATATATTCTGCCACTCGTATTTATGTAAATACATTTGCTAATCATTTTTTAAATGTTGAAATAACTTTTGTTTACCAAGAAATCAACTTTTCATATTTTTTACTTCGTATTATATTTTTTTTTTAATTTTCAGACATAACGAGGTATTTAATGAGGGTTTTTGAAAGAAGTCCACTTGCATCGTATAATAATTAGTTATTCTTTTTTTAATTATTTCAGACACAACGAGATGCAGGCAGTCAAAGAAATAGTAAGCTTAGCTAAAAGGTTTCTTTATTTAGGACTAAAAACTATATTCATCAAGTAAAACAATTTTCATGTCAAGTATTTATAGTTTTCCATTGAATTCAGTTCCCTGAAAAACCCCTCTCGAGGGTAAGAAGCTGTCTGAGCTTTAAATGAACTCATGTCTGGCTCTTTTGTTGGGGGAATTCATAGCTGAGTCTCCAGGAAGAATCCCTTTTGTCTTTTGAGTCACAGGAAAGGCGAAAGTTTTGTCTTCAATTTAGTTAATTAGCAGGCTCACATGGTCCCTGGTCCCCGCCATTTCCCCACTTTTCCATCACGAACTGCTTATCGCATTATCATCTGTAGCTGCAGCCGTCTTTGGGGGCCATTTAAGTTATACTTTTCGGGAAAGTTTTCCTCACGCACATTGCTCCACAATTTTATTTCAATTTTTAGCCTGCCCTCCTTTTTTTTTTGTGTGTCAAGACGGAGATTTTAAGTCCTTGCCTTTCGGGCTCCTTTCGCCTTATCAAATAGTGTAAGCAAGTTCCAGCACCACATAGGGAAGCTGCCGTATCCTGCTGGTCCTGCAGTCCTGCAGCACCGGGTCCTTGGGCAATGCTGCTCATATTTTAGCAGATAGGCAAAACATTAAGCGGATTAGTTTTGCTGGCTGGCCGGCCAAGCAGGAAAGGCAAGAAAAGCTGAAAGCACAGGCAGGGGCTTCGGCTCCTCTTGGGCGAGACAGCGGTTCAGGTGGGTCAGGCCATTAGTTTGTGTGTCCTCACAGGGATACACAGGGATACACAGGGTTACACAGGGATACAGGGATACAGGGGACACAGGGCAGATGGCGGAGTTCGAGCTAGTTATAAATTGTTGGCTATTAGTTAAATGAACTTGCCGCTTTCTTGCCCGAGCACGGCTTTGGCCATTTCAGTTAGCAACCACTAAGCCACTGAAAGAGGCCAACTCAAATAGATTTGCATTTAAATGTTTCCTAAGAACTTAAAGCTTATGAAAGGTGAATGATTTCGACAGAGCCGGGGAGGTACATTGAAATCAGGAGAGGCGGGAGCCAAGACCAAGGAAAAGGATTATGGCCATTTCAGTAGTTTGCTCAACAAGTGTGGCTAATAGGGAAGCTTCTTAATGGCCACAAGTTGAATTCAGGTATATATTTTCTATTATTTGTTATACTTTTATTTGTTTTAGTCTCTAATTTCATTGAAAGCGGGGTTTTTGTATATATTTTATTATATATTCTGAATCAAATATGCATTTTTAGTTTAAGGTTTTACTTACTCTTTTTAGTTTAAATATTTCATTTATTTAGTTTTGGTTTCACTAAGCTTATACAATAAAGAAAGGAATTTAAAACTTAATACTGCATAGGAATTTTAAACTTTATTCTACTATTTCATTTTTTCTAACAAGCTCTTTATTAAATTTACAAGCTTTTTATGAATTTAATGTTTCTAGTTTAATTTTTATGTTTTTTATTCACCCAACATCACTTTATGTTTTTACAAGGAATTCCTTTGTTCACATAACATCAATGTCTTTTTTTGTTTTTATATTTTTATCATTAAATTTTTATTAAGAGCTACAGGAAATAATACTTTCATTAAATTAAATTAAAAGCTTTTAGACTTCATTTTTATATTTTACAAAATAGAGTTAACTTTTCTATTATTTTAATACATTTTAAATAAGCGTTTGTATTATATTACAATGTTACCTTTATTATTATTTTAATGTATTTTTATTAAGCTAATGTTTAATAATTTTAATGTAATCCACATATATAGAGACAGGACTATATATAACATCACAACATATATTGTTTATTCAGTTATTTCGTTTTAACCACTATATCTCTTCAGTATTTTTAAACCATTAAAATAAAAAACAAATAAGTATAAAATTTATAGTGACATTTGCGCAGTTTTAAAAAATACAGACTTGGGAATTACTAGGGATTCATTTAGATACTTTTTAAATTTACAAATAAAAATTAATAATAAAATTTTTTAAATAATTTGTTATCTGTTTCATGCTGTGCGGGAATATTACTTCAATTCTAAATATGTTCTTTAAGACCTCAAAATAACATAATGAAAGAGGAAAAAGTGCTTAGAATATTTCCTCTCCCTATACAATTCATACCCCATTCTTAGCCTGCTGAATAGCATATTGGCATAAATGATTATTTGATTATTTTATTTATTAAGTTCATGTTTTTCCTTCCCGAAACTCCCTTCTCCCCCCAACATCAGCAAACTTTCCCAACATATTATCTCAGCGTTTTCCTCCAACCAAAAGAAACAAAGTTTATCAGCCAGAAATTGTGTCAATGTAAATGCAAATTGATTATGAACTGGACCAGTATGCCGATTTGCATAATCCGAATCGATAATGAGTGTGGATTGTGTGGCTGCTAAGTGGGCGGGTGTGAGAGGGGGCGTGTGCTATGCGTGGGCTGCCAGGACTCCGAATCGGTGGCAATCGAATCCAGCTATATTGACAATTTTAGCCGCATTTTCATGACAATTAGAGTTCATTCAAAATTCAGGCGACCTAATTTGGCCTGTCAAACTGCTCGCTCGGCGGCGTGTGGAGAGCGGCTCCGCTGCCTTTTTAAGCCAACCGCAGCTGGCAGTCAACTTTTCCGCACAGATAGAAGCGGCCATTTTGTGGCGATATGTCAAAGTTTTTCCCTCTTGATTTTTCCTTCATTTCGGTTTGTTTATTTATGAAACCCAGTTTCTGCTCCTCCAGGTGCAGGGCGGGATTAAGCCCGCACACACGCAGTCAAATGAGATTAATAATAATTTAATTAAAACTCGTGGGCTTAATGCATTTCGCTTGTAACGGACTTCAATGGGAGCGACCTGGCCGAAGCCAGAGTCAGAGCGATGCTCTCTTTCGTCCTTCCTCCTGGCTTTTACACATTTTTTGTGCTTTTTTGTTTCTGAAATGAAATTTAATTAAGTTTTGCACTTATCGTTTTTACACATCGCGCACACACACACTCACTCACGAGGGGCTGGGTGGGGAGAAACCCTTTTGAACTACGGCCGAGTGCCACATTTGAATGCAAGTGCCACGCCCACCCATTGGCCAGCGTTAACCAACGCCCACAAATATTTTTGCGCTCACTTGGCACAGGTTTTTTTTTCTCGCTTTTTCTGCCATTTTTAACTCGGAATGTTTTGCTTTCGGTTTCCTTTTATTTTGAATCAATTAATTGACTTTACCTTTGTGCCCGGCAGCTGCTACCCTTATGTATGTATAACATGTTCATATATAACAAAAGAAATATTTATAACTATACATACATTTGTATTTAAATTAAAGCGATGGTCTTGCCAAAAATGGTTCTATAGTTTTCATGTCGTTTTTGTACAATTTATTCTTTTTTTGTTAAAAGCGGACAACTTTTTAGGAACAATAAATAAATAATATTTAAAAAAACTTTAATATATTCACAAATTTATTTGCACGGAATCTCTAAAACTCTATTGTTACAAGTTACCTAATTGTAACTCTTTTTATGCAAAATTAAATAATTATAATAAAAAAGAATACATTTATGCTTAGGTTTTCGTAAATTATTAATAAAATTAAAGGTGAATACCATTAAGATAAGCACAATGTTATTATCCTGATTGATTGTAATTAAACAGATTAAAGCATCCAAATCCTTACTAAATACTTTTTGTAAGTAAATGTTATTAATCAGAAAACATCACCGGAAAGGCAAACCTTGAAATTTTAAAAATAAAATGTATTGATATATATATAAAGTAGACAAAGCAATTGAGAAACCAAGAGAAAGCAATGAATAAATATACATATAATTATTGTATCCGCTTTTTCTTTTAATTTTAGAATTTTACATCTAATGAATTTTATTTTATTTCAATATTTACACATTATAAAATACATAGTTTTAAAATTTGCTTTCAGACAATATTTCTGTTTAGGTTACGATAATTAAATTATAATTTAAAGTTAATTAAGTCGACCTGGTTTTACATAGAATGCACAAGTAAAACTAATTGTAGAAGCAAAAAATTGAATTGAAGCTCAGAGTTTTCATTTAATTAAATTTCCCTATAAATTTCTATGAATTTATTAAGTGACTCTAACTACATATGTATATTTTGACCTGGGAAAGCGGAATCTGCTCAGCCATATTTTCCCCGAATTTCTAGATCCGTTCTTCCCACACAGGTGAAACAGAACTGTTCTATTTGAAGCCTCGCAACGGAAAACTTTTGTTTGCCGCTGCAATTTTCCACTAATTTACACTGCTGCTCTGAAGGTCATTTTTGGGGCAAAGTATTGGGAAATGGGAAAACCTGCTCCAACCAGAAACACTGAAATCCCACTACATTTGGATCTAATTGAAAATGTTGATTTTCCCGCCGCTGTTGTTATCATTGGTGCTTGTTGTTATTTTTTTATTGTGGGTCAGTTATTTATAATGAACTGAAAATATTTGTGTAATCCTGTGTTGTTTTTGTCGCTGTTTGGCATAATATTAATTGCATAATTTAATTTAAAAGCAATTCATTACATCCACCAATTATTTATTTGTTGCCGCCTTCGATTTCAGCACGTTATATTTTAATCCCTTTCATTAATTTGCATCCGAAATGACGAGGTGGAAAATGGAGAACAAATTAATGTGCAAACAAATTAATCGACGCTAAGGTAGTAGTGAAGGGCTGTAAATATTGATAATAAAATTTAAATAAAATAAAATAGTATGCTTCCTAATTGGGTAAAAGCTGTATTTTTTAATTTAAATTAATTTTTCATTCTGCAACCTTGTCAAAAATAGGTTCCTATTATTTTATCCATAACTGTGTACCTAATTTAACCCATATTTTGCTTTGCTCCTTTTCATCATGCTCATGGAAAATATATTTTTGAAAATGGAAAAGCTTATGCATATTACCACTAGATTATTTTAAAATTAATCTAGCACATTCTAGCAATAATTGCATTTGTGACAAAATGGATTATTTTAAAAGAACAAAATATATTTCTTTCTTTACTTTTTATTTGTTTTTGTTTTGTTTTGCTATTATAAATATATATATACATACATTTGTTACTATTTAAAAAGCTTTTAACTTAAGAATAATAATTAATAAAATAATAGACATAATAATTTAAATCAAAGTCATTTCTGGTGTTATTAATTTAATTTTATTTAAGATATTTTCCCACTATATCTAGCGATTTTAAACTGACTAATTGTCAATCGGGAATCATCTAAGCTCTCTAAAAATTACTACTACTACTAAACAATGTATTCATTTTCGTATTTGGTGAAATTTTGTTTTTCGAAATTTATTTATTATATTTGTTTTCAGAATCTAGCTCTAGTTTTGGTCATATCCTGGCAACACTGTACAGCGCATTGTTAAGTTCCACTCAATGTTAAACTCACTCGAACTCGCTCTGACAAATGCACTCAAAAACGATCATGCGCAGTGACGAGAAATATGTGCAAATGAGAGGGAATTTTTAGAGAGCGCAAGTATGAAGTGATTTTGCGCAAATGAGAGACAAAATTTGTAGAGAGCGCGAATGAGTGAGAAAAATTATTTTGCTCTGTTTTAAATGCATGAGTGTTGTCATTTCAGCTTATTTCAGGTGAGATCTAGTTAAATTGAATATAGAAAAGCTGATAAAAGTAGCAACACAAAAAAATGTATAGAGCTGAACATAAAGAATATTTTAATGCTATGCTTTTCGCATTAATCAGTTATATATGTATGTATATACATGTTACTGTGTTTTACCTATTTTAACGATCGATAAAGATATGTCTGATTAAGGAATGAGTATTCACAATCTATAAATATTGTTGTATTTTATATTAAAAAAAAGAAAACAATTAAATATAACACAAAAACAATATATTATGAATTCAAATCTCGAAGAGATCCCTTATGACAGAAATTAGTTGTTTAGCCCATTTTGGTTGCTCCAGCCCTTTTACTCAGAAAATAACACCACTGATTCGGTACGTGCGAGAAAGAGACGGTATGTGGGAGAGAGGTAGAGATAGTCGATCTGCGCTCTCGAGTGAAACTCACGGCGTGAGTGAAAACGTGTTCTATAGCTGAAAACAGAAAACAGTTCGAAAATTCGAAAAAAAATTTCAGCGAAGGCGGTTGTGTCGCGGATAAATAACAGAATCAGGAAAAATTAATGGTGGTGTACGCTCGCCAGTGAAGAATATTATATCCGGATTCCGGAAGCAAGATCTATCAGTTCTCGGTGTGTTGAGTATCCGAAACGACATAAAGCTAACTAAAGCAGAGTAAAGCCGCTGAATATACGCAAATATCCCAATCCGAATTAAAGCAATTGGCAATTGGCGAATTGCATATGCAAATCTAAAAAGTGTGCGGAGGCGAACGAAGAAAAGGAGGCGAGAAACCAGCGGAGAAGTGTGAAAAAGGAACACAGAAAGAAAAGAATATATAAAAACGTGTAATAACAGTACGAATTCCGAATTCCGATTCCGATCAACGGCAGAAAAACGTGAGCTTACTTTAATTTTTTGAGTTTTCCAAAACGGTGTTTTGTGTTTGATTAACAACAAATTAAGCATAATTAAAGCGTTCTCTCCCTACCATCCTCTCTCTCACTCTTTCTCTCTGTTTCTCCGTTTCTCTGTATTTTCTGTGTATTTTACCCCAACCGGCAAAAAGCCGTCGCGTGTTGCTGTCTGGCTGTGTTCGTGTTTGCGTGTGTTTGTGCGAGGGTGTGAGAGTGACTGTGTGTGTGTATTGTATACAGCTTTTTTTACACTTTATGCGAAAAGAGGAACGAATAAGTCGAGAATCCAGAATCTCCAGAGCAGCAGCAGCCAGCATCCCAGAGCCGACAACAATAACAACATCCACTCAAATTGATTTTTGTTCTCCTGTCCTCCGCTCTCCTTCCCGCTGCATCCCTTCTCCCCCGCCTCCTTTTCTCTTCACCGTTGCTATTCTTATTCTTATTCGCCCTGTCGCGTTCTCGCTCTGTTGTTTTGCTGCTCTTTGTTGTTATTGCTGATTCCCTTTGTGCGCCTGCATTCGTGCTGTGATACCCTGTAAAAGCTGAAACGGCCTGATATGCCCTAGTGCCAGCTTGCCGCCCTTATCTCACTTATGGCCAAAACCCCGAATTGGGGGTATAAACGGCTGGCGATTCACGCGCATTTCCTTAACGAGGTCTGGATTTTGTTTCGCCAGAAAACCAGTCCCAACATGCTCTCTGTACCCTGGCCACACAAAAAGGTTGAAAGAAGAAAAACGCGTCTCTGTTTTACGCGCGTCTTTATCGGCCGCTCTTTCGCTCTCTCTACCTCTCTGAGCGCAAGTCGCTCTTTACGCTCAATTGTTCAATTGCGCTGCCAGACAAACTGGCTCTGAGTGCACTAGTGTGCGTGTGTGAGTGGCGTCGGCGTGCAGTGTTGCAAAGCGCTGTCCAGTTGGATTTATAATTTCTAATTGGGCAAAGCGCGCGTTTTTCATTGCTTCCTTTGTCCACCGCTTTGCTTCGCATATTCTCCATTATCCAGTCTCCGCTCGGCTTATAAGAATCAATTCCTGGCAGCCCTTTTCCCTTTCGCGCATTTTCGGCGCTGTGTTTAATCACTTCCGCTTCGTCAAACGAAAAAAAAGGCGTTGCCATTGCTCCTTTCTGCTACATATTCGCACATACAAATATATATACATATATATAAGTCTTATCAGAAACCCTGCCAAGGCAACAAATTCATCACGAGCAATCAAAAAAATATATGTATAATAATAAAGAAAAAGGAAACTCTTGGCAGCTTTTTTCCGCACCTCCCCAGTGTTATTGTTGCTGCCTGCAGCTGGGGAAACTCAACAGTGATTACTTTTCGCTCGCTGCACTCGAAGACGGACTTGAATCTGCACTGTCCTACACGGAAATTAAAACTTTGAAACTAGAATAAGTTTTCATAACATAAATTCCTAGACTATAGGAAAACCTAAAGTGTAGTTTTATTTTAACATTATTTCCCCAGTGCAGCTTTCCCAAAAACCCTACTCGCTCTCTGCCCCTAGTCCATGTATTATTGTTGGGGAGTATCATTTACTATATTAACGAATGCGGCGGCGGGAGATGCTTTGGCTTTTGGGAGTTCAGCTCAGCTGCAATTATTCCGTTCGATTATTCATGGCCGCCAATTAGTGCTGAATTAATGGCATTACACGGAATCAGCTGAGCCATTACTCAACAGTAATCCAACTTGATCATATGAAGAATTCTAGTTAGTATTTTGCGATAATAATGTTCCCAAGAATTTCGTTTTGATTTCAATTAAGGGAGAAATGATAAACTTGAAAGTAAAAGTTATATCATCTAGATACAATTAGCAAATTCATATAAAAAGTTACTAATTAAATTAGCACGAATTAGGGTGATGTCGGTAAGGCTTGGCTGAAAAGAACCTGACACAGGGAAAGGTTTTAAAACTCTTACTTTTGTTTCTAAACTACAAATAAATTGAGTTTGACGGTTGACCCTAATTTTTGTAAACCAAGTTTATTAGTGCATTAATAAAATAATAATGATAATAAAAAATATAATAATAATAATAATGAATAAAGTTTAATCTTGAATGCATTCAAATTTATATATACTATATTTTAAAAATTCTCAATAAACCAGTAAAAAAATCTAGTTTTAATAGTTGATGAACAATGGAACCTTTAATTATATATTATTAATTCATTCTATTGCTCTTCTTATAACACTCACTTAACATAACTTTTCATGACTAACCAGATCGTATATTTATAGTTATGACTTGACTCTTGATAAAGTAAATAAATACGAAATTAAAGCTTTTAATTCAGGTAATGTTCATAATGTGCATCAAGACTATTACATACATTAGAAATCGGAGTTGGATTGATCTTTAGACCGATCAATGGTGGTTTCAATTGAAGGTTTAATTTTTCTTATATTAAAGGTTATGAGAGAGATTGTTTATCTTAAAGGTGCAAAAATAAATAAATTTCTACGACATTGTAAATGAACAGCCCTAAAAATATATAACTTAAAGATTTAAAAAACAAATTGCGTTTTTAAAAGAGATTTCTTTGAAGTTATGTTTAATAAGGTTATGAGATAGGTTAAATTATATTAACGGTAAAATATATTTTTAAAAATGCATAAAAACTGTAAATAGATAAAAAATATAGAGTTATAGAATAAATATAATTTTAAAAGTATTCAGTTTCTAAATTTTGAGAAATGGAAAAATATCCAATTTTTCCGACCTAATCTTATCAATTTTCTCCGCTATTTTTCATTGATTTGCTCGGTTTTTAGCCGCTTTGGCTTTTATTCTCTTAGGCCTGCGTGTATTTGCACCTTCTCAGCAATCTGCGCTTTTTTCGCACTCGTCAACGTCATCAGCGCGTTTACGTTGCTTTCTTTGCTGTGTGCATTTTCCTTGCCATTTTCCATTTACTTTGCTCGGTCGCTTCGTTCGTTTCGTTGCGTTGCGTTTCGTTTCGTTTCGTTTCTTTTCATTTCTTTCGTTCTGCTGCGTTGGATTTCAACCTGTCAGGCGGGCGCCAGGGGGACGGTGGGTGGTGTTGTGCGAGTGTGTGTGTGAGTGTGTGCTTGTGCACTGCAGCAGATTGAGGCCTGTACTTTGTTGCACTTTCTTGCCTCTTGCATTTGCCTTTGGCTCTGCCTCGACTTTGCCTTTGCCTTTGCCTTTGCCTTGCCCGCCTGCATTTTCTAACTGGTTGGTCTAGGACCCATCGCAGCTAAGTCGTCGCCATCGCTGGCAGTCTGCTCCGGCCTCTGCTTGTGCTGTTGCAGTGTGCAGTCTGTAGTCTGTAGTCTGTAGTCTGTAGTATGTAGTATGTGGCATGTAGTCTTTAGTCTCTAGCCTGTAGACTGTAGACTGTAGGCCGTTGACTGCATTGAGTGGCGTCGCCTTCGAAAGCCCCTGCAACGCCCATCCACCCCCTTGTGTCCCGCCTTTTATCGTTGACCCTGCGCGCCACTTATTGCTGCATTTCTCTTCACCGGCATCTTCTCCTGCTTTCGGTGCTGCTCGTAGCTAGTGGTAATGGTATGATGATGATGGTGGTGCCGCCAGTGGTGCCACAATGTGCATTGCATTTCTTTTGGCTTCGAAGCCCCACCAGAGCCAAGTACTCAACCCGTTGCAGTGGTGGTGGGACAGTGAGTCCTCCAAGCGAGGACGGAGTCTAGCCTTGGGGAATTTTCTGAACTAAATGGGTTTTTAATGGAATTTTTAGTATGATTTGTTAATAATAAATATCATAGAAAGAGCTTATTGGCTTTCTTGATCAATTTCCTATTTTTTAATTGAATAAATTTAGCAAACTCAAACTCTTGTTATTAATTTTTATGCAACTGTCTAACAACTTCGTTACAGAAATGAAACCTAAGTATGTTTCCTTTTTGGAGTTGATCATTTAAGCCTCATAAAACCCATTAATCCTGATAATAAATCATTCTTCTAGGGTTCCAAATGAATGCATATCCATTATATTGATTGTTTCTTTTACCACAAGGATTTCCCTGGGCGTGTGTGTGGCTTCTCATATTGAGCTTCCACTGTTGGATAGAAGTGGGCATAGGCTCTTTCTGTAAGGGCTTTTGGCTGGTGGTGCTGCTGCTACCTCGCCACTTAACCGCTTTTCCGTCCTTTGTCTTTTGACACTCTCCCCAAGAGGAGGACTGGTCTGGGGGTGTAGGAGCAACCACCTGACCTGACAACCAATTGCCGTATGCCACCAAATGTCATTTAACCCACCCGCCGGCGCAGCCACCCACTCGTTCGGCCCACTCTTGTCTGTCCGTCCGCCTGTCCGTCTGTCCGTCCGCTCTCTTGGCTGGTGAAATATGCAAGGCAAATGTAATCATTATTGATTTTGTGGTCTCACTGGAACTGAGAACTGAACCGGGGCTGTGCCTGCCGCCTGCTGCCTGCTGGCAGGGGAGGAGGAAGGAGGGCAGACTGGGCATTCGCACACATTAGTATGTTAGATTATCCAAGTCGTTGCTGCTGAGGCTGCTTAAATATGCAAAACGTTGACGATCCTTGGGGTCGGAGGTAGATATACGCGGCTTGATGGGGGTGCTTAAGGAGACCAAGGACCCGTCACACACACATTAGAAATTTAACAGGTTAATGTCCAAAGTCGTAAACGAGACCATTTATTTATGGCCACATTCTGACTCCGTTGGGCTCTCCTAATTTTCATAAAATATATGAAGCTGCCCCGCCACCCCGCTGCCCTGTTACCCAGGACTCGCACACTCGAGCGTGTGCGTGTCGTGAACATAAAAATCTGTAAAACAGACGCTTGCCTTGAGAGACCTTGAAGGGCTTTGATAATGACTGCTGCCTCTCCTCTTTAACCACCCCATGCCCAAGCTCATGCCCATCTCATCCTCATCCTCGTCCCCGTCCTCGTCCCAATCCCATACCCGTTCGCACCCCCTTTGTGCCAGCATAAGCTTTATGTTGTTGAGCTCCTTTTGGGGGTTGGAGAAGAGCTCGTTTCTTTTTTCGGGCCAGCTGTCAGATTTGTCAAAGGAGTGAAGGACTCGAGCGACTTGGGGCAGCTTGTGTGGCAGGAAGTTACTGTGGCGGCGGCGGCGGCAGCTCAGGAGTACAGGAAATGCATGAGGTTTCTTCGGGGAGGCAACAAGAAAAAAAGTATCTGGATTTGTTGGGAATGTATCTATCAATCTTCATAATTGCAAGCGAAGGGTAAAGCTCTAGAAAATGCAAGTATTTTTCACTGGTACGCCGTCGCTCTGCAAATGGCAAATACTTTTCGAATTTCCTGCAGTACAGCCATTATTCAGAAAGGAAAAAACAACTAAGCGGGCTTCGAGGAAAACTTTCTGTCAATCTTCCAAATTGATAATAAAAAATGTATCTCAAGCAGCAAGGTTGTTTCACTTAGTCCATGTTTCTGGCAGTTGGAAAAGTATATTTCTGGCAAGAAGAAAGCTTTTATCAAGTCTCAAACAACATGTCAAAATTTCTCGAAGTACAAACATTATTCCAGCACTTTGATTGAAATTGTCTTGCAAATTCCCATAAATTGATTATGAAAAAATGTCTCGAAAACAGAAACTATTCCATGATTTGACGTTCCACATTCCGGATACATCTCCCCCCTGTAGCCTGTTCTTTTTTGATTTCAAGGAAGTATTTATCAATTCAAAATGATATCTGGTCAATCTGCAAAATATGCGCAATCGTTTCAGTTCAACCAGTTTGATTTGCATCTCGAAATGTATCTGCAGTGGGGAAAACCAGTTGGGTTGGCACACATTAAGACCGAAAATAGCTGAGATTTCATCAATGCTGCTGCTCTACTGCTGACAGTTGCGAAAATGCATTTGCAAAGCTGGCCAAATTGCATCTCGGTCTGGAGAAATGCAACTGCAGCAGAGCAGGCAATCGTTTGCGCTAATCAAAAACGCATCCGGAGACACGGACCATCATCCATTTCTTCTCGGTTGCCATGCTACATCTCCGATCCATCCAGCCAGCTACTCGACCATCTACTCAATCAGTGGCACGACCATTTCTAGGAATTTTGTAAGCCCAACACAGTAGCTGTAGCAGCAGCAGCAGCAGCTGTCTTTCAATGCTGTTGTTGCTAATTACCACACAACCAAATAGCAAGCCGCAAAAAGGCAACGCAACAGCAGCGGCAAACTGCAATAAGCATTGATTTTTCCAAAGATGTCGAAGCGGCTTTAACCACATGACCGATTTGGTGTCGTTGATGGGCCATATTTGGCCGAAACGAAAAACGCTCAAGATTTTTCATTCCCAAGAAATGGCAAAAAAGCCCAATTTGTCGGAGTCACCACAAAGGCTTATTAAATCTGGCAAACCATCCGGTTGAGAGACTATCGATACAATATCGTAAATAAATCGATTAAATCCAAGTGTGGGCTAAGAAAAAAAAAACAATAAAACGATATATAGAATAAGATGCATAACGCGTATGCATTTGAAATGTCATTATCTTTATAATATTGCTTTTAGTATTATTTATCGGAGAATTTTCAGGATTATCACTAGAGAAAATTTTTCAATTAAAGGAAATTTATAGCTTAAAAATATTTCCAAATATTTTTTACGTTTAATAAAGTCTCGAAAATATAAATACCGCTTAGGAAACATTTAAAAGCTAGTAATATAATATTTTATAGCTAAGTTAAAACTTTTAAGGCAAGTTTAGGTCATTGATACTTTTTTATTTAAATCAGAGTATTATTAATATATTTCATTACCTTATTAAGTCATGAATCATTTCAAATTATAATTTAAGACAGCTTTATTCGCCAAGTGAGTGAGGTAATCCCAGGAAGATATACAAAAAATCATACGTTTTATTTCCGTTGTTTCAGTTATTTCCACCTGCATCTATTCTATATATCTCAAATCTCTAAAATCTCCCATGCCAAATGTCAACGTATCAATTCCGTTCTCACTTCCCTCGTGCGAAACATCTGTATCTGAGAGATACACTGATATGGCAACAAATCTTCGGGCACGTCAGCAAATTAAACAATTCTAAACGGGTCGACATCGGCAGAGACTTCGACCTGTTTATGCAAATCAGACGAGGGGCCGAGAATATCTTGTTCGCAAATTCCTATACAAAAAGTTGATCAAAAAATATACAAAAGCGCGCTAAAAAAAATAATAATAAAATAAAAAAATAATGAAAACATTTTTATTGAGTTAAACTGCCTGCAATGTGTGGGCTGGCCTATAAATGTTTTCAACGAGGAGAACCCGAGAAAAGAGAAGAATAATAAGGGGATACGCGGTGAGCTGGGGTAGAGGGGGCATTTCAATTGCGGGGCGTACAAGATTATTAAGGCAATTTGATGATTAATACTTGTAGTTCGTAATAATAATGGAAGCGTAACAGGGATGGCGGGAGATCGGACGGGAATTTTATTTACAGGGGAATTTTATTTATTAGCTTTGATATTTTTAAAGACATATGCGGATAGTACTGATGAAAGAGCTTTAATATTGTTAGTTATAGTTATATTTATTATTACATATTTTGAGAAACATCGAAGAGATTATATAAATAATGGTTTTAAGGGTTTTTACAATATATTTCAATATATTAATGCCATAATAAATCCCCCTAAAATAAATTATACGTACACCCTTAAAAGATATTTTAACACAATGGGTCTTTCCACACTTGAAAATGTTTTTGTTTTTATTTAATATTACTTTAGATAATTTTAAAACTATTTATTGTAAAATTTATTCCATATTCATTGACGCTATTTTTCTTTATTAACAAACTAATCAATATGAATTTTCTGCAAGCGTTGGGGAAGGCAATAAACCCTAAGTAACTTTTAATCAATGACTGATTAGATAAATTCAACATAGTTAAAGAGTATAAAATGCCTTTTCGAAACCTGTGTATTTTTAGATATTTTTCCCATACTCTTTCACTTTATTTGCACTTTTCCCTATTTTCTTTTTTCTTATTTGGCAACCGATGCTTTGCTTGATTTCGTGTAAACATTTTGTTCGCCAATTAATTATTTAAACGTGACGCATCGCTGAAAAGGTAATAGAGAGGGCTTTGTTTTACTCTCTGGTCTCTGTGGAAATGCTCTCCAGCTCTGAGCTTGATAAACAATTATGATGGCTCTCTAAAAACGCCTTCTGTTTCTGTTTATTTGGTTTTAAATGTTTTTCTGTTTTTCGCTGTTGCTTTTTCGCTTTTGATCAAGTAAACTAAATGTGGTGTGTGTGTTGTTGGTTTTGTTTATGTGTCGGCATTTTCATTCATAGTCAGTGGGACGGACGGACGGACAGACAGTTTTAGATGATAAATCTTTTTATGCGAGAGGCAGCACGCGCTTTTTTTTATATACTCACGCTGTACCGTATCTCAGTATCTGTATCTGAACAGCAGAGCGTGTGTGTGTGCCCTGTGTGTGCGTTATGGCATTATCATTAGCTCTTGGGATTTTGTTCTCTGCCTCGGATTCGGACTCGGACTCTCAGGCAAGTTCATTAACTTTTCGGATTGTGCGCGGGGGCAACAATTTGTCAAAAATTCTGTCAGACATGCGATTTTTTAATTATTATTTTATATAGCCCCGAATTATGTGCACATTCGTTTCATTCGTCCGTATTTTGTTTATTTCTCTCTGGCCATTCCCATCCCAAGCTGACCCACATGCGTGGTGTGTGTGCCTGGGCATTTCTCCTCCATAATTCTCTATTTATGCTTGACATGCGAGAGCTGCCAAATAAAAGTTTGCCCAAGCAATTAAGAAGCCCCAGACAAAGTTGTGTCCGGTTTTAATTTTTGGAGTTGTCTTTGATTAGCTGCTGCTGGTGCTGGCCCACTTGGCCAAATGATGGACAAACTAACTGAGTAACTGGCTGAGAGACCAACTGACTGACTGACGGAGTGACTAGCTACCTGCTGAGCTGGTTTACTTTGGTTTTTAACATCTGTGTGTTTAGGGGTTACCTACCGGTACCAGTTCCGTTTCGTGGTCGCCCCAAGTGACGTCAAAATGTCTCGAACCAGAAGAGGTGAGGCTTAGTGGACCAGCTGAATATGAGACAACAGCGGATTATGCCATAAATCGCATTATAATCATGCGAATACTGATGGGAAAATGCACATACCCTGTCTCGGGGGTCCGGTTCAAGGGTATCCAAAGTAGCGGTCCCATAAAATCTGAATAAAAAGCGAACCTGATCCGCACGACGAATCCACCTGCCTAATCGGGTATCAGTTTCCTTGATTCAAGCAGATTAAATCAATAATATTATTTGAAATAGAGCTGAAAAAACAACAATGGGACAACTGATAGGTCATGGCTATTGTCTTTTAAAAAGGTGTTTATAACAGACTCTTGTCTTTAAACTATAAATAGTAATGATATTTTTCTAATTAAACATTCTTTTAAAATACTCCGATATACCAAGTTCATAAAGTAAAGTAATTTTGGCCCTAATATACGCACTTTTTTGTAGTGTGCTAGGAGTAATTTTCCGTTTCCTGGCCTAATCTAAACATTTCAAATGTGTTTTCCAACAGCTGGTCGGTTGTCTGAAGCAAAAGTAACCCAACGAACCGTATGAGAAAATCCCAATAAATTCATCTTTTAGCGGCCAAGTTTGTTTATCTTAAAGATACTTTCCGTAGCTCATTTGGTGTTCCTCCAACTACAACTAGAATTTATTCACTTCGCCTTAGTTGCTAGTGAATTGGAAGTTTGTGCTTCGCTGCATTTCATATGCAAATGTTTCCGGTGGAGGAGATTTTGATTTATTTATTTAAATACACATATATATATGTATATTTTGACTTGCCTTAAAACACATATTTACTATATTTCTGTATTCTCTCTCGTTTCAGGTACGTGTCCATCCATACATTGAATATTGTTGAATTGTTGTGCCAACGAATTTTGAAAAAACATCTCCTCTCGTGTCGTGTAAGATTTTTCGCCCCGGCCATAAAACGTCTGGCTGGGAATAGATTTCTCGGAATGAACTGCTTTCCAGTAGCGCAGATGTTTTAGTAATTACGGCATTCATCAGTCTAGTTGGCTAGCAAGTGATTTAGCCATCAACAGATTGGGATTAATCATGGGAAAATAATGGTAATGGGATTGGACAGGGAGATAAACGTCTAGGGATTACCTTAATAGAGGTAGCAAGTGATAATGGACCTGGATAATAATAGGATACCACTCGAAAGAATTTTAATTATATACGGAAACTGATAAGAATTCCCTAATAATGTTTCTTTTCTGGGCTACTAAGGTTTACTGAACTTTTGGCCAAATCAATTGAGCAATTTTGGCGCAACAAAGTCGGGCGGATAATAATAATAATAAGCAGCGCGCAATCAATATTTGAGAATCAGGTTTATGATGGACTGACTTTAGGCGTGTCTCTACGAGGGGTTAATAATTTCCGGCCCAGACAGAAAAGAGGGGAAGTCGCCTATTTTCCACTGCGGATTTCTTTCCCCTTCGTGAGTCGCTCCTTTCAATCAGTTCGCTTCGGGAGCGGATTTTAAGAGCAGGCAGCGTATAAGTTTGATGGCTGACAAATAAGTAACAGAGAAATTGTTGAAAATTCATTTTTCTCCGGCTGCCGGGGAAAAACTAGTTATTCCAGCAGCTCTGCGTCACAGTTTCCCACTTTTTTTTGGGTTCGGGAAAAGTTTTCCCAGCTCGCTGGCAAAAGAGCTCGTGGTTATCCAGTAGCAAAAAACTCGTATCATGGCCAAGAGCCACCAGCTCCTCCTTCCCTCCCCTCTGTATGCTCCGCCTCAAACTTTTCCATCATAATCTACTTAACTTTTGCTGCAATCAATTGCAGACTCTTGCAGCAGCGCTGTGCCGCCTCATTGCATTTTACACAGCCTCTTCACAGCGATTTCTTTGTGTAGATACAAAACGAACTGAGATAGATACTTTGCCTTCGCTTTTCGCATTCGCATTCGCAGTCGCAGTCGTAGTGCGGACCGTTAATAGAAAAGTTGTCAATGTTTTTGCTAGACGGGAATGGAAGTGGGGATGTGTCGGCCGTTCTTATCTTATCAGTGTGCCAAAGGGCGGAGGGAGGTAAAGTTGCCACATTCGCCTGCTGCTGCTGCCTCTGCTGCTGTCTGTCGTTTGCATAGACCGGGCGCAGAGGATGCATCTGCGTTTCGTCCGGTTTCAGATACGGCCACAACTGCAGATACTTGTACTGGCAGCAGAGTCATCTAAATAGATACACGGAGAGAGCACACACACAAAAGCTTCGCAGATATAGATACAGCCCACAGGCGGCACATGCACTCTGTAGATACAATATCTTATAGATGCATTCAAGCGTAATTGTTGTTACCTATCCCAAGCTTCCTTCTCCCTCCCGCTGTCTGTCTCTCTCTCTGTCGCTCTTGTTGAGCTTGTTAATAATATTGAAGAAAAACTGTTGTCTGCAGCCAGCGTCGAAGGTTATACGGGGTATGTACGTACGAAGTCTATAGAGGATCAAACAAGGGGCAATGTTCTTTACTTTGTAAGCGGCGGAAAATGATTTTGCTTTTAATGCAACATGGATGGGGATGGGTAAACGCAGGAAAATGTGAGGTGTTACAGGGTCTTTTCTATTTAGAACTTGAATCTTGAGTGGGTTCTTTAATCTTTAGTCTTGTATTTCCTCAAAATATTTGTTCTAAATCTTCTTACAAGCTCTTTTAGTTGTGCTTCAATACATCAAGATTGATTTATTAGCCAGGGGTTACAGATCAATTTAAATGATTTGCCTCTACATTTGTATCTTTATATTTCCAGCAGCTAATCAACTTTCCTCCTAGATTTTTTTGCGCTGTGACCTGCTTAGTCATCTTAGAGCTAAATTCCCAGCCCTCAATTTGGAGGCTTGGGTCAGGCCGTATTGAACCCTTAAGCCCCCTTCTGCCGCTCTAGCCGCTTATCCGAGTATCTCGTTTTTCAAAATTGGCACATGAGTGTAGTATCTATCTCTATGTGTGTCTCTCTTTCTCTATTTCTCTATTTCCCTCTGTTTATCCGTCCTTTTCGGTCGCTCTTTCGATTTAGTTTTGAGTTTAAGGCTTTGTGCTCTGCTGACTTTTGGCTAATTGTTTGCTGCTGTTTTTGTTAGTGCTGCCTTGCAGTTGTTGGTGGCAGTATCTATCTATCTATCTATCTGGGCGGGTAAGTGGATGTATCTGCGAGTATCGAGTATCTATTTGCCAGTGAGTGTGCATTGTTGTCTCTCGTTTGTGCACATAATTGTAATTGATAGTTTGACTTTTGCAAAGCCAGGCATAGAGAGAGAGAGGAGAGAGTGCAATGTGCATTAGTTAAGGGCTCTGTTTACGTGTCTTCCAAGTTGTTGTTGCCTGTGACAAGGTAATTGGATAGCTGCGAAAATAGTGCAACCGAAAGACCTTCAGCCAGACTTGGGACACCGACGCCGCTATATCGCAGCTTGAACTGTGATATTTTCCGCATTGAACCTTTTTCTTGGTCGCAAACCAGTTTTCTCAACGCAGAGAGACATTACTCATACGCCAAGTGGAACATTAGCACCTCGTTCTCTCTCTCTCTATTTATCTGTGTGTTCTAAGCTAAATTATGTGCATTTCAAATGTGTAAGCAATGGAAAAAAGTTCATTCTCCTCCTTGTGCTTGGATTTTGTTTTTATTGCCATTGTTCTCTATGGCAAGCTCAATCAAATGTTTAACTTGGCTTCTTCTTATCCGGCTTGCACTGGAAATAATATTGATGTTTCTAAATAGCTTTTGATAGTAAAAGATGTTATTTTTATATCAAAGTTTAGAAAATCTAACAGCAAACGCCTAGATGTAAACTTATTTTAAACATTTTCGCCTAGTTTCTATTCAGAACCAGGATAAAGGCTATGAAAATGTTATTTTTACTTGAATCTTAAGTGAAAAGTGTTTAAAAGTATTGGAAATCATAGAGTAAACTTCGATTGACACTTATTAAGACTTGGGACTTTGGCGTCTTGCCTTTGCCTTTGTCTAGGCTGATATGGGTTTTTTGTTCAGTGCATGTGCAGTGGAAAATCGTATCTGTGATGTGTGTTTTTCGCTTCTCGTTCCGTTGGCTACTTGCTCCTCTTCAGCTGCTTGCTGTTTTTTCTTATATATTTTTATTTTTTTTTGCGTATATCAAGCGTTCATTGCCCGCGATTTGCTGTGCCTGCTTTTTTCTTGGCACTGTGAGTGTGTGTGTGTGTGTCTGTGTGTGCCTTTGGCTTTGGTGCATTTTGATTTTATTTCATTTTATTTTTAACGTACACACAATTTGTTAATCTGCTTTTTTTTCTGTTCCGTTCTTTGCTCTGTTCTTTTTTTGGATTCGCATAACTTTGCATTTGTGACGATGTGAAGACGAAGTGAAAATGGTGGAAAATAGGAGAGTAGTGGTTGGTGGGGATAATGGGTTAACAATTGCCCTGTGAACTCCATGTGGAGCATATCGCTCAACTCAAGGTCACAGCATGTTGACCTTCTTTTGCATAATTCTTCTGTCATGGTTGAATAATGGCGGGGATTAAAACGAAAAGAATGTGGTGGAAATTGATAGCTATGACTATGTTTTGAAATAGAGTAAGAGCTGTGAGAAAATTGAATATATATTTTATTTTTCCAAATAAGTCTTATAGAAAACAGAATATGACTTATCAATAAAAATTTAATTAATCATATTCAGAAATATTTACATTGAACATAAATTTTAGCTGATCATAATAGTAATAAAGTTTTGTTCTTCTTTTCCCAAGAATGTTTTGTTTATTTTTCTTTTTCTATTTTTAACAAGCCATTTAAGATAATTACTTGTCGTTTTACAGATAAGATCGTTTTCTGATTGAAACGTTTTGTTCCCTGTTATCGGTAGTTTTTATAACCGATTATAAAACTTCATTGTACAAGTTTGCTTACACTCACGAACTGCTCAATAGTAAAACTATTCTACTATGTTTATATATTTTGGAATTTAAACGATTTTAATTTCCCTAATCGGAAATGTTATCTGTTCTTTGCTTTAGTTAATAACTATTTTTACTCTTACCTTGCCATAAAATATATTTCTCCTTGTTTTTGTTGGCTGCTTAGTGGAATAATCGAAGTAGTTTAGGGAAAATATTACTACACATTTATCGCAATGGTGTAGGTTCACCTTTCCCTCTCCCACTTTCTGATTGCTGATTAATCTCCCTAACCGATGATTGCTTATCAATTTATGGTGGCTAGTCGCCGTTGTTATTGCTGTCCGTACGACTTGCCGGTTATTCTGTCATTTAATCAGTTGGTAAACTCTATATATGAGTGTGCATTTTTAATAAGCGGTACTTGGGGGTATATGGGATATATTGCTTGAAAGGTATTGTAACTTAAATTATAAATTAAAATGAAATGTTTAATTTACTTTTAATGGACTTTTATGACACGACAAAAAATAATTTTGTGTTGTTGAGAAGAAATATTAAAAACATTGCTTAGATGAAAATTAATTTAAAATTAATAATGTTACTAATTGAAACTGAAATAAAGTATTGTTTCTTTAATTTCTTAAACCATTTACCACGATTTCCCGCAAGGCACACTTATTCTTCAATCTTTTTGAAAACTGCTGATCGGGTATTTTTTATTTTATACATATATTTTATGATGGAGGCATATTTTTATTTTTTATTTTGTACTTATAGAGCTTCGCCTCGTGCAAGCTCAGACCTTTACCGTTCTTCAGTTACTTGTGATCAGTTCTTTTGTCTTGTCGCTCTTCTGTATTTAATTTGCAGCTTTAATTTAACTCGGACGAAATCGAAATTCAACCACAAAAGCAAGGGGCGATAAAAGCTGTTTCGCATTTTACTTTAAATTCTATTTTTATTTACTTGCCCATGCGTTTTTGCTTTGCATTTTGCCTCCGCCTCGCTTTGTTTTTGCTGTTGCTTTGCCTTTTTTGCATTTTTACTCTGGCCTGCCAACTATTTTTGTTTACTATTTACTTTGTGTTGTTGTCGCTCTCTGTCCCCGCCGGCATTTGCACGGGGCTGGGAGGGGATGGCAGGGAAGCATTATGGGGGGCGAAAGGGGGGGCTAGTACAGAGCAGAGCGGTGAGCTTAGTGCGTTGATTTCCCGACCTAGCCGGCGACAATATTTGTTGTGCACTCGACGCAAAAGCCGCCAGGAGAGGAACGAGTCTACGACGCGGAGGGGCGGGTCGAAGAGGAGGGAGCGGAGTAACCAGGATCCACAGAGGCGTCGGAACTGGCGGAGGCAGGCAAGGGGAGCAGACAAAGGCCAATGGGAAGGCAGTCGTCCGTCCGGTATTCCTGCCACTAGACACAAGAAACCTAGGCATTTTTGTGGTTACAGTGGGTGTATGGTTTACAAAATATTTTAAAAAAGATTTAAGAGGGGAACCTGAAAAATATATTTTTATATTACATTCTATTATATTAATAGGAATTATTGTAAATTTAAAAATTTGCATTTATTGTTATGTAGAAAAATATTGTTTTTTGCTACTGTAAATTAGTAGCTTTTTCAGGGCAGAGCTTAGGGAATATTAGTAATGTATCAAGAAGGGGTTAAAGTCGTTCCAAAATTTATAAAAAATTTAATTTAAAAGTTGAGATTTCAATCTAAATGTGTTGCTTTTTATTACCTATTGATTTCAGTCTTTTGTATTTTTTTTTACAGAATTACAACTGTGTATTTGTAATTCCGATCTAGTTCTTAACTTTCTTTCACATCACATGACATGACACAATTTTGTGCGGAGAGAAATAATTTAGATACGATTGGGAATTACGCCGCAATTCCCGTTCCGACCACAAAAAGTTTCCCACACCTGATTGTTTATGGTTATGGCCTCCACTGTGCCGGCTCTGGATCTCTCTCCTCTTTGTGCTGAAACACAACTCCCCCCTTGCCACGCCGCTGCCACTGCCAAATGAGTTTTGTAGTTGCTGCTGCTGCTGCTGCTAGGTTGCATGCCACTCGCAACGGCGCAAAAGTTCCTAGACCACTCAAAATACAAAAAAAAAAAAAGAAATAAAATAAAAAATAAAAAGAGCACAAAATTTATATGCGCCGTCGCGCATGCAGTCGCTGCCTCCGTCGCTGTCGCAGTCGCAGTTGGCGTCGAATGTTGACACGTACGACGAAGTCGCGCCTTGTATGGCTTTCAATGGCAAGCAGATTATTAATATTGCAAATGTGTGTGTGTGCGCGGGGGAGCCAGGGGAGGAGGGTGGCTCAGAGCATCCGAGCCTATAAATGTGTTTTGGCATTAGGACCACGGGTTTATCTGCCTTTAAGACGGCAGATCTGGGTGGATTAGGCGAGTTTTTTACAGTTGGAGTGCATCGATTGTTTATGGAACTGGTTATAAAGTATTATTATCTTATGAAACTAGGCGAGCCTCTTTACGAGGAGTTTATTGAATAAAGCATATAAATTCTATAACATTTTTATAACTTAACGAACTCTATAACAGTTCGACTCAATTAGGAAATTATAGGGTATCTTAAACTTATCACTTACTTATTTATTTTCTTCTTGAAACGGTTAAAAGTTAGCTAGAGGGATTCACTGTAAAAAAATAAACAAATAACAAATATTTTATTCATACATAATTAAACGTATATTTATTATACGAATGGTATTTTTAATAACACAATATACTTTATAAAATGTATATAAATATTATCATATATTTCAAACGTATAATTTACATATATATGTTCTCATACAAAAGGTTACAAGTAAACCGTTCACTGTTAAAAATATTTAATTTATTCATAAAATATGGATACTATTATATATTTGTTATATATTTTATAACTCAACAGACTTTATATAAGTTTAACTGAAGTAGAAAATTATAGGTTATTTTGAAATTGTAACCTACTTAATTATCTTCTCATTCGAAATAATAAGTATCTGGCTTTAAAAAAGTAAACACATTAGGAATTTTTAGTAAAAATAGTAATTTTTTGTAGAAATTCTGTATTATCAAAGCGCAAAAAGTTCTCTTGAAATTCTTAGGCTGTGGTAGGGTCCCTTAAATGTATATTTATAAATTGTACAATGTATTATTACTCCTAATATAAATAAGAAAACAGCAAACCACACATTTTAAAAGCAAAAGATACTACATATAAATATATCTATGCACATTTACAGATTTCTTTTTTTAAGATTCCGCCAGCAATCACGATAGTAGATGATCCGCTGACTGCTAGAAATAATTGCGAATCTTGCTGTCCCCCTCTGGCAGTCACTCTTACTCCGCCCCGCTCCCCTCTTTCTTGGCCGTAGGGCAACATCATTATCGGTATGAGAACTTCATTATCAACTTGGCAGAGGACGCATATCGCACATTGCCATTGCTCGCTGCGAACTGCAAACTGCATACTGCACATTGCACATGGGCAACGTCGACATGCGCCTCTTTTGTCTGTTGACTTCCACTCGCCCAAGTGTGAGTGAGTATCTGTGTTGCTGCACATAAACTCACACAGATACATGCACTTATATAGAGATACATGTGCTTGTGGCGGGCATACTCCATTCCGTACACTGATGTGTACATATCTGGGTATATATTGCGACTGTGTCTGCGCTTCAGAGTTGTATAGCAATTGAATATTTGCAAGAGATTTCCGTTCATTAAACCCGACAGCAGCCGCCGCAGAAGCGGCAGCGGCACCAGACTCAGGAGGAGTACAGAAGGCGAACGAGAGGGCTATAGCCGGGCAGAAAGAGATGGTAGAATAACCGTAGGCGGACTACTGGGACCCCAAAGGGGGATAAGGGGAGACCCCTCTCGAAAGGGGCCCTAGTGCTCGTTCTCCTAGCCGTCATCATCCGCTTGCCGCTGATGATTTTAATTTTTATTTCATACTCCCTCGGAGCGGGGAACAAGATAAGCTATGCGGAGAGGGAGAAAGAGACAGAAAGGCCGAGAAAAAAGAGACGGCAAGCTTTGGCTATAATTAAATTCCTCTTTAAAGTTTCTTGCTGCGATTTTCTGCACTGCAATTTAGCGGAGAAGAAAAGGGGATCGAGAAGAGCATTAAATGCTTGCTTAAGGTTTAAATATTAAAGAAATCAATCTAAGATACTAAGAATTTAAGAATGTCAGTTTAGTTTAAATTAATTGAGACTGGATTGTATATAAGATACATTTTAGATTGCTTTGTTAGAAGACAAGTCGGTTTCACTGCCACGATGAAAACTCATTAGCAAATTTGCTACCAATCGAAAGAAAAGAGTTATAATTTAGACAACTCTTAAGGCATCCAACCTATACCCTAACCCATGTTCCTGCCAAGGCCTTGCCCCCTCAATGTTCAACATGAGTGTGGCAAAAAAGCTGCTGAAATTGGTAAGAAGAGATTAGCCGCGATGAGGAACTTTTGCGCTACAAATGAAGTGAACTACAGGCGAGGGGAGATTTCGACTCTGATGGGTTTTGCTCTGCTTGCATATCGATTGAAAGTTCATTATATCAGCAGACTCCCCAGAATTGTATCCAGCAGCAGCAGTTGTTGCAGTAGCACCCCATTCAAAGTTGCAGCCACCCATCCATCTAAAGAGTCTGCTGCCAAAACTTTGACAAGAAGTTTTGGGAGGCAACCGCAACTTAAAGTTCAACTTGAGGAAGTTTTTGGGATTTCTGCGGGAAAGTCTTGAGTTTTCCTGTGAGTCAGCCCGCCCGCGCTGGCTGTTTCTAATTGCTGTTGCACGTTGCATGTTCTCGGGTTCATCTGGTGCATGTAAGCTACTTCCACCTCCGCCAAAAGGAAACAAAACCAAATGAAAACCAAAAGCCCAAACCCAGCTCTCGACTTGGTTCGGTGCCCATCATAATACCCTTGAAGGATTTTCTGCGGCGACCCAGGAGGACCGAGGGGAGTTTGGGAATGAATGAATGACCGACTGATGTGTGCTGCGGCGAAGGCAACCAATCCGGATATCTTTGCCGAAGATTGCGACTGCAACTCAACTTGAACCAGGAAAACATGTTTGCAACTTCTCCAGCCAGTCAGCTCTGTGGCAATGAAAACTGCTGGAAAACTGCGGAATGAAGTGAAGAGGAGAGGAGAGGAGGGCAGAGGTGCAGAGGAAGAAAAGGCGAGGAAAAACCTGCAGGTTCCACAACTTTGACTCCGAGAGAGCTCGCTTGGATGGCAAACAGGCACGCCAAGTTTTCCTGGCCAACCTGCCTCGGCTCCTGCCCCGCTGCCCGTTTCCCGTTTATTCATAGAACATGTTTGGCCATTTTCTGCTGGCTGTCTCCCCATTTCCCTTTTCCCCCCGGCTTTCCGCGCCTTTCTATTTTCCTATGCATTTTATGCTGCTTTGGCTTCTTTTCTTTCTAGTCGCTTTTTTCGTATTTTTTTGCCCGCTTCAGCATGCATTGATGCATTTTTCTTGCTAACAACAGCCAGTTGTGGCCAGGAGGAGGGCTGGCCAGCATGCAGGTATGTGTTGTTAGCCCGGTCTGGTCTGGTCTGGTTTGCTTTCTTTCGCTCTCCTCGCTTTTTTGGCCTGGCTTTTCACGTTGTCGTTGCTTGTACTAAATATGCACTAAATGCTATTTATTCCACTAGAGTGTGAGTGCAAGTCTGAGTGTGTGCGGCACTGAAGCAGCATAAGTTCCCGGGCTGGGATGTGTGTCTCTCTTGCTAAAAGTTGGATAAACGAATTTAAAATGCTCTCGAGTGCAGCCAAAAATTGTGCAGCTGCAGTTGAGTGCATTTTCTATGTGAAGTATATTTAATTTTGAGTTTTCAAATCAAATATATAGTTTAAAAATTCTAGGAAATGAATTCAAACTGAAGAGAACACTTTTAACCAGAGATGCTACTCGTTGGCCTTTCGAATGCAGTGAGTACCTTGGCAGGGTATATCCTCTAACCAAAAATTGTTCCCTTGTTAGCGCTGCCTAACCCACAACCGTGTGTAGGATAAAGGTATATACATATATATGTATATAGTATATAGTATATAGTGTATAGTATATCTCCCTTTGGAGTGCCCCGCTTGGCATATTTTCAGCCAGCTTCCACAGCAGCTACCCACACATTACCAGCATTTTGGCTCTGGCAATTATTTCAAAAAGTTATACAAAAATATTGCATAACTGCTACGAGGGGGGGGAAGCTGTGTGTGTGGGTTGGGCTGGGCTTTGGTTTGGGTTTCCATTTTACGTTTTTCGGGTATTCCCCCGTGCGCTGTGCTGCTGTTCTGCTGTAAGCAAACTTTTTGCGGTATTTGTTTTGATTTTATTCTCCTTTTTTTTTTGCACCGGAAAAATGTATGAATTTCATGGAAAGCTCCAACCAAGAGAGAGAGAGAAAAGTATTTCTGAAGTAGTTGCTTTTGTATGGATTCTAAATGCAGAATTTGCTACCCTTTAAGATGTGGAATTTCGGTCATTTCTCTGGCCCCGAAAATTGAGTTTGCGCTTGTAGATTATCCGCTTTGAACGGGGCCACCGAACGGCACTCGAGATGTTTTCTTTCTCGCCTGCCAACTTCATCAGCGACTTCTTGTCCAGCTTTGTTTGTTTACCAATTTGCAGCAAAACCGAGCCACCAAGAGGAGCTCGGAGCTCGGCGTCGTCTCGAGTCTTGGTCGAGTCTCTGCCGACCATCAATCACAGAAGTATCATTTGGCTAGGCCAAAACGTTGTATCTTTCGCCGGCCCCTGGCGCTTTATGGGCTCTTCAAACAGGGCGAAGAACACAAAAAATAAGAGTAAACTTCGAACAAAGGCATTTTTCAAGCATTTCCTTAAGCGTTTCGCTCAAGTTTCATTAAGCAACGCAAACTTTTAGCGCAGGAAAGTACTATATATAAAGAGGCAAAGGGGGAAGTAAAAAATAAATAAATATAGGGGCAGGGGCAGGGTAACAAAAGGTTCCCCAAAGGCTGTGGGCAGCCTTTCCATTATGTGAAGAGTGAAGGCCCGGGCTCGAGCGCCTAAAAGTGCTCTTTGTTAAAACCCAATTTGTTATTTATGCTCTGTGTTTTTTAATTAAATTTTTAAACATTTATTTGCCGCCACACAAAAAAAACCCGAATTTATATTGCTCTCCTTGCCCAGCTCTGCTCTGATTCATTTATCCTGATATACTCTCGTGTATATATATTTTTGTAGCCACTTTAATTGAAATTCCTTTTTCCGCCATTGCGTTCCTTTTCCCCACAGATTTCTTCCGTTTTTTTATTTCTCTAAGCCATAATTATATTTCTGGCCAGCTCAAATCCAATAAGCATTATGACTTGCCCTCAAGACATCGTTTGTCCTGGCCTCCGCCCCTGAAATTCGGCTCACACTCGTCGCTGTTGGGGGGAAACCCCCGGAAAATTTAATGTACTGCCCATATTTTGTCTCTAAAAATAGCCAAGAGCCAAAACTTTTTGGGCTGCCTTAAATTTTATGGCCTCAACGACTGTCGCGCTAAATATCCTTGCTCCTGGCACACAACTCCTGCCAGCCAGCCAGCCAGCGAGCGAGCGAGTTCCTTGGGCAATAGGCAAACATTTTCTGTCGCTTTATTGAATTAAAAATTCAAAATTTGCTTTGGCAAGGCAATTTCTTTCCCCACTCGACAGCTTCGACAGCGCCATGCAGCTCCCTCTGCCTGCCTGGCCCATCATTAAATTAATAAATTAAAATGGAAAGCACTTTGTTTCAGACTCCACTTTGGAGCGACAGCTCACTCTCTTTGCTAACAAAAGCGATGAAATTATTAATTTATGTCATTTAGTTGGCGCTGCAACGTTTTTAAATTAGCTTCGACGTTCGATCAAAATGAATGGAGCAGATTTTCTAACGCTTTATAATTGGAATTGAGTGTCCCTGTGCCAAGCTCATTAAGGCTTAAAGTTAGTTGGAGTCCAATTATACCATGGATCGAAAAAGAAAGAAGATGAATTGTTATTTATTGAAATTTTAAATTTATTTATGTTGAGTAATATTTTGAATAAATAAATAATTCATTGATTAGTTTTGTAGACAAAACTTAAGAAAATGTGTATTAAAATTAACTTTTAATTACCTCAACCAGATAATTTTACTAATAATAATCTACTATTCTGTAGAATATGAATCATTGCAACTAAATATAGTTTTAGAAGGAATTAATGCCATTAAAAAGATCTTATTGATCAAATCAAAATTGATCAATCAAAATGTATTTATTAAATATGATAGTAAAGGTTTTAAAACTTATACTATCTTAGGAGATTGTAGTGCTAGCTACAAAACTTTTGACTATATAATTCTATAAATATAATAAAACCAAAGTTAAATTTATGAATAAGAAGTGATAAACGTTTGTACTTTATTTTCGTACAACAGGTGCAAATATCACTGAGATTTATTCTAAAAAGCTGTTTATGAATATGGATATATTTTTTCTGTTTCTTAGTTGATCAAAAGGATGCTTCGCAAGTGTATATCGCTTCCTGAAATCTCCTTTTTGGCCCCACTGTATTCAGCATCGGGGAAACTTGCTTCGGGGCGAATGTCTGCGTCTTCCTGCTCCTTAATAGATTTTGTATTTTGATTGATTGCCTCGCTTATTCAATTGTGTTTGTTGTACACCACCCACCCCCTGCAGCTACACCTACACCTAAACCAGTCCTAAACCAGTTAGCAGCCCCACCACCCACTGCCTTACAACACCCAACACCCACCCATCACCCAACACCCACACAGCCCCCGCAGGCAACAAAGTCGCGTCTGCCTTGGCTTATGAAGCGTGTGATTGCTTTACTTACAGCTCCGCTTCCAAGTTGGTCTGGTCTGACAGGATTTAACTGCATTATTAGTTAAATCTGTAGCATAAATTTCAATATCGATGCCATCCTTTCGTCGTGCCCTCCGCGGCAGCCTCTCTTCCCCTTGGCTTGTGGCCCCGGGGCTTTGCGATGGCAACCTAAATGAATTTTAATGCCTTTTAAAGCGACTTTCATATGCTGACTGGGTTCATGTTCTCGATTCTGTTGTTGCGAAACCGTACTAGTGACAGCGTGTGTGTTCGGTGTGTGTGCCTGTGTGTTAGACTTGTACTGACAGATACTTTTCGAAGTGCACTGTTGCATAAAAGCCGAGAATGAAAAGCTTTCGTTCTCGCAGCCCCTCAAATTTCCACCCGGCCACATGTCCACCCTGCCTTCCGACCCGCTTTTCCGCTTTTCCGTTAGTTGCCATGTAAACTAACGCCGGTGGACAGCAAAAAGTTGAACATTTTCGACCACGCCCCCTCAGTAGAGTGTATATCCCGATGACATTTGACCGACAAAATGTTTGTAACCAAAGGTGAGGAGATGGATGGGTCCAAACAGAGGGAGATTGAGATGCTTTCCCGCTCGTCCGGATGCTGTTTGGGGGCCCCAAAAAAGCATATTTCTGCCGCCTCCCTTTGGGGTGTGCATGTTTGTTGCAACGATTTCAGCTGCAGGCTGGCTCTGCACACGGATTTGAGATGCAACATCCTGTTTCCGGGGCCAAAGTTGTGCTTCTAATTAGCGCCAGGATAACGAGATCGGTCAGTTACATGCAATTAGCTAATTAATGACCAGACTCCAAGGAAAGCCTTCGTGGGTTCGGGCGGGGTTTCCCCTTTAACTCAAATTGATTGTGGTTTTGCAATCACCGATTGAAGATTGCTTGTGGTTGCATTGTCGATTGCTGTGCTGATTGGTGTTACGTTTCGGTAGAGAAACTTAATTTAATTCTATTTTGCTTTATTTTTTTTATAGCATTATTATATTATTGAATGTTTACAAGTATATTAGATGAATGAATATAAAATTATAGTTTTGAAATACCATTTATTCAAGCAGATATTTATGGGTTCTTGGAAAAGCTGGAAAACTGCACCTAAAATTCCCAAGTATGAGTTCAGTGAGCAAGATTGCTGATTAAATTCTTTAAGATATCTTTGAGTATTTGATTTATTGGCTTAAATCTGGTTTATTGTTTTTATAAGATTATTATTTTTTTGTGTATACCATACCATTTATTTAAGCAAATATTTATCAATTCATGGAAAATCGAATAATCATTTCACCTAAAATTCCCAAGTACGAGTTCAGCGAGCAAGATTGCTAAAGACATTATCTTCGGGATAATGGTAGCCTTTTGATTTATTGGCTTAAATCAAGCAAGAAGCTCATCTAATAATATCAATAAATAACTACAATTGGTTTTGATAATAAGCGGGTAAATATATTCTTTAATAGTTGAATATTTGTTACCTTTCTTCAAGCAATTATTCTCCACCAACCATTAAACCCTACTCATCCTCGTCAATTAAAAGTTTGTATAGTTTCTGTAGCTCTCTTTTTTTTGCCAACTCCAATTCTATTTCCATTATACTTCACCTATATACGGATAAAGCAAAAATTCTTCTATATTTTTGTTTCACTTCTTCCAATGGCAAACGAATCTTGTTTAAGAAATTAACGCCGCCTTTGATGGCTGATGTCTGATGATGATGAGGATGGAGATGAATGATAATGATGATGATGGCACGGCAAATCGCATTTCACGCTTCGGCATAATCATCTTTGGGTGCTAAAAAGGCGAATGCCCCCTGAAGAGAGGTGCAAGGAAAGGGGTTAAGGCGCGGAAAAGGGGGTGTAATTTATGCGACTTGCAACGGTGTCTTCCGCTACTGCAACAACAAGAAGAAACACGCAGAAAAAAAATAAGAAAAACAAACAGGGGCCATATTTTCACTCAGTTGTTGGGTTTTTTCCCCTTCTATTTCTCTATGTTTTTTCTCGACATTTTTCTCTAAATTTTTCTCCAAGTTTTTCTCTACATTTTTCTCCAAGTTTTTCTCTGCAGTTTTTCTCTAGTTTTTCTCCTCTTGTTTTTAATAAGATTTCTTCAAGCAGACGATGACGATGTCTCAAGACAGGTGTACCTGCCACACACAGGTGCATGTCCATATGTTCTTCCCGTCTGTGTTTGTTTTTTCTCCTCTATTTTTTCCCTCCTTTGCGTGGCAACATTTGTAATGTTTCGCCCCGTTGACGTCGTCGGCGTTAATAAAGATGCGCCTCCATCTTGGACCTAAGCCCGCTGAGCTGCACCAGGTGAGCTGGGGCGGTCGAGGAGGAGGTGGCCTGTGGAGGCGACGGCGATGGCGTCTGCCTGCATTCACTTGTCTATGGGTGGCCTACTTAATTTATGAGACGCGAGAATTCGTTGCTCTGTGTGTGGAAGAGGCACTGGCACTGGGCACTGTCGGCGGCAGGAGGCTACATGCTGCAATTTGTAATTAGTGTAGGGTGCAGAGCGTAAATCTGCAGCCAAAGAAAAATGTATCTGGCAGATACTTAGTGCCTCGCAGGCGACAACCGACGACAACAGAACGGAACGAGGCGGCAGTACGGCGGAACCGGGCAGATAATTTGCAGAAAGCCATGGAAACATCATGTGATTGACCGCGTTGTTGGTGGGCGAAAACGAAGGAGGAAGTGAGGGGTCTTCTAAGGTGGGTCTAAGGTGAGAGAACGAGCTAAATGAGTCGATGAGAAACGGCAGGAGAACTTAATGAAAAATTCTAAAGGGAAAATTAGAAAATTCTATGAAGAGTTATGGTTTATTAAATAACTTAGAATATCTTATTGAAAGATAAGCATGTTAGGTAATAAAATGCGTTAAATCTAGAGATGATTTTTCCTAAAAAAGGAACTGCAAAGAAAATACAGTAAATTTATATATATGCTCAGTAAAAAGTATTTTATTTTCAGTCTTATAACATAAGTGCTACTCTAATTTGCTCTTTTAAACAATTATTATGATTATTTCATCACATTTAATCACTCAAAACAAGTAAATTTCTTAAAAGAGTGGCTATAATTTGCAATAATTAGCGCCATTTCTCTTAGTAAGCACTCCACACTTTCTGCACACAAGCTTTTTAACTGGGAAATAGTTATTGTCAGGTCACCAAATCCCTAAAATGTGGAACCGCACCCGAAATCCCTCCAAAAAGTCAAATTATAAACATGAATTGCGGACAATTTAGCTGCAGTGGCCTCATTAAAGTTATTATCAGGATGTGCAGACTGTTTGTTGGTGAACTTTTTGCTGACACTGTGCGTATGGCGCGCTGCCACAACAAAGAGCCGAAATGCGACAGGGGACAGGGGATAGGGAACAGGGGACTGGGTACCCAGGATAGACAGTTTTAATGTCGAGAGGGGGAAGGAGCTCGGAATGATTTGGACCGACTGGCAGAATGGAAATGTAAATGCACAATAAAGTAGAAGGATTAAGGATTATGTCAGAGCCATACACACATGACTGAGGACGATACACAGAGAGACAGGGAGACAATGTAGAAAACAATGACAAGAGTGACAAAAATGTTGGCACAGGTTTTTCCTTGCAGCTTTTTTGTTCCCCCCACCTCTCCTTCCATCATCTTTCATCCTGGCCAGCAGCCTTTATCATCCATCCTCCTGCGGATGATGATGATGATGATGATGCTGATGATGGCGATGTGGACATGTGTTTTGTCAAAGGAAAGGACAAAACGATATGATGATATGTATGACACAGCCAGAAGCGAAACCCTCATATACATACATGTATATTTTGATACTTAAATGTCAGGCAATATGAAGTGACATTTAATTAGACTGTCCCAAAACTGATGACTGGGTCAGAAGCACAAAAAAAAAAAAAAACATAATCAAAGGCAGCCGCAAATATTCAGACATTCCCTGCCAGAGTCTGCTAATCAAATCCAAGTGAAAGCCGCCTGTGACAACCTTTTTGAGGAATGCATTTTGGGGCTGCTGGGGAAGAAATTTATAATTTACTAGCACAGAGACTTATTTGTTAATCCAGCAGTTTAGTTGAAGTCATTAAAACAGAATGACATGGGGAGATGCTGCTGGCGATGCTGTTGTCCCTCCCAAAAATATGTAAATCCCTTGCACGATAGGGAAGAGAGAGCTTAGATGAGTAGAGCCCGGCCTAAGCCAAAGTAATTGGAAATTAAATTGGGGGATTTCTCTCGAGTGGAAGTGACAGCCACGTGACAATCAAAGGCCGTACCATAACGTAACCCACTCACGACGACGACGGCTCACGTACTCACCTCTGACCCGGCCCCTGGTTCCTCGTTCCCTCGTTGTTGATGGCCAATAATTGCTTTATCATAGCGAAACTCACTGGCAAGGAATATCATTTTACCATTAATGGAGAGAGAAAGGGAAACAGAATTTCATGCTGGAATGGAATACTATAGAAATGCTGTAATAGGCATGGAAAAGATTGTTTTGCCGGCTGGCCTGGTCTGAGTAATTTTAATAGGTCATCATATTAAGGGATTCCCGACGACAACGATTCGTTTGCTCCCCAGTTATGGTTATAGTTGTTACTGCAAGACGGTGGAGCCCAACTCGACTTGTGTGTGTATCGATTTCGTGGCAACAGGGATGCTGTGTCCCCACCCACTCCCACTACGCCCCACTTTCACCCCCATTTCTCCGGCTTGGTTATTGGCCATTTGCCCACGCGATGACATGTGCGTTTAATTGCGTTTTACTTATTTGACACAAATTAATATGGCACTCGTTCTCCACCCCCTTCCGCATAAGTATGCTATATATTTCTGCTCTCCCTCTCTCTTGGCCAATTAAATATTTCTGCAACACTAAGTTGGCCAGAACACAACTTTGAGTTTGAGCAGGGCCCGCGGCAAGGACTCTGAGAGGAAACCGAACCCTTGAAGTGCGAGAAGAAATCTTTTAAAGTTCTTCCCCTCTGTGAGTGTGTGTTTGTGAGTGGCATCAACCGCACCATAAATCAAATTATGACGACCTGGCGAGGAGCGGAAATCATGACCGAAATGTTATTAAGTGCAGCCAAGGGACCCAGCCCCTTCTCGAAGGCAGAAGGAGCTGAAGCTTGAGCAGTCCAGAGAAACCGTTGACCACTTTCGACTCGCAAGTTTGTTTGAGTATTTTACGTTATTAATATTAATATTATTACAAGAGACGACACAAGTTTTTGTGAGGCCCAAGCAGGCGCAAGGCAGGCACAGGCCCAGGCAGGCTGTGTGTGTACACATAATTATGCAATTTAATGAGTTTTCTCTTTGCTGTCGCAGCCCCCGGGCTACTCTACCTTTGCAGAGACACACACACGCACACACACACGAACCGAACCACCCATAACTCCACCACCACCCCCTTGATATAACAGCAGCTGCACATGTGCATAATTAATTTTAAAAATTAATTCTACATCAAGGAGTTGTCGCTGGTGCAAGGATGATTCAAAGGCCTTAAAGGCTACATCTCTTGGGATTGTGTACAGTCAAGTGTTTGTGTTTTTCAAAAATGCAGTGACATGTATGAAATTTTTTAGCTTTGCTGAATAATTTTTGTATAGGTAAAAATATAGTTTAAGTCTTACGTGTGTTCAAAACTTTTGAAACTAGAAAGCCCTGTGATTGTTTTTCGATTATTTCCTTAAAGTTTATAAAAACCTATAGCTTCTGAGGCCTATTAATGATGGTAAATGCTAGATTTAAACTATAATAAAGCCATTTTTTAACATAAAACATTTAGAAAAAATTCGAAAACCCCTAGAAAAAGGCTAGAATCTCAGCTCTGAGCAAAAATATTCTTCAGAGATGCGAAAAAAATCGACCTGCAGTCAAGGTGAAGCTGTGTAACAAAAATGTTGTTGAAGGCATCAGATGACGGCTACGACGACGACGGCGACGGGAGGGGATGATGCTGATGGTTGCTGGTGATGATGATGGTGCGGTTGACTTTGCCACAACAACGCTGCCACCGACGACAACTTGACATGGGAGCTAGCTGAGGCTGAGGCTGAGGCTGTGACTGAGGCCGAGGCTGGTGACTAGAAAAGACAGGGGCGAAGGCCTCCTCCGTCTGCCACTGATGTTTGTTTTGAGCCCATGCCACAGAGCCGCCTGCCAGCCTGTGAGGCAGCCTCTCCTGTCGCATTTTCCCTGGGCTGCCATAAACGGAACGAAAACTCCTCACGACAGCGATGAAATTGACGTATAAAGTCAACGGCGTCAACAAAAGTCGTCCCTCCTCCTTCTCCACCAGAGAAGGGATTCTCCATTTCTCCGACTCATCTCTGAGCACATGACAGCACTTTTGAGGCATGTGTGTGTCACGTTCAGCATTTAGCATTTATTGTGTCTGTGTATTTGTTTTCTTCTCCCTTATTTCATTTTTTTTTTGTGGCCAAAATTGAATTGAAAAAGTTGGCAAAAGGTGCCTTGCCTGGGAGAGATCTTCCTGTTACGGGTGTCCCAAAGTAGACTATAGTATTGTTGGTTGGTATTTCCTTTTATTAAACCATAACCTACTGTCCCGCTCTGGCAGAAATTTTGATTGAAACGCCGCCAGAGAGTAGTGACGCTGCTGAGTATGGAAATGAGTTTGGAAACGAGAACGAGAGGAGCCTGACGATGTTCAGGGTTACTCCCATTTGCCAACTTTGATGAAGTTGCCAAAGGAAAACAGAAACAGCAGCAGAAGGATGAGCGCAGATTCTTTTGTGATTTGTGGCATTGTCTCTCCTCTGGCTTGCAGGAAATTAGAAATCTTTGTGCACACACACACACACACACACTGCTCCCCCTGCGTGTGGAAAGCCAAGCAAGAAAATTAGAAAGCAAACTGGTTTTTCTGCCATTACAGACATTGGCATTTATATGTCGAGTTAATTAAAAGAAAACTAGTTATGCTAGTACCTCAGTCACTCCATCTCCATCTTCAGCAAGAAAAAGTCATTAAAAACTAAGGATGAAGTCGGAGTCAGAGTCGAAGCCAGAGTTTGTCCGTCAGACAGTGCGTATGATTGATAATGAGTTGAGAGAGACGAAGAGGAGGAGCAGGAAGGAGCTGCCGAGACATCTTCATTTTACCCCGGCTCATCCTGTCTGGGCAATGCAAAGAATGCACATTTCTTGCAACGGAACTTATTATTTCATTGCACTTGCCTCGGACACTTTCCTGCCACAGTCTCCCCTGGCATCCCATCCCCATTCCCATTCCCAACCCACACCATGCCATTCCATTGTGTGTGGCCACAGCTGCCAGAGCGGCTGTCATTGTTGTCCTGCCAGCTCCTGCTGGGCTTCGGTGCCTGCTCCTGCTCCTGCTCCTGCGGTGTTCCCCGGTGTGCCACCTTAAGACATCGCAGCGGGCGTTCCCCCGTGCCGAGCAATAGATATTAACATGGCTCTGGCGGTCGGAAAGGTGGCAGACGGAGGAGCAGGCAGGATTGGTATCAGCTTCTCCTCACTCAACCAGTGACTGGCTTCCCAGGGCGGCTCCCATTGTCATACCTGTAGGTGCAATTTACATATTGCCTGGCAAAAGTGGTCTCCATGGAGTAAAGGACCCACGATGGGGCGACATTCATGCGAGCTAGAATTGTAATTTCTAATTTACTTTCATCTTTGATGCGGGCGGCTCGCTAAAAGCTCCTTCAAAGGGTTCCAGCGGAAATGTAAATTCCTCTTTAAGGCTCAAGAGTCGAAGGATATTTGATTCCAGTCTCCTGACAATAGATCCACAGTAAAGTCTTTGGGAATTTCTTGGGAGCTAAATACAAGTTTAAGCCTTCTTAGAACCCTGAAAAGGTAGGTTTTGTTGATCATTAAGTGGGTATATATTTATTGACAGACTTTAGATAGTGACTATAAATTATTAGTAATAATTATAGTTTTATTGTAGTGGGAAATATCAAAGGAATTTTCTCTTTTAATACATTTTCAATTTACATTTTAGTTCTAGTCCTGTCTGTCTTTAATCACCACTTGCATTGGTTGTCTTTCCATCCTCCGAACAGCAGAATCATAACCTTTAACCGACTTTCCTTCGGACATTTAAATTAGGCATGACCATAGTTGGGTTCATCTTTCATATGTATTTATTCTATTTCCTATTTTTTCCCCTCCACCATAGTTATCCTGTCAAATGTTAAGTGCAGCAGACTCGCACAAATTATGCGCATTTTTCGGGGGCAGGAGGAGGTACTGCAGGGAGGCAGGGCCAAAAGCTCCGGAGTTGTATTCCTCGCGGTCTCCGGCTTTCTCTGTCTAGGTGAGCTGAGCCAGCGTTACATGGGGAATTAGTGCGCATAATTTCATAAGCAAGTCGGCTGCGAGGACCGGGCTCCATGGAGCTGCTGGGAAATGGGAAATGACAGGAAGCTTTTCGCAGTCATCGCGTTGGTCGGTCGGTCGGTCGCTGCGCAAATATTTTTTGTGGGCCCCCGGGAATGAATGTCTGCTGGCAGCAGCATTCGTACATATCCCGTACATATGGCTATGTACAGCGAATACATCGAGTTATGCTGGGAATTTCTTGAAAAAGGAGGCTGGGATGGATGGAGGCTGAGCAGGCAGCGGGAATGTGTGTACCAAATTGCACATGAAGTGATTTCGAGCGTAAGAAATGGCCCAACAGGAGTACATCAATATTATATACACAGAAATAAACATATACGCAGTAGGTTTGGAATATGCAGAAAAACTTGGCGCAGGTTCAAAATGAAAAAAAAAAAAAAAAAAAAATGAAAGGAGGAGGAAAAATTTCATATCAAAATTACAAACAGGCCCAGGACAGGGGCCTGCAACTCTCTGCCAGAAAAATGTGAATGTGGATGGGATGATGGATGAACGAGGCCGGTCCGGGGACCCCCTGGGTCCCCCATTGTTGTTGCAGTGCCAAATGTGCCGGAAGTCGTGAACTCGGCCCGGGAACGTGATTAAATGCATTGCCGGCATTTTGTGCATAAAACTAATTTGGCTAATTTCGTTATTTATTGGCCAGAAATGGCAAATGAAATTCCCAAAACGATTTATGTATGTTCTTCGACGCAGTAGTAATTATTTATTATCTCTCTCTCGTTGCAGCCCAAGGAATATACATCTCTAAATGCATCAGCTAAGCAACAGTATTCTTGCTCAACAATAAACTTACGAAAGCTCTGAAGACAAACAAAAGAAAAACAAAAATACACACAAGGAATATTTTCATAGCCGTGATTATTTGTTGCATTTTACAAAACAAAAATAAAAGGAATAAAGAGGACATAACACACTGAGCATACAAGGCGGGCAGAAGAACGCAGCGAGCTTAAGCCAACAACGTAGTACGACTAGCAAAAGACACCACCAATTTAGTTTTGATCTAGAAAAGAATACAATACTAATAGCCAAAATCCCTATATATATGTTTAGTATATGTATCGATCATCTATGATTGGTATATAGCAAGGGATATATATATATATATATTTACAAGCCCCGCAACACAAACGCAAGGTGTGCCGAGCCCCCTCACACACACTCACATACTCAAAAGACAGGACAGAAGGGATACTGCTGAGATACTGACCGACCTCCCTGAGCCCGGTCACATCCCAGATACATTTTCATCTCAACCGCGTTAACACAAAGGCAGCAAAATAGATACCATGGAAGACAATAACACGAGCAGCAGTGCGGGCGGTGCGTCCATTAAACACGAGGATCCATCGGTGACACTCACAATAAGGCTGATTATGCAAGGAAAGGTAAGTGGAAGTGGAAATTAAATCATGTAGACATCAGGGAAGTTTTGAACTTGATTATATTTATTTAAGAGAGCTAAGATGGGCTTGAAAACAATTAGTTAATTTACAAATTTTGGTGGAAAGTATGTTCTGAATTTGTATTTGGGAATTTAAAGCTCAGCAGATTTCCTAATTGGAAATCTTAAGTAAATTTCCTGCCAAATATTATAGAAAAAGAATTTTAAAATTAAATTTTAAAAAAGTTAATTCTTTTTATTTGTGTTATGAAAATAATTAAAAGTCCAAAGAGTGTTCAATCAAATTATAGAAACTCTGTGAGTGAAGCATAACTCGCAAACTCAGTCAAACTGAAAATTCCTTAGATTTTCGCTCTCGATTCCTGGCCAAAGGAGACATCCTTTATTTTAATAGGGCTTGAAAAGTGTCACTGCCAGAGATAGGGGATAATTTCTTTGAACGCCAAACAGACATATCTGATTGAAAACAATCCCTAAGAGTCACTCCAACGCAATGACATCGACCGACCCCCAAAGTGGGTTATTCAACTCGCATTTCCGACTCCACCCACGCCCGCTCCTCCTCCTCCGCCTCGAGTGCAAATGTCTATTAAAATATGAACGCTCTTGTGCACACCATTGACTTCTGTCATCTTAAATATTTATAGACCTCTTTTTCAATTCGCACAAAAATCAATAAAGCGGAGAGCGCGAGCATGGGCCAAGCAAACAACAAAAGGCAACGTGGCCAGAGGAGCAAACAATAACGAAAAAATTATAAATTAACGCGTGCATTTTGTATGCAAATTAAAATTAAATACGCGCCACGTCACGCATTATGCCATCGCATTTAAGGTAAATTAAAGAGCAGCAGGGAGAGCCAGGGAAATATATACATTCGTATAGACATATGTATAAATACAAGGCCATAAAAAGGAAGAGGCAAAGTAAGGCATCGGCATCGGCATCGGCATCGGCTATTAAACAATCATTATGGCTCCCAGATATGAGTAATAAAAAAGCAAAAGGCAAATAAAATACATCAATTTATAAATTGTTTTCATTGCACACAAAAACAAAATACCAAAGAGCACACATACATTATGTGGAAATGGATATAGTGTCTCGTGTAGGAAGGATATATCGTTGACAAAACAGCCTGCGGAGCCAACGAGTTAAACCTGTCGGGGAAAAGATGTCAAGTTTATAAAAAAAAATATTAAATATTAAAATATATATTTGCCTGGACAACATTAACCGCAAATCGGGGCCAAAGCGCTTTAATCAAGGGAAATGTTTTAATAGCAATTTCCCAATATAAACACCCCGCGGGGTACTTTTTTAATAGCAGTAAAAACAGGAATATTAAATAAAATGGATTTAAATCAGGTGTTGATAGGTTTCATTGAGTATTTATAGTGTTTTTTATAGATTTCATCAAGTTTCAATAGGCATTTTTAGGTAGATGTTACCGAAACAGCACTTAATATATCGTACTACTTTCAATAGAGCTCTATAAAGTATTATTCCAAGCTCGACACCTCTTAAAAAGTGCAGAATATGCCACTTTACACTCACCTCTCAGGTGTCTCCATTATTCCCAAAATCCAAACGATAAACCAACAAAAGATATTGTTTGCCATCAAACTGCAGCTTCTTTGCCGCGAGCCAGTGATTCATGGCAGTCGCCGCCGAACTACTCAAGTTAAAGGCGGCATTAAGCAAAGAGCTAGAAAAACCGACACTAAATAGCTGCTTATTTATTTAATAACAGTCAACAGCCATTAAAAACTATTATTCAACGACATTAGCCAGCCACAACGAGCCAGAAAAGGCTGTCACGCAAATCCGTAGTGTCGGATGTTGTTGTTTCTGTTGAGTTTGAGTTAAGATGCGATGAGGGGTTTGTGCCACTCGAGAGATCTTGGCCAGAAGCTGCGCGGAGGATGGGGCGGCGGAGGGACCGAACTGGGTCCCACTCCCCCGAGCACGTGTTGAGCGCTGGCAAAGCTGTCATTTATCTCTTTTAGCCTTATTCCCCGCAAGGGGGACGGAGCAAGGCGACCAAAAACGCTGATATTCAGCTTTGGATTTTGCCCAGGCATCGATTTAATTATAAATTCCGCTGTTGGATTTTATTTTTATACCCATACCAGTGCCTGTACCCTTACCCTCAACCCCATCCTCATCCTCATCCTCTTCCTCGTCCTCATCCTCGTCCTCACCCGTAGCCTGTGCTGCAATTGAAAGGCAGCGACAGGTGCAGATAAGGCGACCAGTGCAATGGGGGGCACTTTACACGATGTGTAGCTGAAAATTGGCAAAAAGGCCAAAAATGTGTTTAGACGGGACAATTTATGGCAGAAACGGCAGACAAAGAAAGCGAATTAAAGCCAAAACAGCTGGCAGGGGGTTGAGAGAGGGGAAAATCCGGGCTACCTGGTCGATCTACCTCATCTCCCTTCACCGATCTCCGTAGATCTCATGAATGATTGCGCACTTTTTGGCTTTTACGCAATAAATAGCACCAAGAGAGGGAGAGAGACGTATGTGAGGGAATAAATATTTTGTAAATGTAAATTCTGCACATTTTGAGATTTTCTGAGATTTTCCTTTATTTTTTTTCTCTGCTAGCAAACACAAGGACTCGGGCAATAAATTCCCAAGACACTTTTGTGCGGCGCCGACAGACTAAGGCTGTCGTCTCTTGATCGATAGTTATAGATTAGCATGATTTATGCGATTTTTTCAACTGCCGCGCAGATGTGAATAAATTTGAAGCGCAATGCAAATCAAGTGGCGGAAAGGCAGAAAAAAATAAAAGAGAAAAAGCCCCGACAGCCGCAAATAAACAGCGATATAATGTCAACTGACTTGGCACTAAATTGAATCGAACACGAGTTTCGTCGACATACGTCTGATATTGTTTAATTGTGCCTAAAAAGAGGGGTATGACTTTGAGGCAGGTTGAGGTAGATTAAGGGTTGGGATAGGTTGGAGATTCATACTTCAAAAAAAAAAAAAACTATATAAAGAAAGCCATAAAGGGTCTAAATAAATCAGGTATTTAATAGGCTGTGAAATTGGCATACAGTATAAAAAGATTTAAATAAATTAAACCACAAGCAAGGCTGTAGAAAAATGTTTTAAAAATTGTTCTGCCTCTCTTTTGCTCAATTTTATTAACTCATTTTAAAGCTTAATAATTTATCCATCTCCCATCGCATAAATCTCGCAAAAGCCGCCCATAAATGCAATTATTTATTAATGAGCAAATGGAATAAATGCCTATTAACAGGGGTAGATACATACATCAGACCTTATAGACAAAGAAGCAATTACAGGAACCCAGAAAGCAATCGTGTGGCGCCCTCAGGCTGGGAGTAGAGCAAGGCCATTAGCACCGCCACAGTTGCCATTGTTTTTCGAGTATTTTGATATTTTCCTGCGTCTCTAATTAACTCTGGCTTATTATTAGTTTCATGCGGAAAGTCACAGTCGGTCTCTGGGTCTGAGTCAGAGTCAGAGTCACAGTTGCAGTCGCAGTCGCAGTCGTCCAAAGTCGTGATGCAGTTAATTAATTTATGAAAAAATGAAAACGGGAAACGCGAGGAAAATAAGCAACAACTTTTGCCATGCAATCGAGCGACAGAGTGTGGAAAAAAAAAACAGAAAAACAAAAAAAGATACGAAGAAACAAAAGCTGAACACCTTTTTCTTTTGTTTCGCTGCGCCCTGGGCTCTGGGCTTTTGTGTTTTTCTATTCACCTTTTTATTTCTTGGCAGCCATCCGCAAATTGCATAGAAAAGAAACGAAAATGTGGGTTGCTCTCTCGCGTCTAGAATTGCCAGGGCAATCCGTCGGCAGACATAGATATTTGCAGTTGTTGTTCTTATTTTTGAATCATGCATTTTTAATTAGTGAAATTGCACGACGTCGACGACGACGGCACCTTTATGCGAATTTTCATCGCAGTCTGCCACATTTCCCGAGCACTTGTCTAATTTTAATTAACTCTTTTTTTTCAAACATTAAGAGCATATAGTTGTGTAATCTTTATAGTAAGTGTTTAGGGTTTTTAAGAGATTGATAATAGATAAAGGTATTCTCTATTTTTCATATCTGTAAGTGTTTTAATTTAATGTTACCAAGAATAGAAATACAGAATGTATAGTTATTTGCCTTACTGTTAAATATTTCCCTTGTTTTTGTGCCTTTTTAATATTAAATCTCTTATTTTTTTATAATATTTAAACTGATGACTTGTACTACTCCTGCTTTCCCCCCAACTCGCCTGCAGGAGACATTTCTCATTCGTCCGTGCGTTGTTTTCGTTATTTAATCAAATTAAAAATTTGCCACTTGCTGCGTGGCCTGGCATGGCCCTGGTCCTGCATCTGGCCCTGGCAAATTGTAAATAATTTAATTGTACAATTTTCCATTTTTTTTCTCTTTCTTTTTGCGTTTTGCCTGCCAGAAACAGCAACAACATGCTGCAATTCCCCAAAATAAAAAGAGGAGAAAAAATACGTTGCAGGGCGACAAATGCGTTGCATGATTTATTGTAAAGAGGTGTAGGAGAGTGAGGGGGGGCAGCACATGTGTGCCACAGCAGGCCATATGTGTACCTTCCCTCCCCCTCCTCCTGGCCGACCCCCTTTGTCACATTGCATTTTCCAACATTTGTTGCAAGTTTTTCTTGCATTTTTCCTTTGCCATGCCAGCAGCTCCCATAAATGGTTCTCACGGTTTTGCAATTGCTGTCAGAGATTGTTTGCCGCTGATGTTGCTGTGGCCGTTGCTTGTCGGTTGCTGCTGCCTGCTGCTGTTTTCTTTTGTATCTGCAATTTATTTATTTTTGTACAAATTTTCAACGCCGGCTCTGGCACTTAAAAAACCAAAATTCACAAAGCGCTGAAAAGGGGAAAAACATGGAACAAGTCATGCTGCTTTGGGTTGTTGTCTAAGCTAAAAGCCAAGTTTGTTTTCTTTTCTGTTTTCACCGTCTTTACTGTCTGCTGCTCCACTAACATCAAAACCTCTCGTTTTTTTTTAGTTTTATTTTTCCCCAACGCAATGAAACTCATCTCCAGCTCCAGCTTCAGCTTCAGCCTTTATTGTGCCCCACAATTAGCGTTGTCCATTCTTTGGACCTCAGATTTAATGCGTTTTCTGTTATTGTCTGTGGCCGGCTTCCCCCTCGCCTCCAATGGCCATTGTTATTTGTCATAATCTTCGGAGCAGTCCATGTTTCCATGTTCCATCTTATGGTGATAAATGGAACTAGCCAAATTTTTGCTCTCTGCCGGAGATTGTGTGGGAAAACACAAAAGATGTGCAAAAGGCATTAGAGAGTTATCATCACATAGTACTTGAAAATACCACTTTGCAAATGGGGAAATTGGTCTATAGATCAGGATAAAGTCAACAAAGAAGTTGGTAAATTATAGAGAGACTACGTTTTCCGGAAACCCATCTGCCTTGTTTGTTTTCGAGCCGGTTAGTTAATGGAAAAACATCATATTCTATTCTATTTCTAATGAAATCCAATTAAAATATGCCCTGTCTTTTATTAGAATTAAATTAGATCCAAACGAAGCTCTCCAGGCTTCCAAGTCAAATTTAAATTCCTTTCGTTGGTTTTTAATACAGTTTTAATAATAAAAATATTATATGTAAGGCTAAAAAATCTCAATAAAATGTTTTGTAAGCCCCATTTCAGACTTAAATCCGCTCATAGCCTGTAAGCCTGTTATTTAAGCCTTACATTTATGCGTAGTTCTCTGAAAAAGCCTCAATGTTAACTGGCAACCAACAGATTTGCATTAATCCCCGACAGAAAAACAACAACAAATTCAATGAAAAGGAGGGAAAACCTTATATTCCCTGACCACAGCAGGAAAATGCTTGCATTTTGAAAGCGCTGCCCGGCGCATGTCAACTTTTCCTATGCATATTTTACATGGAATAAAGAGATGCAATTCAATCCAACTTCTATCCCATTCAATTCGATCCGAATTCAGATGCTAACTGAGGGCCAAAAACCAAAACATTCAACACACACACATACACACCGAGTGGGGAAAAATGCACCGGCTCGACCGCAAAGTGATTTTTGCATACGAAATCGCACGCATGTGAAAATCGGAAAATGCGAAAATGCCAAATGGGCTCGTGTTCATTGTTGCAGGAGTTGTACGCCGGAATGCTGGGAATTTAATTGCCGGCTGGGAGGGAGAAGACAGCGAACAGCAGGAGGGGGGGGATTATAGAGGAGGAGCCGGGTCAAAATGGGCGAGAGGAATCGATGCAATCAAGTGAAAGTCCCGAAAATTCACCCCCATAGCATCAGCAGCAGCAGCAGCAGGGGGTGTCCAGTGATGTCCGGCAGATCCGATTTATGCAAATTGCGCAAACTTCTGAGCGGAACTGGGCTGCAATCACACAAGGGGATAATTGAATGGAAAGCTGAGCGGGTGGGCAGCGGAGCGGGAGAGCGCGGCTTTTGGCCACATTATTAATGATGATGATGGGGCCGAGACCGAGGCTGAGGCGCTGATGAGCAGCCATCAACGTGAATGGTTATGAGGGACTCCTAGGCCGCCGCCGCGCACTTAGACGTGGGTACAGATACAGATACAAACACAGAGATGCCCAGATACGCAGATACACTTTACAGCCACGAAACTTGTCCCATAAATTACACACAGGCCGCCGAGTAGGCAGACAGGCGTAAAAACGCATCTGAGTTCGGGTCGCTGGCGTCCAACGATAATTACGCCAATAATTATGCCAATTCGGTCTGACATTTTGTGTACAATAAATATCTATGCCTGCGAATAAATTCAAGTAGTTGTTGTGTCGATGGGGGGCATAAATATTCCCCCGAAGAGTGGCTAAGATGCAAACGGCGCATAAAAATCCGGATAATGCCAAGGAGGGGCGGAGGACACCACAGATTTCCCTCACACACATTGTTTTGCCCAGTTTGCATTTTGTCTGGCAAACTGCCCGTCGCCGCCGCCCCAGAAGATATATACATATATACATATATATTAGTTGGGTTCTGGGTGCGCTCCTTCGCTCGTTTTCGGCCCCCTTCGTCACAATGGATTGCTGCACTTTGGATTTGTGAAGGTTGTTCGCTATGGTTTATGGCCAACAAATTGAATGGCTGCAAGTGGCAACATTTTAGCATGGCCAAATAAAATGTTTCTGAATCCCAAATGGGAGTAGAAAAGCATTTTAAATGGAAATTATCGAGGGAGACTTTATGTAAACAGAGGTGGAAACTATTTATTTCCTTATAAATTAACAATACTGTACCTTTTAGGGATACAAGTTCTCTTATAAATGATGTATATATTTTAAATGCCAGAGTTTATAATGTATATTTTGTATGTATATATATTATAGTGCCATAAAATGACTATATTTCGCTTTATTATAAATTAATTTCTTAATATCTCTAGAAACAGTTGGGTTTCATGGCTGACTTGGGGTCTTAGCCGGCTGATTTAATTCGCATAAATCAAGAACACCTATTTCACACAAGACAAGCAGCATTCTTTTTAAAATATATAAAAATGTTTTACTTACAAGTCAAGAAACTAAGTTTCCGTGATTTTATAGATGTTTTTTCACGAAATTTGTACTTGGGAATTTTCTTTAGTTAAAATTTCTGGTACAATTAAAGCTTTAAATAACATAAAAATCCTATAAAAAAATTTAATTTATATTTTTACAGTGTCCTTTTAAATGCAATATTGATTTCCCCTTATTTGTTCGTTATATTTAAATGCAGAAACTATTTGTATACATATGTATCACAACTGGAATAAAAGCATTGAGCAGCTTTATTTCAGTGATGGCTGAAAAACTTTCTTATTAAAAATGATTGATATATTGATTACCCCACGAGGCTGTGGGGGATTTAAAACCATTTCTGTACAGAAGCCAGCTGAAATTTCCACCTCTCGACAGAGGTTTTTCCTTGTTTTTTTTTCCTCCTCTCTCTTTTTGTTGGAACTCAGCACTGGCTGCGGCACTGCTGATATTTACAATCAATTAAAACGCGTAAAACGCGCTGGCCGCAAATTTCATTACGTGCGACAGTGTCCCAGCGACGACAGACGGACGACTGACTGTGAAAGGGAAATGGGTTTGGGTACGAGTTTGGGATTGGGTTTTCTGGCTGCCACTGGGGAGGGGGAGTGTGAATTGCTTTTTGTGGCAATTAAATATGCAAAAGTAGTTACACACATACACACACGGGCGGCGGGTGGTGGGTGGTAAGTGTGTGTGTGTGTGTGTGCTCCGGCATAATATCACTTAATATTTAATCAAATTTGTGCTTCGTCGCTGACAGGCAACGGTGGCGGAAAACACTGGCATAAAGTGTTTTCAATGTCCGGACTGTTGATAGCCTCGGGGCGGGAGGAAAGAAGATACATCTTAAGAGCATTTAAAAGTTACTTTACAACATGTTTTCCAACTCGAATACACATTTTAACTCCTGTCTTTTCCTTGTGTCTTTGCAGGAAGTGGGTAGTATTATTGGTAAAAAGGGTGAAATTGTTAACAGATTTCGTGAAGAGGTAAGTTTTGCCGTGAAGACGAAGTCCTTGCAAGCTAATCCCATGATTTTCCCTGCAGTCTGGTGCCAAAATCAACATTTCGGATGGCTCGTGCCCGGAGCGCATTGTGACTGTGTCTGGTACAACTAGTGCAATCTTCTCGGCATTTACGCTCATTACAAAGAAGTTCGAAGAGGTATGTGTGCGGTACAAGTGGCAGTTGCCCAAAAGAACCCCAAGCACCCCCAGTTTCCAGTTCACATTACTAACTTCTGACCCGTTGCAGTGGTGCTCGCAGTTCAATGATGTAGGCAAAGTTGGCAAAACTCAAATACCCATTCGATTGATTGTGCCCGCCAGTCAATGTGGATCGTTAATTGGTAAGTACTAACTATTACGACTTTGGTTCAGCACTAATGCCTTTATTTATTCGCTTGCACCCTGGACAACCTAGGCAAGAGTGGCTCAAAGATCAAGGAAATTCGACAGACCACCGGCTGCTCCATCCAGGTGGCCAGTGAAATGCTGCCCAACTCCACAGAGCGGGCGGTTACCTTGAGCGGCAGTGCCGAGCAGATCACCCAGTGCATCTACCAGATATGTCTTGTCATGTTGGAGGTAAATCTAGTAATATAAAAGTTCAGTCCAGTTAAAAGGCTTCTAGAGTTATAATAATGAGGCCTAAAGAAGGGCTTATCAAGGAGGCTATTTAAACTTGGACAACAACTGCCTTATGTAGCTTTGAACTTGCCTTACTGACCAGTATTTCCTTTTCTACAGTCCCCGCCACGCGGTGCTACCATCCCGTACCGACCAAAACCGCAGGTGACCGGCCCCGTCATCCTGGCCAATGGACAGGCCTTCACCATTCAAGGAAACTACGCAGTGCCCACACAAGAGGTATGTATGTATGATGATGCACATGTGAATGTGTTCTCACCGATAAAACCAGGCTAACGTGTTGTTAAGATCAGTGAACAGTGTTGTGTACTCTATTGCCAGCCACTGCAGCTATATCTCTCTCTCGCTCTCTGTCTCTATCTTAACCGACCCCACATGTCCACATGTCCAGCTAAACAATTTTGTATCTCTTTGGTTTCTCCCAGATCCAGTCCAACTATCTTTTTGGTTATTGCGCGTCTTCACTTTCTGTTTTGCCTCTTAATATATCTTTAGTTCACATGACCCCCTCTATCTCTCTATCTCTACATATATATTTCTCTGTCTATTTCTCTATATTGTGTTTCTGCCGATAATCCAGATCCAGATAACCCCATTGCTCGTCTATATGGCACCCGATTATAATTTGCGACACCGTCCACGAGTCCCTCTTCCCACCTTTCTCCGTAAATTCTCTACTTGGAGACCCTAGAAGCTATTGCCCAGAGAAGACCCTTCCACGATTTGTGAACCGTATTGATTTTATTCTTAACCCCACCTGACAATTCCGATACCGATACCGATTACCGTTTACCGATACCGTTCCGATACCGCTATCCATTCGTCGAACCCTTGAGAATCATCTCTTTTCAAGTCCAAATGGTGACCCCGATCAGTGAACTAATGTGTTAACCAAACTTTACAGCCATCGAATCGCCGTTAACGATAACGATAACGATAACGATAATAATTTAACGAAACAATTGTAAAATATACTTTAAATATGTATTTTTGTTTTGCTTTTAGTTTCTTTTGCACTCTCTTCTCTCAGGTTAAGAGCGTGTGGCTGCGAGGAGAGTGCGTGAACGCGCGGTCTCGCCCTCTCTCTGTCTCTCTATCGGTCTGCTGCGGGCAGCATCTGTATCTGTCTCTGTCCCGCTGCGAGTCTCCGGGAGTCTCCGAGAATCTCCGAGAATCTGCGAGAAGAAAATCGCAAGTCCCGAGCGAGAATCGTTGTGTTCTCCGGCTCTGGGAAGAGTGTTCAAGGCGTGGCGAGGCGAGGCGAGTGTGAGTTCGTGTGAAAGAAGGACAATCGGGGGCTAGAACTCTCATTCTTCCCCGCTCTCTCACTCTCTCTCTCCACTCTCTACTCTCCACTCTCTCCGCTCAATCTCTCTGTGTCTCTAAGTTCTGTTCTGAAGAGGGCTCGCTGGCAGCGTGTGTGGAGAAGTATGTTCAAACTACACTAGTCCCAACTCTCCACTATTTCTACTTCCAAAGACAAGTCCATCTACATTTACACACATCCATCAAATCGTACCCAAATCCAGAGTAAAGACACGTATTAATCGATAATACCACCTCAAACACACAAGACAGAGTCCAACCGAAACTAAACTTCTTTTATGAGAGCCAGAAAAACTAATAAATACATATAATTATTTGCCAAACATCCAGCCTCTTGTCTCACTCTAAATATCAATATTTATCACACCCTGCCTTCTATATCTACGCATATATCTCTTGATTTTTTGTGTAGTACAGCCGCCGCCAATCATTCAAATTGTTTAGTTCTCTGTAAAAACCCTAACAATAACAACAGCGAGACAGCAGTGCTCACAACCACACAACATTCGCAACACCAACATTAAGCTGACGTTTTCCGATGAGTTTCCACAACAACAACGATAACAATAACAACAACAAATGCAATTAGCAAAGTACATACACCAACATCGGCATACTGTTCTAGAAACCATCCTGCCCGAGCCCTCACATCTCTCGCACACAAAACTCTCTCTATCTATCTCTCTCCGTATCAATAAATATTGTTTATAACTCTGTTAAAAACCCCAGACCAAAATTGAATTTTCTGCTCCACAAAACAACAGGAAACAAAAAACAGAAAACAACAACATAAGCCAAAAACAAACAACAAACAAGATTCTATTCAATCCAATTCAATTCAGAACTCTTGGTACAGTACAGTACAGTCCGGCACGTACAGTAAGGTACAACAGCAGCACACAGTAAAGTTCAGTTCAGTTTCAGTTCAGTTCTGTTTCTCTCCGCCCCTTCAGAGCCCCCCTCGCCAGCCATTGCCCCCGAAAACGAAAAATAATAAAAGTTTCTCAAAACTAAAAACAGACAAAGTTCTTGTTGTCGTCGCATCAAATTCAATTAATGTCCAGAGAAATGTAATAAATCAAAAACTAGTTGTACCATCCATTTGCGATATATCTCTCTCTCTCTCTGTCTGTCTTCCACAAATCGCTCGCTCTCTCTCACTCAGAGTCTCCTCATGGTCCTGGTCCCAGTCATGGTCCTGGTCCCGGTCCTGGTCCCGGTCCTGGTCCTGGTCCTGGTTATTGTCGGTGTTGGTTACGTTTCGGCGTGTAGTTTGTGAATTCCCACCACAGTTGGGTACAGTTATTAGTGGTACCCACAGGCAACTGTACCCCCTGTTCCTGCGCATTCTTAGAGTCAGCTCCCCCGTCCCCACGATGATGGTGTCTGTCGTTGGAAGCCCCTGAATCCTTGGACCCCGCTAGACTTCTCACTGTCACGTCTCCACCTTCTCCTCCCGCGCCTCTGTCTCGGTTCCGCCTCTTAGTTGTCATCATATTTCTGTTGTTATATCCCCCCCCCGAAGTGTATCATTTTTGTACTCTGTTCTGCGTCTGATCCCCGCCAGTATCCACACCAGAAACTCGCACACACGCCTCGAAAGCTTTCTCCCGAAGCGTTTCTCTAGCGATATGTCTCTATCTGAACATGTATCTGATAAGCTTACATCTCTCCATAGCAACTACAAAGTTAAGATCTTAATCAACTTGCTCCGAAAGACATTTATTTGTGGTATACAATTTTCGTTTTTCTACTTTTCTTTCTTCCCCTGGCCACCGTACATGAAATTATGAACAAAATTGTAACTCCAAACACACGCACACACTGACACACACACCCACACACACCTCAATTCCGGTAACGATCAATCAATCAATCAATCGAACGTAGACCTGTCCAGTATTTCCACTTGCCCTGGCTACCGGCGGTCTACATGCTGGTATCTCAGGCTTGGCGGATCCTTTGTTAAAGGGGGCACATTTACAAGGAGCGGTACCAGCACACCACCATCACCTACAGCAAATGCCCGATGTGAGTTTTTAGCTATCGATGCGAATTCGGATTAAAAAAAAAAATAAATACCACCGAAAAAAAAGAACACAATCTCCACCAGACTCTGGAAAGATTCCGTACTCGTGTCTAACCAATATAATCGAACGCAACATGACCCGAGAATCCACCTCCGCTAGGCAGAGCATGATGCTGTACCGCCCCCTGAACCCTGACCCCAGCCTGCAACCCTTCCACCTGACCGTACACTCGTAGGAAATTATGATGAATGTCTTTGAAGTGAGGTATTCTGGAATTTTGGCGAAACAAATGGCTGAGAAAGAGGCCAAGTAGCTCTGCTTAAAAAATAAATATTTAAAACTACCTCTTAGCTTATTTAAATCCTCTCAAGGACAATCAGTCATAATTTTCCTGCGAGTGTAGATAGTTGTGTCTCGTACGTTTGCTGTTGTATTTCTACCCCGTAGCCACCTCCTTAGTAGCCCCATAGTTCCGGTGTTTTTTGTAGCTTGTGTACACCACCCAGTTTACTACCTCTGGCATTTCTTTTACGATCCCCCGTCGGCGTAGCTGCTGCTGGCCGCCTTTCAATGACATTAGCATTGGGCCAGCTGCAACTCCGGGTCCGAGTTCAGGTCCCTGAAGTCGTTGCCGCCACAAAGTCGTTGGCCGCTGTGCCTCGCACTAAAAATCAGGCAGCCGAAAGGGACTTGGAAGCGAACCCTTTATCCCAGCCAAAAGTCATCAACAAATGCACTTTACGGTTCCCTTAAAACCAACCCCCCAAACCCTCCTCTCTCTCTGTGTCACTCTCTTTCCCCGGTATTGTTAAACTTTTTGTAGTTTTTGGAAAATTGTTTCAACTTGTTTTCCATCTGAATTTCTGTCTGAGTGTATGTGCTTGGTGTGTGTGTGTGGCAAAAAGTGTTTGTTAATATGCCAACACACACAAGTTTTTATGACAGTTTTTGCCAGATAATCCATTGCTGTCACCCCCAAGCCCCAAGCCCCAAGCACCCCCTTTTCTCTCCATCTTTGCCACTGTCTCTGAACTTTTTATTGAGTTGCAATTCATTTTTGGGTCATAAAATATTTCCATGGCGCATGTTTTATTTGTTTCATTTGAATTTCGTATTGCATTTTGATAAATATTTCAGTTCTTGTTTCCTAAGCTCCCCCTCACTGATATACACAAACAAACGCAGACAGAACTACACACAAATACACAAAGCATTTCAATATTGTATGATTTATATTTGAGATTTTCTCTATCCTTTTTTGTGTGCGCTCTGTTCTAGTTTTATCCACCTCCCAGAACCCAGACCCGCTCACCCCGGCCACCCTTTTTCCTTTTAGCTGCATTCAGATGCATTTATTCGAAACTTATTTGCAAGTGTGTTGCATTTGATTTGATTAATTTATAAAGCGCGTGCATAGCTCCCGTCCCCCATCTGCCCCACCACCCCGTTTCGAGCCCTTATATAATATATATTTTCACACGTTGGCGTGCGTGTGTGCACAGTGTGTGTGTGTGTATGTTATTTGCTGTAGGTGTCATTGGTGAAAAATGAGAAAAAAGGAAACCAGATGAAAACCGAAAGAGCTTGAGAATGCATTTTGCATAGCATTTTGCCCAGAGGAAGGACATTCTAACCCAGATTTGGTAGCAATGCATCATAAATGCACTAAAGTAAAAGCATAGATTGGAAGGAGTCTGCATTAGATGGCTTAAAATAGTATTTAAGGGGGTCAGAGATTTTAAATTGCTATTTGAGGCACCTAAAAGTATGCTGCAGGGAATGTAAATGAATGATGTTGCATACTTTTAAGCTATTGATTTAAATTGGTTGCAAGCTGAAGTGCAAGGGATCATAGCATACTTTTAGACAACCTTAAATTGCTTCGACATCCCTTTTATTATAACCAGTTTCAGAGAGAAAACTCAAGGATTAGCTGTATCCTTTGTAAATTTATATATCTATCTATCTCACTCTCTTTTGCTATCTCCAACCATCTGTATCTGTACCTATATATCCATCTATCTATATATCTCTTGTAAAGCCAACTATGTAAATTGTGTAGTGAACATAAAACGTTAGACAGCTGAGAAACCAGAAAACCGACTCCTTACATACCAGCTTACACTGCACAAAAAGACTCTCACACACACCGTAAACACACACCACATACACTCACACACACTGTGTCGAAAATTCCTGCCTTCATGTACAAAGAGAAATACGATCCCTCCTCCACTCTACATTCCATTCGATGGTGTTTGTAAAAAGAGCTGAAGACTAAGAGAATATAAACTTGTATCTCCCGTTTGCGTTGGCTTATTGCATTCCGTTTTTTGTAACTATTTGTTTGATGCTTTTGCGTTCCTGTTTCTATTTCCCACTTCCGTTTCCGTTTTCGTTCCACCTCCAGTTACCTTTTGTTATGTTCCTGTTACTGGAAGTTGTGCGCTGTGCGTTGTGTTGTGATCTTCTGATCTCCATTCCCTTGACCCCTGTGCCCCGCCCAATAACGAATAATTCTAGATGATAAATAATACCCTGTATACCTGTATACATATTTATATACACGCAAACACACACACATACACACACCTTAACCCACGAAGCCCTCGAACCTGACTCTCTTGCGATTTCGATTGATAGCGATTAAATCTAAACTAACTAAAGTCTTATATCCCCGACGAACAGGTGGCCAAGAACCCGCTGGCCAGTCTGGCTGCCTTGGGCCTGGCCGGGATGAATCCGGCCAGCACTGGGGGCATCAACCACACAGGTGAGTTGAGCGCTTCTGCGGCCAGATGCCAGACAGATTTCCAATCTAATCTAGGCTCTGCCCCAGCAGCCCTGGCTGCACTGGCCGGGTCGCAACTGCGTACAGCGAATCCAGCGAACCGAGCCCAGCAGCAGCAGCACGAGATGACCGTCTCCAACGACCTGATCGGCTGCATCATCGGCAAGGGCGGCACCAAGATCGCCGAGATCCGTCAGATCTCCGGCGCCATGATCCGGATCTCCAACTGCGAGGAGCGCGAGGGTGGCAACACCGATCGCACCATCACCATCAGCGGCAACCCGGACTCGGTGGCCCTGGCCCAATACTTAATCAATATGAGGTGAGTCTTCCGGCGAGTCCTCCCCGCCGATCGATCGATCCCTCTGCCCTTTCACTCGGATCGGATCGGATCTCTGCCTCTGTTCTGTCTATCTGTTTGTGCGAAAGTGTAAATGTCGATGTACATCTATGTAAATGTAAATGTAAATGTTTCTCCGCGTGAATTGTTGTCTAACATCAATTTTGTCGAATTGACTTGCTAATTGACAAAGAACAAAAGAAAAGCAATATAAGTGAAGGTATAAGGAGGTCTTCGTCGGTCGTAGGTCACCTCTCAGTCGCGGAGTGGCGGTGGCGGTGGTTCAAACAATCAAAGGTGGTTCCATTAAGACCATTAAGACGAGGCCCGGGGAGGTGGGTTGGATGAAGGCCCCGACAGGGGTGAAGCGGGGATTAACACGAATCGAATCCGTAACTTAAGTCACACACACAACATGTCCTAGCCTGTAAGTCGTAAGCCCGGCAAAGCCAAGTCACAAACAGGCCGCAAGGCCCACAACTAGCACCAAGAACTCTCGCTCTCTCTTGTAATTCTCCACCCTCACACCCCTAGATCGTAGTTCGCATCGCTAGATCGCGCTAACCAAACTGTTCTAGCTAATAGAAACTGTAAACTATCTCTAACTGTTAATTAAAACCTAGCATCTAGTGTTACCAAGCCACCGAGCAAAGCATCCTTGTGTGACTATGCCACAGCAGTTCAGCAGGATGAGCAGGATGAGCAGGAGGCGGAGGAGGATTGTTAAGAGGCCAGGCCAGCACCGAGTTAATCTACGCATCACAACGCACACTTTTCACACAACCGACCAATGACCAGAAATCGAAAATCGAACAGCGAGTGTCGAATATAGAAAGTATCGAAATCGAAAATCGAATACCGAATATCGAAATCAATCGAACCGAAAAGCGAACAAGCAACAAACGAAACGAAAAGAAAAGCTAACCTGGACCTGATCCAATTGGTACTTCAAACTGCAGTTCAACTCAAAAATCGACCCAAAAACCTTTCTCTCTCTCTCTCCCCGTGACCAAACCGAATCCCCCACCACGTCCACCACCTCGTCCACCACGTTCATCCTCCAAAACCAAGCAAACAAACAAACAAAACTCTTTCGGTCCACGCCTCCCCATTTCAAAAGAGAACAACAACAACCGCTCACCAAAGTTTTCTAATCCTACCATCCAAAATTTGAACGCCGCTCTCCTCCCACCAAAAAACCCCCAAAATCGCTGAAAAGCCGCCCTTCTTCTATATCTCTCTTTCTCCGCAAACTCCGAACCGTTCCTCCACACAAAACCTCCTTAACCTTTTGCATATAACAAAACACGAAAAAAGAGTCGAGAAAAAATGCAATAAAAACCAACTCAATTCCACAAAATCGAAAAAGAACCAAATGTTTTGAAAATACCCTTTCTCTATCACCTGCCTAAAAATAAAAAAATCGAAAGAAAAAACAAAAAGAAAAAGAAATAAGAAACCGAAACAAATACCAAACAATATCCCAATTTGTTCCTTTCTTTCTCTCTCTCTTTCTATCTACCCTAACCGAACCTCATCCACAGTGTTGAGCTGCAGAAGGCCAATCTCCTGGAGCAGGCCCAGGCCCAGCAGAACGGCGGTGCTGCCGCCGCCGCCGCCTCCGCTCCCGGAGCGGCTGCTGCCGTCGCCGGAGCAACTGCGATCGCCGGAGCAGCCGGAGCTCCGCCATCCGGCACCAACGGAGCCATCACGACCGTAGCCCTCACCGGCGGAGGCGCTGGCACCGGCGGCGGTGGTGCCGTTGGACCGGCTGCCGGAGCTGCAGGAACCGCTAGCAACGGTACTGCCGCGGCAGCCAATGGCGGCACCAGCAACGGCAGCGTCTCCGCCGTGGCCGCCGCCGCTGCCGCTGCCGCCGCAGGCTATGCCAGCGCCAATGGCAGCCAGGGAACCAATGGAACCGTCGGCGTTAATCCAGCAGCCGCCGCTCTGTCCAGTCCCCTGGCCTCGGCCCTGCAGCTGCTCACAAAGCCGGGAGCACTGAGCGCCCTGTCCAACCTGAGCGCCCTCGATCTGCTCAACCTGACCACGCTGGGCAGCAACGGAGGCGCTGGCACCCCGGGCGGACCGCCGGTGCAGACGACGGGCGTAAACCGTGCCAAGGGCCACTATGCCACCTCGCGGTTCCGCCAGCACCAGACAGAGACCGGCGGCGAGGCGGAGAAGCCGCGCAACAAGTTCAATCCGTACTAGGAGTAGGAGCTGGAGTCCGCAGAGGAGCAGGAGCCAGGAGTCGGAGCTGCAGCAGCCCGAGAGGAGTCAAGTTATAGTCGCTTAGTTTTATAGGATTTCCATGATAGCGTTGCGAAAGCTTTAGCTTTAGCGTTTAGATATTCTTGAAGAAGAAGCAAAAACAAAAATTGTATAAAAATTCGGTTTAAAGAAGTCAAGATTGTGGCTAGCAGGAGTATTTGAAGTTTCAAGACAATTTTTACATCTAAATAGTAACCCCACAGCGACCCCATTCAATATTTATGAAGCAAGCTAACCAATCTACAATAACTACAGTAAACAGTCTCACTTGGATCGTAACCGTTTAATAATCAATCGATCAGAGTCAGAATCAGAATCAGAAATCAAACCATATATTGTGTATCGTATCGAATATATATAGGACCGAGTCGAGATATTTTGACCAAGTGACCAAGGACCGACCCCAGTGGGCGCTCGCTATAGATTTTGGACCCCAAAAACTTTTTGATAAACGCCTAAACTAAACTTATATATATACATACAAGCGAATATGTATCGTACATTACATAGAATTTGCCAAATTTTAGCGCATCCCTAGTAGCGTTCTTCTTAGATTAGAGATTACAGATTAGACCGCGAATATCGAGTATATAGAGCAGGTACCGAGCATTAAACTTAGCCTCAGCAGCCAACAATCTTTCCCCCGATCAACAACCATTCATTGTAACATATAACACACGCTCCAATATCTTATAAATCCATTGTGTACTCTCTTAGCTTCTAAGCACTAAATGTATTTTTCCCCATATATATACGGATATAACCTTAAGCATAAAGACCCCAAAAAGCCATTTGTCGAGAAGGGAAACAGAAGCAGAAAGCAGCAAGAAAGTGAAGTGAAGCAGGCAGAATATGAAGTGAAATGAAAGAACCTTCTATAAGAAGTTTACAAAAGAAGAAATTCCAATGCGTTGAGAACCCGCCTGAGGTCCGAAGATGGGGCGCGACAAGATGTGCGAGCGGGGGATCAACGACCTTTATGGACCAATTCGCTCTAATTGACGCAATCCACGCAATGAGAAGCGTACAAAAACCAACTAACTATTTGAATAGAAAAACGAAACGAAAAGCACACGGAAAAGCCAAGGGAAAGGGCGGATTTATAGATGGAGAGGAAGAGTAACGTTATCATGTATTAGACTTTAAGTCTTCGATTGTTTATGGAACTTTAGTTTTTTGTTAGTTTTTACACTTTATACATTTACCCCCCAAAATTCCCTGAAATTTGTATTTATTATAATGCGATTGTAAATTTTTGTTATTATTTTTAACCAAAAAGAGATGAAAACACGAGAATAATGTTGAAAAAGTATTTGGAAATTGAAATTTCTCTAACCTAAAGTACACGGAAAGATAATTGTAGCTACTTTATGAAGTATGACTCATACTTGATATGATTTCTCTTATTATTATTATTATTATTATTACGATTATATATTTAGCTGTAGTTGTAAGCGAGACAAGTGACACACATTATGTAATAACACACTTTAAGCTAAGCGGGCTTACGATTTTATAACCAAATTATATTCCTAACTATTCATACATACATCTCGACATACATACATACCCTACATACCCTACATACCCTACATACCTTACATACTTATATTATGCCACAAAATAATAACACAAAGGTAGAACAAACTAAAATTCGAGTAACGTAACGTAACACGCAAAATACATATATTGTATTGTATTGAATGTAATACTACTTCTTGACATTAACATACAGAAAATAGACAAGAACACACACCTAGAAAAGGCTTTACCTGTAGAACAACAACAAGAACAGAAATAACATCAAGCGAAAGGAACATTAATAATAGCGGCATAAAACCTACATATTTATATGCAATGAAGAAATGATGGAAACTACATACATGAGTTTGTAATAAAGTGAAAAATGAATACTAAACTAGAGTTCAGTAATGAGGGATTCCCAAAGGGTTCTGCCAAAGATCTTGTAAGAACAAGATGAGTAACGTCATACGATTTGTACTTACATTTATCATGCTGGCTTGAGGCTCTTCTTTATGTTTTGTTTAAAACCCAAAGGGAGAGGGAACCGCTCTCTTGTACCACTAACAAAGACATCTGCCAACTCTCAAACGTTCTAGATCTGTAAGCACACATACGCACTTGCTTAAGATGTGACATGAAAGCGCCATTAATATTTCAGATTTTTACACTCTTAAAGCCAGTGAAAAATTGCTCTCATATCACAGATTAAAGATATGCTCGTTATCCATCTTGTTACTATAAGTTCGTTCTTCTATGGATTGCTGGGGCTATCTACAAACACCTTCTAAATTGACAAAACATTTAATACCAACTGTGTCTTTACGATTTTTCAGAATATCCATGGAGACTGCTGGTCTGCCCATACCCGGTTATCACTACCTTGCGCCCAGTGCAATTGTTAAAACACCCATTCACTAAATGCAACAACAATCAAGCAATAAACAATAGCTGAAACTGAAAATTGAGGAGCAGGAGAAGGAGGAGGAGGACAAACTGCAACTGGAGGACAACACCAAGCAGGAGCAGGCAGCAACATGAAACGTCAAATGTTAAATCATAAGCAATATATAAAGCATAAACCAGAACATCTGCAACATCAAGGGGAGATCAGGAGAAGAAAGCATATATCATATATGACAATGTCAGCAGCAATCACACTTTGAATTCATAACACACACTCACACGCGGAGAGACAGAACCATACAATGCATACACGTTATATTTATTCATTGATTCTTATTAATTATATGATACTTTTTCATTAAGTTTTAAATGCAAAGGGCAAAACAAATACCACAACAAGAACTTTTATGTTAAACCGTTTTCGCGGGGGCTTCGCCCCCCAAAAGTAAGAACAGAACAGCAATTAATTGTAAGATTAGTCAAAATGAAGACAAAATAAACAAGCAAAAATATATAAAAATCAATTAACCACGTAAACATAAACATGAAAGCGAGAAGACGAGAGAAACCCAGAAAGGCAGAAAGGAAAATTCAAAATGCAGTTAATTCTAAGCCAACGTTTTGTGCACACGAGCATGACCAAAAAAAGGAACAGCAAACAAACAAACAAACAAGAGAGGAAACAAAAAGATTTAAACTTAGTAAGAAACGAATACGAAAGAGACATTGAACAGACAAGCAGAACAACCAACAAACAGGCAAATCAAGCAAGCAAAGACAGAAGGATGATTAAATTATAATTACGGCCAATTGCATCGAGATAATTGCGTTTGTTAGTTGTTTGTGTTCATATATGTACACACATAAATATATATTATATATAGACACGGCGATATATTGATACGATAATTTTTTATTTTATTATTTCTATTATGGTAATTGTTATCGAAATTGTATTTGTGATTTTTGAATATGTTTAGACTGATGTGCAAAATTGATTCTGTTTATTAATTACAAGTAAACTACGACGTACGCATATATAAACAATGATGGACTATAATTACTAGTTATCCCTCTCTTTCGTTCTATCCATCTTCTAAACCAAATTACTCATTTATTCAAAATTAGTTTTAATTCTAACAAAAGCAACTGAAGCGACAAAAATCGAACTAGCAAAGGGATTTCCAATTGTGAATTGACATCAATTATAATTACTATTATCAAAATTGTTGTAGTTTCTATCGTTTCGGTTTTAATAGCGAAAGGAAAATGCCAACTGCTGAATGGTAAAAAACACATATTTAATCTACTTACAAATTAGTGAAATCAATTCGAATTACAATAATAATTTTTAAGCACATTTTTTGTGGCGATTAAAAAGACTTTTTCTGGAGGCGTGTGGAAAATATGAGAAATGGATTTAAACATTATATTACAATTATGCTTAAATTAAAGTATAATTTTAATTTATTAGCTGTTAAATTTATACGCAAAACAAAACTAAAAAAAAACAACAACAAACAAACAAAACAAAAACCAACCACAACAAAAGAAAACATCAAAAATAAACTGATTTTCAATGTTAAAATTAAATTAATTTTATTCGAATTTAGTTGCTAGGCTGGGCAGTAAAAACAAAACACGAAGACATGAATAACAAGTGTGGAGATTAATTTTAAGATCGTTCAGTTGCATACACACTAACTCACAGTACCCACAGTACAGTAGGGCCTCTGAATGGTGTCAAAACACGAAGGCAAAGGTGAAAGCGAGAGCATCAGTTTGCCAAATGTGGCAGAATGTGTCAAATTTTATTCTACATATTAATTATTTAGTAAGACGAATTATCAAAGCATAAAGGAAACAAAACAAGAACATATCCACTGCAACAGAAAACCAATCTAACCACAACTTATATTATATTAACCGACACACACAAGATACAGAAAGAAGTAACAAAATATTAAACCGAAAAATGCATACATATAGAGGCAAACATATCCCAGAGAACGCAATGCATGTATCTATCTAGGAATATCTCTATGATTTCTATCAATATATCCCTTACCTCATGTATCATCGCCTTTAGTTGAATCACACATTACTTGGGATGGCAGAAAATATCTACATGCCACAAATTCGATATATGTATATGAGAAAATCGATATTCTGTTTGATATATCGCTTTAATATAATCGGAAAAGGAGACAAGTGAATTTTATTGATATTTTTCGATACTATCGATTTTTCAAAGTTAAATGTAATATTTTTAGACATTTAAAATTTCGATAAATCAAAGTTTACGATACCTTTTTCGACGTTTCTTCTCGACATACATCCCTTACTCATTACTCACTTCCGCTCTCTCACCAAAAAATGAAGAAAGGCAAACTTATGAGACAACCAAACTTGATTACAGGAAATTGTTAATAGCATAAAGAGGTATTACTATAAATAATTGAGCAAGCATACACACAAACACAATAGGAGACGACGGTCGATCCAGGCCCCAAGTGTTAGCTCCACTTGCTCGAGGATCAAGCCACTGGCAGGCGGCGAAGGATAAATGATATCATATGCGAAACTATTTCGTGATTTTAGTGACAAATATATATATATTTCGCTGACGACAAACAATTTGAAGCAATCATTTTGAAATCAAGAAGTTCAGTTCCCCAGGGGAACGGAAAAATGAAAATAAAAATATTAAGAAGATGAAGAGTTTAAATGAGGAAACGGAGGAGGAATCAGTCAAGAAACCGTATATCTATATATAAATAAATTATATAAATATACATAAATTAAATATATATAATTATTATTATTATGTACACTTGTATTTAAATGTATTTGAAATATTTAGTAAATTTTTTGCGCAAGTTACACATGAAAAGAAAATAACAAAGGAAAACACTAAAAAAAGATGAGAGACGACGACGATGACGAGGGCTACGGCGGCTACGGAGATAGACGGGTCAACAGCGGGTAACTGGGATTAATAATAAATAAAAAATAAACGCAAGGTACATAAATGAAAAGGGATAACTACATTATGTATGTACTGGATGCGTGTGTGTATAAGAGAAATAGCTCAAAAGGAATTCACAAACAATTTTTACTTAATATGCGTGTAATTAATGTAATTATTAACGACATTTTTGTTGACAACTTGTAAATTTGCAAAGGAAAAATACGTGTAAGAAAAGCAATTTTAATGGTGCCTTAAAAACCAAACCAAGCAAATTTCTTCTAGCCTGCCTTGCCTGCCCGCCCCCCTCAGCGCACTCAGTAATTACGAAACAAACAAACAAATATAATAACTGGATGGCATGTGAGTTTCCACTCCTTTCTAACAATCCTTTCTGAACAATCTTCCCGCGCGGGCTCCAGTGCTCTCAGCCCGGATCGGATCCGGCGAGCACTCGACCCGCAACACTTAGTTAAAGATGTGTTACTGTTTTTCGACATAAGAACTTATCCCTTTTAGCGACGAACCACAATCGCTCAAAGCTATCCTCCGAGTCCGTGCGGAGAGTTGCCCGCTACACTCGATTCGGATTCGGATTCGGTTGACACCTTGACACCGATTCGATACGATACGATACGATACGATACTGCAACTGACCCAAGAGTAAATCAACAACAATTAGCCCGACAGCGAGAGAGAGGAGAATATATACCCAGGACACGAAGAAACATATTATTAAATTATACACGTACACAGGAAACCAAAAAAGGACACACATATTAATGTTTCTCTCAGTGTAATTAAAACGTCACTTGAATGTATTTGCTCACATTTTTACAATACATGTCGAAAAGAACAAGAACTCTACACAATAAGCAACAAACGTAAAGCATTTAAGGCACTTGATCGGTCTCGAATGAACGATGGATAAGGATCGTTGGGTGGATATGGACATAGATATGGAAGCAAGATCATTGTTAAAAAAAAAAACGCAACTGTAGAAAAAGATTATGAAACAAAACAAAACACAAAAAAAAGGTATAAAAGAAAACGAGGAAAAAACAAGAAAAAAACAACATATTTATATACATATATAAAGCAAAAATGCAAACTTTACATTAAGGTATTTTAGATATTCTTATTTAATATCCAGAAAACAAGACAAGAAATTATACGAGCAGAGTTTTAATTTAGAGCAGAAGGAGAGAGATGGAGGTGGTGTAGATCATCGGGTCTAAGGATTGAACAAAAATATAAGTATGTGTATTTAACTAACTAAATATCGGTGTTAGAATCGTTAAGTAAACTCTAGTAGTCTGCGCAAGGCGAGATCAGAGAAGTGTGTGAGTTAGAGCAAAGACAATGCAATGGATAAGATGCGTAACGCTTATAAATTTAAATTGTCATAAGCAAGCTATTTTTCTGCTAGTGAAAAAATTTTTATAGCGTTACGCATCTCATTCGTTTGTACAGTCTTTGTCAAGAGGGTCGCTTTCTCTACCGATTCTACGCGCTGTTACGTTACTTACATACCGAGTATTTCGTTGCCACATTATCACACTCACACCGAGAAGGGAGGGGAGATGAGATTATAACTACGTGTATTCCAATTCATCAAAGCAATTGAAGAATTAATAGGACACCTAGGCCAGCCAGGACGAACCTCGACTTCGACTGCGACTTGTCACTAGAAATATACGAGACATCTAAGGTTTCTCAGCATAACAAAGCGAATCAAAGCAAAACCAAATATCGGGCATACGGCATATTAACTTATAAACCTACTTAGAGCGACCACTTAACTACTTGCAGCATCACATAAGACACACACACACACGTAACAGGGCCTCATCGTAGCGTTCTTCAGACAATATAGCGTATGGAAATCTCGGAATCAGAATCAGAATCAGAATCGGAGTAGAATCGGAATTGGAACCCTGCGGTTCAGATAGTACATTGGCGCAAACTTAAGATGGTGTTTTCAATGAAATTAGCATATGTATATGTTTATGTATATGTGTGTGTTTGTATATGTGTAACAATAAAGTTGAAGATCTCTCTCAATCCAAAAACAAAAAAAGAAAAACAAAACAGGAAAGATCAGTGCATTTTCCTGGTTAATCAGCAAATGGGATTAGTGGTTTAGTGAACGTACGTAGGACTCTCTCTTACTCTCATCTTTGAAGAAGACGAAAAGAATGAATATGCAGCATAAAATTGATAAAACTGAACAATTGGGATCAACTTATATTTTAAATATAAGATTAAATTGTAAAAAACGAAACGAAAAACCTAAGCGAACCTTTTAATTAAGCCCGGAGTTTGTAGAAGCTACTTAAAATCTAGCGAAATCTAAACAAATATACGAGGAGATGAATTTGTGCCAAAAAAAAACAGAACTAGTAGTAACCACAAGCAGGCAGGAGCAGCAGGAGAACAATAGTAGATACCGAGTTCAACTGGCCAAAAAGCACTACAACAAGGAGAACAACAAAGGGCAGCCACCAGCCACCACAAACGAGAACACAAAGTAAATTCTTTGCTTTTTTTGGGGGAACAACACATAGGAATTATACGAATTTCAATGGATTCACAGTCGTCAGACAGCTACTCCTCTCACACAAGTATTTAATGTTCACATTTGCTCAAGGCAAAGCACTTAAAGGAGCTTATTTAATGAAAAACGAAAAACAAAAACCAAGAAAACCAAAACCGAAACCGAAACCAAAACCAAATACAAATCGATACTTAACCATATTGATGTGTGTGTAATCATTTCCACATAAATAATATTCAATCTGGCTGTATTCGCAGTTTAATTGCTAGAAGAAGGTGCCAAAGATCCCAGATGAACCAAAGCTAAAGCTAAGGCCTGCAAATTCGTCGGCAGTTCACTCCCCATTGGTTTCGTTGCATACATTTAGGCGGAATCTTTGAGGCATTCGAGACTTGCGTTGCACTTTCGGTTAGCCCCCGAGATTATGTTGCAAGAACAAGGCTGCAAGTCGGCAAGGCTCCTAAATTAATTAATTACCGATTAATCGACAAAGGTAAACACTAAAAATGAAACGTAAACAAAGGCGAACGCTAACTAAACATATTTACAAGTTGAAGAAAACTGCAAGGCAATCATATAACTAGAGCTTCAATAAATAACAAAACAAAGGACAAGGTCATACGCGTGGAGAGGGTGGAATTATGGCTATTAAACCAGTTGAAAATGCCTAGAACGTGTTTTTGGATAAATATATATTTAAGCCATATTCACAAGTGGATGAAAAACAAAACTATTTGCGTTATTATTGTGGTTAAAGCAAGGCAAAGGGAAAGACGGGAGTTAATAATGAACAAAACCAAAAGTTAGTGCCAATTTTTAGTGCAAATTTTTGCGTAATTGTTTTAATTTCAACGTTATTAAAACTACACCAAAGTAAACAAAAATCAACCAAAAAACAAAAAAAAAATATAAAACAAAAACAAACAAGAATAATAATAATTTAAAACGAACAGTTGGTTTCAGAACCACCAATTTTTGGGAGACTTTCAATGGGACGGACAGGAGGAAAGCGTAGCACTCAGCACCGCCTAGTTTTCGATGTGAACCAAAGTGTGTAGTATAGTGTAGAGGCTAAACTAACCCACGTACATGACACACATGTAGCTCTCGGCTCAAGATGCATTCGACACCCTTATTTCGCACTCCACAATCAATAGTTATCGGGGCAGGGAATGGGAACGGAAACGGAAATGGGAACGAGGCGGCACTCGGAAATGGGTTCAGCAGGGGCAGCACTGAGAACAGGTCCTTTCCACACACATAAATCACACACTCACACTTGCAAAAGTAAACGATAAAAATTAAATCGTAAAGTTAAGCCATAAGTAAAATTAAATATTGTTTATCTGTGTACAACAATAATATTTAAATAATTCTTAAATGTGTATTATGACTCTAAACAGAAAACTCACTGACTACATCATATGTTTAAGGAAGTGTCCCGAAGGATCTCCGATCTCAGAGAGGGGCAGCTCCTGTAGGCCACACTTAGCCATTGAACATTAGAGAAAACCAACACACACACTCATACAGAGAACTTAATCGCAGTAAGAGCATACAGTATACAGTATACAGATACAGATACAGATACCGATACAGATACAATAAGAATTCTTAAATAATGGCAAAATGTACAAGAGGACAAACGGTAAACACGAGTTGAAATGACAAAGGTAAAAACAAGACAAAGCTAAACAAAACACAAATGATGAAAGTAATGAAAGAAAACTCGAAAAGCAAACATTATTTACAACATATTTACAATTCTATAAATTATATTTAAAAGTATTTACATATATATGGGGGGCATATGGTGTGCAGGGGTGTGTGCGACCCGACATAGAGTGCAAAGGAACCCCCAACCACACACATCACGCATACGTAGCCATCGGTACAGGACACCCACACCCACACCCACACCCACACTCACACACAACACACAACATACTATATATGTGCAATACGACACACACTCACACGCAAAGTTAAGTGCATTATAATTGAATTTATAGAGTTAAACGAAGCTATTAAGTGACATTATTTAACTGATTAACTGATTAACGATCACGATTATTATTACGATGCATACGCATTTACTCACAACTCATATACACACCTAAATATAAATATATATATATACATATATATAGAATATACATGGCATATATCGCTGGAGAATATTTTCGTTGATCAAAACAATCCATATAGGCAGTAAATTAAGTTACCATATATAGACCACACATCATATCAGACACAATGGAAATCACTGCAAGTTTACCCGAAACCAACAACAACCAGTAATTGTATGAACTCAAAAGATAAAGATTTTTGAAAGCTACATAAATGTGTTGCGTTCTTTGAATAAATGTTTTTGAGTCGAATTTTTACTTCAAAACCCGATTGAAAAAGTCTCAAAAAAAAAAACAAAAACAAAGATAAATAAAAACGAAAAATAAATAAAATTAATAGAAAGCAAAAGACACACAGACCTAAGCATAAGAGCGTTAAGCGGGATACATTCTTACAGAGTATCTGTGTGAAAATCGTGGCAATGTTGCAGAAAGTTGATAATGAAAATGTACCACTTGAAGTAAGGGAGAACCCAAGATAAGAAAGAAAAGAAAAACAAAAACAAAAACAAGAATTTAACACAATTTTTGAATTCATTAAATAAAGGTATGTGTTTAGATATATTCAAAACGAAACCCCGACTTGTTGTTTTATTTTACGATTCGACCGGGTGTAACCCCATTAAAAAGCGCTTTATTTATACAATATATATAATAAGCAGGTATTTCGAGGGGGCTTGAAGCGCAATAATGAAACAGATGCTTATACAACACGTTTTCAAAATGTTTATATTTAAAAAGTCAATGCAAACGACGAATGGCTAGAGGCCAACTGGCCTCAACAATGGATGGCCGAAAGACCGCCAAACTTCATTCATAAAACCAAAACTTATTGGCAGCATACAAAAATAAACAATTTTATTTTATATGCTCGCACTCTTCTCCTCTCATTTATAAACAATTTAGCGACGAGAGACCAGAGCGAGCGGAGAGCCAAGAGGGACCCCAGCGGAATTTTAACTGAAATATTATTTTAGTCTCACGTCATGCGCCGATTTGTTTGGCCTCTAATTATATTCGATAAGCGGAACCTGAATGAAACAAAAACGGAATTTAATCATCAATTTGACAGCTTAGCACCTGACCAGGCATATGGAGTACTGGCGTTACGATTGTAGGCTGGACACGTTTCGAAACGAACCCTATAATTATCTCACGCAAACCCAATTCTGAACTTTAAATGCTTTTTTTGCATAGCAATTAAATTTCAAAACTGACTCAAACTCATTTGACACAGTAAAACTTCGAAGAGTGTTCTTTTAATCACGAGTAAAATCCTTAATAAATATATTGACATAATTAAGTTACATTTCGATGTTTCTTTCAATATATTTGATTTCATTTTATAATTTCTTATAGACTTTTCAGTCATTTATTATATAGATAAATAAATAAAATGATTTCTATTGTAACTGTTTCAATAACCCCGAAATTATGTAAACACTGGAACTTAATAGTGTCAACATGACGTAAGCGTGATATTGACAAGGATTTAAAAAATACGTATACGACATGTTGGCGTGTAAAATTAGCTTTCATTACTGTATATTGTTTTTTTTATAGCTTTTTCATTTTGTTTGTATTATTTTTACTTTCAGATTGACATTAGTAAGCCAGTTAATGGCATAAACTACCAAAATATGCAATATATCTGGTATTCATGGAACACATCGATTAACAACTCTGGGGCAAAGATCTTAAGTTTATCAAAGGGAAGCATCAACCTGGAAAAGTATGGTAAAGGGTATTTTTACTGTATATTATTTAAAATCAAGCTCATTCCAGTTCCGTCCAATTTGTTTTCTATATTTTTTCAACTGTTATAAAAAACAAAATAGCCCACTTGTTGATAACAATTGCATAAACGTAAATCTACTTAACCCTGGTTATGATCATGACTAACATATGTAAATATTTCGGTCTGTATATACTTTTATTATATATGTTTCTTCTGCCACCGAAACAGTGCGTTCGCCTAATGGTTTGGCTGCTGGCCAAATCGGTACAAGAAATGAAATATAAATTATGGAACTATCACGTTTGCGGCACGTGACCCCTGAAAGTGGCCAAATTTGTTGGCACAGTCGCTGCACCGAAGATGGATGTCCAAAGGCAGTAAACCAGCACCCAAACATTGGGAAAACTAAGATTTATATAGCCTTTGTTGCATAAGTTTTATTAATATGCCGGCAGCGTAACCCTGCCACCATAAAATACTTTAATGACTTTTATTCTTTTATCATTTTCTCTGTACATATGTATGTGGCGCATAAAAAAGACATAAAATCTGATTTCGCTAGGTATTTTGGGAAATACTCTTGACGGCGGCATTATTCTATATAGTTTTGCACTTAAACAGTGTGTGAACTCACATTTCCTTAAACTATTTTTGAAATTATAGATAAAACAATTTATTTGCCTACTTTTGGATACTTTTTTAAAGGACTTTTTAGTTGTTTCCCATTTTTCCTTACATACGAATGATATTCCTTAATCTCGTGATATTTTTTCCCGCCTGCAGAGACAATGGATGAGGAGACCCCTTGGACTTTGCCTACCCATCACCATACCCAAGACCTACCCGCAATCCACTTTCATCGCAGCCAATCCAGCGGCGACACACACGAACCGAAGCCATAATCTCGCGGCAAAGCCTAGCCAGAACTCGGAACCCCTCGGTAAGAATGGAACCCTGCAGCGCTCAACAGTTGGTCGGACGGTCGGCGGATCGAGCTTCCTCACTCGCCGACGGGCTGCGATCGCGACCGCTCGTTTTTTACTCGCGGAGATCGCAGATCGGAGATCGCTGTAGGCTGTTGGCAGTTCGGACTGCGTTTCTGTGACGTTCGCATCGCAAAAGTGCTCGGCGTCGTGGGTAAAAATAAATATATAGATTTCGTAAATGAAAATAACGCGGCGCGAGTGCAGAAATAAACCGAAAACGTGTGCGCTAATCGAAGGCAGTGGTGATTAGGAAATGGCGGCCAGCGAAGCGCCACCCGCAGAGGCGACTGTGGAGGTGGAGTTGCCTTCACAGCCACCGCCGCCGCCGGCAAAGGATCCGGAGGACGTCACCCTAGACGCCATCCTGAAGCATTTGGGTCAGTTTGGGCGCTTCCAGCTGATCATATTCTTGTTGATCTGCCTGCCGATGATGTTCCATGCCATGTTCTCGGTCACCTACGTCTTCACCGCCGCCACCGTGGCGCATCGGTGCAATATTGAGGAGTGCGACACCTCGGAGAGTAGATTCTACGAGCCACATATTGAGTGGAGTATCCCCAAGAATGGCAATGACCCCTGCAATCGTTACACCAACCGGGATCTGCCCCTGTGGAACGAGACGGTAGACATTTGCCTGCCCGAGCATTACACGGCTGAAACGGAAGCCTGTCCCGGCAATAAATTCATATTCCGCGATAACGAAGTGACCATTTCTAATGACGTGAGTATCAAAGTGCCACCACATTGGGGGTGCTGCTATCAGGTAACAACAACGATCACCGCATGCCAGACTCTCTCGACACTCTCACGCCGGCAGACATGGACTTTGATAATAAGTCAGCCGATTGAGGCACATGCTGCTGCCTGGACCAGTTGTGCATGGCGAAAACAATCGCATAAATTGGTCATCAATCCGTCGTCGATAGTTCAAATCTTATCTGCAGTCTATCAGAATAATATCAGGCATTGATTAGCGGCCTGGCTGTGAACCAGGGCAGCCATGTCCCATAGGGTGTTTTGACTTGGCTTAAAGTAAACAAAAATGTTAATCGGTCTATAAGGGGTTCTTTGGAAAGCCTTTTCAGATAAATACCAATTTATATACTTTGAATTTCATCATTTAAGTATTCAGAATCAAAGAAACGAGAACCCTTAAACCAGATTATAGCGTTTATAAACATTTATGGATACTTGGAATAACCGAGATAGCCAGATAGCTCACTGTGAGGTAATAGCGAAGGATCGAACGCTGCTAGCCCCTCAGAACTGCAGACAAACACTCCACTATGGGTTCAATGACTAAATTGTGCCACAATTAATTTACTGATAGCCGCCGATTCAAGTAGATTACAATCACAACCAGACGGGGCCCGAAATCGGGTTAATGCAGTTCAGGTAGGAAGGCGAATGTAAACGTCTTAAAACCATAAAGTTACGCCAAGTGCGCCAGCTGAACCAACAGAAAGACTATTGTGAAGGTCCAAAGGTAAACAGAACCCATAGTATTTAGTTAGCAATTGAGGGGTTAATGGAGGAAATTTACCACTCACAAGGTAAACAAATTTACTTTTCGCGGCCACCTCCGAGATGATGGCCCAACCTTAGAGAACATGCTTATTGTGCCCTACGCTGATAATGTCGGAAGCTGCTACTGCTGCCTCCTAAGTGGCCTGATGAGCCCGGGGAACACATTCTTTATCAGACAATTGTACACGTACTTGATAAGTGCCCCCCAAGCCAGACGAGCTGGCAGGGAAATTGCAACATAGACAAACGAATTGAGATTAAGATATTCCTGAGCAAATGAGGTTACAATTTACGTTAATGGTTGAGGAAAAAGATTTCCATCCAATCTTTTTATAGCGTGGAATTCTTTGCGATATTGAATGAGCCAGTCATAAATAAGAGATTCGCTTATTGTTGCTTGTGTCTAAAGGGAAGAGTAAGGAGGAAAGCTTTGCAAAATGAGATCTTTTATGTCACGTTTGTGGATAAATAAAAATATATTTTGAACAAGAATGGAAGCTAATTGTGGGAATTCGAAGTTTGAATACTCTTGCAGCCTGAAATTTATTATGAAAATGGTTCATAACTTTGTCAAAATTGCATAAACTTCATTTCGGTAAGCTTTTCAGTGCTAGTTTTCATTAGGTTAATAAATGTGCATATTAAATTTTAAATTTAACAAATTGAAATTATTCTTGACTGTTTGAAAATTTTAACTAAGTAAAAAATGGAGTAAAATTTTATTCTACCCGACTCGGCTGTTGATGCTAATCAATTATATATGATTTATAGGGTCGGAAAAGACTCCTTCACTTCTTTGCAAGCTTCTGACTAAAAGTGAAATACCCTACATGGGTATACAAATTACAATGTTTTCATGGATTACAGGACCATTTAGGGATAGAAATATATTTAAATTAATATTTTTTATAACTTAGTGCCAACATAGAAGGGGTGTCAAGTACAAGTACAAGGCATTTTGACTTTATAAAGTATCTACGTAGTACATTATTGATGAACTGTTCATCGTGAACATCACTAGCCGAGACGACAAACCTAAGCTAAAGCTACCAAATTTGATCTAGACCAAGATTAATTTACAATATATTAATATACAATATATATATATGTGTTAATGAAAAGCCTATAACTAAGTAACAGTCTTACAGTTCGATGAGAAGAAATCACGAATTTAATAATTTTGTATTAATTTAATGCAAACTTTTGGTTACCGGTAATTTCACAGTCATTCTTGCACTATGGTTTTCATAGTGGTTTGATATATAATTAATTAATTAAAAAAAATATATAAATATGGTTCTCTTTTAGTTTGACATTTACTGCGACGATGAGTGGAAGCTGTCCATGGTCGGAACCATAAACAACCTGGGACAGTTCTTTGGCATTCCCATTGGCGGATTTGTGGCCGATCGGTGAGTAATAATACCTTTTCCTTAATGCAAAGAAATCTTATCCAATCCACGCTCCTTCGTTAGTTATGGACGCAGCTTTTCCATTGCCCTGGGTGGCATTATGGGCGCCGTCCTTGGTATCATACGTTCCTACTCGCCCAGCTATGTGTGGTTCCTGATCTTTGAGTTTCTGGACAACATGACCAGCAGCACTTTGTACTCAACCTGCTTTGTGATCGGCATTGAACTGGTAGGACCCAGGCGGCGAGTCCTGGCCTGCAGTGTTATCACGGTGTTTTATGCCGTAGGCGAGGTGGCTCTGGCCATGTTCGCCAAAGCCTTTCCAGACTGGCGCATCTTGCTGCGCATCACCTATATGCCCTCGCTCATCCTGTTCGCCTACTTCTGGATCCTGCCGGAAAGCGTGCGGTGGCTGCTGAGCCAGGGCAAGGAGGAGCGGGCCAAGGGTATTCTGCGCCGCGCCGCCAAGGTCAACAAACGAAAACTCTCGGAGACCATGCTGGACAAGCTAGTCCTGGCCAACCGTGACAAGCTGGAACAGTCGGCGGAGAGTCGCTTCCCCATTCGCGAGGCTTTCAAGAATTTCAAGTGGCGGATTGCCAATTGTTCCTTCTGCTGGATCGTCCACGTCCTGGTCTACTACGGCCTGAGCCTGAACGTGGTCCTCCTCGACGGAGACAAGTACAACAATTTTGCGTACATCGCCCTGGTGGAGATTCCCGGCTTCTTCATGCCGCTGCTGATCATGGACCGCTTCGGACGGCGCTACTCCCTCTGCGGTCTGATGCTGGTCAGCGGTCTCTGCTGCATCGGAACCATTTTCGCTGGCGCGGATCAGCCGGTGCTGCAGCTGGTGCTGTTCCTCATCGGCAAGTTGACCATCACTGCCAGCTTCCAGGTGCTCTACTTCTTCGCCTCGGAGATCTATCCCACTAATCTGCGCAACAGCTTGCTTAGCTTCTGCTCGATGATGGGCAGGTTCGGCTCCATGCTGGCCCCGCAAACGCCTCTTCTGGTGGGTACCGAATGGGATGACTGAATACATCGGTTAGTTATATGTTACCTCTATTCTCTCTGTACCCTCAGGCCAAGTATTATGCCAGTGCTCCGGCCCTGATCTTCGCCGGAGCTGCCATTGTGAGCGGACTGCTCACCCTATTCTTCCCGGAGACCACCAATGTCGTCCTGCCGACAACTGTGCAGGAGGCGGATGCCATTGGCGTCAAGAAGAAGCCGTCCCAGGCCAGGGATCTCGATCTAGTCGTTCCGGCGAGTCAACCACAGTAATCGCAGCTATCATTACCGTAATCTTAGCCTAGGCAGCCTGCAAATACAAAGACATTTCTCCACAAGTGTGTTATATACTTTAAGATAAACCATATAAAATATATATACTATTAATAGCATTAACAAAGAACTGAGCTTGATTTATTCACTGGCGATTGGTAATGGTCAACATTGGTACTTAAGCCTAAAAATGAAGTTCAACTTAATTCTATCAGTGTGGAAAATGACAAAAGTTTGTACAATTATAAAAAAAAAATATTTTAGCTTCCATTAATCAGTTGGCTTTGAAATATAAACAACAATTAACACAACAAAAAGGTAATTCATTAATCAATTCAATCTTCGCCGAAATTAATAACTTGACAAGTAAATAAACAAAATATAAAGTCGCTTTCTAGCTGAATTTAAGAGAAATTTCCATAATTAAAATACAAATTTTGATTTTTAAATTTCAGGGAAAAAAGTTTGAATACTGGATCAATGGCTTTGGCTAAAGAACTGCGCTATTGTCTTGGTCCCACTTGAGGAACCTCCAATGGTGGCATTCAAAGACTTCGTCTTTTGCTTCTTCTTCTGAGCCGGCGAGGTCTTGTCTTTGCTAAGCGCCGCCGCTCGGGTTCGTAAGTCCTGCTGATTAAGTTCGCGCTGCAGGTTCCTGGCCACATGGTAGTCAATGTGCTCCGGCATGTCCACACTCTTTACATATGCCTTGCACTCGGAGCACTGCTGCATCGGAACATCGCTGCATCGCGGCGGCTCCTTTACACTGAAAAACTTGGCTATGCTATTGCCAGCAGAAGCAGAGCTGTTAGTGACTGCCTTTTTGGGCTTTTTCGGCGGCGTTGGCTTGGTTGCGTCCTTCTGGCGGCAATCCTTCTGCCTCTCCTCTCGCAGCTCACTCTTCAACTGGCGGCTCAGCTCCTGGGCGAAATGATGGTCCCGGTGAGTTTGCAAAGCCTTAATGTCGTCGAGTATTTTGGCACCGCACTGATCGCACTTTACCGTGGGCAAAAGGTCAGAGCGCAGCTCGGGCACAGCGTACTCGGCGTAACTCTCCTTGTAAGTGGCGTCCACTTCGTTGAATTTTCGTTTAGAGGAGGTAGATGGCTGTAGTTCCTCTTCGGTAAGTGGAGGTTGCTCAGCATAAGCTGAACGAGATTTCATTTCTGACGTTGTAGAAGTCGACTTAGAGTGATCCTTTTCTGCCTCAGGTTCCTTTATTGCCGATGTCTGGCCCGCTCTTGTTAAATCGGTATCCTCGACAGTATCGTCATCGAAATCCTTAGCGTTGCTAGCCTCGATGGCGTCCAACTCCTCGGCCAAACCCTGCATATCAGAGGAGTTCTCACCTGCTGCCTCAGACTCCTGCTCCCGAGTCTCCTTTTGTTGCTTCAGGTACTTGGAGAAGAAGCTCTCCTTGAGCTCTGGAGGCGTTGAAGTGATAGCAGTTCCCTCGGCTTCGGCTTCCGCTAGGGTGACTGCCTTCAGCTTCTGCTTGTACTCCTCAAAGAAATTCTTTTTTGGGGCTTCTTTAGGAGGCGCAGTCACAGGATTTGTGGCGTCTGGCTTCTTATCATCTTTCTTCGATAAATAGTTGGCGAAGAAGCTTTGCATCTTAGACTCCTCCGTCTGTTTGGGCTTTATTTCTACCGGGATCTTTGGCGGTTGTATAGGCTCTTCTCCGCTCACCTTTCGCTTTTTGGCCGCCTGGTTGGCAAACATCTCCTGAAGCTTGTTCTGGGCATTGGAAACGGTCTCAAACTTGCCGACGCTGATGCCTAGGAACTTGATGGCATTGTTCAAAGCCCCCTCGCTTCCGGCCCGCAGGAACGTCTTTGTATTGGCCTTAATTAAGTCCAGTGCATACTTCGCCAGCGATTCTTGATCATAATCTTTAAGCGCGTTGGACCGAGAACTAGCAACCTCCTCGCCGTCAATGTCTTGGACGTACTGCACTACCATCTGTTTGGCTTTGCGATTGTTCTCGATGAAATCCTTCTCCAACCGATCGTTGATCTCAGAGGAGAGCTCACCCAGCCAGTGTTGGAGTGTTTTCAAACCAGTGATGTTGTTCCGCCCGGGGAACCTCTTGCAGCAGCCAATGCTCTTGGAGTAGAAGCGCGGAGTCACTGCCTCCAGGTCGATGCCACGCGAGATATTGAACAACCAGGAGCTAGAACCGGACCCATAGAGTTTAATTATTCCGAACAACAGGCGAAGGAGACTTACCCATTCTTTTCATCAAACTTGCGTTGTAGCTCTGCCTCGGTAAACTTGACGATTTGGCCCAGGAACTTGACGCCCATGGTCTCGCACACCACCTCACCGAATTTACCGCCCAGTCCCTTGATTTTGCCCACGGGCAACGCGTCAAACAGACCGGAGATCTCCGCCAGCGGAAGGACGGTCTGCTTGTTGGGCTTGTTTAGGCCAGCGGCTAGCTTGGCCAGGATCTTGTTGTGCGCTATTCCCGCCGAGCACTCGTAACCGGTCTCCTTCTTGACTGCCGCCCGCACCTCGCCGGCCACAGAGGCGCCAATGAGCAGCCGGATGTCGCTCTGCCGGACGGCGGGCAAATCGTTTTGGTCGTAGGACAGCGCGAAACGTTCGTCATCGATGTAGGGATTAGCGAAGCGGTTCGTAATCTTATTCACATAGTCGCCGATGTTGGAATAGCCAACGGCATAGGTGTTGACCAGCTCCTGCGGCTTCAGCGCAAAGGCGCCCTGTACAGAATACACGTGGTTAGGAGTTTCTCTTGTCTAATCTTAACTTGCTTACACTCTGCATCTGCTGCATGCGCAGGTTCACCGTCTCAGTGATGTCCAGGTACGCCTCGTCCACCGAGGCGCGCTCCAGAAGCGTGGTGAAGCGTTGCAGCACATTGGCTACTTCCTTTCCGGCATCGCGGTACTTGCTCGTGTCCGCCTTCTCCCGGATGTTGGGCACCTGGCAGAGCACAATGTCCGGACAGAGGTCTTTCGCCTCGTCGCCCCGCATGTGGCGGGTAACTCCTTTGGCCCGCGCCGCATAGTTCACTGCGATGATGCCGCCCCCGCGCCAAGGATTGTACTGGACCACGGCTAGGGGCCTGTTGCGGTACTCAGGCTGCTGCTTCTCCTCCACCTGGCAGAAGAAGCAGTCCATGTCCACCAGGAGGACCACGCGATCGTACTTGCTCTGCATGCTAACATGGCTGCGTCCGGCGGCCATGGTTTCATTTCATATTATTGCGCGAATTTCGCAAGAGAGTTGAGAAAAAATCGATTTCACCACCGATACCACCGATCATCGGTTCGGTTTAGCCATTTTTCAGAATAACCCTTCGCGCAAGATTAGAGTTCTTAGAGGTTTTGTAACATACAATTCTTACTGTTATCCAGAAAATTAAAAAATATATTTGTATTAGAGAGTGGCGTTATAAGGTATTTATGTTTTTAAAGGATTTATTTACGTAAAATAGAAAGCAAAAATAAATTTAATATCTTTTACCCGCTATTTTACATGTTATCCAGTGAGAAAGTAGCTAAATTGGCAACACAGCTGAAATGGTTTACGATACATCGATTCCTTCAAGACCAAAACAATCGATAGTACCGATAGTATCGACTTTCTCCCAGCTCTGTTTTCCTGTGTTTCCTTCACTTTTCGAATAATATAAACAAACAAATGGATGTAAAATGTTCGCTACACCATAATTTTCGGCGTGAAATTCGCCAGTAGAAAAGTAGTCCAAATATCTAAAACAACGACGACGAAGCGATTAAAAGCGAAATAAAAATGTGCGTGCCAATAAAAAAGAGACATAAACTAAGCAGTGTCCTGTTTAATTTTTTTTGTGTGAAAACTTGTTAAAAACTAAAAATAAAGTGTGTAGATTACCCAAGTGAAGAGATTAGCTGGGGAAAATACCTGGCAAGCGGTTAGGATATTGATTTTCTGCCAGAAGCCGCTGCCAAATTGCAATTTACATACACACAGCGCAGGCAACTCATACCCATCCCTTATCCTGAATTTTCCTGGGTCCCCAAGTTCATTTGGGTTAATGCACGGATTATTATCGCCGGATTTATTGATCTGGTCAAGCGGTAGCTAGAAATAAATATTCCCTATCGTGCCGCGCTCTATTTCCGGCATTTCTACGCTTCCCTTCCACATTTTCCACCTCTTTCCGCGAATCCACCCATCTACCTTTGCGCATTTTCCGCCTCTTTGCCGGCTGTTTTGATTGATGCGCCGAGTGTGTGTGTCCAACGGCTTAATTTGCCAAACGCACGGATTAGGAGTCCGACTCGGTAGCGGGCTCCACCCCGGTCAAGTGGCTCTTAAATCCCCGGTGATAGGAGGCTCTGCTGTGGAGCGGGGCGGCAGGGAGGACCCACAGGAAAGGGCGTGTTTGTGTGTATTGTTGTGACCTAATTTCCTGTCTGTTTACTTTATGACTGACTGCTTTCCGAGTGGGGGAGGGAGGTGAGGTCGCCGCAGGAATGCTAGCGGAAACGAAAGGTGCAGCACTGACCTATTGTAATATTCCATGCCATATCAAGGTAGTGGTTAAGTGCGGTTGAGTTACTAAACCCACTCTGCTACTGATTGCCCTACAGGGCAGGGATTGGGTTACATTTGTTCAAAGGTGGTTTCTTCTGTTGTTCCATTTAACTATTAAATTTCGGGTAATTTGAGTATTGATATAACCCTTATTATTTTTTCTTAGTTTTTAAAGAAAATTATGATAGGGTTCACTTAAAATTTTAGACAAGATATTTTGGGAAAATTAGGAAGTATTAAGTCCTTTACTGTTTTACTCATCTATATATATCAAAATGATAATATTAGAGACACTAAAGGGTCTTGAAACAGCTTAAAACAAGTAAAATTTGTATTATTTATAATCTACCTCGTAAACTAAATTAAATACGTAATGAATAATAATTATTCTTTAGGATTAAATACTAGGCCTTGGTTCCAATACCAATTACCTATAAAAATCATATTTATTACAAATTTTATTTTACAATCGCTGATGTATCCATAATAATTCCGTAAACTGCCTCTCGGTTTGTGCTCATCTCTGTGACTTGCATGCAAAAGATAATTATTTTCAATTTTACAACTCTAATCAAAATTAATTGCCGTACTCTTTGCTCAGTCAGTCTGTGCCTCTAGCGCTAGCTACCCCTTGGCCGCCCCACTCTATGGTCATGGCCCTTATCCGGAACCCAGCATAAACGCACAATTATGCTAATGGTTTACATGCCCAAGCAACAACAACCACTTGACTGAGCCCCCGCCAAGCGCTGCGTCAACCCACTCACCAACAGAGCTCTCACTCTGCCTCGCTCTGTCCACTCCCAGAGAATTCTCTGCTCTGGCGACTGATTCACCGTGAGACCATCAGTCTGCGTGCGTCCGGCGATGAAGTCACTTTGCTCATCAGTCCAGCAGGGCGTTGTATTTGCAGCTGCGGAGAGCGAAGTGAAATCTAAAGGGATCCCCGATTATCTTTTCCAGCAAAAGCAGCCATGGTGAAGATCTTGCAAGCCTACAACTTTGCCCGCCAGCAGACGTACGCACTGAACGGGGACATCTTGGCGGCCAGTCTAATTGGCAACAACCGGATAGCTATCAGCAGTGCAGAGCAGTTCATCGAGATTTACGACATAGCCGGAAAGCAGGAAGATGCTAGTGGAGCATGTCAGCAGGAGGAGGGTCAACTCAGTGAGGCGGCCGGAGAGCCCGCCACCGGCGCAGGCGATGAACGAACGCCAAACAGGAACACTCTGGCCACGGTCGGAGAGGTGGTACAACTGATCTACTGCGAAACGGGTGAGTTCCATCCTATTTTCCTCACCGAATAAGCGTAATGAGTGCGAATCTCCTCCAGGCAAGTACCTGCTGACCCTAGAAAAGGAACAGGCGGGCAGCCCCGTTCACTCTTCGTCCACCATCAGCTGCACCTCGAGCAGCAACAGCAACACCGTCTGCTCCGAGGACGACACCAAGATGTTCGTACGCATCTACGCTAACTTCTGGAAGTTCCCGGACAGCCGGCTCAACGAGCTACCCATTACCATTCGGATAGCCTCGATGACCACGCCCAAGACGCCACTGGTGGAGAGCATCGATGTGATCGAGTTGCCGCTGCGCAGTCCCCCGGAGCTGGTGCAGTGTTGTCAGACCTCGGGCAACATTATCGTGAGCAGCCGCGACAGGATCTACCTGTACGAGTACACGCAGTGCGTCCACGAGAACACTCAGCCCCGGTTCGCCTTCATCGATTTCCTGCCCTTCAAGTTCTTCGTGCAGCTTAACTTTGTCCCCGTGCGTCTGTGCCTGGCGGAGAACGTGATTGCCTGCCTCAGCCATCGTTACTGCGTGGCCTTCAAGGTGGTGGATGCCCTGGCCAGCCGGGCAAGTGCTGGGCAAGATGTCAGCTGCCTAGACAACGATTACGGTGGCGGGGATGAGCCACTCTCGGAGTCCCTGAGTCTGGGCAGCAAGGCCAGTGCCAGCGGAGGAGGCGGTGGCGTGGTGAGCTCCAGTCACAGTCAGCAGAGCTGCGAGAGCGACTCCCTGCAGTCGACGAGCAGTGGTAAGCCGCCCCTGGCTATCAACGGAGCCCTGCCTGGACGATCGCCGCTGGACTTTAACGTGGCCAAGCTGGTGAACAATGCCTATGGACGGGAATTCGAACCAGAACTGCGCTCTCAGTGGGATGAAACCGAGAACGGCGGTGGAAGGGGTCAGGACGATAACCAGGAGATCACCATCAGCCCCCAACGAGCTGCGGATATAAAAATCAAACTGGTTAACGAGGCCAAGGCCATGAATGTGAGGGGCATCGCCGGCGGCAGTCATCTGGAGGATGCCTCAGTGCAGTACGATGTGCGGAAGCTGCTGCAAATCTGCATGAGGATCTCAGAGACTCAGCCGCGTGTGCTGGATATTCTGCGCTGCATGGACCTCAGGGCCATCTATCAGCGCAGCAGCCAGGGTGCCGACCATGAGGACGACGAGTACGACATGGGCAATCAGCAGGTGCCTAGTGCAGTGACCACCTTCAAGCACGTGAACCGCCGCACGCTCAAGTCATCGCAGCACCAGCGGTGCGTTGGCCACGCCCTGCTGGTTGCCAGCAGCGTGGACGGCTATCTGTACCAGTTCTCTGCCCAGGGCAAGTGGTACAGCGAGAACGAGAAGCCGGTGGCCAGCTACAGCTTCACGGCCCCCGTAATTCAGGTGCACATTAACGACTATGTAGTGTACGCGGTGACCTCCGAGTCGGTGGAGACGCACACCTCGCGCATCGGCCATAAGCTCTTTCACAATCGCTTCGAGTATCCCTCGATCGGCGGTCTATTTCCGGAGGAATCCGCTCCGGACGTGAGTTCGCCCATTGCCGTCGTCGGTCTGGCTGCCTTTATGCATGTCCAGTTCGTGTGTGTGAACCGGGAGCAGCTGGTGCTCATCACCAACGCCGCTCTGGAGCTGCACAAGCGGCGCAGCATGGGCGAGGTGAGTGGTAGCCAAGTGGTGACTGTCAAGCGGAACATCGCGGCCCGCCTGCTGGCCGAGGCGAAGGCCAAGCACAGCAGCCTGCTGAGGAGCAGCAGTGCAGCCCAGTCGGCTACGGTGCCCAACGAGTGGACGCTGTACAACCTGGAGGTGCCCCGCGTGGAGTGCGTCATCGAGGATCTCGAGGGCATCGCGGAGTCGTATCGCAGCGCGAGTAGCTCCAACTTCTACGATCTCATGGAGGAGGCGCACGTCATGCTGCGCCTGAGTCTGACGCTGCAGGGCGAGCGCTTGGGGACAGAGCGGGAGCAGCTGCTCCGCCAGATGTTCGCTGGGAACTGCAGGAAGCTGGCAGACTTTTCAATAAGGTAAGGAGTTTTCGAAATTAGAATTCACCAAATAATTTGAATAAATTCTGCAGATCTTGCAAGCAGGAGGTGTACCTCCAAGCCACTGGTTTCTACAAAATGTGCCAGCTGCAGTTGGTGGATATCTTTAACCACTATGTGGAGCAGTTTATGGACAGCGAAGAGAGTGTCTCGGACACCTCTCAGTTGGCGGGATTGATTTACACGGTGAAGCTATTCCTGCTCGGCCTGGGAACGGACCGTCTTCGTTCCGCCTTTCTCAACCAGACAGTGCGTCCCTGCTTCACCCCCGCCCGGGTGATCCAGCAGGGCTACAAGCAGGTGCCGCTCTCACTGGAGTTCCTCAACATGTTCATCAAGCACGCTCCCGCCGACATACCGCAGATTATGCTGGGCTCGCCCGTGGTGGCGGACACCATGAGCGGGGAGCTGATCAACTATCTCAAGTATTTAAACAAGCTGTAAGTATTTTAACTTATCAAGTTAGGACTTGGTCAAGCATTATATTTCCCTTTTAGTTCACCCGATGAGGCACTCCTGCTTGCTGTGACTGCCTGCCGCATGTCGAACTATTTGCTGGCCCAGGAAATCATAGCCAAGTCGACCAGACGCAGCTTAGCCACTGCCCTGATCCGACACAAGAATGTCCTCTTTGACGACAGCACTGTGATCTATCAGCGACGCCAGCAGCATCAGCAGCAGGCCGACTCCCCTCAGGCAACCAGCTCGCGAGGGAGGAAGTCCAGGCGGGGATTAAGCGGTGGAAAAAATAAGCCCGCTACGCTGGGCACGCCCACTTCCAGTGCCATCGTCTCGCTTTCGGACTTCTGCGAGACCATTTTGCTGGCCAACGAGCAGCCCGCCCTAATCGAGGCCATCAGCGATGCCTTCATCCACGCGCTGTGCATCGAGCACAGCCTGACGCTAGAAGTGCTGCTGCAGCTGTTCCTCAACTACATCGCCTCGCACATTGGCCAGAAGGGCTACCAGACCTCGCAGAAGGTATTCGTGAACATCCTACAGGTTTACTACTACGATCTCTACGACGTGAGCTCCTCCCTGCAGCCGCACGAGATCCGCTCGCAGACGCCACCACAGCTTGATGACGACTATGATGAGGAGTGTAGCAGCTCGCGGGCGCCCTCGCTGCACAGCGAGGCGGATGCCCAGTCGCTGTCCAGCTCCTGTGCCAGTTCGGCTCACGAGGATCGTTCTGCGAGCCTGTCGGTCAGTGGCAGGCAGCAGCGTATCGTTTACGATCAGCTGCAGGAACAGCAGTCGTCGCCCTTCCAGAAGCGCAACTCGAATACGTCGCTCTCGCAGCCGCAGGCCGAGGACGACTTGGCTGCCACCAATCTCAAGGGCCTCAAGATTCTATTTCGCATGTATATGGGTCGCCTGAAGGCCCTCAGTGATCTCATTACCGACCTGCAGTCGGCGGACGTGGAGCAGCAGTCGAGCCGGGAGGAGTTCATGAACCTGCGCATGGAGTGCATCTCCTACATGGTCGGCATGGCTCCCAACTATACCGCCAAGCCGATCGTGAAGAATCCAAACGATCCGCTGGCTGGCAAGCTAATCTATGTGCCCTTTATACCCGATTATAAGCTACCGGAGGGCGAAGAGTACGAGCGCCACATCAAAGGTTACATACGGCCTATACCTTGCCTACTGGAGCGACCGCAGTACCTGAACCGGCTGCCACCCTTCGAGCGTAGCGACTTCAGTTATCCGAACAAGGACGAGGGCGAGTTCGAAGTGCGCTTTCTCAGCTGGAGCAACGAACTGCTAACGCTTACCCTGAAAATCCAGAGTTTGCTGGCCTCCGCCAAGGTGGATCGCGAGATTATCTCAGAGTTCCTGGCCTTTATACAGAAAACACCGCACTTGATAGGCATTGACAGCTTCCTGGTGATAGTTCTGCCCAAAAATTTGGCCATCAACTATCTCCTTAGCTTCTGTCCCGCCTACTTGTGGCAGTACGGAAAGGTGAGCCTTGTTTTACGGAAAAATATCTTTCCTCATAACTCTAAGCTCTACTTTTCCTTGTAGTCCTGCGGCTTCACTCCCAAGCACTGGGAGAGTCTCCTGCGGAAGATACTCAGCAAGCAGGAGGCACTGCCGAATTGGAAGGTACACATTACGGGTTCGTACAAAGAGAATAATTTTATACAAAGATCACCCAAGGATAATGTAAACTTTCAGAGATTCTAAACAACCTGGTGGCCGAGCTGAGCTTCGAGGAGCTGCTGCAGTGCTTCCCCAGCGAAGTGATTCAGAATCGAAACACTGCCCAGTATTTCGCCAAGGAATTCGCTGAGACCTGCGTCCTGTACGAGCACGAGGAGCTCGTCTTTAAAACGCCAGATCGGAAGGAGGGCGAGAGGGAGCACATGCCCATGGACAACATTGACGAGGATAATGTCTTCGAGCTGACACTGCGCAAGGCGGTGGCCAAGCAGCGAAGCATCGCCCTGAGGTCCATGATCGAGTCGACGGGCACGCAGTTGTTCGACGCCACCAGTAATCCCATGTACAATCTGTAGGCATTCCACTTCGAACTAGTTCAAAACTAAATTATCACATTGCGAATCGATAAGATTGATTGGATATTAACCAACGTAGACAGTTGTAGATCACGAAACTACTCCACGTAGCGGGCACTGTATTGTATTTACGATCTGTATTTCGTAGCTTTAGGATACACCACACCCTCAACATTATTTATTGACATTTTAGTTTGACACAAACGCAACATTCGGTTACTGGGTGGGATGATTTACGGAACGGGACGACAGAGAAACCCCCTTCCGGGCTTTAGGTTGTAAAAAACTCGCTCGTCGCGCTTCTAGGCGGTATTGGCCATATTAAACCAGTTGGGAAATCGGGCAGAGATCCCCGCGTAATCCAAGTTTCCTTTGAACCAAGCTTTACTACCCACTACATAGTATTTATTCATCAGTTAACTCCTCTCTACTCACCCACACTCTCTTCTTACACGAATATACCCAAGATCAAGTGATATTTTTAATTCTTGCATTGAATCTGAACAATAAAAGCATAAATACATTACAATGGCCACTGAGTTTAAGTGTGAATCCGCGATAAGGCGGCAGAAGTCGCGGTTACTTAATCCAACAATTAAATTCCGGTCACTGGCTCTGGCTGGGGCTGGTGGGCGTGCCAAGGTAATTGAACGTGCGAACACAAAAAGTAGCGGGCACAGATCTCAGCAGCGTGAATAACTCAGTCAATTAAGAGCGTCGACTTCGACTATTCAGTTACTTAGCGACGCTCGGCAGCTGCAGCAGCATGTTTAAACTGCAGAACACCCTGGAGGTTGTTCCTGAGAAGTCAGAGCCCGGGTCCGAGGCCGAAAGCTCGCCTCCATCCACAGAGGGCTGCCAGCTGGACGCCATCATTGTGCAAATCGGACAGTTTGGTCGCTTCCAGATCACCAACTATCTGCTGCTCTGTCTGCCCATCATCTGCAATGCCTTTTATTCCATTTCCTACGTCTTCACCGCCAGCGAAGTGGCTTACAGGTGGGTCCGTTAAGATGAGTAATCTCATGTGGATCTGCATGGAACATCCCCCACAGATGCAACATCACCCAGTGCGACACTCCGAGGACCAGCTACGACGAGCCCTTCCTTAATTTCACTACGCCGCAACGCCACGGGGTCTGGGACCACTGCGAGCACTATGCCTTCCGGCCGAGTCTGGGGGCTGTTCTGGATCTGTATCTGGGGGCAGATCCCTGTCACAATGGCAGCTTCGATGTGGGTCAGCGGGTCAGCTGCGACTCGGGTTTCATACTGAAAAATGACGAAAAAACAATAGCCAACGAGGTGAGTTCTTCCGTTAAAGGGTGATATTCCGGTTATAAAGTGCTCTTCTTAATCCCTAAAGTTCGGCATTTTCTGCGGCGAAAGGTGGAAGCTGTCCATGGTGGGAACTGTGAACAACATCGGACAGTTTGTGGGCATTCCCTTGGGCGGTTATCTGGCCGATCGGTAAGTTTAAATGAGAATTTATCTTGCTGCTTAAATATTAAGTTACCCAATTATATAATTAAAACTTAAATTACCTCTAGTAATAAATAAAAAAAAACACAAATGCTATTAAAGTTAAGTTAAATTATAAAGCCATTTATCTTTGTCTAGTTTTCTCATTGGCCACCATAACCTTCCACATTGGAATAAAAAAAAATATTTTTTATTAATTTGGTTGCATTTTGAAGTAGTTGGAGATAAGATCAGGTAATTCGGAATGCAGAACACGCATTTTCAAAGAATTCGCGACCTCACCAAACTGGTGTCCCATGTGAAGTTCAAGAAACGCAATCAAACCAAAACGATTATCAAACACGTTAGAGTTAAAATAAAAAAAATAGGAGGAAAGATTTGGGAAGTCGAAGTCTGTATACCCTAGCAGTTTGCAATCTGATCTTTATGAATCGTTCCTTTTTGGTCAAATGAAAATAGAAGCTAATTTGTAATGAACAAAAGATTTAGACATATGATACTGTTTTAAAATTCTATATATCTGGTTTGAAATATGTAATATAAAATAAATTATATATATTATATATATATGTTAAATGAAGTAAAAAGATCGTAAATAATCATTAAAAGCACTAATTAAAATTTCTGTTTAGATAACTAATTTACAATTGTTATTAAAAATTTGCACTTTACTTCTGCCTCTACTGCGTTGATAATTTCTCGTTAAAATGCAAAGGTATACTTAAACATATTAAAACTGAATCGTGATACTAAGTATTTAAATAAACGATCTACTTAAACATGTAAGCATCCAGCTGCGTTCCATTTTGACGCCGCAATTGATTATAAAGAGAGCAGGCCGATGGGTCACTACTGACAAAGCAAAGTAGGTCAGTTCTTAGAAGCTATTCCCACATCCAAAACGTTAATATTATTTAAAATACAAGAGAAATATATAAATATATATAACAAATTTATACAATAAGCATGATCACTTTAACCAGAAAGTTTTCAGTTTTTCCAAAGATACTCCTCTCATTGAAAACATATGTACATAAAATCATTATTATTACTATAATTTTAAAGTCACTTTTGAAACGTGTTTCTTTATAGATACGGTCGCAAATCCATACTGGTTGTGGCGGGCGTCCTGAGCTCCATCGCCGGACTGGCCCGCTCCAATGCTCCCGAGTACTACAGCTTCCTTAGCCTGGAGTTCCTTGACATGGCCGTAGGCAGCACGCTCTTTCCCACCGCCTTCCTGCTGGCCGTGGAGCTGGTGGGTCCCAAGCACCGAGTGGTGGCCGCCACCGTGATCAGTTTGACCTATGGCCTGGCGGAGGCATCCATGGGCTACCTGGCCGACTACCTGCGTGACTGGCGAGTGTTCCTCAGAGTGCTCTACGTGCCGGCCCTGCTGCACCTGCTCTTCATCTGTCTGCTGCCGGAGAGCGTGCGCTGGCTGCTCAGCCAGTCCAATGAGCTGGAGGCGAAGGCCACGCTGCGCAAGGTGGCCCGAGTGAATCGGAAGGAGCTGCCGGAGAGGCAGCTGAGCGAGCTAATCCGCAGCAATCGCCAGCTCGTGGATGGTGAACAGGCCCCTGGAGGTCACTACACCGCTCGCCAGATCACCCAAGCGCTTGGAGGTCGGATTGCCCTGTGCTGCTTCGTGTGGTTCACCCACACCCTCGTCGCCCTGGGATTGAGTATCCACTCGGGAGAGTTGAACGGCAGCAAGTTCGAGAACTTCAGTATGACGGGATTCATGCAGTTGCCGGGCGTCCTGCTTGGCACCGCCCTGATGCACTGGGTCGGACGGCGATGGGCGCTCACCTCATGTCAGTTTACCTGCGCAGCTCTGATTTTGGCAGTGGCAGCCACAGATGATGGTGAGCATAAAATATAAAGTATATATCTCTGAAACCACTCCCATTTCCGACAGATTATCCCCTGACCTCTTCGATTCTGTTCTTCCTGGCCAAGATGATCAGCACGGGCAGCTTCATGATCGTGTACTTCTTCACCTCCGAGATCTTTCCCACAAACTGCAGGAACAGCCTGCTCTCCTTCTGCTCCAGCATGGGTCGCTTTGGCTCCATGCTGGCCCCCCAAACGACTCTCCTGGTGAGTAACTTCTCCGATCCAACCAAGCTCCGGCCCACTAAGACCCACTTTCAGATCGCATACTATGAGTACGCTCCCCACCTGCTATTTGCCCTGTTCGGATTCACCTGCTCGGGCCTCTCGCTGTTCTTCCCGGAGACAAGTAACAAGGTGCTGCCCACCACTTTGGAGGAGGCTCGAGCTCTGGACAGGAGCATGCCCGGGGCTAAGGCGAAAAGTGAAAAGAAAAGTGCTGCGTAATCGAAAGTAAACCATTATCGCGTCGAGAGTATCGGGAACCAGAGAAATCGAAGCTTGTGACTTTCGATGACCAGCAAAATATGATAACAAGTACAAGTATTAGCAATAAACAATATTGGAATTTAAGAAATCCCGGGGCGATATTTGATATATGAATATTTTACATGGGAACTGAGAAGTTAAATATGTTAAGCAATAAATACCTTTGAAATTAAAGGTCTAGGAACATATAAAGTCTGAAGCAATGACCTGCGAAAGCTTTATTCAACTCTGATATTCTTAATCAGCCATGAAATAATTATAGGCCCGATTATGGGGTCTCCGTTTGGAAAGATATTAAACGAGCTTCTTGCAGAGTGATTTCTTTAAGTCACCAGCTTCCTTATTCAGGATACTTTACCATACTCTGGCTGAACACGTAATAATTATTAAATTGATCAGAGTTTACCTATAAATATTGAACTGTTCAAACAATATGATCTCAGATAATGCCAAATTGCGATTTGATTCCAGTTGAAGTGCCCTGGCAAACAAATATGTGTTTAGTCTGGGTTATTTCTCTAATTCCGTTTGTCAACGGGCTTATCAGCTGTGTGACTAGCATTTAGCCGAGATATTAGCGATTTATGGCCAATGACGCTCAGTGGGGCCCAGTGCCATATATCCGTCGGGCAATTTCAATTACAGCTCCCATCGGAAGTTATCATTGATTTATCAGTCTGCCCGGCAACTGAGCGGAGCCGAGCCGAACCGAGGCAATATGATCTAGCAGTCACTTAGTAAGAATTTCCCCCCTTTAATCATCTTTATTCCGGGTAAAGTAAATCAAGTGTGAAGCCACACAGAGAGGCCATGCGCCAAAGTCAATGTCATCGAGCAAATAGCGTAAGATAACCCGAAGGTCAGCGGGACCAAGGAGCACTTGTTGACCCAGTCGAGCAATCAGCTAACAGCTGTCGGCTCAGACGACACCCAGACTCGCCGTCTGAAAGATAAACAAAAACATACAGAGCTGCGAGACCAGTTCCCATATCGATTGATACAGCCCATTCAGAATTTAACGCGCTCGAATTAGGATTGTTAACACAACGAGTTATCGTCGGCTGGGAAGTGCAAACAGTTTAGTATGGGATTAGGCTCTGATAACGCCCCGTCGATAAGCAGCGCCGAGGAAGAGCCACACCAGCATGGAGCATGGAAGAGCAGACAGATTATAAATAGCTTGGAGATACGCGCGAAGAGAGGCGAGCCGCAGAGCCGCCGAATCACAACAGAGCACTTTCCGCACCGCACGAAGCTCGGTCACTCGACCTGCTTGATTCCGTCAGTCAATGAGTAGCACTGCTCCCAGCCAGACGCTCCAGAGCGTCTATAAATAACGCCAATTGCCGTCGGTTCGGAAACGGTATTGTGAAATTTCGGGGGGCGCTGCGAGCGAGTTATAAAACAACGAGCGCTGAAGGCCCATCGAAAGTGCATTCTACCACGTGCTCCGTCCCATAATCAGCGATGACCAGCCAGAAGGAGGAAGCCGGGGGCGCGTCGAGCAATCCCAGGACCAACGGGCATGCGGATACGGAGGCGGCAAAGGAGGCGCAGACGGCGGCGGGTGATGACGACAACTCTCTGGACGCGATTCTGGTGAGGATCGGGCAGTTCGGCCGCTATCAGATCATTAACTATGTGCTGTTGTGCGTGCCCATGCTCTTCAACGCCTTCTTCTCCATCTCCTACGTCTTCACGGCGAGCACCGTGGTCCACAGGTGAGTGATCTGCCAGTGAAATTGGTTAGCTCTTCCACATCTGATCGGATCTGCTTCAGGTGCAATGTGCCGCAGTGCGACAGTCCCAGCAGTGGCTACGAGGAGAGCTGGCTGAACTTCACGGTGCCGTACAAGAACTCTGCCTGGGATGCCTGCCATCGCTACGTGGCGAACGAACCGGCGAATGCTAGCATTCTGCCATATACGGATCCATCCGGAGAGTTCTGCTCCAGGGAGTACTTCACCGATGTCCCAGAGACATGTGGACACGACTTCAAGTTCAGGGACGAGGAGAAGACCATATCAACGGAGGTGAGTGGTCAGAGATAGGGAATATAGCAAATAATTGATTAGCAGAAAGGGGTTATCTAAAAGCGATCTTCAAAGGCTTTATTTTTGGTTTGAATTAAAGCTATTTCTGACATTAAACTGCTTCAATTCTGTTCATTTAAATAAGATCTGCCTGCTGCAGAGGTATTTGAGTTTTCTATTTTTAAGCATCATTAAATTATAAATACATCCATAAACGATTCATTGAGGTCTCCAGAAACATTATTGGGGAAGACCAAGTGGGAAGATGAATATGTTAAGTGATTTATAACGGCAACACAAATATTTTTCATAATTAATTATAACCAAATGTGCACGTTCCATCTACGTGTAAATATTTGCGATTCTAAGTGCAATGTAGACGTTCGACAGGTTTAGAAAAATAGTAAGAGGTAAAACCTGAATTACCTTATCTTATCTCCGACTCCTTTCTACCCTTCTGACAGTCTTTACAACCCTATGAATGTAATGATTGTGTGTCTCGAGAGCAGGTTTATCTCCATTTATTTTGGGTTATTTATTCTTCAGATTTAAGTGTGAAATGTGTAAATTGAAATTTATGTTTGTATTCGGAATATATTTGTCTACGTTATTATATTACTATATTATGTAGACTTACCCCCAATTATTTATATTAATATTATATATATTATTATCTTATAGTTCGGAATTTACTGCAGCGAAGAATGGAAGCTGTCGATGGTTGGAACCATTAACAATGTTGGCCAGTTTGTGGGCATACCCCTGGGTGGTTTCTTTGCCGATCGGTGAGTTAACCTTGACAATGATTATGTTAATGCTCTCTCTGATTGTTCCTTCTCCTCCAGGTACGGCCGTCGCACCATGCTGGCCGTGGCCGGCACCCTGAGCGCCTTCATGGGCATCCTCCGGTCGCTGTCGCCCAACTATTCCACGTTCATGGCGTTTGAGTTCCTGGACATGGCCGTGGGCAGCACACTCTTCCCCACTGCCTTTTTGCTGGCCATCGAGCTGGTGGGTCCCCAGCGGCGGGTGGCGGCGGCCACGATCATCACGATTTTCTACGCATTGGGCGAGGCCTTCCTCGGCTTCCTGGCGTCACAGGTGCAGGACTGGCGCTGGCTGCTCCGTGTCCTCTACGCCCCGGCGGTGCTGCAGATACTCTTCCTGTGGATCCTGCCGGAGAGCGTTCGCTGGCTCCTCAGCCAGGGATCCGAGGAGAAGGCAGCCGACGTGCTGCGTCGGGCGGCCCGCATCAACAAGCGGTCGTTGCCCGAGGAGCAGGTGGAGGAGCTACTGGCCAGCAACCGACAGAAGCTCGGCCAGGCCAATGAGAGCCAGTACCCCATCATGAGGGCCGTGCTCTTCTTTGCCCTGCGGATCGCCAACTGCTGCCTCTGCTGGTTCACGCACACCCTGATTGCCCTGGGCCTGAGCCTCAACTCTGTGAATTTGGGAGGCAACAAGTACACCAACTTCATGCTGAACGGCTTCATCCAGATCCCCGGGCTGCTGCTGCCCCTGATCATCATGGACCGCATCGGCAGACGCTACTCGCTCTGCGCCTCGATGCTGCTCTGTGCCATTTGCATGGGCGCCTCCGCGGGAGTAGGAGAAGGTAGGAGCAGGTGACTTTGCCGCAGAACAAGAAGCTAACACATCCATTCCCCTCCAGATAACTACGCGGGTTCGCTAACCCTGTTCCTAATTGGCAAGCTGGCCATCACGTGCAGCTTCCAGATCCTGTACTTCTTCACCTCCGAGATCTTTCCCACGAATGTGAGGAACAGCCTGCTGTCGCTGTGCTCCATGGTGGGTCGCATCGGGTCCATGCTGGCCCCACAAACGCCTCTGCTGGTGAGTTTCCCATCCCATTTATCCCCTTGAAATTCTGGTACCAACTCTAAGCGATTTATCAATTCCAGGCCAAGTACTACATATACGCCCCGCAGATCCTGTTCGCCACCTTTGCCCTGATCAGCGGCTTCCTGACCCTCGGCTTTCCCGAGACGGCAGACAAGGTGCTACCCACCACCATGGAGGAGGCACGCGACCTGAATTTGGCCAGGCGGCGGAATCAGGAGGATCAGCAGGGCCCGGCGGCGGCTGAAGGAGGGGCGACCCACAAGGTCTCGCAATGATCACCTCTGGCCGGGGACTTCCAAGGAGGCTTGTGTGTTAGTTTTAGTGAGAGCCAATGCATTTGTTGATTTTTTAACGTGTTTTTTAAGCTAAGATTCGTCCGAACTGAAATATTTTAAAGCACAAACTTTTCTGCGTGATATTTATATGCCGATTGAGCTTTTTCTGTTAGTGTAAATGTCAGGAACCATGCCATTATTTATTGTTCGCTAAGTACTATATGTATCTACGTAATCCACTCTGTCTATTAATGGCAGCGGCTAAGAATACAAAATGTTGTCCTGAAATAATTTTAACATTTGCCTTTAGTTACAAATTTTCGGTTTTATTTTGTACATGAAAAAAATGTCTATAAACTATGCGTAGTTGTGTTTTATTGACTCCTTTTTCGAAGTCCTTATTTGACTTCTGGAATTATGTTTTATCCTGTTAGTATTATTTATAGGGTATTCTATTTTAGTCGGAATTCTATAAAAAAGTAAGGGAGTTACTGACGACCCTATAGGCCGTTGATTAGCATCAAAAGCCGGGTCTATATAGCACAGTCCGAATAAGAAAAAAAGTTCTCCGTTTTTTTACCATTTATGAGGTGTAATATTTAATTCAGTTTGCAGTATTTTAAAGCCAATGAAAACTAGCACTAAAAAGCTTTTATAATTAAAAGTAATATATTTTTGGCTTTGTTATGATATATTTTAAGTGATCCCACTCCAATATAAACTTCAACTCCCGGAAGACAGATTTCTGTCCTATTTCTGTGAATTTAGAAACATTTGGGAATGATTAAATTATTAAATAATTCATTTTAAATAAGGAATTATATTTTACGATCACCTTAGTTGTTTACACTGAGTTTATTTCATAAATACTTTTTTATTTAAAAATATAATTTTTTTCTTTTTTATGGGTTTATTTATTATATTTATTTAAATTACTTAAACCTGTCTATATTAGTCAAAAACGTATATTTTAATAACCTAGGTACTAAAAACACATAAATTTGAAATTATTTCTCATGTAGATGCTTAAGTGTGGCAACACTGGTGGATTTATTTATACTTTTTACAGTAACTTATACTTGCTTAGGTCGCCACCTACCGAGCAGTAGACAACACTTCGACAAACTTCTACATCTTCCGTTGTGGAGCGCCACTGTGAACCATTTCAAAAAGGGGGTTTTGAAAGAAAAATATATACTTTTAATCAGGCGATTTACGTTTTTAATTACCGATTATAGATATTTTTACCAGCTGCTGAATACAACAACTAAATATACAAGTTCGAGTCTTTGTAGCACAGAGGCTCAATGTAAATTTTAATGATAAGCTGAGAAACTTAGGACTTTTCAAAAGGATACTTAAAACTTATGAGTCGAGTTTATTATATATATATATGGTTTAATTTAAACGACCATTATTCCTTTAATTTTGTAGCCAGATAAGAAACCTCAAAAGGTATAACTACAAGCTGGAAGAAAAACCTTTGCACTTCAATATCACTTTTAAATTAGTTTTGTTTGAGTATTCTGTGCCAATAAATATTGATAACTTTTAAGTATTTTAATTAATTTTAGTACTAGACATTTGTGTTAACTCATAAAAATACGAATAATTGATCAAACAAAACTTTTGCATTGGTTCCAGTGAACTACTTACATCCGATCTTCAACGTGAGTGTCTGTCCTCTTCCCCTTACCAGGTGATTTCGTAGGTACTTGGCGCTTTTTCGTGCTAAAAGTCAGCAGAGCTCTTAGGTGCCACGTCAGACAATAAATCGAGCAACGACAGCAAACCCTTTTAGTGGGGAACACTTGCACTTGGCTCTTGAATGAAAATACTACGCATCTCCGAGTAACTTCGACGCTATTCGCAGTTGCAGTTAGAGACAACTAGTCTCGGGTCGTGGGCCTCGGAAGGCCTCCTCCGGCCTGTTGACTCTTGCTGACACCGATGGTATCGCCACCAAGAACCTTATCTGCCGATCTGCCGATCTGCCCACCCATCGATCGCCCGATCGGATGGCCAGGTTCGGAGCAGCACCGAGCAGTCAGTTACCAATTGTCTATGGACGCGGAGAGACATGAGCGGCGACTATGAGAGCGGTGACTACTTTATGCGCAGTCGGTGCGTTTTGGCCTTAATCGCGGTGTGATGTCAGCGATAACCAGGGTTTCCGATTCCGTGTGCTTCCAGGAAGCCTCGCGACAAGCCGTCGCTGTGGGACTCCTTCCAGGACCCGCCCTCGAAGAACAAGAGCGGTTCCGATGTCGACTGGAAGAAGCTGCAGTTCTTCCTCAAGCTCTTCAAGCTCTGCGTCTACCTCCTGGTCTTCGTCGTGGTTCTGGCCACGAGTGTGCTCGCCCAGCTGCTTTATCTCTACATGGCCGGAAACACTGGAGGCGGCGGAAGGCCGCGGGTGCAGGTGTGCAGCAAGTACCGTGAGTGAAGGCCACTGACGACACTGTTTGGATTAGCCGTATCTCAGCGGATACCCACCTTCTTTCCAATCGCAGTGCTCCTTAACAGTGGTGGAGAGGTGGTGGCCGCCCGCAACAAGCTGGACCAGATCGCCTGGGTGTGGGCCCTGATCTTCGCCTTCGCAGCTCCCGAGCTGCTGACCTTCCTGCGCTCGCTCCGCATCTGCCTGTTCAAGCGGGAGCAGCGACCCAGCGGACTGGAAGTGGGTCTGGTGAGTGTTTACCGGGCGGAACCTTCTACATTCTTTGTGGGGGAAGCACATGCATCGTTGGTGACTCAAATTAAATAAGATATCACAGAGGTTTCTGATGACTTGAAAACTATAAAAAAACATTCCTTAAGGCTCTCAAGTTTCTAAAGCTTTTTAGGTTTCAGAGTTTTCCCAAATATTTTCTCTAGAAATTCAGTTAGCAATTTTACTAGAAATTTCTATGGATTCGTAAACTTTTGGTTAGAGTTCTTGGCAATGATAACAAAAATGTATAAAAAGTTTTTCGTGTTCATTGCGAATATTTGCCTGGTAAACTGAGAGTTTTATTTGATTGCGTTGTTTATTCTTAATTATCAAGTTTACCTTTTAAGCACCTCGGACACTGAGTAGGAATCAGAAGATAGTTTCTTTTTTTATTAAATTAAATAGTTAAATAGGAATTAATTAAATAAACATTCAAGGGATTAAAGTAGAATTAAAGCAATCCAGATAACAATACTTTAAATCGACATTAAAGAGAGAACTAGATTATTTTGTGAGTTAGTCCTGATTAGGGGCTCATGGAATCTCTTCCCATATTGCATCATCCTGTTGCCATCGCTTGAGTCACCCTAGCCAAAGCCCGGTGGAGATTGATTGATAAGTCCCCGCTAATCAGGTCACGCTCTTTGAACTGCTGCACGTCGTTGGCCTGGCCCTGCTCACCTTTACCGTGCTCCCGGCTCTGGATGTGACGCGCGGAGCGATGCTGTGCTGCTGCGTCTGCTTTGTGCCCGCCCTGCTCAGTGAGTAACTCTCTTTCCCCAACACTTAGGGGGACATGGTACACCTGCCCACCACACACCACCCACCACCCACCACCCGCAGTTTGCGACGATGACGCCGACGACAACAGCTACGAGATGTTATCGGTGGCCGGGTGTGCCGACTGACAACAATTAAATTGATTGCCCTCCGGCTGCTCAACGTTTCAGATTTGCTGACGGGCACGCGGCTGCACTGGAAGTCGGTGGACAGCCTGGTCCTGGGCCTCTCCATCCTGGCGCTGATGGCTCAGGGCAGCGCCTTCCTCCTCTGGCCCTCGATGAGCGACCGGCTGGAGGTGCAGCTGCTGACCATTCCCCTGCTCCTCGTCTCGTTCCGCTGGTGGGAGAACTTTGCCAACACCCACGAGGCCCTGGGTGAGTGCTCAGCTTCCCTGTCGGTCCACTATCGACTTAACTCGGGCACCAGGGAAAGCTTAATTAGTGTGGAAAGAATTCAAGGGGTGGCTTACTCACATCGGGTGGCTTAGGAGGTTTTTCATTTAATATAATATTCTTGTGCAGTCGAAATTGCTCTTGAAGAACTTGTTTAGTATGATAAATTATTTATTTATTATTTATTGAAATATGGAACTTGTTTAAAATAATCTTGGGTAACTTTAATAGTTAGATTTTGGATGAGTTATGTATCCTTTATATATCTGATTCCTTGTCCATCGACAGCCTATATCATTCGGACCATCCGCTGCACCCGCTCCCGGTACCACACCTATCTCTACCTGGCACCCCTAAAGGTTGTAGTTTTCGCTGGCATGGGCTTCCTCCTCCATGGCCAGGACTTTGTGGAGTACTTCAGCCGGTTCCTGGATGCCTGGCGGCCGCACCTCATCACGCTGGTGGTGAGTGGACTCTGTACCAATTGCATCAAAGCATTGAGAGAAATTTGAGAGATTTACATGGAAATTTATAAAATTTGAAGTATAAGTATTAGAATTTTAATCTTCTATAACTAACCTTTAAAGGTATCTTTGAAACATGCTTCTTATCTGCATTCCTAGATATACATTTTAAAGGACAATATTGATTTTGAAATTGTATTTGTTCAATTGTGTTCTATCTTGATTTTCATATCTTAATATATTTATATTATTTTTTTTTTAACTGATTTAACTCTTTTTTTGCACTTACAGCAAACCGGCGGGGATTCCATTGCACTCAATGCCACCCTGGGCAACTCATCAACCAGGGCCCAGCCGCCCAGGACGCAGTTCACGATGCAGTCCAGTCCGAACGCGGTGGTCTACGCAATGGCCGTGCAGATGGGTGCCGCGTATCTGTGCCACGTTTTCGGGAAGTTCGCCTGCAAAATCAAGATCCAGGTGTTTAGCTACGCCCTGCCCCTCAGCCTGGCCGGACCGACGGCGGTGTGCGTGGTTACTTACCTGGCCCAGCTGCGGGCTGCGGACCCGTGCTCGCTGCACGGCCTCCTGCCGGACTATCTGGGCCTGCAGGCTCTGGCCGGGAATGCGGAGGAGCTGGGCCAGCGCTGCCTCGACTTGGCCCTGTGGCTGTGGCCGCTGTGGTGGCTGGGCCAGGTGTGGACCTGCCTGCACATCTGGCAGCCGCACAACGACAAGAACGCCCAGACCGAGAAGCTATTCGTGTGCCCCTGGTACTGCGGCCTGCTGGTGGACCAGTGCTCGATGATGAACCGCCGGATTGTGGACTGGAGCGAGGAGTACCTGGCCATCAAGGTGAGGGGGTGACCGGGAAGTGAGAAAACTGGCTCCGGGCGCCTTAATTGTGTGCGGAAAATCAGATTGCGCCGGAGGAGCCGAGTTCATGTTAATGAATTATTGTAATCAGGCGCCTGCCTGGCATCAATCATCGCGCCAAGTTCGCAGCCCGAAGCCCGAAGACCTCAGCCCGCCTCCACCCACATCCATCTATTCCGGGGGACTTTGGACCTATGCCGGCGGAGAGTGGGGGCAAGTGGAGGGTCCTTGCTGGCACTACTGATGTGCGCTTCAAATGTCAGGCAATGTAATTAAGTTAAATGACGGGGAAACTGCAAAGTTCAGGAAATGTTTGCGTTTCCCCCACTTTGCGGGATCGGGAATGGCCGGGATGCGAGGCGGTTCGCTTTTCGCTTTTAGCTTTTCGGTGGGTGTAAACTTAATTAAAAGTGCTTCAGAGCCCCACTCGCATGTTTTCGGGGGGCCTACCCGGCATAAAGACATTAAAGTAATTAAAATCAGGGCATATGAGTTGATTTTAAGGGCATAAATTAGAGGCCCGGCGAATTATGTGCATTCGTAATGCCGTCGCGTCATTAGGTAGCGTGAACAAGTTAAGCGCCGCTGCCCGTAATGAGATAACCCAGAAAAGGGCTAAGTTCGGTCAGAGTCTGGTCCCAAAACTACCCTAGGGAAGGGGAGGCAGTAGCAAAAAGCTTTTTATTATTCAAGAACTCTCAAGCTCGAGCTCACGCTCTCAATTGCTCTTTAAGGCACTTCATTAAATACCTATTTTTCTGTATTAAAGACCCCACCTCGTTATAGATTTAACAATTCAAAAGAGCTTGATAAACCGCAAAAATAAGTACAGAAAAATACAACAATTTTCCCCCACTTGATGCCCCGCAAATACCGCATTTGATTTGTCGAAATCCGCACTGCAATCATTCGGAGCTTGCACTAAGCCCAGCTATTTCCAGAGCGACTTAACCGCGCCACGGGACCCGGTGGTGGCACTGGCTGCCGACATCAACGCCAGCCGGGACATCCTGGAGGAGGACAAGGTGCCGCAGCTGATTGTCTGCGCCACCATGTGGCACGAGACCGAGGACGAGATGATGGAGTTCCTCAAGTCAATTGTGCGCCTGGACGAGGATCAATGCGCCCGCCGCATGGCGAAGACGCACCTAAACGGCGGCAAGGCGGACGACGAGTACTATGAACTGGAAAGTATGTAAATGTGCCAAGACAGTCCCGGGCGGATGCAGCTGCAGCTGGGGCTGCAGACACGGATACAGCTGCTGTCGTCCGCAGTCCTCCTGCATTTGCATTGCGCATTTAAAATGTGTCAAAGAGGAAATTTATGCAAGCTCGGGATGCTGTTCGCAGCTCTCTATTTACAACATTTGGCGACTTCATTTCCGCGCTTGCCAAAATGGCACCAAGCCAACCGACCGACCAAGTCGGCAACTGTCTGAGACAATTTTACGATCCCACTAATACGGGCTCAGCTCCTACACAGCAAAAATGATCGCCAAGGCTACTTGTCAATTTATAATTATCGATTTTATGAATGCTTACTTTGAAACGGGTTTGAGTTGAAAAAGAAAAATATTTCTAAAACATTTATTGCACTTTCTAACTTTCTAACTCCTTGCGGATCAGTAATTTAATTCTTTGTTAAACAATTTTGTCAGAAATCACAATTGCCTTACAACTCTTCAAAAGCCTCTTAAACTATGCTACAGTAGGTGGGAATGTTAACATTTTACGCAACATTTTATTGTATGCCTTTAGATACAGATTTAATAGATTTTAATCCTCTATCGTTTCATAACCCACACATTTAATAATTTTTTAATAAGCAGAACTTAGTACTAACTTAACTCCTTTTATTGTAGCAAAATTGAGTTCCCAAAAAGGGTAATTGATGAATTTAACCATTATAAAATTGAAGAAACCAGTTCAAGCATTTAGTTTAACCTATAAAATATTGTAAAAGAGAATTCTTGCCTAAAAAAGTCTTATATATATGAAATTGTTTACCCAGCCAACATTTTCTTCGACGACGCCTTCGTGCTGGACCCCCGGCAGTGTCAGAACAAGAGGAATCCACCGGTGAACGAGTACGTGAAGACCCTCACCCGCACCATCGACAAGGCTGCCTTTGAAGTATATGGCGTAAATATACGGCTGAAGCCACCCCTAAAGATCGAGACGCCATACGGGGGACGCCTGGTTTGGACCCTTCCCGGACGCACCAAGATGGTGGCTCACCTGAAGAACAAGGACAAGATCAGGCACAAGAAGCGCTGGTCGCAGGTCATGTACATGTACTACCTGCTCGGCTACCGGATCATGGAGACGGAGCAGCTGTCGCCGCGCCGCAAGGCGGTCATAGCTGAGAACACCTTCATCCTGGCCCTGGACGGGGACATTGACTTCCAGCCGCGGGCCGTCCAGCTGCTGATCGATCGGATGAAGGCCGTGGATGAGCTGGGCGCCGCCTGTGGAAGGATTCATCCGGTGGGTCGGGGTCCAATGGTGTGGTACCAGCGCTTCGAGTACGCCATCGGCCATTGGCTGCAGAAGGCCACGGAGCACGTGATCGGCTGCGTGCTGTGCAGCCCCGGCTGCTTCAGCCTGTTCCGGGCCAGCGCCCTCATGGAGAACAGCGTGATGAAGCGCTACACCTTGGTCAGCTCGGAGGCCATGAAGATGGTGCAGTACGATCAGGGCGAGGACCGCTGGCTCTGCACCCTGATCCTGAAGGCCGGCTCCCGGGTGGAGTACTGTGCCGCCTCCGATGCCTACACGCATGCGCCGGAGAGCTTCAACGAGTTCTACAACCAGCGCCGTCGCTGGGTGCCCTCGACCATTGCCAACATCTTCGACATTCTGGCCGACGCGGACACGGTGGTCAAGAAGAACAACTCCATATCGACGATGTATATCTGGTACCAGGGCATGCTCATGATAGGCACTGTCCTCGGTCCCGGCACCATCTTCCTTATGATGGTGGGAGCCCTGGTGGCTGTGTTTACCATCGACATCTGGACGGCCTTCCTGTGGAACTTCTTCCCCATCCTGTTCTTCATCCTGGCATGCGTCTACCTGAAGCAGAAGTTCCAGCTGCTAATAGCCTTCGTGGTGAGCTCGCTCTACTGCCTGGTCATGATGGCGGTCCTCATCGGCATCATCGTGCAGATGCTGGAGGACGGACCGCTGGCCCCTGCCTCGCTCTTCTTCCTCCTGGTGGCTGTGCAGATCACAATAGCGGGTGAGCAAGGGTTATGACTTAGTAGTAGCAGTTGTTTAAATATCAAGATCCTCTCCACTTCGTTGCAGGCTTCATGCACCCGCAGGAATTCTGGGCCCTGCTGTGCGGCGTCATCTACTACATCACCATTCCCTCAATGTATATGCTGCTCATGATCTTCTCGGTCTTCAACATGAACGACGTGTCCTGGGGCACTCGGGAGGCACCAGTGCTGAAGGACGACGACAAGGACGAACCTGGGGATGAGGAGCACCGTCTACCAGGATGGCTGAACGATCCCCTGTTGATCGACTCGGAGCTGGGCGAGATCCCGCTAGCGGAGCAGCGCTTCTGGAAGGACATGATCAAGCAGTACCTGAAGCCCCTGGAGCTGAGCCGCGAGCAGAAGCAATCAATGGCCGACGGACTGAAGGAGCTGCGCAACATGATCGCCTTCGCCTTTGTGATGGTGAACGCCATCTTCGTGCTGATCGTCTTCCTGCTGCAGCTGAAGAAGGAGTTCCTGCACCTGAAGTGGCCCATCGATCCCACGGACTTTGTGTCCTTCGACCGGGACAACCTGACGGTGGGCATCTACCGGCAGTACAAGGAGCTGGACCCCATCGGCCTGTGCTTCGTGATCTTCTTCGGCCTGATCCTGATCATCCAGTTCGTTGCAATGTTCTTCCACCGCTTCGCCACCATGTGCCAGCTGCTGGCCACCACGCGGGTGGATTGGTTCCGCTCCGGCGGTCAGTTCACCGACGAGGACGCGGCCCACGAGCTGAAGGGCAGTGCGGTCAATATTGCTCGGAAACTGCAGCGCCCAAAGAGGCTGTTCGACGAGGACGAGGAGGAGCACCACTACGACGAGCTGATGCTGGAGGCCTCGAAGTCAGGGTCCGGGGAGCACCGCGAGAGCATGGTGCGTCGCCAGACGATCTTCCGGCTGCACGAGACCAGGAACAAGCAGCACAGCGACTATAGCAACCTGGTGTTCAACTTCGAGCGGCGATTCTTCGGCGATGACGACCTGAACCTCCAGAACCTGGCCCTGAATCGCAAGTCCGTGAAGCTATTCCAAAAGCGCCGATCCGAGGCCAAGGTCAATGCGGCCACCACGCCCGGCGGCACGCCGACTCCCAAGGCCGGCAAGCGACCGCCGCTGGTTCCCAAACAGGTCAGCTTCAATGCCATGAACAGGAACGGAGGGCAGATCTACGACAACGGCGGCTACGAGCACACCGAGTTCTAGAAGGGATCTAGCGAGTCACCCAAGTATTACCCAGAGAATCTTCTAAACTTAATATAATCCCCAAGAAGGGAACATAGTTTTGGTGTTTAATGGATTTATTTTAGAATGTTAAATACTTTTGATTACATACTTAACCTTAACCGTGCTCAAAAAAAAATATGTCAAGTGGTACTATTTAAGACACCTTAATTACTACTCTTAAATATCCGAAGCCCCTCGGGATCCCCCATTATGTATCCACAATATCTTTATGCGTTTTTATAATCGAATCCCCCAGGGCCTTGTCTTGGTGGCATAAGAAATATAATTAATTGCATTTAACTCAAGTGGCAGAGGCAGCCGAGCTTACTTCCCTTCTAACTGAAGACATCTCATTAGCATAATTACCAGATGCAGTGGGTGGCGGTAAGTAGTGGGTGGGAGTGGGGAGTGCGCTGGGCGGGAGATACTTCATTCATCAATGTCGGGGCAGCGCTTAGAGTTAAGTGCTGCTGCTCGTGGTAGCGATGCGCTTTTTGCTCGCCCAGCTCCTCGCTCCTCTTCGTTACAAAATGCAAATCAAAGTGTGATTAGCTTGGATTTGATGAAGTTTCTGCAGCAATGCACAAGTTTCCTTCGCCACGCCCTTGGCTTCCGCCTCTTGCCCTCCCTCGTGGGCGTGGCAAGGTGTCGGCGTAAGTGTTTTGTAAGTGAATTTTTCACCGACCAGGCAAAAAGCGAGCCGAGTGACAGGCAAGGACGGGGCAGGACTTACTTTGGCAGCGCGCATACATTAAGGGGGAGCCAGAGCAGGAGCCAGGACGAACTTCTGGCCGCAGGATGTGGACTGTCTTTGGTTTGCAAAGTGCCGAAGCGACGGATTAAAAGGGACGAATGTAAGAACACGGCTAAGTAATGAATTCACCTGCTCAAAGGAAAGTCGAATGGATTCAATGGGACACCCATCGAGTCCAGGCTACAAGTCCTATCCAGGAGTTATGGTCCTTACTTTGCCGTTACCAAATCCAGTGCAATCGGAATTCCGGTATCAATTAATTGGCAAGCCCCTTTGATGCCCCAGCCCGAAATGCAGTCAGCCAGATGAAACAATAACAAAAACAGGGATACATATATTTATACATATATTTTCCAGCACAAAATGCAAACAATTTCAGACTTGAATGGGTTTTTGCCTTTGTGCAAGGAACAGTTCGAGCTCCAGTTCGAGGGAAAAACTATGGAAAACAAAGGCGCCAGGGGGAAGAATTTATGACGATTTTCAATTGCTAGAAAGAAACCCTGGAAACTACAGTCGCTGGCCGGGTTACTTGACAACTATTTGTGCCACTGACGGCCCGCACGGCGTATGCGTATTGCAACCTGCTGGCCACTGGTGCTCGGATTCGAACAAAACAAAGCACCGCGGAAACCGGGAACTCGGAAAACTGGAAAAAGCCAGCCATAAACAAGAGCGCAATTCGATTGAAAAACTTGTGCCACTTTTTTGGCACATAATTTTGCACTTATCTGACCCCGGACAGCCCCGCCCAGAGACCCACTAAAACCGAACCAGACCAGATCAGACCAGGCCGGGCCGCGCCAGACCAGGACACTATCCCCGCCCCTCCCGGGGCCTGTTGCCATTTGGTATTGTATTTTATGGCTTTTCTATGCATTGCAATGGCAATCGAGGACAATGGCCAGGACGAGGCCCGGCCAGGATGAGCGGCGAGGGGGAAGTGTTGTGGCAACAGCGCCACAAAAGTGGCAACAGAACTTTTTAATGTCATTTAATTATGAAAATAATTCAATGTCCGGGATGCGCTGAAGCATTTTTGAGCTAAAAGTTTCCACTCTACAGGTCATCCGGCAGTCGTTGCCGCGACTCCTGTTGCTGCTGCTGCTGCTTTGTGAAAATAATTAAATGAAAGGCTGCAGGATATTTGAGAGCACAATACGCACTGATTATGCGCCCTTCGGGGGACTCGAGGGGCAGGGACTTCACCTCATTGCAATGAACAAGTTGGCATTTTCAGCAGTTAATTAATATTTGCAACTGCCTGTTGTTCATGAGTATTTTTGCAGTGCTTCAACGGCGGCTGAATGATATTTGACGGGTAATTGTGCAAAGTATTGAATTGTGCTTGGGTTCAAGTGGGCAGTGGAGGGTCATCAGTGTTTGATTGCGTCATCAGGGGGGTTACTCAGTGCTGATATCCATGAATATGGTATTCAAATTAAATATATTTAAGGATTCAGGGATATAAACCTTATTATCCAAATCTTTCTTAGTAAACAGTTGAATTTTTTTATTATTCTTAAACTCTTTGCAAGGGATACCCTGTAATTGCTCGCTACCCCTGGTTAATTGCTCCGCTGGCCTAGCAAACACCGAGCTAGAGAGCCAGATAAGCACTTCTTCCCGTCGCTTGCCCCACTTGATAAGGCACCGCTCCCGCCTCCGAGCCTCCATAGCTCCCCACTCCCGCCGGTCAAATGTTTGGCGCAATCTGGGCTGCACAGCGCCTACGAGCTGCCCGGATTGATAAGGTCTCGGGGAGAGAGTCGAATTTTAATCGCAATCGCAATGAGCACTTACAATTACACATGTTATCATCGCGACCAGCGGCCAGAGCCCACCGACCAGTGACAGTCCGCTGGTTCGCCTCAGTATAACTTGTCGGGCTTCGCGGTGCGGTTCCCCTCGAGTTCCGTGATTCGCAGTTCATCCGTAGTAACCCATTCCCTCCGTGTCAAACCGATCCTTGAACGAGATGCTGCGCAACAGCCTCCACTTGGCGCAGAGCCTGCGCACCGGCTTCTCCAGCAACGCCTGGCGAGCGGTCAGCTCCCACGGACCCCGGCAGCCAGTGAGTGTCTCATCGGGCTTATATAACCGGATTATGAGTGAAGTGATGGAGGGTATATTTTACGACCGTCTGGACCTAGCATAATGCCCAATACGCCGCCATTAGTGGAAAAGTTCTTGGATGCAAAGTCCGCCCCAAGTGAGCGCCAGTGCAAACGGACCTTTGCTTTGGTGATCAAACGTTATCAGTTCTTTGTGTTTAGGTCAGGAGAATCAATTGAGCGGTGATTGAACTGGTTTCAAACTGGTTCAGGGTGGAGAGACTACGGTGTAGGAGGTTCAGATATCTAGATTTGTTCTATTATATACTTTTTAAAGGATTAAAGACTTCGTGGATCCTTTTCTTAGTGGTCCGGCTAGCAACATAGAGTTCTTATAGATGACCAATAGCTTGTTTCTTTGTCATTAGACAGATATTACTTATTTACTTTTCAGAGGACCACCCTGCACAAATATACTTTATATACACAGTCACAAAGAAATATATATTCAAAGTGCTATTAAGAAATCGACAGTCTATTGACCGATAAGCCGCGATTAATGCTGATTTCAGCGAAGGGGAAAATTGTAGCACCCATGAGGAGCCATGACGTGAAAGCGTGAAGAGCTATTGTCTCGGGGTTTCTGGGTCCCCTGACACCGTGACATGCTGATAGCATAGCCCCGGGATCGATGGGCCACCGTCGAGGGGTCCTTTACTGTCTAGTGCTTTGTTTTGATTACGCAACCTCCTCGAACAGCTGCCGTTGCTTGAAACTTTTCCCCTAACCCTCCTCGGGCCTAATCAGAGGCAATCGAAGCGGCCAGAACACTATCGTTTGGTATCGTTAGTACGGCCCGCATAAAGATTTCCATTTATTTTCTTTATGGACGGAAAAGGGTTTCGGTTCTGGCAACAGTCGGCCATAAACGGGGCCAAATGGGCCATCAAAAACGGGCTCCGGCTAATTGAATGGGCATCGATCGAAGGACTCTCGGCCGGGGCTGTAAATCATTTACAGTCTGGGTTTGATTTCCACTAACATGCAAACGTCCCTCCCCTGAACGGCCCGACAAGCTGATAAAATGTTGTCACAGCATGGCGGCTGCCTGCAGGACTTCTGGGTCAGGCAAATGCAGGAACGTGTTCAAATAAATTCTAAAAGTGTAAATATTGTATTTCCCCGAGAGGAGGGGAGGGGGAGATGGCATTACAATAAACTTAAAACCCCTTTAAATATGCAGCAACAATAGTGGGGCCCGGAACAGGAGGCGCTGCTCCCCGCATTTGCATATGTCGGACATCGGGCCCAGCCTTTGACACTCAAAACGTTTTGCCTAGGTCAGGGTCGTTGGGGTGCCCTTCAACCCATTACCCCAGGCAGGCCTGCCCTGCCCTGCCACCCCTTTTCCCACGCGGCGCCGTCTCCCATTGACTCACTTCATTTTGACACGTGTTGGCAGTTATGGCGCCTTCGGTCTGGGTCTCGACGCTCGACTCTCTTTTCGAGCTGTGCGTGTGCGAGGCACATCATAAAAAATATAAAAAAATGTACAACAAAACAAGTGGCAGATGTCAGTGCCGACTAGGAGATACCTTTTAGTTCATAATGAAGCTTGTTTATAAGCTTGTGGATGGTAGATTCTAGCTTCTAGCTCTGAGATAAAAAGGTTTTATTTCTATTCAACTTCTACTCAATTTCCAAACGCATATACTCCTTCTCCTTGGTGGTACCCCGTATTAAAACCAAAAAAAAAAAAAAGAGCCACTGTGGGTCTGTGGAATAGAAGGCATCCCTGGGAAACAAGCGTAGGACAGAGCACAAAAGGCGGCCGGCGACACTGTGTCACGGGTGCCCACACGAACATCGGTGCCGAACATCTGTCAAGAGGCGGGGGCCAGAGAACTCCATTGAGATTGGGCTGGACTGGCGATAAGAGAGTGGAACCTGGCTTCTCCGTGCTCGGCCGGCGGCTGTCAGCGGAGGGAGCATTAATTGCTCAGCAATTACACGGCATTTCATCGCGTTTGACAGGCCCCAGACATGGGGCAGACATTAGAGGCTCTTATCGGAGTGAGAGCGATGGCTATCTGGCGTTCGATTGGGAAACAATCGAAGCTCAAGCCTCGTCCTGACCTTCGGCTAATTGCATTACTGGAATCACGCATACGCCGTGATGGACAAATATGGTTTTACAACGCAGACACCGCCGTAAAACACACACACTGCGTGTGCCTTTGCGATGGCGATAAAACGCTTCTTTGCGATAACAGGCTTCGGGCGGCCAAACAATTAAGTAAAGTAAACAAACAGAGCGTTTCTGATTGCCGACGAGCGTTCTCGCATTGAGTTGCACTTGACACTTGCCATCGCAGCGAAATCAAAATATTTACGCCTCAATTCGAAATTATTGACACGACAAATGGGGCGAGTTATAGGCATAATCAAAGCCGCTGACTTGATGTTATTGCGCCTGAAAGCCAATCAAGTCCGCGACCCATCGGGGCCACATAGCCTCGCGCGGTAAAAAAACAGAGAGAAAAGCGAAGGAAAGGCAAATAAAAATACCTTTTGATTGATGGACGATGAACTGCAGCTGTTGGGGTAGGAAGAACACATTTTTTTTTGCTATTTACTCTGCTTTTCTCAGTCGTTATCTGACCCACTCGCTAATCTTATCTAATTTGGCTTAATGTTCCCAATGGTTACCCCTTAAAGGCGGCCTATTTGCTGTCCTCGCTGGTAAACAGTTTTTGTTTAAACTTTTCTGTTTCCATAAAGTCAGCGCTAGGACTTGGCTTCCCGGAAGCCCCCTCAAAGGCTCGGTTTCCGCGAATCAATCTGAGGTTGGTTCTCGATTCCCGGAAGTGCTGGCCAGTGGCAAACACTTGAATTGAAGGCTTTAACGCCATTCTAATTGGAGCGAGATGTGATGTCGGAATTGTAAAATTCAATTAGCCATAATTTCAAATTGATTATGCATTTGCGGGCGCCACTAACTGACTTTTTGACCACGCGCCGCTGGCTAAAAAGCCAATTAACACACATAACGTTTATTAGAAATGCGAATGAGGCGGGGCAGAGCGGGATAGGGGTTCCGGTGTTGCAGTTTTGCTGATTACAAACTGATTAGCTGCATGCGACGGGACGGGACTGGTTAATTAATTGGATTGCCATTTATGCCTCGATTTGTTGTTTTTACGGCTTACGCCGTATTGCTGTCGCAATTTATGACCTCACTTCACAGGCTGTTGTGGCGATAACACACTCGCCGCGTACTTGGCCCAGAAGAGGCCCCACGATCTAACGATTTACGATCCCTTCCAGCTCGTGTCCCCGGAGCGGCGTCTGGAGAAGGCGCATCCCACCTTCACGGAGCGGAGCCAGCTGAAGTATGCCCGGCGACTGGTGGTCAAGCTGGGCAGTGCGGTCATCACACGGGAGGATAACCATGGACTGGCCCTCGGGCGTCTAGCCTCCATAGTGGAGCAGGTATATAATAAATATCTCTAAATATACTCTATAATTATTCAAGGACAATCTCTTGCTCCTCAGGTTGCCGAGTGCCATTTGGAGGGGCGAGAGGTTATGATGGTCACCAGTGGAGCCGTGGCCTTTGGCAAACAGAAGCTCGCCCAGGAGCTGCTCATGTCCCTCTCGATGCGCGAGACCCTCAACCCCAAGGACAGCAAAGAGGTAGCCCAGATTGGTCGCCGGAAGTGGCCGAAAGTGTGACCCGAATCTCTAACCCGAATCTTCCACTCTCCGAAATTAGTTCGATGGCGCCACCCTGGAACCGCGAGCGGCGGCTGCGGTGGGCCAGTCGGGTCTGATGTCCCTCTACGACGCGATGTTCGCCCAGTATGGCGTCAAGATAGCCCAGGTTAGTCCTGACCCCTAATTAGACACACGGACGGGAGTGAGCTGTTGCTCCTTGCAGGTGCTGGTGACCAAGCCGGACTTCTACAACGAGGAGACGCGCAACAATCTCTTCTGCACGCTCTCCGAATTAATTAGCCTGAATATTGTGCCAATCATAAATACCAACGACGCCGTCTCCCCGCCGATGTTTATACGTGACGACGAGCCAGCCGGAGGAGCCAGGAGGGTAAGTGCCGGAGCTCAGGATTCCGGATTGCCTATCTCTGGCCAGGCACGTGACCAGGTCTCTTCCTTCCAGGGCATTCCCATTAAGGACAACGACAGCCTGTCGGCCATGCTGGCCGCCGAGGTGCAGGCGGACCTGCTAATCCTCATGTCCGACGTCGACGGCATCTACAACAAGCCACCCTGGGAGGACGGGGCCAAGCTGATGCACACCTACACCAGCGACGACACCAACACCATTGAGTTTGGCAAAAAGTCAAAGGTCAGTACTCTTCATTATCCTAGTCCTAATCCCAGGACACAAAGAAAAAAAGTTAAGCCATGATTGAGTGTAAACAATTTTGTAAAATAAGAGTCTAATTTCATTCCATTATCTATGAGATATTTTTTCCCATGCTCCTATTTGCAGGTGGGCACCGGCGGCATGGACTCCAAGGTGAAGGCGGCCACCTGGGCCCTGGACCGGGGCGTCAGTGTGGTCATCTGCAACGGGATGCAGGAGAAGGCTATTAAGACCATAATTGGCGGCCGGAAGGTGGGCACCTTCTTCACGGAGGCCACCGAGAGTGCCAACACGGTGCCCGTCGAGGTGATGGCCGAGAATGGTGAGTGGAGGACGTGGATGAGTGGCCAGGATGAAAGGATAATAACGGAGAATGATGTGGCTGAACCAGGGAAAGGGAAAGAGCTAAGCTCGCATAATTAGCGGTTTTGCCCGGGGCCACATCGATTGCCAATTATCCGGTGCGAAGTCTAAGCCGGTTCCGGCTCCGTCCAGATAGCACTTGTAGTAGAGTTTCGACACGAGGCACGCGAAAGTTGCAAGATGCTAACAGCGAATGACAAGTGGCTGTTGGCCGGGCTAATGGCCATTAGGGCTTACACCAGCTAAGCAAGCTGGGCGAGAGAGGAGACTTGCCAAAGTGGGTCAGTTGGGAGTCTGCCGGGTTCCTGGAAGCCTTAAGGAGCGGCGTTGCTATTTTTAGTCGCGCGAATTTAATTTAATTGTTTTTATGGCAACTGCAGCAGCAGCTGGCCGAAAGTGCCTGTTAATTAGGCAGAAGCAACTTGTTTTGGCCGTGAGTAACACTGAGCTGCAAGTTTTTAAGCGAAAAAAGAGTTTATTAAGCAGTTCACCTTTATTCTATTATGTGACAGTATTAACTTTAGTTTCCTTAGACCCATTTCTTCAGGGAAACCCAGAAGCTCTCGCAATCATTGCACCCCAGTTCTCGATATCCAGTGTAACTTAACCCATTTTATCCTGCAGCTCGCACCGGAAGTCGCCAGATGCAGGCCCTGACTCCTGCCCAGAGGGCCAGTGCCGTCAACACCCTGGCCGACCTGCTGGTGAGCCGCGAGAAGTTCATCCTGGACGCGAACGCGAAGGACCTGGCCGAGGCCCAGAAGAACGGACTGGCCAAGCCGCTGCTGTCGCGTCTCTCGCTGAACGCAGCCAAGTTGAAGAACCTGTCCGTGGGCCTCAAGCAAATCGCCGAGGACAGTCACAAGGTGAGCGAGGAAGGGAACTTAATTACAGGACACTTTGGCGCTGGCAGCTATAGCTGACCCCTAAAAGCCCCCGGCCAAATTGCATTTGTTGCAGTGTCGAAAAGTCAGCCCCAAATTGAGTTAGTCCGACGGGGAGCTGCTGCTGCACTGGGATTTGTCTGCCTGGCAAAATGGCCATTTCACGAGCGCTCCACAAAGGCGCTCGCTCCTCGAGAGCCATATGCAGTTTCCGAAGCTTTAACAGCATTATGAAATCTCCAAGCAATTTTACACTTGAACAAAAATTGACACCCCTGCTGGGGGAGCCCAGCTCGACGTCCTGGTGACCTAATCCCTTCGCCCAGGGAGCGGACTTCGCCGGCGTCTGGCAGACCCGGAGCTGGGCAGGGTGCGAGGCAGCTAAGCAAGTGGAAGATAAAGGACAGACTCTCTTGAATGCGCTTCGTGTATTCGGTGTCTTGGCAGTGACATTAGCCCGCATCCCGGCTGGGGCCCTGGCCCGGCCCCAGCCTCCGTCCCCTCCTTTCAGCGCCAGACAGAGTTGATCGAATATCGCCTGGGCGGGGAAGGGTTCGAGGATTGGCGGAAGCTTCATCCTCCCCAGCCAACCGTTTTATTGGATGTGATTGTGCGGAAACGTAAAAACTTTTCCTTCGTGTTTTTTTCTCGGCACAAACTTTTTCCATCGAGCGTGGGATGGGGGACGGGACTGGGGACTGGGGACTGCGACTGGGACATGAGTTTATTGTAAAAATGGCAAGCGAAATTGTGACACAAAATGGCGGCAGCGTGAAAAATCATAAAAAGCGAACACGCACACATACTTTATAGAGCTGGAAGCTGGCTGGGAATACGGCAAAAACCATAACGCACTCAATAAATGTCGCTCCGATGGCGGAGAGTGTTTCGGCCCAGTTTTCTGTCATTTTTTTGTCCGTTTATTATTTTATTTCCCGGCAACAAACAAATGCCGCGAGCCCTGCTTGGCCTCGGGGCCGCTGAACCGCTCGAAAGTTTGATACAAATGACCGGGGTCAGGGGTCAGTGTTCGGTTTAAGTTTTCAATTACCCCGAGAAAAGTTTTATTGCCAAACAAGTACTGAATAAGATGAGATAATAAATGAATTAGGCCAAAAACGCTGCTGCCAAGATGGAGGGAATCCTGCACATTGTAGTGGAGCTGGACTTTTCAATTTCCTGCTCGAAACCCGTCATAAAACCCTGCGAAACCCTCCAACATTCACGACCCCTAATAACCTTGCCAGCATCCTTCTACTGGACCAAGTCGCCACTACATCAGCCCCGCACCGACTTATCCAATTGTCCTTTGCAAATATAATTTAAAGTTTGACGTCCTACAATGCCAGAGTCAATAATAATGACCATATAACCAAATTTACCCAGCGCCCAAGTCGAGTTTAATGGTTAAGCGGACCCAGCTGGGAGCAGGAGCAGGGAGCAGGGAGCAGGGAGTGCTCCTCCTTCTTGTCCTGGGGCGGTGGTCCACTCTATGCAAACAAGGCCAGTGCCAGCCAACTGCTGTCAGCAGCCGTCCAGCCCAGACCAACCCGCAATCTCTTTATGTTATCTGCAGCCAATTTTCTAGAGATTTCTCAAAAGAGCGGTATCGGGAGTGCGGCAGGAGCAGGGCAGCAGCAGAAGCAGGAGCAGAATCAGAGAGAAACCCACTGGAGGGCAAGGCACTTCCAAGTGCGGGGGCCTGGGACGGCTGGCCATTAAAAATAAATAAAGATTACGACGCGATGAGCGACTTGATTTATGTAACGCCTCAAAATAGACGCCAGGGAATCGAAATGCGGGCTCCAGGAAGGGAGTTGCAGGAGTCGTGGGCGTGGCGGGACACCGTCCACAGTGTCGCATAAATATCGAGTTATTTTTATGGCCCGGTCCCACATGGCGTATGCTTTATGCGATTTATGCTGACTTGTGAATTGACTCTGCGACTGTTATTTTTACACCCTTCGTATCCCTCAATCCCGCTTGTTCTATCTCATCTCGATTCGTTTCCTCCCCTTCCGGCAGAATGTGGGTCGCGTCCTGAGGCGTACCCGCCTCGCCGATCAGCTGGAGCTGAAGCAGGTCACCGTACCCATTGGCGTCCTGCTGGTCATCTTCGAATCCCGCCCAGACTCGCTGCCCCAGGTGGCCGCCCTGGCAATGGCCTCGGCCAATGGCCTGCTGCTCAAGGGCGGCAAGGAGGCGGCCCACAGCAACAAGGCGCTAATGGAGCTGGTCAAAGAGGCGCTGGCCACAGTAGGAGCCGAGCACGCGGTGTCACTGGTGAGTGTCCTATGTGCAGAAGAATTTATTTTAAATATACTAAACATTTATCCTGTACAGGTGTCCACCCGCGAGGAGATCAGCGACCTGCTGTCCATGGAGAACCACATTGACCTGATCATTCCGCGCGGCTCCTCAGAGCTCGTGCGCAGCATCCAGCAGCAGTCGCTTCACATCCCCGTCCTGGGCCATGCCGAGGGCGTCTGCCACGTGTACATCGACCGGGATGCGGATCTGCAGAAGGCCCTGCGCATCGCCCGTGATGCCAAGTGCGACTATCCGGCGGGTAGGAGGAGTCCAATCATCGGGACATTCCCGGAAAACCCAACTCAATTAACCCACCCATCATTACAGCCTGCAACGCCATGGAGACCCTGCTCATCCACGAGGACCTCATGAGTGGAGACATCTTCAGCGACGTGTGCAACATGCTGAAGCGAGAGGGCGTCAAGATCTACGCCGGTCCCCGGCTGAACCAGCAGCTGACCTTTGGCCCGCCGGCGGCCAAGAGCCTGAGGCACGAGTACGGGGCCCTGGAGTGCTGCATCGAGGTGGTGCCCAGCCTGGACGAGGCCATTAATCACATCCATACGTTCGGCAGTGGCCACACCGACGTCATTGTCACGGAAAACGGTAACGAAATGTTGCAAAATTGAAAATTAATTTCGATTGCCAGCAGTCGTAGCTGAAAAATGGTCAGCTTTTGCTCCTCCTGATCCTAATTCCCCTCCCAATTGATTTGGTTTCTGCGGGGAAAATGGGAAAACTGCTGGCGGGGTGCCCTCATAATGGTTATTGCTGCGGATGGCTGCTCTCGAAGGCTGCCAGGGAAATAGATACAAAAAGCGAATTTGAATATGGCAATGCAGGGTGGCCCGAAACTATAATTCAATTTCTATGGCAAATGACATTGGTAGTTGAGGGAAACTTTTAAGTAAAGCCAGGGTCCTTTGCTAACGAATTAAATGTTTGTTTCTCGTTTCTGAGGTCCACAGGGTAAGCAGAAATATTAGCAAAATTAATCAGGGAATAGCGTGACCATTTCTCGTTTCACTATTAGCAAAGGAAAATGGGAAATTTCTTGAATATAATAAAGGTTTAATCTTGAAGCAGGGAAAGCCAATCAAAGTATATGGGTTATATAGTATTTTCTGTGATTCTTTATATAAACTAATGACTTTGAGAAAGGCAAAAAAAGTAGAAAGAAAACATTTGCTAATGATCTGTTAACTTTCCTTGAAGATTGAGAAGTGATTTAGATTTCTAATTGATTTGTTTTAAAAAGTAAGTTCCCTTCTTAATGCATAGTTATCGTGCCTCGAACAAACATTTTGTATTATTACTTGGCAAATTGTTGAACCTATTCCGAGGCTCGTGTTTTTTGCAATTACTCTTCAAGATATTTTTTGGAGAATTCCTCTGCCATTATTCCGAGCACAATGGCACGTGTACATGCATTTAGCACGAGTGTGTCGTGCACTGGATGGCATGACTGCCCCACCTCGGTCCCCGCCTGCCTGCCCCTCCCACATGTAATTCAATTTGGCGCCCTCAATGCCAGGACTCAGCACTGCGCACTCGGCACTCACTTCTCCAGCCATTCAGGCAGTCCAACTTGAAACCGAAACCAAACCCGAATCCTAATTCAAGTCGGGCAAGTGGCACGCTAAACTTTAGCATGCATGCAGCTCTTGCCACAACAAATTTAAATCATTTGGGAAATTAATTTTATTCAACACTCTCCTGCAGTCCGTGTTTGCATTTGCACATTTGCTATTCCAATTTCAAGGCACACATGGAACAATTACGGCAAAGATGTTAGGATGTAAGAGTAAGATCCCCAGAAAAATTTTATGGATCAGAGCTTTGCTTTGGCATTAATCAATGTATTATTTATTTGATTATATTATTTAATACTTATTACCAACACATATATTAATTATTAATATTTCTTCCCGTGCAGATGCCGCCGCCAAGCAGTTCCTGGGCAGCGTGGACAGCGCCTGTGTGTTCCACAACGCCAGCTCGCGGTTCGCTGACGGCTTCCGCTTCGGCCTTGGCGCCGAGGTGGGAATCTCCACGGCCCGGATCCACGCCCGCGGCCCCGTGGGCGTGGAGGGGCTGCTGACCACCAAGTGGATACTCAACGGACAGGACCATGCCGCCGCCGACTTCGCCGAGGGCGGCGGGCGCACGTGGCTGCACGAGACCCTGCCGCTTGACTAGAAGTAATCCGGGGCGTACTTAGTTGTAGGATCCCAGTGTGTAGATTGTTTTTCCATCACCAGCGCCGACGCGGTGAAAGTGCATTTTGAGCGAAGGGTAATTAAATGGGCGGTGCCGGGGGGAATCCCCGATGACAGCTGCCGTCGCGGCCACATGGGAGAAATTAATTTGAGTGAAAAATATTTGGCGAGACAACTTGTGTAATTAATAAAGTGAGCGGGAGGGAGTGTTTTCGGGGTAGTTAAGACTGTCAGCCCTTGTCTTGGGCAAAGTTTTCAGCGAAAGTTGCGCTGCGTCGCCTTACAAGGAGGGAACACGGAAAATGGGAAATAAAGCAGCGCCGAGAGGCGCCGAAAGAATTGCTCCCAAAGTTTCAATCCTCAGCGAGTATTATGTATATGCGCATATTCCTATTACAAATCATAAATTAGCCGTGGAACGTGAAATGCAGCCAGCTCGCTCGCCTCGGGATCTGCAACTTGGTGGCAGGCAGCCGCGTGGCAAGTATTTTAATTTTTATGTGCACTGGGCCAAGTTTGCCGGCTTCCCGGTTCCTTGGGCCCGACCAGCTCTGCTTTCTTTCGCTCTCTTTCACTTTGGCCAAAGTTTCCGCACTGCGTGCTGGCCGGAAAGCCCGTAAGAGGAGCCGCAGGTGGAGCCGGGAACGGGAGCGGGCAAGGTGATGGCGGTTCCTCCTGTCAACGCGCTAACTTTTTTGGAGGAATTTTCCCTAGAAACTTTAGGCTAAATTGAAGTTGGGGTCAGCCGGTTCTGGGGAGGATTGAATAGTATTGGAAACCCAGAGCTGGCATCGAAACAAGTGTAACTTATTTTAATTATCCAAGTGACGGACAGCCTACGCGGCTGTCCTAGCAAAAATTCATTAGTCTTGTGCGATTTCTTAGGAATTTTTCATATCAAAATTATCTGGCAGTCGGCCATGCAACTCGTGTAATTTAATTTAAAAGTTGCTTCTTGTTGTTAAGAACATCAAAAGAGACAACACAATATTTGCCCTCAAAAGACATTGTTTACGGACCGGACCCTCTGAAGAAAACAACATGGGTAGAGTGTGACTTCTAAGCAACAAATATATTGTGGTTTGTTTTTATTTAATTTTATTATTTATTTATTATTTACGCATGTCATCAAAGCTTGCTTTTATTGAACTAGAATTGATGAACTAAATATTACCATACCTTAAATGACTTAATAATTAAATGCATCAAGAAAAATGAAAAACTGTTGAATTTTTAATTCTTAGAAGCTACGGTAAATAACATAATTATTCTAAATACTTATAAAATCTTTATTAACAATGTTATATACAGTAATACAAAAGAAGGCAGAAATTTGATTAAAATTGGCAATAAGTCATGGCGAAAAAACGTAAAGTGAATTTAGGTGAAATATTTTTGGGTAAAGGTTTAATTTTGCTAACATTGCATACCTTGAAATTGCATTACAAATCTATGAAAAGTACTTTTAATTATTTAAGAGATTCAAAATATTAAAATAAACTTTGCATTCACGCCTTCTGCATTTTTTTTTTCATGAAATATAAGCTTGAGCTATCAAATCACTTTTAAATAGAGGATGAAATATATTTAATAATGTCCTTTTTGGACTTCTGAAGCCTCCCTATTGCTATTTATGAGCTCTTAAAAAGGAACTACACCTGCATTCAAAGGAGAGCATAATTTTTACCTCTTTCAACTGCTCGAGACGCGTGCGGACAATGATACGTGAACGCTGTCCGTATCCGTACCTGATCCGCCCGGCGGTCACGTAGTGCTCCGCAGTTGCCGAGCACTTTGCGGAAGTTACCGGAGCGGAAGTTCCTCCGCGAGTTGTGAAGTTTGGCCATTTGGGGAATGCCCCCGATATGCACTCTCCGTGCTGCAGTTGGAGGGCAGTGCCTTGGCAGGTCCTCGCCTCGGGGTGCACTTAATTAGAATGGCGGGCATTAATCTTGTGGCTAATGCCACGTTGAGATCGGACCGATATCGGAAGACAGGCGCAAAATTGCCGTTGGCCAAAGACACCCATTCCGCGCGAAGAGCTGCCTTCCTTTCCGTGCAGACGAGTATATGCGAAAAAATTTTATTTTATTTCAATTTGATTTCAATGAAATCCACACGACGTCGTCAACATTTATAATATGTGCAAACGCTTTGCCTGCATTTTTGTGTGCTGTCAGGGCTGCGCGGGGTGTGTGTGCCGAGGGTGTGTGAGCGGCGTGTGTGTGTGTGTGTGTGTGTGTGTATGTGTTGTGTGGTGTGGCAGCGTGTGGGCCACACCATCTATGGACTGAGTGGGGGCCCCAAAGAGCGTTGGCACAAATCCGGCGGACTTTTAAAAGATTCTTGCAAGTACAAGCTGGCAACTGCATTGCATTGTTCGCGGGGTTGTCTCGCGAACGCCGTTCCGCGGGGGTTTATTTATATAAAAACTTAAAAATACATCAACAGATGCCTATACAAGTCCTGGCGCATATTTCCCTACGCTCTCTCTTCGCTGTTCTATGTCGAAGTCATAGCAAAGTTGGCAGCCAGACATAATTTAGCGAAAACGAAATGAAACTGAATGATAAATGGCCCGCTCGAATGGAGAAAATTGAATACCCTCAAATGGCAACAGAAATAAAACAGACTAATCCCTGGGTTAATTCCCACCGAAGACTAATGAATACAAATAACTATATCAGTGGAGTCACATGGCCCGCAAGAATGCATTAGTTTAATGGATCTCCTTTGATTAATTATTAAAAGCAATGGCTTACCGAATTTTCGCAAGAATTTGTGGTCTCTTTGACACTTAAATTAAAGCTGTAATCCAAACAAATTGTTTTCAGTATGATAAGGCTTTGCACAATTTATAGAATTATATTGATCTTCACCTAAAGTAATGTTTAAAGAATTATACTATGGTTTATAGTAGAATATTTTCTTAGGAGAAGGAACAAGTTTTAAGAAGACAAGTGTATAAGTTTTAGTTAATAAATAAATTAACTCATAACGAAAAAGTTATATTTTGCAAATCTGTAAATTAAACTATTCTCTCAGAGTGGCTTATTGTATATTCTTGGAAATATAATTATATATTGGGGATTGAAAAAGTAAGTTTGTATTAGTATTTTTCCAATATTTTTGAACTAAGAAATGCTTTCATCTGTTATTTTGCTTTCTGCAATTGAATCTTTCAATTAATGTCTTATAAAAAGATTCTAAAATTCGTTATATATCTTAAATACAAGTTAATTTTCATTACTAAATCAGATACTCATATCTCTCTATCAAATCCTAATTGTCCCCGAAATCTCCCCCATCAGAGATCACTATCAAACCCGCTAGCTAAGGCTGAGTACCCGAAATCGGAACACTCTTTGGTGCAATCGAAATGATGTGTAGCCGACCCTCCGGTTCGCCACCCCGCCACTGCCTCCGTGAACGGCTGATCCCCAGCTAGCGTAGCATATCGCGAAATTCATCAACATGTTACTAGATGAACAATTGGCCGAGATGACAGGGATATCAGGGGAGCGGGGCCCGGGATCTCGGACAGAACTTATTTAAATGCGGCTGCCGGAGCGCAGAACGAATCACTCTGATTGCTGTCGCTGTTGGATTTACACGTCGTGAGTGTCGTCATTATTAGGAGCAGGATAACCCAAGGATATAAACTATAAATGGATTGAAAAGAGGTCAATTTGATCTAAATTGATGCCAATATAAATCTAAACGATTAAGATACCAAGGATTTCTTACAATATCAAATTACCTATCAATCCATTCGAAACAAGAACGATTTGAAAGTTTAAAAATATAGAAACGACACGAGTTTTTGTTGAGTGAAACCAAAGGATAACCCGTCGATCCCTCCCTCAATTTCAGTGCCCGCTCCGATCAAAAACTAACCCAAAATGTGTGACGAGGAAGCATCAGCCTTGGTGGTGGACAACGGCTCCGGCATGTGCAAGGCCGGATTCGCCGGAGACGATGCGCCCCGTGCCGTGTTCCCCTCGATCGTGGGCCGCCCCCGTCACCAGGGCGTCATGGTGGGCATGGGTCAGAAGGACTGCTACGTGGGCGACGAGGCCCAGAGCAAGCGAGGTATCCTCTCCCTGAAGTACCCCATTGAGCACGGCATCATCACCAACTGGGACGACATGGAGAAGGTCTGGCATCACACCTTCTACAACGAGCTGCGCGTGGCCCCCGAGGAGCACCCCGTCCTGCTGACCGAGGCTCCCCTGAACCCCAAGGCCAATCGCGAGAAGATGACCCAGATCATGTTCGAGACCTTCAACTCCCCGGCCATGTACGTGGCCATTCAGGCCGTGCTCTCCCTGTACGCCTCCGGCCGTACCACCGGCATTGTCCTGGACTCCGGAGACGGTGTCTCGCACACCGTGCCCATCTATGAGGGTTATGCCCTGCCCCACGCCATCCTGCGTCTGGATCTGGCTGGTCGCGACTTGACCGACTACCTCATGAAGATCCTGACCGAGCGCGGCTACTCCTTCACCACCACCGCCGAGCGTGAGATCGTGCGCGACATCAAGGAGAAGCTCTGCTACGTCGCCCTGGACTTCGAGCAGGAGATGGCCACCGCTGCCGCCTCCACCTCGCTGGAGAAGTCCTACGAGTTGCCCGATGGCCAGGTGATCACCATCGGCAACGAGCGCTTCCGCACCCCGGAGGCCCTCTTCCAGCCCTCGTTCCTGGGCATGGAGTCCTGCGGCATCCACGAGACCGTCTACCAGTCGATCATGAAGTGCGACGTCGACATCCGCAAGGATCTGTATGCCAACAATGTGCTGTCCGGCGGCACCACCATGTATCCAGGTGGGTGATCCTGGCAGGGACTAGTTGCAATTATAGGAAACATTTATGAGTACTTACTCACACTATCTCATAACTAACTTAAATATTTATAAATAGATTCACATCGCATTCTAAATATATTCATATACCCCCAGGTATCGCTGATCGTATGCAGAAGGAGATCACTGCCCTGGCTCCGTCCACCATCAAGATCAAGATCATTGCCCCGCCAGAGCGCAAGTACTCCGTCTGGATCGGCGGCTCCATCCTGGCCTCGCTGTCCACCTTCCAGCAGATGTGGATCTCGAAGCAGGAGTACGACGAGTCCGGCCCCGGAATCGTCCACCGCAAGTGCTTCTAAGCACTGGGTCAGCACCCTGGCCGCCCAAGTCACCATCACCATCTCCTCGAGCGCGGGCCTGGTGTTTGTCTCGTGCCGCAGACATCCGTCCAGGACGAGGACGAGGTCGCAGTTCAGTGAAAAGTATCTTTAAAATTACATTTAGTTGACGAAGAAGTTTTTAACATAGATGAAGAGAGAGAACAAGAAAAGAGAACAAGAGAAAAAGACCGGAAACGAGCGGGCGACGCCTTCTTTTTTATTATCCTCGCTATTTTGATTTGATTTGACTCGGAATTCCTATTGCTTGATTCGCCTCGCGGCGAGCAAGTCGCCAAAACAATCGGCTGTAGCGTACAATAAAAACCAATAACCCATGTGAATCGAACTCGAGCCTCCGAGGAATGCGTGCTGGGGAAACTTTTCTAATTAGGCCTCGACTTGGCCGACTGTCAATCAGGCAATCATCGCTGGGGCTCTGAAACTTTTCTCCTTGGACAGCTTGGCCGGCAATCTCGGTATCCGCATCCATATCTGTATCTGTATCTGTATCTGTGACCCGGCTCGTCTGTCACATTCGGCGACGCCTGCCGGAGATGGATTTCCAGCCCATCGGAGAGACTGAAGGATGACTTCTGGGGAGGCAACGACATCGTGTTCGAGGTGACAGTCTCAACTCGCCCGAAAACTGCTCGCAGAGCAACTTTGCCCATGCTCTGGCTGCTCACCCAACATAAATGTTTGGGCACAACTTTTGCCTGCAAACTTTTCAGGTTTCGGGAAACTATGCATAAACCAGGTGCCAAAAACTGTTGCTTAATTAGTTAAGGCAAAACTTGCCGCAGTCGTCAAAGGAGAGTCTAAGAGACTTTATTGGTCTCCGGCTTGCTAAGTCGCCATCAGCAGGGAATCGCTCTAAACTCTTCTAATGACCGGTTGGCCGCACTTTCGCAATTGAAAGGATCCTCGTACCCATTAATTTTACACTTGAGGTGCTCTGTTTCTGTTTGCCCAAACAATCACAATCTTACGGCTTCCCATCTATGATGTTTTCCTGCCAATTTCGATTTGAGGGAATCATTTCGGGGCCAACACATACGTGTCAACCGATCCCTTGGCCGTCATGTCCGTAATTACGCTTTTAGTGTGCAGCTCTCGCCCTAATGTCATCGGGTCCAGCCCACAAGAGGTCCAAGTGCGGTTCATTATCCTCCGCTGTCCAGCCAGGCTGGGCGGGAAAACAGAAACAGAATCAGGGAAATTAGTGCCGGCAGTTGGCATACAACTAAATGTTTGGCGGGACCGAAATGATTGGCAAGGGTTGGTTGGAAATCGCCACTCAATCAATCAGTGGACACAGCGGGCGAGCCGAAATAGCCCATAAAGGCATCCGCATCCTGCCAAGGATGGTGGTTGGGGGTTGACGAAGACTGCCGACTTCCTGTTGGGTTACACTCAAAGGGAAATATACATACGAAAATGATAATTAAATCAGTGTGCCTTGGCGTATATGGCGCATTTAATTGGTTGAAATCATTTTATTAAATGTTTTATCATTGGATTTCTTTTCCAAAAGTTCATGGTCCAAGGAGACGGTCATAAAACATAGCATTTTCAATGACAATTTATAAAAAAAATCTTTCAACTTGCTTAAGACGGTCTTCTTTAATATCTACCATAAAACAAGCAATTATCGATGGAAATAATTATTTTTCAGTGGTTTTTAAGCTTAAAACTAGACTAGACTGCATTGCAACTCTATTTCCACAAGGTCTTGTGTCTCCAACTCCATCCAGGGTATCCCAAGGGCGAGAGTCCTTGCATCGTTCGGTTATGTTTACAGCTCTTGTCCGCACATCAAATTGAATTTAATTGCAGTCAGGCCAGGGTGCCCATGCTCCAGCAGAGTCATCTCGATTCCCTGTCCATACCATTCCGGCGGGCAATTCTCCCAGATTGCTTGTCTGTTTGTCGCTTTCAGTTTGCGGAAATTGTTTTGAATTTGCAACAGCAACAGCAACAGCAACGACAACACCAACGACGGCAATCTGCAAGTGCTGTGTGCGGCTTGTTTATTTTATGCTAATTTAATGCACTCGCCCCCACCAAACGCCCCCATTGATACCATTATAATTTGGTGTTAATTCCGAAGGCAAATACTTCAGCGTATTTGCCGTATTCATTATGCAGATTCGGGCAGGCGCAGAGCAAACAAGCCGGAATTAAAGCCCAAAGTTAACGAGTTATCTGGCTGAAGGCAATGGCGTAGGGTTAAAGTTGGCATGGGGACTAGCTCTCTTCCGGCCGACCAAAACTTAGACTTGACGGTCGATGGTTTTGACAAGCTAACAAATTGTTTTCCCCTGGCTGGAGGTGCACCACATGCGGACAGGAAATTAATAAAGAAAAGGGCTCCACCATGATACCAGACCCCTCAATCTTCATCAACCCAGAGCCCAGGCGGTGGCGGCTGTCCCTCATGTCCTGCTCCTCCTTGGGCTCAACTGACCACAGCAGACCGGGCCATCGGGGCGGCTCTATCAGCATCTTAGGCATCATCACCATCAATTTGCCCGAACTGCTGCAAATTTAAATTTACGAGTATATGGCCAACTGTAACTGACATTCGCCTTTCGCCCGAAAAACCGGAGCAAACTTCGGCCCACGCACATGCGGCTCTTTCAGCTCTCCTCCCTGTTGTTCTTAGTAATTTAAACTTAAATTCAATTAATGCACAGCAGGTGCAGGTGGCTTTGCCCCTGAAATGCGAGGAACTCTGGAATTAATGGAAAATGGTCGGCGAAATGTCAAAGTTGAGAGATTGCAGGCAGCCAAAGAATCGACATTGATGCATTGCCTTTAAAGGTCGCGATTACAACATGTGTATATATCTGCAAAAACTGACAAATGTTTGGTGTTTTTTATTGAAAAGAATCCGCAACGATTGACAGATGAATGAGTAACCTCAAATGTCAAATGGCGCATGAAGAAAATTAAATGGAAGCTCTTATTTCTAATCCAATTTCTTGAAAATTAAAGTGACTAGCGGCCTTTAAAGGGATTACTCCCTGTTAAATATTTTTTACCATAATCCTATCGCCAGCTAAGCTCCTTCTTCAACATTTTTCGCTTTATTTACGTGTGTAGCATCCTTATAGATGTGTTCCCTGGCCATTTAATCGATTTAATCGAGGGCCTACCAAATCAGGTGTAAACTTCGGCAGCATCAGCTCCTCCATTCCGGGGGAAGTTATCGACAGGCCGAGCCGCACACACACGCCATCAAGCGAATACACACTTCACTCTTTGCGCCCCCGTGACGTGTCCTCCAGGACTCTGCACCCTTTATCCCTTCTGCGTGGGCTGCTTTCGGGCTTAAGCCCCATGAATGAAGCGATTATCGCATCTTTGTCAGCAGCATCAACACAACCAGAGGCAGCCGAGGCTGGCATCCTGCAAAACAAACCCCAAAAGAGGGGACCCCTGCTTGCTCTTCATATAGGTTTATGATAGAGATGGGAATTACCTCGATATGGTACCTGCACGGATGAGGTACGAGTTCTTAAAAAGGCTATAATTTATCAAATATCATTGTCTTTTAATAAAAAATTATGCAGAATTTGTTGTAGCACCCCAAAGTAGATGTTATTCCAAGATTCCTTTACATATTTAACCACTTACACAAAACCCACCTAAAGAGTACCCTTACCATCACTGCCAGTGCACAGAGGCAGAGGCTTCATAAACATCATTCTTAGGCCAAATGGTGGCTGACATCAGAGTCCTCCTCGGGTTGCCTGGCAACGTGGAAATCCCTTTTCCCTTGACAACATTCCAGCATCGCTGCGTCTGCCTGTCTGCGAGTGCGCACTCCTAATTCAATTAATAGTTACTCGCAATTAAGTGCAGTGATTATTGAAAAAGGGGAAAAGAAGGCATTACAATGAATGCCATTCGGTTCGGAGGGATAGAGATATAGATCCGCCACCAAGATTCACAGACAGATAGCCGGGGACAGAGAGAGAAGTGGAAAAAGCAGAGGGAAAAGCCAGTTGGAGTATGTGGAAACGTTCTTTTTTTAATGCCCATCAGCTTAATGCCGATTGCGAGGCTTCCGCCGGGATGAAGCCAAAGCTCCTGCGATGCAATGCAATGTGATGATGTGATGATGTGATGAGTGGAATCCAAGTGCCTGAGCATACATAATTACCAGAATGAGGGTATAGACAGACAGAATATGAAGGGGAAGTAGTTTTTTGTAACAACCAAAACTCCCACTTTAATTACCATAAAGTTTGCATTTTAAAAAAAAAGAGCTTCTGCCCGTCTCCTTGTGTCTACTTTCTGCGCTTTAAAAACTTAAGTATAAGCTTGACTTTTGCCTAAAGCACAGTATCGGGTGGCACCAGTGGGCATACCCATGTACACCTTTGGCGATCCCATCAGGTCAGCCCCGAACAAAGCTGGAAATCAAAATACAATGACATCCTAAATGGTGGGAAAATGCCCCTGGGAAAATGCCCCTGGGAAAATGCCCCTGGATAACCTGTATCAGTTGCATAACGAGATCTGCGAGATCGGCGAGACTTATTACTAATCTGACTTTTTCGTTTCCGCGCTCACAAGAAGCCGTTCTAAACTATTTTGTTGTTTTACGTTTTGCATACCGTACTTTTCCCACTAAAAACCAAATCCAACTCCTAGCCAAGCCAACTAAATCCTGTCCTTCCTTCACAAAATCAATCTCATGAAAATTTGTAACCACCCAGTCTTAACGCCCAGTTTACCGATCGTTGCTATCAGCTTTATAAATAGGAAATAGGAAAATAACCTTGGTTCGGACTCTTTCTATATTTCTCCATCTATCTCTCTCTCTCTCTCTTGCTCTCTAATTCACTCTCCGGTTTTGTCTCTCGATCTATCTTTTTCCCTGTCTTCCTATCTCTCTGTCTCTCTCTCTCGCCTTCGATCTGTCCATCTAGCACTCTCTTTCTATCTCTCCCTATATCTTTTAAAATATCTCTCTCTATATCCCTCTCACTCTCTTTTTATTTTTCTCCCTTTCGCTCTCTCTAACTCTCACTCTCTATCCATCTCTTTCTCTCTCGATCTATCCCTATAAATAGAGGCGGCTCGCCGCAGCAGCCTCAGTCTGTCCGTGGCTTTCCCCCCGTTCACCTAACAACTGGCTGTCTGTGTTAATAAACCTGCGTTCAAAAACTGTGACTATGGTAATAACCTCTAGACACGAGGGACGTAATCATCGATGAATCTCGGCCAAGTCTGCGGTGTGGCGATGGATGGTAACTGAGTGTCCTCAACTGCGGGTAAGTCCGAGCCAAGGTTATTTTCCTATTTCCTATACATAAAGTTGATAGCAGCGATCGGTAAACTATGCGGTAAGACTGGGTGGTAACAAATTTTCATATGAGATTGGATTTGTGGAGGAAGGAGAGGGGTTTGTTTGAGATAGCTGTTGGGTTGGCTAGGAACATGAAGTTTTTAGTTTTTACCGAAATGAATCGAATATATAAACAAATGCCTGCCTATACATTATGCCTACATCTATATGCCTATACCTATATATTATGCAAGAGGGCCAAAATCGTAAAGGGGAATTACTCCCACATAAGTCAGTGTGGCTCCGGGTTTCCGGCTGTCAGCAGCTGCCCCGTCTTGAGCCGAAACAATTTGCATAAGGGAGCAGGCGCCTAGGGCTTACCTGGGGCTTAGGGGTGAGCCACCGCCATCCCTCTTGCTCCAATCCACCAATCCTGCTACCGATAAAGCTGCTCCCATATGCAGGTGAGACAGATGGACCCGTATATCGAGGGGGAGTTCATACTAAGCAGCTGCTATTTATGGGATTGTAATTCAGTGGGGAAACAGGCGGGTGCGCGCTCCTTGCAAAAAGTGTCTCGATAAAAACTCAATAAACTTGAGAGCTGGGGAAGACGTTCAGCCCTTCAAAATGCTTCACAAAATGCTCGGCATCCTTAAAGTTAAAAATCTTCTCCTGTGTAAAACAAAAGATTAGAGCTTGTGGCATATTTAATTCGTTCCCATTATGAGCTTCTTGTTGTGTTGTCACATGAGCCGGAAGAATGGACAAAAGTTCGGAAACAGAGCGCCTCCGGCGTGGGCTGACCTTAATTTTCTTGAACAACATGCTAAATATTTGACCCTGAACGCTGCTCAGTTCTTCGGCTTCATTCGCAGGCAGCAAACTATTTTCATTTGCCAGTCGAACAAAGCCGCAAACGAGCGGGAAAGGGTGAATGGGCTGAAAGGGCACAGACTAGCGCAGTGCCAGGCCCAATAAAACTTTCGGGCTTAAAACCGCAAAAAAGTTGAAAAGTTTGCTCTTGATTTTATGAATATTGACCGAATCAGATCCAATTGAATTGAAAAAGGCGGCCGCTCCGAGAGATCGCAACAAATGCCGGCCGAAAACTATTTAAAAGCGAATTTCGGTTTGGACCAAAGTTGAAACAATTGCAGTTCGGGCTTCCCTTTTGGCGCCTTTTAATTGCAGCGCACTCTCTGGCTCGCTCGCTCTCCCTCCCTCCAATGCTTAATTGCGGTCGGAAAAAGGGAAAAGTTGCGAATCGAGTTGGGAAATCCAATCAGGCGATGAGAGACGGAGCCGTAAGCATGAAAATCTCTCGCTATTGCCTTTCTTTTGTGCGTGTTCCTTATTCGGCTGTAATTTAATAAATTTGCATTAGCGGGGTCTTGCCCCTCCCCTTGGCCCGAGTTTGCTTTTAATAATAAGAATAACAATAATATGGCTAAATTTAAAATTCAATATTTTCACATTACCCAAGCTTCGGTCGGATATTGAAATTCCAGACGCGGTCTGGGTTTGTTTGCAGTCCCATTGTTGTTGGCGCTTCTCCTGGCTTTCTTTTAATATTGCACACAATATGCACAAGGTGGTGGGGTTGGGCTGGGAAGGGGCCTCCGGAGGAGGGGGCTGCCGGGAAAATAAGGAAAGTGAGCAAGGAAAAGTGAAAAGGTCGAGCAGAATATGGCAACTGTTCCAGTGGCTTTTGCAGTTATTGTGCGAGTTTAGCTAAACGAGTTGGTAATGCCGGCGAGTTGTGGCCATAATTTATGTGCTCCGAACGGGCTCTGCGAAAAGGTGCGGGTCCTGGCCCAGAAGGGATGGCAGATGGACTCGGGCATGGACAGGAGATGGAATCCGAGTTAAGCCGAGAGTGGTTGCCAGCCAGGATATTGAAATGGTCAACCTGAGCTTGATGGAAATTGCTATTAAATATCAGCAAGGATAATATTATTGCGTTAAAAGCTCTCATATATCAAGGACTCTCTCCTTTCCCTTCTTTCGATAGGAGCAGAAAAATATAAACTTGCCTATAAATAAAATTAATCAATATTCGCTCTGGTATTGTTATCAAAAAGCATTCAGTTCCAGTTAGAAAATAATAATTAATTATTATTAATTTACACTCTGATGATTTTTTAAAAATTTTTTATTACAGTTCGAACTCTTTTTAATGAAATATTTTGGAGACTAAATTGCATAAAGAATGCAATTAATTCTAATCTTTTAAATGTAATATCAATTCGCACAAAAGCCCCCTCAGCTGATACTGACCAACTCAACTTGAAATCGCTAATTAAAATATATTTTAGCAATGCAATCAAAACGCCTTGCCACTTGAATGTAAATAGTGCCACATTGATGGCAATTGAAACTGCCAATGATAAATAAATATCGAAGTGCGGTGACATCGAAAATTGAAAATTGCATTATCCAGACCGCAAAAAAGGGGGCGGGCGTCAAAACAACAACCATTTTGGGCAGCAGCCGGAAAACACAGTTTCCATAATACCAAGAAAGGAAGCTAGCTTTGGCACGCCGAAGTTTGTATACCCTTGTGATCCATTGCGGTCAGAAAACCAGGCGAACAGTGGTCTGTGGTAAAAGTTACAATTTTTCAATAAATTGAATTTTGTTAATGTGTAAACTTCTCATACTGGTTTGTTTACCAACCAATAACCAGCACAGAAAAGCTTTCCGAACTGAAAACCGCATATTAGACTTAGTTATGACCTATTTCTGATTCGGATTGATTATGAAAGTCTTCAAGTGTATAAAATACGTGCAAAACATGGCAATAATGGCCATCGCCTGGCACTTTGTTACTGACGCAGAATATCATGGCTATAAAATGTGTAAAACCACAATCAAATTTCTGGAATATAAAAAGGGCATGCCGTGGCATTTGAATTCAGTTTGAATTGGTTGGCTTTTTTCCGATCCGCTTTTTAGTTGCCGGATGGCGGATTGGCCGAAGAGCAGCGGAAGCGCCTGTGTTAAAAACTATTATTAATGGCCAGTGGTAAATAAAATTGTAAATCAAATTGCCGGAGTACCCTGCAAAATTAATTGCATTTCAGGTGCATTAATGAAGGGTTCCTTTCTGAAAATATTTGTACCCGACAGCGACACTCGATGTTTGATTTACCTTTGGCTTAACACGCGGCCTGGAGGATTAAAAATGTTTAATTGCTTGTAATGTGTGGTTAAATGAGCGTGACTAATTAAGATTTAATGGGATCTGCGGGGGAACGGAGCCGAGTTATGACTTGTGCTGTTGTTTTTGAAAGGGTTTCCAGCCAGTTGTTGTCGGGCTTTCTCAACCGAAAAAACTTCACCGCATTAGCACATCATATACATAAATGCAACTGCTGCTGGCCAGCCAACTTCTCATCCCCATCACCATCAGGACCATCATCTTCGTCGTCGTTGCTGGGCTCATTCAAACTTTACCCCTGCGAAGAGCTATACGGATCTGTGCAACATAGCTTTCTCATTCGCATTCGCTGTGCGAAATACACACGCAAAAATCATTTGCCACACACAGCACACACACAGCCGGGCGGAGCAGTTGTTGTTTTGTTAGCATCATGCAAAATGCAAATGACACGCCATTACCTCAGAACAACAACATCAGCAACATCAGATGCGTTTGGGCGAAACATAGTGGAACACTGGGGGAACGTGTTGAAGATGCTGTTGCCACGAATACTTTATTGTGGGGCCCTAATGGCTTTTAATTGTTATATGAAATTGGGAAAAATGTTGCAAGTAAATGAACGGAGGAGTACCGGCAGGCGTGGCGTATGCGCAATATAAAGCATACGCCTAGTTGGACGCAAAAGTGCAATAAACCCGAAATGAACAGAGGGGCCTAAAACTTAAACAATACTTTGTATGGCCAAAGAACCAAATGAGTTTAAATAGAGAAGAATTTATTTTTAAAAGCAAAAGCTAATTACCTTTTTTAATTTTTTATCTTTAGCGAACCCATGACGGCTTTTCAGATATTTCCGACCGGCAGGCAGAGACTGCCTTACCGACTGTAGTTTCTCTTAGCTGACCCTGCCGCTCTTAGTTTCTCTTTCCATTTCTCTCTCGTTTTCTCTCGCTTCGAAATGAAAACAAAAGTTTTCCTTTGCGTTGCTGCTGTTGCTTTTGGTGCCTGCTGCTGCCCGCCTCTAGGCACAAATCACAAACAAAATCGGCCCGTTGAGTAGGTCAAGACACTAACTCAATTTGTTTTCTAAGCAAAAAGTTACCGCCCAGCTGCAGTCGGGCAGGAATCCAGCAAGTCCGGAGATACAGTGGGTAAGTTATACTGAGGGTACGTTATGGCTTTGACTTTGACTTGCGACTTAAAGCAGGATATTTGTTTTAATATTTACGAGGGGTTCTTAAAGCTAAGCTATTCAGCATAATTCAGGGAAAGAATCACATAAAAATGTCTTAAAATATAACTTAATTAAATACAAGTGGCTTCTAAAACATAAAATTATATATATTTAATAAGAAATCTTATTATATAGCTGTTATTTTATAAGTTTTTCTGGAAAAATATATAAGTTTATATAAATTTTAACAAGAAATAATGTTATTTTGTAAATGTTTTCCAATTCCAGGTAAGGAAAACCTAACTTACATTGAATTTTCTTCTTCATTGAAATTACTCAGCAAAAAGCCTTGAAATTTACATTTTCAATTCGTTTCAATTATCTATTCATTACAACGAGCCGGATGTCAAGCATTTACAAATGGTTTGGTATCAGATATGTGCTCCGAAAGTTCTTTTGCAAATCTTAATTGCCGTTCTTGCTCTTACTCGTTCGTTGATCGAATTTTCAGTTTTTCTCCGCTCTGTTTTTCCCATACTAATTGCACACGTTTTTTCGGCTGCCCATGAATGTTCTTTAGAGAAACGAGGCGGACTCAGACAGCTGTCTGTCCGTTCTGAACGCTTCACTGACTGACAGGCAGTGCTCAGTGTTCCCTCCATTTCAGCGGTTCCAGCGTTCGAGAGGAAGACGGAAGGAAGACTGACAGAAAGCGAGGCATTGTGCTGTGTGCCGAGGAAAAAGTATCTGTTATTATGATTGTTTAGTGCTGTCGCCGGAAATTTCATTCAAGTGGATGGAGAAAGACAACAAGGGCGACCGTGGCAACGACTGCAGGCGACAAAACTGCAGTTCTTGGGACGGAAGGACATCGCCGTCCTGGGGAAGGAAGTGCAAACACAAGCACCGAAAAAGCACACAGCAGAGAGCACACTAAATAATAACTGCTGCGCAGACCTTCTGCACGCAAAAAGTCGAAATTTAAGAGCCCGAGGAGGAGAGTGTACATATCCCATTTGATGCAATTATCCTGATTCTTCCGGTCCGGGAATGGGCAAATACTCCTATCTCCTTGCACTCGGAACAAACACCAAGCAAACTTGTCCGCATTGATGATGGAGTGCGAGCATCTCCGGGAACATCTGCGGCAGCAACTGCATCCGTATCCGTGTCCCGATCTGTCCCAGCTGCTGATGCAGCCCGTGAAAAGTTGCTTTGCATATTTCATGACACCCGCACCCCTGATTGCCAGAAATTTCGGCATTAACTCACACGACCTGAGGGGTTTCGGGGACTCCCTGGCAGCCCTGTCATTTCGTCATTGTCTTGCCTCGCACTTTGTTTGCCGTAACAGTTTAATCATTCGCATTACATGCGTGGGCACGGCGGAGCGGGCTGGAATTAAGGGGCTGGCACAACCACACACACTCCTTCCCGCTAGCGAGTGTATGAATTACACACAGATGTGCCCACCCAGCCCGAGTTGCGTGAGGAGTTCCAAGTCGATGGGGGGTCTAATGATAAGCTATAGATAGGTGTGCATAGGGGAAATCAATATGGTTTAGTTAATACAAGGGGAAGTACTCGTTCTTATCAACCATCTAAGGCTTAGATATTTCATTATACTTAAAAGTATTAATTCAATTTCCCTTAATTTATGTAATATAAAATAACTATCGGTTACAAATAAGCTACATACGCTGACAATTATCGATTCACTTTGCATTAAATCAAGAAAATGCATATTTTCCATTCAATTAACGCACTTCCATCTCCTTATTTCACCCCCAGAACTCTACACATAACCCTCGCCAGTTGAAACAATAAATTAATAGTAGCATTAAGTATGTATACCGCGAAAATGCGTAAAAATTTATGTCGGAGAGTTTTTCATGCGAGTTCGCCGGGAAGTACGCAATGGTCCGGGCAGATTAAACTGCAATAATGGAGGCGGAGGAGACTCCTGCGAAGGCTCAGGAGTCTGTGCCAGTGGCAGTGGCAATGGGAAGTGGTAAAGACAAATGCTTAATGTTGCATGACTGAGAGAACTCATCGGGCGATGAGCCGCGCTAGAGCCTGAGCCGGCGACTGGTGGCAAATGGCATCCGATGATATATGAAGCGTTAAGTCCGCAAGGGTAAATTCCCGGGCATTTCCCAGGTAAACAGTATCGGTCGCGGGGCTGTTTTTCCTGTAAAAGTATCGAAAATATACTTCTGTTTTGGGCCTCCTCCTACCACCATAACGCAGTTTCTTGCCACTCTTAATGAAACGCAAACGTTGCGTATACGCAATGTGGGCTTCAGATGACATGGCTTTAAGTCCAAGACTAGTCCAAGAAATATGGAAGCCACAGTACATATAAATACACTCAATTGAATTGAACTGACCAGCCCTGCTCTGGGGGGACAATTTGTAAATAAATTGATGGCCAAAAGCATTCTCAAGAAGGGAAGCTTGAATGAAAAGCCGGAAAATGCAAATCACAAGCAAAACTCGGTCAGGCGCGGTTCAATTAAATGATGACAAACAAATTGACTTTAAATTGTGTTGCCAAGGGGCACAGTCGAAGGCAAATAAATAATATAGAAAAAGTGCGAAAACAAAACAAAACACAACAAAAATCTAAAGAAATGCAAATTTCCAAGTGACAGATGTTCCGCTCTTTCTCTCAAGATATAAAATATTTCTTAACATATTAATCAATAATTTGCCTAGAATATGTTGAAGCCTTATAAGAAGAATTTATTTGTTTGCAGAAATTATTAAACAACAAAAACTTATTTTCTTCCATGTATTTTATTTGACAAAGCCTTCTTTGTCTCTGTCTGTAATTATTATACCATTCCAACTCTGATAAAAAAGAGCATCAAAATATAAAAGCCAAACAACTTTGGATACACAACCTTGGACATCCTGGTCCATGGTTTGACTGATGGTCAACAGACACCATTCCTTAACTCTCCCTCCCCCGGGAGGCCAGCACTTAAATTCTTGTTGTTTGTCCATTAGGGAAGCCCTCCCCGAAGCCTAAGACGTCGTGTTGAAATGTTGGCAAAACACATTTTCCCACTGTGTTCCGGCTGCTTCTTTATCCTTCTTATGGGGAAAGCCGTCCAGTCCCTTGTGCTCCCAGCCATCATCATCTTTGTCGCCATCGTCATCGTCATCGTCATCGGCATTGTCATTATCATTTTCGTTTTCATTTTCATTTTCATTTTCATTTTGGAAATGCCTTCGACGCACAAAGGGAACATTTGTCTTGCTTTGAACAATTTTTCTCTGTTGTCGAAATAAAACAAATTGTATGAATTTAAGTGGAATGGCAGGCCACCCCACTGTGCAAATGACTGTAGTTATCATCTGCCATCTATTATGTGCCTCAATCGAATTGTCGTTTGGCCAGGACTATGAATTTCGTAGCGACACTTTAAATGAAAAATGGCTTTCCCATTGGCGCGTACCCGTATGTTGTGGCCCAAATGACTTAATTGCTTACCTTTGACAGGGTTCCGGGCTAGCGATGGTTCCGATGTACATGGAGAGGAAATATCTTGTTTAAGGCATTGGGAAAATATAATATTTGGTATTAAATATAAGCATCTAAAGTATCTTTGCTAATATAGTGGTTGTTATTTAGAATCGATATAATATATTAATACTTATTGCACAACCCTTGTTAGGTTTCCCAGAGAATCGTGTGATGGGATATTCATGGATCTGTCGATAATCCATCAGCGTTTTCCCTTTTTGCTCGTACAAACTTATTAAGCAAATTGCCAAAATATTCGACACACAAAATATGCTCCACGCAACATATGGCTGCCAAGAAAGTTGGAGTCGGCTCCAGCGATATTTGGCCAATTGATTTGGGGCAAACTTCAATGGCATCCGGAGAACTCGTGCGTGTTTGTGGCACAGTGGCAGCCATTCGGCGGTCGACCCCACGAACCCTGCGGCCCGCCGCAACATGTCAAAGCGCCGAACAACAGCATTTTGGTATTTGGGGGCGGTGGCTGCCACCGCCCTCGATGTCAGTTATTTACACGAAGCATTTCATTCGCCAATTTCCCTCAAGCTTAAATCAACGTTGCATGAAAACGACAACACACAGAGGCAGTCAAGGGAGCGCGAAAAGCGAGTTGCGAATCGGAGCTGTGAAAATGGCAGCGGGAAGATAAAATCCAATTAAAATCTCTCGGAATTCATAAAAAAGAAAAGGACTAGATGATGGCTAGGTGGCTGTTGCAGACTAGCAAATGCCCTGCGAAGGCGAGTCCATGCCAGTGGCATTTATATTCGAGGTATCTCCCCTAAAGACCCTCCATCTCGCACCTGTATAGACCCATGGTCGGCGTGTTGAGTTGGAAAATAAAACAAAGCGTGAAATCTATTTGCAGCTGGCGGAGCGAGGAAGCAAAGTTTATGCCATGTAAATAACGACATCATAAATTCGGTTACGTGGGCTCAGCCCCTGCCGTGCATATCTCTCGCCTATCCGGAACCCCACCGAACCATTACCCCACATATGCAGGGCGGACAGTGGCCACCATCGGAGGCTAGTTCCGTTTTAGCAAACACATTTTTTGCACGCCCATTTTCAGTTGGCTTGCTTGCACCGAAAACGGTTTATTTTACATCAGATTTTTTATTTTAAAATAATAAAGGGTACATAGTATACTGTCGACAGGGAGAAACATAAAAAAATACCTTGAAACATTCTGAATAGAGCTGAAGAAATGTAGATATCGTTGATAATAACATGGGGGCTAAATATATTATTATCGATCATGTTTGTGAATTTATTACAGTCATGAGAACAAGAGTTCAATTTCTTGATTACCAGTATCGATTGTTCTTAAAGTTAGCCTATTTAAGCCATGATTTTATGGTGTTTTATTTTTATTAACTATAGAATAATGGTAGTAAGTCCTACCTCCATTAACTCTTTTTTTTTTAGAGTCAAGTCCAGCTTGATCCTGTTTTTTTCACTGTGTTCAGGTGCCCACGCCATTTGACTGTTACAGTTTTCACGGTGGGCCAACGCCTGCGCCTCTTTGTCATAAAAAACCGACAACAATGAGGGGTGTTGGGTGGTCGTTGGGGGATAGTGGTCTTTTGGAATGGCGTATGTTGGGAGGCAGGTGAGGGTGCTTGAGTTCTCCCGTTCCCGCTCGCTTTTTCTGTGCAGCCGCCGGGGGAAATAAAAGTTACGTTGACACGGACACCACGCCGCCAAGTACCGAAGAACCAAACACTTTTGGCCTGCCCTCAAGTCACAGTCCATCGCCCATTGCCGCTCGCAGGACACCAAAACCCCCCTTTAAACAGCAGTACAGGGTACAAGGTATACCTGTGCCGTAGGAGTAATGATTAATTTTAGATATAATGCTGGTTAAGTGATACGATAATAATTATTTATAAGAACTTATTTAGAAAATGTATTGTGAGCTGTACTTTAAAATTTTATGAAGAGGCTTTTTTCTTGATATATTTACTGTGCTTTTAGGAGGGGTATCCTTGAGTCGGGACACTATACTTTCCCTCATTTTCCTCTCTATCTGGCACTCTTTTGTCGGTGTGCGAGTGAGCGGGGTAAGATGAGTAGCGCGTAAAATGTGCAAGAAATTAAAACGATTTGCACCAAGAGGCATTGGGCAGGAAGCAGCGGCGGAGTTGGGTCTTGAGAATGGGATCGGCGTGGGGAAAAGTAAACTCGGACAGAGTACAGGCCACAGAGAGGAGAGAGAAGGAGGGGGTATGAAATCTGGAAATGGAATACGCAATTTGAGCTCCTTTCAGAGAATGCTTAACTGGAGACTGGGATGGAGCTCTTCCCATTACCGGACAATGGGAACCCTAGCTGTGGAGACGGGGATGGACAGGAGCGTTTTATAAGTGTCCTTCCATGCAAATAATTCTCCAACTTGGCTGGGCCAAGACAGAGTCACGTTTTCGCCGGGGAACTATTACGCTAAGCTGAAACTAAGGTTGGAAAGTACCTGTTCCGGGGACTAGCGTATTTGTGTATCCTTGCAGGGCATTATAATTTTAGTCAGAAAATGGCAACGCACTGTCCGTTGCAACGCAAACTAGTCTCTCAGCTAATTAGATATCTAAGTGAAGCTTTGCAGATAGTCTTCTTTCTTCTCATTAGCACAAGGCTATCTATCTACAAGGCATTCTATCCACCATGCAGAGTATTATAATTTCAGTCCAAATCGTACAAATCAGTGAAGGAGTCACTTCTGACCCTATAAATCATTTATATTCTTGATCAGCATAAAAATGCGAGTCGATTTAGCCATGTCTGCTAGAATAAAATTTTTTACCCATTTTTGCAAAATTTTATAAGGGGTTACATCATTCAAATTCTCAAAAATTCAAAAAAAAATTTAATTTTTAAAATTTAAAATGTCATATATAAATTTATTAACCAAATGAAAACTTACAAGGAAAAGCTTTCCGAAATTAAATTATTGCTTTTTTGAGTTTTTTATGATCTATGTTCATGCAAGTATACAAGGGTATACTACAAACTTCGGTTTCCCGAAATTAGCTTCCTTTATTGTTTAATATTTTCTCAGGCATTTATAGCAGTCACAAAAATTACGTATACGCACTGGTGAAATTATTGTTTAAAAATTATGGAAAACCCAGTTAACTGCAAAAAATTATTATTTTTAGGAAGCTGTACAACCCTTAACTTCAAGGTGATAAAAGGTTTTTAATCAAATAATCCAATTGCAAACTGCTAAGGCTTACAACAAGAATTGAAGTTAATTTCGGATAGTCGACGACTTTAGGCTTCTCGAAATTAGCTTCAATTCTGTTTGTAAATGATATTTAGAGAAGAAATAACATCAGACAAAACAAAACTCGATGTATACAAAGAGAAAAAATACCTAAAAAATCCAATTTTAAATCTATAGAGACAATTGGCCGAGATTGGCGGAATCCTTCTGATTTCTGAAGCAGGTTCAATGCCAGTCACCTGCAGCCTTTGTTAAGGACGAACGCTTCTCATCGTGGACACATTGTTTGCTTTGGTTTGCACGCTAGGCGCTTAGATTTCAATTATATTGAGTGGCCATCGCATGCCAAACATTCCCCAGCAGCCGCAGACAGCAGACAGCAGACTGGGGACAGGAGACAAGGGCCAACGCCGGGGCAGGGGATAACTTTAATTGAGATTTACAATGCGAGTTAAAATGCCAGGACAGAGCGAAATTTGTACCCGCTTGAGCTTAACCTTGTTTCTATTTCTCCGCCCGTGATGCGGATGCTGCGGAGATTTGCGGTGGGGTCATAAATTTGTAGACAGTAAATCTTTTTTATAGTCGAGCGCCGAGATGGAGAGAGAGAGCACCGCCTCCTACTCCCCTAGAAAAATCTGTCCGTGCTGGGTGTTTATTTGCTGATGGCCACCAGGAAGGCTCCAGCTCCTCGCTGCCATATTAAAGCTCAATTGCGTTTAAGTAGCTGACTTTTATGGCTTTGTCTGCAGTCTTTTCCGGTCTACATATAGCATGTGTATATGCATATTTATACCCTTGCAGGGGGCTATATAATCTAACAATTCCGCAAGAGATTCTTATGGGATGTTATAGAGGGGGTTTCTAAGAGGACTATAGCTTTAGCTTTAAGTTGCAGTTTAAAGTTGTTAAACTTGTATGTATTTTTAAAACAGCAAATGTCTGAATATAAAATATTCAAGAAGCAATAAGAAAAACTTTCTTAAAAGTTGGTAAACTGCTAACTTTCTCTCAAGTTTAAAAAATTTGAAATTGAATATGTTGGCTAGGGTATCCTTTACTTCGACTCTACTGACAAGAAGTCCTTTGCTTTTTCGGGTATAAATATATATTCAACAGTTGTTGTCGGCCCTTGTTCTCGGCGTTGTTGCCGTTTGCAAATTTCGGGGAGAAAGCGGCGGCACAAGTGAATTGGATGGCAGAAATAGCCTGGTAACGTTTTTTTTTTGGTTGGCTTTCGCACTCCGCTCGAGAGCTAACGAGCTGCCGCGGCGGTTGGCTTTATATATATATGTATATATAGTAGGTACTGGCACTGGCCCTGGCACGGGTGTAAGCCCTGTCCGATGTCGGGGCTGCGCTGTTGTTGAAATGATAAGCATGTGTGCAATTAAAATGAAAGCGTGCTCGCTGCTCTCCGGCGGAGCTCTGGGCTGGGGCTGGGTTTTTCGGGATGCTGGAGATGCCATGACATGAGGCGGCCCATGACAATAAAACAAATGTTGCCTATTTTACATAAACGTTGTGTGCAAATTTGTTGTCCTTGTTATTGTTGCTGCTGTCGTTGTCCGAAAAATATACAACTGTAAACAGGACGAGGTCGGCCAGGAGGTGGGTGTGGATGGCAATCGCGAAAAGACAGTGGCGGAGTTACTGAGGTTTTACATTTAGCCAGGTAGAAATATATTTATTTAAGCTATGAGTTTTACATAAAATAAATCTTCAAATAAAACAGTACTTAAATGGGTTACATGGGCTATCGTTAAACTCAACTAATAACTGATTATAAATTAATCCTCTCAACAGACCTATTAGCGAACACTCAAAGTCCCAAATGTATATTATATTCTTTTTCTCATCCATAAATCCAGTCATTCCCTTTCCCTCAGCCCCTGTGACCAGTGGCCAGGACATTCAAGTTGGTCCGGTCCGAGTTCCAGAGTATTTGGACGCGACCTGCACATTAAGTGTTTACAGCAGGCAGCCTCGCCGAGTCAGCGGTTTGCCATTTTATTTAGCTTTTCCGGCTACGCCCAGTGGGAGTCTGGGCCATAAAAACGCTGCAAATTAAAAACGCATTAAGTTCCGTTGTCCGCTATCAAGAGTCGGCCACGTGTGGGCATTTGATAGTCGCCGGATGTCTTCCTGGGCAACCAGCATAAATCTCCGATTCCCGAAACCAATAATTACGTCCCAGAGGCGTTTGGCCGAAGGCTATGGCCACTGCTATGGCTGTCAGCATCCAGCTGACAGTGACTGTAAATGAGCAATTAGGCGCAATAAAAACATCACAGGGGCTGGTTGGGGGCGTGCACTTAATTCAAATTGCGAAAACTTAGCCTCAACATGTGCGAAAGACCACCCCGCAAGAGGACATGCCCCGCACAGGCGTAAAATTAACACACACTTATCCGCATCCCAGTTCCCGGAACCCGTACCCGGAATGGAGAGCTCTCTGCGACAGCGGCAACAGCTTAGACATGCAGCAAATGGCCGAGAAATGGAAATACGGCATCCGAGGAAGGCGCATTCCCCCAAACGATTTCCCTCGGCCACTTTCCCTCGGTTTCCCAAATATTTGCCAGACCATCTCCGAGGATGCGGGGAATCCGTTTCCCAGAATCCTCGAGCGATGAGTGCTGGCAAAAATGCACAGCCTGGTCCTCCTCCGGGCCCTGCCTGCATCCGGCTGATGTACTGCCTTCAGCAAACAAACCAACAACAGACGGACAAGCAAATGGACAGACGGGGCGGGGTATGGATGCGGCAAGGATACCTCTACGTTTACGGGCGGCATGCAAAGCGAGCAACTGAAGGGACTAGGACTAGGACTCACTGCACGGCACTGACTTTGCTTAGACAGGCGTCACGTCAAAGGAGTTTTCCTTTCGGCCTGCTACGCTTTTCTCCAAAGAAAAACAAGGACACGTACTCTATTTTGGAGCTTCGACTGTAAGATACTTCGTAAACAGAAGTGCAAGCCCTTGAGAGATGATCTAAGTGGATCTAAAAATGGATCTATTGCTTTGTTTTCATTATCTTGAAAATACTAATAATAATATAAGAGTAGATAAATTGAATGATTTATTGATTTCAAGTTATTCCCAGTTGTTAAAACTTGTCATTATACTAACGATTTTCACAGATACTGCACACCCTTGGGGTGCTCAAGTAACGGGTATCCGGAGCCAGGTAAAACTGAAATCCTTTCATGTTGATTCTGCTCTTCTTGTGTTTTGGCAACACCTGCTATTTGTCAGTCCACCGCCTCTCCTGCCCACCTGCTCTACCACTGCTCCCCTCGACCAGTAGTAGGTCGTCGAGAATTGTTATTATTTTCTGCTGCATTATAACGAGCCCAGCAGGTCGCCGTCGCAGTTTATGGGTTGCCTTTTTTTCGGAAACGCCGCTTGACTGGCTCAGTTTGGTTTGGTTTGGCTTGGCGTGTGTGTGTGAGACACCGACACCGCTGATCCCGGAAATGCTTGCTGCCGGTCCCGGTCCCGGTCTCGTTCCCGTCAGCGACACACACTCGCCCTAACACACTCACATATTACACATTACACGGCTCCGAAGCAGACACATTTGACAATGTCACGTTGCGGTCGAGCATTGCCTGCATATAAATTTAGGATAAATATAAAATATAGCCAGGGAGCGAGAAACGAAGCCAGGAAGAGATGCTCCGAGAAAAACTCCATCGAAGTCAGAAAGGGGGGAGATCATTACATAAAGTCCAGATGAATTTTAAAAGCAGATACTCAGAAATCCTGTATATTAAGCTTTCCCTCAGAAGTATTTAAGTTACAGTTTAGAAAAGAATTTTTAATTATTTGAGAACATTTTCATGCATACTAAAATTCTCTTCCGATTTATAACCTTGCATTTAGCACAAAATACATATTAGTACCCTAACTATAGCCAGTTCCAGCTCCACTTGTGATCCAAACCTTGATTAGTACCCTAACTATAGCCAGTTTCCTCCCAGTTCCAGATCCACTTGCGAATGGCCCCGCCGGAGTGTGCGACAGCTGAGCACAATCTAAATAAAGAGCCGACATCGGCGGCTGCCGTGTTATGAGCCGGGCTTTGTGCGACTTCCGGTGCCCACAGACACACCGACACGTGGCTCCCGCACACAAGCTGACCCACTCGCCGCCATTTGCCTTCGGCCTTGTTTGTTTGTCTGTCTGTTTGTGCCCGTGTTGGTGTGGCTCATTTTGATGGCTCGGAAGTCGCTTGTTTGCTCGCAGGCTCTGCTCTCCCCTCGCCTCGCTCAGTGTGGGCCTGGCTTTAAGTGTTTACGTGGCGTATTAGTAATAAATGTAATGTGCATAAAAGTGTCCACACGGCAGGCGCTCGTAAAGCGAGAATGTTTACAATGTGTTTAGGCCTCCGGACGGGGCACGCTTTTATAGATTTTTACAACTTTATTCCAGCAGTAGCCTCGGCCATCAGCTTTCTCTTGGCCTCTCAAGGGCCATGTCAAATGCAGGCACTTAATCAATCAAAAGCCCAGGCAAGGCCGCCTTATTAGACATCTCTCACTGCTTTCGGGCAAAGTTCTTTCCGGCTGCCAGTTCGGTTCGTTCGTTTGTTTGTTTGTTTGTTTTTGGCAGCACAAATTATGGCCGGACATGTTCAAACATTTGCCTGTCCATCTAACCATTTGTCCTGCCAAATGCGTTTCATGTTCATCCAGCTTTCAGCTTCCAGCTGCCAGCTCCCCGAGGAAGGGAGCCCTGGGCCAGGCTTAGATGGCTGGGCCGATAAGTCGCCGGCCTAAGACTCGGATAGAGAGTAAAGTATGCCCGGGATTCTCATTTCCTACGCGGTAAGCCCGCCCTCAATAGTCACACAATTCTGCGGCCAGCCATTAAATATCCCGGAACGCCCTTTCCTCAAGGGGTTTCTTCTGTCCTTGCTCTTCCACCCCCTGGGCCAGTCCAGTCCGGTTCAGGCAACCCAATTAAAATTCCACAAATTCAAGAAAGACCCAGTCTAATGTTCCGAGCAGACATCCTTGAAGCGTTATCTATTACTCCCTGCCCGCGCCCGCTCGCTTCCTTTACAAATTCATTGCAAATACTTTGCGCTACTTAGCGGCCATTTTTCATCTTTGTCTATGAATGGGGTAGAAAAAAGGGTTTCTTTTCACTGCGTACTCTTAATTAATTAAAATATTTTCGGCTCCAGCTAAATATAATTTCCCTTCATCCCTTTTCGGTTCGCAGTAAGCAATATGGCAACATTTTGGCAATTAATGTGGCTTTAATTCGCTATTGAAATGGCAGCGCGAACGACTTGAAAAGTTTTCGGCAATGCAACTCGGCTTATTGGCCAACTAATTAAGCTCGGCCAAGGCACTCGGTCGAGGGTCAAGAAGTGGTTTAAACCAGAAATAAAAGGCTGCACCCCGCCGGCAGGGTTAAACTGTTGCCCAGCCGGCAGGAGGGGGCCAGGTGTGTGTGTGTGTTGGCAGATGGATGCCGCCCGGGGTCAGGTCAGCTCCGTCCGGGCCAGCTTATCCGTATCCGACCTAAGCACACCCGGAGGAGACTGCAGCGAGGAAATTAAAAGTGTGCAGTCCAAGTGCTCCGCTCTCAAGTGGCTGCCGCTTCTAAAATTAGCCTTCCCCTCGGCGGCAAGTGGAAGTTTTTATTTTGCCATTTCTCTCGCTTCTGTTAGTGTTTTTCTTGTTTTTGTTTTTTTCCTGTGGCTCGTCTTACCTTTTATTTTTTGGCCGCCTTAAGTAGCTGAATTTTTGTGTGGCTTACTTGCGGCTGGCTGGAAGTTAAGCTGCAGCTCATAAATTTTATTCCTGAGCGGCAGCAGCCAGGGCCCACGTGGTGTATGCGCAACATCACTGGCTTGTGGACCGAATGGAGCGTAAATGTTTACGTTTGTCAAATATTTGCGGAGCGCTCTCAAAAGGGCATCAAATCGGGGAAAAGGTGCCATGAGCTTAATGGCTCACAAGCGTGATCTTCGACGGCAATGGAGCGAGCGTATTATGTCACAATCTGTTGGGGAATGCACGCAGCATTTAATCAAATTAATTACGCAAATATTCCGAAAGGGCCAAATTAATCCACTAAGTTCGAATTCGTTCGCCTTGGCCATTTAATTGCAGCCCCCAGCTCCCAGTCACGTTGGGCAGCCCATCGCAGACTAATTGCCAGCACGTGCATGCCACATTAGTCAGTCTCCGGTCGCCGGTCGCCGGTCGCCGGTTGCCGGTCTCAGGTCTTCGGTCTTCGGTCCTCGGTCTCTTAAGGAAAGAAAAAGTTTCACCGCTTCCTTGACCCATATCAAAAGTCAACAAACTGCGTACATGTGTCCACGGCGAGAGAGGAAAAAACTGTCATTCAGTCTATAAATATTTCCAAAGGCCGAGGTAAATGGGAAAAGGCTGGCGGAGGTATAGATGATGTATTGGCGAGACGAGCGCACGGGAAATATTTATAAATATTCTGCAGCATTGCAGCTAAAATTTGATACAATGTTTACAAATGGCTCTGGATTTGTTCGGGCCAGCTGAGAGGGAGAGCGAGCATCAAGGCCAGTGCCGTTGACCAATATAAATGAGCAAACAAACGGCGGTCGCATGCAAATGAATGGCCAGCCAAATAGAGAACGAGTCTGCCAAGATTGATTGCGTCGAGATATGAGTTATGGAACGCGGAATAAGCTGAGTTTCGTCAGACAGGACGGATCCAGAACTGAAGCTGGAACAAGGGCTCCACGTGGCAGCTATTTATCGAAAATGATGGCTCATCAAAAGTTCACGAAGTTAGCAACTTCCGGGTGGCGTTGGAAGTGATTTCAAAGCTGGGGGAGAAACTCCATTGCGATTTCGCGATTTTTAATTTCGAAATTCATTTGAAATGCATTGCAGCAGTTTGTTTGCTTTCAAAATTGTTTTAGTGCGTTTTTTCCTGCATTTTTGTTGCACAAACACGGAATATGGCAATTGAAATTCCATTCACACAATATTCGATTTAAGTTTTATATATTTTAGAAATTCCACATCACTTTTTGCTCCTCTAATTGCCTGACTGCATTATTTATGGGCCCTTTATTGTTTATGTATGATGCACACATTGTTTATTTACACGAGTCAACATATCTTGTCAGAGGGAAACTGTCTGGCTGGCTGGAAAATGAGCGCAGGGAAATGGGAAATGGGCATGTGTTAATTTTTATTGCTGTGTCGCGCGCTCTCGCTCTCCACATTGTTTGTTTACGAATAAATCCGTCTCTGAATCCGAATATCGATATGAATATGAATGGAATTTAATGCGAGTCGCTGAGTTTGATGTGGTCTGTCCCAGAATACACACACAGAATACCCCAAGAGCCTCGGCAGTGAAGCTCCGACCTGTCTGAGACGTATTTATTTGCTTTGATTATTTCAAATATGATTTGCCTTTGGCCCAGGTCCCACAAGCAATTCCTATGCAGACGACGTTCATGACCTTCGACAGCGAGAGCCTGATTGCCTCGAGGCTGCTTGAGTTGTTCACTTGAACCCACTGGGCTACGTGACGTATACGTGATGCGGGATATAGCATGGAAAAGGTAAAGGGAATGAAAGCCGTGGCAGGGATTTTCTTTTGTTTTACCAGCCTATTCTGTGCCTCTTTCAGGTTGAAAGCTCGTTTTACCTAGGTTTTTTTCGTGCTAAAAATAGTCTTTAAATGATGTTAAAGAAGTTAGACTGCTTTTATAGCTATCAGATTTCTTTCAAGTTCTAATTTAACCTTAAAGCCCTTTAAACAAAGTATTTAATCTGGTTTATCCATTTGGGCTCTACTCAAACCCCTAATCTAAATTGCCGCATTTATCTTTTCATTTCCTTGCTTTAATTAAGCAATAACTTTATTTAATTCGACCTCAAATTGTTGACATTTCGGGACTTCATGAACTGCTTCGTTTTTGGCTTGAAGGTCTAACGAGGCGCACAATCAGCCACTAATTAATGGTCTCAAGGTGCCCGTTCAATAAGTGGCCGGAAACCCCATTAAGCGGCAGGAAAATCTTTGACATTGCCCTCTGACCTGGATCGCTATTGAACCTAAGCCTCGTCCTGAGCCCCCACCTGGTCGCCAGTCCCGACAAAACAATTGGCAAGTGTCATCGACAGTCGCGATTTGGATTTTGAATACAGGCCGAGCGAGCGAGTGGCAAGCAGGCTGGGCAGGTAAATTTATTAATAATAAAGCACCTTTTGTGCATAATTTGAAAGGTTTGCCCTTTGTCCTTTGGCGAGCTGTCGCGGCGTCTATAAATAACGCGGCGGCGTGGGAGGTGCAGCTTATTATTAGGACCGACGACGTCGACAATTGCCGCTTAGCGTTGCCAGGTCTACAATTATGCGCACCGGTAGTCAAATGAGGGGGTGTCCTGGGCCAGGACTCCATCTCGAGAGCCCGTCTCCCCCGCACAGAGTGGGTCTCCTCCTCCGCCACACCTCCTGCAGGGTGTGAGTCCTGCGAGTGTAGTGCAAACATTTTGCAATTTTCAGTCCAACAATGGAAAGCAATTACAAAACAAACTCAGCGCTAAATGAGTGTGTGGCAACATGGCAAACAAAGTGTGATGAAAGCTAGAGGGGATCGGGGCTGGGTGTGGCACAAGGTGTGAGTTGCGGGTCCTGGTGCCTGGTGTGGGGTGTGCCGCCATAGGGGCGTTGCTGGTGGTGCCAGTGTACACATGACTGGGACTGTTGTCAGGCGTGGGCGATGCCTTGATTGGATACGCTCCGAATGATTTCCCCGGGCAGCTCCATCCAGAGTCAAGTTATGAGGGGCGGAACCCAAATTGATTGGTAATAAAACTTAAAAGATATCGCAATTATCCAGCGCTCGAAAGGAAGCCCTGCAAATCGGATGTCCACACAAAAGAGATTAGAGTTTGCCCCATTGACCTCATTTAATATTGTTTTGGCAATTTGAAAATAATAAATAAATAGTTAACTTGTTTTAAAGTAACTGTTGGGCCTTATAGATTTTATATTTCAATCACATTTTGTTGATAGAATAGAATAAATTGTCTGAGCAACAATTACTTTCCTGCTGCCGGCAGGCGGGACTCGAAGAAGGCCTTCATCTGCACCAGGCCCTCCCAGTTCTCGTCCCAGCCGGGAGTCACCTTCTTGGCATTGGCGTACCATCTGGCCACATTCGGGTACTTGGCAATGTCAAACTCCACGATCTCATAGGTGGACACGGTGGCTAGGATGGCGATGTCGGCAACTGTGAGCTGACCACCGGCAACGTAGTCCTGGGCCGTCAGGAAAGTTTCCAGAAAGTCGAAGGCAGTCTCGATCTTCTTGAAGTCCTCATCGGACCCAGGCTTTCCAGTTTGGAAGAGGGGGAAATAGTACTTGATGAAGGCGGCGTACAGGGTGCCCATGTCGAAGAACAGGCGCTGGTTGATCACGGCCTGCTCCTTGGGATTCTTGGGGAACAGGGAGTCGTCCTTGCCGTACTTCTCCACCAGATAGACGGCGATGGCGCGAGACTCCCAAATGGCAAATCCGTTGTCCACCAGCGTGGGGATGGTGTGCTGGGGATTGAGCTTCACGAACTCCGGCTTCAGCTGTTCACCCTCCATGGTGTTCAGGAGCTTCTTGTTGAGCTCCAGTCCCAGGGCCTTGGCCACCATTATGACGGTTCGGCAGCCGCTGCTACCGGGCATATAGTAAAAGTCCATACTGATATATTTGGTGGTGCTAACCGGTGGAGAAAAAACCGAATACTGACTGCTACCCGAAATGTTTGCCACTTAAATAGCCAAATGTTTGTAGCTTTATCTCTGCCCGTTTGTTATGTCTGGCTGAAAGGGTGTCTAGTCATGGTTAGACCCGACATTCTAAACTTTCCGGTGGCTACTATGAATCACTGGCGTTATGTAAAATTCCAAATTGATATTTAAAGACGTGTACATAGCAGATATAGATAGCAAACAAGTTTGATATAGATATAGATTAGAGGGGTGTAGAGTATTAAGAATTATTTGACTATCTTAAGCTACTTACCTATTTTTATTAATTTAGGTTGATAAAATGTGAGTCATTATAAATGTCAGTGATGTGGGGCAGTGGAACGTGAACCCTAAAACTGATACCAAAGATATGAATACGCTATCATTTTTTGCCGTTTGGTTATCAATAATTTAATGTGACAGTACTATTTCTAAAGCAACTGAAATGTGCACTTTAAAATAAATTGAATAAAGGTAAAATACTAAGTTGTAGGCTGTTATGGTTGGCATTTATTGCGAAACTATATTGTAATTATTCCTAAAGGCAATTACATTTAATTGGTGTCCACTTAAATTATTCTCCGACGTCTTTAATGCCACTTGCGAGTCCACAAGTTGCTGACTTCAAAGTTGCGCATACGCCCCATGTGCTTGTCAGACTCGCTTCTCTAATTGCCAACTTGGCGGCGCCGGGACCATAAAACAAGCGACATCAAGCTGCAAACAATGCACCTTCTATGCCGGCTGGATATATCCGCAGTCGGACCGGCAACGGGTCGCGTTTCGCGTTTCCCCAGGTGGCTGGCCAGGCAAATTAAAGTCACTGAGCCCGCCAACTAAATATGCCATGAAATGTTGCCAACGGATGCCGTCCTCCTTGTCGTCGTCGTCCTGCGGCAGTTGCAGCACCTCCAGTACGCCTGTTCCTGCAGTTGCAGGGAAACTTTGCGCGAATCCCAGCGTCGTTTATTGTTGACTCAACTGGCTGCCATTTCCGGCATCCGGGATACCGGAGTAGGGCCAGAAGAGAAGCCAGAGAAGGACTTGGAGGAGGCGTTGCCTCCTGGCAGACAGTTTGTTTTATGATTGCGCGTCGACTAATTCGCCCTGCAATTTTGCAATTAAATTGTAGAACGTGCCATGGATATGCAAAGTTCCCGCTTCGCCTTCGCAGCTTCTTGGCAGAAGTATATTAACAGTTTCTTGCTTAGTCGGGCGGTGCAATTAGTCGGAAACTGGAGCTGAGATTCATCAATCACGGGCCCCACACTAATTGTCTGTCAATAGGAAGCTGGGATGTGACTTTCGGGAGCCACTTGGGAGCTCGGCATTAGCATACATCAACGTGAGTGTATAACTTTTGCCGGCTAGTAATCAATCATAGATGAGAGGAACTTCCATTAGTGAGGGACGCAACCCGCTATGTAACACTTGGTATTTGGTTACAAGTCGTTGCCAAAGTTTAATATCCGCTGCTTCTCTTTGCTGAGCTCAACCCGGGAATGCCACGACATGTTGGACGAGCTGGATCTCCTCGAGCTCGTCATCTCGCGTTGCATGCCAGCTGTCCTCGCCTTGGCTGCACCCTTCGAGTCGTGCCCTGTCGTTCAGTTACAACTTCAACATAACATTCCAGTGCTCAGCAAAAAACTGCAAATGACGTGCCATCCTTGTTAGCAGTGGATAATAACAACATCGAACAACAAACAAACAAGTCGGAACTATCAGCAGACAGCAGCAACAATGTGAAATCAATAAAAAAGCAGAAGGGAAGGTTGACTTTGACTACGGGAGTGTTAAATACACTTATAAATATAATACAAATTATAATAAATAATTGAATTAAGGGAAACTCTGAACCTTCATAAATATTTTAAGGATATACTGCAGTATATTAAGTTTTTATTTGTCTTAATCAGAACATATTTAATTTATTTCAAGAAGACTGTACATTATTTTAAGCAATCAAAGGTAAATACATTTTTATTAAAGTGGCTTCAGTATTAACTGGTTCTACTCGTATATAGCTAAAATCTTTAATGTATCTCAAAGACATTGGAGGTAACGTAAGAAACCTCAATCAATGAACGTAATAACAATGTATTTAGATCCCGTGTTAGTGTATAAAATCGAACAAAAGTAAAAGCGAAAACATTTTCATTCGGTTAGTCCGACAAGGAACATGTTAACTAATGCTTTACAAGATGTTCGCACATTAAGGATCGTTTCTTTTATTACTTTTTCTTTTTTCGACAATAAAATGTAATGGGGCCGGGACAGCATCGGATTAAGCGCTCTATTAAAATTGTTCAAGGAGAAAAATAGGCCAAGCAGCTAAACAACATAATTATTTGAATACTATCCCCACAACGCTTATTGTTATCCATTAAAGATTTAATTTCGAGCCCGAATAAAGTGCTCTGGGGGAGAAGTAATTTATTTAGTGCAGAAACATCAAAAATAGCATTTCCCTGCAAAATGTTATTTAAGCGTTCGTTTGCGTGTTAATTTATGGACTTCATAGCTGGCCGGCCATAAATTGCAGCACATATCGGCGGAGGAAGAGGGAGCCATTAAATTGTTTAACTAAACATGCAATCTCACAAATGGCAGTCCCGAGTGGAGGAGTGAGGCCAACAAATGCATAATTAAAACGCCAAAGGGAAACCAATTGTTGCTGCCGCAGAATGGAGTTTCCCTTTTGCTTTCCCCTCCCTTGCCATTTTTTGTGTAGTGTATGAAATGTGTTAATTAAATTGTCACTCGCATTGTTTTGCGCCCCGCTGCTGTGCAATTACCATGGAATTTTTAGAGCGAGCTTTTCCGCTGAATTTAAAGACCTAATAGACTGTCAAGCTAAAGGTTAAAGCTCCGAGCTGACATTAACCGGAGCAACTAAATCTTCGAGGACATTATTTGGCATTTTCCTTATCCCGCTCAAGGGATAAGTGCAAATGTTAACCCATTGTTGGGGCCGCAGTTCCTGGCAAATCCCATCCAATTATGAGCGGAATGCATTCGCCCCACCAGGAGCTCTCCTCAACTGGCCCTGGCATTAACGTCAACAATATAAGAAGCGCGTGCAGCTGAAGTGCCGCCCCCACTGAATCCCCTCTCGCATGAAAAGCGCGTTTTTTCGGTGGGTTTTCGTTTACGTTTACGTTTCCTATTCTATTTTTTAAAGGGTGGGGGCTAAAGTAAAATCAAGCTCGAAGATCAACAACAAGCGCAAACACAAACAGCAAACTGAGCTGTGTGAACTTGTGTAAACTGGGGGAGGGACTGGGACCGGGACAGGGTGGCGAAGAAGGGATGCATTCGGGGTGCATTCGGGCGGCTGTCCTGTCTCCCAAGTAACATGTTCGCTGCAGTGCTGGCAGCGGGAAAGGATTTCGTTGCTTGGAGGCCGACGCAAAGGAATATAAATATTGAAAAATTCCTTGCCACTATGCAGATACGAGTGGGGCCATGGTCACATAAAATGCGGCATTGACAACGTTTTAATTGCAACTCGCATATGATATATGGAACAGTGACCGAACACCGCACACAGGCGACCCGTGCTGGTCATAACTTTGTTTTCTCAGCTCCCCCGGCACCCCCGGCAGAGGTGTATATTTTTCCAGGGAAAACAAAATATGCGGAGAGCGGTCCGCTTGGAAATGCATGTGTTGCTGTCCTGCCATGTAAAGTGTCCAATAAAAGTTTCCCGAGAAGAGTTTCCCCAAGCCGGGCATGTCGGGCTTAGGTGGTCCGATTTTCTCGGAATTTTTCTGTGTTGAGAAGCATTAATATTGAATTTGGCCATATCAGAGCATGCACTCTCTTATTTGCATTGGGAACAGATGCACATCCCAAAAGAATATACAAATACACAAATATTGAGAGGAAATCTCCTTTTAATTTTTGCTTAATTTTTAAATCACTCTTTGAGATCCCAGAATACCTGCTTTTACCAAGCAAAGATCGATGCCAGTTTAACTTAAATAGCTCTCATTTCCCCTTAATTATTTCTTTTTTCCCATATACTATGTTCCAACTGAAAGCAACAGTTTCTGTATACCCCAATGAAGACTGCTGCCAACATGCAACTGAAACAGCTCCCCAAGCCTTCTTCACTCGCTGCTGCTCCTCCTTTTGTGGGAATGTGCAACTTTGCAGCCTCTCGTGGCAAGAACAACACGGAGAGCACTCCTCCGATGGGAACAAGTGCGGAACAAAATAAAACTCGGCCCGAGTGTTCCTGTGTGTGTTTGTTCTGCGAAACTTTGAAGCATGTTGCCCCACCGACACACCTTTGCCTTTAGTTTCCATTCCGCCAGCTCGCTAATTACACGCTCAGGTTTAAGCTAATATACTCTTTAAATTCATTTTTGTCTGCCGTCAGGTTCAGGGAATGCCTTGAAGGCTCCCCTAGCTTCCCAGAGCCCTTTGCTGCAGCTGAAAATCAATTTCCAGTCGATTTCCCCTGTATTCTTTGGCACCCAGAAAACTCTGGCCAATCAATTGCCAAAGCTCAAATGCAATTACGTGTGGTATTTCAATCGAGAATAGAGAGCAGAGATGGGTTCAAGTTAACCGGCGGTGAAGTAAAACTTAAACGAGTTAAGTTGTTCACATGCAATCCATCTTGGCGTAGTTTTGCTGCATTTGTTGAACAAAGGAAGTCATCCTTGAAGCAGTGAAATGAATAAAATCAGGAACTGAATCTAATTCTAATCAGGGTAAAACATATAATAAACTGAGGTCGTAGTAATAACAAACTCAAATTATTTAGCCATGAAAATGAGTACGCTATGCTCAAAGAATTTAATACGGGCATCCATTTCTCTAATTCAAATTAATTATTTTAAAGAGTAAAAAATAAGCATCCTTAAAAATATGAATCACACAGCCACATGTATTTATTAGAATTTTTTCGTTTGCCCAAAAATTAGGCCTAACCTTTGCATGTTTGTTTTTTACCCTATTAGGCTTCCAATTTTAGCTAATTTAAGCAAAAAAAAACCCTTTCAATATTTTACACAGTCAAAATGCTGACCTGCATAAGCCGTTTATACTGTGGTTAACGCTTGATGGCCATAATTCAAAGGTTGGTTAAATGGGCGTAAGGTTTGCCAGCGGGCAACGCAGGGGTAAGCTCTGAATGACTATTGTATGCCATACATCAAGTATACGCACTGTTTGCCCCGGCTCTGGCTTTGTTTGGCCGAAAAGTATTTGATAGACGGAGATGGGGATGGAAACGCAGATCGAGATGGGAGTGAGAATGGGGAGATAGGGGCTCGATTGGCAAGACAAATTAACAACAAATGCCATAAATTACACAGTTCGATAAACGGCGAGGCCAAGTAGGCCCCCTCCGACTCCGCCCCACGAATGTCAACAGGCATTGTTGTCTGTTTGCTCGGAGCACACAGGGGATGTGTGCGTACTTATGTTTATATACACAGACAAATGCATGTGGATGAATTAATCTCACAAATTGATGTCAGACAGCATTTGCAATGAGATTGTGCTAACGGCAGGCATTTGTCAAGTGTTATGGACATGTGGAGCCCGAACCTGTCCAGCGATGATCTCGTTAAATTGTGCTAGAAAACCATCAAAATTTAATTTCACAATAGCATAAACAAAGTGCCGAGCGAGAGGACGAGCGAGAGCCCTGGCCAAAGCCCTGGATAATTGCAGCATGTTTATTTTGGCTTACAGCTTTGAATTATTCATGCAAATGCCGGGCACAAATGCCCGACCGAAAGTATTTAGTCAGGAACTGTCACATGTGATTGTGACGCATTCGCCTGCTCGCCCTCGGTTCCCAGCAGTTGTCATTTTGTGGCCAGAGTAAATAAATAAAACCAATCAAATAGTAATAAATCCACTGTGGCAAACACAAGGGCGGGAAGGTGCGTCCAGCGGGGGGAGGATGCATAGTTTCCCCCTCTAATATTTTAAGCCATAAATATAATATTCCCCATCTAGTCGGGGATACTGTGTGCAGATGATAACAGAGCTAAGACACTGCAGCAATTGAGTGGATAAATTGCACCAAAAAGACAGCCATAAATAAAAGCAATCGGAATTTGTGAAAACCACATCAAAAGTGGCAATAATTCTTTATAAATTCATAAATGGTGCGATTATGTACTTGTTTAAAATATAAAGACTCGAAAATATACTTAGACATATTGCTTTTGAAACTCTGTGACCACGATAAGTTCTCTTCCCACCCATGCGGCATATATAAATAGCACTGTCCGTCTGCCTTGTTTTATGGCATAAATTAGGGGAAATAAAGCGAAATTTTATTTGCTATTATAAGCCGCTTCTGCTACTGCAAACTTTTAAGGCCCAAGGCTAATCACATCGGTGGGGAAGGAAGGAAGGCAGGAAGGTGCACAAATAATTATAGCAATTAAAAAGTTGGAATGATTTGTGGGGCGAATTTATTTCTGCTGATTTGATCAACCCGAATGCGCTCAATGGGCGCCATTCAGGTTTAGTGCTGCCTCTAGGACCGCAAAAGGTCCTAGAAGGAACAAGGACCCCGTCAACATCGACTCTGCCTTTGCCTTTGCCTGAGACGTTGTCACCACCACTAATGGAATTAATTGGCGCTCTGTGTTGAATGCTAATAAAATCACTAAGCCCCACAACAAGAACTAACTGTGCGCAACAAATTAGACAAAACTTGAATGCTTTAATTAGATTACTCCGAGGGAGGAAGGGCCGGGGTAGGACTTGCACTTTGTCGAAATCTGCCATGAATTTCCCACCGACGCGGCGCAAATTGTCAATTAGCATAAACTCCAAGAGGATTATGAGTGGATTAAAATAAATGTGCCCTCTGTCTGTGCTTGCGGCTTAATATATGTCTGTATGGATGCGGGCGGTTGAATGCTAAATAGCATTAACAAAGGTTAAAGGTGAACTCATTACGCGTAAGCCGCAGTTAAATGTTAAACATAATTAACGACACTTTGGCCCTGTTCGAGCTGCTGCCAGCCAGCGTAATTATGAACCCATCGAGTGGACCTCTCCTGGGCTCGGTTTGGATTTTGACCAGGCGCCTGGCCAGCCTCTCTTTATTCTTTCTCGGTTAATCGTTAATGCAATTGACCGCTTTCCATTCAAATGACAAAGGACCAATTCCCGCTCGGCTAACCGCCTGTGTCGCAGTCGCAGGCTGTAGAACAAAAGGCGGCCACAAAGAGCAAGTCAGGGCATCCTCTTGCCCGTCGTCCTGCCCTTCACAGGATCCTACAGGGCCAGCCAGCCGTAGCACCAGCAAAAGGTGTCCGTAATTGTATGTGAAACTTGTTGAAGGCTTCAATTATGATGATTTTACACAGCGTTCGTATATCGCTGCACAAGGGACAGTGGCAGGGGTCAGAGAAATTATCTCGGGGGGGTACAAAGCATTCCCTGGTCGAAATTCTCATTTAATTGAGATGGAAGCTTCCCTTGCTACCAGGCCAGCTCACTCTCCGCAGAAACTTAAGTTATTTTCAACCAAAGCTCCCTCCTTTGAGGTGAGCCCCTGGCACGCACACTCTGGCACAGGCTCGTTGCAACCGCAGCGCGACTTGCACTTTGCCACGACTCAGTGGAGTTTCGAGGGGAGTGGTGGCGGTGGTGGCATCCATGGCAAGGCCTGGCCTGCCCCGAGTGGGTGGGGCGGCTTCCACGACTTGACTTGGCTTTCATGTTGTTGCTGTGAAACGCTGGATAATTGGCGTAAATAGCAAAACAGCAAATTGCCATTAACTATTGGAAAAATGTTCGCATCGCTTGGCCTGACTTTGGCTGGGACTCCTGCTCCTGCGACTCCTGATCCTGCTGCTATCGAGAGGAGGATGGCGACCTGCTGCTGATGGCGTTTGTGCTGTGCTGTGTAGGTGTCGGTGATTACGCGAAATGCAATTAAAAATATTTAAGCTGCATGCAGCAGCCATAGCGGCAGCCAACCGAACATAAATAATGCCGAACCGTTTATTAAAGCTTAAATGGTCTGGCAGACTTTAAATCTTGGCTCTTTTTTGCTGCATTCCCTGTGGCCAGCGGATCCTGGCCAATGTTTGCTTTTTTCCTGTTGTTTTTCGCGCTGAACTCGGTGCTTATTACTCGCATGTCGCGGCCGTCGCGTCGCTCGTAAAGTGGGATTTTAAAATACACGCCTCTCGCGCTTTTTTTGCGCACTCAATGCAATGGCTATTAATTAACAAGGGATAGCGATTGTTTGCTTTTTTACACATGCCAAGCACGCAGATTAATAAAGTGATACAAAAGAGTGGGGGCAAGGACAGGAGGGTGAATCCGAGCTGATTGAAGAGCCGTCCTTGAACAAGGCTTTAAGCGTTGCAGCAACTGGATTATGGCTCTCACAGGATAATCTGGGCCAATCGATTGATATACTCCACAGGGTCAAGAAAGCATCACTTGATGGTTATGATTAATGATATTCTGACCAACAGCTAGCTGGAAATAAATCAATAAATAATTTATGTAACTTAATTTTAATTATAATTGATGAACTCTGAGTAATTACAGCGCCCTGAATCGCTACAGCTAAAGCCCACTTAATTAAGCACCAACAGCGACGAAAATTAAATCCCTTGCACAAACATCCTGGGCAGGACGCACAGACTTTGCATAGTTTAACATAATTTGATTTGCATTATTCCGGAATGCTAAACAAACTGCCAGCGAAGCCAGTTAGAGAGGTAAAAACATTGCATAATTTGCGGCGTCGCCTCATCAGACCGTGAGCGCATTTCAAGCAGGCACCCAACCCGGGCCAGGACCCGGACCCCCACCCGGAGGATAACATGCCCGACGCCCTGCTCCGGGACACGAGCAAGCGTCTGGATTTGAGTCGGGCTCAGGCTCAGCTCGGGCTCATGACGGTTATTATGTTAATTTACATGTCTGATGGCCATAAAGCGACGCACGCCTACCTCCCTCCTTCCTCTCGTGTGGGGGCGTGGCAGGTGCGACTAATGCATAAATTCACTATAAACATATAGATTATGCAGAGCCACAACATACATACGCCACAAGGTATGCAAAGTTATGTGCAAGCCTATGCGCAGAGCTCTGACTTTGCCGGCAACCTTCTGCCGGTCTTCCGCCGCCGTGAATTGCATGAGCAGCCGCACGTGCTTTATATTCCAAAACAAAATGAGTTTCTCGCATGCCTGCCCAGCGAAGGCTCTCTGATGGGAAAGCCAGTGCGGATGCGTGAGCAGATCCCCCGTGATCCTCGTGAGTGGGGAGTGAGCAGTCTAGAGTGGAAATAAAATAAATCAGAGACAGAGTTAATGCATTACAAATGGTTATTTGTGACAAAGAACTATAAACAAGGAAGATTATATAGCTCATGATAAAGTATTAGGTGTTTCAGCCCCTTCATTCGTTGCCTTTTGGGGGATTAATCACATGTATTCAATAATAATCGGAAGTACAAAAAAAATGAAATAAGTCTATTGTTTTTCTAGGTTTTTTGTTTGTTAAAAGCCACCTAAAAATCTTTTGTATTTTATTTTATTTATTTATTCAAATTAAATCATATATTACAATTAATTGATTATACTAATAAATTGTGTTATAGATAGACTTACATCCTACCAATAAATTAATATCACAATGGGGAAATCACTGATTTATAAAATGTATATTCCGTAATCATAAGGAATCTTGAATGTTTAAGTACACATTCAGTAATAAGTGAAATTTGCATAAGATAATAGTGTTAACTTAAAAATTCTATATGGTATACTTCAAAATTAAAGTCCCTAGAAAGAAACTTATTTTTCTATTAATTTTCATTTAAGAAACAATAGAACTTAGGACCCACTCCAATAACCCTCACAATTACCTCTATAAGTCACGCACTCACCTCGAATCGGAACCCAAATGCAGCTGCCAAAGACATCATTTCCCTGGGGGAGGCTCGACTCACCTTGGGGCGAGGTGGCCCCGATGGGCTCCAGGTTGGGGCTGGGGTAGGGGCCACACCATAATTGAGCTAAAATAGTTTGCATAAAAATGCAAATTGTCACATATCCTGCACTTTTCCATTTAGCTTCGAACGTTGCCAGCCAGCGGCAGTAACAGTGGCAGCAAATTGTTAGCGGCCTTATCCCGCCGGCGAATCTCGCTCGTTCGCTGCGAGCAAATGAATAAGCGGGGAAAATGCTCGGGAAAATGTTGGCCAATTTGTGTGTGTGTTTGGCTGCCTATTTTGAAAATGCGGGAAAAACGTTAGCGATTGTTTCTGAATGCTGCTGCTGATGCGATTTGCAGGCAAATGTTGCATTAATTGAAACGCAGCCAAGCGACGAGGAAGAAGCCTTTGAAAGGATAATTGAGGTTGGGGAGGCTTTCAAAAAGCACCCTAGGAATGCCCTGCCTCGGTCTGAAATGCTCATTTTTCGTAAACGTCAAAAGTAAATTAAGAAATCTCCAGATAATCTCGAAACACACAGGAGACAAACTCATGGAAATGCTAAAGAATATTCATATGTTTGCACATTTGAGTCACATTTATATATGGACGAGTTTATACATTATTCCGGCCACATGACAAGCAGGCAAGAGGGAGATGAAAATTGAGTTAAGAAAATATTTGCGCATATTAAGCAAATGTCAAAGGAGGCCAGAGTGCCAGGACACGGATTTAATGAGATAAATTTTTGATTTAAGCTTTTTGCCGGGTCCGAGGGGAAAGGGCAGAACCGCACGCTAGCAAACTATTTTCATTTTTATGAGATTTTATCTTATTTAATTTAAACATACTTTTTGTCCTCCTCCAACAGTTCACTCCAGCTAGAGCTCCGGCTCCTGCCAAGGCTCCAGGCTGTCAGCGGCAGCTTTGTCCTTTGCCGCTGCGCGTTGCGCGTTGCTGCAAACAATTTAAAGACAAAAGTTGGCCCGAAGTATTAAAAGTTTTCTAGTTACTTGTTAGTTAAATAATAATGCGTAAAAGGAATCCCGAATGCAGCAGCGCCGACAGCGGCAAATGCAATTAAATGGAGACCGCACCTGCAGCCGAATTAGCCGCCGAAAGGAAACAAAGGATGCGATGCGTAACCGAGGCATCTGCAACGGGAAAGGACTAGCTAAAGAGGAGCGAACTTTCCTCGGACAACAATAAACCAAATTGGCAGGCTTAGACGGGAACCCCCTCTCTCGGACCAAGAGCCCAGCTCAGACAGTTCCAAATTTGAAATGATTTCCCGCCCAGTCTTCGTCGCAGTCCAAATGGCGCCCAAATGGTGGACCCTTCGCCCGGGCTGCGAGGATTCCTTGAGTCCTTTTTGTGTCCTGACCAGACCGTCTGCTCTTCGGGGACTTTTCCATTCGACTTTTGGCCCCGGGCCACAGACGAACACGCTGAGGATTTTTATACATTTCGCTTTGTTCCCAGAATTTACGGCTTAGACATGTTAATATGTGCGGATCATATATAGCACATTTGGTTGTGATTTATGCAAACTTATTTGAGCCCAGCAAGCAGAGATAAATCTCGAAACTTTATGCGTAGATTAAATTAAGTTTTGCGGCCAAGCGGAGGGATGAGAACGTTTCGGGAAATGTTTTAATAATTCCCCAAGTTTTTACAGGCCAATCATTCGGCTTAGCCGGGGCTCAAGTAATATGCCTCATTCATAAATTTCATGGGGACCCATATATTAACCCTCAATTCATTTCATTTTCGGCATTAGGCCAATTCAATCTCCGCGCTTGGCTGCGGAATCCCTTTCAAAAAGGGATTGCGGTCCTTCTCATCGTGGGTATCAAAGGATTGCGATAGTGTAAATTTAATATGCCGCCTAAGCTGCTCAAATATCTGGGCCAAGCCCATTATTTTATTATGCACAGCATGATCAACAAATTATCCGGGGTATTAACTCAGTGCCTCTGAAGTATTTCCTGGCATGCGAACCACGCTCACTTTTAAGCTTTCACCAAAGGAAAAAACACAAAAGTGCACACCATCCGCCACTAATTAAGTGGGATGGCGAAGAGGGCAACCAAATTGATGTGGTCGTCATCAACTTTTATGGCCGGCTCGCTTCAGCTCGGATGGCTGTGAAATTCCTCAACTAGGGGTAAAAAATTTGATGGCAACACTGGCCAGCAAGGGCTGTAAAAAGGGATTCATGGAGGGATTTGAAAATAACAATAATAAAACTATCTTTAATTGTACTGATTCTGTTAAAGGCTTTAATACAAAGAGCTGGGAAATCTTTAAATGTCGTATCTTAATATTTTCTCTAAACATTCAAGCCCTGCTGGACAGTGTAATCCATACATGTACATGGCCTTTACTATACACGGCGTATACGCTATATGTGCCGGTTGCACCTTTATGAGTTGAGATTCGGCGGAGACAACCCGGAGAGGTCATTGATATGCTAACAAACTGTCAAACGCAAATATGCCGGCGCGATGAGGGCCAAAAAGGGGTTACTGTGCGGTAGGGGCATGCAAACTGGAGCGTGGCTCATGACAATGAAGACCCTTGGCCCAGGACATACCACGGAAGCTCCTTTCACACGCACACACACCGGACGACCTTCCAGCGTTTGGTCAACTTCCGCCTCAAGGCAAACGGAAGTGTGCCAAACAGTCGCCGTTGAACGCTGTCAGCCGAACGGAAGAGCAAAACTGGGAAGGGGGAGAGTTGGCAGGGGAAAAGCCGAGAATGGATATAGTTTTCCCCCGCTGTGTCACCTGATCAAAGTTATTCCACTGACGCGGATGACCCCGGCACAAAAGCCTGACAAATACAAACGCAGCAGGGTGGCTTTAATGCTATGATCGATGCAGTCTATAGTAAATTTAATGAGACTTTTCGGCTATAGAAATAGTAAGATAATAAATATACTTAAGTGCTAATTCAGTGCTAATGGAAATACATTAGTCTCAAATAGTTTTCCAGGTCAATTTTCTGTGAAATCTAAAGTCTTTTACTATCAAATTAATAAATAATCTTTAAAAGGATGATGACTAATCGCTTATGTTAACTACATCACTAAATTAGAGCCACCCCAGCCAGGCCCCAGAGAAAGTTCTTTGCTTATCTATTGCACCAGAAGAGGTGTCTAGTGTCTGGGTGTCTTCCCCCGGATTTCATTGAGTCAATTAGCAGCTTAGCCCGGCTGCTCATCCTCCGGCTCCTCCCAGCCTCCCGTGGCAAATCCCGCCTAAGCCCCTGTCTGTGTTACGTTACCCCACCCCGCCCTGACAAAACGAAAATTTGCAGTTGGCGGCGCATAACTCACACGGTTTCAGGTTATTAGCGTAATGCAGCCAGCACCGCCGATTGTCGCCCAAGGAGCTAAGATGTCGGGCGGAAATGAGGGTGCCGCCAGCTCTGAGCAACCAGCTCCCAGCTCCCAGAGATTGCCATGTGCATAAACCGCAACGTATGCACGGAGCACATAACCCTGACAAATGGGGCTCGGTTCCCGGACAGGTTCAGCAGCCAAGTGTCTGGGTTTGCATTTCAAATTTATAATGCTGCCATAACTAAAGTGGGCGCAAGCCGCCCCTAGATTTGCCGCACCCCAAATTGCCATTATGAAAATGCTCAGCGAAGTGTGGCGAGAAGAACTATTTTCAAATTATAATATGCTCTTGAGGTGGGCAGGCATCAGAGCTGAAATAAACTTTAGAGCGAATTACCCCGCACATCGCGGCAGTAACTCAAGAGAGTCAATAAAAAATAGAAAGAGCACGCAGCTGGCTCCGAGGAGGGCACTTCTTAACTTGTTTATGAAAACCAAAAGCGCATAACAAATAAATTTACTCAATGTGCAACATAAAAGCGTATTTACGATCCGGAAATAAATGGCAAATTGTCGCATAATGTTTGTTTGCCCCAAAAAGGGAGATAATCAAATAGGGGCAGAGCCTCACTCAGTCTCCGCGATTAAATGGAGATGACTCGACAATCGGGACTCCCTGGGTGTCATTCCTAATAAGTCAAAGTTGAAAGGGAAGAGGTTTTTGTACTCTGATTTGGATTTGGAGAGTGGCAGATGACATTAATGTGCGATAAAAATCCGCCATAAAATGCACGAAGGCGAGGAATCAGCAAAATAAGTCCGAGTTGTGAAACTTTTTCGTCATCTTACAAGTTTGTCTCTCCTTAAAATTCAATGCTGATTTTTATTTTCACAGAAAAACTTGACAGCCAGCAACTTATATGCTATCTAATTAAGTGGATCCGTTTAATGAGTGTCATTAAAAATGTTTAATTAGTTTATAAAGCCTCTGAGGGATGTGATGAAAGCGTTTATTCAATTTGTAGCATATGAGAATAACAGAGAAAAGTTAATAATGCAATTAAAGTGGGAATAATTATGTATGAACTCTTTGTATACCCTTACCGGGTACTATAATTTTAGTCTGTAGAATTGTAAACTGCATGGGTATACAAATATCGGCTTTCCAAAGTTACCTTATATTATAAAGCATTTATATTATTCCGGTTACTTATCTACAGCTTCAACTTTAACACTTGCAAATTAAGACCTCCATTTGCATTTTAGTTTGATGCGAACTTAATGGTCCATTCAGCTCTTCAAGATTACTTCACATTCATTTCAAATAAACCATTCTATACTTCCCTGAGACCCGGGGTCGAATCATTTTTGAGACCGTTGTGCGGGGCTAGATTATTAAATTACCAAAGCATCCCGAAAAACATTTCGCATATAAATATTCATGAATGAGGAACTCGTCGTAAAGCGAAGACAATTTGCATATGTATGCATTGAAGGGCAAGTATTTTAAGTTCTCCTTTTTTTTTGTGCCGAAGGAAGGAATGGCAGACTATAGTAAAAGCAGCTGGCTGGGCGAGGACATAAAAAGTGAGCTGGAAGCCGGGAGAGAAGCCAAGCACCTAGCTCATATTACGACATCCTACGCATCAAATGACACGTTTTAACACCAGCACAAAAGTACGGAGGCGCCACAATCTCTCACACACCCACACACACACCAGGGGCACACACCATGACCACCGCCATGCAACGGCGGAAGCTGGAGACGTGCATGCGGGCATTGTACGATGCACTGAGAGAAATCTATTAATTATTCCCACATTAAATATTATATTTTATATAGTATCATAATACTTGATTAATTCATCATATATATTCAAACATTTTATTAGGTTTTAATGGGTGTTCGGGGGCTTAGAACATACTTCATCTTTAGATTATTTTATTTGAAAATTTTAATGGAAAAAGAATTTTATGTAAAAACTAAAATCAATATCTACTTCAAAAATTGCTTGGCTTATTCTATAATTCTATAATTTTTTATTTATGAACTCCCGGAAACTCTTTGAAGATTTATGATTTGTCAATATTTTCTCTGCGTGATCCTGCTGCATCGGCAGCTCCTTCTTTTGCAATTTTCAGGACGTTGATGAGCGTGGCAAGAGAAGCCGGGATGCCGCCGCGAGTGCACATCGACTATAAACCGCATTTTTACGTGCCACGGGAGCGGAGGTTCTCCGGGTCTCTAAGAGCCCGTCTAAGCGCTAAACTCTTTAAGCTGCCTCCTGCCGAACAGAGAGCTTTCAAGGCGGGAAACTGCAAATGGCAAAGTGGCCGGGACAAACAAGCAATTATTTTGTCATATATCTTGGAAATGAACAAAAAAGCTTTTAAGTGTTTTTTTCTGCTGATTCAGATTCTGAATTTAGTAAAAAACACAATGACCTAGCTCTCGACTTCGAACCACGTAACCAAGACCAGTTGTACCCGTTTCAATTAGGACTTACTTCAATAGTTTATTACCAAACCACTACCCTCTGGGGATTTCTTAGGGGGATTTCGCTAGTGTCCCAGCAAAACCCATCACCCATGCCCTCCTTGTCATAACCAAACTCATCTCCCCAGATTACCTTGCCCACACCTAAAATGGCTTAACTATCTCGCCTCACTAATCCCATCATTTCACACCCTTCCAGGGGCGATCTCAACCAAACCGGAACATCTTTCACCTCCATTTCCATTTCATGTTAGACAAACATATTTCGGGGTTTCCCATCGCAGGCGTTGAAAAGCTGCCCAATTCGTTTGCTTTGATTACGAGCTTGTTGCAGGAACAGGAGCACAACCAACCAGAACCAGAAACAGCAGCAAAACCAGGGCCAGAAACACCTCCAAAGCCACAGGCCCCAACAACTGAGTTGGCCAACATTTAGCTAACTATTTTTTCACACTCCCTGCATCGCACTCTCGGACTTCCGCTCCCGGTCATCCTCGCAGTGTTGCTCCTTTTTTGCCAGTCACTTTTAAATTAAGCAATTTGAAATGTTGACCAGAGAATCTTTCCTTTACTTCGCTTCACGTCCACTGCGGACCGCAAAATGTTGGCCCACAACTTGTGTAGAGTGTCACGGGCTGTAATCGCTCCTTGTATGTGGCTGTAACTTGGTCAGGAGCGGTGGCAATAGCCGTAGAGATAGCAGCAGGAACCGTGTCGAAGGATGAGTCGATGGCCAACTAACTACTATTTTTTGATTGCCCGTGTTTTGTAAGCGCGCTGGCCATTTGCTTTACTGTGTTACCCCCCAACAAGGACTCCCTCTGTACCCTTTGGATTCTCTCGGACATCCCCCGTTCGCTGTTCCCCTGCAAAGGCGGTGAGAGCTCAGAGCTCTGGCCCAGCCATTTTAATTTCACTTTACGGTTTCCAAACACGAAGTCCTTTTTGCCACTAGGTGTGTGTAGCCAGGACTCGTTTTTTATCGTCCTGCCCCTCTACCTTCCCGGCTGTTTGTTTGGGTCCCCTGTTTGTGGGGTATTAAAAAGTGAAATGGTGGAATCCGAGACCCCGAACCGACAGCCAAGGATGAGCAGTCATACATATGTGTGTGTGCGGAGGAGAAAGGAGGAGTGCAGATACCGGACATTGACTGCACTGAAAAAATAAACTGCTTAAAGTGCTTAACTCAAACATGATTTCTGGAGAATAATTATGGGAATATAATGTGTCCTGAAACTGAATTAAATAATATTTATCATTTATTATAATTAAATAAATAATAACTCAGGCAAGGTTCCATTAAATATTTCCGTTCTGTGTGGCTTTGTGAGGCACGAGGAAGACTTACCCAGAGTGGTCTCCGTTGAGACCCGGTTAGGCTCGATTAGGTAAGGAAACTCTTTGGTTAGGGTTAGGCCACAATGATCTAGGCAGAAAAAAACTGCTTGGGATTGCATTCTATGCTTGGAAACATTTTACAAATAATTTAATCAGCTTACGACAAAACTCTTCACAGATATATTTTTATTCAGCATCTATTAAATATATAAATGTTGTTTTTAATAGTTTTTACAGTCCTTAAAAATACATCATATATTAAAAGGCAAGGACCAGTTAACCAGAAAAATATGACGAAATCAAGAGGGATTTATTTTATATTTATGACATGCCTAATTGCAACATTATGCATAATGCTTGCTTCGCTTTATTAATCAGAAAGTTTTATATTAAAGATTTATCTTCCCAATATAATATTTCACCTTCCATTTATTCCTGAGATGTTCTAAGCAAATTATTTAATCGGTTTACGATTTCCCCCATTTATGTTTATAGGAAATTAAATAACAGCCAGCCAGAGTGGCGGCCCCAGAGGAAAGCCCATATGCCAGAGCCGCCGCCGGAGGCATGAGGATGGCAAATAAAATAAATAAACTCGGAGGCAATCCCAATTGAAAGCGACAATATTGTTTTTAATGATTTTCATGGCCCAGACGCAGCGCAGCCCTAGCGGAATCTTTATTTTCCGGGGGAGGAAAATCTTTTTATTTGGCTTTTTGGCAGCCGGAGTGTGCGAGGCAAAAAGCGAGGAAAACAAGCGGCAAAGAAAAGAAAATAACACAAAGCATATGCGTGGGCGGAGCAACAAAGACCATGGAAAATCAACATGGAAGCGGGAAATTGAAGATTCGATGTGGGGGAACCCCAGCAATATCTCCAGCGATTGCGTCTTTAAGCAAATATATGCAGAGAATAAGAATGCAGTTGGGCGACTTGGTGCATTAACTAATTAAATTTTATTCCGCCAAGCCCTGATTTCTGACTCTTTAAGCCACATTTAATATGTATTATATATAACATAAATTTAATTTAACGAATGTTAATGTTCAATTAATTGCTGTAATTTTTAGTGCTGTTTAATATCGATTTTTTTCGGGTTTTCCTCCGGCTACTGAGCCCTGCCAGGACATTTCCGCATCTAATTTACATTAGAATATTTGCTGAATCAGCGCGGAGTCGTCATCATCATCATCAGCAGCAGGAGCAAGGAGTGACCACAGCAAAGTTTGCGGGGTAAACAAGAAGTCAAAGACTGGTGATTGAGCAGTTCAAAGTTTCTTAGCCAAAGTTGCGCTTAAGAAATCAAAGTAACTTTCCTCACTATTGCAAACTCCAATCCACTGGCCCTGCGATCCTGGTTATACATATATACATAGTACATGTATATGTGTACTTTTTTCATCAACTGCTATACAGTTATTGGAAACTTTTAGCAAGCCGAGAGCCCGGAGGAGCAGGCAAGTTGCCAGCACAACAGAGAGTAACAACAACTGGCCAACTGCCTGCGACCAGGACCAGTTAATACACTAGCAAGTTTAAAAGGGGTTCTGGGATTGGCATACTAGGAAATATCATATATTATCATTTATCACATGTTTCATAAATATTCCTAGAAGCTATTATGAGAATATACCCTAAATTTAAAGTATATTGGTGCTGAGTTATGCAGAAAAAATAGTGCCATCAAAATATAATATATAAAAGAAATGCTTATGAGATCTGGGGAAGATTTTAAATTGGTTTTCTGGGTAATTTGAAGATGATATTAAGGTTGGTTTCTGGAAGTATTAAATTAGTTTCAAGAATTGTTAAAGGAATTATATATCCTATGATCAAAATACATTCTTAAAAAGATTTTAATAAGATCTGTGGGTGAGTTTTAAAGATTCTTTTTGAGATTTAAAGATGTTTAAAAATATGTTTTGTGGAATTTATGATTTAGAATTCCGAACTTTTAGATTTAAAGGCATTAAGAACAATATTTTAAGATGATTTTTGAAGTTTTTGAAATATTTTTTTTTCTCATTTTAATACCATTTTTAGAAGATTTTATAAAGTAATTAATTTGTTTGATTTGAAAACTATAATTAAAAGATTTGCAACAATATACTGCTTAAGTTTTATCAAATGCAGTAACAAAATCATCTACAATTATTACACTTTATTTAGCCAATCATATAAATTTCTACATACAATTTCACAGATAGTTTCCTAGAGCATTCCGCAGTCCCCTTTGGATGTCAGAAGAACTCTTCCTTGTTATTTACGAGCTCCTTGCGACCACCGGCACAGCCAAGGGACAATGGCCAAATCATGCGTGTTATTTATTCCCTTCTAGGGCAACATGGCCAACATGGCAACAACTGCAGCAGAACGGAGCCGAAGTGACCGGGATGGATAGTGTTGTTGTTGATTAGTGTCGGGCTAAGCCAGGGCCAGTGGAGCGGTCAAGGTGCAGAGGCTGGAGGTGGAAGCGGGAGCTACTGGCCATCTGGTGCAGGAGTAGCACCAGCCTCAGCACTTGTTTAATTAAAAAACTTTCACTGTTGATTTTATTAGCCCTACGGCAGCGACTAGCATCTGGGCTGCGAGCTCGTCAAGGCTGTGTGCTTCCGCTCCGGCTTGAAGGCGGTGTGGGGTCCGATGAGGATCCGGCTCTTCTTCAGCGTGTACTCCAGCGTCTCCTCGCTTTCGTGCCACTCGTCCGAGGCAAAGAAGGCGAAGCCGACACGCGCGGCCAGCTGATAAGCCTGCGGAGGACCTCTTGAGCCGAAATCATAGGGTAGAGGCCGGGGACGATCTGACTCGATCGTGGTAAGGATGGGGGAAAAGATGCGCCAGATTTCGCACTGCTCGTCGGTGCGCATGAAGTAGGTCTGATCCCCGTTAAAGATGTCCAGCAAGGAGCTGGAGTAGGGACTGGGCAGTCCCCGTGATCCCGGGCCGCGGTCGTCCACGCGCAAATTGAGCTCCGTCTCCCGCAGGGACAGATCCTCGCCATGCCGCTTGAGGCGCATCCGCATAAAGACCTCCTCCGTGGGATGCCAGCGGAGCACCAGTTCGTTCCTCGCCTCGCCACTCTTGCCGTTGGTGTCGCAATACGCCGCCGGCTTGTATTGAATCCGCACCTCGGACTTGCTGTCGTTGAGAGCCTTTCCCGCCCGCAGGATGAAGGGCACACCGCTCCAGCGCTTGCTGTTGATGCTGAGCACAGCCAGGGCGAAGGTGGGCTGGAAGGAGTCCTTGGGTATGTAGCTGTGCTCTGTGTAGCCGCACTTTGCCGGGTCCTCCTCCCGCCGGTTGTTGCGATACTGGGCGATGATCATATCGCTCATGGTGAGGGTCAGCACCTGGCGCAGCGCCTTCAATCGCTCCGAACGCAGATCCTCTACTGTGTTCCCATAAGGCTGGTCCATGATGAGCAGGGCCATCATCTGGATCATGTGGTTCGTCATCAGGTCCCGGATGATGCCAAACTGGTTGAAGTACTCCGATTCCCGGGCATGCACAGGGTGCTCGCACTTCACCGAGATCATCACGGCGGCCACATGCTCCTTGTCCAGGGTGGCGCCCCACAAGTAGTTGGCATAACGCAATGCCAAGAAGTTCTGGAGCACCCTCTTGCTCAGCAGGTGGTCCATTAGGAAGATCTGCGACTCCTTAAAGCAGGTGCACAGCGTGTTCTGGTAGGTTCTGTAGGTGAGATCGTCGCGGGCGAAGGGCTTCTCCAAGACTATCCGAGTACAGACCGTTGGGCAGGTGCACTTGCGACTGATATTAAGAGTCACCGCATCGAAGACCACCAGCGGCAGGGCCACATAGAAGATTCGAACCGCCTGTGACTGAGGATGCTGTGCCTCATGTTCCTGGATCATTTCCGCCAGCGACACAAAGTGATCCGGCTTGTCGTACTCGCCCTGCACGCAATGCACAATCTTCCAGAAACGATTGTACTTGTCGGGGTCCTTGGTCCTGTCCAGGCTCATGTAGGGCAGCACCTGGAGCCGTAAGGTCTTGGTCTGCAGTGGAGTGCGGCAGAAGGTGAATATCCGGAGGTTCTGCGGCAGGCGATTATCCCGGAAAAGAGTCCACAAAGCTGGGAGCAGCTTCTGCTTACCCACAGCCCCTGAGGCCCCAAGGATCAACAACGAGTAGGCCGCGTCGTTGTAAGGATCGATGGGAGCCATTTTGCAGAATTTTTTTAGAAATTAATTTTGAAAAGAAAGAAGCGAGAAGTTATAGAAATTTTTGCCAGAAATTTTGAATGGCTCACTGAGAGCTTTGGCCAGGATATAGGGACCAAGGAATCAAGTTTCACTTAATACTTTAAGTTCTTATAAAAAATATGCTAAATACACCCACAAATAAACTCAAAGGTTCCCTAAGAGCAAATATTTTCCTTAACTTAAATGACCTTTCGTGCTTAAACCAAAAACCATGTTTCCAGCCAAAGGGATTTGAGCTGGTCGGAAGGCAGCGGAACGAAAGCCTGGGCCAGACAAACAGTTCGGAGCAGGCGTCCAGGATTGGTTGCCGAGCGGGGAGTAAGCCTCAAGTTCCGCATAAACACATGAGAGATTTTCAGTAGAGTCTGCCCCAGCGCTGCAGGCAATTCAAATTCAATCATTACAAATGCCCTGAGCCAGGGCCAAAGGAGCTGAGCAGCTGGGGAGCCGAGGAGCCACAGATTGCAGTCCCAACTGCACTGGCATTCCTATTTCACTGCGTGCCACACATGATGGTGGCGGCTCCTATGGCACAATACGAAGAAGGAGGCACCTTTGATGCTCCGATGGCCCGGCTTATTCAATTTTCTCCGCCGAGAATCGTAATAAAAGTCCAGTCAAACGTTGGTATTCCTTGCCTTGGCAAAGTCCAGAACTAAGTTGAAAGTGGAAGCCACTTCCGCCGCTTATATTCACTTATGTTTTGGACATGGGTAACGGGGATGCCGGACACAGGATCTTCAAGAAGAGGAGAAACGGACTCAAAGGTCCAAGGGTTATTAGGGAGTGTACCAGGTTCACTACGTCCCATACATCATATTTATTGCATTAAAACTAATGACATTAACCCATTGATATTAAAAGGTACTTTATGGATTAAAACCATAACTCGAAGGCTAATTTCATGTGGTGTCTTGAGATTTAATGAAACAGTAATTTCACCTACTGCCAAGACATATTTGTCGGCTCTGTATTTGATCTCTCAGGTGAGAAAAAAGGGAACTACCAATTACGACAGGGCTTATGTGCTTAGGCTTCGTCGCTTTGTCTAACTAAATAAAGGAGAAAAACTAAGAAAATAACCTCAAACACAAAAAGAACGAGAGAAGAACGTGCCACACAAGATGCGAAATCAGGACTAATTCAGTGGAGCCGCCGTTGCCCTTGGATTCCATTCCTCCACTTCGCAAGGAGAGAGTTCATCCCACGGACTCGGTGTACGTGCCTGTCAAACTCCACACAATCAATATGGGAAGAGTCTGGCGGAGATTAGTTGCCCGGAGATAAGAGCAAAGCCCCTGCATTGGACATCTTGAGCTTCGATTGCTTGTTGTTGCCGTTGTTAATTGGCTTTGTTTGCGAACAAAACCCCGAGCACCCTTGTGATATGCGCAATCCATCGGCAAAAACGTCTTGCAGACGCTGCCCCGGCCCACCTGGCGTATGCTTGTTATTCTCCCATAATCATGACCGAGCATTGGTCAAGTGAGCTTGTATTTACAGCTAATTGAGGTCGAAGTCTTACATTTGCATAAGCTTACTCCAGTCAGATGGGCATATAGCCATCCAGTGGATTGATTTCAGTCCAAGTGCGTCGGACATAAAGATTAATTGGCCAAGTGCGAGGGTCGTAATCGGAGGCTAAATCGAGTTAAGAATGTGCTTATTGAAAGCACTCCTGCCGGAACATTGTGATTTTGAGGTGGTTTAACTGAATTATGCAATTAAATAACAAATTATTCAAGAAATTAGAGGAATAAATATCAAATTTGTTAAAAGGCTTTTAGCAATTACCCAACAAGCATTAGTTTATTAAATAAATAAATTAGTTTATTAAATAAGCAAATATTTCCAGCTAGAATTGTTGGTACTCATTTAATTTGAATAAATGCAAATTAACCCAAAAGATATATAGACCTAATATTATACAAATTAATGCAATAAATGCTGCGTATAATAATCTCATTTGTTGTCTGACAAATTTTGATCCCAGGCCTGGATTATGCTTAAATACAAATCAGATGTATCATTTCGGATACGGCACATCCCTCATATCTTGACATTTCTTTGCGAACCCTGTCAGTAGGCCAACTGGCGCCTCTTGAAAGTCAATTTCAATCAGCAAACAAAGGAAATTTCTGGGCCAGAACATAAACACAAACACAAGAGTGGTCAATGAGCCCGAATCTGGGGAGAGCGTCGGATGGATGACCTAGGCAAAGTGGCCAGGACGGGACAGGACAGGGAAAATGAGGGCCAGCCAGCAGCATCCGGAACTCTGGCAACGATTTATGCCCGGGCTAAACATTTTAAACACAAGCATAAATCACAAACACACCGAGACCAAGGAAGCTGGGTGAAATATTTGGCAAACAGTTGCTTAAAGCCAAAGTTTTTAAATGGCCAAATGAACAGGTCAGGCCGGAGAGTCCTGCCTCTGTCCCGATGATGTGTGACAGTTTGTGGCAAATTGAAAAGGACAGAAAGGGAGATGGAGACTTGGATTGGACTCCTACTTGGACTCCGACTCGGACCAGGACTCAGACACGCCATTAAGCTCATAATTGCCACATGGAGATGTGTCCGAATCCTTGGCCAGTCTGAGCTCCCAGGATATGTGCCATCTGCTGCGAGTTTATTGTGGTTTATTCGCTTTCATTTACTTTCGCTTGGCCCACATAAAATTTAATTAAATTGTTTTATTGCATTCGGGCCAAATGGAATTCCTTTTGGCCAACTGCCATCAACTTCAGCATCTCCTTCGCAAACGAGGCGCACAAAAGAAGCGAAAATAAAGAAATCCCTGTTCGCATAATTAAAAGAAGCCGCAACTGTGGCCTCCACATTTTTGTGGCTAATCTTTTATGAGATTCCGCAGCTACGAAGCGGATTCCTTTGCTTTGCATTCATCAAATGAATCAGGATTTCCTTTTGTTTGCTTGTCACCTCCTGGGTTGTGCTGCTCTCTCCTCTTATTAGCTACCACTTAAGGGTCGATTTCGGGCATCCTTTAAAGTAATTGGCTAACGAAACGATTGGCTTGTTAAATATGTATAGAGGTATAATATTAGGGAAATATATTTCCCAAATTCATTTCCCCGAAGCCCATTAGGGGTTCGCCTTCTGCCACTGTTAAAATAATTAATTTTCGGGGCAATTTAAAATTCCGGCCCGCAGGTTGGCAGTTGACAAGCGGCCTTTTAATAGGCAGTTGACCTTTGGTTACATTATTACAAGCTATTTAAGCAGTTATTCACGCCATCGGGGAGCCCCAAAATGTTGGGAAAGGTTAGTGGCCAAATCACCCCAGGAAAATCAATAAAAGCCAAGCGGTTTCCCCAGCTCGGGCATTCGGGGAAATTGAATAATTAAACACGGCGAAATTTCGGGTTAACAACAGCGAAAGTTACGGACTTAAAGCTGCAGACAGGAGTCCGTGGCCCACTTTTAGACGTTCACAGACAAAACGGCATACAAAGAGGGCCAAAAATGAAAGAAACTCATTGGCATATCTACATATTTCTGGTTCAATGCATTGCCAGAACGGCAAACCCGAAACACAGAATGGCAAACAAGCAGGCAAACATCTCTGGCGATTATGCAGTGAAAAGAGCAGCGGCAGGGGGAATCCCAGCTTGGCAACAGGACGACAATCTCGCAAAGGGACAAGGACCGTGGGCCAAGGAGCGGGGAACGAGGGCGCGTGGAAATCCTCCGCAGGGCAGGCAAGCCGAAAGTATTCGAAAGATGCCAATTCATTTGTGCCATAAACAACTACAAACAGAATCGGATGGCAACAACAATAAACAAGGCAGGCCGCACACAAGATACTAGACATATCCGAGCGGGAATATAGAATGCATATGCATATGCACACTCTATATATTGGCCAACTATCGATCCGGGCCATTGTAATTTGCAACTTTTCATTTTCCACTCGCATTTTTCTCAGCCTCAGCCCGATGATAAATTATTATTTGTTGGGGCTTGACAGTGGCAGCAGCAGCAGCACAATGTGAAATAATTCCTAGATATTCCATTTGGATCAAATTAAGGAATTTGTTTCCGGGTATTGCACAATAGCCCCATTGCTGGCTATCGAACTGTTCATACTGAAGGGGATTTATTGAAAACTAAATAAAATGCCAAAGAAATATCTTCAAAATTTGTCTGTTCTTCCGGATGTTAAGTTCACAATGCTATACATTTTTAACGAATTTGCTATTATCCAGAAACATTTATATCAATTTCTTTAGGTTTCCAAGATCACTTCACTTTAGGGTATCTTTAAAGATTATTAGTAATTACTTATGGAGTGCTTTATCCAGGTTCATAAGTGAAGGTTTATATAATTCATATTAATCAAAGTCCAAAATTAATTTAAACAAGTATAATTGCCATCGGAGAGTGTACCAAAGTAGGGCCCTTGAAGTGAGTGTATCTTTCCGCTTTTTCCCCCTTTGGGCGGCAATTGCTTTGATGTGGGCGAACGGTATGCAAATGTGACCGACCCAAATACACAGACAGACATCGGTAAGTGTGCGGTTGAGGTGAGTCGGGGCTTTGAAGGACCGTCGTCCTGTCTGCCAAGCAGCAATCCACATGTGAATCACACACTTAAATGTGTTGGCCATGTTATGACAGTCAGCCAATGTTTATGTGGAAAAAGTGTCCTGAGAGGGGAGCCGGGCTTCTCCACTTGCAGATGAGAGCGTACTTGGCTTTATGATTTTGCCAGGACCTTCGCCACAGTCTGTCATTTGCTTCTTGCCACTGTTTCCAATGGCCTCAACGGCTCTGTATGCGTGTGCGTGTGCAGGATAATTTGCTGTGACATGCAACTGCTAAAACTTTAATTGACAACAGCCAGCAAGGAGCTGGGAAGCGCTGGGGGCAGGTCGACAGGGGACAGGACAGCCGGGAAGGGCCCACAACAACCGAGAGCTAGATTATATCCGGCTGGCCAACAGACTGCAGCTCAAAATAAACTGCCCGCTCCTCTCTCATCTTTTTCAGACTCATGCTCCGGTATAATTGAGTTTCCTGCCTGCAAGAACAATAACCGGAGAAGCAGCAGTAGCAGCATGAGCAGCAGCAGCATGAGCAGCAGCAGCAGCAACAGCAAATTATTGTTATATCATTCCTCTAACGGAGTGAATAACAATCCTCCTTCCCATCAAGCGCCCATGAATGTCTGATGCGAATTGTCACTTTTTGCCGCTGCCACTCTCTCCATTTTCCCTAAAGCAACTAACAAGAATTTGTCGGGAAGTGAAAATAATCGGAGAATCGGAAGCCAGAAATCCAGTTCATCATAGAAGAGAAAGTATTTTCTTGTACACAGTTTTAGATGGGCTTGCTTTGAAATAAGCACTACAATATTTAATATTTCGGTTACATTTCACCCTTAAAGTTAAGCCCATTCGAATAATATTTACAAATGAAATAAATAATATACATTAAACCAAACATTTTATTTAATTTTATCTGGTAAATGCAATTATATTTGTTTTTGCATCTCTTTGGACTACCTGGAATAACATATGAATGCGCTGCAAAATTACATTAAATAGTTTCAGATACCAGAGGAACAGTTTTTATCCTAACAAGTAATTAGATTTACAATGAATTTCAATTTCCCGAATGATTTAATGAGAATTTTTTTCTATGGAATATGAGAAGCTTACCATTAAAATGATGATAAAAATGGCGAAATTTTTGACTTGTGTTGCTGAAAATTTTAAAAAAATTATCTTGGAATATAGCCCAATAATAAAACATATGCTAATACATTTATAAATTTTGTCAACAACAAAATATGGTCATTTTGTAATTACTCATTTTTTGTATTGTAAAATCCTATAAAAGTAAAAAAAAATACTCTTCGCGTGTCGATAGAATCAACAGTTTGGCAACTAAGAGAGCCACGTTAATGGAATCGGCGCACTGCTTTGCCGACGCCGAGCACACGATTCTGGCCGATATAGCTTCGTTTTGGTCGGGCCAAGAGCCCAAGCACCAAATTCCCCAAGAGCCCCATAACCAAGAGCCGAGCGGAGAGACGACGAACTGTTGCGGGCGGCTGAAGTTTAAGGACGGACGCGAAATGCCGTTCAGTTCCGTGCGAATTGGCGTTGGGTGTGGACGCGAGTGGCGGAAAACGGAAAACGGACAACAAAGAACGGAGCACTTCCATCTCTCGCGTCTGTGACGACTCTGGCGATGATGCGGCTTTAGAAATTCCCGCAAAGTTCAAGTGACAATTTCCCAGCCAATAACAACTTTTCCGCAGAGTGAACGCAAATTGAATTGGAATCGATTGTCTTTCGATCTTCCTCGATTCATTACGACCCGGAGATAAAAAGAGAGGAAAAAGATACTTAAAGAAACACAAACAAAAAGACCACAAAGTTTCAGTGCAAAAAAGTTGTGGGCTTATGTGGTTTTGCAATTGAAGCCGAAACCGAACCGAAAATTGCTCAAATGAGTCCTAATTGCGCCGGGCTAAACCAATTATCAGCATTTATTCTTGTGTAATAAATAAATTGCCAACAATTATGACTTGCAAGTTCCACTCAAGCATAATCAAATGAAATGTTCAACAAAATGTTTACGGCAATTGCAGCTCAAAGCGCAAACAAACCATAGACGAGGTGCAGCGTGTTGTGGCAGTGGCAAGCAGAGTCAAAGAAAGCCGCAAGGCTCGCCCAGAAACATATAATTGGTAACAGCAGGTAAGCAACATAATCATAGCAAACTTTCCAGGCACTCCTCCAGGCTCGGGGGAGGGAAAATTGCAAGTGGCTTAGCACTAATTACAATATTTTCAACGAAGCGTACGAATTTAAAATAATAACCAAAAGGGGTAATAATTAGTGAAGTTCTTTGACTACAAATTGGTTTTACACTAAGCAAGTTTATAACTTTAATGAAATATAATTTGTAAATTCAACAACATTTTTAATTTCATCTAATAGTACAGTTTTACAAATGAAGAACTTACCTAAAATTTTCTTATTTAAAATTAAATTAACTAGAGAAATAACGCAACCTTACATTGAATTCAAAACACAATTGAAAAACCTCCTCCGATAGAACCCATAAGGTGATAATCCATTTTGAAATATTTATTGATATTTCAAATCCCTTGAAATTTTGTTCAAACAATATATAATTACATATCAACCAAATATTCTTCAAAGAAAGCCCCCAGTCAATTGAGCCACCACATCTGGCAAAGACTTTTCTTTTCCAAAGGCTTTCCCGCTTGATCCCGAATAAGAGAGTGCCGAAAAAATTGACATAAAGTAAGCAAGGAAACGAGGACACGCGCGAAAGCCAAAGAAAAACATATGAGCGTGTGTGTGAGTGTAATAGGGGAAAAGGCACAAATTTCCCAAGTGCGAAGGTGTATTTTATTTGAACACCTTTAATTAATTAAACGGCACAGCTCCCCGAGTGCGGGCCGCCCTTAAAACTTCTTGTTCGGCTCATTCAGGTGCCACAGGGCGGAGGTTGCGCCTCGACGTCGTCTTTCAGCGGCATGATTATTATTTTATTTCATGTTGTGGCTTTTAAGTAACAGACTTAGCACAATCGCGGGACGAGGTCCCAGATACACGGCCCCGGGGCGGGAATCCCGCGGAGGCGCCGCATTTCTGTCCCAGTGCGTGCCGCATTTATACCAATTTAAAAAGCGCGGCTTACTTTAGCGCCAACCGCATGAATATATATTTATTTGATTTTTCCGGTCTGCCGGTTTGCGGTTGCTCTTTCCTGCCACGGCCACAGCCATCCTCCATCCTCCATCCTCCGTCCTTGGGGTTCGTTGCCCAGAAAGTATTTACATAAAATCTAATCAAAAGGCATGCCACATTATCTGCTCGGACCGCCGTCTCATGAAAATTTCAATAAGACTTTGACACAGATACAAATCCTCGTGCATATGTTTGGGACCCGTTCCATACAGATATATACATAAATATATTTACCGCAGCACATATATATTTTATATATAAGAGAGCTGCACTTAACCTACAACCCGCCATCGTTTAGTCAACGAAGGTTTTCGGCTCGAACAACTCTAAAAGCATTTTTAATAATTCACAACTTTGTATTTTCCTGCCTGTCTGTCACAGCGGCAGACAACTCTTTAAGCTTTTGTTCAAACTCGTTTGTGGGCTCACCTTAAAGGGGAACCAAGGATTGTGGCTCCTTTGGAGGATTCCCATTAAATTATGACAATGTGTGCAAAAAATGAGGAAAGCTTTTATATGTTGGTAAAGGCTTTGAAAGAGTTTCCCATTTAGGGTGTTTTAAATTCAGCCATAGTAGAAATAACTAGTTTCACGTAAACAATATTGTTATCTATAAATTTTTGGACCAAAACATGGCAAATTTAAAGTCAGAAAATTCATTTAGCCATAATAAACATTTTATAAACACATTTGTGAGGGCACAAAGTGCCAAACTCACATCAATTTTAATTCAATTTCAGTTTAACTAGATCAACTTAGATCAAAGGCACTCAGGCAAAAATAAATCAGCAACATCCCACACACACTATATGTATATTTAACCGAATAAAATGGACATCTGTCTATTCAGATTAACTTATCTATATGCACTGAACCACGGGGCTTGTATACGATTCACTCGATTGTGTTTGACATTCGCGGCAAACAGTTGCGAACGGTGACATTTTATTTACCTCCGACAGAGCCGCAGAAAAATAAATAAACAAAATGATGAAAAAATAAAACGGGGCGGGGAAAACCCTTACACGGCCATCAAAATTAATGCAGTTAAGCCGGCGGATGCAATCAATGAAATATTGATATTTTTAATGTTTAATCTTTTCAATTAAATTGGCAATGATTTACGCCGTCCCCCACGAAGATGTTTGGCCACCGAAATTAATGACACATTAAAGCCCGATACGAGGCGCAGCGATGTGGCAGCGAAATGGTAAATGATGTTGTCGCATAAATCAATTAAAATGGTAATTGAAAAATAATTAAATATACAAATTAAGTTGCAAGTTGCTCGGGGCTCATCTGCATTAATATGCTCGGTGATTTAATGAATGAATTTCGCTGTGCTTTTTGGGGGCAGTGGACGCCCGCTGGGGCTCAAACGCCTCACCAATAAATATCCGAAATCCATCCATTAAATTCTCATTTCGAATAACGTATACGCCCCGCTGCCTTGGTTGCCCGAGTCCAAACAATCGAATTTGTTTGGCAAGGTATTCACATTCACATTCACAGGCCAAACAAACAAACAAACTTTTATTTTTCGGGGTATATCAAGTATGCCCAAGCCGGGCCAATGCCATTTATATGGAACTATTTAACTATTTGCGGTATTTGCATTGCCATAACGCATACGCCTCGTTGGCCCGTCGAAATGCCAGCTAATTATTCGCCCTAAGCCTATTAGCTGCTCCAGCAGAGCCGAAAACCCTTAACAACGCACACAATTGAACGGAATTCTGTCAAGAGGAGACCATTTCCATTCAATATTTTCATTTGGCCCACTTAATTTTAAGCTTTTCATTCGGTCGCTCAGTGGCTGCATATAAATTTTAATGCATTCACTTAATTGGAGAGCCCCGAGAGTGGGCTGGGGACATCCATCCAGCAATCAATCAATCAGCGGGCGTGATGAAAATTATTTTAAGAACCAAAAAAGCACTCACTGAACCGGAGGCGGGCAAAGTAAAATAAAGGAGAGAAAAGTTTGTGCTGCGGTTTGCATAATAATAGGATATGCCAAGTCTCCGTTGAGCTGAGGAGTGGCCACCCAGTACGTGCCGCAGTCACTGAGCTCGGATCGGTTTGGATCGGATGGGTTTAGTCCAGAGACCCCCTCTGCTCAGTCAACCACAGCCCAGATACAAATTAGCAAACGGAGGAACAGCTCCTTCCTATTTTTCCTATGCTTCTTAGTAGTACTGTGGCTATGCAATTGGGGCTTTTGGTGGTTTTCAGGCATTTGGTTAACCCTTTACTTACCCAGTATGCATACTTTATCATTTTAATCCTTTAAATTGTTCCGTAAAGAAAACTCTCTTAGCTTTTAAAGGTTTTCGCACTTATATTTTCAAAACTCCCTAAATAATTAATTCGTTTTGCCACAATCTCCACTTGGAAAATATTTTAAGAATCCTATTTGTGAACAAACAAATGAAGCCTAAGACAAGTAAAGGATTAAGGCTAAAGCCTCCCTTGCCGCTGTTATCGACTCTGCTCCTTGGCGCAAACATTGACAAAAGTTTTAATTACAACAAAGAAATTATTAAACATTAGCTTGGCTTTGGCTCGAGACCTGGGAAATGGAGAGCCGCTGGCCTTGCATACTTATGAGGGCTGAGAAAACTGGCGGAAAAGAGACTCCCTCACCCACTCACTCGCTTTTCCGGCCAAATGGAGCGTGCTGCATGTTAATTGAAAACACAAGCCGCCTGACTGGCAGCCTTTAATCTGACTAGTGACTCATCCGGGGGCTGGTCAGTTTTTCTGCTGGTTTCCTTGTTTTGCATAATATGCTAATTACGACACACTTTCCAGTGCATAAATCATTCATTAATCACCAGCCTTTGGGCCAGTCCGATTCATGTGCGGGCTCTTCAATTAGACCCTGAACTTTTCATCTGTTTTAGCCTCAATGCGCACAATTTGCAGTGCTAAGATTTTAATTTTTCGCTTTTACTATAGCCAAAGCGTGTGTCTGTTTACGCGGAGAGGAATACTGAAGATGATGCATACAAATTTTAGCGGAATTAAATACAGTAGGGATAGGAATCTATTTCACCTGAGATATTGAAAAAAACTAAATATTCAGGAAAAGAAGTGCCACAATGGGCAGCTCATTTCCACCACATCTGCAATTTCCCTGGCTTTTTCCAGCTGATCAACTTCACTCACGCTTCATTTGCTCAGGATACCTTAGCCAATCCACACTGTAGCTGTTTGCTGCAAACGCATAAAAAATTGTTGCCACATCACTCACTCAGCTTGGTCGCGACGGCGGCAGCTGCTTTTCACCGCTTTTCTTTTGCATTTTCCCAGAGCAGAGCACCGTCGGGGGGCTGGGTATTGAGTAGGAGGCGGGTCTGGGCCTGTGACTGGGACTGGGACAACTTACAATGTGCCAACGCGGCCCTGGCAAGTTGCAGTCAAAGGCATCTCATCAGCAGCAGCAGCAGCAGCCCCTTTGGTCCCCTTTTCCCTGAAAAGTTCTCCTCTCACAGGAAAATGTATGCGGAATGAAGGGCCAAAGGGCAAAGGGATTTGCAGGGGGGCTTATTACATTATCACTGCACCTTTTGCGATTGGCCAGCGATTTTTGATTGCCACCCAGAGAACCCTGGGAATTTACGCAGAACCGACTTTTAATTGCATACTTTGCAGGACCCATAAACAGGACGCACAAAGCGAAAGTCGTAGGCATACGATTTTTATAGATTCGCCCCCTCAGGCCATGTGGGCTTTATGTGTGCATTTCCAACCTTTTTACAGCTTTTTGGGGCCCGCAGGGCACTTTAATTTGTTGCAAATATGCGAGCGGAATTGGAATTGAAATGGCAATGCAAAAACAAACGCACACACAGAGAGTCAGGGGGAGTCCTTGTCCTCCCCACATCCCAACCTACATATATATATCCTGCCGGGGCTGGCTGGGCCAAGTCTATTCACGATTTCGAGCCTATTCTGGGTGCTAAAACACACGCGGCGTCATCGAAATGCGGAATAAGGCCGAAAGAGTGCTCGCCGGCATACAACTTTTTGCTCTTAAAGGGGTTATGGTGGGGGAATGGGAGACAGGAAGGACGAAAATACATACAAAGGAGTCTGTTTAATTAGTTTCATTGCGAACTGTACATTTTGACTGGAAAAGGGTTTTTCAACTTGAGAGAAAGAGCTTCATTCCTGATTCCCAAGAAATAAATTAAGAAGTCAACTTAAGAACTGTAAATAAAATAAACTGGAGTACCTTTCTTTCTTACACATATCGGTCCCTATTTATATATATATATATATATATATACATGCAAAAATAATATAATTGTTTTTGACTCACCACAGTTGATGCTTCTTCTTCTGACTAGCCTGGGTTCCATCGATGGTTAAGTATAAATAGTTGTTTTCGCGGTGTTTGTAGGTCTTCAATTAGGCTTTTCATGGTTTCAGCAAACTGACACCTCTTGTCAGGTGATATTTTTGGTGTCAAAGCACTTTCACCACTCACTGTAACCATAGGTCAGAAGACACGGACGGAATGAGGCCCGCTCAGGGATAGCACCTCTATTTATAGACTCTGATTGCTTAGAGAGAAGCAGAGAGAAAGAGAGATCGAGAGGTTCAGCAAGAGAGCAAGAGAGTGAGAAAGAGAGTGTGTTAGAGCGACAAGTTGCTATTCAGAAAGGGAAGGAGAGAGATGCATAGAGAGAGAGATTCATTGAGAGCAATAGAGAGAGCGATAGAGAGAGATGTGTAGAGAGAGATGCATATAGACAAAGAATGACAGAGTTGCAGACAGGTAAATTCACAAGAGAAAAATTCAGAGAGGGAGAAGAAGAAATAGAGACAGCGGGAGTGAGAGATAGAGACAGAGAGTTAGAGAGCTAAAAAAATTAGAAATAGAGGGGAGCTCTGTCTGAGAGAGAGAGGGCGAGACAGAGTGAACGAGAGGAAGAGAGAATGAAAGAGTAAGAGAGAGAAAAAGAGGGAGGGAGAGAGAAAGATCGAGATCGAAAAATGTAAAAAGGCAGAGAAAACAAAATATAATGAGAGGGAGTGAGATAACTAGAAAATCATAAACATATATTTTGCCAAGACTCAAACATATACAAAGGAAAATCCAAAAAAAATTTTAAATTTATTATTTAACAAGAGTATAAAAATGGCATAAAAAAAAAGAAGAAAACCCAAATGCCATTCCTCATCCAGCAAACGTGTTTAGAAGCAATTAAATCTGATGATCATCGCATAAGAGATGGCCTTTCAACCCTTGCCACAACATTGACACCTGGCTGCCATCACCTACACCTGCACACTACCTACCCCTCCACACACACCCACACACCCTGCTCACACACATTATGCGGAAATTGCTCTCGTTGCTGTCATCGTTATTTGCACGCTTTTGACACTTTTAATAACCGCAAAACCGTAAATACCGCCACCGCCAGCCGCAGCAACGTAAACCAAACCCAAAACCGAGCCAAGCCCCGTCAGCCATCTGGCTTCTGCCACTGCTGCTGTTTAGGATGAGCCAGTGCACCACGGTTTGCATGCACATCCATCAAATGGAAAGAAAACAACTCACACACACAACGGCGAAGGCGACTTGGAACCAGCTAATTTCCGCAATCAGAGACCCACTTACCGGGCCAAAGCACATAAACAATGCACCTCAGATACCATGGCCAAGACCAGAGACAGCGGGTCTAGGGCGGTGCTGAAGGGGTTAAGAATTGACAGGGCAAAGGGCAAAGGGTAAGGACAAGGCCAATCCGATGACGATATGAGTAACTATCATTGTCCATGTGAGTGTGAAGGTTTCCGTGTCGACACATCCTTCTGGCAATACTCCCTGCTGGGAATCTGACAGGGAGTCGACTTGTAGGTACCCTAGAGTAAGGATTTAATTTTAATTTGAACAGGTAACTGAATATTTAGGGCTTTAAAGTACTTGATCTAAGAAATTAAACTATAAATGTGTGAGAAATATATATTTTATTTAAAAAGAAGGCTCTTAAAGTGTTCCCCGCTTATCTTAAACATATATCCCTGGGGGATAGCCTGAGTATCTCATAAAAAGCGCATCCAGCACAATGTTGTTTCGCTGTGGGATTTATGTAGCCTGGTTTTTTCCCCGTTTTTTGTTCGCTCTTTTTTGTGTGCAGGCTGACAGGCGACACCTCTTCGAGTGGGTTAGACAATGGCCTAGACTAGAGACTAGTGGTGGTGTCTGCCACCAGCCCAGCGAATCCTCAGCCAAAACAAGCTGTCACAACCAGCCATCCTGGCCATCGACACTGAGACACTTTTAGTTTGACTTTTAATTGGTTTTTGATGGAGCGGGCCCGACAGGACAGGTCGGAGGGGGGACTTAACTTTCCACAACAATAATTATTTGCCAGCCATTGAAAAACAATTTCCCTTTCGATTTCCCCCAGCACATTTCAATCGACTTTCTTTCTCCAGTCGCGTACTGCTCGCCCATCGCTTTCCGCGCCTCGCTTTGGTAAATGTTTTCACCGGAAATTGTTGCAATTTATGATTTAATTTATGTTCATTTTAAATGTCGGCAGCTGCCGTCGCTGCTCTTTCTGGCTCTCAGCCGCGCCCTTTTCGTGCCCGGTGTGGCATATAAATGCGGCTGATTATCGGGAGGAATGAAGTACTTTGCCACCTTGCCGCAGAGAAATCGTGGCAGGATATGCAGCGAATCAATGAAGACAATCTGGCGGTTCATTTGTGGCCATCCGAAGTCAATTGCCAAGGTTGCACGGGCAAAAATCTTATACCGAAATGGCTAAGTGAGGGAAATTGAATTTTATTTGTTAGCTCTGAAAATCAATCAGTTTTAAGAATTTTAATTCTCTTAAGGGTGAAAGAAATGAAATACAATCTAAGTTCCACAGTAGAAATATAAACATTTTATATTTTATAATAATATAGAATTTATATAATAATGTAAACAATAATTCCCTTACTTATTTCATTTTTAATTTCTTAAATTATCAACTGATTTCGAATTCAATTCTCCCCAGAGTTAACTCAACAAATATTTTGATTTAAGATCTCCCGGAGTAAAGCAAAGGCACCGCATGACCCTCGCACATATTTGAATAAATACATTTCACCGCAGCGCATCAGTATGCATAAAATGAAAACTTCTCTTGGTTTTCCTTAGCATTTTCCCCAACTGTTTATTTTCGCAATTAAGTTTCCTGTTCCTCCGGCGCTATTTTCGGTTTACTTTAACTGTCAGAGACATCACTGCTGTGGGTGGGGAGCGATGGGGTCGCCGGCTGACTGAGGACTAAAAGGAAAGTGAAAGAAATTGAGACACGCATGACTGCATTTTTGACTGGCATACGTGAGTGGGTAAGACCCTCGCCCCTTTACAATCCCCAACCCCCCTCCACCTGACAGCGTCATCAAAACTGATGTCACACGATGATGCTGATGGTGATGATGATGACGAGCAGCAGAAGAAAGGAAATTCCCCCGAAATTGTTGGCGTGTGCCGAATGACTCTGGCACAAAAAAAAGGAAGAAAGGGAAGGCAAATAAGAAAATGATTTGCACATCAGACTGCCGGCTGCAATCAAAGTGAGCGGTTACCCAACTTCAGCTTCAGCTCCTGCTCATGCTTATGCTCATGCTCTTGCCCCTGCTCCTGCCCCTGCTCCTGCTCCTGCTCCTGCTTTGGCTCCTGCTCTTGCTCCTGCTCTTGCTTCTGCTCTTGCTCCTGCTTCGGCTTCTGCTCCTGCTCCTGGCCCCCATCAATCACACACTTTGCAGGCATTTTTCAAAACGTTTTATTTTAATTTAGTCAAATTTGGCTAAACATAAAAGACATTTGACTTGACAACAAATTGAACATTAAAGGCGCAGCCACAGAGGTGACTATGGATAGGTGACAGGCAGGTACACAAGAATTATGGCAGGAAAAGAGAATAGTCGGGGGAAATTGGCTTTAAGAATGATCTATGGGCAACGATAAATAAGAGACTTTAAAAGGGGAAATAAGAAAGACTGTGATCTAAACAAAGATTTTCGGAGAAAACTAATGCCATTTGGTTATGATCCTAAGAACTGTTCATATGTTTAAGTAAAGTAAGAACATATAGACGTATGTTATTAGCTCTTAAAAGAGATAAATAAATAGAAATAAGGGTCAAAAGTTAAATGAATTTACTAACAAATTTATACTTAAATTTAACCTTATTTAGGTATTTATTCTTCATACAAAAAAATGTAATTGTTAGCTTAAAATGTAACCCCATCAATAAGTATAACAAATACCCTTTTCATATTCACATAATAAAATAAATTAAATTGAATATATTTAAAAATCCCTGAATATGACTACTCGTAAAGCCTTTAAACTGTTTAAGAAAATAACTAGAAAAGTATTTCCTAGACGTCTGCCACCACAAATCCACGCCATCCTTCTCGTTTCGTTTCGTTACGTTACGTTCCGACCGTAAAAGCAAAATTAGAGAAATTCTAATTTAAGGACTTGGCAAAGTCTTTCGGGGCCTAAGCTCCCGGGGAGTGTGAATAGAGGCTTCGGCGCGGTCTTATCTAAAAATAAGAGGCTCAAAAGCCGCCGAAGCAGCCATTTCCGAAACTGAGCTCAAAGTTTTTTGTCTCCCCGCCGAAATACGAAGGAAACTTTGCCTGTCTGTCTGCCAAATTTCCTGGCAGGGCGCCTTTGTCACAACATTTTCAACCAAATGTTCCCATTCTGGCACATTCGAAGGGAGTCTGTTCCGGAGCTCGGAGGTGAGCGCCCATTATGATGCAGTTTTCGGGGCCATCAATTGCTACACCTGTCGGGCGTGAAGGTGCGATGTGCCAGCCAATAAATCACTGGAGCACAATCGGCCCGGAAGATTAATCAAAAATGCTTTCAGATAAATCAACGGGCCAGACGCTGCCACAATTAATACTCCTCGTATGTCTGGGGCAGGAGGAGCTCTGGCCAAAAAGGTTATAATTAAGCCATCAAGCTGCCGACAGAGTGACGTCAAGCGGAGCCACCATCAGGACATTCAAGTCATCAGCTTGCCTATCTGCTCAAACATCCTGTGAGAGGAAGGGTGGGACTTATGAACTGCCAAGTGTGTGTGTGTGTATGTGGAGATTATGTTAAAAGTTCCCTGGGCCCGTTTGGAGAATGTTTATTAAGCGCAGCTAATAGGATAAATCAAGTAAAGTGTAAGAAGAAAACGCAATTTTGCGGTTACTCACAGGGGCAGAGCTAAGCCAGCTTAAGCGAATTATTGAGGGAAAGTTTATGGAATAACAGCAGCGGCAAACACCCAAAGTCCCCAAAAATTGTTTCCCCCCAACCGTTTTCCGCTCTATTTATAAAGCGGCAATCGGCCAGTGATTGATTGTTTCCAGCAATCAAATCCAGGCAACTAATTGAGTTCGCTGACCCCAGCCACAATTAATCTTCCAGCTCAAGGCAAAATAACTCAGTCTTTAAGCTATAGCTTTAAACTCGTTAAAGGAGGCAATCGCACATAAGCATACGCCGTGCTGTGCAGATGGAAAATAAGGTATAAATAAGACTTAAGGTTCCGTGATGATTTGTAGGTTTATTTATCTCCGAACTTCACTGGAATACTTTTAACTTTCAGCTCCAAAAATGCAGTTAAACATTTCTTTTTAGGCAGCAAAATCAAGTATACGCCATGTTGTGCAGCTGTAAAAATAAAATAAAGAGTGCTGGGTGTACATGCTTACTTACATTTAACAAGGAATTTTCACAGAATACTTTCTGCTCTAGCTCCAGATTTAAACTGCAATCCCACACATACACAGGAAACGGAAATCAAGCATACGCCGTGTTGTGCACTTGCAAAATGTACTCCTGTCAAAGTGCATAAATAAAGCGGCGAGTTCGCAAATATCTTCCAGGCTAATTTAACCCAGACTCTTGCCAGTTCCTAAAGGAGCCCTGAAACCCAAGGGGAAGCCCCCTAAACCGAAAAGGCGAATGGCCAAATGCAAGAAGGCCAGAAAAGAAAATGCTCACTGACGATTAGCTTGGCTTTCTCTGCATTCGACGTGCAAAGTTCTCAACGATAAAAGATTTATGCAGCGGAAATTGAAAGGCGAGGGCGGAGGAAAAGCCAAGTCGCAGACGCAGAGTGAAATGTGAAAAGCAAAGCATAGCTGGAAAACGCACAACTCATTGACTCTCGGCCCAGGCACTCAGACCTCCCCATTTCCTTGGCGCTGAAGAGTCGACTCCAAATGCTTTTCAATTAAATTCAATTTATTAATTTCAATTATTTGCGCTTCAAGTGACCAGCAGCGGAGCAAGAAGAAAAAATATCAGACGGAGTACGCGTTGGAAAATCTGTCAACGGAGGCACTGAGCTGGAAGCCATCTCCTCGTCCTCCGCCTTAGAGTCCACCGCTTTTCTCACTCGCTGATGGTCAAGAGCTCCCTGCGGAATTTGATTGATGGGCAGGGAAAAAAGAAGAAAGGGAAGTTTGAAATAGCAAAAGCCTATAAAAACTGGGACTTCAATATTCAATTCCCTGCAGAACTCAATAATCGACTGGTTGACTGGGAACTCAGATAACTCTATCACTTTTAAGCAGGATATAGGTTCTAGTTCATCAGTACATGGGAGCTTATGACTAGGTTACTTTTTAAAATGGCAAAGAAAGAAATGCTTAAAAAAAGTCTGTTTATTTTGCATAAACCCTTGGCGACACAAGACTGAATATAAGCCCTTTGACTGACAACAAATGTAGCCAGCTTATGCTGACTGAAACCGCTTGATATATTGGCGGCTATCAAGCATTTTTTTGCTCCTGCGAGGAAGAGTTCTATTATAACTACACGAAAACGAATCACGTGATTACCTCTAATGGCACATACCGACAAATCAATATGTAATCAAGCCCCATTGACGCATCTCGGCCATTTAATGGACACTAAACGAACGCCGAACCCGAAATCATCAAATAACCACACAAAAAAGGAAAGTACAGCACCGGAATATAATTAAGTGGCGTATATAAGGGCAAAATGCTTCTCATATGTCAAAATCAACGCGGGCAGCTGCTCAGCTCAACTGTCGCTCTCTCGGTCTATCAGTCCTTGTTCGGCTCGGCGGCGGTCCTTTGTGTTTGCTCTCGCCCTAATGCCTTTTATGTTGCCTACTTTTCCGGGCGCCGAGTCAATTTTTATGGGCCAAAGCCAGGCCAGAACGGGCCGTGGAAGAAATGCCATCAAGGTTCAAGTGAGGCCCGATTACTCCCCCTCACATAAATCACACATACACAATGATGTTAATAGTGTCGTAAAAACTACGACAAAGCCCGACCTGCCCCGTCCCCGTGGCACCTGCATAGATGATGCTCTCTCCTTTGACGCAAATATTGACTACACAGAGGTGACCCCAAGGACCTCCCACTGGCAGGGAGGGATGGGATAATAAATCGACGTTTGGTCGCCAAAGTGTGAGCAGAAAATTAAAACATTTCACCTGGCCTGATGTTGACAAATTAGAGCCTTGCAGCCGGGCCAGCCGGCTGACAGTAGTGGTTATTGTCGTCCCCGTTCCTGTCACCTGTCGTATCCTTTCACAACATATACAATTTGCCAACGCCCCCGGCCGTCCCAGTTTGAGTTCCAGAAACATTCAACTCCACCCTCTCTCGGATGGTGGGCTGAGCTTCCCCAGCACTTTACAGCCGTGGCAGTTGAAGCTTCGCCAGATTATCGGTTAAATAAATAGACAAATTGATTTTAATGGAATTGGATACACCGGGCCAGGCGTCCGCTTTGGATGTGCTGCTCATGGACACGCGGACACGGGGACACTTGGACACGGTGGACACGGTGGACACGGGGACACTCGGACACATGCCACACGCAGGCGACACACTCCTCCGGTTCGCCAACGACAAAAACTGCGACGAACCTCACTGGACATGACCCGACCCAGTTGTGCAAACATATTTTCGTGTAATTTTGTCTTGGCTCGTTTGCTTTTTTATATGATGGCCCAGTTGCTGTTGTTGTTATGGATCTTCCCGCACCGGCCGTTGGTATGAAAGAAAGCTTTTAAAGCTGAATAGGCTAGGGGAAATTCTATTTTAAATGAAATACTAGACAAATAACCTCAATGTCTAGTTTCTATATGGATTTAAAGAGAACGTTTTTAAGCTGAAAAGTTAAATACTTACATATAAATCCTTACAGAAAATGTATTAATTGTAGAAATTCATCGGTTTAAATCCTTTTGATTATATACGAATTATTTGGAAAGATTTTCTCTAAAGATACAAAAAGGTTTTAAGTACATTTTATGTAGATTTTTCCTTGGACATCGATAACAAATTAAACTTACCTTTAAAGTTTTCATAATCAATAAAACAGTTTAACGATTAAAAGGTGAGCTTCAAGAGATTGCATTAATTTCAAAAGCAATAAATGTTCTCCCATCTCCAGAGTTTCCCAAAAGGTTGTGACAACTAGTATTAAATCGCCAGAGCTCCGGTTATCCCCCAGTAGGGCTCATCCGCAGAGGAATCCAAAAATCCAGCCATGCAGATGAGTCGAGGCTGCTCCTAGAGGAGGTGGAATAACTTTTAATGACATGCTTTGTATGCGAGCGCGTGTTACATGTAACTCACATTATCAAAGGAGCACCAGCAGCAGCAGCAGCATCGGTGACAACTTTTCCTCGCTCCACTCCAGAATCCTCCATCCTCCACACGGAATCTTTGGTGGAGCTCAGTGGCTCAATGCGGAGCACTGTCGTGGCAACGTGTCCAAGTTTGGCTTATGCGGTTGTCATCCCATCCCATTCGGCTAATACTCGTCCTCGTTCTCGTCCTCGCTGAGTGACTCGCCCACGCTCCAGCGCTAACTAATACGAATTTCACTTAATTGCACTCGAAAACTACGAGTATGCATGTGGATTGCTCTCAACTTGTCTGGCAACTGAGCTGGCGCCAAGGAGATGGAGGCGGAGGCCACGTAAAAGTCGGGCCAAACACTTGCCAAAAAGTTATGTCTTGGGAACGAGGCGAACAGAGTTGCGGCATTATAGAGTTAATCAATACTTTGCAAGGTTAAGAAGTATATTATACATGTTAAAATCTACACTTTTTCTTTACAATTAAATACATTTTCGAATATGAATCTAATATTTTTCATATATTTTTTTATCCAATGCCAAAACCTTTGACGAATTCATATCGCCAATTCATCCCATTTGTTTTCATTTATTTCATTTTTATTTCCCCAATTTTCTTCCAATTTTCCTTGTGTATGCTTGACATGGCATTGGTTTTCGCTTTCATTGCTGCCGACAGTTTTGACAGAACATCAGATGCACACACTACCAACTGGGTGGCAGGAGGGGATCCCAGCAGCCGAAGCAACCGCAAAGCGACATCACATCCCTGGTATCTAGCGGTGGTGCAAGTCCTGGTCCTGGCATAGAAAAACTTTCCCTGCCTGCGTGCCGCTACGCTTTTGTCTTTGGTTTTGCGAGGTTAAGACACCGTCCGGACTTGCCCCCTTTAACCCCATTGAGCGACCAAAAACTGTTGTCAGCTGGTGGAGGTTGCTCACGCATAAGCAGTAACCAGTAGCCACCAGAAGCTAGCAGCCACTAGGAGCTAGGAGGAGCTGACATCCTCTCCAGGTCCCCGGACCGCATGCTAATGAGTACAACTTTCGGTCCCGCCCCATCCTGGCCATTTTTTCTCGTTCAAGTGCTGAACTTTTGTGCAGGTGGAAAAACCGGATCAAACTTTAATGAAAAACTCCAACAACGAAACAAGAACTGATTAAGTTTTTAGTTTTCTTTTCGGACATTAATCAAAGGATTACACTTTCAACTGGGGTGAATTCTGGGGTGTTCATGGCATAATAATTCCTAAAATTTAAATCCTGAAAAGTTGAAACCGTTTGAAACAGAAAACTTGTTCAGAAAATTTAATTAAAATATTTAACTAAAAGATTTCTCATAAAACCGTTTGAAATGTACACATTTTTTAAGTGCGTTCGATTAAATCACCAAACGAGTTCAGTTTGCGAAAGTCTTGAGATAATTTATCTTCAATGCTTTAAGTTGATCAAAGTTTTATTATTCTCACCTTGTACTCGAGCAGAAGGTAGATAAATTTAATGGCCTGTCGTAAAAAACTGCTTGTCCTCCCCGAGCCCTGCCCTTTTGCCCAGCCGGAGCCTTTGTGCCTTTGGCACACTATCCACTATCCATTAGGGGCATTTTGTATCCCCCGGCTCGACTTCTCGCTCTAAACCTAATGTTACTTGTCAACAGCTGCAAATAAATATGGCCTGAGGAGAGTGAGGGCGGGTGGAGAGAACGAGTTGGGGCCGAAAAGATAAATTGAAATTTATGAAGCGTCTAGGAAGTCTGAGGAAAGTCAGGAAGAGTCAAGGAAAGATGCCACATTGCCGGGCCAACCTGCGCACACACAAGCTACACAGCAACAACCCTTCAGCTCTAAAAAGCTACTAAGTAATTTATTGGACATGGACAGGAATAAAACATACAAAGGCAAACAACTAATGATGTAGATGCACAAGTATCCAGCAGATAAAGTTTTGTTTAAATGCTGCGGCCATAGAAACGGAAATAATAATGCCTTTAGAAATTTCTCCTTACTTAATTTACATAGAAACACTTATTAAACGTTGTCCTGGAAATTTTAATAGCTAGGGAAGGGTTGTTTAAGCTTAAATATATGCAGAGTTAATTTGTATGACTATTAAGGGGGAGAAGGGGGATAGTCTTTAATGGTTTTTCTCAGCTAAAAAATATATATAAAACTCTTAAATGAAACAGACTTACTTTAGAATATTTAGATTCTTGATTTTTCTTTAACTTAAAATATTTTGCTATCCTTAACCCTTCTATGTGCTTCTCTTGATGGCCCAGAAGCCTTGCGAGAACCTGCCCCAGAACCTTTGTTAGGTGGGCATAATGAAATTATGCATTCCCAGCAGCACCACCAACACCCACCTGTCGAAAACTACAAAACGTGCAACAATAACGGACTCCGTTGGCAGTGCGTGTGTGTGACTTCCTTTTAGCCCGGGCGCCTGGGCCAATACCTTTTACCAGACCTTATTAAATTATACAACCAAGTTGAGGCAACAAAAGGAGCCTCGGGGGCCAAAGAACAGGACTAGATCGGAGGCGAGTAACTGGAAAAGGGACTGGGGGACCTGCGGCAGCTCTCTGCATTTCTCAGCTGTCTGAGGATGTTAAAGTGTGGCATATTTTAGCTAAATATTTGCAACTACCCCGATGAGAGTTGCATTTGCTAAATGGACACACCACACAACACCATGCATAGTACAAGGAGACGCACTCGGAGAGCCCTGGTGGCGCCCCAAAGACGGTGTCCTTTTGCGATTGCAATTGCCATTGGCACCAGCACCAGTTAGAGCAGGTGATAAAGTTGCGAGCTTTGCCTGGGAGCTAAATTAATTCAGGCAATATAATTTATAGTCCATTGTTCGCCCTTCCTCTGTCCCCTGCCGCTGCAGCTGGGTATATTGGATTAACTGTAAGCATAGTGCCTCCGTGAAAAATATTGTTAGATACGAGTTCCCATTGTAAATCACGCAAAACGATCTGCAATTTAATAGAAAGCTTGGGATTACCTTGGGTCCTTTGGTATTTCCGTTTATGGCAAGACCTTTTTGTCAAGATTTTTTTTAAAACTATAGTTTGTATAAGGGTTTTGACTCTCCAAGTTTTCTTTACTTTCATTAATAGCTTAGCTAATTGTTATGCAAGCTCTGAGACCTTTTCACAACATTTTAACCTGAATTTAATTTTGGATTTTCCGCCCAAGAAAACAGAACAAGATTTAAGCCTCATCATAATGGAAAAGCGGTTTGAACATCGAAATTATAAAAATTTGAATTTTGTCCCCATTGAGCTTCACCCTCCGCCACTTCCTGGCGCCATGTTCTCCTGCTCGCCGCTTAGCCTTGGCGTGAGGATTTTTAATTTGATTCCTGGCTCCCCGCTCCACTTAAGCGCACAAAATCAATCATCTTAGACGGCTCTCGAGGCGTTCGCTTGGAAAGCGAGCAGCTCGTAGACAGCTCCGAACACGGCCATTCCATCGACATGTGGAAAGCGGGTCGAAGAGGTCCCATTCGGCCGGGGGGCTTGGGCCCTATTCAAATTGTATCATTGGCAAAGTCAATTGTTGCCTGCAATGAATTGCAAATTAGGCGTAACTAATTTGCTTTGTGTGCCGGTCGGAGGCGGGGATGCGGCATCCATTCGGAGTTTGCATTTTGTTGGCCAACGCAGCCGCCAATGCCATCAATAATTTGGCAACATTCAAGGCTCATTGATTCCCAAATGCGGCAGATACGAGGCACTGGAACTGCCGCAGAAGGATGGAACTTAAAGAACGGTCCAATCCACTTGAGGTTGCTCCCAAAACTAATTGCCATTGAGTTGCGATAATTGGCTCACCAATTTAGTTAATTTTTATGGGAAAACTTGCGGCACAACAGATATTGAGCGACAGCCACAAAGTTTGTGGAGAAGCTCAGGAAAAAATAATAAAAGGGCGAGGCAACTGCTTGAAGAAAAAAATAAGAGAGGGAACAGGGAAATCTCCAGGAAAAAAGTGCTCTAAGAACGGAAAAATTCAACACGATTCCCCAAGGAATCGGTTTTGCCAACAAACTCTTACATAAGTCTCCTTAAAGTTGAAGGGGATGAAAAGTCACAAGCTGATTTGATTAAGATTTGAAATCGGATTCTGGCCAAGAAAACTCGTTTAAGCGAAAAGGAATAATAAAAGCGCAGGGTATTTTTTCTTAAAAGAAAATGAAGTGGCAATGATTCCTTTTCTTAAAGTTGACAGAAGTTATTAAAGTGATTTGATTGGTAATTTAAAGTTTGTATATCTTATGAACTAAACTATCTTACAGATAGTTTTAACATATTTCTAAGGCTATTTTTAATCTTTCAATCTGTACACTAAATATAGATTTGAAACAAGGCTCAAACACAATAAGTACCTTCCATAATTCTGAACAAAGGCAACCACAACAAATGATTGTGTGGGTCGATTGTGATGGATCTCATTGACAAACAAAACTTTTACTTTTCGATTCAACCCACTTGGCCGCCTTCGAAACCCAAATCGAAGCGGCAAACAAATTCAGTGCTAAGTACAAAATAGTTTCCATGCCAATGTACAAACTTATTTCCATTTGCTAGATGGCCCCAAGAGGCGAACCCAATATGACACAGAGATATGCGCCTGAGGCGCCCACGCACACCCACCTACACACCACGGCCCGGCACACACACCACCTCACCCCCCTGGGAAAACGAGCTGTTAATGACGTGCGTCGCTGCCGCTGTCGACTTCGTTTCCATTCTCACCGCCGCTCGGCGTTCGACGTTCCGCGCTCGGCGTTCTTCTTCCGGCATGTAAATAAATACGAGAGGAAAAGCGAGAAAAATACGAGAAATGGAAAATAAAAGCGAAAATCGACTATGATTTATTTTGTGTTTGGCACGCACGTTGTCAATATTTGTTGAATTCATCAGGAGAAATAAAAGCGAAACAAAGGCAGAGACCGGCCGAAAGTTTCCCAGCACCGGGCAACACTTGAATCGTTTACCTTCCGCCCCAAAGTACACAGAAACAAAAGGGAAATTTTAAATTACAATTTACATTGTTTTATAAACGAAATGCATAATATTTACAAATATAAAAAAACTTTACGAAACTAATAAATAAATAATAAATACTAAATAAACAACTATATACTATAAAATTTAGTCCATTTTCAAATATGAATAAATCATGAATAAAGTGATGATATAACCCTTTAATATATATTTTTATTTTCATATTCCTTTGGATATCTAATATGAAGATTAATTATCCCCTAGAAATCTGTTATTTCTCCGTGTATCCTCACCTCCTTGCGGGCTCATAAAGTTGTCGACACTACTTAAGGCATTGGCGATACCTAAAAAATCGAATCAGTTATTTATGGATACCTCTGGTTCTGTTTCTTTCTTCTTCGACACAAGCACCAGAAAAAAATCATTGCGCTAAATATATAGACAATTGGGATATAAGGAGGTGGGGCGCTGTTACTGCCTGACCGACTGCGAAGTCGGCGCAAATCATGCGAAATTATTTTGAGAGACGTCTGAGTTCTGTTGGGAAGTCTGAGTTCAGTGGTGTGCAACTTATTATCTATGGGAAGATCAACATTTAGGGTAAATACACAAGCAATAACCGTCAATTGAGTTATAAAAAAATTCAATTTTTTATTACTAAACATAGCCATAAACGAGCTTGCTGGGAAATGCATATTTGTGAGTACGTGTTGAATTGTAAATTGTAGTATTGATTTCTTGTATTAAATTGTATGTATATTCAATCAAATGAAAAATTAAATCTTTGTTTTGATAACTTGTATTAAATTAGCACACAAATACATTTACATTCAATCAAAAGATTTTAATTAACGAAAATATATTTTTCCAGAAGTAATTTAAAATAAACCTTTTTCTCAATTAAACATTTTAAAAAGAAATCATACAAATAATTTTTCACATTCCTAAACAAACAAGAATTCAAAATAAAACTGACAAAATCAGAAAAATAAATGTATTTATAAAAATATTAAATCCCATTCCCTTAAAATTTATATAAATTCCTTAACAATTCTGAATTGCTAAAAACTGTAATAAATTGTCCAGAGTGAAAAACTAAAAGCCATTTATTTTTTCAATAAATATCATTCGCTTGTAAACGAACTTTTATTATTTTTTATTTCCAAAATAAAGGCAAAATAAGAATAGAAATGCAACTGAAAGTCATTTAAAATAATCTATAGATCCCTTATAGATTTAAAACAGAATATTATCTAATCTGTTATTTGCCCCAATTTTGTATCTAATATAACAAAATAAATACGAAATGTAATATTATGTAATTCTGACTCTCCCAGTACCCGATGTGGTAGGCCAACTTTGCTTGACTCTTTGTATTTATTTTCTTAGCTGGCACACGTACGCCGGCTCTTGGCTCCTTGATGTTCAATTGCGACGACACCTGCAGCTGCTCGGCATCGGGCCCGAGGGAAAAGTTTGGCCAAATAAAAATAAGTTGGACATGTGCAGTTGCGAGGGGATACGAGGAGAGAGGCCACTGTCAGAGGAACACATAATAAACAACAATTGGGACGGCAGATTGTGTAATGTACATCATGCAGGCGTACGCTTCCACATATATTTGCATTTGATGCATACAAATTGTCCGAAGCACTATAATATTTCAAGTGATTTGTGAGTGCATGCCAGGGAGCCGGGCGTCTGCCACCCACAAAATAAAATGGAATATGTTAGGAATATAGGGGCATCGACAAACTTCTAATGGCCGCGCCGAGTGACTGAGTGAGTGCGGAGTGGATGGGCTGCTGCCAAATGTGATTTATAGGCCATGTCCATGTCACGGCTAGCGAAAGTACAAAATATGACAGTTAAAATATAGCCGGTCAATTGCTGCGAGGGGGAAATTTATGATCCAAGAAGAAACCTCGGGCACACAACTGACAAATAGGATTTATCTGAAAGCGCTATATTTATGTGACATTTATTTCAAAACGCCAAAACACTAGGCCGCCTGGCCAGGCACTGATTACTATTCCTGCGAAGTGAATCACGCAGATTATCTCAGATACCGGGAAATTATAGGAAATGCCACGGCTTTCGGCCTAATCCCCGTGTACGGCATTATCGTTTGACGCCGCTATCTGGCGCAGTCGGAACCTATATGGTTAATCCATCATGCCTCTGACAGCTGTCAAGTGAGCAATATTATTGCAGCTCTGACACTTTGATACATTTGTTTAGATTACCTTAATGGGTTGTCTGTTTTTTATTTTAGGTGGAATTATATCTAGGGAAATTTTATTGAGTTTATTAGTTTTGTTGATGTCCTCTCCTCCTCCTAGAGGCGAGATCTTGACTTGACTGTTTTTCCTTAATTTTTGCTATAAAGATATAACCATCTGTAAGTCCCAGTAATCTGATTCGAACTCTACAAAATCTTTGAAATTATGCTGTCAACCGTGCGTATACTTGTTTAAAACTCAGTGTCCAAGTAAATCATCGATCACTTCATTTACTTTATAGTGAAAAGCGAGACCTACCACAAACTTTGCGTTAAACTCCCTTAACACTTTTTCAGCTTGGAACCAAGCGGGGGGACCGTCGGAAAATGCAATTGACGGATCGCCTGGACTCGACTATTTGCTTTTCCCTTCGCCTAACCCGACAAAGTTATCACATCTCTCACTCTCTGGACGCTTTCCCCGGAAAACGGGCGGCGTGTAGTTGGCTGGGTAAACAACATAAGGCAACACCACTGGGCCACCAAATTGCATGTAATAAATGCGAGCAAGTAAATTTTGTCGCATGCAGTCAGCGTCAAAGGCAAAGAGTTTTCCACTGCCAGGCACGTAGCGAGGAGCCTCCCCGCTTCTTCCCCTCTGGAACAAGTCGGGAAAGTCGACTATCAATTGGGGAATTGTTGGGCGGGCTCCCACCCTCCTCCGGCTCTGTGTGCCTGACAAATACGCTCAATGTCAAAGCTGGCACTGCGGGGATGCCAGTTGCCTCCAGTTGCCTCCAGTTTGCTCCTCCGGATGCTCCGGACTCTAGCTTTCTGCTTTCTGGCCCCATATTGATGAGGCATCATCAACTATCGACTGGATTGCATGGCAATGCAATGAATTTTAAAGCAAGCCAGCGGGGCCAAAGGGAAAATTGGGAAAAACAAAACGTCTCGACTGCATTTTGATTCTGATGCATTTATTCATAAGGGAATGGGGATGGACATGGGATTGGGTATGGGTGTAGGTTCAGGAAAAGCCATCTCAATCCCCATCGACATTCCATCGCAAAATCGAGAAATGATGAGAGGGCTAAGTGGAAAACTTCTTAAGCGTTAATTCGGTTACTTTTTACGCCACATTTGCAGCCATCGAATCGCAATCAGAAAATAAAAATATAATCGAAACGAATCGAGTCGCATTAGGATTTTCGATTGCGATTGCCAAGCGCCCAGAGCCCAGAGCCCAGATCCAGACATGTCCCCCAATCAATGCCAGAGTCCATAAACAGTCTCGGTTTATTGAGCATCGAGCGGGGAAGCTTTTATAGAAATGGGAGACGTCTGCTCAGTTTTTTCCCTCGGATATGTTCTCTGTTTGGCTCTCGCAATTGCAGTCGTCTGAGGAGCATACTGCTGACTCACACTGTCAGAAAATGAATAAATTAATTGAGAATTAATGTTATACATGGAAGAAAGAGTGTATGCCTTAAGACAAACTCCTTTCCATGGTGTTACTAAGGATGAAACTGATAAGAAAAAGTGAGTTAATACACTCTTCTACTGATGGTTCTATTTACACACTTCCGCCCCCGTTTCTTCGCGTGTAGACTGAGTGTCGCCACTTTGACCCAGTGGTTGGGCACTTTGCCTACAAATGAGGTTTCGTATGGTGGGACGCCGATGTCCTTTTAGTTTTTATGGCTGCATCGATCGGCCATAGCATTTCAATCAAACCTCTCAACACGTACGCAGTGGGGTCAGCAGGGTGTGAAAAGGGTCGTCCCAGGCTCCCTGGGCTCGACTGTTGGTCAGCAGAAAGTTGGCCATAACAAAGCTTATTACATTTTGGCCTCGTCCTTCTTTTGGTAAGGGGACCACAGACGCAATGGAGCGCTAATCTGGCAGTGCCATAAGCAATATATCGAAATTGTTCTTCTCTTGTGCACAAGGGTGAGTGGCCGAGTCTATTGTTTAAGCGGAAATGTTTAATTAAGTGAAGAGCGGCGGCAACAGCTGGCCGAATGGCTAAGAAAATCTCCCATGGCAGATGTGGGCAGTCAATACACATACATATATGGGAAGTCAATTGGAGGCGAACGGGCAGGAAAAACCATGGGAATATTGACTCGCAGCTATGATACAAATCAGGGCCTCAGGTTGATTGGCCAACGGCTTAGTTAACCAACTGCTACTGCTCCTGCAGCTGTATAACAAATCAAATCTCGGCTAAATTGCAATCAAAAAAATGTTTTCAAGCAGCCCACTCGAACGCAATTTGAAATTCCATGACCACTCACAACACAATCGACAGACAGACAAACAGAACCCGACAGGGCCCAGGCCCAGGTCCGATCAAACAAAACAAAACAAAACCGATTGCATACCAATTTAAGAAAGAATGGAAAAAATGCCCCCCGCTGTGGGCATTCTGAATTGTTTGGGCGAAAAATCAAAAGTGGCAAATGGTCGAGTGTGGCAAAAAAAAAATATAACTAAGGGAGAGAGTGTGCGAGACAGACGAAAGCAAATCAATCAAATCAAATCAAATCAATTGAAGCCACACACATCCCTGTATGAAAACTAAACACAAAGCGCACTGTTCACTTTCGCATATCGGCCACTTGAGTTCGGGCCTGGCCAAGGCTAAAGGCAAATAGCCAGCAGAACGCTCTTGGCTCTTAGCTAATTGGTAGCGACAACAGGCTTACACACACACAGCTCGGCCCAGAAAGATGATATCCTTAATTAGTTTTACAAATCGATTTGCCCGCCCACGCCCACTGTGCGAGTGGACAAACAAAAAAGGGAATCAATTCATGAATAGTTCAACATATTTGGCATAAGCCAAAGCTAAAGCAAAACAAAAACACAGAACTTTCAGGGTCAGCTAACTGGGAATTAATGGAAACAGGAAGCCAAACACACGCCCGCCGGCCCCTTCCCATTCTCAAAAACAAACACATGTTGAATCGATTTAAAAGTGTGAAACACATCAAAGCCTGAGGAAATGGTTAATGGAAATTAGTTTGAGTTCACTCTGAGATAGTACCTAACTTATATTTCTGAGGGGAGTTCTCGCTTGGCCCTCGTCTTACACGTATACGAGACATTACGGATACGTAATACTTATTTTAATTGGAATACTTGTTTTTTATTAATTATTTTTATATTCATCTCCGGAAGAAGTTCTTCGTCAGTCTTCTTTGCTACTATTAGTACGTATACGTAATATTACGTATACGCAACATGTATATTTGTATTTTTTTCCTAACAAATTTTTACTCAAATTGTTCGATATTTGTTTTCTCTTTCGCCATGTAATCAAGGGTTCAAGAACACTATTTTTCCTCTGAATACTTCTGCAATATAATATTTCATCTTAAACATACCTACTTTCTTTCCACAAAAATCTCCTTTCGATATCTGGCAATTTTCAAAGGTTTCTACTTACCATAAAGCCAGAAAAATAAACGGAGTAGAATGGCAAGTGAACTCAAAATATGTAAGTGCTAGACATCCAAAACATGCTAAGCACACGCTCATCAGGCTTAAATATGCAAGAACCCTACAAATATTTCAACAGTCCCCAATCGCTGGCCAGAACTTGGCGGAGGAGCAGAAGCAGCAGCAATCTGCAGTGGAAGCTCGCCCACATTGGACGTGTGCCAGCGGAAAATGCATTTCCATTTGCAACTCTCTCGGTCCGCTGTCAGGGCATCTCGCCATCGCATCCTTCGGGGAAGTCCCCTTGCCCTTCCGTTACGTCCACGGCATCCGATATTCGACGAGTCTCGGGCCAGCGTTCGATTCGCATGGCACAAAATGTGCATTCGAGTGCAACTTTTGACTGACTGACAGCTCTGTGTATGTAGGCAGCGCGAATGTACACATTTACAGGGAAATGTCCATAAGTTCGAGCATTAATATGTAAGGAATTCTTGGAAGTCTTGAGAATGTAGTTTCCGGGCATTGAATCTTATGAATTTGAGGAAAATGCATTCTACAAATTGGAAATTTGTAATTCTTACGCCGAAGTAATATCCCAGTTACCGTTTCGATTTCACCACGAAATACTGATCTGTACATGGATTTTCGCTTATTTTTTAATCACCTGAAAGTTTCCTTTTCAGTCACGTTACACTGTACTTACTTGGGCGTGGCCAAACACCTACACATTTCCTCACTCACATGGAGTGCACGAGGCTAGCAGTTTACATGGCTGGTTTGCTTTTTGCCAATGATGATGATTTTCATGTTTATCAGTTGCAGGTATGCCCAGTCTCCCCTGGTCCTGCTCCAGTGTCCATCGATCTGTCCGCCCCAGTGGCATTTCCCCCTTTCTTTTCTCTTCTCTGTCTGTCAGTGCCGCTGCGATTGTGCACTAGTACGCATCAATTTTCGAATAGCTTGGACCCGCATTAACTTCCAGAAACGTGCCACATCCTAGGTTGCGTCTCCTGGATTTCCGCTTCCGGATATTCCTGGTGCAGGAAAACCAGAACGCTTACAAATTGCTGACATTTCACCAAGCAACGACAAGCGATTGACACAATCGGCAAGGAATTGGTTGAATTTGCAGAAATTTAGGTTCGGAAAGAACGATTTATGTGAACTTTATGTTCAAATGAATTTAATAAGTTCACTTAAGAATTGTCATCATTAAAAATTAAGAACTAAGAGTATGAAGGGATAATAATACATTTCTGGAAATCTTAAGTGCTGAAACATATTTATGGTTTAATTAAGGCTCAGTAAAGCATATTGGTTACTTCAGCTTTCCACAAACGGAATCCGAGCCTCTGCTGGTTTGGAATGCCATCGTCTTCATCCAATCAGCCAGTTGGCAGAGCAGCGCTCATTACTTTACGGCGAATATTTTCCGCTTCATCAATCTGCTGCTCATTTGGCGAGCATTTTTCCCACTCCCGTCCCGCTTTCCCGCACATACATGCCTTTATCCCAATTGCTCACACATCAGCGTGTTCTTGTCATTGGCAAACAAAAAAGAGAAAATACAGAAAGGAGAATGAATGCGGGGCGAGACGAGGGCAGTTTCCCACACGGCACATGCAACAGCCAACAACAAAGACCGGATTCCGGAAAAAACCGGAGAAGCGGAAAACGGAGAGGACAGGACACCCAAGAAACCAAGAAATCCGCAAAAAGCCAAACAGAAGTCCGCATCAACACGTTAACAAATTTGCAACCTGTCCGTCGTCCCTGAGTTGATATATAGCTCTACTCCACCCGACCCACAGGGAGGGGATTGGGTTTTGATTTTTAATATTGTTGAATATTTTCCCCACTCAGAAAGCCCGAGTGCCCCACTAAATGCAATTTCTAGTCCAAAACAACACCGATAGCTGCGTAATAAAAGCGCAAAATTGCATGAATACTGTGTGTGCGAAGTGCCCGGCGTCTGTCCGTGTGCGGATAAGGCCCCTGGGGCCGCATGCATGGTCACATCCCATATCCCGCAGTTTCCATTCCATTCACCGAGCCAAACTCAACTCAACTCGACTCGACTCGGCTCGGATTGCATTTTATTGAGAACAGGTAACGGGGGGCGACTTTCATTTAGGCCTAGTCCAGTTCAATTCAGTTCATGCACATACACGGGCAGGAATAACGTAGGAGAGAATTTAAAAATACATAAATATTTAGTTTACGAATTTTTATGAAACCTAGTTATAATATAAAGCGAACTTAAGCCTTTCCATTCAAAAGATTACGAACCTAAATTTTGTAAATTCCATTTAACCACGGTTTTTTTAGATTGTTAGTGAAAACCTAATCCCAATGAACAGTGTATAACCTGGTAATGTGAGAAACTGCCAGAGCAGTAAATGAACACAGGTGGTTCTAATGGAAATTGGCGACGAAGTCCTTTCTGCCGGCTGGCCAGTTGTCAACTCGGTGCCAGATCAGCGGCCTTTAATTGCCCCAGAGACAGTGGAAAATCGAAGGGAAAAACACAGAGCCAGATACCTCCCCCTTTGAGTTTTTTCTAACCCAACATTCCCTTGACGGGGGGCCCGCCCAATCATGTTTATTTAGGCAAAAAACATTTCATAATTTCCAATCAATTGCACCCGTTTTAATTACGCGTAAAATATTTAAAATTCTCGAAGCTCAAAGAGCCCGCAGCGCAATCAAAGCGAATCATTTTCGCTGCCTTCGCTTTGTTTGCTAAGAATTTCGTAATTTTCTTCTTTTGGGGCTCGTTTATTAAATCGGGGAAAATGTGATGCGGATGGGCCTGTTTTGGAATTATAGTATGCCACATTAATCATGCAAATGAAATGAAACAAGCAGCAAAGTATCTGCGACTAGCGATGTACTGTATATCAGTACAGCAGGAAAAATAAAAGCTATCAAATCATATACAAAGTTTTGATTTAAATCAATATACACTTTATGAGAATTAAAAGCCTTATATCAAAAACCACTCTTGAAAAGTACAAATTACGAATCCCACCTGAAAACTGATAGGTTCCTTGCATATTACTATTAATCGATTGTTAATCAACCTCAAATGCACAGGACTTTAACAAATCTATCCTTTATTTTTAATTTACTCAGAATATTTCGAGCTTACATTTGACATGTAATTTATAAGAATACCATGAACTCCCAGAAATTTCGACACTTTTGTCAAAATTTGACACTCAACATCGTCATGATATCATTAAATATCGATACCTTAGCCATCACTAACCATGACCCACACACCCATCACTGCCAATTAAGAGAAATTCCCCAAGATGCATACAGTGTATTTTATTGAAACGAGTACCGCGTATCTCTTTCGTTCCGTGAGGCAAACTTGATCAGCATCAAAGGCGAACCGGCCTTTTGTATTTTTAGCCGACCAAGTGCCTAATGTGGGCTATAAATAAAGCCGTGTGGGTGGGCGTGATGTCGAGGATGCGTGTATCTTGCAGATATGCCGGAACTCTTGCATATTTAATGAGCCTGACACGGTGCAAAATTGAGGGAAACAAATGAGCCGAGCCCTCAACAATGACGTTTGGATACTCTTTCCCAGCTGAATAAAACTTTACTTACTGTTGAATCCAAAGGAAGTTTTTCATTAGATTTTTCCAAAACGAAATGTATACCCTTTCTTTCTTGGGCCCCGCTATAGTTGCCAAACTTTGCCTCTGCTGGGACTCTGCATGCAAACACACAAATGCTAATGACAAGTTTGCCAAAAAGGACATGTCCATGGGTATGGGAAGCCAGCAGCAACATATGTATGTGCGGGTGCTCAAATGTATATAGAAATATACATATATATTCATGCGGAAGCCTGTGAGTCAAGGTCGCTTCCTTTGCGGGCGACTGCATAACGAGTTCAAAAAACTTTTCCCCAGTCCAGAAAACTTGAGTCGGAGGGCGTTCCAAACTATCCTAAGCTGTTCATTCGCACTCGCCGGCCCAAGAACACGGATCGCTGCCTGCTCCTGAGCGCTGGTCCCGTAATCAGGAGCTTTGTAACAAGCTTATCGGCCGGCGGCCAGGACAGGCGAGAAACTAAATGGGCCAGGTCCCCGTCTCAAGTTTCCCTCGGCCCACGAGTTATTCAATTATGTCGCGTAGATTCCCACTGAAAATCAGTTTACCAATGGGAATAGAACTCTTGACGCGCACTGGAAAAAATATTTATTACCTTGTTATTTTTCTGCAACATTAATAATAAATTATTATTTTGTTTATTTTGAAGTATAAAGTATCTAAGGATCAAAATTACTTCGGAAGTGGCTCTTATTTATCGGAAACTAAACAGCAGCAAAAAATATTTATTATAAAAATTTACAACGCATTAACAATTCTAAATTAATCTTTCATAAACCTAATCACTTAATTGTTTTTCAATTAAGGTAATGTATAATAACTCAATCATTATATTATGTTATATTTATCCCAGTAAGCCACAATATAACTCTTTTTAAATCACCATCAACTTCTTTTGAGCCGTTGAAAGGGTCTTTAAGGCTGCTTCATGGCTGGCTGCTTGTTGAGGGGCTCACTTTGGGCACCCTTGAACTCAAATCGTGTCCAAAATCTGGCTAGCCAACCAACTAAAAATCGCTTAAAACTTTTTCCCCATCTATTTGTAGAGTCTGCAAAAAAAAATAAGAACAGGTAAAAAAAAAACAAGAAACCGAAAATACTTCTCGGCTAAAAGCTTTACATTTGCAGACAGAAATCAAGGTAGGATTCAGGGGCATTAGCAATCTGCCAAACCCCCCTCGGCCCATGGCCCAAAGGCACCCGCCCGTGGAGCGAAAAAAACGCGAAACAATTTTTGGCTGAATGAAAATGTTTGCTTCAAAGTTGATCCTTCCTTTCCCGCTTCCTGGAGAGCTGCCGCGCTGCTGGAGAGTTCAGTTTATGAGCGGGTTATTTTGATTAATGTTCTTTCAACTGCCATCGGGCGTGGGCGTGGCAAAGAGGGAGAAAAGGGGGCAAAGTTGGCAAGAGCTTAGCGGATATAGAAGTGTCAAGTGAAAGGGGAAAAAGCAGAGCAACAATTATTCGATGATTATGGGGCAGGGACGGAGTGGGAAAGACGAGCGGAGTATTGACGCAGGAAGGCGAGTGAAAGGACTCGCGGTTCATTGTCCAAGTTATCCTCGAAGCCATCTCCTTGCCGGGAAAAGAATTTACTTAGGGCCATCTGTTCCTGCCCGCTTTGGCTTGACATTTTTAATTACTTATAGATATTTTATCCCACGCAGAGATAATGCGACAAGATTTGTCATTTAAATTGTTAATGACCTTCTGACCGTGCCTTCTTAGTCCCCGAACAGGCTACTTGACCCTATTTTTGTATTTTCTTAGGCTGCCATCGAGTCTTCTTCCCATCGTTCGAATGCGCTCTGTGCATGCTTATTGACAAGTTGTAAATAATTTGGATTTGACATGATCCTGATTGCCTTGTGCTCCACTCACCGCCCTAACAATTTTCCGGGGCCTGATGGCAAAAGTTTTGCCCATCGATGACACGGGACGACGACAACTTCCGAAAGAACTCGACACACGAGCCCGTATAAACCCCTTTCGTCGCCATGGAGCCTCAAACTTGACCCACCTACTTGGGAATTGGGAAACAAATAATAATATATACATATGTATTTAAAGCCCTTAAAGTTTATCCTTTAAATTGCAAACACCTTTAAGATGGTGTATATTTAAAACTTCCACATTTTAATCCTGGCTTTCAGATGAGACTTAATTTTCTTCATGTGATTTCCTGTATTTCATTACCCCTTCTCCCTCTCTTTACAAGTTCTGCCTTGTCGAGAGCAAGGCACCCATATTAATGCATAATGAACACGATTCCCAAGGATATTCCCTCCTCCATTCGGGGTTTTTGCAGCCACATTAATCCTGTTTTCCACGCCATTTGTCTCCGCAGACGGAAGCCAGAGAAGCCGCACATTCCGACCGCCCGCCAACCGAGACGAGACGCATGTGAGCGCAACCGAAGCCCGAAGGAGCAAGTGGCGATGCCAAGATGCCATCGGCAGATCAGATCCTGTTCATAAATGTCACCACAACGGTGGCGGCGGCGGCTTTAACCGCTGCTGCCGCCGTCGGCAGTACGATTTCCGGAGGCGGCGATGTCGTCACGGATGCGGCTGGCATCGAGGTGGAGACGGTGGCCAACATATCCGGCTCGCTGGTGGAGGGCCTCACCACCGTGGCGGCGGCTATGAGCACAGCTCAGGCAGACTCCGACCTAGATGACGCCGGAGAGTGCGGCGGGGAAGTGGAGGAGCTGCACAGCAGCGTACTGGGGTTGCAGCTGGCGGTGCCGGAATGGGAGGCACTGCTGACCGCCTTGGTGCTATCCGTAATCATCGTGCTGACCATTATTGGGAACATCCTGGTGATCCTGAGCGTGTTCACCTACAAGCCACTGCGCATCGTCCAGAACTTCTTCATCGTGTCACTGGCGGTGGCCGATCTGACGGTGGCACTGCTGGTGCTGCCATTTAATGTGGCCTACTCGATCCTAGGGCGGTGGGAGTTCGGCATCCACCTGTGCAAGCTGTGGCTCACCTGCGACGTGCTCTGCTGCACCAGCTCCATCCTCAACCTGTGCGCCATCGCCCTGGATCGCTATTGGGCGATCACGGACCCGATCAACTACGCCCAGAAGCGGACCGTCGGTCGCGTCCTGCTGCTCATCTCCGGCGTCTGGTTGCTCTCTCTCCTGATCAGCAGTCCGCCGCTGATCGGCTGGAACGACTGGCCGGACGAGTTCACCAGTGCCACGCCCTGCGAGCTGACCTCACAGCGCGGCTACGTCATCTACTCTTCGCTGGGCTCCTTCTTCATCCCGCTGGCCATCATGACCATCGTCTATATCGAGATCTTCGTCGCTACGCGGCGACGGCTGCGGGAGCGGGCCAAGGCCAACAAGCTCAACACGATCGCCCTGAAGTCCGCCGAGCTGGAGCCCATTACTAACTCCTCGCCGGCCGCCGCATCCACATCCGCCTCGGGCTCCAAGTCGCGCATTCTGGCAAGCTGGCTGTGCTGCGGCCGTGATCGCGCCCACTTCACCACGCCCATGATCCAGAACGACCAGGAGAGCATCAGCAGTGAGACACACCAGCCCCAGCAGCAGCAGCATCCGGATGGCTCCAAGGCGGGATCCCAGGGTAGTGGAGATCCGCAGCAGCACGTAGTTGTCCTGGTGAAGAAGTCGCGGCGCGCCAAGATCAAGGACTCGATCAAGCACGGCAAGGCCAGGGGTGGACGCAAGTCACAGTCCTCGTCCACCTGCGAGCCCCACGGCGAGCAGCAGCTCCTTCCCGCCGGCGGAGGGGGAGGAGGTGGCTGTGGCGCCGGGGGCGGACACTCGGGCGGAGGGAAGTCCGATGCCGAGATTAGCACAGAGAGCGGAAGCGATCCCAAGGGATGCATACAGGTGAGTGAAATTATATATATTTTAATAAATATTTAATCGCCACATATGTCTCCTTTTATCCAGGTGTGTGTCACCCAAGCGGATGAGCAGACGTCCCTCAAGCTGACCCCGCCGCAATCATCGACGGGCGCCGCCGCCGTATCCGCCACGCCGTTGCAGAAGAAGGCGAGCGGCGTCAACCAGTTCATCGAGGAGAAGCAGAAAATCTCGCTGTCCAAGGAGCGGCGGGCAGCCCGCACCCTGGGCATTATCATGGGTGTCTTTGTCATCTGCTGGCTGCCCTTCTTCCTCATGTACGTCATCCTGCCCTTCTGCCAGAGCTGCTGTCCCACGAACAAGTTCAAGAACTTCATCACATGGCTGGGCTACATCAACTCCGGCCTGAACCCGGTCATCTACACCATATTCAACCTGGACTACCGACGGGCCTTCAAGCGGCTCCTAGGCCTTAACTGAGACCCGTTTAGGGGACTGGGGATGGACCGGAGCTGGGGGCGGGAACGACGAGGCGAGCGGGAGAGCGTTACTCAAAGCGTGTGCCAAACTTAAAGCAAGGATGATCCGATCAGCAGAGATCTCAGTAAAAAATTGGGCCCCAATCCGATAATATTCGCTCGAAAATTCCTGTCGAACTTCTAAGGCCGAGCGTGTGAGCAGCCCACACTTTCAGTCATTTCCCAGTCATAAGTGAGTTCTACCCATAAAGTTTGATGTTATTTCCTTTTTCCCATATCTTATCATTTAAAAATAATTTAAGTAATATGACAACAATGTCTGAAAGAATACTAGTTTTGACTGCTGGAAAGAATATCTTGAACCTAATAGGTTTTACTTATGATTTTGTTTCCCGCCGTTTCAACTTACTTGGAGAAATATATTTCAAATGTCTACTGCCATAAAGTGATTCGACTTACTTACTAGGTAAGGAAAGTTAAAGTTCAAGAAGTTCGGCTCTATTTGGATTTTCGTAATGAAAATGTCATCTCTCAGGGGCATAACTCCGCAAGGCATTGCAAGGTCCCCTAAGATAAATGTAAGCTGTTAAATACTCATACCTAAAAGTAGTACAGGTGGAATAATCTCACGTTGGCCACGTCCACAAAGGAAATCATCAAAACTACATACTTATCGAATACATAACCATACATTCATTATAAACCAGCTAAGTGACATCCCAAACGAGAAAAGCATCAAATTGAATTTAATAAAATTAAATTAAATGTTTAGGCACAGGATTTGTGGCAAAACTTTCGTGTTTCACTCTATGCGTATGGTAAAACCCAAAGAAAAATGTTAGTTAAATGAAATCTGCGCTCAAAATATGTAAAAGTAAAGGAATTAAGCGAAATACAAACTTCCAAGAAACGAAATATGTTTTCGAGGCATTACTTTAACGATTTGTATTTAATTGTAATTTAGTTGTAGGTAAACGAAAAACTAAACTACTATACTTAATGTATACTTTCAAATACGCTTTAAACTATTTGTTAAATAATTTAACGATTAATTGTTTTATGACAGAGCAACAATTGTGTTGAGTGGGCAGCTAAAAGCTTGCGCATCGAAAAATACTTAAGATAGATAAATGTTTAATTGCACATTGATTGCAGAATGCAACAGAGTTAGCGAACTGGAGTACTATAATTCGATGTATAAACCAACGTACATGCTATATCGTATATACCACAATTTATGACTTTTAACGACGATGTACGATAATTTCACTAATTAACTTGTTTAACGAGCAAACGCAAGCTAAGCATCAACGAAACAAACAAAAGACAGATTCGAATAAAAGTTATGAAGGAAAGTTGGTTCCACACTGTGTTTTAATTTAAACGAATTTCTAGGTTTCGGGCTGCTAACCGGACTGACATAAAAGAATCACATCTTGCGATTTTACGTGATTGTGTATATCTAATCATCAGAAAATTTTCAAGTTTTTAAAAAAATCCCTCTGGTAAAATAATTTTTCTGGTCTACGCTTAAGCACGGTATCCAGTACCTAAATCAGTTTCGCAGCGGAAAATTGTTCTCTCTTTTGAAGTGGGACCACTCTTTCCACTTGTTGTTCGCCTTTTCTAAAGGAAAGTGATGCAGTCATACTTTGTCGACAACTGGCAATATTTGAAAAACAATATTCGTTCTAAAATAATAATAGCCCCTAAGCTATTGGCAACCGTTTTGGCGGTTTGGCCTTCCTTGGACTACTCTCAGTACATGACCAAGAAACTCCAATGATTGGATATGGGCTCTGGAAGGCAAGGGTAGGAACGGTGTTCCGTTCTTGGGGGGAACATGGTGGCACCAGTGGGCGAAGCCATGTACACCTTTGGCGAACCCATCAGATCAGCCCCGAATACAGCTGGCGACCAAAACACAGTGACATCCAACATAGTGCTCCACCTGGGAAAATCCCCCTGGATAATCTGTGCCAGTCGCATGCCGTGATCTACTTACTTTTCCCACGAAAACCCAATCCAGCTCTCAATTAATAACTTAGCTTATGGTTATATTTATATAAATAAATCAATTTTGTTGCGCTTAACGATCGGTATATCAGCTTTATGTATAGGATAAAGGATAACGGTCGTGGTTCGGACTTACCCGCAATTGAGGACACTCAGTTACCTTCCATCGCCACACCGCAGACTTGGCCGAGAGTCATCGATGTTTAAGTCCCTTCGAGTGCAGAAGTTATTACCACAGGTATTACACAGTTGAAAACAGAACACAGGATTATTAACCCAGACAGCCAGTTGTTAGGTGAACCGGTGGAAAGCCGCGCACAGACTGAGGCTGCTGCGGCGAGTCACCTCTATTTATAGGTGTGGGATAGATCGATAGAGAAAGAGATGGATAGAGAGTGAGAGAGAGAAAAATAGAGACAGAGAGAGAGAGAGATGGAAATAGAAAAAGATATATAAAAAGATATATATACATATATATATATATATATATAAAGAAAGATAGAGAAAAATAGAGATAGATGGATAGATCGAAGGAGAGAGAGAGAGAGAGAGAGAGATAGATAGATAGGGAGAAAGATAGACCGAGAGACAGAAACGTAGAGAGAATTAGAGAGACAAGAGAGAGAGAGAGAGAGATAGAGAGAGAAAGAGAAACTCATTGATAGTTACATGGAAAAATTTTTTTAATTTTACAATTATTTCTAAAAATAAATTTGGGTGTTATTTCTATATTTCTCTCTCTCATTCTCCTTTTCTATACCCCCCTCTCTCTCTCGTTGTTAGATAGAAAGAAAAATATATCGAGAGAAAACGTGCATACGTTTCTGTGTCTCTGTCTATCTTTCTCCCTATCTATCTATCTTTCTCTCTCTCTCCCTCGATCTATCCATCTTTCTCTCTCTCTATATCTATATATAAATATATATATACATATCTCTAGTATCTCTCTCTATTTACCTCTCACTCTTTCTCTATTTTTCTCTCTTTCACTCTCCCTCTCTCTATGTCTCACTCTCTATCCATCTCTTTCTCTCTCTCTATCCCACACCTATAAATAGAGGTGACTCGCCGCAGCAGCCTCAGTCTGTCCTCGGTATTAACCTCTACACGCGAAAGGACGTTATCATCGATGAATCTCGGCCAAGTCTGCGGTGTGGCGATGGAAGGTAACTGAGAGTTTTCAACTGGGGGTAAGTCAGAACCAAGAGTATTATCCTATATCCTATATTTATAGCTGATAGCACCGGAATTGATTTATTTATATAAAGCTAACCATTGGTTATAACCTATAAGCTAACTTATTAATTAAGAGGTGGATTGGGTTTTCGTGGGAAAAGTAAGTAGATCTCGGCATGCGACTGGCACATATTATTCAGGGGGTTTTTCCCAGGTGGAGCACCATGTTGGATGTCACTGTGTTTTGGTTGCCAGCTCTATTCGGGGCTGATCTGATGGGTTCGCCAAAGGTGTCCATGGATGAGCCCACTGGTGCCACCATGTTCCTTCCCGGACAGGAGAAACGATCCTACCCTTGACTGATAGAGCCCATATACAATCATCGGATTTTCTTGGACATGTACTAGGTGCTGTCCAAGGCAGGTGCCTGACGCATGCCAATAGCTTAGAGTCAAGTATTATATCATCAATGGGATAACGAATATTGGGAATATTTGCAGCAGGTTGTCAACAAAGTATGACAGCCATTGAACAACAAGTGGAAATAAACAAAGTAATTAACCATTTTCCGCTGCGAAACAGATTTATGAACTGGATACCGCACCATATTAATAGCAGAAAAGGATTTAAACATTAAATAACTAACGATAATTGTCCTGCTTTCTTTACTTTATTGGTGTCAAAAGCAGTGCTAACATTGATGAATTTCCGGCGAAGCAGTGCATGAGTAGACAACCTCTACAAGCAGGAAGATAAACACGTGCTATTTTAGTGTGACCGCTTGACATTATTTTAAAAATACGCGTCTCTGTTTTCTGATTTGGTATTTCCCTTAATGATTTGGAATCTATTTCAGAAATGTCAAAACAGCTGTTGCTGTTTCATTGATGTTACTTCACAAATTAGAAATGCAATCGCGATGGCTATTTATAAATAACATATTTGAAATTTATATGAATATTCAATAATTTTTAAATAATTTTATAGCTGAGTCCAAACTATCGATACTATCTGTGGCACCATCGACATTGTGACATCTCTATTGTAAAATTGTTGAGATTTCAAATTGTTTCTATATTCAAATTTATAGAAATATATATAGCAGCAAGGGAAAGAAAACCCAAAAGCGAACACTGTGACCTGACCCCGTCTACCTGCGGGCGCAGATTTCCGGGAAGGTTGCCGCGGATAACAGGCAGAGCGCAGTTTTGTGGCCTGAAGGATTGTTTATAAGAAACCGACGCGCCATCGATGCGAGCCAGACAATGGACACTTCGGATGCAGTAAATACGTGCGCGGAGGAGCGCTGCAGAGAGCAGCTGCACTGCTCGCTGTCCTCCGTAGATCTTGAAAGCGAAAGCGACCTTTCGCTGGCCTTCGAGCGGGAGGAAGCGTCTCCCGTGGGCAGCTGCGACGAGCTGCCGGCCTTCGAAATCCGCGCTTTCTCACCGCACGGACGCACCCCGTCGCCGATCGACGATCTCAACCTCTCGGACATCGAGACGCCGAAGCAACAGCTCCTGCCCCGTACCCAGGAGTTGGAGACCCGCGAAAACAATCCAGAGTACGTGGCCCTGCACGAGATAAACGCTCAGATCAGCCCGCCCAGCGACGCCGACGACTCTGGGGCCACGCTGAGCCGCAGCAACAGCCTAGAGACCATCTTCGAGGGCGTCTTTCTGAATACCCCGCCGCGCGAGAAAGCCACCAATGGCAGCCTGAACTCCAGCTCCTCACGCTATACACCCAAGCGCAGTCGGTCCAATCTCATGGAACTGATGGCCATCGGCAACCGCCTACACAGCGGCAAGGAGAATCAATCACCAGGAGCAGCGCATGTACTCAACTCACAGGATCCCACCTAGAGGCCATGGCGACCACGAACATAACCAAAAACTACAGAGCACTCGCTCAGACTGCTGTTCTAGACTAAGATACGAATTAAATGTTAGTAAGGAGACACCATTCCACCAGGCGGGCAGGTGTACGCAACGTGTTGTGTATCCTGCCCTGGTCAGATAATAGCTGCTTGCTGCCAAGGTCAGGCTAGAAGTTATTAATTTTTATGGTTAATAAAGATTGTCTTTCCATGTTTCAAACATAAACTCATAAGTTTTCATATGTAATCCTTCCAGGTAGTCAGGGTAATCCGCGGGAATCATTACAGGTGAGGGGTAAGCCGCCGTACCTGTACCGCGGCTGATTAGGGATTAACCCATGGGAACAGATGACCATTAAACAAATGTGCATTTTATCCTCATTACAAAAGGGAATTAAATCTCCCGTTGCATATTATTAGAGAAACTAAATATTTCTTATTCCGATAACCTTTAATGAATATCTATCTTAAATGATATACTACTTTTAACTATATGTAACTTATGACTATTCTTAGACGATACTTTATATGGAAGGTATAAAAAATAAGTATTCTTCGTGTAATATCTCTCTTTGTAAGATAATTGGATCACCACGTTCAATAATTCGTTGCCAAATTCGCGTTTCACACGAATTTCTGATTTGGTGGAAGCATAACTTTTTACGTACAATGTGAAATTAAAGTAAAGAACATTTTAAGTAGTTGGAAGTATTGAAGTATTGAAGAACAGGAATGTTTTCTGCTACGCAAACGAAGGGATTAAGAATTTCAGACAGAGAATTTCGTAACTTTTTGGTATTATTACAAAAAAGAATGACACTTGAGGTAGCTTATCTCGTTTCTCCGTTCGTGGTTTAAGCTCCTCCGTATGACCTGGCGGTCGCTATGCCTCTGATCAGAAGTTCTTGGAGTGGCGCGAAGCCGGGAAGACTTTCACGCGCAACAATCCCGGATTGACCTCCTGCCAGCTGCCAAGTGGAACGAGATTAGCCAAAGACCAGAGACCAAATAAAAGCCATTGACTTACCGCAACCGTCGCTCGAGCAGCCTGGACTTGACACGGTTCTTGATGGTAGAAACACCGTTGGCACTGTGCAGACCCCGGCCCGTAATAATGAAGACATGCTTATAGACCCGTGGGCAATTGCGAAGCACTGTAATGTGACGATCGAGGAACAGGTCCAGGCAGCTAATGGCCTCCACCGTGTGCAGGTAGTGCAGGTCAAGCAGGTCCGGGTTGTTTTGCGTGTGCCGGTGCACCTCCATGATGCAGTTGGCAGCCCGCTGGTTGAAGGCGTCGATCTTCTGCTTGTGGAGATTCGCTATCTCGGAGTAATAGAGCGCCACGTTGCCATTGCCCCGTTGCACAGCCTGTTTCGCCTTTAGGTAGCATTCGGCCTTCAGCTGGGAGTGGTGGGCAGCCAAGTTGCGCGTCTCCTCAAAGTCCCGCAAAGCAGCACACTTTGCCTCCTCGTGGAGCAGCGGTGAGCGGCCGGCTGAGGATTGGGAGCTCGAGCGATGCCCGGAGGAGCTCTGTTGCAGTTGTTTCTGTTGCGCACTTAGCTAAGAGTGTCGGAAGGTGAGAGGAGAACAGTATATATTTAAATTATTTTCAACTTGCCTTTTCGCCTTCTCGAAGGGCTTTCTCATAGAGCTCCGCCCCGCTGAGCGTGCTCTGCACGTTGCCGCCAAGAACCTCGACTGTTCGACTATAATTGCTGCCAGTCGCCATGAAGGTCTCGAGCACGGTATCGTTGGGTATCTCTGGGAAAGTCTCGCACAGCTTCATCTTGGTCAGATGGGTAGCAATGTCGGGCGGTTGCTTGCGAGCTGCTAATTCAGCCGCCTGCTTGGCGGCCAGCTGCTCGCTGTTATAGATGCTCCACGCCAGCTCCATGTCTAGCAGCTCGCTCACATTGCTCGGTGACTCGCTGCACTCGGCGTATTCCGGATGTTTTAGCAGTCGGGCGAACTGTTCGTCGTCGCGCAGCGTCTGCTGGCGCTGCTCCTCCTGTTGGTTATAGACGGCCTCTTTCCACAGCATATATAGCTGCTTGGCCAGCTGAAGCGGCATAAAAATCTTGGTGGCGGGGGGTAGTTCTTGTTCCAGCGGCACCACCTCGTCCTCGGTGTCGAACTGAGCGCGCAGACGCTCAATGAACATGCTGCCCAGATCCATTTCGAGCAGAGTATTGTCTTCAGGATCCACCTCCTCCTCAGGATCCTCCTGTTCCGCCCCCGCCTCCTCGGGCGCTTCTGGCACAGCGGGTTGATCTAGAATCCCGTTGCGGATGTCGCGGATTTTGCGCGTGTGCTCCGAGTATTGTTCATCGCCTAAAATAAAGGATATTTAGGATTTGTTAACTATTATGAACGTTTCCATATTACCTAGCACAAAACAGTTCTCGATTTGCAACTGCAACTCCTTGTTAGTGGACCCTGAGGAGCGTTTGTTCCGCGCTTGACGCTGCGGCTTTGGCACTGGCTTGGCCGCTGCCGCAGATGGCGACGAGGAACGACGAGTGGCGGCGGCTGCTGGGGATCCCGGATTGGCGCAGTCGCATTGGAATTGCAACGCCTCCTCTGGACTAAGGACGGTCTCCGATTCGAACTGATTCGATCCTGACTCGGCATTTAGTTCGTCCTCCTTGATTAATATATCGACGGCCCAGTCCACGTCGGCGTTGCACTTGACAAACAGGTCCCAGAGGCCCGTCATCTGCTTGTTTGGGTACATCTGGCGCAGTAGGGCAAATCCCCCCGGCTCGTTGGGGCAGTTAATGCAGTGCCGCCGCTGAAAGGGCTTTAATTCGCCGGCTTCCGTCTTTGGTTTCGCCACCTTCTCCTCATCCTCCACTTTGCAGTTATCGCGCAGTAGGTCGACAAGAGATTTCTTACTTAACCCTGACGCTGGAATAGCCGAGCCTGCCGAATCCGGCAATTCTGATGTCTGGGACCAGTAGGATGGTGCTCCTTGCTCGTAGGGCACCCAGGTCTGTGCGTTTGCATTGAGCTTGGTATTTGTGATCGGCTGAGGTGCAAATAAACCATCCAATGGTTCCTTCTGGTCTAAATGGTTGGCAACAGGAACGGCGGGCAATGGGGGATATTGTCGAAGCTGCGGTAATGTCACCGTGTATTTTGTCTCCTTCATGAGCTGTGGGAAAATAATATGAACATTACAAAGGGAACAAGCTTTCGCTTTTATAATGGAGCTCACCCCAATCAGTTCGGCTACGGTGGTGCGCTCGTACCGCTCGAGCATTCGTTGGATGTTCTCCCTTGGCACCTGGTGGACATTCTTTTGAGCCAGTTTGCTGGCTGATTTGCACCAGCTGGTCTGGGGTTCCAGGAGTTCCAATACGTAGCCGTATTTCACGGCTATCTGGACATACGGCTGCATCTCCCACACCATTGTGTTGGTGTTGTCCACAAAGATGGGGCTCCAACCGCGAGCGGCCTTTTCCCGCACCCGCTTCTGGTTCCACTCGTGGGCAGCGGGCAGCAGGGTGGGATTGAACTCATACCCATGCCGCGACTTAAAGTAGTCGTCAGTTCCCAGCACAAACTCCTGCACGCCGTGTCGTTCCAGCAGATGGCTCTGGCGCAACAGAGATTCGGCCAGAGTAGACTTTCCGCAGCCCGGAGGACCACGCATTATGACCATAAGCTTGTGGCCCGCCTTGGCCTGCTGGCAGATCCCATTTAGTTGTTTGATATTGTTGTTATTGTGCGAGGGTCTGTTTGAATTGCTGGAGGGGCACATTCTGATGGAACTCGCTGCTCCGGGAGCGATATACTTTCTTGGAGTATTGTTGTTGCCCTGGCTGGTAGCTCTGCTGCTGCTGCTTCGACTGTTGTTATTGTTAGTTTTGTTGTTGTTTCCATTGTTATTGCTGCCATTGCCCACCACGAGCGCCAACTCCGCTGGCTCAGCAGATTTGGGCACCGCCGACATCGTTGAGAACGTCTCACGTAATGCGTAGTAATCAGAGCTCTTTCTCCGCCACTCTAGCGGCCCCTTATCGCATCCGGGCCTTGGACTCACCACTACCAGACCAGACCAGTTGAATTTCAAAGCCGAATCGATGCCAAAACTGTTGCACACGCCTGGCTCCCCTCTCCCCTTCACACACGTGCAGAATGAAAATGAAAACCAGTTTGTTTATCGTGAATTGTAAATCAGTTGCATCGCTTGGCCAAAATGGGAAAAACCACGTCTGAGCAGAGTCTATCGATAGGGGATTCTATCGGGTGTGCGGAATCGATAGGTATCGATCGTTAATTGCTAAGAAATTTTAAATGTCATTACTGGGTTGATCTTTTGTAATGGATAATAATAAAACTTATTTGTTAAAAAGATAAAGGTGAAGTTGGTTCATACATAATGAGCCCATTGAATAAAATTATATTGCATTAGAAGTAATTATAAAAGGCTTTTATTAATTCTGAAACCACTTTGGCGCTTTCGACATGCCATCCTTGGATGCACTAGCCACAGAACTAGCCCACGAAGTTATTAGAGAGCCTGAAGCAGATGCAGCATTGAAATCCTTAACTTTAGTAGCCACAGAACTAGCCCACGAAGTTATTAGAGATCCTGAAGCAGATGCAGCATTGGAATCCTTAACTTTAGTAGCCACAGAACTAGCGAACGAAGTTAGTTGAGATCCTAAAGCAGATGCAGCATCGGAAACCTTAGTAGCCCAATCTATGATAATACCGATTTTTTCAATTCCAGTCTGGCTTTTTTCTTCTAATTTTCTGCTCCGCCATAACATGTACGTCACATATCCCACCACAACGATTCCAGTATAGAAGAATAAGCCTTTACCTTTCCTTCCACGGCCTGAGCCTCTAAAAGTAATCTGAAATAAGTTTTTTTGTTAGGTTTTTTGGCCTTTCTTCATTTTACCTGGATGCATTATATGCAGTTCTTCCTATAGGATCGGTCAGGACGCGATAGGCTTCACCGATGTCTCCAGGCGTTCTTCTTACTGGATGCCATTTCAACGCTGCGCCGCGAAAAGCTTTAGTAATACGAGTTTCCGTGGCGTCCGGGTTCACACCCAGCACTTCGTAGTGATCCTGCGTAGATTTTGCGTTGCCCATTGTGTTTTCTACAGAATATTGCGAAAGTACCAATTTTTATATTGTTTATTTGACGTGGCCTTTGATCTAGGGTTGATAATATATCAAAATATCAATATATCGATATTTTTCTGAGGAATTAGCGTCGATGATTTATGGGTATGCAAATTTGAACAATTGTTCAAATTGTCAATACAATTTATTTTCTGGCGGGTTATTCATCGATAGGGCCTTCCACAGAAGGCACTCATATCGATATGGAGCCAGTGTTTACATAATTAGGACATGCATAGTAATTTCTCAAAATCTGTCTGTTAGAATTCAATAAGATTTAATTCAAAATTAGAGAATAATTATCCCTTTCGTTTGAGGTACCGTGCATGTTGGCATAAATTCGTTGAGGATTGCAAAAAATTTTTAAAAGTTAACTTCGAAAATATCGTATGAAACACGCCACGTGGCGTTAGGGTCAATGTGTAGTTGGTATTAATTAATCAGATCATAAAAGAGAAACAAAGGAATTTCTGAAAATCTATCAGTTAGAATTCAATAAGATTTAATTCAAAATTAGAGAATAATAATCTCTTTCGTTTGAGGTACCGTGCATTTTGGCAAAAATTCGTTGAGGATCGCAAGAATTTTTTTTAAGTCAGCGTCGAATTTATTCGATTATATATTTATTCAATATATATAATTATATGAAAAATATCGAATTTCTCCTGAACTTCTAAATGGATTTTGATGAAGCATCTATCAAATCGTGAAGAAGTTCATGTCGTTCATTGGACAAATCAGTTTTTTAATATAAAATTCAAGAAGTTGCTAATATTTTTAAATCTAGTATTTTTTGGTTATGGTTCCGTTGTCTGGTTCAGCAACTGGTTCTCTGCAGGTTCATATCTGGTTCCATATTCATAATTCGCGCCTCGGTTATCAGCCCACATACACCAACCACTGTATTGTGATTTTCTGAAAAACTGACGGTTAGAAAATTTCACCAAATATTCTTTAATCTTCCCCTAATAAGCATACGGTGCATATTGGCACAAATTCGTAAAGTAGAGTTATTACATTGTAATTTTTATTTTGCCCAAATATCGATATTGCGAATTTTTTTACTCTATATTTTTGCCTAAAGGAAGTTATCCGCGCAGAGCTTTTCGGCTAGCTGATATTTCCCAGCCGCTGAAGCTGCGTCAGCTTTTTCTTACAAAAGAGGTACATTTATTGAAAAACAAGAAAATAAATATCATCGAGATATGTATATGTATGCTATTGACAAGGACATATGTACATAGGATTTTTGGGGGATTTTTTGATAGTTTGTACCATTCCCCGATATATGTACATTTAATTTGACTCTTTACTACTTCAAATGAATAATTAACCAAATTGCTGCTGATCGATAACCTATTGAACAGCAAAACAATAAGATCACTGATCAGTGATTACTGAGCGCGAACAAACACTGCTTATTATTATGTGGTATAGAAACATATGAAATATAGAAAATTGTATTTCGTTATTATAATAAATGCATGTGATTAGTGTACTTGCCTTGTATACTTACTTTGGCCTTAAATATCAGATGACAGTTAAATAAAATGCATTACTGTAAACCATGTTGTTAACTATATAACATAAAAGATAACATTTATTTTAACAATTATTTAAAAATTGGTTAAAATGAGACTTTTACATAGAAATTATGGAGCATTTTGAATAGTAAGGCTATTCGAGGCGGGCAAGTCAATAACAACACTCGACTTTAGCTATGTATATTAATATTTTTTTATTGAAAAATTAATGGTGCGCAATAACGCAGCACAGTCAAAAATCTATTCTTTGTAGCAACATTACACGTCCCATTTCGATTTATCAGTACTATAAATAACGCTCTATAACACAGTAAGCCTGTGCCGAATTGATTAAACCTTACATAGTCCTTTTTTAAACTTAACTTAATTCGAGTATGATCCTTGCAGGTCCGGGCGGCTCCTTAGTCCGAGGACGAGCCATCATTGTTGGACGACGACTCCTTTTTGCGTGTGAAGAACTGGAATGTCTTATAAGCGGCAAAGGCGAAAAGCACGGTTCCGCCAACGGCGCACATGAACGGCAGCATATCGGACGTGGGCTGGGCGAAGGTCGCCGGCTCGTCACCGCACCTTAGGCCCTCCTCGCCGAACTGGTCGTAGATCTCGCGCTTCTCCTTGTTTGACAGGACTTCGAAGGCGGCCACCACCTCCTTGAACTGCTCCTCGGCTTGTGGATGGTCGTTCTTGTCCGGATGATAGCGCAGCGCCATCCGTCTGTAGCCCTTCTTGACCTCTTCGCTGGATGCATTCCGCTCGATGCCAAGAATTTTGTAGTAATCTTTGCCCATTCTGATGAAATTGTTGGTAATTCTGGTGGAGATCCTCCTGATAGCCAGCTCCCTAGTTTTGATAATTCCTGCGACCCAGCATTAGGCGATACACTGAGGTTATACGCAGTTTATTTTTTTTTATATAAACGAGATTCTATTCGAAGATTACGCTCTATATAAATACAACAAATTTTTAACAATTGTTTTTATAAGCAGCTGAGCGGCGTAGAGTTACCAGACTTAGCCAAAGCACTTTTAGTTACAGAGTAATTTTATAACTTATAAGGGGCTTTCTTGATAAAGCAATAACACATCAAAGCAAAAGTCCTTCAATATATTCAACTTTAAAAATTAAAGAAGCTCTCTAGACTCGTTGTTTACTTATATATTTTAATGATAAATAAATGAACTCATTAATAATAGCGAACAAAATTTGATTGAGGCTTTATATTAAGGTGGACAAAACTAAAGATAAAAACAAACAATAAAAAAAACAAGGGATATTTCTATATATATATATTAAAAATGAAACTTTAACATAGGTAAGTCATTAAAAGCATTGAAATTAAATTGGAAAGCTTTTCGGTTATTTTACTAGGTAAAAATTGAGCAAACTAATATAAATTTTTTAACATAGAATTAGTTTAAAATTTTAACTCCTTATCACTTTTTGGAGAATTGAATAAAAAAAACTTAACAATTGTTTGTTTTACATACCATTAATAAGTAATATTTTGAATAGTGAACCGAAATATATATTATGACTTGAAATATTAATATTCTTAAAATGAATGTTTTCATACGATAATTTTTTTGACTAATCAGCTGCCGACTTTTAAGGGAAATTGACTAAAATTATTGCCGCTATATCTAGAAATTCAGTCAACCAGTCGAATAGGGAATACCCTAAATAATTATTTTGATTCGGAAATTGTACTTGATTTTATTTTCTTAAAGATACAATTTAAAATAAATACAATTATTATTAAACACCCCATTTTACATATATTTGATAATTTACCAATTTCCTAAACTCAAGAAAAAACAAAATTTAAGAATTTTATTATGTTAAAATTTATTAGAAAACTACACAATTTTAGTATGCTGTAAAAATACTTTATTAAGCAATTTTTTATAAAATAGAAGGTTGCCAATTGATGGTGACTTATATGATTTTTGGAATTAAAAATTAAAAAAAAAAATGCTCAGAATGCCTATCACACAACACAGCCACTATCGATACTATCGATATTACTATCGATGGTCTTACAGCTCTACATCCGCAGCCAACTTACCTTCTTTCCGTTCTGTGAGCGAAATCGAAAAGTCTGTGCTTTGGTAAGTAAAAAGTAAAAAAAACAGGAAAATATGCTCCATCCTGGAGGTATTAGATCGGAGAAGCATCCCAGAGCAAAGCAGTGCTATGGCTAATCGAATGGCTCTCTTACAGTTCTTAAATTCAACCGACGAGTCCCTAAATCAGCATCAAAATGGTTAGGGAGAACAAGGCAGCATGGAAGGCTCAGTACTTCATCAAGGTCGTGGTAAGTAGCGCCGCGCAACTTGCGTTTCGGTCAGCCGCTAATCGCCGTCTTCTCCGTTCCGCAGGAACTGTTCGATGAGTTCCCCAAGTGTTTCATCGTGGGCGCCGACAACGTGGGCTCTAAGCAGATGCAGAACATCCGTACTAGCCTGCGTGGACTGGCCGTCGTGCTGATGGGCAAGAACACCATGATGCGCAAGGCCATCCGCGGACACTTGGAGAACAACCCCCAGCTGGAGAAGCTGCTGCCACACATCAAGGGCAACGTGGGCTTCGTCTTCACCAAGGGCGATCTCGCCGAGGTGCGCGACAAGCTGCTCGAGTCCAAGGTGCGCGCTCCGGCTCGTCCCGGCGCCATTGCTCCTCTGCATGTCATCATCCCGGCCCAGAACACCGGTCTGGGACCCGAGAAGACCAGTTTCTTCCAGGCTCTGTCCATCCCGACCAAGATTTCCAAGGGAACAATTGAAATCATCAACGATGTGCCCATCCTGAAGCCCGGCGACAAGGTCGGCGCCTCCGAGGCTACGCTGCTCAACATGTTGAACATCTCGCCCTTCTCGTACGGCCTGATCGTCAACCAGGTCTACGACTCTGGCTCCATCTTCTCGCCCGAAATCCTGGACATCAAGCCCGAGGATCTGCGCGCCAAGTTCCAACAGGGTGTTGCCAACCTGGCCGCCGTCTGTTTGTCTGTGGGCTACCCGACCATCGCCTCGGCCCCGCACAGCATTGCCAACGGATTCAAGAACCTGCTGGCCATCGCTGCAACTACCGATGTGGAGTTCAAGGAGGCCACCACCATCAAGGAGTATATCAAGGACCCCAGCAAGTTCGCCGCCGCTGCCTCGGCCTCGGCTGCCCCCGCCGCCGGCGGTGCTGCCGAGAAGAAGGAGGAGGCCAAGAAGGTCGAGTCCGAGTCCGAGGAGGAGGACGATGACATGGGCTTCGGTCTGTTTGACTAAGCCAATGGCTGACCAGCGGCGTCCACGGCCCATAGCTAGTGCTCTCCTACGTTTACCCACTAAGATCGTCGTGTATGTTTTTTCTGTGCAAATTATTGCCGCGGTTTGACGGACCCAATGGCAAGTTGCACTAAACAGGCAAAGTAAATCGTTTGAGAGCCGACTGCATTGTCTTTTCATCATATTCCAAAGCGGGCGCGCTGTTCTAGTAGGATTTAAGCCATTTTATTGCCGCTCAAGTGGCCAAGGCAGACGGCAGCAGGTGCCGCCGCTTCTGCCTCTGCTCTTGAGTCTCCGCCGGATATTTACAAAGTAATTACTTGTGATAAAATGAATTTCACAAGATGAGAAAAGTTTAAAGTTTCTGCTGCTGCTGCCGCGTCGTCGGCGACTTTTGCGATTTCTTTTGCTTTTCGCAAACGACGACGTCGTCGGGAGACGCTCATAAAAATTCAATTTGTCTTGACAAAATACGCAAGAAATTAAGAATGTGCCAAGTGGCGGCAAAAGAAACTTTCTTTCCCTTTTCGCATTTCCCATTTCCTCACCCATCCTGCCTCTTGCACTCCTCTTCTCCACTTCTCTGCTCGTCTGGCGAGCGAAAATGAGTTACGCGACTGGGGCGTGAAAGTGCCACGCCCTCGCGGCAATGTGTCGCCCCCACGAAAACGTGGATAGTCGCAGCGTCAAGGCGTAGCAGGAGCCGCGGGCCAAGTTAAACACTGCATAAATAGCCGGGACCAAAATGTGAGAAGGCCCTGACGAAAATAAATCCTCCGCAGGCTTTGGTTGAGCTATAGAGATGGTGTCGTGAGCCTTAACCCATTGTAAACAGCCTTGTTTTGATCGTGGAGGTGTGATATATTTCAAAATTAGGGGAAATGCGCTTTATGGTTGATTGGTCATGGGAAATGACTGATACGCCGTGGGTAATCTTTGGAATCACTAATTTGAGAATAACATGCATTGTCTAGATAAGGAAAAAAGTTACATACATAGATGGTTCAGATTCGGCCACCGAATGTCACCTACTGTGCTCCTTTGAGAGAACAATAATGTCTAGTAGAAAATGCAAGCTACAATTTTAAATCCTTAGATAAGGTAGGTTTTTTCTTCTATTCTCAAAAAAATCTCAGAACCTTGAAATCTCTCATAAGGTTGTTCACAAAATTGACACATAAAATATATAATAATTGATTTGATTTATTTTTTAAAAAGTCCTTGGAGCGAAAAACAAACACCAAGACACATATTCAAGGTAACATTAAAAAGCATGTAATTCGATGTAATTTGCAGCCTAAATTTGTAAAGTTTTCAACAGTAGGCAGCAATTGCCGTGTCACGTGCTCATCGCTATGCTTTCTATGTGTGGATCCCATTTGGTTTTGAGATAAATTAATAAAGGCATTGCATAATTTCAGGCGCCGCTGGCGGCAAATATACACAGGCATTAACATAAACTGTTGGGCGGCTGACCCATCCTCCTCGTTCCCAATCCCATTTCTATGCCGCTTTCAGACCCCCAGACCCATGCCACGCCCCCAATAAGCCACCGAATGTCCCACCGCCCACTGCTCGCCACTCAATCAGCAGCAAGCGACATTTGAAATCAAAATGCGATTGGCAAAATGATTTGCTTCAATTTTTGTGATGCGCATAACAAATGAAGTTTGGACATTTGGACAATTGATTGGGACAGCAGCCATGTGGCGGTGCGGGCGGGGAAGCTGCCCAGCCGGAGTCAGAGTCCGAGTCCGAGTCCCATATAGACAATGTACGATACACCACACATCACATCACACACTCCATCGCAATGTTTGCCATGCACAACAAAATGTAGAGCAGTCGACAGATTCGGAATCAGATTCAGATTCGAGTTCAGGACTCCAGCAGGACTCCGGGAAGTTCCTCCCCCTTGCCGCCGAAACTGGACTCGATTTTGGCCATCCAATGCGCACAGATAGATTTGTATGCATATTTTTGCTCTGGCATTTCGTTTGTGTGCTAAACATGTGAATGCCATCGATATAAGGATGCCGCCGATGCTCCTGTTATGCATGTTTCCCCCCGAATCTGCCATGCCCCCATCACGGCTCCTGTCCCAGCCCGTGCTCCAGCCTCTCCTCGTCCTGTGCTGTGTGCTCAGCTGTGATTTGTTTGGCCAAAAGATTTGGAGCAAAACGGTTTAATTCTTATGGAATGGCTTAAACGATTCCGGGCGTCCAGTCCTCCAAGTGAACTGGAAGCGAAATTTCGAAAAGAACTCAACTCATTGCTTGCACTCTATAAAAGAAAATACAAACCTTTAGAAAGAAGTTACTTTAATAAAAAAGTGTGTGTAAATAAAAAGAAATCGGAGACTTAATTCTATTAGATTTCTAACCTTTCGAAAGGAAGTATATACATAGATAAGGTTATTTAAATCAAATTTTCATATATTTAAAAATTTATCAAAATCTGGCTGTGTGTATATCATACAAAATATTTAATTAGTTATGAGAGTAAATTTCCTTAAAAAGAAAACTTCTTCTGGGAATGGTTTTAATTGATTTTAAAACTGGGCAAATTCCTCGGACACCAGGGATTTGTTTTTAGTATTTTATAGACCTAAAAACCATACAGGTAATTTTTCAAAAGGTATTCTGCCCATTGTATCCTATAAACCCCTCATAAAATGATGGTTATTACTAAAAAGAACATGTTTATTCTGGGAATATATTTTATAATCTTAACTCTCTTAACTTATTTAAATTCTACAAACATAAATTTATCAAAAAATCCTATTCACGGTTTACAATTTATACTTCACCTCGTATACATTTATATGTACTTTTTCAAACGATTTTAGAGGGCGAATATTTCAGCTTTGAAGGGGCGAAACTTTGGTTAGCATCTGCTGGCTGGATCCGAGATGATAACTGAAACAGAAATCTATTTTCCAACTGACTGACGTGCAATACAAATACATTCTCCGAGATGTGTCAAGGGTTACGGGAGGCGGGCAACATGAAAGGGGAAGTCGACAAAAAAATAATGGAAATCCGAAAGCATTCACGGGATTGTTTAGAGCAGGGTGCCGCCGGGTGCGGAGTGAGGGGGCGGCACCTGGGCACGCCCCCTACCCCCACACTACACCATATACTCAATTTAGTCTCGTCACATCAAAATGTTTGCTCTTCGCGCTATTTGCTGAGGTTGTTATTGCCATTGTTGCTATTTTCGGGGGGAATTGTGGGCGCTTACCGCGTATAATTTATCTATGCATATGTTTTGAGTTGCCAACAGCAGCGGCAGCGGCACAAGCTCGAGCTGAGGTAGCCCGGAATCGAGGCCCTGCCCCACATAAATCACAGTCACCAGCACGCATTCGCAGGCGTAACCACCCACAAGCCACCCCATTAACACCCCTTTCATGTCAGTGCACTCCGCGCGTGGATAATTCCACGTAAAAATCGGATTCTGTATAGGATTTCCAGGAATATAACTAAGCATTTGTTTCCTTGATAAAGTAAATATATTTTGAATTAAAAAGTGGTGGAAGAATTTTATTTTTAGATCGTTTAAGTGAGCTTAAGTGATTTTCAAGGGTATCTTGTTTTTAGTAGAAAAATGTAGTTTTATCAAGACATGAAATTATTTATTTCATTTATCTGAAAACAGGCACAGTTTCATAAATCAAAATCATATACACATGTATGACTTATTCTCCAAAAGGTTGAAAGGTACACGTGTCGTTTAGCGGTCAGCTCTCTTAGAAAAACGAGACCAACGTCCCTTTTGAAGGCGAAACTAATCTACCATTACTTTCCACTTGATCTTAGCTTGGCTCGGAGCGATGGTATAAAAGACCAAGTCGGAGCTGCTTCGAGATCTACAACTTGTACGACCCCCTTAACGATGAAGTTCCTCCAAATTCTGCTCTGCGCTGCCGTTGTTTCGAGTGCCGTGGCTGCCTCAAACAACACCAACACGAACCAGATCGAAATTGCAGGATAAAACTCCATACAGAATTTTAATTTTTGTCAAATTGAAATAAAAATGCGAGTATAGTATTTACTAAGAAATTTACTTTATAAAATAGAACATCACAGTCACCCCAGCAACACACTCTCATGTCGGTGTGTACTCCATGTGTGGATTACAAGATTCTGTAGGGGATTGTCAGGAATATAACCAAGCATTCGTTTCCTTGGTATAGTAACAATATATTTTTTTTAAGTTTGCTATTTGCAATAACTTTATTATGAGATCTTCTAATTTTTCTTGGGTGCCTTAAGGGGCAATTTTCTGTCATTAGAAGCCTTTAATAATATGAAAACAAAATAGGAAGCTAACTTCCGCATGCCGAAGTTTCAAAACCATTCTAGTTTATAATGGAATCATTAAGTATTCATCCAATTTGATCATTTGAAACGAAAACCTAACAGGTATAAAACATTTCATATTAGTATCCTCTACATTAAACGATTTTAGATATAACAGCTATATGATATAATCATCACATGGGCAAACAAATAATACCAAAGTTCTAATAATAAAAATGAATACTGAATAAATGAAAATATTTTGATAAACAGACGAACGTTTTTATGACAGCTATTTGATGTAATCTTCCGATTTCCGGTTCTTTCTGACTTATATACAATTAAAAATATATAGAAGACTATTTGCTAGGTTTCAAAACTGGGAGACTAGTTTTGCGTAATAAGGGAAAGACGGTTCTATCAAGACAAGAAATTCGTACTAAAGTTCCTTAGTTTATTTATCTGAATGCAGCAATATATGCATTAATAAATATCCCATTTTATTCTGCGAGTAGTTTATGTAGGAAAATATATGTACATAGATACAAAGGGCTCTCTTTGAGGCGAAACTAACCGAGTAGAGACGTCCCATTTGTTCTTAGCTTGGGTTTGAACTTTTCGAGATCTACAATTTGTGTGACATCACCGAAATAATATGATAATATTCCTTATAGAATTTTATTAAATAAAAAAAAGATTAATTCTTATACATTTTTACTTCACGCAGTAGCTGTATATTTTTCAAAGTAAAATTTTCAATCTGTATATCATTGCCAGAAATATAAAAGAAAGTTAATACTTTGATATAGTAAATATAATGTTTTTAGTATTTAGTGACTAAGATATTAAGATATTAAGATTTTCTTAAGCTCGGTTATGTGGCTCATGGGACTCAAAAAATATTAACAAAAGCCTCATGGTAACAGATGTCTTTTTGTTTATGAAAGATTTGTGTTTATTCGGAACTTTAGAATTATTTATTATTATTATTTATAATCACTGAAAGTCTTACATAATTCTGTCTTTTAAAGGTTAGATCTAAAAAATTGATAATGCCTTTTAGTTTTGATCTGGAAACGAAACTAATCTAATCGATATGTTCCACTTGATCTTAGCTTGGTTCTAATATAATCGATAGGATCCACTTGATCTTTGCTTTGTTTATATAAATATATATATATATATATATATATATATATATATATATATATATATATAATTATTTAGAATTATGTACATAAGCACCTGCATATCTACCATCTCCTCCATGATGAAATTCCTTGTTTCGCTATAGTCCTGCTCTCCGCCTTTGCTCTGGAGAGGGCCGAAGATAATACAAGCCATAATATTAGCACCATAGTAATTAAAGGATAAAAATACCTCCTGGATTGTCAACAATTGTCCACATACAATAAAAAAAAACAGAAACTGTTTTTATTTTACTCTTTATTTTATATATTGAGTACGCTGACGATCTAGCGCATTAGACCAGATATTTTAATGCATTCAGAGCCCTAAAAGATCCTAAAAACTTCTCAGCTTAAAAATCTACTAAACTTTTAGTGCTAAGTGGCCTTAGTCCGTAAATAGAAAGCATTAAAGAGTGCAATTAAACAAAAGAAATTTTTAGCACCTCTTAAAAACAACATGCCCATCACAATCTCAATCCCTCAATCTTTTCGGGGAGATCCATCCTAGCTACCCTTAAAATCGTGGCACTTTAATAAGACACAAACGCGCACTCGGCTTAGGGTGTTCTTTTGGAGCAGGCCAGTTGGCAACGTTGGCGTTAACGCTAACAATAAACGACAAAACCCGTTACGACGAGCGATGATTGCAAGGCAAACGAGCAATTAAAAAGTCGTGTGCCGAGGGAGCAACATCCCACACACACCTTCGCACATTCATCCTTCCATCCATCCGTCCACCAGGCGGCAGTAACCCACATCCCGTAGTGGGTGGTGTGGAGGCCCACTTGAGCCCCTTTGCCACGTACGAGGCATAACCTTTTTGGCCTGTTCTTCGGCTTCACAGCTGTGGCAATGTATCTTTCGGATCCCTGGAATCCTTCGGTTGCTCTTGTTCCTCGGAGGCATTTTTACGGCCCTCCGTTTTTATGCTGGCAGCGGGAATTTTCACGTTGGGTATTTGAAATATGCACGTAATATTGCAAAATTTTAAGCGTATATCTTTGCATAATTAACTGAGAAAATACTTGGCACATGGCGGCGGGGAGGAGAAGGGGACGCGGGGACCGAAAGGCTGCCGTGCTGCGGGAATCCCCGTTCTCCGGCAGCTTGGCTCCGCCTTGCAGGCATTTTTACCGCAGCTTCCAAATCTCTTGCAAAGCGTCGAATGAAACTTTTGCAATGATACTTTCGGTCCGCACACCACACAGACACACACCTTCCAGCCAGCCCAGGCCACCCTTCAACCCCAGGTTGTGTGGAATTTTTAATCTGCTATAGAACCCGCCACCGAGTCATGGGAGTACTGCTCAGATCTCTCACTTGGAAAAATAAATAAAAAATTAAAATTCGGTTTTTGATTTTAAATATAAGAATAGAGGGATATTCACCTAAGATAGTATTAGCTTTGTTATAGTATTCATGTATGTTTAAATAAATCTGGGAAATTGTCAAACATTTTTGGTCTTTCAATGTGCATTATTTATTTGTTTATTTGAATATTATTCCATGGTGACCTCATATTTATTGCACTAATCAACATGGATATATATCATTTTAAAATTTATGCTATTAATTAACTACTTTTATTATTGTATTATTATTTAACTGTTTTAATTGTATATTTAATTATTTATGTGAACCATACTCTTACCTCCAACCAAATAAGAAGTGTTTTTCTTCGACTCATACCAGGTGGGCCAAAGCAACAATAGATGTCTATTCCCTCCTTATTATATTTTATTTATAAAATCCATAAATCCTGTTGTTTCAAAGCGTAAGAAATTAATAAGTCTGTAAAGGATTTTCTTTACCCCACTTTGAATTTCACACTCTTGTATGCTTTCGTCACTGTTTTGTTCGGTTTTTCTCTGTGCATTTTCCCTGTCCTGGATTCCCTGGGCTATGTATCTTTCTTTACTGCGGAGCTTTGCATCTTTACGCTTTGCTTAAATATTTTAATTTTTATTGGTCGGAGTTTTGGCAACTGTCTTTGGGCAGCAGGCTTTTCGGCTTTGATAAAGCTGTTAAAAGAGTGTTTATTTTCCGGTGCTTAGAACTGTTGCCGTCTCGCAGATAAACTCGTATATTAAATGCGCTCACCTGGCGGCGGTGAGTCCCTGTCGATTTCGGCTGGGGAATAATCCACCAGGTGACCCACGGACCTCGCTCTCACACGCTCACACACGTGGACCGCAGCTTAAGCCGAGACGAACTGCACTCTAATAGCCATAATCATAGGCCATAATGACTGGCCCGGACTACGGACTCCGGAAAACCCGGAAAGACCCCGCTCGCTCGCTGGCGAAACTTTGTGAATGACATCGAACCGACGGCGGGGCGGGGTGATGTGTGCATCATTTACATAAAAGTAAAGTTCACCCACTCGGATGGCTGGGAATGCAACCTGGCGAAACTTTTGCCAAATTTAAATTATAAATAAGCTCAGAGCAGAACGGAACGGGAGTTAGAGCACTTGCCTCCAAACAAAACCTCATATGCATCGAAACGTAATGGCAAAAAGGATTTTAAGTGAAGTTGAAGTTGACTACACGACCGCATTGGGGGTGTTCCTCCAGTCCGCCGAACCCTCAAACCTCGAAACCCCCAAGCCTCCGTCCCATTTTGCATCCCCCGAGACCACTTACACCATTGCAGTTCCGTGGAAAGTTTGCCGGAGCTGCGGTGCCAAGGGGGAGTCCAAAAAATAAGCTCAAAGTGAGAACTGAGAACTGAGCGCGGCGCATTCCGCCCCAGCAGACAAAGTGCAAAGCGCCTTCCCTTCCCCCGAAAATGCGCATATGTACACTGCCACAAACTGGAGCTACCGATTTTGAAGGGAATCGACTCAACATTAAGGTTAAAGGATGGCTATAGAAGGCAAGTCACGATGAAGCAGAGATTAAGTTGTGATATATTAATTTAATACGGGGGAGTGAGCTGGAATGTGTTGCTGAAAGGGATAAAGGGTTAAGACAGCAAGTACTACAAATGTAAAAAAAATAATTTTTCTTGCGGTGCATATACCCGCTGCATGTGTGCGGCGTATCTTTCGGTTGGCAACCGCGAGACAACCGCAAGATACAAGGCACACGGGCTGCAGAGCCAACGCAAGCTTAAATGTCATGTAAAATGTTTCCACTTACACAAATTAATGTGCAGAATTTAATTTCGTCACGGCTCCCAATGCAACCGAATAGACGCCACAAGCGAGAAGGTTACAAAACTTTCCATTAGAATCGGTTTCAGCCATTAGATACACCTCAATCGAGGAGGATATAAAAGACAACGTCTTCCGTCCATAAAGTATCATTGCATCTATTAGCACGATGAAGTCCCTGTTCCAAGTCATTTTCGGCCTTCTTCTGGTTGTGGCACTGTCTTCAGCTCAGGAAGACGGTGGGGCTGCACCTTCTTCAGGATCCGGTAGTACCAACACCAATTCTAATGCTATTTCTATCGGAGGAAAATGAATACATGTTGACCTGAAATAAATGCAAAAATAAAACCATACAATTGTTTTAAAAATTAGGGTTATATGTAAATCGTAAATTTAGTATTAATATCAACTTTTATATGTATAATATCAACTCATAATATTATTAATATCAACTTGTATATGTATAATATTATGGCAATTGTTCCCACACAGAAAAAATTCTCGAAGGTTGAATTAACAATTTTTTTGGGTTGAATTACAGTAAAGCTGCAGTCAATGTATTTTGTTCTTGGATTTTCTGACTGCACGAAACTGACGATACTGCCGACTACAGTGGCTCTTACGTAAAAGATTATGTGAGTTTTTTGTTGTTGGTTTTGAGAATGTGAACGACTGAACTACATTATAGTCTATTTTTAGTCTATATTGGTGTTTTTGTAAAGGTTTTCTTGGAAAAACGAATCATAGTATGATTGTATCATGTGTCAAAAGCGAAGTAAAAGTTTAAAATAAAGTGAAAAATAATTGCGTAAATTAGGAGTAACACCAATGAAGAAGACAACCTCGAACAATTGCTTGTGGAATGGGATTTTGGCGAACTGTTTCATACATTTTATGGTTAGTAGCAAAAAGTACAATTTAAATGATTAGGACGTGCATTTAGCAAAGGTTGCATTTATACAGATACATAAATATGTACATATGTTATTATAATATCTTTTATATTTCTTTATTCTTTATCTATTCGAAGGTATCACTATCGAACTTTCAAAGGAAACTAATGAGACCGACTCAGCATTTCTCTTTAAATATCGGAGATTGGGCGAAAAGATATTAATCCGCAAGAATCTGTTGGAATGAAAAAAAAAAAGATAATGTAATTAAAATAAGAAATAATGTATATTAAATCTTTTTTAATACTTTATGGTTTTATTTGGTGGTAATTTGAACTGTAATTACACAGATTTAGCGTTTCTGTACTGTACACTGTAGTCGGGGCAGTAATCTGCAGTTTTCACAGTAAAACTGTGAGGTACTGTATTTACTATTTTTCATTTCGACTGTAGAATCTTGGTTAAATCTACTGCAGAGCAGTCATAACACGTAATGCGTTACGTCGTTATACTGTAGCTCACAGTAAATTCAACCCAAACTGTTGGGTTGAGGACATTTGACTTTATTTTTTATTGAATTTACTGCAGAAATTGTTTCTGTGCAGAAGGAGACAATATTCAGTATTTTAATTTTAAATATTCTACGCAGTGACTTGCACGATTTAGCTCATAGAATACAACTGAAGTTGACAATATGATAGACTGAGAGTTAAAGAGAAATGCCATTAAGAGTCAACTCCCTTTCTGTAATGTTCGGAGGCACAGGCTCCCCAATGTGTATGAGTAACCTCGGAGAGTTATAACCTTTGAATAGAGAGAAGCTTGATTAAACTTCTCAAGGACATTCCATTATCAATGGTTATTTAAAGTTTAAAGGTTCTCTATAACGCGTAGAAATCACTTCCGTCACGGCGCCCAGTGCAGCCTTTTAGACGCCACAAGCGAAAAGGTTACAAAACTTCCCATTATAAACGGTTTAAGCCATTAGATGCACCCCAATCAAGGAAGGTATAAAAGGCTACGTTGCCCGTCCATAAAGTACCATTTGCATCATGAAGTTCCTGTTCCAAGTCGTTTTTGGCCTTCTTCTGGTTGTGGCACTGTCGTCGGCTCAGGATGACCCAGCTGGAGGCTCTCCGGGAGGCAATACCAACTCCAACTCCAACGCTATTTCTATCGGAGGAAAATAAATTAATTTCTACCTGAAATAAATGCAGATATAAAACCATATAATTGTTTTGAAAATTAGGGATATATAAACATATATATATATATATATTAATAATATTAAAGTAGTCGTTCCCAGAAAACCCAATGTTTAGAATTTGTATGTATAATATAATCGGCTGTTATTCGCAGGTTCATAGAAAACAAATCCACTTGATATTATGTCAGTTAAAAGTTAAAGAAGAACGTCATTGCGACTCATTTCGGCTTCGTTGGCACAGGCTGCCCCAATGTGTATTAGTATCCTTAGATGATTACAACCATTGAATAGAGAGAAGCTTGAGAAACTTTTCCAGAATTTCCGGTGGAACACACGCTTTTACCAATGATTAGTTAAAGACTAAATATCTCTTTAATGTGTAGAATTTGAATGTGTAGAAATTTGAATTCGTCACGGCCCCCATGCAATAAAATAGGAGTCATAAGCGAAAAGGTTACAAAACTTTCGATTAGAATCGGTTTCGGCTATTAGATGCACGTCAATCGGGAAATGTATAAAAGGCTATGCTTTCCGTTCATAAAGTATCATTTCCATCATGAAGTTCTTGGTTCAAGTAATTCTTGGCCTTCTTCTGGTTGTGGCGCTGTCTTCGGCACAGGACCCGCCACCAGATGATATTCCTGATCAAAACTTTGCAGTAGATCCGAATGCACAGGCTCCTGCACCGAGTCCTGCACCGGGTCCTGCACCGGCAGCTCCGGCTCCGGCTTCGGCTCCGGCTCCAGCTCCCGCAGGAAAGCGTCCACGTCCGGGAGCCAGTGGCAATGCCAATGCCAATAAGATTGTCATTAAAAAGAATTAAACAGATTTCGATATAAAATAAATGCCGAAACCAATTAATTGATTAGAGTAATATTTCGAAGATATATTATTAATATCACTTTCGATATTAACAATATGTTTGAGTAACCACAAACTTACCTTTAAATAGACAGACACAGTAGAAACTTTTGAAGGACATGCGATTCAAAATATCTTACCGCAGGACGCAGGCCCTGTGATTCACGGCCTACGTGGCTATTAGTTTTGAATAATTTATTTGAGTAATTCGATTGATTCCACTTGGCGGTCAATTAAGTAAAGTAAGGGAACATCTGTTTTTCGAATTAGCACTGGAAGAGTGACCCCCGAACCAAAGGCGTTCCAAGCCAAGGGTAACCCTTTCGCCCACTCACTCGGGTCCCAGAGGACTCATTCGGCTAACGCAATCTATCCATTAAAGCGCATCCGAATTCGCTCTCCAGATATTCATCACTTAAGACAGCAGTAACCAGCATGTTCCTCCCCTACCCTACCCCAACCCCACTCTGTGCTCTGCTTGGGTTTAACCCTTCCGATACTCCAGCATTTTTGGGCCAAATGAAGCATTCCACTTTCGGGCTGGGCGTGGGGCACAAGGGGTCTCATGTGTGATACGCTCGAGAGACTTTTAGCTTCATTGCTTGATTTGTTTAAATGTCTTTACTGTGTTTGGTTTATGGTTTCGGCGGCGGCGTAGGGGATGGTTTTAGGGTTGACAAGGGGCAGAGGGCAAAAAATCTTGTTTTTACTCCGGAAAAGTTTGTCGTCCATTGCATTTGCTGATGGATCATAGATACAAAAAGTTATTTGCACAAGCTGAAAAACCCACTCTCTCCCCATCGCTGTTGGCTTTGTAAATGTCAACATATGCATATAATAATAAAAACAAATATGGCCAAAGTCTCTGACAGCTTGGCTCAGCACATTCGCCCCTGCCCGCCCTCAGCCAGCGAGCGTGTGTGTGTGTGTGCTGATAGCCAGATACGTATACAGATACATTTGTATCTGGCCCATGCATAATATATAAATAGCTCACATTAATTAATTGCCTTGCCGAGTAATAACATGATTAACATCCTGACGGGATCCCGTCCTTTTAATTCACTTTTCGGCCCGACTGCAGCCAATTAACCCTTGGCCATGTTATCCATCCGGCCAAGAACTTTTCGGCTATGTTTGCTCTCAAAGTATCCAAAAGTTATTTGAACGTCTAATGAGCATGGATATGGCTTAATGAATTCACTGTGTTTAGGGATTACAGGGTGATTTCACGCATGTAAATGCCCTGAAAAGATTTATTTGAAGAAATCGACTAGGGACGTAGTATATTCTGTCTGGAAACCTTGTTCTTACAGAACATCACGCCTAAATGTCACATTTCATTAGTTATGGCTAGAATGAACCGTCTATTGAGAGACGGAAGTTGCAAGCTTTGTTGTATACTTTGCATTTAAACAATATATTCTAGAAAAAGTTCAAGAATACTTTTTTGCGCAATGATTAAATGTGACTTCTAGCTGTTTTCTTTTATATTTAATAAACCTTTCTTGTAGAAGCGATACCATCGAACACTTAAGTTTTCTCTACCATCTATCCTCAATAAGTCTGAATTTCCTTTGGTAAACCCTATATCATCTTGCAATAATCCCAGAAATCCTGTCTCTACTTCCTTCTCCGTTTCCGTTCTCCTAGTTCGTTCCGTTTGTTTACACTAAAACGAAATCTGTGTGGGTTTCATTTCAGCTTTTGAGCATCTTAGCATTTTGGGCGCAAACAAATTACTCCGACGCAGCAAAAACAGAAACCCTTGAGACAGACTGCCGGAGTGGATGGTGGAGCGGAGTTGCACGTTGCTGCAGATAGCTAAAATCTGAATTACCCGAAGAAAATTGTAACAAATACAAAAGTCAATGGTGCTGCAAAAAGAAGTTTTCAGCTGTCTTCCACTGGCAGAAGGTAAATCTTTCCAGCCAAAACTTTCAGCTTGCTTAAATAAACCTCGAGCTGCACAGTCACACACACATCGCACACACACACCACACACAAAGTCTAAGAAGCGCCAAGGGGCGGGGGCTATAAGCTGATTTTACACATGCACACATACCGGGGCCACAGGACTCCGAGTCCTGAAGTTCTCCGATTCTGATTCTGAATGTTTCCGATTCGCCCTCTCCACTCCGCTCGCATTTTCGGCAATTTGATTATGCGGCACAGTGGTTTGGAATCAAGGTTAAAATATATTATTATGTGATATGATATAATATTATATGAATTGGTATGATATAATATGATGGGATATAATATGATATGATATGATATAATACGATGTGATATAATATGATATGATATGATATGGTATGATATAATATGATATGATATTATATGATATGATATGATATGATGTGGTGTTATGTGATGTCTTATGGTATGATATGATATGATATATATATTTATAACACAGATATAATATTCTTATACTATCATTGACACTAGGTATGACTTTTTACAGTCAGAATAATTAAATGATCATACCATGATTAGGTACACATCTCTTCTTTTTTGTTTTAAATCAGTCGCCTGTATAGAAGCGCAATATGTTTATATATTTCTTTATTCCATTAATAAATAGAGTCTTAGAGAATCAATGGATTTGAAACAGTGGTGCCCAAAATTCTGAACGCAGTACATTTTATTTCACTTTTTAGCAAAATCTAGTCAGTTTTAGAGTTTAAACTTTATTTTAGTTCTAACTATTTTTAATGCAATATTAAAATACAAAGTTATTAGCATATTTTTGTAAAAGAAATTTGATAAAATAATAAGTCTATTTTTACTGAAACAAATGAATTCTTAATATGCCTATATTTTTTTATTATAAACTTTAGTTAACAAAATATGAGTTAACGTTTAACTGGAAGTTATATCTATAACGCTATTAAAAATCGTATTATCTTTTAACCTTCAGCTCCTCTACTATAAACTGCAGTTAAGCGACTGAAACCTGAAGGTAATGGTGTGTTATTTAATTATATCTCCCAAAGGAAGATAGTTGTTAGTTCTTCTTAGTTCAATAAAGTAATACTTTAATGCACCCACTACTGTGCATCACTCTCAGGTTTCGTTGTTTGTTCCGCCTTGCAACCGAGAACGACCTTGCCAACAACAACACCAACAAAAACAGTAACAACAACAACAACTACTACAACTACAAGTACCAGAACATGATCCAACAACAAGAATCAATGGCAAACAACTAGCCAAAGCCAAAGCCAAAGCCGAAGCCGAAGCCAAAAGCTCAGAGGCCCCCTTGTGCTCTCCCGAACAACCCCTACAAGCCCATCCCTGGAGCAATTGCTTGCATGCTCAGCATTTCGAGAGGGGTTGGATGGATGGAAGAGGGGACGAAGGGGTCCAGGAGGTCGTGGGGGTTAAGATAGGAAGTTTGCAAGTTTTGCGCTTCCGTCGTTCGAGGATATTTGTCTGCTGAATTAATTGGAATTAGTCGCGACATGCTTATACCAAAAGTCTAGAATAAACAATAAAATGGATACCTATTCAAATAAGAATCGCACACACACACACCCCCGCCACACACTGGCACACCCACACACCCAACCAGGAGGAGACAGCGAGACAGAGGGAGCAAGCGAGAGGCAAAACTGAATTTGATGGGGAAACAATGCAAAGTTTTAATGAATTTTGGTTTAAGTTTTCAGCGAGGTCGTGGTGGGTCGGCGGGGCCAGGAGCCGGGGTCGGGGAGTTGTCGACGAGCCCTTTGAGATTTCCTGCAAAATGTATTTGAAACGAGTAACGGAAATTGCATTATTTCAATTACAAATTCGCCGAGTTTCGGGCGAGTGAAACTCGAGCAGACAGCAAACGCCGCAGGCAATTAGTCGTGTCAAAGCTTTCATTATTGTTTTGTCATATTTGCCAGGACTCGGGTCCCTTCCTTCCTCTTCAGCCATCTTGCATGTGTCATCCGCACTGTAAAGTCTTAATTAATGTATAAATATGTATATATATATATGGACGATGAGGCGAGAGAATGGAATAGATTTTATTTAATTAGTGCCAGAAGGGGGGAAAGGGAGAGTCTGCTCAACTTTCGTCGCCTCAGAAGCGTCGCCAATTGTTGTGGCACCACCAACACAAAGGCAAACAAATGAGCTGAGGCGCCGCCGGTGCCCCCCGCTGGGAAACTCAGGATATCCACAGCAAAGGGGGAAAGCGCCTCAGCCGGGGGAGAGTTTTCCGTTGAAAAACTTTCAACAGTTGCACGGAGTGGTGCCGGTAATGTCCTCGGGGCACATCTCGGGACTTTTACACAAAAAACGTTGCACTCGGAAAAATATTTTTTATTTATTCTACTCTTAATTTTGAGCACCTTGAACCTTAAAGATAATATTTAACCAAATCAACAGAGAACTGGACTGACTTCCTTCCAAAACAATCAAGCTGGCTTCTCTTTTAATTATTTGCTTGAAGAACCTAATATGTTTTGAACATTAAATTATATATAATTATAAATTCCTCATCACTTCTAACAGTGTACTCAACTGCACTCCAGCTCCTGACAAGTTGAAATTATGCTGCCATAAGGCTCGCTCGCACTCGGACAACTTCCTGAAATGGAAATGCAATGAATTGATTTCCCAGATTTCTTCTCGCTTTTTGCGCAGCCAAACTTTGGCTATAAGTTTAAATGGAGTTAATGCGCCTCGGGGCCAAATTAGTCGAGAGTGTCAGGGAAATAATGACAGAACGCCGAGTGTCAGGGGGTTGGAGGACTCCGGACTATGGACTATGGACTGCGGAGTACACCGATTCCCTGGGGTTGATTAGTGCCGTTGATGATGGTGATGGCGGCACGGCGCTTGATCTTTAATCTATCACAATATTGGCTCGGCTTTTAACCAATTTGCTTTGTTGTGATGGCAAAGTGCCCGCCATTATGCACACACACACACATGTGTATATAAAACCTTATATTTTTGTTTGCAGATTTTTTATGGGCCTGCATTTGGTTCGTAGTTGGTGCAAAAAAAGCGCTGCCCAACATTATCATTGTTCAATTAAACTTTTCAACTGAAAATCGGCTTTTGTTTTATCGCCGCCGCCGTCGCCTGTCCTGCGTCCTGTGTCCTGTGTCCTGTCGAATGCCAAAAACACAAACAACCACATCGATGGCACAAAAAATGGGATACAAAAAATAAAATCCTGTCCGCCATTGTTTTATACAGACACGCAGAGGGAGAGAATGAGGGACTTTTTTATTTGGCAGTTCGATTTTTAATCGCCATATCAACAGATTCACGCTTGCACGATCTACTACGCACATTAAGTACACACAGGATGCCCGAAGGGGGGTGTTCGGGGGATGCTGCCTGCATTTCCAAAGCTTCCACAACAATAACAATTACGACGGCTCTCTCCGGTCGGTCGGTCTACGGTACTGTTGTTGATATTGTTGTTGTTGTTGTTGTTGTTGTTTTGCTGTACGCACAATTGTGCAAATGTGACATCATCATTTTCATGTTTATGTCGGACAAGTCAAGTGCCACTTACACACACACGCACTGGAATATGTACATATATTTTGCAGTACAGTGCAGACACAACGAGGCATAAATGATAGATCGTTTTGAAAATAAGGATCTGTGAGAAAGCAGGACCAGGAAGCACAGCCTAGGGAAGCAAAATAAATAGTAGAAGCTGAATTTAGTAGCTTATAATTCCCAAGTAGGTACTCAGCGGTTACCAAAAGCGGTTGTTTAAATATTTCAAATTGTGGGATAGCTACCAAGAAATATTATGAATTGTTTTTGACTGTTACTCATTTTTTTATTTTAATTTTTGTACTGCAGATATTTTTAATTTTTTATATAACTAAATTTATAAATAAATTAGATTATATAGAATAACAGGAACTTTCTTATAGTTAAAACTATTAAGTTGCTGAGTGATCATGATCAAGAAAACAAAGTAATTTTTCTGTAAAGTTAAATAAGTTTCTTTTAAATTCTTTTACTTATTCAGACCTGACTGAGCTTACAAGGATCGAGGACAGCCACGTCGGCTGGGGGTCAATTTATAGCTCCAGGCAGTTGCCATTAGCTAATGCCCACTGTATATGGGATGCATAATGAATGTTCTCAATTCTGTCGATTCTGTTGCTGACTGGCCTGAAAATGCAGCTTAATGAAGCAAGCGGCACAGAGGCCGAGGCCTATAAAACCCACTAACTGCACTGACTTGCTTACACGATTTGTGTGCTCCTCTATGTGTCGCCCGCCCCGGAGCCCCGCCCACATGGACTCCACTAATTAGTATTAAGTGGAAATTATTTCTTCAACTACATGCGAGCCTCGTAGGCCTGTGTGTGTGCGAGGAAAACTGTGGGAAAACTCAACTGCTGCTGCTTTGGTTTCGATTCATTCCGTTTCGTTTCGTTCCTCTGATTGCTGTAATTAGGCGGCCATAAACAGCAAGCGATTGATGCAGGGGGTGGGCCTATACATACATATATAGTGAATAGGAGATGCTATAGGGTGCCATAGGGTTCCGGTTTGGGATTCGGTTCAGGGCGCAGGGGTAGCTGGAGCTGCTGCATTAATGAACTTTGACAGCGCCGGAGAAATGCTATCGTTTAATTATTATCGCCAAATTTATGGAAATTCATTAAGATGATGACGCGCTGATGATTGCCTAATGGCCAACCGAAATCAACGAATGAATTAAATGAAGTGCTAAATCAAACTTGCTTCACGGTCCAGAAACTAATGTGGGTGCCAATAGGACTGGGAGAAAAGACCTTAAAAAGTTGTTCCTATTACAAGTTCTTAAAAATGTGATGCATGTCTTAATCGGTGTCTAGCCCGGTGTAATCACACCTCAGAGCGTAAACTAAAAAGATCTTTGGTCATAATCTAAAAGAATCCACAAGAAGGATAATAATAGAAGGCATATATTTCTAATCGGAAAGATTAGCGATCTTTGTGCATTTTTAAAGATAATAATACTATGAAACTGGGGGAGGCAACGGATCCCAAAAGGATCTTTTTGGAGCTTACAATTAGTTTGTAAAATCAAACTTTAATTTAAAGGGAATGTATAAAATTAAAAAATAGGTACACAAGGTTCTTTTCAATTTTAAATAAACAATTAAAGAAAATAGTGCTTAAATTATAGATACTGTTAATTGCAACGAACGCTCTATATTCCTTTTCAGAAGTCTTAACAGTAGTAATTAAAGTTCTAAAGTTTTCCAAGATCCAAAACCAAATTTGTTCTCACTGTGCATCGATAACCATAAGAAGCTCCTCAGGTGTAAGCTCCGTAGCCTAGTGGGATGAATGTTCCCGGTATTGCCAGAACGGGAAATCCATTAAAAAATTTATGTTTTGTGCCTGCCGCTTAAGTCTCACAATTGCTGCAATTGTTCCACAGAACTCACCCGCCATAACCCATTGGAAAGCTCTGCTGGGTGACCGAGGGGGAGACACGTTCGCAGTTATTGTTTTTACGAGCTCATCTCGGTGGGCTTCCTGGCAGCCCCCTTTGGATTTTCGCCCCCCATTTCGCGACCCCCTTTATCACCCAAAAACTCTCGCTGCATGGCTAATTGAAAAATACTTTGTTTGTCCGATTTTATTGCAGGCCACTCTTACACATACAGACAAAGCTGAAGGCACTGAGAGAAATAGTAACGAAAGTTGTAATAAAATGGCTTAAGTTTTTAAATTCTACCTTACAGCGTCTTAATCATGATCATTAATTTTATATTACTATACATGGTTAAATCTTAAAAAGGCATTAAATAAATTGGAGACTTAGAAGAACATCCATTATTAACTTGTTAAAGAACCCCAAAAATCATACAAGACTTACATATCATCACCAAGAAGGAGCAGTAAAAATTTGATCAATATTAATTATTCTAGGAAAACTTGAAATAAATTCCATCTAGTTCTATTCACATTTGCTACTTTGAAATCCTTTTTCTGTCATAAATTTAGTTTTTAAATTTACAATACAAAAAATGCCTTCCCATACGTGCCTAGTATATAATAATTAATTACTTACCCACATATGCACATTCATTTGTATTTTTGACAACATTTTTCCGCTGTACACAGAATGCGACGCGGGCCAAAAGCCGAAATTGAGTTTGCCCATTGGCACACTTCTTTTATTATTGTTGCAAACGGCCATTGGACAGTGGGTGGGCGTGGCCGGGGGCGGTGGGGTAAGGGGCAGAGTTGGCGTGGGTAACCAAGTTTCAAATTCACTTTCCATACAAATTGCCCAGCCGGAGAGCCAGCGACGTTGGCAGTGCTAATGAAAATTAACATAAAATGCTGCTGACAGCAGCCAATCGAGCGAACAGGCGAGGAGCAAAGCCCTCCATCCAAGACCCCCGCCACCGCCATCCCCTTTATCGCCGCCCCTGATCGCCCCTGTTGGCAATGGCATGCCGGTGTTGTCCTTGCCCCGAAAATTGCAGTCAGTGAAGATGCAGCAAACTGATTTTAATGCGATTCAACAGCTCTGCACGCGAGCCCAAAACGTTTTGCTAGTTTTCAAACTCCAGCAGAGCCCCTCTCAGAGTGTTCGATGCACAGTGGTTCGGGGGTTAAGAAAAAGGCGTTTTTACTTACCCTATAAAAATGGAAATTTTACACTTAAAACAAAAGAAGAGAAGTAACTCAAAGGTAGTTGGCAGAAATGCTGGCAGAAGTATTATCAAGTTTGCAGAAGAGGACTATTTGAAAAGTTTTATTCTGGAAGCAAAAAATCCAAAAAACTAGTTCGCATAGTAACGGACAAACGGACAAACGGACAGCAGGACATGACCATTAGATGCCTCCAAAAGAAACATAAATATTCAGCTTCGGAAAATCAATATTTATTTATTCGTGAAAAATTAAGATGGTAGAGGATAAAAAAGGCTAATACATCCTGAATGTCAGTTTTTTAGTTTATTCATTTTAATTTCGATTGATCGCACCTGGTACCACTGTGCCCCATTGTCGACCGTTTTGCCGGTTAGCCTCCGGGCTCAGGCACTGGCTGGCGCTGCATTTTGATGATGTGGATGAGGATGAGGATGTGGATGTGAACGTGAATGTGGATGTGGATGAGGACGGTACTGGACGTGGACGTGGCTGTGGGCTAGATGGGAGGGGCTTGCGGGCGGAGCCTGGTGTCTGGCATGGCGTGGAGCCATTGTTAAGTTTAACCAAGGTAATCTCTGTGCTTCCATCGCCTATCGTGACAAACTGACATAAATGCCCGCCGGCAGGCAGGCAGGCAGGCCGGCGCACTGCACTGCACTGAGCAGAAGACTCCGAGTCCAATCAACGCCCAGCTACTTGCAGCCATGTCCTTTTGCCCTGGCTTCCGCATCCGCATCCACCGCCGGTCCTGTCGCCCGATTCCTGCCTGCCCTGCGGTTGCCCTACTAACTATTATTATACTCGTGGCCCTGAAAGGGGGAGAGAGCGAGAGCTGCAAATTTCGGCAGTGTCTGCCTGGTCGGAGGTACTTGGCAAAGCGCCGCCATTGCGTCCGATTTTCATCCACATCCACTTTGGCCGAAACGAGACCCCCTCAACTGCCGTGGCCTACTCGACGGCAATTGACGGAAGTTCATTGGTTAGCAAATGGCAGTTTTTGTACGCTCATTAGCATTATTTGTCAGTTCTGTGGTTCTCAGCTCCTCCGCTCCAGACTGGGTCCGGCGATGCGATGGGATCTCTGTGATACATCTAGTACCTCCCCCGCCATCCCATCCGGCATGTGGGCCACATCGAGTGGGAATGCACTTTCGGGCAAGGTGATTGGACTGGCCTTGTTTGGAATGTAGGTTAACAGCTAACTGCATCAATTACACGGATTAGAGTCGGGTTTAACCGATTGCCGGTGCTGAAGGGGGGAGTCGATTGAGCTGAAAACGTCAGGTATATAAAATATATTTAAGTGTTTGCGTATTTTTGGGAACGTCGGGTTTTTGTGGCTATTAACTAGCTTTCAGCTCTTCTGGTTGATCAGTCAGCAACATATACTCTTAATTTATGTATAAATCATTAAATAAAAGCAGGTAGCAATATAAGTAATTAAGTTTAGATTTAGGTTCAAGTTTTGCCTTGCATCCTGCAAATACCATTACATATATGTTCGTTCTCTTATTAAATTTTTCGTTGTTTAATCAGCTAACGACTCATTATGGAACTTCCCTTGATGGGAAAATCCTCACTGAACCCGTAAAAACTTTCCTTAATGCCCATTACCCCAGATTCTCATTGTAACTTTCAATAGGAAGGAAAGCCAAGCCCCAACCTCAACCCCAACCCCAAGCCGAACCTCTTTTAATATTGTTCATAACTCCTTCAGCAGCGGCGCAAATTACAAAAGCGTACACCTTAAGCCCCCATCTTCATCATGATGGTTATCTGGGGGCCTGATGATCGTTGCCGTTATTGGTTATGACAACTTTTGTGTTACTTTGCCTGACGACGTTTGGCAAATGAGTTATTGATTTTTAATTTACCACACACACGACATTTCCCGAGATTCTTTAGGAGCAGCAGCAAAAACTTTTCATTACTCTCCCAATCTTTCCCCTTACCGAGATGGGTTTCTCTTCCATCACAGCCGCGCGCAGGCATGCACTTTCAAAAATAAAAAATTTTTAAAGGTAACTTAATGAAATTTATTGCGAGAAAATAATACATCTTTTGTATAAAAACCTAACCAATATCTATGATACATTTTTGTCTTTCTTTGATCACTTTCTACTATATTTTATATTTTTGTTTAAAGTTCTCATTAATATTTTCTGAATACTTTAGCTTAAAGATAATGAACTTAGGTGATTCAAGATCACTACAACTTGAACCCAATTTTAAGAAATATCTAAAAGTAAGCATTAAAAGGTGTGTTCAGTTTGTTTCATATTTGTAGAATAGTTCTGATCATATTTTTAAAGGATTTCGAACCTATAATGAAATTTGAAATAAATAAAATGAATATTGTTAAATGTTGTTTGAAGGATGTCTTTAAGAATGATCTTCTAATCCCAAATCTACGATTCAAACTTAGAATTTATTACAGAAAATATAGTTTTTATTTTCAGTACACAACTTCCCCAATTTCCCTGCGCTTCGTCTATCCATCTATCCCACTGACAGTCGCTCATTTTCGCATTAAAAAGCAAGAGAATGGAGACACTTGCATCATTTTTCAATATGCCGCTGCGAAAGTTGCAACTTTGCTGGGGACATAACTTTGCAGAGCGCTGAACGTAGGAACACAGGACCCGAACTCTCGTCCCAACTCAAACTCAAACTCAAACTGAAACTCAACTCATTAATAAAACACACACACACACACGGGCACACGCATTAACGCACACACACACTGGCATAGTGCAGGGAGAAAGCAACGGTAACATGTAATTGCATTTCTTTGGCGCGCAGGTTTCTTCACATCACATCACATGTCATCATTTCTGCGACTGTGTGTGTGAGTGTGGGCGGTGCGGTAATGGTAACGAGCGTCAACGACTTTTGCTTACGCCCCAGAAACTATGCTATACGAAAATGCAACGCATCGGCAGCCCCGCGGGGACCCGAAACTCTTCAGGACACGGAGGACAGAGGAAGAAAAACAGTTGCCCTGAAATAGGATTTATTTTTATTTTATATACGTTATCAGAATAAAGCCAATATGAACAAAACATTTTTATATTTTTTTGTGGTAATCTCAAAATTAAATGCTTCCTTTATAGAGTTAAGTTCGCGGAATAAACAGTTGAGAATTAGAAGGAACCGTCTTTAAGTTTATTTTTGTATCATGCAAAGCTCATCTTTGGCTTTTTTCCTAGTATTTTTAATAACTAGAACATATAAATAAGCAGGAAAACAGTGAAAGTGTTTTCGAAATATTTTATTTTAATATTGGTAAGATATTGATATTTCATAAAATAAGAGATAGTCCTAACCAAATTAACTTTTTTCCTTGTGTGCCAGACTCTGAAACTGCAGGACCACCAACCACCGAAGCTAACCAATATAGCGACACAAAAGCGTGTTCTACATAATAGATCTGGGCACAAAAGTGTGGGAGGAAGGGAGTAATAGTGGCAGTGGGTGTATGTGGGGCGGATACGGTGCTACGGTGCAAGTGATTTTCAAGGAAATTTCACCGTTTGTAGATTGCAATCAGCAGAGTAATGGTATAGAGACAGATGCATGCGACACAATAGTCAGCTGTGCTTATTGATTGGCAGTCATAACGGAACAAGTCAAGCTCCTGAATTTTATTGGAATTTATTGGTTCTCGGGTTCAGTTTAAGTTTTAAGAATGTAAATAAGAGCCGGTATTTATTAGCTGTTTGCTAACATTTCACATGCTAACTGAAATTTATCTTATTAACTTGGATTTAGTCTTGTTTATACTCTAAAGAAGATAACCCCATGACACGCTTTAATTATCAGGTCTTTAAGGTATTCTATTTAAAACCAATGACTTTCATAAGTAAATTAAACATTTTAGGGGAATTTACTATTGCAAAGTATTTTTAATTCAATTTCATATGAGATAATTCATATAATAATTTGATTAAGGGGAACTAAAACCAGATTCACGATCGGTTGCTGTCAGAATCCCTTTGGGTTAACCAAAGCACTTTGCAACACTACCACTACCAATGCACTATGCAACACTGCACTATGCCAGAGCGGTGTTCAACACTCCTACATCGCTTACTAGAGAGCTCTTTACCAATTACGTGCGCTTCATTGCTCTTGGAGCCATTAGTGTGATTACGTTTCATTGTCTGCCCGAGTCCTGAGCCCTGAGTCCTGGCTGGGGATGAGTGTGTGCGAGTGTGTGTGGGTGTGTGTGTGCAGTGTGCGTGTGTCCTCGGTGCCTTTCAATTGTGTGTCAAAATGTAGTCATGACGAGACTTGACAGTCGTCAGCCGGGGAGGAGTCGGGCGATTGGGGACTGGAAGCGTCTGGCAGAGGGAAATAGAGAACGTAGCAGACCAGCCACGTACATAATTGTATCTTAGTTACTTACGATTGCACAAATTTGAATTCAATTATGTTTTACTTATGTATTGCTGTGCTCTCTTCTGGCAAAAGAAATTGCATGTATTTCGTCTGGAATTGAATTATGTGACCGAGCAGCAGACGGAGGACAAAGACTGCGAACTGATTGTTGCGACTCTCTTCGTCCTGCAGTTTAATTTGCAATTTCGTAATTTAAAAGGACATTTTTCAGTTCGATAGCTCAAATGATGCCAGGCCATGGCTGACTGACTAGCAACTTGGCTGGCTAGCGGTTTTAGGTTCGTGTTTGAAATATTCAAATGCAAATTGCGAATGCAATTTATCGAAGTATCGCACGAAGAGGAAAAAAGCCAAGCCAAATCAGAGCACAATGCTCGACTGGGTAATGCCCAAGGATTCAGGATCTCCGTAATATTTTTTGCCATTAGTTAGGCCACGACTTTGTTGTTAAGTAAAATGTACCCAACACACATATTTTCATTTAAGACAAGTACACAATCCTCTTAATGTTTTTGCAATGATTGAACTCTCAATCGGCACTGTAAACCGGCTTTATTGCAAATTAATTTAAAATTGATTCAACTGGGGAGTCCACATAAATAATAAAACATTTTAGCTACAGTTCAACAACAATCCGACGCTAATTCCACATACAAAGTTAATTGAACATTTCGATGTTAAAACGCATGTTGGAGAGCATTGCATATCAATTGCCCTAATACGGCCTTTGGTATCCTTTATCCTTTGGCCAATCCCAGTTGTCCTCTCCACTCCCCATTCCCACAAAACAATCTGCGGCATTTTATTTTCAATTTAATTTTGCGTCCTCTGTAATTAAAGCAAGGACCAGGATTATTTATTTATTTATTAGAATGCGCAACTGATTTTGCGTTGATTATTATATGGTCACGCCCTGCGGCCTCAGCCCCCGGCCCTCCTGCGCAGCCTCCCCCATTGCATTAAATATTTACCATAATTGAAGTGACAAGCACAAATGCCACTACATGGAAACCGTTTGGAGTGCCTCCGCCGATCCCCGCCTGCTCGCCGCGCATCAGCAGCAGCTGCTAATTGTGTGCAAGCTCATTAACATAACCGCAGGCCTGGCCCGAAATCTACGCCCTCGAGCCGGCTCTGGTCCTGGCACCCCAGCAGCACCACGGCATTCTGGCATTCTGGCAAGTGCAATATGGCCGAGGGACCCCGACCCCGACCCCGGTTACGGTTCCGAACCCGTTGCGACCCCTGAAACGGCCTCCAGCAAACAGCTGTTGGCTGAGCGTCGGAGCGAAAGCAGCGGAAGGGTGCACGGCAGGCAAGGGTGCCAGGGATTTGGTCACCGCCGGAGCCAGCGTCAAGCAACAGTTTTTGATTATATATTAAATAAAATGTAAATTTCGGACTCTAATACGACATAACTTTAAAAGTAAATAACTAACACTAACATAGAAATATTAGCCCCATCAAGCAATCGGTGACTCTCAATTCAAACTAAAATTCCCCTTGGTACTGATGCCAAACTGAATCCACATTCATTCTAAATCATCAACTCGAACCGAACACAAGTTTCTCTAGAAAAAAATTTTTTTTAGGAAAAAAATCCAGCCTTTATCTTTTTCTATAAAACTTTTAAATTTTATTACAAAAATTTTTCAGTGTAATAGTTTGTTTTTTAAGCGCATATTCAATGAATTCCACAAACCCAGACGATATATGGCTCCAGACCACAGATTCAAAGATCCTGCGCACTGGATTTGCTGATTTCGTGACGAATTTCCAGCGTCGCTGCCAGGATGAGGGCGCTGTTAAAGTTAAGTTGGAAACGGAAGGGCACAAGTCTGATATAATGTCCTCACCGGTAAGATGTGCTACCTTAGATTCGGCTCCTAAAGCGGCTCCATGTACCTCTCGTGCCTTCCTTAGATTGAACTTTCCATAAGTTCAAGCTTGACTTCCATCGGACCACTACCTGCGATCAGCCAACTCAAGCCTCTCACCGATGATGCCGGCTTTAACCGCTTCCTGGATGAGTGGACCGACCAAGGAACGAAGGAAGCAAAGCTAAAATGGGATAAAATGTCTAAACGCGAACGAGCCTTCTACGCTCCAGTAAGTAGATTCCAGTGCGATGCCAAACAAGTGTAATTTAAATTTGATCTCTTGTATTAGAAAGACTTTCAAGTAGGCTATTCCAGTGGCAAATCGAGCTGTGGAACTTCAGCGGTTGAACGCTTATTTATCGGCGAAGTCAGTAGCGGTGCCATCAGACGGACCTGCGATAAGATCTGTGCAGATCTGGTTAAAAGCCACGAAACAAAATCGAAAGGCCAAAAATCCAAAAAGTGTGCTAAGCCCAAAGGTGTCGGGAAGGGTTTCAAGCCGTTGGGCGCCAGGAGCTGTCCAAAAAAGTGCCCCAAACCGAAATCGGACAAGAAATGTCGCAAAACAAAGTAGTCTACTATCCGATCAGGTTTAGATCTTCCTTCGACAGCAGAAAAGAAGCGCCCCCGCCGAAACACACGTTTCAAATACTTAACTAAATAACCAGGGCTCAAGAACACATGATCTCAAAAGGTTATTTTGGCAACAACTTTCAAGGATGACAAATAAAATATTCTAAATTAAGTACAGAAGGCATTCATTTGCTTAACTTGGATAATTTCTTCCAATCTACCTTCATTGAGAATGATCTCAAGCCTGTCACTCGTGTTGTGTTATGCATCTTATTTATAAAGTCTTTGCTGTTTAATTGTCGAAAGACAAGGCAATGTGGCTAGGAAACGGTAATGCACAGTGTTTTAGGACTATTAAATTTATTTAAATTACTTGCTCCACTGTGCCAGCTTTCAAAACTGTCTCCCTTTTAATTCCTAATGAATTTTGCATCTTCTCTACCCGTCCTAGACAGTATATACCAATAATCTGTGGGATGTCCGCTGCCGGCCTGTTAATTCCTCCCTCCCGTTCGCATCTGGGATCGCTGAGAGTGTGTAAGCCCCATTGTATATCATCAGTGTCGGGCTGCATATGCATATCTTAATGCTCCACTCCACTCGGAGAGCGGGAGCGCATCGCCAAAACCGACAAAATGAATTATGGCCGCTAAATTGTAAAATATATGCCAGATTCCAATAAATCAAATTCCGGACTCAACGCACTCCGCACACGCACACGCACTGCGGGCCGAGAGAATCGAAATGAGTTTTATTTATTCTTTTTTTTGAGGGCATAAAAATATACATAAATACGAGGCATACATATGCATTATGTTGGCTTTGGCTTTGGCTCTTTCGGGTGCGGGGAATCCCTGTACGTATATTTATGTATAAATCATGTTGGCAAGTTTTTATGCCTTTCGCTGCAAAGACGACTTTCTATTAGCAGCGGCGTCTCCTATAAATGCGAGTGCTCCCCACACTCTGGCCTCCCCTTGCCCCTGGCCTTATATCCCATGCCCAGCCCATTCCTGGCCGCCTCCGCAGCCACGCCTACTCCTTGGACGGCTCCTTCGTTCCGAGTGGAGAGTGCATGAATATTTATGACGCAACATTTGGCATAAGTGGCACTCATTTTCAATAATCATCTTAAGCAGATTAAGTTAAATGTCAACCATTAGTCATAATGGCCGGCTCTCCTTTACATGCATGACTGTGTGTGTGTGTGTGGATGAGTACACTGAGAGAAAATGTGTGGTGGAGATTTGAGGGAGAATAACTCAATCAGAAGTGCATTTAAAATTTTCTTTTATATATGCTTAAGCAAACAGTTAAAAAGGTTATAGTGAGAGCTCAACCAATCTGAAAACTTTGACTGGGGCTTTTAATTAATAGAATTTACATTATCTTTTTGTAAGTCAAAATAAGCTTAAATTAAAATTATATGATGCTACTAATTTTTAAATAGTATAAAATGACTTTCATTATTAATGAAAAAAGCTGTTCAAAATACTTAAAGAGTTTTTAAAAACGTTTGACTACAGAATGATTTATGTAAAAATGATTTTAGGTAGGGGAAGATTTTAGTAATAAATTAATATTTAATTTAAAACACGTGTAAGTATTGATTCAAATTAAACAAGCTCTTTAGAGACAAATATGGCTAAAATTATTGCAAAAAAGCCATCTAATCTTGCTCACTCTAAAGATTTCCAATCTCATTTAATTATCAAATTTTCCTAACTAATTTCCCCAGTGCACATGTGTAAGTTGCTTACATTTGGCATTCGCATTTCACATTTTATTGCCAAGTACTGTGTAGAGGGAAAAACGCATAAAATCGGCGAAACCAGGAACCACTCCTGAACCGAGTCGTGGCCATTTATTATGTGGAATTGTTAAGGCTCTGTTATAAACGCTCGGTACTTGAGCGCCCTTACCGTCCTATTTTATATACTTTTTGCTGCTCCTGCTGCTGTTGTGTGTGCTGGGGATTAGCCGAAGGAACATCGCAATGTCGCCGGGAAAACGTAACGCGACGTAACGTTTTCATTGTGCGTAGGAATTTTCCTGAGGACAGCCAGCCGCTGGGTGGTTGGTTGGTCAGGTGAAAAGTGGCTGGCTATTAATTTGAGCGCTGTGTGTCAGATGACATTAGGCATGTTAAGCATTCTGTTGAATCACTTGAGCGCTAACGAGATGCCATTTGAAAAGCTGAAGCAGAAGCCCCGGCTTAAGCTTTCCTTCATTAAAGATCTGAGTTATGCCCGCTCCTGAATTCGTCGTGTTCCTTTTCCCATTAATCTTGGGCTGATGCTGCTGGTGATGCCACCTTTCCTCTGGCGTTTGCATATCTACATGGCCCTGGCTTTGCCACAGGAAACTTGCTGGTGGGAAGCCGACTCGAAGCCAAGTCCAAGTCCAATGCGAACAAAAAGTGCAAGAGTTAAAATAACCAATTTCATGGCGGGGCCCAAAGCCCTTTATCAGGCTCTGCTCAATATGCAGCTCTGGCTGTGACTTTTGCTCCTCGAGGCAACTTCTTGCCGGTTCTTGCGGTTTTTGGTTATCACAACTCTCGGCTGCTCTGCTCGGCTCTGTCTCCAGGCACCCCCGCCATCCCTCGGGGTCCTTCGTGCATCCTGCTTGTCTGGCAGGTATGCATCAATTCATTGCCTAATCTATTTGCTGCTGACTTCACCTGGGAGAACTCTGGGGCCGGGCGCTCCTTGCCTTGCCTTTTTCGCCGTTGTTTTCTCATTTCGCCTAGGAGATTGTGTGTTTGCAATTTAGAGTCCTTCGGCTGCTGACGGAAGGCGTCTGTGCGTGCCGGCTTATCTGGGGTCACGTTACCCAGACCGAGGACCCAGTGACAGCAACTGATCGGAACAGTATAGCACTCGAAATTGGGAAAGTGGAAAACGGGAAATAATTGCTTAATCAAAAACAGGGATTGGGAAACATATACCTCGTGAAGAATATAATTAAAATATAGAATAAATAATGCTGACAAAGCATGTTTCTAACTTTAAATGAGAAACTAAACATCCTTAATCCTTTTGTCCCCCGAAAAGATTACCAAAAGAAAGAACAGATTCCATTTTGTGCAACTCTTTGCTCTCCGTAATTGAAATTTCCCATTTGCCTTCCAGAAACTGCCCAGATTATGGTAGAAATGGCCAACTTAACAGAACGTTTAGCCAGCCAGCTCGGCGATGAAAGGGAGTTGAAAAGATTAGGACTGCAGAATCTCATCTAAGTTGGCTACGTGTCCATAGACCCCTTCCGTGCTCAGCTGCAGCTACAACAGCAATTCGAATGCAGTTATTCCGGGCTTCCTGCTAGTCCTTCAAGTCCTTGCCAGCCATCAATCAGATGGGACGGGGAGATGGGAGATGAGCACACAGGCCTGGGGGACAAGTGAAAAGCGAACCTGTTTGGCTATGCAAACCACAACGCTGACCGCCTGACCCAACAAATTACTCAATTTCTTTGTGCCCGGCATGCATATCGGCCGCCGGGAGTGGAAGGTCCTGGACCAGGGACCAGGGACCCCGCCTGGCGCTCCCAGAGGACCCAGAGAGAGCCCGGCTGAGGCAGCTGGAGGCAGCAGTCATCAACAATCAACTTGATGACGAGCACAATAAAAATGAAAACCGAAACCCGCCGCCTCACTTGCGGCCATCGCGCGGCATGCTCTATCTCGGTCTGTCGAGTTATTTGCTAACTTTTATTAATGCCGAAACGTACGGCAACGATTTACAACGACAATAAAAGCGCCTTTCCGTCCCGTTCCGGCCCGGTCCGCCCTCGCTATCATATCGCACAATGTCGCTCCGAGTCATAGTCATGCCACTTGCCATCGCTATCGCTATCTAACCCAGCCAAGCTGAGCCATCGCCAGCCCAGCAGCCATCCTAGGAGCCATTTGAGCCGGGAGAAAGCCAAGGCGGTCCGCCAAACTCCAAGGCAACCAAGGCACCAAGGCACTGGAACTGGAAGCCATCCTCTCGTGTCCTGACAATGGCAAGGAAGGTGCGGATCTCGATTTATGTGCACTGCACGCAGTCCCTCCAGCGGCGGCACTAGCGGGTGTAAAAGAGGGTGCGGCGACTGGCAGGATATGAAAAGGATCGAACATTGAGTATCCTATGTTTAATATGTGATGTAAGATAAATTAATGTTTGAATGTTAATTTCTTATGATATGTAATGAAATGTAAAAATGTTTATTGTTTATAAATATTATTGGATTTGTTTCAATGAAAAATGTAGCTTAAAAGCCTTAAATTGTCCAATTTATCTGAAAAATCAAACCTTATCCTATATTAAAAAAACAAAGATCATTATTAGTTCCCGGATATATAATCCTCTCAGCAGCATACCCCATAACCTTTACAAATTCCCCAGGGTATCGTGCATAAAAAAATGACTCTGGCTCCGTCCGACTTCTGTCCCTGGCAGACACACACAATGCATGGAATGTGAAAATCTTAAAGACTTTTGAATTGCCAGCCATAAATGCGCATTTATTTCTATGCTCAAGTTACTGGCACTGCCATTGGCATCGGCACTGGCGGTTGGTAGGAGCAGCAAGGAGCACCGAGGACCAGCGAGGAGCTGCGAGGAGCGGCAGCCAGCCTGCGTCACTTTGTCTCATTTTTGTGCTTCGCTGACAAATGCAGCCGTGCATATGCTGCCGCTCACCCACACTCACGCGTGCAGTGAGTTATACGCTCCTCCTCTCGGAGGTTCCCCTCCTTTCCGGCCAGAAAGCTCGCATCCAAATCCTCCTGGAACTCCTACTGGCACTCCACCGGATCCAATGCCGCTGCCCCCATGGTCCTGCCCCAACTGCTGGCAGTCAACGCATATTGGTAGCTAAGTTATCGCATTTGCGACAACAATGCCAAGCGCGGCAGAGAGATCTGCGATGGAGGAGCACTGGGAGCCCGGATTCGCTTCGGATTCGGATTCGGAATCGGAATTGAATGCTCCAGCAGGGGAGTCGGTGGAGCGATAGGGAGCGGCGATAGGAAAGAGAGGAGTCACAGTCACACTAGCATCTCGTATCTCGCATCCTAGTTGGGATGTACACTGAAAGAATCGTGTTTGTTATCAAAAAGGATAGTCATAACAAAGATAATATAATAATAAATGTAATAATAAGATTCATAGAGCGTATATCTAACATATTTTATCATTATATAGTCTAAAGCATATGCGTAACTTATCTTATAATTATATTGTCCTCGGTCAGAGTTCTTTATTAAGTCTGCGTAAGGCTTAACAGATTATTTGGCTTAACAATTTTGTATGTTTTAAATTCTATTAACATGATTCTAGGAAAATATTTGTAAGTTATGTATGTTTATATATTTAATTTGTTGAATATAATTTTGAAATGTTTTATTATTATTATATTAAGGCATAGTATCAGATTTATCGATTTAGATATGTGTTTTATTATTATTATATTAACTTAATATTATTAAGTACCAGATTCATTTATTTAGGTATAGATTTATTTTAGTTTCGGGCTACAAATGTCTACCAACATTTTCTTAAGCACTTTCTTGTTTGATATTAGTTTTCATAAGCGGTACTCCAAAACATCTTCATTGTTATATATTTTTTCAGTATACTGCAGTTAAGTCCTCTAGTATCTGTATCCTGTAGTACTAGTAATATCTAAATTTTATTTTAATTGCAATATTTCATAACTAAAATAATGTATTTTACCTATTGACATTGCACCAACCCGTCAATAATAAATACCAATTTCGATTTCCAAGTTAGTTCTTCAGACATATCTTGCAATTAAATTTCCTTTTCTTTGTAGTACAAAAATTCACCCACTTCTCTCAGTGCACAGCATCTCTTACACTTGCTTGCATATTTTTGCCATTTGAATTTGTAAAATCAACATCCATTAATCTGCACTCACACTCGCTGTGGCCCCGCTCCACGTCACTCCGCAGAGCTGTGCCCTTCGCTTTTGGCGACTGCATCTTCGTCGCCTCGTTTTGCATGCTCGGTTTCATTTTTGGAGCTGAGCGGCAGCAGCAGTAGCCAGAAAATATGAAAAATCTTCTAGTTATACTAGCAGTACTAAAAAGCAGAGGGGCTGGCTGAAGGGGACGGGAAACGTGGCGGAGGAGAGCAAGAAAAGCTGTGGCAGTCACTGCCAGTTGCCGTCGTCAGCTAGCATCGTTTGCGATAGTCTGGGCGACGTCATACGGCCCCGAATTTTCCATATCCAAACCCAAACCCCTAAAAAAGGACCCCTTTTTCACGTCCTGCTTCTGCTCCTGCTGCTGGTTGCATTATTTGCATTTTACGAGTTGCCTTGCCCTGGGAAGGTTGGAAGGTTGCCACGCTCTATATGGAACGTAAAAAGGGGGCGGTTCCGGTTGGCTTAGGGTTGGAGTTAGAGGAGGCTCTGGAAAGTGTGATAGTTGAGGTCGTGGCGACCCTCTAATGAGCTGCAGCGCAAAACAATAATTATCCTTAATGGTGGCCATTTGAAAACCGCAGCTCGAGGATCTGAGATAGCAAGGAAGCCCTAAATTGGCAGATCAAGCTGGAAATTATAGGATTATATCTAAAATGGTATTGGTAACTGACAGAAATTGAAGATGAAAAATTAAAACTTATAAAGTTTATAAGAAGTATATTTAATTTTATAACTTTTTATTTAAATACTTTAAATATTTTTAAAAACCTTAGAACTCTAGCAACATTTGTTTAATAAATCTCTGAACATCGCTGCAATATTAAAGTATTTCCTCGGCTTCAACTCCATATGCCTCAATTACTGGCTGCCTGTAGGTGCTGCACCACCTTCTCCCTCGCCATCTCATCCTGATGGCTTCTCTGCTGATGCCTCCAGCATCACACTCCTCTCCCCCGGCTATAGGTGCACCTCGGATTCCGATCCCCTCCAGTTGAGCCCGCCATCGGGTTGTCAACATCGGCGGAAGTGCATGTGTTTTTCCGTTGGAATAACTCCATTGTGTGTTTCAGTGCAGTCGGGCGAGCATCAGCGGAGCAGCCACCCCTCACTTAGTCACGCCTTCATCGCTCTGAATACCTCCATGTGGCCCTTTTTCTGGCCCTTCAAATGGGGACAGCTGATACGTATTCGAAACGTAAGCCTGGGGCACTGATATAACGTAACGTAAGCATGTCAGAGGAGAGTTCGGGGGGTTAGAAAAGGCTCTGCTAAGTAAGAGTCGAGAGTCCTTTACATTACATTATTGTAGGTTTAGTTCTTGCTCCTCTGGCTTCGATAGAGGGCAATGTCTCCATCGATATCCCTTGCATTGACCATCTCCACCTGAAGTCAGAGAGGAGTCAGGCAAGGACAGTCCCAAAAAGACAGATGTAATTAGTCGCCAAGGCTGTCGCTGATCGTCAAATAGGATAAATAACTGATTTTAACTGGAGGTTATAAACTAATTTTCTTTTTTCCTTTTGTATTTTTAGGATGTATTATAAATAACAGCTTAGAATTCCTAAAACTTCATACAAAATATTAGAAGGTATATTTAAAACATAAGCTTAATTTCATATTTTAAATCTCCTTTGATTTTCCCCAGTATGCAGTTGCAGCCACACACTCTTCTTACCAAGTAATACAGTCGTGATTCCAAGTGCCAGACATTTTGATTTTGGCCTCGGGTGGCATTTTAAAGGCCATGCCAACTAGCGACGGAGGCTTAAAGCTGCACACGCCCCGCTGACAAACTGTTGCCACTTGTGTTCCTGTCATGAATTATTGTTGACGCAGGCTGAAAGCGAGGGAACCCCCGCAAAAAGGAAAATGAGGCCGACCGGGCCAAGAGAATTGCGCCCAAAAGAAGGGCCCAGAAACAAAAGGGAGCTCCGCTGTGTGGGTGTGAGGAGCGAAGCTTAGGCGGAGAGAGAGAGAGAAGAAAATCCAATTCCAAAGGCATAAATCATGGCCAAAAGTTGCAAGGTTTTTTAAGCGACATAAATACAATAACTAACCAGAGGGAAAAATATAATTGCAAACGGCCCGAAAGGCCACAGTCCGTAGTCCGTCCCAAGAAGGTAAACTAAGCATGGGCCCATTGTTGTTGTGTCCTTATTATTATTATTATTATTGTGGGGCCCCGTTTTCAAGTGTCAAGCTGTGGCTAAGCGGCGGAGCGGGAAAAGGGCCGATTCACATACCAAACATAAATTGCTGAAAAGTGTGAAGAGAACATAATTGTAACATTCCTTGTTTTGGCCCAAAGCAATGCACCACCACCACCGCAGCTGAAGCAGGCAAGGAGGCCTCAAAATGGAGGCCAAAGCACAGCCAGACACATGGCCAGGATGTTAGGAGGTCCTGTCGTTGCTGTTGCTGTTGTTGTTGGTTCTGCTGCTGCTGCTGCCTTTGCCTGTTGTCGGCCTGCCTTTTTCAAGCATTCAATTATGTATGTCTGCGATCCCTGAGCCTGCCACAAGCACACTCCTCCTCACACACAACCGCACTCGCACAGTCGCACACCGAAACGAGGCAAAAGTTTTGTAATGCCCGCCAAAAAAAGGGGGCCAGAAGGGAGCAGGCGGCGGAGGAGGGGGCGTGGCAGCGGGGCAAAGGGCACGGCAAGGTGTGAAGGGTGTGTGCACCACACTGAGCCGAGATGACTGCCAAGCCAAAGGCGACTATTTGTTGTTTGCCACTCTGCTGGGATTTTGGGGTATATCAGCTGATGGAGGATGTTTTAAGCAAGATAAAATATATAATAAATTATAAAATGTTAAGAACTTTATTACTTAGGGGAATGAAGGGGAATATAATTAAATAAATAAAAATGATTGCTTAGATTGTAGAAGATACACAATTTAATTGCTTATAATATATGAAATAATATTACAAACATAGCGTAATTAAATTGATTTATTTGGATAGTCTCTGGTTAAGCTATAGTAATAACTTATCAATGAATTACAATGACTTCTTGTATTGGAAAATACTGTAGACTGATTGCCAGCTTTTTTTAAATATTTAGTTTTATTATATTAAAAAACAATCATCAGCAAATGAGTTCTGCTGAGGCCTCTTTTCAGAACAAAAATAATGGTTTTGCTTTTTGTCTACTGTCTGCCCTGAGAAGGTTTCGATTCTTGATTATATGGATTAAATAACTTAATTATTTGATTAATTCATTTATTTAACAGTCAGATTTATAAGTGATAGAACACAGAATGTGTTTACGTTTAGGGTTCCTACTCTTAATAATATTAAAGTAAAATCCAGATTAAACTCAATTAATATTGCACATATCCTTACATTATTATAAATTTACCTCAGAAAGTCCTATCTATACCTCGTTCTCTTGTAATCCGCTAATCTTCCAAACATAAATTCGTTTAATGAACATTCTTAGGGTATACAAGTATCCCCCATTTCAAGATGTGCTCTTCAATTATTCTTGTAGATTATGCCGTTTGTTTTTGTTATTGTCGCCTGAGCGCCATAATGTAAATGTAGCACAAACCTTTTTATAACACAGACAGGCAGACACAGGGACAGACAGGACACACACATGCGAGGGAACAGGACTGCCGCGGGTCGAGTGTGAGCGAAGGCGACAAAGAAGGACGAGTTATGTGTGAGCTTTCGCTTTTTGTTGCTGTCCTAGCTATAGCTGGGTCGCATATATATATAAAAAAATAACAAAAATAACAAAAATATATAGTAGCCAGAAAAAGTGGACCAAACGGCAGTCAGAGTCAGCTGTTTGCTGGCCAAAATATGCGAGCAAGTGCCGGCGAAACTTTGCTGTTGGCCCTTCGCCTCTGACTTTGCCATTTAATTTCCAGCCAGCTTTCGAGCAGCACTTCAACTGTGAAATCAGCAAGTGGCATCAAAAATATATGTACTGTACAAGCCATAAGCATATAGACATTCCATGCTTATGCAGCTGAAATGGCCATGCGAAATATGCCAAGGTCCGATTCGGGCATTATACTCAACAATAATATTCAACGTATTCAGGGTTCAATTGAAGAAACTGAATAATTCTGAAAGTCCCAAATATTTTTGGTAAATCGAGGGGTGGCCGAAGGAGAGTCGACTGGGTGCCGGGGGCCTTAAGTGCTTGATTTATGACCATTTGAATTGCCAGATACATAAATATTATAGCTCTGACAAATGGAATTAGGTCGGACAAAAAGAGAGAAAAAGGCATCGCAGATTATTATGAGCCATACAAGGGGGGATTAATAGATAAATTGTGGCCACAATCCAAGCATTTTCTAATGCTTGAATGATTGAATACTATGGCCCTTTGAATGCTGTATACATTTTGGGTTTTTATTGAAAACAACTGAACAATCTTATTGCATTTATCAATTAAAGAGTTAAGTAAATAAAAAACATTATGTTTTACAGGAAAATCTGTGACAGAAAGGAAAGGCTTGCGACTCACAGTAGTAAATTATAAATTTAGTTAAATCCTTATTGAGATTTAATTTAGAATCAAAATTATTAATAATATGAAACGTTTGGATTAAAGGTAGATATAATTGGTGCCTAAGAATATAGTTGTTTTTAAAAATAATACAAAACAAACAAATAAACTATATTCCTGTCATAAAGTTGAAAAGCTCTCTTTGATAAACAAAATAAGCAAATTCCAGAATAACTCCCTAATATTACCCTTTAAAAATGATTTATATACTGTGTCAGCTTGGGCTTACTTTTGTATATATGTTCTTGCCTCCCAGTAGCATCCTTTTAAAAGATTCCCGACCGTCTCTGATTGCAATATGCCCAAAAAGCTAGCCCGGAACAGTGACCAAAAAATGCAACAAGAGGCCAAAGAGTGGGAAATACGCGTCGGTTCAAAGAAAACTGCAGCGGAAACCGGAATTCCCAGCGCAAGATGTCAACCCTGTTAACCCTTCGCACAAAAAAGAGCGCCAGCGAAAATTGAAAGAAGCCCGACCGGAGGAAGGACCCTCATCACACACAGGGAAAAACCCTGGCCAACTGTGACCCGGGGTCCTGGGACTGGGACTGGGCCTGCGACTGGGGGAAAAAGTGGAAAACATTTTCTTCTAATAACTGCGCAGCAGAAATAGAAAAAAGCGAAGGAGCGATGCGATGCGATGCGAGGCGAGCGATGAAAATGAAAACGCAGAAAAACGAGACAGCGGCAATTTCGCTTACAAAATTGCCAAACCAAAAAGGACTTTGAATTCCAATTGCAAAGGGATCGGGTCGTCCGTCCGGTGGTATCGGCGGGGATGCTGCTCGTCAGCCTTAAAAACGCAACCGCAGAGCATGCAGACGTGCCACGCCCACACAACGAACCAACATAAATCATAGACAACAAAAAGGACGGCAGGATGCGAGGCGCGGCGAGGGAGCGGGAGAGTTTGCAGAGAATACTGCGGCCAGCTACAAAAAACTTTCAATATCAGCAATGCAAATTTGGTTGGCCAGAGGGTAATGTAATGGGCAGGGGGTATCGAGGAGGCAGTGGGGCCGCCGATGACGCAACGCCACCCAAAGGCAAATGTTGAACCATGGAAATCTATGCAGCAGGAAAAAAGGAGACGGGGAGCAGCAGCCTCCGGACGAGCCATCAACGATGAGTCAATAGGGTCAGCCCAGCACCCGCGGGTCACAGTGGACAAAAGTTTGGTAAAGCCGCAGAAATGCGACTGACAAAGACTGGGACATCTCTCCATCGGAACTGGAACTAGAGGAACGCACTTTTTGTGTCCTTCAGCGGAGGAGAGTGAAAGTTCGGGTGAGTGGTTCTAGGCAAATAAAAATGTATGTAGCAGATCAGTCAAGATATCCTTTAGATACAGCAAGTTGCTTTTTAATCTCAAATCGGTTTGGAATTTATTTTATTGCACTATATCTTTTGTTTATATGTTCAAGAAACTATTCTCAATGAGCAATGATCTTATTCACTTTACTAGAAACTCTTTCTTTAAATGATTTTTGCCCTGCAGGATAGGTAAAGCGTTCTGGTAACCTTTTCTATTTCCAATCACAGAATACAACTGCGTATTTCTTTTTTGCTAAGCTCACTAAAACATCCAGTGCCCGTTCATTTGTGTCTTTTAATTTCCTGGGCATAACGCCTCAGTCCACTGTGCTGATCGGCGCCAAAGGGTAAGAGTTCCGGGGTTGAGGTTTCTCCGCTGGGCGCTTCATTTGAAGAGCTTTATGCAAACGTCTTTTGCATTGATGAGAATGCAAAGGCGGAAGGTGGGGTTCAGCCCAGCGAGGGTCCTGGGAGGTGCCAGCTTCGAGCTTTTGTCGAACGTAATTAAAAATGCTGCAGTTGATGCTTAACTAGTTTTTAATAAGTTTTTAATTAAAAATAAATATGCATTAGTGTGTAAAAAAATGATGAGCGCCAGATGCCCAAACGAAGGACGTCCGACACGGAACCCGGAATACGGAGCACGTGACCCGGACTGGGGGACCAGGACACGTGGCAGGACAGCCGCTCCGGGGTGGGAATTGCGAGCACATCATCATCGCCATCATTATCTTTTTGCCGCTGTTTGCGCTACTCATTACATGGCGTGTAGACAAGGCAAACAAAATTGAATTAGCATAGCTAGAGCAGGCAGGGTGAGCGCAAAAAGAGAAGATGTATAAAAAATCACGCATACGCCACCGTCCGCCTGGAGTCCCGGGTACGTTCCTCCGGGATATGAGCCGATGGTCCACCCACCCTCAATGGTTTTTGCCACTCCACTGCTGCTGTCCTACAATTGCCCTCAACAATGTGAAGTGCGGAAAATTATTTGAAGGTTTTTATGGTTGAGGCCTAGGTGGTACCGATTGGTTTAAGCTTGGAATGAAGATATATATTATAAATTATTTGAACTATAAGCATAAATTATAAGGTATTACCTAGTCTATTTAAATGGAATTATAATAACACTTGTGGTGAAATGAGACAACCTATAAAATCTTGTTTCAAACAGAATTCTTTAAATTTAGATTGAATAAATTTATTTTTTTTATAATAAAATATATATTTTAAAATAAAAGATTTTGACTACGACACTTAATTGTTCATTCTCCTTCTTTTATCAGCCTCCCCATAAATAAGAATTTTCCATTTTTCGTTCTGTATTTATTTTTAATATTGCATATATTATTATTACCTATATTTTAGCTCGACAAACCCTACGTCTTAGCCATAACTCCCTTCTTCAAGTAAACAAAATATGGGAAGTGCAGGGACCTCGGGTACAGGATGGCTTAGCCTACCCCCTAGGCCTTAGATGGTTCCCTACTATTTGCTTTCACTAACGAATGCAGGCAGCGGCAACGGCGGCTCGCAGGTCCGCTTCCCCGGGTCCCTCGAGATTAAGGTGCCTCCACTCCATCCCTCTGTTCCTGCTCCACTAAGTGTGGCACGGCTCAGAGATGAATTCAAGCGCAAAATTATGTAGCCACACAGAGATACACAGTCTGTGGGACAATCAAGCAATGAAATTTCATGCGTTTGCACATGCGTTTGCCCCTGCTTAGCTTTGGGGGGTGGGATAAATTCCCCCGCTTAACCTTACCGCTCGCTTCACAAACAAGTAACACATTTTCACTTCCTTTGAACCTGCTAGGAATTTTAAAATGTTTTTTTTTCGGTAGATTATCCGCTTTTAGCCCCGGCCACGCCTACGTCCCGCCGCACAATGCACAAAAGGCACGTACCAAATGTACCGACCCGGTGAGGGGTGAGGTCCTGGCCAGTGATCCCATCGTCCGCTGGCTCCCTCTGTGTGTGTCTGAGTGTGCGAAAATATTACTTGACTGACATTTAAATTAACACAATCACAGTTATTGGGCGCCCAACTTTAGTGGTTTCGGGGCTGAGCCGGATTTCGTGCTCCGTCTCAAAAGTCACTGGGCGCACACACCACACACATTCAGTCGCAGAAACTGGCCAAAAAATCTGTTCTGTTCTGTTTTCCAAAATGAGAGCAAAATCTCTGGCCGAGAAAAACTTGATAAATCTTTTGTTTGGCTTTGGATTGGTATGGCTGTCAGGGATTTCACTCATTTTTGGTATTTGCTGGAATTGGTAGAATGCTGAAAACCACCAAAAATAGAAACATGAAGCGCTATGAAAATTTGGAAAAGAACTTTGAGGAGTTTTAAGTAAGATTTATGAATTTTCCTATTTAGTTAAATATGCATGTGATATGTAATGTGGGAGATGTTTGGGGTAGCAGGGAGATGTCACACTTCAAAGCATTACAAGATTAGAAGAACATCTATGGAGCGAATGATCGGTTGAGGGTTGATTTATGAATGTGTCATATATCATATCATAAAATATGTTGTTAAAGGGAAGAATTAATATTATTTTAGGGGAAAGTTTAACTTCGATTGTGCGAGAATTTTTATTTTTTGTTTCTCATGCATTGTTTGATTATTATTTAATGCCAAGGATCAGAGTTTACCATTTGTGGGTTGATTTATATTATTTATAAAACATTTTAGGTTCATTTTCATTTATTAACTTCTACACTCTTCTATTTTTTTACAAATATTTGTATAAGCTCTTAAATATTCCTATACGTTCTTATACCTTCTTTTATATTCTGATATGTTCCTAAACATTCTTTATTCTTATATACTCGAATTATACACCTTAAATAAAGACTATCCAGGCTCTTGTATTCAATCTGGGCACCTGATTTTCTTCTCTTTTCATGTCTTACATCAATTTCTTGATCTCCCTTAATTGCTGCCCCGAAAAGACGTCCATTTTGGAGACAGAATTAGATGTAAGTCACTGGGAAAGACTACCCTCTCGCCCCCTGAGACATGTGTGAGAAACATATAGCCAATTGACTTGATAAACTTTCAATTAAAACTTCAAACTGCCGCCCCCATGCGAACTTAACATTTCTTTTTTGTCATTGGCTGCACTATTGTGACATTTTCCCTTTGTTTTCCGATTTTTTGTCTTATATCTCTTTTTTTGGGGTTGGAAGGGAATGGTCGGTGGGTCAAACATTTGACTCGATTGCTAGACAGTTTACGGGTGTATGAAAGTGTCTGGCTATCCGCTTTTTCCGGCTCTATCAATCTGCCCCGTCGGTGTCCCTGCTCGACTTATGCGCGTGGGCGTTTTTTAATCAAAATGTAACAAGCCAAAAGCAAACAAGGATGCCAGGTCCTGCCCAGCTCTCCTCCTCTCTAGCCCTCCCTGCATCCTGCTCTGTTCGTGGACAGAGCTCATGGCCTGGATTAGTAGTGCAGCAGCAAAAACGAGAGGCAGGAGCAGGAGCAGCAGCTGGATAGAAGCAGGAGCAGGAGGCCCAAAAACAGATAACGAGAGTTGCCGGCTATAGAAAAGATAGTTCTTGTTGCCCTCCCTTGTTGCACACTTTTTATTGGACTTTATGCGCTTTTGTGCCGGACCCCAGCCTGCTCCTGCCGCTGCTCCTGCTCCTCCTCCGGCTCCTTTACCCTTCGGTGTTTGCTTTGTTCAAAGGAGATGGAAAAAAGGTACCCAAGAAGCGCATAAAAACCCATGGCCCCGGGTCAGAAGCAACTCAATAAGCGGGGCCCGAGAAGTAAAATCAAATGAAGGGGAAACCTTACTAATTTCCCAGGATCGGGGCCAGGATCCTTGGGCCCCCGCCCCGAGCTTGATTAAATATGAGGGAAAGCGGCAACGATTGTTTACCTTATCCGGCCAATTTGTAACTAAATCGGAGTCGGAGATGAGCAGCTAAGCTGCGTGTAAGCCCTTGAAAGCGCCACTTCATCAGTCTCTGTCCTAATCGTGGCGGGAATGGGACCAGAGTCCTGGCTCCTGGCGGGAGTCCTTTGTTGGTCAGTTCAGAAATTAATTAACCAGGAACACACACAGGGCATAGTTTCAATAGCCCCGACAGCAGCAACGGCCTCGGCAACGGACTGGCAGTGGCAGTGGCCATACAATAAAACAATAACGGAGGCATCCTGCGTCCTAAGACCCAAGGACTCCGCACTCCACCCGCCTTCAGTCCTCATCAACACATTACAAGCCACTCAATAAGCTGCCATCGACGGCGCCTAAAGTGCCAAGAACACACACACACCCTAGCAGCACACACACCCCGAACAAGGGGCCTCGGGATGATGATGAGGCTGCTCGGATGGCGATGATCGGGCCCAGATGATGAAGCCCCAGTAACTGTAATTTGCTGCGTTCAGTTTTAGTTCAAAGGCTAAGGATATGTAGGCCCTGCCTTCGAAGGGTCGTCCGGGACCTTTTGTTCTCTGACCTCATTGACTAACCGGGCTATCCTAACAATGTGAAGGCTTCAAATGCCTTTTCTATGGACGCATTCGTCCATGTGGGCTAAGATTTTTGTGCCGGTCATCATCAGCAGGGTGGTGACGACGGCGATGACTGGACTGGGCCTGGACTTTGGTCGGGAGGGTCTAAGGTGAGCCAGAGGTTAGAGCGAAGAGTTGTTAAAATAACAGAACCTGAGCAATAAAACATGGAGTTTTCAGGAGTCTACACTTTGTTTTTAATATTTGTAGAGGAATATTAGAGTGTCCTTTATAGAGGTTGGAGTGTGTGGAGTTTAGAGTTACTTTAATAGATTATTCGATAAATATTCAAATAAAGCTTCAAGGCCACCTTCGTTTTCTTATCAGGTCTTCCCCCCTCTGATTCTAATCAACTTCCTTTATGCCTAACGATGTGTCAGCCCTCGTGTGACGTCTATATGCTCGTCCCTGAGTTGGCCAGGTTCCCTCAGAGAATGTACTGCCATGCATTCGGTGCTGCTGCCACATTCTGGCCATTCTTGTGGGTGGCTGGCTGCGTGGACGGGTATTAAAAACAAAGGACCCATAAAGATTATGTCAAAAACAAACTATTCAATTAAGTAACTAAACTAACTGACGTTGGCAACAAAGGAAGGGTGGGCGGTGGGAGTGGATGAAGACGATTTGGAAAGCCACTTGTACAGCTGCTGCCGCTCCTCCTGCCTGCCACACATGCCGCACATGAGGACTCACAGTCACAGTCACCCGGACTTATGCCAACTGTTGAAGCCCAGGGAACTTTTGGTCTTTGTCAGGCCAAACTCAACAACAACAATTACAAACGTCTTTGCTCTCGGACTCTGTTTTTTGTTTTATTTGCATAGCACACAGATAGAGATTGAAAATGATGAAGAGATTGCGAGATCTGGGCTGAGGCTTTTATGGGGGAAAAATAAAGAAAGGGATAGCTTCGAGAGCTGGTCACAGACTTGAGACCAAGAGGGTGAAGTGGCTTCGGTGCCCCCGCCAAGTTGCATGGGGAATTTGTCTAAAGAAAATATAGCTAATATTGCTTTATGTACTTTACAGGAACTTAGGGTATATTGATTAGAAGGAAAGTTTGTTTAAAGAAAAATAGAGAATTCAAAGTTTAAGTAAGTTAACTTTTTACCATTTACTTTAAAGAAATCTTTCTTGAAGGTTAAATATTTACCAAGTTTACAGGTAACTCTCGCTTCGTTTCTCTGATTTATTCTTTCTTTTTGTAATAATATATGAGACCATGTCGATGGTCAAACTTCGGTGTGTTGTTGTCTCTCCGCGAAGTCCGTCTTCGTTATTGGCATTATTAGCAAAAGGCTTAGGCCGCAGCGCGTGTCAGGACTCCGGGCACTCCCCAGCCAGGATCTTCTTGGGGACTGAGCGACGTGGAGAGCCCGCTGTGGCACGTGTCATAAAATAAACAATAATCCGAGGCAGCGCCTGCCATTCCACATAGCTGCACAATAAATTGTATCTAATAATGCGCACCGTGCAGTAGAACAAACAATCAATCAATAGACAATATTTTCACTCCCTTCCCAGGGCCTCTCGGCGCTGTTCTTCGAGCTGCCAGCGATTTTGTTTTCGATTCCGATTCCTATTCCTATTCCGATTGCCTTAAAACAAAGAGCGAACAATGAAAAAAAAAGCTTAAACAAAAATCGTAGAAAAATAGAAATGGAAAGACAAGAGGAGGACTTGTGTAAGGAGTAGAAAAAAGATAAATATTTATACCCCGAGCGCAGTGCAGGCGACGCTCGACTTGTTTTTTCAGCTTCGCTGAGCGTATAGAACTAGATACGAACAGCGGGTGGGACTGGGTCGGTGAGGTGGCTAAGAGCATTTGTAGATAATAAAAAACAAGTAGGTAAATACAATATAAATGCTGGTAGTCCCCGCTCGCAGTGGCTGTGTCCCGGCCCTGTGTATCTTACAGATACGATTCGGTTGCAGCAGGAGCAGCAGCCAGCACTTTTATTACATGCGACTTTTCTGCAAATTGTGGAACCATTGTCTTCCCCAGATCTGTGCTCCATGGCCAAGGGGCCAAAGTGTTTGAGTTCACTGGCGGAAAGCGGAAAGGCAAAGAGATCGAAATGAACTACGACCCATCCAAATGCTCGGACGGGCTCAAAAGGTTGTGAACTCCAGCCCCGAAAATCCTCCTCCTCCTTCCCAGGAACCAACCAGCCAGAAGGGTTCCACAGCCTTCCGCTTTCTGCTGCGATGGCATTCTTATTTATAAAGCCAAAGGCAGGGCCGAGGAAACCACCTTTGGGTTCGAGACGCTCGTTATCCCTGCGGGCGTAATAACTAGTCGATGATGCGAGAGTTGTTCGATCAAATTGGTAAGCAAATGTGTGGGAAAACTATGGAAGGGAAGTGGGGAGCAGACACAGGACAGAAAAGCTATGGGGGTGTAGTGGCAGACATAGAAACATAGAAATCCTTTCAGGGCAGTCCTGTCATTACAACATGCATAGAAATCTGTTACTATTAAAGATAGATCTTTAAGCTTTCGTAATTGTAGGTTACCTGCGAGGTAAGCTCCCTTCATCTAGAGTTTTCCTAGGACTTACACCTCAACTACCCCTAAAGAAGTGCTTAATGCCCAGGAAAAGTCCCAAAAGAGCAGCGGCAGAAAACCCGATTGGAGATGGGAAAGTGCTGGCCATTTCGGACTGCTAAGTAGTGGGCAATTATTTTTACGACAACTAGTTAAGGGTGGCGGCGAGGATGGGGCAGGGCGGCCACTTAAATTTGCTACTCGCTTCTAATTGCGGGTTTTTCTTATCCCCAAAAGAGACGCAACAATGGTAAAAGGAAAACAATGTAAGCAGCTGAGAAGGAGCAGCCGTTGCCGAAGCCCTTAAAAAAGGACGAAGGAGGGGCCGGACGAAATGTGTGTGTTGATAGCTCCAGATATGAAGTTGAAGTTGGTCGGAGCGAATGCGAGTTGATTCGAAATAAATACATGAGGGTCGAGGGTTGGCGCAACAAAGCAAAGTTAACTTGCTTAAAAACTTGCCACAGATAATGAGTTCCTAAGATAGATGGACCCGCCGCCCCCTCCGTCACCTTTTGTTCGTATGAAACATAACTCAAACTGTTTGCTTAGTTGTTTTTATGGCGCTGGGTCTTGGTCCTTGGTCCTTGGTGCCTGGCTTGACTCCTCTCAGTGATAATGATAACGAGAGCTCACAAAAGTAACAAAACGAAGCTGCACCCAAGGGTCCTTTGGATGGATGGATGCACACAGAAAAATGTCATGATTGGATGAGGCCTTAAATCTCTTTATTTTGTCTATCAATAAAATTGTTATTGTAAACTATAAGAAATATGGAAATTGGATAACAAAAAGAAAGCAAAATAAATACAAAAAGTTAAGGTTTTAACTTTACTTTTGTATAAACTTTAAAAAAGAGAGAAAAGAGCTTGCTTAATTCATAATCGCACTTTTTAAAGAGCCATGATATGGACTTTTACAATTTTATAATATATTTGAATTTGTATTTACTTTACTTAAAGAATAATATAATTTTTGTGGCAATAAACTAACCTTAACTTCTACCGAAATTCCCCTAATATTTCTCCCTGTGATTTGTAGTCTGGGGTCAAGTATCAGAAATCTGTTTGAGACATTGTTGATGAGTGCAGAAGGAGTTGTCTGTGTCTCGGAAACTCTCGGCGACTGAATCGGCTAGATAAGCTCAGGGTTGTGACTCCCAGACACACTCCCCTCCGTACACACACCAAGTTAAAGCAATCAAAGTTGAACATTGTGTCTATGTTTCGTCAAGTTTGAATGCAGAAAACTGGGAGCGGTTAACACAGGAAAAGTTATTTGCCGGTGCTATGCTTTCCCGAAATTAGAAGTGAATATAAAGGCAGGGAAACTGTTGAATACCTTGCGAAGCTGAAACTTTGATAACTTGAGAAAATGTGTATTTTAAACACAAATTTTCATAAAGATTTAAGAGTAAACAAATAGTTATTTGTAATATTAATCCATTGATCTCTTTAAAGAAAAAGACAACTATAACAGCCAGAGTTGAATGACTCTCCCACATTATATATTAACATAAAATTAGTCTCTATTTAAATATTTATTTAAAATTAAACAGTTTTAATTATTCCCCTGGATATATGCAGTTATGGAAGTTACATGTAGCAACAGAATCATGCGGGTGCTAATTGAAATGCTTTGATGACATGGCCGTTGACATTTTTTAGATTTTTAATTAAATTGCTGTCAACATTTTTTGTGGATATTTTTCATTTTTCCATTTGGCTGCATTTCATGGGGGATTTTCTGACTTCCCCCTGTATACTTTTTTCCACCCCCTCCTGTTCTAAAGTGCAAGTGTCAAATTATTACATGCTAACTAATTTGGGGTTATTCGTGTTTTATATATTTTTTCTCGCTCCTGTTTTTTGCATTGTTCCTTGTTTGAGTTTTTATTCGATCCCCGAGTGTGTGTGTTCTTTTCAACCGCAAAATTGAAATGTTTTAATTGAAACTAAATGTTGCCCCCGTGTATTGGCGAGCAAATAAAACAAGGGCCCGAACAAGGGCAAATACACGCCGGTTTGAAAACAATAACAAGAACACAAACACCCAGAACCGGCAGCAGGACTAACAGGAAAACTGGAATCCGGCAATAATAATTACATCGAGTGGGGAGGAGGAGAGAGGAGTGGCACGAGTTAGGCAAACTCCCCCTCCGTTCTCTCTATTTGCGACTTTGTCCTGGCAACTCCATCACAATGCAGTAAACTCCGGAAATCCGATTTGCGCCCCCTTTCCATTCATTTTGCAGGACCTTTCAGGGTAACGAGTTGTGCTCCTCTTGCTGCCGTATCCTCTCTATGCAGAACTGCATTGAATCGCCATCGAAGCCGCTTCTCCCCAAATTTAATTGTAAATACATAAATCGCTTTACGACCGCTTTTTCGCTGTCATAATTTTGTGTGTGTCAGTGTTTGTGTTTGCTTCCACCTTGGGTTTCGGTGCTTTTATTTTTTAGGATTTTTCACATTGCAAAGCGTTTAAAAAAGGCCAAAGGCTTAAGCCTCGTGCGGTCAACAAAAAGCTGGCCGCAATGGGAAAAATAAATACGGGCTCAGGCCGCTGGATAAAACAGGACCAAGAGGACCAGCCCCGACTGTCCTCCGGGTCCTTTTCAGGCCGCACTGAGGGACATCGTCGTACACACTCACACAAACAGGGCACATAAAAATGCATTAAATAAAATTTGTCATATAAATCTTGCAATTTATATGTTTGCGTGTGGCCTGCAGTAGCCCGAAAAATGTAATTTACAGACCCAAAGCTTTGGCCAGTAAGTATGAATGAGGGAGTATCAAGGGTATGCTCGAAGAAGGAACTGAAGGATATTTGATAGGAAAAGAAATATAATATATAGGTGTCTAGAAAATAGTACTATATGAATTTAAAAATATTTGAAAAACACTTGAAGCAAGCATTGTATCTGAAACTTAAACTATAGACTTCAGTCTAAAATGGTTTCAATATATTTTAAATAATGTAGCTCAGCTTTAAATATTAAAAAAAAAAAATTATCTAAGTTCAGTACAATACCGTAATATTCCAGGACCTCATAGCATACTTTCCTCCGCCGGAAGTCCCCTAAAGGGTAACCCCAAAGTTGTAACAATTCACCGCCTTAATACACTCTTTTTCGCTTTCGCACGTCATCTCGAGCGAGCTGCCGTATAACTCATTAAGAGCGCTTGTCGCAGGTGCTAATTCGTTAAAATGGAAATCAGAATTTTCCAATTAAACTGCGGATAATAAATTGGCCTGGCCGAAGCCCTGCCACATATATACAGATATATACATACAGAGAACTTTTGGGGGTTCTGGAGTTTTTCGGGGGTTGGCCGGCCAGCATCAGAAGCAGCAGCTGCGTGGCGGCTCTGGGCAGAAAGGAAATAAATTATAAATACGCCGGAAGTTCCAAGTCAGCATGAAAGGGCGAAAATACACACACTGGCGCACACACCCCCATTCTGGCCCACAGGTTTGCATTTCCGTTAGCCAGCTAATTTGTAAAAAGCTGTTGACCAGCACACACACGCAGCTGAGACTCGGCCAGAAGATAAACTATGTGTACAGCATATAGTGCACATATATAGGCAGATACTTTATCTAATGCCAGACGACGTGTGGAAATTTAGATGTATCCTCAGACAGGCAGAAGCACTCCCACCCACCCGCCACCCATCACCATTGCGGGGGGCCAAGGACGAGGGCCGGCAATTAGATAAAACAAACGCATTGCTGACAAAGGCAATGCAATTTTGCTTGCCAACCGCAGGAAAAGTTGAAAACATCTCAAATATGGTGAAGTTTAGCCAAGGGTAGTATAGGACGGCTAGAAAGTACAGTAGTCACTGGACAAAGGGACACTTAAGCTTGAGGAATTCATCTTTATCTTTAAGGTTTCAAATATAAGCTTTTTAGTTTGGAAATTTATAAACTGACGCTCTAATTTATATTAAATGTTTGAGTTACAGGAATTAAGGCTTAAAGAGAGTTTAATTTGTCTAAACATTAAATCTATAAATATAGATTTGAAACTAAGTAAATCAAGGTTCTCTAAATTATTTACAAATAACAAATAGCTTACTTTTTATTAGTTTTCTCTTCTAGCAATCAGGTTTAAAAGGCACACCCTTAAGCCAGGGCTATTGCCCTGATAATTCAGTGCTAAGGATGTCCAAATTGTTGCTGCCATTTAACGCTATTACACCCAGATATATATATGTATATATATATATTATATGTGGCTATATCTCCCCGCTGAAGTGAAGCTTCCAGAAGCGGAACGAGGAGTCAAAACTGCTGTTGCCGCAACTTGAAGTATGCGTGGTCCGAGTGGGTTTCAGGGTGGATGCATCACGGGGGGTGGGCTCTGGAGCGGAATGGGGCTGCTATTGTGCGGCAGGAGCAGCTGCAAGCGGAACAGCTCAACAATTCAATTTAAGATTCGTGCGCAATTTGCGCAATGCAAGGCAGTGCCAGGAGGAGGAGGAGGAGGAGGATCGTGGGGGACTGTGGCACAGTGCGGTCTCCGTGCGTGGCAGCGACTGACTCGACTTGACTGCCAGTTGATTCATATGGCAGGCGGATGGCCTGCTTCACTTCCACTTGCCACTTGGCGCTAAGTATTACGCCACTCCTCTGCTCATCCTCTGGCTCATCCCGAGCATCCTGGGCATCCGAAGCTTATGCGTGTTACGAGCTGGGTAATTGTAAAACTGGCTCATTTATCTCTCCGCGCATTTTGTTGACGCTTTCTTTAAGGCGCTACACATTTTGCTACAGCAATATCCTTATACAGAAAATGAAATGTAAGTCCTTTAAGTAAATCCTCCATAAATGTAATAAATAAAAGTTAAGAGTTACTAAGATAAGAACATCTCTTTCCAAATTATTATGAAATTCTAGTCATATTTTAGCAGCTAAAATCCTCTTCTTTGCCGTTCAAAAACCAATTAAGCCAAGAAGTTAACAATTTTTAATTTGATTCTTATTTTGTTTCAACCCCTTCGACACACACTCTCTTCAGGTCTGCTGACCCTCTGTCTTTCGGTCCTACCCTCCCCACAGCTGCTCCGCAGCAAACAAGAGTTATTTGGCTTTCCAATGGTTTAATTAAAACATTGTTACTTCATTGTGAAAATGCGCAAAGTGTAATTATATAACATTTTCACAACCACGCTGCCACACACTTACCCAAACACTCACTCGCACTCTCCCTTACAGTGGAGTCCAAAGGAAGATAGTTTTATGGTTTTAAAATGCTTTATTAATTAAAAAATATTAAGTTGCTTAATTCAATATATTATTTATCATTTAAAATAATTGACTTAATGTTATTTTTTATATAAAATTAAACTAGCTTAAAATGTGATTTAAAATCTGTGGATATGGTTTTCTGCAGAAGAAAAAGAAAGCACAACATTTGTTGTTTCTGTGGCTTTATATCTAGGTATTATTTTGAAACCCATTTTAAGTTACCTTAAATATAATTTTGAAAAACCTAAAAAATTGCTGGAACTATAGTTTTGACCGCTGCTGTACTTAGACCCAGTTAGAGCGCTTGGCAGTGCTAACAAACAAATACAAATGCAGCAAAACCAGCGGCGGGACAGACAAAATGTACTACATATGTCGGTAAAAAGGGGGAGCCTTGCTGGGTCCTGGGGAAGGTAACAAAGGGGTAGAGGGGGGCTTCCCCGGCACCCGAGTGCCGGAGCAAGTGAAGCCGCTTTGAGCTTTAACGCTTTGTACAGATTTCCGTGCGTGGGTGTGAGTTTGCCAGGACTCGCTGCAAGTGTGTGTGTGTGTTGGCTCAAATCGCTTGGCTCCAAAAGTTGACACGCACATGGTTATAATAGGTAGAAAATTAAATTAAGCCCGGGCGGCGTCTCGGAAAAGCAGGCTACAATATTTGCACGCTAATCCAACGACATACATATATGTTTAGTATATACATATATACATATATTATTATAGAGAGTAATGTAATAGAGATGCGTTTGAAAATGGGATTTGGCAACTAACAAGCACTGCGGAAAATAGGAATGAATAGATCAAGGATCAAGAATATAATTAATTAGTTATGGGGACTTCAACTGGGGGACTTCCATTCAATATATTTTATTGAATCCTTAAATTGTTCCAAAATCATAACATCTCTGACTTAACAGATCGCTGATTAATAAAAACTAAAATGAACCATTTTCGGAGTGCTAAAAAATATAATTACTCAAATATTTGTTTACTGATTAAAAAGTTGAACTTGCTCTTAATCAATTAGATAATATATTTAATTTAACAAATGAAAGCCATAAGACAAAGACAATTTTTCTTATCAAAAATATTTAAATGGAAATCTGACAATTATAGTATAACAAGAAATCTAAACTATTTTTTGGACAAAATATAAAATTCTATTATATCAAAACTCAGCAGTTTTCCCAAACCTATTAAGAAATTTCTTTATTACCAAATTTATACCCTCAAAAGACTTTTTTAGACTTCCCCTAAAACCCATTACCGCCTATAATTTTGCAGGAAATCAAGTTTCAGGATAACTTTGTTACGCTAAATCCATTTAATATCTTATTCAGCAGCCTTTTCATTGACACCGGATCACCTTCCAAACCCGGGAAACTCCTGAAACTCCCCCTACGGACAGGTTTTATTTTAAGCCTAGGCAACCCTTTAATAACTTAATTGAGGTTGACGCTTTAAAGACGTTGCCTGGCCTTGGGGCGGGGCTGGAAAACAAAGGAGCCAGAGATGAGTTCAGGCTTATATCAACACACACACGCACAAAGGGCAATAAGCCGAAATGCCAAAATGCCAAAATGCCAAAAGGCTTGAAATAAATTAACTTTTTTGGTGATTTTATGTAAATCGTGAAATGGAAAGCGCTAGAGCTCTGCCAGACGACGACCGACCGACCCACTTATATTTATTTAACGATGTGACCCAAATTTATTTCTCCATGTGGAGTGTTTAATTAGACAAGTTCCCCCCTGGTCTTTACGACTCGAGTGGGTTTCTGCTTTCCCGTCAAGGTCGAATGATATGCGCATATAAATAAAACCCAACGAGGTCCGTCCCGAATGGGTTTCGGTTTCGGGGGCTGGCTTATCTTCGGGGCGGGCCAGGCCAAAAATTTACGTACTGTTAAGTAAAGGATTTGTGGTTAATGGCGGTCGTCGGTTTTTGGCCACCGCCAGATTATTTTTTCTCCCTCGCCACATGCATATGTTGCGGGGGCCGAACCAGGTTCCATGTGGACGCACAGCTCCTTGGGCTGCTGGGGCCGGGATGGGTTGCTCAGGATGTGGGCAATAAATTTGAGTTGTAATCAAATTTAAATTAAAGTTGTTGGCCTCGGTCAGATTGAGGGCTGCTGCTGCCATTAGGCCAGAAATGAATGAAGGTCATAACAGGGATAGGATTGGTCTAAAGGCAACGATTGTTAGTGTTTATAAGGCTTTAGATCCATCATCTTTAGGGCATTAAGTGTTTTTGTTTTAATTTAAATTATATATTTCTAATAAAATTTCCTTATTATGCTATTTTTTTTGTTTTTATTTCATGATTTTAATGGTTCCCATATCATCTACTATTAAATAATCAGCAAAAGTCTTTTGAAATTTAATAACCTATTGAGGAGTAATCAAAGTAACATTTTATTATTATATTTACTTATATATTAACTTTCTTATTTAAGTACGATTACTTAGGCTAATTCCAGACACAAATAAATCTGTTGTATCAGGGATAACTTCAATAGCTTTTTAACGTTCATCTCATAGCTCCAATTGGATTGCAAAGGCTTGGTAAATACAGGCTGGCTTGAGGTGAACCCATCCTGAACCTAAGCAAGCAACCCCTGGTGGTCCCTGGAATCCATTCCCCCAACTCGAAAGAATCAACCAAAATGCAAATTGTGACATAAGTGGACGGCTTATCAAGCTAGCAAATCCTTCGGCCAAAACACAGATATGAGACTGTGACAAATCTGGCCAGGACCTCAGCTGTCATGAACGCTCCACGGCTCTGCCGCTCCCGGCCCCCTTTGAGCTCGGGAACGCCCCGGCTAAGCCCGGGCTTAGATGTGTTAGATATGTTCAACAGCTGCGTTATTTCCATTTTTCCACTTTTCCACTTTCCCCGTCAATTTTTTGTGTTTTTTTTCTCTCCTCGAGACCATGACAACTTTCAATTTCCATGACCGTCCCGCCCCGCTCGTTGGCAATTTCAATTTTCCAAAGCACACGCTTGGCCCAGAAGGTCCTGCCACGCCCACCGGCTTAAGGCGGTCCAAGGACACAAAAATATATTCTAATCCAATCGAAGCATTTATCAGCGTAACCGATCGACAAAAGTCGAGAGTTATGCATCAAAGTCACGAGGCGATGAGCCAGCGGAGATAGTCGCTGCCATTCCCCCGGGCAATTACCCCCTTTTGCCTTTTCCCCTTTCCGTTTTTCCGGCTTTCCGCTCGAGGGGAAATTGATGAAATTTTTTTTATGTAAATGCTGCACTAAATCAAAACACATTTCACACACGCGCACACGAGCCGGCAATTTGATGCTGCATTGAGCAGGCGGACTTGACAAAAGCCAAAAACCCAAAAGCTAACCCCGAACTCAGGACTCAGGGCTCAGAATCCAGAACCAGAATCGTCCTTCTATCCCCGCATCATAAAAATATCCCTAACAATTTTTGCAGTAATGGCCAGACATAAAAAATACGCAACAAAAACAAGTGCAGGGTGTCGATATATGTTGGAGGTTGAACGAACAGTTGATATCCTATGAAAGGAGGGGAGAAACTCTAGGAGTAAGGTATTCTAAGGGTTTTGATCCATGTATACCGTCCATGTATGTATAAATAAAAATCAACTTAAACCTAATTTGTTTAATTTATTTAGGAAAGATTATGCCGAGGTCTTAGCTGGCTGATTTAAATTTCATAAATCAAGACAGGAGTATTGTGGCAAAAAGTATTGCATGTTTAAAATTTAAGCGAACCTCATCAGTAGTCAATCAACTTAACAACTTCATATTAAATTATAAATTTATTTTTACACAATTTACCTAAATAGATGACTAAATAAAGAAGATAAACGCAACCACTAATTGGTCATACATAACGTTTATTCTTTGGTTGTTGATAATACTTAAAGAAAATGCATGTGTTTTAGACCTAGAGCTTAGGAATAAGATAAGACAAAGAATTATTTAGATAATATAGTATATATAGTATATACATATATAGTTTTACATATTGTTTTACATATTTCACGAAAATATTTTAAATTTTCAGCGGTTGTATATGGCATGGATAAAATTTTGTGACAGGTGAGAACAATATTGGAAATTTATTAAAACATTGACAGATAGCAGGTATATTAAGTCAGTGTTAGTTTAATTCGGGTTTCTTGTTTGATTAACTATACATCTAGTATAGTAGTGTTTAGTTTTTTTTCGGAACCATTGCAGTTACCCAATATCCGCATATACCCCCGCTACCCTTTGCGGCCGTTTCGCGAGTATAATAATAATTTTTCACTTGCGTAACCAATCGATTCGTGTGTCCTACCCCTAGCTGGATATCGGTGCGGAGTGTCAAAGATGAGGCCACACTGATAAAATCCAATCACTATGAAATTTACGCTCCTTTACAGGAAATGAAGCGGAAGAAATGTGCAAAATGTATTGGCGTCGCCCGCCCCAGAGATACTCACTCGTATCGCCGTAGATTTGTCTCTTGCTCTCTGTGTGAGTGTGTGGCTCTAAGGGAGGTCGATAGGGCCAACTCCAAGTTATTGCCATTGCAATTCATAAAACAAATTGATATTGCCGCTATTACCCACACAAACACCCACGGCCACAGTCATAGCCACAGCCACAGCCCCACCAGTGGCCCACCCCAGCTCCAGCCACGTCAAATGCCAAATGTCGAACGCCCCCGTGTGGAACCGCAGAAGCTAAATTAAATTAAATATTTACTCACATTTGCATGCGATTTTATTTCTTTTTATTTTCTTATTTCCTCCCGCCCGCCCCGGCTCGCTGAGCAATTTCCCAGAGACATGTTTTGCTTTGATTAGCTTTCGCCGATTGGGGTAATTTGTGTCACAGGCAGCGTCAACGCCCACCACAAAAAAAGTATATAAAAAATAAAGAAAGAGCGACTCGGAATCGACTTCGGAGTGCAGGCCCAGAGCAGCAATTTAGCCCGGGACGCCCCTAATTATATGCAACAGGCTAATGCCCCGACCCGGCCGGACCTGGGACCCAATGATGGACCCCGAGCTCACAAGCTCCCAGCCGGTGGTTATACAAAAATTCGCTCGAAATTAATAAATTGATGGCTGGCCGAGAACTAAAAGGTCCCCGGCCTGGTCATGGCCTGGTCAAGCCATCGCTGCCATCTGGGTCAGGCATTGGCCGAACCGGAAGGTGTACCTCGTAGCGAATTTGACATGTCCTTTGAGTACAGGGACGCCCCGGTGAATTAAGTTTAATAGTGTGCTTTTTTTTTGGAATATTGATCGAGTTTAAAACGAGACATTTGTAGTCTGTTTTTTGTGCAAGGAAGAGGGGAAAAGGTGCTTACCATTACTGTGAGTAATATTTTTGAATATTTAATAACTTTTCAAGTGCTTAAAAAGAATCATTAAGAGTTACCACATTCTTTGATATTTAAAATGTATATTAGCACTTTATGTATTAGTACATTAGTACAGCAAAGCAAACTTGGTAAGGAACATAAGATGGTTTCTAATATTTCAAATTAAATATACACTAATTTCTCTAGAAAGAGTTAGTCTTGTTTATATTTATATACCCACTAATAATATTCCAATCTCAGTTGCTCAAGGAACCCCCCTTGTCAACATCGTAAACTAGTCATTATTTCCCTCAAATTGTAGCAGATAATTTCCCCCCAAATAATCGGTTTCATTCGCACAACTAATTTGGCCAAATATTCCCACATTTGGCCAGGACAAGGACGGAGGCAACATGGATCATCGGGAAAAAGTAGTGGTTGTTTGGGTTTGGACAGCGTGTTTGGACGGTTGGTTACGCTCTGCGACTGGTGTTCTTCAACTTTCGGTTTAATCGTGAATCGAATTAATTAGTGGGGCAATTGTAACGGTTAAGTGACTGAGTCACGAGTTTCCCTGGGCCGTGGCAATCCAAATGCAATTCATTGACAATCGATTAGTCAAACACTTTCCGCCCCGTGTCCTCTATCATTAATTATGGCGCGCTCACCCTCGGACTGAAAAGTCACCCCCAGGACGATCCACGATCTGAGCCACTGCCAAAAAAAGGAGAATGTGTAACACTTTGCACACTCCCCTGTTCCTGCCCGTCCCTCCTCACATCCTCAGTTCAGTTGTCGCAATGTCGCAGCCCATTCCCACTGCACATCACACATGCTTCTCGGGCCCTTCATCGAGCCCTTGGAGCAGGACTCTCGTGGAGAGGAGAGCCGAGCCTCGACCAGCGACCAGCGAGCATCGAGTCGAGAGTCTCTAATAACAGACATTGCCAACCCCTAATTTTCCCTAATTTCTTAACCAATTTCGCCCATTACCAGGGCCAAGCCGGCGGGTCGGGTGTGCAATAAAAATTAAAATCCATGCCCAGGCCAAAGACATAACTCGTTTCCCCCTGGCCCACTCCACTCCATGATATCCTGTCCCCTCGTCCATCTGGCCGCCTTGTCTCTCTGCAGCTGAGTGTCGTGTCTGCCATAATAAAACGCTGTCGCCTCCCTGGAGTGGAGTGCATTCAGCGAAAAATGTGCCATAAATCTTGGTGTAATACATTTTAAAAAGTATATTTTCTACAAGGACATCTCTTTGATAATTATAAGATTTAATTTATCAGAAAATCATTATCTAGACATTTTCCAAAGCAAATTAAACGGTGAAGATTGTGCCTTTAAGTAAAGAAGCTTCGGAAAGTGTCAGCATATCTTCAACCTTGGTTTAAATCCAAATCCTCCACCGCTTTCTCTGCGTGCAGACCGAGAAGAATGGGCCAGTGAAGAAGCCAAGTGCAGTGTCCGATTCGGAGGAATAAAGGATGACTCTGGGGGAGAGCGGGGATCTGTGACAGGAGAGGCGCACTGGCAGGACAGGCAGGGGGCTTAGGTAGCAGCTGTGTGGATGGTTCGTCGTGTTTGTGGCGGATGATTGGCCACACAAACACGCAACTACTGTCAATTATTTGACTGTCATTGACGCACCGACTGACGGACGCAACAGAGGGACTCGGAACCGAGGACTCGGGACTCTGGAGCAGGAAGGGCGGCCATAAAGGGTTGGCTATCTGCGTAGGTTGTTCGTGGCCAACTCTCTTGACATTCGTTCGCACAACACAACGTCTGTCTAACAGAGGAGCGGAGCCGAGTCGAGCCGGTGTCCTGGCCATCAAGTTGCCGCTAACCGCCGTCGCCGTCGCCGGCGCTGTTGGCCTCGTTCTGGTCGAGGTCCTTGGGCCTCACTCCTGAGGACCCCGCTGTGCAGGTATTCCACACTGACGCAATTGCGACAAATTTAAATGCGGTTTCTTAGTGGTTCGGGCCTGGCAGGAATTATGAGGCGAACTCAACGAATTTGTCCTCGTCAACGGTCCCTGCCCCGATATCCTGTAGCGTTCTGGGGTGAAACCAGCCGGAGCGAGACCTGCATATGGTATAATTAGTAATTAGGGCTTGGAAAATGCAAGGCCAGTATTGCCACAAATAGCTGTGCAACTTTAACCCTTTTGTTTTCGGTCAACTGTAAAAATTTCGTGTGTTCCTGTGACTTCTGTTTTAGTTTTTTGAGTATTTTTCCTTAATATTACATTTTACTAAGAACTTTAAACAGGGGTTTCCTTAATGAACTTAATTAATTTGATGTCCTGTCAAAAGTATAATTAATATTTGACTTGTACGATCCACCAAAGAGCTCTGTATTTTAAGCTGCAAATTTAAAATACATGTTTTATGTAGCCTTAGCAAAGTTGAGTTGCTTATAATTCTAATTAAATGTAATAGTTTAATTTATTTAAATTTTCATCAATTTCACAGCTTAAGAGATATTAGTGCTTCGAGTACAAACTTTTCTGGGACATTCAAATGTATCCTTTGGCATCTCTTTTGTTATTTGCCGTCGGTTTGCAGCACGCCGCTGCAATCATCATTAAAACTTATTCAATGCCACACTCCTTCGTCCTGTTGTCCTGTTCGGCTCCGAGTTCCGAGCAGACCGTGTGCTGATGTCCTTTGTTTGGGGCCGGGCATTCCATGGGTAATTTCTGTCGCCTGTTTTGCTTTTGTGCACATAATGATTTTAATAAATTAAATTAAATTTGTACACGTCAAACATGTGTCGCCAACAATGCGACTTTAAATTGAGCGCCAGGACAGGACAGAAGGACTCCTGGCTGCTCCTCATGGCGAGTCCTGTCAAGTCAATAAAAAATTGAGCCAGCTCGCGTTTCGTTTCTGCTTTTGCTGTTTCTGTTGCTTTTGCTTTGGCTCCAGCTCCATCTCCTTCTCCTGCTCCTGCTCATGCTCCTCCTCCTGCTCCTGCTCCTGCTCCCACTGGCCTGTTCAACCGAAACTGAGCAGCGACAACAGAAGTGACCCAAATATTTTGCAAGGACAATGCACTGGAGCACAATGCAAACAAGGAGCGGGCGCGCCGGAGAGATATGAGGCCAGACCAGAACAGGACACACAACTGACCGCAGAACGGGTGGCGAGACGAGACGAGGCGAGGCGAGGCGGGGCGGACTCTCTGGTCAAGTAAATAAACAAAAGTAATTGCATAAATTTATATAAATTAATGGAAATGCATCATGGGAATTGGACAATCGCCAAATGAAATTTAAGTGCAAAAGTTCCTCAACTTCCTCAATCCGCACAAAAATGTTGGTGAAAGTGAATTTGTTTCGTTATTTTGCCTGGCCTTTTGAGCAGCAACAGAAGTCCATTTCTCATGTCTGTGTATAACTTTGCCAGTGCTCTCTTTCGCATATTTATTTATGCTTTTCGGCCATAAATACATTTGCCATGCTGCAGTTCGATATGCTATATGTATAATTAAATTAGTTTGCTTTGCCAGTGCAAGAGGTGAAATGTTTCCAATTGTCAATTAAAACATGCAGTCAATGAAACAGAACGTATAAATAAAGTCTTAAAGGCAGGTTAACTTTTTGAACCTGGTTTTATTGAAATTGGGTCTTAGATTTCTTTGTAAATTAGGAACATATAGGGGGTTTCTTTTACTATAAACCATACAAAATATATGAAAATATATAAATGAAGCTCTAATTGGAGGCTTTCGATATGTATCTTCACCATAAGATGTATCTTTAGGTTCATAATTACAAATATCGAAGTATATAAGCTATTTTCTTGTAAACTTTCTAATAAGTAGGAAATACAACCAAAATTGTTAAATAAAGTAACTATTTAGATTATTTATTAACATGAATATATTTTATAACATTGAAAGAGTAAGTAAGAAACCCCTTAGGTCACAAGTTTCGCAAAATTTCTTCGCTTTCATTCCACCAATGATCGTTTGCCAACCCGTTTCCTAGGGCCAGAAATACTTCAGAAATCACCTGTGCGCCGCTCGCTGATTGGTGCGCTCACTCAGGTGCAACAGGTAGATCGTGCCCCGTGCCCTGCCACTGCAAATGAGAGCGAGTGAGAGCGAGAGAGCTGGCCAAGGGCGTGAACTGAGCGCATTGCTTGTACATATCTGATGGATGACCCTCAGGAGTCACAACACAAGAGTCACAATAGTGGACAGGGTCTAATGACCCCTGGTGCCTAGGGGACCTATTCGAGTGGTGATCTGTCAATCTAGTTATGATACCAGGAGAAATCTCCGACAATAAGATTTTCTCAAAACAAAGATACAGATCTTCAGGATGGGTATTTGAGCAGAATGCGGGTAGAGTCGCATTGCAGTATTCAAGAAAGTAACTTATACTATTTAAGATATACGATTTCTTGCTTAATGGTGTTATAATGCATATATGTATTACATATTTTTAGACCCTATTCCTAATTTTTTAAATAATAAGCCGGAAATTACCCAAAAACTATCACTCTTCTGTGAATTAAACTACATACTAACTTTTCACATATGTACTCAAGAACCAAATACTCATCACTGGTATTTATTTATTCCCTTTGGGATCCTTCCGATGGATCCCGATCCCTGTTCCGCCGCTAATCCCGTTAAAAAAAATATGTATACAAAAATGAATAAAGTAAGCGGAGGTCTTAAATCTATAACGGGGGCCCTGTGGCCATCAATTGATTGATTGACAAGCCATTTACATTAACTTTGACGAGTCGGGCGATGGAAGCAATTAAAGCCGGCCATAAACTGTCAACGTTTTTCTACGAGTGTGTCAAAGGTCAGCGGGCAGCAGTGCAACAACAAGAACAATCAGGACGAGATGGGGGCCGGCAAAAGCAACAATGCTGTCAGCTAATTAAAAATGCACATAAAATGTAAAACAAACAGCGAGGAAACTAATGACTGCAAAATCAATACACAAAAAAAAAAAACTACAGTGGGGATTTAGTATGGATGGTCGAGCAATGTCGTTGCATAACAGGATAAGTGTTAATGAATTAAAGGTTCCTTAAATGTTAAACATTTTGCTAAAGGTGTGTATTTATCGATTTGTATTTTGCTTATTTAAGTTAATAAACTTAGAACTTTAGGTTTTTATTTCAATTTATTTTCATTTATCGAATTTATCGATTAATGTATTTTTATTTTCAACTTCTTTTCTGTTTCAATGCGGTCAAAGTTTATGCTTTATATAAAATCCCATCTGACGATTTTATTTAAATTTATTATTTTTATCATGCTTAAATTGTAGGCTTATAAAGAAATATATTGAGAATAAAGAATATTATTAAAAAAAATGCTATAGTTAACTATTATTATATATTATCGATACATTTTCAATGCGTAACACAATACTTGATCGATATTTTATATCTCAAACATTCTTGGGAAAAAACAACTAAAGCAAAATAAATCCATATAAATAACAAACAAATAATTAATAATTTAAATGCTCAAAGGCGAACAAAAAAAGTTGACATAAATAAATTAAGACAAAATGGATAGAGAATGGGCCTGATAAATAATAAATAATATTAAATATACACAATTTAGTTAATAAAAAACGCAATTAACGCGACAAGGAACCGCCGAGGAGGACAAGGCAGAGCCATTTAGGAGGACATTTCCCGGGGAGCCGTGGGGACGAGGAGCTGGCAAGGATCCCATGAATGAATGAATTTTGTCATGAAGTCAACTAGGACAAAGCATATAACACTCATTTATTAATGTACCATTTCGACAGCAGCCCTCTCTTTCTCTCCGTCTCGCTTTTCCCAGAGATGAATGGGGGAGAAAACTCTCAGTTCCTCAATTGCTGTAAAATGCTTTGAACTCTGTAATAAATTCTTTCACATTGCTCTCTCCCTCTCTTTCTCTTCGCTCAGTAATTGTGACATTGAAAATCTGTTGGTTGGAGGCTGTAAAGAGTACATCAAGCACGAGAACAAGAGTTGAAGAGTGCCGGAGAGCGAAAATTGAGAGAGAAACCGGTTTGCACTCTTGAGTAGTGTTACGCGGCTGAAATTGAAACTGGTTCTGTTAACAAAGTTGAACGGAGTTTTGCGGTTGACATTGGTATGCAAGCATTTTTGAGGCTTCGCTTAATTCTGGCTTCAGCTCAGGTTTTGAATTACTTCGGCCGTGGGGCAAGTGCAAATGCTAATTAGGAAATCAAAGGGCGTTGCCCAACAGGTGGAGAGGATCAGGGATTGGATTGATTTACCCAGAATCGGAATACAAACTGCACAAAAAATTAAAGTTTGAAAGTAAGAGTTGACTAGGGTAATAATTATAAATTACTTATTAGTTAAAAATATTACCCTTGTTTGCTTCTGTTTATAAGTTGACAGTTTTATTCATTAATTAAATCTACTTTGGCAGTTTTCTACATTCAAAGTTCATTGATCACTGCCAGAAGTGCTTTTCAATCTCGTAACAGTGCCCGTTAACAGCAGCTTTGTTTATATGTTAACCTAGGGCAACAACGTGCGTTAACATCTCAATTTGCCGCTCTGTTAGCGGCCATCAATTGAATGTTAATGGCTCGTTCGGCTGATGGAAGGCGTTTTGAAAGTGATTCCTACATTCGAGCTAGAATGAAATTAATTTATTAAACATTTTATAGTTATTTTGTTTACCTTCGTCTATATTTATTTATTTTTTAATACTAATTACATTCATTTCATTCACCTTAATGTTGCAAAAGTTTTTCTAAAATGCCTCCAGTAAAAACTATACAATACAAGTGAACGAAAAGAAAGTAACTATGAACAAGTTTTGGGAACTTTAAGCAACGTGCTTGGACTTTTTTGGAATTTGTAAATCTCACTGGTAAAGCCCACTGGCCATCAAAATTAATATATTCCCGCGCCGTGGTCGTATTTCCTGAATGACTTTTCATATCTGGCATGCTAAATAGCCGCCGAAAAATGTAATTAATAAAGCTCAAGGTGCCTCAGGGGGCGGGACCCGCCACAACTCTTTTTCCGGCGCCCGAAAACAATTGTCTTGGCATAATGTTAATTTGCATTGCGCGGGGCACAGACAAGTTGTTTACATTGCGGTAATTAGCCTACGTGCATGGCATTTGAACCTTTTCAACTGCCCGTCTGGCATTTCAATTGCCGTAACAGCCTAACAGAGCGGCGGCTCCATTGATGCACCTGCCGCTGTTGTGGAAGAAAAATTTACGAATAGGTAGTGAGAACTCTGTTTATTTTTTTTGATAATGATTTTTTTAGATTTCCTTTTTTTTGATTGTTGCATTACAAACAACAATTTCTGACCTTTCTGAGTTTAAAACGAATTTCAAAATATCAATATATCTGTTCAACATCAATTTCAATTCTGAATTTTAGTTCAATTTCAATATTGTTTTCAGTTGTATTTTCAACCACTTAACAGTGCATGAAAGAGCACGTTTCTTGTTTTGGTCGCTCTCGCTCTCCAAAACTCTTTTATCACTGTTCTTTTTCTTTTTGGTACTCTTTTGCTACCGAGGCGATTAAAGTTCTCTTGATTTTAATTTTCTTCTCTTGAGTCTCTTTGATTTTATATGATTTGCAATGTCACAATTTCTGACAGAACGAAAGCAACAAATTCACTTATTAAATATTTTGGAAATTTTAAATTTAATACATTTTTTTAAATATTATTTTTAATTTCAGTCCTAATTAGAATCGCTGCGGTGTGCGGTTTTCCGCCACTACGACGTCAAATTTCAAATGTCCAGAGATCGCCGAACGCTAGCGACGACCGCCTGGTGCCCTTTTAGTTTTTATTTAATAATAAGAATGGACGAGTCAAAATGTTAGAGAAACAAAAAATTTAAACAGTTTTCTTGAAGGTAGCTCAAGAAGATTTTCAAAATTCGTTACAGGCATCTTTAAGCCGCAAAGTAAGAACGCAGCCCAAAAAAGATCCTCCACTCTTATTCCCTACATCTCGTCGTCCCAATTACAGTCCCAGTTCTAGTAAGAGTCCTCGTCCTAGTCTTAGTCGAAGTCCCAGTCCAAGTGTATGTGATTGGCTTCCCCACCTGCTGGGGGAATCCCCTCCTCATCACACTCCCTCCCGCTCTGTAATTGCCCCGGAGAGGCAAATTCAATTATGTTATCGCTAACAGAAACTCCCTTCTCAGCGGCGGCGCACTAAGAGAGAGCTCTCTCTTGCTAGCGGCATTTGGCGCAGAGCGTTGTAAACAAAGACCCGAGAGCACGAGAAAACGCGTGCTCTTCAGCTCTCTTCCATTTCCCAGCCGAGGTGACTAGCCAGGTGACGTCGAAAGCGAATTCGCAGTTACTTTTCATACTCCGAATGGTTCACACGGCGGATGAGCGCTCGAGCGAAGAATATTTTCCAGCGATACGACGACACGAAAAGCAAAACTCCAAACAGAGAAAACTCCCAAAATAAAACACGAAAGCGAGAAAATAATAGAGAACAGTGCTTGTGAAATATTATGCAGTACTTAAGCTTGTGCCCGAAAATATGTAAATCGTGAGCGTTGTAGGAGGTTTCAAAAGTGCGCGTTCGCGGCATTCGTATGCAAATCGGAATCACACAATTGGCGAATTAAATCAAAATACACCGGCAACTGCGACTGCGACTGCGACTGCGATTTCAGGACATTAAAGCAACGTAACGGCAACGCCTGGCTGAACGTTACGCGACGCGAACCGTTAACCGTTACGCTTCCGCTTTACGGCTTACGTTGCGGGCGGCTGTGTGTGAGTGCGCGCGCGATTGTCGGCCTGTGCGTGTGTGTGTGACAATAGGCGCTCGAGGAGGAGAAGGGGGCGTAACGTCGTGATGCCCGCCCACGTAATGTGTGCCGAAATTTAAATTTCACTCTATGCAAATGCAAATGCAAATACAAATACAACTACAACTGCGACTGTGTGCGAGTGCGGATTAGCATAAGCGTAAACAAAAGGATTAGACGTTACGTTGCCGGGATTACGACGCTTTTTGTAGCTTCGATACATACGTAGCAGCAGCAGCAGCATCAGCGGCTGCCCCAGCCTCAGTCTCAGTCTCAGTCTCAGGTGAGTTTCTGGTGCAAATGATGTATGGCCCGAGGGGAGGCGGCAGCAGGGCGGGGAACTGCTGTTGCGGTTGCTGTGTGTGGCATGTTAAGTGCAATCCATTATACAGATATGTGCCTTGCACATGCAGGCGGCTTGCTCTCTGCGCTTCTTCTCCTTTTCCTCCTGCCTTATCCCTGTCCCTGCGAGCTCGTGTCCCTTGTCTGTGTGTGTGTTTTTGGTTACCACAAAACCCCGTATCTGTGTCCCTGGGTGCGTGTGTAAGTGAGAGGAGTCGCTGGAAGCTCCGGGAAACCTCTTAATGCATCCATCAACTTCAATGGAATGCCATTCAATCAGTATTTCCGCCTCCTCCCACGGCTTCTCTGTTTTTTTTGTGTTCTCTTTAGAGTTTTTCCCAGTTTTGCATTCTGCATTTTGGCCACAAAAGAAAATGGGCAGGAAGAGGGAGGGGGTGGGGAATGAAAAGTAGCGGGAAAACTGCTGCAGGTGCAGCATCAGCATCAAGGGCCCAAAACTTGCCGCATATCCTGGCGTAGAAAATTCCTATAGGGAGAATTGGTTACTGAGATGCTCAAAAATAGTTGTATAGGAAAATATAATACAAAAACTAGGAATGTATTGGAAATATTTAAAAAATTACATTTAAAATGAAGATTTAATTAACAACTTATTGGCATTAAAAAGAGTATTAAAGGTGCTTTTCAGATGTAATTCATAGGAAATACAACTTAATTAACAAACAAACAGAAATTCTTTTTTTATAATTCATACTGGAAACATTTGTATTGCTAAGCTTAATTTGTTTTTAAAACATTTTATATTAATAAATTGATAAATTTTACTATTTCAATTACTATTTATTAAATATGTTTCACTTATTTAAAGAAAAAACATTTGCTCGTTATTTAAGTGCCTAAAAAATTGCTTTTAAAACGAAACATGTTCTAGAAAATCCATTTAAAATGTCTAAAAGTTGATTAATCTGTGATTGAAATAGGATTTTATATAAAATCCCTAGTGTTTGTTTTAATTTAATTAGACGTACAATTCTTAACATTGGTAAACACTAATTAGTTTTTACAGAGAGTTTCAAAAGGGAATTTGGAGTTAGGTAACTTGATCTTAGATATTTCAAAATTGTCTTCAAAAACCTACTTCATTTTGAAATAGGTTTGCCATCATAACATTGATTTTAATATAATCGAAGCATATTTATTGTACAATAGGCTTAGCAATATTGATTTCTGTAAATAAAACCAAGAAATTCTTAAATCAAAGTTCAGCATTTCCTGCAACCTTTCCCCGTTCGTTACTAGTTTCTGAAAAATGTGGTCTTGTTTCCGTGATATATGCAGAAGTTTGATTGTATGAAAATGTTCAACTTAAGGAATATGCTAAATTATTAAGATAAAGTTTTTGTTGTGCAGCCCGGGAACCAAATTGAACACATTTGTTAGCCCAGTTTGGATGGGAAAAGAGAAGAAAAGCGGGAAACCGGGAGACCGGGACGGGACGGATGGGGGTGCCATGCCACAAGTTTTGATTCGGGGAAAGTTTCCGAGACAAGAATATGATAGCTTAATTGGAATTGCCGAATGCAGGCGAGCGGAGAACGGAGACCAGAGACCAGAGACCAGAGAACAGAGAACAGAGAACAGAGAATGGAAATCGCAGAGAAAGAGAGCCAGAAACGGAGAGCGGGTAATTAAAAGTTTCGTTGGGGAAACACACAGTGTCGAAGGTCCCCAATGGCATGGAATCGAATACAATGTGCAGCGTACATTATTCCCTCCCTTTCATCGAAGGGTTTTCCGGCTTAGCCAATAGTTTTCCCCCGCCCCTGCTCATGGAAGTGGCACCCCTATATGATCTCATTCCGATCGGCGATATTGAAGTGCCACACAATTGATTGATTCGATGCCATTCGATGCCTAATGAACGGCAATAAAAATTCATTTGGGCTACTTACGACCCCCACTCCAGGCTGCAGTTCCCCCACCTCCCAGCTGCCATCCTCCTCCGGGGCGTTTTCAATTGGACTTTTTTAATTACAAACCAAACATTAAGAATTTTATTTTCGCTATATTGAAATATCGTACGGCGGGTATTCCCCGGCGCTTGTCATAAATATTTTAGCAGGTTGCCGGGCGCTCCAAACGAGAGCAACACAAATATTTTAACCATAAAAATTGGCAGCCCAGCGGGAGCCTGGCGCAAAAAATCCTTTTTCATTGCGCTCTCCATACATACATACATATATATGTATGTGGAGCAGAGCAGGACGAGAGCGAGGTGCATGAAAAGATACAACAGTAGCGGCAGTAAAGAAAAACGCATTTTCCAAAATATTTACACAGGAAAAATGAACAAGAGAGAACTAGAAAAAGAGAGCAGCAGCGGAGGCACAACAAATAAAACCCAAATAAAATATGAAACAAGGCGGCGGGCGGGAGGAGCTGCTATTTTATTTTTCGGCTACAATTTTTGTCGCCCAACGTGGTCCTGGCCGCCGCGCTCGTATCTGTGTGAGAGCCGCAGTAAATAAATATACGCGTATCTCTGATGGGGATTTATGGCAATGAGAGCCCGGCCAGGGCCTGGTTCTGGGTCCGGACTCGGCTCCCGTGCCCCCTGCTCCTCTGGCCCTGTGCCCCTCTGCCGCTGCTGGCCTAGGACTTAAATAAATGATAGATTGAAATTTATATAGCCTATGGGCCTCGCACCCGCACTCGAATTGCACATTTTAGACACTTTTCGATGGTTTTGATTCGCTCTCGGACCGGCTCTGAAATCGCAGCCATATATATAAATTGACTAGGTAACTGAATCTATGATGTATCTATTTTCGCGCCCGAAGTTTCCACTCCGGTTAGCACTCTGCCATTGTTTCCGCGGGGGAAAGTGTTGAAATTTGCAGCATTATATTCCGGGGGATTTCGGACATCCTAGTGCCGTCAGTCAAGGGGTTTTCCGCCCAGGGCTATTATAATTCTTATGGAAATATTTCAATTTCTGTGTGCCCATTTCTGAAATGTTTGTAAACTATTTGCATTGATTGGGAAATCACTTTCAAATCCCATTTAAATGTTTGGGGCTCACCTGGGATGTCAGTCGGCCGATGGGAGAATGCTTTGTTTGCATTGCATTTTCATTGATACATATTTACACAGTTTGCACAATGTTTCATAATTAATTTTTGTGCTTTGCTTTTCTATGCCCAAGCCGGAGGCCTTTCCCCCTTCCCCGTCCGTTCCCAGTGCGACCGCAAATTCAAAATGCAATAACAAAAGTTTAACATAGCAAAGCCGGCAATATGTTTGTTTTTCCAATAATACAACTTTGCCGAGAGGGAAACGCTTGGAAAAATCCAATGCAATTTATATGAGCCAATTGGCCAAAGCTGAAAAACTGCAACACAAATGCAACTGCAACTGCAACTTCAATGGGAATTTTCGGCTGTGGCAATGCAATTTAAAGCAGTGTGTGTGCACAGGTAAAATTAATATTAATTTTAATGAAAATGAAAATGAAAAGCGATTCGAGCACAAAGAGGACTGTTAATATGTAATTCTCTCGGGGGTTGGGGTAACTGGAATTTAAATTTGAATTGCGAAGGCTCAGAGCTAAAACAACTTAGTTCTGAGTTCTCTGAGGCGGAACCAAGGACGAAATACAAATGGGAATGTAAGATTTGAGGGAAAAGATAGAAGGTGGAATAGTTGAAAAATATGCAACAGTTAAGGGTCGTCGTCCTTGTGCGATTTATTCCTCTTTGAGTGCGATTTAGTGCTCGAAAGGGTCTCCTAAACGCCTCAGATGGAAAGAATATATATCCGCAGTGGCACGTTCTCCAATTTCCCTGCAATTTTCCAGAGGTAACCACAAAGCCGCACTCGGAACTCCCAACTCCGCACTCTGCATTCCTCCCCTTTCCCCAAATTTCCCCAAATAAATTCGCCTTAAATTGCTTCTCGGCTTATTCGCCACAGAAAGCTGCACATGTGCTTGCTGACTGTAAAATTAATTTCATATGGCAAATGGCTAAGAAAAATGTTTTGCCACACACAATCTATGTGCGCTTCACCCCGAAACTAAGCCGAGCAAAATGCCAAAAATGCTAAATAAGACGGCTCACATATCCAAAGCCCCCAAAGAAGCTTCAATAAATAAATACCGACCCCGGGAACTCACTCCGTTCCGATGCGAGCCCAGTTGGAGTCTCGTTTAATTTTGGGAAAGCGCACTCAAATGTTAATTTCATTTCCCGTTTGCCTTTTGTCTGCAACTCTCCGGGCCTCCACCACCGCCTCCATCGCTGTCTCGCTCGTATATGTATAAAAAAAAGATGATATTCGTATTTAATTTCAATTTCAAAGGATTTTCCATGTATTTATTCAAGGACTTTATCTTAAGCATAAATTACGGGCCAACGAACGAGGCGAGCGAGCGAGCGAACGGGTGCGGGTTTGGGAGCTCCACTTGGCTTTCCGTCTGCCTCTGGCTTTCACCTACTTTCTAGCCGGGCTCGCAAGGTAGCCACCCCCCCACACACGCACACTGTGCCCGCTCTGCAGGATTCCCCTTGGATCCTTGGCCAAACAGTGTCTGGCTGTGCTCCGACTGCCGCTCCGCCTGTGTTTGCCAAACTGTGGCTTCCAGGTTATCTGTCTCGCTCCTCCGCCTCCTTGGCAGCCTCCGCTCATCTGTCGTCGTTGCCGTTGTCGTTGTCGTTGTCGTCCTCGTCGTCGTGTGCATTTGGTTTTCATTTACATATGAAGCTCCTTAATAATCCTTTTGTGCACAGGACACACAGGAGCAGGACTCAGGCGGAGCAGCGAGTGCCGAGAACCACGTGCACACAATTCGTGTTGCGTGCGCATAAGGAAATGTTTAAATATATGCAAATCTAGTTAAGTGTAATCATTTAGCACAAGAAAAAGTGGCCCGCCTGCTTCCAGGACACGCCAGGACCTGGAACCGAAAACCGAGAGCCAAGAACCTTAGCCAGCAGCATGTCTCTTCCCTTTTTTTGTGTAAAAAGTTGGCTTGCGGAAATTAGAATTTGAATGCATTTAACGCACAAAAAAGAAGTTATCAACAATGGGCAGGCGATAATAAAGTTATAAATGGTTCATTTCTTGGTCTCTGTCTCCGCAGAAAATGTCACTCAAAGGAATTTTCCGTATTAGGGTGGCTCGCTTAGGGTTGCTGTAATATCTTAGGAGAGCTATTTATCAAAGTTAAGATGGTTATTTGTGTGTGAATGGGATACAACTTAGGGGTTTTATATTATAAAATAAGATAAAAATAATAAACTTATTAAACCTTTGAGTTTCATTAACATTTTATAAATATTTTCATAGATTACAGAGTTGAATGCTTTCTAAATTATTATTTAGAAAGGCATTCCATTTAAATGTTTCCTTTACTTGCATTTCTCTTTCTTCTTCTTTTTACTCTTCTAAATTAATTTTATTTTTATTCATAGAATAAATATATACTTATAGTATTGTATACTGTACTCCAAGACTGCTCCTATTTTCTTAAGCTCGGCTCGCTCTTCAATTAGCAATCCAAATAGCATATTGTGTGCCCTACAAAGACCGCACTCGGGCATAAACTCGCGTACGCAACGCATTACCAAGTGTAAATAATAATGAAAATTGCAAAAGAAATGCGAAAAAACCCATTAACGCTTTGTGGCATTGCATTTAAGCAGCCTAGACTTCCCCTCACCACATCCATATACAGCCTTATAGCCGTATAACAGCCCATCCGGAGCTGCGACTGAGACTAACGAGCGGCGTTAGTTTAATTTCTAGAGCAACATACCAGCTGGGGAATGAAAAAATTCATACATAATGAATGCAAATGCTTTTGCGCTCATAATTTCATCATCACGAGGCATCCTTGTGATCATCACAGAGAGAGACACGCACAGAGGAGAGGCTCTCGCTCCCTCTGCGGTTTGGCAGGCAGGACGTTTCGCGTGTCTGCAGCGGATATGAGGCAGGGGCATCACAAACAGGCCACCAGGGGCGGTTAGCAGGGACGACGAGGACGAGGACGAGGACGGGACGAGGTGGCTGCTGCGAAGTTGCCTATTTTCAAAAACACGGCATAAGGATAACAACCTCTTAACCCAGTTTGCGAGTGCGACTGCGACTGCAGGCGGCGGAGTCAGCCGCAGATACACAGATACACGCGCAGGACGCACAGGAGATGGCCGGAGAAACTCGGATACAGCGACAGGCTCCGCAGCCAGCGACTGACAGAGGCGTATCCTTGTGCATGTCCTGGGCTACCCATTTTAAATTGAACTGTGCGCATTTAAGCGTGAACTGACAGCTTGGAAAATCGAAAGCAAAAATAAATTGTCTAGTGAACTTGGTGGTCCGCACACAGCTGAGCTGATTGTAGCCCTTGGGCTTAGTGTCAGCCGACGGGCGGCAGGCAGGCAGCAGGCAGGCAGGCAGGATGTGGGCGGGGCTAAGGGACACTGCCAGGAAATGGCTCTCGGCTCGGGAGAGTGTGTGTCTGTCTCTAGCTATTAATTGAAATTCGTTGTGCTTAAAGCCGGCGCTCCTCGGCTGGCTAGAAAGTTTTAAAAGCTCGCCGCCCCGGCACAGGGACCCTCGTAGGCTTGAAGGACATTACCAGCACCAGTAGCAGGAGCTGCAGGAGCAGCAGCAAAGTTCTCGCCTCAGAAAAGGACCCTCACCCATCCACACCCACAACGACCCTCTCAAATGGCATTTGCATATATATCATCTCGTATATCCTTTTTGTCCGAGCCCGGGCTTTGCACGGTGTGTTAAAAACTTTGTCCCTTTCTGCCCGAGATTTGCATAGACTCGGTATAAGTTTCGTCCTGCCAGGGTGCTCATATATCAGAGAGGTCGGTAGCCAGTGGTAGGTTCGTCCCTTTCGAAAAACCAACTCTGATAACCGGTTTCGGCTCTGGGGTTATTTCGGTGCCCCTTTTTCGGCTAGCTCCTTGTTAGAGAGGTAAACAAATCTGAAACTAATCCTTTGCAGCCAACTGGCAATTGTAAACGAATTCGGATTGTGTTTGGATTGAATGCAATCCCCGACGACGGCCGCTGGACTCGTTTTTAATTAAGAAATTTCGGTCACGAAGTTAATGAAGCATGAATCAAGCGGGTTTGGATTTAGGGTCCGGGCTGGCATACGCATATATCAGAATTAACATAACACAGTTACCTTGAAAATTAACCCTAGTCCTGGTACACATAACCTATAAAGTTGGGTTAGGTTATTAGATTTGCTCAGAAGGGAACACAGTACATAATTATCCCGTCTTATAAACAGTTTTCCTTTACCCATCAATTAAATTTTACTAAAGTTTCAAGACTTTGCCTGATTGAATCCAACCGAGGCGTGCTTAACCCCACTTTCCGTGAACATAACCTCGAATGTCTCACAATTCGCAGAGCTGTGACTCGGCACACATGGGGTGCCAGTGCAATTGCTGCTGCCATAATGCATTCTCGGTCTGAAAAACGCACTTGCCATGTCAGCAATGAAATCGAAAAGTTGCCGATGCTCACCTGCTGCTGAAGTTGCTGCTCCTGCAGGAGAGCTCCAGGAGCTGCTGCTGGCAGCTGGGTCCTGCGACTTGCGAAGGGGTTTCACGGATAGTTTGGACCAACTTTCGCCTCCGCAGGGGATCTCTCTTCTCTCCCGGAGAAACTTTTCCACAATGCCGCTTTACATATTGAGTTCTCCCGGCGCCTGGCTCCCAGTTCCTGACTCCCAGCTCCTGACTCCGAGCTCCCGGCTCCCTTATGGTTTCTCTTTCCTTGCTGTGCCCGCCACTTTTGCTACTTAAAGTTTGCTTTTTGTCTTTGAGTTGAGAGATATATACCTATATATATATATGCTACGCAAACCGCTCTCGTCTGGGGGTCTTTTGCCATCCAAATTGTGAGCAAATTAATTGAACGCAAGGAAATGCAGAAGGTAAACAGAGGAAAGGAGCGGGAGGCCGGGCGCGATGACGCTGAAACTTCTTCGTTATATACTCGAATCCTGATTCTGTCCATGGTGGATATCCTGGCCAGCTAGCTTGTTAAATTTAAAACGCTTACCGGTCCGCTCTGCTCCCAGCCACCTGGGGAAAACCCCGAGTGAGGCAAATAGAAAGAGCTGAACTGACCTCGGGGACAGGCAGGGGTCACGACTAGGGAATGCTCTGTGAACTTTTAGGAATCTAATTGGCAAATATCCTGGAAGAAGATGGACTTTGGGTTTGACTTGAGGGTATTCCTATTTACGCTTAGTTAGCATTTGCTTCAGTGCCCAGAGTCCTACCTTTAGTTCTTAAACACTCAACTAATATGCCCCAACTATCCCCTGAAATTGTCTGTGGCATAAAAGAAGTGAAGAGAAAAAAATGGCAAAGTTTTTGCCACTCATTTTTTACACGCAGTCCTTGGGCTTCTGGTGCGAAGCCACCTCCTCCTCCTCCTGCATCTCCGCTCTCCGTGTCCCTATCGCTGGGTCTCCTTCGCCGACTGCCTGCTAATCCAGGACAATAAGTGTTTGTCGTTGGGATTTAGACAATTATTCACGTTAAGTTGACGTCTGAGACGGGGAGCCCAGGCAACTGACAGTTGCGATTCGCCTCCGGCCGTCCTCCTGATTCTGCGACTTCCTTTTCGAGTCGCCCCGATACCCTCGTCCGCGGCCAGAGTCTGGCGGGTTTTGTAATTTCTTCAACGTTTCAATTTGTACCGGTCTGGATTTGGGCCCGCTTATTTTTGGTTCTACTCCGAGGACTCTGCTCCTTCAGGGGCACACGCAACATTTTGTATTATAAGCGCATTTGGGTTTTAAGGTGTCAGCAGAGCAGGGAGACCGAGTCGCGTTGATATGTCATCTGGAAATAATTTTTATTTATTCGCCGCTCCGTCGCTAAGCCGTCTGGCAATTTTACGATGACATTTCTGCCTCTTGGAGGGATTTGCGTTTGCCAAATTTGCAATATACATTTTTCATACTTGTGCACGAGGGCAGAAGGCTTCCGCACCCACTCGGAGCGCTTTATTTGATTTCGTCGCCACAATAAAAAGCGAGTCGAACTCTCGCACTCGGTGGGTGTTGGTGTGGTGTCTGTGGGGGTCTCCGGAGTGACCCAGGATTCCCCCATGCGTCCGGACATGGCACACACTCTTCCGCCACCCCCGTCCTGGTCACGTACGGAGCATAAAAGTATTTACAAATAATATTTCCATATGGTAAGACGTGACAAAGACTCAAATTAGCGATGGGAACGTTTATCTTCGGCTGGTGGCGAATGGGGCCGAGCCATCCGCCAGCTGGCCGTATAAAAGTCCGGCCATAAACAAACATCGGGGAAATATCCTCGTAAACATCCAATTTATATATATGTTTATGTATATAAATATCGGAGCAGAGCTCAAAGAAATATTCCCTTACTTTTTTCCATAATTTTAATGCCCCCGGATTGAACCTTTTTTCTGGTGCTTCTCTTTTTCCTGTTTTGTTATTCGGCCAACAAAGTTTCGGGTATATGCGGGTGAGTGTTTAGGCCATTAATTTAATTTTATGTTTGATTTTGTGTGCACTTTTTACTTCTACCTTTTTTAATAGTTGATTGTTGTTGCCATCGCCATCGGAAATTATTTTGTTTGGCACTTTTAATGGCTGCATTTGGCGGCGAAGTTTTTTGTGTTCCTCGGAACTTTAATGACCCAAATTGATGTGGGATTTTGTTTTCGGGGCACTTTTAATGTACCCGAGGCCGGAGTCTGGCCTGGCTTTGATATTTTAAAACGGAAAGTGAAGCGACGGCCGGCAATTTATTCTTAACTCGAAGTTGAGGGAATAATTTGGCTGAAGGACGCTGAGGGTCCACTAATGGCTGTACGACATGGATCGTGCTTGGGCCACCTCCACCTCTCTGCCTATCTGGCGGCCAAGATCCGCCTGCCACAAAGTTGAGGAGGCCCAAGCCACTCGAGATCCTCTCGTGGCATCATTAAGCCGCCTTTATGATCCTCACATCGTTAAGCCAACGCCATAAGCCGGTGCACAGCGCCTCCTCCTCCGCCACTTCACTTTTATGCGCCTATTAATGTCCACGACTGGCAGAAGTTCCTCCGCGGAGCAGCACCTTTGAAAACACTTTTAATTGCTCGAACTTATTAAACAGCTGCCACTGCAGCTTGCTACAACTTTCCGTATTTGCCTCATATCCTTTTAAAAGTGCAAAAAACACGAGACGGGGCGAGATGGGAACGGGGAAAAAATAAAACTTTACTTGGGCTGCATAGACAAAGACAAAGACCCGAGACTTGGCTTAAGGTCAGCAACTTTTATTTCTTGGCCAACACTTGCACATCCCAAGTCTGAAGTGGCTCCCAGCAGCAGCAGCAGCAGCTCCATCCAGCATCTAGCTCCAGCATCTACCGGGCCTCGTCCTCATCCTCGGCAGCATCCATCGTCCGTCTCCGCCTGCTTATCTCTTCGCTCCTCCTGCCTTTTTGTATTCCTTTTTTCGACGCTGGTGTTGTGCTCATTTTATTGTTCTTGGCCTGGCCAACACCAGAGTCCTCGCCACGGCTGCATTTTGGCATTTTGCAGCGCTCGTTTTATTTTTTGTTATTTTTTATTTTGAAGTTTAATGCCAGAGTCGTGCCTCATATTTCGACGATGGAATACAATAGACGCTGAAGCGGCAGCGGCAGCCTCAAACTAAGGCGTGCCAAGGGGGCGGAGGTGTTGTTCGTGTATTTGTTGTTTCAGTTTTTGTATGCCCTGCCACAGGGTACTTTGATTTGGGGGAAAAATGAGAAAAAAAAATAAGATCAGTAAAACTTACTTATTATAAAAGTTAGTTAAAGATTTTAATTGGGTTTTTGAAACTTATTAAAATACACTTGGTTGTATAATATATTTAATTAAATTAGGGTAGTAAAAGTTGATGAAAAAGATACTGTTAATGAAAGTTAGTTAAAGATATTTGTTTGGTTGTATGAAATATTTTTAAAAACTTTTGTTGTATGACTTAGTTTAGTATATAAGAGATTAAATAATTTATTCACCAGCTTGCCTTATTTGAGTGATGATTATTTCAATTAAAATATTCAATAAAATATTCCAAGGGTTGAGATGATAAAGAAAGCTAATAAATAATTTTATTCCTTCACTCCCTTATTATCCCTTTATGATTTCCTTATTAAATTTCCAGAATAATAATGGCTATTCTTTGTTTAGCTAATGAGGTTATTGGCGAACGCGTCCTTACCGCACTTGAGAATTAAATCTAAAAAAAAGGGTTTGAAGCATTATTCATTTCGGAGGGTATTTTATTCTTCGGTCTTGAGAGTTACCTTTCCCTGTTCGTATTTTTTTCTTTTGTTGCCGCTCAGTTGTTGTTTCTGTGTTTTTTTGGGTGCTGCACAAGTAGTCAACGCTTTGGTGGTTGCTACACAGCTTCAGCTTCAGCTCCAGCTACAGCTTTTGCTTTTGCTGGTTTGGTAATCCGCCTCACTTTAGCACTTGAGCGGCATCTCCTGCCCTACACCTCCACCTCCTGCTACAGCTCCTGCTCCGCGAATCCTCACGCTCACACTCACCCTCACCCTCGCCTGCGACCTCACCCGCACCCGCACCATTGTCCACTCGAAGCGCTGACTGCAGATTGAGCAAAAGTTGTGTTGTTTGCCAGCTTGCCAGCCTCTGGGAAGTGTGAACATTTTGGGCAACACTCCGCGTGCCGAACCCCCAGCAGTGCCCCTGCTGCCGCTCATCCTGTTTCCCAGGCCCGGCTCAAAAGGTGTTGGTAATGATGATTTTGAATTATTCATGATTCACGACGATTGAAATTATTTGCGCGCGTTCGTTCGCTGGCTGGCTGGATGGCTGTCTTGCCGCTTGTTGTTGGTTGTTAAAGTTTCTGGCCGCGTGTTGCAAGGAGTCGAAGTCGCAGTCGCTGCCGCGGAGTCGGAGTCGGAGAATCGAAATCGCACTTATAAGGCCCAAGAAGAAGCAACAATAGCACAACAGCACAACAGATTTAGCGAGGGGTGTTCCTGTGTGTGTCTGCCGCTCGGCTTTACCTTTTCGCTTTATGTTAAATCATTCAAATTGAACAAAAAAAAGAATCCGAAACAAAGCCAACAACAGCTGAGGATCTCTCCGAGGGAGAGGGGTGAGTGTCCGGGGAATGTGTTCTCAGGGGATGGATGCTAAGCTAGATGCTTCTGCCGGGTTTCGGATCGGATTGGCCACATATTCGGAGTGCCCTGCTCCGAGCGGGTATAATGGCATTGACAGGGGGTTTGACAGGACCTACCGAAGGATATACTTATGTGAGCACGGCGTCCCGGCTTTATGCATTTAGCTGGGTCATCCAGTGAGCTGGCAAATCATTGGCAAACAATCGAAATGTCATAAATGTAGATCGCTCTGCCTGCTCACTTCGATGTTTCAATTCTCTCGGGTTAATGGAGTTTGGGATTAGCCCAGGGAAAGGCGGTGCAAATTCTGGCTTTAGTTAATTGGCAAACTGCGAATGTAACTGATCTGGAAGGATCGGGAGAAGGTAAGCCATATGTGGTGAAATTAACAGATTTTCTAAGGGGTAAAGAGAATATTCTGGAAATATATAACAGAAAGTAGCATAAGAAAAATACATTACTTAGATAAAAACTAAACAATTTTGTATAAAAATTATAAATAATAAAGAAGCAACAATTACTTCGCTTACTTTGAACAGTTTTGAACAGATTCTTTGAGTATCTTAGGTAATACGAATTAAGTAATATTCATTCATTCTTATTTCTAAATCTAATCAATATTTATAGTTAAAATGTTAACAAATTTTTAGTTTATTGTGAATTGTGATTAATGCATTAGCAAACTGCAATCATGGCCCACTCCTCCTCCCTCCTAACATAACCAAGTTTAATCCGAGTTATCATTCTCCGAAAACATCCAATTATTGCATCAATACAAACTATTCCCAGGACTGTGCGATTTATCAGCTCTTTTGCAGGGCATTTCCTTGTGGCATTTTCCGCTCACTCAGCATTTTCCACCCAGACAGCACGGGCTGGCTGGCTGGCTATTGTAACTTGCCAATTGGCACCGGGGATTTGGTCAAAGTCATTTTGCGCATTTTCAATTTGCCAAAAACTTTCGTTCGTTCCCGGGAGAGCTCGGTCTCTCTATCGCTCGTCCTGCCGGCTGCTTTTGCTGATTTTGGCTGCTTTTGTAGTCTTAGCGCATTCAGGCTGCTAATTAGGCGGCATTAAGATTGGGCCATGAACTGCACCCCGCTCCCCTCTCTCCCCCCCTTGGTAAGCGCATTAGATGCCTCGGTTGTGACGTTTTCGCAGCGCACAAAGTCAAAACGAGAAGTAAATGCCAATAATTTGGTTCGCTCAAAACCAATCACCCCCAATACACTGACTCCGAAAAGTCTTTTGCCCTTTTTTGAATGGCAAAGGGGGGGGCGCCCCCTCCCCACAATTTAGTTTTCCTTCTTTTTGGAAAGGCTAACGAACTATTTTCACAGAAACCAAGACGAGCGAAGAAGTCGAACTCGAATGCTGTTTGAGGCCACTTGAGGCGGCACAAGAAAAAAAGTGCAAGCCAGGCCAAAAAGAAATGGAAAATCAAAGGCAAAAAAGGTTTTCCTTTTGCCGTTGCTGTTGTTGTTGTTGTGTTTGCTACGTGCACACAAACTTAATTTGAAGTTAAAATGTAGCGTAAAGTGTGGGGCAAACAAGGAGGGTTTTCGGGGATGAGGACTTGGATTTGGATTCGGATTTGAAGGGTTCCCGAACTGGGTCTCATCTTGGCTTTTATGATCGAGTTAATTTGAATTTTCAACAAGCCAACTTCGGCGTTCCCGATCAGCTGAGACAAAAAGATTCCGGAATCCGGGGATTCAACAGGAGTTCCCTGTCTCAACCCTTTTCCGGCTGCCTCACTTTTTTTTGCGACTTTGTTGATTCACTTTGAAAAGTATTTTCCCGCCGCATGTGTCTGGTATAACTTTGGGAGCTCCTGTGGTTGCTTGTTCCCCACCTTGTCTTCTCTGGGCTTCCTTTTATTTTTTGGGGGAACCAGGAGCCAGAAACGTTTTGTACGTGCCCGGGTTTATGTGCATAGGATTTTCAATGCCTCCCTCCCACCGCTATTGATTTTTATACAATACATAAATTTTTCTTCTTCCGATTTTTTTTGTTCTTTTTTATTATTTGGTGTCCTCCTGCGCGGCTGTCCATCTGATTGGTTGCTCCTGCGCCTGCATTGGCCCTTTGTCATCGTTTTCTATGTAGTCCGCACACATATATGTAGCATCAGATTCGATTATGCGATTTAATCTGATTTCGCACAAACGAATGATTCAAATGCAAATAACACGAGCACTCGCACATGCCACAAAGGACATGGGGCGAAGGGCGCACAGTTGGCATAGAAATTGGAGCTCTCCCCTTTTCTTGCCTCTTTTTCCCGTTTTTTTGGTTAATAGCTTTCGATTTATAACAAGCAGATGAAAGCAAAAAGATTTGCATTACAAAACAAACGACAGGTAGGCCGAAGGGTTGCTGGCTTGGATTGGGGAAAAGCCCCTGGCAAAGCCTACGCCAGGACATACAATTAGTGTGATGGGGTTGGCAGCAAGAAAGTTGATTGGGTTGCGGTTTGTCTGCCTGCCAAGGCAACGCAGGTTGGGATTCGGATTGAGCGAAGGAGCAGGTTAAGCCCAATTATAATGGGCCACATGTGGGATTGGGTTCTTGGGGTTAAACACACTTTGACGGAATTTCAATTGGGATCGAGCGAGTGAAAGTGGAGCAAATGCTCACGGAGCGGATTAGATGGATTGATGCTGTCTACATTCCTCTGTAAGAAGCCTAAACGAATAAAACAATTCTATAAATAAATGCATACACACTGAAATTTAAAGGGGATTAATATGGGAGGTTCCAAGAAGGGTTTAATAAAGTTTAATTCTTTAAATGTTGTAGTATCCTTTCTCTTTTCCATGTAATCAAAATGTTAAGTAGTAATAGTTTTTCTTGTAATTACTTACATCTATAGACAGACCTGTTAGCTAGTTAACTATCCTCCGCTCTGTGATAGATCAATCTCCATCCAATTGCATTCCCAAAACACTTCCCCGTGTTCCGCAACTACCAATCAAGTGCAGTAATCAGCTCATTCCCCGTCGAATTACACCACCGTACACATGTTGTTTCCTTGGCAATCATTTCATTATATAATCATAATTAAGCCGACTATCAACACCTTTCCCATCTGGCGGAATGGCCTGTCTTCGCCTGCGCTGCACGCGGAGAGCTTCTTCGGAAATCTTCCCACAACTGCTCTAGTCCGATTGCAATTGGAGTCAGCCGGTTATGGTATCTCTGTGTGTGCTCTTCCCACAGATTATCACAAATTAGATGCAGTTCGCGTCGGAGTCTGGCACACATGGATCAATCCAGCGCCGTGGCCTGGCTCGAATTAAGTTTGGAGCACCGGCAGATAGTCACTGCCCCTCTGATGCACATTTTTCCTCCTCTGGGATGATGGCACATAATTTCGCACACCACGACAACGACAACGACGATGATGGCCCCCAACTCGTGTATCTCTGGGATGCACAATGGCCTTTTCCTCATAACCAACACGTACGAGCAATTCACGAGGCGAGGCCTCCACCAGAGGTGCTAATGCTGATCAGCAGTAACTGATACCCGGCCGGTCGGTCGGTCCTGTGCCAGGAATAATGCAAAGAAGCCAGTCCAAGTCTGACTCCGAGCACAATGCAGGGAGTCCAGAAACAACAGAATTAAGTCCGAACAATGCTGGATGCTGGATGCTGGATGCTGGCCTCGGAGGGGACCGGGACTGCTGCTCGCAACGCCCGCTGGACGTGTATCAGATGGGGCTTCGAGCCAGTGGAGAGTCCCAGTGGCCGGCCGGCCAGTCCCAAGTTACCATAGTCCGAGCTCGAGATCGGAACACAAATCATCTTCCAGCGCTCACGAAATTGTTGCGCAAACTTTCAAAAGAAACAGAAACAAAAACCCCCCGAAAGAAAACCAAACCAAACAGAGCACAAAAGAAGAAAAACTGAATCATTGGCTGCTATGGCCAAAGTTTGGAATACCCTTCTAAATAATTTAGTTGGAAGTAAAGTTTCCTCTGAGTACAGATGGGGTATAGACATTCAGCTTTATATTTTTATAGTTAACTTTTGCTTAATAATTGAGCAGGATTTGTTTAGAATTTATTAAGTAATTAATTAGAGAAAGTATGAGTTGAAAGAAGAGGGAATTGGAAGCATTCGATCATAACAACATGTAGATACTAGACTTAGACTATTCTGTAGCTCATAATATTAAGCAGAACTATACCCTAAGTTCTCTAGTGGCTCCAGCTTAGACTAAGTCCCCCTTTAAGGGTATTCCAAATCAGAGTAAAGCCGGCAAGGCGTGAGGGGCTGGACTGGAAAACAAAAGGAGGCGTTGGTGTTGGTGTTAGCTGATTGTTGTTGCTCTTACCTCTACCTGTATGGTGTCTGGCCAGATCTGCAGATCTCCGGAGTGGAGTGGGGCCGCGTGGAGCTGAGCAGAGCAGAGCAGAGCAGAGCGGAGCGGACTATGTGTGAACTCGCAAAACGTGACACATTTATATCACTTCGTTTGAATCGCAAAATAATAATAAATATAATACTCGCAGCAACAGCAACCACGTTGTGTGCTGGGGGAGTCTCTGGCCTGTCTGCGTCCAGGCCTTCGTCTCCGTCTCCGGAATGGAATCTCTACCGACGGACAGTCTCTTTCTGGCCAGGCCGTGCCCAGGTTTTGACCTGCCGACGCTTTGCTGGGAAGTTTTTATATTTATTTCGCTCGCTTCTCTTTTTTCGTAGTTATTTTTTGTTTCGTTTTTTATTTTTCGGCATTTTTGCGCTGCTGCTGCTGCTGCTGGCGGCAATTGTTAAAAAATTTAAACACCAGCCAGAGATAAAGAGAATGTTATGGCTTCGGGGGAGGCAACTTGAGTATGCGAGTGCGGTGATACACTGCCAATACGGAGTTTGGGGGAAGACTGCCGAGAAACTACTAAAGATACAGGGGCTTAAGGCTTAAATGCGAAAGATGCATTCTGAAGTGGGAAACTACTCAAATTAATAGCCGGTGTTCTTAACAACTTTTAAACTTTATATTTATTAAGGCACTAAACAAAGGCAGTCTCAAAATGATTCCAAATAGCAAGAGGACCCTCAGTGAGGGACACCTCTTTGGTGTTTAACATTTTCCCGATGTCTCATCTTACCCCGAAACAAAGCGAATTCACCCTCGATGATGTGCGCTACCAAAAAACATGAAATGTCACTGGTTCCGTCGAAACCTCTTTCAGGTAGCCACAGCCTCAGATGGATTCCTCGTGAAACTTTGACCATTGGGTCCGACCCAGTGGGTTTGGGTTATTTCGGCTTTTTTCGGGTCTCTCCTTTGCCCATTTGACAACGTACGAAATATTGCACCCCTGGGCATCTCTGGGCACATCTCCTCCCGCCACATCCTGGCTAGAGTTGTCAGCGGACGACGGCGATGCCGTCGCAGACGGCGGATGTATTTGTGGCGTATAATGTTACATCTGCTTAGCGGAAAGATAAATCAACGGAGCCGGCGAGCGTCGCCTGCATCGGCTACCAGTTACCAGTTGCCAGTTGCCAGTTGCCGGTTTCCAACCGAGCATCGCAGCAGCCGGGCTTCCCAGCATCCCCAGCATCCCGACATCGCCATCAGTGGCAGCGCCAAACGTCGCACTCAAGTTGACAATGATAAATAGTGAAAAAGCGCCAGCCGAGCTGGGGGACTCCTGGCCGGGGGAGAGTCTGGGAGATTGGGAGATCCACGAGGTGACAGACACTCACTCCTCCGCTCCCAGGTTGGCAAGTGGCGAAAGTTTCGTGCTCGTTGCTGGAAGTAAAACATTTCGATTAAAGTTTATGAAATGGCAACCTCTGAAGGCACCCTCTGTGACGGTGATGCTGGCGATGGGGCCACAGGGTTGCCCGTTTTGGCCAGGAATTAGTAGCTGCGAATGCCCAACCGACTGTGAGTTGAGCTGTAGTTGATTAAAAAGTTTGGCCAACTTATGCAGCTCGCCCTCCCCTTGCCGGGAAGCTCTTTGAATATCGAACAGGAAGCCGCGCCGAAAACTTGGCTTCGGTGGGGAGGAGCCACCGCAGAGGAAGCAGGCGGCGCTGGCTATCAGGTGCTGCCTTTGACAATCAGTTTTGTCTCTTTTTCTGTGCCGACGACAACAAGTTATCTCGCCTGGCAGGACAATATTTCTTGGCCACAAGCAAGAAAACACAAAAAGTAAAAAAAGAGGAGCAAAGAAAATAAAACTTTGCCGAGCGTAGGAAAATAAGTTAAGCTCGAGGCGAAACTAAACACTCTTTGAGGTACAAATTTAAATATAAATAAAGTGCCAAACAAAGTACCCGTGCGATGCAGCGGAGCAGCTGCGCCAGCTCGGGAGGGAGGGGAAGGGAAGTAAGTCCTGGAGGAGGCGACACTATAATAAATAAATAAAAATGCAACAAAATGACATTAAAGGTAAATTCAGGAGGAGAAGCAGCCCCAGCAGCAGCAGCAGCGACTCCTTGGTATATATTTTTCACAAGGTGCCAAGGGGATGCTGAGCCCAGACCGAGACCGAGGGCGGGCCCGAGCAGGGTTCACAGTCTTGAGGAGTAGCAAGGGTTGTGGGCGTGGTACCCCCCACCCTAGGACTCCGAGGTTTGCATACAAATAGCTTCGGTCGGGCTGCCTCTCAGCCGGAGGGCTTAGGGTTAGAAGGAACTAGGGTTCCCAACCCCTCGGCACTCGACCCTCGACCCAAGGTGTTGGCAGGAGCAGCCAAGTGAAAATACCCAGCGAACTGGACGGAATTATGCTAGCGGAAAGTTTTTTACTTGTAATTGGTTGGGTTGGTTGCGGGTCTGGATAGGGCCGCCGCTGCCTCGGGTTCATAGATCCCGCAGTGGCACCAGCTGCGAGATCATCCCGGGATCCAGGGTAGCCCGTCGCCACTGACAGTGAACTTCGGGAAAACAAACTCTCGAGAGCCGGAGAGCTTCTAGCCTCGAGAGGAAGGTCAACAAAAATCGAAGCCAGACGCAGCAGGATAGTTCTGGAGTGCAGTGCAGTCTGTGAGTGTGTTCAGTGTGTGCGGACTTGCAGCAGACACTGTGTACTTTGGGGTGCCATAAAGCAAAGTATAGTTCGCCCAGCGTCCTGGAATATAAAATGCGACCCAGACCATAAACAAAACCCGCATGGAGGTGTCCTTCTCCGCCCCCAACTCCTCTTTATATGTATAGCATCTAAAGCATATATGGTGGCATAGCATGTTTTTATTTACAAAACCCACTCCCTGCTCCTGCTCCTGCTCCTGCTCCTGTGGATGTGTGCCCTCGGTTGACATGATAGCAAAGCGGCGAAAAGAAAGCCGTTGACGGAGCAGCAGCAAAATTTTTGAACTAGTTTAAGTGCCCCATCATGAAGTCCCAAGTTTCTCGTTTTCGCCAGGATTGTTTTACTTTATAAAACACATCCACACACAGACACTGCTGCCATTGAAGCTGCATGGTTATGCAAAGTAATTTGGTTGTGTTTGTGCTGGCGGAGGGGGCTGTCCGGGGAGCCAGGAGCAAGGAGCTGCTGCTGCTGCCAAGGCAAGGACAACACATAAAGCATCGGGGGACTTCAAGGGGCTTGTGGGTTAGGTGCCCTGCTGGACTGTGCAAACAAGGAGTCAGCTGCCCGCCTCTCCTTCCTCCTCCTCTATTTTTTCTCCTTTCAAATTGCCAGTGTGCGTGAGCTGCTGCCATAAGGAGGATGCAGGAGGTGCTCCTGCACATGACCCCCTTTTCAACAGCTGCACACAACAAACTGCAGTCAGCAGCAGCCCCTGCCCTATTCCCCATTCCCCATTCCCCATTCAAAGTGCAGATAATTTCATTTGAAGTATGGCAAAATAAAATTTTTCCAGCGCTCAGCTCAAGTCGGTGCTTTCCCCCATTTTCATTTTCAGTTTCCCCCGCCCGCCGAGTAATTTGTAGTTGGGAGCTTCAAAGCAGCGGAGTCCTGGCTGCAGGAAAAAAAGGAAAACCCAGTTTTCGGAGCTCCACACAGCAGCGGCAGCTCATTTCCTTTGGGCTAATGATGTGGGTCAATTATGGCAGCCAAAAAGCCGAGCGAAACTGCTCTCTCTCCCCGTTTGCATTCGGATTTTGTCTACTGGAATTAATGGCATTAGTTTTGTGCATTTAGTTTTGATTAGTGGCGAGGCAGGGGGCGGGGTTGGAGCCATTTGCATGCCGTTGGCCAGTGCTTTTTCGCCCGGATTCGGGTCGAGAAAAACACAATTTTATGCTGCTGCCATTCGGAATCAATGCTGCTGGAGATGGCTTTTTTCCGGCTCTTATTTTCTGGTATCGAAGGGATCTGTTCCTGCTTCTCCCGCAAAAAGGGGTTAGTTTCTGATGGCGAATAAAACTTGGTCCTGGCTATATCCGCTTTTATTTTTTAAGGCTTATGGTTGATTTCCTGGACGGAAGACGCAGCGCGTAGCAAATGGCCCTCTTGGGTGGCTCTCCCTTCCGAGCAGAGGAAGTCATTAATGATTTCCTTCGCTAACTCCCCTTCCGAGTAGCAGCATCATCATAGCTCTCTCTCCCACCGACTTGTGTATCCATTTCTCTGGCTGAAGCATTACCCATTTACCCAGTTTGGTAGCTGCACCTCAACCGCATGCACGTTCCGCTCAACTAAGCCACTATCCACCTGACGCAGGTATACGTGCATGAAAATCAAATCTCGGTGTTTGTTATTTGCAACCGTTGTTCACTATTTTTGCCAGCAGCGCTTCGCCAAGCCCACAGGTTTATTTTTGTAATATTTTTTGTTAAATGTCAACGGGAAATCTTCTTCTCCACCACCATTTTTTGCCGCTCGTCTTCCTGGCCCTCCCCTGATCCCCTTTCATATTAATGCTGCTTCAATTGTACGCTGATTGGCAATCGAGAATGTGACTTGCATGCCGGAGGAGGACCCGAAACAATGCCGGCTACAGGTACTGGTGCGGGTATGGGTTAAGGGTTACGGGTTCCGGGTATTTGAATATCGTGGGTGGCCACCACCGCACTTATTAAATTAAAAACACACACAGGCCCCACCTACAGGGTATCGGCAGTGCGTATGCACACGGCAGATGCGAGTGCGCACATACTATATCTTTTTTTGTGCTATTTAACGTGTGTGCATGCTTCGGCAATTTGATTGTGGCCGAGCAGGCGTATGAAAATCAATTTCACGCTGAAACGCACCAAAAACTTTAATAATATTTGCGTCGCGGCACTTAACAGACGGCAGGGACAGCAAGGACGGCCCAGGACACGCTGCTGGAAGGACGAGTGCGAAGACAGATAGATATTCGCGCACACACACAAAGGGGGGGAGCTGCATTCAATTAAATTTGTCAGGGGGAGGGGACCTCTGGATGCGGTGGGTACGTGGTCAGGGGGAGAGCTCGTTCTATATGTTACAGAAACCAATCAATTTATTTTAATATTTAAAAGTGAAAATCTCATATATTTCGTGGTATTTTGCTAGATTATTTATTGAAAACTCCAACAGTAGTGAAACTTCCCTTAAAAAAATAATAGTAATAATGTGAGAAGAAGTGGAAGCGGACCCATGTCTAAAGTAAACTCATTTGGGCTATAAAAACTCTCCATTTTCACAATATAAAAAGGTTTTCAAGCTCTATTTTTACTGCAAACTTAATTAAGACCCAAATTAACATTTTTAACAGCTTCTAAATATTGTCCTGAGGGCAGTAAAACGCAGCTGTGGCTCATGTAGGAAGATTGGGTAAGGTCTCAGGTCCACTAATTACCAGGACATAAAGTTTTTCACTGCGAACAGCTAAGATCATGCAAAACTGTAGTAAAACACAAGACAAGATCGATCTTTTCCCGGAGGAATGCCCAATTCCCAGCTCCCTGAGCGCCTTAAAAACCTTTTATTGCAATCCCATACAGCCGTTTCCTGGACAACCTGCCCCAGGAATTTATCACCTTGCCGAGAGAGCCTCGGAATCCGCTCGACGGGCCTGGCTACGGCAGCGAGCTCCGAGTCAGTCCGTGGAAGCCGAGACTCTCAGACACTTGGCATAGTTTTGTGGCCACCAAAGGAGGGGGAGCAGCAGGAGGCGGAGTGACGGTGGATCCTACACGTAGCCCTAACTTTTGCTTCGAACATAAAGTGCGCGCTAAGAATTTACCGCATAAATTTTGAACAAGTAGCGAAAAGAGGCAGAGGTAAAAGCCAGAAGTTGCAGGTAGCAGCCGGCGCGGGAGGGGAACTTACAAACCGCACTTTGGCACAAAACTCACAAGACACTCATAACTTTTTATGTTGGTTCGTTGCACACACCCCGAAGAGCCCGAAAGCCCAAGCCCAAGCCCAAGACCAAGACCAAGTCCAAGACAGAAGCCCGCGCCAGAGCCCAGAAACGCTGCAGCCTGGACGCGCTGACCAAAAGGGATGGCTGAGGTGGAGGTGGGGGATGAGGATGAGAGGTAGGGAGCTCGGATCGGAGACCACCCCAAGATGCAGTGCATTCGAGTGGTGGCTGCCCGGTGGCTCAAGCACTTGGCCAATTCCCCTGGCTTTAGCCGGGCCGAAAAATGTTAAGTTTTTACCCAGCCGCGTCTGGAGTTTTTATGGGTTTCGCTGCCTGCTACACGAAGAGAAAAATCATGTGTTTTCAGAAGTTGTAATTACCAAAAAATTGAAGATAGTGAACTTAGTAAAAAAGTATATTGTAAAAAAGTATGTCAGACTTTTCCATAACAATATCCTACATGTTATAAAATTGTTTTAATTAGAATATTGATCACACTTTTATTTGAATCTGAATTCGGTCACCTTCTGAATTGTATCTTAATTTGGTCGCACTTGGATTAATATCTAAAAGCTCTTATTAAGTGCAGAGATGATTCATTGAACTATAATGCTAATTATCTAGATGAAGTATAAAAGCTATTTGACGTACATTTAATTTTGCACTAAGTTTTATAAAGTATTTAATACATTAAGAGGTACTTAGTCGCACTTAACTTTTTCCCTAGAGGCATTTGTAAAATTTAAATAAATTTAAATAACTGCTAGGCTTATTTAATTTAATACTTATTTACTTAATTTCTTTCTGTGCATCCCTTCCCCCCTCACGCTGTCGCTGCTCATGTGTTTACAAAGTAATTATGTAGCTAAAATTAAATTCGTAAGAAGCTGACGAGGAGGAAGAAGGCGGCGAGCATTTAAGGAACATTTCAGTCGACGACTCCTCCTCCCGAGTTCTTTATTTTCCTTCCTTTTTTTGGCATAGTTTGCTGTTGTGGGTCTGCTACAGTTAATGCACGCTAAAAGGTTTTTCCCGCCACTCGCCGGGGCGGTGGCCATGCAGATTAGCGGGGTACATCAAGGCGAGGTATTTAAACGCGGCTTAGACAGCGGAGAGCCAGCCGGCTGAAGACCCACTTTGGGCGGAAAGTTGTGAACAAGCGGACTTAGCCGGTGCAACAGTGCAAAGTTTAATTGAAACGCGGGGAGCGGACAGAGGGGCGGAGCAGACCGCTCGGACAGGCGGTATTAAGTGGCATCAATACCGGAGTTTTATGGAAATTTAAGAAGGGTTTAGCAGGCGAGCCGGGGGACTGGGCGGCTCGAGTAACTTGAGCGGATTTCTCAATCTCGGTAGCTTGAAAACTAATCCGAATGAAATCCAATCGATTGGAAATTCATTGAGAAATAACAATAAAGAAGGTAATCCCAATATTCAAATGAGGGAATGAGGTTACGGGGGAGATGAAGCCAAAAGAAGTTCATTAAAAATACAAAATTCGAGCGAATTAAGTTAGTATTTACGTTATAACCAAAACTATCAGGTAAATTCTATTTTTAACAATCAGTTTGCTATATTTCCCCAAATAAATTTAAATAAACCGAGAGGTTTGTTATCTGATTTATTTAAAAATCCCATTCAATGCTAAATTCACACAAAAAGCCCTAAATATTAATGGCAATCAACACCCAACCACCGCCTTAAAGCCAAAGGTTATGCAAACAAAATGCTGAATTCAGAACCTATTAGGGAAGGATACCCTTGGCTGGGATTCTGCGAATCATTTGGAATGCAACAGACGTGGGCTTCCGCGGAGATTTCTTAGAAAACTAGAAACAATACAATAAGGCACAATGGCAGGAGCAGGGACGGCTTCCTCAGTCAATCTTTTCAAGCGTGCATATATCAAAATTCCTTGGCTCGCTTCGTTGCGCCTGCCATTTTCCTCGCTGGGTCCTTAAAGTGTTTTGTTTTCCCCCTCGTTTTTTTTTTGCTTTTTGGCGCTCTTTTTCCTGGGCACACAGTATGTGTGGATACATTTTAAAGAAGACGCGGCACAGATTTCGCCGCCGCCTTTTGTATCTCGCTCGCCTACACATTCTGGCATTTCACAGTCGGAAGGCCGCCGAGGGAGCACGTGCTTTCAAATGTGTCTAGGATATGAATAAGGGAACGTATTAATTTTGAATATGTGGAAAATCTCGCACGCCAATGCACGGACCGCAGCAGGAAATGCCGGCAGTAATGCCAGCCAGCCAGCCTGTCGAAAGAGGTGGTGCCTCCAGGGGGCGGGGATGGATGGCTCCCGGGAAAAGCCCGCAACAATGAAGATGCCAAGGCGATGGCGATACGACAAGTACGTCAGGCCCGAGGAGACGGGAGTCCTGAGGCGAGGCATCCTTGTGTGCCCTGTGTCTGTGTGTAGGCCTTTTATTGCTATTGTCAAACTATTGTGCCTGTGTGTGTGCGGGGAGCTGTCCTTCCCCGCCTCTCCCCCGCTCGCTCTCTCCGGGCCACTTCATCGTCTGCTCGAGTTGCCTTTTATGAAACATCAAAATGTCAGTCAATGTCATTAAATGACTTTTATATTACACCTAATACGATGACAAGGCCTCCAGCCTGTCTGCTTGATATCGTTTTGAGTGTATCTTAAAGATTCTAAAATTAGACAATTGTGCGCTCTGCCAGCCTGTTTATTTGTTGTTGTTCTGGTGCACGACCCCGGAGCTATCCGCTCTCGCCCTCGCTGTGCTCCGCTGTGCCGTGCACACATGTGATTGCTTTTTGTCTGCGGTGACAAATCGCGACTGGAAACTGGTTCCATCAGCCCCACCAGAACACCTCCTCGGTACTCGAACTCCGTCCAAGTCCCGCCGTCGCTGTCTTCTTCGTCTTCGTCTCGTTGACAAAGTCAAACAATTTGTTGAAATAAGTTGGAAATTGAATGAAATTGTCAAAAGCATTTCGCACATTTTATTATTTTTATAGTCTTTTCTTTTTTGCACCATCTTTTCCAGCCAGGGCAAAGTTTTTTAGTCTGTATTACAGGGTGTGAAAGGGGGTATATACACACACTGGGAAAAGGGTATGTCAAGTGCACTTGAAAGGGGATTTAAAAATAGAGGAATTAGTCAAGGTAAAGTAAGTGAAAGAATCATAAAATTAGGGGTTATAGTACTGGGTACAATATACACTTTCAAATTAAAATAAATAATATTACAAAGTCTAAAGTTTAGACAGCTCCCAAAATACTTTTCAGTCTATTAATAATATTATTTACAGATCTGGTTAAAATGGGTTCAATAAGATCTCAATTTATATGAAAAATATTAATAGTTTAGCTTGAAATATTAATTGTATAAAGGAAGGAAAAAGCTGAATTAAAAATATATCACAGCGACAGTGAGGGTATCCCCCTAGTGCCATATTCTAATGTAAGCATCTACCATATCCCTACCCTTCCCAACAGTGTTTATTTGTGGCCTTCTTCGAGACTTTTGCATCCCGATTTGACGTCTGCGGGGATTTTTGCTGACTTGGCTTCGGGAAAAGTGAAATTTCAGCTCTGTCGCCAGTCCCTCTGACCCCCATTCCCCTGCCCTCTCGGCGCTTTCTTATTTATGCATCATGTGTTCCATGGGCTTTAATAAAGCACAAGCTGGAATTGGTGTCGATGTGTAATGAAAACCATAAAATATTTAATAAAAATATTTACTATGTGTGTCCGTCCGCCATCGTTGGCGTCATAAATTAGTTGTTTTTAGTGTTTTGGCCAAAAGTTTGAGTTGTGTTCGCAGCCGGAGTTTGAGTGAAGTATATATATATTTGTAGTATGCTATATGGGGAACTCTTTGCGGTTGCCTTTCCTCGGCGTACAGTCATAGTCATACTCGTATATACGAATACGAATACGAATTTGGGGGCGTGAGCTTGATTTATGTTCGAAACTTGATATCACGTTCGTTGAAGCGGATTTTTTCCTCCTCATCTCGCATCTATCCCCCATCGCCTCCCGTCTGTTTCCCTCCATCTCCATCTCCATCTCATTTTCTGACTCTATGTGTGGTTTATTTTTATGTAAAGCGCATAAAGAAAAGTTTTTTAGAGTCCGCACATAAACTGATTTTTATTTATGGCATTAGCAATGGACGACTTGGGACGGAGACTGGAACTGGCACTGGGAATGGGTACGGGAATGGGATCGAGAATGGGGAAATCGAGACGTCATGGATATGATGAAATGGGAGCACTTCCCTCCACTTCCTCGTGGCCATAAACCATGGGGAATAGTAGCGATGAGGCCATCACGCCCTTTAATTATGCCAGCTCTTTAGTTAATAGATTTGGTAACGCGGGGAACGGGATTTGTCGGTAATATGAGGGCCCTCAGAGGGGATGATATATAGTCGGATGCAGAGGAAATCAGCATTTGAATGCGAGATCCGACATTTATGTTGATCTATTAATAAAGCAAGGGGGATCGCCTTTAAGCCAGATGAAACCATAACAAAGACAGCTCCCCCGAACGTAGAGGAGTTTGTTATGGAAGAGAACACAGCGGAGAAGTCACAACATATCGTGTGGTGTGGGTGAGATCTGTTTTCTGTGGTTCTGCCCAGGGTTGGGTTCTGGTTTATTTGAATATATATCATGCAGCTCGGAGATAAAGCCATAGAAGAGTCTCTGTCCAGGTGAAAGTTGCCTTGTATAGAGGTATTACTGTGGCTTAAATTCTTTAAGAAGACCTGGTCTTATCTCCGAGATCTCTCTTTTCTGCTGCAACTTGTCCGGAGATGGTTTCAATTTGCCTTCGTCGTGGAGCCGGGCTCCTTTATCCTTTCCTTCATTTTTATTCCGCCTTTGCTGTGACTCCTTACCGGCCACAGCCATTTTTTATGGCCCTAGCTCCCTCCCAGCTCCTCTGGCTCTCTTTTTTTCCTGCATCTCTTGATTTCTTCTTTTAATGAAAAATTTGTTACAGCGTTTTATATAACAAACAAAATGCAGGCAAGGCAGCAACTTTGTACTGGCGGCCATCCTCGTATTTCCCGCCCTGCTCCTCTTCATTACTGACTTTCATTTGCTTTTTGGCTTGGCTGCTGGCTGCTGGCTGATGGGCGGGGCTGCTGATTATTTTTAACTGGCAAACAGCTAATTAAGTATGGAGTAGCATTGTTGCTGCTCCTGTAGCCGGTAGTCCTTCTGCTCCCTGGTCCTATTCAGGCAGCTTGTTCATTTTGTTAAAAACGTCTGGCAGGAAAAGGAAAAAGGCAACGGGGAAGGTGCAACAAAGTGCGTTTCATGGGGGGCTCCGCATCGCTCTGCCCTGCGATGCAATGGCAAATGGCAAACAAAGTTGCAATAAATGACGGAAAAGGCACAAAAGGTGGCCTGCACTGAGAGAAAAAACCAGGAAGGGCATGGCAAGGGAGCAAGGACGGAAACCGGCATCAGCAAGTCTGTCGCTGGTTAACTCGGTTTGACGTAGTTATGTCGTTTATTATGAAAACGTCGCTGCGACTCAACGCGACTTTAATGGCTGTTTGGATGCCACCCCCGTTTTCCATGCCTGCTCCCTGCCCCACCCTATTGGGTCCTTTCCTCGCCCACAATCCTGTGCATCCTTTGCCTGCATCTTTTCAAATCAAATGAGCGGGTGTGTGTGTGCAACGACGGAGCAGCATCAGAACAAAACAGCAGAGAAAAGTCTGCTCCTGCCGCTCATTGAAGTTTTCTCTTTAGCTTTTCCTTGCTTTTTTATTTGGCCTGCTCGCTCGCTCTTTGGTCCTGTGGTTTGGGCCACTCCAGCATCCAGCTTCCAGCTGCGACTGCCTGCATGTAAGTGGCCCCAGGATTCTCTTTCTGTGGCTGCTACACAGCGGGAAAATATGCGAGGAAAAGGGGTCATTACTTCAAGAATATGCTTGAATTTGCCGTAATTAATATATATCTTCATAGTTGTGTCAGGATTTATTTCTTTTCATAAAATATAAAACAGACAGCAAATTAATCACTTTATTTTATTATCATTTAAATCCATTATCATTCGTCCAGCTGAATCTTCTATTTCCTCGACCTCTATTTCTCTGTGTAAAATTCTCTTCCTTGCTATTCCTGCTGCAGTTGCTCCTGCTGTGTGTATGCCATATAACTACATTTAGCATTATATCGACATCTGTTCGGCAGAAAGTCATCAAAAGTACTAAAAAGCAAAACAAAGTTGCCCTCGTCCTGCCGAGTCCCGCCGAGCAGCCGTCCAAGAAGGAGCGCAAGGAGCAGAGCTGGAAAAACTTGTGCCAACTTCAAGTTGGAAGCTGCTCTGAAGTGGAGCAGCTCCTGCCCTGCCGGCACCCTCTCCTCGGCCGGGAGTTATTTTGTTTTGTATTTTTATTTGCAACTCTGCGCTGCAGCAGAGTACAAAAGTCAAGAGATTTACTAAATAATGATGTAGAATTTATTTGCGATTGGCAAATGTGAATAAACATTGGGAATTTAAGCAGGCGAGCATGTTTTCGACGACATTCGCTGATTAGAGGGATTTTCGAGTGGAGTGGAGTGACTCATTTGCAGAATAATTTGGATAAATTGGAGTCACTCTATAAGTTATAACAGTAACCGCACTATAAATAAGCAGGAGGATAGCTTTTGCTGATTGGAGTTTTTCCAGAGAATTCGAATAATTCACTTGCAGATACATAGCACAAATGTGGATGAATAATTTTCGGTGTGGCTTTGAACTGAGCGCTGAACCAATGAGTCAGATAAATCGTAGATTTCGTTCGATATCTGGCCTGTTGCGTTACCTGTTCGCAGGGCCTTCTTCTTTATATCTATTTTTTGATTCGAACAAAGGTTTTTCTTCTGTTTGTGTGGAAACGCATTCAGCTGGAAATTTCAATGCATTTTCTGGCACACACATTTTCCGCTGCCTTTACCTGTCCGGGCCGCCAGATACTCTCTTATTTGTTACATTTCACTCCCTGGCAGGGAGAGGGACAGAAAGGGAAAGGAAATTATGTGGAAGAAGTTGTTTGCAGCTGTGTGTCGTGTCGACTCGTTGACATTTTCCTATGGCAGTGGCTGCGGCTCTACTTCGAGCCGAACTCCATTCCGGTAATGAAACAGACAAGACTGGCTAAATGCACTTCCCTTGGCGAATTGAGGCATATTTATGCAACAAACAAAGCCGAATGCCCGGCGGCAGCGATTGTTGTTGACGGTTGCCACTGATGTTGCTGATGTTGTTGCCACTGCCTGATGATTATGACAATATTTGCACTGCCTCGGCTCGTGCACACATAGTATATATTTTTACTGTCGGAAGTTGACTTTATGCATTTTGCCACTGTTTACACACTATTCAAAAATTATTGCGCAACATTTTTTATGCCCTCCGCTTGTTGATTTAAGTTGCGGTCGGAGTGCCGCTGCCTTTGACAACAAGTCTTTGCCCCACCGACAGAAATCGCCTTTCCAGCGACTGTGTGTAAACACCCATGTATGCAAATAATAATATTATTAAGATACATTTTGTACCCTCCGATAATTTATTTATTCTCTTCGTTACAGGTTCGTACAATCAGTTGAATGCACTTTATTCCGCAGTGAGTATGAATACTAGATGGGGACTAATGCATCTACATTTCCCTGAGTTATGACAGCTTTATCTGGCGCGTCCTATCGCGGTCTTTAGGCCATTTACTAATTCCATTTGCTACCACTTTGACCCGGCTTTTCATTAATATTCCATCAGGGGCCGCCGATACGTAGATGGGAGGGCTGGCTACTTGGATGACGGCGGTGACTCAGCCGAATGAAGGGAGCCGGAATGCAGGCCAGATAAGACTAACTTGGCTAATGGCTGCTCTTTAACCATTTTATTGGTGGCACTCTCTCCTTATCACCAGAGTTGAGGTGCCCACAGAAGTTTGTATAGTCCTCGCCGCTGTGTGTGGCTCTACTCACACAGTTAACCCTTGCCCAACCTGGGTCCGTGTAATGTCCCATTTAATGGCTCCACGGTTAAGACTCTCATATTGGCAAGCGGTGGAAACATTGTCAAAACAAATAAAAAAAAAACTAGAGGCCTCTAAAATAGATTTTAAAGTCATAAAATGCCACGACTCTCGAGTCGTACCATAAAAATTAACGATGGGTGCGTGGGGTCGTTGTATGTAGTCGAACTAGCAAATGTTTGCTCTGCTTTCGTTTGTGTTTTGTTTGCCCTTGCCCTTTTTTAATAGAATTTCGCTTAATTTGCGTCCAGGGAAGCGGGGCGGGGCGAATAAAAACTTTTCCGCTCTTTCCTTTTTTCCCAACTCTTTTAATTAAATGGCTATTGGCAGGGGCGGCGGCAGTGTCAATAGCGAAAGCGTAAAGCGTATTAATGATGAATATTTATGTGCGGCCAGAACGGAAGCGGCCCCAGGCGGGCGAGGGAAAAGCGGCATAAATTAGGCGAAAGTGCGGTCTGCGAGGGTTGCTCGATTGATTCGAGCGGTAACCGATGGCGATAACTTATCGGGATAAGGGGTTACGCCGGCCTAATTATGCGTCAGTGCGCCGGGGTTAAAGTGGATTTCTCGATCGGACAGATAGCGCGGGAAAAGTGTTTTCCCTTACCTTTTCTGCCAAGGGAAAGGGTGCTCAGTCATCGATTATTATCTCGGATATTGTTCTTCCCCGGCTGCAGCCTGACTTATGACGGCTGAAATGCCTTGACACTTTTTCCACACTAACGATGCATCCATCGCCCGCGCCGAAGATACTGTATCCGCAAATCCTGAGGATTTGGCTGGTGGTAAAACCTGCTCGGCGCTGCGCTAGTTCCGCTCGCCACACGTTGCACGTCAAACAAATTGTCTCCTGGAGTCCTTAGTCCTTTCCCCCCGGTGCCCGTGGTGGTGTGCCCACAATAATCCTGCAACTCAGTCGAAATGTCGCTGGCAATCTGGAAAAGAGGAAAAATGCCAGCGACACTGGCTGGAGGAGCATCTTCTGGCGGAGCAGCAGATGCTGCTGTCGCTCACGAGGCCACCCCCTGTCCGCCGTCCAAGGGGCTCCCTCTCTCCTCCGAGGCTTTGTCACATTCAAGATGCTGGGGTGCGTGCCTCAGAGAGGGATGGGGAGGGGGAGAAGGAGCAGAAATTCAAGTAAATTGATTTTTTCTATGGTCTCGGCTTTGACTACTGCTGGGGCTGTCAGCTCCACAGCTCCACAGCTCCACAGCTCGAGAGCTCCACAGCTACAGCTACCCTTTCAGCAATTTTTGCTTTTGGCGCGTAATCGACTTCATGCTTTTGCTTTTAATGGTATTTTTCCTGTGGTTCAAACTAATATCCATAATGCATAAATATTGAAACCCTGCGACCTAACCCCACGCCACTTGTGAACCTCCAATCATTGAGCTGCCTTGGCATTTTTTGCTTGATAAATATTTCTCTCCCTTCCTGCGATTCAACTCCAAGACGTCGTTGGTCGTGGTCCTGCTCGTCTTGGCCTTTCACATACATATATTTCATTTCTTTTCCACTCTAACTTGGGCATGGGTATGTACTCCTCTGCGGATGTATATGCACGTCGTTTCGTTTTTATCATCATCATCATCAGTCGGTGAGTTTTCTCGTTTTTATAAAATTTATGCGCAAAAATCCCTACTACGTCTGCAATTTATTGCATTTTCGTAAGTCGAGCGATTTGAAAAATGCCACGGGCATCACAAAAGCAACAGCAGCAACAGTATTGGGAGAAGGGAAACAAATAACATTTTTGCTGATTTTAATGTTTTGTCAATGTCCCCGAACGGGAGCTGGCTTTGACCCTCCCAACGACAGGACGGACGGCCGGGGGCTTTGTTTTTTGTTATTGCTGTTGATTTGTTAATAAACAATTTTTATGTCCGGCCGGCCATCGGCCATATAAAAAACTCACACGAACGAAAACAATTTTTATGGCTATGGGGTAGGCTTACGAACTGATACCCTGCGAAAGAGCTGCTCCGGGGGATTTACCTTCCAGGCGGGGGAATTTCTGAGAAGAATTTTCGTTGTCACTGGAAAAATTTAGAAACAAATGAGTTGTATTCTAGTAAATGCATTACAAATTTATTTAAATATGAGGATTTATCAGGTATAAAAAACTTTTAAAGTTCTGAGTGATATATAGTATATTTATTCCCTCTGCAAAAAGCCATGTTTCATTATTTAAATTTGAAGATAGTTAGGGAATGTCTATCAATCTACCATAATACAATTTTGAATTTGATTTGTTATTAACATACAGAAAATCTAGCTGTTGTTTCAAAGACACTAATAGAATGCTTCGCATTCTTTTCCTCTTAATAGAGCTTATTTTTCAAAGGCCTTTTACGTCTTGGCATCATAATACCACTGACCGCTGGGGTCGCTTTGGGCCGACTTTAGGTCATTTCCATAGTCTAAGCTCTTTGTCGCTTCTCTGGCTTTGCTGCCTTTTTTCCACCTTTTTATCTGGACCACTTTCGGCCGAGTTGTGCCGACTTTGAGGACAACAGATGTTGCAGTGGCTGTTTTCCCTTTTGCCGTAACATGTGGCACCTTGAGGGGCGTGGAGGCCGGAGGCTGGGAGCTTTCTTATGCGGCTCTGTGGCTCTTAACTGACGGCGATATATCTTGCCACGCTCGCTGGTCTCGGTTCGGCTCGGCTCGCCTCGGTCTTAGACCATTTCTTATACTAGTCACAGTTCTATAATTTCTCGATTTATCCTCGCCAGCGACAGCCTGTGTTTTGTCCTTGTTGGCCCGCTGTCTCGCTCAGCTGCCAGAGACAATCCAAACATTATTCAAAGTCAAACTTCATTCGCACTCATCCTCGAGCGCACACACATGCGAGTGTGTGTTCAGGCAAATTTTTAACCACATTATTTATTTACTGTTTGCTCTGTCTAGGCCACGTCCCACCCGCTGCCCCTTGTAAATATGCTGCACACTTCTGTTCTCGCTGTTGTTATTTAGATTGTTTTTCTTTTTTGGGGTTTTTGCTGCTCTGGCCGCTTTTTCTGCTTATTTTTGCATTTGTATCAGCCGCAATTTATCAGGGGCCATAACAAAAGGCGCCGCGTCGGCTGCCAAAAACCGAAAACCCAAAAACCAAAAACTGCGATCCCTTCGCGCCCTCCGACTGCGCTCCTGAATTTTTATTATAACGCGACACATTTTCTAACTCGACAAATAATAATTTCGCCATGGCATACAAAAATATAAATTTCATGCTCTGAATATTGTTGGAATGAAAAATCATAAAAAATTGCCTAGGCTTTGGGGGGAAAAATGATTTGCAATAAACAAGGAGAGCTGAGAAATGGGGCCATGGCTAGATGATCTATCTGGAGATCTACGGGTAAGGATATTTGCAAACATAATGTAATTTAAAGCAAAGGTAGGTTTGAAAAATAAGTTATACAGGCTAGAAGACCGTTAAAGAACTCTCATAAATACTGAAAGACTCGGACTCAAGTCTCTTTGAAGTTGCAACTCATCACTCTCCCTCTCTCCAAGTTATTCGGCATTCATTCACTTCCTGTTAATGTGAGTCACGGTGCTATATTACCTTTCGCCCAATTTCTGTATCTTGTCATTGCCGACTTCCTTTTTCACTTTTGGCCAACAATGCCCATCACTTGTCTGTCCGCAAGCAGAAAAGCAAAATCTGGCTTATTGGCCACACAATCTGGGAGCCCTTTCTTCATGTTATGGCCATTCAATTGTTGTTTTGGCATATTTTATGCGTGTTTATCATTTATACGCTTTTTGAGTCGCAAAAACACACACTGGTCGCCCGGCAGAGTCTGAAACAATAAGAACAAAAGGGGAGAACAAAAGTCTATAAATTAAATAAATTGTAAAATATAACTGCGAGAGTGGGGGCCCAGAGCTCGGTGGGAACGAATTGTTCTCGGGCATTTATTAAATTAAATATTTCACTGCAATAAAGATTATCAGTTGGCAAAAGGCAGCGATGATAAAGCAAATAGGCAAATAGACTAGACGACGACGACTCACTGACTCTTCAAACAGTCCTGGGGACGGTGTCCTGGATAATGTTTGAGGGGCCGAGGACATCTCACATACTCGTACACGAGCGTTAACATTGTAAGCAGACCATATAAATGTAAATGAACTTTGTCCTGATGCCGTTTCCGCTTTCTCCTAGTCTGCATGGCATTTCCTGTCACACACACACTCCCACCCGGGAGCGAGGGAGAGGCAGCCATTTTTTGGTGATGCACGACGCTCATGCCACCCGGCCGGCCCACAGCCTCCCCCACTTTGCATGTGACTCTTATTCAGTTCCGTTTTTATTTGCTCAAACAATATTCGACATAGTAATTTTATGCTTCGACTGCGGAACACATAAAATTATCTTTTGAATAAATAAAGATAAGAGGGAGAGGCGCACACGCGTACGTAGACACAGACGTAGACGTAGAGCAAATGCTCACATTTTAATGTTTTATTCAAAAGGAAACATTCAGAGACGAAGATGCAAATTAAAATATCATTCAATGTTGGCAATTTAATATATTATTTTTGATAAATGAATACGGCACTGCCAGCAGCAGAGAAATGTTTTCCCATTAGCATGCGAGTGTGTGTGTGCCTGTGGATGTGAATAGATGTTGGCCAAATCGTTACGGCCTGGTTAGAGACACCTACACACAGAGGATAAATCTTCTGCTTCATGCTCGGCCAAATATTCGTTCGCCATCCAGCTCCACTTCCACCTCAGCCTCCAGCCTCAGCCCTTTGTTACATTTCGTATTTAGATTTCCGGCCTGTATTATTTTTTACCCAAATATTTTTGCACTTTTCCAGCTTTGCTTGCGGATTACAGCCATTGCTGGAAAATGAAAATGTTTTGTGGCCCTGGCTAAATGGTTTTTCTGGCCCTTTGTTTGTGTGCCTTCCTGTTTTATTAGACACAATGGCCCACGCACATGTTTATGCCCGGATTTCGGACAATGTAAATCGGCTTAATGATTGAGAGAGTTGTTCGAGGGTCCGCCCCCCAAAATCAATACGAATATTTTAAGGACTCCCCCGGTCGAGAGTTGTTCAAGTTGGGAACTTAAACTTTTGTCAAGCCTTAAAACTTTGCCTGCGCTCTCGTCAAAGCCCGGCCCGCGTCAATCTGTCCGGGGTCAGTGGGGCTGGGCGGAAGTCCTGTCCCTGTCCACTGGCATTTTGTAGTCACATTAATTAAAATTTTATGCAACACACACGCGACACGGCGAGAGAGTGTCCTTTCGGGTCCTAGGAAAATGTCGGATGTCAGGTGAATCACCGTTAGGCCCGGACACACACCCTGTATCGATGGCCACTTTTGTATCGCTTCGTGGTCGGTCGGTCAATTCGATTATTTTTCAGTTTTCATTTTTCATTTTTCACCTCTCCCGTTTAAACTTTCACATGTCGCGTGTAGTTGTAGTCGTAGTTGCCCGGCCTGCCCCCTGCGCACTGGTTGTTGTAAATTCCATGTAAATTAATTAAACTCGCTGGCCGTGCCACGAAAAAAAGACAACAAATTGCCGCGGGAGCATCTGGGATGAGCCCGGCCTGCCACGCCGCTCGGCGAGCGGAGTTTCCGTAGCGTAAAAATTATATATTGCATGTCAAAGGGCAGACAATGTGCCCGCAGGAGGTGGCAGAGGACACGGGATCGGAGGAGGCGCCACTTAATATTTTTTCATATGCCACAAATCGACCGCAGAGGCCACCGCCGGAGTCCGTGGGAAGGACTCCCAAGGATACGCACAGGTGCGCGACAACAATTAACGAAAATTTATTCAATTTTCGCATTGCCCCCCGGAGCCACCCAGAAATTTATGGAGTTATAAAGAATTTTTTCGGTAAATAATAAATGCAGTTTTCGCATTAAGCTCTCTCAGTGCTCTCTGTCTCCGCGGCGCATTCAATATAAATAAATTAATCAGCGCAGTTTGCAAATTGCTCCAATGCCCGACCAAGTTTCTCCCATTTCGATTTCAATTTTAATTAACAATTACCATTCCCTGTGTGTGCATATAATTACCACTCCGGCAAAGCGATAAAAAAGCCATTTCTCTTTTATTTTTTAGCAATACAATTCAAGCGGTTTCCTATGAGTTATATCGCCCAGTCAGTTAGGGTCAGACAGGCGAATTTGTATTGAATAGCTGGTTACACGCCGCGGATAATCTGCGGTCATCCGACAACATTCCGCCCGCCGAAAGGCGTGGAATTCGAGGGGGCGAGTCCTGGAATGGGGCCAAATTATCATTCGGTCATAACTTATTGAAAATTATGATAATTGCTCAATTGCCTAATTGAATATGCAGCCGGAAATATTCCACTTTCGGCGGGCGGGGGCCTTGAGCCAGGGCTAAACAACTTTTGGCCCCTTTTTGCGCTCCACTTGCCTAACTCCCAATGATTGGAGCTAGCCAGACACGCCAGATTTCCGCTCATATCCTTGTGCCTTCGGTCCAGTCAGTAGACCGCCTTTATTATTGATTAAAAGTGTGCAAACGTTTTCGCTGCAATTTCGGTTTTAAAACCACTTTTCGATTTCGATTGCAGCGGGCGGCGTCTGGCGGGGATTTTAAGTTTGTTTTTTGCATGGACATCACGTATTCAATCAATTGCAACGACAACTACGAATGCGACGAGGCTCCTAGCGCTTATTTCGGTTGACCCATTTTGCCAATTGGCCAAAAACGTCTGCAACGTTCTCGACGGCATCTTTTGAGGCCAGTTTCCCCCCTGTCTGCTCGTCCTGGTGCTGGCCAAAAATTAAGATACGAGCCACTAGCACGGCATATGGCCAAGAACCGAGAGAGAGAGATGGAGAAGAGGAAAAATCGAGCGGACCAGGCCAAAAGCTGCAGCTGATTGCAGATTGGTTTAGACAGGAACCCACACACACACACACGGCACGTTCGGGGAAAATCTCTCTGCTCTCTCTGCCTTCCCTGCCTCCTCGGGTGTTGACATTTATGTCCAATGCAGATTTTTCCACAGACAGCCGCTGCCCCACACAGCCCAGCAGGGGCAACAATAAAATTTTCCACTGTGACGAGACACAAACAGGACGCAGGATGGTCAGATTGGTCAGAGGGGGCACGGGCACGGACTCCTGTGTTAAACAGGCCAAAGTCCCAGTCTCTCCTGGTCGGTGGTCGAACAATGTAAACGCTTCATGTTGTTACAAAACTTGTTATAATTTCATACTCCTCCGGATAGAGGGTAGCGTGGCCTGTGGGGTATATCTATTAATTACGAAGTTTGTAATATAACCTATAAGGATTTTGAAAATGGTTTCCAGAAGCAATCAGAAAACAATATCTTGTTTGTGATACCTTAATTTCACTTTAACTTGAAAGATGAAATATACTTGTTATTTAATTTTATTTCAATCTGAAAGGTAATATACTTGTTATGATTCCTATCTGGCGTTTTATAGATTAGTGTCCCTCCACACTTGTGGCAGATAAACACATCGATATATCCTCCTTGCAGCGATAAATCCTTTGACTTGGAGCCACTTCAAACTTGGCATTCCACTAAATTGAGCGCGCGAAAACTTTGTCAGCTTCTCGGCGGAGGTAGCCCAGGTAACCCGGCATTCGAGTCCTCTCTCTGCGCTGCCCCTTATAATCCTTCTCGTTCCGTGAGCAAGTTGTTTAGGCTCCTTTCCACTGCACCCGCGCTGCACATCAGTGGAAATCATAGCATACTGCGGGGCGCCGAGCACGGAAAAATTTATTGAGCAAAGTTGCTGAGCTGATGTATTGCCTGGTCGTAGGCTGATGGGCGTTGGCGTTGGCCTGGCTTGTGGGGGCGTGGCAGGAGCGGGCTGACAGTTGGCATACTTTATCATCGGCGCAGCAACGCCGACGACGCTGAGGGATGGCCGAAGAAGGATGTTGGAAGTAGGATGCAGGATCAAACCACAAAATCCAAACTGATGCACACAAATAAAAACGAGAAATGGCAAGCTGAAAAAAGCAGAGCAAGGGGAGGACACACACACACACACACACCAAGGAGTGGAGACCTCCTCTCCCCTCCCCCTCCATGTGTGTGCATTACTGGGGCGGATTTGTGGGCAGGGTGAAAGGAAGGAATTTAAACGGAACTTGCCGCTTCGCTATGCGTTTGTGTTGCTTTTGTTGCCACTGGTGGCATGCCCCACCGCCCTACCCCTCTCTCCCGGTCCCGCTCTGTGTTTAAAAAGTTTTATGCTCGTCACGAGAGAAATTTATTGCACTCCGGTGTTCAAAGCTTTTATCCTTTTCATATACCACGGCAGCCGTATATGACAAGGGTATCCGAGGAGCATGAGCAGTGTCTTGTGTGCCAGGAGACTATTGTAAACAAATCGAAGCTGGGATCTGTAGCAGCTTTGCTTGTTCCTCTATATATAAAGGAGATCATGTTCTAAAGAGCTGTACGGGAATTTTGAGATACTTTACCTGGTGGATACCTTTGGAGATACAGCGGTATCTTAAGCTCATGTTAACAGCCTTGTAATGAATAAGTTACTGAAAACTCTGTACGATTTGGTTAAGTAACTTAATCAGCATTGACTTTGTACTATATTTTTATATATATTTATATTTGGAAGTCTTAACAAAATTACTTGACAATTACATATATTTTATTTAACCTCTGGTTACCGATAAAGAATGATACAATACAGAATCTAACGAGTGATCATTGCTAGATCATTTAGCAGATTCTTTATGATTATTGATATGCCTTACTTTGTAGCTATCTTTGAGGTATCCTCTAGTCCATCCCACACAGCCCTTCCCTTTTGTTATCATTTTATTTTTTATTTTTGGCTAAAGTGCCGCCGGCCCCCTCGTTCCCCCGCTTACATTTCGGACTCGGACTGTGTCTGAAAAACGGATGTGATTTATTTGGTAATGCTAATGATGTTTTTGCTGCAGTCGCCGCCTCCTGTCGCTCAGTCCGAGTCCCCTCTCTCCTCACCTCACTGTCCCTTTTCGCCAGTTTATTTGAGCAATTTTTATCGCATGTGTAGCAAAGGCAGTGGCAACAACATCAACAACAACCGGCAGCAGGGCTTAAAAAATAAAAATACAAAAAAAAAATAATAAAGGAGAAAAAGAAGCGAAAACCTGCCGAAAGTTTTTCGACAACCAACAGGAAAAAACCTTTGCGGAAAATGCTTACATTTCGTTTTCAATGCGAGAGCGGGAAACCCTGGGAAACTGTAAACATTTTGCCATTTATCTTGCGTAGCCAATAAATCGCTTTTGTGTCCCCGTCCCTCTGTTTTTTCAGCTCTGTTTTTTATATTCGTTGCCGCTGGCAAGGTACTCTGAAGTTAATTTTTTAAATGAGCAAAAGATTTCCTCCACGCCGGACTATATTTATGTGGCCCCGGACTCTTTGTTCCGTGTGTCCTGTGGCCTCTATCCTGTGCGGCTCTGATCCGGAGATATTCAATATCTTGTCAGTGCCTTTGACAGCCCCCATCGGATGGCATCCGAGAGCGATTCGAGGGCTTTGTGCTTTAATTGTCTAGCTTAAGGTTTGGTTTATTACACAGCCTTAGTCGACATTGAGCTTTATTAATTGTTTGCCCAGGGAGAGACCCTCCCACAAGGAGGTTACGCAAGGAGACAAGGTCAAGTCGGGGCTGAAGGATGAAGAGTCCTGCCATGTTCCAGGGCACATGCCATGACAGAGATCAAGGAGTGAGGAAAATGCATTGGCCAGACCCTTATAACCCGCAAGGATTACTCAGAAAAGTTCTGAGCAAATACATGGTGCTGAAATTATTACATTATTAAGTTTTTTGACTGGGATCAGGCGGAACATTTTTACTGTGGCTTAAAGGACTTGAAACGAGCGCATACAGCTCCCCCAATTATATGTGGCTCCTCCCTAATTTAATCCCCGCCGGCAATTGTTTTTATTATTTGCCAACCCTTTCAACAAGTGACTTGCTTTTCCATCATCAAGCTAAACTCACCCCAGGGACCGTGGACGAGGGAGCCAAGGAGCCAGGGAGCTGCCCCCACTCCCGGATGTTGTCATATTGGCTAAGCCAACTGAGCTGTTCTCCGACAAAGGCCACCGTTTTCAGGCTACATTTGCCCCATTCAGCCCCTCGTCGAGCATGACGCCAAGGAAAACGTGGAGGGTCCTTGGGTGGGATGCCGGGGTGCTGGGCTGCTGGGTAGGATAAGCAGTAGGGGTGGCCACGTCTCAGCTTGTGGCTGGGACAATTAAAACGGCAACCGAAGTTGTAATCGCACAGAATGTTTACACTCAAATGGCTGCTTTGTGCACACCACATTCCCCACTTGGCAGCCCCTCAAAGGAAATATCATGCATTGTCATCGAGTCGAGTGGAAGGAAGGCCGGCGAGCAGGGCCGTTGGAAAATTAATAATTTATTTGTTTTGTCATTCAACATTGTAAATAATGCGAGAGATTTTCAATAATCTTCTTTGTTAATATTGAAATTAATTTGTTTACAGTTATGCTACTTAATTAAACAAAACGAGGAGAGCTCGCACGCTCGCACACACACACCCAAGAGCCCCCATTTTCCCGTGGGGAAAGTCTTTCCTTTCCCCCCTCAGCACTCTCCGTCTCTCCACAGTTGTTGGTTCACCGCAAGCCCATAAATAACAGCAGGAGCTGGGAAAGTGTGTCCTCTTGCTCATGAAGGATGCCCCCGAAAACCAAGAACAACAATTGCATTTTAAGGCTTCGAGAGGCTTTCGTCCTGTTCAATTATGCAATAAATTTATCACCGATACAGGTACCCTCTCCCTGTGTCTCTGCGGTTAGTCTCTTCTGATTTTGTCGGGGCTTAAGTGAAATATTTATGCCACTTGCCGCATTCTACCGATGATTGCCGCCGATTAATTAATGCCAGAGACACATTTAAATAATCATAAAAGAATATTTCCTCCTGGGGCTACAGGAAAACAACATGTGTAATGGCAGGAAATTTGTTAGGGCTTCGCCGTAACAAATTAAGTGAGAAACATCAAATTGTGTTCCACTTCTGCCCACACGTCGTCGACAGACACTTCTCTGAAACGCCATTTCCCAGTATGTCGTCGCAGTCCCAGCGTCCGTCGTCCCATCGTCCAGATTTATCTATTCATCTAACATATAAGCATTTTCTGTGGACGCCCATTAGAGATCTCGTGGGGAACAAAAAATTAGAACAACTTAGCAGGCGAAGGGCCGCGGAGAGACGATAAAGCCGCCGTGCCGCCTGTCATCATTTATTTTGTCAGTCTAAAAACAATTTGAAAACTTATGGCTGCAAACAAGATACTCGTACTCCGCCGCCGGAGATGTAGATACAAATGAGATGGCATCGGCGAGATACTCGCGCCCCCAATCACATCGAACACTCGATGCCCTTCAGACGCTGGAGGAGAGGCCCCAAAACGGGGCTCTAGGATTTCAATTTATGTTCTTTGCCTTGGGTTTTCTTGTCTCCTATGAATCTAAGAATACTCGCGGGTTTGTTTTTTAATTTTCACGTTTGTTTTACAAAAATCTAGTATGACAATTTATGTGATGAGGTGGGAAGTTACAAGGGAAATATTTGTAGATCATTATGGGAAATTTCTATAGACACTTTATTACTAACTCTTACTGGAGCTTTAATATAAATTAAAATGGCGATGAGGTTCTAGTTTCTGAATGTCTGATCATTCCTTTATCTTTTCATGAAACATCTGGAATTTGTATTGATATAAATTCGATTTGAAATTCCATTGATCATCATTTAATGTATTTTTCTCTATGTAGGGTTAAAAGCACTTTATAAAATTCATTTTCATTCATTCATTATTCCTTGCCCTGAGCCCTTCGAAACTCCCTTTCGAAATTAAATTTCCGAATCTATATTTCAATTTTCTTTTCTACCCACCTGCCTTGGAAACTCGAAAAGAGCAATCAGAGATCTGGACATGAGTCTTTCCTTCTTTTAATCCATTTCCTTGTGCCATAATTCCATTTTTCACGATGATAAACCCGGAGCAAACAAAGGCCGAGGTGTGTTCCCATATAAGTCTTTTGTCGAGGTGCTGTCCTTTATGCCATTATTCCCAGGCAGGCAGCCGGGCAGGTCGCTCCTTTCAGCCGGGCTAACAAAGTCATCAGGGCCCGGGCCTTTTGTAGGGTATCAAAGAGATGTGTAGGAGATCCGAGTAGGAATCCGCATCTGAATCCGAATCTCCGAGGTAACGAAAGCCCGGGCAACGCCTCCCCGCTGTCTCTTAATGATGTGTGGCTGCTGCAGAGCGTCTTTTCTTCTCTTTGCTGCTTTTCCTTTAGTCATCATTGTCGTCTGCACCTAAGGAAAAGTAAGGAGAAAAAACCCGTACGCACACACAAGTCATTAAGTGTTAATTTAATGGCCAGGAGATCTTTGTCACAGATAACGAAATGCATGCAGGAGAGTTTAGTTCGGTTTCGGACGTCTTGGATTCGACCTGGTCCGAACCGAATGGTATGGGTCTGGGCCTGGGCCTGGGCCTGGGTCTGGGAGTTCTCTGCTTCTCCCTGGGCCTATCGGCCGCTTGGCATCTCTTACAAGTTTTGTGGAAAAAACATTTCAGTGCGCAGCAGGTGATATATGTGTGTGTCTGCTCATGGAATACCCCCAAAGCCCCCGCTCTCGGTCATTTGATATTTGTGTTGTCGGTTTGTTAACGCTGACAGACAATTAAGTGTTTGCTTTATGTTTATTGGAATGGACTCCGCCGGCCCCTCGGCCGCTCCCGCTCCTTAGCGCATTGATTGATGGCGCTGGCCGGGAAGAGTTGTCTCTGGTCCGAGTTGTATTGTATTGGGTTACCTGCTGCCCCCATCAAATATTTGCTACTTAACGCAATAAAGCACGGGGGCACCCAGAATACAAAAAATTAAATAGAACAAGTGGCTGAGGCCTTTCGCACTGCCAATGACGCAAGTAACGCAACGCAACGGAAACTTTTTAATTAAAATTCGAAAAATTAATTAAATATTTTCTGTGACGTCGCCGACAAGAGGAATAAACAACAACAACTAGCAGTACGGGTAGCGTTGACGATGACGACTTTGAGATTAAATTTCCTACCTTCATACCTACCGAAAATGCAAAAGGCAGCACGGCACAGACACAGGAAAAGCGGGCGGGGGAACGGGAAATGGGAAAAGGGAGAGCGTTGAAAAGTTTCACTCTGCCAAAAAAACAACAGCAAGTAGAAAAAGCAGAAGAATTTCCCAGGCAGCAGGCAGAGCAGGCAGCAAAAACGGCAACAATATCAAGTGCAAAATGAGAAAATTCACTTGCCGGCTCCGAAAAAGCACACACAACTACGAACTACCAGGGGCCTCCAGAGGAGCAGTAACGGGGTCCCGACTTTTAGCAATAGACAGAAACAAAAGAAAGTTTCGGCGCTGGAGTTGGAGCTGTAGCTGTAGCTGTAGCTGGAGCTGGAGCTGGAAAATGGAATGGAAAAGCGGCAAAAGTGAGCGGAGCTCGCCATTGCAGAAAAGAAGAGGCAAATTTTATGATGCGCAGCTGATAAGCCAAAAAGATGACACACAGAGCCAGCCAACGAGCTTTCTCCAACTATTTGTGTATCCATTGCTGGCAGCACGAGCAGGCCAAAAGTAAACCAAGTTTAAATTCAGTGCTTCAGTTGGGGTCCTCCTCCTCCTCCTGCTAAGCAGGATAATCCTGCATATTCAATTGGGCAGGATGCCGCGCAGGTTGTCAACCTCCGGGGCTCCAAATTAACCCCACTGACCCCCAGACGGGGTAATCAATCATTCCTAGAACGAGGGGCGATGGCCACTCTCATGATATATTAACATTCGCCCCGAGCCAAGATTGATATCCTGCAGATACACCGATAATACAGATACACTCGGAGATGCGTTCGCATCCAAAGCGGCGTTTTCATCCCGCCAGTGTTTGCCTTTCGTTAGAGGGAACTCCAAAGATAACCAAAGCTTCCTCTGCAAGGCAAACTTTGATAGTGCCAGTGCTTATATACAGTATCCATTCATTTAATCCAATTGCACCCGAGCAGAACTTTTTATAACTATGCCGACAAGCCAATTATGCCAGAGTAAATAGCAATCTCCACCCGGCAGCGGCAGGGGCAGAGGCAGGGGCAGAGGCAGGGCGGAGGCAGTGGCAGCCTCGCCAGTTGAAAATGTTAAAAACTTAAACAACGCTGACATATTTCCCCAGATGCCTTCAAACTTTCAGCCCAAAGTGGTGAGAAGAACGAAGAGGAGCGGCGCGGAGGGAGCTCTACAAAAATGTTATGTCAACGACACAGCCCCCAACCCGCTCTTCGAAGAAGGAAAACCTTTTTTCATCTCGTGTTTAATGAAAAATGTCAAATAAAAGTGCCCAAAACAGAGAACGTCAGCAAAGTGCCAGAGGCTTTGTGCACTACAGTTTGCAGGTGGAATGCCAATAAAGGAGCTGGGAGCTGAGAGCTGGGAGCTGGGAGCTGCTCGCCCAACTCTTTTCGGCACACTAATTACTATTTATTCGAAACGAAAATTGCTAACGAGCAAAAGATATTACCAGGGCCATAATAATCAACAGGCAGCGGCAGGCCGCTGAACATGGCCATCCGAGCCAATAGAACGAATTATTATTTTTTACGATTATTTAAATTACGCGACGGGACAGGAGGACCAGGAGTGGCAGGCAGGAGGCAGGAACTGCAGGAATGTCGGTGCAATTTACAAAAAGGCAGCCACTTTACAGCTCCATAGCTGCCTTCACTAATAGTTTTCATCAGTCCGTTGGCCCGCTCACAGTGGGTAAAAACAGTTAAAAAAGATTAGGATAGGCCTAGAACTGGTAGTTGATATTATTGTACATATTTTCTACATATTGTTTCTATAAGAATTTATATTAAAACTAGATATAAATAGATTAAAAATTAGCTAAGGATACTAAAGCAGACCCTTGCTTTCACATATTCTTTGTGAGCCCTGTAGATCCAATATTATAACAAAAATACTTTTAAATTCCATATATTTATTTCGTTAAGATCTTATCGTATTTTGCCCCACTGTGCTTATGGCAGGTAGTAGCCTGCAGCTTTTAGTGCAATTGGCTGCCAGCTTGTTTAATGATCATTAAATACGAAGACGACACACGATGGACGACAGGAGCCTTGGGTTTGGGAGGCGCAGTTTTGATTCAAACCGCTCTTGACCAGGCCTTAATAAATGAGAACAGGTAGCCCCTCCCCTGTCTCTGTTTCTGGCTCTGGCTCTGGCTCTGCCTCTGTAGCCAAACCCCACTCAACTGGAGACCTGTTTTTTCTCGCTGCTTGCCGGGGGCCAAGTGCCTTGGACTCACTCTAATTAGTCAATTTTTTTACTCAATTAAATCTGCAAGGCGGCAGCGAGCTGGGGAAGTTGGGCTGATGGGCCTGGAGACGACGACGACGAGGATGGCAGTAGAGGCACTCGAGTAAGCAAATGATGTGCAGTAATTAGTGGAGCCCCGGCGCAATTCTATATATATCTGCTACACGGAACCGAAATAATATCAAATATCAAATGACAATCTGGGTTAGGAATACGACAGGGAATTTATTTTCAGGCAGAAGAGGAGCTGCTTTGAGTACTTCGAATGTTCAGAATCAAGTATCAATCCCAACACTATTTAGCTAAACATTTCTCGAGTGTAGTAAACATTGACTTAAATTAGTTTATATGTAATTTTTATCTGTGTATACATACCCGCATAATTCCCTGTTTGACTTCTCTCGGGGACCTTGCCCCGCCGATGATAAATAATAATTTTCTTTTTTTTGCGCTGCTGCACCGCACCGGCAATTTTTGCTGGCAGGCTGCAAGGATGACAGGTGCAGTGACAACCACACATGCATGCGGCCGTGGACACGGCACAGATACACGTTCTCACAGATGCAAGGCTGCAAGTACAACAACTTACATGTCATACAAGTTGCCTCGTACATTTATAATCAAGCTGCGGCAACCGCAGAACTCCGGAATCGCTGTTGCTGCCGTCGTCGTTGTTGCTGCCACATGATGAAGCATCTTCGATGATGACGAAGGCCCGGTAGCATCTCGTGTGTGTACTTGCAGCTTGTATCTGCTAAATGAAAACATACACGGCTTGCAAATCCCCTCGTTTGTCCCCCGTGCACCCTTCGAAAAGAAATTGCCACACACTGCACACTGGGATGGGATTAGAAAGTATGGAAATGTGTCGAAAAAAACCAAAAGTTCGCTAATTACGCTTCACAGCGACTTCCACTTGGCGCAAGAGATATTAAAATGTGAAAGCATTCGATTAAATGGTAGGTGAAAGGCAGAACTGCGAGTGTTTCGCACAAATCAGAACCCATCGTTATTAATGATGTGTGAAGCGGAATGCCTGCTCTGCTGTTCTGTTCTGTGATTAGGTCAATGAGTTGGCTAAATATCGCAATTAGAATGGGAATCAATTAGGGGAAAGGAATACCGCAGAGTGACGGCAGCAGGAAAACAATTTGTTTTGGGATCGAATTTCCCTCAGGAGGTTACACACAGCATCATTTGTTTTCTGGTTAGCTTCTAGAACTCGGCAGATTTGTCTGCTGTTAATTAGTATTTTAGTTTTGAAGGTATTCTGTTTGGAATTGGGTAAAGTAGATTATGGCCTTCTTGGGAATGGGAGCATCTTTTGGATTTAAAGAGTTGGGAGAAGAAAATGTAAGTAAATTTGAGTACATTTTTATCTCTTAGACGAGTTTTCCGTTCAAAAGATACTTCCAAGAACCTTCAGATACACTTTTTCAAGCTTAACCCTGGCTTAGGTAGAACTAGATTTTCTTGCTACTCTGTGAAGCTCTGGCGTGGGCTTGTCCCACTGTGTTGCCCCGGCAAAACATCCTCATCAATGTCGTTGTCCGTCGGCCGAACAGAAGCAGAAGCAGCCGCAGAAGCAGACCAGATCTGGGGCTACCTCCTGGCCCCTCGGCTCCTCCTGGAACTACTGCTACCCGCTCCATCTACAAATCGTGCAATGATGAAAACCATTGGACAAAGTCTTTGACTTGTATTCATTTTTTCTTGCTTTTCTTTCGCTCCTCTTTTCTTTCTTTCTTTCCGCTTCTGTTGGTTATTTTTCCCCGTTTTTTTCCTTTTTCTCTCTGCTTTTTTGTGCCGCGGCGGCGCTTGGGAAGGCTTTTATATGCCTCATTCAGTTGCATCTTTTTGCTCACCCATCAGGCGGGGAGGCAACTGGGCTCTGTCCGTTTTGTCTGGGTTTTTGTGTAAAAGCGACTAATGTGTCTACGGAAGCCATTTCGTGCCTTTTAGAACCAGTTGGCAGAGCAATCTGCGAGTTTGTGTTTGTTTTCCTATCTCTCTCCCGGCGTAGTTAATTCGCCAAGTAATAATATTAGACGGAGCACTTGTACTTATGAATGTGTCTCTGTCCAGGGTCCGCCGTCCCCTCGGTGGAGATGACACATCTCGGGGCCAAGAGTGATCGAAGGAGTCACGCGGCCATCGCTGTGAGGCGGAGCGGCACTTGTACTTATGAATGTCTCCAGACTGGGGTCTTTACTCTACGTTCTTGGGCAACATGCTGTGCAAGGAGGAACCTGCCGGACCTGCCTTCCTCGAGGCTAAATTGGCTTGAATTTTACGGCAGCAGCAGCCATCACGATGATGATGAGGACGATTGGCCTCGCCTCGCCTCGCTCCGACTCGGTCTCGAGCTGGGTCTGTATTTAAGAGACATCATTCATCTGGCCGCCCCATCAACGGCAGTCGAAGCCGAGGAGGACCAGGATGACCATGATGATCACGAGGAAGTGGCTGATGCCCATGCTGATGATGATGACGACAGCAATAATAATAACAAACAGCAACAAGGGAGCAGCAGGAGCAGGGACAGGAGGAGGGCAGAAGGAGAAGCCCTGTAGCCCTGTAGCCCTGTAGTCAGTGATGAACAAAGTACAAGTCCGCATAATTATAATCAACGTCATTTAACGTTGCCGGCCGTCACTCAGCGCCAGCTACAACAACCTCAACATCAACATCAGCAACAACATCAATGTAAAGCTACATTTCGCCATCAAGCTTATTGTTGTGTATCTTGCGGATACATTTTTGATAACAGCAAGGCAAAGCGGCTACGACGGCAGCCACAATAACTTTGTCGTTAGGAAGGAAGTGAAACGTAAAAGTCACCTATAAATATGCCATAGAAAGCTAGCTAGACACTAACCAGATCCAGAAGTATCTTCGCGATACATTTGTCCAATCATTCCATTTCCATTTCCATTCCCCGCCGAATGGCAGGAACTTCCGAAAATTACTTTTATTGGCCCTCGCCAACATTAGGTCGAGATTGTTATGGGCCCCATCACATCATCTTTGCTGAGATATTCAATTTGAGAGCATTCCCGCCTCGACCTCGGAGTAGAGGCAGCCAGAAAAATAGGAAGACACACACAAACACTCTTGCCTTATTCCATTTTTTGGGCTTTTCATTTTTCTCGCTGTTTGCTCGGCGTTTGTTGACCTTTGTCAACTTCGGAACACGCGACTAAGCACTTGGAATTAGCGCAAATACATTGTATGTATCTATGAGTTGCGTCGTGTTGCGTCGCGTTTTAGGGGCCCAGCGGAAGTTGGCTATTTATAACAAATTACCAACCATTTGACATTTACCCAAAACGCCGACGCCGACGTCAAATTAAAGATCTGCGGCGCGAGGGAGGGCGGGACTGGGAGCAGTACTTTTGGCATGTAATCAAATGTAACCGCACACCAAATATGCGCAGACAGCTGCGATGGCAACCGGGAGGGGGGACCACGACTGGGATCCGGACGGAGATGGAGACGGCGACGGAGGCCCAGGAGCAGTAGTCCTCTTCGTCGTCAATGCGCTTGTGGTTGGCCTGGCTAAGCCGCGACGATTTAATACAATAAATCCCATTGGTCTGGCTTTGCCTCCACTTGGCCCTCTCTCGTGAGCGGACACCCGGACTGATGGACAGACGGACAGCCGGACAGACGGCAGACAACGACGACGACTTGACTCGGGTTCAGCTCTGGACGACCTTCTTCATTAAAATTATGACAAGCTGTAATTATCTTCGATTTGCTTTGACCAGGCCACAACGCACTAATTGCGTGCGGGGGGCAGTAGTCAGTCAATGGTAGACCCTTGATATCGGAGACGGGAAACCCGGAATTAGTCATTCAAATACCGTAAATAAGGGAATATAGCCAGTGGGAGGAGGTATCCTCTGACAAGGGAAGGGAAAGTGATTTCTGCGGAAGTCTCAGATCCCCGAGTTTCCACTGAAAAATACTGGATTATTACGAGTGTGAGTGTAAGCTCAGTTCGCCAGGCATTTGCCATCTTCCTGCCACATCTCCAAGTTCTGGGCAGACTTTAATTTTTCCCGCTCTCTCGAAGCAATTTCGTCTTCCGACGTACATTGCTGTGAAAACTGCGTGACCAGGCTAATTAATGCTTCAAGGAAAATGTTGACGAACTCCCTAGGAGCAACAAAAACAACGAAGAACAAAAAATTAACCGTCAACTTTGTTGTGATGTGTGTGTGGATGGCTGGATGGATGGCTAGATGGATGGATGGATTGCCGGCTGTGGCTGGCTGTGCGGGGATGTGTATCTCATAGATACCGGTTCATAATTTATGTAATTATATGCGTTTAAACATTGCAACACGAAGGAAGGTTCGGCTTCGAGTTCTCGCCACTACATACTATAGCCGACAACAAATTATAGCAATTATATAACATTTTTTTCTCTTCTCTTGCAGGTTGCATCCGCCAGATCAGGGTCCGGAGCTTTTGTTCGTGCGACAAGCGAGGCTAATGAGCGGCCATTGGTTAATCGGAAGCAGGAAGCAGCAGTAGCTACAGCAGAGCGAAAGTTGGGTAAAATTGCTTAAATAAATAATCGTAACTGTGATAACACCAAAGAGGAGAGAGACGAGCAAGAAGGCCAAAACAGTTGCGTAATTGCGAACGTTCCACGTCCAGTGATTTTGAGAGTAATAAATGTCAACGTGGCAACAAGAAAAGTAATCACAACTATTTGCTAAACTCAAGCAGCCAGCTAACCGGCGCACAAAATGGCCAACACAATGTGCCAGCCAGCAGGAAGGGCAGTTACCAGGGAGGAGGTGGCAGCAGGAGCAGCATCAACGGAGGAAGCAACACCCAGCAAAGTACAGAGGAGCAGACGACGAGGACCGGCGCTCTCAAGTTCAAGGCGGTCATCGTTAATCACATGTTTTATATCCTGCCACACGTTCAGCTTGTTCTGGCTGCTCCTCCTCTTGGCCAGCCTCGGCTGCGGAGTCCATGCTGCCGGCAAGTTGACCACTCGCAGCAACAAAACAAGCTCGCCGGGAGCGGCCACCGGGGCAGGGGCAGGCGCAGGAGCCACAGCAACAACAGGAGCTCTGCCAGGAGCAGGAACAGCGCCGGGAGTAGCTGCCTCCGCAGCAGGAGCGGCGACGGGAACACCCATTTGGGATCATGCCATCGATTTGAATGAGGATTTTCGCATACTATGGCAAATCATTAATCAGGATATAACATTTGAAATACAGGCACGTACCCTGGGCTACGTCGGCTTCGGATTCTCGCCCGATGGCAATCTGGCTGGTGCCGATATGGCCATCGGCTGGGTGGACAAGGGTCAAACCTATTTTCAGGTAAGTGAAGCGCAAAATAAAAACCCCAGCAGCAGGGAGAAGAAAGGAAAATATATAAGGGCGGTGGTGGGGCCACAGGGACCCGTAAAACACTCGCTCCGACTCCGGCTCTCCCTGTGCGCGCCTAACGATTTTTCATTCCCGTCTAACGTTTTCATTTTCCCGCCCCTCCGATCCCGATCCCTATCTTCCGATAGGATGCGTGTGGCCGGAAATTAAGGGCAGCGCCGACCGGCCAACTAAATGAAAAGTTGTCGCCCTAATATCATCCAATTTATTCTCGCAAAGTCCTCGCTCTCCTCCCAGGACAAACATTTTGCGACGCGTTGATAAATATGTTGTATGAAAAATACACGGGAACAGGGCAAGAAAAAGAGCAACATTTGGCCACTCAACTCGGAGGATTGTAATTAATTTGTGGCAAAAACAAAGTTGCACTTACACACACACTGGCTCGCAAAAAAGGTGCGCGAAATGTGTGTATATGTGCACAGCGCTTGAATAATGACAAACTCATTTGCCGGAGCTCCGGTAAAAAGTTTTTATTTGCACATCCGCCGAGTTTTCGCTCTCGGTCTCGGTTAGCTAATGGAATAGTTGGTTCTCTGCCGTTGGCCACTTGATTATATCACTTAATCTGGCCAGTTATCATCGTGGCCAGCAGATGTTTACCGTCGAATTATGTCACTTTGTTTCGGAATCGGGGTCACCACTTTCCAGGGTAAATCCATAATTACCAGCCCAGTGATAGTCCGATGGGGTCACCTTGTTTGAACTTCACTTCGGCCATCGAATTCCATTTCAATTCGTGTGACAGCTCCGCCATCGCTGGGGTCAGCCGTGGCCCGGCGGTTTTTGGCCCAATGTAACGCTAATTTTTTGGGAAAAACGTCGACGTCAGAGACGACGTCATTTGGCCAGGAAAGGAAGTGGTGCCCGTGGCTATGATGGCTTTTCAGGAAGAGTAATAGGAGTCGTCGCTGCAAAGTGTCTAATGAAATGCGAGTATTGCGTGCTGTGGTTGCGTAGCTCTTCGCCTTTCTTTATTTTTCTTTTTGTGCTTTCTCCCCCACCTGACCCCGCCGTTGTCCTGACAGAACATGCGTGGGGTTGGCAGAGGGATGGGTGGCCAATTGTACGGCTGACACAAACAGGGAACAGGGAAAGCTTTTTTCCGTGTGCTGTTGCTGTGTGATTTAATGATTTTCGAGGCAGCGCCAACGAGAAAATGTCACCCACACACACACGTAGTGATTGTTATTGTTGTTGAATGTTAAATACCAGCCAGAAACATTAATACGTCTGTCTGCCGCCCACTGGCCCAGGGACCCCTGGCTCCCCTTGTCTGTCTGCCGGCTTGTGTGACGGTGTTAATTTCACATCTTGACGTGTCGTTGGTAATTGCGAGTTGCTTCAAATTGTACATACAATATCGTATAATGGGACTCGTGACTGTCACCTCGCCGCCACTCCACCGTTGCCACCCCACCGGGGGGCTTTCCCGGGGTGTGATTCGCTTTGACTTTTTGTGGGGGCGCTGATTTGTGAAGAGGTTCAAAGGTTAATTAGAGCCGAAACAGATATGCCGATTTAATATAATAATTAAGTGCCACAGGTGTAAGCGCCTCGGACGGGGCAAAGTCAAAGGACTCGCCGCGGGGCAAGAGGCCTTTAGGGGGCTGGGTGCCTCCCTGCGTAAAAGCTTATCGCTTTTAAGTTCTTAATTACAAGTGGCCAATGCCCCGCACTCTGCTAATGAAAATACATTACGCCATAAAGATATACACTTGTATATTTATGGGGAGTTGCGGCCCACTAATTGGCTAATTTTTGGAATACTATTAAATTGTCAGAGAGCCATCCTACTCGGCTGGGGATGAAATACGGTCTAGTACATTTTTATGCGGCTGGCATTTATGGAATTTTCATTTAAAATTCAACACACACCGAGGGAGCGAAAGAGACGAGCACTGACCATAAAATATTTGCTCATAGAAATTCGTTCAATTGACTTTAAGCGGATGGATGGAGGGGCCTAAGGCCTACAGGCGAAACCAGAACCCAGAACCGAGACCTGAGAACGGCGACGAGAGTGTATTTCTCCCCCTGTCGAGAGTTTTTATCTTAAGTGTCAGCCCAAGGGCGAATACATAAGCATAAGCTTAAGTATGGCCCGACGGGGAGCAGGGTCGGGATAAGCGATGGAGCGATGGGGCAGACATTGACATAGTTCTCATTAGATTGAACAATGTGTGGGAATTTTCGCATTCAATTTGGGCTGCTTGGCGAGCTCGCTTTTTGGGCAAGTGCCATGTGCGATGGCATACTTGGAATCGCTGGCTTTTTGGCTGGCACAGTTTATATGTAAGTTCCTGCCACGATTATGAGTCTTATCTTGGGCCTGGGAAAGGCGGCTGACTTGAGGTTTTCCTGGCCAATTATTTGGTGAGAACAGCCACAGAACTCAATGAAATACAAGTCAAAGCCGAAAGACATCTCAATTAAATGCGTGCCAGAGGAAACCCTTTCGGAATGCAGCTCCGAACGTAGTAAGAAATCCACCTTTCAGCGGCGAGATGTTTCCTAACTGTAAACAAACGCAACAAATACCAACGAAATGTGAGATGTATCTGCCAGATAAATACGCATCCAGCCCGGCACTCGGAGCATTCCAGCCGCCCACACGCCATTTCATGGGGAGATATCACTCAAGTGGGACAAATATTTGATAAGTTTCTCGGAGTTTTCTCGACGCCTCTCCTCCAGGGGGGTTTTCCCAGCAGCAGCTCGGATTTCGCCCCGAGAACTATCACCATTTATTGGCCAGCTGAGCAGCTCAGCAGCTGACCAGCCTCTGAAGTTGACATTCCCACAGCGCCTCGGCGAGAGACGCCGACAACAAGTGTAACTCTATAAGTCCATTCCGGGAGCTGAAACTTTGCACACTTTCACCCGCAGAAATGGGAGAAGGCGAAGCGGCTTTTAAAGCTGACATAATCAACAAGCCAAGAAGTGGAGCTGGCAACGCCACAGGGACGGAGACCGAGAAGTTGGATGGGGTCTCGGCCTATTAGTCGCCCATTATTTTGTAGATACTTTTGGCGATAAGCCCTTTGCCGCCGCGACGATGATGATGATGCCACACCTAAAGATACAAATACAAATTTTGTGTAATTTATTTTCAACTTTTATTACAAGCGCCCGGAGCGGAGGTCTTATCAAAATTTTAATTAATACGCATCTGAGAAAAGTTTGGGAAGCGGCCCCCAAAGCCAAAAGCTTCTGCTCTTCGGCGTTTCTGCTCCTCTGACGTTAATTAGTGCCATCCAAAGTGGCTGGCGACTTTGTTGCACTCGCTGAACTACAACAAACAAGCCGCAACAAGCCATTAGCTGTTTAGAGCAGCTAGAGCAGGGCCGAGAGGCGATTAGTATCTCGAAAGTACTTAAAAGGTCATTACACTGGCCCCATCTAAATACGAAATACAGAATAAAAAGCGAGCTGCGGAGAGCCGAGCGGGCTGAGCTTGGCCAGCGACTAATTATTTAATTTCAAGTTTTAAGCATGCTTCAGGTCTGTCAGTCGAAGCCTCAGTCTCAGTCGCAGACCCCTCGAAGCCTCCCCTCGAGGAGCGAAGAGCTAACCCATTAAGCGCAGAGATAACAGATCCATTATAGAAGAATTACGAGTACGCAACATCAGCGGAGCGCCATCAACATCAACATCAACATCGTCGTCGTCGTCGTCATCTTTTGCTAATGACCATCCATCGATGGCGATGTCGATGTTTTGTGGCCCTCGTAGTACATCACTCAAGCCGAAGGTTGGGCTCATGGACTTGACAGCCGGCGGGATGGGGACGGGGTGTCTATAACTGGGCAATGTCCATCTGTCCAACGCACTTTCAAGTGGTTACGCTGCACAAAAATAAGGCGGCGGGGAAGCTTCGCTCCGAACTCATTAAAGTTGGACGCTAAAGTGAAACAACAGTTTTGGCAACCCCCGAGCGGATCTTGGAGCAGTATCCAGCAGATACACGGGGCATTACCACCAACATTAGTTCTATTTGGACGTACTGCGCTGTTAATTATCGGCGGATGATTAATTATGGCATCCCTCGGTGGATCTGCGGCTCGTTTTGGGGGTCCACTGAGGTCCAAGTCTCCCTCCTTTTGATTGGCATATGAGTAATGAGCTTTTTGTTCTGGGTTTTGTGTTCTTTTCCTGTGTTCAGGTTTATCTTTTACAGTCTCTGCCTAGGTGCCATGACATGCGAACGTCTTGGAGTGCTTTGAGTAATTCTCCTCTTTGTACAATTTGTGTGTGAAATTGTTTTTCTGCTGCCCACACACATCTCTTCGGCCGGTAGATACACATCTATCCAGCAGCTTGCATGTCATCACTCCGCGTTCCCGGCTGCTTTTTCAGTTTTCGTTACTCGCTTTTTACTCATTTGATTGGTTCGCCGGCTTTCATTACTACTTTCTCACAGCTGCGACCCGGCCCGGTGGCGTGCCCAGCGCTTAGAATTCAATTAGTTTTTATAGACATTATCCAATTTGTTCCTCTCCCTTTGTCCGGATAGTTAGGGCCGGGTGCGTGTTCCGCGGGGAGTGGGTGTGATTGTGCCTGGTATCTATAACTGAAGCGATTCGCGTGCTCTGCCACCAGACTCAATGGCCATTCATCCATTCGGGTTCTCACTCTCCATTGTTCGCAGAACTATTTGTAGTGGCCAGCACGCACCTAGCCCCCGCAAAAGTTGGAGAATGTCTATGTATATATCGCACACACTCACTCACTTCATAAATCATAAATACATGCTGGCAAATTATATATAGACGGCTCAGTGCTCGGCCAAATAAATAATAGTTAAATTCTCTCCATTATTTTCTTTTCCATTTTCTATCTTTTTTATTTCCACGACGCATAAATATTTTGTTATTCAATTTTGTGATATTTACCCTCGCCAGTCGCCGGGGGCTGTCTTCTGCTTTATCGAGTGTAGGAGTGGGTCCCCGCCAGCCAAATTGCTTCAATTGTTATGGGGGAGTCGAGGGCTGTGCTCAAGTTGTGATATTTGTGCAGGCTTATGAATGGCCCAACTGCCGGGGGTCATGCCGGGCTCCGAGAGTGATTCCTTGAGCGTTTTGTATAAAAATGTAACTTCTAAGTCTAGTGAGTCCTCTCGAGTGCAACCATTAACATGTCTCACATCAGCAACTCATCGTCTAATGAAATTCCATAACTTATTAATGACCAACTCCCTGGTGACCCCCACCGTGCACGCATTCCGCTCCCAATGGACCCGACACATTTCAATGGCCATAAACTATGCATGAGAAACTTTGCCAGGGAAGTACTTATAGAATCGAATCGCATCGAATCCCATCGTTGTGCATAGATTTATGCTAACTTTTGGCCAATATCAAAGTCATTACTCATCAGTTTTCGGCTTAGGCGCACACACTCAGACGCTGGCAAATCAATTAACTGCCAAATCAATTTACAATTTATGCATAAACTTTATAATCAATAGGTTTAAGCGCACGAGGACCGAGGCACGACGCAGTTCTCTCCGTCCCAAAAGCCCATCCTGATCCCCGTACCCATCCGATCCCTTCCCCCTGCGAGCTTGGCAGCCTGTCAGTTTTAAAGCCAAAGCCGTAACAATTATGGAGGAGGGGCTGAGTCTGAGGACGGGCAAATCCGTTAGGCCATAAAAGCCATAAATGCTCAATTACAGGAAGTAAATATGCACACTTGATTGCAGAATGTTGCGTAGATTACGGATGGCTCTGGCTCGGGCTCGGGCTCTGGCTCAGGCTCTGCCTCTGGCTCGGCTCTGGTTCTGGCCCGGCTTAGGCTCTTCTGTCTTCGGGCCGAAGTTGGCCAAGTTGACTTTTAAAATTATCGCACATATCAAAACTGCAAGGAGCGAAGCGAGAGCGTGTGTGTGCCTTAGCCAGGGAGAAATTTAATTTCATTACTTTCATGTGACATAAACCGTTGTCGGATGCTCATGGCCAGGGTCTTAGTCTTGGTCTTGGCCAAGAGCCCCTGGTCGTGGTTTCTCCAGCCTAAGCCATAAGCATTTTGATAATCTATTGCACATAACGCAAACCTCAAAAACCGCAAAACAGCCGCCAGACCTCTCCACTTGACTGAGACTTTGGCTGGGAGGCTGGCAGGCTGGGAGCCCCGTCTCAAGGCCTCTCCTCGGGGCTATTAGTGCGTTGTTGTCTTCGCCGGGACAATGCCAAGTGCGCATATTTGCTTTGGCCGCTTTGGCCGCATCTTCGACAGCGCGGTCGCCTCTTGGCCAAGACAACGGATAATTGCAGAAAGTACCGTTGCCCATATGCGAAAGATTCTTTTTCGAGGCCCCCAACCAACCAGAAACGAACCAAAGCCAGCCAAACCGAACCCGGACCCAACCCGTCCCGGCGGCCCCCCATTAACAACACTGTTCCACAAGCACATCATTTTAGGGAAATTGGATTTAATTGAATACATTTATTTATAATATTATTAACAACTATTTTATATATTTATTATTGTCTTTAAAACAATTGAGCAAATATATTTTTAGAGAGGTCTTTAACTCTACAGCTTCAGTTTCGTGTTCAGGACAAAATCAATGGCTTCCTTTTAATGCTTCAGTTTGCCAAATCATAAAGTTCTGGGAAGTTTTAGAATCCCAAAGGGAAGAAGCTTTCTGCGATTTTATTATTCCCCATATAATATATGTATTATTATGATCGTAAAATCTTGCAGCCCAGTGTAATCTGCCTTGCCGCATGGCCAGACCGCAATTTTCATTGCGTTTGCAAAATATTTGCTGGTGTCTTCGCCGCGCAATTTATGAGCGTTGAAAAGGCTTAGAGGGGCAGCGCTGGCGGGGAGCTGAGGACAGGGGGCTGCCTCTTGATTATGTTGATAATGTCAGCAGGAGAAAGGGGTTAAGAGGGGCCAAACCAGTTGCGACCGGTTCCCGGGCAGCATCTTCCTCGCATCTTCCAGTCATATTAGCCTGTCCCGTTGTTGTCGTTGTTTGTACCTGTTCGTGTTGCCGTAGCCGTTGCCGTTGTGCGTAAAAAGCAATGAGAGCTGGCCTGCAGCAGCAGCCCAATATGGTCAACGCTCTTTTGGCCATGTTTACACGCTAAGTGTGTTTGTATGTTAAGCATTCCGCTTCCCAGGCCTGGGCCCAAGACATTCCCGATGGTTGTCGTTGTCGCCGTTGTCACCGATGTTTGTTGAGTGCCTTGCTAATCACTTTTTGATTGTCCGAGGCACCAGAATTCACACCCCACAATGCAGATGAAGCCCAGTTCTTAGCGGCCAAGATTCCTAACCTTCTTGGCCACGCTTGTACTTGGCATCTAGATAGCCGGGAAAGGAGCTGCGTGAAAGCATATTTGTGTAAAGATTTCTCCTCTGGCTCTTGGAAAGGCCTCCTCTCCAGCCAAATGACATCGGGAAATCGGCGAATGGCAAACGGAAAACGTTGGAAAATTAATGTTTAACTCCACATCTTCGCCCAGGCCGCTCTCTTTCCACTCTGCGGCGGCAATTTTTATATTCATCATTAATTAAGCGCTAAACAGACGCCCGCTGCGCCGAGTATCTGGGGGATTTCTGTGCAGAGTGCACAGCATGACATCATATTCGAGAAATTGGTAAGGGAAGTCGTCATAAATGCATGCAGCGACTAGAGTGTGTGTCGGTGCACGGAGAGAAAATGTTGATTAATATAAGGCAGAGTGGAGAACCTCTGAAGAAAAAATAGAGAGTTACATACATAGGTGGTTAGGAATATAGGGATTTCTACTCCAAAGGGTATTCTTTTCAATATATTTGCAGTTTGAAGTTATAGTTTCTTAAGCTTAATAGTAACATTTAAGATATAGAATGTATTTATGTATAATATATTTCTCCCTGTGCACATATTACGAGTAAAAACTGCATGGAATTGATTTCGAAATAGAAGCAACCGCCGCAGCTCATCACGATGACGGCGAGAGCGATTACGATGATGAGGCTGCTGGATGGGGATGTGAATGTGGATGCTGCGGTGCGGCCTAGGATCCCCTGCCTGGGCTGCGTGTTAATTAAAAGCCACTGCTGGACGCTGGACGACGGACGACGGACGCTGGACGCAGTGGCGCAGGGGGTTGCGGCTATTAGAGGCGACGGGGAGTGAGTGCAACAACCTTGGCACTTCCTGGGTACTTAGTCAACGCTGCGGCCTCTTGACTGTGCCACTCGCACTCGCTCTGGCACTCGCATCCATATATATAAATGCTCACACTCTCGAATGTAAATGTAAATGCGTAGGAAGCGATTGCTGCCCCGTAAATCCCTCGCCGAAGCCCAGTAGCCGGAGACAGGGAGCTGGCACAGGGCACCGGGCACCGGGCACCGGGCAACTGGCACCGGGAACTGGGAACGGGAACTGGGGATCTGGTATCTGGAACTGGGCATTAACGTCCGCTGACTAATGATGAAATGCGTGGCATTCGGTGAGCTGGGTTGGGTGCAGGCCCGGGTACGGGTGTGAGTCTCATTTATGTAGAAAAGGATTAAGGCCATAAACCAAATGGCTGACGTTGGAGCTTAGCATGAAAAATGATGGCCGGGCCAGTCATCAGTCGGTAGTTTTATATATTTTTTTCTCCAGTTCAGTCTCCATCGGAGTCCGCTTAGGTAGGTGTTAAAGTGCCACAGATTGGGGACTCCCTCGCCTCCGATCCGCTCGGAGACAAGTGCCGGGGATTGGAGAAGGGGCCAAAGCCGAAGCCAAAGCCTCTGAGTTATTTGCATAAGTATTTCTGATGTACGCTCTCCGATAGTAATGGCATGTCGGCGACGCGATTAGGGCGGTGGAAATATGCCCTGGCATTCGGGTTATTCGGTATGGAAAATTAATTAGAGATCCAAGCAGGGTCTCGATTGAACGAGGCTTGGGCAGGGGCTCAACAGCTTTGGCTAATGCTCGAACATTTGTCCATTTGCCTCGGACAAATGCCTCCGAAGAAAAGTTTTTATTTTTCAACTTTTTCGTCAAAGTTTTCCCCCACAAAAAATATGAAATAAAGAAAAGGAGCGCCCTGCCTTCAAGTCAAACAAAGCTTGACCACATCGAGCGAGACAATGGCACCCGGAGGCGCACTTAAGGCGGTCAAAATGCACACAAATCAAACTTGGCCCACATCGTCGTGGGCAGCCGTTGTTGGCCTTTTATTAAAAATCCGTAACTAATGATGCCTAAATTCGCAATAAAAATGAAAAACCAAACGCACAATATGGTCCATTAGAGTGTTTTGTTGTTGCCGCCGAGCTATTAGAGGTTCGTCGTCCCTCGCAATTTGAAACAATTTTAATAATACAACAAAAAAAGAAGGAAATGAAGAGAGAGGAAAATATTAGAGCAAGGGACGAAAGGAAAAGCCAGAAAGGCAAACATCGTGCCTAGAAAACGAGAGGCGGCCGCAGCACCAGCTTATTGTGACAAATTTTAAGTAATTTCATTTTTATTTCACCAACAGCTTCAACTTTTTTCTATTGTTCCGACGGAGGGAGGAAAGCCCGAAATCAGCTCAAAGGAAAATCCAGAAAATAGGGACTTCAATGAGCAGGACAGGCAGCAGGCGAGGTCCTCAAAGCGGCTTTCCTCCACTTTGTATATAAATTTCCCTTTTCGGAAAATCCAAAGCTGCTTCCGACTCATTAAAGTCGCTCTCGGGGAGAGCCAAAACAAAGCAAAACTTTTCCAGCTAGCTGCCTGACGAATTCCCAGCATATTTATTTACACCTTCACCGAAGGATGAAAGTCCTTTCCCTCCCCCCTGTCCCTCCCATTGCCACCTCTGGTGCTGTGTTTGTTTTGCATGTGTCTAAAAGGCAGACAAAGCCAAATCCAAATCCGTAAGCCACATGGCCCAAGGCGTGCGAAAGCCGACAAAACGGAAAATACTTCAATCAATGTAAAAATTGGGCGAAAAAGGTAGAGAGCGAGCGGCATATAGGTGAGGGTCGTGGTGGAAATGGCAGCAGGAAGTGGAAAAATAATCAGAGAAGTTAAATCTGTGGGCGCCATATGCCCACCGACAGACAAACCCGTGGAGAGGGACAGACAGACAGACGGAGACACACCCAGGCACATAAACAATGAAATGGCTGCTAAAATATATCTCCCTTTATATATATATAGGTGAGAGCACCCTGTAAAGAACAAAGGGTGCAGGAAAGGGTATATAAGCAGAGAAGATGGTCAAGGATTCAGTTTACTCTGTAAGGTTTCTTAGTAAGAACTCCAAGGCTTAAATAAATGCTGTCTCTACAAATTGCTAGAAATAATTTAGTTCTGATCTAACTAATCGTTCACATTCAGGTGAATTCAATATTTTCAATAAGTAAGAAAGTAAGAGTAAGTAGAGTATCCTCCAGTCGATTCCCCGTAGCCGTTGCCCTCCAAAAATTCGATTCGCTTGGCCTGAAAGCTGAGAGCAGGAGTACTCTGACTGAGCTGGGGTTCGGGCTTTGTAGCCCTCATAGCAATTGTGCTGAGCTTTTGAAGGCTCCTTGAAAACCTATTGGAGCTATAAATCCTTTGTGTTTTCAATTTTTATTTTATTGCTCTCCGCAGGCGAGTGTGTGTGTGCGTGTCCTGCGTCATGGATCCTGTGAGCTTGAGTGCTTGTGGCAAGGTGAGCACCAAAACACCGAAACACCGAATGAAACCAAAGCGAGTTCTACGACTTTTCGGGCGGAATGACTCACAGGAATAACATCACGCTGCTTGCAGGGACCCAGAAGTAGAATTTAAACAGATACAGCTAGACCGACCGAGGGTTGGCCCGAGCCGGGGGATGGATCGCTACACTTCCGCGTTCGTTCGAGGCAATTGAGTTAATCTGGCAATGAGTTGGCCTGGTCCCCGGCAGGCAGGGCAGGTAAACCCCCACAGCAACTGGGGGATGTGTGAAATTGCGGCCGTGATGGGGTGGGGGGCGGCGTCTCTGGTGCTTTTGGATTCTCTGGAGTGTGGTGGCTGCAGATAGCAGATGTGCCTAAATAATTGCTGATAAATAACAATAATTCCGGCAAAAAAATGTAATTGGATGCCCTCCGGATATTGAAAGTGAAGTCAGCCAGATGAAAGTTGATTTGTCTGGGATACCAGGATCTTCCTTACTTTTTTCCTGGCCATCTTGGTCATCCATCCTTCACTGCCTCGGACCCAAGTAATGCCATTTAATCCTGGAAGATTGCCTCCTCGTTTTCCGGAGGCTTTGATTCTTCAACACTCTGGTGATTCGATTAAAAGTTTGAGAGGGGAAATGGGATAAATTTCAGTGGGATTATCGTAGGATCTTATAGGGCATAACTAATTTCTGTTAATCCTGGCCAGGAAAGTCAAAATGCTCGTTCGGGTTTATCCCTGATCTTATATCCTGCACTTGCCTGCACTCGTGCTGCTTTCAATTCCCCAAACAATTCCTCCAGCTCTCTTATTTTCCCGCCATTATTGTTATTGTTGCTTTGCTGCTGATTGCTGGTACCTTCCTCGCTTTTCCGCTTTTCCGACCACCCCCACAAAGTTGCTGCTCTTGCCATTTAAACGTGGAAATAAATGACTTCTTGGCTGGAAAGTTTATTTTAACCTCGGAGCCCAAAAGTGCACGGAGCAATAATCGAATTTGAGTGAATTAAGATTGGGGAATTGCTCTCGAACAATGGAGTGAGTGGCAGTGGTGTGTGTGTGTGGAAATTATCCCTTAAGTAAACACACAGGCGGCCATGGGCTGTGCTCTTCTTCATTCTGTATTTTTTTATTTGTTTACCGATAACACTTGGCCCTAAAAGGGGACCACAAGAGCAGCCTGGCAGCATGGCAGCTGGCCCAGAGTGTCCTGGCTGCCTCACTGGCCTGCGACAGCAATCAGGACGCTCTACAAATAGCAACAAGCCAGCTTCCCCTATCTGGCTCTATCTGCCTCTGTTTGTGTTTGTATTTTCATCAAATAAAATTGACACACACAAGTGTTAGCCGCTTAGGTTGACAGCTTTCCCTCCGCTTCCATTTCCACATTTCCACTGCCATAGCCACATCTGCTTCCTGCTCTTGGCTGTCTTGGCTCCTTCGCTCCTTGGGGGACTGCGGCTCCTATGGCTAAGGACCCGACCGGAGCTCCCAGTCTCTTAGCTGGCTTTAAGCGCCTGGTTAATTCTCCATCTCTTTCGTATCTTGTTTGTGTGTGTGTTTGGCTTGAGCTTTTGATTTGACAGTTTAGTTAAATTAAATTGGGGGTTAGACAAAATAAAAACAAAAGCCGGAAAAGGCAAAGAAGGCTAAGCCAGGAAACGATGGGGTAGATACCCTGTAAAGGAGAGTACTATTAGTTAAAAATGGAATAAAAATATTCTCTCTGTTTATTTGTTCCACAAGAAACCAATCTACTGGATATATAAGAGAATAAAACAGGTAGTTAAGATATCTTGATAAATAATTGTTGCTAGCAAATAAGTTCTAATTTGCTAATTACAATCTTGAAGCACCAAACAAATATTATCGATTAACCCCACTTTGCCCTGCAGTATTCTGCGATTATTTCCATTGCCAAATATAATTGCAACTCCCGGGCTGACTTTTGACATTAATTTCGGTTGTTTACATTCTGCACAGAGTACACAGGCCCCGCCCAGCGATTAGCTACAGGGTAATGTATTCGTTTACCTTCATCAAAAACTCGAAACTCGCCGGCAAATGGAATCTAGTTATATCCTAATCGGCCACTCAGACACTCCCACGCAAACACATGCCGCAAGGACTGTAAGGACTCCCGCAACCCCGTTTAAAGTTCAAAAGCGTTTGCGGCAACGAAATGTTTGAGCGGGCCCAGTCGCCGGGGGATGATTGGGGGGAGGGGCAGGAGGTGGCAGGGAAGGTGGCTTGGGGCGCCCCAGCACCCCGGCGTTGCCTGCGTCAATTGAAGTTTTAACATACAAATGTAATTAAAACGTTTTACGTATCCGCCGGCGGGCACAGAACAGGAACCAACAACACAAAGTGTATGGGAAACCCTGTCCAGAAAGGGGAAAAGCGCTTTCCACTCTCGCATAACGGTATACATGTATATAGTCGGTGTATATACAGTATACATGCAGACGCAAACAAGGCCGAGACTCTTGAAATTGTTGCCGGCGGATGCAATAAGTTGGTGATAAGGTGTTCATTCCCCTGGGGCCGCAGGGGAAAACCTTTTGCAAACTTGTCAAAAATCAGGCAACACTCGGTGGAGGGGGGAGGGGGATGCAAAAAAAAAGGAAACGAAACGAAACGAAACGAAACGTGTTTTCCCAGTCCCTTTCTCTCAGTGGCTCTTACTTGCCGGCAGTGAAAACAATGCCAATGTCGTTGTTAACCTTTTTTCGGGGGATTCAGGATTCCGGATCCTGGATTCTGGATTCGCCTTTTGGCTGCCAAACACCCCCAGTCCACCGCCCATTAAGCCCCCGTCCTGCCCGGCCCTGCCCTGGACTATGACGCAAACAATGATATTTACATTTTTTATCTTCCACCCCCAACCCGAACTTTTGTACACATTTCCCTCTGAAATTGGAAACAGGCCGAAGGGCTCTCGCCATCTCGGCACGTTTTTGGGGGCACTTTTTGAGGAGTGAGTAAAAAAGTGCGCAGAGGAGATGAGGCCTCGGTCTCGGCCTCATATCAAAGCGATCATGGATTTATGGCCTTAATAATAGACGAAAGGCGGAAGGGACCTTAACTGGCGAAGGGAAGCTGCCTAAATTGGACGCAGCGCAGGACGAGCGGAGCACGCAAGTGGACAAGTAATTAGGAAAAGGATTTTCCTGCACATTTTTTGTCGGGAAATGAGCAATTTTTCCTGCAGACATAAAATACGTGATGGAGCGGGGGAAATACTTGGGGAAAAGTTCCCCAGAAGTTGCTATCACAGATCTTAGTTGTTTTTAATTTGCGTTAACTCGTTGTCCTCCGAATGGCGCATTTATTGGAGTGCAAAGACCCGTGTGTCTCCCCTCGGAACGACCTCCGGGCTTGACAGCTTATCAAAACTCCCAAAACAAAAAGTCACCAGCAGCAGCAGTCCCAAAAAAGGAGCAGCTGCCGCAAAGGGGTGCAAATATGCGGGAGGAGTGCCAGACACCGCTCGCTCATTAAAATAAAATTTCTGCACAAATATTAAATAGCCGAAAAGTGTTCCGGGGGCTGTATGTGTACATATAATCCCGACGTCCCCGGCAATCCTCAATCTGCCACTGACATTGAGTGGTTAAGTGGTGCGAGGGATAAGTGGAAGTTCATTTTTCTGAGATAACTCTCTGGTGGCGGCGCACAGAAAGTGTCAAAAACGCTTAATAAACGTCAATGTCAGGCGATTTCAAGTCAGCGGCGAAATGCAAAATTTTTCAAACAAAACACACTCCTGTCAGGCGGATCCTGATGATGATGCTGATGAGGGCGGGGGGAGCGGCAGCTGTCAGGAGCTGAGAATGGAGTTTGAGGATTTTGGGTCGGAGGGGGATTGGAAACCAAAGCGCAATTGAATTCGCAGAGTCAGTAGAATGGAGACAAGGGCTGGGAGCCAGGGCGACGCCAAGGACATCCAGGACACACACACACACACATCTCGATGCCAATCCTTCAATTCCGGCTCTCGGTTTCACACACTTTCATTCCATTTCACTTCCATCCATTCCGAACGGTTCGTTTCGTCTCATTCAGCCGCCGTTCATTCGCTTGACAAATGGAGTGTCATAAATGCAGCCCTTAAGGGCAGTCGGTCCAATCCCCTTCCCCAAAAATGCCGCCCCCTCTCCTTTATGCTAAACGACACGTAGACAGGCAGCCCCACGCCACGACCCATCATCCCCGAGTACCGGGTCCCGGGTCCTGCGTCCTGAGTCCTGAGTCCTCTCTCACCCACACAAAGCAGGCCGAAGAGCTAAAAATGCACAAGGGGATTGGGAATTTATTTGAATTTGCTTTTAGTTTTTCGGGTCGGTCTGTCTGCGTGCGAGACACATTCAACAGATTTCGATGGCAGCCGTTACGGATCGCATTTAAAAAGTGGTTTCAATGTTCAAACCCAACAAGATTGTCACTCGAAGTGGATGGATTGGGTGCTCAACGCTAAAGGCACCCTGTAGGGAAATTATTTGGGAATAAAATGATCTAGTTAAGCAAGAATTGTAGGAAAAGCTTTCTTAACCTTTAATTTCTTTAAAATATAATCTCAAGGATTATCTTTATGGAAAAGATAATAAGGTACAACTATCCCAGTATTTTTAGTTAAACTCGGCACATCCCCTGATGGGATATACCATGCAAAAGCCACCCCTTATCCATTATCCTTGCTGCGTAGCAAGCGGACAGCCACAAGCACTGACAAAAAGTGACAGGCGTCAGCTTAACAATATGACAAATACAATTTTTCGTCTTTATAATTTCATTTTACTATAAAAACGCATTATTGTATAATGCGCTGGGCTATCCCTGGAAGCCCCGCCCCCCAAAAGCAGCAGCAGCATCAGCAGAGTGCCATCATTCGCATCCGCATCCGCTTTGCATCCGCATCCGCATCTGCAGACGAGTGGGCGTGGCCAGCGGCAGAGAGCCAACAGCGTTTGGGCGGCACACTCTCGGACAATTGAAAGCGATATATAAAAAATGGTCACTTTCCAGCTCCCACTGCTCCTCCCCGCTCTTTGTTTCTCCTCATAATTCCCTCTGCCTTTTTTATGAATTCTTTTTTGTGGTATTTGTCAACAAGGGGTGGTTAGGGTATTAAGGGAGTGGGATTCGGAGTGGAGTGTCTGGCTGAACGCCCCAGAGTTAATTTTGAGTGACGTGCAAAGTTTGTTAATTGAATTTGCCTTTTTGATATGTATGTCACATTGATGATGACGCCGCAGTACAGTGGGGACTAGCTAAGTGGGTTGTGTACATGACATTAATTGAGCGCACTAGTTAAAAGGGTTGCCAGTGGCAGGGCCATCCCAGCCCCCTGCCCGCAGCCCTTCCATTGCGTCAGCACCCTCTCTATATTATGGACAGCCCTGTTACAAGTTGCCAGAGCTTCGAGGAATTGTTTAATGCAAATGGGCAAATCAAGTTCCCCCTCGGGGCCCAGCAGCTGAGATTGCCGCAGAGAGTGCTAAAAAACAATGGGGGAGCTCTGCCCCAGAAGAGGAAAATTAAACAAGCGTTGACTTTCGAAATTAAAGAATCCCTTTGATGAGTGCCGTTGTCCAATTAGGGGTTAGAACAACAATGAAATTATCTTGCCTCTTTCGCCCATTAAATGCAACATTTTGGATATTATGCCAATAACTTTATTAGATCTTAACTGGCTTGGTCTTCTATTTGTTTTTAATTGGGAATATACAAGTAATCAGAGTTTACACAGATCCCTTGAAAAGGTGTCTAAAAGAATGCTTTTATTTGAAGTAGTACTTAAACTATTTAAAATATTTCTTCCCATAATCTAATCTGTTACGTTTCCCTATTAAAAAGATTTAGCTCCATATAAATATTGTTCTATTAGATTTAGTTTCTATAAACGATTTTGCATACTTATTCAAAGAATCCCCATTGCTAGTTAGTTGCAGTTATATCCACTGTTCACTTCAATTAATCCGGATGTCGGGTTTTTCTGTGCGCCCCGTGTTCCACTTTGATTTTGATTTTCTGCACTGCATTTTATCCCGCCACGTTCCATTCGCCCCTCCCGTTGATTCAGAATGTTTTTAATCATTTTAATATGCCACTTTTGTGTGCGGCTGTCCGGCGCTGCTTAATGCATCAATGGATTTAACAGTTATCAACGGAATGCGGCGGAAACATCGGGTATGGGGCTGACAAATGGCACAAGGACTAATTTATATATAGAGCACACACAGCCTTAGTGGACGTTTTAATGTAATGCAACCATTGAAGAACATTTAACTCGTTCAATTGCTGTCATTCACTTTCCCCCACGCCCGCGCCGCTGGGATGCAAATTGCCACAGCGACCGGACAAGACAAAGTGATTGATATTTAATCTAAAATAAAAGCCGAAAGTCCGTTGGGCAATTTCAATTTTAATAAAATGCCTTTTATCTGCATGAATGGAGAGGCGGCGGGCGCAGATTGAAATGGCCTGGGTGGCGCTTGGGTCGGTCAGAGGGAGGCTGGTTGTTGATTGGCTGGGGATGAATGAGGATTCTCTCGCCCGAAACTATGCAATGTTTACAATCGCAGATCGAAGGACGAGGAGGACGAGGTGGGCAGAGCCAGCCAAGTTGCATTGCGTTGCACAATTTGTTGCTGTTTGATTTCATAAAATATTAACTGGCAATTTGCAGTGTCTGCATATATATGCTGCTTATGTAGAAAGCTGGCCAAAGTCTAGGGTTAGGCAAACACACGCAGCTCTCGAAGATGAGTCCTGACAGCCGAACGGACAGAGGACGGCTCTAAAGCAAACTGCAGGCGATTTAATTTGCCAGAGTCCTGGCAATGGAGAGCTCTCTGCTCTGAAGGATACAAGCTCCTTCGCTTTTTGGCTGGGACTCCAATCCAATCCCAGGCACTCAGTGGGCTCCTCATCACTCCTGCCTGCCGCTTGAATCCACTTTAACTATATTAATTGATATACTTGCTCGCAGCGGTAATTTAAGCCAACTGAAGTCGCCTGCCAATGCCAATATCATCAGTAAGGTGCCCCGCCTCCGCTTCCTGCGCAAGGATGTTGCTCATCATGAGAGGAGACCGAGGGAGAGCCGGGGCCTTGGGACTGGAATTGGTTGGGTTGGATTTAGTCCTGCCTTCGGTGGAGAGGGGAATTTTGTGTGTCTTGATGACTTTGCCCCGAGGCGCGCTCTCTTTTTGGCGAAGTACTCGACTCCCGCACACACACAGCCGACTTTGTGCACTCCTGCAGGCAAATAGGCAGGCAACACAGCGTATACGTAATCAAATGTACATAAGGCATCAAACGACGGCGACGCCATCAATTCCTAAGCCAAAACAAGAGCGGGAAATGCGGAGCTGGAGCTTGAAACTCCTTCGGCATATATAGTACATCAAGTGCAGGCTGGCAGGATGACAGGACGGGGGGTTGGCAGGCGAGGAAACGGAGCAGGAAAGGAAGGACAAGCAGTGCACAGGAAAACAATTTACAATGCCACCAACTTAACAGGATGCGGGGGCAGGGAGTGTGGCTGCTGCATACAATTTTGGCACTGGCAAATGGCAATAGATAGCTAAGACAGTTGCCAGCAGGAAGGGGCGTGTCAGCGAGGTGCGCTTGAGTAGTTATCGGAGGGGATAAGAAAGAGTGCTCGTGGAATATAACAAATCTCTCAAGGACATCTTCTTAAAATCTTACAACAAATTCCTGTGGCAACCCTTAGGATCCAGTTCTCTCCTAGACTTCTCAGTACCTTTGTTTTTCCTCCGGTAGACACTCCCCAGGGTTCGCTCCATCTAAATCATGGGAACCTGTCGGAAACGGGAAACCTTCATCAGCGAACTTTGCTGGCTACTCTCCGCCCGGCGCATATTAGTACGACTCTGGATATATACCGATAGGAGGGCTAACATTTTGATATTTGTGTGATATGTGTGGTGGGGAGGCGAGGGGTGGAACCAACCCTTTCGCTGTTCGCCCTGCTCTCCGGAGCAAATCTGTACACGATGCCCGGCATTAGTGGAGTGTAGTGGAGTGTGGTGGAGTGGTGAGGGCCTGGCAATAAGTTTAATGTGTGCTCCGAGCATATTTTAAGACCTTTGCCGTTGCCTCTGCTCCTGCCTGGCCAGCTGTCAGCTCGTCTCAGTTCAGCTGACTTGAGTCTGAGTCCTGATGATGGCTGCCCCCGAATGTGCGAGTATGTACTTCACTGAACTGTCCCAGCTGACGTTGAATTATCATAAATTGCCGAAGTTTGTTTTTGGCATAACAAAACTTTGGGGGCGGGGAGGAGAGTGTGAAAAGTTTCCATCAGGCGAAATCAGGACAATTAGGCTTGTGAAAAGGGGTTTTCAGCGAATGCAGTGACACTGAGTGGTAGGGCTTTGCATAAGTTGGGACCCCTTGTCCTTGTCCTTTTCCCAGCCCTGCCCTGCCCTGCTCCTGCCAACATCCTTGCTGCATAATCCTATTAAATTCACGTTGCGGCCTGGAAAAGCAAAGTAAACCAACTGGCAAGGGGAAAAGCTCAAAAGGTGCTTAATTTGTGCGCTGCTTTTATTGATTTCCCCCCGCCCACCGCCGCCGACGCCGCACACACATATTAGGAGGAGCCGGGGCTCCGGCTAAAAGGCATTAAAGTCTTGACAAGGCTATTAAATGCTTAAGAGGCAGCGACGTTAATGACAACATCGCAAAAAGGCCAAACCAGGGCAAGGAGCTGTCTGCTCGAGCAGAAGTAGTCCTGCTGAAGCCGAAGCTGAAGCTGACTCTGAGGCTCAAGCAGACTCGCCAGGCGTCGAGCGCCGCGCAAGGATTACAATTTACGAGTCCTGCGAACCATGAAGGTGTGATAAAATTTCAGCAATTAAAAAAACGTGTGCGTTGACAACGGCAACGAGAACGGGATCTCCGGATGAGGTAGTGGGGGAATGGGAAATTGCGGGGCTGCGGAGGAGGTCCTGCCGGGGCAGGTGAGTGGGCGACAGCAGGACCCAGCGTCAAGGACCCGCGACAAGTACAACAAGAGAGCCGAGTCAACGTGGCATGCAACTTAAAAAGCAAGTGGCAGCAACGGCAAACCATTTAGAGCAGTTTTCAACGGGAATACCCTACGGGAAGTGTTGGAAATATGGCAGATAAAAGGACGTTATTCAATTAGTTAAACAATAGTCAAATTTTAGTTATTGATTGAACATGTGACCGGGATTTTGATAATAAAATAAAGGAAGATTGGGATATTCAAAAGAAGCTGCTATTATCTTAGGTTCCCGTATTTTTTTGTTTTTATTTTAGTCTTAGTTATAACTTATAAATTATTCAGCAGAATTTGTTGCCATCATCCTTTATCCTTTATTTTCAAACAAAATCCTTAGCTCACTTATTAGATTATCACAAGCTCGATGGCACAGCTAATGTACCGCACCTAACGGCTAGAGCTTCCTTCCAGGCGACATTTCTGCTTCTTCTTTGCGCCTCACGCACACAGAGACACACCCCCACACACACACACTCAAAAGCACAGGCACACCTACACAAAAAAAAAGTTGTGAGCAGTTTAAACGTCGTTGGCATTTGAGAGCAGCTCCAAGAATATTGCAAATTTATGCGCCTTCCCTTTTTGCATAATTACCCCCCACGATCCTGGGGGTGGTCGCCCCCTCCCCCTTCCGGCTGCCCCTCTTTTTAGCCACGCCCACGCACACGCAGATTTTGATAACGTCGCTTCGTGTTCGTTCCTGTTCGTTCATGTTGGTGCTTGCAACATTGCAGCGCGTATTTTTAATTTCCGTCAGTTCTCGCACTGTCTCTCTCGCCCCGCTCTCTTCTGTCTCTCTTTTTCTAGATAAGCGAGAAACATGTCAAGGTGGGTCTATGTGTGTGTGTAATTCCAGGTGCGTGTGTGTGTGCGAGCGTTGATAATGTGAAATTAAAAGGGAAACTGTGCAAAACAGGCGCAAACGGGAAACGGGAACTGCGCGCCTGCGATCTTGAATTATGCGTTGCCAGATTATGCAGCCTCCTCCCTTCCTCCCTAAAAAAAAAACAGTCGGAAAAGCGGGACAATTATCTCCGCCATAGATGGAAAATATTTCTACAAATTTCCAACCAAAATTTATGTTAAATGTTTCGCCACAGAAACAAAGCGTCAGAGCGAGACGGCGAAGGGGGAAAAAACTTTTAATTAGCTAACTAAAATGGCAAATGGCGCAGGAGCGCGGGGCCTGAGATATGATTAATGAAACGCCGGCATGTAATTCTGTCCGTCCGTCCGCCTGTCGGTCTCTCGGTCGGCACAACACGCAGCCCGGCATCCAGATGATATAAATTGGCCCAAATTAATTGCAACAGCCTCAGGTGTGTGTGTGTGTGTGTGGGAGTCTGCGAGTGGGAAATTTCGTTGTAATTAGATGATGGAAAACGCTCATTTCGCTATCCCCAACGAGATGAGATGCGGTGAGGCGGAGGTGAGGTGTTGGCAGGAGCAGGAGCAGGAGCTGGAGCTGGAGCTGGAAAAAGGACAGATGGATAACTTTTTTCTATGCGCCATAATCTGTCAGCCGGAAAACACAGCTTGGGAAAGTGCACATCCCGTTAAGTGTGATAAAAGATGGAGCATTAGCGCAGATAAATCAAATGTTCAGGTGGCGGAGGGTACACCCTCTTAATAGATATAGAAATATACAGAGGGAACACGGAAAACTGACCATCAGCTGCGCGTTTTCTTTGCAATGATGGAGGGCGCCGTTTCCTAGATGAATAGAGCGAAATTATCAAATGGAAAAAGGAGATCAAATGTATTTTTCATACTTGAGGAGAGGTATTTATTTAATGGATTTTCTAGGATAAAACTTGTTTTGTCTAATAAATTTTGTTAAATGAGGAAAATATTTTGGAAATTAGATCATGGATAATTTAGGGTATATTTTTATTACATTTAAAAGAACTTAACTCGAAATATGTTTTTCCTGGAATACAGTTCCTTATTCAAACGGAATTCGATCAAAGTGAAACCCAGACTCAGTCTGTAAATATTTTAGCAGAACCAAAGCAAAAGTGAGTTTTCGAGAAAGCTTTCTGCACCCCGTCTAGTTCCATATAGAATAATGAAATCAATAAAATGTTGGAAATATCTACTTCGAAGACAACTCCAACCCCCCTGAATTCCATCAGCTTCAATTACGGAAGGAGCACGAGGACGAGGAGGAGCAGTGCCCCATCTCCCAGCCCTTGCCACTTCACTTTTGACTTTGGCAACATCATCAAAATTTTTGCCAAACAACAAAAAGATGAAGAGGGCCGGAAAGCTGGGAAGGCCGGGCAGGGAGGCGGAGGCAGAGGACTCTGACAGCCATAACGCCCATTTGCAGTCAACTGCCAATATGAAAAGCCGAATCCTTTTACCCGGGCACCTACCAGGGCCCAGGAGCCGGCACTCAGCCACAACAAGCTGAGAGAACATTTCCCAAATATTGAGCAGGCGGCAGACAGGGGTCATGTTGTTATATGTATAAGAATTTACATACACCCACGGATATCTGGGATATCTGGCTTCTGTGTTCGACGGCTCCCTGGCCAGGCCGGGCCAGGCCGACATGTGCAAAAGCATTGGAAAGAAGGCCAGAAGGAGCTGATAGGGGAAATTTTTGTATTTTTAAACCGAAAAAGGGTTTGCTCCCACGCTCCATACTTGGCTTGGCCCGGGCAGAACTACTTATGCAACTTTAAACTTGGCAACTCTGTCAAAACACTTGGAAAAGCCAAAAGTGCAGGGGGACTTGGTGCAAAATTTAAATTGTTTTACGGAAAAACTGACAGAAAAATAAGAGCAGCAGCAGAGGCAGCACAGACTGGGAAAACTTGAGAACTGCTCACACGCTGGGAAAGTTGAGTCCTTGCAGGAGGTCGGGTCAGCAATAACAACTGGTGAAAACTTCCTTGTTTAATGACATGAAAATATGTCCGAATTCGCACTCAAACCGAAAACGAGAACGAAAACGAGTTCGAATCTGAGCCGAAGGAATCGCCTCAAAGTAGCGAGAAAACACTGAGTAAATTAAGCATTTTCCCCGCCTTTTTCTCGCCATTTTCCCCATTCATTAATCCCCGTTCGCTTTCGCTGCATTTAATTACAGGATCGACACGTCACACGGAATGGAGACCCCGAGCCGGTGGTGGATCCCTCGCAGGATTATATGCTGATGCTGGGCTACGAGAACGCCACGCACACGGTGCTCCGCTTCCGCCGCAAGCTGGACACATGCGACGCCAGCCACGACATAGCCATAACGGTGAGTCCATATAGTTATCCTTAAATAGATATACTGCCCGAAGTTTGCGCCAACTCCAAGTGAAATTTATGCCCTCGAGAAGTCAGGGCTGCCTGGCTCATGGTTTATGTTAATAAAAGTTTTGCCCCCGCAGAACTGCGATGATATAAGCTGCTGCCATCAAAGTACTCAAGTGATTTCCACTTTTCTCTTAGAGAGCAGCCCCTTCTTAAGCACTGAGAGAAATAGGGCATTATTAGGTGCTTACTTCTGAGGAAAACTTAAGAGTAACAGTTTATTATTCGAGCTCTGGGTGGTAGCCTGCTGTCGTGGTTTATTTTAAAGAGTTTCGCTTACTTACCTCATACTAGTAGTAGTACCACACTTTCCTCTCTGTGTAGTGTTTTCAGCTGTTCAATAAACTTAAACAAATATAAACACTGAATTTTGTGACATGCCTGGCATACAGAATCAGCCGAGGGGGTGTACTCACTCCCAAATGGAAACAACAAGAAGCAAAAGATTAGGAACTACGGCTTAGGGGTTGCATCCTCGACGCTTATTAGCTGCACTCTCCTGGGCCATTTCATATAGCCAATATCGGTTAATATCGACTGAACAATTAGCCGGCAAATCTCTTCATCGTCTGCCACCGCTAAGCACTCTATCAAAGCCGCAGACACTGGCAATAAGGAAGGGCGAGGCGAACAAGTCATAGTGATAAAAGTTTTATCACGTATAACTTAAGCGTAAATCTTAAAGAAAACTTTCTGGTTAACTTAAGTAAACAAAGCGCGTGGCGCTGGCACATACACAAATACATTTCCGGGGATGGTGAGAACGGCAAAGGACACATATGCCAGACATGGCGACAAGGACTGGAGGGACCCCCAGCAGAACCACAAAGTATATATACACATATTGAGATATAGTGTGCCGCCTGAAGTTTGACTAACCCGAAAAAGGGCGGCGTGGGGACACAAATGTTATGCAGAGTCGCGTGTGTTTGTTCGTAGACACATTTGGTTATTGCTTTATCTAAACGCTCCGAGATGCCACCCTCCAGGCCCCAAGAATAGAGGAGATCCTAGATCCCAGCCATTTCCCCAGCATTTTATTTGTCTAGCGTATTAATTGGATTTTGTCGCGTCATCAGCGACACTGCCAGGATGGGGGGCAAGGCTAGGCAGGACCTTCTCCCCTCGCAGAAAAATCTCTCTCTTGGCCAAATCGCCCTAGACAAATTAGTTTGCAATAAGCCAGTACTTAATGTTGCCTTAGCTGGTTCCAGCAGCAGTTGTTGGTTGGTTGGGCAATTTTCGAGCACAATGCAAAGTTTTAATGAATTTCTGTTTTAGCTGACCCCGATACGCAGTTGGTTTAAGTTTGCCGCTACAATTTACTCTAAAGCTTTCGCAGGGAGTTGCAGGAGGGCGCAGTAGTTGGGGCCAGCTCAGTTTTGTTACTATTTGTAAAATGTGAATACCCTAGAACCGAACCACAGCGGGTAGCTTGGTTGAGGAGCAATCGTTGTTATTAAAAATGTTTAACATAATTTGGAGATTAGGTTAATGAGAGATCCTTTGGTCTTTTGATCGGTGTAAGATGCACAACTCCATACTATATCTTGCACTTACATTTTCGGGCTGGTTTTAGAGCTGTCAAGTTTATTCTTAATTTTTATTATTTAAATCTCAAATTTATACGAGCGAGAGGCCGCGTTACTTGTGTTAGGCATTATAAGATATTAACAGTCTGGGTATCCTGGTTGTCCTTATCCCTGCAATACCAGGCTCTCTTGTATGCACTTCCTCTTTCTCCAACCACTCTCATAAGAAGTTTTCCCCATTTTGGCTTTGCTTTTGTGCTTTCCCCTTAACTTCTTTACCGATTTCCGCTTTTGCACAATTTTCTGGGCAAGGTATTTTGCATCTTTTGCCCGTTCGCGCGTTGAATATGCGCCCTCTGACCATTTCTCTCCCCTATATTTTTTGCCAACTCCCCCGCTGTCCCATGAATAAAAAGTAAACTACAACTTGCAGTTTTTTGCAGTAAGTGCACTGGAGAGAGTGTAGAAGTGGGGGAGTGGAAAAGTAGAAGCAACCATTTGGCAAATTAAGCGCTGTTTGTTGTGCATCCAGGGGAGTGAGGGTCGGGGCCGGCGAAAATTAATAATGTATTGTGTGCAGAGCCATTTGCAAGGTTTGAGTTTGGTTTGTGTCCAGAACTTTGGGGTCAGCGTGCGGGGCACGATTTGCCATGCACTTAAAAATTTATTAATTGTTTGCGTTTCTCCAGGCTTTCCACTTTCCACTTTCCTTGCGCGCTTAATGAGCGGCAACTGTGCGAGTGGCAGCAGAAGCCCTTCTGGGGATTCCCAAAACTTGAGCCTCTCTGCCCCGAAGCCTTCTAATCTAATCTAGAGCCATCACACATTATTCTGTCGATTTTGTGCCACTTCAGGGCGCACTGAAGCCCGCCATATGGATTTATCAGTCTAAGCCGCTCAAGTGGCATAATCATCTCAGCCCAGCCAGATCTGACTCTGACCCATTTCCCTCCCGAAATGAACCCAGCCAGCGAGCACGAGGGAGAGCCCGAGTCCTGCATTTTTAATACACCAAAATGAAATTTCCAGCTGTTTAAGCGCATAATAAAAAATCCTATTTTAAATAACTTGCAACGATTTCTGGAATTTCGCTCTGCTACCCAGCGAAAGGTCATAAAAAAGTGAAATAAACAAAAAATGGTACGAGGGTGCTCGGGCTCGGGCTCCGGCTCGGAGGCGGAGTCAATCAGCTGCTCAACCTTTCAAGTTGCCAATGTTCAATTAAGCGTGTACAATAAATTCCCTGGCCGTGGGCAGCCACCCCTATCTGTGTTAGGGGGATATCGCAGGATACTCGCAGGGCGAAGCATATGGACATGTGTGTGTGCCTGGAGGAGGGAAGGTTCAAAGTTTGTGTCTCGACAAATTTTCCTATAAATATAAATAAAAATGTTTATTTATATAATTAATTGTATCAGTCGTAGGAAATTGGCCATGCGAGCAACCCTTTTCGCTGGCTCCGCTCCGCGCTCTTCGCTGCTTTTTCGGCTTCGTAAATAAATAAAATGGGGAGAGGAAAGTCGAGGGAAATGCACGCACGGTCAGTGTGGGGGAGGAGGGTGGCTGGGGGAAAACCGCAAAAACGTCAACCACAATACAAAAATTACGGCCACTAAAAACCGCCAACGACAACGGCGCCGCCGCCGGCGGCGAGCGAGTTGAAAAATATCAATCGATGTGGGTTCATTTATGTGTAATGAACATTAATGAAGCGCAAAGAGCGTGACTAATAACAAAATTACCAATTGGCCAAAAAGAGTCAAGAGACGCAGCTGACGTCACTCGCCTCTTTTCTTTTGCTTTTCCAAGGGTCAAACTTTTCGAAGGAAACCCTATGAGAAATGGAAAAGCACAGAAAAAGTGTCCGAATATATAGATAAAGAACGAACCAAGCCGGGAGGTGGAATAATAAAAGTGCGCATAAACCATAAAATGCCATTAAGTGCGTCATTTCAATTTGATTTCAGAGCTCTGATTTTTATTTTTCCCTCATTTTTTATGTGAGGAAGCGGTGGATATTGTAAAGTTTCCCTTTCGGCGCTGGTCATTGAAATATTTTTAATGATTTCCCCACGTTATCCCTTCAAACTTTTGGCACTTAAAGGCGAAATGCGAACGACAACTGACAAATGCTGAATTATGGCTGGGAGTAATCACAAAAGGATTAGAGGGGGGAGATAAATTTGGCATGCACAGATTGAGATACATTTATCACTCAATAGTCCCGCCAGTTGCCTTAATTATTCCACCCACACACAGTTCTTTTCCCGTCTCGATAATGAATGGTTTCAATTTATTTGGGCCAACAATAGACACTGGTACGCGTTTTTGTCGTGGCTTTAATTAAATTTTCCCGAACTCCGACTCGAACCGGCTTAATTGCCCAACGCCCACTGCCAATCATTAAAATCTTTATGGTCCGGCCTCTCCCTGCCAATAAAAAGCCACCGATTTGACGAGCTACACAGAATTGTCATTAAGGAGCCGCCACTTCCATTACGGGAACTTTTAGGGTCCTTTTATTGTGAGGAGCGGATCCTCCCTCGTTTTGATTTATGCAAAATAATTGAGTAATTACAAATTTTAATTTGCCATTGACTTTCATGTTGCGTTATTATTATTATTGTTATTATTATTTGCTTAGGCCGAGCGAACTAACAAACAAACAAACGGCAAGAAAAACAAAAAGAAACTCATTTGAAATGCAAATTTCCCCTAAACTGGGCAAATTATAATTTCAGCAGCAGCATTCCGCGCCTAAAGTGACAATTAACACTAATTGTCATTATAATAATTTCATATTGTTTTTTCGCTCTTAGTTTTATTATTATCAGTCCTTGTTGTTCTTTGTTTCGAGGTAATTGTTTAAGCTTGCCACGGCATTTTCCTGTCCGCGGCAATTTAAAATGCAAAAACCCAGGGCGAGTGGGGAAAAAATGTAAAAACTTTGGCGTGTGAAGTTCAGCTGAGTCGAGTTCGAAGAGCCGGGTGAAAATATTGTTTTTAATATAATTTATGTGCCCGGAGCCGGGGCCCGAGCTGGAGTAGTTCTGTAATGGAATTATGCCCCAGCACCCTGCCCCAGTCCTCTCTCCTGCCTCCGCACATGGCGCTACAATTTTTGCTATGTGTTTATTATTTTAACACGAAACTTGCACTCGGGCTGGAGGAGCCGGGCTAGATGGAGTTTTCCCCACTTGTAAACAGTAATTTTTGCCCATTAATGGCGGGTCCCTGCATACACACATGTGTATGTAATGTTATTGTTGTGCCATTCCCCTCTCCCTCAGCAAAAGGCAAAAACAAAAAGGCAACAAGTCAAGTCGACAGTAATTTTCAACACTTACCAGCAGCGGGCTAAGGACCCCAGGACCCTCAGACCCTCAGACCCCCAGACCCCAGACCCCAATGGCCATTGCAATTTTTACATCAAAGCGGAGAATTCTTCGAAACGATTTCTAGCTCAGATGGGGAAAGGCCCTGGAAAGCCGGCGATTCCGCAGCGAAAGCGTTTGCCGGAACAGACATTCGTCGGCATTTTCCCTTCCTGGCGCTGACTTTTGTGCAAAATCGGGCCATAAACATGAACACCATCGCCCCGGACACCAGGACACCCGAACCCCGAACACCATCCCTCTCCCAGTAACGGGCCACATATGTGTGCAGTTTGTCACGACATAAGCCCCGAGCTGCTCCAAGGGGGCCAAGGATCCGAGTTCCAAGTAACCAAGGAGTGCAACTATGGATTCGCGTCACAGCAGAACGCAAAAACCAAAACCAAAGCACTGACTTTTATAATGAATTATTAGTGGAGTGGTTGCTTGTGTGGTGTTTGCGGGTCTTGCGGTTACAGCTCGGCACTTAAAAATTTAATAGGGCCGCCGCCACACGTCCCCCGAAAAGCGACGGAAACCGAGCCAACCTCCGCCGAAAAAGTATGCAACGAAATTTAAATTGATTTAAGTTCTTAGCTGGGCTCCTTTTTTGGTAATTTTTTCGTGTGGAGCGAAGTGGAAAGCCTCTGGCACGTTGCTAGTGCCAAAGTCACAGGGGCAGAAATGCCAGCTAAAAGCCAAGTTAAGTGCACAAGGTGGTCAGCGGCAGCCATTAATGCAGCGCCGAAGCTCAAGCGGTCGCCGAAAATATGATGGAATTAACCTTTGGCTACAAACAAACACTGGCCAAAAGGGCAGAGTTTCCCCCTTCGAAAACGAAAACGAACCGAAACCATCCATTAATGCTTCACGCTCATTACGGCCCGCAATGTTTTTGCCATTTTTTGTGCGGACCGTTTTATGCTGATTGCTTTGAAGCGCACAATGGAGTCCGAAAAGGCCAAAAACAGAAAATAAAAACCAGCCATAACGCAGCCGAGTGGCATGCAATGCGCACCGTGGAAATCCCGGCTGAAAGCCTCTTTTGCAACACAAACACTCTCATCTAACCTAGACCACTTTACGATGGCCGCGCGGCAGCCAAACAAAAATTGCGCATAATTCCGGCTGGGCGAAAAGTTGTTCGAGCTGCGAGTGGAGCTCCAGTGGAGTTCCCAAAACGGAGTCCTAAACGATCCCCGCCGAAACAAACCCAACATCCTCATCGTCGCCGTCGCCGTTGCCGTTGCCGTCGACAGCGTCGTATATTTGTCAAGCAAATGGAATAACCGTTGCAATTGCTACAACGTCAAAGCCAAACAAAAATGTTATTTGCCGCTTTGCCCAAAAATCAAGTACACAACCCCAGACCAGACCATTCCGGTCCCGGGCCCGGGCCCAGAAAACCGAGTACTGCCAGCGGGCAGGGATCCGTTGTGGAGTTGTGGAGGGAGCCAAAATGTGGATTTTGATGGTGGTCCGTGAGCGCAGTGGTGCTGCTGCCTCTAGTCGCTTTATTAAAGTTAAAACCCAGCATTGTCCCTTTTTACACATGAGTTTGCGAGTTGACGAGCATCGAATGAGCGGGCGAATCAACGAGCGAATGCCCATTCGCAGGACCCAAGGACTCGGAACTCGAAAGCCGGGGAATGGCGGCAGGCAGCCTCCACTTATATGAACTGGCAAAGAGATTCGCGCTCGTCCAGATTTGCAGCTGCACCCATCGCGAAAAACAATCCAACAACAGTTGTATGGCAGTGAAAATTGAAAACTGGTTAGCACTGGCTCGGGTTGGGAAATTAAAGTCCTGCCAGGGTTAATGGTAAAAAAAACTCTTAAAAAATGTTCTGATAGAATATTTTAGGAAAAGCCCATAGAGTGAAAAGTATAAGCATTTCTGTAGGGAATTCATGCTGAGTAATTTATTTATAAATACAACAAATATATTTGTATTAATATTTAGGAATGACAAATGTTTAAACCCTTCTCCCGGTAACTCTCTCCATCAAATAGAGTATTTTCCAAACGGTTTTCCAAGCGACTTATTCCCAAAATTTGCCTCTTGTTGCGTTTTATTTTTTGGGCCGTGATTTTCACGTTTCGCGCTCAGAAGTTTGCATTTCTGTTCCGTGTGTGTGTTGTTTCTGTTCCGGGATGGGATTCCTGTCGGAGATGGGCCAGGGCAACCACTCCCATCCATTGTGCGGATGGCAGTGGTGGATGGGCTTCATGTTGATGGTGTTGTGGCACTAGAAGTGCATGTGAAACGTGCACACCAAAAACTGCACAAAAAAGAGAAACCGAAAGCAAGGCAAAAGGCAAACCCAACACACAACGCAATGGGAAACGTTTGTTTTAATGCCCTAAAGCGACAAATATTGAAGGAGAGCGAGGAGAGCGGGTGCGCAGAGCAGGAGAAAGCGGATCCCGGGTCCAGGACTGCAATACTAAACTCCAGTAGGGGATTTAACGGCCAAAGTAATGCACCGACAAACAAAGCAGCCGGCAAAGAGAGAGTTTTCGGCATTTTTTCCCCATCCAACGAGGGAGCGAGAGGGTTTTCGCCCATTTTGGGCCATTTTTCCGTCCCAATTTTCATGGCGAACGAGGTGAAGTGGGTGACGTTTTGGCGCCATAAATAACGAGCCCAGTTGAGTTGCCTTTCAGCGCAGCAGGATATGGCCAGGAGACGCCCTGTCAAATGCAACAGGGCAGGGCCAAGCAAGGAAAAAGGTCATAATAAAGCCAAAACAGCAAAAAAGGTGGAAATCTGCGCATCCTTGGAGCCAAAGTAATTAAAGTGGCAAACGCTGACAGCCCGAGGGCGCCACCTAAAAACCACCATATATACACACACTCACATATATATACATATATGGAAACCGCAAACTGGACAGGAGTATGTGGAAAATCATCAACGCCACCCCTCGATGGCCCCTCGGCCGCTGAGCTGTGCAAAACCAATTTGTTTATAAAAATATTAGACCGCATATTGCGGGAGTGGAGGGCAGGACGGGACGAGGCAGGACGAGGGTCCGGAGCTGCTCTGCAGGACGCCATAAAGTATGCAATAGTTTGCCTGACCTGTGTAGTTATTTTATTATATTATTTATGGTCAAATGGCGAAGTAAACTTGCATTTTTTCGCCCCGCTTTTTCCGCTTTTCATTTGGTAAACTCTCCCCGAACAAACTCGGTTAGTAAATTCATTTTAAGCCAAGGGGGAATGCCCCCCATTCCCAATCCGATCCCGCTGTGTGTGTACGTTAGTTGATGTTTTTTTTTTCGCTCATATTCTGATGTTAGCCAAATACCGCGCTAGTGACCAAAGCAACCGCAAAGTCCGAGCAACTAAGACACATCCACATCCACAGGCACAGACACTCTCGCACACACACAAAGTAACCGCAAAAAAGTGGTCAGTTGGCCAAAAACTAAACGAAATGTAATAAAGCAACGGATATGCCAGTTTGGCTTGGACCCCACTCCATCTCCGGATCCGGAAGGTTACCAATAACTGAACAGGGCGAGAGCCAGATGCAGCTGCAGCAACTACAATAAATGAATATGAATTAGGCAACAGGGGAAGCAGTGAAGCGAGTGCAAAATCGGAGAATCGGAAGGGAAAAGATACCAAATGAAAAACGGATAAATTCAAATGTGTTGAATAACTCCAGCAGCTGCACATTAACCAAAGGAAATGTGTGAACCTGGATATGGAAACAGTTTAAAACCACCCAAGGTCCATAAGCTTTCCAACATTTCCTATTAAATCCTAGAGTAGCACTCGAGCAAGTTTCATTAACAATATCTAAATATCTAATATCCAAATTTCTGGACAAGTTTTCCGCTTGCCAAGCAATTGTTTTTTGCGGCCTCTTCTGGCTTCACTTAAACTATAATTGCAGCTTTATTTGACCCATTTGAAGCTGCCAGCTTGTTTACACTTTCGGCTTAATCTTCTTATGGCTGGCAATTCAAGTTGCATTTGCCGAAACCTGTGCACATATACTATATACTATGGCCAGGGAAGACATATTTGCTGCAATAATTTCGGCCACTCAAAGACGGCCGCCTTTGTCCACTCAGCAACATTAATTTTCCTCACAGTTTAAACAACATTTACATTTACACACATACCTGCTATGAATAGCCGTCCAGTGCTCCAAAGGATAAATGAGTGAACAGGCTGAGGCCAGGCAACAGCTGGGGGCACTTGAGGGGGAGAAAGCTCATTAGATATGTTAATTTAAATGCAATTGCCAAAAGCAGTTGCACCTTGGGCTAAATGGCCTTTGCCTTCTTGCCGTAAATAAATCAAATTAATGTCAATTGCACCGAAAACAAATGTGTCCAGATGCGAAGCGACTCAATTTAATGAAACAAAAATGATTAAGCCACTTAGCAGAGATGCGGAGATGCAGAGACGTAGAGAGTGCCGAAAAACGATTACAGAACTGGGAATACGTTGGCCTGATTCGACGCCCTCCTCCCAGGCCTGGTCCCAGTCCCACCTGTCTGTGGCCTCCAGCTGTGCCCCGAGATGCCCGAGTCCGTGTCCGAGTCCGAGTCCGGCTCCAATTCAGGCGGCTGTCAACAATGTGCAATGATTTCTCTCCGGTCGAAGGCAATCACAGAGTCTGACACGGCAATTAGAGTGCAACAAAAGGGGTTTGGGCTAGAAATGGGGGGCGGCTTTGCTGACCACTCTGCCTATTAGTTATTGAAATCAGCTGTCGGAAAGTTCCGAAATTGCACAAGTCCCAACTGATGATTGGAATGGCATAAATGCCACAACAAGAACGGCCACTGCCGCACACTGGAAGAAATCACAGAACTGTCAGGGGAAACTTGGTCATGTCCGAATTGAAATCGAAGTTTCCGATGCCATTTCCCACATGCAAAATTGATATTCAATGGGCTTCGGCGAGTGTAGAACGGCCAAGGCGACCAGATCCCCCTAGACAGGCACTCACAAAAATGGCCGACGTGACCATGGTAACCTGTATCCAAAAAACAGACTAGGGTGGATCGAAAAGTTAAAAAAAAAGTTAAGAAAATCTACTTTTGAGGCCAACACTGCGTATTAGTAATATTACTTAAAACCCATTTTACATAAAATAAAATATATTAACATAAAATATTCCAACATTAAAACAAGACTCATTAGAAAGAGAGAAGAAAATAACAGTTAGGAAAATGAATTAAATGAAAAGAATATGAATATGGACAACACTGCGTATGAGTGATATTACTTTAAAATATTTTAAAAATATATAAGAACACTGCTATTTAATCCAGAAAAATCCTTTAAAAATATGGAGAGTCCTAAGAAAAACAAGAATGAAATAAGAATTATAAAAAATATTGCCAACACTGCGCATGAGTAATATTACCTAAAATCTTTTCCATGACAAAAAAAGTTTGCTATTCATGCTCTAAAAAATCTTTAATAATTCCCAAAGACAGCCAAGGATCACCCTAATGCACTCACACATGCACAAGCATAGAGACAGGCTCACACACATATTGGAATATGTAGAAAGGACACGGTTCCTGGGGAACGGTTGATTTGATTGCCGATTGCGAGGCGAAAGAAGAGCAGAAGCGAAGCGCAAGGACCTCGAGTTTTGAGCTCAGCTGCTGCCTTCGAACAGAAAGTTTGCACAATGCAAGTTGGCAACATCCTCCTCCCCCTTCCACTCCCCCTCCCCCTCCCCCGCACTCAAGTGTGAATTCATGTAAATGTATGTGCGAGTCCTGCTGCCGCATTTGTTTGCTCTGTTTATAATTCAATTGTAAATGCATTTCAATTACGTGCACATTAAACAGGGGCCAGCACAGACAAAGTTTTCGGACTCCGACTTGACCACTGGCCCCTGGTCTTGGCCAGGGCCAGGGCCATTACCACGGCCACTGCGGCCGGAGTCTGAGCCAGGAGCCAGGGACCGGGGACCAGAGGCCAGAGCCAACTTAGCGAGCGGAACACGCTCCGCATTTAAGGACAATTGGCCCATTATGGCAACGCGTTGAAATGGCAAAAGGAAAGTGGGCAAAAAACAATAAAAAGCACGAGGAGCACGAGACTGCATCCAGGATAACAATGCCATTAACAACTACTACAAATGGCTCTTAAAGGTGCAATGTGTGAACGAATGAGAGCAGAGCTGGCAGCATGCTGCGGGCGCAAAAATGAGAAACAAACTGAAGTGATTTGCAAGTGAAGTTTGTGCCAATAAAGAAAACAATTTCGCCGTTACTTCCAGCCGCAATTGAAAGCATTTTTCTGTAGAGAAGGATATTTTCAAGCACCATTAAAGAGATCAGGTTGTGAGGGACTTAAACTGATTTTTGTTACACCCTGATTAATTTCTAGAATTGGTTTTATTCTCTTCATCCCACTATTACCATTTTAGAATGAATTTCTTTAGCCACTTCCATTGCTATTTCTCTAGAAATTCCCGAAATAAAACCCGTCAAATCCGCTTAGTCTCCGCCTGCAGCCCGGCTTAACGTGGCTTAATTGAATGTGAACTGGGCCAAAAAGTCGCCAGCGACTGCAGGGGGTCCAGAAGCCACCCCCGATGCGTTGAGAACATTGAAAACCCGCCCAGTCAGAGGTTAAATGACCTTTGGAGTGCACTTAACCAGGCAGGCAGCCAGGCATCCAGGCTCAGCCGAGCGTTCCGTTCGAGGCTGTGTGCGAGTCCTGGCTGCGAGTAAGTCCTGCAACCCTCGCAGGTTTTTTGGGCCGTAACCAAAGCCACTCTAATGAGTCGTCCAAGTCCGAACTCGAGTCCCCGCCGCATTCACAATTAGCCTCGAGCCCAGTTCGAGTCCGAGTCCCTGTCCTTCTGGCCCTCCTGCGGCAGTCACTAAAGTGTAACCTGTATTCTTGACCACACTCACAGCCCCTCGCTCTGCTCTCCCCCACTCTGTGTCCACAACATCGTCATCGTCATCGTCTTTGGCAATTAAGCCTTGGCCGACCGTTGACCACGGCAAATGACCGCAGCCAGTTTGCTTTCATTAATTTTTGGTTGTAATCCTTGCTGAAGCTTTTCATTTCATTTTAGTTTTCGCCTCGCAGTTGTTGTTCCTCAGCGGCTACGTTTACGGCAAGGGCTACGGCTACGACTACGGCTCCGTCTCTTTTCCGGAATCCTCCTCGTCATCCTTGTCGTGCGTGTGCATAGTTCGGTGCACACTTTTTCACACTTGGCTCTCGCACACACACACATAGTGTGGCTTCCCAGTACCTGGCAAGGGCTTAATGGGTTCTGGGCACCAGCAAATCTTCGTAGTCCCTGTTTTGTTACTTTAATCTCGGTTTTTAGCTGCAGGCAATATTAAGTTAGAAGGACTTTATTTCGTAAAATTAGACTAGGAGTTTATTATTGATAAAGAATTATATACATATATTATACAATCATATGTATTTATCATAGAAAAGTCCATTCATTTCGGGAGACATTGTTTACTCTAATCTTTTATAATTAACTATAGGTTCCTCCTTTGACTACACCTTGCTTTTGATATCTCATTAACCAGTATTATCATCGTAATTTCCTTTCACTGCTTTTTGCAAAAAAGTGTTGAGCACTAAATCAGCAATTCAAATCGATAAACAGACCATTTAAGGGAAGTTGTTGCCTAGCTACTCAATAATTACAGTTTCCATTTAACCCCCCTTAGCTAACCGCCACTTTAACCCCCACCCTAACCTCCCCTTTTGACCCCGCTTTAGCTTTGATCAGTCAGCCATAGGTGGCGCTTTGATGAGCTCACAGGAAACCCCATTGTTTCGCAGTTTTTGCGCAAATACCAATCGCCCAAACCCTTTCAGGGCGTAAGTTAAACAATTTACAGGTCACTCCGGAGTCCGGAGAGTAGTCCGCAGAAGGCCTCCTTTTTCCATTGTTGCCGTGGAGGCGACCGTTGAGTTTTTTGCCACAGTGGTCATGTTTTTACATCTGGGCCATGTCCAGGCCCAGTCAGCTTCGGTAGCCTCAGCGTTAATGACTTTTGTGCCTGTCCCCGCGCTGTCTCCGTCGCCTGGCCAAATGTTTTAAAACTGGCCAGCAGTTTTTGTTGCTGCCGCTGTGCTGCTGCTGTGCTTCGGCTGTTATTGTGGGTTGTTGTTCCTGGCGATTGCCGGGCGGTTAGTGCGCCGCGCTGGCCACCGCCCGCAGTGTTTGCCAGGACAACCAGGACAACCGACTCATTTGTACAGGTTTTTTACACACTCTACACCCCTCTGTTCGCAGAGCGGGGCGGTGCCGGGCGGGGAAAGGGAATTGTTAATTAAAGTATTGTCTCCTCGTTGGCTGCCTGACTGCCTGGCTGCCCGGCTGGCTGGCAAAATGAACAAGCTGAAACAAGGACCTAGCCTGACCCCCCCAGAGCTGCTCGTCCTGGGCCGTCAATTGTCGAACATGGTACTCTACAGTTCCACTTAACAGCTACAATGGGCACTTTGCCACAATGAATTCAAATGGATGCCCCCGACGTTGGTTTTTTTCTCTCACTGCACCGCACTCGCACACTCACTGGCACACTCACTCGCACACTCACTCTCCCAGAGTGCTACATGTGTTGTTATTGTTGTTTCACACACACACACTCACGTGGACATGACGTGCACACAATGACAGCTGACTGTTGGCTTCCAAATGCCCCCAAGGACATAGGCGTCCACAAAGGGGTAGCAAGAGTAGCAGGACCAGTAGCAGCAGCAGCAGCAGCAGATAGCCAAGGGTCAGAGGTGAACAGGAGGGGCAGAGGCAGTGGCAGAGCACCGTGATTCCTTAATGACTGCTTTAATTTTCGGGTTTACCAATTAAAACTACGTGGCAAATGAAAAATACATGCAAGCCCCACTCTATCTCACTCTCCGTGTCTCTCTTGGGGGAAGCCCCCTTAAAAGCAGAGTGCCAAAAGGGCAAAACGGTCGAGTTTCCCCGAGCTAGACGAATGTTCGGGGTTGCGCCCACTTGAAGTGTAAATTGGTTGCCCAAAGATGCCATTGTGGACTGGAAATTGCACCAGGGCCGGCGGGAGAATGTAATTCGGCTAAATTCAAGCACGGACAGCTCAAGTACAGCGAGTCCTGGTCTTGGCCCTGCCACTGAAGTTTGGCAACGCGGCTGGCCCATAAGTGCAGCGGAATTAATTTGTTAAATGGGAATTAAATAAATGAAATGCGGTCACTCCGAGAGAGCGAACACAGAAAGCTGCTTTTTTGGCCACGGAATAGTGAAGTGAGGGAAGGCATCCATCCTGCCGGCACCGGAACCCTACCCCACGTTCTCCCCGTTCTGGGTGAAGTGCGGCAACGTGTTCCGTGGTGCGCTGCAATTTGCACCATTAACCCACCATCGACAATGGGCCCCCGACTTCAGCTTCCGACGGCAGCTGACCAAACATCCACCTGGCCGCGTTCCTCGTCCTGCTGATGCCGCTACTCTGCCCACAGGCAAACATCCTTGCTTCCTTCCTGCCCTGTTGTTGCGAGAACTCCCGTCCTGCTCTTCTTTTTTCCTTTTTCCCGGGTGTATGTGTGTACTTCATTTAGCAGGCGAAGCTTCCAGGCTGGGGGAGCAGCAATCCCTGCCAGACAGTGCATCCGTGTACACGTCAGCAAGGACATTATTGCCGCTGTTGCTGGGTTGTTGCAACGCGCCATTATAGCGCCATTTCGAGGACCAGCACCCCGCACCTTAACCATCCTTGACCAGGGCAGACCAACTAATTTTTTACACATTTCTCATTTCACTTCTCAACCCGCCATTATCCGCTCTTCCTTTGCAGAACGACACGATGCGCCTGCTGTACATGTACCACGCCCAGGATCCGCCGCACGGCTCTGTGCGCCCGGGCACCCTTCCGGATCCGGAGCGCGCCTTCCGACCCTACCGCCCCATGGTCATGATGCAGCGCGCCCAGCTGCCAATGCCCTCGCCCACGCACGACGAGCGCGTGCGAGTCCTGGAGCTGCGCAACGAGGATGTGGAGCTGCCGGCCGGTGACCTGCCCCTCTTCTGGTGCAAGATGTTCAAGCTGGAGGACATCAATCGCAAGCATCACCTGATTCGGGTAAGGATGTGTATATCTGTTAATATGTCTGCTTAAAAAGTACTTAGGTTGCCTGATATCTAGTATCCTCTATTCGGGGTATTCACCCTCAACCTTAAAGGATATCCAGCTGTCGGAACTACCGTCTCTCGTCCGTCTTAAACATGTTCGCCCGAGAGCAGGACTAAACGATATTAAATACAATGCATAATTAAGGCCAAGTGCAGTTGCTCAGCGAATCGCGCTCTCTGGCATTCCGCTTTTGTCTGCCAGTAGCTGTCGCTGTGGAGACTTTCCCACTTTCCCCAGCTCTCCCAGCCCAGCTGCATTCTGTCCGCTGTCGTTGCCGTTGTCTCTTGGCCTCGGCATAACCAAATTGAAATATTAAAAATTTATCCCCGTCTCGGTGCCCCTCCCATATTCACATACACATACAGATATGGTATATCCCCACAATGCACATCTCGCTAACCGTTGTCTCTGCTTCATTTTCCTTTCATGGCCGCAGTACGAACCGATTTATGATTCATCGTCCAGCGTGCACTACTTGCAGCACATAACGCTGCACGAGTGCCAGGGAGCCCACGCCGAGCTGGAGGAGATGGCACGCGAACAGGGCCGCCAGTGCCTGGGAGCCCGATCCATACCGCTGGCGTGCAACGCCATCGTCGCCTCCTGGTCGCGCGGCAGCGAGGTAAGCATCCGGCAACGGAATCTGAAACCCCGATACCCCACACACATACTGAATGCATCCCGCCGATACCCCATGGCCCGTTCTCGTCATAACCATAACCATGCAATATTAATTTAACCTTCTCAAATGCTTCCTTTCAACACGAAGAAAGGCGTCACTGAAGCGCTGGTTAAGGGTTTGCTGGAGGATCCAGTTACCCTATGATCCCTAGATCGTTACATATGATCAATGATACAGATTATCTCTATATGTCAGGGAAAGTCATTAAAGGGCCCACTTAGAGATCTAGTAGCTGTATCTAGAGAGAACCCCTAAAGGTTCAAAAGATATTCAAATAATAAATATGTACAACACATGATTTCTTATAAAATATATCTCTAATATTTTAAATTCTTTTCCTAACAAAATTCAGAACTGTGACTAAAAAGAAATCACTATAAATAGAATATATTTTTTCAGTCTGAACTCATTCTTCTCAGAAACCATAAGCCCCGTGTCCTGACTGAGTGCACCGAAATAATAAATACCTTGGCCCTTTTGGCCCCTGAACTCTTCGCCAGTTGTTTTTTCGTTTCTCGAGCAGCTCTGCTCCGCTCAGGCCTCCTCCGTTCGCCCCTGGGCTGGATTGGAGGATAGGGTTTTTCATAATTTCATCAGAAGAGCGCCATAATGCAGTGGCATGTTATGGCTGCTGTCCGCCGTGGGGCGTTCCGCAATGCAATTGAATGGCAATGGACGAGATGGGAATGGAGGAGGAGCCGGGTCCTGGCTGCATTTAAATTGCACATGGCCATGGCATCAACTTCCGTTCAGCCCAAGCGCCCAACTTATGGCGTATGTGTGCACTCTCTCCCGTCTGTGCGAGTATAAAAACAAACACTCAACATATTCTTTCCCTTCTGCCCTCCCTTTTTTCGTCCTGTTTGCCGTTGTCATATTTTTCCCTTTTTTTCGGACTTCCCTTTTTTTGCAGGGCTTTACGTATCCACACGAGGCCGGCTACCCGATCGAGTCGCGACAGGCCAAATATTATTTAATGGAGACCCATTACAACAATTTGAAGCCCGACTTTGCCCAATTGCACGCCAGACAAATGGCGGATAATTCGGGTTTGAAAATCTACTTTACGCACGTCCTGCGACCCAACGATGCCGGCATATTGTCAATTGGTAAGTACCATACCCTCCACATATCCAGTACGCCCCGTAGATTCCGCCCCCGAAACAAAGGGGTTGCCCTAACCCCCGCCTATACATCGACTGCATCTGTGTGCAGCTGCTGCCCTTTTGTATATTTTATGCGGCAGAGCGATGAGAAGAACTTTCCATACATATATGGATATGGTATCTACGTATATGTTATGTAGTATGCAACTCATGTCATGCAATTTATGAGATTGCCGGGCGGAGCGGCAGATCCGACCGCATTGGTGGGGCCAGTAAAACAAAAGCTTATGACTTTGCCCGGCTTGTCCAAATGCGGTTTAGCTATGGGGCTGTCGGCTGTTGGCTGTTGGCTGTTAGCTGTTTGCTGTTCCAGAGCTACACTGGAGAGGGAGTATTGTGTCTGCCGTAACAACAAACAATGGGGATAAATCCGCTGCTGCTCCCAGACACAGACACAGCAATTTAACTACCTTTTATCCACCATGAAAGTTTATATCGTCACAGTTTTTAATACGAGCCTGTCTGTCGTCTGTCAGGCAATATGGCAAGGCTGTCCTTCGGTCCCTCGCCCCAGTCGAGTCCTCTCCCCGTTCAACTGCTCCAAATCGCTCACAAATAGATTTTAATTTTAAATTTGGCGTTCGGCCGGACATGGACACACCATGCACGCATCCAAATCAAACAATTGGAAATACTTGGCATGTGTCTGTAGTCGAAATAGAAGTGGAAAGCTGAAACTTTCCAGCCAAGCAACTAAATAATTCAGAGAGCCAAAGGTTAGGTGCTGCCAGTGGCAGTTCATTGTGGATATAGTTGCAGCGAGGGGTAATTGAGGAGTTTTTGTAGCTAGTGCTGAAGGGAAAATAATATTTCAGGATCATAAAATCTTCAAGTGTTGGAAGGATTAAGGAAACAGTATAGTCTATGGAACATATTTTAATTAAATTATTATAGCCTCTTTGCTAAAACAATACTGTGTTGGTAGGTTTAAGCAATCAAAATAGTGTTAAAATGTATTTCAATTAATGTTTCATCCTGACCGCTTTATTAGCATACTTCTTCGGTTATTATAGCCTCTTTGATTGCCCGAAAACATTCTTCATTAGCCAATTTCCTAGGCACTCGTCGCAGGTATATCTCCCTGGAGATTCCCTTGCTGCTCTGCTCGTGCTCCCTCCAATTATCATATTTTCTGGGCGAAAAACTTCCGACTCACCTCGATTGGAAAAACCCGCAAAACAGCCATTTACAAGCACCTTGCCCTGCCCATTTCACAAATATTCTCCCCCCAGTCGATGCCTAAGCACTTTTTGAGTACTCCTCAAGCCACACTGCACAATCCGCATTGAGCAACCACCAGAGCGAGGCGAACCACCTGAAAATTCCTCAGGTACTCAATATTTTCATTTTTTGTTTTTTATTCTATATTCATCGTGCGGTTCGTGAGCAGGCACAGAGGATAACTAAAATACTAATTTCACTTTAGAATTTATTTCTATTTTTTGTTGCCGTTGCTGGCGGGCCGTGCTCGGTTGTTTCTTCTGTTTGTTTTTGGCATTTCTGGTGGGTCCCGACTGTTGTTGTTGCAATTGTTATTTCACTTTTGTTGAGAGTCACGCAAACCAATATAACTTTGGCCCAACCGCACAGAGAGACATGGCCAAAAGCGCTAAATAAAAGAGGGATGACTGGGAGGAGGCGGCGCATGGAGGAGCTTTGGCCGAAGGAACTTCGTCTACTTACATTTCTTCCAGCTTTCCTGTTTCCTTCTGCGTTCAGCGTTCTTCTTTTCTTTTTTGAGTAGGTGTTGCCAAAACTTCCGGAGTAGGAACGTTGGAGCCCGGGAGAAAAGGCGGCCAGGGAAGTGGATTAATACATCTTGATAGAAAAATACAGTTTGGGGAAAGCCGAAAAACAGAGGAACGTTTTTGGTTGTATTTCAGGCAGGGCTTCCCGATCCGATTGGGCCGAGTCCCCTCGTGGTTGCCATTGAAATATTTAATTGGAATTTAACGCATACCACGCACACTCACATCCACATTCGCAGACACAAGTCAATAAATAAAAAATGAGCCAAACCATAGCGAGAATAAAAATAAAATGTTGCCTACAATTTTCTCCTGGTTTGCTATAAATTGAATTACGCCCCAGCCCCCAGCCCCAGCCGGGGAGCCAAAGCCGAAGCCAAAGCTCTCCCGGGTCCCTCACGCATAAGTAGCTGCGAAATTGCTACGTTTCCGGTCTCGCTGGCTGCGGCGAAATTTAATTTCAATTTAATTGGTTATTGATATAGCGCCCTGGTGTATGCAGCGAATCTGTGATTAATGTTGCGGCTTGGCGAATTTTTATGGCACCTTGGAGATGGGTGGCGACGGGAGTTGCAAGCTGGGAACCCGGGAAGCTGGGAAAGATGGCGAAACAAATGAGTTTGGGACACGTTAAGCCAGCTTGGGGATTGTAATCGGCAGCTCAAGGCTTATCGGAAAGCGAGTGTACATCCATTGATCACACACAGAGGGCGGAGAATATTGTTTCTGTATTTATGAAATGCCTTTGCACCAGGGCTAGAATTCGTTGAGCAGGATTTTGTGGATGTATTGTAAGAACTCGAGCATTATAGATTTAATATAAATAATTGGAAAACCCTTAATTTCCACACATTTTACCCCTTGAAAGTATCCCCACAATATCATAGAATATATACCAAACCGAATCGCAACCAACATCCTCTTGAAGTTGCTACCACAGACCCGGTGCTGGCCCAGAAATGTATCTATCAAATGTGATTTTGCAGCGCCAAGTACTACCCCTGCCAGGCAAATAAACAAAAATACATTTATTTGGTATATATTGGCTATATCTGTGGCTGTGCCATTGGACGCTAATCAAATTGTTTCGCCTGCCGGGCGGTAGTCGTCCCTCTCTATTCGGGACACAAAGTGAGTGAGCTGACGCTTTGACACAAATTGCCATTTAAAATAATTAGAAAAGTTGCAATCGCACAGTTTTGCATTGCATTCTGGCATTCGGCGTTCTGAATTCTGAATTCTGCATTCGCCATTCGCCGTGTGCTGGCTGTCAACATGCAACTGCCAAAAACGCAGAGCGAGCGCGGCAGCGTTAAATATCGATTTGTAAAATATGTGTAGTTATGAATTGCGAGCTTGTCCCCGCCGCGCTTTGGGCCAAATCAAATAGAAATAGAGCCAGGGCCACCCTCTGTCCGCTCTCTGCTCCCTGCCCCTGCTCCCTGCTCCCTGCTCCTGGCCATTCCGTCATGCTTCGCCTGGCCAATATTGAATTTTGATTTAATGAATGGAAATTCGCACAGAGACAGAAATGGAAATGAAATGAATCCGCACGAATTGGTATTGGGCACTCCGATGGCCGGCAATTTCACAGCGAGAGCTCTCAGTCGCTCTGTCGTTGTGATAATATTCAAATGGACTGATCGAATTGAAAGTTAATGGAAATCAATTAAAGGATGGCCGCAGAACTTTTGCCAAAGTCCCGTCAAAGTTGGCCCCAAGGAGGCCAGCCCGGCGGGGCTCGCATGAATCGTAATTTTCAATTAAATTGATGATAGAGAATTTGAGTATCATAAAGTCCAGTCAGCCAGCACGTTAGCTTGATTGATTTCTCTGGCGTGACATTTTGTAAAATGGCCAGAAAGTTGCCAGAAACTTTTTTAAAGCCGTCTCGGCATAGTTTAACAATATTTTTGGTAATTGAAAATTGATTCCCTGCAACATGACAAAGCCAAAAAGGCCCGTTCCGCGCGCTTGGACTATGAAAATTAATAGAAATAATCTCCGCAACAAATATGCAAAGCAAATTTACATATATTCCCATATATGGTTGGTGATAGGGGGACACAGCCGTAGGGGATGGGTGGTAAATTCAATTCATTACGTAATATTCAGCCCGTTGAGGTTGTTAAATTCCAAAAGGAAAACACACCGCACATGGGCGAGCCAAATGGATATTTTATGCAAAAGGGCTTTAAAGTTAATATTTTTACGTAGGTTCAATGGGATTATAAAGGATAAGCCAGATCGGGGAAAAAGGCCAGTCGGTGCGGAAAATAGGTCAGCGGCCTGAATCGAGTATCGAATATCCGCGGCAAAAAGGCGTAAAAACAAATGGCACACAGCGTTACAAAAAATTAATGCAATTGGAAACTAATCTGGAATTGCAGTATTCAATATTTAAAAAGGTTCACGTCACGTAATTGGCCACCATGTCGATGGGAAATTGATCAGATTTCGAATAGGGAAAATCAATTTGAGATTATAAAATAAAGGCATTATATCTTGAGATTGTTTAATAAAAGTCTGAGGGACATTCGGAGGTTATACCCCCATGAATTCCCAATATTCAATCAGTTACATACAGACATGAGTCATTTCCGTAATCGAGTTGTAGGGAAAAAGGATTTAAACAACATTTAAGCCCAGATTTACGAGGCGGCTAAGAGAGAGAGCTGGAAACAAAAATGGAAATCAATTGCCGGCTGAATTCAGAAATGGGCTCCTCCAGCGATGCCAAGTATTTCCCGCGAGTATTTTGATTGGCATACTATAGCAGCAGCCCCTGCCCCTCCAGCCCCAACCCCCTTCCCCCACGCACCACAATCGAAATGCCAAGCGACTGAGCAGTGAGCCGGCAGGGCAGGATGCGAAGGAGCAGCGGGAGCAGAGCAGGAGCTGCCATTTATATATGTAGCACATGAATTTCAAATATTTTTTCAACATGGCAGGCGACACGCGGCCCTAATTGAGTGTGGGGGGCGAACTGCGGGGAAATGGCCCCAGGACACAACATGCGGGGTCCTGTGTATGAACAATATTCCACAACATTTAACTAATTGAGCCAACGAGGGCCAAACCAGAGCGAACGCCGCCAAATCGCGCCCTAAAAATTCAAAAATGCAAAATTTGATTTTCAAGCAATTTCTCCTTGAAAAGAAGGAAATGTCCCTAATTGATATGGGTGGGGGAGGACATGCCATGGGAGGGGATATGGGCTCTGTACTCGCGACTGCATTGACAAAGTTGTTAAAACATCAAAAGCAGCAATTAAAATGTAATTACACGTTCTGCGACAAATCGAATTAAAAAATCAACGTTCAAAGTTAAACAGAGTGTCGAGTGGGAGGACACTGATGAGCGATGATAACGAGGTTGGGGTTTTTGGCGAGCATTCCGCGCTTACGTTCCGTTTACGTTTACGTTTACGGCAGCAGTCACTCCCGTCGCGGTTGGCAGCTTTTAGCGTCGCTCCTCGCTACTCGAACCCCCGTCGAACCGTTAATTAAAAGCACTGAAACTGAACATTTCCCTCTCTCGATCCGTCTCTCCCTCCGCAGGAATGGACCCCAACTGGCGGCACATCATCCCACCGGGACAGCGGAGGGTCGTGTCCGAGGGCCAGTGCATCGAGGACTGCACGGCCCACGCCTTCCCACCGCAGGGAATCAACATATTCGCGGTCATGATGCGCACCCATCAGATCGGCAAGGAGGTTAAGCTGCGCCAGGTGAGTGTCACAGCCCTGTCCCTTTGCCAGGACACCGAATATAAAATGCAATGCTAATGAGCAAACTTCTGCTCCTAATCCCTGTCCCCGTTCCCGTTCCCGTTCCCGTTCCCATTCCTTTTCCCCAGATACGACAAACCGAGGAGCTGCCGCCAATTGCACACGACAGCAATATAGACGTGGCCTATCAGGACTTTCGACGTTTGCCCCAATCGGTGCACTCGCTGCCCGGGGATAGACTCATCGCCGAATGCATTTATGACAGTTCGTCACGAAAGGCAATTACCCTGGGTAAGTGCTCGGGGAGTCCATATACAAAGCTCTAGCTATGCCCGTACATAGACCCGACCCAAACACAGCCATAAAGATTGCAAAAAATTCAGTAAATCGTGGAAGGAAAGAGGCGACGCCAGGAGCGAGGCGACCCAGCTACATTGTCGTGAGCGAAAATGTTCTACGAAATTGCTGGTGGCGCTGGGGCGTAAACATTGGGGGGAGTTGAGTAAACAGGCAGCAGTGGCAACGGTGAGCAATCGTCGTTATGACACATTTAAATCAGCCAAACGATATGCGACAGGACCAGACCAGACCAGACCAGGCCACACCGGAGAATCCTTGCACACGAAGGCCCAAGACAAAGCAGCGAAGACGGAGCAGCCACGTCATTGTAAAATACATAAACCAAGACAGTGGAACATTTCACTTAGCACACGGACGAAGCGGGACGGGATAGCTGAGTTGTGTGCAGGTGTTAAGGCGTTGTGGGCGTTGCTCTCGTCCTGCTCGTCCTGCTCGTCCTGCTCGTCCTGCTCGTCCTGCTCGTCCTGCTCCTGCTGTGACAGCCGCTGCTCGGGACTCCAGCGAAATGGACAATGCGCTGCTTCAGACTGCATGGAGGTTGTTATTAATGAGATTGGAATAGTGGAAGATGGCAAAATGTGAAGCTGCCACAACAGACAACGATAATGGAAAGTACTGATTTGGAAGGATACTGAAATGCAAGGCGAAGCAACGTTTCTTAGTCACTCAGTTCCAGAAGAAGTGCTGAGAAGGGCGTATCAGTGGGGGTTTGAGAAGAGCAGAGCTTAAAGTCCTTATAAAATTTTGTGTCTAGTTTGTGAATGAATACTAGTTTGAATGTATATTATTTGTAGAGAAACTCCTCCTAATATATTTCACTCTAATTTAAATTTTCTGCAAACAATCAGTGAGTTATTTCCTTCATTATTTCGCAAGTCTCCCGAAATTATCTCAAAGGGACTTTACAAAATTGACTTCAAGTATACCTTCGAGGAACTTACATTATTGTAATACTTCACTGCGAGTCCCATAAAACTCATTTCAGTGCCGTAAATAGCAAACGCTCCACTGCAGACCCATTCCTGCATATTTTCCTCACCGAGTGAGGGGCACAAAAATAGCACCTAACGTAAATTTGACTTTCTTGCTTGCTTGCACAAATTCAAACACAATCTACACAATTCAGCAGGCGAGAAGAGACAGGGGACTGAGAATCGAGGACTGAGGAGTGGGCCTTGGAGGGGGACGGCTCTCAATGGAGACACTCCGAGTCGTAATAGACAAACGTAACGATGTTGCAACCGTACGGAACGAGATGGATCCGTGGAGGCAGCGAGGCAGCGAGACGTAAAGCGCTGCCCAACTGGAACTCAAATAAAGCAATACCCGCGACGCGAGGCGACGCCTCTGTTCCGAGCCATCAGCATCAACGTTGTCTCCATTTTGCAATATTATTATGATGGCGCCTTGGCTGTTTTACTGCTCTGCCAACTGCAACGGCCGCTTAATTTCATCCTTTGTTGCGAGCCCAGGGCCCAGGACCCAGGACCTGGGCCCCCACCTGGCCAAGCAATGCTAGCAGCGTCCTTTTGCATTCCACGGGCACTGGGGTATGGGATCGGGTTGCTTTTGTTTTTCACAGCCGCATTTCTTATGCATTTCGTCTGATTCCCGTTCTCGTCTCGTTCCAGGTGGACTCACCATGAAGGAGGAGAGCTGCACCGTGCTGACACTCTACTATCCGCGCCAGAAGAAGCTGACAACGTGTCACTCACTGCCGAGTCTGCCCACAGTGTTGCACTCGCTCGGCATCGAGCAGCTGGCAACGTAAGTACTTTATTTCCATCCTCCTTGCTCTGCCTCATCAAAATTGCATGGTAGTCCTGAATGGGCGGGCGCATTCCGTAGCCGGAGACGGAACCCGAGCCGGAGCCGGACCCGGAGCCGGATCCGTATCCGGATGCCGATCCTGAGCGGAGCTAATGAAAATTGACACATTCCGAATTAAGAATATGTATCAGGGACAGCGCATGAACATTGCAAAGGGGAAAACGGTCGCCAATTGATCGATTACTGGCGATGGGTGATGGCCCCTGGCTCAGGTGAAGGTTTAAATAGTTCTCGGGCACCCAGAACCTCTCAAAAAGAATATACAGAAATGCGTCGACTTGAGGACTTTGCTTGGCGACTAATTAATCGACACAAACTGGTGCAGTTTAAGCTTTGAAAACTAACAGCATGCTCGGCACAAATCAATTTACTCGCTATTCACATCCAATTTGGAGCCATTGTAGCTTCTCCGGTCCGTGCTACACCTCTTTCTCGACCTGGGAGCCGGTCCTGCCTTCCGCCCACTCGACGTTGTCGGGGACTTGGCTTGTGTATAAGGAAATTCGGTTTATTCCTCTGTTGACTAAAGTAATTGGTGATTTAATGATGTTGTTGCATAACCAAATCACCTAACGAACCCAGCCAAAGAGAGACCGAAGACCGGAAGAGGAGAGGAGGCTAGGATGACGGCTGCGGGTTCAGGAGGTCGGGTTCTTCTGGCTGCCTCGTTGCCGTTGCCTCCGCACTTGGGTGTTCTCCACTCTGAAGTATTTGCCTAACAAACAATCGGAAAATGAACCGAGAGCGAGCACACTGCACCCGGCTCTGGCCCCGGCTCGGGCTCTGCTCTAATTGAGAATTGTGAATGTGGAAAAATAAATTACGAGACAGCGGCGCACCCACAACCTCGCTTTTATTTAGAAAATATTGATTTCTATTACCGTCAAGTGCTAAATAAACAGGGACCCACCCACCAGCAGCCGCTCCTTCTCGCATTCAGCCATCACTCAGCCGTCATTCGAGGTCCATTCAGAGTCCTCTCGGGATCCTTTACCCAGCATCCAGCACTTGACTCCTCGAGTGCAGGTCCCCCATTGCTCTAGGATCAATCAGCGCGCGGTCCGGCCCCATAAATATTGTATTAAAGCGTGCGCTGAAAATTAGTCGAAATTAAACCAGAGTCCCAGGCAAGGACCTTGGGCACGCCCTATTAATCACTTCCTATTGACACAGGACCTGGTCCGAATCGAATCAAAGATAATTTTCCTTAGGACCGCAAATCAAAGTAAACGGCATAAATGGATTACGGTCTGCGTGGGCAAAAAGGTAAGGAGCGGAAAACAGGGCCACGTAAATGAGTTACGGGGAAGGGAAGGGCCATCCGATGGCGCTGGGATTACATTAAGATGAAAAGCGACGGATAAAAGTGTTACTTAGTAGGGGATTTCGATGGATTTGAATATGAGAGAAGAGTCTTGTGGAGTAACCTGCTAATTTGCTGCTGTTTAAATTTTAAATAACTTTAGAGGCAAACTAGAAACAAATCATTTTTAGAATGTAAAGGTGATGGGTAGATTTTAAACTTCGAGTCGTGTTCAGATCGTGTTTCCCGCGATAGAGTCCTCCATCACCTGGTCCCATAACACCCCAACGCATAATGTGACCCGAACAATCGTAGTTCGGGGCCCATCATCGAACGACATTGTCTGCTTACAGCTTTTTGTTGCAAGTGACTGGGTGGAGGAGCGAAGGCCCAGGGCCCAGGCATTGGCTTTTTGTCCGAACAATGTCCACTTCATGGACTCACGGACTCCAAGCACCCCTTGCGTCGTCGTCGTTGTCCGACGAGATCCGAACTGAACTGCGTGTACCCGAAATCGACATGAATTGATAAAGTCATTTGCAATTGTCTGTCGTTACGGGGCAGCCATCCTCTCGCCCGGGTCCGTGTCCGGGTCCTGGTCCAGGCCGGGTTCAGGCCTCGTTTGGGGCCATCTCCGCTCCGTGTTATTGTTGCTTCACGCGCTCGTTGTTGTTTGTTTAATACAAAAGCCCCGCCCCGCATTGATGCTGCTGTTCCTGTTATTGTTGTCGGTCAGTTATTATGGCCACTGCAATTTTGTAGCGCTTAATGTCCGGCTACGGGCCTGAGCCAGCCTCCCCTCCCCTCTGATCCGGTGAGGGGGATGGGGCAGCAAGTCCGGATCCGGGGCCTGGAGCTCCTGCAACCGAAAGTGCGAATGCGATATGAGGATTAAAATTCATAATGAAAACCCGAACGACAACAAACGAACACGAATTCGATTGGGGGATGTGGGGGCATTGGGGGTGATGGAAATGCAACATGCCCGGCTCCTCCTCCTCCTCTCCTCCTCCATTTGGTCCTGGGAGGTGGAAGCGATGAGGCGTGGCAAGGACTGCGGCTCCTATTTGTTCTATGTCTAGATCGCCCGCAGGTACCGCATGTTGTGCGCTTCAGGTTTAATTAAACAATGATGGAAAACGAACATGGGCGAAACAATAACATCGGCTGGGCGCTGGAACGGGGACTACGCATCTGTGGTTGAATTATAGAGTTACAGTGCAGTTATGCACTCGAAATAGCCCCAGCTCCCTGGGATTTTTAATTCAATCAATTGCAGTACTATTTGCTAATAATAATTACGGAATAGCGTCGGGGGTTCCAGTCCACAGCAAATACAATTTCATTTGCTGTGATTTAAAATCACCACATGCCTACTGCCAAGCTTAAACAGGTTTCAAATCCTTAATTGGTACCTTTCGGCTCCCTCAACAATTAACAATAAATAAAGTAGAAATGAAGTGAATTCCAAATCCCATTTCAAAGAGCTTTAAGTGTTAGGCTTCCATCCAATTGGGCATCCTTTATTTGTTTAAAGAAACCCACTCAATCGACTGTCAATAAAATCCCGGCACAATATTGATGGTTTTTATCATCTGGTTCACACCACACTGGCCATATATAACCGGTGGCTCTGCTCCACTCCGCTCCGTTGCGATTCGGAATGCCACGTTGAATGATAAGCTAATGATGCACACGGGTCGTAGCCAGCAGCACCAGCCATGGCGGCCAAATTGAGGCTCAATTGGTCTGCAACTAATGTAATTATAAGCCACTTGCAAATGCCAAACCAGCATCCTTCCAGCGCCTCCTCCACCTGCCTGCCCCACCCTGCCCACGGCTCGCCCCCTCGGAGCCTGTGATCTGTGATGCTTATTGTGGTTGAAATTCAATTTAATTTGATACGCACAGATTTTCGGTAAGTGTACGCTGCAAAGGGGCTTCCAAAACTGTTTGCAGTTCAACTGTGGCTCAATTGACCGACACACAGATACACTCAGACGGTGGGCGGGAGTTGCGACACAATGATGACGGGGAAGAGTGATGACGGGGTGGAGGGGAGAATTATGGGGCGCCCATCAGGATGGGAGGCTGGACAACGTTGTTGTCGTCGTCGTTGTCGTTGTCGTCGTCGTCATCATGCAAAACTCATTGAAGTCGTTAGCGTGCGTCGGGGCCCAAGGACATAAAGCACACAATGCATCCGAGGTGGGGGCGGTGGGTGCAGTAGGTTGTGTGGGGTGTAAAGGGTTGGATGTTGGTGGCTGGCAGGACATCGGCTGACTGGGAAATGGAATGCAGCACAGCGAGAAACCCAGCCTGACAGAGAGTTAAGTGAGTTGTTCGTTTATAGCGGTTGAATAAGACATGATTATGAGATCTGCTAGCTTTACGAAGCTTTAAATTAACAAATCCTCAATATATCTCCTATTTATCCTCGTGAAGGACCTAAAATTCCTTTAACCAATCATCCCTGCTCCCATGGGTCTCTCTACTTTCTCGCTGTGCACCTGCTGACCCGCTGAGCTTCATTGATCATGCGCCCAATCCGCTCCAGCTCCCGCTTCCGCCCTTGCTCCTGTTCCTGGTCCTACTCCCGCTGCTCCTCCCGCTGAAATCGCACTCGCACACGGGTTCATTCCGTTCCACGAGTCCTTTTGGCCTGGGCCCTGTGATTCCTGAATCGCTCCGATGCCCGGGCCCGATTGCCCCGTTATTGGCTTAATTTACGTTTTACGTTTTGGGATTTTGTTGCCTGATTTTCCCGGGACAGGGACGATGACCATTTGGGGCAACGCTTTTCCCAAACGCCAAACGAAACGAAAGCGGCGGGGAAAACCAGAAAAAATAATGTGATAGTGGTTTTTACAATTTACGCACTTGCCATGGCCACTGAAATTAATTTTAATTGTACGTGCGTTTGTGTCTGCCTCGCCACTGGCCTGGACCTGGTGCCGGCATTAAAATCAAAGTAATTATTCAAGTTGTGTGCATTTCCACTCCCATTCCCACTGTCCAGCGTCCAGCAACCAGCGTTCGGCGTCGTGCGTCCTTTATCCCCAGTGTCCTGCTCCGCGTCCTGCCGCTGCCGCCGCCACTGTTGTTTCCCTTTTGTTTATTGGCGTTTTCTGTTTGTTGAGCTACGCAAATTGGCTTCATTTTATAGTGCTTGCCGTTGGGTCGCAGCTTTCGTTAATTGTTTGGGGCTGAGTGATATAGATATCCTCTTTGTGCGCCCGGCAGGGCCCGCGAAGGCAGTCTCATTAAGGCTCATGATATCCTTTATTACTTTATGACTTCTTCTCCATCGTCTTCTTTGCATATCGGATGGCCCGCACTCTGCACACACACGCGCCTCGCTTTTCCCGCTTTCCCGACTGCCTTCTGCCTTCGCTTTGTTATCGATACTCTTGCGTGGCTCATCGCAATTATCCAACGCGATATTTCCCGGGCTCCGCTTGCTCATCTTGTTAAATTTATACTTTCTGCTTTCAAGCTGGGGAAAAGTTGCTGTTGGGTTAATTAATGTGAGGGTTAAAGAGAAGGGAATCTTGTTAAAAGTTGAGGATACCGCTTTCAGCCAAGTCATTAAAACATCACAGAAAACAATATAATTTCTAAGCTATTTATTAACTTATTCGAGAAACGGGAATTTAAAAATATTAAAATTAACAACAAGGCACACAGAAACTATGTTTAGAGCGCTCGTTAGACTTAACTGACGATTTGGAGTCTTAGCTAAACTAAGAATATTTTCAGAAAATTTCAATAAACTCGACTCGAACCCGAAAGAGAAGCCATTATACGCATTTAGCTTCCATTTAAGCTTGCAATGATTTCAGTTTCTCTTTTCTTTGACTGACTCTTAATGGATGGCTTGATCAGATATCCATTTTCCGATACCACCTCCCCCGATGGCCCCCTGCCATTTTAGTTTTCATTTGTCATCAGAAACGGTCATTTGGCCGTTATGCCAATTGCAATTGCATTCGAGTTCAAAATTGAATTCTGCCCCCATGCGAGCAGGAGGACCGACCCAAAGCCCATAACCCAGAGCACACACACTTGGCCCCACACTCCAGAGAGGGAGGCCCCGCCCCTGCATCCTTCCCGCCTCCTTTGTGGAATTGCGCCGTCGTCATAACGCTACATAAATAAACCCATTGCCGGCGCATTGCAGTTGGAAGTCGGAGTGGAAATGGCCCTGCATGGGCAGTAGAAGTGCAGCAGTGGCAGCAGGAGTAGCTGTGGCAGGAGCAGGAGTAGGAGCAGGAGTAGCAGGAGCTCCATGAATCCAGTCCAGCCTGAAGCTGGTTCCGCTCGCAATGCATTTCGGGGCCGGCATTGTGTGATGTGCCATTGGATTTTATAATCAACAATGCCAAACCAGTGACGCTCTCCCACCTCCGAATTTGCGAGGAGATCCTTTGTCCTGCCGAATGTTGCTGCTGGCTAGTTGGCCGGATTCCTGTTGCTGCCACTGCCACTGCCACTGCCACTGCTGCTGCTGCTGGGCCATCATTTTAATTATACTGAGTGCCAATGAAGTCAATGGCGATAAGGCTAAAACGCCAGCGATTGATGCGCGCACCCAGCGGGGGCGTTCGAGTGGCGAGTGCTGAGTGCTGGGCGGGGTCCACTCGGCAGGACTACAGGATGTTATCCCGCTTTTACATTACCAACATCTGTGTGAGTTTCCACTGCATTTATATTTATTATATGTATGTGCGAGAGTGTGGGGGAGGTCACGGCGGCTACGCCGGCCCCGGTTACGGTCATATGCAGGCCGGATATATTAGCCAGCGAACCTTGCACCCCCGGTTGCCTTTTAGCTCTCCTTAAACACCCCTGAAACACCCATCGAATGAACCGCAAACACCAAACCTAAAAGGGAGATGCAGTGCAGAAGCACTGGGAGAAAAACTAATCATCTAATTCATAATTATTTGCTTGTGAAATTAAAGATTACAAAATATTTATTTAAAGTAAAATTTAGAATCATGTGAAAGAGATTTATTGGTAATTTATAGAGGCATAGCTTGCTTGGTGTTAACTTGCTATTGGGATCATATGCACCTGATTTTCCAAGTCTAATCCTTTAGGTCACCAATTTTCTTCAGTGCATTGCACTGCCACAAAACAGATGGACGGAGACGGGTAATATATTATTTTATATTATTATTATTGCGGGACGTAGGACATGGATCCGGACCGCACCGACACCGAAACGGACACGGACATGGACGTGGATGTGGATGTGGAAATGCGGGGCGGACTCGCACAAGTGGCCATCGCCATGGCCATTAGAGACAGGAAGGAGGGGGATTTTGCAATCAATCCGCAGACATTAATATTTTTCGTGTTTCCAACCGCAAATTGTTGCGGCTGTTGCAGCGGCACTTCCCTGAGTCCGCCGTCTGCCCCGCTCCCCCTGCTGTACTCGCCGCAGGAGTCAACCCCCTGCCACTCCCGCCAGCCACTCGGAGAGGACTATCGCAGACACAACCCTCGATGCGGATTGAGTGGAATCATAAATTAATTAAAAGAGATTTGTTTGCGGCTTCCAAAGGATTCTGCCAGCCGACAAAAACAACTCGCAGGAGCGAGAGAGCACAAAGAAAATGTGCGTTTCCTCCCCCACTCCCGCTCTCCTCCTGTGTGTGTGGGTTCTATGAAATTAAAGCAACATTTTTCGTAATGCCCGGCAAAGAACAAAATTAATTAGCCTAATTGTAAGGGCGGGCGGACGGACACGTCGCGGGGCAGACATCGCTGAGCCAACCAAAACCCAGCTGAGTAAAGCCAAACGAAACGAAACGAGGCGAAATGAATGAATGGAGGAGGGAATGAATGAGTCGAGATGAATATAGAGAAGGAATTTATATTGCACAACATCGCAGCCCGGCCATGGCAGTGCGGCGAGGAGGGGTGAGCGCAGCTGCAGGGATTAACTTCCAGCGGCTATAGCGTGAAGGATCGCTGCATCGGGAACCGGGATTAGAAAATATAATTCTTTTCCGTGAATAGGGTTTATGAAGAGCCCTCTTTTTTATATTTTTGATGCAGATCTCAACAAAAAGCTCTATACAATCTATCAGATTAAAGCCTTTGATTTTTTAATATTTTTCAGGGATTAAAGTTTGTGTTTCGGAAAGTTAAAAATTACCAGGAATAGATGCTCTACCCTCTACATCCTTTTATGATTTATTTTATTTTTCTTTAACTCATTTATTTATCAGATGTCAACTAACGACAATAAATCAGTTCAAGCAAAAATATTTATAAAAGAGCCCGAGGCGCCTTCGCTTCGCGCTTTGAAGCCTTTCAAAGACACTTGATAAATGGCAAATCCTGAGTAAAAACAGAAATCAAATTAAACAGCCAAATTATACGTATTTGTTAGAGGAGAAAAGGTCCTGCCTGGGCAGCGGCAGCGGGGTTGACACAATTGAATAATCAGCAAACAAACAGAGCCGCAGAAATGACTTCCATGAGCCAATCCATTAGTCATCTCCCTCGACTGCTCTTCCGGCCCAGACTACGCCACTGATTGCCTGCCCGCCGCTCGCCGGGGTTTTACACTTTTGGCCCATTTGTTAGGTTTTTCTTACCCCCAGCAGGATCCGACTCCGCTCCGTGTGCGGTTTTTATTTCGCTCTGGCAGACCGAAATTGTAACAACGTATTTGACGCGTCACAAATGAAAATCTAAAAGATTAATTAGCTCAAGTTTTTGTTGAGCGCGCGCGCCTCCCCGGAGGAAAATCCGAGCGCAAATCCGCCAGGACTTACCGGGAGAAGGGATCAGGTCCTTGGCCCTTCCTTCGGGTCGATTTTTTGGGGGCGAAAAGTTGAAAATGTGCTGGCAAAGCGGCTTTTTTCGGGGGCTCCGAGGCTGAGGGTGGTTCTCGGCGAACGCAATAAATTTTAAGTCCTAATCAAAGTTGACAATAATAATAAAGTTAATAATGTTATTTAGCGTCTGCTCGGTTTAATGCCACCAATCTCTGATCTCTCCGACCTTCTCTTGTCTTATCTTGCAGCGACTCGAACCCTGTGCTTATATCATCGCCGCCGGAATTGGCCGGAATGACACTGGAGGCACGTCTGATATCCTACGACTGGGAGAATCAATTTGGCGAGTTCCAGGAGGCCACGCGGAAGGGCAGCTTCAAGCCCATCTGCTGGGGAGCCAAGAACCATGTAGTGCCGGTAAGTGAGAAGATGTAGTACGGCGATTTTCGATTTTTCCAGCACTGTCCCCTCCGTGTCACAGCTGAAATCGCATTAACCCTTTTTATCCATCGGGGCATCTCAATCTGCGCAGTCCTTCTTGCTTGGCTTTCGCCCTAATCGCCCTCGTCTTCGTCCTGTTCCCGCTGCTGCTCCTGCTCCTGCTTTACATCCATCAGCTTAATCAGCTAAATTGCTAGACAATATCTGGGATAATTTTTCTTGTGCCATTTGATGGCCCCAGCTCCAGCCCCAGCTCCACCTCCACTCCCCCCTGAAACCCACACCCCAGCAGGACCCAGACAAGTGCTCATTTATTCATTGTGGGCGGGCGTGGAGCTGGTGCTGCATCGGAGTTAAAGCAGAAAAGACATTAGGGCCAGCCCACAGCCACATCCATCGGTTGGGGCAAAATGCGGGTAATGTCTACCGGAAACCGCACGTTATAAAGTGCAATCAATTGCATTGCGGCGGCCATGGGCGGCGGCACTCGCTCGCTCCGTTCGAGTTTGTTAGGCGCCACTTTACGGCAGCCCGGAGCCGGAGAGTGGCCACGGACTTCCCCTTCGGCCCGGCTGAGTCGCATATATCAGGCCAGCACACGTACGACTTCGACAACGATCATTCTAATGGGTCACACAGTGGGCCAAGCCTTACTCGGACGACGAGTCCCGGCCAGCTGGCCCTAATTCACGTCCAAAATGGTTTAGACTGAATGCTCCCATATGAGCAGGACGCTGCTCTTCTTGCCAAGCTTGGCTCCAGTGCTGGTGGAAATTGTGGGAAATTGCTTAAGTTGGAAAGCGTTGCCATTTTTATGCCACGACTCTCGGGCAAAATTATCAACGCTTGAATTGTCATCGATTTTCCGTGCTATTGCGTTAAATGCCGCCCGGTTCCGTCTTCTCTTTGCCGCTGTCCTTTAGTCAATAATTCATTGAGGAACTCGTCCTCGGGGCGGGGGCGGTGATGGGACTCCCACTTGACGGACAGGCCCATTGAATTTGATAACGAAAACGAAAAAAAAAATAGGGGGAAGAGAAGCGAAGCGAACCCTTGATGCTCCCAAATTAGCAGCGAGGCAGGCGGCAAAAAATGCCACACTATAGTTCTCGGGCAGAAAGGTGAACGGCAGTTAAATGTAGCGGAAAATATATAGCGGCAAAAAGGTGACAAAGGCGGCAAAGGCAAAGAAGTTTCTGATTAGTTTTCACAAAGCCCTCGGCTTAGAGCCCAGGAATTCGGAGCTCGGAACTGGGAACTCTACAGCCCGGAACCCGGTGATTCGGAAGGCCTAGTTCCCAACGGGGTTGAATGCCTAACCAACTGGGAAATGGCCTCAGAGACTGATTGATTGATATGGGAGTTATGACTAAAGTCAAGCTCCGAGCTGGTTTTCCAAAGCCTCTGGCTTTTCCCAGCCTTACTTCGGGTCAGGCTTAATTAGCATAATATAAAATATTGTAGCACACTTTTCGGGGCCCCGAATTACCCACAAAAAAGGACAAAGCAGACCCACCTAATTAGCATGTCAATCTCGGCCGAATCTATGGCCTGGGCCAGAGCAGCCGGCAATTAAAGCCTGAAATTTATGCATAACACAAAATTGCACATTCTATATAAAGACTTCAGCCTGAATGGGAATGAACCATGGAAACAACAACATCAACAGCGGCAAACAAACACACATTCCTTTTCAATTAAAATGTCTGTCAGTGGCAACAAGGCGCACTCTTCTCGGGCCCCACACCTGGGCGGGCCTGTCAAGCCGTGGATTTCCACTCCAGGTTTTTCCACCTTTTTTTCCGTTTGCTGTTTTGAGGTTTTTATGCTCGCCACCGCCGCCGACGCCCCGCCGAAAAACGATTCACAAAATGCCTTTTCAAAAATTCAACAACAAACAGCGTCGTCGTCCGTCCTCCGTCCGCCGTGCTCCTCCTCGTCGCGCGATTTGCATAATATTATTAGTAAACACTCGTTATGAAGTCAGCCACGCCCCCCGCTCACCGCCCACCGGCGGCGGACGCACACAAATGCAGACATTCGCTAGATTTAGATTTTCGACTGGGCATAAAATATTTGACCGCAGCTCGAGAGTCCCAGGATCTCCCGCCCGCCCCGAACCTATTTATAAACACAAATTTATTCAGCGTAATTAAAACACAAAATTTTGCCAACGAATTCACTGGGGGACGCCAGGAATAAACGTCGCAGTGGACGTGGATTTCGATGTAGATCTAGCTCTGTGGGTGAAGGGGAGTGGGATCCGGGAGCTGGGAACCTGCTCTGTAGCTTCATTGTTTTGCAATTGTACCAGGAATTTATTTTGGCTTGGTCTCTGTTTACCCTAAACATCTCTTTTTGTGTACGAAAAATGTTTTTGTGTCTCTAACTATATGCGTAAGCGTTTGATTAGGGTTTTTGGTAGTGCCTTTAACACGGAGTTTTTCGGAGTATTTAATTTTTATATTTTTGAATTCCAATTTCTACTTTAAGTACCCAAAACGTACCTTAAATGTTCAGACATTGTATACCCTTGAAGGTTCTTATAATTTCATTCATAAGCTTACAACGCAGTAAAGGAGTCATTTACGACCCTATAAATCATATGTATTCTTGATCAGCATCGAAAGCCGAGTCGATTTAGTCAAGTTTGGAAGAAAAAAAAATTTTCTTAATTCTTAAAATTGTCAAATATTGACAAAAAAATTTTAATTAAAAAAAAAATTTACTTTAGTATACAGATTTATTAAGGGAATAAAACCTTGCACCGAACAGAAATCTGAATTAAAATTTTTGCATTTTTGACTTAGTTATGATCGATTTTCAGGGTTCAATTCCAAGCTGCAAGGGTATACAAAGTTCGGTTTCCTAAAGTTTTCTTCCTTTCTCGTTCTCCTTTTATAAACTAAACTATACCTTATCTGTAGCTAAATAAATTCAAAATTGAATTAATTCCAACATATTCCACTCTGCTAGGAGTATCCTTCGCCTTTAACTTCGTCCTTTGCCCGTTTTTGTTGCACTGTCAACGGCATAAATAAGCTTTTCAATTTCCTCGCTCCGTCCGCGCCTCGCAAGGACAACGGCCAGGGCTCTGGAAAGGGAAGCAGAAGAGAAAGAAATTTAATTAATGTCGTAATTTATTATATACAGATCCAGCCGCTAATGTCCGCCATTTCCACTCACTCTCTGTCTCTCCTTCTTGTTATCGCTCCCACAGGGCTCCGAGTTCCTCGAGGGCTACAGCATAAATGTGACCAAGACGTACAAGAAGCACCGGCGCTGCAAGCCCAAGCGCCTCTTCGTCCCGCCCACCGAGCGCACCGCTCCGCCGCCGGCCTCCGATCTCAGCGAGCTGCCGGTGCTCCACGAGCTGGACAACAACAACATCATCGAGGGAGCGGCGCGCAGCAGCCGGAGCTCGGCGACCGACGTCCACGGCGGGCTGAGCCGGAGCACCGGGCGCCAGCAGCAGTTCATCAGCTGCCTGCTCTGGCTGGGCGCCTCCTCCTGGTGGCTCCTGCTGATGCTCAGGACGTGAGGGGACTAGGCAGTGCGAAGGGGATCCGATCCGGGCAGCAGCACAGGCACCACCGTCTCAATAAACTAAAACTAACCTAACCACAAACCGTAAACTGTAAACTGTAAACCGAAAACCGTAAACCGTAAACCGTAAACCGTAAAGAAAACTAAGCAGCAGATGGAGGAGGAACAGATTAAAAATACTGCAATACTGGATACATAGCGAACGCAACACAACTACAGCTCTCTCTAACTATAAAGGACATCTCTTAATCCTACTACAGATACAAATAGAAGCGGAAGGAAGCACGAAGGACGAGCGACGGAAGCGGAACCGGAAGCGGAGAACGTGAAACATGAAATATTCATAATAAGCTAGCGTATAACAGCTTTCCCCGACCCCCCTTAGACCCCGCAAACCTGCTGTTCCCCCTTATTTAAGCTCCCCCCAACACCACCACTCCCTCCACAGTTTTGTTGATTTTGTTCTAGACTTTTAGTAAATTATTAATGATTTTTTTAAAGTAGTTTAAGCTGAAAAAAAACAGTAAGAAAAACAAAAAAAACAAACAAAAAGCAAAAGTAATGTCGAGAAAAAACCGAAAAGCAATAATTAGTTGTTGTTGTCGTTATATAAATATACAGAAAGCGAGAAATTGTAAAAGATACAGATATTATAGATATACACCTTGACTACGGATATATAGAGTATATATAGGCAGTCATTCCTTCAACCATAGCGGATACGGATACGGATATAAACCATACACACCTATATTTAGATATCTATGTATACATCTAGGGTCTGACTTGGGTGAAGCTTGAGCGTCTGATGGGTTTTGTTGGGCATTGCAAGAAACAATCGTAGCGGGGACACGGCGTCAAGCGGCGGCAGAGGAGCGTGCAGGAGCAGGCCCTTCACCCCATCCCTACCCTACCACCCCGGTTAAGTTTAGTGCGAACTACTAAGTGGAACTAAGTTCGAAGACACATCACACAGACTACATGAAACGAGGACATCACACACGAGCGACACAAAACTTATACGTCCATTTAGGAAGCGAAGTCACGACGGAGGCGAGAAGGGATTTAGTTTAAAGTAATTTTTAGAAAAGACTTGGAAAAGACTAAGAGCAAATTAATTAGTGGAGGTTTTTCTTTCGATTTCGCAAATGAAACGCCATAGCTGTCTGGACATTTCCATTGCGTTGTTGTTAACCCATCACGGCACTCTACACTCGCGCTTTAATCCTAGGTTCTATTCAGTTACCTAATGCTAACTACCTGCTCTCTCGAAACTACAAAGTTAAGGACTCGAACGCCCACACTCTCCGCACTCAAAGTGCGGCGGCCTCCTCTCTTTCTTCTCGCTGTCGTTCTACCAATCTCTGTAAACGTTAAGCACGCTAGGCTATAACCTTTGCTAGATCTAAGCTGTAAATACTCAATGGGAGGGGAACCGAACGCGGAATTGTTGGCAGGCAGGAGGCAAGTAGGGGGGACGCATTATACAGGGTGTGTGATTAGGTACGACTCTCGATCAGCTCTAGGCGTAGGATTGGATGTGTCACTAGGCTCTACACACTCTTACAGAGGAGGAGGACTCCCCTCGGCAATGTATGACGGGGCCGCCAAGATCTGCTCGAAGTAGTAAAATATACCATATACATACGACATAATTATAAAGTAAATTTATATATACACATACGATAACTATACTATAAAGTCTATATATATACAATACCATACATCTATAAGTAGTTACGTGGTTCGTAGTTGTAAATGTGAATGTGAGTATTTTATACAAAACAAAATAAAACTAAAAATAAACTAGAAATACAAGTAAAGTAAAAAGCAAAGAACAAATAAAGCGAAGCATGAAGCGATTACGAGAACAAAACATTTTTATACCAAGCGAGAGAGCGACGGCGGAGAGTCCCCATTAGAGCGATCGAGAGGGATCGCAGCTATGAATATATATATACAAATCAAGCATATATTTTAGGATAACCGCTGTAACTATGACTAGTGGCAAGTTGCAGCAAGCAAATGCAAAGTTGAAACAATCAAAATAACATTTAAACAACAAGCAACCAAAAAGGAAAACAAAAGAGCCAGGCACTTTTTTGCGCTAAACTATTAAAAGTTTGCCCCACACACACACTCACACCGAAAGCTAACAAAAAATATAAAAAACTTTAACCCTGTTAGCGGAAAAAAGTGAAACTTTGCTGCAGCCAGAGGCGCGTCCTTTATATATATGGGCCATCCTGTTTTTGAGGTTTTCCCACTTGCCGGGCAACTTTTTAATGGACCCCCGAATCCCGATCCCCGCATCCACCGGGGCTCCTTCCAGTTGAATGCCAGGGCTTTCAGCCGTGCTGGCAGCCCCAACTAGGTCTAATTAGGAGCGATGAGCAACCGACATAGTCCTCATAGTTTTGGCTTTCGATTCGTCCGCTTTGTCCTTTGTCATAGCAACCTGGCCAATTTTTTACGTTTTACCTTTACGTTTCTACTCTGCCCTAGCCTTCCCCTTCCTCCCCTCCTCACCTTTGTTTGGCACATTAATTAAACTTCTTGCCCGGGAAAGCGCAGGCGAGCGGGAAAACCGAGCAAAAACAAGGCGCACAATTACAAAGGCAGGCGGCGAAAGGAAGGAAACTGAAAGGAAAACATTTCTTCTTTGGCTCGCCAATTGGAAATTAGTTTCGGCAACTGGCAAGCAGACACACAGAAAGTCACACAAACACGGAACACAACACTCACACAGCGAAATGAAATGTATTCATATAATTTAATTAAATGCAAACAACAAAAACGGTTTTGGAAAATGTACTTGCGATAGAAACGATAAAAAAGTCGGTAAATAGTTTCAAAAACTACCTATACAGAGCGTAAAAGGGGAGACGGGAGAACTAAACGAAAGCTAAACTAAAATAATCTAACTAAAGCTAAAAAATAAGAGCAAACAAAACGGAAACCACATTGAAAATGCCACAAAAACGCAGTCATCCCGGTGGCCAGGGGGCGGATAGGGACGGACAAAGGTGTCTTGGGGTATATAAGCCGATAAAGAGCTGCAGCTACAACTGAAGCTGACCCAAAGACTGCACAGATTAAGCCAATGAACCGGGCTTCTTGGCCAAAACTTTTGAGGGGCCCGAGTGGAGCCCTTTTCGGAATGCAGAATGGAGCTTCAAGTCTGCTTCCACTCCTGGTCCTTCAGGTCCACTTGGCTCTCTATCCACTATCCATCCACAGCCTGATAAGCAATTCACATTTTTTGCCTTGCCGTGCTTTTGGCCCTTTGTGTGGACCCAGAGTAAGCAGAGGCAGCAGCAGAAGCAGCAGCAGCCGAGGACTCCTCTCCATTCAGGAAACTAATAAGTTTTTAAAACTGACCCAATTAGCTCGTTTAACTTGCTCTCCCCCATTCTGCAGATGCCTCAAAGACACCTTTTGTTCATCGCCGGTCCACTCAAAGGCATCTCGAGAGTACCTCCGCTGGGATCTGGCTCCAGATGGGATGCTGTCGAAGTGGCAAAGTAACACAGCAAACACAGAGTACACCTTACACTCGTACCCCCGCACACCCCCAGAACAATGTAGCATGTTAGTAGTATCAAGATATGTGTATATGTCCTTAGGCCCTCTATTGAAAGTCTTTATTTTGCGGAAGAGGAAAGGCGAGGCAGTGGATGTAAGGAAGGGATGCGGAGAAAAACAGGAGGGAAGCTAGGAGAGAAACCAAAACAAAAAACACAACCTACCTAAAGCGATAAAACAAAACCTAACTATTTTTAGTGTGTACCTTGATTTTTTCGAAGCGAAAGGAACCTTGAGAGGCGCAGCGATAGTCCCCGGGAGGAGAAATATATATACTAACGAATATACATTTATGGGAAATAACGTAAAAGTAAAAGCAATAATGAGCAAACGCATAGCTATCAATAGGAGGATCGAGTGGGTAGGCTAAACAAATACTCTAACTCTAGGCAAAAAAAGGAAAAACAAAATAAAACCATACAGGATAAGATGTAGTTGACGATCGATGAGTGAAACGTGTAGCATACTTTTTTGGGCAGCCTATTGGCGGAAACGGAAACGGGACGCTTGGATGATCGAAACGGAAATGGGAATGGTTATGGGGGAACGGAATTGGGAACAGGAACCGGAGGCAAGGCAGAGAAGGCAGAAATCGAATTGCATATGAGTAAAAACGTAAAACAAAAACTATTTTAAAGTAGAGCAGTTTGCAAAAAGTATTTAAATGTGTCGTTAGAAAACCCCCAAAAATTGTAGTTGCATTGTCGTTAGCCATAGTAGCAAAGTTGCATATTGACGAGGAAGAGAAGCAGAAAATTAGGACGAGGACATTATGGAAGAAGTATACATACCATACATACATCAATCAAAGAGAACTAACATAGCCGACATCATAGGTACATCATCAGTGTCTGTGTATAACTCTCCTGCATGAAAGAACACTTACAAAGACCCACATAGATACATATTCATATGCATACAAATATATATATATATATATATAGGGTGTAACGTACAGATATATATAGCTAAAACCAACCCTCACCCACGCCCAACCCAGTAAAAAGCGTAGAACTCAAGCCCCAAAGAGAACAAACTAAATTAGAAGAGCCCGATAAAAGGATAACTCCACTTGATCGTAAGCTAAAGACAACCGAACCGAACTCTGCGTGAACGGAGGCAACTGTACTTGAGGAAAACAACACAGTTTTCACCTCCCAGGCCCCCCTTTCAGTTGCCACGTATTCAGTTCGACCTAACCTCAAACTGAGCTCGACCTAACCTCAATCTGTCTAAGGATAAAATGCAAGCGGTTGCCTCTACTCACAGAGCCAAAAGTCACAAACCCACACACTCACTCACTCTGACACAACCGACATTTTTGATACTGAACTAATTGATAATGAGAACCGGAACCGGGAATTCGAAGAAGGGATAACAGGAAGAGATGAAGAAGAGGCAGAGCTGAGCAGCATCATCATCATCATTTATCTATTGTGAACTACATTGTTTGATTGTGAGCTAAGTTCCGACTAAAACAACAACAACAACTACTCTATGAATGTGTTTAAGTTATTCACTAAAATCATTTTGTAATATACTAAAACCGCAAGCTAAGCAACTTTTACTATAACAACAAGAGAATGATGGAAACCGAAACAAAAAGTAAAATAAAAAGGAAAACAAACAATAAAATAAAATATATATTAAATATATATATATATATAGAAAGTGGACATGTGTTTTAATGTTGGGCAAAGTTGACTGGTAATCCTCTGCGATGACTCCTTGTGAATGCATTTCGCAGGGAATTTAAATGGCAAAATTTTACATGTCTAGGTGGTGGATTATAACCACTTAAATTTCTGCGCATTTATTTATGCAAATTTAGTTAAATGCAAATTAATTACATAACGGCCTATAAAGGCTGAAAACGCTGCCAAAATGAAAATGTTTACAAAATGCAGCGGCGTACAGCCGCGTCCAGGCTTTAATATAAACACACAAGCGATACAGAAAACGCGGGTAAACGCGAGGTAAGCCTCCAAGCAAAAATTATTTTTGCATCATTAATTTACATTTATATTCAATTAAAGCGCAAACACATTGCCAGGGGTTGGCCAGCAGCGAGGGATGGAACACGGCCACGTGAAGGTGTGTGTGCCACAGGGAAGGCGCGTGCCGCCGCTGGGCGTGGCACTGAGCAAACACACGACCAGAAAAATGCGAGAGAAACAGCTTTCCCAAAAATATGCCCAACATAAACCCAAAGAAAAAAAGACAACATCATAAAGGCCAATGCTGAAAAAAATTTGTTCATTGTCACATTTTGATAAACCAAAAGCCAGTAAGCAGACTCAATGGATGATCATCAAGAATATATAGGTTTTAGGGTAAAGTGGTTCCTTTACTGCGGCAATCCTTTGATTAAATGTAATCTAATAAATGCATCAATTTAATGCCAAAAAAAGTTGACTATCCATTGAATTAGGTCCATAAAGCCAACAAACCTTTTGTTATTGAATTTAAAAGTCATTGCCTTAAGACACTTTGCACACTTTCCATGTTTAGATGCCTATCATTGAGATATATTCGCCATATCTCCTTACCCATCGGAGCTTGTCGCACTCCATCATTTAGCTAGGAGGCCCGAGGCTGCATTGCAATCTCTCTCTTCAGTCCATAAACTATTTCTATTAATTAACCATTTAAAATACGCATTTGCACGTTTGCCATGGCCACTTAAACTATGTCAACAAACAAAGGGGAGAGTGGATTCGCAGCAGAGAGTTTGTCAACTTTTTGACCAGGCCCTGGGAGTATTTAAACAATTATCGAAAAAGTGCATAAAAAATATGTGTGTGTATATTTGCCTGGATATAAACAGCTCAAATTTCGAGCACTGAGCGTGGCTTTTGTTTATTTATTTATTTATTTATTCAGCCCCTCGTCGTTTCGGCCAACACGATTAATCGATTGCGGTTGGTGTTGGCCCTCTCAGCGCGTGTGTGTGTGCGAAATCAGTTTAAGTCCCTTTTTTGCTTTGGCCGGGCAGTTGCAGTTATTAAAATTACTTTGCAAAGTGATGCGCATTTATAATAATTTGCATATTAAATTGTTTTCAATGGCAGGACAATGATTTCCAACAGCAGCGGCGGCGGCAACAACAACTAATGGAATAGCCTCAAAGACGCAAACAAACAAAAAATCGAATTAATATTAAAAAGCGTTTAATGTGCCAGCGATTTAAGTGCTGGCAGGCGGCGTTGCACGGGCGTGTCATTATATGTGATATATAATCTGCAATCGTTTGCCATTTTATCCCACCACTTTTTGTGATCATTAAGCAATTTTTAAACTTTATATACATATAATGTACAGACATTTTTCTCATTTTTTGCGAAAACAATACTCGATTGCATAAAAATGGATTTCAATGGGATTATGTGGACAAAACAACAAAATCCCACAAGAGAGAAGAATTATGCGTTGGCTTGGCAAATTGCCAACGATGCGTATACTTAATGAGCTCAGGCCAATCGAGGAAGCGCCAGAACGAGCATTAAATTAGACTCTGCCATGGAATTTCATTACGATTCGATTGATCTGGAATTCCAGAGGAGCCAGCTTAACCCTGCATTCCAATGAGCCCCCCGTTGCCCCCTTTAACACTCTGCAAACTATCACATCTCATTTGCCTAACACTCCTGATCCCCTGATGAAGTTGGCAGGGCAACTTTGCAGCCACAAAAGTCGGGCGGCACCTGGAGGCGGTGGGTGCTCGTTCTAGTTATAATAGTATGTGGGTGTGGGGTTATTCGAATTCAACACTCGAAACTCACTCAAACACTTGGCATAATGCGAGCCTAAAAGCGTGCCTGCCGCATTTGTAAACCAATACTTAGCAGGGGTGGAAATTATGCAGCCGGAATAGAAATAAAAAGTAAAATGCTGTCACATCCGATTCAAGTGGCAATATCAACAGGCCAGGAGAGGCGTGTCGCAGCAAACGAACACCTGAAAGAATTTCAATAATTTCCCCAGCAATTCCTGCTGACAAGTTTCGCATTTCTATGGCCATTAACCCTTTTTATGGGACCATCGCATCGCACCGCACAGAGCCCTAAAAATACCTGCCCATTTACCAGCCGAAAATTTAGCATATTTACCCAGTTTATATGGCAAATAATGCCGAACTGTGCATTTCTAATAGACGAAAGCCAATTTCAGCACTCTCATCATCATCTGGGCAGCATCCGACCCCGCACCCCCGGAAGAGTCATAAAAATCTAAATTTCAAAGCAGCCAGCCTGCCAAACATCATTGGCAGGACACCGACCCCCGGTGAGTGGAGGACGTTGAGGGGTAGCATTCCGAATGACAGAAATTTTCGACACAAGTCATGTGTGCCGGGGTCCAAGGGACGATGGCATTTAAGTGCAGCCAGGACAGCTGCAGCAGGGACACCTCGGTGACAGGGCGAAGGCATGCAAAAATCTATGCCTTCTACGCCCGATGATGAGTCCCTCCACTCCATCCACTGGCACGTCTCCTCCAGGATCCCTTTATGCCTGTCTGGGGTCTTTGATTCCGAGCAGTCACCTGTGTGCGAGGGTTCGAGGCCGGGACAAAGGGACAGCAGCAGCTGCTCGTAAAGTGCAATAATGCCTGAGTTTATGCAAGTCGAGTGTAATAAAAATATGCATAATTCTGCAATAAATGATCTTAAGCAAAGCACACAGACACCGCAGCGCTCGCCTTGTTTTTACACGAACTGATGCATCAGGACAGGCGACAAAAAGTGACAATATGGCAAACAGGAAAAGGTTATTGGGGATATTATATTATGCTAAATAAAAGAAATCAAATTTTACTTAAAATTGTGTTTTTTATTATTATAAACTATGGAAGTTACTTAGGCTTATGTACTTAGTTTATTTTTAATCAACTCTCTTGCTTTTTACAAGAAGGAACAGAGTTTTTTGAGTAAGAAAAATGATTACTTATTCAATTTAAAATAAATTTTAACAAGAAAGCTTTTCATAAAATTTTATTTATTAAAATAAAAAAAAAATATAACACTATTATAAAATGATTTTCTGGCATTCAATTTAATTATTTGTTGAGAGTGAGTCTCGTTCAACTTCATATGGGCAATGCACTTTCCAATTACCTTCCTAACTTGGCTTTTTCATCATCTTATCCTGACGGACCCCTGGCCACTTTGGTTTACTTTGTCGGCTGGACTTTTATGTCTTCTTGGCGCGCTGCTATGTTGCTTAAGTGTTATGCACTTGCAGGATACCCCAATCCTGGCACCCTGATGGGCCACCACCATACACACCCTGGCCCTGGCTCATAAAGGGTGAAATCTTTTGGATTACAACGTCGGGGGTAAATATGCAGGCAGCAGCGGCCGGGATGAGGCCAGGATGAAGCTTATTGCCATGGCCATAACTGGTGTAGCTGGTTTTCGGAGAAACTTAAGCAGTTCGCAGGTGTTGCAACGAAATTGCAGTTTATCTAGCCAGCGATAGTTTTTCCAACCCTCCGCACCCATTTTCCACCGCACCCTCCACTCCCCTCCCCGGAAGACTTAATGATCTGCGGCATATGTTGCGGGTCATGGAGGAGATGGCTTTTCGGGGGAATCACTGGGTCTGGTCAGAATGGGGCAGGAAATTAAGTTTCTGTGCTGTTGTATTGCGTAAATGGCTTTTTAGTTCCCACGGAAGTGAGTTGCATAAATTTCGCTCTAGTTTTCACAGTTTTCCACGACTGCTTTCTTCTTTGGCCTTTCCCTAAAAGCGCGTGTAAAAGCCATGAAATCGAAATCGAAAAAGGAAAACGAAGCGAAAACTAGCAAACGGAGATGATTGACGAAAATGCGGGCAGAGGGAAGCGGGCATCGGGTATTGCGGATTTTAGGGAGAAATGCTAACTGGAGCAAAGCATAAATCTTCATTGGAGTTTGGAGAGCCGTCGAGTCATGCCAATGGATGGTATGGTGCTCCTTCCACTCCCCACTGCCCATTCCCTGCTTTGACTGTGCAACGAGACGTAAGCAGCTCCCACACCCACCGACCCCCGCCCACTTCCGTCCATCGCTGAGGCGTAGAACAAAGGCCATTATGTACAGGTGCTGCTCGTCCAAAAGTGCCAAAACAAAGCAGACGCACTCACTCACACGCACGCACCTCCCTCATTCCAAGGCACAACTCCCCCTCACGCACACCCACACACAAGCCAGGACGCAGACACATTGATTAATGAATTAATGAGGTAAACTTTGCACCTCAATGACAGAAAGGCAATGGAAGGTGCTCCTCCTTCCAGGCTCCCGAAGGCAGTCCTGCTTTTAATGCCCCCGTCACGTCACGTTATGTTACGTTTAGCGCAGCGTTACGTTGTTTCGGCCCGTCTCTGATTTTGGTTTGCTAATGTATAGGTTCAAAAGGTCACTGTACAATAGCGGACGAAACAAGAGCAGCAGGAACAGCACCTTGTTAGCTGGCAAAAGTTCTAGCTCCCACAAGTAGGCAATAGAAATGTAGTGCACGATACAGGGTATATTAGAGAAGGAACAAGGTTCGAAGAATGATCGTGTAAGCCCAGGGAAAATACTAGTGAGAAGCTTTTTAACAGGTAATTTATTTATTGCTGGTTTACTTATTTGTTTAAATTTTAATCAAGAATCAAATCAATTTCCACGGAATTTTTTTTAGCTAAAACCGTGCTTATTACCTAGGTTACTAATGATTTAATATTCAATTTGCTAACCCTAATATTTATCTCTCTGGGAACCTGATGACTCACTAATGATCACACAAATCTCTTAGAATCAACTTAGAAAAAGTCATCCAAGTCACCCTAAGAACTAAGCAAAGCTCTGCTTTCCCCCAATATCTTGAATTTTCCCTCACATTTCCCAGGTGCTGTAATGATAGATATTTCCCCGCAAAATGGGGAATAAACGAAAATGCCACATGATTTGTAAAAACCCGTTTGTCATCAAGCTGACGAAAAATCGTGGCATTTCGCACTGTGATTTACATGAGCTGGCTCATTCCTCACGTGTCCATCTCCATCTCCATCCGGCCCCGTCTCCTGCTCCAGCGTCCGTATCCTGCAAAGGGGGCGTGCTCCAAGTCGACGTCAATGCTGCTACTGACACGTGATAAAACGCTGCTCAGCTGAACCCTCCTCTGCAACCTGGAGCCAGCCGGCCCCCTCCCAGGGCCAGCGGTACGTTGTAGGTGAGCATGGGGCACAAGGCATTAACATTTACATGGCACACGCACACACATGCTCAGGACTCCGCACCCCGGACTACGACGGAGTCCAGAGGGCAGGAGCCAAGGGGAAGAAACAACAACCAAAACTTTGGCAATTCTTTTGTGCAAAGAACAGCGCACACACATGCATCTCCTCCCCGTCTATCCACCCATCCACAAGGTGGCAATGTGCGGTCCAGGATGGACCAGGACCGGGGTGCCGCCTCAAGGAAGTACGGAAACTCTGCTGCGATCCCGGCCTGGGGTCGGACGTTGCCATTAACGATTCTATTGTGAGCTTTTGGCCTTAGCGAAATAAATAAAATTCGACAGTTGCGATGGACATCTTCAGACACCTCCGCACAAAGCCCGAGGCCCATCCCACGAGTCAACGAAGTGAAAACTCAGGCACTGCAAGAAAAGGTCAAGGATTTAATATAATACAATATTTAAATTGAACTTGAAGGTGTTATTAATTATTCTGTAAGAGAAAAGAACGTTCAATAATTCAACAATTGTTCCTCTATTTTTATGTATTTCCATTGAAATATTTTCAAACTAAAGATATTAGTTTCTGTTTAGGATGTTTCCTTATCAGGTGCACTTTATATTCTTTAATTTTCCTTAATTTTCAAGTCAATATCTTGGCGTTTAAGGTTGCATACATATTTTTTCCAGTGATGCAAAAAGTTTGTGGTTTTCAAATTTCGCACAGACGAGCCAGGGGCTCCTGGCGAATTCCAGGAAGAGCAGGCAGGAGGCTGAACGAGACCGGGTGAGACCGGGAACCGACACCTACCAGTTGGTGCTGCTACTGCTCAGCGTATTTATCTATTCATGCTCACAAAAAGCAATTCGAACGGCAGCCGGAGCAGGAGCGGTCTCGGGGAGTTCGAGGCGGTTGATGCGGAGGGCAGGACAAACTTCAATGCAGCTAACGATGTAGGGACAACAACAGAAATAGAACTGCAGATGGAGTTGGACCCACGGCTACAGATGGAGATGGAGATGGTGATGGAGATGGAGCTGCGTTGCTGGCAATGGACTGCAGTGTAAGTTGATTCCGTGATTTCGGAGGGGGCAAAGTTTTGCGGGCCTCGTCCTTCTCCCGGCTGCATTTTGAGCTTTTATTATGTTTTTTGGGCAACCGCCTGCCCCCCGAATGGAAGCTGTGCCGGAGTTTGGGTGGGAAAGTGCGCCGAAAAAGAAGAAAAGTGTAGACTTTTTAGTGTTTTACACAAAAGTGCCGGCATGGACACGACTGAGAGGTCGAGGATCGGGTCCCGGCCCCCGGCCCTGATTGGGTGACTGGCTGCGGGCGGGATCGGGTTCCCGGACGAATGGTTAGACGCTTGGCTGGCTACAAACAAATAGACAGACAGACAGAGAGAATCGAGTCTGCGAAGCGTTTGCAACATGCATTAGATTGGCAGTTGGGGATTTACTTGTAAAATGCAAATGCAATGAATGTACAATTTAGAAATTTTTACACCGAGAAATACTAGACTCGATGGAACCGTCATTGCACCATTGCAGCTGGGGGAGAAGCGGCCAGAACTCGTCGAGGATGTGTTTCCCTGCCTTCCTTCCTTCCGTCCTCCTTTTGAGCTGCACAACAGATGGGGAGGAGCCGGAGCCGGAGCCAGAGCCAGGATGGAGTCCGGGGTCTGGGGTCCGGGTCTCGAGTCCTGGGCGTCAGTCTGTTTTCGGTGCTCATTTGAAATGCAAGCCGTTGTTTTGTCTGAATGACTCGTAATCTATGCTAATGAAATTGTTTTTGGTTTCGGTTTTTAAAACAAATTTTAACCCCACAGCAAACTGGCAAAAACTTTCCGCATAACAGCAAAAATTGCAGCACAAGGAGCAGCAGCAGCTACAAATAACAGCAGCGAACGGCGAAGGGTGCCAAGATAAATAAACAAAATGTGTGTGTGGCCTCGAATTGAAAAGCAAGTGTAATGTACTTGAAGATAACACAATTACGTTCCGTGCCCTCAGATACCAATCGCAATGGAATCAAGAAAGTCTTCTTACTTTTTGAGCGGCAAGGAAAGGCATTTCTGACAGGACATATGTATGTATGTTTCAAGGAGGTAGAGTATACCATCGTAAAATTATCAAATTGTAAAGAATATTTAAAAAAGTATATAATAAATATATTTTTATATAAACAAGCTAGTTTTTATTTACTAGAAAGGTCGCCAAAAACAACACTTATTTTATTATAGATTTGGGATTAAAATATTCCTTTATTTTGTAGGAAAATTCACACAGTCACACCAGGGCGTATACGCAATTTATGAGACATCAAAATCACATGAATCGGCCAAGAAATTTAGAACAGTTTATAGTAGATCTATGTTGCTAATTTTTGAAAAGTGTTGCAGAGTACTAAACTAAGTAAATAAATCTTCACACTAAATTAAATATTTAGAAAAAATTAAAATTGTAAATTTTTTACAATTCTAACGACCCCTTATATATATTTTTCGTTAGTAAAATTTTTGTTCTTCCTCGGCTTGATCGATTATATTTTCGATGCTGATCACTAATATACGTGGCTTATATGGAACGAAGTTAATACCCAGAAAAAGTAAAAAAAATTTTCGAAAAAATGTCTACAAGTACTTTCAGATTTAGCAAAACCGCAACTTATCAAACTCAACCCATCCTACTTTCCACCACATCTAGCATGGTGCTCGACCTGGGAAATTCCGCCAAAGTGAAGGAGAAGCTGGATAACCTGTGCCAGTTGCGTTGCGAGAATTGCCAGATCGGCTAGACTTATTTTTAATTTTACTTGTTTATCTCGGCGCTTTACCCTCAGCATATCGTACTTTTCCCTCGAAAGCCCAATCCAACTCCTAGCCAACCCAATAGCAAACTCAAACAAAATCATCTCCTTCCTCCACACAACCAATCTCATATGAAAACTTTTATCCACCCAGTCGAACGATAGGACATAGCAGCTAATTCTCTCAGTTAATCAGCTCTTAGTTTAAAAATTTTTAGACAAATATAAATTTATAAACGTTTTGTGCGCTTACCGATCGGTGCTATTAGTTTTATATGTAGAATATAGGAAAAAAGTCTTAGATCGGACTTACCCGCAGTTGAAGACACTCAGTTACCTCTCATCGCCACACCGCAGACTTGGCCGACATTTATCGATGATTAAATCCTTTCGAGTGAAGAGGTTATTATCACAATTATTAGCACAGGATTATTAACACAGTTCTAGCGAAATTAAAGACGGTCAGTTGATGGGTGAACGCGTGGAAGCCGCGGACAGACTGAGGCTGCTACGGCGAGTCGCCTCTATTTATATGTGTGAGATGTGGAGAGAGAGAGATAGATATGTCGAGAGAGAGAAACATAGAGAAAGGTAGATATAGAGGTAGATAGAGATTAAGATAAATAGGCAGAGAGAGAGAGAGAGAGAGAAAATAGAAAAGAGAGAGAGAGAGAGAGAGAAATAGAAAAGAGAGAGAGAGAGAGAGAGAGAGAGAGAGGGGGAATTGAGAGAAAGAAAAAGAGCAAGAGAGCGAGAGAGAGAGAGATAGAAAGAAAAGAAAAATAGAGATAGAGAGAGACCAAAGAGCAAAAAATAGTTCTTTAAAGATACCAGAAATCATAAAGAAATAACAAATAATATTTGCTGATCTCGTCATGCAACTGGCAAGTATCTGTCAATTTCTCTACCTCTCTCTTACTCCAGCTCTAATTCTCTATTTATCATTATTTCTCTTGTCTCTCTTATTTTCCCTAAGTTTCTGTATCTCGATCTATCTTTTTTTTCTATCTCTCTCTCTCCCTAGATATATTTCTCTCCCTCTCTCCCTCTCTCCCTAGTTCTCTTGCTCTTTATCTCTCGCTCAATTTACCTCTCTCTCTCTATATATCTCTATCTCTATATCTACCTCTCTCTATGTTTCTCTCTCTCGACCTAACCATCTCTCTCTCTCTCCGTCTCCCACACCTATAAATAGACGCGACTCGCCGCAGCAGCCTCAGTCTGTCCGCGGCTTCCGCCCGTTCACCCAGCAACTGACCATCTTTCGTTTCGTTGTGATAATTATCTCTTCACTCGAAAGGACTTAATCATCGATAAATGTCGGCCAAGTCCGCGGTGTGCCGATGAAAGGTAACTGAGTGTCCTTAACTGCGGGTAAGTCCGAACCAAGACTATTATCCTATATCATATATATTCGAAATTTATTTATTTATAAAAAGCTTATCCTATTAATTAAGAGCGTTAGCTGATATGGCCTAACGCTCTACTGAGTGGTTAGAAATTTACATATTCATCTTATAGACTACACTTTATGTAAGAGATCGGTATTGTTGAGAAAGGAGAGGATTTTGAATGAGTTTGCTGTTGGGTTGGCTAGGAGTTGGATTGGGTTTTTGTGGGAAAAGTAATTTCCCAGGTAGAGCACCATGTTGGATGTCATAGGGTTTTGGTTGCCAGCTGACCCGATGGGTTCTCCAAAGGTGTACATGGGTGTGCCCACACCGATTCCACACTTGCCTAATAAAGACCTTATCCAACATCGGAGCTCCTTGGGCATGTACTGGAAGCTGTTCAAGCCAGGCGCAACCGCCTGAACGCATGCCAACAGCTTAGGGAAAATTATTATGCTTAACCGAATCATCCATGGAATAACGAATTTTGAGTTTCAAATATTTCCGGTAGTCATCAAAGTATGACCACACCATTTTCCCAATGCTGAATTAACTAAAGAAAGACTCAAAAAAATGTCGTATATGCACTGGTGTAACAAATATTATAATTTTAGAACTGGTTCCATTAGTGCGTTCCCAACTTTTGACTTAAACTATGACACACCCTGCAAGGGTGTAATAAGTGCACCGATCGATAAAGTCTTTGAGCGGCCTTCGCTAATTTGGTAAGCAGGCCGATCAATAGCTGTGTGTGGCCTGTGGTCCGCAGTGTGAACCAGCTTCCAGTCTACTTAATTCGTTTACCAAAATGCCGAAACACATTTTGCGTTGTCAGGACGAGCGAGAGGAGACTTTTATTGCAACCGCAACAAGCTTACATGCCATTCAGCCGCACAAAGCGATACTTGCCACAGCTGCAATAAACTCGGGCTGCAGTTGCAAGTTTCAACTATAAACCGAATTGCACATGCATATGAACATGCCGGCACACACACCAGTGCATATGTGAGTGTGTTTATTGAGGAATTCATCAAAATCGCCAAGGCAACTCGAATTTTCATCGGATATTTGGGAAAACTTGTTCCTACTACGTACACAGTTCAAAAGGATGCATCGGTCTGGGAACTTGGAAAAATATGTTATATGCTCCATAGAGTCAAAAAAAAAATTCATGATTTTTGTAAATAAAACAATTTAGTTTTGGAATAAATTATACATTCAAACTAAAGTTATATTTTAATTAAAATATCCCTGATTTTTTCTGACAATCAAAAGAGTTTCTATTACTATTAGTAAGTTAATTGATTACATCTATTCAAGAAATACATTTAAGAGTAACTTTCAAACAAATATTTAAATATTTTCGCAATATTTTGTAAAAATGTCTAAAACTTTCTGTATTCATTTAGTTACATTTTAACTTAATTTCTGTTTTAATATTAAGGAAACGTTTTTAGTAGTATTGACTGGCTTCTAAAATTAGAGGGCTACTTTAACGTTGTTATCCGAGTGCATTCTTAACCCTTGAGTGGTCGGCCAGCCACTTGCCGCCTCTTCCCGCAGGATCCAGGCAGATGGGAAGTCCAGGCGCAGGACGAGCGTCGCATGTGGCGTTGTTGATTACATTGTAGTGGCTGGCTGGCGTTGTTGTTGGATGTTGTGTTGTCTGCGGCATTATTACAGTTGTTATTGTCGTCGGCAGCGGTGGCTGCCAGCTCCTCCTGACTCCTGAGTTCTGGCCCCAATAGAAGGAGTTCGCAAAACTTTCCCCCAGAAAAATTTCAGCGCACTTGACGATGACGGCGACGACTTCCGCTGCAACTTTCAGTGTTCTGGTGTCTGGTGTTGATGCTTTTATTTATGGGTTGCTCACCGCTTCCATAACTCTCGGCCGGCAGGCGCTCTCCGGTGAAGCGTCAATAGTTGTATTTCGCCCAGCCAGCATCCGGAAGGATGTGAGGTACACGGATTCGGATTCGCATTCACATTTGGACTCGAACTCGGACTTGGATTCCTGCCTTCCAACTTAAATACTATACGGCGCCCCGGGGGCCTCGACGTTTGAGAGCGAACTTTTCAGTTCCGCCGCGACTTTGGCCGCCCGCTTGTCGCAACGCAACATTACAGTGATTACGCCCTGTAAAACTTACGCTTTTATTGTAAGCTGGCCGGGTTTGCCATCCCTCGGGTTAGGGTTTTACACTCAGAAAAATCAGGTGCTTCTTTGTAGACATTTTGCCTTAGTTGAAGTCTTTTTTTATACCCTTGCAGGGTATTATAATTCCAGTCAGAAGTTTGCAACGCAGTGAAGGATACATTTCCGACCCTATAAAGTATATATATTCTAGATCAGCATTAACAGCTGAGTCAATCTAGCCATGTCCGTCTGTCCGTCTGTCCGATTATACGCAAACTAGTCCCTCAGTTTTGAAGCTATCTGAATGAAACTTTGCAGATCGTCTTCTATATGCTCTCACTACTACAACATATGTTGTATGGTTAGTGCTACTATATAAGTTATAAATTTGTTTTCTTCAGATTCTGAATATGACTCGGCTTTTGAAGCTGGTCAAAAATATTTATGAAATATAGTTTCAAAAATGACTCCTTCGACACTTTGCAAGCGTTTGACTAAAATTATAATACCCTGACAGGGTATAATTACAATTAAAAATATCAAAGCTTGTTAAACACTAGAGAACTATAAAAGAACACTAATTTTTCTGGGTGTCCCTCCTTTAAGTATGTATGTGTCGAACTTTGTGAATTGCAAGTGCGAAAACTTGAAGGGAAAACTTCAAATGCGCAACTTGCAAAACACAGAACCAGCACAGGGACAGGATGGCACTCCTCCAGTGCCACTATATCCCCAGCTAGCAACTTTCCACTACGACCTGCATTACCAAATCAAGCAGAGCACGTAATGAATCAGTCACAGCGATTAACTTTTACAGCAGCACCGGGCGGACGAATTGCATCTGACGGCGGACGACGACGACGATGGGAGTCGACAAAGTCAACGGGGTAGGTCACACAACACAGATGAAAGTTGGGGCCTCTGATCTTTTCAATAAGGGTGATGTCTCGAACTTGTTCTCCTTTTACTCGAAAAATGATTATATAAATATTTACTCTTAATTAAAATATATAAATATTTAATTCCTTGTCAATTTAAACTTCCCTAACCCGTAACAAAACAAAACACCTACATATCTTAGATACAAAAAACTGCTGATTAACCTTTTTATAAACATATACAAAATTACTCGCTTCAATTATTGTTAAATAGTTTCATTTATTAGTAAAAATATAATTGTATTTGATTTGTATATTTAAGTATATTGTTTGTATAATTTTAATTAACAAATATTGCAGCAAATTTCATCTACTAAATTATGGATTACGTTACGTACGCTTCATACGTTTACACGGATGTTTGTTTTCGCTTCGTTGTCTGCCTGTTCCTCCTCTGGGACCCGATCCCTTCTCTCTCTAATTCTGTGTGTACGCTGACTTACAATTAACGGAAAATTCAACAACAAGTTACGGCGAACAAAACCAGGCTTTCCGCCACGGAGTTACAAAAAGTATGCACGTATTGAGTACGTATATATCTACGTCCTTGCACTGAGTATGTGGAGTACGGATTACGACTCACGGTTTACGGATTACGGTTCACGGCTTACGTCTGACGGGTTCTGGCTCACGGCTGCCGGATTACGGACTGCGGCTAACCGCTTACATGAGGCGACAGCCCTCGCGCTCGCCGCTGCTCTGCCGTGGCAGCTGGCGCTGCGTGGGCGTGGACTGGGCGGAAGAGCCGCTGACCATCGTGGCGTTCCCGTTCGATTCGAGGCTGGCGTGCCGCGTGAGCCGCTGGTGATTTGGCCGCAGGTCACCGGTGGTCACCGTCCACTGGTTGCCATTCGCCTGCTGGGATTTTGGCACAAAGTTTACCTCTTCGTCCTCGAGCTCGTGGATACCCGGAACAGCGTCCACGCCCTGTTCGCTGGGCGTGCCAACGTCTGCGAGCGGCGCGTTAGCGGCGTCTCCCAGTGACTGGATGTACTGTTCTAGCAGGTAGACGTGCGGCTGCAGGGTGAGCACGAATCCCCGATACAGGGAGCCGCAGTGCTCGAAGGTGCTCTGGCTGAGCTGCTTCAGGGCCGTCTCTGTGCGCCGGCAGGTGTGCACCGATTCGCTCCGGATTATCCCGTTCACGATTCGCGATATGGAGGCGGCGTCCTGCAGCAATATCGACAGCACCAGAGCATAGTCTGTGCAATTTGCCTCGATAAAAAGCTGCAGAAGATAGCGAAGCTTGATTGACAGCTTCGCGGGCAGCGGATCCACGGCCAGATCGTCCTCGGAGGCTGGCAGGGAGTACAATCGACGGTAGCGGAAATTATCGAACGACAATTGCGATCCGGAACGCGTCTTCAGGACGGGCAGCGAACTGGGTTGCTGGGGCTCTTCCCCCTCCTCCTCCTTGATGCTCGGCTGCAGCTGCGGCGACTGGGTGGCCGCACCGTTTGGCGTAGCCAGGCTGAAGTAACCCGACTCTGAAGTCTGCGAGGAGGACCCGCCGCCACCTGTCTGCCGGTGACTGCCGCGCAGCTGAGCAAAGTCATCCTTTGCCGGCGGCGGGAACGGACTGGGCAGCTGCAGCTCCGCGTGCAGGGCCAACAGGGCGCCGGCAAAGTCGTCTAGTTTGGCCGCCTTCTCCGCTTCCTGCGACAGCCACGTGACCAGATGGAAGTCCAGATATGCGCACATATAGCCCAGATCCATCAGTTTGTGGTTCTGCAGCAACTGACGGGCATGGCGCTGCAGAATCAGGTCGATGCAGAATGTCTCCCGCTGCTTCGTGGAGCGACGACGCAAGACCGTTGGTGGCCCGGAACTACTCGATTCCGCCACAGGCGGAACTCCGGCTGCTGCCAACGCCTGCTTGTCCTTGGGAAGATTGCTGGTCACAGTGGTGGAGAAACTGCGCTCCCGGGCGATGGGGCCCAGGACCATGTTGAAGGCATCCGCATTCTGGTTGACCTGCTGCTGCGTGTTCACCTGCGGCGGCGGAGCGATCTTTACATTCACCACCATTGAGGAGCGCGGCGAGTCGATCTCGTTTGGGTCGATGGCCTTCAGGAAGCGAATCAGGTCCTTGGCCAGCTCCCACTTGCGCTGCTGCAGCGCAATGTCCAGCAGCATGGTTGCGTATTGCTTGCTCACCACCGAGGGCTCCAGGTTCTGCAGTATGATCAGGTAACTGGCCGCCGTGTCTAGCTGCTCAGACTGCAGGCACAGCTGAAACAGTTCCTTTGGCTTCCCTGCCATAGAGAAGAGGTACGGCCACAGGGCAATCTCCGTTTTGCGGGCGCACTGCACTATGGTCTCAAGGTACACGGGAAACTCACGAATAAAGTCCAGGATGCTGGGCAGCTGCGCATCCGGAATCGGCTGTTTGCTGGTGGCCTCCTCCTCCAGTACCTCGTGCAGAAGCAGCTCCAAAGCGTGCGGGAAGTACGGAAGCGACCGACACGACTGCGCAATCTCCCAGGCCGAGTATCCGAGATTCCGTTTGATCAGCTGACGCAGCACCTTGTGTAGGTAGATCTGCGATTTGCGCTCCATCGTAGCGAATGGCAGTGAAAAATGGGAGCCCGCCTCGTTAGCGTACAGCGTGCTCTCGTTCTCCACTCCCAACACAATCACGTTGTCAAAGAGCACAACCAGCGGATAGAGCTTCAGGGGAAAGCCCAGCATAATACGTTTGGACATGAAGCTGTGCAGACGCTGGGCTCCGCCCTGCTCTCCTTCGCGCCGCTCCCTACCCGGCGGCAGAATGGGCAGCCACACACGCATGCCGTGGGCACCCGAGTACAGCCAGAGACAGTCGCGCATCGCACAACGCTCCAAGGAGTGCGATAGCCAGAAGACCTCCACGCAGCTGGCCAGGCATGTGGCCAGTAAGGTGTTGGGAACCTGCTCGCCGGCATCACGCTGAATCATCAGGATACGGCCGCACACGTTCACGATGATCGTCTCCGCCTGCTCCGCACCCGCCGCCAGCTGCTGTCCCGGAGGCTTCAGCTCGTTCTTCAGGTTCGTGACCGTCAAGCTTACAATGCACGCGGGATGGATGCAGATACTCTTCACGTCCAGCTCGTAGGCGCACTCGATATCCAGGGCGTAGGCCGATTTCTTGGTCATATTGAACAAACTTACGATACCGTCCGCCGTAAGTACGATCAGCTGGTGCCGAAAGGAGTTCAGGCTGATCACTGGAGCCCGCACCTGCAGCTTGTGTCCGAACTGGTTATCTAGCTTGCACTCCGCCGGATAGCAGCGCAACTCGTCTGTGCGGTCCAGAAGCGAGTAGCAGCCCATGACCACGAAGCCCTGCCACCAAAGCAAACCGCCAGAGACGACGAAATCCTTCTCCTGCGACTCATTGCCGAAGAGCTTCCAGCGGCGATTCACCAGAGAGTAGTGGGCTAATCCAGTCCGTCCAGCCACTGCCAAGTGCAGGCCGTCCGCATCGATTGCTGCGTACCGGATGGGCCAGTTGGTGGCCGCGTAGTTCAGCGGCAGCTGTAGCACTGTCCAGTACTTGCTCTCCGTGAGGATGCTGCCCGTATGCGGACTCTGCTTTAACTCCAGGCAGTCGCCATCGCTGTCCGCCGCCGCCTGATCCGAACTCACACCGCTAGAGGGGAATGTGGATTGACTGCCGGCATACGTCCGCTCCAGATTGTTGCCCTGATTGAGATACAGGCAATCGTCGCCCTGCAGCAGAATGTGAGGGTTGGTAGTCATGCAGGGATTCATGCTCAGCGCGCTTTTCACGAACTGTAGCTGCAGCACGTTGCTCTGATCCTTGTCCCGGCTGCCCTGCAACTGCTGCGTCAGCATGAACAGCTGGTAGCCCTCGGTTGACCACTCCAGGCGGCGCAGCTTAAGCGGGTTCTGTCTCAGAAGATCCACGTTTAGGCCGAAGTCCCAGCTCAAAGTGGACATCAGCAGGGCTCCAAAAGTGCTCCATAGGGAAAGACCGCCATTTGTCCAACTAACGGCTAGTACACAGCCGTCTGGGCTCCACTTCAACTCGTTGACCGCTCCCAAGCTGCCGGGCAAAACATTCTCAGTAAGCATCAGGCGGTGTGAGAACTCCAGTCCTCCGGTGGCGTCGTCAATCGCATACACATTCACGCCGGAACTCTCCTGACCGTAGGCCAGCAGCCGAAACTTGTGGTTAACGCTGCACACGCTGGCATCCTCCACGTCGGGCACCCAGAAACCATGCATGTGATCCGTTTCGAACTTAAGATGGTTGGCAATCAGAAAGGCGGCCCGCCGATCACTGAAGACGGCCGCACAGCCACCGATGAATGGCGAGTACTCCAACGAGGCGACGTAAGAGTCCCGGCCCAAGGGTGGAACGTTCCGGGCAGAACCCTGCTGGGCCTGCTGCTGCTGCACGTAGAAGGGAATGTCTCGCAACTTGATGGCGGCTAGGGCGGGCACCTCAAACTCATTTTCGGCCAGCTCAAGTTGTGCCCACTGCAGCCGCAGCAGCTCGCACGACTGCGTTGCCAGCAACAGTTCGCTTAGACTGATGCAGCACACAGTGGTGATGACGGAGCCCAGCGTGACACTGCACAGTTCGCGCAGGCTCAGCCTCGGGATGTTTTCCTTAATGAACAGTTCGGCGGAGTCCCGCTTCAAGCTGGCGGCTGGCGGATCCACCTGAAGCAGGATCCCGCTGCCGTTGGCGTCGAAGTCCAGCTGGTAGAGCAACAGGGCGCCGGCGGCGGTTAGCACCGCTAGTTGCCGGGAATCCGGTTTCCATACGATTAGCTGGTTGGGGCCGTACTGCCGCAGAGAGTCCTCGGACCGACGGAAGTAGGCGATGGGGATGAGCGGATTTGCGTACCAAATGCCCAGGAAATCATCACCTACGGCGGCCACGAGTATCTTGACGGCGTCGCAGCAGATGTGCCGGATGCAGGCGCCCTCGCCGGGCAGCGCCAGGCCAACCCGCTTGGGCCAGCCCACGGGAAAGTACATCCTCCTCCTCCGTGTGTGTTGTCACTGTGCAAACGAAAACAGCGGTTAGCGATTGCGGGAAGTGCTGCGGAGCGCGGTTGCATTTACATGGTTTGGGTCAAGCTCCGTTTTACATGTCCCCCGTTGACTAATTAGCACTATTACAAAAACATTCCACGGCACAACAAAAATTTATTTGCGATTTACGCGTATACAAGTGTTAGTGTTGGCCAACGGCCCCGAAATCTCAGCTGTTTGCATATGGCCTCTTTGCAGCACTAAAGCGACTCAGTCATTTCCGTATACAAATGAAAGTGTTGGCTAAGCCCCGAAATCACAGCTGTTTGCATTTCCCTATTTTGCAGCACTGAAACGACTCAGTCGTTTCCGATACAAACGACAGTGTTCACTAACGCCCCGAAATCACAGCTGTGTTTCCAATTTGCATTGATTCCGAGAATAGCCGGCTCTGAAAAATAAAAAGTATTTACAAATTATTAAAAAAATGACTGCGTTTGAGGGTGAGTTACAATCAATTTCAATGATTCTTGTGTTAATAAAACCATTTAATACAGAGTTCGGCGTACTCCCGGAGCTGGGAAAGGCCACAGATGAATCGGACTGGACGTGAGGAATAACATATATTTGTTTCTTTCACTTGTAACTCCTCTTACTTGCAGCCTGCCCACTGATGTCCAGGCAGAGGCTATTCCTCTGATCTTGGGTGGCGGTGATGTGCTCATGGCCGCAGAGACTGGTTCGGGAAAGACGGGAGCCTTCTGTCTGCCCATCTTACAGATTGTTTGGGAGACTCTGCGTGACATCGAGGAGGGAAAAGGTAGCAAGGGCGGTGCAGGGGGAGCGACTGGTTCGGTGGCTCCATGGACCATGTCCTTCTACGATCGCGGCAACGCTTTGGCCGTCACACCCGATGGTCTGCGCTGCCAGTCACGGGAGTTCAAGGAATGGCACGGATGCCGCGCCACCACCGGAGTCCGCGGCCGTGGCAAGTTCTACTTCGAGGCCACGGTCACGGACGAGGGCCTGTGCCGCGTCGGCTGGTCCACGCAGCAAGCGAACCTCGATCTGGGCACCTGCCGCATGGGCTTCGGATTCGGCGGCACCGGCAAGAAGTCTAACAACCGCCAGTTTGACGACTACGGCGAGTCCTTCGGCAAGGCAGATGTCATCGGCTGCCTGCTGGACTTGCAGCGCCTGGAGTTGAGCTTCACTAAGAACGGACAAAACTTGGGTTTAGCCTTTCGCGTGCCGGATAACCTCGCCAAGGATACCTTTTATCCAGCCGTGGTCCTCAAGAACGCCGAAATGCTGTTCAATTTTGGCAAGACTGAGTTCAAGTATGCGCCGGGCAACGGATATGTAGCCGTCTGCCAGGCTGGAGCGGAGCATAGCAAGGCCAATCCGCTGGCCAGTCCGACAAACAGTGCCGTGTCGGCCACTCCGGCGCCCAACGCTCCCCAGGCCATCATTATAGAACCCAGCCGGGAGTTGGCCGAGCAGACCTACAACCAAATCGAGAAGTTCAAGTACCATCTGAGCAATCCCGAGGTTAGCTCCGTGCTTCTCATCGGCGGGGTGCGTCTGGAGGAGCAAAAGAGTCAGCTGATGCAGGGCACCCACATTGTGGTCGGCACGCCGGGGCGCCTGGAGGAGATGATCAACAGCGGCTTTGTGCTGCTCACCCATTGCCGTTTCTTCGTGCTGGATGAGGCAGACGGTCTGCTAAAGAGTGGCTACACGGAGCTGATCAACCGCCTGCACAAGCAAATACCGAAGATTACAACTGACGGCCGCCGCTTGCAGATGATCGTCTGTTCGGCCACTCTGCACGACTTCGAAGTGAAGAAGATGGCCGAGCGCTTAATGCACTTTCCCACCTGGGTGGACCTCAAGGGTGAAGATGCCGTCCCGGAGACGGTGCATCACGTGGTGTGCCTGGTTGACCCAAAGGCGGACAAGCGCTGGGAGTCGCTGCGCCAAGCCATCCCTACTGATGGCATTCACGACCGCGACAACGTCCATCCCAATAATCCATCAGACGAGACGTATTCCCAGGCAGTGAAACTGCTAAAAGGAGAGTACTGCATTCACGCCATAGACAAGCACAAGATGGACCGCGCCCTTATATTCTGCCGCACCAAGCAGGATTGCGACAACCTGGAGAAATATTTTCGGCAGCGCGGCGGCCAACGCTACTCGTGCGTCTGTCTCCACGGCGACCGGAAGCCGCAGGAGCGCAAGCAAAACTTGGAAATGTTCAAGCGTCAGCAGGTCAAGTTCCTTATCTGCACGGACGTCGCTGCTCGCGGTCTGGATATCACTGGCCTGCCGTTCAGTAAGTTTTTAATTTACTTAAATATGAATAATTAGAAAGATTCTATCCTGCTCTCCCCTCCACTTCCCAGTGATCAACGTGACCATGCCCGACGACAAGGCCAACTACGTGCATCGCATCGGACGCGTGGGCCGGGCCGAGCGCATGGGCCTGGCCATCAGCTTGGTGTCCACGGTGCCGGAAAAAGTCTGGTATCACGGCGAGTGGTGCAAGACGCGCGGTCGCAACTGCAACAACACCAACCTGACCAGTGAGCGAGGTTGCTGCATCTGGTATAACGAACCGAACTTGCTGGCCGAGGTGGAGGACCACCTGAATATCACCATCCAGCAGGTGGACAGCGCCATGGACGTGCCCGTCAACGACTTTGATGGCAAAGTAGTGTACGGCCAGAAGAACCTCAGCTTTGGCACCGGCTACGAGGATCATGTGGAGCAGCTGGTGCCCACCGTTCGAAAACTAACTGATCTGGAGTTGCAATCACAATCTTTATTCTTGAAACGCCTTAAGGTCTAGAGCGGATCTGGAGCGGTTTTCGTTTGCTAAGCAAGGAGAGGATAGGACAGGGTGTGGCGTGGGATGAGGCGACTGCATGACCAACTCATGCGGGAATACTTTTGCGGCGAACACACACACACACATAAATAAGTAGGAAGGCGGAGCTTATGCTCCAGAGAATGCACGTTACGAGTAAACATTCAATTAAACTAACATTAAAATCTTCCGTCTAAAGAGTAAACAGCCTCGGGCAGGTGCTGGAGCTGGAGTCACTCCTCCTCCTCTTCCTCGTCCTCCTCGTGGAATTCGGTGCGCATCTGCTGCAGCTGCCTGAGTTGCTGGCACAGCTGGTTACCGAAGGACTCCACGTAGCGGGGACTGATCTTGTCCAGCAGTGCATAGGGTGTTTCAAAGATCTCCTCCTCGTCCTCGTCGTCTTCGCCCCCGGTGTCGCTGTTGCTCCCTCCTCCGTTGCGGAGCAGAGCTGAGATCCGCTTGTCCTCGTCTATGGTATCGTACTGGGAGGAGACGATTTTGAAGCCGCGACTGGTCACCTGCACGCAGCAGGTGGCGCTCTCTATGGTGCGAATGTTGAGGAAGATCTGCGTGGCATCGCTGGCCAGCTTCGAAGAGATGCAGATTTCGGCGACGTGCGCCTTCACATCGTTGATGATGGCGTTGGCCTCGTCCACGCAGTTGAACGGCTGCTCCTCGTCGGGCTCCACGCTGACTTTCGGCTCGCCCATGGTTCCACAGGCGCCACGGAGTGCTTTGGCTCACGTTTTAATTGAGTCCCAGTCAATTTCCTTGGCTTTTCACAGGCGCAACATGTCTTTTATTTTCCATATGTCACAGCCAGTGTTGTCAATTTAGCTTATTTTAGACTAGATCTCGCATGTTTGAAAATTAACAAGAAATGGAGCTAACTTCGGCACGCCGAAGTTTGTATACCCTTGCAGCTTACAGTTGGATCACTATGAATAAATCAAATTTTATCAAATGAAAAACATTTACACATACCATATTTACAGTTAAAGTTTTTCATTTTCCTCTACGTTTCTATGGCAGCTATAATGATATATTCATCTGATATGCATAAAATGAAAACCGAATTTCTAAAATAATATAATATCTCTGAGCAAATATAAATATTTTGGAAAACAAAGTAGTCTGATTTTGATAAAATAAAAACCGAAATTCTAGAATAATGCATAATGACAATGTCTCAAATTACATGAAAATAAGTTGAAAACTGGCTGTTAAATCTTTTCGCACATAATTTTCCGATCCTTCCTATGGCTGCTATATGATATATCGACTTGGCTGTTGATGCTGATCGAGAATATATAAACTTTATACTTCACTGTGTTTCAAACTTGTGACTAATATTAAAATACCCTGTAAGGCTATAAAATGCTTGTAAAGTAGCAGCTAGCACAGCATTAGCTTAAAATACAGCTAATTTTAATGTTTATTCGACGAAATAAGAATTAATTTAATGTGATTTACAAAGTAAAGAATTTAAAGATGTATGCTTTCTCGCATTTTGGTTTATCTGTAGTTTTTTTTGACAATATTTTTATTTTTTAGCTTATTTTTACTCCCAATCTAGCTTGTTTGGCCGGTCATCTACTAGCAACACAGGTCATTTAACTGAATTGCTTGGCATGCGGGAATACTCTGAAGCATTGGACGTACTGCTCCAGGAGGCCGAGGAGCTGTGCATTGGCAGCATTGTTGCTGAACTGGACCAGGTGCCCACAGCCGTAGAGTTCTGCCGCGACTACTATGCGAAGAACCAGCCGGTGGTCATCCGGCAGGCGCTCTCGTGGCCGGCAATCGGTAAGTGGACACCGGAGTACCTGATCCAGGCTCTCCATGATAGGACCGTGGACGTGGCCGTAACACCCAATGGCTATGCCGATGGCCTGGCCACCCAAAAGGGTAAGGAGTATTTTGTTCTGCCGCTAGAGACGAAAATGAAGCTATCGGAAGTGGTCCGGCGCCTGGATGATCCCACAGGAGCCGTCCACTACATCCAGAAGCAGAACTCTAACCTGAGCGTCGACCTGCCGGAATTGGCCGCCGATCTGCAGGTCAGTGACCTGGACTTTGCTCAGCAATCGTTCAACAAGCCGCCCGATGCCATCAACTTTTGGCTGGGCGATGAGCGGGCCGTTACCTCCATGCACAAGGATCCCTACGAGAACCTGTATTGCGTGATCTCCGGCTACAAGGACTTCATCCTCATCCCGCCACACCAGCTGAGCTGTGTGCCGCGCCGCATTTATCCCACGGGCGTGTACAGGACATCGAAAGGCGGAGAGTTCCACATCGAACCCATTCGGGACGAGGAGGGCAGCGTACAGCTTACTGAATGGGTCAGTATCGATCCGCTGGCCCCCGACCTGGCCAAATATCCGGAGTACGCGCGAGCCAGGCCGCTGAAAGTGCGCGTCCACGCCGGAGACATCCTGTACCTGCCCAACTATTGGTTCCATCACGTGAGCCAGAGCCACAAGTGCATCGCAGTGAACTTCTGGTATGATCTGGACTACGATAGTCGCTACTGCTATTACCGCATGCTGGAGCAGATGACGGCCCGCGGGCCTTACTAGGGGCATCCTAGAATGCGTTGCCTCAGGGATCTGATACCAAGTCCATATCGTCCGCCTTCGGTGTGTCAATATATATTTATTATTGTATTATTACATAATTTAATGTTAAAAATAAAAACTAAAAGCCAATGGTATGGAAACATAAGACGAAGGACAACAATGATTTAACGCGTGTGAATGCTGTAAATGAGTTGATTAATAATCCGTTGTGAGATTAGGAATGTGTGAGTAGTGGTGGCTCGGCAGCATCGTGCGTCTAGTCCAGACTGACGTCTGGCTTCTCCCCGCCAGAGGAGTTGCCTGCAGCCTCTCCTCCATCCGCCTCATCGTCGGGGTTCTCGTTGTTCTCACACTCCAGGTCGCCATTGCCCGAAGCGGAGACGTTCTTCTGATCAGCCTCAGCCAGGTCGGCATCGTTGTTTGAGTCCTGCGACTGAGATTGGGACTGCTCGCGCTCTCGCTTCTTGGCCGGACTGTCGGGAGCGGGCGGCTCCTTGGATTTGCTCTTGCAGCTGCCCTGATGTGGCTGCTCCACCACGAACAGCTGCTCCAGGTAGGAACGGTACCAGAGCAGGAACTCATCGCGCTGCCGCGGCATGTCCATCTTCTTAATCTTGGCGTAAATGCGTTTGGGCGAGATAAGTGGGGAATTCGCGGCCGAGTTCTGAGCAGCAGTCGCCGTCAGCTTAGAGACCTCGGCCAGCAGGGAGTCGTTGATAACGGTGTTGTTGTGTGTCTGGTTGCGAATGCGTCTGATGATGTACTCGATCAGTTCGTGATCCGGCGTCACTTCGACGATGGAGCATGTGGCAGACGCATCTTGTCTTGACGCAGCGACCGGTTCCATTGGCACCTTGAGCATTTGCTGGCAATAAAGACGCAGTTGGTTAAGCTTGGCACAGTGATAGCTCCAAAGGTCGGATAGCTATGGGGTTAGTCGATTACTTCTATGTCTGCCAAAGGGTTTCCTCAAATGGGAAAATTTGTATAGATTTTCTGACTTAACTAAGACCTCTTATGTGAAGGAGATGGGAAATATAACCCCTTGCTTACCTCGAGATTCTCGGATCTAGCGACCGACGGTTCCTCTGAGGGACTGGTCTCGCTCTCCTCCTCATGTCCGTTCTGAGGAATGACCACGGTTAGCTGCTTTACCGGCGATGCCTTCTCGTCTTCTGGCTGATCGCTGTCCAGTTGTAGGCGCATTACCTCTAGCGGCGTTTCACTGCGACTCTCGGTGGCTTCCGCATCTGCATCCGCATCTGCATCCGCATCCGCATCAGCATCAGCATCAGCATCTGCTGACGCCTCGTTCTCGTCTTGATTAAGGGCTTTTCGCAGACTTTGCAGTTCCTGGGACTGCTGCAATTGATGCTGTTGCTGCTGCTGCTCAAAAAGCGTCTCCAGCCGGCGGTACACATCCTCCTTGATGGACTCGTAGAACTTGGTGGTGAACTTATCATTTTTCAGTGCATTGACCAACAGATTGCGATTCAGTTCTTCGGAAGCCGTTTCCTCGGTCTGCTCCATGGTATTGGACTCGTCTACAGGAGCAGCTTCCTGTCCGAGAAGGGGAGTAGTTTCTGCACTTGCCGCCATCTGTGGCATCTCGAATTCCATATACTGAGCCGGCAGCTCGAAGTCGAAGCGAAGGTGACGCTGCTGGAGGGGAGTCAGCGAAACCGCCGAGGTGCTGGGTTTGGCCGGTACCTTGTTCCTTTGATAAAGCGGACTGTTGCCATAGTTAACGTTCATGTTGAGATTGGAGGAGCTGGCCTGCTCGGGCTCCTCATCTCGAAGCGTAGAAAGCTGAGGACGACGACGATTGCGGCGTCTACCGGATCCAAATATAACGTTGTCGTGGTTCTCCTCCACATCGTCCATGTCATCGTCGTCGTGATCGTGATCCGCATGTGATCCATGATCCTCGCGCCAATCACGCTTTCTGACACTGCCACCGCTGTTGTTGAGATTATTGCTGCCAGTGGCGGTGCTGCTGCTATGCAAGGCGGTTAGGGGCGACTCAAAAAATTGGCGACGCTGCTGCTGCTGCTGCTGTTGTTGGTGAATTAAACCATTGCGTGCGGACGGCGGTGCGCCCATAATTTGCGAGGGCTGGAAGTAGCTGGGACGCTGCCGCTGACGACGATACAGCTGAAGGTCCACGTTCAACTCCTCGTTGCTCTTGTTCGAGAGAAGATTCTGGCGCGAGTGGCTGCAAAAGCGCACGGATATTAATGGGTTAATGCAAGCTGTTAGCAAACGGTTCATGTAGGAGTTAAGATATAAGAAAGGCTGATATACTCTTTAAGCCATTGTATTTTTTCTACAAAAACTTTAAGTAATGCTAAGAAGTTATAATGGTAAAATTCAATTATACATGTACATATATAATAAATGATTCTATAGGATGGTACCTTAAAAAAGATTCTAAAGGATTGTACCTTAATCTAAGGCTTTTGATTGTAGTGATGAATGAATTATGTTCATTGTCAAATTGACCCATTTGTTAAACTTGATAATGAACACAATGTTCTCATCGATTCCTAATAAACCTTGTTAGTACTGGATATTAGTCTTGGTTAGTCACTTTCAACTCTGTTAATGGAACACAATTTAGCTTGCAACGGCTCGGTTGCACTTACCGAGGTACAGAATTGAAAATGAAATCAAGCCAAATGGTTGGATATAACTTTTATTGCTTGGACCTTCGACAGAACCCTTCTCCATAACCGAACCCTTATAAAAAAAATTCGTAACATTTACCTGCGGAAGTTGTCCCAGTAGTTATTGGCCCGATTACCTGGCGGCACCTGGTTGTTCAGGGTGACACCAGAGCCACCGGATACTCCTCCCCCAGGCGCTCCGCCCGCTCCCTCAGGAAGCGAGTGTAAATTGTTGGCGTACTGGTTTTGGGTGCGAAGATTCGCGTTGTTCTGATGGATCGTGTTATTGTGGTGGTTCATGAAGATGGGTCCGGGGCTCGAGCGGTAGGTGGGCGGCGACAGTGGCGTCTCGTTGTTGTAGTGCGTCGGCGGTGGCGGAGGAGCGGCATTATTTAGAAACGGCTGCGGCTGATGCTGCGGCGGCTGCTGATGATGATGGGGATCTCCCCCAGTGCGGTGACAGCTGCGTTGATAGTTACTGAAGGCGCTCTGGTGGGCGCTGAAGCCGAAGAGCTGCTCAGACTGGGCGCGGCTAGTGCCCATGCACAAGTTATTGGGCGTCTGACCAATTCCCGGGCCCACAGGGAGATTCGGAGGCGGTACTGACTCAGAGCGCAGCCCAAAACCGTGATCCTGACAGGCCACCACACTCAGACGATCTTGGAGCTGGACGGCGCAAAAGTTAGCCTGTGATGGAGTAAGGACTAAGGAGTAAGGACTGGCTTACCGCGTGTATTTGTGTGTTGAGATTGTCGATCTCCCTCTGCTGGTGCCACAGTGTCTGGTTGCACTGGCACACCGAGTTGATAAGCATCTGCTGGGTCTGCATGAACTGCTGCAGCAGCATGGCATCGGACGAGGCGTTAGATCCGGAGGCGTTCGAGGAGCCTAGCTGTGGTGCCGCCGGCGGTGGCTTGAACTCTGTTCCAGCATTGGCGGTGGCCTGGCCATAGATCGTTGTTGGTTGCTGGCCGTGCCAGGAATTACCGGCGTTGTGCGAGGCTGTAGGATGGAAAGTGGTATAGGAGGCAGGTTTTGTCAATAGCAAAAGCAAAACTCACCCCACATGCCCGGCACTGGCGGCATCGGCGGCGGCATATACTGCGACCTGCTGCTCGAAGGCAGGCTATCGTTGCCCAGGGACAGAGTATCGATGGTCACGTTTAAGTCGTCTTCGTTTAGCGTGGACGACGGAGCCGGCGGCGGCGGTGGCTGTGTGGTGCTCTGTTGGCTTCGGCGCTGCTCCACTACTGTGTTGGCCGAGGCGGCCCGCTTGAGCGTGGCGGAGGAGGCAGTGCGCGCATTGGCGAAGTACTTGTCGCTATCGGTGTCGTCGTTGCCCTCGTCGTCAGCCTCCGAGGTGGTGTTGTTGCTGGCCACATAACGCTGTTCTAGCTCCCGCTGTTTCTGTTCGTATTCCTTGCGCAGACGCTCGCACTGCAGACGCAGCTCGTCGCGCAATTGCTCCTTGCTGGGCGTGGCCTGCAGGGATGTGTCCGCCTCAGATGGATCCTCATCTTCTTCCTCCTCCTGCCGTTGCCTCATAGGCGTGGGAGTTGGAGTGAGACTACTTCTTTTTAGGGCTTCCTCGCCCATTTGGACAGCGGCAGCAGCCTGCTGCTTGCGCCGCTCGATCTCCGCCTTGAGGGCCAAGATGCGATCCCGCTCCTTCTGCAGAGTGGCCGCCTCAGCGCGCAGTTCGGAGGTGACATCGTTTAGGGCGAATACGCGCTGAGCAATCTCAGCCGGCAGTTCGCGCTCCACGCTGGTCCGGGCCTCGCTCCTTCGCTCCAGGGCGGCGCCCATGGGCACGCTTTCCTCGATCTGGCTCACCGTGTTCAGCATGCTCTTCAGCTTGGCCATTTGGGCCTTGAGGGCATCGATGTCGGCCGTCTTCTTGTTGATCATGTTCTGGGCGTGGAGTGCTCGCTGGGCGGCATTAGCCGCCTCTTGCCGCATGATGGGCACGTTTCGAGTGTACTCCACCGGGACAACGCGCTCTTTGGCCGCAGCTGAAGTAGGAGTTGGAGCAGGAGTTGGACCAGGAGCTGGAGCCGGTGTGGGAGTTTCCTCCTTGATGGGCCTGTTCGTCTCCCTAGCCACGCGGTTGATGCTGTTGAGCTCATCTACAAGATGGCGCATATCCGCCCGCTGGCTGCGCAGAGATTCGAGTTTCTCTTGCAAGGCCTGCTGCTCGGCCAGAATCTCGGGTCCATCATCGCCCAGCACGGTGCTCAGCTCGTTCTGGTTATGGATGAAGGCGGTAAGATTCTTCATGCGGCCTACAAGGGATGCCATGTCATCCTGGACCTGCTGCACCGACTCGTACTTCGGTGCGTCACCGCCGTTGCTCGCGTGCGGCAGTTGATCGGCTTGCTGGCGAAGCTGCTCCATCTCGGTGAGGTGCGACTTGGCCAGATTCTGGATGTGCAGAAGCTTGGCCTGCTCGTCCTGCAGGTGCTGCATATTCCGGTTGGAGGCTTCCAACCGCTGCTGCAGCTCATCGAAAGTGGGCGTAGTATCGGGTGTGGGCGTCTCCAAGACGCTGTGCAAGGACTGGATGGATTGGGCGCGGTTGTCGCTCATCTGTATAGAGATTTGTGGTAGTTATATGCGTATAGTCTGTATATTGTGAAGCTCAGCATACCTCGCTTAATGCAACATCCTCCAAGCTGGTCGAATTGACGATGCCCTCGTCCTGCTCAGCGCTAGGATTGATCTCGTGCACCATATTGTAAATTGCCTACAGGTGGAGTAGACAGGTAATTTACTTAAAAGGATATAATCCTCGCGGTCTTAGGATTCACCTCAGCAGGATTCGAACTGGACTGTTGTCTGTTGCTGTTCAGATTGTCGACCAACTCCAACATGGAGCGCAAGGCATCAGTCTGGGAGCGACCGGATTCGCTTCTGGAGCCCAAGCCGGGCAGACTGAGAAGGCGGTGGACAAGTGTCTGCAGGCCGGCAGTCGACGGCGTAGACTGTTGCTCCTCCGTGCCGCTATAGTTCCCGTTAACGTTTAGGTTTCCGTTCGTGGTGCTGGTGTTGGCGTTTGGTATAACCACACCAACTGTAGCATTCGGAGACGTCGACTGACGCAGACGCTGAAGGGACGACGAGGTTGCGGGGGCTGCAACAGATGTGGATGACGACGTTGTCGATGGCTGATGCTGGACGCGCTGCACGGGACGCACGGGGAATCGATAGCGCTGCTGCTGCTCCTGCAGTTGCTCTGTTAGGAAGAGAGGTAAGTTCAGTGCTAGCGTGGGCTTGTGGGCTGCGGACGACACCGCCTTCGTGGGCGTTTATTTTCGTGCGCGGCGTATTTATAGAACATGAACTGGCGCACCGATTATTGTGTGGGCCAGCGGCCAGTACTTGGCCAGGTGCGGATATTGGAAATTACTCAATGAATCCGGAATGAAATTTGTGTCTTTTCTGAAAGTTCTAGGCACTCACCTGCCGAGTCGTAGTTGCTACTGTGTTCCGCCGCCAATTGACGCAGGATCTCGCGCTGCTGCTGCTGGGCCGGTGGCCTGGTTTCCTTTGAGCTAATGGCTGTCAACTGGTTCTCCGGGGTTCGGATCTGGCCGTTGATGCGTGCGCGCTGGATCAAATCCTTGAAGCAACAGCAAACAAAGGATAGCAGAAATATCAGCACCAGAAGGGCGGCAATTTTGCTGCTATCTATATAGGGTGTATATATATATCTGTCTATTCAGATATATATATATATAAAAGCTGACGGGATTCGATGTGCGCTGTGGCTGCTTTCGTTTTTGCTACTGAACCGGTGGCCAACGATCGCTGGCCGAGATAAGTGCGAAGTGTATTTATAAACCGAGAGAAGGCACCTTCGTGCTCTTCTACGGCGGGGATAACTCACGTTTAGCATCTTCAGCGTTTCTCGCTGCATGGGCTCCACGAAGTCCGGATCCGGCTCGCCCAAGTGCTCATGATGACGCCGGGAGCGAGCGGATCTGTTGGTCGCCGTTCCGCCTGTGGGAGCACCATTCACTTGAAGCTGATGCTGTTGCTTGGGCACGGCGCCGGTTGCTTCGCCCACGGAATTGTTGTTGCTGCTGGCGCTGCTGCCGTGGTCAGCAGCCTGCTTCAGAGGCGGCGCCATTGTAAAAACTTATAAAACAATAAATAATTATATGCGTGCACGGTGGAAACTAGGAAATTTTAATATATATATTTTTTGTTGTACTCCAACTTTGTTTTTTTTTTCTTTGCTCTGACAGCTGACGAGAAGTATCGGTGCAAAAGTAAATATTGTAGAGCAGGAATGGATATCGATATATTCTTCAAAGTATTATTAATTTCTTTTATGAATGGTATTTAAGGTACAAAGAAGATAAATATGTAGTATATTAGATTTTTTCATTTGCAGTTTGTAATTACCTGAAGAATACTGTCACCATTACTTTTTAATATGTCCGAATTTGTATGCACCTATCGTTATATCGATAGCTTCAATTGCAATACGATATGATACGCCAAACATGACATCGAGATTTTTAACCGTCAAAACATATTTAAAAATTAACGTTGAGTTTAAAAGGGATTTGTAATAATTTAAACAATACTATGATTTTGATTTTACTGGACTATAGATCAATTAATTGAACAAATCATAAATACCATTTTAAAATGGTTAATCATATATTTGTTAGATAAGTATACATTTGAAAGTAATTAATTTGAATTATATACTCCTATCTCTTGGTAATTCAGCATTTAATAGTACGTTATTTTCCCTGTTTGCGCTGCATTATCTCCTCCTTGAGCGTCCTGATCCGATCCCTCTCCTCCCTCAGGCTCTCCGCCTGACCCCGCAGATCGCTGGTGAAGTCGGTGAACATGTTGAGCATCGTATTCAGCAGCTCCGCGTTATCGACAGGAGAACTTTGACTGGAACTTGGACCCTCGGTGGACTCCTCCGATTCGGCGGCCACACGCACCTCGGAGGTTGTGGATTGACGACTGCTCGTGCTGGAGGAACTGATCTGTGTCGTCTGCCTGGTTGACATGTGCTCCTCGATCATTTTTGTGGTGTCTACCATGTGCTGGACACGCTTGAACTGAGCCTTCAGTTGGGCGATCTCGTTCAGCTTTTGCTGCAGGTAACTGGCCGTCTCCTCCTTGTCCTCTTCTTCTTCCTGGGTTTCTGGAGCAGTTTCCTCTGTGGAGGTATCAACCGAAGAGGTCGAGGACTGTTCCGTCACTGCTTCCACTTGGCTAGCCTCCACTTGACCTGCTTGCACTTGGCTGGTAACCGTCTCCTCTTGCACCACGCGGACTGACTGCCGTTGCTGATGACGCTGGGCATTCAGCAGGGTGAGCTCTGCGGCTCGCAGCCGCAGGGTCTCCATCTCCTGGAGCAGCTCCCGGTGCTCCTCCTGCATCTCCTGTAGTTGCCGATTCGAAGCAGCCAGGCGCTAGAAAATTCAGAAAGAACTATCATAATTACATGTTCTACAAATTGTCTTATTTATTTTAGGATACATCAGCAATATGTATTCTTGAACCTTTGTGACTGGTTCTGGCATTTTTAGAATGCAGGTCTGCCTTGGGTGACACAGAGACCTTTACATATTTCAGTTCTATTGTTCTAGAATTTTCGAAATGACTTGCGTTTTATATGTAAAGAACATTAATTAAATTTACCAACAAATACAATGTTAATGGCCATAGGAATGTATGACTTGTTTGTATAAATTTTCTTTTAAATTATTAAGAAAGAATGTGATTTTAGTGCCAGGGAAATATCTATAGTACATAGCGCTCATAATTAGAATGTAAAAGATGAAATTAACCTTAAAAGTTATTGAATTTAAATATATCTTGCTAATAATCTAAGATTAATCTTTGTTAATTTATATCTTAGACTGAAGCTTACCTCACTGAGGGCAGCATTCTCCCCGTTTTGGGGCCTATTCAGCTCGTTGACCATGTTTTTCGATGTGCCTGAAGAAGAACAGAGGGAATCTTTTGTATTACTTACTATATGCACACATATCCCGCACATTAATGACTTTTTTTCCAATACAAACTCATGCCCACCGCAAGGCACTGTCTATAAATAAATTCCCATTTGTTGAATTCACTTCATGCTTTGACTAATGTCAATCATTTTGGCATCTCTGAAGAAAACATAACCAAATGCAGTAATTATGCAAACTTACACTGGGGTGTGAGTTTCGCTTCTCAGTTGATGAATAATTTCTTTTGAAATAATATTTATTTTGAATCCACGGAGCAGCTAGCAGTGTTCGGAGAGATGCCCCAATTCCAACTGAATCGAAGTGCCGAAAACGAAAACGAGAATTTTCAAACGATACGCGATGCGTTCGTAGAATTTCGTGGATCAGGCGGCGAGTGTTTCGGTAATGATGTGAGAGATCTTGTATCTTATATTCTAATTATATGCACAGAAAAAAATTTAACCATCGAAAGCTTATAACTAAAGAAAAAATAGCTAATGTAAGACTTTTTTATGCATTAAGGATTTTATAGAAAATAAAAAATAAATGTAAATATAAGATAACAAAATTAAGTAAAAGGCTTACGTCCTCGTTAAAGAGATCTTAATACAATCTTTTGATTGAATTTAAACGCATACCTATTAAAGGCAGGAAATAGCTACTGTAGGTCCAAAATTAAAATACTCAAATGCCCATGTATCCCTAGAATTAAAATTGTCAGCTGTGAAAACATCGATATGGAGATATCACAATCAGTTAAATGTTTGAAACTGAAAGTAGCTCATTTTCACGGGCTGCAGAAGGCAGTTGGACTGAGAAGCTAAAGATGAGTAGAAGTGCGTGAGTGAAGAGTTCATGTTTATGGATACTCAATCAATGTATTTATTTTCTTTTTTTAAGGCCAATTGCTTGTAATTGTTTTGGTATGCGGAATATTAGCTACCAGAGCTGAGATTGGGACTGCAACTGAAGGAGAGGCTGGAGCTCCTTCAAGCACAACTACTCCCACGTTCGATGACAATAATTCTTTAATATTGGGTAACCTCAGTCTATGCGGAAATGTGGCTGACAATGTGTTCCTGCCCTTTGTGGGAGACTGCAATAAGTATTACCTCTGTCGGTGTAAGTAGAATTCATGGCATAAATTAAATAATTTTATTACCATGAAATATTCTCAATTTTTCAAGCTGGCCAAGCTATAGCGTTGCAGTGTGAATGGCCCTACGAGTTCGATGCTCCCAGCCAGAGCTGCGTGAATCCCGGCCAGGCGGACTGTTTGCCCACTTGTGAGGCCTTCAACTTCACCACCTTTAGTTACCAGCGCACTTGCACCAAATACGTGCTCTGTTATTACGGTCGCCCTGTCCTGAGGGAGTGCCACGATGGCCTCCAGTACAATTCCCGAACGGATCGATGTGACTTCCCCAAGAATGTGGACTGTGTGGAGTCAGAGTGTTCCATCTACTACAATGCCTATCATTTGCGCTATGTGCCCAGCAAAGTGTCCTGCGAGAAGTACTTCCTCTGCGGCAATGGAGTTCCCAGGGAGCAGACATGTACCCCGGGCTTGTACTTCAGTACCAAGTGCGATTGCTGCGATATTCCGTCGAAATCGGACTGTCAGGTGGGAGTAAAGACTATATTCTGAAGTGAACTAATTGTGAAGCCTTAACCTTGTAGATCCCTGCTGATCAGCGGAAGTCTCAGCTCTTGTCTCGTCTTCGTCCTGAAGTAGTTGAAGGAATCTGCCCTCCTTCTGGTGTCCACTTCTATGCCCACGAGTCACGCCAGGATGCTTACTACTACTGCGCGGAAGGTCATGGTTTGGTCCTCGACTGCTCTCCGGGTCTTTGGTATGATTCTAAGATTCAGGAGTGCCGTGAAGCCCATAATGTGGGTCGTTAAAGGGGGAGTCAATAAAATGTAATACAGTGAAAAGTGAAGTTAAGATTTTATTTGGGTATTTTAAATTGGAAATACATATCTCTAGATATTTTTAACTTTCTATCCTTTAATATTAAGAAACAATTGGAATGACAAAATAGACTCTAAGTCAAGAGTTGCTCAGCCAGGATAGCCTACGTTTTCTTGTGATTCTAATCAGTGTGCCTTTTTTCCATAATTTTCTAGGGCTTAGGCATATGCTTTAAAATGTTCCACAAAAAATATCAGATAATGTATGGGAATCAGTGAAGAAAATCTTTATTTTCAGAACTTAAGCGCCGACGAACTGAGGCTCTCGGCACTCTCCGCGCTTGGCATCGAACACCAGACCTGGAGTACAGTCCAGGGTGACACCGCGGCCATTCAGGCAGTAGTAGTACGCCTCTGGGCGCTTCTGGTGGGCAATGAAGTGGGCTCCCTCCGAGGGACACTCGATGTCGGCGCTGCGTGGAGGAGCGCGGGCAAACGGCAGGATGTTGCGCTGCAGACTCTCAACCTGAAAAACATGATACGTTAGCTATCTTCCAAGGACCTCTGAATTACTCCTCTATAATACTAACCGTACAGTTGACCTTGGAGGCAAAGTCGCAGCTCTGGGTTTTCGGGTTGTACTGCAGACCGTAGGAGCAGTTCTGGACCGTGGGCAGGCCGTTCAGGCAGACGTAGTACTTGTTGCAGCTCGCCTTGCTGGCTATGAACACAATATCCTCGGGATTGTTCTCCCGGATGCACAGGTTGTCCGCGCAGTCTACATACTGGGGATAGTCGCAACGATCGGTCTGGGAGTTGTACTGCAGGCCATCGGAGCAGGCGCGCACCACTGGGGTGCCGTCGAAGCAGAGCACGTACTTATTGCAGGTGCGGTCGTAGCTGAAGGATTCCAGTCCACGAGCCTTGCAGGACGGAATGCAGCTGGCCTCCATCACTGGTACGCACTGCTGATCGCGGGAATCGAAGTAATATTTTTCCGGACACTCCCGGGGAACAGCCGTCTCACCTGAAGTTGGAATTGAGAGACCATTGTGGTTTATCTGCGACATCCGCTGGGTGGCTACTCACTCATGCACAGGTAGTACTTGCTGCAATTGCTCACGTGTGGCAGGAAGAGGTTGTTGACCACATTCGAGCAGATGTTGATGTCAGCATCAGCTGCTCCATTGCTACCAATCAGGGCCAGGATGGCTAGCAGGATCATGGGGTACATCACTAGAAAAAATGGTTTTACTGTAGACATGCGCAATTCCTAGGTGCGAGCCCTACTCACTCTTTGAACTCGGTTTCCTCCACTCACTGTCGCCTGAGCTCGAAAAACGTCCCTATTTATAGGTATGCCCCTTTTTGGCAATCACTTGCCGTTTGTTTTGGTTTGCTGCGAATTGGAATACTTATCAGATGGGGATGCATGATTTTCTATTGTAATTAGAAGCATTCAAATTCTGCTGGAGTAGATAGTGAGGAACAAGAGCCAATCTGGAGGTGGTCTAGTCAGCAACCCTTCTAAAGTTGGCAGCATTATCAAGCATTAGGAAACACGTGTAAGGATGAGTCACACAATTGTACTCATGATCTGTTGTAATTGTTACAATTGGTTAGGGAGATAAGGTAGTTATATAAGAAAAATTTTCATTACTAAACGTACACATAGAAAAAATTATATGGTGAATGTCTTGGGCTTTAAGGATAACTTTAGCCTTTATATTTTGTAAATACTAAATTATTTATGTCATAACGATGTTGTTTTGGATGACTTATCAGATCTGTAATATCCTGTACTTGAGTGATCTCTGGAAAACTTTGTCAAACTACATAATGTAGACAGATGATATCCACGGTTTCTGGGAACCAGTCTATCCCTAGCGTTTTGAGTACTGTCTCAACTTATCGCCATGTTTGAACCAGATAAATTGACATTTCAAGTGTTTGGGAAAATTAGGTAGTTCGTCTAAGAGAGGCGTGTGCCGAAATTAGCAAGTGATAAGGAAAAGTTGGCAAGAACTCATTAGGCGACGACAAAGTGAACTCAAATGATTCGAGTTATAAATTGGATATTTTCCAGTCAAACAGCAAACAGTTGGTTTGCACATCTCGAACTGTCCAGGAGTAAGTAGCTCTGGAAACCACTTTTATTGCCTACGCATTTATACCATTCCCATTGGCCAACGGCAGTGAAGTGGCTGATAAACTCTGGCTTTCTGCTCACCCTTTTGCTGGTGGCTGGAGCGGACGATGATCTAGTGGTGGCACCCCAGCCTGGCGATGATGGCAGTATTGAAGACGATATTTCCATCAAGTATGATATATATAACAGCAGCATCAACATCTGCGAAAATGTGGCAGATGAAGTCTATCTGCCCTATGTGGACGACTGCGACAAATACATCGAGTGTCAGAGTGAGTTAAAAGCCAAATAGGGAATGAATGAATAAATTAATATAATTAATTACTAAACTGCTTGGTAATTAAGATGGAAAAATAGCAAAAATCGGCAGCTGTCTGGAGCTAGAGAGGGCAACGCCCACCCTCTGTCTTCAGGAGGGTAAGGTCTGCAACCTGGGATTCGACCCGGTCTTCCAGGTGTGCACCTACCAGAGCAAGGTGCAGTGCCTGCCCAAGTGCGAGAGCTTTGCTCTGAGCAGCTTCTGCTACGACAACACCTGCACCAAATACGTTCTCTGCTACTACGGGCGCCCTGTCCTCCGAAAGTGCCACGACGAACTCCAATATAACAACGTGACCGACCGCTGTGACTTTCCCCAGTACGTGGACTGCGTGGCCAATGATTGCTCCGCCACCAACAATCCGAACAACATTACCTACATAGCCAGCAAGGCATCCTGCAATAAGTACTTTGTCTGCTCCAACGGCCGGCCCTGGGAGCAGGAGTGCTCCGCTGGCCTGCTCTACAACCCTGAGTGCCAATGCTGTGACTATGCCAAGAATGTCCAGTGTTCTGTAAGTGGTCCTTGGAGAGAATTACCTTTAAAAGAGTTTGATTAGATTTGTACATTATAATTATTATTATTAATATTATTATTACTTAAAAGATTGATGCCACGGCCAGGAATATTAAGCCCTACTCCCGATCCCCTCTGCGTCGAGCTGACATCCAGTGTCCCCAGGTGGGAGTCCACTTCTACCCGCACAAGTCTCGTCGAGATGCCTACTACTACTGTGTCGATGGCCGAGGTGTCACATTAGACTGCACTCCGGGTCTGCACTACGATCCAAAGGTGGAGGAGTGCCGCGAGCCGCAATACGTGGGTCTTTGAGACCTTTTTGAAAATAAAAAAATGTTAAAGAAAATAAGAAAGGAAAATTCTAACCGACTTCCCCTTTTTCCAAGTGTACAAAATGATCTCTTACAACTTTTATCGATTATATTAAGCTCTTTTCGTTCGACCTTTAATCGAATAGCAGCCCGACAGACAACGCGCCTAAAGTTTTTAAGTTTAAAAAATAAATTTGAAGTCAGGGCGCATGTGCGGTGCAGCCACCGTGCTCTTGGAGAGCAGCCGTTCTCTCACTTTCGCTCTTTGCCTCTCTCCGCCATTCATGCTATGCGGAGTGCTGCACCCGCCCACCCGCTCGCCCACATTGGCGCACGGCCACACATACAGAAAGCAAAAACAAAACGCTGTCTGCTGGCAAGCGAAACAAAAAAAAAGAAAAGAAAAGCGCCACTGGCTGAGAGGGAGGTGGTGGGGCCGACGCAAAGGGGGTGGTTTGGCCGTCTGCGAAACTCATGAAAGTGAAAACGAGCACGGCGCTGCTTCTGTGGTGCTGCCCAGCAGCTGCATTCGCACATTCAGTTGGCTGCGAGTCCTTGCTCCGTTCGAATCGGAGGCGCTGCACACACCACCCACCGCCGCTCCCCCGTCGTTGTCGCCACTCTTCGTCCCCGTCCGCCTTTGCCTACGCCTCTGGAAAATACAGTTAGTCGAGCGCGATTCCGCGGCAAGGAAAGAATCTCCTTGCTTTGAATCGAACTGAATTCAAAAGAAGTTTGCAAGTCGCGTGAGTCCTTCGCGTGAGTGTGAGCAGCTCCCTCTAGAAGGATATTTATTTGTGTGTGCTCTCGTCTCGTGTGTGTTTGTCGGGTCAGTTGAGCGTTCAAGGACTCTGCTGCAGCGAAGAAAACCAGAATCAGAAACAGAAACAGAAACAACAATATGTATGCAATAACGGCCAGAAACGTGACGGCCGCGTGCCAATAAAGGCGGAGGAGGAGGGCATTGAAAAGCTGAAGGGGAAATATCTGAGAGCTCGAGAAAATATATATTGCAGGTAAGAAGAAAGCGTGCTGCACTTGAAAACAACCCACACAGCCACAGCCACAGTACATCCCACATACGCACACAGGCACATTGCACCGCATTGCTCATACGCAGTGTACGCCATCAAGTGGGCAGGCAGGCATTCAGTATCAGTCCCTGACTGCACCTCCCCTTGGAGCCACTCGAATGGGACAAATTCACTTCCCGCCAACGAAAAATCGCATATAAAACGAGCGCTCGTCACTCGCCCTCCCGCTCGCAAAAGAGCAGAAATAATGGCAGCTCGCAAAGGTTATCCATCCGAGTGAGAGTGAAAAGGCGAATGTATACGGGGGGTTGTTCCAGCTTTAAAGTTTACAATTTCTGTTTTGTTTTGGCATCTTTTCCCCATGACGCATAAATTTCATCCGCCGGAGGTGAGGATAACGCTCGGGTAAACACACAGCGGCAAACACGAATGTCTGGCATTTCATTTATGCAATGGACGGTCAAAAGAGGTTGGGATAGCTCCCGATTCCCAAGAATTTCCCAGTGCCTGGCCCAGGAATTTCATTCAATAAACATTTCTCTCTGTGAGTTTTCCTGTGTGTCATCTGGCAAACTCAATGAAGGACCCTTTTTCGGCGGCAATTGTTAAAAATGGATGGATTTTAATATTCATAATACTATTCTAATATTTTAAACTAATAAGGACTACCAAAACTTTATTAATAGTTTCTTGCCTGGATTAAAATAGTTTTTAATTAAATAAAATCACCCCTTGAATTACTGACATTATCTCCATCTTTGCTCATTAGATTAGTTTTGATTTCCTGCTGGCATTTTGCCCGAACCTAATCCTCCCCTGAATCAGAAGGGCCTCTTTGGGCGCTCCACGTTCAGCTGTTTCCGTGGTGTAGCGGTTATCACATCTGCCTAACACGCAGAAGGCCCCCGGTTCGATCCCGGGCGGAAACATGTATCGAGTTCTTTCTATAAAAATTGGGAGAACTTATTTTTTAAAGTTTGTTAATTTATTTTTAAGAAAAAGAATACAGTTCACAGAACAATAAAATATTAAACCCCAAGATTTCACGCAATTCAAGTTTGTTTTATGTTAGGCAAGCTCTTTAAAATGATTTTGTAGAACGTATTCAAAGGATTCGTTAGTCTCTGGCGGGTTTCCTGCATGCACTTGTTGAAATGTATGCTAATGAGTTTGTTTATAATCAGAACCACTTGTGCATTTTTATAAAACAAATTGAGGGGTGCAATAACTTTTTTATGGTAGTTTTATATTGCACAATTCTTCACATTTTACAATGTTTTCTATTGTAAAGAATATTAAAATAATTAAAATATTTTACTTCAATAAGGAATAAAATAATTGTATTAAATTATTAAGACAAAAAATAAAAATTCAAGACATTTTAACCTTCTACAAAATATATAGAGGAAGAGGGTTAAATATAACATTCAAGAATTCAGGAATTATTTAATGCTATCTACGATTATATATAATTTCTCTATCTAATTTTTGATTAATTAAGTATACGTAGCTGTACACAAATTCTGTTAAATAAAAAAGTAATTTTCACATGTTTCCGCCCGGGATCGAACCGGGGGCCTTCTGCGTGTTAGGCAGATGTGATAACCGCTACACCACGGAAACAGTTGAAACTACCGCGTCCCAGAGGCCAAGTTTAACGACCGCCGCTGGCGGCAGGCCACGAGAAAACGAGTTCAGTGAATAAAATCTGAATAGCTTTTGTATCTATTTAAAGTGATTATAAACTGAATGCTCCAAGGCGGCCAGAGCGAGTCCGAGTGATTGGGTAGTTTGCCATCGGGGAAGGCGCCGAAATGGTAATGAGATATTTTGATAAAAGAATTATTATTTGGTAGGTGCTGCTGGGAAAGTGATTTATGTAGTGGGTAAATATTAATTATAACAAGTTTAATGGGCATTCTTTGTGGCAATTTAAAGTACTCCCCCTCTTTCCTTGTAGACAGCGGGGAAAACACTTTTTGCTGTCAGAACAGAGGCAGCCCTCAGCTGAGACAATGTCAATGCCCAAGTTTCATTGAGTTCCGCAAAAATCCTGACCAGCAAATCAAGCTGAACTTTACCCTGCCGAGTGGCAACAAAACTAAATCGCAGGCATCCGCTGGGGGCTAGGTCGAGGGATGCACAAAGCCAAAGCATTGAACCCATGGCCAGGACTCGCAGGACGAGGGGGGTGCAAACACAAACCGAAATCCGAGTGGCGCCAGGCGAGAAATGGAAACGAAATGAACCTATCAAAAGGTTGTCAAAATGTCTCTTTTAAATATGTTTATTTTATTACCCTGGCCCCGTGCCTGGGTATTTATTTATTTGCACTCAGAGCTCCGGCATTGTGTAATGCTCTTCTACTCGAAGAAGTTGTTGACAGCCATTGAACTTTGAACCTTGAGGCCAGGCGGACAGAACACAAAAGTTGCCGAAGTAAAAGTTATTTTATTGTGCGGTTGATTTTTATGATGGTTGGCCACAGGGCCAACGGTGCGTATGCGTACTTGATTGTTTATAATTCGAAAAATTCATTATTTCTCTGGGGCTCTTTAAGTACGCTTCTGGTCGTTGTCAGCCTTGATTGGCTAATACCGCAGGGGCACGGTTCAACGAACAGTTAAGCAAATGCAAACACCAGGCACAATGGGACCCGAATTTTCTCCGCCCAGGAACACAGTCAGCATCATAATCCATCTTTGAATAGTTCGCGCACCCCAAAGTCTCGCCTACATCGAACAAAGCAGGACCTCACAAAGAGCTTCCCAGGGTGAAGGGGTTGTCTCCAAGAGAACTCATTTCTGACGCCTTCTAAATTAATAAATTACTTCTGTATACGTATAAATTTTTAAAAATATTCATAGTCAAGGATCTAAAAATTTTTTCGGTCCAAACCCCATTAAGTACGCCACTGCCGGTCCATGTCCTTTTCCCGCACAACCACTAATCCCAGTCTGTGTGTTTTGGCGCGCTTGGGGCTTTGGCGGCGGTGTTGTTTGGTGTTGGGTTTGCTGCCAATGACACGGGAAGTGAAAGCGTTCAATGAATGTTTTATTTTTCGGGCGGGTTCCTTGACCAGGAGAGCAACCTTTGTTCCTTGTTGCACCTTCGTCGAGGGGCGCACAAAGAGGAAGTGCCATGGCAGGACCATGATACGGCCAGGAACTGCTGGAGGCAAGGGGTCGGGTCTGGCAGACAAGGAAGACGACTGAGGCAGCCTCATAAAATGCGATGCGCACGTTTCCTGTTTTGGCTTTTTGGGGATGCAAACAGAAGGGGGAAGTGCAGGCGAATGCGAGCCACGGGCACCGGGGATAACTCTCTTCCGTCTGGCAGACACAAAGCCAAATGAGTCAGAGACGCTTTGTCTAGTCAAGGGCTTCCCCCTGCCAAACACACTCAGCGTGAACTTCAAATAAGTTTGCAGCACTTAATGCCAACTGTCTGTCTGTCTCTTAGCACTTAAAGGACATGTTGTCGAGATGTATCCGTATTTTTCACTTGAAACTTAAAGCTGCTTGTTCCTTGACTTGACTCTACTTTAAATCCTTACTTTCCTTTGCAGTTGCATCCTCCTGTGATAGCTATGCATTTCTGGATCGACAAGCGCTCGCAGCAGTGCGGCTTTGGACGCTCCCGCGTGGCCGCCTCGCTGTCCCATGCCGGCAGCGGTCTGAGCTACGGCCATCCGCCGAGGAGGGCCAAGTCCACCAGTTGCAGCAGTAACAGTGCGGGCGGCGTGGGCGGTAGTGGACAGACCATGCCTTCCGTGCACCGTACCTTGCCTCAGGCACCCTACGACCTTCACCAGCCGGGCACGAGCCGTCAGTCGCAGTCGCATTCGCATTCCCAGTATGCAAATAACAACTCTCATCAGCAGCAGCAACACATGTTGCAGCAACATTCCAGCGGTGGCACCAGCAACAACAACAACGCAAACAGCAGCCACCATGTGGCTGCCACGGGAGCACCAACCACTGCCAGTAACAACAACAATGCGGCTTCCTCGGCAGCCGTTCTAACCGGAAGCGGAACCATCGTTCCGCTGGTGGCGCGTGGCTCGCACTATCAACACCATGGAAGCACACGTTACGCACCAAGGGCACAGCAGCAGCAGCAACAGTTGCATCAGCAGCAGCACCAGCAGCAACATCAGCACCAGCAGCAACATCAGCACCAGCAGCAACATCCGCAGCAGCAGCAGCACTACAGCTATCATCACCCGCAGTTTGGCAACATGGCGGTGCCCGTGAGGCACTACGATGCACATCAGCAGCAGCAGCAACAGCAGCAGTATTCGGGCCATGTGTACGCGTGAGTACATTATCCTTATATCTTTTCTTTATTAAGCTTACGAATCCTATTCCAGTGACGATGCCTACAGCGCTTACCACCACTCATCCCATCACCAGCACGGCAGCAGCAATCATTCGGGCAGCGGCAGCCACAATCCGCGACCATCGGCTGCCTATGCCGCTCCACGTCGCCACAATTCCAGCAGCAGCATGAGGCATTCCACTGTGCCAGTCGCAACCACAGCCTCAACCGGGGCAGTCACATCATCATCAGCAGCAGCAGCAGGGGCAGCTGTAGAAGTGACCACTGCTGCTGGCACAACGGCACCGGGGCCCACGGCTGCAGCAACTTCGCACAGCAACCAGCTGCAGCAGCAACACCATGCTCTTCTCCAACACGCTGACTCCCAGCTGCTGCCCAGCCACCTGAAGTGCGGCATGTGCGCGTCCTTGGTGCTGGCCTCGGTGTTCGTGGCCGGGACCAAGTTCTACTTCGACCACCAGGGCACCGGGCTGGAGGTGCTCATCTTCTGCGCCTTCTCAGCCACCTTCTTCCTGGCCGCCTGCATGGTCAGTCTGTGCCGCATTCCCAAGGGGTTGCTCTCGAGCGCGGGTCGCGCCGAGGCACGGGCGGCTGTATGCCAGAGTCGTGGTGTGAACTCATCCTTGCCGGATTTCGATGAGAGCCCGCCCCGCGCCTGTGTGTACCAGATGAGGGTGCCCTTCCAGGAGCAGCAGCAACTGACCGCCGGAAGCCCACCGGCAGCGGCGGCCACTGCGGGTCCGCCGCCCTACCACATAGCCATACTGCTGCCGGAACAGACCCCGGCGGCTATGGGCAAGCAGCTGCCCCTGGATGAGTCGCCGCCGCCGTCTTACGACAAGATCCTGGTATAGGGACGCGGACCCGGACCCGATCCCTGACCCGCAATGCACAACGCCAAGTACTTTTGCTCAGTATTTTTCTAAAAGAGATATCACCATTTATATGAACATTTACACGGCATATATATAGATATAGAAGTTATATATATATCAGACAAACATATACTATATATGCGTACACGAATACGTACTTTTAAGCTCCGGAGTAATATTTTTACAATTTCTAAGCCCTCTAAGCCCTAGAACCATACTCTTCCATCCCCCAGGCCAGGACCCGAACACGTCTTCTTCTACTGTCATTTTTGTTCTGTGATATGCTCAAGAGATCAAGAAGTCGTAAGCTATTAGATCAACATATGTGTGTGTTAAACCATAAGCTACCAACCAATCAGCCAATGCAACGAGAAAAACTTAGAAATAGCTGGTACCGTAAGAATAAAGGGAAATCAAGCAGCAGTATTAGCGGGCAGATAATATTATTAAAGTAACCAGCCAGTGGCATTCACTTATCAAATACGCAGAAGAGAGTGCAATATATTAAGTAAAACCGATACAAGATTTAAATAAAATCAACAGGAGTTGTATTGAAAATTAATCAATTGTTTTCTTTGCTACTAAATAAGCCCTTGTGAAAAGGCAGACCAATCAAAGTTGGCTCTCTTTTAGATATTTCCAAAGATTTGTGGATTTTCAGTTGATTTTTGTAGACTGCACACATTTCAACACGTTAACCGTTTTTGTTCTATTTAATTTTGTTTTATAATTACTTGTACGGCTTAAGACAATCATGTTCATCCCCTCAAATGGCGATGTCCCCGCGAAGGATCCCGCCCGCCGTAACTCACGAAACTTCCTTCTGGAAAACCGGCAAATGGTCAGCCAGCATCCCAAGGACAAATTGAAAGTCCGACAAAGATACGATCGGCCAACGATCGCCACTTTAGCGAGGAGCTCAGGAGCTCACTGCGCTCAACGTCGTCCTGCTGGCGGAACGATGAGGACTAAGCACTTCGCCGAGAAGCAGGTCCAAACGGATGACATTAGCGACGAGCGTTTCCTCAGTGCCGCTATGCTCAAGTGCTCGGAGAGGGGGCACTTCCGGCCAGCTCGAAGCGAGGGAGACGAGCCGGATCACAGAGAGGGGGAGTCCTGCGGAAAGGGCCTGCGTCTGCGGAGGTCTGCGTCCAACTTCGAGCTGGGCAAGATGCCGGAGCAACGCGATGGCTACCAGTTGGGGCAGTACACACTGTCCCGGCCGTTAGCCACCGGTTTCGGCATTGTGCCCAGCTCGGGTGACCAGTCCTCCGCCGGCTCACCCTCCTCCAGGGCGAGTACGCCGAGAGTAAGGCAGATGGACATTCCGGAGATGGTGGATGTCGACTTGGAGGAATCACTAAGTATGCGATCGCAGACGTCCTGCGATCAGCTTTCTGATCCTCCTCCAGAACCACCGCAGGAGCAGGAGTTGGAGGTGATGAAGCCCCAGGTGGAACACTGGGCGGAGGAGCAGCACGAGGAGCAGATACAGTCCAAGTTGAATCCAATGTCGGGCGAACTGCGCCTAGTGCTTTTGGAGGCCGCCCGTGAGCGCCAAAGGCAACTGATCGCCGAGTATAACAGGCTGCCCATTTCCATGGGCACGTTGCGCGTGCGCAATCTCAAGCGGCTGCTGGAGGAGCAGCTGGACTTGGTGGACAACGACGTGAGTGTGCTTTCTGAAGCAAAGGCGAATACGCGGCAATTCGAGCAAATAAATTGTAATCGAAGACGATTATTTAGATAAAAGTATCAAGAACGCATAATCTGTACAGAATGTTTATTTTTGTACGAGCAAATGCAAATTGAGTGGGGAAAAAGTGTTCTTCCTCAAAGTTGTATAATTTATTATTGTATTGTGGGAGTTATTCGGTTTTATTTTCTTGTCAAGATTCGTTCATATTATTTTTAAAGGTTGGTAGACGAAATATTTTTTAAATTGCAATCAATATAAGTTTATGTGAATTTATGATAATCCACTTACCTACTTAATTATAGATATATCTAAAACTGCTGCAAAGAGCATTTCCTGAAGAGGAACAATTATTAAACACAATAAACAACGTTGCCAATCCGAATCCGTCATCCATTGACGAAATCGAAAGTGAAACTGCAACCATAAAATACCCTCAAGTATCATTCTAAATAGTCAAAACTTTAGCTTCTTCATTCCCTTCATGAAAAGCGTTTCTGGGGGAGTAAGATTCTTTGGATAGGTTTCGATCTATTTATCTTACTGGGCGATCAGAGTCATATATTCAATATACTGCACACACTGAAAGACGGACCCAAGAGCATTTCTACTTACGATGACTTAGACTAGGTTGGGATGGGAAAAGAATACAACCTCTGAAAAAATTTACTGAAAACGCTGGGGACAATCTACGTGAATATGAAAATAACCGCCAAAAGAACCGCTGTTCTCTTTCCGTGTGGTAATGTATTTTCTTTTAAAACTCGAAAATCTTTGCTTAATTTAATTTTTTTTATCACTTTGGATCTAGACATGAAGCGGGATATTAAGAATTCCGTGATTAAAATATAGGCATTGCCAGAACGATTTTAATAGATTTATAAACATTTAGATTATAGATTAAGTATTTGCTAAAAAATATCCATATCCATAAAAAATTATAACAATTCAAATTTTTGATAATCTTATTTAGATAAGAAATAGTATCGTTGACATTAAAAAATACAATTAAAAAGCAAAACATACGTAAAAGAGTGCAGATTCCTAAAAATGGTGATAAGATTAAACCTAAAAAGCTTTATTTTGCCAAATTGGTGGTCACACTTGAAGTGATTCATAAGTTGTTTATTATTATTGTATGAAATATTTGGCGAAATCGTTCATACAAAGTGAATTTCAAGTATGGAAATGGAGCTAAAACATATCCTAAAGCAGCTAGACAGGTCGCAACAAATAATAGCTGATCACGCCTTTACGATATCAAATCTGAAGGCGCAAATTGCCAAGTTGGAATCAGAAGCCATTGAAAATGGAAAACAGCTGAAGGAGATGAAAAGGCACATTGCCAAGTTGGAGGCCAAGGCAAAGACCTTAGCCCCGCAACCCCCAGAAGTGGTCAGGAGCAGCGAGCTCAGCACTGGATGGACTGTCATTCAGTGTCGTCAGAGCGGACAATTCGAGAATTTGGCAGATAGTTACAAGAACGCTCTGTGCGGGTTTGGGAATCCCGAAGGCGACTATTGGATTGGTTTCGAGAAATTGAGCTCCATGATGGCTTTGCACAGTCATGTTTTGGGTATTCAGCTCACCTACTCCGATGGAAGTAAAACCTATTCACAGTACGATGACTTCAAACTGGGCAGCGGAGGAGATAGGTTCAGGATTGTGTCCCTAGGGTATTATCTGGGCAACGATCGTGATTTTCTTCGTTACTATAAGGATCGACCGTTGGAAGTGTCTCTGACATGGGCCTGGTGGAATGTTCCCAGTAATATGAGGTAAGGAACTTAATAAAGCTGTTAAAATCTATATTTACATTTATATTTATTTCATGCTTTCCATTAGTAAATTGACTCACAGTGAAAAGAGCGCTAATTCTGAACTGAAAATTAAATTCTCTAAAATGTATCTAACCCGAGCCAAGGGACTGAAGTTCTTAACTCTACAACAAGCGAACCTTTTGAATTCAAGGATAAAATATAATTAAATTATTTTACAGCATATATGTTTTTTAGTCTTAAACTTATTAACTAAAAGTAAATTCGAGTCATGTGCTAGGTTTTTAAAGAACATACATTTTTCACAAATTGTTATATATCTTCGGCTACATCTTATCTGTGTTATATATATTACTTTCCCTGCTTTGCGGAACTAAATAACAAAATCATTGATAATTAATATTTAAAATAATTTGCAATGAGGTTCATATAAGAGATTTAATGTCATTTATACCAAGTTCACCTAGATTATTGGGTATATAGTTGCATTTTATACGTCATACTCATATGACGTCTCCTTGTTATTTTTAAACATTGTTCTAAAATAGTTATCAGTCACGGCCGCGCCCCCTGAGTAGGTATCTAGTCCGCTTAAGTGGCGATAACACGGATGCCCCTGTTTATACTTTCCGATGATGCTATCGCCGACTGTTGTGGGCGGTAAAACAGAGGGGCATCGGGGGCAGTCGACGTCCGAGCGAGTTGATTGCCGCGTTTGACTTTGCGGGAGGAGCTTGCGACCCCAATGACTTTGGATCGTCGTAATCAGCAGCGGTATAGTGGAATAGTTTCCGTAATAGGCTCGGCTAGGCGCCTCTCAGGTGCCCGGCAGTTGCTGTCAAGCACTTTCAGGGGAAGGAACAAGCCGGAGACACTGCAAAATGACGATCGAACTGGAGGAAGAGATATTCGGCCTGGCCGTGAATCCATTCACCAAGTCGCCGGAAATGGTTCGTCGCTATACGCTGAGCAATAGCAAGGGCATGTCCGTGTCGGTGATCCAGCTGGGCGCCATCATCCAGAGCGTCAGCTTGCCGGACGCGTACGAGAAGGTGGATGATGTCTGCCTGGGATTCGAGGTGCGTATATGGTGTATTCTCCTCGTATTCCCATTGGGGAATGTCATTTTCTATGAGGAACACTTGATCGTTAATTTATGTAAACCTTTTTAAGGACATCGCATCCTATTTGGCCACCAAGTCGGCCTACATTGGTGGCACCCTCGGGCGAGTGGCCAACCGTGTGGCCAATGGCGAGTATGAGGTGAACGACACGAAGGTCAAGGTGACCAAGAACTTCCAGGTGAATATTAAACAGTCTCATATACTCAAGGCTGAAATTGAAATCTAAATGAATTTCAATAAAGTTCTTGTCTTTCAAATATAACTTCTAAGTTTCTATCTCTTTCTTAAATTTATATGTTTATTTTTGTTTTTATTAGGACAAGTACCAGTTGCACGGCGGATTCGTGGGCTTCGACAGTGTCATCTGGGAGGTCGTGAAGAAGTCGGAAGAGGGCGTGGTCTTCCGACACGTGTCCCCCCACAACCACGAGGGCTATCCGGGCAATCTGACCTGCCTGATTACCTACCAGCTGGACGAGGAGAATCGTCTGTGGGTTCGGTTCGAGGCCACCACGGATCGCCCGACGATGGTAAACATTTCCAATCACGCCTACTTCAATCTGGCCGGCCATGGAGCCGGCGCCAAGGCCCTGGCGGAACACACGGTGGAGATCGCGTCCAACAAAATCGTGGAGACGGACGGTGATCAGATACCCACGGGCCAGCTGATCAACGTGGAGGACACGGTCTACGATCTGCGCCTGCCCGTGCTGCTGGGCGATCGCTTGCGGCAGTTCGAGGAGCGACCCATCAAGGGTTACGACAACTGCTTCGTGATCAACGACGGCCAGATGCAGAAGAGCGTCGTCAAGGTGGCCAAGATCGTGCATCCGCCCAGTTGCCGGGTGCTCGAGGTGTGGACCAATCAGCCGGGCTTGCAGTTCTACACGGCGAACAATCTGCCGGACGATAAGAACGGCGACGCACCCATGATCGGCAAGAACTGCACTCACTACAGCAAGCACGGGTCCTTCTGCGTGGAGACCGAGAAGTTCCCCGACTCCATGAACCATCCGGATTTCCCGTCGATCAGTCTAGAGCCGAATGAGAAATACCGGCACGAGGTTATGTACTGGTTCAAGGTCGAGGAGTCCTGGAAATGTTGCTGCAATAACACTACCTAAGCATAATGGTGATCTCTAGTAAATAAAGCCTGATTTCTGTCCCCGAAAAATCCTAGGTTTCTCATAATTGAGCGTTTTCATTTAAAGTGACATGATCATTAGTCGATATACTAGGTTAAGGAGATGAATTTTAATTTCTATATTTAGAAAGCTTCCTTTATTTTTAAAAATATTTTTCTGTCTTCGAAAAAAATCTATCAGGGAAGTATCTCATGTTGTTTTCTGTCAAATATTTGTGTGTTCCTGGTAGATATCCGAGTATACTTTTGTTTACTACCGGACAAGTAGAAACCTTGAGAATATTACAATGAATTCCTGCAAGAAGGGCGAGATGCGCCAGGAGTCCGACAGCCTGGGACCCATGGAGGTGCCCATGGATCGTTACTACGGCGCCCAGACGATGCGCTGTGTCCTGAACTTCCGCATTGGCGGGGAGGAGGAGCGCATGCCGGTGAGTTGGGGCAATATGATTGATTACATTGAGATAAGGGATAGTTTTAATTAAGTTTTTGTTGGTGTTGATAAAACATCTCATTAAGTACTTATGGCTTACAAACTCAATGCCCCTTTGTATGCTTAAAATAATCAATTACATAATATGTAATAGTATAAATTTATTAATAATTTAAATACTCTTTCCTATTTATTCAAAATTCTTGGTCGAGACCAGCGCCAGATCATCCAGGCCATGGGTATTTTGAAGAAGGCGGCTGCCGAAACCAACCAGGAGTTTGGATTGGACCCCAAGCTGAGCACGGCGATCTCCAATGCCGCCGACGACGTGATTTCCGGAAGGCTGTACGACGACGGCCACTTCCCGCTGCCCATCTGGCAGTCGGGGTCCGGAACGCAGAGCAACATGAACACCAACGAGGTGATCAGCAACCGGGCCATTGAGATGCTGGGGGGCAGGGTCGGCTCCAAGGACCCGATTCATCCCAACGACCACGTAAACATGTCTCAGAGCTCCAACGACACCTTTCCCTCTGCCATTCACATCGCGGTGGCCAGTGGCTTGACCAAGGAGCTGCGCCCGGCAGTCACCGCACTGAAAGACTCTTTGCAAAACAAAGCAAATGAGTGGAAGGATGTCGTCAAGATTGGACGCACGCATGGCCAGGACTCGGTGCCAATGTCGCTGGGGCAGGAGTTCAGTGGCTATGCTCAGCAGATGAAAAACGGACTGGATCGGATCGAGGCGGTGCTGCCGCGGATCTACATGCTGGCCCTGGGCGGCACTGCCGTCGGAACTGGATTGAATTCAAGACGCGGATTCCACGAGAAGTGCATCAGGCGAATCTCCCAGCTCACAGGTCTGCCCTTCGTGGTGGCGCCCAATTTCTTCGAGGCACTGGCCAGCCGCGACGCCTTAGTGGAGGCGCATGGAGCCCTCAACGTTCTAGCCGTTAGTCTGATGAAAATAGCCAACGATATACGGCTAATGGGCTCCGGACCGCGCTGCGGCCTGGCGGAACTCATCCTGCCGGAGAACGAGCCGGGCAGCTCGATCATGCCCGGCAAGGTGAATCCCACACAGTGCGAGGCCTTGACCATGATCTGTGCCCAGGTAATGGGCAACCAGGTGGCCGTCTCCGTGGGCGGCGCTAACGGAAATTTTGAGCTTAACGTCTTCTCGACCCTGATCGTATCCAATGTGCTGCGTTCCATTCAGCTGCTCTGTAAGGCTTTAAAATAATCATTGTTATTTGTTATACCCATATTTTCATGTTCTCTACAGCGGACGGATGCCGCAGCTTCGATTTGAACTGCGTTAAGGGCATCAAGCCCAACAAGGAGAAGCTGTCCAAGTACGTAAACGAATCTCTGATCCTGGCGACTGCCCTCTGCCCGAACATTGGGCATGAGAAGGCGGTCCAGATAGCCAAAGCGGCGCAGCAGAATGGAACCACTGTGAAGGAGGAGGCCATAAATGCTGGCATTCTGGAAAAGGACTTTAACGAATGGGTGCGCATCGAAAAGATGTTGGGACCCTGCTAAGATCCTCCGCATTGGTCTCCGTTTCATTTGTTTCACACTTACCATTTATTGATAAATTTTATGTCAGAGCTACATACGGTTTTATTTTTTGGGATTGATCTTCAGGGGTATTAGAAACTTCTACAATGTGCCACACCACACACACCTTGTTTATTTTGCCAGAAGAGAAACTAAAAATGATATATGATTATTGTCTTTCTTTACCTTGAAGTGAATTATTTATTTCCATCTGAAACTGGACATTAATTGGGATCAATAACAAAAATCAATATGAAAAAGTGTGTCTTAATTGATACAAACAGAGAATCATTTCATCATATCGGAGGGATATTTAGAAATATATTACCTGAGACGGAGACATCCAAGTGGGCCTGGACCCAAGTGACAGTAGTAGCCTCTGAGCTTTGAAATTCTTGGAACCGGCATCAGGGGCATATAAATCTCCTGTTAGTTTTCTCTTTTGGTCAGCTAATAAAAAAATTTAAAGGCCAGTAAGGGACCTCTCCCAAGGACGAGACAGGATGGTGCGTGTGATTGAGGACATGTTCGGCATAGCCGTCAACCCGATGTCCCAGAAGACGGACAAGGTGCGCCGCTTTACTCTTACCACGGAGCGTGGCATGTCCGTCTCCATAATCACATTGGGCGCCACAATCCAGTCACTGAAGGTGCCGGACTTCAATGGCAAGCTGGAGGACGTGTGCCTGGGCTACGACGACGTGGCCGGCTACTATCGGAACCAACAGAAGTACATTGGGGCCACCATCGGACGGGTGGCCAACCGAACAGCTGGCGGCCGCTTCAAGCTCTGCGGCAAGGAGGTGAGTGTGAGCCGGAACGTAAAGGATCGCTACCACATGAACGGTGGCTTTGTGGGGTTCGATACCGTCATCTGGGACGTGGTCGGTGTGCACAAGGACGGCATCACGCTGCAGCATATCTCACCGGACGGCCACGAAGGCTACCCCGGAGAGCTGACCACCAACATAAATTTCTCGCTCAATGAGACAGGTTGCTTTGGCATGCGGATCGAGGCGCGGACGAAGGCCACCACTGCAGTGAACATCTCGAATAATAGCTTGTTCAACCTGGCCGGCCATGCCGCCGGCAAGGAGGCGCTCTACCAGCACATGGTGATGATCAAGGCCCAGAAGATCGTCGACGTGGACCAGGATCTCATACCAACCGGCAAGCTGATGCGCGTCCGCACCACGCCGTACGACTTCTCTAGTCTGGTCAGTCTCGGCAAGCGCCTGAACCAGTTAATCTCCTGCCCCCTAAACGGCTTCGACAACAACTTCTGCGTGGACGTGTCCCCCAACCGCGTCGAGCTGGTGGCCCGCGTCGTACATCCTTGCAGCGGGCGCTTCATGGAGGTGCACACCAACCAGCCGGGTCTTCAGTTCTCCACGGCCAACAATCTGCCGGACCAGGATAGCAAGGAACCGAAAGACACGGGCAAGGACTGCGCGAGCTACGTCCGCCATGGAGCTTTTTGTGTGCAGACGCAGAAGTATCCGGATGCGCTGAATCACTGCGACTTCCCCACGATCGTCCTGAATCCGGGACAGCTCTACGACCACCAGGTGGTCTATCGGTTTGGTGCCTGTCCCAAGCGAGTCTAGATCAGAGTAATAAAAGTTCTTGAGTAATTAGTAAAATGTCGAAATATTTGAATTCGATTCCCAGAACATCGAAGTATCGATAAAGGTGGGAAAATGTCGACTGCGAGCTAGTCGATAATATGGTAGCGAATATTCGATTAAAAAACCATCGTTACGTTGCCACCCCTAATATAAATACAAAAAGAAATTAAAAAACAAGTAAAAGTACTTTCTGCCACATAAAAGGAAAACAAAAGCCGCCAAGCTGTTTAATCTACCGCAAGTGTACAAGCACACGACAGCCGACGCCATTCGTCAGACCAGCAGCAACAGCAGGATGCCAGTGGGTTCCCCTCCGATTCCGTTTTCCCTTTAAATATTCATTTCCTGCAAAGGAGCTCTAATTCCGTTCCTCCCCCTTTTTCGACCCGTTTTCGCAGGTGCACGAGTTCAAGGTGGAGATGACCTGCGGCGGATGTGCCAGCGCCGTGGAGCGAGTCCTTGGCAAATTAGGCGGTACGTAGACTTAGTGACTGGTATTAGGGCGTTAGTGACTGGCGTTAGGCCTAATTAGTACCCCTTATCAGCGTTGCTGGGAGGTATTAACATAGCTACATATGTGTACAAACATATGTGCGACTATTTGGCTCACTTTCCAGTATTTTTTTCCTTGGACACAGCTGCGGCCAACGTAATAGGTCTTCTTGTTTATTATTTCTGCGAATTTTTTAGAAGCTTTGAAGTGAGAACGACTTGTGGCATCGTTTACATTTTTGTATTTATTTCAAACTGAAATAAAAAGAGAGTGCTTTTTTTATACGTTATTAAATGTTTTCAATGGAAAATTGACTTAAATATATTCAAAATAAATATATTTTTATGAATAAAAACTTGATAATCTAGAAATTCAAGATTGTATCATTTTTTCGTAAATTCAAGGCCAATTATAAAATTACGACCTCCATTTTGAACAAGACTCAAAATATCAGAGTTTGCAGTCTCAGATCCACCCGGAAAATCATACGGTTCCGCTCTTTAGACCATATAAAAATAAGCTTTCGTGATAAAGCTAAGATGAAACTATGTATATCGTTCTCGATTGCTTGTACCTAGCAGGAAAGGCATGGATAAGATAGTTAGGCAACTTGATAAATGAACTTTTAAGCACTGATCTTCTAATGTAAAGCCCACAATAATCGCGTTTCATATTTTGGGCTGATAAGCTCCACAAAAATTTGCATTGTTAAAAGGTTCCCACAGCCGCTTATCAGTGCCGGTTCGCGGTGCGCCTTCCGTTCGGTGATTACCAACTTTTAATGTCCAATTTTGCCACTTCGCAGATAAGGTCGATAAGGTCAACATCAACGTGGAGGATCGAACGGTGAGCGTGGCATCGAACCTGTCGTCGGATGAGCTATTGGAGCAGCTGCGGAAGACCGGCAAGACTGTCACGTATGTCGGCGTCAAGAAGGAATGAGACGAGTTTCTCAGCAAGTTTCAGAAATACGGCAAGCTGAAACTTGAGGTCTAGGGTGTGCGTGTGTGCAGAGCGCGTGCACCCTAGAAAACGGATGAGGGATCTTCCACGACGTTGCCGAGATGGGTCGCTGTTCAGTGATATTCATGAGATACATACAAATTTTACTCTTAATCAAAAAATCAAATAATAGGAACGATCTACAAATTTTACAGTAGTACTCGTCGCTCTTGCCCAAATTGTATGTAGCTCGTAGGTAACCAATTAAAGTGTTATTATATTGTATGCATTACTTATGCCTAGATGAAGAATTTCAAATTCAAACTTAACAAGTCAGAGCCTTAAGCTTACAGTTTTTGCCTCGGTAGACATACTCGTATTTAGAGGTATTGTATCCAATTAAATCCAATGTAGTTGCCAACAAATGATATACGCCAATTGCCCTCTTATGACTAATCGTAATAATATTACAAATTTTAACTTTTTGCAAAATATCAAATATATACAAATACATTTTAATCTCAAAATAAATAACTTTGTTTTTTTACATGGAAAACCTTTGAAACTGGATTCCCAATAGGTGATTTGATGTCCCGTTAAGTTTACTGCTTCCCCCACCCCAACCCCAATCCAAACTCAAAATGTAGCTTGAAAATTGTACCATTGTCACTCCTAATCTCCTTCAAATCAGATGCGGGCACTTAGTCATCAGGCCAGGCCCAAGAATGGGCGACAAATAGCCGGTTTATGCCCTATAACAATCGGGGAGGCAGCATGGACACGTCATAAATCTCGGGAACCCACACTTATCAAATCCAAATACCATATTCTCGGTTGTCTGTTTTCCATATTCTGTTTCTGATTTTATTTTGTGATTTTTTTGTGGTGCATGTTCGAGGCGTAACGAAATTATCAATCAAATGCCAGCTGGCATGCAAAGAATGCAGCGCGCACACACAAAGACCCAAAGCGACTGCACTAATTGAGTCCGAAGGTGGAGGTGGGGACGCAGCATTCCGCTTGGAATTTGATGTCGTCGTCGACGTCGTCGTCTTCGTTGTCGGCGGCGGCTACCTGAGGCCGTGTCTTGCCCAGGTCTCCTGTTGATTTATGCCCCTGAACAATAAGGAACCCCGCCTGTCACAACACCAGTCACACATCCCATCCAGAGACACGTCCTTGCCTCTGACCGATGATAATCCCTCAAGTGTGGCCCGCTGATCAGTTCCAGATAGCATCGGGAAAGGGATGGAATACCGTTGAGAAGGCCACGATAAAATAAACAGTTAGATGGGCCATTGTCTGAAGGCATCCTCGATCGATTTTGTTAATTGTTGGGCAATTTAGATAATATTTGGAATTTATTAACTGCGGAAATGGAAAAACAATATTTGATTTTCGAATTGGGAGACACTGTGATTTAGCCATTGAATTGAATTTAAGTTTAGCGACAGTCACGAATAATTATCTAAAATTAAATCCTACTTGGATAATTTTAAATCGATGTTTTATGAGTAAAAAGAAGATGCATTTTTAGGTAGACAAAATAAGTAATTAACGTTGAATGCCCAACTTATAGCCTTCTATTACATATGTATGCATTACAAGCAGAACAATTTGTTATTCTACCATTACACACTTAAATATTTTTTTAAGGAGTAACTAAGCCTGGTTTTAAGACTGTTAACCAAGACGATCAACTTGAACGTCAGAAGCCGGACACGCCCGACGCCTCACGCCTTTTTTCGGGAGGACCAGTCTTCAGCCTTCTCTCGTGTTTTTGTTTTCATTCTTTGGCGATTTTTTGTTGATGTTTTTCTTTGCACACTCGGTGCATTGTAGACATTCCAAAAATCGCTGGCGAAATTCCTTGGCGCATGCTTGCCAGCAAGTTGGCAGTTGGCAGTCGCAACTGGCCAGTGGCCACTGGCAACTGGCAACTGGCAACCAGTTGGCCGCTCGTTTTTCGCCTGGTCAAGTGGCTCGGCCTCCGCCTCGGCTCGGCTCGGACTTTGGCTAAACGGAGTTGGTTGATCCAGGCGGCATGGCGTTCCTGACCGAAACCCAGAACACATGCACACACAAAGTGCCGCCGCTGCAGCGGCTGTCGTGGTTGCGGCTGTTTATTGTCATGGGAGAGATGTGAGGCGGCCCGAACAGAACAATGGCACACTAAACGAAACTTAGGGCCCAGGCCTGGCAATAAATTCCGAAATAAACTGTGACGTTTTGGGCGGCAGGAGAGCGGAGATTCCAAAGATCTCGTCCAAGACAAGGTCACTTTGGCAGCGATTTAGCAGAGATTAATGCCGAACGAATCGATTGGCGACTCGAGAGTCTTTGTCCTGCGCTGGTCATTGAACCATTAGCGACTCCTGCTCCCAGCCAGCTACAGCTACTCCTACTCCTACGCTCCTCGGTCATTTGGGGGGAACACAGTAGCCAAGATCGAGCGGTGCAAATTGCAGAGACACCGTGGCAGAGAGCGAGAGCTGGAGCTGCAGTTGCAGGAGGAGCAGCAAAGAGCGAGCAGAGCGAGGAGAGGACCGAACCAAACCTGTCGACGCCATGGAAATTCCTATGGCCCGAACCCGAACTGGGATTCGGTGGCCAGCGAGCGTGTGCCAAGCCCACGAGCTTCGTTTCGGCCATAACAAGAGCAGGGTGGAAGAATCGCCGAGCGGAGCGTAAATAACTCATAGATAATAATGGCCCAGGCATTCGCAGTCCATGCAGGCAAAACAAAAGACTTAGGACACGAACTGGAGGAGCCGAAGGAGTCGCCAGTCGTCATGTAACAGCAACGGCCAAAAAAACCAAAACAAGATCAACTGGTTTGAAATACTCACTCAAAATGCCTCCAGAGCGAGTGGGATGGAGATACCGAGGAGAGCAAGAGAGAGAGAGCAGACCTGTTGAGTCCAAGACCTCGTCTATTGCGCGTGCCTTCGGTAGATCGCTGGATCGCTGGATCGCTCGATCGCTGCTGCGCCCGATCGCTGGCTTTGGTCCGTAAAATACTTTTCCCCAAAGAAGTCTCAGTTGTGTTTTTGACTTTTCGCCGTGCAGAACGATTCTCCTGCCGATCGGTGGTGCCGTCGCCGTCGTCTCCCAGTCTCTCTGCCCCGCGGCCAATATGTGATCCGTCTCTGCATCGCACTCTTCCGTTCTCCGCTCGTCGTTCTCCCCGCCTCGCCGTGTAATGTTCGCGAAAAGTTGTTTTCGGTATATATAGGCAGCACTCGCATACATCCGCAGAGTCAATTTTCCTGTTAGCCGAAAACCTGCCAAAATACAACAACAAAAAGGAGGAAAAATACTCGTAACAACAAAAAGGAAAAGAAAAGAATACGAGAAAATATATATAGAAATACAACTGCAGGAGTGAGTGTGTTGTGAGTGACGGTGTGTCTGTGTGTGTGAATATGCAAAAATGCCAAGCAAATGTTGATTCTGCTGCTCGCCAGTCACTGAGCGGTGGTAGGTGAAAGTAAAGCAATTTGTTTAATTAATTGCACGCAAGCAATTTTCCACAGAGTCAAGCGATCACTGTGCCAAGTTAGCAGCCCAATTAACTGAATAATCGCTGCCAATGGCCAGCAAATGAGCGGGGTTCACCCAGGTTAAACCGAGCTCAGCCCCCCAGTGGGATTATCATAATTTGTGAGTGCCAGCCTGCTTAAGAACTATTTGGATTGGGATTATCCGCTCAAGTTTGAGGCTGAAAAGGGATTCTGCAGCCACTGGCATATCGGCAAAGGTGAGTTGGAGATTTCTATAATTATTAAGGGGACTTAGGCTTAAAGAAATTGCAGGAGAGCAAGTTCTATAAACTCCGGTAAAAATAAATAGTCCTCTTAAAAAAGTTATGGTTTTTGTAAAGGCCCATAAAAGATAAAATCTATTATTAAATCTCAAAGTTACTCTAGAGTAACTGAGCTTCACCTTATTCAAAATCCTGTAAATTTGGATAATAACAGTTTATGTTACATTTAGTGAGCTGGTATTCCCCGTTCAAGATCCGCAAACCTCTAATAAGCAAATTCATTGTTTATTACCTAGACTTCTGGCTTCTGAGGAACCTGAAGTAGCTCGCCACACCTTAGAAACGGAACATTAATGGGTTCATTCTTGCGCTAAACTGTTCATAAAAATATGGAATAAATTCGCTAATAAAGAGCCGCGTATACATACATATCGGCAGGGAGATCTATATGCAAATGCGACCGACTTACAGCGGAGTGGAAGTTATGCTAAAGACCCGCATGGGAAGATCATTTTTTGGCTTGGTTCTTTCTGTGTCGCAACCCAATTTCAATTCTGATTTCGACCCGAGACTCAAGCCGAATTGTTATTTTTTCTCGTGGCGAACTGTGACAAAACATTTGGCAATAAGCTGGAAATATGTGCTGTGTATCTTACAGATACATTTGGCTAGTTTTTCCGTGTTCTGGTTTAAAGTGGACAACAAACAAGCTCGTAAACAGTCGGGCACCCAAGCCCCAATGGGCACACATATGCATACATCTATCTGTGGGTACAAGTTCGAATGGTCTTGGGTAAACTATTTTTATTGACTTTAGCTTTGGCGTTTGACACCTTTGCGGTTTTGTTTACGATCCGAATGAGAGTCTGTCGTCCAAGAAACAAAGAGAAAGAAGGGGGCACCGAAGGGGAATTAACTTTATGCTAAGCACTGTTAAAATGTTGCCTAAAATGTGTGTGTTTAGCTATCGTAGAGAAGTGTCAATTTACTTGAGGATGTATTAATTTCATTAATTAAAGCTAATTGCATGAGGTACTTTGAAAAGAAACAGCTTCGTAATTACCTACAAGTAATGTTTATGTTAATTTGGTCAGTTTTTATACGAATTGTTAACGCGAATACAGTTTTAGGGAAAATATTGTTTTAGAAAAGGTTTCAAAACCACTGTAAAATCTCACACAAGCTATAGGAGTGTATTTATCCCAATATTTAATATAAAATATTCATTAAATCACATAATTCAGCATGGTCAGAAAGTAATTCGAATAAATCACCTGTAATAAATTATATTTGACTGAAAAGAGTCTTACTTGACAGTGTCACCAAAAAGTATAATCGAATTCCAAATGAAACCTAAACTATAATAATTCATGTATTCTTATTTCGTGTAAAGTTTAGATTATAGTTAATTATATTACTTTATACTTCATATTTTAAATTTGATTAATTTCTGTAACACCTCCCGATAGAAAGATTTTAAAACTAATAGAGAGGCCTTTAAACTTGTGGGTGGCTTGATCACAAGAATACCCATAAACCAAGGCTACAAGTGGCAAAGACAACTATAGTGAGATTCGGGGGTCCAAAATAAAACACCATATCTAAAAGCTAATTTATTTATTTAATTTCTGTATAAATTCGACCATAACCACCTCCTGGGTAGAGTATACATATTTTATTGTTTAAATCAGCGAATCAAGTCGAACAAAAGGCTTAGAGACCCAGCTGCTGCCTGCGAGAATTGTGGTATTGTGGAACTTGGTGGCCGGGGGTCGTGGGGGCCTCAAAAGCCGCTCGTGCCGACGACACACACCTGACAAGCGAGTCAAACGCAGCCGGGGGACCACATTCTGTGGCCTGACATTATTGATACATTATGGGGCCATTTTATAGGGCCGATATCAAAGGAAAGGGCTTTGGAGAGGCAAAAAGAGACAGAGCAAATAGATATAGAGACGTCTGTGGGAGATATATCTCGATTGAGATAGAGAGAGCAACCTTTGGTCAAAGACTGGGCCTTGTTTTAATTACCAGTTGGGCGAGCGTGTGTCCCACTTGCGGCTGTCACTGTGTCACCTGGTGAAGGGATCGGCAGGGGGATACACACCGAGCGGGGTCAGGGCGTGGCCCTTTTTGTCTCCCGTTAAGCCAATTGTACATTAAGCCTGCCGCTGGCGGCTGGCTGCTGGCTCTCCGATTGCATAAGCCCCGAACTGCGAGTATTTCACTGTCAGTTAAGATGAAAAAGTGCTTTTTATTATTTTCCTTCGCTTATTGGTATTTTGCCCCTTGCTGACATCACGTGACAGCAACAACAACGGCAACAGCTCGGAAAACATGGCTTAAATGCTGGTTCGGTGGCATTTTTTCGCCGCGAAACAAATAATTTAAATGTCAATGGGCGAGAGAGCAGGCCAGCAGTCAGCCGAGCAGCTCTTTTGGCCACGAGCAGCGGAGGCCCAATGCCCAATCACAACCAGGTGACCCAAATCCGGGCAGACACTGCAGCCGCACCGAAAACACTTTCTCTCGGGCTCTGGATCCAGCTTCAACTCCGATCGCGTTCTGGGTTCCCAATTTCGACCTCGTCGCTCGTTCGCAATTAAGAGAAAATTTAATTTTGAATTTATTAAGGCAAATAAGCCCGGGCCTGGTAGCCCAAAAAATGCCGTTCGTGTCTTGCTTTTGACATGAATCAATGTTTCCTCCGCATGCAATCGGTTTCAGAACGCCGAAGACGAGCTGGAGATGGGGATAATTACGGCCGTCCACACGGTTCTTCAGATGCCACAACAAGCTCTCCGGATTGGCCTTGGGTACTTATTGCCAAAAGAAATTCGAAAATCAAATTAAGATCAACAGGTTATTCGTCCAGCCTTCGTTCTGGATGATGATGGATGCATCTGGGGCCTGAGTCATGTAATTTCTGATCAAACTCTAGGGGAAGGGACTACTCTAGATAGGCTGCCTAATTAATTGATGTTTTTATGCTGAAAGGTTGGACTGCAGGAATAATATTAATAGTTTGATTGATTTATTTGTCTAGAAATATTTGGACTCATGAATTAATCATGAGATTGTTAAGGGAAATAAGGTAGAAAGTTCTGAAATATAGTGTAAATATTAGGGAGTTCTAGATAATTAATTTGGTAGAAGGACTATTTAAGATTGCCTCGAAAAAGAAATATATTAAATTATAATTATAATATAATAATGAATCGAATAAATGTTATCTTAATAATATGAATTATTAGTTAAGAAATGCATTTGTTTTTAAATCTTTTTGATTCTATGCCCTACAATAAGGCGAAGCTATTGTAAAAAAATTATAAAAGTCACAAAAATTATTATAATTTCACCCAATAAAAATGTGTTTTAGTTGAAGACTTCATCAATAGAAAATCTTATGGCTTAATTTCCATAACTTGAGACGGCTAACAGAGGCATTGGGTTGCATTAGCATTTAATAAACTCTCCAAGCCAATGTGTTATGGCTCACAGCCGAAACCCTTGATTATAAGAAATCGATATGGCTTCTCAAATAATGTAGAAAGATTCCCAATAGGGTTTTCAGTAGATAAAATAGCAATTCCCAGAAAAAGTATCCCAACTCCCAGAGCTCACACATTCTCGAGAAGAGCGGAGCCAAAGGCCGTGGGGCCACTTGAAATTTGTTCAGTGTTTGCCTTCAACTCGATGGTTGGAAGGAAACAGAAAGAAATTCCGTGTGCCTGGCCAAGTATCGGTTACAAAACGTTTCAATTTTTGCTGGCTCACGGGGGAGGGAGAATATGTGGATTGGAATGGATCGGGGATCGGTGGTTATCATTGAGCATTTGTTTGTTTTGGGCCATTTTAACACGCGCTTGTGCCTCCGGCTGAAAAAGAGACTGGCAGGCAGAAGATGCCCCAAAAAACGAGAAGAGAAAAATCCAAAAATCCGGCGATACGGCGCGGGAGAGAGTGCCGCAGAAATCAGATACCTTTTACGAGCTTTTGCCACATACTCGTAGGCCAGCGAAGAATGCCAACCAAATTGGTGATAAATTCATCGATGAAATTGTTTAGATAACAAACGCAGCCACACATTTGTTTTCCTGCCCCCTCCGCCCCGGGGAATTCTGGTTTTCTGTTTTATTTATTTTATTCCTAAGCTGTCGGCCCGGCCAAGTTGCCACCGCAACTATCTATAAATGGCTAATGACAATGGATTAGCATAAGCTCTGCAATTAATCTTTGTAATAAGTGGAAACCGAAGCAAACCAAGTCGCGTCCAAAGACGGGGACCAAAGACAAATACGAATACGAATGAGTTGGGCCCCGCGGCAAAGAAATTATTGGAAATTTTCAGCGTTGATCTTTTGTATGATTAATGAATGGAGCGAACCGAAGCGATGGGCACGAACTGCGATCCCCGAACCCCAGGTCGAACCCTAGCCATGATTTTATTATGCAAATCGCCTGTTAAGGGCGTAGAGGGCCGCATCTATTAGTGTCGGCTCCACACCATCCACCAACGCCACCTGACCAACCCGGACTAGGGATTACATTGGGAATCATGGATGTGATTCTATATTTCACACCGGGACTGGGGGAATCCGTGGTGCAACGTTGCATATTAATGGGCCCGGGGCCAAACTTCAAACAGTTAGTCGTATGTGCGGCATATTAATTATGAAATTTTCGTATGTGTCGTGTCTCTTTGTGTGCGGAGTTGCCTTTCACTTCGGAATGCGGTAGCCGGCGAAGAAAGAGGGAAAAATAACTCAAAGGCCGCCACAAAACAAGCCGACAGCGAATAAATTCGTTATAATTTGCTATAACAAAGAATGTTCTTCAGGAGATTTCGGCCGGAATTCAAGCTCCAATTTTGTTGGACAAAAAAGTTAAGAAACGTGTTAGAAGGTTTGAGATATTTGGGGATTATTAGGTAGTATTTTCACTCTTGTATAAGGAGGAGTAAATATAATAACGAAATATGTTAACAAAAAAAGTTATCTTAACTTGTATATGATTGTTTTAAGGAGTCCCTGGAGAAAACAGAAAACCTGAAATCAAATAAATATTTGTGAGCAATAATAGAAAGTAATGTTTCCTGTTTCCTGGAAATCCAATAAAAGCTTCTTTGATATGGGAAATTTTTAAATCGAGTCAGTAAGAGAACCTGGTCTGGAGAGCCATTAACTCGGTGTTATGTGATATCAATTTGCTGCAAGTTCTCGGGAGATCACAGATCGCTTTCTCGCCGGAGCCATAAATCTGCCAGAGAGCAGCCAATGGAGGACAGAAGAATGGAGTCCGACTAATGCCATTTAAAATGCGGCAGTTTAGCTGCCATTTATATGGGTATCAATCGATGTTCCTCCGCGATTATGTCCATTATTGAGTGTCAGGGCTGGGATAATTAATGCGACGCCAGCGACGAAGACATAAAATAGAGTTAACAAAGTCGAAAACGGTGAAAAAGAAATCTGAGAGGTGAGCCGGGTGAGCCAGGTGAGAAGCAGCGAGATGACCCCATTTCGTGGTTCTCTGATAAGGGGTCGCACATAGCAAATTGCCTTGGGAGTCCGATGAATATTCGTCGAGCATCCCGCTGAGACCGAGCAAGATCAGTGGATAAACACTGCAAAAAGCATTTAAATTGTTTGGCCAACACACACGGTTAACAAGGTCAAATCGATCGCTTGAAGTGCCTGAGCTGAAGTCCGAGTCCGAGCCCATTTATCACGATCCGAGATATATATGGGGGAGGTTTATATAATATGTGGGATGCTTGAGCATGATTCATGTGAGTGCCAATATAACTAGTTTGCCGGCCGTGGTGTGTGCTTTACTGCCAGCGATTTCCTTCCAACACTTTTCCCACTCAAAGTCATAGAAGAATATATACCGCCCAAGTTGGGGAATAAAGATATCTAGTTTGTGGCAGCGACCATATATGAATCATGGCTCTAAATTACTGGGAACCTGCTGGAACACCTCCTTCATTATCACAACCCATCCTCGCCAGTAGAAGCAGCAGCACCATCATCATCATGGGCATCGTTTCCCTTTCCAGTACCGCTCTTCTGGACACTTCCGATAAGATCGCTTTCGGTATTCAATAGAAAAGCCAACCGGGAACGGGAACCTGCTGCTATATGTTTTCCTCCGTCTTTTTTACGAGTAAAGTCTGACATTATGCCGGCAAAAACGACTTCCAGCGAAATGAAATCGAACGGCATTGATTGCATGCCAATGTGGCTCCAAAGTTCTTGATCGACACCTGCGGCCAGACGACGACGTTCCGTCAGCCGAGACAGCGACTCCGACTCCGATTGCGACTGGGACTGCAACTCGGACTCGGATCCAGATTCAGATGCAGATGCAGACTTCGATCCAGGTCCAGACCGAGACTGAGACTGAGACCGAGATCGAGACCGACCATTTATAGAGCAACTGGCCAAGAGCAACTAGCAAGACGATCAACAGACGATCAACTTGCCATGCCAATGACGCAGAACACGCAATGGCCCGAGTCTCCTCAGCTCTGGTGTCGCTCCCCTGGCGCTGCTTCCTCCCCTGCTCATCCTCTGCTGCCGGTGCTCCTCCCCTGCTCATCCTCTACTGCCGCTGCTGCTCCTCCTCCGCTCCCCCTTTTGAGCTTTCTCTGGCGAGGAGGGAGCGTTAATTATTACGAGCAGAGGAAGTGGCCACGGCGTCGGCAGCGACTAATTGCACTGGAGCGGCTCCAATCGCCGGCCGGCTAGACGACGTCTCTTTCCACTGGTGGGGGACAGCTGCTCCTCTTCCATCTAGTCTAGGAATAATTACGAGGGGATTATAATGAGGGAAGTTTAATGAAATTGAAATCAAATCATTGAATTTTCTTTAGATTGATGGACTTGCACTTGCAACTTAGTTGAAATAATTACAAGATAATAATTACAGAAATATTAAATTAGAATTTAATGAACAATAAGTATATATTCTTAAGTAATTAACCCTGCATTATTTAATCTTGTTTGCTTTTCCCATTCACAGCCACAAAATGCCGCAGATGGAACTGTGAAGAAACTCAGAAGTAGAGACGAAGAAGCTTCCACATATCCAAACTCCAAGACAGAATAATGCCCACTCGCCACAACTGGGATACGGAGCGCGTGGGCGTGGCACATCTGGCCGGAGCCCTCAGTCCGCTTTGCATAACCGATGCCAACCACGAGATACTGCGGCCGAAGCCGCGGAGGTGAGTTCGCTGCCTAAGTCTTTCGATTTAGGCCCAAATCCCAAACGAAATATATCTTGTAGCTTATGCATGTATGGAAATTATGACTCCGGGGTTCTCTGATTTACTAGTTCGATACCGATTATTTGTTATTCCAAATCATTCATCGGAAGATACAGCCCTCGAGCTGGGAAAAATTGCAATTTTTTAAAGAATAATTATAACTGCATAATTTTTCAATTAATCCATGTTTAAATTATTTTCGCAAGCGTTGTCCGTGTGAGTCACAGCCAACAAGATATAGTTTTCACAGTTACAGTTTAAATTATTTTAAACTTTATCAAATATTTAAAATTTTAGTTATAACTGAAAATATAATAAAGTTAAATAATTGACACTTTTTCAGTAAATGGCCACACTACCACAGGTTTATTTCTCTGCTAATTATTTTTTAATGCTGATGGTTTGTGTCTTGGATTAAAATTAAAATTTAATAAGCAGTGCAACATGTCTACTTTGACCAAGCAGTTTAATGTACGCATCGTTCAAAGCAGTGAACTGCTTTGTCATATGGCGGTCTATGCATTGCTGGTTGCTACATATGCTTAATGTGAAGCAGTGCGTATGCTAGTCGATTTTATAAATTTTAGGAACATATATTCTTTATGTGCAACAATGTCAGAAGTAAATAGGTCCAGAATTTCGTGTAATTTATTAGTTATGTTAATTTATGTTTATCTCTTGAAGAAACAATGCCAACAACAGATATTTACAAGAAATTTTTCACTTGGGACAAGGTATTTTTAAATAGATACCTTTTTAATTGCGCTTACTTTAGAGCTAAAAAATCCAGGGACTTTTATGTTGACGATTATTATTATTAGTCTCAGATATATAAAAATTGTAAATAATAAAAATATATTTGCGTGACAAATAAAATCATTTCTAAGACACTCAAGCATCTGTTATTAAAAAAACCTGGCAAATATTCGTAGATTCACGATATTAATCACATTTATGGTTTAGAAAAACCTCGAGTTGGTCAAAAAATGCATTTAAAACCTTGAAAGAACGACGAAATTAAACTTGTAAAATAAGTTACATTTTCCACACGAGCATATTTCAAGCCTGTATTTTCTTAAAATTAACCATTCAGGAAAACTGTTGTGTTGTTTATTTATAAATGATTTATTTCATGTCAAGTTCCATACATTTTTTGAATTGCTTAATGATAAATGATAAATATAATGGTATATAACAAAAAGATCAAAATCATCTTACAGAATCCCATGAAAGAAGAGAACCAGCAGAGTTTGACCATCAATTTTAATCACTGTCAAAACTAGAAAAATTAAAATAGGAATTAAAACTCACCTGGCACGTGCTCGAGTATTTTTAGAAATCTGTGACAAGAGCGAATTCTCCGCTCCGCTGGAGAATCTGAATTATATTTCGCCCGTTCTGGTTTCTTCAGAGTCGCCAGCTTGTGTCTGGCGAGGTTCTTCCTCCACAATGGCCACTATTTTTGGACTTGGCCACTTGCATGCATAATTGTGCACAAAGGCGTGAAGTAAGCCGGGTCGTCGGAAGGGGGCACCAGTCAGAGGAGCCAGGTTGAACGGACAATAAACTCTTATTCTACTTCTATTCGGAAGTGAGACAAAAACAGTGGAACTACACAGAAAAAAAATAGTACTAGAGGGTCTTAAATATGTCGAAATATGTGGAAAATATTATTGGGTATCAATTTTATCTACATAAATAAAGAGAAACTTTATTTTGTAAGAATAAAAATAAAGCAGATCATTTTGGAGTGGAGTGTTACTGTGTAACAAAGAAGTTGTCTGGGAAATGCTCGTATATAGAAGACCATAAAGAAGGGCCAGAATAGCGGTCGCTAGACGATTTTCGGAAATAATAATGGATTGTTTGTCTTCTTGGTCTCTAGACCAAACGGGAACGGCCCGTCTACGATTCGTTTTCGCATTGTGAAGCCGGTCAAGGTTAATTTGGAAAATATTAGTGTCAGAGGAAGGAAGCCAAGCCAGCCCTCGGCACAAGATTGCTCCGGATGTGGGCCACAAAAACTGAGAAGATGAGACTGGCTTTACGACCCAAGCACAGGTAGAGCTCAACCTGAAGCTCAGACCGAAGTTGAAGTTGAAGTTTAAGCTGAGGCTGTCTCCGAGGCTGAATAATTATTAAATGCGGGCCCGGCCCAGTCAGACTCGACTAATTCAATTAAAACGAGACTAGAGCCGGCGCTTCGCGTACTTACAGATACAACATCTGGACCGGAGCGAGGTTGGTTCCGAAGGTTCCAAGCAAAGTTCAAGCTCGATTGAGAAATCCCGCAGACAATTGCCGATCGGAATCTGTCCAGGAAACTGAAATATGACTGGCATTTACGAAACTTTATTGTCGGACAGCCAGCCATCTCTCTTTCGGGCAATTAAAAGTCTGAAATGCGAGTAACAACAAACAAATGACAGTTGGAAATATTTCACACAACAAACGAAACGAAAGTGAAAATCGCAAAATGTGAATAATTAGCGGCAGGGCCGCAACAATACGGCGAATAAAATAATAATAGCTAACGAACTGAAATAGGAAAAATTTACGAAAAATTCGCCACAATTGCCGGTGGCAGCCCCGACCCCAGTCCCAGTCTCAGTCCCAACAATTTGTAGCTAACAAAGTCAATGACAATGGCCAGGAGGGCTCCAACTACCCATCTCTCTCTCGGCGAGGGCAACAAACCCTGCATGCCGTCTCTATCGGAGCATCTTCGGTGTAATTTCGAACGCAGCATTAAAGCGGGCACAAGAAATAATGCGGCGACGTGGGGCAGGTGAAAACGTTGTTACCTTTTTACCTCCGCCGCGACTTTCTTCGCCGCCACGGCTATGGAGCACGTATCTGTGAGATACTTTTCGGTGTTTGTCAAAGTGCACTTATATACTTAGCTTAACTATACTTAACTAACTAGTCGCCATCAAAACAGAATCGTCCAGAAACCGCAAAAACCCCAAGCAGCAGCCGGAGAAAATCCAAGGTGGGAAAGTGTGGGAGATTTTCGGGGGCAGCATCTGTTGCCCAGACATACTTACATTCGAAGCTGCAGCAGCCTGCTGATAGATCTGGATAGACAGGCGACTAATTAAGTCGTGGAAGCGTTGCCGTCAACGAGGAAGGTGCCGTCTTCAAACGGAAGCAAAGTCAGTCGCTCTCCTCAACGGCATCTTCATCAGCATCAGCATCTTCATCGCCATCTCCATCGCCTCCTCTATCTGGGGCCGCTGTGGCTGCTTCATCATCATCATCGCGAGGCCTCTCCAATTGGCGATGGGATGTGGTTGAATGCGGAAACCTGGTCGGACGGAGGACGCCTCACAGTAGTCAGTCGCAGTCGCAGTCGCAGCATATTAAACTCTAATCAGCAAGATGTGATGATACGATAGGGCCAAAAGCACTGCGAGAGAGCACTAGGTAGCAATTTGTCAGATGTTGGCTTGGGGTTTCATAACAGTTACAGCCAATTGCCGTGTCACTGATGGTGTCGGGATACCACTGCCGACGCTCCGGTCCGAGCATATCATTTCCAAGGCACACACAGGTGGGGAGTGTAAACTATCCCGGAATTGTCATTAACTCAATGGGGATAGAATTTGTAATTCCAGGGGGAGTAAGCTGGCATTATCCTGATCATTACCTTATATGTGAATCTCACCTAAAAGATGATCATATGGGAACTGAAACTAAAAGGAAACTGCAAATCCAACTTTAATGTGTAATTAAATTAAATTTAACATGGAGTTAAGTGTATAGCTAATATAAATTAAGAAATAAAGTTTCAGAGCTTAATATGTACTGCGCAAGCATTTTCTAAAAATTTCCTAAAACCCTCTCTTAATAACTTTCCTGTCCACATTTCATAATACAAGTTTCCAATGTTCCCACAGGCCCACAGTGAAAACATGACTTGGCCAGAAAGAAGCCTGGCTTGAGCAATCCATGTCAATCACATACTTTGATAAATCTTTCATGGGGGAAAAATAGAAAAAAGGGAAAATGGATGAAATGAAAATTCGTAGAAGCCACCCAGTGACTTATACGACTTAAGTATCTCGGCTCGCCTTGGGGCCGAGTCTCTGTGGGCTTAACCTTGCCTCGACTTCCATTTCCATTTCATAATTTGCTGATATTTCAGCCAGGTAAAGATTATTAATGACCTGGCTCGAAGACCTGGTTCTAATGATCGACCATCGACAAGCAAGCCGAAGCCGAGCACCATTTCCTGTCTAATACTGTCAGGCTTGAAAAACGAAAGTACCCAAAAAGTCCGAACATTAAGGCACGCTGGCAAACCTCATTAGTCCGTTGACACACATAGCCATATGGCTCATATATGTGCATATATCTCCCAAAAGGTTCGGAACGGCCATATATCTGCTCTTTACTTTCTGGTGAGTTGCACTTACCGCCTTTGTCCAGTTTTCCAGCCATTTCGGCAGCTCTTTTCTCGTCTTTGCGGCCGAGTTGTTTTATAAACACGCGAATATTACATTAAACCTTTTGCTGTACATAGTTTCAGTGTTTTGTGGGCTTCTGTTTCGTTTTTTAATTTTTGGGAGGTCTCCCGCGAGTCGAGTGCGGAGTACAGAGCCCGGCCTAATGGGTGTAAGCATATTTATGGCCTGTCATTACTTTTCCGTAAATTAAACTTTTTAATGCGAAAATTGCTTAGAGTGTAATTTTTTTAATAATCCAGCTGGCTTAGAGGAAAGTTATTGTATAATCGGACGGTCCGATACGACCATAGTCGCATAGGAGTCCGAGTAGATAGAGCGGCACCGAGTTTTCCGTATTACGTGGGCGTTCCAATGCCCGATCTTTCTTTATTCGTTTCGTCGGGAATTTGGGTATCTGGATCGTGGCTTTCTAATTGCAATTGCTTTGTGCGTATGTCAGTGGTTGTGGATGGGATTATGGCTGGGTTTTGTGGTCTCGGACCGCTCCCATCTACCACTTCATTCTTCATCCACAAAAGAGAAGCTTCTGGCGGTGGCCGAACCTGGACGGGGTTGGGTTTATGGATGTGGATGTGGATGCCTGGCTTTATGTATCAGGAGAAACAAAAGGCTAACCCCAAAGAAACCGTTATGTCAGCGCCGGAGCAGCCTGTATAAATCATTAGAGGCAGGTTACGCTCGGCAATTTATTTGCTCCACACATGAGATGTATCTTGTAGATGTATCTGCGGGCCTACGCACGTCTGCCCATGCTCAGAACCACTGAGCTGCTTGGCTGTCTGGCCGAGAATCTTACCATCCGGGACTGGGACTGGGACTGAGACTGGGACTGGCAAGGGGACCTGGACTGAAGCTAGGGAAAGGAAGCTGGCAAAACGATCTGATAAGTGTCAAGATTGTATAACCTTCGTGCGCTGGGTGGTGCTCCTCCGGATCCGCTCCCTTGGCCCCGCGGAACAGTTATACATAATTAAATCCAGAGCCAGGCCAGCCACCACCAGAGATGGTACCCAGTCACGTCTTTGGAGCTGGCTGGGAGGCCTCTCGGAACCCGCCTTGAGAGGTGGGAAATGTGTGTGATCATGAAATTGGCTTTGCTTTGTACAAGATACTCTTTTAATTTTCACGGCTGGTAATTAGCTTTAATTCTACATGTAAATATGTTGAGAAAGTGAAGATCTGTTTGCACTTTTGCAGCCTCTTCTTGGTCCAACTCAATTTAACTCAGATGTTTTTAGGGGGAAGTGTTTGAATTCAAGCTCGGATTACTTTCCCCTTCACCGGGGATTGAATTAAATCTACAATTATTATCTGTACTTCCCCCTAATCAGGGAGATTAAGTTAAACATATAATTATATTAATTATTAGAAAAGCGAAAATCTTCATCCTATCGAAAGCTTATTTCCCTTATGATTAACCTTAACATTTGATCATTTTCCACGCGTTCTCTAATTATTTCGCCCCGCTGAGCATCACTGCTACCAATCGCAGTGACTTTTTGAAAATCACCTCCAAGCTAGGAAAACAACAAAAGTGAAGCGAGGAAAATGAAAAAGAAAACTCAGTGATACTGCTCCAGTACTCGGACTCGTACTCGTACTCGCACTCGAACTCAAAGTAAGCCCTCAAAAGCCGCCCTGCCTGCTGTCTTGTCTCGTTTCCACCGCAGTGGCAGTTCCATTGTTTTGGTCACACAGCTGAGAGGCTGAGAAACAAATGGAAAATGGAAAACAGAAAACGGAAAATGGAAAAATTACCCAAGATAAAGCCAAAGACCCGACCCTCCGCGCAAGGTGGCTTGCATCGGCTCTAAAGGCCCCGCAGCATAAGGCCCAAAATGCGCTGTGAAAATGAGGAAAATCATCCACAACTGCGGTTGCAAAAATAGGGATGAAGATACTGACTTACTTAAATTTTCCGATTTTCTAGAAGTTAATTGAAGTATATGTTTAACTTAAATATTAAATTAAAAATTACATATACATGTATATATCTGATCGTTTTGTTAGGAGACTAGTTCAGCAAAAGGTCTTCTTTTAACAATGAAATTGTATATATGAGAATTAAGTAAAATTTCGAATCATATAATTAGCATAAAAAAAGTATTTTAAATAATGCATATATGATTATATTGCTAAATTTAAGAATATACTATTGTTTTGAAACCTTTAACACTTCATCTTTGAGAATTACAGGAATGAAATTTAAAACCCTAAAAGTATCTATAATTTTGACCTCAACTGTATGGATATAGCTATCGGCGATGACTTGGCAGCGCAGTAGAAGTCGACGCCGACAGCGACTGCGGCCGAGGCAGCGGCAGCAGCTGTGGCTCGAATCGAATCCAAAATCCAAGCTCAGTTTCAGTCGGACTTCAGCTTCAGCTCCAATTGGAAGCGGGCGCGTTTTTTTCGGAATTTTCGGAAAGAGTTTCAGAGCTTCGGCCGCGGCTGGCTGAGCACCAGAGCAATGATAATTTATAATTTGCATAATTACCATTATTACCAAGTGCGACAGTGAAATGGAAAAAGCTATAGTACATGAAGAAGCAGCAGGTGGCAGTGTTCGAAAAATATCTAAAAACCCATAATAAAGCTACGAAATAAATATTATTAAATCGAAGAAGAGATTATAAAAGCAATAACATCAATTTAGAACTACGAAAAGTGATATATATGGGAAAAGAGACATAAAGTTCAAAGCAATAAGTGAATTAACAAGAAATTTCAATATAAAACAGCGAATGTGTCAAATAATAATGAAAAAACAATAAAAGTATTGTTTAAAAAAAAAAGGAATTATGTTGAAAGTGACCTTTAAAAAGTGAACCAAAGAGAAATCCCTACCCTATTTCAATCTTAATCCCATTTGTGTGAAAACGAGATTGCACATTTTCTAAAAAAATCTGGAAAAACAGACTTTTAAATATTTATGAAAGTGACATATATGGAAACAGGCTTTAGGGACTGCCATGACACCAAAGCCCAACTGAGAGCAGAATGTATTGCACCAAAGATTGCACCTGCAGCCTGTGCCGCGAGTTGCGCGGCTACAAGCCGAGTGGCAAGAAGGTCGCCTCCCCAAAGATCCCTGCTCCCGCAGCCACTCCCCCTGCGAGTTCCCTGCTCAGCAGGATGCTCAACGACAACTTCATCCTGCGCAGGCGTGGCATCTCCCTGAAGAACTTCCAGCCGCAGTCGCTGAGGAACAGCGAGATGCTGGCGCAGCAGCTACCCGTGCCACGGCCTCCTCAGACACCGTCGCCCACGCCCATCGAGGAGCTGCCGGATTGGGCGACGGAGGATGAGTCCACGCGGGCGGGACGAAAGCCCAACCATAAGGTGGTCATATACTTCGGTGACTCCATACATCGCGGACAGCCATCGCCGCTGCCATCGCCCAAAGAACTGCACTCGCAGCTGCTGCAGGAGATGTCCCAGAAACTGAAGGCCCACGAAGAGGTTAACCCGGCGGGGAAGGAGGCGAAGACTGAAGCGGAGACGGGGACGGAGAAGATAAAGGTGGAAACCACGCCGACGTTGACCGTGGCGGCGGCGGCAGTGGAACTGCGGACGGATGACGAACTGCCGCCCTACATTGAGAGCGTGCAGAACGGCGTAATTAATATCAGAATTGAAGGCAATTACCGGCGAGCCAGTGCCCTGGTGGAAACGGTGGCAAAGCCGACTCTGGCCGTCGTGGGTCCAACGAAATCCGATGCAGCCGACGTTGCCGGCGATGGCAACGATAATGATGACGACGATAGCGACGACCCTGGCCAAGATGAGGCGGAGACGGACTCGTGCGACTGGAGCTACGTCCAGGAGTGGCGGAGGGCAGCGAAACGGTACTGGGAACTTGGCGGATCATACGCCATGATTTACTACCTCCCGATCCCCCGATCCCCTTCACCATTTTCCATTTGTTATTTTTCTATTTTTCATTTCTATTTTTGTTGTGCGACTGCAATTCTATTGTGAAAGTTGGCTCAAAAGGGATTTCTTCTGGCCGTAGAATCGGTTGGCCTTTAATTGGAAAAAGGGAAAGGAACTTTGGGGGTTCAACAGGGAGTTGAATCTGACAAGAATGCAATCCAAATGCAATTGGGAAGATGTCAAAAATAATGACAAGTGGTGAAAAGTGGAGGAAATGAAAAAAACAATCAGATTTGAAAGTAATAAAGGGCAATAAAGAGTTAGAAAACTGGAAAATGAAATCATTATTGAGAAAAGATAAAATCCTGGGGGACGCCGAATGAGATACAAGAAATCGACTGGTTATAATGGATACAAGATCAGGAAAGTACAAATAATCCATATCCCACGCTCGAAAGATTCTTGGACAGTTAAAACTTAAAAAGCTGTCGAACTTAATGTCACCCATTAGAGATGATGTTTTGGTTTTATAAGTCATAATGTGGAGAGGAAAATCGTAAAAGTTTGGCCCTAATTTACATAAGAAGCTAGTAAAATAGGCATTTTAAAGTGGATCAGTTGTACTTTATTGAAGTTTATTAGGAATGTAAAAACCTATCGGTTTTTCTTCTAATATAATACAGACAATTTGAATTGTAAAATAAACACGAAAAGGAAAGTTTAAAACAATTTCGTTATGAGTATAAATATAAGTAATAATTCAATTATTTAAAACAGAGCTTTAAGGTGGACGTTAAAGCTAGCTAATTATATTTATTACATCATCATCACCCATGAAATTCCTCCTTTTTAAATTCATAACCTGTGAGGCAAAGGTCACTGTTCGATAACCAAAGCCAAATCAAGATTCAAGTTCAGAATTAGATCATAATAACTGAACTCCTAAGAAATGCAAAGTTCCCCGCATAAATCGTATTTAGCATAGAACAGAAGATCTGTATTAAAGATATCAGAGACATATTGTCAGCAAAGACAATAAAAGATGCGTCCAACCATCACGGAGCTCAGAATTTGGGTCAATCAATGCTCAAGTTACAGCATAAATATAGACAAGAGGATGGGCAGAAGTCTGAGCGATGACAATGGCCAGAAATCCTAAAGAATGAAGAGATTTTGCGGACAACTAACTTAGTCACATGCTAATGAAAAATCGTAACTGGCTTTTAATATCGCTTTTTATTTTGCGGCAACCAAGCCCAGCTGGAAGATGAGAATCGTGGATTGTGAGAACGAAGATCAACCCACTTTTCGAAACAAAAGGAAATGTTTAGCTAAAGAAGAAATTAAGCGTGCTTAATGCCCTTGCTTTCTGAAGGGTTTTATGTTTTTTAGAAGGGTTTAAAATAAATGTGAATGGAATCATGTTTTTTTTTTTATATATATAATGATATTAATATATATCAGAATCTTCTTATCATCTTAATATTATTTGCATAACTCCCTTCCTTCACTTGCAAATTTCCTAGCTTAAAACCCCTTTTAAAGTGTAGAGTATTCCCAATGCTTCCAGAAGCATTTGACACAAATTAAGCATAAATCTAGCTGCCGACTTGGTAAGGTCTTTGTTTATATATATTTTTATGTCTCCCAACTAAGTCTACTTTTAATTAGGTGTCACCGCTCCGGGTTCGTCCCGCGACTAACTAGAAGACTGTCAAGTTTGTGTGAACAAAGATTAGCGGCGAGGTGACATCTCTCCCGTCTGTCCGTTAGCCGAAAGCCTTTGTTTATCTTAACCGGGCTTCTTTAGTGGCTTCAGTAGAATCTTAATGAGTTGCATCATTTAAGGCCAAGAAGTGGGTCAGCTTAGCTGCGAAAATATTTAAAATATATTTATGATTTTGCTATGCAAATAAAAGCTTCTTAATTGGCAGATATTAATGGATATGTCTGGGGATGAAGAACGATAACAGGTGTGGCAGAGATCGCATCTCATCGAATATTAAAAATGATTTTACATATTAAAGATCTAAATGATACCTGAATGTGTTTGTTATCAGATCAATGTAAATTTTATAGACTTCTATTTAGAAAAATAGGGAATTTTCCCTTAGTCTTAATACATTATGGTTGATTTATATATTTATAACATTTTATAATTAAAAAAATCGAAAATACATACTTTAATTATAATTTATTTATTTTATTTTGCAGACCCACTGGCAACCTGCCGCCCAACTTTAACCAGCTTCCCGCTCCCAGCCAGATCACCGGTCTGCCACCCGTTCCCCCTCTACAGCTTCAGTCCCCTCCTCCACAACAGCAGCCGCAGCAGCACTCACAGACACCACATGGCGGAGGCCCCCAAAAGGGACTGGCTGTGGCCATGGCCACGCCAGCACCGCGGGTTTTCAAGGAACTGGCCCAGCAACCCAACAACAACAAGGCCATTCCCCATAAGGTGGTGTCCAGTCCCGGCTCCCAGCTGGCGAGCTCCTGCAACCAGCTGATTTCGCCCGTGTCCGCCTCGAAAGCCCTGATTCCGCAGCGAGCAGTGGCGGGTCCGGCACGCCTGACCGTACAGAGCACTCCGGTGAAGTCGCAGCCACCGCAACTGAGCGGGAGCTTGAACCAGGTCTCGCCCAACAGACCCACACTGGGGATACCCACGACGGCGGCGAATTCCTCGCCAGCCAGGACGCACCAGCACGACCAGTTCCGGGCGCTACAGCGAGTGCAGGAGTGCCACAGTTCCTCGGACGAGAATCGCAGCTCCGGACACGCCAGCATGTCGGATACGGGGGGTCACAGCTCCTCGCCGGCTGGAGGAATGACCTTGGGGCCGCTGCCAGAGGACAGACTGGCGGCGGGGGTGACCAATCGGAGCACTAGGTCCCGGCGGCATCGTGGCATCATGCCGGCGGGGAAGGCTCCGTGGAGCGGTACCGGACTGGAGGACATCAAGCTGGCCATGCTCACTCTGCGCTCCCAGACGAGCAGCAGCACCTACAGCAGCCTGAGCGCCGGATCGGAGAGTTCGGAGCCAGCCCGCCGCCTGGGCAGGTACTCCTCGCTGGAGACCGTGGTGACCAGCACCAGTGCGGATGAGTTCGTGTGGGTGGACTCGCACAACCGGCTGGTGGAGTTGCAGCATCCACCTTGGAGCCAGACGTGCATCCTGCGAGTGCTCCGCAACGGACGCTGCCAGCAGCAGGCGGAGCACCTGGCCGTGGAGGCAGTGTCCCGGTTGGGGTATCTCCTCCAGCGAGCGCTGGTCAGGATTGCCCGCGAGATCCAACGCTTTTCCGCCGGCATAGGCCTCTGCTCCAAGCAGGAAGTGGCCGGCGCCCTGCGTGTGGTGCTCAGCTCCTCGCTGGCGGACTCGTGCACGAAGGCCTGCCTCCGGGCCGCCGCCATGTTCGCGGTGCCCGGCGAGAGCGCCCTCAAGCAGAGCAAGTCCGCCCGAGCGGGGCTCCAACTATCCGTAGGCCGCTTCTACCGCTGGATGACGGATGCCCGGCTGGGCAAGTTCATACACGAGTACGCGGCGGTGTACCTGTGCGCCGGCATTGAGAACCTGCTGGAGGAGATCGCGCTGCAGTGCAACGGGAGCACTGCGGCTGCCCTGGACCAGAGCATAGCCAGTTCCGGCGACTTTTGGGGTCTGCTGCAGCCTTTTGCCCACTTAAATGCCGGCCGAGTGGCCAGTGGTGCGTTGGCCCTGCCCAGGTGGGCCAGTGCCTCCTCCCTGGCCACCTGCGTGGGCAGTGTGCGGGAGCTGAAGGAGAAGGCTCTGCGCACGCAGCAGGAGTTCCAGCTGGCCGCCGCCCTCTCTGGATCCGCTCTGGCTGCTCTCTTCTACTTTATGCGCTGCTCCCAGCTGGAGCACACGGAGCTGCTGGCTGCCTCGGGCTGCAACGCTGGCCAGGCCCCGGCTGCACCTCCTGGAGCAGGTGGTGTCTCCACCTCGGCGGGCCACCACGTCCAGGAGCTGTGCTATGAGCGTGCCTATGTGGTGCTGCCGCCGCTCGCCGAGTGGCTACGAGTGGCCGCCGCTCATGCCGAGCACCGGAGTGCCCTGATGATCGACAAGGACGACATCATGCAGGCAGCACGCTTGCTCCTGCCCGGCGTGGACTGCCCCATCCGCCCGGTGGCCCACGACGAGGAGCTGCCCACCAAGAAGACGCACTTCAACAATGCTCCCGCTGCCAGCTCAACGGGCACGGGAACGGGCAGCAGCAGCTGCAGTTCGCCGGTGGTCAGCGGCATCGGAATAGGAATCGGCGAGGATACCTCGGAGCTGGGCAGGCGAGCCACCATTGGAGTGGCATTTAAGGTGAGTGCTTTTTTAAGAAGAAATTAAAGATTAGGAGTGCTTAACATATTTCCCATTTTCTCTCGCAGCTTCTCCTAACCGGACGAGCGGAACTCCTAGCCCAGGCCGCCCAGCTGCTGCCGCCTACGACCCGCTACGATACCCAGAACAGCGCCGGACTGACTGCCCTGATGATTGCCAGCATCCGTAACGACGAAGTGGCTCTGCATGCACTCCTGGACGCCGGCTGCGATCCAAACGTGGAGGTGCCGCCGTCCGGGAGCCCTGGTCATCCGGCAATCCAACCGGACACCCAGCACTGGACGGCACTGAGCTTCGCTGCCAGCAGGGCCAACTATGTGGCTCTGAGGATTCTCCTAGAGAGAGGCGGCAAAGTCGAAGGCGGTGCCCGAAGCAGCGAGGAGAAATGCACCCTGACGCCCCTGCAGTTGGCTGCCGGAACGGGTAACTTGGAGATCGTGGCCCTGCTGCTGGCCCATGGAGCCAATGCCTTCATGTCCACCCAGCAGAAGGACTCTCTGTGCTTCGCTGGATCCGCACAGAAGGGTTGCTTCTGCGCCATTTCCGTGGCAGCAGCCCATGGACATCGCTCGTGTCTCCGGAAGCTGCTCACTCATCCCGTCTCGCCTGGGACGAGGGATGTGCTCTCGCTAGAGGAGATGCTGGCTGAGGGCGATGTAGGTGGCGTGCGATCAGGTGGAAATGGTGGAGGAGGAACCGGTGGACCCAGTAGTGTCAACGGAAACAACGAGGATCTGCTGCCGCTACTTAACAAGACCCAGATCAAGCGACTCCAGGAGGCCATGTACCACAGCGCAGAGAATAATCATTTGGGTAAGTTACCATAAGAATTTTGCTAAGATTTTAATTTAAAAAAATTATTAACTAGTTTAATTATGTATGAGGTATTTGAAACAAAGTATATCACTCGAATCTTATATTTTTACAAACCTAGGAATTTGATCATTGAACTTAAATATAAAAATACCTATTTAAAATTCAAATTAAAAAGAATGCAATGACCGTTTAAGCGATTCAATCTGTTTTTAATTATTTTCTACTTCATTAAATCGGTTTAAGCTCGTCTTAAAATTAGTCAAAATATATTTTGAAAACCGGATATGATGATAAACCGTTGCCGGAGTTTTGTTTACAAGTTAAGTCTGGGCATTTGAGCTTGAATAAGATTTATCGTCTGCCATCAGATCGTCTGAATCAAATGAGTCTAAAGCTAAATCTCTATGTAGAGTTTTAAATATAAAACTTTTGCTTTTATAATAATAATTATAGTTTCTATATAAAAATATTTGCTCTGCTCTCCAGACATCACAATTGAGCTACGGAAACTGGGTGTGCCTTGGACCCTTCATTGCTGGATGCACGCCTTGTCGGCGGCTCATGACCTGCGACTGGACGCGGTGATAGATCAGCTGCTGCAGGACTTCCTGCAGGTATGTCCCGACGACTACAGCGCCCAGTTTGTCAGCGAGTGCCTGCCGCTGCTGTTCAACATTTTCCGGAACAAGAACGAAGGCACCACCCTGCTCCTGGCCGACATCTTCGCCACCTGCTTCGGTTGGGAGACACTGCCGCCGGTCAAGGAGCAGCCGCCCCTGCAGCCTGTCCAGGGATCACGGATCGATCCCAAGTTTGTCAACAATCCAGAGCTGAGCGATGTGACCTTCAGGTGGGTGGGATTTTGATAAATGGAATTAGAAAATAAATTGATTCCGACAAGTTTAATTTTACAGAGTGGAAAGCAAGATCTTTTATGGACACAAGATCGTCCTGGTCACTGCTTCGCCGCGCTTCCAGAGCATGCTAAGCTCCAAGCTGAGCGAGGCCAGCTCCACGCCCACGGTCCAGATCAACGACATCCGCTACCACATCTTCCAGCTGGTGATGCAGTTCCTCTACAGCGGCGGCTGCAACTCTCTGGATGTGGCCCACGGCGATGTCCTGGAACTGATGGCGGCTGCCAGTTTTTTTCAGCTGGAGGGATTGCTCCGCTACACGGAGGCACGTTGCTCCGAAATGGTGGATGTGGACAATGTGGTGGCCATGTACATACACGCCAAGGTGGGTTATTACAAGAGAAGATATTCTTAGACATTCGATAAGAGGGTCTTAATTGTCTTGGTCTTTCCAGGTCTACAATGCCAATCGACTGCTGGAGTACTGCCAGTGCTTCCTGCTCCAGAATATGGTGGCTCTGCTCACCTACGACGATTCCGTGAAGCGCCTACTCTTCGCCAAGAAGATACCCAACCACGACGTGCTCGCCGGGCTGCTCCAGACGCTCCAGAACCGCCTGAAGACCCGCAAACCCAACTCGGGTGGCGGTCTGGTCAACTCCTATCGATCGCCACCGCCCACGCCGGTCAAGAAGTGATTCCGATCCCATTCTTATTTATTGCATTGTTTTTAATTTAATCTCTGAGCTTTTATGTATTATAATAATGTCCCCGGCCCGACCCCCATCCTGATATTCCCGTCCTCTTTGTCCTAGTTGTATTTTTGTATTTTCAATTTGTTCAGCGCACTGTTAACTTATACGAACCCCAGGATGGCCGAGCAGGCGGTCCTCTAGCTATTATTTTGTAGTTGAAATTGTTTCTGCATTAAATGAAGAAAGTAAAATTTTAGATATTGCCTGTACATTATGGAATAAAATTGCAAGATAAAGGTACATATCAATTGAAAAGGTAAGCAACTTTATTTTGGCTTCTAAGCATTGGGTTAAAAAGCAAGAAATTGAAGTTTTAAATTAATATAAATACATACGTTATTACATAAAAGTTATGTGCCTTCTTGGCAGAACGAATTAATTTTATTAAAAACCCTTTGAGCTTGATTTAAGATTTCTAAATTATCTTTTGAATCTCAAACTATTCTGCATTTACATGATTTTTTTCTTAAGTCCTCATAAAGTAAATAAAATTCCACTAAGACTTAATAAACATATTACGCACACGCCCATGCTATTTGAACTAATTTTCATCATTAAAAAACTTTTAAATCCTCAAATAAGCTTACACTCTCCATTTAAAGCTCAACATAATTAGTTCTGATTTATTTAAACCATATGTTCAAAAAACTCTCCTACTTCGCCTGCATGGAATTTCAGATAAGTCCATCAAAATTGATTTGTTTGTGACTTTTTTATGTTGAGTGCTCTTTTGGGACTTCCCTTCATTTCCCACTCCTAAGATGTCATTTCGTTATCCACCATTAACACCCACAATAAAATTCCATTAATGCCATTCCTTTATTAGACCTTCGGGGGCTTATCATAGTCCAGATCCGGCTGCGATATTTGCTCGCTGACTTGCTTAGCGGCCAGCGAGATCTGGGGAAGGATGGCTCCGCCCTCGGGAACAAATCCATGGTCATCGGCCTTGTAATTCACAACCACCTCCTTGCCATTGGCATCGAAGTAGGAGTAGGAGCCGCTGATTTCGAGGTACTCATTCTCGGTGCCCTGGTTCCTGACCACAGCCTCCTCATGGCGGTGGGTGCCGTCCTCCCCGAGGTACGAAAAGTTGTAGGACCCATCTTCGTGCTTCTCGTGAGTGGACTCCAGTATGGCCACCGGTGGTTGAGCGTCCACGTTCTCCACCGGAGCACTTAGAACGACTACCAAGCAGATGGCCAGGGAGATGAAGACCTGGCAAGATGATGACTTGGGAATGAGATAATCCTTGGAGAGGGCGCCATACTCACGATCTTGAACATGATGATGCTGCTGCTCTGCTCCGTCTGTCCGGCTGAAAGGCTGACTTTGATTTGACTCTGAGCCAGCGGGGACAGCTCTTTATATTGCCAAAAATAAAATGGAATTGAAATCGGAATTGCTGGTCGCCTTGTTTACCGGTTATTGGCCAATATCCAGACACTTACATACACGCCATATGTACAATATGGGTTCGGGGGCATTTACTGGAAACCCGTTCTAAGAATTAATTAAAGAGCAAGCTTCTTACCGCGTCCAGAGACCCATCTGCCATCTCCCAGCCCATCCATTGCACATCTGAATTCCTGGCTGCAATTCGAGGTTCTTAATTTATGTTCCAACTGGAAACAGGGTCTGAATGTAGGAGATGACCTGAATTTGTTAAAAATTAGGAACCGAAATCTAAGGTGGAGATTGTATGTATCTAATAAATTGATCTGTATTATAAACATATTCTACATGCTAAAACAACATTTTTCAAAGCCATTCGAAAACGAACTTCAAGTTCACAACAGGGCTGGACTAGCAAATAAAAATTAATATCAAAGTTTGGAGTTATTCTAAAATTATTTATTGACTCTTAAAGAGCATATTATTTTTTTTTTAATTAATAGAAAATAATTATTTCTGGTACATTTATGTTAAACAAGATCATGATTATAGTATAAAATGAGCACCTCATAGCTCCCCTTCAGTTTGATTTCAGACTCAATCACTTCGGTTTTCAATTTTTTTGGGCATTTTCCAGATTTGATTTTTCTCGAACATGAACACGCCGGGGATTCGGTTTTTCCGTTCGCAATTGTTTACACGAAAACTATAAACAAAGCAAACACACGGCGTCCGTCTCCGCGCCTTGCCCTCATTGATGTTATTTTTGGCCACTGGGCATGAGGCAGCACTAAGTTCTCCACCTCCGCCTCCACCTCCATCTCCATCCTCTCCAGCCTTCCATACTATATACGTTCCACATAGCAGCAGCCGCCGGGTCGGTCAGGAGAAGATGAAGATGTTGGGGGCACATGGGCAAGGAGATGGGGCTGCTGCGATGAATGCTTGGACCGATACTTAAAGGTGCCACATACGCATCGTTCGATTTGGATGCGGTCGGTTTCTCGGCATTTTGTTTATGCAACAATAAATTTTACATTTAATTTTCGTTTCATTTGAAACGCTACAGAAATATGGAAGAATGCCCCCCGATTTGGATCTGAATTGGCTCTGTTGCCACCGCGGCCCAGAGCCGGGCAATTTGTTAAATTTCACCATAGCCACGCCGGGGGAAATCTGGCAATATTTGGTTCTTCATATTAATATTTCTTTGTTCGGACTGCCAAGTAATTCCATATTCCATATTAATCGGAATTGAAAATGCAGAGTATATTTAGAGCAATTGAAAGATTTAAATCGAAACCAAATATCTGGACCACAGGAATGAGATCTTGGCGTTGTAAATTCTGAAATGTTCTGGTGAAACGAGAAGCTCCGAATTTTGTTCAGTTTCAATGGGAACAAATACACATATTTTCAGCTTTTGTTATTTTAGGGAATTACTCATTGGGTGTTGGCCACTGTTTGGTATTTTTGTGATTTATAAATTCATGTCGCTCTGATTTTTACTACCTCATTTTCTTCCCATTGCTCCTGTTCACATTCATCAAAAAATGATGTTGAAAACATTAAAGAATCCATCTCAAATCTTAATTAGACTGTTCTGGCCGTATCGCGGGTTTATTTTTGAAGATAATGATGGCAAATGAGCCGCCAAATGAGTTGCCTGCATCGCTGAAGCCGTTGACTTTGATTAGCCAGATAAAATATATCCCACGCAAAAGTGCAGCATCCTCTAGCTGCTACATACTCACCTGACTATGTATAATAGAATACAGATAGCTTGATGGCCAAACTCATAGTAAATACGCCTTTTTCCCTTTCCTGTCGTTGCTCGAATATAACGCCAGTAAGCGGAAAAAGACAAATCGACTAGAATTCGTATAGACGTTACACTGTACATATACTCTATACTCGAGGCGCGAGATATAGCCATCCGCACACATGGCACCGCGCTGAGATGAGATTGCTCCTTGTGTTTTCGCTTGTTTAGATATTGAATTAATTTAATTTGGTTCGATTGATTTATGGACCGATCTGTGCGCTCTCTGGAAAACTGTGCCAAGAGGCTGCGCTGACTGGGGCCTCCGATCCCGATTCGAATGTCTAATGATCGAGCGTCTATATGCGCACGGGCCATACGAAAATAGTTTTATTTTTATAACTGTGTGCTGGTTTGGTTTCTTTTTTTTATGGACTTCCCCCACATACGCAATGGACGATGATCATGATGATGCTGATGGCATCTGCCAATGCACACAGCTGTCTTCCGATGCCAACTACCATATATATTCATATATATATGGCCTACCCCATACATATATATTTCTATTCGGATATCTGGCCAAGGAAGTTGTAAACCACCGCCGCTGTGGCGGCTGCCCATTAAGTTGTGATTTGTTTCACGGGGCTGGGACAATTTAGAGCGGCATCATGGAGACAAAAGCCGCGAAAAATCTGCGACGAGTTGCGTCAGGAAAACTGCACGGCCAAGGGTGGAAAGCCGGACGGAACTGGGCAGTCGGAGGAGGGGAAACATAGGAGGGCGGCGTGAAATAAACAAAAACGACGACATGCCAAATGAAATGAGCAGCGCAGAAGGCGCAAAACTTTCGACAGTCCCAAAACAACAAAAAGAGGGAATACTGCGGACCGTGGACTGTGGACGTGCGAGTATGTATAGGATAAATAAATAAAACTCAACTGAAAATTATGAAAAACAGGCGGCCGGCCGTAGTAGGTTGAGGCGGCGAGCCGCCAGGCCAGGCGAGTGGATTTTTGGATTTTTAAATATTTTTAGCCAAACGGCAGAAGCGAATATTTTGCCAGTCGAGTGGGATATTGGAAAGACGAAAAATTATCGCCACTGTGTGTGGTGTGCTGCCTGTGTGTGGGTGTGGTGCTGGTATATATGGGGACTTGGCAACAGTGGCGGAAAAACGCCCACTTCCGCAGGAAGTATCTCGCACAGGATCCTCTTCCTGTTGTCAGAACTCCTCTCACAGTGGTACGGAGCAATTTATAAAATAGTATTTTACGTTTTTTAGGATCTTTGTGTTTTCTCAGGTGAGTTCTGCCCTTAGTTTCTGCTTAATTAACCGAACGTTCTTGTGGATTTTCCTTTAAAGCGAACCGTACACGCTGACGCTTCGCGACGCACTGCACCTACGCTCCAAAATTTTGAAAACTCAAAGACATTTCGAAAATTCTATTCACGAAATGAAAATGGGCGAGTGAGCGGGACGGCAGCAGGGCGAAGGAAAGAGACGGCTGGCAGGAAAGTGGAAAGAGAGGGCGCGAGAGATCGCTGCTGCTGGGGCTGCTCTCAAGTGCAGAGGAAGAACGATCGGAGCGATCCGACGAACCGAGCCGAGCAGAACCAAGGAGCCGGGCAATTTATGTTGCTCAATGGCAGCAGATGGGCAGCCCCGCCGTCCGCCGCCCACTCCAGCCCCACACCCACACCCACAGTCCCAGCTAGGGGCACATCCACCCACTCCGCCTGGCATAGAAAAATCCGTGTCTAAAAACGGAAAAAAAGGGGGAAAGCGAACGAATCGATGAGTGCAGTTCGGCGTCAAAGTTCAAGCGATTTTCGCAGTCGAGCGGGGAGAATTCTACACTTTCCGCAGTCCGATGCTGATCGGCTGCTTAGTCTAAACATGGCCGCGGCCACACCCAGTCCTCCGGCCAGGGCAGACCCGGGTTCGGGCCTCAGCCTCAGTCAGCCGGTGTATCTGTCAGTTGGCAGCGGGGCGAAAAATAAACAACAAAGGGGGGAAATACACAAGGAGAGCTAAATTTTTATTCTCTAAACATTCCTGGATGTTTATGTTTTCCCTTTTTCCTAGGGGCCTCGAGTGGAAACAAGATTCCGAAAAGATTCTAAAACGCTTAGTTTGGGTCCGTGGCTCCCTACTTTCCGGCCCCACCCACTCTTCCATTTAACTTTCTCTCACATTGTAAACATTTCACTTGACGCTCGATGCTAAATTTAACATTTTCGCCTTCAGGAAAGACGGGCAAATAAATTACGGAAATAAACAAAAATTGGAAAAAGCAGCAGCAGCGACTAAGGCCCGAACTTACCTGCGCCTCCAATTGCGGTTTCTTTTTATCACTGGAGAACTCGAAGGGGGAGTGTGCTGAGTAGAAATGGGAAATGGGAATGGGAAATGCATGGGTGGCAAAAGGGCAGGAAAAACTACAAACAAAGCGCCCGGGTTCGGAAGGGGTCGATTCCAATTCGGATTCGGATTCGAATTCCGATTTGGTTGGGACTTTAATGCGGATAACTAGCTGCAGGCTGCAGCTGAGGAGCATTATGTAATTTTATGGCAGCACGTATGCGTTGCTAATGGTACAGAAATAATTGTTCAATTACCACTTGATTTGAAAGCTTCCGCTTTATGGTTTTATTTTTCCCTCAGAGATTACACCGCAGAATTCTCTTAAAATGTTATAATCTGTAAGACGTTAAGTTAGCCATAACCTAAAGATAGATATAGGTTTATTGATGGATATATACACACGTATATATATACATAAGGTTTAGGGACAATCAAATCATCGCTTCAAAATCTGTAAGACCTCTGATAACAGAAACTCATATCCCGAACAAATTTAACATACACACTTTCGTTTATAAATTGACAAAATTTTGCCACAATGAGCGATCAAGAAGAAAGTGATGAGGGGAATCTACCGCCCCTAACGTCGATTGTAGACGAAATGTTTTTCAAGTTTCGGATCATCTCCGTGGACGTGGAGAAGCTTCAAAGGGCCAAGTCTCTGCTGGCGAGCATTCAGCGGCGCCAAACCTTCTTCAAACTGTTTGGCGTCGACGAAGATGGCAGTATCGGTGCCGACGATAGTGACTTCCGGATGATGCACTCAAGGCTCTCCGTAAAGTCTAGTGGGGACGACGAAGATGAGGGCATGGGCAATGAGGAGATGAGTGAGGACCTGTGTACGCTGCCCTTCGAGGTAGATCGATGGCAAAATTACTTCAGTGGCTTTGAGATCTTGAGCACGCCGCTGGCCACAGATCCCAATGAGAACCGCAAATGCATCGAGCTGTCCAAAAACATGGCTTGTGGCCAGGGGCTCCAGAATTATCTGCGTGAGTAAGGAATACTGGTTCACCAAAAAGTATACAATCTTCGGGCTACGGTCTTTTTACTCCCCCTGTATTTAAGTTATGTTTTTTCAATAATTTCAGGGAACGGTGTCCGCTGCTTCCTAATAAATCTCGGCAAGGGCACCCAGCACGACAACCAGAGTCTGATCGTCAAGTTGCGCGAGGCTGAGATCAATGTGTCGAAGGAGTTTAGCTTCCCGGTGGTGTCCTCCGTCATGGCGAAGCTTTCGCCGCGCCACCAGTACACCGGCAGCTTGAGTCCCTTGATCCTTGCTAAGGGGCAGAACTTCGTAGAGCTGGTAAAAGGTAACGTAGTCATCCTGACGGTGGATCGTGACTGCTCGGACCGGTGCACTGCCCAAACTATTTACGTGAACGCCCGCTTCCTGCTAGTCGATGTTCGGCCCTATGACTTCATCCTGATCGGCGAACAAATACAGCTGATGGTTCGCAATAGCCAATATGACCATCTCGAATGTTGTGTGGCCAAGGGCGGTCCCCTTTACGATTTTATGCCTGTCCTCTTTCCTGTCAGGTGCAACCGGTTCCAAGTCTCTTACGAGGAGCTCGAGGATTTGACCTTTGCCCGCGAGGTGGGTCTGAACGTGGTCATCTCGCACATTGTGGGCACTCCGACGTACCTGGACAATCTGGAGCAATCGATGGAGACAATGCACTGCGACGGCATGCGACTGTACGCCAGGGTGCTCCTTAACGAGATCCAGGGCTGCGATGGCGAGCTCAACTGGGCCGCCAAGCGGTACGATGGCTTCCTGGTGGAGCTGGCCCCACCGGCGACCGTTCCGGACATCATGCACCTTTGCCCCGACGCCGAGTGCTTCATGCAGCTGGCTTACGCTTCGCAGAAACCGATCGTCTTCGATCCACGGCTCTTGGACGAGCAAAAGCTGCGCATAGATCCGGCGCACTATTACTATACATTCTACTATCCGGACAAGTACGTGGTTTCCTGCCCCCCGCCGAAGGACTCCCACTACTTCCGTTTCCTCCAGAACGCCATCTTTCAGCAGATCGGGCCCACGGCGCTGGCCAAGGCTCCGTACTGTGATCGCTCTCACACGGGGGCGGATAGCCTGGCGCGATCTATTGTCATCGCTTCCCTGGAGGTTCAAGCGGTCGCCATCGTGGTGATTGGTGTGACCACCAGGATGGTGCAGAAGGTCGCCCACTTCCGGCCCCAGGCACCAATCATCTTCGTAAGCCACATGCGTTCCGCCGAGGACTATGTGACCATCTACCACAACGTCACGATGATTCCCTTCAAGCCCAAGCCAGCTGTCGATCACAAAAGAAACACATTGCTGCGGGCCATCTACGCATTGGCCTTCTTGATCAAGCGCAAGATCGCAAAGCAGAACGATCCCATTATCCTGGTGTACAACTACCAGGAGGACACAACCTTTCCCGAAAAGTACATCATCTACAAACTGGACCTGTACAACTTTACCTCACACTTAGGAAAAACTCTTTTCACAGCGGACGAGGACATAAAGCCTTTCTCTGAGGCCTCGAAATAATTTAAGCCGCTCAGTTTTATGCAGAACCGCTTCATTTTACGCAGAAGATAATTTATTTGGTTTGGTGAATAATCGGAATGTTATGTGTTGTTGCCTTAGAATATATAAAACAGATACATTTGGATACATAAAGATATAGATACACATTCACTATTTGCTTCTGTACAGAATCGTGCCCCGCTAGCCTATGAGGGAGTTTGTCGCTGAAGTATATACAGATTTATATACGATTTCAAAGTTCACTTGTCTTGGCCTTACAGTGCTAACGGAGTACTCTCACTCTTAATTATTCCTACGATTGTGGTTCCATTCAAGCCTAACTAGAAACTTTTTCCATCGGTGTTCAAGTAGAATGGTAACCGAACCTTGAGCATCCATTTTCCAATCACTCCTTTTAACAAGTACACAAAAAACAAGGGGAAGTACATTTTACAGCGGGCTGTTTCAGGGATTTTTTTGCAGAGCTCGCAAGGTAACGAACTCGTAAGCCGCCTTTAGGGTGGTGTAGCAATAGCCCGCCATGCCATTCATCTCTGCCTGAAAATTGGGGCCCGTTAGATCGTCCAGCAGGGCCAACTCCGCACCCAAGTGGGGCACCGCAGCACGCAGCATCGTAAGCATGGTGAGCGGAATCATGTTGTCCGCGTTCAACTGGGCGGCATTGGCTGCGGGTTGGAGATAATGAAGGGGAATTCTTGGATTTCGGTCCTAAGTGAAAACTCACCCGACATGGCGTGCTCGTAGGCCTCGGTCAGCAGCTGCGTGCTGCGCTGTATCACAGTCAACATGTCCTGGGGACTAAACTTCTCCTGCAGTTGCTTCAACGTCTGCACGGACTCCTCAAACTTTGGATCCAGCATCACGGTCTGGAGGAAACTGTAAAAAAAAAACGGAAGGTAAAATTTTTTACCGAATATAGAGTTCCAGTTAATACCTCTCATGGCCCATTAGTTCAACGAGTTCTTGGTCCTTAAGTTTCTCGGCATGGTTCAGATTCTGCCGGTACATCTCGTCCTTACGACTGTACTTGTTTGCGTACAACACAAAGAGGGTGGAGTATATGCCCTCCGAGAGCACAAGCGGGTATAGCAGCGTAATGTGCGATATCACCTCTCTGCTGCCCTCCATGTGGCAGTAGTCCTCCGGCAAGGCAGGAAACATCTTGCGCACGAATCGGTAAATGCGTCTTGATATGGACTCCCATTCCCGCATCGCCTGCTTGGCCAGGATCGGTGTGGGCTTGACCTTCCAATAGCCATAGGAGTAATGGAAACAGTTAGCGATGCGTTCGTTCAGCGCGTACAGTGGATGATGTCGATCTTTAAAGGCCTGCTCCAGGTACAGTCGTATTGAGGCCAAGTCCTGGTCCGTCAGCGTGGTGGCCATGCCAAAGCTGGGCACCTGATCCAGCATTCCACTCGCAGTCGACGCAGTCGAGGTGATGGAGCAATCACTGCTGTTCTTCTGCTTCGAGATACTGTTGTTGTTGTTGTTGTGACTCAGGTTAGCGAAGCTCTCGTTCAGCGTACTCGACTCGTCGCCGTTGAAGGTTCTATTGAGTAGGCTCTGGTCGAGTTGGAAGCTGGCCAGGCTACTGGTGTCTAAGTCCCGCGTTGAGTTGTGGCCCATTGAGAGCAAGCTGTCGGTCCGCTGTAATCCCCCTGGCTTGCTGTTGAGCGACTCCTGGGAATGAATGCGGCGCGGTGGAAATCCTAGAAAGTCCAGAGCCGAGGCCGCCTCCGTTTGTAGCTTGGTTAGGGCGTTCGTTGTCGACCGCGCCTTGGCTAAGGGCGAAGATGTCTTTTGCGGCAGCGGCAGGCTAAGCAGGATGTTGTTGAAGTAGTTTCCCGGTTTGGTACCTTCCCTAGCCCTCTGCTTGCTCATGTACACGGCAATGCAGTTCCAAAGTTGTGCCGTACTAAGCGTGGGTTTTGAGGACTTTCTTAAGGTGCCTCCAGGCGCGGAGGATGGATTGCTGCTGGCCGTGCAATTGGCCAGGTCCGTCTCGAAGTTGTTGAACAGCGAGCGCCACTTGCGATTGTGATCCACCACCTGCCGGCCCAGAGAGCTGAAATAAAGAGTGTTGAGTCAAGCTGCTCCTTCTAACTATGGAAATAAGTCTCAAAGTGAAGCTATCAACTTACCTCGGATACTTTGGAAACCGCCGATTCAGGACCAGCTCGCCGGACTGGATACGTACGGTCTCCCAGCTGCCGCTGAGCTGTCCGAACATTTTGTTTCCGATCAGGTCGCAGGTATCGTCTGATTCCCCGTTGGCTCCCATCGAGACACTAACGTTGCCCGCTTCTCCGCAGGGCATATAGTACTCTCCTCGCCCATTTGGGCCGTGCAGTGTGAGCTCGCCTTCGTAGTAGTAGTCGTTTTCGAACACAGCCACTCCGTTGCCCAGCAAATCGTCACCGGCAAAGTTTCCCTCGAAGTAGTCGCCGCGGTTAGTTATGCAGCTGCCGATGCCCGCTCGCTTGTTGTCAGCAAACATGCCCATATACTTGTCGCCGGTCACCAGATCCTCAAATACGCCGTAGCCGCAACGGACATTGGCCTGGTACTCGCCCACGTAGATGTATCGGTTATTTCGCATCATTCCGTGGCCGTGGAACAGGCCCTCGCAGAAGTTTCCCTCGTATATTTCGCTCTCGGGCGCATCTTTGCAGTGCAGTTCGTAGACACCATGGCCGTGAAAGCGGCCGCCCTTGAAGTGGCCCACGTAGAGACCCGTTGAGGGAATCACCATCTTGCCATATCCTGCAGATTGAAAGCAATCATTAGTAGGGAGATATATCACAAAGGGTAGAGAACTCACCATCAATGACCCCGTGGTTCAGCTCTCCGCAGTAGACACTCCCATCGGGGTACTCCAGGTAGCAGTTCCCGTGCATTACGCCCTTCCTCCAGGTGCCACATGCTTTTACCCGTGAAAACTTCGGATGCTCCCGGCTAAATTCGTAACCCGTAGAACGGGCACTGGGAACCGGACTCCCCAGCGGCCTGCCCAGCGACGCCACAATGCTGGACTGCAGTTGGTCCAGCCATACTTTGCGCATCTCCTGGGTACGAGTGGCCACCAGAAAGTTTTTCTCGGGCGTGGTCAGCCTGAGGCACAGGTCGCCCTCCGTCCACACCCACAAGGTAGTCAAGGGATACGAGTACAGTGAGTTCCCGCCCACTTGGCACAAAAAGTCGGAGAAAAGTATGAAGCTGTTGCTGGACATGCTGATGCCAGTGGTGACCAACTTGAGTGGCACCAGGGCTGACGTTAGGATCACCCTTCGCTGGCGTCTTCGGAACTGAACGATTCGGGGATTGCGGTCATTGCTGCTCCAGAAATCCCTGGTATTTACCGCCAATTCTTGGCTGATGCAGCTGTGGCGCGCGAACTCCGTCCAGGCCACCCGATGCTCTCCGTATTCTGGCTGCGTCCTCACCAGCAGCTCCATGAACTGGACAAACAGCTGGTAGATACTGAATGGCTGTTGGAACAACCGCGTCACATAGCTCTCCTCATTCAGCTCAGCCAACGGGCTATTGAGTCCAGCGATGGCGGCCACTGCTTCTCCAAAGCCGTTCACCGAGAAAACATCGCAATAGGCCTTGGTGTAGCCATCGAAGAGCTCTATGTACTCCTTGTGGTGGCAAATGAATAGCAGATCCGCCGGCTGGACAAAGTCGGCTCTGTAGAATCCTTCCAGGGAGTGCAATGTGGCCACTAGCAGACACAGCATCCGTTCCCAGCTAACCAGCAGCGGTCCAAGTGCACTAAGCGTCTCCAGCGCCGACTGCCGCTGCCAGATCTCCAGGGTCTGGACCGCCTGACGGTGCTTGAGCAGTAGCTGAAGTTGTGACTGCAGGTGGCTCAGGTAGTAGTGGTACTGCCGCTGGAACTGTCGGTGATTCTGCAGTGTGTATCCACCGGAGCACATGAGCAGTCGCAGCTGTCGTGGCCAAGCCGCCCCTAGCTGCAGCTGGAGTAGGGTCTGGGCATACGTGCTTGACTGCTGCAGATGACGCATTGGAGGCGGCGGCTGAAGCGACTGTATCTGACCGGAGGCATTCAGCAGCAGCGTGTGGTAGTCCCCACAAGTAGCCTCTAGCGCTGACTTCTGCTCCATGGGCAGGCAGGCCGAGTTGTCCGCAATGGTGATCTCCATTGGCGAGCTCAGGTCATCGCCTAGCTGGGAGTGGCTGTTAAGACCCCAGTGGTAGAGCCTTCCGTCCAGAGTGCGGGAAACCGTGTGCTCCAGTCCCGCCGCAATGCTGCACACGCCCATGCTATCCAGCTTCTGCACTCGCATTACATTCGCCCGCCGTATATGGTCACCGGTTCCTAACAGACCGTTGTTCGAGGCTCCAAACGTGAAGAGTTGGGTGTGGAGCAGTGCGTATCCCTGGTGCAAAAGATGCCGCGTGTTCGCTGCAAAGCTGCGATCCGAGTTTCCACTGCTCAGCGATTTCACTGAGGCCCGGTCGTCCTCGGGCTCATCTCGGGGATTGGCCACCTGCAGCTGGAGCACATCGTCCGCCAGGTTGTAGGGCGCGACCAGCATTACAAAGTGCTCGTTACCGGCGGCCATATCGAGAAGTTCCTTGCCCTCTTCGTAAAGACGCATGTGGCGCGGTTGCTGCTCGCTCTTGAATACCTCGCCGCAGGTACCCATTACGTAGGTTTCGCCACCGGCACCGACAAAGACCACGCCCTGGGCGGAGCAACAAACGCGCTGAATGCGAACGCCCTCGGCCAGAAGCTCCAAGGGATCGAAGCTGAGCGTTTGCCAGGCATGCGGGTGATGGATGTCCCTGCCCGATGCGGTGATAAACTGGCGCTGAACAGATCCGTTGCTGAGCACCACGAACAACTCCTGGCTGCCAGAGCAGAAGTCCACGTCTACCACGTCCGTGCGCAACAGCTGCAGGTCGAGGGCGCTGCGGTTCGCCTGCAGCTGAGCGGAGTACAGGGCGTGGTCGGTGGACAGCAGGAGCAACACGTCGCCAATGCTGCAGATCCGAGATGCGGGCGCTCGCGTAAGAGGAGGCACACCGCGCCAGTGGAGCTGCAGTGCCCGGCCATCGCGGTAGACGACAAAGGACTCTCGCTCCTCCTCCTGACTCACGCCTGCCGAGTCATCCGCCGCACTGGCCATAATGCCCGTGTTGTTGAAGGCGAATTGGCCAGGGCCAAAGTTTTGTAACACGACGCAATTCGACGAATCGGCCGTTCTCACATGCTGCACGCGTTCCGATCCTTGCTAGGCGGCGTAGACTTTGTGGTGCATCTTACGTTACGAGTATGAACGCGATTTGGGGCTGACGAGGTGTAGAAAGGTCGGTTTTCGTTCGATTTCGGATGGCTAAGTTTTCATGTTTTTGTGATGGTTTTTCGAGCCTAGTGGGGCCAGCGTTTAGAAATGCTAATCAGACTTTAAATACTGAAAGACATTGGAGGTACTCTGTATTAAATAATAGGTCTAAAGAAATATTAATAAGACTTTTTATGAGTTTTCAAATATTTTAACTTCGAAAATCCGAAGTTTGAATACCCTACCAATTTGTAAGCAGAATATTTTGACTGTCAAAAGCTTTCCGGCCATTTTATGCATTCAAGAAATTCTAAAACATTTTAATTCTTTAAAAAATGATTTGCCAATTCGAAAGCAGATGAATCGGCTTTCTATGCTGATTAAAAATATGTTGCAGTGTGCTCGATATAATATATTATAAAAAGGGGTTCTATAGCTTTCATTAAAATTGGATTAACTACTTCGATACAATAATAATTTGAAACTTTCATGTGTTTTCGTCACTAGCTGAAGTTACTCAGAATAATTTTAGTTGGTATTTTTCTTATTGTTTTTTTGCCATCCCAAAGTAAGGTCATACTGCTTTCTCAGTCAGCTGTTCCCGAAAAAGTTTTCTGCATGTTTTGTTTATTTCGTATAAAATGTAGTTTTTCCGTTAATTATAGCCTGTTAGTTGCTTGTAAAAGTGTAAAGTGGTCTCAATCGAAGGGCCACAGTTGCCGTACAAGGTTGCAATAACAAGGTAACGTCACTTTTGCGATTTGCATCCGCCCACAAAACTTGTTCTTGGCCATGAGCAACTCACCCTCCTAAAAATAAAATTTTTTGCTTAGCTCGGCAATGGATTCGGACTGCGAGGCGGCGGCTGCTGCGTTGGCAGATGACTCCGGCCACTTTAGCTGCACTAGCGACGAGGGCGGCGGTGATCCTGACCAGTCTGCAACCCCGGAGCGGGAGCATTCAATATTTTCGTTGAGACAAGAGCTCCTGAGGTCTCGCAGTGAAGTGGAACGCCTCCTAAAATCCGAGCACTGGTATAAGCAAGAGCTCAAGTCGCAGAAGCACAATCGACTGGAAACCCTGGAGCGCCTGTATGCTCAGGAGCGTAAGTATCTGGTGGAAAACCAGCGACTGCAGCAGGAGTCCATGCGGCTGCACGCGAAATGTGCTACGCTGGAGAAGCAGCAGGAACAGGGATCCCCAAAGTCCCCCACTACTTCTTCTCTGAAGAGTGATGCGTCCTCGAACGCATCGTTTGAGACCAAACAGCTGGAGGCTCGTCTCCGGGATCAACGCCAACTGATCGATGTCCTGCGCAAGCAGAAGAAGATGCTTCTGGAGGACATACAGAGACTCAGCCTGGAAAACGATGAAAAGCTGGGTCAGTTGCAGCAGACCTTGGCTGGTATGGAGCTGGAAAGTAAACTGATGACTGGGAAATGTAAGCAGCTGCTGGACGAGAAGAGTCAGATGGAGCACCAGCTTGAACTGAGGAGCTCCGCTTTGCGCAGTGTAAGCGCCGAGCGGGAACAGCTCCGTCAGGTCATCGCCGAGCTCAACGAGACCCTGCAAACGCAAGAACACCTTCTGGCCCTCAAAGAGCAGGAATTCCTCGATCTAAAGCAGTATTACCAGCAAAAGTTGACCCGGGAAAACAGCGTTGATCTAATGCACTCCTACAGCCTAAAATTTCACGAGGAGATAAACAACAAGACCAGTGAGATTGCCGGTTTAAAAAACTCCCTTAACGAGCTTCGTTCGGAGTTATTAATGATGTCGCAGTTAAAAGAGCAAAACGAGGAGCAACAGCGCCAGCTGGAGCAGCTGCAATTCACCCTGGAAACTCAACTCTTGGAACAAGAACAACTCCGGCAGAGTGACGCCCTGAAGTTAGAGCAGGTGGAGAATTTGACCATTGCCTTGGCTTCCTTACAGCTAGAGAAGGAAAGCCTCAAGGAAAGCCTGCTGGAGGCACAAAAGAAGCTTCAAAAGCTGGAGCAGGAGGTGCACCGACTTCACGGCCAATATGGGGAGATGCGTTCGATGTGTGAGGAGACCCAGCGGCTTTTGGAAGAGCAACAGGGTGATCTGGAAAAATTCAAGGAGCTAAGTTCCTTAAGGGAAAGCGAATTAATCGAAAAGCTTAACAATTACGCAAAACTTTGCGAACAGTTGAGGACAGATCTAGCAGCGGCAGAGTCCCAAATGCATGACCAAAGCCAGCAGGCAGAGATCTGGCAGCAGAAGCTCAAAATAATAGAAGAATCTAGCCAACAGGAAGTAAAGCAGTGCCAAAACCAAACCACACAAACCGACGCCGAGGATCCCATTCTAATTCAACGCATTGATACTTTGGAGCAGCAACTAACCGATGTCAAGGCTCAAAAGAAGCAAACCGTTTTGCTGCTCCAGCAGCTTCTGCAGCAACAAGATGCCAAGATAAAGAGCACAAACGAAATGGAGGCGGATTGGACGCAGCTTCTGGAGGCGCTGCAAGCCACTCAACAATTAGAGCAAGAAATGCGTGCAGAGCTCCAGCACAAAACCGTTGAATTGGAACAGCTAAACGAATTGTTTGCTGGTCAAAATGAAGAACTTCAGCAGCTTCAGCAATTGGGTCTGGCCAAGGACGAGGAGAATCGGCTGGAGTTGCAGCTATTGAAGGAAACATTCCAGGAGAATCTGGAGAATCATTCTGCGGATTCAATGAACATTCAAAGGCTGCAAGGCCAGGTAAAATTGTTGCTCGAGGAGCGAGAGGAAACCACACGACAAGAGCACAGGGCGGTGGACTGCCTACGGTCCTTGGCGCAAGTGCTGGAAATGGAAACGGGCCGAAAGCTGCACAACATAAAATGCTGGCCACAGCTGGCCAAGCGTCTACGAAAGGAGTTGCGCATTGGGAGGGCTTCCCTTCGGAAGGCTGAGGAGCTGCCAGGCCTAAAGCTTAGGCTGGCGGAGGTCAACGGCATGCACGAGCAAGCTTTAGCCAGAATTAAGGTAGAAAATAGCTGAAAGGTGACTCTGCAATGATCTCTTAGAAAACTACATATATTTTCACAGATCCTGGAACAAACTCTGGCAGCGGAAAAAGCGCGTTATGAGGCCTCAGACTCGGGCAAGTCCACGTGTTGCATAGCGCCCCCAGAACCCGCCCACGAGGTAGCCAATCTGATTGACGACTACAAGAAGGTATATTTGCGTAATCTGCACAGAAATAAGGCGTAACTGATGTCCATTCCCGTAGCTCGTTCAACAAACCGCCACGGAAACGGGTCGTCCGCGAAACAGCTTCATTTTGGAGCTGATTGAGCGTAGCCAGCGCTGTCAACCGAATCTGTACCAATTAAGCGAGGGCGTGACCGCGTGTCGCTCGGATGTGGAGCATCTGAGCAGGCTACTCAACGCTGGCAGGGATCAGAGACGAGCCGCGGCCATACCCTCCCTAATGGAAGAACTACGCGCTGTGGCAGAACATTCTTAGATTCTAATTCCTAAGTCAATTCGCAAAGCTTAGCTCTTAATTTCATAACACTTTCCCAAAGTACTTAATTTGATTTTGTCTCGAATTTTGTTTGTGTTCAAAAGGTGCAATTAATAATTTTTTTCTCTTTTGTGTAAAACCTAGTCCTTAGGCTTGACAAATTGAATTTATCCAAATACTTATTGTTTTTTGTTCGGTTACTATATTTACTATATTTGTTCTGTTTTGTTTGTAAGCATATACTATATATTAACCCTAGATGCCAAGTAACAAAAATGTCTTCTAAAATATGCATTCAACCGTATTTATTGGTCGCTCACAAAAATATATATTTATTTTTGTAGATTTCGATACATAAAAGTCAAATATGAATTTACGTACGATTCATAAATCTGTCAAATTAACCAATAGGTGTTCTTTTTTTTATTGGACAGTATGGAATCGTAATCCCCTCGCGCGTCGTAATTCTTTCCTTCGAAACATATTCAAGATTCCCGTCGTCGTCCAATTCCATTATTTCCTGAACTACTACCCTTGAGCTGCGAGTTATGCCGCAAAAGGGGTAATTTGTGCCATTCAGGCATAAAACGACCAGATCATGCTCAATCTTCAAAGTTGGTTTCAGGATATTGGTAGTCTTACAGGACGCTGTGCGGTTCTTGGGGCAGTACACTCCGGCGCAAAACCAACCGTCTGAAGGGAAGTGAAAATGCTTAATACAATAACCATGTGTCTACTTTCTATTAATTACCCTTGGTCTTTTTTACCATAGTCAGCAACATTTCGGGTGTTGGGTCATATATACTACCCTCCACCATCTGTAAGTTTGATGTTGTTCTGCTTGAAAATATGACAATGAATTCATTTGATAGTTTACCTTTTCAGCAGAGCCCATATATGGCAGAGCTGCTGCAAATATGGCAAATATTAAAAGCTGAGCAAAACTCATCGTGGGTCCTTTCCAGTACAGTAATAGTCCAAGACTGACGGGTTTCGATACGTACATATTCTTTAATATCCATAATCTAATTGCAAATCCATTTGTTTTTTTTTTTTTTTGTTTGAGATCTGGGGAAATTAGATTTTTGAAATGTTGTGGGAACTTATTTATTCATTCACAGGTGAGTTATAGCATTATAATTATTATTATTATATCATTTTAAAAATCTCTGCTTTTTTTATCTATTTGATAGGTTACTATTTCGCTTAAAAAAAACTTCTTATATAAACCAAACTGCGGAATGCCTACCTTATAGGCATCTCAATGAATGATGTAAGCTGTGGCAAATCGATTTTGTGGTTTTATCCTCAATCAGAGACGGCGGCAGTCTTTTTCATTTCAGTTCGAATATATTAGGGGAAGGCAACCGACACTGCCCTTGGCATTGTCAACGCTTGGTTTGCCAGGAGGTTTCGGATCGGACGGAGGTGGCTTGGGCGGCAAAGGTAGAGGATGGCAAGCCACTTGGGTATTGATAAATGCGTTGAAAACTAAGCGACCGCCCAGTGGATTACCACCTCCCCACACCCAGTGGCCGGCACTCGATTCCCCGAGAAGAACCCCCCGCAGCCAGCTTGCTGGATGCAATGAGGAGCAATCGACCACAATCGCTGGTCAAATTCAATTGGCGCAATTTTTCATCTGTGGCTCTAAGGGACCCGATCCGGCGAATCCTTTTGGGCTGTTGCCTCTGCTGCCGTCTATTGTTGCTCTGGGCTCTGGCAATTGTTCTCGGCTCTGGATCTCTGGAGCTATGGAGCTACGGAGCCGCAGAGCCCTCAGCTCAAGGTTGTTTATTTTGAAAAATCACCATCACCCGATCGTGGCCTGTGCCGACGGCTGGAGATTTAATTCTACGCTGGACATTTATAAATTGCATTCAATTTATACACAACACGAAAGCGTGATTTTTACATTTTTACAATCTAGCGAATAATAGATCAGCGTCGTATTATTGCCGACTCCTCACTGAAATGCTCTCCAGAGCAATCGAATTTTTCTGGGTCTTCTGCCTGCGGCATGAAGAAGGCTGCTTCGAGCATTCCGTTTGACGCAGACAAATGTTATTGTTGTAAAAATATTCAGGAGTAAAAATATACATATATAACTCTACATTTTCCAAGTTTTTAGGCTTCATGAGAAACAGAGAATTTCGCCAATTAACTATAAATATAAAAAATACTCGGTACCAAACAGAATATCTAAATTTATTAAATGTTTTTTTTTCTGGTTGCCCTAATTCTGATTTATGGGACATTTACAGCTCAAAAGATATAGATTCTTAGTATAACATTTAAATTACATTTAGAATTAAATAAACGTTGGCATTCAAATCATCCGATCATCCCATAATTATCTTGGCGAGTTATGCATCCCACTGAAGAAGTTTCGAAGTTTTCAATTGTTCAAATTCAATATTCCCCAGAGCCCAGATCTTGAGCTCTATTATTTGAATACATTTTCCGCTTCTCATCCAACCCCTGGCGGTACTCCTCCAGCTAACACAAAGTTGGCCGGCATCGTTTAGTCCGACCAAGGGTATCATTTGATTCGATGAGAGTGCTTTTTGTTGTACTTTTCCTTGGCTCTTTGATTTGGGAGCTGTTCCTCGGACCCCCATGCCTTTTTGTATTGAGCAGGTCGCTCATTAAAGAGGGGGAACTAGAGAGGGGACTGGGGCTTGGGGGCTGCTGGGCAAACAAAAGGCATAAACATTTAATTCTCACCAAAGCGATTGATGCGGTCGCAGGGGCAGAGCGACCATGTCGATGTGCGTCCGTCTGCCTGTCCGCCTGTCCGTTTGTCTGGGGATACGATCCTTCTTCTCGGGCTGGGTCTCGAGACTCACAGCCAGTCCTAGTGCCAAATTGCAAATGCAACTTGTTAACCTTGAAACCGAGCGGACGGTTGGAGGAGCGGACAGATAGTCAAGGAGCCTGAACCGCAGACCCGGCACAGTATGAGGCATTTAGTCAGACGTCGTCGTCGTTGCTGTTGCCCGTGTGGTTGTTGTTACCACTGCCGCTGTTGTTGTCCGTCTGCCGATCACTCGTTTGTCTAGCTGCTGCCCCCCGCTCGAGTCCTCATGCACTGAGAATAATATCTGCAACGTGTGAATAGTTCTCTGAACTAAGGATTAGGACAATCTTTGAATAAGAAAACAATTAATAAATATAAGTGCTTTAAAGGGAAACTATACTCCCAATTTGTAAATTTAGTTTAATATTTATAAATAACAAAATAACCTTAAAACATATATAAATACATCATTTTATGATTTAGATTTACCGATAGCTCTGCAGTTGTGTGCATATATATTTATATATATTTTTCTTACAGTGCACTTAACATATTGAATAATGCGTTTATGGCCAGATGAATGACACTTCATACATGCGTCTTGTCTGTCCCTGGAGCTGCAACTCGCAACTGGCAACTGGCAACTAGCAACTGGCAACTTGCAACTCGCAGCTAGCAGCTAGCAACATACAACTTGCAACTGGCAACTGGCAGCCAGGAACGGAACAGAGGCCAGGAGACTACCGAGACTGGGGCTCAGGCGGTGGATAAGGCTGCCTCCTGGTGGTGCATATTTCATGCGTAAACTTTGGCTTGGGCATCCGCCACTATTCGTCATTTGTGCCGAGCCATGTCAGTGTTGTGTTTGAAAGAAATTCGTTTAAATTGTCAATTGTCTGGGGTCCTAAGGCTCATGCTCCTGCTCCTGCTCCCTCTCCAGCTGCTGCTACAGCTCCTGCCCCTGGCCAGGAACTGGTTTCCAGCTACTCCTAATGAGGCGCATCAGTGAACTTGCGGAGTGAGGAGAACGAACCCTTTTAGCATTCGGCCGTGATGGTTGGTGGCCCTGGCCCCCACAGTGGCTCTCTGGGCTCTGGGGGATCGGGGCCTGGGTGCGTTTGCATTTAGCTCTACTGCCCGGCCAGGCACATTAAAGTCGAGTCAACTTAGCCACATACGAGCGGCGCGTTTAGTGCCCAGCCACTGCTGGCCAGAGGTTCCCACACCCAATGCCGGGTCCGAATCCGAATCCCACTCCCTGGAGCCCCCGCCACCCCAGCACTCCCACTGGAGGGGCCATTTCCATTCTGATTTGGTTTAAGATTCGGATGCGCATCGGATCCTGCTTACTGGGTGTTGCAATGTCATTGCCAGCATTTTATGCATTCGCCGCACTTTACAGCCTAGCCATAAATAAACTTGTATCTTTAAGATAGAAGTAGTCGTAAAAAATCAGCAAATGACCCCGAAACCCGCCGGAGCCCTGGATTCTGGTGCCCCGCGTCTAAGCCGCGTGAGAGCTCTTAGCCAGACTGCTGACTCCAGGCTCCAAACCTTGGAGGTGGAATCTTCAAACTGCGGCCATTTGGATCATCTGCAAAACATGTGTAAGTTGCAATATTACATTTTATATTTAGCGCACGACTTTGTGGGCTTTATTTCAGCCCGTTTATAGTTTTGCATACAATGAGGTCGCATTGGAGATTCCGGCGAGATGAGTTTTATGGATGCCCGGGACGAGATCGTGATGGAAGCCCTTGACTAGGCAGCGAACAGTCGCCGGTCATTAGGAAGTTGGCTTTTATGGAACTGCTCAGCACAGTTCTATATCGGGAATGAATATCGGAGGCCCTACTAGGGAGATCTCACTTTCGGCATCTCTGGAATGATGAATGGCGATCATAAACCTTCTCCCTGCACATCTCGACGGGCAATTTAAATTAAAAATTATAGAGTTTCTCCCTCCGTATTCTCGATTTAAATACATTACTCAAAAGAATGTTATTATCGCCTTTAACAAGCCTCCTAACTGCCGGCCTTTCTTTACACATAAATCATAATTATATACATCTCACTCTCATCGCGGGATAAGTAAACACGCATTTAGGATGACGAAACATCTCAATGGTCTCCGCCTGCGCTACGTGGGCACATTTCCATCTGCCTTCTAACGCCGCTGGAACACTTTGACCCAATTCATTCCGATTCAATTGAAACATTCTGAAGCATTTAAAGACCGGCCATAAAAGGCAGACGAAATGGGTTTTCGTTGGAGCGGACTCGGGACGGTAGTCGGTTCACGAGAGATCATAAAAAATAATTAAGAAGTTGGTACTTGGCTTTTATCCCGCAATGCTCTTTGTCACAGGTGAGTTTTGGGGATTTTGGGAAAGCGCTTGCCTTTTTTTGTAGTCATTTATTTATATTTAATCACAATAATTGAATATAAAATACGGAGTTATTTTATATTTTGCGACCCAATCAGTAAGTTTTTCCTTTAGAGAACAAGCTCCTAATTCAAATATTTAGACATATTACCGAGTAGAGTATCCCCCCTTCGAATTACCAAGCTCCCAAAAGTCTTCCTCCGGTTACCTTCGTATTTTCATTATTTGGCCCATGGTTATTTAATCAATGGGGGCTCAGTTGCGTGTTCTCCACAAAAAGGGAAGGCGAAGACACTCCAGCGGGCGCTCAACTGCGCGGCCGCAGCAGCAGCAGCATCCGAATCTGAATCCACTCTGGTACATTGATCTTGGCCCATTACGAAATAGTGGAGGGAACCGTTAAGATCCACGGATAGCGAAAGAAAGAAATCAATGACCCAGAACATTTTTTTGGGTTGCCCACATTCTGCTGTTTTGATTACGTCAAATGGGATGCCAGCAGCGCTCCTCCGCCTCCTGCTCCTCCGGAATTGAGGCTGCGATCTGGGCGGCTTTCGATCGAATGCATTAACATTCAGCGATTTCGCGGCAGGATCGAGGGTTGGGGCCATGGGACGAGACAAAATGTCAATGGGAGAATCTTGTTGCCCGCCTGGCGTCTCACCAGACACACATGCAAATAGCAAATAGCGAGATGCCGATGTCGATGCCGCTGCCGAAGCCGAAGTCCACGTCTCCAGCCACATCCCGGCCGAGCTGAGACAAGGCTGAAATCTGTAGCCCAAGGGGCCCATGTGCCATGCAATTTAGTCAAAGGCCCTAACGGCATTTGAGCCAAATGCGTTTACGTTTACGCATCCGCTATAAACTCGTATGCCGGGTTGTCGTGCCCGCCGCTTCTGCCTCGGCCTCTCCGTCTGCCGGTTCTTAAAGCCGGGACATGAGAGCAGAGCTGCCGCTTTAGCTTTAGTTTTCAGTAATCAAGGAAGTTGTATTAATGAACAATACATTTAGTTAACTTAATAATAAAAATATTTATAGAGCCTCCAAAATTTTTCCAGCATTTTAAGGTTATAAAACAATAGAGAGTATGACTTGTCTTTTTATTTATCTTAAGAAACATATGTGCATATATAAAACCCTACAAGCTCTGGCTTTTTCTGCCCCTCGAGTCCTGCCAACACTGCCTCGGAAGAGGTGTTGGCAGCGAACCCAGAACCAGTTGGCAGAGTTATACTTATGCTTTAAGCAGGAGCATGCGACAAAACTGTGACTCTGGGTTCGCTGCCTGGGCCTGCATCTCCACTTCCTTTGCAACGTGGTTGGGGCTGGGAGCTGGCAATGGTTACTGGGTACTGTTAATTGGACCTGGCCCAGCCTGGCCTGGCCAGCCCCCTTGCGGGCGTCGCAGTTTGGCAGTGCGTGGCGCACTTAAACGAGGTTAACTGTACTGCAAGGCATCCCTCTTCTCTGGGCCGCCGCACAAATTTAATTTCAAGTTGCGTCAACGCCAGCGCTCCAGGGCCCCAGATCCAAGAGCCGAGATCCAAGAGCTGAGCGGTCAATGCACGCATTACCAGTTGCCAGCTTATCAGGCGGCATTCGCAGAGCTCCCAGCTCACAGCACACAGCACACGGCGGCTCTGTGCCTCCCAAGAAAAGCCCATCAAATCAGCAACGTGATGCTGCCCTTGGGGCCCTCGGTCTGCACTCTCTATGGCATAAAGCGGTCATAACATTTGCACCACAATAATAGCTGTAATACTAACCGCCGCCGCCGCCCAGCCCCCATTCATTGAAGGATAATGTTACGGTTAATGGCGCGGCCGGGCGAGTAATTTAATTTACTCGTACACTCGCCACATGCCCCCAACAAACGAACAACGATCGCGAATTATTATGGCCAAAAAAAGACTAGACGGCGGCACAGACAACACTCCGCAGATGGAGATGGAGATGGAGTCGGAGTCGGAGACGGAGCCGCAGATGCAGATACAGATAGAGATGGAGTTGCAGCTGGAGTCGGAGCGGGAGATCCCTCATACCGCGGGCATCGACGACCATCAGTCGGCCAGACATTGGAGATGAGACAGTGAGGCAGCCAAGATCGAGAGTTGCCCGAGTTGGCCACCTCAAATTATTGGCCTCTATTGCTATAATTTGCCTTGAAACTTTGTAGTAGATGGAGCGTCTGGGTCGGGTCTGATTTTCGTTGGGGCTTCATGAGATCGATAATGCTGATTGAGTATTATGTACTTTAGAGCTGAGCTACTAGGGTCTTAGTAATTAGACTAACATATTGAAAGTTATATAATATACGTTGAAAACTAATTTATTTCTAATATGTCAATGTTTCTATATTTACTTAACTATTTAAACACTATTTTAAACTTGATGAAACCTTAATGCTTGGAAAGTATATTAAACACTAGAAATGGGAATCATACCTTGTATAAAGTTCATTCAATTATAGCTTATTTCTTTAAATACGAAAATTTCAAAACAATAACCTCAGTAGGCCCTAAGGAGAACCCCTTTATAAAACCTTAAGGAATAAGGAAGGAAGTCTTACGGAATATTTTATATGTATTTCTCAAATATATTTTAGTTCAGTCTTTAAACTCACCTTAATCTTATATTTAAATAAATGAATATTAAGCCATTTACTCAATTTCTTGAGCAGTGGAATAGGTTTATTATTTTGGTTTCTTAAATAAAGTTAAATCCCATTGAACTCCCCCATTTTCCCAAAGTCCATCTCCAGCTGGCCGCTTTGCCCTCAGCCACATTTGATGGCTGGCGATCGTGTTTGCTGGCTAATACCCATTATGCCATAAAGCGTTACCAAAACGCCATTAGCACGTCAGGAGGTACGCCTTCAGGATGGAAATACTCGCAGAAATGGAAGACGACGACGACTGTTCGCTGGTAGGTGTAGGGTAGGTAGCGGGCATCGACAATCGATTGATCAAATAAATTGCAACGATGGACATATCGGTAACGATGGATAATGATAATGATAGTGGCGATGTCGATGATGGGCCTGGGCGCGGAATGGGACGGAATGCGAAGTGGTAGATGGGAGACGACTGGCCATGGCGAGGCCTGTGATGAAATTGTTGGCTTCGATTTTGGCTAATTGCAGGAGTCCATTTGAAATGCCTACTTAGGGCTAATTGGTCCCCTCGGAAGCGCCGCCAAGAAATGTACAAACATTTCACGCTGTGCCTGTCATGGATGTTGTAATTGATGCTGCCGCCTCCAGGCGTCTTCGGATACGAGGTTCCCTGCCCGATCCCGGACCAGGTTCTGGACTCTTGGTTCTCGATTCTGACTCTCCTGCTGCAACATTGTGTGCCATGTCATGAGATGTCAACCCGCCAGCGATGGCGACTGCGGCTGAGACTGCGACCACGATGCAATGTCCGAGTCCACAAGACCACGACTATGACTATGACGAGGACGATGACGATGACGATGACGACGAGGACGGCAAATCTAACAACTTTGATTGACTTGTGATTTGAAGGCGCGCCTAATTGAAGCGAGGCGGCTGCCGCAGAAACGGATTCTGGGACTCGGACTGGACCCTGCCGCTGGACTTTAGTCTGGGAGGGCACTGCTCGAAAATAGTGGGAAGGGATCACTTCAGAACGTCAGGATATTCATATTTATCTGCATCTTATGCCTTATTTACTTCACTCGCTTTATAAATCCTTCCTCCAAACTTCATAAGTTCTTTATTTTTACATGTCATCCTCATCTTATTACACAGTTTCTCGCAGTGCCTCCGGCTAGACAAGAGCTCCTTGTGTTGACTGCTCTGGTAAAATGTTCGTGAGAAATGTCATTAATACGAACGATGTGACTGCCTGGAGATGTGGATGTGAATGTTGCCATCCCATTGCCATTCCATCCTCCCAATCCCTCCCCCAGCTACTCCTTGGCCGCCGCCCTTTGCCACTCTATCCGCACCGCATTGTTGCACTTAATTAATGTGAGGATGAAGAGGCTCCTTCCGTCCGCATCCTCTGGCGGAACACGCCCTCGGCATGCACTGGACAAGACCGGGCCAGCATGGAGGAGCGGAGGAGCACTTGCCATATATGGGGTCAAGTCGTCAGAGGCAGAGGCGTCGTCGTGTCTTGCAATGGGAATTGCTGGCGATAATAGTGGGACGTTTATCTATTCCAAACAGCAACGTCGAGCTGCTTCACCCAATCCCGATCCCGAGCCAATCGCAATCTTAAAGGCGTTAACAAATTATTTGAAACATGCAGCGCCGCGTCGGCATCCAATAATCCTCCCCATGCTTAGATCTCGCTGCCCTGGAAGGGATCCCTATCCCGATACCGAGTCCGAACCCGATTCCGATCCCCCTGCCTCCGCCGCTCCTCGCTCCGAGCAGGCGTTAATAGGCATTGCTATGCCAATAATTTGCAATTATACTTAATTGTAATCGTCATCGTTGATGATGTCCATGTTCCTGTGTGTGGCAATTGAGAGTTGTTATTCGTTTTTGTTTTTCTTTTATTGAGATTGGCTTGCTCGGAGTCGTGTGTGTGTGTGTTGTGGTTGTGCTCGGGGCCATTGCTATATGTACAACATTTCGTGTTTGCTTAAGCGATCGCTTTACTTGGCTAGACAAATGTTTATTAAGCCTATTACTTACTGGTATATGAGTGCTAGCAGGGCCAAAACATCTGTATACACGGTGCTGACAGTTCCAAGGGAACTCCGATCCCAATCTCTTTTCTACATTCTAGTTTTTGAAATGAATATTTTACAGAATCCGACAACACGATCTTTACATCGTGGCAAAGGTCTAGGGTAATTATGATCTGCAATTGCCTGTTAACACCTTGTATACAAATGTCCAGCGCCCGCTCTCGTGAGTGGTTTCAAAGGCAGAGCTGGGACAGAGTTCTATGAGTTTAGATTCTTTAGATAAGTTTACTTTTAAATCACAAACCGAACAGGATAACATTATGTAGGAATCGAAGCCAGCTGCTCTTGAACTTATTGCAATAAAATCGTGTCGCTAAATCTCGAGTGTGGAATATAACCAGTGTACACGGTCGATATCGCTTAACTAGGACTACTTCACACCGCAGTTCTATTGCATCGTGGCGGGGAATCTATCAAAATTCCCGTCCCGGGTCCAGGTCGAGTCTGATCCTTAACTAACTAGGTCGATGTGGCTTACACTAGATGCATAAGGCGCTTAGCAATTATGACAAAAATATTACACTATGTGAAATGATCGGGGAATATATCAATTCGCTTATTGCTGCTCCTTGGGAGCCGTAACTTAATGTTAGGTGAAAAAATACTCAGTTCCAGTGTTCTCGATGCTCGGACTTCCTTCGCCTCCATCGCCATGTCCTGCTGAAGGACATCCATCCATCCAGCTTAGTACAGGATGCCGGGATGAACGGCCCCGCTGCGCTGGAAGTACACATTCGGGTTGCTGCTCAACGTGGGCTCCAGCGTCGTATAGAGATTCGTTTCGTCGGGTCGTATAAACATGCCTGGGAATTAATTAGTATATCAAATTATAAGTATATTAGATTATATTCTGAGGAACTTTAGTTGTTAGTAACTGGGTTTAATTTTGACTTTAAGGTCGTATGTATGCCAGGGCAGTTACACTTCTTTTTATAATCTCTTAAGCCATATAGTATCCATTTCCCAGGCATAGAAACGACTTAATATGTATCCCAAAAAGGGTTAATCGCTATTACCACTAGTGTGTGCTTTACCTGGCGCATAGCGCAACGTTTTGGCCAATTGCGCCGCTTGTGTCATGGAGGTTAGCGAGTTGCCCAGCTGCTTGAGGGTCAGCGGCGTGAGCGTGGGCGGTGCGGCATGTGCGGCGTGCGCCTGCTGCTGTGGCGGCGGCTGCGGCGGCAGTGGTGGCAGTGGGGGCGGTGGTGCGGGTGGATAATAGCAGAACGGGTGCGGACTCAGGTGTGCTGGAAAGTAGTGATACATACGCGTATAGCTCGGCGGTGCGGCGGTGACCAGAGCAACCCGATCTGGTGGTCGACGGTGGATACCGGGGGTTGGAGGTGTAGGTGCGGGTGCGGGTGCGGGTGCGTGTGCGGTGGGAAGTCCCAGAGCCGTGTGTAAAGTAACCAAACCATTAACAAAACCAGTCGTGACCCACACACACAGATTCGTAATATTATGGGATAAATATATATATGTACAGTAATTATTGGTTTTTGACAATAAATGTAAATTCATTTAAGTTTCGAAAAGGCACAAATACCGGAAACAAAACCCAAAGAGTCAACCGAAAATATGTAAGTGAAGAAAAAGGTTCCACATGATTGATGAATATAAGAACCAAAATGGAGTTGAATAAAAAATTATGTAATGACATATGCAGGAGTGTGTGCGAGTGCGAGTCGTGAGCGTGTCGAGAATTTTTTGATTATGTTTGACAAAGTTTGGGGGCGAGGATGGAGGAAATGTTGCGATAAGGAGGCAGATATCGGGGGATTAGGTGGATGTGGATGTAGTTGTCGTTGCAGTGACGACGACAGTGGTGATGATGACGATGATGATGATGGGTTTTTTGGGGTTCGTTGTTGATGTTGTAGATGAATGTCGTGTTGGTTGTTGGCGGTTGTTTTGTTTGATGTATGTACGAGTATGCATGACATGACAAATAAGAAGTAAACAAAATAAAATAAAATAATCATAAATACATATATATTTCAGATATTTTTCATGTGCTGAGAGTGCAGCTTAAAACGAAGTCTTAGCCATATGTTCATGGATAAATCAGCGGAGATGTCACAACTTCTGCCCAGGGCCAGCCATAATTAGCCCGGACCCAAGACCCCAAACCCAATCCCCGGCGCAGCAGCAGCAGATGTCCCAAATCCGTGGAAATTACCTTGCCATATTTCACACTTTTGCCGGCCAATTTATGGTTTACGGCGATCTTAATGATGTCAAACGATTTCATGTCAATGGGTTAACTCTGCACCCTCAAGCCATGGAGAAAGTCGCGCGCGGACTGTATTTAACTCTGATTTTTCGGCTTTAGCTCCCATTTGTGTATTGTTATTGGGCAAAAAATACCAAAACCCTAAGCGATTTTCATTGGCATCTTAATAGGTTTGTGTTGGATTTGCAAATAGTTCGTCTGTGAGCTCGTTTCCCCATTTCGCGGTGACCTTCAAGGGGCCCAAAGGGTTCATAAAACCGAGCCGCTGAACTCCCAGGGGTAAATCGTAAAAGTCCGCGTTATTACCGCAGCTGCAATGCTAGACCAGAGTCTGTGCAATTTCCTCTCTTTCTTGTCCGATTTTATAATAATAAAACCAGTTCAAGTTTATGCATATATTTTTTGTTTTTGTTTCGTTAACCCCCAACTCCGCAGAATCCAGTTTCCCTTTTAGATAAGAAGCCGGCCTTAATTGTTCGGCTATTTATAACTTTCATACACTTGTCATAATTAGCAGCCAGTTGGCCGGGCCAAGAGTTTGGGCCTGGACCCAAGCCCATATCCATTTGTGGCCGGCCAAAAGCCTAACAAATGTGAGCCAATCAGCCAGGCAGCTGGGGGTTATAACTCACGATTACTATTATTATTATTATATTTTCAACAGCTCCGGCGAGCCGCCAATGAAACGAGTGTGGCAAACTGTGTTAATGACACGAAAAACCGACGAAAAAGAGTGTGGAAAGGGGGAAAGTCGGGCTGGAAAAGCGGTGGCATTGACGGTGGCGGTGTATCTGCTGCCGCGGGATCTGAACTCTTGACAGTGCTAAATGCAGCAGTTACACACATGCCACGCCATGCCAGCCCAGCCTCAACCTCGGCCCCAGCCGCAGCCTTCTGGCCTCTTTTCCTGCTTTTCTAATTAACTCAGAACAAATACTGCAATTAAGCCCGCTTGTTCTTATGCGCCGCGACGCGACTTCTGTTCTGCTTCTCCTGCCGCGAATCTGGAATTATGTGTCAGAAAATAAAAATGCACGAGTGTCTGTGCATCGCCCAGCTCCATCTGTATCTGTATCTGCATCTGCATCTGTATCTGAGCCTAGGCTTTTGCATTAAAGAGAAGAAACTAGTTTGCGCGCTACAGCCGCCAGCTGAAGCGTTAAATTTGGCTTAATTCCGTTTTGGCCGAGAATTTCTTTCGCTGTCAGCTCATTTGCCGATTTGGCCATTATGAATTATGTGCGCCAGCATTAAATAGTGGCTTTAACACCCGGCTCTCAAGCCGCTTGCATTTTCTAGCTGTCAGCCGCCAAACGAAACGAGACGAAATGTAACGAAAAACGCTAATTAAGTGCAAATATGTATGACCAGGCCCGAGAGCTCGCCATCCGTGTGCGTGTTCCGCACTGCCCTGGTATGGGTAGGTGAGCATGTGTGAGTGTGAGTGTGAGTGTGTGGGGGCGGCCAGAGCCTGTGGAAATTCTCAGTTTTCATAGGGCTAGAGATGGCAGATCGGAGGAGTACGTGACTCTGAATCTTAATTGTCATAATCAGATTGTTAATATTCATTTGTGAGAGAATATCTTCATGAATATTAATGTCATAAATTCTGAGAGGAAATAAAGATTCTTGATGCATAAAAAGTGAATCTGAAATGGGGAATGATTTTCAGGCTGGGATATAAAATAAGAATGAAACTGCTCCCGATTTAAGACTAAGAAATATTACTCCAAAGAGAGTTAGATGCCAAAGAAAAAAGTATAGAAGTATATCTTTACAACCAAATTCTTAGGGAAAATGTTAAGCTAGATTTTGTTGAAATACTTGTATATTACATGAATTTCCATCATATAGGTCTATAGTTTGCTGTTTAAGTCCGACTAATCCTCTAGAATAATCGTGAGAATTTTTTAAAGTTTAAAAAACTTCCGTTAATAAGGCAACTATTATCTCTCCGATTCTAAAGCCAACTTAAGTTATGAGTTCCTGTGGCTATTAGAGATATGTGTTGTATATGCCCGAAGCATGTTTCCCGGCTGGTTTAAAAATTCTTTTTATAAATTATTCGCCATTTAAACTGTGGCAATTTATTCTTGCTTCATTATTTCCTCACTTTTAATTCACCTTTCCGTGTGCTGCTCGCCTCGGCCGTTTTTACTTTTCCTCACTTGCATTTAATTATTTCTGCCTCTTTCACCGGTCCGGGGGAAATTCATTAAAATTGCCCATCTCTAGGGAGGAGAGGCACAGAGCCAGGCCAGAGCCACGTTTTGCATTTTGCAGTTTGTCGGCTCGGAGTGGCTCCCCGCCGGCGTCCTCCCTCGGCCCCAGGGGCATCTGCTTCCTTACCCTTACGGAGCCCAGTATCTTCTATCTGGCTGTGGCAACAAGTTAAAGTTAAACCAACTGCCGCACGTTGACTGATTGCTACGTGCAGATTGTCATTGTTCGCCTTTGTTGTGCTGTTGTTGTTGTCTTTTTGTTTTTGTTTTCGTTTTTGTTTGCTTTTTTTTGTTCTATCCACTCTCTGGTCTTTTTGCTGCTACATACTTTGCAGACTTGAGTAATTTCTTCGGCGAGCGTTGCTTTTCCTATTTTCCTTATTGGCTGCAGCGCCAAAGGTTCTTGTTTCTGCCGTTGTCTGGGCTCTGCGAGAGTGAGTTGCCAGATGTTGTGATATCACGAAGCAGCATTATAACTAATTGGCCACGTTCGTTCTAAGCCAACTCCCCTCTCACTTCCCCAGACACACACACTCGGCTGGAGTTCATTGTCATGAACTGCGGCGCGGAGCTTTTCCCATTTCCCTCTCCCATTCCGAGGCGGAAGAAAAGCGTTTTTCACATGGCAGCCACTCTCGACTGGCAATTTGCATATTTCGGTTAAGGGCGTATGACCTTCAAATTGCTACAATTCAATTTACATTTACGTTAAGTTGCGTAGAATTGCATAACGAGGGCCTATTATGGGGCTGGGAATCAAGGAGCATTGTTTTCGAGTTTCGAGCAACAAAGCATACCCCTCCGTGTAGATTTTTAGTTAGTAAAGACTTAGCTCAGCTATATAAATATTGATTTATCGATTACTGCCACTTAATGTAGGCCTTAAAAATATAGCAGCAATCAGGCAAGGCATAAGGAAAAGTCTTTAAAAAGCTAAGCCAAAATACGGCCATCGTAAACTCAAAGTCCAACAGTTTAATGGGCTCGTAGGCCGAAACTCGCTGTGATTTACCTCTGCCAAGCTCGACACTGAACTTATTTAAGACTTAACTTAAATCAATCATTCGCTCAGAGCTGAACCCCAGTGCACCTTTCCCCGATACTCCCATATTTTGCATCTCTGGGCGGCGACCGCAAGTGCTGTCGAAGAACACGAGTACCGTAAGGCGGTAAGAGCTCGTCGGGCTCTTGGCCAATTTAGCGTAATAATTTCAGCGTGCGAGCATGTGCAGTTGGCACACGGCTCATTGGCTCGCCTCGGAACCGATTTGAGCCCGGCTAAGAGCTGGCAGTTGGTAGCTGGTAGCTGGTAACCGAGAGCCGAGTGCCGAGTGCCTGAGTGGCGAGTACAGAGACCTGGGTTGGCTTTTCCGCTTTCGGTTTCATTGCCGCAATTCGGAACTGGTTATCGATTACGTTGCTGGCTGGCTGCTTCTAGGCAAAACTAAATATCATCGCTCCGGCGTCCAGCATCCACCATCCAGCATCTGAGGCTGCTGCTGCGGCTGTGGCTGTGGCTGTGGCTCTTATTGCAAACCGCTATAATTTTGTGGTAATATACAGTGACGCTCGTTTCAAGCACGTGCTGGCAGCGTTTACCCAACTCATATATTAAGTCCCATACACAGACGCTGGCCGCGGACAGAGGACCGAGGACTGAGGACCGCGGACTGGAGTTGGATACGATACTCAACAACACGTACTTCACAGATTTGTACATTACGCCATCGTCATCATGATCATCATCTTGGCCATTATCGTTGTCAAGTTTCCAGCGCCGCAGCGCCGTTCTTTTGTTTTTGCTCTTTGGTTTTTCAATTTCAAGTTCGTTGCCTCAGTCTTTGGTTTTGGCTTCGGTTTGGAAGTGGTCTTAGAACAATTGAGGCTAATCGAATCTTTTTTATGTCATATTTTCGACAGCTGATGCTGGTCGAACCGTTTCAATGGCCGCCCGTGCCCCCAAGGCGAAGTTCGATCTCAAAACAAAGCCAGGCCAGGCCAGAACACAGCAGAGTTCTTATGATTGGAATTGTTGTTTGATGTTCTTCTTAGATTGCTTTAAATTTGGGTCCAATAATTGACAGCTCAAACAATCGAACGGAGCAATTTGAGGTAAAACATTTCGTATTATATTTTACAATATGTTATAGGGACTTAAGATCGAAAAATACCTACTAAGATACAGTAAATTGTTTAAATTTTGATTAAAATTTGCTGTAGATTCTATTCGTAAACAATGAACAATTACTTTCAGATTAATTAAATGGATTTTCATTTCCAAAAACAATTCTTTGTTATAATTTTAAGCCAATGAACTCTTAAATTTAATTTGTAAATAATATGCAAGGGCATAATTTATTCATTTCCTCAAAAATACAATCAACAAACAAATGACTGAGGCAACGAACTCGCTGTTTTATATTCTGCTTCCAGACAGAAATCTAATACTTTCCACTTACCATTATACAGCAAGTAATTCTTATAAAAGAGTCATTAATTTATTCCTTTTCCATAATATAAATGAGCTTTCTTTGGGCTAAGCCTCATTTGGCCAACTGGTTTATGACAATGAGCCAACCTTTTGGAAGTAGCCATCAATAACACGCGAAACCCCCGACCTCTCGGCGCTCGGCCATCGGGCTAAGCTTCAAGTCCTCAAGTGTGCAGAAAATATATAAGAAATAAGAGATACAAAAACAGTCTCTGGACTGTTCACAGTTAAATGACTAGGCGACGGCCTCCCTGGGGCGGCTCTTTATTGACAAATCCCCATCGATCGATAAACATGCAAGACAAATAGACAAAAACTTCCGCACGGCTCTCGGGAGTGTAGCGACAAGCTTTAACCTTCCAAGGTCCGCTCCCATCTCGGATCTGGCATCGCGCATCGCGGATCTCGGATCGGCCGAATGATTGATTTTATGTATGTGCGCGCCTGGCATAAAGTCACTCAATAAAATTACAAAAAAATGCGTCGTCGCGCGGAGAACAAAGACCGCTGGCATCTGCCCAGCTGCCCGGGCTGCCCAGATTGATGGGGCCGTCTTACTGACCAACTGGCCAAGTGGCAGCATGGCCAAGTCGAAGATGGGACACTCTGCCGACCGATAAGGTCAATGGATCGCCCTTGTCGCTGGCCGCGAGTCCCCGCACAGATTCCAGTTGCAGTTCCAGCCGGGCCCTTGGGGTTAGGGTATAATGATAAAATCGCGCAGCGGCAGCAGCACAACGGAAGTATGTGCTCGTATCTATTTTTGTGACTCTGCCTGTCATCGCTCGGCTCGTTGTCGACAGCTGCCCGGAGCTGTTACAACAATGCGACTTCAATTAAAGCAGGCCGGGGTAACCTTGAACTCTCGTCTCGAGCGGTTTGCTCGCGTTCAATCAACGGCATCGGGCTGCTCATTTCGGAGTCGCGGACCTCGCCATCCTTCTGTCCACAGCCACATCCACATCCAACGAAGCCGAGCCCCAAGAGAGGCCCGAGCTGAAGCTGAAGCTGAAGCTGAAGCTGTCAATCTGCGTTCATTCCTCGCCTGCGACTTTGACTTCGCGGCGGCGGCAATCATCGAAAGATGCTGGCCTCTGACTTGGACCCTTCCCTCTCTTATCCCGGTCCCAGTCCCCATCCCGATCCCAGTCCCGGTCTCGAACTCAATCCATTGCGATCTCGATCCCGATCGAGAGCCCTGCCCCTGGCCGCTTTTGGGGCCGGCTCATTCCTCGGCGTCAACGCCGTTAGCTGTCGTTTAGTTTATTGTTGCAAATTGCTCAGTGAATTATGTGCCGAACTGCTTACTGCCAACGACCACACACGCATGTGCTGTGTGTGTTTGTGGTGCTCATTTGAAGGCTTGGCAGGAAATTTGATATAATGGATTTATTCGCTTAATCTTTCGATATTTTCTGCATTGTCAGTCTCCTGTTTTTTCTTGGAGCACATAAATGTATGATTTATTATGATTTTGGTTTAAGTGCCTGGCTTTTGCATTGAGATATTTAAGTGGAAACGGAAATTGGCACAGCTCTCGCATATTCTTTGTCATTTGTTTTTCAAGATGCATAATTAAAATTCTTTAAGAGTTTTTTAGCAGCAAGTTCGTTTCCTAAGTCATTTGTTTTTCCTTTAGTCGCAAATCGGTAAACTATTATTAAAGTGCTTAGAAACGCATTTTATATATTGAGTTCTTGAAGAATTATAACTTTAAGAACCATGAAAACGCTTTGCTTAGGACGGTAACCCTTTTTAAATGGAAATAATGCTAAACTGACGCTGGAGCTACTTATCAAAGTGATCTTTTATTTGTAATTTTCTGCTGAATCAGACTGCCTGCAAATAGTCAAACGTTCCAGTACGACTGATCGAGAATAGATCCCATCTCGTCTTAGTGGCAAGACATCCCGTGATTTGCCTCTCCTAAAGCTGTCAACTACCCGGCCGGATCAAATTCGTTGGCCAAGTCATTTGCTCTTCAATCGGGAGAGCAAGAAGCAAAAAAAAGGGAAATACTTTTGATTTTGCTCTTGCCTCACACTGCCTTATGTAAATTTTTAGCTGCTGCCCACATGCAGCTCCAGTTTTTTCTTTCTTTGCCCTTAATCAAGCTGGAACCCTTGCTGTCGCAGTCGCTGTCGCTGCCTTTGGCTCACTTCACTCAGCCTCAGCCCAGCCACAGCCCGGGCCTGGAGTCGAAGAGTCAGCGAGACAACTACACAACCCACACACATGTTCGGGGATCGGATCGGATTGGATCGGATCGGATCGGATCGGGCTTGGTTATGGAGTCTGGAGTATGGGCATGGGTCTGGGTACGATAATGGCAGCGATTGCAGCTCTCGGTTGATGTTTGCTCCGTTTGCTTGTTAAGCTCTGTGCCAACTTTGATTTCGTTGTACTTTGTGTGTCTCCAGACATTTGTCTTTTGCTCTTAAGGTTCCTGCCTGCCGCTGTTGCTCTTTTCTCGGCCCGTTTTGTTTTTATTTTCGGTTTTCCTCAAGTTTTTTCCTTCGCTGTTACCCCTCAAATGCACTTTCAATTGCAGACAGTTTGACGTATATATGTGTAGACCAGAGCCAGAGCACTATATCTCTCATTTATCTATCTATATGCGAACCTACCTATATTTCGTCTGTCGCTGGCTTTCTTTCAAGCGAAGACCGAGTCGGAATTGGAAGTGCAATTGGAATTGGAACTGAAATCGGAATCTGAGGCCCAGTCTCGGCCCGGGCTGCCCACAGGCACTTTGGCTTGTGGGCCGTCGTGGCTCCAGCACCAGATTCGGCTGCAGCTCCAGCTCCAGCTTCAGCTCTAGCTTTGGCTTGGTTTCAGCTGCACCTCGGCTTTGGGTCTGTCTGCCTCGGCTTGGGCCTTTGCCTTTGCCTTTGGCTGTGCCTTCCTGCGTGGCTCACATACTGAGTCGGATTTGGAGTCGTCGTCAAGTAGCTGCCATGTAAAACGCTTCCTACTTGGGCCCAGGGGCGCATTGTTATAATTTGGTAAATTATTGCAAGGCACATACCCTAGCCAAGGCATCGTCTGGGATTTTGGGGTTTTCATAAGGAACGAATTTATAGGAATCTTATCTACAAAGTGCAAAGTATATAGCACACCTAATAGTTATGAATTTTTTCCTACTTTTCCAATTACCCATATTTATAAGAAAAGAAAAAATAAGTTAATTACCTATTACCCAATTGCTCAACACTTTTCACAGAGCATTTCTGCTTCGTTTTCCACTTGAATTACCCTGACTTTTCCTGTCCCATTTCCATTTGCTATGCTTTTTGTGCTGACTGTAATCATAAGTTTTTGATGTATTTACTTTAATTAAATTACGTAAAGTGTTACATGGCTCAAGCACGCACATTTCGGAGCAGCCCTCCGGACTGGGATCCCCACACATTTCTTTCCACTTTGCCACACACAGAAACAACTCAACTTTTGCTTTCATTAGAAAGCTGAAATGGTTTAAAGCCTTTTATGGTTCGTTTTTGTCTAGAAAGAAAAACAAAAACTAATAATCACAATAAATAAAAATTCCGAAAATATTGTTTTATCTGAGTTTGTCAGGCGGATCGTAAATTGCCAAAAATTGCACAGACAGCTGGCTTTGTTTTTATTTGACGCTTTTTTTCGGCCTTTGTGGGCTGCGGCTTTGACTCGTTTCACTTGCTCTTCGTTTGGTTTGAGGCCGGGTCGTGACCGTTTCCACATCGACACCGACAATGACACTCAACACCGCCTAATGGGCAGATGTGAAATTTCAAATAATAAATTTCGGAGCTGTTGATGGCTTTATTTGCGTCGTTAGAAATGATTAAGGCCGCAGCAGCGTCAGCAGTGGCAGAAATTTAATCAAAAGACTTAAGCCACGAACTTGGGACGTTCTCACAACGAAAACGAAAGCCGGGAGGAGCGAGACAGCTAGAAGCAGATAAAGACAGACAGAGATAACTGGGGAGATAGACGGACAGATCGCCGCATGTGTGCTCTTTTTACACTTGGCTTACACGGCGTCGGGAAAATTAATATGCCAAACAATTACACGGCCTGGCAAAACAATTTTAAGCCCAGTTAATGCCGCACAGTGGTTGGGAATTACGCAAATTCAGCGCGAAAAATGAGCCACCATTGCCACAAAGAAATGAAAGCGCACAAATTTGCATACAAACAAATGAAGCGGAGCCAAATGAAAATTGCCATCCATACTAATTGGCAAAGAAATGCAAATGCAAAACCAATGAGCAATGAAAATAATTGCAGGGGGTTCGGTTTGGAACTAACCTAAAAATGCTGGGAGGGTGAAATGGCATATGATTAACTATAAAAATAACTCTCCAGTAAATTTTTTATTACTTGCCAAAATCGTTAAAGAGTTTCAAGGAATTTCCCTCTCAATTCACGACATTTAAACTGAATTTAATGTTGAAATAGTATTTAAATATATTACAACCTGTAATTTTCCAATTGTCATTTCAACCATTGTACCCTGGCTACCGTCTGCTGGAGCTGGAGCTGGAGCTGGAGATAGAGCTCGAGCTAGAGCTGCCTTTGAAAGTTAAGACTTTTGCTTTTTCTCTTTCCCGGCTTTGTGACTGCTTTTAGAAAGAGCGAACGTATGGATAAACAAAAGTTCAAGAGGTTGCCTGCACATGAGGCAAGAAAGAAAAGAAAGTTATTACAAAATTACCAGAGACGACTGACAGCTGACAAGGGCCGGTGTGGGGTGGGGGCAGATAGGAATGGAATGGAATTGTTTCCATCTCCATGAGTTGGGTACAATGGCTCCCGGCAGAAATTGTGACAAATCGTTAAAATATTATAAGTACACAGTAATGGGTCAGAGCGGGACTTACCACCTCCGTTGTTGGCACTGGAGCAGTGCTTGGAGCTGAGTCCTTGGCCCGTGTTCGAGGCCGAGTTGGGCAGCCCGCAGCCGCTCATCACGCCGTACTTGATGGGCTTGAAGTGGAAGAAGGACGGCGAGTAGCCGGATCCGGCGCGGCTCAGCGAGCTGAATTGCTCTTCGCGGTCCTCCACGTACAGGCCCTCCTTGCCCATGGCTGCCAGCTGCCTGCCCTTGGGCATGAACATCACCAGGAAGACGGTGGCCGAGGTGGCCACCAGTCCGAAGGCGATGCAGGCGTCCTTGTGCCGCTCGGCCACTGCCAGACCGCACAGCATCCACCCTAGCCAGATGGGAATGGCTCCTCCAATGGCCAGGCCAATGTATGTGGCCTCCCGATAGTTGTCCCGTATGCCGCGCGACTTGATGGCCAGCACGGCGATGAAGACGATCAGGAAGACGATGTAGATCAGCGAGAAGAGCAGCTCCGAGAACTGGGTCTTGCACAGCGGGATCAGCACCGTGCTGACCGCAGCTATCCGGGTATAGATCTCCGGGGTGCCGTCCAGCGTCGTGTACGATGTGGGATAGAACAGCGCCGAGTAGTTGGTCTGAGAGGCCACCGTGGTGCTGAGGAAGCCGCTGCCCATTACGGGCACACTGGTGGTGTACACCTCCGGCGGCTGGGTGAGCAGCCACTGGCCACCGATGGCCACCTGGATGAGCAGGGCGAAGAGTAGCAGCAGTCCTTGGTACGGAGCCGGCAGGTAGACTCCCCCGTTGAGGCTGATCAGGAAGACGCACTTGACCAGGAGGGCGGCGAAGACCAAGGCGTAGGCCACGCCCACGCCAAAGCGAATCGCTCCGCAGCTGAGCAGCGTGGGCTGGGCAGTGATGATCGCTCCCAGACTGGCGCAGGCGAAGAGTCCCAGGAGCAGCATCTGGCCGAGGAAGAGATGGCGCCGCGATGGCGACGTGCGCCAGGCCTTGAAAAGCACGAAGATTTCAAAGGCGCCCATCATCAGCATGGTGAGGGTGGCCAGGACGAGCACCGGCACAACCCAAGGCTCCTTGCGCAGCCCGGCGAAGGGCAGATGGGTGGACACCACGCTGGGAGGAGTGCTATTGAAGCTGCTGCTGCTGCTGCCCCCCGGAGGCACTCTGCCCGAGGAACTGGTCCCAGCTGATCTCGCCCTGGCCCCCAGACTCCGTGTGGGCGTGGCCGGTGTGGTGGAGCTGCTGCTGGGTCTGCTGGACGAGAGCGTGGGCACCACAAAGAATTCCGTGGACATTTCCAGCCGGGCGGCACTCGACACATTGCCGCCCGGGAAGTTGAGATCCAATTGTTTGGCTGAACGCTGTGATGGAGGAGTTGCAGGAGTTGTACTCGTGGTGGTGGTGCTCGTACTGGTAGTGGTACTGGTACTAGTGCTGGTTGTGGTGGTGCTGGCATTCCTGCTGCTCGGCTTGAGCACCTGGTAGGCGTTGCGCTCCGACTCCTGGTTGGTCACCAGGCGCACTCGCCGCCAAATGTTGTTCCCATTCACGCTGAGGCTGCGCGACGCCGGCGTGGTGGCGATCAGCTGCAGGACCAGCAGCAGGATCACCAGCAGGTGGCGTCTTCCAGCCATTGGTTGGAGTGCACCCTTAGCCCTTCGCGACCCTTAACCCGTAACCCTTAACGCGCTCAGATGCGGCGCATCTCTCACAAATCGCACGCGCACAAAATCAACAAACACGCGACGCGATCACTTCGGTTCTTCAGCGAAACTCCCTTCTTGCTTCTCGATGCTTGACTCTGGATTCTCGTCTCTCGGTTCTCAGTTATCCACTGGCCTCCACTCGATTCTCGATTCTCGCGCTGAGACGTCCGCTCACTCCGATCGACCAACTGCGACTGGCCGGCGAGCTCTGCAAGTCGCACTTTGGTGCCGCTTTGTCGTTTGAGACAAGTTTGAAGGCGCACAGTGGGCAGCTTGAGATTTATCGCTGTAAATTTAATATCTTGTGAACCAAGTAAGATGATTGAGTTAGTTAAGTGGCAAATGAGAAATTGTTTCAACTATATAAAATATTAAAGAAAAAGTGCTACGCTTGTTGCTTGATTACTTATTGCTGTGTTCTTCTGATAGCATAAAAAATGGGTCAAATTTGAAGCGGTATATCTCATAATACAAAAATCTACATTTATTCACATTTTGTTTTTGCATTTTTATACAGATTCTGATAAGATGTGTATATAAATGATTTGACTCAACAACACACTTTGTTGTAGAGACTCCATAGTGCGGCAACCATGTCGAGCTAACACCGCACTTGTTTGAGTTCGATGTGCGTTTTGCTAACTTGGCTCAAAAAGCAGAGCGTTTGGTAATTCTAATAACGGTAAAGTGTGCTCTATTTAAATATTTATTTGTTGGGAAATTGAAATAAATGAGATGAGGGTTAAAGGTAAACACAGAGCTATTTAAATCTGAGCAAATTTATAGGGGTTGTTCAGAATTATCTTGATTGTTCTGCATTACTGCTACTAAAATATTTTATTTTATAAATAATAAAAATACAAATTAAATAATTAAAATGTTAAACTTTATTATTATTAGTGCCCTTCCAATTAAATTACATACAATGCAGTATTTACTTAAAAACTGTTTTCTTCTATTTAAATTTCTTGACATATTGGAACTTTTTTTGAATTAAAAATCTGAGTTTAAGTTAAATTATGAAACATAATTCTTTTTATATAATATAGAATATTTTTCTCCTAATTTCACACATCTACAGTCAGCTCCAATTCTGCTGTCGGCTTCCTTACCCACATGCACTCCACATCCGCGACAGGGAGAACACTTTCATTCGTTCTGCATACTCGTGTGTGTGGGGATGGGGATAGCGATACCGATATCGCTTTATGGCCGATTCTGGTCGACTTGGCCTGGTCTGGCCCCTCAGGAAAGTGCTGCGAGCCATTAGCCAAGGCTTTTGCGGTCGCTTTCAGAGCCACTCTCTTCGCAAACGGCGCAACAAAAGGCGAAAATAGCTAACTCTGCGCACAAAAGGCGATTGTAAATCAAAAGAGCGCTAATGATATATCGATATACCGGGTGTTGAGGTGGGAAAGGCAATATGTTAGCAGCGGCAATAGGCACTCTGCAGCGCTCTGATTCCTTAAGCATTATTGTCTTATTGTCTGCTGGGCGCGCTTTCGGCGAAAACCACAGTTAGAATTAAGCCCAGTTTAGATCGCCAAAATGAGTGGGCAAAAAGGCTTAACAAACGGCTTGCATAATAAAGTTCTTATTGTACTGAGTTTGTTTGAAAGTCACACATAATGTTTAGAAATTGTGGAAAAGTAAATAAAGGAGGAGAAGAGATTAAGACTAAATATGGTATTTATTATAATCTAAACTTATAGCCTAAATCCATTACACTTATTAACGTAATTGAGATTAATCATAGAATTATTTTGTATTATATCTTAACCCTAAAAAATGCTTTGATAAATAAATTCAAACTCCTTTAGTAACCACATTAGGTAATTTGGTTTAATTTACTTTTACATTTCCTTAAGCTTAAAAATAAATTATCCTAATTATTTTAAACAAAAAAACCAAACTGATTATGGGATCCCGAAGGTTGTAAACCCTTACAATTTGCAATTGGCTCAAGGGATCATTTTGGAAACAGATGAAAAAAAAATTTCAAGTCCAAAAGCTGTTCTCTAGTTATTTTGTGGAAATTGATTTAATTATTTGTATTTAAATGATAGGTTCATTTAATTATTAAAAAAATAAATAAATAATTGTAGTACTTACGAGACTTAATTATAATACCCCACAAGGGTATAAGAATGTTCTTTGAGTAATCCCCCATATCATGTTTAAGCGGTACTCCGTGTGCTGTATTAGACACTCAGCTCCGTATTTGGCGCGACTCTCAATGCGCAGCCATTGGCCGCTACCAATGTTATGTAGATCGTGTCGAATGTAACCCCTTCCCTGCGGTGAGCCAGACTCCACCCCTCTGGTGAGAGCCCTCCCCCGATCGGGTTAATTCCCCACCCGCCTCCGAGTTACGGTATCGTTAGTGGCGATCTGAGAGTCCGGTCAGCAGTAAACAGAACTGTCAGAAGGCCGGCCGGCAATGCACACGAAGAAATAGAGCAATGATCAGACTTACTGATATTGATTATATCTCGAAAAGATCATACTGATCTTCACAAATTTAATGTGTCAATTTGGTTTTATTTATTATTAAATTTAAGTCTATATAATATATGTTCAAATTAAGAAGATTAATATTACATATTCTTTATATGTACTGTATTTTGAGATGATATAAGACCCACTTCATACCAGTATTTGTTTCCTGTGTGTCCATTTGTGTTCTGTATTGACATGGAGGCGGGTAAATAACCTCTCTGCTTGCCCCGAAAAAACCCACAAAAAAAGCAGAGTCGCTGAAACACTTGGTACAAATGAGCGCGTAGTCAAATCTGCGATCCGCCATAACCGAGCATAACTCAGACTCCGGCTTCTGCTTTTGACGGTGATCATGATCTCGGGCGATACGTGCTCTCGTGTACCTGTTTTGTTTATACCCTCGTACCTGTTGGCATTGTAGATGTAATCTTAATTCGAATCGGGCAGGGATGATGGTGGCGATGATGACGTCGCGTAATTTATGAACTTTTCAATTAGAACTTGTCTCCGGAAAATTAAATTCTCCTCGCGTTGTGCCTAATCCTTGTTTAAGCTAAGCCAACGATTATTTGCCAAGCTGTCGCTGTCTCGAGTGCCCATTATCTCTCTAATTAAAGCTGTCACTTGGCCGTTGTTGGAAGGAACACGGCTCCGGGTTGTGCCCGGTAACAGTGCTTTATGTAATCCTGCGGTCTTAGAGTGATCTTAGCTAATTAAAAGGCATTCTAATATTACGTTTCGCCTTTCTCCCGGCACGCCGGATCGGGTTTCACGACATACCCGAGACACATTGCGTTAATAACCCCTGACTGGGCACAAGATCAAGGCAGCCCTCTGGCTCGTGCGCAGGCCAAAAGTCAATTGGCCAACACCAAAGGCAAAAAAGTTGGTAGTAAGGCCGGTTTCTGGTTTGCTGAAGTTGGGGCATTTCAGAACATTTGCAGAAGTGGCTCAAGATATAATAATATTATACCCAATTTGTATACAATTATGTTAACGATAAACTAATAATATATTGCAGCTTAAAAACCAAAGAGTTAACACTTGTTTTCGCCGGCAATCAGTCCAATTTTATAACGATAATTACCTTGTGGAAATAACTACTTATTTTACATAAATTTTCTCTTTGAGTGCCTTGGTTCACCAACGTTTTCTCTTGGCTGTAGCGCTCTCATTACTCGGGCTGTGTATCAACTTTCTTTATGGTTAAAAATTATTCAAATTTGGTTGCCTGCCGTTCCGATGGGCCTAGAATATTTTCACGATTTCGCAAGGAGAAAGAGCCGAGCTGGCTCTGACCCCATCGCCTGGATGGGCTAATATTACTTTGGCTTGGCGCCGAATCCTCCTCGACGAAGTTGATTGATTCCGGGCGATTTGAATGTCTGAGCCGGGACCAGGGACCAGGGACCAGGGACCCCAGACCGGGAACGGGAAACGCGAGCCTGGATCCGGATTAGAGCCGATAGATGTGCCGCCCATGGACCTGGGCCCAGGGAGCAGGGAAATGTGTCAGAGACTGCAGCGCTGAGCTGGACCGTTGCCCGGGGCTCCTCATGAACTTAATTTATTTGCAACAAGACGCGCCGGCGCCGTCTGGGTCAAGTGTCAGCCGGTGGAGCTTTGGACTGCGAATGTTTCCGATCATCACTCCTTGATCGGGCCATTAATTTTCGGGCATTTCAATCGGCGTATATTTTCGGGGATGCATTTTCCAATTTATAATCGAAACCAGTTGGTCAAGTGCGTTGAATTTCTTGCGGATACCGAATATCCCCAGAGACAAAAGCCTCGTGGCGATCTTATTTATTTATCAATATGTAGTGCGGTGCCGGTTCCCTTGCCCTGCCCCTGGGCCCTTACCGCACCGAGTTCATTGTCGTCCCCAAAAGAGCGAATTCTGATTTATAAGCGGGCCCAGTCCCTCGGCCTGGAATCTGGCCCATACTCCGCCTCGGTCCCTGCGTCCCTTCGCGACGGGGCTGCGCTTTAATCACGTGCGTGCAATGCGCACATGATGATGCGCCCCAATCCGAATCCCCCATGCATGCTCCGCGGGCACCTCGTCCTCATCCTCGCCCTGCCCCGATCCCAATAGCGAGCGAGCGATCCCGATCCCGATCCCGACCCCTCCGATGCTCTTGACGATGCTGGGATGCCGCTCCGGCCTCGGCTGTTTCTGTTTCTGGTGTTGCAAACGCTGCCAGGCCAAACACCCGGTGAACATTGCTTAACAGCAATCTCCGCTCTTGCGAATCACAGTGATGTCCACGTTTATAGGTACTAGAACAGCAAATTATTTGACTATATTTAAAACACTAAAATAACCTTGACGATACATTTTAAATGGAAATCATTCAGAGAGTTAAGCATTACTAAAATTGGTTTATCAAAAGAAGTTTACTACCCCCATTCCTCTTAGCTCTTTGCTTACTATTTATGTATAGAAACTAAATCCAAAATGTTCATTATATATGACTTAAAACAATTTATAAACGTTAAAATGAACTTGTTAGAATGACAGCACAAAATGGGATGATTAATTATATTTAAATTCCTCTAAAGTCTGCTATCCTAGGCAGCTTTCCTGGGCTGTACTTTCCTCTATATGTTTTAGTCCATTATGCAGAATGCATATAAATGTAAGTGCAAGTATCAGAGTTAGTATAAGTGAGTTGCTGTTGTTGCTGCCGTGTTGTGTTGTTTTGTTGTGCTCTGCTGTGTGTGGTGTTGTGTGTGAGCGCGCATGCGTGAAGCGTCCGTTTTAATCGTTGCCTGGCCATCGAATATTTCTTGGCCACGACGGCGATGACGACGTGGAGAGCTGGCTCGTAAATCCGGCGTATAAAAGGCACATAGCTCGCTCCATCGGTCAGGGATCGAGGGATCGCGGAACCGAGGGACAGAGGCATCCATTGTGGCCAGCGAGTGGGGTGTGGTGGGGTCAGCCGCAGACTCGAACTTGGGTTTCGGCCAGCACTGGGCACTGGCACTCCGCCTGCTACTCCTCTTTGTGGGGCTGGGCCAGAAAGGCATAAAGGCCTTTAGATGGTGGCTAACTTGGCTCTAAGAGTGGGCACCTCGGCCGTCGTCGTCGTCGCCGTCGTCGTCGTCTGCCTGACCAAAGGCTGATTTACTATGATCCGCTTGAGTTTTATGTGCAGAAAGATAAAATTTTTAAGATATTGACACCTTGTTAGGCGTTTGAGAGACAGCTAGTGCCGGCCGATTGCCGAGGGGCCGCAATAAGGAAAAGAACTCTCCGTGGCCACAATCTCCACGGGGAACGCCTCGCGATCGCACCTTCCCGGGATTGGCCCTTTTGCGTGGCTAATTGTGGTTAAAATTAAATGCATTTCCCGTCGACAAATGCATAAACCTTGGCCAGATTATCGGTGCAGCACCAAATCCTCTCAAGCTTGAGAGCTCCCCCATCTCCAGCTCCAGCCCCGGCCAGTCAGTCTGTGTGTGTGGGTGTCGCAGGCGGGCTGAGTTAAATTTATGGAATAATACATATCTTTATGGCTTCATTAGCGAAAAGCCTCTCGGAGCCCGCGACTTTTAACCCTCCACCGCCGCCGAGCCCCTCCAGCAGCCGAGGCAGCGGCAGTAGATCCCCATTCGACACGCTGTCTGCGTCCGCAGCAGCGTCAAAGGATCGGCATCGACGTGGTCGTCATCGTCATCGTCGTCGTCTTCATCATGGTCGTTGCCGTTGTCTATGCATCTGTCCCTACGGAGAGTGCAGCTCTGCAGTTCTGGCGGCCCTGAGCACTCGAGACTTTGTATGCACACTTCAAAGAGGTTCAGTTCGGGTCGCTTCGATTCGGTTCTGAGAGTGCCAGCGTCGTCTGTGGACTTTGGCGAGAAGAATGCATCCTTGTTCTCGGGTTCCTCGGGTTAAGTAATATATTAAGTATGGGGAATCTGTGAAAACAATTCTAAAAAGGCGGATAGTAAGCATGCGTTCAGAATCTTTAATTATCATAATATATGCTAAGCTAAAAAGAATGAATATGTTGTTTACTAAAAGTAGAGCTTCGAAGTTAATCACGAAATAAATTAATTAAGTGAAATTTATATACACTTAATGATTCTTAAGAGCCAACTGCCAAGTAATCTCTGTTTATTTCCAAAATTGTCCCAATAGAATGAAAATCAAAGTGCACACCCCATTCGGTGATACTTTGGGCGGAAGCCTTCTTCGGCTTTGCTCGTAGCCTTGCAGATTGATTGAGCCTTTTATTAAAGCGCACGTACAACGTATTAAATAAATTGTTAGTTACGTTCCGGAACGGAATCGAGAACCCAGAACCCAGAACCCAGAGCCCAGAACACAGACCCCAGACCCCCGAACCCAGATCCCAGCACAGAGAGAGGATCGAGCCCGTCCCAGCCTCCGACAGGAGGCCCTTCTGATATTCGTCAGATTCTGTGTGAAGAGACGTGTCCTCATGGCTGGAAGTATGGTGTCGTATGGCACAACGCCCCCGAAGGTGTTGTTGTGTGCGGGAAAATCTGAAGAACATGGCAGGAATTCCTTTTTATTCGCTTTTCTTACAACGTCATTTTCCCGGCCAGTGCCTTGTGCCTGCCTGTCGAAGTAGATGTCTATGCATTTTGCTTTATGGTCCAGCCACGTATCAATTATGTGCCAAAGTGCTAATGGCTGTTGACGGCTCTGGCCGGCCATTGTGGTGGGTGTTTCCACCTAAGAACATTCCTCTTGGACATACTGTACACGTACACAAACATATTCCAGAAGGGTTCGCCATCTGCCGAGAAAATGAAGCTGCCCTAGGCTCGGCTAAATTAGTTTTTCCCCCTCTCTGAGGTGCATGCAATTTCCTTTGGGCAAAAAAGATGGAAAAAAGTGAAAACCAGTTTTAATTACCCCGGCAAATATCGCGTGCCAATCCCGGAGCATAGCAATTCAATTATGACACAAATCCATCGCATGCCAAGTCGATTCGAAATCAGCATTAAATATCCCAAAACCAGCGAAGCGCAAATTTTGTATCAGAAAGGAATATTGAAAAGGTAGCCCAGAGTATGGTTTCTTTTAAATTAAATATACTTTTACGTTTCTAAATAGTTAAAGGTTCACATTTTATTCGTTACACAGAATTTTACAACTTTCCTTAGTTCCCTGTGCTGTAAGCCTCCAACAAAGTGTGCCATTTCCCCCAATTGTTAGAAAAACAATAAAAAGAGATCACCGCGGCTACTGGAGCTGATCATAACCATCAGGAATCGCCTTGCAGCCAATCAGAGCCAGAATCACACGGAATCACAGCCACTAGAACTCGCCGCTGTCCGCATCTCGCTGGCTCGGGTCTTTGGGGTCGAGCCCCGTTATGCCCATCTGCATCCAATTAGACGGAGGCGAAGGCCCAGACGACGAGGCCTTCTCCCGAGCCTTCTAACCAGGAATGGCTGGGCTGGCTGGTCCTCGTGGCTCTAGGCCCTCGCTGAGCCCAATTCCGATGGCCTTTTTTGGGGCCAATCGGCTAGTAACTTATACGCTTGTCGTTCACAGTGCATGATTAATGACCAACAAGGGCCGTGGACCGGAGAGATGCTGGGGGAACGTAGGGGATGTTAGGATGCCAGCAGAGCTAGCTCCACACTCCCAGTTGAGGTTCCAGTCTAACTCCTTCAAATGGCAATTGGCACAGTCTTGGGCTTGGGAGAACAGAAGAAAGTCTGCGATATTTGAACCGATCCGGCAATGAGCTACTTCAGTGGCTGACTCTGAGGAAAGTGTTTGACCAGAAGGATGAGGGTCTCTGTTGTTATTTCTATTCTTTGGTTAAAGAATATAAGACTTTCGCAAAATGTTTAATGTATGGAATGTACAGAAAATGATACTATGGTACCCTTTAAATAGGTCTTATGAACTGTGGGGACTAAAATGTGTTGATTCTAGTTTAATTATTTAACAAATTAATTAAAGCTAAATTAATCTATTACAAACACTACAAAAAGGTATGATAAGACAAAATATTTTCAACAACAAAAGCAATTTAATTAAGGTTAAATAAAATGTTATCCTTCTCGTAAGTAAATCGCTAAACAAATCCTTGCTTTAAAGTTTTACAACTTAATTTCATATAATTAAAATCCCTCCAGAAACACAAAACCTGCATTACCAACACGAATTTCAGAGCATTTTATATTATTTATTAAGCCAGATTGAAATCTATATCTCTGCAGTGGTAGCGTAGAGACTCAATTACCAGATCGTAGAGTAGGGAAAACAAGTAAATCGCTGCAATATATGTAAGTTTCACACCTGAATGTAATCGAATTTTTATCATTTTACCTCCGCATTGCATTGTTGCCAGGCGACTCTCGTGGAGGCCGAGGCTGGGGAGTTGGAGGTGGACTCGGAGCTGGGCCGATCCGAGCTGAACTGCTTGCGAGCAGCCAGCAAATTGAAATTTATTGCCGCTGAGCCACTGGAAGTGCCTGGGCCTGAGCCCCTTCCGCGAGCTGCCTCCACTTGGACTGGCAAGATTTTGGGGCCAGACCAAGCCAAGCCAAGCCGGGCCAGCTCGGGCCAGCTCAGGCCAGGGCAGGGCAGGGCAATGCTAAAGAATGGTGTTGCCGCTTTTTTTATTTTTGGCCAAGCCAACTGGTCGCGTATGTGGGTCGCATTTATTACTGGCAGCCGCAATCGGCCCGGCTTATTGTTAGATAAGAAGTGTGACGTTGGCCCATTAGAGGCGGCGAGCGATGATCGAGCACAGGGAATCTGGGGAGTCGGGTCGGGTATCGGGGAATCTGGAATCGAGGATCGAGAAACGCGAATCTCGAATCGCGAGTCCCAAATCGCAAATCGCAACTCGCCTTGATTGTCAGTCAGTCTCGGTTTCAGTTCTCGAGTCTCAAACTCAAACGCAGTCACTTGCCATCAGAGGACGCGGCCAATTGCAGAGCCAACGCCCGCACGACTTCCAGTCGGACTCCACTCGCTCCTGGACTCTGGCTGGACTTGGACTTGGACTTGGACGTGGACGTGGACTAGGAGCTTTTTGGACTTGCCTACCGCCATCGGAGATTTATGGCTTAGATAAGCGCGAAAAGTTACAGATGCTTATGCAGCGGCAGCCACTGCTAGGCGCGTCTCGGGTTCGCTCCACGTTCCTCATTCGGCCCCTGGACGTGGGTGGCTCAAGCAGTTGATAATACCTTTATTTAAATTGAACTTGTGGGATATATATTGAGTGGATCTGATTTAGAATGACTTCTTCTGAATGGATTTTAAAGGGTATTTAGCAAACGAAATTTAAATTGAGGAGATATTTAAAGTGTATCTAAGGATACTTAAACTTCTAATAACTTTCAAAAAAAAAATACTAATATATTTGTTATAAAGTATTATTAATCAAATGAACCAAATCCCCTAGTTATTGTATTTTAAGACAGTTATGTAATTCATTTGTCCCTAAAGATATATTGAAATATAAAAAATAGAGATATGGTTGTCAGAATAACAACCAAATTTTCCTATGGTACATTTTAATCTTATCATATTCCTGTAACTCTCCTCGCTGGCAGTGCCTGCAGCACGTTGTTGTCGTCGTCTCGTTAGCGTGGTGCGATTGCTGGCCGCGATTGGAAATTGGCAACTGGCAACCGGCAACTGGCAACTGGCAACAGCCAATGGCCAAGAGCAGAAGCAGCAGAAGCAGTCGAAGCAGCAGCAGCTATGGCCAAAGTCAAGTTCTCTTTTGGTCTAGTCCTAAGGGCCGATCGATAAGGATCATAGCCAGGCTGAGACTAAGGCTGAGAGGCTATGAGTGAGGAACTGGACCCATCCTTGGGCTGAGTCCGGCTAAATTAGTGGATGCCGCTTTTAATTCCTATCGGCCTTATCGCAGCGGCCGCATCTTAAATGAGGTCAATTATCAGCCAAAAGTGCAAGTTGTTGGCCAGTCCCAGTCCCAGTCTCCGTCCAGACCCAGTCCTAGACCAAGTTCCAGTCCAAGTCCAAGGTGGGATTGGCCTGGTCTCCTCTTTCTTCGGCGGCTGACTTGTCTATCTGCTGCCGGTGCCTCATAAAATTGAGTTTCACTTTCAATTGCCGCAGTACGGCGAGAGTAATAGAAACTGCACATTAAACGCAACACGTGCCACGCTTCATGGGAGCAACAACAGCAGCAGCAGCAACTGCAACAATCAACAACAACCATCTCCTTCGTTGCACTTTGCAATCAATCACAAAAAGCCTCGCTCCGTCCGTAATTAGCGCAGGGAAAAAGCGCGGCAACATCATCAAATATCGCACAATGAACACTGCTTTGAGAAAAAACAAAGAAAGCATGACGGGGCATCGAGAGTACACTGAGCAATAATCGCTGGTAATTACAAGGGTGCTTTGTGACCATTATAAAAGAGAAATTCAATTAGGAGTTTTATGTTTCATTTGAAAATATATTTTGTTTAGTAAATAATTACACCAAATGGAGTAGTTTGATAATGTAACTATACGATTTGTAAGTACCTGACATTTAAACAATTATTATAAAAATAATCCAGGAGTTCTTATAAGGTTTAAATGCCAATTTAAATATCTTTGCATTTTAAAATCTTTGATTAAAAAATTCTCTATTATTATGAGGTTTATTTAATGACAAATAAATGCTTCGCCAGTCAACACATCCCAGAACTGCCTTTATGGGTAACTCAGGTAACTCATCCTAAAAAGGGCCCCGTTTCTCCAGTGTAAATGGAAAATTGTAGCTTTTATTTTCGCGCGCCTGCGCTTGCCGCAGAATAGACTGCAATTTGTGCGAGCAATGGAGCAGCAACTCGGCCAGTTTCATTAAAAATATTTTGGGTTGAATAACAATAGTAATAACGCTAACGCTAAGTGCAACGCGGAGAGTGCCGGGCTCAAAACCGAAAACCATAACAGAAAAAGTGAAATTTCCAGCAGCATCGAAGGCTGCAGCATCAACAGCAGCGGCAGCAATCATCTTTGGAAACTTTGTTCAAATTGCAAATGAGCCGAAGACAAAAGCCCAGGCAGCCACCAAGTAAAAGTCTCCCTGGCGATAAATACTTCCTCCCGGCCGGATCGGATCTCTCCGAATGCGGATCTCTATCGGAGTTTCCTCAGTGGGCCCTCACTAGGAAGTCACAGATTTTCATTGTGTGATGCTCTCCTGAAGACCGAAGCAAATCAAAAATCCGACAACCTTAGTCGTAAGTTAAGTGAACTTTAAGAACGCTTTCTTGGGGCCAAGTGAGCGTTAAGACCAATTCGCTCTCGGACAGGGTAAAGTGTAACTTCAACCCAGAGAGAAAAAAAACCAATTAAGTTTTATGATCCTCTTCCTTTACGTGCCGAGGGCTTTTAACTCCGACCAGACTGGGTCCCCCTGCCCTGGCTGGGACATCTCATTTGCGGGAATTATTTATGCGGCCCGGGTTACCGTGCTCTCGAGGTCTGGGGGGCTCTGGTGCTTTCGGTTCCCCCCTGGATATCCACCTCCTGCCTGGTCATGCCATTGACAACTTGCACAAATGTTGACCTTTAATTACGACAGCCAACAGCAGCCGCAACTTGTTCTGCCCGGCCACTGTTTGCATAACTACGCACATAAGCACCACGACTCACTCACTCGGCTCGGGTTCGAAAAAGCCTTTATATATCCCCACACACATATACGAACATTTGTGCTTGAAAAAAGGAGGCAGCAGCCACGGAACGGCAACGACGACAACTGCAATTTGTCCAGCTGCAGTGGAAGATATGTCCCGGGACTGGACACTTGCAGGGAGCGAGGAAGCCAGCAGAGACACACGCACGGCCAGACGAGGATGAGCAGGCCTCGGATCACAGAGAGTGCTGCCCAGTCACTGGGTTTTATGATTCCGAATAATTTATTAATTTCCCAACCCAAAGCTCTCAAGTTTTAGGTACCAACCATTGGCGAGATTGCAATAAAAAAACTTTCTTGAAGATTTAACATTTTGTTTTAAAAACAGATTAATTATTAATAATAACAGACATTAAAATAATCAAAATAATCGTCTAATGCCTCATAAAAGAATACTTAGTGCTTACCATATAGCCACTGCAGGCAGGAGAGGCTCCTGTAAAGAAGCTACCATTAGTCCTAATGCCTTATTAGTTTTATAGTTTAAAGTTTATGGTTTTCGTAGAGGGAAACTGTCCAAACTGTAGTTTACAGTTTACAGCTTTATTATATGGATACTACCCGAGTTTTCCCACCATAAAATCGCATGATTCCTTCCCGCCTGGACCGACATCACTGGCATGCAGATGGAGCATCGGGCTTCTGGCTCCGGCTGCGGACTGGGTGACAAGTGCTTAGTGTCAGCACCTTGGTTAGCATGTGGAGTTGCAGCGCCCCAACTGCCCCACCGCCCGACTTCTCGACTCCTCGGCCGTTGACAATTCCGCAGGGGACCGAGGATCGGGGAGCTCGGTTTACACATTAATTATCACTTTTGTTGCTGGTAGCTGCGACTCCTTCGGCCGTGGATGAGTAGGAAATCCCAGTGCTGACATTAGAGGGCGACAGCACTTAGTTCGTTGCCTGAGTCTTTTGTTTTTACCATATATTTTCCCTTTTTTACCCTGCAGCAATGCCCTATGCTGTTTGGCCAGGTGATAAATGAGCTGATGAAAGCCCAGCAGGGGAGTGCGCAGGGGGAGTGGAGTGCCCTGATTTATGGCTGCCGGGCCAGCAGAATAATCGATAATAATCGATAGCAACACCCACTTGGAGTGGGAAGCGAACGCTGCCACAGACACATATGAAAATTAAATTATAAAATGCCTTACAAGTGGGGCGGTGTCCCGGGAATATCCTTCCATTCCGTAGCCCACCAGTTCCAAGTCCCAGTTCCCAGTCGCCAGTTCCCAGCTCGCAGTTCCAAGTGCCCAGACTGCCATAAAATGGCACAAGTCCAGACAAAAGGACAGCCGCCAGACGAGGGTGGACATGCGATTTCCTTGACATTTAATGCAATCCAACTGCAGACGCCAAAAGGGGCGGCGACCCGGCCTCCTCTGGCATCCTCTCCTGCTGCTGCCACGCCCCACTCGTGTTGCAGCACCGACCAGGATGAGCACTCCGCCTCCCATCCGCCGTGTCCCGTGTCCCCGGTCCATCCCCATGCCCATTCCCACACGCTGAGCCAAAGCAAACAGCTCGCGGGCAGATTTTGTCTTTGCGCGCAAGTGCAGCACGTATCAATTATGGTAGGCTACATGCTAACAACAATAACTACACCAGCATCAGCACCAGTACCAGCACCAGCACCAGGACCAGGACCAGCATCAGCATCTGCATCAGCAGGAGCATCAGCAACTACAACCATATCGCCATGAACAACGACACTAAAGCTTCAAAGGCGATTAAAGTTTTGGGGGCATCTGTCGTGTGGACATTGCAGTTTAGTCATTCGAAGAGATCTTTGGAATAAATTTCAATTTCCGAGTGGGATGGGAGGAGATAGTATTAGGCATTAGATGGAAGTTCCCAGAGATCTATTTTTATACCCTGGCAAGGTATTATAAATTTAGTCAAAAGTTTGCAAAACTGCGACCCAATAAATTGAAATTACTGGTTTTTTGGCTCAGTTGTGATCGATTTTCATGACCCAATTGCAAGCTTCAGTGGTAAACTAACTTCGATTTCCCGAATATAGTTAAATAAATCGAAGGATTCAAATTAAAAATCATAGTTTTCAGTTCCTCCGGTTTAGATAAAAATTGTTCAATCAATAATTCGCTTTCCTAGACCTCCGAGAAGAGAACTTATAGAATTAATTGCTATAGGTTACAATTCGTAAAATATTTTACAACCTTTGTCTACAAAAGTGATTTAAAAACTGCATAAATTGCCATAGGGGGAAATGCCATTAGAGCCAAAGCTCTTCCCAAAACAAAAACCCACACTCTCAGGATCCAAAGTCAAATGTAATCTCTTTTAGAACTTGGGCATTTGACTGCCGCTTCCAATTACTTTGGCCATATTGTGCTGTTGAGGGCCAGGCGCCAAAAGAGCATCCTGTGCTATTTCAACTCCAATCCCCGGGACAGAGACAAACATTCAGAGCGACTCCAAGTGCCCCTTAAGGCACTCAAAGCCAGATCCACAGCGGGCCGGACGACCAGAATGCTGAACCTAATGGGCAGGCAGGGAAACAAAAAGAGAGAAGAAACCACGGCCAGATTCTAGCCAGGCTCCGTCGCAGTCCTGCATAAAAAATGATTAATTCCTGGCCGGGTAATTTATGTAGACACATAATTCACAGCGGGACACATTTGGCTAGAGAGTTCAGGCCGTGGCCCGAACCGAACCGAACCGAGCCGACCGAATGCGGTCGCCACTTAAATGCACCACTAAAAATAGCGCAAACACACACCACCGCACGCCACACACACCACACACTCTCGTCCCCGCGAGTGTCGATCATATGCTTATGCTAAAAATAAAAGGCCAGGGCCAGGGCCAGTCCGGGCCAAAGCCAAAACCAAAAGCAAGCCTCGTGGCGACGACGGCATCGTTGCGCACATTTGATTTAAATTGAAGCCACTGCCGGGGAATAAGCCAGGCCAAAGCCAAGATCAGGGCCTGTATGTATGGTCTCTGGCCGCGGAGCTGACAATATCATTAAGTATTTATGACGCCGCTGCTGAGTATGGCCTGAGCTTAAGCCCTAATCAAATCTGGCCGCTCCACTTGCGTGCTTAGCTAGAAAACTGTCAAGTTCGTTGCCTAAGTCTTTTGTTTTTAGCGACCCGAATTCCTGAAATTCCCCCTAATTTATATCAGGCTTATCTTCCGTCCGACTTCCTGGGAACAGAGGGGTCCGATCCTTGAGTCCGATCTCGCACAAAAGCAGGAAACCCTAAGTGAGTCGTAAGTTGTGCCAGGCTTCCACCGGCTACCTCTCTTCTGCGGTGCATCCTGACATGATTACGATGCAACCCACTGCAATGCCATTCGTTATCTTTATGCGCTGCCTGCTGTCACTCCAGGCGCACTTCCTCCTCGCTGTCGATGCGGACTCATGAATTGAGCCTTTGCATGCGCCAGTGACAAACGATGATGCTTCCGTGCTCATCTCTCCATCGGATCTTCCTAGTCCCAACCAGAATGGCATAAATTCTGGACAAGCATGGATGGGGAAGAGCAAAGCGGTGGCGGCGGTGGCGGTGGTGAAGGTGGAGCTGCTGCAGGAACCCGCTGGCTTTCATTTCTAATTTTTGCATTTGGTCCACGGCTACCGAGTGAGCCCAGCGTCCAGAGTCGCGGTCCCTCGCTGGCGATGTTTTAGAGCATTTTATTGCTTTATTTGAGAGTTTGGCATTGCAGTGCTTGTCAATTTTACAACTTTATAGAGGAGAGCTCTTATCGTTTGCATATTTATGCATGATCCCCAGCCGATAGCCGCAGCCACAGCCCAAGCCCCGAACCCGCCGATTCCCGATCTGATGCTGTTCCCGAGCCCATTGGCCATGTCTCTTAATATTTTTGACATATTGGCCGGGGCCAGAGCCTTGGCCATAAGTCTGGCCCTGGCCGAGAAGCCTCTTATTGTTGTTCGCTCCTTCCACAGAAATTTTCACAAAAAGGAAACGGCAACAACAACAACGAGAACAATCTGAAAAGAAACCCAACTCGAGTCGACTTGAGTCCGCGTTCAGTGTCTGCGTTGCCTTTTCGCATTTGAATTGCAAATCCTATTATGACTTGTGAAATTATAATTTTTCTAGTTGCCTGGCTGCGGTCTCCCCTGCCCCATGCTCCGGCTGCTGCCCCCGATCCTCTCCTGCATCCTCGGCTAGGTTCAGGTCCAGGGCCCCATGTCCATGTCCAGTCATAACCGCAGAAGGTTCAATAGCATGAATTATGCATATGCAGACGATTTCGTTTCTTTTGGTTTCGTTTGGTTTCGTTTCGTTTCGTTTCGGGGGAATCACAAGCACACGCATCCACATGCACTTAGTTATGATAACGTTGCACATTTCTGACTCCTCGGACTCAGACTCAGACTCTGACTCCTAGACAGAAACAGAGACAGGGACGCGGCACGGACTGCACCTCTTCATATTTGTTTTGGGCCAGCAACAACGCCCCGAAAAGATCAGCATCCGCAGCAGCAGTGAGAGAAATATATTGAAATAAGTTATCGAGATCTTTGAAGGATTGGTAAGAATAAGTTTAAGAGGCTGGAAAAATTGTCGAATGTGCTTGACACTTTTTAATTTCAAAGCTTTTCTTCTAAGCTTTAGAAGATTTAAGTACTTTGCCATACCTAATCTGCCTTTAATTTCATCGAATATAAAAATCGGGTTAATTTGCTTTTCCCCCTTATTTTTGCCTCAGTGCTAAGGGTATGCTTTATGCGTAGCAGCTGCTGGCATCACAGATGGAGAGATGGAGACGACTCCGACGACGCCCCCTCTTTTGGGCTGCTACCGCAAAACCTAGGCCGCAGCCGGAGCTGGGCCTGCGCCCTGAGATCTCCAACCTGGTGCTATTGCCAACAACTGGTGCTGGAGCTAAGCTGCGGCTGGCCTCGCTGACAGAACAAAGAAGTCGTTCATTTGTAATTGTTGTTCCTGTTGCTGTTTGGCTGTTTCCTTTGCTGTGTTGCTGTTGCAAAAAGGGCAGCGCAGACATGGCCAAGGATTACCAAGGCAACGCACATCCCCATGCCCATATACCCATACCCGACCCAAACCCAAACCGAAAGCCAAAGTTAAAGGCATTCCCAAACCCAAAGCAAGAGCTGCTGCTATACACAAAACCATCTGTAGACCGTACATTTGTTGAGGCTTTCGGACTGCACAGGCTTGCATATCTTTTATGACTTTTGACTTGACTTTGACTTTGCCTCCTTAAACGCCCCGGCCGCCTCGAAGTTGAATGACCCCAATGACTTGGCTCCGAAAAAAAGCCACGGTCAAGGCTGCACAGTTAAAGGTTACTGGGATGCAATCTACTAGCAATATAGGGGGCAAAGCATTGTATAATCAACAAAAAAGGGATTTGCACTTCTTTTAAGTATAATATGAATTCAAAATCTTCTGCATTTCCCGTAAGTTTAGGCCAATTCCCTTTCGTAATCTCTTTACTTCTAATGCCCTGCTGAATTGGTACCACTTGGCCATTCCCAGGCAATTATGGATTTCTAGACCTGAAACCTCTTGGCTAGATGGCGTGGGCTACTGCAATTTCGTCTTCGTTGGGCAGCTCAAATTAGATGTCGGCGGACAACTCAACTTGAACTTGGCCAACTGCAAAGACGCTTGTCTGAGGTCCGCGTTCGTGTGTTGGAGTAGAATCTGCCGCGTAGTTGTTTGACATTACCCCAATGCCAGCGTACATTTTCAAATTAGCAGCAGACAACAAAAGAATTATATATGCATTATATAATGCCAAACGAGCTAACGCAAATGGGCACAGACCGACCGAGCTGCAGCCAAAGTCAAATCAATTTGTTCCAGTCCAGCACAAGCCCCGAAGGGAAGACGGAAATGCTACGCGATCCTCGAAGGAGCCGGAGCCTCTGTTTTCTCATCATTAACATTGTCCCTGGCCAAATCCTCGTATGCAGATGAGGCTAAGCCCCAACTAGCCCTGGCCAACAGCCGAAACATGCGTACTTACGTCTCTGACTATTTGTTTCACGAATTCGCAGCGCATTTTACTTGGAAAATAAACAAGGAAATGTGTCCATTAGGGGTTAGATGAAGAGCAGGTACTCTTCAAAAGTTATATTTTAATACGAAATTACAATAAACTAAGATCTAAAGATTTTGGGTCCTACAAAGCAACGAATTTATGGTTCATTTGTGCTGTATTTATTTATAATTTACTATTTATAACCCAACTTGAATAGCATTTCATTTATATCCACTGTTCCGCAGTGTGCTCAAGCTCTAACCAGCAGTGGCATTCTGTCCATCGGTCCAAACAAGGCAAAAGGCATGTCCATCCTTCCTATCGTAACAAGAGCAATTTGTTCTAATGCGCCGTGGCAGCAGCAGCTGCTGGAGATGCTGTGGCCAAAGCCGGAGCTCAAGGAGATGCAGCTGGAGTGTCTGACTTGCAGTTGCACATGCAGCGGAGGATGAGGAAGTGGCAGTGTGGCGGTGGCAGGGGAAGTTGGCTGAGATTGCAGAAAGGGCAGCCACTGAACACGCAATGGCCAGAACAAATGTAGACATTAAGCTGCTGCTGCCCAGTCCAAGGGATCGGGATCAAGATCGAGGGGAGCGGAGGATGGGGGCGATCCTCTGGCGGAGATTGCAGCCGCAACTTCAGGTGACACGCAATGGCCAGAGCCAAAGCCAAGGCGTGCCTATCGTAAAATCATAACTATATTTGATGCATAAAAATTTACATACATCTCCGGGTGAAACAAATTGCCTCATCCCCAGCATTCGAGTCGCCTCAGTTGACACTAACGGTCGCGTCAATAAATTCGCCGAGGAAATTTCATTAATTGCTCTGGGGCGGGTGGTGGCAGTGGCAGCGGGCAGGTGCCGCTGCCAACAAGCCTGCGGATGCCAGCGCTGCGCATGCAGTGCGCTCGCTGTTTGCCATAAAAAATATTTGCCGCCTTAATGTGAGTGGCTTATAAATTTGTGCACAAACCCAGACCATTTATGGCCATCGGGCAGGGACCCATGGGGCACACTTGTACCTAACTGTTTATGTGGTTAGATGCCAGTCCGCTTGGGTGTGTCTGGGTGTGTGTGTGTGGCACGATGAGGCTTTGTTTGGCTGCATTCAAATATGGAATGCAGCGCCCAAGTCGGACATCGCATGAGATTCTTCTGCACAGCCTTCCACCTTCAGGGTCAGAAGCTCAGCGAGCGTGAAACAAAAGCCATTAATTGATTGACAAATTCCATTGCAAAAGTAAATATATAACAAAAGTTTTCATAAGTAGTATTCATACGACTTAATTAGATTAAGATTTGCATAAAATTGAGACTTTATACTGAAATTCCCATTCCATTCGAAACTGAAATACTTTTGCAACATTTGTTTATTTATTCAATTAGTTGACTTGCTTTGATTTTGATTTGCATTTCATTTATTCGGTTGTACACTTTGGGTTTGCACTCTTTGCATATTTGCTTGTACACTTTTTCGAGTTAACCTAAGGGGAAGCTAAAAGGGAAGGACAAATAGCGAAGCGAACTAAATGCATTAAGCTTATTTGCATGGCCACAATAAATTGAATTGTACTTGAGCTGTTATCTTCTGCTCTGGCAAGACTAAAAATATATATAGAATATATGAGGGATCAGTACGATCGGGTTTTAAGATAATTATTACATAAATTATTGCATCGAAAATGGGTCTTAAGTCTAAATCAAAGATCTTACCAACTAAATAGAAATATATTTTCAAAATAACTTTGTTTTTGGTAGCAGCGAAATTGGAACTAAGTCTGAATCAGTTCTACAAGGTAAATATCTTTGGGATAAATTATTTGGTCGGTTTTCGTTCTACGACATTTGGGGTTGAACTAAAAATAAAAACTAAGCTAAATGGCAAGAACTAGTTCTACAAATCCTCCTTCTATGGCACAATTGCATTTTCCGTTGGCTAGCAACTTCCTAACTTCTACTTCTGCTTCATATACATGGTGGCAATCTTGTCGAGAATGGTGTCGATGGACAGCATCTCCTCGCTGAACTTCTTCATTGTGGGCGCCGGAACAATCCACTTGAGGAACTCCTCCACATTCAGACGAAGCCGGGAGAGGGGCGTTAGCTGGGCGTCGTCGTGCGTGGGCCTTTGGGCAAGCTTCAGAGATGCTATGATCACATTGTCTATAAGACGCTTCTCGTAGCCCAACTGGCGTAGCTTCTGTGCTGAGCTTATCTTCTTGAGCACCACGGCTATATTAAAGCGCATTGTGGAGAGGGTCACCGCATCCACGGATTGGCTGTCGGTGGACTCGTCCCCGCCAGCGGGACACTTCACACACTGTTCCGAATGCGCCTGCAGCTCCACCTTGATTTTGAAGAACTCGTGGCAGCCCTCGCACATGTACGGCTTTTGTTGCTTGTGAATCTTCTTCATGTGGTTCTTCAGATGCGCCAGCTGGGAGAAGGCCACCTCATCCTCGCACAGCTGGCAGCGGAAGGGTTTCTCGCCCGTGTGCTTGCGGATGTGCAGCTTCAGTACGCTGGAGTGGGCAAAGGTCTGATGGCAGATCTGTCCAGGAACGATATAAACGCTATAAACATTCTCGGGAAGAAGGTTACGGCTCTTCCAACTCACCCGACACTGGTAGGGCCGTTCGCCCGTATGCATTCTCATGTGGACATTGTACTGACTCTTTTGGGTAAAGTACGAGTTGCATACTTCGCAGACATGTGTTTTAACCGCCGCATGCTTCTGCATGTGCGTGGCCAGATCCTCGTCCGGCTCGATGGTCTTGTGACAGATTTCGCACTCGAACTGGGTAAGCTTGTGATGTTCCTGATTGATATGGGCCCGCAGGGCCAGCTCGTTTGCAAACTGGCTCTCGCAGATGCTGCAGCGGTGCTCCATCCCCTGCTCGTGGCGTTCCATGTGCACCCTCAGGTTGGCGTTCGTCGAGAAGCTGGCCGAGCACTTGGTACAGTTGAACTGCTGGATGCTGGTCTTGTGGTGTGACACCATGTGCTGCTGGAGCTATTGGAAAAGCGGTTGTTTTAATATACCGTTTGTATATATTTAATAGCAAGCCTTCACATACCTGACCTCCCCTGGCGAATTTCTTGTCGCACAGGGCGCACGGATACGGCTTCTCACCGGAGTGGAGTCGCATGTGCAGGCGCAGGCGCTCCTTGAGGGCGAAAGACTTGGGGCACTGTGAGCAAGAGAATTGCTTTCGATGCTCATGGGCGGTGGTAATATGGTTCTTAAGGTTTACTGCCTGGCGGTAGCTCTTTCCGCAGTCCTTGCACTTGTGGGGCCGTTCGTCCGAATGGATGAGTATGTGGCGCTGCAGGTCTGTCTTGCCACCAAACTCCTTGGAGCAGTGACTGCAAATATGATGCTTTCGCTTTCCGGTCTCTGCCTTGCGCGGGGACTTCTTCGGCGGTGGCTGCACATAGTCGGCGTCCTTGGAGTCCTGGTCGGCTGCTTCTTCGTCATCCTCGGTGCATGCATCTCGCAGACTGGCCAAGCTGCTCTTCCGCCTCTTTATGGAGGCAGATGTGATGGGCGTGGGCGAAGTATCCCGTGCCGCCGGCGGCGAGGATAGCGAGATTCCACTGTCCGTAAGCAGGGATACCGCATCCTCCTTGGACAAGCTGCGACGACTGCGTACCATTTCGTTTTTTTTAATGTTTTTTTTTTATTACTTAGCTGATGTAACTGTTTTTATTATTTTTGGGACCTCTCCTTGGGGGACGCCCTCACCAGCTGGGTTTTTACTTCTAGGGTTAATTTTCTACGTAATTTTTGGGTGTTCAGATTTCTTTTTATATTTTTGGTTTTGTTTTTCTACACTTAGAGGATAGTTCCCATTCACCTTTGGTTTTTGGATTAGTTTAGATGGGCTGCAAAAAAGTTAAGAACTGTTATTTTACTCCTCTCGCAATGCGCCGCCACGTTCCGGAGCTGACGGGCGCACAGAGAGACAATCAAAAACACAGACAGCAATGTGTAGTGACAGTAGGTGAAGCCGAAACAGACGCAGAAGGAGGAGAAAACAGAACAGAGCCTCCAGCTGTGTCAACAGTGATAAGAGCCTACATATGCACGGAAAAAATATACCCCAAAGTGGTCTATTATATAAATTTCGAGTTTTGTTATATCAAAGGTGGGGTAACACATACATAAATTTATAAAGGGTAATACTGTACACTTGAATACATAAGTTTTAATTTAAAATTTATTATGAGGGTTCCACAGAAATTGTTGTGGATATTAAATCTTTAGAACTGTTGTCTTAAAGTATTTATTTCCATATTTTTTAATGGCAGTGTAGGAAGCTTGCCGACTGAATCTGCTTAGAATTTGATCACGCTATCATTTCTCATTTCCAGTGAACGCAAGCTCTCTGCGTTTTTCCAGTTTGTTTTCTCAATCTTTCGTTTGTGCTGGAGTGGGACGGGGCTAGCAGCTGATAAGATCCCACGGAAAGCAATAACTGATAAGCAGTCAGACTGTACGATAAGACACTCACAAACACTCGGGCAGAGATACCGGGACTAGAAGCTATAGATACGATATATTTAGCCGGGTAACGAAGTCGTCTATTCCCGCTGGAAGCGGAGTTTCCAATGAAAGCGAGCGAGCACACAAAGGAAATGGAAATGCAGCTAGAAGGCGGCGAGACGATGACCCTGGACGACGACGATGAACATCTGGCAAACAGATTGGGAACCCTCCGGTTCGGCGTCGCCCACCCCCTGGCCCGTCGCAGGGTTAATGGTTCATTAGAGCCGCACCCGCACCCGCAGAAGCGGAAAACCGAAACTCAGCTCACTTGAAACAACACACAAAACCCTCGGCTCGGCCCGCCAAACTGTTGAAAAAGCGAATTAAAGCTAGAATCCAGAGCTGGAAATTGAAACTGAAAGAGAACGGGGCAAAAAGCACGAACGACAGCGAAAATCGCACACAAAAAGCGAAAATAAAGAAGTGAATACATAACAGCAGTTTTGTAATGCTAAATAGGAGCGGGGGGTAATGGGTTGCACGAGGGGTGACCGCGGAAGGGTACAGGGCGATTGCCGCCGTTGAAGTCTTTTGTATTTCGCATACAAAACTTGACGAGTCAACAGTTTTGGGGGTCGCACCACCGCCACCGAGAAGGGGATTTGTTAGTAATTAAAACCAGCACCGCTACCGAATTAATCCAAATCGATCTATACATACAGATGCAAATGCTACATGCACTCGGCGGGAGCTCCTCCGCCGTGCCCATCACCGAAAACCACCAATTGGCCATGGACTTACCCTCGCAGGCATCTTAGGGCACGCTATGGCCTTCAATCCGCAGAACCCAGACTCGTCACCCCCGCACTGGACACACCTTGAATCCGCTGCTCGCATTCTGCGGCCACCAATAAATTTGGCTCATTTGTTTATAATTTCTACGCCCACTCGCTGTGTGTACATACTTTTTGCATTCTGCCAGCTACGAGTTCGCCCAGGTTTTCCCTGGTTTTCCCATTCTGACGGTTCTTTTGAGGTGTAACCTGAGGATCTCGTTGCTCACGTTGTTCCGCAAAATGTTTATTTGTTATTAAGCAAAATAAATAAGATTTTACGGTGGTTTTTCGTTGTTGTTCTTAATCTTAGGGATGAGCGAGCACTGCAGCACGGTCACACCGCAAGTTCTTTTTCGACACGACTAGAGGTGGGAACGTGATTCAGTTAATTTCATAGGGATGGTAATATTAGAATATACAAATGCTGAAATATGGTTGTTGTGTTTTCAACCCATACCACAAATAGTATACATTAAATAATTTTAAGGTAAATTTTTAAAGTTATTTTGTTCTCAATGTTCTATTGACCACAGCTTATTTCAAATAATTTGTTTCACCATAAAATGCCCGAATTTATTTAGGAGGTTACAAATCATAGTTTTAAATGATCATAAAACGTGAATAACTCAAGAATTTAAGCTGGGCGCGACCACTTTTCAACACTACTTTTGCAAACAGGTGGCAGCGCCAGAAGCCGCTTGCGAGATCCGGCAGCACTACATTAAAAACACGCGCAAGTGAAATTAAACAAATGGAAAACAGCAGCTAACAACGAATTTTTTCATATTTTACACTTAAAGAACTTATTAATAAGGTCTCTGTGACACGGAGGACCGCACTACCTCAGCACAGACCATACTTAATACATATAAAGCCCAAACCCGACACAAGGTAAGTTAGGAAAATCTGGCGCTCCGCTGACCTGGTACAGATTCAACAATCATCAAATATTATTCGGTATAGCTACCATGGCTGGAGTACTCTTTGAGGATATATTCAATGTAAAGGACATGGACCCGGAGGGCAAGAAGTTCGACCGAGTGTCCCGCCTGCACTGCGAATCCGAATCGTTCAAGATGGACCTCATCCTGGACATCAACTCATGGCTGTATCCCATGGAGCTGGGCGACAAGTTCCGCCTAGTGCTGGCCACGACGCTGCGCGAAGATGGCTGTCCGGACAGTGGCGAGTACAATCCCATGGAGCACGAGGGCACGCGGGCAGACAGCTTCGAGTATGTGATGTACGGCAAGATTTACCGGATCGAGGGCGACGAGGCGCACAACGAGGCATCCCGGCTCTCCGCCTACGTTTCCTTCGGCGGCCTGCTGATGCGGCTGCAAGGAGACGCCAATAACCTGCACGGGTTCGAGGTGGATCAGCACATGTACCTGCTGATGAAGCGGCTAGCTTTCTGAATTTTTCCCATATACTTTTTTCTGTTCGCAAATTAGACATAAACAACAACAAACTTTATTTACAGTGTATGTGTTACATTGGGCCACTCTGCGCCTAGTCAGAGTAGTGAATGATGTGTGGTCTAGTGCCTGGCTGGGCGCCTACGCAGAGGAGCATTTACTACCAGGCGAGACGGCTGAGGGCGGAAGGGAATGCGGCGCTCCACAAAGGGCAAACCCAGAGACGTCGCTTGGAAGACGGCATTTCCCTTGTTAATTGCGTTTACAATCTTGGCTGGTTTGGGCTGGGGACGAGCAGTAAGCTTGGCGGGACGACGCTGAGGTGTCTGGAGCACTGGACGCTGTGGCCGGAAAGCAGTAAAGCGACTAAGCAGCGGTAAAACATACTGAGCCTGAGGAGGCAGCGGCAGACTGGCCAAATCAATGATTGCTGCGCTCTGGGGCTGACCGTTGGCATTGTCATCGTTGGCAGGCTGATCGGGGGGCCCATATGTCTGATCTGGCGGACCATAGGTTTGATCTGGCGGACCATAGGTCTGATCAGGAGGTCCATAAACCTGGTCCGGAGGTCCATACACCTCAGCAGGCTCCTCTACGACTGTCGGGGGTCCATAGGTATCCGCTGGTGGCCCATAAGTCTCCTCTGGTTGCGGAAACTCTGCGGCCTCCTCTGTGGGCAGCTCGAATGGTGGGTCGGGCATCAGGCCAGCTGGCGGATAGGGCGCCTGCTCCTGTCTCTGCAGGGTCAGCGGCAGGGATCTACCCTTTGCGGGTCCCGGGAATCTCAATTGCGCGCCTTCACTTCCATTCAGGCAAATAATCCCGCAAAGGGCGAGGGTGACCAGAGAACCAGTTAGATAACCAAACATTTTGCTGTGCCAGCGTGAACTGCTGCATGTCGTGGCCCTATGGCGCCTATAAATACCCACTGAAGATGGCCCTGGGGACTGCCCAATCAATGGGCCCAAAGTGCCCGAGGCCGATGACTTATACGGCGGGCCCGAAAGTTACGTGCCCATTGCAGTGATGACTAAAATAGACGTAACTCATAGATGTTATGAAAAGTTTTGTATATTTCGGTGGCACACATTTTATAAACACCCAATTTGTTATAATTAATTGGGAGAGTTAATCCTGTGCTGGGTAAACATTTGCCTTTTTGAGGTAAATATTGTATTTTAATTTAAAAGATTCCTTAAAGTTTACCAACTGCGACGCAGTATCAGTCGCTGGGGAACTGGCGGCTGACGACGACGGCCTTGGGGGAAGCGCTGATAGAGGCGGGCTGATTGCCCAGCTGGGGGCTGTGGCCGGTCAAGACTGGTGGCCAGGACAATGACTGTGCCATCTTCAGTCACCTCCAGCTGTGGCTCATCCTCCTCGGCGTCCTCGTCAGAGGGCTGCAGCTTGGCTTCACCTTCTACAGGCTCATCCTCAGCGGCCGGGATGTCATCGGTCTCGATGGGATTCTCGGGCTGTGCCTCTGGCTCGGGCTCTGGAGCAGGCACGAAATCGGCCTCTGGTGGTCCATATGTGTTGTCCGGTGGGCCATAGGTATTGTCCGGTGGTCCATAGGTGTTATCCGGGGGTCCGTAGGTGTTGTCTGGCGGCAGGTAAGTGTTCTCCGGCTTGGCCGTAGAGCTGGGCAAATCAAAGGGAACGCTGGGCGTGACTCCTGCCTCCGGGTAACCAGTGGGTGCCGGACTGGCTGGGGCCTCCACCTGGCGGGCAAGGAATCTGCGGCGCAGCGGCTCACCCGTGCTGAGAACCACCAGGCCCAGGACAAGAATAAGAGCGGTTGTAGAGCTGGCTTTGATCATTTTGGCAGCTGTAGGGCTTCTGTTCTGATTTCACCATCCGACCCGGCTTATTTATAGTCCCCACCTGCCGGATCGAGTTCTGTTATAATTTATGCTCGTCACTTTCAGTTTTTGGGCTCCCGTTCCCGGTAAAACTTTGATTATGTTGCGCTGATCGGCGGCGATGCGCGGCTTCAGCTTAATACCCAATACGTGACCCTTTTTTGAAATTATAAAGCCAATGCTATCAGTTCGCATAGGCTTCTCCTTCCCTTTCCTCGGAGACCCCCATGGGAACCATTCATTAACACTCGAACGCTTCAGACTTTGGGGTCGCTCTGTACATTTGATATTGTTAGTTTTGAGCTTTCGATTTCGGGTTCTTGGCTGTTCATAATTTTGTTTGTTTGATGAATTTTGAATTCGTGAGAAGTGAAATAGGCGGTGCAAATGTCCACTGAGAATGACGGACACGTCCCAGTGCCAGTACCCAGCCATGGGCATACATATTCATACGAGTAGTTTGTCTCAAGGTCCACAAAAATATTAATTTGTCAAGCTCTTGAGTTGTATATTTAGGAATTCATCGGTAAATGTGTAAATTATTATTGTTTGTTTAATGGACAGTTACATTTTAAAAAAGGATTTGTTTTTGAAAAATAGCATTTTAAGCAAGTGATAAGTATAAATTACAGAAATAAGTCCTTAAACTTATAAAATGATATCATAAAAAAGGACGATTGGCAGAAAGCAACACGTCATGTGGAGCTATACATGGGGTTCTCATCGGGAGACCAGCTCACTAGACAGATAAAATATATCAGCGGGAATAGGTCAAGCAAAGAGATGACCTAATAACATTCCCGAAGTGCTACCCTTATTTGTTCAGCATCAGATTAATGCTGCCTTCTGAGCTCCTGGTACATGAAATCAGGCATTTGTTCAAATTATCTAGGAAATAAATGACTGGAACAAAATCTTAGTGCAACTTGTTCCCTCTTCGATTTCGAGTACCCGACGATAAGAAAGCAGTCGACGACGATGATCTGTGTGCTGACGTTATGACTTCGAATAATGAGGTCTGTGTGGAGGTATTCGTAAATACAGAATAAAATACAATTTAAAAATTACGATTTTCATTTAAAATATTCAACAATAAAGGTGTTATTTATTTAGCAACAGGAAAATAGAGGTATCTTAAGGTTTCGTTTCAATCATAATGAGCAACTCCTAATAGCCTTTAGGGCCTAAAAAAATATTCCCATCTTAAATTGTATAGACCAGCACCGGCCTGGAGCGAATAATCTGGGCAGAACGGAGCTTCTCCGGAACGGGGCGACGACTGCGCAAGCGTCCATTACGTGGCTGAATCAGACTGGCCGGAATGGGCTCCGCGGCAGGGTTATCCTCAACAGGAGCCTGGTCCACAGCAGCAGAATCAGCCGGTGGCCCATAGGTGTTATCCGGCTCGGCGGGAGGAGGTCCATAGGTATTGTCCGGCTCCGCTGGAGGTCCGTAGGTCAGGTCCGGTTGAGCCTCCGTCTCCGTGGGCAGGTCAAAAGGCACCTCAGGCGTAACTCCTGCTGGGGGATATGGAGCCGAGGCCGGAGTGGGCGCTATGTCCGCGGCAGGATCGGCCGGTGCAGCTGCATCCACAGGAGCCTGCTCCTGACGAGCAAATTGGAAGCGAGACGATCGACTGCGGAATCGGGCCGGTTCCGCCAGGGAAACGGCGGCGAAGGCAGCGATCAGAAGCACGGAGCAGGTGAACTTGTAGGCCATGTTGAGCTAATGTTGAGTTGTCTTAGAATGTTGTCAGTCACTGGCAGCCACCGGGCTTATATACACCGAATTTTTTGGCCACTCATATTTGGCACATCGAGGGACACCCTTTCGACCGCCTATGGACGTGACAATATTTAGTCAAGGGCCCATGTCTATGCTATAACCATTGATCGTTAATTATAAGCCACGGGTACTTAACTTTGACACGGCTTGGCCCCATGGCGGATGAGCAATGGGGTGGACCATTGTTTTGAGGAAGGAAGACAATATTTTTATTAGGAAACTGATAAACTTTACTTATAAGTAATAAACAAAACAAATAAAAATACACAAAATCTTAAAGGATGCAAAAAATATTACTCATACGCCACGAGTACCCTTGTAGTTTCCTCGGGGTACAGAAACTTAGATTTCATGGGAAGGAGGCCCAGAAGTTGCCATCCCTATAGGTCTATAAGAATATTTAGGCTAATAGCTTGCAAGAGAACTAAATAAGCCAAGGCTCCACTGCGTATGAGTAATATTTATTACGTATTTTACTTTAAAATAACGATTTGAGGTAATTTCTTTTTCCAAACATTAGGCTTCCTAAGCAGCAAATAGACTTAAGGTCCACCCAAATACGCACTTGAACGACCAACAAGTGATAGAGTTTTCATAGCACTTGAAATTCCACTCCACTGTGCGGCGCCTGCTTGACATACGCATCGCTGGCTTTCAAATCGCTGGCGATGGCGCTCTGCTTAAAATGCACGCCGTCGCTGGGTCTCGGTCTAGAATCACTGACCACCGCGTCCGCCGATCAGCAGGGCCACCGCCGACGGCGTCGGGTATAAAAGTTTAAGCTCCATATACGACGGACAACAAAGCAGCACTGCAAGTCACACGATCATGGCACGTCATCAGCTCCTCGCATCCCTGTCTCTCCTGCTGGCCATCTGGGCCGTTAGTTGTACGGCGGAGGCGCCACTTCGGCGGAATGTGCGTCTTGGACGCCTGCGCCTGCGTCCGGTGACATTTGCCCGGCAGCAGGTGGCACCAACACCCTATCCCTCGGCGGCGGAACTGAAGCCTGCGGCTGAGGAGCCCGCTCTTATCTATGGACCTCCAGAGGACAGCGATGTGGATACCCAGGCCACTTTGCCTGAGGAGCAGGAGCCCCCGGTAGACAACTTTGAGCCCAGCCCCGAGACCGAGGAGGTGGACACCGAGGAGAGCTCTCTCGAGGTGACCACACCCGGCTCCACCCTTGCCCGCCTGCGTAGCCGCCAGAGACTGGCCAAGTTGCAGCTGGCCAAGCCTAAGCGTCTGCGTCAGCGCATCGCTCGTCTGGAAGAGCTGCCCGTGGATGAGGCAGTGGCTCCAGTGGCCCCGGTAGCTGCAGTTGCACCAGTTTCTCCTGTGGCTGCCGTTCCGGCTGCAGTTCCACAGTTCTACTACGTGGGAGCGGGCCAGCAGCCCTATTATCTTGCCTACACCGCTGCTCCCCAGCAGTTGGGCTGGTAAACTATAGCCAAAGTATGCCAATTGTTACTCTGATCGCCTAGAACTTGTTATTGTTCTTTGAAACATAAATATGTATATTTGGTAATGGAAACATTGACTTTGACTTTATTTTGGGGGAAATAGGTGGGTTAGACAATCATGCGTCTCTCAAAATTAATCTGATTTCTATGAATTTAACTACCAAAACATTTGTATATATATAAAAAATCATTACCATTTAAAATTTAAAAGTGAATATTTTAGGAGAAGACTGGTGCCTCTTTTTCTTAAAAATGCATTGAAATCAATTTGCCATAATGTTCCACAACTTGTGGTGTTTTCATCGCTTTGCTCCAAACCCAACAACACACTGCCAAGAGTTTTCCATTCACCACCACCAACTTATTGCGAATCATTGGCCTTTAACAATAGCTTAGCACAGGACCCATTGTGGAGCCCTGCTCCGGATCCCTTGCCGCTCGTGTGCATGGTATCCTTGTCCCTCGTCGCATGTAAATGGCTCCGGCAGCTTTTGAAGGGCTTCTTGTTCGCCGCGTCTTAGTGCACATTTTGCCCGGCATTTTATGGCCTTTTGTGCAACTTTGTTTCCCTTTCCAATGCATTTTTAATGCTTTATTTTATTTTAAGCCGAAGTGGCTCCCGATTGAAAGGGCTCTCTCTTAAATGTTTTTCTAAGCTGTTGAATGCTCTGACTGTTCATCATAAGTGCCCAGTTCAAAAGCTAAAAGGTGCCAACTATCCACCTATGGATGCTATTCGTTTTATTACCCTTAAAAAAAAACGAATAATTAGGCAAATTAACGGGCACCACTTTGCAATTCAAATGGCGAATGTAGCTTTTTTTCATAATGTTAATCATCGCGCTTTCAATAAATTCTCTCTCTATTAACTAACTGAAATAGACAGCTTAATTGGTCGCGCTCAAAGTCTCTGCTGGGAATCGTTAATCACGTTCTCATTTAAAGCACAAAGAGAAGCAGAAGCAGATTATTCAGGCTTATCAATTTTGAGTGGATTCCCCCGAGACAAAGGTTATCTCAGCCCATGAAAAACACACCGCTCGCTTCCAAAAATAAGGGATTTAAATAAATAAGAGCTGTACATTAAGGCTGAGACGTAATCTAGAAATTCGACTTGGCATGGGGATTTCCGGGAATTCCCATTCAAGTTCTTAGCCGCGGAAGAAAGATCCCCGCGTCTCCAAGGCACCGACATTGGGCCTCGAGCTATTCCGATGAGCCTCGATGGCCTGATAGTTGACGAACCAGAAGGGCTGGTTCTCCACGGGCAGGGAGCTCAGGTGGTTCACCCACTCCTGATCCCCGTGGGCATCGACGGGGAGTCTGCTGGGAGTCGGGGTGCTCCCAGTGGTGGTGACTGGATTCGGAGAACTGGCGGCGGGAATGCTGGCACTAAAGGTGGGACTAGTGGCTGGAATTGCTGATCCCGTGGTCGAACTGGAATCTGGTGCTCCAAAACGGTTGGCCACATCGGGCGTAGGAGCTGAAGGAGCTGGCTGGCCTGGGCTCCATTCAAACCCACTGGTGGGCAGTACCAGGGGAACTCCCATGGGTGGCCTCTGAGTAGCTCCGAAGGGCAGGTTGACTAGGGCAGGCTGCTGTGGACTAGAGGGCTCTCCGAATCTGGTGGCTATGTCGACTCCGGTGATATTCTCCACGGCGGTGTTTTGGGGAGCATGGTACTTGTCCTTCTGGTTGAGTCCGCCCGGAGGTCTCACTCCTGCAAAGGAGGGTCGTTGAGCCTGGGCACTTTCCAACAGAGTCATCGCGATGATAGCCACGGCACAAATATGTTTCAGCATTTTTGCGAGGCAAGTTTCTCTTTTGAGTTCACAAATTTAACCGCGATCTCGAATGGCGATCTTAACTGGTCTCGTCTGCTCCGGCAACTGAGCGGAGACGGCTGACAAGATTATTTAAATAAGCAGCGGCTCTCACAGCCTCACTTTGAGTTGAGTCAGTTGAGAGTGACTACGGCTACCAAACAAGTCCAAGTGGGGCTTGAGCTGCGGCTTATCAAACGATTGGAACTGTCTATAGTACAGACTTACTCACTCTCCTTTTACCTTCTCTCTGCTTTTGTGGCAAATCTGTAGAGTCATGGTAAGTATTGTTTAATTATTTTTCTCAATTTCCTTATTTGTTCTTACTCACTGAGAAATGCTATTGTTTTGCGGGACAATTATTCCCTTATATAAAGGTATTAGCTCTTCCAAGAATGTCGCTTAAAGCCATCCATCGAGTCCGTTTGTCTTTTTACTTTCAACTATTGCTTCTTTATTGCTTATTATTAAGTGTTAATATTTACTGATGCGGTATAATTCAAATGAATTCGTTAAGTGAGTTGTTTGCCCTAAGTGGGGGGTAGTATAAATTTTGTCGTCAGTGAGAATCAATATATTTAAATTGTTGAAGAACTTCTGGCAGACAGGACTTCTAATCTGTTTTGAAGTTACATATTTATAATACCACAAATGAACACAAAAAAAATATTTGTAAGAATAAATGTTTAAAACAGATATATTATATATTAATATTAAATGTCTTTCATCAGTCGTCCATATATATTTTTTTCAAAATGATTTTTCTTTTAAAAACATATGAGCTTTTTTGGTTTTACCTTTTTGTAAATATTTTAAATTTAATTTAAATTGGAAGCGATCTCTCACATATAAGATGATCTTCAAGACTTCAGTTACAGAAGTTCAGTAATGTAAAGTAATAAATTAATATATAATTAAATAAAGATTGATATACCAAGATTAATAATTTATCTGGGGAAATATCGTGAACTACAACCGCAAAGGTACTATAACGTCAAGCCTAATTGGCTTAATAAACCTGATTAAATTAAATTGTATAAATAAACAATAATATATCCAAATGTAGAATATATTTATATAACAGATATTCAACGCCTTCTCACGCATTCGAGGGTAATTCACATTCGTTGATCTCTCGGAAATTTGGTGCTTTCTTGTTTTCATTGCGGTTGGGGCAATCCCATCGCTGCTGCAATTATTTTTCGCCCGACGCGAGGTTCGTCATAGCATTGTGACGCGTGCGTCCTCCTGAAACCGGTTGTCCCGTCTCCGCTCCTCCCGTTAACCCATTCCACCACAAAACATAAGTATATCTTAACCCTAAATTATCGCATATGGGCAGCTAATTTGTTGTTCTTTTTTGGGCACGTCTACCGCGGCAAAGTGAAATGAATCAGCGGAATGTCTGGCAGAAAAGAGAACGTTCTGGCTATGTTTACCCAAACATATTTTATTTATTTGCATTTTTTGTCTGCTTACAATCGGGTGTATTTCGCATGTGGGCTTGAACTTGTGTCTGTGGGTGTATGCGTGTGTATCTGTGTCGTCATCATGGCTCACTGGGATCGTCATGGGTTTTGGGGTTCTGGTTTCTGAGTTCTGGGTTTCGGGAATTCCGTTCAGGCAGCTGGATCATACACTGAGGTGAAGGAAGTCGTCTAAAATAGAAAATTAATACCTTAACTTGAATAAATTTCATTTTTTGTGATATATATTAAAGTTAAATGTTATGAAAGCCATAGGTCAAAAATTTTCTAAAACCAAATGACTTACCTCAGAGGATGCAAATGGGAAATTCCATCTAGAAACGTCGCACATTGGGGCGGACAGCACTCAGCTTGGCCGGACGAGCAGCAGCGGAGACTGGACGACGATAGGCCACTTGCTGGGCGTTCCTCCGGTAGTTAGCCGCTCTTCTGGCGGCCACCAGGCGGGCTTGCTGCTCTGCAGGAATATCAGCGGCGGCTGGCAGATCGTTTCCAGTCACATCCGGTGGGCCATAGACCTCATCGGGAACGGCATTCGGAGCAGCATCCGGGGGTCCATAGACGGCATCCGGTGTGGGATCAGCGGCCGAGGGAGCTGCCTCATCGAACGGCACTTCCGGTTTCAGTTCATCCGCCGAGGGATAGGGCGTCACGGCATCCACATCGCCACCGTCCGCTGGAGCAGGAGCAACTTCCTGGCGAGCAAAATACCTCGAACGTCCGCGGCTCAGACGCTGCGAGTACCGCTGGCGCTGTTGCTGGGCTTCGGAAACGGCCAACAGGCTGAGGGCTGCCACCAGGAGGACTGCTTGGAACTTGGCCATTATGGGATGTGTCTCGCTCGGGATAGACTGAACCAGCGACTGATGATTCGGTGGTCTTCCCGGTGGGCTTTTATAGGTAGGACTTGGGCGGGCAGCTGTTTAGTGTGCGGCGCATGGACCCAGCAGCATAGGCATCGGCATCCTTTTTTGGACCTACGCTCTGACGTCGGCACCTCACTATATTCTATAATCCATAGGCCATAGTCTCCATGATCGGCGGTGTCTGCGGCGTCTTTATGCGGCCACGACGTGACCAGAAAGAAGTAGCAGATGCAGAGGTCCGAGCTGTGGACGAGCCAATATTTATAGTTCCGCCATTAATCAGTCCAAAATCGGAGCGTGTGTTCCACCTCGATTCGGCCCATCGATCAACATTAAAATGCTCTTAAAGTGGCAGGAGGAGCTGGAATTAATGGCTGCCCCATAAATACTGGGTGAAGTTTAAGGATATCCATGTGGAATTGGGGAAAATCCATTTGGTGGTGGCGTTTCAGGAATGTGCGAGTTTTATTTTACTGAACTTTAAAAGGGTTCAATTGGTAAGTATATTAAGTTTAAACTCAATTGGAAAACGAATGTTAAATAAATAATAATGGAATAAAAGAAAGATATGGCTAAGTACTTTTAATCATTTGTAAATATAGGCCCTTATTTCAGAGTATAAACTATTGTGGTATTTAATATGTAATAAAACCCAGATTTAAGTTATACAATATTTGATTACTCATCAAAAATATGAATGAAGCAGTGTTGTGCAAAGAGAGCTGGAAATATTAAATACCTAGAAATATATCTTGTAAATATTGACTTATATATCACGAAAAAGAACTGAAGAACTATTAAGGGTTCTATATAAATCTTGTCAGCACCTCCCCGACCTGACCGTCATCTGTCACCTGATAATAAATGATATTATATCATCGTCAGTTCAGAGCACTTAATGAGAGGACAGGACGTGACATGAGGCAGTTGGTGGGGGTGTACTGAGCCCAGTCACTTGTTCCGACCTTGGGGCTCACCTCAACGACAAATCGTTGATCGCATAAATATCGATTATAAGCGTTTAATCAAAAATTCTAACGCTCAAAGCTGACAATCCCAGCATAATGCAATTGACAACAACAGTTGTCGCCGCCGCTGTTGTCTTAGTTTTCGATTTCGCTTTCAATTGGTCGGATATTGGATTGCGTCTCACGTAGGAAACGCATTTAATTTTCATAGAACATGGCGAATCGGACGTGGACGTGGACACCGGACACCGGACACTTGGGCGGTTGGGAAGCCACTGTAATGTGAGGGATGTGGCGGATGAGTCGCCGGCGGACGTGGCGGAGACCAGAAGCAAACGAAAAACAATGCAAAATAAATCATTAAGTGTGCGCCTAATCGATGTCGATGTCGATATAGAAGCTCCATGTCTATATTTCCCCTCGGGACGACTCTCGCTTCTTCGAGAACGTTGTATAAAAGCCCGGCTCCGTTGGCAGCTGGAATCAGTTGGGTCTAAATCCGGCCGAGATCGAGAGTTCATAATGAAGTGGCTCGCACCAGTTATCCTTTGCCTGTGGGCCTGTGAGGCTCGCCAGATCAGGATTAATCGTTATGCGGTCAGCGTGCAAGAGGATCAGGCGGCGCCAGCGGCTGTGGAGGTCAAGGAGGCTCCCTATCCCGCTGCGGGTTACCGTCCACAAGGTCGCTCCTTCTGGCTGCCGGGTGAGGTTGAAGTTGAGGTGCAGGAAGTGCCCGCTGAGGGTTCGGGCCTAGGCTCCGATCAGCTAACCACCACCACGGAAGTGCCAGCGGATGATCTCTCTACCAGCACCACGGACTCGGACTTGAGCACCACCACCAACTGGGATTCGGACACGGTTACCACCACCACAGCTCCTCCACCGGCTTTTGAGTTCCGTTCGGGACGTGCCTTTGAAAAGGCTCCCTATCCCCCAGCCGGCTACCGTCCAAGTCGAGCTTTCCGACTGCCCACTGAGCGGGATCCAGAGGAGCAGCAGCAGATCTCCAATTCCCCGACGAACAACTCTACTGACAGCAATGCGGATCATCCCGTATGCGGGGTCAGCACCGATCCCCTGAAGCCCACACCTCAGCCAGGATCCAAGGATGAACCCGACGCCGAGAGTGTGGTGTTTACCGCCAATCTGGGCCCTGCGGTTGTGGTGGCCAGAGCTCCATCCTCCATTCCTGTGGCCATTCCTCTGCGTTCACAGCCTCTGGTGCAGGCTCCAAGGCAAAGGGGATTCGTGTACACCACGCATGTGGAGCAGCGCTGGTGAGGATTTCCGAGGGAATCGTGGTATTTTAAGTCCTGTTAACAGTTCAGTATTTATAGTTGCTTTTTTTATGTGAGAAAATAAATGTTTTTATATTGTTATTTATATTGTTATTTACCTTAAACATAAACTTTATTTGTAGTTTAAAATATATAAAAGGAGGGTTTTGAGAAATACTAAGGAAAGGATCTTAATATATTTATAATTGGCTTACATCCTAACATATTATTGGTACAAGGGAAATGCCCCTCTTAGTCTTGACAGCCAAGATTCTGGGAAAGTTTTTATAGGTATACAAATTATAACGTCATCAGTCCTATCAGTCCTATCATTTCCATCGAACGGAAGTTCTGGCACGTCTCAAACTTTGTTTGTCTAACGTCATTGAATGTTTTGTTAAATGTTGGTCTTGTTGTTTTCGGAGAAGGCGGAGCAACAAACACTTTTCTATCAAATTGGGACTGTGAGGCTTTCGGGGAGAGGAGTTCGAGCTCGAGTTCGAGTTCTACTTCCCGGCATCCGTATTAAATTTGACGTGCGGATGTGCAAAGTTTTAACCGTGGGACGTGCGTGGCATGCGGAAAGGCGTGAGGCGACTTTGGAGCTAGAGCTGCCATGTCTCCATTGCTGCCTCCTCCTGTCACCCTCTCATCCTGGCGGATTCAAATTGAATAACGAGTATGCGAGTACGAGTGCGAGTGCGAGTGCCTTGTCGGTATGGTAGGGGAGTGGATAGGGTGTTAGGGAGCGCCGGATGTGGATATAGATGTAGATGCGGATCCGCCGGAGACCATTGAACCTGAGCTTCAACGAGAAGTACTTGTTGAGCGGGAGCGGAGTGCAGTTCTCGTTCTCGTGGCAGACATTTATGGCAATATTTGTGAATATTTTATATGAGAATTTCGTGGGTTCAGAGGGGCATTCAAAAGCAGAGCCAGCATCTATAAACGTTCATACAAAGTGCCTTATTTATGAACCGATTTGCTGTTGTCTTAACCAATTTTTCAAAACATTGAGGTATGCAATTGAAGCTCTCTAGGGTTTCTAGGATAGGTAAATACCATGAAATTGGTTTCATAATTTGTCAGCTTATTTTAACATTTTTCTTAGTAAGGATTTCATATGATATTATTTTTGAAAGCAAAGCAATGAAATAAAATAAGGTAAATTATTTGATAATTATTTAATTTAGAACCATTCAACTACTATTTAGTTAAAGCATTACATAAAAATATAATAATAATTTCCAGGTAAATTTCTTGTAAATTTCTTCGTTTATAAAATATTTTCCATCATTTATTTTGTTCGTAATAAAGGCTCCTTAAAAAGCCATTTCAAAAGTATTCATAGTCAAGAAGCAACAAAGGACATTAACGAGAGTTGAAAACAAACTTTAACAGAGTCCGTGGGACAATCGCGTAGGGTTAATTGATTCACCCGGCCACGCCCACGTCTACGTCCCTTTCTGGGCCGAGTCATCGCAAATTGTGCACGTAATTGACAATCAAAGGATCATCGAGGCTGGTGGGCACGATTTCCACGGAGTGCACCACCGGCTGCAAGCGGACATCGCTGTCGATGTGCGTGAAGCTGCCCAGCTGCAGGTCCAGCTCGTCATGGACCTCGCCGTCATCCAGCAGGACGTACTCCGCCTCCGGCTCAACAAGGGCCAGCTCCACGGCGGCATTATTGTCGCCGGGCACCTGCGGCTGCTCGGCAATCGAGATGGTGGCATTGTCCTGGGAGAGGGATATGGCGACGTTGGCTGGCGAAGAGTCCTTTTCCGCTGGAGTGGCATCGATGGCAAACAGCCTGGTTGTGGCCGGAGTGGTGCTGCTTTCTGTGGTTGCACTAGCCTCCACCTCCGTCTCCTTTTCCTTCTCCTTCTCCTCCTCCTGCACCTCCTCCTGCTTCTGTTGCTGCTGCTCATTATCCTTGGGCTGCTCAGTTGTGGTTGGCTCGTCGCCCGCTTTGTCCTCATCCTCGTCCTGCTCCTCCAGTTCCCGCTCAATTTCGTGGTGTCTCTTGGGCGGTGTGCTCAGTAGCAGCAGCTTGCCGGACTTCTGGGGTGCATCCTCCTGCAAGGTTCCTGGGGCGGGATCAATCAGTATGCTGGCCTCCTCGTCGCGGCTCAGAGCGGGAGCGGGGGCTGCCAAAGTGGTCGACTCCTCGGTGGTGGTGACGCCCTCCTCCTGCTGATCCAGGATAACCGCAGCGGTGGTGGCTTCTGGCAGCAGGGGATCTGGACCCGGATTCCCCTCGTTACGGATAACGGCGGCCTGGACCGCAAAAAGGCAGAGCACGAGTACGAGTCCCTTTAACATGTTCGCTGGTCAATTTGCTGACTATTTGATGGCAATCAATTCCAGACGGGGCGTATTTATACGAGTAGGTACGTAGGTTCTCCCCCGTTCTCACACCCATTCCCATTCCTATCCCATTCCGATTCCGAGTCCGATTCGGGAGCTGTCATAATTTTAGCCCTGAGCATTTAATTTGACGCGAAACTTCCGCAAACGGACCAAACCGGAAATGTAATTCCCCCAAAGTCTCTCTCTCTCTGAGTGTGTTTGCTTGGCTGTGTCTGTGTCTGTGGGAGGGTGTTGTGTGTGTGGGTGTTGAGTGTGGTTGTGAGTGTGTGGCGGCATTGAAGGAGGCCAGAAAGGCCTGGGTCGTTACACCTTAAGCCCCACACGGCCAGCCCCCATTGACCGCAACGATGGCCAGAGTGCCAACCCCAAAAAGTCACTTTACATTTTCGTCTTCACCTCCGCCACACATACTCGGGCTACGGTCTGGGTTAAGATAATAGGATTTTCACGAAATAAATAGAGAAATCCTAGGGACTTTTCTTAAATTATTTGAATTTATATTAAATAATTATATGAAAAGTATTACTACATTTCTTCAAATATTAAATTATAATTCTATCCTGAAGTTATTCATGTACACTTAATATTTTTACATGAATATTCTTAAGAAAGAATTATAAATCAATATTACAAGCATTGTAGTAAGTTTAAAATAATGAATTATCAAAACTTAAAGGAAACTCTATAGTTTTGGTATAAGATTATATTACTTTTATAAAATTCTGAAGGGCTTTGGTTCACGGAGTTCTTAGTAAATAAAAAATAAGACACTGAATTTAAAGTTTATTTTGAGAGATATTACATAAATTTTGAAGTATTTATATTCTTATATAAATTGTTATGTATAATTGTAATGTATAATATGTTATCACTTCAAAATTGATTGATCAAATTATAAAACGATAAAACAAAATTATAAAACAAATAAAACAAAAATAATATCTTCATAAGAATCGTTAGGTTTGTTTTTCGGAATAGGTATCCTATAAATTGACAATAATTTTTAGTTATTAATTTTAAACTAGTCTGGTTACCTATTTTTGTGACCCCCACTGTATATATGTGTGGAATATGCCTCTATGCGTATAGCCAGTGTAGTTTTGTCGGTTTAACTTTGTGATGAGCAAAGTTAGTGGCTTGACCGTGCCAGCTATTGGACATGCTGGTCACGTTCTTCGGGTGACTTTGTTTTCGTCTTAAATGGGGAATGATAAAATTGAAAATAAATTCATACAAACACACTGACACTCGCAGGAAATAAATGTGTCTTGGGGGCACCAACAATAGCAACAGGCTGCTGGTGGCCCAGACACAAGTTCGTTGATTGCCTGCTGACCCAGAGGCAGACATTTTTGCAGGCATAAAATGCACATCGGCGGTTGAAGGGTCAACTCGAAGAAATTGCACTTGTGCGTGGTTTAATTGGATTCCTGTGGCCTCTTGTGGGCCTGGCAGAGTCAATACAACATTCTTGTGTTTCCCTGAATATTCTCATATTTTGTTTGGTTGCTTAAACTTCAGATAAAGGGTTAAATGGGAAAGGCAACGATACGTTTTTTGGTAATAAATGTAAACATTTCTTAGCAGAGAAGGGTTTAACTTGATGTTTTCTTACCTTTAAAAGGAATATTTCCATACAAATAAATAAAGCAAACCTTGATTTTGATGGTATTGTATTTATATATAAGTTTATTATCGAAGATTCAACACTACTTACGTTAAAAATATTGTACGTCTTATTTTTTGTCATTTTCTTATTGATTTCTGTCATTTTCATTCATTACTTATGTGGTTTTTCTTCGTTTCGTTTCGTTTTTCCGCTTTTTGTCTATAACGAAATTTCTAATTTCATAAAATGAATATGTCCCACGTTATATGTAGATATAAATGTATAATAATTGCATATGATCGATGGCTTGTACATGAAGAGTTGGGGGGAAATTGCGAATGGCCTGGATATATATGTACTCGTATTCGTTTTGATACCTCTATGGTTTTATATATAGTTTAGTTTAGTTGGGAGGCTAGTCCACGATCGATATCGGTGCCACTGTGGGCGCCGAGATATGTGTGCTTCGTTTAGATACAAGATACAAGATACAATTAGTTAAGTACAATTACGATAATTATTGTTCAACGTTTATGCAAATGTTGTAGAGTTCATAGAATTAGAGTTCGTTTCCGCCGATTTCACTTTAGATGGTATATGATATATCCTGTGTGAAAGACACACGTAAAAAAGGAATTTACGACTACTTACAAGATAAATAAAGTTCTTTCTCTTTGCCGCTTTTTGGTTTGTGCTTCGTTATTTTTTAATTTCTCATCCTTTTTCAAAAATCTACTTTGTTTTCACGCTTCCCATCGTCCAGCTAAACCTACCAAACTAATCCATTTCCATAGCCACCAGGAAGCACGAAATGCTCACTCATCTACCACTAACTAACCCTCTTTGCTAAATTAACTAAGTCGTATCCCGATAGGACTAATAAGTATCCCTAGAAATGTTTCTATTTTCGGATTATATGCGTAGAAGACAAAATGAAATGATTCGAATCGTTCGGTTGCCTGCTTTTAGGCTTAGCCGGGAATGTTAAATAATATTACACAATTATTTGCAAGACCTTTCGGATTCAATCTCAGCTAATTGACCATATTAAGTAATTATTGCACATATCGAAATGTATTGTAGAAGTTGTACAAAGCTTAGGAGCTAAAACAACAGAGTTAAATGATAACTAATACTTTTCTTTGTCAAAGAATACACATAATAATAAGATAGATCCACTACTGCAAAACATATACAATTATCGGATAGTCCCCTCGGATTGAACCTCGTTCTAGGCAATATTATGAACCTTGGCCGACAGGCAGTTGTGCACCACAAAGACCACCGGCTTGGGACAGCACTCCATGTCCAGTTCCTGCATCGAGAATTAGTATTGATTACGATTTATTCAATAATAAATTCTGCTTAAGACTCACAATCTCTCCATCCTCGCCAAAGTCCAGATACAACATCCTGGTGCCGTCGTCCGCGGAGCCCTTCAGCTTGTCAAAGGCAAACTGCCAAAGTTGTGTCTTGGTGGTGGCCACCGCCGCCGTTGGCGTTGTTGGGGCGAATCCTCCGCAATCGTAGAGGAAGAAGCCACGATTTATGTGCACAACCAATTGACACTGCCGGCCCTGGAACAGGCAGCGGAAGGAGAACTCCCTCTGGTAGTTGACCGCCTGGTGGGAGCCCTGGACGAGGGCCCGTGCCCAGGCGGCCATGTCGCGGTGCGTCTCCGAGCGCAGCCAATAGACGAGGACGCCGCGGGCGGTGCCGCAGCGGACGCAGAACACCGTGGTCTGCTGGCCCTGCCAAAGATACAACAAGTCGTACTATATATTTTTCGGGTCTGGTTATCCCACTCACATTCAGGGAGGAGTTGTTGCCGGCACCAGCGAGTCGTGTCGTGGCCAGGGCATAGATCTCCAGCGGACGACTCCAGGCCTCCACCGACCAGGGTGCACTCTCGTATATCCGGAACTCGCGCTCCGTCACCGCCACAAAGATGGGCAGCCACTTGTCGCTCTCATCGGAGCTCTCCGAGCTGGAACGACCGCTGGGCTACATGAAGGAAAAACAAATAATATAAAATATTTAAAGTGTAAATCGAGCCACTATATTGCTTCAATATATCCCTCAATTATCTTGCCTAATGGCTTTTCTATTGCTGCTTGGGATTTGGGGTCAACTTACACTTACCAGCTCGCCGGCCACGCCGCTGTTTGAGGTGCCGCTGCCCCCACTGGCCGCTCCGCCTCCGGCGCTCCCCGAGCTGCCGCCTCCTCCGCCGCCACCGCCACCGCTCATCCGCTTGCTCAGCCAGCCGATGTGCTTCAGTTCGCCAATGAGATTGGTCAGAGCCCGATTGGCCTCGGCCAGAGCCCGCTGCGTGCTGCTGCCCATGGCCGAGTGGAGCGCATTGAACCAGACGAGGGCCTCCGCGGAGTCCGACGCCCGCAGGATGCACGAGTGCACGCCGTCCGGCGAGTGCAGCTCGAAGCAGCGGTTCTCTGTGGGGAAAATAGGAGAATATAAATATATGTACATTATTTTTCAGATATTGTATTCAGAGCATCTTATCCAAGGGGTGAAAGCTTACCCGGGTCGATGTACTTGAGATTTCTGGCCAGATGCGTTAGCTGCAGCGGTATATATCGCGTATCCGCCCGGGGTGTCGTCTTGGGGGCAGGCGGCGAGGTGGGAACGCCCGGCCCCAGCGGACAGAGGAAGGCCCGCTGGAGCTCCCAGCCCACCTCCGAGATGATGCTCGCCTTCCGAAAGTAGGGCGTCACTTCTCGCAGGAATTTAACTGCGTACAAAAAATAGAGAGAAGAAAAAACCCGCCAGGGATTTGAGCATAAACATCGATGCAAATCAAACGGTATAGCTTCGCATGAATATGGATGCAGCCCGGAATGTGTGTGTTGGTATCATCGGCAAAACACTTGCACACCCAGCAATCAGTCCGGACTCCGGAGGAGAGACTCCATCGGCATGGCCGATGTGGCTGTCTGGAGTTCTTGTTGTGGCAGTCTTGGCAAAGGCTGCGGCATAAATTCATTAGAGTTTCCGCTCCATTTTTATTCGGTTTGCACACCCAAAGAACCCGACCAGCGACAAGCTCTTGGGCACAGTGGAATAATTGGAAAGAATGTGGGTACAATTTGTAGTTCTTTTCAAGGAGCTAAAATTTCTAAGACTATAAATAATATACATAAAATTTTAATTTCAATTTCAAGAGACTTAAAAAGTTGATGTTTCGTATAAATACATTTTTATTAAGTGATTATTTGCTTTCTAAGAAAATAGGGATTTTCATAAGTAATTCTTTTAAAAAGGATTAATTCAATAAGGTTTGAAACTCTTAAATGCCACAATATAAAAGTAAAAACTAGTTTTAAGAGAATCTCTGGAAATCATTGAAGTTCATCTCCTTGAATACTAAATAAGAGTTTAAATAGACTCGGCACTTACAAAATAATATCTCAAAACCTAAATTCTATTATTTTCAGGAATATAATAATATCAAATATGTGAATTAATTCAAAATATATTACAAGCTCACTCTAGACTCCTGTTTCTTTAGTTGTCTTTAATGAAAAGGAGATCAAGAGTCGCAACACCGATAATCTATTTCCTAAGCTAATCTAATCTTCCTCTGGATGTTTATTCATTTTTCTTCAACATCAACTTGTAAACATCTCGCTGAATTCGCAATGTGATTCATTTATAATGACATTAGCATGGCTGAACTGGGACACCACTGTGCAACTTCTATGCAAATGCTGATGGCGATGCCAGGTGCCTGGGGCAGGGGGAAGCTCTCGAAGTCTCCCCACTTAGAGTCGTACATCTGAGTGGAGAACCCCAGAAGCCAGAAGCCAGAACCCAGGCCCAACCCATTGGCCCTGCTCGGAATTCCGCCCACAACATTTGCACAATTTCCGTTTGCTGTTGTCGTTGTCGTTGCTGTTCCTCTTATCATTATTGCTGTTGTTGTCGCTGCTGATGTCGGCGTCGTTTGCCATTCGAGTGATTTGGAAATTCAATTTTCACACTTAATGCCATCGGCCGCCGACGGTTGGCGGCGGTTTGTCCAACTCAATTCGTGTGTTTAGCTCAACTAATTAGAGCGAACGGCCACACGGCGTATGCGTTATATGTCGCACACCCACGCAGCCCGCCCCACTTGCTAATTGCTTGGCATTTAGGTACACTCTAGGGCTAAGAGGAAGCCGCCACGGCCCTCCAACTCTCCCCCAGTGCCTAAGCCGCCGTTCTCCTGGAGCTGAGCTAACATTTGCATTCACAAATATGCAACCGACGACGACAAACAAGCAGGAAAAATAAAAAATTGTTGCATAGCGGCAGGCGCAAAGTCTGATGAAGCTTGTGAGAGAGCTCGAAGGGATAATGACATTCGAAGGACAGGATACCGTGGCAGGTATACAAATAATGTTGTAGTAACAAATTTATTTAAATAATTGTATAGGTTGTTTGGTTTCTATAATATTGGGAGTATAACACATAAGCATAGCTGACATCACAAAAAATATTTATATAGCGGTTCATGGATGGAAAGTATTAGAAATATATATTACTTGTTATATCCCAAAATAAGAAGCTATATACCCTTTGAAAGGGTATCAAAAATCCGGCCGTTTGGGTATAACCATAAAGTGGGCGGTGGTAGATTTCGGAGTGGACTGTCGGGCAAACAAAACCCAAAACGACAAACGAGAAAACGCAACTGGCAGCAGCGGCAAAAGTTTAGATGCAACAGCAAAAACAACAATAACAACTGTAATAAGTTGTGCAAATTTTTGCATTTAAGTGTAAATAAAGTTGCCCAGTTCACGGTGTTTGTATATGTGTGTGTGTGTGTGTCCATGTTTGTGTGCTAAAAAACAATCCTGGAAAAATAAACAAGTTATGGAAAAGTTAGCTAAAAAGCACCACAGGCCACAATTGTTAGCTGCTTAAGTATGAATATTTTGCGCTCTGGCATTTTTCAAATAAATATGGTATTACAAACATTCCACTGAAGATTAAACTCAAGGATTTGCATAGTGCTTACAACATGTGTGCTAAATAAATACAGCTCAAAAATTGTGCATAGAGCAATTTAATAGAAGCTTTTAAACATTTTGTAGGGCACTCTGAAATGTTCACAAAATTTTGTATTTTCTGTAAAAGTGTTTACCTGAACTCGGCTTTCTGATTAAAATTTGAAAGTTAAGCAGGCGGAGGACACTTATATATATTATATAATATATAGCATTTATCTTATGGCTAAAGATACCTATAAGGACATTTAAGACATTTAAGACATTGAATCAATGGGATTGTTCTTTGAAAAATTGTCTCTGATAATTGAATTAAATTGTTATTAGCATTATCAAAACATTTGATGGGTTAATTAAAATTGTTAATTAGAAAATGAAAGCTAATGGAAATGTAAACTAAATGTAGTGGAAACTCTTAAATCTTCCCTCAGTTAAATGAACGCCTTTTCCTTAGCTCTTAAGCCACGTTACAAAATGTAATTTAATTTTATTTTTCTCTCGGCTCCCTCCTACTAGGCGATCTTTACGATAATATTATTACTCAAAACGCATTCATTTGGCCCTAGCTCTGCCCACATTACCCCACTTAATTCACAGTCGGGCCAAAGGGAAAAAAACAACTTTTTTACACCTTTGCCGACAAAAGGAAATCCTGCAAATCCGGCAATGTTACTCGCACTCCCGTGCCAACCCCCCGAAAAGCATAAATCAAAGGGGCAAGCCGGAGAACAGTGGGCGTGGCTGGTCGGTCGGAATATGATATCAACAGCAGGCGGCATTCGGAATTCGGCAAATCGTGCGTTAAAACAAACTTTGCGCAAAACTTTTGCGAGTAAAATCTCACGCGCTCCTGGGGAGGAAGTGGTGGGCAGGTTGGCTAAGTAGGGGCCACTGGGGTGGTTCCACCGGCTAACCGGGGTGAGCTGGTGGCCCTACTCACTGGAAACAATAAAGTTTAACAACTTAGAAATAGAAAAACACAACATAGCGCCTTTTGTTGGATTAATCAAAGACCAGTTCCCATCCTTGAGAAAGGTTTGTCTTTGCTTAAGGATTAAGTTATTTAATATGCTAACTCAACATAAATGTTTCATTGCATAAATAAATACTAGAATTTTCTCTCAGTGCACTGGGTCCGCAAATGTGTGCCAAGCTGTAAAAACCATTGCTAATGGACTTCTGGGAGGCGGCGAGCAAAGCCAACTGTCGTCGCCTCCGTCGCCATCTGCGGAATCTGTCGCTGACATTTGGCAGTCGGAGTTGGAATCCAGTTGCCGGGAATCCCATTCCGATTCCCCCTGCCTCCTGGCTTATTTAAATTACAATGAGACGGCTGCCTGGGCGCAAATACTTCGGGCCAAAGTTGTGCGCACAGCAGAGGCAGCGGCCAGCGGAGCTTGGCAAACAACTTGGCCAACTTGTAAATTGAAGTTCGAATCAAGAGCGGGCCCGAGAAGTCACTGGGCACAAAGGGGTTGGGGAGAGTGAGTCCTGGGCTGTTAAGCATGTCGTCGCCCATTCATGGCCACAGGCTTTTGAAATTGTGATTACATTTGCGCCACTTTGCGTGCTTATAGATCTGGGCCACTTTAATTTAATGAACACACCGGTTGAAATTATGAAAACGACCGCAAACCGTAAGCCGAAAATCCAAATGCTCACTCGACTCAACTCAACTCAACTCAACAAAGCGAGCAACGATGATGGCTCACTTACGCAGCGGAGTAACTCGGCTAATTGATTGGCTTGGCTGTTAATACTCGCAATCGCCAGAGAGGAATGCGGCTCCCATAAATATGCGTAATTTCCCTAATGAGGAAGGAGCCCTTCATAAAATATGGGCAATTGTGGTTGATAAATGGCAGGATGTTTGCAACTAAAGTGGATTTGATAAGTATTAAATGGAAATTTGAAGTATAGATGAGACTTACTGAATTCATTTGAATATTTCCTGTAATTTTGAGTTGTCGAGTAAAGTAAGCTCGAGAAACTCTTCATTTCGTTCTTAATTGTTTGTAAAATACATCAAGAGAATGGTCCAAATTTTAAGGTATTTATTGATTCTAAGCAATTCCTTTATAACCCATTTTCAGTTCCTTAAATTCCCAGTTCCAGAAACTCAGTAATTGGATTTCCCATAAAGTGCTGGCAGTGTACCAGAAATTCGTAGCTCTGACAAAAAATTCCCCGAAAATAGTTTTGCCACCATAATTGGCTTCCAATAATATATTTCTTGGCCCAGAAAAGGCAGCGAAATGGATCAAGCTCCGTCAGCAGCAGCTCCCACATGGACATGGACATGTGCCGGGCCGAAATTAAATGCGAGTCAGAGACTCCGCCGCTCCACAGCTCCGCACAGCTCCGAGCTGCGTGGCATGCGAGGCACGTTGACAACGATGACGTGAGTCTTGGAGGGCTAAGCCCGAGATGGAACTGAAGTTTCGGGGGAGGGCAGGCCGGGACAGTCAGCCGGGCAGGTTGTTGATATTAAAGCGACATTAACATTGAGCTTGATGGCTGCGTTGATGGGCCACGATTCGTTTTTAAATGCGCAAAAATAGTCATACATTCGGATTCGCACTGTGCACCGTGCATCTGGGATCGGGGCGAGTTATCATAATACAACCTTGCGACCGTTACTGAATTCTGATCGGCGGAGAATCGGCGGGAATCGCAGTCGCGGCATAAATAGCGGAGCACCCACAGCAGCCGGGCACAAACCGTTAGCACTCCTCGTCGTCCGGTACTCAACATGATGAAGCGGAACCAACCCATCCTGATCCTAGCCCTCGGTCTGCTGGCCATCTCCGCCATTTCGGCTATGCCGCAACGAAGCCGGGTGAAGAGCCAGCGCCAGGTGGAGTACTCATCCACCCCGTATCCGGCGGCCGGCTTCCGTCCCAGGATTCCCTTCAACCTGCCCGGTGAGGTGCAGCCCAAGCTGGAGGCCGAGCCCCTGGCCACCACCACCCCGACCATTCCCAGTGATGTGGAGACCCTGGAGAACACCGAGCCCCTGAGCACCACGGAGCAGCTGCAGCCGGAAACGGAAGTGGCAGCGGAAGCGGAGACTGAAGCGGATTTGGAGGTGGCCATCCGCACGCCCGCCAACACTTACGGCGCCCCCGGAGAGCAGGATCCCCTGGAGCCCGACACCGTGGTGGTGGTGGCCCAGGAGCCGGCCCGTGACTTTCAGCCACCCACGCTCGAGGCTGTCGAGGACTTTGCCACCGATGGTGCTGTTGCTGCTGACGGCCAGCAGCCTGTTGCTGATGTCCCTGCCCTGCAGGCCGAGCAGGAGGTGATTCCGGAGGCGGAGGTCAAGGCCGTTACCCCGGCGGGAACCTACGGACCACCTGCTGCCACCTATGGAGTACCCGAGTTGGGCGAGCCCGAGAACGAGCTGGATCTGGAGGAGTCGCAGGTGGAGCTGGTTGAGGAGGCGGCAGCGGAGCAGGCCCTGACCAACGAACTGGCCAGCGGCCGCCTAATCCTCTTGCCTGTGGGAGCCCGAGGAGCGCAATTTGGTCGCCTCGTCTTGGCCGTGGAGCAGCCACGTCGACGACTGAGGACTGAGCGTCTGAGAAGGATCTAGGGGATTCATTCAGGAGTTTAAAAACAGTTGATAACTGGAAATTGCAGGATAATGCGAAACAAAATATACGTAACTACAAGAAATGAACGAAATGCTGCGTTTTATTCGAAATTCACATTGTCAGTCAACATCTGTGGGAATATTTAAAAGAGCTTCATTTTCTATGTTCTTGACGAATTGATGGTAAAAGGTATCAGATACCTTCCAGAAACTCAAAGTATCCGACATTTGTTTTATTTCTTAATCCTGTCTAAAAGCTTTAACTATTTAGAAAGTCTTTAAGTATTTACTTCCCCTTGTCCTACTTAAGTGGACAAATTCGGTAACAACTTAGCCAATTCCTGAACTCCACCGGAGAGATCACTGCTGGACCCTTCAGATATTACCTAGCATAAAGGCAATAATTGAACTGTTTGTTTAGCTGGAGGAGCAGCAGCAGCAGCAGCTGGCGCCCAGGAAATGTGTGTGTCAAGGAAATGGAATTGGCTGTGTCAGAGGGGGGAATCCTTGGCCCAGCCTTATGCCCCATTTCCCCCTTGCCCCAATATCCTTCATCTCGCCGAGGAAGTTGTTTCAGCAAAATTGTCGTGCACGGTTCATTGCATTGTTTATGCCAAATGGTTTGGCTTGTGATTGGGTCACGCCCACAGGATGCACACACAGCCAGACGAAGCCCACATGTGTGTCCTGCTCTCCGTGTGTGTCTGTATGTGCAAGGACATCCCAGAGATACACCCATACATCGCCTAATTGATGCTTACTATTGTTTATTGTGTTTTGTGCGAGGCAGTGCAGTGTAGAGCAAAGCAAAACAGCAATGGAACTGAACCGAACCGAACTGAACTCTGAATGGAGATGAACCGGAAACGATGACCGAACTTTGCCCGAGCACTTTGATTAGGCATTGTCCTGTGTGTCCTGTGTCCCTCTGTTCGCCGTGTGTCCCTGATTATGGTTACGATGATGATGTGTCCTGGTGTGATTATGTACTTGTGTGGGTTGTTATTAGATCAGCTCTTTCGAAAATGCAAAGGCGTTTTTAAATGCTTGAATGGGGAATATTTGCTTATGCAGCGTGTCCATGCAGATATTGGGCAATCAGTGAAGCGTTTAAGAATGGAAATTGAGTGAACTGGAAGAAACACAAGTGTTTTCTAGAGTTAAGATGAAGTTTCAAGGGTTGAGGGTAACCTTTATCAAAGCAGACACTAGATAACTCTTCTTAAACAGAGAATCAATTAATTATTCATTCATCATCCATCAAAACCTTAATTGACTTTCTCCAAGGAAAACTCTTAAGACTGTTTGGCAAACGTTGATAATTATTTTCCTTTTCTATTTGTACCTCACCGCTTTCATCACCTATAACCCTTGCCATATTTATGTCTTCCCACTTCTGCTTGTCAGCCACTCAGACAGGCAGTTGAGGATGCAGTGCGTAGCATCCGATTCCGGCATTCGCAGCATCCCCAGCATCCCCAGATTCCCCAGCTTCCCCGGCATCACCAGCATCCCCAGCATCCTGACGCCCCATCATCCTTACCAACCTTACCCAACCTGAAACATTTTCGCTTTTTGCCACTCGACAGGAGTGGCAGTGCCACCCGCAACAGGCGACTATGTATTTTTGGGCCATTTGATCAAATGGAAAGAAAACTTTTCTCATTACTCATTGCCAAGCCGGGGCAAACAAGCCAGGCAACGAACGAGCCAGCCAACCCGCCAGCCAACAAACCAACCAGCCAGCCAACAAACCAGCGCAACTAACGGCAGTCAACAGCTAACAGTCAACACGGAGGGCGGGGAAGCGGCGCTTTGGCCAGTGGATGCTGGTGGGGACTTACATGGGAACCCAGCTGCAACAGTGGCAACATCAGTGGCAGTAACTCGCATGTTTTGCTGAGTAATCCCACGTATGTATTTGCACTAAAACCCTCTGTTCCGCCTTTCCAGCTCGCTACTCCAATACTGCGCAGCTCCACTGCTCCACCATGGGACGGATGCCACAACAGGGGGACAAAAAAGAATCCCCTCTGTCAGTCAATTAATCACGGTTGAACAAGTTTGTAAAAGATTATCTGTGCAGTTATAGGTGCGGGCGGGGGACGGAGCACAGAATCAAAGACACAATTTATCACAAAAAACCAAGTGGCAGATAGCATTTTTGTATTTTATGGTTGCTACGAAGGGGAATCTGTATTCCGAGAAGGATATTGCGACATTCCATAGCTGGGGACTACAATTAAAAGTTTTCTATTTAAATTGCAGCTTGTTGTTTGTGATTTATTATTTTGGGGAGTTGTTTTTAAACAAATTTATTCGTTTTGGATAATTGGATCGCGAATTGCAGAATACTTCACTCAGATAAAAATTTTCACGCCCCACCTTTGCCTATCCATTCCACTGTGCCCCACCATTGGCCATGTGGCTCATAGTTTACTTGTTAGTTTGACTCGCGTTTTTTAAGCCCTCGTCCACTTTTTCCAAGCACTCCACCTAGCCCACTTTGTGTGTGCAAAATGTTTTACGCAAATAGCAATTTGACATCCCAGTGGCACTTTGGCCAGTAACGAATGTATCATCGAACTTACCTTCCAGATCCACGACGCGACCGGATCTCTTCAGAGCCCGGACCGCCTCGTCGTGGGTGGCGTCGCGCAGCTCCTCCCCGTTGACCGTGAGTATGGCATCGCCCACGTAGAGGCCTTTGGCCTGGTCGGCGGCCATGCCACGAAAGATCTTCGAGATGAGAATGGGCATGCGGTTCTCGCGACCGCCCTTGATGGAGATGCCCAGGCCGTTGTTGTCCGACTTGATGATGCGAACGTGCCGCTTCTGGTTGGCCACATGGTCAGGTACGTCGCACATATCCATGCCGCCTCCGTCGCCGGCATTGTTGTTGTTGTTCAGGCAAGGATCACGGGTGTCCCCATTGTTGTCGTTGCTCCCAGTGCCATCCAGCTCGGTGTCCTGCACATTCATGCCCTGCAAGGAAGCGGAGCTGGGCAGGGTGCCATTCTGGCTGGATCCACCAGCTCCGCCGCCGCCGGCACCGCCGCCTCCTCCACCGCTATGATTGCTCCTGAAGGATAATTTGGTCATAATATTATATATTTGAAAAACAAAAAGTATATATTTTCATTTAGGACTCACCCTAAGGTTCCATTTAGCGTGGTAGATTGTCCATCGTTGGTTTGCTGTGCCGCCTCGCAGGACTCGTCCAGACTGACGGCCAGAAAGTCCGTCTCTAGCGTGACCAGGACACGGTACCAGGCGCCGCGCACCCTTGTCTCCAAGTTGCCGCACCGCATGCCCGAGGGCGAGGGCGAGTGCTGCTGAGGAATGGGCTGCTGGGCCGCTGGCGGAGTGCGCCCCAGGCTCGAGGATTCCACCATGATGCCTCTCACTCTCTCTCACTTCAATAGCAGGAATTTAAGATATATGGTTCTACATGTCAATCGCCAGCGGGTACTAAAAGGATAATAGATATATGGGTTTTATTAAAATTTAAAGGTTTCTTGATGCTGAAAATATATTTATAAAGTAAAATGAGAAATTAATGATTTGTGGTGGCCATTTAAAATTATAATAAAAAAAAAATATATATATTTTTAACTGACTGCAATGCAATCTCCTCTTTAATATCATGTAAACATGGTTTTAAAATATGGTATCTGGGCTTAGCATAATTTATGGCTTATAAATTTATTTGTATGCCAGGAATAATTAAGAACCTGACAGTTAAACGGATGTGAAGTTGTGTAAAGCTAATTGGAAAAAGATACGCAACGCGCAGTTATATTTATTTATGGTCCACTTAAACGAATAAATTCAATTTAGTCGATCAAGTACTTTGTACTTTGTTAAGATGACAGCAAGGTTTAAACATTTTGCCCTGGAGTCTCAATCGAATCTCCATTTAAGTGAGACATGCGGATGACACAAGTTGTTGTTGGCAATAAGCGGATATCAAATTAAACGTCCGGCATGCAGAGGACAAACACTGTCACATACATACAGACATATGCAAAGCGGAAGCCAGGACATTTGTCATTGTTTTGCCAGTCCAGGATTTATTGCATTCCCCGACAAGACAGGAGGGGGCCGGAGTCACCGCCACCATGTGGCAATGGGAGTGGGAATGCAAAAAGCCGTGGCATTTGGGCCACACATCCTTCCATATCCGGCCACATCCTTCCACACTCACACACAAAGCACACATCCAGGCACATCCTTGCCAGCTGCAGTGCAACAGTTCCCCGCCCGGAGCTCTGCAATTACGCATCTTGTCGCCGCCGCGGGACTTTTTTCTATGATTTTCTATTTGACAAGTTGCCACTCTCCCAGGAGCCGGAGTCCTGCCAGCGATGGCGGCGTGACACGACCACAGATCGGGAAGTTTAGGCAGTTCGAGGGAGAGCAGGAAGCGAGCAGGACGAGCATCAAATTCGATTCCGTGCTCACGCTCTCAACCGGAAAAGGACTGCTCCAGTCAGACACATCCTGTTTCTGGGATTGTGATTGCGCTGGCGTCTGTGTGAGTGCCATTTGTATGTACATTTCCGCTACGATTCAGCAGGAAGTAATTTTGCCGCTGCTCCAGCTCCTCCAGATCCTTGTACCGCTGTTGCCACTGTTGCCTCTGCCGTCAGCAAGTCTGTTGACTTTGCAATTTATTGTGCAACATTTGTAATTATTATTGCAATGCCGCAGCAGCTCAAGGCCCCATCAGAAGACTTGGCAAAAATGTGTATAAAACTTTTCCAAGTGTGTGACTGCTTGAGTCGAAGGACCAAGGACGAAGGATGAAGGCGAAGGCAAGGACGAAGGCGCTGGCAATGTTGTCATCAACACGCTCATAATTGTAAGTAAACACAACCAAACAAACACCAGCCACCACACACACCCCACTCCCACACACATATTTTCAAGGATAAATAACGAGGGCTGTCCTCAGAGTCCCGGAAAGTTTAAGAAACGCATTAAGGAAATGGGTATAAGTAATGGATTCTATATAAGGGAAGTAAGTGCATGTCAAAGGTAATGTGATAAAAAGATAACAAATCTATGTAACGACTGTTTTAGAAATCAAAATACAACAATTGAAGGCATTAATTTGATTTAATAAAATATTTAAGGTGCTTAAGAAATAATTTTGCCAAAAGCAAGCTTGTGTCTAACAATACAGGTTCCACTTCATTTCAATTAAAATAAATATAAAAGCTGTTCACTTAAAATGGAAATAATAACAATAGAATATATTTAAAATATTCCATAAAACTCCCTAAATAATTCCCATGGTTATGTAGATCCTATATGAAAGCACATAAATTAAAGAATATTTCCCTCATTGTTCGCTGGAATTGCAGTTGCAGAAACAAGGCTAAATCAACTGAAATTGCTACGAGAATTTCAATTGTATTTCATTGTGCTCAACTTATTTGCATACCTCGAACAAGCTATATGTACATAGGTAAATAGCAAATAAATATTTGATAAATTGCGAGCGGCAGCACTGCGAAAATATTGCATAAAAAACGAACCCACCGAATCAACAGAAAAACTCCCATGGAATATGTGTGAAATATTAGTAGCTGCCCGCTGTCTTGGCCCAAAGAGATTTCAACTATTTGTACGGATGTGTGTCACGCCCCCGCCCGCCTCTGAAACACCCGGGCGATTGCGGACTCCGCACCCTGCCCGCACCCCGTCATCTTCTAATAAGCGCCGGACGTCGCTTGTCGCCAGCATTTCAGCCGTTTCTGCCGTTTTTCATGCTGCGCTTTGGCTAATTTAATGCCGGGCGGTCATAAATTATGCGCCCAAAAGTAGGCAGCGCGAAAATCGCAAAAAAAAAATGGCGCACAAAATGCTGGGAAGTGGCAGCAGCTGCTGCTGCAACACAGAGCACACTTCCGGTTGGAACAATAGCACTGCGAACTGGAAATTGTAATTGTGTGATATATGAATTTAGTTCTGAATGATTTTTCTAGTCGAGTCTAAATATTATATATTCTAGAAGAACTATTGAATTTTAAACGATTATAAAAAATGTTATATGAAAGCTAAATAAAAATACATTTAAATAAAGTATTATGCATTACATAAAATATTATAAAAATTATTATAAAATATAGGTGTATTTTAATATAAATTTGTTTATTTCAGGATTTTTTAAAATAAATAAGTAAAGGGGAATATTGTCCCAATAAGCCACTCTGATATTATGGATAAACGATTTAATTCTAACCAAGTAATTCCTATTCGCTTAACTTATTAAATTATTACAGCCTTATTTAAAAGAGCCTTGTTTGATAAAAATCCATAAAATTTAACTAGATTCTACCTATCCGAAATAAATACTGTACTTTTGCCATTTTCGATCCTATTATCACTCCCTCAGCTGTGCATACACATGGAAGTTGCATTCAACTCGAACAAAATTTTTTCGCGCTTTTGTGTAATAACTTTTTTTGGCGCCGCTTTAAGGTTTTTCGCCCTTTTTTTGTCTGCATTTTTGTGCTCTTTGTTTTTTGTGCCAATTTTTTAATGCAAACTGTGTGATGGGCAGAATAAAAAAGGGAGGAAGGTCCTTTGTATCGATATATAAAGCTGTAGCTGAAGCGGCGGCAGCCCAATGCGAAATTGCTATAAATACGTAAAGCGTTTTTCCTTCGAGTCGCTGCCCCTCGCTTCCTCGGAAATATATTACCCTGCGTATGTCTGAGTGGGTGGTGTGTGTGTGCATGTGCTTGTGTGGGAGCTGCGTAAGTGTGGGTTTTGTGGCGGGCCATCAAAAAGTCATAAAATCATAATTTGTAAACGAGAATTTATTTCGAAAAATATTTATGGCTGGCTCCGGGTTTCTTTCTGCTGCCGCACAAGAGCTTCCATGGAATTTTCGCTATTTGCCTCGCTATGCAGATGGCTGTGTGCGTGCGCGTGTATCCGTGCGAGGAGCCGGCGAGCATCTGTGTGGGTGCGGCGCAAATGTTGCTTCATTAGAGCGAGTGGCAACAACTGGCGCGCCACTCGCACATTGTTTCCCCACATTAATTTAATCCGTAAACCTCTTTCCGCCCGGGACCTGCATTTAATTCGCTTTATCTGGACCAGCTCAGGTTCGGGATCGTGCATTTTTATTTTATGGAAATGTATGCAAACACGCTGCGACAGTTGATGGGCCGCAAGTCTCTTATACGCTTAATGGAATCTTGATTGTTATCGGGCGAAATTGACAACGATATATGGCCGATGGATGGAGGGGGCCAGGAGGACAGGTTGAATTTTTCGTTTAAATTGTGGCACTGCCAATCGAATCATTTTTCATTGCACACTTTGGAGCGCTTGGGGAAATCGAGGGGAAATCGATGAGAAAATGTTTTATAAAAAGCCCAGGGAAATGTCAATGTTTGGAATAAATTTATGTTGAAAGAGTGTGCCAGGTAATAATATTATGTAATCCGAAGTGGGCTATTTAAATAAATCGTAATTCTTCCAAAAGAATGTCTTAAGGAAGGGTAGTCTGAATTTGCAATTTGTACTACTATTTAACATTTATTTGTATGTTTTTGGACTTTTGGAAAAGGGATTTTAAGGCTCTGGTGATACCATTTTATTTATTAATAAATTTACTTCAGCGTAAATCACCACAAGTTTAAAAAATCTCTCATAACCATATGTTTAATATTAAAATTCCACCAGGACCCTTGGAAATAAAAGTTCATCCCATAAAGGACTGCCTTTATTAATGGTTCCTAGCCTTGATTTAAGCCAATTCATCGTGGTAAGCAAAATTCCCATTTTTCCGCCATTTTAGTCTTCTTTTTCTCATTTGGCCCCACATCCGGCTTAGCTTCGATTAAGGTGGTAGAACCCCAGGGGAAGCCACATGTCCTGACGCTTGGCCTTGACACCACCGCCGTCTTGAGCTCTCGGCCCACAATGACGCCCACCTTTGAACCACCTCCGGAACCCACTCGAGCTCCTCAACCTTGGCAACCTCCTGGCCGCTGATGCCATCGAAGCCTCTTAATCATTCCTAACAATGCGCCTTACGTTGGGCCTGCTGGCATTAAGGTCTCCGCCCAATCTCTCGTTCCCAGCCCGCCCGCTCAACTGGTGGTAATCGATACACACTTGTTCGTATATCCCGGAATATCTACATATAAATTGCGCACTAATGATCTTTAAATACACATAATACGCAGAGCATGTCATGCCGCTCGCACACACACAACAGCCACTCGAATTATGGGTTGGTAGAAAAAGGGAGCGAGTCCTGGCCAGATTCCAGATTCCATGGGGGCAACACAATGCGGCCGAGTTGGTCTGGGGAGACGGTAAAGCCATCATTTCAGGCATTGTTGCTATTGTTGCTATTTTTGTAATGTGAGAACTCGACTGAAAGTCAAATAAACTAATGGGATTATTAGTGCCCCGCTCACACTAGCCAGCCGGCCAGTAAATAATTAGGTAGTAATTCATTGAGCTTCCCTCTGATTTAATATGTATTTTAAATTTTTTAGAAGCTGCCAAAGTTGTAATTGCCCTGATAATAGAGTGAGTGTAGAGTAGAGTGGCATTTCCACGCAAGGACCTTTTAAGGAAACTTTATTATGCACACGAATTTCTATTATTATCTAAAGTTTAAAGTTTGCATATGAATTATTTTTACACCAGCGAGTCGCTTCTATTTATACAAAATCACTATTGCTTATTTCTGTCACGAGTGTAAAAGCGGTTTTCACAGTTGGCTTCACTCTCTGCCGCGCTGCCAGGCCAACCTATGTGTGTGGGATTGGGATCGGGATTGGTATTTGGAATCTGGATAGACAGAGGCGAGTATTTCGTGCATTTACCACAAAGCCGCCGCTGCGACCGATAAAAGCCAAAACAAACCTCTGAGATTTGCTTATTAGCACCACCCAAACACCAGTGAGCACCACACACAACCCCCGCTCGGCCGGAAAAACACACCACCCCAACCCCACCTCGGTGAGTTTCCCATTATAAGCTGGCTCTGTCTGACAAATTATTCAGCATTGATTAATTATGAAAATGCGTTTATATTGATTGCCGTGTGTGGGTTCGGAGGGGCTTCACCTGCTGAACGGGTTGCGTGTGTATTGGCACTCGACCAAGTGGGCTCAGTCTGAGTGTGTGTGTGGTGGAGTGTGTGCTATGGTCACAGTTCTGGTGTTTGCCCAATTTCAATCCCAGAACCTCTTGCGTGTCTGCTTATGTATATTACTTGACATCCAACTGGCCAAAACAATTGCCAAGTGCGGTTGGTCCTGGCCAGGCGATTGCTTTTGCACTTGGAAAAAGGGTTTCCCAGAAAATTAACTCAATTAGGTTGATTGGAAAGTGTTGTAGTAGTAAGTAGCGATAAAAGCGAATTATGAAGTCAGCCTTAACTTAATTAATCCGAGTTGCTTAGGTTTCTGATGCATTTCAGAGATTTTTAAAGAGCTTGGACATACATTATCTTGTTCCTTGCTTGTGAATAATTCACATAATAAATTTAAATTCAAATTTCAACATAGCTAATACATAATATATAGGTAACAGTATTTCATATTTCGCCAAATAAAACATGCAAATGATTTTCAACGTCAACGATCGAGCTAACAAGAACCAATTATGGAATCAATCTCATCTATCGCTGTGAAAACCATCCCATTAAAATCTAATCAAGATACCTGCGCAACCCAATTATATATTTTATATTTTTCAGAGCCCCAAGGCATGATTATAAGAGGCGATAGAACGCAGAGATTTCGAGCAGTGCACACCGAGCTGGGATTATTATGTATTGCCGCTGGCAAACACTCGACGCCCCCAAATGCAGGCATGTAAATGAGACGTTCGGATTGAAGGGGATTCCCCCTGGCAAAGGGGTGGGCCTACCCTTCTGAGTGGGTGATGCGCGCGTGTGTGTGAGTGTAAAGGTGTGCGGAGTGTCTGTAATCACTGAAGGCGGATAACAGCAGGTGGCCAGAGACAAAAGTCAAATGGGCGGCATCGAGAAAACGGAAGAGGGGGCGGCTTACTTTGCTTTTCCCCCACTTATTAATTGCCAGTGTCTTGGCATAATTTCCACTCATTTGTCTGTTGAATGCAAGTGGCTCGGCCATTGTTCCCCGGGCCGGGATACCGGGAATCTCCTCACGTACGCAAAGAAATGGCAATGGAGTGGATCCGTCCGTCCAACAGACACAGACTCTGATCCCCCCAGTCATCTCTAAGTGCACCGTCAAAAAGTGTGTGTTCTATAATTAAGAATATTTTCTGAGACGTTGTTCTCTCTTAGGAGTCGGGAATCTCAGGCCTTGGTGTACATTTTCCTGCAGTTCAGAGCAAGGCCTTTTAATGAAAAGATTCTTCTTAAATTTCAAAAGATGTCTGAAGTACCTAAGTTCCATTTTCACTTCACGTTCGTTAACATTCCTTAATATTTTCTCAAGGCTTTTCCTCCAGTGTTGCATGAAATGCAAAATGTGATGATGCAGCTTCATTAAGTGCAATTTAAGTGCGATATTTCCTCGACGTCGTCGCCTGTGCCTCTCGGTCGCTTCGGTGAGCTGTTGAAAGGCGCATTGGATGACAAAAGGTAACGGGCACAAATGGAACCAGACCCGGGCCAAGAAAGCAACTGGGGGAAACCTTGGGGAAGCTGACGATGAGGTGTGGAGTGGAGCAAATGCAGCGGAGGAAGAGGTGGAAATGCTCTAATGCAAGTAATTGCACGTCGCTCTGATTAAGTTAGCGCAATTTGGTTTCTTTCTCTCGGCGAGCTGGCAGCAAAATGCTAAGCCAAAAAGCGGATTACACTTTTCCAGAAACGTAATTTATACGTTGAATACGAAAGTGATCTCGGAAGGAGCGCAGAATAAGGTTGTATTTCCTCCAGGATAACCTTCAAAAACACACATAATCACTGGAAAAAGGAAAACTTGTCTTGGGTTCGGAGAAAAATAGGTATAATCCTCTTTCAAAGCCTTAAGTTTGTTGAAGACTTTGTTAGTGCCAAGATATTGGGGTTAAGAGGTTAACATGATCTAAAATGAAATTATTGGAAAGTAACCATTGAAGATATTGTTCAAACAACTAAGAAAGATTTAATGGAGACTGTAACATTAAAGGGGAGACTCGCTGAACTCAAATGGTCTTTAGCAAGAAGTCCTATTGTATAAATATTATTTCAATCGATTTTAAATATAAACTGTAAAAATAGTAATAATACTACATTGTTCTAGCCAGGATTCATGTCTTCAAATTTTAGACAGGTACTAAAAATCCCTAACAAATGCTCGTGCAAGCCAGATCTATCTTTAAGACTTTTATATATTATCATTTACGAGATTAAAAACGTTTTTAAAGATACAACTATTGAAATGATACATTTTTTTTTTAATCAATGATTGTTTTATATTGTTAGTACCACTTTTCAAATACAAAAGAGACCTTAATTCCTTTTGTAGCTATGGAAAATATTTAAAAACTATTCTCAATATATATCTTAATTTAGTAACTCGCAAATTAAATTTAATTTTAATTACTCTACCCTATTTTAATTTTATATCTTTCAGCTTATGGGAAATTTAAATTGAATTAAATTTTGTCGTGTATAAATTGTTAATTTGTTGACTATCTTGGAATGCCAAGTTCTTATCGGAAACGTGCTTGCGAGTGTCTTATTACATAATGAGGTAATGCGACTTTTAAGGTTTCTCACATGGTGGTTATAAACTGTCAGTAAGCAAGTAAAAACAAGCAAGTTAAACCCAATTTAATTAATTTGTAGCTCCAATAAAGGTATGCAAATAAAATGCGAAATCGGAAAAACTTGTTTCGGTTTCGGTTTCGGTTTCGGTTTCAGTTTCGGTTACCACCCCCGCGAAAGGCAACGTTATGTCTATAGTACTCCTCCGCCGCTGGTAATCTTTTAAGCCACACTCAAGATGATGAAAATTGGGCTTCGCGGCGGCTGCTGCTGCCGACACTCCCCTAATCCCCCGCCCGTAATAATAATCCGCCCCGTCTCCAAATGTATTCCAGCTCCCCCTCCTTCGCCTCCGGCTGCTCTGTTTTCGGAAAAGCGAAAGGAAAAGGGCAAAGGGCCAGCCCAAGCGAGCGAGTACGGTTATCTGTCAACACATATCGGCGAATGCATGTCAATTACTGCTTAAATGCTCGGCACAAAAAGCCGGCAAAAGGTGGCGTCGCAATAGGGTTAAGGCGGGGGCGCGCTCGGGGTTGTTGTGGGAGTAACGGTGATGATGATGTTGATGAATGCCGATAGTAAACGGAATTAACTTTCACGCAGCATAACGGCAAAGCGACGACGACGACGACGGCAGCGGCAGCGGCGACTTGAATGAAAGAAAAAGCTTACGCCGTCGCAGAGCCAGGGAGCTTTTAGTGCCAAGAGCGCGCGTAGTAAATGTGCGGGTGGTGGCCAAGAAGGGGGTCGCGGGGGTACAATACGAGTGGGCGCCTTTTGAATTCGATGACAAAAAAAATGGAGAAAAAAACTTAAAAAACCACAATAGAGACCTCACAAAAAATGCACAAAAAATATGGACATTAATCCCACAAGTCTAAGGAAAAAAACTGGTTAGCACCCACCTTTCGATCTTATTGCAGCACAAAAAAAAGCAATTAATGCCTTAAAACTCCAATTGGCGCATGCGCACACACACACACGCAAGCGGGCACACACGCACGGACACACACACACGAACGCACACTACTGTGTGTACTAAGGATTTTTTGCTTTGAATTTATTTTGATTTTAGCTTTGGACTTTATTGCACAGCCTCTCCTCGGTTCGGTTCAACAAACATGTTTTATTTAATTAACCTGGCTGGATACGGATGTGCCAGCATTTGCGGATTTATTTCTCTTGATTCAATTCAGCAAACGGCATTCAAATGGCCAAAAAGCTAATTGGCTTTTCGGTTTTTGTCTGGCGCTTTTCATTATTATTGTTTGCACGGCGGCGACTACGACGACGACGACGGCGGGGGCGGCTTTGTGCTTGTGGAAAGTCGTTTGGGGACAAAGAGCGCTTTTATCGCAGGCAGTAGATATGCAAAAGTGTCGTATTAACCATTGGTTTCCAGCAGCCACTGAACAATATTAATTTTTTGTTATTTTATCCCGGCGATTTTCGGATACCGTTGTTTTTCGTTGGACTTTTCCGGGGTTATTTCCTAACGGAACCACAGGCGGCGCGGGTGAGTTACAAGTTTACAAAAAATAACGGCAGGCGGGTGGCTTATATAGACGCGGCTCTCCCGAAAGCTTGCCCCAAACGCTCTCCCAAGCCGTTGTTGGCTCTCACGAAATGTTAGCTTTAACTTCTGTTAGTCCAGCTGCTAAGTATGCTGCAATATTTATCGGGGTTTGAGCCTTGGCTTGATTAAAAATTTTATTGAAGTAAAATTTTTACCCAAAAATGCTATAAACTAATAAAGAAATTATAATAAAACTTGTTTTTTGTTGATAAAATGTATATTGTATTATATATTTGTTAATAAAATATTGCTGTTGCCTCAGCTGATTCAACAGCATAGGAAGTCAGGGTGGAAAGTTTAATATTTGGAGTTAACCATTTCTTAAAATAGATGTTTAAACATAATAAATCGAAATTAAATATAAATTTCAAGCATAAATATAATAAAATTGCTATGCTTGCTTATCTATTTAATGGATATACACGTCTTCCCCCCTTAAATATATCGATTCATGCTATAAATAGGCTGTGACTTAACCTGTGACTTGTTAATCAAGTTTTAAAGTGGTGTTGCCACATCAAAGATAAACGGTAATTCTGTAGCTGCCAGACCAATGTAAAATTAAGTATAGAAGCGCCAAATTTTAAATATAGGATAAAATAGAAAGTATCCTATGAATTTTAAATTATTGGCATTATGTTGAAAATAATATTAATAAACAAATTTGCACTTTTTTTAATTAGCCTCGTTTAACATTTAATTAGGAAGTTATTTTACTCAGTACTTAAAACCTTTAAAAAGAAAAAATTTCAGAAATAATTAGTTAAAAGAAACCAATAACATTATAGTTTTGATAAGCTCCACATAATATTTAAATTTAAGTCTGCTTTTAAATAAGCTCCAACTTATTAGAGCCTCTCAAATTATTTACGATTGTTCCTGTTGAATTCCTTTTGGAATTTCCCGAGTATCTTTAACGCCGATGTCTACCGCCCATTTTCTGCTGTTTGTCTGGCACGAAATCAAGCGGAATGGAGGGAATTTTCACCACCACCGCCAGATTTTTTGGGTGTATGAAGAAAACAGAAAACTTTTCCACGCATCCAACGCATTTTTCACTGCCTGCTATATCGGTAATCATCAGCGAGGAAAAACGTGCCATTGCGGTGACTCTGACTTGCTCCCAGTGCACTGAAAATAAATTATTAATATAGTTATTTATAATTTTTGTGATAAACATATTTATTCAATTAGTACAAGATATGTTAAAAAGCCATGTAATAAAAAAGAATTCCTCACTTTATATTTTTTAAGCTGAGTTCAAAACAACTATATAAAATATATATGTTCTCTGTGTTCCCCATGACGGTCTTGGCCCCAACCTGGTCGGTCTTGGCCCGGCCAATTATGCACCGCGCGCCAAATGGTGAAATCGATGAAGATGCACAAAATGCAAAACGCACTCTCGGCCCGCCTAATGGTCAATATGGTGATAGCCAGCTAGCCAGCGGGTTAGCCATCCTCGTGTACGATATGCTGGTTCCCGACAATTATGGCCAAACAGGCAGTGCGGAGGAGCAGCCCCAGCTACAGGTGGGTTGTGGCTCCGATTCGCAGTCGGATTCGGGTTTTCAGGCTTTTTTTCGGTAATTTTATTTGTATTCGCATTCGGCTAACGAGCTGTGAACGTGATTATAACTGCCAGAGCGACATATGAGAATTATGTTCAAAATGCAATTTGGCCAAAGCGGCAACAACAGCACTGGCAGCGGGAGCAGCAACAACTGCAAAAACAATGGCCAAGACAAGACCGGGAGACCAGGAGCTGTTGCTCTCGCGGATTAGACGAGTGAAAATATTTGCTTCTCCATTGATCCGCTTGTTGGCCATTGTTTGTTAATGCCTCTGGACCACGGCCACGGTCCGCGCGGCAATAAAATATGAATTTGTCTGGCGATTTCGGTGCTTTAGGAAGTGAGGCGGCCGACCCGTCGTCTAACGGCAATTGATAAGGCACCGGAGCAGGTGGGTTCACCTCTCGGCGGGGTCAACAGAAGTCGTTCCAGTCTCCCTCCCTGTTATTGTTCCATCGTGTTTGCCGGCTGCTGTACTGTTATGATTGCTTTCCGGGATTGGATTGGGAGCGGGAACGGGAGCGGTAACTGGGAGGAGCCACATATATGGCCAAGAATGAGTTAGATTCGGGCGGAATCCATAAGGAATTCGACATGGTAATGTGGCCCGAAGAGGGGCTTGCAGATGCCATCTGACATTATTGAATATGGAGTCATTATTATGAATTGAGTGGAATACTTTTAAGGTAATTCAGGATTATTTATGTATGTTTATAACTCATTCTTACTTTATTTCTACTGCTTATAATTAGAATATAATTAGAAATGAAGAGTAGTAAATATTAATATACGATAACATCTTATTCTTTAGTAGAATTAAGGACTCTTTAGAAATAAAAAGAAATAAAATAATAAAATAAATAAATAAAAGGTGGCTTCAAGCATTTTATTTACCAGTTTTAAATTCATAAATAGTCCCATAAATCTCCAAAATAGTTTTTATTATCTTAACATTTCACTTTAAATTCAACCCAAAAAATCCCGACAGTAATCAATCCGTTTTACTTACCATCACTTCTGGACAATCAAATCAAGCGTTAACCACGTTCTGTCCCACCAAAGCCACCGCTATTTGTCAACCAATTTACGCCAGTCGAGGCGGACGAGGATCAGGACCAAGCCGACGAGCAGTGGCACCACCCCCCGCAGTGCGGACACCCCGAGAGTTAAGCCGCAGCGGCGGCGTTGGCCAATATGTTAAGTCCTCGGCTGGATCACAATGCTCATGTGACTTGTCAACGCTCTCGGCCAGGCACGAATCTGCTTCACGGCTACCAGGGAGAGCAGCCAGCGAGTAGCACCGATCGGCGGCGGCAAAAAGAGGATCGAGATCAAAGCAGATGCGCCGCCGGTTCAGTGGGAATCAGTTGCAGTTGCAGCAGGCAGGCGCTAAACGGCGGCTACCAAATGGCGGGAATTTTCATTGCCCATACGCCCCGTGCGCCCAGCCCTGTTGTCTATGCCGCCTCTTTTTGTACACAGGGAGAAATGAAAAGGGATTTTTCTATCTTTGATCTTGAATCAATTTCAATGGTTAATGTGAAGCACTGGTCTTACTTGTAAGTAATTATTAAAAAAAGTAATACTAAAACGACTTGGCTTTTCCTTAAACAATTTTCCGGTCATTAAAGATTTGAGAAACATCCTGCACATTCTTTAAATTGTCTTCAATAGAAATAACTCTTAATAAATATTATTAAAATACATTTTGTTCATGAGAATATTTGAAACATTTTCGGGAAAGCTCTTCAAGAAGTATCAATATTATTTTCTTATTTACTCAAACTTCATATACTTTTGAAATTAATCGAACTTATTTTATTAATGAGAAGTACCTACTATTTTCCACAGTGCACCTCCCTCTGCCCAGCACCAAGTACGATCAATCTATTGGCTTGGTCTTCGGTCGCCGGTTGGCTGCCTCACTTGTTAAGCGCCTCGGAGCGTTTTGTAAGAACATAAATCCTTCAGCTTCAGTTGCCCGCTGCGGACGGCATTTGAATGCAGTGAGCTGCTCGGGGCCGGGCCTTGGTTTTGGCTCGGCTTTGGGCCGAGTTTCTTTCCTGTCTCGCTCCGTCTGCGTTGGGTTTTTTTTATTGCCATAAGTGGCAGGTAATTATGTCGCTTGCCTGATAAATTACATTGTTGACAACGCCAGGCGAGATGAGATGAGATGGGGAGAGCTGCCGAGAGTTTTGCCCGGGGGAATCAATTTTGGCAAGGCGGCAGCGGTGGCGGCGAAGCGGGAAAAGGAATGAAAATCTTTGGTGTCACTGCAATCGCACTTTGACGGGCCAAGAGGAGTCTCGAAAATAACATTGAAAGCTATGGGAAATTTCGCCAAAACTTAATAGCAGCCAGGGGACAATTTCCACTTTCATTAAAGTGGGTGAAAATTTTAAGTAGTTTTTCTTTTGATTTATTTATTTAATATTTATAAATTTAAATATTTAAAACAGAACACTAGTAAAATGTTAACAGAGTAAAAAAGTAGTTGCAGTTATAAAATAATAAGTAAGGTAATTGAATACTAAATAAAATGTGTAATATTGTTTAAGGTATTAACTTGTAGGTTCTTAGTTCCTACATAGTTTCCATACCTCCTGTACTTTTTATTTATTTTATTAAATTACTTCTTAAGTGATTTTAGGAATATATAAAAGTCTGAGAAGGCTGCTCTACTTTTGATTTTTACCTTTAAGTGACAAGTAAGTTACAAATGATATTTAATACAACTTATATTATATATATAAAGTGTATTTAATCGTATTTTACTAATTTAATTCACTCAAATCTAAAGCATTTCCATCAAAAAACCTCAATACCCGTCTCAGTCTCATAATAAATCTGAAAAATCTCCCTCTTATCGAGAACACCTTAAACGGCGCTCAATTTAGGCAAATGAAGTTGCTCTCGATGCGCAATCTTAGACCCTCTCCGGCTAACCCCAACACCTCCAGTGGTCATAAGGATGATCATGGGGAGGAGCTCGATGGTGCCAGGGGCATGCCACACAAACCACAACGATTGCGTGCCTGCGATAAGGCGTGTGCCGCAGCCATGGGATCGATGGATCGATGGACGCCGCCCCCAGGCCGAGGCCAGCGGTCAGTTGAAAGATGCTGCCACATCGGGATCCATGGAGCCGGGAGCGCCTTATATCTCCGGACACGGTAGCCAACATGCTTGGCTTTAATTAATGATAAGAAATCTGTATCTAAGGCCGTTGCCGCCGCCGGTAAGCAGCCTGGCAAGCAGGCACCGGCTCGCCCCGACTTAACTCCTGGCTCCATAATGAGGCTGGCATTCAGGTGTGCTGCAAGATTCTGGGGCTCATCTTCGGGCACCTTGTGGCATCTCAATATCATGTAGATTTTTGCTAATGTGCGGTTCGCACTGCTCTGCAGCGCACACCAGGCTGGCCGGGGCTCAATCTCATGCTCTCATACTCGCCATTAATTAGCTGAATTTATTAGATGGCCATCTCGCTGTGCAGCAGCAGCGAACGCCTGGGAATTTTTCGAATCCCTTGCATTGCTCTTCGCACTATGGGGAGACTTTGCCTATGCAAAGGAGCTGAGCCGTCCATTCCTGCTTTTTGTGTGCTTTCCTGAGAGTTTTTACTAACCAGAACGAGGGAGATGACTGCGTGAGGGAATGGCACTAAGTTGTTGCCTTGCATTTGTAATAAAAATAGAGATAAAGCTTAAAATGGAATCTGAACTAAAAAACAAATTAGTAATATTAAGGGAATAGTAAGAAATATTTAAAAAATTAAATTCAATATAGAATAGAGTATAGACTTTTTATCATACTAATCATTAAAGATACTATCAAGAGTCTTGTAGATAGCATATATATGTGTATAATGATATATGTATTTACATAACTATACCCTTGTCTAGCATTATTTTAATTTAATGAATATTCGTTTATGTTTATATTATAAAATGATCATTTATATTAATATTGATAGATACTATTACAAACCCTGTAACCCATGCTGATCCTCACGCTCCCATCTCTAATCCACGCACCGCGACGTGTGTAGCTGCGGATTGCCAAGTCAAGTCAGTTTACGACGTGGCTTTGTTCATGTCCACGGGCATCGGCGATCGAATGGCACCAAATATTTTATCCGACCAATCGTCGTTTGTCGCCGGCAGAGAAATGGAGAGAGGACAGGGTAACGCATCGGATTAGTACGAGTTGGACTATTAGGAGTAATAAATGGTTTTATATTGTTCCATCTCCAGATCAGCGAACTTTATGTCCCGTGTATTGACATTTGATTGCTCTACAGATTGGCTTATTAGCAAATAGCCAGCAGTTGATGGGAGGGAATTCTCTGGGAACCAGTTAAGGCTCTTGCCAAATAGATAGCAGTGGTTTTAGAGGTTGGAATCAGGGGGAAAATGTTCGAGAATAATTATTCAATTACATCAAATAATAGAAAATCCAATTAACTAATATATAGCATAAATCAGTAAATACTAATTATATTTATTAAAACCTGTAGAAATAGTTACCTTACTTGTTTTAATGATTAATCATGTGAATAGATTCTTCGAAGAGCATATGTCTCATTTAGTTTTTCAATAAATAATTCTATAAATTATCTTCCTGTTTCTATTTCCAGGTGAATCATTCTTTTCTCAAGTAAAAAATAAATATTTTCCATGCCTGATTTAATCAATCAATCAACCCATTAAACCAATCAATTTCGAATTATATAATTAGAAAGCATAAAATTGCGAGACCCTCTCCATGGCTTTCATCGCTTTTAATAAAACTAAAATATGTTTGGCTGTTTTCAGCCATTTTCAGCGCTTCAATTCATTAAAATGTTTTTGCACATTTGTCTCCCAATCGAGTCCCAGTCCCAATCCCAATACCAGACCCCCATTGCCATACCAAACCAGCATAGTTCGAGTGTCCAGAGGCCGCGATTCAATGCGGAACTCCACCATGTGGCCTCTGGGCCACTGAACACGATTTTGTCAACCTCTGAAGCCGCCGACGGCTTCAAATATTTGTGCCAAAAGTTGACTCCCAGATTGGCTTAGCCGCTTGAAAAACTCCAGGCGCTAAATATATTTAGAAGGACTCAAAATTCGGTGAGTTCCAGAACTATCTTAAGTAAGAGATTTGAATTTCAGGAAAACCATAAGCGCTTTCTGGAGTTGGCTTTACGACACTCATTAGAGATCCTAAATAAAGCAACTCCAAATGCAAGCAATTACTTTGGGAGCCAGGCATAAATCAAAGTCTGGCTAATAAGCCAGCCAAGCTGACGTTGCGCCGTCCGTGGATGGCGATCCGGATACTGCCACTCTCTGAGGGTCAGCTGTGTGCCTAGATGGATGGATGCTAAACCTGTTGCCACTCACAGAATCCGTGGAGATCCCAGCTCCTCCCACCGGGTTCAGTGGCAGATGCATATTGACGCCAGCTCACCCACAGATCGGATTCCGCTTTCCACACACCGACAATGTATGGTAAAATGGCACTTCATCAGCTGGCCAGACCGGGCCGGGGATGATTGGATGCCATAGCCGGACCCGAAACGACCCCAAATCCGTGGAAATATAGTTGAGTCAAATAGCAGGAAGGCGGTGGGAAAAGTGGGAGAGTAGTCTTGGCTAGTTAGCCGAAAGAGGGAGTCAGTCAGCGAGTGGTAATGATTCCCAAAGTGATTTCACTTTTAAGCATAATCTGTGGAGTTTGAATACCCTGTTAATGAAGGCATATACATATCTGTATTAGGTTAGTTATTTAATTTTAAATATTTTTGTAATTGAATTTCAAGAAGTCTGCTATATCAGAATATGTAGTACTTTTTTCTAAAGAATTTTTTATTGGTAAACTCAAAGAAACCTTAAAGAACCCTGGAATTCCTTATATAAAAATAACCTCATCTCTGAATGAATAAATTAATATAGAGTAGAAATAATAATATATTAATAATTATAATATCCATCACAGTTTAAAAATTGATTTTTGCCTTAATATTAAGCTAACAATCATCTAGTTCGAACATTCAAATTGATCTTTATATTGTCTTGGGTTTTGAGTTTCATTATGACTTTACAGGTGTAAGATGCCGTCGAGTTAAGGAGTTTTCAAGCATTCCAATTAGGTTTTTGTATTTGTCTACTCTTTTTTGAAGTCGGCCCAGCCTCTGCCGCCGCAGACTATTTAACAATTTTTACTACTACTAAAAATTCCGGCAACATATGTGACTGTCGACTGGCGAGAGACGAGGCTCGCTCTGCTTGCATCTCCTTCCGCTGGTTAGTTGTAATGCGGGCGTTGCGAAAAAGAATCGCAAGCTGTAAAATCTGGCTAATGGCAAGTTTGTTGCGAAAGCGTTAATTAAAAACCAACCAACCAACCGACCAACCGACCGACGAAAACAAAGCAACAACACAAGCACAAAAGCACCTTAACTTTGTTGCCGGAGAAGATCTCCGGGTCTGAGTTTGCCTGACTTCCCCTTTGACATTCAGTCGAGCCAATAGTTTACGTTAGAGATGTAGATCGAAGAGGCTAATCTAATAGGGTTTTGTTTAATAATTTATTTTGTAAGAATTTATGTTCTTCCAAGAACTACAAGCCAAACCAGATACTAAGTTAATGCAAATGTAATTAATTGAAATTGAAATAAAACGTAGCATTAATCCCTTTACTTTTTGCTCAAAATATTAACATTATAGTATAACATTAAATAGGAAACAATATTTATTTATTGAGTTAGTGCATGTTATATATTCGCATTTTAATTTAATATATTTTATATGTTTCCTTACCAATAAAGTCCTACATTATGTGGTATTCAAAAGCATGCCCCAATGGCGATCATTATATTTTTAAAGCCTATAAATGGGCAATATTTGTTACATTTTCAGCTTACAAAATACAAATAATTCTAAGTACATACATATTAATAAATAAAAACTTGTATTTTAAAAAGTTCGGGTCAAGATCAGCAAGTAGGCCGAGGCGAGCGTGAGACTGGCAAGCATCACGGGGACGCCGTACCGGGAGAACTGCAGGAAGGTAATATGGTAGCCAAACCGTCTGGCAATGACCACTCCAATCAAATTGGCTTGGGCCCCCAACAGGCTTCCATTGGCGCCAAAGCAGGCGCCATAGGACAAGGCCCAGATGAGCGGCGACAGCGGAATGTTGATATTCTCCGACAAATCTTTGATCAGCCTCAACAACATTTCGGTCACCGCTATGTTATTGACGAGGGCCGCTAGGAAGGCCGTTAGCCAGACGACCAGGAGAAGGGCCACCGTCTTCTGGTGGTCCTTCCCTACGCTGGAAATCACCCTGACCGCCATGTCGCCCAGCCAATTGACTAGGCCTAGCTCAAGCACCACCGCGATGAACACAAAGTGGCCGCCCAGAAAGAGCAGGACCGACCAATCTAGGTAGTTCCACACCTTATCCAACTCGTCCAACTTGGTCAGGATGATCAGTAGAATGGCGCCCATGAGGGCACTCATGTGAAGCGAGCCGCCCGACGTGGGCTGCGAGTGCACCATGAAAGAGATCTGGACAAAGAGCACCACAATCAGGCTCTTCGCCAGCAGCAACTTGTCGCGGATACCGTAGTGGATCTTCAGGTAGGCCAGCTTCTCAAAGTACTTGGTCGATGGCCTGATGCATGACCTCGCCGGGTGTCTCTTCCTCAACCAAGCCTCCAGCTCCGCGACCTCTCTGCTGAGCAGTGGCCTTGCCTCTCGCTTTGCCTCTCGCTTTGCAATAAGTTTGTTCTGGTGGTCTTGCACAAGGTGGAGGTTCCTTCGCATGGTCAGGTAGACGACGGGCAGCCCCACAAGGACCGCGCACAGCACGCCGGGAAACATGTGTAAGGTGTAGCCGCCGAAGTCCACATTTGTGTGGGTGGCTATGTTCATTGTGAGCGGGTCTCCCACTAGGGTCAAGGCTCCGCCGAGATTTGAGTAAAAAATCACCACGACAACGAACAGCGGTGTCTGCGCAGGAATCACTTCGCATAGTAGAATCGCTATTGGACACATCAGAAACACTATCGTCACATTGGGAATGATACTGGACAGGACCGCCGTCATTATGGCCAGGAAAAAGAGCGTTAGCCACCTGTGGCCCTTCGAGATGCGGTAAGTTTGGACAACCAGCCAATCGAAGACCCCGGTCTCAGACGTTATGCCCGAAATGATCATAAGGCTGAGCATGAGCAGAAGGACCCTTACGTTCACCCAAGAGGTTATTAAAAGCAAACTGGGGCGCTCTCCCAGTGCCGAGAGTGTGCCCAAGCCTGCGGTGGACATCAAGAGGACGCTGAGCGTGGGATCCGTCATCTCGAAGCACATCAAGATAAACAGGCCTAGGACCAAGAGGGCGCAGTAGAGAAGCCCATAATCTGTATACATGGGAGCGGAATCGGTTTCCATGACCAGGGCCACCGGAAACACGCACTTGCTGTGCAGCCACAATTGTCCGTAGAGATCACTTGACCACGTGCTCGGGTTGAAAAATACTTTGGAGACCGTAACAATCTCGTTAAACTCCTTCTCCTCCAGGTACACATTCCACACGACCGAGTGATCGACGCTGCGGTTTGAGATCGAGTCCAGCCAGTGCACGTGCACACCAACAACGTTCCCCCCTTTGACCGGGGACTTCTGCCTTCTCACATCGATGGGACCTTTCAGAGTGACCTTAACGGCATATGATCCCAGCCGCAGGGTCCGGACCACGGTCTCCTTGGGCATTATGGTCACCACCGAGGTCTCAACTACCTTGATGGGCGATACGACCAGGAAGAATGTGAAGAAGCTCCATAGCACCAGCAGCATACCAATCTTAATACGTTGTTTATAAAGTTTCCAGCGCGAAACTTGATGTGGATTCTGATCCAGATCAGTCGTGTCTTCATGAAGGGCAGTTGGCATTTGAAAGACATGCGTGCTTAAACGATTTGAAAGCTGCCACGAAAGAGATGCCTGTGAACAAAAATTTAGTCAAATTTACTTGAAGGCAAAGTCAAATAATCCTAGGAATATCCTTATTCTTATAACTGTTGATTCACCAATTTGGATACCGACTTCAACGATTGACATTTTAGCCTATCGTCTGGCCATAATCAGGGCCAATTGTCTGCCGCTTTTGGCCTCCTCGGGGAGATGAATAATAATCCTTAATATGGAGCACAAATGCGACTGCTACAATTCTCAAAAATGGCCTAAGCATATTGACATTTAATGGTAGCTTTAAGAGCGACTAATTCACATATATAGTATCGTCTGGGGCACTGACTACGACGAGCATGGGAAGCGATTATGGCCAAATTAAAGCTCAATAGGATGTAGCCTTTGGTCAGCATTAGAAGATGATCGAATTTGGTTTAGAGAAGCTAAAAAAAGTAAATTAATAAAGAATAAAATGAGAATCATTAAAGCTTTACATCTATTAAAAAAAAAGTCACTTTTTATTAAAATCGGTAATTTCAGTGAAATTCTTTAATTAAATTATATATTACTGTATTAATTTCGTTGCAAATACCTAGTTTCTGATCAGTGCCACCCCGAAACGTTTAAGTAGCCATTTCATTACAACTGTTCTACTGCTAATAACCAGAAAAGTGAGCACTTGGCCAATAGGCACTTACACCGGATTGGACGCATTCGATGCTGAGATTTTAATGCTGGCCGAAACGAGGGCTCCCCTATGCCGTTGAGTCTCTGGGGGAACCCCTCGCCTGCTCCATTCCGACGAACCCGACACCCCACAGAGTGTAAAGTGTCTCACGTTCTGGTTTTTAATCTTGACCAGAAGGCAATTGCTACCTTTCTAATGCGCGTTTTTATTGGCCGCCACGTTCGCATCGGAGATGCCTCTGCTTTTGGCCTGGCTTTTGCTCTATGTGGCGTGTCAATTCGCCAGCCAGCATAATTTGCTTGCCACTGCACACGAAGCGATGTGGGGATTCCCCTCACTTCACACACACTCCTTTTAAGGCAGGGGCTTACGAGGGATATTTTTAACAGGGGGAACAGTTGTGATAAAATACTTAATTTGTGAGTTTTTTTTATTTGTGATATAATAGATATTAAAAGTGATTTAAAATTTTTCAATATAGTTGGTTTTGTGAGTATATGTAAGGTATATTTCACTAAAAACGATTGCATTTCCTTCTAAGAATAAATATTAATATATTAAAAGAAAAATTTGCCTAACAATCAACTAAATTTTTATAAAATTATTGCTAAGGCTTTACACCCTTGCTTAGGCCACTGCATCCCCGCTCCTGCCAGTGCTGCCTGCAATTTTTGTGTGCGCTAATTTCGTTTGTGCAACATTTTGCCGACCCGCATTTAATCTGCGCTCATTTAAATGGTGGCTGAGCTCACCCAGGGGCCGGGGGTCGCAGGGGCACGGAGCTGGTTCCCTGGCAAATGCAAAACCCATGTTGCACATTGTGAAAATGCACGCACTTTAGCCTGCACACTTGGCCAACGTGAACAGCGAGGGAATTAGCGACTTGTTTACACGTCGGCCGCACAGGCAGCCAGGGACCCTGTTTAATTGGCACAGTTTAGGAGCTATAATTGCATATACCAACGAACAAAGCAGGGTCATATTTCTAGAGACGAAAACTTAACTAAATTCAAACAAAAATCCCTGTAAAAATTCATAGAAAAGTTTAGTTATTACCTCTCCGTCTTCCAACAATGAACACTGTCCAGTCACTGGCTGGCCAACGGTTTCCGAAGACATTCTCACACATTATAGCCCGGGAAACACTCGTAATTTTATGGCACTGATTTCATTTCCCACCAAAACGAAGAGATCGCCAGACCCAGCCCAATACCAAACAGAATCTTGTGAGCTATGCCGACGCAGCGAACTGGGGGAATGGAATCAATAACAGAGCGAAGGAAGACTTGGCTAAGAGGCAGCCACAATTGTCATTGAACGGCCATTCAAATGTCACAAATTGTTTGCCAAATCGCGCATTGGACATGAAATAGTTTCGACAGTTTAATTTGCCTCCCGAGCGGCGGCAACGCCAATAGCAGCTAGCAACTAGCAACTAGCAACTAGCAACTTGCAACTAGCTACTTGCAACTGCAACAAACGGCAATTGTTGGTCGCCGACTTGACTTGCTTTGGTTCGGTTTGGTCGGGTGACTTGTTGGCTAGCCATGAAACACCTACCAAATGGCTGGCCATTGATCGTCAGCTCCATGCAAAATGCCATCTCTGGTCTCCTGGTTGGGGACTGAGCCCGATGCCCGATGCCCCCCGATAGATATGAGCGCGGCGATAACGTTGACATTCCACCTAAATTTATAATTTTTCGCCGAGTTTTTCCCTTGTGCGCCTTAGAAAAGGCTTTTAATTTTTGCCGCCATGTGTGAGGAACTAAACACTGATAAAAAGTTTTGTTTTATTATGGAAACTCGACGGGAAAACCATAATAATTTTCCCTAAGAAGAACAAAATGGGTTTTGCTTAAGAAATTTTAAATAAAAAATATACATAACGCCATACGATGTCTTATAACTGAAATTTCATTGGTATTTTATAAATTTCTTGCCTATTCGAATGTATTCATATGTATGCGCGTTACGCATCTTATTTACTTACATTGTCTAAAAACCTTTTTCTGATTAAATCCGTTTTAGCATACCTAGTCATGTTAATTAATTTTATGAATGGCTTTTAAACCCATGAGAAAATGGCAAATTAAAGTAAGACATTTAAAATTTAATTAACGTTTACCGTCACAGCTTTTTGTGTAGTGTAACTGTGCACCTTTTAGGTATCGAATTTGGATTCAATTCAACTAGAATCGGTTTGAATGTAGGCTCTCTAGAGGATTTGTCATTCGATGTCGGCAATCCGGGCATATGACAAGTGGCCCCCGGCATGTCCGCGTCGCGTCGATGGGAGCGAATTCAAAATGTGCCATGAACATTACCATAACTGATCTTGTTTCAGCCATGGCCGTGGCGCCATCATCTTCCCAGCTCTTTGAAGCTTTGCAGCTTCTGTATTTTTTGCGAGCTCTGCAGATTGCTGTTTGCCAAATGATTTTCTGCGGTTCATTTAAGTCACGAACTGCCCCGAAATGCGCTTCCACCAGCGACTTGACTTTGACTTCATCTTTGACTCTCGGACTCGCGGATCGGACTGGCATGTTCTTTTGTCCGTGATTTCATTTTGATTTGCACGACAAAACCAAAACGTAGGTGCCTCTCCTCCCTCGAAGAGGCTCTGCGCCCCCCACAGCCACTGCCGCTGTCATTGAATTTTAATTTAATTCAATGCAAGCCGAATGCAAAAAAAAAATTGCATCTGACTCTATTACAATGCCAGAGACAAGATCGCCCGGCGATAATAAAAAGCTGGGAACATTTTTTCCTTATAGCCAGCCTCCGGTGCTCTGATTCCCATTATTGGTCATGCCGATGATCATGACGGCGATGATACTGTTCTTGTTTCGCTGCTGACCGAAAAATGTCTTCATTTATGCTACGTTTATGCTAATGGATCAGAGATGGCCATACCGAATGGGGAAATGATCGGGGGAAACCAGTAGAGATCTTCGGCGGCTCCTCGATGTGAGGGAGTGCTCAAGAAATGGGAATTCGCTACTGGTCTACTTTGGAAAAGACACCTTAAGTGGGATAGAGTACATTATATTATAATAGGCTTGATATTGACCTATAATTTATATAATTTCTAATTTACCAAAGACTTTTTAATAAAGTATTCCCATCCATATTTGCACATATTCATATATCCCCAAGTATTTACCCAAATATAATCTTTAATAATAACTCACCTTAACCCAGTTAACCCCGGTAAATATATTTCCCACTTAGACTCCACTTAGACTCGAAATTTAGCAATCACCAAAGAAAGCCGCACATGAAAAGTTGCCTATTTTTAGCCTTTTAAGCCACACGCAAGACGTTTTAATAATAAAAATTTAATTTGTGGCGAACAAATTAATTTCTGAAGCGCATTTACACCTCCTAATCGCAATCACTAAATTGTCGAACGGCGCAAGGCGAGTCCAAGAGCCCAGGGCCCAGATCCAGTCCCAGTGCCAGACCCAGACCCAGACCCAGACCCAATCCCGATCCCAGACTCATTCCAGCGAAGTGGGCGTCACCGCGAGTGGAAGGCCCAAGGCGAACTCGGGCCAAGGCACACGGAGAGCCATTAGGCGCACCTAAGCGGCGGGATTAGTGGACGAGGACGCGGAGGAAAAGCAGACCCAGGCTAGATCCAATGCCAATGCCAATTTTCCCAGACTCTGGGATGGAGTCGGTCGGCCGGTCGTCTGGAGCCGTGCAATTACTGCTTCGAGCACAACGCCGGCTATCACTTGCACCAACAATATCAATATTTATGCAGACGATAACACCTTCTGATTTACACCAGCATCGCATGCAGATCCCCGCCGCCTACGGACAGATGGAGTCGCTCTGGAGCTGCAGTTGGATGTGGAGCTCAGGCCGCAGTTTGGATCCTCAGTTTGTTGCCCATTTTTCTATTAAGAGCTCAACACTTGCGCTACTGCCAGCCGACGCGAACGGCAACCGGCAATTTTCAAGTTAACGCCCCGCATTGGCCCAAAAAATACAACAAAAGCAAGAACATCACCGATCCCCGTAGACATTTATATATATATATGAAACGAGAGAAGAAACTATAACATGTTCGACATAATGGATATTAGCATAAATTCTGCGCCGCCAATACACGGCCACAAATGTTGCTGCCGCCGCCTTGATTGCCCAAACCCAGAAAATGTGGCAGGCAGAAATTCGTAAGGCGGTGCAACAGTGGTTTGTTTTATATTTAAGATAATTTTCTACTAAATGATTACATTTTCAAATATTTAGAAATTAAAATATTTGAGGAAGTAGGTAACTAGTCAAAATATATTGTTTTCAAAATAAATCTCTCATTAAGGACATCTATGGTCTTTAAGGATTGTTTTGTTTTTACTTCTTAATTGAGTTTGAGGTTTGATTGTGGTATGATAAAACTGTTAAATATTTAGAATTTTAAATATTTACGGAAATATGTTATCATTTTTTTCAAAATATTTCGTACATGGAAAACATTTATGTGTGTGTTTTATTTTTACTTCTTGATTGAGTTTGAGCTTTAAGTTTAAGTTTAAGTTTCTTATTGAAGTGCCTAGTGCATTTTATTTAAAATAAAAACATTGCTTAATCCAATTAAGGATGCTCACAATTTTTAAGCGAAAATGATCATTTGAAATAAATCTTATGTGCCTACAAACTCATCAGCAATCCCCTTTTTAAATATTAAATTATACATTGTTATACATTATAAAAGAGCAGTTAGGATATTTTTACGTGTTTATAATTAGTTACATTATTTACATTTAAATTAAATCTCACCAACAATCACCTATTTAAATACTAAGTTATAATCTTTCTCATATTCAATATATTTAATGAAAGAGAGCAATTATTTGTACATATGTATATTTATTTCTAAAATTAGTAGACTTCCTTCTTTAATTATTCACAAATAATAATTATAAATACATAAATAAATTTCAAAATTGAATTTTTTAAATACTTCAAAATTGTTATTAATATAGTAAAACCCACTCAAATTTTACTGATCCACATTTAAGTGTACCACAAACCACTGTGGATCTTCGCGGGCTGGTGGGAATGGAAACGGGATCGACGCTTTTTCCAGCTCCTGATGCCGACCGGCGGCTGTGGGAAGCTGCTGTGCTGTGTCGCTGGATGGAAAGATGGAAATAATGAAAATTTGCTCAGGCAAATAAGGCGTAAAAAGTAAATAAAATAAAGATGCGCATGTTTATTGGAGTTCCTGGCCGCCGACTTTTTCCGTCGATTGAGAATGTTGCTTTTATTATTTATTGAGTTGTTATTAGTGCAAACTACGCTTGTTGCAATTGCGCAGCTTGTTTATCTGATTTGGTTGCAAGTTGCAGTTGCTGGTTGCCAAGTAGCAAGTTGCATGTTCAGGTAGCCGCTACATCGCGTACGGATACAGCTACAGATATATATATATATATATAAGCATATATATTGGCAACATGTTGCCAAAGGTGAACGTGGCCGCTGCTGTGCATGTTTTGTGTTTTGCCGCCAAACGAGCTGAGTTATTGCCCAAAAGCCAAGCGGCCACTTAATTAATACATGCAACCGCATTACCATAGCCGCCTATCAATCGTCACGAAGGTAACTTTAATGGTATTTAGTTATTAATAATATATCTACGTTTTATAAGGGATTTAATTTAGTTCAAAGTGTTGAAGAATCGAATTTTTTAAGCTAGTATATCTCTAACTTTATCTTCTCACTCCCATCTCTTATTGTCAAAGACAACTCGAGCACTACTCCAAGTGGAAAAACTCGCTCATCGACCTGGCATTGGCAGCTCCATATGTCGTCTTGTGTCCTCCCCCGCACCTCCGCGCCATGGCTATTTTCAGCTGAAAATTACTTTATAGTGTTGGCGCGCATAAATTGATGTAATCGTTTGTTACCATTTCTGAAACTGAACTGGACTGCCACTCAATTGCTGCTTTGTCTCCGGCCAAGAGCAGCCACCACGGCCACACTCTCTTATCGCGCATTTGCGCATGCGCTTCACACTTAGTGGAAGTCGGGATCGAAGTTGGAATCGGAGTCGGAGTCGGAGTCCCCCTACTGCCCTCATTGCCCCATGGATCTCCGGCATCCGAGGTATCCGTGGCATGCGCCTGCGTACGATGCGGCATGGCCACGGGAATTTCCTTTTTTTCTTGATTTCTCTTTGTTTTTCTTTGGCTCTTGTTTACTTCGATTCAGTCGGCAGCAGTTGTTGAATGCCGCCGAGGGTGTCAGGGGTAGTGATTGTTCCAGGTAAAATTTTAGCAAAATCAGGGTATTGAAAATTGAAAATAAATCACTTTTCTTATGTGAAATAACTGGCTGTCTTGGAGATACAATATATAAAGAATTTGTTCAGATTCAGGTGATTTAATAATAGTTTAGCAAAATTTATAAATGTATTTATATTTTTTATTAGGTAAATGGTATTATAAAAAGAAAGAATATCACATCAAAGAGCTTAAGCGGAGAATTAATTTCTTTGCAGTGTGTGTTATATTTAGATAAATTTGAAATGCATAAACATAGGTAAAAAGTTTAATTTTATTGCCAAAAGGTAACCATCCACTATTCATAAAGCCACAAAGCAAACTGCTTTCGATTTTTTACCTACAACTAAAAGTGGGTGTTACCAAACATTAATGGGATGATGATTCATTTGCAGCCATTAACACGGCGGTTAGCATTCAAATCAATACACAATTTCGGATGCTGTTCAATGGACCATGAATTGGGGAGTAACTAGCTGCGATAGATACTTAAACAGCTAACGGCAACACCTATTAACATCGGGAAAACCGGAACAAAGGACACTTGAGCAGCTGTCCTGTAGGGATCCCTGTGAACACCCGCTCCATTGACTCGCCCGTGATGTTGTCACAACAATGAGGGCGCTAAAATGAGCACGATCTGCCGATGTACGGATATCTGCCGTTGAGCAACAATATTTATAGTGTTTATAGGGAAACATTGTCCCTTTGTTGAGCTGCTGACAATGCTCCAGCGACCCCGACATCGAGGGTTGACTGTGCGGTATGTCATCGCTTGGCAGGCAAACAAATTTATTGATTAATGCCTCTGAATGACTTCGATCTCGATCACAAAAGACCTTCTGTGTTGGCTGCAGAAATAGAAGAGAAAAAAATAAACTCATAAATTACCAGCGACGAGTGCGACTATTTCTTTCCTCTGATTTCGTTTCAGACTCTTGCTGAATGCCGTTTTCAACAATTGCCAATCACCACCGAACGATTGGCTCTGCTGCGCTCTCACTTGTGTACATAGACTCGAATCGTTCCCTTTTGCTACGCGTAACTCATTGCCAATACAATATAAAGTTCATTATTTAGCAATAAATTTGTTATGACATGTTTTGCCAGGCGTGTTGGGCCGCCGATTGGCCATGCTTCTTTATGTTTCCACTTATACTACAGAGTGCGCGATCGCAGTGATCAGAGCTTAGCTTTTGGCATTTGCCAAATGATCTTTTAAATGGGTTCCATTCCGACGCTGAATAATGGAAATTAAAAATGCTACAGTTGAAGGCTAAAGTCGGTAGCATTTGCATACCGAATCGAGCTTAATATTTCAATTCGCACAGCAAGGCATATTTCCGTTAGTTAATCACCAATCACCAATCACTTGAACTAAATGTCACAGCAGCCACAATCACTTTGCACTCTAGTTGGGAAATAATTCGGTTTTATTCGTTTTTCGTGGTTCAATTCGAAGGAGCCCGTGATATATTTGCATTCAGTTTAAATTTAAGTAAGGAACTTAAAATTTAATCAAAATTACTTATAATTAAAATACTCAAATTATTTATTAGATTTCAAGTCAAAGTACAAGGAAATACAAACGCGGAAAAAGGAAGTGCCAAACCTATCACTAGGAGGTTGGAATCGCTTAAGGTGTTTAAAAGTAAATAAGGGTACCTTAATTTGTGTGTTACAAGATAATCCATTAAGGCATCATTGAAATGATTTATATAGCACCCCGGTAAGTAATTTATTTTTCATATGAAATTGTATTAAAAGTATTAGAACACCTCTATGGCTTCTTTTTGATAACTAAATTCTAGATATTGCTCTCTTCTCTTCCATCTCACACACTTCCCACACACTAGTCCCCTCTGCTAACATTTCAATTTGAATTATATCAGATTAACCAATCACAAACCCAATGGCCATTAAGTGGCCCCCAAAGCAGGTGTTAAGCTTTCTTTCGCCTCCGCCAGGTGCCACCAATGAAGACAAATGACCGGCTCGATGGCCATTACTTATCCACTCTTTACACGGCCGCCCACAGCCGCTCTCGACATCTCGCTCTGGCCCGCGAGTGCGAGTGCGAGTGCCAGTGTGTGTGTGTCCAAGTGTCCAAGTGCGCGAGTGTGGAGCAGGCATCGAGTTTGTCGCCTAAGTCATTTGTTATTTCGTCCGATACCGAGTGGTGTTCGGGTGAGTAATTGGCGAGTTGATTTGTTGTGATTTGATTTGATTAGCATGTAGATCATCACGATCATCGCGACCCAAACAAAATGGTTAAATGGATAAATTGTTTAGCAACAGGAGGAGGAGCTGCAACAGTGGCAGTGGCAGCATCAAATTAAAGACACATGACCACAATTTTGCGCTCCACGGCAGTTTGTCGCCATTAGCGTCGAGGTGAAATCTCAGCCAGGAGGATGGCAAAGTCAACCACGGAGGAGATCGGCCGGCGAACGAATCTGATTGCCTGTGACGGCATTAGAAATACAAGAGATCCAGCGAGATCCAGCCAGATCCAAGCGAGATCGAAGAAACAAAAAGAAACGTCGTCCCGGGGCCGAGGCCGAGGCATTTGTGTCATTTGTATGCAAGAGTAACAAGCCAGCGAGACGATCGAATGCATTGAGTCCCAACAGATTAGCTGGACGCGGGCCGATGGACCGCCCCAGAGCTTGGACAGCTGGAGATTCATGTGCACAATGAATGGACACACAGCCGCCGCGCAATCGCAATCGCCGTTGCAGTTCCAGCTGCAGTTGCTATCCCAGCCAAAGTTAAAGCCACAACCGACTGCCGATCAAATCGATGCCGTGTATCGTGTAACTCTCCATCCTGAGACGGCATCGCCATCGATTTAATTACAACAAACGCGTCAGCAAATTGCCTGACGCGAACATTTGCACACTTTGAAAGCAAAGCAAACAGTCGAAACAGCAGAAACGGATCGGAAAAATACAAGGAAAGGAGGCTGCAGGATAGCATTAGGACTAGGAGTTACCTTTTACATTCTATGAAGTATTTCAGGATATGGTCTAAACATTTTGATCGCAATTTGACAATATTTTCCCTTAGATATTAAGATTATTATCTTTATACTTTTTTTAAGGGTTACCTAATATTTAAATTTAAAAAAAAAAGGTTCTTGCTTCGGTAATCTAAAAAATATGTACAATTTTCAATTCCAAAGAATTCGATTTAAATGTAAATTTTTTCTAAGACCAACTTTAAATAAGTTTCATAAATTAATTTAATTTGTATTTAATATGTCAACCAATATTTATCCTGAACATCATACCCATTGCAATCATCAATATACCCACCATCGCAGTAGTAGCAAAAAAATCAACAAAAATAAATGGAATCAAATGAGAATTGCCCGAGCCTCTGGGATGGCCTAGACAGAGGTCCAAAAAATGTATCCATCCCCAAGCTCGTGTACCTTGGAGCGCCATCGAGTTAACAGCAAGTGGCGGTGCATTTGGCTTTGATCTAAGGCTCAAATCTTTTGGCCCTCTCTCTCGCTCTCGCAGCGGCAGCTCTCTCCCCGCCGTCTTGGCCGTTATTGTTAGCCCACTGTGCGATGGTAACTGTGTGGCAGCAGCAGTTGCCTCTGGTCTTGGTCTCAGCCCGATTCTCGTTTGGCCATTAAATGCCACCGAAGTTCACTTGCGCTCCGCTCTGTGATCGTGATTGTGACTGAGTGATATTGGATGTCTGACGTCGAGGATGCGAATGAGACGCAGACTGTCTCTGCCCCGGCCCCTACCTCAGCCTCATGTACATCTGTGTGCCTGCCGAGGTGTGAAAGGTGTTTAGTTGTTGACTAATTGTTGACTCTAAGTTGAGCATACCAAATCGATTTGAGCTGCAAACGGCAGCAAATCAAATTGTAATTGAAAAGTTTCGGCAATGATTTCAAGACAACTTTTACAGGCTTTTCATATAGAGGAATCATAAGGATTAGGGTGTCTTTTATATAGAACAAATAAATATTTGTATTTATTATTTAATATCTTAAGGTTTAGTAATTAGTTTGCTTTTTAAAGGAAATTTTTTTAAGCGAAAGCAATGCCCAATGCTTAAATATGTATTCCTGTAAATAAAAAGGGCAATAAAAACTGTATTTTTTGACTCACTTCAATTGTTATTTAAATTAATATTACAAGATTTTTAACACTGATTTTTAGCTTTTTTTTAAACACTAAATTCTTGCTTTAGTTAACCCGGGTGATTTAGCTTTTCGTGTACCATCCTTGAACCAAATCTTAACCATATTCCATTAGGCATGCACAGCTGATGATCGGCTGGGAAATGTGACCGGCAAAAAACTCGGATGAAGAAGAATGTTTGGGAGCCTGGGACAGAGTCTGCTGGGCATGAAACCGAGTCTGCTGAGCGTGCTGCCCCCGTGACACATTGCACATGCTGGGAGCTCGGCACCGGCTCCACCGTCTGCCTCCTCCCGCCGCCAGAGCCGCTGCACTGCCCCGTGTCAGGTGAGTGAGAATTGTGTCACATAGTCAGGCGCTGACACTCGGCGACTCCAGTGCGAGTCCAGAGTAGTGGAAGGAGCCGCAGCCGGAGTAGCGGTATATTTGCCTGTGCCAAAAGTTTTTCCTGGAAACAATCGCGCGGGCAAAGGCATTTTCCCGAGGCCGCCGCCTGCTACTCCAACTGACGCTGCCTCCGACTCCACTCCACTCCATAAATCTCGCCACACAATGACAAAATATTTGCAAATCGCAAGGCGCGCTTCAGAGGAGCCGCCACTCGATACAAATCTATTTTCGTTCCCCGACTCTGTTCGGCTTCGGTTGGCATTATTATATTGTTTGCCCGGGAACAGTGGTCCAAGGACTGACACAAAGTGAAGGATTAACGACCATTTTTCACATGGAAAATTAAATTAGGCTGGAACAATGTTTCTAAATTGAAACTTAACTAACTAACGACAAAAACTAACAGGCTTTTACATAAATTTTAATTCGGAAAACACGACGTTTGTCTTGATTGATTTTTATTATATCTACACATTTATTTTCAACTAACTAAGATGAGTGGGAAAATTTTTTATGGGTCAAGCCACTAATGAACCAAGCCTTTAATAACTTTTTCACTTTGTATTTCATAATTGAAAAAACTAATTTAGTTTTTATGTAGGATGAAGTTAAATGTTTTTCCTAATTAAAGGAAACCTCCTCTTTTCAAGCAAAAAAAATGACTGCTTTAAATAAATGGAAAATCATAAACAACTTTTTGAGTTTCAGTATAGCTTAGGACAATTTCAGAAAAATCCAAGCTTCAAGAAGATTTTAAAAAATGCAATTATTTTATATATATTAATTTATACATAACTTGGACATCCCGCATTTTTATATATTTTTGAAATAAAACATTGTAAGGCCTCATTAAAACTTCATGATATTTAATTTGAAAATTTCAAAAGCTACTGAAAAACACACCTTTGTCTTATAGATATAGTTGAACTTCTGACTGATCATAATTTTAGGGCAGTAAAATATTTACTAATTAGCTAAGAAAAACGTTGAATACCTCCCTTAATTTTAATCTCTAAAATTGATAAATAGCTCCTGTAAATATACATTCCTGAATATTTATTAAATACCTATATCATTATAGTTTTCTTGAAGTTTTCCCAACTTCCCGACCACTGTCCTTCGGTGTCCCTATCTCGGCGCAAGTTGGCAGCCTGGCCAGCCAGTGCGAGAGCACCTCCTGCTTCTTGGATCTTCTGGCTGTTCGCCTTCGCCTTCAACTTGTTATGCGGCCCAAACAATTGTCTATTCTTTTTCAAATGCAACTGCCGCCTGGTAGCAGCGAGGCTGGGACATCACACGACTGCGACGACGACTACTCCCCTGGGGGCAGTCGAGGAGTCTCCGGCTGAGATCTGCTCTCCTGCAGCCTTGTGGGACCCCAGCCAGCCGATCCTCGTCCACTCCTGGGGCTTCGCTTAGCTTTGCTTTATTTTTGTTATAGTTTTTTGTTTGTTTTTCTCTTTTTTTTTGCTCCTTGCTGAGCGCGTTTAACATACAAATTGTTACACTTACAAGGTGAAATTTATTATTGCCCACAGCGTGGCAGCTGAGCTCTCGCCATGGGATTATTCACGGCGGGATTAGAGGTAGCTCCTCGTCTCCCTCTCAGCATAATTTCCCCCTTTCTGGTAGTTTTTCTTTTTTAACTTAACTTTCAATTAATGTCCCAGTCATTTATCCGCTTCGTTTACATTTGGTTAGTTTTTCCGAGTCGGTTGAGAAACCTTTGCGAGAGTGGCTACTGCGCTGCCTACTGTTGACTTGTCAAGGAGTTTATGGTCCATTCCACCTACTCGGCAATAAATCATGCCTTAATTTATGTCGCCACTCAATAATAACGAAACACCGACAACCGAATATGGCGACACGGTGCCATAATTTCATAGCCAAGTTAGCCGTATAAAGAAGGCACGATGAAGATCGCCGAGAGCGCAGTTCACTTCCAAAGCGAATGGTCTAGGTGTTCCAGTTCCTAAAGTTCATTTAATGTGCTCAATTGGTATGGGAATTGATTGCTAATAATTACTTAAATGATAAACTATAAAAGCAAGTAAAATTAGTATTAGTACTGAAACTCTTTGGGTAAAAATGTGAGTCTTACTTACTTATCTTTTTATAATCGTCCTTCATTTTAAATGGAATATATTATTCCATCAAGGCATATTCAATCATCATTACATTTACAATTTTTATTTTGAGTAACTAACTCTGACCTATCTTGTACGAATTATCAGTAAAACTCATAAAAGCGTTTCAGAAATATGTTGCCATGAACCCCACAGCTTGACAAAAATATTTAATTATATTTTTCTCATATTTTCAATTAACTTAATGTATACTTTTATAAAATACAGCATAATGGACCAATGTATTTAAATTTAAATATATTTCTTATTAAATTTAAAATACTTGGAATCAAAAAGGTATTGTAAAATATTCTTATTCATTCGCACAGTCTTTGACATAATAATTTAGGATTTCATTTCCTATTTTTTCTGTCAAGAATAGAATTAAAAATTGTATAAAACTAAATTGATCTTGAATCTTTACTAAAAACACAATTAATTCTTTAATACTCTCTCGCATGTCTAAAAAGATATTCCTCCTCATCTAGAACTAAAACCCTAATATATAAAATGGCAAATAAATTCGTTTGGTGGATTCGTCCATGCGTTGGCACGTCTGCTGAGGCTGCCACATTGCGTTTGCCGCATGCATTTGTCAATGTCGCTTGCCTTCAATGAGAGGGTCCTCTGAGCCAACTCTTTTTTATTTTTTTGCTCTGCTCCAGCAATATGTAACGAAAAAAACTTTCGCCTGCAATCCGCATGGGTCCATTTCCATTTCCATTTCCACTGCCATCTCCATTGTAACCAACTCGTGGAGACGCTGCGGGCAACCCGTCATAGGTTGATACTCCGTTTCCTGTTGCACTCAACGTTGCAACGCGTGACTTGGTTTCGGTTTTGGTTTTGCTTTTTGGCGGCGGGAAAAAATATATTTGTACGAGTATATGAAAATACATACATGTTAGGTATTGCTGAAAATTTTCAGCAGTTTTGTGGTTCAGTTCGCACGTTCAGGGCAGCCAACAATAAATGCCTTTTTAGGCAGCCGTTTAAAGCCAAATGAGTTATGGCTGTTGGCACTCTGGCTCGACACATTAGCACCACAAATACCCGTACGAACGAGAAAACTTTGACGGATGACGGTCAACCCCATGGAAAACGAGACCCTTTTCAGGTGATCACGATGCAGAAGGAGAAACATTTTCAGAGTGTGCTTGAACGAGGGACAGTTGAGGAATGAATTTCGTAACATAACATAAGCTCTTATTACATGCAAATTTTTTAGCCTAATGCCTATTTCATAATAAAGAAATACAAGTAAACATATAATTTAATTTTGAATAAAATATTAATAATAACTCAAATATTTAATAGAAGATACTATTATTATTAAAACCTATAAATTCTAGTAGTATTTTCCCCTAAAGTCCCATAATTTTGACACCTCACCTGCCAAGGAATTTCCATATCCCGGTGTAATCTTGTCACCTGAAACTATTTCGCCAGCGGCGTTGACTTGATTTTGATCGGCCAGCCACGCACTCATCTCGTTTCGGTTCGTTGCCATCTATTTGGGTTGACAAGTTGAGCTCAGAGCCCCTTCAGAGATCCACCCGATCCTCGGGATGCACTGCAATTACACACACTGGGGCATGGACTCGTGTTAGGAGAGACTGCTGGGAATTTGTAATTGCATGTGCATTACGCACTTGTCGCTCTAAGCTGATCCAGCTTTGCCATGCCTGATTGCCGTCTCTCTGCCGGGGAGATGCTCCGTAATTAAAATGAAATCAGCATACGGCTTAATTTCGGACTCGGACTGGGATTTGAACCGAGAAACCGAGAGACTGAGAGACGGAGGCTACGACTGAGACCCGTCCGACTGCTTGTTGTTTGTCTAATGCGTAACATCGTTTGGATTCCCCACTTCACTGCTCCAAATCTGTCCGTTCTCATAAATCCGTCTGGCATTTTGCATGCCACTCATCATCTGCTAACCTGGCGAGGATTAATTTAATTTCAGCCTCTTCCTCGCGCTGTCTCTGTTCGCCTTTATATTTATTTGCTAAACAGCATTTTCACGTCTAAGTAGGCAGTCGGCTTTGGAATGAGCAGATCCTCTGGCAGACCGTTAACCCTTGGTGGAAAATTTATCCAGGGAATTTTCAGACAGAAAGAATTCAAAGATTAATTTTTGTTGGCTTTTTCTTGATTAAATCAGAAGGATTTCTTAAGGAAACTATGGTCAAATGTATTCATATTATATAACTGAAATAATAATGTTTGAAGCATGAGTACATAACACTTTAGAGCTAGCTTATTCTAGCTTAACTAGTAATCTAAACATTTTCCTTAATTTCCTGTATTTCCTTAATTTTTTGTCTACTCCTGCCTTACGGCAACTTCAAAGCAGAAAGCCTTGTAAGCTACAAATGCCAGAAACTATCTCACATCATTCTCCATCATTATATGTATTTAAAATCCCTAATGTGCCATACCCTCGCTGCCCAACGATATCATTATAGTTCGTGTTTGGCCAGCAAACTCCTTTTGCAGCTGACAGTTCTTGTAATTGATAACGCAAACGCCGACTAAACGTGTCATAAAACTGTCGTAAACTGTTGTGCTGATCTAGATTGTCGAATACAGACATCACCTGGAGACGCGAGATCTGAGTAATTTACCAAAAACGAAATGAACTTGTTGCTGCTGCTGCTGCGAGGAGGCATCTTCCCAGATCCCAGATACACCAGATACATCGGATACACCAGATCCCAGATACGCGGAGCCTGCTCTCCTGGCTGATCGCTACTGGGTTGCTACTGGTAAGGCGATAACCAAAACTAAAAACGATGCCCCCTAGGCGCTTGCTCTGGCTGAATCCATTTCAAAAGGCAGGCCGCTGCTCGGCAGGCCAAGACCGGGGCAGGCGAAGGTGGAGGCGACCTGGGTATCATCGATCATCGATCATCTGGCGGGCTCTCGCTGAAAATGGCTTCCAGCTGCGTAGGAAAACACCATCGCATGACCAAATCGCACTCGCACTCGCACTCGCCGAACTCTCCTACTTTCTTCTTTGCACTCTGCTCGAGTTGTGATTGCGGGAATTGCTTCTTTCGCGGGCATCTTCACCAGGACAGTGGCCACTTTTTCTGGCCGCCGGGCCTCCGTTGGCCTCCTCCAGCGGCAGCTGCCTGTCTTGTTTTGGCACATTTATTATTATTATTATTAAATATCAACGTCGTTTGTCGTTAGCAATTTTTGTTATTTATGAGCTCAAGTTATGCCTTTTGGGTGTTTCGAGAATTTGGGCATGACACACACACACTTCAGAGCTGTGCTGCCTCCCAGATGATTATAGCTAAAGTGTGATTGTGACACAGTGATGAACTAGCCATCTTTTATAAGCCAAAAGGAGGATGATTTTAAAGGCAACAGTGCGTATACGTCATATATTTTCTTTATTTTTTCATGTATAATTAAAGTACCAATACTTTGTGGAACCTAATTTGCTGTTCTTTAAAAGATTTTATCTGTTCAGATATGAACACTTTCTTCAGTTTCATGTTAATATTTGGTGCATACCTTACGTATACGTAATATTTTCAGAAATTCCAATAAATACCAAGTACAGGAAACCTAAAGTTTTTACTATAAATATATAAATAAAACTCAAGAATATCTTACGATTTTAAAACAGCTTTTAAATAATAAGAAACATTATTATTTGAGATAATAAAAAATACAGTTCATAAGCAGTTAAATTAAATGTATAAATATTTAAAAATTGTACTTATATAACATGAATAAACCGATATAGCTCCCAAATAAAATCGATCATCACTGGCGCCCCAATGGAGAATTATACGTACAGCAGGCATTTGTGTGTGCCTCAATGTTGGAGCCCATCCATATAGCCAATGCCAATTAATGACCAAATTAGTGAGGCACTCATAGACAAACACTTGACCGATTATGGACCGGGATTTTCTACTGATTTGGTTCGAATTGTGATTTATTTCTGCAGACTGTCTTTGATTTCTTTGTTAGTCAGTCCCAACTGCCTCTGGTCGAAACTGGACTCGAACTCGTCGCACTGAACTCCTCCGATGGGGAAAGTCGGTGGGAGAACAAAGTGAAATGCATACTCCGCATATAAGTAGGCAATCGAATCGACGCTGAAACATCAAAGTGCCAAGGCCTTTCATTTCGGTGCAAGCTCGAACCGAAGGACTCCAAAACGAGCTATCAACCTCGAGCCGGCATCTGTGGCACGTAGTAGAAGCCAGAGCCAGCCAGGCCATAAAAGGGTTTTTCCCCCGATTGCTGTGAAATATGATGTGCAGTCCTCAAATACTAATTAGTAGTCCCCTCCGCCAAATGGGGGGAGGCTCCAAGCAAGTGTTGATGAATTTCTGCCCCCTCTCTCTGCTGTCCGTATCTTATGGATACTTACCAAACATCAGCCATTCCAACCTATATACAACCGACACAATCCAGTGTTTGTGTGCAGCCTCTGGAGTGGCTAACAAATTGTGAAAACAAATTACTGTCATAAATGTCAGCATTACAAACTGACAACAATCAATACATCAATCTCGGTTCGTTGTCAACTCAAAGCAAAACACGGGAACGGTCAATAGCAACAACAATAATAAATTATGACAGTTTTGAGTGCTGTAAAAAGTGGAATAGAAACACAAGCACACAGAGAAAATGTCGCTCCTGCTGCAATTATAAGATAGTGTCTATGTCCACATCTCGATCCTCGTCGACATCTCACAGCAATGCGACAATGACAAAAACCGGGAGACTCTAATGAAATCAAAGCCCGGCGAGCCAGGCAATCCTCTCTGAATTGCATACACAAAAACTGTACAACAACTAAATGATTACAAAAATCTAAATTGAATTTCGCCATAAATCGAATCAATGGGGAAGTCGCTGGGCCTGCTGACTGGCAGCTAATCCAAACATGAAATATGCCGGAATAACCCAGTCCCGATGCTCTTGGCCAGGTCCACTGTATAAATTCTAAGGTAAACGCATAAAGTATAAAAAATATAAAAAACAAGTTGATTATATGCGACTAGAGCAATGATCTGCCGAATGAGTTACTAAGTTAAAATAAATAAATAAAAAATGAAGAAATTAATTTAACTCTTTTAAAACATGTTTGAAGACTAATGTGTTACATTAATAATTAATTACATTTCCTTTTTAAAAACATATAAAATACGAAGTCTTTAAATAAAAAATTATTTTACACATGTTTATATAATTAATTCTAGTTTTAATTATATCCTTTGAAAAATGTAATTAATAATCAATGCCTTTTCAACTAAAATAGTTAAAAAGCTAATAAAGAAATCATACTTTTTATCCCTAAATAAACTATAGAAACAAGAAAATATGTAACTATATATTACATTTATCTAAATATATTCATTGAATATTTTTTTAAGAACCAAAAAAACACCTAACCATTAAGCTAACATACCCTCTCGACCCATTTACCTTTCCTTAGGGCAAGGAGGAACAAAGCTTCATTGGGTGCTGCCTGTAACGGTGCCGCTCTGAGATTATCTAAGAGATTTAGGACTCGGAGGGAGAGCGAGAGATAGGAGACCATCCCAGGGACTGGAGGAGCGGTGGAGTCCGGCAATCAATAACTTAAATTACAAAGTAATTGCACAGGCATTCACAGCACGCTGTAGCAGCTTCGCTGCGCTTTCGGCCTGCCACCAGCAGCATCAGCGGCTGCAGTTGGCTAAAATCCGGGGGGAACCTCATCGTCATCGTCATCGGCATCGGCGTCGTCATCATCAGTATCAGACTCAGCATCGGCAGCGGCATCAGCATCAGCATCGGCACCAGACTCTCGGATCCAGCATCATCCACATCCACAGCCACAGCACCTGAGCCTGAGCCCGGGGCTCTCGGATCGCCGCTGGCTGTCGTCACAAATGTTACACTTGATGGTAATGATGATGGACAGATTGGTACCAAAGTCACTCAAAAAGCGTTGCCGTTGCCAGCTCCGATTCTGATACCCAGACAGCGGATAAAGCCGAGCCTCAGCCCCGGGCTCGCAGGCTGGGAGATGGAGATGGAGATGGAGCTGGGGCCAGGCCAATCCGGTAGCCGGTCTGTCAGTAAGTTGAAAATTGTTTTAAAATTGCTGTTACATGTCTGAATGCAAGCAGATTGAATTACAAGCTGGCCGAGCAAATGCTTTCTGATCATCATCACAGCCACTGCCACAGTCTCCTCGGCTCGGTGGATGCGAGTGGCAACTGCTACCGACTTGGGACTGCCGCGGCGACGGCGACCCGGTCTAAAATTAAATATTGCAGCACCCGATGGTAAAATCAGTCAGTGCACACATATATGGTATAATCTAAATTTAAGTGTTGACACATTCGACCGTCGCTCGGACTGATACCGATGCGAGAGCTGTTTACAGCATTTTTGTTGGAGAGAAGGGCAGCTCCTGGGGGTAATTTAATTATGGAAAGTTGGTAAAACAAATTAAGAGATCAGAAAATATTTTTAAAAATGTTAATGGTTCTGAAAATCAAATAAAAATAATTACAATAAACGTTGAGGTTTTAATCTCTTAGATCCCTCATTCGTGCTATTTATAGTATATTGACTATATAGATTACAGGTATCTGTAACGCCTGAAAATTTCCCATCTGCTGCCGCAGCATTAGCATAATTTTGCTCTCCCATAGAATTAGCCGAAGGCAACTTCCATTGGCAATTCCCTACGGCGGCCCCTAAGATCCAAAGAAGCCGTCGCAACATTTCCCTAATGACGGCAGTTTTAGTTTATGTGATTAGACTTGCAAAATGATGCGACACCCCGGCAGAGTCCCAGGAAATCTGGAGAATGGAAATGGGAACCTGGACCAGGAGGAGGCGGCGAGGAACGCGTGACACTCGCCTCTTTGGCCGCTTATCTTTTATTTAACATGTTCGCTCTGTATAAATATGGAGGAGCCGCCGCCGTATAGCCACAAGTCTGGCCCACTCTGGGCCCGTGGAATAGCTTCATTTGCGGCATCACCGGCATCTGCTGACGGCCGTGGCCATTCCTGCACTTCATTAATTATGCGAACTGCTCTCGAAGCAGATCGGACCAGAATTGATGGCCATGGTATGGGAACGGGTTCGGTGCAAGCTGGAGGCTGCCGTCCGCCGACTGGATGCCCGGGACTGCAGCCATCGTTTGCGGCATGATAAAGTTGTAATTTGTTGGCAGTTAAAGGTGTTGCTTATAGTGCAACTAATCGACATCATAAACTAAACTATGCGTGGCTAAACGAGATCGGTTAATGTGTGTCCGCCAAATGATGATGACAATGTGGAGAGGAATGGAATGGCACGGAATGGATGAACGCCTGCCTCCAATACGAGTTCAATTACAAGATCGGGTATATGATTTCTTGGCTAATAAAGCAAATAATGGATTTTAGGCTTAATTGAAAACATTCCTCAGGGCTTAGACAAAGGATATTTGGTAGGCTTTGATAGGAAATATATGTACTACTCCTCTACTCCCATACCTTGGCTCTTCCCAGCCATATCTAACCATTCAAATTTCTGTTACCAGTTTCCATCAATCTTGTTGCCGAGTAATTAAGCTTCTTTTCAGCAACGACAAAAAACTTTCTCTCCTGTTGCCAGGCTGAGAATTCGGCACACACAAAAATAGCCACAGGAAAATGCCAAAAGAGTTAAAGATTCGCTAAGCCTAATTCTGGTTCCCCGGCCTGGAGCCCGACCTCTTCGGCCTCCTCTGCTTGCCGCCTGGTCAAGGGGTCGGGGTCGTTGGCGTCTATATACAATATTTCTTAAATTAAATTATCAAAAAGAATTTCACTAGTTGGCGTGCCGAGCCCAGGCTCCCGCCATGGCACGCCCCCCGGCCGCCCCCTCGTTTTATTGCAACCTGCTCTAGGATGCAGAGAACGAGAAAGAAAGGCTGTGGCAAGTGCCTCGACTATGGGTTACCCATTATTAACTCTTAGAAATGTTGTAAATCGTTTAGATATAAATTAAATTAAAGTATTTACTATATTTAAAGTAAGTTAAAATTAATTTTAAGTAAGAAATGATTTTAGGGACACTTTCTGTATACATACGGTAAGATAGTATGTTTCGATTCGATTTGCAAATTATTTATATAAATAAAGACTAAATATTAATCTTTCGAGTAACTTTTTAAGATATATGAAGCTAAGAAACAACATTCTATCCTATGTTTTCTATTTATAAGAGGTACAACAAGTGGAGAAAAACGGGGACTTTGCGGAGATGTAAAAAAACCAAAAAGAGCAAAAGAAATTCCGAAAATTTTCCCACACTTCTTGAAGGAGGCTCACGAACACACACATTCTCAAAGAGAGAGAAGCACACACACACACACACACCCATCAGGCAGCCACTCATATTTGTTTATGGCTGTAGAAGAAGCCTTCCACAAGAGGAAGCAGGGCACTCGGAGGACGGAGCACGGAGGACGGAGCACGGAGCACATGTTGCATTTGCCTCCGCCGCCGTTTTGTTGTTGATGAGCTGCATTATATGGCTGGCATGCATACGAGCCGGCAACTGGAATGGAGAATGATCCGAGTGACGGTGCTGCAGGTCGAGGAGGAGCAGCAAGGAGGTGCACCGACACACAGCGGAGATGACGACGTTGCCATCGACATGGACAAGCCCAGAGACGTAGGCATAGACACTGGCTTAGACAGCGAGGCCGCGGTTACTTGGAGAAAATATGAAGTCTTTAAGAAAAATTAAATTTGTTTAGATACGCTCATATAAATTTATATAAAATAATAGCAGATTTTAAAGTTTTAACTAATATATAGATGTATATATTATTTATAGTTAATGTATAAATTATACAAAATGAACTATGCTTTTAAAAATTTCTTTAAAATATTTTACTGAGAACTTTAAAGTTTCCTTAATTTTCTGCTTAATATATTTTCCATTTTTATATAGATTTTCCCCAAGTGCAAAGGCCGATTGAAGCCAAAAGCGGTCTGAACCGGGGCCAAATGGGCAGCGCATGGGGGCATCGGGCATCGGACATCGGACATCGGACATGGGCCATCCACTTGTTGCCTGGTCGCCGCTATTTACCTTTTGGTTCTGCTTGTTGTCTTTTGTCTCGTCGGGTTTTCACTTTAGCGGTTCTTCCGCAGCGCGTCTTCTCATATCTGTGTCTTCTGCGGCTGTTGTGTCTTTGTGCATTGACACCAAATTCTATTTTGCAAGTGGACGCCCTTAGCTTTTTGGTTGCCTGTGAAAAATCAGGTGGGAACGAGGTTGATACTGAAAAGTTGGGAGGTAACTTTCAAGTTGTATTATTCAAGAAACATTTAGAGCCATGTTAAAGCCATTTATGAAATATTCAAAGTTTTAATTTCAAGGTGAAAAAATAGCACTTTTTGGTAATAAAAATATGTCAATTAAATATATAAAATAGGTATGAAAGAAATGAGTTGAAAATGGGTTAATAAATTAGGTCACCAATATATGAAGCATTGAAAAAGTGTCTAAAATTCAACTACCTTTTTAATACTTTCTGTACTTAATTGTCTTGTTCTCTTATAAATTTATATTTAATAAAACATTGTTATTATAGTTAAATATATTCAGCTTCAATTCCTTTATCTTTTTTCTTCAAATTCGTGATAAACATAAAGCTACATAAATCCTTGTATGAAGAGGCACCGCAGTAATCCTCCGTTCACCTTTTCAGATCAATAGATCAATCTGGTTGAAAGTTGTTTTGGGGCGGAAAAGTGATGGTTTATCCAAAGAAAGTCACTAATTCTATCGATCAGCTGCGATTATCGACGCGCCATGTATAGAGTTATGGCCAGCGAAATCCTAAGGCGATAGATGTTTGCGTGACGGGAATACAATATTGTGAAATGGTTCGAGCAACTGTATTTAACTCTTTAACTCTTGCTTTCTACCAGGAGGGACCCGGACCCCTCAACCCCCCCTCCATGGAAGTTTAACCCATTGAGTTGGCGACAAGCAGCTGCCCGAATGTTGTTGCCTTTTTGTTTACCGCACGACAAATTGCTTTGCTTTTGGCATCTGCAAAGCGGCCCCAGGATTCGCCATATATGGCCAGAAGCCGTAGACACTTTGCGTGTCCATGTGAGCCACAACACTGGGCGTGTATGAGTGTGTCTGCACTAAACAAATTGTTAAATTTATTGCCGCTCGTAAAGAATGGTCGCAGTTACGGTCGTCGAAGCAGAGCAGAAAAATTCCTGGTGTAATGCACTCCACTTGAGAGAGTTACTAGTGGTGCAGGGAAAACCCAACTGAACCAATTTATTTACCAATTAAATGGAAAGCCCTCTGACCAACTTTCAACCCCTCATCACATTACAACTTTTAAGCCATAACTGGAGAACGCCTGCGATCTGGCTATGGCATTTTGGCATTTAATTAATTAGCGAACGTGAACTGCCCAAGTTAGCAAATGATTGGCTGCTCATTGGCGCCGTTGTCAATCACTCAATCAATCGATCAATCAGCGCAAATCAGCGGCATTCCTTCGACTCGCTTTCGTAGCAGCATGTGGAGTGAAAAATTACTCCGAGATGGAAAAACAGAAAGAGAAGAAAAGCGTTCCGAATATGCAGGATAGAATGTCTAATGACCGTCTAATGCGGTCTTGGTTTTTTTTCTATTGCTGATTGAGAAACTAGCAGGATGTAGTCGTTGGACAATTGGACTTATAGAAACTCCTATAATAATAGATAATATACAATATATTTAAAATGGTTTGAGTTCCGATTTGATATTTGAAACAAGAAATATTAATTATTAAATGTGGTACAATGTTATTCAATATTTTAAGGCATTGCAACTATACAATTATAAATTAACTAATCATTAAGTACAAGATAAATGTTCTTCAGAATAAAATAAATTAAAGGCCATAAATATGTTATCCCCATCACCTTCCTTTAAAGCCTCTATAAATTCTTCCCCCACTAACCAAAACATAAACAAAGTAAGCCATAAATAGAGCTTCCCTAGTTTACCGCCCACAAATAGAAACATTTATGTCCCAATGGAAATGACAGAGCTGCCTTGGCCTCCCCAGATAGCCTAAGAAAATGTAACAAATTTCGCTGGGCTCCTCATAAAATACCATTTTATCCAGATCGCAGAGCAGAGCACACAATTGGCCAAGGATCGAGTGGTGCCTCCGCAGCGGCGAATCCCAAGCAAATTAGGAAGCTAATGAAGAATTTACATTGTTTGCCAAAACGAATTATTATTAAGCATGCGCAGGCTGCAGCGGAGGACTGGGATTGGGATTGGGATGTGGATGTGGATGTGGATCTCTGCGGTCAACGAGCGGCGGCAGCGACCAATTATATCGCCGAGCTTTGATCTTGCGACTGGTTCTAGGAGCGATCCGTGGGCTCCGGCTCTGGGCTCTCTAGTTCCTCTGGACTATTAAGCATACCGAAAGAAAGTTGGAAAATGTGAAGCAATTGTTTGTGGCATTTCGGCTGCACTTTGTTCTCCGGCCGACACAGCCGAAAAGGGGCGAGGCCGCGTCCTCAGCCTCTAATTCCCACCGCGGCTCGAGATCCGAGACGCGATGCCAAGTTCACCAAATATTTTGGATGGCGGGGAGATTACGCATTGCGAATAAATCAAATGAAGCGTGTGCCTTATGCCCAAAGGAAAGTTCCCCCAATTTCGAGACGCATTCAATTAATGTCAGTCGTAAAACGTGCAGGAAAAAAATCAGCCGAAGCTAAGGCAAAGGCAAGCCAGTCAGAAAAGAAAACCAAGTCAACACCCAAAAGATTTATAGGGTAAACCGATTTTTTTCGTCTCGCCTCTCGCAAAATGCTCCGAAATCCACTTAAATGTGGCTCGCTGCGGCCAAGCCCCGAAGTTCGTCGTTCCACATGTGTGGAGAGGTGTCTCTGTTCCCCAGTTACTCACCCCTGCACCCAGATCCAGGCTTTAACTTTAACTGAAGCACCAAGCCAGCGGAGCCCCGAAAAAACGCTCCAATTTGTCACTTTTGCTTAGGCCCAGGCGGGTGAGATGCAAAAATCTCGCTAATACTCTTACAAAGGGTTTTTTCTTATTGGTTAATAAACTTTTAAATAAAGATATGTTTTTATATTTGTGACTTAATGTGTATCGGAAAAGTTAATGATATTTTTTATTTTCTTCTTAGGAACCCAGGAATATAAAATAAAACAATTTATGCTAAGCTTCCAGTTCAGTTAATTTATATTAATGATAAAATGAATAACCATAAGAATAAAATTATGTTTGCCATTTCCCTTAAATAATATACTTAGTGCTTGGTGTATTTAGAATATAAATATATAATAATATAAAATATCTCTGAAACTGTAATTTACAATTTAAAAATGTATCACGAAATTCTTGAATATTAATTCAATTTTTCTAGAGTATCTGCTCTTCGTTTAGGCCATAAAAACCCCCTGTTGACCCCAAAGAAGAGCGAAAGAGAGGCCAACCGGATCGCACAATTGTTATTAGTCGCTTTTTGAGCAAAAGCCGCCGCCACGGACGGAAGATTCAGGCCGACGGACGGAAGCTGAAGCACGCGCTCTTAACAAATTGGGCCTCGGATTTATGCGAGTCGCTGCAGAGAAGAGATGACATCACAGGCGAAATATGTGCCCCAAAAAAGGCGCGGCTCCAACTCCAGGGAGAGCAGATGAGCGATGGAATGCAGTCGGCAGGCAAAAGGCAAATGTGGAGCAAAATGCGCATCTGAGAGATACTCTCGAGGGGAATTTGTGACTTCATCTGTAAAGCCACAAAAATAAGAACTTGAAAAATATTTATTAAAATATTTTCCCAAAGATGAAAATTAATGAAAATGCGATCAGATTTTTAAATAACAAAGACTATAAATAATTCTTTGTTCTTTAATATATGAGAAAAGAAAAACTTTTTCCAAAACTATCGATACTTTTATCAAGTTTCTGTCATAATTTCTTAAGCAATCTCTGCAGTATCCCATGACAGGATGCAAACTAGTTTCCTCTTAAGCAGAACAAATTACTCGAGACATCTTCGCCGGGACTTATGCAAATTCATCGCCGTGTGATTTATGCAAGCTGGGAACGTCTTCCGCGACGCGCCATGTCCTTGCATAAAAACTGAGGCAAATGAAATTAGCAGTCCGGTTATTGTCCTTGACAGGACGCCGGATCTTTCTTCCCGCGCCGTCGACGACACCTTTATGAAGTGTCAAAGTCAAGAGCCCGGGAGCGAGTTCATTAATTTGACATGATCCGTGATCTTGAAACGTTCAAAAGCCAAATTCATTTCGGGACACTCACTCCGATTTGTATTCGCATTCAATGCTCACTGTTTATACACATAATTGTTGCATAATAAACTCATTAATCAAGGCTGCTTGACTGCCAACAACACCGTGGCAGTTGAAAGAGTCCTGTATCTCCCGCAGGGGATGCTTAATGTGTCCGACATTGCTAATGGTTCAAGATGATGTTTTGATGCATTTCGCTTTACGTAACCCTTCACTATATACATAAAAAATAGAATAATGGCAAAGAATTTAAGCATCTGCCTTCATTTATAAACATTTGTTCGTGTTTTTTTTTTTGAGGGCTTTTAATGCAAGAAGGAAAGATCCCTTTAATATAACCAATAGAATTTATAAGGTTTATTTTCTGTAAAATTTGAGATACGAAATGCTAATACTAATGTAATATATTTTTACAAAAATTTATGATACAATTTTTCAGTAAATATTATTATTTATTAATAATAATAAATCTATATATATAAAAATTAAACGCAAAAAGTGTTTGTAATCAGTGTTAGGCTCAGTGCGTTGACCGATTTCAAAAATTTTTTTTTTGTTTGAAAGGTGGTATCAATACGGTGGTTTGTATGTATATACGATGCCTGTATGTGCTTTGGTTCGTAAGTGAGACTAAGGCAACAACGTGAGCTAGAGCGTGCACTTGAAGTTCAACGAATTCTACCGGTATCTGGTCCACGGAGTTATTACTACACAGTGTATAACACTAATACCCCTCTACTACCGATGGATGTGCCTTGAGACGAAACAGAGAACTTGACCTCCCCTGCAGGATCGCCCATTCCAGAGCTGGAGCGGATGAATAACTAATAATTATTATAATAGTGAACAGAAACCTATAATATGTATAATTCGTAAAAAAGGTTTAAATAAAATATTGGCTGGGTCGAAGTGGGCCTGGCGGCAGCCTTTTCCCATTCTGGGGAATGCTGACGTATAGGCTCATTCTCTATTCGGCATGAATAGCGACACACAGTCGTAAAGTGAAAAAAACAGCAAAAGTTTTTTTTCCAGTTGTTTTTGGAAATTGGTGTGATTTAATTTGAACCAATGTTAACATCGATATGGTACGGCCACGTAAATTTGCCCACAAAGTAAATTTGCAAAAATTGATAACTTTGGTCAGGGAAGGGCAACAAAGAACCAAGTTGATGGTATACTTGGCCTTGAATCTGTTGAGAATCGAAATGTTCAAAGTCGAACGTTGCTTTATCATCAAAAGAAACATTAATTTTTGTAAAATGTTAATTTACCTTAAAAGTCGGCATAAAGTTATCACTAATTATGTTCGTAGCACCGAATGAAGTCATTTGGAAGCACGAATTGTACGTCTGTATGTACTTCAAAAAATGATTCGAATTCGGTGCACCACCCAAAATCAAACAACACAACGGTTCCGGCGGTGGCATCAAATCAGGTAACTTTATTTGACCATTAGCACAACACAATCCAGGTGTTTCGGTTTTAAACTTCAATGCTTTACAATGCTTGCATACTTGATCCATTGCACCGATCAATACAGTTCTATGTGAAGCGTAATCAAGAGTAGAATCATAACCAAATGCTGCTCTTTCAAGCACAATATGACGAACCGCATTTTGTTGCATTCGAATAGCTGCACGACGACGATTAGTAGCAGCAGCAACAGCAGAATTCGTAGCCGCACGCTGCTCATCACTTTGAGAAACTCTTAATGAAGCAACGATTCTCGCGTTTCGAGTATGACGTCCCAAATTTTATTTCCTTAATGCACTACGAAATGTGCACAGGGTACGCTATATAATTTTTTATATAATTCCTGTTAGTTGTACTTTTCATTTGATAAAATTTTATTAATTCATAATGATCGTATTGTAATCTGACTAACCAAATATATTGTACAATAAATAAATAAAGCATACTTTTATAGTTTTCTACAAATGATATACATGGCAAAACAACGTTCTAGCTAGCATTAGCTCGGACCCAGCAAAGCGGGTCAGGTCTGCTAGTAATTATATAAAAAATACTGTCTTAAAAACTCTTTAAAATACTTATGTGTGATATAGGAAGCCCATCTTCTTTATTTTTGCTTAGATCGTCGCCTATAACATTGATAGCAACATGGGGGATGGAGGATGGGGGCCTGGAGCTCTGAGGAAGGGGTTCAGGGGAGGAAGAAGACGCAGAATGACTACAAGTTACAGAAACAACAACAACAGTCAGTGGCGAAAATATGTCCAGGTTCCGTATTCCTCGCTCCATCCTGTTCGCTCTCGCAGGCCGCCTGTCCGGCAGCTATCTCTATCCGACTTCATGCAAGGCAATTCTAAAAATTGAATTATTCATGGCGATTGTACGACAATCAATTGAAATTGAAATAAAATGCTGGCTGCCAGTTGCTGCTGTTATAGCTGCTGCTGCTGCTGCTGCTGCTATTGCTGCTGCTACTACTGCTGCTGTTGCGTTGTAGATTTCGCTACCGCCTTTGACATGTGCGCAGAGCGATTTTTCAGATTTTTTTTGTTGCTGTTTAACTCTTTTTTTTGGCTCTGTGTTTGGCTTGCGCTCGTTCAATTGAAATTGTGATTTAAAGTATCTGTATCTGGATCGATTTGGCATCGATCGAATGTCGCCAAATGTCTCCGATTCTGTGGCATTTCAGGCTGCCAAGTCGACTTCGGGGAGATTTGTCGCCTATTTTGTTTGTGTCTCGCTTTGATTTCCTTCGGTCTGTGTGTGTTTTTGGCCATAGACAATTTGTATTTGGCCATGTTAGTGCTCAGATCAGACCTGTTCAAGTGTTTGGCAATCTTACTTTGGCTTTGGCTCGAACATTTTCTCTGAATAGTTTAAATGGGCTATGGACAGCGGGGAGTTGATCTGTGTGAAATAATTTATCCATTGCATTATTGATCCACTTAAGCGGGTAATTCTGTTACGCATTGATAAAGATATTTTGTACAATATAAGATCCTCTTTAAAAATATATATTACAACTTAGATAATAATTTATAATCCTTTAAATATATATATACATACTTGTTAAGACCTCTTTCCAGTTGACTTAATTTCGCTGACTTCCTATAAATATTCCTGTTTGTTTTAAATTAAATTACCCACATTCATATCCATATTAATCATAATTTAACCTAACATTTTCCTATCTCTAGCGGTTAAAATTCTTAGCTTTCTGTAAAACTAGAAGCTGGAATTTTTTGCTCAAATTGCGCTCTAATAAATATGAGCAGACATCAAAGCTAATGCCTCAACTCATCACCGGGATGATGAGATGAGCACGCGAGCTGGCCAGATATGCGCCCGATGCCAAGGCCTAAACTTAATTAAAAAATTTTCGAGGATGCCGGAGGGAAGATGCGAGATTTGCCTACCGGCTAAAGAAATGTTAATATGACGACAAAAAATATATATATACTGCAAAAACGCAGCAGCAGCAACTTCAGTAGGCAGATTATGACGACAACGATGCTGACAGACGGAGCCAAACGAAGCAACTGGCCAGATTCAAATGGACTCATAGTCAGAGAGTCGGCAGTCTGGAGTCGGGAGCCGGGAGCCGGGAGTCTCCGTCTCCGTCACCGTTCCAGTTCATGGCTAAATGCTGCTCGTGCTGTGATAAATTACACGTCATTTTGGAGTGTTGCGCTTCCTTGTTACTCCGTCAAGTGGTGTTGACACGGCCGCGGCGAATGCAGGGTATTAAACGATCCGGGCAGCACGGTTCGTGCCTCCCTCCAGTGGTGTTATTAAAATGAAATCATCATCATCACGAAGTGACAGAAGCCGCGAGAGCTTGACCGGAGCAGAGAAAGACTTGCCTGAGGATCACTTGAGTGGGCATCTGAGTACGGAGGCAGCCATCTGATCGGGCTTATGACAGGAGAATTCAATTAGATGTATGGAAACGCGTTGATTGTGCCACGGGAATCGCTGTGCAATTGCCGCTGGCGGAGATCCAATTTAAACAGAGAGTTATTAACTCTTTGGCTTTACTTTTTCCTGTTACACTTCATTAAGGGGAGTAATGGAATTACTACTAGAAGAATAATGATTAGTATTAACAACTATGGTTATGATTATGCTCTATACATTTTTAAAGTTCCTAATTTACATTCATAATGGACAAAAAAGGACAAAGAAAATTCTAAAGAAAGAAAAACAATATACTGAGGCAACGAACTTGTGATAAGATAAACATTTTAAATTAAAAAAAAAAGCTAATAAAATTAAATAAATTTTCTAAAGTACTTAAAGACAATAGATAGGAGATTAAAATTATTATCATATTGATATATTATAATGATACTGTTCCTTTCAAAATTTAGAGAATAAATGTTTAAGACAGACTTTGTTATTATGATTGATGACTATGGTTTTTAACAAAGAAATTTTAAAAATATCTTTTCTTAATCATTATTCTCTTTATATTTTTAACAATTTAAAATAATTTATTTCCCTTCAGAATAACCAAAAAAAACTATGAAAAGGCATTCGAGCATAAAACTAATACAAAAGACTTAGGCAACAAACTTGTTTTCACCATTTTGCCGCGACAAGCTACAAATTTCATTTGATGTTTTCTTTTGGTTTCTCTCAATGTTTATTTACGCTGATCGGCGGGCATTAAGTGCCCACCTCCTTGCCACATTAGCCAGCCAGTCCAATACGAATACAAATGGATGCACATGCACAATGGAACCAAAACCAAATCCCAACACTCGCGCGCGCTCGCTGCCAACACACTCAAGTGATAACAGTACCGTGTGTAGCGTCAAATGGGGGTAAAAAAAGATAAAGAAACGGGCAACAGCCAGCAGCCAACCGCATCGACACAATATTCAATGAAAACGAACGAAACGCTGGCAGATCGTGCCGGTGCCAACAGCCAACCAGAGTTCAGCTGAAAGAGCCAGAGCGGCGCATGAGAGCGGCGATCTGAGATTCCTGAGAGCGAGTCTTCTGCAGCGAACATGTTTGAAGCTAAGTCGGTAACAGAGTGCACTCAGAGAAATATTTAATGTTAAATGGGAGCAGGAAAACTAATGGGTAGTGAAGTTTAGAGTTTAAATACTAACTCACATTGGTTTTTCTTAAAGGTTATTCGAATATACTTAAGGAAATCTTTAATAAAACTGCTTTAAGAAATGTGTATATTTTTCTTATTTTTAGCATGTTTTAAGGTTTATTTATCATTGGTTAATTTTAGAGTACTTTAATTACATTTAATCTTTCTAACTAAACTAGTTCAGTTAACAGATCGAACCAACTTAACAGAGCCTCAAAGCCAGAGGCAGAGCAGCAGCGTCAGCCACTGGAGCAGCAGCAGCAGCCACAGCAGCATCAGCAGCTGTTTGCCAAACAGGAATTCCTGTCGCCGCGGCGGCTGATTAACAGTTAAGTTTCGCCTTGCCCCGCCACTGTTACAACGCACACAGCTGCACAGCGGCGACGCGTGCGCTTTGTTGTCTTGTTGCTGCTGCTGTTACTGCTGCTGCTGTGGATGTTGCTGCTGCTGCTGTGGACGTTGCTGCTGCTGGTGTCGATGTTGCTGCCGCTGCTGCTGCTGGGATGAGATGATCTTTGAGGCCAGGGCCAAGTCAGTCCGGGTCTGTTCGGCGCTCAGAACGACGATGACGGTTTAGTCTCGGATGGACGCTACGCTGCCAAGCATCGTCAGACTGGCTTACGCTGCTCTCTCGCTCGGGAATTGCCAACTGCAGGCCGCAATCGCAGTCGAAGTCGGATTCGCAAGCCTCAATATATATGATCGCGATGTTCCTCGCCACGTGACTCTGCCTCGATACAACTCGAAAAAGCCGTCGCTAAATCGGATATATTGTGTGTCATGTTCAGAAAATATCTAATAAGATCGATCCGCTTCATGATAGTCATGCAGAAAATTTAAAAAGTGCGTGAAACTAAACACAAAAATTACAAAGGATTAAGAAAATCCAATATATAAACAAAATATGTGAATTTAGAATAATATTATATTAAAGAAGCAAGAAAAACCCAAAAAGAAACAACATATTTTAAAGTGCATCAATTTAATAAACAATTTATGCTGTTTTGGAAATATATCATTTGGAAAATGTAAGTTAATTAACTAACTGCTTAGAAATTAGTTTATTGTAATATTAAAATAGAACGTCATAAAATTAAATTTATAAAAATTTCTTCAGTATTTAGAATTTTCAATAGAAATACAATAAAAAACATACATTCAGTTAATTTATCTCGGTTGGAACAGATTTACAAATCTAAACATATTAATCAAAGCTTTGAAAGCGGAAAAAGTTGATGCATATAAATAAAACATTTCATTGAATTAAAATCATTTTGCATAATTAGCATAAATTCAGCTTCAACAAAGGCAGCGATTGGAGATCAGATAATGGTGTTGGATAAATGTGTTTAGAAAGAATTCAGATAATAAAACATTTAATCAATGTAGCAAATCGGCATAAAATATAAATAAATATGTAAAGGGAATTTAAATGTTTAAAAATACAGCAAATTGTCAAGAAAAACAAAATAAACATTTTTTAAGATGTATAATAATATAATAATAAATAACTTCTTACAGAACATGATAAAAATTAACTTTAAAGTCGCCGTAAGCCGCCTTAAGATAGATTTGACAATTTAAATATAAAGTAATGAAGACAGTGAATCAACATCAGGTATTTTATTTAAAAATTCTTTAAACAAAAAAACCATTAAACGTAATGCATAAAGAGTGATTAATATTCTGGATATTAAATAAAAACAAATCATACAATTTTAGAATTGTGTTAAACATAAAGTAAGAGATAGAGAGTAAAGCAATAAATAACAAACTTAATAATATAAAAAGTTTCAAAACGAGACAAGATGCTCAAGAACCCGTCATAATAAATCTGCCTAAACAAACAGATTTAAAATAATTAAAGCAAATGACAAGTATGCACAAAGGATTTGCCGATCTTGCTTTCTAATCAAGGTCCTAACCCCAATTCCCAAGAGTTCATACTTAGCTTTAAGGACGCCTCCCAAGGAGAGCCAGAAAAAAGCGGAATGGCGAAAACAAAAGAAGCTCATTGACATGCTCATTAATAATGTTATTGCCTTTTGTGCGATAAGTGTCAAGAAATTACTACAATAGGAGGGAACTCTGTCCCTAAGTTGGGAGATATTCAAACATTTAATTGTCCAACTGCTGTCGGCAATCAAGCAGAAAAAGGGCCATTGCCAGGGGCTTCGACTGGATCGTGGATCCTCGATCGCTTGCGGCGGATGAGGATCGGGGATCGGGGATCGCGGATCGAGGAAGCAGACAATTCAAACTAGAGCGTGTGACTGCTGAGTGGATTTGCATATTGCGAATGTCCGTCGCCAGTGGCTGCAGGGCTAATAATAAAGCATATTACCGGCAATTGTCTGCTGGGAGATCGGAGGATCAAGAGGATCGGAGAATCGGAAGATCGGAGGCGAAGGGTTTGGGCTTTTAGACTGTGTGCGGACTGTGTCAATGCTCCAGGGTTCGCCGAGCTGTGTTCTTGATTCTTGTTCTATTTTGTAGCCGCTTCAAAATATTTGAGACAATCGTGGTTTGCTTGTTTGAACACCTTTTCTCCCTCTGTGTGTTGCCTTTTATCTGATTTGGCATTGTGTCCATCATTTTGTTTGCTTTAAAGGACACATCTTTTATTTGGGCCTCCTGTTTATTATTCTTATTGAGGAAAATCCTTCCACTTTTTCCCCCATTTCTGTTTCTTGCCTCTCTGCTTCGGTCTGTCAACAGCAACTTGATGAGCTTGTTGAGAATATATGTAGCTACATTCAACTGATCTGGTTCTTATTGTCTAAGCCGCTCTGAACTCGTCCCACGTCGAGTTGAACTTGGATTGGCACACAGCATTTTGTAGATTTCCAGAGATTAGATCTGAACAATCATCCACTTGGCTTACGATCAATAGGTATGTATTTTCTGTAGCAGTTTGGGTTTCTAATTAATTGTTTTGTACCCGCTCAATGTGTAACATTAATCTTGGTCTAATCGATAAGCCCGTCAGCCGGGATTGTTCCTATGCTTGTGATCTGTTCAGAAATGAACAATGGGGCTTTGCGGTTTTCAATTTGAAAGGAGAGTCAAATTTTCGGCGGCGACCTGCACCACTCTCCTCCACTCATTGTTTTCCCACAATCAAAACTGCCCATCGAACTAAATAAATGCAAGAGATAACCATTCACCTTTCAGAGGGGTTCGGCCTGTGGGACTTTTAATTAGCTCCGAGGTATGGGAATTATGTCCTGCTCTTCATGACTTCCACTTGGCTATGCCGAAGATGCTCTAGGAATTAGACGAGTCTCGGGGATGGAGGAATGGTGGCCTTGGTCGGCGTCGTGATTGGGCCACAAGGATCGGCGGTGGCTTCGATGGATACAAATCTGCAAGTTTATCGCTCAAGCGAGCCGTTCCAATGCATTGCTTTCGGGTTTCTTGAAAAGGATCGAAATGATTTAGCACATTGTGTGTTTATATCGGGAGATAAGCCCAAACGAAACAGGTTTCACTTCTATGTAGTTTATGTCTTCTTTGGTCCACAAACGGTTTCTAATCGGATTAGAAAATTATATAAAATCTATAAATTGAAATTTATTTTATTAGGTTTTATTAAGGATACGAATTATTAAATATTTAAATTATATTTTTTATTTATATTAGTTACTAGTATGTATACAAAAATCCGATACATCTTAGGTTCACTGAAACTTCTGCATTAAAATGAAATTTTAGAAAAGTAACTGCCATTTCATTAATTAAAATAGAGCTATTCATATATTTTGTTATTCTCTATTATTCTCTAAAATATTAATATATATATATATAAATTATATATTAACTAGTAAACATTTCCTTAACACTTTCTTGTACAAAACTTTAAGAGAAACTTCACAGATATAACAATATGAACTAGTAAAGCTTATCCTTATAGAAGTCCTACTGCATTTATTGACCCCCATCGGTTCACTGTCATTATGGATAAATTTGACCGTCTTGAACTCCTTCTGTGCTGAGCTCCAACTCATTGTTTATAAATCCATTTCGCCAAAACTCCTCCATTCGGTTGTATATTTTAGATTATCAACATGAGCCTTGAATTCTGGGTCTGTTGTGAGCTTCTATGGACGCTTTTGTCAGCAGTTGAAGATCTCGTGGTGGGGCTGACGATGATTTTCCCGCTTTCTGGAAAAGCGCACCGCTGTGCCGAAAATTGTCACGGTTTCGCGGTCACTGCGTTGGCTTGCTCACTCGCTGTGAAGGTGCAAATTTAATGTTTGCCAATTTAGCAACGCTCTGCTGTCACCTTTGGTGTCCATTAGCGAGCGTTTATATGCAAAGTGCCGGGTATATTGGCAGCCGGCGGGAATTCGGCGGCACGGCGGCTGGCGGCTTGGCGGATCGACTTGGCCATTATCACAGGAGCAGCATCACGTTGTGGCACCACCACCTGCTGGGCGCATTTCGCAGACCAGCTCCCTGCCACTGTCAGTCCTGGTCCGGGAAATCTTCAGATACGGACACCTTGGCGGAGCAGCTAAACTGGCTCGAGAATGATGGGAGGTTTGGGGTTTAAAAAGGGTTCTTCAGTAGGAAATCAAGGAAAACAACTGCATTGGTTTTGTCTATTTATAAAACGACCTTTTAATGGCTTTATTTGAATTTTATATTCAGGAAGTTATGGTTTCTGATATAAACGCAAACTTAGCTCTGTTTAAAAGTATCATACAATTCTATATATTTTATTTTGTTTATTATTTAAAAGTTTAACAAATCAACCAAAAAATATCCTTAAATTACTAATTCTTGTGTTATTTTGTTTATTAGTTGAACGAATTACTACGACCCTTTTACCTTTTCCAAAATCTTAAATAAATAAAAAGTAAAGTAATATTATTTGTCAGCCTTTTCAGAAATTTAATACAAAGTTAACTAAAATTTATAAATTTATCATTATACATTATTATATATTACTCTAACTACCTTTGCATATAAATAGTCTCTTCAGCTAAGGCTCATGCTAAAGACAAAAATAAATTGTTGACACCATTTTAACTTAGAATATAACGCAAAAAATACTGAATTTTTTAATTTATGACCACTTGCAATATAAGACAAACACTGACTGTCAGGCAATGTGGTTACACGTATTGACAGTTTTTTAAATAAGCAATTTTGTTTAGTTTCCCAGAGATATATTTTATTTAATAAATTGATCATGAATTTTTTAATAAAATATATAAAAGCGTCTCTTAATATGAATCTTAAACTAGATATTTACTTTACATTTCTTAAACATTTGTTACTTACTCTTATGATTAATATGTATTCATTTTTCCTACAACAAGTCTAAAATAATTCATATTAAATCGCAAATTAAATACGTATTTCTTTAAAACTTTTATTGTATAACCAACCAGAGTTTGACCTTCTCCCAAGAAACCCTTGGTAGAATCCAATAAATAATGTTCCTCCCCAAAATAAAAACCAAATTTAGTGTCACATTACTTTTTGCAATCGCCTCGAATTCTCACAAATGTGCGAAACGAAAAACACACACACTCCTTGGCACTATTAGCACACAAATGTGTGTCTAAGAATTTATTTTGTATATCCATGACAAAATTGATCCCTCCCTCGGATTCTTCATGCTCATTAAAAAGTTGACGCAGAATTTTCGTATATATTTTTCATCTCTATTTTTTTTGTTGCATTTTTTGTGTAGCTTTTTTGGCTTGACCTTAGACTTAATGGGCAGGCAAAACAAGTCACTGCGGCAGTACATTGCATTAGATGTGTGAACGTGAAGCCGTCCCATGGGAAAGAGTGTGCTGAGCGGGAGGAGGCCTCGGGGGGTGAGTGAAAGAGAGGGGAGGATGAGGTGCAGGGTCTTCTGACATTGCCGCGAAACTTTGATGGTGCAAGCCCAAACCGGTCGCTGCATACCTCAATTTCTATCCACGACCTGTAGCGAAATAACACAACAACAAAAAAAACAGAATTCCAAAAAAAAAATAAAAGTATACAACAACAACAAAAAAAGAATAAAAATAAAGAGAAACGCAGTGGGTCATCGGTTATGCATGTTGTTGTTTTTACTTCTTCGTTTTCTGCAGCTTTTGGCGTGGCTTCTTCACGGCTTTTGGCGTTGTTGTTGTTGTTGTTGTGGCCATGGCCTCGTCTTCTCGATCACAGCTGAGCCCAGCCAAGAACAACAGCAACAACCACAAGAAAAATGAAAAGAAAAATAATCTGTGAAAAAAGGCATCATCAATAACAAGGACAATCGTGGAGAGGTTGCACAGAGTTGGAGTTTTTCAATTAGGCTTTCAACAACACGTTTAGCCGAGGGATAAACAATAAAACATAAAACGTTGAGACTAAGAAGAAATATGGCTTAAGTGATAAAAGTAAAATTCAATTAACTTGAAGTGTTTAATTTTGGACATATCTCTTGTGTGTAAATAAAGGCTGTAAGTTTAATTCAATCAGTCATAAAAATGATATTTATTTTAAATGTGAGATTTCTGAGGTTTAAGGCACATAAGTACATAAAAAGCAAAATGTAATAGCCTTTATGCTATTCCCTCTTTGAGTTATTATAAAACCAGACTTAGTTAATATATCAGGCATTATTTTGAAGTGTTTTGCTTATATTCCTCTAAATTTTGTATATTATAAGAAAATTACTTATATTTTTTTAGTTTACTAGGTATTTTCCTTTTTAAATAAAATCAATTTATTATTCATATAGAGAATTAAATTATATAAGTGAATTAGTTAAAAAAATACCATTAACATTTTAAATTTTGAGTGAACAATATTATTAAATTAAAAATATATTATAAATATTATTATTTGTTATATATAAAAAGTTATAAATTATTGATGAAAACAAAATCGAATACATTAGGATGAAGCAAGTAATTTTCATCAATTATGCATTAATATAAATATTTAATACATAAATAGACCGTTATCATTGATTTCAAAATTATTTTAATATTAAAAATAAATAAATTTGCAGCTTGGTGCAGTTCGAACTGGAAATCAATCATAACTAAGCCAAAAAGGTAAACGTTTAAGTTTTCGAAAATTTATAACATTTTAAATTTTTGTTATTTTGTAAGATTTTTTGATATAACACCTGACAGCATTTAAAAAATAGGATTTTGTATTTAGCTAGCTAATTATTTATCCTAATTTCATTTAAATCAATTTAAGTATATAAGTAAAAAACCCAAGAACAATATAAAAATGTATGCTAAATATATATAATAATGTAATTTATAAAATATACAATATTTTGCAGATGAACCAGCTGTGCAAAGTTTGCGGCGAACCGGCGGCTGGTTTTCACTTCGGGGCTTTCACATGCGAGGGCTGCAAGGTGAGTAGTTTTCATCCCCCCAAAACTCTGGGAACTCTTTCCAACCCGAATCGATATTTTATGGCACCTAATCCGGACAGTTGTGAGAAACCAAAGGGATTTAATTTCGCACATACTCGCTCGTGCAAAATATGATCTGGATTTTGGCTTTTACTTTTAACTCAAAGCAAAATCAAAAACATTATTACAGTAATTAAATTTCAATTCGGTAGATTAATCGATTTTTAATTGACTTTAAGTAGATACGTGTGCGCAGCGGCCACAATAGAAGGCTCACCTTCAAATGGCATGGGAAAATGTCTGCAAAATTCAGAGCACACACACATACCGATATATAAACATATATAGAGCTAGCTTAGCCCCAAGGCGAGCACAATTGTAAACTGCAGTCAATCAAATAAAAATTACATGCATATTAGGTGAGTCAGCGCAATCGGAAACAAAAGTCGCAGACACCCATCAAACACCACTCAAAGTTGAACTTCAAAATCAAGCTCTTGAACGTGAGTCGGCATCGCTCCAAAACAATGGGAATATCAGCTGTGATACAGTAAATGGTTCCTCAGCCTCAGTTGTACCTTCCTGCTCTCCAACCAGTTCTCGGTCGATCTGATGGCTGGCTCTGGGGCTGCCTTACTAGAAGTTGTCCGAATTATCAACGCACATTTTGTAATTAAAGAGTGACAGGTGCAAATAAGGTAGAACAATGGTTAAAAAAGATATTTATTACGGAAAATAGAAGGATTTAGATAAGGTTTAAGGCAATGAAAGAGGTAAACAATTAGGCTATCAAGTGGCAGCCTAATTAAGAACTGAAAACAACTTAAAATATTTCAATTACTATTAACACTGCCAATAAACTATAATATTTACATAACTACATCTAACTTTCTATTAATTAAACATCCTATTAACCTTTTTTATTTTTTTAGTCAGTTTGAAGTACGTTTTATTAATATTTATTCAAACCAAAAGTACTAATTCTTTCCTGTTTCATTGCATCCTTCCAGTCCTTCTTTGGCCGCACTTACAACAACATCGCGGCAATAGCAGGATGCAAGCACAACGGCGACTGTGTGATCAACAAGAAGAACCGCACGGCTTGCAAGGCTTGCCGGCTGCGCAAGTGCCTCCTGGTGGGTATGTCCAAGAGCGGCTCCCGCTACGGCCGGAGATCGAACTGGTTCAAGATCCACTGCCTGCTCCAGGAGCAGCAGACGACGGCGGGTGGGGGAGGAGGAGGCGCCTCAGGCGGTGGCGGAGGCGCCAATAGCGGTGTAAGCAGTGCAAGCCTGGAGCAACTGGCTCGTCTGCAGCAGGCTAGCAACCAGGCGCGGCAAACGTACCAGGACAAGACCAATCCCTGCATTAAGTCCGCCACTTCCACATCCCCGAGGATCGAGGGAGCGGCTGTGGGAACCGGAGTGGGTGTCGGATCCGCCTCACCATCCTTCCTGCATGCGGCCAAGTTCCACCATCATCACCAGCACCAGCATCAGCGGCACTTGAAGCTGGAAACCCGCCTCAGCAATACGCCCAGTGACTCCGGAGCATCCTCTGCCGGCGATCCCAACGAAGACGGAGCCACCAGTGTGCTAAGTGGCCACATTGCCACAACAACCAGCAACGCCGGCAACCTGCCCCGTTTTGATCTGAGAAATCCCAGCTTTCCGGCTAGCTCCGAACCGGATGCGGATTTGCAGCGACAGCGACACCAGGAGCTGCTCGAAATCTTTCGCAGCCACTCAGAGCCGCTGTACAGCTCCTTTGCTCCATTTAGCCACCTGCCACCCGTACTCCTTGCCGCCGGAGTTCCGCCGCTTCCCATTTTTAAGGACCAATTCAAGTCGGAGCTGCTGTTTCCCACTTCCAGCAGTCCGGAGCTGGACGAGCCTATCGATCTGTCGCTGAGATCGCGTCCGGATCCGGCCAGTCCTGTGGCTCGCCGCTCCAATAGTCCCAGCTTGAGTGAACCTGCTGCCGGAAGCCATTGCTTAGGGGAATCCCCGACCTTTGCGCGCAAGACCACGCCCCTCGATCTCACCCTGGTGAGATCACAGACTCTAACGGGTTGAGGTCACCTCGTGATTGTAAGAGAATTCGTTCGAGTGCCAAAACAATTTCGCGTACTGTAGGTTAAGATATGTACAAAATATTCGTAAAATTTGTGAAAATGGAGGGTTTTCTGAAATGATATTTTTCTAAAATAATAAATTTCTTAATTGAGAAATTGAAATCACAATTTCTTACTGATAGAAATATTCTTTTTAATTTCAATCATTTTGTGTCCATTTTCTTTTGGAAAATACCTAAAATTAGTTGAAAAACTTGTTTAATCCCAAAGCACATTGATTTAATCCGAGAATAAATATTTTAAGAACTGTAGAGAAATTGCAAATTTTGGTGCCAGTGAAATGATGTACAAAATATCCATATTCATAGGCTTAAAGTTAGCTCAATTACTGTAATTAAGTAATAGTTAGTATTAAACTTACATAGGTAAACTTAAAAATAAATTATAATATTTAGAAAAATTTACAAATGATTGTCATTTGATGTGCGATATGTATTTACATTTTTATTGTTTTCTTTATTTATATAAAAGTAGATTTTAATGTAAAATCTTAGAAACCTTATTTTAGTGTTGTTTTCGTATTGACTTTTTGTTTGTTTTCTTATTTTTAAATAATTTATTTCCCTAGGCAGATAAGAAATGATAATGATGTAAATGAAAAAATAAAATAAAAGAGGTGAAGAAAATATAAAAAAAGAAAAGAAAAGTTTTGGCCAGCACATCCTTGTATTCGTTTGAATTTTAATCCACAAACTTTCCATATAAAATCCTGATCCCTGTGTCTCTGGAGGCCGACATAAAAAGGCTTCATTCCATTGACACATGACCAAACTCTTTGTCTGACCATTTACAGCAGGAAATTTCTTCAAGTACATATCGACAGCTATATATACGATATATATATATATTTATTCAATTCAACTGTCAATATGTCTGTGTTTACGTGTATATCCATCAAGAGGCCAGCAGAAAATCCTGGCCAGCCAATGCGTTATTCATTACATAACAGTCCAGAGGCTGACATATTTCCAAATGTCAGGCTACCTAGATGTTGACTATATAAATGTAATTATGACAGGCAAAGACAGATGACACAAGTTTATCTCGGCTCAATGGGAGAACAGAGACTTGAACGGAGAACAAGACAAAAACAAATGACTTAGGAAACGAACGCGAAATGAAGTCTCCCGTGGTCAGGGTGTGTGTGTAAGTATTCTGCTATATATTGTGTTTTTTAAGGAGTCAAGAACTTGATTTCTAACAAAATATGTTGTAAACTTATAATTTGAAATAAATTGTGGTAAATTAAGTGTTGATTTGTCCAAAAATTGAAAATTTAAGGTAAAATTCAATACAAATTACATTACATATGTTGTATTTTCAAGTCAATCACAAATCTACTGACAAAAACATTATAATGGTATTTAATTAGCTTACAAACTAAGTAAGTATATTTTTTTTATATTCAAATATTTATTATTATTATATTCTAAGGCTGTAATTGCTTTTCGGAATCAGTTTATGCGCATTTTAATTGTTTGGTTGTTTGTAAACTCAATCACTAATCTAGTAAGTCTGTATATTATGTTAAGATATATGCATAGCTGTATTATCATTATAGCCTAAGGTTATGAATTTTAATTTATCCCAACCCAACCGACTACAATATACACATATACAACACTTAAAAGTCGTACTTATTCAGTAAAATCATCAGCCATTATGGACTCGACCCCATATGCATACTAGTATTGTCTTGACCGTCTTCATTGATTTATGCACCTTAAACACTTCACTCCGCGTACGTTTGGCCATCACTCACACTCCGAAGCGGGCTTATGTACGAAGACATAACTCTCTTGATTGGCTGCGAAACTCTCACTCGGCAATTCACACGTCTATTCGATGGGTCTACGAGTCCGAGTCCGAGTATCTGTCGGTGTGTTCGAGAGAGTAGTATCTTTCGGAACACGCCCCCAGAGAGCGTTTGCAGCGCGACAGACAAAGTGAGATACAAAGCTAAATAATCGCACGAAACACGCACAATTAGCCGCGCCAACGGTAGCCGCTAAACAGAAATAATGCTCGAAGCCAAAATTGGCGGGGATCGGGATCGGAGCGAAAGACTGGCTGCGGAGATAGGGGGCACAAGACACCGACTCGCGTGCTCAATATGACTTTAAAATGCATTTATGCACAGAGACACAAGTGGCCACTAGTATAGATGCTTGTTGCCAGATAGTACTCGGCACTTTCGCAATGAGTTTTATTGGTGTCTGCAGATAGAGATCGAAAAAAATGGAAAGAATGGTGCATATAGCAATGTTTTGGATTAAGTACCTTGGACACCCCAGGACCACCCCAACCTAGGTAGGTAACACAATAGCCCCTGCTGAACCAATAATAATAATAATATTTTGTGACGATTTACGACGGCCGAACTTGAAGCATTCAATAAAATGAGAAAAATAAATAAATCTATGGCACGGAGGGAAATGAAATCAGTTTACAATCCGATACAGACACAGCGGGCGGGCATTTACAAACAATGATATTCAATGCAATAATTCAAGGTTCAATTGAATTTTAAGTACGCCCCGAGCAGAGCTTCCTTCTGGATCTCTGTAACTAGAGACTGACGATAAGCTAAGGCCACCCGACTGTCAGTCAGTCAGTCAGTCTCGCCGACGGCAATCCATCTCAGCCCAGCTCCGTCCGTCCGTCTTTGTGTCACTGTGTGTCGCGCACGCGCATAAACTTTTCAGCCCGCAGATTGAACAATCGAAGGCGACGTCGTCTCGTTGACTCAGTTTAGCTCTTTAAGAGGGATTTGGCCCCGAAATTTGGGTCATTTTCGGAGATGGATTGTACAAAATGCAGTTGGGAAGAAAGGAAAGAGGTGATTAATAAACAGCCAAAGAAAATTAAACTACTGTTTTGTGTAAAACAAAACATATTATAAAAGATTGAAAGTAGTCTAGGGCGGTTTTAAGAAAAATATTTTAAAACCTATACAAATTTGTAAGCTACTTTATATTCTTAACTTTAGATATTTACGGGTCATTCAGATATTTAAGTGACTTAATTTTCTACTCGTCAATTTTCTTACATTTCTTGGACTCCGCCACTTTATTTCTTAGATACGAACAAAACACCTTTGAAGATCCGTTTAAGAGCGAACTAACAGATACTAAAACACTCTTCACCGGGCTGCAGTGAAATCTGTAAAAAAACTCCGCAACAAAGCGCTGCAACAAGAGTTCAGAGTTGTCAATAAAAATTAATTGCAATTTTATTGCTACAGAAGGCAGCTCCTGCATACAAAGTATTCGAAACGCATGGCACTTGAATGCTCTTCAGGATGCTGAGATGTCACTGATTTTTAATGCCATTTGCAGCCGTACAAAAAAAAAATATTTTTTAACGAAAATGTGATATCTTAAACTAAAACTTCAAGTTCGAAAATTACTTAATAATTGGTTTAAATGGCGTAAACCGTACATTAACAGGAAAAGAAGCTTCGAAAAACTGAAGTTTGTTTACCCTTGCATTTATAATTGGACATGGGGCCGAATTTGAAATTGTTTTTAACTAAGCAAAAAATGCCTTATTTTTAATAATAAATAATTCTTTTAAATAATAATAATAAATTTTTCCAGCGAACCCGATTGTAAATGCTGATGAAGAATGTACATGATTTATTGAAGAACGTTGATTATAATAAAAACAACTTTTAATTATAATACCAAGCAAGGGTATAAGATACTAACTTTATTTTAAGGGTATTCTAAATTCAACCTTCGTGTGCCGTAAAATTTATATGACCATTTATGTAGCTGATTCCCGGCCAAAGATTCAAGTGACCCAATTTTGCCGCCCAGCACAAAACCAAAAGCGAAACAAAAATTAATACAATTTGGACCGGCCTGATGCTGCGGGCACCTTAAATGTTAAAAAAATGCATAACACGTGCGTTCCCAAACGCGACCAACAACCGATCAGCTGTAAATTGGGACCACAAATAATCCTCTTTAAAAATGTCAGTTGCCATTGTTTGTTTCAATACAAAAGCCGAAAAGTAGGCAATGCAAATTTCTGAACAATGAATAAATAAATAAATAAAATGTCAATTATACTTAATTCAAAAAAATATATTATTATTTCTAAAGAAGCTTCAGAATTTGTTAAACATTTTTAAATAAAATTAAACTAGAATACATTTTATAAATAATGCAAGATTTTTGTTTTCATATTTAAATTGGTGAAACTTATTTTGAAACTGGTTTACCCGATACTTCGATTCATTGGTATCGATTGTCGACTGTAACCAAAGGATTCGATAGTACCAAAAGACTTTTCACCCATCTCTATTGCAAGCCAGACAAATTTTTTATTTTATAATTTTCCTGATATGCGCTGATATAATGTATCCCGTGAGCTCACAGAAGAAGTCATGGACGTTCGCCAGCGAGGGACAGCTGATGGAGTTCCGCGTGGAGCAGAACAACAAGTACATCGAGGAGCATGAAGCGGAGGCGCAGGCCTACGATGACCTCGAAGACTATTTTCTTACGCCGGCGGAAGAGCGCCTGTTGCTGAAGCAGTACGAGATCTATTTGTTCGAATTCTGTCGTCGCTTCGATCCGGCGATGCCGAAGTGCGTGGTTGGCACAGCGTTCCACTATTTTAAACGGTTCTATCTGAACAACACGCCGATGGACTATCATCCCAAGGAGATCCTGTAAAGATACACCCAGTCATTCCATATTTAATGATAAGAAAATATCTCAACCATTTCATTCTTTTTCAGAGCCACCTGTGTGTTTGTTGCCTGCAAAGTCGAAGAGTTTAACGTATCCATTAATCAGTTTGTTAACAACATCAAGGGAGACAGAAACAAGGCCACAGACATAGTCCTATCCAACGAGTTACTGCTGATTGGCCAACTCAACTACTACCTCACCATCCACAATCCCTTCAGACCCATTGAAGGTTTCCTGATAGATATAAAGGTGGGTAACTAAATCTTGCAATTATTCATCGGGTTGTAACTCCTGTTCCATTTTCAGACTCGCAGCAGTATGCCAAATCCGGAGAGATTACGTCCACATATTGAAAGCTTTATTGATTCCACTTTCTACACGGATGCCTGCCTGCTGCACACTCCTTCCCAGATCGCTTTGGCTGCCGTATTGCATGCTGCCAGCAAGGAACAGGAGAACCTTGATAGCTACGTGACGGAATTCCTATTTGTATCCGCCCGAGATAAGCTGCCTGGACTTATTGACGCCGTGAGAAGTAAGTTTATTTAAGAATTGTATAAATTTTTTGGCCTAATTGCTTGATCTCTTGTCAGAAATTCGTATTTTGGTAAAACAATATCAGCAACCAGAGCGGGATAAGGTGAAAGCCATTGAAAAGAAGCTGGATAGGTGCCGCAATCAAGCCAATAATCCGGACAGCGAACTGTGAGCTTAATTCAGCATATTAACACATTAAATTAATAATTTGTATTATTTTTAATAGGTATAAGGAGCGCCTACGTCGTTTATACACTGATGAGGATGATATGCCTGCTGAAGACGCCTCATTCCACATAGCCGATGTCAGCTCGGATACATCGGCCATGAACATAAGCCAATAATGCACACTGATATTTATTTCTCCGATTAAAGATGTAAAATTTTGCATATTTTAGTAAATTAAATATATAATCAATATTATAGAAGTGAAATAAATTTATGGAAACCTTAAGCTAGTATTTTTCTAAAAATACGAAAGTTTTTTAGGTATTTCCTACTTGCAAGCTGCGGTCCCACTGCTCATAACAGAAAACAAGAAAATCCGAATTGGAAAACAAACAAAAGTTTTAACCACATAATGCAGGATATATTCCCCTCTCTAGATGGACTGTTTCTTGGTCTGCCGGGACACTATTCCATTGCGCTGACCACTCTCCTCCTCTGCGTTTTGATTGCTCTCTATTTTGCCAACTTCTTCAAGGACAAGACCGTGGGTGTTACTCCGAGTTTCTGGAGAATCTACATACGTACATGTATGTATGATATTTGTTCACTTGCAGGAATTGGAGGACGAAGGACTTGGAGCCGATGAACCGCATGACGAGGAGGACTCCGAGTCCAGAACACCCCACGATGAGGAAACTGATGACGATGAGGCCTATGAAGAGAACTCCACCGACGACGAAGTGGAGTTCATTGAGGATCAGGATCCGGCCGGCCAGAATTACAACCACCTAATGGGTCAGTTTAAGGCCAAGAAGTTCCAGCACAAGATGGAAAAGACTCTGACTCCGGATCAAATCGAGGAGGAGCGCCGGATAGAACGGGAGCAGCTGGCGGCGATCTTTGAGCTACTGCGCAAGCAGGAAGCGGAATTGAATCTCCAGGATCGGATCAGCGATCAAGATCTAAAGAAGCAGGTGCGGCTGTACCGCTGAAGAGTATGCAACTACAATACAAAAAGCAAAGCAAAAAGGAGCTCAGCTTACCTGAAAGCGGAAACCTGTGTGATCTATAAGTTAATAGTTTCGTTATTATGTTTATCACTTACTTACTGCAGGATTGTCTTGACTTTCAATTAATTTATTTTTTTGTGGATTCGTTTTTGTCTCTGAAGACCTTTTCAGTTTTATTTTTCTTGCCAAATCCCCTTAACCTATTGTATTTTAGGGAAGGTTTTATGAAAAACAAAGAAAAAACGATACGTGTGTATTTCTTGTAGGACAGTCCTGAATTAAGTAAGTGATTTATGCTGTTTTTTATGTAAGATTTATAAGATACTCTTGGGATAAAAAACAGCAGATAAAAGTATTGCCAGAAGAAATTAAGCAGTTTCGGGTAATTAGTTCGCCAAATACGTTCCTTCGGTTAGTTTTAAATTGTACTTACATTAGCTTAGTTGCTTCTACTAAGATTTTTGGACGAGATAAAGAGTGAAGTGTGTTGTATAAAGGAAAGCTTTATTTATTTTGTTTACCATCTGGTTAAAAGAGTTTCCAGAATCCTAGCAACCACTGCCTGCCATGGCAACCCAACTTGTTTACTTGTCAAACACCTGTCCACCGGCTGTCACTCAGAAAGCGAAATCAAGGAAAAACTCCTAAGGAAAATAGTCTGGCAAGAAATCACAATGGTGAACTTTGTATATCCGGAAGAGCTATACCTCTTCGTCGAGAGCATCCGTCCATTTCAGGTGCGCGATGTGGGCACCTCCAAATGGCTAGAGGTCCATGAGATGGTTATAAAGCTGAGTCAGCAAGCGGCCCTGGAGCTAGCTCAGAACCGCGAGGAGGAGGTGAAGGAGTTCCTCATCTCGCGGGACAAGTTGCGTCTGCTGATCCATGAGGCCTACTGTGTGACCTTGTGGAAGACCCGTGTTCTGCCGCACCTCTTGGAGATAGATCCCAATCCGCAGGCCACATTTCTCATCTATACGGTTCTGTATCACGAGGCATCCGTGGTGGCTCTTTTGGATGTGTGTCTATACCATCCCAGTGGCTGCGAGACTCTTCAGGAGTCCGTTATGGATCTGGTGGACTATTGTGCCCAGGCAGTGTCTCAGGTAATTGGCCTGGTTAGCATGGGCTACCACGAGAACGAGTCCAAAATGGATGTCGATGAAGCGGTGCTCACAGAGCTGGAGCGCCAGAAACGTGATCTCATCTACAAGATCGGGCTGCGCTGCATCTCGATTCTCAACTATTTGGCGGATAACATTGCGCTCTTCCATCTGAGTGCCGCACGCCGCATGCTGGTGACCCATGACATTCCCTGGCTGATGGTGGATGTCCTCTGCTTCCGGTAAGAGTTGAGAGTGTTAATTGAATTATTATTATTATTTGAATTTGTAACCTAGCCCTTGGCAACGGAAGACCAGCAAGGGACTGCAGAAATTCATCGACGAGAAATGGACAAATGTGGAGGATTCCGCCAAAATTGTGAAGCCAGAGGCTCAGGCCTGGTTTTGTGTGAGGCAGCTACTCCTAAATGCTCAGGCCATGGAAAACTACGCCCTGAACGAGGCTCGTTGCAAGCAGTTAAGCAAGGTGACTCCCTAAGAAATTAATTGGGATGATTCTAAGTAGATGTTTTCTCCACAGCTTATGGGTCTGATGCACGAAACCCTCCTAGACCAACTGCCTCCACTCATCGATCTCAAGCAGTTCCTCAGTCGCCTGACTCTCAGCGGCAACACGGCCTCCAAACAGACACTTCTACTCGAGGATATTCCCCAGATTCAGGAAGAACTAATGAAGGAGGTGGAGAAAGACGGTGGATTCTACCAGATAGCTCAAGCTCAGGACTCCGTGTTCCTCAGCAAGAACAGACAGGACATATGCGCCTTGGCAAGTCGCCTGAGCGGGGCATATGGCACCGAACTGCTATGCGAATTGGAGCAGAATCTTGAAGATCTTAAATTGGGGGAGCCGCAGGACACCCAGGCTGGTGGTGACGCAGAATCGAATCACAGCTGTGCCACCTGCCATGCGAAGGCCAAGAAAAAGTGCGCCAATTGCAAGCAGGTTTATTACTGCTCTCGGTGGGTATTTTAATAGTTTATAAGGAACACTTAAGTTAATGATTTACAATTTTTCAGAGACTGCCAGCTCAAGGATTGGCCACAGCACAAGACCGTCTGTCTCAAAAAATAACTTGGCCAATTTATAGTAAATTTATAAGTTTATATAAATATCCAACCGCATGCTTATAATAGAACATTCCAAAAATGTAACGCGCTCGACTTTCTTTTACGTCTTTATTTTTTAATTAGCGAATAGCTTATAAAAAAACACTTTTCACGTAGTCTCTCATTCAGCAGACAGGGGACAAGCTGTTTAGCTGTTCTGCCTGAGATGGTCCTTAACCACGTCCAAAGCTTGTGTCTCCTCACCGAAATCCTTGATCACAACGACGGAGCAGCCGCACACCTTGCGGGGCTTGCCCTCCTTATCGATCTTGCACAGGCCGGACCATTCGCCCAGCTTCTTGTGCGAGTCAACGCGGATCAGGGGGATCTGGTGCTCGTTGCACAGGGCAGTGACCAGCTTCTTGTAGTTGGGCTCGTCGAAGGACTCGGCCAGGATGGCCAGGACAGCCTGACGTCTGTAAGGAAATATATAGACCGCATTAGGGAACAGTTTGTATTCGAGATAAATAGACATTGATTTTAGTGACTGTGCTCAGTAATTGGAAGGTTTTAAATCAATGTAAAATTCATAAACACGGACCAATTAACTTCATCACTGAAAAACATGAACTTATTTGAAAAAATATATAATGCTTTAAATTGTAAATTTAGCTTTCACAAGACTTTAGAACCACGCTTAAAATTTCACAAAACACGATGGCTACTCTTTTGAGATTATTAATATATAATATATGTAGTATTTTTTAAACTCCATTTAAAAAAGAAAGTACAAGGTACGAAAAAGATATAAGTATTCAACATTTTAAACATATTGTTTTGTATATTTTTAAAATATTACACCCATGAGAAAAACGTGGGTTTAAGAAACGCCGGTTGAAAGATTTTCTAAATTTCTTTTATCGTTTAAAATATTTGTGAACCATGGAATTACTCACTTGTCCAGGGCCTTGCAGGCCTGGTGGATGCCATGGACGAGTCCATCGGCAATCAGGGACTTCTTCAGCACCTCCTGAAGGGCGGTGTTAATGTCCATGGCGCCATCAATGACTGGGGCAGCGGAGGGAACATCACTGTATAAATAAAACACAAAATGTTATAGTAATCCCGTACACCAACGTATTGCATTGCGAAAACACCGATTCTGCCTTGCTTGTTCAGTAATTGGAAAATTTATAATCAATGGAAATTCATAAACACGGACCAATTAATTTCATCAAGTCACATCAAGCAAGGCACAAGTTCAGTTTTTTCGTCAATAAAACGTTCACTTACACATCAACGTCGGCCATTTTTTAGCGGTGGAGGTTTCACTTCACTAGAAATAAGGATAATATTGCCATTATTAGCTATGATGTTTAGCATTTCGCTGGATTAAATTGTTATTCGCACTTCTGTACCTTTTGACAAACCGGAAAGAAAGAAACAGTCGATGTGACCGCGCCAATAAGAAGAAAAAATACCAGCTGTCCTAAAAGTATATACCATGATATACCATTCAACGATACAAAATACTGCTTATATATACCACAGCATATTTTTATTAATTAAATGTGTTAAAATAGAACGTAAAAATGATTATTTAAATTAGCATATTTTAAGCTAAAAATATATATACCCTAAAAGATATACCCTGATATATAATTTTGTAGAGGTTTGCAAAGCAGTGAAAAAATATAAAATCATTCAAGCATTCAACCGCCCAATAATATTTATAGTTTTGTGAACATTCATCTTAAGGTTATATTTCCGAATAAAATCTAAATAAAACTTTGCAAGATATGTTCGATCGAAAAATTAATTAAACAATATAGTGAACATTAAAAAATATTGATTTCTCACATATTCGGTTCAACGGCACTATTATATTTAAGGACTTGTAAATTTCCATAAGATGTTATTTTATTATTTTATATTTAAATTTTATTTAATTATTCTTGCGTAACTAGTAATATATCAGAACTTCAGAAGTAAAAAGTAATAAATAAAGTTAATTATTTTTCTTAATTTAAACTGAGCTTACTCGAATTTATTTTATACCATATTGTCCAACGATCCCTTTGAATGAAATATTTGTGAGCAATCAAGTGATATACATATTTACAAACTTAATTTTTAATCTTACATTATGAATACATTTTTAAAATGGTTGCTATTTATTATCAATAATAAATTCTTGGCAAGGCTCTGGGAAAGTTTTTCAACAGCTTTCACAAAAATCTCTCAGTGTAATCGGAAAATCCCGCTTCATTTTCGGGAGCACGCGTTAGTCACAGATCATTCGCCCGCTTGGTGACCCCGTGCCACCTGGTAACACTAAGATAAACAATCCCAAATTCTCCCAACCGCCCGCAACTCGCGCTTCCGACAATAACCCCCTGGAAATACCTATAAATATATCTGCTAGACTATATCTGACAACCCAGTTCCGCCGCCGGAGAGCGAGTTGATCGAGTTGAAGCCCCGTGCTGGTGATCTTAAGTGCAATAACTTGTTTATGTTTACATAAGAAGGCAGCCGAAGGCAGCAGCAAGAACAACAACGAGGAGAATGACGACCACGCTACAGTAAGTTGTAGCTGTAGTGGGCGGCATTCGTGTAGTTTTATTATTAATCACTCAAAAAAACACCATGTGCTCCCGATTTTGCGGCACACAGACACCCAAACCCAAACGCAACTATATAATTGCCGAAATTTACAGTGGCATGTGAAAATCGTGTGCTTCGCCTGCCTGTGTGCGCGTGTTCTGTTTGCCTTCGTTATCTGGATTCTCGCCTGTTGTAGATTCTCTAAATGTTGACCCGTAAGATACGCCACGGGAGCACATATGAATGAATTAACAAGTCCGCCGAGGTATATTATGTATATGTACCCGTTGCTAGTTGCTGTGCGTGTTCTTTCGGCGCGCTACGAGCTCTGGGATCTGAACTATGCGGCTGATAAGGAGGGCGAGTATTTGGCATAAACAGATTCGTTGGCGGCGAAAACAAGCTCACAGTGGCGTCCCCCATAAATGATAATGCCTGTCACCAATATAAAGGTTTCGGTGTATAGTTGAAGTTGAATGATAACATATGAAATTCTTTGAATTTTTCTTTTGGCTTGATTATTTTTATTGCAGATTAATTTAATATTTCCATTCAGTATTTTCGGCATATAAAAGAACCCCCTGCAAACTTGTGGCTGTCATGCCCCTGTCGTATGCCCAATATTTCGACCGCTATGCTTTCTTTCTCCTCTGGGGGTTTGGGGCTATCTGCGAGGTTCATCGCCAGCTGATTGCGCTGAAACGCGCTGGCTGTACTCGATGCTGAATGGAATCGTTAATTGGGCGCATTAGCGTCAGGCCCTCAGAAGAGAAACATGTGCGACCGCAACGTTAGGTCTGGGGCTGGAATCTACTCGTCTAGTTTTTTATGTTTTTAAGTTAATGCTAATAATAATCCTTCTGATTCCGTTTTCCCCACAGAGAAGGGATCCTGGTGGGCTGCGGCAATCCACTGCTGGACATCTCCGCCATCGTGCCGATGGACTTCCTCAAGAAGTACGCCATGAAAGAGGACGATGCGATCCTCGCTGAGGAGCGACACATGCCCATTTACCAGGAGCTGGTTGAAGGCTTCCAGGCTGAATTCTTGGCAGGCGGATCTGTGCAGAACTCACTGAGGATCGCCCAGTGGATCCTGGGGCAGCCCAAGGTGGCTGTTTTCTTTGGTTGCGTCGGCCAGGATAGGTACGCTGAAATTCTGGCGGAAAAGGCTCGCGCCGCCGGTTTGGATGTACACTATCAGGTGAAAAAGGACGTGCCAACGGGCACCTGTGCTGTCCTAATTACAGGAACACATCGATCACTCTGTGCTAATTTGGCTGCTGCCAATCACTTCACAATCGACCACTTGGAGGAGCCCGCAAATAAGGCCCTGGTGGATAACGCCTTGTACTACTATATTTCGGTAAGTAGAACCGTAGATTCCTTGCCAGAAGTAATTAATTAATGGCTGGAAGTCGCGGGAGTTATACCTCAGCGATTTTAGAGCGGAGCACTTTATAGGTTTAAGTGCAATCCCATAAATATTTGTCTACATACATACATACGACTCAAAGAAAATAAGGGAACTTTTAAAACAATCAACGCATTATTGTGAAACCCATATCTATAGCCCATGAGCTAGATGATTCCCGACAGCTATAACAATGTATTATATGTTTAAGCTCTTATAGTTCTACATGTATGCGAACTTAATATAATTTTACCTTCTCATTTTACTGCGATTAAGAAATCTAAGGACTAAAACAAAAACATTATTAACCATAGATTTGTTCCAACAGGGCTTTTTCCTCACCGTTAACCCGCCGAGCATTATGAAGGTGGCCGCCACCGCCCATGCCAATCAGCGACCGTTCCTAATGAACCTCAGCGCACCATTTATATCGCAATTCTACATGGCACCGCTGCTGGCCGTCCTGCCCTACGTGGACATCATCTTCGGCAACGAGGCGGAGGCGCATGCCTTTGCCGAGGCCCAAGAATGGCCCACCGAGGATCTGCGCGAGATTGGCAAACGTCTGGTGGCAATGGAAAAGCTAAATCCGTCGCGGCCGCGCATTGCCATACTCACGCAGGGCTGCGATCCCGTGCTGCTCATCCAGCAGGATTCGGTGCAGGAGTTCCCGGTCACAAAATTGGCGGTGCATGAGATTGTGGATACCAATGGCGCTGGGGATGCATTTGTTGGCGGATTCCTGTCGCAGTTTGTGCAGGGCAAGTCGCTGGACGTCTGCATCCGGTGTGGCAACTATGCGGCCGGGCACATCATTAAGAATCCGGGTTGCACATACAATGGCAAGTCGGAGTTTGTCGAGTAATCCCAGAGGTGCGAAAGCTACAGAAACCTTACAGGCGGAAAAAAGTCGGAGTCGGAAAAAGAGGCAAGCAAAGCGCAGAAAGATTTGCAATTGTTAATTAAGTAAATGAGAGTGACTAAGACATTTTGTTAACACTGATAATTGTTTGTACATATAACACACACTCAGGCACACCACACACACAAGCATACACACATGTGGATCGGGCGAGAGTGTGAGGCTTGTGTCTTATAGATAGAGCAATATTCGAATTTAAATTGATAATAAAACAAAAGTGTGACACACACGCGAGAGAATCGCACACAAGCCAACAGTTTGCACAACTTGAAATCTTTGTTTTTACTGCCAGATAGGAATACGTGGAGATTGCCTCAACTTTTTATTAAGCGCGTCTCAGTATAGATACTTGTAGGCCACTATCTAATTACGACAGACGTCGCCCCATTGCCTTATTAGGCCGATTTGTCAGCACAATAAATTATAAATATCTAGCCGAGTGACAATGTAAGCAATGCTAGGAGTCGTCACCAGATTAGATTATCAACAAAATACTCGAAAACACCTGTAACGCCGGTGGCGAGTGTAGCAGTGATAATATTCAGTATCATAAATTAGCAAAAATATTTTATATTAACAATCCCGAGGTCCATCTAGTGATAGTTATCTTGGAAAAAAACTATTTATAGTCTTTCCTGGGAAAAGTTGATCAAAATAGAATAGAAGTGAGAGTAGCTTCCTTTGGATTTCCCACAACACGACTAACTTTGTTGTTATGAGAGTATTCGGCACCACATGCTAAATATCACAAGTCTTATTGTTTGTGCTCGGCAGATAAACTCATCGAGCTGTTCCGAAATGTGTGATTTGTAATCCCCATAAATTTGCAATCCTTTGACCCGTCAGCATATTAGATTATCAGCAATTGGCTTTGACTAGTTTATATGAATTGAAAAGAAAAAACACGTTAAAATATCAGAAAGAACCTACTTTCAAAAATACAATGTGCTTATTTGGGCTGTACGTTGTTTACCTAAAGCTAAGAAATAAATCAATGTTATGACATTGAACCGCAGTTCGCCAGATCGGCTGCTAATCGACTAGATAGCCCCGGATGAAGGGCAATCCCGTTGGCACTCGTTTCTGATAGCGCACGTAGTCCGATTGGAAGAAGTTAAGCAGGGAATACTCCTCGACATATATGCGATCGTGGAAGAACAGCCAGCTGACCAGTGTGTAGATGCAGATGCAGATCGGATTTAGCAGCACTATCTGGGTACCAATGGACCACCAGAACCAACCGACATACGATGGATGTCGGCAGTAAGCGTAAATACCGTTCGTGATCAGCTTATGGTCCGAGTGCTTCTCATTCTGGACCTGTGTGTTAAAAATAGAGTATGAAACGCATTTAACAACTTTCCAAACTAGATTATTTTCAACTAACCAAATGCGTGAAACTCCGTCCGGCTGTAATAATGGCCGCTTTGCGCACAATCTCTCCAAACGAGCACATGACGACGCCCGCCAGCCAAATGTAACCAAAGCGCTTGAACTCCGGCAAGAAATACACCTCCAGCGAGAACTCCAACCAGCTGGCAGCCGCAGCCAGTCCATAGTGCACCGAGTGGTTCAGCATAAACGAGTCTAAGCTGAGGGTGCGCGGATTGGCGAAGGCTATCACCAGAAACTCAGAGTAGTGGAAGACAGACATGAAGCATCCATATACTCCGAACTGCTGCCACTGGGTGGGCGCAAAGCAGATCACCAACACACTTACGACCATGGCAAAACCAAGGAAGGATGCTCGTATGGCCACCTAAGGGGGTAGGGTATAGAAAGTAAATAATACAGATACACGTGAGTCTTATCGAATGTGAGTCACCTGATAGTCATGGTTCCTTAGCACAAAACGAATGACCATGTTGATCAGGGCGTAGTACAGCACCGGTCCCCACATCACCGCGCCCCACACCTGGGGAACGATTCCGTAGTAAATCTGCAGCACCGAGGGGATCAGGATTAGAACTGCAGTAATGACAAAGCAATATAAACTGATGCGGCCGTCATAGCAAAGCGGAGTGCAGTGGGGGGAGCCACCAGGTCCCGCGGCGGGGACGCGGGGGCTGTTTGCACACATGAGGTCTAGATCGGGATACTATTTGTGCAGCAGGTGTGCGCTAAAACACGGAAATTTGACTTTTTTAAAACATTTGCTTGGTTCGCTGCACCGAAATGTAAATAAACCGGCAAGCTGCCGATAACGATAGATTATAAAGTAAACAATAGTTAAAAGCGACTGTAAAAGATTTTTAGAACCAAGATAATTTTCCTATAAAAGGCATTAATAAAAATTAGCTAAAGGTGAAATTAAACTAAAATTAAACATGATCTTGTTTATTTTGGATTGGAAATCTTAGTATTAGATAATATTAAGGGACATCATAAGGAATATTTACTGTTCCTGCCAGCGATACTTCTTTTGAGTTTCAAATATCGATAAGGTCCACAGCATATTTATAAAAAGTTAAAAGAATATTTAAATATTAAAAAATATATTAAGGTTAATGATTACTTGATTTAATGTGATTTTAAAATGCTACAGATTTCATTTATGTCATTAATATTTACTTGCTATCGATAAATTCTCGGACTGACCGACAAGCAGCTGTTAACAGTGCGGTGTAGGTTATGTAAAAAATAAATAAAATTCTTAAGAACAATCAAACAAGGCAAAGATTTAATTAAAAGTTCTGCAAATAATGGTGTTCCTTAACCTGGCCTTGATGGTGCGAGCACGCGGTCCGGATGAGTTCTGGCGCAAGCGGCGCATCTTTAAACTGGCAGCCGTAAGTATTTTAATTATTTTCTTTCTTAGAATTAAAACTATCAAAAATCCTTACATTCGGTACCTCCTGCAGCATTACCGTAGCCGTACCCGCAATGTCTATTCCTTTGCCATTAGGAGTGTCCACAGAGCATTGGCTTACGCCACCAAAGGACGCAAGCTGAAGAAGTTGGACATGGCGCAGCTCTGGACGACGCGAGTGGAGGCAGGATGCCAGCAGTACGGCATGGGTCTGGAGACCTTCAAGGAGGGTCTGGCCCGTTCCGACATCTTGCTCAACAAGTATGTAAAGCCTTATGTATGTCCCAACCAACTCTAAAATTATTTCTTGTAGGAAAATGCTTTCCGACTTGGCCATTTGGGAGCCGCGTTCGTTTGAAGCTCTGGTTAACATCTCCCGGGAACGAGCTGCGGTCGAGGGACTGCCGGACATCAAGCGGAGGTCTGCCTTTAACCAGGTATATGGCCTGAGGAACCTGAAGCTGGATTAACTTAGCCTTATCTTTAGTAGGAATTCAAATATAGTTTTTTTTTAAACAATTTCCCTATTGTTTTCTCTAAGCGTTTTAGACGGTTGCTAGATCAGTTTTTATTAATTAGAATTTTTTGTATACTATTTAACAAGTAACTCGAAGTTTATTCACTGGCGGTCCATGCGCATTGCAAACAAAAATATTGCATCAGCGGTTTATTGTATTTTTGGGGATTGTGTGTGGTGTTACGTACTAATAAAAACATAGAATTCATAGAATTGTGAGACTGGGTCTGGGTGGGCAACATCTACTCCAGCTTGGCCAGGATGTCGGACTCGCGGAACAGGAAAAGCTCCTTCTGGTCACCCTCCAGATTGACCTTGGTACCGCCAAATTCGGGCAGGAGAACACGATCGCCCTCCTTCACGCCAATGGGAATGTGGCTGCCAGTGGTCTGTGCTCAGAAGAGTAATCAAATTAGGTGATTGTCATTCAGAGATAATTGGGAAATACTTACGGCATTGCGGGTGCCGGGACCAACTGCGAGAACGGTGCCCTCGAGCACTTTGCCCACCGATTTCTCAGGCAGAACGATACCGCCTTTCGTCTTGGTCAACGCCTCGGCCCTCTGGATGAGGATACGGTCCAGCATGGGGATGATCTTCTTGATAGCGGCGGACTGTAATGGGTAAAGAAAGCCCCCCAACAAATTAACCCATGTTTTACACACTGATTACACAACAGTAGTTGAGTTCCCCGGCAAGTCGGCTAGTTGTGGAAGCTTCTCGAAACACTTGTAGCAGATGGGTTTCAATTGTGTTTTTACTTAGATGTTAAGTAATACATATTTAACTCACCATTTTTGTTCTTAAATGCAAACTGGACTTCTCGGAGAAAGCTAAAAAGTGAACTTTTTACTTAACTACACGTGCCGGCGTAACTTCGATAGCTGCGGGTCTTCTAATCGTCAGTGTGACCATTCGGCGTTCCTCGATAGAGGTGCAAAAACATTGATGAAAACATCGATGCATCGATAAATCAATCAATACAAATCAGAATTTTTTGAATTATTTTAAGACCTTTGTAAGAAATTGTAATTATCAGTCAATAAATTCTATTTGCTTAATATTGTTTAATATTGCTTTCATTAAAGTTTACATTCATATGTCTGCCACATTGGTTTTGAATGTTATTTTTGAATTAAGTAAATTTAAAAAATAAAATACTTTTGAATCACAGAAATACAATAAACCATATTTTTCAATTATAATATTGGGAAAAGAACGAAAAGCTAGAAACATAGAAGATCGATAACGACAATCGACAGTTAGCAATATCGATACTCTCACGACAACCTGTTAGCCTGTCTCTCTCTGTCTAATAGACTGATTTCGTCTTGATTGTTTGAGTCACCATGTTTACACTTTAATGTGATTTCTTTAAGAAAATCCAAATCGTTTTTATCCGAGCCTCAAGTGACATGCCGTTGCTACTGCTGTTTAAGAACTCTGCCATTCGTTTAAACTTTTATGTTTTCGAGTAATTTCCTGATTGTAAAAGACCCAAGGCACTGAAAATGGAACGTCGTGGCACAAAGGCCCTGGAGCACTGGTGCCGTCTCATAACAAGTGGATATAATGGAGTCAAAGTTGAGAATATGACCACTTCGTGGAGAGACGGACTCGCCTTCTGTGCGATCATCCACTACTTTCGTCCCGATTTAATACAATTCGACCAACTCAAGGCGGCGAATATTTACGAGAACAACAGCCTGGCCTTTGCCACGGCCGAAAAGTATTTGGGCATTCCTTCCTTGCTGGATGCCGACGATATGGTTACCTACGAGGTGCCCGACCGCCTATCGATCCTCACTTATCTTTCTCAGTTTTATAGGGTGCTGGGAAAGAACTTCAAGCTACCGAAGGCCGAGGAAGCCATATGTGATGAGGGCGAACCGCCGCAGAAGATGATGCACATCGTGGGCGTGCCCAGACGCGACAAATGCCAGAAGTGTGAGCTTCCGGTCTTTCTCGCCGAACGTGTCCTAGTGGGAAAGCATGCCTACCACCGCACTTGCCTGAAATGTGCTCGATGCGGATCATTGCTCACGCCAGGTAGCTTCTACGAAACTGAGATTAATAATACGTACTGCTGTGAGACCTGTCCCGATGAGGAAAGTGAATTTAGCCTAACTTCTGATATTGAAAATCGTTCGCCATCTAAGGATCAAGCTGCCATCGGAGGCCTGGCCTACTTCAGCGATGAGGAGGAGGTACAGGAGAAGGGGCAAGAGAAAGGAGGCTTGCCTTCTTCTAAGTTACTTGAACCCACAGCAACGCCTTCAAAAATAGGCGACAGAATTAAGTACTATCAAAGATTAAGTACTGAACAAGATGTAAAACTAAGTAGATCGCCCAAAACGGAGGAGTCACCCAATCCGGCTGTACGAGAAGTCAATGAATCGCCCCTAAAAGCAGATGAACAAAGACCTAAGCCAGATGAGAAGCAAAACATTGTATTTAAAACAGAGGTTTCACTTCAGCCTGTTGTACGGGATGATGTTAGTGATACGGCCTTAAAGCCTGAAGAACAAAAGTTAAATACTGAAGTAGATGAAAAGCAAAGTACTTCACCAGAAATTGAACCTCCTCTTAGGCCCATTACACCGACTAATCCGCCTCCAACTTCCCTGCCCAAAGAGGAATACTCGATTTTAGTGACAGCAAGTTCTTCGGAGAAACTAAATGAAGAAGTATTAGACGATTCGGGCAGGGCAACTGATGAATTACCCGTTCTAAACGTGACTCACCCAATAGACAATAAACCTGATAATGAAGTAAGCTGCACAGCAGAAAAAGAAAAAGAAAGTATAACAAGTAGTCCTAAACAAGAAACTGATCCTAAGAGACCACCTGTTGTGGAGTCTCCTGAGAAGAATATTTCGGAGACAGATACTGATTATCCAGAGGATTTGAACCCTTTTAAAGAGGACGACAGCCTTAATCCCTTCGACAGCTCTGACGATGAGGTGGAGCTTTTAAAGCCAGTTCCTCACACGGGAAGCGACAGTTCAACGCCAAAATGTGATAAAATCGGACCGCCCATATCCAAGCAGCCAGAGGAACTACATTCCAGAAGTCCTACACCTTCTCAAAGAAAAAAGATGCCCATGCCGACCCCGAGGCAATCTGTGCCGAAGCCCAAGGCTCCCTCTCCAGGCGCCAGTAACACTCGCTTTTCTACGTCAACAGAGAACTTGGAAACGCCGAAAGTCTTTCAACGGGATACGAATGAGCGTGGCTCAAGTGTCTCCTTGCCATCGGGCAGTGGGCCTCCCAAGCCGCTTCGCGCTTCAGCAGCTAACTTAAGGCACGAAGATTTAAGTTCACCCATGCGCAAAAAGCGTCCAGCACCTCAGCCGCCAAAGCAACCTAATTTTGAGGAGCCAGGATTTTCGAAACTATCCGACGAACAGAAAGCGCTCCTGCACGACCAGCTCCAGAAATCCGGCTCGAACCCTAGTGACAGAAGGTTAATACCACTGGACCAGAGCCTCTTGTCGTCCGAATACAAGGAGGGTCAGAGCGCCGACGAGGAGTCAAGTATAGTTTATAGGCGCATTTTAGTTCCGCCTACGCAGTCCGAACATTTGACGCCGGATCACCTGAAGGGGAACCAAGCGATTACCACTGCTGCTCCTATCGTTTATAACGACTTCAATAGTCCATTGACCTTCAACAAGTCAACGCACGGGAAGTGGAAGAGGCGAAAGGGACCGGCTCCTGCTGTGCCAATACCGCCGCGTAAAGTGCTCCAGAGGCTGCCACTGCAAGAAATCCGGCATGAATTCGAAATTATCGCCGTACAGCAGCTGGGTCTCGAGAAGCAGGGCGTGATACTTGAAAAAATGATCAGGGATCGCTGCGAAGTAATGGAAAATGTAAATGACGACGGCTCTTCGGCGCCGGGTGCGGATACGCAGGCAGCGAACTCCAAGGAAGTCGAGGATCTTATATTGCAATTGTTTGAGCTAGTGAACGAGAAAAACGAACTATTCCGGCGGCAAGCAGAGCTAATGTACCTTCGACGGCAGCATCGCTTGGAACAGGAACAGGCGGACATTGAGCACGAAATTCGAGTATTAATGGGTCAGCCGGAGCGCAACAAAACAGACTCAGATAAGGCCCATGAAGAGGTATTAATAGGTCGCCTCGTCAAAATCGTCGAGATGCGCAACGCCGTCATTGACAGTCTGGAGACCGATAGGGTTCGGGAAGCTAAGGAGGACATGAGCATCAAGGACCGGCTGCATACATACAATTCTGAGCGTGATATCTCTGCCGTTCCCAACAATGCCAAGAAGTTTGGCAAGAAAATGTCAAAGAAGGAGAAAAAGCAGCTCAAAGATGAACATAAGAAAGATAAAGCCCTGGACGCTGATGAGTCGGAATCGACGCCGGCCATGGAAAAGGTTAAAAAGAAACATTTAAAGAACTTGTTCTTTTCAAAAGCTTCAAAATAGGGAACTTGTCAGATAATTTTTTATTGCCATAGATATGCACATTCCAGTAAATATAAAACGCAAGCAAACAATATTTTCTCATTATGTTTAATAAATTAATTTTGGCACTGAAAATTTGATGTCTTTTATTTTTATGGCAAAATTGATCGAAGTCAAGGGACAAGTGACAAGGGACAAGTTATATAGTTTCTAATTTTGGAATTTGTCATACATGTATTGACTTTATATTGGTCCTACTTTGTTTTTTTTTTTAGTTTTTATACTCTTGATAAAGCTTAGCGACGGTGGGTTCTAGTAGATGGTGATATCGATAGCGGAATATTCTTTCTAAATCCGCCCAAAGGTCAGAAGAAACTGGCTAATACGAGAAATAAGAACGAATTTACAATTATAATACAAATAATATAATAAACAATTTTATTATATGAGTATTTTATCCCTCTCTCGCTTCGTCTGTGTCGGATATCGATAGCTATTCAAAACCATCGAAGTTTCTGCCCCCGCTGAACTGAAAGCTTTTTCTGATAAGAATTGCGATCTCAATGAATCAGTTTATTCCGTACTTATTCCTGCCGATTTAAAAAGGTTTTACCATTTTATTCTTATTGAAGTACAAAGAAAAGAAAGGGGAGCCACAAAGTGAAACGGCAAAGGTTAAATTTTGAAACAGAATCGCATAGAAGTACACATTTTGGAAATGTGATTCCCCCTTAAAAACTTGTATTTTTAAGTTCCTAATTAACAAACAGACACAATGAATCGGGAAGAGCGGCACAGAGGCTTCAGGGACTCCGTGGATGAAACCTGGAAGAAGGAGTGTAAGTTTTTGGATCAGATCTTCGACCAGGGCATTTCCTTAGAGCCCAGAGAGTACTTGCAGTTCCACGATTATGTTTACCACCACTGCTCCAGCATTGTCCACAGTGGCAGTGCACGGGCTCAGGATCCCGGGGCTCATCTGCACGAGAACCTTACACTTTACCTTACCGCCCGGCTGAGAGAAATGGCAGCAGAATTGGAGACCATTACGGATTCTGAGCAGCTGATCATCGTCTATGCCAAAAATTGGCAGCCTTACCAGAAGGCGTGTGCGGAACTGGACCTCATGTACCGATACTTCAACGTCAACTGGGTAAAGCGAGAGCGGCAGGTGGGCCACAACAATATCCATGAAGTCTACCCAATGGCCATGCACCTCTGGATGCAACTCGTTTTCAGGTCGGTCGACAGGTCGTTGGTGGACGCCATTCTCCGTCAAAAGAAATACGCTGCCTCCCTGGTGTACCAGGTGCTCCAGTCCATTGTGCAGCTTTATGCCAACGATGTTAGGCAAGAGACGTCGGTTCGAAATAAGTTAATAAACATATTCGGAATGGAATCTGGCGTCCTGCAGTTCTATGCGGAACAGACGACGGAGGCGTTCAAAAGAATCCTGGAAACCAAAAGATACTCGGCACTCAAGCCCTTCCTCAAGTACGCCTGCTTGGCTATGCCCGAGATCGAAGAGGGAGTGAAATTTAAGGAATTCCTAAAGGGGCATATAGCACCTCAGCTAAAGGATGCGATTGCAAGGTCAAGAGGTCCGGAGGATTATGTCCAGGCCGTAGTGGGATTGCGGCACGGTCCTCTGGAGCGTGGACTTCGAGACCACAAGAAACTGCTTTATGTTATTGATCAGGTGTGCGAAACGGCAATTAATTCGAAGGAGATTAATCATAAAATGACGTCCACTGAACTGCTGGTCAGGTATAGTCACCAATTGTTGACGACGAAGCATCGGCGGGTAGAAACGCTCAGTGATGAGCTCAAACGGATTGTAGAGGTTGTAGAATTCATTTTTGACAAAGATATATTCTTTATGCGATTTAGATCTTCGCTGAAAAACCGACAAATCAACGAAACATCCACCTCCGACGACCTGGAGGTAACGATGATTTCCCATCTAGCGAAGAGGTTCGGACACGAAGCCACCACAAAGCTTTCGGAGCAGCTGAAGGAGATACAGAAATCCAACATCATAAAAGATCAATTTGATTCCTATTTGGTCGGTAGGGAAATAAAGCTTGGATTCGATTTTCGCCTCAAGTGCTTTGAAGCCAAAGAAATTACGCCCCAGATTAGTTTAATTTTGCCGTTGGAACTCCAGCAAACCGTAAACGTTTTCAAAGCGTTTTTCCTCAATAGATATGAGAAGCGAAAAATGGAATTCAATATTCAGCTATCGTCTGGGGAGATTATCATTAATATCGATCGAAGTTCTCCCTATTTTGTGAAGGTGAGCATGCTTCAAATGGCGGTCTTGCTGCTGTTCAACCAGAACGATAAGTACACGGTCGAGGAGTTGGCGGTGACGTTGGGCACCCAAATAGATACCATAATACCGGTGAGTATGCTTCTATTGGAAGAAAGTCCAATTAGGCAAAGACCGTATGATAACAATATGCAAAACGCCCAAACATTCAAATGCGTTTTTCATTTTGTTATAACGGTTTTGGTTAAGTGCCTTTAACTAAATTATTTGCAAATATTTTCCAGATCTTGGACAGTTGCATAAGGGAGAGAATTCTAGTCTGTGCCGAGTCATTAACAGCATCCTCCTATGTGGAAGTGGCAACGGAATTCACAAACAGAAAACGTCATCTCAACATCAACACAGTTCCAACTAAGCAAAGAAAAATCGAACCGAAATACGATGATGAGGAAATAAGGAAAAAGCGCTCTATTCGAGTCCGGTGTGTGGTGGTGCGGATCATGAAGAAGCGAATGATCATAAATCATGCACAGCTAATTGGTGAGGTTATTGAGGAACTGAAGAATCACTTTAAACCGGACACAAAGCTAATTAAAAGGGAAATTGAGTATTTGATCGAGAAGAGTTACCTTGAGCGTTCCGAAAATAATTCATACACATATGTAAGCTAACATAGGTTTCACATTTATTTCCTTCTTATTTTAATATTATTTTCTATTGAACCTATGAAAAGCCACAAATTTTTGTATAAAATTATTCAAATACTTTTTCTGCTATAAAATGCATTTAAGAATGCAACAAGTTTTTAGACTGTTACAAATTATGGTCAATCCATTTTTATAAAAAAATACCAGGTTAAGCCATTGTGTACCTTGTGTTTTTACCTTAGGCTATTATTTCTTCTTTGATGCTACGTCTATAATAACTATTAACTATTACCTAAAAAACAACTTAAATATATAAGTTAAACCCTTTTTTATTTCTATATTATTGCCATCAAAATAACAAAAAGTAATCAAATTCGAAGAGGTTTTTGTCTCAAACTAATGAACTAATACATGCGAATAAGTACCTTTCTAAATTTTGTAAGAAAGTAAAAATAATTCCAAATATATCTTTGATTCTGCTTTTATCGGATAAAATTTCGCGTTGTACAACAATAATTGAAAATATCTGAATTGGAAAATGGTTAAGTGTGTAAGACAATTACTTTCGACTTACTTAAGGTTTATTGTGGGCTTAGAAGTAGGACAATTTTTTATATTTTAAAGTTTTCTCCAAGGAACATAAAAAGAACAGCCAAGAGTTCAATTTATTTGTTCTATTGTTATGTTATAGCATCGCACTTTTAAGTCAATTTTTTAAACTTTTTTTTTTTTCATTTTCAACCAAAAATGTTTGATTCATAAATTATACATCTTATCTTAAAAGATTTCTTTGTTTTGACAAAATTATTAAAGTATTTGAATTCGAGGAATTATTCCACTTTTTCTATGGCAACTATAGTATATAGTCCAATGAATTGAGATCCAGAAGGGTAGTATGTAGGGATGAAGTGATGGCTGAGCGTCGTACAGGTGGGAATAGAGGATTGGACTACATGCAAATATGGCTGGGAACACAGGTACAGATCTTTTACTTGCGGCATTTTTGGTGCTTCATCTCGTGGTCATCGATTTCCTTAGCCGTCGGCAGAGACACTCCGTTTTCGCCTGTGATCACCTTAAAGTTAGAATCTATTGAGCCGAATCCAAAGCGACTGGCTGGAGCCATGTTCAAAGCCACATCGCTGGACATCGTGAGATCGGAGAAGTTCTGGCTGAAGGCCAGCGACATACGCTGCACTTCGAAGCAAATGTTTCCGTAGATCAGCCGATCGTGCATCTTGTGTTGCAACATGGCCATCTTGGCAAGATAACGCAACTGAGTTTGTGTTAGAGGTCGGGCCGAGAAGTTTCGGCGGGACTCACTGCCTCCGGTGAGCTCTTCACAGAGCAGCCCCTCCAGCGGTAGCCCGAAAACAAGGGATATGGCTTCAGGCAACGAGCAAGGCAATTTTTGGCGGCGGGCCACGCATAGAACTACGAAGGAGTCCCAGATTCCGCCCAATTGAATACCATGCCGGTGATCCAGGTGATCGGTGATTCGATGGCTGTAGTGCACCACCTTGCGGGGCATCTCCGCCTCCAGGATTACTGCCAGTTCCTTGAAGATGGTGCCTAAGGCTCGGATGTCGAAGACATAGGTCTCATTGGCCGTGGCCACAGCCAGCACGGACGTGGGCTGGTGGCGTCCATAGAAGCTGGGCTCCACCAGCAGCGAGAGGCTGCTCTGGTCCCGCATGTCGCGTAGGGCCTTGTGGTACTTGGCATCTGTCTGCTGGATGTATATTATTTGGTTTAGCTTCCGCTCCAGGGACTCCAACTCGTGGTTTGTCAGCGTAGAGCAGATGGGTGCCTCCAATGGGTCCGATTCCAACACAGTGACGTAGGACAACACACTGTCATCGCTGTCACTATACGCCATGTTGTTTCAAAATACTGTCATGTATTATTTAAAGTTTAAATATTATTCTTGTTTTGATTTGAGTTTTGTGGCTCGAAAAGAATAGTGTGCCCGCCTGGATTTCTGCTGTACAAGAGTGAGGAGTGTATTTTTACCCTTCTGGCAACTGGGAACACTGAAACGGTCTTCATGTCGAGGCTGCCAGACTGTCCAAGGAAACTCATATTTTTATATATGCAAATACGCGTATTTTACTCTTAATAGGTTTTTAGAGAAGTTTTTAGAGGGGCTTGTTCACTACCTTTCTACCTATTTTTATCATCAGTTGTTGTGGAATATATTTTGAGGAACCTTCAAATTCCACTTGATCAGCATTTTTGGCGGGCAAATGATGCGGTCATACTTTGTTGACAACCGGCAATATTTTAAACACAATATTCGTTATTCCATTGATAATTCGTGTTAAAGTAATAATTGTTACTAAGCTATTGGCATGCGTTTCCGCTGTTGGCATGCGTTTGGCGAATAAAGCTGGAAACCAAAATTATATATATCCTGACTTTCCTCCACAAAACTAAAAAAATTTTAGTCCAAAGGTTCAGCCAGTCGAATGGTAGGCCATTGAAGCGAATGCTCTTAATGAATTAGTTAGCTTTATATAAATAAATAAATGTTTTGCGCTTACCGATCGGTCCTATCAGCATTATACATAGGATATAGGATAATAATCTTGGTTCGGACTTACCCGCAGTTGAGGACACTTTCATCGCCACACCGCAGACTTGTTCGACATATATCGATAATTAAGTCCTTTCGAGTGCAGACATTTTATCACAATTATTAACACAGTTCCAGAGAGATGGATACTTCGTGGGTGAACGGGTGGAAAGCCGCGGACAGACTGAGGCTGCTGCGGCGAGTCGCCTCCCTTTATAGGTGATAGAGGTGGATAGAGAGAGTAAGAGAGAGAGAGGGAGAGAGAGAGAGAGAGAGAGGGAGAGAGGGAGAGAGGGCGAGAGAGAGAGGGTGAATGGGATACAGAAAGAGAGCGAGGTAGAGAACAGGAGATATAGAAAGAGATAGAGCGAGAGAAAGAGAGAGAGAGAGAGAGAGTTAGAATGATAAGGAGAAAGAGAGAGAGTTTGAATGATAAGGAGAACAGGTCGAGAGACTGAAACGTAAAGATAATTAGAGAAACATGGGAGAGAGAAAGTGAGAAATTGGCAGAGAATGATAGGTATCTCACAATCTCTACAGAAAACTACATAACAAATAATTAATAATTATTTAATAATTACTAATTATTGAAGAATACCCAAGGATGCCACTTATGCGTTGCAAACCTAACAGAAATGTTTTTTGTCTAATTGTTACACCATTCAGGCTACCAGCAACAGCTAAGCCAAATGAACAGCAAAAACGAATCTGGTTTTGTTTCTAAATGTTAAAAAAGTTTATTATTTTAATATTAAACTGTTAATTTATTAGCAAATTAGTACAAAATATTTGTAATATTTTTCGATTTAAAAAGGATTTTGAAAGGTGTCCAAAGTATGGCTTTACAATATCCAACCCTTTGTATTAGCACATTTTTAAATAATTTGAAATTTTATGTTTGTTTAGCTTTTCTATTGCGCAAACCAAATAAATTAATAGTATTTATTTTATTGAAAGTACCTAAAACCTATTACAAGTCCATAAAGAGCCCAATGAGTAATCGGTTCAATTACTATCTCCAGTAGAAGCGTCTTAAGACCCATCTCATCGTCCAGCCAAATTGAAATGAGCTTTGTCACTCCCCATCGCAACACCCCCTCGGGCCGATGGAAGAGGGAACTGGATGCGTTGCTGGGATGTTGATTCGCTTTTGATTCGACCGCAAGTTAATCGGGTGCGATGATATGTTCGTCGGCGAGGTCCAGTCGATTTGCTAATGGAAAACTCAAGACTGCAAGATGAGACAAATAAGTGCTCCGTAAGTCGGCTAATAATGGAACCCGAAGCGATTACAGTGCAAAAGGTTAATTGGTTTGTAAGCGCGGCGAAAAAGAAGGAAGGCAAGGAAAGTGTGCGCAAAATACTGGCCGTAAGTCCAGGCAGCTGACTCAACCTAATTGGCGCACGCGGCGCATACTTAATGCGCTTAGATGCGGGCCAAGCTCTCCGCTTTCACCACTGCCGTTGCCGTTGCCATTTCTATTGCCACTGCTATTGGCCCTGCAGAAGCCGCTTTGGCGTTTGTAATTAAATCCCGACCAAGGCAGGCCAACCAGCCCAGGCGCCCAACTGCACCGTTACTGAATTGAGCCGTTCAAAGGGCAAATCAGGTTTAATTTTAATGCGCTTGCTAAGTAAATTGAGTGAATCAAATATATCTTCTCATCTTATTTTGGACGTTCTGGTTTGAAAATAAATTGGAATTGATGGCTTTAATGCAGCCAAACGGAAGTTAAATATGGGAGCGAATTTTATCAATGGATGCAAATAAATATATGTAGGTTGTATCTCAAGTATGAAATTATGGGTGTCTAAAAGTGAGGTATGAAATTTGGTATCATTCTTTTATGCAGCATTTTATTTCTCCACAATTGATTTCAGCAAAAGCGGAAGACAAAGTCCAAGAAAGTTATTGACTATCAATTACGATACCAAAGAAGCCACTTCCCCTCGATAATTAATGTCATAAACAGAAATCTTCCATCGTATAATGAGGCAAATAACCGGGACTCAGGTTCAAAGCTCCTCGTTTCCTTTATTTTTGCGTTTTGTTTCCGTTTTGCGCGTTGTCAATTATTGTTGCATACTTTGTGGCGAACAATGCAAAGTGGTTAATGACGGCGACAGCGGCGTTGGCGTTGGTTAGTGGCCTTTTACGTCGGTCTTTGGGGGTGTTAGAGGCTAACAAGAAAATCCCTCTATGCCAACACGCGCGCACACCGTAATTAAGAGGCACTCCACTCCATTCCGGGCACCGGGGAGCACGATGGCCTCGGGCCAATGGGAAAACAATGGATGAACACACGCCGACCACCCACCCTTTCTGTTTCGTTTCCCGGGCCTGGCCCGGAGCTGACCCAATTAGTCGCGCAGCGTCTCCATCCTTCCACCGAATCTTCGATGTGCCACGGCACAGTATCTTTCTAGTTGCCAGGCTCCGAGTTGCCACGTTAATTAAATTATCACGTGTCAATTAATGCTGCCGGCCCAGCGACACACAGGCGGAAAAACGCAAAGGGTGAACCATTCACTTTGACGTCCAATGGAGGCGCTGTGGAACACGGTGCGTGTGAGCAATGCCTGTCAACTATCAGCTGTCGCAATTTCTCACAGACCCTGGCGCCACATTTTTCGTTTTTACCACAAAGCAACCAAAAAGCGGGCCATAAAAACTGTCGCTCAAAAATCCGTTTGATGATTCCCGTCAAAGTTTTTCAGCGATTTCATATTCGGCTTTCCGCGGAAGTGCGAAAGTTCGATAACAACGCCTGGATTTTGTGGACTTTGAGGCGAAACCAGGAATGCCGAATGATTGAAGTTCATAGAACTTTTTAAAAATAATTTCCTAGACACTGGAACCTCTCTTTTCTGATGAAAAATGATTGTTACGAAAAATATGTATTTAGGGTTTTAATCCTAATCCTATTTGTAGGTATGCCTTAGTCGGTGTTTCCAAAAGAACATGCCACGTCCGATTCCGTTCCACAATACCTCCTTCGCTTCATTCGCATAACGGTTAAAGTTTTTCAATTAAACGATTAAAATTCCAGCGCTTTTCGCGCGTTTAATTAAACTCAGCCCGCGGCCAGCAAATCAGAGTCGCAGTCTAGCATTTGTTTGGTTTTATGCTCAATTTGATTGTGGAAATGCCTTTGGGCCGAATGCTGAATTCCGAATGCTGAATGCTGAATGCTGAGCAATTAGCGGTGGGTGTGCGACCACTTGATGATGATTTCTTTGTAATTTTAACATGAAACAGGAAAATGTACAATTAAATATAAGGCATGCCTTTAAATATGGTAAGTGATCGTTTAATCATGTTTATTACAATTTCCTTTTTGTGTCGGTTCATTCGATGGGCCAGGAAAGGGAAATTGAGGGGAAACTTGAAAATGATTTAAAATTATTGTGCATAAAAATGATAATAGGAAACAAAGCATATTAAATATTCTTAAAAATATTTATTTTTAAACATACTTTATTATAAGTAAAAGGTAGAATGCAAACCTATTTTGTTTTTATGGTATCATTAAACTTTTAAATTCTTCACATTAAATAAACACAGCCAATAAATAGAATTTATGCCCAACCATCCCTTTTCCACCATCGATTTACCATATTATTCCGGAAAATCCTATTTATTTAATATGCAGAAAATAGACAAAATGGCAAAAATGGGCTGTGCCAAAACATATTTCACACCTAACAAGCTTACAAGCTACTATTATTGCCGTTGCAGGCTGGCTGCTTAAATGGGATAGCCGCAAAACCGCAAAATTTGTGTTACATTTGCAGGCTATCGTGTCAGCGAATTGCTATCCCTTTTTACTCTCTTTTTTTGGCAACATTTCAGTGAAAGTCGTGTGTGGCGGTTGGATTTTTTCCTGTTTAATGGCATACTTCTGGGCGCGGCGCCAACCACCGGTACAGGAGCGGCGGCAAAGAGGCAATCGGACGGCGGGGTTGCAATTGGTCTCAGGTGCGAAGTATCAACGGCGGTGTTATTGTCGCCATTGCAGTTGTCCATAATGGTTTCGGCCATAAGCTCAGACGGCACTGCCAGCAGCAGCAGCAGCAGTCTGGTTCCCCGCAGGACGATTGTCCTGGCCTGCCAGCGTCGAAAACATTAACAGGCATTTTTATCGCCTCATCCCCTTCGAACAGAGGGCGCGGATTGCGTTTGCAGTGCTATTTGAATGCCTTTCTGAGGACAACCGCCACGGCCATTAAAATTCCGATTTCGTTCGGTATTATTCCAATCAGGAAAGCACCCCTTTGATAAGCTTGAAAAAATTCGTTTGTCTTTATTCAACTTTTTTGTGACTGGCTGCTGGAAATTCTGGGTATATTTTAAGTTCGATTTGAGTTAAATTCCTTCCATTATTTGTTATGTTTTGGGGTTATTATAAACAGCAAAGAAAGCAAACTTTTTTGATTCTTAAGAAAAACATAAAAAAGCCTTTCTTAAGCTAGAATTATAGTATAAAATATATCCTTTTTGAAATGCATTTAATAATTTTATAAATAATAAAATAAGGGAATCGAAGGATTCCCATTTATTTATGTCAAAGGATCAAGCCGGCAGATAGCCCTTAACATTTATGATGTCCTCCATTTGCATTGTTTGTGTGTGTGTGTGTGTGCGGATGTCCTATATTCGTTTATCTTCCCACGGATAGCGCATTGCTGGGTGCGTAATTATGTGCAATATAAATGCTTAGTGGGGGAAATTATGATGCAATAACTTTTCACCCCACGGAGAAGCAGCCAGCCACTTACATACATTGAAAATGCCAATCGAATGCCATCAAACACAAGCACACACAGGCGCATGCACAACAGCAACAAAGTGCAAAAATATACACAAGAGTGTGGTGGGTGAGTATCCTTTGATCCCTTAAGCAACCAATGCGTATACTCAATTTTTATGGCTTGTCATTTGCTTGCTACTTTTATTCTGGTCTCCCCGTATTTTCTTCTTATTTTCTTTTTGAAGCACCACTCGACTCCGTCTGAAGCAGGAAATATGAAAAAGAAAAGTCGCAGTGGGTCAAGGGGGTGCGCCGGCGAAGAAGGACTTCTCGTTTTGCGGAATTTTCGGGCCTGCAATCTCAACATTTGTTTCACCCACTTAGACGAAATTACATAGCCCGAGTCGCCTCTCAGTCATCTGGTTCCCCCTACAGCCCCACCCCTCGCAATTTTCTCTTCCTTCTCGGGTTTTCTTATGCCAAAGCCCACCTCTCCCCTCACTTTTCTTTCTGTTCGGCTGATCCCTTGTATTGCCTGGATTTTGTGCCTTTCATTTGCGGCTTGGGGATTGTGTGTTTTATGCTAACCATAAGATTTTCGTTGCATTTACTTGACAAACAGGTGGAATCAAGGAGGCCTTACTTGGAGAACCATATAAGCCGGCCTTTAGTGAAATAAATTTTGTGTATCACTTGTACACTTTTTGTTTTGTAGCAGACAATGTTTAAGCACTAATTAAACAGGAGATTATTCATTTAATCTAACTTTTAAGAAACTTTTAACTTGAACTCTTTATTAAGCTGTAGGTACGTACAATAGGTGTAATTAATAGATTTTTATTTCATATAGAATTTAATTTCCATTTAGCCAAAGAGAAAAATATAAGTAAATACACCTACTTGTCCAAAATATTTACGGCTTACATATATTTTAAAACTATTTTTTTAAGACCGTAAGAAATTACAATTTCTAAATAGGCTTCAAACTTTCATCTGCTTTTGAGACCCATTTCAATCACTCTATATCCTCAAGGAATTGTTCACTTTCTGCTAATGGAAAACTGTGCATCGGAACGCCAAAGCAATATCACACATTAGGTCAACAAAAAAAATGAATATCAGAATTCAATAAGTGTGCGAGGAAAGTATGAAAAATATTCTAAATTCCGTTTGGCTGCATTCTGGGGCTATTTTCCCAGTTGGGCCAAAATTTAATAAACAAAAACCGAAAATGCCCTAAGAGCAGGTTTTCCACACACAACCACACCCACACACTAATCGATTTATCCTTGGAGAGGCTGTGTGGCATCATTCAATTTCTCGAGTTGGATCGAAAAATTGAATCCAACTGCATAAACATTTGTGTCCCTCGAGTGAAATTGGAAGAAATATGGGGAGAAACGGTCGACAGGCGTCTAATCAAATGGAAGGCACTGGGGGGCAGATGGGTATTTTCTAAGCCGTTGAGCTCTCAAGTGGCCTAGCCCTCCTCATCTTCCTCCTCGCCTCACCCAATGAACTGTGACCAATTGACTTTTGTTCTCTCCGCCGGGCAACTTAATATTCATGATTTATTTGCCATTCTTATTTGAGCAGGACATCAAGTGGGGCAGCAGCAGGACCCTGGCTGCTTCGCCCGCTTTTAATTTCCTTTTCGGCTGTGTAATAATAATTTAAATACATTTAATGCTATGTACTCAACCTGCCTCGGTCCCATGCTTTTCCTTGCCCTCATAAAATAATTTGTCATTAATCATTTCTGTGGCCGGGACAGGCAGTTGAGTGCTGCTCTTTTTGCCTTTTCTTTTCATTTTTTGCGGCATAATTTTGACTTCTGCGTATTAATGCATTTTAAATCGCGAGCATTGACCAATTGTCAACCGGCGAATTAATGAACGTCTCTGTGATTTATGAATATTCTCTCATGGCCTTTAAGGCACTTTCTTCGGGCGGCTCTGGTTTTGCCTGTTTGGTATTCATTTTGACTCAACCATCTCATTAATCATGTGAGAAAAAACAATTTTTGGATTTTTGTATTATTGTATCGGGGACGAAATGGGAATAAATGTTGAGCATAATTGAGTTCTGTTATAAATAAACAATTTTATAGATTTTTGTTTCTTTAGGTAGTAATGACAGGTTCTTACATTTCTTAAATCACTTTGTACTCTGGCACCATAATTTCACTTGCCTCGTTCAAAATATTTCCTGAGAAACACTCAAGAATTTCCGCAAAAAGACGAAATATTATAATTGCCTCCTTTTGCGTAGTCAAACCTCAAGTAAAAGCTAACAAAATAGCTGGCATTTTTTGCGGGGCCTCTTTAAAATACTAAAGCAACCAGGAAAATATCCCGAATGCCACAATCCGAAATACGCAATAAAACTAAATGAGCGTGTATATATATGTATGGCCAGAAAGAGCATACTCTGGTATTCTTGCAAATCCTGAGCAAATAAACCAAGGATGCCAACAAAGCAAATATTAACAATGCCAATAAAAGGAGGCGGTAGGAGGGACGGAGCGAGGAAGTAATCCTCGAAATAAGTAATCATTATGACCATCAGTAAACAATGTACAGCCAGCCTCAGAGAGCTATGTAAAAAATGCAATGGGACTATCAAAATAACAATAACCCCAAGGACAACTCGGCTGAGATATGGTCATGACAACCCCTACTCCTTCAGCTCTAGGGTCTGTGTATTAGTCCTGGAAGCAACTGCCTGGACATGGAAGTGCGTGACCAGAGGACATTTCGGTGCGCCACTAAAGATGGCATCGTGATGGGATTGCGGGGGACTCCGACTTTCAAGGTAAATACATATTTATTGTAATTACAGGAGATTAGCTCAAGCGATTCCAGAATCAGTTAGTTTTAGTTGTCCTAAATGGTTGAGAAATTCCAATGATTAGGATGAGAGGATAGAATGCAACATGAAAGCATTATACCATGTGGATTAAATATTCAAAAGCCTACTTTAAGTTGCTATATGAGTTTAAGTAAAGCCAGAAGCACGAGTATGCTTCCAAAGTGTTGCAAATTCCTCGAAAATTTATTATTGGTAATAAAATATTCAAAAACAAGCCCCCTTCTTAGCCATTAGCTATTTGAAATTCACTAAGACCCTGCTTTTCGACATCTAATTTTATCAAATTCACCTTGTGTCTCTTCACTAATCCTATTCACATCTCCTGGCAAACAAACAATTCCGGACATGCCCACAAAACAAGGATAATCACCGACAGATTTAATGGTATTTTTATGTTGGACTAAAGGATTTTTAATTGCTGACGTGGTCGTGTGGGTGTGGAAGACAGGTGAATCACAAATTAGACGAGAATTAACACCAGCTCCCGGCGGCGGCGGCGGCGAGTGACAAGTTGGGAAATTGATGATGGCTCTGGGCATTCATACGAGGCCGAGTTAATTACTTTTGTGTCCTTAAGTCCGTTGCCTTTGATTTAATTCATGATTGTCCTCGGTCCTTCGTCCTGCTCAGGTGAAAGGCGATTTTCTCAGGGATTTCGAATTTCGTGTGCGAGCGAGGTTAATTCTATGCACTCTTCCGAGGCCCCATCGCTGCAGATGTAATTAGGACCGAAGCTGGTGTTCGTTTTGTGTGCCGGCAGACATACATACATAAATCATAGTTGTGGTTGATCCTCAAACATCTGCATAATTACACTTTCAGTTCGTGTTTGCTGCAATGCCATTTGCGTATGAGTATGAGTATGAGTCTGAGTACGAGTTCTGTTTTCCTCACCATTTTATTAAACAGAATTCTGGCTTGCCAACACGCCACATTCGTATATGCATGCCGCAGCCAGTTTTCGAGTTTTTCGCTATTCCACTTTTCCGCTTTCCCCGGCTGCGGCAGCTGCAGACAGCCAACTATTAAAGGCCACTTCAAAACGAAACCGCCGGCGGTCTGTCTGACTATCCGCCGTGGCTTCTCTCTCTGCGACTTCTTCCCTCCAATCCTGCGGAGTGCTTAAAATTTTAGCTACGTGCGCGATCTACGTGTGGGCCACACCTGCCCCAGAGACAATGGCCAACTGGAGTCTAGCGGAGCGAGAGAGAGGGTGAGGTGGTGAAGAAACTCGCGGAGAATCCAATGTAATTTAATGTTTCATTTCTACACACTTGGCCGCCTTGGCGTATACGTAATATCGCTCGACACACGTTGCCCGGCGCACGCGATGCCAACGTGACGCGTTCGCATAACCGGGTAACGAGTTTTATATTCTGATAAATAGAGCTGGCAGCGTGATCGGGGGAGTATATCTTAATCAGAGATATTTTACTTATAACTTATAACTTATAACTCTTTTGAGTTACTTGTCTATATCTTAGCTATTAAAGCCGTAGGAATCTTGTAATAATAAAAGGTACTCCTTATTATATTTTTAAATACAATTTCTGCCTTTCATAAATTTCTTTTGTACATTTTTTTACAAAGGTATAAAGATGAAGCTCGCATAGCTTGAACTATTTTAAATATAAAGTAAATTCTTCTATTCTTACATTACAAATTTCAAAGTCACACCATTAAGATGTACAAATAATGTTTAAACCCCTAGTAACGATAAACAAAAAGATTTGCAAAAACAGAAATAAATCTTAAAAGAGTAACACCAAGATTTATTTTCCAACTTTTAAAGCCAACTGTAATCACGCCTTCAGCACTGATCCGGACTCCGAGTGGTGGCCAAGTGAGGTTAGAGGTTAGATGTTCGAGGCCAGAGGCCAAGTTAAAGTTTTGTCCTCGTCGCCTTCATCAAGTGTTTCTACACGCCCAGCGCAATTACGGTAATTAGTGTTACGTTTCCACTGCTGTTAGCCCTGTTGCTCCATTGTTGCCACATACAGCCAGCTGCCTTTGGCTGTATGTTTTTTATATAAGGTTTTGCTGCTGCTATTGTTCGGTGTGCGGCTCACATGCAAAGCCACCTTCATGTTTGCCATGGAGAGCAAATCAAACCTCGCCAAGCCAAAAATGCCAACGCAATCAGACATTTCGCTTTATTTTATTTCATTTCATTTGATATTATTTCAGTCATTTTTCGTGTCGTCGCGTGTTTTCCCAATATATATCTGTGGCTTTTGTTGCTGTTGCTGATGTTGATTCAAGTCGCGACATCAACATTAAATCAGAGTCAAAATGCAAAACAGCAAACAAGGGTTGTGCTCCCTCGTTGTATTGTTTAAATTTGCAAAAATCAAATACTTCAGCTCCGAATCGGAATATTTAATTAGTTGATTTATTGGCGGATTGCATGTGTTTGTTGTTATGGCCTGGCCCTGCTTTTCCCTCGTGGCGAAATCGTTATTTGCGTTTTCGCAAGAATTTCTTTGATTGCTGCCTGCGACTGAGAAAGAATTCAAATGTACAACATCGGCCCTTTGGCTTTAATAAGCTCTCCCCGTCTCCTTGTGAATGACTGCATCATTTTATTTAAATTCGTTAATTAACTTTGTAAGCGAGTGTAATTGCAACCGATTATTTTGCAACATTTAAAAACCCTCCGAGGAGGGGCCTTCATTCAGCTCGTATTCGAGTGGGATAATGCGAATACATAGCCACAAGGACCCTGGGACCAGATGTGGTTATGTTGTTGCAGCTGCACCCAGCGATCTAGTCAGTTGTAATCGCAGTTGTTGGCTTTGTTGTCGCTGTTTATGCATATTTAACACCCTTGAGCTATTATTGCGCGATTAAGCGGAAGAATTTAGCCGAGCTACGCATTGTCATTGCAGCCGGAGTTGTTGGGGGTCGCAGCGCACCAAAGTATGCTATATAAAATTATTACAGTGGGACAAAAAGCCTTTTTTTAGAAAAAACTGCATTGGGTTGTGACACTGGGATGTTGGTTTTATCGGAAGATTCTACGTAGGTGCGAGCATGCCAAATTAACTACATTCCTAATGGAGCAGGAGTCAGGGTCACTCCTTAATGCAAATGTTTGTAGTTGCCTCTTTTTCAAGCAATATTGCAGTGTCATTAAAATAGAATTTGGAGGGATCATTATAATAATAAATCCGAATTTTATAAGCATAATAATTATTTAAATATGTTAAAGTTAAAAAAATATACATAACAAAAAAACGTAGATCGTACGGATGAAGAAAACGGAACCTAAAAATATATTTTATAAATGTATTTAAATTTAAAATTTAGACCAAAAAAAACCAAATGGCATTATCTTTCATGCTACAAGAATTTAAATTTAAACACTGTAAATACATATTTAATTTAAATAATTTTACTTTACGCATTTTGCTTTGAGCTGTCACTTAAATTCATCGAAATTTTCCAATACTGATTAGACGAGATTTCTCCAAACACCCAAAGGGTCACTCTCTTTAAAGAAAAATTAATAAGCCATCAAAATTAAAGAATGTCATAAATAAAACTTGTATTTAATTTAAATTTTTAAGTGGTAATTTAACTTAGCTTTCACTTTAAGGGAGGCATCCCCTGTACTTCTCACCATGACCGATCCACACACCAATAGCTCCTCTTAAACCCAGCTGATTCCAAGTATGAATAGCTACCAAATTATCGACATTAATGACTTCGAAGTTTTTACAGCTTAAAACCGAGGATCCACAGAGGCTCTAGACCTATGTATTGTGCCAGGTTAGGACCACGTGTGCGATCAGCAGGTAGCCCGAGACGATCAAAAGGGTGATGACCATCAAGGGGAAGCCGTACCGGAAGAACTGCAGGAAGCTGATACTATAGCCATATTGCTTGGCAATGGCTGCTCCGACAATGTTGGCAGTGGAACCGAAGAGGGTTCCATTGGCCCCGAAGCAGGCACCAAAGGTCAAGGCCCAGATGAGCGGTTGTATCGGGACTTTGATCGTCTTGTTATGCGCGAAATCCATGATCAGCTTGAGCATCATCGTGGTCACCGGCACATTACCCACAATGTCCGACATGATGGCCGTTAACCAGAGGATCAGGAGAATAGCCACCGTCAGTTGATGGCGCTCGTCCACGTCACCAATCACTGATACCACCCGGTCGCTCAGAAAGGTGATTAATCCCAGCCGATCTACAACCTCAACGAGCACGAATAGGGCGGCTAGAAAGATCAAGGCCGCCCACTCAACGTGAACGAGAATTGGCTTGATATTCTTCGCCGAGGACAGGATGATCAGCAGGAAGGCGCCCAGGATGGACACCCAGCCGAGCGTGGCGCCCGACATGAATGGCAGAGGGTGCAACAGAAAACCCAACACGACCACGCCCATCGTAATCAGGGACTTAATCAGCAGTGGCTTATCCTGGATGCCGAAGTGGGTTTGCAGGTAAGCCAGCGTCTCGAAGTAATTGTTCGATGGTTTAATCTTCCTCTTCCTCGGCAAATAGCTTTCCCGTATCGTAGTCGCTCGTTTCGTAACCTCATCGGTCAGCCGGCGCCGCAACGTCGCCCTGTAGGCCGAAGCCCTAACCTGCTGGTCACTCAGCTGGAACATTTTTTTCCGCATGCACAGGTAGACGAAGGGAGTCGTTATTAGCAGCGCTGCCAGCACCCCGGGTATCATGTGCGCCACAAAAATGGGGAAGTTGATACCGGCCTTTACCACCTCACGATTGGTGGATATAATCACATTCGGCGGATCCCCGACCGGGGTCAAAGCTCCACCGATATTCGAGTACATTACCACCCCGAGCACGACCAGCGGCGTCTGAACCTTGACCGCCTCGCACAGTCGGATAGCGATGGGGCTCATAAGAAGCAGCATCGTCACATTGTCGAGAACACAAGAAAAAACGGCCGTGATTAAGGCCAGGATGAAGACCAGTGGCCACGCATGGCCCTTCGACATTCGGTAGGCCGATATCGCAAGCCAGTCAAAGAGCCCGGTCTCGGACATTATTCCCACTATTATCATCATGCCCATGAGGAGCATCAGGGTCTCGTAGTCCACCCACGAGATGATCTCGGGCAGAGTGGGCCTGTCTCCCATCGCCGTGAGTATCGCAACGCCGCAGTTTGCCATTAGAAGGGCGGCGAACGTGTGATCCGTTAGCTCGAGGATGATTAGGATGTAAAAGCCTAGGAGCAAGAGGGCGGCATATATAATTCCGTGCTTGCTCACAACGGGATTAGAATCGATGATCGTCACCAGGGAAACCGTGTTACCGCTCTTGCTCTCTAACAGTACCACCGCCTCGAGTCCGCTTTGCTGCCTGTTTGCGATATTAAAGACTTTGGAGGCTTCGCCGTAGCCGTTCGGGTCCTCTAACAGATACACATTCCACATGTCCGTGCGGTGGATGGTCTGGCCCGAGTCCCGCCACTCCATGCACACACCAACCGCTCAACGTCCTCCGTATTCCCCGGGGACATCGTCAGATCCCCATTGATGGGTCCGCGCAGGGTGATCTTGACGGCATCTTTACTTTGAACCAGGTCGTAGACCACAGTCTCCTTGGGCAGCACGGTCACCAAAGAGGTTTCAAACTTATCGGGGCCCCATCGGATCAGGATGACTGCGAAGAAGCCCCATATGAACAGCAGGAAGACTATCTTAAGGAGGGTAAGAGCGAGTCTCCACCTCGGAACTGGTTTTAGCTCCGCCTCAGACTCAGGGGGGATTCAGCTTTCTGCTGCTGCGTACACCCCAATATTCCGTATTCTCCCGGCAAAACTCCAAAATGGCCATGACTGCGAAAGTCGGGGTAATAAATTTAGATTTGTAACTGCAAAAAATTCACTAAAAATTTTCATTTGAAGGCTAGGTAAATGGAAGTGTACCGAATAAACTCTAACTTTTTTGTTAATAAAGGCTCCGGTAAGGAGCTCATTTTTTGCTCACGTGTTTTTAAAAGAGATTGGAAAATGTCTAGAAGGACTTTGTATAGTAGTCTGCTACAAAATTAATGACGAAAACGTTTCAAAAACAATTAAATCTGTATTATATTTAATATTTAAGGAGGATTGTGTTTATTTTAATTATATGTCTTTGAAATGTATAACCCATTTAAAAAAAAATTAAAAAAGTTTCTGTATATGCAAGTATAGAAGTAGACTAAATATCATAAACAATAAATAAATATATAATGCGTGTAGGATTATTTCTAAATTTAATGCTTACCTAAGATTTTTACGTTTCCTTTATTAGTAATAGTTGTTCAGTCAACAATCAAGTTCCTTGAAGTTCCAAAATGTGTTTTAACAAGGAATTTATGTACAAGAGATTTAGTAGTAATTGTTGCACACAGCTTCCACAGTGCCTTGTGTGCTTTGAGCAGAAGTTAAGTGCCGCTTGAGCCTTTTTAAATATAGAGAATCCCCCTATATATAAGGATGCACTGAATACACCCTCCCATAACTGCAGCCATAATACGCACCATTGCCGAGCATTTGCCCTCCCCGTGTCCTTTCCCCGCCGCCCCAAAAGGACCATTGTCAACTGACAATGCCGCCGGCAGATGTGTTGATAGTTCCAAAGAGTTGGGCAAGGGGTAACCAGGAGGAGGAGGAGGAGGAGAAGGAGTTGCTCCTGGGGACTGGACTGGGGGATGGCTAAGGGACTGGGGGCTGTTGCCAGTTGAAGGCAAATATTAATAGCGCAAATTTTCTTTCGCACAGCAAGGCTGAGAATATGTGTGCCAGGGCTAAGAGGAGGACTCCCTGTGGTGGGGAGCTTTCACTTGTTTTACCATTTTAAATGCATGAAACGCATAAATTTCCCTGCCTCTCAGTGTATTTATTTCGCTTTGCCCCCATTTGTTGCATACAAATCAAATTTATTTGCCTTTTGTTTACATTCGCTCTTACACACTATGTAGCTCTGGCAGCAGTCGGTCTGTTTGTGTTTTTAATTTGAGTGCAGCAAACATTTTCAATTGATTTTGTTTCTCGGTGTTTTGGTTGTTTTCAGCTTTTTCTTTTTTTTTTGGCCTACATGCATCGCGAAGAGTACCAATATTTGCTTTATCTCTAGGGAGCGGAGGGAGTGAGAACTCTATTAAATTGATTCGTGTTTTAATGGAATTGGGATTGGAAACGGGGCGAGCGGGGTCTTGTTGTCTTAGCCATTAATTGAAAACTGCTGATTGAATAATGAATGCATGGGCAGGCTCGGATTAATGTAAATAAACAATGTCGCTTAAAACTACAAACCCATAGGTTTCAAGTAGTGTATTGTTTAATTTCGTGTTAGTTTCAAGAGTTGCAGTTTTTGTTGTATTGTGCAATTTATTTTTAAGGCTAAAATAGGCGCCTTTAATTCACTGTACCGAGCACAAACAAAAATTTTGTTTGATTCCTCGTTTAATAATTTGAACTCTAAGTCCTCTTTAATTTCTTTTATACATTTTTATTAATTCTCAGCAGAAGAATAAGCATCATAACAGCTGCCCAGGCTGGCCATAATAGAACTTAGAGCCGAGATATCCTAATGTTTAATTAAAAAGACAAGCCGTTGCCAGAGCCAACATATGGAAATGAAATGCAAGTGCCACCATAGAAATGGTGGTGGACTTTATTAAAAGTTTTACAATGGCTGTGAATTCCATATGTTGCTAAGACATATTTCTGGCAATTGTCACTTTCAGAAATAATGAAAATATTGCATGGCAAGGAAATATTTAGAAAACAAAACATCGAAAATGTAAACCAAATGTAAAAAAAAGGTATTTCTATTTAAATCTAAAAATATAAATTAAATATATTTATTTTTATTTAAATACAAGATATTTTAAATTTTGTTTCAGGTGTAATAGTCTACTTCGCTTCATTTAATTTCTGTCTAGAGGAAGGCAATCAAATGGAAACACCGAGCCGCACCTTGACTTGACCTATGTATGTATGTGGCGGTGGTCTGATTAAATTTCGGCTACCCAAAGCGATAATTATGACACCTTAACACCCCCTTGTTTCCCAAAAACGTACACACACTTCCTTATTAGAGTGGACCAAAGAATTTCTTTGAGCGGTAGAAACTGTATTATAATAAAAATGGTTTGTTGATTATTTAACAGGCTAACAGGTCGTATGAGTAATTTATGCTTGAATTTTCAAAGAATTTTGTTGAGTTAAGCTTCAGTTAAGTTGAGTTAAGTTCAGTTACGTTTATTATATATTATAATATATTGGCCATACGAGTATTACAAATAGAATACAAATAGAATACTTTTACCGGCTAACAAATCGTATGAGTAATTTATATTAAAGTTTCCATTGCAATGTCTTAGCTTAAATTTATTTTTACAGATATTTTTTGTAAGTTATTTTTTTGTAAATATATACTTATACAGTTTCCCTTTACCCCAACTACAAAATTTCATTTACAAAATTGCATTGCTCTGAGGTCCACCCTACTGGTCATTCTCAAAGGACCCTGGCTAAGCTGAGCTAAGCAAAGCTAAGTACAGGGTGGGGTCCTTTGAAATATTGCACAATCAGCGCATTAAATAATTAAGTACTTAATTAAATAGGGACCAGGCAGCAGGTCGCAGCGATCCAGAAATAAGCAAGTAATTTTTCCATTGTATTACACTCCGTGGTCAGATGTGCATACAAATCGTGGGGTTTGGTAAGGTCCGGCTTGCCCGGGCTTGGGTTTAGCTCCTGGCTTAGGTGGATGTGAGCGAAAGAGTTATTTGTCTTCATTTATCTATGCCCATCACGTGCCACGCCAAAATTCGTAATGAAAACTAAATGAGAGCAGAGACCGCAGAGCTTGACTTGGCCTGTTGCATGCTGGGCATAATTAACTATTCGATTACGAGAGCAATTGTCTCAATTAGTTGTTACCGAGGTTATTACAGATTTACTTTAGTGAGTGTGAACGGTACATTTTTAAAACGTTAAGTAATTTTATCATTCAAACATGTTGAGAGACTTGAGCTTAAATATCAAAATGTACAATAAACATTACCCAACTTTCTTAGTCTTAAAGAGATGACCCTTTAAATGTTATTTTTCTTTGTAAATATTTTCCCTTACATAAAAGCAGATCCTTAAATTTATTTAACTTGAAGTCAACCAAGTTAGCTGAAGATAAAAATACAAATTCTTAATGAATCCATTAACAATCATTAGCCAAAGAACACTCCCATTGCGAATTACTTGGGCAAGCCTTTAGCACATTTACATACTTCAATTAGTGAGAAGCCGGCCACTCGCCCGCTTTTCCGCTTTTCCGCTCTCCGCCCCTCCGCTTCCAGACAAGCAGACAACCTAAAACAAGGCTCGCCAGATACAGTTATGTATGTTGTGTAATTACACAAATGCATTTATGTTTCATACTAAACAAGATACAATGCGCAGACGTTTTGTATTTGTGTAGCCATTCAGACGCATACAAAAGGAACAAAGGAATACGGGGTGAGATACGGGGGAAAATGGGTGTTTAGAGAGTAACAGGGGGCAGGGGAAAAGGTTGGGGTAAAAGTAAAAGTAGAAAAGTAAATGCATGCTGCACATGCAGAAAAATTGCAAACAAATATATGTGTATGCCAGCATTTTAGCAGTTTAAGAGCCATTCAAGCATTCAAGGTGTTCCTTAAGGGTGGACGCAGGAATACCCTGTGTTTTTTTTTAATTTAAAATGAAATATATATATATTAAATACGAATACGTGCTGTATAAGTTCACAGAGAAATATTTTTATCTGTATTCATGAAAGTATTGTAAATAAATTTTTTAAAGAAACATAATAGAATACAGATTTATGTTTAGCTAGAAAATTCAATTTATTGAAGTCTAATAACATGAAAATTACACGCATTAATCTTGTAAACTTAAATACTTAACAACTGTAGTATAGAGATACAAAAAATAAGTATGATTCGATTTTTATCTCTCCTTTTTCTTCAAATCTAATTCCGATTCAAAGCCTACCTTCGTGATCTAAATATTTCCCAAGTCCATCTCCCAAATTTTAGCCTTTGTTTATCATATCTCAACTATCCCAGCCCCGTATATCCCATTCAAGTCCAAGAAAAATAAGAGGTAGCCGCTGTACAAACATAATCAGTGGCATTTTCATTCGGCTGCATCAGCACAAAGCAAGCTCTGGCTCAGACTTAATTAAAATTTCATTGTGTGGCCCGCTTTGACTGTTCTTGTTATTTTTTGTTGTCTAAATCCCATTCAGATTTCACCCTTCGCTGGCTGGGCGCCATTGTTTTCGGCACAAATGCGTTTTAACTTGGCCCACAGCTCGTCCCAGTGACTATGCGAGGTTATGGTTATGCGTGCGATATTGCCGGCTGGCGGCACACTTGAGACGGCGCTGACAAAAGTCAAGCTGTGTTAACCTTGTGCATTTGTGCATTCGGGGCTCAGACTTTCGCTCTCTAGATCCAATTGTCTCTCTTGTGCGGTAATTAGCAGCGGCAGCTGCGGGAAAGTGTGCTACAATTATTTGCATTGCCGCCACGAGGACGGGAAGGAGGTGGCACACTGACTGTGGTAATTGCCGCCGCCCTTTTCGGGGCTAGCCCAAATGACTTGGGCCACTAATTTGCAAAATTGCTCAAATAATTGGCCAGCCTGATGTATTTCATTTTAAATTAAACGTCAGGCCACCATATACCCGCCGTTTTCCAGCCACAAGCTCACTGCAATTGGCACCAGCTTTGTGTGCCCTTCGCTTTTGGGGGAGTTTTTCCTTGTGCTGCGAAGGGTCCTTTGAAAATTCTGTGGAATTCCTAGAGAAATATCCTCAGAAAAGGGGAAAAATGTAATGTTTTTAAGAGACTTTCTAAGTATTTTTTTTAAATTTTATAGTGTGTGTTTAGAATATATATTTTGTGATATGATCTCCAAACGAGCTTGGGTATACTATTTTAAGAGGAAGCTAAGTTGACTTTATTTTATTTGTTTAAGAATTTTATAACAATCGTAGAAAAAATTATTCAAAGTTATGTATTTGGTTTTCATATTTCTATTTTTTCAAGGCTTTAATATAAAATGGATTTATTTTATGGCCTAAATACCAACAATTTTTAACTGAATATATATATAATCTCCGCCAAATATCAAACAGTGTCATCAACCTTACCAAACGCTGGGGCCATTCCAAAGAGTGTTCCTGACTTGAATAGTATATTTTTATGTAGAAAAAGTGTTGTATTTCCGTTCAGTTTTTTCCAACTCGCTCTCCTTTTTGTGGTTTTCTTTTTGGCTTGCACACATAATTTGGCCAATTAAGCGCCGTTTATGGGCGAAAAATTAACATGGCCGACAGTTAAATTGGCTTTGGATTTAAAGGGAAGCCGCAAAAAGGAGCACATAGAGGAGGGGCCGTCATAAAATCAATAACAAATAACATAATGCAAATGGGAGAAAAACGGCCGAGGGCTGAGTGGAATTTTTATGCCTTAAGAAACGACGTCATCGATATAGACATAAATTTCTGGAGCTTTATGGCCAGTTGATTTGCTTGTTTTTCTCCAGCCGAAGGATCTGGGCTATATGCGTTAACGGCATTATAAGTAATCATTTATCATCGATTGCCGACATGTGTTTGGCCTCGAGTGGATCGGAGCCAATGTGCGTTAAGGAGGAAGTGAGCCATCATGATGGAGCATATTGAGTTCACTTCCAATTAGGGTCATCGACATCGATGTGCTTTTGATTTAAGTTCCAAAATTTTCCCATTAAAATTTCGTTCAACTCTGGACTCGGACGTGGGACTTGGAACTAAACTTCTATGTCCGTGCTCAACTTTCTCGATTTGACAAACTACACGACTGCCGCCCACCGAGATCAATCAGATGAACATGATTGATTGACACATCATATCATTGCGCCACCACAACAAGGACTCCACCCGACGACCGACAGGATGGGTGAGAATTTGAAAAGCGCATCCTGTGGACAAAGGCACTGCATAATCATCAACCAATTAGTCCTGCAAGGCAGATGAGGTTTTCCAGCTTTTTCCAGGATTTTGCGAGCTGCTTGTGACTGTGTTATTGACACGAGAGTGCTGTCATTTCCATGGGACACTCGGTGGTCACACACCAAAAAGAGCACATCATTTGCGAATCGCAGTCGGGATGATTTAAGTGCTTATGGTTCACTGAACAGAATGCTAATTTAAGCTGGGAACTGCAAAAATATTTCACTAGCAGACCAAAATGAATGTCCTGCTAAGAGCCATGCACTACAAGAAAATATATCTTGATTAATAAACTTGAAAATTTAATATATAAAAGAAAACTAAAGGTTTGCAGTTATAAAATCATTTTTATTATGCCAATTGTTTGTGTGCCGTGAGTACTTTAAACCTAATTTCTTCAAAGTAAACTTATAATGGAATGCATTTAGAATTTAATTTTATTACTTTATTTATTTATTAAAATATTTACAAAAAAGTATTAAAAAAAAAGTAATCTCAAGTTTAATTTTATTTTAATCTCTTAATCAATTAGTTCCAAAGATTTCTCTAGGTGTAAAATTCAAACATTTATTCCCCATATTTATTGCTCAACTTCTTGGCAGCCAACTTTTTCATCAGCAAATACTTGAAACATATTTTATCAGCTTGAAATGGATTTCGTTCGATTTGCTTTCGGAATTTTCCATATCGAGGAATTGAAACGGCCATTCCCCGTGCCATTTGGCTTTCGTCTTTTGCACTCTGAATTTCACACTAGACGACACGCACCTTTTGAACTCACTCGCAAATAAAAGTTCGCCGGCATTCCGCAAAACTACTGACAAGAGAGAAATTTTTGAGTATTTTTCATGTTCGTCTCATTGTGGCCAAATTGAATTCTGTGGCCAACTTGGGTCCGGCCTTAGTCTGGAGGCTTTTGTGGTCAAATTGATATGTCAGTGACCTGGACCCATATCAAAATGAAGTTCGACACGCGTCGCTGAGCATGAGGAAAAATACGAAAAAATCGCCCTGCAACTGGGCTTTATAATGCTTCTGGGATTTATAACAATTTGCCAGGCTTAGCTTGCCTTAGCCTGGTTTTGGCCAAGCTAATTAGCAATTCATTTAGTTTCAGCTGCAACCCTTTTCTAATGTCCTTAATCCAAAAGCCCTACCGATTCCCGCTTTCTTGGCAAATCTCTGGCGTCCTTGAAGCCAAATGAAGGCGGCCCAAAAAGGAGAACAAAAAATTAACTTGTGGGGACTGGCTAAAAAGTTTAAATTGAAGTACTTGGGCGCAGTTCAAAAAGTTTTCCCTCAAATTGCTCACCTCACTCTGTCCCCCAAAGAGAGAAATATTACAACAAAATCATCGTAAATGTCCACAAATTTTGGGACCAATTTTCATTCGGCTTCTGCTGCTGCTTCGGTTTCATTTTCATTTCGCTTCGCAACAAAAAGCTTGTCAACTTTGTGCCAGTTCAGAGTGCAAAATAAAATGCACGAAATAGAACTTTGTGCTCTTTGTGCTCACTCCTCGGCTCATTTGGAAGCCACTTCAGTTTTCAGATACATATCTGTAGTCTCATAGTGGCCTTAAGCACGTCTTTGTTTGCCCAACAATGTGTGAAAGTATCTGGCTAAAAATGTCCTCAGTATTAAATACTTTTTGATAGCTGCAACTAAAGCGGAGAGTGTGTTAAGTTATATTGAGTCAGCTTGGAGAAAGAGACTATTAAACTAAAGACTTCTCCTTTTAAGAGAGAATATGTTAATCCAATTAAAGCGAGAATAAATATTCAAGGAAAGCCTTTAATTATTGCATCCATTTCAACCTTTGGCAAACGTTGAAGTTAAGTCCAAACAAATCCAGTAAAACCTCAATTGGCTGTCATAACTTTTTAAAACAGTGGTTAACCTTGCCAAGTTGTGAAAGCAGGCTTCAGCCTTCGAAAGGTCAACCATTTCATCATGCTGATTCCCTGCAGTATTTCTGTTTTCTCTCAATTAATTAAAAATGCATTTCAATTTCAGCACTGCCCTGGCCCTGACTGGCGCAAGTGGCAGCGGCGGGATTGTGGCAAGTAAACTGTGAAATTAAAGCGAATCCTTGACGGACGGACGCTGATGGCGTCGGGTTAACCCTTGAGCGTCCAGCCGGGGCGTTAACAAGCGGCAATTAATCAAGCGCCACAGGCAGCCAGTGTAGAAGATAATGGAATCGTTGGCTTTCTCCAAAGTCAGTCAAGTGCGAGTTGGTCAAAACCAGGAAGAGCTTAATTTGCTCCAAAGAAAATGGGTAAATTTACCGAGTAAGAAAAATCTAAAATTTACCTTCATTTAAATTTAAACGAATTCAGCTTCAAGCCTGCTCAAGGGATTTTCTCTATTTATCCGGGCCCTAAACTCCCATATCCTTTGGCTGTACCGCTCTGGCTGGGTAAACAAGCGACAATGCAACACGTCAACACGACTGCAGTTTGCGCCTCGGCACTAAACAAATTTTATTTGCTCACACACATCGAGATGGGAAACTTTTGCCATATCCCCGAGGTATGGGGCGACGGTTGGGGTTTCGAGGGTAAAAACTGCATGTTTGCGATTTTCATCGTCTACAAGTTTATTCAGCATCACCATCAGTATCCCGCATTTGCTGCAGCTGGGGAATAAAAAAACTCTGCTCCAGATCTCAGTGGAGCATCGGGGGAGGAAGCCCGGCTCTGTCTGCCGGCATCCGGGCGTACTTAAGTCAAATAGTCAAACTGTCAAGCAGCATGTCGATATATGTTTTAGCGTCGACTTGGCTCTCTTACTTTAATGATTTTATCTGTCAGTCTTCGGCGCTGCTCAGTGCTCTGTCATACGGGGCGTATGCGCAATTTTTGCACTCCGATTGAAATAAATCGAGGCTCCCGTGCCGCGCAGCGCACATGTGCACTTTTGTTGCGATGTTGAGAGGGAGGGAAAGCGGGCGGGGGCTTTCACATTTGCCTCGTTATTTATTTATTAAATTTTTGCGATATTTTCGACGGCAAGCCAATTGACATTTCACATTTATTACCCACTTGTTTCCCTCCGTTTTATGGCCAAATAAAATTCGCATAAGCATGGCAGCCGCAACCCCGCCAACGTTTATGAATAGCAAAAATTATTCACTGGTTTGGCGGCTTTCTGTATGCGAATCAGCGATAAATGTGGCACAGAATTTTCGAGTGCATTTTGAAAAAGAAAAGAAAAAGCTTTTGCATTTTGGTAGAGCCTGCTAATTGGGCAAAATCAATTTAATATTTGATTTTGTCAAAAGCAACTAATTTCAGCTTGATGTTAAATTATTAAGTGCTGGGGGCTTAGCTCTTAAATACTGGTTTGATTTAATGGGGACTTTCTGAATTGTATTTCTTATATTTCAGACTTTATTAAAGATTTAAAAAGATATTATAAAAGTTCGTTCGATATAGTTAAAACTTTTGAAACAAGCTTAGAAGCATGTAGAGAATATACTTAGGTCGTAGGACATTATGTTGAAGCTTTTCAATTAAATTTAATTCTCCAGAAAGTATAATACAATTTTTGTTTTCAGACTAAGAAATACTTTTAAGTTTTGTTTAGGATTACATTCTATTGAATTCAAGTAAATCCTGTAAAATATATTCTGCTGAGCTAATATATCTCGCTTTAAAGTCACGTCCAGGGAAATTACTAAAACTGCACTGCTTAATGTAATCAATCTTTCTTCCCCCGCTTTATTTTATACGACACTAAATAAAAAATAAAAACAAAAGCAAACAGGAAAACAAAGCATTTTGTTGTGCGTCTCACGCGTTGCAAATAAAAACGCTGCCAATAAAATGCCACAGCCAGAAACGTGTGTATATGATTTTTATGCCGAAAGGAGTGGTAGGACGTTCGCAAACCCGGCTATATAGACATATGTATTCTCGTGTGTAAATGTATTATCTTGGCGATCACGTGCTGTGCAGTTTGTCGGGACTTACGTACGTAATATATGTATGCCTCTGTATGTAGGCGAGTGTAAAAATGTCTAAGTCGAAACAGAACCACGAGAGTGACAGCAACTTTGTAACAATATAGCAGCAACAATATAGGAAGAGTGTAAGAAATAAGTTAAAAGGAACATGTGTATGTGCGAAGTCGTAAAAACAAATGCACAGGGCCAAAACGGATTGAAGGGACAGGGGGTCGGGCGGAAAAAAAGAATCATTTTGCATTGCAAATCATAAAAATGGATTTATTTGTGCATTTCGTACGTGTTGTTTCCACATCTTTCAGGGAGTTAGCTGTGACCAGGAGATATGTTGAGTAAACAGGTTTCCTCATTACATCAAAGCTGAGTTTGCAGAGGAATTTGAATTTATGCTCATATTGTATTTACTTGGCTAAAAATGTTACTTTTCCTCCCACCCATTGAGGGCTTTAGTTAAACATTTATATTGACGTTTTGAAAATTTCCGGGAAATACATTATTAATCTCATATTTATATTTATCACCTCTGCGTATTTGCCAAATAAATTATGCTGGCAATAATTTGCACAATTAAGCAATCAACATTCGAATAAACACACAATCGTGTTTTTTGTTTAGCCAGAAAATGCTCTAATTATTTTATGTTAGATTTTTCATTTATGCAATTTCAGCAATTTGAGTTGCAAATATTTTACATTTCCATTTTTGTCCATTTAGATGTCAGTAAAATGTACAAATATTCAGGTGAAAAGTGATTGTGCAACAATTTAGCAAAGCACTCTACCCTTTCTTTGAGCAATTGAAATTTATTTGCTCAGACAATTTCAATGCGGAATAATTTACAAGTTCCCCTGGCAGGGTATTCAAAAGCTCACCTTCTTGTTTTATTGTATTTTTAATTAATCACAATTAAAATGCTTGATTTACATAACATGTATTGATTAAAATTATGCAATTTTGCGTAATATTTTACCTTTGACATCCATTCAAATTGTTGCATGCGCACAAGCCCCGCGGTGCCTCTCCGCTGTTGTATTTTAAGAGCAGGTAACAAAATAATTAAGCGGTCGCCAAATAAACAAATGTGAAAAACAAGTGATATTAATTTTGGTTAGCATAAGAATGAAACGCCTCCCTTTTATCCTCTCTTCGCCGTTGTTATTCATTTAGCGCTCCTGCTGACAATATTTACCTTACATTACGTATGCGCCACGTATGCAGCGCCACGGTCTGCAAATTGAAAACGTTAAGTGCGTCCCCCTCGGGGTTGAGGAAAGGGCACATGTATGTGTATGTACGGCCCCATAGATGCGACATAATGACGCCAACAAATCAGCGACAAATGCATACACTCCACCCCCTCAACGCTGCAATAACAAACATGGCTTGCCGCCACAATTTCGATTGTCGTCTATATTTACCCAAAGTCACCATTGTCGCCCTCGATGCGCTGCAATGTGTCCGGGAAAGTCAACTATTCTTATTATCAAATGACTGCGGGGAATGGCATATTTGGGGTTGAGTTACAGAACATTTTCGTAATTGATGGGGACGGTTAACGATCCCCAATACCGATCCGAAACGGGAACACCATCAACATGAGTGCTATTGGATTTGCTCTTCCAAATGGCTGTTAATTTGAAAACACGACAGCATTCTCCGGCAGCCCGAATCGTTTGCTTGTCTGATTGAGTCGGAACTCCTGGCGGGAGGACACAAACACTGGCATGTCCTTGCGCATGAAGGAATTAACGAAAATTTCAGCCGCTGCTCTGCTACACTTGGAACAAAATTAACCAATGTGGATTTATTCTTGATTACTCATTAAGTTTTCTATGGTAAAATAATGTATTTTTCTGAAGTACTTATATAAGTAAATTATGGGTTTTTGGATAATTGGCTTGTAAATGATCATTAGTAAATATTTTTCTGACTTTTTGCAGTGCCCGGTCAGTGTTGTGTTAGGAAAACAACAGCAAGAGCCACCGCACATTGCAGCTATCTGCATTTTACCCGGGATGCATATACGGCGAAAGACTGGGAACAAGCGGAAACCCCACATTTTCGCAATCGTAACCAATTTTTGTGGCTGAGTTTTCATGAGAAGTTGGTGGCGGTGGCTCCGGCCCGGAGTGGCGTGGCATGGCATGCTCTCTGCTCATTGATCGCACACTGCACAAAAGTTTAGAAATAATTAGTAAACTTTTAATTGGAAACTAGTACGCAATGGCGAATCGATGCTCTGCCGCCACTCTCCTCGCCCTCGCCATTGCGAGTGGCGGTCGATTTTGGATGTTGGCGTTGATTTTTAAGAGCTTTTCACTTCAAGAATTTTTCGGTGCTCTTTTGATGTTGTTTCCTTGCCCCTCACGCACCCCCGCGCTCTGGTGTCTCTGCTCTTTCGCCGCTCGTTTTTCCTCTGTTTATTGCGTTGCATTTTTATTCCCATGAAATTTGTGGTTCTGCACAAATTTTTCAAGTCTTTGTGGCTTACAAGGATTTTCGAACGAAATATGCACTTCGTGCCTTGTTGGGTTAGCAGCACTAAAAGTTTTTATATGCCACACTTTAAAGAAGGGACGGCGGGCGTACGTATGCTTGTAAATTAGCCTGGCTTCCATTTGCCATCCTGTGCGTATACGTAATTTCAGTGAAAGCCTTGGATTTAGTTGGTCCGGTGTGCAAGTGCAAGTGCGGTCCAGAGACCGCAATAAATACTCGCCTTTAGTGTTTTGATATTTATAATTAATGGTTTTACTGCAGGCAGGAGTTGTGCTGTGATAGCAGCAATTATTTGCGCTTATAAAGATAAATATTATGTTTAATTTATCACCCGATTTATAGGCTCTCTACTTTGATATTAATTTTGGTTATTTATCTGTTAAAAAGCCCATAACCAAATTGAGGAAGTGAAGTAGTAAGTAGAAGTCTTTGACTTCTTATACAAAAACGAGTAATTTGACTGCCAGCAGCAATTTGATAACAATTCATTATATTCTGCAGTGGAACATGGCAAATGGCAATCTCAGCATGCTGCACTTTAAGTCTTAAACTTAATTTAATTTCCAATGCTATGCAGCGAGTCCAGGGATGAGCCCCAGTCGGGAAAAATAGGGAGAAACGGGCAATGCACCTGCGAGACTGCCGCCACACCACGACTTTGTCTCAGTTGGCGACAGTGGGGGGTTAAGAGCCACGGCGGGACCGAGATTCAGGGAAAGGGGTTAAGAGCGACGCAGGGTGGCACGTAGGAGGTTAAAAATGAGGGAGACCAAGCCCAGACGGGTTTCTGCATATTAGCAGCAAAGGCAACAACAGTGGAGCAGCGGGGGCAAGCTTCAATGCGATGTGCAACACTTGCTGGCAGGAATTTACATATAGAATGGTATGGGATTATGGAATCTGAACCAGATAATCGACTACGAACATGACGTGCTAAAAATTTTAAATTTAGAAAAAGATTTTTTATTTTGAAATCCTAAGAAACAATATTTATACTAACGAAAATAAACAACAAGACATTAATGAAGAAAGAAATTGAATGTACATTAAATATGTTCTATCAAGCTTAGTTCCTATACAGCCCTTGGTTATTCGATTAATTATTAATTTTCAAAGTGAAAATACTATATAAAATAGTGATATAAAAAATAATGATACATAGTAGAAACTAACCGAATTTAAATCTATAAGAAGTGCAAATTTCATCTTAAGTTAAATGGTTTTTTAATTTAACTTATAAGTTCCATTAGTTAAAGTGTACTTAAATTGACCTTTATGTAGTTATTTATATATTTTGGCTTGGCGAAATTAAAACTTATATATTATTTTTTTAAATATTAAAAGGTAAGTTTTTATAACAAAAATGCATTGTATTTTGTATTTGTATTGTATTTGTAATATGCTTGGCAACCCTGAGGAGTGTTTACAAGCCATTTAAATTATACATAGACAGCTTATTCTAATTATTTAAATATTTGTAACAAATATAAAATATGTTTTAAAAATATCTCACAAATTTCTCACTATAGTTCAGATATACCCAACTCCCTTGAAGGGACTTCAGCATTATGCTAGCAGCATTCACAACGCATTAGCGTGAATGTTCATAACCGTTGTCTGGCCCCGATGTCTGTGAGGAATGGCTATAAGGGCCATGCCATCGCTGCAGGCAGCGGGGGTGGTGGTTGGCGTTAGGGGCTCAACTGGCAGCCCGGCTCTAATGCATACACCTCAAGGCTTAATTCACAGAGTGGCGGCGTTAACGTTTGCTATTTTTAACTCGTTTCGCTGGCAGACCTGTGCTCCTTTTTTTCCGCTGCACTGCGCCGCTCGGCGCATTCTTGTGCTTCCCCGGGCCCAGCGTGAAAATGCCGCACACTGTAATGAAATGAAATGTAATTTGCATTTAAACACAGTCGCAGTATGTATATATACACACACACAGGCAACTGTGCTGACAGGTGGAGGGAAAAACTCAGGTAAACAAAGGGCTGGCGGTCCATTCACATTTTACTGCGCTGAGCCCACATGCATTTCATTTTATTAAAATTGCAGAAATACATTTAAACTCAACATTTTATTTATTTCCAGTGACTTTTCTCTATTTTCTCCGCACCTTTCATTTTCACGGAGATTTTTGCATATTTTCATGCTGGCAAATGTTATTATCTTGTTTGTTTTTGCGTCTTTTTTTTTTAAGCAAATAACTTACATTTAATTAATTGCAATGCTCTGACAAAGGTAGAATGTTTTAAAATACAAATGAAGCTTCGCATTCCGCAGAATTTATTGCAAATGACTGCGAAAATAGCTGCAAAGCATTCCCTTTGATTTTGTTGTTGTATTTTTGAAGAGTAGGATTTTTATTCACAGTAAATATATATATAAATACTCCATTTTATGAATTTTATGAAGAGTCAATTATTTTAACTTTCACTTGTATGAATTTTTCCTGAAAAATTAGCCTTAAACTACATATTATTTGATCCGACTAAAATTTAAAGGCCATTTCCCAGTACACTTTATTTATATTTAGAATGTTTACCTTAACAAGTTATAACCCTCACAACGATTTCCATTTTTCATCATGATTGAACCTTTAGCACATTTTTCGTTCATGCGATTCATTCATTCAGTTTTTATTCATTTTGTCCAGGAAGTATTTCATTTCATTGGGTTTCAATATGCTCAAAAAATGTTCGATAAGGTTTGGCTTGTTTTAATATTTACAGCACCCTGTCCCCCGTCCTGTCCCTGTCCCTGTTCTCTCCTGGGCACGCTGCTGAACTGAAAACTATTATTTTTTAACGAACTAACGAGTCCGGTTGATTGAACATCAACAAAGCGAAAGAGAGTCTCTTGCCAGCCGCGCTCGAGCAACATGTTGCCAGGGAAAAATAACTATTTTATTCACTATGTAAGTGGATTACCATAGATAGTATACGTGTAGGGTGCATATAGCACGCTTTGCTGGCGGGCAAGTCAAAATATTTGCCCTTTGCCCAAAACAACAGACAATAAATCGCTTTTGTAGGGCAGCGTCAAAATAAATCTAAAAAAACTGCGTTGAGTAGAAACAAAACGAGAAATTGGCTGGTGTAAATACAAGATAAGCGGATTTAATTGAGATCTCCCCAACCAGTCAGTATTGCGTTTTATTTGCACTGAGGTGCACAGGAGCTAACCATTTGAAAATGGTGGAAATTTGATAATAAAAAGGGAGTGAATTACGGTTTTAAGTGAGTTTAATACACTCCAAGCTTGGCTTTTTCTATAAAAAATATATAAATATTAATATTACCGCTCCAGACTTTTTCGATTGAGCTATTTGCCATAATCTTATGCATTTGCAAACTTCCTTGGGGAAATATAACATAATATCTTATACAAAACTGGAGCTCTGATATTTATCATTTGATTTTCCTCTCTCAAAAGATGACTCCGCATTCTGGAAGCTGTGTAATTTCCATGATATTTTACAGGCTACTTTGAGTGTCCTGACAGCTGTTGCTTTGCAGCACGGACTCTGCATTTACTTTAGACCGAAATAAGTTGGCTATTTGTTTGCATAGTTTACTAGCTCCGGTCAGAGCCCGCCCAGCCACGCCTTTTTTCCACCCCAGATCGAACCGAACTGTAGCATTTTTGAGTCCCCCATCTCCATCTCCATCTCTAGGTCCCACCCACCAGATTCTGCTCCATCTCCATCTCTCGTGGGGTAATTTATGCAAGGGAAACCCTTCGGTCGTGGCCCCAGCATGCTTTTAATGCTATTTGCTTGCCATTTGGGCCAATAAATCATTTTGGCTCGCAGATAAGTAATTTTTTCGTTTTTCGGCTGCCCTCTTTTACAATGTTACCTTCTTCTTTTCGGGGTTTTCTGCTGCCGTTTGCAAAGGTTGTTCCTTGTGTGATTTTTCCTGGCTTTTCCTCGGACTTACTTCTGCGGCGTCTTCCGCTTGGCCCTCATGATTCATGACTCTGCCATTCCTTGGCTCCGCGCATACAATTGTAGCGCGAGAATCTGGAAAATCTGTATCGCACTGTTTCGGGGTTTTTCCTTGTGCGTGGAAATATTTTGCTCTCGTACTCCTTTATCGATGTTCTGCATTTATGCCAAAATTCATCATCGGAATTGGCCATGTGCGACCTTGGGTGCATCGTAAGCAAAAGTGTTTATATAATGATTTTCCTTAGTTGGACAGTTCGAGGAAAAGAACTTGGTTGAATAAGAAGAGGGGAAAGTGAGGAAAATTCTGGGGAAAATCGATTATAATTTATGAGAATTTATCATTACTTAACAAGAAACAAGGTCTTGTGAAACTCGAATGGGGGCTATTCAGTTTTCTAGCTCTAAATACTTGTGTATCAAGTTATGACTGTTAAAGATTCTAAATTAAATATACGTGTCTGTTTAAAATGACTTGAAGATATTAGGCAAAAGTCTCTCCGATAAATATTTAGTCAACATACATTCAATATTCAATATATTCAAGCAATTTCCCACTTGACAAGTTGTGGTATACCTTTAATTTATTTGTATTTTGGGACAAACTAAATCCCCTCGCTTACTCCCATTGAGGAGCCTGTAATCATCACTAATTTGATTGGATAGGACAAAATAATATGCATAATGTTAGCCCAGACGAATTGTTACTTCCATCTGCAACTTTGCCAGGAGCTTAACTGCCATATATTTATCGGATTCGATTCCCTAACCTCCCAGAGTATTGGAGCTCCGCCTCCCCCGAAAACAGTTGCCCGAAGTTTCATACGAATATGATTTACTTTGACAGTTAGTTTAATGATGTCACTTGGCGGCTGGCTGCTCCGCTCAACGTTCAGTTGTGGCCGCTGGCAAAATGCGCATTAGCATTAATGTATTCTTCGGTGTCTGCTCACAGGAGGCAATCAGGCGTCGTGTAGTTGCCAACACCTGTGCCCCGTCTGAGAACTACCACAAAATATATCCGCATCTACATATCAGCAGCAGCTACCTGGTGCTACGAGCATACTCGTATATATCGGAGTTTTCTGTGGGCGTGGCACCCACTCGCATTAGTCTGCTTGATTGAAATTTACGCCTGAAAGTTTTGCACGGGAATCTGGGCCATGTTTGAAATTTACTTGAATGGCACACGCATTAAGAGATTGTTCACTTAAGAAGAAGGGAGTGACTATTTGCACTCAACTCAGGGTACTGATGATGAGCATTAAGTTGCTGGATACGACAGAAATTTAAATTCAATATTTAAACAATCAAGAATTTACCTAAATTATATATAGTTTTCTTTTTAGTTTTTAAACTGTTTGCCTTGACAGCGAAAAGAATAATTTAATATATTAAATAAATATCTAGATTTAAAAACTATCATCTGTCTCTTTTCCTTTAATTTCACAGCACATTTTGTTGCCAAATTGTGTTTTACTTTTGTGAAATGTCAGGAACTTTCAGTGCCACTCCAGTTTGTTGGCCCTGTTGCCCAGCTCTTGATGCTAACTTGCAATTGCTGGCACAATTTTATGAAAAACTTAATGTCAACTTGACATCAGTTACAACTGTTCTCCCGTCAGCGACAACAATGAAACAAAGGGAATTTCCAAAAAGAGGTTGACGGCAGCCCAAAAGGTGTGAAAATGTTTATACTTAATTTCGTTGACAGAAAAGTGTTGTCCGAAAATATACCCAGGGACGATTCCTAGACGAGTTTCGTTTGTTAAATGGTCTGCAAATGTTTTAAATGGAGGTTAATTAGTTAAATTAGTGGAAGTTTGCCTAATTTGGATTATATTTATAAGGGTCTGGATGGAATATGTTTGCCAGCTTTTGATACTTTTTAAAAATTCATCATAATTACCGAATCATTTATTCGCCCAGCCTTCCCGTCCCTTCCCCAAGCTCTGCTAATTCCAGCAACTTATTAAATGTTATTAATATTATGCGTGCTTTCGTTATGCTTTGTTGCCTCCATTTGGCGGGGGTTGTGTTTATCGTTTTTTGTTTCATGTTTCGTGTCCTTTTCTTTGGTTTCTAGACATATTAGGGATGGTAAAAAGGGAGCGATATATAGATTTTGAGTCTATATGGATAACATATTGATTTGACAGACTGATATATAATTTTATATGTATTTCCTAGCAGGAATTAATCTGAAAGAAATGTTTAATATTTTCCAACTTTCGATTTAGTACGATACTTTCACGATATTACCTCTGGGTTTTTTTCTCCTCTCCCTGAGCTATATCCAGCTGGGCCACCATTTTCGTTTGTGCTTATTAATGAATGTTGTTATGTCTGGTCAGGGTTTGGCCATTTTCCCCCGGCTCCGTACAACCAATTTGTTGGGTCTTTCCCTTATTTATTACATTTGCCTTGTTGAGGTCAGTATTTGTTAGCCCGAGTCTGGGAGTCCGTCCCGCCCTTGATTCTATTCAAGTCCCATAAAAGCTAACAGCCCCCAGGCATTAAGTGTGTTCTCATTTGGTCCCGTCCATGAGCCTTAATTAATATGAATTAATTTAAGTGTTAATTGCAAGTGGTGGGGCATGGTTTACGCTCTCAATGCATGTCGAAGACTTCTGTCTGGCCCTTCACTTACATGAAATGAAAGTGTTGGCACTGTGAGAAAAATCAAACACAGACAGCTTTTTATTGTACTAAAAAATAAGAACAAATAACTATATAAATATATATAAAAAATATAAATAAAATTTCTTAAAATTCTTTTGGTTGTTTATAAAGTATTAAATTTTCTAATCATTTTCACTTTCTGGGTCATTTCACTATATCAAATAATGTAATTTTAAAATATTAAATGACAAAATAATTATATGAATACATTTTACTATCCGAAAATATTTCTTTAAGAAGGTTCCTAATACTGCTTTAAGGAGGTTCCTGTTTGCCATAAAAGGCTAAGCTCTTGTGAAACATCAATCACCTTCATCACCATCAGACCGACATGAGGAGTTCCTTGGCCACATTATAGGCAATTAGCTTAGTTTGGAATGCGATTTGAACATTATTCAGCAAAAAGCGGCTGAAGGAATTTAGTTAATGACTTAATTAGACATTTACCCAACTTTGCTTATGGTTTCCTTAAGAAAAGTCCCTATTAATGTGGTTTAGAAATGTTCTGGCAGTGCACTTAGTTCTTCATTCAAACGGCATTTATCGACTTCAAGATCTTTTTTGGCTGACAAAAAAACAAAAAAGAAGAAATTGAAAGACCATGATGATGGGAGATTAGAGAAGACAACATGTTTTGCTGCTGTTGTTTACTGTAATTAATATTAAGTATACGCCGCGTTTGACAGCTTTCAGTTGTTATCCAGCTAAAGAGCCTCGAAAACGTCACGTAGATAAATAGAGCCACTAAGACCCGATGTCAGGCAGCAGCTAAATCAAATTTGGCCCGCACCATTTTTAGTTTATTCTTTCTTGGTTCTGCGCTGGTCCCTCTGCCCCTCGCTTCTTGAAGGCCAACAAGGTGGACGAGAGTAAATAATAAATAAATATTTGGAAAACGTTTCCCTAACAGGACACGTACTGGGAATTAACAGCGGCGGAGCGGGGGATATGGTGGGGATCGGGATAGGAACGGAAGCATCTGGGCCTTGGCCAAGACGTGCCCGAGTCTTTGTTGACTAAAGCTTAGACGCGGCCGAAAACTTTTGGCTGGCCATTAAAGTTTAAAGATGAAGGCGACAGCTTGCGAAACCGCAGAGGACTCGACCCCGGCGAATATAATCCCTGCCCCTGCCACCGTCCTGGACCCCAGTTTCCCCTCCCATCACTTTTAAACGATTCCATTCTCCAGGCCTGAGTAACCGCAGTGGAGGTTTCGGTTTTCGGGAAGCCCGCATAGATTTACAATCAGCTGCCGCTCGCCCGGGCCTTGTGCCACAAATCATAAAAACGCATCCCCGCACACACAAACATATGCTCGTGTTAGTTCATCATGCGCCCTCCTGCGGCCATGCGGCCAAGCGGCCTGGCCTGGCCCGCCCTACCCTGCGTATACGTGATATTTTATGGGTCACTCGCTTCGCCGTCGACCCTAAATCCCAGGGATGTCCTGCCAGCCGATTTCTAACAAAGCTCGCACTTCGTATTCCGCTGAGGCCGTAAAAATAACCACTCCGTCCTCGCCCATTCGTGTCCCCCGGGAGTTGGCGTGTAAGTCGTGTAAGTGTAATCCTAGCTCAAACTGTATCTCATTACATTTGATTTACAGATAATCAGAGCTCGTAGATGGCGGCGATGGGTCTTTTCCTAAACACTTTCTCCAGGCGGTACTTAGATGGTCTTGAGTTGCTTGACGATTATGTGCATCTGTCAGGCAATGGAAGCTAGGTTACGATAGCAACTAGTGGGGAGAATTGACTAAAGGAAACAGGAAATTTAATACAATTTGCTTTTAAATCAATTTCAAAACATGTCTCTCAACTAATTCTATTAAAGAATTTGTCTAACAATAATTATAAGTTATTACACTCCAGCATTAAGCATGATTTAATCATAATGAAACTAGTTTCCATTATATAAATATTAAATAGCAATTATAATCAATATTAAATAATTTCCGTTAGCATAACATTTATCAGTGCAGCCTCACACTGGCCATTCCTATGCAATATATTCCCCAAAGAGGCAGTGGTCGTAGGTATCCCATACAGACACCATAAAATTGCATAAAGCAACAATTCAATTAACCGAAATTGCAAACGTTTTTACACATCGTTAAATGCCCAAGTGCACAGAAATGTATTTTGCAAAACGATGTCAAAAAATGGTTGTAAAATTCATTCATTCATCCCCAGAGTCTCATTCTCTGGGGCGGGACCCACCACTCTGGCAGAAGGAAGAAGGCCAGGACGCCTCCGCTCAGTTGACCCGGAAATGGGATGAAAAAAGGTGCAGCCACCCACGGCAAACAAATGCATGTATGAGTAGCAGTCAAGTGTCCAACAAATTTGCACAGATTTTTGCATCTGGAAATCTGGGTATTTCGTGTGCATCGGGTTTTTCGGGGAGGCCCACGATGAATACATGATTTATTTTGAGGACTGACAGCCCGAGGAGGAATGCCCGAACACAACATGTAACGGGAAAAAAATATTCAATTAAATATTACGATGCGCTTTTTACAGCATTCAGTTCCTGCCTGAAAGGAGCAAGGAGCTGAAAGCCAAACATTACACGAAAATTGTGTGTAAAATTAAAAAAGGGAATGAGCCCGTGATGTTGGAAATAAATTGAGCGAAATGGTGGCAGCTACTTAAGTGAAAATATTTTTGCGCTTGTAATAACTTGGCTGCTCTAACCACAGTCTGTTCCTGCTCCTGCTCCAGCTCCTCCTCCAGCGCTCAAGGAGAGCCGAAAAGCGCAACACGAAAGGCGCTTAAGTGCTGTGGCTTTGGCCTAGGGATGAGCCAAAGGAAATTCCTTAACTCATGAAAAGTACGTTAATATAGGTTCTGTGGTTAATTTTGATTATAATTGAAGACAGCTTTTGGAATTTTATTATGTTGAAAAAGTTCACTCTTTCAACAAACTGTGTTTAGTTCAATAAAAATATATCAGGGATAAAACCCAGTCTAAAAGTCAATCAATCAAATCTGTATATTATAATTGATAATATAATTGTTTAAACGGTACATTTTATTTATTTTTTTTATTTATTTATTTATTCAGAAAATAGCAAATTTCTGCCATTGAAGCCAAATCCTTGCCACTGACCGGATAAGGAGTAATTTTTATTGATGTGCCCCGACTCACATCAGGTACATAATTATTAAGTTTGTGGCTAAGTTCTAACATTACCATTTCCCAGTTACCATTACCATTTTCCATAAAATAGTTGAAGTTTTCCTTCCCGTGAGTGCACTTTGGCCATACCGAGCCCAAGTCCCATCTTCAGATTTGAGGCCTCTTAGGAGCTTGGCTGCATTCATACGTTTTCGATTAAGCTCGGTCTTGGTCTACTTTACCGAAAAACGGAAAGCGGAAATTTACACAAAGAAAGGATGTAGCACACCACCGGCTCTATATATATACTCTATATAGTAAGACGGAATCGCAGCTGTAGCTGCAGCTCCGGCCAGGGCCCCAAAGTGGGCTAAAATTGTAGCACGAGTATGACTGACAGGCCATTAATTTTGGATTACCCGGCCGGGCCAGAGCCACTATGAGGCTCTCAGCTCCAGCTCCAGCTCCAGCTCTCGCCCGGAGTCGTCGACAGGAGGAGGCTCTGCGGACAACAAAAATTGCACACGCTCTTACACTGGCGGCCCTCAGACGAGGCTGTTAAACATTTCATAATGCCTCGACACACATTTTGGCCGCCGTTCGGTTCGGTTTGGTTCGGCGGTCGTTAACGTTAATGACAACTTAAGTGGTCATGTATAATTTCTGTAAATTATTGCCCACCTAGGCAACAAACTGGTAACAATAAAGTGGCGCAAGCAAAAAACCCATTGCTAAGGGCTATTAGTTTGGCCAGAAAGGAAACTTGAACTCCAAGTGGAGCTTTTGCGGTTTAAATAAAGTTATTTCAGATCAGATAAAAGCAGTGAAAAATGTTGAAAAAATATTAAGAGAATTCTTGAATGGGTTCCTTAAAGTCTGTTTCGATTAGTCAATTTTAATACATTTTCTTAACGTACAATTCTACATTTTAAAATCCTTTAAACCAACACAGCCAAATTACCTTAATTAAAACGCCAGATATCTTGGGTTGTAAATCACTGACCTTCGCCGAGTTGGTGACAATATAATAACATCGACCATGCCACAACACCGGCGACGACGAATCTAATTACATAACAAGCCTTTTAGGGCTCCGCAAGCCAAAAAACGTAAAGTTTTCATGTCGACAGCAATAAAACTGTCGACTCAGACACTTTTCCGCCATCAGCACTGCACTCGCCCTCTCCCCCAGAAGGCGACACCTAAAGGATGTCGAGACCCGAATTCAATTAATGTAATTCAGTTGAACATGAAAACTAATTTGGCCACCTTTGACTGGGCGGGAAAATACATTTTGCGACTAATTAAGTAATTAATGCCTTAGATCCAGGAATCCCACGGCACTTACATATCAAAATGCCCAACTTTCTGTAAGTTTTACCCCTTGCCAAGATCCAAAGGTCCAACAAGAAACTAAATCATGTTCATCAACTGAACATATAAGTGTGTGCGCTGTGCACATACGCATAAGTCAGGCAGTGGCACTGTAAATGTACAAATCTCGAGGCATAAATCACAATTTCTTAGCCATTAAGACGAGACCGCAAAGATTTGCGGCTCCGCTGGGTTCGTCCTGCCTGATGGAGGAGCGTCTGCCAGTGCTTGGAGCCGCTTACCGAGCTTCCAGCTGTGTCTGTGGCTTTTTATCCCGGGATTCGACATTCGGCCAAAGAAGAAGATGCCACTAAACGGTTCCTTGAAAGCCGACATTTGGCTACGCAAAAGAGAGTATTAAATATGTATTAAACATCAAAAAAGAACTAAGTGTTTCTTTAAATTTAAATTTGAATGAAAATACCTAAATATTTAAATATAAATTTTAAGAAATCCATAAACTTCTTCACAAAATAAGGCATTCAATTATTTTATTAAATTGTGTTTACAAAGTAACCAAGAGTTCTACAAAGAATATCGTTGTACTGAATCCGAATCCGATGTTGATTTTTTGCCAATTGAAGAGCATCGGATTATTATTATCGATATTCTTCAAAGATCTCTTCAATGCAATTAATGTATGATAATTCCGACTCGAAATAACAATTGTTATTAATTTATTAATCCTGGCCCGTAAAGTCCTTCCCCAATTTAATGCCAGCTTTTATGTTCTCACCCAGCAACGGCAGCATTTCGTCCAAGGCCTTCGTCTCGTTATCATCCATACTGGGCAGACCGAGGTTCTCCTGGATGCCCTGCGGCCCCAGGACGAGCGGCGTGGAAAAGAACTGGACATCGGTGACCTCCGATTCCACATAGGCGCACTCCACGATGGGTTTGTCACTGCCCTTGATGGCCTTGATCAGGGAGCTGACGAACCGGTTGGCGGCGTGGGCCATCGAGAGGGTAGCCGATCCCTCGCCCTTCTTGGCATTGACAACCTCGGTGCCAGCTTCCTGAATGCGTGCAATCAACTCCTTTCGCTCTTTGTCGGTGCCCCTGTAGGCGGGCTTGCATTGGGACAGGATGGGCAGGATGGTTGTTCCGGTGTGGCCTCCGATCACCGGCAACTCCACCTTCGTCGGGTTGACATTCAGAGCGTCGCCCACAAAGGTCCTGGCACGCACCACGTCAAGACTGGTGACGCCGAAGAGGCGGTTCGGATCGTAGTTGCACTTGGCCTTGAGGATTGTGGCTGCCAGTGGCACAACTATGTTGACCGGATTTGTGATGAAAGCAAGGAAGGCCCTGGGACACACTTCGCTGGCGGCGAGGGCAACATCCGCCGCCACGGAGGCATTTACTTTCACCAAATCGGTCCGACTCATTCCTGGCTTGCGGGGCAGGCCAGCCGGAATCACCACAATGTCCGCCATGAGCATTGCCTTCCTCAGGCTCTTGCCGCCTCCACCCTCGAAGGGGCAGACCGTCGCCGGGGTGTCGATGTGCGACAGATCCATCGCCACTCCATCAGTGTTTCGTAGGTCGTGCAGCGCCAGCTGCTCAATGTGCGGATTGAGCTTTAGCAGGAGGGACAGCGGCTGCCCGATGCCGCCGGCAGCGCCCACGACGGTAACCTTGAGGGCACGCTTGTTGCTGTTGTAGCTTTGAAATTTTCCTAAAAGCGGTTGGGCGCATCTCAAAAGGCCAAACATTGTCGGACTGTACGTAAAATTTGCCAAAGTTTTGCTATTTAGCAAAGCTTAAATATAGTGCTTGCTGTTTAGCAATACCTATATATTTTAGAAAAAGTTTTTGACAAGAGCTCAGGACGATTTGAATGGAAAAGGCAGGGAATATGAGATTTTTAAAAATATATTTCATTTATGTAAAAATTAAAGGGGTACCTCTGTTCTATATTTAAAACTAAATTTCAAGAGAGCCTAAAGGTGCATAGAACGTTTGGTGTTGCCTATCTTATTTTTATTGTCTGGTAGCTTTTCTACTGTGAAACTATAAAAAAGATCATCAGATCACATGAAAACAAAGTTACATCGAGAGCACTTTTTATGCCCTGTCAGGGCATTAGTAAATATTTAATTGTACCAAAACTTGTTCCACTTTAATTAAAATATTGGTAATTAATTGATACATTTGTGGTGCTAGTCGTAAACATTTTTTCCTAACAAGAATTCTAATATTTTATTTAGTAGGCTTTTCCCTGGAACGTCAAACGCCAGAGCTCTCCCATAATATATTTCATTCCGAACAAGATGTTACTGGGTAACCTTAAGCTCCTCTCGAAAATCGCTGTGGCCGCTCAATGGCGGGTTTCTTACCGCACCCTGAAGGTGACCGTTGTGGGAGCGGGCGGAGGAATAGGCCAACCTCTGTCCCTCCTCCTGCGCTTCGACCCGAGAATAAGAGAATTAGCTCTGCACGATATCAACAATGTGAAGGGAATCGCCACGGATCTGTCGCACGTCAACCTAACGGGAGTGGTGACCAGCTTCTCGGGTGAGCATCTGTTGGAGGAGGCGCTGAGTGGAGCTGATTTGGTGGTTGTGGCCGCCGGAATGCCTCGTTTGCCTGGAATGCAGCGGGACCAGCTGATGGCCGCCAATGGGCAAGTGGCCGTTAAGGTGGCCACTGCCGTTAGCGTGGCCTGTCCCGGAGCCCTGCTCGCCTTCATTACCAATCCCGTGAATATGATCGTGCCAGCAGCAGCTGAGGTTTTGAAAGCTAATGGGGCTTTTGACAAGCGACGCCTCTTTGGGATTACCACCTTGGATGAGATGCGCTCGGAGAAGTTCATCGGTGACTACATGAACATCTCGCCGGAAGATGTGAAGATTCCTGTGATTGGTGGCCATGCTGGAATCACCATTCTACCGCTCTTCTCGCAGTGCCAGCCCGAATTCAAGGGCGGCCCCGCTGCTATCCAGGAATTGACTCATCGCATCCAGGAAGCGGGCACAGAGGTGGTCCAGGCCAAGGGAGGCGAAGGATCAGCCACCCTGTCCATGGCCCTTGCCGGAGCCAAGTTCGTGGGCTGGTTGATTCGTGGATTGAAAGGAGAGAAGGCCAATAAAAACTGCGCCTTTGTTGCCTCGGAGTTGACGGATGCTCCCTTCTTCGCTAGTGTTCTGGAAGTGGGAAAGGATGGAATCAAGAGTTTCCTGCCACTTCCCAAGATGAGCAACTTTGAACAAGAGGCGGTGGCCAAGCTAATACCTGTCCTGCAAGAAAATGCCAAGGAGGGGATCGAGTTTGCTCGGAAGTGCTTGGAGGAGAGCGTGCCATCAGCTTTGCCGTGATTAGATTACTACTACATATTACTCCAAAATATTTGACAGTTTTACAATAATTTTAGTTAATATGAATAGCAAGGCCTAAAACATTTTACTTTTGTTTTTGATATAAGCTGTCCCTCCAACAAATGCAGCCAACTTTTTTGGCACTTGACAGCCCGAGGAGCATTACCGAAACACATCCTTGGCAGCTTTTTAATGTCACCACGGAGACAGTCTAGACAAAGAAGCCAAATAAATACTATTTAAGGCTGACATTGGGTTGTGTCAATGAGTGAAGGGGCAACGACAGCGCACATTTTTAAGGGAATTTTGTAAAAGGCTGCAGAGATCTTTAAATTCATTTGGTTTTGCCTCTGCTAAAATGGCCGCAAATAAATTCCGGCCAAAATATTTCTATGGCCGGGCGTATATCGTCTGGCAGTAAATTACATTTGCAGTGAGACGCTCTCTCTGCTCGACCTGCTAACAAATTGCTTGGCCATCTTTGGGGGCCCCCAAAAACCTCACTTCCTTCCTGTAGGTGGGGGTGTCCTCCCCCGCAAATAGGCAACAATTTTCTTCATTTTATTTCACACTCACACACTAGCTTTTCCCCGAAAACTCACTCTCCGTAAAAACGAAAAACACATTGGGTGTGTGTCCGTTTTATCTTGTTGTCCCTCTCCGAACCACCCCCACTCCCGAAAAAAAAATTCTGGAGGTGGGCGGCGCCAAAAACTTTCTTGCGACCCAGTTTCACTTTCACCAGGAGTTCAGTTCACCTGGCCAAGTTTCGGTCTGAGCGTGTGTGCGAGTAATTCAACTATTGCGGCTGCATTTGTTGCTGCCAAGCAGCCTGACAACAAGATAAATTAAGCCAAGCCATTTCAGACAACATGTTGGCCAGTGTGCCACCTTCAAACAGAAACCAGAGATGTGTTTCCAAAGACAAAAGCAAAACTTACACGGGTCCACGAGCCACGAAAGGTGTCTCCGTTAAGTGGCTTTCCAAGTCATTGCTTTATGTGTTTTGTATGGCGTTTACTTTCCAGTAACTAATCTTTTAATTGTCGAATTATATGAACCTTTAAGACAGGAAAATCTATTAATTTTCCAGATTTTTCAATTGTAAATAAGACTGATTTAAAGTAACATAGACAAACAAACTGAAGTCCTTGGATTCAACTTAATTTTTAATAATCTTTCTTGTACAATAATAACTGTATTTGGCATGATACATTTCTGAAATATAGCTCATATACTTTTTAAATGCTTTCTTAAATAGCTCACAATTTTTAAAATTTATTTCAAAGACCTATTCAGCTTCCTTTGCCACAAATATAGCGTACTCTGTATGTCTATTCCTTGTTTGTCCTTTTTTTACCCATAAATATTCGTTTACCGGCCTCCGGCAATTTGTTGGCCTTCTGTGGTCATATATTTCATATGCAACACTTTCCGTTTATGGGTTAACTAATTGCAGGAAAAAAATCTAAGCAACATCAGCAAACAATTTCCGGCCCCAACTACTTTGGCCAAGTTTTGGGAGCTCTTTTATTCCTGGTTCGGTTTCGCTGGCACTTTCTGCTTTCTGTTTATTTGGACACAAACTTTTTGTGGGTCACGCCGAGTGTTTACCTGGGCATCGCAGAACTTTATTTATTAGCCAAAGTCATTTGGACTCGACGAGTCCTGTGCCGCTGTTGATCTTTCCGGGCTTATTAAAAAAGTTGACTAAAAGTATAGCAAAATCATAATAGAAGAGAGTATTTATATTTTATTGGCCATGGAATTTAATGGAGTGATTTTCAATTCAAGGATAAAACATAAGGACATTTCCTATTCTGTTTCTAATTAAAGTGGGATTCCGTTTAGATAGCTAACATATGTTTGTTCCAAACGATTTATTTATAAGCCGCATCCCTTTTGCCGTTCTAACCAGACTCGCTGCCCGCTTATCAAAACAAATAAATTCCCCGGGCTAAGTGTGTTCATTTATCTTAATTTAGCAGTTTAGAATGCCAAGCGGGGGAGTGGAACAATAATTTTTCACACTATTTTCATAGATCCTTGTCAAAATAGGATAGCAGCGCCTCAGGAAGCCGGAAGTCCGAGCAGCTGGGCTAGCATTTAATTTCCATGGAGCTGCACATAAATTTCCCAGTTGGCTGTAATTTCTGGCCCCCAGGGAATGGGAGCGGGAACTGGGATCGAAAAGGAGGAATCCGACCCGAACCGGAGGCAAACCTTTTTTGCGGGAGTAAACAAGTTGCAGCACGGAATTCGCTTTCGATGCGAATTTATGGCCATTGCCCTCACCTTTGGCCAGTTGTAATTCTGTTCTTTTTTCTTTGGGTAATTTATTTCGAGAGCGGCCAAAACAAACACGTTAATTTCGCAAATTAGTAGCATGTGTTGTTCCTCTTACCGGGGCTTAATTAGTTTAAAAGGCCCGCCCATCCGATCGATAAGTCCAACAGTTGCGAGTTGTCTGAGTTGGTGGCCCATAACTTTGCCTTTGCACTTGTCAGCAGCGTCCAGGACGAAGGAGATGAATGTGGACCGGCCCTGGCTCTGGCTATGGCCTGGCTCCGGCTACGGCTCTTGGCCAAAATGTAGTGGCCCTTGGCTCGTGGATCTCCATAAATTGCTGGCCTGGCCAAAAAGGCGCTGGCTGCCAAAACTATTACTCACACTCCTCCGCCGCCGCCACCGGCGACGACGGACGGATAATTCAAATTGTCCATTACGCGCAGCTGCCGCTCGATTTGAGTCCTTTGGCAATTGGCCGGGTCGAGTCCTGCCAAGTTTTCCGCCTTTGTTTGTCTTCATAAATTCCACTTTACTCTACTCTCTCTCGCCAAACCCAAAAAGGGAAAGGAATTTTCAAACGAATTTAAGTCAGTCCCTGGAACTCGTAGTCGGTGGCTAATTGCGAATCAACAGAAGCCCGATTAAAAAAGAAGTGCCAACTCTGCCAATCAATAAAAACAATTGAAAAGCAATCAGAGTTTAATTACCGCAACAAAACGCTGATGAGACGTCGACAGTAAACAGAAAATCCCGCACAAGGAGCGAAATCACCAAACCATAAATCAATAGCAAACAAAAACGCTCCAGCATATATCCTGGGGCAAGAACGTAGCGGAGCGAGGAACAAGGACCTGGGTCCTGGGAGCACCGAGCATGGAGCATATGAGGCGCAACCAAGTAGACCGCAAAATAAAAGCAACAATAAAAACTGGCAATAGGATGGACTCGTAAACGAGCCGGGGGTAAGGCCCATAAACAAAGAAGTAAACAAGCGCCAAGTACAATACACAAGCACACACAAATGCTGGAACATGCAGGCACAGCATGTAGGTACATAAAAATGTCTCCTTGAGCGGACTTCCGCCGGAAATGGAGTGCAGAACGAGCGGCACTTGTCTGTCTGCCGATATCAGCAGCGATAGACGAGCGCATAAAAGCCCGATAACCGGCTCAAAGGCATTACGAGCTCGGCACAAATATTAACGAAATGAATAAACAAATGCTCGTGGGAGAACACATACTAATTATATGATTTTTTAGGACCATTTTCGGTATTGAAAAGTACTTTTAAGTCGTTTTAATGTTGTGTCATTGCTGATTTATTTAAATCATATTTTTGTCTATTTCCCTATTTCCTATTAATTTATTAAGATTTAATTCAAATAAGCCCTTAAATCGTACCGGAAACAGCCGAAAGGTCATCACTGATTTTCGCACATGCAGGTTCCCATGACTTTTAAATTAAAATTGCTCAATTAGACCCGGAAATAAATACCCATATAAAGGTTACAGTAATTCAAAGGCCAAGTCAGTCTCATTTTAAATCAGAATGCAGTTCCACGATTATATGAAGTACATAGACTTAGGATGTCAGATGGCTGGCCTACCACGCTATCAATGGACCCAGCGGCCTCTGGGCAAGGATCCACATAAAAAGGGCAGAAAAGCCTTCCTTATACTTGGTGTCATTTGTTCGTTCTATCAAATTATTGGCGTATTTTTATATTGGTATATTTACGATCGAAAACCGGAGGACACGGCTGCTTTTGTGGCCGGAATCGGGGAAATGTGCGGAGCTCTGATGCTAACTTTAGTGGGATCCGCCAATATATATGCTTTGATAAAGAACCATCCTCAGATCGAGGCAGTGCTTGAGGAGCTCCAGACGCTATATCCCGGCCCCAGAGAAAGGCACTATCGCAGGCAGCACTACCATAAAATAGCCATTTTCATAATGCGATGCGAGTTTAGATTCTATATGATATTCTACACGTACTACAATAGTGCGCCGCTCTTGATGCTTCTCTGGGAACATCAGGAGGAGGGTCAGGAGCTGAGCTTCAGGACGCAGATTAACACCTGGTTCCCCTGGAGAGTCCACGGTTCAGCTCTGGGATTCGGATTAGCTTACCTCAGCATAGTCGTGGCTTCGTGCGTGGGCGTGGGCTTCAGCATAGTATTTCAGAATTTGGTGTGCCTGTTCACCTTGCAGCTGAAACTGCACTACGATGCTATGGCCAGTCAGCTTCTGAACCTCGATTCCCGAAACCCGGAATCCAAGGAACAGTTGAGGATACTGATCGCCTACCACTGCCGCATTCTCCAGATCGCGGACCAATTCAATCACATCCTAAACTTTAATTTCGTCAGCAGCCTCGTTGGCTCCACGATTGCCCTTTGCATGACGAGTGTCGCTGTGCTCCTGCTGGACTTGGCATCCGCCTTCAAGTCAATCAGTGGACTGGTGGCCTTTGTCTTCTACCATTTTATAATCTGCTACCTGGGCACAGAAGTTACCTTGGCGGTGAGTAGGGTCTGTTTTAATAATATCAATATTTGTGTACATTATGGATTAATTGAATAATTATTCCATAAATTAAAATAATTTTAATTAGTATGTACAATCTAAAACCATTTTTATGAAACCACTCTATGGGGTTTTAAAAGGTCTAAATGAAATTGATTATTAATTATGTACATCAAATCGTTACTTAAACTCGATTCTGCGAGTCCAAATTCTTGTTTTTTTACCAATCGTTAAAATGATACGCGAGTCCGCAATGATTTTTTGGATATAGTATATAATATATCCAAAGCAGTTGCTTGTTCTCACGACCTCTGGCCAAAGCTGTTTTAAAATGACTCAATTAGGCTTCGCAAATCAAAGTATTTAAGACTGCCAGATGGCAAAAAAGGTCGCAGTGTACAACAGGATGCAGTTCAATGACTATATGAAGTATCTGGACATTGCTTGCGGTATTTCTTTTGTGCCACAATTTCAGTGGCCTGGACGGAAAACAGTTCGATTTCGCCACAAGTTGCTCAAGAAAGCTCTTTTCCTGCTCGGGGCCTTTTTCCTGGGCACCCAGAGTATTGGAGTAATCATCTATTGGTATCTGAACGGAAGAACCGTGGAGGACACGAAATCGTTCGTTGCGGAACTTTCGGAGATGTGCGGCTACGTCATGCTGGCTTCGGTGGGATTTACTTACATCGTTACATTCACGCTGAACCGTCCTCAGATCGAGGCGGCGTGCAAGGAGCTCGAAGACATATATCCCAGACCTGGACAAAAGCACTATCGTTCCCAGCACTACTTAGAACTTTCATTAAGTCTAATGAAGACCCAGTATGTGTTATATGTGATATTTTTTGTGTACTACAATGGGTTTCCCATTCTGCTGCTTCTTTGGGAATATCGGACAGATGCGAAAACCATAAGTTTCAGGGCGCAGACCAAGACGTGGTACCCATGGAAAGTTCATGGTTCAGCAGTGGGATACAGTGCAGCTCTCTGTAGCCAAGCCCTGGGCTGTTGCGTAGGCGTTGGCATGAGCTTAGCCGTCGTAAATATAGTCACCATATTTACCTTCCAGCTGAAGCTGCACTACGACGCCATGGCAAGTCAGTTACTAAATCTCGATTCCCGTCATCCCAAGGCTCACAAGAAGTTAAAATCTCTGATCGTCTACCATTGCCGAATTCTCAGGCTGGGAGAGCAATTCAATCGGATCCTGAACTTTAACTTTATGGCTATTTTATGTGGTTCCACGATAGCGATTTGCATGACGAGTGTCGCCGTACTTCTGCTTGATTTGGCATCCGCCTTTAAGGCCATCATTGGTATTGTGGCCTTCGTCCTGTACCATTTTGTCATCTGCTACATGGGCACGGAAGTAAACTTGGCGGTAAGTGAGATCATACAAAGTTTTTTAGTGAATTCGATTCCGATTATATAGCATATCAACTTACCCTTTCCCTGACTATACCTCAGCCAAAAGCAGTTTCCTGTCTCAGACTTGTAGCTGTTGAAAAATTACGCAATTAGGTTAAATCCCTTTTGCAAAGTGTAAAAGTTACCGTATTGCGCGGCAATGTCAAGTTAGTTGTTGTGAGGGCCAAATGCAGTTCCAGGACTATATGAAATGTTTGGACCTGGCCTGCCGAATGTCTCTTTGCCAATATATCAGTGGAACGGTCGATCAGCAAATAAATTTCAATATGCATAGGCCAGGAGAATTCAGCTTTCTCTTGGAACGTGCTTCATGACTTACCAAAATTTTGGAGTTTTTGTATATTGGAACCAGGTGGGTCGCAAGTCCAGCGATACGGCGACTTTTGTGGCAAAACTCTCGCAGGCAGTACTCTGGTGCTGAATTCCCTGGCAATATGCAACACATATGCTCTCACGACTTTTCGACCTCAAATTGAGGCGGTGTTCATGGAGTTGAAGAGCTGTATCCCAGACTCTCAGAGAGAATGTGTATCAGTTTAGACACTATTACAAGACGGCCATGGACCTAATGAAAGTTTAAGTCTAATGTGCGAATATCTAATGAACAAATTAATGACTTTCTGGTATCCCTGGAAAGTTAAAGGATCACCGCTTGGCTTCGGAACATGTTAACTCTCTTTTGTGGGAGTGGGTTCCTCTTTAATCATTCAGGCCATTATCTGGATTTTGACCTATCAACTGAAACTATTTTTGGACGCCCTGGCCAGCCAGTTGCTCGCCCTAGACCCTAGACAAATCAGAAGCTGGGGAAGCTGATTGAATACCACAGGCGAATCCTACAGATTGGAGAACAAGTGAGCAGTAACTTTATCTTTCTGGACAGCTTGATATGCGCCTGCCTCAGTTGCCATTTGCATGACGAGCATGACCATATTGCTGCTAAACTTGGTATCTGCCTTCAGGTATCTGAGCAATCTTGCTGCGCTTCTCGTTTACTATTTTGTCCTCTGGTACCTGGGCACAGAGGTCACCATAGCGGTGAGTTTGAGCCCCATACTATGTGTCAGGGGAAGACACTAATTGCTATACAAAACTAGTATATACATTATGAAGATATTGCATGTTCAGCAAGGGATCCTGCCCATTATAATATACCCTTGAATTGCATCATTATTCCACAAGTACCCGGAGTAACAGTTGCCTGTTCTCAGGGCCTCTGACGCAACTGATTAAAAATTAATCATTTAGGGTTGACAATCTGACAGCAAAAAGCCCGCAGATTTCAGGGCAACTCAAAGTCGATCTAAGCTTGCAACAGAATGCACCTGCAGGACTATATGAAGTATCCGGACTTGGCCCTTCGGATGGGCTTCGTGCCGCGATTTCGGTGGAATGGTCGTCCAGAAGAGATAGTTTCACACGTGAAGGCCAGAAAGGTGCTTTTTGTCCTCGGAACTGTATTACTGGTGTACCAAAATTTCGGAGAGCTCGTGCACTGGCAGTTGGTGGGTCGCAAGGCCAAGGACACGGCTAGTTTCGTGGCGGAGGTATCGGAGGCTGTCGGAGCGTTGATGCTCACCTCCATTGGAACCTGTAATATCTGGGCCCTCACTCGTTACCGGACTGAGATCGAGGAAGTGCTCACTGAACTGGAAAGGTTTTATCCAAGACCCAGGGAGATGCACTATCGCCGGCAGCACTACTTCGACATAGCCAATCGCTTGATGAAATACGAGTTTGTATTTTATGTGGCCTTTTGGGCGCACTACAACGGTGCTCCCCTGCTGGGACTGCTGTACGAGTATCTGATGGATGGAAAGGAAATGCGGTACAAGTTGCAAATCAACACGTGGTACCCCTGGAGAACCCACGGCTCGGCATTGGGATATGGCCTAGGATATCTCCTCACATTTCTCTCCTCCTTTGAGGGCGTGTCCTTTTCCGTGGCCACCCACCATATACTCTGCATAATAACGTTTAACTTGAAGCTGCACTACGACGCCCTGTCCGAGCAGTTACTCGCTCTCGACTCCCGTCATCCGGACGCACATCGAACTTTAAGGAACCTGGTCGTTTACCATATTCAAATCTTGAATTTGGGTGACAAAGTCAATCGCGTTATGAACTTTTCCTTTCTGGCTGCCTTGATATGTGCCACGGTAGCCATCTGCATGACGAGTGTGGCGGTGCTGCTCCTTGACGTGGCCTCTGCCTTTAAGTACATTAATGGCCTGGCAGGCTTTGTGGTGTACAACTTTGTCATTTGCTACTTGGGAACTGAGGTCACCATAGCGGTAAGTTTCGCGGTAGTTTAGTAAAAATTGGGAAAAAGATTCTATTACCCCTAATTTTAGGAATTACTTAAGTTACTGAGTTCTCTGATTTAATGAGTCTTATTTAGGCATATTTTCTGAGACAGTTTCAAAAAGATCTTTCCAATAATTAGTGATAAGCACTAATTTCTTCTATAATTAATTTAAGTAATTTTCCGATCATTATTAGACCTATTTATATTTTAATAATTGCTCGAATGGTTCCCACATTGTCCTTGATTTTCTTATGCATTTATAATTTTCCCTAATGACCAATTTGCGTAGTGGAAACAGTTGTCTGTTCACACAGCTGATTGTACAAAAAATTGCGACAGTTTACCAGAAAAATTAGCTCGGCAAGACAGTTATAAACCCGGACCAGATGCGGCTGGAAGACTTTATGATGTACCCTGATTGGGTCTGTCGAATGGCACTACTGCCGAGATTTGAGTGGAAGGGAAGACAATCATCGGGAGTACCTTATTCCCTGGTCAAACGCATCCTGCTCATGGTGGGAATCCTTCATTTGGTATATCACAATTTCGGATGCATCATGTATGCCTATCATGTGGATAGAACCTTCGAGGATCCCATTCGCTATGTGGCGGAACTAGCCACTGCGGGCAGCATGCTCGGATTCACAATTGTGGGGACCCTCAACCTATGGAAGCTGCTGCACTTCAAGCCACAGATCGAGGAGATGCTGGGAGACTTCGAGGAGTTGTTTAAGCTCGCCCAGATGAACACATATCGTACAAGCATGTACTACAAGGCGTACACGCGATTTATAAAAGGATTGGTGATTGCCTTCTGTTCGTCAATTGTCTACTATGACTCATTGCCTCTGACCCTGATGCTCTGGGAGCACTTGATGACGGAGTCGAAGGAGCTGAGCTACCAGATCCAGAGCAGTACCTGGTATCCCTGGCAGATCCAAGGCTCAGTCCTCGGCTTCAGTGTTGCGTTTATCCTCCAGACTTTCTCGTGTCAGCTGCTTATGGCCTCGATCATGTTGAGTCAGTACTTCATTAGCTTCTGCGGCACCCAGCTGGAAATCCACTTCGACGGCTTGGCCAGGCAACTGGAGGCCATTGATGCTTGTCACCCCACGGCCAAGGATCAGTTGAGATACCTCGTCATCTATCACAGCCATTTGTTGAAAGTGGCGGACAAGGTGAATCGCCTCTTCAACTTTACGTTCTGCGTTAGCCTATCGATAGCGACCATGGGCATGTGCTTCTTGGCCTTCTCCATGACCATGTTCGAGTTGGGCGATGCAATCAAGCACTTGTTCGGACTGACCATATTTATGATATATAATTTCACCATCTGTCGCGACGGTACTCAACTGACTTTTGCGGTAAGTTTTGGGGTCTATGAGTTAATTAATTAATTAATTATCAGGAAATATTTAATATGACATAATCTGAATAATACTAAGGTTTTATTAAGTAAAAGAGATTCAAGGGGCAAATCACTAAATATAATCGAAATGTTAATAGTTGCACAACTTTTTATCAAATTACTCAGTCAAAATGAGTTTCCTTATGAATTTAAAAAGAGTTCCCAAGAGACCTAATTATCTAGTTGAAGCAGTTGCAAATTCCCACAATCATTTACTATACTTTATCAAAAAAATATGGTTTGACAAGGCAGTTATAATCCGAGGCCACATGCAGTTGGAAGACTTTATGATGTACCCGGATTGGGTTGGACGAATGGCACTACTGCCGAGGTACGAGTGGAGAGGCAGGCGTTCATCTGGAGAAGAGCGGTCTCTGGCGAAGGACTTCCTTCTTCTGTCGGGAACAATATGTTTGGTGTATCACAATTTTGGAATCATGATGTTCGCCATTCGTATGGATGGATCTTCAGAGGACCCGCTCCTATATCTGGGGGAATGGGCCGCTGTGGTCAGCATGCTTGCATTCACCATTGTGGGCACCCTCAACCTTTGGATGCTTTTGTACAACAAGCCACAGATCGAGAACATTATTGAAGACTGTGAGGAGTTGTATAAATACGCTGGACAGAAGGAGTACCGTACCCAGCAGTACTATGAGGCGCATACGCGATATTTACGAAACCTGGTTGTCTTCTACAGCACAGCCATTGTGTACTACAACTGGCTGCCTTTTATTCTTCTGCTCTGGGAATACTTTTTGACGGAGCCCAGACAGTTAAGCTACAGGGTCCAGAGCAACACCTGGTATCCCTGGCGCATAAAAGGATCAGTCTTCGGCTTTGGTGCAGCATACGTCCAGCAGGCTGCTTCGTGCCAGTTCTTCATGGTCACCATTGTCCTGGCCCAGTTTTTGGTCAGCTTCTTTGGCACCCAACTGGAAATACACTTTGACGGCTTGGCCAGGCAACTGGAGGCCATCGATGCTAGAAGCCCGAGTGCAAAGGACCAGCTGAAATCCCTCGTCGCATATCAGAGCCGTTTGTTCCAAGTGGCGGACAGTGTCAATAGCATGTTCGACTTCACGTTCTTCGTTGGCTTGTCAACAAGTACCCTGTCCTTGGGTTTCTTGGCCATTTGCATGACCACGCTGGATTCGGGCACGGCCCTCAAACATTTCTTTGGACTGCTCATAATGCTAATCTATAGTTTTTCCATGTGCCGAAATGGTACGCATCTGACTTTGGCGGTAAGTTTGAACAATAATTCTACCTAAGCAGTGGAGAATTGGCTTAAAAACCTTTAAAATATTAGTCAGTTTTGTAAATTAATAGTAGCTAAAAGATTATTGTATTCGGTGCTAAGCAATATTGGTTTTGACGTGTAACTCTTATCCAGATAGACAATTTTTTGTGGCCTGACTAATGGCAGGAATCTATAATTCAAGTGTGGAATATAAGCACCTGTGCGTTCTCAGGACATCATTGCTGGTTGGCAGGGGCTAATCTCAGCAGTATATAGTTGCACTTAGACAAATGCAGTTCCAGGACTTTATGCGCTACACTGACTTCGCTTGTGGCTACGCCCTGATGCAGAGATTTGAATGGAAGGGCAGGGAATCCCCGAGGCATCGGCAGACAGTGATCCAAAAAGTCGTATTTGTAATGTCATGCATTAATCTACTTGCTTATAATATATCCCTATGTGTGTACGGCTACCAGCTCGATCCAAAATCTATGGATCCATTAAAATATGTGGCGGATATATCGGATGCGGGCAGCATGCTGGGATTCACAATCTTGGGAATTCTTAATATGTATGTGCTGCTTATATACAGACCACAGATTGAGGAAGTGCTGGCTGGACTGCAGTGTCTCTTCGAGCAACGCGGAAAATATAACCATCAAGCCGGTTACTACTTGGAAAACTCCGTTCTTTTGATGAAGAAGTTCACCGTGTTTTATGTTGTTTCCAACTGCTACTACAATGCAGTTCCCCCTTTGGTTATGGTCTATGAAACCTTTTCGGAGTCCCAGAAACTGAGCTACAGGATACAGACCAGCGCCTGGTATCCGTGGAAAATTGTAGGCTCAATGCCTGGCTTCTGCGCCTCGTACATTAGCCAAATATTTACATCTGCGCAAACTATTGGCTTTATGATGGCCAATCAGTTTTTGATTAATGTCTGCACCACGCAGTTGGAACTTCACTTTGATGGCATAGTCAAGCAGCTGGAAACTCTGGATGCCAGGGATGTGGGAGCCAAGGAAAAGCTCAAAGCCCTGATTTTCTACCATCAAAGATTGCTGCAGCTGGCTGACAACGTAAATCGTATCTTTAACTTCACCTTTTTGGCCAGCTTGACCACATCTACCATAGCCATCTTTTCCATGGCCTTTAATTTGTCAACGCTAAATTTTATAACAGCTATTAAGTATTCATTGGGTGTGGGTTTGTTTATGATCTACACATTTTCTATATGTCACAACGGCACTCAGGTTACTCTGGCGGTAAGTGCAGAGGGAGTTAATCTTACATTAAAACATGATTATATTTATTTTAAACTAATTTGTATCTAACTTTTTGTTTTTTCCAGAGTGGAAAAGTAATGCCCGCGGCCTTCTATAACAATTGGTATGAGGGCGATCTTGCCTATAGAAAAATGCTGCTTATTTTGATGATGCGCTCCACAAAACCTTATATGTGGAGAACCTACAAGCTGGCACCGGTATCCATTACAACCTACATGGCTGTGAGTACTGCTGAAGTATCTCTATTAAAAATATAATTATATTTCTTGTTTATTTACTTTTCCACAGACTCTGAAGTTTTCTTACCAAATGTTTACGTGCGTGCGTTCTTTGAAGTAAATGAAACAAGTACAGCGAAATGTTACGCTACTTAAAATTATCTTAATATATGTAGAACATATGAAAGTCATTGAACTTTAACCAAACACAGAAAATATTTATTCTTGCACATATGATAATCTGAAACTTAGTTTCCAACCTAAAAAATATTTACTTTCGGCAAAGAGCTAGTCATATCTGCACTTAAATCTTGAGATTAACCACTTCTTTAATCATTTCTCTATGTAGTAAAGAACATTTTAATTAAAAAATGTTAAATACAAAACAATTACACCATTGCAAACATTTATTTTGTTTCCGCTTATGAAAAATGCCTACATTTTTTGAGAAACCCCAAAGAGTTGACCCAGAAAATTATTCGCACTTGCCGCATAACAATGCCAAACAAAGGAAGCCCCTCAAAAAGGCAATTTAAGACGGCATGAAAGACAAAAACGCTTGGGGTTTGCCTTATGCAAGGGAGGATTTGAAAGGAAGCCAGGCGAGTGCCCGCTTCACTGCTTTTTGCGGTTGAGACTGAGTAAACTTATTAAAGCCGGACAAAGGTTGTCAGGACGGCGGCGGCAGGATGCGGGAGTTTTCATTTTAGAAATGCAGGGGCGTAAAATTAAGTTCTTTGGCGAAATTGCCGGAATTATGTACAAGTCACCTGACACGGTGCCTGTCTCATCGTCAGTCATATGCTGGGGCTGAGTGGCTGCGATGGGTGTGATTATCACATCGTTATCCAGGATCAGTGGCGACAACGTTGCCATCGCGTCCTGTCCACCGCCACTCTTACCCGCCTCACCTTGCTCCACAGCTCTCCTCCGGACCGGACCCTTGTTCTTGTTTTATATAATAACATTTTAATTCCCTTAATACACGCTACGCTGCCCGCAAAGCCAAACAAAGTGAATGCCGGCCCAGTCGTTGTTGCTGCCTGTTTTTTTGGCCTTCAAGTTGGCAAGGAATCTTGCTGTAATTTTTTCGGCTAGTGGGTTTGTGCGTGCAAATCATTAATCATGAGCAGCGCATATTTATTGTTCTGCTTTCGATGACAGCTTTTTGCTGGCCATGGATTTTGCACGTTCCATTTGTGGCCTGCTTTTTTCAGGCTAAAAGATTTAGTATTTACGGCGATGGTACAAGATTTTAAGTGTTTTAAGAGGGTTTCTTCTACTTAAAATTTATTTATAGTGTTGTTTAGGAGGAAAAGCATTAAATATCAATGGGGTATTCTTGTTTCCTTTAAGAATTTTAAAATATAAGTTATTGCTGATTTACTTAAAGCCTTGTCAAATTCACGCTTGACCTGTGCCAGCTATATCCTTTGTCCTCACTTTTAATCCCCGACCATCAGCATAGGGTACCACAAGAATGAGCATATAAGCTAATTGCCATCGGCCATCTTTAGATGTGCTAAGCCTTTCCGGCTGACAGCTCACAAAAGCACGTTTGGCAGTTAATTGAGTCATCAGCTTAGACAACAGGCGGGGTGACCATATGAAAAAGATTGTGAATTGCCCAATCATGTGGAAGTGACTGCCAAGACCTTTAAAGTACACACCACATGCACAGACATACACCCAGCCTGGTGGCCAGGACAATGGCCATGGGAATAGAGAAATCTGGCCAGAACCCATCTCAGCCCACACAGAATCGACAGTCTGTATAAAAATTGAGTGCGATGGGGGCAGGCAGGATACAGCTGCAGGATCATCATTGCAGGCATTTGCCTGTTGTTTACCCAGGGCTCAGGACTCGTTCCCCGTCCTGACCATAGCCTTGATAAGTTTTTAGCAAACAAAGGCGGCTCGTTACAGCAACATGGGTCTTGGGAATCGGGCTGGGTGAACCAAAACAAACCGAAGCAAGCCAAGCCAGAGCCCAAACCAAGCTGAGCTGCGATGTGCATTTAAAATTGCATACACAAAACACGGATATTCCCACAGCCCTTCTGCTGCTGCTGCTTCCACTGCTCCTGCCATTGCTGTGGAGTCAAAACCACAAAATGTACTCAAACAACATGTCTCAATTTCGTAGTTAAACTTGGCCCAAGCAGCAAGGGCGTGGTCTTGGCCAAATCCACCCGAAATGGTAATTGAAAATGTTATGTGAGGTTTGGAGGGGTAGCGATATTGCGGTCCATGGAAGCTGTAGGACATAATTGGCTCTGGTTTGGAACCGTTTAAAAGTTATAGACCAGATTGTAACCATCTTATCTTAAGGCAATTAAGGGAGTGGCTTTGTTGAATTTTTAAATTAACTTCAAACTTTGGTTTTGTTTAGCCTTTAAAATGAGTCTAAATATGAACATACTCTCCTTCCTTACCTTCAGCAGATGTAAAATTAATTAAATGAAATCAAAATTCCTTTATCCACTTAGTAATTATATATTCTATATATAGACTAACTTGGCTTATGCTTAAATAAAAACAATATTTTTTTATTAATTATTTACTTTGTTAAGAGTCCTGCAAAATAGAGCATTACACTTTCAACGCCTTAGTAATTTTATTAAAATTTAAGAGCATCTTTAACTTTCACTTCAGATAAATGTATACCATCAAATGAAATTAATTTTCAATATTCTATTGCCCCTCCTAAGTGAACCACTTACAAAGGCTAGTCCGTCCGTCGGCTGTGTCCATCAATTACTTAGCCTTATCTGCCGGAGCCATATGGTGTCACCCCAACAAATGGCGGCCAAGGGGGCGCAAAAAATGTAATAACAACGAGATGGTGAAATTTTTACACACAATTTAGACACATTTCCGCACGTAGCTGGGACCGAAGCCCGAGCTCCATGTGCTCCATAACGCGCGGCTGGGAAACAAAAGCCAAAGTAAAGCAAAGAGGAAAAGCCGCTACTGCGGAAAACGTCATGAAATGCGACTGAGAGGAAATAATGTTCGTTGGGATGCCGGCAGAAAAAATATATATAAATATATAAAGCATATTGATATGCGAATTAAAAATGCCCTCTAATAAGCTGATAATCCGCACAGTATGACATTTTATAGATGACATTGGGCTTATGGGATTGATAATGCCTTTGTATTGAGTAATTTTTCATTGCCAATGCACATATTTATATTAATTTATTTTGTCACTTTATAATTGAAATATTCCGTTTTGAAAGTGTATTAAAATTTCTGCCTTATGCCACATTATGCGTCGCGTAATGGGATGGCTTCACTTTAGTCTGGGCCAACTTAAAACAATGCCACCATTTGGCTCCCCAGAAATCTGTTAGCGTTTGTGTCTATTAAGCTGGAGCAATAAACTTCATAAATTCCGCAAATTAGAATGATTAAATTTCATGTTCGTGTAATTTCTAGCCGGCAGACGTGCCCCCAACTTTGGGTAATCAAATTTTTCACTGCCCGCTGACTGAATTAATGGCAAGTGATTTGGGCCAAAGGCTGGGTCGACACCTTTGATCTCTTGGCTAAACGCAAATACAACGGCCTGTCATCGGGGGGCTTAATCTATCAGCTGAACGATGTTTGTCATTCAATCTGGACAGCGTAATCAGGTTTGAGTACTCATCAGTTTTACGAGCGAGTACAGTGAATAAATTTTACAAGCAATATATTACAGAAGCTGAGCTTTAAACCTTTTTAAAAAAAGGTTTTCCCAATTGATATGCTGATATATAAAAATTGCTAATATTTTAGGTTTCCCTTTTTAATATTACTCTCTCATTTACATTTAAACCACGCCTAAGAGATTATAGTTATTGTGTCTCTTTGACTTAACACAGTTAATACAGCTCCTATAATCACATAACAATACCTACTGTGCCTGCCAGGCGCCAATTGTCGTTTGTTTGGATGCGACACAAATTGGTTATATGATGTCCGGCGATAATTATTGTCAATTTATTGAATGCTCATTATTGAAATATCACTCATACGCCACCGAGGCATGCTAATAAACCCATTGAAACGAACGCTCGATGTCCGCAGCGTACTTTTAGGGGCCGCAACCGCAACGCAGTTGCAACATTTGCGCTGCCTGCCAGTGTTATGTGTGTAATGACAGCGAGCAACAAGATAATAGTACCGAAATTGAACGATATTTATTAATAGCAATCAATATTTATATGTATTCTTTACATAAAAAATAGATTCGGAGAAACCAACCCACTTGAAATCCTTCTAAATTTCATCTATGGATCGAGCTTTGATTTTGATAAATATTTTTCTATTATTTCTGCTGCCGCATGTGTAGCATGTGTCAGGTCCTTGTCTATGTTGCTGCGGGCAGGAGCAGGACGACCGCGCAATCACGATGACGATGCCACCTATTTCCAATTACCGATGATGCTGAGCGAGCAGCGGCACCAGCGATCCCGCGGCCCAGCGAACCGGCCATGATTGATTGCAACAAAACCAGATTTTGGTTACTGTCATTTAAGCGCCGACTAACTTTCGCGCTGGCCGGTCTGGTGTCGTCCCGAATTGAGAGAACCGCTGTTGTTGCTCTTGACTACGGCGTATGTTTAATGTAGGGGATAATTTTAATTGCGCCCCGGCTGCATTTTTAATTAAACGAAAATTAAAAATTGATTGCTTTTTGACGCCATAACTCTCGGGGCGATAATGCCGCGATCCCTGCAGCCTGCATGCTGCCTCAACATCTCTGTGGCACACTTTCGCTGTATTTAATATTATAAAATTTAAATCGGGGAAAAAGGACCTAGAGAAAAAGTATTACAAGTGCTATATAGGTATATGAAATTTGCATTTGCGTGGCACATGCAATGTGCGGATAAAGTTTGGTTATTTCTGGCTAGTTGTGTAGGTTTTTTTGCGAGCACCGCCAGCCGGAAGTAAAAGGTTTTGAGCGGAAGTGCGCAGAGTTGCAACGACATATTGTGTTGCGACTACGTGCGAGTATGTGTGTGTGTGAAATTATATATGCAGGACTCTGCTAAATGTTTGAGAGACATGCAAGCCAGCACTTAGTCCCAGCAGCTAGTTTGTTTTTGAACGAGGTGCTTTTTTAAGACTACTTCCAAACTGTTTATCAGTTCCCCTTCGGCTCGATAAGAATGCCATAGGGATTCCTTTCCTTTGAAAAGGATTCAAATAAAATTCATACATTTTCTATGCTATGCTAGATTGATTGCATTTCAATTGATGATTAAATTAAGCAAGTGAAGCATGCAAAAACGGTGATTTACATTAATGTTTTGTCGGTCGTTTGCATTTATTATGGTTTTGTTTTCCCTCTCATCGGATAATTATTAACATTTAAACGCACCAACTCACCGACTGACCATTTTGGTATTTAATTAATGTAATTTTAATATGCCAAATTAATGAATTTTAATTCGATCCACCGACAGCCGCACGGCAGCATTTAGTGAGGGGGATATCCATACAAGAACATTGTCAATATGCCAACTGAATGCACTTGATTAATTTGTAAGAATTCTTTACTCTCTCCGGTGCGATATTAATGGCTTGACAACAACATTATTGAAATATCTTTTATGTATTTTGCCAATTTGCATAGTCACTTAATGTATTTAAATAAAGAGCTTATTTTCGTTGAATAATAATAAATATTTACCCATAATTAAAGCCTGGGCATCCGTTTAATATATGTTTTGTAAAGTTTTGTAGAGAGAAATTCTGATCGGTTGAAGAAGCGGATTTATATAGGATCTAGAATCACTACCACAACATCTAGAGCACTATCATTTCTATCACCCAGAAGAGCTGAAAATACTTATAAATTAAATAGCGTTCCACGTTTACACTTGCATCCATTCGTCTGGGGGTAGATTGGGTTAAGTTTCGCACTTCTCGTAAGCAAAAATTCCAGTTTCTAGGGTCCCGGGCGGAAGCACTTAAATTGGGCGTAACAAAATGTCTGACACGCCAATTATTTTGCTTTTTATATGGGACAAACAGACACACAGTCGGACGGACACTCAGACTCCTCCTGTTCGTTATTTGCTACTACGTCTCCGGATCCTGGAAACTGCTCTTGCCTTTAGTGTTCTGCGTGTTAGTTTTTATACGAGTGTGTGGGTGAGCGTCGGGTGGCTGGTGGTAAGGGGAAATTTTCTGCTGCTTGCTTTTTAAGTGGTTTTATTGTTCACTTGTTTGTACTGCTTGTTACAACTTCGTTATTTTATTTTCATTTGTAGCTTTCTTTACATATTGGTTTAAAAGTCAGTGAGCCATGGCCAGCAGCGAGGACGATGAGCTGCACAACTTGCACGTTGCCAGAGATAGGTCAACATGTTGAGATGTTGGTTAAGGTTTAACCGAAGCCAGCAAATTATTGGTGATATATTTAACAGGATAACGGAAATAGCATGTGCTTTCTAAGGAGAATACTAATATTTTCCTATTTCACTTTTATTATATTCCTGAGTTTCAAGCAATTGCTTATATTTATAGCATGAGTCACAGGATATGATGCCATTTATGTCTTAACTTGCCATCCTTTTTTTTTATTTATTATGAAAAATCGAATTTAGTGTTTCTAAATTCTACACCAAATATTTCTCTCATTGCTTAATTAGCAACCTGAATATAAAACCAAAAAATAAAAGTTTGCAGACTCCACTGTGTTGTTAATGATATATCTGGTCCACTCTGGTCTCTGTTTTGTTTTGTAATATCACCCAGTGCAAATTATTTGAAAACTTTTTAGGCGGAAGTTTAATTTTCGTATATGTAATAAAGGGCAGCTTTTTATGGCCATGATTTGCTAATTACATTTTGTTTATTTGGTAATTGGAGTTCTGCCAAAGGGTTCATTAGCAGCGACTGAAAAACTAAATGCAATTAGACAAATATTTCATTTGCATTTGTCATGGCTCTATCTCCATCCTAACAGCATTATCATTATTGTTCAACAAGGCAGTTACAATTAGTTTTGCGGTCTTAGTTTAATGATTTATGGCGCCTTTGCTGTCACACTGAATTCCTTAATAAATGAATTGATATATTGAAGAATATTTGTGGGCAAGACCTCAATTTCCTTTTCGGCAATTGCTAATTTATTGGCAGCCACCTGATTCCGGCCTGGCCAAATGTCTTGAGTGTGTTATTTAGCCTTTAATGCCTGGAGAACTTTAGTAATTGCGTTGGTTGTTTCAAAGTAACGCAACTTTCTTTTGATCCTTGTTAATTTATGTAGAAGCTGTAGGAAGCACAAACATGCTCAATTCATTAAGATCTCTCCACCTAAGGGCCAAGGAATTTATGCAACAGCTGAGCCATTCAGAAGCACAAAGTGCCAGGACAAAAAGTCTTCTGCACTTGGGTTCATTCAGCACGTCTCCCTCTGCGCTTTTCTTTGCGTAGCTTTTCTTCTGCTTCACTGGATAAATGCGCTTTTCCTGCTCACATGCTGCCTGTTAGTTTACTGCTGACATTTCATTAAGTTTGCCGCTGTTTGCCATTTGATTTCAATCAGGAAATGGAAGAGATTAAGGATGAGCTGGGTGGCAATTGACCCACAAACATGTGTTAGAATATATTGCGATTTTTCTTAGTTTGTATGATTGTTTATTATTGGAGGTGATGTTTTTTGAAACCTTACTATATATATTCATATATATTAGAGATTAAAGTTTTCGCTTACTTAAACCTAAACCTTCTTGCTTAATTGGTGGCACTTAATCGGTGACACTAATTTGACATTATTGCTAGCGAACGAATTAGCACTTTGTCGCTCAGAATTCAAAGCAATGGCATCGATAGATAGACGCAGTTAATCACGGTTCTCGTATAACGGGGACATCCCCTTGATTCTTTGGGTTGCCAGGGGTTATGCTATGCGATGGCACCCGGGAGTCGCTTTCGGCGCTCTAAAAGTAACCATCGACTGGCATTCAATGGGGCGCCTGCGGTCCGAAACGGGCCTAGAGCATCGAGCCCTTTTGCGAGCCAACAATGGAGGGGCAATGGGACCGATAAATAGGAAATTTGCAGCGAATTTCCACGCACGGCTTAATTGTTGGCCATGTTGTTAGGGCTCCGATCTGCCGGGCAGATTAAATCGGCCGAAATGCAAAATAGAAACGCTACGGGAACGGGTGGAAAATGCGCTGAAAATGTGACAAGGCCCGCTGCCAAATGAACCCGGGGGCTCAACTCACTTCACTGCGATGACCCGGCCAATTGAGCCCTGGCTCCCCGACGATAATTCACAATTTGCAAGTGCAGTTTTGCGTAAATTTTCCAATTTGAACATTTCATTTGCCAATTCTCGATTCGGAAAATTTTATGGCCCTTTTAAATACGCATTATAAACATTTTGTCATTGTTTCCGAGCTCCAGCTACTTACGTGCAATTCATTAACGCATTTTCATGCCGGATATATTTTAATTGTCATTCAAATTGATACTGTTATCAAGTGGAATTTGGAATACCCTTTGATTGTTACAAATATTTGTTCTCTTCAGCAGAAGCTAATGTAAATTTAAGTAATAAAACTTATATTTTACGAGGTTTGCATGATTTTAAGATAATAAAAAGTCTTAGGATCTATTTTCCATTTAGAAAGATAAAATAAATAAAATTCTGCTAAATTTTAAAGGTAAAGAATCATTGAAATGAGATTGTAATAAATCTGATAAATATATTTTACATTGTGTATGCTAATATTCTATATCTCACAGCTCTTGGAGCTCAAACAAAGCTCAGGCTAACAAACCCAGAATGATGATCCCACTTTACTGCCCGTCCGTAATCGGTGTCATCAACCCCGGAGTTCAATAAACTCAAAAACTTAGATCTCCGGCCCGCCGTTCATAGCTTTACAATGCAAATTCAAAATGCGGAAACCGACAGAAGCTGCCGGGATGATTAAAATATAATTCATATGTCAGACCAAAGTTGTGGAACATTTCCGGTGTTGTAAAAAATTCCACCCCGCTTCCCCTTGCCATCTACAGCCGCATCATAATGAACACATACATATTCATAACGCATATAGCACACGCAGGCACACCCGTATGGGCTGTGTGTGTGACCCACAGGTGTGTGTGCGAGCGTGTTCGTGCAAAAATATTACGACAGGCCCGTCTTCCTGCATGTGACATAAATCTTGGGCAAATAAATAAAGTCCAAAAAAAGCAGAGGACGAAATGAAAGATAGAGCGAAGACAGTAAAAGCAAATGAAAACGCACGCGCAGCAGTAAATTTTCCGTTGGGAATATGCTGGGGAAACGTGGGGCGGCGGGCGGTGGGGTCTGAGGTGCGAGGGCAGGTGGGAAATCATGAACACCTAGACGTGCCGACAATTTTTGCATTTAAATGCGAGCAATTTGCCGGCGCCTGAACTGAAAGAAGAAGCAAATGAACGTCAGCGAAAGCGAATAAAAACTGTTGCCTACTTTCTGGGGCCATCGAGAAGAAAATGGCGTTAAACGGATGTGAATCATGTGCGGAACTCCCGGCCAAAAAATACAACAAAAATATGTGTAACGACACAAAAAGTGCAAAACGATGAGCCAAGGCAAAAGTAAAACAGTCGAGTGGCGGAAGCACAAAATGAAAATGATAATAACAATGCGGTGGCAGGCTTCTTCAATTATTGAAAATGGTGCGATTTGCATGGTAAGCGTTTCATTTGACAGCGGAAGTTCATTAGCGCCATCTGGCGACGGCAATGTAGCGATTGCTGGTGTGTGAGTGCGCCCTCAGTGAGTGTGTGTGCGGGGTGTGTGTGTGAATTGCACTGCCCGAGTATCTGCGACACTTAATTAGAAACCGCAAGTGCTAAGGGAGAAAAAGTGCAAAATTGATTGGGTTTGCGGTCAGTTGGTAGGGTCTCCAGGGCATGATGGCACCTAAGGGCAGTTTGTGCAGAATTAATCTCAACATAGTTACGTTTTAATATGGGTTCTGTGTTTTATAGATATTTCTGCATAGATATTTAAGCGAGAAACATATTATTAATAAGCTAAAAGACATGCAAACTTTGCTTAAAAGAATGTCTCAACCAAGAATTGTTATGGTTGAGGTTATCTTTACTTTAATAACAATTCTTTAATAAAAAACTCGCTTTAATTTCATAAGCAGGTAAATAAAAATAAGTAAATTGAATGCGTTATCTGCATTTTACATTATCGAAGTGAGTTATTTTGTTAACAAATCGAACTGTTATATTCCTTCTTATTGAAAGTAAGCGAAAACAAACTTTATTCGTATATATTTATTTATTGTTGACTGAACAATCAGAACCTCTCAAGTCTGAAGTATGGCAATTTGCTACATATGCGAAGCGATAAAAGGATTCAATGCTACTTCATTCAACATTAATTACACCGGCGGTTTTTCGAAGTGGATTGGTCAATGGATTCGTCCCTGGCTCTCTTCCGATTCTCCATCTCCAAGTTGATTTTATATTTCATTCTGCGAGCATTTAAATCACCGCCAAGGCCACTTGGACGCGAAACCGAATGCTGTTGCGCGAATGTGGATGTGGCAGGCGTTCATCATCCGCGTCATTATCGGGTTTTCCACATTCGGGTCGCCGCCGAAAGATCGAGGGCCTGGCGGAAAAAGTGCCACGTGAAAAATCCCCTCGACTGCCAAATGCAGCGGCTGCTTTTGCTTCAATTGAATAATTCGTATGATAAACGAGTGTGTTTGTGAGGACGTGAGGCGAGGTGTGTGTGCATTTTATATGCCCTCAGGCACGCTTTTTGCAGCAAAGTCCCGACTGGTTTTGGGCGACATTGAGCTGGTTTTAATGCCGCTATCAAAATATTTTCCTGCGCATAATTTTTCGGGCATGTCTCACTGCGTTTATTTTTCGGTTGATGTTTTTTTGTAAGCGCTACGGGTTGTTTGCGACACTTCAACGTTAGTGTTTGCTCCGCAAATATTAGCTTATCGTAAGAGGCCAGCAAAAAATATAAATTTTCAATTGGTTAGTAAGTCTGAAGGTGGGAATTAAAAGGATTTATGGGGTTAAATTATGAGAATTTAAAGGTATCTTGTGGTTTAGTCCGATTTTCAATGTGAAAGTAAAGGCCAATAGTTTTTTATACCTAAATAATATTTCCCCTAAATTTTCTCTTTTAGTTTACATACTATTTTAATGTAGTTTTAGTTGGCAAGCCAAAACGTACTAATAACCCCTTGAATTAACCTATTTCCCATTAAATTGGCTTCTCTCAAAACTAAACCTCTTAATGAAACACGTTTCTCTAATTCTAAAGAAATAACAACCTTTATAATTAGGTATTCCTGCCCACCAATTGAATAGCTCAGCCCAGCACTGGCTGGTTTCACCTCCATTAAGTTCTGACCAAGCGAGCAATCCATAATCCCAGCCAGGTAAGAGCTGGGCATAAAAGGAAATAAAATCGATGGGGCAGCAGCTGGTCAATGGGCGAAGCCCACAGAAAGTTGGCCCTCCATTCATTTTCGAAACAATTACAGAGGAAAATACAGAGGCTCTTCAATGTTAAGCACCGACAACAGAACATCGAGTCCCTGGCTCTTGGTTAGTGCAGGAAGGCGATTCCGTAGGCGGATTACAGCGAAATTGTATGCAAAAGGTACTTAAAAGTCCATTCAGTAGCGAGAAACTCCAAAAGCATATCTCCATAACTTTAGGCTGCCGAAAAAAAGAAATGGAGATTACTTATCCATTTGAATAATTAACCGGGGAGGGCAAAATTAGCTCTGACCAGGCGCAGAAACTTCAAAATAGCTAGTGCCGTCTGTCTTGGGAAACTTTTGCTTTGTAGCATATTGAGAGAGTGCCTTGAAAGTTTTCTTTTCTGGCAATTTCAATATTTATCCGACCAGTCGAGATGTCCTTCATCTCGTGCTCGGAATGGGGAAAAACTTTGGCCAACTATTAGCCAAAGCGCCAACAAATGGCCAACTTGTAGCTGCCCGGGGCCACGGTTTCTCGCCCCTCTTGCATTACAGAGCCTTCGGAGAGAAAGAGAGAGAGAGTGAGCCTCAACCTGGTAAAGAATTACGATGCGTTGCGAAATTTATGATCCATTGAGCAGGCTGCCAGCGGAAGCGGAAATCTCCTGGCCAAAGCCAGGTCGCGCCAGGACTTGTGTGCGTGTAAACATATTGGCTGCCTCCGAGGATATTTACGGTGCCTCTTCGCCGTGTGTCATTGATGTACGGTCTGTGTGCCGTATGCCGTATGCAAAGGATACGCATCCTTCAGAGCGGCAGCGGGGCTTTTCGCCGGTTTTCCCCCGTTCGCCAGTGGCGTGCCGAATGTGTCGTGCGGCAAAGCATGAAAAATGGCAAATTAACTGAAATTAATGGCGGAACATGGGCAAATTTATTAAAATTGATACGCTTAAGCCGATGCGGCAACTTTCTAACTTCATTTAAAGGATTTATGCCCGACCAGAAACAACCTGGCTGGTCGATCTCAAAGCCGGGAGGGTCCTGTCCAAATACCAAGTAAGCCGAATACAAATATCAATCAAAAGTCAAATCGATAGGACTTAGCCAAGGACTCAAGGCGACTCCTCCGCTTCTTGTTGATTGACCAGGCCGTAAATCATCGGGCTTAAGTTATCAATATGGGTATTAGGGAGCTGCCTCCCACCTCTCCCCCTTTCTGTGGGCCATAAATTTTTTGTTTAGCCGCCGAAGTTTTCGTTTCAACGCATTTTATTTATTTATGGTTTCAATTTGCTTGTAAGTAATTAAGCCGAGTTTGTCTGGATTAGTGGCGGCCTCTGAAATCGCCCGAGAAGCCTGTCAAAACATTGGACAGACAGCTTAGCCGTCAGTTTCAGTTAAATGCCAGTGGCAGATCAATATGGAAGCGGTATATAAACTGGAAATTTATTTACTGCAGAGTGTCAGCTTAAAGGAGTAATAGGGGGCTTGGGTTTACTTTTCTTACAGTTAAGCAGCTGGGAAAATAATTAATATTGATTTATTAATAGTGACATAACATATATTAGTAAACTTAGTGACTTGTGCACCTTAATAAACGTTTTAATAATAATAACACTCTTACTATGACTACAAAAATTCTTTAAAGAACTCTTTACAAAAATACACCATCCTGGGATGGGAAACCCCACCAAAATCCACTTTGTTAATCCAGTCCTGGCTGTCGCCTCAGTTAGCCAACTTCCACGCGGCTTTCCTGGCCTTACCTTTATAATTTCGGGCTCACTTTTTGTTTTGGCCAGCCAGGTCGGGTCACTAATGATGACAAATGTACAAGAACAACAACATAGGCAGAGGCCCAGAGGACGAGGGCTGAGTTCAAAGGTCAGACAGTGTCGCATATGTTGCGACAGCGGCCAGATGGCCGAGCCGCTCATTTCGTCTGCATGTAAATGACTTTATTTGAATTTTAAATGTGTAAATTGTGCCTGTTCGTTCGGCTGACCAATTCTCTGGCACACTCTGTCCCCACTTTGATCCCCGCCCCGCTCTCCCTCTTTCCCTGTTTATGACCTTCCCCTTGGGCCGTTTGTCACTGATAACGGCCAAGAAAAGCGGCCCGGGCAGATGAAAATTGCACAACACTCTGTAATGGAACAATGGCCGCAATGACAACAATGGCGAACGCCCCCATTTCCACGCCCTTCTTCGACCTTTTGGCGAAGGAAGATGGAAGTCGGCGGAGGAGCTGAAATAATCATTTCCGTTTTCCGGCCCACGTTCAAGTCTTTTATCTCTCTCAAATTTTCGTTATTGTTATGCGTTTCAAAAAGGTTGCCTTGATACGAACACACACACACAATCGGGCCGGGGGTAGAAAAAATGGTAACCCCGCAAAGAGGAAACCGACAAAAAAATGAGAGAAATTGTTGACTCACCTGGTAATTTCCGGCATCGGAATTATCTTGTACACAATGCGTATACTTAATGTATGTAATTTGCCCGACTCGCACCTGTATACACAGTGTGTAGCGTATTCTGTTTTTGGTCTGCTCTCAAAGCTCACTCGCTGCCATTGACAGGTTTTTAATTAATTCAAAATGCGGAGCGGAAAACTTCAACTAGTCGCGAAAGGGCATTTTGGCTAATCGATTTCGCCCCACATAGCCAAGTTCATTAACACGACACACCACACGAAGCATTCAAACACGCATCAAAGTAAAAGTCGGAGCTGTGAGCAAAAGGAGTAGGAGTTTGGATACCCTAACGGGGAATATATATACAAAACTACAAATCAGAGGAGATTTTTTAAGAAATAAATTATATTACAGGATTTAGTTTTCTCTTAACTAATAATTGGGTTCTTTTTAGGCTCATGACCCTTCTCTATTCCATCACAATCCTTCCTACCCTGCCGAATTCCTAGTTGGCCAAACTAACCCAATAAAAGGATGAAGGACGCATAAATTTAGTTACACGCTCCCTTCGTGCCTTTGCATTCTGCCTGATTTTTTATGGCATTTCAATTAAGTTGCATAAATTAAAAGTTAGCACGGTGGTCTGATGGAAATTGGTGGGTGCGGTCTATAAATCACAACAGCCGCTAATTTGATTAGCCAACTTGGCGCATCCATTTTTGGCATTCGCTTGGGGCTCCTCCATCAGGTTAATGGGGTCGCAGGTGCAAAGGAAAGTTCCCCGAGTATATTTGAGTCATTTACATAGGGCGTTAATTTACGACCTCCTGTATAGGGAGAAGGAGAGTCAATCAGTTTGCCAAAGAATATTAGCTTTTTATTTTGATTTCAGTTTGGACCAAACTAATACACTTAATTTTTGAATTTTTTTCTTTGCCAGCTTTCTTTATTTTTTGTTTGATTAAGAATGTTTTGGAAAGTTTCATGTATTTTGCCTTCATAACTTGTTGGCGGATGTGGAGAAAAGTAAAGCGAAAAGAAATGCTGTATTATCGCCTCTCACGCAATGAAAATGGCAAAGTTTTAGGTGAAATGAAAAGGAAGCGGGCAAAAGGAAACAAGACGGCAACTTGACAAGATGCCAAAAACAGCGAGAAAATTCCTGTGGTCTGTGATGCCGGGGGATTGTCTCTCCGATGGTGCGGCGGTGTGGCTTGGCATAAAAAGGTGTGGCAACTGTTGCGGCTTCCGTTGGACAACGATGGAGTGGAGAGTGCGATTCGAGAGTGGGGAGTCTGGGGAGTGAGAGGCACCCGCCTCTGCTTAGATAAACTGTCATGATTTAAATAGCAGAAAAACTTTGTAGTGGCTCTGGCAGTGGAACAAATGCAAAAACTCTTGCACGAGCTGAGGGCGGAGAGTGTGAGCTGGAGCGGAGTGAGCGCTTTTCAGCATGGCAACTGTCATCTTGCGTTTGTCATGTCCTCCTGCATTGTGGCATTGAGGACCCAACCCGGCCCCTCCGCCCTGCCGGTTGTTGATTGAATAAACAGGCAAACCCCAAAGTGTGCGTTTCTGTGTGTGTGTGAATGCCCCTCACTCTTGGCACAGTGTAAACTTTTTTGACATGGGAGCGACATGCGTGTGTGCTGGGCTTGTACCATGCATGGCAAAGTATAAAAATAATATTTACATGCTGACGAAAATAGTCAAAAAGCCTTTTTGCTCGTTACACACGCGCTCAGGTCAAGTGGCTGCCAAAGTGAAAAATATTTAAGTTTCAGCCGAAGAGCTTTGAAGGAATTGTGTCTGGTTCGCCGGATCCCATTTTAAATTATTTTGTGAAAAAATAATTCCCCTGAATTATTACTCATAGGTTAACAAATTCAGAACAAAATTGACAGATTGAGTCACCTGCTCAATGGATAGTCCGACCGTAATGCCTGGTAAGCTTTTTCGGGGAATTAAATATGGTCACGAAAATAATTACATTTTTATTTCGCCAGAACAATTAACCGATACAGTTAATTATGGGTCTTTGCCACTCGGAGAATGGCGGGTAATTAATTTTCAAGCTCCCATCGTAATTAAACAATAAATATGGCAATGCGAAAATGTTGTAAATAAAACAAATGGCGAATTTATAAAACTGTCAGCGTGTAGAGGAGAGTGGCACGGCGGGCACAGCCATCAACGTCGGACAGTTAAGGATATGTGGGATAAACAGGACAACAAGGCAAGCCCCATATGCGGCTGCCGGATAGAGCCGAGAGCGGAGGAGACGAATGTGACAGGACACGTGGTAGTGCCGTCCTCATTTAAAATTAATTATACGCCGAGTGTTGCCGTAGCTCTGCATCATTCACTTAATCGCTCGTTTACTGGCGCATTGCGGCGATGCCACCGACACAGGAACAGAGAGAGAGAGAGAGCAGCAGTTTGAGCGAGAAAGACGGATTCTTTTACTATCTAATTAATGTGCGCCGGTTTTATTTGGTCTCCACTAAACAATTAATCACTGTATGAGTATTTTAATGCAAATTGTAAGTAAATGAATTGCATTAGGCTACAAGTATTAGAGTAGTCTTCAAATGTTAAGCTGAAATCCTATCTAGGTTAATTGCTCTTATTTTAATAAGTACTGCGTTAAGGCTTAAAGTACATTCATATAGTGGAAACTACAACTTTTGATTATTTTCCTTCTCAAATCTAGATATATCTTTTAGAGATTTTCAACAAAAGAGAAGCCTGACTTGCCTGAAAGAATCGTAACCGTCGATGCATTTAATTGGAATTCTCTTTTTTGTGAGCATTTTTGGCATTGAATTTCTTTTAATGGCAGACCCGAAATTCAAAACTTCATTCCTTCACACGCAGAAGCAGATATCGAATATGTTGTTCTCTCTTTATTTTCGTGCTCGTTTGCTCGGATTCATTGAGCTTTCTGGTTTTCGGTGATGCTGAGCGGAGCCCGCAAGGAAATTGAAAGCGTATCGAAAATCCAGCCACGCGGCCATTGCGGCAAACATTGCAAACAAAAGTTTTCCCTCCATAAATGTGTGTGAAAACGAGTGTGTGTGTGTGTGTGTGTGTGTTTGTGTTGGGCAGTGCGTATGCATGTGTCTGTGCGAGGGGGCCATAAAACAGAAATTAGTTGCAATTGGAGTTTGCGCTTTGCTTTTGCGTTTTGGTTTTGTTGCGGTCGGATTGGTCTGACCGTCGTCATGTTGCCTCCAACTGTCCCACTTCCGCTTTTCCGCTTCGGCCCCTCCCTTTCCACCTCCCTCTGCACTCGGCCACCCTTCGCTTCCGGTTTGACTTGGCCAAAAGGGCAAACTATCCGAAATATCACACACTAATTTACAGACTTTTTCCCCCAGCTGAAAATTCGTTTTATTCTTCGTTTTTATTTTGCGGCAGCTTTCACAAAAAAATAAATAAACCAAAAACAAAACGGAAAACAAAAAAAGAAAACAGGCAGAAATATTGAACATAGATTTTTGTGGGTTTCGGGCTTACACTCGCTTGAATATGAATGCGCAGGAAATGTGAGTTAATAGAACGGAAACGGAAGTGCCAATCCAGCGTTCGGTTATGAATTCAATTTGAGTGGCATAATTGCCATAAAGTCTATTGATTATTCTAATGCAATTGATACTGCTAAACAGCATCCAGTTAATTAGTATGGTTAATTTTTAATTCCAATTTGATTATTAATGTGAATGGCTCGCCTAATAAGCTGTTTGTAAATAAACTATAAATTAATGACACCAAATCATTTAGGCAATATCTACGCCAGTATGGGATATTTGCTAATTGAATATTGTTTATTAGTCCCAATAAATTTGTCTGTATATATCCATTTGTTCCAATTGAGTTTGCAAATCAATAAAATCTTATATACCAGTCAGAAAATGATAAAAAACTATCTATACCGCATCACAAAACGTATGCTTCTGCACTGGGTAATCAATAAAATCGGGCAATATTTTTTACGCCATTTTAAATTGACACAATCAACAAATCAGAAACGGTGTCCATCAATACGAGGTTTACAATACGAATAGCGAAAGGGGAAACCTATTTCATTTGCCTCAAATGTGAATAAATCGAATAACTCGAAAGCGGCTGCTATGCTGCTTGACTGTGCCAAAAAAAAATGTGTTATTTGTTTCGTTTTATTATTGACTTTTTTATATATTCCGGTTTTTGATTTGTGTGTGTGTGTGCGAGTCGGAAAAACATTTTCCACACACAGAAGCTGAAAAATTTGGAAGCTTTTGGCTTATTCCGTGCGTGGTTATTTCATATATTTCATACATGCAGGTAATACGCACCTGTGCTCACTTTTCGACCATATTTTATTCATTTATTTTATATAAATTTTATTTTGTTTTATGACTTGACAACTGGCAGGTGGGCCAATTAGTTCTGCCGTTTTTTGACCCAAAATGTTTGTGCAATATTTAAATAATTTTCGCATGTCCATAGTTGATTTATGTGCGCAATAATTGCTCCAATTGAATTCTGGGTCATGCAAATATTTGAGGGTTTTTAGTTACACCAAGGTTTCTCAAAGTATTTGCCCATCAATCGCCATTCATATTCATTTTCGCATTATGTGCAGTCTGCATACTTTTGTGTCTTCTGCTAAATCCTTGTGGCCATTGCATAAATATTATTTATTATTTGGCTACATTTTGGTCCAGTTTGCGCTGCCCATAAGCCTGGTTTATTGTTATGTTTAAAAAGGAAAATCATGGTTTTGGTGGTGGTGGCTTATCTTGTTTTGTTATCATTCAATTCCCGGCGGAAATCAGCTTAAAATATTAACAAAAATATATACTTGTGTATAGAAAAAAGTGTATATAAAGTGTATATAAATATAGCTGTGCTCAATGGCGCCGAGCTTGCTTTCAATATGGATGGCAAACAGAGAAACGTTTTATGTAAATAAATAAAAACACGCTTAAGAGCTTAGCGTTTTAGCTACATCCCCTACCAATGCCTTTTCCTCCATTTCCCAGCTTTTTTACCCTACAAATTTCGGCACCCCTTTTCCTGTTTTGTGGAAATAAATCAAAAGCTTCTTGCAGTTTTTTGGCAGTTGAAGGCGGGTGGCACTCGATGTGAATTTCACCTGAGGAAAAGTTTGCAAGTTTTTAATGGATTCCGATTTTGGCGATACATATCACTGTATTAGGTTTGTTGTTTGAAAAGAAAGGAAAGAAAGTTTCAATTAAATTTAAAAGTTTGTTATTAAATTTGATAGAAAGTCCATTTTAAGGATATTTATATATATATCATAAATGGTCTGGCCTCTGTTATGTGTCATAATTCATGCTCATTAAATAAACAGTTTCCATTTCAATTTACTTACTTGATTTGCATTTCCACTTACCTCGTTGCCACACCATGTCAATAATAGAAAGTCTGCTGGTGAAGACAAGTGGCCAAACCCTTGAACGCATTTAAGTCACTTGAAAAGGGTGTTTGGCATAGATAAAAAATATCTTTTCACTCCGAGATTGCACTATTTAAGAGGACCCACATTAGTGAATAAAGCCTTCGCAGCATTTTATGCAACTAATTTAATTTTGCTGCGGCTTTTTTTCGCCTCTCACTTGGTTTTCCTCTTCACGTTTTCCACTCCACAAATGGCGCTCGCTTATGATGTTGATTTAACTCATTTTCCCTGTTGACTTTCATGCGCGTAATTTTTATGTCAACAACCCGCATGATGTGGGTTACACCCTCTGCTCGCTTTTCACGGCTTTTCCACGGCTTTCCACTGCTTTCTACTGCTTTTTGCCAGCTAAGCGGGTTTTAATGAATGAGCCACAAATTGGCTAAAAGCGTGGCGGTGGAGGCGGCATAACTATTTCAGGCTCCCATCTACCTACAAAACTATTGGCTAAGGGCAGAGGTCAAGAGTTGTGACGCCAACTTACACGTCGCTGTCTCTGTTTAATTAGCACAGGAGCCCTTAAAACTTGTAAGATCAAAGTCTTGATTTTTGTGGGCGATACTTTCTTCCGGACGAGCATGTGAGTGGCAGGTGTCCTTGTTCCCTGCACTCGCATATTAATGAGAAATTTAATTGGATTTAGAGGCAATGAATTTTTAATACCCAGCTACGTAAGTACATCAAAGTAAATAAACAAAGCTCACGCACTCAAGACCTGGGAAATTCGTTTATAATAAAGGGAAAATAAGAAGAAAAAGTGAAAGAACTAACCCTAGTTTTCACTTGTTTCAATTAATGGGGAAAACTAATTAAAACTATTGTGTGGCCCTAGGGGAACTGAAGGAAACTCAAAACTAATTGTGACTACAATGTATATATATCTGTGAAAAGAAAATACTACAGAAGGTCGGTATAAAGACTGACAGAGGTGGAGAATATAAAGATTGACATTGGATAACAATTGATGCTTGAAGTATTAATTTAGTTTAAAGTGCCCATCAACCTGTCGTGTAGTTTATCTTACTTATTGTCAATCGGAGCATGTGAAAATGGAACCATCTGGAGTTTTATTGCTCATTAAAATTCCTGCAATCTATGCCAAATACTCCAACGGTTGTTCCTCCATCAAACTCGGCACACTTCACTGGCAGTTCTCAGTAATCAAATTCATCAAAAATGAGGGGGAATTCCCACACTTATTAACTGTTGCTCCTGGTGATAATGCCCCGAGAGCAGGGCTTTTCTGTTAACAACAAACATATTTATTATGTGTGCAGATATATTTATACATGCCTACGTATGTAGGTGAATAATAAGAGACGAGCCCTGGGCTCGTTCGCAATTTGATATTTACAGGAAACGCAATGGAAAATTGTCAAGTGGCACAAAATCAAAGCACGCACAAAATTATAATTATTTTATGCGCGGAAAATGTGATGCATACATAAACAGAAAACCACGATATAAAATGGTAACGCAGCGAGGTGTGGCCACTGAATTTTTGGTATATTTTCGGTGAGAATTGAAGAGTCTATTTATTAAATTACGGTGACTAGCATGTCAGCATTGCGTAGTGATCCCCGTTGAAACTAACTGTTGTATATGTCTTTTATACTTAATATATATAAGAATAAGTTATGTTTTTAAATTACCTAAATTTAATTTAAACAGCATGAAAACATATATATTTCAGGAAGTCCTTTAAATATCTCTCATAAACATTCTTGACAGCCCTCGTGGCTTTGATGCGGCTTTAATTTGATGAAAATTACCGGAGTGTGGAGCGTTGCTGTGAGTTTCCCAGCAAAACAGGATACTTATGTTTACACATGTGTGTGTGGCCCATCTCTGCGTACGGACAGGACACCCATACATCTGCCGCAATTATCTATCAAAAGCAATTGTTGTATGATGCCGCTCTCGTGCATCTAGTGCATGTAGGCTTAATTGCTGCCTTTGCTTTTGATATGCAAAATTATGCACAGTTTATCAACGCTGCGATGCGTGCAGCTCTTCTCGCCCGATCTCCCCGATTTCCCCCGTTGTGCAGTCTTTTGAGGGGGCATTTTCCGTTTTATGGCTCGGCCATTTTCCGCTCACACAAATTCGAATATTGTTTTCCGTCATTTGAGAAAAACACGACAATGGAAGCGAAACTGAAACTGTCATCGCAAAATGCATTTTGGGCGTCTCTTACATTTTAATTGAAAATTACGCATACGCCACGCTGGTCGCGGAGAACATTTTGTGTGCCCGCCGATTGTGCATTCGAAATTATTTGTCGTAAATCTGGTTATGGTGATTTCAAATATTCCACTCTAGCAGCAATTGCGTCGAGTTAAAAGAGTAATTTAATTATAATTCAACCTGCGAAAAAGGGTGCTTGCCTACTGAAACCCGATAATAATGAGATAAATAATCATAAAACTCTATTTACCTACTTGGGCCTTAAAAAGTTTCAAAGAATAAATAAAATGAATTCCTTAAGGCAGAGAAAAATCCTGATTTTTGGGGTAATCATCATTTATTTCTGACTTGGCACAACGTTGGCGTTTCTCTGCGAAATACACCACAGCCTGTTGCTTTTGAAAATAACATTTCGTGTCAAGAAAAACGTTTAATGTGCGGCACAAAAAAAGGCAAAAGAAAACTCTTTCCTTGAGATTTTTTTCCCCCATTTCAGCCTTTAGCTTTCAGCTTGCTTGATTTTGTTTAAAGAAATCGCAGATAAAGTTTTTCTTTGCAGAGGCTGGGGGGAGAGTGTTGAAGTTTCACTCAATAGTTGAGTGCGGATAAACTGATTGCTGATAAACCTAGGTAAACACGCGAAGCATCGAAAACTGTTTTATATAAACTTCAAGGAAGAATGCTTAAAGCAAACCGCGGAGATCATGCTTTAAGGCACTTTTTTCCAGAGGCAATGCCACTTGGACCACAAGTTTCCATTTGCAGAAGAGCACTGTAATAAGGACTAAGACTCCGGGATGCAACAAGTAAGCGAAGTAAGCGAGGGCTATAAAATCGTTACGGAAAATTAAACAACTTATTGGGGTTCCTTACTTCTTTCCCCGGAGCGACTGTTGGCAGCGCTGACTCTGCGCTCCTTAATTTATGCAAATTTCATGCTACGCGTGGCGCGCCCCCCGGAATCCGCGCCCCTCCCCTAAATGCTTGCCAGGAAAAACCAACCCAGAATGAATGTATATACGCCCCGCTGGGCGAGTGGGCGCTGTGTGTGACACAATTTTCTGCCACTCAACATGTGGCAGGGACGTAGAAAGCAAAAGTCACTCTCAGCTGCAACAATGGAGCGCCGAAAGCTGCTCAAGTGCCAAATGTCTTTGGACTTCAAGTTGTGGCCCAGGTCCTGGCCCCCGCTTCCCTTTCTGCGAAACCTAGTAATTTGTTGCAATTGCGGGATGCTTAAAAAATGTATATTAGTTGAAATTTAATTTTCTGTTTGTTAACTTGACTTCTTTCCTCCGCTCGTATTTTCGCTTCTCGCCAGCTACTCCTTGTTTGTGCGGTGAAAGTTTCGCAAGTGGAAATTATGCAAAATACGTTGGGAGCTGCAAAATATTATTACGCATACGCCAGGTGGGTGCTGCTCGCACGGTGCATGTGCCAGCTGAAAGTTTCCCCTGCGCCTGCGACTGCGACTGCGGCTTTGGCAGTGCAATAACTTCAATTAAATTTCGGTGCACATTTTTCATGTAACGGATGGCCCGGAGCTGAAAGGGTTCTCGGGTATGGGTCTCGATGTGGATCTGGGAACCAACTTTGGCTCATAACTAAATTTTTTGTATGACTTTGGCCCAAAGCGAGAACGGATGCGGATCGAGAGCGTGTCTTCATTACCACCAAAGTTGATGAGAGTGGATAAAACATTTTTTACGAAAGAAAAATATGTCGAAAAGTAATGCTATGCTAATAATATATAGAAAAAGTTAGTTGGGAATTTTTTATTCAAGGAATATTTTATTTGTTGGCTACAGATAACCACAAGTAAAAATATTTATTTAAATTAAGCAATTTCCCTTTTTTCAAAAGAATTATATTATTGAAAATTCTATTTAATACTCCCTAGTTTCATCATTTATTTTCGAAAATCCTAAAAAGAGACTCTGGTACATGCACCTTGCACAAGTGATCTGTACTCACTTTCCATTCATTTTACTCATTAAAAATTGTCTTAATCACCTGATTTAGACTTAATGTTCTTTTTCCGAATCAGTGATTACCTGGCCCATAAGTCAAAGGCGTTTATTAGCTCTTGCCTCGTTTATGACCCCTAAGCTAACGACTTTATTAATGCAGCAACATTTTTTACACAGACAATTGAACAATTTCGAAAAAGTTCCAGTCCTTGCGGATTATTTGGGGTTTCTTCAAGTCCGTTAATTGTTAAATGCAAACAAGAGGCTTTTGTCCTGTTTAATATATGGGCACGAGTATAATGACTTTTTTTCGGCGGTTCCCAAGCTTTGTTCGCATAGATGAAGATCTTGAGATTGCGAGATATCAAGTTAAGTGCTTAAATTTTGCTTTATAACATTTTAATGGCCCGCCGTGCCCGGTCCCAAGCTGTAAAATGTCATAAAATTTTCAACAAGTCCTTTAACTTTTCTTCGGGGGCTCTGGCTCTGGCTCTGCCTAAGTGCATTGAGTTCAATTTGGAAACTGCTTCGTCGGCGATAAGCGCCAAAGCACTTAAAATGCTTTATTTCCACTTCAGCTACAAAGCAATTTTATTAGCTTTAGAAAATTACAACAAAGTCGGCCCTCCGCCCTCTGCATCGTCAGCAGCTGCAGCACAAAATGACAAAATTATGATGACTTTTTAATTAAGCAACGCGAGCACAGACAAACAGCAACAAAAGCAAAGGCATTAGCAACAAAAATTGTCGCCAAGTGAAAGAGCTAAAATTTTCTGACGAAATGAATGGGTTGAGCTGCTGCACTGAGAAAGAAATTGATGGAAATAATAAATAGTAATTCCGATTGAGCTCGAAATAAATCTCCTCAATTGAATGTTCCTTATTTTCTTTTTAATTCAGATAAATAAATAGAGAAAGTATTGCTACTAGATATTAGAATTGCTTTAATATGGGCTGTAATTATTCTCCCCCTCTTTTCCAGTGGTAATTGGGATGGGCTTGTGGGTTTCGAAGGATGATAATGAAAGTGTGGGCCCCAGACAGCTGCCATTTGGCTACTTTGCTGTTGCCGGCCCCATTGTTTTGTCAGTGGCACGTGATGCGAAAATTCACAAACAACGGCCAACCGAGCTGGTCAAGAGCAGAGCCAACAACAGCGGCACAACCAGAAGTATCAGCAGCAGCAGCACCAGTGGCCCATTCAGATCCAGATTCCGCCCGGATTTAGTCCGGATTCCGTCCGGCAAACAACAAGCGGGCAGCTGAAGAAAATGCAGATGCACTCGAATGTCTGGGGACAGCAACGCGCCAGATAAAGCCCGCCCTAGCCGCCGCCCCGTCCTCGTCATTGTCCTGTAAAATAACTCTATAATCCCCAGTCTCATTGCTCAGCTCGAACAACAATCATTGCCGGCTGTAAGTAGTTGCACAAACGCCGCCTCCTCGGCATCTCTATAAAGTCAAACAATGAACATTCATTTGATGTTGGCTTTTGTCGTCCCGAAATGAAGAAAACTTCAAGGCTGACTTGTGTTTTTTTACTTTTGTCCAGCTATTTCTGCCATTTTAAGGCAATTTGGCACAGCATTAATTTCAGTAATATTTCAAGAAAGATACAATTTTCAAGGAAAGTTGTGAAGAACTTTGCCTTGAGCAGTTAATGAAAGAGCATATCAAAGCGAGAAATTAGGGCAAGTTCTTGCTGAAGTGGGGAATAACAATTTTTGCTTTTGCAGAGGAAATGTTTGATTTTATTTAATTGCTTGTTGAACTCCATTCTACAATCAGAAGGGAACTGTTTATAAATTAAAACAAGAAAGGAACTAACTTTGGGAGTCCGAGCGAGACCCCTTCATGACCTTGGTGTCTATTTATTGAACCCGGTGAGTGTTCAAATTTTCTTAAATTCCTTTCAAAAGAGTATTTTTAAACGCTTCCCATATGTAATTCCAGCAAAGCCTCTTATTAAATGAACCTGCATTAATATTTTAAGCTGGCAAAAGTTTTTCTTAGGCTTTTTTTGTGTTTAATGCGGACTTTGGAAAAAACCCTTGGGTGCGAGGAAACTGCCAAGCGGAGCAAAAGTTTTTCGCAAGTTGCCTTCGAACCATCCTCTGTTGCTGCTCCTATCCTGAGGCCCATGCCGATGCCGATGTCGATGCCGATGCCTCTGCCATGTGGCCAAAAAGCGCTGCGAAGCGGAAATGTCAATGCAACGGCACTTGCACTTCCGCTGCCTACTTTCGTGCGTTGCCATAGCCAACTTTGCCTGAATGCCTCTGCCTCCACCCCGCCTGCTTGCCTGCTGGCCTGCCTGCCTGCCTTTGCCTTTCTGCCTGCCTTCCTGCCGATCCTGATGCGGATTCGGATTCGGATTGGGAATCTGTGTCTCCATTGTTCCAGAGCAGTCGACCTGCTGACGTTAGCACAAAATGGAAACAAATGGAGGCCCGAGGGCTCAGCTCATCCTCATAGTTGTCGCCCCCAGAACTCCTGCCCATCTGTCTGCTTAGCAAATTTTCGATGATGATAAATGTGACTCCTCTGGGTGGTGGGAAAAACCCTATATTTATAACTTAAAAAGCCCGGCTTTTGTCTTAGATTCCGCACCCTGTACGCCCCGCTTTCGATACAGTTTAAAATTGTCAACTTGGCTTTTTCACGCATCATCAATTGGCGTTTATTTAGTGTCCATTTGGGAGAGGGTGGATCTGGTCCACATAGTTTTCTTAGCGCCCTCGGGCAGCTGTCTTTTGTTTGTAGGCCATAAATTCAGCTCGACCAACTGCATAAATTATGGGCAAGGGTGCGTGAGGCGTACTTTATTTTATCACCATCGCCCGTGGTAGCTCCAGGACTTTCCCTTCCTGTCTTCCCGCTCCTCCAGCTCCTCTAACTCCTCCAGCTCCTCTAGGTCCTCCGCCTGCAGCTGGCAAACGACGTTGTCCTTAAGCTGCTTGTGCAATTGCCGCATACTTAAGGTAATCTCGGCAAGCGCTGCGCTTACTTCAAATGGCCATTCATCAGACTCGTTGAATGCAAACGGCAAATAAATGGCAACTGTCGCAACTTCCCGCCCATCTCCCCCAGCATCCTGCCGCCGCTGCTCCTTCGCTCCAACAATGGCTGACCGGCCAACAATTGTCATAGAAAACTGTCGACGCAACGCGGTGGCTGGTAGTAGTCGGGGTCGAAAGGTCGGCGGGGCCCTGTAATCGTAATTGTATGTAGTTGGCCACTTAGCGCTCTTTTGCCTTAATGCCACTTTTCTTTAGGTTTACACAAATGCCATTGTTGCCTTTGTGCCGACGTCTGAAATGCGTTCGAAAACTATTTTCATCTAATATGAAATTTTTTTTTGATGGAGGTGAATGGATAAGAAGATAATTTAAAGTGCATTAATTTACAGATTGTGTCAGATTTATCATTAGAAGAATAATACTAAAACTTATTTAGAGATCAAAAATTTAAGATCGAATAACTTCCACACAGGAGGTAGGCCATGGGGGAAATGTCAAGTAAAAAGCAAAAAATGCATTCACATTTTTTATTTGTGAAATATTTTCTTAAGATTTGGGCTGCTTAAGACATCTTATTCAATAAGTCATCGGGCACTGGTAATGGGTGTTTTCACACCCCGATTCTGGTCTCGCAGGCCACAAACTTCATTTTGTCCACGAGCAGAATTGGACTTTTCTCACGCGCCTCGCGTTCGTAGAAGACAACTTCCTTGAGTATCAGGATCCACACCTTGTCGCAGAATCTATAGACGTCCAGCTTTTCGGCCTTGAAGGACAGCTGGGGCTTCTCGCTGTGTCGCAGGATACGGTTGACGCTGCGGTCGAACTGCTCCAGCACATCATCGGCCAGGTTGGGGTTCAAGTCCCCAAACTGGATCAAATAGTCGAGAGTCTCCTGCAGGGTCTGGCCCAGGGTGGTGCCGCGGTACATTTTGTAGGCCATCCTGGTAATGGATGGGAATATACATATCTTTTTAATCTCTTGAAAATTTAAACTTACTTTGGATATATTCAGAGCTCGATGAGAACCAGTCAATGAGGAACGCAAACTGCAAGTGAAAGAAAATTTTCACCGAATTTCTGAATGTCAAACAGACCTAGAGAGGAGCATTCTTAAGGCCTGTAATCGATATAACATCGATGTGTGGCTATCAAAACCGGAAAACTCCTAGTCATGGAAAGGGTTACCAACCATCTAAGTAAAGAAAAGTATTGCCTTAATACTATATACATGATAATTTTAATTTATAAAAATAAAAGTAAATAATTCATTAAATTAATTATTTTTGATGGGGTTCCAAGATTTGATTAAATTTGTTTGCGTATGTGTATACCCACCACATATTCCCCCTTGGCCCCTCGGCCAAGAAGCCCTCCACGGCCAGACAAAAGATTGCGTTAGCCAAATAACCTTGCAAGTTTGTGGCAAGTACGGCATATGCGTCTGCCAAGAAAGCGACTCGGGCCAGACTCCGGGCATTAAGCCAGCGGAGCAAACAAGTTTAATCACTCTTTGATGGCCATAATTCAAATTAGGCAACCGACAAATAGGCCGGCGAAATGGCTCAATGGCTGCCTTTAAGCGGCCTTTAAGTTGACCAGCATTTGGGTCGCCATTTTCAAGGGGAAATACAAAATGGCGGAGGGAGGGAGGAGGAGTGACGGGGAGACAATGGGTGCGCGTCTAGCGGAAAACGGAAGCGGGCAATGGCGAACTGCGGCCTAATGTACAGCGGGCACAGTGGGTGTGGGCACAGTGGGCATTGCGTTCTGGGTGGGTGGCTAAATGGCCTTTCCTTTGGGCCTGGCCCCGAACGGAAGCTTTCAATTTCAAGCTGCAATGGAGAGAGCAAGTCGCAGGCAAGTGGTCCGGGAACAGGGCGAGCAAGAGCATGAGGATGAGGAGGAGGACGACAAGGACGCCGAGTCTCGGACTGCAGCTCAAAGCAGAAAAAGTAATTTATTTCGTATTGCGGTTTTTAACCACATTTTCCACTTTGTACAACAGCAACGACAGCCGAAAACTGCAGCTACCATCTTCATTCCTATCTCCATGGCTATATAAATTTTCCCCAATCGCCATCTCGCTCCCGCGCCGGGGCTTTGTGTGCGCCTGTGTTCCACTTTCTGCTCGATAGAAAGGGCTCAAATGCGGTTCCGTTTTTCTTTTGCCGCTCGTCGCCTCCTTTTCGGCACATTCCCAGGCATTTTCCTTTTAGCTCCGCACAAAATTTCACCGTTCAAATTGCATTTGACCCAGCCGAAGAGGGAGGAAAAAATGCAAAGGAAACGAAAAGTGTAGGAAACAGAAAGAGACAGCGAAGAAAAGTGGCTAAGAGGAAAAGAAGTATTTTCTATTTCGGGTTTTTTGTTGGCCACTTTTTTGCACCTTGCCACGCAAATTGCATTACCATGAAGTTATGAGCGACAAGTGTGCGAATGTGAATCTCTGGTAGGAGATGGAGACCAGAGTGCTCCAGTGCTAAGCGAGATATATGCACTTTTCCGGGCCTTATTTGGTATGCGTTGCAAGGCCGCCGACAAGTTGTTTATTGTGCTGTTCAACCATAAATGATGCCAACTTTTTCCCCGAGGCCAACTCTGTCAGTTCCAGTTCTTTGCGAGGCAGGAGATTGTGAATAATAGTGTCAAAGGGGTTTTATACAGTTGCCAGAAGTGTTGAAAATGCTCAAATTGGCATCTAAAAAAGTTGAAATACAATAAAAATATGCTCGTGGCTTCATAATGCGACAATGTGAAAAGTTGGAAATTTTAAAACATACCTCTCCTTGGGAAAAGTTTAAAAATCCACCAGGCAGGCAGTTTCTTAACCCTCTTTCTCCATCCAATCGAGGTCCTATCTTCTCTCACCCCCCCCGAACAAGAAAGGCCCAATCAATTGCGGGTTCAATTGTGGACAGAGTCGAGAACAAAACAAAGGAAAACAAGGCAACGAAAAAGAAACCGAAATTATTCCAACGATAATTACATTTGGCCATGTAGGAGACAACAAAGAAGCGAACGGAAACAAATGAAGAAAACATTGCAGCAAGAAAATAAACAGCAAACGGCAGTGGAAAATCAAACAAGGCCAGGAAAAGCCTTCAGAGCTGGAAAATGAAGGGGCGGACAGGAGGGGAACCCCCATTGATTGCAATGTGAGTGAGCTCGAGGAGCTTTCGCTTTGGTTGAGTGGAGCTTTTGCCACCGAGCCGTTTAATGTGCAGTTAGCAGCAAAGTGGGGCGCAGCGACTTGCAACTTAAGCGCCATCAAAATCGCAGCTCCCACTGCCACCCCTAGAGGGGTACAGAGAAAAAAATCTCAATATTCCGGGGAAACTAATTATTATTCTAATAAACTTTGAGCTACTTTAATAAGTTTCCAAAAAATTATTTAAATTACATTAAATAAGGGTTCACTTAGTTTTTTATGCATTTCTTTGATCTTCCTATGTCCTCTGTTAATCATATTCATATAAATTAATCTTTATCTTAAATTTGCCATTAAGTTTAACCAACACTAGTTCTTTCTGTGCGTTTATTAAGTCGGTTATTTAGAGGGAGGTCTGGGGGTGGCAAGGCAAATTCAATTGCCACTGACACGGATGCTGCCAAAACAAGGCTGAGATGAGATGGGACGGCTGGCAATGGCTGGGGCTTGCTTTGGTTGGGGGCTGATCGATTTCACGCTTCAAACAGACCGCCAGACGTGCTCCGAGGCTCTGGCAGCCTTTGTTGCTTCGCTGCTGCCACCTGACCTGGCACTTGGCCTTGGCCAGCAGTTGAGCATGAAACGCTCGAGTGCATTAAGTCCACGTCCTCTGATGCACACTCGACTCCATCGACACCGCCTTACATTGTCCTCGGCACTAACTTTGTTGCTTGATTAGTAACACCTTTTTGGTGTATGGTAGCAGGAGCCATTAGGCTTCATAAAAGAGGTAATTTTCGTTGTGGAAAGAACAAGTAGCATCAAGCTGTAGTAGTAAAGGAAAATAAGCTTAAAAAGGGTCATTATTTAAGTCCACTTTCATGATTTCATTATTAATTCACTCCCTATAAGGATTATTTACTTTTCTCTAAGCTTAGCAAATAAAAAGACAAAGAAATACCTGTAATTATAATAAAAATACAATAAACAGAAAAAGACTTACGGTTTTATTCTAAGAGGGAAACCATGTTCCCAGCTTTGCTTTACAACCTTTGTTTATGAATGCCATTGGTAACCCGAGAATATATCTCTCTCCACTTACCTCGTTTTCGATCCATGTAATGAAATAAAGCACAAATCAATGCTATGAACGTTACCCAAACTTGGTCCGGCTCCGCCGTGTAATCTAAATTAAGTAAATGCAAATTTGAATTTGGCTTATCGGGGGAGATTTCCCCTTAGACATAGCTAAAATCTGTAGGCAAACTGGGGAGGGAAGTCCCCCGAAACCCGAACACACATAACCTAAACAGAAACAGAAACAAAGGAAACCAGATGCACGCGGGGGGCTATAGCCAAGTCAAAAATGTGCCCTCTCAAATATTTGCATATTAATGCAGGCATATTGCGTATACGAACGGGTGTACTGGCTTGTGTGTATTATGTTACGTGTTGGTGTGAACTGCTGACCCCTTTCGCCTGCTGTGGAGCTGTTCATCCTCGTGGCACTCGTGCAGACAGTTCAAACATTTACATACAAAAGTAAAAAGCAAAATAAAAATAAAGAGCGACGACCGAAGGGGATAAAGCGGGGCGACGCATCTGCATTAGGGATGTGAGGAGAGTCACGACTTGGCGCCTGGGTAGAGCCGTGACAGGCTCGAACCTCCGATAATTCGCACGTTAAGTGTGGGAAAGCCCAAGTAAGATTTCTCAAATTTCACTTAAATTGCTTTGCCGGAGCTGGAATTGGGTCAGTCGGCGACAGGACATTCGTCGGGAGGACCTTCTTCAGTTACTAATTTGCATGAGACGTGACTTTCTGGCGTTTGCCTCGATCAAATCACAGACTTACGGCCATCTCCAGTGCGAATCCTTCGGCGTTCGTGTGCATGTGGCCGTGTCCCTTTTGGCATATCCTTTTGTAAATTGTTACATTTTCGCACGTGTGAATGTTGTTTTCTTTTTTTTGCCCCGAGTTGGACCTCTGCCTAATGCGTGTGTGTGTCTGTGCCGGCGAGCGAGTGTAAATTGAGGAGCTTTGCCTGTGTGAGCTCACCTTTTTCCATTTTTCCCTGCCTCGCCCAGGAATTTTTGCATCTCCAAGTGTGAGTGTGTGTGGCACGTTGGCCATTAGGACACTGGCCCGAAAATGTATTTTCATGTGTTTTAATGGACTTTTCGGGTTAAGTCGGATATCATTTTCCTTTTTGCGAAAGCCGAAATGGAACCCATCTTAATTGGTTAGGCCTGTGGAATGGAATTAGAGAAGGATTAGCTGAAAATAAAATCGTGTGGCCAGTGTCAAGAAAGAATCCGGCAAATCTTTAAAGATAACTTTAACGTTGGTGCAGAAACTAGACCCCATAATCTACACAATTTGGGTTTTATAAATTGCAAATGCAAAGTGGGTCAGTCTCCCTCTCTCCCCACAGAATTTATTACTCATACGCAATGTGGAACTGGCCCACAAATTATATTTAAACAAACTTGGTTTCGGAGACCGAACTCGTTAGAGTCAGAGTAATAAGTACAATGGTTAGATTTATAATAAAACTAAAATGAACCAAGTTCTAGGAATGTCTTTCTGATTAAACTTATTTCACTATAGAGCGCCATAGTGCAGATTTATGCTCATGCGTAGGGTGTATCCTGAACAACACCTTCTCCCTCTGCTCTCCCCTAATGAATAAAGCATTGCGACTTGCACTCGATGCGGAAATTTTAATATTCCCCCGCCTAAGGAAATATTTAGAAATCGGGTTGGAAGACAATATTCGAATTTCCATAAAATAGAACCGTAGACTCCACACATGGAATGGGGTGTTGGCAGATATGCAAACAATGTGTAGATTCCCCAGACGGAAAATGCTTGCCTATGCAAATGCTGGGGTCGAGCGGCCCAAACAAATCAAGCAACCTGAGCCAGGATGCAATCCCAGGACGAACTTCAATGGCGAACCTCGGTGGGGAGGGGCCCAGATGAAAGCCAACGCACTAAACAATTGGAACCATAGCTCATTCTACTCCCTTTCCCCCAGGTAAAGGGGTTGAATTGAAATCAAGAGCGGGGCACTAACTCACAAAAAAACGAAAGAACAAAGGACTACGGGGCTGGAGTGCCATCGTAAAAGTAAACTAATTAAAATGTAATGAATTCGAAAAGTTCTTCGGCATTTGGGGCTATAATTCACCATTAATGCAGCCAACAGAACTCACTTGCAGTTGTGGCCGGGCCGACTGCCTGCCTTTTGGTGGATTTACGACCGCAATAAAAGCCATGGAAATAATCCTAAATTCGAGTGATAAAAACATGCGAGTCGTCGGCCAGTCGAATGGCATAATGTTGTGCTAAAATTTTAAACAGCCAGCGCATTTATTTATGCCAGCTAATGTGCAATTTTATATCCTGCTGGGCGTGTCTCGGCCTCAAAAACAATCGACTGTCAACGCCCAATGGGCCCATAAATTCTAAATAAAATTTCAATATCCCATAACATTATTTTTAGGCAATCAATTGCCCAACATTTTGTCAGGCCATGCAAGCGACACATTACCGATTGTCGGGATAATTTACATCGCATACTTTGGGTTTCAGATTGAAAATTAAAGATCTGTGTAGTGGAAATATATTTAGATAGTTTATAACATCAGCAGACGATGTAATCCTTCTTGAATGCCTGCCAAATTACTCACTTCACCTCAGCCTGTTTGCTGTCTTTCTGCTAATATTGCTTCAAATTCAATATTTGCCACACTTCAGTTCGGGTTTGAACCTCTCCTTTGACCCTGGTTAACATCATTGTAGAAGTGTCAAGTGCTGTGTTGAACAATATTAACATAATTATGTGCTTCTGATTCGGATAGCTTAAGTGCACTGCTTGCTATATCATTAAAACTACAAAGCCAACGTTTAATTGAAAATTATTGGATGGGAATATACATACATACCTTGTGACTTAAATAGCCTATGATAAATGTGCGAACCCACACATGCCAAAATAATGCCCTGTGGTCGAGAACTTTTCCCGTTTGCGGCAGCAATATTATAAATAATTAATTTACCCGTGCAGCCCAAGCGCCTCGAGCCACTCGTGATAATTATTTTGCCAGCTTACAGGCGGAGTGTAAACACAGCGTCAACACACCGATGAGCCCTCGCCCACACAGCCCAATATAACTGGGTTATCTGTGTGGCTAATGGTTGAATATTTAAAGCGGAATGTTTACCGAATTTCAGACCAAATTGAATTCGTGAGCGGTACTACAGTGCGATAAACTGAGAGATAGTCGATGGACTACAAAAGCTGAACTTGATTATAACATTTTTGGAGTTTATAATGGTAATAACTTGCTTAATTTATAGTTGTTTGCAGTTTGTTTATAATTTCCTGATTTCATATTTTAATTAATATAATTAGGCCTTCGTTTTGCTATTTAGCAAACAAAACTTAAGCTGAATTAATTTTAGTTCTGTATACACTTTCCTTCAGGAGCTACTTAGATCATTTTCAGCTTGGTAAATATTTTTCTTATTTATTCATGTATCCTTAGTTTACATACAAATTAGTTCCTTCAGATTTTATATTTCTTGTGAACCTTATTCTTTCCAGGAAATTTCTTACCTTTTTTAACCCGATAAGTATTTGTATACATTTTATTTTGTGTGACGTTTCAGTGCCAAACTTTTCGATTTTAAATTGCACTTTTTTCCAAATTTTATGAGAAAGTGAAACTCGTGCCAGCTGCGAAAGTGCAGTTTCCTTTTGCCTGCCTGTTCATCTGATTCAATATTTTTTTCTTGTTTCCTTCTGGTTTTTGCTGCGAACACTTTTTAATCAATTTCCAGCTTGATAAATATTTTCTTGGACAATTGCAATGTCGTTGCTGGAGGCCACTGCAACACTCGAATTTCTTCATTTCGCCTTTTTTGCCCACTTCTTTCTTGGCCCACACTTTTTGGCCTTCGGGTTTTTCCCCAGCTCTCCGGCCACACCACAACATCCAGCTAATCCAGACGATCCAAGTGAGCTGGCACTTTCCGAGTGCCGCAGCCTCTTTGGCATCCACTTCCACTGCCAGTGCCACTTCCCAGCCGCATCCCGGCTCCGTTTCCCCTCTGTTTGGTCTTCGTCCTCCCACGCACATAGTCACAAAAGATGACAGTTAGTATGGCAAAACGTATATCACAATCGCTGGAGGAGGTGGAGGAGGAGATGGTGGACATATTCCCAATGACACTGCCTCTCCGAGGCACAAAAAGCGCAAGTAGCCAAGCGGAGGAATAAAAAATGTAACCCACTGCACAGAATGTGATAAACTATGACAGTGTTCTTCTCGGGTTCATTGGATCATTGCTGGGGCTGACTGGTGGTGGCGGAGGAGAAACAAAGGTTTTTTGGGGGCTGCACAGATAGGATAGATGGAAGACAATTGCCGTTAATTTGTCACGTTTCCCTAGGCGCCGAGAGCTTTTAAGGCTTTAAGACTGGAAACCTATTTAATTTAGATGTTCTGAATTTCCTTAACTGAGACCCATACCTTTCTCTTCAAAATCACCCTCACTAGTGGCAACATTCCGAGAACATTCCGCATTCCTATGGGATGAGGTAGGGGCTTTACTCAGACCTCTCTCTCGCTGTATAAAATACTCCCCGGAATCATCATCATCATCCTGGGAGTCTGCTGCATTTCGTGATTGCAAGATTAGAAATGCATGGGGGAAGGACAACAATTGCACTGTTGCACCGTCGCTCAAAGGATCCCCGAACTGCCGCCCAGTTGGTCATGGAATACCCCAACTAAGCGGTTTCTAATTTGCCATTGCCTGCTCTCAGGCATTCAAGCAAATTGTAATACAATTAGCGTCATTTACATGGCATTTCGCAACGCAGCTTTGTCTCTGTGTCCGTGTGTGTGAAAGCAGCTTAGACCACAAACCTTGCAGCACAAGGGAATCCACCTATGCACACACAGACACGGACATAGCCGTATCAGACCAGCTTTTCCCCCAATGGGATATGCGTCCTCCGCCCCGGCATTTTCCCCGCCCCAACACGTCGTGGCGCTTAAATCAGCTGTCAGCTTATTAAATAATTATTTCCTAAGAGGAAAGTGTTAAGCTTCGATAATCAATGCTAGCACGGATTGAATAATTTTCCACACGTGTGGGAGACTAGGGGGGTTCTCTGAAATTCGATTTATAGTAAGATTTGTATGTGTGTTTCGCTGTATTGACATCTCTTCAGTAATTTATTAAATTAAACAATTAGGGAAACAGTGCAAAACACTCCCGAAAATAATTAAGGCCCCGAATTCCCATAAGGGCAAGAACCTAACTCCCATCACTTTGGCTTCAAGTGCTTACTGGACATAAAAAATAGATGCACTTACGTCCCCTGACCACAGGGCAGAGAGTGTAGCACGGGCAGCTGCAGCCTGGAGGATGCCAACTCATTGCGGTGCGGTGGCTGACGAGAAGCCCTCGGTTGCTGTTAATCCTTCATTCTCACATGGCATTAGGGCACATCTGGACCGGGGAAGCCTTAAAGCGACCAAACTGCAGTTTTCCCGCTCTCGGCCAGCCTGTCACACAAAAGGCAATGCAGATGCTCCGAAAAAATACGGAGGAAATCTCTCCATGTGCGAGAGAGTGTGGAGATAAACAAAAACCGAATTAGTCGTGAAAAGCAGAGTGGCAAAACATTTATTTTTCCTTTTTCCCAGCTGCTGTGTTCTTGCCCTGCTCTTGGCCAAAAAGCCACAAAACCTCAACGGCTTTCAGGCTCGGACAGCTGCTGTTCACTTTCCTTTCCTCGCTAACTGACGTTACTTTCCAGTCAAATTGAGGGCTTCGTAAATGGAGATAAAAAGAGGGCGAAAAAAGCATTTAATTTAATTACAAAGTGGGGAGAATTATGCGCTGAGAAGGAAAGATTTCCTTTGTTTAGCTAATAAGCTGTACTAACTTGCTCCTGCTGGGCGGCAGTCCAATCAAAATCACGTCAAATGCCGAGACTCCCGCCAAGCTTCCACTTGTGTTTATGCAAATCGCTGCAAACTAATTTAAGGTTGGCATGACAGCCGCAAATTAATTCAAATTGAATGATCACCATAAAGCAAACAGTTTTCAGCACGCACGGACAATGCTGCATGGACCACGGACCGCAATCCAAATGGTAGTCTAATATATGCCGCAATATATATTCCATAATATATTCAATTGTGTGCCACTACTGGCCACTGTCCGTCTGCCGCTGTCCACTGTCCGCTGGCCACTGGCTTTTGCAGATGGAGTCCCAGATCCGTAGGCAGGGCCATCGCTTTGGGGTCGGCTGGCTCAGTGGGTCAGGTGAGGTCACGTAAACAAGGGGACCGCAGCACGGCATTGGCATAAATAATAAACATCATTCAAAAATTCAGCGCGGTATTCTATTTTATGGCATTCAGCTGAATGCACTTACTCTACGGGCCTTAAGTGGTTTTATTGCCTGTGCAAAATGGAAAGTTGTTGCGCTATGGACCAAGGTAGTAGAAGAGTTTTTATTTTCAAGAGGAATATTTCACTGCCATTTCCTTTTATCCCCTGAACACATTGAAGCTATGTTATCTAATTTTTATAGAATTATCTGAATAAACTTCAATCTTTCAGGGAGCTTGTCCTAAAGCTTTCCCTCTCGTTCGCAAACATTCCCATATTTTGCTTACTTTTCCATGCGACAAATTATTCCCTTTGCAGACATACCTTATCAATCCTCCGCATGACGTTGGCTGCCTTTCGAAGGACTCTTCACTAGACATTATTGATTTCTGCCAAACGAACAGTGCTCGATGTGTCAAAATCGACTTAACTGTTGCTGCTGCCCAGCTGCTCCGCCTCCATTCAGGCCAGTGATGGACGTCGACAGACATCTTCCAGGAAGCATTTGTCAGCACACTGCCTGCCTGTGTGTCAGAGGTCCTGTTTCTGCTTCTGTTTGGCGTCCTGTTTCTGTTTCTGTCCTGGCCAGCAATTTGTGTCACGCACATCTCAGCGGCATGAGCTGCGACAGTTTCGGTCCAAGCCAAATCCGACTCCGAGACGTATATGTACCTATCTATACAGCAGCTGGACGACGATAATCAGTCAAGCTATTGAGCCTCCGTGACTTTCGCCGTTCCGTATAGAGAGGCAAACTTCCCGGCTCCCGTTCGCCAGTCACGTAGCCGAAAGTCTCAATTTTTTGTTTGATTTATTTACCTGCCGCTGGCCGGCTCGGCAACTGTTAACTGTCAACTCAGGGACAGCCATTATCCAGACGCCATGATGATGGTGGTGCTGGTGGTGACGATGATGATGATGTCGCCATGTGTGGGAGCGTTTGAGTCGGGATTTGGCCGCCGACGCGTAGGCAGCTGCGTCCATGTTGCGGACTTGTTTTTGTGCCGTTCGCTGGCACTCGCCACGCATGCCAAAAATATCTAAGCGCCCCAGGCCTCCCTGACGGTGCCCATCAGGGGGACAGTGATGGGAAAGGTACTGGGTTTTTGCAACTGCAAAAGGTACAGCCAGTGTCAGGGTGAAATTAATTCAAAAAGGTCTTTCGAAGCTAACATATCGAGTAAATAAAGGTATAAAATATTGCTTTGATTAAGTAAATCAATTAGATTAAGTTAAATAAGAGGTCGTCATACTCGCTACTGTGTTATTTTATAAATAAAAATCAAATAATTAAAACAGAATGATTTTTTTATGAATTAACATATATTTTATTGAAATATTCTTCAAAATCCTATCTCAGGAAAGTGAGTACCCTCACATATCTCTGCAGGTGAGCGATTGGATCGGTGGGCGGCGACGGCTGACTGATTTTTTGTACTGTCCAGTGTCTTGGTTATCCCGTGACATGCATGTGGGTTTTGTGGCTTTGCGCACCACACGGCGAATGCGTGTCGTCTATTTGTTATGCTCTTTTAGGGCGCAAATTCAATTTGTGTCCTAACCTCACTTGCCACAGATGTTTGTTTATTCAGCTCCCTCCTCCCGCACAGACATCTGGTTCGTGCTGGCGAGCTCTGAAGGATCGATTCGGCATTCGGCGGTTGATATGGGACTGGACGTGCATTTTTAAAGAGTCTAGAGACGCTGCTTACCGAAGGGATCATTTTCCGTATGGCCACAACCTTTTAAGTGAATTAAAAGGAATTGGAAAATACGCTACCCCAGTGGAATTTACGAGTTTGCCGCGTTGTTGAGGAATTTATTTTATTAATTGGCACGTGCCGCCTGCATAATGCGCCTGTAAATTAAGTATACGCCATGTGTTGCCACGGGCAACTTCGGACAGCTTCGCCATCGCCTTGGCGGAGCGCAGTGTCCGAGCTCCTGGCCATTTGCATGATGGGAGACAGCTGGCTCCGCGCGCTGATTGCAGCAACAAATTGCAAAGTTATTAAGTTTATTAAAAACCCTCACAAATACGAACACAGTGCCACGCAGTGGCAACAAAGACATCATTGGCGCAACGTAAATTCCGTTTTGTTGGGCGCTTAACTTTTGCTTAGACTCTGGCTGGTCTGCAGCAGTTCTGCATAATTTACTCGGAGCGTTCTGCAAACAATGCATCGCTGCTCCTTCTTTGGGCTGCAGAACTTGATTCAGTTCGTCGTTGGCAAGTTGCAAGTTTTTCGCTGATGCTCGTTAATGTTTGGCCAGCTTCCGACCCTCGCCTCCCCCGTTTGACTCCACCATCTGGCCCTCTGGACATCGACTGAAAGCGACTGCTTTCATTACCAACTAAAACAACGGCAAACAGAAACAACAGCAGAAGGAGCAACAGCAACGCCAGCATCCTTTGGGCGTCCTTAGCTCGTTGGCGTTCTCGTTGTCACTTGCGACTGTTTCGGAGCAATTGCCGACTTCTGCCAGGGGCGCAGCCTGGAACTATTTGAAAGGAGGCGGATATTGTACCTTTTAAATTATTTAAATAATTACAAATTAAGAGCTTCCACCTTTTTACACAATTTTAAGTAAAGCAGTTTTAATGATTTTCCATATCAATTCACTTAAAATATTGTTAAAACTTTCTAACAATTGTAAATTCTTTCTCAAATTTCTTTTTTTTTATTTTTAAAAAGATACATAAGACAATCTAAAAATCTCTCAAAGTATTTGTATCGAGTAGAGAAGTACATTTTGAGCTCGGAATGAACCCTGACCGGATTTCCAATTTTTTTTTGTGCTAAGATTGAGTCCCCTTAGCACGCTTCTGTCCTACTATTTGCCTCGTTATGAGTTTTGCCAATTTGTTGCTGCTGCTGCTGCCTTGCAATTTTCAGCAGTCAGCACCTCCTCCCTCGCCGGGCCTTTGTCTCAGTTATATTCGCATTTAAAATGTCTTCAAGTTTTTTGGTCAAAAACTTACCCCTGATGTTTGCTTTAAATTATTTTTAATGACTTGCCATTTTCGCCAATTTGTTGCGCTTTGTTGCCTGACATAATTGCCACTGCAATCGATGCCTCAAAATGTTGACAAGTTTCTGAATTTCCAGTGGGGTTGACTGCATTCTTTAATGCATTCTTAAACTGTCGGGATAACAAATGAACCGACACTGAACACTGTGGCAGTCTAAAAGATGATTTCTTGGCTTCGCGTAAATATGCAGGCGCCAGGGCTGGCTCCGTTTTCAATTTGTACAATCCTGTTGCAAATTACGGGTACGGAGGAGCAGCGAGGACGAAGGACTAAGGCTGGCTGGATGGCGAGAAAGAGGAAAGATGAAGCCACGGTCTCTTGGAGTTTGCCAGGTAAATTTCTGCTCACATTTTCTACATTAGTCAGCATTAAAAATTTATTTGCTTTGAGTAGATTACACGCACCCACCGCAACACTATGGCGCTCCGGGGGGCCGGCGGATTTCCTTGGGCGATGGGACAACAAGAAGTAACGGCTTCTAAAGTTTCCCCATCATTTTTTCTTTTTTTATTTTGTTCCATATTCCATGCTAACCGCGCGGCACAAGATAGAGATGTAAGGGATACGAGGAGAGTGGGATCGGGGCGGGCGAGAGGGCGGAGAAAAATGCACGCTCCTGGGGCTGGTTTAACTGGCGGGGGCTGGCAAAACAAATGAGCTGACGGCAAATTAAGTGCAGCTGCCAGTTTCACTTTGCCGCGGCAACTCCTTTAAAAGATGCTTAAACTGCGCTTTAAGTTTCCGTTTAAAAGACGCCACAGAGATCATGAATCCCCTCTACTTACGTCTAATGATGTCCGGCCGAGCATCGGCATAACGAGTGCAAAGTTACTTCCATTTTTAAAATTTAATAGCTATCCAATTTAGTTTGCTCGAGGTTGAGGTTTGTAATAGATAAAAGAAGGATTGAAGCTACCTTCGGGAAGCCAAAGTTTGTTTTAGTGGCTTCCTATTTATTTATATTTAAATAATGAAGCAATAATTAAGCAAACAAGCAGCTTACGATTGGATCATTATGAATTAATATACAACATTTATAAATATACAAATCTGTTTTAAAATGTACGTATACGTAATATTTTTTGAACAATCCTACAGCACCTATATAATACAAAATGGCCATTTCTTAAATTATATGAAATAATGTTGAAAAATGGACAAGTTAAAGTTTTATTTTCTGAAAACTTACCTATCGTTCCTATGGCAGCTATATGATAAAGTCGTCCGATCCGGCCCGTAGTGAGAACATATAGAAGACTATATGCAAAGTTAAACCATGTGTCAGCAAATTCAAAAATAAACCGAGAAGAATAAAAACATTTTCGAAGGGGTTGCAACTTTCCGTCTCTCTCACACGCGTTTGGCTCAGATGTGTATACAAAAATAAAAAACGACTGCAAAAAGCTTCTTTGTTTGCTGATAAGTTGTCACTGATAACGGCTGAAAAGTACAAATGAAATGATCGAACATCAGATGTCCCTCTTTTTTACTTAAATATTTTCAGGCTAAACTAAACTAAAAAATAATAGGCATATGTATTTTTTACTTGGATTTTATTATATGAAATGGACGGCGATTTAATATGTTGGGATTAAAGCTCCAGTAATATTTACTTATTTGAACAAGGCCTAGCCAAAATATCCTTAGCCCAAGACACCCTTAATTTATAGGGAAGTCTTTTATTCTCAATCCAGCAAAGCTTCTCGGAGCCTATGGATCAGTATCCGCTGAACTCACTGCAAATCGGACGTGGCGCTATAGACTATAAATATTTATATATGTGCTTATATGACGGGCCTTACAGATATTAGTCACTTCGACCTTTTTCGCATACTGGACTATTTAAAGGCGGACTGCGAAAAGAGAAACAAAAATGAACCTATCTTTGCCATCAAATATATTGACATCTTCAATTTCGCCGGCTCCTGCAGGAAACTTCGCCGCATTGTTAGGTCATGGTCGAAAACGATGTATGACGACTTGGAGATCGATATGCTCCAGGAAGTGGCACACAGCCACCTGTCCATAAGGTTCATGGAGATGCACAAAAGACTGAAAGGAGCCACAGCGGAAAAAGTGGACATGTACCTTGACATTTATGTTAGAGCAATGTTGAAGAACCCCCTGCTAAAAAAACTTGAGCTCAGGCTCAACTCTGAGTCTTTTTCCATTCACCATCAGTATATATTCGACGAAATCGTACTGGCCATTTGCGGTCAATCTAAGCGAGTTGTGCTGGATAAAGAACAGCTTCCGAGAATCAAGGAGATCACTGTAAACATTCCAGGCAAGTGAGTGTTCAGTTCAAATTAAATTATATCCACTAATTTTTTTACTTTGCAGATCGTTCGATGAGCAATCTAATCGCCCTTGCAAATACTCGTATTAAAAAGCTAAGCCTGAACGCATCGTTTGCCATTTCGGACTTAGGGGAGTTCTGTGCCAGAAATCCTGCGCTAGTGACCCTGGAAATAAATGCATATAGCTTCTCCGATCATGGACAGCTAAACCAAGTCGTTGGTCACTGTCCTGCGCTGAAGCGACTGAAGTTCGTGATGAGCGATAATGCCCGGGATAGGGAATATGTGAAGCTGGCGCTCCTGGATAAGCTGCAGCACCTGGAAATTGCAAAACAGCCGGTGCAGATTATGGACTTTGGCAGGGATGAAGACCATATGGTGGAAGATATGGCATCGGAACGAGCTCGATCGAACAACTACCATGATGACGATCCAATCTTAGAGCATAGCACTCCTCTACTCCTACTCATCAAGGCTCTTATGGATAGAAAAAAGTCTAAGTTAGTTCAACTCCGTCTAACGTTCAAGGTTAATGACAATGTCGTCCAGGCTATTGCCCAGCTTAAAGGCTTAAAGATGTTGGAGTGCGGATTTTGCGATACCAAAAGCATCGGGCACCTGAAGAGCCACCCAACGCTCAGTCGACTGACCATACGCAATATGGTAATTACGGATGATGCTGCTGACGTTCTAAAAAAAAATGTCATCGTATCAAATTACTTTGCCAAAATGTACCTAAATCAACGAGGTCACCTCTATATTGGTACAAACGACGCTGTACTTCTTCGAGTACTTAGTTTTGATTCTCTCCTAAGAATCCTGGAGAATCTTAAGTCTCTCTGGTTGTCTGAAGGCTTACACATGGTGGTTGAGAGAGAGAGAGAGATTAATTGGGAGCCCAAATCGCGACATCTATGTATGTTAAACGTCAGCGTATTGTTATATAAGGAATTTCCACTCTCATTAGTCAGAGATCTGCACTCTTTCCAAGTGGTCTCCACAGAACCGCCAACAATCCGCTTTCTAGAAAACCTAGTTAAATATCACAGAAACACGCTTCAGGACATTTGTATCGAAATACCCGGCACACTATTTAAACTCCCCAAACTTTATTACCTCAATGAATCACGAGTTGTGACCTTAACCTTTCTCAGTAGCCTGCGAAAAGTCTCATGTGGAGTTCAGGAATTGAAATTCATTCAGCGACTGGCCCAGCTGAAAGATTTGGACGAGATTACGGTGCTATCTGAGCACGATCCCCAAGACATACACATGAGTCTGGTCCCCCTCTTAATTAACTGCAGAAAGCTGAGTTCATTTACAATCAAGGTTAGTGTCAGCGGAATAAACCAGGCGTTTGTTGAAGGTCTCCAGAACGCCGTAATGAAACATAGAGATCCAGATCTGCAGGATGATCTGGAAATCTGCCTGATGATAACTGAACCAATAACCCCAGAGCAACAGGTAGGTACCTCAATAATTAAGTATATTTTTTTATTTTTTAATCCCTTAACTACCCATTAAATGCAGACCCTTATTGCCGGCCCGTTAAAGCTCATGACCGTGAGAGCTGTTTCCATTGAACAGAGCTATATCATCGAGTAATTTGCAGTGGCGTTTGCAGTGGCAATTTACTTTATTTGTGATATTAATTAAAAACGAAATAATCTAACCTAGTGCACAATAATAATAATTTAGTTTTGAATACCTTGCGGGTAGGTAACATGAATTTCATTGACAACCACCTTGGCCTACAATTAAATATATTCAATTTGCAACTGGCAAAAGTATGATAGGATTGCAGCTCTTGGGCAAAGAATTAAATAAATTATGTAGACATGTGCGTGTACTGGCAAACCGGAAAAAGACAAGTATTTGCTTAACGTGTAAGTTGCAGTTTGAATAACTTCAACAAGCTTGTCGCTTTCCGTAATTTATTTCTACTTCCTGCTAGTGGAAGGACGACTGCGTTTTGCCTTCCGCCCAGCTGAATGACAGGTGTTTATTTTCGGGAAATGCAATTGAGCGAAATTTCATGACGGAGGCATAGTGTCATCTGTGCTGCGGCTCAAGACGTAATTCAATAATTACACTTGGGGATTCGATTGCTGTCGAGATGGGACATTCTACTTTTGGACATTGCTAAGGGTATTTAATTACAATTTCAAATATTCTCCAGCTCTATAAAGTTTAAATTTAAAATAAGGGTGACGTGCGAAAGAATAATAATAACTTAATTACACCAATTTTGATTTTGCAATTATTGAAATTTTAAAATAAAGAAGTTTTTAAATATGAAATGAGCTAGTGAATATTTGTGGAATTTGGGGACTTTCTCCCGTTTAGCAACCCTCGCATGGCTTCGGGCCACTGATTGGCAAGGTTTTGCAATTGCAATTTTTAAGCCAGATACAAATTGAAATTGACGTTTAATAGACAACAGCTGGCACTCTTGGCACTGTGTGTGTGGGCGTGTGTGCCCTTGTTGCAGTGTTGAAAGTGCCTGGGGGCAGGCTGGAATGCAATGCAAATTGCGTATACGCCGTGTGTGATGCCAACTAAGCATCGAGCAGCCTCTGTTTTATTTACACACTGAAAACTCGTTGAAATACAGGCACACACATACAGGCAGGGACAGGGTGCAAGGGATACGTCCGGCAGAGACAATGAATGTTAAATTATTTAGGCCGAGTGCATTAGGGCCCGAGTCCTGTCCCACAGACACAAGGACACGCAGACACACGGACGCATTGGCATAATTTGTCAGCTGTCGGGCAATTTTGTGAGACTGCTGCTAATTAAATATGCCGAGATGGCAGTATGTTTATGCAGAGCGAGCAAATCTGCAAAGTAGTTGAGTGCCGTGCAAATAGCCAGCCCAGACACAACTCGGCAAATCCAATCGAAAGCCAATCCTGATGCGGATCTGGGCAAACAGTGGCCCAGAAACACACAAAGAACGCCCAATCAGTCAGGTCGCTTAAGTCCACTTTTAATCAGACAATGTCAACGGATGCACTCGTCCGTGAAACCAGCTCCTTGTGGCCTTTTCATTTGCCATTAATCCAGTTCTTGGACTAGCCAGAAGGCCAGGACTCGCAAGTGCGGATATACCATAAATATTTGTGTTAATTTCCCTCTCATTAGCAAGGATCCCACTCAAGCCGTAAGCATTCAATAAAGGCTTGAAGCTGCCGTCGTCGTCGGCGTCGTCGTCGAGGGGCGATAAGTTTCCTGTTTTCCCCCTTTTGTTTTCTCCCCTTTTGGCGGCACTCGCCAACTGGTATTTAAATTGGTAACCGAAACCCGGTCATACATCGCATTCTCATCTCCGGCCGGGATAATCTTTATTGTTTCACAGTTCAGTGACACAAATTTGCAATTGCAATTGAATGAATTCTCACATTTCGGCTGCGGGTTTTCCATTCTCATTCAGCGATAAGAGCTGAGAGAAAAAAGTGCAGAGATACATGTATTTATATTGGGGTAAAAAGCCCACATATGTATATATAAATTCCAGGCCATGGCCTCGCCTGGCCTATAAAATGCATTCAGCGACATCCTCAAAAGCCAGATGTACATTTATTTTAATCAGGGCTACAGAGGTCAACGCGTGGCACGATATTTATTTAAGGCATACATCGAAAGTTTATTAAAATACATTATAGCAGAAAAAAGAGCAGCGCTAATTATGCATTTAATGCGAAAAAATATCATCCCTCAAGCCAGGCATAAATATTTGTGCACTTAATTACAAAATGCATTGCGAAGAATTATGAACTCGAATTTATCGGTTCGCTGACTTTCGGAGCATCAACTCAGCCGTTAAAGTCGGCAAGTTAACTCTATATGGTTTTAATTATTTAAATTTGTAAAAGCGAATATATAATGAAAACGAAAAAAGAATGACAGATAATGCAGAGGATTTGTCTCATATTTTTCCGCTCTGTTTGCCTTCATTATTGTAAGCCCAAAGATGCCCACATTAACTATGCAAGTGCAGTATATGGCTTTAATTGCTCAGGGAACTTTATTATTCCAAGTTATTATGTAGAATTTCAAAAGAGTAACCCGTTGATGTCTCTCTGAAATTATTAATACTATATTAAACAAAGGAATTTTAACAATAGAATGAAATAACGAAGGTAAATTACATTTATTTATGTTTTATAAAGTGAGACTTAGCAGTATCAGTAATCAACTATCACAAAATATCCATTGAATGTCTTTATTTTGCATGCATTTTCCTGAAGATTTTATTAAGCAAACTTCTTAATACTCAGATGAAAGTCTTTGACTAATCAATTTGTAGCCAAAGACGAAAGATTGTATACACTCTCAGCTACCTGGCGACGCGATGGTTATTTTATCTCCTGGAACCCTTCGCAGGACATTCAATTAAACCGTTCGCTCCGGGTCCAATTGGCCCGTTAGCCCGCCTTGCCAATTATGTACCTTTCTGCGCAACCAATTAGCCATTTTGTGGAGGCTCGCAGGTGAGGAGGAGATACAGCATCGGATACCCCTGGAACCGCGTCTGAAACTTCAAACCGCCACTTTGAGCGACTGGAGGACGGAGAGGGACTGACTGGTGATGCCTTTGGCCGTAAACCAATTATTCGAGGTCCCCGAAGGAAGCCTCGTGTCGCCCTTGTCAATTAATTGGATTATTTATGTGTATTTTGATGGGAACAAAACGCAATCACTTTGCACGTGTGTGACAGAATCCCCGGCCTGGGGAAATTCGCAGACGCAAGTCTGTCAAACGAATTTCATGCAATATAAATTCCACATTTCAGCCCGACATTAATCCCGGGAATGCTTCTGGCTTTCTGCAGACAAATCTTTGTACCTCGAAATAGGTCAATTATTTGCCGAACATCTGTTAAATGCCTCGATAAGCAAGGCCATCGAGTTAATGAGAGAGAAAAGTGCACATTAATGAATTTTTCAGCATATTTGCATGCATTAATAGGCAGTAAAATTACGCATACGCAATGGCTTTTTAAGTATCAGGAATAAAATGAAATGAAAAAGCTAGATAGATGTAGAAAAAGCTTAAACGATGCGGTAATTAAAAGCGAAAAGATTTCATTGAAAAAATGTTAGATAAAACACTTTAAAATGTATATTAATACGTCATTATGGCTCGTAAAGGATTAAAGTGATGGGATGTATAATATACACACCTCAAACTCATTTAGCTAGCTATAAAGCTATTAGAGCCTGATGTCTATACAAGTCAATAAAGAGAAATAACTAAAAAACCAAATAACTCAATAACTTGTTTTAAACAAAATGGCTTCCAACTGCAAGACCACACGACAACACTCAAAGGCAGTCCATGGAAGGCACTCATTGATTGCAGAGCTCTGTTTCTGGTTATTGCTGTGAAATGTCCCTTGGCAAATGCACTTCCTTGGAAAATATCACTGAAATTGCCCTGTGATGTCTGCACCCCGTAGTCTACGACTACGACAACGAACCCTTCAACAATGACATTAAGAACTACTACCATCAACGTCTTTTTGTTGGCCGGAAAACCCCAGGCTGTCAAGGCGGCAGGATACGTAATATATATGTATATATAAATATCTATGTGTGTATGAGCTAGGGATTGAGCTTGACAAAACCCTAGTCAGAACAGGATGCGACACTGATGGCTTTGTGTTCGATAAATGTCAACAAGTTGAGCAAGTTTTAATTGAAACACTTCAGCAAGTTGTGCATCTTGGCACCGAAATTTGCACAGCATTTTAAAATGTTTCGAAATATCCAATTACAAAATCATTCGATGGAGCGGCAGTGCGGCATGTCAGACCAGTTCAGGAGTCAACAAGCCAAAGGATTTTGCCAAAAACTTTGCGATTTCTGCTCGGGGCCAGTCCCAGTAAGTGAAGATTGTAAGCAGTGAAAAGGTCACACGGTTTTGTTTCGGGCCTTTGTCAGGCGATGCAATTACTTTCTCAAGTTCTCAAACGACGCCGAGCACAAGACAATCAATTCCCGACTCTTGTACGACAAGTTAATTAATGTCCCTCGATTTCGTAATCGACTCGCCTTTAAGGTTTTAAAGTTTCAGTTCTTCGAGCTCGGTCTGGTCCCCAAATCGAAGTCAATAAATGTTGGCCAGAACTTTTCCCAATCTCGTAGAAACTAAAACTTCGGAAGCTGAAGCCAAACTGGAATCAAAAAGATAATGGAATCATTAACTGGTGAAATTTTTATCAAAAGATAAATGTTTTTATAGAATAACTGGGACCGTTCCCCGCCAGAGTGCGTCATAAATGGAAAAGTTGCCCCGACAAACAGTCAGCAAAAAATTCGAAAATAGAAACAATAATTTCCGCCCACAACCCCTATCTCGCCACAAGGACACAATGGCCGCTTCCGGCCCGCCAACTTGCTCCTCTCCTTGCAGCCCACTTCCGCTTATCCGTGGCATTCGCTTGACGGCTTTGTGCCCACACTTGACGTACCTCCGTCTGCGACAGTTGCCATTTTGTTTTTCCCCGACTCCGTCCCGGTCCCTGTCCCCTTCCATCTCTGTCCATCCGCAATCACTGTTCGTTTGTCCCGCTCTCTGTTGCCTGTCAGTGCGAAATGAAAAGGAAATAAAAAAAACAACGGCTTTGTAGATTGCCCAACAGGTAAAACCGTTTTTTCCCTTCCTTTCCCCTCACTCCGAGGCCTTTTCTAATTATAAATTGTTTTCAGCTTTAAGTGAAAAATTATACCAAATTGTTTCTGACACATTTCATTAACAGTTCGGAGTTTCGGCCGTTGAATTTTACTTTTAACTTGTTCGACTTCAAAAGCCTAAGGGTATAAACCATTTTCTTTTGAGAACATTGAATCTATTTTATAATTTTAAATGTCTTCATCTGTTCCAAATTCCTCATACCTTACAGGTAATGGGTAGAATTACAACTACATAACTTAAAAATTATATATTTACACATCTGAAAAGATATTTTACTTCACTCAGAATAATGTTAAAAGTTCCGTGGCTGTAATCGAACGGAATAAAAGATTTGTATGGTCCAAAGCATTTGACTTGAACTCCTTCAACGAATGCGAACTGTGACGGCCGTGGATTAGGAGATGTAAAGTGTTCTTCGACTCGATCTCTTTCAGCACTTCAGCGGCTCTACAAACGAAGTTGGGTCCAATGTTGTAGTCGAAGATGCGAAGGAAGCTCAAATCCTTGCAGCTTCGAATCACCTGTAGATACGTCGTGGATATATCCATGCCATGTAGCGACGTTATGCGCAGGCTCCTGAGCGAAGTGAGTTCTCTCAGATATATCACAAAGTTGGGATTGGTGAAACTGCAATCCAGGGACTTTAGGGACTTAATATTGGCCAGCGCCTGGGCCTCAGCGTCAGCACTTATTTCTCCCTTGATTCTGAGGACTTCCAGACTTCTTTCGCTGGCGAGGAAGTCAAAGATCATGGTTAGATGATTTCTGTTATCTCGACAGCAGGCGAACAGACTCCATTTATTAGATCGATCTATGTAGAAGCTCAGGTCCTTCAGATGCGGCAACTGTTTCACTACATCCCGCAGGTTGGAGCTGCTCACTTGATTGGAGAGATGGAGGGTCCTCAGGTTACCCAGGGATCTGCAGTGACGCAGTATATCCCTAGGAGTCAAGATTAGCCCCAGCTGATGCAACTTTCCCAAGTTTATCGTGACCCGCACTTTACAAAAAAACATTGTCATTTGTGGGGAATTATCTATTTAATCACAGATTGAGGCACTTACTTGGAACGGATAAATACAGCTTTCTCAGACGGGGCAAGTCTCTAAGAGCCCTGAGTACGTTTTCGACGATCGGATGTGGATTCACCTGCCATAGCTTGATGGACTTCAGACTGTCCATGCTTTCGATCAGATTGCAGAATTTTGAGACAACATTATGGTGCTTTATATCTGTATAATTGTCATTGAATAAACTAACCAGATCGTCAATGAATATGTTCAGCTTTCTGACACTCGGAGCCACCAGGCTCAGCAAGGTCAACTCCAATGGTTCGACGTCGCCAATAATCGAAACATAGGAGTATTCACATCGCGACCAGACAAGAAAAACCTCACGAAATCTAGAGCAGGTTTGAGCAAAACTGATTTGTCCTTTAATGTCCACATAATGCAGTATCTTCTGAAGGCAGTAATCGTTTAGCTCCAACATTCCAGTGTCTGCACCCATTGTGGTGAGCCGAAGAGCGATGACTGAGTGCCAATGAAAAAGTGGAATGTGCAGTAGATTGCTCAAAGCGATACTCAGATAAGATAAAACTGTTATCTCAAAATATTATTTACTATTTCATAGGGTGGGTCCCATATAGAAAGATAGAGTAATGTCAAGTAGGGCAATTTCATAAAATCCTGTAAAATTTAAAAGAATTTTTCAGTGCCAGCCGTTTTTAATTGGGAAATGATAAATGTTGCGAATCAAATGACTTAAAGCACAGCCATAAAGTGTTACAACTTCATCCAATCGCCTGGCTTTCGAATTTAAATGTTTAATATCTACACTTAACAGGCCTTTTAAAATTCTATAAATATTAAAAAATATCAACAGGCCAGGACACAATGCACACCCACCCGCACACACACAGCACCTGAAAGCATTAACTTTTATTGGCACGGCACTACTACTGACCTACTTTATATAAAACCGAGAAGGCTGAACACACACACACCTCGCACACACCCCACACACACCCCGCACACACCCCGCACACTCACCTGCTGACAGCTCACACGCACGGGAAGCACGAATACAAGCAGCTGAAGGGAAATCGGAAAAGCCGTGCTCAGCAGGCATGCTTTGATCTATGGCCCTACTGCCAGGCATTTTCCTTTTCCTTCGCAGGCTTTCCGCGAAGGTCTCCGCCAGCCGCAGCTGTACAACTTTTCAGCGGCCCTCGAAGTAATTTCTTTGCCTTGCTCGTTAATTAAATTAACCCAGCAAGGGTTCGCACATCCTGCCATTGCCATTCTGGTTCGATCAAAGCCAGTGACAAAATTTAAGGAAATTTCGCTTAAGATCTGGGTAAGGGAATATTGCACCATTTGTTATAATAAGACAGTTAGCAACAAATAAATGGCAAATATTATCCCCCTTAGATTCCACGGAATATCTTTTTCTTTCCATACACGAATATATAACAATCCGTATTGTCTTTAGTCTTAAGCACTTACCTTTAGTCTAAGAGAATAGTTTCTAGAAACTCGATACTTTTTACAGTGAGTCCATTTACATATAAAATCAACATCACATTCCTTAACAATAAAGAGTTTAACAAGCTAGATAAGTGATGGCTTAAGGCCAAGTATCATGTGTCAGGGTCCCAACAAAATGGATGTGAAAAAGCATTTAAAGTCTAATACCCAGCATAGTATCGAGTTACTTAGCCCAAAGCACGATTAAAACCTAATCAAAGCAGCCGCAGGACATACAATAAATCAAAATTAATAGCGAGGACAAATGCCATGTTCCAAAATAAACCATCGATCTCCCCCTTATGAATACTCAACTGCGGAGAATACCTTCATCCCCTCAAAGTGCTCCAAAGAAACAATTTTAAATAATTCAAAGCCGCAGACAGGGAAGTGCCAAGGCAGGATGCCCAAGGGCAGGATGCGCACATAAATGGAAGGACGAGTATCCAGTATCCAGAGACAAGTGTATATGCGATGGCATTGGATAAAACGAGTAGTGTCTTGCAGTCAAAGTGCGTGTATGCAAGGAATTATCAAGTGTTGTCAACACAAACACCAGCACCCGCCTAGATGTCCTCCTGGAGCGTCGGCGCTACAAAGGACCCTCACGCACACCGCCACACCGCACACACGCCGCCTTATGTAAAGTGAAAGTGTGCGCGAGCGTGTCATAAGAATGGCATAAAGCCTCCTCCCGATCCCCGTTCGTCCTGCCAACCTCTGGCAAAGGCATCGAAACACCCTTGTTTGGGCGATTGTCTGTGCGACAATAAACGAACTTACACATGCGAGAAATGCGTCGGGCAAGGAAAACGACCGGAAAGTTTCCGGATTAAGCGCGCACCTCCTCCAGCTCCTTTGGCTTGGCCAAGGACAAGGACATTCTCGCAAGTTGTTGCAATAAGAACGAAATGGAACCGCGCCCCACCAACCCGAATAGGCCAATCTGAACTCAAATTTGGGTGATTTTCATCACGCACCAGAAAGACAGATGTACGTTCATTCGGGTTAAGGGTTTGTTGACCAGATGTACCGCATAGCCTTAGACAATGCTTAATTCTAGAAGACTTCTTTGAGAGTTTCCTTAACCTTAATCCGTTGCTCCTGCCGTACAGTCAAGAAACAAATACTTAAGACTTGTTAGAAAGGCCTGGAAAATATTTGCACTATATGGTTGCTATAATTTGTAAACTCTCTACTAAAGAATTCCCACACTAAATAGGTCATTGGTTATTTAATGGCTTATGAAATGTTGATGGGACATCTGATGGTGTTACGCAGTTCCAGAAGCATTCCATAAAACATTTTATTTCAGCATCTTTGGACATAAAGCATTTTGTGTCATGGCGGTTAACGCTTTTTCTTCGCAGCTTGTTTGTTTGCTGCTTGGCCAAAGAGATATTTCATTTTTATTCTTCTGCGTCGTGTCCCTGCACGTGGTCCGCATTCGCATTCGCATTCAATATTCAAGAGTCTCAACAAATTACTTGAACCCTTTTCATGGCCCTTCGGAGGCCCCGAAAGGCTTTAAGTCATTTGTCAAAAGCGCAAAAACGGCTTACGAGAAGGGATACACAGGACCAGCAGTCTCGCTTTCACTTTCACACTTTCTTACTTATGCAAATGCGGTATTCTCATTTGCTCAGCGGGGACAACGCAGGCGGCTAAAAAGGGGATAAAACATAATACAATATCAGAGGTCCTGCCTTGCGGGCAGGACGACTGGCAAACACATCGCCTGTCATCCTTTTCGCACATTAGGCCTACTTTATATCTCGGCCCGCCGTCTGATTAAATTACACACTTTTCTGGACAGGCGACAAGCGCTGACAGATCATTGAAGCGAAAACTAACATCAGTCCTTTTTGGTAAATAAAACTCAAAAACCTGACAGGCACAAAAAATTAATTTTCATCATAAATACAAATGGAGGGGTCACTAACGTTTATAAGGGGCAATTTCCTTGTTTCTTCTCTATTTATTATTTGTTCTTATCAATATTCTGGCGAAACAACGCACATCTTTTATATACAAAGCCTGTCATATAACCCTAACCAGCTGAATTTTATGCGTCACTTTTCCCGGAAGTTGCCAATAAAAATGCAAGACAAGGGAAGACCTCGAAGGGCACACCACCACCCCAGAATGCACCGGGTACCAATGGCCTGAGCATTTTCCCCCTAATTGTAACCCTGGCCAGGCGAATTTATGCTCCCATCTATTAAATGTTCCATCTCTACGTCCGCCTGCGCTGATATTTTATGACCCGAGCTGCGAAAAAAACCAGGCCAGGCTGTGGACTCGGCCACGGTGTCGATAAGTCGTTCAGCCAGCGTGGCATGTTATAAAAAATTCAATTATAAAGTTTTTTTAATAGTTTGGACGGTGCTTACACCTGGACACGACAAAGCTTTTTCTCTTTTTTTAATAAGATAAATAAATATAGGAAAAATATTAACACAAATAAAAAAAGTAATTGAGAATTAAGGAAAATGCCTTTTATAAAAGCTTGAAAACTATTCTTCGTATATTATTTGCATAATTTTTCTCTGTGTAGCTTTTCCTAATCTTATCTTTTGCGTAGTCGATTCAGAGATTAGGTTCCCCCTGTGCCGGAAACAGTACCTTTGAAAACTGCATTGGAATAAGTCAAGTTATTCTCGCCAATCGAAACACAATGGCAGAGAAATCACGTATTTTACTGGGAAAAAATAAATCACTTATTGATTTAAACGCGTTTTGTTTATTCGCAATTTTTAAGGAGATCAAAAATAATTGTGAGCTTAGTGAAAATAAAAATCGATACAGGGATCTAATCTACTTTGCGATTTCCAATGATTACGTTCGTTCGGTATTTCTGGACTGGAGTGACGACCTGTTGGCGATACTGGAAGTCCAGACAGCCTGCCTCGTGACCTGTGAAATTGTGTATCTTAACTTGGCCGAAATTTACGAGAAAACTAAGACGTACACTGAATCGGAAAAGCTGAAGTTCTGGGACACCTTATGTACCTCCCTCACGGATAATGCAAGTCTCAGGAGCTGCTTTCTCAAATACAAGACTAAGTCATACTACGCCGAGCATACGGAGACACTTCAAAGGATTACAGATATTCTAAAAAAAAATGAAACCTTAAGACAATTAAGCATACAAATGCCAAGTATTGATTAGACGTATACTTGAATTCATTCAAACTACAACTATTTATATTTTTCACAGCATACTCGGCAGGAAACCTAGAGAATTTTCGGAACTTGCACTTCCTTGAGCTGACCACTCCCATGGATGTCGAAGCACTGGTTGGCTGTGTAAAATCAAACCCAAGTCTGAAGGAGCTTGCTGTTCATAGCACTGAAATACACGGTAGGTTAGCTGATATAGCACCCTACTGCAAAAACATCGATTTTTGAATATTCAAATGAAGCCACACTCGAATGCCATTGAATACGCACCGTTCACCCAGCTACCAAAATTGAGTCACCTGAGATTGGGTGGAAACACAAACACGGATTCGTTGGGTGCACTCTTCAAATTAATGGCTGAGAATGGTTTTAGAACCTTGACAACGCTGACGGTTGATCAACCAATAGAAGCGGAAATCGAAGAATTATCTAAGGTTCCATTGGACCTGAGTCCAAAGTCTTCATGGCAATGGCCGGTAATTTGTGCCCTGTATTTGGACAGAAATTCGAAGGATGACGAACAGGGTCATATAAACGTAGACATTCTCTCAAGGAGCGGCATTCTAGGCCTTACTTCTGGAGATATGATATTCATAAGACAAATACTGTTACGTCTGAATAGTTGGTCTCAAAGCCGGTGGAGACACTCAAAATACGCGCCCTTGAGGTTTGAAATAAACGGTATTCGAAACGCAATAGAAAACCTAAGAATTCAGGATATAAGTAATTTCAAGAACGTTACAAGAATAGCCACATTTGCATTGCTAAAAGCCGTGGAAAATCAATGGCCAACTCATGCCCGAAATATACATCTCTTGGCCAGAATTCGGGACTTAAAAGAGCTCAGGGTTAAGGTCACGCTGAATATAGAAAGAGAATTAAAGCGATTGAAAGAATCATACATCAGATGCCACGAGGAAGAGTTTAAAAAAGAAATTCCTATCGACTCTGACACCCAAGAGATCATATATCTCGCTATCTTGACATATCTGACTGACACTTTGGTCAGGTCAAAGTTTACAAGGATAAGAAGTGGCACTGCCCTACTGAACTTGTCAATGGAAATCAACTTCGATATTCGCATATAGCTTATTTTTATTTATGTATTTTAAAGAGAGTATTTTGTAAATAGTAATAATTAGGAACAGACAAGAAGCTTATTTCGGAAAGCCAAAATTTGTATACCCTACCAGATTAATATTGCATCAGGGGATTGAATTTGTGATTAATCATAACTAAGCTAAAAATGCTTTTCGGTGTTAGTCATATTTGGTTAGAAAATCTACTGAACATAATATTTTTAAATTAAAATATAGGTTCAATTTAGATGTTGATTCTGATAAGGAAAACATTGCTTCGAAATATCGTCTTTACTGTGTTACTTCTCCTTAAATTATAATACCCTTACAAGGGTGTAAAAATGGTCAGTTTAGAACCAGCTACTGCTTGTTTATATTTCATCAGCATTGCAATCATTTCATTCATCAATTGCCGTAGGTCAGTTCCGTTGAGACCCGCCAAACAGGTTCCCCAGCCAATTGCCGGCGAGAACGTATATCTTATCGGGGCAGAAATAACACCAGATTACTCATAGCTGTTTATTCCGACGTGGCCTTAGGTTTGCCTTCGCCCAGAAAGTGGAATTACATTTCAGTTCAGCTTCGAAAGTCTCGGCAATGGGTGCCACAAACATAGCAGAGCTCATCGACGACTGTCTGTATAATATACTCGAATTCCTGACCACGGAAGATCGCATCAGTTTCGCTCAAGTGAACCAGCGATTTCGAGAGGTTTTTGTCAATCATTGTGGGGGAAAATACCGTGATTTTACAATTGACGAAAACAGCCCGCGACTGGAATTGGTACAATTATGCATCTGTCGCGAGACTGTGGAGGTTTTGACCATCGACTTGTACCACTTTGATACGGGAGTACGCATGGGACCGACCCATAAATGCAATTCACCAGCGAAATGCTATGGTATCCTGTGCCACTTTTTGTCTGGCATGAACCAGTTGAAGCATCTGGTGGTGAAGCAACTAAAGTTTTACATCGCCCCAATTGACAAGCCCTTCGATCAAGTCCTGTCCGCCGTTAGGCATTCGCCTCAGCTGAAGCGACTGGAGTTTCAAGCCACTCAGGGTAAGACAGATACAGGATGAACTTGACAAACAGTAAAGCTAACTTCTGGTAACCCTTGCAGACTTCAGCGTGGATCGTCTGCATCTGCTGCAGAACCTGGACACCCTCCAGCTTCTCATACCGAAGGTTCCCTCGGCCTGCCTGGTGAAATGCTTCAAGTCCAATGGAAGTCTTCGCAGCCTTCACCTGGGCTATGCCTGCTGTCAGAAGAATCTCGTAGATACTTTTTTGACCCACTGCATGAACCTGGAGGTACTCAAGTTCGGCATGACAGGGGAGTGCACGGACTACAAGCCGCTGGCTAAGCTCCCCAAGCTCCGAGAGCTCTCTCACTTTGGAATCCGTCGCAGTGGCTCCTTTGAGCCCCTTCTCTCGGCCCTGGCAGCCAAATCTCAGCTGACGCACCTTTCCATCGACGGAGGAAGTCTCACCCACGAGGAGGCCTACCAACTGGTCCGCATCCAAGGCCTGCGGCACCTCACGTGCTTCAGCGCCACAACCGAGTGCGTGAAAATGCTGGGCCGACTCACGCACCTGGAGGAGCTTTGTCTTTGGATGTCCCGTCCTTTGGATGTTTCCCAAAGCCTGCTTACAATAATTGCAAATTGCAAAAAGCTAAAGCATCTTCGACTGGCCGTAGGTAATGTGAACAAAAACTTCTTCAACGATGCAATAGACTTGTTGAAGATAGACGGGAGGTTAGGTCAGCAGCCTCCCCTCAAGCTGGAAATACCAGCTGGCAGTCAGAAGCAGGATTTATCCCATCAGGTTGGTAGTAATGCAAAATCTAAGAAACACTCTAATAACTTGTTACGTTTTTTTTAGAACATTTCCATCCAAAGAGACCGTATCAAATGGGGCTCAGTTCCGTGACTTCAATTAAGCTTTAGAAGATCTCTGATATTATAACATTTTCTTAAATAGTGCTAAAGGCACTTGAGACTGAGCATGCATTCAAAGGATAATTCATGTTGCTGCTCGCAGGATACCCGGCTAGGCCCCAACATCTATCTAATCAACTTGCGAACTCGCCTTGCTGCCGCTCAACGAACTTTAAAGTGTGTCGCAAATTTCGCATACTCAAGTGCCAAAGCGGGAACATGATATGAGTAACTCAAAAATAGTTGTGCAACTTGTGTTCGCCTTCTGGGAGAATGATGAAAAATGCACTTTGTAATTCTCGTTGCTCGTCAGTGTGTGCCGCATGCAACGTCGCCCATCCGTCGCCCCGGCACTTATAAATGTCACATTAGAGTCCCATTCTCGGGGCGGAACGGGCGGTTGTTGGAAGGAATGGGAGATGGGGGACAGGACCCTCCTGCTCGTTATACTTCGTACTCACAGTTGCTGTAATATGAATTTATATTCTTGTCACATTCACATTATTCGTGAGATTCCGTGTTCGGTGAACGGAGAGGGAGAGAGGCCCTTGGCAACTGCTAAATAAAGTGGATTATCCTCAAGTCCATAATGAACATCCTGGTGTTCTATATACTCAGTGTAATTATTTAGGGAGTTAAAAATCTAATACCTTATTTAGGTCACAAATTTAGAGCCATATTTCCCTTTATAATTCAATTCTAAGTTAAAAATCAGCTTGTTTGACTCACTTCCTGCTTTTAAACTCTACTGACAGGTCGTTCTGTCTATTCATTCTAGAACTGAGTAAAACTGTGTCTTTAAACTCCAATTCGCATAAAGTTGAATAATTCAACTGTTGCTTTCAACAGTTTCAGGGGAAATATCCATATTCCATCGGATCGACCCTTTTTGTTTGTCGTCGCCTGACAGAGCATTTAACAACAGCGGTGCAGTAAATCTTCTCTGACCAAGCCCCACCTATATAGACTGTGCCAAATAGATTGAAATACATTTCGCTTTTATGTTTCTGGGTTTCCTGGATTTTTTATTTCACTTCGACTTCATTGAGAATTAAAGTCTGCTCCGATGGGGATTTCGGCGGCATCAGGAGTTGTTGTCTGGCCGGCAATTTGTCAGCCGGACGATAAGCTGGCAGAGCGGGAGCGGCGACAGAGGAGCCCCTTAGAGCGCCCTAATGACCACCATTGCCGGGGCTTTCACTTTCACCCATATCCGGTATCCTGGGTCCGGTATCCAGGCGACAAGCCGGTGATTGGCCCGGCAAACGTATCCATACGACACTCCTTTGTGAGCAGCGCCACAATTCAATTGATTTCCAGCAACGAAAGCAATAAAACCGGAGGGAGAAAGCGCCGTTCAGATTTATATATTGTTTGCCTATATATGGCTTGGCCTATATATATACCCACCATTGTTGCGTGGAGATTTATCATCGACTGCACTTGAGCGGACGCCTCGAGGCCATCAAATTTACACTTGAAGGGTCTCGGGCAAACGCTTTCCTATTTTGTCACTCCTCGGGAAATTCTCCTTCGACTGCGGCCAGTTCATTGAACTGAAAAGTGTAATTCACAGAGGCACTGTAGCTGTGCGCTTTTTAAATTCCAGCCTTGGCTAACGAATAATCAATTGATTGCCAGAAACAAACAAATCAATTACACGTATTTGATCAATTTTCGGTAATAGGATATAAACAAGAGTAAGCATGCACATAGAAAAATCAATAAATGATGGCACTAATTATTTAAACTTTATATCCAGCTTTGATATTTAGTTTAGGCAGTTTTCCTTAGGGAAAATTCAACCTAACTTACGGCTTACTTTAAATGTGAAGCTCACGCCCTTTTTCCTGAGCTTGAATGCACAAAGGCTGAGAAGAATCCCACCATTTCTCTGGCTCAAATGCAAATTACCTGGGACTCGCAGCCCCGAAAGTTATCCACTTGCTGGGGCACCACAATGAAACAGAAAGATAACCATTTGGTTAGCATGGCAAAGTCATTTGCAACCCACCGGCGCGCAGTTGTTACCTTTCCGTTGCTCGTTTCGTCGTGGCAATCTCCCCGCCGCATTTTTGTGGCCCACGTCCTTGCCTTGCAGCTGCAGCCCCCGACCGCAGACCGACATGCCAATTGTGGCCAAGACGGCGCCCAACTTTGGCCGGGACTTTTGGGCGGGCCGAGAAGATGATAAAAAGCGCAGCGGCGAATGCTCCTCAAGCACGGAAGCACGGACAAACTGAGTGTTAACCCATTTGGCTGGCAGTTGTTGTTCTTCTGCGGCTTGTTACATTTTTCAGTAGCCCCGGTTATATGCTGGCTTTTACGGGTCTCTTCCTCGTTCCCCCTGATTGCCCGCAATCATTTCACTCGAACATGGTTCTTTACAGCCTTCCGGAGGTTATACTATTGTAAGTCGAAAAATACACGTTTGGTTTAAAATAAATTTAGATTTAAGCTTCGGTTTAAAGACACATTTAAGATAAAATCGAATCACGAAAAAAGTGGAGAAATTCAACACTCTTTCAATGCATTTATTTTATTGAAAGCATCTCTAATTTTCCCGAAAGCTTTATCCTAAATCTGTCGAGTGCCTTGCCTTTATTTTAGGAACCTTATTTAATTACCATCGCACCTAAAGCGAATTCATAAACTTTCATGTGACTCACGCCGCAGAGGACAATGGCAAACCCTTTGATCTCACCTGGCGACGACAAGCCAGCAAGGCACGAAATTATCGTTGCTTTTTATGGGCAGGGTTATGAAATGTTTTTAGAAGTATGTGTATTCGTACATAAATATTCACACATATTCAAATTCTGGCGCAGAGCCAGTCCCTGGGTGTGCGGTGGGGTGTGCCTCATGCCTTTATGCCAGAAACCAATTTATTCGCCCATCCTCTTCCTGTTCCTGCGCCAGTTCCTGCTGCTGATCCCCCGGCGTCTTTCAATCGAGAGTGTAAGGGCCTTTAAAGTCAAATCATAAACAAGGGTATAATAGAATTTAACGTGAAGGCAGCTCAGGTCCTCGGACTGAGGTGGGATCTGTGATGGCAAGGGTTTGGCTTTGTTTGTACCTAAAGAGGGGACAAGGACTGGGACAGCAAAAATATGTATAGAAGAAGGAGAATGCATTTGTTCTTGGCATGAAATTATTATTAGTTAAATTATAAACACATCAATTTAAGCCATTTCACACTAAAATTGTATCGAAACAAGATTGATCTATAGCTCTGAAACCACTTCTCCAATTTGCTGCCACCGTAATTGCAGTGGCCGAGCCGCAATCGGGATGGAAATCAGATCTCGTCGGGTTAACCACTCGATGCCGTGCGTTGCGGGGTATGTAGTGGGTGACCAGCAAACAAGTTTCGAATCCGGCTTTTGGCTGTGACAGAGACAGGGCCCGGGCCCGGGACCCATTAATCAAACACCTGAATCGGAGCCTACCTGGCGGCCGCACTTTGGCAGTACTCAAAATTCAATTTCGCAGCCACGACGGTGATGTGATGCATGCGGATGGCCAGGCACTCGGATGGGATATTGCGGGCTCGCTGATGACCTCATTAGCTTCCAGTTGCGATTACTCGATCCGGCCCGACCCTGACTTGGCCATTTTCCGCTCAGCTGCAGGCTGCAGGATGCCGTAGCCTCGGTCTCCGCTGCAAGCCACACACTTTAGCCTACTTAACGACTTTGTTAGCCATAAATTCCGTTGGCCAACAATAAGGATATTGGATGTCAACGTCGTCTTGTCTTGCCGGGGACATTCTCCACTGTAATTTCCAGTAAAATGAAACGGAATTTCCTATCCGTCCCCATCGCCATCTCCTCGTGCCCTCGTCTCGCTTTTCTTTCTGCATTCCGGCATTCTCCAATTTTCATATTTTCCTCTTATTTCATTTGGATTGTGTGCACGTATTTTATTCACTTTGGCCCGTTGTTTCGCCTTCTATGCCGGCCAGAGGGAAAACTGGTCAAAATGTGCGAAATTGTTGCTCAAATTGAGGATATAAAAATCCAATTCAAGCTCGGTCGGGCCACAAGGAAACAGCGCTTGAGCAAGAGTAAGAAAAGTTCTCTGGCAGAAAACTTAATAGGAATCTGGTTAATATTATTATAATTTATTTTTGCATAAATCGACCATAAATTTTGACAAGATCTTATCACACATCGATTAAAGAGGCAGAGCCGCCAGGAAGGACGGCCAAAGGAGCCTCAATTTCCAGTATTAATCAAAACCCTTACAGCTTCCTGTCGGGCCTGTGTCCCCAATTCCAAAGTATGCCCATCCGCACATGTAAATAAAACCGAAAACAGGGGAACCATTTCATTGTTTGTTTACTTTTTATATCCTTGCAGGCGCAGCGCAGGACGCAGCAAGTTCGGGTCGGGTCGTAGCTCAATACACATGTGTGTGTGGACCTGGGATGTGTATAGTTTATCGCCGGGACGGAAGGAAGCAGGACCCACAGCGGGAAATAAATTCAGACGGCAGCAGGAAATTATTTATATTATATTTTTTATGTGTATTGTTTTTTTACACATTTTATTTGATACATTTCGGTTGTGTTTTCGTTTTTTGTTTGCTCGCCAAATATTTAATATGCATTTTAATCAAAAAAAAAGAAGAGCCGCGTGGACTTGGCCCTCGGAACCAGAGGTGGCGATATTAAAATATACACAGAGGCCGGGCGAAAACCCAAATATAAATTATAATTTCCGCTGGAGGCCACAGGACACAGCACAACACAACACATATCCTTCTGGGCGGCAGGCCGCTCCGGCAAATGACATAAAAAAGAATCCCGACAACATCTGCGTGAAGTGCGTTCAATTATTCGTCTTTTTTCCACTGCCCGCTGCTCCTTCTGGCCCCCAGATAAACTTCATCAAGTCAGCAAAAAGAAAAATATAACAAGATAAACAACAACAGGGCAATTTGTTGTGCTCTCTTTTTTCCTCTCAATTTTAAGGGAAATGTTATGGCCACTAAAGAAAACTCGTCTGGACTTTGGACCTCGTGCTGCACTCCATTTCATAACCTAAAGCGGAATACAATTGTTACAAATGTTTGGCAGCTACTCCTGGCAAAAAAATAACATTTAATTTCCAGGAAATGTAAGTACGATTTTATAAGTCTGTCTACGTTTGCTTAAGGGAATTATTAGTTTGAATACAATTTTATTTAAATTTGCATTAGAATTAAATTGTGGGTAAGTATAAGTATAAGTAAATATATCTCTTAGCTCCGAAGGGGAGCTTTTCGATCACCATTATTTTTACAAAATTAAGACTTACAAATTACAAAAAAAAACAAGAAATTGTCATGTTAGTTATAATAATTGTATTTATTTTGTGTCCCACTTGGATCAAAATCAGCAACTTATAAATCTATCAAGGCTTATACAAGATTTTTTTCGAGACAAAGATTTTCTCAAGACCCCCAGATGCGCCGTAAAATTAGACATAATTTTAGGAAATAAATTTAGTATATTAATTGTCTAATTAATTTTCTTTATATAATATATTTAAAAAACGCGACATATAATATAATACAAGGACAAGTGAGCCCGAAATTCAAATTTTGTCACTTACATATTAAATTTTAATTGGTTTCCGAATACAAAACCATAAATTGGCTTTCATTCTACGCCCCATTTGATGATTACTGCCCGAAAGTCTGTAAAGGATACTTGAGCAAATATTGCTTACCGCACAAGCCAGCATAAAAACATAATTTCGGTTGCCCCTTTCCAAATGCCGGGTCTGACCTAAGCGAGCGGAAAACGGAAAATCGGAAAAAACGGAAAAGCGGAAAAGAGCAGAAGAGCGGCAGAGAAGAAAGCCGAGTGGAAAGTGCGCTTCAAATCAGCAAATGGAAACGTATCGAAGGCGCACAACGGAGGGCAAAAATATTCATGATAATGCCAAGGACGCAGCGCCACGGCAGGAAATGCCATGAAAAACCCAGCGGAAAATTTAAGAAAATTCTTCACGACAGCCTTTTGTGCGTGTGTGCTGTGTGCTGTGCGCTGTGTGCGTGGCCCAGAAGAAAAAGGATTAAATCAATGTTGTGGAACAAATTGTGTTTTGTGTGTCTGTGTATGCTCGGCATGGAGGTAATGCAGCCGAGCCGTATTTGATATCCTCGTTTCTTCCACCGATTTTACTCTGCCGCCAACAAGGCAAACGCATAACGAGGCTATATCGTTTCCGATTTTGGCCCCGGCAGCCCATGGAAGGGGGCGTGGCCCCGCCCCCGACATGACCACACACGATGTCCCATTTGATTTTGATGGCGTGAAGCTCACACGAGCGTTAATAATCGGAACGCACAAAAGCACACACCACACACGAAACTGGCACAGATGAATAACATTGGAATGGGCTGGGATGACTCCTTGATGGAAATTAACTTGTTTGATTTATTAAATCGGGTTAGGGTTTCCCCTTGGATTTATTTAAAATCAAAGAAAGCAATATCGCAATAATCAAACTGGTAATATTATTGATTAAAAGAAGGGAAGCATTACATCTTGGTAAACCACTGAGGTTTTTCCCCAAGTTCGTTGATTGTCAGTGAATTTTTGCAGGTGTGAATTTTACACTAATTACTTAACTTTTAAATTTAACTCCCCAAACTGTGTGAATAATTTTACACTAGGGAATTACTTAAATTTTATATTCAACTCCCCTAGCGCTGTGATTAAACTTCTAAATTACATTTAAAACCTTCCTAGATAGTTAACTGTTAAATATATGTAATATTTATTGTGGTAAGTTTGCGATTCAAGTTCATATCATACGATATTCATAATCAGAATATATTACTATATATATATTATATTAGATAGAATATTATGCCTATATCCGGAAGTAAATGCGAACCTTTTCATGGAATCGAGATGCGGCATGCAAATGCAGTCACGGCACACCTGCACTCAGTCTTTATTGCACTCGCTTAAGCACAAAGGTAAGCGGAACCGGAACCGCAACCGGAGCCCGCATCTATGCCAGCAGCTCGTCCACCTCGAGCAGGGGGCGTGGCAGCTGGGGCACGACACGGGCCAGGTCGGACACGGAGCAGGCATAGAGATAGCCCTGCTTCAGCTTACCCTTGGCGTTGCCTTTGTGCAACCAGTCCAGCCACGCCACCTGCTCCTCGACGGGATCACAGATGACATAGGACTCGTGGATCTGGGGCAGAGTGGCATGCGGATTGTTGACGCCCAGCAGGGCAATGCCGCGCTTTGGTTGCTCTTCGTCGATGAGGACGCGATAAAAGAGCTGCGGCACAGCCAGCACCCTGTGGTTGTTGGCATCCGTGCCCAGGTGGAGGACCCGGCTGCCGGCCACCTTCATCTGGCCATAGGTGCCCGTGTACACGGTGGCCGAGATACCTGAGCTGGCCACATAGCGCCGCGTGGCCTCCTCCAGATTGGCCCAGAGTCCACCGTTGATGGTCTGCCACTGGGGCGCCACGTTGACATAGTTGAAGCTGCTCCGCTGCTGGCTGGCATAGATCAGGTCCGCCTTGGCAGCCAGGTGTCCGCGGGCCAGGAACAGCCCGGCCTTCACGTCGATGAGGCCGGCATCCATCACCTTCTCCTGGTTTCGGTGCGAGTAAATCCTGGCTATGTCCATGCCGGTGAAGTGGCCGGCGGAACTGAATTTCAGGCGCTTCACGTTCCTCTGAAAGTGTACGCTAGCGGGTGTCAGCTGGTGGCGGGCGTAGTGTGTGCGCAGGAGATCCGGGTCGTGGCACAGCTCCATGGTGGCCACAAATCTGCCGTCTCCGATGTCGTAGCCCACGCGATACCAGAACGCAGCGGGGTGCTTCAGCGGCTCCGCGGCGTCATCCCCGCAGCGCCTGTCGAGCCGCTCCACTGTGTAGGGACTGGAGCGCTTGCAGGTGAAATCGCGGAATTCCATTTTAGACCCCGTCCACGCGAAGGTGCTGTCCTGCACACACTGCACCCGTATCGAGCGCAGGTCCGTGTCCATGGATGCAAAGGAATGGCTGCAGTGCAGCTCGATGCTGGCGCCGCGGGGTATCTCCAGCTGCCCGTCTGCGTTGGGGAGCCAGTAGAGATCCGTGCCGGGACGGAGGTAGAGGGGCTGAACCTGGTCGGGCTGGGGCAGATCCTTTTGCACGTCCACCCTGCAGGGGGCACCTGGAATTTGCACTTGGTGTTTAGCGTCATGCTTTCGGGCGTCAATAAAATTAACTTAATTAAATTAGCAAAATTCAGGAACAGTAAGAGAACATTTGTAGGGTTTCTTTGTAAGAATGAACGAATTGCTCAGAACTAATACAGTGAAGAAAAAAAAGGCGTTACTTCAATAACACAATCCTAACAAATCATTAGAGCTCTTTTTTTATTTATGGCTAAGTATAATATGTATTTAAATGCCATAGATGTGGCATTTGCAGAACCATATGTTCGTGTAAATATAGAAACAATTTCGTGGATAATCAGTCTCTGGGCAAATAAGTTTAGCAGCTGTCAAGAAATAGTTATTAGTCAAGACTCGAAGCACGGTTTCTAAAACAAAACCAGCAAGTCAGAGAAAAATAAGTTAATGCTCAACTAAACTAAACCCTTTACTATACAAATATAAAATACATAGATATTAACATTAATCAGAAGTTGCTATCTTAACAAAATCTACAAGAATTACCACATTTTCAATGAGCTCTCAACTTTTTTGAGCTTCTATTCCAACCGCAGCTGTGAAACTCACCTCGCTCAAATCCCGTCCCATCAATATGCAATCCATCGAGATCTTTGATGATCTGACCCACATCTGGGCTGGGAGTGATGGCCTCACGTGCCCGACTCTCTCGCGGAATCACGATCGCCAACAGCAACGCGATGAGCCGGTATCCACGAGATGGCTTCGTCATGCTTGGAAGCGAACGACCGCCGAGGTGGCTGTCTAACCGCAGACTGAGTGAATTTTGTTTGGCGAACAGGTGTTTTTATCGTACCTGCTCAGCCCGCTCTCGGCTGCGTCAAGCTGTCTGCCGCCTCTTTCCCCTCCTCGATTTGGATTCTCGGCGAGAGTGGAGCGGCGATAATGTTATTGACATTTTGTGGCTGTTAAATAATTATGTATTTATTTATTTGTCTGGGGCCGCGTTGTGTAAAAGTTCTTCCGAATTCTTTGGGCTGATATGAGTGGGTGTATTCAGGTCTAGGTCGCCTCAACTTTCTTTGTGAGATGTAAATAAATCGTAAAATATTAACGTTCTTTGTTATGATTTTAATATATATAAAGAGAAACTTTGATTATCTTGTTCATTAATTATTTGTGACATTTGCCTTGCTATATTCCCTCAGAATTGAACTTTTGTAAAGGGAAAAGTACAATGAAAATCTTACGTTCAGTATAAAAGCAAATAACATTTATTTTCACGCATAATAAATCTAATTACTTTACACCAAAACAGTAAATAACAATAGTAAATAATAAACATTTTATTTAACATTTAACCGTATGAATTGTAGTCATTGTAATTGTTATTACTTCCACTGTAGTTGTAGTTGTTGTAATTATTGTAGTTATTGTTATTATAATTATTATAGTCATAGTTGGGCCGCGCCGTGGTGTAGGTACTGTAGGGATTGTAATTGTTGTAGCTGGGATAAGCACCATTGGCCCCGTAATATTGATTGGGATTAATGCCCGTTCCCTGGACTGCACCCATGGGCAGGATGACTAAAGGCTCCACAATAATGCTTGTGCCTCCGCCACCCATTGGAACACCTGGAACTCCAGGCTGCGGCACCATCGGCATCATGGGCATCGGAGCCCGTACAGGTCCGGCCATCGGCATCGGTTGTCCCATATACGGTGGATAATAGGCACGTCCCGGTACTGGAGGAACTTTCATGGGCACTGGTACTGGACCTGGCACTCGCATGGCCCCGGTCATCGGCATAGGTCCTGGCATTGGCATTGGTCCTGGAGGCATGGGAATCTGGCGAGTCGTTCGATTAGAAACTCGGGGGAGACTTGTTTCTGGTTCTTTGCCGGGATCTGTCTTTGTGTGAGCCAGGGTTACGAGTTATTAAAGGTTATAATAATGATATAAAAAGAAATTATGAATAGGAAATGAAGATAATTGCATTCGAAAGTAAAGCACACAAAAATTACCCACAATTACCCTAAGAGGATCCTCCCGAAAAGGGCAAGTTAATGTTGTAATAGTAAGAATTGTAGCTGGGTAAAAAGGGACTATAGAATGATGTAGGTGGGCTGCCCGCCGAGCGCGTATTGTAACTCATATACGACGGATAGGACATCCCCACTGAGAAGTAGAGTTGAGGGTTGGGCTGGGCCTGGATCGCATATTGTGGATTGGGTTGGGGCCGGATCACAGGATATTGGGGCGCGGCCTGGCGGGGAATCGGACGTGGTAAAGGATACCCAGGTGGCGGCAGTGGGGCCGGCATTCCCACCGGCTGATACAGCACTTGCGGCGATCGCCGGAAACGGGGCAGAGCTGGTGAGTACACAGAAAAAATTGCACCAAGCAAGCCATTAAAGACTACATTTTGTTATTTTTATTTCTAGAAATATATATGATATTTGAAACTACATTCTGTTATCCCGACGACAGCGTGAGGTATAGCAAATAGTTATTGGTCGATGAGGGGTTGGCCGACCTGGCCAGGGGATATCCCCTGTATTGTCCATAAGGACTGGCCCCCACCCTGGGATAGCAATTGTAGTAGCAGGGCGGCGTGGGCGGAACTAATTGGGGGCCATTGGCCGACCTTGCCTGCGGATAGGAGGGTAATCCCACGCCGCCGTTGGGCACGTAGCCCGGATAATTACAGGCATAGGGATAGAGGGGATTCACTGTGCAGGGCACATTCTGTCTGCGGTTCAGCCAGGGATTCGGCTGAAGCTGAGGCTGTGACCCATCCTGCACAATCACCAGGACATTGGCCTGGGTCTGACCCGCGTGCGTGGCGGAATTATCCGGATTTCCCAAGTCGGTCAGCAGCTCAAAGTCCGCGTCCGTATCCGTGTCCGATCGATTGCGATTCGTGCTGGTGCTGGGTATGATGATGCTTCTGCGGGTGTTGGCGATGGTCAGTGTGGTGTCGATGGAGAAATCCCTGGCCAGCTGATCTGAAAGGGATCAGTTAGAATAGCCAGATTTCCATGTGAATGAGCGATGAAATCGGATGGAAAAATAATAAGCCACGCACCTTTTTCGCACTCCGGATAGGTTCCACAATGAACTCCTTCCTGTTGGTCTGGGCCATGGCATGGTACCTTGGATATAGAACATCTTTCACCCGACTCACAGGCAATATCTTCACAATCAAGACCGAATCCTGTGTATTTTTAAAGGAACTTGTACCGGAAGTTGCCTTAATCCTGGCCAGCTAACTTACTTTTATATCCTTGAATGCAAAAAGCTGCTCCTATTATTAGATATAAACTAATTATATGCTTCATCTTTGTTTTATGAAATGGTGAAATCAACTAAGCTGTGTGCGGCTAAAGCCCCCGATTTTATATATTCATTTTCATGCTTGGCGGGAGATTTTAATTATAATTAGTTAAATTAATTCAGCCAAATGGTATTTTATTTAAATAATTAAATGTCACAGAACTATTAGTCACACTTCTGGGGATAACATGAATAATTTAGGCATGTGTCACTCAAAGTTCATGAATAAACAGTGGGTTAACTGCATTTAACTTACTAATTAATAGAACTTTGAAATAAGCAAAGTTCAAGGCATACATAAACAACAATAAAAAAATAAAGTGAATTTAAAACTGAATGAAGTTTAAGGCTTAAATGCGAGATATTCCTGATATTTGATACTTCTGATTAATCGAAGCACAGCAAGATATGCACACATTATTTAATCCACAATAACCCCAAGCACTTGACAGATTACTCAGCAAATATAAATCAAGACATGCGTGGGGACTGTTCTATCTTTACCCCCTTTTCGACTCTGGTTTACCTCCCGAAAAGTCCATTACAATCATTAACCACCCTGGCGTATACTTAATACGCGATGGGACGATGGCGCTGCGATAAGATAAACAAAAGAAACCGCGCAGGCACAGGCTCAAGCAAGCCGCTGGCCCGATAAGTAATGTGAAAGTCACTGCCATGGGGACTTCGACTTGGGATTCGGGTACGGATTCGGGGCCAAGGGACTGGCATTTGGGCCACTGGAACAGCGGGAGGAAAATCCAGCGGCACTGGAAAACGTGCGGCACGTGAGCAAACAGTCCGATGGCAGGCCAAATAAATAGCTGTGTGCCGGCCATAAACGATAACGCCGGGCATTTGATAACCTGACTCTTTTCAATATGTCCAACATGCAATAAACTCCAAAAAGTACAAAAACGGAACGTGATTTCCAAGTTTTATGGCCCCGAACAACTAAATTTAAACGTGCCTTAAAGCCATTCCAAGCAGGAAAACAAATACGGCAAGTAGGTTATATTTTTATTGGTTTTAAATTAGGAAATTCGTTATTTATAGCCCCTTCTATTGAATGCCCAGCACTCCCTCTACAGCCAGATCCTCCAGTGGCAGATCCTTTACCACGGCGGTGAAGTCCTCCACGGTGCATGCGTAGGAGTAGCCCTTGCCCAGATCCTCCTTGGTCCAACTGACCCAAGACAATTGATCCCCGATATCCTGGCAGATAAGGTACTCCCGCGCGATTTGCTCCAAGTCGGCATGGGGATTGTTCACTCCAATCAGAACGATTCCCTTCCTGCTCTCGCGATCGACGACCACGCGGTAGTACAGCTTGGGAACCGGAATCAAGCCATTGTTATTCTCATCGAAGTCCAGATACAACTCCCTCTCCTCGCCATTCACATCGGGCAGGGTGGACACACCCCAAGTGCCAGTGTAGCAGTCCGCGATGATGTTCTCGTCGGCCACGAACTTCCTCACACTATCCTCCACCCGCTCCCAGTTGCCGCCATTGAAGGTCTGCCACTGGGGAGCCACGTTAACAAAGAAGAAGGTGGCCTGCTGGGCGGCACCGAAGACAAAGTCCGTTTTGGCCGACATGTGGCCCCGGGCCAGGTAAACATTGCTGCTGATGTTGAAGTAGGGCGAGGCATCCATGCCCAGGATCTCCGAGACCGTGATGTTCTGCTGGACTTGTGTGTACATTGTGTTGACATCCTTGCCGTTGTAAAAGTCACCTGGGATGAAGGTTGGCCTGGACACCGATCGCTGGTACTGGGCGCTTCCCGGGTAGAGGACGTGATGCACATAGCGCGTTACCTCCGAGAGTTCATTGTGGCACACATCGTAGGTCTGCAGGAAGTCATCCGAGCCGGTGGCCGAGAGCTGGAAGCCCACTTCCAGGAGGTCAGTGCCTCCGTTGCACGGACGATTGGTGCGACGAGCCGTGTACGTTGGCCAGGAGGTGCACACGAAGTCCTGGAGCTGGTAAAGGCTGCCCAGGGCTAGGAAGCTCTGCTGCTGCCAGCAGGTGGAATTCACGAATGTGTAGCCCACGAAGGATCCAGTAAAGGACTTGATGCAGTGGAACTCCAAGGCCTCTCCGTGCTTCAACTGCACCACGCCTTCGCGATCCGGTTCCAAGTACCTGGCATGGCCCAGTTCACTCCTGACGACAAAGAGCGGTGCCGGATCCCTAAGATCTCCACCGTTCACCTGGAAGCTGCACACCTCATCCTGCAAATCCTGGCTGGACAATCCCAGAACGCCAGTGGTTTCCAGCTGATCCAGCGGTAAGTCCTTCACTATCTTGATGAAGTCATCCACAGCGCAGGCGTACGAGTAACCCTTCGCGATGTCAGTCTTGTCCCAGTCCAGCCAATCCAACTGGGCACCCACATCCTCACAAACGACATAATCGTCCAGGGTTTGGGCCAGAGTAATGTGGGGATTATTGACCACTATGAGGACCACTCCCTTTCGACTTTCCTGGTCGATGACAAGGCGGTAGAGAAACCTAGGCACTGGCAGCTGCTTGGTTTCACTGTTCAGATAGAGCTCTGTCTGGACTCCTTGGAAATTGGGCAGAGTCGAGATGCCGTAGCTGCCAGCATGGACACTGACGTTCAGCCCCTGGTTCGCCACAAACTGCCGCAGACTGGTCTCCACAGCCAGCCAATTGCCGATGTTGGTGCTCCTCCACTGAGGAACAGCGTTCACATAGAAGTGTGTAGCCCTCTGGGCGGAGCTGTGGATGAAATCTTGCCGAGCGGCCAGTTGGCCACGGGTCAAGTAGAGATCCTTGGAGCTATCGAAGTACTGACTGGCATCCAGGCCCAGGGCAGCATTGAATGACTCCAGCTGACGCGGCTGACCGTACAGGACGTTGACATCTTCGCCTGTGTAGAAGTCTCCTCGGAGGTATCCAGGTTGGGCCACTCCCCGCTGGTAGGCCACATTGGATGGCGTCAGTTCGTAGCGAGCATACCGCGAGATCTGCTCCTGCTGATCGTGGCAGATCTCCAGGTGGGTAAGCAGGCCGGCGGCCACATCGAATCCGATCTGGACGAGATCAGTGCCGCCCTCGCAGGTCTCTCCTGTGCGCACTGCTTCATAGGTGGGCCAACTCTGGCACACGAATCCGCGAATGCCAACCCGCTGACTCTCTGCCTCGTACAACTGATCTCCAACGCATCGGGCTGTCAGACCGGTAAATCGATTGAAGGGCGAGACCAGAGCTCCAGTGCAGTGAAGGTCAATGGAGGATCCTTCTTCGACGGTGTAAAAGCCAGCCTCGTCGGGCAACAACCAGCTAAGAGCTCCCTGGGGAGTCAGCAGCGGAGCGGGATCCTTAATGTCGCCATTGATGCTGAACTTGCAGGGATTGGAAATGGGATTGGTAGTGGTTACAGGGGGACTTGAAGTTGTGGAAGAACTAGAAGTTGCTGTGGAGGAGGTAGGTTCTTCAGTGGTAGTAGTTGTGGAAGAGGTGGGTTCTTCGGTAGGAGTAGCTGTGGAGGAACTGGGCTCCTCCGTCGTGGAGCTGGGTTCCTCAGTTGTGGATGAAACAGTGGTGGGCAAGGCACTTGATGAGCTTGATTCTGTCGTAGATTCCTCAGTAGTGGACTCCTCGGTTGCAGAAGATGCGGTTGTAGGACTAGGAGTCGTTGCAGGATCCACCGTTGTGGAAGAATCCGTACTCGGAAGATCCGAACTCGAGCTAGGTTCTTCCGTAGTACTCGAAGGACCTACTGTGGTCACATCATCCAGCCCAAGGACGCCGCTTGTGTACAGATCGTCCAGAGGCAAGTCCTTTACTACTTTAGTGAAGTCCTCCACTGTGCAGGCGTAGGAATAACCCTCGTGCAAATCCCCCTTGTACCAACTCAACCAGCTCAGCTGATGACCAATATCCTCGCACAGGATGTAGTCCTTTTGGATTTCCTCCAGAGTCAGGTAGGGATTGTTGATGCCAATGATGACGATACCCTCGCGACTCTCCCGATCGATCACAACACGGTAGTAAAATTTGGGCACCGGAATCAAGCCATTGTTATTCTCGTCAAAGTCCAGATAAAGTTCCCTCTCCACGCCATCCACGTCCGGCAGAGTGGACACACCGTAAGTGCCCGTATAGCAATCAGTGGTGAGATTACGATCGGCCACGAACTTGCGAACGCTGGTCTCCACCTTCTCCCAGTTGCCTCCGTTGAAGGTCTGCCACTGCGGAGCCACGTTGATAAACAAGAATGTCGACATCTGGGCAGCCCCGAAGATCGTGTCCGTCTTGGCAATCATGTGGCCCCGCGCCAGGATCCGGTCATCGGAATAGTTAAAGAAGGGTGAGGCGTCCATGCCCAGTATGCCGCTGATGGTGATGTTCTGCTGCACCTGAGTGTACTTCGTGTTCACGTCCCGTCCCCCGTAGAAGTCGAGTTCGACGAAACTGGGTCTCGCCACTCCGTGCTGATAGTCATAGCTCGAGGGGTAGAGCACGTGGTGCACATATCGCGTGGCTTCGGCCTCGGCATCGTGACAGAGTTCGTAGGTCTGCAGGAATCCCCCATCCTCCACCTCGAAGCCCACCTTAACGAGATCCGTGCCGCCGTTGCAGTCCTCTCCTGTGCGGAGGGCCGTGAAGGTGGCCCACTGAGTGCAGGAGAAGTTTGCCAACGGATAGATGAGATCATCGACCAGGAAATACTTGTTCTGCAGACACTGGGCCGTCACCCGTGTCCGATTTTCGAATGGGGCCGCGAATCCGACGCCCGGACAGAACATATCCAGGAGTTCTCCATTCACAAGACGCACGGTATCCGTGGGATCGGGAACGACGATTTCGTAGGAGTTGTGACGCGAAAATAGCGGAGCGGGATCGTTGAGGTCACCGTTGACCTTAAATTCACAGTCCCCGCGCACCGCGACACCTTCATCGCCTTCGGCTAAGGCTTCCGGCAGGACTCTCGGCAATCGGCCGTACACTTTTCCCGCTCTGCCGGCGATCAGCAGCGCCAGGACAAAAATCCAGCAGCGGTGGCTCCACATCGCGACGTTCTAGAGGACGTAATGCCAAATGTTGGCCTGACGCAGTGCCTTCTTATACGGGAAACTTATCGCGGAGATTAGGGTTTTATGGCTTTTATGGCCGCCGATTATGAATGCGGCCGTAAATATCAAAGAGTTGGGAACGCAACGCCATGCCAATCAACTGACGCTAAAGGCAGCCACTTGTGCTGGCCACTTGAGTTGCAAGAACCTGATGCCATCTAAAATAATCTATTTGTGTTAATTCAGACACGTAATTATGAATGTGAAGGACAAGGATTTGATATAGAAATAGCTAGGAGTTTCCCCAATTATCAACTCTAACAAAGTCTTACTTAAAGTTTCTTATACAGGAACAGTACCAGGTTATCTTGCCACATTCTTCCAAGAAAAAAAAGTGAGCAATCAAAATTCTTATCTGGCGACAACAATTACTTGACCAAAATTGTGTCACAATCAATTTACCATAAAGTTAATTACAAAATGGGTTCAATGGGAAGTTGTATTAAAATTTTTATTACTCATAATAAAGTTATAAACAAATTAGCTAATTCTTAGATTTTATGACACAATCTGCGTGATTGGACTTTGAGTTCCTTAACGAAACGTATTTTCCAGGGGAATCCATTCATCTATTTAAACAGAATTAGAAATAGAAGAGCCTCGGGCACTTGTGATTTTTAATCGATTGATAGATAGCCTCCCATTCCACATATAATTCGAATTAATTAACTTATTAGCTGAGGCAACATTTGTTATTGAAAGCAAATATTTGCGGAATAAAATGCACTCAATCAACATCACCGGCAGGCCGATAGGCTGACACTGCCGACATTCATATTGGCCAAATCAAATAAATGTTTGGTTCAACTGATGGACCGGGCCAGCCGGACTGTGTCCACAGAAACGGAACCAGCCCCGACATGGCCACCGACTAATTTGCAGCACTGTTCGTGCGTGTGAATTTCGGCAATTGAATGATGCTGCCGCCGCCGCACAAAGCTCTCATCTCTCATCTGGCCTCTGCTCTGTTCTGGAAACGAACAAAAAGCTGCATGTAAAACAAATCATTAGGTAATTGAATTCGGTTTGCAAAAATACAATTTATTCGCATCCGCAGCTGACAGCTGCTACGCACAGAAGGAGGCCTGTCAATGAAATGCAATATATGTGTAGACAAATGCTGTGCGTGTCATGCGAATTGAATGGAAATGTTGCCATCAAATTATGTACAAAACCAGAATTAAGAGGGACAAATAAAAGTAAAATAAATAAAAGTCACAGAAGCTGACATCAAATATACTCTGAAATATATTATTCTGCACTCCCATGGGGCAATTTTGAGGAGAATATAAAATCAGAAATCTTGATAAACTGCAAAACAATAATGTTGTCATCTAAAAGTGAGGGCAATGAAATATTATATTTGTAAAATGGATATGGAAGTGTAGACTGCATTTGGTAGCTCTTCATGTTTAATTGAATTAAAATATATTCGCAGACATAATACATTTCCTGTGTACAAGGACAAGAGCTCTTTAAAGCTGCCTTAAAATATATTAGTCGCGATATTATTAAGCATATGCACACTGACAGTTTCGTGTAATTGTCATAATTTCAAATATGCAAATTTCCAGAGCCCTTTTTTGTTGTGTTTTGCGTGAACATGCCAGCAGGAGACTCGCATTAATCAATTACAATGCCGGGTGCTGGGCGCTAGGTGCTAGGTTGGCGCATGAACGTGACAATTCGGGCATAAATCCTGATTTTCAATAATTTATGGCAACTAATGGAAAACACACGACGTATGCGCAATGTTAGATCTGCCCAGCTCACCTTGCAGCTCGCTGCAAAATTGCAATTAAAGCGATGGCATTGACGATGGGCATCTGGCAATGTTAATTATAATTTTCCATTTACACTTCTTTTCAATTCCCCTCGCCGGGTGCCGCCCGGCTCAATTAAAAGTGCATTAAGCCACGCTCAGCCAGACACAAGGTTAAGGCAGCCAGCCAGCAAAGCCGAGCCAGCAGATTGCTCTCGAATGGATCCTTATGCGCCTGATTGCAGTTACTTAATGAAAGTGCATAATTCGACAAGGACACTGCAGTCAGGGACGATGGGAAGTGGGAGAGAGGTCACTGGAAACCTAAGGTAAGTACTACATTTTTTGGAGATATTTATTACAGGTTTTTTTATGTTACCTTGTAGAGAAACGATTGTAGCACTTCTATGAACATTACAAAGTCTATAACTTGGGCTGCATTATTTCCTACTATATTCTTTAAGAAACATTTCAAATGTTTAAATAATAAGGTAATTGAAATACTTAAAACAATATATGCTCCTAAAACTGGTATGAATCTTGCCGATTCATCTTAACGAATTAGTTACATATTTAGTCGCCTTTTATTATAGTTAACTGAATTTTATGGTTCTTAAGCCATAATATACTTGTAAATCATCTCAGCAGCGTATTACTTAAGTATAAAATATATATAACACCGAGAAATTCCTTTCTCTCTGTTTTTCTTTGCCTAGGAAATCCTAATCTGGGATTGAAAGGACAACTGTTTTTTTCCTGCTCAGATTTAAGCCACAAAAACCCGGCTGAACTCTTTAAGTACAAGCTGTGGGAAAGCTGAAGAAAACATGCTCGTTCTGTGGCATCACCTCAATGTTCCTTTTTTCTTTGTTCAGCCTTTTTTCAGCTTTTCGAAATGGAAAAGTTTCTTGTATGGAATTTCGCAGAGCACGCATACGCCGTGTGGCCCAGAGCCGAAGCGGCATTGAATAAATGAAGACGAGTGCAGGCGACGGCAATGGCGATGGTCAAAACGAAGCTGCCACTGGCAACGGCGGCTGGCGGATGGCGGATGGCGGATAGTAGATGGAGGCTACCTCCAGTGCCACTTCCACCCCCTCGACCAAAACAACAACAACTTCAGCGGCAGCAGCAACACAAACAGCCCAGGCGGCTCTCAAGTGCAGAACGCCAACTGCAAAAGACAGCGACCAGCGCGAAAAAAGCGCAACCAAGGCATTTTTTAACGTTGCCGGGTATTTTTCGTATTTTTTTCGTTTCGTTTTTTTTTGTTTTTTTGCGTTTGGCTGGGCCATATTTAAATGGATATGCCTGAGATTTTTTGCTCACTGCGGTTTTGCTCTCCACTGAACGCAAGGAAATTCTCGCAGCTCCACCGTCTCGTCCTTTAGCCGAAACATTTTAATTTAAATGTTGAAACGTGACAATGGCTCCGAGCCTGAGACTGAGGATATGAGGTTGTCTCATGTGTCGCGCTGTCAGTCAAATTTTAACATATACCCTGTGAAAGGGGAAGGCAGCGGATGTCTACGGAGCCAAAGTCCCAGGATGACGCGCCCGTTGTTGGCTGCAAAGTTATTTTATGCAAAAGTAAATCGTGGGGTAAGGGCAAACAAGAGTTTTCTGAACCAGGATGCTCTTAGTATAAGCAGAAATATTATGCGTTTTGTATAAAATAATATCTGAATCACACAAAACCTTATAAATGACAAGCTAAAGTGCGTTTAATAGACATGACATATAATTATAAAGCTTTATAATTATTTTCCCGTCTACAGGAGAGCTGTGGCTTAGTTCTCATGGCAATTCCAGGGACGCATAATTTCGAGACCCATCCGATTTAATTCCAATGACTGCTGGGTATTTTCAGGGCCCTTCAGACCATGTCCTCACCACCATCGTCCCCCGTGGTCAAAAAACCCGGCGATGTTGTCGCCGCTGTTGTTGTTGTTCGAGTGGATTACCAGCAATATCCAATGGGGTCCTTGTCCAGCGTTCAGTTGACAAACGCGCCGGGGGAAAGCTGAAAAAAAAAACAGAAACGCTGTTAAATTATGCCCGTTCAAAAGAGTTGAATGACGTGGGGCGATGTGGGGCTCCGTACTGCGAGTGCGAGTACGCGAAAGGGGAACGGGGGCCTGGACTGGACTGGACTGGCAATGACGAGCCGGTGGTTACCACAGCTCAAGTGCCAATTAATAAGTTTGCCTTTGGTATGAATGAATGGCAACCCTTCCGGGCGGCCCTCGTCAACTCATCTGATTGCCGCTGAAGAGTTTCGGCCGAGGGCCTGGTCAGGGGATGTGTGCATGAATTATTCAAAGAAAAGGATATTAAAAGCACACAGATACCCCATCGCCCGCCCCCCTGCCCCCTTCGGACATGTGTACATGCATTCGCGTAGCGTATCCTTTTTTATGTGCCCGGCTCACTTGATGCCGCCGGAATGGACGATGCGCCTGAGTAATTGGAAGTTTTTACTGCTGCCTCGTTTGCTTCAATTTCGCGATCTGACTCTGACTCGGCTTTTTTCGCTTTCCAGGGTCCGCGCCGTGCCGTACCGCTCCTCCTCGCCGTTGATGAAGCAAATTTTAATGAATAATGTGCGGACACACGCGTTGTGATAAAATATTTAAGGGGCCCTTCAACGGTCCTTTGGACCGGGCCACTCACCAGGGAGCCAGAGTCCAGAAAATATTTAATTTCGGGAATTGAGCATGGAGAATTCAATAAAAATATGATAATTACCTGTTAATCGATGTGCGATTGAAAGCGTTTTAAAAGCTGCAATATACAGTAGTGTTAACCCTTGTAGAGACTGTGAGCGAGTGTTAAAAATAGTATTTTAATCAGTAAAAACAGAATCAAATTATTGAAAAATGAAAGTTTAATATATTATTTAAAATTATTAAATTTTTTTCGTACTCGATCATTAAAAACGGCATCAATTCGCTGTCTTATTCATTTCGAACTAAAAAGAATTCATTCCAGATTACGACTCAATAAATTAACCATCTGACATTTAATTCAATTCATTAAGATTTCGCCTCTGGTTAACTCAATTTATTGAGAGCCCGCGTGCTCATTTTCATTCAGCTTTTCTGGAGCAAGGAGCTCCTTTTGTTTCCATCCGCGACGATAGGGATTCTTGAGAATTTCTTTTCTCGTTTTCACATTTCAATTAGCATATCGGTGGGGAAGTGCACGCTGTGTATATACGTGCATATATATATAAATAAGAGCGGGAGCCCGAAATAATAATAAATAATATGCTCGAAACTCGCTGAACAATACGAGAACAAAGTACGAGTAATATCAGAATTTTCCCGAGCGCATTGTTGCCATTGTTTCGTTGACTGTTGTCTGTTTTTCTTTCACTTCAGCTGAGCTTGTTTCACTTTCCGGCTCCGCCGCTGGCGCTCCTCTCGATCCGGGGATCTGGATCCGTGTTTCTGGACCGGGACCCAAACCAGGCGGCTCCTGCAACAATGTAGCCGTAGTCGTAGTCTCTCTGTTGATTTTCTGCTGGCCATGTTCCACTGCACTTGCACTTGTTTTTGCTCCCTCCTCGTGCTACTTCTCGCCCTGCTCCCGCTGCAGTTGCTATCTGCAGCCCTCCAGCGTTTAATTCAATGTAAACGTGCTAAAGACCGCTCTGGCCTGGCCTGGGAAACAACAAATGTTTAAATTGTAGCAAACAAGCGGCGATAGTGTTGCATCCTTTTGTTCTCCCTGTCGATTGGAGAGGAAACAATGCAACAGTTACAGGCATCATCGGTTGCAATGTCATTATTATCGTGTGCTTCCACTCGCACATTGCACGCATCAAAGGACTTCAACGTTTTCGTCTTTCGGTTGTATAAACTGCAATTTAAACACAATAGTTAAATGGCTAGAATGGGCATTATAATTTAATGGAGGTCGCTATATTCAAACTTTACTCTCTATGATGATAAATATTTGCAAGAAACTATTAAAAATGTTTCTGGGTTTTGGAAATTGAGTTAAAGAAATTATGGTATTATTAATCTTTATCTTTATTTATCTAGTTTAATATCGAAATAAAAATAATTTAGCACCAATAGGCCTATATTTAATATTTAAACAACCCTGAAAACTCCTTCGTATTGGTTCCTATTGGTATGTCTCTGAATAATCTCCTCCAAATTTATTAAACATATTTCTCAGGGTTTTAGGAACTCATCTTAATGATATTGCAGTATATTACAACATATTATCCCTGTTGAAATCTCTTTAAAAAATTTCTAAACTCTAAAAATGTTTTTATTATTTAAAGAAAAAACCCAAAGATCTCAGATTGTCTTTCAATTATTTATCTCTCCGAATAATCTCCTTCGAATAATAAAAATATTTTTCTGAGCTTTGGGAAGTTATCGTAGTGAAAGCGTATTATTTTACAATATGTTATGTTATATAAATTCCTCAAGTTCATATTTATTATTTAAAGAATCAAATAAAACTCTTATTTTGATTCATGTACTTAAGTATCTAAATGTCATTCGAAGCACACGCCCTGCCCAATTAGCTTTCCCGCTTATCCTGGTTTTGTCCAGTCAAGGGCTTTTCGCTTAACCACTCCTCACAATTAGCTTAAATATTCTGGCATAGCCTTGAACTTGTATCGCTTTCGGATATTCTCACCCATTAATTATTTATGAGTTTCTGTGGCCAACACATATGCCAAGGGTAACGATAAGAATTTTGGCCATAAATTATGCTGCTGCCAAAACACGAAAGGTCATCCAGTGATAGAGGCCAAACTTTTGGTTAAACATTATGGCCGAATGGCCGAAAGTTTTTGGGTTGAGCAGCTCTTAACTCAAACAAATTTGACCCCGAGGTGAAAATACATATATATATGGGTCGATTTTCTTAGGAGCTCAATACGATCTCTCTCTTATGCCTGATTGGGATGTAATCTCTTCGCTTTGATTTGACCTTAAAACACTATAATTTGCCGAGACCTATTAAAGATTAATGGTAATATCCTTTCCACCCAGCCACAGCCCGCTTATTAAACCCGCATCTTTCTGGCGGTTTCTTATTTACTCGCTGTCTAGTCTGAACAAAAATATGGGAAACAAGAAGGCAACTCAAAGAGAACATTCGGCTGGGCTGAAGTTGAGAAAGTTCCTGCCAAGAACAACATCATTAAATCAATATTAAATGAGCAAAGTTTCAAATTTAAATTTCATCAGCCTTGAAGTTAACTAAATGATCACAACTCATATGCGGCGGAGGGAGAGGAGGGGATGCCTCGTTACAACTTGGCCAAAGTTCAACGGGTGCCGGTCTTGCAACCAAATTAAGTTGCCATGGCCCAAGTGTGTACTTGACAAAAAGTTTCGCACTGCACTATATGCTTGTCCTGCGTAATTCAAGATATTAATTAAGGGTCAAGTCGTATGCAACACGGTTTCTCCAAAGGCCATCAAAGTTTTCAGGGATAAGACCCGAAAACTTGGCAAGATGCTTAAAGGACACAAGATGTAATTATGATTTAAATTATGCAAGGGAGACTTGGAAATACTAAAATGGAATGTTTTTAGTTTATTTGTTAACTTATTTAATTAAATCCAGTTGGGTCCTTCTATATATTTTATCTTAAAGTAAAATCAAATCACCATAAGGAATAATAACAATCATTTTTCTCTTGTATACTTTAGGTTTTAAAACTACTTGTAAATATTCTGCCTGTATTATAAAAGATCTTTATTTTCTTGAAGAAATATTTTGCTGTTTAATAAGGGTAAATCCCTTATTTAAGTATTTATTCTTCTCCAACTTTAAGCTACCCTTACTGTATGATCTCAGCTGCCACGAGACATGGCATTATTAAACCAACAGACTATCAATTACTTTAAGAAAATAATTAAAGCTCCGTGACATTTTTCCGATTTTCGCCAGCCACACACATCTTGGGCGGATTTAACAGCCAGCCGCCGGCTCAATTACAACCCAAACCCAGCACGGCCCGAAAGTCCAGACCAGACCAAGCCAGACCAGGCCAGACCAGGCCAGGCCGTTGACGTTGCCAGAAAACAAGCGAGGCAGCGGCAACTGATCAATTATTCAAACAGCATCGAACTGGGTCATGTCGAACAGCTTGAAGCCGAAGCTGATGCTGACGCTGATGCTGATGCTGATGCTGGGGCTGAGGCTCTCCGGCCGAGTTCGCATCCGATTGCGAAGCCACCCCAGAAAAGTGCCAAGGGACATGTTGTCGGGGGTCTCAAGGAATGAAATTTCTGCTGATTGAATTGAATTTGGCCAAGGTCGGAATGATTTCGGTATTTCGTATTCCACTGTAATTAAATTTTCTCTCAAATCCTTGCATGGAAATATTGGTATTCGCCCGGTGGTGGCCGCCGAACAATTAAGAGGGCGCCCGTGTCCGGCAACGCATCCTGTCTGGGCCACCGGCCGCCGACTGGACAGGCGGATAAATGGAGCGGACGGCCTCAATGGCAAATTAAATAACGCGCCCAAAGTTTGTACAATTGATGCGATTTCACGCAACGCAGCCCCCGAGGGGTTAGGCGATTGCCAGCTGCCTCCTGGAAAAACAAGCCTAAAGAGGGAAAATAGAAAATGATCTAAAAAGAAAGCACAACTTTGGGCCGCGACACGATGGCATTGAATGAAAATTGAAGGCAAGCCTCGCAGTGCCCCAAAAAAAAAATATATATAAACATAGGTATGTATGTATATAAGGAAAAGCGAAATTGAACGCAGGAAAAAAGGAAAGCCCGTGTACGAAAATATTTGGTAAGCGCTGAAATTAAATGAACCGAAACTGCAAAAGAAAATAATCCAAACAGAAGAAAACCCAAGTGGAAATCAGAGCTGGAATGGCAAATATATGAATGAACACTAGTCGATGGCCAGCGAAAATCGATTTTGGACTAAAGTTCGGCTATAAATTTGTGAAATGTATTTAAACTTTAATAGAACAAAGCAAATATAATAGAACTTATTTACAAAGTGAAAATATTTCGGATTTAAACATGAATTTTCCCTGATAAAACCATTATTTGAATTTAAAGCAGAAAAGGCTTTTCAACTGCAAGAACTTTAAATAAATAAAAATAAACAAGGAAAATGAAACCTATTTTAAACTAATGTTTGTAATTATTTCTAATTAAAAGTAAGTACCATTTTATATGAATATTATTTGTTTTTTGTGCTTTGAAGTCCATTCGTTTAAAATGGGAGTATTCTTCAGAGAGCAGTCCACAAATACAATCTGTTTTTCTATACAGAAAAAAACCCAAAGCCTGCCATGGAAAATAATAGCAAAGCAAACAGGACGGAATGGGCCCCGGGGGGCGGGTACGTTGATGCGTTAAATTTAAACAAATAAACAGCAGCAGACTGCAGGCACTGTCCAAATTGACAAACACGACAACCTGAGCCACTCGCACTGTGTGCTCCATGCTTGGGCTCAGGTATGCTATTCTACGAATAGTCATATATGTATATGTACGAACATGTATATGTTTTTGTGTGTTTATATGGAGCAGAACATAAAACGCGACTGTGGCAGCGACGAAATGTGTGCTTCTGGGTCAAAGACACGGGCGGCTAAGCAAACAAGCCGACGAACTCACAGACAGATGTAATGGAACGGCCTAGACAAGGACTTGCATAATTTAAATGTAGATATGCGGTTTCGTTAGCGCCTGGAGGTGTGCCACACCCACATTAACACACTCGAGTGTAGTGAGAAAAAATAATCAACAACGGGTTTACCCAAGGATTTATTTTTAGGATACAAATTAATTAGCTTTAATAAGAAGTTAATTTTTTTTAAGTGCAATAATTAAGAATCTAATAATGTTTCTGAGGCATGGTCCCATGGACACGGTTGTGTAACCACTCTTTGAATTACAGTGATGATTGGTCACACTTCCAGCTTGGTACATAGATTTCTATCGCTGTAAAATAAATAACAGCCGCTTTTGATAGATAAAAAAAAATTTGACTATTAAAATATTGCCAAGAAATATATAGAAAATAAATGGGAAAAAGTGGCATATATTTTTGTATAATTTATTTTTGTCCAGTGTGACCATCAGTAGTTGGCGAAAAGGAAACAGCCACTCAAACTGTTGTTGCGGGCGCCAGCTGCTAGATCCTTTGGCACAGAGCTTAGTAGATTGTCTCTCCGTCTCCTTCGGACGCTGTACCTAGCTCGCTCTGACTGTGTGTTGATAATGAGCCATTCCGCAAAGATGTAACTGTAAGTGGGCGGATGCTTATCACATATGTACATGTGTGCTTGTGCATATGTGTTCTGTGTGGGCCGCAAGAATTTATAGCCTACTTTATGGCTTACTAATGAACTTTCAACTCTGCGCCGAGACCAGCAGCTTTCCCGGGCACATCGAAGTCTATATATGTACATATATGTGCCTTTGGGTAACCCACTAATGGATTTCACATGCTCCCCTACTCGACGACCTTGAATACTTTAAAGTTTCGGGGTGAATCGATAGGGAAAACAATTTGTAGGCTGGCAGGAAGGACGTTTATCTATCGCAGCAAGTGGAACACATTTCCATGGTCTTCTGTTTTTCACAATTTTTCTTTTCCTTTTATTTGTTGCTCCTCCAGTTGTCCAGCCTCCATAAATCGCTCAAACATGGCAAGGAAAGTAAAACAAATTGAAAGGGGGCGACACGGAAAAGGGGGCAAACAAAACAAAAAGCGAGGGAAATGGAAATGAAAAGCTCACAAAATGGAGTCGTAAAGCAAATGGAGCGGACACGCACACACACAGAGGCACAGAAAGAGGCATTTGCTTCCTGTTAGCCTGAGCATGCATATGCACGCATATTTATGATGCACCGTCACGCCCACCAAAAAAAAGGAGCGGTGCTCCACCCATGAAAATCGGTTGATTTAATCGCACAAGTGAGCGGAACTAACTTAAACGATTTTTTTTTTTAATTTAGACGGACAAATCATTGAAAACTAAAACAAAAACTGGAAAATGGAAATAGCAATGCCAGTCTTTAATAATCATCTAAATATTTAATTAGACAGTAAGCTTATTGCTGGGTTTTTAATTGAATATATGCTAGATATATAATTTAGTTTTCATATTTTTTTCGTAGTCTAGAAAAAGCAAAGAGTTTATTACATTTGCACACCCTTCTCTCTTAACTTCTGGGTTTTACTACAGAACCTAAAGAGCGACAGCTTATCAACACGGATATGTATACCGAACATAAAAGAAACAAAATCAGTAGATAAGGCCTTATTTCGCGTTCTGCCTGTTAGTCAGAGATATTCGTTCGCTTTGCTAGGTCGGGCCACTGCAAAAACCATGAGCGAATATGCCAGTTTCGGTGGAACAAACATTTTGAGTCTGAACTCTTTCTGTTTGTACAATATATTTCGTTGGATCAAAGTAAATTGCGAGAATGCCCGCCACGCCAAAGAGACCTTGGGGAAGTATGTGGATCTCATGAACTTTGCGATCAGCTGCCATGTCTTGACCAAGGCCTTCAGTGAATGGAACCCCGAACTGTACGAAGAGCTGAGGCTAGCGCTGGCCTTCTCGAACAGGGCCCCATTGATAAATGTGAACCTATCGAATCTATATAAGTTCATGCAGAACCAGTCCCTGAGCAAACAGAGGTTGTTCTGGTCCACCTACCTAGACGCCATCAGGGGGAACAATCAGTTGGTATCGGTGAAAGTGACTTACAAGCCAACGCAGTACTATCCCCAACACTTGGACAGGTTTGACTCTCTCCTGGATGTCCTGAAGAAGAAAAAGACCCTTCGGCAGCTCGACATTACGATTAAGGGTGAGTAGACGGCAATACTATTTTGTATTTGAGTGGAAACAGTGGTTGCTTCATAGGCTACAGCTTTGAAAACGTGGAATTCGAAGGACTGGAGAGCCTGCATCTGGACGCCCGAATGGATGTCAATGACCTGATCCAGTTGTGTCAAAGAAATCCTAACTTACGCCGACTCAAATTAGCCAGTGCCGAACTCTCCGGCAGGTTGTCTGACATCGTTCCGTATTGCAATCATCTGGAATACCTGACAATTTCGATGAAGGATGGCCAAGATGCCGCACAGTATGCACCTCTTGCTAAGTTGCCCCAGCTGAAGGCCTTAACTCTCCTGGGGGAATCTGAGGAGGGTTCCCTGCTGACGCTTTTTCAAGGCCTGAAAGAAACCCTAATCCAGCAGATAAGCATTCCGAACGTATATGTCTCCATCGAAGAGGTAAATGCTCTCTCAGATATTTTATCATTGACTTCAGTCAAATATTGCCCCAGGGATAATTCCCCAGATCGCCTCATTGCTCCCAAAAATTTGAAAAAAACCTACCGTCTATCTTGTCCTCAAAAAAAGTCTAATCCGATGGACTCGGAAACTGTTAAATATCGCATCCGTGCTTCTGTCACAGCTAAGGTGATCAATTCACATCAGATGTACGAGGAAATTGATACATTGTTAAAAGGTGACTTTTTCGAGTGGTACGGGATGTCACATGCTCAACAATTTTACTTGGAGGGTTGGATAACCATGGATGATATAGGCCTAATGCCCGAAGCTTATTCCAAAACTCCTTTTTGCGAAGTTTCAAAATTACAGCTGTCAAAAGACATGCCAATTACCCAAAAAGAAATTGACATCTTGAGTGCTTATCCATCCATAACCACCATCAAATGCTACTTGCACCAACTGCAGCAGATGATCGCAGTGAAACTACATCATCTTAATGGCTTCGACCGTGTCGCTAGGCGAGTAGATCGAATCCGAACCGAACACTGCGAAGTTCGTGTGGTCAATCTCAATCATCCGGACTGGACCGTGGTTTTAGATTTTTTTGAGAAGGATGTTTCTGTCAATGCGAGAATTTTTGCTCCTTTGATTAATTTAAGGAACCTAAAGAGTCTTGTGATCGCGAAAACCTGCGGATACGCATACTTCAAGGAGCTTTTCAAATGCTTTGCCTCGATGGAGACATCAACTCTGGAGGAACTGCGAGTCGATTTCCTTGGCCCCGAAGAAGTGGCAGAGGTGGCGAAAATTCGTAGCCTGAAGGATCTCGAGTGCGGTTTCTTTTGTTCCAGATTCCTCGACCATCTGGCCGCGATGCATCAGCTTGAGCTCCTCAGCATTACCGTTCACCCACTGGGACGTTTGAGAGCTCTGTTCAAAGCTCTAGCCTCTAGACAGGATCTAAAACTAACATATCTCATAGTTCAGAGAACAGTACTTACTTTCGAAGAGGTTGTCGAGTTAGCGAAAATTGAGTCCTTATTCGGTTTGGAGCTGGGGTTACCCGATAGACCGGATTGGGTACACACACCAAACAATCGAACTGGAAGCCAATACGTTCGCTATTGTCGAAAGTGCCAATTGTCTCCGAGGGGTTCCCACCTCGTAGAGCATCGCATCCATACTAAGGCCCTGCCGTTTCATCCATCTGAAATTGGCTTTGACACTAAGGTGAGATTTCTTACAGAATTGTACGAGAATTCTACTCCCTCAAACCTAAACCTAATAGCCAAGCTTCCGAGATTGCGGTGGTTGAGTATATACTTCGGACACTCACTGCCAGCTGTGGAGAATCTGTACAGGACTCTAGCCTTAGAAGCCCCGAACCGACTACGCAAAATAACATTTGGCTCTCAGGACTTTAAGCTTATGTCTCAGTTCGAAAATTTGCAATATTTGAATTGCTTTCTCCACCATCTGCAAGACCTCGACAGTGTAGGTCTGCTAGTGAATCTAAAGGAGCTCTGGTTGCACAATCCCCTCGGAATAAATATGTGGCCGATCCTGAAAACAGTCGGTGAATTTCCATATCTTCAACGCTTGATTGTAAGCTGCAAAGATCTGGACAACTACGAATTGGTGGCTGTGATTGAAATAAAAACCCTCACACATCTAACTGTCGGCGTGGCTTGCACTGAAGGGATCAAGTATCTAATATTAGCGAAGGGTCTGGAACATCTGGAAATAACTTCAACTCACCACGCAAACGAAACTGAAGTTGATTACATTAACTTCATTTGTATGAAGTGCACCAAACTGAAAATCTTTTCCCTCCACCGATATTATGGCTACATAACGAAAAAGAAAGTGGGGGAGCTGGTGGAAACTCTCAAATCTGTTCGTGATCCTGCTACATATCCCTATTTGCTGCTACGAGGCATCTGGGTGGACTTCAACCACACGCGTCAGGTAAACTTGAAGTTCGGGAACTCCCCAAAACACACATTCATTATCAAATTATTTCCCTATTTTTAGTTGTACGACTTCAACCCTATGTATTTGGAGTTGGAGTCACTCACCGCGGATGGTTATCTAAGCAGTGACGAGTCCGAAGAATCAGATAGTGACGTGGACACTTGAATAAATGAAAGTAAATACGAATTTACTGATAAAATATATTAAAGTATTGTTATATTTAAACATTGTTCTAAACACATTAATCTTAGAATTAAATTTGGATATATATATTAATACGCAACTTCCCATTTTATTTTCCTATTCGATTCTTTACAAATTTGTTTTTTTTTAATTCATCAAGTCAAATGCTTCAGAATATTCCCCGCTCGTGCTCCGCTAAATAGAAAATAATGACATTTAATTAACAAATATACAAAAAAAATAACAGGGAACAGCCATGAATCGGAGTCACAAAAAAATAAATTAATTGAAGCTTGTCGAAGTTGAAGAGCCCGGCGCAGATGAAATTGTCGACTCATTAAAAGGCAATTTCTCTCCATTATATGGGTCCTGCCCTCCGCACAGGACCCTGTATGGCCAGGAGACAGGAGGCGGACTGAAAACATCAAGAGCCAAGAATCGAAACAAAACGAAACGAAAGGCAAACAAGCAAAAGACAAACACTCATGGGCTCTGTTATACTTTGGCCTGCTCTTAGACCAAAAATCGATAGCGGGCAAATTTTTATTTATAGTCCCTGGAAAACCCCATCTTACCCTCCCCCCACTTGTTCTTTATTTTGTCCTGGCCTGGCCAAGGGGCAAGCATTTGCCATTTCTACTCCGCCTGCGGGCGAGTTTTTCATTTGACTTGGCTTGCAGTTCAAAGGCTCGCCATCGGCTCCTGATTCCTTTTCGAGGTCAACACCACCAGCACCGCCGCCGCCTTGTCCTGTCAAGTGCCACTTAGAGTCGTGTGTGTGTGCGCTGCCTGTCAGAGGTCCTTTCTTAGTTCCCCATTTTTTTAGCACAAGAAAGGCAAGAAAAATCGAGCATTAAGTCGATAACTGGGCGATTAGTTAAGTTTTTATGTCGGCAGGCTGGAAGTTTGATGGCAGGACCGCCTCCTGTCAATATTCATTTATTACTTGTCCGAAAGTAAAGAAATACAAAACAAACCGGGCAGAACAAGACCAAGAGCCAAGAAGACTAACTTTGGCCGAAAGAAAAGCAGTTGGTCAAGAGGAGCCATGGGGAATTCCTTGCTCCTCCGCTCGCTTCACAGCCAAGAACGATGTAAATAGGCCAGCGGAAAAGTGTTGCCGAATCAATCAGGAAAAACATCACAAGGATTCTGGGGTTTCCTCAACAGGCCTTCCTCAAATAAATGTTTGCAAAAAAAGGAAAACAAAAAAAACATAAAAGTTCAGCTACCCTTGGCACTGAGCCGAATTTATTCGCCTTACAAATCCGGCCAGCATGAGGCAATGAAAAATAAATAAATTTCCCTCACTGGGGCGGTCCCACAAGAGGGCACCGCACTATTCCACTCGGGATGGCCCATATTTGGCTTGGCCAACATGTAATACACTCAATTAGGCCAATTCCGTGCACCATATTTATGGCCTCAAATATTTTTATGCCACAAAAAAGGAATCGCTGCGAGACCGTCCACCGCCATAAACTATAGGGGAGAGCATTCTTGCAACACTCGAAGGGCCATAAAATCGAAGCCATATAAATGAGAGGAAGTGGCAGGAGAAAATACAAATAAATATGGTGACACAAATTCCAACTTCTGCCCCTGCTCCAGTTTAAGATTCCTCGGGAATCCCCCCTGCTGCAGTGTCGAGTGTCCTCCACTTGGCCAAACTGATTAATTGCCACTTGACGAGAGCCAGGACAACAGGGAAGATCCGGGCGGTGGTCCCCACTCTAATCCCGCGATTCCTGCGATTCTGTTGTTGTCAATGTGAATCGAGGCGACCTTCTTTTCGACTTTCGCCTTTTTCTGCTGTCTTTTTTCCTATGCAAATTAAAAATTTGCTGGCTTTGGTCGCTTTCTGCTGGCAGCGACCAAAGTTGAAATAAATTTAATTATTTGCCGGACCCGCAATGCGGTCGCCTCTTCCAGCGCCATGGATTGGCATTTACTTTGTTTTGGCCTCTTTTTTCAGACGCTTTTTGGTGGCTGTTGAGACTTGGATAAGCTGGGCTTAAGTGGGAAATAATGATAAAGTAAAAAGGGAGATATATCTGTATGTATATAAGAGCATAATCCTACTGTAGAATGGACATTTTAAGGCTTTTCGAGATGCTGCTTAGGGTTTTAGACATTAAATATTTATTTTATATTTGTGTTGGTTAAGATTTCTGTTCAAAATGGTTGGTTAAGTCAAGTTTTCTTTTAGTTTTGATATTTGGTTAATTTATAAAGCTTAAGAACAAGGCCCTATGGCCAAATTGGTTGTGTTAAATTAATTAAATTAAAAATTTGATTTACACTCAGCTTGTTCCACGTCCTTTGTGTGACATTGGGCTTAATGTGACCCGCATAATGAGCAACTTAAACTGCATTTCCGGCGCCAAACTCATCGCTTCGGGAAAGGCCAACTCATTTATATGGCTTAGGCAAATGTGAATGGCCGTCGTGACAAATGACATGCAGTTTTCAGGCCCAACAAAAATGCAATTAAGCCAAGCAGTTGGCCAGAGGCAGAGGATAACCAGAAAATAAAAATAAAAGGATCTTTAAGGGTCCTTGAGCCTGGAAAATACATTAGAAACATGGCCGAAAAGTGTTGCGGGGGAGGTTAGGGAAAATGCGACAACTCCAACATGTGGCTGCAGTTCTTTCTATTCGTCCTTTTTTTTGTTTTTTTTTTTTGTGTTCCTTTGCCTTGGACAATAGCGTTGCCAGGATTTTCATGTCAGCCCAAAGCTGAGCCGCAAACAAAGCGCCGGTCAGGCAGGCAGACCAAGTGCGATAAATCCTCGTGAAGCACAACACCCGAACAGGGAGGGGATCCAGCAAATATATATAGTATGTATATTTTTCTTAAAAGCACTTGAATATAAAAACCATTTGCCTGTACCATTTTTCGGGCGGTTTTTCCGCCTGCGGTTAAATTGTATTAAAAATCAATTTACAGAGCCTTCATGGCAATTCGATTTTCTCTGACCGAAAATGCCTTCAGGCTCAATGGGATTTTCCTGCATGCCTGTTGCAAGGCCGACAGCATTTCCCTACTTTGCAACACCTGCCAAAGAAGTTATCAAAAATTCATTAAGCTACGTGCTGAAAATATGCAAAGTTTCATATTGGAATTTGAAATTATGTGGCCTGTAAACAGATTATTAAGTATTTAAGACAAAAATCACCTGGTAAGTTTGCAGGAATCTCATGGGAATATTACGCATTTGAAACATGCCACTTTAACACAACAAATATATATATAAATAAATATCAGTTTAGCTATGCCGTTTTATTATATTTCTGCATTAGTTTTAATAATTAATTCCCCTCTCCTAACACACTTTGACATGACCTAATTACCAATATCTCATTAGCTTATGATGGCTTGTAAAATGAGTAATTTATAATTTGCATATTCAAACATGAGCTGTCAAATTCTAAAAAAATGATGTGTCACGCTTTATTTGCACCAAATCATTAAAAACTTTATATAGAAAACATAACTTTAGGTGATGTATAGCTCAGAACACTCAAAAAATTAGCAAATAAAAAATTGCCTTTCAGTTAAAAGCAATTATCAGGTCCTAGACGAACAGTGATTTAAATTAATTACAAAACGCACATACATACAAATTATTAAATTCATATGAATGAAATCTGTTACAGTGACATTAAGGAAATATATATATGCAGATGTGACAAATATACAGATATTAATTTATATATTCGAACGATGATGGAAATTGATAGCCATGGGCCACCGATTAAACCGCAAACAGAACCACAAACAGGCCAAAAGACGAAAGCCCGGCACAACCTATCAGTGCCATTTTACAGGACCCCCTGCCACTGGTCCACCTTCTCCTCCTTCTGACATCCACACCCCCATCCTGACCAGCATTGCGGCCATTTGTCGGCGGATTGGCCAGCGCCCATGAACAATGCAAATTGAATTCCAATGACGAGCTATCATTGCTGCGTGGCTGAAATTTGCAATTCGTGTTTTGTCGCTCGGCCGGAAACAATCACAGAGCCAAATAGCAATAACATTGAAAAAAAAAAATAAGGGCTTCTGACGGACAACGACAATTACACCAGACATTTAAAGCTTGCCCGAGGGGAAAGGATATTTAAAAAGCCGGTTTTTTTATGGGGAAAGATTTATAGAAGTATAGAGAGAGTTCCGCAACCAAAAACATCTTTCAATTACTAATTAAGCTACATAAGAAACCAAATAATGAAAAATAGAAAGGTAGCATTTCTTATTAAAATATTTATAATTTTTACAATAACTTTTAATGATCAAAATGTGCTTTTAAAACTTTTAAACGTTCACTGACTCCCTAATCTTATTCTTATATTTCTGAAATATTTAAAGTATTTCCTTCTGAAATTTATAGATTTATTACCTCAAACCATTATACATTTTCATATCTCGTTATTCAAATAACCAAAAGAAGTACCCCAAACTGAACAATACTTGAAAATCAATACGTGTAGACCGAGCCGAACCTAAAATTCTCATTTGCATAGGTAAATATTATATATTCCGATGCCCCGAAAAGGTCACAAATGCTCGCCCCAGCCCGGCATACATATATAAATAGGAGAGGAGAACTCATTAGCAAATATTTGGCCTACTCCCAGCCTCAACCAAAAAAAGAAAAAAAAAACAGAATTGGAAAAAACACTTAACACTCAACCGCAGGTGGATGAGTCTGAAAGGATAGGAGACAGGGGACAGGGCCGAGCGGCAGGCTGTAAAGCCGCAAAAGCCCCGAAAAGGTCGAAACGGAGTTTGGCAAATCGTTTATAAATCGCTTAGTCGGCAACGCCGATGGCCATGTCCTCTTTGGTGGCCAGGTGGCAAAGTGGCAAGAACACGACCAGGTGCAAGTGGGCGACCGCAGAGTGAGAAGCTCTGGGCTCAGGGCTCTGGAAAGGAAATAAATGAAAGCGATTCCCGATACACTGATGCCATAGATAGCTCCGTTTCCGGCTGGGGATACGGCAAAGGGTGAATAATTTCCCATATCCGCTGCATGCCGATCCCGTTTCCGGGATCCATCCGACCAACTACCCTTTGGCGATGGGGACAATGAGACAAAGTTGCTGGCCTCAAACGCAGTAAACTTTCCATGCAGACACACGCATGTGTGTGTGTTTTTGCCTTAGATGGCACCGCATGGTGCCGGAACCCTTAACCCCCATTTAAACCCATCCTGCAGCTCTCTCATCCTTTGCCAAAAAATTCAAACGGAACGGCGTGCCTGTAATTGCGGCCCATTGTCTATTCCAAATGACTGACTTTGAGGTAGGTCCAATGCAAACACGCCCCTGGACTTTCTCTTTGTCCTCGCTAAAATTTACGAAACTCTTGTCCTATTATTCAAGTTGAAAGCCGATTTTCCATTGAATGGGAACACTTTTCCGAGGTCCTTTCAATTAGGTTTCGTTTGACTCGTTTGAGTTCGATCGGAGAGAGAGAGTCGCAACTCGGTTGCGTTGCAGGGGTAGTTTTCACTGTTGTCCTTAAACTCCGAGGGGTTGTGAACAGGTTCAAGGGAGCTGAAAAACCAGTATTGTTGTAACAGGTTGCAGGGTGAATTTCCCTTTTGGCTTTTCTGACTTGCTAAAGTTATGTTATAGCTTCAGTTTGATTTGTTTTTATAAGCAAATTGACTTTAAATTTAATTTCATCATATTATTTCTTTTAATTTTTTTACAACTTTGGAAAAAGGAATTTCTATCCAACTTTATACATATTTTATATATCCAATTTTTGTATATTTTTATTAAATATTTAATTATATTTAAAATTTTGAAAATAAGTATCGAAATCACTCTTGAAGCTTATATTGTGAATAACTTACAAATATATATAGTTATAAAATACAATTTAATAATACTCGGCTTCTGCTGTTGACATTGAAAGCATTATATTTCAAATGTGTTCCTTGCTTTTAGAAAAGATATAGAAGCATAGAACAACAGAGTTCAAACGAGTTGCACGACGAACATCAAGTAAAATACCCAAATAAGATTTAACAAATAGGACTTTAAACGAATAATTCGTTGAAAATATTCATCTTCTCAACTTTTAATAAATCAAATATTCTATTTAAAGGTTTAACGATATTTTCCTTAAAAAGAAAGGCACCAACTGATTTTATTTAAAAAGTTACAACTTAATGTACTTGTGCCGGTATTGCATTACCTGCCCATTGATCTGGTTTCCTTAACAAACAATTCGCCTTGATTAAATTTTAATAATAAATGTGGCCACCTCTTTAAAACAACATTACAGCCAATGACCCACATTTCGATGTTGCTCTGGGTGCAATACGGGAGGACTCCGCTTTAACCCAACAAATTTCAGCGGCGGAGGGCCGAGTCGCTGCTTTAAGAAGGGATGAACAACACGGCAACGCAACTTTTGTTGTCCGAGGACAAAACAAGGGAATAATGTAAACAGGACTGCCGGGGAAAATGGGGACTGGGCAGCGCTGAAAAGTAGGCTTCATTCTAACACTTAACATGCTCGTTAAATGTCAAGCGGAAAGTTGCTGGAAAGTCAATGACCAGCTGAGGATTTCCCACACCAACGCCAGCGCGAAAATGTGAAAATGTGAAAATGTGAACAAAAAATGTAATAACAATAGCTAAAGTTTGTTTTTCGGAGTTGAATGAGCGCACTTAGTTAGCGCACGAAGGGTTTTCCGTGGTGTTGAATACGAATTCCATTGCACTCTTCTGCCGAAACGCTGGCTTTTCCCAACTCGCCGCGTTTCGTGACATGTCCCAGGCCGTGGAAAAACAACAATAAAGAAATGTGATAAATTCTCTGGCGTCCGCTGGGGAAAATGTGGAACGCGACACAATCATTTTTGTGCGGCTTGTTATGGGGTAAATGCAATTACAACGCCCGATTTTATATTATTTACGATCCCCCTGGGCATATTCATTATTTATTTGCTGTCAATCTGTCCATCAGCACATTAACTAAACTCACACACACACTTCACCTGAAAGCCACCGGAAACTCAAACAAAAGGCGAACAGAGTCATAGCCCATAGTACATACAATGCAAATCCGAATTGTTTGGGAAAAAATTAAATTATATATTTAACCATTGCCATGCAAATTTCGTGCTTGAATAATAGAAAGGGAAAGTGGTGTTTTCCGACACGGTTTCCACCTTCTCGGGCTGTGGCGCATCGTAAAACTGCCGAGATCCAAACCGCACTCAAAGAAATTATGCGAAAACAAAACTGCAGGGTTAGGGAAAATTCGCTCGAGTGGGGAAAACAAAACAGAACCCCCGCACGGAATGGAAAATGCGGAGAAAAGGGCACTCACACACACACTATATACAAAGTGCGCGGAAAATCATAAAAGCAAAGGCGCGATGCCAGCGACGCGAATGAGCAAACAGCCTTAATAAAAATTTCATTTCCTTAATCAAATGCATTATCAAATTACAAATACAAAAACAACATCCACAGAGAGATACTGGGCGTGGCAGCATAAAAGGAAAACTCACTTCGCGGTCGCGGAAAAGGAAAGAGGAAAAGGGAAAAACGAAAGGAGAAATATCCTGCCACCTGCCCGATGACGGCCACCAGTGTATATCCCCAATTGCCACCGCCATGTGGAGCGAGCTCAGCCGATTTAGCTCGACCAGATAGCGTCGACCCACGAGGTGTGCCAGAGATACTAAACACCATATAGCTCTTGGGCTGCTGCTCAACCGATTCAGAGCAGATAACTGCATTTAAGGAGACCGGAAATCCAGGACAAAACTCGAGAATAATCTGGCACTTTTCCCAAACGAATTCGTGGGGGAAATGTTTGCTAAACTTACTGAAGTTCGACTTAGAATTAATATCTTAGCAAATTAACAAAAACGGATACTATCATAAATAAATTCTCAAAATCGGATATGGTACAGTAAGTTACAGGATACTTCTTTGCCTTTGCTACATCAATACAAAAAATATTACTTTGGTTAATTTGACATGAAAACAATATTAAAAATTTGCCATTAAGTTTTCATTCGTTGTGGGAATTGTTTGCTGAACTCACATAAGTTCGATTTAGGATTAATTTTTTATAAATATATATATATAAATTCTCACAAACCTACAAGCTTAGGGATAATATTTGACCCCTTAAATAGTGTGCATAAATTCGAACAATATTTATTTGCTTTAAAAACAAGAGTAAATCAAAACAACATTTTAAATTGTACATTCATTTTTATATTTATAAATACAAGTATTTATATAAGCTAAGTTAATTTCATTTAATGTTGATTGTAAATAAAGTAACAAAACATTTTTGTTAACCACAGAAATAAGGAACCAAGTTTAAAATAAATGTACATATATTTACTTCCATTTCACCCAATAAATTTCTGAAATTTATTAAAGACCCCCCCATACATTTCTGGTGCACATTTGAGCGCAACCTTAGGCTTAGGCCGACACCCTTGGACCCCCAGGCCGATCAATACCACCCACGTGGTGGCCATGTCGAGGCTTTGAATGTACAAGTGCACTCGCCGTAGTGCCTGGGCAGTGTTATCCCATTTTCTGCCATTTTCCCACGAGAAGGGAGAAGGGGAGGAGGGCGTGGAGTCTGGTGCTTCCTCGCTCAGCCAACCAATAAACACAACGCTTATTTCGTTATAAGCTAAAAAGTCAATGATTGCATTTGCATTCTGTTAGATTTCTGCATCGAAATTATGCCAACGTCTGGCCCCGGCTCTTGGGTACATTCCCTTAATTCCCCCTAACACTGAACGAAACTTAACAAGCTAATAAAAAGGTTACTTAAAGAATACTTAAAGAATTAAAGTGAGAATTAACATATTATAGCTGCTGTTACCTAAGGTCTTTGCAAGCATGGACTGTTGAAAATATTTATTTAAGATTGTTTATTAATTTATTTATATCTTCCTGAGGTTTTATTTTGTTTATATATCAAAGAACACCAAACTTATGCCAAAATAAAGTTAAAAGGATACTCATCAGTTTCTGAAACCGATATATCTTTTCAGTCATTTAAAAAACATTTAACCGAAAAGAGAGTCTTGTATAGCCATAAAATTGTACCTTTAAACTTTGTTACTTTTTTTAGCTATCAAAACAATAACCACATTTTGGCTAAGTGTACCTGCAGCCTGTTTAGCCTGTTGTTGCCGGAAGCCTGGTGGGTGGCTCTGGCGGGTGGTGGCGTTCAGCCCCTCCCCGGCAGCTTGGCAGCCTGGCAACCTCGGCAAGTGCAAAGGCCTTTTGCGTGGTAAGGAAATTAGAAATGGAAATTATTATCGTAATTCGTAATGTTGCTGCTCCTGCTCCTGCTCCTGCTGCTGCTGCAGTTGAAGTTGTTCTTGCTGTTGTCTGTTGCTGTTGCTGTCATGTAATTACACAGCACCCAAACAACCCGAAGAGCCGAGGCGAAAGCGTTGATTGTTGTTATTAGAAGTAGTTTGCTGCTGCTGCTGCTGCTCTTCTGCTTGGTTTCCACTCCAGCAGAACTTGCGAGGAGATACCACCAGCTCCCGGGACCCCTAACCTCGGTTCGTTTGGCCTCCATTTCAAAGGGAATTTATGTGGCGGAAGCTCTGCAAATGCTGAATGTGGTGCACAATTCGACCTTTGCTTTCTCTCTGTACTTTAAGGGGATTTTTGTTATCTTTGAGGGAAAGTACTCGAGGATGAAGCTAAGGAATCTGACTAATAAGTAAAATAGTTAAATATATGTAAAGTTATTTACATTTTTTGAGAACTGTTTTACAATCTAATTTCTACTAAATGTTAGACCTACTGGTTTTCTTATAATTAAACTATACATTTCCTGAGGCCACATCAAATACTGAATAATTGATTGACTTTTAATTTGATATTTGTTGCCTGTCCTCGCCTTTGGTTCAATAACCTTGCCTACACAAAGGAACTTATAGTCCCTGCGGACTCAAAGGGTTAAGTTTCGCCCGGGGACAATGACATTTCATTGAGGGAAAAGCGGAAACGGGGAAGCCAGCCTAAATATGTAGGCAAAGTGCGAAGTGCAAAGTGCAGGCCCAATCGATAAAAGTGGCTTTATATGCAATCGAGGCGGGCCCAAAAACAGGGCCAAGCACTTCCGCTATCTTCGCAAAGTAAGGGTTTCGAGGAGCAGCAAGTTTAGCAGGGAGTTTCCCCATCGCTTCCGCTTCCGCTTTCGTCCTGCAACGCAAGTGTTGTCTGCGTTTTCCGCCGCTTTCTTGAGTCACAACAAAAACAGAAAAAGAACGAGGCGAGCGAAACGAGAGCGAGAAATAAAATAAATTTAATTGCCTACTTTGCTGCTGGACCTGGTTTCCGGGTTGTGTCCTCTCGACTTAACCTGTTTTCCCTGCCACTTTTCCGCCGGCGAAATGGAAAATGCCGCCCATTGATTTTGCAAAGGGAATGGGAGATGTGGAGAGCGGGGAAAAAATAAATAAATTTGCATTTGGTAGGAGCCAATCGCCTCCGCTTTTCCCCAGCCTTATCTCTGGCTTTCATTTCGAGTCGGAGGCGGATTTTCCGTCTAATTGATTCAATTTGTATTCATTTTGGCCACTCGACAAATGCAGAATGTTCCCCAGGCGCGCTGAGTTTGTAATTAAAGAAAAAATACATTTTTGAAATTAATTCATTTACATATAAATAGAAAATTTTGACTTAAGGCTAAATAAGAAAATGTGCCATTGAAATCAAACAATGCCTAATCACTTTTAATCAGTTTACAACTTCTACTCACACATTCGATAAGATTGCTTTCAGAAATGTAATAAATAAATACTATGTGTGATGGTCAGTTCAGTTTACCTTTGTCTACGAACCACAGCAGTTGAATTGAATTTCCTTTGCCATGAACCAAAGAAGTAAGAGCACTCTGTCGTATTATTTTTCTGACAAACGTTTAGACGATTCGTAATTTTCAAAAGTAAGTTGAAGTTAATTTTTGATTACTTATTTAATTATTTTACTACCAGAAATGCGTTGTAATTTCTTCCGAGTGTTCGACGCTAAGACAGATCATTTCATTGCTGATCTGGAGAATCGCCTGCTGAGATCGGAAATGGACTTGATTTTGGCCAATGAAAAGATGGCCATATATGACGATAAAATTAAGGACAAAAATGACATCATCGATGCTCTGAAAACGACCAACAGTCTATTGCAATCTGAAAACAAGGCAAAGTTCGATGCTCAGGTAGTTGCCATTAGAAAGCTGCAAGTGGAGTTAAACCAGAAATCTGTAAAGGAACGATCCGATGAGCTCTCTAAAAATGCAGTAATAGAAAGCCTGCAGAGATATAGTGATGACCTTGAAAAAGAACTTAAATCTTATCAAGACAAGCATGAGGACTGTAAAAAACGTATTGCGACTCTCGAAGCTCAGATAAGGGAGAAAGACGATCAGATAAGCCTCTTAGAAATGGGACAAAACTTGGACACGTTCAAAATCAAGGAGAAAGACTATCTGATAAAGGACCAGGCAGCAATTATTAAAAAACTGAGAACTCAAATATCGTTGCAGAAAAAATAAGCCTAAGTTTATAAAAAGCCTTTTGAAATATCCTACGAAAATATTCTACGAATTAATTTTATTTTATCTCTTACTTCCTGTCCTGTTAGTTCGAATCTTATGAAGCGCAATTCTGCCGCCGGAAATTCTTGCATATTTTTACTTAGTATATACATATTTAAATATAAGTATTTTCTTAATACAAATACTTTTGCACATTGTAAAATATGGTTTATAAATTTAAAGAAAATGTAGGTCCATATTTTAAAATTCAGCAATAATTTTCATAAAATTATTCATAAAATTTAATTATTTATACATGTAAATTAGCAAGAAAGAATTTCAAGATAATGTACATATTTACTACAAATAAAAAAATAAATTTAATAATACATTTAATAATTAAATTATTTTACACATGAAAATAAAGTTAACATGGTGAAATTTTTCTATTTCATTATAATGTTATAATATTGTTTCTATAGGGTTATTGGGAAATTTTAGTCAAGGACAGTTATTTTTTTTTTTTATTAAGACATGGACAGGACAAAATAAGGGTGATTTATGGAAAACCAAGGAAGCTATAAAAAGGATACTGTTACAGTAGAGAAACCAAAATTTCATGACATGTTTTATAATTTACATCCTTAAGACATGGACAGGAAAAAATAAGGGTGATTTATGGAAAACCAAGAAACTATAAAAAGGATACTGTTAAAGAAGAGAAACCAAAATCACTCTGGAAGGATACAAAAATATCCCCCCGAAAGTCAAGGTTTTAAATCCTTTATAGAAAATATTCGTCAGATGTTAGCGCCATCCTTTGAGATTTTCAAAAACAATAATCCTGCCAACTCCTTTCACAATGCATAATTTAAAAAAAGTTGGCAGGATTGCCTTGCCCAAAAATCCCACAGGATGGCGCTACTCAATGACAAAAAGTTTAGTCCTATATCACTCCTCAAATTGTACTTTTCAAAGGAGTTGGACTGTTGTCCTTTAAAATCCCGTAGTATAGTATAGTATCTGACAAAAAGCTAAGGTATTTATTACAACACTTAAGAATACTGGGGAAAATAACGGTTAAGCTCCGAAAAAGAGCTAGAATATTTTTTCAAGACTTAGAAAGTTTATAAAAATTAAAATAAATCAATTTTTTGACAGTATAACGAACACGACTCCCATTCGGAGTAATCAATTAGATGTACCTTCATTTTCGATTCTACCAAAAAAAAAAACTTTGTGTAACTTGTTTGTAACTTTCACCCCTAACAAAATATAACTTCATAAAGAGTATAATGAAATATTTCTATATTAACATTTATTTGTAATGTTCTCTGCAGGTTGACATATTTATTACTTATTGATACAAATTTTTCTCTACGTATATAGCCAGAACAATCGCAGGGAAATAAAATTTATTAATTAAATAGCAACGAAACAGTTTAAGGCCAGCTGCAGCGCTTGATGGCTTTCAATGCTTACAACACTTATATTACCCGACGACACTCGTATGACTCACACTCTTTTCTAGTTTATACAAAATCATTTTACCCGAAATATACATACATATCTTATTAAAACAAAAAAGAAAACATTGTTTGCATTAATTTTTTCACTGATAACATGTCTTATTTTGATTGCAATATATTCCTAAAGCTGCTTTTCTGTGCCATCAACTGTATTTCACTCTTACAAAAATAACCACGCCACTTTCCTCGATCACACACAGATTCACACATATATTTAAGTACGTAACTCTAAGTCAACAGGTTTATAATTTGAAAACCTAGCACTTGTTTGGAGTATATTCGGATAGTAATGTGCGGGTCCTAGATGTCACCCCAAACCCTAGACTCTTTAAGGATATAAATACAGATAGTTTATAGAACTACGCACATACACGAGTAGTATTGCCTATAATTAGAAGTTTGCGCATGCTTTTCATTGGAATCTTTGTTCACATTTTGTATATCTTGAGCTGAAATATATTTTTACTTGCAAAATGGATCACTTTAGGGAAAAGATTTCAAGATTAATGGTTGTCCTTTACTTTACTCTTTAATAAAGTTGAATTTCATTTGTAGTTTCACTCGATTTTAATGTGATTTGTTTAAAAATGTTTTGTTAATAATTTTGCGGCAAATGAAAAGGCCTGAAGCAGCCATCCAAAAATGTTCAGGGTTTAATTGATTTAGAAGAGAAAACAGAGGATTTTCTTATTCTTTGATATTGATATTAAATTTCAAACAAGATTGAAAAGTTTACTCGCTCTTCTTTGTAAAAATAATTATAATAACTGAATAAATAGGTAAATGATGCTTGAATGATATCCAAATGTAGTCTCGCAGTTAAGCTTATAAAGAAGGATATGCAAATGTGGCCAAAAAGAGCGTAGTGTTTACCGATCCTTAGATATTCTCAACCAGAGCCTCGGGCGTCTGGGGATCCGTGGTCATTTCGTCGCTTATATCCCCTACAGAACTGGTGATTGTGGACAGGATCGAGGTCATGGTGGCGTTGAGCACCTCGGCACTGCTTGCCGCCACCGTGCTGTAGAGCGCCAGAGCCGTGGTGGTGATCACGGTGGCCAGAGCTGGACTGGCGGTGCTGGTGGTAGAGCTACTGGATTGCGCTAAGCTGGCCAGCGTCGTGTTGAGCAGGAGCGGGGCCAGCGTGGTAGCCCCAGTGGTTGGTGGACTCACCGTACTCGTACTGGTCAGCGGTAACGGGTGTGGCAGATGCCCGTGTCCATGGCCATGGCCATGGAACTGCTCCAGGATCGAGGCGGGCACATAGGGATACGAGGGGCAGGGATTCGCTAGCTGCGGGCCCAGCATGCTCTCAAACAAGTAGCCAATCAGAGAGCCCACCGTCAGCCCCACATTGTACGACAGGGTCATGATATTTCCAGTTACCTCCTTCAGCGTTCCCGGCACCTTGGCCGGAGCCAGCATCATGGGCAAACTGCCGGCCAACCCATTGGTAATGCCCAGGGCAATGGTGAAGACAAACGGCGCCGTCTCGCCGGAAATCACTGGACGCTGGCGCGGCGCACAACAGAGCAGAAGGAGCGGCACCAGGACGATCCTCAAGCCGGACAGGAGGATCAGCTGGCGACGGGACCACGGATATGGACTGGCAGCCAGAATCTTGCCCACCACGTCCGACGTATTGAAGCAGAACATCAACAGCACCGGCATCCAGGAGCGGAGGGCGCAGGACTGCACCTCCACCTCGATGCCCGGGTACAGGGAGAGGGTCACGCAGTAGGCGAGGGCAATGCAAACCATGTGCGGATAGATCACCTGGGCCACCCGCCATCGGGTCACAAACCCTTCGCGGATATCGCCCAACTTGCTCGGGCGGCAGCGGCGCGGAGTGATCACGTGCTCCACCTTGAGGAAAGAATTGTTATATCAAGTGGATTGTAGATATTGAATCTTACCTTGAAGGCCACCGTCGTAGGCGTTGTGGGCTCCTGGGCGGGTGGAGTGGCCGGAAGCTCTGGTAGCTGACCGAGGGCCTCGATGCTGCTCTCGCCGGCCGTCGGATTGGACAGCTCGTAGACAGGATTGCTAAAGCTGAGAGCGTTACCAGTGCCCTGTTGTCCCACTGATGTGGTTGTGGTGTGGGTGCCGTCCATTGAAAGCACTCCGTACCGGGTGCCACTGGGGGCTCCATCAACTTCCTGCTGAAAGAGCATCTATTATATCTTTTACTCAAAAAACTATCTTCTGTCGACTCACCTCATCCGGCCGCAGGACAATCTTGGAGCAGGCCTCCACATGGAACCGCACAAACGGCGAATTAATGGTGGCCACGTGCAGCAGGTAGCTGAAGAGTATGTAGAGCGTGGAGGTCAGAAAGAAGATGACCGTGGAGACGCGGTCATTGTTGATGAGCAGCTTGGTCACGACACGATTGGAAGACACCAGAAAGCCGGCAATGCTCTCACCGGCCATCACCGCCTGGGTATACTGTTTGGGGAGCATCGAGGCGAAGCCGTAGAAGCTGGACTGTTGCACTGTACATCCAATGGCGGTCAGTGCAACCGCCGACATATTCACCAAGTAGGCTGTGTTCTGGGCGAACATATGCCAGGCCACCTCACACACGGCCACAAAGATCAGGGTGGTGAAAGACACCATGTAGCCGAAGAGCACACGCGACTGGAATGGCGCCAACGAGAGCACAATGTTGTTCAGCAGCACGGTGGCAAATGCCACGAAAATGTACGTCATCGACATGTCCAGGGCCACGGGGCGGCCGGGAAAACGCGCCTGCCAGTAATCCGCAGCAATGATGAAACTGCAAGCAGGAAAAATGTGGGGTATAACTTAAGTGAGAATATTGTAAGGGATTTAAATTCAACTGCAGAGCTGCTGAAAGTATGTTACAAATTATTTTAAACCGTAAATCCTTTTAATGAAAATTATTACACTTTAAAATAACTTTCGGGCACTATTTTTTTTTTGTACTTGGCTTACCTATTGTAAGGCAAAACAAAACCAATGCCAGCAGCTAATAGAGCCAGGTATACAGAGTGCCTTTGATCCTTTGGGGCGCGCGTATCGAACTCGGGACTGTCCATGCTGGCCGGATGTCTCAGTCCTGAGCCAACTGGGGAATGACTGTTCCTCGAACGGCCAGACCCTCGGCCGTCCAGCGGTTCATATGTGGTTTCCTGTCCACCCCCATCCATGTTCCGCTCCTGTTGTTTCGCTCCTGAAAGCCTAATCCAAAGCTGAGTTCTTTGGTGGTTAAACTACTCGCTGACTGCCGGACTTTAGCATTGTTTTCCAGATTGGCATGAGCACTCTCTGTTGCGGATTCGGAGCAAACGTTATACACAAATCGATAAACAACAGACACAAGTTGCTGAACTCGCAATTAGGCACCCCAACACTCAGCTGATATCTGCAGTTACAGCCGTAAAACTTAACTGGGCTTAAAAGCCTTCAATTATTTGTGCCTTAATTCGTGGCTTTATTTTTTATTTGATTTATTTAGACCGCTTTCCGCGAGGGACATCTGCTCGTCAGCCCTTTGCTTTGCCGATGTCCTGGCATTTTTCTCACCACGCCCGCGTCTGCGCATGTGGCGTATGATTGATTTTATTTAACCGCGTTGGCTATCGGTCCAAAAATAAGCCTGTTGTTGTTCTGTTGACTAGCTAAAAGGGTCGTCTTCTTCTGAATGAAATGCTTCTTCTTTTTGTTTTGCAATCTGACCACATTTGGGTGGCTTAAAAAAAAGCGAAAATAGCTAAAAATGCTTTTGGAAACTTTACTTTTCAACAAAGATGTCATCATCAATCATCCGCCAACAGAATGTCAAAAAACGTGATCTAAAATATGATATTTTATTATTATTATTATATATTATATTCTTTTAGATATAAATAAATATATATATATATATATATATAAACATAGATATTTTTCTTGGCCTTAAAGATGATATTTTTAAAAAGCGCTGACCATTATATTAAAAATAAAAAAATTATGCATATATATCTCTATATATAATTTATTATAATTATGAATAATATTCCTTTAGTGCACTATTGACAGCTGTATTCCCAATTGACTAAAGCTACAGCTTTTTCAGTTATCAATGGTTTTACTGAATAAATGGATAAATAATCAGGTGACAAGTTCTGCTGTCATCTCTTAGCGTCCTGCTTTTAAAAGTATTCCTACTGTAAATAAAGAAAATAATGAGCCCAATCCAAGATATATACTCTGATTGCAAGTTGATTACTCTTATATATTTTGCGTAGCCATATATATTTAACATATGATAAAATATATTGAAATCATTTTTGTATAACAAATATTATATTATTTATCTTTTCGTACAAAAAAGCAAGGATTTGAGCCAATAAATTTACAAATATAAAACAAATTTTATTTTTGTGACCAGAAATGAAAGTATAAAATTATAAACAGATCAACAGTTTTTTACAACTCTTTTGAGAATGGGTAAAACATCAATACTCAGCTCGATTTAATACGCGTATTTTGTTTATCAATAAACCTCAAAGGAATGAATAATTATTACCAGGGACCGGCGAAACAATTTTAAAATTCATTAAAATCTGCGAATTTTCATAACAAAACTAGGAAATAATATTTTCTTTCGAAATACATTTAAATTTCCAAGTTTTTTAGGGTCCCTGATATTTACATTTAATATTCATATTTTTCGTTAGGGGAATAATATTTAGTGGTTCTTTTTGGAGGCATCATCATAGCTGGGTGGCAAGTTCTGCAGGAAATTGTAATTAATTAAAATGTTGCATTCTCGATTTAAGCTAATACTTACATTATATGAAGGTGGCATGTCACTGCCTCCCGATCCACTGGGTCCACCTTGGTTATATGGGGTATTATATGCACTCGCTGCCGCCTCTGCTTCTTTGGAATCTGTTCGGAGTAAAGAAAAGCCCAGCTAATTACAACACAATTAAAGGAGATTTTTCAAATAATAACTATTGTGACAATATTCCATTGACATCTCTTACAATTTGTGTTTATGGTATAAGAGCTGGAACCAGAAAAACACACATGGTAGCCGGTCTTTGGACTGGATAGAAATAATGATGAGTGCTGCCAAATCTTGCTACTAAAGGTTCGCATTTTGTGGGGTTCAGGGGAGTAAAGAACAAGTTAAAGAAGAAAAAAACGTTAAACAAAGTCACTATAAAACTAATTGACGACTCGGCTTTTGTTAGTATTTGCATGTTGGGGTTTAGAGGGGTAAACATCGAAAACAATAATTCTTACTTGTTGGGGCATGGCTTTTGAGGTACAGTAGTTCTTATGCTTTTATTACACTGTAAAAAATGGGTCAAAAGAATAAAGGTTTCCTTTAAGTTTTTGTAAATAAATTTTTCTAAAGGGTTTGGTATTGGGTATTAGGAAAAAAAATTGGAACTGAATTGATTTTAAAAGTTAAACACATTAAAAACAGTTTATTTTTGCTATTTATAAGAACAAACTACTTTTGAACATATATTATTACAATTTGGCCAACTGAGAATTCAAATAAAGTTAACTGAATGCTTCTTTATGCGATTTCAGGTAATTCTTGAATCTTCTATCATGGTTTTAGATCTCTTGATTTGTTTATCATGCCAATAATATCACATAGCTGCTCCTAATACTTGATGGCTTTTGTTTCATTTTCATTCTTTACTATACTCTTGATACATTTTTGAATATTTCTCATTGATTACTTGTCATTCGTTTTTCTTATTGCCTCCTTCAGCAAAAGTTAAAACTAATTGAAAAATTTACATTATTAAGCGAACGAAATAACAATGAACTAGTTATAAATGAATATTAAATGAAGATTAATTTTACTCACTTCCTGGTGGCAGGCTGAAGCCCATAAAGTTCACGCCCGCAGCGGCAGATCCTCCAGCGGCGCCTGCTGCCTGCGACGGCTGCTGATTCGGTGGCGGTGCTCCACCTGGGTAACCATTCGGCTGCTGAAGTCCCGGAGTGTTGAATCCGCCGGGCACATTACCATAACCACCGTAGGGTGGTGGTCCATTGTAGTTCTGGGCCGGTTGCGCATACGGAGCTCCCGGCGGGCAATTTGCCGGACCACAGGCGGCATAGGGCGGAGGCTGGGCATAGCCGCCGGACCAGCCCTGCTGCTGTCCGTAGCCCGGCTGTTGCTGGCCGAAACCGGGCTGCTGCTGTCCGTAGCCCGGCTGTTGCGGCTGCTGTGGCGGCGGTGCTGAAAAACCATACCAAGTGGGTTCAGACGGCGGCGGTCCCTGCGGCTGTTGTGGTTGTGCTGGCTGTTGGTAGGGTGCCTGTGGTGCTAAGACGAGAAATGGGAGAGAGAGTGCCCCATGGGTTAAACGAAGCGTGTGCGGTGCGTGAATTTTGTTTCTAGGTGGGTTAAGCAAGGCTGTTGCCAATTCGCGTTGCATTGTGCCAGAACAAAAGCCGAGTAGTGCTGCCTGGATGGAGCGTCTGGTGCCTGGGAGTACTTACCAATACCCGGATACGGCGGCGGATTGTCGCTCATAAACACCGTGTTCGGGGCCGGGCCACTGAAGGCGTCGTGCTGCGGTAGCCAGCCATAGTAACCTGGCGGCGGCTGGTATGCCGGTGGTGGTGCCTCGTTCCAAGCTCCAGCCGGCTGGTAGGGTGGCGGATCATCGCCCGCAAGTCCGCCGCGATGGTAGTTGTTCATTGCGGTCTTGGCGGAGCGCAACAGTGCTTGGCCATATCTAAAAAAAAAAAATACAATTAGCTACAGGCTAATAGCAAGACACATTTCCTTACTCTATGGCACCTCCGGCCTTGAAGTGGAGCTTGAACTTGACCTCGCCCACATAGTTGCCGTTGGGCTGGGCGCGCACCTTTCCCTTGATGTAGTTGGCTCCGAAGACTGGCTGCTCAATCTCCACGTCCGACAGGGCGACAAACGGAGCACTGAACGACTGCATGGCGTCCGAAGACTTCTTGTTGTTGAAGATCATCCGGTGGGAGGTCAGGTAGATCCTCCCCGCCTTCGAGCCCTTGAAGATGGGGCTGTCCTGGCCAGAAAACTCCATGGAAACGCTGTCGCTGTGCAGCAGTATGCTGTGGAAGGAAATAGGAATAAAAATATGGTTACAATATTCCCTATCAATACATTATTCAATCAATCAACGGATGCCACACGTCAGTGTTTACACTTGTGAAATCAGAAAGCCGTAGCTTGGTTTCTAATGAACTCCCAGGGACTTCCTCGGATACTTACTACTCGCCAGCGTGGATGAGCACGCCATTATTGGCGTGGGCCGTGTTCACCGACATGCTGGATTGGTTTTAAGCCGAAATTTACACGAATTTTCCCCAACTACGTTTCGAATACGGTTTGTTTTTCCTTAAAAATCTGACGACAGCTGATGATTCATAGTAGCGATGGGAAAATGTCGATAATGTTCGATTGTTTTTGGCATACCCTGCCTATCGGTTGCTGTCGTGCTCTGGTTGCTCGTCACTAAAGGAAATTATTTTTTTTACACTACCTTGGCGTACAATTGCGGTGGCGATAAAATGCGTAAGTGGCATTATTATTAGTTAAAGAACCTCTTAAAAGGTAAAACCAAGCGTCAGGAGTGAAAATCAAGCTCGGGAAAAGTCGGAACATGAGCCGTTTGTATGGTATTCACCTGTAATCAGCGGGGGCACTTACGCCATTTTGCAGACTTCCCACCCCCCCAAAGAGAAAAAAATAGTGGTAATCGAGAATGTGGGGCTCCGCAGCTGATTGTTATTTTGTTTTGTTACCGGCTTTGTTTATACTGGTTTTTTTTGTATAACTAATCTAATCTGTGGCCTCCCTTGCAGTACCGCTCTTTGGGACCATGCCGAATGGCGTCAGTTTGCCAAATCACCCGAATTTCCTCAACCAACTGGCGGCTGCCATCTCCACGGTGGCCACCACCACTGCGGGCGGTGGCGGCGGCGTCGGAGGAGGTGCGGTCACCATAGGAGCCACATCGCCGCCCAAGCAAACATCCAACAACAAGGCGATAAAGCCCCAGCAGCAGCCGCAGGGCAGTGCGCCCATGGATCTGGAGAACGAGAACGAACACACCGCGGACGTGACTTCCACCACGAGCCACAAGGATTCAAAGCTACAGGCCACATCCGCCACGCTCTCCCTGCCCGATTCGGCACAGCTCTACCTGAATGGATTGATGCAAACACCGCCTGGCTATCTGTACTTTCCGGCGATCCAGGCGGGTAGCGGTGCCGCTGGCGGTAGCACGTCCGCTACCGGAGGCGCCTCCGCTTCATCCGTGGCAGCGGCGGTGGCTGCCTCTGGTGGCAGCAACACCAATGCCCAGATGCTAATGGATCCCACGGCCATGATGGCGGCGGCCATGCAGCAGATGCAACAGATGCACTACGCCGCGGCTGCGGCAGCAGGAATGCCATCGGAGGCAGGAGCTGCAGTGGAAGCGGCCCTCGCGGCAGGTAAGACAAAATCTGAGATTTTTCAATGCTCTCTAACAGCCAACTTACCTACTTATTTCGCCATTCCCCAGATGGCACAGGAGCAGCTGGCCTGAAGGAGGTTATTAAGACGAAGAACTGTATTTTGTTCCCGCCCAACCCCAATGCTCCGCCGCCCACAATACGCGATCGCCCGCCCGGCTGTCGCACTGTTTTTGTGGGCGGACTGCCAGAAAACATAACCGAGGAGGTAATCCGTGAGATATTCGAGTCGTGCGGCGAAATCACAACGCTGCGCATGTCGAAAAAAAACTTCTGCCATATCCGTTATCGTCAGGAGACAGCCATAGACCGTGCCATCTACCTATCCGGTTATAGGTTGCGTATTTCGGCGCTAAATGAACCGCCCAACTTTGGACGTCTGCATGTGGACTATGCGCAGGCTCGGGATGATCAGTACGATTACGAGTGCCGGCAGAGACAGCAACAGCGGGAACAGCGGCACAGGGAGCGCATGTCGCTGGACAGGATGCGATCGCAGTCGCCGCCACCTATTCCCCACTATACGGATCACGAGGCGACGGCCGTGGCAGAGCATCTGCGTACCAACGAGACATTCGTGAAGGCCATCCAGACGATCACCGCCTGGCTGGAGCGCGGTGACTGCACCAAGCGTAATGCCAACATATTTTACTCGATGATCCAGAGCACTCACGCCCATGTCCGGCGACTCCACGCCGACAAGCTGCAGCTGGAGGAGGATCTAAAGAAGGCCAGGGATAGCTACCGCAAGCAGATGGGCACCATGTCAACGCAATGTAAGTATTCCAGCCGATTCGCCGGCGGCAGATCAGCTTTCTTAGCTCTTAGACTAGACGGGAATTTACATAGGTGCCGCTCCCACTTTGAAATCCTATTTTTCTATTTTCGTTGCGCCCGGGTTAGCCTCTTAGCGTCTGTATATCTGAACAATCTACCAGCGTTCCACAAACACACCACCTACACGAACAACACACACCATGCCCACCAAACACACACACACTCTAGCAAAACTAGTCATCGAAATATTAAATGCCAAAACTCCATATAAGAACTCACTGTCTAAAATTTGCTCGCCCAAAAAGACGAAGGAGCAAACCCTTAAAATCCAAGCAGGATCAGGTAAAGCCAAGCAAAAAAAAAAAGGATCAAGCCAAAGACCGCCGCACAATGGGAACGACAACGGTGAAGAGGCGATCAAAGTTTGAACAACATGTGGAATTTTTTTATGAAAAGAAAATTTTAAATTAATATTCAAAGATTTTATTACAAAAGTCTAGTATTTATTTGAGATGCACGGATAAATATATTTATGTATAAAGTATAAATATATATATGTATAACTATATTTGACTTATAAAAAAGCAAATATAGCGATCAATTGTATAACATAATTACCTTCAAATGCTTGTAAATTTAAAATTTCTTAAAATTCAGTACGAAAGTATGATATAAAATTAACATAAATTGATTTCTGATTCTTTAATAATTTTTTAAACAAACATTTTAAATTATAAAGTATATTATTTATTGTTTTCAAGACATAACGACATAACATAAGTTAGTTGTCAATTTTGTATGCACCACTTTTATCGTCTGATTCGCTGGTTTGCTCCACTGTGCGGCTGATCCTCTCTTCACTTTTACTGTACCTTGGACACCATCACAAAAGTCCGCTGAAGTCTGCTTAAGGGCCCAAAGGTTTGTAAGAAGCCGCAAAGGCAACGAATTCGAGACAATTTCACTGACAGAGTAAAGGAATGAGTTTCCTGTAGACCCAAAACCCTCTCTCAGACTCGGACAAATCTAAAGATAGGTAATCAATCACGCTGTTGTATTCTCTCTAGATTGTACCTAATATATCAAACCTTAAATAACCGTAACTATTTTACATATACATATATAATTGCTATGCGAGGGTCTCTCCTGTAGATTAATTAAATTTTTCATTTCTCACTCATTTGATTCGCAAGAGAAAAAGTATAGTTATTTAACAATACAAAAAGGTGAAGAGCAATACTGAAACCGAAATCCAAAGAAAACAACATCAAAAATACCCTCTGTCCTCCCTTAATATTATTATATATTATTGCATTATTGTTCAGTCACTCAGATTGAAAAAGTGTTCAATGCCGCTAGTCACAAGAAGGTTTGGGACCATTTCACCAAAGCCCAAAGAAAAAACATCGATCAATGGAAGAAGTTAGCCACGGTACGTACTAAAATGTTCAAATAATCAAAATACGAACAACCTCAACCTCAGGTGTTGCCAAGTGTTGTGTATAAAAGCCATATACTGTCCAATAATCTCGGTTCACCACTGTATCGCTCGTGTTACTGTCCCTGTTATTATTATTTTCATATTATTGTGGTGCTGTAGTCGTAATCGTAATCGTAGTTGTCCTAACATCTTCACTAATGCGATTTTATGTTATCCATATCAGTCTGCACGTCGCCACATTCACCCTACTATATAACCATTACTGTAAGTTTCCGTAGCAGATGCTAATTGTTGTTCATTAATTGTTAATTTTCTCATGTTTGTTCCGTGCATTAATACGTCATTTAGTTGTTTGTTCGAAAGATTATCAAAATTCCCATATTATCGGCTGTGATGATGTCACTTAACAAAATTCCCGATCTAATCTAGATGTAATTCGCAAGAGTCTGTTGAAGTCTTTGTTTTTAACCTTGTTTAGAATTTAAAATATATTGTTAAGAACTTTAGAAACTGTTTAAAATGGTTGTTGATCTATTTTTTAAGCAGTTTCCTTGTCAAAGCCATTCATTAGTCTATTACTATCAGGTTTATTTCAATTTATAGCTTCGCCTCTTTTCTAAAATGCTTTTAATCTACATATTTTCTTAGCTTTGGTGTATCTTTTGTTATTGGTTTTTTCTCTCTCTTTTTACTAAGCATTTGCATAACATTTCTAAAAAGCTTTAAATACTCTTTAAACTAAACGTAAACTTTAGACAAGTGTCCACAATTTTCCAAATTTTTTCAATTTAAAAATCAAATGTTTTTTAAGAAGAAAATTTGGAAATTTGTCGGAGTGGTTGTGGTAAATCAAAAAAAGAAGAACTAAAAAATCGTTGCTTTTGAGAAACATAATTTTGAGTAACAAAGAAAAAAAATTAATTCATAATTAATAGCAAAAGAAAGAATCAAAAATTCGAAAACTCTCTTTTTGAAAATGTGGCGAGGTAAGTAAGCGGACCAGTACAGAGTCGTAAAACAGGAAACCAATTTGATTGATGCATTCTTTTAATACGCAAATTTTATAGCTAGGTTCTAGATCTATAATCTGTATAAGCAATGGAATCAACATAAAAACCATATATCCTTCAAACTGGTAGAAATGGAATATTAATTAAGGTTCTTTCGCATGCCAATACAGGAACTGCGAACGGTCCAGATCACCGACGATGATGAAATGGAAATCTCCGACGATGAGCGGGACTATGAGAGGCGACCGGGCGCCAAGAGAATGCGGTATGACAGCGATAGCTTAAAGGTGAGCAGTCAAAGTTTAAGTGCAGATGAAAATTAGAACTAATATTCATTTAAACTTTCTCAATTTTCCCTAATGTTTCAGGACGAAAACGACTCGCTGCGCTGTCAGCTGGAGGCCATTCGCCATGAGATGAACCTGGAGCGCAGCGACTATGTGCAGCGCGAGAAGCAGATCAAGGTGCTCCAAGAAACCATTCGAAACATGCAAACACAGCTGCTGCAGACCAAGATGCGTGAACAGAAGGATACCAAGACCATAGAGCAGCTGGAGCGAAATCTCAAGGATGCCGGAGTAAAGCAACTACTGCTAAAGACCAAAATCAAGGAGACGGCCGACAAGTTGAAAAACAAGGAGGCCCAAAACAGCAATGGTGTTGCCTCAAACGCTTCCAACGCCTCAAATCTCGACTACGACAGCGACGATTCTTGTAGCCAGGACGCCGCAGAGGTGAATCGCCAACGACCGCAGCCGGAACCGGAAATAATTGACATCGATAAGGACGATGATGTTAGGATCATAGAGCACCAAAGCGGTGTGGTGGAGATTCACGAAATCGAGGATGATGAGAAGGAAACCGTTCCAAGAGCGGCCGCCTCCGTGGAAACCAAAGAAAAGGAGTCAATTACAGAGAACAATTCTAAGGTCACAAGTAATGTCATTGAAGAAGATGCACCAACATCACGCAAGGATAAGGTTAGTTTTGGAAATATTTTATTTGTATTATTAGAAATTTATTAATAATACCAATTATAATGTATCTACCTTTTTATTCTAGGCCACCTTCAAGTCTCTGGCCCTTTCAGAGGCTAAGATAATTGCTCTAGCCTCCGCCTACCTGGTGCTGCATCCCCATGGCGTCGACATAGCCAACATAGCCAGTTACTTAGGCGGAATTCTCTGCCACAACAACGCTGCCCCCAGTAACCTAGATGATCTTGCCAATATACTCAAAAAGTACACGAATCTCTTTAAAGTCAAGGATGAGGCCAAGTGGCGGTTCTGCGGCTTCAGCGAGTCGATCGAGCCGTAGGAAAAAAGATTCAAACTGTGCGGATTGTAGACTCGAATAAGGTGGACAATTGAATGCTTTAATTATGTTACAACTATTTATATCATAATGCGTAGCGGGTAAGAGAGCAGGAGCAGAGTGACATGTTAACCGACGGATGGACGCAAGTCTTTCAGTGCAATCAACTTAATGAGACCAGTTCCAGTTTTAAGGGCAAGTACTCGTAGTTAACTCTTATCAGAAGAAAGACACCACAAACTAACTACTGTTTCAATTATTTAAACAACTCAACAACCTAATGAATAATTATACATCTAAGCTAAATGAATTCAATATATACACCAAATATATATACATCAATATTTTAAATATAAAGCTGAGAGGCCGCAAGACGCAACTGTTGCTTAATGTTGACAAAAGAGTCGAAGGAATGGAACCAAATAAATTTTATGCTAAACTATATGGAAGTTTCCCTTTATTTGGGGCAAGGAAATTGGAATTGGATAATTAAAAATAATATGATTAAACTACAATTTAACTGGAAATTCCCTTTAATTGATTCAATCTAAAGTGATTTAAAGAATAATCCAAGTGAATAAATAAACAATAGGTAAGAATTAAATCACTTGATAACTATTTGGTATATTTTTTTTTTAATTTCAAAAATATTTTTTTTTAGTACATGTTTTCTAATCCTTGTTTCAAGTCCTTGCAGCAATCGTTGGAAGCTTTGATGAAATTATCCTGCGAGCGCCCCAGATTACGTGATAAGCTTACGTTGCTTGCGTAAGTCGTAATAAAGTGCGCGAAAAGAAGCTGCGCGTCCTCTGCCAAGGACGTGCCATGTAGCATCCTTCATGACCGCCCACAATTGTGCCTAAATGACGTGATGAAATTCCACACGTAGGCTTTGAATTTCCACAAACCTCCCATTTGTGACGTCAAGGCAGGAAGAACGTTACGGTAAAGCATAATCCGTAATAGGGAGAGATGGAGGAATGGTAACCAGCAACAACAAAAACATAGAGATAAAATAACAGCAACAACACAAACACAGGGAGAGATGGCAGAGCAACAACAACCACACGGAGAGATTAAAGAACAGCAACAACAATAATTACATGGAGAGATGGCAGTAACAGCGATAACAACAACAACCACCAGGAGAGATGCACGAGAGCACAAGAACAAGAGCGCAAAATTTCCCACAAAAGCAAAAGCAACGTACTAACGGTGTGTACGTTCGGCAGTGCTTTTCTACCGCTCTGCCGCTGTCGCCGCCGCTCCACCGCTCTGCCACGGCCGTCGACGTCGACGAGGGAGGCCCGTCTATATCAACGCTATCAGTCGTTTTTGCGAATCCAACGCGCGCGGTTCTCTTTTTAATAAATTCAAAAAAAAGGAACTGCTGTTTCGTCCATGTCCAAGTAACTGTGTCCCTCCCAGCGTGCGTGTGTGTGATCTGTAATTTTGTCAGCCGTTGTATATTTTACCATAATTACGTACACTTTCTTTGCAACGCACAAAAAATATTGCAAGAGAATCGTAAGAGAAAGGAGCCGCCGTCTCCTTTCCCGCGCTCACAAAGGACAATTCAAGTTCACGACTTCGAGCAAGGAAGCTGCGAAGGCAACAACAACAAAGCACGTGTGGTTCTTGTTTGTTTGTTTTTTTCGGCGGGTAAGTTTGAGAGTGCTTCACCCGGTCTTTTTCGACTCGGTTTTAGAGCCACTGATTTTTGCCTTGACGAAAAAACCGCAAAAGACGCAAATTTATACGAAACGAGAAGGCAAAGTGATAAATTACCAGGCAGAGGGAAAATAGAAAAATATTTGAAAAAGAAATCACGGAAAACGGATCAAATTTGAGTACATGTTCGTCTTCGGGACAAATATATAGCAAACAGTGTGTGTTTGAAACCGAAATATTATGGTTTTCAAAAATTTCCACTAACTTAAACTATATATATTTGAAAAATTTTAAATAATACTGCATTATATGACGTTCTGGTTTGTTTTGAATATTTTTAGAAATCTTATACTCAATTCCAAAATAAATATATATATATAACTATTTAAGCAAAGTAAATATAAAAATAAATAAAAATGTTTTTAGTTAATTATGATAGCTTATAGTATAAGGTTGCAGCTAATTAACAAGAACTAATTGAATTTACAAAAAATTCTTTAAGTCCTTATCCTCACAAAAAAAAAAGTATGAAATGTTTTCGCTTTCATTTACGAAAAATAATATAATTTTAGAAAACGAATAATACATATTTAGTTCGATGTTCTTTTTAATTAACTTTAAAATATCAAGGGTTTTTCTAATAGAAAGTGTGAATTGCTTAGCGCTGTAAACATATTTCCTGTTATATTTTACTTAATCCTTATTAAGAACATGCTGTTCTCGGAATATTTAGAAACCATTCATTAAATCACATAGATTAGCCTGAGTACAAAAAAAAGCCAAAACATTCAAAATACTTGTTGAACATTCGAACATATACTTTTTGACGTCAACGAAAATGTTATACAAAAAGCATATACTTTGTTTGAAAATAAATAAAGTGTGCGATCTTAAAAAAATAACAAATAACAGATAATAAATTAAAGCAGCTTAGAAAGCAAGCAACTCTAGGAAATCGAGAACTTTAACAGAAAGGTGGAAAATTGCAAAGCCGCTTTTCCTGTTTGTGTCAGGGGTGCATATTGGTAGTATAGAAAATAGGAAAAGAAAACTGTGAAAAAGTCAGGGGCTGGAGTCCCGTCCCGTGATTTACCACTTCCCCCTTGGATGTTTTCGAAAGCCCAGCAATGATTAATTAGGCGCTGCACGAGCTTCGGAACTGAAATATCTATGGAGCACCGAGCGGAGAACATGCTACGGCATTTTCGATGGGGGAAAAGCTTTGTGCTGAGTTAAGCGTAAATTTGATGAGACACGGGAACGTGCCAAATGTCAACATGGGCCATAAACAAATTCGATTCATAAAATACACGATCTACACACTTATTTATGGCATGATCCCCGAGCCCCCGGGCTTGACTTGAATTCCCGAACACAACATCCAAGTTTCCCAACCGCAGAGCACTTCCACGTATATCTTCCCGAGACAATCTGTAAAAATCCCCGGCTAAACGCCTTGTTTTTTTGTTGTTGTGCTATAATTAATTTTCGATTTCGGATCGAAATGCAAAGCCGCACTTTTTCTAAATGAAAAGCAGTCACGTAATTGGAAATTTTGTGTGCAATGCTCAACAATGTCTGTTTAAAAATAAAAGAATTCCCCTTTAATTTGAAATGTTCTAGATCAATAGATAAGTTAATAGAAACGTTAACTGCTGATAGGTAGAATCGATTGCACGGGCCCTCCATGCACTCTAACTTGAAGACCCTGATCCCATTGGTGAAACTCCTCAAGCTCATGGGCGGAATAATTCAAAGGAATAATATTATATACATGTATTTTTATCAAACCTGTTGCGCTTTTGAGTATTTTATATATTTGTTTTAATTATTAGGTGTTTTTTTATAACTAAGTTATTCATTTGGGGAGAAGAGAAGAGTTCACATCGTAATCACTTCATTATCATAATTTATTTAACTTATTTATTTCGGAACATGGAAGATGAAAGCCTAAAAATAACATGTTTTTAAATAGTTGTGTACGTGAAACATATCTTAGATTTTTTTAATATATTGGCTAAAACGTAATATATTCACTCCACTAATATTTCTCCTGAAATGCGAACATAATTACATTTTCTCTGGTCGAGATTAAAAACTCCCTTGACTAATAGGATGTATGTAAGTATGAGACGTTCGCTCAGAATTTGTTTATACCACCACCCGCCCTTCCTTATTCACAAAATTCCAAACGAACTTATTCCAAACCCAACTCAGTTCATTAGAGTCAATCCATTTGCATTTGTTTACGAGCAGGTGGCTCATCCACTAAAAACACACTTTTTGCGGTTGCTCAAAGCAACAATAGACTCGCTAGATAAACCAATTAAATCAGCCTAGTTCAAGGCATGTAAACTATTATTTACTTTAATTTTTTGCAACTAAAACGGGGATTCCTTTTTGGGGAAAATATAGGGCTTGATGCATATTTGCACGGCAGAGGGGATAGGAGATTTCCCACAACGAAATCTAAACAAACAAGCAGACGGGAAAAATTAACATCACGTGTCGCGGACAGGTAACTGACAAGGGGGCGGAATGGGAGGTAATTTCGTGGGTGGGGGTGGCTTGTTAGTTGTAATTCAATCGAAGCATAGTGACGTCAGAGGGAGCTGGGCTACGTTCCACCTGAAAAATGTAAACAAACTGCAGTGACCCCTCCAAGCACACACACCGAGATACAATTACAAGATACAACAGATACGTTCCGGTGGCCTTGGCCACTTTGTTGACTCATTTGTGTGATTGGCTTTTAATCAATGAGAAGGTGTTGAAATTTATTTGCCCAAGAAAAGCGAAAAGTTTCTCTGTCAAGTTCAACTTTGCATATATTCCACATATATACCTTTATCTTTTTGCTTATAGATAGAACCAAATCTATTGCAGAGAACGACTAAAAATAGTGCGTAAGAATTTTCTGTGACGTCAAGTTGGGAAATCAAAGGCGCATAAAGCGTTGACGACACCCACGCATTGGCTGCGGGAAATTGTAGAATATTTTCCTGCAACTAGCTCTCAGCGGAGAGGAAATTGTTTGAGGATTTCTTGGAGAATTTATTGCTAGAAATATTTATAGACCCTTGGCGGGCACATATGTATCAATATATGTATTTTTCAATTCATAAAATATCTTTTGCATATCAAAACCAAGCCCCTTGGTCAATAGACATAAATACTTGAATCTTTGCTCTCCGCAAAGTTGAAAAGAGTTCAACATTTTATTTGAGTTTATACAACTTTGACACGAGTTTTAACGGGTTCGCTCGACGCACTTTAATATTGTGCAAATTACTGAAACATTCCGATCATGTTTTAATAATTAAAAACAACTTTTTAATATGAATGAATGAAAAACGTCGCATTTCTTTAATTTGTGAATGCTTTAATATATAATTAATTTTTTATTTTGGCATTTCAGGTTTGCTTTTATTATTTTCTAAATGCCATAGAATGTGCAATAGATTTGTTGTTTATCAAAATATCACGTTTATATGCGTTGTGCATGCACTTTTTGAACTTTTATGGAACTTCAGTTCCTCTTTTATTCCATGTACGGCCGTCGGAGGGGGTTTTCCGTAAATTCTGTGGGAATACTAATCAGATCTCAGAGCAAAGTGAATAATTTTGTACACCCCTCGGTTTTGGAGCTTCTCCGAACGAAAGCAATCAGTCAGTCAATCAGCTGCGCTGACGTTGATGACGGCTTTTCAATTTACTTTTTTGTCTCGGGCTATATACTGCCGGTTACGCATTGACATATATCAGATTACCTATAGTATTTCGTCTACAATTTAGCAAACGGAAGCAGATCGTTAAATGGGAGATTAGCGAGTGCAAATTTAAGTGCAAAATGTGAAATGTTAATTGGGGATTTTCCCTTAGTAAATGTCACTCTGAGTTCTAATAAAATGAATCGTTTTACAGGATTTCCATGTATTGAGATAGTTTTCCAAACATGATTCGCTTTATGATCAAATTTAAAATTAAGTTTAATTATTACACTACCATTTATGTTTTTAAGTTGTGCCCAGGTGTATTTTTAGTTAACTTCCTTTGGCTTTCAGTTATATTTATTGTTATTCATAAACGTCAATATATTGGAATGCCATTTTTAACGCCTGAATTTACATTCATTTCGCGTTTATTTATAAATTTACATCTGTTTTCTTGGGGACTTCGTAACGGGGCTGTCTCATTATCGCCCGCAGCTAAACTTGTTTTCGAATGCCGGTCCATATCAAAGGCCTCTTTGTTCTTTTCACTTCTAATTAATCGCTGTGGCAGGAAGAGCGGAAATCGCTGATAATTGTAATTTATATAATGATACATTTGGCGATCGATTTCCTTGGGTTTTTCAACATCAATTTCAAAACAACACTATTATCCCTGAACTTGGTCGCCAAGGTTCACGATTTTGTAGTCGAGGGCGGCAAATATTAAATATATTCACACTTTGGGTGGTCCCTATGCTCTTATCAGTGTTTTTATTCGAAAGTCTATTGGTTGTCAGACGCTTATTTTTGTTATCAGCTGGAGGAAACACATGACAAACTGTCCACCCTCACACTTAAGTATGCCCATAATTTCCAAGACGTTTTCCCGTCATTTTTCACTTTAGTTTTCTGAAATGTGAAATTACAGTGCCAGAAAGGCAATGACATGTTATTAGATGAGCGAATTGAGGGCCTGTCAAGCGGCCATTGGGGAACATTTTCTACGAATGCTATCTTGTTTATCCGTGGTAACAATTGATTGTGGCTGGTTTATAGCTTGCGGGATTGTGCAATCGAAGAAATCAATGTAAACAAAAGATATATCAAGCATATTAGCGATATCCTTCACCGATAACTTGAGCGCGATAAGATCTACGAGGTCTCTGGACTCGAGTGCGCTCTCCTCAGGACCATAATGACACGAATTAGGCCACTTTGTTCGAGTGTGTTGTAAATGACACGAGTCAAGTGCAAGTTCCTCCCGATAAAGGCGATGATAAGACTGAAAACCTGCGCGAATAACGTAGGAAAATCTAATAATAAAGTACTTGTGCTGCACATTAAATCTAATGAGGATCTCGACTAGCTCCTTATCAACTGCAGCTACCGTAAAACCCCTTATCAAGCCTTGGAATTAATCTTGGACCTGAGCGGGAGCCATCGGTGAAGCTTTCAACATTTTCCCGGCACTAGGATCTCAGCAACCGGCAGCTCGCTAACGAGAGAGAGGAAAATGCGATGTCGATTCAGCAAAAACAACTTACATATAAACATATACTATTAATATTAATAATGTGTATTTATTGAAATCGCCTGGGCCAGGCGTCGATCGTCCCACTTGGACTGATGTACCTGATAAACCCAGTGAACTCCCGGCGGCGAATGCGAATGCACTCGTCGCCAACTCACGCCTCCTCGGACCGACAAATGATTGACCTTCCCGGCATCTTGTGGGGCTCGTCCCCAGGCTCCGGCCTGCGTCAATGCGAGCCCACAATTCGCGCCTCTGAACAACAATAGAATCAGCAATTCTCCAGCAGATTGTGCCAAGCAGAGCCAAGTAATAGAAACATTAATGTTAATCAAGAGATTATCGCTCCCTTTTTTACGCGCCCCATTACGCAAATCAATGGCAAAGACTTTGAACTTGTCCCAGCCAAGAACGGAGCTCATTGACCAATAGCCCCGCCACTTCATGGTTGATCAACCACCATAGCCAAGGCATAACATAGTTTATAAATACTTGTATTACTAGTGCCTCCATGGGTCTGGCAATCCAATTATTGAGCCTCACAGTTGCGACTACTGAAAGCGTATTCTATAGATGGATTATCGGTGTTCTGAGCTAAGGAGAACCAATATTATTGTTTTTGTTAGAGTTCAAAGATTGCCTTCGGGGATTTTTGAGTGCGGACAATCGAGAATTGATAACGATGATCTTGGAAAATTTAAAACAGTGAAAGTTGATAAGGTTACTTAGTGTTGCCAAAAACTAATCGGAATATTAAGTCAGTAAAACTCAAGAGCAGGAAATCTTTTAATAAAACTGAAAAGAGTGTTGGGAATAAAATGCTAGAGCTCTCTTTTCTCTATGCAAGTAGGAAAACATACCTTTCCCTTTACTCACTCACAAATCTTATCATTTAAGCTATATCTTTGGCATGAGTCTTGCGGCAATGTTTATATTTTTTGTATTTTATCTGAGCGCAAGTAAACCATAAAGATTTCTTTTAATCAAAGCTAAGTGCGCTCAATTGGCTCTAATAAATTGCCAAGCTCTAGGTAGAGAGAGAGCGCTCCAGCTGCCTAGATATTCAAAATATATATAATCGCTTTTCAGTGAATTTAATAAGGAAATCCCTTGTTAAGGCCTGCGCTGCGTGTGGTTCGTGGGAATGAAAGTGGGGGCGTGTTCGACTCGGATGGTTTTATGCCTCCATATCATGTATTTATAGCTCTACGAGCTGTCAATCAAGCGGTTTTTGGGAGGTACTCGTACTAGTTAGAGGACCAGGCCCCGATTGACCGATCAGCACTCATGCACTCGATCTGCGATTTCCCTGCACATAAATAAATACTTCGAAACTGAGCGGGCAACGGCGACCATATCTGGAATGGCCTGATAGGGAAATCTATTGGGTTCGACGGGGGGCCATAAAGCGATTTGGCAGCCAAAACACAACTGCAGGTGACATAACTGCGATAAGGCACCGAAATATTTACCCCCTGGCAAGGGTAAGGGGTCCAATATCGCCACGCTGCAGCTTCATGGTGATAAGGATACGAGATTAAAGGCACCCCCTGCATGTCCACCTTCAAGCTTCTTTCTGCTGTCTGCCCGGTTGTCTGACTAATAACAAAAACAATTTGATCGATGGCTATAACCAGGCCCATACCCTTTTTTTTTTGGGCAATAAATTGGGAGTCTATGGTGCTTTTTTTGGGCTGAAGATAAAATGTGCCTAGACAAGTATTTATGGGTTAAGAGGTGAGTGAGTGAGGGCTTATCTGTGAATTTTCGGAGGAATACTTAAAATTATCTACTTTCAATGGCCATATACGTTTGCAATAAATACAATATTACTCAAATCCCATGTCGTAAGACCTTTGTCTTGATAAACTTGTAAAAACATTACAAATCGTAGAGTTCCAAGAAATAAATCTCATTCAGAAAACGTTCGATTCTTGCTTAATTTAGTGGCTCTTGCACAAACAACGAAAAGTGAAGCAAGTGTTTTGACACTTCTATGGCCCAGAGAGTTGTTTAAATATTTATCTATTTTTATTTACTTAACATTTAAGCGTAATTTGGGGTTTAAATTATTTCTATTTTCATTTCTACAGTTTTACAGCTAGCTTCCATTTCAAACGTACAGTTTGAGGGTCATTGTCACAAGCTAAACGATAGGAATAAAGCTTTACGTCCAAAGGGAAGCTTATCCTAGCAACGAGCTCTTGTCCGTTAGCAAATATGGAAAATATATTAAAAATACATTTAAATAAAATATGTTAAAATTAATAGATGAATTAAATTAAAACAAAATAATACATTTAAAAAAACCTGTTAAGTTTTTATATATTTCTTGTAAGTTTAAAAATATTCAAGTTAATTTTTAGACAATTTTTCATATTTTCTTTTGATTTTTAAAACTAAAAAATAACTGTGAGAAAAATTTATTGAAATTAAAATTATTAGGCATATTTTTAAAGATATGGAATGAATACAGTTTATAATTTTATACTTTTGCCAAAAAGTATTTAAAAAAAGTTTAACTTAACTTTAAGAACTTATCATTATTTTTACCTTTGTTAATATTTAATTGTTGATTTTTTCTCATTTCAGAAATCGTTACTTTTCTTAAGAATCTGTGAACATTAACTGTAAGTATAAAAAACATGAATTTAAATTAAACAGATTAAGTTTAAGCAGATTTTAAAATGGCAAGACATTGACCTAAAATAAAGAACAATTTCACTGCAATAAACAATTTCAATTTACGAGGAATTACATTCTCTTTTGAAATCCTGAAAGCCACTCAATAATTTCACCAGTTAGCCAACAAATTGCATGGCTTAAGACCAGGCACCCACATTTATGGCCAAAATATATGTGTCTTATAGATACATTCACCTTGAGCTGGTCGTCGAGGACGCATTATTGATTTTGGGCTTCTTCGGCCTGCTTGGGGGTGTTGGTAAAAAAGAATTTATCGAATTTGGAGCTGTTGACATCATGTTGGCCCTGTGACAAGTTCAAATGTAGGTCGTTCGGTAAAGATATTATGGTGGGTCAGCGAAAATACGTGGTAGCTGCACTTGAACCGAGAGCTATAAATCGCGTGATATTCGCGGGCCAACAGAGCAAGCTAAGAAATTTTTCAAAAGAAAAGAAAATATTTGCATTTATTCACAGAGATAAACAGATGTTACAGCTGAGGGAGTTCTGATAGCATAAAAATGGGGAAAATATTTTATATATTTATATACAATTTTTTTATGCAAATAAATAGTTATAAGCACAAATGGACAATCATGTTATTTATTAATACAAATGACATTTAAAATCTTTAAAATATGTTAAAGGCATAAATCTAGTAAAGGTTTTCATTTAATAAATAACTCTGAAGAGTTGCTCAATTTCAAGAGATTCCATATAGATATATAATTGTTAATGCAATATCATATTTTTTGTAAGAAGCCTAAAATGTTCTTAATAAACATAACATTAATTATGACCTTGTAATATTTCACTATATTCTTTTGCTCGCCGCTGTATATTTATTTAGTTCTGCTTTTTCGCTTAGTTTTCTCAGCATTTTTTTGAGAGGCTCGTTCTGGGCTCTGCCTTAGCTGATTGGTCGAGATTCTTGGGGCTTGGCTTCCGTGACGTCACGCGGCGCACGCCCCTCGTGGACTGGAATGTATCTATCAGATACGTGGCTGCGTGACGTAGCCGCTGCTGACGTAGCCCCGACCCACCGCCGCTCGCCAAATCAGGGCCTATGTCAACGTTGGCCCACAACTAATGAACTTTCTGTTGCACAACGCCGCGCATTTAATCATCATTATTTTCCTGGCTTGGCTATACCTTTTCACTTTCCCTGGTAATTAGTAGGTAAACCCGCACACACACACTCATAAACACCCCCTCCCAGTCTGGGGAGCGTTGCGTGTTCTGGGTGTAGATACAGCCACTCAGATACACATATTTTCTGTACATGCTAAACGCTGTCGCAGCAGGTACCTAGAGCATGCTTTTGGGCGCTCTGTGAGCCTGTTCCGAGCGTGGAGCGTGCCAAATGTTTGGTTGTATTCCAAGTCCCGCCGGAGCTTCGTTAATGCCCCTCGGGGGTCATTGTGGGGCTAGTAGGGGGACTGAGGGTGTGGGGACAAGGTTAAGGGTGTGGACAAAGCGTATACACAAAACGTTAACAGGGTTGCGTTAGGACAGGCTCGACACTAAGCGATTTTTATCATCATTACAGTGAGCAAAAAAAGGTAATTAAAAAATAGATTTAGAATGTAAATCTAATTTAAATTTTTCAATTATTTAAAATCATTTATTGGAAATTTTAAATAATTTCAAAGAGTTACCCAAAAGTAATCAATGCGAATTTGTATATTTCTTTATTGGTGTTACATTTTTAAAGCATACTTGTGGGTAATATTTTAATTGTTTTGAAACTGAAGAACTAGTTAACTTTATTTTGCTATTTATTTGTTTTAAAAGTCAACTGAGCTCTTAATTTTAAAATCTTAAAAAAGTCAGTGCTCTTAGCATCTTCAAAATAACAATAACCGATGCCTTTACATTTTCATTATCATTCTCTTTGTGTAAAAGACTCCTTAAGTTCCTTTTTGTAAACTTCTTAAAATACTTTTATAAATAAATTATAAATTATGGAAAGTCTTTCACGTACGAGGTCTCAATATAAATACCTGCCACTTACTTGCATGCCCAAAATTTCCATAACCTTCAAGAACACTTTACCAGCTCTCTATAAAAAGCGCCTCCTCATTATCTGACACATTTTTAGCTCGGAGCTGGGGGAGATGTGTCGTTTTTATTTACCGAAAAATACGAAAAGCCTGGAAATGCTTATTTTCATTTGCAGCAAGCCACCGTAAGAGGCAATCCATTATGCCCAGTGGCAGCCACATTTTGTGGCCCCACAACAAACGGGATCCATTGAACGTGCTGCGTTTGCATAGCAGCTAGGCAAATAGAGTTCTCCTCGACGCTTGGTTAAATGGAATTGGAAATGATAATGGGAATTCTACAACTCGTACATAGATATTGAAAAGTATCTGAGGATACACCCCGATTCCGAAGGCAGTCGGCAGCCTTTATTTCAGTTGAATCTTTGTTTGCATACGGGAAATGCATTAAACAGCATATGACACGTGGATATCTATACACAAAGTACAGATGCATTTTCATTTCCTGCCTCTACGGCTTTGTAAACTTGTAAACACATTGATGGGATTTATCGGTTCTATTAGGTTGTAAAGTTTTTGATGCATTTCTTCAGATTTTCGCGATTTAATTACCTAAAGTATTTGTGATCCGTGCAGTGATGTTCTTGATCTATTTTATAAATTTATAAATAGACAATTAAGACTATAAAACTGAAATACTACGAATTATTTATCGATAAATATATTATATTTAATTTTAAGAATAAGATTAGGGTATAGATCATACAGATATAAATCAATTTATTTATAGTTTTTTATATACATGTTTTTTTATTTATATATATAAAATGTTAACGATTCCAACGATTTAAAATAAAATATATTGCCAATTAACGATTAAATATATTAAACGCGGTTTTTGTAATTGTTTGAATATGTTTGAAAATAATGAAGATGTTTACTGGCTAATAAATTAAAAAAATATATTTATATAATAGATTTTATAATTAATTATAAATAATGTAATACATTTAATAATTCAAATATTTTTCTCTTTTAATAAGTTACATCCGTATATGTACATATATATAAAAATGCTTCCCACAATCTTAATTAAAGTACCAATGATTTAGTTATTTTTACTGAATTTGAAGTATTTATAAGGGAAAAATAATATAATATTTAATTAATAATATAATATAAATAATAACAATAATAATAATAATATTAAAAAATATTTCAAGGAGAGCTAGAGCTTAAAAATAAATAATATTACACAAAGTAATTGTATTTGTAATTGTATAGTATAAAAATAAACCAAAAAATTAAACATATTTTCAGATATTTTTAAAACCTTTTTTAAATTTTCAATTAAAAACTCTCCGCGTCTTGAAACCAGTTACCGTTAAGCGATTAGTAAGTGTACAGATCAATTGCGGATTCATAAATTTGCATTGACTCGACTTAATGGACAGGCAGCGGCAACGGATGCCCAGGAGATGGCCGCCATGTGGTGTGCAGTCAAGAGTTGCATCCACTTCGCGGCGGGCTGCATGCAATTTCAAGCAGAACCCTGAACCGGCGATCCGAAATAAACGAAAATCTGTGCAGCGACGAGGCGCCTGCAATTCCAGTTTGCCGTCTGCCGCGAGTCAATAGCCTCGGATGGATATAGTCTGTCTTTACCCCGGGCCAGGGACAGGGACCGGGACCATGGTCGCTGGAGAGAGAGAAAGAGAAGAGCAGAGACCAGTTCTCGGGGCGCGCAAACCGGAGCGTGCCTAGAGCTGAGAGCGACGGATGTGAGAATTCGGGGGACCTGGAGAGCGGCGGCAACGGCGAGTCCACATAGAGCCAGAGCCCGGCGGAGGCCTTTCCATTGTTTGGCGCGCCATTCATTTGCTAGCCAGCATTCGTGGCGTGCGGTTAAAGATACCAAGTTAAAGATACAGATACACGCGAGTGCGGACGGGCGACTCGAGGCAGTCACCGAATCGAAAACATATCCAGAAATATCTCAGAAATTTTGAAACCATATCAAAATTGTTATCACTGTGCAAAAACGGTTTTACGCTTTTATTTTTTGGCCAGCAACATGTTCTACCGTTGATGCGCATGCGCCTTCAAGTATTCTATGCTACGTGGGTGGCCGACCAAGACGTCGACGACGTGTTAAAGGACAAAGAGCCAAGCCAAAGGACATTTCGTATTATTCAACCAATTTCTATTGTTATTGCCCCGGAAAAGTGCCGTGAAAAGTGATCTAAAATCTGGTGTGATTAGACAATAGGTCACCGAGGAATACGGAATAACATATCCCCATCGCAACTCCCAAGGAAACCCCACCCGAAGTTTACATAATCCCTTCGAGATGTCCACCGCATCGTCGAGCAACTCCAGCGGCGAGGAGGTGGCCAAGAAGCCAGGCACCAACAACGAGGAGAGCTCCCACCTGCTGGAATCCGCCGACAATGGGGCCAAATACGGTTCCCGGCAGGCGGTCAAAATCGTCAAAGCCAGCGAGAATGGACGCACCAGCTCCACTCCACATGTACGCATTAAAATTATGACAAGACACTGAGGGAAAACAAGATCAAAAAGAGACAAATAAAGCCAAGAAAAATCGTAAATTTTCATCTTAAAGAAGAAGGAATTCATTGTTAAAAACATCTTATTTGTTATCCAGCGAACATTTTCTATACACCCGATATTTGTAATACCTTTTTTCCTGTGTACTCTAGCCGCTGGCCAAGTTAACTTAATTTAGGTTGGCCAGCTGGCTAGCCAAGTTAATGCATCATTTTGATTATGACCTTGGTAGAAGCCACGGCGAAAGCCCAATTAACGCAGTGCGAACTAAGGAAAAACGAGACAGGAAATCGGACTTAAAACGGAACGAACTACAAATACCCTAGCCATTAAATACATACATTTATTTAAACTTTTCATAAAGTTAGGGTATAAAAATGAGGCTGCTCCAATGCCAAATATTTGCCCAAAGCAATCTCACTTGTTTGTAAAGCAAACGCGTAGTTGAAGGCACAAAGATGTTGCCGCAAAGAAAAAGATATGGGATATAAATAGTTTACCAGGCAATTATCAGGCCTGAAATGTTTGATTTATTTTCCACCGAAAGCTCTGAACAAGAAAGTAATTTCATATTTCTCTCGGTTATTGCCAGAGTTCAAGTACCTTTCAGGCATCATTTCCGCTTTACATATATAGTTTTAACGATAGGCAATTATTGTTGTTGAGTTTTGGTTGCCGAAACCCAAACATTTTCCAAAATTCATGGAGCTAAGCCCCGCCATTGATGGATCGCCGAGCTTATCAACCTAATGAGTTCCGACGTATGTGGAAACTTTCTATTTTATCTCGTTTTTTTATGTTGGACAAGGTCACACGAAATCATTATCTTGTATTATCTTTTTGAAATTCATTTGGTAAAAAAGCAAAGACACAATTTGATAAGTAAACACTCCGAAATAGGGGGCGTATCACCGATTCCCAGAAGAGAGAAATTATTTATAACAATATGCATGATAGGGATTTGTGTTTTTGCCGAACAAGAGTGGTTATTTCACCGGGACCATTCAATTGAAACTCGTTCCACTGAATGACACTGGATGAGTCAACACTTTGTGGGTTGTGTATTATAATTTTAGTACAAATAAAACACTCATGCAGATTAACTGCGACACCACCCCTTCGAAACCATTTAACATGTTGGGCACAATTCCGGCGGCAACAACAAGATTTTATGAGCAACATTTACATTTTAAAATGCGACGACACGAATTATGAAAAGTCGACCAGTTTCGATAACACACACTATAGTATGGCACATTTTTCGAATATCAATGAGTTGCCCCAAAAGGTTTGCCATTAAGCTGTTTTCACTTTTATATTGCTTAAATCACAGAGCCAAATTACCAAAAAGGTGTTAGCTGTCGCGAAATATTTAAGGTTAATGAAGAGATTATTTAAATAAGAGTGGATATTGGTATTCATATTTCTTTACCTTAAAATACCAACCTTGATCCATTTAGGGCTCTATTGGCATAAGTTAAATAAATTACTTACTAATTATTATAAATAAAATACAATACATTTCAATCAGACATTTTTTATAGAGAATAGTTATTTAAATGTAACTTTTAGCTATTGTGAAAATCCCCTTATTATCTTATCCCCTATATATCTTACTTAGAATTCTTTACCATTCCCGTAATACAAATGCTATAGTTAATAGCTCGGGATTATTATACATTAATTAACCTGGACAAGTCAATAATTATTAAGTATTTCAACGGAATCGGCTTATGCTTTTTGAACCAGTTTATAGGAATGCTAGAGGGAATATTTATGCATATACCATTAGCATGCTTATGACGCGCACTGTTGCGCCTGCTGCCACTGACATTGAAACGAACTTGGACCCCGACGCTCAGGCAGTTGTCATCCTGTGGGGGTTACTGGCTTTGTTTGGGGTGGCAGTAAGTCTAAATTTAGACACAGAACGTCGGGGGACAGCCAATGGATTGACCACATTCGCCGCAGACGGAACTGAATCTAGCCAGATATCGATTTCAGACACTTTAGCCACGATTTGAACGCTTCGTTTGTTCTCCCCGACTGGCAGCCAGTCCGGAGGTGTGTCCCGAGCCCCGTAAATGACAGTTAATATGTGGGCGTACTTACTTGCAGTCCCCGTTCCCATCCCCATCTCCATCTCCTATCCAGCTGCAACTCTCGGTCTGCATTTTCACGGAAGTGATTTGTTGTCCTCCATGGCGTGGGCCGAGATTGGCAATGGCACACCGAGTGGGCTGCTTAAGTGGGCGGCGACACATGAGATATGTATACTTGCACATATAAAAAGTAAGCGACGAAGAGAAAATGGCTATAAATTACCCATATGTTGGCTTGCCAAATGGTTTTTATGCTTGTCCAGGGCAGGGCTTGGGTTTTAAGTTCTTGAATTTTCTTAGGATTTTCTTTGGAAAGTGCCCTCAAGCACTCGCTTCGACATTCGCCAATGGAAATTTATACAGACCTTCTTTGTTGGAAAATGTTATAATAAAGAGCAGAGAATAACTATACATTTCTTTGTTTTTTATAAATTGTTCATTGATTTTTTAAGTACTTATCCAAATAGTAGTATCTTTATTAGAAGTTACGAATATCATTCAACATTAACAAAGGATGTACTATATGAACTTCCCTTTTTCCCTGTCTTGTCAAAGGTCAAGACTAATTAAGATAAAAGCAAGCTTTTCCATTCAGTAAAATCAAAACACACCCCTTTTATGAACAGACAATAAAGCAGACATTCGTATACCACCCAACCAGAATGAGTTCTGTTTATAAACACTAAAGATATCTTTGGAAAGCTTGCGATAAAGAAAAGCTCGAATATGGCCAGCTGATTTGACGTCTGCTATTTTCATATATGTATTCCTGATATTTTGGCAATTTACTGATTGGGCCAGCGATACTCTAGGCTATATATGTCTGTACCGATTATACAGTAATTTATGGCCATTGAACGGAAGTCAATGGAGTACGGCTAATAAGGTGTGTTCGAATGTGGCTAATTGGCGCTGCTTGAGTGACCCTTGGGAGGCCTGCATTAAAAACGGCTACAAATAGAATGGAATGGCAAACATTTGAGGAATATATGAATGTATTAAGAATTCTATCAAATTATTTGAGTTTAGTTTATATCAATGGGTTTTTATGAGTTAATTTTTATCAATCACAGCTTTGCCGTTTCCTCTGTAAATAAACTTTTATTTTGCTCTATTATTTTAGTCAGAAGTTTACTACGATGTAAAGGAGTCATTTCCGATCTTGTTAACCATCTATATTCTTGATCGGGGTCAACAGCAGAGTCGAGCATTTCATGTCCGGCAAATAACAAATTTTTATGCACTTTTTTAAATTTTATAAGGGTTGTCATCATAAAGATATTCAATAATTTACACAAATGAAATATTTTGTTCAATTTTAAATTCAGTATGCAGATTTTTTAACCTAATAAAAGATTTCCAAACTGAAATTAAGGCATTTTCGGCTTTCGGCCGATTTCAAATGAAGATAATTTTGATCTAATTCAAATCGGAGAGGGTATCCAAACTTGGGCTTCCCAAAGTTGGCTTGCTTTCTTGTTATATGATAAGATCTAAAAGATAAGATAATCTTTTACACGCTAATGCTCAAAATCTTTATCTTAGAAGTCAAAAATAAATTAAAAGGTTTTAAATAAATAATACTAATCTGTAATCTAAAAATGAAAAAGGCTTTAAATAAATAATACTAATCTGCAATTATAAATTGGTAATCTGTTTAAACTATTTTTCCTATAGATTTTATTCAAAATTCCCAAGAAATTATACCAATTGTAGCAGGATATCCTGCTTTCAACCCTTATATACAGTTTTATTTGGCTAATTAGGTAATTTCCATTCAGTTAATCTCCCCTTATCGTACAAACTCTATCGGATACTTATGTATATACACAAACAAGCGGTTCATTAAAATGTTCAAGTGGGAACACATAATACTTATACTACTTTACCTCTCAATTTGATAATCAGAATGTCCACAGTTTCTAGTTAAGTGATCACGCGGCATCCCTGTCTTAAAATATTAAGTCAATATTAAGATCTTAAAGGCTTTTCCCGCCCGAAAGCATAATGATTCGCTGACCACTCGGCGTATGAATGATATCGGGGTAGCGAGTGTGCGTGAACTTGCCTCGATTTCGGGGGCGACTTCTGTTTTTGTGACCGGCATAATGAAATAATGAAGCACTTCAGCGCACAATCGGAATGAGGAGAGCATAGCCCAATTTTATTTAGTTTTAGCTTTTTTTGTTACCGGGAGAGTGCAATAAATATGGGTGCACGGCCAATCAATGGAATGCTCCTATCGGTCCGCCAATAAATGTCCTAATCACTGTGCCGGGGGGCTCTTATCGGAGCCCAAGGCTTGATAATACTCACAGGTAGCTGCTGGACTGGCCCTCAGTCCCAATTAGTTGGTCAGAGCAGAACGATCTACCCAAAAAACGATCTCTTCATAGTTGTGAAAGGTAAAAGTAACCAAGAACGATCAGCAGAAGGGATATTTAAGGATAAGTTTAATTCTTAAGGAAGTTGAATTCTTAGGAGGAGGCTTTTAAGCTTGAAACTATCTTTAAATTCTTATTAAAATTACTTACCAAATCTCCATTTACTTTACAGGATCAGGAGAATCTACTCGGCAACATGGTGCACACGTCCACGGAGAACAACTCCAAGAAACTGCCACAATATGTGGCCGCTCTGGCAGCTGCTGGCGGTGCCTTCGCCTGCGGCACTCTGTTGGGCTGGACATCCCCGGCCCAAACGGAAATCGTGGATAACCATAGTGGCTATGATTTCCTGGTGAGCGACAACCAGTTCTCGTGGGTGGGCTCGGCCATGACCCTGGGTGCCGCCTGCGTGTGCATTCCGATTGGTTTCCTCATCAACTTAATTGGCCGCAAGTGGACCATGCTGTTCCTGGTCCTGCCCTTCATCGTCGGCTGGGCGATGCTCATCTGGGCCGCCAACGTTGGCATGATGTATGCCTCCCGCTTCATTCTCGGTATCGCTGGCGGTGCCTTCTGTGTGACCGCTCCCATGTACACGGGCGAGATTGCCCAGAAGGATATCCGCGGAACGCTGGGCAGCTTCTTCCAATTGATGATCACCATTGGTATTCTGTTTGTGTACGCCATTGGCGCCGGCCTGGACATCTTCTGGGTGAGCGTCATCTGCGGTATTTTGCCCCTGATCTTCGGAGTCATCTTCTTCTTCATGCCGGAATCGCCAACTTATTTGGTAAGTTTGTGAATTAAGTCTTTTAATTGGGTTGAATTATGAGGGCTTAGAGGGCATATGCCAGAAGTTGCGTGTCAGGACTTTAACCATCACTGATCTAGATCCTTTTGTAGATATGATAAAATAAATCATTAAATAATGTCTTTCTAAGGCTTAACTACATTCCTAACGTAACAAAAAATATTATCACAAAAATATATATATAATTCAATGGCGCCTTTGAATTGTAGTATGGTAGTATCTTGAGTAGATATAATCGACGAGTCAATCAAAAATAATTTTGGTAAAAATTCCTAACTTAAAAATTATCATCAGGAAAATTTATATAGTATTCCATTCGATGACGCCTTTGAATTATAGTAAGTAGTAGTATCTTGAGTAGATATAATCGGCAAGTCAATCAAAACAATCTTTCGGTAAAACCAAAACCTTAAAGATACGAAAAGCACCACGAGTTTGCCATCAAAAGCGGACGATAAAAAGATAAACAATCGACGAGCACGTCTAACTTTCCGAAATCCCCCTTTGACAGGTTGCCAAAGATCGTTCGGAGGGTGCCATCAAGGCCATCCAGTGGCTGCGTGGCAAGGAGTATGACTACGAACCAGAGCTGGCGGAGCTGCGCGAAACCGATCGGGAGATCCGCGAGAACAAGGTCAATGTGTGGGCTGCCCTGAACCGACCCGTCACCCGCAAGGCTCTGGCCATCAGCCTGGGCCTGATGTTCTTCCAGCAGGTGTGCGGCATCAACGCTGTTATTTTCTACTCGTCGAGGATCTTCAAGGTGGGTTACAGAAAATTATTTACTAAGAAATCGTTAATTGAAACACTTTACCTTTTCAGGAAGCCAACACTGGCATCGGACCCAGGTGGGCAACCATTCTGATCGGCATCATGCAGGTGGTGGCCACCTTTGTCTCCACCGTGGTGGTGGACAAGCTGGGCCGTCGCATCCTTCTGCTGGCCTCGGGCGTTTCCATGGCCATTGCTACCACCGCCATCGGAGTTTACTTCTACCTGCAGAGCCAGGACGAGGCACAGGTGGAGAGTCTGGGCTGGCTGCCAGTGGCTGCTCTGTGCATCTTCATCATCATGTTTTCGATGGGCTATGGACCGGTGCCATGGCTGATGATGGGCGAGCTGTTTGCCACCGACATCAAGGGATTCGCTGGCTCGCTGGCCGGCACCTCCAACTGGCTTTTGGCCTTCGTGGTGACCAAGACGTTCGATGACTTGAACGAGGGCCTCGGTATCGGCGGCACCTTCTGGCTCTTCGCTGGACTGACAGTTCTGGGCGTGTTCTTTGTCTTCTTCGCCGTGCCGGAGACGAAGGGCAAGAGTCTGAACGAGATCCAGCAGGAGCTGGCCGGCAACAGGTCCAACCCGGCTCCTACTCCCGTCAACGGTGCGGAGAAGCAGTAAAGGGGGAAGGAAACTTCCGATTGAGGAGCGCAAGTCGTAAATCGCAAACCGGAAGCTGAGAGACAGACCGGAAATCACTGTTAACTTGCCGTTAATTTACGTTTGATTTAGGTTCGCGTTAAGTGCAAGTCCCGTTGCGTTGGATGGATGAATTTGTTTATAGAATTAAATGTTCGCATAGATTTTGGGTTAGGCATAGAGCGGGAGATCAAGGATCGGGAGAATTGCAGCAAACTATAGCTAAGAGCGAAGACTGAAGGTCAACTGCAGAAAAGCCGCGAGAAATGTTAAGCCACTGTTAACGGCCTGCTTTTGCAGCCATAGAAAAGACAACAGCAATGTAAGAAAAACATATATATCATAATACCTGTATGTATATGTATGCTTATTTAGTGTTACTCCACATTCAATCAACGAATTCAGTTTTTTACAAAATTTTACCAGCAATTTTGCATTTCTTTTCGGGATTTTTTTTAACGTGTTTGCATGCATTTGTTCGATAATTCGTAATATATATTTGTACTATGTATATGTATGTCTATGTATATGAACTATATATATATATATCTAGATGTTTGTGTCCCAATCGAAAGCATTCACTTAGCATTTAGCTCATATAAGTTGTAAGTCCCTTGCAAATTTATTTATTTACGCCCATACAGCGATAGGGAAGTGTTAATATTTTATTTAATAAAACCCGAATTAAAAAACACATACTTTAAATGATTTTTAATACGATATTTCGAAATTTCGACATTTGAATTTAATTGTATAATCACAGCTCACAGCTGAAAGCTATAAAAAGTCCCCGTCTATCATTGTTAAATTTGCATAAACATAGTTTTTATGGAATAACACAACTACTGATGATAACGCGAAAAATAAATATATATATTTAATATGTAACAAGTTCTCAGTTATTTATTGGGATTCGTGGATTTTAGTGGGTCTTCGAGGTTGATTTGGTCACTTTTTAAGCCCAGTTCCGTCTTTATAAGTGTCCTTTAGCTTGATTAAGTAGGTGATCATAGGTTTTTATAATTTTGGGGACCAGTTAAACAATTTGGTTGTGGCTGCTCGGGTTTCAGGGTCAGATCCGCATCGACTTCTTCAGTATGAGTCTCCTTTCGGCTCTGCATATTGTGGCTCATCGTCTTTTATGGCCAGGTTCTCGTCGAAATCAGTGTTCTCTGGCACATCGTTCAATTTAGGATAATCTGGCTCGCCGGGCATTATGCCATTATGCATGGCCTTTAAGGGGATCAGCACACGGTCCATACGCTGCATCAGGGCCATCATTCTTTTTCGCAAGTTTTCTAATTCGGCGAAATCAGCTTCTGAAGCGGTATCCTTGGTATCAGTGCTGGGATTCATTTTGAAAGTCTTATAGACTTCGATTCGGGAGAGGGAAGTTTGACTAAAGAAACCGAGCTTATTACGATTTAATTTCTCTACTCTGCTCTACTCTATCTTACTCAACTGAATTTCAAACAATTTTAATTCCAAATTGTTTAATAAAGGTAGATTATATTTTGCAACAATAACTTCATATAAAAAATACAATTCTTATCATTTTACAACAGCTATAAATAAATTAAAGTTATCGCGATTCTCGAACATAATTTAACTCTCCCTCAGCCAGTCCATTTTATACAATTCTATTACAATTAAGTTGTAAAAAAATAATAAGTTATAATCTCAGATGATGCTAGTTCAGATGCCAGAATTCTTTAGAAGAAATCATTTCGTTTGAAGTTGAGGATGCGCAGCAGGCCATGTTCTGCGCCCATGGCCACCCACGAGTGTGCCGAGGAGTTCCAGTTGCAGCGAACGCAGTTGTTTCGTGTTAAAGCTAGAGAGTGTGGATTCTTGGGGAGACGCTTCTCCGACAGGTATGGACATTTTCGGGCAGATTGGGGAGGCGCTTCGACTAGAGGATTGATCTGCACACCATAGTCCCTATGGAATTCATCCGGACTAATTACGTCGTTTGGGTTTGGCTTTCCAGTGCCCAAATGTCGCAGTTCAGTGGTAGATACAGCCCGGTAGTTGATCATCGTCTTGGCCAGATAAGCCCCACGGGTAACGGCTTTGGCATGGAGAAAGGCCAGGTCGCCGATATCCGTCACCAGCACCATGTAATTCTGCTGGCAGTTCGCATGCATGGAACGACTCGCTGTCAAAGTGCTATCCAGTGTTCGGGATTCGAATTCTATGCCCGCAGGATTAAGCAATATCGCACGTGAGTTGTAGTCTGCCACAGAATTTTAATAAATAATATTAAATGCTGTTTTAATTAGAAATAATCGATTATGCTTACGGGTACTGCTGAGCACTATCGCCTCGCTAACAGGGGACCAAGTGAATGTGGCTAAATATATATTGTTCCAGGTGCTCTGCATCAGTGTCGTCGGTTGCGACCAGTTCATAATGTCGTAGACCAAAAATTTACGAACTGAAGTGCCCACCGCTAACCAACGTATTCCATTAATATCGTAATGCAGTTCCATAACTGTAAAGAATTAAAATCGAATAAATACATGGTTTATTTCAATTACTTTGGCAGCTTACATTGGACATTCCGCTCGCCCAGATATAGGGCATTTGAAGGCACAAAAGTACAGGCTTGATCGTTATTCCGCCTAAAACAATTAATGCTCTCCGTATCGCCAATGTCCCAGAAGGCTATGCGGCCACTAGCGTAGCCTGTTGCCAGGAAATTGTGTCCGGAGGCCTGGGAAAATAATTAAAATTTAATGAAATTCACTTTCTTCATATTATTTCTTTTGATAACTTTTACTTACCTCTGACCAACATATTTTCGTGCATTGATCATCAGCAGGCGGCTGGTCCACATCCAAACTGAGAGTTATCACAGCATCCAATTGGATAACCACATGTTCGCCAGCTATTTTTTTATGTTCGACCTCTAGTGGCAAAGCATAGATGTGGACATTACTCGTGGCATGGGCCACAGCCAAAAGGCCCAAACGATTTGTTGCCTGATCGTAGCCACCACTGGGTAAAAAGGCGAAGCTATGGACCGGTCCATTGGGCACGCGTATTCCGTAATGAAGCTCGGGCCGTACGCTCCATGTTTCGTCGTTCGAAGGCCCCTCCGTACATTTAAGCAGCATCAAAAGGGCGTCTTCCTGCTTCAGTTTTGTATGCCGTGCAAAGGATTTCATCCTGGATCGCAGGGAACATAGCAAATACTGATCCGTACTCGTTGAGGGCATTGGCACCCAGGCCAGCTGTCTAACAGGCCCGCCGAGATAGCCCACATATTCGCCTGAATGAAGAAACTCGCACAGAGTTAAATATTTGAATTTGGCATTTCCTACTTTAAACTATACCTTCTTTGTTAAAACCCTCAAGCGGGGCCAAGCGCTGCCAGTCCGAGTCCTGACTTGCTTTACCATAAGCATAGCGCACAGATGTTTGCTCTTTGGGGGGCAGCAAACTACGGGCATCTTCCAGTGACAGGGTTGAGTAGCCAGGCACAAGATGGCAATACAATGGACTGCTTGAATAATTCATTTGCAGACTAAAGAAAAAAAGCATTAGCAAACGTTTTAAGCAAATGGGTTATACAATGTATAATGTATACTCACAATTCCTCCCATTTATGGGTCGAACTAGATCTTTGTGTTACCTCACGTAAGAATACTGTAGTGTATAAAAAATAAAACCATTATTAATCAACACGTACACGTTGGAAGGCTTTTACTTACAAGGCTTTGTTGCATGTTCGCCGGCATTTCCTGGGCGCCTTTTATAGGTCCTTTTTCTACTGTGCTTAGACTTTTCGCAATCGCTGCCATCTTGCTCGGCGGTAATGGAATCCTCATTGGAATCGACTCCCTCCGAATCGTACTCCTCAGAGGATTCCTTGTCATTCGCCATATCGTATTCGGAGGAATCGCTGCCATCGAACTCGTTTTTGACAGAACTGTGTTCACCAATTTTTTTCAACTTTGTTTCAGCCCTATAACGGAAAATAATATTATAAATGTTAAAACATTTTATATTTTAATCTTAATATTTGGTATCTTACGATAATATAATAACAGTAGAGATACATAATACACAAATCGCTGTATTTTTTTCAAATCAATTAAAATAGTGCCCAAAAGTATGTTATGAAATGTTACCAGATAGACAGGGATACCTGGAGACACCCTTAACATATTGGTGTCAAACATAATTTGTATTTGATTTCGTAACGAAAGTATTGCATTGCATAAGCACATTTTTAATCGACTTTCAATCCTTTACACATCGTGTTAAAAGAGGTACTCATATATTTCTTATAAAAAATACAGCTAAATTTAGTTAAAAAAGAACCCATATATTTCTTATCAAAAATAAAACCAACATCCTTCATTTCCATGTCTTACTTGATTGTGGACTTCCGTTTAGCCCGTCCTGCATTGCTGAACACCATTTTGCCATCATCTTCTGCCATCTGCTGTTCATCCTTAACCATCGATGTCTCTGCTAACTGCTTGCGCCTCGAGCAGACCCGAAAATGACCCGGAAGCGTCAGTATGGTGTATGACCGGTGGCAGATTTCGCATTCCAAACGCTGCTTGTTGCCGCAGGTCTCCAGATGAAGCATCATTCCCAAAGCACTGCCCAGTTGATGGTCGCAGAGGCGACATACCAACTTCTTTTTTGATTCCTCCAGATAGGCTTTCATCATAAGCATTACCCAGCTCCGTGTGATGTTCTGTGTTAACGAAATGATTAGGACTTGAATTTACTGGGTGTTTTCATAACTTACCTTTGGTGTTTCTCCGAAAAGCCAGCCGACTCCATAGTGCTCCTCCAAATGGCTTTGCCACTTCACTTTGCTGGTGCGTGCCAGGCACAATCCGCATTGCAGCGGACCCTTGCCCGTACCTTCTTTCGTTAGAACCTCTTCGCTGTCCAACTGCTCCCGTTTCCGGATGAGCAGCAGACGTAGATTAAAAGAGCTGCAAGTTTCTTCTTTTTTCTTCTGTTGGCCGGAGCAAGATTGCCTATGTAAGGGAAATGAGAGTTTGGCATAGGATCTCTTGCAGAGGTCGCACTCCACGCGCTGCTTATCACCACAGCTCTCCAGATGGACAATCATGCCAATGTGCGAGCCCAACTGTCGTTGACAGAGGCGGCAAGTTATCTTTTTGCCGCTGCCATCGATATACTTCTTCATAAGTCTTAAGACCGAGGCGCGCGTAATGTTTGGTGTCTCGCCGACAAGCCAACCCACTCCATAGTGTTCTGCCAGATGGGATTGCCAATCCTTTTCGGTGCTGCGAGCCAGGCACAAGCCGCATTGCAGCGGACCTTGGCCTTTGCCTTCTTCTGTTAGTACTTCATCACTGTCTAACTGTTCCCGGTTTCGGATAAGCAGCAGGCGTATATTAAAGGCTTGAGAAACACCGGGATCTTGCTTTAATTCAGTCTTTAGTTTTTTTGAAGCGCTAGTTTGTTCTGTATCGGAAGGAGCATCTCGCTTTCTTTTTCTTTTGGAAGCTGAATTAGCAGCGGCTTCGGGGTTGTCTTTTTCTTCTGTTCCCAAAGTCTCACTAAGAGTTTGTGGCTGCGTTGCAGCGCTGATTTTCTTACCCCTTTTGGGAACAGAGTCTCGGATGACTTCATCTTTGGGAGGACGTACATCTGATGTGTCATGTGGAACTGAACAAACACGAGAAGAACTCCTACGAGTACCGACCTCTACGGGTGGGGAATCTGCTAAGGATGCAACTATTTTGGAATCTGTCTGAGGTGTGTTTCGGGACTGCCGTTTCTTTTTGGATTTAATAGGAATTGAAGGCTTATCCTCATCGTCTGTGGCATCAACATTTTTAGGGATTGGACAATTAATTTGTTCGCAAGTTGAAGCTGGATTCGGTTTCGCTGCAGCTTTATTTTCCTCTTGGCTACCTAAATCAGTTTTTATGTTCTTACTAACAGCTGAACTTATTAGTTTAGCGGTTTCACTGCGCGACTGACGCTTCGGATTCGAATTTGGCCTGTGATCTGGTTCTTCTGCAGCCTTTAATTCCTGTGGATTTTGTGAATCCGTATTTTTAGTTTCCTCATCCAATGTCAGCTCATCTTTGGAAACGGGTGGAGGAACAACAGTTGATTTCCTACTCCGAGACTGGTGCTTTGATCTCTCTGAATGTTTACTGTGACTCGGTTTCTCGGCTTTAACTTCTTCTGGATCTTTAACTTCTTCCGGTCTCCCTATGTCTATTTTGCTTTCCTCTAACTTGGTAATTGGTTGAGCTGGAATGGGATCTTTGGGTGTTCTGCTACGAGACTTTCGACTTGCTCTTGTTTTAACGGCTTCGATGGGTTCCAATGGCTTAGAAGAAGTGTCTGCCACTTCAGTGATTGCAGAAGCTGTGGAGTCTGATTTGGTTTTGTGCCTTGATGCTCGCTTTCCTCTTATATTTACAGAATTTGGTAACTCAATTGCTTGCTCTTCTTTTTCTCTATCTATCACAGATTCAGAAACGATTGAGGTCCGAGTTTTTCGTTTTTCTTTTCTTCCCTTAGCTTCTTTACGTTCTTTTTGAATATTATGCTCATCTTCTTTTTGTTCAGGATTAGTTTTGATTTTCAGAGAAGCTTCAGCTTGTTTTGAAGGAGTGACATTAGGAAAGCCAGGACTTTGCTTTCCTTTGGATTTCTCGGATGTTACTAACTCTTCTACAGCTTTTAGCTCTGTCTGATTTTTATTAGATACAGAATTGTCGTTTTTCTCGACAGTGGTTTCAAGCAAGCTAAGTTTTTCGGAACCTTTTACACTTTCCCTAGGAGTTGAACATTCTTGAGACTCACTTTTCGATTGTATTTTCGCTTTAGCTTTACTTGTTTTGGAAGCTTCTTTGCTTGTGGAGGGCTCTTCGGAATGAATTTCTATAGCTGTAGTATCGAATTCCTTCTTGGGAGATGGTTTTCTTGACTGCTTCCTGCTTCTTTTGGATTTTTTGTCATCAATTGTTAAATCTTTTTCGTTTATCACAGATTCCGTCTGTTCTAGCTCATTGACAGCTTCTTGTTGTTTGTTTTCGGGCTCAATCTCTGCGTCCAAGCTTGATTCTTTACTTTTACCTTCAAGATCATCCCACTTGACCTGCTTCGAACTGGCTGCTTCTATCGATACTGGGGTTTCATCAAGACTTGTGTCCTCGTTAATTGGGTTATCCTCAAAATAGATGGGACAATCACTACTATCCGAGTCGGATATTTGATTTTTGGGTCTATTAGGAAAGTCGTCATCCACTGGCCTATGCTGCTCTTCTTCAGTCTCATCGTAGTCCGGAGTAGCATCGTCGCTAATATCAGTTTCATTGATTCTCATTTGCCGTACTCGCTTGCTACGCACTGGGGTCTTGGAACGCTTCTCTTCTTTAGTATTAAAGCCCAGGAACACGGTACCATCATCATCACTGGTGCTCGAGGTAGGAACGCGACCGCCTCCAACATTTGCACATACGGGATGGAGAAACTCTAGACCAATTTCTTCGGATTTCTTTCTCGAGTTTCGTTTGTTGAGAACAGGTCGTGTTTTCACCCGTTTCTTACGTGGCATCCCTTTCGTAGTCTCCTCCGAACCGGGCGGAGTTGGCGATAGCTTTTTCTTGGTCTGTGGTGTCACGTTTTCAGCATTCAGGTGCGTTATTAAATTCTGTATTCCAGTGGATTCCGGAGTAATAACCTCTGTGGGCACCTCTTTTCGAAATGGCAACTTAGCATCGCCCTGAGGGGGCGGTTGTTCCTGGGAGAGAATGTCTATAAGGGAGACTGATGCCGTTGCTGCTGCTGGTTGTGTTTGTTCCAGGGCTTCATGAATACTACTCTTTTTACTTGTTTTCATTTTGGGCATTTTAGGTGGATGATATAGCTGGGTTAGGTCACGCTCTATGGGGGATTTGGACGCATTTTGGGAATCTGGTTGGCTACTGGTTTTCGCTTCTTTTGCTGTACTGAAAGCTTCATTGGACTCATCTTCTGTGGACTGCTGCTCATCTTCTTTGGAATCTTTGACTTCCTGCTGTTTTTCATTATCTTCAGAATCACTGGCTCCCTGCATTTTGTCTTCTTTGGACTGGCTGACTTCCTGCTGCTTATCATCTTCTCTAAACTCTAGAGCTTGCTCATCGTTAACTGGCACCTGCTTGGGATTGTGTTTAACACTAATTAAATTAAGATTTACGTTTTCTGACCTTTGATTATTTAAATATACAATTACCTCGATTTCTTTGATACCAGCACCTAGACGATCCTCCTTCAGAAAACTCTGATCGATAGTTACCGATGTCGCCTCAATATCGCTTGTTTCGACATCATCTAGCTTGGTTTTCTTTGCCTCCGGGGACTTGTTTTGGATGCTAGGCCTTTTATTCCTTTGCACTAAATTTATTTTGGCCTTTTTAGATCTGAGGGAGACTCGCTTTGCTGGAGGATTAACCTCCTTGGCAGGTCCCGAATCAGGCGTTGTTTCGAGCTGGTTTTTTAGGATCCCTTTCGATGCCTTCTCTGGTAATTTATTAAGGGATATATCTGGCTCTGTGCGTTTTTCACCTATTAGACTTTCACTTGAAGTTGTATCTACCAAGGACTCTGCATTAGTTGCCAGAATTGCAACACCTTCATTGGTAACCGCTGGTAACTCCGTAATTGACTCATCCACGCTGCTCTTCAGCTTAATCGCATTTGGACTGATGCGTAGTATATTGGTACTATCGCAACTCACATCCAAAGTGGCATGCAGTATATCCATATCATCCATTTTCATAATCTTACCAATAGGCAGTTCCTCCTCCGCCGGGCGTCCCTCATCGACGCTTGGTAGCTCCTTGGAAGAAGACGTCGCTGCAGTTAAAGAACTTCCAACCTCTAGCACCCCCTTGTCCTTTTCAGGCGACAGTCCAGTAAAAGAGCATCCTCCGGCGCCACCAAACAGAGCATTCAAGCGTTGTTCTTCCGGCGAGAGATCCATAAAGCTGCTTTCATCTAAGGGGTGCTCTGCAGTTAGTTGAGCTATAAAATCCACGGCGGATTGGACTTTAGAAGCTGATGATAATGCTTTCTGTGATTCTGCGGTCACTGTAGATTCAGGGATCTCTTTTGGTAAGGTGGAAGTATTCTTGGGTTTATCTGCTTGTAAGGGTTCTTGTTCAGAATCTGGCGATATATTTAACTGCTTTGTTGTACTTCCAGTTGAAATATGTATGGGCAAGTCCAGAAAGCTTGTCTCTGTCATTACTTTAGGATTCTCCGGTTCAGCACTATTCACAGGAATGTCAATAAATCTGGATTCAGTGGTCTCATCTTCTTGACGATGCTCTTCTTGATTCGAAGGTGCAGCAGTATTAATGATTATTGTATCTATAGCATTATTCACAGATATAGGCTTTGCTGATTCATTAAATTTGGGAGGTGCCAAGTTGGGCAACTCATTGGTTTTGAGTTTTATTAAATCTTCGGCTTCCCCAGTGGGTGGAGTAAAACCTGACTGCTGTTTTGGATCGACTTCTGAAGATATAGTAATGGATGTTTTTATGGTTGCATTGGAAGAATCCCTTTCTGGAGGAACTGCCGCTTCCGATTGTGTGTTCTGTTTCACCTGCTCGACCTGATTACGTATCTCTTGGGCCATCTCAGCTAGCTTCTGCCGCGGGACTTTGAACTTACTGGCATTCATTATAACCTTGCCGCCCTTCATGATTACTTCGGCAGCGGGTTGTGGCTTGGTCTTCAGGATAGAGGCCACTATTGTAGTACTGCTTGGCAAACCCAGGTTACTCAAGTCGATCTTCTCGTTAGGGGCCAGTACCTTGTTTTCCAGCACAATCAAGGGTGGTGGCGACGGACTCTTCTGGGAAATTATTGGAGCTTCTAGAGGCGAAGCCAATTGATTTGCTGCAGCAGTTGGTAATGGAGCCTTTGGTGGATTTTGTATAAGAAGGTGCGGAGATTGTGGCTGATTTTGTAGCGGAGTTTTTATGGGAATATGTGAAGCATCTTGTGAGGATTTCTGCATAGAAACATGCGGAGTTTGTGGCTGATATTGTGTCGGCTTCTGCTGAGGAGGAGGATGCCTTTCGAAAGCCTTTTGCTGCAGAAGCTCCTGCTGGTTCCTCAACTGAATTTCATCGGTGGTCATGCACATGGTCCGATGTTTGGGCAACTGATTCATAAAATTAAGCAGCAATGGTGGGTGTTTTGGACGCACACTCAGATCCGCCTTGGGAATAGGGAAAGACCCACTACTACTAGCAGTAGCAGCAGCATGGGTGCTTCCTCCACTGCGAGGAACAGAGCCCTGAGTAGCAGTTGCCGGGGCCTTGGGTGCTGGCAGGGGATTCTGCTTCTGGTTTTGGGTGGAACTGTTCATGCTCTTGTTAAGAATCCTATTCTTTAGCATAGCCTTTACGTGCATCGAGCGTTCCAGACTGGAGGATGTTGAGGCCAATGGTGTCGTTTGAATTTGCACCGTCTTTTCCATACTATCTGAGATCTTAATACGTTTCACTGCTGTCTGCGGCAAGGCTGTGAGGGAAGAAAGTATAAATAAGACATTAGTGCTCCGGAATATATGTTCGTAAATTCAATGTATTAATTATATTAATATATTTATATATACATAATCATGAAAATCTAAAATGTCTGGCAGAGAACATGTAAATACGCATGTATTACAAGGAGCCTTTAACCTAAAAAGTACTTTATCGGAATAACAAACTTGCTTAAATATAAAATAACCCATTTCGATTAGGGTCGATGCAAACATTAAATAAATACCAATTAATCATAAAACAACAACCCAAAAACCATCACTGGTCGATCAACCCAAATTGGAGTTGGACCGGCACTGGGATTTGAACTCGGGCCAAAAAGCGGACGTAACCTCACTCGACGCGCGCACTTACAGGCTAGGCCATTGAAAGAATATAAACGGGTGTGTCAAAGGTGGCACTTGAAACGAGTTTGCGGTGGGGGGATTCAAAAAAAAATTAATCCATCTTGCGGGAGGATTAAAGTGTACGAATTCTTCAGTCTTATTTAAATCTTTCTTTAATATTTAAATGCTTAGTCTTTTGTAAGCTGTATTAAATATTAAAAAAGTTGTATTTTTCTTTTTAGAAACATTTATTTCTATGGTATTTCCACATTTTTAATCAATACTATTTATGCATTAACCCTTAGATGGAACATAGTACAAAATTTAAGGCCTCAAATTAAATTTCCTTAGACCTTTAACCCCTAGGATGGACGTGAATATTTTTCAAACATTTTTTATGTTTTTTTTTAATTTTAAAATTCAGTAAGGAAAAAAAACATCTTGTATGGTTGTATGGTTACCTAATATCCAACAAAATGTTGTACTAATTATTATAGAAAAAATAATATATATGTATCTTTGATCCTTTCTAACAAAATGAATGAACTAATTGATCCTCAAGACATGTAAATGATTTTTAGGTAAAATTGTAAATGTAAAAGGTAAAAATAAAACATTAGAAGAGAAAAAAACATCCCTCCCCTAAACAGGATCCGAACTCGGGAGAAAAATCGACCAAGAAATAACTCCCTACTGATTATCTGACGTCGCCTCAAGCAGCTGCGCCATCGCGACATTTCGCTGCAACGTGTCCCAAACTCGTAAAACCATTCAAGGCTCTCTGCAGCATGCTAACGGTTTTAATAAATTCAAAAAAAAAGTGTTATTACCAGGCTGATGAAATTGTTGCTGTTGCGAGTGCAATGAGCTTGATGCTGGTGCTGCCGACGCCGCTGCCGCCGTCGTCGCCGCAGTCGCAGATGTAGACTGCGCAGTGGCAGAGGATGAACTGCTACTACTGGGCGAGAGTGTTATTCCCGCCCTTGCGCCTGAACTTTGCTTGCTTAGCACCTCCGCCAGCTTCCTGTCCAGGCCAGCTTCCTTTAGCTTTTTGAAATCCAGATTGACCGTCTTGATTATCCGCCTGGGCGGTGCTGCAGTTCTGGCACTCGACGACGGCGAAGACGCTGGCAGCGGAGGAGCATCGGCCCTGCTGTTGCTGGAATCCGCCATTGCCGGCGGTGGACCCATGACGCCAAGCTCCTGCCTCTTGCTGTCCATCCCGGGGCCGATTGTCGATGCTACAAATTAAGAATTCTAGCCTTCCGCCCAGTTTTCCATGGAACTGTCGCAAGAAAATTGAATAAATCACACACACACAATGCGGGTCTGACGTCTTTGATTATTGAATACCGGCCGCGGCAAAGGAACAATTTTTTGTAATTCCTTTTTTCTTGACTAAAACATTACACAGACACTATTTATGTTTCGATTTTAACCGTGGCCTGTCCTTTTTTAAACTTTAAAATTGAAAAAATCCAAGCATGTGCAATACAGCTGTAACAGTGTTGCCAGATGAAAATTTGACTTTCCCACTAAAAAATCTGAAACAGTTGAAATATTCCCCTAAAAAATCCAGTTTCCCCTAAATTAAAACAAAACGTTAAATCTAAAAATATATAGAAGAAATATCTTATTATGACTTTGGAAAAAGTTTACATTTTAAAAATCTTCCAGAATAATAATGGCCCCGAGACCTTAGTTCATTTTTGCCATTTTTAGGGGTTTTCTATTCTAGGCGTTTTTGGCATATTTTAGTAAATCGTAAATTTTGTGGTGTTTTTCCAAAACATTTAAAAAACCCCTAAACTTTCCCCCTAACAATTTCCCCCCCCTAAAATTCCCTCTAGGTCGTCAAAAAACCCCTAAATTTAGACGGAAAACCCCTGATCTGGGATAACTCAATTGTTTTTTCCCCATCGATATATCGCGTTTCGAGATATAATTTTGTTTAATTTCAGAAAATCAGGTAAGTAAGTTATACCATATTGCTTTATAACGTATTTTCACAGCATACTAAACATTTGTAGCTTTCTCATAAAGATAACTTGTCAATACAAAATATCTACATAATTTTTTGTATGACAAGACCATACATTTTGTCTTTTCGTAAGTTAAGCAAATTGGTAAAATTTCAAATAAATGTTAAATGATGTGTTTAATAATTCAATTTCAATTATTTTAAATTGTTTCTTTAAGAAAGTAAAAATAAAATGCAAAAGATACTATCAACAAAAATATCACAGTATATAACAACATAGGAAACCAGAAGAATACCTTTAATGTAGCGTGCAATATTGAAAAAAAAAAATCTAATAAATTTTTAAATAAATTAAAGCTATGGATTATCGAAATGACCAATATTTATACATTAACAGTTTCTCAATAAACCTAAACTATCGAACTCCAGAAAACTCCCACCACTAGCTGGAGGCGTGTTGACAACCCTGTTCTGTACACCAACAACAATTTTCCGAAAAATTTCTACCGAACGCGAAAACTTTTTTAGTAATCTGAATTTCAATAAAGAAACCCCGAAATGGACTTCCAGAACCGTGCCGGGGGCAAGACCGGCAGCGGAGGCGTGGCCTCATGGTCGGAAACGAACCGCGACCGGAAGGAGCGCCTGCGGCAGCTCGCCCTCGAGACCATCGATCTGAACAAGGATCCGTACTTCATGAAAAACCACTTGGGCTCCTACGAATGCAAGCTCTGTCTGACGCTGCACAACAACGAGGGCAGCTACCTGGCCCACACGCAGGGCAAGAAGCATCAGGAGAACCTGGCCCGTCGAGCCGCCAAGGAGGCCAAGGAGGCACCGTCATCCCTGCTGGCACCGGAGAAGCCGCGCGTCGAGCCAAAGAAGTTTGTAAAAATCGGACGGCCTGGTTATAGGGTGACCAAGCAGCGAGAGCTCAGCAATGGCCAGCAGTCACTGCTTTTCCAAATTGATTACCCGGAAATTTCGGAGAACATTGTTCCGCGTCATCGCTTCATGTCCGCCTACGAGCAAAAGATTGAGCCGCCAGACCGCAAATGGCAGTACCTGCTGTTCGCCTCCGAGCCGTATGAGACCATTGGGTTCAAGGTACCATCGCGGGAGGTGGAGAAGAGCGAGGGCAAGTTCTGGACGCACTGGAATCGCGACACCAAGCAGTTCTTCCTGCAGTTTGCCTTCAAGTTTGAGCCCAAGATTATGCCGCCACCGCCGCCGAACATGCATCGGGCGATGGGACCGCCTGGCGGAGGTTTCCCAATGCCGGGACCACCGCGGCCCGCCGCCATGCATCCCATGTTCAACGGCGTTCCACCACCACCGCCTATGTAGGAAATATCGTCAAATATCCCCAAAATACAAGAATAAACCATTTTTACTAAATACAACTCAATGCTTAGTATATTTACGTTTTTAAGTTTAGGAAATTGAAAAAATATTGCTGGATTCTTTGTAACTCTCGTGTGTCTTACAAATCTCAATCGCGTTTAAGGTAAGAGTAAGTCTAAATCTAAGTGGCTTAACCTAGTCAATATACACACTAGCAGCGATGCCACGGAAATGGCCAACGAGTTAAGTCAACCCAAAGTATGTGTGGAATATTGTAGATACCAAATATAATTACTTCAGATTTTGATCCTTAGCTATTTCAGTAGCCTGTGTCCCACATCCCCATTTAGATCTTTTCGCGCTTCTTGAAGTTCCTCTTAGATGCACATCTATTGATTATGTCCGATACGTGTGGCTTGTGCTCAAAGATCTTCATGAGCTGACTTTGTGCCTCGTTGATGCCCTCGGTAATGATCTTGCTTCGTTGGATATTGCCCTGGAGATACAATGTAATTACTGAACGGCTATAGTGTTAATTATAAGTTTACCTTTAACAATTCCGTGACACGCTCCATTTCGTTGTGCTTATCCTTGTCCTTTTCCAGATCTTTAAGCATAACCTCTAGCTGTCCTAAGCTGACCATCTCTGATTCGTTCTGTTTAGAGCATAGTTTGGATAATTTTGCCATATATACATATATGTTTTATTGTCCTTACCAAGTCCTCCATTTGCGAACTCAAATGATAGATCTTCCATCCATTGATTTTGCCCTGGACATTCGGTTGATTAGCCAAATCGATTACTGTGGCACGGCGCTCCTCTCTCGGCTTCACATCGGTATACCGATGGAAGTGATTGTTGGCCAACTTGTGAGTGGGCTTATACGTCTGCAATAGCGGAAAATTATAATCAGATGGTCCCGAGATGAGACATTCATCCTGAACTCACATTGAGCAGAGCACAGTTGCGCGGACGACGGATGACAAAGTCCACCGGATTGGCATTCTCCTTGTTGCCCGTCACGGCCGGTGTACTGTTCCGATGGTTGGCATCGCCTGGCGCACTATTGGATGCCGGCACGCCCGGTGGCGCCGGCGCTGCTGCTACCAGCAGCCCTCCATTGTTGTGCTTCTGCGTGTAGGCAGCACCAGTTGGCGCTGATGGTTCCGCACTAGGCGGTGGCAGAGACAGAGATGCCTGACTTTGCGTAGAGTGCTGGCTGTCATTGCTGTGGGGGATGGGAAATTACCAATGATGTCTTCTGGGACTGGTGTGCTATGGTAAAACTCACGTTGATCGTCGCGGCTTCTTTCTGGAGGAGCAGTCATAGCCCGCGCTAGAGCTATTGCCCGTGCCGTTCAGTCGAGGACCTGCCTGCTGGTGTTGCACTTGCGAGGAGGAACCCACCACCAGGTGAGGCGCTTGCTGCTGCTGCTGCTGAGGTGGCTGTTGCTGCTGTGGCGTCGGTACTTGCACATCCACAAAGGCGCTGTTGCCGCTACGAGCGCCCAGGGAGGAGTGACTCAAGCTCTGTTGAATGGATTGATGTGAAGAGTACAGCTTCAAGGAGTAAATAATATTGAAGTTAAACAATTAACTTAAGTCTCGTTCTATATTTACCTCATTGATGGGGTTAAAGTGCGTGGCATTTTCCCGCGCACTGGCACCAGCAGCCGGTGGCGGATCTCCAATCCTGTCCTGCAATTGTTGTTGATCCACGCCGGGCGACGAGTTCGCCGATACAGTTGTGGATCCATCCGAGGAAGCCGGCGATTCTGCTCGAGAATTTCTCGTTGAAGAAACGGCTGTACCAGCTCCTGTGGATGCTACATTTGTTACGCCTCCGCCGCTGCTAGCCTGCACTCCATGTGTCGCAGCCCGTTCCCGTTCCTTCTTGGCCAACGCTTCCACGGTGAGACCAGAGTTGATTCCGCTCGATGTCGGCACCGCCACGGACACGGGCTGCAGATTGAAGGTGGTTCCTGGACTCGGACCACTTGTGTTGCTCGCCATGGAAAGCAACGTAGGCGCCAGATTCTTTGCCGCTCGGATAGGCGAACCCTCTGCATCACGCTTGCGCATAAAGTTGGGCACCAACGATCCACCGCCACCTCCTGAGGCAGCCTGTTGTGGATTGCCCGCTCCCGTCGTTGTCACCTTGACCGAAGTGTGTAGCGGTATCACCATGTGTTGCGGCGGTGCGCTGTTAGCTCCCGCTGGGATTATCAGCTGCTGGTGGCCGCCTATGGTCCGGGTAGCAGCTCCGCTTCCGCCGGCAGTGCCTGAGGGCAAAACAGTGAACGTGGCCTGCGATCCAACTCCGGCGGATCCGGCTCCAGGTCCAGTAGGCGCATGACTAGCGAAGGGCAAAGAGGACACCGACAAGCTGCCGCCAGCACTGCTCACCAACTGCGGCTGTGCCTGTGTGCTCTGCGTCACTGTGGTTGTGGTCAACGATAGAACCCCCGTGGAGGCTGAGGCCGGCATAGATTCGTAGTAGATTGTGGCTGCACTTCCCTTATCGTCGATCTGAGAGAGTAGAATGGGAAAACGTAAGAGATACCGACTGGGAGCTAAGCGAAATCAAAACCAACCTTCATTAACTGGCTTTGTGAAGCCACAACCGGGTTCCAAGTGCGCTGGAAACTTCCCACTGCTGGCCCACTGTTTCCGGGTCCCTCTGAGCCTGGTGCAGCAGCCGTGGGAGCCGGTGTCATCATCATCTTGATGCCGCCGCTGGCATTCTTGATGGGCGTTAGTGTGCCGGTAAGAATGTTTCCCCCGGGACCAACTGCACCGCCTCTCCCGCTAATGGTCAGGGGTAGAACAGTTGCTCCGCCAGCTGCTGATGTGGCTCCCGTCACAGAACTGGGATTAACCACACTGGCCGAGACACTTGGCACGGACACCGCCTGAATACTAGCAACGCCTTGCGGCGTCATTGTGGGACCGCCTGTGCCTCCGGCAGTAGACAGTTTGCCAATGGGATTCAGCTGTGTGATAGTCAGCGATGGCTGCACCTTGGCCGTCATGGTAACAGGCGGTCGGATTCCTGCAGCATCATTACAATGAAATAGATTTAAGGCATATATTCCTTGATTTCAACTTACCCATCTTGGCGGCTGCCGTGGTGCTCATCACGAACGGCTGGAGCATCACATTGCCGGCCAAGCGGGCAGCGGGTCCTATGATCTGCTGTGTGGTTCCCGTCGCCGGCTGCTGCAACTGGATAATCCTCGTTGTGTGTAAGTTGGTGGCTGTCAGAGCAGTTCCACCGACCCCAGGTCCTCGGCCTGCTGCCACTGTCGCTCCCCCGGAAACGCTGACGGGCGTTTGAGATGGCGTAACGCTGGCATTCAACTGCGGGATGCTCGGAGCCCTGATGCTGATGCTGGTCGTGTTTAACTTGGCAGCCGGAAAACTCTTGCCCAGAGGTATGGGACGCACCTGCCTAGGCGTCACTGTGGTTCCTCCTGGCGTTGTGGTGGGCGCGGCCACTGCGAAACGAGGATTAAATTGTTGGCCAGGATTTGGATTGGCATTTGGCGTCGACACGTTTGAGGAGTACACTAGCGTGGCTTGGTGCTGCCTCTGTGGCAAGACTGTGGCCACATATGCTTGGGGGCCGCCAGGACCCGCTGCCTGCTGGGAAGTTAAAGGCTGCCCAGTAGACACTGATAGAGCTGTCAAAATGGAAAACATTTAATAGAGGTGCTAGTAGATATTACAAAGACGAAAACTCACCCGTTGGCGCTTGTACTGGAGTAGCAGTAGTCACCACGCTGGCACCGCCCACGCCTGCCGATGTGGTGATGATGCGTTGACGCGGCTGATGGATCGCCCGTATAAGTTGCACCTGTCCCGTCGGACTCTGCATCCAAGTAGCACTGTTGCTGGACGAGATCACCGTGGAGGGCGGCTGGGATGATACCGCCACTCCACTCCTGCTGACCGAGGCGGTTGCTCCGCGCACAAAGCCGCCCGATGTGCTGAGACCCGTGGGCGCCGCGGGAGTCACTGTCGCCGAAGCCGAGGATGTGGCTCGCAAGGGCGTCACCAAGCGCTGGCCAACTCCCACGCCAACACCACCCATCTGGGTGGCCGTGACACTGGCGCGCGGTAGATAGGCCTGCGTGACCGGTCTGGTGACAGTAATCGAAGCATTGGACACACTCCTAGCCGGAGCAGCAGGTATGGCTGTAATCTGAGTTCTTCCCGTCGCCGTGACGTTCTCCAGCTGCTTGATCATGGGCATCATGACGCGAACCTGCGTGGACTGGCCTCCAGCTCCGATAGCTCGTATGGAGGCCGCTGTGGTGGCTTGACCCGTATTCAGGGATATCGGTGTGCCCGCCAGAGAAGCCTGCTGAATGGGATTGGCTGCGGCTACCTTAATGGTTCCGGCGCTGAGGATCGGAGTGCCGGAAATGGAGATTCCACCGCCGCCGTCGGCCTTCACGTGGGTGATCTTGGCTGCCACCGCCGAGTGAGCTGCAGAGGATGGCAAATGGGATGATGGCAATGAGTACTTGTTAATGACGCCGCGCAGCTGCAGTGGCGGGTGCGAATGCGATACCAGGGATGCGGATGCGGAAGCCACCGATGATGAAGATGAATGCAATGACGGCAGCAAGGACAACGACGGCAGTGCATGGGGATGCAGTTGTTGGGTGCGTATCTTAATGGTTTTCAGGGGGGCTGTGCGGACGGGCAGTGTTTCTGTGAGTTTTCTGGTTAATAGTTCCACATGGAACACATGGAAACGATGGACGGACAAAGAATACGGATAGCAAAAGGAGCGAAAGGAAGCATTAAAAGGGAACTAAAGGACTGTTGGCAACCCTGCCACGAATGCACAGTAACAACAAAGCACACATACACACACAGATGCACAATGAGAGCGCAGTGCTGCGAAAGTGAGGCAGAAAGAAGAATAGGAAACAAACAGTGCGCGTATGCGAGAGCAAGCGCTGAAATATTATGTATACATACGCACACAATATCACAATGCTAATGCAGGGAATTATTTTCCACTTGGATATCGTTCAACATACCTGATGGGGTTGTAGCTGTACTTCCGCCGCTGCCACCCACCGCTCCCCCTCCCGCGCCACCTTCGCTCGACGCACTCATTATTTCAGCTTAACTTTCGATTTATGCAAATCAGAAGCAATCACGCGGCTTTGCAAATAGTCTTTAACTATTTTCACCGCGTTTTGTACCAATTAACCGGATTTTTTATGTTTTTCTGATTTTCTAAGAAATGGTGTGCCCAGACGGTGGCATATAAGAAAAGTCTTAAGATATAGCAAAAATACTAAACGATATTTAAACGATATTTTATTAAATACTATCGACCGAGAGATGGAATAAATATCGATGGTCGAAAAAACATCGATATTTTAGAATCGAAAAATATGGGTGTTTTCATCGACGTTCTTGCACCTCTATAAAGTTGGAAAATTGCAGCGTTGCCATTTTAGCTATTTTTTTCTTTTTAAAAAAGTATTGATGGTAAGAAATGAACCTTAAGATCTTTACGAAGAAAATATTAAAGTTACAGCCATGTACCTAATAACCGATTTTTTTGCACTTCGACGTTGAAGTATTTCCAAAACCTGACGTATAGAACATTTTTCAAGGAGCGCATTCGAGCATCGAAACCCTTTTAAAAACTATAATCCGTTTCTTCGTTTTGAAATATTGTAAGGATGTATTTAAGGGTGTTGTTAAGGATGTATTAAATATTCTCTAGATATTAACGAGTTATTCATTTATTCGAATTTATGTTTTATGCTTAATAATATATGTCTGTAATGATAAAAAATATACACAACATTATTTTATAAAATTAACTGTTTTCAAAGCTTTTTATACCCTTGCAAGGTATTATAATTTCAGTCAGAAGTTTGCAACGCAGTAAAGGAGTCCGTCTGTCTGATTATACGCAAACTAGTCCTTCAGTTTTGAAGCTATCTGAACGAAACTTTGCCAGATCGGACGATTATATCATATAGCTGCCATAGGAACGATCGGTAAATTTTTAGAAGAAATACTTTCCATTTGATATAATTTTATTAATTCATAATGATTCAATTGTAAGCTGCAAGGGTAGACAAACTTCTGCGTGCCGAAGTTAGCTTTCTTCCTTGTTTTTTTTTTTAATTTCGATTTTTTACAATTTGTTTTTTTGTAAATCTAGATTTTTTATAAGAAAAAAATGACACTGCAACAGAAAAAAAATAGAAAAAATAACAAAATGAAAACTTCTTAACGCAGGGGGAACGCTTAAAAATGTGGCGGTAAAGCAGTGGCAGGTGCCAGAAATGCGGAAAAACAGCGAGCCCACGGAGTGAAAATTGTGTAAAAGTGAAGTGAAGTTGGGGCAATGCATAGAATGTAAAAACTGTGCGAAAAATATATAAGCAAAAATCTTTAAAATTTTTTGGCGGTTTCTAGCTATTTTCATTGGTTAGTTTAGTTTTTTTATGACCTGAAGAGTTGGCCACACTGCAAAATTGTTTTTCGTTTTTCGTCTTTCTTACCTCCACCTTTCTCTGGCGAAGTAGTTGAAAAATTTGCAAAGTTTTTCGCTGGGACCAAAATCAAAAATTGACTGAAAGGAACCGAGAACCGAGGCGAGTCCGTGCGTGTGTGTGGGTGTGCAAGATTTCCCGTGTCGTGCGGTGTGGGCAAATTAAAACCAATATCACACACTGCCGAGAGCGGAAAAAGACAGATTAATTTAATTACAAGTGAAATTCGAGTTAATTGTCGTTCTGGCCACCAGCCACTAGGCGACCAAACAGGAAAAGCAGACGCGCGTTACGTGAAAAGCGAGCGCAAGTGCCCACAATTCGTTGAAAAGAAAAAAATTGATTTTCCACAACTGCAATTGGAAGGCAAAGTCAAAGGCAAAAGCAAAAGCAAAGAAAATCTACAGCCGTGCGTGCGAGCGTGTGTGTGTCCGTGCGAGGCGAGGGGGTGTAAAAGTGGGAGAGTGGGAAGCGGGGGAGAAGACGAAGACGGAAACGGAGGCAGGACATCCAGGCGTCGCATCCTCGCATAATGAATATTGTCGGGGAATATGAATACAGCTCCAAGGATATGCTTGGCCACGGCGCCTTTGCCGTCGTCTACAAGGGACGTCATCGCAAGGTAAGGTCCCAAAAATAATGTCAAAACAACAACAACACCAATCACCCCTTCCGTTGCTTACAATTCCGTCATATTAGTAACCTGTTTTTTACGACCGATTCGGCGCTTGTTATTGTTTTCATTTTAATGTGGGGCTTGGTCGCATTTGTAAAACAACACCAACAACAACAGAAAACGTTAAAGTTATTAACAATGCGCCATTGTCAAAGGTAAACACGAATACGTCGTTGCAGCGGGAGGTGAAAAATAAAGCCAAAAAACGGATCCGGTAAATGTAGCGAAATTTAATAGAAATCAGCTGATCACACTGAAAAAAGTGTAGGAAGTTATAAATGGATAAAAAATTATTTTTAAGGAAATTAGATGAAAATTACACATCCTTCATTTATATTAGGTAAATTTGGATCATAGCGAAAAGGCCTTAGAAAAGAAACTACCACTGAATACTAGTTCAGACACTTAGAACATTATTTCGCACAGATAATACCACTACTGCTAAGAGAGTCCAGCGAAATCACAGCCCTTTGTTGTTGCTCAGGCGTGGTTATATGTACGTTTTGTTTTCCTTCAAATTTGCGTCTTTCTATTGTTTATTTTCTATTGCCTTGTTCGCTCCCCCTCCTATTTTTCTAAGCGAATTTCGGTTCAGCTGCTGGCACACGCACGTGCTTTGGAGCGATTTCTTTTCGCGAGAGCCCCATCCGAAGCATATCTACGTATTACTAATATACGGACACCATGGCGTATGAAAAATATGTGTGTATGGCATGAGTGTGTGCTATAGAAGTGCTTTTGAACTATTTCAGGGTCGTGTCAGAAATAATTAAATCCAAACAATTGTTAGGCGCGTTTCGAAGGGATTGAGAAATTCTTATCGCTATTTTGGGGTAAATAAGAACAAATAAATAATATTAAATATAATAATAAAATTCGATATAAGATAAGAATGGGTTATTATTCTTTCACTTAAAAACCTAAGGCAAAACATTGGTGTAGGAGGAATATGATCACAGAATGAATAAGCCTGAACTTAACTGCCTTGTTATTGTTTTCCTCTCTACGAGCGAAATAATCAGTAAAAGTTTATACGTATATTTCTTAATAAGCTAATAAATCCTTTATTTAAACATTATAATATGCTTTTAATTGTCATCAGGCTTAACCAGTTAGTCAAATAGCGTTCAGGTCAAGCAACTGTTATCATCTCATAAACAATAAAAATAGTTAGGCATCATAAATGGTTAGATCATTAATATGAATGAACCTTTTTTTTTGTATTTCATTCAATATACATATAAGCAAAACATAAAACAAATCAAAACAGAAAACACGCAAAGTGAAAAGCTCTTCGGAGCGGCAACAGCTGCCAGCTATTGCATCAGCTGTTTTCTGTATCTGTGTGTATATCCATTGAAAACACGCACCTACATATATAACATATGGGTGTTTTTCTCCTTATACACAAAATATATATACTTGAATTTCCATATGATCATGCCAAAACAAAATTATCTTGCTCATATCATTCGCAAAACATTCAGTGCGTTCTGTTTTTCTCGTTCAGCGATCGTGTTTTCATTAGTGCAACAAAGCAAAGAAAAAATCGCTCTTATCAACTTTTGCTTTCTTGTTTTCCTTTTTTTCTAAATTGCTCAAGTTCGTAGCGTCTGTGTAAATAAAATCACATTATTAATTACAAATGCAGTGTGACGACAAAAATAACAATAACAATGGCACAATCGGTTCACACGTACACCACCACCACCGCCACTCACTTGTCTCTTTTCCAACTAGACACGACGTAAGACCCTCTCTGTCACCCTCAACCTTTCCATCTCTGTCCCCGTAGATTTGTCATTAATGGCCTCTCTTTTCTCCCCTTTATTCACTAGCGATCAGTATCGAGAGCGAATTAATTTTGGTTTTTTTCCGTCTGGCGTTTCTTTTATTTAGTTTTTTTTTTCGTCGGAAGACAGTAAAACCCCGCCATGGCTTGTTCAATTTGTGATCGTTAATCATGTAATATAAATCCCACAGGGATCATTGGTATCTCGTTGAAGTTAGTTAAAATTATCACAATACTTTTGTCATTAGATTTATTAGGTTTTTTCGTTACACCTTGAAATTTTATTAAAGGGTCTATAGAGAGCCCTAGAGTCATTTAATCTTCTGCATGGCAGGGTAAGGCAATTTGTTTTTTAAACAAGGAATGTTTTTAAAACATAAATGTACTATTTAATCCTAATAATAGTCTTAACAAAACCATTGAATCCATTTCCACAACAGTCGGAATGCGAGTTAGGTAGACTTAACTTCCCGCGTCTTTCCTTTTATGGCCATAACGCTTAACTGGTTTGTGGGAGCTACGCCGGTTTTCGATTTCTTTCCATGACTTAACATCGCCGTAATCACTTGGGTTACTTAAGCAGCTCGAAGGACAAGGCAACTCGGAGTGGTTGGCATTTGTATCTCAAGAAATGTATCTTTTGTCTGCACGTGCTCAGCAGCAGCGGAAGATTTGCTAAAAATAGTCGAAGATCTACCATGTGTGTGTTTGTTGCATGTGCAGCGCCTAAAGATACACACCGTAAGACTCTCGAAAAGGAAATCCTCTGCAGAGGATCCGAATCCGAAAATAAATGCCAGCTGCAGTCCCAAGTACGGACCGTCTGGTTAGTTTCCATTTTACTATCATGAATGAAGCCATCAATCTTTATCTGGCGGATACGTCGGCGTGTGCGAAACCAGACGACACGTGTTTCCATATTTGACAGAGCGAACGCTCCGTTTTATCGCCCGCCAATTGCATAAGCTGGCTACGGCGGAATCATGCAAAAATTACGTTCTAAGCGTGTGTAATGTTTATTGTATTTCCAGACCGACCGTCCCCTTCAGCCACAGAGCTCGGTTGTGCAATCGGTTCTCGGCTCTCGTTTTGAGGCATATGCATATTCATACACTTTGTTTGTACATAGCGAAAATGCAATTGCATTTTGCATTTGATTTTGTCACCGCCTCTTACTTCATTTGCTGCATTTGGCTTTGAAAATGCGTCTTGAGAAAGATTGAAATAGATAGTGATCGCTCTAATCGTTGGGTTTGCCATGTGATAGTGATTTAAATTGCTTTATAATCAGCTTTAAAACGAGGCTTCTGGGCAGGCCCCTATTAAGATGATTAGCAAATGTTTCTTTGAAATTAATCTAGTATTTTTAAGGGATTGTAATTCAGTGCCACATGGAACCTATTATAAAAAGATTATTTTAAAACAAACGTCTGAACAGACTTCAAACACAAACCACTTGGGTATCTTCATACCCTTTATTTTAAATGATAATTAACTTTACTAATGGGGTTTAACGTTTGCTTAAAGTCAGTGAAACTGTAAACTTATTTTCGTCAGAATTTAAATAAACGGAAGTCGAATGCTAGACACCGAAAACAAAAGGAACCCATCCCATAAACTCGAAACACCTTTCTAATTCGTGATGATGGGAACAAGTTAAACACGTGCAGGCCGAAACAAATCCGTAATTAACCAATAAATTATTCAGCAAATGCCGCCGCCAGACATCTTCCAGCATAATATACCAATTATCCAAGGTATTACTCACAAAAACTAGTTTGGTGTGTTCTCAGCTCCAGATCGGTGGTATGTATATTCTATATAAATTAGCCGGCCGACGTGTGATCCGATCGGGCGTGAATTATGCGGTATTGAAATAAAAGTTTTGCGTCGCAAAAAATTAGAATTTCCGCGATTTGTTTGCAAAGTTGATGGCGGCGCCGGTGTTCAGAGCAACATTTTCACCCGCCAAACCAGTTGAAGTTGTTCGTATCCATCAGATACGACGATACTCAGCTTCGCCTAGCCTGTGGATGAGGTGTTGCACTTTTTTTTTCTCTTGCTCGCTTTTGTCTCTGGCTTCACTCTTTCTCGCATTTTCTGCGCAATTATTATCTTTTTCGCTAGCTATTTTTGGCCAAAAGAAATGTTTTCCTTTCTTGTTGTTAGTTGAGGGGCCGTTGCACTTAAGACCGCACAAAAAATAACAAAATTACCTCGCCTTATCGAGCCCCCCAGTTCGTTGAACCTTTCCCTGTTTTTTTGGGTTGTTGATTGATGAAAAAATATCCAACTAACCTCGCTGCACCTCTTTGGGGGCTTGGAGATCTCCGGAATCGGAGGTCGCTCTCTCCCAGTTTTCCATTTTCCTCAAGGTGCCAGGTGCGGGCAACTTTCCCGTTCGCTTTTGACCCACTTTTCGCTAGCTCGCTTGGATGATTGAGGTGATTGGGTCAAGAACTGCCTCGGCTTCCGCTGCCCGGTGTCCGCAATTGTTTTTATTTTTATGGGTAATCTAATCTCTGACGTTTTTATTATCTTAGACGATGAACATAGAAGGTAAATGGAATATAATGGAGTGACGTAAAAGGCTAAATATAATGGGAGTTAAAGCGTACGCCATTCCAGCTCTACTTGATATTGCTTTTAATAAGTAGCGTTCTGTGAAGGAAGAGACGTTTGCTTTGTTTTCTATATGGTAATAAAGAGCTTCTTTATGGTTTCTTATTAATATGTAATGATTTCTGTAATCTCGCGGAGGTCTCAGGTTCAGCATCCATCAAACACCGGCTGGACTTGACAACAGATGCGGTTGAACTTACTCCAAGATTGTCTCTCAAACAAACAAACAAAAGTGCATGGGCCCTGTTATCGGTCAGAAGCTGCACGAATAGCTTGTTTAATTGCAGCTTACAGAAAAAGAATATTAAAGAATAAATGTAAATTATATAAATAAAACACATCTGTGGATGCGCAGCCAGAGATTATGAGGGTTAAGAGAACATATCGATTGTCATTTCCATTCAAACAGCACGTGAACACAAGAAGGTAATACGATATTCCATGAGGAAACCTATGGAGTGTCAGGCAACATAGTCACCCACTAGTTGTAAGTTTGGAAGCTATGTGTACATAAGATTTATTTTTAACTTAGATACCCCATACATATTTTTTAGCCAGATTTGAAATAGTTAACATTCTTGCCTTTAGTTGGAGTTAAAACTTTATTAAAATCGCAAAAAATTAATAATTCGAATAGATATTTGCTGGTAAGATTTTAAATGTTTTTCCATGATAATGGGATAAACCCCATTCGATACTTTATATAACCTGCACTATTCACGTTTGTGCTTCCTTATAGTAGGCAAACTTGTTTAAATTTACACTTTCGTCTTTTGTTATGAGCTTTTGCCAGAGCCAGACGGCGGAGCGGGCAAACACAGACAAAGAGTCATTGTCACCTGCTAAGTAAAAAGCAAATAAGGCGACCACATCCAGGTGAAATCGACGGGGTGAAGGAGCAGGGCCTCGAGGTGCACTAAGCGACGTCCGTCGGCCTTATCAACTCAACCCGTTCGCTGCTGGGTCTGCCAGTCCCGGCCAAGTTCGTCACTCGAGTAAACAATCTTATTCACCACAATTATGGGCTTTCCCCCGGCCCCTTTCGGTCTGCCCGCCGGTTGAATGCGTTTTTTGCGTATCTAATAATAACGCCTAACCGAGCGAGACCCTCCAACACATTGCCGGGATCACGATTTGCATTTCCCGGCATTTCCCCGTTTCGGTGCGTGCTAATTGAAGCAGGCCAAAGACATTTGCTCAAGGAGAATGTAAACATTTCAAAGGCAAATTTATGGGAACAGCTGGATGTGCAGATTATGGGATTTAGATTGGGCCAGCAGGAGTGTGAGTTCGAGTTCTCTCGGAGCGTCTCTCTGTCCACTTTTCACAGTAGACAGGTCAGGGACCTGAGAAGAAATAAAACGGAGCTTGTAAAAATTGAGAAGCTAATTAACTTATTGAATGCATTATTCATATTTACAATAATTTAACTATACTTTATATGTCCATGTTATGCCATGCTATTCTATTTGAAATTAAAATAATCTACCAGTGAGCGGCCAAATAGCTTCTTAAGTAAATGACCGATTAAGACCTTTATTATTTTGGCCATAATATGCACATCATTCCCAAACAAACAATCCCCTTTGTGCTTCCGATTCAAAACAATCCGAAAAGGCGAAACCTTAACCCAACCATTCAGTGTGTTTTGCTTTTTGCTAATTTTGTGTCAATCGAATTCCCAAGCGAGTGAATTGATTCATTTCGTTGACTTTGGTTTATTATTCGGTTGTCCGTACAATGACTTTGGAGTGACTAACCCACGATTAAGTATTAATGAAATTTTTTCCCTTTCCTTCTTTCTTTTTGTGGCTTTTATAGAAACACATGCCGGTGGCCATCAAGTGCATCACGAAGAAGGGACAGCTGAAGACGCAGAACCTGCTCGGCAAGGAGATCAAGATCCTGAAGGAGCTCACCGAGCTGCACCATGAGAATGTGGTGGCTCTATTGGACTGCAAGGAGTCGCAGGATTGCGTCAGCCTGGTCATGGAGGTAAGCGAGCTAGCATTAACATGAGCATTAAGCTAACCGCAAAGAGCGGCGGGGGATTCATAAATGTTAAATGCTTTCACGGCTAAAACGTGTGTGAGTGTGACTCAGTCCAGTTAACTGTGGGGAGCGGGAACTGCACAGTAAAGTGCACGTCGACCAGGTTCACGTCATTCCCACTCAATGGTTGCCCCCGGGCCCGCTCTTCAGACCTCCTCTTCTTGACCAAAATGCTACGCCATTAATTGCGGAAGTTGCGAAATGAATTCGTAAACAAAAATAAAGTGGGAATAGAATCCCGTCCATTGGCGTCGAATTGTTGCTACTTATGAAAAGGTTTTCATTGAAACCTGTTGAAGTCTGTATCTTAAAGGATTTTCATAACTACCCTAAATAAGTCTACAGTCTTTGTTAAACAAAGAGTTGTGACATGATTGATTGACTCTGAGGCATATGTACGTGGTTATTTTAATACTTAATTGATCGAAGTCTGCTATAAACTATTTTTATAAGTTATAGTGCACACTTTCAACTAGTATTTTTAATGACCTAAATTAATGTGTATTATGAGTTGATCTAAATCCCAACCAACGTTATGCTACCAATTACATTTTCTCTCTGTTTTCTCTTATTTTTATTGTTGGTTTATTCATCGTTTCTGTTTTTGTTAAAACGCATTTTGTTGATTTACACCAACACAAGCGCACCTTGGATACCAAATGTATATTTAACCTCAAGTTTGTTCAACTTAATTTGGGTTACAGGTGTTTGCGTACTTTTAGCGGCCAGTGTGGCGGTGTTTATATACAATCTATTATCTTGAAATTAGGTCAAATGCCCGTGCCACGAGAATAAGCTTCCTCTATTTTTTGCGAGCATTTTCACTGATAAGATTGGATAGTGTTGTTTTCTTACACAATACCCTAGGTTTTGAAGGGGCAAGGGGAAAGTGGAATTCAGTTCGGGGTATTAAAACTAATACATAATCGTCAAAATTGGTTAACATGGGTTTCCGTAGATTTGTTTATCAGTTATCAAGGTATTTTAGCTAAAGACTTGGATAAGGTGTTTTGTTTATATTTGTCTTTGACTTTTCGGGCAGATAAAGTTCAAGTTAAGAAAATGTGAATTTTTTGAGTTTATCTAAAGGATTCTGTTAATTCTTTTTTGGCTGACAAGGTGATCTCCAAAAATCAAGAAAATGCATTCAAAATATGTTTTAATTCGTAGATAGGGTATTTTCAAATAAGTTTCTAACCCAAGGTTGCTTTCAAAATAAACCTAATCGAATTTCCAATCTGTTGCTTTTTTGTTTTGTTTTTAGTTTGGCTTCCGACGGCCACATTGTTGTGGCCACGCGATTGCATGTCATCGGCATAACGTACATACATTCATAGGTGGAGCTGCGAGATAGGGTGTAGCGATAGGGAGTGTTTCATCTGCCATTCAATTCGATCGCCTGACTTTGGCCCCATTCGCCATGTGTGCTCTGCCCCTGCCCCGGCTCTGCTGGTATTCTAATTTGTTGGCCACCAGAGAGCCTCCTCCGTTTCCCCGAAACTAATCGGTTCGTTTTTGTGCTGTGTTGATTAATTTTATTGGTTCTCTGCCTTGGCCACGTGCTATCCCATTCCGTTTTTCCCACAATTCGTTGGCTACTGCTTGTTTATTTACCTTGCCAATATTTTACGATGTTTATTCGTCGCTTAATTTGCTGTCCGTCGTCTAGGGATAAATATGTGATAGGAGAAGTGTGGGATAACAATCAAGGTTATCAGGTGTCGGGTTTCCGGGAGTTGTCCGCTGGACCGGAGAAGTTTCTGATTTCAGTAAACAAAGATAACGAGGAGTGCATAAACACAGATGTCCCCTCTTCCTTGTATCTTAAGTAAATAATCACATCTTACATATTGTTATCTTTCTAAAACACATTTTCCATTGCTTACTATTTACAATAATTATCTTTATTGTATTTTGGCAAAAGTCTATACATTTATATAGCTAAAGTCAGCTCTAAGAACTAAAGTATCTAGGTGTTACATTAATTTAAGTGTTGCGATGGACATATCTAAACCTAGGACAGAGCCAGGAGAGTGTGCGCGATGTGTGCTTATGTTTTTGGTGTGTGTGGGTGTGGGTCTGGGATCCCATTTCCCGAGCTCCCCTAAAGAAAAGAACGCTAAGCGACTAGGCAGGCAGCTTAACCTACTCCGACTAACAACTAGAACCTAACAAAAGGATTGGGAATTCACTTCCTGGTGGTGGCTGTGGCTTGTGCGGGCGAACGAACAATGGACAAGAAACTACAATTAGGTGTGACGTCAGTTAGAGGCGACGCAAAGTAGTTAACTAATTATCCAATTAGATCTATTTATAATCTAGCAAAAATGCCGTCAAATGGAATTGGTTTGTTCTCAAAACTGGAGGATAGGATTCTTTTGGTCTTGTTGTTTTTTGGAAAGTTCTCTTAGGCTAGCTTATTCAATGGTATCTCCTCCGTGGGATGGACCTGATCCTTTGGCTCCTTTGGTTTGCTAGTGCGGCAGCATTTGGTTTTGATGCCGCCAATATCCTTGCGGCAAATGAGGCCAATGACAATCCCAATCACGGCCAATGCCATGATGCCTGAAAAGGGGTACAGAATGTTAGTAAGAATTCAGTAACTTTGACTCTTGAAGTTTAATTGAAACCTAGTTCACTCACAGATAAGCAACGTGTTGATGGCCTCCTGGGAAATGGGCACCTGGTAGGGCTTCTCCTTCTCGGTGGAGGTCTCCACGCTGACCCCGCTGTTGCTCTCGGTCACCGAACTCAAGATTCCGGCCTTGACCACATCCGTGCTGTTGGCCATTTTGCCCCGATTGCGGGTTGCTGTTACACGCAAAACAGACAGTGTTAGCATGGTGATTGTCTCGGATCGATCCCACCATTGTTTGAACAGCTTACTTACCCGTTCGTGGCGGTGCTGGAGTTCCGGTGGCTGGCTTCTCTGTGCTGGTGGGTGTTGTGGGCAGACCCGTAATCCGATTGAACGGCGGATCTGTGGCCGTAATCAGACTCTCGTTGAAGGAGGTGCCCAACACAAGCTCGTAGCAGCTGACATCAAAATGCCGGAAGCTGATGTTGTCGATGGACTTGAGCAGGTTGCACAGCTCCTCGATGTTGGGCTGGTCCAGCTCCGGCAGCTTCAGTTTAATTAAATTTTTTAGCGGCGTGAAAGCTCTCGTATTGATTTGCTGTCAAGTGAGAAAGAGTAAACAGACTGTCAGCCAGAGAGGGACGACTATATGGGCGTTGGGGCTGTGTTGGAGCTGCGCCAACTATCGATAGAACGATAGCGGGAGAAGGCGTCTCTAACGATAGTGCGATAACTTTGGCGCTCGATTACTCACCTGTTTGAAATCGTTGTTGTTCAGGCGGAGTACTTGCAGGGCACTCATGTTCTCAAACGTCTGCTCCGGCAGTTCTGTCCAGCTGCAGTTGGAGCAACTAAATTCAACTAAATCCGGTTGGTTCAAGAAGGAGCCGTCCAGACGCTGAACAATCGTATTATTACTCAAATCCAGCTGTATCAGTTTCTTGGCGGCGGAAAAGGTGTCGGGATCGATCTTGGTAAGGCGGTTGTTGGCCAATCTCAGTCGCTGCAAACGCTCCGAGCCTTGGAAAACCTGAAACAGTTTTAAGTATTATTTCTTGATTCGATTAAATATTATTAAAAATAAAGTCTACAACTTACCTCCTTGTCTATGTGACTGATCAAATTGTGGTTAAGAGTGATTTCCACCGCTCTTGAGAGATTGGCGAAATCCTCTGGCCTCAGTTCGGCAATCACATTGTGGCTCAAATCAATAATAGCCGCCGTTTTAGGCATATCCAGGGGAACATGGGTTAAATGGGCGTTCGTGCACTGAACGTACTTGAAGTCCTCCAGGCAAAGGCAGTTGCGGGGACAACTGGGCTCCAGGACATGGTTGCTGCGTCGTGGTATATCTATAAAAGGACCAATTCTTAGTATAAAGAGATTAAACAAGTGATTGCTTTTAACGACTTACTAAATATTGGTCGAAATGTTGTTGTGGTCGATGAGGAGGATAATTCTGGCATCAGTCTATTTTCTGCCGTCTCCGGCACTTCCTTGTCCGTCGTTTCGTCACTGTAGTCATCATCACTATAGTCATAATCATCATCGGTGTTGGGTAATAACTTGGCCTCCTCGCTGCCCGCTGGAGCGGCATTTGTGTGGCTAATGCTGAAAAATATAAACGACAATAAGACCTCTTTGTATAAAATGTTAAAACAAAAACTTTAAAAGGTAATACCTCTACCAAACTTGAACCCATTACTTATACAACAATTAGTTGTCAAGTTTGTAAAGTCGTTTTACCAAAAACCCGAAAACAATCTGCCAATATTTGGCTTTAGATTGTCAGTTCTAAGCAGAACGCGCTTACATCATTCGAGTCTTGAAGGCAAACACACCTCGCTAATTTGTCCTGAAAACGCTCTTGACCTATTTTATTACAGCCACGCCATCGTCTCTCGCTCAAGCACACATATTCGTGATAATTTCGCCCGTGTCGGCGTCTCCGGTTTCCCCACTATCATTATACGCTTTTGTTTATGTTTGGTCCGTCAGAGAGCATGAATGAATATATATACATATGTTGAAAAACATACGTATTACTCCATACGGCTGTGGACAAATTTACAGCTCATTCATTGCGGCGAAGAAAGAGTTTATAAGCTACTATACCAGGCTATAATAGGTCCTATAAAAAATGTTTTTCTTTTTATTTGGAAATAATTTATATATAATTTAATAGAAATGACAATTTTAAAGTCAAAAGAAAAAGTCTTTCTAACATTGAACATCTTTAAATTGAAATTTAAACACTAATAAACTTCTAAAATTCTCTCAATTTTAAATTAGCATTCAATGCTCTTGGGAATCGACTTATACTACTGATATTCACTGTAATAATCACTGCTGTAAAAACGAGACAGGCGAAACCCGTTTACGTCATGGCAAAAGAGACAACTTGACCGGTTTTTAGTTTACGTTTTCGTTACTCTCACTTTTGCCATTTGTTTATTTTTCGCTTTCTGTGATTCAGCGTCGCCTGATTCTAAATCGTTCGTTATCCTGCTTTTGGGACTTCGGATATAGTTGGGAGGTAGGGGGATAATGGGTGGGACAGTAGTTCAAGTGCGTCTTAAAAATGCCATTTAGAAGTCTCTTGAATTGCGTGACAGTTGAGTGAAGTTTCAATGACTGTTGAAGCTACTTGTCAGGCCATAAAAGTGCTAAATTAGACCGAATAAACGATATTTATAGAGTCGAAGCTGGCATTTGAAGTGTAGTAGCGATAAGAAAGTATAGTATAGCTATATTTCTACCAACTTATAAAGATATTAAAATCGAACATTACCCAATTGCCTTCAGGCTTCAGTTAACTGCAGTTTATCTTTATTACGAAAGATCGCGCTGTAAACTGTAACTAAGCATGACGACCTAGTCAACTTGCGAGTTAATTCCCTTGACTACTTGTAGGGAAAAGTTTTAAATTGGATGCGGCACTTAAAAGCACTCTACTCTCAGCGATTTAATTTAAAGTGATGGTAAAAGGAGAAATAGCCTAAAAATCAATAGGACAAAGTCGTTCGCTACACTGAAATAAATGTTGATTTAAGAAAAGTACCAAGTTGTTTTTAAAATATTTTTAAGCAGCGGTACATAAAAATAGACAGTACCATTTTCAATGATTTAAAGTTGTTTCCACATGTAGTAAATGTCTGTCATTAGTATCTATTTGCTAATCGTTGTTTGAAATAGGTTTACTTAGAAAAAAAGTTTATCATTAAAGTCGACAATATATTACCCTTTTAATACTACTTTTTTAAGTGTACCTACGCTGAAATAGGAAGCGTGGCTAAGCCAAATCTGAGTCATAAATTCGTAGCTAACAACAGGAAAAGCGAGACAGTTGTAAATTTCTGCGCTATTATCGAATGGTTCGATATTCGTGGGCCTTCTAATTTAGCAGCTCCAAGCGAATATCAATGAGCAAACCCAGCACATATGATAAGGAATAATGGTATAAATTATCGTACAAGCGCATATTGTTATTATTTTTATCAGATTATGCGATGGCGATACGATGGGGCATTGAGTGTAAACTCATGCAATTATTAGAGCTGTTGCCGAGGTCTATCAATAAAAAGTTTGCTATTATTTTATAACCCAATTGCGTGAGCATTCCGTTCGGCTTTGGTATCTCAAGCAGTGAGCGGGTCAAAGTCCCGTTGTACAAGTTCACCTGTCGGTATTCCGATTCGAGTTGAATTAATCACTTGTGAATGCTTCTCAATGGAAACTTTGTACTTTGTTTTATTTATTTTATTCCTCCCTTTTCGGGACTTTCTGTCTATTTTAGCAAATACAAATTTATTGTAAAAATCCCCACCAGCCCTGCGTCACTTTTCGAATAGGAATTTCAAATTGAAGCCCAGGGGTTTTCTCGATTTAAATATTTATCGGAAATGGATTTTTACCTTACGCTTAGCAAGAATATGAGCAGTAATCCAAATTTGTAATACACGTGCATTATGATTTATTATTTGTTTATTCGCTTGCGCTGCGCCTTTTTCAGTTTTCTTGATTTCACTGGGTTTTCGCAAAGTTTGTTTTCTGATATTTGTGTTTATTTCGTGGGTTTCATTGCATTTTCTTTTGTTTTTCACAAACTAAAAATAGATATATTTCATTTATTCAGCATGTATTGTTTTGTTTTTCACTTTTCACTTTGAATTATAAGCTTATTTATTTTTTATTGAATTTGCCGGCTGCTTTGAGTTTTGCCAAAAGTTATAAAATTTATTTTTCGCGAACTCGCACGAACTTCTCCACTCGCAAGTCGGCTCTTAAATGAGCGATTGAGAAAATTTCGAACAAATGCAGCGAACTGTCTGAACAGGTGTGCGTGCCTACAGCAGTGGCGTAGTCAGGAAGGGATTTTGAAGGCTAAAGCCCCCTAGGAGAATACTCTTAGTTTAGAGTTAATAAATTTTTTTAGCAATTAATTTTAGACTTTAAGAACCTATAGAAAATTTTATCTACGCCACTGCAAGAGTGTGTGTGCTTAAGAGAGAGTGGCAGAGTGGGAGAGTCATGTAGACGCCAAACCTGTCGCCTCCTTTATCAGGTCTCTCACTCTCTGTGCCGTCTTTAATCTCTCCGATGTTTAGCTTAATGTTTAGCCGTTATTCCTAATCTTATCAGTTCCCAATTGTAATTCAAGTTGCTCTCTTTCTTGATTATTGTTTTCATTTTTCTTGTACTAAAATTTTGTTTCACTTAATTAATGATTATTGGAGGTTTGGAAAATGTAATAAAACGTGATATATTTTATAAATGACTTTTTCTTGTTAAAACAAATTCATTTCACCACATTTTTTAAACTGGTGATACTTTTATTTAAATTGATTCACTGGAACTTTTCTTGATTAAACAGATAATGTGGGCCATAAACTTTGGTTATAAAACAAACAAAACCATTGTGAAAATTTTTAAAAATGAATAAGTCTTTATTTAAAAATGTTCACATATAATCACTAATTATGATTATACAAGTAATTCCACTTTAGAAAAATCTCTATGGTTATGTCAAATACTGAACTTTGCGTTGGGAAAACTTGATTACTAATTGTAGTTTTTTTTCTTTGAAACTTAGAGATAATGGGATCTATACGATTTTTTACATAATTTACAGAATCAGAAAAACCGCTAGTGACTAAGCCGATTTATTCAGATCTTATTCGTGACTTGAGTTACATATTTTGATATTTTGATTTTCGAGGGGAGAAGCACTTAATTCACCGAGTTGCGAGCAATAAGTTAAGCGCTTGTTTTAATTCCATTTCATGTCACTCTCTGTTGATTGCTGGGTACAATGTAGTATATGTATATAATCGTATGTGGCGGCATGCTTTATTTTTTATCGCCTAGAAAATGCTGACCTTTAGTCCATTGCCGTTACTTGGATTAACGATTCGCGTTGTTATTTATATGTATTATTTAAGAAACCAGATTCGGGAGTTATGGGCAGAGTTTCGCGTCGAAATTTGAGTACCGAATTTCGTTTTTATTTGTATTATTTTTGTTTTATTTTCGTGGATTTCTTTGTTGCCGCTGACAGCTTTCACAGTTATTGCGTGCGTATCGCGCGAGCGTCGTTGAGAGAATGAGCTTGTTGAGACCGCAGAAGCGGTAAGCTCAAATGTTGAAAGAGCTATTTTCGAAGCTTAAGAGAGTTTTGCTCTTTTCGCTTCGATACCTCGATTTTCCCTTTTTTCTTGAAAAAGCCCAATTGTTTTTGTTTTTATAAATGAAACCAAGTGCATTTTCCAATAAATCGCTGACTCATGCGCACTTGTTGCTGGGAATTTATATAACTTTTGTATTTCCTACTGGTATTGCACATATCTTTATGACTAAAAAGAATCTCCTTCCCATTTCGTTTCCACTCTTACTTTTATTTTTATTGTAATTGCAATTGTCACTTTACATGTCAACGACTTGTTTAGTGTTCTTTTCTCTTCACTTCTCTTCGGTGCTTCTCTCCTCGGAAGTGAAATCTTTTGTCATTTCATCAATTTGGCCGTTTAATTGCCCAATATTGTTGTTGCTTGCTTTGTTTGCTCATTAAACTGTAAGTGGTCCATGTATTTTCTCATGAAAAACAAAACATACAAAAAACCCATAAAAACACATATATTATGTATGTACATATATAGATGCGTGCCTGCATGGAAACTATATAGTCATGTCTTTGGTTGACAGCCTCAAGGTCACAAAATCCTTTTTGACAACGTACTCTGGCCAAAATAACGGCATTTCTAGGACAGTTTTTGCTGCCCGAGAGAGAGAGAGAGGGAGAAGCACGGGACTTCCTTGATTTACATTTTTGCGAGGGTTGATTATACAATTTCAAAGTCAAATATTTAGGTATGAGTTAAAATGAGTTAGCTTTTAGTCTCAGGAATATCTTCTACAAAATTCACATTGATTAAGTTTTCTTAAAACTAAGATAGTACTTATAAAATACTAGAATATTTTTTTGTTATTTATAATTTATGATAAGTTTTTTCTTATTCTAATGTAAAGTTAATTTGTGTTATGTTGTAATACAAGTATTTATTATTTATATATACATTTTTTTATTGGAAAAACAACAGGTTGAGTTACACCTGGCCACTTAAATGAGTTATAAGTATATACATATGTACATATATCAGTTAGAAGAATAACTGATTTTATTGGCCAGGTGTAACTCGAAACTATTGTTTTTTCACTGCCGAAATAAACCGGAACTGAACCTTTTGTGGATAAGCGACAAAGCGCAAGCAGCTGGCTGGCGGCTGTTCCAGAAACAGAACAATATTTCCCTAATTCCAGTTCTTGATTCAGAAAATTGCCATAAATCATATTCGCGGTGACCTTGCTTTGCCGCATTCAATAATTGGTTGAATGTCGGACAAAAGACCCGCAGCTGGAAGATGAACCCCAAGACGAAGACGGAGACGAACCTCGAGGCTCTTGCATTTTCGCACTGATTGAGCTTAATTCATTTGCATGGGTCGCGCTTTGCTCTGAGATTTTGATTTTGAGGATGCAGGGATGGGGTCTCTGGGGTCTCCGAATCTAGATAATTTATGTGCGCACTGAACTCTTGACTTGCGCACTCTTAATTGGGTTTTTCACTTAACTGTACTCACTCTTTATGTTTCTGATTTTCTCTTTGCAGTATTGCAATGGCGGCGACCTGGCGGATTACCTGAGTGTCAAGGGGACACTGAGCGAGGACACCGTTAGACTCTTCCTCGTACAACTAGGTATAATTGGGTTTCAGCAATTACTGATAATAAATATTTTAAATCAATTTCGTACTTTACAATCTCTGGTTTAATTTTCAACTAAAAAAATATATGTGTTAAAACTTTAATAACTTCCAATATAAGCAAGAATCGATACCCTATAAGCTTGATTTGTCACTAGAACTCACAACCTGGTTAATATATGACAATCTAAAGCTATGTCGTATTTTAGCTTTTATTTATTTTTTAGTTCCCTTAAACTATATATATAGTTATATATATTATATATATTATATATATTTCTTTATTTGTAGCTGGTGCTATGAAGGCACTTTATACCAAAGGAATTGTGCATCGTGATCTCAAGCCACAAAACATTTTGCTATCGCACAATTATGGCAAAACCTTGCCAGCTCCATCGAAGATAACCCTGAAAATTGGTGAGTTAAAAGTAGAGAACTTTAAACGTTAAGTAAGATAAATAAAGAGGCAAGTAATAAGAACATGCTTATTACCTTATCCAATAATCAGCTCAAAAAGTTGTAATAAAAAACTAAAACAAGTTTGAAACTTTCCATTTTTCAGTTTCTATTAAAGTTGGATTATTACTTTTTTGATGTAGCTTTAGGTATAACCTTGGAACTTGCTTGACCAGTCTTTCTCTCAGAATGCTAATATTTTTAAATGCTCTTTATTTCAGCCGATTTCGGGTTTGCGCGTTTTTTAAACGAGGGCGCCATGGCAGCCACTCTGTGCGGCTCGCCCATGTACATGGTAAGACTATAATGCATCTCTTTGTGAGTTACAAGTCCATCATTACACTGCTCTCCATTCCTCAGGCACCGGAGGTAATCATGTCGCTGCAGTACGACTCCAAGGCGGATCTCTGGTCGCTGGGCACGATTGTCTATCAGTGTCTCACGGGCAAGGCGCCCTTCTATGCACAAACGCCGAATGAGCTGAAGTTCTACTACGAGCAGAACGCCAACCTGGCGCCCAAGTAAGATTTTTCCAGTCCTTTGGTTGGTAGCAATGATTAATCTTGGTGGCTTTCAAGGATTCCCCATGGCGTGTCGCCGGATTTGAGGGATCTTCTGCTGTGCCTGCTGCGCCGCAACGCCAAGGATCGCATCTCGTACGAGAGCTTCTTTGTGCATCGCTTCCTTCAGGGCAAGAAGGCGGCCGCATCGTCGCCAGGTGAGCACTCAAGCAGCAACCTACGGAGGCGAGTCTCTAAGACTGGTGTTCTTGCAGTTGACATGCCACCGCTGGGCGGTACCCCGCCTGCCAAAGCCAAGAGTCCCCTGCAGCAGCAGCTGGAACAGGAACTGCAGCTAGTCAAGCTGGCCGAGCAGCAGCAGAGGGAGCGCGAGGAGCAGGAGGCGGCCCTAGAGGAGGAGGAGAATACGGGTAAGATCATAATTTCTCTATTTTGTAACTTTTCTTTAATGCTTACCAAATTTGGTTGACCTTCTCCAGTCTCCGTGGTGGCCAATCCGGCCATTTGTGCCACCATCACCAATGTGGGTGTGCTGTGCGATAGCGAGAATAACAGCGGATCGTGCAGCTCCCATGAGGACTCCGATGACTTTGTGCTGGTGCCAAAGAACTTGCCCGAGGACCAGCGCCAGGGCTCGACCCAGGCCCAAGCTCAGCCCGCTTCCGGTGGCCAGCGCCCAGTGCCGCAACAGAATCAATCCAGTCCGCCACGACCCAGCAGTCTGCCCATCTCCGAGCCGAAGCCAGTGCCGGCTCCAGCTCGACGCCAGGTTGCCAGTGGTTCCCCGGCTAGGCAGGGATCTGTCCCGCTAACGGTGGCAACTCTGGGCGGTCAGCAGATACCCCGATCGCAGCCCATTAGCGTGAAGCAACCGCGACCGGATCAGCGCAAGAGCAGTGTGAGCAGTGACATTAATTCGATCTCACCGCCGGCGGTGCAGTTTGCCATTGGAACTCCACCCACGCGAATGCGCTCCGCTTCAGGTGGATCGTTGTCGGAGACGCCGCCACCGCATGCTCCGAGCACCTGGCAGGTGTCCCCTGGACACTCGCAATCCCCGCTGCGAAGAAGCGGCAACAGCTCTCCGGTCCTACCGTCCGCAGCGCTCACCAAACTGCCCACTTTGGGCAGTCCCACCATGCTGGTGGCACCCGGATCCCTGGGATCGATTGGCTCGGCGGGCAGCGGGTCGGAGAACAATAATCAGCACCATATGCTGGGACCTAGAGCGTTCACGCTTCCCGAGCTGGGAGCCACTGGTGGCTTGCACAGCTTGCTGGACACTGGAGCCGGCAGCGGTGGCGGCGAACAACATGCATTCCAGGCACCAGAGCTCTCCGAGGAAACGTTGATGGATCGCGAGCACAACGAGACACTGTCCAAACTGAACTTTGTACTGGCCCTGACCGACTGCATCCAGGAGGTGGCCGACTCCCGTTGTGCACCGCTCTCCACGCTAATGGTGGCCGGCAGTCAGTCGGCGGCAGCAGCAGCAGCAGCAGCGGCAGATGCTCAGCAGATACCACCACACGCTCCTGAGCACTGCAAGCGAGCGGAGCGCCTAGTGCTGCTCGTCCGTGGCCTGCAGCTGCTCTCGTCCGGCATGAATCTGGCTTCCCAGCAGCTGCGCAGTGGCCAGCTGAAGCCGTCGTCCAATGTGAAGAATGGTGAGTGGCGGATTACACTTTTAAAGAGAAGGTCAGGCTCACATAAGACGAATTTTTGCTATGCTTGGCAGCTCTTCTCACCATGAACGCCAAATATCGGAGCATGCTGTTCGAGTCCAAGCGCCTCAATGGCAGCGGCCTGCTGCAAAAAGCGAATGCATTTAATATTACGGCGGACAAGATTCTGTACGACTATGCGCTTGATATGGTAAGAAAGCTACTTAAATGTCCATAAAATGCTTATATAAATAGCAAATTACCATTGAAATTCAACATTCTGAATAGACTATAATAATAATTTTTGTATTCCAAATACCTATACATATATATATATCGAAATTGTAACTTTTAATATAACTACTCTAATCATTAATCTTTTCATCCGATAACATAGTGTCAGGCGGCTGCTTTGGATGAGCTACTGAAGAACACCAAAAATTGCTTCGAGCGTTACAACACGGCACACATTCTTCTGCATTCGTTGGTGCAAAAGTGCACTCACCCGCAGGACAAAATGCTGCTGAACAAGTGTAAGTTGTTGTGAAAGGTTAAAAGCTAAATATCCACTAATTATTTAATTTATTTATTTTTATTCAGATCGCGATGCTGTTGAGAAGCGTTTGAGCATACTGCAGCAGCATGGCTACATCTATGTGACCGATGAGAACGCCTAGGAGGCAGGACGAAGCTTTATTCCAATCTTCACCGACACAACAGCAAGAACAACCAACAACATTTCCTTAAGTTATTCACAGTTTTTTTTCGTTTGGGAGTGCAAACATATGTGATTTGAAACAAAAACTACATTTATCCATAAATAATAGACATACCGACAAATAATTTAAACTCACACATCCTCTAAAACCATAATTTCTGGCGTTCTCAGTTGACCCACGAAAAAACGAAAACTGTCCAATGTAAATAGTTTGAGCTATGCAGAAGTGTATGTAGATTTTGTTTTCTTTCTATATTATTTTCAACCATAATTGTTAAAGCTTAATATATCGAGTGCGGGATGCAACATGAATAAGGGCGGATAAGGAGTCCATATAGCTAGTAAGATAACCGTAACAATATATATATATACCTACATTTAATATGTACAACACGAAAGCTAACCATGCAAACATAACGTAACATAACGTAAAGTAAAGTAAAGGGCAATATGCAAGCCAAACTCAGTTTAGATCTACGTTTAAAGGAAGCAGCGCTGCGGAAGCCAGATCCATACATATATCATGTGCTAGAATTTCCCCCATTTAGCTGTAATATCTATTTCATTATTTAACAATCTAATATATTCCCCCATTATTATTATTATTATTATTATAGAAACACAAAACATACAATATTAATAGCTGCACTACACAAACATGTTTACAATGTGTGCTATGTTCATAGTTTTTAGTTAGGACTCTTTTCTAAAGCAAACAACTTTCAAATTGTATTTAATTTTATGACAAAGAACTTTTTAAGTTTTTCTACAAAACCGAAGCCCAAAAAAAAAAATTTTCAAAAAAACTATATATATATACATGTATGTATGTATATGGTTATACAAAAGAGAGAACACACAGACAAGAGTGTATAAAAGGAAAAAGAAATTCAAGATTTGAACTAATAAAAAAAGTACTAAGAAAAATATAAGAAAATTGTGTGTGTGAATTTCAGTTCTATACACAAGATCAGTGGAAAAGACCTAAGTATTAATGAACATTCTACAACAGAATGATCCAGGATGACTCTTGGAGATCTTGGAGATGTGTTAGCTGAAATTAGGCGCTACGGATGACATCTAAAGGTACGGCTCAAGGTCAAGAGTTCCCTGAACGATTTTAAATATACAAAAGAAGCTTTGACTCAGCGTGCGTTACCCATCTTATTCTTCCTAAATATGTACCTTATAAATGCTTTTACATAAGACTTAAATGATTTTTTATTTGGCGTAGACTAGTGTAAAGGTTTTAAAAATAATATTTCAACGAAAAATTTAGACAGGACAAGGTTTCCCGTGTCATTGGCTGTTTATGGATATTGCTTGGAAAACATCGGATTGGATACTACTTCGTTCGCTTGCCAGTGTCCACTGTACGGAGAGATGAATTGGGGCGGCCCAGTGGGATAATATCCGGGCATAGTCGAAGGACTTGGAATGGGAAAGCCTGGAATGGGTGGAGGCGGCAACATAAAGTGTCCCGCAGATGTGCCACCGTGATTTCGCTTGTGAGTACTATTTCTGCCTGCTTGCTTTTCCTTTGACTTCATAGCAGCTTTTCCAGACTGGTTCGCCGGCGGAGGACTGCAACAATAGCCAACACAGGGGTTGCAGCGGTAATTGCAGCATTGGTAACAACCATTGCAGCAGTTCCCGAGATAATAAGAAGGGCCATTGCAGGGAACTCTACACGAACCTCGGCACGGACCTCTGCAGGAACTGCTGCAGATACCGTAGCGACAGGAACAGGGAATAGGACATCTCATCCAACAGCTGTTGGGGCAGCCAGAAGATATAGCGTCGTCACTATTGGATAACTCTTCACATTCATCTTGGGCCTCCTTTTGGGCTCTTTCTTCGGCTTTCTTTTTGGTTTTCTCTTTGGATTTTCTTTGGGCTTTCTCTTCGTCATTGCTGTGGTTTTGGGCTCTCTCTTGGGCTTTCTTTTTGGTTTTCTCTTTGGATTTCTTTTGGGCTTTCTCTTCGTCATTGCTGTGGTCAAAACTGGTGTCAAAAGTCTCCCTCATTACGTGGACTCCCTCAATACTTACTCGGTCAACGTTGCTAAGTCCTCCAGTGATTCGAAGCTGCTGGATTCATCCTGTGTATAGTAGCTGGATTGATCCCGTGCTTCGAGGATCTTAGATTCTCCAGGAGATTGTTCCATTTTTTTCTTTTTCTCGTCCTTTTGCGTTTTGAGCACGAGCACATGGGGCTGTGACGATATTTCATTTGCGAGTATATCTGCAACCGTTGGCTTCGGCTTGCTGGACTTAGTTTGGGTACACTTTTTACTTATACGTCTACACGTAGACATCTGCCGATCATCCAATGAGCGGGACTTGTTAGTGCTGCAATGAACACTATTTCATTTTTGACGAAACATTAATGTAAAGTTGTGTGTGGTATGTGTGATTTTTATTTATGTCAGCTGAAGCTGGAATATTTATCGAGCTCTGTGACAGTAGACTCACCGGTTGAGAAGCTGCGAACGGTCAATGGAAGCCAAGTCGTAGCTCTCCTGCCTGGGCGACCTCAAATCCTCTTGAGATGGAGGACAAAAACAATCGCCAGACATATGGTCTGAACGGTATTGATTGTTGGGATTAAATCGCAGGTTATAGCATTGCGGAGCTCCACGTGCTTGTTGATCTCCGGGGAGACTTTCCCATCTGGATTCCCCGTTCTTCCCAGTTGAGGTGCCTCGCAGCGATTCACTTCGCTCCCTCCGAGAACCTGAGTTACCCATAGTGGACTCCAATTGAGTAGTATAAATGGGATCGGCCACATTGTGCTGATTTGAGGGTCCGAAGCTCATGCCCATATTTTGTTGATATAAATGCAAATTAGATTCAGGCTTATTTTTCGAGCGTTGTTCCCTTGGGTCGTTTCGTTTGCCCGAGGACTTTGACCTGCCATCACCATGAAGAGCTCGATCAGGACTTATGGTTCTTGATTTGCATGGATGTGGTACTCTCGCTGAGTTGTCTCTTCTTGTCCCGTTTCGCGGCTCTAGAGACTTTGACCTAGTAGTGGATTGCGAAACTTGTTTGCCAAAAGAGTTTGCTCGAGGAGAAATTCCGGGATCTATTGGCTGCTTTCTTGAATTGTGGGAACTATATTGATTCTGGTTATTAAGTCTTGGAGCTTCTATTGTTTGGTTTCCTCTTGCTTGAGACCTTGGCCTATTACCATGTTGGTACACACCTTTACCAGCAGCTGGATTCTGTTGAGTAACTCTCCCAGATTGTTTTGCTTGAGGATCTTTTCTACGATCTATTGATTCCCGTCTGGGGTTCTGGGAATAACTTCGATTGGGCTGATTCGATCTGTAAGCTTCTCTGGATTCGCTTCTTGTTCCTTGAGAAGTTGACCTCTTACCACCTTGGGACTCGTGGCCTGAAGATGGATTCTGACGAGGAACTCGCCGGGAATCCATATATATTTGATCTCGGTTAGGTTTGTTTGCCCCCACCACGCAGTTTTCCTGATTATATTGATGGCGCTGGCCTGCGATAGGACCTTTTCTCGATTCGGTTGCCTTGCCGACGTTTCCTCCTCGTTTTTCTTTTCCCTTCTTCTCAACCTTTGATCTACTTTCACCCTGAGGTGGTACTGTCCTGGGATCCTCTGGAGACGGACGGAATGTTTCGTCTCCGCCGTCGTATGGATAATATGCGTTAGCAGGACCGGGATACATGCAAAGACCCTGGCAAAACTGGGAATATGGTTGATCTCGATTAGCTTCGTATGAGTTCGCTCCCTCTCCGTAGTTGTGCTGAATATATTGATGGCGCTGGCTAGAGTTGAGACCCTTCTTCGATTTGGATGCCTTAGCTACGTTTCCGTATTCCATGTTTACGTCCTGATATGGTTGATAATATGTTTGATTGCGATTAGGATCGTTTGCTCCGTCTCCGAAGCTAGGAGGATTAAATTGGTAACAAGGGTTGGCAGGATTAAAACATATGTTTACGCCCTGACAGAATTGGTTATTTGTCGGACACTGAGCAGTTTCGTTGTAGTTTCCGACCATCATCTGCCGAGGTTCACATTGATATACTTGTCCCGTGCAGGGATTAAATGGAGGCGAACGTTTGGTGGGCAGTCCTGCGGCTGGGAGACCTGTAAGATCTCTTGGAAAACAAATAGCAGCGGGGCATTCAAAGCATACCCATTGGGGTTGTGGAGGCATACAGATTGACATTGGATATTCGCATGGACCGTTGGTTCCACACCAAGGTGCATCTGTAGGTTGAGATGGAATGCCTGTAACTCCAGGTTCTTGGGGGCCGCATAAGTCATCATCATTTACTTTGTCACAATTATCGGGCTCTTTCTTTCTCTTGGCCGCTTTACTTGCAGTATTTGGTTTCTTTTGAACCTTTTCGCACTTTGGTGGCTGCTTTAAAAGAAAACTAGGGGGGATCATGTCCGAGAACTTTTGGAACTCCCCTGGAAAGATGACGCGAGGGCTGCACATGGAGCGGGATCGCTCGCGGCAACAGGGCCTGGGACAACAAACACTTCTGCAATAAAATTTAAAACTCTCATATACGACGAATATAAACTGCATTACCTTGAGCTTACCCTCCATGGCAGCTGATGCTCCTCCTTGGACACCGACACGGATAGCACATTTCGAACGTAAACACCTCCTTTTCGTGTTAAGTGTACCAAGCATGTCCAAATAAGAGCGGATTACAAAAAAAGCTGTTGTAAAATCTTAAAAAAAAATTAAAATCTAATACATTTTTGATGTTTCATTCTAAGCAAGGGGGCAGTCTTTTAGGACTTCGTTTTTTTTTTTTTTGTCCGGGTTGGGTTCTAGCTCTTGAACCTAATGAGAGCTTGGTTACCTTAGGCAAAAGATTATAAAAATAGTATAGATTTTTGTTGAGTCCCAAAATCAATAACTCAGTACCGGTTACTCAATGGTCAGACTCAGTCAGGCTTAGACTGAAGAACCCACCTCTCCTTTCATCAGCTTTCAAACCGAAATCAATAGAAATACAAAATTCGGTGTCATGTCGTAAAGCAAATTTAAACGGAAGCATTGTAAAATTGATTGAAAGCTCGCATCGCTGCAAAGGAAGAAATGTCCAATTGCGGCGGCAGGACAGTGAGATCTCAGAGTCCCTACTGGCGTAATGTCAGCCCCTCGCGGAGGAAGTCGATAGCTTCTAAGCCGGATACCCGCCCGGAAATAGTAAGTAACCAGATCGGGGAACAACTGCTGCTAACGCTGGTCCAGAGCCTACCTTCATGTGTGGACTCTGCTCGTGCCCGATCCTTCAACCCGGCCGCATTCCGTCGCCGGATACGCAAAAATAGTCGCCGACCCCCTGAGGCGCCAGAGATGTCGTCTACCAAAACTCCGCTAAGATTGCAGGTGGGTATGCCGGTCAGGCAAGTTTCTGGCCGAGATCCAGCGAGTCCAAGGGTGGCGGAGCTGGTTAAACGTTTTAACTCGATCTCAGTGGAGGCTTTCTTAAGGCGCCGCAAAGAGTCCTCGATAGCCAAGGCCAAGGCCAGGCAAGAGGAGTACGAGCGGATACCAAAGATCAAGCGCGTTAAAAAGGGAGTTTCCGCGATGGCCCTTGTCAAAGCCCGGGAAGAGGAGTACGAGAGAATACCAATGCTTAAGAAACGTAAAAAGGAGGGATTCGTGATGGCCCATGCCCAGGACAGAGAAGATGAGTACTATAGGATACCAAGGATCAAGGGAGAAAAAAAATCCGAAGGCGATCCTAACCCGAGGAGCACCCAGGGAGCATCGAATCATAGCCTCCAAGATTTTCCACAAAGTAGTCCAAACAAATCCCAGCGAGGCAGCCAAAAAGCATCAAAACATAGCCTCCAAGATGGTCCACAAGGTAGCCCGAAGAGATACCAGCGAAACAGCAAGGAAGCATCAATTCATAGCCTCCAAGATATTCCACCAAGTAATCAAAACAGATCCCATCAAGATAGCAAGGAAGCATCAAAACATTCCATCCAAGATATTCCACAAAATAGCCCGAAGAGATCCCAGGACAGAGAAGAGTACGATAGGATGCCAAGGATCAAAGGAGGAAAAATGTCAGAAGACGTTCCTAACCCGAGGAGCTCCCAGAAAGCATCGAATCATAGCCTCCAAGATATTCCACAAGATAGCCCAAGGAGATCCCAACGAAACAGCAAGGAAGCATCAAAACATAGCCTCCAAGATGGTCCACAAGGTAGTCTAAAGAGATCCCAGCGAGGCAGCAAGGAAGTGTCGAATCACAGCCTTCAAGATATTCCACAAAGTAGCCCAAGGAAATCCGAGCGAAACAGCAAGGAAGCATCAAAGCAAAGCCTCCAAGATATTCCACAAATTAGCCCGAAGAAAAACAGCCCAAAGTCTCAGAGAAATTCGAATTTGCAGAGAACAAGCACATCTCAGAACAGCCCGAGGGCTGAGAGCAGCAACCAGGAAATGTCCAATATAAGCTTCCAGGACAAGTTTCACGAAAGGAATAAACAAGATAACAACAGCCCGGATAACTCCCAAAAAGTTAGCACACATAGTATCTCACAGAAAAGCGACAATGGAATATCGGTTCATAGCCCCATGGCTACTTTAGAGGAGCCAGAGGTACCCCCTGCACCCATTAAAATACAAAGCCCCAGCGAAGAGCAGTCTATGAAAACGAACGACAAGATCTTTCCTTGCTTTCGTGGGGAATATCCAACGCGACATTGTAAAAACGCATATCTCTGGTTCGAGGCCGGTGTTCCCAACTGCGGCAAACTGGTGACCATCTGCGATGGAGAACAATTACGTCCAGCGAAGATCGTCACTGCCTGCGAAGTGACCGAGTCCCACTACCTGGCCCTGGACGATGAAAATGGCAATGACCTGCCTGTTAGTCCTTGCAAGAAGTGCAGACAAGTTATGCATGGATATGGACCGCAGCAGCGACAGGATTGGGATCAACAGCAGCAGCAACAGGAAGAGCAGCAGGAACAACAGCAACAGTGGCAACAGCAGCAACAGTTACAGAGACAGCAGATGCAGCAGCACCAAGAGCAACCACAGCCACAGCATATGAACTGGTTCGGCTCCTCCATGCGAAAGTGCCCCTGCAGACAACACCAAGATCCCGGCAGACAGCAAGTTTCCGACAAACCGCAAGTTCCCGACAGACCGCAAATTCCCGCTAGACAGCAGCAATTCCATAGGACGCAATATTCACCATCTCGTCCAGCAATCCAGCGATCACCCGTTGGGCAACAGCGATCATCCTTCGGACAACAGCGATCATCCTTTGCGCAACAAAGATCATCCTTTGGGCAACAGCGATCATTCCTTGGACAACAGCGATCATCCTTCGGACAACAGCAATCATCCTTTGGACAACAGCAACCATCCTTTGGACAACAACAACCATCCTTCGGGCAGCCTCCATGTCCTTGTATGAAACGATCGAACTGCAGGCAGAGTTCGCCCCACAAAGTATGCTGGAAGTGTCAGGATCAACAGCAATTGGCACTGCAAAATCAAAGAACGTTGCAACCACATCCACAACAGCAACAGCAGGCCATCCAAAACAATAGCTACTGCCTGAACGAGATGCTGGCCGAGGAGCTAAAGCAGCAGATGGAGGAGGCCCAGGCCCAGATTGCCAAGGTGCAGCTCCAGCTAAAGACAGTCTGCCGGTGTGCTTCCAGCAATTGTCCTGACTGTGTTCCAACACCATGTGCACAGTACATGAATGCTACGGCCATGGAACAAGATGCGGATGAAGCTTTCGAAAATAGGAACCTGGAAGAACCAACGGAGGAGCAACAGCAGCGGTTCAATTGCGCAAGAGTGGATTCGGGTCAGCTGTCGATTCAGTTCGGTTTAAGTCCAGTACCTCTATCCATGTCAAATCAATGCCCATGCTGCCAGGAACAGGCGGTGCCATTGCGAATGACTTTCTCTTGTCAGGAATTGCCTCCATGCCAGCAGCAAGTCCCCCCCCAACATGATATTTATCCTTACCAGGAGCAAGATTCTCCTTGCCAGCAGCAAGCTCCTCCTCGCCAGCATCAAGTTTCTCCTTACCAGCAGCAAGACTCTCCGTGCCAGCAGAAATTTCCTCGCTGTCAGCCGCAAGTTGCTTCTTTTCAAAAGAAGTATCCTTACCAGCGAAAATTGCCACCTTCCCAGGAGGAATCGTCACCTTTCCAGCAAGAAAGGCCACTTGGCCAGGAAGAATTGTCACCTTGTCAGCAGAAACTACCTCCATATAATCGGGAATCTTATGAGCCTCCATGCAAGCAACAACAGTCGCCATATCCTTACCAGCAGAAGAAGATACCGAGTACGTCCCAGCCGAACATGTTTTCACATGCCCCGCACTGCTGTCCCAGTTGGTACTTCCAGCGATATGCCCAGATGCGGTTCATGATGCCGCGTTGCTGGCCCCGCTGAACTCGTATCGAAAGTCGTAGCATAGCTTATCATGAACAGCCAGACGCCTGTTCAGGGTAAGATATTCCACGAATGGAGAGTGAGATTCATCAAGCGCTATTTAATTGTGCAATTCTTCCGTTTGAAATTGAGGCTAATCGGGAACGAACGAAACTATCCACCAATAAAGTTCCAATTAGATTTATCCACCTTGTTTTCAATTTGATTTGTCTGTCAGTTTGCTATCTTATTTCGAAACTTTATATTGTAAATTCCAAATTGATCCAGGCATTTCAAAGGAGAAGCTGAAATCGAAGTGCCACGCCTCATTTTGTTCAAATTACAGGTTTCCTATCAAAGATAAAGTGAAGAGCTATCTTTAATTGGGAAATGTGTAATTTTAATCAAGTGTTTCGCGGTATGCATAGATACCACTACACGTGCTGCCGCCGTAGAATGCACCAAACAGTGGCGGCTCCTCCTGGAAGCTGTCCTTCCGGGCAGAACAGAACCACGGAGGAATCAATTGAAATGTGCTGGCCCCAAACGTGTCTAAGGATTACTGGCCCCGCTAAAATTCCTGCAGTTGAGAAAACTTCAACAGGCGAACAATTACAAGGGAAATCGTCCTCGTCCGCGCCCAAGATCCCAGATCCCCCGAAATCGAACCCTGTTTCAAAGAAAACCTCCCCAACCGTCAGCCGAAAAAAGAGCAATAATAATTTCAGTGATAATTCTGTTTCTTCCACGAACAAAAAGCTCTCCATTGGGAGTCCAGTGCAATCAGACTTAAGCCACAAGGTTTCTGTCAGAAGGTCTGAGAAAATGGCAAGAATGTCTGGTGGGTCTGTGGAGGTCAAGGAAAATAAGGTAAGGTATTATTAAAGGGCTATAAAGAGATTGCAAAAGCTAATCTTTTATTTTTGCATAGAAGTCTTGCATTAGTACCTCCTGTGAAAAAGACTCTCTGATGTCAGTATGTTCGTATAAACGTGGGTCACTGATCTCGATATCTACCCCAAAAACAACGAAAAAGTGTAAAAAAATTAAGTCAAAATCAGAGCCACAGGACACAGATCTAAAGGCTCTTGTGAGGACCAAGCCGAAGCGCAAAAAAATATTGCAAAGAAGGTGGCCTACAAAATCCCCAGAATGTCCGCGACTTGAGGAATCTAATACCCAACAAACCAACGACAATGATGGTATTTGGTAAGTAACATCAAGTAGATAAGCCTTCATTTCCGTTCTAACAGAATCCCTAATAGGTTCGAATGTAATTTACCCTTTCGTGTGAATATTCCCTTTCCCATAACTGTTCAAAATCTATTTAATTTGCAGTCATTTCCAAACAATGCCTGTCAAGGTAGATCCATTGTTCCGGCAAGAAATTGTGGAAATTGCTTAACAATGTGTAATGCTTTGCCAGCTCCTCTTGCAGAGCCACAGCCACAGCCCGCAACCACCAAGAAGGGATTTAGGCGATTGAAGACACGTCACAGTCCCTGTCCCTGTTCCTGTCTCTGTGAGACATCCACTCAAACTGGCGTGGAAGCATCCGATCTGCTTCTCTGCCTGCACGAGATCAAAAATCAACTGGCAGCCAACTCCGCTGAGTGCCGTTGCTTTGCCGAGAAGTCCACATATGTAAGGACTCTTCAAGACCAGAAGAAAGTCAGAAAAGAGGCAAAGAGATGGGAAGAAAAGTCAGAAAAAATATGCAAAGAACTATCTGCACCCAGTGACAAAACATACTCATCAAATAGTTTCGTAAACGAAGTACGGACACCAATAACTAAGACCAAGAAAATTAAAAAGAAACCTAAAAAAACGCAGTCAGGTTCATCAACAAATGTCTCAAGAAATTCCTCCAAGAGTTCTATACTCGAGATCCCGAAACCACCTACTAAGACCAAAAAAACTGAAAAGAAACCCAAGAAAACCCAGTCAAAATCATCAAGTGTCTCAAGAAATTCCTCCAAGAGTTCTTTACTCGAGATCCCGAAACCACTTACTAAGACCAAAAAAACTGAAAAGAAACCCAAGAAAATCCAGTCAAAATCATCAAGTGTCTCAAGAAATTCCTCCAAGAGTTCTATACTCGAGATCCCGAAACCACTTACTAAGACCAAAAAAACTGAAAAGAAACCCAAGAAAACCCAGTCAAAATCATCAAGTGTCTCAAGAAATTCCTCCAAGAGTTCTATACTCGAGATCCTGAAACCACCTACTAAGACCAAAAAAACTGAAAAGAAACCCAAGAAAACCCAGTCAATATCATCAAGTGTCTCAAGAAATTCCTCCAAGAGTTCTTTACTCGAGATCCCGAAACCACTTACTAAGACCATAAAAACTGAAAAGAAACCCAAGAAAACCCAGTCAATATCATCAAGTGTCTCAAGAAATTCTTTCAATTCTTCCATAAACGATATTGCGAAACCACCTACTAAGACCAAGCAGCCAGAACGAAGACCCAAGGAACCCCTGTCGCTTTCATCAAAAAGAAGTTCGTTATGTTTCTGCTCCCTCAATCTACAGGAACCGCCTATTAATACCAAAAAATCAGAAGAGAAACCTAGAAAACCCAAGTCAACTACACCCACCCTAAGTGGTTCAAAAACTTGTTCTAAAATAAGTTTAGGTAATGATTGTCAAAAAAGTCTAGAAGAGAAGGAAGATAAAATGCCACATGTTAAAATTTCAATAATAACAAAAAACCCAGGGGGGGCAGTGGAATTAATTGAAAACAAATCTATAGAAAAAACGCACGTACTGAGTGCTTCCGAATCTAAAGCAGAAACAAAAAAAGTTGAACCACAGGCTGAAGAAAATAAATCTCACCAAATTCAGAAGGAGCGAGAATGGATTGAAAACGCCCCACCAATTGCTTGTGCGGCGCCTCGGGCCTTTCCAGATTGCCAGACACGTTATACGTACCACGGTTATAACGCAGGGACTCCTCAAATTTATCAAACACCGAAATATCCTGGTCATTGCTATCGAAAATTTTGGCCAAACTGTCAAAGAAATGCCCATTTTTGGAAATATATCCCGCAAACTGCATGTTTGTATCAAAGCGTATGCCCACCGACAGCAGCATGTGTACGAAGTATGGCAGTGCCATGTAGGCAACTTGTTAAAGTACCAAAATCTGAACAAATCGAGCCAGTTAGGAAGCCATCCGGCGGTTTCTGCCCATGCTTGCCGAAAGCAACATGTGTAGAAAGTGTGCCATTGGAGCCATTTGTTGAAATGCAGAAAGGCGAACAAATCGAGCCAGTTAGGAAACCATCCGGCGGTTTCTGCCCATGCTTGCCGACAGCAACATGTGCAGAAAGTATGCCACGTAATCAATTTGTTGAAGTAATGAAATGTCAACCAATCGACCCAGTTAAAAAGCCATCCGTCGGTTTCTGTCACCGTCCGCAGGTATTTCCTGAATGTACCTGTCCAATGACACAAGGATCACAAAGCCAGTCCAGTGGATCGTACCAAAGACGGACTTCTGAGGATTGCTCTCAACGATGTGAACAAAAGTGGACAATTCCAGTATCCTCTTCAACGGAATATAATAGAAAGGCCCTTTTAAAAAAAGGGTTATGTAGAAATGCTTCCCCAATAAATAGTTTAGGCTCACAGTTTCCTCGGGGCCTAGGAGCTCGATGCAATCGATCTGTGAATTTCAAGCCCTCAGCTAAGTCCATATGCTTCAGAGTGTTCCCGTCTCAATCGCAAAGATGTAACGAGAATGGAAATAGCTCTGGGTTTGCTGAAAAGCAATGTGAATCATACGAGCGATCGATGGCATCATCATCATGTAGAAGAAATCAGCAACATCTACCCTGTGATCGCAATAGCTCTGGTGGAGAAACACTAAGGACTGAAGAATCCCAAAGTGGTAGCGTTTCTCGAGAAATAAAATCAGACAGCAGCTCGATTTTGGAGTATACAATTGAGCAAGAATGTTATTTTCCTTTGACCGATAAGAATCAACGGTCGAGCAGACCGTTTCAAGAGAAATCCAATGAGTCTTCATATAAACGTTCAGGTGTTTCAAAAATTCAAACTGCTTATGTGATTCGTAGTCATTTCGATCGCAGTAAGAGAAATAGGAGTTTGAGTCTAACGGTGTGTTCTTCAAGAAAACCTGAAAGTAAACCACAAGTAAAAAATAATAATTCTTATAATCAGAATAAGTCTAGAGATGACATATCTGAGGACCAGATTATAGTAAACTTCACAAACCGGAGCTTCGGCATAAACTCTGAGGAATTCAACAGAAGAGCTTCAGAGGAGACGCAAAGAATTTCACAAAAGCCTCCAAAAGGTATCACAACAGATGAAGATTTGACATCACAATATTTGGATAAAACTTTGTCTAAGGATCACAGTTTGAGCGAATCGATTAGAAGAGATCAAAATAACGCTATCAATGAAACCCCAAGTACAAGCTGGAAAAATTCCCAGAATTTCGAATCTAAACTAATATATTTCATGTTAAACCGACAATCCTCTACGGAAAGATCAGATCTAAGTCAGGTATCTGAAAATATGACAAACATTTCCCCTAATAGTGAAGAAAGGTATTCAAAGCATCGATCAATCCCATGCACCAGATATGTGAGTGGTATAAGCAAGCGATCAACTTTAAATGAAAAACAAGCGAAAAAAAGTCAAAAATCTCCGAAGATCAATACAAATCCTGTATTAGATAAAATAAAGAAGCGCTCCTGCTCAGCACCAGGATGCTCTGGTGCTTCAAGGCTTCGTGATGGCGAAAGTAGATCTAAAACCCCAGTCATATACTGCCAGTGCTCCTCTCAAAGAAATCGAATCCCCGAAAAATATTTTACCTTAACACAAAGTTCCGATAATATTCAGGACGATAGCGAATTGGAACACGCAAAACACATACCCTCAGAAAGGGTTACAAAAAATGCTACACCTAAATATAAGGACATATGTACAATTCCAAATTATACCTTAAAAGCTAGTATGATGCAAGCCAAGCCGAGAAGTGATGGCAGAAGCTTTATTCCAAGCCAACAGCAAGAGAGACCCCATAATGTACCAAGATATATGCCTGATTATCAAAACATACAGCCCAGAAGGTAGGTCTAAGTCTTAGATTGAACTTTATATTAATTTTAACTTTTCTTTAGTTCTAGAAATATGGAATACCCAAACGCTGATTATCAGGATTCCAGGTAAGATACCCTTACAAGGGATTTTAGTATGTCTTAATAGACACGTAATCCTAGGCAATATCCTCAAAGAATTGTGCCCAATCCAATGAAAAACAGGGGAACAATAAATGATTGCCAGCCGGATGAATGGTGAGATTTATTCAGTCCTTAATTAGATTATTTATTACTTGTAAGCATATTTAGTTTCAGGTCCGACCCTAACTTCGGCGAATTGCAAACTGAATTAGATGAAGCATATAATGTTTCAGTGATTAGGGGTCAGCCAAGAGCACCTCCATTCCAAGAGCATTCCCCGTCACCGTCGTGTTGTCAGTGCAAAAGAAGACCGCATATGCAGAGTCCCTATAACAAAGACATACCCAAGAGAATACTCAGAAAGCCCAGTTCGGAGGAAGAATACTTTCATGGATATTATTCAAGAGCTCGTAAATGCAAACTTAATAGTACATCAGTGTCTTTAAGTCCGCACAGTTCTGCTTCAAACTCCAGGAATTTCTATCTTGAATCCGCAGAAAACTCACTTCAAGCCTCGTTGGAAGAAACTGAAGACCCTAGATCTGTGGTATGTAAGCCAAACAAAATCTATAGCGAATCCGTCCAATCTGCAAGAACGACAGATGTGGAAACCTGTAAGACGGTTACCCTGCTGCAACCCCGTCGCCTTCGTTGCAATGAGAGTAAGACGATATGGAATCCAGACATGGGCACTGGAAACACCGTACTTCTTGAGATAAGAACCACCTGCAAAAAGGATAGTTTACTCCAGACCTGCGCTAAACCTCCCTGTAACTTCAGTCTTGACCATAATAACATGGGAATTCCTCCAACTAATATACCAGTGCCGTCACCGAATCTCCGTCCTCAGAATGTCGGCTCTTTCGAAGAAAATTACCTAATAGATCCGAGAGATCATTGGAGTAATATGATGTCACAGGCTGCGGCTCCATCTCCTAGTTGCCAGCAGGGGCTTCAAATTCAAATTGATCCCCATCATCCTGGCTATCACCCCCAACTAGTTAATGAGGAAATCAAAAACCTTCCCATTGGGTTTTACGATCAAACCCTTCATCAATACAACGTCATTCGCATGGACTCGGACTTTCAGGTACCGTCTTTTGGACCAGAAATCATTCAGGCTGTACAAGCTTTTCCCCAATCTCATTGCGGGTGCCCAGCCTGTCCATATGGCGATCCGATCCCGCAGCAAATTTTGGTACCCGCTCAGGATTTCAGTCGTCCCTTCTTTCTACCAAGAAATCAAATCCAACACCGGCTGCCAATGGGGTCTACCCCATATTGTCCTCAACATTCGAAATACCAATGTTAATTTATAACCAGAATAACGAGAAAATTAAAAAGTTGTTTGACTCAATAAATTAACATATTTTTGACCAATGGCACCAGACGTGCCTTCTGGAAGATTGATTGATTGATTAGTTTGCAAAACGGAAGGATCACATCCGGCACTATTACAGCTGCCATAGAATCTAACGATTTCAATCAATTTTGATATTTTCAAGGGCAAGTACTCATTTTTAAAATAATTAGAAAGTTTAAAAAAATGTGTTAAACTTGAACCGAAGAAAAATTCAATTTTTGACTTGAAAATATATCGCATTTCCGTTGCGCCAAATGTAGTGATGTGAAAATAACGCAAAACGATTACAAGCACGCCACAGTATCGATGACTATCGCCGTGGCTACCACCTCTAGGCGATGTACAAAAACAACATTTGTTTATATGATTAATTTTACCTTACACACTCAAACGAATATAAATGTAGCCAATAATACGAAAACAATAGGCAACATTGATAAGATAAGATAACTCCCAAAAGTCCCAATGTCTTTCGCGTAGACTCTAATGCACAAAAGCGCGGTGCGAATGGTTCGAATTTGTTCATGGAAATAACTCCAAGAATTGTTCAGTAAACAATGGCAACTCACGCCGAGAAGGAATTCTACCATTTGGTACGTACATCTGCCACTTAATTGGCAAGAAATCCGTAGAAACTGATACACAATGAGTGCTCTTTGAAGTGCGGGTGTTGGGTGTCGCCACACGCAAATGTTTACACACACAGGCACTCGCCGAGTCGGAGTATATAAACATTTGCATAAACATTCACTTAAAGCCACAAGTCAGCCTTGAACCAGATCTAAAAGGGGGAGCGGAGCTCTCTAAAAACTGCACAATAATATGAAATTTCTCCTCTGCGAATGTGAATGGTGGTGACCCAGAAAAGCAGCATAGAAACTGCAATGCTGAATGGTTGCAACCTTTGCAACGACCCACTTCAGGCTACCAAAATTAAAGATAACCGGCTTGAAATGATGTATAAAAATCAGATAAGCCAGATTTTTCTATCCAGTAGGACAACATAGCATTCCGAGTGATTCATCCATCCAAAGAACGTATATCTCGAGATAATAACATATCATTATAGATAATTTATAGCAACCGCATTCCTACGCACTCAGAAAGAAACATACATAGATTTCCCATTAGCAACTATTGATCTTGAGCTTAAAAATTCAAACGAAACGTTTGTAGAGTGAATCATTTATTTCAGCATAACTACATTGCTATTGTTTCATTATCTGGGTTTTTGAGTCACACACTTGTGCCTAAATTTTTGAATGTTCAGTTTCAGCACTAATGAACGTTGTAATCTTTTTTGTATAGAACGTCAGCGTAAATAAAGCCCTTAATGGCTTGGAGGCGCCGCTAAAAACCAAACATGCCCGCTCCATTATTATTATGATCCATAAGACCAAGGAGGCGAAGTCCTTCTGGATGATGATCACGCGGCAACCCTTAATGATGAACCGATTTACCGCCTGGAAATTTTCCCATCTCTTGCACAAGGTCCTGCGAGAGGCGCACGAAAGCGCCATAAGGCACTCGCAGAGTCACAAGAAAATGATCCTCGAGGTGGGCAAGATGTGGGGACTGCTTCAGGATGACATCGGATGCTGCATACAGGCGTATAGCAAGCTGCTGGTCACAAAGTTAAATTTCCACGACAAGAATCGAATGTTTCCCGGATCCTTGAACATTTCCTTCACCGAACTCTTTGTGGCTGTTGACCGGGACTTGAACTATTGGTAAAAGGCAACCGAAATCAATGTAGTTTTCAAATCAATTGAACCCGTTTTGAAAAAGTATAAAAAGGGTTAATTTTATAAAAAAAAATACAAATTTTCAATTGTTTTAAAACCTATATTTCATTTCTGAAACCTCAATTGATTTAACATCTATTGATATTCGTTTTTATAGACTCATTAATGAACTGCTTCTAATTACAGCTTCCAATTGTGCGTTGAAATCTTCGATTACTTGGAGGATATCATTGCCCTACAGCAGACCATATTTTCGTCCATGGAAAAGTACCGAATGTCCTCGATGACACCGCAAGGACAGTGCAGACTGGCGCCCATAGTCTGTCTCATTCAGGACTCCAATGCCCTGTACGATATGAGCGTTCGTCTAATGTTCAAATTGCACGACGGCATACCCTACGATGTGGTTTCCGGCCACAGAGACCGGTTCTATGGACTGTTCCTGAAGCTCAAAGCTTTTTACAACAACGTTCGACCGCTTCAGTATTTTAAGGATTTAATCACAGTTCCCGAGCTGCCAGACACAAGTCCGAACTTCAAGTCGCAAAATGATTTCAGCAGCTATGTGCCGCCAGTTGTTCACGTACCCCAAGAGCCTGATCCGGTGGTGGAGGATTTGGTGGATACCAACAAACACGAAGCTGAGGCGTTTAGTCAGGCCCAGCAGCAGTTGACCATGTTGGAGGGTATCATAAGCGAGAAGGAGGCTGGTATTGAGGAACTGTCCTACAAATTGGTGGCCCTGCAAAAGAACTTTGATGATCTGCAGCAGAGCTACAGGCGAGATGTGGAGGAGTTGCAGCAGAACAACACTATCCTCTCCAATGATCTGGTATTAGCGAGAGAAATGTGTGCCAACTTTCGGATGCAAAACGATGATCTGGAGCTGCAACTTAACCAAAATCCAATTCTTATGCGTGAGTTTTTTATGAATATATGTAAATATAAATAAACATAATAATATTAATTTATTTAGAGAAAGCCATGGAGGAGGAGGAGAAGCACAAGTTATCCTCGGAGAAATTCAACAAGCTGAAAACACTCTACACCAAAATTCGGGATGAACACATTCAGTTATTAAGAGAGGCCAGTAGCTTACATTTTCCCCTACTTATTACTCTGTTAATAGTTACATTGAATTACAGCAAAGCGAGTCCAATAAGTCTTTAAACAAGGAGAAGCAAGTGAGCTCAAAGCTTTTGCTGGAAACAAAGGAACTTACCAACGAAATTTCCAAGATCAAAGACGGTTTGGAGGAAAAAGATAAGGCCAACCTAGCCCTGCAGAAACAAATTGAAGAGCACAGGGAGAAGATAACGCAGCTGGAAACAATCAAAGCCGAATTCGAGGAGAAGTACGATGATGTTGTCAAAGAGAAACAGATTCAACAGTTAGACATAACTTCCACCGCAGAGAATTTGAGGTTGAATTCCCTTAAAATTGAAGACCTCAAATCAGCTCTTAATGAAACCAAGGAAAAACTATCGGAAGCCGAAAGCCAAATAAATGCCAAAAGCAACGAAATTGAGATTAATTTACAAGCCTATGAAGCAGAGAAGGCCTTGCTCTTGACCAAGATCGAGCAATTAAACGTGGAACATAAGACCAACCATGAGGCTCAAAATGCGCAGTTGCTACAAACTAAAAACAGCTTGGATGAAAGGGAAAAGGAATTCAGCCAAACGAGGGAAAAACTGGCAGAAGCCGAAAGCCAAATTAGCGCCAAGATTATTGAAATTGAAAGCAATCTCAAGTCATTTGAAGCGGAAAAGGTGTTGCTCTTGACCAAAATCGAACAATTGAATGTGGAGCATAAATCCCATCAAGAGGCACAAAATGCACAACTACAGGAAACTATGAACAACTTGGCATTAAGGGAAACTGCTTTGCAGGTAAATACCATTCGAATGTTTTCCCTTAAAAATTTACTTTAATTTATTCTTGCTTTTAATAGGAATCCCAGGAAACTGTGAATCAACTTAGGCAAGACAATACTTCAATGACTCAACGCAGTGAGGATTTGCAAAGCAAACTCACAACTGTTGAGCAAAAACTCTCCCAGGCAACACAACAGATTGCTTCCATAACTACTTCTTATCAAACTTGTAGCACGGATCTAACCGAACTCCGGCAATTGGTCATCAAAACGTTGAGGGAAATCTGCAATTCAAAATTAAGCAGCTCGGAACAACAGCCATTGGAAGCGGTGCCGGCCATTATAAGTGAAATGGAATCCCTGCTTTATAAATTGAATAATCCCACGGCTATAGACTATGTTTCAACGACGGAAGGTATTCAGGACGTTATGTATTTGGGCTATGTATTTATAAGGCTGTACGATCAATGCGATGTTATTTACAAAACAACAACGGCTATTGAGACGGGTCAAGGTGAGTTTTTTAAAAGGTAAAAACTTTATAATAAATATCAAATTGTATTAAATTTTTCCAGAGATTTTTACGAAGACCTCATTGGTTTGCTCAGATGTCTGTCAGTTGTTCCAATATTTGCTTAATAACGAAACAAAGGATGGTCAAATAATCATAACCGATGTGCAGGCAAAGCTGACAGATATTCGAAAGTTGATCGAGAAGATTAAGGCCACGTTCGAACAGAAAATCGACTTGGACAAGCTACTGGAAATAGAATTGCGTGAGATGGATGCTGCCATCGATGATGCTGCCAGCAAGATCACCGACCTACTGGCCAAGGCTCGGGAGAAGGACAATCAGACCAATCTGGAGGTGAACGGAAAGATTGTGGACTCGTGTACGACCTTAATGGAATGCGTCAAAGCTCTGATCCAGAAGTCACGTCTCCTACAACACGAAATTGTGGCGTCTCAAAAAGGTGAGTTCGGAATAACAAGAAATAAGAGATTACACATGAAAATATATAAATGGTTTTAGGAAATGCAAGTGCCAATGAATTTTATAGACGGAACAGCCAGTGGTCTGATGGCTTGATTTCCGCTTCAAAAAGCGTGGCCAAGGCGGCCAACTATCTCGTGGAGGCTGCCAACAAGGCCATCGAAAGTGAGTCTGGGAAAAACTTTGAGCTCATCGTAGCCGCCCAGGAAATTGCCGCCTGCACTACCCAAATGGTTATAGCTAGCAAGGTCAAGGCCGAACGCAATAGCCTAAAGCTATCCGACTTGACCAAGGCATCCCGCAGTGTTACCCAAGCAACGGGCACCCTGGTGGCCACCGTTAAAGATTGTAACGCGCAGCTGGAGCAGCAAAGCGAGCTCGAGCTGGCTAAGCTAACGCCCTCGCAAATTAAAACAATGGAAATGGAAATCCATGTCAAAGTACTCGAAACCGAGCAGGCGCTCCAAACGCAGCGGCAAAAGCTGGCGTCGTTTAGGAGAGAGCACTACAAGAATGCCGAGTATTAAAGAAACTACCTATATATATATATGTTATCTATAAATGTTACTAAAATTACAAAAATTCTTATTTTACAAATGCCCATCATGACAACTTTTATATACACACATACAGCAGTCATTTCACCTGAAAAGTCCTCCTTACGATTCCATTTTGATCGCCTTTTGATCCTTGGTTTTTATTGAACCAATAAATTGTTTCAAGATTCCTTATATTAAACTTTTAAATGTTTTGGCTCTCTGTACATCGGAAATAAAGTAACACCTATTGCCAAAGAAAATAAATTGTTAAAAGTTTTTTTGTCAAAAAGGTTTATTTGTATTATCACGAACCGGATTATTGCATTTTATAAAACGGCATGTTCACGTTCATCAAAGACACTTTTAGCGTAGTTTATCTAAAAGAAACAATATTGATATATGTGATAGTTGTTTGTCGCAAATTGTAAGCGTAAATAAAGATACATAATGCTTAAAAAAATATATACTTTTATTGACTTGGAGTGTATACTATTTCCTTATAATATTCCTTCTATTGAAGGTAATATTCTAATATATATATATATTTTTTAATTTCATCAAAATCGGATCAATAGCTGCTCTGCTTAATTAAGCTCTCCTTGTGATCTCTCATTTATTTAACCCTTGCGGGGTAAAGATATATATTCTTAATCAGCAGCAAAAGCCTAATTGATTTAGCAATTGTCGAACCAAAATAAAATTTTTTCAAAAATATTGAATTTAAAAATTTTAAACTCAATATGCATGTTTGTACACCTAATAAAAACTAACACAAAGTCGGAAATATAGAATCTTTAGGAAACCGAAGTTAGCTTTTTATCCTGTTTTTTCTCTTTAATTCTCTGTATCTATTTCCCTTAATATGTCAATAATAACCAATGGTTAATATATATCAAAGCTACTTTATGAACATCCAAGAATTTTACTTACACATCTCGATGCCGCTTCAGCGCATTCCTCCGACCGACATCGTATCCTTGGTCTCGTTATTTTCGGTAGATTTGTAGATATCTCAATGTAGTGACACGCTGCCGACACCGCCCTACTGCTCGTCGACGGCGTTGTGCCCACGTTCGTGATCAGAGGATGGCACGATAGTATCTCGCACAAATGACACTCGAGCATAATGGTTGGGTTGCCGTCAACTAATGAAAAAATTCGAACAAATTCGGTAGAAACCAACAGCCGCAGTCTCGCCTCCTTATCACTCCACAGATTCGCCTCGTAGGATATTATCTTTTCCGAAAAGTTTTTGTGATTTATGAGGTATAGGTACTGTTGTCCTTTGCTTTGCCGGTTGGAATACAAGGGTAAAAGGCCGCCAGGAGCACCAGTCACACATCTGGGAAGTCTCTTCCGATCCGGAGTGTTTTTCTGAGTATCTCGACTCGTTTCTCGTACCGCGCTGGCCGTTTCTGATGCCAAGTCTAGCACTCCTATGATCGGTTTTGTCACTGTGCCAACCAAACCCTTGCCCAGGCCACTAAGGAAGCCAGGAACTCCACCGTCGTAAGCACCGTCATACGTGTGCCTCACAATACTTGTTACGCCGCCCAGTAATCCAAATCCGAGACCCTTCAGACCCGCTGCTAGGTGTCCGCCGGACGTGTTGGACTGCAGTTCCAGGATCCGTTGCCTGGTCTCATTGTCGTGGTCATTAAGCACCACTTTTCCCAGGCTATCCGATAGGGTTTCCGTTAGCTTTGCCGTGGAGTTCGATATACCATGCGTTACATTCTTCACTAGACTTTTGACGGAGCCCTCGAAAATCAGTCCAGATACGCCTTCGGAAAGATCGTTGGCGAAACCGAGAGGATTTCCCAGAAAATCCACACTTCCCAATATAGCAGCCGCATGCCACTTAATTTGATTGATGTAGTGCTTTTTCATTTCCTTCAGATATACGTCCAATGTTTCGAAATGCAACCTATCCGAATATCTGTCCAGCTCAATGAGGGCGTCTTCGAATTTTATCAGAGTGAGTCCTAAGGTTTTTTTCGTTTCATGCAGTTCCACGGGTAACTTGGAAGATGTGAAGGCGGAAAGTCGTACCTAAAAGGAACATTTGTATCATTTGTATTGAAAGAGCGTAACAAGTCCAACTGAGGACATTCAATTCAACTATTTACCTGCGTCGCTCCAATACTCAGATTTTCGAAGTAGTATCTTTTCATATCCTGCAGAATAGGCTGCTTGTCCTCAAAGTTTTCAAATTGATATTGCACACTCAGGTTCTGCCGGTTGATTTTGCCATAGCCCAGAAACGAAGCTAATTTCAGTATGAGCTTCTCATCCAAGTTTGCGGTGCATGGCTTTAAGTCCAGGGTTAAGTACTTGAATATTATTGCGTTCTTATTGGGGCACGGCAACATTTTGAGCTTGAGAACAACAGCGTTTTTGTGTTGATCGTGATCTGAGGATGAGGTTTGCGTATGCAAGGCTATTTGACTGACAGCGTCCAGCAACTGGTTATCGATTTGGATGTAGGAGATGTTCAGGTCCAAGGAGTTCTCCAAAGCACCTTGCGATATATCGCAGTGTATGTGGTCAAGGCTGATGAACATGATTTCCTCGCAAGGCTTTCGGGTTATTATGGAAATGCCAATGCCTTTCATGAGCTCAATATTGATCTGGAATTAAACAAATATATATTATATATAACATGAAGTAGTGTATATTACCCACCATATACTCATGCATGATCGATATCTTTCCCTTATCCGTAATTTGTCTATTATTGAGGGAAGCGTGCATCCAGAGTAAATCGGGAGTGAGGAATACTGAATTTTGTTTAATTTTAATATCACATATTTCTATTGTGGAAATGGGGCCATCCATTCTCGTCGATAGTTCCAATTGGCCGGAGCCAGGCCTAAGCTTTTGTGCCACAATGTGTTGGCCAATCGGTATGGATTGATTGATTGAAATACTCTCAGTACGGCCCACATACGCTTCACAATTGGGCCTCAAGCCAGTCTCATATCGGGACTGGACGCACATATTGGCGTGACACATTAGCCGGCCGTTCTCAAACCTCCATGTCTGAGTGGTGACCCTTTGCTTATTGGGAGTCCGAACCACCAAAGTTGTAAACTCCATAGGATTCGGAGGCTTCTCCAGGTCCAGTACCAAACGAACCGCATTGGCATCATTCGATTGAATCGGTGGCGTGGATCCCTCGTGCTCCAGTTGGCCGTTTGAGTTCATAAGCCACAGTTGCGAACGATCCCCCGAGTTCTTTTCCATAATAACAACTTTACGGCCGCGAACTCCCAAGACTAAATGTCTGTGCGGACTGCTCTCCTCCTCACTGGTCGATCGCTCGAATGTCCCATGAAATGCTATGTAAATGAAGTTGGTGTACGTCAGCGTCTTTTTTATGTTATTCACGTTGTTAAGGGGAAACTCGATCATGTTGCCACCCGGTGCCTCCATCAGAAGGGCCTGCAATCCCAAGGGATCGTCCAAGACGTAGGACAAGGATGATTGCGGACGAACTGGCGTAATCCAAACTGGCTTGGAACGCAGCTGCGAGAAATTAATGACTACCTCCGAGCAATTATCAATTCGAATCGGTGGCGGTAGTGTCCGTGCGTCGGTAAACAGGAGTATAAATGTCGCATCCTTGGAGATGATTTCCAGCCGCAGAAAGAACATTTCACCCCACTCGTTTCGCACATTGATGTACAAACTTTGTACGTCATCATTAATGGGTATTCCCTTCGACCAGCAGCAGCACTCCACGTCCGGAATGCGCACGCAAATGAACTGTTCCTGGTCCCAGTTTGGCCAATGGAAGGCGAAGTTGCAATCGATCGGCGCTGAAATGATCTTACGCGGGTCTGGTCGATCCTGAAATATAATTATTACTTGAAATTTATTGAATAATTGTAGTGGTAAGCAGCTCACATAGTTGACAATGTCGCAAAGTTGCATAAACTCCAGTCGGTAACCACTTCGGTTATGCAGATGGAATCTGGGAGAAAGCGTCACGAAAGTGGTACTAGCATACAGACCCCGTCCACGTCTCACACTGATCCCGATCGCATAGCTACCCTTGGTGTTTTCAGCTCGCAGTTCCCGGTGAGTAAGGTCCTTGTGCGTACTGAAACTTTTGCACCACTGGAAGAAGGTTAAGGGAAGTAGATATTGAAAGAGTTTGAGGGTAAAAGTTCAACTAAGCACGCTACTAAACCAAATACCGAAATGAGGGGAATCTAGGTAAGTGTATCACGATCTAATATACTTTTAAAGTAACACTGTAATTAAAAGCAATAGTTATATAGTAGACTTACTGTGTTATTCAAGCCGAAGGCTTTTCCCAGTCGCAACTCGAGGGCCGGGGATCCTTCCTGGTCGGAGAACGAGAACATTAAAGGCGCCACTTGTCGCGCCGTTTCGTGCTCCTCGAACTGTCCTGCCGCCGTGTTATTGGTTCCCTCTTGCTTGTAGATCAGCGGAAGTCCCGTCTTGTTGATGATCCAAACCGGAGCACTGATGTAGATCTCCATGCCCTTGCCCTTGACAAATTGAATGGAGATGCGAAGGTGCAGTTCTCGCTTCTTGATGTCGAACAGCTTCAGTTTCGTTTCCACCACGCCCGTGTGACTCATGGGCACCTTTAGTTGACCTGAGAGCTGAAAGTTGTCCAACGTAATGCTCAGATTCAGAGGCTGATAGATGTTTACGTTGTAGATGTTGGCACTCTCCGATGAGTTTATCCTGCCGGTGGCATGCTCATGGATCTTGAACATCAAGTCGCAGCAGAGCATATTGTTAATCTTCAGGGGAGGCAACAGGGTGATGAGATGGCCCGGCAAAGTCTGCTCCTTGACGTGGTAGATAATCCTGCTGATATTGACCAGTGTGTACAATATACTCTTGTTTTGGTCGTAGCTAACGAGCAACTGCCGGGTGTTATCCTTGCCGCAGAGTTTCCACAAGAGTTCCTCGTTGCTAAAGCCCGTCTCCTCGTAGGCCTCGCTCTCACTGTGGGTACTGTGCGCCACATGCAACGAGGCATCGATGAATTTCAGCGGTAGGGATAGCTCATCGTTGGGCTTCACCACACTTATGGCAGTTAGTCCGTCACTTTGCGTGCTCTTCAGCGACATCTTGAGGAATACGTTCCGATCTAGTTTGTTGGCTATGAACAGCGAGGACTTGACCTTGATCAGCTTCTGAGCTGATCCGATCAGGGATATGTCAAAGACTATCCTACTCTTCGTCGAATACTGCGAATCCAGATTGGTGGTGCGGAAGAACATGCCCACCTTGTCTATGGAAATTGGACCTATTAAAGTCCAGCCGTGGATTTGCACAAAAATCTGATGCAAGTTCAACTGGTGGGAGTGGACGTGCCGCAGCTTACTCTTCTGGCTAAAATCAAATGTCTTCGTCTCGTTAGGTTGCACCGAACTCCAGTTCTTGATCAGCTCGAACTGCTGCAAGTCCGAGCAGGTTAAGTCCCCAAGGGGGGCATAAATCGGCTTGAAGAGCAGCGGTGTACCCGTGAGGTTTTGCAGGGCGAAGGGAATGAATGGGGAACGTTGCCTGAAGTTCTTGGCCCCGTTGTCATTGAAATCATTTGTCCAGTTCTTCAGGACCATGTGGAAGAGTTCAATGAACGTGGAGGTGACGTTTAGCTTGAGCAACTGCTTGCTGGAAATGCCAATCTCGAAGCGCTTCTTGTTCTCATTGAGGTGACCCTTGGTGTACTTCCATTTTAGATTCGACTCCCACGTCTCGGCCACCGGCTCCCAGCCGCTGAGCCGACGATTGTAATAGTTGACAGCGGCCTCCGTGTCGATGTTGCCCAGGCTAAAGTGCTGTATATTCGACTCCTTAGGGTTGGGATCACTGGTTTTGAACGTATAGTTAAGGAGAAATTTTGAGAGCGAAATCTCCAGCAACGGCACATCGGCGTCCATGCAATCGTCAATAATGAACACCGATATAAGACTGGCGTCCACTACGGCGGTCTTCATTTCCAGGGCGGGATTTCGGTAGGTGGTCTGCTTTTGCTGCGACAGCCACAGAGCCGCATCGTTGATTCGCCAATTGTTCACCTGCATGGCGTACAGGCAGTCGGACAGCTCGAAGCCCATCGCCACCAGGGGTGCCACCTTCTCCAGGTCCGAGTTGGCCTTTGATATGACATTTTTTGACCTCGATGTCTGTGTCGGCAACAATCGCACCATCCGGGAGAACAGTTTGACATCCACATAGGACAGTCGAATATTCAGTGGCTTTTGGATGAGAATGTTTAGGCAATTGCTCCGCAGCTCTATGTTCAATGTAAAGGGATCGATTATGGACAGAGCGCTCTCCTCCTCGGCGTCCAATGTGCAGGAGAATATTTCCAGGTGATTAATATCCAGGGATAGAGGCACCGAATTGCTGTTTGGTTTATAACATATAACTGTCGTGCTCTTCAAAATAATGGCATTCGAGTCCAAGCGACTGCATTCCTCAGCCAGTATTATCTCGGAATCTGTTATGTTCACCACAAACTCTGTGGAAACGCTATTGTCGATCTGCTGCTTCTGCGATACCTGATTATTAACCACTGTGGGTGGTGCGGGTGAGTCCTCCTGGAGGTACGACTTCAACTGATCCAGGAAGGTGATGAGCGCAAACACTCGCATGTTATTGAGCATTATCGTGTACTTGCTGAAGTTCGCCTTCTTGCGGCAGTGGATTTCCACCTGCACAGAGTTTTCGATCCTCGCCTCCTTCTTCGATGGTTCCAAGATATTCTTAAACATGTTCTCATTGCCCGCCCCAACCTCAACCTTCCGTTCGTCAACAATCAGTATGTTGCTTGAAATTAAGTCAATATCCTGTGAGCCATCGCTGAACAGGTCTATTTCCAGCGTCGACTTCAGAAAGTGGATGCAGGCGAGGGGTTCAATGACAGAACTTTGCGACGTGTTCAGGGCCAGCAACACAGACACGTCTTCTAGCAGGATACGAATCGAAATTAAAATGGAAATCGTTCTGGGCGACACCTCGCTCTTTTTCTGAATAAGACTCATGGTCGAAAGTCGCTCAATGGAGGTGCAGCTATTGTTGTGGTAATTCATGTAAATGTCGTCCGTTTGCTCGCCAATATTGTTGTTTAAAAAGCTCCGGATTAACTTGTACTGCTGAATATTCACCATGCCATTCAGCTTGGAGAAGGTTCCTTGTACACTTATATCTGGACAGACGCGATCGCCCTCCGCCGACAGATTTCGCTCCAGTTGCAGATGCAAAAAGCACGATTCATTGAAGAATGGCTGGCCCAGTCTGAGGAAGTTCATATCAGCAATTACAATTCGATTCTTCTCCTGGTCACTTTTGACCTTCATCGAGCTTCTTTCGCCGGAGAACAAGTTTATGTTGACCAGATCGATTCGCATTACGTCCAGGATTTCATTTGGATCGGGGGGTGCGGTCATTTTGCTTATAATATTCTCATCGCTGGCCAAGTGGAAGCTGTTTTTCAGGGTGAACTGTCCGAGATAAGCGATTATTACCTCGTTTCTGTTGTAGCAAGCCGGGAGAACAATAACGGGAGAGTCCGCTTGTATTACCAGCTTCATTTTGGATGGACGCATATTTTGTTCACTGCCACTTTGACTTTGTTTCTTTAACTTTCTCATCACAGGCTGTAAATAAATGTGATATAAAAACGGTTAAAAATACTATTTAGTATTTAGTTATTTAAGATTTTGTAAGCTTACCGTTTGCAATTCCAGCAGATCTTTGACAAATACGTGCAATTCAGTTGAAAATCGTTTTGTATGAATATAATGCACAGCAGCCATGTTGATTCGCAGCGTTGAATCGGTGTCCAAGGTTTTTAGTGCCTCCAAATCCACAAGTTTTCTGTATAATAAAAATAATTCATTAATAAAACTCGGGTTTTGAAATGTTAGGGAAAGTATGTAATATTTTTTATAGTAGAGCTATAGAGAAAGAGTTTACTATTTTACTTTACTTACTTTTTATAAACAAAATTAAGCGCTTCGGTTCCACTTGTTAAAAACTTTTGCTTGTAAATATTCCCGTACTTGGTTAGATCGTAAACAGACACGGATCCCAGGCAGCCCTCAACTATTTTCGATCTCTGGTCCTGAAGAATCACAAACACGGCATTGGACACATTCACTCTCGAGAGCAGGGACTCGTTCCGTATCAGGGTAAAGTTAAAGCTTCTGATAGACACTTTCAATCTGCTGCAGAGTTCGTCAATATCTGGTATAATAAATAATAGTAATAAGTTTAGGCACTATTTTGAATCAAGACACCACTTACGCGTCTCTACCAGTTTCTTCTCCTCCGTATAGTTTTGATTTAAGTTATCAGAGGAAACCAACCCGAAAAAGTCGAATATAGTATACCAGCGCTCGACACAAATGGCCAAGTTCAAGCAATTAAATTGAACCGAACTTGACTTCTCCAGTTTACCGTCCTGAGTCGACCGTCCTGTATGGGATTTATAAGTCACCAAGGTTTGGCTTTCCCTGGCCTGTTTCCCCAACTCCTTTTTGCTGTTCCTGCAAAACGTTGACGGTTTCCTCTCGCCACTTAAGTTCTTCAGCTGCATATAATCGTAGAAGCAGGAAGGCACGGAACTAGATCGCGATTTCAATAATTTACAGTAGCTCGGCAGGTCCGGACAGGAGGACGAGGTCAGTTCGTTTTTCTTGGTACTTTTCTCGAGGTCTATTGAAGTCACCATATTTCTAAACGGTGATGTAAAATCCGATTTTAAATCTTCCATTAAGACCGACTTTAGCATTACTTCCACATCCTTGTCAGGGCCCTGGGCAATGTGCTTTACGTTAAAGTCTTTAAATGTTAAATTGATTAGATCATTGTGGTATTCATTTTGCAGGTTTATTTGGAATACCGGAACCGAGAACTGTATAATCGTGCTGATAATGTGATTGTCCTCGTTACTCGAAGTAGGTTCACTGTATCCATTTTGATCAAGGTCTTCAGGGGCGCTTGTTAATCCATTGGAAAAGTTCGTTGCGTACTGAATGCACTCTAAGAGTAACTCGTATTGCTTTCGGTTAAGTGATACTTTCAAAGCCTCAACCATACTTCCTTTTATCTGTGGAGTTATAAATATAAGTTAAAAACATGCTTACAGCAAAGCTTTTTTATGGAATTAAACATATTACGCACCGTTAAACTATTTAATTGCTTTTCTTGACCATTGTCTTCCTTATAACCCGCATATATGGGTAATGTGATTGCTGTGTCGTGCAATATGGGAATCGCATCCTTATTTTTGGCCGGGTGAACATTAAAACTGTAATCGCGTTCGTCAATATTCAATGAATAAACATAGGTGTTTTTGATTTCTATCGTATATGATTCATTGTAATCGTCGGTGTCGCTGTGCTTAGAGACGGCATTTGTGCAGCTAATTTTACCCAGATTGGCTATTAGAACATTTGTACTTATGTTGGAGATGGGTAGAATAATTATTGGACTGCTTATTATTATGTCGAGCCTAAAAAAATATATAAATATTTAATCCATGTTTACTTTAGTATGGACTTATTTTTAGCTTACCAATTGTCCTGGCGATTTCGCTGTGGATATACTGGTCCTGTTTGCTCGACTGCTCTTACCTGTTGCACAAATTCCTTAGCCATATCGGTGGCTTTATTACCTATCGAGGTGGCAAACTCGCTGAACAAAAAATTGGTAGAGGTAAGTCTTTGGTTTAACAATAATTAATATTCTTTAACTCACCGCAAACTTCTTTTAAAGTATGTTATGCAAGCATTTACATCCCGCAAAAATCTGGGACAATGAGTATAGGAAGCTGAGGCCATTCGCATTTGAAACGTGCAAGTGGTTTTGTCACTCCAATGACTTTGAAAGCTTATTGCATCGCTGTCATCATCGTTTTTCTCTTCGTTGTAATTATTTGAGTAGATCTCATTTGAAAGTTGACTCAGAACCGTTTGTTTGTTCGTGTCGCACGCCCTAAGGATTGTATCACGGCCCACAGAAAGAATTCGCGGGTGGCAAAAGGCTTCTGGAGTTATGTCGATCACTTGTATTCCACCGAGAGAACCAAAAATGGACAGATCCGCTTGAAATGATGCATTGATCTTGGCTTCCGTTAACGTAACAGTTCCCACTTTTCGGCCAATATTAAATTTGTCGCGTTTGATCGTGTACAACAATAGGATATTCAAGCGAAAGAAGTCGAAAAATATCTCATTATGTGTTTTCTGATCAACTTGATCATCATTCAATTGCACTTTTTGTACTTCTTCTAGCAACGATTCTTTTCTTAGCTCGGTGGTTTCAGTAGAGAATATATTCTGTGTCAAAAGCGTTCGTTTTGCAAAGTTTAAAATTTCCAGAATCGTATCCTGATTGGCTAAAAAAAAATAATATATTTAAACTATATAATGTATTCTAATTTTTTATAAAAATACAGTTAATACACACCAATAATATCCAAACTATTAAAAGTTATGTTGGTGGTGTGAAGTTGCGCCAAATTGTTTTGATTTGGTGGCACAATTTTAATGTCAATAGAAATAAGAGCCTGGGAGTCCTCATCCTCGCAGAATTCCGACAACTTGTCACCTAAAAAGAATAATTGTTAATTAAAAAAAATTATTAATAAAAAATGTAATGTGAAAAGAATATTATTTACTGTCAAATCACTTAAGAGTTAGATAAAATTTTAAAACGCTTACGCATAGCATTTAATTTAGTTATGATAAGTTTCTCGAATCAAAACAAAAAGATGCATTGTTATTATCTAATGTTTATTCTTCACTTACCCATTTTAATATTTTGAACTGCTTTTGTTATCATGTGCGGACTAGTAGCTCTATCGAAAAAGTTTGGTGATCCAGGCGAGGTTGGCGAAACAACTGCACTATGCTTAAGGCTGCCAGACAAACTATCCATTCTGAATAGATAAAATTAAATGGTACAGAGATCATATTAAAGGCTTATTAGGCTAAGCATTCTAACAAGCTTTTGCTGGTCAATTAAAAAAGAAAATTTGCGATTAAGGCTTACCCGACGTGCCGATGACTAGCCACCAACAGTTCAAAGTCCGGGCCAAAGGACTGTATGGCATCTACCAAAAGTAGTCCATGAACTGACATTGAAATATTCGTTTCGTTTGATTCTTTGGTTAAGCCAGCTCGAGCTCCAATAATTTGCAGCTCAGCAATACTTCGTTCCGTTGACTGCATTTCTATCACCAGTTGGTCCATCACGAACTCGATGACCACACGACTGCGATCATCCTCGGCCAGGTTCTTGATTCGTTCGCTCGCGTATATGGTGTTGCCTCCTCTGTAGATGTTCTCCATTTCCCTTGAGGCCCTTATGATGGGTCTCATGATGTTGCAGCAATTATTGATGAGCTCCTCGTTGCCGTGAATCAATATCGTGGGGCAGGTGCCAAAGAGCATAAAGGAAGGGTACTCTGGGTCCACGGTGAATATGTTCCTCTGTTCGAGGGTTAGATTGATATTGAATTTATCAATCAGGTGGAAATTTGATGAGGTTTTCAGACAGGCCTGCCACCTCTCCTCGTATTTGCAGACCAGAACTTGCAGATTGGTGAAATTTATAAGATACTTATCATAGATCTTATTATGCAGGACGTACTCCAGCTGAACATTCTTGTTTAGAAAGCCCTCCTCTGGCTTGGGATTTTCGAGTAGTGTCGGAGATTCTGACCCACTTTTCTCCGATGCCGGGGGCGTTGAGCACGGCGTTAGGTAGGTTTCGTCATCGTCGCTTGTATTATTATCCGTTACAGCCGATTCTATCACAGGTATCGTTCGCTTAACCTCCATTTTTCTCATTTCCAGCTTACCAAAGTCCAACAAAACCATCAATGAGTTACTAACTTTGTAGTTTTCCAGGAAAATTATACGCGGTGCAAAGATTTCTATTTCAAACATCCATGTCTTTCGATTTACCTGAAAAAATGATCGAATTAGTAAGTATTATTAAAAGTAATTAGGGTCTTCTCACCTCATTGCCGCTGAACATTTGATTCCAGTTCTTCATAAAGTCCGCCTTCTTCTCGACGCGATCGCGCGGCTTGTATTTCTCGGGACTTGACTCAGCCAGGAAATCCAACAACCACTGTATGGCGTCCTCGTTATAAATAAGGTCCAAGCCCTTTGATTTAACATTCAGTTGAAATCGTAAGTGGTTACAATTTTCGTACTGTAGCTGAAACAGAATGTCTTCCTCGAGGGGGGCATTCTTTGCCATTTGGTTGGAATTCCCTGTCTGCGGCTTAATTAAATAATTGTGCATGGTTTCCAGGCTGGTTTTGTCTATCAGGTAGATCTCATGCAGTGACACGCCCACCGTGTAAGACGTTAATTGCGGGCTCAATTGGAGGTAAGCGGAAAAGTTATTAAATTGCATTTCCATGGACTTGGTCCGCTCATCGCTAAGCTTATCATCCGTCTGCAGAATGACCAGACCCTTTAGCAGTTTGATGGAGAAGTGCCCGAAGACGGCATCGCTCTTGAGGTCCGAAGAGTTCTGAAGAGAGTTCTCCAGGGCCACCAAAATATCATCTTCCAAGTGCTTTAGCGACTCATCCTGCTCTCCGTTAGGAGTGCTCGGGCTGTTGGCATACCAGCCCATCCAGTTGGGAAACCAATGGAACAGCATATTCTTTCCCTTGACGTCCTGCGACTCGAAAGAGAAGCCTTTGGTAAAGACCTTCTCAAAGCTTATTCTCCTCATAATGGTCAGATCCGAGATTTTTCTGTCGCCCTCAATGTAAGCTTTAAACTCTTTGTCTTCGCTGGACAGATTCTCGTTCGGATTTAAGATGATTGTCTTGTAAAGCAGCATATAGCGGAGGTTCTCTTTAAGTGTGAACCACTTTTCCTCATTCTGTTTGAAGTCAAAGCCATGACATGCGACGGCGTATCGCCACCATTGGCTCGGACTAAACTCCACGCTGCAGTTGGGTCGCCTTAGCCTATACTGCCGCACCTCTCGCACGTGGCGAACTTCTGAGAGCTTATCTAACATTTGCACTCGCTGGACTTTGGATATGTCTATTACTACTTCGGGCACAAGGAGCTCACAAGAGACCCTTGGCTTGTCTTTGGTACGTATCACCTGTTGGCACTTGTCGCGCTTCCATCGAGCCGTCGCACAAATGGGCTTAATGATAAAGTTATGCGGCCTCAGCTCGCAGGTGGAGTTCATCTTCTCGAGGATCTCCTGGTTGGAGTACGACTGACATTTGATGTCGTCGTGCAGCAGATCCCAGTACACAGAGAGCTCCTTGAGCTCCACCAGCTTGTAGTTCATCTCGCCGTTGTTCATCTTATAGGACCCACTGGTCCAATCACAGTCACAACTCTGGGCGGTGAGGGATCCGATCCTAATGCCCGTGCATATCTTGCTCTTTCCGGTGTCCACAATGTCCTCGAACCGAAAGTGAACGTCGGATATCTTGAGCTCGATGTTGTCGATGATGTTGGTGGCCATGTTGGTGCCGTACTTAAGCCAGTTGTTGTACGAGGAGAAGTAGTAGGACTCCATTTGCTTGCCCTTCTCCGACCGCCAGCCAGCTTCGGCCGTGTCCAGCACGGCTAGCTTATACTCAAGATCCTGTTGCTTCTCCTTCTCATAGTCCCAGTTGTTCAGGTTCTTTGGGCAAATGATGCAAAACAATCCCTCGATCGAGATGCACCAGGGCGAGGTCCGGAACTGGCGGACCGGGATCTGTAGCTTGATTTTGCGAATGCTACCGGCGGTGACTTCCACCGGTAGATTAAACGAGCGGAGGGCATCCTTACGTATGGGTATATTCTCGAGCTCGACCTCGCCTACGTGAAGAAAAATACAGTAAGTACGTGTATTTGATGCGAAATAAAGATAAACAATTATATCACTCAAAAAAATTACCAGACAGCAGCGCCACTGAGAGTTGGGCCGAGTTCAGATTCTCCAGATATTTGCCAAGATATGTATTCAACACCCACGTAATGAGGTCTCGTAACATGCTTGAGATTACCCACGACGCCTAATCCTATTTGTAATATTTTTTGTTTTTATCAACTTTCCACCGAGATCACAACTGTAAACATATGATTGGGGCCTATTTACACGGCTGCAACGTTAGACGGAACGCGGAATTGGAACGCGGTCTATCGCAGAAACGTATTAAAAGGCCAACAGGTGGTTATCCCCAGTAAAAAATCGTTAATTTAATGATTTTTTGTCCAAAGATGTTTCAAATTTTGAATTGATTATGTGTAGTTAATTTAAATTAAAAATATACCTTTAATTCTCGTTGCCTGACAACTTAATCGCTTATCGATTTTGTGCGATAGACGTAGTATACCATCTCCAATTGTTGTCAAATAAACACAAAATTATTCGAGTTTCCAGTCATTATTTGTTTATTAATGAAAATGGCAAATCCGAACGTACCAAGAGGAGCTCCGAGCTTGCAGGTGAAGAAATTTAATTTAATTAATGCACAAGTCAATTTACATTTTTCTATATTGTAGAATGTGCTTAAATATACGGTGCAAAATACGGACCAAAATGCAGAGCAACGGGCAAACGAGGAAGCAGGTGATGTTGAGGTTTGTAAACAAAACAACTTAGCGAACTTTGAAACATAATTTGCATGAATTAAAAATATTAGGATAGTTTAAAAGGGCATTCCCTTTCCCATGTCCTAAAAAACTAAATTATCCAGGATTCTGAGTTTGTCAATGAATCAGTCGAAGCATCTAGAACTTTTTTACCCATGTGCTTTTTCCTGGTGCAATTAAATAAAAAACAGCAACATTTTTTAAAAATACGTACATATGTACGTAAGTTCTTTATAGATATTTAACCTATTAGCAGTTTTAGAAAAATAGTAATCATTACGTTCCGAAATACAATTCGTTCAATAATAAATTCTTATGATAATAAAATGTATGTTTATATATTTAACATAACTTTAAAGTGGTATATATATATATTTATTATTTTCTCAATCAATAAAATATAAATTCACTATTTTTATCTTCTAGAAAAATCAATTTTTGGAGAATGTCCTAAGTGCCATGACAACCGATGCTTCAAAAGCTCTGAAAGCAGCTTTAGTTATTTTAAATAGTGAGGAAGCCACAGCAGACGACAAATTGGAAAGTCTTGATGTTATTAGGAGCCACATTGATGACATCGATAATGCCAACTCCCTGGTGAAAATGGGAGGAACCACAACCTTACTTCGCCATGTAGAAGATTCTGAAAATGAAATCCGAGTTTCGGCACTCAACACGGTTGCTGAAATGGCACAGAATAATACGTTTTGCCAGAATGCTTTCATAATCGAAAACTTTTTACCCGTTCTCACCAAGAACCTGAGTGAAGCGAATGAAGATATTGTGCGAAGTTCCATATATGCGATTTCATCGCTTATACGAAACTTTCAGCCGGGATACAAAGAGTTCAAACGCATAAAGGGTATCAAGGCCTTGATTCCTTGCCTAAAGTCCTCCAATTCTAATGTCTACATAAAGGCGGCTTTTCTTATAGCTTCGTTATCATCTCGCGACAAAGATATCAGAGGTAAGTATTTACTTATTATAAATAGATCATAAAACTATACCTTCAACTTCACCCAGATGACTTTGTCAAGGCAGAAATATTTCCTGTCCTTTTGGAGAATCTGAAGCCCATTAAAGAGTTTGATGTCAAGCATGAAACTACTCTGTTTGCTCTGTCGTCGCTTTCCCGTGAATCAGAACTGAAACTTTCTACAGAAAAACGCAAGGAAATATTGTCTATACTCCAGCAAATTATCTCTAAAAACAAACAAACTGAAAACTGCGAGGTAGGATTTGAAAATTCTTTGTAATGGATACAAAATTAATATTTTTTTAACTTATAATATTTGCAGGACATCGTTAACTATGCCAGAAATATTGTTGACAATTTGAATGCACGATGAATGAGTTGTAAATACGAATAAATGATAAATGTTAACTACATATGTAAATCTGGAGTATATTTATATAATGTATAAGATATTCTGTTTATTATATCTGGTATTTGTATAGCCGCAGGAAATCACAAATTTAGTCAGAAGTTTACAACGCAGTAAAGGGAATCGTCGAATCATTTATATTCTTTATCAGCATCATATCTTTCAAGATTTTATAGTTGATTAAATCATTAAAATTTCCAAATATATGTATATAATACTTTTAATTTCTAAATCCATATGCTGGTTTGCAAACCTATACAGAATCATCACAAATTATTTTTTTCTATATGATATTATGACCGGTTTTAAATTCTGGCACCTGACCCTGGAATCTCACAACGCTCCCGTTAAGATACTGGTGGGAAAACTTTGTTTCTTTTATTTTGTAACAATTTAACTTTATTTTTTCAATCTATCAGTTATGTCGGTAATGTATCAAAATCGTCGCCAACTGAAACTATTGGTACATGCTCCAAATTCACTTCAATCGGATTGTCACAGAGTCTATTTCGTTTCGCGAATATGTTCCAGTCCATAACCTGAACGGCATGCAGACTTTCGGCCTCGTTATGATGACGCAGCACCATTGATTCCTAGGAAAAAGCGAAGTTACATTTGTCAGTTTTCTCGTTTGGAAAGCACTTGTGAATAATCAAAACAAACCTTGATTTTCTCCCACTTATCGTCGACATCTTGCAGCCAGCTAAGTAGCAATCGGCCATTAAAGCGACACCGTGCACTCTTTTCCTTCTCATCTTGCTCCGGCGTAAACAGGTTGTAGACCTCGTCGTCCTTTAGGTATGTACACACGGAATACGGCGCCGACTGGCCAGATATACTCCTGGCCGCCTTGGAATGGACCCGTATAATCTCCTGCTCCACATTCATGCAGAGCTTCTCCCGTTCCACGGTATGCGCTTGGATTAAATCTCGCCTGGCCTTCTCTTGGTCCTCATAAATTCGCGTCATGGCCTGAGGCACAGTGCTGGGAATATCCACAGCCGGAGATTCCGAGTTGCGGCTCAGCAAGTACGATTTCTTCGTCAGCAGATAGTCGTTGTACCCCTGCGGAGGTCTCGGCTTGATCGGGTACAGGCTCTTCCACTTCTTCTCGATCTGGCGGCGGATGCTCAAGAACATCTGGAAACCGTTGGTGAATGGATGATCGTGGGGATGAGATTCCTCAGAATTTGCACCCGAATCCATGTTGGCATTCGAGTTCTTGGAACTGTCATCTGTGTTCTTGGGCCGTATCTTTCGCTTGCGCGGATGCAAGTCCACGTTTGACGAGGGATTTATTTCCTTCGACGAGGAGGTTGAAGAGGTGGAGGGGCTCGGAACATTGGTGATTGTCTCCTGGTCGAACTGATGGCCTTGCGGTATAGGACTAGACGTCATGTTGCTGTAGGATAACTTTACATCCGCCGTGTCATTGGCATGATTCGATGATGCCGGCGACGGAGAGCTGCTCTGCATCTGAGGGGAAGAGTTATTAGAGCTACGCTCCACACTCGTGACACCGGTGCGATGAGAACTTCGTAGGACCCTCAGGTTCTTCTCATCATTAAAGAGCTTTATATTCTTGTCGTCCAGAACTGTAGAGCAAATGTTGCTCTTCTGTGGGCTCTCGTGCGGGCTAATGGACTGGCTGGTTATGACTGTGTCGATGGAGTCGCTGTTGGAGCTGACGACGTAGGGCAGGGCCGCATTGCGGGAGGCAGTCACCTTGCCGGTTCTCAGTACATTGCCTTCAGTGTCTATAGAGCAGTTCTGTTGGGGAATCACAATTTTCAGAGGCGGCACCTTGAGTCCACCGTTGTACAGGCTGTCGTTACTCTTGTAATCATCGCTGCACTCGGTTTCGTTCTCGATGTCCACATTCTTGCTAATCTCCACCTGTTCCTTGTCGGCATTGGAGGCAGCACTATTTTTGTTGCCCGACGGCGAGCCCTTGGTCGCCGCTAGCTTGGAGCCCTTCTCCACTCTGGATGAAAGCTTCAGTGACGCGCCCTTCAAGTCCTTGCCATGCTCTGAATCCTTACGCTTCTTTTTCTTTACGTCCTCGCCTGATTCCTCGTAGTCCTCCTCTATATCTGAGTAACAGCGCTTGGCTCCTGAGCTACCCTGATGCGTCGAATCGCTGTTTTTACCATCGTTGCTGCTTTCCTCCGCAGAACTTTTCTCTTTTGTGTCCAGGACCTCCTGCTTCTCGTTCAAGTTGCTCTCGTCGCTCTCGGCGTCTCCTTTTTTGCATTCATTCTTCTTTAAATTGGTGCGAGATGAATCTGGAAGAGCAGAAATCTTATCAAAAAACATTTGACAGCTGAGTGAATCATGAGATTGGAAAGCTGAGAATAAGAGAATATGTAGGATAGAAATAATGTATATCCACATATACTAATTAAGTTTTGATTTTATTTTTCTTTTTTTTATTTTAAAAATACAAAATTTTTCTTGACAATCAGTCAAAGCTAATAATGTTATGTTATTGCATATTTTGTCAATCATTATTATTATTCACAAATAAATAATTTCAATGACGAAACCGGTTTTCCAAAATATTATCCAAGAGATGCCTAACTTTACTCTATTCCTGTTTTACATGCCGCGACGCATGTATCAGATACATTTATGTACATACATACATATGTAAAGTATGCATACTGTACATATGTTTGTAGCCGAGTTCCCGCGAGATAAATCGCAGGTCAGGGTATAAGTGACTAATCGAACTATTCGAACTGCACAGTTAACTAACCGCCTTGTAAACACAACAAATATTATGATTTGAGGTACACTGTTTTTTGTATATTTACCTGTCGAAGATGTAGCAGTCATTTGGATTAGTAAAGCCATTTGTTGCCTCTCCGACATGGGCGTGTTTGAGTTTGATCTCGCTCCTGTTTGAACTCCTGTATTAAATCCTATCCCCTTCGGTCTTGGGGGTGGCATACTCTTTTGTTCAGTTTTTATACGGTAAAAAATTAAAAATATAGAACAAAAACGGAGACTTCTAAAAAGTCTTACAAATTACAAATTGTGCGACCGTATTTCGAATGCAAAAATATGCCACCTCGCGAATATACATATGTACTTAATAATACTAGCTAACAAATAAATAAAACAAACAAAAAACATTAATTAAAATCCGAATTTGGCATTAAAATAAGCGGAAAAAAATCAAAAAATGACTTTTTTTTTATAATATAAATACCTGACACGAACAAAATAAGAAGTATCAGTTTTTCTGCCTTAGCAATCTATGCAGTTATAACTGAAGTTAAGTTTCTTTTGCTTATTAAAATACCGATAATACTTTTATATTACATTTTTCAATAAAATATGCACCAATGCTCATGCCTTTTAATTTAAAACACTTACATTACTTTCACATTATTTTTTTTATTAAATTCTAGGTTTTATGGGTGTTTCTATTCCCCCGTTTCCCCTGCGACAGTGTGGCAGCTTCGCAAGTTATTAAATATACTAAACCGCGTTGCAGATCTCTGGCCTGGCCACACTCTTGGTTTTATTTTAGAAGTGTTTTTCAGTGTAAGTTATTTTTATTAAAAACGTTGCTACTGGAAACTTTGCACATCATTTAAAAAGTAATATAGTTTAATAAAGACCGAGTATCGATAGCCATATCCAGATAAATTATCCGTAAGAAGTTGCAAGTGAATTTTTGAGCAATTTGAACAAAATTCTAGTCACACATACAGTTGAAAGCACGGTATATGTGCGTATGTGTGTATGTTGCAAGTAAATACATATATCTGCTTTAATATACGCCACTTGGGGAAAAGTTTGTGCTGGAAAATATGATCCATTTTGCAATCGTAAATAAACTCCCGGGCAATAAACTCCATTGGCAATAATAAACAAAAATTTGGAACGAATTATGAATACGATTCGACTTTCATTGTCCTAAGAGAGTGTCATCGGATGCCTGGTGCACCTAACTCTATGTTTTTGTGTTAATGGTTTGGATTTAATGTACATAAAATGACTCACGCTTTTTATTGCTGCTCTAGCTAAGGTTGTTGTTGCAATTTGTACTTGTATTTCTGTTATGCACTGTTTTTAGTTTTTCCCAGCTGAAAACTGTTTTCTGATCTTGATAAAGAATCGAGTTAATCATCGGTCTTATCCGACTCCGGCTATCTCTTTTTACGCAATCCAGATTTCCAATTTGAAAGGTGCGTGACGGAATGCCAATATAATGGCAAAGACTGCATAATAATTACTACATTTAGTTGGAAATTTTTAAATATATTTCTTAACTGTAGAGTATTAAAAGCTTCGACCTGTGCGTATATTTAATATTCGCTGTTGATGTAAGCACTATTTTTACGATTACTTTTTTATGTACATACTATATGACGGAAAAATGATCTTTACTTTCCCCATTACATATATGTATAAAGTAAAAACAACTTGGTTTAGACAACATCTTCTGTTTATGTAAATTTAACCGGCAATGTTGACAAATAAAAATCTAAGATTTTCAAGGATATATTCGATATTTATCGAATGAATTTATTTGATCCACTGATTTTCCCCTATAAATATTGCGCAATCCTATAAGAACCCGATATAACTTCCAATTGGCTTACAATACCTCATAATAATAAATAACCACTTTTATGGTTTTTATTAATAATTTTCATCGCGTATTTGTCGCATAAAATCGAATATACTAAAGTATTTGTTTTCGATTAATCAACCCCCACTTCTTGGCATGTACGAACATGCGCAATGACAGTTTTCCTTTTTCATCGTATTGATTAACGCTGCTTGAATCATTTTATATACGGTTAAAATGATTGTCTCCAAAGCTATTAAATCATACAGGCTGTAAAACACATTTATTAATAAGGCTTGACACTATTCATTTCGATATCATTCACATTCTAACACAGTAAAAAGGGTAAAAGGTTCCTTGAGAAGTGTGTACTCAGCGGTTTTGTGTGTCTTTTTTTGCAGGCAGAAAATCGAGAAAATCGGCAAAATGACGCAAATGTCTCAGGACGAAATAATAACCAATACGAAAACAGTCCTCCAAGGCCTTGAAGCCTTGCGAGTGGAACATGTTTCGATTATGAACGGCATTGCCGAAGTCCAGAAGGATAATGAAAAGTCGGACATGCTGCGAAAGAATATCGAGAACATCGAACTGGGCCTGAGTGAGGCCCAGGTGATGATGGCTCTTACATCCCATATGCAAAACATCGAGGCCGAGAAGCAAAAGTTAAAGACACAGGTGCGTCGTCTGCATCAGGAGAATGCCTGGCTGCGCGATGAACTGGCCAACACACAGCAGAAGTTTCAGGCCTCGGAACAGCTCGTCGCCCAGCTGGAGGAAGAGAAGAAGCATTTGGAGTTCATGGCCTCGGTAAAGAAGTACGACGAGAACCAGGAACAGGATGACAGCTGTGAGAAATCACGCACAGATCCTGTGGTGGAGCTCTTTCCGGACGAGGAGAACGATGACAGAAATAACATGTCTCCCACTCCACCCAGCCAGTTTGCCAATCAGACTTCCGGCTACGAGATTCCCGCACGTCTGCGAACACTGCACAACTTGGTTATTCAGTATGCATCGCAGGGCAGGTGAGTTTTAAGCATAAATATAAGTTGAACCATAAAAATAACATTATTAAATTATTATCTGAAGCTTGCTTAATTATTACCATTTTTACATATTTCTGTATCAATCTTCAGGTATGAGGTAGCCGTTCCCCTCTGCAAGCAAGCCTTAGAAGACCTCGAAAAGACAAGTGGCCACGACCATCCCGATGTAGCAACAATGCTCAACATTCTCGCTCTCGTGTATCGTGATCAGGTATGATACATTGCCTTGATCAAGTTAATTTATGCGTTCATTAATTAAAATCACTTCATGCCACTCCAGAACAAGTATAAGGAGGCCGCCAATTTACTGAACGACGCTCTGTCGATTCGTGGAAAAACTCTAGGCGAGAACCATCCAGCCGTCGCGGCCACCTTAAACAATTTGGCCGTTCTCTATGGAAAACGTGGCAAATACAAAGATGCCGAGCCCCTTTGCAAGCGTGCCTTGGAGATCCGGGAGAAGGTTTTGGGCAAGGACCATCCCGACGTTGCTAAGCAGCTCAACAATCTGGCCCTGCTCTGCCAGAATCAGGGAAAATACGACGAGGTTGAGAAGTATTACCAGCGGGCTCTTGACATCTACGAATCGAAACTGGGGCCCGACGATCCCAACGTGGCCAAGACAAAGAATAATCTGGCTGGCTGCTATCTGAAGCAGGGCAGATACACCGAAGCGGAGATACTCTACAAACAGGTGTTAACTCGCGCCCACGAACGTGAGTTCGGGGCCATCGACAGCAAAAACAAACCCATTTGGCAGGTGGCCGAGGAACGTGAAGTGAACAAATATGATAATAGAGAGAATACCCCATATGGCGAATACGGTGGATGGCACAAGGCCGCTAAAGTGGACTCCCCTACCGTCACAACTACTCTTAAGAATCTGGGAGCACTCTACCGGCGACAGGGCATGTTCGAGGCTGCCGAGACCCTCGAAGACTGTGCAATGCGGAGTAAAAAGGAAGCCTACGATCTAGCCAAGCAAACAAAGGTCTCACAGCTGCTGACATCGAACGAAAAGCGACGATCCAAGCAGATTAAAGATGACATGGACTTCACCGATGAGGTAATTGTAATTTAAAATGTATGAAACTTAGCTAAGATAATCTCTCTGTCATTCCAGAAAAATGCGAAACCATGAAAATATTATTTGTTCATCGCCCACAACGGAATCTTTATGTTTATGATTGAAAGTTAACAAGAAAAAAAAACACTTTATTTATTCATTCCTTAATATACATAAGCTGCTCTCAAAGCATACATTAGCAGATAAACAACGTTTTATACCTTGTTATTTCGGCAAAGAAAAATATGTACCGCTTTTAATAATAAAAACCAAATATATTTAACATAACCCTTAAGCTCTTTTTGAAATTATAAATAAAGGAAAAAGGGTAATCTTCTGAATATTTTATTAAGCAAAAAACAATATTGGGGATTTGCTTCCAATAGACTCTCGATTAATCGCTTTCATTGTCGTTTAAAATGGCGGAAACTATGCCGGCAAATTGCTCGGCTCGGTCCAAAAACTGTTCTCGCGTTAAGCTGGTGTCATTACGTAAACTCTGCGCAGTGAGCAGTAAATTTTCAAAGTCCTTTAGTTGGTTATCCAGTTCATCATTACTAATATCATCTTTTTGCTCTGAAATTGTATAGATTCTAGTTTAGTCAATATTAAGCACCGATTTTTATTACCTTTGGAACCCATTGTAACGTTCGACCAGACGACATTTTTTAATCCCTCCACAACTTCCTCGTATTCCTTTTCGCATTCATCTGAATCGCTTTCAGAGGTATTGCTTTTCTTTAACGTAATTACATCAAAAAAGAAATTGGTCCGCTCCTTGAGCTCGCCAAAGGATATGCCACTTTCTCCAACCGTAGAACTCGATGTCAAAAGAAACCCCAATTGAATTTGCTCATTTTTGGACAATGTATTCGGAATGGTGTCGATAAAGGAAGTCTAAAAAGTAAAGTCTTTTTAAAAAAGCCTTATTAATATAGATGTTACTTACATCTTTTGGGTTAAAGTATATTATTAGGGCCTCCGTCGCCTGCAGGATATCCTCCGGAACGTTTTCCAATTTGCCAGTAAATGGAACTAAGTTTATAGAGGTGTTATAGTACTTAGTTTTAATGCCGCATTTGTAGCAATCCAGAGAACACTCCGTTAAGTTCGATTCTTTGGGTTGTTCCATTTCGGATAAAATATCTGTAGAGATAAAACAAAAATTTAATAAAGCTATTGGGATATCAGTCTTATTAAACTTCGCAGAGCTCCGAACAAAATTGTAAGCTAGTTTTTAAGTGTCTAAATAGATTTAAATTAGGCATATAATTATTACTTTCGACTATTTCCAATGGAGATATAGTGCTGCCATATGACAACACTAATACGACTGGATCCATTTTAGAATAACTTAGTAACACGCCAATGAAAAACTTTGTTCTACTTATTTCTTTATTTATTTTCAGTCACTAAACAAAATGTAAACACCAGTGTGACCAGAGCTTGAAAAGGAAAAAGTCCCATATAGTCAAAAATAAAAAAAGCTTAAATTTATTTTAATAGCATACTTTATCGTTTATTTTATATATCATTTATTAAATATTTTTTTAATATATTTCACTAATATCAGTTACTCAAATGTATAAAATTTATATTTATCATTCCCTATAAAAAAAAATATATATAAATTATCCTTACTTTTATATGTTTATAAATAGATTTATTATTTTAATTAAGTATGCAAATAAAACCAGTAAGCATTATATGGCAACATATTATTTATTATGTTTAATGTTTAAATTCCCTAAAATAATTGCCCTAACTCATATTTTTGTCATATTTTTTTAACAATTGCTGATAAGTTGTATCACATTTCAGGTCTTCTCCCGTGTCTTTGCCATATACTTTCTTGGCCCTCTCAAAAGCCTCGATGATACAGGATCTGAAAATGTTAATTTTAATTTAATAAAAGAAAGTACCACAGAATAATCACGCACCTAAATAATTTCTGGTGTAGAACATAGGCGCTAACATGACCAGCATCCAAATAGCGCACCTCTGCTCCGGGCCAAATATCCTCGAGGCTGGAACAGCCCTCGCGCGGCACATAGGCATCGTCCTTCGCACACACCGCAATTATCAGCGAGGTGTCGAATGGAACCGAGAAGTTCTTCAGGTGGGTGCACTCGTCCATCATGCCGCGCATAAACTGCAACGCCTCTCTCTCCCACCAGTTTGTCTTGGTTATGTCTATCTTATCCGATTTGTTCTGCGCCGACAGCGGGAGTATAAATTTCATCAAGTTTGTCAATGTCGACTTCGTCGATTCTTTCGGCAGGGCGTCTTGGTCGATACCATCCACCCTTTGACTGAGGTCCTGTTTACTATTATCTATGGTTAGGTTGTCAGAGTCCAGTTTGGAGTTCTTCAGTGACTTGGTTAAGAATATTGAACTGTCTGCATCTAGAGAGCAGCTGTCGCCGGCCTGCGTTTCATATATGTCGCCACAGGTGTTGCTGTTTCTCTCATGCTCCTGGATTTTTCTCGTGTCACTAATGTCCTCTTTCAGCTCGTGCAGAGACTGGTTAAAGTTCTTGATGAAACTCTGTCCTGCCGAAAAGGCATCGTCTATCACAGTGACCATTTTAGATAGACGTTCTCGGTACTGTCCATCGGAGAAATACTGTGTTTCCAACATATCCCAGTTGATGGATTGGCTCATTACGCCCTTAAAGAAATAATAGATTATTTTTTGATAATACACTACCTAATTTAAGTAAACTTACTGTTGTAAAGACTGCTGAGGCGGTGGACCAGGATAAGCAGGGCACAAGTACCAAGGGCTTTGGCCAATTGGTCGCAGCCAAGGATGCCATCTGTGATAAAGAATTATGAATCAATTAGTTTATTAATTATAAGCTTTCAGACTTACGTGTCCTCCCATGGACAGTCCAGTGACGCCCAATGGGCCGAACCCATTTCTTTCACACCAATGTAACAGCACAAGGCATTCGAGAATGAGGCATCCACCCATCACAAAGATATCAGAGACATTATGTAGGTTAGACCTCCTAAATATAGATATGTATTAGGGCCAGAGAATTTTTCAATCCTTACATATACTCACGTTTGGTCGTTGGGTTTTCGTAGTCCATAAAATGGATTTTCCAGTATGATAGATCCTATATTCGCAGACTTGAGCAAGGGCTTCGCAACAAAGTTTCTTCGCCTCCAAAAAAACTGCAAAATATTAGATTAAAAATCAGTGAAACGCAGCAATGACACTTTAGAATGGGAGGCAAAAATCCAGGCTTGGTTTTAAATGTAATTTTCTTTAAATGACAGTAAATTGGTCCCATAAATGGTACAAATAAATTGATTAATAAAAAAGAATGGTCTGATGACAAATATTATACAATTGGCAAGGCAAAACGGAAAAAGATTTCTCTATTTGTGGGACCCACTTTTCTCAAATGTGCAGACTTATGGCCGATCGCCTGGCGTCCGGCCTCTATTGAAAGTAAAACAGACATTATATTACTGTAATTCATGACACGAATCTATCCATCGTACTCACATGATCACCGGTTCCGGCCAAGTGAATGCATACTGGCTTGTGGTTTTCACTCTTCCACTTGTTCGGTATCAAGAGCTGAAAGTGGGCCTGTTGTGATGCTTTAGGAACAACGCCGGGCAAGTGCAACTCAAGGGGGGTCAAGAATTGTCCCTCTAGCAGGGTGCTCTCGGCACTGATTTCTTTTTTGGTTATCTCCACGGGATAATCTCGGGGTACAAGTTTGAAACATGATTCCCTACTTGATATTATTTTTCGGAACTGAAATACTCTGGAATAATTTTCGTAGAACAAAGACAATTAATGTGAATATGATATATGTGTAAATGGCACAAAATTATGAAAATTTGGTTGCATAGATGGGAAAAGCGATGCTGATTTGGCCTGATATTAACGGAATTTATTTAATGTCTGTTGTGATTAAGCTCCAGGGATATTTTAAAATCATCTCAAAATAGAACAATTTTTTGTGGGCTCCAGGCAACGCAGCGATTGCAAATCGATTCTTCAATCTCATTTTATGTTATTTTTCCTCGTCTTCCTTCCCACTAACCTGTACATGAGATTAAAAAAATTGCAGTCATATCCAGTGTCGTCCACTGGTGGAAAGGGAACTGAAATGTAAATTAACAACGGGATCGTAAATCTAGAAAAGTAAATTCCTCTCAAATACCCGAGAGATTCGTATAACATTTAACCATAAACCAAAAAGCAGTCTCGTTTTTCTCTCTCTCACTCTTCTGTATTAAAAACTAAATAAGAGCAATAAAAATTAAGTGAAGTGTTAAATAAATAATAATTAAAGGATGATGGGTTAGATGAAAAAAAAAAACCCTGAAGTTAAAAATTTACATCCTAATTATATCCGGGTAATAAAACAAATAAATAAGGAATTTTATGAGATTATAGAACATGCAGTAGTTACATTCTGAATAGTATTTAGTTTGACCATGCTTTATGAAAAATATCCTAGTGTATTAATAATCCAATTATATAATTAATTCCGTCATATTGTTTTGAATCTTAACATTCAAGAGATCTTTAATATGTTAATGGGTTAAGTGAAAATACCTTCGCTTTTGTGAGTGCAAAGTGAAAGGACTCTAGAAATCAGAGGACACCGGTTGAACACATTTATAAATAAATCTTCATAAAGGACTCTATTCCATTATTGAACACCACGAAATATTCCAATTGTTTACTGGTCACGGTGCGATGTTAGGTCTGCTTGTTTATAAATTTGGAGACCCGAAACATTAACAAAAACTGGGCCAAAATCAATTAAGTATTACGTAAAGTGATTGTATAAAAAAATACACATTCGTTGATTCCTAATTAGAAGATTTTCTTACTTGCGTAGATTTTCGGGCTTGCCCCATCCTTTTTCGAAGAACCTGGTTATCAGCATGCGCCGATAAAGACTATCTAGCTTACTCGGCGGCATTTTGCTTAATTTCTCTTGTTTTGCCAAAAATAATAGTAAACAATGGATCCCGTTAGAGATGATAAGATGAGCTTGGTATACTATCGATAATAATAGATAAGAATAGAAACATCCATGATGATAGGGCTCAAAACTTGTTAAATTTCTCTTATTAATTTTGTAGAATTACTAATGTCTATTAATCTGGTTACTACTCTAAAAAAAACTAATTTTAAAATGAGAGACATTTATATTATTCTGTCAGAATTCTTCTTACTTTGGAACAGTTGAAAAAGAAACATGGTGGGATTTGTAATACCTTATGGAACATCTAAGAAAATAAACAATTTGTAAAATGTAAAATCGTAGAGCCAATTTTAAAGAGCATTGAAATTTAAATACAAAATGTACTAAAAACAACAGTCACACTGACTTATTTTATATAAGGCTGTTTGATAGGGCGATTTTAGTAAATGGGAAAGGGTTTGAATATATGTATGTACATTTGTATTGCCTCACGGAACAGGTGGTAAAAAAAGAGCAGCGATGTACGTAGGGATTGCATGTCCCTTAATGAAAGGAGTAGGAACTCGATATTAATTTAAAGTCCTTTTAGGATTTCTCAGTGGAAGGCGAAAAAGCGAATGTTAGTTAGGATATTTGAAAAAATTTGGTTTGCCCAAAAAGTTATCAAATAAAAGTAACACATTTTAAATATATTTTTCATGTTTAACTATATTTTGTCGTTAATCAATTAAGCAAAAATTCGAAATCCTTTCTGATTTGAAATTAATGCATTTTTGACTATGGTATAAACCATATAAAATTCGATCTCTCACCAAATTGCAAACTGCAGGGGTATACTTTCAAAAATTAGCTTTCTGTCTTGTTTTTTATATGTTCCATCAATAAAATAAAGCCGCCACATACAAAAATTACAGCTTCTTAATCTCAGTTTTTATTACATTTTATCTTATAAAATATGTTACTTATGTTTTCCTTTGGTAATTTTATCAATACGATACGTATACACTACATTTATAGTTGTATTGTATATTATATTATGTTTCGGGCAAATTGAATTCGTTAAAAAAATTACAATTCGCCCTTGTAAATACCTTTAGTAAAAGATTTTATAAATATACAAATAATTTATCCATAGCACACACGATGCACAATGTTGTTCCTTCAAAACACGTGCATTATGTATATCTCGTATGTATGTATATAAATATATGTACATAAACTAAACTTAATCTGATGTTGACTCGGCTATGTGATGTAAGTCTGAATAATTAATTATTGCGCGATGTAGGAACTCGTATTGTGCCTGCAAATAGTTAAAGTTTAGTTTAACATTTAATAAAATATATGAGACGGTATTGCTAATATGTAAATAGACTTACGTATGAGTTGATAAGTCCCGTTCGCTGAGATCGTAATTTCCTTGTAGTGGCACAAATGTCGACGCATTTTTCCAGCCGAAGATGCTGAACCAAAATGCACATGGCAACGAAAATGGAACTTCGATCAGTTCCCAGGCTGTTAATTAAGGGAAAATTTTTTCAAATCAGTGTCAAGTTTTTGTCTTTAAATCCAGTAAGCCAAGTACCTGCAATGAACAGTGAGTGGAGATCGACAACCAGTATTTTTATTGTTCTTATAATGGTTGTAGGCTTGATCCACAAGTTCAATAATGCCCCGACAGACTTCAGGGACCTCGCCGTCCACCGTCGGCCAGCCATTGTACTGAAACTGTGTCACCTTCAGCGTATCATCTATTTTGCAATTCGTAACGTAGAATTCCCGCCGCGTATAGTAGGGACAGCTTTCGCTGTGCACGTATTTCACGAGGATGTGATCATACTGAACCTCGTCATCGGCCCAATAACGCGGACACTTCCTGGGTCCGTCGCCGATCTGCAAAACAAACAAATTTAAGACAACTGAAATAGGATAATTAGCAACACTCACCTCAGATATCATCACCAATGTGGTGACACTCTGTTCCGAGACCATTCTCCAGAAATCACCGATGGTGTTCTCGAGAGGGTCCTGGGCAATGATAAAGGTGTCGCTATTGTCATAGCCCTCTATGAATGATGCATTGATGTACGTTGAGTTGTCCCGAAGTGGAAGTGGAGTCAAAATAACCTAGGATTTTATTTAAGATGACTATAAGACCATTTACGTTCGAGTAAACTAATAAATTACTCACTCTATTACGGTCGTAGGGAATAATCTCTTGACTTCTGTTCTTCATGTTGTTCTCCTCTGTGTCGCCCACACAACACGATTTGCTAATCTCATCTGTGGTGGCCAGCAGTTTCTGATAAGAAATGTAAAGAGTAAGAATAAAAATTTCCTAATTCAGTACGAGGCTTACCTCGAACTCCAATTCCAGCTTGCATTTGCCCTCGTTGGGCTTTCGCTTAAGAGATTCTATGGCCGATGACATGGTTTCAATGCCAATATCCGTGTTGCCAAAAGTTCCAGTATCCAATAAAGCACGGTAAAGAAAGATGTATTGTTTCTACAAAACGAAAATTCCAATATTACTATATGATGAAAGTTTAGCTTAGTGTTTACAAAGACTTACCAAAGATTGAACTAAAAAATTACGCTGATGCCGTAAATCACACACTGTGTTGTAAATCGACACCGAGTCTTCTTCCTCCAGTTGTTGGATAAGGGAATCTAGTGCCACCAACGTTCCGGTTCGACCGACACCGGCACTGCAGTGCACCAGAATGGGCCCCCGTTGTAGGGAGTAGACGGAATTGATTTGACGTATGAACTTGATGATGCCATTGGGATGTTCGGGTGCCATAAAGTCCTTCCACGTTAAATAGTGGTATTGTGTGATTTGTCTGCGATCCTCCTCCTCGCCGGCGTTGGCTTTGTTCTTGGAGACGTTCAGGATTCGTTCGATGTAATCACCAGTCTTACGTTCTTGTGCAAATTTTACTAAAATATCACCAAACTGCTTGGTATCGAATACCTTCTCCGGCCAGTACTTGGCGCACTTGGCCTTGTTGTATTCTTCCAAATTGGTAAGCATCACAATAATTTCCAGATGTTGTTCCCAAATCATGCGCCAAAAGTCGTCGATGGTGCTCTCCATGGGACCCTGGGCGCAGATAAACTTCTTCCGCTCCTTGTAGCCAATAACGAAGTTGGCATTAATGTAGTCGGCGGTCTGCAGTCCATTCACAGGCGACAACTTGACGCGCGTTTGATCGTAGGCCTTAATATCGGGATACCTGTTCTTGCAGGCGTTCTCCTTCAGATCGCTATTCTTAGTTGTTCGATCGCTGAAGCGGTTCGGCAGCATCTCGTATTCACGCAGAAAGCCATAGTCTGTGTCCTTGTGGCGGCTCTTGTAGGCGTTTTCTAAATCTAATCTGTGAATGGGTCCGGCATCGAAGCCCTTGTGGTTGCCTGAAGTGATGAAATGACTGTGGTTGTGACTTCGACGACCGAAGAAAGCCCTGCTTGAAATGAATGCAACATATTGTGTTATATAACAAGAAATTATATATAAATGCTTAAATAAATACCTCAGAGAATCCCTCAGCGTCATGGTATCTTCGCCCTGCAGGGCGTTCTTGGCCTTTTTATGATGGAAAACCCATAGCACAATAAACACGAGCAGTACACCGAATATTATGCCTCCCACCTTGATCCCAATATTCAGATAGGTGTCCATATTATCCAAGGACGAAATGGGTTCTGCCTCGGTTGCCGGTGTGATTACATCAAAGTATTTGCTGTAAGCCATCAGTACGTTGTCCCTGTCTCGAACTATTAATTAAAATTATATATTTACAGATATATTATAAAATGTAGGATAAATTGTGTGTGTTAAGGGCTACTTTTGCAACGGACGCAACAAAATGTTGGTAGTTTTTATTTCCCTGCTTCCCACAACTTACCAATTATCTCTAGGAATCCAGTGTAGTTGGAGTTAATATCTATCTGGCCATCATAGACATCACGACTGGTGTCCAAGAGAGGAATAGTTGGATTAACGGAGCTGCTAAGAACTGGATTCTCTTCGCTGGTTACTGCATTTCTCCTAGCTCTTAATTTATTCTCTAGGATCTTCAGAGCATGTTCTGTTAAGTTTGCGCCCTTGATAAGGTTGTTATCCCTTTCGGTGGCCTCCAAGTCTGAATCTGTGTATTGCGGTAAGAACTTATTATTTGAAGAAGGATTTGCAATTTAAATACATTACTTGACAGTGAACTCAGTGGCGGAGGTCTGTGCACTGGCTCCGGTTTCCTCAGGAATGGTGTGCCCGCCAAACATTTGCGGCAAATATCATCGTTTTCCCTTATAATCTCATTGTTCTCGGAGAACCTCACCTCGTCGCCCAGAAACACTTCCGGTCGGAAGTACTTGCTACTCATCATTTCCGCTATGTAGGCACTGCTTCTAGTCATGTTATCGCTGTGCACTTGCTGATATGTGGCGACAGTGAGCTTTTCCGGCTCCGGCAACTCATTGTTATTGGCGTTGTTTATTCGAACCAAATACAGTCTATAGCAGCATATCGGTCCGTTTCGTTCGCTGATCTTCGGCAGATAGGACTTCAGTATGTACTTTGAACCCAGGTTAACCTTTGTCCACATTGTCCGGCCAATGGTGTCCGGCGTTGAGACGGGCATTCGGCAACTACCGGTCGCCGGTTCGCCGTTCTTCTTATGACGCGTTATGGCCGAGACTGTGACTGTGTAGTTCGTGTTCGGGCTAACGCTTTCGTACAGTGTCTTGTGATGCGGCTCGTCGATCCGTCGGATCTTGGGACCCCACATTTCGCGGTCCACAGTACTCATGGGATTGCCCAGAAGGTGAATTAGGTAGGAAACGACCTTCCCGTTCGGCGTTTTTGGTACGTCCCAGTTAATAGAGATAGAGTTGCTTCTCGTCACATTGTCGTGATGGCAGTGGATCGTCAGATTCGTTGGCTTTGTTGCCACACCGTCCATGGTGGTGCCATTAACAATCTCCGACCAGGGGCCGCAGGTTTTTGTCAGGTCACTGCATGCCCTTACCTTAAATTCGTAGTCCGTTGCGGTCTTCAGCTTGTCAAACATGTAAGGCAAGTTTCGGGAGTTCTGCTGGTAAATAGCCTCCTCAATCGTCTTGTTCGATTCGGAGACAACTAGCTCGTAGTATTGAATGTACTCGATTAGGTCCGGCGGCGGCGGATCCCACCCAATCGTTATGGTGGACGCAGTGCTCCCGGTGGTCTCCACTTTAGGTATAAAAATAGGATCAAAACTGAGCGTATTGACCCCCTGTGGATACTGCGTGGTCTGGCCATTGCCGATTGAATTCTTTCCCGAAATTCTTAAGAAGTACGTGGTGTTTGGTCGAAAATTATCCAAAATATATGATGTTTGGTTGCCGATAATGATGTCTTTATAATACAGAAAGGTCGGTGTGCCTGCCTCTTGAAAAGTAATAAAGAACTTCTGCACGGGATCGTTGCCATCATTGACAGTCCAGTTCAGGTATATCTTATTGGCACCTACAGCCTTAGCAAAATCAATGCTAACTTGCGGCTCTTCCATAACATAAAGGGTTATCTCCTTGAAGGCAGCCTCTAGCCCGATTTCGTCGAAGACAGTGCACTTGTACGTTCCATTCTCCTTTTTGTAGACCTCGGTAAACTCCAACGTAAAGTTTAAATGCGTGTCGTTCAGCTTAGCGATGGACGAGAAGGTGTCCAGGAACTCAAAGGGACTGCCGTCTTTGAGCCACTTCATGTGTTTGCTTGTCGTCTCATTTTGTGGATACATTTCTATCAGACAATGCAACACTACATCCTGGCCGACCTTTCGCTTTATCCTGTCGGCGGTACTTTGTAAGACCTTGGCGGGAAGGTATGGCTCTACGTGGAATTCAGTCGATTGGTTCTGCCCCGACGGGGATGTGCAGGTGTACTTTCCAGAGTCTTTAATATTAATATGTCGTAGCGTCAGAACATTTTTATACATGATAAAATCGGGACTTTCGTTGGTTTCACTAACGCCGTCATTAAGATTTAAAGGATCAGTCCTTAGCTCGAATCTGGCAGAATTGAAAGGAGTAGTTACTATAAATTGTTATAATAATTTATAATTTATTTATTACCTTGTATTGTTTTTATCAATGGTCTGGTTTCCTGACGTCCATACTGCGGCTTCGTTTTCGGAGGCACATTCTAAGGATAGATTTTTCCCTATCTCAGCCCATTCTGCAAAAGAATATAATTTAAATAGATTTTAATATAATTGTGTAAAAGAGAGCCATAAAAAACACTGGATATGCAACAATATATTTTAGGTAAATAGATATTGTAGCAATAACAGAATATTAAAAAATTATTTGGGCCCAATTTTAATAGTTTTCAAAACCACAGGATTTGTGTGTGCATATTTTTTATGTTTTTTTTTAACTTTTACATTAATTTTCTTCTTGAGATAATCTCTACAGTAGTTTCCCATAATTTTACTGATTACTAAAGCTTCAAGATTTTATTAAAACTTCCCATCGCTTATCTGCACAGATAAAACCCCCCTTTAGGAGAGGGTTTGGGCGGTCAACGAATTTTCATTAGCCAGACGACCCAAGAGAATATTCAACCCCCGCCCACACCGGACATAAAAAACTTCATTATCGAAAGCGTTATTTTGGAATCAACACGTACATATGTACTTCATTGTACAATAGAATTCCAAATCTGTGTTTCAGATAAACTGGAGTGCAAGAACTGGCTTAAATACATTCATGGACATACATAACTACGTCTGTATGTATGTGCATCGGGAAGTGTGTACATATGCTCGACTACTTTGTTTAGTCCCCCAATTGAAATCTCACCCCATTGCCCCGTAATCTTTGGGCGTTACCGACATAGTTCAAGTGCCGCTGTATCTACAGAGCTATGCCTCGATAAGTGTTACCCCAGTCAATTAATTGAACTTGTCTGGGATTATTGTAAAACATTCATTCACAATTGCAAAAACAAAAAAAAAACACTTCAATTTGTTGACACCCACAAAACGTTCTTGATGTATGTACATACATATGTATACATGTACATAAGTAAATGTATTTTTCCCTAGTTTAGTCATAAAATTCGCGAGACGTTTTGTTGGGATTTTACCTTGTTTCACAGATCCCTGCACACATATCGTGCCAAGGAATATATATGCAAGGATTATAATTAATAGCGTCGACATGCGTCGGCAGAGTAACGCCATGGCTTGCTAATTCTCACTCCAAGCCGGATAAATACATATGTCAAAAATTATATTCGTTGTTTTCGTTGGTAATAAACTTGCTTATTATACAATTGGAGTTGCGCGACTAAAAAAACACCGTAAAATGTGTTTTAAAAAAACATTTAGTAGACGGCAGCCGCGAACAAGTATTCTTAATCGTTATTTTTCTTAATGTTTTTTTTTTTGAGACATGCGGCGTTATCGATAAACTAGTCGAATATGTACCCTGGCTGGCGCAACTCAGTTGAGTGATTAGGAACATTGGAATCGAAACAGTATGGTATTTAAAATTAATTTTACATACATTTTAAAATTTGTTACGTTGAATTTTTGTTTTATATATTAGTCAGTTTAGTCACGTAATTGTTTAATTATTTGCTATCTTATGCTCGTGGTTTCACCTATATATTTTTGATTGTCATGGTGCTCCTATCTTGGCATACGGCTTACCGATGTTTTCATCGATGTTTTTGCACCTCTATAAACTGGCCGGCATTGTTTGTGCGCGTTTTTTTGCAGAAAATCATTGAAAAACAGAAAAAACCATGAAATTAGTGAGGTAAGTTAACCGGCAATCCATTACTGCATTGACAATTATATCGGAAGCTATGTATTTGGGGGTTTCAGTCAGTTTTAGCGGGTTGTGCAAAATGTACACATGCACGCATGTAAAACGCGATGCTATGCAATTTTGTTGTATTTGTATACAACATTCAATGGAAGTAATATTTATATTAATTACAATTGCAATGTTTTTATTCGGAAAACATAATCGTAATCGTTTTAACGCATTTTCACTTTGGTTAAATTTTACGACTGCCTAGCAAATGCTAATAAGTGTCCATTTTGCCCTTTTAGATTCCTGATGAAGTTAAGTCATGAGACCGTGACTATTGAGCTAAAGAATGGCACCCAAATACACGGCACCATTACCGGCGTGGATGTGGCCATGAACACCCACCTGAAGAGCGTCCGGATGACAATCAAGAACCGTGATCCTGTCCACCTGGAGACGCTGAGCATTCGCGGCAACAACATCAGATACTTTATACTGCCAGACAGCTTGCCGCTGGAGACGCTGCTGATCGACGACACGCCCAAGTCTAAGACAAAAAAGAAGGACAGCGGTCGCGTTGGGAATCGCGGCAGGGGCAGAGGTGCACGCGGACGCGGCGGTCCACGGGGCCGCGGAAGGGGCCGTGCCTCGGGCAGGCGTTAAATTTTGTAACTGGTACACTTAATAAAAAAAATATTCGATAAAAATAGAATATAAATAAATTCTTTGGATAAAGTAAACTATGTTCGATGATTTTTGAGGTATGGAATTGTTACTAACATATTTTGTGATCTCTTTTAGAAATCTGGCCTGGAATCCTCGCCATCTTAAGCTGGAAAATATACTTAAATATTTTGTAAATTCTTAAAAAACTATAAACATTCTTGTGAGGATTGTTTCCTTAGTAGGTGATGAGAAGTTTGCTTACATTTAAAATTTCGTTTTGGAATGTTCCTAATGTTAAATTAACGCTTAAGTCTTGATTCTTAAAATGTGTATCCTATTAGCCAAAAACGTGATCTCATATACAAGACTGGAGATACTTATTTATGTAGCTCTGCCTTTGTTAATGCTACATTTAGTACTTTTGCGATGCAGGGGATATCATGAGAACGACAGGCACTGTTTTGCGACCGAAGACGGATCGATAGGAGATAACGTGTCATTGAATGCTCTATAGTAAGTAGCTGAGAAAATAATCTATTTTTATGTATTACAATTAAACAAATAAATTTTTTTAGTAATACTTTAGGATCTATGGACAATCCCCCACCAATTAAAAAACTCTTATTGTACACGAATAAAGATGATGTGGCGGATAAACTAAAACCATCGTTAATAAACACCTTAAAGCTGGCGGGCGTGATTAGAGTTAAAAAAGAGGGTGATATGGAGAAAAATCTAGTTAATAACAACTATTTGGCTGGAATTCTTTGGAAGGTCCAGGGGCCTAACACTAAAGTAACCATTCGATTTCCCAGTGTCCTTCGAACTTGGCGCACTCATCTTTGGGATACGGATAAAAAAGTGGCGGTTCCAAATCATCCAACTCCATATTATCACGATGAGGGATTCATGACAATAATGAATGCTATCATCGCTTATCTCCTTCAGCCAGACTTAGCTGAGTCCGCCTCGGTTGTTCAGGGTAGTCCCGTAGTGATTGGACAACAACCATTTATTGAATATGATTACCCAATTGTCGAAGATAATATAAAAAAACGAGAGCCTGATAGCTTGGCCTTGGATCCAATTACATGGAAGCGGGAATTCGTTTTGATATTCTACCTTGGTCTCTTATACATTTATCCTTTTATCCGTTTGGTTATGGTGAGGTTAACTAAAAAAATGTCGACATTGTATAATATAATACTTTTTTTTAGCACATGACAAGGGAAAAAACAACACAGCAAGTTGATTTAATGAATATCGCAGGGTCAAATCGGTTACTGCACTATTTAAGTTGGTTTATAACTACTTTTTTTATTTTAACGCTAATCAATCTCATGACTATCTTTATACTTAAGGTAAGAATTAACTCCAAAATAGGTAGTTTTACAAAATTATAATTAATATTTAAATCTGGCAACTTGAGAGGTTCAGAGTTATTTCCAATTGATATTATAAGATAGGCTACCTAGTGCTGTAAATTTAATATATTGATTTAAACTACCTTATTTTTGTTTTTTCGTTCCTCAAGTAAAATATTTATTTTTTTGTTTGATTCCAGGCGCCACTCTGTGAAAATGGAAATGTCTTAAATTGCTCAAGCTTCACGGCATTACTTCTTTTCTTTACCATATGGTCATTGTGTGGCATTTGCTTTTGTTTTCTAGTTTATAGCTTATATAATTGTGTCACCTGGGCTGCATTTGTGGTTGCTTTCTTTTGCGTTCTAGCATTTTTTCTTTTTACAATTATTCCTGAAACCATATTATCGCTTTGTATATTATTTCATTATGGTTTTTTAACAGGCTTGAGGGAAATACTTAAAATGGAGTCTAAAGGTAATACAGGGCTGCAGTGGGATCAGCTTTCTTCTTATAAAAGTCCCAACCTGCCCGGCTTAAATACAGATTCGTCTTCATCTGTTAATATTGGCGAAATTTTGGGAATCATGATCGCAGTAGCAATAATTAGTTTACTAATTGCCTTAGTGGCTGAGCTGATTTGTCCGGGGAGGTATGGAATGTCAAAGTTACGCAGCAGACTTCCTGTTCGGCGCTCGGAGACCGATGACACCTCTATGATTGTTCAGGCACATAATTTGCACAAGTGGCAGTGTGGGAAGCCCCCTCTCAGAAATTTTTGCATGAACATGTACGATGATCAGATAACAGTCCTATTGGGTCCATCCGATTCGGGCAAATCGACTGCCTTGAATATGATTTCCCGCAGCTATTCCCCGGATTCCGGCTGGGTGAAAATAGATAATATGGATATCAGGAGTAACCTGAGAAGATCCAACTTGGGCCTAGCTCCCCAGCATAATGCCTTATACCCTAATATGACGGCATTGAAGCATACTAAATTTTATTCATCGTTGCGGACAAGCCGCTGGGGATTAAAAACAAGGAGCCTCTCAATGGAGAAGTATTTAAGGGCCTTGGATCTCTGGAATGTTAGGCACGTGAAAGCCCGCAATTTATCTCGGGCGGACCAAAAGAAACTAGCGGTGGTCAATGCTTTCTGCGGGAATCCCCGAATTGTTCTGCTCGACGAGCCCACTGAGGGCCTGGAGCCCTGTGAACGAAGATTGGTCTGGGACTTGTTGAGGGCCGAGAAGCGATGTCGCACTATAATTATGACCACTTACCATATAGATGAGACCGATACCCTGGCCGATCGGGTGGGCATTCTATGCCAAGGCCAATTAGTATTCAATGGATCCTCTGCGTTTTTGAAAAATTGCTATGGATCGGGATATCAGTTGGTAAGTAGCAGTTGGAAATGTAAGCAATAATTATGAAATTATTAGAGATATCGATTTTTAAAGAGGGATTGCTTCATGAAAATAAATTTTATTCCATTTCTTTGCTTGTTTTCAGGTTTGCTCTCAGGGCGTAGTATATCAAGAACCACGGATAACTTCATTAGTTTCGAAATATGTTCCCGACACCATTGTCTCCAGTGAAAGGGACTGTGAGATATCGTACAATATTCCGCAATCCAGTTGTTGTGGCATCGTGCCCTTGCTGCATGCTCTGGAGAGACCAGTCCAATGCGTAAACTTAAACACCCTTCAGATCGGAACCACTCCCATAGTAGAGAAATACGTAAACGCCAGTACTCCTGTTTGCGTTGATGTAAATAGAAAGTGCACTAATATCTGTAGGTTACCAGAACCACGTGGAAGATTATTGAAGGGATGTAGACTATGCTGTAATCAATGGAAAGCGATGACACTGAAAAAGTTCTTTCACATCAAGCACAACTGGTTATTGTTCTTTTTTCTACCCCTGTTACTCGCTATGGCCTTTGCCGGTTTACTTGCTTATTATTTTCATAATAAGCCTCCCCACATTCCTAAGTACCAAAATGGTGGTGAGAGAAAATGGGTATCCCAAGACAAGATAAAATTGGATCTGGATTCATATCCAAAACCGTGTTTTTACGCTTTAGTGACCAGAGGCATAGATCATCCTCTGTTAGAGCTGGTACATCAGATGAATAAAAAAAAAGGCTGTAGATTAGAATGGTTAACCGACGCAGAGTTAATGATTCGCCCACCGGTTAATGAGAAACATATCTATGCTCTTAGTATGTTTATGTGCAACTATCAAAGTTATTACAGCCGTAAATGGCTTCATTCGGAGGGAGCTGCAGCCGCAATGATAGCATATCTGGCATATAAGTAGGTAAATATGCAAATAATATATGTATTAGTTAAGGAATTTGACATTTCAGCAAGCTTCTGGATAAATTTTGTTTAAATTTGAACCTGAGCCCTGATATGCCCAAGGGCAATATAGAATTCTTTAATCATCCATACCCAGCAATGCAAGATAACAAAAACTCTACAGGATATAAAGCGGAGTGTGTGGAATGTGATTTTCTTGATTTAATGCTTTTATGTATAAGTATTTTTACTGGATTTTTCACTGCTTTTATAATAAGAGAACGCATACTTGGATTTAAGCTAATGCAAAAAGTGGAGGGCCTTAATATGGCAACGTTCTGGTTAGCTCATTTACTCTGGGACTGGCTGTGTCTTACATTATTTGCAGTGATCTTGGTCGCCTTATTCAGTTTTATACTTAAAAAAGGTTTTAGTGAAGCCATCGGTAAGCGTCATGGTATTCATTTAATATATATACATATATATTTAACAAATTATTTTAAGTTGCATACATAATTGCCATGATGTTTTTTATTCTGGCCTGGCTGGCCTTTCTATATCTTGTTGTGCAAGTCTGCAGATGCACACTCTTCGGATGGATTATACCCATATTCCTTACTGTTCTCATGAGTAATACATATCACAAAATTTGCAAGTAATATAAATAAAATTGAATTATTTTTTAGTTATACTGTATAAGATTGGTCTTCCGGACTTTCCCTTTGTCATACTATATTTGATACCCGTTTATACGGCCGCTGCTCTATTGCATAGGATTTGCCTAGAGGAAGAATGGCATCGATTGTCCAAGGAAAACATCCCAAGGGCATTTAGAGACAACGGTAAGATATAAAAAACATAAATTTTTTGAATTAAATGCATCTTTGAAAGTTGAGTTCCATCCCCAAAAGGGGTTGAAAGCCCGTTTTCCACCCTTGTAATCTGAAAAAGAAGGGGTAAGAAATAAAGGGAAATTTATTATGGATACATTTCATTATGTACGCGAAACTAAGCTAGTATGATTAATTATTAATAATATTTAAAAACCATTTACATTTAGCGGATGAATCATCTTCGAGTATCATTAAAGCGATATTACCATATCTGGCAATACTTATGGCGTTGGCCATACTTTACTTTGCATTACTTTTACTCTTTGAAAGGGGACTTCCTTGCAGGAGAAAGAAATGGTACATTGAATTAATTTTATAGTTCAACTGTTTAAAAGGAGCCTTTTTTATAGCTGTGACGGATGTTACGGAATGAGTCAGTGTGAGAGGCGAAACCATATTCTGCTCCTGGATAATGTAAAAGCACATAGTTGCAAAAGGCCTGTCAAAGATATTTCTTTCGGGCTAAGATGGTGAGTATTTCCATGTTTTATAAAAAGCATAAAAAATATATTTTACCCCTCTTGTAGCAAGGATGTTCTAGGCCTAGTTGGTGAAAGATCTGGCAAGACGACGATTAATAAATTGATAATATCGCAACATTGCCTATGTAGGGGTCGCGTTTACGTTAGAGGCATGCACATCAAAAACAAGAAAAAGCGATACCGGGCCTACAAATGCATAGGATATTGTCCCCAAAAAAATTGTTTTGAGCCTTGTCTTACGGGCCGTGAGAATTTAAAAATATTCGCTCTTATTCGGGGAATAAAATGTAAACAAGCTCGCCAGGTAACCCACGAGCTGGCGGATAATCTCAATTTCAGATGCCAACTGCATAAGCTGGCCAAATGTTATACAGTCAGCGATAAGCGTAAGTTGAGTATCGCCATAGCTGTTCTAGGCACGCCTCCGTTGATCATATTGGATCAACCCACGGCTGGAGTGGAGAAAGCCCATCGGTCGAATGTTTTGCATGTTCTGAAAAGCGTCAATGACTGCGGCAGTGCTATTTTATTATCATCCAACAATATAGAGGACTTTCAGTGCCTTTGCAATCGATTGGCTTTGATCCGGCGAGGAAAACTTGTGGCCATTGGTCCTGTGTCAAGCTATAGGAATCATGCAACTCGTGGCCTAATCCTGATGGTCAAGGCCAGACCCCACGCTCTGGTTCATCAATTGTGGCAAGTATTTTGTTTATTAAATGTTATTGGTTACGCCTGCTCAATTGATACATTCTCCCTACAGTATATATTCAATCAACAGGGAAGCTATCATAAACCTAATTACTCGATATCTTTTGGCCAACTTTGGCAATGTTTATTTACTGTAAGTATCCGCTTTGCTCTCCCATTCTTTTTTAAAATTTAATATATACTTGCTTATTTTTTCAGAGAAGAAATTCAAGGAGACATGCTCTTTTATATACACAATTCATTTGTTCCCCTATCCAAAGCCTTCTGTATAATAGAGCAAAAACGTCTCGAGCTATCCATTTCGGACTTTTATATAAAACACGAAGATATTGAGCTGTCCTTTGTCACCCGAAACTTTAGAATACTGCGATAAATACAGTGCAGCATTTTTAATTAGTTGGCTTTATATTGTGTCGTTAAAAATTAATGGCTGGAGGGCAGGGTTTTAACTATGCACCATGTTAATCCACACTGTAAGCGGTTAAGTAATGATGCTGCGGCATATGAAACAAAGCCGGAATCGTTACTGATTATCTGTTCTGCGCCATGTGAAAGTTTGTATCGCCTCCTTGTCTTTTTTTACTGCGCAGAGCCGCAGAGGTCCTTAGACTAAATGAGGTAAGACAAAACAGGTTCAGCGCGAGTGTTCATTGATGAGCAAAACATGTTTCGCCAGAAGGAACCATCAATATCAATCGAAAATGCATGCCGCGGCCAGATCAAAATAAATTATAAAACAAAAAGGGCCGCGCTCCGTATACGGTTTGGCCATAAAATGAATCGCAAAATTAACAAGATACGAATCTCTTAAGATAGGAGAAATAAAATCCACTGGGTACAACCAAATTAATTTTGACATAATGTCAGACAAACAAATGTTTGCACTTAAGCCGGGGCAGTGCCTTTGTTAAGTATCCTTCTGCAGAGTCCCACTTGAAGGGGAATGCGTTGTAATATTTGTCTAGACATAAATACAAACATGGGATTCCCATATGGGTGTCCAATGGGCGGGACTTCAAAATACAAAAACTTCATGTTGGCCTTTATTTATATTTGTAGCAATAGAATATATTTATGTAGTTTTGAGTCTATGAAAACAGTTGTAAAAGAAAGTACTATAATACTTTTTATAAAATTCTGATGATTAAATCTAAATTGAACAAATTATTTAAGGGATAAGTAAATATTTTTGAAAAAGACTCATCGAATTTTAAAACTTTCAGTAATATAGTAATTACAAAATTTCAGAAATAGATTTGAAATGTATCCAAAACGGTGCTAAATTGTACAGTGTAAAACCAAACATTTTTTCTGCATTTGGAACCTTTTAGACACCCTTTGAAGGGATTTTAAAACCTCAGTGTTCCCTAAACCACCCTCAAATAGGTTTCTAAAATGATATTGTAAAATATTAAAATTCCGATATACTTCAAATTTCTTAGCAGAATTTCCAATGTTATTTTCATGGATCTTCAAATCTTAATTGAGTTCATAATGCTCTTTGAATTTATTTAAGCTGTGTTAAATGTGTTTAAGAATCCAGATACGAACTTGTTCCGAAAGGATTAAAAAAAATTGAAAAATATGTGATGAAATTGATTTTACACAAAACCGAAAACCGGAACAGTCCCTTTAAAATCGACTTAATTTTAATCGCTTTGTTGCAGCTTGTGAGAGTAGTACTTCCCTTATTTTCGACCCATTTCCACGTGCTGACGGTGTTATTTTAGGTGGGTGACATAGCTCCCTCACAGGATAATTCGCTATATATCCATGGCGCACAGAATCGATACCGATACCAATTTGGCATGAGTCTTTGCTGGCGGCACACGAGCGACTGACTGGGCGACTGTGCGACTGAGGAGAATCGAAACCGGCTTTATTAAGGTAAACAAGGACCAACGCTCGCTGTTTATGTTTGTCTTTGCATCACTGTCAGTGCAGTGAGTACTGACTTTGACACGTTTTCTGACTTAATTTTAGTTTATTGCTTTTTATGTGAGCCCGGGACCGCTGGACTGTGGGATTGTTGGTAGTCGCTGGCTGGCTGGCGGACTGTGTGCACTGCGTATCTAGGAGGACGAGAGAGCGAGGACGTCAACCCAGTGACACGTGTTGCGGATGAGGACCATCCGCTGAAATGCGCAGCGTCTAAATGCTGTATAACTTTTGTCCTCCTCGGGTTGACTTTTCCGGGTGGCCGTTATTCGGCCGGGATCTTCGACGCTCGGCGTAACATTGAGCCAGAATCCGCTCGATTCCCGGGGTAGTCGCAGGGCGTTCGGGGTGCTAACTCCCCCTCGGGTCGGCTTGTTTACCATTCTCACGCATGTGACTTCCAAATGACGGATTGAAGTAGGCAAATATTTGCGGACGAGCGCTGGTTCCCGGTGCCCTTATTAGATAACGATGATTACAGCCAAACGGCGCACGCGTCCGCCGGTCCTGGCTTCGACTATTGCCCATTGCCGGTGCGATAATGTTAATTATTTCAGTAATATATTCATGGATTTGTTTTTAACTCGAACAGAGACATTTCAAAGCAGCACGTGGCGCGTTTCAACATTGCGATAAGGTGGAATTCAAATAAAAACGATACAAACTTGATATCTTCACTGAAGTAAACTTTGCTTTGGTGTTTAGCCAACCCCTTGGGATCGTGATGGCTCAATGAGGAAGCTTTAATTAAAGGCATTAAGTGGGTAAACAGGTCGTAGACCCTCTTTTAATTAATTTCCAATTTAAACTCTCATAAGGTCCATATTTGGTAATAGATTTAAAATAACAAATATAAAATGTACTAAGAAATAGAGCTGTGTATATATTTAAGATTATATATTTACTACAATTCCGAGCTAATTTTCATCATAAAACTCATAAGCATAAACTAATATTCCAACTCTAAGTAAAGCTAAGTATAGCCTCCATAATTAATTCACTTTTAATAATTCTGTGTTCATTTTCCGCATTTTATAAATAGAAAACTCAGCTTTTTGCACATCAAATGTACAAGTCGAATGTGCACATGTAAATGCGAGGGCAAATACGAGTACAAAGCGGCCAAGGACTCTCCAGAGCCTGTGGCAACGGACAGGTTTCATTAAATTAATTAGCATCTCTTTCGCTCGCAAATACTGCCAGCTGCACGGAAGCCCACTCTCGGAGCTTTGAATGTGGAATACGGGTATATGCCACACGGGAGTCGGGACCGGAGCCGGGAGCTCCGAAAGCCACTTGATTTCACGGCGCTCTCAGACGGAAAATTATGTTTTCAGTTAAAACTCAAGACTTATGTAAACACTTGTTCCAGCTACGGGTTGTACGCTATTTCAACTTAATGAATATTTGTGCTCATGACTGCAGCTGGCAAATAAAAAACATCTAGTGCTAATATTTTCCAGAATATATACTTTATTCAATTTTATTCAATATTAAATGCATTATTAATTAATATAATTTTCATTAGTTTTTTATTATAATTAAAAAAAAATTATTATGGCATTCAAAATTATTGGAAATCTATAAAGATAGTTTGACTATATACGCTTTAAATATATGTATCAGGGGTGTCGTAGAGCAAATAATATTTATACAAAGTATTATTTTATAGACATATTCGTTGTTTTTCAAAGTTTTAAATATATGTAGCATACTTTTAAGCGCAAATTAAATTTATTTGTAATATATTGTATATATTTTTTTAAAACTCTTTTAAAACAACCTGGAAGGGGTCAGGAGTAACTCCTTGGTTCCTAGTACTAATGGGCCATAAAATGCAGTTTCCGTTCCTGCATATTGAAATGAAATATAATAAAATTTATTACAATTAAAGGCATTTCCAAAATGGCTTCCATTCGAAACATTTGTTTCATTGTTAAGAATTATTTTAACCAGGATTCTGCAACTTCTCGGATACCAATGGTGCCTTTTTAACGACACAACCAGAGGATGTTTAATGTGTGTTTACAAAAGGCAGGCCATTAAGGGGAAGCGTCTATTGTAAGGCACTGCCACTGGGCAGATACTTATCTGGCAATATATTAAGACAGAGCTGGCTGAGGCTGAGGCATCCATTTGGTACGCATCCGGTTGGTGACACTTACCCTTCGTTACCGTAATTAATTTCACTTTCAAGCCCCCGGTTCGCTTGTAAATATCTCGCCCAGACGAATTGCGACACGTGTATCAGAGGCCGGATTTAAACACGCAGCGATCCGATCCCACATCCTCGCTCTCAGCCTCGTCCTCGTCCTCGTACCACCCTTGGAAATCTTCCGGGCGGTTCCATACTGCGAGTTAATTCGTTCGATGTGGTTATGAATTAGGCACAACTCATCATTTGCAGCATCGGCGGACGTGCGACGGGGGTGGCCGAACTACGAGTTCCGAATCCAGAACCAGACACACAATGATTGTGTTAACACCCCAACATCCCAGCAACGCCATCCTCCATCCAGTCGTCGTCCCACATCCTGGGCCGGTGGCCCCGGGGCTGTAACGGTAACAATATGGCACCCGGCACGTGTTTTAGGGCTCTCCAGCAGCGCTCTATTCATAACTCCGGACTCTGGAGAGATGAAACTGGCACCTCGAACCCTTTTAATGGTATGGGAACAATAATATTTGATTTTATGTGTTTGGTTTCCTCAATGCTCTTTAGAAGGTAGTCTGTATTTATGGTTTTCAGATTTTAAGCAGAATCTATAGCCTATTCCATATTTTGCAATTTAATGCTTACACACAGATTAAAATGGAAGTATTAGGGGTTCTAACCCTTTGTATTTTTCCCTATTTAATATATAATTTGCATTAAATATGCATTACATAAAGTAAATTAAAGCCGAGTAAGGTAAGAAAATCATTTAAGGTCTGCTTTTAGATGCCTCCTATTAAAATCCCACAAAACGCTGTATGAAATGTTGTAAAATATTTGGATTTGGTTTAAAACAGGTTCGAAAGCCTCCTGGATATCTTGGGAAATCTAAATTGTAGAGGATATTATTATTTCTTGTTTCAAAATTGGAATATGTATAAAGATATAGATATTGAAATTATTATTATAATTATTTATAACTTAACAAAATACACACCTACAATTTGATTTCCAAATTAAATTACCTTTGAATACTAAGAACAAATATATATGAATCTAAATATATTCCGATTTTGTAGTAAAATAAACCAAGTAATATCAATGTTTTTTTGGGTCCGTTTGATTTTAATAAAACATTTCTCAAAACTGAATTTTACTGCGCTGATTAATATATTTATATTTTGTAGAAACCCTACTCATTTCTGTATGTGATTCCTTACATATTCATTTAATTACTAGCATTTTAATTTGATTATATTTAACGACTTCAAGCGAACAGCGATTGTGTCAACTGACCAGTCCTACTCCCCAGAAATCGACAGTTGCCTTTCTGCAGATTTCGGCGCTGCGTGAAAAATGTTTTAATAAGGCAAACAAAAGACCGCAACATAAACATAATAATTATTTATTGTTTCTGCAATTGTAATAGGCTCTGCCCAGCTGTATCCGATTGAAATCCGCCAGCGATTTAGTATCGTGCAGAGAGCAGGGAAGTCGAAGCCGAGACCGGGGCCAGGCAGGCTCTGGAGGCACAGCGGGCGCTAGTTGACTCCGAGTTCTGGGTGCTGGGTGCCCGGCTCTGGATTGTGGGTTCCCAGCACTCATCCTCATCATCGGAGATCTCGTCCGCGAACATAACACAATGCTCTTTGCTCTCGGCTTGCTTATTTGTGAACTTGTTTATTTGCGGTGATCGGGCGGGCTAATCTACAGCGAATGCTGCCAGTTTGTCGTTGTCTTACTTCCCTGTCATTGCGCGCGGCTCGGGACTGTTTCGCCAGAACAAGTCCAAAACATCCAAACATTGGAACATCCAAACATCGGAGAAGCATCCAAACAATGGCCCTGACAAGAGGGTTGCTCGCATCGCGCATCGCGCCTGGGGCATTAGTTCGCATCCTCGACTGGCGGGCTTCGACCCCCTGGGCAGTAGAAGCCTCGGTCACATCCTCCTTGCTTTTTACTTGTCCAGAGATACATGCTTCCTTACAGATACATTCGAGAGTTTTCTTCGTTTTTTTTTGATCAAGTACTAAATTGCTGCGACTTATTCATACACTAGGGAAAATGGTTATGGCTGGGAGGTAAAAGTCATATTTCAAATTTTCTTTTTAGCACGTAATGTAGGGATACTCCTGCTGTAATTCCCAAGATGGTATTTTTAGAAGAACAATGCATAAGGAAAATATCTAGTGTATTAAAATTAGTTTAAAGAGTGCCTAAAAATATGCTCTTAATTTATAAAATATATTTCAAATCTCAGCAAAAACCTTTAATAAAATTGTTTCCTAGATTTTAATTTGTTTCTGAATACAGTAAAAATTAAGAAAGCTTTAAGATTTTGAGGCCTTTGCAAGAATTTTAAGGGATTTAATTAAATTAATTTAAGTCTTCCTAATCTTTCTCCAAGTGCATGGCTGCCCGCTGATACTGATGAGAAATACATTCACGCACTCGTTTACAAAGTGCGAAATACTTCCTTTTTCTGCTCACAAAAGTGAAAAAGAACTGAGGAATAAATAAATAAATTGCAATATGGGGATCGACGCGTCGGTCGACCAGAACTACTCCATCTCCTTCATCTTTCTCCGGGTGACAGTTTACACTCGCTTACGACGCGCTGATGTGAATGGAAAGTGATTTCCAAAGGCCACTTGTGATGCATGCGTGCAAGCATGAAATGCAATAACGCTTGGGAGAGTCAATATTTTGGGTTCACGACCACCAGGATAGAAACAGATCCTTCTGCGGAGACAACAACCGCCACACATGTTTCCTGAATGACCCGAAGAATTATTGCCAACTCATTTTCGACTGCTTGGTTTTTTATCATTACCGTTTTTGTGGCAAACAAACAGTGCCTTTGAAATAATGTGAAACATGTAACAAATACTTTTGTCTCATTTTACTTTCCCTGGGTGTCCGTCTGTCCGTTTGTCCGTCCGGGTGAAATCACTTCAAGTGTCACGTTTGCTTGTAAGTAGGTAGATGGGAACAATATAAGTCGAATGCTCCATTTGAAATTCGGGAAAGTGCCAATTGTCTTCAGCAGTTTGCCACGCAGATAAAGGCTTCCAGTCCTGTTTGGAACAATATATTTCTTGCTCATATAAACATAAATCTGTGGCTAAAATGAAAAGAATCTAAATTGGATTTACCAGAGGTTATATTTTTAAAGTCTTACATTTTTGTGTTTCTTATTTCTTATGAAAATAGTAGATGTATAACTATGGTTTTTAATCATAATATAAGCTATGTGTATATATCTAAATATATCTTAAGTTTTGAAAAGCTTTACAGTTGCTTAAGGCGGGAATTGAAACATTTGAAGCAAGTGCGAGTGGGATAGATTAAACTCCCTAGTACTTCTCTTGGGTATTTTCCAATTTTACTTAAATTTTAGAACATCATACAAGCAATGTTTTAATTTATGAATCTAAAAACTCAAGGCTGTTCTATTTACAATATTTTTGGTAATAGGTAAACTTTATAAGAATGTTGTCAGCAAATTATGCTATTTTGTCTCTGAAATAAAAGAGTTTACACAGAGTAAAAAGACAGACAGGCAAACAATATAAACTTCAATTGATTTCATAGAATAGCATATCAAGAATCAAAGCTAATGGGTATCCAATACACACTACGTGTCCAAAGCCAGACCAGAACCTCGAAATATCGACTTACCTTCTATGTGGCACTTCGTCGTGGCCTTCAAGCCAGAGCCTAAACCAACAAACAAATAAGAAATATGCAAATTCTGGTGTATTCAACAATGGACTAACCGTTTAAGTAATTGGATCTCCATTTGGCTCTGTTTACATTTTCGGCACCAGCTTCAGCTTCTGCTTGGGCTTCGGCTTCGGCTACGCCACTCTGCGGCTCTGCCACTCTGCCACTGTGGCACTTTGGCCATTGGAGGACACACAAAGGAGTCGGTTAGAAATCCCGCTCTCCGCTCACTTTGGCATGTCCTGCGACACCGCAATTGAACATTTGGCTGCCACATTAAGTGTCCGCACAGTTTTCCACCCCCGGGAAACTGCAGGGGCGCAGAGTGTCTGCGAAGTGGAAACTGCGGATGTGTGGGCGTTGCCTTGCAATCCAATTTTCGGATTTGATTTCATTTATACGTACTGAAGGATTAGAATAGGCGACGAGGACTTCGAAAAGGCCAACTAGACAATTTCATTTGTCGTCGTGTGCTTTAAAGGGGATTTACATTTCGCTCGAAATTGATGATGCTTTCTCATTACATTTACTTTATATTACGCATTCCTCGGATTTGGTATCCTGAGTCCTGCGGCCCCCCTCCCCGAGTATCCCCGAATACCCACTCTAAATATACACAAATGTTCGCTTATGCCCGGCCAGTCGTCGCCGTCTTCCGTTGAAAATGCGAACATGTGGTTCTGACAAATACACGTCTTTCTCACTTAGATCGAGGGCTCATTTACAAGTGTTTCTACTTTATTCCCTGACTCAGCTCGTTCATCAGCAAAGCCGAACCGAAGGGATATGAGGATTTGGTCGGGAACTTCGACTAACCCTTGGGGACCTGGGAGTGACGCGTGTCACCTGCGGAATCGGTATCCAAAATGCTAACGTGTCCGTCAAATGTTAATTGCTACACAAAGGTTTGTCAGTCTTAATTGTAGGATATCGAATCCTTAAAAACATTTTCTACAGCTGCTCTGAATTGTATCTTAAGGTTACAATAAATAAGAAATTCTGAGGTACGTTTCTGAAAATTTATTTGTTAAGAAATTCGGGTAATTGTTAGAGTTTTAAAAGCAGTTTACGGAGTATACATGTCACATATTTAAGCAGAATTTCAAAACAAATATTGAATATGATTTTGTGACATTACCTTATCAAATTTTAGTGAAATTTATTTAATTACTTGTATTCACCGAGTGTTAACTTTAAAATAGCTTTCTTTATTATTTTAACTCTGGTAAAACCCTGTAAAGTATTAAAATTGTCCTGTAACTGCCTAATATTTATTTCAATATTATTTTTCAGAGTAAACTCCTCTAAAGATCAAAAAACAATACCTCGTAAGGTGTGAGTGAGACACATAAAAGACTGAAATCTGCCACAAAACAGTTGCAAAAATATGTTTTTTTGACATCTGCGACTAAGACGTTGAAATTGAGACTCATACAAAACCATTGACCATTTTATGGCGAAATATAAGTAACAATAAGGAGAACACTTCATCGAAGAAAGGGAACAGTCAGGCATTGTGCCCCATAGGTTCGCCCTAAGAGCCCGGGATTTACACATGAGGCGTCGCGACACTGCACACACACGTCCATATGGGAAGGAGGGATACGAGTGCCTGAGTGGCTGTTGTTGGGACTTTACACAACAATGCGATCCTTTTACTTCTCATTGAGTCCCGTGAAGCATGGAAAATTTTAAACAGGATTGACTTTTTATTCGGGCGTGCGAGTGTGTGCGGACTTTTGATGTGCTTATTAGTCCACGGCGGTGATATCCTTATGGCTTGCTGCAGATTAGGTCAATCGCACCTTTTTCAGGCGGCCAAAGAGGATTTGGCCTCCGAGTGACATATTGGGGAGAATAAATAACCGGAACTTGGCGACGACTTGGGCGACCGCAAGGAGCATTTGATAATTTATTTTAATGCCTCCGAATGTCCCCAAAAAAGACCTCCGTTCGACACTTTAATTCGGCCATTTGATACGCCTAAATATATGTACTACATATTATAAATAAAGCCAGAATAGCCACTCCCGGGATTTATCTGGGCGGCAATTGTCGGTGAAACCAATGGATTTCCAACGAGGCTAAAAAGTATTAAAAATGCAAATCATGGCGAGTGAAACAAGCGACCTTAGAACCGCCAACTGAGCCCGCCATTTGTCCCGTCTTAGCCCCGTCCCCTGGCAGGGATCTCGGGATCTGTCCCAGTGAAAGGGGGAGGTTTCTTTGTAGGCGGAGAGGATGCTCATTTCCCAATTAAATGTCCCGGCTTCGCGATTTCTTCGCCGCCGCCAGCGCCGACGCTGGGATAGACAGTTGGAGTTTCTCGAGTTAATGCGATAAATTTGCATATTTTGATTGTGTTGCGGTCAACAATGGGTTGCTCTCTCTGTGAATTAATGGGATTTTACAAGCTTATGCAAAATCCGACAAATATTTTACAATTTTAATTAAATTATGCTGTGCCGTGCTGCGCTGTGTCCGGCTGCTTCTTCGCGGCCTTTAATCCAACCGACTGCGAGTCCAGAGTGTCAACAGTGCCTAGGAGGGCATTAAAACATCGTTTCGACCCCGCCCACATGCAAAATGCTCTCCTCTTTGGACCACGCCCCCGCCTCATTGGAAAAACCACATGAAGGCCGGCGAAAATTCAATTTCCATATGGAAATTGCAGCCCAATCGCAAGCGCTTTAATGAGCCAGCCGCCGTTCTGTGAAATTGTTAGTATTATGAGTCCGCAGGCTGCATGTGCATGTGCATCTAGTGATGCCAAATTTGTGCACTTCCGGATAGATGATAACATATATTATATACCACGTTAATATAGCTTCAAAGAATCCCTATGAAAGTATAATTAATTGAAAATGAATACAATAAAATCTAGACGTGAAAGGATTTAAAAATGATTATGTTCTGTTTTAAGACCTATTTATTAATTAACATTAAACTTTCCAAGGACTTTGCTGAAATAAGTAGGAGTATCTGAAGAGTATCTGAATCGCTAACTTCCTTTTCAGACTTCATTTTTAAGTCCCTGGCATCTCTGATGTGCATCTGCAGGCTCCGAAACAGCGTCCGAACCCATCCCAGCAGCTGGAACACCTGTCGGCCGGTGGTGGTTCAGGACTCTTTTAATGGCTGGGAGTTTTTGCGGCAACGTCAACACATGTTTTGTATTATCCCCGGGATGCGGACTCTGCCAGTCTGCTGGGCCGGCTTGTCTCCACAAAACAGGTCCGCACCCACTGATGTCCCCACCGATGCCCCGAGGCGGCCGAGGATGTAACATCATTGGGCTGTGGCCAGAAGAGCGGCGAATTTGGTTACCAGTTCGGCCGTGTCTGGCGGGGATTCTGCAGATGGAACTTAACGGCTGCGGCAACTACGAAAGTTAGTTGGCCGGCGAACGGGGAGGGATTATCCTTCCGTCGGCATCACGTGTCCCCGGCCTAATCGAACCGCACAAATGTACTAATTAGCAAGGAAAACGTATTTTCCAGCATAAACACACAATTTGCAAAATCAGCAACCGGCTGAAGGGCACGGCTTGCATAATAAGCTACACATTTCGGCCCGACTAGCACGTGCCGCCCGAATTTGGACACGTTTTCGGTGCAAGTACCCAAATTATGAGGGAATAATATAATGTTGGCCCACAATATTTGTAGCGGCTATTAATGCTTTTATGTTTATTGTAGCATAAAGTTAATAGGTAGGGAAAGCGAAGAATATGGGTGCTCTTGTTTTTATGAATTTTATTAGTATAAGTTAAGGTTCAGATATGTTCTGAATTTTTAAGAGATATTTGAGTTTCTTGAAATAAAAATATTTTAATATGCGGGTGTATAAAAACGCTCTAAGATATATAAATATTCTAGCTTTGCTTGGTTATTTTAGCAGAGAAAAATATTTTACTGACTTGGATTGTCTTGATTAAAATACCTCTAAGTTTGAATCATTTTAATGGTTTTAAATATATTTTTCTTTTAAATTCAATAATGTCTGTTAACGGTTTATAATTATAAAGCTATTTTTGTATTTTTTATAAGTTAATGCAAATTTGAACAGGAAAGGGGAATATTATGATGGATGTGGAAAAAAATTACAAAAGTCAACCCTTAAAAGTGATAGATGCGCAGAACAGCAACCAACCAAAAAATGTTTAGGCATTCGCTTAAAGGGTAGCAAAGCAGCAAAATACCCTTTCCTTGTAAACCATAAATATAAATATTTACGAATAAAAAATAATAAAATAATGAAGCAAAAATAACTCTCTAAAGGTACATAAATTCCCAACCACACAGTGTTAAGGTAGAGCTAAATAAGTACTAATGGGGTTAGTTTATCTGGAATTATCTTCATATATATAAAAAATCCTGTTGCAGCATCCATTGAGATCTTTGCCATCTTTTCTTCAAGGAGTTTCAAAACAAGGAGTTTGGAAAACATCAGCGGGCTAAGGCTTCGAGTCACAATGTAGCTCATCCTTAAAAATAAATAAATAATTGATAGAAATTCATAAAAAATAAATTTCATACCACTTCGACGAGGTGTTCTTCAGTCGAATAAATCCCACTTCTGTATATTTTTCAAAGGACATACACGTAAACATATTGTGTGCTAGAATGAAGCCGTTTGTACGTCAGATTAGGCGAGTGTGCCAATTCATGCGTGTGCATTGAGGGGCATGCCCGGGTAATCAGTCAAATTATAATTTTGATTATCCCCGGCAGCGGCGAAAGGTCACGAAGTCCCTGTCTAACCGACAACTACAGGACTTTGTAAAACCACAATGACAATAAGTGGGAGCGCTCCCAGACTCCGAGTGACTCGACTATAAAATGCCTTGTACTCGGAGTTAATTCCCCATTTGCTGGTCACTCTTTGCCTTTAATAAAAACGGCATCAAGTCGAAAGAGCAAATAAATTAAAATTAAGTAAGCCACTTCATGAAATACACCTTCAACGCCCGAAACGACGAGTAAATATTCGTTTATAAGCGAAATCAACCCCTGATTTACTCCAAGGAATCCAATAAAGACGGTATTTTGCACCAGAATATATCTACTTTTTTGTTTGCGCAATGAGGACGGGCGAATATCTTGGCCACCAGGTTTTGCAGGCAAAATACATTACTTATATTCCAATGATGTCTCTGACAATTAATTAAGTCTCGGGATTAACGAACGCATGTCATAAATAATGACGAATCCTGGCATTCCCTAATATAAATGTAATGAAGCTGTTCCTCCAAGGGTTACTTAGTTCGCCTTGGGTCCGGGGAAAAGGCCGCTGAGGAGAAGAAAAATGCTGACAGTAAATATTTTGACTCCAAATGCGTTTTCCTGCCCGGGAAAGCAAACAAAATAAGACAAACGGGCAGGCTCTCACTTTCATTCTGGGATTCCTTCTTTCATTCGATTCCAGTTCGAGTTTGGGTCTGAGTCTGAGCTGAGTTTCATCCCCCGAACGGGCTGGCCGGCCCTAATGATACCACTTCGAATAACATGATGGCCAGATTAGGGGTTTCCGTTCCCGAAGCGAGAGTAGACAATGCTCGAAATTAAATGACAGCGAAAAGGTCATCCCATTCAATCGAATCTGGCCGGACAGCCCGGTATTTATTTATTATGATAGTGCGAATGGCGAAGCTGATGGAGATGTGGCACCGAAGCGGGAAATGGGTTCAATACGATGCCAATCTTGGAGTCGGACAATATGCCAACGTGATAAATGGCCCGGGCATTGTGTGCGCCTTGCCCCAGTACAGTTTTGGCAAGGACACCGCAGCACCAGAGCATCCTGCTGTCCGAGTCCTGCCCGCTGCTGGCTGACTTCTGCCGGGCCCATTGTCGCAGAGGATATTGTGGCGATTTGGACAGGAAAACCAGAATTTAGTGCTGGACCACAGGCGGACTGGTGGCCACCAATCAGGACAGGATGTGCTCCTCAGCCGGCCACGGGTGGTCCATCAGGGCCAGTTCCTGGCGACAAATGACAAATGTATTTATTTTCCTCTTTCTCCGCTCTTCATTCGTATAAGAACATGAATTAAAAACTCCACAGTGTGAGTGTGTTTGGGTCCGGGAAATATTTTATTATGTTTGTTTATGTCCTTATGAATGGGGGTTTCATTAAGTTAAACAAATGGAATACCACACTATGGCCCATGAAATTGAATTAGCCACTAATAAAGGACAGATCTTTGGTGGTCAAGCTGGAAGCTGGGTCGTAACATTTTTGAAATGACTGTAATCATAGCTTTAAATGTTTATAATTGGAGATTAACTTGTGTTATTTTAATTAACGGATAATCCGTTTAGATTGAATGGACAATTTAGTTTTATTTTAATAGTTTTAGATTTAAATGCAAAGTCGGTTTATGGCATTTTACATTTGCTTTATTAAAGGATAAAAATATTTATTGGGGCCATGATTACATTATTGTAGTTACTAAATAAATATATTGATGGAATTAATGAATTATCATAATGGATAACAAACTGTTTAACTTTATTAAATTTGTTTATGGTTCATATCCGAAGTATTAATCCATATCAAAATACTATTAAAAAATAACTTTATTAAAAATATTCTAATGATAATGATGATAATGAATATTTATTGATTTGAACGTTATTAAAAATATGGACTACCTATATTATATGTTTTAAGTATTTTAAGTGCATTTGCCTAAAAAATCACCAATAATCACACTTTAAAAATAAAAGGACATCAAAACCCCTTTTCTTAACCTTCTGTATTATTTTATTTCACCACTTTTGGTACCACATTTATTAACCAAGGTAAATATAAACCCACAGTATTGACCATGAAATTCAATTAGCCACTAATAAGGGTCTCCGTTCTCCACATTGGTGGTCAAGCTGGTGACATGACCAACCGTCCCAAAGAGCTGAAAAAATGTATATATTTACTGTCCTTGCAGTTAACAAATTTTGAAAACGTTTAACGACTTTATTAAGCCCCCATTAATGTCCATGAAAAGTGAAAATTGTGAAGGTGCCCGTGGTAGTTGATTGAGGGATGTGGAAAATATGGGCATAACCCTTTTCCTGCGGGGGGTGGTTATATTATTCACGATATATTCACAATGTAAGAACACTTTTGAAACGTATTTGGCGCCTGTTGCCAGCGAATGGATGCTATAAATTTAGAACAGCCGGTGACATTTTAAAACGAATTTCAAAGTTTTATTGCACTGAGCGCGACACGAGTGCTCGTGACGTGGGTGGCGTGTCCCGTTTAACCCTTAAAATATATATATGTATATATATTTCCCTGACACATTATTAAAACATAAAGAGCGTCAATAATCATTACAGTTTTGAGCCATTTATTTTTCGGGCCTCCAGTTGCTGCTCCCGCCGCCCCGCTTGTCGACATTGTTCGCCGGGCCGTTTCCAGTTTTCTGTGTTCAGCTCTCTGATTTCTGTTTTTGTCGTCGACACGACAATGTTTGGATGTTTGCCTGTTTGCCGTTTGGCTGTTTGAATGCCCAAAATGTTTGGCTGTTTCGGGAGCGCCTTTTCGGGGGGCGTGTTCCGTAGATTTCCCTGACGCTGGCAGCGGATGGCGGATGGCGGTTGTCTGAACATTTTACACAATGTAGCAGATTGTTTCGCTTCGACATTTCCCAGAAAGCGTGGCAACAACGATTCAAACAATCCTTTACACATCTGCACAAGTGTATGCGTTTAGTAGGCTTGACACTGGAAGAAATAATGCAATTTCTCATTTAATAAAATTAATGCTTTAAATGGGGAATTTAATTATTTCCTTTAATATATTTACTTGCGAAGTTGCACTTCAGTTTATTGCTATACTAAAGCTTTATTCTGAGTTCTGAAAGACAAGCTTACCTTCTCGTATAGATCAACTATTGAATTGTTTAAACAAGGTAATTTACCTATTTTCTAGTATATAGTGACTGGAAAGGAACGATTACTCTTAATTCCAGACAGTTGTATGTAGAAGATGCTTAATCTTAAATAAAAATAGATGCGTAGTAAAAACGGTTCCAAAGATTGCACCTAAATTTCCCAAGTACAAAATCGTAAAATGTGAGTTCAGAACACTGATAAATATACAATAAATGTATTAAATTGTTATTTATTAAATGTCCTAGGATTCGTGTATAACATTTCTCTTTTCTCTGTGTAAAACTATATGTGCTCTCCAGCAAAACTGTGGGGTTAAGAAGCTGCCACCTCCCAAACACCCAAAACAACCTTCATTTTCGTAATCAATGTAGAACAGTGTTAAAACTTTACAGCGTGCCGGAGAAAGGGGAATAAAATTGATTGTGACAGCAGCACGTGCTACAAATGGCCGGGACCCAGCATAATCAAAGTAATCATAAGTGCCTTGGCAGTTTCCCGAGAAGCCGGGGCGCTCAGACAAACTTATGCCCAAATATACACACTTATACTGTACCTACAGTAATGGGGTTTTCGCAGTGAACCCATTCACAACGTGGGCATTATTGATCATCATCCCGTGTACTTTGGGATTCCGGGCATGCTCCCCCAGCGTTTACCGCACTTTAACACCTAACCTCATCACGAATTCAATTCTCGGCAAGTAATTCCTGCAGGAAGCAATAATATTACCCCTGTAGGACGTTCATATTTTATTCCACCTGATAGCATTATTATTCGCCCAAAATTGAGGTATTCCGAGGTGGTGTATACGTGCATAAATAAATATGAGATGGGGAGAGACCGAGCACGCAAAAATGCTTGGGAAAAATGTGTTCCGAGAAAATGTACCGGAATTCGGTGTAAAGCAGCAGAAAGAGCCAGAAACCGCTGGTCAGCAGCTCTCCGGTTACGGCGACACCGGGATCGGGATCGGGATCAGGGCCAGACTGGAAACCAGACACGTCCTAGTCCATCCATCCGCCAGGTAAGCGGCGGCGAGCGGTAACCAGCGACGACAGCGGTGTTGACATTACGCTATCAATTTTGAGAGCTCAGCGAAAACCCTGGCCGCATGTTATTTATATTCTTTTTTTCCTCAGTCCCCCTTCATTTTTTCGGACAGGTTGTGATTTGTGTTTCTTTTGCCGTTCAAAGTATTCTTTAACCATGCTAAGGGTGTTTTTTATGAATTTTTTTGTTAATCTTAACACGTTGTCGAAGGTGGTGAACTTGCAATAGGAGATTTAGCCATGGTCGAAATTTTAAGGGTTATATAAAGGGGGAAAGGTATTTGTTGATACTAAATTTAATTTAGAATTTAGAAATATGTTAAAAATATAGGAATTTATTTAATTCTAATGATAAATGAAAAATTTAAGTATCTTCTTTAATTTGAAATATTTTTCACCCACGACATCATGTTTTGGCTAATCTCTGCCACTGTTTGAATATGCTCAAAAACAAATAAATTCTTGCAAAAATAACAAAAAAAATCATTAAATTTAAATAGAAACATTTTTCTTTATTAAAAAACCAAAGCAAAGATCTTTAAGCAAGATATAAACCAAATGATCTGTCCATTGCTTTCTTTTTTCTCTTCTTGGCCCCAACTTAACAAGCCATTCTGTCAGATGCTCATATTTATACCAATTCATTTAGGAGAACCCGTTTATAATTTAAAACAATGGAATTTATATACATTTGTACAAGTTGTACTTTGGTGGAAGACAATAAATATTCTCATACGTTCGACTTTGGATGTTTCTACTCGTGTTTTATTGTGTATTTTTTTCTGCGGAGACTCGGGACATCGTTATTATGAGTATGAGTATGAGTTTGGGTTTCAGTTTGAGTAGGGGAAGGAGGGGGCTTAGGAGGACCAGACCGAAGACAACATAAATTAATAAATCTTAAGTGAATGGGTACCGAATGGGGAAATGTGGAGCGCGGCGAACAGAAATTACTCCCGGACAGGTAGGTAGTGATGGGCAATCGGCGGACGAAGAGTCGCGGATCGCGATGTTTGGACAGGACGCGGTAATCTAGTTCTTTGACAAGGGACATGGGCACAGGTCCCAGATCGATCTGCTGGACGATGATGTGGATGTGGCTGTCTCTCGGATGCCTTTCGCCAAGGATTCCACGCTCGAAAGCGATCAATTAGTGCGCCTGACTTGACATCATTTCAAATGTAAAGCACGTACCGCCTGTGTGTTCTCCGACAGGAGACGTTCATATTTCTGGGACTCCGTCCTCGTCTCCGACTCTCCAATTCTCCAATTCCGAATCTGAAATATCGAATATGAATTCATCATAATTCGCGGTCGTAAAAACAACTGGTTTTTGCTGGCGATCAACATTTTTGGCCTTCATAAATATAAAGTCATCAAACATATGACAGTTTTATGTTCATTTCGTTGCGGTAAATGTTTTGGCGACAAAAGACATGATTCTGAAATTATTAATGGTTAACTTACGTACGAGCTGGACCGAAAAACGGAACCCTCCGAGGGCCGATTAACGAGATATTTATAAGTCCGGGGGGCTGCTGCTCCACACTGTGCACAATAATAATTAAAAAGCTTGAGTTTCATGGCAATTGAGATGCTGGGATGCTATTCCGGCACCGAACTGAACTCAACTGATGGGCGGATTGAGTTACAAAATATTTGATTATCTCTTTTGTGGCATCGTTTGGGGCTGCAATAGCAGCGGCATCAGCATCAGCAGCAGCAGTTCTTGTATAAACATTTTAATTATACGACTAATTTATGTGGAATAAATTAGTGGTCTGCTCTGTTCACAACTTCAGTGCCAGTGCCAGTGCCAGCTCCATCTCCATCTCCGAGATCCGAGATCCAACTGTGTGCGCCCCGACACAGGTCTTTAGCGGAGGGACGCTCCTTAGGTCCGCTTTTACGGCCGAGTCATCTAATGGGCGCCCTCGTGTTCCAGTGCGCTCAATAATTTTCCCCAATTCCAGCTGTCAGTCGAGGTGTCAAATCGCAGCTACTCATGCTGTGCGCTGTGCTCGCAGACTCGCTGCTCGCTCGTCTTCCCGCCCCTCGGGTAATTTAAATTAAGCATCTGACGCACACCTCTACGGTACCAGGGATCCCTCGGATCCCTCGGATCCCTGGGATCCCTTCCCTTCGCGATCCGACAACGACAATGCGATGATATGGGTATGCATCCACTTAGCGCGGCCAGGCCAGAGCGGAGTATGCCTTCTGTGATACTGATTAAGATCATCCACATCAACAGAACCATCGTGTTCATGTGGCGCGATCACGCTGACAACAGCTCAAATCCCAATTCCTCCAGTCCCAATCCGCATCCCAATCCCCACGAGCAACTTGTAGCCGCATGTACCACTTATTGGAGCGTAAAACAATTTGCTATCCCAACTATCGCGTCGGGAGAGACGAGAGTGTTCCTCCGAACATGGCCTAATCAAACCACAAAAGGTGGCTTTCAATTAACTTGAAACGAACAGGGGAATCAGCCAGTTTCGTTAAGTATATTTTGAATTATATTAATGGTAAGTGAAATATTTAAAGAGGAAAAAAAGTGTTTTTAATGTAATTTTAGTTATCGAATTAGATGGTTAGAGATACTGAAATTTTATAACAGAATTTAAGGGGACCTTCTAGGTTGAGAGTAAAATAAATCCAAGTTTTTATTCAAGAAATGCCTTCTATATTTTCAAATAAATCATCTTAAAAGTACTAAGAGTTTTTCATACATTTTCCTCTTTGAGTATTTAAAATTCAACTCCCCAAATAGTCTCATTAATAGGTGACAAATTACATAAACGCAGAACAAAATGAAATCCCAACAGTTAAAGAAACCAAGAACGGGAAACACTTCATGACTGCCAATGGGACGTCAACGCTTTGAATTCAAATTTAATTGGAATGATTCGATTTTGATGGTGGTGCTCCGATAATTTACAACTTTTCAATTTGAACACTCCCGGCCCTGGGCTCTCGGAGCACTTTACACAACAATGATTGGTTGCCGCTTAATTTCTCGCATTCGCCGGAGGAGCTGCAGCTCCGGGCACCGGAGACAAGCTGACGCAATCACGACATGCAATAAGGAACATCCGAATTGTGGTATCTGCGACAGGGATCTCAGGTCTGCCATTGAAATGTGGCAGTCGTTGAATGAACCTGGAACTGGGCTCAGGCTGGACTTGGACTGAGACTCCTTGGCAGCCCCCCAACCTGAGGCACTCCACCCACATGCGAGTAAACAAGAGCTCATGTTGTTCAGACGATCAGGCGATCGACTCTACTTGGTCTGCCCCTTCCGAGTTGGCTGGTGAATCCCAGTTACACCTATCCCGTGGAGGCGGTACTGTGGAACAGTTTGTCCAGGTTCTGGCGAAATGTTGTAGAAAAAGTTTAGTTGTTATGAAGAAAATCGTGTTATTTCAGATAAATTTATATTTAAATCATTTGCAAATCAAAAATGTTGGGTGAATAAGATATATTTTTCTATACATTTATCCTTTTAATAAAGTGGCTATCTTTCTTTTAAATAGTGTTTCTATGAATGTTACTTAAGAAATAAAGATATAAATTAAAGTCTCTCTCGATTTATTAATGCAATTAATGATTAAAAGAAACCCGAATTTTGTCAGGTTATTCTTCCTTTCATATTTTTCGGCCTTCCCATATTTTTCAGCCCCCATACGAGTGATTTTTCATACATATTCCCGTGTCTTAGTGCTCAGAGCATGCCGACGTATCCTCTAGATACACATGTGTGAATGTATCTGAGGTAAACAAGAGCATAGCTTGCATATGTCAGGAAACGCTTTGATCTCTTAATTTTCTGCAAAAATACAGTTTAAATCAAAGGGAGGCCGCTGCTCAAGTGCTGGGCTGTGGCCACGTGTCACAATATTTGTGACAGCATTAACGAAATAATTGTTGAAAGAGTGCATTATAATTAACATGCCGCAAAAGGTGATAAACTCGGTACGGTTTCCCCCATGTAGTACAAATACGATTTCCTGATAAAACTACTTTGTAGTTATCCGCCCTCCGAGGAGATAAATCATCTCAGCACCTCGGGTACTAATTGTTTTTCCTGACCTAAAATTAGTTATTCCTTCGCTTGGCTCGGCTAATTTATTTATCACTCTCTTCTCGAGGCAAACGGGAACAGGCAGGGCTTCTTTTACCATTTGATGGAGATGTTTGGCAAATTTAATTCCGAAAAACAATGAACTGTCTCTGGCTGAGGGACCGGGACATGTTTTTGAGTCGCAGTTCCACATGGTTAAATGCGGAAATGTGGGTTTTACTTCTTCTCCGCGAAAGCTGCACATCACCTATCGACTGGAAATGGCCCAACAGCCGAACAGCCGTCTGCTGCACTCTGTTTTAGTCCCATCATTGTTTTAGGTCCCAGTGTGATCGTTGTCTGCATAATAACATGTTATTATCATTTTATTTGTTTGCCAGCTCAGGCCACTCCACTCTCGGATCAGGCGGAGACTCGGATGTCCAGATACGAGGAGCAGTACCATGGCAAAGGTAGAGAGGCAATGTGCTAAATGCTCGAAACACATGTTCTTGTGTTTTTAAGTGTGTCTGCCGGAATTAGCATAATTGTGGATTTCACTTGGAAAATATCAGGGTTTCATCGGATGCTTCGGAGGGTGTTCGTTCACTCAGCGTGTATTATTTTTGAAGACCGGTAAGTAATAATATTTATGGTGATATGAAGGTGAGACTGATAAGTCACTATCCTTAAAGGTTCTTATTAATTCATATCATTAAAATATTCCCCAGCATTCCATGCTCGATAATACTTAATTCCTGTGACCAGTGTAAGTTTAAACAATTTTGGGTTAACAATAGAAAACACGCTTAAGCTGGCCAAGCATAAAAGCCGTGACTTTTCGAATGTCGACAGTTTCTCAATAAAGAAACGTGGGTCCGCCTATTGATCGGGGGCTTTGAGAATGCTGTAAACCGATTAGGGATCCGTGGTCCGAGACACTAGCCATAATATTGGAATTTCCCTAAGCCCGGCTGGGAGAATAAACAATTTGTTGGGCAGAAGAAAGTTGTGTGTGTTTTGTGATGGAAATTACGCTTGTCGCTCTACAATAATTAAATCATTCCGCCTCTGAAAACTATAAGAAGATACTCGATTGATTTAAGCTGACAACCAAAATCCGTTCCAATTTCCAATGGCGATTGAGTCTTAACGGCGCTGACAATATGGATTTGATGCTTTTGAATCGCGATCGAGATGGAGATGGAGATGGAGGCCTTTGTGCGATGCGACAATGCAGGCAACAAAGCGCTGGGCGCGTGAATTAATAATCTCTGGTCCATAAAAACAGATGTCAGCTTAAAATTCGGGCTCCGCCTTTGTGTGCTACTGGTTTTTTCCTATTCAATACCCCGGATTACGCTACTCGTATTGAGTTGGATCTGAAAAACGGCCTTCGCGGGAGCCAAAAGTCAGTCGATTCGACTGCAAGCCAAAGCCAGGAATGTAGTTTTCGGAATTGGTTTGGGCTTTTATTTGGGTTTATTGAGAAAAATGAAAATAAAGTGATCTTGCTTGAGCGATTTCGGAAGAGGTCATTTATTTTATGGCTCTATGATGCACTGGTCTGGAATCAGCAGACTATTAGTTGTTTTGCCTTGTCTTTTAAAGGTGAACAAAAATTTGATCGATTTCTCGCAGTTCTAGTTTGAAATGTTTACTTAAAGCGAGTAATTTGTCATTTCACTACAACTGGTCGCCCTGGTTGCACGTGTTTTCGGAATAGGCTCCGTGCTAAATTAAATTTGAAACAAAATGAATCCGGAAAAGTTGAAGAAGTTGGGAGAGCAGGTGCGCATTGGCGGCAAGGGCACCCCCCGTCGCAAGAAGAAGATCGTCCACTCCACGCCCGCCACCGACGACAAGAAGTTGCAGGCGTCGCTGAAGAAGCTATCCGTGAACGTAATCCCTGGCATTGAGGAGGTGAACATCTTCAAGAACGATGGCACTGTGATCCACTTCAACAACCCGAAGACGCAGGCATCTCTGCCGGCCAACACCTTTGCCATCACCGGCCACGGTGAGAACAAGACCATTGCGGAGATGGTGCCTGGCATCCTCACGCAACTGGCGCCCCAGGAAGTCAACCACCTGAAGAAGTTGGCTTCAGAGTTTGTCAACAAGAGCGCAGCCGGGACTGCTGCCTCCGATCCTGGTCACGATGACGATGACGATGTGCCCGATCTGGTGGAGAACTTCGAGGAGGTTGCCATTGCTGCCGCCTCTGCTGAAGGCGAGGTGGCGGCTACTGATTAAGGGGAAGGAATCACACCACATATACACAGTGACACAAGGCGGAGAAGCGAAGGGACAGGCGGGGCATACCGCCCAGCCGGACACACTACAACACACTACGCCCTAACCACTGCTCAAAGCCACCCACTTCCAAATCCCGGTCAAGAGTGCGGTATGTCGCTGGAATAGGCCTTTCCTTCGCCGTCCTCCGCCTCTTCGGGGTTTTTCTGCTCACTAAACACTACAAAATTAAATATTTTACGAATGTTTGGATATTATGAATGAATATCCAATTAATATAACAAAATAACCAAGAATATTGCCTTATTTTACTGTCCAAAAAGCCTAAGCAATATAAAACATTTAATATCTGATCGTCTTGACTGCAACTCCCCTTGTACATATCGTAAGGATACCTCCACATCTCCTTAAGCGAAATCGCACTTAGCCATGGATGAGCCGCAGCAAATCGACCGGCGATAGTCGATAATGGAAGACCATAAATAACTTGTGGGGTTTATTAACCCCTGGCCCCCTCCACTCCGCTCCGCTCCCTCGATTCCCCCACTCCGCGCCACTCCTCCCCTCCACTCTCTTGACCATATACCGCCTTTTGTTACCTCCATTCATAAGTTTTCTGCTCACTTTGCTCTTGTTCTGTTTATGTCGGCGAATGCGTTTCCGGTCAGCGACACAGGAAAACACGTTTATAGCAAAATATTGTTTTTGTTTCTTCTGCCGTTTCGTACACCGCCACAAGCCCTTAAATCACCGCATGGGGGACTGTCTATGATTAACCAATAAAAATAAATAAATACTGCATTATACTTGCGGGAAAGGAAGTGAAACGGAGGGAGAGCGTCGCGACGGTTTTCATATGTGTTCCAATTTATTAACACCTTTTTGTTTTGTCTTTTTCTTAACTCTTTTAAGCTGTTGTTTGCGTTTTTTTTAATTCTAGTTTTTGTAAGTGCTTATAGTTATATATATATATAACGATATATATATAGAATCATACAGCTCTTGGACATTCTGGTGATTGGTGGCAGCAAACCTACGAAGCTCATCAAAAGTATTTTATTTTTTGGTTAATGGTTAATTCATATTTTTGTTTAGGTTTGTTTATCTTCATTGTGGATTTATGTGTTATAAAAATAACAAAAAAGTTAAGCTAAAAAAGAAACTGGTAAGCTGGTTAGCTGTGCCAATAAAGTTGGTCTAGACGTCAGTGGAAAGAACTATACCTTTTCACAAGTTTTCTCCCAAAAAAAACTCTGAAACCATTCATATTATTTCAAATAATTAAACACTCATCGGTTTTATTTATACCCATAATTGTGGCTTTTGTTTAATGTGTCTCATTATCGTTCTTTTATTATAAGTATATACAGTTTTACTAATTTACACTACGCTTAGGGCGCTACAGTTACGCGAGCTTACTTACAACTTGTGCATAAAGTACAGCGAATACACGGATCTCTAGTTTAGGAAATAATTACACGCACGTCGAGGGAAGCTATGGTACATACGAAGTAAAATAAATTAAATTTATAAACGACAGGAACAAATTGGTAACTTAAGACGATAAAAACAATAACAGCTAAATCAATGATTGCTCGTGTACATTTGGCTTGGGTTCGGGCTTGGGGTTAAGTAAGGGGTTTTCAGCAGACTTCGGGGTTGATATGTTTCTCGGGGAAAGTGCCGCCTGGCTGTGAACTCAAACTTGAAGAAAACCATACAGATCTGCGGATCTACAGAGGTGAGTGGGGTACATAGGGGGAGGGAGAGATGAGAAGTCCTGGCCGCCAAGGAAGAGTGCTCTACAATTTAGTGGGTTCTCTCTCTGTCCGATCTGCCGCCTTATATCGGCTATATACTTGTTAGTGGTCGGGTATATGCATTGTATTGTATTCATTGATGTCGCCCTGCTCTATATATCTTCCAATTTACATCCTATAAGCTCTGATTGCATAAGTTGTATGTAATTAAATTAACGTATCTTCAAATGGTTTTTGGATTATCTTCTTCTCCACAAAATTGCACAACGTCTCTGGGGCAGCAGCGGTTGTTGTTGGGTGTTTCGATCTTCACTTTTCTATTTATTTTTTCAATTCACTTATTTTCTCTCAGTGTTTGCTACATTTCTTTTCTGGGGGCCCATGCCAAGGGAACCGCTGCGTTTCAGCTGGTTTTGCTTGCTATTTGGTATAAGCGGCGTTAATCAAAATACCGAATAATCACATTGTAAATTATTGTCCGAAAGTGTAATTATACCTTTCAAGCCCGGGCATCGAAGTCGGATTAGGAATCGGAATCGAAACTGGATCTGGAATCGGATTACGGCCGCAGGAGCGTCAGCTTCTGCTGCTCCCGGAAGGCGATCAGCGAGCGGAAGGCGGAGATGGGCGAGGCAACCGAGGGCGCCGTCGTCTCCGGATCCGGGGATGCCGATGGATGTCATGGCTTTGCACTCAGCGAGGTCACGTTGACGCCGGGCGATATCTTGCCGGAGTGCGAGGACGAGGACGAGGCGGTGGAGTTGCTGGATATTGGTCCCATCATGTGCTGCGCCGCCGACTGACCGCTGCTCGTCGGAATGTGCACCACGTCGCAGCCCATGGACGAGGACGAACTGGAGGCGGAGGGCGAGGCCACTGGCGGTGGCGCCACCTGATGCTGGGCCCCACTCGCCCCGCCGCCGCCCGAGGTGGTCAGACTGAGCGGCGCAAAGTGCGGTCCATTGGCGGCTCCCGATACCGCCGCCTTCCACAGCAGCGGGTTCATGCCCAGCGGTCCGTTGTGGGCCGCCAGACTGGCCCCAAAGCTGCGCTGGTGCTCCAGGAACTCCTGCGTGGGAGCACTCAGGTGCGCGGCCGCCGGTCCATAGAAGCCCCGATACAGATCTGGGCGGACATAGGGCGAGTAGTTGGGTATCCTTGCCGCCAGCGGCGACAGGATCTTGCCCGGCGACGGCTGCTGGCCGGGATGTCCATAGAAGCCGGGGTGCGTGGGCGGCAGTTCCGCCGCGAGGTTATCCTTGGCCGCCGAGCTGGACTCCTTGCTGTCCTTGGAGGCCATGTCTGCCAGAGACCAGATCCTTGGCTTGGCTGTCCCACCCACCGCCGTCTGCAGCGAGTTCTGCTGCGCCTGCTGGTGCTGCTGCAGCAGCTGCTGCTGGTGATGATGGTACGCGGCGATGTCCGGTGGAGAGCCCGCCGGTGGCCGGAAGTGATGGTGCAGGGCGGCGGGATGGAAGAGCGGATGGGCGCCGGGTGGCATGCTACCAGGTCGGTCGTACAGATCGGGGGAGCCGTTGGGCGACCCGGGGCGGGACTCTGACCACTCGCTGTTGTTGCTCTCGCCGGGTCGGTCGGCCAGCATGTCGCCGAGGCGGCCGCTGCGGTCCTTGTCGTCCGTGGAGCCCACACCAGAGTCCTTGGCATCTGTAAAGGGATTGAAAAAAGAAAGGGTTGAAGTTAGTGAAAAGCAGGAGGTGAATATAATATTCTACTTATTTTAAATGCAATTTAATTTAAGAGATTTTTTTTAATATATGTATAAAGACGTTTTTAGAGAAGCATTTTGTTTCTTTTGTTGATCTTTTCTTTAATTTTAGTATAAGAAATTCACTCTTAAATTACATATTTAAAATGGGAACCAAGTTGAATTAAATTTTCCAGTAATAGTATTTTACTCCTCTTACCTAACAGATCATTATCCTCCGTGTTCTTGTCATCATCGTCGTCGATATTGGCATCGTCGTCATCGACACGGTTCCTGGGCTCCCAGGTCATTTTGTTCTCCTTTTTCAGTCTTCTTCTCGCGTTGGCGAACCACGTGGACACCTGCGTCAGCGTCATCTTGGTGATAATGGCCAGCATTATCTTCTCGCCCTTGGTCGGATACGGGTTCTTCTTGTGCTCATTCAGCCAGGCCTTCAGCGTGGATGTGGTCTCGCGGGTGGCGTTCTTCCGCCGGGCTCCGTTCAAATCCATGCCGTAGCTGCAAAAAAACAGAAGAAAAGGAATTTCCAGTTAGACGGAGTTAAAGTCAGAGTTTGCGATAAGGACGACCGAACGAACAACCGTCCGACCGACCATTCCTCGAATTGCCAGCAGGTGATTAAGGCCCGAGTGGAATGCAGGCCCAGCTGTTGCCAGGTTGTTTGGAGTTCCTGCTTAAATATGCGCCAGGCCGGGCCCAAACAATTGTTGCAATTTGTTAAACTGGCCAAAAGGGACGCTGGGCGGGCTTTGTTTGTGCGTTAAATTTGTTCATCATAAACGCATTTGCATGGGCCCCAAGAACATTTATGCCCGTGCAGTTTGCGGTCTGACACATTGCTCCCCAACCCACTGTCCACTCGGACCACTCCGTCCACAATGGGAATCGATGGTCGAATGTTGCCGCATGCCGCCGTGGACAACAACTGTCCTTTATCGCTTTTTGTGGGCAGTTAACATGAACGTTTTTAGTATATTGGATGTATATACATCGCGGCGAGCGCATATATGTCCGGGAATACTTAACTACACTTGGGATAAATATTACTCCGGTTTTCTCAAATTAAGAAAATAATTTTCGAAAACGAACTAGGATGTGCAAGACATAAATTATGTGTTCCATTTAGAGAGCTTCAATATCATACTATACTTTCTCGGAAGCCCTATAATTCTCAAGTTGTATATCAAAGGATTTCCTATACTAAATCTTTTTAATTTATAGAATTCTTAAGTTGTTTTGTACAGCTTGTTTTTTGAAAGCTTCGTTTTAAAATGTCTTAAATATTCTTTTCCTTATTTAGGAACATTATTCTCTAAAAATTTGATAGAAAATTCAAATGAGTTGGGCTACAAACTTGGTACAAGCACCCTTAATTTCATTAAATATTTCCAGAACCTCTTCATTATTTTCTCAAGTGTACAAAATGCAAAACAGCAACACGGGGGAGCCGGAGAAACAGAAACAGATACAGTGCCATCGCATACATGTGTAGCTGTCTCATTTGTAGTTCTCAGACAGCTGCCCGATCCGAACAGAGAGGATGACAACGATGTCAACTGGATGCTAAAGCAGCTATAGCTATAGCCACACCACATATACCCACATCCACACATATAGACGGCAATATTCAGGGGATTGCTGGTGCTCTGCTCTGTGCGATGCATTAATTAATTTAAGTTTGAATGCAAAGTGTCGCCGAGTGCGAAACACCTGCGCAGACAGGCACTCTGCCTTTGATCACCTGACAGCTGAATACATTTTTTTAATTTTCCTATCAGCGCTGTAAATGATTGGTGACGACAACAACGCCCCCAAGTGCTCAAGCCAGTTTCCCCAGCCTAAAGGGTGGGGTTCTCGCGCGCGTATTTTGAATTTCGAATTCGGATTCGCCAAGCCGCCGGCACGTCACGGCGAAATAACTCAAAATTGATTTATGGCGAATATGGTATGGCCAAGATAGACAACAACTGCGATATATCATCGACATCGACTTCAACAGTAGCTGCATGAGTCAACTATCAAATTTTGTTATGAGTGTCAATTACAGGGGAAACAATGGGCCCGCCGATGTACCTGTCCGAACGTGAGGAGAGGTGAAAATGACGTGACGGGATGTTGTCGATTGTCGATTGTTTAACTGGCAATTGTGTTTGGAAATTTATGTCACTTCAATGCAGCATGTTTGTGGTTTTTAGGTTTCGGAGGTGCGTTGCCTCGCGTTGCGTTTCATTTCGTTTCGATCGGCGGAAGCAACCCACCCGCCGACGTGCAAACGATCAATTACAAGCGAATAAATGGGGAAACTCGACAAAGTGAGTATCGAGTGCCGAATGCCGCTGCGCCTGCGTGCCAATATGCGCCGGACTTTTACTATTCGAACGCACTTTTCCGCGCGGGCATTTAAAATGCACCTGCACGCACCTGCAGCACCTCGATCCGAGTCCCAATCCCAATCCCAATCCCACTCACGTTCCGACCGACGCCTTTCAGCGGACCACCATCCGAGTTTATGGAGTTTATATAGCGCTATGTGGGGAAGTATCCATCAGACACTGTTGTGACTAATCCTCACCTGTTGAACGGATAGCCGGCAAAGGCCGCATCGTAGGGATGATACATCGAGGGATATGGCCAGGGGGAGGCTCCGGCCACCAGGTTCTCCTTCAGATCGATCCCAGCCTGGAAGAGATAGATAAGTATATTTGTCAAAATTTAATTTTAGACTAATTTCTAGACGAATTTCTGATTTCCGCAGCTTGAACCCGCAAGACCTTGAACCAAAATTATTAAAAATCATGTTAAACAAATTCATTAAGACATATTTGTGTTTATTTTTGGATGGATGGCTTGAGCTGGGGCAAGTGTTATCAGGAAAAAACGGAGTGCAGTGGGTTGGGAAATGAAGCCAAATACTAAATAATACAAAGGTTAACTATTATTAAAATATTAAACAATCTATACAATATTTGGTGTCTTTCAAAGTATCTTAGAAACTATATCAGAATTCGAAATACTTCCATTTAAATTAGTGAATAGAAAATATATTCGATGCTTATTAACTCTTAATATTCCCACCAACTTAGAACACATTTCTGCGTCACTGTACAAGCGATAAGCCCGACAAGAACCTGACCAGCATCAGTCGGTCATGTGGACAAGTCGTGACGCCTGGCAGTGACTTTAGGAGCTGGTAGATCTCTCCGCTCGCATTCTCCCAGATTGTCTCCTTAATCGCCGCGCTGGAACAAGCACATATAGTGCCATTAGGCCCAACGATTGGAATCACAGAAAACATTTAGGAACACAGACTTTGGCACTGATAGGCGTGGGACAACGGGCGTGTAATATAGAACGCCGATTAAGTTTAACACGACAATTATCGCCGCGTCTTGTCTCGATTCGCTGCGACATTTGCCAGCTGTTCGGGGCCCGATAATGGCGGAGCGACAGGGGCAGCTGCCTCTAGTATATATACTATGTATTATAATCGCACAGCATAGTCGAAGTCGGACGCATATTCGTCACCTGAGCCACGACCCGCCTCCGCAGTTATGACACAAACATATTGTCCAGCCAGAAACAGCGGGGGTACTACAACAAGATGCGGAATCAATGAGAACGAGCCCGATACGGATCTACATGGCACCACAGGACGAGTGCAGGAGTGCAGGAGTGCTGCAGCAGGATGCTCGCACTCGGATGCAGGTCCCGAAATCCAGTCGAAATCTATTGTCTCGCTGTCGCGACGAGCGTCTGGACAGAAATTGCTGTGGATTGCGGCAAAGCGGAAATATTTTTATGTCGCCAACACGAAAATGTTGCCGTTGATGTTGCAACATCGCTATCGCCGGCCATCGATGCGGAGTAGGAGTCTGGCATCGGGATTGGTATTGGTATTGGGTCTGGGTCTGGGTCCAGGTTCGGGTTCGGGTCTGGGTCTGGCCAAGAGGTCTCCTCTCCTGCCACTCGCCGGCGCAGCATGTGGTGTGTGCGAGTACAGCGGCGATAGACTGATAAACAGCAAAGGCAACAGCCACAGATCTTTCGGGGCCAGGTTGACTCCAGGGCCAAGGCCCTTTGACAGGTTTCACACTTCAAAAAATATATTTAACTCAAAGAAGAGAAGAAAAAGCCTTATTATAACCTAACTGAACCTGTAACCAATATATATAAACATGTTTGAAATAATCTTTTAAAGTAAAGATGACTAAATAATGTTAAAATTCCTAGAACTTAGCGAACTCAGTTTAAGAACGAATTTAAAAAAAATTGAGACAATGGAGATACAATTGTATTCTTTTCCAGAAACTGTAGAATTTGTTCTCTTGAAGTCTATAAAAATATTTATTCTTATTTATTTATAAACAGATTTTGCTTCACTTTTTTCCTATTGTTAAAATGTTCATTAATTCAAGTTTGTTTTTTAAATAATATTATTTCCTTGAAATTCACTCTCACATGTTCTTATTTATATAATGTTTTGACTATTGTTTGCTTACTAAAGTAATTTAATTTCTTCTTTAAGATATCCCTTTCTAGCAGTTTATTTTTCTGAGTGCATCGTGCAGACTGCGTCTCCGGGCGATTGCAGAAGTCAGTTAGCCGAACATGGACAGCGTTTTGGGACAGACTATATTAAATTACACGGCCTGCTCCTATTTCTCAATGGAAGCCCGAACCGAACCTTGCTGAACCGAACCGAGACCGAAACCAGTTTACGTTTTACAACCTTTACAATAATCACGCCCGGCTATCACGGGAATTGGCCAAAAGTCGAGGATGGCAGTGGGTATGGGAATGGGTATGGGAATGGGTATGGGAATGGGGGATCCTCACATCCCATCCCGTGCACCAAATCTGTGTCGTGCGTGTTTGGCAGCGAGTGCGTGTAGGCCATGTCGATGCGGGTAAAGCGCATATAATAAATTGTAGCCGGCTACCAAGCCGAGTAGTATCTACTATATATCCGCTGAGCAACAGTAGCTGGTTGCTATTGCCTCTGGAGACGAGAGTCGGGAAAAACGCACCCGTGCCGGCCGGGATTTGCGCTGGCGGTGGTTAATATTAACAACATTCGACATGTTTGCGTCTGCGTTTATTATTACCAATACTGCGATGCGGCAGCAACAGCAGCAGCAACTGTTGATGTTGCAGCAGCCACTGCAACTCGTTTTTTCGAGTTAAATATTGCATTACCACTGGCGACGACAACTGCAATTGTAAAAAGCGCTGTACCGCAGATCGCATATTGCCGATAGCTTGTTCTTCCGCAACAATGTTTATGCATTTGCAAAATGTTTGTAGTTTCGGCATGTACCAGGTGTGTGTTAGTGCCTTAAATGCCCAAATCTGACCACCATCAGTGCACGGAAGAGGGATATTTTAGCCTTAGCATAGCGTTGTATACTTGAGCGTAAATTAGAGGCTTTGAAATCGTATAAAGTAAGTAATCAAATATTATCAAAGTAAGTATTATCAAAGTAAGTATTATCAAAGTAAGTATCTTATGGATATTATGTTTAATATTTATTAATATTTATTAAACATAATATTTGTAAACAGAATAACTCTTGAAGTGCGTTTTTTTACTCTGCAAAATAAAGGTTACCTTGAAAGCTAAGCAGTTGACGAAGTAACTTCATTGTAGGTAAACCAAAACTCATTTTCTCTTTAAGTATTACAAGGTGATTCATCACAGTTCATCATCTGTTTATTTAAAGATGAATCATTGCAGGTAAATATTATTTTTAATATAAAAAAACCGTGAAATGGTGCTTTTTATGCCCTTCAAAAATTAAATCATAATAAACAACCTCATAAAATTTAACCTGTTTAAGAAATAACTCAGGAAGAACTAAAAAACTTTTAAGGATAAACTACTAGCTTTCGCTATCTCTTAAAGAATTAAATATTAGTAAACAGAATATCTACAATACAGATCTCGAATAATAATGAAATTATGAGCAACAATCCATCTCCTGCTGTGGTCTTCTCTTTCAACTTTTCCCATTAATCTTTATCCCTCACAAAACTAATATTTGGCCAAGGAACTTGTGTTTATAGTAAGCTCGAGCAACGTTACCCCCTCCGTGGAGAGACCAACATGAATGACTGACCACTGGCCGGCCACATGAACACTCCAAGTGGTTGCTGGGATGATGCCCGATCCAGTGGATCCCAACCATACCCGACAACCGGAGTGCGTCGTTTCACGCATCGGGAAGTGCGGTTTGCAAAGGCTACCCTCTCCTCCGTCTGCGGGCAAATTAAATAATTCAAATTAAAATGGGTCTTTGTCTTCATTACCAAGGAAATTCTGCGACTGTGTTCCCTTCACGCCAAACGTCAATGCCTTGGGATTACGACTATATCGAGGAGGAGGAGCTGGAGGAGCAGCAGGAGGACGGAGTAGTCCGACTCCGATTCCGGCTCCTGTGGTCTGTCGCCCTGATGCGCCACGATTTGAGCGATGCGCGTAATGACGGGTCGAGTTAATTAATTGCTGCTTCGATTTAAAAATAAACGCACGTTTGCCCGCCGCATTCCCGCCTGTGCAGCCAAGAATGAATGGAATCGGAATCGAAATCGGATTCGTCTTCGTATTCGGAATTGGAGTTGAGAGCCGGGAGCCGGGAGCCGGTAGTCGGGAATCGGAATCGTAATCGAAATTGAAATTGAAATTAACGACAGCGCGGAGTTTGAGTTGCGCCAAAGAATGCGTTCTGTCTTAGCTCCACTAATCTACACTGTTCAAAACCAGTTTACCAGTAACCATATTGGTAAATAAAAGTATTTGAAATACTTATTATTAGAAGAAAACCATGACAGCATTTTGAACTTCTCATATCTGTATAGTTTTGAAATTTAAAAACTCTAAAAATCAGTCCCATTTATGAAAAGGATTTCTGTTGGCAGCTTTGATTTAAAATTATTTTAAATGCTTTTGTTTTATTTGAAATATTTGTAAATAAGTTTTCAAAAAGTATTTTAAGTTTTCGATGTTTTTGTATGCAAAAATCGATTTTAAATCGATAAGCTTTGATGTTAATGAAGATCCTTTAGGTTTCGTTAACTTTTCGTAACTATTTCTTCTTTAAATTTACAATTATCGAGAATTAAATGAACTTAATTTGATTTAAACCAAGTTTTTAAACTATTATCTTTAGAAAATATCTTACCACAAATAAAATATTCATTTTAAATTAAGAGTTCTTCAATTTTCCCTGTGTATCCTTGTAATTCTTCCCCCTTTTGCGAACTGGAGCTCCCAGCTGCCTTTCGATGACACTTTTTTTCACAACTCCGCTTATAAAGTTGTACAACTCTGAGGTTGATGTGGATGGTGTTGCTGGTCGGTCGGTTGGTCTGTTGGTCGGTCGTGTTGCCTGTTTGTTTGTACGTTGTTCGTATGCGTTGCCATGACTGCAAATTTGTTTGCTGTAGGCAGGACGGCCATTCACAAATACTCTCCTGCCAAGGCAGCCACTTCCTTTCCACACACAAACAGAAACACACACTCTCTCGCATATATAAAAGTGCAAAATTTACTGTTAACGAACGTTCTCAACTTTGCCAAAAAGCCAAACAACAACGGCAGCAACACAGAAACTTTCCACAACACTTACGGCAACAACAATGAGATTGGTGCCGAGCAGTAAATGTATTTAGTACTTGGGCATAAAGCCCACCGCCCCCACGCTCCACCCCCCGGAAAAACACCCCCTGGCCGCCGTCACCTTGCCATTAGAAAAGCCACCCCCGAAAAAACAACACGACAACACTTCGACATTTTCAAAAGTTGACAAATCAGTGCATGTAGCGCCAAGGTTCCAAGGAGCAAGGATGTGCCAGGATCGGGCGTTGGGAGGCTGAGCACAGTCTCGGGGGTGGTTTTCTCCGAAAAAGGCCAGGGTGTGATATCGGGAGTGGGGCCTCAGCCCCCTTCTTATATATATGGGAGAAAGCCAGAGAGTGGTCCGATTTGTAGTTGCTTTCTGCTACATTTTGTAGAAAACTTGCCAGGGGGCAAAAAGTTTTTGTAGCTCCCACAGGATATGAGCATATACCGCAGCTAGCAGCCAGCAGTCCTTTGTTGGGGCCAAAAACCCAGGGCGACTATGTTGTCGAGTGTGAAATTTCATGCTTGCATTGTTGTCGTTGATGATGTTGCGGCACTTAAACTGGGGAAAAGTCAATATACCATTCTGGGCTGCTTGCCCGGCGTCAAGTGTCTAAAAAGCAGCTATTCTGTGTATTCAGGAGGCCTGTGTGAGCCTGTGTGTGCCAGATTCAGGATACAGGCTCCAGGCAGAGTCCCTTTGCCGCGTAGGGAAAGTTCAAGTCCAAAATGGGAGGACGCTCATTAGACTTGGCAAGTGTCTACAGGCCAAAGTTTAACTTAATTGTTTTGTTTGGCTTTCAAAAAATTATATTTTCAAAGAGGTGTTGGAACTTTTAAATATTTTTAAAGATATCTTTTTGATTTCTTTATTTTTACAGATTATTTTTAAAGAAATTCAAACATATCACTTAAAAGATTAGTATAATTTCGGAGTAAGGAAATTTTATAAACTGTTCCTCAAATTTCTCTGAGCCTGTCAGAAGTGCCTATACAAGAAAAGACCCATTTTAAATTAGGGACAGCCTTTGGCAATTAACCAAATTAATTTCTCCGAGTGTCATTGCCCGACGAGTGCAGGATGCAGTGCAACATATGCGCCGGGGTCGCAGTCAATTTCGTACCCAAGGATCAGCAGATAAACGGATGAATGGAAATGGAAATGGAAATGGAACTGGAGGGCGGACAGCCTGACAGCCTGTCACTTGCGTGTTGACAAATTTATTAATAAGGTACGAGGCGACGCCCCCAAACAAGATGGGAAAACTGGGAAAAACTCAGAGGGAAAATACACCGGGCGCGGCCTGGGTTCGGCCTATTTGTTAGCGGCGCTCTTCAAATGCGACGACGGTTGCACCATCATCCACTGAAGTCATCATCCACCTCCAGAGCCGGAGAACCGGAGCACCAGAGAACTGGAGAGCAGGAGCGACGGAGTCGTGAGTTTTTGGGAGCGGGACATAGTGTATTCCCGCGCTGCGGCAACTTGACAGCCGCTTGACAGCTCGTGTCAAAGTAATGAATCCACCGCATTGAGCAGACACTTTTACAACTACGGTGTACGGCAATATATCTACATAGAAACACACATATATCTATCTTCTCGGAAGAGAAATCGCTCCAGTTTAGCGCCGGCGGCTGAAGTGACTAATTACGACCCCGGATGATTTATTTAGCAGATGCCGCGACCCGACCTGCCTTGTCTCTTAAACGCCTGCCATCGATCCGGATGGGGTCTCCTCCCCGGGGCCTGTGTTTTGTGATCTTGAGCACTCCTGCCATCGCGCTAAATTGGCGTGTCAGCAGCGGGTAGATGTGTACCAGATAGTGCCTCTCGATCCCGATCTGGCACTTTCATAATTTGTTTTTGGAGACAATGGCTAAATTTATACGAGCACGGCTACTGTCCGGAGATCGCAGACCACGGCTCAGACCGGTTCTCTATCACCTTTTTTCCCGCCGAACTAGAAACCAGTCGAGATGCAAATTCCCCCGCGTTGAATATTTTATTATTGGGCATGTGTTTGATTAGGCGAAACACCATTGGCGGACATCGATTGCACTTAAATCACCCGACGGGCGATTATATTTAATCACACATTAGCGTTCGCCCAGATCAGCGAATGTTTAGTCACAACAACTACTACTCTGCGACTCCTATTTTTGTATATTCACTTCATCTTCAGTAGCGGCACTCGAAATACTCATTCATTAAACTCTCAGTTTCAATTTCACAGTCGTCAGCGCGTTTCGAGTTCCCCGCTGCTGCTTCTGTTTCTGGTGCCTGTGCTTTTTGGTTTTGCTTTTGCTTGTGCAGCTCCCAAGACTTTTTCCTTTTTTGGCTTGTAAGCAAATAAATTTATGTGTTCACTTTTGAATGCGACATTTTATCGGATCATATTTAATGGGCGCGAAAGAGGCCTCGACAAACGGAGCGGTTCTGAATCGAAAAATGCCTACCGACTGCGAAGACAAATGCACAAATTTAATTTAAAGTAAATACCTGTGTCAACTTAATTGCCGGAATGTTTTGGGTAATTTCTAGACTATTTTCAAAGATGTTACTATTTTATTTAGATTTTTAGAAATGGCAAGAATATTGCTTAAGGTTTTTAAATACTTTACAGAGTTCTAAAGGCCTGTTGGTATAAATTACACTTTTTATCACTTCTCGTATAATCACTCTAAGCTCATTTAATCTCTTGGTTTATTTACATTTATTGTTTAACAAGCTGTTTATATTTAAATAAAATAAACCGGTTGCAATTAATCCAGTTTAAATTGCTTGAATTCAATTAAATGCACTTTAAACCCTGGTTTAGTTAATTACTAATTAAAGGAGTTTAAGTAAATGGTTAAGAGAAGTTTATGGAATTGGTTGGGTTTCTTTTAATCACGTTTTCAAGTATTTTGAGTGAAGTTAAAGACCGACAATCGTATTCTTTTGTTTATGTACATCTTCGTATATTTCCAAAACGGCTCTGTAATTGTTTTCCCTCAACAGTTTTCCAGACAATTAAAAACAAGATACACATTAAATAACATCTCTCCCTTTCCTTTTTGAATGTCCTGCAACATTTTATGAGGCCAAAGTCGATACATTGTTTTAGTTCGATTGACTGGCAAGGGCAGTTTCTCCGATTCTTAGGTGGCTTTCCCGGGAACCGAGCATCGAACACATGCCAGAACCCAAACCACTGGGTGTCCAGTCTTTGGGCTCCGCATGTGGTCCCCAGAACATTGTGTCCAAATAGAATTGTTGGCAAACAAAGGCAAATTACATGATGCTATTAGAAGCAATGCGAGGCGAACAAAGGGCCGACGGCCAAGCGCCGGACATGCTGTGGACGTGGACGTGGTGGATGTGGTGGCCAGTCAGTGCCTGTCCATTGTCCATAAATTCGGACAGTGCAGGATCCTGGCAGCCTCAGAAAACTCTCAACTCAACTCGAGTCGGAGATCGGAGTTAAGCCAGCGATATTTCGCAACTTGGCGGCACACACACAATGTGGCTTGAAATATCGCCGCTGGCGAACCAAAGGTCAGGCATAGGCTTAGGCCCTAAGTACCCGGGACCCGTAGGACCTGTGGCCCCCAGCCTGACAAATCGCTCCAAGCGAGGCTCTGCTGTAGGCCAGTTTCTCGCCGCAGGTTCGGAAGCATAGACCCGCGGGGCACGATCAAATGACGGCGACGCGACTTGAACCCCAACTTCAGCCCGAGCCCCAGCTTCGGTGGTGGTCTCCCGCTCCGCTCCGACTGGACAAATTCACAAATTTATTGCGCCATTGTTCGGGACATATGACTTATGAACAGGCTTTACGAGGCACAAGGAGAAATATTTAAGGAAAAAAAGAAATAAATATATTTCTTAAATAACTTCTGATTTGAAAAAAAGCATTCCATTTTTGATATCAAAATCCTAAGCTTTTTCTACACTTGAGATATGAGTAATATTTTTGTTCAACATGATTTTTTTTCTGTGTACCGCCTAATGTATCCCCAGATTTCAAGCATTTTTGAGTGCTGAGCTCACTTACCGGATTTGCGTAGAACGGCGGCTGATCGGCCGCGATGCCGGAGAGGTAGGCGGACATGCCCTCCGGATAGACGCCGAGGGGCACGCCTCCGGCGGCGGCTAAACGCTGGTAGCTGAGCATGTCATACTGGCAGGAGCAGATCGTCTGGCCACTGACCGGATCCGTGTAGATGGTGCGACCCGTATCACAGCAGCGGTTACCCGAACCGGGTCCTCCTCCAGGCGCTCCTCCGCCCGGTGGTCCCGCGGAATGCGGTCCTCCTGGCGGCGGCGGTCCACCGACAAGCGGCAGCGGTAGGGCGGGCAGACCGGCGGCCGGGCCGCACGGTGAGGTGGAGCGGGCGCCCGGCGGCACCGTTGAGGTCACCATGCCACTGTGGCCGGGCCCAGAGATGCCGGGCGCACTCAGCGGCTGGGCGGCGGGACAGGCGAGCGTGGGCAGGGTCGAGGGCGGACTCTGCGGAGCGTTGGTTGGAGGCGTGTTGGGCGACGAGGTGGCAAGGTGAGTTGAAACGGCATTCTGGAAAATAAGGGAGAGGTTTTGAGTTACTAAAGGTGTTATGGAATATATTTTCTAAAATATTTGTGGATTATTTAAATTTGAGTTGAAGAAATTAAGTAAAAATTTTAAATTATGTCCGAATAAATGATTATCTAATTTAAAATAATTTATACACATTTCATAATTTGAATAATGAAATTTAATTTGCAAAATTCAATGTATGAAATCGCCCAGCTTTTATTGTAGATAGAAGCTATTTTTCAATTAAGAAGGTCATTTATTTTATAAAAACAAACAAAAAGCCTTATAATTTATATTAAAAATCCATTTAAAACCCCTTGAGCCCCTATCCCTAAGCCCAAATAAAAATTAATAAACATCATTATCAAAAAACGAAACTAATTTAAAACGTTTCCCAAAGGAATTCCCTTCGCCTCAACATTTATTTCCCAAAATTTGGATTATACGACTTTTTGGTTTATGGGCAGCCAATTAAAAGGCTGCTTCTTGCGTTGGATAAAAAATAACAAAAAATAAACAAAAACAGAAAAAAAGAAGAGAAAAGCCGCATAGATGGTCTACTGTACCGCGCTACCAGCTGGCACTAAAACTTAATTAAAAACGTTGCCCCTTATCAACGCGATAAGCGCGACTCTTCAGTGTGTCCGAAGGGCCCAGAACAGAACCCTGGATCCCGAGCTCGGTCTCAGAGTCTCCCAGAGTCAATAAAGTGGGCTCTGGTGCCATGCCCCATGCCACACCCCCTGTTCCCCCTGCCGATCTTCAAAGTGGGGCCGCCATTACCAACAAATCATGTTTTCGATTGACAACATTGATTTAAATTACACAGCCGATTGCTGCCAACGACGACAACTGACTGCAACATCGACAGCGAGGCAAAGGCAACAGCCACGGCAACAACAACGGCAACAGCAACAGCAACAGCAAGAGCAACGCAACGACAACGGCAACGGCCTAAGAGCAATTTGATTGTAAGTTGTCCAATGAGTGCCCGGATCGGGGCTCTATAGTGCCATAGTGTGTGCCTGTGCGCACATAAGCCTATCGCGCACTTTTGTCAACACTTTTAGTTGCCTGCAGTGCCTGCAGCAGGCACACATTCGCACATGGGGGACGGGGAGTGGGTCCCATGGAGTCTTGGTGGATACAAACGGGTTCCTGGTCTCTGTGCCTCTTCCCGTTTAACATTTTACAAATGATCCGAGGCGTAAGATACGATTTTTATCGCCGGCCGCCGGTCGGTCACAGAGAGAGCGCTGCATGTTGTATCTTCGGCGGCTTCGGTCGTGATTGATACCGCCGCTATACATATTGACAAACTATATATTTGTATATATGTACGGTGCCTGGTCCCTTGTCCCGTCTCGTGCTTTCATCGAGTGACAACTCAAGTGGCCCTATGCGATTAAAAATTAATTCCCGGTGTTTGCTGGGATGGATGGATCCGCTGGATGGATCCACTGGATGGATCCGCACTGGTAGGCTTCCTTATCGCTCGGCTCTTTGAATCAGCCGCCGATGATTATCGACTATCTATAACTGCAGGCAGTGTATCTGCGGCTATATATATTTTATTTTTGGGTTAGGCAGAGAGTTGTTTGGGGAGCATTTAATTTATATTTTAAACCCAGCCACAGGTTGCCTTTACTCCAGGGAATATTTTCAAAGGATCTCTGCTTACTGAACTGTTAAGAGAACTACAAAACCCCCTCAGATAGAGGAACGTACTCTGTGACCTTGCTGGGTTGGTTAACAACCAAAAGACATTGCTTCGAGGGATTTTCCGAATTGGCAGCGAGCATTTCGTGTGTTTTGGCCAATGTAGCACACTTGTGGTCCTGACATTTTCAACGGATCTGGCAGACATCGATCGGAACATCTTCTCGGGTTTATTTTTAACCCCGTGTCTGCCGCTTGCCGTTTGCCAACTCGAATCAAATCGCGTAAAGTCGATTCAGATCAGATCCCACTGTTTGCGCACTCGGACATGTGTTCGTTCGATCAACAAGTAGTGCCATCAAACGGGTTTCCCCGAGTGCAATCTAATTGTCACTATCCAAACTCAGGCATTAATAACAGCGGAACCCATCTTACAAGCTATGAATTCCAGACATAATAGCTGCGGAAAACAAATTGGAATACGCACCATTACTAAACAGATACCGGTTTCATTACTGTGCACTGTCATTTAATATTAATTTTTGCTTTTAACTAAAACTATAAAGCAAATCTTAATGTTACGATCCACGATCACGGGGTGGAGATCCGCGCGATGCACTCGGAAATAAAGTGTGGGCTTTGATCGGGGGTTTTTCAGAGGGTTTACTATATGTTTCAGTTGTTTTCTGAGTTTCTTTCTTGTGTGTTTTTTTGTATGTTAAGAATTTCTTGCAATCTTTTGATTCATCACTTCTGCGGTTGCACTTGCCGACGGCTAAGGACTTTTGTGTCGTTCGGTTCGATCGCCGGGCGGGCACTACGTTAATCCGTGAAATCCGACGGCTGGCGAACAGGGGGATCGGAGTCGGTGTCGGAATCGGAATCGGGACCGAGAAGGAGCCTTGCCTCACGCAGCGGGCGCAGCTATCCGGAGGATGCGACGTATCTCAGACTGGAGCTGCGGCCGCTGGCTGCTGTATCTGAATCCAGCTCGCACCACGAAGGCGAGCGGCGGGCGGCGGCGACGGCGGCGGGCAGAGGCACAGATTCACAGCACACAGCACACGGCACAGCGCACAGCGAACGGCGAACGGCGAGCAGCGGACACGAGCGGTACGAACAATCTGCGTAACAGTCAAAAGTAGACTAACATGAGTTTCTTGGGCAACTACAAAGTGTACGACAAATGGGAATTACACGACAACCGACAATCGAAAAACAGCGCAAAGCAGCCAGGCAGCGGCGGCAACAACAACCCCACGCACAGCGGCACACACACAGATACTCGGCCTGCCGGTGTGTGCGTGGCGAGAGAGAGAAAACGGGTTTTTGCCGCAATATGGGTGCGTTCTCTGTGCTCTTTGCGTATCTGTGTGCGGGGCAGAGCAGCCCGAGCCGTATCTGAGCACTCGCCGAGTATCTGTATCTGAGTATCTGGGCAGGGGAGTATCTGGGCTGGAGCTGTGTGTGGAAAAGTAGCAAACGAGGCGACGACTGCGACGACGACGACGACGACTGCGGGAACACGAACGGCAACAACGGCAATAATGATTATCATTATAAGTGGGCTGGCGCTGCTGCCAGGCTGTGTGTGGCAATTGGAATCGGTGGCTATATCCCCCTATGTTCTCTCGTCGCCGCTGCGGGTGCGAGCGAGACCCACAACCGGTTGCGTCACGGCCAGGGGAGGGGAGGGGAGGCTACAGCTACAGCTACAGAAAAAGTATCTGCCAGTTGTGACCATAAATAAAGTATCTGCCAGCTGCGGCCGGCGTGAGAGCGGGACAGCGTTTCGGCCACGAATCGCAGGCAGTGCTGCCCGCGCTGCCACTGGCCTCTTGCAGCAGTGGGAGCGAGACGGCGACAGCTGTGAAGCGTTGCTGCAGCAGCAAGCAGCAAGCAGCAGCACAGCAGCGAGCGGCAGAACATGAAAAAATTAACTTAACAACTAGAAAAATGGCTGTTATTGCGTGTTGTTGTAAATGCCGATGTATGTATTTGTAGGCGGTGTTGTTGCTGCTGCCGCTGCTGCTGCTGTTGCAACGCTGCTACTTGCTGCTGCTGGGGCTGCTTGCTGCTTGTGCTTCTGCTGCCGTGGGTGTTGCTACGTGTAGTTGTTGCCATAAACAACACAACAACAACAGGCAACGTCGCGACGTATGAAAGCAAAGTGTTTGCGCTCGCTTCTCGCTTTTCGCCGCCGATGAAAAATGGTAAAAAAAGCCAAGGGGGGGCAAAAAAAAAAAAATAAGAAAAAAGAAAAGCCTGATGAACATGAACGCCACTCGCGAAGAGGTTGGGCCAAAGTATTATCATCCCCCCCGGCGCCTCGCCTCCCCCCTGCTGACCGCTTTGGCTGGATTGGTGGCATCTTTCGCGCTGCTGCTGCTGCTCCACCGCAGCTGCTGCCGCCGCCGCTGCCTCTGCCGTCGCTGCTGCCGGCTCCGCTCTTACATTTTATTATGTAGGTATTTGTTTTTTGCCCTGGCGTTTCTTTAACTTTTTCTAATTAATTGAAACGCCACTCAACGGCTAGAGCGGGACGGCTTGTATGTGCTACATATGTAGGAGTATCTGCAGTCGAAAGCTACTTTGTCGGCGGTTTAACCCCCGCGGGCCACACCTGAGCCCCGGCTCTGGCCCCTGCCCCAGCTCCAGCCCCAGCTCGAGGCCCGAGCACGGTGTCGCACACGCAGTAAACAAATTCTTACAACATTTAAATGAAGTTACGGCGGCTTTATCCTTTTCCATTGCCCAGACATCGCCGATTAGTTTTTCGATAGTCATTTATTAGGTGTTTTCCCCGCCCGCCGGCAACCCAGGGATGATGGTGAGCAAGTTTTCCTGAAAATTAATGGATTGACAGGGCCAAAAAAAATATATAAAAGTTTAACCAACTAACCGACGTAGTTCGGTTACTTCCAAGAAATGGATATCTCAGCATTTAGTTAGTTATTTACAAAGGAAAGTGATTATTGATTCTGATAAAAAGAAAATATATACATAAAAATATTTTACATTTATTATTATTTTCTAAAAAATATATAACTTAAGTAAAACAATATAAATTTAATCGAAAAACTACGTAACATTATATTGAATATTAAATAAATGTATACTTTTGATATCATTATTAAATAAAAAAAAATAAAGAAATCAATGTAAATCAGCTTGCAAACTTTTTTTAAGCATTAAAAAATGACAATAATAAAATTAATAACATTTCAAGGTTACAATTTTAAATTTAATAAAAATGGATATTAGATAACGAATTTTTTCTCTTACATACATATATGTTCTTTAATACAAATTGCAAATTTTAAACATAAAAACATGTTTCGGTTAAAAAAATTTTTAAGAATTTCAGTTAAAAAATTTCAGCAATTTTTAATACTTTACTACAAAGTTGGAGAAATATTAAAAATGTTTATTGTGTTAACCTTCTCGTATAGTTTTAAATCGTTTGGGTATCTAAATGATATATATATTTTAAAGTTTCTATAATTAGTTACCGTTTTTCAAGATACTTTCGAGTGTAATTTTAAATTATTCAACATTTATTTATTATAAACAATGTGATCTTTAATTTAACAAGCTTATCTTTTACATGTTCTTAATTCCCCAGATGGGCTGTCTTATTAAAGAATAAAAGAAAAATATCACACTAATGGATTTCGGGTGAGCCCAGCTGAAGTTACTTCACCGATCTGTATCTGTATCTGCCGTCAGTATCTTCCCTTTTAATTCGGAGCGACATTAATTGGCTCGCGAGCAACAAATTCAGATCACGTTAACCCATTGGCGCGCCTACAAAATTGCCGTCGCCTTCTGTGCAGGAAGACAGCAGCAAGCAGCAAACAGCAACAGCAACAGCAGCAGCAACAGCAGTGGCAGTAGCAGCAACACACTCGCAACAACCGCAGCAGCAACTTGAACGAGGCAAGGGCTTCCCAGGGGAGGAATCTGGGGGGCAAGGGAGCAAATCGACGGGGGCTGGGGGTATTGGCCAGCCAGCTTTTTCGAGGCGGGCTTTAACTGGCGCTAAGAGAGACAGAGAGAGAGAGGGAGCCAGAGCGAGCAGCAAGAGTGAGACGGCGAGCAGGGAAAAGTTGCCACCGAAATGGCCGCAAGCAAAAGCGGGAGGGCAAGATGATGCCAGTGCCAAGCCACCCCCAGGCCCCCAGCCCGCAGCCCCCAGCCCTCAGCCCCAAGCCCCTCCGCAGTCGTTAGTCGCAGTCGATCCAAATCCAGAAACAACGCCAGTCTTTGTTTAACGATTTTTATATTTCGAACACGAGATATATTTGTATCCTTTGTACTTCGCTTGTTGCCACAGAGTACGAGTGCGAGTACGAGTATCTTTTTCTTATTTTTATTGCGAGCACTCGCACTCCTACTCGAACTCGTCGTGGCTGTGTGCTTGTGTATGTCGGGCTTGTAGCCGCTGTATCTGTAGTCGTACAGCTTGTATTGATGGCTTCGCCTCGCTTCGCTGGGCTTCGTATGGTATCTCTGTATCTCTGGGATGCGATGCGTCTGTATCCCCTTGCCCCTGCCCGCGCGGTGTATCTTTTTCTTGTTTGCAGATAGCTTGACTGCTCAGGTTGTTTGTGTGCTGGTGCGCCAGTGTGCGAGTGTGTGTGCCAGGCCAATGATGACGACGGCTCTTGGCAGCTCTATTTTCCGTATCTATGTATCTTTGTGCGAGTATCTGGAAGCGCGTGTTGCGGGGAGTGCGTACTCTCGTGCTCGTACGCGTCTACAAACGCCGACATGAATTTTAATCTAATAGATACAAATGAAAAGGTGTTTGTGTGCTCCGCTCCGGTGTAATCGCTTTGACTCGCCGGGCTTTTGGGGCGTATAGCTGCGGTCGGGGCCATCCGAGCCTTCGAGAATAGCTAGGTCCCAAGGAGGAGTGCATGTAGTTCGCGTATTGATTCGTTTCCAGCCTCCGGTGCCGTGGTGCCTCGGTGCTTTTATTGCCTCCCCTCTGACGGTCCCCACAGGACTTATTCCGTGGACGAGAGTTCGCCCCCAAGGCTGCGGTTATGCCTGTGCGTCTGCCGGATTTCGTCTCTTTATACAATGTTTTTGATTGATTTTCCTCAAGGAGGGTTTACTGAAGAGCTCTGGAAACTTGTAATAAGTAACAAAATTGCGGATTCTCATTGAGGGTTGGTGCGGGGGTTTAGGTTGGGGTAAAGGCACTTGCCTGGAGAGGGGTTTACTTTGTCATACTCTTTTAACTTTTAACTTTAATGTGTCGGTTAAAATAATTGTTAATTTAAATAATATATATTACTTATGACAAGTGACAAATAAAGGACACACAAATAATAATACTAGTAACAATAACACTAGGACTTAATAATTACCGATTTTAGTAAATTGATTTGGAAGGTCAAAGAGTAAATCCTTATTTAATTTAGAGTACGAATTCGTAATTTGTATAAGTGTTTATGAATTTAGCAATTTAAAAAAAGCTTTAGATAAAGCTCCAGCTTTTGGTTTGTTATACCCTTGCAGGGTATTATAATTAAATTCAGATTAGTGTTAGAATAGTGCAAATTATCGACCTTTTAAATCATCTATATTCTAAATCTATATCAACAGCCAAGTTCTTTTTCGACATTTCTTATAAACAAAATTTGTTAAAATTTTTTAAGGGGTTACATAGTTGAAAATTCTAATTAAAAAAATTTTGTTTAATGTTCTAGCCCAGAAAAGCTTTCCGAATTGAAATTAATACATTTTTGGCTAAGTTATAAAGGATTTTAATAATAAATTGCAAACTGCAAGGTTTCCCAAAGTTAGCTTTCTTGATTTTTAATTCTTTTTTATATCTTGTTAATTAACTTTTACTTTAATTTAACATAACATCTAGCTATCTGCAGTTTTGCAGTATGCAGTATGGCTACCTTAAGCAAATTAGTATAAAATAGGAAATGATAAGTTAATAAAATTGATATAAAATTATGTGATATGAAAAATATCATGCCACATCATAGCATAAAGCCTATGGAAAAATTGTATACAATTAGAAATTAAATCAGAAAATCTTATGCTAATGATGAATGAATTTCTAAATCATCAAGATCTCAATCGAACCTGTTCAAATTTAATGTGACTTTATGCTTAATTCTAGTTGAATTCCAATAGGAAACTGAGAAGTAATCTAAACTTGAGCAAGAAATATTTAAGAGTAAGTCTCTGATTGATTTTGAAAGGCTAACGTTGGTTCATCCCATAAGAACTCAATGGGGAGGAGCAACGGAAAAGCGCCTGGCTGTCTTAACGACGACAATCCGCAGTGTTGCAAGCTGCATGTGGCAAGTGGCAGCAAGTGGGCCAAGATGCAGCCAACCAGCTAAAGCTAACCGACCAACCAGCCATTAATGAACAACCAGAACCGAATCGAAGACAAAGGCGCTTCAGAGGTGCGCCTCCCCTCCATCTGCAGAGGTGGGGACGTGGGGATGGGGCATGCATTCACGAGTGCCTGTGTATCTGTGGAGCTGAGTGTATATCTGCGGCCTGTATCCGTACCTGTGTATGCACCCCGGGGCAGGGTTTAGTGCTCGCAAACAAAGCAGATAGATACCGAGATGCGATGATGCTCTCCGCACAGAGCACGGAACACAGCATCCAGCATACAGCCATCATCGACATGCGATGAACATGGAACAAGTTGTACACAGATAATCATAAATAAACGAGGCACCAGCGACGAAAGAGTCCGAAAGGTACGAGAACCGAAGACACGACTTCGACACCGACGCCGATGCCAGTGCCAGTGCCGATGCCGATGCCCGGAGAGGAGGAGATACTTCCTTCGGTGGCTCTAGGTTTTCTTCCTTTTTTCCCCAGCTTTTTCTTTTGTTTTTCCTCCTGCTGTTGTTTTCTTTTTTCAGCGGAGAAGAGCGAGCCAGCACGAGCGCCGCAGCTAGCGCCGCCGCCAGAGCCGAGCGGGGTTCGATTGGCACAGCCGCATCCCTGGGCTGCCCTGCCCGGCAATCGTAAAAACACAGCGAGCCAGAGATAAAAAGATACTTTTGCACGGCGACAGCTACACACGGCGGCTGTCGCTCTCGCTCTGGCTCGTTCTGGGCCCGGCCAGGGCCAAGCTGCGGCCCCTTGAAATCAATTTTGCGAACCTAATTAGAAAGAGCGCTCATCAAAAATAATAAGGGTTAAGCTTAAGGGAATGACCAATTAGATCAAACTTTTAGATTTTATTTTCCTTTTTTTTCCGGGGGGCCACAAAACGTAATTAAATTTAAAAGGGAAAAGGGAAAAAAGTTTTTCCAAGACGTAAAGACCCGGAAAAAAACCCCAAAAACGGACCCCAACCCCAGAAGCCATTATTTTTGTTTTGTTATTTTTGGCCGGGCTGTGGTTGGATGTACACGTAATAAATTTAATCATAAACCGAAATAAGCGCGTTTAACCACGCTATCTTTTTATTCGTTCATGGGCGCGTGCAGGCGGCCGCAGGAGGAGTTGCCTCGCAGTCAGGTCGTGAGGAGGGTTGGAGAAAGTGGGTCGGCCGGGATACAGATACAGAAATATCTATATCTATATCTATATCTACGGCGGGGGCAGAGAGTGAGAGAGAGAGGCGACGCCGAGCGAACAAAATGTAACTGATGTTTCTGTGTTTTTTCGGCCGTCTGTTGCCACCTCCCGAAAAAAGCGCTCCGCCGCTCTGCCCTCCCTCTCTTGGCCAGATTTCAATGTTGCTACTTCATTTTTATCGCGTTAAGAGAATATTGGACATGTGTGCTGGCTGCTGGCTGCCGGCTGCCCCTCCCTGCTGGCCCCCTGGCCATAAAACATTCTACATAGATTGTTACCTTTTGCAACTTTTCCTTCTGGCCGCTTTTATCGTTTTTTGTTAGACTTAAGTGTTTATCTTGGCCCTTTCATTCGACTTTTTCGCTCGTATCTAACAATGTTCGTGTTGTTGCACTCGCTTCAAACATGCACAGGGCGTGGCTTACGGTCAGCGAAAAGCGGAATGCGGAGTGCGGAATGCGGGGAGTGGGGAGTGTGGAATGGAAATGGGAAATGGGAAAATAAAGCCGCTCCTAGGGGAAGCAAGCCGGCTATATACAACTCTCGCCCCAGAGGGGGTTGCACTCGTACCGCCGCTTCTCTACGTTCTGTCCTTTTTTTATCCTTTCAGCTTTTCCGCCGCCATGCAGGAGCTGCAAGGCGAGTATCCGAGGGATGCCACGTATATCTCCAGGATGCGGAATTATGAGGGGCTCGCGGGGACTCGGCGCTCGGGTTATGGTTCTGCGGCACTGTCATCATGCATGCCGTGCAGTTGTCGCCTCCTCAGTCACTCGGCCATTACGCAACACGGCAAATTGGTAGCACTTCTGGGCAGTGGTGGTGGTACAATGTCTCGCAAAGCTTCGTATTTACTTTGTTTCCATCGATTTTATTTGCCACACAAAAACAAAAGTGACCACACCATTTTTCCCAGAGACCAACATAAAAGCAGGGTAAACATAAACAAGTTAGCAAATCCTTTTTAATTTTATTTGCTTACCAGCTTTGTGTGCGATCTCATGATTTCCACTTGTGTCAACAGATCTTTGTGCTGGTAATGACCCTTGGTTATATTTTGATAACATCTTGCAGGGACTTCTAAGGGTTTTGGTTGTATATGTTAATTGGATTGATATTATGATCATAACTTATCACTTAGGCTAGTTAATCTTAGGGAAATAATTTATTAGAGCTACATTTCAAACAAATTGTAAGCTTCTGTTTCATGGAACATTGGTTCTGATCCAAGAATATATAATTAAGAGCTTTAAGGCCTATAATTCTACCAGAAAAAGAAAGAAGTGAGGTGCTTTATTAAACCATTCCATCTAGTTTTCCCCCACCTAAAATATCTCTAAAATATATCAATAATATAAGATCCTCACACTTTAAACTACATTTCCTAATCCCATCTTATTGTCTTTCCAGCTCCAACTCAGTAGAAATTAAACCCCTCTTGCCTGCTTATTACTCCAATTTCCTATCATTCGGATACTTCAATTAACCGCGGCAACAATTGCGCCAGATTGTCAATATCGTCTTTCATAAGACCAATAAAAAGGCATAGCTTAATGGATCTGTCGAGGCCCAGGCTGGACTGCTGGGAGATAAAGTGGAAGATTTACTTTTTAATAGACTGCCAGGGCAGAGAGAGAGAGAAACCCCAGGCTCCAGCTCGTGCTCTACGCCAATTGACAGCGGCAAAGATTTTAATTTCACATGTTGACTGCGGACTTTGTTTATTTTATGAACTTTATTAACGCTCTCGCACGTTAACGGCTTCACGCCGAGCGGGGCACGGGGAGGACGAAGCCAGTCTAATATTAATAACAAGCTTGAACCTAATTCCTTATGATAAACGATATAAGTCAACAACCCTCGAGTCGGTCTTGGTCGCGATGCTCCCCCATTTTCGCTCCTGTTACCACCACAATCGCAGTCCTCAGACTCAACTGCTAGACCGGGGGAACGAGGAAGCCGGGCTGGGGGAAAATTCAGAAGGTTCCTCGGCAGACAAGGAGAATTTCATTTACACGCGGCGGGATAATGTTCTGATGATGGCATGTTTTTTTGCATACAAAGTATGCAAACGCAAAGAAGCGGAAAATATTTATGAAATTGCCGCAGAACTGGCAAAGCGAATGTCGTAAAAAGTTGGAAAATTAGATTTTTTCTGTGTTATACACAGGCCGAGGGGCTTTCCAACCCCCGAAAAAAAAACAGAAATAAAAAGGCAGCGCCCGGATAACAATGCCCGAAAGCTGGGGAGTCTGGGGCGACCGAGAGAGATATTTATACTACGTTAAATATTTGCCAACACTCAACTGGAGCATAACAACTCAACTTGAGCCGAGGATTCGGCTTCAGCCCGACAATGCTGAGTGGACGACATTCTGCGGAGTTTATTATTGGGTGGAACTCGGCATTTAATGGCCAAGTTTTAAGGCCCATTTCACTTAACACTTTTCTTACACGATGACTTCTGCCGATAGAGCCGTAATCTTAAAAGCATTTCCTAGCCAGGTGACTGCTCCTATCTGCAATGCAAAATAATGTGGGATATTATATTATCGTTCACAATCGCCATAGCCATAGTTATGGCCATAGCCATAGCCACAGCCACATCGCCTTGCCCATTGCCACTGCCAGCGGTGCCCGCCAAACGCTGCGTTTCATAATCGGATTAACTGCGGTGGGTAGCAGCGGCACACAATATTTTCTGAATTTATGTAGACCCATAAATCGTGTTAGGGTTTTGATTGGGCTTTGCGCGAAATGGAAATCACATAGGAGAAAAGCCCTCGCGAGCCCATCTAATGTGAGTTTCATACGGAAAAGTAATTTACAATGTCCAACTCTCCTCCGCCGCACAATGGACTTTCAACTGCTCAAGTATACTTTATTTCGAATTTGGTTAGCTGAGTTATGGATCGTGGTGAAAAGAAGGGGTTTTCAGAGGTCTCATCAAGATAACTTTATCAATTGTTACGGTATTGAACTCAATACCCGAATATCTTGGGATATTATGGAGCTTGAAGTTGGGTGAAGAGGTTTTGAAATTCAATTACTGCCAAACTTGATCGTCAATTTAAAATCGAATTTGTTTTAATATAAGTTACGTAGGTTTATTTAACTCAAGATCTGATTGGCTTGATTCAATCCAAAGACTCGATTATATGACTGCTGAAATCGTTTTTTAGAAGATGATATACTCAAATATTTTTTACTGGTTAAATAGTGCGTTCAGTAAAACAATTTCTTTGATATCGTTCTCCATATTAAATTTGATTTATTTATTTAATATTCTGATGCTATCATATTACATATACAAATTATATACACAAATCTCTTCATATCATAGTATTCATTACTTACATTACCTATATAAAACATCTCCTAAAGACCCAGCCAGTTTTATTTAATGCTCCCTAATAGAAAATGGGAGATTCAGACCCTTAACTTGTGCTGTAAAGGATCTGGAGGAGGAGTATGACTGATTAAACAGTGTGAAAGGGTCAAGCCTGACAAACACCCGAATTTAATGAAGTTTTAATGAAACCAAGGGGCAGTCATTACCCTTCCCGATCTGATTGGTGAAGGCTTCGGGTCGTGGAAGGTAAATAGCAGAGCCATAGCCACAGCCACACGGCCATTCTCATGAGGCGTTACTTTTGTTTGGTGTGGCAAACAAACTTTTATCACCTCGGCCGTCGTCTGGCTATTTGCCTTCACTTATCGCGGTGTTGCCGCAGAGTACACACTGTACCCGGGGTGTCGTGTTGATGTGCGTACAGTGTGAATCCGCGCATAGGTTTCCCCCGGGTAAATATTCCGAGTGAGGCGACAATGGCATCTGCCGATTGTCTTGCCAGCGAGCAAAAGCCAAAAGCCAAAGCCAGAGCCCTTGGAAACTCCAAGCCCAAACCACATATAGCCCCTGTATCAGATGCTCGTGTTTGGAGATCCCAAACCATTGCCCGTCCTCGCACATTCACATTCAGATACGGCCTCGCACTTAGCTATTTAACGTGTTTTCATAATTGATTGCTAAACTGTTTTGTTTAGACCTTTGCATATATTTTTATGCAAATAATTACGGGCGCGCACATAATGGGTTGGCTGGCTCTCGGCTCTGTGTGCGTGTGGTTCAGCTCCATTCCGGTGGTGGTTCGGATCGGGTTCTGGATTGGGATTGGGATTGGGACTGGGATTCGGGACTTGGATGCATGCTCGCTTTGTTTGCTCAACATTTGGTTTTGTCATTAAAATATTTTCGGTTTTGTTCACAGATTTTGCCGCAGTCCTTATCACAATGTACGCTGTACTCTTGCTCCTTTTTCGCTCGCACATATTTTATAAATTTTCCTTTTTGCCCTTTTATATGTGTATATATTTTTATTTTTTGTGAGCCAACTTTTCGGCGCTTCCCCGTTTTAATTTCAGGCAACGCCGCCGAGTTTAATTATGCTGCGGCCGGGCCAGAGTATTTTTGTCTCGTCTCACTTTTTGTTTAATGATTAACAATAACGCAGCAGTCTTTCAGCGACAGCCGGGCGCTGTCAGGATCCGCAGGATGCGGTGGGTACTACGCGGCGAACATCTGCATGTGTGCATATTTATATTAAAAAAGTTTCTAACAATAAGCCATTATCTATGCTTATTACATATTATGCTGCGACTGCTGCCGCCCCAAGAAAGCCGTTTTCAATTGGCCAAAACGGAGAGGAAGTTGGGCAAAAGAAAGCATTCCTGGCCAACAATAAATTAGCTGATTAAAGGAGGGGTTCTTTACTCAGGAGATAAAAATGTTCAAGGACTTAATTAAATATATAAATCTATATTAATCTCATAAATAAATCCCATATAGGTTTAACTAAAATTAGCTACTTATAGATATACAAACAAATCCCGTCAAGCCCCTTTGTCTCCACAAACAAACAAATATCTGTACGATTTTGTCAGGTGCGCGCGTTGGTGGAAAGGTGAGTGAAATCCCAGCGGCAAGTGAAAAGGACCCTCGGTTTTCCAGCCGAACAAGTCTCCCGAAAAACGGGAATCCGCTTACAATAATTAAAAAGTTGCAAATTTAAGTATTAACTCTCGGCGAGTGCGCAAATATGGCCAACGGTAAGCGGATTTCGCATTAACTGCAGACAATCGGCAAAACAAACTCGGCCCGGTCCGGCGGAGGTCCATCACCTAGGTCCTGCCGATGCACATCCTCATCCCCGACAGATGGAAATTAGAATGGGCGACTGACTGGCAAAAGAGACATCACCGGCAACATTGCAATTATTAAACGGATGAAAACAAACAATGTCGGACAAAAGGAAGTGACGGTGACAGGCGACGGCAAATAATGGACGACTGAACGGGGACACAAAGGGCCCAGGATTTTGCGGAAAAATGGGAAACTCTGGGATATTGTCCGGGACATTTCAACTCGGTGAAAACCCATGAAATGAGCAAAAATTTTAATCTTCTGCGATCATCGCTGTGAACAACTGTGGGCTGACACCTTGACTGTCCCCGATAATCACGGCATTAGGGAATTATTCCGAGCTGCAGCAGGTTTTTGATCAATCTCTATAATCCAGCTGGGAAAAATTGTCGCGAATTTATCTGTTTTTCTTTTTTAATTTATGAGTTAACTTGTTTGCGGAAGCATTATGAGCCTGGGAGTTAAGCTCAAGGGAAATATATTCACATCGACATGCAGCTTAAGGGAGCAATGTGGCCAAGAAGTTATATTTCATTAAAAATATATCCTCTTTATATAAATAGTATTGAAATTTAGGTTAACATTATATGTGTTATTATATAAATTTAGTATGAAACTCTTAAAGACCATTTTATCTTGAAAAGTAAGGAACATTTTGAATTAATTGATTAGATAGGTTTTTAAATAATTTTCAGTACTGTAAAAGTTTTTTAAAGTATTTCCCACTTAAAACTTTAAACTAGAATACATAAAATAAAATGAATTTAAATTACATACCATATATTTAAAGTTTACATAAAAATACCATATACATTTTTAAGCCCCTGTTAAAAATAAATGTTCTGAAAGCAAAGAAAAACAAACCCCCTTAAAAATTTGGACTAATCTTATATATTCATTTTAATAGTGTTAATTTTTTGTATAATTCTGTTGGTGTCGAATTTATTTCCGCCTTAATGGCCGTTCCCCTTTTTTTTCAGAGACATATTCCGTCGTGTAGTCGGCGCAAAAAGGGCAATCTCACAGCTCTTAATCCTTCCTGTCGTCTGCGCCGGCAACATGTGTCTCCGCTATAGCTGAATTATGTCCTTAATAGGATTAAAGTATTTGGCAGTTGTTTTGACCTTTTTATCGCCGGCTGCCGATACAGGAATTCCGCACAACTCACGATTTGCCTTTTGTCCGCCTCGCTCCGCTCTGTGCGTTTCCTTGATTCCCTTTTTTTGTGGATCACTCCTGGTCCGGGGCCTCCTTTAATCTAATTAGTGCGGAAAAATTGAACAGCACTGTTAACTAACGTCAACACAATGCCAGCGCCTTGCCTATCCTGCGGCACCCGCCGATGTCGTTGACGTGACGAAGCCAATCGCATTTCCAGTCCAAATCCGGAACGCATTACCTCGCTCAAATCGGAGCAAACGGGCATGAGTGCAGCAGATTTTGAAAGGTTGCTCTACGCGATTGTCTTCTGCAACTGCCGCAGGACACACAGGATACTCTCGGTGATGTTGGCATCCCCATTTCGCATGAACAGATGCCGCGAGCGAGCTGGTTGCCACAAACACTATTGGGTTTGCTATGGATTCGAAGGGGGGAAATGTCGCAGAAGTTTATCTGGATGAGGAAAATATTGAAAATTTGTAGGTTTTATTTAAATTGAAATACCTGCTTAACTATAACCTTAATCTGGGATTGTTTTTATGTGAACTTACTGAAGAGAAATTTCGTTTCAGATTTAATTACTAAATATATAATGAAGAAGGATCATCATAACTAGATTTAAAATTTATATGAATCCTACGTAGGAAAACCCTTTTCAATCTGTACGATACATTAGGAAAAATACTTTAAACATTATTCTTTTTATCTGTATGTCAACTTAAGCTGACAAACCTAGTTCCATTAAATTTTTTAGGTGTACAGAAACTGTTATTTAAGACTTTCAGCCTGGGAAGTTGTGCTGTTTACAGTACCTCCTCTATATATACAGATCTGGGTAATGACAACGCATATTTTGTAAGTACATAAATTGAGTTACATACAAATTGGCTTGGGCGGAACAACCCCCGCGGAAGGTCACCACCCCGCGCCGTATATTTTCCCCTCCCCCTGTGCCAGTTTCAAAAATTCAAAAGTATTCCCTGCGCTACCCGCTGGGCGACCATAATAGGGAAAACGCTCGCCAATGATCGGAGCCTGGAGTGGGGTGCATTTAGGGTATGCCATAATAAATACCGCGGAGGGTTGGCTGGGCCGAATTTGTTGTGAATTTAGCTGCAGATACTCGTACTCGGACTCAGACTCGTACTGGCAACGACAATTTGAGGATTCCGGCGAAATAATGGCCGACCATTATGTCAGACGCCACGCCGATCCCTCATTGCGACCGCCTTATTTACTATACCCCGACATTCATTTATTGCCACGTTACGCCGTCGGATCAGAAATGCCAAGGACCTTGTTATAATTTGATTTCAGGAATTTTAAAGCCGCTCTTTAATTCGGAAATTTTTTGTTGAGATATGGGGAATACGAATTTTGAAGGATGGTTTCTTGGTAATCAATAAAGATCATTAAATATTTTAGGCCAGAGATGAATTAAATTAAAGGTTAATATTCAGGCAAATTAACATTATTCTTTCTTTAAACTCCCAGATTTCCAACGAAAGTTTATATTTAACTGCATTAATAATAGTTTTCTAAAGTACAAATATTTTTCCTGACATTTTAAAAGTGGAATATATTAAAGGTATTATCTAAAATAAAATTGCTTTCTATTATCAAAAGACTTCTTACTATTATTTCCCTGCTCACTTAACTGCTCTGCCCTCTTTAATTCCATACCATTTTGTGATTTTCAATTAGCAGTCAGAGCGGATTACTCGATATGGAAGGTCGGGCCAAAGATCCCGACTCCATTCAGCCTGCCACAATTGCAGAGTGGGACAAGAACCAGAACCAAACCCCGGTCAGAAGCAGTCGCAGACTCAGTCGCAGACGCAGGTGCTGTTAATTTTCCGCGCTGCACTCCGGACCACGGAGGACAGTTGGCATGTCGTCGCCGAAACCTGGAACTCGAGGCGGGGGAAGTGGAGGTGGAAGCGTCTTTTGTGGGGCTGACGCAGAACACGAGTTCGCCTCACCCGCAGCTCGGAGCAAGTTGCGTGTCGTAAATTTGCGTTTGCATTCGGTCGAAGGCGGAGAGGGGCCGGGTGAGAGCTCCTTGGGTCTACCTGGTACTCTTCTGGTATACTCCGGTACTTGGTAGCCACTATTGAACAGGTGCGAAGCATATTTTCCGTCGACAGCTTCGACTGGCTCGGCCTCTGACTCTGGCTCTACCTCGGTGAATGTTATGTTCTCGCTGCTGAAACAAAAGCAATTATTTTGTTTGATTTATTTCATCATTGCGTGTTCCGAGTTACTAGCTACCAGTTACCAGTTACCCGGCTCCTGTGTGGGGGTGTGCGTGAACTCAGGTAGGATCGGAGGTGTAATTGCAAGGTAGGTCTCTCCTTGGGCCCCTCCTGCGATCCCAGATAAGTGCGGCCTAGAAACTCAAATTATAGCTCGGTGTCTTCGGTCTCGCCATTTCTTGGCAATCGTTTTGACATAAACGGGTTCTCACCCAAAATAATTCACTTTACTGCGAAAAATTCGAGCACTTGGAAGTGCAGAGAGAGAAATAACTGAATTATGGAGAAAATTTACTAATTGAGGCTTATGTATATGCTGATATAAAGATGAATATGATCATCATAAGAAGGGAATTATTTTTAAACTTTGACAGATAAAAATAAGAATCGAGTTCGAATTAATATTCGAGCTGAGAATTCATTAGGTATTTTATATCTTATCCTAAATTGGATTCCATTTCTGTTTTAGTGTAGGTGTAAGGTACAATTTATGAAAAATTAATTTATCCAGTAATCTATAACTATTTTAGAACTTATCTAAAAGTTAATTAAATTAAATCTCCATAAAAGACCTCTAATCCTTAAAAATGTCTGTGATTCGAAGTGTAATATCTTTAAATTGTCTTTATAATTAATTTATAATTTTTAGATGCGACTATTTTGAATTTTCTGGCAGAACTGTAATACAATGAACTTAAGATTGTATTTTTCTTACTTATGTATATGTAATGCTATGATGATTATAAAATAGATAATAAAACCATATGCCAAACTTATGTATTCTTTCACAGAGTTTTATTCAGATCTCTTAAAAATATACCCATATATTTCAATTAAGCTTCCCCTGACCTTAGAAGACATTTCTCCCTGTGCACCTCTGTGTGTGTGGGGGCGACTGGGGAAATGTTACGCGGTTATCCGTTCCATTTATACGAACCGAACTTTGTTATTACATTGAAAAAAGCAGGCAGGTACATAAATTGCCGATGTTATCTGCTGACAATTGGGGCGGTTGGCCCCGCTGTCACTAGTTACTGTTCCTTTTCCGTATCTGACGCAAGTGCAAATGTACATATGCGTTACCTATGTCAGTACGTGACTGATCCGAGTCCTTAATGCGGAAGGTGGGAATGTTATTCCTATTCCGCTTTCCTGTTTTTTTTTTTTTTTTGCGGGGAAACAGTGTTATGGCAGCCATATTCAAATATAGCAGAATCCCCATATCGCGTCAATTTATTGGTATTTCTCAGCCTTTCTGTTTGTTTTGGGGGAAAAACGATTACGATTATTTGCTAACCACGTTGCGGCGTTAATTGTGTATTTATTATCGGCCCTGATAGCGACACGCGCTGATATCGCCGCTCCTCTCGGAGCCATACATTAAAATTATAGATTACTTTCGCAGATGCAGATAGTAAATTGAATAGAGAGCGGAGTAGAGAGCCATTTTCCCGGGAAAACGAAAAAGATATTCACGATTGCGGGTTCAATTAGTGAACGCAACAAATGTACACATTATGGCGTTATTTGTTCAACTTTTATAACTGGAAATAAGTACTATCTGCATAAGAGAGGTACTTTCATTAGGGCGAAAATGTTGTTTTGCCTTTTGAAACTGCTTACAGTAATGGAATGTTATCCTATACCTACAATTTCCTATTTACAATGTATCTTTTTTTTAATTTCTGATAAATATTTGTAACTAGGAAAGGACATTGTTCCCAAATTTTTTTAATGCCTTCAAAACTCGCCTCCACCTGTCAAAACCGCTGTCTATTGTCCCCCAATTTCAGGTGTTTATAATGCATTTTTAACGAGTCATATTGCCACTGTGTGGAAACACCTGCCGGCGGGACTAATAAAGTGGCAAAGGATTAAATATTAAACGGCCTAACAGAGACATAAAAAGAGATCTGAGAAGGGAACACCCTGGCTGAGTGTCTGTCTGATGTCTGAGGTTCCATACCATCTTGGCTTGGATACCGCGGTCCCCCTCGGCTTCGCTCTGTAAAGGCTGTGGAAATTATGATGATGAGGCGCGGCGGGTGGTTTATCTGTAGCCGAGAGCCGAGAGCCGAGAGATACAGATACCCGAGGGCGTCAATAGCCGGCAGCCCCAGACGCGAGCTCTTAAATGGCTTCCAAATTAATTATTTACGCATTTGAATTGAGGCATTCCGGCTAAGAACTGATTTCGAAATGGTTGCTGGCGCGAGCAGCGGGTTGCCGCGTGCCGAATTACGATCCGGGACCGGAGCTTTCCCTTCGACCGGCGAACAACGATGGGTGCACAGCCTTAATTTACCAATCAAAAACTCGTAATTAACCTAATAAGCCGGGGCGAGTTGAGTCGGAGTCGCGTGCCCCCCGATCCGGCAGGGAGGGCGGTGGCTTCTCCTCTCATATTTGGATTTACTGACGCAACTCGCTTCAGAACAAATTATGGCGTTTACGGCTCCGACTCCCGACTAAATTGAAAACGGAGCCAAAGGCGCATGCGGGCAGTGCCAACATGGAGGTGGAAGTAGCCTGTACTTTTTGTTTGAAATAAACACTGAGGGAAAAATTTAATATAATTTTAGTGTTACAGTAGATGATGAAGGAAAATATATAACAATTTAATAATTATATCAAGAGTTAAGGATATATTAAAGATTATAAGATTATAATCATAATATTGGCTTGAATCTCAAAAACTCTCATCAAATACTTTAGAAACTAAAAATAACTCTTGATAATCTTCAGGAACATAAGTTCAAGAACTTAAATAACATAGAATAAGTCTTGGAAATATACTTTATATTATTATAGTTAAGATATAAATGCATAAGACTTCCCCCCATTTCCTGCTACCTTCTTTCCAAAGTGCATGCAGCTGGCCTCCGTTATCTGTCATCCATAAAATTAGCACATACGGTTATATAACCATATATGCATTTACTGACACTTTTGGGCTGTGCTGCCGTTACCAGTTAAGTGATGGTTACATGCCGTCCCGCGTTCTGCTTCCGGTTTGCCATTTGATTCCTCCGCGCTCGGCTGTACCTCCTTCCGCACTCTCTCCCTCTCTGTGTTTACCTTGGCATTTTCATGCCTACTACTTAGGTCAATAAATTTAAGCGCTAGGCACAAACACAGATTTTTCACACAATAACCACTGTGTGGCAACCACTAAGTCCCCGGCAAAACAGTCGTTTAACAAACATCGCATTAGCGGCCTGGGCTAAGCCCAAGCCGAAGCCGAGAGGCGGCCCAGTGCAAATATTTACTTAGGACGACTTTTGTTGCGGTTTTGCGCATGCGCAGCCGGAAAATGACCCGAGATCGTGTGCGGCCCGAAGGTTAATGCAAGGACCAAGGCAGGGACAGGACCAAGGCAAGGACTGGACTTCAGTGGTCAGGTTGTCCAGATGTCGAACCTCAAAGGGACAAGCGATTGCGCAGGCGCGGCATTACCGGAGTTAACCGCAAAATATCCAATAACTTAACATGCTAAGTAGCCTAGAAGGACAATGAATGCCTTCAAGATGGCAAGGCTGCCGGGATGCGTAATTGTTGTTTACACACATTACGGAGTTTATGCTAGTATGAAAATATTTATGGGATGTCTGGGAAAATGGGAAAATAGCTATGAATGCGTTTTTGTTTTAAGTAAAATTAAAATCAGGAGATGATATTTAGTTCTAACGTTATATGGGGAAAAATATTAAACTAACTTTACTTAAAGGATTCTTCATCAATTTAACTTTCCTGAAGATACAATTTAAGAAATGATATGCTTATATGTTCCTGGCCACATTTCTAGTTAAATATTTAAGCACTAAATAAATAAATGCTTTATTTGCTGCTTATTTTTCGGCAGTTTTCTTATTCAGGCGCCTGTCACACTTCGAGTGTTGGGAAATCATTGGCAAATGTGTTAGAGACCAGAAAAACAGAGAATAAATGGCTCTGGCAAGACAATAAAATAATAATTCGAAGACCGGAAAAATCCGTGACATCATAAATTATCAATAATCACACTTTGTTTTGACAGGATGACGACTGTCGGAACTGAGCCGCATTGTTGTCGTTGTCCTTGCCTGTGTGTGCACACACACATCCGCGCCATATCCGCACACACGAACTTCAAAAATAAATAACTGCACAAGAGCCAACAGGGAGGTATTCCTCCGCAGCAGAGGCGTCTATTCAACTCTCATTGTCAGCGGCCATGATGCGGCAACGCTCCCGATACCATTCCCAATCCCATTCCCTCCCCGCTCTGCTCCTGCCTGGGAGAGCTCGGTAAATAAGGACAAATAAATGGCAGGATGCGAGTGATACGGCAGCGAGCACTGCATTTCCTCCTGCGATGGATATTGCATATGTTTCGACCACCGGGCACGATGTCGATGCCGATGTCGATGTCGATGCATTTTTCCCCCTGCCGCCACACACGCAGGCATTAGCAGTGACAGCGATTTTCCATCGGTCCTAAGCTATATGCTATATGCTATATACTTTCCACGCAACGTACATATGCGTATGTGAACATAACTTCCTTAAGCCTGCTGCAACTGGTCGATATCAGGTTTATAACCATGGAAATAATACTGAAAACTGTACCTGATATGCTAAATCCATCAACAAATATGGCGCAAGGCCTAGATAATAATTACTGCTTTATTTGAACAGGCAAAAATACACTAAAAAGTCTAAAATATGCTTTAAAAATACATCATAAATTTATAAAAACCAACTAACTGCCAAACTCTGAAAAAATCTTCTCTGAGACATTAGCTCAAGCATTTAGCATCTAAACTTCTCCTTTTTTTATTTAAATTATTTACCAAAACCGAAGTCTCCTCACTTTCCCTTAATTTATTCCATTCGGAATGTTAAAATCAAACTAAATACCCCTTGTTATAACCACATTATGCATATGTATATTTGCTGGCAAATGGAATCTTGTAAGGGCCAAAGTGCCACATACTGAGTGACTACCAGAAGGCAGTCCGCCCGCGGACCGGGCTGAAATTTGAATAGCTATCGGCCAAAGATAAAGGGGGGCAGTTACTAGCCATTAGACACACCACTGAATAAACAAAACATGCACACGTTTGGCTCCGCTTCGAATCTACATTATTAATAATAATGATAAAACGCGAATAAAAGCGTATATGGCGAGCCATTTGTTTTGGCCTTTCGCAGCGGCAGCGGCAGCGGCAGCTATGAATTCTGTTCCGACACACACAAATCCGATACCGAAATGACAACGAAACACAGATACAGATACAAAACAATAACAACAATCAGGGGGCAGAGCAGCAGCAGCACCGGCAGCAGCAGCAGCAGCAACAAAAAGCTTTTTAGTCAGCGATAACACTTATGTCTGTTTGTATTGTACACGTATTATTAAATGTCATGTTTTGTTAACGGCCGAAACCGAAACCGAAACCAAAACCGAAACCCCAACCAAAGCCCAGGCCGTTCCCAAAATTGTCAGCATCAGCCTACACAAACGCTATGTGGCAACAAAAGGCAGCGACAACGACAACGACAACGACAGCGACAACGAGCGTTGTTCATATCAGTGTTATAGCCGGAGGTCTCGCTTTGGGTCCCACTGTGTTAATGTGTTTTATACCAATCCAATCCGATCCGAATCTGAATCCGAATCCGAATTCGAAAGGGAACAAAATATAAATAGGCGTAAATTAAGCATTTTCGGCTGCCACTGGTTTTTTGCGGGGCAAGAAACACATGTATATTATTCATAAGCGAACAAATTTATAATGACCGAAAATGGTTATGCGAAAATGCAAATGATTGGAGAGTCTCCTCGCCCGCCAGATATTTGGATTATAATTGATGGCACGGCGGAGCTGAGAGGCAGCCCCACGAACAAAACACCTTAAGTGGGGTGAAGTTGTAATTGAACTACTGGAAACGGCTCCTAACTTTCCAAAGAAAACATCGTTAGAGAGACATGGCAGCGCAGAGGTTGACTTCGACTCCTAGCCAGTCCCAACCCATCGAAATCTCGAAAGCAGCTCCAGCTCCAGCTCCAGCTACAGCTCCAGTTCATCTGTTCGGATGAATGACAATGACTGAATGACTGAACTGGGGCGCTGAAAGTGACTTGCCATTAAACATGAAACTCTTGCAACGTCAGTTCTCATAATTGTGTTGAGAGTCAGACGCTGTTGTTGACTCTTAATGTTGTTTTCTTTGCATGCTGATTAGTTGGGCTCGGGGAATGCCCCCAACTCCATGTCGATCCAGGGCCCTCCTCCTCGTCACTCCTCAATACACGGAACCAAAATTAGGAAGCTATGTTGGAGATAAGTACTTAAATTATTAAGGAGAGTCTAGCTTAAACTGCAGCTAGCTTAGGTCATTCATAACAGTATCTTCTTCACAATTCTAAGGTGATCATTTGATTTTTCTATTTTCAATAACTACCATATTCAATTTCCCTGTTCTCTTGAGGTTCCCATTTAATTTCATACATTTTCCCCTTAATAACTTCTCTTAGACCATGGTTTCTTCATGTGTAGCAGAATGAATATCGTTATGGCCGCAGATATGAATGTGTAAGGAAAACCCGTCGCACTCCCCCATTCCCAAACTCCTATCAGCTCACAAGGCAGCGAGTGTTTTGATTAATGATGATACATGAAATTAATTTCAATTCCTACTCAGCCCCGATTGTTTGCGTTTGAAATGAAAGCCTTTTCACACCGCCGCCGCGGCTGCCCCTTGCTCGCTTCGCTTCAGTTCGGTTCGGTTACACGGATTCTTATTCAAAAATCTGTGCGCGAGTACTAGTCTTTTTGTTAATACCCAGATCGTAACTCTTTTCACTGCATCCGCTCGATCCGAATCCAAATCGAAGAAGAAGTCGTGCCCGGCGTCATTAGCGCTGCATCATCCTCCTCCTTCCTGCCAAGCACTTAAAGCCGCTGAATAAATCTCGTCAGAATGGCTTTGTTGTGCTTACATTAGCCTCCGTAATGAGCTGATTTTGATTCGAGAATTCTACTTTGCACTCCATGTAGGCCTCGGCTGACGATCGATCGAAAAGTCGCAGTCATCAATATTGTTCTACAATGTACATGCGAGATGGCACTCGGCAGATGACTCTTTTATCCATTCATGTTCGACTGAAACGAGCGAGTCAGCGATCAAGGTTATTAAAGACATTCCATTCCGGGCCATCTTATGATCATTAGGATATGTACAAACAAGATATGGGCATTTGCATGTACTTGGCACTGGAATAATAAGAAAACAAACAAAAGAGGGAGGGTTTCTGAAAGAAAAATAAAAGAAAATATGGAATCTCTTAGAATGATTTAAAGAGCCAACCTAAGGCATTGCACTTTGATTACCTAGTCACCATTAAATATTATATCAAATTCTTTAACAAATTAAATATATACTATTAAAGCATTATATACACATTTTTAGTTTCCATTTCCTCCCAAAATCCTCACACCTTATATGCAATTTAATTTTTATTAAACGAACAAAGGCCTTCTGTGCCGACGACAGCCATTACCTAAACGGGAAGCACAAATAAATTATGCAAAATAATGTTTAAGGTTCTCTCGAATCCCCCCAATAAAAACTGCAGTCACCTAAAGTCATCTCCAGGTGCATTAAACTAAGGCGAGCTAAGCCGACTTCCCCCGAGGAAACCGAATCCCCGTTTTTTCCCATAAACAGGACCGTCGTCGTCGTGGTTGCATTCCACTAATGAGAGAGACCCGGCCAGGGACGGGACTTAACGACACACGCATGGGTGTACGAATGGGTAGATGTCGGGTATTAACATACGCATGTCCGTGAGTATATAACACAAATTTAAAATGTTAACGTTTCTACAAGCTAACATTGAAAATCGTTTAGCGGCAATTACCATCAAATGTCCGCGGCTCTTTGAAGTGCCCCGATGTTTGGACGCCAGTAATCCCAACTCGGCCTAAACATTTCAGGCATTCCTTTAGCCATTGCCGCGGATCAGCGCTTGTGGTCGCAACAGCAACAGCAACAGCAACAGCAACAGCAACGGCAACAGCAACTGCGACAGCAACTGCAACTGCAACTGTGGCTCAGGCAGCAGCTCCGGCTTATGAGTGCATGCACGGGGAGAAAATAAAGGGGATTATATACGGAAGAAGGAATAAGCTCACAGGATTTTCTTGTATTTATAACTGAAATCTGTTAAATATTTCTGAATAAATTATAATTATATTAGTAATCGCCACAAGGAATTCATAAAAATATAAAAATAGTAATGGTAGTTCATAAGACAGCTTGTATTCAAGTTTCTTTAAAGGGTTCTAAAAGTAGAAGTGCTCATACACCATATCTTTTACGTTATATATTTTTGATTATAGTTTTTTATATACATCATTTTTTATGTATTATATCCTTCTTACAATGTTTTTCCCTGTGTGATCTCCTGAACTTGTGCCTGCGCCATGCACGACCACAGTGAGCCATGTACAGTGAACACGCGCACGCGCACTAAACAAACCGCCGGCGTCTGTTTCCCTTTCTTGCCTTCCTCTCACTCTCTCCCTATATATGTACCTATATACACAACTATATATGTCTACCCAATCTGGCTAAATCCAAGGCATTAGCCGGGAAAACACGCCATGAGGCCATGCAAATCGCTGGGCAAGGCAAATACACTCGCCGAATGGGCAAACAGGCCGCTATGATGATCACAAATGCAGCCGAGAAAACACCGCTGACGGTTGTTGTTTGGACACTTGTCACTCAACGACTCGGAACCGATCCGTAGATCTGAGGATCTTCAGATCTCGAGGGCTGGAGTGCCGCAGAGCCATCGATTTCTATTTGCACCGCCGCCGCAGATGCGGATTCAGATGCAGATGCAGATGCACATGCAGATGCCGCTGGCGATCCAAGGGATGCATTTGTTTGCCGAAACGCATCCGCAGAGCCAGCAATCCGTTAAATGTGCGCAAACAGCAGTGTCGGATGTCATAATGGAGCTGCGCGAGAGTGGAGAGTCAAGAGCCGAGGTATACCCCGACAGAGCCTATGCAAATATTTGGAGTTGTTTCTCACACGATTTCCCTAATCTGCCACGGTCCCGGGGCCCCAGTTGCCTACCTTCTTCGCTCTCCAAATGCGCTTAGTCCGGTGTCACAACAATCACAATCGCCGTCGTCTCTGGCCAATCACACGACTTTTTACACCGCCGTCGACAGGGGGCAAAAGATGTAAGTAAGTAAGCCTTTCGCCATGGAGTTTGGCTTAAAACTCACTCCTTGGGTTCGGAGAAGGTGCTTCGTAGGAAGAACAAAGTCCGCCTGCTGCTTTGTGGCAATTAAGATGGACTTTAATTGGCTGTTAATATAGGATTCAGTATATAAAATATATAATTCTATTAGAATGGTATTACATTGATTTTCAAAATATTTTATAAGGTATTAATTTCACTTCCGACCAATTATAATGGATGCTTTTTATTTTCTAGTAATTCTGGATAAATCGTAAGTCTATCTTTTTAAATCTGTAACGATTAATAAGTGTCTTAAGCCTAGAAATCAGTCCTAACTGCCACAATTTAATTGACAGCCAACAGTGCGTATGAGTAATGTTTGCTATGAAATCAAAATATATTACATAGATCCAGTCTTTTTAGGAACCTTTTTGCTTTGTAGGTCCCCTTATAAGGTCCACCTCATTTTGCATATTGCGGATTAACGCACAGCCTGCTCTTTTTTGCGTGCCACAACAGTAGTGGATGCGGCGGACGAGTGTGGTGTGCCTCGGTGGTGGCGACAGCGTCATATAGCTATCGGGCGATCGGACAAATCGAGCCATCGCACAGGTGACGACAAGGCCCATTGGCAGGCAGCGCATGTCGCCGCAATTAAAAAACGCCTTCTTCGGCGTTGGCATATCGGCTGGATTTGGCACTGACTTTGGCATGTAGGCGCAGGTGCGGCATATGTATGCAGGCTACATACGCGGCACTGCCACGGTGACGCACTCCGCTGTCCGGGGCTTTCATCAGTACACCATTCTGTATACCCCCTGTGCCACATCCATTCGGGGGGCAGCGGAAGGGCCGGGTAGGTAAGCGGTGAGTAAGCACGCACAATGGCCATGCAAATTCCGCGGCTCGCGAACAAGCAAATTAACGGCCAAACAAAGCCCCGGGGCAAAGATCAATCGGGGGAATATCGACAGAGAAATGAAAGCCAGGTAGTAGCTCTATCTGAGCCAGAAATCGAATTGAAATCGGGATTAACTGGCATGCCATTAAATGATAGATTGGAATGCTAGAGATGGAGCAGGGGTGCGGTTGACAAGGTGCAAGTTTTGCTACTATTCCAGGTATTCCGTGTTAACAAGGGTATACTGGGCTCGTAAAAGGTAGAATATTGCAGATATATCTGTTCTATCCGTGCCAACGAAACGGCATCACAAAAATGTTTATTTTACGTTGAAGTCACCCAATACAGATCTTTAATTTCCAGCTTAGTTTTAACTTTGTTTTATTAATCAACATATGTACCTCCTGTTTTTAGTATCAAACCAACACCATTAAAATAAAATATTCCATTCTGTTCCCCCAACTAAGAAAACTTGGCGCCTAGGACTTTATAGAATGTACCCCCTTGTATTTTAGCTCTTAAAAATAACGAGAAATATGAAACTCTTAATGTGGCCATTAGGAACGCATAAGTGCTGTCTTCCAGTAAAAAGGTGGAAATTATGTACACACACCATTATCGCCCGATGGTTGCCATGCAGAGCTAAGCATTTCCTCTTTAAAAACCATCCGCAGCTTTGCTCCGTTTTGTATGACTTTGTTCCGAGAAAAGTCGTAAAATTACTGCGTAACAACTGCAACAAGGTGTTATGAAGAAGGTGCAACTTGGGGTTCGGGCTGGCTACTGTGCCTGTGCCTGGGCCTGGGCCTATGCCACCGGCTGGTGGTAACATTGTTTGGGCTAATAGAAGTAAAATTGTTAATTGCCAAACGCTTGACTTGGGTTTGCCGCTTGATTTATACAGTCCAGTGGCCGTGCCATACGTGAATAATTGCCAGTCCGCTCCCCGGACGAGAGTGGATGCTCCAAATGTCGTGGGAACGCTCTGAGAAATTTATGGAGGAAGAGCTCCAGGAATGCGGCACCTCGACACCTCGACACCTCAAGCGAGAACTACTTTAATGCCGCGGCAGTTATGCAGTTGCAGTTGCAGTTGCTGTGACAGTGGCAGTGGCACTTACAGTCGGTTTGTGCCACATGTCACCGGCATTCAGCATTCATTGAGGGGCGAATTAGGAATTAATTTCTAATTCGCATGCAGCCCGGCGCTGGATTTGGCCCGCAGTGGCACTACAAGCGATTTGAGCAGTTACCTACACATGTTTCTCGTCCAAATCCGAGCTGTCGCCCTGTCGGCACGTATAACACCTCCGTCCGGGGCCGCTGCGCATGCGCAGGCGATCGGGCGCGGCATTAGTGCGGAAATATTCGTAAATTTCATGTATATTTATGTAGGGGTACCTCCTTCACATAGGTCGATCTGCACTTATCCCTAATTGACAAGGGGGATGTGGGAATTGATACTCCTTTGAATTTGAGAAAATATGTTTTATAAAATTATTAAAATGTTAAGTGATATTTGCTCTCTATTTTGAAATATACAAGGGTTGCCAGTAACACCTTTTAAAATACAAATACTTTTCTTCTCCTAACCATTTTTACAAGTATTTAAGTTCCTTTTAATCCCCTTGTTAAATTCATATAATAAATACTATAAGCATTATCTTTCCAGAGCCAGTCCCACTCCTCGGCAGGCGGCTAATTAAGGGAGCTGGAGAACAAGTGTTTAGAGCATGTTTCTGTGCATCTGAAGCATAAAATATGCACTGCGAGAATGCCTAATGCATTTATGCAGACGTGTCTGGGAGGCACTGGCTCTTTGGACGCGGCTCGAGTTGCTCACGCAAAACGCTGATAATGAGCTGGCAATTATCACTTTTAGCTGCGACTCGAACACGGCGAAAGCACAGTTATCAGTCCGGAGTCCCGGATTCACATGGAACCCAGTGATACATGAATATGGCGAGAAGAGCGAGAAATGCTATGCGCACACGATGTGCTATAAGCACTATTAGTAACGGTAGACTTCCATGGTTTCGTGCCGCCAATCTGAAGACCAACTTCGCCTCAACGCGACTCGACTCACGGATCACGGATCTCGGATAGTGGCGAAACCAAGCCCGGAGCAGAGCTCCAAGCTCCACTAGCGTGCACTGGCGCTAAATTGAGCCCAGATGGAATCAGTGACATCGCCTCCAACAGTGTCGTCTCCCAGCGGAACAGACCTAGTCAGGCCATCCGAAAAAAGCGGAAGTTACAGGTATGAGGGGACGTTGGGATGCTCTTTAAGCTGATTTTTTGATATTTTAATTTTTACTGAAATATTTTATAGTATATATGTATAGTATTTATGTTAGTAGGAGTAGAAGTTTTGCCTTTCCTAGTTGAAGAACATGATCTGTACGATTTGTTGTATATTTTAAACATCTTCTTTAATACCTTTTAAGGGTGAAATGCTACTGCTTATATCTATGAGTAAAATTGAATGATTTATTAATAATTTGTAAGCATTTGTAACTAAAGATCGATTAAGTTTTAGCTTCTGGAGAAAAGGGGAGTTCTTTGCTTTAATTTTTACTAATAATATTACATAGCTTAGCTATATACCGAACCAAAATCCCCCTGAAAACCAACACAACCTTCAATAGGGAGTGCATATCGGTCGCCGTTTAATAACATGCTTCCATAAACAAACTTGTTTATTGCCGGCCACAAAGATGCGAAGGGCTGTGCTGGCATCTCCCACTGTGACTCTGACTCTGACTCCGGCTCTGTGGCTACGATTGCGAGTTGCTTGGCTCTGCATTCATTTCTGCAGCATTTGCAAAAGTCAATAACACTGCCGCCCACAAAAAAAAGAAGCACAATAAGAAGAGAAGCAGAAGCATAGCGTATACGCCGCGGGGGCCGCCGAAGGGCGAAAGGGCGGGCGGAAATGGAGCGGGTGTGGAGGAGCGGAGCTAGTGGCGAGTGCCAGTGAAATTATTAATAATAATAAGTGCTGAAACAAAACAAAATGTAAACAATTAAAATGGGCTCTCGGCCTGGGCTCGATGCGGCGCGCCGTTGCCAATTTGCAATTCCAAGCACCATCGGCTGGCAGGCGGAGCAGCAGCGGCGGCAGCAGCTGCAGCTGGTGGGGATCACCGTCTCCACCTTCACCTCCCCCACACCCAGCAAAGTGTGACATTGAGGCGCGAATTGGGTGAAGTGAGTCGAGCGACGGGCGACGGGCGACGCCAACTGTTTGGAGCTTGTTTGTAAAACAAGCGAAAGGTCACAAACTATTCGTGTAGAGTGGCGACCTCTGGCGCTCAGTGTGTGCCACGCAGTTCCGTTTCCTCCGCACACGCACGTGCACGTTAAGAAAGTGTGAGTAATTAACTCAAGGTATTTCGTATTTAATATTAATCTGCTAATTTAATTAAATACCTATGTGCGTTTGGGATATGCATATTCATGCTCTTTACTCTTATATATTTTGGTTTGTTAGCATTGTTAAAGTTAATAACAATATATGTTTGCCATTCAATTAATTTAAATACATTTTAAAAACACTTAAAGACACTTAAGGTATTTAAGCTAATATTGAAAATATGTTGAACATTACAATACATGAGTATTTATTAAAGTGTTATATAGATATTTTCTTGTTTTAGATTTGCGGCTTAAAAATTTAATTTTAATCTACTTTAAATATGTTATTAAAGTATTTTGACTATTTTAATTGTATTTAAAGCATGCGTATTATTTAAAAATTTCTTTAAATATATATTGCACCTCTATCAATATTTTAAATATTTTAATATTGGAAATTAAAACCAGAAGTAAAGAAGGTCAAATATTGCTCTTAAATGCACCTACCATCAATATATTTTCAGATGAAGAGAACCGAGTGTTATAAAATATATTCAAAATTAGAAAATCATATATGTTGATAGTTACATTATAGAAACTTCAAATTTCCACTGTGTAGATATACACGCGTAATTATGGCGATAAAGATACAGATACTGAGCGTATTTTCGAGTAAGTGTTTTAATTGCAGTTGCGCAAATAGCACAAAGGCAATTAATTAATTGCGCCCACCCACCCGGCGGCTGCCACCCATTGGCCCCGCCCACTTTGCACACACTGGGGGCGTGTGGGCGTGTGGGTGGGTGTGTGTCTATGTGTGGGCTAGTTGCATGGCTGAGTGTTGGTGTTGGAATGCGTACATACAGAGTACATGTGTTCCTGGAATGTTGACATGTGTTCCCATAGATGTATGTACAAGCACGCCCGCACACACACTACACACACACTACACACACCGAGCACCGAACACTGAACGGCGAACACTGAACACCGAATACTACGACATCTACATCTCGCTGCCATGGACAGTTGCAGTTGTCATGTTCATGAATTGCCAATGGGGAGCACAAAACTATGCGAAATACACACAGCAACTTACACACTCGCACACACCACACCCACCCCCACCCGGGCGGCGCTCATTTAAATGCCCGAGCAAGAATATTAATGGCAACGCTCCGGCCCGCGTTACTTAATCAAATCAAATCCATATTTGCATGCGGGCACCGAGTACATAGGCATTCGCCGCGCGGCATGTGTGCTGTTGTTGTGCAACAAGGTCCGTTCATATTTCTGCTTTCTGTTTTCTATTTCCATTTCCATTTTCATTTCCCATTTTCAATTTCAATTTGTTTGCCATTTGAATTTACACAGCCATTGGCACATCTGCATATAATGGACGAGGAAGCTGTTTGGGCAATATAATTATTTGTGAATAAGTAAATATGCGCAGCCCTTGATCAGCTGAATGGGATATAATCAAGGATATATTCCAGAAATTCAAGATTTTATTTAAAATTTAAATAATATATAGATGAAAAAGGAATACTTCTGAAAGATTAATAAGTAGAGAGAGAGATAGATGTTGGGAAGACCACAGTCAAGTCTTAGACAAATTTTTATTATTACAGCATTCATAATTATTTTGAACTTAAATAGATTTATAAGAAATACGAGTGACTCCATTAGAACTACATATTCAGAGGTCGTGACTCACTCCAGCTATTATTTCCCCATAATTCTTAAAGGGATCAAAACAGGGACCACCTGCGTAAAGTCAAGTTTGTGTTGGCACCCTTTTTTTGTTTCCCATTTCCTTGAGCTCCTCCCAGGTATGCAGATACACACATTGTTCATTAGTGCTAAGCCATCGTGTATACAAACATCCACGAATATGGGGTCTTGTTGGCGGAAAGGAAAACAAGTCCGGACAACCTTTGCCTCGATCTGAATGCGTAACTCTTGCCAGGCGATATCAATCTCTCATCAAACAAATTCCTGAGCTGCCTGAACAGCATTTAACAATCTTTTGATCATTTATCTATAATTCTCCCCAAGTCGAGGAGCAGTCGAGGCCATCTCGTCAGACATTGTGTCGTCGCTTTGGATCGGCTGGGATCTGCTCGGATCGGGATCTTGGGTGGAGGGACTCTCAACATAGATGGGCATCCGATAAGTGCGTTCGGGGGCTACCGACGCTGCCTAATTTGTTTTCAAAGAAACGCCGCGACAAGCCCTATTTTGGAAATGCCATCCGATGGTCGTCATGGGCAGTGGTTTGATTAATATCGCAGGTCTACGACCTCTTCAAGCCGTGGATTTGATGGAATAAAAATCAATGGTCACCGCCAAGTTCATGTGGGCAGAAATGGAAAGTAAGAAGTTGAAGGAATGATCTTGGGACAAAGTGAATAGTGCACTTAATAAAAGATGAAGATTACTGAAGTCATTTTTTAGATCAATTTAAGCACAGATAGGTCTTAAAATTACACATTTTATTTGACTTAGAAATTGAGATTGTTAAATAACAAACTCCCTAAGATTAATATAATATTTTCACAACCCAAAAGTGTTCATTGATCTCTTCAAAATATAAATTATTCAGTATAATAATTCCCCATTCCTATTTGATCCCCCACGACTTCCGTTCAATTTTCACTCAACAAAATTTCTAGATGAAGATACGCACTTTCGGAAGTGTTTAGTGCTGATGTCAGCGATGATATGCCCTGTCATCTGCTCCTCGTTATGCGTATCTCCCAGATCCCTTCTGCTTATTAATATTTAGCATATTGCCTCTGGAGGACTGGACTCTCTCCTACGCCGACTATCAAGGACGCCCATCTAAGTGAAAAGCAAAATTGAAAAAATTACTCATTTCCACTTCCAAGGAAACGATCGACAAGCCGCTGGACATCGCGAACGCCTATCAGCGGCGTATCTCAGGCACATTAATAAATTTTACTTTGCTCACCTCGGAGTCCCTGAGCTCAGACCTCGGACCCCGGAGTGTGTGAGTTCGTTAGCTAAGCTACCGGGCATTTGCTCCTTACTTGTGTATATTTTCCATGCATTTTTTAACCGGCCCTCCGCCGACTCTTTCAATTTGTGGACGCGACCACCGGAGTTCGCGCGCTCATTTGACTGCCATTCGTGGCTGAAATTCTTCAAAAACAATAAAATAAAATTAAGCAAAACGGCATTTTAATAATGCTGCTGCCACTCTGCCCCTGCCCCTGCCCCAGCCACTGCCACTGCCACTGCTGCTGCCTTTCTTCCCTCGGCCAACTCAGGTGCTGCTGGCTGGTGTCCGTAATGGGCCATAATGGATCTTCATCCTAACAATTCGATAATTTATGTTGTGCACATAGCGGTTGCTGTTTTCGTTTAGCTTCTTTATAGTAGTTTTGTGATGTTAATAGCGTTTTTGTCTGCGTCTTTATCGCCGAGGCCCACACTCCGATTCCCCAAAAAAGGCTAGTTAGTGGATGACGTGCCGGCTCTCGTCTGGGATCCGTCCGCCGCGCGCTGCGCATGAGCTGTGCCGTTCCCTTAACCTTTGTGCGCGGATATTTGGGTTAGCGTTTGTTTTGTTTTGTCATAATAAACCACTAAAACGAGCATATAAAAAGTCATTTTCCGCACCTGTCCGCCAAGGTGGGCAAATGCCACTCAGCAGCAGAAGCAGCAGCAGCAGCGGTACTTCAAGGGCTCTTCCCGCCGCATGATTTACGATCCTCTCCTCCGTGGCGATCTAATCGGCCAACAACGTGGCCGTTCAATGGCAATTGGCTTAATTGAATGTGGACTTTGTTTCTTAAATTATTAGATGTCGCGGATATAAATAAGCTGAAATGTGATTGTGCGAAATAAAGCAATAAAGCTGCCAGGCCATCATAATGGATTTTCTTAAACGGCTATTAATTTCACACCGTTTCTTGTTTATTGCAGATGTTATAAAATAAGTTAATGAGGTGCCAATAACAGGTATTATTTCACTTAAGATATATATCGTATAAATACATGGAGTTTAAAATCTTAAATTCCAATTTAATTAAGCAAATGTAAGCCAAACAAATTTGGCATAAATAATTTCGTAATTTATTGTTTTAGGAAAACCCAACCCAAATATGAAAATATGTTTTCCCCGCCAGGTGTGACAGCTTTTATCATAGCGACATTGTCCATTAAAGATCACTTTGATTCGACAGAAGGTCTTGTTTGGTAACCAAAAATGTTTGCCCGGCTTCTTCCTCCGATGGGAATGGGAATTGGTAATGGAAATTGGAAATGGAAATGGGTGGTTTCTTTGATATTTGGGAGGGGATTTTTCGTTTTTTTGGTGGGACAGAGAAACCGACTACGCGCTGCGCATTTGAAGAGGCTGACATTCAAATATGATATCCCAATACTATATGCGCGTAGATCGAACCGAACGATCCGCATCGCGTCTGATTTTGGTTGTCGTCGCACGCAGTTAACAATCGCATTACAAACAGCAAATGTGTCAGAAATATTGTCGTGAGTCTTTCTTATTTGTTTCTGGTACAATGCTCGTAATTTGGGACTTAAAGAGCTTTCAATGTGTCGTTTCGGCGTGCGCTGCTGGAATTTTAAATTAATTATTTCTTTGACCCCACACGGCAGTTCGTGCCGAGTGCGAGTCGAGTGCGGCGGAGTATCTGGGTGTCCGAGTATCTGAAAGGCCGCCCGAATCGATAGTTGCGGATGGGGAGCGTGAGGCAAGCAAGCACTTGGAGAAATGTAGATATTCTGAGTAGAAATCGGAATGATTAACACATAAATCTCAAAGATGCAGAATACTAAGCATTATGACAAATTAACATGGAATAAAATAGAGATAGGAATAAACTTTAAGTGCTTTAATAAACTTATTTTTTCCATACAAATGGAACATATAACAGAGAATTTTATTTTCCAATTAAATATATTTTCCATACATATTTAACTGCGTTTCTCCCAGTGCAGAATAGGCATATCGGCTACCGCTCCCCTTGCCACTTACTGACATAATATTATTGTAATGTTCGGAATGGCTCGTTGTTCGACTTGGCTCCGCTTCGATTCGATTCGATTCGATTCGAATAGTTCGATGTGTGCCACTTTCTGTCGACTCACGAAGACATGAGCATATTTTGTTTGTAATTTATTAGACAAAGCCGTAGCTCTGCCTACCAAATTAATATCGAACTACTGCCTGGCTCCGTCCCGCGTGTGTTTACCTGGCCTCTTATGAGACCAAACACCACACACACACGGTCTTCGGCCAGAGAACAGCCGTTGGTATCCGCACCGTGGGCAAGCTTAATTCGTAAGAAACAATTTGCATATATATGTCTTGTCGTCCAACAATGGATTGGCAAGGTGTGAATTAATTTGCTCTGCACGCCAGAAGTCAGCCGCTGAGCAGGAGAGCCACACACCATCACAATCAGGATTCCATCCTTCCGTCCGGTTTGGGTCTTGCCCTGCTCTGGGACTGGGACTGGGACTGGGACCTCGTTTCTGCGAAAAGCCCGCATTTGGCAGCCCTTTTACCACTCTGGCCGACTTATCAATGACAAATCTCCAAAATCGTTTACTCTGCCTTTGCCTGTCAATTTGGCTCGCTGACACTTCCCCTGGCTTTAGCACTAGAGCGTTGTCCTCGGCATCCAGTTCCAGAGTTCCCAGTTGCCAGTTGCCAGTTCCCGGGTTCCTGGGCTCCCAGCTCCACAGCTCCCAGTTGGCGGTGTTAACAACCAGACAGGTTTTGTGTACCGCCGCCACACATACCGCACTTTTTGTGTGATTTCGTGTCTCGACTCCTTATTTTCCCGGTGGGATTTGGGGCTTCATGAATGAAAGGCAAAGCCAGGATGGGCACTGGGACGGAGATCCCTGAGCCCCGAAGTCAGCGGACAAGCGGAAGTTGCCGTAGCGTCTTGGCCTCGATTGAGACAATAATCAAACACTCTCGCCGGTTCAGTTCCCCTGGCGGTGAAAGTGGTTGGTGATGATGATGACTCGGACTTAAGGAGAGTGTCTGAGTCGGTTCTGGACCTCACACAGTCATTAGGTCCCAAATCGCCTTCATTTATCGAGCGGACTTTGGGTGATTGAAGGGGCTTGCCAGCTGCCTTCGAATTCTATTCCAATGGGAAATGACTGTGCTCAGGGATAATGCACTGCTAAAAAACAAAAGGGAGGTCATTCAGTTTTGTAGCTTTAGTAAAGTTTGCTTAAGTTAAGCTTACATTTTGTAAGGATTTTAAAGCATGTTTATCTAATCTGTTAAGGTTATGTATCTTAAATTTTTTCTCTAACTGCAAGTTTACCTTTTCTGATTAAAATTTAATTTTAAAATATATATAACATTTTATTCATTTATTTCTCCCTCTGTTTGACCGCAGAGTTGAGCCATGAATTTGTCGCCTGCACGCCGCATTTATTGCGGCCCTCGGTGCCAGCGGTGTGATTAGATCTACGAGCTTCATTGAGCAAGCCCAGGGTGCCGAGAGTGAGGATTCTACGGATCCAGAAAAAGCTAAAGCCGCTGGCAGGCAGCAGGGCAGGATAAATATCGGCGGGCGCGTTGTCAGCTCGGCCCGTCGTCCCAATCGAGACACATTTATTTAAGCCCCACGTTGCTCGCATTGCAAACGGTGATTGCCGTTGCCACCGTCGCCGCTTAAATATTTCGCGTTTCTCCACAGAGCAGCAGACAAAAGCCAGAGTTAAAGGAGCAGGGCAAAAAATAAACAGCGACACAGACACGCTGACAATCGAAATTCGAAATTCTGAATGAAGGCGCAAAGTAAAACAATATCTGATTTGAAGCATCCGGTCGCGATTGTCATTGCCACCTATGCCATGCCACCGACTTGGCGACACGCGCGGTTGGAGGCCTGTGGGTACACTGTGGGTATTATGTATAAGGATTGGAGGAGGTGGCTCAGACAGGGCCCGGACTCCGGACCGAAAATGAGGGCCCCGAACTCACTTCCTGCGACCGTCCGTCCGCCAGGCTGTCCGTTCATTCTGGCCATTCAGTTGCCATCCTCTTGGCTCTTAGCTGTTTGCTGTTGCTGTTGTTTTGCTGTCGCCATTGTCACTGCTGTTGTTGATGGTGATGCTCCGCTCCAGCTCCAGCTCCGGCACTGGCCCAGCTGCAGATACAGATACACATACAGGCAGACCCCGAGATACAGATACAGGGCGGGACGGGGGTGCCGAGTGTGAGATCAATCGTATTTGATTGCAGAATGCGCGGTAGGTAAGCGTTAACGACGTTTTTGAAGTCTCGCTGCTCTGCCTGCTCGCTGCTCTTTGCCTGTTATTTTCCCTGTGTTTTTGCGATTTTTGTTTCGATTTTGGTTTTGTTCTGTTTTTGTGTTGTTTTGTTTCTGTGGCAGCAGCAGCAGCAGCAGCAGCAGCAGCGGCAGCGAGGAGCACGGCACACACAGGCGGCGAGAGCGACAAAAAATTGCGACACGTTATTTCAATTTAAAATGTTTATAATTCAGTGTGTTCTGTGTTTTTTGCAGCTACCTCCTCGGATCCACATTCGCATTCGCATTCACGAGTGCTGGCTGGCTGTCGCCACTTTTGTCATGCTCGGCGAGTGAAACAAAAGCGCTGGGAAACCGAACGAACCCAAGGCGAACGGATCCAATCCCAATCCCAATCCAATCCAGTCGGCGGGCCCAATCCCATCCAGACTCGGATCCAGGCCCGGGCGGGCACAATGCCATGCCATTAGCGTATTGTATTTAAAGTTTCAGCCTCAGCCTCGCAGCTCCGCTAACCCCAAGACTCGACTCAGCCCATCGCCATCCCTCGGATACATTGTTAGCGTTTGCTTATTAAGCGAACGGATGCAGGCCTTTATATAGATTACCACATCATTTTGTTCCTGCGGCGTCTTGCACTCGCGCTGCGGAGAGACCCGGAGGCAGACGTGCTAATATCCAATAAATGCAAATTAAATGCACTCACGGCGCCTCCGCCTGCGGCAGGCACTCCACATACATCAGGATGTCTTCACGGGTTTATCACTTTATAGTTGGCAGTCAACAAAAGGTTCTCGGCTACCCGGCAACATTGTTTTTCCTGGGTGGCCATCATCGCACGCAGTGAAATAAAATGAGAGTCTTAAGGATGAGTGCACAGGAAGAAAAAGCTTAGCTTTATTATTGAGTGAGCCAAAAAGCTGCCTTAAAGGTCAAGAAAATTTATTTAAAAGGTTACTTGCTTTGGTTTCTAAGTAAAACATTAACCTTTTCATAAACTATTTTTATGAAATTATAATCAATTATTTAAATATATATGCCATAAGAGTCCTATATTTCTTTTACTAGTTTTTGTCGGTTTTTATTTAACTACATATATTTCTTAAAAAAGCGTTTAACTTTGAATTACTATTATAAGTATTTGTAAACAATTTTAAATAATTATTAGAAGATATTTTAATAAAGTTATATATTTATTATTTATTTAAATCGTGTCCCTTATTCATATTTATATAGTTACATATATTCCTCTGGCATATTCACAAATTCTTTACAATTTTAATACTAAAGTAAAAATATTGAATTATATATTATTAAATGCTTAAATCAAAAACAAATTAAAAGTTTGTCTGTAATTAAAAAATATGTTTTTTAAATTACAAATCTAAGGATTATTAAACCTTAAAAATATTTTACGGAATTTAACTTTAAAAACCTCTTGTTTTCTTTCTCTGTTTGTGGACCCACACACACACATCGGACGATGCTGGGGTCCATTAAACGGCAAATACATTTATGACCGTAATTACACCATAAAATTCAAATTATATCAACAGACCAAAAACCGCACATTGTGTCCAGGCCGTGACTCAATCCTTGGGCCTCGGCCTTCGGGCAACTGGTAACTGGGGCTCTCTTGGCCTTGCGGTTCGCCGGGGACATGGACATGGACATGACACTGGCCATAAACAGCCAGCTGTGGGCTCTGGCGACGGCCTGGAGTCGGGCCTATTTAGCATAGTCGACGGCGGCAGCATCTATTCTCTCAGCACTCTCCATGCTGCACACTCCCGGCTCCTTGCTCCACGCTCCGTACTCCACTTATTTTTACTACGAGTAACTTGTAGCACAATAGTCCGGCGGAGGCTTTGTCGGCACGCCCACGGCTCCTGCCCCTCCTCCATTACGGCCCCGTTCCCGCAGAGAAAGTCGTTGCTGACTTGGGCTGACTTGACTTGGCCCCGGCCGGATTATCCAGCAATGCTAAAAACTTTTTAGAAGTCATTAAAACCTTGTAGTGGTAAAATTAATTACTTGTAGTTGCAAACAATGTAGCCACGCCGCAAGCAACATTTCCATTCCGTCTTCTCCTTTTGGGGCCCCGCTCCTACCCGGGGAGTCCCCGGCAGTCCCTGGAAAAGCGGGGTCCGAAGTCGCCAGACGCCGCCCAACATTCTCGGGCAGACTAAATGCATGATGGTGAAAACATATTCACTTTGAAATTTATTAACTTTGCGTGTTTTGTTGAATTAAGAATCCAAACGTAAAAGTTTCGAAAATGTTAGCTAAAAGCCGTCCGTAGACCCATTCGAGAGTCTCATGCATATTTATGTATCATTTCCTCCACGCGGCCACCGCGGCAAGCAATTCGTTTTTCTTCTCTTTATTTTTTGTTTTATATTTTTTGTAGTGCTAAGCGACTTAAAGCGCTTCCATTAAAGAGTACACATTGTTTCATTGAGTGATGATCGCCGAAACAAGGAAGCAATATGGAATTCCAATTTGGCGGCTATACTTAATTATTTGTTTGGCACAGCTCTTTAATTACTTGTTTTTCGGTTGTTTATATCATTCGTGGCAAAGGAAAAGTGATTTGAAATTCCAATTAGAGTTTAATATGTGCTTCTTTAATCGTGTTACTCCTTTAATCGCTTGTTTTGGCATGTTTTTTATGATATTTATAAGGAAACTGAAGTGGAATAATATAAGGTGGGTTATGATATAGTTTCCTGGAGGTGCTTGAGAGGGAAATCAAAGTAAAAGGTTTTTATAGGAGTATTAATAGGTAACTCTGCAATTGTTTTTGTAATGTTTTTAATTTTATCTTGAAACCTATCAAAAATAGAAAACAGAATCCGTTAACATTCTACAACTTTGCAACTTATTTCGCTGACATGTTACATGTGCCCAACTACTTACTTTTAAATGAATTGTTATAGGTGGCCTCCTCGTCGCGAAGTGCCACTTCCGCGTTCGCGTCGGCTCCATTATCGATAAATGTTCATTACTTTCAATTAACGCTCCTTAATTGAACATGACGTATTTATGAGTTGGACACCGGACACCGAGCCCCGAGCCAATCGCAGCCACGCAGGACGATTGGTCCCGGCGACAATTGCATGGCCCTTAATTGGCGGTCGTCGGGGATATATACAGAGGCAGCAGTGTGCTCCATGGGGGCGATATCGGGGAAGATACAGACGCATATAGCTCACTGGGAGCAGCGTTAATTGTTTATAGGCGACACACCGAAAACTGCAGTGGCGGCAAACCAAGCGACGAAAGTGCAAAACGCCATGAATCATATTTTGCCAATTAAGCATGATCCGATGTAACCCCAGTGCCAAGTAGCCATATAGTGCCATAAGCGAAATCCGAATCGGAATCTGAATCAAAATCAAAACCAAAATTGGAGGCGCAGCAAAAGCTGGAGGGAGGGAGAGAGCGAGGGGCCTTCTTACACCACGCCGGAAATCCAATGTAGACAGCATTGGCGACTGGGGCGTCGACAGCGGTCTGTCCGTCCGTCCGTTGAGCCGTCCGCCTGTCCGTCCATCCGTCCGACCGGATGGGCTATTGGGACCACCAAAGAACAACAAAAATGTGCACACTTTCGACTGCAGAATGCGAAAATGCGAGCGCTGCACTTACATTCCCGTTTGTAAAATGCGATCGCCGCTCATATTTCACTCCGATCTCCCGCGATTTCTGGCCCCTCCCGGCCGTTGCTAGAGTTTCCCGTGTGGGGTCCCGGGACCCCCCAGAGTGTGTGTGTTGTGTTTGGCATTGTGGCACTGTGTGTGCGAACTACAAAACCCTCGTTTAATTACAATTTGCATTCGATTTGCATACAAAAGGCTGCGCTAATAGAATCAAGAAAATTAGCTCGTGTCGCCGAAGGTCGTGATCGCTGAATTACGGAGTCGAATACCAAATGCGTCATGTGCTACTCACAAACTATGTAGTTTGTAAAACAACTGCTCCGATTTGAATACAACATTTGAATAGAACTATTCAAGAATATTGTCTGCTGTGGAAAAAAAAGTGCTTAGGCGACAGACAAAAAAGCAGTGGTATTTGAAATTTAATTCTGTTGAAATTAAAGTACTTGGAAACCTTAAATACATTGTGTTCAGAATTAGATTTCTGCATAAATTTCAGGAATATTCAGAATGGTGGAATAGGTTTTAAAAATGTATCTATTTTAATGAAATAAGTTTGTAATAGGTTATTGCTTCATATAGGAAGTAAGAACATTGAAACATGAGTTATATTACTCAAGCTTTGGTTTATACATCAATTTCAGGGAGTTTATTTATAAACAAACTTAATAAATTAGATTGAATATACATCCAAATTGTTTAAAGTTGGTTGTATAAGGGTATCTCTCTGGATAGGAAGTAAAAATATTGAAACATAACATATTATACATTAATTTCAGGGAGTTTATTGATTTTCAGTAAATAAATAATATATATTCATATAAATATAAATGCAAATGTAAATCACCTGTAACACCATTGAGAAAATAAATAAGAATATTGGAACAGTATTTAAAGCATATAGCTATAGATATATATTTTGAAAAAATTCTAATTAATAACCTTTAGTTTGATAAATAAAAATAAATAAATTTATAACTTCATAAAATATTAAAAGAAAATGTCAGGCTTAAAAACAGTCCATAGTTGGCTTACTACATTAATTTTTATCTTGTTTTATTATAAAAATGTATCTCAGTATGTTACAAAGTTAAATAAAGTATTTCATAAGCCTAACTTAGCTTCAACCCATCTCCTACCTTCCCCCGGCTTGTAATAAAAAGTTTACTTTTAAGTTCACAGTTTTGTCCTACTTAAACGCTTAAATTTAAACCAAAAAATCGATTTCTTAAGTGACATTAATACGCTCTTATTCCGTTTCCCTATCACACAATTTGTTTAGACAGGTTGTTGCATTTACATGCTGCCAGCAATTGATATACAACTTCCGCCAAATCAGGAAAGTTCAGCTGGGAAAACCTTCTACCCCCCGCAGGGAAAGTCTTCGGCTGAGCAGCTGAACTGTTTCCATTATTTTTTGGCATATATCCACGAGCCAACCCCCATTTCATCTGCGTCATCGGAATTAATTCACAGCAGCGAACATACTCATTTAATAAACGAGAACTGCACTTCTTTCGCGTTTCTGAATGAAACCTCAGCGCTCAGCTCACCGCTGGCTGGTGGTGTCGATGTCAGCAAAGTTAATTGATCGAGCCCCGGAAAGTACACACATGCAAATAATGTGTACATAAACACTATTAACCCGAAAACGCTGAGATCGGGCTTTGACTTCGGGGCGATGAAAAAATCCAAAAAATTCATATAGGCAATCTCTGGGCGAGAAACGGAAATGGACTATGAGTCGGACACAAAAAGTGTATATAGTTGGTAACAAAATTAATTCGTTGACAGTATGCGAATGTTATAAAACCGATTTTATCGAGTTTTGCTTTGAGGCTTCCGGAGCTGATAAATCGGCGACATACTTTCTGTGAGAATATATACTTCGTAGATAATTACCGGGGACGGTTTTCTGCACTTTTCAATTAATTAAGCTCGATAGAATCGTCCCGGCTAAGGAAATTAAATTTATCATATTTCCCCCGATATTATTATATTAAATTTGGGTAACAAGGGCCCTGTGTAGGCGCCGCCTTATCGCCGTCAAAGAAAGCCGCGGCTTTGTACGGCGGCGTTCAAAGTGCAGAAAGTTTCATTACGAATATATGGAAAGTCTGCTCCGGATTTGTGGTTCTGGCCTGACAGAAAGTCTCGCCAGAAATTAATTGCCGGGCGTATGGACATGACACGGGAGATCACGAGACCGAGTGGAATCGAGAGCTATTAATCGGCGCTCGGGAGTGACAAACATCTATTAGGCGTTTAATTAAAAGTTTCGCATGAACCGGCCATTGATAGCGATGGGCCAGCGGTGGCTCCACTCCACTCCAGATGTCCGATGTCCCGTGTCCGATACTCGGACAGAGTGTCAAATTCGGCATTTCAAGTTGCCGCTCTCAGATAGCGGCAAAGAGCAAACACAAATATTTGCCTACAATTACTTACCGCCGGATAGGCAGATAGCCGCATGGCCGTACAGCTATGGCCGGATGAGACAATGGTCTCGGCCCTGTCCACGTCTGTGTACATAATTGGGCTATCTGCCAAGTGCCAGTGCTGGATGGCCAGTGGCCGGCCAGTGGAGGCGCTCTGCCTGGACAGAATACGGCAATTAAAACGCGATGGCCAGATATGCCGCCCGATCGGGCATGAAGTGGCTATGGCGACAGGCTGCCGATCAGAACGGCCCTCCGAAAAATACACCCACAAGCCCAGGGGCATGTCCAACCTGTCATCACATTCTTGGGGCTGTGCACTTCAAGTATAGTTTGTCATTAACTAAGTTTCTTATGGGAAGTTAATCACTTTATTTTAAATTTATCAGCCTATATTTATAGGGGGTTTTAAGTTAGTTCCTATGTTTTATATTCTCTTTTTAATTGAAAGGAAGAAGAGCTTTAGGATACAGACACTAACAATAAGGCGGATAAATATATCAATATGTTATCTTGATTTCCATGATTTTAATTGCCACTTACTTCTAATTTTTGGGGTTTTTTAAAAAATCTATAATCTATGAATACGGAAAATGGAATACAGAATTCAGCAAACTATTTTAGATCTTTCGTATTCTGCTACTAAAAATGTTGTTAAAGCCTTTTTAAGAATTAAATAGTCATACATTACTTTAAAGTTTAAAGTTTACTCAGCGCTAGCTTACGTAAATATATTATTAAATAATACAAATGCACCTTTTAAAGCAATTTTTTTCTCTTAATTTGATTTCATGTGGCTAAACATATTTTTTAAATATATTCTACAGTTTCATTAAGTTTATTAAGAAACAACAACGTTTCTTTATAATACTTCACATATTTTAGAAATTAAATTTGCCTTAAATTCATGCAAGTGCAAGTTGTAACAATGTATTCCCGCTTCTCACAGACAGTTCCATTAGCCGTGGAAAAATTAAGAACGATTTAGATTCAACCCAGAATTAAAAATGAGAAGTGCAGGCATGCTTTTTCTTTATTTTAGAGAATCAGCTCTGAGTTAACTCAATGAATCAACGCTAATTAATGTCGAAGGATAGACAATGTTGCAGGCGAGCGTCGGCAAAGGAGCCGAAAGCCCATCCCCGAAATTGCAACACCTGTCTCTTGGTCTCCGGGTCTCCTGGTCTGCTGGTCGAGCGGTCGCTCACCTGACGGCGATGCGGAAAGTCAGTGACTATGTAATACACTGTGTTTTGGTCAGCCTAACCGCACGGACTACACTCATCCGATTAAACTTTTAAATAGATGTCAAACAAACTACATTCTGCTGGCTACAAGGACTTTCGTTGTCATCGTCCTGTCCAGTCCGCTCCACGTCGATGTCTTAGGCCTGCCTGTGTGTGGATATACCTTTATCCCCCGGGTGTGTCCATGTCCTTGTGTGTTATCCTGTGAGTGTCCTGTGGCGATTCAACCACCGACGCTTGCTGGTCAGGGTCGTGACGGACAAATGTCCGAAATTTGAAACTTTAAATAGCAGTCTTTGGATCATGTCCGGGGGTCAGCAGACACCTCTACACCTCTGATCCGAAAGGGCCATCTCCCGGGGAAGTGGAGCTACCTCAGCGGCGGGGCGGGGCTCCGATGAGCCGGGCTCCGAAATTAGTTCTGATTTACCACTGTTCCAACAGACTGTCACAGCGGCGTGACAAGGATTGGCTTTTCGGTCGGTCACATGTCGCCAGACTCTGTGGCGGTGTGTGTCTCTGCGTATCGTGTAAACATTTCGAAGGACCACACCTGCCGGAACACGTGTACATAATTATACGTGCTGGAGAGTCCACAAAGTCTATTAACTAAACTCGGACGGTGGGGCTTATAATTTTTTGATGAGCGACTATTGAAGCGTTTATTTACTTGGTTACATGGCTGGCGCCACATGCACAGGCTTGTATATATCGCTTCATTAGATTTCATTTCAAATGTGTTTATAGATTAAAAAACTAATTTATATTTAAATTTAAAGAGATGCCTTTTAAATTTTTTAGTCCACATACTTTGTAGAATATTTGATGTAAAAACACTGCCTTCTGTAACCAACAGATAAATAATCCCAGAGTCATTCCCTCTTCAATTCAGTTGTTTAATATATTTTAATTTTTCTTTGAACTCAAAATGTCAACGCACATCCCTCAGAAAGTCAAGAAGTCTGCCCGGCAAGCTGTCGTTGACAATATTCACAACAAATTTATCTTCCCCCGCTGGAGTATAAATACGTATATCAGTGCGTTTGGATAAGACTCTCGTCCTCTTTAAGTGACAGCTCTTCTTAATAAAAATGAATTATCCAACATCCGATGGCGCGACACAAACAATTTGTTTCGCTTCGAAATGAAACAATTAGATTCTAATTTTAGGATGTGGCCCGAACAAGTCAATTTTCATTCCCAAATAATTTAGGTCGTAAGAAGAAGTAAGATGTGTTGTGGCGTTGGTAAAATAAGGTGGGAGGGGATCATCCCTTATCAAAGTAACACATTTAGAAGTCTTTTCCTTGCATATACGTATGTGTGATTTTTATTTAGAATTTGGAACAAATGTCCTTCACGTATTAAAGTCAGTGAAATAGGGCTTAACCCGTACTTAATAAGGAAACATTTTATACATTTAATAAATGAGACTGAGTAACCCTTATAAAGAATGGATGTAATAGCATTTTATCAGTTCTATATTCAATTTAATATAATATAAATCTAAATTACAAAAGCAGTGTAAGGATATTAAGTTCAGCCCTTGCTTTAACAATTTAAAGAGATATCGCAAGTTAATACTTTAGTTGGCAGAATTTCCCAATATTTAAAAAACGATGTAAAAAAGTTATATTCTTAAATTGTTTGAAGTAATGGTTTCATGTTTTACACAAATAATGCTTATATATTTTATATTAACATTAAATAAAAGTTATTGATCTGCCTTATTATTTGCTTTAAAAAAATATGAAGGTTTTCTATATTCCTTAAAAGAATAATAAATATATGTAACAAATATTTTGCAAATGAACTAATTGTAACAATTCATTTGCTTCAGTTCCCAATTGGTTCTTCTGGCAATTTATTCTAAATATTGGCTTTATAGAAATCTTGTATGAATTGACAAACTTGTTAAGCTTGGACACTAAATAAATTAGAATTAAATTTAGGTAATATTTTATTTTCGCACAATTTGTATTACATTCTGGTCAAGCATAAATCTCACTACATATAAGTTTTTCGATTTGATAAATTGCAAAAATTGCAAGGAGAAAATGCACTGCTTGATAAAGATAATTTTTTCATCAAAATTCACAAAAAGGACGACCCCTGTACACCATAAACTAACAAAATTGAGAGTAAAAAACCCGTAAAATAAAATTCAAAACCACAAATCTGATACTACAAAAATATCATAAATCCCCAAAAGCAAACTGACACATATCGCAGATCAATATTAGCGCCTGGATCCAAACACTTAACCCCCGGTTACGTGCACACACACACACACACAGAAAGTTACACCGCCGCACAGCTACAGCTACAGTTACTGTTACAGTTACATGTGTTTCCAGCGATTTCGAGTGTATACAAATGTCTCTTTCTGTTTTCGATTCGGTTTTGCGGGGTCTGAAACACACTCGCAGGATCCATTAGGAGTGCGGAACACCAATTAAAGTTTTGCACGGATTACCAGCGCGAAGAAACGAAAGGAGACGAGAGTGTGTGTGCGTGTGTGCGAGTCGTGCATGTGTATTCGCCAAAGGGGAACGGCGGTGCAAGAGCGAGCGAGATGGCTCGCTCTCAGCCATCACTCTGGCTATCCTGCTCGCTCTCGCTCCGCGCAGGCCGCAGATAAATGCGCAGCCATTTTTTAACGGGCGGTGCCTAAATAACGGAAGCGCTTGGGACTTTTGCAGAGTGCAGGCGGGGGAAATAAGGGGAAATTTACCGCAGATAGTTGGGAATTTTCAGCTGATTAGCCGCCACAGCTGTGCATAAATTGACGAATTTTCTGCCTCAGAGGCAGAGACTGCGCGCTGCTCGATACCGGAAATTTCCCGAGCCGCCTTGCAGTTGGAAAATTCGAACTATCGGAGCGTCCCGAAGCTCCCGAAGTCCCCGAAAAAGCTGCCGAAAAGCTCGCAATGCAACTTGGCAAGCTGCACCTAAACCGTAATATTGAGTCGCCACAAAATGGCGACGCTGTCGCAATCGGAGTGCTGCCGATAAATCAAAGTTCCTGGGATCGAGAAATGAGGCTTTACAACAAATACGCGCAGCATCCAGCGGAGGAGAGCAGAGCGGAGCAGCAGCGGACCATCAGCGGAGCAGCAGCGGAGCGGCCTTTCATCACAGGGAATTAATCAGAGCAGATGGAGCAGCGACAACCGAAAAATAACGACGCGGCATCTCCCAAAGAAAACGGCCGCGAGCCAGCGCTGCGTTATCTCCTCAATCTGAATGAATCGCCGCCACAGCAGCAGCATCGGCATCGGGCTCTTTAGTGCGTGTCCACCGCGTCACCGGACCTTCGAATCGGGTGAGGATTGGTCCCGGGACTGCGACATGTATTCGAATGCATCCCATTTACAGAGTATCTGCAGGGAGAGAAAATTCGGGGACCCACATAGTTGGTTTCAGAAAAGGTGCACCAATGTGTGTTCACAGAGAAAGGATGCTTTCAGAACAGGATGTCTAAAATTATAATTATTTTTTATCATTAAATATATAATTTACAATTTAATTTCAAGCACAGTGTGAAGCATTTACCTATAAATGTTTAAGAGACTTACAAAAATATTTCACAAGACTTTAAGTAATTGTAGCCTTCCGCAGGAAGCCTGTAAAATACAATATTTATTTGCTAAATTTATATATTCCTTCTCTATATATATTTTTTCCTTGTCTTACAGGTACTTTTTTCCCCAGTGTACCTCAGCATCTGTGCCCCTGGTCAATGGCGCTTGGAGACGACAGCAGCAGCAGCGGAATGTCACCGCGGCAAGTATCCCAGCGAGAGAAGAGACCCTCTTCGGCGGCAACTACATACAATAATATACATATACACATTTCTTTATAAGGTGTACCCATCCAGGAGCATCCATCAAACGCGCGCCCCGTTCATGTCAAATTATAAATTCCCGAAAAAATTTAAATCTAATTTTGCCGCGGAGTCTGCGGCCAGGCACGGCCTTCGTCGTATTCAAATACATAATGGATTTTACTTTTGGCTGACAAGTACAAGCCCATTTAATCAATAATTAACGTAATCCATCAAGTACAAAGTGTCAAATGCACTCGCGAGCCCATCAGGACTAAAAGGATTTCGGATTTACCCGAAAAGCGCATCGCCTCGCCTCGGCTGAGCGTTGACAAAAAATCAAGTTGTCGCAAGGACACACGAAACAAATCCGCGCCCGTCACATCTGCATGTCGAAAAACCAGCAGAAAAAGGAGACTCCTGGCTGAAACAACCCCCGAGCCTGGGCATCCGAGAGACTAACTTTAACCCCTCCTCTGGCTGCCGTCTGTCACTGTCGAGATATCAGAAGGATATCAGGCAAGGGGTCTGGGATGGGTATCGGAGTGAGAATGGGCATTAAACTGAAACAGCAGAGAGCAGCAGCTTATCTAAGCCGAGAAGTCGACCCTGATCATTCTCCGTCCTTATAGATAGCCCCTGTCCAGTGCTCCTGCTCTCCAAATGGGCATCAAACTACGCGTACAAATGTCCATTTTTCAATTTACCTGGCCAGGTCCACTCCACCTCCACGGCCACACCACTCCCCCGCCATAAATTGAATCTGAAACGAAATAAAACCGTGCGCGAGGGTACGGATACGGGCACGGGCACGGGAAGTGAGCAAACAAACGGACAAACACCCACCGAATCGCTCTATAAATTAGCCCTTGGCCAGCGACCGTTGACCAGTTGTCCAGTTAGTTTAGCTGGCGGGCAAAAGACCGTGAAATTTTCCCAATATGCTGCGTTTTATTTGCGTTTCCCTCCACCGAAACGCCACTCATCCCGCCATTAACCATATAGCAGTTACCAATTGACATTGCGCTGGCCATACGTTTATATACAGCCGGGGTCGAAATAATAACTCTTAGCTACAGTTGAGGGAAAGTATCTAAAGTCATTTAAATAATTCTATTAATTTACTCATTGGAATTTTCTAACGGAATCTCTTGGGTAATTCACTATTTATTTATTGCTCAGGATACTTTTCAAACGTGTCAACTAATAAATAAGATTTATTATAAACTCTTTTGAAAACAGAAACATTTCTTAGCATTTTCGATATATTAATTAATTAATATACATATAAAGTTAATATAGTTAATTACTATAAAAGATTTCTTCTAAACTCTAACCATTTTAGATATACATTTAATTCCCCTTGCTATCATTCTGACCGCTGCTGTAGCAGGCTGTGGGACCTTTCGGGAATGCTCGCATTTAAATGCCCCGCTTGACGTATGAATAAATTATGCCCCTCGTCCCCGCACGATCGACTCTTCGGCTAGTTAACATAATTTCAAAGACAAAGGCAACGCTCTACATATTATCCCAAAGGGACGAGGACTGGGACTGCAACTGGAGCTGGACAGCCGAGGGACAGTTGACAGTCAGCCGCTTCGGTGGGGAAAATTTATATGCCGCAATTTGTCAATTGTTGCAATTTCTCTTTGTGCGCGCTTGCATCTATTTAGTTCCCAAAGAATAGCCATAAAGTGCCTCATAAATAATTGAAATGTTTGTGTTCATTTGTTGTGAGCCATCTTGTCGAATTTAAGGTATCCGAGCATCCGTTTCAAAGCCAAGGGATCCTGAATGTTTATATTCAAAAGTAGTTTATGAATCATTACTGAAGGGTGTCTTTGACTTTTAAAGATAAGTAACGAAATAAGTCAGATCTTATTCAATTAATGTGTTTTAAATACTACTTGTTAGATACTTTTCTGCACTTAAAGGATGCTACTTGGCTTGGCCACTGATCAAGGACTTAGTACGCAACTTTGTTGCTCCTATCAAGAGTTAATATTTATTTATTTAATAATTTATAACTCATTGACTTCTCACCTCAGGCATATAATTCCCTGAAACAACGGCCAGCTGTAAGAGGAGACTGCTCCGAAAAAAACTCAGAAGAAGAGCTGGCGTAACCCGAGTCCTTGTCGCTGGATGTACATAAGTAAATGAGCTTTAAAATAATTTAGCTATCTGCTGAGCACATGTGTTTGTTTGTTTTCCCCTGCTCAGAGATACCAGTTACCAGTTCTTAATGCGAGTGCGGACAGAGAGATGTCCCGCCTGACGTTTATGAAAAGCCATCGCAGCATCAAAGCCAATTAAGATACCGGGCACAGGCGAGGCCTGGAATACGCGGCTAATTTCCGCGACAAAGCCGACAAACGATCCCAGTCCAGGCCGGAGTCCGAGGAAGCGGCACTTTTGTCGCAAACACAGGCCGTAAAATTAAGAACTCTGATTGGTAACAAATGTTTTTGTTCATTCGAGTGATAAAAACGTAGCGAACCGAAAAGATATAAAAATCTCTTTAGTGTCTGGCCAGCGCGGCGATGATAAAATATTTAAATGAGCGCCGAAATGGGAAGGTTCTCGGATCGAATCGGATCGGATCGGACATTTGGGAAATCAGAGACCGAGAGCAAACCTTAATGGCCGCGCGCACGAACTGGGACTCGAGCTGGTCCTCGAACTGGGCCTCGGACTGGGCCTCGGCTTTGGCCTAAAGGCAAGCAGGGCCCAAGGGCAAAGTGTGAAACATCGCCAATAGCATTCGACGATAACCAGTGCGTCCCGAGTAAGTCGGTCGCCTGTCATGATTAAAAGGAACTCCGGTGCCGGCTAGGATATTAAATTACAGCAATAACTGGCAAAGACAAGGGCCAAGAGCCGGGCAAAGGCTTGCCGGTTGCCTTTTGGGCAAGACAACCAGCCCAGAACGACGGCCAAGCCCAGGCTGAAACTGAAGCAGAAACAGAAACGACCACGACAAAATCATAAAAGGCATAAACAGTTGTAAAGACCCAAACCACAAAGGGCGTAGAATCAGAATTGAGCACTAAAACGTTATCGAGGACGGCACAGATTAACTAGCCTTTTTTCCGCTGTGCTGTGTGTCCCCAGCTCCAAGCAGGTAGTTCGTTGCATCCGAAAGATACTCGTACTTGTGCGACATTACGATCATTACCCCGTGTAACAGATACCGATACGCAGGGAAAGGGCCGGGCCAACGGCAGGCAGACAGGTCGACCTGTCGTCGTGTAATCCCGTCCCGCCCGGCAATTATAACCATATATAGGAGGGATACTCCTCTCTGGGTACTACAAGATCTCCCCCGCTGGCCACGACGACCCACAGCCGAGCTATTGTCCAAAAAATTGTCATTCACAACTGTCTCGCCGATAAGAAACAATTATCGGGCGGGAAGCCGGAGGACAGCGAGGAGAAATCACATTGAATGGCGCCAGTTTCACAATGAATCTCCCTTCCAGGGGACAAGTCCAGCGTTTAGATTTTGTCATGCCTCTTAAAAATGTAGGTTACATAAAACTATTTATGGGTTATGGGTCAGCGGCGACAATGGCTACCAGGAGATCGTTCAAACGTGGGAATGCGATAAGGTTACCGATCCTCGGACTCTTTACACAGCACTTAAGAGTGTTTCAGATTTTTTGAATTGATTCTGTGATCGTTGAGGCAGAAGTAAGTAAATGAATATCGAAAAATACTATTAATTTATATATTGATTCAGCAAGAAGTTCAGCAGAAGTTTCGTTATTTAATAGTTTCGAAATAATACAAAGTAGCTAATAAAAGGTCTGATAAACTGATACATCAGTTATTTCACGTTAACACCACACACTTTTCCACCCCAAATACCATTCGGGAGTACAGATCCATTGATGGCAGCCCTTCAAGGAACATAATTTACTCCACGTGTCGGGGATTACATATCAACTATGCCACTGTGCTCATTTCGGGGGCGTGCCACGGCAAACGCCTGCTGTTAATCTTTACCTTCCTGGATTGACATTTATATAGCCATTCAAGAAAGTGTGTATACAAAGCAATATTTAAGGATAGACGTCGACTGATGTTTATAAAGGAATTTAAAATAATCCTTATGAATAAGTAGACTAATGAATTCTTCCTTCTTCCTTAAGAATTTCTTCGGCTAAATAATAATTTGTTTTTTTTTTTATTTAGGTATAAATTTTTATATAACTGTATTTATCTTCGTAGTTGTGACTTTTGATGCATCTAAGTAGCTATGACTTTAAGCTTCCATTTGTCAAAAAATATAGTTAAAAAATCTCGAAGACTGTGTGTTTAATAGTTTTCTAATTTGACAGACTAGAATTGGCGATTTATATTCAGAATAGCAAAGTAAAGAAGTTCACAAAGAATTATTTCTCTTTATAAACTCCTTTATGTTTCTTTATGAGTAATTCAAAATGAATTGTGGATCAATTATATTTATGGTGTATTTTTTTCTTGTATAATAAATAGGAGAAGTCATTAAGTTTCTGGTCAAATTTGTATATTCAAGTTTGTCTAAAGGAGTTGTTTTCCGATTTCATACAAATAAGAAAATCTCATTGTGTTTCCAAAGTGTTATGACTACATACAGATACATACATTAAAAGATCTCTCATAAGCAACTGGCCTGCATGGATGGAGGCAGTACTGATCCCCTATCCTCTCGAAAATCCTTCTCATATTCAAATCCAAATCGGCGCCGGCGCCACCTGCCATCCCGTCGCTGTACTTTTGCACGATCCGCTGCCGTCGTGTAGTTGTTACCCCGTCATCCGGTTGCCTTGGCCCCCGATCTCGCCCAGAGACCGCGAATAAAGGCGATCGCCAACGAAGCAAACTACGAGGTGGCCGCGGCAGGAATTGCCAGAAACATTGTTCTCGTTAAACAGAATCATGTCCAGTGCCCTTGGAGGTCGATCGTGGGCAAAGCTGAGCAGGGCTGAGCGATCCGATTGCGGGCCACACAGGAATCTCTGTCCCAGTCTCAGGCCCGATCCCAATCCCGATCCCAATCCCCCATCCAGATGATAGAGACAAGCCCGTGGCAGGGGGCTGTTTCATTGAGAGTTGCTGGCTGGCTTCTAATGACATCTAGTCCTAGACTCCTAGATATCGTTATCTCGTCCTGCAGAATCGGAGAGACAGCCCCGAGTCCGAAGTGAAACCGCAATGACCCCGATCGCCGCAGGAGCATTGTCTGATCCTCAGGCAAAGTCGGATGAGCAGAGGCTTCGGAGGAGGAGTGTCTAATGCCCGACGCCCCGCTGCGAGGTGAGCACACAGCCGCCTATAATTGAGTTATACATCCGACTGGCCAAGTGACCCCTCGGCGTTTGGGTTCCTCCTCCTCATCGGAGTCCTGCAGCTAAGCGGACAATGTTTTGACATAAATAAATGCCTGAATGAGTTTATGTGATGCCAGCTTACTTTGACTTTCTATGCGCCCCGAACTCGGTTTTGGCATGATTTATGGAGCACGATCCGGCGACTGCTCAAGACATTACTTTCGTATATTTCGCATTAATGGGGGATCGGGGATCGCAGATTGGACGGGGATGGTTATGGTCCCGATGCTAATTCGTATTCAGGTAGTGAGCGGAAAACAATAAATATATTGGCAGCCGGCTTGAAAGCGGAGGAGATATTATGACATATACCTTTTTATATAAATAAAGATGCCCAGAAAATGGTTTACATTTAGTGTGGTCACATGTGTGATTCGTTATTTTCCCTAAACAAACTTTGATTCATGGTTTGGAAGATTTAAAATTATTTAAGGGTCGCAAAAGATGTTTGTATTACATTTTTCTAAGCAAAGTAACCACAGAGCATTAATTCTTTTATATAGATTAAAATTTATATTAAAATAATGTACACCTTGCCACGCACTATAACAATTTGTGTCTTTTTCTAAGAAAACTAAGATAATAAACAAGACAGTCCCATTTCACATTTAATTTCTGAATATTATCAATCCACGAATAACTATAGCAAGTGTTCATCTATTAAAACATTTAAAATACATTGTCCTTTCATTCGTTTGGTTTAAACTCTGATTAGGATATGTAAAAATATCCTTAAATCTAAATATTACATTTATAATTATAAGCTTTTTCTTAAAGTTTCCTTTTTTTAATGGCAATGTTTTTATTAAAACATATGTTACCCAGTCATGGCTGATGTAAATAAAAAATACAGCGAGTAAATGTAATTTAAAGCCTCTACAGTATTTATTACATCAATTTAACAATATCCTGCTTTAATGCAAACACATAAACTGGTTTTTTGGGCATAAACATATAAGAAACAGATGTGGAGGTGTAAATATGTTTCGCTGCAATAATTAAACACATAAGTATGCTTCACAAATTGCATTTCAAAACGGGTTGCATACTTTCAGGGTTGGAACTTTATTTCCGTTGTAAGTGGCGTATGCGCGATCGGCATTTCCGCTGGGCAATTTATTTCATAAAATTTTAATAAATCATATATAATATAATATATTTCTTTATGGAATTTTTTGCTAATTTGCTTATTGAATTTTATATTTTTGAATCTTATAAATTAAGAATTAATCTTTTTGATGGTCTCCATAATAAAAGCAAGGATCTATGAAATTTCCAGGTACATTATTTTGGAAATGTATCAATTTGAATATATTTTGTTTGACAGACAATTATTATTGTAATATTTATTTATAAAGTTAAATAGTTGAATCATTAGTAATATTATGTGCAGCTTATATATCATCGTAAGAGCTTATATAAAAGAAATCAAATAATGGAAACCTAAAGAGTGAAGAAATGTATAAATATTTTAAAAATAATTTGACTCGCTTTACTGCGAAATATTAACATATTTATAATATTTGTTTATTTTAAGAATCCTCGAATTAATTAATAAGTACGTTGCGGCTAATTTATTCAGGTCGTCAAAGCTATTATGTTTTATTCAGTCAATCTTCATGTATAGAAGGACCGTACTGAAAGTTTCAGGTAGAGACATTTAATCAAGATTAGTATTTATTCAGATTAAAGATTATAAGTAGAGTTTATAGATCTATAAAATTAAAAACCCAAGACAAATAATAAATAAACAAATTAAGTATTTTTTATTAAAAAATCCTGTTGGATTCGAAAAATAAATTATTTAAGCTTAATAAAACATGCTCATCCTTTTTCTACACATTTGGTTGTTTTATCCTTTAGCAAAAATGTAATTAATTTTTTAATTTTAAAAATTATAGGGAGCTTTAAACTCCTGCTAACAAATCATAAAATTCTCTTATATTACAATCTTATATTTATTTACATGTTCTATCACGAATTAATAATAAATGTCTTTTACTTTCTGGCAATCGGATACAATTAATATTCTTATATCAATATATTTTTCAATCTCCTTAAAAACGAATCAATCATTTTTCTATAATAATCATATACCTTTTGTTGATGTATGACATACAATGAACTTACAGTAATCTATAAGTAAATTTATATCTTTTTGATACCACTTTATAAAATAATTTGCTCTTTCCTATCAAAGCACCTTTATGGTTCATGACAATTTTTATGGGATAATTTAAATCCTTAATCTATATAACAGTTTGTTTCACAGTATCACGAGTTAACTTATCGGAAATATAATTTTAGAAATATTCCTTAAAGCTGGTTATTTGAAGTTTGCCGGTGATCCAACAGTCTCCTGACGACAGATACTTGTAAACCTCTGTAAAATATAATTATTAATACACTTTTCTTTGAATTATTCAGCTCGAAAACGATCCACACAAACCATTCAGCACCAAAAGTGACCATGCTTCCTTCAGAATCTGCTCCTTGACAATCTGAAACAATGATTAATATTAAGGCGGTGAACTTTTGCTCAAAAGTAAAACGAAAGAGTATTAATCAAAAGCCATATTTACCTGCATTCAAAGTGCACTCGTTCGACTTCGGATGGAGGAAAAGATGAGGGAAACGAAGACGATGTCCAAGTGGAGACAGTTTGTCTGGTTTGACTACCTGTTGGATGGGCACACAGTTGGAAGCGTGGAAGAGGCTGCCCGACTCATCCATCGGATAAGAATCTTACTCAATGGATCGAAAATGAATGAATCAATTTCATACCAAAATCAAGTTTATTTTTGTCTTAATGTCGGTGAATCGAGAATGCATCGGCATTTGGGCTTTCCACATCTGAAATATCAAGAAGATTAACCGTAAGATAAAGAGTTTCCGGTCAAACAAAATAAATGACACAACGAGTTGACAACAGTGATGATTGGCAATAAGGGATGTGTGTGATTTGGTATATAAATTTAAATATTGATGATAATATTTTTGGGTTAATTAAGTGTTTTGTACTATTAAATTTAAAATAATGATTTTGAGCACGAGTCTTAGGTATTTTCTCTATTCTCTTGAGATATATGTAAATGTTAAACAATTACGAGTATTTTTGATTCTTATTAGACTGAGTTTCTTGTAAAATAAATCATGTAAATTATTAAAAAATCAATCAATTCATATAACAATAATGATAACTAATCCATTAAAATTTTGTACAGACTGTTAATTTCTTCTGTTGTTCATCAATAACATGTCCACCTCTCCAGAACCCACTGTATCGAGCGGCAAAAGATTCCAAAACAAAAGAACTCCCAAATGAAGGCCCAATACATTTGGGCTGTTGAACGGGCATACAGACCAAATAAACACGTCGGTTTCCATTCGTTCCCCACACTTCACGGCCGGCTAATTAATGACGTTGGTCCAGTCCCCAGTCCCTGGACAGTCCCCCGATCGGTATATAGAGTGCAGGCCCTATAGAGTGATGCCATTTTGGTTTTCATTGTCGATTTCGTTTCCCAGTTCGGGACGAACGGCTCTTATACTTCCCGGCTCGACTCGGATCGGCGGTGACGGTGTCGTAAGTGAAGTGCCAATAAACACGTGATTTACTTAACGTGGGCTCTCGGGATCTCGCTCTCCCTGGCGGGGACAGTCGAAAATCATGGGCCTTATCGCTGCCATCGGCCATCAAGATGCCGCTCATTAATTTTAAAATTAGGCGGGTTTTCAAGAAGAGTCCGGGTCCGGGGCCGTAGCGGAGAAATGATGTCCACCTTTTGGCTGAAGACCGACTAAACTGGCCAGCCCTGCGAGCCCTGCCCCCATGCCTCGCTCCCGATCCCTCGGCTCCTCACCCGCTCCCCGATGCATTGCGACCGACCATGAGTGCATAAATTAATTAAGTCGGCCGGAATGGGAACGTGTCGACCTTTTGTCTGGCATTGTGGCGAAGATGGCGGCCTGGCGGCCTGGCAGCCTGGCAGCCTGGCTACAGATACTCTCGTACATGTGCTGGGGCCCAAAGCCGTAGGACGTTGTAAATTAAAAGCCAGGCCGCGGCGCAGCGCGGGTCCTTTATATGTATATGCAGCTCCGCGGCAGACTGAGTCATTTGCATTTTGCCATCCGTTGGCCGGTCGGTTGGCTTGGCCAGCCTGATTATGAAAGATGCTGCGTGGGTGATAAATGGTCGTTGTCAGCGGTCTAAACCCCTCGACTGTTGCACTTTCAGAGCGTATTGGAGTCAGGTCTTGCCGGGCTTTCAACCCCCTCGTTAACCGAAGTTAACCCCTTGCGCTGGGGGAGATTAGCTCTCCGAGCTTCATCCCTCTCGAACGCTGACAAGGGCCGTGGACCGGAGCCAATGCCAAAAAGGCAACACACAAATCTAATAGATCCCGATTGAGATTTAATTATTTCACTTAATTTTCTGGCTGACTTCGTGCTGCCTCACAAGTTAATGAAGCGAATAAATTTCTTGGCAATTATTCTGCGGACTGTTTTAATTGACCGCAAGATGCCCCGACTCGGAGTCGGACTCAGACTCCCTGGCTGACTGGCTGACTCGCTGGCCGGGGCAATCAAAGGGATAAGACGTCGAAGGCCGCAGCAGGAGCTGGCTAATTAACTAATTGGCAAGTCATTAACTTATAAGCCAGAGGGATTCCAGCTCCTATTCCGCCTTGAGTAGCAGCCCGGACTTCACCTGCAATTTGTGGCTGTCTCTGCGTCTATTGTTGGCTGACTTTTAAAGGTGATCCTGGAGTTGTCCCTCCTCCGCCGGCCTGGTTTATGATGAGTGATTGTTATGAGTTGTCAAAAAGGCATGTGTGTCTGGGGCTCTCCCAGTAAGCAGGAAATCCAGCAGGATCTGCGAGAGTATGCCGCGTCAACATATGCAAATAGACTTGTCTGAAGGCGGCCAGCGGGATATACGTGCATACATTCCACCCTCGCAGGGATCTATGTGTATTTCCAAGGAGTAAGAGGTACGAGAGGTACGAGGTACGAGGCTGTCGACACCGCCCCTTGATAACAATCAACCCTGTGCGACAGCGGCGGCTTCGGCGGAGTTTGCTTTAATGTTTTGACAGTAAAATAAACATATCCAAGCGGAAGGCAAAGGTGGGTGGTTTTTTGGTGCGCATGCACGAGTACTCGCTGCCCTACCTCCTGGCACTTCAAGGTACACACATGTTAATGCCGCAGCAGAGGGGTCCGAGCACATAGATGTCAAATATAATTCATCATCCTGCTGGGGGGGAAACATCAAAGCCAGCCTCTGCAAGGACCCTGCACCAAGGACGAAGGACACACGGCACAACCGGCATAAGCAAACACAAAGTCGCCAACAGCATCATTATCATCAGTCGGGCGAGTGTTTTTGTCCGGTCAAGTGAACCAAGTCAAAATCCAGAGCACAGTCTGTCTGGGGTGTTGAGTTGAAACTATGGCTGAGACAGGACACTGGAAAAAAGTGGGAAATTGAGGATTACTTTAACATAAGAAAGTGATGGTACAATTTAAAAAAACTTAAGGCGTTGAAAGAGAGTATTCTCCCTACAAGCATAATTTTCTTGAAAAAACTTTGACAAACAATTTTAAGCTCAAAATATTGAAAATATACAATGCCCCGTTCAGCATCGTTCAACATTTTTTCCGAGTGCATAAAAGTTATTTCTGAACTTTGAATTGGCATCGCACTAGCACGTACCAGATAAAAACAGGACTTTTTCCAATTGCTCAACTAAGTTTGGGCTCGTTTTTGGAGCAAGGTTTACCGCAGGGCAAAGAGCGGCACTTAGGTCGAAGGATTCGCACGGCGTCCTTTTAAATAATTAATGTCAATTAAGGGACGAATCTAACTTTGGCCATCAGTTGGAGTGAAGGACTGTAGTGCCGCTCTCCTACCTGTTTCGGCTAACGGAACTGCCTGCTGCCTGATGCCGGGCTGTCTGTCATAAATATTTTATAACATCAATTACCAAGCACTTAACTTTCATGAATTTAATACGAAAGCTGCTCCGCTGTTCCTGCTGTTCCTGCTGCCGTTTCCGAAGGCAGACACTCATTTATCTTGTGTGCCAATGGCGGGCAATCAACACTCCACTCCACGTCAACTTTTTTGTCCAAGACAAGTGTAAGCCGGCGCAAGGAACACACATCTGCACACATATGCTCATAGTGTGTGGCTATCGAGTCCCAGGCCCGGTCCACCCCAAAAGGGAAAAAACAGTAGCAGCAAATGCCGTGATTTACTTCCCCTTTGGTGCAAGGAATCCCGAATAAAATAAAATTAAATACGCATCAGGAGCACAAGTGCTCGAGTCTCGAGGCCCGCGGCCAGGTCGTGAGCCCCTCGTCTGGCTGATAAAAACAATATCAATAGCCCCCGGGAAACACACCCCCTCGCACACACAGAGGGCGAGCGTCTGGCCCAAGATTTGGAGGCAGTCGTCGTCCTAAGCCCGAGTCTCACTGTATCGGATGAAGGCGGCGCGTGCCGGTGACGCACAATTCCCCCATTGATATTCATGGTCGATTTTCGGGCCGATATACTCCTTCCCATGCCCCGTTCCCAGGCGAGAGCGGAAAACAAAACGGTGCCCACATAAATAAATAAAATTTATGGCAGCTAGCATCGGTGAGCCGTCCCAATTGGATTTCAGATTCCGGATTTCGGGCACTTGTCCGTGTATATATAGTGGGGCTTTAATATGCCCGATTATTTCTATTTGATTGTTTGATTAGATCGGGGGCAGCAATCCGGTGAAATGTGGCTGGAATAACAGGCCGCTTAGCGGCATATGTTGACTAAGTTAGTCCCTTGTCTGTGCAAGTGATTAATTCGATTTGGCAGACACCAGTAAAAATATGGTAAGGAAAACAAAAGCTTTTGGATAGTGAAACTATTTGTTTTCTAAATAAAATTAATTTAACTATTCTTATGTTTATATACAACCCCACGAAAATTCGATTTACAGATATTTCAATCTAGGATCAAATATATTATTTTTAAATATGACGTTTTTTTTATACCCCTTAACCATAGAGTACATTTCTATTATTGCAAACTGATATTGTCTGAAACTGACATGATTGAAAAGACTTGATTGGGGACATCACAGTGCAAACTGATATCTTTTTCCAGTGGGCATAAATATGGCAATACAATTAACGTGTTTTTCTAAAAAAAATATTTGTATCTTCAAAGAATCTAATATTATTTGTTATAAAAAAAGTTTCTTATGAGTGTGCCATAAGTTCATATTAATGTAATCCCTACAATATTAGATTCTTCATGATACAGATGTTTCAATCTAGGATCATTAATATTCGTTCTAATTCGAATGGCTTTTTATACCCTACAGGGTATTCTAATACTTGCTAACTGCAAAGGTATAAAACTTTAGCCCGTCGAGCTGTACTAATATTATTCTTATAAAATTTATAAACTGTTATAGTTGAGGATCAAGATAAATACTTCTTAATATATATGTATATATTTTTTTCGTAAATCAAAATTTAAAAGTATCACAACTAACCCAAAAATGTGTTAATTTTATATTGTGTAAGTTTTTATTAGCTTAACAATTCTGCAAACTGAATTCAAAATGTACAAAATTTGAATTTTTATCGATTTTTTCACAATTTTAACGATGTAACCCCTTACATTTTTTTTGAAAAAATGGAAATAATTTTTTTGGTTTCTTAAGATGTCTAGATCAATTCGGCTGTCGATGCTGATCAATAATATATACGATTTATAGCGTCGGAAATATCTCCTTTACTTATAATACCCTGCTCAACTGAGGAAACTCATCCAAAAACAAAGAAAAATCTAGAAAGCTCTGTTCATGTTGATTTTATTTCATGGTGTCAATGGTGTTGTGATATGCATAAAAAATTAAAAACATTTCCTTTCGGATCCACAATAAAACCGAAGGTGGAATTTCCCTGGAATCTGCGAGCAAATTACCAGTTTTCTATTTGGGGTAAAGAGCAGCATGATCTATTATAAACATTTTAACATATAAATGTTCTAAATTTTTACCCAAATGAATAGAGTTTTAATGATCCAATTGCAAACTTAAAGGGTATATAAACTTCGGCGGGCCGAAGATAGCTTAATTTCTTGTTTCTCCTCATTTCGGCCACTATTAATTTCAATTAAATGAGCAGAGCAAAACAAACCCCCTGGACGGAGATCCCCTCGAACTCGTATTTAACTAATCTGGCTACAAGGACACACCCCCGCGGTGAAGGATTGATTTCCAGCCCCAGCCTCTTCACTTGCCAGTCGAAGTCAGAAGGGCTCTAAAGTCTCGGTTTATCTAAATGCTGCATTGTACTGCTAAAGTGTCCCCTGAGATTTTCCGAGGCGTTGAAGCGTGCCACCCCGGTTTTCGGGCCAAACAAAATGCAGTGGTTTCCGGTCCGCCAGCGACCCCAGGAACGCTCCAGCTCCCGGTGTCCTGCTCCTGCTCGTGGTGGGAGTTAATTCGCCAAAGTCAGTAACCTCATCAGGCAAACGGCTAAGCGCCTGTCTGAAGGTCTGAAAGTCTACTGCTGCCGGGGTGTCGAGTCAACCTCCTCGTCGTAGTCGTCGTCGTCTACTCTGCTCTGCCGCTGCCACATTAAATTCACGCCAAACGACGTGAGGCGCATATGTTTATGAGTCTCGTCGAGATTGAAAGCGGGCAATGGAGTCGGGGGTGGAGTGGAATGCCCATGGTTAACCGAAAAACGAAGCAGGACAGGACGCTCCGTGCATAAAAGCCTCATGGTCACCGCCTGCTCCGGCTCCTGCTCCTGCTCCCAGCTCGGCTTTCTCTCCTCGCCGCACGCTGCCTGCTAATGGATTTCGTGGCACTGCCAATTGAAGGGTTAGGGCTGCGGGAGGAATCCTCTCCTGCCTCGCAGCATGCTTTCAATTTACTTCCACTTCCACGGCCACGGCCACTTCCACTTCCCACTCCCCTTTGCCCGTAGAGGACCACCTCTTCCTCCACTAAAACGCCGGGCTCTGTTATTGTTGTTGCTGTGACTTACGCACCGTGAATGAATGCCAAGGGCGCAGGAGGTGGGCCAGTGCCCGGGGGATGCCCCAGGACTAAACAGAGAGAAATTTATAACTTAAGTTTATACTAATAATCCAAAAATATTAACATATAATGGGGAACCGAAAGTTTAAATATATAATAGGTATATATATATATATTTCAAATGTATATCAAAATTTCTGTACTTCAATATAACGACTTGAATATTGTAAGGCACTTATGGAGTTTCAACTTATTCTTATATCTTAACTCAGTTTTCAAAGCGCTTAAGTTAGTTAACTTTCTTTTCAATGTTAACTATACTCATATATTCTTGTATTTATTTTATAATATATTTTTTTTATTCCCATTTGAAATCACAAATTTTTCTCTCAGTGCCCGGACAGGATTTCGTTGCACGCGACTTTCACACTAACGTAATAAAGAGCTCAGCGACACTCAAATTGAATACGTCTCATGGTGCGAATGCCGTAATGATTTTCTATGTGGAACTCGATGCAGATAATGGGGGCGACCTGGCCGCCACCCCAACCAGCCCTCGGTCCACCCCAAAATCCACTCCCCTCGAGAAGAGAGGAGGGCGAAGGCCACCCCAGGCAGCGTCTGCGGGCTGGGCGTTTTTGTTTTTGTTTTTGTTTGCCTGGTGATAGAAATTAACCCCTCAATTGAGGTTGAATTTAATTTGGCGCAAAATGGCAAGGGGGTGTGTTCCATCCTCTGAGTGGTGTGTGTGTTGTGTGTGCTTTCCGGCGACTGCTCACTTCGCCGCCGTTGAAAGTAATATCGCTGTTAACGCTAAAGGGCCATTGTCAAATTGTCTCTTATTAATTATGATGATGCGTCGTGTGCCGCTCCGCCCGAAAAAGGGGTGGCGTTGGAGGTGGTGGTGTGTGGAATGCAAATTTCTGGGACCGATTCCTGGCACTGGCGTCTTTAACGTAATTTATTGCTCGCTGCTCACGGCCAGGCTTAGAGGCACGGGGCACAGTGAAAAGTTGAGGCTGGCCGGGGTGCTGCTGCCGCTCCTTCGGAATCCTTCTGCCTTCCGGCTTCCGGGGGAGGGATGAGCGTGTGGAGCCCGGAGATAAGGTGGGCCTCGGCTCCGGGTGAATTGATTTGGGACGCAACTATGCACGGCACCCATGCAAAGTTTGCTTAATTTAGCCCAGACAATGGGGCTCCATGGAACAATGGCGCAGAGTGCCATCATCCCATCATCGGGCCAGGCGGGCACACACTCCTGTGGTGACCATACATACCCCCAGATGACTTTTCGGGGTCCTTCGAAATGCAATTCGACAGCTTAAACTCCCGGGGGAATTTCGAATTAAGCTGGCTAAATATTTCTGAGGCTGAAAAGAGTTAAATGGGCAAGACTGGGGGCACATTCCTTATCTAGTATATGAGGGACTTTAAAGTCCTTAAAATTATTAAATACTTCTTTAAGGTTTCATTTCATATGGGAAAGTGATAAGAAGTATTCACAAGAAAACTGAAATTCATAAAGTGCACTAATTATAAGAATTTGTGAAGTTTCAACCTGTTTAAAATATTATTTTATATTTGCTATTCTAATAACTAAGTTCAGAGGAACTGGCAAGCATTTATGTTATGCGTCAAACAGACTTAAAAAAAACAAGAAGGGAGCTAACTTCGAATCTTATCTGGCTGGAGCTTAACATGTTTTTAAATTCTAATAAAAATTTGGCAGTTAAGTTATAGTCTTATCGTCCTTTAATAACCGTGCAGGGTTATATAATTTTAGTCAAAAAATCAGCATGAAAAGACAAGTCAGTTTAGCCATGTCTGCTAGAAATTAATTTTTAATAAATTTTGCACAATTTTATAAGAGGTTAAATCGTTAACATTTTTTAAAATTCAATTCAAATTTTTAATTTTTTAAATCTAGAATTTTAGGTATATTTATTAACATAATAAAAATCAGCACAGAAAAGCTATCCAAATTTAAATTAATGTTTTTTTGCTCAGTTATCAGCATTTTTTTTTGATCCAATTGAAAGCTGCAAGGGAGTCCAGACTTGAGTTTCACGAATTTAGCTTCCATTCTTGTTTTTGATATTATCTGTGTCAAAAGGTCTTAGAGAGAAAGGTTATTTCAAGTCATACACAATTATTTCCTCGCAATCTCTTTAGTACTTCAACCTTTCATGTCTTACAAATCCTTTTTAATTGGCCATTCACTTTTGTGAATTATCACCCAGTTGGTCAGGAAACTATTTAAGACGAAAAATAAAAAAGAAGAAGGAAAAGCCAGCGGACACCTCAGGTGTGGCGGGATGGCACTTCTCCGTCTCCGGCGCCTACTGACCCCCAAAGTGCCAACAATTTATGGAGTCGCAGCAAGTCGCCTAGCGCCCGCTGATCGCGTCTCGCGAATCGCGTTCCATTCACTGGCGATATTTCACTGCTTTATTAAGTTAATTTCATATATCACAACTGCAGGCGCCAGTCGCTTGTAGGGCATTTGAGTGGATATCCCCTGTCCCCGTCCTGGCCAAGCCCCCTTGGAAGGCTCCTCTTGGCCAGGACGGACTGCGGTGCGCAGCTTGAGCTCGTTACTTTGATGCATTTGGGGCGCGCGTTTATTTGTTGATTCCACTGGAACAACAGCGGGACACTGCACTGGGAGAAATGTGGGGTTACCCCAGGCACAAGGGTATTAAATCAGAAAATGTTCGGTTAATTAATGGGGAAGTTAAGGGGAGTAAAATATAAGGTATTTCTCAAAGAGTTACCCGTAAGCAAAGGATAAATTCCTTGGCAAGATTAAGTTAAGTAATTATTTTGTATTATTCTTTATTTCATGAATTTTATATATAATTTATATTCATTATAACACCCCAGTAACTCAATTTACTTTTCTTTTTGTGCATTTTTTAATACCCTGACCAGTATCTGAGGCTCGATTAAGATAGCTCATCGAATCGTCGGCCTGAACAATGCCCAAATTGGCAACATCACTCAATTGATTGGCGCGAATTCCCACTCCCCTGACTTTCCCCGACCCGCAAGACCGAAAAGTCGACTGTTTTTTATGCCGGCGACCGCCCATTAGCCACATGCGCGCCTGCGTGACACAACGGCATCAATCAAAGTTTCACCCGTTCCCATGACATATTCCGTACATTTGGCATGTGTGTGTGGGTGGCTCCGGATCGGGGATTGGAATTGCGACTGGGAGCGGGAGTGGGCCGAGGTTTCTGGGGTTGGAGGTGCCTCCTCCTTTCCGGCCCATAGGCGTGTATTGGGTAGTCCGGGTGCCGGCTGCGCGTAAAAGACATTTTGACAAATTCAAGTAGCGCCATCTACACTCGACTTTAATAGCTTTTATACTGCTTGTCACGATATTTCATCAGTCAGCCAGCGGCGGCGGGCCATGGCCCAAACCACGGCCCGAAGAGAACGAGAATAAATGGATTGACACACATGGCACTGGCGGCGCAGAGAGCCATGGAGGAAGCGCGAATTTTATTCGATGTTATTTCCATTTGAAAATGAGTTATTGACACATGTAGCCACCCCCGAAAAAGGGGGGACAGAACGCAACCGCAGGACCAGCTCCCGATCCCCGCTCCCCGATCCGTAAATATTACGGAACATTGCGTGGGAGCGGCCGAAGGCAAAGAGCGCGCATAAATTTCGGGCTGCCAAAAACCGGGGGACTCCCCTTGTTACAGGCCGGCGCTCGTTCAGACTGCGATTTGCTCGCTTTCTTTCTCCGATTTGATTTATTTTATTTGCTTTGTGCGGCGCCGCAAGTGCTTCGCCCAATGGTTTATTAATATCGTGGGCGTTGCTAGTAACGTGCCGCTTTTGTTTGCCGAAGTGATTCGCCAGCCGGATACGTTGCGAGCCGCACTCGTAACTATATTATATTCCCACAACGGGGCGAGAGCGGTTAATCAAATATCCCTCATTATGGTCGTTAAAACACGGGCCTAGTGGGGGTAACACCCGCTGGAGTTGGCTTTCTTTTGGGATAGTTTACCTTGTTATTCGGAGATTTAATGAGGGAAGAGGGTGTACCTCATTTGGAGGTAATAAGGGGTTAATCTATGATGACTGTATCTTTGAATTTGTTAATTCTGCTTTTAAGCATACAAAAAACCTTTAAAAAAAAATATTAATCAAAGTAAAAAGTCAAGACTGAATATTTAGAATGATGAATAGGTTGGAACTTCATCCAAATGAGTTTTTAAACCTTTTAAATTCCTGAATATGCAGCTTTACGTTCAATTGATGACACTTAAGAGTAAAGAAAGTATAGAAAAAATTGTAATACGATAATGGTAAACAAGTAAATAGATATTTGCAAAGTTAAAATATTCTTCACCTATTATATAATACCAAAAAATAATAATTAAAATCATAATGAAAAAATAACTCGCATTGTAAAGAATAAACAGCTTTTCAGAAATACAAAAGGTTTTGCTCTGAATATCTAATGAACATAATACAAAAATTAATAAAATTATTATAATTAATATAATAATACCCAATGGTTATCAGAGGCCTCCAAGCACACCTCCATATGCTAGGGCTTCTAAATAAGCAAGACCAACAATATTTCATTTAATTTCTTAAGAACTGAACCAAATAAAATTGATATTTATTTTTAAAACAAGTCTAATCATTGAAAAAAATAAAATAAAATATAAAGCTACATAGGTTACCTTGCCATAATAAATTACTTAACCAAATATTAAATTCAAACGACTTTCAGCCATTTACCTAAATGCTGTCTCTTTAAGAGCGATGCTGCACTTCCCCAGCTCAATGTATTTATATCCTGGCAGTGTGTGGCAAGACACCACAACTAACGTATAGTTAGATGACTGATTGATGAAGTAGATGAACGAACGAGCGGACAAGTGATGAAGCGAATTGCGTACGTGTGTGTGCCGCATTAGATATTCATACGCACCGTGGTCCGCAGATGGATAGGGATATGTATAGGTATATGGATACCCGCACCCGGAGAGACGAGACGAATGTCCTGGGGCCGCCCAGGCGCTGTTGCTGTCTGATAAATCACATATTTTCGCTGATCAAATCAATCTAATTGACATCACTCAAAATGATGGCGGAAAAGTTTCCACATTCATTTTCGCATTCGAAAAAAAAGAGCAGAAAAAGAAGCGAATAAATGAGTTCCACCCCCGCAGAACGCCCCAGGCTCTGTTTTGGTTTAATGGTGGCTCTGTTTTGCTCTTGTGGTGCGTACCCATTCCCCACTTGCCATCCGCATCCACATGGCTACCCCCAGTTGCCAGTCCCACTCCCATGCCCGCTCCCAGTTGCCTATGCGGTAAAGCAGCGTGATTTATTTTCATTCCGATGGCAACGCCACCCAAATTCGACGCTCCGTCATCCTGACATTCGAATTGAAATGCAAATTCTGACGAATGTGCGCTGGTTTGGCGCACATGCCTGGCTCCGCATCCTGATGGGAGTGCGACCACGGAGGAGGAGGAGCCGGAGCTGGAGCAGGAGCAGGAGCAGGAGCGGCGGATTGACTGACGAATGACTCCCGGCGACAGTAGGCGGTAAATGAGCGAGCTATCCATGTGTGTTACTTTCAGGACGCAGGATACACACTCCTATATACACGCACACACATGGGCATAATCAAAGCCATCCACATAGACATGGATTGGGATTGGGATTGGGATTGGGACTCAGGACTTGGATTCAGGTTCCGATTCAGGTCCGTGGTGTGGCGTACCTCCGCATGTGCGTACCACTTCACATGCATCCCACGCCATTTGATTTGAATAGCACGGAATGGCATCTCATTTACTCTCTCGCATCATTATTTTTGATCCGAATACCTAAGATGCTCGAGGACTGAATCCGGCTGCGAGGCCGTGTCCAATCGATTACCGTTGGAGCACACACCGGGCCTCAGCCTCAACCGGAATAACCCAGGGTAAGCTAGCACTCTGCATTTATTCAAGTGCACTCTTGAGTAGAGATTTTAAAGAATTAATATTTAAGAAAGGTTTAAGATACCTCAAAGTTCAACTCGTAAGCAAAATAAGATTGATTATAGCTAGATTAAAATAATCACTAAATGGGAAACTATAATTGTTTAGTAAAACTAGTAGTGGGCAATGTAATTTAATTTAATTTTTAATTTAGAACTACAAGAGAACCATTTTAGAATTTGGGATATAAGAACGGATATTTTTAATCATATTTTGAATTTACTTTAAATCGATTGTGGCATCCATAGAAATGTTTTATTCAAAAACCTAACTATATATACGAAAATTAATTGGAATACTTTTAAATTCCAAATAATTTTACCTTTAATTTTTAGTTCTCCTAAGTTTAATCTGACTCATATTAATCTTGCAAAATTGCCACAACATTAAAGTTATCCCCGCCTAGAGCAGATTTAAATCCCTTTCTCATTTCACCTCTAAAAATTTTAAACTCTCTAGTCCTAACTTGATATAGAGACCACGCTTTTGGCCACACATATTAATGCATAGACCTAGACTGTGCCATGTGCCACGGACTGTTATGTAACCGTACTCGTCCCTCACTTGCTGCATAGTATATGGTAAATACTCACCCCACCAATCTTCCCTGGCACAGGATCCAAGCTTCGCTTCTAATGAAAGCTGCCGGTTTCGTCAGTTAATTCAACATCTGCAAAGTGCATGCATGTACATATTTTTAAAACAATGTCTGTTGCCAGAGGAGGCCTACTTAAAGCGGGCATCATCATCCGGAGGAGCAGGACCAGAGCTAGAGCTAGAGCTTCATGCCGTCGTCCATCAGCCAGGACGTATGTAGTACGTGGTGTCGGCCAGCATGTAAATGCTGCTTACAGGCCCAGACAATATTAACAATTCCCCGCAACTTGGCCGACACTGTACTCGAGGTGGTCCTGTGTATGTCCGTGTGTGTTGGCGGACATTATATGCACATAAAGTGCTCTCCTTCGTCCTTTTGCTGCCTTCACTCGGTTGCCATGTTTGTGTTTTTGTACCCGCCATAGTCGTCGCTGCTCCTTGGCCACGTTAACAACTGTATCCCTTGTGGGCGCTCTCGTTTGATGTTGCCGAGGATGTCCTTCGTGCCCTGTAGGAAATGCTGGCGAGCCGTGTCCTGGCATCCTCCTGAAATTATGCCACAATATTTTTAAAACTTTAGTGAAGTTCTGGAATGTTTACAGGGAGTGAGAGGATTAATAAGCCAACGGGGGTTGGAAATGTAGAATTTAGGATCTCTTATATGTGAAATAATTCGAAATGTTAAGAAAAATAATTAATTAAAGTTAGGTTTTATAAAGAAGACTAACTAGAAGTCTAACTAGAAGTCACAATTTCTTTCCTGATTCTGAAGATCAACTGCAAAATAGATTAAAATCCCAGCTTAAGCTCTAAAAATTCATTAAAAATCCTGACTCCTCCTTTGCCTAGTCCAATCCACATACGGACAATCCTGTGTACCTAACACTCGTGGGGAATGAGTCCCAGCTGCTGATGGTGTGTGTGCGACTGTGTGTTGTTCTTGGACTGCCATCGCCAGTGACGTTGTCGTTGTCGTTGTTGTTGTCAGTGTCGGTCTCGGTCTCGGCGGTCCAGTCGCAGTCGCCGTCGCCGGGAAAGTTGTTCAAGTGGCAGCTTAATTCGCATAAAATGAAAACACGCTGTCTACATTGTTCCTACAACTTTTGGAGTTTTTTATGGCACTTAAAATGGCTGCTAGACAAAGGCTTAACAAACGGCCACTGCAGGATCTTTATTACGTCTTAAAATTAAAGCTGCCTGGCCAACTATTCAAAAATTCAATCATGGCATCCTGGGAGAGAGAAGAAAAAAGCAGACACACTCCGCTTATACATCCTTATATAGGATTGCGGCTGATTCGCTACGTGGCAGTGGCTGTGAATGTGGATATGACCTGTTTAAAAAAGTGTCGCCACCCAACGACGGCAAACACCACTGGCCAAAAATCAATAAATGCAAATTCATTTTTATTGTTAACATTTAAATAAAAGGTTGGTCTTCATGGCCAGCATACAATGTAAAAAGCCCGGGAATGCCACCTCCGATAAACCAACGTCAATGAAAGCACTCACATTTTTTTATAAACTCACTGTTCTTCATCCACAAGCGCCAGACCTTTGCGGGCCCAACTCCCTCCGTTATTTCACCCAGTCCACCTGGCCAAAAAGGACAGCAGGCAACAGAGTGTTAAGCTGCAAGTCCGCAAATAATCGAGCACGGTGAATCCCATTTTTAAAGCAGTCAATTTAATGGAATTTAAATGCTCATTTTCCGGTAAGTAAAAGTTTAATAAGATTAATTTATTTCAATTGAATTTTGTAAAAGAATAACCCAAAGAAAACTATACTTAAAGGTGAGTAAATTCACTCGTTAAAAACTTGTTTAGTTTTGCTATTAATTTTACAGAAATATTATTTCAGCTCACACAGAGCTAATGAATTATCACCCCTGTGGGCCTCAGCTAGGGATGATAATAAAGACATTATGTAAGAATTTTTGTAGAAAACATTTCATTTACTTCCTGCCATTGGAGGCTGGTATTTTTTAATAACAGCCAAGGGGTTGCCGCCGCCTCTGGCGGTGCTTTTCCTACAAAAAGCGTGCCAAGCGAATGAACAGCTTAATCGCCAGCACGAACGCTAAACACACTCTGTGGCGGTGGCTCCCGTTAAGAGCGACCCCTAAAAACAATAAACTAAACTCGTTTTCCGGCTGATCGTGGTCTTTTCATAGCTGGACGGTTTTGGTAAGAGTCTTAGCTGGCAAGTAAGTGAATTTGAGGGAACTAAAAGGGAGTAATTAGCCTCTGAACCTCTGTAAAGAGGAAATTTAATAAATAAATTTTGTATTTAGGTTTTGGGGTTTATTGTATGATCAGACATCTGATACTAGTTTTATGATAGATGGATATATTCAGTAAAAATATTCATGAAATCACTATTATTTCCCCGCTGAAAAGATCTTATCAATTGTTAATTACCGAACCTGAGACTGCTCTCTTTCCTGCATTTTTTAATTAATAAACTAATGAGACAGTATGCGATAAATTATATAAATAATTATAACAATATCCACACCCAGTAATTGCATTGCCCCGCTCAAAGCAAACTCCGCCTTTAATGGTGAGAATGGGTTGAAAGCATTAATAAGTTATGTTTGCTTAGAAGCGCATTTGCAATAATTCGCAATAATTTACACACCCAACAAGGCAGCGCGGTGAAATGTGCGTGCAGTGCCGCTGCTGCTCATTAAAATAAAAATTCATTTCGCTGAAAAATATGAGAGGACGGCAGCTAGACAGGCAGGTAGGTGCATTCAGTCTACCATCAAATGGAACAAATTCTATTTTAGTCGAACGCGAGAAATAGTTGCATGCCGCCGCTCCTAGACGGGGCACAATGAATATGCAGCGGCTCAGACAATGTAGAAACTGACCCAAAAGCAACCCAAAAGCGGCTACAAAAGCCCCACAAAGAGAGAGGGACCCAATATATATTCTATTTGGGAACAATCAATCGAGTATGCAACACAGTGCGATTCCCACAGCCGAAAGCAGGCAACGACCCTTCGTGTAGGTCCAACTTCTTGCTCCACTGCACCCAAGTGCAATCCGGTTGCATGTGGCCAACTGGCCAAAGACGAGGCCGAAACCCAAGCCGGGCCTCTGCGGCGTTGCAGTTGCAGTTTAGCGGTTATATTCTGCATAAATGAATATGTAATTTTATTTTATTATGGTGCAAATTGCGAATTGAATTGTTTTTAATTATTCCATACTTCCACTCTCGCCGTCAAGCCGGCAACCACCAATTTTTCCTAACCGCCACCGCACAAAGTCTAGCCAGTCGAAAATTCCATTGGTAACAAAATACTTTTTAGTCTCGAAGCCCAAACAAAACTGTTAATTATTTGGTTTCTTTTTTTTTAATTAATAACAAGATTGGCTAACGCTAGGCGAGGTGGCTTGTTAAAAGTGAATGATGAACGATACCAATAGTAAATAATTATAAGCTAGTAATTAAAATAATAAAACAATTTGGGAAACAACAGTGTTAAGAGCATATCTATCCATTAAAAGGAGTTATTTATTTAATGATAAATTTATTTTAATTGAGTTTACTTTTTAGTTACCAAAGACAAAAAAAATCTCCAATGAATAGTGTGTATATTACGGATAAATATTTAACATTAATTCAAAATAGTAAAAAAAATCTTATAAAACTAAAAAAATATTATATTTAATGGAAAAACCTGTAGAAAACCGTTAGCTACTCTCTTGTAAAGTAAATAAATCCCAGAAAAGAAAACCAAACACAAGTCATACTCAATTGTCAAGCTTGTTGCACCTACTTATTCATGACTAATTAGTAATTACCCGAGTATTTTGTTCCCTTGTACATTCAAAACGTCATGAAAATCCCTAAAAGAGATAAATCATAACACTAGTGAATTCGACCTGTGACATGTGCACTTAACACATACTTTAGTTTAATACATTTTATGGCGTCTCCGTCCGCGGACCTTCAAAGTAGCGCAGCGGCGGGCAGTATGCAAATTTTTGCTCGCGTTTCGTGTGCGCTTCAGAGGATATTGTTTCGTTCTCGACTGGTTTTGGCCTCCGACTCTGGCCATAACGAGAGCTACCTGGCCGAGAGCCGACAGCCGACAGCCGGCTGCGGCTTTCTTGAACTAATTAAAAATTCCAGCGCCGCAATTGCGAAATTGGTCTCTTATCGGTTGTATCATCGACGCCACGAACGCTTAAACATGATGCGCTGATGAATAGCTGCCTAGGCTAAGGGTGCACCACATTCTCCACTACCTTATGTGAGTATGGGTTGGGGGAAAATGGAAAAGCATATTTATGAATACGATTATTTTGCCCATGATAATTTTTTGCTGTTTCTCCAGCTCTGTGCAGGTTTATTTTGCAATGTCGATGGTGCGCCCGCAAAAGCGACGGAGGCGTTTTGCGAAACAATTTCTGTTTATGGTCCCAGACACGCGACGAACATACGAACATAGTTGCGTGGCTTTTCATCATACGAATAAAAAATTGGAATAACGAGAGCGCTGGAGAAAACTCTTAGTCAGGTATTTTTTCTTTTCCCCCATAATATTTTCCCGCTTATATTTATTCGGAGCCATTGCATGGCATTTCTCTGCTGGCCGGCGAAAATTTATGGAAACATATGCAACAGTCCGATGGTCCAGCACCTCTGATATGAGGGCTGATTTGGATAAGCTTTCTGAGTAAAAGCCTTGGGAATAACCTCCTTAAAGTGGTTGCCAACGATAACTGGAGTATTTACCCAAACATTTAAGTCAAGGACAACTTATACAATTTTCTTTTAGAATGTATGATTAATAAAGTAATATAAATACCCCTTGCATTTTAAGATATTAGTTATGTTACCTCGATTTTGTATAATTTATTAGCAATGGCAAATTAAACATAAACTTTCTTTACACGTAATTACTGTCTGTAATGCTAATATTATTTGTATGAACATTTATTTAGCTAATTAAATATCAATAATTAAGGTAAAGTGTGCTTTTTTATTGTTGTTTACTGCTTTATTCCATTATCTAATTTCGACTGATCACTTTTTAGAATCTCAATTGAATTTATTGTTGTGTATTAAATATTGACTATCAAATCTAAGGGGATTTGTTATATATTATTATATTAGGTAGGTTATATTTCTTTTTTGAATATCTAGAATACCTTTCCTTTACCTTTTAAATTATTCAACTATTTTTGTAAATTTGTAAGAATAGTTTTGTATTCTTTTTAGTTATGTTTTTATGTAGTTTAATTCTAATTGTTCCTAATTTAAAATTATTATTACTCTGTTCAATTGAAACGGTATAGTTGATTAAGGACAACTTACTGATTTATTTTGTGGGTGTGCTTCAGGGTATTCATTTTCTTTTGTATTATAATTACTTACTCTCACTAAGAAAGACATTAATTGTGTATTTGTAACCAATTTTTAACATAAATTAATAACTGCAAAGATTGATAGTACTTATAATTTGAAATTTTTAAAAATTAGGCGTTAGCTGGGTTTATTATCGTATTTTTAAAGTATTTGTATGACAAGCTTTATAGCTCTTAACCTTAGAGCCCTAATTAATTGAAACTGAATTAAAAATGAATTAAATTTATTAATTAAATTAATTGAAAAAATTATTAACACATTTGTTTATGAATTGAATTTTCTTTGAGATTATTAGCAGAGCAGGCATTACTCAAAGCATAAATAAAATGTAAAGTGCAATAATTTAATGATTAAAACCTGTGAGATTTCCCTTTATTTTCTTTTCAAACACACTTAAATGAAACAGTGAAATAAAAGAATACTTACATGAAAGCGCTTTGGCAGCGTGTAGTTCCGGCAACAGTGGCCGTTTTGGCCGGGTTAAAAGTGGGGCTGTCGGTGCTGTCGGGGCTGCCGGGTGCAAAGTCCACGCCGCACGGGGCAACAACTCAACTTGTAAAGCTTCGGCGTGCTTGGAGGTCAAAGGCGTTACAGAACCAAGACTAGACCGAGACGTTGTCGCTGACGGGCACGTGACGTTGATGTTTTTGGCACTCGAAAAAATGTTACTTTCTAGCGCTGCCGCTCTGTGTTTGTTTTTGTGGCAGTACTTGTAGGTGGCTTCTTCGGGAGCACGCACTTTCGGCTTATTCGCGATTTTTCGGCTTATTTCTGGCACCGCCACCCAACACCACCCACCGCCCAGCGGCGCCCACTGCTGCCGCTGCGACCTTGCGCGCCCACTCTCGCCCATGATGTGCGTATTACCGAGTTCGAGCGCATACTAGTCGTGTTGCATGCTCGCTTTTGGCCAAAAGCCCACTCCTGCCAAAGAGAGCGAGCGAGAGAGCGCCGCGAAGGCCGGCCAAGGGGCGCAGAGAGCGCGGGGGTTGCACTGTGGAACAGGGGAAGTTGCGCATGTGCAGTGGAAAACGGGTTTTCTCCTTTCGGCGCGAACGAGACGGACAGTGTGTGTGCACTGCGCCGCACCGCTCTTTCCAGCTGCCACCGCGGGGTGGGCGGTGGGCGGCGTGCGGTGGGTGGTGGTTGTGGCTCTGGCACTGGAGTTGCAACTGGAACGCCCCGCCTCCTTTGGGCCGGTCGCGAAATATGGCCAAAATGCTCGCCTCGACAGCCTTGCTATTTTTTTGGTCCACGAATTTGCCAGCTTTTAATTAGTACACATGGCCGGAAAATGGAAAAACCAGAGGGGAGGAGGGTGGCCTTGGGGAGAGCGGGTGGCTCTCTTGGGGTGGTGGCGGCTGCCTTCCGTATCACACCTTTGATCCAATTTAGAAATACCATGGAGTTGGCGAAATAGCCAATTAACTAGCCTCCGATCAGAAGGCAGGCCACTTCCCATTCAAGGACTTCAAAAAGGGCCCAGAGCGATCCAGGAACTAGACAGCTTTTCGTGGATATGAGTGCACTGGAAGAAAGTGGGTACATTTTATGTCTTAAATACTTCAACTTTTTATTATTATGATTTACTTTGTATTATTTTCAAATTTCTTTTTAAATTTGGATTTATGGATATATATTTTTCAATAAGTTTTAAATTACCTTTCAAAATTATCGAAATATAATTAAAGATAAAACAGAAACCAGCTACCTTAGCTTACTTCGGAGAGCCAAAGATTTCAAAGCCTTGAAATTTACGATTCGCTCGTAAGATCGAAATGGATATCGAAAATCTGCAAGATTTTCTGTTTATTAGGTTAAAAAATGTATTTAAAATTGGCATTTTCCTTGAAGTTTTTACCATTTTAATGATTAATATTATAATATCCTGCAAGGATATAAAAATGCTACTTTCAAATCAGTTTAGTTAAAATTTATTTATAAGAATAACATATAATATTATATGAATATTATATTATATTATATGAATAATTGAGTATTGATGTTCTTGATATTATAATGTCATCGATAAAGTTATATTAAATTAATATGATTTTATATGATTTATTTAACAATTACTAACTAATCAAAAGACTATCAAAATTATTATATTTTTATGCATACAAATATAACCTTTTAGAAAAACTTAATTAAACTAAATTGGGCTTTATAAAGTTCAATTTCCTCTGTGTAAGAGTGCGTCCATGTCTACGCACTGCCGTACATATATTAGTTGGGCAGAGTGGGTTTTCGGGGTCCCCGTAATATGAGGATATGGGGTATATGGCTGCGCCAAACACGAGATAATCAGGAGAGCCCCGAAAGGGGCCTAGGCCGGGCTGGGGCTGGGCTGGGCCTGGTCTTTGTCGAAAATTGCATCCATGTCATGCATGCGCATCCATTCATTACCTAGTGGCTGAGTGGTCGGAAGACAGCGTTTGGCGTTTTGTATCCCGGCAAATATGCCGTGTTCGCATGTTATCCCAAATGTCCCTGGCAGCTCAACTGCCCCCGCTGCCCACCCCCACAGCCCCGCTAAGCCCCCTTGGAGCTCCTGGACTCTACGCCCCTTTTCCGACCAGACAGTGTGTACTTTATTTTGCCGAACGAACAAACATCTTGTCGGACGAGCAAGCAAATGACTTTTCCCTCCCAGCTTTCAGCCGGTGTCCTTTCTGCGAGCCGTGCTACTTTTTTTTTTGGCTATCGGTACCAATTTTGTCCTGGCAGTTTGTGAAGGTAAAGCAGCCGAAATCCTTGCAGGTGATCCTGGTAATGCCGAAAAATTGCATTCATGTTTTTTCAGTTTCGGGAAATTGCAGTGGAGGATTTTTTACCTGTTCTTATTGATAGTTAATGTAACTAAGGCTAGCTTCTTTAGAAAAAAAAAGAAAAGAAAAATTATTAACTGAATCTTTATGCATATTTAGTTTATTTTGAATATTTTTTTTAAATTTAACCTTTTATAGCTTTCATTAGAAAATTGCCAAACCAAAAACTCTTTAAATCTTTGCTTAATTGTTGCATACCAAAATAATTAATAGCTACTATTCATGGGTTTTCTCTAATACTTTTTTATTCCCTATAAGAAAACCCAAAACCCCATTAAATCAAGTATAAAAAGATACCCACAACGTCAATTAAGTCTTGAAAAATATATAATGTCCCTATTAGCTCACCGGCATTTAAGTTATTTAATTAACAACTTATTTTTTATGGCTGCTAATCAGTCATAATGCTTTCCAAACGGTAGCGTTCTCAGCCGTGTATTAAGTCGCTGATCTAACAAATTGCTTGCCAATTACTATTAATAATGCATATAAAACGGAGGCCTTAAAAACTAATGGGTAATATTAATTGATGAAAAAATCTCCAGCAAAGTCATAAGCTTTCAGTTAAGTCTTTACCCGGCAATGGCGCAAATAAACTTTAAAAAGGAGGCCCCCCGGTCCAGAGGCAAGTGCCATCAGCGATCTGAATGGGCATATTTATGGACATGCTACATGGCTTCAACTTGGACTGGGTCTGGGACTGGAGCTGGAGCCTATGAATCGCCTATCATATGCTGGCTCCATGATCTCCGCGATGGCGAATTTCCGCTCATGTCAGCGAGCTAGCGACGGGTTCGAATGCGATCTCGGGATCGGAATCGGGATCGCAGCTCGAGCACAGGTATCCAGCAGATACCAGACGGCGCATTCTGGGGCCGGCGGAGACAGCCATGGCCGGAGGAAACATGAGCCAAATAAAAAGCCCATTTGCACACAAATTTACTTCCAAAATGCCCGAGATGCGCATCATTCAAACCGAGAGGTTGAGAGGCTGAGTGCCTGAGCGGCCGAGGCCGAGTGTCCATGGTAACTGGACACCGGATGCAGATAAATCTTTGGCCAGCCGCCGGCACACATCCCCGTTGGCTACGAAGCCCAACAAGAAGCACGTTGCGTAGCCCGAAGCCGGCTGGCGGAGCCAGGTGAAGTGCCCGGTTGAAGCTCGATCGGAATCACCAGATAAGCCATGGCAACAATCCCTGCCCGAGCGGACTGCGACAAACTTAATTGCGCCTATTCCCGCATTAATTGCACACACACGCGCGACGATGGCGTCTCCCGACTGCCGGAATGTGTTAATTAAATATTTAAATTATTCGTATTCGTACTCGTATTGAAGTTTGCCTTTGTATATTGGATCCTTCATTACCCGGATATCGGGTGGATGGCTGGCTGGATGGCTGGCTGACTGGCTGGCACGCACGGTTCTCCTCTGTCCCGCTGTCCTTGCTCACAGGACATGCACTTTTTGGTCTAGACTGTTTGCGGTCATCGGGAAAATAACATCGGCCGCAGCAGCAGCAACAGAGCAGCATCTGCATTTGCATCTGCATCCTCATCTCCTGCCTAGAGACCCCGACAATCGCGTCCGATCAGCGTGCGTTTTTATTGCACCATTCAACATTTTTTCCTGCACAGAGGGAAAAGGAAACTAAAGGGAAGGTGCATTTTTAATTAGTTTAAATAAGTACCAGGATATTATATACTGAATTTTAAATTTGTTTAATAAATACCAGGCTATTATATAAATATAGGGGTTTAAATAGATAAGGCTAATTATCTCCATTCTTTGTCTTTGTCCGAAAAGTACAGACAATTGGAAATTATTATAAATTCTTGAAGGTTTTCAAATATTCTATTTAAAATGTAAAATTATTATTGATTTTTCTATTATTTTCCTTTAAACTGTTAAAAGCCAGGATTAATTCGGAGTATATTTAGGTTACGGAAAGTGCTTTAATACACTCCGAAATGTTGTAATGTAATTTTGTATAAATTCAATTGCACATCAAATTCTTCTTCTTGTCTTTAGTAAGATCTGTGTGTGCTTATACCCTTAAATTTTAATTAATAATTCCTAAATAATAATTTTTTAATTGTTAAATCAACACAATGAAACCTAAAAGTCTGAAAGAATTTTCTTAATCATGTACCTATGTATATATACACATAGGTCGCAAGATAAGGTAACGTAAAAATGAAAAATAAAAAACTACTTTAAATAACATTTAAAATGTTAATACCATTAATTTCTATCTTAAGTTTAAGATCCGGAATTATTTTGTTGCTTTTAAATCAATTTTAATATTGACAAAAAAAAGTTCTATTCAATACGCATCCTTTTATTATCATCCTTCAAATAGCTCAGGATTTAAAAATAGAATTTGTGATGCATAAAGGAAAGCAACACAATATGGTATGGCATTTTATTTATGAATATTCTTAAATATGTATATTTCTCCCTCTGTATGCTTTTTGCTATAACAAAAAATGACGCCACGCGTCCTTTGGGCAAAAGCCACAAAACATTTTAATTTTATTTGTACACGGGCCCCAAATAGAAGCAATCGAGGCGGCGGCCAGTGTCCTTGCGGTGCTGGGGCAGGCACAATTGAACAATATATGTGTGCATATATATATATTAATTAAATGTAGTACCCCACGGCAGCGGCGGGGCTCATTGCCAATTGTCCAGTTTTGTTCGGCAATTTTGTGGAGGCTTTTTTCCGCTGGCAAACTTTGAAAACTGGCAATTGGCAACTGGCAACTGGAAATGCAAAACGACGACAGGCGGGCAATAAACATGCAGGCCATCAATGCAGGTTTCGGCATAGATAAATTTGAAATAGCCGTGCCGGAGGTGGGAGTCGCTGTGGAGATACAAATTAGAGACGGGATACGGCTATATGGCCCTCGGATATGTACGGTCGCTCCGCTGCTATACGGCTCCATCAGCGGACGCATTCGGCCGTTTAAAAGCCAACCACACGTGCAGGCGGACGTGTGGCGGTGGGAGCGTTGCATTTGGCCATTTGTGCAACCGCGGAAGTGGCAGGCAGCGGGGTTGCGGAGCCGGGGATCCGGGGATACGGGGGGTCTTGGGGATGCAGCAGTGGACGAGTCCCGTGTAACCGGCGGCGGGGGCAACTTGCAACTCGCAACTGGCAACTACCAACTAGCAACCGCCGACCGCCGACTGCCGCCCTGCAGCGCCAGCGCCAGCTCCAGCTCCAGCGCTCTACAATGAGTTATTGGCCTTGTTGGCGATTTTATTGCCACGGCGCAGCCATAAAATATGGTAAATTATAGCGGTTTGTTGTTTTGGCCATTTTGTAGCCGAATAATGTTCTACGTGTGCGTCCTCCTGGAGCCCCAATAGACCGACCGACCGACCTGTTCATGTTGCAGCCCCGGATTCGCTGCACACGCCCACAACACAAATGTGGTCTTGTCAAATGGAAACGCGACAAGTTTCTTTGTTTAACAAAAAGGCCCGAACACGCGCCGTTATAATATATCAATAGCCCCCGAATGCTGCCGCTGGCCGTGTTTTATCAATTCAATTTTAAATTAATTGTATTTGCAGCGGGAAAAGCTTGTGGTCAAGCAAATTATCCGGAAAATATCAAATGGATATTATATTTTGAAGTTTTTTTAGGGAATGAAAGGAATCTTTATAACATTTATTGGGTGATACCTTATAGGTAAAATTCTTACAGACTTACACTAATATTTTTTTGATCGCAGAATTCATTTTTAAGTATGTGAAATTCTATTTAAAATATTTTTGCTATTTAAAATATATTATTCCCGTTATATAGGTAAGAGAAATTACTTAAAAACCAGGTTGAACTAAGTTTGTGGGAAAGTAATAATGGTTTAAAGGATACTTTAGATACCCTGGAAGGGTATAATAATATTTAATATATTCCTGATCAGCATCAAAAATCAGGTCGTTCTAGCCATTTCCCTCAGAAAAATAAAGTACAATTTTTTCAAAATTATAATTTCCACAAAGAGACAAAAATGTTATTTTTTACATTTTAAATTCAGCAAGTACAACTTTTCAAATTAAAATTAATGCCTTTTTGACTTAGTCATGGTTTTTTTAAGATTGATTTGACCAAAAAATTAACATAAATCGATTAAATATCAACATAGAAGAAAGAGAAATTTTTCAAGACTTCTTATAAGACCCAAAAAGCCAAATGTTACATATACCTGATTGGATTTGCCAAGAAACCCTAACATATTAATTTAAATTAATTGTGAAAACATTTTTATAAATTAAATTTTACAAATTTTTTCATTATTGTAACCCCTTATACATAATTAAAATCGTCAACATTTGTCAACATAAAAATCAAATTTTAAAAGATTTAAACTTGATTTACTGAAATTTACACAGAACACATTTTCGATTTAAAATGAATGCCATTTAGTCTATGTCTTAATCTTAGTCATCCCAATCTAATTTCAAACTGCAGGGGAATACTAACTTAGGCTTTCCGAGGTTAGCTTTCATTTTTATTTTATATTGTTTTCTTCATAAACGGAAAGGTTCAGTAGCACATAAGGTTAACAAATGGCCAGAGCTTTAAAATCATTTAAAATTTTTCTCCGTAAAAAGTAGGGAATGTTCCAGAAAAAAATTTCAAATATTAACACATGCACAACGCCATCAATTGTTTTTAATTAATTTATTTACGACCAGACCATAATTAATAACCGTTGGACAATTAAAAAGATGCAAGTCCGAATTAAATGCATCTGCCCTCTTCGCAGTCTTTTGCATGTGCCAAAAACCTATTCAATTGTTTGTGACTTTTCAATTACAACCACCACCCCGAAAGCCAAATGGGCATCAGATGCTGCAATCCTTTATGCAGGCGAAGCGGAATCCTTTTTGCCACATTGCACCGAGGAGGCAATTGTGCGGAAAACCCCTAAACATGTTTTGGGTTAATTTAAAATGTGGCCCCGGCCCCGGCCTGGTTCGAATCCGACTCTCACAGAACAAAGCGCTAAATTAATGTTGTCATTTTCCACTCGGCGGATAAAATGAAAAAGCCAGCCTCCTCCGACCGAACTGGGCCCAGGCCCATAATGATCTGGACTCTGCTGGCCAGTTGCAGTCCAGACTGCATCCGAATGCATTTGCCAGGGAGTGCAATTGACTGCAGATGCTGCCACGGATCCGCAGCGGCTAATTTGAAAATTCACAAATTTATCTAATTGTCCTTTTCAGCGACCGGACACCCCAACTGGAGCTTTAATGAGTTTTGAGTCCTTGGTTGCGCATGTGACTCGTCTCAGACCAAGTTGCAGTTCTTAAAGCTCACACATGGACAGTTGCACTCGGTGTATTTTTAAGGGAACGGATTAATTTTAAATCATTATTAAAGCTATTTTACGTTTCTCTTATTTCTACGAAAATTTTAGTTTAATTTTCTTCCAAGAAACCACAATGAAACGTTCAACTTATTCAAGAATTACAAAATTCCTGAAGCGAATAAAATAATAAAACTTGATATTCATTTTTAAATAAACCTGAAAATAAAACAGTGTGTAAAATAAATTAAATTTACGACATTTTTTTATCAAAAATGATTTTGGAATTACTTTTAAAATTATTGAAAATATTTATTTTATACCTTAAAATCTAGTATACAATGCGTAATAAAAAGGTATGGGAAATATAACGAATGCTCCATTGAAAATAGAATTTAAAAAAATCCTTAACAGTTCTTAAACTTATTTAAAAATATATCTCATTGTTTTCTTACTATCTATTTTTGAAATCTTTGCTTTAAGTTGCAAATTATTCATTCTTTAAGCAAGACTTTTCCAGTGATATGTACGACTCTTCAGCTGAATTCATAAGTGTGAGTAACTCTTCAATAGAATATCTCAGAAAATATCAAAATGTTATTAACAAAATTCATATTTATCATAGGCCTTTAAAATTGTTCTTTTCTTTTCTGTCAGTTAATCATTAATTTTTCAATTCTATATACTGTTCTACTTACCTTGACTGCCCTCTGAATTTCTTAAAAATTGTTCCCCCTTTAATCATAACAATCTCAAAACTTATACCCATTTGATCTGCTTCTTTTGAAAACTCAGTTGACGGAGTCACACTAATTAGGCACATGTCAGCCGCGGAAGTGTATCAATCTGATAAAATGAAGTTGCTCCTCCGCCGCCACGACGGTTACGCACAGGTAGCCACTGGGCCAACTCTTTCCCTAGGCATCCAGTATATGGTGATCATTGTGTTTGCCTGGCACTTATAAAGGGATCAGCTGTCAATCCGAATTACAGAGCTCGACATTGTCCGAATCCGTGGAATTCCGCTGCCGAGCGGTTATGGGTAGGTCGATAATTATAATGCGACACCGACGATTTATTACTTTCATTTATAGATGTGACACACGACACTAACACACGGCACACCAGAGGCCCGCGTGATTGAATGTATCTGTATCTATATATTTCTTCGAAAAATGCGACCGCTCCCATGTTCGCTGCGATTAATTAGGTTCAGTGGGTCGCGGAGAGCACAGATATATTTATAATACTTGTATGGGGGTATATGAAGGTATATATTTATCATTCCGAAGGGATTTCGATGCTTTATCATAAGAGGAAAATAATAATATAACTTTGCAAAGGGATGTGGGGTACTAAAATCTTTTAATACATTTTTGAATAATTTACTTCGATCAAAGTCAAGTTTAGGTTATTAAAAGACTGTAGATGAATGAAAACTATATAAGTATTCTTTCAACAATATTGGAATATTTGTAACCTGTTATCCTAAAACAATAATTTTAATTTAAAATAAGAAATTTAAATAATCTAGCAGCCTAGTTCAATTCTCAATAAATTCATAAATCATTCCATTCCTCCTTATAAATCCATTTAAAAATCACAGTAAAGCTCAGGGAACAAACACTCGATGATAGTATTCAACTTTATTTATCATTAAATTTGCAAATTTACATAAATAGTATTTACAATTACAAAATGTATGCCATTAGAAATGTCTCGAACCAGTTGCTTGTGCATTTTTCGCATTCATAAAGAAGTATGTGGGAATTGGCTAAATGACCGCGGCTAATTGCTTGTTTAGTACGTCTATATGCATATATCACAGATACTTAAATTCCTCTACAAATATATCAAACGCGTAAGAATCTAATTACAAGTTGTGTGATTAAGTAACTATTATGTGTGTGGATTTGCACGGGTTAATTATTTGGCCGAGAGTATAGAGTCGAAGGGTTGGGCAAAGGTCTTAAGCTAACTATTCAGAGTCTTACTGGGTAAACGGATATTGAATACAACTTGAAGGTGGCTTAAGGTCTAAATGCGGCTGCCGTTTCAAATTATTAAGTAGTGTGGATTAAGCACTTAAGGTAGGAAATGTTAGTGCGAGCTGAGACAAAGATTCTGGTTCTGGTGCCGCTGATTTATGGCGCGGTGGGGTAGTAGGAGCTGGCATTATTATGTTATTGGTGTGCGCCCGGGACTCCACTCCACCACTCGCCTCACGAAAGATGAATGAGCGTGTGGTGTGCGTTTATTTCGAGTCATTAAACCCCAAGTCGGGTGACTCAGTCCCGCACGGAGAACATGACAAAGTGGGTGCTTCAGCTCCGGCTCCACCCCACGAAATCCGCAGCCACTGCCACCTCTCCCCGTTGGAGACGTGCGTCTGAATTATTTCAGCGGCCGAGTGTAAATATGCTAATTAAAGTTATAAAGCGAAATAATTTATGATATGGTAGGAAATAAAGTTTTATTGCCGTACTTAAGCTACATTTATTGCAAAATAATTAGTGTAGTTATCGCTATCTGCTAATCGTAATCGTAATCGTAGTCGTAGTCGCCTAGTTGCACTTGTCCCGCCATCGAAATGTGTAAGTAGTTTCGCTTTGTATTTGGTATCTGGTAACTGGTCCACGGTCCGGGCTTACGACCCGGAACGGCCCTCCGTCAGGTAGGCGCCATGCCCCACTCCGTGCCCGTGCCCCCCCACGCCATGGACGTGGCCGTAGCCCGCCGCCGCTGCCGCAGCCGCCTCGTTACTGTACAAAATGTTGACCATGGAAGCCACCGTCACCGGAGCAGCGGAATGGATCGAGGAACTGTGGCTGTGGCTGCTGCCGCTGCTGCTGCTCCCGCTGCTGCTGCTGTTGTGGCCGCCGCCCCCCAGCTTCATAGTGGGCGGCGTCTGGGGCGGCGTATCGGGCTGGATCTCGGGAAACCCCACCGGCCGGGGATGCGGATGGACGCTGATAGGGGTGGGCACCACCTTGCCGGAGGAGGAGCTGCTGCTGCTCCCGGAATGGCTGCTGCTGCTGGTGGGCAGGTGCATGCCCATGGCCTCGGTGTACGCCGTAGGTATCCGCGAATATGGCGATCCGCCGGCGTAGCTGCTCATCATACTCAGCGGCGAACCGAGCTCCATCGAGTGGAGCTGCTGCTGCTGTTGCTGCTGCTGGTGGTGGTGCTGGCTGTGGCTGTGGTGGTGCAGCTGCTCCGCCGGCGGGTAAAAGTTCTGGCCGAGATACGCCGCGGTGGGCGGCGGCGTCTTGCAGGCGGCTGTGTCGGCCACGCTCCAGATCTTGGGCTTGCTCGCCGGAACTGGGATGCCACAGTCTCTGCTCAGCGGGTTTTTTTGGGCCGCAAAGTCCCCCGCCGACTCCGCGTCCTGGCCATAGCCGGGATGGTAGTATGGCTGCTCCAGCTGCTGCTGGTGGAGCTGCTGCTGTTGCTGGAGCTGCTGGTGATGTTGCTGGTGCTGGTGCTGGTGCTGCTGCTGCTGGTGGAGCTGCAGCTGCTGGGCGTGCGGATGCGAGTGCGGATGGGGATTGGGGTGCGTATGCGTGGTGTGGGATTGCGCATACGAGCTGTAGGCCGCATGCATGGGATGGGCGCCGGGTGGGGTGGCATACGGAGCCAGGCCCCGCATGGCCACCAGATTGTGCGGCTCCCGGTCGAGGTCCAGCTTCTGGTCGACGCTCTCCGACTCCTTCTCCGACTTTCCCAGCTCGGATTTGATGAGTTGACTGCCCGGATCTGGAGATTAGAAGTCGAGGAAGGGAGAGAGAGACCGTGTGGAGACACAAAATAAATTTAATTAATTTCGAGTCGCAGGCAGGAAGCAGACAAGTTCTTAGAGGACTGCAAAACTTGGCACTTCCAGGAGGTGGAACTTGGCAGCTGGCAGCTGGCAGGGCCGAGCCACTGGCGAAGGCAAAAACCCTTGAAATTGTTGGTGGGCGTTGATGCGTGCAACCCTCCTCGGCAGCCAGCGGAGAAAGCTTTCAGCAGCAAAATACTCGAGTTTCCGCCAACTACCGCCCCAAGTTCCCCGCCCCCTCCCAGTTCCCCCTCGGTCCTCTACAATTCTATGTGTCGCCAACTCGAACAAGGCCACTTTGGAGTCGGAATGCACGGGGAGAAAGCGGGAGCTTAAAGGTTCTAAGTAACTCTTTTAATGACTTTATTAATTTTCTAATAAAATAAATGTTATTTTCTAATTTATTTTTACAAATGACAGTCAAAAGCATTTTAAATTTTGAATATTTTCTATCGGACTTTGCAAATATTTCATTTGTAACTAAAATTTAAAATGTTAAAATACTTTAGAATATAAATGCATTGTCTAATAATATACTCTTTTAAGCTGTTTGCTTTGTAATATTCTTCACTAAATTATAAATTGTAAGAACAATTGAAGAAAGTTAATTTTGTGAAGTTTATCTATTTACATTTTCGAATTTTTAGTTTCCAGAAAAAATTAATAGGAAAAAGAGCAGTTTGAATAAAGAAATAAACGAAATTTGAAATAATGGCAAGTATTTCTGGCTCTTTCAAAGTTAAAATTTTTCTTAATTTGGATAGATTTTAAAACTAGGTATTAAGTCTATCAAATTCTGGTCACATTTAGAAATAATAATTTACTTTATATATTTTATTTACATTTTTATTCAAATATATAGACAATAGTAAAAAAGGACACAAAAGTTATCTTTCTTTCTATACTCTATATATTCCTCACCTTTAAATATATATGATAAAATATATGTTATATTTAGGGAATTTAATAAAATTGAGTATGTTTTCAGGAATATGATGTATAATATATTTAGAAGTAAGGAACATCTAGAATATTTAAATAATTTAAATATGTATTCTAGAGAATTGTATTTGGACAGATTATTTTAAATCATTTTGAAGGAAACAAATAATACTAATAATCCCAATAAATGGAATTTAAGCGTGTTAAAATATTATCACTCTCCTCTTCTTTTCTCCCAGTGCTCAAATAAGAATCGGAGTGCGGGCGCAAGGCCACTTTGCCAACAATGTGCTGTCAACTTCCGGGGAGGATGTCGCCTAAGCAGTCAGACAAATAAACGGACGACGGACTCTGGGCGACGGACTCCGGCCTCCGGCCTCCGTCTCGGACTGGAGTCGGACGGCGGGCAGACGAATGTTGCATAACATTCGCCTCGCCACATAAATTGTACTTAAAAGCCCAGTGCCACAAATCTGCTGAGGAGGCGGGTCTGCCAAGCAGGCGACGAATCAATGGGGCAAGGCGTTTGGAAAACAATATTCGGGGCTCAAGAAATTACAAAGAGATCTCGTCGAGGACTACTAATTGCGGTCAGGAAGTGAGGCAAGTGAGGGAATGGGCTAAAAACTCACCGAAGGCTTCGCTGGCCAGCTTGCCGCCATCGCCCGGATCCTTCTCCTTCTCGTCGTCGGACATGAGGCCATCGTCATCGTCCTCGGTCTTATTCTTGGGCTCCCAGGTCATCTTGTTCTCCTTTTTCAGCCGCCGCCGGGCATTGGCGAACCAGGTGGAGACCTGGGTGAGCGTCATCTTGGTGATGATGGCCAGCATGATCTTCTCGCCCTTCGTGGGATACGGGTTCTTCTTGTGCTCACTCAGCCAGGCCTTCAGCGTGGCCGTGGACTCGCGGGTGGCGTTCTTCCGCCGGGCGGCGAGATCATAGTTGGGTCCGTATCTGCGGGTCAGAAATCAAACAGCTTGAATCAACAAATGCTACGCCCTATCAGGGCCACTAATGAGTTTGCTCGCCACAACTACATACTTCCCGGCCGGCTATCAGCTTTCAGGTAAATAGACCGCACACCTTAAGGGCCAATAATCAGTTATTGGCCGCTGATAAGGATCGCGAGTCGGGGGAGGGAATAAAGCGGAATGCATTTGCAACTTCCTCTCGTCTAGGTCAACAGTAATGGCATGTAACGATGGTTGAATGGTAAAATGGCAAAATGGTATTCTGTTTCAGCCAGAACCGCGCTTCGGGGCCCAAACTCTAAGCCAGACATACCCTTTTAAGCGATAAATAAAAAGAAACCCGGCAGACGACACGACGAGAAAGTTTTTGTCCCATGGCAACGTTTTAAGCCCACTTAAGTTTCCCATTTGTATATTTGTACAGTGCGGATTCGTTGGGCGGAACTCTGTTACTGTTTCTTTAGCTTGAAGTTAACTTTAAATATAAATTATTTGTTAAACGGAACACCTTTTCATGCAAGCTACTTACACATTAAAATATATTTCAAACATTCTAAACATTTTCTTGCTTATTTAAAAGTACCTTTTTGAACTGCCTGTAATTCTGTAAAACTTTCTCTAATACTTTCGTAAATTATTTGAATTTATCTAATAATTTCCCAAAGCCCAGACCCACTGTACTTCCCTTCTCCCTGAGCTTAATGCCAAGCCAAACGTCTTAATTCTGAAATGCTCACCCGTAGGCCGCCAGCGTGGGGTCGTAGGAATAGTATCCGGTGGTTGACTGCAGACTCGCCGAGGTCCAGGCGCTCATCTCGGTGCTGGGACTGGTGTCCTTGATGCCGTAGGGATTGCTCTGCAATGGAAACGGCGAATTAGTGGCAGATCCCTTAGCGTGTAAGTCTCGGGAGCCCCGCAGGTAATCGTGGCAGTTACAAGTTACTGCTTGCCAGCCTAACGAGCTGATATCTGCTCCGGCTGTCGGCCTGCATTTGCGCGGACTTCCGCTGGCTGGACAAAGCCAATTAGCAGCTCCTACCCACCGTGCCCCATCCTTACCAGGGGTGCGTAGAACGCCGAGTTGTCCACTCCGATGCTGGGATAGGGGTTCTGGTCATTGGAGGGATATGGGCCGCCGTAGACGCCCACGCCGGCGGAGGGCAGGGCCATCCGTGAGTAGCCGCCGATGGCCAGCCGGGCCGGATCGTACTGGCAGGAGCAGACCGTCTGGCCGGACACCGGGTCCGTGATGATGGGTCTTCCGTTCTCGCAGCAGGACCCACCGCGACCGCCGGCCATATCCTGGGCGGCGGCAGCGGCGGCGGCAGATGACAGGCCGCCGGGCACCTCGGCCCCGCCGACCACGGCATCCTCCACCGGCGATGTGGACAGACCCTTGTGGCCCGCATGGTGCGAGGACTGGGACTGGGCACCTGGACTCAAAGGGCCGACGGTCAGGCCGGTGGCCGTCGAGCCGCCCGAGGGGCTCAGCGAGGCCTCGTTCGTCCCGGACAGCGGCGAGCCGCCGCCATGGCCGCTCTGGCTGTCGGTATTGGCGGTCGTCAGCTGCAAGGAGATGCCAAGGGAGATGCCAGCGGTAAGAAAAAGAGCACATTTCAGCGAAACCCAAAAAAATATGTATAGAGGCTTGGAACCGAAACCTTTCATACACTGAGACAATAAATAATATTGAAAATAAATATATTAGTGTTTACTTTATGCACTAACTTTTAAGAGGGTTGATCATTAAGAATTACTAATTTAATTCAATATATTCTAAGATATAGTTATAGCTAAGTCTCTTATAATTTTAACATTTAACGCATGAACAACTTTTAAATAATTATTATATTTTATATAATTTTTAATACCTTTGCGGATAAAAAATACCTTGGCTCATCAGCATAAAGCTAGGTATACATGTTATTCAATTGTTTCCTTTCTATATTTAAATTGTAATATTGAGTTTAAGTTTATATTAATTTTTACCCATGTTGGAGTTCCAGAAATAAGTAATATTTAAGATAATTTATAGAGTAATTAAATTTCTTTATAAACAGATAAATAACAACAAGATAAGTGACAAAGTTAAAGACTTTAAAAGAATGTAACAAATTAATTTCTTTGTATCCAAACTATATTCCCATTTCAGAAGTAATACTTCCTAATTTAATACACATTTCCCGCTGTGCACGAACAGGTGAACTTTGCAGGACCAAAGACCAACAAAAAATAAATAAAATAAAATTAAATAAAATAAAAGAAGCGACTTGGGCCGCCTGAGAGGTAAGCGCAAAGGCATGTCCCTGCCGACCAGGTCGAAATCAACAAAGCAGATTAAGATGATAACTCCAAATGTCAAAATATTTTATTGGCCTGGCGCATTTTGCGATCCGTTCCATCTATTTTCACTTCATTAATTTTCAATTTATCACAGTCAGATTTCAGATACCGCTCCGTTCGGTCTCGGTCTCGGTCCCGGGATCAGGGATCGGGGCTCGGTCCCGAGGATCGGGGATCTTTGAAGAGGGTTCTGTGCTCGGCCCGTGAGTATCAGTGAACCGATCGATCGAACGAGCGAGCGGGAATGGGCACGGCATCAAATGATGAGGGACGCAGGTAGGATCATCCAAACCTCCCTCCCCGAGCCCAAATCCAAACCCGAATATCCACAGCGAACCTTTGAGAACCTCCTGATTCGGAGATTGCCCGAACCGATTGGAGAGCCAAAGTGTAAATAGAAGCTCGCCCCAGATGATGATCTGTCAGTCAAGTTCGCTTCACGCGCCTCTCAATCGGATTTACAATAATAAGGTGTTTCGGAAGGGAACTCAATTGCCACCATTTCTCCGCCCTCGGTGGCTACTGCACATCCCCGATTTAAATAATAATGGTAATTCGTGGCTAAACGAGCTGATTCGCCGACACCTCCTGGCTGGCTATCTAATCGAGGGGCAATTTCGCGCCAACGCCAAAAACCAAGAGAGAGAGCCAAGCCACCGGGCAGGCAGGAAAATTGTTGCATAATTAAGGTGTTTCATGAATGAAATCTAATGAATTCTGAATGAATGGCCGGACTGGAAGTGGCCCAGAGGAGTCGACCGACTGTCTCCGCTAATGTACAAAACGCTGGGCGCGCTCATTTCTTATTATTCTTTATTTTTTATGCGATTCGAACATCAATTTCAGTTTTTGTGGCCGCCCATAAAAAACACATATCGGCGACGACGACCAAGACGGCTGGACCTGGACCTGGACCCGGGCCTGGACTTGGTCTGAACTGAACTGAACTGAACTGGCTTGGCTGGTCAGGTTGGGATGCAGGCTGGGGAACGGCAGCCAGGGAACAGTGCTTATTATCGGCACGCAAGTCAGTTTATTTTTAATGGTTCCCACTCACCCACTCTGCTGAAAAATCGCAGGAAGTGCAGCGAAGAGCGCCCTGCCGCCGAGTTTATCGCAAGGTGACTGCAGATAGGATAAGCCACATGGCCACACTCCTCTGGAGGACCGGAGGACTGGAGGACTTGGTCTCGGTCTCGACTTAGGGTTTGGGTTTGGGTTTCTATTCCGCGGAAACGCTGAAACTTGTTGGCAGCTCCTAAATGTTGTCTTAAAGTTGTGCGCTCTTTTATGACTTTTTCGGACAGCTCGCAGGCGGTGTCAAATTGCGGCAAGTTTAATAAAAGGGAATATTCCTCCCGGACTTCCCATTTGCCACAAAGGGAATATTTTATATTCACACTTGCGGCTGCGGGTGCTATCTCCATCTCCAGTCAACTTAATCGTTTTCCAGAAGGACACTTTTCATTTGCTTGACGTTTTAAACGGAAACTTTCTTCGTTACGCAGAAAGGCGAAGAAATATTTACGTTACGAAGGATTCAAGGGACTTAAAGGGCTGCGAAATAAATATTTATTTAAGGTTTACAGAGTTTATATAAATGTATTGCTTGTGGCGTTATTTTAAGTCTCTCTGATATTTATTTGGGCTTAATAAATCCCTTAAACGCAATACAATAATAAACAAACAGATTACAAGTTTTTGTTCTGGTAATTTTTATCACAGCCATAAAATGTGATAAATGCTTTATATGGTTGATAATCCTCCTTAGTCATAAATCTGACAACGAAATATTTTTTATTTAAAATTGTAAATAATAGATATTCAGTAAAAATAAAAGTAAAGCTGAGAAATATATTTATTGATTGCAAATATTGATTAATAAGTCAAAAGAAATATAAACTAAATAAACTTCAAAAAGAACAAGACTTCATTCCAAGCTTAAACACTTGTCCTTTTCTTATATTTAAAGTTTAAACTTAGCAAACATTAAACTTAAGTGATATAATTAATTCTTAAAGAGATCTACAAAAACTGCAACAATTTTCAATGAAGCTCGACTATGTTTCCCACTAATTGCAACTATGAAAATCCTCTGAAGGGCAGACAACCATCTCAAATACATAATACGAGTCCGATTTTAATGCGGCATGACCAGAGTTCAAAGTGGCAAGTCGACCTTGCAACGAAAACATCAAATCTGCTAAACAGCTGGACGAGCTAAGGAAAACCCTAAAAACTAAACGAAACTGGGAGAAAAAAGCGAATATTCATTGACCGTAATTCGGTTGAACCGGCATGGACACCGTGTAAATCTCTATCTCTCTGCCTTTGAAGTGCCCACATCCAGGCGGAGCAGATGCAGATGCGGACCGGGATTGGGAGTCTGGTGCGGCACAGATGGCCACCCGCACCCGCTGCTGGCCAAGATGTTGGGAAAACTGGTGCCGTCACTTTACGGTTATTAATTTTATGATTTATGTTAAAGCTCACGAAACCGCCTACCAAAGGCCCATACCTCGTTTCACGAACGCACGAGTACGGTTACACCTGCACTGACAAAACTGATGTTGAATTGAAATAGAGCAAGCTTTGTAATAAAAAGAGTATATATATTAAATAATTTATTAAGAATTATTATTTTGTAAACAATAGCTTATTTTATAGAATCCTCTCTATTTGTAAAAAAATGTATAAAATTAAAGCAGAGGATTCTCTGAAAGAACCCTTCCTTATTTATTTATGTATCAGGGAAGAGAACACATCAGTAATGCAATAATAAGTTCATTATCTTTCGAATAATTAATATGAAAGAGATAACTTTTATTTAAGAATTTGCTGTGATATTTAATATGTTTCAATGCATTTTTTACAATATATTAAATTTACCAAATAGTACAATTGAACTTCTATTCTTAAATAGAAAAGAGAAGAAAGAAAGTGCTTTAAAAACCACAAAGATCTCTAATTTTTTCAATTTTTTTGCTCGTTAAAATGTGTTGTAAAATATAAAATTTACACCCCTTAAAAATTCACATTTTCACTTTTATTTAATTAATTTGCACATATTTTTCTCTGTGCATTTAGTTCGCATACATATATCCGAGGCAAAGACAAAGGAGATCGGCGCTGGAGCATTTTCTGCTGCATTGTACTATATGCTCTTTTTGTTGTTGTTGTGGTTATTGGTTTTGCTGCCGTTTCTGTGTGGTTTTTGTTGTTTTTGTTGTTGCTGCTACCGCTGGGATGCGTTTATGGATTTTTGTTTTTGCACTCCTAACAACAACGACTGGGAAACAAAGGCGATTGGTGCTGCTGCTCCTGGCTTGTACTATATTGGGATGGGTCTTTGGTCCGGGGGGCCTTGACGCCAGCTCCGGAACAATAAGCGAAAATGCGAGGATCCCAGACGAGCAGCCCGAAAGCCAGGAGTCGCCACAAGGAGAAGCTGCCAGGAGACCCAAGTCCCTCTACAAACAAACACATGTTCGCCGTCCCAGTCGCAATCGGAATCGCATTCGGAGGCGACTCCACCTCCTGCTCCTCGGGAGGCGACTCTGCCTCTTGGATTTGGTTTTGGCATATTCTCACATTCATCCGCAGGATTGCGTTGCCAAACGAGTACGCCATATTCATACAGAAAACCCCATTCTGGAAAGCAACACAGCGGGAAAAATCGGTATGTGGGGACTTCCCCAACAATAACTGAAGATATTTAGCTTTTTGTACTTGCTAAGTGGGATTATTCGGGCATTTATTTAACCGATTTAATGTTTTTAACACAATTTTTAGGCATTTATAGTGAATTAAGTATTTATTCTTCAGTGAATATTTTTATAAATCGAAGAAAAATACATTTCCCATCAATAATGCCTAGTTTTGCATCACATATCCTTAAGGTATTGTTATTTGGGACTAAGGCGTATGCCTTAATCCTTTTTAATTACTTTAACAAAAGTGATTAAAATTTTACATTAAAATTCAAGGAAGTCATTTAATATTAATCTGTACTCAAGTTCTACAAATAGGTAAAATTTTTCAACCTCTGAAACGTATCTTTTCTAAGTCATATGAGTATTTTCCTTATATCAACAAAGATCCTTTTAAATAAAAGCATCCCAAAAAGTCCCATAAATATGTAAGTATCTTAATGTATTTTTCAGAATATTGCACACATTTTTCTCTCTGTGCAGTACAGCCCTGTAGTGCGTTTTTGCTAATGCGAATAAGTTGCTTTTGCTTTTTTGCTGTGCTGCGCGCTGGCGCGCTCCTCGCTTATTGAATTAAGTTCGACCGGCGGAACAACTCTTTCCCAACTGCGGTCTCAATGTTTGCATTAAAAATTCATAAATCAATTATGGAATGCACACGGCGAAATATTAGTTTTTTCTCGCTGTCGCCGCGCTGCCATATAGGACTGGGATCCATCCGGGCAGGACTCGATGTCGGCGTCGCGACATCGACGCTCCTTGGGATGCTTTTTGCGGCCTTAGAATTTTAGTTATTTCGCCATGAAATGCGTGAACAGCTCGCATGGGAAGTCGAGAATTCCCGATGTGCTCCTCAGGCCCTCAGCCCTTCTTCCGTTGATTAAATTCATATGCACTCGCAGTGCATGCGTGGACGCTTTTTGCCTCATTTTTGGAATGCCGTCTTGGCGTTGAAATTAAAATTAAATTAATGAATTCGATGTGCACTGCATTAATATGGCGGGTTTATAAATTTGGCAGCAAGTCGATGCCCCGATAGCATCTACCTAAGGACTGGTCTTTAATTGGGCTTAGTGGCTAAAACCAAACTGAATGGCTTCCTGGGCTCCGGGCTACGGGCGGAATGCAAATGAGTCAAAACGATGACAAAATCCAGGAGGCTTTTAATCGATCCCGATGCCCGGGCCGCAGCCTGGCAGCCATAATTATAGTCGATAATCTGAGCGTTCATTATTTTAATTATTGTAATTTACCAAGTTTGCATACGAGTATTATAATAAATGGTCCACCACTCAGCCGGCTTCATTAGCATAAATTTATGCCGGCCATCGTGGCCTGATATATTTATGTTTATATATATGAATATGTATGTATTGAGGGGCATGTATTGGCTGCAGGACAAACGCACAAGTCTAGCATTGACGCATTAGACCACATAGTGGACGTCGAACAAGGCATTACACAGGGCCTTTGCAGTGGCAAGTGTTTCGGCCCAGCTCTCCGGGCCAACTAATTTGAATTACTGAGCCCGGAATACCGGGTAATTATGACCAGACTTTGGCCCTGGGAAGGGAGGAGCGAGGTGCATCCAAGGCGGCGGCGACGGCTGTCCTAAATTGTGAAACATTTCTTGGCGGCAGCGGGGGGCGGCCATTATGGATGTGGATGCGGATCCAGGAGCAGGAGCTGCCGTTCCTGAATATTCATGTGTCGCCCCAGCCCCAGTGAAATGTAAATTTAAAGTTAAATTTCGTCGACAGTATTAAAGATTTCCCTCGCACATGCCAAAACCCCGACTGACTCACTAAATTTCTGGTCTCTTTCATGTCCTCGGTGTGTGCCAAATAATATTTATTTTAAACTGAAAGCTGGCCTCAATAAATTGTGCGTTTGAAATATTGAAATGACAGAGTTGTAAATCAAAATAAAATAAATATTTTCATACCCTAAGTAATAAAAAAAAAAAATAATAAATTAAATCTGGCGGTGATTCAATCAAAAGCGTATTTAAATTAATTGCCAAGCAGTAGCCATATTTTATAAATGCATTAATTTGATTTTTTTTTTTATAATTTGAACTTTATGAACTTGTTTTTGAGGAGCACTTTTGAAATAAGGTATTTTTAAAGATGGAAAAGTGTCTTTATTGTTTGCCGATTTGATAATTTTAAGAAAATTATATAGTTAACACTTTTAGCCCTTTTTGAAAGTGAAATTAATAAGAGAGTAAGAGCTGGTTAATATAAATTATATAAATAAAATTGAAGAAGGTATAGTATAGTATAGTATTTAAAACAATTAATAAATTTTTTAAACAGGTTGAAAGGCAATATCCTCTATCACATACTTAAGACTTTAAAATCTTGAACTTTTAAAGCAGAGAAATTTTTTTAGAAAATGGTTAAGCTTTTCTAAACATTAAGCTGATAAAAGATGTAAGAAACATGGTTTTACATCTTGACTAAAGACTTTAATATTTTTTGCATATATTAGAAACGAAAACCTAAGCTTTAAAAAAGACAAGCCCACACTGCTTTGTATTCTAAACTCTAACAAACAAAGTTTTCCCTGAATGATTTCATCTCAAATTTCATTTGATTCAAAAACCAAATCGCATAAAAACTAATCGTTAACATCTCGAAATAATCAAACAAAGGGTTAAGCTTGGGGCTTAGCGAGTTTCGCCAATAAAAACAAATGGTTTGCATTAAAATTGTTCAGCTTTAAAGGTAAACTCACCTGATTTGCCGTCGGGTAGCCAGCGTATCCAAACTGCGCATATGCAGCCATTGTTGCGCCCGCCAACTCACTGGCTTTCGTGGATTAAAACAAGCGCAAAGGGACGCGGATTCACTCTTTGCGGGGTTTCACTGTGGGGTGTCCCAGGATGTGGGATGCTGCTGCTGGCGGAGCGGAGCCCTTAACCCAAGAGGGGTTGGGGGCTTGGCGACAAGCTTGGGGGTTGTGGCCGGGTGGTAGCTGCTGGGTTGTGGGAGTTAAGGGAGGTCGTGTGGGTGGCTTTCGGCGTGCGTGCTCGACGGCTAAGCACTTTGGGCGCTTTTGTTGTTTTGCTGGCTTGTTGGGTGTTGCTCTATTGTTGTTTCTGTTGTTGTTGGTTGTTGTTTGTTGCTGATGGTTGTTGTTGTTGTTGCTGTTGCTGTTGCTGTTGCCGTTGCTCTTGCTGTTGGCCTTGTTGAAAATTGATAAAACAAATTGTCGATGTCGAGCAGTTCTGTTAATGTCGCCGGAGCCGGAAAATGTTTTGTTTGTTTTGTGTGACTTTACTGATCTTTTTTTATTATTCGTTTATCCGTTTTTACTTCATTTTGCTGTTTTTTTGTTGTATTGACTCTAACTCTTTTGGCGGCCGGCTTGAAAAATAAACCCCGATGGCTTCAAGTGTTTGGCTCGCAAACAGATTTACGCTCCAAGTACAAATGTTCGCGGCTTCAGTTTGAAGACTTAACTGTTTGCTTTTTTGTAGGGAAGTTCCCTCGGATTAAGTCCTGATTTTGGGTTTAAACTGGTGATTATTTTAAATGTCTGCTTGTTTTTACAAACCAAACTCTTTAGAGTTTAACTCTTACGTTTTTAATCAGTTTATTATTGAAAAAGTTCATTTTTTTATAAGTTTTAAATAGTTGTATATTATTTTGACCTAAAACTACAATTTAGTTAAGCAGTCTTTTAAAACAAACCCTTTGTTTTGTAGTATTTTTATTATTAATTTATTATTCATTTAGTTTTTTATTTTGAGGCTAATTTCTTAGTTTTCAGCTTTCAAAAGTTCACTATACAAATTTTTGTCGAGAGTTTTTGGATTTTATTTTAGCTTCTGAGTTAGGGTTTCCCCATTTCCGGTTTGTGGGTAGTTTTTCCAAGATTAGCTTTGAATGTTGTCTCTATTTACTTTTATTTTTCAACCATTGCACGCACTTTTTTGTTATTTACGGCGGTTGCATCTGCCGATCCGTTTCGCTGGCGACGCTCTAGTAAAACGGGTTCCGCAACCTGTCAGCGGGATCTCAACGGAACGAACGGTGACACGTCCGCCAGTGACTGCGACTCCGACTGTGACTCGTTTTTCGGCCTGCCTTTTTTTCGACACTCGAGCAAAGACGCGACGGCAGAGATGCGAAGATGCGCACCTATCCGCGTTTGGAAAGAAACTGTTTTTCGGCCGCTCGGCGAGCAGCGCCGTTGTGAGTGACAGAGAGAGCCGATGACCGCGAGAGCGAGATAGCAGCTGCACAGCTCTTATTCTCGGCTGCACTGCGCTCTAGAGAGAGAGCAAGAGGGCAAGCGCTCTGGTTGGCCAGCATTCCAATCAGACAGGAAGACTCGATGAGCTGCCATTGCGCTTACTCTCACTGGGAGAGGTGGTGAGCGAGAGAGATGGGTTACGCTCACTGGGGCTGTTGTTGCTCTTTTTGAGAACGCCCACCTCCAAGCACTGGAAAGTCGTTCGCTCTCTCTCTCTGTCGCCGTTCCCCTCTGTCTCTCGTGCGGCATTGGAAGCGATTTGATGGCGGACCACGATCGAAAGGCTTCCTTCCCAATTGGATTCTATAACCAAAGTTGGCCAGGAATTTTCCGATATTGATAAAAAAGAAAATAATTGGGAAAATAACCAGGGAATTAGACAAGATTTGGTATATGCGATGAGGGCTAAAAAGGGATAATTCCATTTAATTAATAATTCTAAAAATAAAGTAAATAAGGGAATAGTTGGTTTAAAACTTTTTAAATTAACCCAAAATAATTAACTAAGCATATTGCATTTATTTTTTTTTGTTTCTCATAACATATTAATATAATTTGATTATGTAATACCTATTTTGTAGGTAGATTTCTATTTAAAAAATATTGTAAATATTTCAAAAACAAAACTATAATATAATATAATATTAAACTACTAATTTATCATATAAACCCCATATTTAATTAATAATTGTGTTTTAAAAATATGTATCTTCTTAAAGGAAATGCCAAGAATTTAATATAATTAAATAACATGTGTTGAAAATGTTTTTGTTTTTCCCAAATAAAAAATATAGACAGAGCAGAACATCAAATAAAATTTGTTCAAGTATTTGTAAGACAAATGCATAAATTAACAATATTATAAGGAAAATATGAAGCTCAGAAGAAAAACACTTTTCGCCCTTGAGAAACAAACTTAAATAAATCTTCAAAGTATGAGCTAAAATAAATGTCAGAAATTATATTATTAATTAGTGTTAAAAACGAAACATATTTAAGAAACCATTTGGAACATTTCATAAATACGAAAGGCAAGGAATTGGCCCACTTAAATTCAAGGCCCCTCCACCGAAAGTCCCAGCTAATTGGCACTAGCTAATAGTAACAAGAAACCGAAAATGGGGGAAAAATAAAACAAACAAATAAACAATTCCCGATTCCATTCGATGTGAGTAGGACGACGAGGACGAGGGCGTGGCTGAGTCCACTTGAGAATCCTCGTTCTAATTAATGCCCGTGGAGAGAGGGGAGCGTTTTTGGGGAATTTCTGTAAAATGAGTATTTTGATGTTTTGGGGTGTTAACGCGCTGCCATTCATTATAAATGTGAGCAAGGCATCTCAAACTCAAGAGCGAGGCACATGTGTCCCTTTGTAATTTTCCTACTTTTCCTTTTTTTCTGGTACTTACAAATGCACTCGTATGTAAATGAGCTGAGAGCCAAAGTATTTTCGGGAAAACTGACAGCCTGTGCCTGGGTCATGATCGCTTCGGTTATTCTACACTCAGTTTGCTGGACGTTGCTCTCGACGGCGCCACGAAATTCTAAACCCACTTCGCCAGCGAACTGGCAAGGATGCACATGGTCGGAATCAAGTATTTATTTTTGAAACAGAAAACCGAGTGTTTTGGACTAGGAAATGAGGGTAAGGATTGATTTTGAACGATTTTATATGGTAAAAACAAATGATTGATGTATTATCAAAGAATTTATTAGAAATACAAGTAAGTGCTATAAGTTGTGATTTTAAAAATGCTTAAAAATGTTATAGAAAAACATGAAAATGATATTTTTCAACTCATTTATCCATAAGCCAATATTAAACCAAAGCCGATGGTAAATGTCTTCTATATAATACTATTATTTTAAATAAAAGAAAACAATATTGAATTTATTTATTTTAATTGTTAAGCTACATTTATAGATACCATATTTAAGGTAAAAAAGCAATCATCCTTTGTCTTCAATCATTTTTAAGGTAACTGAGTAAACAATAAATAAAATGGCTCATAGAAATCTATTCATATTATTTTAAACTAATAGAAATCTTAATAAATGTATAAAGGATTAATTCCCAAACTTAATCCTTAGCGTCTCCTCCTTCAATTCCCGTGAGTGATTTTCGAAATGATTTTCGATATGCGAATTGTGGCACATGTCGATGCCGTGCCTGTCACCATAAATGTCGCCAAGGATCCCCAGGACGCCCATAGCCTGTGAGCTCTGTTTTCATTTAGTGCGACACAAACCCGAACATTCTTCACTCGGTGGACAGGACATGCAGATTATATTGAAAACAATTTAAATGTAGATTTTGGCGTTAAGAGAGTATTACTCTTCTGCTGCTGCTCCTTCTTCCTTTGCAGATGCCAGGTGCGTTGGTTCAGGCTCCCACACACACACTCTAATAAATGTGTACAAATTTAACTGCTAATGTATGTCCTTGGTGTGTGTGTTTGTGTGTGTGAGGGGGTGGCATGCAGAGTTGCAGGCAACTCCACCTGCCAGCCCCCCCGAAAGGCTTCTTACTTAAGTGTTGTTTCATGTCACCTGGAAAGCATTTGGACATGAAATTGTCGCTTTTCAGTATGTGGCACACACACACACAGCTGCACAGATACACACCCACACACACCCAGGAGCAGCAGCAACAGCAGGCTTTATTTCTCGGCGAAAAATCTTCTTCACACACATGCGAAGCAGCCAGGATAGTGCTCTCCTGAATATAATAAAATCCTTTTCGCAAAACGATAAACGATAAAGTCACCGGAACAAGCACAAAAAGGACTCGTCCATGCAAATTGCTTTAAATGAATTTGTTTTTGTTTGTATTCGGGATGCACTTGAAGAATAAATTATCGTTTAATTAATACAATAAGGTGTCCTTAAAGAATATAAACATATTTTGAGGAATGCGATTACAGCTTTATTTGTATGAAAACTTTTTTTTACAAAATTAGTATTTAAAATCCAGTTTTAGGCACTTCTAAACATGGGTTCCTAGTAATATTTAATCAATAAAGAGTGTTTTCAATTGGTTTTCAATTTATAAAATATATTTGTTAAGTTTTAACAAGGTTTAACTTTAAAAGGAAAACTAAAAACCCCTAAAATGTGTTACAAATACCCAAGAAACGCATCAAAAATATTCTAGTACAGATTTAAAATATAAATCTCTTTAATAAAATTCAAAATCTATAAATTCTGAAGTCCAAAATCTTATTTCCCTCAACATTTCCTCCAGGTGTGCTTGTGCCTGGGCCTGTCTTTGAATTCGAACCCACCGACGACTCCAAGGGGAGCCATGTTCTGTGTTTCAACACTAAAGATTCTGTTACAAATTGCCATAATCCTCGGGCAAATAATAGCAGAGCCACCATTTTCAAGCGGAAACTCAGGTGCGGGCAGGTGGAAGGAGGGTGGTGGCAGGTGTGGGAGGTGCTTACCAATCAGCGTTCAACTTTATCAGCTTTTCCCTGATAGCACTAGCCACTATCTGGGCGATATCGGCACCTGGCCATCTTATCGAGGCACTCGAAATGAAATTGCTGATCAAACAGAACAAAAGCGCACACAACATTCTCCAAACATTCATAAATGGAAACATACTTATTTACTCACTTTTCAAAACAAATCAACAAATCGGTGCTCTTTGTGGTTCAAGTGCCGATCGCCGTCAAAAGCATCCGCGATGTGTTAGAGCCCGATTTGGAAAGGGAATGGGAATGGGTCTCCGGTCTCCGGTCTCCGGTCTCCGTTCTCCTGACTATGAACTCCGGACCCTTTCCTCCGAATTCTTTGCGCGTGCGTTCCCTTTTGTCGGCGTTCTGACATCGACATCCCATCCGCAGTCACGATTGATTGTCGCAACAATTGCCGTGATTTCTGGCTGCCTCCAATTGGTTTTCGAGGCGCGACCCGCTCCAGAATTATCGGTGCCAAGCCCCGTCGCTGTCGCACGTGATAATTCCCGGCTTCGGGACTAATAGTACCCATATATATAAATGTGTATGTAAGTGGAAGTATCTCTAACCCACGGCAATTATAAGTAGATGCTTTGTATGGACAGCTGTCCGTCCAGGGCCACGGTGGCATGCGTCACGACCGCCACTGCCACATGCGGCACACGGCACTCTGATGGTCGTGGGGTCTTCGAAACTCGGTATCTACTCTTTCCAAAGGTGTTTTGGAATGATTAGCACGTCGGAAGTGGCTTGAAGTGTCAGCACTCGATTCTAATTGTGATTTAATGGAGAGCTGAATAAATTGAAAGAACGAAAAGGAAAGCTGGGTCACCTAGTAAGACTTATGGAGGAAGTGAGGGAAGTAATTTAAATAAATATAGGAAGAAAGAAATGCTTAAATGGTGTTAAAAAAATGTATTACTTTAAGTAGCATGACCTATTAAAATCTGAAAATAATAGAATACCGAGAAAGAGAAGAGGTTTTCTTATATATTAAATTTTATATATTAAAAAAGTATTACATATAGATATTATCAAAAATTAATACATCTTAAAACTAATAAAGCTTAAATAATAATAAGCTATAACAAGGTATAATTGTAGTTCAATTTAAATTATGCAAGAAGTAGGGGTTATAGATTTGTTAATTTAATATACTACTTACAGAAGCAAGACCTATTAAAAATAGAACACAAATGAAGAAGTTCTCCTATATATTTTATTAAATTTGCTTTCAAGTAGTATTACAATTGATTTATAAAAAATAAATCAGTAAAAACTTAGAAAGCTTAAGTAAAATTAGACTAAAATTAACTATATGTTATAGAATATTATAGTTATAGTTATAGGTTTAGTCTATAACTATATTCCCTTTAAAAAAAAAAAACATTTGAGAAACCACTTAGAACTGCAGCGATTTCTTAAGGAACAAAGCTACGAATCATCAGAATTCCAAATTTATAACTTTGATATATGTATATCCATATTCATCATAACAACAATATATTATTAAATCATCCATTATACATATTCTGCAGTTGAAAAATATTTTATAGCCTTAACCAACTTTTTCCTTAATTATTTCCCTCGCAACAAGCACAGCTAACTCATGCTCGACTCCTGCACAACTCATACTTTCCTCACAATATAATAATTGCAATTAACATTAATACAACGACAAGGGATAAAAATAAATCTAAATTAGCCAACTTTCGGTCTGCTTAATTGACTGCAATCGTGGCCGTGTGCCCTTTGCGCTTCCGTTCGAACAGGGAAAAGTTTTGGCCACCGACGTGGCTCGCCTGGATGTTGCCAAACTTGAGTCCCTCCAGAGGGACTGGCAGACAAGCTTTTGAGTGCACACCTGTACTGTCGAGCAGTGAAATGAGTTCAAGGATATACAAAGTTTTTCAAATTACCCGAAAGTTGTTCGGGACAACAAAACAACAAAAAAGTATGCTACGAAAGAGGATAATTACGAACTTCAAGCAGACAAGCTAATGTGCCAATAGCTTGTCGAATGGCAAGTACTTGACTTTATAGAAACTAATTGGACTGAACGCTCACTTGGCAAATTAAAAACCAAGAAAAGAAATAACTCTATAATATATTTTTTCCTGCAGACATAAATATATTTTAATTCCTAGGCTCTTTTTCTCAGCCAAGTTAATTTATGTGACAGCTTCTTTAGGGCATTTAACACTCTTATTTGCGAGACCGAGCGGGGGCATTATAAATAGACATTTTATATAGATAGACCTCGGTGGAACCTGCATGACGGATTGACTGTGATAGCACACTTATAAATAATGTCTGCTTATCCCTTAAGAGGAAATGGCAACGAAGCCAATGTCGCCCTCCGTGCGCGAAAAGCGCGAGAAGTGCGAGATTCATGTTTGCCACCCAAAGTGAACAACATTTGCGAATTTCGAAATTAAATTCCGTGTCATTCCGTGTAAATCATTTGCAAAATTGCCGCGTTGTCGCTGCATCTAGTGGATCGGCGGAGGCCGTGGCAATTTATCAAAAATAAATCATTTTGACGAGTTGCCAGGCCAAGTTAAGGCCAATTGCCGGTTGCAATGGTGAATGTGGATCGCGAATTACGAATGCCATTCACTTGGAAAAAATATATAGCTTTAAGGAGGGTTAAATATATATTAATTACTATTAAATGAATTGTACAATTTATGGTTTTTACCTATTTATATTTAATTTACTGAAGGAGAAGGCTGAAACCATTTTAAAACAATTGCACATCTTAGGTACCTTTGAGAATTTGACAAATTCTTTGTGCCTTAAGTGGAGTTCTATCTATTTTTTTTTTGATTTCCTTGTGAATTTAGTACTTTTTTCTTTCTCTGCATTGGCTGGTCTGCCTTCCTACTTAATGTACAAGTACATATAGTACATAGGTCTGTACATACCTGTCGCCAGGGCTGGCAGGGTCGTAATAAATTGCAGATTAGTTTGCAAATCGCACAGTGCGTCAGTGAAATATGCGTACGGCACGGCGCGTGTGTATTTATGTCCGTTGACGCACCTTGACAGGCACTTTACGGACGCCACTCCTGCCCTGTCCTCCCTCCCAGTCCCAGTCCCAGTTCCCAGTTCCCATTCCAATCCCAATCCCAATCCCCGCCAGTTTAGCGGATCGCATCGCAGTAATTAGTGCATCATCCCGTGTTGTGCATTTTTCGGAACACCGAGTCACAGAGGGATGTCAGTTCCATGTTGTGCTGCACTAGATGTTCCCTCTGTGTCTGCTCACTCCACACAGTTTTTCATTTCCCCGAGGCTAACGAGTGTACTTTACTTTATTTTCAACATGTTTATTCGGGGTTTGACTGGGGGAAAATATACAGGTATAATTATTAAAGAAGTATTTTTATAATGTCGAAGCCTTTAAAGGGATCTCTTTTAAAAGATAGTAAACAAGATTCCAGAGTAGTTATTGCTCTCTTTCTTTTTATAAACTAATATATTTATTACACTGCCTGAAGGTATGTAGGTGCATGTTAGTGTCAGCAATTTGTGTCGGGCAACGCCTATGAAAGTCGCTCAAAAGAAGTTAAAACGAGATTTGAAAATTAACGCGAATCGATTAAAACAAATTGAAACAATGCTGAGACGGCTGCCAGCATTAGCATCGTAAACTAATTGCGGGCAAGTGTAAATGCCCGGGCCGTAAAAAATTGTTCTCCTCTGGTGACAACAGTCGCATGTCGTCGGCGCATTTTAAAAGCAATCATCAATTATGCAGGCTTCGAGCTCTCAGTTCTGACTTCTCCGTTCTGAGTTCTGAGTTCTCAGTTCTCAGTTCTCAGTTCTGAGTTCTGAGTTCCGAGTTCACTTTAGGCAAACAAGAAACGTCTCGGCATTAACGATGATTAGTCGCGAGTCAGGAGCCAGCGACCCACTTGGCCGGGCATAATGTTTTAAAGTGCGAGCATCGGAGATACCAAGGGTTTCCCTGTCAATTTTGTGAAAAATGATCCTTGAATATACTCGATTTTTCCCTGGCAATTGTGGCAAGTGTCCATCATAATTCTCAGTATTTTATTTTCGTCTTTTGGATGAATTTTAATGAGTCTAGAGATCGTCAATTTAGAAAGAGTAAGAGGTAAAAATATGCGTAAGATATTTGTGCATTTAAATCTTTGTATTATATATATCTTATTTTAAAGAGAAATAAAATAAATAGTTTTTTATACGTTTTTAAACTTATTATAATATATTTTAATATATATGGAGTTATGTTTAACAGGATTCTGAATAATATAAATTTATAAATTAAAATTGGAAGTCGGAAAACAGTTTGTTTTAAATGTTAAGTTATTTATAACAATACAAGATGATACAAGTATATTTATTTTCATACTAACATTAAGGAGGAAGTTCATTAGAAAGTAAATATTATCCTGTTCTTAAAATGTCTTAAAAGTTAAAAACAATAACAGTTTCAGCTTAAGAAATTCCCAGTCAAAGACAAATTAGTATATATTTTTAATTAATACTCTCCTATTGTTATAGTTCTTTTCATTAAAAAATTTCTGATAAATTTATCTTTCAAATATTATTCAAAATATGTTAGGCTTCAGACATATTTTAATAATATTTAAAGAAGACGCACAATCCATTTCCTTTTGCTCAGTAAATTCTTAACCTAAAGTAGTTAAGCTGGAAATCAGCGGTTACAGGCCTAGATTCTCAATAATATCTGTTCCATATATACTATTTTTATACAACTCAAGTCTATACTACTCTAAATTTAAATTCCAAATAAATCCAGATCCATTTGAGTGTCAGATCTACTAACATATTACGATACCAATTCAGCTGAATGAATGTCTGCCACGAAAAGCACTCCGCGTTCGGTAAATAAAATTATACGACGCGCGGCCGCGGGGTTCGTAAATTCAATAAATAATTATGTGTAACGTTTGCCCGACTTCAGAGCCGGCAGTAGTATTGGGAGTATCTGGGTCTGCAGTTAATGTACCTATTCGGCAGGACGGAGGACGCTGAAATGGGCCGCGGCCACGCAGCGTATGCGCATTTATTAAATGGTGCCTCCTTGCTTGGTCCTCGGACAACGGAGTTCCAATTTGCAGCACAATGCAAATTGCATTGTAGTCGAGTTATTGTATAATTGGTGCAATGTTGCCGGGTAAAAGGATGGTCCTGGCGGGGTGGCAGGACCCGGACTCGGTCCGGGCCCAGGACTCCGGTCAGCCGTTGTCCGGGCAATGGCGCTTGTGTTCGTGTCAATAAATTAAAATGAGAATTGATTCGCTTACGCCCGATTTAAGCAACAACAGGCTATATTATGGGCAGATATCCGTAGATGCGCAGATATGCAGGAGGGCAGATGCGGCTGCAGATGCAGATGCAGATACAGATACAGATACAGATGCATTTGCAGATACAGCTACAGATAGCGACACCAAAGGCCTGCTCGATTTTCATGGCAAAAGGGTGCAGCCAGCAAAAAGGCATTTCGAAACTATTAACAAACAAATTAAATGTTGGACCCGCACTTTAAAAACCAATTTCAGAATGCATTACAAGAAAATTCCATTAAACAATGCCGCATCGGTGCCTGCGTCGGTGTACGGAATCGTGTTGAATCGCCTCTTTTTCGTGGACCTGGCCCAGAGACAGTCGGAGACAGTCGCGCCAGACAGTCTGTCTCCGCATTAAGATAAGGGAAATCGTCTAACAAAACGCATAATCGAAATCGGGACGAGGCTGCTTTAAAAATCGGTAAGACAATTTAAATTTATTTCAAACGGCGTGTATAATACAAATCATGGATGACCATAACACACTCGAACAAGATAAGTGAGGAGCGTCGAAGCTTGGATCCGACTTGTCTGCGGGTCTCCGCTACATGGATACTCACCCCTCAGATACCCGGCCCCTCAGATACTCGACCCCTCAGATACTCGGCCTCTCGGACACTCGCACACTCGTATCTTTTGGGGACGGCGACAAACCTGCAGATAGTAAATGTCGGCCGCACAATAAAATTAGCTGTTTTAATGACAGCCCGGGACCGGGCCGGGCTGAGTGCCAGGCTCTAGGCTCCAGATTCCAGACCCCAAGGAACCGGAGACCGTTGAAATATTGGCGGCAAGGAAATCGATTGGTATACCAATCAAACGGCATCGTAAATATTATCGCGGCCATCTGCAACCTTGCAGCCCGGTTCGGTTCTGGGTTCCATAGTGCTGTCCATAAATTTCCACACGTGACATTTCTTTGTCATGTTAATTAGACCGCCAAGTAGATGCCGATGATGCTGAAATCGGATCGGGCATCTTAAATACCTGCTCTAGGAATCGGAGACACCCATTAAGTGCATAGTCCGAGGGTTATTCCCAGAAAAAACGCGCAACCTGTGTGATGTCTCTCCGGTGCGTGGAAAACGCAGACGATGTGGCGACATTTTCCTCTGCCTCGAAAGCCATCTCATTAAGATGTGAAAAATTCTATTTCATTAATAAAATATTCGTTTTCCTGTCCCGCATAATTAACTCGATGCCATGACGCTCTCTCTCACAGTTTTATTTGTTTTAAACTGTGAGTATCCTATGAGAGGGGAAACTTGTACAAAGTTAACATTTTAAAGTTATTATAAGCGGTATAATAAAGGGAAGGTTTTATTAACTTTAATGCAGAAAAGAAAATATGAATAGATATTAATAAATATATGCTTCCCCAGACTTTAGTTCAATAAACTATACAATTTCTTTGTTTATAATTAAAAATAATAGTTTGATACGGGTTCTAGGAAATGAAAATAATAAATTACTTTCTAAAATGTTATTAAATATTTTGTTTGAATATATTCCTAGGGCTATCTAACCTTTCCCCCTCTCAGACCCACAATAGCATATCGGAAAACAGGCCATTAAATTTGTGTCGCTATTTAAACACCTCCCCAGGCCAATATCTTTTGGAAAATCTCAAGTATTTATCCCTCAAGGTGGCCACGATCGCGGAGACGTCCCAACACCAGTGCCTAATGTGGCCTAATGGTCATAATTATTTTAGCTTGTCTTATCATCGGCAGTTGTCTAAATACACATTTGTATACGCGAGTGTCTGTGTCTGCCGGGAATAATCAGCTGCCTTGACAGAGGTGGCCATTGGTCCCACATATCGTGGGCGCTTTTAGTTTCCCCTCTTTTCGGATTTCTTTAAATTTTTGTTAGGAGGAGACGGCAGACGGAACGAGAGACCCGTGGAGGTACGGCCATGATTGATCGGCCACAATACATGTCCATTAAATATGACTCTAAGCCGGGGCGTGTGGATCGTAATAGATGATGATGAAATGTCTTTGGTTGGCTGTAATCAATTACTCAAAGAAAAGACAATCCATTGACAAATCGCAAACAACGTCTCCTAGAAAAGCTTCTTAAAATATAATATTGTATGCTTAATAATCCCTAAAAATAGTTTTAGTGGTAAAGTTTTCCTTTTATAATGTTGACGTGATTAAATAAAAACCTTACTAAACGAACTACACTTAATTAAATAATTTTCTTAGGACCAACTTCCTTTCAAGCCAAGTCCTGCCCCAGGACATGCATCAGGGGTTGCTGCTCAATGAGCTAAGTCTATAACTCACACACACACACACACAGCGAATCTCGAGGATGGCATTAGGGAAATTAGCATACGCCATCAAGTATACGCCCTCGTGTGCACTGCTCCTTTGGCAGGCAGGCAGCAGCGGCAGCCGGAATAGACAGACTACACACTCATGTCACGATGCAATTTCCAGGATATTAATTGTTATAGTTGCGAGATGTGTCTGCTTGAATTGTTCCTGAGGCTTTTGTGCGTTGCAACGAATTTCTAATCCTGTTGAAAACAAACGTATCGCCCTGCCTGGGCTCTGTCAAAGCCAGAAGCCGGAGACCAGAAGAGGCTGGTGCCCGGAGTCTCGAGGCTGGATCCCGAATCCGAATCCTGGCTGCACTGACACAAGGATTTCCGTACATGACAAGCGGCAGCTATAATTTATAGAAGCTGCGTAAGTAAGCTGCGTGGTCGAGGATGCAAAGGGTTGCTTGTCCCGGGGACTGGCGTGGAGCCCTTCCTCGATGCTGGGATGCTGTGTGTTTGTTCTCGTCTTGTTTCACTTAAATGACACTTTGCATTCTTGTAGCATCTTGGAGCAGCAGCAGCAGCAGCAGCATCCACCACCGAAAAATACCTCATCCTCCTGCGTCGGCTGTCTATTCCAGCAGAATGTCGGCATGTCCCAAGGAATTTTCCCTTCATTATGTTGGGGCAAATTTGTGTTCTTTGGTATTTTATAATTGAGTGTGAATATTTGCGATTAATATGAAAATTTGTGAAAATTTAATAAAATATATAACCCACAGCCATTTCCGGATCAATAACGTTGAATGCCAACTAATTGCTTGAGTAGACTCGAGTGCTTAAGCAGGCTTTGGACAAGAGAAAGCCTCGGCTTAGCCGTTCAGATTTCTATAGTTTATGCTCAAGGCACACGAACATTGTGTGTTTTTGTTTGGCTTAAATATTTGTGAATTAACGGAACAGCACAGAAAAGGGGTTAGCACTAGAAATGTACACCACATATTTGCTCACAGCTACGCTACAGTGATTTCCTGAATAAAAATTATTCCATGAGCTTAAGCTATTTGTATTTAGAAGATTTATTTAATTTATTTTATTTTATTTCTGTATGATTCGGAAAATTTATTGAGAAAAGTCAGGCAGTGTCTGGAGTTTTTATTGGTAGTTAGCCTAGAAACTTTGTTAGCAACGAAAGTAGGAAGAGTTCAGATATAATTCATTTATTATAATTATTTTCCTACATTTTCAATTGAATTCTTATTGAGTTTTATATTTTCTTTATCAATTAATCTCTGGTGTTTAAGTTTTTCTGAGCTAAAAGACCTTAAATAGTACAATTTCCTATTCCCTTATTATTCTCCTTGGCCCTAAGCTCCAATTTTATCCCCTCACAAACCCCAACTTATTTGTACAAACCTAATGAATGGCGATTAAATCCCTCCAAGTTATCTTTTTAATATGACTTTTATAGTCTGAAAGCAGCGTTGGTATTAAATCAACTTAATCGCTTACCGTTTTCGACACTTTAAACAAAAAAAAGAAAGTAAGAAATTGATGTGCCATTCACTTCGACCAGATGAGAAATGTTCCCGTGACATCTGTAAGAGGCTTCAGCCCCTCGATGCCACTTGACCATCAGATGATGACTGCCCAAATCCCCGAGCAGCGTCTGGGATCTAGGCATAAAGAAGGTAACTAATCACAAATACGACTCGGTACCTACTACTGCGACTGTCAATAATAAATTACCGTGATTTTCACATGGTGTTGAAGGATTGCCCACACACGAGTCAGTCGCCAGTCCCCAGTCCAATCCAGTCTCTCTGGTACTTGGAAACGGGTCGCGAGATCTCGCCGGAGAGAAGAGACTGAAGCAAATGCGACAAGTTTCCAAATGGGTAACAATTTCCAAAGTGATTAATTCGCCTGCTGGCTGCCATCGAGCATTCGGCCATTGGATTGATTTATGGCCGCAAGACGTTAAGTGGATGCAAGATAAGTTAACTGTCGTATATCCTCGCCGCTGGTGACCGATCCAATCCGATCCGATCTGATCCCGATCCCGAAGCCGAACTGAGGCCGAGACAATGCCGGGGAATGTCGAGTGGCGGGATCCCATGGTTTATGACCCATAAACGAGATCGCTTCACAAGCGAGCCCAGGATCGGGGATCTCCGGGACAGAGCTCCGAACTCTCCAGCTCGCCGTGATGCGATTAATTTACCCGGCTTACTGATTGGACCCCAATGTGTAATGGGAAATTTTATGCCCGGCGCGGTCATTTAGCATTGTAAAACACGACCATAAAGCGAGCGGGGCACTTGGCCTTAAGTAAACTATGGGAACGGAACTAATGTCCCGCTGATGGCACCATAGAATTACGGGCAAACCGTTTAAGAAATTAGTTCCCGAGCCCCAAAGCGCCACTCGGCATGTGGCAGGCGCTGGACCTGGAATCTTCGCTCTTGACTCCAGTTCCACCTGTCCCACGTCCACTTACATGTGTAAACTGTGTCAAATGAAACCAAATTAATCACTTGCACTTACAAATCCGAGCGGAGGAATGGCATCGCCGCGGCTAATTCGGAATTGGCCTCTTCAGCGCGACGACTGCCTTCGCCGGCTGTCAATTTCAATTCAATTGGCAATTTGTTGCATAATCGAGCCGCCGCTAAATGTTAATTTATCAAACGGCGATAGTCGTTACAAATTGTTTTCCCCATAAACGCGCCAACTTCCCCCGGTGTACTCAAACCCAGGTAAGAAGCCCACGGGCCCCCGGGCCCAGAGATGCCGCCGCGATTCGCGTTGCGAGTGCTTTTTCGCTGCGAATGCGGCATTGTCCATGTCGCGAGTTTGACAATTTCTGCGGCAATTCGGCAAGGCCTGCACAAGGAGAAAAATAAAGGCACTTTTGTGGTTAAAATATTATGTCTTAAGTTGTAGTTTTAAATAATATACAAGAATTTGGACAGAACAGAAATCCGGTTTCGAGTTTAGAGAACTTGGGATCATACGCAGTGTTCTTTAGATTCCTTTTGAATTTTTATTAAGCTTTAAAATAGTTTAAAAAATATACTTTTCCTATTTATAACTATAATATAACATATTAAGGCTTCAAGAGAATTAATGCATGAATTTTTGAAATTAATAAGAGCCATGAAACGTGGGTAGTACCTCAATTAGTTTATCTTTTAACTACAAAAACTCATATTTTTCAGGTAAGGATGTTAAAGTTCTTAGATAGATCTTTCTTCCAATTTTATTGTTTTTTCTAGCTTTGCATTCTATTTATATGTATTTATCTTTTTTTAACAAATATGTAGCTGAAACCTGTTCCGACTTACTATCAAGTTATTGTATTCTTTCTTCATTTGTATTGTTCTTATAAAATTAATCAGGATTGGTAAATAAAGCCTGTAGTTAACATACTTATTAAATCATTGAACTATAAATTATATTTATTATAATAATAAAATTATGACAATCAAATTAAAAAGGTAATATACCTTAAAAATGATGGATTACACTGTTAAGCCATACATAATTTCGAAAATTGTGCATTCTCATAAATTAAATACGGAAAAAGTATGATGCCATTTTTACCTAAACAGAATATTAAATCAATTTAAATTTTATTTTAATATTAAATAAATGTAAAACATATTAAAGATATTTAATAAATATTTTATATGGCTTTAATAGTAGTGCACTGTTAATACCTTATCAGTTTTTACTTGAATCATACCTCTTGCTAGAGTATAAAAATGCTTAATTACACCTATCATTACCATTTTGGTACGTCATGTTTTCTGCTTTTTTGTCTGGCCTCAATTTGGGCAAAGTGGAAAAAAATAATAATATATTACATTTGCAATCGATTAATGACACTGGTTTTACCGCCATATTCATTTCAAAAGCCTGCTGTACTTGTCGCTGAATTAGAACAAATGTTCAAACTATAAATTAATGTAAAATAATGCTAATTTGGTTCTGAAGGGCGAAAGGTAATTAGCAGAGTTTTCCAGAGTAAAAAAGATGTGACAGGGAAATAAATAATAAATAGCTAACGGAATGTGACGCAATTTGCAGATGTCATTGGCATATATTTAACTAGATTACATGGAAAAGACCTTAATTTATTTTTTAAAGCTCAAACTTTACCTTACTCACTTGAAGTTCTATTTCCTGAACCCAATCCCATCCCATTACAAAAACTCAAACTTTTCATGATTATAAAGAATTTTATTAAACGATTTAAAATTATTTAGATTATGTGTTCATATAGACGAAGTGTTTAGTGTGAAGTCTGTTAGACAATGAAAAACGTATCACAGTTTACAATCTTATTGCGCTAGTTTAGTATTTAGCCTAAGCTTACATTGCGGTTCGAAGAGAAACATTTGATCTGGTACTCTAAATACATGATGCATAACTCGAATGAAACTTGAAGTTGTTTTACGCGGTGTATACGGTTACAGTGAATATTACACGATCCCAATGGGGCCTCATAAATACCAGATATAGACGCAGAGCTTCCTGGTCAAGAAGGATTTCTTTGACTTTATTCATACAACTCTCTTTAACTTCAAAGAACGTTGTGACGTTGTTCTTTCTTTCAGATTGAAAGATCTCTCTGATCTTGTTAGAAATCTAGATCAGAACGTATTATCTTTTCTAGCATTCTTACTTTTTCTCTCCTTTTCATAGCACTGATAGATACCATACTCCCCTAGTTGACGAACTTCTTGAAGAGCGGCCTGAACATGGCCTCGTTCCGCTGCAGCTGGAGCGGCGAGGACGAGGAGCTGGTGCTGCTGCTGCTACTGTTCCCGCTGCCGTAGTCCTCCCGCGGCGAGTACTCACCGATCCTGGAGAAGTTCATCGGATAGCCGTTGTACTGGGCCGCATTACTGCTGCGACAGGTAGCGATCGTAGGGGCTGGAGTAGCGGTAGGCAGGAGACTCAAAGCTCCGTTCAGCACCTTCATATTCGGCGGAGTTTGGGGTGGAGTATCGGGTTGGGCTTCGGGAAACCCCATCGCCCGCTGACTCGCTGTGGACTGAGATTGTTGGAACTGCTGCCGCTGGAACTGCAGCTGCAGCTGGGCCCCGCTCGAGCTTCCCGTAGTAAGGATGGTAGGCGTATGCGTGCCGCTGGAACTGCTGCTCCCGCTGCTCCGCTGCCCCCCCGCCAGCTGCTGCGGGTGCAGTTGCTCCTGCTGCTGCTGCTGCTGCTGCTGCTGGGGGATACTGCTGCTGTAGGGCATACTGTTGCTGCTGTTCGTAGTATGCAGCTGCTGGGTCGTAGCCCCTAGAAAACCCCCGTAGGCCGTGGTGTGCGGCCTCAGGTAGGGGGCGGCGGCACCATTGAACATCTGATCCCGCCCAGCCCCGCCGGCTCCCTCCTGCTGCACTGGGGGGTACTGCTGCTGCAGCGGCATCGAGTGATTTGGGTGACCCTGGTGGCCCATGTAGGCCGGCGGCGGGGTCTTGCAGCCAACTGTGTCGGCCAGACTCCAGATCTTCGGCTTGGTAGCTGGAATCGGCACGCCACAGTCCCGGCCTAGCTGGTTTTTTGGCTCCCCATTGTCCCCGTGGAGCTTTGATCCCGATCCGGCACCCTCGCCCCCATGAAAGGGCAGCATGCCCTGCTGACCCGGCTGGTAATAGGCGGGATGCTGGTGGTGATACGGGTGGTAGCCGCCGGCAGCGGAGCCACTGCCACCTCCATGATAGCCGCCACTGCCCGCCGAGGGATAGCCGAAGCCTGCTCGCAGGATGTTGGCCTGCTGACCCAAGCACTTCTGGTCCTCGTCTATGGCGTCCTCCTCCTCTTTGGTCTCATCTGGTTCAAAGAAAGGACGGCTTTGAGTACTTAACCCCGGGGATTGGCTTCCAAGTCCTATACCTTTGGCCAGGCCACTGCCACTCTGGCTTCCCTTGCTGCCCGGCTCCAGGTCCTCCTTGTCCTTCTCGTCGTCGGACACCATGGCATCGTCATCATCATCCGTGCGATTCTTGGGCTCCCAAGTCATCTTGTTCTCCTTCTTCAGTCGCCGCCGGGCATTGGCGAACCAGGTGGATACCTGGGTGAGAGTCATCTTGGTGATAATGGCTAGCATGATCTTCTCGCCCTTCGTGGGATACGGGTTCTTCTTGTGCTCATTTAGCCAGGCCTTCAGGGTGGCCGTGGACTCCCGGGTGGCGTTCTTGCGACGAGCAGCCAGGTCATAGCTGGCTCCATAGCTGGAAAGGAAGAGAGGGAAATATACAATATATTAACCAATTTAAAAAATATTAAAAGAGTCGAAAGTTTTTAAAGGTATTCCCTTAGCTAGCAGTTCGCTCCCTCTAATTGCATGCCTCTGTACAAAATGCAGCAGCACGGAAACATGGAAATTCATTAAAAATGCGGAAAACTCAAATTGATGTTCTCCCAACCCCCCTGGGCTCCCCTGAGCTGAACTCCACCCAGAGAGATACTCGGGATCGTCGTCCTGCCAGTGTAATACATCGTCAAAATATTGTAAAACATAGTTGTGAAACAGGGCACGGCCACAAAAAGCAGCAACAGCAGTCCAAACACAGCGTCTCCGGCAATAACGAGGACGACAAGTGGGTGCAAGCACTCCTTCTCCTGCTCCTCCTCCACCGCCATGGTGGTGCACTTATCGCACATTTTTTAACCCACCAGAGCCTGTGGGAATCCCTTCCAGCAGCAGCACTTCCTAGCTAAAATTAAGCCCCAGCCCATGCGTACTCTCCGCTGCACATCCGGCTCATCCGTTGGCCGGGGCATTTCACTTTCGGGTCTCCTGCCCAGACCCACACCCACTCCCATTTCCACATCCACTCCCAATCCCTTTTCGTCCTCTTTTATTCCCCGTTTTGCTCGCTTTTTCATGGGATTTTTATGGAGCCACAATCAACAGTTTGTGTGCGGTGAATTTTACAACAAGATAAAGAACGAAACTCGGAACCGCTGCCCGTCGAATGCAAATTTTAACGTCCTTTCTCCTTGTTTTTTCCCCTTTCCTTTTGTACTTTTTATTTTTATTTTTTTGTATATTTGTTCTTTTTGTTGTAGTGCTAGTTTACCCTGATTGTGTACAGTGTGGAGGAGGATGTTGCCAGTGATTAGCACAAGAGTTTGGAGGAGGACTCGTGGTTTTATGTACAATTTAAAAAATGCAACGAGACTTTCACTGAAAGCTGATTTTTTTGCAAGTGAATATAAATGTTTATCATCGACAAAGTTCATATTTAATGTGCAATTTAAATATATTAATTATTACTTTATTATTAATTTTCACTGAGAAGATTTTAGGCAAAACCAAATTCCAAGGAACTGCAACTATAACATTTCCCTGATTGATCTTAATTTTGCCTATAGAATAGTTTATTTCTTATAAAAAATCTCAAATTTTGGTTTAATAAACTGTTGAGCTAATAAAAAATTAAACTTCAGTGAGTCTGAAAGAAAATTCAAAAAAAATATTAAACATAAGTCGTTGCCAACAAAAACACATCTCATAGAAAGTTGCCCGCTCAAGAGAGTTTTCCGCATAAAAACCCCCTTTCGACAATAATAGAGTTGTCCGTTCAAGAGGGTTTATCCTTTAAAATGCCCCTCTATAGCAAGGTTTCCCTAAATTTATGTACGCCCTATGAGAGTTTCCACTGTAATAGAGGTCCAGACAAGAAATCAGAATTGTCCAATGACCGTGACGAAAGGCACGAGAAGGCCGTAATTTTAGGCACGTAACCCGTAACATCGTCCGAAGGCGGTTTTATAATACCCCGACCATGTGATTATCGCGTAGGTCGGTGGCTATAGCTCTCGGTGGCTCCATGGCTCTATTGCCGGCTGAATTCGATTCGAGTGATACGCTTTGTGGGCTTTTTGTGCTGTTATGTTTACAAGCTAACACAACATCAATTTGTCCGTAATTGGCACGCATCCTATTTTTGTATTCGCCATATAATTGCAGTGCCGCGAAATGCATGTACCGGCATACATGTGTCTGCGTTCTTTTGGCATAAATCGTAAACAAAAATGATTTGGCCGCGGCAGTAGCTACTGCTATTTGCTGCTGCTGCTGTTCCTAGCGGGCCATAATCTTGTTAACAAATCACATTCTTGTTCACACAAATACAGGGCTACGGATACGGCTCTATGGCTCTATGGCTCTATGGGTTGTTGGCACTCAGAAAAAATCAGGAGAAAATTGCCGTTGAATTATATGAAAAACTGAACTTCGATCTTATTCCAAGAAGCAGAGCATATGAACCGAAAAATCCTTGAACTCCTTAAAAAATCCTTAAACTCCATAAATGGATATTGAAAATATCCCTAAATTTATCTGAGCAATATAAATTTGTTTGAAAATATGTATAATGCAATTTTTAAATTGTTTATAATTTTTTTTATTAAAAGCGCAGTAAACTAAATTTTTTATAGTTTTTTGTTTTCAAACAAGATATTTGAGAAAATTATTATCATCTCCAAGGAACACATAGAAATGTTCCGAGACACAGATTTATATGAACCAAAAATCCTTATTTTTTTTGAATGGGTATTGAAAAAATCCTTAAACGTGATAAATAATTTCTTAAAACAATCAAAATTATTTTAAAAATATTTTTAATGTAATATTTAAATAGTTAAATATTTTTTTCTTTCTTACAAAAAATTTTTTTAACAAAATATTAGAGAAAGTTTTTAACACCGCCAAGAAATATATTCTTATAATAAAGAAACACAAAAATGTTCTTAAAGACCAAATTTATAATTTATAATTTTGTTTTTAAACAAACAATCATATCAAAAAATCATATTAAAAAACATTTTCCAAGGCACCAACTGATTTTTTTTATTTCCAAGCTAATAAAGTTTCAGGCCTAATAAAGTTTCAAGAAATATATTCTTATAATTCCCTCATAATTTTATTCTGCAGTGCATTGGCTGGGAATGGCCGAATGGTGTGCTTATTAGTTTTAGACCGGCTTACACACATTTACATTTTTAGCTTCTACGCGGAACACATGCAATTTGGCCGGAGCCGCCAATTACGGCGGCCATTATCTGCGAGTTGCGATTTACTCGTACATTTCGAACAAATAATGCCGGCATTAAAATGACATTCGCTCCCGTGAGCAGACACGGGCATGCCTGTCACTGGGTAATTACGATGGCTGTCAGTGCCACCCCCCACTCGGGCTGGGTCCCTGCCCCTCCTCTTCCCTTTCTCATTTTGCTCGACCCCCTGCAATTTCCATCCCAGACAGACAGACAGACAGACGGAGGGACAGAGAGACAGTCAGTCAGTCAGTCAGATTTTCCACCTTTCCACGGTGCCAATTTGTGACGATGAACAAAACAAAGCGCAACCGTTCTCCCCTCTTAAATGTCTTTGTCAAGCCCGTAAATATGTAAACGCCTTCGCACAGAGGGAGAAAATATTTAGTAATTAAAGTTGGCATTAAAAATAATTACATTTCAATTTGCAAAAAGTTTTACAGATGGGAATAACATAGTTCTTTGATTAGGAGAGAACTTAGGTTAGATTCTTTAAGATGAAAAGAAGCTCTTTTTTTTAAGAGATTAGAAAGATATCTATAATAAAAAATATAATATAAAATATAACATATAAAATAAAAATACATACAAAAAAAATTCACATATTATCTTAGATTTTGATATCAAAGTATAACAAACTAAATCTTTAAGAAACACAGGAGAGAAACCTAACTTAAAGCCTAAAAATGTATCACAAATCTAGATTTAATTATTAAATTCGCAAAAGAAAAAATATATGTAAGTAATATCTTTGAAAATTTTATTTTTCAACATGAACAATGATTTTTTATGAATAAGTTTTAAGAACTTTAAAGGCTTAAAGTGCAATTAAAATTGCATTACTTATACAAAAGTGAAGTTGCTCTTACAAAAATTCAATAAATTATTTATATCAAGATTTCATAGTTAAATATTCTTCGATATCAATTTTAATTAGAACAAAGAAATTATTAATGTTAAGATTTAATAATTAAATATTGTTCGATTTAAATTTTAATTATGATTTCAAAGTAGACTTGAATAAAATGTAAATTTCCCAAATCAGCGTAATATATTTGATTAAATATTATGTAATAAATATATAAAATATTTATACTAGTTTAAGAAATATTTTTTTTAAGTGCAACTTACAGACCGTGGTGGCCGAAACACATACCAACACAACACCGGTACATCGGTAAGTACGTGCGTATGTACTGCCGCTCAATATGGCGGCCAACATGGCGTTCATTTGCGGCTCACACCTCTCCGCCCCCTCGGCTGCCCCTCGGCACCCCCCTTGGCACCGCCACCCCACCTCCCCCCGGCTGCATCGCTTACAACTCACTCACTCATTCATTCACTTAGCTGCAGCTCGATTTCATGGGCTTTCCGCACGCAAGCCGGCCCAAAGCGACCGTCCAACGGGAAGCCGCAGCCGTTGCATGCCACTCAGCCTGCCCAGTCCCTCCCTCCCCCGATCTGGAATCGGAATTATACTCGGACTGGGACTGGGACTGGGATTGGGATTGGGACTGGTAGTGGTACTGGGGCCTCGTCCTCCTGCACACACTCCTGTGTGTCTGTGTGGTATGTGCGTACGCACTTATGCATGCATATGCACCCACGTGTGCACATACTTTTCGTATTAATGTATGTGCATGCACGGCGAAAAATGTTGGGTATATGGAATAAAATATTTACTTAATAGGTGCTAATTAAGCAGCATACTCCACAAAATCACGCACTTACACAGGGGGAAAATCAATGGAAATATAAATAAATATGAACTAATTCCAGGCCTCAAAAGAATGATTTTAATATATTTTAGTACGACAAATGCCTTTCAATCTTCATTTTAAATATTTTTGTACTTGAAAGTATAAATATTTAACCTTTATTCAAAGGAAAAATAGTTTAGAAATGGGATATAGATGAAGAAGGTTGACTACCTTTAAAGACACATGAAAATGCAATTGAGAAACCAAGACTCAAAGTTCTTACTTCTTTTATTTATTAAAAATGTTCAAGATCTTCTAAAGAAAAATCCCCAAAAAAAAAAACAACTCTATATATAAAATATATTTAATTTAAAAATATATCTTCCCCATTATATTTTCAGTGTAAAAACACACATGAAGCTATATACAATCACTCTCTGTGAGGACGTACAGCGTGCGTTGCTCGCTCTGGCGTGCAATTAACTGCTATTATTTTTGCAGCAATCATAAATAAATAATTTCGCGCTCTCATACAGTTTCGAACAATTCAAATTTTATTATCGTCAGACCCTAGAGCGCGAAGGGAAAATCGGAGGAAGAAAGCAGGACACGAATGGGATGGGACTGGGGGGCGTCGCAGCCGCCGCAAGCAATTAAATTCAAATCAATTTCAAGTACTTGCAAATATTTTGTAATTAATTATGGGCGAGCGATTGCATTTGATTCGCTGGCCCGGGGCTCTCTGCGTATTCAAATGGCGCTAAAAGGCTTTCTATTTATATTCTATTAGACGCAATTAATTATTGTTCAGCGTAACAACTAATTAAATATAATAAGTGGGAGGTGCTCTTACCCGTAGGCCGACATGGGATCGTAGGAATAATAGCCGGTGGTGGGCTGCAGTCCGGCGGATGTCCAGGCTCCCATCTCAGGGCCCGCGCCCGTGTCCTTGAGTCCATACGGATTGCTCTGAAACGATTAAGAATTCAACATGAAACACAATGATTTGGATTGAGTTATTATTACTATATTTTGATGCCGCCGAAACAAAGCATTTTCCCACAGTTTCCAAAGTTGACAATTTTGTTAACATGGAATTTATAATTTGGCAACATATTTCGCGGCAAAACAAGCAAATGCCGCCATGCTGGCCATATATTTGGGAGACATTCATCGACAGATACAGCGATCGATACCGAGAAACCATAACTTTTCGGCAAAATCGGAAATTATCTAAGCCCGAGAGCGCCGATTATTGTTATTAAACGGGTATAAACTCGGACTTTTGCGGGGCTGACACTTTGAATTTTAATTCCAGTTCAGACTCCCAAGTCTGGCTGTGGCGTGCTGCGATTTATGCCCTCGGAAAATGACAGCCGGATTTATGAGCGACAACTATTGGCCAGATCGCCGCCGCGGCAGCGGCCCAATCTGGTTGGCCCTGTCGACCCGGGCTTTTGTGGGCTCTTGATTTATGAAATGGTATTAACATTTTTAATTGCCGAACATCATGTATGCCGTTGTTTATTAATTTTTCACCCCCTCCAGAAAACCCTCCTCGAATCAATTCAGATGCCGCCGCGGTCGAGTGACAAATATATTTATCAAAATGTCGTTTGAACAGGTATTGGTATTGGGTCCGGATCGCCATCGAAAAAGAGATCTCGGGGAGTAGTCGCCGTCGTCTCCCCGATTTATTTACCAATCGAAATGATGTGTAAGATTCTGCCAGATCCCGCGTATTAACACCTCGCTTCCAAATTGAACAGACATCTTATCGAGCCCCCAGAGATATTTTCTTAATTAAAAGTATGCGCTTCGTGACGCGACGTCCGCGATAAAGAAGACACTCAGTCGGTCAGGTGCGCTCTCTTGCCACAAAAAACAACAACAACAAAATAAATAAAGGGGAGAAAAAACCAAATAAAAATAAAGACGAAAAAAGGAGAAGAACGAATGAATTTCCTGTTGTTGTAAATAACAATTTAACATGACACTTTGGTGGCTGCCGCTGCCGTCTCCGCCCCATTTGCTTTTCCTCTCCTCTCCCTTTTCCCGGGGGGTTTTCTTTCCTCTTACATCACTGCCTTGCCTCCAAGGAGGAGGTTTCCCTTTGAAGTACTCGGCCGAGAGCCGCCCAAGTTGATTAGACCGTGTTTTCGTTCATATTAATTAGATCATTCAAACTAATGTGCTTATTACAGCTCTGGGGAAATATTGTTGACAAAGCCGGGACAAGTGTTTTAGGATTTCTTTAAATTGGTAACAATTTATGAAACCTGTTGGTTAATTTGGGGAAAACGTGACCTAAGATAGGGCAAAGGCTTGGGGAAATTTAATCTTATTTTTTTAATTTCTTACCATAACTTATATATGCTCAAGTGGCTTTCATGTCTTACATGAAGCTTACATCAAAAATGTTTGGTTTTAGACTAGGGGTGTGCATAATTTAACTCTTTTACATGTGTTTACAATCTGCCAAACTTTTGCATATACATATTTTTATAGATTGGTATTAAAATTCTGAGCAAACATGGGTTTACGTATTCACAATCTTTCAAGTTTTGCTTTACTAGTTAAACAAAATAAGTTAGATAGGTTTTTAAATAATATATATTAGAAAACTCGTCAATTATTTAAGTTATATTTTGAAATTTTGATTTTATTTCTTAATACATTAAACAGTTTTTTTCTAATTAAAAAACTGAAAGTATAGAACCTAATGAAGGACATCTCTTAAAACCACTCATTTCACTCAAGTTTAACTATAGAACTTACATTGAATAATAAAAGAGGTTTCCATAAAAAATATTCTCACTGATTCGCAAATCGAAAAACTGTGTACACAAACCACGCTGATGAAATTATTTATCTGTGTCCTTATAAAACACTTGCTCGGCTATTTGGTTATTTGGGCTTTTGGTTGTTTTTGGACGCTTCCAGCTAAGCCGTTGTCCGCCTATCCATCTCGGGCAGTTAGTTATTTGCCAAGGCTAAATACTGTCCACATTGTTGTTATACATATTGTTGCCAATTTTGTGTGTTTGTCTGCGACTGTGTTTGTGCCTGTGTTTGCCTTTCATTCAGGCCAGCAGCAGCCAAAGAGCCAAAGCCAAAGCGAAAAGTTAAGGCAAAAGCAGCAGCAGCAGCAGCGCCAGCGTGTGTTTTGCTTCAGTCATGCTGTGCTCGTGTACATTTCATCGGTCACTTAGTGACTATATAAAACAGTCAAGGTCAAAATAATAGGGAAATTACATTTCAGTAGAAAATTACTTAGGATTTTGATGGATTTTTAAATATTTTTATTAAGGGAATAACATTTTGAGGCAAGATGAAAAATTATGAAAAGCTCAATTATATATTGAATTTATTTGTTTTTTTCTTTTAAAATGTAAAAATCTTTTTTAATAATTTAACATTTTTCCTAAAAAAATAATTATATTATTTTGTATCCAAATAATTTAATGTTTTGTATAACAATTTCATGTATTTAATAAATGAAACAACGAAAGTCTAATGATAAGATACTTGAAATGTTATATGAAAACTTAAATTATATAGTTTATCAAAAGAAAGACTTGAAAGGAAATACCGTTTAAGTAAGATGAAAAATTATTAAAAAACTCAAATAAATATATATATTTTTCTTAAATTACTTTCTTTAAAAATGTATAAATCTTTTCAATAAATGTCTACTATACTTGAGAAGTAATTTTAACAGTTAAATAAGTTAATTTATTAAAAGAAAGTCTTGAAAGCTGATAATAGCTAAAAGCTACTTCTTCAAACACGGTAAAAAAACGAATATTTTTTTAGTTAACCAACCCAACCCAAATTATTTATTTTAACCCTAAACTAAAACAAATTGTTAAAGCAAATAATAACATAAAATATGGCTATCCGATTTTATATTTTTATATTAGACATATTCAAAGATATCTGCCAAAAGGGTTACTCTATTACCTTAACCCCCACTGTGCGTATGTTGTGTGGTGCTCTCTTACACACACTGGGCCATAAGCTTGATTAGCCCACACATACACGAAGAGAGTGGAGTGTAATTGAGGCCATGGGGCAATATGTTTTGTTTCCAATGATTTTGCCTTTCTTTATGCAAAGTATCGAATATCGCAATGGAAGTCGATTGGCACTCGGGAGAGGAGAGTTGGCAGTGGCAGGGAGCCCTCAGACCGGGCTGGGCTGGCCTGGCCTATACGTTAGGTAGATGGATAGGCGGCGATAGAAAGGGGATCCAGCGAGGATTCCGGGGGAAGAAACTAAACCCCCGATACGGAGCCAAATGAGGTCTGACTGAGCTTCAGTCAGCCATAATGATAATTCGATTTAGTCGACTGCATTGACAAGCCATCGTCGTTGTCGTTGTTAGCCATAGCCAAAGCCATAGCTTTGTTGTCGTTTTAGTTGTCGATGTCGATGTCGTTGTCGTTGTCTTTGTCGTTCCCCCGTTGTCGTTGCCGTTGTCGGTTCGGTGTCTCCCTCCTAAGCTGCGGACAAAAGCCACTGACTACACAATTAAAGTCATACGCTGAGATAATCCATTTAGCCCTCTGGCCCAGGGGGCTCTTCACCTCCTTCAGCTCTGGGCCACTGCCTGGCACTCGGAAAAAAATGATATATTTTGGTTATTCAATCCAGAAGATAAAATTAGATTGTAGTATTTCCAATTCACATATTAGTTATTCTTTCGCAATTTCAATTATTGATATTTCCTTCAAAAATTAACATTTTTTAAATTATTATAAATTAAATTATATGAAATTGTACTTTGTCTTTTAAAGCAAAAAACCGAATCCTAATGAAAATCCCCTAGGAAAAGAAAGACTTCAACAATATCGAAGAATAATTACTTAAAATTTAAACAAATTTGTAATTTTTGTTTAGAACTTCTGTATGTATTGTAATCATATACAAATATTTTATAAAGAAAGTTCAAGAAGAACATTTTTAAGTGATATTCCCAGCTGTGCACCTTTCCAAATGTATACTTGAGAATTATAACGCAGCTGAGCTACTTTACCACCTTTAATTATTATTATTTTAAAAGGATATTATATATATTATATAATTGTATTATTATAATTAATTAAAGGAAATCTAATTTATTTTGGTAGTACTTATTATAATTATAATTTTATAATTGTATATTAATTTACCCACTTTTCTTTGAGATAATAAAAAAAAATATTTATTAATATATATATTTGTTATTTTTATTACATTGAAAGTGCACTCACCAGCGGCGAATAGAAGGCGGAGCTATCCACTCCGATGCTCTGGTAGGGATTCTGGTCCGTCGAGGGATACGGTGTCCCGTAGACGCCAACGCTGGCCGCCGGCAGGCGCGAGTAGCTGGAGAGGGCGAGGCGGGCGGAGTCGTACTGGCAGGAGCAGACGGTCTGACCCGACACCGGGTCGGTCATAATAGGTCGCCCGTTCTCGCAGCAGGAGCCACTGCCTCCGCCGGCCGTGGGCGTCGTGCCCACACCATTGCCGTCCAGGGAGCCTGGGCCGCCGACGCCACCGGTAACCAGGTCCGCTCCGCCTGGCCCGGATCCAGCTCCGACCACCACCGATCCCCCCGTCGGGGCATTCTGCGAGTTCTGCGAAAGGGCATTGGGGCTGAGTGCCCCCGAGGAGGCATCTCCGCCAGCCCCAGCAACGCCACCCGATGGCTGGCTCGCCTGGCAGTCCGCACCACCCGCGGGGCTCATCGCCGGGGCGTTTGTCATCACCAGCGAGTCGTTCACGTTCGCGGAGGAGTCCTCCGCTGGCTGGGCACTCGGCGGCATCAGCTGCAATGGAGAGGGTAAAGGAGGATCTTTAGATGGCACCAGCTTTATCGTAAATTGAAACACAAATTCGGCTTTTCAGTGCCTTATCTTATGTGTATATTAAGGTGACTGCACGGGGAGAAAATGAGTGAGCAAATTAATTGTTAATATTAGAAAAATATTTGAAAATAAATATGAGGCTAATTTATAAAGGAGATATTTTAGTAAATTTTTAATACAGGCCCCTAAGCTTAATGTGATGTAAAATAGGGCTTTATATTTTAAGGAAAAAATAATAAAATCAAGCTGGGAAATAATAATTAATCTTTTTCCCCCCTTTCCAAAGTTCAGATTATTTAAGAAGGTGACTTGATATATCTTTTTTTAAAAGGAAGTTCATAAAATTCAAATCGATAAAACGTTTTTCCACCGTGCAGATACACTTCACAAGTCCAAAAGCATTTACTGATAGCCTTAAGTGATATATAAACAAACCGCCACTGGCTTACATAACTAATGCATGTTAATCAAAGGGCCATTTTAATTTTTATTTCAAACAGAGCACTACAGCCCCTGAAGATCGAGAAATATTTTCCCTCAGCTGCAAAAGGGTCATTTTGAACACCTTATGGGCGATACGAAGACCTGATAAGACTCTCCACACACACTTACTGTGCCGAGGTTGGGCTTCCAAGAAAAATCCCAACGCTGGCCTTTTGAAGGAATATATTTCATTTTCAAACATGAAAACTAACCTTAAGCTGATATAATATTATGTGGAATTAATCTTTATTTATATTAGACCAATGAATTAGCTGTTATTAGGAATTATGTTTAACAGCTGGATAAACTTTACATTTACTAAAGTTTTTGGGTTTATTTTTAATAAGTTAATAAGAAATAAAGGCGGAAAAACATTAGATATATAAATATAAACAATATAAACACTAGATAAATTAAATGTTTACTTTACATTTTATTTAAATATGAATGGCCTTGGTAATTATAAATCCAATAAGTACATTCATGCCATCTTAATTTCAAAATAAAAAATCATTTTTTATATCTTTGGAATATTGTAATCATCTAGATAAATTTAACAATGCCTTTAGCCAGGAGCTTAATTGGAGGTTACCAAGAATGTTAACCTAACCACTTAAACCTACCTTTACATAAAATATTAAATAAAATACATTTCTGGCATTCTGTATCAAAATACAAAAACATTACATAAGTATAATATAATAATAGGGCATATATAAATGCTGTTCCTGTATTCTAAGACTAGAAATCTTGGCATTTAGTTTAACCTTTAAAGTTCAAACTATAGCAAGACAATTTCCCTTGAAAACTCTTTTAAACTATTAAAATTATTCCAAAATTGATTAGTATTATTATTCCTTTGGATAATTGCAGCTAACAGCAAGATAAACCAGCTGTCAACTTGACCAAGAACCTGCCTGGGAATAGATGCCTCCCTCCACCTGGGGCACAGGAAGCGCACACACACGCATAATGGCTAATTTTGTGCCGATGAAAACCCGAGTAAGTCATGCTAACTGCCGTACTAGAAACTTCATAAATATTGATGTCCGGCAATGTTGTTTGCCCATCCCAAAGATACAAAATCCGCACTGGCGGCGGGTCGGGGTAATTGCGAGCGAATTTAATTCGAAAAATCGACAGAAGGCCCCATTACAAGATGCATCGATAACATGTAAGCGAATATGGTGTTAACACACAATCAGTGCCGCCGGCTGAATGGCAAAGCGCAGAAGCAGAAGCTGCACGGGATTCATAATCCCGCGGCGATTAAGTTCCCTTAATCAATGGCCGGGATTCGGAGATCTGCTGCTGGACTCCCTTGGCCTCCTTCTTCATCCGCCTGCAAATGGCGGCGGCCAGATCAATTACCTCGCACATCGCAAATCGATTTCAAGTGCTTGATGTCCTCCATCTTTTCCTCATATATGTATATATGTTTTTATGTATGCGAAGAGGAGCTTCTCGCCTATGGCATGCGCCACTCACTTGGCAATTAATATGCAAAATGCGCCAAGCCCAAGAAGCAGACTGGTTGGGCATTTAAAAATGCCAGAAATCAATGAGGGTGTGGCAGCCGACGCCTATAGGTCGGTCTGGAGTCCCAGGTCTGCGGCTGAGACTCGAGCTCAGACCCAGGCCCAAACCCAAGCCCAGACCCAAGACCAGGCCCAGACCCTTGCCCAAGATCGAGATGGAGTTGCAGATGCTGGCGAAGAAGGCTTCTGAAAATTACCGCGGGCAATCTGCGAAACGAGCGAGCTGCCTCAATTTCCAAAGTCTGCCTGGGCGAAAATATATTGCCGAACCTATAATTAAGCTGAATGCTCCGCTGATGGACAGCTACAAATTGATCGAATGCCAGCGGAATGTCTGCCTGCCTCAGCCTAAAGGTCATATATATTGTATATCCTGGCAGCAATTTCTGGCCTGGCTTACACGGCTTCCGTAGCGAAATTCTGGGCAAAAATTAAATGCCGACCAAAAACGCATAATTATTCCGCGCCATTAACATAATCTGACAATAGAACCCTCGCCCATCGAAATCGCAGCACATGCATATTATTTTATAATTATCAGATGCGATCGAAGGGAGATCGAAAAGAGATCGAGTCCCGCAGACAATACACCCAAAGAAACGGGATTAAATTTCTAAGAGATCCTCAAGGAATTATAATATATAATAAGGAAAAAAGAGCTTTTATTAATATTTATGATGTTAATGAAAAGCCAAGGCATATGTGTTTTTAAGAGCTCTTTTCTTCAATCGATTTCTTTAAGCAACCCTAAAAAATGTCTTAAAAATATCACCTTACTTTTATTAATAAACCCACCATCGATCTTAGTTCAAGATCACATTTTCTCTCCAATTCAAGTGTAGAATCTACAGGTGAGTGATCCACTAGAAGGCCTTTTGAGTGTTTCATAATTAATATAGGAAAATTTTGAGTCATGCTGGGGAATTGTTCGAATAATAGAATTTCGAGGCCGAAACCCCGCCTGATTGACTATATATAGGGACACCGATGAAAACAAAAATACAGAGAAAAACGCACAACCATTTATCAAAATGTAACAAATGAATGATTCAGGTGTTTTTTGTGTTTTTGGGCCGCGTGATTTTAATTAGTAAAAAGCAAATACATTTCGGTCCCGAGAGCTGGGAGCTGTTCGATCGGAAGGAGGCTGTGGCTGCGGCTGCTGCTGATGATGCTGCGTTCCCAGCGAATCGCGAACAATATGAGAATTATGACAACTGATCTGATAGGCGACACCATATAGGGAGCTCTATGCGCCTGCCAGATTCCTCGGCTCCTGCGTTCTCCTTGAATGCATTATTCATGAGGCAGCGAGGAGCACCTCGGCTCCATTCCTTTCCAGGACGGAGGAAGCGCCAGTCAAGAGACGAGTCCAGTGGGCCATGGCCATGTGAATTGGCCACGTCCATGTAGTCGAAGAAGAGTGGAGTGGAGCCTGTGCAGACGACTGGCAGGCGACAGTGGCCAGATAAGATCTGCTGGCCATGTGTGCACAGTGCCAGTGCCCAGTTCGAGTCCCAGTCCCAGTCCCAGTCCCAGTCCCAGTCCAGTTTCAGTGCTTTGGAAATTTCTGTGAATCGCAAACGCAGCGATCTAATCGCGACTTGTATCTCCGAGTACCCTGCCAGGCTCCCGGATCCATCCGCCTCCGACTCGCATCTACTCCCGCGCGGCTCCTGCTCCTCCTCCTGTCCCTGGGCAGATGACCAACTTGATAGCAGTAAGCGCCACTTGAAGGGAAGAGAGAGGAGCGCCCCATTGCAATGTAAAGTAGATCAGAGCGGGGTCCAAAGTCATTGGTCCATCGATGATCGTTTGCTTTGTGGGACCAAGAGCAAGAGCAAGAGCAAGACCAAGATCGAGACCGAGACCGAGGCCGAGTCTGGGAGACCTCCACCGCATATCGGCAGCATCTTGCCCAGAGTCCAACTCCTCATCAATGGAGGCCCGAGATGCTGCTCACGTAGCTACCAAGGCATTCCCAGGGCCTGCCCTCAGCTGTCACTTTACGGTTATGAATTTTATGATTTACGATCGCCGCAATTGAATTTTATTGACTTTTCAACAGTTTCACCTGAGCGTGCCTCAATCGGCACCTCCCCATCGCCTGCGCCTCCTGATTGCCTGCGACTCTGTCTGGCTCTGTGCACTCCTCCTCCTTCTACATTTCGACTGCACTTAATTGGACTCGTGTGGTCCGAAATGGGAAAGCGTCCCCGTCCCGGGTTCCTCTTCGAGGAATCCCAGCCTGGGAAATTAAACTGGCGAGTGTGCGAGTAAAAAAACTCTATCAATTTACTATTTGTGTCCTAATAACCTTCACAGACACTGTGATCCATCAAAATGTTGCACAAAATATTGGTGTTGCACCTGCAGCATATCTTCAAAGTTTAAACAATGCTAGCCGAAAGTTAAAGACTTAAACCGAACCCTGAAGTTCTTCTCCTCTTTTTTACAGCTGACACAAAAAGTCCCGGGTCCTGGCGAGTGTTTTTTTCTCAGGCCATATATCAGGCATCTGATTTATTGTTTCTTTGCTTACTTCTACCAATTTACTGTCATAAGCATGGCAAAAAGAGTTGGCCTTAAGGAGGAGCTTTTTGTGGCTGCCTTTCATGTGAAAGTCCGAGAGCGCAACAATCAAAGAGCTGAGGCGTTTTTGCCCTACAGTAGTGTAGGTCTTCAAGATCAAGCGATCAGATAGCTTTGACTTTGGGGCGGCCGCTGCCAAGATACTTGTACTTTAAGCTGTAAAAATTGAATTTAGGCTGCGGTCTTAAAAGATTTCCTGAACTATAATGCTTATTATCTATAGGGTGATGTTATGTCAATTTAAGATTGTATTTTATAAGCCTAACTTTTGACCTAATTATGCTTAAATGATCAAATATATATGGATAAGAATCTGATATAAATATTCCTTATGCTACCAATATAACACATTACCATAAAAAATATAGGAATTTCTTACATTAATAAAATATATTTTTATTTAGTTTTTATTTGCAAAAAAAAGTTAAATAATATATGTATTGTTGTATTTTCGATGCAGAATATTTTAATCTAAAAGTTTTGTATTTTTAATTCAAAGTTTTTTAAATGTTTTCATACTTTTGAAAGTGGTCTACAAGTTATTATATTCTGTCAAATATATATTTTTTTAATAATATTATTTAAATACTTAATAAATAGTAAAATAGTCAAAAGGTAAATAAAATGCATTATAATTATTTTCCAAATATTATGACCTGAATATGAACCTTGGAATGTATTTATGTAAATTTCAAATTGTTTTAGCGTTAAAAATCCATTAGGTTGTTGCAATTAATTGTTATAATTATTGATAGCTTAATGAGCATATTGTATATTTTCTGTAGGTACAATTTAATCTATTAAAACTATACTGTGTTATGTAATATTTTTTATGTTATATGAATCTTAAATAAAAAACCCACCTGCGAGGCCGTCGGAAAGCCTCCGTATCCAAATTGTGTGTAGGCAGCCATTTCAATCCAGGACTTTTTAGGTCTTTAGTTACTCTCCCTCTCTCTTTCACTCTCTATCTTTCTCACTCTCTCGTTCTCTCTCTCTCACACTCTATCTTCCTCTCTCTCTCTCCTTTGGGCAGTCTTCTGAAGGACTTATGTAGCTCCTACATCAAATGTCAAATGATGTTTGGGTTTTGCGTAAACAGTGGTTCAGCTTCGATTACGTGTGTTCACAAACAACGAGCGATTAGGTGGACACAGCATTAGGTCAACCCTAAAGTATCTCAGGGATTGCAGTAGTATCTGTCCCAAAGTATCGTAGTGTTTGCAAAAGTATCTGAAGTGAAAACGCTAAACAGTATGTCCTGAGTTGAAAGTATCTCAAGAACTTCAGATGTATCTAAACAATCCTTAAATAAGTATCTCCGGTGCTTGTACAAGTATCTCTTGCTTAAATTGCTTAGCCAACCGAAAGTATCTCAAAGATTAAAGCAGTATCTGTGGCAACAACTGCTCCGTCAAAAGTATCTCAAAGATTGCACGTGTTTTCTTTAAGGGCTTGCAGCTGTATCTATGTCACTTGTCACCGTGAAGTATCTCCGGGATAGCGGGCGTATCTGTGACTGCAAAGGGTTCCTTTTCCGTCAATCTTTCACTCGGAAAACGCGGCGGCAGCGCACACGACACGCAACGTAACACGATTTCGGAAACAACGACGGCAACAGCGCGAGGCGAGCACACACACGCTCCAGATGTGCACCTTATAACGTTTGGACATGAACTGGTTGCGAATGCCGTTGCTGCGGTGCTTGCGCCGCTCTTGGTCACGTTCCCTGCTCCCCGTTCACGTTCTCGTTCACGTTCGCGTTCGTCGTGGCTGGAAGCGCATTCCGCTGCAGTTGCTGCCAGAGCGGGACGACGCTACTGCGGCGGGAATGCCGCTCGCCTTGGAACGACCGATGGGAACGCCCTCGGGTTCGTTGCTCACCCAGCCAGCCAGCCAGCCAGTCCAGTTGGGAAGTGCCGCCACCACCACCACCACTGCCGCACACACTTCCCAACAGGGGAAGCAGTCCACTGGAAGTCAGCCGGATATCCACCAATCAGAGGGCGCCCTGCCAACTTCGGACAGGTGCGAACGGCGCCCAACAAAAGAAAGAAAAGGCCACACACAAAAAACACAAAAAGTAATTGTGTGTGGAAATGAAAATGGAACCACAGTTTTCACCTCAACTCTTGTTTTCCTCCGATTCCCAGGGAAACGCCCCCTTTGTTTGGTGTCATTTGTTTGTTTACCTTTCGCCTGACTTCGCGGCCCTGTTTCTGTTTCTGTTCTGGAATATACATATATGTATCGCCTGGATGCCACGATCGCCAAGTGGAAATGCCAAAGCCAAGGTGGTGCCACCTTAAGTGGCGACACAGAGCGTTAATACGATCACCGGATTCCGCAGCAGCCTGTATTTATCGGCAGTCATTACCATTATCGCCGGTCTGCGCGAAACTTAACTCCCATTATCGGTCCTCCGCAATTAATCGCATCCTAATCTGGTTTTAGTTAACCTTTACTTGCTCACTGCCCAAATATCACGCCATTATTGGGAGCAGCTTTAATTATAAAAATGTTTAATTTTAATGGGTTTCATTAAGATTTACTTTAGACTCTACACTAGGTACACTAGTTATAAATTAAAATGCTTATAATGTTAAAAATTACAATGCCCTCAAAATAAAATTTTTAGCGGCTTCTATAAAAGGATGATTCTGTCTCAAGAATTTTTTTATTTTTATACAAATTAAGGCACGGGTTGAATAATAAAATAATACTGCTTGATTTACACTTACTTTACACATCATTTTGAATTTTAATTGATTTATTTATTTATAATTATTAATACATTTTGTGAAAATGTTTCTAACACGTCTTAAATAAAATACATGGCTTGATAAAGAATTATTTGTTTATTTATTTAATATTTATACAAGCATCGATATAGTATATAGATATAAAATAAATATATATGTATTGATATAATACTTATATACGAAATAGATCCGAGGAAATATTTTTATTTACAGTTTAATTTATAGATGATACATTATGTTCTCATATTACTGTTAATATGTATCATATTTTATTTAACATATATTCCTCGTTTAATAATATTTTTATTGTACTTATTAAAGCAAAACCGTTAAAAAAGATGATAGAAAATATGTGTTTTAACAAATGATCTTCTTTTTAATTAAAGTCCGAATTTCATTATTGGAAATCTGATGTTTGAAAAACAAAATCAAAAAACATATCTAAATTTTGTCTTATAATATAATCAAAAAAATAAGTTCAAATTATACACTGATATATCAATCAATTAATTATATTATATTATTGATTTTCAAAATTGAGGCAAATGGTTTCAGAGCAAAATTGAGTCATAAACTAACTAACAAATTTATTGAAAACTAAGAAACTAATAAAGTCTTGAAGAAAAATCTACAACAAATATTTTATTAAAGGAGTACACATTAAGAAAATTTCGAAGAATAAATAGTATTTAATCAAATAAAAAATAATCGTAAAGCTTAAAAGAACAGCGAAAAATATTACAAAATGAAATCCCTTTACTATCCAAACACAGCTTTACTCGCACTAAATATAGCTTATAACTTTGCAGTCATATTTTTTACTATTCTTTAAAAAGGTTTTAAATTTTTTGGGTCAAAAACTGTGACTGGTTGCCACTTGGCCTGGGAAAGTGCTCCCATTTCCGGTGGCTGCGTAAAGTTTTGAAACAAAGCTGAAAAAAAAGTTTGACTATTAATACGCACTAACATATTTGGACTTCCGCTTTATGATCTATTTTTTACGATTCGCCGGCAGGACGAAGGACTCGCAGGGAGCGTGGCTAATGCGCAGCGGGTCCAGGACACGCATTCCGTTCCGGAAATGGTCCTCGGTCCGAGTCCACTGAGGATGCCGTGAGGTAAACCTCAAATGTTTTTTGCGGCTGTCGCGCGGATGCTCTCGTGTGTGTGTTGGCAAGCTTGTCTTTTGCTGTGTTTTTTCTGTTTATTTTTATGATAATGTAATAAAAGCAAATTAACCTATAAAACCGAAAAAGTGCGACTTACACGATGGAATTGCGCCATAAGGTCTGGGCGTGTCCTCACCTCGCTCCGCACAAGATATATGGTGTCAGGGAGATCCACGTGGCTGCCGTGGGTGGTGCTCTTTGGTGGAATGGGAAAGGAAATGGGATGGGGATGGGGATGGGGTGGCGGCACCACCCACCGCGGCCGAGCATCGGCGGGAAATGAGAGCAACGTGTTAGCTCAAAGCAACAAATGACCAAAGCTGTTGCCCCTGCCAAACGTAAACGTGAATTAATTCCAAGGGAAGCCAAGTCATGGCGAGGCCAAAGGCAAAGCCCAGCAGCAAGGGGCACACTTGGACAAAAAATCATGTCCTAAATATATAGTTTTGGGTAGGTTTGTCATCAATTTTAAGAAATAACTTAAATATATTCTTAATATAAATAAATATTTTCAAAGAATAATAAATACACTTTTAATGTAAATAAATATCTTCTAAGAATTATAACTGAATAAAACATCTAAAGAAACTTTTTTTTACAAATATAGAAAGTTTTCTTTAGTGTGTAAATATATTAAAAACTATATCCTTATTTTTCAAATTGTTAATAAAAATATCATTAATTCTTAAGATTTGAGGGCTTTTTCAACTTATAAAGAGTAGTTAAAAAGCGGATTGCATTATTGTATTATTTTCTAAAATTGTTTAAAAAATAATTAAGGGTAGTTCTGAGTACCCTTAAGAATGAAATTATATCAATTGTTTATTTATATATTTATTTTAAATATTCTGTAGATTTTATTAAATGAAATATAGCTTTTTGTTTGAAATAATTATAAGGTAGGACAATGAGTGCCTGAAAATATCAATATTTAGGCTACAATTGGAAATAAACACATCTGGTTTCCAGTTTCGTAGGTTTATATAACTTTATTTTCATTAAAAAACAAAGCTTTATATATTCAAGCTTAAAATATTTTTTTCTTCGGCAAATACAAGATGAAAATTTCGTCAAAATGCGAAATAAATCCTTAAAAGGTTTAGGCATTCCCTTCGATTTTAATAAGAAAACAAACCAAGTTTCTTCTTATTTAAAAGCCAACTCTCCCAAAACAGGACACTGTTTTTTGCCAAGTGCATTGGCGACGAGTCCGGGGCCAAGTGCCCCTCCGGGTGTTAAGTACAATATTTGCTGTGTTGCGCGCTTTACGAGTTACGAGTGGCGCTCTTGCAATCGCTTTTGCAGCGACGGACGCCGCGGACGGGGACCTTCTGGAGGCGGCAGGGGGGCGTGGCAGTTGGCTGCTGACTGGACGGGGCCAAATGCAATCAATCAATGGGTCAGCACGCTGGCCAGAGACCAGACGAGTGGTGGCAACCACATGGGGCGTTTCCATTTGCGGCCGCCACATCGCACATCGCACATCCGACCACCCTCTGGGCTGGGTCTCGGGCGTCTGGACGGGACTCGAGGCCCGGAGATTCGGTGATTGGAATCGCAATTGATACTGGTGGCAGTCGAGGCGAAGAAGTGCACTTCACGCTCTCTCTCGGTTCACGAGAAATCAGTTGCCGGCACTTAAAACCTATTTTGACAATTGAGCTGTCCGCCTGTCAAGCTGACAGCGCGCACTTTTCACGCTATATATATGTATATATTACGGCAGGATATGCCAGGATATGGGAATGATGGTGGTGGTGGTGGCAATTCCTCCACCGTTTTTATGCCGTTTTAATTGCAACATCTGTCACTGCGGTTTATGCATATATCAATTTCAAAATAGCCAGAAAATGGCAATGATTCCAAACCCAGAACCCCGAACCCAGAGCCCCGAACCCATGGAAAATGAAATATATTTTTATTTTTATTATTCGCCGGCAAAAACTGTCACAACACTCTCGCCTGTCGGATGGATCTTCGTGAAACACAGGCCGGGGGTTGCAGGCTGCAGGATTTCTGGTCTGAGAGAGAAGGGTCAGGATACGCACCACACACACTCCACTCCACTCGAATCCTCTTTTTTCGGCTGCCGCCGCTTTTATTGTCGGGCACGGCTTTAATGGTTGTCAGGCAAACATTAAAAATTGTCACATGAATATATATCGGGACGTTACATGAGCGCGTAATTGAGTTCTACTCATTATGCAATATTTGCCTTATAGAATAATAAGTACCTACACATGTACCTTTCACTTTTCGAAGTGCATTGATTTTAGTTTTTCACTTTACTAACAAGTCAGAAAATTGCCAGTAAAAGTAGACAAGTTTAACAATAAAATCAGAACTGTATTTAATGACAATATAAAAGAAAATAATTGAAGAGAATCGTGTCATAATATATTGAAAGTGATCTGTAAAATTTAAATCTTTAAAATTGTTTAAAGAAAACCATTCAAAACGTATCAAAAATTTATTGATTGTAGGTCTTATACTTTTATTTACTTAGTTAACTAATTACACAACAAAATATAATTAAAATTGTTTTTTCTTAACAATTTCCAATACGTTTTACAAAACAATCCAAAGACTATAAGAAAGTCAATTCCCTTAATAAAAGTTCCTAGGAAATAGTAAGAAAACCTTCCTCTTTCACTTTAATTGAATAGAAATCCTTAACAAATATTAGCTTTATTTTTATGGTCTCAAAAAACCAATATATGATCAATATAAATATAAACTCTTAACTATTTTCATTTAGTTACAGTACCAATAAATAAATTCACTATTATTTAAACAAAGCAGCTTTGGTAATAAAAACCTGTAGCCACGAATATAAAAGTTGATTTATAACTTTGGGTCTTGTAGCTTGAGATACAATTAGGTTTGATTGCAATTAGAGTGATAACAATTAAATAAAATGCAGTAAGGCAACAGAAGAGAAAAAACTAATAAGAAAAATAATTTTTCTAAAAAAATTGTATTTTACATTTTACAAAAATTATATTCCTGTTTTATGCCATTCAATATCTACTCTAATAAATTCTACAAGTTTTTACAAACACTCAAAACCTAAACCCCAAAAACAAACTCTAAAAATAAAATTAAGCCCCTCTGCTCCCAATAGACAAGTTAATAAGTATTAAGAGCTTACGTTCGGTGAACCCTGCACCCCAGCCACAGTGCAAATATTTTGAATCAAAGCATTTAAAGACCGTTTCATTGTTCCCGAAATAAGTGTAATTGAAAATCTCTTAAGCGCTTGGCAAATACACTCCACAGCAGAGGGGAAGCCCAAGGACGCGGGACCCAGGACACAGGACACGGAACTCAGTGCAGTTGCTAAATGAGTTTGTCAATCAAAATGCAAATGTCACCGGGGAAGTGACATAATCCCACTTGGGAGTCGGGCTAAGCCGAGCGAAACGAGCCGAAATCCCGGTGCGAGTTAAAGCATTTGACCACCAAAATCATCGAACACGGAGCCACTCCATGGCCTGGCATATGAGCGAATTCCCGAGCTCTTCCCCTGTCGGAAATGGCAACATATGACGATCTCAGGACGAGAAACGAGGATATTGACGGGATATCAGGAGAGGAGGGGGAGTTTCGACCAAGTTGGGGGTGTTAAATTGCAGTAATCGGCTCTCGGGCCCCGGCGACAACGTTTATGTTTTATGTGCTCATTTATAATGCGCACTGCTCATTTGGTAATGGTCCAATAATGACTGTCAGACTACTTAAAAGGCTGCCCAGGATTGTGGAAACGCGGACATCTGGCTTGGCTGCGAGGCGGCGGCATTATGGCAGCAGCCACAAGTCGTTGTCGTCGCCAGGCACTCACACTCTTCCCAATCGGCCTGCCGGACATTTGACTTCTCGAACAGCCCAATCCATCCATCCATCCATCCATCCCGAGCCGATCCCCAGATTCCCAACAATAAATCTCTGAGCCCTTCGCGGTGACAGGCTGCCTCACCTCGCTCCCCTCTATTTCTTTTTGTTTTTTTTTGTTTAAAACCACGGCCTCGTGTAATTTTAGGCGCCACTCTCCAGGGGTCAGGAGGCGGAGGAGAGGGAATCACAGATTCAGGGATAAATAAATAAAACCGAATCGCAGGTTAGAAATGAGCGAATCTTGGCTTAGTTGAACACAGAAACAGACTCAATCCAGCCACGACTTCGATGTGACTGAGCCAGATAGACAGTCGGCGTTAGTTGTGACACTCGAAAAAGAGCATTGTTAATAAAATATATACTTCTATAGGGGTTTCAAAATATATATATTAACAAATAAGAAGCAAATTTAGTAAGTTAGTACTATTTCTTGTACAAAATATCGCGATGTTATAGGGCTGTTCTATCTTAAAGTTCATATGATTTCCAGTGCCACTTCCCAAGATTTTTCTCTCCCTAAAACTCCTCTTGATTCCCATTTTCCTTAAACAAATATTTACCAAATTAAATTCTTTATTTTTTATTTATAATTCTATTAAAACAATATTAAGTTTAAGTCTTTATGGCTGTTCTTTAAGTGCAGCTAGCAGTTGGCAAAAAACAGTCATAAAAGCGAGTGAGCCCATTGCCATTCCCATGCCCATTGCCGATCCATTCCCCCTGCCAAACCCATTCTCCAATTGCCAATTATGCCGTCCTGTGGTAAAGTAACTATAGCCATTCCATCCCAGGTAATCCGCCTCGCCGCAGCCTCCCCCCCTGACAAGACAAACGCTCTCCTTGGCTGCAACTATCGAGGATCGTTCGTCGTCGATCGCTGTCTGGCAGCATTCGACACTGACGCCAACTGGTGTTCCAGCAGCAGCAAGTGGAGGAGGAGGAGGAGGAGGAGGAGCAGGAGCAGGAGATGGAGTATCCAGAAGAAGCACTGAAAGTATCTGCTCACTTAGCAAGATGGCTGCTGCCAATCCTCGCCCGCACCAATGCCAACTTGTCCGAGAAGGTGGATCACTGAGGAGTTCGAGGCGCAGTGGCTCCTGGTTAGACCTTCGCCTGTCGTGCCTTGGGAAACTGCCTCCAGAGACACAGATACTGATGCAGATACAGATACAGACACTCACTCGCACTGCAATACTCGTACTCGCTCGCATATAATTGAATTTGCAACGCTTATCAGGCGCCACTTTGCAACGCAATCGGTGACAATTGCATAATCCAGCTGCAAATGCCTCGCATAGCTCTGATCGCTTACTTCCCGAGATCGGAATGCCTTCGGTTTTCCCAGGAGAAATAGCACTCGGGCTACCTGAAGTCATCTCATTGCTTAAGAGGATTAAATTGAGGGGTTAACCAAGCCATTAAACAGATGAAAGGCAATTTTTTAAAGGAAAACTTTATATATAAATATAAAAATATATATTAGTTAAACCTTCAACTCAACCGTTTCATTGACGATTCAATCTCTCTGTTTCAAGGAACTCTATATTTCAGCAATAAATATATTCCCTAACACTTGTGGCCAACCCAGGCATAATCTCTAGCCAGAAAATAATAAATAAGAAGCATTTATTTCGGAAACATTTCTAAGCTCAAGCCTGCTGCCTTCACCCATCCACGAGATACGAATACGATTCCAAAGATACAAATTAGTGCGCATCTGCGCCACCGAGGAGAACTCCCTTTAGGGGACGGACGGCCTGCTGTGAGCAGAGTACAACGCGTCTTGACATTTGCATCTTGAAATGCAAGTGAAAGATACAATCCCAATCTGTGTATCCAGATGCGCCATTGTCACTGTCATCGGCTGTGGCTGGTGGCTTCCACCTCCTTCTGGCTAGAGCTCTCTCGGTGCGGATGATAAATGACGTCGATTCAACAAATTGCCGGCACACACACAGAAAATCCAAGCCATTTGGCCAATTGAGAAGGATATCAACTCGGTCTATGGCCCACATACACACACTCCTCCGAGCACCCAGCACCGCCCTCTGCATTTCCATTCCGCAGTGTCTCAGGAATTAATTTCGGAGCTGTTTTAAATATTACTTTTGCATAATGAAGCCTCGCCGGCAGAACATCTTTGAGTCGAGTTGAATCTTATGCAAATCAACCTGCAATTCGATTCGGCAAGTTAACATGCCAATGGGATTTCATAATTGATTTTAAGCCTTTTCAGTATATTTACTTAAAGAACTTCTTACTAACAGGGGTAATCTGGGTGTTTTTATTTAAGTTTATAATTGTTATTTGTTTAAAATATAATATAATATATAATGAACTATATATAATAACTAACTAAATTAAACTAAAACTTTAATCATTTCCGACCTTAAGAATCCCATATATTCTTATTCAATAGCCATACCTAATAGAAAGAAAAAAATTGTAGCAAAATATTGAAAATTGTATTGTACTTATAATTTATTAAAGTTTTCCAAAATTTACAAATATTTTTATGTTTTAAATTTCAAAATCTTGGCTTAGTAAGTATTGATTTTAAATTTCGGTTAGTTGTAAAATTATAGGGTATATAAACTGCAACATTCAGAGGATAGATTAGATATATAGATCGTTTTTTCCTTGCGCAATTACTTCTTTATATATTTTTGTTAAACATGATTTCCGTTTATTAATAGGTTTAATAAAATTAAACCTAAATATTATTAAAAAACAAAAGGGGCAGATGCTATTTTTCTTTAAAGTACTTCATTATTATGACTACTTCTCTTTTGCACAGCTTTTTTAATACTTAAAAACCGAATAAAATAAAAATAAAGGAAATTTAAAAATGTACTTTTAATTATATTACTATTATATAAATATTATATATATTAATAATTAAGTCTTATTGAACAAATCAAATAAACAAAATCAATTAAATTTCCAAATAAATCTCATATTCCGCGTGTCATGTCAGCCAGAGCTGTGTCATCCAGTCAAATCAGCGAGCTTTTTTCCGCAAGCCTTCAGTATGTCTGCAGCCGATAAATCCAGTTATCGAATGCCTTTTGTTTTTGTTTGTTCTGTTTTGGGTTAATTTGTTATTTTCGCGTAAAAAAAGTGTTTAAAAGTGCGGTTTTCGGGTTTTAAATTAAAATGGAGTTGCCGAAAGAGTTGTCCGTTGCCGAGATACGCAACTACATGCTGGCGAACGACTGCAAAGTGACAAATCATGCGCTGGTGAAGCATTTCAAGAAATTTCTCACGCACCCGCAGACGCAAAGTGAGTCACTTTCGGGGGCTTAGGAAACCTGTTGAATCAGAAAAGTTAAACGAAGTTTGCTAATGCTAATGCATCTCTTAATTGCACATTTGCAGATGAGGCTCGCAAACGGTTCAAGACCTATGTGACGCTGCTCTCCACCATTAAGAATGAGAACAATCAGAAGTTCTTGATACTGCGCAAAAAGTATGTGAACGAGTGCCCCTCAGATGAGGTTGCCGAGCGGGCTGTGGCCGCCGCCTCTAGTGCCCCGGAGCCCTCGAGTCCCGGCGGCGCTTCCCTTAATTTTGACTCACCCATGAGGCAGCCGCCGCCGTACAAGAACCCTCCGATGGTCACCTCTCCGCCAGCATCAGCGCCAGTTCCAGCTCCACCGCCGCCTGCGCCAGCAGTCACCGGAGTAACCGTGAACAAGGAGCACCAGGAGAGCTACAAAGATTGCGTCAACGAATTCACGGCTGCCATAACACGCATCGATCCCAGGCGCCTGGAGAGACAGGAGTCAACGAAAGCCGTGGAACCGGAAGCCATTCCCCAGCAGACCACACGTTCTAATTCCATTGATGAGGCCTTGGCCAACAAGGAGAATATTCCACGCTTCTCCTTCTCCTCTGGTGCCTCCACGGACAGCAGCTCCAACGACAAGCCGGAACTGGTTGACGAAACGAAGCCAGAGGCCAGCGGCGGTGGCACTGGCGAAGCGGCCGAGAATCCCATGAGCGTGAAGGAGGCCACGCGCAAGTTCAACCGGATGGCATCCGAAGAGGAGGCCAAAATCATATCGCCGCCAGCCAAGAAGAAGCCAGAGAAGGTGAGTGACGAGAACTGGTTTAGAGGGGCATTAGCCGACATGCGGGTGCCGGAGAGGGTGCGGTTGCAAGTGCGGGTGCTTAGGAGTCGGAGCCCTTCTTCTCAAGCGTTCCATTTCCTGCGTGTGTGTGTGTGTCAGTGGGAAGATTCGCCTGGGAGACAATTCAGAAATGCGACCTTTTTTGCTGGGGTTTTAAGTTATGATTAATTATGGTCGCATAGCTACGAATATTATCATATTTTCAAGAAAAACTAGATGCGTTTACCCAGTTTTTATACTTGGGATCTAAGCTTCAATGAAGGCCTAAACAGGGTATTATTATAAATCCTTTTAATAGGCCAAGAAATGTTAAGAGAAGTTCTAGTCACTTTTCCCATCGTTGCCTGATTTCGTATGCCAAGCAAGTAGTCGTTGTTATTCCGCAACAAATCAGGCTTAGATTAGATCTGGCGGCCCTTGAACCCTGAGCAATTATTGTCAATGCATCAGTGGCTGTCCCAGGCTTTGTTTTTTCTTCTGGGACACCTCCTCAAGTGGAACTGCTGGCTCCGTTTGGTTACTTGGCTCTGGCTGGTCACCCAACTGTCTGTCAGTTCCCAGAGCCTTGTCACGAATTGCCACCAGCACAGCTCGCCAGCTCGAATTGAATAAATCCATTAATTTTATTAGTGGACAATATAAATGTAAGTCTCATAAAACTACATGCGCCTGCATCGTTCGTTCCGTTCGCTTTCTGTCCACTTTTTTCTGTCCCCGCTGGAGAACGGACTGGAGAGCTGATGCCCGACATGTGTACGAACATGTGCGGACACATGTACTCCGATTCCGAATCCGAGTTCGAGCCCGATGTGTTTAGTAACTTTGTTCCATCAAACTGCCCATGACGACACTTCTCGCTGGCACTTAGGCCAAGCGGGTGTTTGTTGCTCTCTCTGCAGGCGAAAACAGAGCCGATGTTGTTTTCCTTTTTTATTTTTTTGATACCCCAAAAGCCTATTATGTGTGCGTTAGTACATATCGAGTACAAGCCAGGAATGAGTTACGTGAGAAATTGTGTGTGGCCAATAAATGCATGGATGCCAGGGTAACACTTGGAAAAATAGAGGAGATTGCACTTGGGCATATTTAAGAGATACTTAAGCTTAAGTTAGGCCAAGTTTTCGAAAAAAGTGCCAAGGGAAATTATGATTTAAACAATTTTATAATATATATAATCTCTGCTTAACATTTGGACTTGCTATCTAGAACGAAACAAAGTCCAAAGTGCTCAAGCAATCCCTCAATATCGGGGCTTGCCTTGAAATTCCCAACTAAGAAAATTGGTGATAAACTTAATGAATAATATGTTCAATTAGCTGATTGTGCTGATTCAAGCCTGGCCAGTTCAGAAACAGCTTTATTAAGTTGATTCTCTTTGCATTTCCTTAAATCAAGACCGAAAAGAGTTATTTCCAAATGTAAAACATATTTTTTAAAACAATAACAAGTCAATTTTTCCTACCTTATTTATAATAAATCATACACAAAACAATCTAAAACTTAGAACTAAGCATAGAAACCCCTAACAACTGTCTTAGTTTAAAATCTTTCCAAAAATGAGACCAACTCAATTATCAAGCAAGGGAAACCTTCAACACTTCAACGAATGAAATCCACTCCACATCCGGAAGATGGATTCACATATAATTTGTAGCATGTTCTCCTTCTTGGATTCTAATTTGGAAATATCAATCTCGGGGAGCGGCGGGCGGCGAGCATGTGGCAGTGGAATTTGTCAAGCGTTACGAAGGAACCGTTTCGATTCTTAGTTAATGCTACAAGGCTATAGTAGTGCAATTGGGCCGAGTTGTCAAACAACTGTCAACCACTTAGGCCTGTCAATCACGCAATTTGGAGTTGAAACGAATATATATCCCCAGTGCATAAATCATCCGAATCTGTCTGGGAGACGGATGGTGTCATCCCTTTAGAAACATGCTCAGAGGAAGCGCAGCAGCAGTGGATGTACGTCAAACTGGGATTGTCAACGGCACGGCAGGCACGTCAGATGCTATAAAATCCCACTAAGACATCGGGAAGCGAACTTAAGTGCCTATTTGTACAGACATTCGGACATGGAAAAATCAGACTCCTACTCGTCCTTAAATATATATGGGAATCTATTTCAAAGCATCACAGCCGCCGCAACTTTGATTTTCTCACGTATTTCATGTTTTTGGATATACACTTCCCTTGAAAATACAGAAATTAACTTTTTAAATCAAGGGGACACATGAGTCAAGAGCTCGGAAAGTGTTTTAAAAGAGGAAAATTTAGAGTTTCAAAATATTTAAAGACTTTGGAATAAGTTTGCATAAGCTAGTCTGTTATACTTTTCACAAGTCATTATTAATTTGTCTGAAACATGAATACAGCAAATAGAAAGGCGGCTATCATCATTCACTTGATACGGATCGGGTTTGATGGCTCCTATTCAGACCACTGAGGGATAAAGAAAGTATCTGTAAGCGCTTACAGCTTGTTAACAAATTGATTCGCTAACAAGACACACCATCATTCCGAGTGGCGCCAACCGTCTTCACGCAATTATTAAAATTCAGTTGTAAACAATATATATTGGGATAGGTTTGATGGATGCCCCAAAAAGGAAAAATAACTAATCATCGCAAACTGTAAAAGAAAGTGGCTCGTCATCTCGGTTGGAATTTCGAGGAGGGATTCCTCTGGTATATTCTAATTCATGGGATTATTTCCAAACGTGACCAGTTCCCAACGAAAAATATAGAAAACTGGGGAGCAAGTGGCTTGGATCCATCATGATGGACCGTGAAATTTCGGCGTCGCAACTGTAATTGTGGGATCTCAGAGTCTTGGCTGATCAATTAAATTCGTTTCGATCGTTTTTAATTAGCTCGATGATTTAGCATTTTGTACGCTCACTCAGCACCGTTGTGCGCTAGCAAAGGATTGATTAATTTACGCCCCCAAAGCGGACTTCAAAATGTTTTTTATTTAAATAACTAATATTGATAGAAGTAACTTGAGTTTGTTAAACAATTTTGATTGATGAAATGGTTAAGGTTCAGGGGAAATACCATTATATGAAGTGGTGTTATTGGAAACACTCTAAAACTATTATTTTTGGAAAGGTCTTTTGATTGGTTTGAATATGGAAATTCTTGGAAAAACAAAGGTTGTTAGAGGAAGTTTCACAACAATATTAGAAAGGGTTTTATTAATATATAGGTTTAAGTAAGCTTTTATTTGTATAAGGAATTTTAATATTGAATTTAAGGAGTTTATGCAAGACCCTTAGGTAGTCTCAGAAGTTGTAGCTTTTATCCCACTTCTAGATTGAAGTCAGCCTTCAAAATTAAATACCTCTCCAACTAGAAATACTAAAACAAAACTTACCCCAATGTCCTGTGTCCCGTCTGATTCTAATTTAAACCCCCCGACATCATCACAAAAATATATATACTTTAAAGCAAATCCCAAACCTACAGCCCCGTGGCAGCATCAAACAGACCGCATATATATCCTTATTAAAATCGGAGGCACCTCCTGTGTGTGTGTGTCCCAGAATGCATATAAAACTGCCGGATCCCGGCCCGACCCACATTGGGAATGGGAATAGAGGGCAGGGTGGGCGTGGCAGGGACGAACCGAACCTGAACCCGTGGCGCCTTTGCATAAAACAAGTTGGTGAAACATGTTAACATAGCCAATAAGCAGCAATAGAAATTAGTTAGGCAAAGCCATTCTCATCACGGCCCTGGCAGCCCACAAAGGACCCAATTAAAAATGTAAGGAAACAAACCAAAAGTTGTTATTGCTGTTAAACAACAACGGACTGTGTCCCGAAGCGGTTGAATTTACAACAGCAACAGTCTCCCTCTCCCGCTCTCTGCAGCCGATGTGGAGCGCAGTCAGTGCCACACCCACAGCCCATTCCCAGCACAACCCCGAGTGACAGAATGGACGGTTCCCGGACCCTGGAAATGGCAAACACGACCATTTTGTGGGCATTCGCTCCTAAAGGTAAGACTCGCCGGGGCCAAACGTAAACACTGAAGGGACATGGCCCAGAACCCAGACCTGAACCCAGCCAGGACCCGGCCAGAGAACCCATGGCCAGTCCGCCGCATCCAGACAAAGGACAACGGCCAGCTGTGTGATATAATATCGGGCATAAAGGGACACGGGACATAAGAAAACTGGCCAACAAACAAGCGATTGGGGAGGGCGAGTGTGGCCGGGGGGATATCTATAGACAAGGGCAACCGGTGCTCAACCCCCCAAAAGTCCCTCTCCGGGAATCAAAGTTGGAGTTCGAGTCAGAGTTCCAGTCCGAGTTGTTGCTCTGGGTTTTCGTAGTTTTTTCTTTTTTAATTTTTCCCTTTTTTTTGTTGTGAAAGCCATAAAAAGCAACATACCATCGAAATGGGTAACTTGGGGGTGAATGCAGTGGGAAAAAATTACGTACTTATATTTAGAAGGGTGTTATTACTAATAGTTAGTTGTAGAAGTAATGATACAATTTTTTTAACTATTCACTTCCTATTGTCATATAGGACAATATATCATTTTCATTCAAAAAATCATTCAGGAAAACATTAAATATTCTTTGTATTAATCCGAACATATAGTGTATATTTTATAAACAATTTCCTGAAGGGAGGTGTGCTTTAACTTGAAATCCTTTTTAATAAAAACTTCTTGAAGGATTATTATAATTTGTAACAAACTTAAACCTTAACTCTTTATTTGTATCATTACTTAGCTTTTTTTCATTTTTTTTAATGGCTTTAAAGCAAATTTCAATGACTAATAGAAATAAATTTTCATTTAAGAGATTCTTTCCGCATTAATTGTATAATTTTCAAAGAAAACTTTTGCTCTTTGCAGACAATACCTAACATAACTCCAATTATCCTTGTTATCCTTACCATAATTGGTTAATATTTCCAATAACTTATATTTGCAAACTTGAAACACTCAAGTTAGGGGTGATTTTCCTACACCTTTTATTTTTTCCTAGTGTGGTGGGCGTTTCGCTTTTGGGTTCGACTCGGTTGGTTTGGGGTCCTGTTTTGGGTTGGGCTCTTTTGTTTAGCATTGACATGGCCACTTTGCCAGGGGGCACTGCGTCTCAATGTTTGTACTGTTCGGCGATGTTCTGCTCCTGTTTCTGCTCCTGTTACGCCTGTCGCCTCGTCCGACTCGCCTTCCAGAATGCCATAATGCTCGACTGCTCGGCATTTGCAAATGGCGACTTCCCTTACCTGGGAAAATCGGTGCCCCGCTTGCCACCCGTTGGCCGTAATTGGAAAAACGTGAGCACTCCGGGAGTCAAGTGGCGTGTAAATAAACGAAGGCCCGAGAGGAGTGAGAGATCCTGGCACGCGTTCTGCGCATCCTGCGGCCAAATGCGGCATTCAAATGTCGTCGTTGTATTTATTAGCTATGTAATGTTAGGCCGGGATAATAAAGGCCTACAAAGAGTGGGTGATGTTGTTCAGGTAAAGTTCGGGGACTGGGAACGGGGAACGCTGCGCTCTTTGTTAGGGCCGCGAACATTACGAGAATGGATAATTAGTTGCCGAAAATGTGTTGCTCGCTCGTAAATATGAGGCACACATGTCGGCTGCTGTTCTTATTGTCGCGGGCACATGTGTTCGGAAAACCCCATCCCCATTCCCGTGCACCATTCCCTCGTCCGCATCCGTAAATTCCCATCTCCTCGGAAACCCCATCCCCTCTTAATCATTAGAGGGCTCATTATCAGCAGCCGAGTTTTGCGGGTGTGTGTGTGGGTATGGGAAAAAGTAGACACCCTGCCGCCCACCTTCAGGCATAAAAAACTCCGTAAATCAACGAACCAAAAAACAAGCAACTTTCTTTTTACCCGGAGATCCTCGAGAGCAAGGAAAGAAAGGCACACATACATCGCACTCTCTGCCTTGAGCACGCGCCTAATAAATAAAAATTATTACCTTCATAATTAGTGGAGGAACATGGCGATGGCGCCGTCGAATGCGTGAGCATAATTACCATCCAGCTTTTACGCCCGTGTCTCTGCACCCTCGCCAACAGCACGCATCCCCCAATCGGATTCACATCCCCCAATATCTCGGTGCCATCTTATTTAGACACTCGGAGAAATAGGGAGAGGAAATTATAATACATGGGAAGCTTTCGAAATTTTGAACAAGAATTCTCTAAGATAAAAGGTCAATTCTAGGTGTAATAATAATACAATGCGCTAAAGTTCTCAGGATTCCAAGGCAGGTTCTTTTTTAATTTTATTAATATTTTTATACCCTTGCAGGGTATTATTTAATATAAATTTAAAATATTTTGAGACTAATGTTTATTGCTATATCGCAAATATATATATATATATATATATATATTTATATATATATATATATATATATATATATATTTACATATATCTTTTTTTATATGTATTAAGAGATCATGAAATTCCATCAAATAACGAAAATTAAAATATTATCAAAATTTTAAGTAACTCTTCGCTTAGAACTCTTAAGTAGACATTCTTGCTGACGTTGTTGCAGTAATAGTAATAATTCTCTGGGTATATGATTAATATTTTATATTATATCTTAATATTATTATATATTTTTTAATTTTATATTATATATTTTTTTATGAATACTTTTAAAAGTAATGCTTATGGGTATACTTGATTTATTTTTATTTAACGAATTAAATAACTAGTATCTCAGAGGTTATTAATTCTTGACTATAATATCTACGAAATATCGGAAAGTATTTCCTCTTCGTAACGCTTTTGCAGTGATATATGGAGTTAGAATTCTCAAGTAGTTTTTTATGCAAGTTTTGTTTTGAAAATTGTTTTTTTTTTTTTACATTTTTGTTTATATAAAATTAAGTAAGCTGAAAAAGCATAAACACTGATTCTTGGCTATAATAAATAGCCAAATTTATTAACGTATAAATTTAGAAAATTTTTAAGAAAAGATTTAATTTCTTGACAAGTTTGTAGTTGAATTCAATTAATAGATACTCATTTGATGAAAATATTGGCATATGTATTTTTATAATTTTATTTTGCCTTTTTAATTCAATTAATTTAAATTATTCAAATTTCCTTAATTTATTAAATATCTAGAGGCTGTAATCTGGTTGTTTCACTCAGTTGTTTTTCCAAGTGCACTTGGGCCCCGCCTCCAACATCCACATCCACATCCATATCCATAACCATATGCACATCCATCGGATGCCACACACAGGGATTGTGGGGCAATGTTACCCGCTCGCGGGTGTGTGTGAGTGTGTGCGAGTGTGCGAGTTGGGTAAATTAGAACCGTATATTCCGGGAAGCGACGACTGTGTTGGCGTTAATGCTCTCAATGGGCTTTCTATGTTTTATTCCCGCTTCGTGCCGATGTTTTTCGTTTTTGGTTTTCTATATAATTTTTTTTTTTGTTTTCGTTTTCGGCCCGCCCCCGCCAAGTCGTAGACAAAGTGGCAGAAACATGCATAATTAATTTATGCCCCTCCGCAAGCCCTGCTCTCCCCCTCACTCACCGTCTCCCGCTCTGTGTCTTTCCAGCAATTAATCGAGGAGAAGGACTCGCCGGAGGTTACACTGTCGCATCCCAAGGCTAAGGAGTGGATCGTCTCGATGGCGAAGGCTAATTACCAGGAGCTGGCCAAGATGGCCAGCGAGTTCCCGGAACTGGTTAAGCTGCAGGTAAGCCGCCGCCTAGACATTAGACACTGGCCACCACTTCCACCCACGTTGTGGCACTAACAAATGCGACAAGTACGAACTATTCATAAGCATTAATTACGACAAATTAAGCAGCAACGCGTTGTTTTTGCCATGTCGAACAACACTTAAAAATGCGAGGAAAATATAATAACGACAGCCGAGGGACAGGGGCGTGGCAAGGCGTCTGAACGGGGGGAAAGGGGGCCGTTTGTCGCATAGCGAACAACTGGCAACTGGCAACTGGCAAGCAACGCCAGCCAAGGCGACAATTAATTGTAAAATATGTTTTCAGCATTTTTAGCACTTGTAGCGCATGTTAAGAAGTGGGCGTGAGCACAGCTCCGTCGGCCATAGGCCCAACTATCACTATATAGACATAGATATAGACGTAGACCCAGAGACGGGGTCCAGTCGCCATTGGACACAACCACTGACGAGTGAGGGATCCCCGGAAGAAGTCGAGGATGGGGAGGCAGCTGACACAATACAAGCAATTTCAATTTCAAAATTTGTTGTGATTTTCTGCTGCCTAATTGTGTGTTCCAGCATTGATTATTATTTTAAATTTAAGGGATTTTTTTTGCATAAATATATTTGTTTAATTGATTTTCTTAAATACATATATGCTTTTAGTTAAGCTTTCTTTTGGTTGAGGATTTTCTAATTTCTAGACTCCTTGAATTCTTTTACAAATTGGTTAGGTTTTTTAAGAGAACTTGGAAATTAATGTTCTCCAAAGAAGTTTTTAATTTTAGGAAGTGTAATTCATTAAAATCTAGTTAGTTAGTTAAATCTACCTAAATCAAGACTTAAATAAATATTAATATAATTATGGGAGTTGAAGACTGAAGTCCTTAATTTTTTTAAAATTCATTTACTAAAATATAAAGGAAAATTCACAATCAGATTGATATCCACAATATATATATTCATTTATAAAAAATATATAACGAACGTTTGTTTTAATTTACACTTTTGATATTGTGGTTCACTTTACGTCATAATTTATTTACTTATTATTTTTTAGAGGCATCTTTCTTGATTTATTCCCCTTTTTCCAAACTTCACCCCTCGAAAAATAGCATTTTAAAATTATTACCTGAGCTTATTTCAAGAATTGTTAATTGTTGGTAATCAAAAATGTTTTGACACAATATTTGAACGCTGCCAGGGTAACTTATTGCCATGGAGAAGTTTTGGTATTAAAGGATCATAAATAAAAGAAAACAAGAACGAGATTTCCCTATGACTAAATAATTTATAGAGGATAGTGAAGCAGGGTATGCTGAGACTATACAAAAATTTGAATTAATATTATTTGTACTATTCTAGGTATTAAACAATACATATTTTAGATACAAAATAAATATAAATATAGTGCTTAGATTACTCAACCTTTAATAGGTACCTAAATAATACCATTTACTTAAAAACAGTGGTACTCCCTAGTCCATCAAAGACTAGCGCTATTTTTTACACTTATTTATGACATGCGTGTGACCCCACTCAAAATTGGGGGAAAGTCGAGCCCCAATACCCGAGGGTGGCCGCAAATGAGACATGGAAAAATGGCTCCGCTCGCGACATCTCGAGATTGGGCTTAAGAGGGGGATTCGTGCGGGCTCTCTTAGTGTGAGAACTCAATACGATCCGCACCAGATTTGCCTTTGCCCGTCCCTGTGCCAGTGCCAGTGCCAGTGCCAGTGGTGTCTCTCAATTAGACGGCGTTTTCGGAGCTGCCGTCCCTGGGTATTTATGTCCCAGATATCCAACGCCGCTGATACTGGGGCTTCGGCCCCGTTGCAAGATGATTTATGCCGTCCGCAGAGGAACATGGGCATAAGCATGGGCACATGGGCACATGGGCGTGGTATCCGTGGTATATTATGATGCCCCCGAGCGGACTAATTGCCGTACAAATGCACTGTTCCCGGAAATAATGAATTCCGCACACTCGGCTGCATGCGCGTACATGTACGAGTATGCGAATGCAAATCTTGAGGGCCATAAGTGCAATCAATTAATGAGCCAGCGCCCCCCGGATGAGCAACTGCCAACTGGCAGCTCATTTTGCGGCGCTTCCAATTCCTTGAATCACTGAAATCGCAACGAGACGGAAATAGCCATAAATCACGAGGCGATTGCCACTTAACCTAATGCCTCAAGATCCACGAAGAAGACCCCGAAAAAAATTTAAGAAGAAAATATCATTTCGCTTCATTTGCTGAATGAGAAACTGATTAAAAAATAAGATTTTTTTATTAAGTTTTGTGTGTTGACACGAAGATGGTCATTAGGAATATTTTCTGAGGGTTAAATTCATTTAAAAACTATTTTTAAGGAACTTTTTTAAGGTTGGGCATTTGTATTTTAGAAACAATAAAGTTTTGTATGGTCTTTAGTAATGTTTAATAATTTATCCATTGAATCACTGAAAGTAAAAGCTACTCTTTGGGCTTAGGTTTTATATTTTATAATTTATACAGACTCTCAGACTAACTTATCCTAAATATATACATCCTTGTTAGAAATTACCCTTATTAATTATTTTAAGACTATATTTGAATACCTAAAACTATTCTAAAAAATTTGCAATTATATTTAAATACCTAATATGAAAATATTATACAAATTATCGTAGACATTCGTTATTGTAATAGAATTTTAACACTAAAATTTAATCCCTTTGCCATACCTCTTAATAATGGTAGTATTCCTACCACACGGCTTCCCAAAAAATTAGTTTTAAAACAAACCTAAAACATATTCCGAGTGAAATCTGCGACGGATCCTAAAAAGTTATGCTGATAGATTCAGGTACACTTGTATGCGGACAGGATTATGTATTTACATAGTACACACTGTTCACACTCTCTCGTGCCGGCCATTTACATATGTACGCGTATGTAAATAAAATGGGCGAGAACTGTGGGGAGAAACTCCAAATAAATATTCCCCAGTCATCGGGCAACACAACATGGCCAACGAAAAAACCCAAAAAAAGAGGGAAATATTTTTAATTTGAATAAGTAATTCGTACAACGGGCCAAAATCAAAAAAGAAACAACTCGAAACAAATGCGAAACAAGGAAAATTCAATTTACCCGCATGTCAAACCGAATTGCCGGCTAGGTCAAACACGTTGATGGATGGATGAAATGGATGGAATGGATGCATGGCTGGCGGGGAATATGGGGAGAGAGCAGGGACAGGGCACTGGGGGACTGGGACTGCGACCGGGGTCTGGTGACTGGAAAGGCAAAGGCAAAGGCAACGGCAACACCAACATCACGGCACCAGCAACGTCGACAAGCTTAAATTGCAAAACGGTGCATGCTTGTCTATTTGGGGCGGTCCCACCGCCCCTACCAAAATCGGACGGACTGGACGGGCGGACGGGGAAACAATAGAAAAGCCCGCGCTCAGGTTGCGAAGGTCCAACCCACACGCACAGAGCGAATAGGGGGTACTAAAGTATCAGAAAATACATTTTTAAATTAATTAATCAAGTTTTTCAAGGTATTAAATTTGGAAATACTGACAACAAAAATTATTTACCAAAAAGTAACCATTTAAAGTTAAATATAAATCAATCATAATCATAAATCTGTAAAAGAATAAAATTCCCAACTACAGATTCAGTCTGTTATACGTAATCCCAAGAAAAGTGTTAGAAAATATCAGAAAATGATTTTTTTTTATTAATAAATAGGGTATTTCAAGGACCTAAATCAAAAAGGACTTCCCATATAAATGATTGACCAAAAAGATACATTTCAAATTTAAATATAAAGAATATAAATCTATAAAAAACTAAAATTCCCAACTTTATATTCAGCCAGAAACAGTTATACGTAAACCCAAGAACTAAAATGCGAGAAAATTCATTTTTTTATTATGGAACTAGGGAATCAAGGAATTAAAACTGAACTTACTTCCCGAACGTTCTAAAATATCACTAAGTATTTTTTTTGTTTTTGATTTGATTTGATAAATTTCCCAACTACAGATTCAGTCATGAACTCTTATATTAGCAAAATACTATGGTTACCAACCAGCCTTCAATTCCTTTTTATAGAAGAAACAATTTCTACTAAATATAATATATTTTCTACATAATAATTTATAAATAATAATAATAATAATTCGATAACATAATTTAATTAAAAATAAAAAGGATATATATGAAACCCCTACTGTAGGTCATCAGAATCACAATTATCATCTCTTGTTTCCCTAAAATAATCTAAAAATAGGTTTTATTCTTAATTTCAAAGGATTTAAGGACAGTATTTAAAAAACCTCTTATTTTACCCACTAAAGTCCCACTTAATTTTTTTACGTGCAAAAACCCAGCACAGGAACACCTGAATGTGCAAAAGGAGCAGCTTCTGCGGCAGGGAAAAAATATATATATGTACATATATACACATATAACTTGGTAAAAGTACACACACAAGCCAAAGTTTTTAATTAATACAAAACTTGTTACATTTTATAAGCCGCTCGCTACTACATATTAGCAGCGGCCGGCGTTTTGAATATATGCACATACTGATGCCTTCCGCCTATGTGGCTTTTATGCCCGCTCGTACAAGGGCATTCCATCAACCCCCAGTCCCAACCCGATCGAAAAACATTAGCCACTCCGGATTGGCTCTGAATGTGGATGTGGATGTGGATGGCATGCCCAGGTGGACTATTTAACCGAATTCAAATGTGCATGTCCGTTTACACAGAGTCATGTCCATGACTGTGCATCCTTCTAACCCGTGGTGCGGCGGCAATGGCAACGGTGACCGGTGCCGGTGACGGTGCCATGTTGCCAGTGCTTGATTGCTGATGTCGTATGCCAGAAATTTAATTAAACTTGGGATACAAAACAACCTCAAGCGGCTGGACAAGCCCATATAGATGAGTGCGAATGCGAGTTGGATTACGAGTAGGACATTCCAGCCAATCGAGGTCCTAGCCGAGTCCCTGTATTCAAATGAAGGGAGATTTCCACTATCAAAAGTTGAACTATAGTTCCTCAAGAACTAATAATTTTATCTACTATATTTACGACACCTTTTAATTGAATAATCCCCCTGCGAATCTCATAAAGTGCTTCCATCCCAAGATCTAAGCAGAAGCATCTTCAAAGTCCATCTGCAGACACTCCGCACATCGTGACCATGAACTTTTCAACAGGTCGTCCACAAAGGCAATAAAACGTCTGACACCTTTGACAGAACAGTAGTCTCTGGCGGCACACTTGGCTATATATAAACCGTATATATTCCCATGTTGCAACTCCATTTCTATGTGTGTCATTGGTGGCGCCGCCAGCTTATGATTCCCTTCCAGATGAAATGGAAACATCAAACCGAAAGGCGAAAGGCGGCTTGTGTGAAAGACACTAGCAGCTGGGGTGGGATGCATCATTAAATTGAGGTGACAATTCAATCAGCAATCCGGCGAAAACGGCTCCGTCGGCTGTCAAATGAGTGAAGCCTTTCCAGAAATCAAATCAAATGTGTTTACGACCTGCCGGCCCCGGTCCGTCGTCCTCCACGTTGGTGGCTCAATTTTATGTCGCTGCGCAGCTATTAAATTTAATTAGAGCTCTGTGTCGTCGTCGTCGCTGCCGACATATGACGTGGAAATGGGGAAGTGGAAGCCGACTAAAACGCATAAATGTCATCAAAATATTTCCCTGAACAGCAGCGGCTTTGTGTATATATATATTTAGTTATTCTGCAGTTTAGAGTTCACCCGGTGTCTGTCTTGCCGGCGAATGGTGGAAATACTGTCGGTTGACATGCGAAAGGATTTCCCTTCTGGGAAAGGCCAGAGCAGGGCAGTGGCAGTGGCAGTGGCACTCATCCGGCCATCGCCACTGATACACTTCCAGACATAAAACCCCCATTTAATTGTCGTTTGTCGTAAATAGTCTTTGAAGTCATTCCTCTGATTTGGGTCATGAGCTTTTAACTTTTTCCTTGGATTTAATTGCAGGGATTTGTAGTGGTTTAAGTGTAAGATTTATTAAAAATTTTGTGCATAAAATGTATTGGAAATGAAATGTAGCCTGGGGTTTACCAAAGCTCAGGTGAAAAATTCCTTCTACTTAAAGTTTTTATTTATTTATCCAACCTTTTAAAACCTTACGTGGTTAAAGTTCTTGCTAAAAGTAACCTAAAATATTCTGAGTTTTTTTTTAACCGACAAAGATCTCCTATATCATCCTACCACCTATTCAATTAAAAACCCATCGTACTTTCAAAAACTCTATAAAATATTATTACAAGGCCTTGATTGCCACCGAAAACATGAGCAACTGTCCTCTCCTGCGGAGCTTCCAACTGTCATCCTATATCCAAAAAAGTGACGATTGGATGCGGACCAAGACTGGACTGAACTGGCGTTCCATTGCAGGAATTCGTCTTTATTATTACGAGTATCCCTGCGGCATTATTGGGTGGCGCTGTTGGCGCCAACATCTTGCACGTTCCAACGGATGTCTTGCCGGGCAGAATGTGGCCAGAATCACCTCAACACGGGTCCGAGCTCTGCGGATTGTCGCCACAATTATTGTCATTCACAATTACCGGCTGCTTTCGGCCAAACCAGACCGAATACCCTACACTCTGTCACTAAAATCGAGCCTTAATTCAATGTAGGTAGTTGTGGTCTTGCCATTAAGCAAAATAAGTTGAGGCGGTTATGACCAATGCGGCTGGTAATGCAAAGCCATCGAAGAAACTGTTATGACCATTAAGGAGTTACTCGGGGCTAAGAGAGACTTTAGCGTGTTTAGCTCCGTGACTTGGGGACTGGAATTTTTATTTTTGTGCCATCCGAAATCGGCGACATGTCTCGAAAACCCGAAAACGTGAAACCCGGCGATGCTGGGGGCTGCTCCTCCGTCGACGGTCCGACGGTAAAGTAAAGTGTCAGCAAAAACGAAATTGAGCTTATCTGTAAATGCATCGGCGGGAGTTCGTCCAGACTGAAGACGTCCTGTGCTCGCCGGCGACTTGATGCAATCGTGCAGTCGTCAAATTAGCGACATTCGAAAAACTTCCCAGATAACTACTACGAAAGTCCCAAACGAAAGGCTAAACCAAAACAAAAAAAGGGGAAAACAAAAATAAAACAGAACCTCGGGAGCCTGGAGCCTGTAGCCCGTAGCCTGGACCGTGCGCATTTTTTCCGCTGCCACAGAACCCACCAGAGATCTGTCACAGGCCCAAAGATCGGGGAAAAAACCAAACCAATCCGAAAAAAATAAAAACAAAACCGAAGGAAACAAAGCTTTGGGTCCACGATCATTGAGTCCGTTCTACGTGATTTATTTGCTGCCTCAATTGAATTGTTTTGCGGCTGTGTGAGGATCCAGCCTCGACTGGGTCTTCTGGCCGGGATTCTCCAGCTTCCGCGGAGCACCTACTTTCGCATAGTCAATCAGCAATGCGATTTCTATGACTTGATTGACATTTCATGAGCCGGCCACGGACATCCATTTGCCGCAGTCGCCGCCAGTCGCCAGAAGAGGAAAATAAAAATACAATAAAATCAGGCCGGAGAACAATGGATGTGTGGCAGACAAAGGAGGGAAGGCAGTAAGCGCGTCAAAGTCATCGAGACGATCATCCCGACCGGTGGTGATCCGCTGCTGACAATTCCCAAAACGACAAACTCAGGCGCCATGTTAACCACCAAGAAGTCCGGCAGACAATCGCCTCGCCTGGCTGACGAAGATGGATTCCTGATTGACTCTCCTCCGCCGAGTGACCATTACCATTGTGTTTCTCCAGAGCTTCTCCAAAGAGTCGATCTCAGGCGATTACAATCGCCCAGGAAGGCGATTGCGAGTGCTTTGCATTTTATTAAACACGATCCTTTTGATTATTACGCCCCGTTTTGATGGCCCCGGATCTCGATCTGCGATATCGGTTTGATGGAGGTCATTGCTGCTTTATTTGGACATGCAACTTGTCACGTTTAATGGCATGAACCAAAGGAGTAGCGTGTGTGCGGGTCTCTTTACACTTGGAAAATAAGTTATGGGTATTTTTAATGGGGTTTCTATTCTTTCATACACTGCGAAAACTAGTCAGATGTTTGTTTAGACATAAAATATGTTTCAGAGATTAGGGAAATCAATTTTACTTTTAATTCTGATATTAAATTCTGTCTTCGAATGAAATATAAGTCATACTGAGTTTCTATTAATTTAAATTCAAATTAAAAGTCGCTGCCTTGAAGTATAAACAGTTGGGAGTTACGAGAAATATTCAATATATCGCTGGAGAATGGTTAGAAATTAAAGCAGATAAATACAGTACAGATTAAAAACATCTATATACACATTAACAAATAAATCAAAAAAATAAAAAAACAAATCTTGTAAATTTATTAAATGTTGATTTTAAAGGTTAATGCACATTTCAATTAAATTAATTTAGTTTAATAATTATGTACTTAACCAAAAAATTTAATAATTATATACTTTTACTTAATACTTAACGAAAAAAGGAAAACAGCTATAGCCCAGTTTTCAATCTTGTTTAAAGGGCTTAACTTATCAGTGAAAATTTAGTTAGTTTTTAAGATGTAAGCTTTGAAGAAAATCTAGATTTTGACTAGGGTTTTCCCTGTTCGATAAATATTAACTAGACATTGAGAAACCAACCTCTTCTTAATCATATAAATACAATAGTTTATTATTCTTGTTACCCTTTTAGCTTAGTGATACTTCCTACTTGGTAACTTGTATCTTTAAGTATGTTCCTTAGTTTATGAGTTGTATTCCAAATTTTTTGGCTATAATTTTTTCCGAGTGCTCCTACTATATATCGCCCGAGTGTGTGAGGTAAACGGCAAAGCAATCAACGCCGATCCCAGCCAAACCGAACGTATGTATATTGATTAGCTTTCGCCTTGGGAGAATCCGTGTTCCTGTCGCAGGCAGTGCCACCGTTCCATGTACTAGCGCCAGCTACCGATTCCTGATTCCCGCGATTCCCGATCCCCGATCCCAGTCTCGGTTCAGTCCCAGTCCCACTCCCAGTTCCAGTCCCACTCCCAGTCCCATATTCATTCCCATTCCCATTCCGGATGCCTGTCAGCACCAGAGGGCCCTGCAAATTTGTCAATACGTATATGCCTGGGATGCGCAGAGGGCTCGCCGGGTCATAAATTGTGCAAAAATAAATATGAATAATACCGAACGCTGGCCACCGCCACGTACCCTTTGCTCCTCGTCCGATCCTACGAGATCCAGAAATCGCCCGCCGGCGACCGGGAGGAGGTAGCTGGAATGGGAACCCCACACATTGTTCCGTATACACCTCGGACAAAAGGAGGTGTTGCCTGGTTGTTATGAGTTTTTAAATCCGACTAAGCCCACTCGCCAACATTTATTCGAATTTAATCGATTTTTCAAATTGACTCCGGACGCCGCCGCTGTGTGTAGTGTAAACCCAGTACAGAAATCGCTGACCGCCCATCGGTCCGCCCATATTGGTATTGCTTGTTTGTTTATTTATTTTTCATACTGTTGTTGTAGCTGTGCTGTGGTACTTTTACTTCTGGGAGATAAAAAATAAACAATTATTTATTGCCCCTATCCTGTGGACGCGTTGCCTATGCTTCGACTGTGGCCCAAAAAGTAATTAATTTGCTAGGATGGAACGCGTTGAAAAAGTACAAATGAAGGGTTAATTATTTGGGAGATCGTTAAATGAAGTTATATATTTCACATCGGAAAAGGGAAATTATTTTGAGTTTTTTATTGTCTTATTATCAATATCCAAGCTATGTTTCCCAGCCTTAAGACAGCTCAAAACTTAAAGGTCATTTTTATTTCTACCAATGAAATTCTCAATACTTACAGCTTAAATTAAAATAAAACCAGTATCCACTTTTGTGGCTGGCTTAAAGGGTTAGCCTCCCCCGTTTCAACACAATTACATAATAGTTGGAAACAATTGAAGTGGGACTTATGCCTGGGCTCACTCTCCTCCAGAGGAAAGGGTGCTAAATTGAACAGGGGACTCGTGCATAATTAATGAGGGAACCAAGGCAGGTGTGCTGGATGCGTAGGACGACTGGCAGCCGTTGCTGCTGTCAAACATGATGACAAAAGATTACAATTCGCAACTTGTGGCAGTTGCTGCCGACCCAAGATTTCCGATGTTAGACTGGCAGGCAGGCAACATGCTTAAAAATTTACATAAAACTTCTGATAATAGTTTTCCCTGCGCCCTGTGGGATTGCTGCTGCTGCTCCTCCTACTCCTACTCCTCCTCCTACTCCCTCTCCAGCTTCTGCTCCATGGTTCTGGTTCCATCCTGGGCTCGCACGTTACCTAAAATCCTGGGACTGATGCTGCGATAGCGACATCATAAATTACGAAACTAAACTTTGTGCGAACGGGACGAATGCAGATGGAGAGCTGATGATGAGGACGATGGGACTGAAGCTGGGCCTTGGGGTCTCCAGACCAAAGCTGGGGCTGAGGTTGGGTTTTCAAAAAAAAAAAAAAAAGAAAGACATGCAACGGGTCGCGATCGCACAGACTCCTCTCCTCGAAGGAGAAGAAACCCCTGCAAAAATAAAAGCCATGGTACATTTTTGGGCTGAGTGCAATTGCTTGTCAAACAGAAAAAGGTTACGTTGCCCAAAAAGCCAAAAAAATAAAAAATCAAGAACGCAGAAAGTTGGCCTGGTCAGCTATGCAAAGAACTCTGGACTTGAAAATGGTCGCAGAAATAATCGAAATCAATTAACACGATCTATGGGTTTTTTTGTTATTTATGTCAAGTTTAAACTTATTATTATTATTATTCCAAGGAGTAAACTTACGAGACCTAAATCATAAAGAATTTTACCAATTTTTTTAGCGACAAACTAAGCCAAGTTTTGGGTCAGAATTCGTCTGCAAAATTAGGTTTCTTGGCTGAAAACTGAACTATATTTATACTTAAAAACATAAATCTTGTTTTCGGGCAAAACCTTGTGAGTTTTTTGTTATAGAATTATGGGGATTAAATCTGCAAGAAGATTGTAAATTTACCCTTCATTAAATTAAGAAGAAGCTCTCATATTTTCTAAATATTTCTTAACAATGATAAGGTGCTATTCGAAAACCTTCTCAATTAAATGAAACCTTAGTATATTTGGTAAATTTTAATAAACGTATATTTCGATTTAAAAAAATATTTTTCAATTATCAAAAATCAATACAAATCTTCAGTTCTCAAAAGCCCTCCTAAATGGCCATCGTTTTTCAAGTAATCATTGAGGCAAGCGTTAATCTCGGTTGCTTTATTTAAGCATTCGCCAATTACTCAATGGCCGCTTTATCGGGAATTCAATAATTAATTAGCAAAATTAACAAACGATTACGGAGTCGTGGACGGCGGCGGTGGAGGAGCCCTCTGCTGCTGCCAGCACGATTCGCGAAAGGAGCCAAAGGAGCAAAGGAGTCGCGACGGCCGCGAATAACAAAATTCTGTTAGTCACGCATGCTAATCTTCGTGTTGTCTCAAAAACTGGCAACTGGTGAAGTTGGCAGCACAAGTTGCAAGTTACCAGTTGGCCAACCTGAAAGGCGGCAGCAGCGGAAACGACAAGGCCAGCAGCGGCAGCAGGAGCAGGAGCAGCCGTCGACGACGGTGGTGGCCACTGCCCCAACCTGGTGCATGGGCAGAGGTTGGAGGATCGAGGATGGAGAACGGAGGCTGTAGACTGGAGGATCCTCCACGCTATCGATACTGCATTGTTAGGGCCCGAAACAAATGATTATGGCGGGGCCTATTTGGGGGTAATCGTGTCGTCTGGGCAGGAGCCACCAGTCCCTCTCGCTCTGATCTTCTGCAAAAGCCCTCTCGTGAGCCTGTGTTGGGTCCTTTTCGGATCCCAATTGCTGCCGCCGCCGCGGCTTTACTATATGCCTAGAATAATTAAAGACGCTGCCACGTTTTTGGGTTAATTATGCTTGCGGCTTGGCCAAAAGGGAGGCACTGAGACAAAATTGGCTTTAAAGGGATTGAAACAAAGTTTGTTTTATCACAGAAAACAAAGGGTAACCTCTGTAAAAAATGATTGGAAATTGGATAATCAAAATAATGAAGTATTAACTCTAATACTCAACGAAAGCTTTTCCTAGTTTATATTCATTTTATAAACTTAAGCATACCAGAAAATAGTGTCAGTAATTTAATTAGAATCCATTTCCTTTGTTTCTTGTTGAAACCTCCACTTCATTGAAATGTTTTCTTCTGAAAGGTTTTATTCTTTGGAGAAACCCTTTTAGGAAGTCCCAGCTATTTCTTTTTTCCTGTGCGCCGGCGGCCCCATGTTCAGTGGCTCAAATTAAATACGCCATTTAATAAATATGGTGGCCATTATCGGATAAGCTTCTGGATCTTTTACTTAAACATGTCACTTCGCATTAATCTGGACTCTGTCCGGGGGCCGGCAAAATCTGGCAACAGGTAAAGGAACAGCGGAGGAGAACGGATCCAGTCTGGGGGCCACACGCAGCGCCTGATGTTGTGATGTGATGTTCGCATGCGCAACGCCAGTGGCTGACCTGATGGACTGGACTGGTCTCTGGCTCACCTCGAACCGCGAGACCAGACCCGGGGATCTGGGATCTGGCATCTCCGATCTGCGGCCCGAGGTCTGGGGCCTGCCACAGAATCGAGATTATCATAAATAATGTGGAGTAACAGTTCCACGCGCGCTCTCAGCTACTAGGACGGTCATGCCCATTTGTTGCACGTTCCGCGTCCCCGGTTGATTTCCCAGAAAGGATGAGGAGATGAGGTCACTGTGGCCCGCTCTGTCTTAATGACGTCTAATTTGTCATCGTTGAGGAACTAATTTTTTAGCCCGCTGATATAAGCCCAATAGAGCGCTACCTGTCTTGAGAACACGAACGGGCTCCGAGCTGAGCGGAGTTGAGATTTCTGCGTAAGTTACGAAACTGCGGTGGGACCCTTGGGTTCGAGCTGGCCCAGTACTATATACCATATATGTATATATGAGTGTATACCTTGGCGATGGAGACGCATTTACATACCCAAGGTTCGTGGAATATCAAGTATTTCCATTTAGTCGCTCAAAAGGAAACCCAAAACCAAAACCCAAACCAAAACCCAGCCCGCGATAAGATAAAGCTGTTTTTTGTTTTGTTTTTCGCTTAAACAAAATTTTCTCTGTAATTTTAAAAGGGCCTCTGGTGGTAAAAATTTAAAATGCGGTGTGAAATCTATCTGGTCTGTGTAATTTGACAATTTATTTTATGATGCAGCAGCCACCGCAGCTAATTTACATTTTTGGCTACAAAATGAAAACATTATATTCAAATTACGCATTTATAAATTGCAGATTTCTCAGAAGGATGGTTTTGTTGGGCTTAACTTTGTGTTTAAACCCTTTTCTGACTTTGTTTAATGGCCTTTTAAGCTGATGGTATTAATATGTATAATTTACAAGGCTTTTAAAGTCATATCTTGGAGGGACTTTCAGTAAAATTATTCAATTACATTTTTGAAACGTTTAATTAAAATTGGGTTAATATAAATTGTAAAATGTATTTGTATGTAGACACATATGAATATAAATCAAATATTGCTTAACATGGATTTTTGTTATTTTTCAAGCTTAAAATTATTATTATTTCGATGAACCATGAAAAACTATAAAAAGTTATTGAACTATCAGACATAATTTGTAGAATTAAAAACTGTGTTCACACAAGCAAGACCTTTAAAAATATTATATATATGTTAAAGTAGTAAACTAAAATGCAAAGGCAAACCTTGATAGCTTCCGCAAAATATTTGTTCAGTGTGAACTTTTTTAAAAGTGAAGGTTACTAATCAAAATTTTATACCCCCTCATTTGGAATAAAGTATTTATTTGGGAAATTTTAAACAATTTTTAAGGGGAACTTTTGTTCCGAATGTCAGCTTTGTTGTAGAAGACAACATAATACAAGTATCTATAAACTATTAAATCAGAATAAAATGAATTAACAGCTATAATTAAATTAGTACGAATCTTAATCATTTCCTTGTAAAGATAAAAGTATGTTTATCAGCTGAAATGGTTTTTCTTCTTGCAGAGTGGCTGGAAAAATCAAGATCGTAATACTTATTAAAATTTAAATACTTTTTTATTGTAAACAAGAAAATAAATTAATTTTAAGGCTTTTTGGGAAATTGAAATTTTTAAAGTGTCTGTTTTGGATTAATTATCCATTCAAGTACTTTTTCCTTGTCTTAAGTCAATAGAAAACCCCCCTTTTAGACAGTCTAGTCTCTACATATGTATATTATGACTTAGTACATTATTTATTTTATAATTAAATCCGTAGGTGTATATTTTAAATTTAAAACCCATTTGTAAAATGCAGTATTTAAGCCCAAATGCAGCCCCATTTTGGGGCATTGCTATCGGCCCTGTTCTGGATAGCAAAAAACAAGATACACCCCGCCGCAAATTGGCTAAGCGGCGGCGGGCAATGGTGGCAGGGGGGAGGCATGTTCTACCGATTAACATATCCGGCGCTTATACCTGTGCACATTTGTACATAGCCACAAACATTCAGTTTGCTTTTATATATGCGAATGTATGACTGCCCCTTTCTGTGGCGCTTTTTTGTAGCGTCTGCCTAGCGCCATCTGATTGTCTGGCTGCATGTTCGCCGGCCATATTAATAATTTTCGAGGCGCTTTTTTTGATTTAGGGAGCATTTAAAGCGTGAACGACTGCATCAATAATTTCGCTTGCAATTTTATTGTGCATAAATTTCATTAATTTATAATTTTGGCCGTTGCCGGGCTGCTGCGGCTAACATCCGACCCGCTGATCGCAGTTCGCAGTTCGCTGTTTGTTGCTGGTTTGCTGTTGCTGTTTTCTGTTGCTGTTTAGTTTTTTTTTGCTGTTTCTTGTGATTTCTGCTGCCTGCTGCCTCCGCGCGGAGCATGGAGCATGTTGCGCCAATGTGTTGCGCGGTCCGTCGACTGGGGCATAAATTATTTTCCGTAGTTTTGGCAGGCGCCCGATGACCGCGCGCTGCGTAGATCTCGCGATTTCGCGATTGCGCATGAGGTGAGGGTTATTCATTTGCCTGCGTAGTGGACGGACTCCATCCCCAGCACCACCGCCAGCATCAGCACGAAGCTTCAGCTCCAACTCCAGCTCCAGCCACGTCTCGGTCTGCATCTTCGCCTCGCATCTCTAGGGCTCTGCTCCTCTTCGGCACAAATCTCTGACCGCCTGTGCCGAAACCCAGGCACTGCACAAAAAATAATTTGTAATATTTATTCATTATCTTGTTGAAATTATAGATTTCACATTTTAAATGTTTAATTAGGTTACTTGAATTATTTAATGATTTAATTTTTGTCTGAAAGCAAGCAGGCCTTATACTAGTAATTTTTTTATCGAGAGGAAAAATTGCATATATCATATATATGTATTACCATAAATATCACATCGAATATTATTTCAAAAATATCATACATATTTATGCATAAATCGAAGTTTCAAATATCGATAAATTTCGCATTTAAATTGGAAATTTCCATATTATCGATCATTTGGTAAAATTACCAACCCATCAAGACCAATTTGATTTGATATATCAAATATTGATTCTACGTGGAATTGGAATTTTTGGAATTGGAATTCTTATCAACTATCCATATATTATAGATATATGTTTATGTTCTGTCATCCCCAAGTTGCAGTTACTTTATATAAAGATATTTCTTTAAATTATTTGAAAATTGTGTCAAATATCGATTGTATTGAAATTCTTCTCAAAAATCGATACTTCATAGGAATATCTATTCTTTCTGCCACATCTAGGTATCGTTATAATTGTTTAAATTTCCTTTTTCCGTTTTCAGCTTATCGCTAAATTCGTACTTGGGAATTGTTTGGGTACTTCCTGTGAAAACTTTCAAGCTTAAAGCTGGAAGGCCAGAAGGGACTTATCATTTTTAGTCTTGTTAATTTTTAAAAAGAGTTTAACACCTCAGCTTTCATTAAGAAGTTTCTTGTCAACCTTTCTCCAAATTTGACCTCCCTAAGAAACTCCTATAGTATTTCTCCCAGTGCTCACACACATTACTGATGTGCCTGTAGGAGGAGTATCTGCAGTTGTTTGCCGGCTGGGAAGTTGTGGTTGTTGTCGGCTGCTGGGGCGAAGAAGCTGCAGGCTTTCATTGAGGAACTCGCGATTATGCTCGGACTTAGCTTATGCTGGTTGTATTCCTACTCGGACGCGGACTCATCGAACTCGGGATTCGTACTCGCATTCGTACGAGTATTTTTGGCCGGATCTGAGAGCTCCGAGAGTCCTGCTAAACAGCGAAGGCCAGGCGGCGAACCCGGCATGTCGCCTGCAAATGTCTTCGGTTTCTGGCCGCGCAGTTAATTATAAACGCTTGGACATTTTCGCTTGACTTGGTGCAGCCCAGCTCCTCGCCTCGCTGCGCCGAGTCTCGGTTTGTTTTCATTTCCAGATGCAGATTACATTATGATTTATGCAAAATAGTAAATGCGTCTGATGGCAACATGCGCCAGCTGCCAGACACGAACTCGGGGTTCCTCATTGGCCATGTTCGAGTGCAGCCATCGCGATCGGCTTGGAATCAGAATTGGATTTGGAATAGAAGGAGGAGGTGGGCTAGGGAATATCGGAATTAGAGGATGGATAACCAATACCGAATAACCAAATGGGAGCAGGAGCTGGAGCTGCAGCAGCAGGAGAAGGAGTATTTAGCATCCCCGCGACTTTTATTCGAGGCCAATCGTAAAGCAGCGTCTCCACTGGCCGCCAATAAATCAGGAGCGCCATGAAGCGGCCTCGTAAAAGTGCTTAAATTAATCATCCCGAATGTGTGTCCCAGGGTTTACGATCCGGCCCCGTGGGGCGTCGCCCCGAGGGAGCAACAGGTTGCCCCCGCTAAGCGCCATCCATCCCGATCATAGGCACCATTAACTTGCCCTCGGGATGGCTGGCATTTTGCATAACGAGACGTGTATGTCCGGCTAGCCCTATCTGTGTATCTGTATCGGCATCTGCACTTGTATCTGCATCTGCATCTGCATCTGCAGCTTGGGAACAACAACAAGCCCTGTCGTCGCCGGAATGCCCAAGAGGAAATGGCCAAGGCGCTTTATTAAATACTCACTTTGATTTACTGGTCCACCCCGGACAAACGGAAAATTGCACATGAAATTGCATTGTTATTACATGTTTGGGTCAGCGCAAATTAAATTCCGTATATACACATGCATAACCCTATATATTCCATATAGAAAAGCAATCTGCCACGGCCCGGCGTCGAGTGTATTTATTTTACAGAGATCGCGTACGTGACAAGATGGCCGGGACAAGATGTTTAACAGCGAAAATGTGGTGCAAGTTTCCTCAAAGAAGCTGGCATCCAGGATCGGGACAGCTCCGGTCTCTGGGCTACCCGAATGCACTCAGAATCGCTATTAAATTAGTTTAGTGGCATTTAACTTAATCGCCTACAAGGGAGTTAAAATTTCCCGGGTACGGTGTGCAGTGGTGTCTGCTGGTCCCTTGCTTTCCAGCTCCGAGAGTCTCGAGGCCAAAAATTGGGCGGACGTGATTCGATTTTAAAGAAGCTCCCTGGCCTGATGATGGCAACAAGTGCTTTCGCCTTAATATCTTTGAATAGGCCACTCTCCCGGTGATGGCAGGCAGGCAGCCGCGGCATTAAGTCCTAACTGCTCACGTCATCACCCATCGCATAGCCGATCCAGCCGAGACACCGATACCCGTACTGGCCAAATTGAGTTGTGCATCAAAAAAGCGACGGGTCCCCGGGGAAAAGTGCAACTGAACTGCATCGTGATGTCAGCGATGTGATACTGCTGCAGCTGCAGCTCCAGCTCCTCCAGGTTCTCATAGCGCTCCTTCTCCCGATACCGATACCGATATTCCCGATGCGTATGCCTGCTTAGTCCATATTCTTTGCATAAATCTCACCGATGTCCCCGCTCGGATACCGGGGACTTGTAATTAAATTGCGACACGAGGCAGCTAATGGCGCCACAACATAGATTCGCAGGCAAACAAGCAGCCGGCATATGCATACAGACATGCACTTGGAAGAATAAATAATACAAGATTGGAAAAATTAAGTAACTTTGAAGAAATCCAATTTTAAATTATTTACTATCTATGGATTTCAATGAACAAACTTTTAAGTGGTTACAAAAATAATGCATTAATATACAATGATTTCAGAGTCAATCATAATTTTATAGCATACTCTTATCATATTTTTTAATTGATTTAAAATTCATAAGATTTTTTAACGCTAGTAGTTAACCATTAGTTTTTCTTTTGGATTTATTTAAAATCCTTAGATTTTTTTTGCTGCGTTTTTAATAGTTAAAAAATAAATTAATCTATTTTATAACATACTTTTGGATATTCTTTTAATTGATTTAAAATCCAGAGAAGTTTTTGAGGTGCTTTTGATGGGTTAATGCTTGGATAAATCTAAATTATCTCTTATAGTCTGAGTAATTGTTCATTTAGAAATGTGATATATATAGAAAATGAATTTTAAATCATTTCTATAAGTCTAAGCAAAAGGACATACCAGTTACTCAAGCCCAACGCCAAGAAATGCTATGCCTAAAAACGTATTCTGAAAGGACATTGGTTGGTTGGTCTCTTTCGCCAGCAAAAATTACTTATGTTTAGGCCTCAAAAACAAAGAGAGAGAACGAAAGTAGGAATATATATTTTTAGCTTATAGTGAATTGTATTCCCCAACTTTTTCGCCCAGTGCACTCCCAGCAAGCCGGCCAGCGAGATGCTCATGACAAAGCGACGGGGACACGACCTCAGCGTACAGGGCACGTTTCTCAATGAAATTCCAGACCGCTCTCGTCGAGCGTTTCTGTGTGTTCCAGCGTTGTCTGGCCCGGTCATCAAATATCGGACTGGGAACTGGCGGTGGCGCTGGAGCTTGAGTCGGAGTCGGAGTCGGATGAAGTCGGAGATGGGAGCCACAAAAAGTACTATGCTACTTGGGCGGCGGCGATACGAAATGAGCGAAGGCAGTAGCCACCGCGGTTAATTAATTCTGCATGAAATTTAAGGTTTTTTCTTCCTTTGGCCGGGCCATACATATATGGCGAGTCATTGTCGCCGTTGAGACGCTGGCCAGGATGTTGGCCACGTTGCTGCACGTACACAGTCTGTGGATCTGGATCTGTATCTGTATCTGGATGTGGATGTGGATGTGTCCCCCAGTGCTTGCTAATCAGCCGCACCTCATCACAGACGGGGCAAATCAAGTCATTAAGTTTAACCAGAGTGCCAAATGGAGCAAATAATGTGCCCAGCGGCGTCCTCGTAGTTGGGATGCGCCTTGTCGTCTTGGGGGTTCGGCGCAGTAAAAAATCTCTCAATTAGTCAAACAATTAAATCAGCTATCGATCCCAACTTGAACTGATTCTCCAAGCAGGCATTACGCATTTAATTATGCTCTTCATTTCACAGGGTTTTCCAGGACAGAAAAAAAGGCATAAGCGGGCTACTTGCCTCACATCTTAATTGTCTCTAGATGGGAAAAAGGGATACCAAAAGGGGAGAAATCAGAACTGGCGATGGTTAATAATAAATAAAAATAAGAATTCCTTTAAATTATGTTTAAAAGATCCTATTTTTAATCACTTATTAAGTAAGTTTTCCTTTTAAAAACCAAGACACTAATATATTTCTTTTCTTTTTGCTTTCAGTGTCCAGCCACGGTAAGTTTGTTAATATCTTCAGTAACTTTTATTTTTATTTAAGCCTTTCTGTTTGTATTTAATACAAATTAACCACTATTCTTAGTGCAAAAATTAATGACAAAATGATTACCAGGCATACAAACAGTTTTCACGTTATAAAACAAAACCATTGACACCTTACTTCTTCTTTTGACGATCGTCAAGGACCTTTCGTTTGGCCAGAAATAAACCTGTTTTAATCGACACTCACTATCTGCCAAAAATTTTTATATTTTTACCCCAAGGGATGTGTGCTCCCATTGCCACATTTTTATTATAAGGGTATATTTTGCAATTATCGTTCGGTTATTCGTGTAAATTCAAAAGGGGCAACCCCGGATATGTTTCTTACGTTAAATACTTAATTTAAGGTCTTTTATCGGTAGAGTAAATCGAAGTATTATTATTAGATGGAGTTTACAAGGGGTTATTGCATAAATATATTTTGTGAATACATTTTTAAAACAAAGTAAGTGATATACCATTCATTCTTACATTCGAATAAAATCTAAATTGTTTAAAAACTAGTTAACAAATATCGTCAGAACCCCCTAAACCATTAAAACAAAAACAATGTAATCCTTTGTGTTAACATTTTTCAACAATTGTAAGAGCGTGCTCGCTGTTATGTTGTTAATAGTTATTGTGTCGGACAATATAAATGCACGAGCTGTTAAATGTCGCCAATGGCAAGGACTGCAGCACTATAAATGCATTAAAAAAAACGGGAAAAACAATAATTTAGCTTAACAACTTAATAACAAAACAGCACTCTGCTCCCGATCACCTGTTGGCCAACCGATCGTCACGAGGATCGAGGAGAACCCTCATCGCATCGGCGACTACTGTGCAGCAGCAACACTCGCTGATAAAAAACACACAGGCGGAAGAAAAAATATAAATAAAAAATGTAAGGAATAAGAAAAAGAAACCTAAGCCCGGTCGTCGTCGCAGTTATGAGTTTCCACCTGTTCGCAAATTTATTGATTGCCACATTGACAAATGAGCCACCCTGCTGTTATAAAACCAATTAAAGGAAGGCTCCCTTTGCATGCCCATCTCCAGGGCCGGCTCACTGGGATATTACGAATAAATTAGGTCTGGTGAGAATTAATTGGACAGTCCACTGGGCCACCGGACACTCATTCGGTGTGATATATAAATCATGGCAGCAAATGCGGCAATAACAGGATTATCCAGCCTCGAATTAATTTGGCTTAGCGAACGAAAGTGCGTCCGCAGAAGTCCGAAATGCGTCAGAGTCCTGCCGACTTACACTGAGAAAATGTGATTTAAATTTCTGAAAAATGTAGAATATGCTTTAAAAGTAGCAGAGGCAAGCTGAAGGGGATTTTAAATAGAATAATACATTTTTTGAAACCCCTACAAATAGTTTGAGGCGCAATATTATCTTTTCTTCTTTTTAATAGATTTGTAAACGAAACTTGTCAAAACATATCTCTTTAAAAATGTAATACATTATTTATATTATTTTAAATATAATTCTTTCTTTACAATTATTTGGGTACATCCGTTTAGTGAGCTAGATTTAAAAACTTATACATTTATTTATCAGTAGGTATTTCATTGTTTTAGTCATCATATTTTTTAAAACATCCTTCTTTCATAAAATTTTCGGAGAAGAGCCGTTTTAGTAGCAAGTTTTTTGGAAAATTACAAATATATTCATTTCTAAAGAATAGTTAAAAAATTATAATATAATCACATTTTTAAAGCAATTGATTTTTGATGTGTTTAAAATCTATAAAAACTTGCGCGTTAAAAAAATGATATGCATATTTCTGTTATACTTAAAATTGGGTTAATTAATACACAAGTTTACCAGAACTTTCGCTTTTAAAAGAAATTAGAAAATATATTTATTTTGTAATTTAAATTAGTTTAGTTCCATAAAATCAAGTCTTATTTACTAAATACTTCTAATTTCTGAAAATAGAGCTTTAAAATTTGTTTGTAATTCTATCAAGTCTTTAACGTTTGCCAAATATGTTCAGACTTAAGTATATGCCAAAATGATTAGAAATTTCTTTGAATACTGGTTTCATTTTTGGCAAGTGTACTAATTAGAGACTCACTCTCAGAGATGGCCAATAAGCAGTGGCAGAGGCAGAGTCAGAGGCAAACCCACTGTCAGAGGCAGAGGCAGTGGCAGTGTCAGTGGCCAGTGGCCAGGAAAGAGCACCTGCCAAAGCGGTCGACGCATCATTAATAATTCCGAGGGAGCGGCTAAGTCAGCCGCACGCATAATAACCACGATTAAAGCAAACAAGGCTCATTGTCGGTTAAATGACAAGTTTTGACAACTTGTGAAACGACAAAAGTGGTGGTCACTGGTCGATCGGCACCCGGGAGCAGGACCGAGGGTATGTGTTGTATCTCTCTCTCAGTGTGCCTCGGTCTCCTGTGGCAGCGACCCAGTTAAATTAATAATCCGCATAATTGGAGAACTTAACTTGGGCAGCGGGAAAGAGAAAGGACTCTGGGTGACGACAAAAAGAGCGTTATTTGCTTTGCGCTTAATATATCATTTAGATTGTTTGTCGCAGATAAAAACGCTGTGAAGACTTTTGGCTGTCATTATTGTTATTGTTGCTGTGTTTGTTTTTGTTATTATTGTTTCACTTTATCGTGTTTATGGCCGGGTGATTATTGCTGTTCGCTTGTAAGGTTTGTTAGCTCGATTCTACACGGACTTGCGTGGCAATTAGACTTTGAGTTGTCGACTTGGTCGGTCAGCCAGCCTGGGCTCTATATTGATTTAGAGGCCCCCAATTACTTGCAAAGGACACTGGCATAAATAGAAAATAATTGTCTGTGTTTCACAATTATGTCCCCACAGGATTGTTGTCTGGATTTTGATCACTCTGGGAACCCACACACCTTTCGCTGGCCATACGATAGCCCTGGGGCAGATAGTATAATTGGAGTCTTAAATAGCCGTGTGGCTCATATTATTTTCATGTCTTGATTAAGATCATTTAGTTGGGGTAGGGGTTGTGTATGATTATTTATTGTTTTTGCTTGATTTATATTGGGGAACTGTTTTTATGGACAAGAAATAATGTTAAAAGCATGTTAAAGCAAAATATACCAACGCTTTTATTTATAAGTCTTGAGAACTCACTTTTGAACATAAAACAATTAACTAAACTGTATAACAGTAATACTCTAAGCATTGAAAATAATTTAAAAATATTTTTTTATGTTCCTAATTAAACTTAAGTTTATCGCATTTGTTGCGCTATAATTCCCAACTGGTTCTAGTTGTCATCTATTGGTAACCACGCTTGATAATCAAGTCAGTCATTGCCGGATACTGATCTGAATGGAGTGACCATCGTCTGAAATTGCCGTATTAAGCTTAAAATTATGATAAACAAATAAAGATATAACAATATAATCATTAGAAAACAATATTTTCAATCATAATTTTGTCTTATAATTTAAAATCTAGTTAACATAAATTACTTTTTTGTGAAGTTAAATATGTTTTTACAGAATTATGTAATATAAATATTTATGGAAACCAAATTCGAAATCTAGCTCTTTAGCAATATTTACCTGACTTTTTTGCCCTGTTAAACTCCCTTTAATGTTAATTACTCCTTGTTATCCAAAATCTATTTTGTATATACACATTTAATTACTATTTTCCCTTCTAATGCTTTCTTTTTCGGCAATTTACCACCTTGAACTGGCGACATTCACCGATCGGAAACGAAAACAGGGCGTAAGTACACCAACAAGACCTATTCTAATATGTAACTAACTCAGAAAACAAACACAAATTAAACTCTCATTAGGGAACACTATGAACATGACTCTGTTTCGAGATTGCTCAGGTCTTGACAGTGAGTGCACCTTTAATGATAAATTAATTTGGCGAGTAATCTCCAGGGCAATGTGCTGCCGCTGCCACGGCGATCGGTCGGTGGCTCTGATCCGTGGGCAATTACAGGGAGTCGTAATTATAACCAGAGCAGCGGCAGCACCAGAAGCAGCCATGTTAAACATGACAGTATTCGTGTCCTGGCGATCCATCAAAATGACAGCTTCTGGGGTCTGTCAAGCGATTCCCGCCGCCTTATCAGCGCAGTATCGAATTTCGATCAAAAAACGCCTCCGAGCGACGGGGTCCTGTCGTGAAACACACAGCAACCGTTCGACTTTTGGCGCTAAACGTACTTTCGACCAAGTCGGAACCACCACACTCCACTCCACTCCAGCGATCGCCCAGAGCCAGCCCGCATTCCAGTTCCTGACCCTCATTATCATACATAGTTGGCACCATTAGGGCCTTTGGCACGGGCAGGCAGGAGCAAGGACACTCGCTGGTATGACTAGCCGCAGTTACGTTGCCCAGGACGCGATATCCATCTGCCAGAAAAATGAAATGGAAATGAAAAAAATTGAAGAAGGGTTGTAATTGCCGTTGAAGCCGCTGGCCAAGCCGATGTATTATTAACTTGTTAAGCGAAAATGGCACATATACGAGTATTATGCACTTGCCTGCCAGCCTGCCAAGCCTTATCCAAATCCCGTGAGCGAGCAGGATCCACTGGCCTTTGTTTTTTGCTGACATTCCTCAATTTGTGTCTGTTTTTTGGCACTTTGTCGTGGTCTTAATTTTATTAATTGTATGTTTTTTATCTTTCTTTTGCATGTTCCCTTGGTTGATACGGAATTCAGTATGTAAGTATAAGATAACTTTTATTGTATTTAATATTTTAAATGAGTAGAGTCAAGTATTATTCGTAATTCCCTTAAGTTGTGGGTTTTTAAAGGTATTTTCAAAGGTATAGTTTAAATTTAAAACTGAACTTTTCTCTGAGAAATAATTTATAAACACCTTTGCCTTATTGGAATCTTAAATACGTTTTAAAATCATCATAAGAATTTCGTAAAATCAAGGAATAAGCTTATCTATACTCCATATCGTGGGACCCAAAAAAATTAAATATATACCACCTTAAAAGGCCGATTAAAAACACCTCCAGAGAGCAGGAACGTCGGTTCGGAGGAGCGTAAGGTGAAACCGAGGACACTGCGTCAAATATGCGCAACATCCTTTTATGATCATGAAGCAATAACGGATCTGCAACACGGTTAAATGTCGCACGACCTAGCTAGGTATTGGAATCCGTGCTCCTGGAATTTCTGCTGGATACGCGGCGAAGGATGGATTCCACGACGGATCCGCAGATCCGAAGGAGAAGCAAATCGCTCTGTTTGCCTGCCTGTGCCGCGTGTGTGCCAGTGCCAATGCCAATGCCAGTGCCAGAGCCAGTGCCAATACAATGCCACAGCTGAACGAGACACAAGAATTTATGGCATTTCACTTTCAAAGACACAAAATTCCTGTCCCTTGCCACCATTAATGGAATGGACAATAAATTTAAACGTGCAGACGGACAACGTGCCATATGTAAAAAGGCTCTGAGACACACTGCAGCGGCAAAGCTTCCCGAAATGGCTAAAATCGCTACGATCCTCAGTCTGCTCTGCTCCGTCCTGGCCTGCTCCTGCTGCTCCTGCTCCTGCTCCTCCCAAGGAATTGCGCGTGAGACGATTTGTAAGCCCGAAACCGGTCGCCTTTTTAAGCCTTTCAGCATCTGCCTGTCCAGTCTGTCCGCTAACAAGGCGATAATCCATGGACAATACCGATTTCGAAGCTGATCTTAGCCCTGCTATAATTAAACTTATGAAAAGAATTCTTACAGCTCTATAAATACTATACATTTATTAATTTCTAAACACATTTTCTTTAAATGCAGTAGAAAATTATTAGATAGAAGGTGATATTTAATTATTATATTTAAAAATCTACGCTAATTTTCTTAATTGTTCTGTTACCGCCACCGTTTCGTATCTTCTTTGAGAATTTAATTCCCCTTATCTAATTCGAGACAAAAAATGCGCTAATTGAATAGAGACGAGTCGACAGTATCACTGCAGCCAAATTATACCCACATTCCGCCGCTCACCTGAGGGCTCCCAGCTTCCAGCTCCCAGCTCTCGGCTACCAACTGGCAGCTCCCGGCCGTGATCATTGGTTTGGCGAAAGACAATGGACGAGATTAAATGCCAGCCTGGGCAGATTAAGATGCATCGACAGCAATAACTACGTCAGCAGCAGGAGCTGGAGCTGAAGCTGGAGAGGAGCTGAAGCTGGAGAGGAGCTGAAGCTGAAGCTGAACCTGAAGCTATAGCAGGCAGCATCGCGCATCTTAAACGGGAGACACGAAACAAATTTCCCTTGAAAAGAATTACATACCGATCGCCGATCGCTGGCCAGACTATGGGAATTGACTTGAAACTCTATTTGTTCGAAACCGATCGAGTCCAGAAAGTGACCGTCTTCATTGTCAACACATGGGCGATGCGATACGATGGGATGCGATGCCCGCTTACGTGGGCTGCAGTGCGGCGGCAAACAATTCTATAGAAAATCAGACATGCACCGCCGTAGCCGTTGCACTGGTGGCGATCTGGCCGAGATCTGCCGGCGATTCAGCCAGTCCCGGTCCCAGTTTCCGACCGGGAACCTTATCGCTGCCCAGCGAATCGTTTTGCCATACTAAATTATTATGTTAACATGAAAATAATTGAGGCAACAGGCATTCAACGGTGGCTGGCCAATTTATTTATATCGCTAAATCTCGGTTACGGAGCGCAGCTGAGAGTCGTCCGCGAATTTGGGTTTTTGGATACGGCGGCGGTCGCAGAGGCCAATTGATGGTGGTACAAATAGTTTCAGAACTGGGGCATCCGCAACGGGGACTGGGTGACAACATCAGACACCGGGGGCTACTGTTCAGATAGCGTAAATCCCTCAAAACGATAGTAATACAAGATCTTGTTGGCAGATTTGTAATAACTCGTACATTAAAGTGTACTTATAAGTTATTAAAAACAAAATATATAAATTTATAATCCATATAAATATAGACGAGACAATTAAGTAAAATTTAAAACACATTAAATGACATCATCAGTACTAATTTTGCTGGCGATCAAACCAATGATTTATAGCTTTACGACAATGTGGCTCTGAATTTCTATTTAAAAATTTGACGGTCCACTAAAGGACTCAAATTCAGTCAAATTAACAACAAATTTATTATTATACAAATATTTTTTTTAAACAATAATTAGCCAGAAAATAATTCAAACAGTTGATAAATAAATAAACTTCTTATTAGTTGATGAAAAGTTGATTTTAAAGAATTTAAAAAGTCCTTTTTATATTAATATTTATATTCCAATTCTTTCTTCAAATATTTCCTTTAAATTTCTATAATCCTGTTTTATAGTCCTATATATTGTATAAATATTTCTTAAAAACCCATCTTAACCAAACATTTTCCCTTTCAGACCGCCTTGCACTGGGCCGCCAAGCACGGCAACGAGGATGTGGTCAAGCTAATTGCCGGTACCTATAAAGCCGATGTTAATGCCAGAACGGTAAGCTATAATCAGCGTTTTGCAAGCGTGTTAACTTGAACGATTTTAATATAACATTTATTCCATGTACTCGCTTCCATCGCCAACTGTGGACGCCGTAGAACGGGGTGAGTGATATGTAAATCTATTGGGGCAATTTTAATAATAGACGAGGAACCGACTTATTGGCTTGTCCCAGTCGCGCGTAAATGTGCGTCACATGTCACACGGCGTGCTGGAAATGTATCGTGAAACCCTTTCCCCGGAGGTTTTAAGACCCGAGAGTGGAGAGCAGGCTGTGACAAATCATGACGAGCATATCCAATCCGAGCCGTTCTGATTTCGATTCCATCTAATCCTTTCGTTTGTGCATTCAAGTTTACACAAATTTTAAATTGAACGCCGCTTTGTTCCTGCGAAATTAAATTCACTCAAATGTATTAAAATGTCACATCCACATTTGAAACAAAAACGTGAGCTGTTGTCAATCACAGTCCGCAAAATTCGATACGGTTACAAAACAAAACAATGCCACCAAATGGCAAAACACATTTATAATTTACACACAACTGTGAAGAGATTTTAGAGGGGTTTTCTGTATATTTATGAAAGGGTTACTAACGTTCCTTCACGAAATGTTATGAAATGTTAGGTTTACCCTTGAGGAACTATAACTAATAATTTATAGATTAATTAATATGTTTTATTTGTAATTCGTCTTGCTTAGGGATACACACCTCTTCACTTGGCCACTCAGTTTGGCAGAGACAATATCTTTGAATTACTCTGGAATGTTTACAGTAAGTATTTAGTAAACTTTTGATTATAAAAGATATATACGAATATGTTAATGAAGATTTTTAAAGTTCTTAGAAAATATGTAAACACCTTTCCCTAACAACTTTTTTTTAATCCTTTCCAGAGGCCAATCGTGACATTATGGACTATAGCGGCAACAAGCCCTTGGACTACAGTCGCCAGCGACCGAGTGTCTCGGCCTCCACGTGCAGCAGTGAGTATCAAAAGTATTTCATCAATACGGAGGTGAACAACAACTACCAACTGGGATTCATTGAGACGTCACTTGGGAGAGGTGAACTCATCGGTGGGACACTGGGCAGCGCACTAACCCGCGGCAAGAAACGCTCTCAGATGCTCTATGCCACCGTTAGCGGTGGCTCGAGTGGAGGTGGCGGTGCGGTTTCCCGCTCCCAGTCGATGATGGTGCAGCGGCGTTCCAAGAAGCCAGCAGTGCAGGGCCTGTTCAAGTCCGCAGGCCCAGCGGAGGCTGGCAGCGATCTGGTGCCCTGCGACCAGGAAGGCGGAGGCCATCCCGTTCCGTTCCGAGGCGCCTCCACTCGTCGCAAAGAGAGCTTTCTCCGCAAAACCTTTCGATCGACGGCGGGCGGCGGCGGCAGTCGTCGCCAGTCCAAAGATGTTGTTAATACTAACCCACCAGAGCATGGTTAATTATTAGATAATCGCTTGTTTTATAATCCTTCACCTGTGTATTTACCCTTCAAAATTGTGCTAATGTATGTATATAAACGTGCAGGTAACAGTTTTTTAATTGTTTTCGGATTTTACACACTACACACTATTTTGATATTGAAATTATTGGATTTTTATATAAACTAGGTATTTAGGTATTGAAGCATGGCCTTATTATGTATTATTTTAATATTTTACCCCGGTGCTCTGATTAATTAATAATTATACAATTATGTACATATATCCACAAATAATCGCATGTTTATGGGAGAAGAATATAAACAATAAAATGTATGCACTACGAATGTATTTAACAAAATTATGAATATTTTTCTAAACTAATCTGGTAACAGATCTATTTCGCTAAGCTTTGGTTGTTTAATAAACTAATTAAGGATCATTTTATGAATGCGATTAAAGCGTATAGTTATATAAGCTAAATAATTCGAATGTCTGACTGTTCAGCAACCACTTTACTTTAATCAAAGTCAGAATCCGCTTAAATAATTAATATTTACCCTTGTTTGCCAATATGTTGCCCGCTCATTCCCACGACAACAACAAAACCCCATTCAAAAAGTAGAGTATACAAGCCCTTAAATCGATCTAGTAATTAATATATAACTCTCTGGGAACCTCTGTCTATTTTCAATATTTGCTGCATGCAGAGATTCAAGCGATGCGATTCAGCGGCGGACTCAACGGTACCTGGAGGCAGGTTGAGAGATTTAACGATCTCGAGTATTATCAAAGCATTAGTGTTGAATAATTTATTTATATATTTTGCTAGCCTATGCTTAATTATTTCGTTTTTTAGCCTGTAAATATTTGCTTTTTGTACTCACTCTGGTAGCTGAAAGACTTTCTTTAAGATTATTTATTTATTTTCGCAAGCATTTGAGTTGCAAAGCCTGTGTTTACTTTCCGTTTTTTGGTAAGTTTTCTTTCCTTTTTTATTTCTTTCATGTTTTTCCTCATCGCCTGCATTATTTTATATTACTTTAAAAAAGTTTTCCAAAGTTGTGGCATTTATTTCAGCACATGCACGTTCATTTGATATGACCACCAGTTTTTGTGATTTAATATTAATATATTTTATTATTTTTTATTTTCTTTACAGAAATCAAGGCACGCAAAAAGCATGCAAGTAAGTGTAAATATCATAAAACATAGTTAATAAACTGATTTTTTAAGTATTTTATACTTAAAAGAAAAACAATTTTTTTGATTCCAATTGAATTAATTTAAATTTTCTTGTTTAAATAATAATTATTTTATTTATATTTGATTTAATGTTATTTTTCTTATCTTCTTTTAGTCGAAAAAGATTTGGGCTTCCTGCGGATTGGTTCACTGAATGTCCGGGTAAAGAAGACCACCGAGGCGTTCAGCAATTTCTTGGGAGTGGGCAATGGCAGTGGAGTGGCCCAGATGCCTTATGGCGGGGCAGCGGGAATGGGAGCAGCAAGTCACCCTCACCATCGGTCTCGCCGAGCCCCTCATCAGCGTCATCATCACCACGTTGGTACGACACGGAATCGCCATCCGAATCAGAGGGCGGCGATGAGCACACCCTACGCCACGAACGGCGGCGGACTGCCGTCGAGGGCGAGCGCTCCCAATAGCCATCGCAACATCTACGATGGAGTGCACAAGTCATGGGGATCGGCGGATAATATAACCCAGCGATCAGAGGAGCTAATGCCGCCGCCCAAGTCGGTGGATTATGTTAGCAAGCAACGGAACAAGTCCTCGAAGCGTTCGTCCTATGCCTCTAATGCCACCGATTCGCCTCGTGACTCCATCTGCTCCTCGAACTCCAGCTCCAATCTGAATGGAGGGTACAGCAGCATGCCCACCACTCCTAACCAGATGCGTGCCCCCAAGGGTATAGTTCCCACCTTTGCGGCGGACTCCGACTCGGATTCCGCCTGCGGATTCGACTCCAGTTGGTCGGTCAATTGTCGCAACTCTTCCAGCAGCAATCCTTCACAGTCCTAATTATCTAAAGAAGCCCTTTATGTCTACCCCACTTAGGGGACACTACTTAAAACATTGACCATATGTAATCGTAAGAGTATTCGTTTTCCACTTAATCTAACTACTAAACTAAACTATATTTTTATGAGAAAATTTTATGTAAAACCACGTGAGAAAGTATATTTTTTGGAAATAAAGTTTATTTTGTGTTTGAGAAAGAACTGTGTTCATTAAAAATAAATAAAATATATATACATTAAAATGTCAACGTTTTTGCTTAAATTTAGGTGAAAAGTGTAAAATATTTATTAGATTTACAAAAGACCTTTCTCTGACTTTTCTTCTTTAAGAAATGTTTGTGCAGAAGCCTTTACTCTTATCAAAAAAAAATTTAATTAAATTCGTAATAAATGAATCAATTTGTTAATTAATTTTAAATTTCTTTTAGTTTCGCGCGCAATTTTGTTTCAGAACGCGTTAGGACCTCTCTCACTATTGCGTCGACGAGTGTCAACAAGTTTCTGGCATTCAAATTCGACTCTTCTTCTTCAATATTGATACGACACACGTGCGGCTAAAATTGTTTGTTGATTTTTATTAAAAAACCTAATTTAAACCTGATAAAATGGGCAAGAAGGACAAGAACAAGAAGAAGGGCAAGGGAGCAGAGAAGACGGCCATGAAAACCGACAAGAAGCTGGCGGCGAAGCAAAAGAAAATGCTGGAGAAACTTGGAGAAGTAAGAATTGAGTTACTGTATGAAAACAAAAATATATCCATTAATTATTAAAAGGCCAACATAGCTGACATCATCCAACTATTAGAGACCAAGGAGGGAAAGATTGAGACGATCACTGAAAATGTTTGCACGCCACCGAGTCCCCGATCCAATTTCACGCTGATTGCCCACCCGGAAAAGGAGGAACTTATCATGTTTGGCGGAGAACTCTACACGGGATCAAAGACCACGGTGTACAATGATCTGTACTTTTATAATATAAAGTCTGGAGAGTGGCGGGAGCTGAGATCGCCGGCAGGACCCACGCCAAGGAGCTGCCATCAAATGGTGGCAGTGGCCAGTAACGGAGGAGAACTGTGGGTAAGTTAGTATCTCATAAAATACTTTAAGCTTCTTTTAAACTTGTCCTTCTATGTCCTTAGATGTTTGGCGGAGAGCATGCCAGTCCCTCGCAGCTTCAGTTCCACCACTACAAGGACCTTTGGAAATTCTCACTGAAGTCGAGGAAATGGGAGAAGCAAACTGCGCCTAATGGGCCCAGTGCCCGGAGTGGACACCGCATGACCGTCTCTAAGAAGCGGCTGTTCATATTCGGCGGTTTCCATGATAACAATCAGTCCTATCATTACTTCAACGATCTGCACATCTTCTCCTTGGAGTCTTATCAGTGGCTTAAGGTAGAGATCGCTGGGACTGTTCTGCCTCCGCCTCGTTCTGGCTGTTGTATGGCTGCTGCTCCAGATGGAAAGATCTTTGTTTGGGGTGGTTACTCTAGGGCCAGCATGAAGAAGGAAGTGGATCGTGGTGTCACGCACACTGACATGTTTGTTTTGAGTCAAGATAGTGAGTTACCTAAAAAATCCTCTTCTTTTAAATATATTAACAATTATTTTCCGCATCCCCATAGAAAACGCTGGCGATGCGGACAACAAATACAAGTGGACAGCCGTGAAAGCAGGCGGATATAAGCCCAAGCCGCGTAGCAGCGTTGGTTATACGGTGGCAGCCAATGGCAAAGCCTACTGCTTTGGCGGCGTCATGGACGTCAATGAGGATGATGAGGATGTGCAGGGACAATTCGGCGATGAGCTGCTAGCTTTCGATTTGACCTCTCAAACGTGGAGATTGCAGGAGATCCAAACGAAAGCCAGTCCAGCTGAGAAGAAGGAAGAGACCAACGACGTGGAGATGTCAGCAGCACCTGCCCAACCCGTGACCACCACAACAGATGGTGTTTTCACGGTCACGGTTGGCGGGCCGAGCACCAGCAGCACTCCCTATGTCTCCAATATACCCAGCCTTTTCGGCAAACCCAAGCCGACGAATGTGCCCTCGCCGAGAATGAACCCCGGACTCTGCGTTTGCAAGGGAACTCTGTATATTTTCGGTGGAATCCTGGAAGAAGACGCGAAGCAGTTGACCTACAACGATTTCTACTCCCTGGACCTGCACAAGTTGGAGTGGAAGGTAATCATCCCCAACAACTTGAAAGCCCACGAATGGGAGGATAGCGACATGAGCAGTTCCGATGAGGAGTGCAGCAGCCTAGAGGACGAGGACAGTTCCAATAGCTCCGACATGGATACGGACTAATCTGGTTTGAAGTTATTGCAAATGACTATATTGTAAATTTGGTTAACAATTTTCTTAAATATATAAAAAATGGAATCTTTTCGAATGTTCAATCACGCCCTACAGCTCCAGGATCTCGGTGAGGATGCGCTGCGTATCCTTGGGTGTATACACCCTATGGCTGATGGTGCGAGGATCGCTGTATATCTCGTAATCGTTTCCGCCCGGCTCCGTTTTGTCACCGAAAAAGTGGATTTCCTTGAACTTGTAGTGGGCTTCGATATGTCGAAGGCAGTAGGTCTTGTCCCAGCCGTGCGGGAAGACATCGAAGCTGATCTGGCCACCGATGGAGTACGTGAGATCCACATCGGCGAACTCCTTCTTAAGGTCACTTATCATCTTCTCGCGCACCTTGTGCTCGATGTCGTAGGCGGCAAACATATTTCGCTCCTCCCGCGAACACTGGCGTCCAATGGGGCAGACGTTCATCATGCCGTTCCGGAACTCGATGAAGGTTCCCCGCTTGATGGGCAGCTCCAGCTCGGACAGGTATCGCAGCACAAAGTTGATGAACCGCTGCAAAGTTTTCTCTCCGAGATGCTTGATAATGTTCTGCTTGCCCACCTCCTTGCCGCGCTCAATCTGGACAAGTCCATTCTCCGGGAATATGAAGTCGAATTCGTTGAGGATCTTCTGGCCGCTCAGCTGCTCGAACATCTTCTCCAGATCGGATCCACCGACGATTCCAATGGTTGCCCGGGGCTTCACCTTTGAGTAAAAGAACTCCTCGAACTCCGGCGTCACCACTGACCTTGGCATCGTCAGGGTTCCGTCCACGTCGAAGAGCAGAAGGATTTCGTCACGTTTTAGTGTTGCGGTGCCCATCTTTCATGAGAGTAATTGCGCGGAACCTGGGTATTTAATATCCAAGCAATTATGCCCACGTATGATTTTCAGATAAAGAACCCAGTGAGCGGCAACGCTGTTATGAGTAATACCCTAAAGCTTTGGCGGCACCCGGCAGTGAGTGAACTGGTTCCGGAACCATTCTTATAGTGTAATCAATAATTTTTTATCAAATTAAATAGTATATGTTAGCATTTAAATGTATTATGTTAGAAAAAGAGAGAAAACCCGAATATATAAAAAAGTTCTAGAAGGTATAAAACAAAACTGTCTACTAATGGTTTTGTTCTATTTATAAATATTTATAAATTTAAATACATTTTTAAACCTTTTTGCTTAGCTCATGCTGGTAAGGGTCAGACAGCTTGGATTCGTTATATATTTTACAGATCTTATGTTATGTACATTGTAGCGCCAAATCATGTAAACAAAACATACATATATTTGGGTTCTGAGGTGTTCAATTAACGTATTCTAATCGGGGTTCTTTACTTCGCCTTAATGTGCTGAAGTTCATCTCGTTTGATTTTGCTGTATTCCTGCAGGGTCTTGTACTTCTCCGTATTGAGCATGGGGTCCACAATTACTGGATATAGCGTCAAGCCTACGGCACCCACGATGCAGGAAACGAAGCCCACAAATCTCCATCCACGTAGAACTGCCATTAAGCTGAGAGAATTGTTTTTATTAAAATATTTTCTGATTGTTATTATAAAACACAAAACACCTGGTTGGTTTACTTGTTAGATGCTAAAAAAGCCATATGTAAGGTCATACTACAGTGCGGTGTTTGACAGATCTAACAGTCCAGACAAAATATGGTGTACGGGGCATAAAGAGAAATTTTGCTACTAGAAGTAAAAAATTGAACCATTTGCAAGATTATAATTAGTAAAAAATATCATGAAATAGTCTAGGCTTATAAATTTCCAACCTAGGTCCCCCATGTAATGAATTATTTGTAATTATGTTATATATATTATGTTCATTATAGCGGATGCCCACTGTAGCTACCTGTTGGTATTTTTCCTGCAACAAGGCTGGTATATTCGAACGCTCGGTCTCCGGTCACACTGAATGGCTGTCTTGAGCTGGGCTTGGGTGTGGTATATTGTTTGAGTAATTGGTTCAAGATTGGCCTTTTTTAAGTTAAATTACTTATTTGCTGAAAATGGCTAGAAGCCTCGTTTTTGTGGCTCTAGTCGGCGCTTTATGTTTTACCCTCGCTTACGGTAAGTACAGCCCTGAAGCAGAGTCTAAGCATCTTCGTTTGCTTGGGCGTTGGCATGACTCCAAATATTTTCCACGATATTTTTTTACCTACTTTCCAGCTCAACATCATTACGATGAGCACAGAACTAGAGACATAATCTGGTGCACCAAGAGCCTGGAGGAGCAGTACAAGTGCGGAAACCTAACGGTGGCCATCGAACGAGATCGTGCTCTCTTCGACGATGTGTTCCTCAACCTCACCTGCTTCAGGGCCTTCAGCGCCGATGAGTGTATCCATCACATTGATCGCGAGAAGGCTCACATCACTTCGCTGGATGCTGGAGATGTCTTCACCGGTGGTCGTTACAATTCGTTGATACCGATCATGCAGGAAAAACTGGAAGGTGGCTTTGCGGATTATCAATCTGTGGCAGTGATCAAGAAAGGATCCCTGCAGGATGTGACAAACTTGTACGAATTGCGGAATAAGCGAGCCTGCTTCCCCTGGGTGGGCAGTCTTGCGGGCTGGATTGTTCCCATTCACACGGTGAGCTTAGCAAGTTAACTCCTTTGCATTTGTTTTACTGAAAAAAGACACCTCAAATAAGTTAGATTTTCTTAAAAACGCTCCAGTTTTCACTATATTAAAGGATTTTTTAAAGTTTTCTTGGGCAAAAAATGTATCTATAACTTCCACCTATTTTTCAGCTCCAACGAGAAGGCGGCATGGAAGTGGTGGACTGCAACAACCAAGTAAAGACAGCGGCCAGCTACTTCAACAGCTCCTGTGCTGTATACTCGCTTTCTGATAAATACAATCCCATTGGCGATAACTCCGACAAGTGAGATCCAAGCTCAGTTTTATTTTTAAACCTCAACCTAATATTTTTCTATTCCTCAGACTCTGCACCCTTTGTACTGGAAAGATTCCTGGCGGACGTTGCTCAGCTGCTGATCCTTACTATGGATATGAAGGTGCCTTTAGGTGTCTTTTGGAAAAGGGAGACGTAGCCTTCTTGCGACACTCGACAGTTGCCGAGATGCTGCAAACCACAGAATTCAGTGAGTAAAAAAAACCAAACTCTCGAGGATTTAAAACTGACTTAAATTTACTTTTTAGAAAACGTGCAACCCAACAGTTTTGAACTGCTTTGTCGCGATGGTCGTCGTGTTCCCATCAATGACTATCGTCAGTGCAATTGGGGCCAAGTGCCCGCCGATGCCATTGTGACATCTTCTGCGCGAAGCTTTGCCGATCGAAAGCAATACCAACAGTTCCTGAAGCGCATTGCGGAGCTGTACTCTGATGGACTCCGCGACGACCGCGGCAGGCAGAACGGACAATCCGGGCAGGGATTCAATAACAACTTTGATGGCAACAATTACAATCAGCAGCAGGGACAGAGCGGTGCCTACGACCAGTTTAACAATCAATACGATCCCAATAACCAGTATAGGAACCAAAATCAATACGATCAGTACCGCAACGAACGCTTGGATAGCAGTTTCTCGGCGGATCACAACCCGCTGGAGGGCACCAACACATCCATTCTCTACGAGAAGTTTCGCATCTTCGAATCGAAGCGCTATGGAAAACCAAATCTACTCTTCCAGGTGAGTTTTATTTATTTGCTTATTGATAGAAGTTAAGCGGAATTTATTTGTTTATAGGACTCTAGTAGGGCTCTCACTGCCATTCCTGAAGACGATCAGTCGTTTACCAAGTACTTGGGCGATGCCATACGGTTTATTTATGGAATTCGTGAGTGCCCGGTGCCGGCAATGACCCTTTGCGTGACCTCCGAGAATGAACTGGAGAAGTGCATCAAGATGAGAGTGAGTCATAAGAACTTACTAAAAAGTACGTGAATTTTAAATGTTTACCCATTTAACTTTTTCCAGACCGCTCTAAAGGCTCACATCCTGAAACCCGAGCTGATCTGCAAGAAGATGCATTCCCACATCAACTGCATGCAATTCATCCAAGCCGGGAAAGCTGACATCGCTGTCTTCGATGCTGGCGATGTCTACACCGGCGGACTGAACTATAACTTAATTCCGTTCATGTCTGAGGTGTACAATCTGGGCGAACCAGAGTACTATGTGGTGGCTGTAGCCAAGGAGGAGGATCCCGACACGGAACTCACATATCTAAAGGGCAAGAATACCTGCCACACGGGCATTAATACTGCAGCCGGATGGACATATCCAATGGCTCACTTTATCTCCAACGGCTGGATTCGTCCCTATGGCTGCGACTCTATCCGTGCTGCTGCGGAATACTTTACCAAGTCGTGTGTTCCGGGTGCAATTAGCAGTGAATACAATACGGGAGTGCCGTACGATAGCATGTGTGACTTGTGCCATGGAACTAGCTACAGGTACTGCCGGCGTGACGCCTCGGAGGATTACTATGGACATACTGGAGCTTTTAGATGCCTGGTGGAGGGCGGCGGACACGTGGCCTTCATGAAGCACACCACGGTGATGGAAAGCACTGGCGGTAAGCGCAAGGAATGGTGGGCACGTAACGCTCTCAACGACGACTTCGAACTGCTGTGCACGGACGGAACGCGAGCGGAGATTAACGAGTACAAACGCTGCAACTTGGGCAAGGTGAAGGCCAACGCCGTGGTGACCCGCGGCGGGCCCAGCTACAACGAGACGCAACTGAATGCCTACATCAACCTGCTGACCTATGCTCAGCAGTTGTACGGCCGCAAGGATGTTGATGCATTTAGCTTCAGCATGTTCTCCTCCCCGATCGGGCACTACGATCTGATCTTCCAGGATGCCACACGCCAATTGCAAGTCATTCCCGCGAACAAGCGCACATACGATGCCTATTTGGGCAGCGACTTTATGCGGGCACGCCGTATCACCGACTGCTATGCCGGTGCCTCCCAGGTAGCCTTATCTCTGGGACTGCTCCTCGTGGGCACCTTAGTTGCAATCCTCTAAATATCCCAATAGACATACTCGGTAAGGTTTTAAAAAGTAAACAAAAAGTGTACAAGAATCTCCAGCACAAAAATGGAAACATATCAGAAGTCTTACATTCCAAATACTTATAAGTTAAAAAAATTCCAATTCCGTCCGAAAATCTAAGTACCCTTAGCCGAAATATTCTTGAAAAAGGCTATAATTTATATATATTGTAGTGTCTGTGCCTTAATATATAGTATTTGTTTTGTGTACGTACCAACTAAGTCCGTCCAAGAAAAAGTGTACCTAGAATTTAAAAGCCGAATCTTTTACAAAAGCTTTTTTAAGTATACAAATAAAAAATAACGAAATGAAACAAGGAGTTATATTATTTCAAATTGTGTATCTCATATTTTGGATTGGCTCTACTTATGTTGCCCAGCCTGTGGAACCAGTAAATTCAAATTGCAAGTCAACTGTGACGTCATCATCATATGTTCTTTGGCGGAATAGTTGGCAACGCGATGCTCTTAAAGTGTATGGCAACGCCACTAATGCTTCTCTTCAAAATGACTTTCTAATGATTTTAGTCGGACTATTTTGGAAAACTTAATTTAAGCAGTTAGGGTTAGATTTCCCGCATCTCTCAAAATTGTTTTTCATTTACTTCGCCCTTTTAAATGACGCTAAAATCATTTAAAACAGCAATGCAGTGTGACCAGCATGCAGAAGTAGCTGTAACGGCGCGGGAAAGCAACGGTCACACCCACCTGCATAAATTCCATACAACTCGCTGTGGCAATTTTTAAAGATTCGAAAGCTGCTCCGGAAAACCGGACCCTTTCACCTTGCTCTGGACCAGTTGCGCCACCTTAAAATCTCGCAAAATGTCGATTAATCTTCGCACCGTTTACGCCTTCGCCCGGGAGATGTACCCAAAGGTTTCCACGGAGCACGTTCAATACGGAACAGCTGGCTTTCGCGGCAAGTAAGTTTCTGTTAATTAACGACTGAGCTGAGTTGATTATGAAGTTTTAACGCCCCCACACCCACGCGCTGCATACGTTGCCGTGCGGGTTGTTTGATTGCCAAATGCCAGTGTTTGCTTAAAGATAAGTAATGTGATTGCATGCACCATGTTGTCGAATCGGCGGCGGTTTATTTTTAGATATTGTTCACCTTTTATCAATGGACATGCCCTTCTTTCGCTTCTTCTATATGTTAGGAGGGGGTGGTGTGCATGTGCATAGGCGCATACATACTGACATACAGTAGGGGTCAGGGAAATAGGTTCTAAAAGCGCAGTGTGCAGTGTTATCTGGAGATAATGCAGCTATATATTGATTTTATACAAGAAATAACTATCTATCTAATCTAACATTAGTGAAGCAAATAAAAAGGTTCAAGTACAGTATTTAGGAATTTGGTTGTTGTTTTTTTTAAATAATAATAAATAATAAATAATACAAATTCCACTCCACAGAGCCGAGTTCCTGGACAGCGTGATGTTCCGGATGGGAGTTCTTGCCACCCTGCGATCGAGGTATCGCGAGGGCGCGGTTATCGGTGTTATGATCACGGCATCGCACAATCCGGAGCCGGACAACGGCGTCAAGCTGGTAGATCCCAAGGGTGAAATGTTGGAGGCCAGCTGGGAATCCATTGCCACCGATCTGGTCAACGTCAGCGACCAGGAACTGGAGCAACATGTGGCCAAGATCATCAAGGATAACAATATCGACGTGACGACGAGTTCCCAGGTGTTTGTGGGTATGGATAACAGATACCACAGTCCTCGATTACTCAAGGCCGTGGCCGACGGAGTGATTGCCCTCAAGGGCAATGTCAAAGAGTACGGTATTGTGACCACGCCCATGTTACACTATTTCGTGGTGGCGGCCAACACTAAAGAGGCATACGGCAAGCCCACCGAGGAAGGTTACTACGAAAAGCTGATCAAGGCCTTTGAGCTGTTGAGAAACGGCCGACTGGAGAATGGCAACTACCGGAACAATATCATTTTTGATGGCGCCAACGGAGTGGGTGCCAGAAAGATGCTGCAGTTCATCAAGCGCATGAAGAGTTCCTTAAATGTGACAGTTATAAACCAGGGCATTGGTCCCGGCAAAATCAACGAGGAGTGCGGTGCGGATTACGTGAAGGTACAGCAGCGGCCGCCAAAGTCCATGCCCGAGGTGGAACCATTTACGCGATGTGTCAGCGTAGACGGAGATGCCGATCGGGTGGTGTATTTCTTCACCAACGACAAGAGCGAGTTCCAGCTCCTGGATGGCGATCGCATTGCCACCTTGGTTGCGGGTTACTTAATGGAGCTGGTCACGCAGGCCGAGATCGATCTGAGGCTGGGTCTGGTGCAGACCGCCTACGCGAATGGTGCCTCCACCGATTATATAGTCAACGAACTGAAGTTCCCAGTCTCCTGTGTTCCCACGGGCGTGAAGCATCTGCACCACCAAGCCCTGGCCTACGACATTGGTATCTACTTCGAGGCGAACGGGCATGGAACGATTGTGTTCAGCGACAACGCGAAAGCCACGATTGCCAGAGCGGCGGAAACCAAAGAAAGTGCCAAGACCTTGCTGCTTCTCATCGATCTTATTAACGAAACCGTCGGCGATGCCATCTCCGACATGTTGCTGGTCGAGACGATCCTGAACCACAGGGGCTGGGATGTCCAGGATTGGATCTCATCGTACAATGACCTGCCCAACCGACAGCTCAAGGTGAAGGTGCAGGATCGAAACGTAATTGAGACCGCGGATGCAGAGCGGGTGTGTGTGAAGCCAGAAGGTCTGCAGACGGAAATCAACAAGGTGGTGGCGAATTACAAGCGGGGTCGCTCCTTTGTGCGACCCTCCGGGACAGAGGACGTGGTCCGAGTCTATGCAGAAGCTGCTACAAAAGAGGTAATTCCTCAATAAGTAAATCGAAATCTTTTATAATGTATCTAATTTCTTTGAAGGACACGGATAACCTGGCCTACGAAGTCGGACTTCTGGTGCAGAAGCTAGCGGGTGGCGTGGGACCCGAATTGACGAAGCCAAGCAGTGCCCATCTTTAATCCCTAAAAACGAATCAACCTCAAAACGAAGTAAATCGATTGACACAGGTCCTGAGCAATAAATCTCTTTACTCTAAGGTGCTCAATACTTACATCTAATTTTACGAAAAAAGTCTTAAATTTCTAATGCATTTATATACCTGTAATTGTTCCACTGTCTTCTGTGTTCTAAAGATGAGATGTGTTTTTTGTACTGCTAAAAATATAATGTTCTAGTTATTTTAATGTTGTGGGAGTTATTTTCATTTTATTTATTTGCGTCATGAGTTACAACATTTTCGAGCTTTAAAACTAATACATTTATTTATTATCTATATTAACTTGCATTATATATTAGATACTTAGATAAAAACTATGCTCAGAAAGCAAGATAACAATACTTTTAATTTAAAAAGACAATGGCAAACCAATAGAATATTCCACAAGATATTTTTTAATCCTAACGTTAAAACCCGTTATTTGACATTTTACGATTATGGCCACACTTTCTGTATTTTTTCCTGTACCAAACTCAGCCTCTTTCTGGTTTTCCAATGATGAACTCTCGAATAAGCTAGACTCTGAAAAAAATTAGCTAAACAATATAAAAAATTACAAAATACCAAAAGCAACATCCAAATGCATGAAATTATACCACATTATCATGTTATAAAAAAATTTATTTAATTTATTTATACTTATGATTGCATTAAGCAAAATTTTAAATAGTCTTTTTTGTACAATTTTGTTTATTTAATGTTATAATTAAGAACCTGTTTAACTTCGGCAATGGACAAAATTCCACTTGAATTGCCAACTATGCAAGTCAAGATGATATTTAGGATATTAAATAATCAATATCAAATATTGTAAAATATTAAAATATTTGAATAAGATTGAATAAATGTTTATTATTATTGCAAAATGTAATTGTTCTTCTTATCATATGGACTACCATTAGCCTCCGATGATTGCAAAATATGTGGTTAATTAATTTTTTTAATACAACAAATAATATTAAAAAAAAAACTATTTTTAAGGCTATTAGCTAGTTACAAATTTCTTAGGCTTTTCATTTTTAAATTTCTAAGTCTTAAACGTCAAGTTACCTTACACAACTATAAATAAAATACTTCAAATTACTTAATATAGCTCAAATAGCGTCAATTTTGCTTGGAAAATAATTCTAATTCCCGCTAGCCGCTAGTTCACATTATATTCGGCCTTGTGCTTTTTGAAAATCGCCAGATCTAACGGGGAAATGGCTAAATAGGCATCATAGCATATTTGCCGTGCTGTCACTTTGGCTGATGCAATTCCAGTTTTTACACTAAATTAAAGTCATTTGCTGGCCAACGAGTATTTTTAAAGAAAAATCACAATGGACGCGGAAGACGTAAGTTATTTTAAACTCCGACCTACACTTTTTCCACGAGAAAACTTGGCCTAGAAAGAGAGTACATACGTATATCTTCTACATGTGCGCACTTGTATGTGTATGTGTATTTACATATTGTTGTATGCAAACGGCGAAAAGTGAGGTTATGTTGGCCTAATCCGGATTTTAACATACGAATTCTAATCTTATTTTGCAGGGTTTTGATCCTACTTTGTTGAAAAAGAAGAAGAAGAAGAAGACCACCTTCGATCTGGACGCTGCGTTGGGTCTGGAAGACGATGCCAAGAAGGAGGATCCCCTGGATGAGGCGTCGGCGGATGCAGGTGCCGCTGAACTGGAGGACAACCTAGATCTGGAGAGTTTCGGCAAGAAGAAGAAAAAGAAGAAGAAGCCATTTAATATGGACGAGATCGAGGCGGCAGTGCCGAGCTTCGGCGGCGACGATGCTACAGCGGCCACGGAGGAGCCCGAAGAGGAGGAGATCAATCTGGACATGGACTTTTCCATGGCAAAGAAAAAGAAGAAGAGCAAGAAGAAGGATTTGGACGAGCTGTTTGCCGACAAATTGGACGATGACAAGGGCGAGGACAAAGAAAATGGTATGACTAATTAATTTTCATTAACTTGCCGAAGGTTTCATAATTTTTCCAAGAACCCTAAATGTTAATGCTATTCATTAGATTTAAGCTAGTTTATACTATTATTATCGAATTTAACGACTTCTCTTTTCAGTGGAAGACAATAGTTCAACCTGGGCTGGTTCCGATCGTGACTACACATATGACGAGCTGCTGAAGCGCGTTTTCGAGATCATTCTTGACAAGAATCCGGACATGGCCGCTGGTCGCAAGCCCAAGTTCGTTATGCGTCCGCCTCAAGTGCTGCGCGTCGGTACCAAGAAAACCTCCTTTGCCAACTTCATGGACATTGCGAAAACGCTGCATCGCCTGCCCAAGCATCTGCTCGACTTTTTGCTGGCCGAGTTGGGAACGAGCGGTTCCATGGACGGCAACCAGCAGCTGATTATTAAGGGTCGCTTCCAGCCCAAACAGATCGAGAACGTGCTTCGGCGCTATATCAAGGAGTATGTCACCTGTCACACCTGCCGCTCTCCGGAGACGATACTGCAGAAGGACACGCGTCTTTTCTTCCTGCAGTGCGAGTCGTGTGGCTCCCGCTGCTCGGTGGCCAGCATTAAGTCAGGTTTCCAGGCTGTCACCGGCAAGCGTGCCGCCATTCGAGCAAAAACAACATAAATTCTCCTTATTTAACAAAATGCTTGATTTTTTATTACCAGTAAAATTTCAATACAAAAAAAGTTTATTTGTTTGTTGCAACTTGCGTTGTACTCTTGTAGTTGTAATGCCAACATAACAAATTATCAGCAAAGGCTATTTCTAATTTCCTGGATGATCCGCTGTCTATGTGAAAGGAATAGGCATCCAGGCCTATTTTTCCTCTAAAAATACTCGGTCTTCCACGCAGAAACAAGTTGTGGCCCCTCATTATGGCTGCGGGATCTATGTACTCGGTGACAGCCCCCAGCAGGCGGATCAAGCTCTCGGCTATGGGTTTGAAGGTTTCGGAAGAGGCCAGCAATGTGGCTTCTGCGTGCAGGGAAGAAATAGTTTGCTTCTTTGCCTGCCCCTTGCTTATACTTGCCTCCAGAAACCCGGTGCTATCATCGATATGGTATTTGTTAAAGGCCGTGTTGTGCGTTCCGTATCCAGCGACAAAAGCGTACACAATGCAGGTGCGAAAATGAATGGGATCGGAGGCGTTGTTTAGATTAAAAGTAATGAAAACATCTGGCTTTTCCGGATCCTGAGTTGCCCGTAGAATGTGCGCCAAGGTCAGCGGTATGTCTTCGTGAATTTTTGGGCCCGACTTGGCAGAATCGGTTGGTTTAGGTTTAGGTGGGTTCTTGCGAATGATAAAATTGTCAACTCGATCTTCGACATCATAAAAACTTGTGTTTAAGTCCATGACTAAAATTAAGAGAAGCTATAACATCATATTAATGTACACCTGGTTGGAAAATTTTCAATATTTACTCAATTGTTAATTTTTTTCGAAAATTTCTCTAAAAAACAATAACATTCATTACCGCCTGCTTTTGACTACCTGTGTATATCGTTGACTGTGTTTATCGACTGACTCATCGATGACTAAGTTTATCGACTGCACTATCATGGGTAGAACTAGGGGGGTGACCATCTTCTTATATTCCAGGATTTTTTATAAAAATTTGTTGGTCATTAAACTATATATTATTTATTTACATTTTAATATGTATAATTTCACAGCCCAAAAATATGAACCCCTTTCATCTGACTCAAAAAATTGTTAATACGCCCCTGTGTGTATTTTCTTAAAAATATGTTAATTAAATTGTATATAAAGCTGAATACCGCCGACCCTTAAAAAACATTTTAACTCGACAAAATATAATCATAAACAAACAAATGCAATAATCTTAACTGTCTATTTCACCACAAATCTAAATTCTTTGTTCAAAGTCAACAAGTTGGCAGCCCCGTTTTGCGCAGCCGTGAGTGTTGTCGAGTTGCGAGTCTTGTGAAATTACGAAAAAGTACACTTTCTGCAAAAACAAAAAAATCAGATCGAAGCCTACGGTGTCCTTGGAATGTCTGGTGGTCCATCCATTACGCTTAAAAGCCAACCCATCGATGGTAACAACACTGGGAATGCTGCAGCGGCTCAGCAGCAAAGTGCCAATGGCGCAGCATCTGGATCCTCTGCCGCCGCCGCTGCTTCTGCTGCTAGCAGTCAAGCCCAGAACCATGGCAACGGCGGAGGAGTAGGCGGCGGGAATGCTCCGGCGGAGGGTACACGGCAGAATAGCCTTCAACGCATCCAGCAACGGAAGCAGAAGGTATTCAACCTACCTGTGGCCCAGAAACTGGCCAAGCTCTCGATGTACTCGTCCTGCCAGTCGGAAGGATGTCGGTGCACGGGCTGGAAAACCCCCCAGGAGAACCGTCATCGCGACGTAGAGTCATCCTACTGTCCGGAGTTCAACGAGGAGTGTCGCAACTCCAGCTGCCGCCACCCTTTGCGAACGCACATCGCCCACCTGGACAATATCTCCAGCTCCAGCATGGACGAGCTGCTGGGCGCCATTATTGACATGGAGAACCTGTTCATGTCCATGCAGCGCGTGGAGGACGAGGACACCAAGAAGGTATATTTGTATCTCTTCCGATTGCTGCGCCAGTGCGTCCTGACGCGTCAGCAAGCTGTGATCCGCGGACCCCTAGGGGACCCTCCATTCGAGTCGCCCTGCATCACCAAGGCGGTGCTATCGCTGGTCTTCTACAAGTACAACCACCTCAATCCGACTGAATTGCAAACCATGACCGAAGTGGCCAAGACTTTCCTCAATTTCCTGAATCACTACAACTTTGAATCGCCGTCGACGAGGCGGGGAGATCTCACCCACGAGGATGCCTCCAACTACAAGATCAACTATACGCGCTGGCTGGTCTTCTGCCATGTTCCCGCCTTCTGCAACTCCCTGCGTCAGTTTGAAACGTCACTGGTCTTCGGGCGCACCCTGCTGAGAACCGTGTTCCAGTACATGTCCCAGCAGCTGAAGAAGAAGTGCATTTCGGAGCGGGACCGTTTCCCTGAGGACAAGCGGTCGATCATCACGCAGATGCCCAAGTTCCTGGAGGCTCTGCGAGCCGAGCTACTGAAAGACGACTCGCCCATCTGGGATCCCAACTACCGCCCACCCAATTCGTTTGTCATTCAGCAACGGAAAAGGCATCAGGAAGTTTCGCCCGCTGTAGCTCCCGGGGCAAGTGTGGCGTCCGTGGGTAGCGCAAAGCGTGCCAGTGTGGGCGAACCTCTGCACAAGAGGATCAAGAAGGAGCCGACGGATCGATGCATAAGGTTGGTTATCATGAAAGTCTCTCTTTGATTTCAATACTGATGAACTTCATTTAGCGAGAACTTGGATGACCTGCCGACGGATGTAGTGATGCGCGCCATGAAATCGGTGTCCGAGTCGAAGACCACCAACAAGGCCGAGATTCTGTTTCCGGTGAATGTTTCCCGCGATGAAAACGTGAAGGCGGAGGAGCAAAAGCGCGCAATCGAGTTCCATGTGGTGGGCAACTCGCTTACCAGGCCGGTGGATAAACAGACTGTGCTCTGGCTCCTGGGCCTGCAGCTGGTGTTTGCCTATCAGCTGCCGGAGATGCCGCGCGAGTACATCAGTCAATTGGTATTCGATACTAAGCACAAAACTCTGGCGCTCATCAAGGAGAATCAACCCATTGGCGGCATATGCTTCCGTCCGTTCCCCTCGCAGGGATTCACGGAGATAGTGTTCTGTGCCGTGACCATGTCTGAGCAGGTGAAGGGCTATGGCACACACCTGATGAACCACCTGAAGGACTACAGCATTCAGCGTGGCATCAAGCACCTGCTGACCTTCGCCGACTGCGATGCCATTGGATACTTTAAAAAGCAGGGATTCTCCAAGGACATCAAGCTGGCGCGCCCCGTCTACGCTGGATACATTAAGGAGTACGATAGCGCCACTTTAATGCACTGCGAGCTGCATCCCAGTATCGTGAATACACAATTCATTGCGGGTTAGTTGTGACCATAAAAATGGTACTGCTGGGCATATGTTACACAGTTTTCCGTTCTTCCAGTGATACGTAATCAGAGCGAGATCCTAAAGGAGCTGATAGCACAACGGCACAATGAAGTACAGAAGGTTAGACCCGGATTGACGTGCTTCAAGGAGGGTCTGCCCTCCATTCCCGTTGAGTCGATTCCCGGCCTTCGGGAGATCGGCTGGAAGCCACAAATGCGTCCGGCACGATCGGCCCGACCCTTGGAGGAATCCTCAGATCCAGAAAAACTGGCCACTTCATTTGCGTCCGTGCTGCAATCGGTACGCCAGCACAACACGGCGTGGCCCTTCCTGCGTCCGGTGACGGCGGCCGAGGTGCCAGACTACTACGATCACATTAAGTATCCTATGGACCTAAAGACAATGGGAGAACGCTTGAAGAAGGGCTACTACCAGACGCGTCGCTTGTTCATGGCCGACATGGCTCGCATCTTTTCCAACTGTCGGTTCTATAACTCACCCGACACTGAGTATTATCGTTGTGCCAACTCCCTGGAGCGCTATTTTCAGACCAAAATGCGCGAACTTGGGCTGTGGGACAAATGATGCAGCGATTCCGAGGAGCTTTGTATAAAACCGAATATTTAATCTTCTTCACTTAATCGGAGAGCGTTATTTCTCCTATATTTATTTTAGAGTTTCCTTCCTACTAAAAGACACTTGTGTGAATCGCATGAATTCTGGATTTATACATTGTTCTTCAGAGAGACACCCCTATATATCGTAATCGAGCAATTTGTCTGTCTTATTTATTTAGACGACAGGCTAGATTAAGCTAGATCTTTAAATAATAAAATAAACTTGAACTTTATCACCTAATATATACCATTACTAATAGAACAGTACCATATAATATAGCTAAATTTGTAGTGCACTACGATGCTTATACGCTAGCAGAGTTTTATAATTTGAGTCAGAAGATTGCAACGTATTGGGGAAATCAGTTCCTATCTAGCCATGTCCGTCTATCCGTTTCTCTGCAAACTAGTCTGTCGAGTTTTGAGCATCTAAATGAACATTGCAGATAGTCTATCAATTCTCATTTATATATAAAATGGGTGGACAAATATAGCTGCCATGGGACCGAACGTGAAACTAAATGCCAAAAACCTTCCAACTTTGAGATATTCATAGAATTTTTGTGTTCATTTTATAAAAATTGGACGACTACGTTATAGCTGCGACGTGATAAAAAAAATATTTATACATAAAATTCTAGTTTAACTTCGTTTTATGAAAATCATATCGTTTTATTGGAACAAACATGGACATGGAAAAATTAATGGAAAAGTAATATGAAAATAAATCAAAAGTTCATATAAAGTAAATTCACAGGAGAACTAAACTATTTCCCGCCCAACAAAAAAGTCCAAGTTGGTTAGATGATTTTTTTGTAACCTCTACATTTTGTATTCTTAACTCTTTATTTCACTTTTGATTTCCTACATTCAGTGTTGTTGGTTTTGCATGCGTTTAAAGTTAAAGGATCTCTCTTTGTTTTCGTTTGGTTTTAGTAAACACATTTGTTGTTCAATAATGTCGAGTTGTAATATAAAATTATAGTTTTATTTAATATTAAGGGGCGGGGAGTTTAATCGAATTGCTAGGTCATTGTACAAAGGCTTTTTCATGCATCATACATTGTATATGTCCAATTGGATCTCGCGAATGCATGGCCAAAATGTTAACCGTAGTTGCTGCTTCTTAGTTTGATGAATTTCAATTATGTTTTATTACATGGTTATTAAGTTGGGTTTTAATTTCAATAAGTGGTAGTCTTTACAATTTTGCCTTGTTTCATCCATGTTGTTTGTTGTTTATTAACCCGATAATTGCGTTTTTATATATACATATACATACATATGTAGAGCTAATCAGGGGTGAGCATATTTATGTGGAGAGATATACATATTACATACAATTACATACATAATTTATGATTACATTATATTGAAATGTGTGTGTAGCTGCTCCTCGGCTCCTGCTGCAACTGAGTCTGAGTGCTTATGTTTGCTATGCACGGTTTTGTGCTGATTTTAATACAAATATAAAGGATAACAAACAAAATATCTAAAATCAGGCTCAAGGACTTGCGACTGGAAACATATATGTTTTCTTGATCACACATCGTACATATTTTACTTGGTTTCAAGGCCGCCGCGACTCCAATCTCATCATTTACTTCGTGAACATCGCGATAAGTATAAATTCCATTGCAGGCGAGTTGAAAATAGTGTGTGACTGTGTGTACAATTTGTAAGCCCAACCGAGATCAAAAATTAGTTTACTTAGCTATTTCGAAGGGATTTTGCTGGCTAAATTTAAAATAATAATGACAAACATACTACTGGTTATTATTTCGAAAACACTTCTCTTCCATTCTGTTCTGTTCACTCTTCAGCTGGGCTGGGGATTGACTTTTTACAATTGTGCAATATTCCAACAAGCGCACGTTTGCTGCTGCTGATTTTATTTATAATTTCATATTTAAAATTTCTTAGATAATATATATGTTTTGTTGTTAAATGCTAGTGTAAAACGTATCGGATGATTTTGGTCGATGTTTCACGACGCCCACATGAAATACAGAATTACATGAATGATTTTCTGTCTATTTCTGGTTTCATTCAAATAAAAACATGTGAACTGCGGCTTTTATTAAAGTTTTGTTTGGGAATTCCATGGATTTAATTTTTGCTTTGTTTTTGCTCCATTCATTTCATTATTATCGACTCTCCTCCGCGATTTCTTCGTGTTTTGCTTATTTTTTTTGTAACTTTCATAATCTTATGCTACTATATGTTTTTCACATCTATTACTAAATATATAATGTAATGCATGTTGCAGGCGTGCTGTTATCTCCTTTCGTTATCGTTATTGAACCGTGCTGTTGTTCTGCTTAGCGAAAGGCTGTTGGAACCAGCCATTTACACAAAAACCTAACAGATGGCCGGTTCACAAATCGCTAATCGCACGAAGGCGAGCGTTAATCGCCGCCACAACACACGGCGAGCGGTGGTGAACGCGCGCGCAGGACGTCGTGAGAATTGCTAACACTAATTTTAATTATACAAATATATTTTTATATGCCGTTAGATCCATAACTCGAAATTCCTGATAATATAAGAGCCTGTGTGTCGTCGGTCGGTCGGTTGATTGGGTTTGCTTCGAATAACTAGCTTTGCGATGATGAATAGGATATTATTTACTTTCTGCTTCTCCTCCTTAATTCGTTTCCATCAATTGTTGGTTGGTATTTAAAGTGGTTCTCCACTGGTTGGGCGGCACTATTGAGCTGCAATAGTAAACAAGGGATTCTAGGCAAACATTCGCACACACGAAAAAAACTATCAATAGATGCTACTCACAGACTGCCGCCACCTGTTGCGTCTGCTCTGGCAAGAGGGATGTCGACTTTGATGTCGCGGTAGTTGCAGTAGAAGTAGAGTCCGTAGTGTTCGATCCGGCAGCATTGTTGGCCGCCTTCAATGCTGCAGCCGTGTTGGCAGCATTGCCATTGGTAATGTTTGGCTGACCGTTGCCTCCACGACCGCCTCCACCATTGTTGTTGCGATTGTTGCTCCTGTTGCGATAGTTGCCACCGCCCATACGGTTGTAGTTGTTGCGATTGTAGCCTTGGGCTCCGCCATAGCCGGAGTTCATGCCGCCATTGCCCGCTCCCATGTTGCCATTGTTGTAGTAATGGTTGCGTCCGCGATAGCTGCCACGTCGGGTGGAGGACACTCCAAAGGTCTCCGTGTTCAATTTGCGCTCCTGGCGCCAATCGTTCTTCTTGTTCTTGCTGCGATCCTGGGCAGCCTCGCACGAAATGTTGTCAAAGAACGATTTGGTCTTGTCATAGCACAAATGGACATCATCCTCCTCGGGCTCATGCTCGCCAGCGCCAGTTTCATTACCAGAGTCATCTTTCTTGTCGGTCTCGCCATTCAACTGAAAACAATGCAATTCAATTTGTAGGTTCAACTTTCAAGAATTTATCTTAAATTTAATATGATTGCAAAAGGAATACATTTATAACCCTAGACGGTCATGCTTCGTCGATTCGACGACGCATGGTCACATTTGTTCGATTATTCCAGTATTTTTTTGATTCTTTTTCCTCGTTTTTCGTACAGCTGTTGTCGATGCTTAGACGCAGCTGTGTGCAAACGTACAAATCCGTCGGTCGCATGTAAGTATCATTTCTGAGAATTAGCGTCGTCGAAACGACGAAGCATGTCTTTAGTGTGACTTTTTGGTAATATTGCATATATTTTTCTGCAGAAAATTGGCCTAGAAAATGAATAGAGGCAATGGTTTAGACGAGATTGCGATTGCAAACCTTCTTGAAGAGGACGAATCCGATGTGGATATTGAAGATTCTGGTGAAGATCATCCAATTTTGGGCGAATTAGTTGAGGAACCAAGTTCTTCAGAAAGAAAGTCGGTACTTCAATGTTCGTTTACGATAATGAACTGACTTTATTGTCTTATAAGCCGAAACCACATAAAGTCATTTTCTTGTTGTCGTCATGTTATGAAAATGGAACTATAAATGACGACACTAAAAAGCCCCATATGGTCGAGTTCTACAATTCCACTAAGGGGGGTGTAGACACCTTTGACCAAATGTGTAGCGTCATGAGCTGCGCTCGAAAAACCAACCGCTGGCCAATGGCCACCTTTTTTGGAATGTTAAATATGGCTTTTATTAACAGTTTTGTTATTTATTCCCATAACATGTTAGAGTCGGGTAGTAAACCACTAAGCCGTAGAAATTATATGAAAAGCCTACACTCAAGCCTCATTCAAAAACAGTTAATGAATAGGCTAAGCCGAGTTACATTGCCCAATTTAGCTCGGGAAAATATCTCAAGCGGCTTAATTGATAAAAATGAAAACAATAATGAAAACCAATCTAATTTAAATGCAAAAAGAAAGATCTGCGCTTTTTGTCCTTCCGCAAAACGTCGTATGACCAAAACCATTTGTTCGAAATGCCAAAAAAGCCTTTGTGGAGAACACAAATTTGATCTGTGTGCCTCTTGTGTAAAAAAATAATTTGCAACATCTTGATTCACATTTTTGTTTAGTTTTAAGCCTTAATATTAAGATTCGACTGAAGTAAAGAAACTACTTGTGATTTTTGTTATCTAATTTGGCCAAAGAAACAAGGCCCAAAAAAAAAAAACATGAAAAAAAGGTTGTTTATTATTTTTTAGTTTTTAAGTGTATTATTAATGTAAAAATGAATTGTTATTTCTTATTTTGAACTGATAACGTTATGAATAAAACGCAGTAAAAAAATTTTTTACAATATTGTTTGTTTTTTATCAATTATACTTATTTTAAAATTGGCGTCGTCGATTCGACGAAGCATAACCTTAACGTAGGAAAAATAAGCATGACCGTCTAGGGATAAAGAAAATGAATTTCTTTTTTCTGCAATGTTGCCTTAAATTAAATTAAGTTTATCGAATTTATTATCGAATTATCTGAATCTAGAAAGTATCACGATTTTGATGGTACCACTAAATGGAGTCACGCTCCCAAGCATCTGCCGCATCAGCTAATTTCAATACCTGTGTTTTCCGGCAATTACAAAATCTTAGATCAAGTTATCATAATTAAAACTAATTAATTAGTACAACTAAAAACAATCAGTTTGTTGAAAGGATAAAATGTGTTCTTTACTTACTGTAGGTACGCCCTCAAGCTTTTCTTCACCCACCTGCTCATTGGTTGCAGTTGTTGTGGTTGTTGCCGTCGAGCTGCTGGTGACCGACTTGTTGTTGGTGGCATCATCGGCCACCTTGAGCTTCGCCAGCTGGGAGCGTAGTTCCTCGAACTTGTTGTTGGCCTGCTCGAAATCAAAGTCGCCCTCAAACTTAATCTTGTTGCGCGGCTTGTTTTGGTTGGCCGACTGCGGACGATAGTTCTGCAATATATTACGATTTTGCTTAGTAAGCAATCTACTGACTATGCTTGCTTAGCGGGAAATATTTACCTGATTGGGACGCATTGGACCCCGCGATCCCATTCCGCGATTACGCATCATCATATTGTTCGTATTTTGGCCATTGCCTCCGCGGTGCATGTTCCAGGCTCCGTTACCACCATTTCCTCCTCCTCCGCCGCCGTTTCCTCCTCGCTGTTGCTGCTGCTGCATTCCATTACCGCCTCCTCGATTGCGCTGATTGTTGTTATAGTTGTTGCTGTAGTTATTATCCATCTGACGCCCGGAATCGCGACGATCCCGCTGCTGGTTGTAGAAGTCGTTGCCACTGCCGCCGCCTCGCTGTTGCTGCTGCATGTTGTTGCTGTTGGACCCGCCGCGCTGCTGCTGCGCCTGCTGATGATGCTGCTGATGGTTCTGGCGCTTATGACCTGCATCGCGCCCGTTGCCACCACCCTGAGCAGCGTTCTGTTGCTGGTGCAGCTGCTGCTGCTGGGTCAGCTCGGCCGTCGGACTGACAATCAGGCTGATGGGAGTCGTGGAGCGCGAGGCTCCGGCCAGCATGTCTAGAACAGAAACTATATACATATAGAGGACGCAACGAGAAGAGAAAATAATGCGTGCAATGGCAAGTAAGTATTATTAAAAAATAGGATACATTTTGACTAAATTTAAGCTTTTAAAATAAAAATTATGGAAACTTTCGTAATATACAGGTTTATGTTTGAAAGAATTTGTAAGAAACAATAGGATAGATATAATTAATTTTAACACAAGAAAAGAAAAATAAAAAAAAATAAATAAGCTACTCATACACAAAAAAAAACCAAGTAAATAATATATAAAAACAAAACTCACTTGGCTGCTTCTGCTGGGGCTTCTGCTGCTGCTGGTTACCGCCGAGGTGCATAAAGGGTCCACTACCCGGTGCGCCCGAGCCTGGGGCCAGCGATCCGCCGCCCGAGTTGCCAACCATGTTGGCCAGATTGGGGCCACCCAGGTTTCCAAACGGATTGCCATTGCCGTATCCAGGGCCACCAGGAGCTCCGGAGCCATTTCCACCACCAACGCCCGGCATAGAAGGGGCGCCGTGCGGGGGCTGTTGCGGCGGCACTTGCTGCTGTTGCTGCTGCTGCTGGGGAGGAGCGTTCATCCCGCTGGGCATTGGAAAGTGTTGCGGCATAACCTGGGGCGGGCCGTTCTGGAGCTGCGCCTGCATGATCGCCGGGTCATTGTGGTGTGGCAACGTATGGTTGTTGACGACGCGAATGTCCTTGATGTCCGAACCCCGGAAGAGGATGTAGTCGTAGATCTGCGACTGCGGCGCAATCTGGAACTGGGTGTCCCGATCCTCCGTACCAAAGGAGCGCACTAAATAGGCGGGAGAACATGGTTAGTACCGTGCAAAAGTCTATTTTGCATATATACATATTCAATTTAAGGTTAGGCCGCCGCGTTTCCTATTTAACCTCAACGCAAGCGGGAATGGAGGAGAGACGAGAAGAGAAACGCATGTTTTGCCGGTATTTGTGTGTTCTCCTTTGCATCCATCCCCACAGGGCACTGACACCCGTAACGGTAGCCGCACGTCCCGTTATCTGGCGCCAAATCGAAATTGTTTTTGCAAGTAGACGTTCCAAACAACTTGCAATAGTGGTGTGGGTGTATGTATGTGTGCCATGTAAAATGCAAAAGCAACACTGTACAACAACAATAGCGAGCGAGACAAAAACAGGGCCAAAGCCAACATGACAAACAAAAAGCATAAGTGAGAGCGCGAGAGACAGCAGGGATAAAGAGAGAGGACAGCGGGCGGCAACTGCATTCTCAAATTACTGTAAAAACTAACAAGAGGAAAAAAAAATGTGGACAAGAGAACGAACGCAAGAGAAATTGGAAGATTTCGTTTTCTTCCATTTTCTTTTTCGATGAACCGTTTTTTACAGCGATTTTTGGCGCAGATTACGGCACCTATATCCCATATATATAGAGTTGAGGGGGCGGAAAAGCCATTACGTGGGAGAAATTGGGGGACTTACCACTCGACAGCGCGATGGTGCACTCCTGCGGATCCACGGTGTACAGGCGGCCCTCATACCTGATGTCCGCCTTGGAAATGAGGCTTATTTTCGAGCCCAACTCAGGCAATCCCCCGCTCATCTTGGTTATGCTTCACTGTACCTCACTCACTCCGAAATGCAAACTATTATTATTAGGTGTTTGCCAACGGCGCGCGGCGTAGCAATTGCTCACAAATTTCTGGCAAAAGCAAACAATTGTAGCGAGCGCGACGACAACGATTTCTCGATGGTTTCAACCTCTCCGCTACTTCTCTTCTGTTCGCTTTTCGTTTCGGTTTTTTCTCGGTTCTCACGCGCAATTACTTTCCAGTTTCAGGGCGATTTTGCGGCCAATCGCCTTTTGGCCGAGCCTGCTATATACTCCTGCGTTTTCGCACAAGTGTGCGAAACTCTTTTCCAATGTCTGTGGTGGAGCACACACGGCCTTAAATGTGCAAATTGCAATTTTCGACGCACAAATCTTTTTTCCGTCCGTCTGCAAAAACCTACCCGTCGAAAATGAACGATTTTTAGCGAGTGCCGCGATGGTATCGATGGTTCTGCAGGCTCTAAATTAGAGCTGACGCCTTGGTCATTTTGTAGATAGTTGTAGCTTTTTTCAGTTTTCTACCCACAAGCTTTCCAAGTTTTGGATTTCGCTTATTAAAATTTAAACAATTTGACAAAGTATTTGTGATTTAGTAAATAATCGTTAATTAAATTCTCCAAAGAAGTATACAGAAGGAAAGGAGTTTCTTACCTTGAAGCCACGATTTTTCTGCTTTTGACCACCATCCTCGCCCGAAAACGAGCCGAATGTCGTCGTTTTTCATTCGAGATAATTAGAATATTTTGATGGAAATCCCTAATGAATGTACATTAACTAAAGGTTGCTGCCGACATCCCCGTCACCCATAAAATTCATCATCATTACTTTTTCTACTACTACTACTACTACTACTTTTTCTTTTTCGTCGTTGTTAATTTCCTTATATTTGTCAATTTGTTTATTTTCTGTCAATTACTGTCAACTAGAGCTACAAAGGAAAACTCGATATTTTTTCGATCTATCTTCCTTAGATTATTATTATTCAACTTATTATCTGTGGTTAAATTTCTTATATTTGAATTCAACCCATCCCTAGTTATTTCCTCACAATAGTTTTAAGTCAGCCCTTGTGCTATCGACGCTATGTCATCTCTAGCTTCACTCGGCGCTTCTTTTCTCTCCCATTCAAAGCAAATCGCCAACTGAAAATGCGCTGGCATTTTATGGCTTTTTCGCTCAATTAATTGTTTTAAAGTGCATAAAATATAACGTTATCAGCATGCCACCTCAACTGGATCCGATAAGCGTGCGCACGGCACGACTGAACAACCTGATTCTGGGCAAAGGAGTCGGCGTCTGTGCGAAACCCGCGGGAAATGCCAGCGGATCGGGGGCCTCCGTTTCATCCGTCAGGAGAAGCGTCGTTCCTGTAAGCACCACCAGTGCCGCTGTGGCAGAGGCCGTCTGCCGGGAGGGTCTTCTGGATGCCTTCTGTCTGCTGTACAACGAATGCGACAAGGACGCGCTGAAAAAGCGCGATCGCAACATCGCGGAGTTTGTCAATAAATGTGAGTCACTTGAAAGTTTTGAGCATTCCAAACCTTAAGGTTTAATATTTGAACCGGAAGTAATCCTCCGACTACCTAACATTACCATTTATTCTGACTCGTTTTCTCTCACAGTTCGTCCAATAGTGGAGGAGACCCGCAAACTGCGAGTAAATGCAGATGACTTCCTCATCAAGGGGCTTATTGGTCAGGGATACTTTGGAAACGTTCATCTGGTGGTTGAGAGGCAAACCAATGATATTTACGCCATGAAAAAGATCAAAAAGTCGGTGGTGACCACGTCTCAGGTCAAGGAGGAGCGGGACATCATGTCCATTCGCCATTCCGAGTGGTTAATCAATCTGCAATATGCTTTTCAGGTGAATTTTCCCCGACCTTTATCCTTTGGCGTCGTTAATTATTTATTACGCTTAGGACAACGATAACCTGTACTTGGTGATGGAGTATATGCCTGGCGGGGATCTGCTCAGTTTGATGTCACGACATGGCCCTTTCGACGAGGACTTGGCTCGCTTTTACCTGGCCGAACTTACTGTTGCGTTGCACACACTCCACGAAATGGGCTATGTGCATCGGGATATCAAGCCGGAGAATATCCTGATAGATCGGTTTGGGCACATCAAACTGGCGGATTTCGGCAATGCTGCTGCCCTAGATCGAGACGGAAACGTGCTAAGCCTCTCGCCCGTGGGAACACCCGATTATATTGCTCCGGAACTGCTGCAGACCATCTCGACCTACAAACTGTCCAAGTCGATGCACGATGTGAGTAGAACTGTACGATCGCAGAGTAGCTGAAATGATGCCAAGGTGTTCGTAACTATAACTAAAGCCATAAACGAACCGTTCTTAGGTAAGCTGCGATTACTGGTCCATGGGCATAATTGGTTACGAGCTAATCTGCGAAACCACGCCCTTTCACGAGGATAACGTGCACGAGACCTACTCCAAAATCCTTTCCCATTGCGAAGAGAGCCACCTGAAGGAGCTGATAAACTTTCCCAGCGACTTGAAGGTGTCTCATAACTACAGAAACCTGATCGAGTCCCTGATCACGAATCCATCGAAGCGTCTGTCCTACGAACGCATTAAGAAGCACCCCTTCTTTGACGACATTCAGTGGAGCTCCATACGTTCGCAGGTTCCGCCAATTATTCCAACTATTAAGTCGGACGACGACACTTCAAACTTTGAAGATGGAACGCGGCACAAGACACGTCGGGATCAGGGAGTGGCCAAAAGGTCGCTGTCAACCAACATGAAATCAAATGACTTCAGTGGCAAGGATTTGCCGTTTATCGGCTACAGCTTTGTGCACATGGAGAAGACGGCCCTCACAGCTGCCAATGATGAAAAGTTGCAGGAGAAGCTAAAGGAACTTTTGCAGAAACTTAAGACCAGGGAGAATGAGATCTCCATGCTTAAACAGGATCTCATGCGAGCACAGCAATCGCTCAAAAAGACCGACAATAAATCACAGGTCGTGAACGATGCCAAAATGGAAATCAAGAAGTTGCAGCATATTATTAAGGAGAAAACCATGGAGTTGGCCAACTGCAAAACGCAGATAAAGACGCTTCAGAGCTCCGCGAAAATAGACGAGGAAATGTGGTCGAAAAAGGAGGCCACTATCACGGATCTCTTACGGTTAAATCGCCAGAAGTACGAAGAGGCCAAGATTGCGTCGGAACAACGATACGAAAAGCAGTTGGCGGACAAAAAACAGGAACTAGCCGCCACACTGCAGAAGATGGATGCCCGGGAGCTAGAGTTCATTGCCAAGAACGATGAGTGCCGGCATATTACCCTCAAGTTGGAGAACTACAAGGATATGGTACAGCAGCTCAAGGATCAGCATCTCAAGTCCGAGGCGAACAGCGAGGAGCAGAGACGCCAGATGGCCGAATCGTATGAGCAAAAGCTTTCAGATCTGCGGAAAAAGGTTCGTGACTCGCAGGACACTCATCGTCGCCTCACCATGGAGATTAAAGAGATACGAACCGAACGGGACGAGTCAATCAGCTCTAGCAAGTCTACCCAAGAGGCAAAGGACGCTACGGAGCGAAATATCGAACAGATCCTGCGTCGGCTTAACCAGGAGATTGCCTCCAACAATGAGTTGAATTCAGAGAAGGTTAAACTTGAGACGAAGCTCAAGTTAAAGGAAAACGACATGCAAGAGATGAAAGCCGAATGCCAACGACTTGAGCGGGAACTTCAGGTAGGTGATATATTATGAACTTCAAACTCATTGAGAAAGATTATGTTTCGTTGATGTTTAAAGCAAGTATGTCATGCATTTTCCCAGTTTATCGATATTAAATTTATATTTCTCTTAAAAGTCAATTAAATCACTTGAAAGCTTTAAATATTTAATTTAAAAAGGCTGGCAGTAAAATAAGTGTCTCAAACACATATAGAAATAATTTAAATTTAATTGATTTTCAATCTGACAATTTTAATGAGACGAAACTTTAATCCATTTTCTCAACATCAAAAAAAATCATAGCTCGTCGAGTGTCGCTGCCAACTAGCTGAATCCTCGCTGGCTTCCCACGCCTCGCCATATGAAACAGCACCAGGCTCTCTGACCGAACTAAACGTCGTCGAAGATCAATTGCGAGCCGACTTGGAGGCAGCAAAGGAGAGCGAGATTCACCAGAAGGGACGTGCTGATCAACTACAGGCGCTAGTCACCAAGCTAGAGCAGATGTTGGAACGTTTTAACGAGCAGAGTCTCTCACCTACCAAGTCGCATACCGCGCGTAAGCCCGGAACCGAGACCGTTGGCGATATGCTCGAGCGCCAGAACGAGAAGCTGGAAGATAAGCTGGCTGCCGTGCGGGAGCAGATGATTGTGGAGCGTCAGGCGGCGCGCACAGCTAATCTGTCGCTCTGGAAGGTGGAGAAGCAGCTGGAGGAAGCGCTGTCTGAGAAGAAACTTCTGGCCCGCCGTATGGAGCTAACAGAGGATCGCATTAAGAAGGCTCAAAATGCTAACGAGGAATCTCAGAGATTGCTGAAGTCGTCGCAGGAGGAAACGCGCCAGCGCGAGGCTCGGATTGATGAGCTTAAGCAGGAGCTGGCCGCTGCCAAGAGGGATGTGCTTAAAGAGCATCGCCAGTGGGAGAAGGCCGAACAGGAGCGCATGAAGTGCAAATCGGAAATAATCGAGCACTTGGCCAATGTGCACAAACTGCAGCAGCAGGAGACTGATGTGCGTCAGAAATTAAAGCAAGTCCAAACCCGCTTTGATGGGCTGACATTGGAAAACAAGAACACCCTAAGGGAGCTGCAGGAGGAACGAGACAGGTGCCGGGCTGCCTCGGATTCCAGTCTGTCGCTGAAAAAGGAGCTTAAGCAACTAACGGAGAACTTCCAGAGACTGAAGTACGCTTGCAGCATCACTGATAACCAACTGACAGAGGTGGAAACGATGCTGAAATCCGAACAGGATAGAAACAAGTCCCAAAAGTCCCAGCTGGATGCTGTTTACGAGAAGTTGAGGGAGCGGAACGATCAGCTTACCGAACTGCGAAAACAGATGGCAGCAATCGAATCCGAAAAGCGTCTGGCCGAACAGCGAGCACAAGTCCTGGCGTCCGAGCTCGAGGAAACCAGACTCAACCTGAAGGAACAACAAAAGAAATTGGTTTCCCAGCAGGATCAGTTGGTAGAGCAGACAAATGCTCTGTTCGCTACCCAAGAGCGCGCAGAACTTCTGGATGGTGAGAATGCCAATTACCAAGTCCAGACTGCTGACTCTGTGCGGGAAATGCTCAACCTGAAGGAGGAAAATGCTCGCATTCTGAGCGAACTCTTCCACAAGAAGGAGGAGGTGAGCAATTTGCAGGCTTCTGTAAGAGATCTGGAATCCGCTCAAGCAGACTTGCACGCTGAGATCGATTCCCTGCAAGACACTTTGGCCGAAAAGGAGCAGTTCTATGTGCAGAGAGACATCAAATCCAATGCCACGTTGGCACAACACAAGAAGCTGATCGATTACCTGCAGGTAAATATATTAATAGATATTTTTGTTTATATTCTGGTTTTAACATTGCTTTAATTCCGTCAGCTCAAGGTAGAGGATCTTTCTGCCAAAAAAAAGAAAACCTTGGCCGACAAGCTCTTTGGTTCCAGCCACACCAATAAGGAGAACGTCTCGCCCAACGATGTGGAGTCTTCTATTCTCTATCGAGCTCTGAAGGAGGAACTTAAGCGCGAGCAAAAGCTATCAAGCATGCTGAAGGAGCAAATAGCTCAGTTGAATGGTGAGTGCCGGCAAAGAAGCAAGCAAAGAGAATTGTTTAATAATTATATTTCAGGAACAGCAACCCTACGCTCTCCGCGCAAGATGGCTGCTGTTAATGGGGACTCGGATGCTCCAAAGCAGCGACCAGTAAGCATTGCTGTCCTGCCGCGCTCCCCACAAAAGCAGGCGGAGTCTCTGAAACGTACTGCAAGCCACGTGGAACTGAAGACCACTGAAAAGACAAGCAGTGAGGAGCAGGCGCATCACCGCTTCGAACTTTCTCTGCAGGAGTCCAAGGAAGGCGCCTCGGACTGTGTGGTCTGTGGCCAGGCCATTATTGCCGGTTCACCCTTCTGGAAATGTAAGGAGTGCAAGGATGTGACGCATCGCAAATGCCGGGCCAATGTCCAGGGGAATTGTGGAACCAAGCAGCCGACGGCTCCGCCAGCCGATGAAGATTTGAGCAGTATTCCGTCTGGGTCTTGCATTAATCTGGACAACGTGGAGAGCAGCGAATATATCGGAACACTGGTCTATAGCTGTGATGGTCCGGAGGATGGGGATCCGGCAGCCAGAAAGGATATCGAGGTAAACTGCGCCTTTGAGGTGGCCGAGCAGCAGATTCTTTTGTTGGGATGCAATACGGGCTTGTATGCATATCACTTGGATTCGCAGCGACTGGTCCAAATCAAGGGTATTGAATCCGTGAGCTGCATGTCAATCTGCTTGCGCCTGGCAAAAGCAATTATGGTGGAAACGGTCGGAGAGAAACTGTATCAATGCGACTTTAGGCAGTTGGAGTCGCGTTGTCACAGTTCCAGTGCCTGTCACAAGCCCGTTTTGGAGACCTCCGCCATCGAGTTGCCCTTCGCGAATCGCACTGCCTCGGAGAAGTGGAAGCTGGTGCTGATTTCCGACGAGGCGGAGAACGCTTTGGATTCGGTGGCCATTGCTGCGACTTCTACCAGGATTGTCATCTTAAAATACGACCTTAAGGTGCATATGTTTAAACCAGTTCGAGCTCTGGACACTGCCACTCCCGTCACCTCCATATTCTTTACGCGCCACTCGGCCATTGTCACCTCGGATAAGTTCTACGAGATCGATTTGATCAACTATGCGGCCGAGGAGTTTGTAGATCTCGCTGAAAAGTCAATGCAAAACACTGCGAAATGGCAGCCGCTGACTGCCGTGCGTATTTCTCGGCAGGAGTACCTGCTTTGCTTTGCTGAGAGCGGCGTTTTTGTGGATGAGTTTGGCTGCCGATCCAGACCATACGACTTGAATTGGATGTATGCCCCCACTGGCTTTGTCTATCGCGAGCCCTTTTTATTCGTTTCCCACTACCAGAGTGTTCAGATTATCCGTTTGCATCGATCCTTTAGCAAGGAGTTGGCTAACGGAGGAGACAATAGCTCGGAGACATCCGAGTCGCCAGAGCTGCAGCGTGTCTACTTGCCCCACTATATGTCCACCCTGTTGGCGAACAGTGGCGATATCAACCTATACACACTCTCGATTGACAAGAGGCCCTGTAATGGCACACAGAAGATCTATCACTTGGACACGGTCCAGGCATTCAAGAAAAAGCTGAACGTTTCCCTGGAGACCATTTCATCGATAGCCACAACTGTGACTTCCGGCTCCACGATGACAGGTGATAGTGTATAGATTTGGGAGGGAAATTCAAAAAGGAATAAGAACTCTAAAAGGTACTACAGTCTCTCAGTAGTAATTATATTTAAAATACATTATATATAAATTATTTTTAACTCAAAGGAAATCTCAGAAATCGATGGACCAATTTTAAACCATTTTAATTGAATTCAATAACAAAATCGAACTTGTGACAATTTTTCATTTAGTGGTTAACATTTGATTTATTTTTACTTAAAAGACATGCATTTAAATATTTTGTATAACCATTGTTGCTGTAAAAAACACAAATAAAATGATTTTTGGCTTTTACAAGGATTGCTTTTCGGTTATTTTATTTTTAACTGAAATTCAAACAAATTTGAGAATTCATTTCATAGAATTTTAAGGATTTAATAAACATTTATTTACCTATATTTAGGTTTAAATATTTTAAGCTGCAATTAAATAATATGCGGAAATTATAGAGGCTCGGAGGATGCGTAAGTCCTTGGGATTAATCAACGAAGAGCAATAACAATAGGAGAGGAGCATAGCTCGATTTGAAGGTTCTCAGAGTCAAGAATTCAACGCCCTTAAGGTAAAGTATTATGTTATTATGTTATTATATTACAATTATATTTTAATTAAAATTTTTTTAAACTAATTTATTAAAAATTATTTTTTTATAGCTAAATTCGAAGTCCGAATTAAGGCCTTAAGCAGCAGGAGCGATAGCTTTTCGAAATTAAATTCCATGGTAAATCTGTGTGCCAAGCTTTTTGGGGGTGATCCCAGGGTAGCTTTCTGGCAGCAGCAGCAGCAGCTTTCAGTGTCCCGCAAAGCGAAAGCCCCGGAGAGATGCTTGTGGTGGTGCCTGTTGTCCGCTCTCTGCTCTTCACTACTGTACAGAGCGGGTCGCTGGACGCGGAACTGCAGCAACACCGCCGTTACCGTAAATTGTGATAATTGATTTCAATTTGTTTCATGAAGGCGGCGGCACCCTTCTCAAGCGAGATGTTTCAAACGGAGCTGAACCTTTGCGCGCGCAGTAGGGTCGCAGACTCCACAACGGCGGAACAGAATACGTCCAGGACGACGCTGATATGCCGGGCTTGTCTGGTCCTCCTAGGTCCCCAGGATGCCGCCTACAGCCTGGACAGCGAACACGACTTGGCGAGGAAATATTTTGGCTGCACTGGCGGCGATCCGGCGAAGGATGAGGACGACGTTCTGGCCCAACTGGTGGTCCTAAAGAGCATCTGCGAGTGCTGTTATCAGTTGGTGCAAAAGTTCTATGCATTTCAACGCATGTGCGAAGAATCCTCGCGTAATTTTGAGAAGCTGCTCCTGGACATTGACTTGTACTGTCTCAAGGCGCAGGAGGATGGTGTCGCCGCTGCCGTGCCGCCAGATTTACCGGATACCCCTTCGGAAAGCAATGAGTCCACCAATCAGGAGGAGCAAGCCGAGGCCCCAAGCATGGAATCACTTGAGGAGATTGTGAGTGTGTGCACCCATGTGTCTCCACTTTAATCTAATCACAATATCGGTGCCGAATTTGTTGCCTAGCAGCAGCAGGGAAAAAAGACAATACTTCCTCCTACGCGGCGTGGCGGCCATAAACATAAACATTTCTGAGTATTTGTTTGTATACAACTATTTTTGTTTGCCGTGATAGCGTGTCGAGGAAAGGAGGCACGTCTCGAATAAGTCTTTTATTTATTTGGTTTTTTTATTTAAAGGCATATACAAAAAATTGGCGCGTGGCAGATCTATATAGTTATTTAAGGCTCTTAAATTAAAAGTATATTTTTAATTAATGTCAATAGATTCAGTCAATATCTAGATAGGCGAAATGTATATGTGTAAAGAATAATGTATTAAGATAAATAGAAAAATCAAATGAAATATTAAGAATAGGTATTCAGAATTCAGAATTCAACATAACAGTAGTTTCTACAAAAATAAAAAAACATGTTCAGTCTTAGGGCGCTCAGGTATAAAATGAAAACTTTTATATTTAAGGGGCTCAGAAATATTTCGATTTATTATCATCATTATTATCTTTTATTTTTATACAGAAGTACTTCCTAGTTGCTAAAATATCTAATTCAGATAATAAAATTAAGATAGCAAAACCTATATTGCGGCAGATCAATGACCCTGAACTATTAAGAAATTTTACTTCTATTTCCTACCTAGAAAATGCGATAAGATACGAGGTAATGGTAAATGAGTTGATAACACAAGAGTAGAAGTATAGATAATTAAAAAATAGGTTTACGAGGAAACTAAATTCATTGTTAAGGTAGAAATTAAGTATTTTATTTTAAATATTTGTAAATACGCATGTGAATTCTTTTCCTCCTTTTTTCAAAAAAATTAATCAAAAGTATGTCAATACACTTCCTTTTTAGTTTTAAATATTACTTTAAACTGAAGTTTTAGTCTTATTTTAAATCGAAGTCACTAAATACCTCTAGGCTCTGCCATATTCTATTTTAATATAAAATAATTAATTGCACATTTGAAATTACTAGAAAAGGATGCCATTTTCCAAAGACGTATTCGGAAGTATGCTATGAATTTTTTTTTTTAGAAAAACCAAATATTATATATCCAATAATATATATTTTTTTTATAAAATTTTTCCAATGACTTTTGAAGCATAGTCTCTCTGTATCTTATGACTCCGCTGTATTTTTACCTATTTTTAAAACGTCCTCTTAAATTATTTAACTTTTACAATATTCCAATTAATAAACAGGATGAAGTGTACATAATCGAGGACGAAGGTAGCAAGGAGGATCTCGACAAGGAAAAGGTTTCCCGCCCCCCTGCCCGATTCAATAGGACGAATGGCCAGCGGAAACGGCGAGTGAGACACACCCTTGACTGTGGCATATGTCAACGCGGCTTCTACAAATCTTCCCTGCTGGAGGCCCATGTGAAGCAACAGCACGAGGGTGTGGAACCCTATACCTGCGTCCATTGCGGCAAGAGCTATGCGAGGGCCAATTTACTAGACACACACCTGCGAGAGATGCATTTCAATGGTCGCGAGCGGGTGACCTTTCCCTGTCTTAGCTGCAACAAAGTGTACACAGCGGCGCGGAGTCTCAAATATCACGTCAAGCGGCAGCATGAGACGGAGTCCTCCACCTATGAGTGTCAGTATATTTGCGAACAGTGCGGGAAGTCCTTTGGGCGAAAGGCTCACCTAACCCGCCACAAAGCTACGCATGGCAAGCCTGAGGAGCGAAAATATCCCTGCGAGCACTGTGACCAGAGGTTCCACACCAAGGAGAATATGATGGATCACCTGCAGCGAAGACATGACAATAAAGACTTACTTCGATGCAGGAAGTGCGGACGCATCTTCCGGATGGGATCAGACCTCAGCAAACACTCGTGTAGAGCCAAGGACTAGACTAAATGTAGTTTAATAATTTGTTTTATTTATGTAAGTGATTTTTCAATAACATCAAGCTAACTCAACTGTTACAAATGATTCGAATTACTTGGAATTTGTTGGGGAGAACTGCCGAACGAATAAATGGATGGATGGCGACACTAGTACATGACTGAGTGGTTGATTGATTGGTGATTCGGTGAGGCTACACTCTCTAAAATTAGCTAACATTCACATAATGGCCGGGGCGCAGCACAGTCGCTTCTAAATCATCATCATCAGTACAAAAGGCAAGGTTTGCACCGCCCTTTAGCTTCAAAATCATGTATAAAAAACAATTAACTAAAAGTTATATATGCTTAAGCTTAAAGAACACGACAGTTTTTAAAATTACATATTACCAATACATTCATAGATCATATATATATCATTAATTTGTTGGTTTGAAAAAAATGAGAGTAAAACCAGATTATCCGACAATTACATAGGAAAATGCACGGTCACCTAAATCAGCATAAGCGATGCATGTTGAGAATGGATAATGAGTGGTGAGGAGTAAAAGTAGTGGCGGATCTGTTCGGTTCGGATGAATGGAGTTTGCTTGCACTATATGTTAATAAATACGCCGCAATATGAGCATAGGATCGCGCTTCGTTGGCCACCGGCCACCTAGGTGTCCTTGTGTTTTTCATAGAACACATCTAAATATTTTTTGTACTCCTTTTGATCGTTCCACATCATCGCGGCCTGCGCATTCAGTGGACTCTCGTTGTTCGGCTCGCCCAGCAGCGATTGGATGGACAGCAAAATGGTGCGCACATCGTACAGCGCCGACCACTTGTCCTTCAGTATGTCCAGACAGATGGCGCCCTGCAGATCGACGTTCGGGTGAAAGCAGGATGTCAGGAACTTGACCACGGGCGCCGCATACGGATATGAGTTGGGAAAGTCCAGCGACAGCCGGTACGTCTGCCCAGCGTATACGGTATTCAGGGGGCCGGCGATGGTGCCGACCCACTTGAATATGTTCTCGCCGTCGGGGAATGCCGAGATGCCCTTCTCGTTGGCCATCATCAGATTCATCAGTTCCTTGTGCAGTCTGCGGGAGTTATAACGGGGATTAGCTGTGTGTCTGCCGTTCGATTTCCGCTTCGGGCGACCCACGCTTACCTTTTACTCACGGCGTGGTTATCTTTCACGGGCAGCGAGTCGTCGCTGTGCTTGGTGCCCCCGGCCCCAGCTCCGCCGCTCTGTTCGGGGCTTATGTTCTGGGCCATTTCTGCTTCACGGACTCGGATGTTGGATGGTGGGAGCGATGCGATGCGACGCGCTGCAATTTATTGGGTGTGTGCTTGTGTGTGCGAATTTTGCCTCGTGCCGTGCCTCAGGGCGGACGCAATGCGATTTCCTTCACTGACTATATTTTACTGTATAGTGAAATTTGGTTGAATAATTTGGGAATACGCGTCTGTTGCTTTAACAGCTATTTTTTTTTTCACTTTTGTGTGAAAACAAAATGGAAGGAAGACACTTATCGAATGATTTTCTCTCGATAGCCAACTGTGCGATAAGTCGATTTTCCTACTAGATTTCCCAGCTCGGCGTCATTGCCCCACTTTGCGCGCCAAATTTAGAAGCGGAACTATGGGAAAAAATTAAACATTTTTATGGAAAGAAAGAATAATTAATAAATAATAAATAATCTGTTAATTTATGTTTTTAATTTGTAAATATATCCAATGCAGCCGGATGGCAGTTTACCCACACTGCTTAGGTACAACATACGCTACTGGTACCTGACGAAATTTCACAACACTGCTAAAATACGTTTCAAGAAATTTAAGAGGAAATGGACGAAAACAGCCTAATTTACGGGCTGGAATTGCAGGCCCGTGCCTTGACTCCCCAGTATGGCGAAAGCAACGACGTTTGCTTCTTTATAGCCACCAATTCCTTGAAGCCGACGAATCAGGTGCACCTTATTCAGTATGAGGAGGAACAGGGAACCGTGCAATCGAAGGTAAAAAGTGGGGAATTACCTGGAACATTACTAAATGATCGCCTTTTTAGGTATTCGAACATGCCTTGGGGGAAGTGTGGAAGCTGAACAGTTGCCCCCACAACTCCCGCCTACTGGCATCCGTCTACAATGTCCAGAAAGGAGCCCAGGTGCTTGCCCAATCAGCTCTGCTGACATTGCCAGAGGACCTAAAGGCGGCCTCAGATGCGGAGCAATTGAAGTCAGAGTACTTGCCTTGGGAGCAGGTTGAGGTGCTAGACACCGAGAGCTTTGGTGAACGGGTGAAGACCGTCGAATTTCATCCCAGTCAGGAGCAAACGTTGGCCTGCGTCGTGGACAACAAGGTGGCCGTGATGCAGCGTGCAGAGTCTGAAACCCGAGTGGTGGCCGAGGTGCCTGCCACGGGGTCGGCCAGTGCCAAGCACACGTCACACTTCACCACCGGCAAGTGGTCGCATCATCACCAGGGACACCAGTTCCTCACGCTACACGACGGCAACCTGAATGCCTACGACGTACGCGACACACAGCACTGTGCCTGGAGCATCAGCGACGCCCATGGTCAGATGGTGCGCGATCTGGACTGCAACCCCAACAAGCAGTGCCACCTAGTCACTGGCGGCGATGATGGCTACCTGCGGATCTGGGACTGCCGGATGCCCAAGGCGCCAGTTTTTGAGCGCAGCGATCACTGCCACTGGGTGTGGTCCGTGCGTTTCAACACATTCCACGACCAGCTGCTCCTCTCCAGCTCCAGTGACTGCAAGGTGCTGCTCACCTGCGCTGGCTCTGTGAGCTCAGAGACCCAAGTCCAGGCCAGTCTAGATGACACAAATTTCGGCGGTAGTGGCGGCGGAGCAGAAACGGAAGAACATCGCCACAAATTGTTGCCGGACGGACTCTTGCAGACCTTTGACCAGCACGAGGACTCTGTATACTGTGCGGAGTGGAGTAATGTTGATCCCTGGATCTTTGCTTCGCTCAGCTACGACGGCCGCGTCATAATCTCAAAGGTACCCAAGCAGTACAAGTACCAGATTATATTTTAAGGAATTAAACGTAAAGCTAACTAAAGGGAGTAAAACTACTGCTTAGCCTGTGTCCTCGGATGTGCAGTCGGAGGAATCGTTAGGATTGGCCGTCTCCACGGAGCAAACCCGCTTGATCAGCTCGTTTTCTATCTCCACAGTGCCATTGTCCACGGCCTCCTCCATTTGCACGTACTCAATGGTGGCCGGAGCTGTCTTTTTGGCCACCGCCGTCGCCAGCGGAGCAGGAGGCGATACTGTTGTTGTCCGTTTGGCCTGGGCTTCCGTATCATCCTCGGCCTCCTCAGCCAAACTGCTGCGTTGCGGCTGAACCTCGGCGTAGATGGCGGGAAACTGCTGCTGCAGCTTCTGCTTGATGACCCGTATCTTTCGGAATATGTAGTCAAGATCCTTTTTCATATCGTTGAGGCACTTGACATGTCGCTTGAAGTCCTCGCTGGCACTTTTCAGGCGACTCTGGGACAGGGCATTGCAGTTGAGCAGCATCTCGTTGGTTTTTTCGAAGCGCTGCAGCCTGAGGAATATATTAAGAATGATTCAGAAGATCTGGGTAGCTTCTTGTCTAGCTTACATTTGCTTTTGTGCTCGTATCATGGTCTCCACATCGCCCTGATTCACCATCCCGGCCAGGCTTTGAATGAATGCTTCTGCTGCTGAATTGCCAAAGCCCGTGAAGGACTCCATATCCGGTGTGGCGTCCTGAGATTGGTGTACATCTGCCATATGGCCCAAGTGGCTCATTATTTACCTGGTCAAATGTGAATTAGTCAATTGGGTTTTATGTTTACTTATTTTAATTGTTTACTTACTTTTTTTGGTGGTGCTTACTTTGTGGGAAGTGAAATAATAGACTGTGAGATCTCTGGTTCTTAATAATATTAATGTTTATATCCTGTAATAGCTTTTATTTGTTTTAACTAATCATTATTCTACAGAATGACGTTTTTGTTTGTAATTTTAAGCTTAAGAAAATTTACTTTGTAACAGCTGTTTTAGGTACAAGTTTTAAGTAGTGCTGGACAGCGCCAAATTATAAGGAACAAGGTTGATAAATAATAAGTTTAGACTGGCAGAACAATTTAATTTTTTAATTTAATTTGGATTGTTAACCTTAATTAACTTCTCAGATATAACTTATTTTTATTACAAATTTTTAAAACACATTTTTATCGAATGTTGTGGTATAATTTTGCTTTCGCCAATGCGGTCATACTTAAACCGGCTGGGAACTTTGGCGATCAAGTTAATTTAATCAAGTTTTGATTTTGAAATAAAGATGAAGCTAGCTCCAACTGTCAAGTTAAACAATGGCTATGAAATGCCAATTCTTGGCCTGGGAACCTACAATGTGAGTAACATAATCTTGATAAAAGCTATTTAATCAAGGAGAAGGTTATAAATGTTGATAGAATGTTCCATTCCTTCGGGACTGTAGAGCAATTGTGAAATTGTCCAGGTCGTAATCAAGTATGTTGTGCACCCGTTATCTGTAGCTAAAGAAATCTCGTTGTGTGGATGCAGTGCGCCACGCCCTAGAACTGGGTTATCGTCACATAGACACCGCCTTTCTGTACCGGAATGAGGGACTTGTGGGCAAGGTTTTGAGGGAATTTGTGGGGGCGAGAAAAGTGCAGCGAGAACAGGTGTTTCTGGTCACAAAGGTGAGTCCCTGAAACGGTGCTCATTGGGTATATATGTATAGGAAATCCATATCCTCGTAGCTCTGGGACACCTATCATGAATCAAAGAGGGTGCAATATGCCTGTGCTTTACAACTGAAGCAACTGGACGTGGACTACATAGATCTTTACCTGATGCACTCGCCGGTGGGCGTTCATTATATCTCAGATGACGACATAATGCCTCATTTGGAGAACGGAGAACTGTGGACAAAGTGAGTCGAGGCCCCAACCTGTACCTCCCTCCAGCAACCAGAAACTGATCATTGCTGATCCCTCCAGCAACGTGGACTACCTAAACACTTATAAAAGCATGGAGCAACTGGTGGACTTGGGACTCGTACGCAGCTTGGGATTGTCCAACTTTAATGTCGCTCAGTTGCGGAGATTGCTAGAGAGTTGTCGTGTTAAACCCGCTGCTCTTCAAATCGAATGCCACCCGGAACTAGTGCAACTCCAATTGATTGAGCTCTGTAAGTTGCACAACATTACTGTGGTTGCCTACTCGCCACTGGGTCGACCCACCACCGGCAGACCCTTGCCTGAGTACTATAAGGATACAGAAGTTTTGGCCATGGCTAAGAAATACCAGAAGACACCCGCCCAAGTGGTTCTCAGATATTTGGTGAGAACACCTCAAAATTTGAGCGGCGCACGAGCAGATTTAATTGCAAATGTTCTACAGATCGACCTTGGCACGGTTCCCATTCCCAAGGCGGCTCAAAAGGGTCACCTTATGGAGAACCTAGACGTCTTCGATTTCAAGCTGACACCCGAGGAGCTACTCCACTTTGAGACTTTTAATCGAGGTCAGAGAATCTGGAAGTTCGAGAAAGCCAAGAATCATCAGTATTATCCCTATTAGATTGAGTTTATATAAAGCATTTAGTCAAAGAATGAAAAATCATATAGTAAGAAAAGAATTGCAAATGAGAATGTAAATTTTAATATGAATTGCTAATGAGTTTTTCGAGGCGGGACACCATTTATTTTTCGTTACTTCACATTCTGTGAGGTGTCATGGATTTTATTGTCGGGCTCCGAACTGGACATTCGGTGCCCGAGCCTGACATAAGAACTATATCATATCGGTAACGACACACACATTTGGAATCGCTTCAGAATTGGATCGCTTTTATTTATTAGTTATATTTTAAGCTACAAATTTGCGCGATATAAAGATGAGTAAGAATCCGTTGGAACTTCCAAAGCCTGAAGAGGAGGTGGAGCCCCCATGTACCAAGCGCGATTTCTTGGAACGCGCCCTGGCCAACGTTGTGGATCGTGCCCGAAACCTTAAAATGAGCAGTGTGGAGGATGTGACAAATATTTTTGACAAATCCTTAGAGGCAGCCCCAGAATGCGAGACCAAGCCATCGTCCGTCAAGACTGGAGTCTCAAAGTCCAAGCTCGTCGGCACTCGGAGTCGCTTATTGCGCAGGCTGCAAAAAACAGAAACGAAGGTACAGACTCCACATGGTGTCCAGTCGCAGACTGTTCGTTTGCCGTTGCCGCCGCCACCGCCGCCTCCCTCGCCACGCTGTCCGCAGGCTAATGATATATGTGTGGCTTTTGAGCACGCTAAGAATCTGGTGGACAACTACCAGCAGACGGATGAACTGGTCGACCGGCTGCTGGAAGAAGCCACAGAATTGAATCGGGAAATTCTTTTCCAGTGCCAGCTGCAACGCGAGGCGGATCTGGTTCGCGACATCGAGGTGGAGTACAGCGAAGACTACATGTACGTCATGCTGGAGGCCATAAGGGCGGAATTCAAAGACCCAGACCCTAGTGATATGTAGAGCTTGAACTTAGTTTCCAATAAATAATCATTATATGAATATGTGTGCTTTAAATATATTTTTTATTAAGTTATAAGCCAGGAACTCTAAGCTAAGAAAAAACCAATCTTTACTTTAACTGTTAACATATAAGTTTATTTAATGTAACTATTTTATATTTTGCAGTCCAAGGACAACGAGGGTGAAGCTGCGGTGAAGCACGCCATCGATGTGGGTTATCGTCATATTGACACGGCTTATTTCTACCAAAACGAGGCTGAAGTGGGCAAGGCCATAAGGGATAAGATTGCCGAGGGAGTGGTCAAGCGTGAGGATATTTTCCTGGTGACCAAGGTAAGGATCAAAGATTGTGTTAGTAATACATATTTTTTGAAAATTTTTATTTATAAAACAATAGCCCGTGAAATACAAAAAATATATAGTTTTACGTAGAAAAAAAGGTTCCCATCAATACTAATTTTATAACAATTAATTTTGCTCGATCCTCTCACTTACTCAATCCGTTTGCCAGCTGTGGAATGTTTTCCACGATCCCGCCCTGGTGGAGGGAATTTGCCGAAAGCAGCTGGCCAACTTTGGTCTGGAATACATCGATCTCTATCTGATGCACATGCCAGTGGGCTACAAGTACATTGACGAGACCAACCTGATGCCGAAGGATGAGAACGATGTGCTTCAACTCAGCGATGTTGACTACCTGGACACATACAAGGCAATGGAGAAGCTGGTGAAGTTGGGTCTGGTCCGCAGCATTGGGGTCTCCAACTTTAATAGCGAACAGTTGGCACGCGTTTTGGCCAATTGTGAGATCAAACCGGTCACCAACCAAGTGGAGTGCTCGCCTGCTCTCAACCAGAAGGCTTTGACGGCCTTCTGCAAGAAGAACGATGTTACTTTGACGGGATACACGCCATTGGGCAAGCCAAAGCCTGATATTCAAAAGCCGGACTTTATATATTCCCCGGATGTGACTGCTATTGCCCAGAAATATGGCAAGACAACTCCGCAGGTCGTGCTGCGTTATTTGGTTAGTAGAAAGAACTCCTTGATTCCTAGAGATTCTGTTTATTTATATTTATTTACAGGTTGGCCTGGGCGTTATCCCCATTCCAAAATCATCGAATCCCAAACGCATTTCGGAGAATTTTAATATCTTCGATTTTGAGCTGACCCCCGAAGAGATGGCCGTTCTCGATGGCTATCACACCGGGGAGCGTGTGGTGCCATTAAATTTGATTAAGGGTCAGAATCATAAGTACTATCCCTTTTCCATTGAGTTTTAAACTACAAAGAAACCAAAGAAAAACCAAAGCTTTCAGTAGAACAGTCTCTGACATGTAGCAGTACACGTAATCAAGAATAAAACTATTTTGTTACACATATACAGAAAAAAAGTAATATGTACTAATTCTTGCTAGAAACATTCAACGCGCCAAGGTCATTGTGCTTGCTTGCTTCATAAAATCTCACCTTCCTTGGAAAGATCGGAATATCTAAGAAAACTAAGATCAAATGGGAGCATCGATCTTTGCCACGGCACGTTTGGCCATAAAACGGGGAAAGGTGACAATGTTTGGAATAAGACTGAATGAAAATAAGACAATTTTAATGGCTAATGTAAGTCATCTAATTTAAAGATCATAAATGAACAACAGGGGGATAATTATAAAGCATTAAACAATATTTGATCATTTGATCATTTCAAATCTTTAGACTTATGTATTATCTAAAGAATTTTGTTTGGTTTGCTTCTTTGAAAGCATGGGTCAATTATTAAGTTTAATTGAGTTTTTCCACTCATACTATTCAGACAAAATGTATAATAGTAGATTATATTAAACAGCATATTTATTCTAACAGTAGGAAAAGCAATCGTTGGAAACTAGCAATTTGTATTTATGTTTTTGTTTAATGTATTTCTTAGATTCCCATTTAAGTCCCCAAAATATTTGTTTTCTGGATTTCCCACCTATCACTGGATCTATAAATGCAATATTAACCAAAATATTTAAAATATCATGCGGAAGCTATTAGATCCGCCAACCGCATAAATGAAGCATGAAAGTATTATGGCCATTTGGGTGATGTTAGCTAATTGCTGTTAGGGATTGCTCAGTACATTTGGGTTAATCGCCGTCGCCCGCTCGCCCCGAAACCTTTGTAAATAGTCACCTCTAGCCGGTGCGAGGTGACGTCACCCTCCGTAAACCCTAAAAACAAGAGATACTTAGGAGTGAACACGCGCCGAATCAAACTATTATCGTTAAGCTTTTGAACTCTCGTGGCAAGGAGGATCCATCATGCCGGGTTTCTTGGCCCCGCTTGGCTGGGAGAGGAACGCTGGCATGCGCCACCTTGACCCAGGCCAAGAATACTATAACGAAGACGTCAGTAGCCAGCCTTTCCAAACCACTTTCCCGTCGGCCATCCCATCCCCAAGATCGGACTGGGTTCGGGTTGCCCCACTCACTCTCAGCTGGTTCCACTCAACCGACGACCGCGCTGAGCTGGGCCAAGCGGAGCTGAGTGAAATCGCTGCTGCCGAGAGCGAGGTTTAAATAAATTTTCAGCCCGAAAATTGGCAGTTTCGCTCAAAGCGTGCCCACGTTCACATCGTCGCCAGTTGCGGAGCTCAAACACGGATATTCCGGCGATCAATTAGAGCCCCGGGGATACAAATATTGTTATATAAGATTATCGTCGAGAGCGAATTGTGAAACCCCCTCCGAAACCCCAGTAGTGCCAGTGCGTAAATCAAAAGTGAGTTCAAACCAACAGAAATCCACCACATACGAATATATCAGCTCAAAATTAGCGACGAAGGATCCGAGACATGTGTTCCATCATCGGGGGCATTATGTAAAAGGCCTGGGAAAAGCTCATGTAGCGGCGAAGAAAAACTTTCGCTTTCACCAAGTACAGCTCTTTTTGCAGCGCAGTTGCGCGCATGCGCAGCGACATTTGTAGACCGTTTTGCTACTGTTTACCTGGATTACCACCTGGCTTTGGCTAGACTTTGTCTGTACTGCCGGAAATATTCGAAAATTGGTTGTAGGAAAATTAATTGGCTTGGAAATAGATAGTAGATCTGCTAGTTTTCAATTCTTGTAAAAAAGGATATCTTGTAAATATCAGAAAGGAAGGAGGAAATATTGTGAAAACATATTAGAAATTTTAAAGATAGATATTTTGTGTAATATTAATTTGTGATTAAAAATCTATAAAAGTACTTTTTCAAAATTAAAAGGGGATCGTTTAGTGAGCATCTAATTAAACATGCAAGTTGAAGTGTTATCAAGAGATTTGCTTATTATATTAAAACACAAAAAGTACAGTCTATGTAAACTTAAAATATTTATTTCGGCGTTTTTTATTTTCTAAATTTTTTTCAGTAAATATATATACGCTTAAATTAATTAAATTAATTTCTGAAGAAATAAAAAAAGGAACACCCTTTAGAAGTTAAAATATTGAGACTTTAATATTAGGGTAAAGTTGTTAGCAGTGGTAATATTTTATATTTAAATTTAATTAAATTCTCAAAAATCTACTTTAAAATCTTTTTAAAATTGTAAACTTCAATCTACACCCTGTATTACTTTTCCCTCAGTGCACCCAGATAGATGCTAGGTTTTAAAAGCAGGTGCGTGGGCGTAACCAAGCAAAGATTAGGCATTTTAATACCTTTTTTAATCACGCTGTATTGACCCACTGCCAGCCAATTATTTTACGGCCGATAGTCTTGAGTGCTGAGAGGTTTGAGCCTCGTCGCGGGTTTTGTAATTCTGTTTGCTGTTTGCTGGCTTAATTGCCGAGGCCCGCAAGGTCTTCTCGGCCGAAGTTGGCCAACGCCATAAAAGCCAAGTTGGATGGTGGCTTGTACTTGTGCGAGCGTTGTTCGAGTGTGGGTATACTGCAATTTGTGCGCTTCGCATATAAATATTCATGGCAAGTGGCAGTGGCTATTGTGCAATTGCCAGGGACGCAGTCCCAGCCGTCGACGTGACGATTTCCTTTGACCAATAACCAATAGCGGCAACCTCGACTGTTATTCTGGGCGCCATAAACCGTAGGCCAGTAAATCCCCTCGAGTGCAACTAATGGAGTGTTTGCTCGGACCCTGACTTGACCAACATGACTTGGATTAGTAGGCCTTGGCTGTCGAACGTGGCCAGGCTGCCTAATGACTCTGCTGCATCGCCATTAGATTCTCGGCACATGAATATATCTAAAGCACAACTCATCCGGGGAACATTAGCGATCGGAGCGATCTCTGGCCCTGTAATTGTGACAGAATGCAATCTGCATGATAATCCGGAAAGGCAGATGCAAATATCGCCAAGTCGTAAATTCGCTAGCTCGTAGCTCGTATATATTCCAAATGCTCGAAACTGAGGCACAGCTAACGCATATATTGCCAATGTGCACGGTCATGGGGTGGGATTGAGCAAAAGGCACTGTCAGAAATAGGGTGTTACCTCCAAAGAAATTTGGGTTTATTAATAAATTAAAATTAAGTATTTCTTGAGAAAATAGTGAACTGAAACCTAAAGCAGATAGATATACAATAGATGCTGGAAGAACATCAACGTTTATTGACTTAAAAACCAATGTTTAACGATTTTACATTAATATTTTTCAATTTTTTTGCAACCGTCGACAACATCAATATTAAAGGAAATAGAACTTCAGTTCTCTGTCTGAAAATTAAAAGTATTTTTTTTTAATGGGCTTTTACAAGTGTTTTCATGTTAACAAGACAAAGTGTTTTTCCGGGCATACTTTAAAGGGCTGAATATAACTATTTACTTCTCATAAAGGTAGTGCTCTTATTTCATTATTGAATTCTGTAAAACACACTTTAAGTAAAGGTTTAAAATGTATCTTCGAAGCAGTCTGTTTTATTTTTATATACATACATGAACTAATTCCATAGAAAAATGTTTCCTTTTTACTCAAAGTGAATCTTGAAAAACTTCAAATTATTTCATATTTAAATTCATTTAAAATAAAATAAATAATTTAAGGTATATACCAATAAATGGAATAAGCTCTTCAAAAACCCATTTATCCTCAATGCCTGCCCTTAACCTAAACCTTAAAACATGTTCGTTTGCATCTTTTCTTTCTCTGTATAGTGTGGGGAGTGGATTGGGATGGGAAAACCAGTTTTTTGAGCATTTCTCGGGGCCTGCACTCTTTACTCTTACCAAAAAAATAAACACAAAAAAGCGCGTCGATACTGTGGTCCGTACTATACTTACAGATACACGATATGTATGTTGTTCGGTTTGGCAGCTTTTATGCTGTGATGTAACCGACGAACGGGCTAATTGGCGGAGCGGAAAACGAAAACGCAAAAGAAACGATCACGAAATTACAAATCGCATGTTTCAGTGGACAGCCATCTTCAGCACGGCATATGGGACGGTGGTATGGCCCATAAATGATCGAGTTACCAAAGCTGAACTCTTTTGGGCCACATAATATCCCGGCCTGATGATCAATTTTTGGAGGTATTCAAAGCAGGGGCAATTCCACACGTTCAATTTCTGTCTGCTTTTCTGTTTACATCAGCCCCGACGAGCGATGGATCGATTGCGTTGAGAAAAATGTGTGAAGGCCATGAAAGTGAACAAACTGGTCATAAACAGTTTGTTGACCAAAAAATAGTTGGTCGTAGCCGCCACCTTGTTTGCCAGCGCCTTCGCCATAGTCATCCATCCGATCCGCAATTACAGGGCAGTCATCTTTCTCTCGACCTTCGTCGGGGTTTTTACGACTAGAAATTTAAATGGACTGCCGCCGGGGCTTGGAGATGAGGCCTGAAGCTGAAGCTGAAATGACAAAACGCCGTGGGTCCAAGACCAAACCTTTCGATTCATATGCAAAGCAGTGCCGGAGCCGGCTGGGATTTTTGGGTCACGGTCAATGGACCTCTGTAAAAGCGAAAAAATCAGCTGTGCTTCATCGCGGAAATGGCACCACCATTTCTGTCAAAGATTGGCCAACGAAAAAGAGTCATCCTCATGCATATTCAAGCCCACAATGGGCAGAGCTACTGCGAGCTGGATGCCCACGCAAGCCATTGCACTCCGCTTTGGCTCAGTCCTAACCATTCCGGTCTCCGTGACATTGTGCAGTCAAGAGTCAAGTGGTATTAATTGGTATGCATATCTATGTGGGCATGTCTCAGATATACGTATATCGCTGGTGGCTGGTCCAGTAAACTGCGCTGACCCTTGAGAGTTCGAGTTCGACTTCGAGTTCGATGCTTTAACATTTTTTGGATTGCGCAACTAAGTAGCAGCTCGGCTCAGTTCGTTGGCGGTTACACTGACCAAGGGCAACTGGCCAATTATATTCGCCGTGAAGAAATCTGGCAGTGGCAGTGGCGATTTTCAGACAGATTTTCGCTGACAAGTGAACCAAAAATGCGGTCTTTAATTAAACTGTTATCATATCTTTAGTGGAATTCGAAACCCAAGGGGGAGGGAGGCATTGCATAGTTGAGCTGGTATTTCATTTTTCAATTTGGATTAAATGGATGGCTCAATTTAAGATATATTTAAGAGCCGCTTTCGCTTTCATCGAGATTACCTTTTTTATTGGAAAAGTTCACATTTGAAGTTGGTAGTTAAAAATAGATGGAAAGATTATGGTAATCTTTATGCAATACCTTGTAATTTTATTAATAGAAAAGTTCAATTATGTTTTAAAAATATAGCTTTATGATTTTTTTGGGCTTAATAACTTACAAAATTTTATTGGGAATTTAATATCAAAATATTTGTATACATTTTATTTATTAAAACACGTTTAAATAATCACTAAAACATATTTTACTTAATAAATCTTGCTTTGTAAAATTTTCTTGCATAATTATTTTTAAAATTGAGTTTCATTTTTCCAATATAAAGTGATTAAAAGATATTCTCTACAACAGATATTTCTTACTATTACTTTATTAAATATTTTTCTTAAAGTATTTAATTAGTAAATAAGTTTTCCAAGTGTTCTTCTCTTAAACAACCAACACTAATTGCGAATTTTAATGACTTTTATGGCAGTTAAAAGGGAAATTTAGTTGGTAAATCGTGAGAGTCTAAGGGAAATTGTGTTTAGCCATGGTCACGTGCCTTATATAAAGGTGAAAGTGAGAATTGACCAAAGAGTAAAGTATAAAAGAGCATTTTCAGCACTTAAATTCTGCTCTCTAAATTTAATAAAATGATTAATTAATTAACCAATTCCCTTTCCCCTTGTAGTGCTTGAGACCGAGGTGCTGCAACAACCAAAACTGAATGGACCGGCGGCCAGTTCTGGCGGGGATTATGATCCGTATGTCTGCGGCTTGAGTCCCGCCATGAAGCAGGTGGCCAAGGAGGAGCTCCACGAGGATGAGAACATCAGGCGCCAGGCTCTGGCTCAGTTCCGCGAGTGGATTGACAAGCATCCACACATTCGCAAGTGCCGCACGGATGCAGTATTCCTGCTGCGCTTCCTGCGCACTAAGAAGTTCTCCGTTCCCGCTGCCTGTGAGATGCTGGAGCGCTACTTGACTATCCGCCAGCTGTTCCCCCAGTGGTTCCAGCAGCTGGACATCAACGATCCGGCCATCAACGAGATCTTCGAGAACGGATATCTGGTGCCTTTACCGCAGCGCGATGCCACAGGCCGTCAGGTGCTCTTCTCGGTGGCCGCCAAGTTTGACCCCTACAAGGTGAGTTGAAAATTGAGAAAAACTTACAGGGAAAAGATATTTATTTAATATATTCCCCTCAGTTCACTTCGGTGCAAATGGCACGCGTGCACAGTCTCATTTGCGAGGCTCTCCTTGACGATGAGGACTCCCAGGTGGCTGGATACGTGTACATCAACGACGAGAGCGGCATGAACATGGGCTTCGTCAGCCTCTGGTCTCTGACCGACCTGCGCAGCATTGTCAAGTGCATTCAGAACTCGACGCCCATGCGGCACAAGGAGACGCACTTTGTCAATATTCCCCACTATGCAAACCGGATCATCGAGCTGGGCGTATCCATGCTTAGCGATAAGCTCAAGAAGCGAATCATTGTGAGTTCTAAAATCAATTTTAATCGGTCAAGCAGATTACTTAATCTTCTTTCCCTGCAGGTTCACAAGAATGTTGACATTCTGAAGACCAAGATCGATCCCGCCATCCTGCCCAAGGAGTACGGCGGCACCGTGCCCATCGCCGACATGATCGCCGAGTTCAAAGCGAAGCTTCTCAAGCGCCGGGCGGCGATCCTCGCCCTGGACGACATGCAGATTGAGATCACCAAGGATGCGGCCAATTTTGCTGGCAACGATATCGGAGACATCGATGCTGGGGTCGTGGGCAGCTTTAGGAAACTGGAGGTGGACTAGGCGCCATCTCAGCAAATACCCCCATTCCCGTAGGCTAAGCTAGGATAGGTCAGGATACCATTGAGACAGTCGACAAGACGCGCGGGCATGCACACTTCGTACCTATTTAAAAAAAAGCATCACCACTATTGTATAACTACCAAGGTCTCTCCAGGGACTAAGATCCCTTCCGAAAACCCAGAGCCCTTAAACCAAATACGGTTTTTGGGGACTGTGGTTTTGAGTTCCCCCAGTTGTATATTCCATCCATGCGTTACGTTATGTTAAATGAATGTCTATTTAAATATATGTATATACTTATTCTTGTGAATTTGAATTACTCGAGAGTGTTTTTATTTATTTGCAGTCAAGTAAATGGGAAAGTCTTTGAAAAATCGTATTACTTGCGTTATGGCGAGTTTTAAGATTAATAAATGATCTCTCTGATAAGAGATATTTAGAAAAGATCTTAGCCATTACATCAAATTAAACTTGCTTTCAATTATTTCTATTAAAATTTATATCTCTAATAAAATAAACTTTTAGTTTTTTTTTTTTTAAGATTAAAGTGATTTCCAAAAGCTATGAAAATACGTTTTTAAATGGTATTCTATTTTAAATGGTATTCTCTAGTGAAAAGCTAACATAATGGAGAGCTAAGGGAAGTCAACGGTTTTTGAAACAACTCTCTTACTAAGGAAAATATTTTTATTATCTCTCTTTGACACTTGTTTTTTGATAAAACGTACTCAAATATTGCTCATCGGTAAGAGTTATGACGCATTGTTAACAACGGAAGGAAACGACTTTAGCGGCACCACACCTTTAAGGTACAGTAAACGGTGTTAGGAACAAACTCTGGGTCTTGGGATTAAATCTTAAATTTATTTATTTTTTGTGACGAAAGCATTAAAGAATTTTTTTATTCCTTAGAAATGTATACTTAAAGATAAGAAACTGTCAATGATATTGTATTTTAAAAACCTAAAAATAATAATACAATTAGGTTTTTTTTTTTAGTAATAATTTTTTATGGTGCCTTGAAGTATGCTATAATTTTTTCTAATATTTTCAAAATGTCTTGCTTGGAGACTTATATTCTCAAAGAATTTAATTCTCTAGAATTTTTACTCCACATTAATAAATTCTTATATATTTTGTTATTTTTTTATAATTGAGTGAAAAGTCCCGTAAGTGGGTGGCATCTGCCTGTGTGGCTGTTGAAGCCGACAAGACGCTAGCTACCTGAGCTACACGATGGCCCCGCTAAGAAGACCCAATTACAGTGCAACCGCTAAGCGGTTAATTCCAACATGAGCTTAATGGAATATGAAGAAGAAGAAGAGTCTTGCCACTGTATGTTTGTCTATATGATGTATGTAGGTTCTTCCCATGTTCAAAGTATCTGCTGCTTTGTTGCGCGATAACGGTGACACAAGCCGCGACGAGAGAATCTCAGTGCATTCTACGGTCGCAAGAAGAGAACAAAAGTTCTTCAATTCCAAGTGTGAGTAAATATCACAGTTGTGTTAAAAATAATAGGTAACGAATATTTTAAGAAAGTTTTATATATTTTTTTAATTATAATTTATTTTTAAATACTATAATATTGACAATATTATTGAATTTTAAAGTCTTGTAAATAATAATTTTGAACAATATAGAACTGTTGAATCACTCAATTCTAAAACTTATCAGATTGTGTTGCTCTAAGATAACGTAAATAAATAGAATTATCAGGAAAATTAAGTAAACATTACTTTAGTCGTATTGCATTATATTGGAACTTGTATTTTAATGTTTTTAATTAATTTAAAATTGTAATAATAGAATAAAGATACTCAATCTTTAGATTTGTATCTTCAATAGTTTTGGCACATATCCAAGTCATAAAATCTGTTTTATGTTGATATCTGGTAATAATGATAAATTTAAGTCAGTTTAGTACTTTATTTGTATTTTTATTGGAATATGTATTATTTTAAAATTTAGTTCAAATTAAGTATATAATAGAATAAAGATACTCAACTTTTAGATTTGTATCTTTTTGCACTGTTCCAACTTCTTTGATTTATACAGTCTTTATTTAATATCTGATAATAACGATGTATTTTCAATCAGGGGAATGTATCTCCAGTGCTATGGTCTTGCCCTCTACTGTGGGCGGCGTGTGCGCGGCGAGCAACTGGTGTCGGCATTATGATTGTACGCTTATTATTATGGCCGCATACGAAGTAATTTCCAAGTTACTTTTCAGTTGAGCGCTGGAACAGCTGGAGAACGTAGCGTCCAGATCGCCAGAAGCGTCTACTGTCTGAATCGCGTTCTCGTTCTCGATTTAAGTCGTTAATTGTTGCGCTAAGTGCTCTGCTTTGTGGACTGACCTCTCGAGCACTTGTTGACATCTCCACGTAGCCCGAGTTGCGAAATTCTGTGAAGTTCTTCTGCCCGAATGTTCTAATTAAAGTTATTCGGTTGTGAGGCTGTCTTGTGAACTGCATCTTTGTGTTTAGTGTTTAGTGAGTGATCTTGGAGATTGCAAGCTGAACTTACGGACTTTTACATACATTTATAAGTTCGCCGCTCTCTGGCGTATCTAATTCCAATGGTCACGATTAGCAGTACTTGCTGAGAGTGTAAATGAGGGAGAGCGAGCTTTACGGCGAACAGCTGTTTGGGGAGCGCGAGCTTTGGGGTTTATTGCTCTTTGCGTGAGCACTGCACTTTCCAGAGAGCTGAAGAGACAGCGAGAGCGGGGGAGAGCGAGTGATAGCGAGAGTGGGGCAAGTTTTTTATCAGCGCAAAGTACGATTCGTAGATAAGAAAAAGTCGGCGGCGGGTGTTAAGTCACTTACAAAATTTATCGCTTCTTGGCTGTGCCCACAATCGGATGGAAGCCCTCAGGAAAATATTGCAACACGGAGTGGAGTAGAAACAGGAACAAGCACTCACACACACATCATGAACAAGCTAAGGGCCCTGTTGCCCGGCCAACATTCCTCCACAAACGGGGCTTCCAGGCACTCGGTGACCCTGGAACCGGAGATCGGCTTCCAGATCACCATCGACAATCCGAAGAACAGTGATCAGTTCAAGAATTCCTCAGCCGTTCCGGAGCTGAACGTCCATTTGATTGCCGCCCGACATCTGCCCTCCCTGTTCGGCTTCAAGATCGTCCAGGGCTATTTGATAAAGGTAAATTAGTGCTAATTAGTCATGATATTATGTGATGTGTGATATGAGTTGTATAGAACTGTGAAAATAACGTATAGCGCTGGTAAACAATCCAATAAATGACACAGATACAAAAGTATCTAAACTGATTTGAAATGTATCTAGCAGGTGTCTAAAAGTATGCTGTATTCTTTTACACATGATTTAAAAAAATAAGGTTTTCTTGCTTAAACATTATATTATGGGAGATTCTAAAGGTTTTGGTATAACTTCAGCCTAATCTTTATAAGGTTTTCCCATAACTTTTTTTTAATAACCCAAAGAAACAGATTTTCCTGTATAATATCTGGAAATATGATTAAATACATTTTTTGTAAACATAAATTTCAAATTTAACAGAGGTCTGATATGTTTTTTTGACCACAATTAAATTTTTTTTATCCATAGATCCTATAATGTTGTTTAAAACTTTATTAACAATTCCTGTTGATAAAATTAACAATGCATAACGGTGAAGTTTCACAATAATTTTTGTTCATGTAATCTATAGAAATTAATAATTTTTTCAATTAGATTAGACTAAAAGTGGGCCATTAATGGTTACAAGTAGGAGTGTATTAATCAGTTTAGTTATCAGTAAACTTATCTAAATACTACTACATCAAAAAAAAAAATTAGTTAAAATAAAAATTGAACACTAAAACTTTACTTCACTAAAGTATTTTAAGTGCTCTTCATTGAGTTTTAAAATATGAATTTAATCTGGACAAATTCGTATCTAATTTTTCCTCTAAGCCACATTTTCAGCTTAATGTAACTTTATAGATTAGATATTAGATTCCATTTTGAATTTCCTTGAAAATGTTCTATGAAAATTCAAGATAATATCCAAGTATTGAGCGAAATATTTACAAAGGCATTTACATTTCATTTACTTGCCACCTCAGTTTATTTTCTCAGCGACCCTGAACATATTTCCCATTTATTTATTATTCCATGTATCTATTTCTGATCTTTCCCCCGTCCCCCGACGATTGCACAGGTAAAGCTATTTCCCGGAACGAAACGCTTGGACAGCAGTATTCAGACCAACACGTGGCCAAAGTTCAATGAAAATTTCAAGTTCCCTTTGGTGCCTGATATCAAGTATGTGCGATATATGAAGCGTTGCTACGAATATTATTTAAGTAATGTAATTAAATACTTGTAGATCCTCTATGAAGCATGTCGGCCGACGCTCTAGCCCGGCAAATGGTCAGATGAACAGCTCTGATCCGGAGCCAGGAGACCTCTTCTCCGGACAGTTTGTGGTCTTTACGGTCTACGCCTTGCTGGAACTTCCGGCCGCAGTGAGTTGGTCACACAAAGCTCCCAAACTTGGGTTAAATCCCTTTTTTACCAGAACTTCAATCGTTTTAATAAGACCTACCGCTCGCTGAAGGACAAGAGCACCAGCTTTGTCCAGCGTTTCGTGGATCCTACATCGGGGACTGCGGATGCCTCTAAATCCGAGAATGGCGGAGGAAAGGCTAATAGTGACCAGAGCAAAGGGAAGAAAAAGTCGGAGAATGCCAGAGATGCCATGCCACCATTGACCATCAGTGAATCACGCAGAAATATAGGTAATATAAGGAAAACATTAGGAAATAAATTTTATTAATATTAAGTATTTCGTGGCTTAAAAATCCCCTAAAAAGATTTTAAAAATTATGCTAACTAAGAAATTATACTATACTAAGAAATTCCCAATCATAAGAATCGGAAAGATATTCTCCGATTATTAACTTACCTGATATTTTTCAGTTAATTTATCTTTGTGATGTTATTCCTGTCACATCGTTTTCCCAATGATGTCGAAACTATCTCTTTATCACACACGTATATAAAGTATCTCTATTTTTTGTTTTTCCCCCCAAGGTTCCGTCACCTGCTACCTGGAACCCAAGCTCTTCGAGCGCAATAGCCGAACGGGGTGCTATTCGACGGAGGAGCTGTGGCTGCCCATTAAAGATATCACCACAACGGTGGCCAAGTCTTCGCCGAGCAACAACAATGTGAGTAGGAAAGCCCATGTGCACTGGTACCTAGTACCTGACCCAGACCATTGCTAAACAAGTTCACCCGAACCCGGTGTTACAAAACACACGCGACATGGCTTGTTAAATGGTAATGGAGATGTGCGCTTTTAATTGTGCAAAGTGAAAGCTTCCCGGTTGGGGCGGGAAAACACAACAACACCCAGCCCGACAAAATGCTTAAATGAAAGCAAATTTTTTAATTGCAACCGAACAAAATGAAATGGAAAATTAATGTGCAAGATGACTCAATACTGTTGGGGGAAATGATAAATTGAAAGCCAGGCGCATACTTTTCCCCCTTGGATAGAATGTCAATAAAAAGCGTGCCGGTGTTATATTGGTTCACTCTAGTTTAGGTCAATTATCTTATCAGTCGATGCGATTTCAATTTGTTGACATAGCTGAACAAAATATAGGTTTTTAAGCCATAATGGCCAGCATATCGAGAATTAGCTATCTGACCACCTTTTACGAAATCCAGATATTGATAAAAATTGTACATGTAACTCGGTTTTTGAAAAGGTTATTGGGAAAAATCTGCAATATATAGGGGATCTTAGGGGATTATTCACTAGGGAAGATTTAAAAAAAAAATAGAATGTTCAAGAAACTGATTAAGATTAAGTTAATAAAGAGATTAGCTTAGAAAATAATCTTAAAACAATCTTAAAGGTTTCAGCACTAAACTATTTTTTTTAGTTTGGAAAATTATGGTAACAAAAATTAATAGTTTTCCTTTAAAAATAGATTTATATATTTATATATTATTATATTAATTAAATAAAAATATAATTTCTCCTATTTCAGCTGATAAACTCCGCCAAGGGTGTGGTAGAGCTGGCGCTCGAAGTGCGTGATCTCCTGGAATGTGAGACATCCGCCGGTGACCCCTCAACGCCACCTCCAACGCCCACCACTCCTACCATTCAACCAAATCCAACTCCCAGCTCAACTCCCTCGGTGAACAATTGGCAACGGATGACTGCCGAGGTGAAGCGAAAGATGGGAATGAGCAATGTGAGCAATTCCGACGCGGGCAGATACCTGCTCCGTCTGACCACCACGCGGATGCGGTGCTCCAACAAGGTCAAGGACGAACTGGAGGCTACGGCCAGCTCTGGGGTGTATGTCAAGACTACCGCCTTCGAGCATGGCATCTACATCGATGCTTGGAAGTCGCCCGTCTTCTTTCCCTCACTCTCTACCAAATGGGACGATGGCTCCGGCGAGGGTACCATAGACATTCCCCTCCAAAGACTCGATCAGCTGGAGGACATTGTTGTCCGGATCACGCTGGCCACCAAGAAGATGGGCAAGAAGCTGGTCCTGGGCACCGTCATAGTGGGTGGCGATCAGGCGGGCGACACGGGCTCCGAGCAGATGCGACTCATCCGGGAATCCCCGCCTGGCCAGCGGGTAGCCGCCTGGCACTGCTACCACTAGGAGCTGCTGCTGCTCCATGGCAATGTAAATAGCATCCTCACCTTTAGCCCCTACGCATGCTGTATGTTCGAGTATTTACTTTTCGATCGTTAAAAATATTAAATTTAATTGCGGATTGTAAAATGCTTCTTTGGGAAAGTTTGGCTCATTTCAACGTCGACGACGTGTAACACGCGGTTTATTGCCAGAGCTCTAAAGTGAGTGACCAGACAGAGAAAAATCGTATCATAAACTTGGGTTTGATATTACCCTCTAAAGTATTAGTATTAGCTTAATTAAATAGTAACCCCAGAAGAAATATATTTTTTAAAAAGATACAAAATTATCAAATTCGGTCCTGTTTACTTTTGAAAAACCTGAAAAGTTGGATTGCATCGAAAATGTTAAAGTAAATTGTAATAAGTTCTTATTTGAAGGGTATAGTTTTACTTAAATTATAACAGCGATAGAGTTCAAAACATTATATTTATAAAAGAAATATTTATATTCCCTTTTTGATTTATTTATTTAATTAATCATTTAAAATAATTAGGAATGTCAAAAAAACTGCTATTGGTTTGAAATAAATAAGTAAGTAAAATCGGAAACATTTTGAATTTAGAGTCACTGTTAAATATATCATTCTCAAGAGCTAATATTATTAATATAAATTTAAATAAAAATTAGATTAAATAAATTTAGAGTCACTGTAAAATATATCATTCTCAAGAGCTAACATTATTAATATAAATTTAAATAAAACACACCAAGATTTATATAGAAACCCTGACATTACCTACATTTCTGACATTTTAAAATAATTTGTTAAAGAAAAACTTTGCCTAAAGCTATTAATTTATTTCAAAATATAGTTAAATTTAAGTTACTTTTTTCCCATTCTTTTATTTTATCATTATTTTTACTGATTTAAAAAATAATAGTTTTTTCATATGCTTAATTTCCATTTAACCTTTCTAAACTAAAAATTCTCCATTTTTCCCAGTCCAATATTTTTTCTTCAGTGTATCAGCACCTTCGCTTCGTTTGGCAGTTCGCAGAAATGCTGCCTGGGATTTTTGCAGCGATCCATTGTAAGCGTTTTTCACGCGGTTCCAGTCCACTGTGCACAGCCAACATGTGTGTGGAAAAGTCAACGGCGAACGCGACGATTTTTGTTCACTTCAGCTTGCCGCGGAGCGTTGGCGTTGCGCTCAGTTCTCGAGAAGACGTCGGTTGGATCGGATCGGACCGGATCCGAACGGAACGGAACAGTACTACGGAACGGATATATCTTTTTCGCGGCGATCGCGCAGCGGAGTTGGCGAGGCGACATCCGACGGATGGCCATACGTGCTGTCGGGGTTTATGCTTCTGTGCTGCGTCTGGTTCTCCAATGTAAAAATAAAATTGCTCCAATATGTGTGCGCGAAACGGCTTTTGAAATATTTTCTATCTCTCAAAAAAAAAGAAAAACCTCCCAGGTAATTGCTGTGCAAAGTTACGCTAAACGCTAAACGCCAAGCGCTTAACCGCTGACAGTTCAATATTAGAGTCATAAAGGCAAACAAATGGGCCTGTTGTCCGTGTTAACATGCAAAGTGCGTCGGATCGCGCGGATTAGTTCTGTCCCAACTGCTCCAAGTCGCCAATCGAACTGCAGCTGAAGGAGACGACGATGGTGCCAAGTGATAAATGGAATAAAAAATGTTTCATTCATGAAAACAATCTGCGCTCGCATACGCAGATGCATTTTGATGCGGTTCCTACAGACGCAGTCAGAAGAATACGATGAAGATCAATAATTATTTTAATTTCGCAAAACTGTTTGAAAAACTATTTATTTGTTCAGGCTAGCGCCAAAGAAAACTTTCGCTTGTTTTACTGTAATTAATTATAGTTGGCTTGAATTTATATTTCTTGAAAATATTTTCGTTTTGGAAGGAAACTATTCCGGTGAAATATTTGCTGGACTTTGAAATAAATAATTTTGTTGATGAGATATTTGAAATATAATTAGGGAAATATTTTGATTAGGACTTTTCAGAACTAATTAAAATCTTTGCGGCTTGTTTTTATTAAGTGTTTAATTAAAGAAAGATGAATCATTACCAAAGGAGAGTTTTTTAATTTAGTGATATTTTAATTGAAATCTGGCTATAAATAAAGTGTTACAAAACTAATGATAGAGCAATTTTTAAAAACTTTTAGTTTTTTTAATATATCAAGAATCATAGATAAAATAACGATATCAAAAAATTTATGTAATTAAGTTGTTTACCAATTGGGGGAGTGTTATCCATAAACCATTTTTGCAATAAAATTCAAAGATTAATAATCCATTTATTGATCCTGATTGATGATCTTATTTTATGAATTTTATGAAACCTAAATACTTTTTCATATTAATTATACTTTCTTAATCTTAAATCATATATATCCCTACCTATTATTCTGACTCCAACTGTGACTGCTTTCATCTGTGTTTAAAATGCATTTAATTCATCTGTGGAAAATTGGGTGTTCTGGTGGTGGTGTGGCGGGGAAGTGGATGTGGGATTCATGGATTGCGGATGCTGGGCTGGGAGATGTGTTGGAAAATTGGGATGTGTGGCTTTTTTTTTTATTTTGAGGAGGCTTCTCGTCGACGGCGGCATCTTTGCGATGCCATCGATGACGATGAATTTGCGGCGCGGCGATGTGCGTAAATGATTCATTTCCGACACTTCCGCTAATACTTTTAATGCTCTGGTGGCCAAAACGATGTCGCAGAGCGAATCTAATGCGTGGCCGATTACAAAAGGCTGACTAATAAATTAAGCCAGCCCAGATCCGTGGACAATACCGCAAAGCCCAAAACACTGCCCACGAACTGCCCACTTAGGCGGCATGAGAAAAATGGGTAAATAAAAACAACAAACGACAAACAAACCCGAAGGCAGCGATTTGATTCGATTTTTTTAGTAGCTGGTCACGTCATTAAAATTGCATTTCGTTAAACAAGCCCGCGGACATGCAACACACACAGAGAGACAGTTGATTGGCCATACCAGACATCGTGGCTGCTAGCCGGCCAGCAGGCCAAAAGAAAAATAAATCAGCCAGCAGGTACACAAGGAAAAATTACCTCTAATTTAATTGCCCTAATTAGACTTTGTTCTCATTCAGAGAAAATATATGCAAGGTGATGTTACACATTATTTAGTCTCATTTTTCAAAGCAAACATGACCTTAGGTGGGTTTTTTCTTTTTAAATGCAATTGCCTTTACCTTTTAATTTCTTATCTTCTTGGAAGATAATAATGGCTAAATTGCATTGAAATATTTAAATATTATATAAACCTCTATTATCTTGTTTTTCTGAAAACAACATGACCTTAGAGGGTTATTTACATTTTATTAATTGACTTTCTTAATAGTCTTTACTTGGTAAGGGTTAATATTATTAAAACGTTGTAACATGCTTTTACCCAGATTTAGGTAAATAATACATTTATATTTATATTATTTAGATTATTTACCAGAAGCCGTAGTCCAAATTAATTCAAATTAATATCATAGAGGAAGACAAAAAAGGAAAAATTCGAAATATAAGTAATCTGCAAACTAAAACTGGTTTTAAGTTAATTTAGAATATTTAAAAAGCGCAACAGTATTAGAATACCTCTTGAAAAGTTGGCTGAAAATAAATTAATAAATAATAAATTAATAAATATGTGAAATTTTCTCATTTATTTATATATTTAAAGTCAATTTACTAATAGTTTCAAAGCATTCTAAATTAAAAACTGATACATAATTGTTTGAAAAGATCTAGTTATATTTTAAATTTATGGGCTTATTAATAGGTTATAAAAATAAATTATTTCGATAACAAAATTTATTTTTTTAGATTTATAAATAATATTCTTTTTACCTTATCTCAGACGAATTCAAAACTCTCCCAATTAATAACAATTTCTCTCCGTGTACTGAGCTCTAGTCTCGAAATGCGGCTGGCCAAATCCAAATTTGTACATTTTCATTCATAAAAAATCGCGGCGGTCTACGCAGCAGTAATTTGGGATCGAAAAATAAAAATAAGGAAAAAAATAAACGGAAAAGCCGACCACATGCCGAGCGGGCGTGGGCAGTGGGTGGTTGAGACTGGGCTGCTGGAGTGGGTGGCACATCCACCTTATGGGCAGAACAGGTAAACACAAACATTTATGAGTACCCTTACTCACCTGGGCGGAATTTGATAAACGGACACTCGATATTCCTGGCCATCTGGGAAATATTTATATATTTTTCGGCATTTATGAGACGCCGCGCACTTATGACGCCGACTCGACCCCGTCATAGTTGAGATGCCGAATCGCACTTTGTCAAGGTAAGCGCTACGGAGGCGGCACTGCTGCGGTTTGTTTACACGGAGCTCTCATGGAGATCCGGGGAATTTGGGGGATCGCAGATAGCAGATCTCAGATCGCTGAAGATGGATCCGGAGACGGAGACTGGGCCTGAGGTTGTTGCTGCTCTGTTTGCTATGCGGACGCATCGCGTTCTAAATTAAGAAGCAGCGTCGCCCGAAGTACACACAAATCGTACACAAATATATTGTTTGAACAATGGGGTGGACATATCTGCAGGGTTTTCAACACCGAGTCTGATTTTTGAGCTAAACAAGCAGATATTAAAAGGGATCAATTAACACAGGAAGCTGATTTGAATTTGGTAGTAAATAAAAAAAGGAAATTTTAAATTTATCAACCTCCAGAAAATTTTGTTTTTTGTTTAATTGCACCAGAAATATATAGTCTTATTTAACATCTCAAAGAAAATAAATTAAATTGAAGTTTTAGAACATAAAATTGTTTCAAAGAGTTTCAAAATAATCTAAATAAAATATTATTTTAGTTTTAATTTTCTTAAATTTTGCTTAATGGATAAACAGTTTTCTGAATTCTTCAAGTTATGGTTTTTTGTTGTAAAGTTTTTATTTTGAAAACCATTTACATTAAAACACAATAAAATTTGTATCAATATTTTGCCTTCGAGGAAAATATTTTATAGGTTTTTCTTTAGATCACTTTTATGAGCTTTATCAGCAATAATAAATGTGGAAATATTTTCCAAACAAATAAGAACATTTTAAAGTCTATTTAAAAAATGTTGTAAACAAAAACCTGAAATTCGAGACTTCCTCAAAAATATTTTAGGTAAATAAGCAAATATAAAAGAGATTGTGTTTTCGAAAAAATATGGTTTGATGTGCGCTTCCTTATTCCTAAAGATAATAAAAAAGAACAAATAAGCAAGAAAGAGAAATCAATCTTTAAAAAATATTTACTCTATGTTTTGTTATACGCTGAAGTTATTTAATTAAACTTTTAAACTTATAAAAAATACTTGTATTTTGATATGATTTGGGAATTACTATTTATTTGAATAGAAAGAGTTTTATTTAAGAATTTTTTTAACAGGTCATATTTACTATTTTTTATAAACCTTTCCTGTCCCAAATTTTCTGTATTTTTATTTACCTTATTGCACTGCCAGATAAAGTTGTATTTTTATGTTTAAACGTACTGCGCATCAGCATCCCCAGAGTGTTATCTTCACAAGCATTCCAGATCTCTTCAAACATAATACCGGGAAATCTTCTATAAATCATATTCGTGTTGTGTTTACCAGCCTCGGCAGGCGGGGGTGATGTCACAAACATTCGGCGGAGAAATGTACGCCTCTATGTATAAATCATGTGTCGTCAGGTGTGTTAAAATAGTTTCTAGTGGTTTTTCCGTTTTTTGTTTTTGATTTGATTTGTTTGTGGAATTTTATATCCATCAAACTGGCGAAAATATTCTTTTTCAAGCAGCAGGGGCTTACCCAATATCACATTTTGATGCTTAAAAATCAGAATATATTCTCGCTGAAATAATTCACAATGAGTGAATAGGTACTCGGCTGATTCGGGATATTGAACCGATTTTATTGGAATTTAGCGCGGAATATAAATGGCCAATTTGCGGAAACCTGGTCAGAGGATGGCAGTTATCGAATTTGGTCATTGGAAATAACCAGAATTGCAAATGTGGGAGCGCGAACTGGATCGTGCAATGCATTTTACTTGCAGCTTGTTTCCAGCCCCATCTGACCTTATACGATCGGTGGGGTGGGTATGTTTGGACGTTTGCGAATCTGGAACTGGCTCGGATTTACACAGGGAAAAAGTAGCAAGAGTCTGATAAAAATTATACAATATTTACTCTTTATTTCACTTATATTTACTTTTTGGAAAGAATATTAATATGAAGAAGTTTCAATTAGACATTTTTTTTTAATATTTAAATAAATTGACACTGGTACAATATTTTAGGGGTTTCATTTGAATATTTGAATTTTAATACAATAGTTAGTCTCAGAAAAGAAAGATTTACGTGTAAATATTAGTTAAGAATACTATTGTTCCGGCAACTTTGGTAGTTTTTAATAACAAAATATGGTATTAAAAAATGAGTTACCGCTTCTAATTCGAAATCCTATTTTTTGTATGTATCATTTAAAATTAAATTGCCACAATATATCAGAAGTGATATTTTTCAGTAAAAACAAAGCAAAAAAAACATTTTCACATGGTTAAATAAAAATATAAATCTATGCTGCAGAAGGTTTTAAGGGAACTAATTTTTATTAAAACGAAAAATGTATATTCTGGTAACCTTCATTTACGTTTGACTGGTAATAAAGCTGAAATCAAAGCTGTACTCTTTAACATAAAATGTATTTTGGCTTAAAAATTCACAATTTCCTTCTTAAAAAAGTGTTGGGCTTAATCTACGAATTTTTCGCAGTGCAATCCTGACGTAAGTCCAAAGTACGTGTACTTGTGCTCCAGTGCCCGTGCCCGGTCTCTGTTAGTACTTAAAATTCCTCGGTGCAGTTCCGACTGGGTGGAATAGTGGCAGACCTTTTATACGAAAACCCACTTATGCAGAGGCACAGGCAGCATCAAAAGCACTCGGCATCCCGACAAAAAAATACTCATAGTTATCTTTATGTTTCCAATTTTCCTCCTCTGTTTGTAATTACATGTACCGGGTATGTAGCTAATTAATTTCACTTTTTCCCCTATTTATATATTTATGTATGAATATATTCTGCCCACGCTTTTGATCGCTTTGGGCTAAGGTCTCAGACAAGTTCAAATATTTGCTTTGTAGTTGGCAAAAGGCGGCCGCAGAGATAGGGAGCCGGCGGGAACACAGATTCACCAGATTCACCAGATTCGCCCGATTCAGTTTTGGATTCACCATAACCATAGCGGCATTGGCATCGTTTAATTGTGCAGTGCGTGGGGGCACTATACTCTTTCATGCTTTTGCCGGATTTTACTTTGACGCAAATGAGTCGCTTAGTCAGGGCAAATTGGGCACTCAGAGACATGGCAGACGAGCGCCGTTTAACGCACAAGTACAGGTTCAAGTACGTCGGCTTTTGTGGGTGTCATTATATAATTTAATTAGCCTATCCCAAAAAAATGAAGTGGATTTTTAAATGGTAGCTGATGGCGTAATGCTCACAGGGAGGTTTACATTTGTATCACAAACATTATTATGCAACGGGATAGTTTTCTATTTGATCATTTTTAGGTAACAAGAAATCATCATTAAATAAAGAAACAATATTTTACTGAAGAACCCTTCGGAGGGGGAGTCGAAAAAGATAGCCTTGCTCTAGCTATTTCATGAAAAACTTCAATTTATGTGGATTAGGTAGGCTTCATTAATATTTCAACTATTTAAATATTTAAAATAAACCATATTTAATATAAGGATCTATAAGATATTGATTTTCATAAATACTACTTATGATTTTAACTTACGTGGGCAAGTTTTGAAAAAAGGTATTTTTAAGGATTTTGTATAATTATAAGAAAGGAGGGGTCTTAATAATAACACACAATAACACCTGTTCATGTTTGCATTGAAAAAATTTTAAATTTATATTTTAAAGCAACTATAATCAATATAATTTAATGAATTTTATTAACTAAGTTTGAGAATATTCACTTTAATTTCATAGAAATTATTTATATAAAGAAAATATTTACAACCTTAAGATAATTTGTATTACAAGATACATTTGAATTCCTAAAAACTTAAACACAAGAAAACTGTACTAAGATACAAATAAATCCTAAATTAATCATAAAAATATAGGGATAAAAATACATTTAGTAAATATAGTAAAAGGTCTGTGCTATTTAAAATAAATACCTTAACTTGGCGAATCCCCTTAACGACAGAGAATCCCAAGGCTAACTCCGCTGGGGTTTCTGGAACGCCCAAAAATAATCAGTCCAATGAAACCATTGCCCCAACCTCAGCACACATATTTATGTTATTTTATTTCTATTTACAGTGCGTTTTGTCAGGGTCTTTGGATTCACGGATTTGGATTCGTAACGCTGGCGCGGTATCGGTATCATTATTGAACGGATTTCGAAGCAGTTGAGCATGAAAGTGGCGTGCTTAATATTCGAATTCCTGACGGTGGTTCAACTGCTGGCTGGAGCTCAGGTGAGTGCTGCTGGGTTGATTGGTGGAACACCCACTTGTCGGAATCGAAATCCGAATCGAAATCGAAATCGCATTACGCATTACGTCAACCCGAAACGATTTGATTGGGAACCGCGAACGCAAAAGCCAACAATTTACGAATGCAAGGTCAATTACCGCGTCCAAATTAGTCGCACTCTCGTTTCTCCATTGTTTGGCATCGGGGTTCTCCCCTAATATATATCATATATATACTCAAAAATCGAAATCGTGTCCGGAACGTTATGGCTCTCCTTGAGCTTGAGGTGCAGAGTGGCGCTCTGCTCGCATTTCCGCATGATTTGATGGGAATGTTTCGGTTTTCCATTTTGAGAATTTGCCATGACCTACGTCTGGTTTATCCACTGGGGCATCGATCGGCGTCGGATGTGTGCGTTTTGTTTGATTTATTGGCACCTCATCAACGGTCTGTAAAGTTGGGTCATTTAAATATTTCTAATACGCACTTAATTTGGCTCAAACAGCTAATAAAAATAAAACCTGCTGTTGCTTGTCCAGCTTCCTGATTTCGCTGATCAATGTATATATTCACAAGATTAGTTAAAAGAATGTAGTAGTAGCATAAATGAACTAATTTTTGTAGATGTTCGATTACCAAACACGAGTACCGGTTATGGGTTTGTTTGGGTAAAGGCGAGACTTTAGGAGCGAGAGTCGTTGAACTAATAAAACTTTGGGAAACTGCTCGTTAATGGTATTTCTCCTTCTAAGGTCGGATTTAAAAACTGGATTCTGGCGAACAGGTACTAAATGAAATACTCTCTTTGTTATGTAGGAAACTTTCAAAGAATTCTTTCAAGGGATTAAGATTAGATATGATACAACCAGGATTTGTATCCATTTAAAATAGTTGTATTTAATTTAAAAGCAGCGAATTATTTATTTCTTTTGAGATGTATAGTATGTTTATCTTGCTTAACTATTTCAAGTTATATTTTGTGATCTTAAATGGATTTACTTAAGATGTATTCGTTCTTAATATCTAAAAACTTAAATGTCTAAACATTTATGCGTATGTGTGAATGCAAATATCATTTTAAATAAATCAAAAATTATATTTATTACGTCCCATTTTTTTAGAAATAGAAATTTGGAAATCAAATAAAATTGTAGTTAATTTGTTTTACCTTACCGTACTTTTTATAAATTATATTATCCATAAACTTTCCTGGAATATATAATTGCTTTGTAGCTTAATGTTTTGCAAAATTGCAACTATATTATTAGTTTGTATAACTTATAGTTACTTGACTCAATAATTGAAGAAAACATTGTAAAGTAAAAGCGATCATAATGCGCGCTACAGAGAGTACTTCATGATCACAGTCCATGAAAATATGCAAAATTGCATTCACATTATTATTTTGCATTATTTCCAATTACTTAATTAAACAATAGAAGAAAACATTGTAGAGTTATCACTACAAGTGAGTGGGAAGCACTATGATGCTACGAAAAGTATTTCATGATCGCAGTCCAAGAAAATATACACATATGTATTTGGAGATATGCAACATTTTATCGTTGCACAACTTGGCACATTTACTACTTGATTGAGTCACAGCTTTCAGCTCAAATGCACTCGCACATGGTTATGCCTGCGAAAATGTCCAGTTTAATGGAGTTTCTGCAGCTGTAGGGCGTTAGTGAAGAGGTTGCGCTGTGCCTCGCCTGAAAGGCGAAGCCTATTTTAGACTGGGACGCGGATGCAGGGATCCGCCGGATCGGTCGGCGAAAAGCGTGAGTTATTTATAGCAGCGGCGGCGGCGTCGCGTCGCGTCGCCTGCATTTGGAACTGGAGCTGGGACCTGGTTGGTACACACCATGGTACTTTCCTCGGGGATCACAATGCGAACGCAGCGGCATCAGACACGACGAAGCTGTCGAGAGCAATGACACTTCAAATAAAAAGCGGCGACATGTCTGATTTATGGTGGATGTCTGAGCAGACTCCACAGCTCCTTGAATCCGAAGGGCGAAGGGCGCAGATCGCGTTTCAACTGCACTCCAAGCGACCCATAAAATAGGGTAACCCAAAACCCAATCTTATGCCCATTTCCTTGATTTTTCCTTCTCAGAGCGGACACGTCCAGGAGGCGAAGAGGTCAATAAATGCCGAAATACGGGAAGCGATGGGTCACCAGCGGCACTACCATCACCACAGTCATCATCCGTCGTATCACGGCTCTCACTGGGTGAATGGTCACCGGGTGCATCGCATGCGGATGCCACAGCATCAGCGCTGGAGCGGACGCAGGCGTTCCATTAGCCACCACCAGCCCTTCAGCCGGTGGTCACAGTGGACCACCTGCGACGCGGACTGCATCCGGCGGCGGGAGCGGTTCTGCAAGGTGAAGCGCAAGTGCGGACACACCAAGCACGTGGAGCAGAGCAAGTGTCGGCAGTGAGTGTTTATTTATTAGTTATTTTTAAATGTAAATATATTTATGCAGGTTCCGAGCGCACTAAAAATACATGTTAAAATGTAGGCAAAAATATATACATAGTTCAAAATACTAATTACAATTAAAAATCTAAAATGCTTTAAAACTTCTTTCTAGATCTCTAAGCTTTTGCTTCGTAATTAATTTAAAAGCTTGAATATTTGTAAAAATGTATTTTGTAATGAATGTATATTAATATTTAAAAAACAAAATTAGCAAACCAAATTAATTTGTATAGCTTTTTTTAGTTAGCCCACAATTTGTGGCTTCAGAAACATTAAAAATAAAACTTGCACTCATTTAAAAAACGATTTCCCGCAAAATATGGCACAAAAGTACACATGCATTCATGAGAATCTCTATTTTTAGTGTTATTTTCCACAAATAATAATTACAAACCGCCTGTTTTTAGGCCATATTTTTGTAGTCTGTTTATTTCTTAAGTGTTCTAATTTAAGCAAAGTATCTCATTTCATTAGGAACCAACCCCGTTTGTTTATATTTACAAAAAAAAACTTCTTTCCTTTTCGAGACTTTAAAAAATAAATATTTCTTTGCAGTTGTCATCCTGCACCACCTATTAAATGGCAACCACCACCGGTGGTGGTACACGAGGAGCACACCCGCGAGATAAGCCATCCTCAGCCACTGCCACCACCACCACAACCATCGATAATTATTAATGCGGCGGCTGCGGCCTCAAGTGGTCCAACGGTGGATTATCGCCACACGGAGTACAGGCCGCCTCCAGCACCACCAGCACCTCCGGCTCCTGTTGTTCTCTATCCAACAAATCCTCCAATTCTCTATCAAAGTCCACCTCCGACGCCCTATCCAACTCACGCTCCGACTCCCTACCCAGAACTCCCTCCAACTCCCCAACCAACTCACCCACCAACCCACCCCCCTTATCCAACACCCTTTACAACTTCTGCCCCACCGCCACCTAGTCCACCTCGGGATCCTGAAGAAACGTTCCGAAAAGTCCCAAGACATCCCTCTAAAGAAGTCTACAGCGAGGAGGATTCTGGGGAGGATCCAGAGCCAGTACCAGAACCCGATGAAGATTTTATTAACTCCGACGAGCAGGGTGACTTCTTTGTTTTGAAACACCATCGTCACAGGAGACGGAAGAATCATAGAAAGAAGTTCCGAAGAGGACCTCCAAAACCAGACTACGATGACGATGACTTCGTGGATTTCGCCGAACGAAAGTCCTTGAATACGAAAAATATGATCGAGGACAGTGTGGAGGGAGACGTCTTCCAGTACGAGGACTTTGATCTGGAGCCGGACACTGTCTACACGGATTCGGAGGAATCTGACACGGAATTCCGCAATATCAGCTGGGTGCAACCTCCCAAGGATGGACTCGTCCTGCGACGACGACGCATCTACTCCAAGTGGAGTCGATGGACAAGGTGTTCGCCCAAATGCACCACCAGAAGATATAAGTAAGTGGAGAGAAAGATTATATAAGATGTAAAAAGACTAACTAGGATTTCCTAACCCCCAGAAAATGCCGCATTAGCGATCAGTGCGGACGAGAGGTTCTCCGGGAGATTGCTTATTGCTACACGGAGGGCAGCTTCTGCCAGCAATGGCTGCAGACGCAGTTCCAGAAGACACCCGCCTTCGAGACGAGGCCGGGATCTGGATCACCAGCCACGGCCATGCGCAGAATGCAATCGGTGCAGCCGGAGGAGTCCATCAATGACCTGAACTACATAATGGCAGGCAAGGGCTATCGCGGACCAGAGTACACACCAATGAAGCTGACCTGCGGTATAGTACGCTCCTCGGGACGCAGGAGCATGTCCAACATGCTGAAGATCATCGGAGGACGTGCATCGCGCAAGGGCGAGTGGCCGTGGCAGGTGGCCATCCTGAATCGCTTTAAGGAGGCCTTCTGTGGCGGTACATTGATTGCTCCACGATGGGTCCTAACAGCCGCCCATTGTGTGCGGAGAGTGCTCTATGTTCGGCTAGGTGAGGAGTTTTCTTGGCAAAATATCAGCCTGTGGAATGATCTAATTATAAATATCATGAAATGCAGGAGAACACAATCTGGATTACGAGGACGGCACTGAGGTGCAGCTGAGAGTAATGAAAAGCTTTATTCACCCCAACTTTGATAAGCGAACCGTAGATAGCGATGTGGCACTGCTCAGGTGAGTGGTCATTTTGGGAACCTATCAGGTTAGATTTAGGTACTACTCGTTAAATGTAATATAAAACAAGGAAATATATATTAATATTATCCGTATTAAACATGTAAGAATGGTAGAAGTAGCAGAATGAAACGATTCGTTGCCTACTTCACAGCTGTTTCCGGCAGAAAGTATTTTTGATTCTCATACAAATCGCTTCTATATATACTGGGACTGGGAAAGACACACCAGCCTTCTTCATTAAACAAAATTCTTAAATATCACTCATATTTCCAGGCTACCCAAGCCCATCAATGCCACGAACTGGATTGGATACTCCTGCCTGCCGCAACCTTTCCAGGCGCTGCCCAAGAACGTGGATTGCACGGTCATTGGCTGGGGCAAGCGCCGCAATCGGGATGCCACCGGAACCAGTGTACTGCACAAGGCCACCGTACCCATAATTCCGATGAACAATTGCCGAAAGGTCTATTACGACTATACCATCACCAAGGTAACAGATTTAGATACAAAGTAGTACATCGGCTCTTTTTAATCGAAGATTTTCCTTACAGAACATGTTCTGTGCGGGCCATAAAAAGGGTCACATCGACACCTGTGCCGGGGACTCGGGTGGACCACTTTTGTGTCGCGACACCACGAAGCCCAACCATCCGTGGACCATCTTTGGCATCACCTCATTCGGCGATGGATGCGCCCAGAAGAATAAGTTCGGCATCTACGCCAAGGTGTCCAACTATGTGGACTGGGTGTGGTCGGTGGTCAATTGCAATGGCAACTGCAAGATGCAGTAGCTCCTTGGGCTGGGGTGGGTACTTGGTAGTGGCGGACTCGAGTCCGTCTCAAGTTGCAGAGGCTGTGAAAATAAAAACTAACATATACACTCTAAGTGTCAGATCACAATTTAAAATGTGCTCATTATTATGATCCTAAAGTTAGACAACTAGAAGTTATAAGGATAAATAAAACAAAGTCGGATTTAAATGTAGACAAGAGCCAAATATTTATGTAATTAAATCCCTGAAAGACACCCAATAATTTCTGATATTCTTTGTGTTTTCTATTATAAAAGCGTTCTTTTGCAATATTTGCCTAATTTATTTAACTAAAAACTCTCATCGTAAAAATTTTTTTTCCTATATGTTTCATAGCCTTAAAGTTATCTTCAACACAAACACAAATTTAAGATTAAAGAGGGAATAGCAACCAGAAACCCAAATAGTTAAACCTATATAGTTATAGTGCCTTTCTCTTTATAATATATGAAAACATATACTAAGTTAACAACAATAATAACCAGAGCGTTTTCAACTTGTCTTCTAACGCTCTTTTAATAATAAGATGAGGGGGATATTCGGTTCAGCGCTTTCAGAATTAGCAAAGAAAGTTCTTAAATCATTTGGGGACTCAAAACGAATAGTAGGTGTACTTTATGTAAATAATAAAAATGTCGCACCTTTTAATGAACTTACTTTGTAAAAATGCAAATACTTCTCTTAATAATATTGAAAACAAATTAAAACGAAGAATACTCAGTAATAAATAGCATCAAACGTGTGCCTAGAATATAGAGAATATAAATACAGATAATTGATACAGGCAGCTTTGCTGGGCCTACCAAAGATACACACAGAAATGTACTTTTACTTATTAGTTTATTATATTATTGGTGTTAAATGCTGCACAGTTTTGCTTCCACAATAAAACTATTTAACGTGATCCCTAAACACTTTCATTTCTCTTTTTTATACCTACTACGAGTACACACATTGGATTATAAAAACAAACGATCACAAGAGAGAGGTGAGTGCCGAGGCACTTGCACATGCAAATAATGTATCAGTATAAAAACATATTTTCGTATAAAGAGCTACAAGAGTGGGCTCGGCGACAGAGGTGCCTACCGACCGCCAAGGACGTAGTGCAGGGCCACAGATGACAGTAGAATCAGCAGGGCTACCGCAATGCCCAGCATGTAGAGGCTGCGCGATAGTTCTGGCTTTGGCATTGAACTGACAAGAGTCCGGGAATCATCTATGCGATCGGAGCCAGTGTGGATGCCGTTGGTGAAGTGGGAATCATCCGGCAATCCCTCGGCCTCTACGGAAATGGTCTCCGGGTCCAGTTCTACGTCCAGAACTTGTTTGGCCTGCGCCACCGCCACCGTGGGTGCTTCTCCACGGAACAGGTATTCGGAGAACTGAACCGTGGCGCCGGCAGATGTGGTCTCTGTGGGTAGGCTGAAGAAGACCCTCCTCGGAGGCTCGCTTACGTACAAGGCTTCATTGGTTACATACGGATCCGTGAGGCCATCGCAGTAAACCTGAATACGTGTGATGAGGGACCGCAGGATGTCGTCCCGCAGGAAACGCTTCACATCCGCTATACTGTTCCGCGGACTGCAAAAGACCTTCGAAGCAATGATGCCGCTCATGCGGAGTGTGCCTTGGAATTCTTGCACCTTGATGTCTGACTGCTTGCTCAGCTGGCACTTCACCGGGAGCACAACGCTCGCCCGGATGGAGTCACCGCCGCCAATAATCCCTGTATCTGAGGCCAGCTCCGGTAGGGAGTTCGAGGCAGTGCTGCCCGCAGAGACGGATCCGCCACTCGTCGATGAGGGCTTGTTCAGCTTGTCTCCTTTGGTGCGTTTCTTCTTGATGTACGCCTGCAGATCGATGGTATCCTCTACGATTTCGTTTTGTAGGAACACCTCGCTGGCCAGCAGATTCCTGCGCACCGCTTTAATGATGTTCTGGAACTGGTCCTCGATGTTGACACGTCGCGACGCATCCAGTATGGGCAGGACATCGTCCAAGTCGTAGGTACTCTCCAGCTGAATCCACTCGAAGGGCTTGTCGACAAACCTGTGGTCCATCTTGGTGAAAGTGCCGCCACTATGTTAGGAACGAAAAACAAGCATTAGTTGTGGCAAAACGAGGCTTAGTACAATGAAAACTACCATTCAATAACAAGAACAATCCGAAAGGATATTTACTAAACACATAAAATGCATTCCGAGAAATGGGAAACGTAGGGAGGACGAGGGAAGTAAGTAAGTGATTTAATAACAATAAACATTAACTATAGTTTAGGGAAATACTTCTCAAACATTGTTAGTTACCATATGATGCATTTTATGTTTGCCGTAAAGTACGTTTTTTTGCAATGTCTAAATGTTTTACAAATTTGTAAGCAATTGGTATTGTTTTTTGGTGAAAAGAGAGAATACGTAGAGTGAGTTGTCAGACCCGTTCCCGTAACTGCGATCAAGGATTTAAGGATTTAAAGATAGATCATTACTTACTTGCCGTAGCTGTAGTTCTTGCAGAGCAGCTTCTTTTCGGCCAGCGAATACGCGAGGAATACGAAATCAGTCTGTGCAATATCGGTGGTGTACACCCCAAAGGAGCTGTTGCTTTTTAGGAGCAAGCTGGAAGAAAATTTTTTATTGTATTACTAAATACGTAAATATAATTTTTGGGAAGACACTTACTCGTAGACGTCCGAGAACAGCTTTTTGGCATTCTTAAAATCGTCGCTTTTTTCATTTGACACATCGGGACTTGAAGAAGATACAAAAATGCCTGTAAATTAAAGATTTTTAGTGAACATTATGCAAATTTTTGGCTATAGAATAATAGGATCTTCAATAAATTCACAGCTTGGTAAAAAATAAGGAAAAAAGGAATAAGGAAGGAAATTTGTAATTCTGGGAACTCTTTCTATCTCAAATAAATACTTATTTGACCTATTATAAGATACAGCACGACTATATAGGCCTATAACTCATATTAAAGTCTTCTAATTACTAAGAACTATAACAAATGGCTATGAATTATTACTTCAAGTCTAAGACATAAGCGTTGAATTATTACAAATTAACTTTTCACGTTAAATAAAGGATTACTGCATTACGATGACTATCACTTACTTAGCAAAATGTATATAAACACTGTGTAAGTTCAAAAACCAAGTTTTTCTCCATTAGCACAGTATCTATCTATCCCTGGACTATGAAACCAATATACTAACTGGGGTCGCAGGGAAGTATATATGTATAATAGTAATATGAAACCCGGGAGCTGCACACACGCAACCCAACGCGAACCCAAAACCCACCGATGACGTCAAAGGAGCCAGGACACATTTTGCTGGCGCTCAGCCACTGTGAGGCCAACGCCTGTGAGTTGATATCTCCGATGGTGAGGCGCACATCGGTCAGATCCTCCAGGTCGGCATCCTCCTCGTTGTTCCGGGCCAAGTGCACCACCACGCTCTTGGTGAGGTCCGCTTGCTGCCAATTTAGACACAGATCGAATGGATATATGTGATATTAGAGAGTGCTTGATGATCGGGGGTGCAGGGAGCACCAAACAAATCTACGTGGCGGAAATCTATACTTACATGGCCCACAATTATTCCGTACGAGAACTGGTTCTCCTGTGCGCATTTCTCCAGGTACACCTCGTCCGCCTTGCTCAGTAGCACTGTGCGCATTGTTAATGCTATCTTGTTCGCCTTAATTTAATGTTAACTAAATTCGTTCGACCAAAACGAACAATTTGTCAATTTTGTGGACTAGTGTGGCCGTACCCCAGCGGCTATATTTAGGGTCACGTAAACAAGCAATCGAAGTCGCAGAGCGTTCTTATCGATACTTATCGGTGGCTCATGAACATCTCTGGGAAAACCGTTAGATTTGAAAACTGATTTGTGCCCAAATTGTGTAAAAATGTTGAAAGCTATAATATAATATTTATATTATTTTAGGATATACTAATCTAAGATCACAAACCACCTTAACAAATATAAATGCCACAATTTGTGTAGTTTTTGGCTTTCAATATTTCATTTTTCAAAATTTGAGCGTCCTAATTTAACTGGAGAGTCATTTCATTGTTATCTTTAATATTTAAGGGTACAAATTGGCTTACCATAGGAACGGAGAACATTTTAGAAAAAAATTGGTAAGTTCTAGGGCTTGAAGCTTAATAATTATACTTTGTTGAAATACTTAAATGTAATGTAACAACATCTAAAAAACGTTGTTAGAAATAAATAAAAAAATTTTAATAAATTTAAATTTTAAAATTTATACTTTCCTTTAAGCCAACCTTGCGACTTTACTAAGCCCCTTAAGTCATTATTATTCATTATTATTCCTTATCTTAATTTACTGCAATCAAGTGATCAAGACTTAATTTACCTCCACGCGGCTCTTGGGCGATAAAACCTCTTGGCAACTTCTTCAATTAAGCACCAGCGATCGATCGGAGACATACCTCTGGCTGCACTGCATCTCCACCTTCAGCTGCATCTGCATCTGCTGCCGTGGAGCGATTACGCACGAAATGTGGCCAGGGAGAGCGGAAAGTGGACTCGATAAGTGGGGGATCTGTAAGGAGGAGGTCTCCTCCAGAGGTCTTGTGCCTTGTGTGCCAGTGCCACCCAAATGGTCAAGTGATCGACGGACTATGGCGCGAACGGACGCGATCGGTAATCGAATTAGGTAAACAAACACTCCATGAGGCGGGCGTACGTTGATAATGTGTGTGCATAAGCAAATGGGAGACGACGGCATTCTCTGGGAGGAGCGGAGGACCTGGCCGAGATTGCGGCGGCTGCGATGACGGGCGAAAAACTAAATGAAATTTCATTTAGGTGGTCGCCAACGGCTGCGGAGACCATCTGCTCTGTGTGAATGCTTGATTGTTGAAGTGCCACTCGATGGGGCGCGAGGGCGCACGCTACTCGCCACGGCTCAGCACTGAGCGAAAATGGTATTTCAATTGGGTAGTAATTTGGTGGAATTCTATTCGATGTAGTTCTTCTTTAAGTACTTACAATTGACCTAAGAATTTTAACATTTCTTAGATTAAAGATCTTGACAAAGTCCGAATAGGATCTTTTAAGCTTGAACTTTGAGATTGCTTTTGTAGGAAATTAAATAAATATAATTTTGTACACACTTAACCCTCTTTTCTCAGCGTGTAGCGATCGGCATCCAGATCTTATTTACTTAGTAAATTATTCCTGTTCGATTGTTTGCGTTTGCTCTGGATCTCTGGCATGAGGGCACTCGAACGTCATCGTCAGCAGCGTTCATTCATGATTTGCCTTTCACAAATCGGAATCGGAGATATATATGTACCCACATGCAGAGGTATCTGCAGCATTGTGCACTTTGCATTCGAACAGACAAATAAATACAAAGGCAGTTCTGATCAGCTTAGTGAGACATCTCATTATCGCCAGGTGAGTTCTACGTAGCCGGATTTCTTTTCTGTAATTTCTTGTGATTTCTTATGATTTCTCTGCGACTCTTTCCCATCCCGGAATCGGTTCGGGTAATTGCTTTTTAACTCGGCATTCAGCATTCAGCATTCAGCTTTCAGCTTTCAACTTCCCATTCTCCGCAGCGCCAGGAGCCACTCGTCAATTCGTGGGCTTTGATGCAATTTGGCTTCTGTGTAAGCCACTCTGCCATTTGGAGGCATCCATCTCCGCCTCCTCCAGCTCCTCTCCGTGTCCTGTCCAGTGTGGCGCACCGATCACGCCATGTGTAGTTTAGTTGCAGTTTCGATTCACATCGGATTGCCTTGCCCAGGCAGCGCATCAATCATCCATCACGCACCGTCAGAGACAACGACCCAGAGGAAGAGAGCACAGAACAAACCGGAATGCAAAACCCATTATCCAAGGTTGCCCCACGGATTTGATGGGGATTCAATCTTGGTTGGCGTTTGGATATTTCGCGAATCATGCTTTATTTAGCACATATAAAAGTAATAAAAATATGAATTATGGCTGGTTGTGGTTTTGATCTTTCGGCGGAAGAAACCGTAAGCCTCCAGTAATGGCTTTGATATTGTAATCAATAATCTATCATTAGCGGCAGACTTTCAAAAATATCAATAAGTCTTCCATAAACATATCTATATCTTCCATTAAAAGTAATTATTAACATTAATTAGACATTTTTAAGAGATATCAACTTGCCACAAATGGCCTATAAAATACTATCGAAACAAAACATAATCTTTAATGATTATTTGTTTTATTTCATTTCCATAAACAAAATCAAACGGGACAACTATGTTACTCTGTACATATTGGGAACCAAAAGCTTGTTTTTTTCTGTCTGGTAAAAGGTAAAAATATATTACCCTTTAATTAATATTTTTAACCCGCGTAGGGAATTTTTCATTTTATTGATAAGCTTTCAAAGCAGTCAATGAGCCCTTTCCGCCTCTATAAGCTATACATATGTAAATATTCTTGAACACCATAAATACCTAATCTAAATTTTATAAGATGTTATCATTAAGATCGATATACAAATTTATTTATTTGATAAAAACTGACTAACTTTTTGACTTGATTAGTGATTTTTGTACATTGTTATGATAAATATAAATATGTACATATGTTGATTGAAAATTTAGGTCCTCTTGTTTGCGAATGATTGCTAAATGTCTAATATATGTATATCCATTAAACATTACAATCTTAATTAATTGATAAATATATTTTAGATTTTTTTTGTACAGTTTTTTTAATTTTGTAATTTAAAATGGCTTTCATAAGGGTTTCATCAATGAAATAATTAAAACATTAAAAATAATTAATTTTTTAGATTTTAAACACAATTTACAGGTGTCTTGAGTTAATTTAAAGTAACATTTGGTATTATTTAAATGTTGTCTTAGTTTAAATTTCTTCCTCCTAAAAGGGTATTCCAAATCTGGCTTCCTGTCTTGTTGAGACATACAAACACTCTTAGGTTCAAATGATTTTAAATTTTTTAATCTATATTAAAAGTATTAAATTTTAATAAAATAAATTATGCTAAATATGCAAACAAAAAATTGGCAAGCATTGGAAAATATATATCAATAGTAATAATAAGTACACTTAACATCGATCTTAAGATTAAATCGGGGTCACGGTTGCGCAGTACAGAATTTATAAATAAATGCAACCAAAACTGCAGCATATAAATCTAGCATGTTGCATTAATGATCACAAATGCTATATAATTAGATCCAAAATTAATGCCATCAATTAGTGTGGTAAATTGGGAATTAGCTGCACTTCTAACGCCCAGAGTCCAAAGTTGATTAGTTGTAATTCCAAAACAAAGCCGCGGCTTCCCCATCTCTTCTTCTTATTCTTCTTCTTTCCCTGCTCTTCTTTAGGTGCTTCCTCCAACTCTCCGTCTTTCTCTCTCTCTCTCTCTCTCTCTCTTTCTCCCCCCACACTGTCTGTCGCTCTCTTCCTCTTGCTTGTGCTAAGCGCAGCGCCAACGAGTTTATAATTGTTTGATTTGTGTGCGCGCACACAGGCAGTGTGAGTCGGTGCATACAGTCGTCCCGCTCGCACCTGGGCCAGAGCGAGAGGCAGCCAGCGGACGCGCAACGGCCGCCATTATGAATGTGCGACATCCGCAAACCGGTTGGCGGCTTCCCAAGACTCACTCGTTCATTGAGTGGAAACGAGCGGCGAGTGGAGTGGAGCAACCCGGGCTGAAAACCAAGCAGCGCTCATTGTGCTGAGACAGCTTTCGGCGTGAACAACGTTCCAACGGCTCCGCTCCGTCGAAAAATAATTGAAATAAAAAAAAAGGAAAAAAAGAAACAGGAACGTTTTCTAACTGTTTCTGCCGGGATCGGTGCCGCTCTGTGTATTTGTGTGTGTTTGTGTGCCTGTGAGCTATGAATCCAATTGACCGCATTGCGTTTCCATTTCCGTTTCCGGCCGCAAACGTTACTTCTTCGTTGTCATCGTCGTCGCCTCCTGCTTCTTCTCCGTTGGATGTGCGACATCTGTGACTGTGATTGTGACTGTTTAGTAACTGCTTTCGCGTGTGTTCGCAAAAGAGCGATTGGCAGCAAGATAATAAATACTAAATAACAATAGAGGCGAAATCGATTAGCGCGATTAACAGACATGTTGATTGAGCCGACTTTAAACCGTGACCTTGGCTCGCTTACTGTCGCTAACTCTGGCCTATCGGCCGCGCACTGGAAAATGGAGCCCCATCCGCAGCAACGCATCACCTCGCTGGCCCCCCATCCCGCCTCCAGCGGTGAGTACTGCTTAGTTCGAGAGCCTAAACAGGGCAAGCCCACCTGACCAACTACTTACCTGGCCTTAATTAGCCGACGGCAAGCGTGGCGCAGTTCAAACCTGCGAAATATGTGTGTTTATAGTGAAAAATATTATGAAATTATTCCAAATTTTAACAAAATATTCTATAGAGACTAAAAGTTGTGCTGAAACTAAGGAAATTTAAATGCAAGTCGGTCAAATTTTTAAGTTTAACTGCACACGAAAACTTAAAGTTCACCATAAGCTAACTTAAATAGTTGAAATACGAGTTGTTTTCTGTTTCAGTATGAGGTTTTAAGTTGAAATAATTCCGCATAAATATTTGGGACGTTATTGCAGGCTCTTAAAATTAGATTTAACTTTAATTTATACTCAATATATTTTTGTAAAAAAAAAATTATAAGAAAAATAGGTCAGGAACACAATTTCCATAATTATATTAGAACAAAGCTGATAAATTTTGTTGTTTATATATTATTTAATTAATCTCAGAAAAATAAAGAATTCATAAATAATTGGATCAACAATTTAATTCTTAAGAAGTAAAACTTAGTAAATACTTTTAGCAAAAACAATATTTAAATTATATTTACTATTATTGAAAACAAGATGCATTAAGAATAAAAAGACACAAACACAAATTTTTGCTATTGCTGATTATAGGAATGTAAAATTAAAATTTGTTTTTTATTGATATCAGTATAGGGTTTTAATAAACATTTTAAGTCTACATTTGCATTGTAAAATCAAGACTCACAAGTGTTTCCTGTATTTTCTTTTATTAAGTGTGCCTTAAAGTTATAAGAAACAACAAATTTAAAATCCATTTATTTTATCAACAGTTTTATCTAATATTTATATATTTATTTAAATTAAGAAGAAACGTTAAAGGCAGATTTTATAATTAATTTATAATTACTACATCTATTAACAGCCACACTAAATACTACATTTTACTCGGATAATCATAGGCTTTGCCTCATTAGAAAACTGCAAACCAGAAGCTATTAAACAAAAACCCATATTATTACACAGAAACACATTAAATTGTAGTTAATGTTACTCCTTCCTTTTCTGCTTGTTTAAATGTATAATTTCATTAAACACAAACACAACTCGGATGTCATAATACCGAGTGCGTGGCTCCAGTTGCCAGCAGCCCCAATTTCCCTTCTTTTCACCTTTCTGGCCCCCAGAGATGGAAAGGTAAACAAAACTGGTTCGCATTTGATGAGAGCGGCAGCGGCACAATTGATTAGGGGCCTGAATATATACATCTATATAGACAGTTAGGGACGAGACGAGGTGCGCGTATTTTTTAAAAAATATTTACCCGGCAAACAACAAAAGTGAAACGCGCATTTAAAACGCTAATTGACAATTTGAGCGACGAGGTTGCTGCTTAAGCCGAATAATGATATATGTACATATGTTTCCATTGTTCCTCCCTTAATTTTTATTTTTTATTTTTAAGTGAAAGCAAATACGCGCCGATATTCTGTCGAATTAACGTAATACACAGCACTCTCTGCCCCAGCTGAGTACATATTTTAATTTTTGGCTTTGTGCTCGTGCCCGTCGTTTCAATTAGCTTCGATAAATCCAATCCCGCGCCAGGAGATACGCTTGCGTGTCGCCGCCATTTTGGCAACCGAATGTATATAGTATATAGTGTACTGTTTGCGTAGTATATAGCCATCAGTCATTCCAGATCAGTCAACACAATTAACGGTTAATTTATCATAATTAACCATTGTGGACGGGACGGCACTTGACAGCCAGCTAAAGCCACAATATAATGACAATGGCCAATTATCATTCAATTCGTTCAATTCGCAGTAGCGGCGGCATCCGTGGCAGCAGCAGCAGCCGCAGCCGTGGCAGCGGCGGCGGGAGCGGGATCGGTATCGGTATCCGGACCGGGATCGGGGGCCTCCACATCGCCCACATCTGTGCAAATACCGCCCGGCTTTGGCGGCACCGCCGGTGCACCGCCAGCTGGATCGACGGGGAGCAGCACCCTCAACACTCTGATGTCGCAACACCGCCTCCTGGAGTTCTCCCGCTTCGGCGGTCTGCGGGGATACGACATCGCCCAGCACATGCTCACGCAGCAGGGCGCTGTCTCCAAGTTGCTAGGTGAGTACACACATCACACATCCCTCTGTGCGCGGCCCCTACATCGGAGATAACTAATGGGCACTTTGTTTTCGATTTGTTTGCTAATTTTTATGATAAACATGTTATTATCCTGCGACTGCCAGGCCGAGTCCGGGTTCGGGCTTCCCCTTGTTCTCGTGTGCGCAGCCGTGTAATTTAGCCACTTAAAATTGCATAAACTCCTGGGCTGCGGCGGTGGCCAAAACGCGGCTGGCTCATTAATCAAAATGCGGCTTACTCGGTACTCAGGGGGGTTGCTCTTGGTGCGTGCTCTTGTTGCACTACGAAAAATTTAGGTTTTAAAGGGGATTTAAGCCAAGGAAGAGAAGTTAAGGAAGTTGGTTTTATACACTTTAAAAATTATAGTAGGACGCTCTAGGGTTTGTGTATTATTTAATTAAAAGTTTTGTGAAGAAGTTTTCTATGGGGAAGTTATACAAAAATATTCGGATACCTAACCATAAGAATCATCTTACCGAAATGACTGATGTCCACCTTAGATTAGGATTTCTTACTTCCGTTTAAATTTTTGGCTTTTCCAGTCCCTAAAAACTAAGTAATCAAATTTATAAATCATTTTTAAATTAAAAATTCTTTCTGATTTCTTAATGGAAAACTTTTGTTATTATTTTTATGTTCTTAAGCATTATTGCATATCTCAAAGATAAAATATAAACAATCAACAACTAAATGAAACTTTGGCATTTAAATATTTATTTATGATATAAAAAATCAATGATATATGTATATTTCACAAATATACTTAATTGAAGCAGAAATCTCCCCCTTTTCTCAGTGCAAACTATCCCCTCTTAGTTCCCTTCCACCACGCTTCATATTGATGTGGCGAAACTGATAAAGATATTAAAAACAAGGGGGATAAGCCAGGTTGAGGATGATCGAAACTCCAAGATGGATTGCCGAAAATCGCAGCTCACAGAGAGCCATAAATCGATTGTCTCATAACTTTCCCTCCGCGCTCTGCTCTAATTTCTTCTTGCAGGCTCACTGCGACCACCGGGCTTAATTGGTGGCTCAAAGCCCAAGGTGGCCACGCCGACGGTCGTCTCCAAGATCGAGCAGTACAAGCGCGAGAACCCGACGATCTTCGCCTGGGAGATACGCGAGCGCCTGATCTCCGAGGGTGAGTAGCAGTAGAGAGCAACCAGAGATATAATTGGAGCTAATCCGGATCGCTGATTGATCGGCGGTCGCTTTTAGCTTTTATCTCGACATCTCTCTGGCTCGATCCGGTTGGTAATTTGTGCCTTGTAATCCCGCCTTGCAGGTGTCTGCACCAACGCCACCGCTCCCTCGGTGAGCAGCATCAATCGCATCCTGCGCAACCGCGCCGCCGAGCGGGTGGCCAGTGAGTTTGCCCGCACCGCCGCCTACGGGCTCTATCCGCCGCCCCCGCATCCATATGGCAGTTTCACCTGGCATCCGGCCGGCCAAGTGCCCGGTGGCCAGGCGGTTCCTCCGCCGCCACCCCCATCCGCTTTGTGGTCTGTGGCCGCGCCAACGCTGGCCAATCTGCCGCCCAGTGCGGCGAGTGCGGTGCCATCGCCTGGCTGCGGTTCCCTTAGCTCCGCTCATCTCATGGCAGGTGGTGCTGGTGGCGCTGCTGGTTTGGGGGGAGTGCCCTCGAACAGGGCCATTTCACCCGGCTCCGGCAGCCACGATACTTTGGAATCGGCGGACGAGAACAGGCACATCGACTCGGATTATCTTGACGATGATGATGAGCCCAAGTTTCGGCGCAACAGGACCACCTTCAGTCCGGAGCAGCTGGAGGAGCTGGAGAAGGAGTTTGACAAGTCGCACTATCCCTGTGTGAGCACCAGGGAAAGGCTCTCGAGCCGCACCAGCCTCAGCGAGGCCAGGGTTCAGGTGAGCAGCAGAAAGTATACTTTACCTTAACTCAATTTAAGAGCTTATAATGTTATGATGTATATTTAATGTTACCTTAATTTTCAACTTGGAATCCCTTTCTTGATCTCTTCCCCAGGTTTGGTTCTCGAATCGGCGGGCCAAGTGGCGTCGCCATCAGCGCATGAATCTCCTGAAGCGCCAGCGCTCGAGTCCCGCGAATCCCCTGCACTCGCAGCAGTCGAACGATGCTCCAGCGAGTTCGCCCACGCCCAGCAATCATAGCAGTGCCTCCGCCTCGGCTGCCGTGGCTCCGGCGCCGCCTCCCCAGCAACCGTTGCAGCTCTGCCCCTCGGATCACTCGCCGCAGGCTCCACCGCCATCGGTGATGCTGCACCCATTGCATCCAGGACCTCCCAGTGGCGGCCACCATCACCATCATCCGCTGCACCTGCCCACGCATCCGGCGGCCCTGCAGCTCCTGAGCCACTATCACCAGCAGCAGCAACATCAGCAGCAGCAGCAGCAACTCTCACCCACGGGCTGCAATCCTGGGGCAAGCCACCTGACAATGGGCGGGGAGAGGAGTGCCTTCCGCAGCCTGGTCAGCTCGCCCTCGGCAGCTGCCTTCCTGGGACTGGCCAGACAGTATGCCGTGGCCGCCTCTTTGACGGTGGCCGAGGAGCAACGATCCCGACTCCACTACTCCGGCGGCGTTGGGCTAAGTGGAGCTGGTGCCGCTGCTGGAGCAGAGGGAGCAGGACCGGGCAGCGGCCTGGCCGGCAGTGGCTCAACCATGACGGTGGACAACTCATCGTCCGACTCGGATGAGGAGATCAACGTGCACGACGATTCGGACGCTGAAATCGAATCGCCGGCGGCAACGGCGGCAAAGGTGGCCCGCCTGTCATCCTCCGATGCGCCGACGACGCTGCAGTTCCTAAAGCATGACCGCTAGAGAGGGACGTCGATGTGGATATAGATGTGAATGGGCGGCTGTACATGGGGCTATGGATGTGGACGTGAACGTGGCGGCGACATCTAATTGAAAACTTGAGTTGTGCGCGCCTCTGTGATTGACAGCAGCAGCAGTTGAAATTGCAACTGCCGCGGCACCCACTGCTGGGGACTGGGATGGGATGGGTCGGAGGGCGGTGCGTGTTTGGGTAGTGAAACACGAGAAGCGGCTACATTGTGGGCAAAACAAATCGAAAAACCAAAGTTAAAATGCTGCTCACCTACTTGGCTGCGGTCCGGGGTCGCTGGAAGCACCAGCAGCAGCAAAACTAGCAAAGATAACACTGGCCTGCAAGAGTTTTGGGGTGAGATTGGGGTTGTACTTATTTTCTGGCAATATATTTTTAGTCAATTATAACGCATTACTTTCGATATTCTATTTAAAAATGGTTTCAAGAAAATAAAACGGGAAGATAAGCAATTTTTTTTGGAATCTTAGCTGCAAAAATATCCATCAAAACATGTTTTTGACGAAATACTTTAAAACTAGAGATGGGAAAACTTCTTAAAATTACCTATTAAATTTGGCATTAAATTTAAAGTCCTGGATATTTTTTATTACGTAAATACCTAAAGTAAAAACGGCACATCTTTGTGTTCAGGATAGAAAAGTCAACATATATTTAGGGAAAGGTTTAATTCTTCTTTATAAAAAAAGTTGCAAAAAAGCAATTATTTCTTCGTTCAAAATATGCTACAAATAGATTGATCAAAATACTTCTTTAAGGGAAATGTTTGAAAATAGAAAAATAAAATAACCTATTTAATTTTCTTTTTAAATTTTAAGCATTGTAAAATAATATAACAAATCCTATATGGGGTATATTCCCGTTCAGCATCAGTTAAGTTTTTCCCCTACTTGCCCCAATACAAGTGTTAGTCTTTGCAGGCCAGTGTAATGGGCGGCATTTGTGTGTGGACACGCTTTAGATTAGCTGAAATTGTAACTAATACTACGTACGACACACGCTTGTCCCATTTTAATGCACATATCTATCCCAGCTGAACACGAACACGAATCCGCATACGTACGTACCCCCGAGTTATGCATAATTATTATTATATTTGTTCATTCGCGGCTGCCGACTGCCGACTTACCTCATCACCATTTAAGGCTATAGCATATGCAATATCTCTATATATGTAACTCTAACTCTAAATCCTAGACCTAGGCTAAGCGATCTATTTATGTTACGTAAGAATTCTGGTTGCGTTTGAACTGATACTTGGTAGAGTATTGTAAGTGTTTGGCTCAAATCAAAACACAACACAAATCAAAGAAAAACCAACTCCACACGAGTGAGAAACCCATAAAAAGTGCAAGAAATACATATAAATACAGATATAAATCAATTGGTGTGTGTTTGCTTTCTTTTGAGAACCAGGAAATTGCTTTGGTTTTGACAACAAATACAATTTATTCGTCCGATTTCACGCATAATTATCCATTCCGAAACAGAGACGGGGACAAAAAACGGCCGGCCGAGGGGCATAAATAAGCATTTAACACTCGAAAGCTTCTTAAAACGTTATTAAATATTAATATAATCAATATTCATTGTGTGTGAGACCGGGGGACCAGTAGAAATGCCGAACGAAATCGAAATCGAAATCGAAAACCAAAATACGCGCATAGAAATCGCTTAAATTTCGAACGTAATGGCCAATATGTCCAAATCTGGTAGATAACATCGACATTTTAATTATAACCAAATGAAGCCGCTCGGCACGGGAGGAGGAGGAGGGGCTGATGCTATAATGTGGAAAGGCAGGGGTAAGGGTATGGGTATAAGCATGGCCAAAGGTATCCAACTGACCGATTAAAAATGCCGAGCCAAACTAAGCACATAAATCAATGTAAATTATGGTGTTAACAAAAGGCGAGCCGAGCGCGCTCAAATCGCAGGCTTTGGATGGGATCGAATCGGATCGGATCGTTGACTTTTTTAGGCTGGAACCAGGTGGATGAGGCTCTCCGCCTGTGGACGCTGCGATGTTGCCGGGATTTAAATGAGTTGGACCTTCGCATCTGATAAGAGGAGCAGCGTGGAGCTCTTTCGTGTCGATACTTACAACCCCAGGTTGGGATTCGGGAACGGGAGTGTGAAGATCGGGTGACGGTGCCCCGAACAAATTCAATTTGCTTGGCTTTTTATGAGCAAATGGCTGCCCCCATCTCCATTCCCATTCCCAATCCCAATCCCGACTTATTCTAATTTAGTGCGGAGCTGCTCGTGAGCATTCCTTTAATAAATTTAAATCACCTTCTATTGAAAAATATTTTCACCTCGCGCCCATAAATTATACATTATACGATATTTATACAGTCCGAGAGGCCCAAACATATACGAGTTTGTGCTTTTTTTTCTTGGTTTGGGTTCACGGGTATTCAGTGGTTTCGTTTAGGTCCCGGTTTGATTCCACCGCCTTTTTTTGGCAAGGATTGGCAGGAGGATAGCTGGCATGTCGGACTTGATGGACCTGGGGCTAAAGTGGCGCTCTCATGAGCGCCATATAATCGCAGTCAAACATTTTTACGATCCGTCCAGTCAGCCAGCCTACACAGCATCTCATCCGAGCTGATCAGTTGGCCACTTGATGAGTCCTGGCGAGAGATTGTCCGGGCAACATTGTTGCCAAAAGTTTTGTGGCCCGCCGTTGGCTCTGAGCAGTTTTTATGGTTTCGGTTGGCGGAAATCGATGAACTTTACCAAGGCTCCATCTAACCTGATCCATCTGTGCACTGTAAAAAAATGGGCTCCCTCCCATTGAGGAAAATTAAAAAGATGAGGATAAGTTACTATTAAGGTATAGGTAGGATTTTATTATACATTTTCAAGGTGCTTGATAAACATGTTAATCTGTTAGAAATGACTTAACGAAGTCCATTTTATGGAAATTTCTATACAATTTTTCAACAACTCAAAGGTTATGTTCCTGCTTTAAATATATTTTCTTAAAATTATAAATATAAAAATAGTTTTTTAATTATATACAAATACATATGGGTTTAATCTCCTTTGAAACTAATTTTATATTGAAATCCTACCAGTATTTTTCCTATTATATGTTTTTTTTTAACAAATTTCATATTATAAAATGTTTTTGGGGTATAAGAATTTTTAATTCTAAATCAGCTTTAAACTATTTTATTCAAAACATTATATTATTTTATATTATTTTTTATTTATTATATTAAAGTTAATGGAACAGAGAAGAAAAAATACATAACTTAGAGCATATTAAATTCATCTTTTCCATCAAGAAACTTAGGAAAGGAAGAAATTTAATTGCAAGTTAAGATTTATTATTAATTAAATCAATTAAACCCTGATTTAAGTAACATTATAATTTAATTATTTTAAAGCGTATTCTCTGTATCCTGGCAGGGTGTTGTAATTTCAGTCAGAAGCTTGCAACTCAGTGAAGGAGTCATTTTTAACTCTATAAATCTTGAACCGATATTCCCGATCAGCATCCAGAACAGTCACAAAAATGAAAAAAAATCATAATGTATTTGGATTCATTCATATTTAAAAAAACTAACATATGCAAGCTTTCGGAACAGAAATAAATACATTTTTTGCTTAATTATGATCGATTTAATCTGCAAGGGTATATAATAAACTTGGACTTCCTAAAGTTAGATCGGTTTTTTGTTTATTCAATTAATCCTTAAATGCTGTTCCCAGTTCCACAGATTTCTCACCGTGCACTCTCCAGCGATGTGGGGCTCCTCGGGTAAGGAGCCGGTGATAAATCTGTTGGCGAGCCGGCGCAACATTGCCATTGCATACTTCTAAATGGACCATAAACGTGCGAAGTCGCAACACCAGCAATAACTAAAGTTAGTTACGTTTACTAATATGACAACAATGTTGTCTGTGGCCCTTTCCCTCCTCCCCTCCCAGGCCCCGTCCCTGGGCCCCCGTTGATGCAAATGTGAGCGAACCAGTGCCAGGGAAGGTAAGACCCAGGCCGAATATCATTCCCAGATTGTGAATGGGTGTCGTTATTCCGCCATTATGTTTACGGCTTGAAAAAACAAATACGTCAAATACGCGAGGCACAGACTCCCTGGTCATCTGGGCACCCGGGCACCTCCTCCCGTCCCTCGGCAATCAAACACGCAAAAGCAATTAAGTCGCGCGGACCCATGGTTTAAGGGATCCGCAATTATAGTACATATTTTTACATGACTTTTTTTAGAGTCTCGGAAATTGTTGCTAAATAACTACTACAACATTTTCGAGAAATAGTAAATAGAAATAAACAGATGTAGTGCCGGCTACCGATGATTTGAAGCGACTTGGCTTTGAAGTGGCCGTGTATTTACAGGTGGTATTTACGCTACGTAAAGGTGTTTTTTAGGTAATTACACATATTCAATTTATTTTTAATTGTATATTGGGAAAATAGGAAATGTAATATTGAATATATTAGGTACAGAAAACGAATAATGCGGTAGTTGGTATAAAAATAAATCGCTGATGAACGAATACTGATGAAGCATCGGGTGAATACCTCCTAGAAAAATATATGTTTTTGAAGATTGTTATTCAATATAATTTTTCAACCTTTTTTTAAGTAAAAATTTTAAACAAAACTATTTCGTATTATTTGTATAACTTAAGACACCCATTTTTATGAAAATACTCTCTAGTTTTAAGGATTTATTCAAATTCTTGACCCAGCACTAAGTGGTTTCGCTCTATAAACTCATTTGAGCAACAAATTGCTTATCGGTCTTCTATATATCCCGAGGTATTTCTGTCTGTGAAACATGTTTGGATGGTATTGAAATACGTGAGAGACTCTGGCCGGCCATTCGACTGATTTATGTCCAAACTTAAATGGTCACAATGGCGATTCGGGTGACCCGGCTCCAGGTATTCCCCCTGGGTTCCTCTCTCTCTCTGTTAATGAGCCGAGCGATTAAAAAATGTGCATTTGTGTTTGTCCGCTCCTTAAATGAGCTCGAGCTTTTAACGCGCAGCCATAGATCAGAGGGGTTACGACTGCGAGGGTTACGGGTTACGGGTTATGGGGCTACGGGCTTTGGGGAACGGATTTCAGGGGCGGGGACGAAGTGATTTTGTCTCGTTGTCATCTCATTTGGAATTGGGCGATAAGACAAATTTGTTTTCTTTGTTTATAACTTTATGCAGATACAGGTTTCGGTTTCGAATGCGCTCCTCCAACGGGCATCTCCGACTCACTTCGGATCCCCAAACTCTACCTTCTGTATAAAATTCGAAAAAAATCTTTACTGGCAAACATTTGAGGCACAGTGGGTTTGGATTGGAGGAGCCAGAAGTCTGTTAATATAAGAATATATATAATTTTTTTATATACTAAATAACTTCCTGCCTGGAAGACGAATTTGGCCTGCTTGTTTAACGTGTTAAGGCCTCATCCTAAGTAATATAAATTTGTATAAATCTTTATAGTATAAATTTAGAGATATATACATATATACATGTCAAATATAGAATCCAATTTTTTATTTTAGGTATATAACTCTAGGAAATTTATTTTTTGAAACGAATAGGATAAAAAATTTATAAAATTAAATGAAATATGAACATAAAATTATAAATTATCTTAACGGGGCTGAGACACTAATAAATCCAAACTTCCTTTGCTATATAGTGTAAAATTTAATAAAATAAACTATTATTAAATAAATTATTATTATGGTAGCCGTGTCAACATATAAGTTATGTTTTAAAACAGTTAATATAGTAAATGTTTATGTAGTTTCATCAGCACTTATCATTTTTGTATAAGCTAAAAAGGCTTTTAATATAATAAAAAATACAAATGCACAACTGTTTCTCTAACATCCCTTTACTCTCTTGCTTTTGGGTAGCTCTACATTTTATTTTCTTTTCCAAAATTCCCCCATATTTAACCACTGTTCATGGGTTTTGGGAATAGAGTTGGTATATTTAATCTTTGTCGCCTCGCAAGTCCGCCTCTCAAGTCTCCGGCCGGCGCAACAACAAAAGTGGAATTCTGAACATTGATTTAAATTTTGAATTGAAACGTCTTCGACTGCGACTTGGAATCCGTCTCCGTCTTGGTTGTTTTTATTTTATTCAGCTGCCGCTGCTGACATCTTCATTAACGAGGAGTGTGATCAAAAGAGTAATGAGGTGTTGATAGTGGCCGAAAGCGAGGAGGCTTTATGCATTCCCCGTGGATTAATTAGGAACAATGCCGGTGGGGCAGGGCAGCCGTAGCCCCGATCGCCAGAAGTTGTTCTAGTATGTCCCCACTGGTAATTGTGGGCCTCTTGTGTCCAACGGCCTTTGAAGTCTTTATTTCAGATCTTTGAAATCTCTCCACCGATTCCCTCTGAGTTTTGGACTCTAATTCCGATTCTTGTTCGTGCTCGAACTCGTATTCCACGCAGCTGGGGCCTTTGTTCTGCTTGGATTATTTGCATATGATAAATCTGCTTCCATATTTTGTTAAATTGCTGTGCGGGTTTTCTCCTGGCTGCCTGGCTGCCTGACTGGCTGGCCGACTGACTGGCCAAAAAGCATTGGCGCGTGGTAAATTGGTTGTATTGTAAGGCATCTAATTAGTGGCCGGCTACCGAATTATGACCAATTATAACTATTGATTGATTGTGGGCTATAATCACTGGGCTCCGCAACTCCCGTTGCTGCGGATTTTTTGTTCCAAAGGCGGGTCGTCGGGTCGTTGGGTCGCCTCTTCTTTTGGCATTGTTGTGAAAGTTTCGCGGTCAACCCGAAAATAAAGAACAACATGCCATGAAAAGCTAAGTTAAGTTAAGAGAGGTTAAAAGATCCACACCCCGAAAAAAATTTGAAAATAAAGAAAGAATTAAGAGTTGTTTATTGAAATAGAATTAAGGGACAATAGTTGGTTCTTAGATAGCTGCTTTCATGGCATAGATAATCAGTTATTTTTCTAGGGACGTGGTAAAACTTTATATTCGAAGTTATAAATTTTCTGGCAAAAATCTATTTATAGTTAAGGTACACTGAATACTTTTAAAGAAGAACTTGAAATTAACAAATTTATGAGTGTAAAATAATTAATTTATACTTTTACTTTGGGAATGTTCTACTTGTATCATTGCTGACCAGTAAGTTGTGGATTGTGGCATAAGCTTTGTTCTGTTCTAAAACTTTATTGCAGACTCTATCACTTACGAAGGCTTCAGTAAATATATGTAGCTTATATTTCTTAATTATATGTTTATATAATAAATAAATTTGTCGTTTAAATTATTGTTATATTATAAGTATGTGGGGTAAATTATTATACATTTCAAAAATCATATGCAAGTTTATTAACTCATTTCTATAATTTTCATGTTTAAATTATATTTTTAATACTAGCAAGAAATTCTCCTTCTAAGAAAAAATTTTAGTTTGTAGCTTGTTTAAAAAATGTATCATTAAAAACCATTTCTGGTCTGTGGAATTTGTTCTCTTTTATTTTGTATACTTAAAGTTCTTAATGTCAAGTAGTAAATATATTTTATTATTTTTTGTTTAGAGTGCAGGGCGCGGTGTTTGCCATTAAAAACGCACTCTTCAGCGGCCAAACAATGTCTAATTAAAGGCGATAATCGCCGCGAGTCGGACCACTTAGTCCGCGCATAAATCTCTGAGCTCTAATGGGGCCCCTAAGAAACGGAGGAGATGCCACAATTAACCGAGACTTATGACGCTGCTGCACCTGATTAAGATGCAGTCTCAGTCCCAGTTCCAGTTCCACTCCCTGTCCTGGCCATCAAACGATCTCCAAACTACGCCTATTGTTCGGGGAGTGAAGATACTCGTCGAATGCCGCCGCTGACTACTACAAAAATGTTAAACGGCTCTTTTGGCCGGCTCTACGGCCAAGAGATTTATTGCCTGTCCCAAAATCACAGAAGACCCGTTGCTGCCGGCCGAGAAATCGATCGATCCGATCCGATCGGATCCCTGCCCCGATTCGGGGACTTTCCGCGGCAGATCGCATTCCGGCGAATCACGCATAAACGAAGTCAGCCGCATTAACCTCTCGGCATTAACGTATTAACGTATTAATGCGCCTACATCGCCCACTAATTGAGCCAGCGACACCGACACCGACCCGGCTGATAAGTGGGCTCGCCTTCGACTCCAAGATCCCGGGATCTCGGGAATGTCCACTTAAACGCGGAGATGCGACCCAGCCACTAGCTAGCTGCCACTATGTAGGCTCCATAATGCAAACAATATGTCTCTATAGGATTTCAGTGGCTTCATTGATTCTTATCACCCAATAAAATACATTTCGTTTGATTATTTGTATTTCTCTCGCTTTTTGTAAGCCTTCTTTTGGTTAAACACGGCAAGAAAAATGGGGGTTACTTTGGGGGTTTTATTAAGAAATTTATTTAAAGGGACTTTTATGCTTCTTTGGGTTTTTTAATTCATTTATTCAATTTATTATAGCCTTGCAGTATAGTGTAATTTGAATAGGAAGTTTAAAACTTAGTGGAGGCGTTACCAGCCGAGTCGAACTAGACATGTTCACTAGAAAAATATATGGTTACATCATTTAAATTGTTTTAAATTTCCAAAGATTAGTTACCTTACTAAAACCTAACACAATGAATTAAAAATAATAAATTTGCTGCCAAGTTTTGATGGATTTTTTGCTATCAATATTTTATAAAAATAAATTTAGACATGATTTAAATAAAAATTTAACTTGTGTTAAATTTTCCAAGTACCAAATTTTTATGAGGTAATATAAATAATTTATAAGGCAGTATAATATAAAAATTGTATTTTGAACGAGTTTCCTAATTATAGAAAATATTTTCCTTAATTTTATTAAGCACTATTGTTCCATTTAAACCCAGTATATTTTTATCCCAGTGTCAATCCAGCTTGTTGTCGTTGTGGTTGTCGTTGTCATGCCGCTTGTGTTGCCTGTGTTGTTGTCACCATTGTGGCTCATCGCTGGCTTTTGTGCGCCAACATTTTATTTTCATTCAACATAGATGGCTGCTTTTTATTTGAAGTCGATTTCGGATCGGTTGGGATCGGGATTGGGATCGGGATCGGGTCGGAGATGGAGATGGAGATGGGGCAACGCGGCGAGTGTCGAGAGTCTCGAATCTCGAGTCTCCCGTCTGGAGTGGCTCGTCGGGTTCGAGTTTGATCGCCAGTGCCCCGGTGTCGGCCTCCATGCCCATAGAGCGATTCAGAGTGTAATTTATGTCTTTATTTAGTAAAGATTTCGTTTCCTAATTTATTGTGATATCTCTTTGGGCAACGGCAGCAGAAGCCCCCGCTCGCTCTCTCATCTTAGCCCGGCTCGATGCTGCTCTTGTTGTTGTTTTTTGTCCGCTTGTCGACACCTTGGCCAATACGGTCTTGGTTCTTGGCCGGGCTTAGATTGTGACCGTGCGATGATGTTGTTTGTGCTCATCCCTTTCCCCATTTCAATGCCCATTCCCATTCCCGGTGATTCCCTTGACAGTTGCTCTTGATCCCATCACCTGTGGCTACTCCTCCTGCTTCCGTCGGACCTTTATGGAGCTCCAAGGCACTTCATGGCACTCTATAGAGGCCCCATTAGGAGCGTGAAGTGATCCCAATTTATCTGCTATCTGCTGATAATGCTCACCGAACAAAGTGAATTAAATTGAATTGGAAAATAGCCGCAAATGAGACGAACAAGCTTCGATTTTAGGGGTTTTCAACTTGGTCAGTTAACCCTAATAAGCCGCACTGTTGACTAAACTATGAATAAAATATGGGACTCTGAAGAGAGTCAGAATGGGAGTTTTAAATAATTTCTCCATTTCCTATACAAATAAATGAAATCTGTTTTTAATAGTCAAGTAAATAATTGAGTGAATAACATTTTAGGTAGTTTATATTTCTGAATTTATTTATTATGATTTTTCAAATTATAAGTAAAAAAGCAAAGTAAAGTTTAGTTACCCTTGATTGTTACTGACAGGATGAGCACTTATTTTCCGCTTTCGAAACTGTGTGAAGTCCCCTTATTTATGTCCCCGTAATTTATAGATTTTTTATTACCATTACCTCGCTCGCTGCTCCTTCAGTGATCCTCCTCGAGTGGAACACCGGTGTTAACCCGAATGGGATTGGCCCCGGGCCATTCGAAGACATCTTCATTAGCAAATGCTTCGCGACTCCGGCACTGAGATTTTCGCCCAGCATCTGGGTTGGAGCGGATCTCTCCCCGAACTCGACCTGAAACTGAAACTGGAACTCGGTCCGGCGACAAGTGCTTTTCCTTGTACCGAATGTCTGCTGGGCTAATTGGATTACGCTGGCCTCCAAGAGCAGGACCAAGAGCGCGTCTGTCAATTAAACCCGCGAACGAAATGCTTACATAAATTCCGAAATTGCTTGCGGTGCGCATCGATTTAAATGGAGGCGAAGCCCCGGCGAGGATTCGGAGGCTGCTGCAATTTATATGCAAATTTATTTCTGCAGCGTGCCCACTGGGAGAGCGGGAACGCGCTGGATGCGACGGCCGCCAGGTGATAACGATAGCGCCTATGGAGCGTAACTATATGACGGCGATTATGATTGCACCACCTAAGCGATGGCGGAGGTGGAGTTTGAGGTGGAGGTGCTGGTCAAGATCGGAGAACTCGCCTCGAAGACCGGAGCAATTTGCATACAAATGTTGAATGCTCGTGGTCGCTTGCGCTTCGTGATTCCGTCGAGATTTCGCTGGATTGGCGATCATCAAAGCAGTGAGAAAAAAAAATATACTAGTTTAATATATTCGAATTTTTAAAGTAAGGAAAAATATAAGGGGAAACTAAAAAATTTGTTTAATATAAAGTATGGAGAAAAAAACGTACTTCCAAAGGAGAAGTTTAGTTCGTGAGACCGAATTAAAAATCGATCACGACTAAGCAAAAAATGCATGAATTTCAGTTCGAAAAGTTTACACTTATATTAATATATTTATTTTTTAATTTAATTTTATTTAATAAATTAAGATTTTAAAGGCAACTCAAAATATACCTACATATGTATATGACTTTTGATAAGCAGCCTCTTTTTGGGCATCTTATGACCTCATATGACCTCAAGGAAACGTAAAATATTTAATTTTATGTGTATAGTATTAATATTTTTATTGATTGTGTATTTATACTATGATATTTTTTTGAAGAATTTAAAAATACATTTTTTTAAATTTTTAAACATTAACAAAAATTGTAAAAATGTAGAACATATTCTTTTCTAGCGGATATGACTAGATCGACTTGGCTATTAATGCTGATAAAGATTATGGGGTCGATTATGATTATGATTTATGGGGTCGAAAATGACTTCTTCACTGTGTTTAAAAGTTCTAAAAACTTTTATATACACAAAAATAAATAAGGAATTAACTCATACATATATACGTTTTTAGGGATATAACTCAAAGTTGGTAGCAACAACTCTGAATCTAGAATTTTGCCAGCATTGGCAAAAAAAGAAGGTGAAAATCTCCTACCAAAACATCTGCATAACTGATCCATCCATTCTGAAATAAGAGACAGAAAATCATATTGAATATTTACTTTTTAAAGTAAGGGATCATAAGATTATATATTTAATATAGATTGAAACTTATTTATTTTCCTCAGTGTTTCGTTACAATTAGATTGCTAATTTATGCGATCAGCCTTGGCGGGGGGAAGTCACACATCTAGCGAGAGCTAACGGTGCGGAGTGTGATCTTCCGGCGACAGCTGCAACTCTGTTTCGGATTTGAAATCGTGGATCTGGGGTCTTGGATCTGCGATGGGGAATCTGCTGCTTGGAGAGAGCTTCCTCTGGCAATCTCCTTTTGGCAGATCCAATGCGCCGAACCCATCCCGATGATTTATCGGCGGGACGGTGCGTTTTATGTTTTATTTGCACGCTGACACAATGCGCGACACGGCGAGAACGTGACATTTGCATGGGTCACCTGGCCACTTGGCGACATTAAAGGGCATTCTGCTGTCAGCGAGGCTGACACCTGTGAGCGTTGCCCCCCGTCCCCGAGGCCGATCTCGAGAGATCTCTCTATTAGCGGCTCTATCAAAGGCGAAGGCGCCAATACTGATTATGTAGTGCCAGGTACAATAATTGCACAAAAATAGGGGAAGGCAGGGAGGCGGGTAAGGGTCGGGTAAGGGGAGGTGCCACTAATTGCCGGCAATTAATTTAGACTCTGCTGCTGCTATTTTACACATTTGGGTTATGTGCTAATTTCTACACAATGTGCATGACGGATGGCGATAAACACGGCATGATGCAATGACATAATAAAGCCGGCGACGGCAACAATGCAGATGATGATGATGATGATGATGATGATGCACCAAGGCAGCGAGCGAGGAGGAGCCGGGGAATATGCAAATACTCGGCCGACCGATAAAGATCATGGAACAGGCCAAAACTAAATGGCAACATCTACTGCCAACCTGCGATATTTCCCTGCCTGTCATGTTGACAATTGGTTGGCCGCTTTGTTTTGCGGCTGTTGTCATCGTCATTGTGTGTTGCCACAATTAACACACAATGCACACACACGGGGCTCTGTTTATGCTGTCCTGCGGTGTGCAGGTGGTCCTCCGGCCCCTGTTCCGGCTCCTACTTCCTCCTCACTTATGCAAAACGAATTCAATTAACACCTCGGCACAAAACATTCAGTCGATCTGGCCCACGAATGCTGCTGAGCACGGTAGCACCGCCGCCGACACGCAGGACTCTCTGAGCCTTTCTTTCGTCACCCCTGTCGGGAAAGATATGCCATGTTGTGGCAAGTGGGGCGAAACTTACACTGAAAGAAAACGGGTGTAAGTTAAGGAGATAGAGAATGAGGAGAACATGAAGTTCAAGTCTCTGGCTCATGACTATATTTAAAAACAACAAATGTTTCTAATAAGGATGAGCAGGAAGTTTAGGGAACTAATGAATTTTAAATATTTTGTTTATGTTATATTACATGTATGTTAATTTAAATGGTTTTTAATAACTTGAGATATACATCGACATTCCAAAATTTTAGGTTATATTTTGGGAGCATAAATGCGTTTTTCCTCAAACTATTTGAATAATACTTTGGAGACGACTTATAAGCCTTGTTTTATGTTACTTTTTAGTTTCTTTTTACGTTTGGTCAATTTCCTTAGATATTAGAACATTTTTAAATATATTTTCAAGTTTTTAAAATAAGATGTCCGAATTTTGTATCATTAATTTCTCTATTAATCAGGATCATACTATACTTTTTCCCAGTACACCATCAGAATTCACCCCTTCGCAGCGGGTGAGCTCTGCTCTGAGTTTTTGTGGTAATCGTCGCGCCGGCGCAACTTCCGCGGCCACCAATCGTCGGAGCCAGGGGTGACCACCGCCAGAGACCCAGCTAACCAGCTACCCAGCTATCCAGAGAGCCAGAACCACCGCAGAGCAGTGGATACCACCACCGCGATCCTACCTACGACAGGTGATATGTGGCGGCCGCGAAAGGAAGTGCCCACCGATCTCTCTCTCTCTGCGCCTAGTTATTTATGTGACAAAATTTTGCAAATAATTGGATTGACTGATCAAAGCGATAGTTGGGGGAATTGGAAATGGAATTGGAATTTAATTCAATTAAATGCGTACTGCGCTGCAATTCCTCAAGTGACCTGGCAGTTGTCGTGGTTTTATCTGCCGATCCGCTGAACCAGTTAGTGGCAGCTGACCCAGCTGACCCCAAGAGTTGCGGGCTGATGTCTTCATGCGACTGATATACGACCGGACTGCCGGCTGAATGATGAGGGGACGCTTATTAAATATGTTATTTGTTATTTGGTATTTTGAGCAGCGGCGGCAGCTCTTTGGTAGGGACGAGGGCATACAAAGCTTTCCCATAATTTGGGAATTATTAGGGCTTTGCCCAGCGAAGCGCCCAGCGGAGGCTGGGCTGGCTAGCCTAATTGGATTAGGTGGAATCGAAAACAAAATCAAAATCAGAATCAAAATCGAGCTGGAAATCTCTGTCTGGCGATACGCGAATCATGTTTGTCAGTTCCCGGGCCTGGCTCCGTCGGATTTTACCTGGAAGCACTCAAAATAAATATTGGGAAATTGTGAAATTGCTCAGCTGAGCGGATCAGCGATGTCGCAATCTGTGACATCGGCGTAATGCTGATATCCATGGGAAAATGTACCACTGTCCCAGTGAATTCGATATTTTTCGGGATGGGAGCTCTCGCGGCTCTGAGTCACCACCAATTAGGGTTAGGGACAGACTTGGCATTTAATGATCGTGCCGTGGAGTCAGTCAACCCGTTCTTGAGGCCACTTGAGTGTGTCCCTCCGGAGAAGTAACCCGCAATTTGAGGCCGCGACTTCTCCACTATACCATTTAATGTGTATTATTTGTTCGGTGGGTCTTTGCCCAAAACGCGACTGGGTCATCGTTCCCCCAAGCCCACACCCAGTCTAGAACCGGGGAAACTTTGGGGCAGAACCATGAATATTTCATGCAGTTTGGGTTTTCCGAATGCAAATTATTGAATTCGAAATGCAAATTATTGTTACGTTTACGAGTAAGTTGCGGCACTGCCAGTAATCGAATTCGAATATACGACTTTATAGAGAGAAAGACAGTCGAAATGGGTCTGTTCTGCGGTCGGAAAAGTGACTTGTGGTTGCTCCCGGACTCCATTTCGACTCGGTCCTCCCATTGCCTCAATTATACGCTTGGCCAGCAGTGGCCAAAGGGATGGGGTGGAAGTTGGGACTCCGGAACTCGGTCAGATGTTGGTTTACCCTTTCGGTCATGGGTTACACCTCCTACTGGCATTATCCCCAGCACTCATTACGGAGGAGTCATTACGGATGCAAAGTGGTTATTATAATAACAAATATTACCTACAGATGCCATCAAAATAATGGGACAAACATTCCGAATTGGAGAGTATTTTCGTAAGAGTTCTCATTATTAATGGGTTAACAGGTAAGGTTTTGAATGGTTAAAATAAACGATAGGCACTATATTAATAGAATTCCTTTAATTTAATTTATATAATTCAGTTTTTTGTTTATTTAACTACAGTTTAAATAATATTGTTAATTATTAGAAGTATACCTTATTGCCTTGTTTATACATAATTTGAAATCACTTATAGAAGAAACAGAAAATTTAAAACAAATCATATTTACTTAATTTTTTCTATGAATCATGTTTTTCTATGAATTTCACCTTTCAATTAATTGTTTTATTTCGTCTTATTGTGAATTTACTGAAAATATATATTTCAGTTGTACTTTAATAATAATAAAACCAATAAATGAAGTTAAAGTATATTCAATTACTAATCATTTAATTAAATTTCCTCTCAATATAAGTAAACAATGTTCCAATATATACTTTTAAAATTTTGTTTAATGGATTATTATTATTTTGAGGCTTAATCAACTCTTCGAGCTTGTCTCTTTAAGAATTCAAATACAAAAGTTAAGACACTAAAGCTATTTGAAACTTTTAATCATAGATTTAATTGTAAATCTAGAGTAAACTAGTAAATATAAGGTCAAATACTAAATCGATTGAAAGAAATCTATAAGCAAATGAATTCTTAAGAGTCTTATTTTTGTAAAAAATGTAAATTAAAATATTTAAAATTCAAGACTCTAACTTTCATTGAATCTAGATTATATGACTATTATTTCCACATAAACAACCATCCCTGTAAAAGCGTGATTCTATACGGAATCCATTTTGTTTATGTAACCAACCCACCATTTTCCGTAAATGACAAACTTAATTACCAGTTATTTGTCTTAGTGACGACTCGGCAGTGTTATTGTTTGAATATAATTATTTTCGTGGTTATTTTCCCTTACTCGCAGCCATCCTTTGGGCTGCCAAATAGCACAATAAATAAAGATAAAGCCGAACCTACGTGTCTGTCTGTCTGTCTGGCGCATGATTATAATGGCATGGCTACTGCAGTGGCAGTGGCAGTGGCAGAGGCAGAGGCAGTGCCTCCTTGGAAGCCAACTCCGGATGGTTATGGCCGTAAGCAGCGTTGGTAAGTGCGCTGATCGCCATCGCGAGTGCTTCCTGTGCACACAAGGCGAGGAAGAGGTAGAGGGCTTTACTTGGAACCTCGAGTCGCGCTTTCGAGCGCATTTTTCGCCTAGGAAGGCGGCTCGAATTTGGACCAGATAATGACCATATATTTACCATTTGCATTGGGCCAGTGGCAGCTACACACACCGCACACCGCATGCGTGTGTGTGACTGGGTAATTACGAGCAATTTTCACTCCTTTCCATGAGCCACAGGCTGCCTGACTGGCTGACTGACTTGGCCATCGCCAGATGGCGTTCCGCCCCTTTCCCCGCCAACCTCGGTTCCCAGTGGCCACCTCCGGAGTGGCCGCATTACACAACCTCCATTGTTTCCGTTTTCCGCACAATTATTACTTATACAAAATGTATAAATTAATAAAAAGAAAAGGCCATTGCAGTTGCCACTGCCACTGCCGTTGGTGCTGCCTCTTCCCTTGCCTTTGCCCTTGCCGTTGCCTTTTGCCTTTTTCCGTTGCCGTGACCGCTTTTACGGCCACTTAACAAATAAATAAATGGGCCGCAAATTGCCAGGCAAAAAGGCAAGTAAAAAAATATATATAAAAACCGAGCAGGACGTTCTGTCTAACCACACTGCAGGACCAGCCCAGCAGTTTGGGCCAAGATTAATAGCTGTAATTGTTATTCATTGAGCGCAGTGCACTGCCATTGTCTCAACACTTGGAGCACAGGAGGTGCTTGGAGGTTCCCAAAAAACATCTGCCCTCGCATCGCACCCAATTTTCCACAGCTAACCTCCTTGACCACAAGATCCGGGCCATATTTCTGCTCGATCTGCGTTTTGCAAGCCCGAAATTAATATGTTCCCAAAATGTTTATTTAATTTGCAGATAATTTCCATAATCTTCCTCACACAAGATGCTCTAAATGAAGCCGTCAGTTGACACATCTGCAATTTAATTGATTGGTAATTTTAGGAAATTATAGAGTAGTTGGGAGATTATATATTTCTTAATATGTCTGTTCTGGCAGAGGAATATATTCTCAAGAGAAATACTTAATTATAAGACTAATCTTATTCCAAAAAATCCCTATTTAAACCTGAGCTTTCAGCTCAATCTCACTCTAACCAGAAGTCCTTCCCTATGGCCACTAATCGGATATAGTCTTCCCATGAAGATGTGACATATGGCGACAACTGGGACTGCCGAATGGGGGCCGGCGAATGGGGAGGCGCAGGCATAAATGCCGAGAACAAAAAAAGCCCACTCGGGGCGGATTTGGCCAGGTGACCAGGTGCTGCCTGGAGGAGGTTGCTGTCGCGCGGAATCGCGGCCGCGTCCAAGTAGAAGCCGCTAGCAAGCCCGGGCGCAGAGCCAGCGAACAATGTGCAAGTGAAGCCCCATAAATATTGTTTAATCGATGTTTGCTCTACGTTTTATTGCATTTATGGCGTTTTTAATGAGCCAAAGACTCGGGCGCGGACGCGGACTCGGACGCGGACTTGGACTTGGAACACACATACCCGGATGGCGGACAGTGCAACTTTTTAATTTTATGCCTCGTCCGGCGGACGAATGGGGCGACTTGTAAGCCGGCAGAGGAACACAGAAATGGCAAACATCGACCGCGGGCGGCGGCATTAAAAATCGCCCAACAGTCCGGCCACTCGAGAGCGGCTTACAACATTTTTGTCAGTGACTCGGTGACTTTGAACCAGAGCTCCGCCACACTGATGGGGTTGGGGTGCGTGGTCTAGGGGTTCCTTGGGGGTCGACTGATGCCTCTAAAATGCACACAAGCTAGTTATAAGAGAAATATATTCCCTTTAACAAGTTCAGAAACTGCTTTAAATCTGTGTAAAAGTATGAAAAATGTATGTTGGTTTCAGAAATAATATACAAATAATAAATTAAATCAGATTCCTTTAAGGTATTTACAACTAAGATATAAACTAGGGATATGTTTAAGCTAGGAATATCAATCAATATCAATTTGTAAAAATGTGTTTTTGGCGGTCAAACCTAGATTGACTCTACTGCTGGTGCTGATCCTGATTATATATGGTTTATGGGATCGGAAATGACTCCATCACTGCTTTGCAGTCTTCTTACTTCAAATATAGTACCCTTAAAGTATATTCAAATCATTTCAAGATATCATTCTAACAATCTGTCAAAGCCAAAGGGATTGTTTTTAAAATACATATTTTAATTCTGATTTATTGTATAAAAGCAAAAACTATCTTAGATTTATCCAATCTATATCTCTGTTTCTTTAGCTTTACTTTACTTGAAAATGGTACCAAACTATATTGCTATAACAAGTATTTTCAACTAGTAACTTCTATGGTTTTATTCAGAAGAATTGTTTGCATATTTTCCTATATTAAAATAGATTTCTGGGAATATGAACAAATACTAACTTTCCACGGTGCATCCTCCACCGCCGACATTCATCAGCAGTTAATTTTGTGCGCCTCGGCAACAAAGTAAGCCGGGGATTCAGGACTGCAACTGAGACTGCGATTGGGAGTCGCCGGAATGGCCATGCCCATGGATGTGGCCATGCGAGAGGTATTAGTGCTGGGATTGTGCTGGCAATTGGCTCGTAAAAAGCGGATTTGTGGCATTGTTGGCCGTCATAGTGCGATATCGCTTTAACGGTGATTTAGCGATCCTCGGCGGCTCGGAGATCAGAGATCGGAGGACGGAGATCGCCTCGCGGTGCCGTGGCCGTGGCACCATTAAAGTTCCTCATCAAGTTTTATCGGCCATTAAAGCGAAATCCGTATTTAATTAACCAGGCCAAAATGTGAGCTTGAATTGGCCAGCGGCGATTACTCCGGGACTCCTATTTAGTTTGTTGCTGATTATGGCCCATAAAATGGGATCCACCATTGCGCAGGCGTGCCAAATTGGTTAACAAGCTCGGAACGCGAACTTGAGCCGGTATTCCCGCAATTGGGAACCCCAGAGTCCCAGTCCCAGTATCCTGGCAGGGTGTTGAGTGGCAGATTACATGCATTAGGCTGCCCAGGCTGTCTGGCCGGCTCCTCCAGAAATATCCCATTTATCGCGCCATGACAAATTTACGGCTTGTAATTGCAGTCAGCTCGCAAAATTAAACCGGCGAAATATCCACAACTTCATAAGCGCCAAAAGCTGCCCATTTCCAGACTCTCAGGGACCCCGAACCGGCGATCCAATTGGCGCTCCAGCTCCTGCGCCCCGCCTGCTCCTCCGCTGATCGAGATCCTGGCGCTACCCTGCAATTTACGTCTCCGGTTTCCTGCAAGCTCTCGAACCCTGACACTGCCCGGCATTATTCAATTTCGGTTTATGCACTGTAAAGGTGATCTAAGAAGTTCATTTGTCAAGATTTAGATATGTATCAAACTTATATTTGCTATGTATTTTTTAAAACATTAGGTTAATAATTGCTCTGGGGTTTATTTATAACACATTTCTTTATTATTTCTTTTATTCGTATTATTTTTCTCAGTGAAACGATGCTCACCCGCCGCCGCCTTTCACCGCAACACCGATTGTGGACTCAAATGGCCTGCATTGACTACCGGTGATTGGCGATTTTTAATGGCGGCCTGGCTCCCTGCCTCCCTTCCTCCCTCCCAGCCTCAGATCCAGTTCCAGTACCTGGCCCAGACCCACTCCCACTCCCGCAGAGCAGTGCGACACATAATTTATTCGTAAATTAGCCTGGCCAGCTGGCCTGCCAGCCACGTCAAAATAGTAGACTGCCAAACACCCCCACTGGATGTATGGACGAATGTATAGATGGATGGTCGGATGACTGGCTGCCGGCCAGTAGCCACTTAGTGGCACCCACTCACCCTCTGGGGGTTGAGGATTACGACGCAAGGGGAGGAGTACGAGTAGGAGTAGAAGGTGGCTCTGGCCGGGTAAGGAGCGAATTTGGGTGCCGCCCATTAGCGTGCCTCGTCCTTCTCTTGGCGGCCATGTTCATGTTGCCACTGCCATGTCCACTGGCATGCGGGTTGCCAATAGCCAACAAAGGGCTGAAAGTATTGCAGAGTTATGCTAGCCACCCCTTTTTGGAGTTAGGAGGCCATTAATGCGTTATGTTCAATCTGCCTGCCTCTGGGGTCTGACTTTGTGATTACAACAATTAGAAGTAATAAAAGTGATGGTTTTGTAGGGGTTAAACAACATTCTGATTGCTAAAATAAACGAATGATTCTTTCAGGAGGTTAAATAAGCTGATTTAGGTATTTGAAATATAGAGAATGTTAATAAATATTGCAGGTACTTACTGCTTTATTTTGATAGATTTGTAAAATGTACAAATAATTGAAAGGGATGTACTCTTTAAATAAATAAAATATTTATATGACGAAAGAATTTCTCAAGACAAGATACAATATTATAATTCTTAAACATTAGAATGTAGATTTATTATTATTAAACATTATTACATGTGTTGCTTTAAGTAAAATATTAAATAATTTAAAGGCCTAATGTAGCTTGTATATTATAAATTCAGAGTTCTAAGTATTAATGGTTCTTACTAATAGTTGTTCTTAGTAGTAATTTTAATAATTGAAACTTACTTTAGATGGACTTTACATAATTAATATCTCAAATTAAACTTATAAGAAATATAGACATTTTTGTATTGGATTTTTATGTGTCCTTAAAGCAATAGGTAGTAAGTTGTCTTTTGTGAAAAATGTTCCGATAAATATTTAGGAAAATTATTTACATAGTCATTGAAATAGTATTAACTTAATAATTAAATTATTTGCTTAACCTTAGTTATTTGCTTAGATATATTTTTTTATATAAGAGTTGGCAATGTGTAAAAATCTTAGAAGTTTTTTTCCTTGCATCTTATCAAAAATGTTCTGATAAATATTTAAGAAAATTATGTTATTAGTAATAGATAAAGAATTAACTTTGTTCTTTAATTCTTTGTTTAAATATTGAAATTATTTATATAAGAGAAGGCAATGTATAAAAATGTAAAAAGAACTCTCCCTTGCACTTGAAATGTATAATTGTTTGATAAAGCCATCCCAACACTATCTTTCTGCGACAGAGTTGAAGTAGTGAAACCAAGACTGTCATCTCCAGGATGCGGCACCCAAACCCAACTCTCCATCTCCGATCTACAGCTGTCCAGGGTTACTACAAAAAATGAAGCCAACATGATCAACAAAAACGCAAATAAATTATGAATCGCCGGTTAAGAGCAGACCAGAGCTGGGCAGAGCTCCGGTGTCCGGTGTCCATCGTCCGGTGTTCGTTGCGGCGCTATCTTCATGGCGCGGCGGAGGAACCTGATTGATGGTTCCGCGCGCCTACGCCGCACAACGGGGAATTAAATGGTATTATTAAAAGGTAACAAGCTAAACGCCTTTTAAAATTTTCGGTGAGTGGCCGCTGTAATGGCAGGAGCAGCGTCATAAGCAAGGGGCACCGTCTCCGTCTCCGCAACGTGTTATTTATGCATTAGCGATGCAGCAGCAGAAGAAGGGTCAAGTCGGGACCCAAGTGGAACTCGGAACTGCACCTGCCAAAACGGGGGCGACGAACCCCCTGCCCTCGCCGATGTGACTGACGATGTTGGATGTTGCCTGTCTTCTGGCCCGGGACCTATGTGGATTTAAATAAATTCCAAATTAAGAAAAACCGAGCGGCGGCAAAAAGGGTTCACAGGGCAGAGCCCAGGGACCAGACCCCATCATCAATTCATCAAAACAGAAGGAGAGGGCGAGGTGAAAGGGTTCCCAGTCCAGTCGCAGCTACTGGCTGCAGGATCCTAGTGATTAAAACAAAAAGGACGATAAGCAGCGGAAAAAATTAGAGCAATGTGCGGTGAATATGGAATAAATTTCGACACAAAAATGTTCTCGATAATGACGCAACATTTGAGGTTTTTTTGATGTAGTTTTTTTGTAGCCGGCGGAAATGCTGCGTTGAGCGGACAGGTGAGTTTCAGCTCTTGACGCACGACAAGGCTGAGGAGCAGGAGCAGGAGTCCCAGACAGGCGCTCTAGATGTTCCAGAGGAGCGATCGATCCCAGATACGCATCATGCGCGTGTCCAGCGTGCGCTGTCTATGAAAATTAGCCCACACTTCCCGCTGCCGAACTCCGCGGTGGTTTTTTAATCAATCGCGTGTGCGCTTCGATCCCCAGCTCTACAGATCACCCCAATTCCCGATCCCGATCCCGTTCCCGTTCCCGTGCCCGCTTTGGGGTTCTCATCGATGCTCTAATGCCGTCGCATGACGGCTCATCACCTGCCTGTCGGATGAAGCAATCGCATCGCATCGCACCGCTCCGACATCGACCTTTCGCAGGTTCGTGCTCCTTCAGCTGCCGCCGCATTGAGCTCACTGGGAGTTGCGTGATTTTAGCATTTGTTTCCTGATAAACTTTAATTACGGCCCCATCTCGCAGCATCTGGATGTGGATTCGATCTGATCCGAATCGAACTCATTGAATTGGAGCGCCCCTGAGTTGTGCAGGTGAATATATATCATAAGTATTCAAATGTGCGTGTGTGTCGATTTATTACGACAAAGGCGGATGTATAACAAGATATTATATTATTATTAGTATTATAAAAAAATATTTCATAATGGTTTCTAAAGATTTTACTTGGTAAAGTCTGTGTCCATACTCTTTCTACTCCTCTCAATTATTCACAACAATAGTCGCTTTGAATACACTTCCATCACCTGTTCATGTGACTGTTTCCTCTACGGCTTATGTATTTATTTTGCTATCATTATCGAAGGACGTCGCCTCGATGAATGGGTTCTGATCGGGAGATCACATGTGTTCCATCGTGTTTGTGTCTGAGGAGGACCTGCCTGTCCCCCAGGCCAAGCACACACTTAACGATTCATTTTATTGACTCGAGAAACTGTTAATTGGTCACGTCTCGCGTTATTGATAAATGTTTGGCAATTTGTTTGGCTGATCGTAACGAGGGGGATTCCAGATTCGGGTTCAGGCTAGGGTTCAGGTCCCTCCAGGGACTCTGGGGATTGCATATGAGGCAGTCAGAGTCGCGCGACTTCAATCAGTTAGCGATTTAGCGGCGGTTAGCTAACAGCAGGTTAACGCTAACCCCTCATGTGCCAGTGTCACGTCGCTCATTATTAAGATTGATTCGGGGTCTAATCACGTGTTAACACAAATGAACACTCATTACCACCAGAAACGTGGGTGAGTGTGTGAGGGAGAGCGTCTCATAGTCATAATTTTCAGCTTCGGAAAAATAAAGTGACAAGTGCGACACAGGCACTGGCTCTCTGAAGCTTCCAACTTAGGCACTGGGGGAAAAATGTTTACGGAAAATGAGAAAAACAAGTACGGAAAAGGTAGTTTTCATAACTCAAGCCTACTTTAATTTTTTTGTAATTTATTGGGAATATTCATTATAGAATTAATTGTATAATGTTATATTCAATATTATTACAACTTCCTATTAGAAAACCCTTTGGAATATAATATATTATAAGTAATATAAGCCTCACTATTCCCATAAAAATATTATTAAATAACAAGATATTACAAATGTAGTCACTTTTGGTCACTAAAATTATCTTTATTCCACTAAAAATAAAAAATATTGAATACAATTAAACTTTCTTAAAAGTGTAATTTTTTCGGGTATATATATTATATTATTATTTATATTAAGTTATTTTCAGCCCGACTAGGTGGATGGTAGCCTCCCCGAATCCAAGGGGTTACAGCATAATCTTAAAAAATATATTTATACCCATCAAGTAGGTGTCGTGCTCTCACATTCTCTTGCTAATTTTTCTCCAGTGCAGCTCACCCAGCGGTGTGTCTTTCATAGCCTTTATCGGCTTCGGCGGAAATCCCTTGTTCAACCCACACACAAGCAGGCACAGGCACAGTGTCACACACTCTATCGCACACACACACAACCGCCTCGCCGGCAGGCATGTCCTTTATGCGCGCTGATGCCTCAATACAAAACATCGATCCCTTTTCGATGATGATTCCTGATTAAGTGGCTGCGATTTGTCAAAATATTTCACGCTGCCGCAGGAGCGCGGCGGCGTAAAAAATGATGATGCCCCGAGCACGTGAGCGGGGGGTTGGGACACCGGGATTCGGAGCACTTAGTGTCATCGGGAATCTGTCTCAGCCACGTCCACGGTGACAGCGAGACACTGACAATGGCCACTCGGTTACCTGCAACTGTGCGACTCCCAGGCTTTACAGGTGATCCAAGAGATCCCCGGGCTGACATTAAAAAATGCCCAAAAATGCGTTATGTTTCAATAAATGGCCAGGTCGAAATAGTAAACAGCCAAGGCCCGAGGACCTGCGATTTCCCGGGTGACAAAGAGTGACTAATTGGTGCCACGGATATGTATTCCATTCCCTCCGCATTGATTCCGCACTATCAATGATTTGTGCCACGATGCCGGCGGCGATATCCGAGATGGCAGCTAATTGATGTGCACCAATAAATCTAAATCCGAATCCGAATCCGAGTTGGGACGAACCAGAAAGTTGGCCAGTGAGAGTGAATTGCGTTCCCAGGGGCCAGGAGAATAATAAAAATCCGAAAACCCATATTTTGGCAGTGCGAATGAGGAGAAAAGCCAACTCAATCCAATTACTCGCACCGCCCCGAAGAGTCCGGTTAAGTGGGGCTTAGCCAGTGCCCCGGAACCAACACGGACCTTGGGGATGGTGGGGGACGGGAGCCCTGGAACCTGGAATCTGGCAGCGAGGAGCGGGGCTATCGAGGATCCGATGCTGAGAGCAGGAGGATCGGTGACACATGCGAGCTATCTGGCTGCCATAAAAGCAGCAACAGCAACCTGGATAAAAGCGGCTTTCACGGGCACAGGGACAGTGGTTGGTATAGAGGTTTAAGTGGTAAAAAATCAGTATTATTTAATTAACTTGTGTGCTAAGAAACACTCTTAAAAAACTGACATTAAACCTCTTACTTGTCTTGTTAACATTTTTAAGATTTAACTTATAGTATCATCACTTTTAATGGACTTAATTGCGATTTACTTTATGAATTTATTGGTTTAACTTCATTTTAGTTAATATTTTCCTTTCTTTTCTTTCCTTTCTCCCCGTAAGAATATTACGTTATCTAGTACCCCTTGTTGTAATAATTTTATTTTAAAAATTAATCACAATATTAAATGATATCTTTACGCTTATCAGATATTTATTTCATAATAGAAGCTAGGAAAATTATAAAAAATATTAAATAAATTAACTTTCAACTTTAACAACTTATAAATAAATTCTTTCAAATATTTCCTTCTTTTTTACAGAACAAATCCCAACTTTTTAACATGACAAACTCCATTCCCACCCACTGTTCTCGTGACGACCAGCTCGGCTTGGGCAGCGGCGACAAAGGCTGACGCTGAAGTGATGACCGGACAACAAACTACATTCAGCAGATAAATACTGAATTTATGACTTAATTTAACTGCGAGCCAACGACAATTTTGATGATACGAGCGGAGGAGCAAAGGAGCAGAGGAACCAAGGAGCCGGGGCGCACTGAGTGGGCAGTGGCAGCCACGGAGCGGACACAGCCCGTACATTAGCCAATCCTGGTCGCACATCGCTTCATTCACAGCCCGAGACACACATAATTCAAGTGGAACAGGGACAGGGGCTGCCATGGGATGGGTTAACGCCGATGGTGATGTCTCTATTGGCCGCAGAATCCGCGAAGAGTTTTCCCCCGGAGCCTAAATGCACGGGGAATGTGCGAACAGGCTCTGGGAAAAGGGTGTGGAACTGGGACGGGGAAATCGAGGAGAGTCTGCGATGGTTATCACTCAGCTAGCCAGGCCAGGGCATCAATTAATTTATGGGTTTGCCCAGCGCACAAATTGAGACTGAATTAGAGCGAACTTTAGGGGGAAGCAAGAGGCCTACAAAATAGCATCAATCCTGGACATTACAAGGCTTAAATGAGGTACTTAAATATATCGTATAAATGTTTATAAAATATTCCTTTTAAATTATATAAAACAGACAACAAAGCAATCTTATGTAATTTCTCTGCTTTCCAGCAGCTGACGGTTCAGTGAAATCTGAAAAAAAAGGAAAGCCGTCAGCCAACTGCTCTGCTGGTGGAAGATGCAAGACGGAAGATGGAAAAGGGGCAGGTCTTTAGAGGTTCATGTGAAGGGTCACCGGGTTCAAGACAGGAAGGAAGCGGAGCTCGCACACAAAATGTGTTCTGCACCTCTGACTGGCTTTGCGTGTCTATCATGGGCTCTGGCTTTGTCTTTGACTATGTCTAGCTCTTTGCCACAAAAGATTTTCACCTGCAGGCATCTACAATTGCGAGCTCGGCTTTTGTGACAGCAATTAACCGTCTCAGTCAGGCGGATTGCCACGTCTGGAGCGGAGGCGGGTCAGGTCGCCTTTCCTTCTGGCTTCTTTCACCCGAAAAAAGAAACAACCGCGGACTCCTCTGTGTACAAACTGTTGCCCGGCGGAGAGCGTTTCGTGACCCAAACAAATTATTAATTATTAATTGGGGAAAATATGCTGTAATTGTAGCGGTCGCTTCTTCTTCGCCTGAGTGGCTCGAAAATTAAATGAAATTAGCCCAGCTCTAATTTCACTTTGCATGTGACGAATTTTCCCAAAAAACACACTCCCAGACCTGACAAAAGGTGCGTGATGGGACCCCAGCCTGGGTGATCCGAGAGCCATGATCAGACATCTGGAAATGCTGCTCATCCCTCCTTGCAGGCGATAATTGGAGCACTAAATGCAATAACCGAAAATGTTTGCCATAATTAGCCAGGGGATTGGCTAATGGAGAGATGATCCCCGAGAGAGTTCGCAGATTGGGGAGTGCATTTAACACTTTCGGGCAGTTAACAGGCCCAGTTCTGACGCCTTCTCCTTGGCCAGCAACAAGCGAGTTAAGGACGAACGAGCGAACCCGGCTCAAAGCGGAGTCTGCGGCTCGCTCGATAATTTTGATTTATGTGGGTAAATCATGAAGGGAACGCAAAGATTTACGATGGATCAGCGGCAGATTTATTACTTTTTGATAGCGGGCGAAAAGGATTCGCCAGCGAGCCCTGAACAGAAATCGAGAGGAGTCGCAGCCGGAGCGAGATGGTATCGCCTGCAGCCGCTTAATGCGTGCCGCCGTGTATTTAAGTTATTCTAATTTGCCTGCCTGCCTGGCTGCCTTTCCTGGCCCCGATCTTGGCCCTCATTCCCATTCCCATGCACCCAGAAAAGGTGTCAGCAGCGGCGGCCCGAAAGTGTCCCATTGTCGACGCTTCCCAAAAGGATAAGGTGCCGCTGTAGCTGCAGCCCAGGTAACAGGTAACCATAACTGGTCAGTTTCCAGCCTCCAGATAAGCATCTCAAGGGGTTGCCAGTGCCACAACCTGTACAATATTACCAAATTATTCAAATTAAATGGGGAATGAACTGGGTAATATTAATAAAATATCTATTATATTAACTGGGACTATCTTTTGGGGTTTTAAAATGCAGTGCCTTACTTTAATTAATAGAATGTTATTTAATCAATATTGTAGTACCATAGTATATAGTACGGTATATACAAAAGGATATATAACATGAAATTTAACAACATAAAATCGGTTTTATAGTAATAAATTACCAAACTCAAATTCTAAAATTTCTCTAATATAAATTCATAAACAAGAAAGTAATAACAAACAGCACATTTAATGGAATAAACCATGGACTACAAATGTCTTGGAGTTTATTCAAATTACTATAGCTTTCCAAATTGCATTTTTGGCTTAGTTATGATCGATTTTCATGATCGGTTTTCTCAAGTTAGCTTCTTTTTTTAAGTTTAAAGTATAGTTTCTTGTTCTAGTTTAATTATAGGTAAAATGTATTGTATTTTAATTATAGCCCACATAAATTTTTAGGTTAAAGGGCTTTCTTAAAACTCGTTTAAGCTAACTTAGGTTTAAAGTAGATACCTGCCTGCCTTTGTGGATTCTAATGCCCTTTGATATATTAATTAACTCTAATGTTAACATCGTTCTCACAACTAAGTAAAATTATATACTATATTTAAATTAATATAGTTATATATTATAAATGCCACTAGTAAGCTTATCAAATGGTTTAATCAATAACCAGAAAAGGCTTAGTGAGCAAACTCGACACAAACAATCGATTTTATAGGTACTTCGTTTATAAATAATGTCAAAGGCAAACCACAAGATAACCTTAACAGAGGCTAAATTGTAATAGATATTAAAGGAAACCCACAACTTTTCCTGGAAAGAGCTCACCACAGTATTGCGAACTAAAATAAAACAAGCAGTAAGTCGTTTTGCATCTTTAAGAAACCATAGCACTCACCGCCAAAGTATTGTGGCAATTTGTGTCTGCGATTTAAACGAAGTTTCGAAATAGCCAAGTTGGAGTTTTCGCATTTGCAAAAGGGAGCTGCAACTGAGCAGCTACTGCAATTAGTGGCAACAACATCTTGTTGGCGGCTTCGATTTTCCAACGTTTTTCCTCCGTTTTCCACAGTTTTTCCTCCGTTTTCTTTTTCGGCCGCAAAAAGATGGCAGCCCAGATGGATGGGAGCTGCGAACTGCAATCGCGATTATTCCTAGCTGGGCTTCGAGCGCAATTATAACGGGGCAGCGTGGTAATTACCTGTGAATGGCATTTGCATAATAACAGCCGTGCCGGCGGCACAATGGGTGATATCAATGCAGGCCACTGGAGGTGGTGGTGGGGGCACTCCCACAACCAGGTGAAGAGGTGAGCCCTACCTCTGGGTGCAGAGTGTGTTGTTGTGGACGCGGGTGGTTGCCTGAGCTGCTCCGGCAACTGCAGCGGTCGCCTTTCTGCAGCCAATGCCCCGCCATTCGAACAAAAACAATCGCAATTACGAGGCTATCCAAGCAGTGGCAGTGCAACTTCAGGGGAGGGGACGCACCATGTATCTGTACACTGAGATTTGGTTTTACAGAGTTGTTTTGCAGGGAATTTTATTAGTAAGTTGTATTAACTTTAAATTAAACAACAATATTGAAAGCCTTTTATGATAAGTAAATGTATAATGAACGGTATGCCTTCACACTTGCTTCCTGAATACGTTTTCGTGAATAAGTAGCATTTAAATTGCAATTTTTATCGCTTCTTTTGAACAAATTAAGCATGATTTCTAGAATTTCTTACGCTTAATTAACAATCAGGTACTATTAAGGCTGCAAAGGAACAAGGTAAATATTTAGTTACTCTTTCCCTACAAAGAACAAATTGCAATATTTGTAAATAGTATATCTTTAACCCTTAAATATTTTTCCACATTTATTTTAAACAGAATAACAATCGCAACTAGTTCATTTTCTTAATATTATATTGTACTAATATTGCTCATTATTATTGACATTACTCCTAGCTCTTCCTAGCTTTTTCTCTCTCTGTACTGGGAGGTCGAGGCCATCAGCTAGCTTTTCAAGCAGCAATCCCTTGGCAGTCGCCGCTGCCCACCGAGCTAACACGCTTGATGGCATCACCTTTACCACCGCCAGCGGCAGGGTGTTGGTTTTGGCTTGGTTTCGGCGTTGGGAGTTGCTACCAGGTAGCCTCCCTTCCAGGAGGAGGCGGTGGAGGAGTACGAGTTCGAGTCGGAATCGGAGTTGGTGTTGGTGCCACGCTCTGACGGCTGTTCCGCCATTTTGTTGCGCTTTCCGTGGGTTCCGTGGCGATGTGGCTGTTGCCACTGCACTTTGGTTGCAATGTTTGCTGCACTGAGGTAAAATAGAGGGGAATGTTATGATTTCGGAGCTAAGTTGGAATTTATTTTGTGTATTGTATATATTTAGATGAAGATTCTTTAAGAATTCAGAGATTTTGTTCGATGTTCAGCTCAAGTAACATTTAAATATGTGACTTCCGGCCTCAGACCCTATGATAGTGTGAAATATTTTTCTCTGATAGTGGCTAAAGTTCCCTAAAAACTGTCCCTTTTACATGCCAAAGATCTAGATTAATTTTACAAAAGTTGAGATCCAGTAAACTTTTTTTATAATGGCATTCCACCAATTGCAAGGTAGTATTACCTTTAAGGTATCTATTTTCATGTAAATCTATTTGAAGTATACGAATTTTCTAATAGAAAATTCTTAGATGTTGAATAAATGTACTTGATTTTAGATTAATTCGAATGGGTTTAAGGTATTCGAAAAGAGAAAAGACTTACACCAGTAATTAAGAAGGTTGAAGCTCCTAGTTTTTTGTAAATTATTCTAAATTATATTACATTTTCGTAAATGAAAACTAAATGAATTCAATTTAAAATCGATATATCTATTATTTTTTTCTCTATTTTTTTTCCTGTGTGCTAATGTCGCTCCCCTGCGGCGCCTCCGACACCACCTCTTTTCTCTCCTCCTCCGACGCCACCCCCGACTGGTAACAATGTTAATCGCTCCTATGGTTTGCTCAAGATTCGGGTGACTAAAGACGTTTCTACGTCCATTTATATGCAAATTGCGGTAGTTATCGCCATTTTGTTTTCCATGTTTTTCATTTTCATTTTGCCAGCAGTTGCCTGCCTGGTTTTTCCTACTGCGCTTTTTGTGCAACTTCTAATTGCAGCTGCAGTGGAGCCAGCAGCTCGCCGCTCGGAACGTGGAGAAACTGGCGTGGAAACGGGAGCTACTGGATCCGCATTTAATTAACCCTATAACGGTCGGCTGGCCAAGAGCGCCGGCTCCCGGTACCATTCGATAGTTTGGATTTGAATTCGTGAATTATACGATGCGGTCACTAAACACAGCCCCCGTTCGCAGTTTTCCCTGTATTCAAAGTACTTTTCCTTTGGATTTGAATTGGAGTTTGTTATGGATTTTCTCCCTAGGAGCCGCAGCGAGATTGAAATTCGACTTGGACATGTTTTTGAATCCCGCACCGAGGCAGAGGAGCGGCTTTTGTTATCGAATGCAAAACTATTTAGCCATTGCATGTTGTTAATAATTTTAAAATCAGATTTCCGCAAGTTTGACGCAGACACGAAGGTAGTCGAGAGTCGGTGGCCTTAGCTGGAGGAGCTATGTATGCTTTTTCCCCTTGATTTCCTTGGCTTTTTGTTGCCCCATGACGTGTCCGTGTCTTGATTGCGGTTTCTGCCCTTAAAAGCGGCGACTGCGGGGCCCAGCGCCAACTGCTACTTAAGGCGGGGAAATCATTTCAGGAGCGGATCGGAGCAGCAGGAGCCGGAGCAGGAGCAGGAACGGGAGCTCCTGACAATTGTTGCGCAATTACACAGAAGACCTATGGGCACGCAACTTTTGGACGGTTTTGCGGTCCGCACTGCGACTTTGCCTCAACTGAAAACTCAAACTCGGAGAGCCAAATCGAAGTGGAGTCCCGGCAGACGCTTAAACTCACATCACGCCTCAGCAAACTGCAGCAGCAACACAAGTTGCAACCTGATGTGGCTAATGCTGACGATGTTCTTGCCGCTGCACTGCGGGGAAAGTCAATAAACAAATATCTTTACTTTTTAATGCACATTTACTACTCATATCACAACTAAGAAAGTATTGTTACCCTTTTTCATAAGCTTCTTTTCACTTAAATTTATTTATAAAATCATAAACAAAGGGTTTTTCTTTCAGGAGTCTTTGTTGTAAGCAGCTAATATTTGTTTTATATTAATATTTGAATCATAAATTTATAATATTTTATCTATAAAATTTGTGTAATTTAAAGTGCTTAATTATACTATTTTTTCTGTGTGTCCTATTGGCAATGTTGCTCCTGTTTTTGCTGCTCCTGCCTCTGCTGATACTTCTCCCGTTGCTGCCGACTGCAGTGGCTGCTTCTGCTGCTGCTGTCCTCGGGTTCGTCCTCAATCACGCCATCGCCATGCACATGAACTACATTCTGTCCGTCTTTGTCTCGGATCCGCTTAGCCGCTCCTGGCCCCGCACCACTGCTCCGAGGACCCCATCCCGATGCCCCTGTTTGGATGTTTCTGTTTGCTGCAAAATCAATGTTGACGCAAATACGTGTATGTAGAATCATTTTGCCGACAGTTCAGACTTATTTCTTTCGCTACCGAATTTAATTGGATTTTCTCCCTGACTTAAGGGCTTTAACTGCTGTGGTATGTGGAAATCATTTCTGGCCCAGACACGCAATGCGATCATGTCTCTGCCCTTGCTCCCCACCTCGCTGCCGATCCCAATGCCGATCCCCAGTAAAAACTCACTTAATTTAGCAACTGCGAAAAGTTAATCATTACATTCCGGCGGCTGCCATCCAAGTGGGTCGCTCCAGCTCCGACTCCAACTCCGAGTGGTGCGTGCTCGCCGTGGTATTGATGCACATGAGTCAGTCGCTCGCCAGCTCCGGTATCTAAATCTGAGTGACAGACCCAACAAATGGATTAAGGCTGATGGATTATGTATGGGACTGAATATAGCTAACATATGGGCTTATAATAATTGAATCTTTGGCATTTTTCCTTACCATATTTTCATGGACTTGTGGCGGCTTTGAAATTTAAGAAATCATTAAGAAAAAGAAAGTAAAGAACTTTAATCTCATTGCTACCCAAATCTCAAGCCTAAAGTTTAGTGTTTACATATAAGAGAAAGTATAGAAACTAGGCCAGTAATTGTTTATGACATCTAAAGAGCCCCTCAACTATCTCTTAGATCATCTATCCCAGAATGTCAATCATAATGATTTATCCGAAAAATTCATTTCACGCTTACATCAACCTTGAGAAGAATTAGGAAGTCTTTGCAATTTCCTCTACATAAAAAATAGCACACAGATTTCTTTTCCTTGGCATTACTCAGCGAAATTTGATGAACATTTTTGCATTGCAAATGGGAAAAAGCAACTGAGGCCAGACAAAAAGCGACACTTTAATCATTCTGAGCAAGCGCTAAACATTTCCGACCAACAAAAACACAAAACTTGAGCATATTTCCGCTGGTCTTGGTCTTCAAAAAGAAGGCAATGCACTAGGAAAATTTTGTATTGGAATTGTGTGGGAGTTAGAAAATGAAAATTGTATATATAGAATAATGAAAGGAACTAATACATTACAGTTCATAAGATTATATAGGAAATATAATAAATAAAAATAAAGAAGGGTTTTTTTACAAAAAAATCTTAATGTAAATCTGTGAAACATTCACAGATACAAATTTCACAACATATTTCTATTTCTTGAATATAAAATATACCGTTTAACAATATGAAATCAACAAATAGAGAAATTGAAAACTATTATTTTTTAAGAAACTGTAAGTACAAGTAATACACTTTCTAGAGCAATTTAAAATGTTATTCAATGATATTTTTTTAGTTATTTTCGTTAGTTAAATATTCAATTCTAAGTTAACTTTTCCCTTGGTGTAAAGTCCAGTTCTGGCCCTGTCGGCGACTGTCTCTCTCTTAGAGGAAGCCACGGCTTTGTGCATGAAAGTTATTTTCTATTTGTTTGTTAACATTACGAAATTCCGATTCTCCTGGCTGAGCTGGAGAGCGGGAGAACTCCACCCCTTCTCTGTTTTTTTTTCACGGTTCACCAAGTCGGTGGCCGTTCCCTGTCTCCTCCTGCTCCCACCCAAAATGTGAATAAAAGAGAAGTAGAGGCCCCCGCCTTGGTGGAAATCAGCATATGCATATGCCTACATGTGGGTAAACACCACCGCGTCGCTAACCACGTCCACAAAAACTCCGCCCGGCGCTGAGCACTTCTTGTCTACATTGTTTCGAATATTTTCCAGCCGGACAGCGGACAACGGACAACGGACAACGGACAGCGGACAGCGGCGAGCAAACAAAAACAGGAAGCGTGGCTACCACAAATATGCACGGAACAGCCGAGGGCTTGGCCATAAGTTTGGGTTTGGATGTAGATACTAGATCGCTATCTTGGCTGGAAACTTGGCCACTTTGCTACCGAAATAATGGCGGCCGGCAGGCGTTAGCCAAGGCGGCCATAATTAATGCGCCCATCCCCGAAATAAAAGCCACACGAAACGCAATTAGAAGCAGGCACACACAGTCCAACTTCGATAGCTCAAAAATTAGAACTAATAAAACATCTGTCATGTAAAATAATGGGATTATTTACATATTATGACAAGAGTAGTGGACAAAGAATGTGGCCAAATTAATTTTAAATAAAATAATATTAAATTAGCGTAGAACTTTGTCGTTCTTAGTCTTACTATATTATAGTCCTTAAGATCATCTCAGAATAAACATTTTCGCTTAGCTAAATTTATTAACAACAATTTAAGCCATGTTTTTTAAACTTATTTGAATATCTAGACAGTTAAAACAGAGAGTTTAATTAGATATTTAACCAATAAAGTAAAAGTTTATTTTTTTGTATAAGAATCTTATTATTATTTTCAACTTGATCCTTATAAATATCAGCTTAACTCACGAAAGATCACTCTGACTTGAATCATAATTGAATTTGTAAATTAAAATAAACTGTACCTTGGACTGTATGAAATGTTTACTTAATAGAATTATAAAATGTGTATTTTAAAAATTAGTTTTATAATGTCCTAGTCCTTATACAAAAAATTTACCTTTCTCGCAACAAAATTTATTTCCGAGCATTAAAGAAATCCAATACCATATAAATTATTTTTAAATTAATTTATTACGTATATAAGTAAACAAAATCCCTAATAATTGTGTAGTAAATACGAGTCGTATTATACGACTAACGAACTAAAGATGTTGCACTGTAGCACCGGACACTAATTTGTGGCGGCGATGGAGGGTTAATTTGCGCCCCTTCGGGCGGTTCGTTAGATACAGTGATAAATGTTTAATTAGCCGCGTTATTAATCTAATCAATCATGCTGGCCGAAATCAATCAGGCGGGGGCTAGCGGGGGGCTGTGCCTCTTCCACGGGAGATATCTTCAAGCAAAGACCCCTCCACTCACTCCATCACCGGGTTGTTGGCTTTCTTTGAGCCGTCAAGCTCATTGCTCATTGGTCACTGCATAAGCAAGGCACTTACCTGTGAGCAAGCGAGATGACTGGATTACCTGGCAGAATGCACAGACCCGCCTCTCACTCGCTCGCCCTCGGCTTGAGTTGGACTCAATCCACGGCTCTTTCACTCATTGCGATTATGTAAGGTGAGCTGAACTCAACGCGCATGTCACTCTCTCCCCCCTTTCTCTCTCTCTCTCTCACCAAAGCAGTTAAATATTTTTTAGTGGAAGCAACTTTTGCTTAGTCTTTTATCAACATAAATAAATTAATGTGTGTCTGCGTCGGGTTTTTGAAAAGTTCTAGGCAGGCGTGTTGTTTTTCGTTTTCATTTCTGCGGTGGCATTTCGAATGGCAGAAGTTTGCTGCCGCACGAATCATTGTTATTTTGCGCTAGCAAATTATAGGCCATTAATATTGATTATTTTCCATTATCAGTGTGGGAGGCAACCGCTTCTGAAGCACCTAGGGGGAGGGCTAGAAAGGGGACGACCCTGTGGAGAGTTGCGCTCGAACTGAACTTCCGACACTTGCACACACACACAGACACACAACTAGGAGTACAGTTACTTGGCGGCCATTACACGGCTCCTGATTTCTGTAATTTCAGCCAACCAGCAACGGCCACCGCGCCAAAGGGGGGAAGAGCGGGCGCAAAATAAATCAATTAGGCGATCCATCTCCGTCGCTTGCCGCTCCTGTCACTCTGCACTGCAGTTGCACTGCGATTCTGCTGCATCTCGCTCGCTCCTTGCGCAGGCGTCCGTCTCTGTCTGCAGTTAGTCCGTTCTCGCTCTCTCCCAACCGAGTGGCCGGCGCTAATCGGTTACGTCGCTCTCTTCTCCACTTTCCACTCTCCAAGTGCAGAAGTGGAGTCGCCTCCAACGCGGACTCATTGGTTTCTCGTCCGGCCAAGTCACCAATGTCCGCCAATGTCTCGTGTAATGCGTTTTTTCCACGTCCCTGTCCTCGGAAAGGGGGTTTGTGGTTTCGGCGGGGGGACTGATATGGAGTAAAAACTGGATCACGGAAAAAAATGACTAAGTTTGATAAGGTAATTAGTAAAAGGTAAGGTAATTAGTAATCCTGTAAAAGTATATTTACTTTAAAATTAAGCATACTTAACTTCTACTAAACTATTCTCATTAAACTTTTATAATAATTTATGAAACGCTTAAACAAAAATAGGTTTTATTTAATTATTTGTCTTTATAATATTTTAATAACTTTATCTTTTTTCTAAGGGTAAATTCAAAGTTTAAATTAAATTCTATGAAAATTGCTTTTAAAGCTTAGTAATTATTCACATCATCATATCTAGCCTTAAATATTTTCCTTTATAATATACTTGGATAAATATAAATATATATAGATCAAATTTCCGTATAACAAAAAGGATATTATTAAATCTAACACATATATCTGAAGTGATAATATGGTATAAAATATATCAATGGATATACCTATTATTAAGTTGAATATGCATATTTAATGTAATATAGCTGATTTTAATTATAAAAACTTACAAAAATTCAGTAAGTAAGCTCCATAAAATTGTCAGATATCTTAATATCTTTGTACATTATTAAATTAATAAAATGCTAAAAATTTTTTAAAATTTTCATATATTTTCTTCCATTTAAGTCTTTTAATGCGACAATACTTTTATAAATTATAATTATACTAACAAAACAAACTTTCTATTATACTTAGTGCTGCATTTTTCCTCTTACAATATTTATTGCCACTACATTTTCGATCTTCTTCCAATTTAAGTTACATCTTGTATTTCGCAGTGTTGCTTTCTGTGATCCATGATTGACAGCCATTTCTTGGTGTCTCGGCATTCCCATAAAAAACACCTTTCCCAGTCGCACCGGGCCAGTTGTATTACCAAACAAAATCGCTCGTCAATTATAGAGGCCGAAAGCCGAAAGCCGAAAGCAACTGGTAGCCAAAGCTAGAGCTCTGGCCTGAAAGTTTGATAAACAATGCACTGAAATCGAAGGCCCGAGCAATTAATTATTGAACTTTTACAACTTTGCCTCGGCTATGGGATTGGATTGGGCTTGGGCTTGGATTTCTGGCCGCATTTTCGCTCAATTGTGCGACGACGCTCAAAGAGAGATCCCCCGAATGCTCAGTGGCTGGCTCGACCACAACCACAGGCAAACCAGAATGCAGTGAGGGCACAGGCGGCAGCGGCAACCCGATCCCGAGCGGTATAGCTGTAGCCAAGTGGCTCTCGGCTGCGGCCAAGACCAGGGTCCAGTTCCAGTTCAGTCTCAGTCAGCGAGTCGGCGGGCGTTGAGTTGGATTGAGTGTGAGTGCGAGTGCGATTGTGCGGTGCGCGTCGAGTCAGCGAGTCAGCGAGCGTTGAGCAGCAGTGGCAGCAGCAGCAGTAGCAGCAACAGCCAACACTGGCAACAGCAACAGCAACACTACCGAGCAGCAGCAACGCCAGCCACGGTTCCGGTCCGCGTTCCCCTCGGGAGAAGTAACCCAAAAAATAAGAAACGAAAACCGTCGGAAAAACAGAGCTCCCGAAAATGCCGCCTCTCAAAAATAATTAGCTCCAGAAGTAAAGTCAAACCACGAACTGCTAGCCTGGCATGGCCACCACCACATCACCCGGCCCCACCAGGACAACCACTAAGATATCCCTGCCGGTCTCAGGATCAGTACCGGGACCAGGATCAGGCAGCGGCGAATCCCCCGCTGGAATAATGCCCATGGCCGTGGTGCCAGTGCCGTCGCATCTGCAGCTGCTGGGCAGCTCTGCCGGAGGCGTTGTCCAGCCGTCGGCAATGACGCCCATGTCGCCCACGGCAGCGTCTACAGGTGAGTGATCTTATAAATAGCAGACTGGAAAGCCAATATTTTAGGGGTTAAAGAGAGAATTAAGGCTATTAGAACACCCTTTTATTTGTCTTGAAGAATTTTGAATATATTTCATGAGACATTTTAATCAGGAACCGTACAAATTTTAATTTTTAACATATAAAAATCAATTTATTTAAATGTTTTCATATTCTAACTTTACTTGGATTTCGACAAATTACAGCTTCACTTTTAGGAAGCAGAGTTATTGAAAGAAATCACTTATAGATAGTTTTAGAATCATCTTAGCCTGATTTTATTGTGAGGAAGGAATCATTTATAAATTAAAATAAATAAGCAAGAATTAATTATTCTCTGAGCATGTAAAATATCCAAAAGAAATATATCTCAAAACTTTATTATATCTGTTATTTTGTAATATGATTAATTGTTTTTCCACATTAAATTTTATGTAAAACATGCAATATAGTAAACATTAAAGTTTAAAATATCAAAACTTGAACTATTTTATTTTTTATAAGTACACTGATATACAAAATGAGTTATTACTTTTCAAATTAATTTCTTAATAATTCTTACTTATATTTATAAAATTTATTGAACTGTACAAAGATGGGAATATTATATTTATTAATTGTAATATGAATATGAGTGTTAAATTAATTTATTGTAAAGCCATTGCAGTTGATGATATAGCTTCTTAAGCTGCTTCCCTACCCTGCAAAAACTTTTAAATTCCTCTTGAATGATGTCCAGTGTATCTTAAGTTAATTTCTCCCCTTGTCACTGAACTTCCTGCAAATATTTCTGTTAATATTTTTAATAATATTCCCAAACTGCGATATGGCTGGTGGTGTGCTGCTGTTGTGCTGCACGCTCCATGAGAGCCGCAAGTTTTCGGGGCGAATTCCGTGAACTGACAGGGATATCGGAATCGGGGGCCCGAAACAGTTTAAGACAAAAGCCAGCCACAAGAAACTGGTGGCACTAGTCAAATGCCTGCTGGAAAAGTGCAATGATTTGGAAATTTCACAACAGCAACAGCAACGCAGCAGCAGCAGCAGCAGCGACACTGCAGCAGCAGCAACACACAGCACAGAGCACACACAACAGACTACACACAACTGTGGCAACTGTTTTGGTCTTTCGCACATCAGTGGCAATTTGTTTTGCACAAGTATGGGTTGTCAAATAAAATTAGTTCACGTCGCCGGCCATCGAATGTATCTGCAAGATACACACTGAGCCCAGGCCCGGATGGAGGGGGCAACCAAAGCTTTGACTTGTCTCTAGAAGGTGTTGGAAGTTGCACAATAAATAAATAATTATAAAAAGAGCTCAGGGCAGAGGCGAGACCAAAAGAGAGAGAGGGGGACCCCGACCGGGAACGGGAACTGGCTACACGGCATACTCGTCGTACATTGAAGTTTAAGCATAGGGCAGAAACCATACTTAGGGGTCTCGGGTTTCGTGGTGCGTGTATTCGCATTATTCTTAGAAAGCCAAGCGTATAAAAGGTGTGCACAATGATTTTGAAGACTGCCCCGGTTCTTCGCTTCGAAATGCACAAGCCGGGGCCCGGAGAGCTCCTTACGTTACTTCTTGCCTCGCGTTACGTACTCCCCTATATATGCAGATGTGTGTCATCCAAGTTGGAATCGTGGGTTATCATTTCACGAGTGCTCAGGGTTTTCTTTACCAAGAACCTGTCAAATAAGGGAAATTGGGATTTAAGTGTGTCACCTGCTTAAAGGTTGTATAATAGTTTTGTTTTGTGTCTTAGTTATTTATTGCAACTTAATAAATTCTATTTTAAAAAATCCATAATTAATAAAAACATTTTCTGTTCACAATTCAATTTTCCACTCCATTGCACTTTTAAATCATTTACAAGAGCGTTTTTAAAGTCTCTTTAAAACAATTCCTTCGGGTAGCCGACGAAAGTAAGAAATAACAATGTTTCATGACCAAGCTCAAAATAAAATAAATATATGTGCTTATTACTTAGGGTAATTTGTGTTAATTACACCTGGTAAAATACTATCAACTTGTAGAAGGCTTCTTTTAAAAAGGAAGATGCAATTTCTAAAAACTGTGCCTTCGTTATGATTACCCTTAGCAATCAATGTGTGAGAGGCATTTTAAAAAATCAATATCAAGAGTCGTTTTATGAAATTCTTAATATTTGTTTAATAATATTTTTAATATTTGTTTTAATTAGTTTAGAAATAATTCAATAAAGGAAAAGTAGTTGAAAATTGGATATTAAATTTGAAAACAATACCTACCTATAACTAAAGATCTTCCTTAAATTAAAGAATGGCACACATTATGGTAAACAAAAAAGAATACCTTTAAAATGCTTAAACCTAACCTTTCGGAATAATAATTCTCTATTTAAATTAAACCTTAACGATTTTTTAAAATAACTACGAATATCATCGAAAACCCTCTTATAAAATATACTGCATTAGAAGATGGCTAGCTCTTCTTATGTTTTTTTGAATGCTTAAGCTTTAAATTTTCTTTCAAATGAAACCTTAAAGAACATTTTTGAAAATATCTATGAAAATCATTAGAAAATACTCCTCAAAATACAATGTATTCCAATGGTATTTATAACCTGATGGTTAGTCATGATTTAATAATAAATTATAAGCCACATGCGTAGCATAAAAATCAAATATAGCTGGGCATAAAATTAGAGTGGCTTAAGTGTATGTAAAAATCCCCCCGAACCCCTGTTTTTCCCGACCAAGAAGCAGAATTCTTGGAGCTTAGGAAAATGTGCGAAGATCGCAGTAATGCGCACTGGGCAGTAAAAACCAGAAGCTTTGGAGGACGAGTAATGCGCTGCGCGCGACAAACAAGATCAGCGAGCACTAACTGGTGGGGCTGGGACAGGCGAGGATGCGTTGAGGAGCCACATAAAAAGCGAGCCACTTTAATTTATATGCGGTGCCAGTGGGGCACAGGGGGCAGCAGAGCAGGAGGGCAAGGGACCAGAGAAGAGGCAAAAAGTTACCGGTAGCAATAAATCAAACTATCAATTGAATTCCGAGGCGATCATCACTTGTGGCGAGCTGCGATCCCGAGAGCTGCGTTCGAGCCACAAACCGATCGGGACCCGGTCGGCATCGCTTCTTGTTATAAGTCTCACGGTGACGTGCGAGTGGGTGCACTGCGAGAAAATCTATGCTCTTTTTAAAATATTAAACAAGAGACACAGGAAATCTTAAGATATTCTTTATTAAAATCAAATTACTCGCATTGAAAGGCAAATTAGTGCTTGAAATTAAAATTACGAAATACAGAATTGAATTCTTTTCCCTCTCTGTACGAGGACATAAGGTAGTAGTGAAGGGTTCGGGACTCTGGGCCGTGGTTCCAGCGATTTTAAGCCGCTTTCGCAATTGACCAAGGCGCATCGAGGGGCAGTCGGAGCTGTCGCCTTGCGTAGTAAATCATCGGTGGATCCCGCTCCGACTTTAGCATAGAATCTGGTCCGCTCCGCGTGGAACTGTGACGGGGACAATCCGGAGGCACTGAGCACCAGTGCTGTTGACATCCAAGTTGGTTGCTGCGGCGGCATAAATCAAGCATGGCCATAACCGCGGCAACAATTGGTGCAACAAGCGAGTGCAGCAAATTGCTTCACTTCAGCCAAGTCCAGGGTAGGCCTGGTCCCATCTGCATGGGGTTTAATTAGCCAAGCCAATCCGCATCCCGATCTCGAGGAGCATTCCGGGATCCGCTGGCATGCCGTCGTCGCCACACACGGAGCCCGATCGGGCCAAAAAAGAGGTGTTAAAATGTGTGCAGTTCTCGCGATCAGATAAAATGTCAAAATGAACATAAAAGCTTCTACATCCGAGGAATGGCCAATTGCTGCCGCGACACTGACAAGCCGATCTCCATCTCCGTCTCCGTCTCTGTGCCCATCCAAGTCCAAGTTCAGGTCCAGATCGAGGTCTTCAACAAATTGCCAGCGGGAATTTTATAAATTCCGACTGGAATCAGCAGTCAGTGTCACCGGGCGGCGGTAATGGACCACACCGCGTCCATTATGCCCATAAACGTTGACACTTCCGCCATGGGACGGGGCGGGAGGAGGCATCATCCTCTGACTGGGACTTGGACTCTGACATCGTCGATCAAAAACACACCGAAATTTGTCCAGATATCCCTCATTGTCTCCCGTTGCAGGTCCTCTTCGGGAGGCATTGCTCGCTGATCGCGCTACAAATTTCTTGGTGTTTCTGTGTCACGCGTGGAATGCCGGCAACAGCTTCGTTTAAATTCCAATTGACATTTAATGATTTTGAGTTTAAGCACTGAAAGAAATAGGGGTGTAGTCCAGGCTTAAATTGATTGATTTGTAGTTTGAAAATTCAACAAAGATATTCATTATTTCGATAGATATTTAGTTAGACATGAAAGTATTAATGGACTTACACATTTTATTAATTGTTCCTATTTAAAAATACTTCTATTAATATTGTATTAAACTATTTCCTACACTGTTTAAAGGTACAAAATTATATTATATTTATTTTAGCTACCAATTTTCCCCTCTGTACTAATCATTGTTCACCCTTTTCGTTTTAGTTCTCCCCCAGCCACACAGCCTGAGCCCATCCACTCCCATCTTGGCCACGGGAACTCCCCCAGCTCCAGCGCTGGGCGGTATCTTCTGCGGAGGCTCTGGACCTGGGCCGGCGGCTGCAGCGGCCACCAACCTGAACGCCTTGGCCTCCCAGCATCGCCTGCTGGAGCTGTCCCGCTTCGGACTCAGAGGATACGACCTGGCCCAGCACATGCTGTCCCAACAGGGAGCCGTGTCCAAGCTGCTGGGTGAGTTACCTAGATTAGGTGGCGGGAAAACGTGGTCTAGACCACCGGGCCTGACCAATGCAATCAGCGGCATAACGCGGAACCACAAAACACGCGCCCCAAATGCAACCGCCAAGTGTCCCCAAGCGTTCCAATCGATTTGCACGGCTCCGTCTGCGGGGTCACGTAAACACGACAAATCGATTGGCAATCGCCATCGCCCCCACCTGCGCCGGGACACCTCCTGGTTACCCCGTCCGCGGTCCAAGAGGAAACCTGCAGCAGCCGCACACCTGTTGCCACGACAATCGAGCATGTCATTCGCGATTTTGCCGCATTCTGCGCACTCGATTTTCGCTAATTTGAATTGCAAGCTTAGATTTGAACAGGAAATAAATTGTTTAAGGAGGTTTGAAGTTTACTTACATAATTGTTGGTAACTTGTAATTATTATATTTATTTGAAATGGATTATTTTGAGGGTTAACACCAGAATGGGACTATTAAATTCATTATGTTTAATCCTTTTTCTAATCTTAAGTTGTAAAGGAGGAAAGTGTCTTGTTAAGCTGTATAAGTAGGAATCTCAACTGCAAAGTCCTCTGAAAATATTATATGTATATAAAATCCTATCTTTCTTATAACCTATGTATTTAACGATGACTGAATACTTAACCCAAAAGTAATAGGCTTTGATATAAAAGCCTCAATCAAGGCTTGGAAACTGTAAATCCAACTCCAATTTTGGCTTAAAAATATCAGAACATATCCTTACTGTCGGGATATATAATTATTTATTATTTATTTCTAATAAATCAATTCTCTGCTTAATATATCAGTTCCATTCAGTTTCAAAGAAATTTAAAATAAAATCCTTGAAAGGAAATAAATAAATTATGATAACTTAAGGTAATATGCCTGTTATATTAAGGTTATATCAAATACCACTTTTCAATATAAAACACTATTCTAAATAGAAAATTAACATATATTATCTACATAGTACTTTATATAGCACAATTTAGTACTTCATATATAGTAACTCCCTGTGAGTTTATCACACGTGCGTCCGACTGGGTTACGCCAAATAAATCTGGCCATTCACAAATATTCATTAGCGTAACTCCGAATCGCAGCATCCGATCTGTGTGGATGCAATTCATTTCCATTCTAGTCAATTTAAATTGTGTAAATAATTTCCGTTTTGCACAGCAAAAAAAGCACAACAAATGGCCGCGTAGATGTGTGTCCATTCATTAATTTAAGCCAAGCGAATGCACAGCAAAAAAAAAAAAATAAATAAAAGCAGCTTACACCTGAGGTGATGAAATTCCGTTTAGGCCAAAGATAGTGGGTTTGCCATTCGAATTTAAATTAAATTGCACAGCCGCGTGAAGCGGCTAATCCCCTAATTTTATGAGATATCTTATTGGGATTTTCTCGGCGTGTAATTCCGCGACAGCGCTCAATTTACAAGATAAACGCGCGCCTGTCAACTGCTTCCGACGAATTATCATTCGAGCCGACTCTGTCGCAGTGCCAGTCCCAGAGGCAGGCCCTCTCTGGGGCCGCCGATGTTGTCAAATATTCAAATTAGCGCTCGCTGAATGGATGCCGGGCTGCTGGCTTAATTGTCTAGTTAGTTAGTGGCTCGGAGCAGGCAGGCAGGCCGGCAGGCAGTCAACAGGTAGCAGGTAGCATCTAAAGTGGCACACACAATGCACTGTGCGTCTATAGCCGGCGGGCTTTTGACCCGGCCGAAACGCCCACACGGCCAGGGAGTTGGTTGCTTTGAACAATGTGAAAATTATGCGAGTTTGAGTATCACAATGCCCGGGCCCAGCCTGGGCACTGCCCCACCCAACCTCGCCCCATCTCGTCTTTGGTCATAGAGGAGAAAAGCCAAATTGATTGCACAACTGGGATGTGGGGCCACGGACGAAAGGCACTCCCTAGGGCGGACAGATTTTTCGGCTATTCTATCTAATTAACAGATATTTCTTTTTAATATGAGAGGTTTAACCTCTGCCGAAAACAAACGTGATTGATGCTAATATTTTAATGACTCGCCGAGATTTTTGAGTTGAATTTTACACCGAGAAAACATGTCGGAATAGTATTGTGGTGTTGTCGGAGTTACATTTTCTTCGGGAACTTAAGAGAACTTAGTTGTATTTTCTATGTATTTTACAGCGAATTCAATTATCGGATTTTGGATGCTGCCAGCATATTCTCATCAATAGTTTTTACTTATTAATTTTCTGTATTTTATTAGCATTTAAATCTTAATCTTCTAATCCAATTAATCCACATATTGCATACCTTGCAGGCACCTTGCGACCACCGGGCCTAATTGGCGGCTCCAAGCCCAAGGTGGCCACTCCGACTGTGGTCTCCAAGATCGAGCAGTACAAGCGCGAGAACCCAACGATCTTCGCGTGGGAAATCCGCGAGCGACTGATCACCGAAGGTAGGCGAACGAACGAACAATGAGTTCCCGGCAGCAGATGCCGATCGATGATGGGCCAAGACATCGATTATGCCTGGGAGTAGGGACTGTGAGCAGGGAGTAGGGAGCGCAGCCAGGAGAGACAATGCGAGTTCCTCCTGGGCTAATTAACTGACAGGGAACCCCCGAAAGCGAAATTGCCCAACAAATGACAGCGGTTGCGACAAGAGTCTGGACTCTCCTGAAGCTCCAACCTGCTTGCGCGCTTCTCCAGCTGAAGGGGGTGCTGCTCCGCCAGCTTCCTCTTCGGCTGAAGGGGGATTGACAGAGAAAGAGGAGCAGCATCAGTAATCGGGCATCGAGGCTGGACCGGGGATTGATGTGTTTATGGTGCTCGTAATGCGACTGCCCGCCGCCGATCCATTCGAGGGCTCCTCCTCATTTAATGTTGTAAGAATCGGCAGGATATATTGTGCCAGCGCGGCGGAAGATTTAGATTTATCGATTGGCTAATTTATGAACATCCGCTGCCAGCGAGTCCGATTGATATGTAAATGTGCTCACATTTGTGTCACTCATTTCGGGATCTCCATTCGAGATAATCGCGGAGCGGACAGAAATGGGAGGCAGTCCAGTCAGTCCAGCGACTGGCCAGTTGACGGTTTCTGGCTGCCGTGGGCTGCAGTGGTCTCGGGACGTTGGCCACTGGCCGGTGGATACAGCAGAGTGGATACTGGACAGCGGCGTCAGTTCGCATCGCTCGGTGCAATGAATCGTTGCGATAGCCATCTCCATCTCCCGCATGAGACGCACGAACACACACACGGCCTGATCCCAATCGCTCCTCTCATTACAGTCAATCTCCAGCTCATTTTGGCGGGGTCACAGCCAGGTCATGGTGGGTAACATCGGGTGCAGGAGAGCAGGGAATTAATCACAGACAGATCGGTTTTTGGATTGATAAAAAATGAACTAAATTATGTACTAAATTGAGAACTGATTTATTTTTGGCTCTAAATTAGTAAATTTTGGTATGGTGTCATTTCCGCATAAACTTGCTTATTAGATATCCGAATAAATCAAAGAGAAAGGTAAGAATCACAGCCTTATTGGGGTTTAGTTTTTGATAATAATTAATAAAAGAAAGTATGGTTATTACTAATGATTCATAAGTTATGAAATTAGTTCTCCCATTTTTGATACAGTGTCATAGCCGCATAATAATTCGAGATTTTGAGTACCAATTGGGGTTATTTAAATAAATATAAAATACAAATTAAAATCATAAATAATCTTTAATAAAGACAAGAAATAAATATCAAGATTAAGATTAACAAGGTTAATTTGGTAATAAAAAAGACGTTATTTATGAGGTTACAAATTGTATTTCAATCAGTACTTCAATTCTTAAAGGTATTGAAAATATTAGATAAATTTTTAATTATTTCCCCGATATTAAATAAATTTAGCAAGTAACTTAGACCACTCCTTCATCAATCCCCCAGGTGTCTGCACCAATGCCACCGCTCCCTCGGTGAGCAGCATCAACCGGATCCTGCGGAATCGGGCGGCGGAACGGGCTGCAGCGGAATTTGCACGGGCGGCGAGCTACGGCTATGCCATGCATCCCACGCACCCGCATCCGTACACCAGCTTCCCCACCTGGCCGGCGCATCATCCGCTGTGGAATGCCGTGCCAATTCCCACTGGAGCTGGAGTGGGAGCTGCGGCCGGATCCCTGCAGCCGGGAGGGAGTGGCAGCAGCTATGGCAGCGATGGCAACAACAGCTCCCATCCTAGCCACACGACCCACAGCAACAGCAACAACACCACCAGTGGCAGTGCCTGCGGAGACAGCAGCGCGGGCAGTGGACGCCTCTCGTTGCCAGCCCTTTCGCCGGAGTCGCAGGCCGGTAGTCGGGATAGCCACTCGCCGGATGCAGATGCCAATCGGATGATAGGTGGGTCAAGGGTTCAGTCTTGTCCTCTTCTTTTTAATAATCCTTATTGTTCCGTTTTCAGACATCGAGGGCGAAGACAGCGAGTCGCAGGACAGCGACCAGCCAAAGTTCCGGCGCAACCGCACCACCTTCAGCCAGGAGCAGCTGGACGAGCTGGAAAAGGAGTTCGACAAGTCGCACTATCCGTGTGTGAGCACCCGCGAGAAGCTGGCCGGCAGGACGGCGCTGAGCGAGGCCAGGGTCCAGGTGAGTCATTGTGGTTCTAGGACCAAATACCCCGTCCAAAATCCCAAGTCCAACTCCAAGCCAATCGAGCACCGCATCCATCTCCCACCTCCCACTACTAACCACACTCGGAGCAGTGAGCACCGATCCCAGGCTCTCTTTTTTTGGTCGACTAACAAATTGTCTCTTCACCGATTGATCAACCAGGTTTGGTTTTCCAACAGACGAGCGAAATGGCGGCGCCACCAGCGGGTCAGCTTGCTCAAGCAGCGCGAATCGCCCTCGACCTCGAGCTCACCCACGCCCAGCCCGGTGGTGGTCAAGGCGTTGCCGGCTGCACCTTCAGCCCCAGTTCCAACTCCAGCACCAGAAGCTGGCCAGCAGCAGAGGCAGCCATATCCCGGGGGATACTACCACAGCAGCGGCAACAGCTCGAGGAGGAGCAGCACCAGCCACATGGCAGAGCCAGCGGTGGCGCCCACTGCATCACCCACAGCATCAGCTCCATTATCAATGGGCGGTGAGCACAGTGCGTTCCGTTCTCTGCCCATGACCATGTCAATGCCCATGTCCATGTCCGTGCCCTCGGCTTCGGCGGCGGCCTTTGCCCTGAGCTTTGCCCGCCAGTACATAGCCAAGTACATGGGCCAACAGCAGGAGCAGCAGCAGCAGTCGCAGCTGCAGCAGCGGAACCAGGAGCAGGAGGAGGTTATCAACGTGGAGCACGACACCGCCACCGCCGAGTGAGAGAGCAATTCGACTGGCTTCGAGTGCATTTTCCTATCGCTTTAAACCGAGAATTTAGTGCAATTTTATTACTTAATTTATTCAGTTTCCACCAACCACATCTAACCGCGTGCTGAGTACAAATAAAGATCGAAGCGCTGACATGCGTGCGATAAGTTCTCACGAGTTTCGTATAATTGGTTTGGGAATCCACACACACACAAGATGACACCCTTTGACACCGGGAGGGGCCAGGGGGACTGGGCACAAAGGGGCCCTCCTCAGAAGAGGAGAGACTTTTCGAAAATAACTCAAGTGGACAAATCTGACAATTTTGTGGCTACCAAAAGCGAAGTGAAAAGCAGACACAGAGGCACAGAGGCACAGGCTCCATCACAGCTCAGAGAGCTCGAGCTCGAGTCCGAGCTCAAGTACCTGGCCTGGCCTGGCCTGGCATCGGGGGATCTCTGGCCAACTCCAAGCCAGGTGATTAATGTGGCTTTAATTACATGCGCTGCAAAGTCGTCCATCGTCCATCGTCCGGCGTCGTTGCCGTCCTCGTTTTTGTCGTCAATGTGTATGCTCGGATGGATCACTATAATTATATAGATGGCCGAATTAAATTTTAATTTAACGCCTGTCAAATCAGAAAACCACTGCCATAATCGTTCGCTCAAGAGATCAGATCGCCCCGAGATCCACGGGGGCAGTCCCCGAAAACAGTTATTCATTTCACTGATCGCCGATCACTGCTGATCGCTGAATGGTGATCGGTGAGAATCAATCGAACCATGCGCCACAGACGCTATTTTACCATTTTTAACCATTATTGATTGTAATGAGCCACCGAAGGCGTCAACTCCAGCGTCGATCGGTGATGAAAGAAAGACGCCTGCCAGCCCAGAGAATGCGAAACAATTAAAGCCCCGAAAATCTACCGAATCTTTCGAATATCCATATGAGATCCCGGTTACCTGCGGCTTTCGATGAGTCGTCGAAATGCGATTGCGCCACGAGAAAGGGCTACACCGGCAGAAACGTTAAACTTGAAATCAATTTGACATGAGAGCTGCTTGCCATGGACTTTTTATGAGAAGTCATCAGGGCGCCATTAGATTGAAAAATAAAAGCAGAAAGGATAATAGTACATTAATTTGGGGAATGGCTACTGAAGAATTCTATATAAAATAAATATATATTTAATAGTAAAAGGCTTGCTGATTAGAATTGTCTGTTAAGATTTCTAACGTTTATAAATGTGGAAATTTATTCTTTTGATTAGCGCACTGCTACCGAATTGACAGCTTAATCTAATCGGTTATAATATAAAAAAGTACAAAAATTAGTCTACGTGTAAAATAGGGCTAGAAGAATTTCATATAGTTTTTTTTTGAAAGTAATAATGAAGGTGGTAGAAATACTATGTCAAAATCCGGTCTGGTAGGTCTTGAGGGTGGATAATACTTATTTAGAAGATCGTAATAGTTAGATCGGGTAAAACAATTCAATAGTATTGTAGTCCTTGGGAATTTATCTTCATAACTATCCCTTGAAAAATTTATAAATTATATAAAATACAAACTTAAACCAGTGTACTTCGATCTGTCATTAACAAAGCCACATTCTTTTCATCTCAAATTCTTCAAAGAATATAGTCGTATGCTAAGTAGCTTCATGAGGTATTCAATTCAATTTTTAAGCACTTATTAATTTGCGTACACTTGTGAAATGTTTCTTAAAATTTCATTACTTTCAGTGCATCTAATGCAGCGACTGCCTAAATTTGTTTTCCCCCCAATATAACCATTATTTCAAACGTGGCGCTTTGGGGTCATGTGCCAATCGGTCTTTCAATAGGGTTACTGAGAGCTTCTCTGAATGGAATTGAAAATTGGGAACTCCTACCGAAACTGGGCTGCATATCATCCGTGCATCCTGGCCGCGATTCCAGCCATCGTCGTCGCCACTGCTGCCTGTACCTGTTAATTGCCAAAGGCGTTAGTATTAAGTGGTTTTCGTGCTTATTATAAATATCTCTTAATTTTCGCCATCCCCACGCCAGTGTGCTAGTGTGAGTGGCAAAATCTTGAAATGGCAATCACCGACCGAGGTCCCATGGCAACTACCAACTCCAGATTCCAGCTTCCCGACGACTCCCGACTCCCGAGTCAGGCATCCAAGTGGACAACGTCTGTGGAAGCGGACGCTGCCATGCCTGTCGTCTGCTTTGTTGTCATTATGTTGTGTTATTTGGCACGATTTGTTAAGCTAAGGAGCAGCAATGGCACTGGCTGGACGAGGATCACAGTTCAGGGGCGAACTCAGCTAGGTAAGATTAAGGGGATTTGAAATATAAAAGTAAAATGGCAGTTAACTTGAAAGAGGTCCTCTTAATGTGGATTTATAGATTTAATTTAAGTCCTTTATATTTGTAATTCAAGATGCTCTTTACACAGTTTAGATCTTGGAGTCCTGCCAGCCCCTGAAACCCCTCCTGAACCATGCCACTGCCTCTGCCTGTAAGAGCTGGCAAACGAACCTGAAGGCTGTGCGCGGTTGCATGATGCTGCCGATCGATTGGGCCCGAATCGATCAGCGGCATGGAGCGGCACCAGGAATGGCCATAGCCCGGCCGGTAGCCGATCACTGCTAACCCTATGCTGCCCCCCAACCGCTGATCCTCTTTGAGAGAGCTCCTTTTGCCGCCCAGCCATGAGAGCGGGAGCCAAACTGGCGTCGCTCAGCTCCTCCATATAATTGTCGCATGCAAGATCGCGGCCATCGACATCGGCATTGACAAGTTCCCGGGGAGAGTGGAGGAGCCGCGAGGACCCGACAGCAGGACATGAAAGGTAACGCATCGCTGCGACCAGGAGAATAAGTAATTCACTTAACGCTTTAATATCGCTGATAAATGCAGGCCAATCTGCATGGCCCCCGACCGCTCTCTATCCCTACAGGGACCCATACATTTCCCCTTAATTGGTGCAATTTCGAACGATTTTATTTTATTCGCTTGCTGATCGTCTCTTTATTTATTTTATTTTTTGCTCTTTTTGGGTTTAGATCTGGCGGAGATCACCTGTGCCTGCGCAGACTTTGTGGCTGCGGCGTGCGAACACTCCGCTCATTTGCATAAATTCAAATTCATTTGCACGGTGTACGGTGCATTGGGAATGGGAACTCGGATCGCGAGCATTGTTTTGCACGTGTTGACAAGTTGGGGGGGAACGGAGGAAAAGGGGAGACCCTGGCCATGGGAGGGGCCAACCGGATGCCCCGATGATAAAATGTGCGCATCCTCTCCAGGAGGCCAGCAGGAGGAAGCACAAACCACAAGCCAGAAAACCGAAAGCAGAACCGACGACGTCTATGCGAGTTTAATGCAAGCCTAAGCCTATAATTTGATCGTATCCACACAATAACTCAGAACTCAGAGACCAGGACTCACAACTCGAAGCCAAGTTCGGCAGTTGCCAGTCCAGAGGATGCCCAGTGGCGCTTTTGGGGGCGTGGCCACGACGAGCAAGAGCAGTGACAGAGCCGATAATGGATGCGCAGCAATGCCATTTCTGGCAGATCGGGGAGTGCTCCATGGCTTCTGATAAGACCACCAGCTGGGTCACACTCGAAGAACTTGAGGGGTCACACGGGAATTTTAGCTAAATTTGTGGAAGGTTTGGATAAGAATTTGGGGGAGGTTAAAGATATAATCTTAGTGGATATGTTTGCCAGGAAAAGATATCATAGTCGTGTGGTTCTTGATGTTCTCTTATTTATTAATTTTATTTATACGCAAAAGATGGTAGCCCAATTAGGAATTATTACTTCTTTAATAGATTTAAGATAAAGGTATTCTTTAAAAGTAAAGATTTGTTTACTGAATTTGTAGAATGATGGATATGTTTAAGGGTCAAAGTATTAGGCTTAAAACGATATGTTTGCAGAGTACATTTCAACTATCTTAGAGTCTTGTGATTCTTTATATTTATTAATTTATTTTTTAAATAAATTTAAATTTATACACATTAAATTACTACTGACATGTATATTTGTTTAAGTGCATTGAATGCGTTGCAGCGGCAGGACAAGTAGTTGTTGAAAGCGTCGAGCGAGTGCCCAGCCAGGAACGCCCGGCTCACTTAGCGGCCAGGGGCCGTAACTCAGCTGTGGACCTGGCTCTGGACCGGGATTCGGGATACGGAATCGATCGGATTACCCGGCAGGCTTTTCAATTCAACACATCCTCCGGTCGGCGCGGCGGCAATTATACGGCCACGCCTCCATGGGCGTGCGACGCCAATTATAGCCGCTGCGATCTGGGATCTGCGATCCCGGGACGCTGACTTAAATAAATGCGCGAGTTTGGAAATTGAAAGGAATTAGCGGTGGGCAGGCAGCCGAACTGCAGAAATATTGTGCATAATTATATGCTAATCCGCTGGCATTGAATTATGGCTGACCACACACGCGGTCAGTTACCTCTCGCTGGGCCGGAAAATGGGGAAAAGCGAGGAAAAGCTGAGGCCTTTCGGATGGCGCCCAGACCCCAAAGTGATTGGGACTTCCCGGCTCCCCAACATCGCATCGCTGGTGTGGCATCCCACCCGCGGTCTGTTTGCATTGAAGTCGCTCATGTAGGTAATTTCCCCCTGTTCGAGTTTCGAGACCCGGGATTCTCAGTCGGTAGGAGATTGATTACTGTTTAGGAGTGTGATAAATCGCTGTTTTTATTAACTTTTCGGGATGACGCAGCGCAAAAAGACGCTGCACTGGCCGCCAGTCGTCGGTCGTCGTCGAAAGTGGAAGTCAAAGTCGGCAGATGAATAACAGCAATCTGGGAATCAGATCAGCGTGATAATGTATAATTTGTTCAGGGTGCTCTGCTCGAAACAAAGGCGCTGGCATCCACTGAAGTTAATTGAATTTATTAGAGAGTGTAGGGAGATTTTCTGCAATGTTAAGACAGCTAATAATGGCCCGTAAGGCCTTTTTCTACCCGGTACCCTATGGGTATTTTGTAAAAGGGTATGGGAAAGGGAACATTTGCAATGTGATTTGTTTAAAAAATAACCTTTTAAAGTACAAATTTATCTTATGCTTGATTCCATGTACCAGGCGCACAGAAGGCAGCAGTAGGCGGATGCTGGAAAAATTGTTCTCTGTCTCTCTCTCTCTGAGTAAGAGAGCCGCTCCCCCTTCCTTGCAAGCGAGCGAGCCCACCGAAGAGAGCACACCAAGGACCCTCCCATCACCCGCTGTACTCATAACGTCAGCGAAAAATTTATAAATACTCGAAATGGGAAAGAAGATTATTTATTTGTGCTGTGATTTGGTTCAAAACCTGTATTTTCCCTGAACAAATTTATCTCATGCCTGATTCCATGTACCAGGCGCACATAAGGCAGCAGTAGGCGGATGCTGAACGAATTTGTATCTCTTTTTGAGTAAGAGAGCAGTTCTCCCTTTCTAGCGAGCAAGCGAACCAGGCCCACCCAAGAGAGCACACCTAGGTCTCTCCCATCATGCGCTGTACTCATGACGTCAGCGAAAAATTTAGATAATCGTCGGCCTGCTGCTGCGTTCTGTTCGCCTGTTACTCGAAAGGGGGCAGACGAACTATTTGTGGTGTGATTTGGTCCAAAACATGTATTTTCCCAGAACAAATTTATCTCATGCCTGATTCCATGTACCAGGAGCACATAAGGCAGCAGTAGACAGATGCCGAGCAATATTTGCTACGCCCCCAAAAAAACTGAAATATTTGCATTCTTTAAATTGATTATTTTATACGAAAGCTTTTAGGACAAATCAAAGCTTTTATGTTCATTTAGATGAAGAAATCTGCATACATAATTTAACATTTCTTAGCCGTTACTTTCTTCGATGTTTTAAACCACAACCGAAAACTCTGGTAACAGTGGTCGCTCATAAACGAAAACTCTGGCAAGGCTGGTCGCTCATAAACGAAAACTCTGGCAATGCTGAAACGTTGCCAGACTTTGTTGAGCGACCAGCGATGCCGGACCGTGCGTTCATGCAGTTTTCGGGTTCCAGTGTGCCCAGATTATGATTTTTAAAATATATCATCCCTAGAAAAATATCGATATATTGATACTTTTTTATCAACAATCGACACCTCTAAATCACGGAAATCAACGCGTCAGCAAAGTTTCTTAATTCTTTTTTGCCAGCTGCAGACTCTGAAATCGTGAATTGGATTTCGCAATCCACAAATCATGGCGAGTCCCAGGACGCGAAGAGTGCTGCAGGAACTGAAGCCGCAGGATGAGAATTCGGTAGGTTTAATCGTGTTCCCTGTGAGCAAAATGTCAAGATTTTTATTGCTTCCATGTTTTCTGAACTCGACCAAAAGAAATGCTTCGAGTGCGGCACGCACAATCCGCAGTGGGTGTCCGTGACGTACGGCATTTGGATCTGCCTGGAGTGCTCCGGCAAGCACCGCAGCCTGGGCGTCCACCTGTCCTTTGTGCGCTCAGTGACGATGGACAAGTGGAAGGACATCGAGTTGGAGAAGATGAAGGCTGGTGGCAATCGCAATGCAAGGGAGTTTTTTGAGGATCAGGCGGACTGGAACGAGCGAGCGCCGATCACCCAGCGCTACAACTCCAAGGCCGCGGCCCTGTATCGCGATAAGATCTCCACGCTGGCCCAGGGCAAAAGCTGGGATCAGAAGGAGGCGGAAAAACGAGTAGGGAACACCAACTCCTTTAGCAGTGCTGGAGGTGGAGGCGGCATTGGCTCCAATAGCTCACAGTCGAGGAATAGTGCCACAGGTTACGGTGGAGGCGGTGGAGGCTATCAGAACGGCGGTGGCGCTGGGGAAATCGGAGGCTATCAGCAGTACCAAACCCAAGAGTTCAAGGACCAGAAGGAGGAGTTCTTTAATCGACGGCAGGCGGATAATGCTTCCCGGCCAGAGTAAGTTCAGTGTGCGGTTCTTTCTGCAAATATTGTTTAAACATTTATTGGGATTTCAGTCACTTGCCACCGAGTCAGGGCGGAAAATATGCAGGTTTCGGATTCACGCGCGAACCGCCACCGAAAACGCAATCTCAGGAGCTCTTCGACACGACTCTGTCCACTTTGGCCTCCGGCTGGAGTCTGTTTTCCACTAACGCCTCCAAGTTGGCCAACACGGCCAAGGAGAAGGCCGTTACCACAGTCAATTTGGCCTCAACGAAGGTAAGTCTTAATGGTAGCCAAGTGTATTTAAAGTAGATATCTTTATTTACTTAAGATGTTTCTTTGTTTGAGTCTGATTACGTTTTTAATTCCGCAGAATTCGCTTCGAATTTAAATGCTTTTATTTGATCTGAGATCGGTCGATTTTATGATTGTTAATTTGAAATCGTAGCTAAACGCATTATTTATCTTTCCCTAAGTCCAAGTTGAAATTTTATAGAATTGAACCTTATTTATGTACTTTTAAGATTTATGTAATTTCTTAGTTGTATGATTTATTTGTGTATTTCTTTATTTATTTGCTTTGGTTGTAGATTAAAGAAGGAACCCTGCTAGACTCGGTTCAAAGTGGTGTCACTGATGTGGCCTCCAAGGTCTGTAGATTCTTGTCGAACCCACTGGGTCCTATAACCACAACTATACACCATCTCTTACATTAGGTCACCGATATGGGCAAGCGAGGCTGGAACAACTTGGCGGGCAGCAACATCTCCTCCCCGCAGGGAGGCTACAACGATCCCAACTTCGAGGACAACGCCGCTTACCAGCGCTCAAATTCGGTGGGCGCTCTGGGCCAGCAGAGCGGCGTAAGCGACAGCGACTGGGGCGGCTGGCAGGAGAATGTCAACAACAAGACGCACCTGACCAGCTCCAGCTCATACCACAACCAGTTAAGCGGCAACAGCATTGGAAGCACGGCCACCGCCGGCCTCACCAACGACGCCGACTGGTCGGGATTCGAGTCGTCGTCCAATTACCAGAGTGCGGAGACCTCCTATCAGAACGCTCCATCAGGCGGACCGACAGCCCGGCGCAACATGAAGCTGCAGGACACGTCGCAGAAGCTAAGCGAGGGTTTTGACAATCTGGACGTGAAGAATGTAAAAGCCAAGCCGGCGGCAGCGGGCGGAAAGGCTACGGCCGAGGATGATGCCTGGGACCTGCTGATGAAATAAGAAGCGATTATATATATTTTTTTTATTCCACATTCAGTTCGTTATGTTTCCTTCTGTTATGTCTTGATGTGAGGAGGCTGCTGAGCGCGCATTTAATGTAAAGTTAACTGAATATGTTGTATTCCCCAAACACTACCGGCCGGCATGGCTCCAGTTTCAGAAACAGAATATGCAACTCTATTTCCAATTATTTCAGCATTTTAGACCAATTTTGTATAGATCTATCTACCTAACGAATTACTTAGTATAAAAGATATATTTACCGGCACTCTGAAGTATGGAGAGATGATAAGAAATACAGATTATGTTAACAAATGTAACATGGTTTATGATGTTTCTTTCTTGGTGGGTTCTCAGAAGAGCGTGTGATCAGCTATAATTCTATTAAAATGGTATTAAAAAATTTGCCTTTAAGGACGACCAATACTTTATGACGTATTTTATGATTTTAAATCCTTAGCTAAATTTACAAAATAACCAGTTTAATTTTTGTCAAGGCAATTAGCTTAAACCCTATATTTGAAATAGGAAACCATCGTAATTTTTCAGATCGCTTTTTCAGGCTATTTAAAATCCTGACATGTTAAGTTTACAGAAAAAATCCGAAAAACGTTGGATACGCTCTAAACATAAAGTTTTTAGCCATTTATTAGTGTTCGTACATTTAGTTTTCAATTAAATCATTTAAAAATAGAGTTCGATTTACAAAAACTAGAAGCTACATAAAAAAAGCCGCGCATGGTCGCTCGCGGCACTCATGAGATGCGTTTTGCTTTGCGCCGGTAATGAATGAACGAATTCAGATAACTGCCACGGGGGATTGGGACTTCTGGGGTGTTATTTGGAGACTACTTAACCAAGTATTAGTACGTACGGTAATATTATGCGTAATGAATATTCCGGCATGGGTGTGTGGGGCTCGGGGACAGCAGGGGGTGTGAGGTGTGTGTGAATTGAGGACATGGACCGGAACGGGTCTAAAATTATCGTTACGGGTGGTTCTATCGCTTATCTACTGCAGATATAGCCTATGATAATCGTTGGCGCCGAAGGCGCAGTTGCATTTGGGACACTTCCGTTGCCGCGTCTCGTAGCGCGTGCGCAGGCAGTCGTAGCAGAAGACGTGGAAGCACTTGGACAGCACCGCGTCCTTTCGCTTCACCTTGCACGAGGGACACGTGAGCGTCTCCTTGTACTCGCGTATCTCCTCGATCATCACCTCGTCGATGGTGGTGCCAGACATCTCCATCTTCTTCATGCGCTCCGCCTTGCGCTTGAACTGGGCCAGCTCCTCCTGCAGTCGCTTCGTCTTGTAGGCCTCAGCTTCCAGCGAGCTGGTCTTTTCTGCCACCACCTGCTGCGCCTCCTTCATTTGCGCGTGGTACTTCTCCAGATGGAGCTTCAAGTCAGCCGCCGATTGAGCAGACTCGATCGCCTTCCGCTTGTGCATTTCCATGGCCTGCTGGCGCAGCATCAGCTCCTTCTCGATGGAGGCGACGGTGGCCTGCAGACTGCGCTCCTTCTCCTCCAGCTTACGCAGGACAATGTGCATGGCCTCGATCTGCGTGGTGGCTGTGGCCATCTGATCTTCCAGCACAGTCTTCTCCTCACGCAACAGCTTGTGCAGCTGGTTGGCCTTGATGCGCTCCGACATTAGTTTGAAGTTGGCGTCGTCCTTCTCGCGCAATTGTTGTATGAGCCGTGAGTTCTGCTCCTGCATGTCCTCGAATGCCTGGCCCGTTACCTCCATCTCGTTGAGCAGTGCTTCCTCCTCGTGTGAGCCGACGAAGGGCCTAGTGTAGTTTGCTGTTCCAGGTGCTCCACTGCCCCACGCATTCTCTGAGGGCTTGTGGTTGGCCATCTGCTTCTGCAGCTCATACTTCTGCTCCTCCAGCTGCTTAATCTTGCGAAGTGCCTCCTCGTCTGCCAGCTTCTTGCGCTCCTCGCGCTTGCTTTCCTGCAGCTTTTTAAGCTGCTGGCGAAGCTCATCGATCTCGGAGCGCAGCTTTTTCTCGGTGGCCATTAGCTGCACCTTGTCGCGCTGATCCTTCGAGACTCCTTTGTACATGTCCAGCAGGAGTTTCATTTCCTTTTGGTCGTTCAGCGCTTTTCTGTAGGAAAAGGGTAAATTACTAACCGAAAAAGAGTGCGAGATTATGACTTACTTTAGTTGTGCCCGCAGATCTCGCATGGCTTCGCTTTCCACGGCTTTGACATCCTTACCCTTGACACCGTCCTTGGAATCCTTTTCGTTCTTGACCGTCCCACCACCGGAACTGGAATTCGTCGACGAAGCATTTGTGGAATTTCCCGGACCAGGGGAGTCTTTCTTTTCGGCTGCCGCCGCCGCCGCCGCTTCTCCAGCGCTGAGCTTCTCCTGCTTGATACTGCCGTCTTTGACATCCTTAACATCGTCTTCAGCCTCGTCTTCGGCTGAAACGGAGTTCTCTTCCTTGATGTGGGCGATGTTGGGGTCGCTGCCAGAGGAATTATTTTGATTCGACTGGCCGCAGGCAGAGATATTGTTGGAGTTCTCTTCCTTCACACCCGTTGCATTCTCCTGCTTGATTTCTTCACCGGCGGCAGAACCTGACTCCGACTTCAGTTTGTTGCCTTCGAGCGTGGCGAGAGCCTCGTCCAGCTCCTTGCGCAGCTTCACGTTATCTGTGGATGTGTCCTTGTATTTGCGCTTGTAGCGTTGCACCTCTCCCTTTAGCTGTCCGTTGTGATTTTGCAACGAGGTGATTAGGTGGCGCATCTCGCGGTTAATGGGAGCCGTCTGTTCGTTGGCGGCCATATTCTGCTCGAACTCGATGCGCAACGCTTCGTACTCTTTGCGAATTAGGGCTAGCACGTCCTCCATTTGGATCATCTCGCTGCGGACCTTCTTCTGGGCAATCAGTTCCTCGCTCTCCATCACTTCGATTTGTCGCAGATGCTGGTTCTTGCTCGTCTGCAGTTGATTTCGGGTCTCGTCCAGCATGGTTTTGATCTGCATGGACTCGTTGTAGAGCACGGAGAACTGGCTCTGTAAGCACTTGTATTCCGTGGTCTCCACAATCACCGATTCGGGCAGTTGGCGTATCTGTAATGGTGCGATATTGGCAATGAAACATAGTTCAAGATATGAAATACAATACTCAATGAGTTCACTTTCCCTATTATCCATCTGATCCCATACTTACGTCCATCTTGAGCTTCTCCACCTCTTTGAGGGTCTCACGATGTGTGGCGTGTAGCTTGTCCAGTTCCTGCAGACGGTTATTGGCCAGTTCACGATACTCCTCCAGCTCTTTTTGCAGCTCCTCCAAGTGCTGGCTATTCACGTTTGTTGTGGTGGTGCCCATGGCCGTCGAGGCGGGCGTCTTGGCACTGTTGCTGCTCTTATTGGGATCACCGTAAATCTGATGGTAGGCTTTCAGCTTCTCAATGGCCTCGGCCAGGTGGTTTTCTAGTTTGTCGTTCCGGTAGTGGATCTTTTCCAGATCGTACTGCAGCTCGTCGATCTGGTTCTTCAGTTCGGCGTTCTCCGTCTCCTTGGCGGTGTGCGCGTCCTGGTACTCCTTCATCTTCAGTGACATGGTGTGGAACTTCTCGTGCAGCGAGGTATTCAGATTCTGCAGCTTGTGGTTCTCGCTCATGATCTCGATGTGAGTCTGCTTGAGCGTCTCCTCCAGCGCATGGACGCCAGCGGCGCCGCCGGTCGCCGACTCCGCATCACCACTGGACTGCTGCTGCTCCTCGTCGCCGGCCGCCCCAGAGCCGGATCCAGCTGCTGCGCCGGCCAGGCTATCACCTTTCAATACATGAGTTATCTTCTCGTTGCGTTGCATTAACCTATCAATAACCTGCACGATCTTGGCCACCGCCCGCTTTGACACTTGGACGCGGTTGGCCAGTTTCTCGTCCAGCTCCTCCTTGTCCCAGGTGGACAGCTGCGCAAGAAAAGAGGTGGTCACCTCGTTTTCGTTACGGTTCTCCAACTCGTCAGCCGTCTCGGCATCAAAGCGCTGCAACAGGACGCGAATGTCCTCGTTCAGCTGGTTCCAATACCGATTGACCACGTTCAGCACGGCGTCGTCCTGCGTCTGCCGCTTCTCCAGCTGTTCGATGCGATGCCGGAGCTCCGCCTCCGTGCGCATCCGCTGCTCAATGCGCTGCGCGAGCTTCTTGTTCTGAAACTCCAGCACCTTGATGTCCATCTCCTCCAGCGTAGACACCGGCCCAATCAGGTGCGGCTCGAAGTGCACCTTCTTGATGGGCGGCTGGCCGGCGGCGGCAGCCGCCACTAGGCCGCTGCTGGCGCCACTGCCGCTGCCGCCGCTGGCGTCGTCGGCGCTGCGTTTCGACATCCTTGCACTGCAAGTGAACGGACAAAAGAAGAGCCCTGGCGAATTTTAGTGGCGAAAAACATCAACCTTCCGCATTATTGATTTGCCATTCGTGGCTGTACTCCATTTTTTATCGTGTGCGGCGGCGGCGGCAGCAGAGGCGTGAAAAGTACCCGGCCCTGCCGACGCCAGCGCACCGTTCGCGGCGGGGAAAGTGGAGCGGGGTCTGGGGCTTACCTTAATCTCAGGTTTGTACACTTTTAGCTCAACATTAATTAAGGTTTCTTCTGGGTTTTCTACGTTTTGTAAATCCTCATCAATATCATTTCGCTGTGGGGTCTGGCGTTTGGTCACACTGAATATTTTCACACCGATACGGTAACACTTTTCTACTCCCTCGCATTTTCGATCACACTATCGATTGGCAGATATCGATTGACGGTTGGAAATACCAGAAAATACTGGAATTTAAATGGGAAATTTAAATATTTGAAAAGTGGTTGTTAATTTTTGAAACACTAGACAAATTAACTTAAATTTATTGTAATAGCAATTTTCTTCGATTATAAGTTTTCAGTTTGAATATGATTGTAATAAAGAGCGCATAGCTCATAAAATAAACTCCAGCTAACACTGTATTTGTTGAATTGGTTGTCTAGCCTTAAGGGCAGACAATAAGGAGAGAAGTTCCCACCATATCCTAAAAATATTTACGAACGGCGCTTGGCTAATGAGTCGGCCAGCGCACACCCAGAAGAAGATCTCCGCCACACCGGCCTAGCAAAGCAGCTTACGTCATCATCCTCTCTCCTTAGGGACTGCGGCGTGGGACACTTAGGGAATATTCCCAAAACATTTTTTATTTTCTTTAAACTGCTCAGAAACTTTTCCAAAAACTCATCCACAAACTACGCATTAAAATATACACTGGGTGTAACTGGAAAATCGAAAGTGAATTTCAATTTAATTAGTAATTTGGGATCGAACACGAAATGCACATGCATGATGCATCTAATTTGATTAATGGTGGTGGCTGGGCTGCGTGCGGGACGCTGGCTGCGACTACTTGACTGGTGCGATACAGGGACTTGGTACTGGAACTGGTACTGGTGGTGCTGCTGCCTGGCCAGGATTAGAAAGTCTGATACTTGAGGGCCTGGCGCAGAGTCATGCAATCGACCTCGTCAATCTTGCAGGTATTCGCCTTGATGTTGATCTCCTCTTCCTGCATCACTTGGACATGCATTAGGTAGCGCATGGAGGCCTTGTTCTCGTTCAGCTTCTGGTTGAGCTTGCAAACGGAAGCCTTCAGCGCCTGCAGCTCGTTGTAGAGTGCATCCTGGACCATGTCGCAGGTCAGCTCCAATCCGGGCCGGTGGGCGCGATTGCTGAGCCGCGTCTGGCACAAAGTGATGGCTCGCTGCTTGTCCATCATCTCCTTCTCCAGCTCAGTCATGTTACGCTGCACCTGGTGGATGTGGTCCATTGTGTCCTTGTGCTTGTTTTCCAAGCACTGCTTCACGTGCTTCGTCTCCGCAATTCGGCGCTCGAAGGCCTCGTTGGTGCGGTCCGTCTGGTTCTGCATGTCCTCGCAAATCTGCTTTAGCAGAAGGTCGATGTATGCGCGCAGCTGTCCGGCGGACACCAGGGCCTTGGCGTTGGCCTCCAGATTCTCGTACGTCTGCGCCTGCCACTCGGTCAGCGAGAATTGGCTGGAAGAGAGGGATGTGAGTGTGGGCATGAACAGATAGGGAAAGTCCCGGGAGTCATGGCAACCATCGGATCGATTTATAAGGAATTGTTTTCTATTTTTGTGGATTTTTCTAACCAATATTGCCTAGGAAACTATATTGACCTTCCTCAACCGAGTTTTTTAATGAAAAACGTAGCTTCACAAATAATAAATCGAAACAGAAACTTGATAAATAAAGTACTATTTTTACAAGAAATGAATCTTGACACTTTTTGGACATAGAACTTTAAATTAGATCAGGATTTGCTAAAACAGTTATTAAAGACTCTTTGAAATTAGTTTAAAAACTAAAAATGTTTGGTACCCTAAATAGTAAAGATATAGATTTCTTTACCATTTTGCTCTGACGACAAATTTGGGCAAACGACAACCGTACAAACTGTCCTCCAAGGCAATTGTCAAACGCGTAAAAACAAAAACCTACCAGTGCTGCTTGGACAGATCCTGACCCTTGCCCAGGTCATGCTGGAAGTCCTTGAGCTTCAAATTCTTCTCGTCGATGGCCAGTGACTTGTCCTTGGCGGCCAGATCCTGGTCGAGCAGATAAATGGCGGCGCGAAGCTTGCGGATCTGCTCCTCAGCCTCCTTGAGGGCGGCATCGGCCAATCCCTGGCAGCCCTTAATCACCTTGAGTTCACGACGAAGCGAGCGGTCTACTTCATCATCGCAGAGATCCACCCCAATCCGCCCTTCACGCAGAATCAGGCACTGCTTGCATATGGCCAGGGACTTGTCCTTGAGGAACTCGATGCAGTTCAGCACGCGGTTGCGATAGGTGTTCAGCGCCTCATCTTCCAAGGCGGCGGTCTTCTTCTGCCTGTTCAGCTCGTCCACGAGAAAGCGGATCTCGCTGGTGCGCTCGCGCATGTGATGCTCCACCTCGCGCTGCCAGTTCTTGGTCGTGTCCTTTGTCTCATCTACTACGCGTCGCGATTCCCTGGATGGTAAGAGGGTCATCAACTGGAATCCGTTCACAGAAAACTAAGTTCATTCCCCGATATACTCACTCTACGATCCGCTCGGCGAGCTTCTCCTGGTCGCAGGTGATCCTAAACTTGATCTTGTTGTTGTAGTCCCAATCCTCCTCGGAATAGCGAGGCGGGCACTTGGCCACCGGGCCGAGGTGCTTCCCGGCCAGCTGGAGGCCAGTGATGCGACGCGACTTCAGGTTGGGCAACATCTTTCTGGGATAACGATTGGAATCGAAATGGGGATTAAGGTTGCGTAAGAATCAAAAGAATATATGCAGGGATAAGCGCTCCGTGTAAAGTGTAACTGTCGCTGCAAAATATCTACACTCGATTGCCCCCACCTGGCACACTTCTCGAGCTGGGAATATTTCGAGTATGTACCTGGCTGGCTGGCTGCCTGTCGCTGAATCTCAGCCGGAGTCGGAGGAGAGTCGTTGGCGACCTGGGACCTGGGACGACCTCAGTGGCCTACCCTCCGCTCCCACGGGCTTCGTTAAATCGATTCATGCTAGGGAATTTACGGTTGCCTAGCGGTATTTATTGTTATGTTGCTTAACCCCCGATATCCCCGCCGAATGAATTCTTTTAACCTAACACGGAGAAAAATCCGTATTTTAATGAGGAATGAGGAATAAAACAAGAAAATATTCCACAAATTAAACAGAAGATGCACTCAATTAAAGGTATTTAATTTATTGTTATTTAGAATAAATTTTCAATTAGATTTAATAAAAAAAATTTCTTAACTCACTTGGAGTGCTCACCATTTTTTGTTTCCGTGTTTCTGCTCCATCCGTCGGCGTGCATGTGCTCGTCCAATGCGCTTGTGCCGTGTGTCACCTGGCAGTCAGTCCAATTGGGCACACGGAGCTCAACTCTGGCAAAGGAGCTCCACACAGCTGCGCCTGCACCTTGTGGTCCCGTCTTACGGCATGTTTATAAATAGTTTTATGCCGGAGACATTTTGGGTCGGGGGAACTGGCGGATTGAACCAGTAGCAGCTCCTCCTTGATCGATTTATGCTAACATACTTTCGCTTTTGCGCCTTCCATTTCAGATTCAGCGTTGGCGCTTTGGGCCTCTCCCTGATACTTTTTACTTTATTGCAAAGTTTTTGGCATTAATTATGCTAATCAATGGCATTTGCGTGTCTAAGTGGGAGGGACTAAAAATAGAGAACCACCTATGATTGGATTTGGCATTTGAGCTAACAGTTTGAGATGATTTGTGAGGTTTAAGGGCCACTTGGAAAACAGGACCGGTCCAAGGTAGATGAAGGCCGTCCGAGGCCGAGTGTATGAAAATATACGTTTTTATAATAAAAACCAAAAATAAAATACAAATTCAAATTTATTGTCTCAATAACTTAACAAAAATAGCAATTTTTTGTATGAAAAAGAAAAAAGAGCTCCCCTAAATTAGCTCTTATTTAACATTATTCTTTTACAGAATCATTCAAAGAAACATAAATTTTTAAATTATAAACTCAAGTGCTCCATCACCCAATCAAAACAATCGATGTTCAGATCAATTTAAGAATTTCTCTGTTGACCGATAAATAAATAAACAAATAAGAATTGCTTAAATGCTCTTGAATATTTAAATACAACACAAGCTTAAGAGAAATACATTTAGATTTTTCCTACCAAATCTTACTAGTAGCAGTGGCTCTAAAACCAGTCACAGTTTTAGCCGCTTGTGAGGTGAACCCAGTCTTAGAGCCGCTGCCAAGCCCCCAAAGTTGAACAGCTTGAAAGCTCCCGCCGGGGAAGCTTCCGAGGAAATCCCAGAGACTTAGGCGTTTATATTAGATTTTTTTTTTGTAAAATTAAGTTTTTAATATATATTACGATACACATTTTTGCCATATACATCTTTTATATCCACATAGTCGTATATACGCACTGCGCTTACAGCTAACTGATAAAAATGTACAATTTAATTAACTAGGATCTCTGGATGTTGTCGTCGGTCGGCGACGTTATGCTAAATGGTTCGCTCTTTGTTTTCATTTTATTATTTTGGGTTTCTTCCGTGTTTCGGTTTCAGTTTCGGTTTCGGCTTTCGTTTGGCTTCAACGATCTTATGGCTTATGGCAGCTCGTCCAGAACTCTCCTCCTCCTCCTCCTCCGCTTCGATTTGGTTATTTTGGTAACATATTTTCGGTCTAACGAGAGACTGTTCTTCCTACAAAATAACTATAATTAGGCCTCGCTGTCTGCGTGTGTTTTTATGGTTTATTAACAGTGAACTTTGAAATTCTACTCCTCGTTGCCCTCGGGGATAAGTACAATTACTCTCGGTTGGTAATTAACATTATATTTAGCTGGACTGTACAGTTTCGGATCTGGATCTGGGCTTCAATTGGTTAACTTGGCTATCTAAGAACTCGGGTGAAGGAGCAGTGTTCCTGCTGCCTCTGGTTTCTGGCATCGCCCTTGTCTTGGGTCTGCTTTAAATTCATTACTTGCGATTTGTTTTGTTTATTGTAGTTGGTAATTTGTTGCTAGTTCATTTTACTTTGTTTGGTTTCCTCTCTCGTGTAGGCAGTGTTTCATCTTTCTGGGTTGTTTTTATTTTTTGTTCGATAGTTAGTTTCTCCCCATTTTCACTTCGTTAGTTTAAGATTTTCTCTGTTTTTACACATTTCTTGGCATTAGCACATTTGCTCAACAACGAAAATAGGTCAATCGTTTCCTTCCACAAATTGAAAACAGTTTCATTTTTCGGTTTTGTGTGGGCATTTTTTTCTTATTTTTCTTACATTTAAAAATAATGATTCGTTTAATAAAAAATACAAAATACATTTAGCAGTAAAACAAGAACCAAAAACACAGAAGGAAAAGTAAGTGTACAATGAAAAAAATATATATTTGTATTTTAATATATACTCTTTTGTTGTTGTTTCCTAATTTCTCGATTTTTATTTTGTAGTAATAGTTCTGTTTCGTTTCTGTACTTTAGTTGGTAGAGTTAATCCTTTGTTAAGTTCTTTTATTTGCATCGCACAGTTTTTAGCTGCTTGTGTAACAAAAATAATTGCTTTTGAGGTATTTATTCTTTTGTTTATATAAATATTCTTTATACACATCATAACCGTTATAAGTATTTAGGTTCTTAGTCGCTTTCTTTTTCCATAGTGGGTTTTCCTCTTCACTCTTCCGCTTTCCTTTATATTTTCGTTTCTTTTTCGGTTTTTAGTTTTTTGTTTTTGTAGTTGTCTTGTCTTTTTAAACAATTCAAAGCACCTTTTGATTATATATATTTGAAATTGTAATTTTTTCCTATTTTTCTCTTTACAAAAAATATATGCGGAAACTGAAACGGAATATAATCAAAGTACATAAGATCTGTCCCCTTTGGGGCTTATCGTTGTGGCAGCGTTTAGCTTCTCAGTACGCGGTATTATTTTTGTTTCTCTCTTTAGTTGCTTGAATTAATTGAATCAAAATTGACAAAAAGCAACCAAAGCTTGAATGGAACCAATATTGAAATAGGGAGAAGTCCCTTATGCGAGCAAGTTACTTGTTTTGTTTTATAATCGTGCTGGGGGGAAACCTGTTATATAGTTTATATACTTTGTTTAGTTTATTTCGTTAACGTTCTAGTTTAGGTTATAATTTACATTTCATTTAAGTTTGTGTCTGCTGCTGCTGCTGTCCCTAAGACCTAGCGTCTCTACATTTGATGCTTACCGAAGAAGGTGATCGAAATATGAAAAAAAAATTAAAACAATTGGAAAACCGCGCTATACACTTAAAATAAGCTTTTTGAAGAGCAATTCCTAGCCATGATTATGGTTGAGTCACTCACTCACACAAATTCCATCTATCCCTCGAAGTGAGAACTCTCCTTGCTTTCAATTACAGGGATTAAACAAGAGTTAAAACAAAATTAAAGTGTGTTGCGTGTGTGTGTGTGTACATTTGAACTAAATTGTGTAAACCTTTTCGCCTATATAAAACATAAGTGTAAGTATAGTATTTATACATAAACACGGATAAGTTGGGGCTGGGTTCGGTCCGGCTGCGATCTCTAGCCTGCCATCTCTCTAGGTCGTATATATATAGTATAGCTATAGCATATGTTTATGTGGATGTCTCTCTCTAACTGTAGTATCTCTAGGTGTATCCAAAAACGAACGCAATTCTTTCGATCCTTCTCATCATCGTTATCATTATCATAATCCGACCCGAGCACGCTCTCTTTAACAAAACAACAATTCCTGCTCCTGCTTCGGCTTCGTCTCCGTCGCTTCTGCTGCTCATCCTCCTCCTTCTGTTCCTGTTCATTCCGAATCCTTGGCCAAGTCCTCCACACTCCACACATATACGTCATAATAGTAACTGTCAATTTCTCTGTCGGGGGAACGGGGGCGGTGTTGGTGGGATGCGTTGGATGGGTTGGATGGATGCTTGGATGGGAAGCGACCGCTCCAGCGCCAGCCGCCCTTCTTAGACCATCGGCAGTCCCTGCTGGACATCCATCATCTCGTCCTGCGCAGGCGATGGTCGCGGCGCAAACGTCTGCATGTGGTGCGGTGGCGTAGCCCTGGCGAACATTCCGGAGCGCTGCGGATGGCCATGCATGGCCATTGAGGCGTTGGGGCCCGCATTGGCGGACGGGAACTGTAGCCGGAAGCTGCTGTCCGGCAGCTGGCGGGGTGTGCGTCGGGGGGAGCGCGCCGGCATCCGATTGGCCCGGTGCATGTCCTCCAGTATCGAGGGCGCAACGTAGGTGAAACCCTGCAAAATAAGACAGAGAAGGAAATGAGAAAACCTTGAGCCAACTTGCCATCTAGAGTGTGACTCTCCCCCAATCCCTGACCCACTTGCCCGGTCGTGTGCGCAATTGGAATCGGATCGGGCAACTACACTCGCTTAGTTCGAGTCCAGTCGGTGTCGATCCGATTCCCGTCTTGCATACTAATACTGCCCCCCAGTAGTTGGCGGAGCAGGGATTATGCAAGCCCCCGGGCACTGGCTTGGGCTCTGGCTCTGGCTGTTCCATGTAACACATTTTACATAATTTCCCAGCCCCGGCGTGGAGAGACATTAATTAAATATATTTGTCTTGACGAAATCCACCGGCAAATGCAATAAAATAATTAAAAGCAAAGCAAAATCAAGCAGCCGCCGGCTGCCGTGTGTAAATTCCCCCGGCACGGAGGCTGGACAGAAATGAGTGACGCCATCTGGAGGGGAGATTACTGTTGGCGGTAGATGGGAGGCGGGAGGCACTCTCCCCCCACCTATCGCTGCCAGGTGAAATGTACGTGAGAGCACCGCGTTCGCTAATTGGAACTGCGATCGAGCGCTGACCCACTAAGGCAAGCGGCATCATAATCATAATTCGAGGTGCGCCAAGCGAGCGAAGCGCGCTGAGAAAGTGTGCAATTATCCGTTAATAAAGTTCTAATTGAATCTCAGTTTGGACTCAATCAGGTGCGAATTGAATCCGTTTCTCGCAGTGCTTTCTCAGCCTGATCTGTTGCGTGTGGAATGGCTTCGAGCTTCATTAGGCAATTAGCAGAACTTCGCGCGATGAGATAACCGCACAGTTTGGCTAAAACTGTTTGGTAAGAAAGTTTGGTAACAAGTTGACTTTGCCTCTGGCCGACAAGTGAAATCGTTATAAAGAACCACATTTTATGAACTGCCAATAGGGTTGGAGTTTTTTTTAATTATGAAATAAACAGCTTCATTGCAGTGCAGTGATTATGTTAAGGCTTGAGAAATGTTACAATTAGACACTAATGAAAACCAAATAAATAAATAAATATAAATATAGAGTGGAAATACTTCTTGCTTTTAAGCCTGATTTCTCAGCAGGTTCTAGTGCTCGTGGAAAACTTCTGAAACATTTTAACACCTTGAAGCGAGGTGGTAAAAATACCCAAACACATTTCCGGCGCTCCAGCTACTCTACATCAACCTTAATTAGGCAATATTTAACAAGACATTTAGCCTACTAATCCCATAAACCCATAACCAAAACAAACTTTACACAGCTTACCACCAAAGCGGCTCAAGGGTCGTTCGACTCAGCCTGGTCAGAGCACTCGCACTGGCACTCTCATGTTTGTAAACAAATAAAACAAAAAGCAGGAGGGAGCCAAGAGCGATCGAGCCAAATCCAGCCACTTGGCCACTTGGCTCCTCCACTCAGCGCCAGTCTCGCAGAAACGCTCAAAGCGTTCGGACACCAGCCAGCACAGCGCAGCGGAGCAGCGCAATAGGAAAGAAACTGAACGTGAACTGGGAGTGACTTTCGTGTGCCTGCGCTGGAGAAAGGCCTGCCTGGTGGTGCTGTGGAGTGGAGAGTGGCGAGCCCGGCTCAGCAAGCATTTTTGCAGGTCGTTAAAGCAGGCGGGGCGATTTTCACCGATGACATTGATTCTGGGCCAATGTGCAGCGTCATTGGCGGGTTCAGGGCTATCGGGGATTACAGCTAGTGGCTGTGGTAGCTGTGTTGGCTTGGTATCAGGCAGCTTGTAAGCCCAAAAAACCAGTTGAAGGGCAACGAGACCAGCTGCAGAGCGAGGGAAACTCGGCGCGCAGGCGTGCACGTGCACAAGACTCACTCAGAGAGCGGGTTCCAACCGAAAGTGGGACAAGACCAGAACCAACAACACCGCCAGCTGAGTGCCAGTGCTGGCCAAACTGTGCGCGGAAGTGTTAAATTCACTTAAACGAGGTTGCATAAGCACCCAAGAAACCAGCTAATAAAAGAAATATAACCACAATAAATGTACGAAAAAAATAGTGTAAAAAATGTGTGAAAATAATAATAACAGCCGATAACACAAAAGCCACGCTTTGTTCGTTTGTTCGTTGTCGTCGTGACTCTGGCATGGTAAAAGCCAAGCGAAACCCCAACTTTACACTGGGCAAATACACCAAACAACACACAGCACACTCCTCAAACCATAGAGGCCGGCTGGATGCAAAGGAAAATCATAGCGGGCCAAAATTCAGCACGTAAAATAATGTCCAAGCAGTGGAAAATAAATTCACTTTCGTTGCTGCACTGCCTGGCAGCGTGGCTAACTGTGGCGACGGCGTTGCAACAACCTCCGCAGCAACTACTGCAGCAGCAGCAACCAGGAGATACTGCAGCCACATTAGACAACACAAGACTCTTGAATGCAACTTCGGACGGCGGCATGGCTGCCACTTTCATCGACAACACCAGCAGCAATATCAACAGCAACGGCAACAGCAATCACATCAACAACCATGAAGCCTCCTCTTTCGAGCCACAGCAGCAGCAACAGAAACCACCAACAGTGCAATTTGCACATATAACGCCATTAGATAAAGAAGTAGGTATGCATCAACAAAAACAACAATCAGCAACTGCAGCAGCTGTAACGGATATGGCTCATATTGATACCCTTCTTTGATGTAAAGTGCTAACGAAGATTTCTCCCTTTTTAAGAGGGTTATAAGCTAAGGTTACCAAAATATGAGTATTACATAGTTTAAAACACGAATCCAAAATAGGATTTCTCAAGTTTCTGGTAGGAAAAATTAACAAGGAAGCTTACTTTGGGAGGCTAAAGAATTTCAAATCGCTCATAACTAAGCTAAAAATGCATTAATTATAGTTCGGAAAGCTTTTGTGTTAGTTTCTTATATGTTAACAAATCAGTAAATTGTTTTTAATTTTTCAAAATTTTAATTATGACAATATTTTGAAAAATTGCAAACCATTAATTTGGGATGATTAAGAATATATATGGTTTAAAGGGTCGGAAATGACTCCTTCAATGCTTTGCCTGCACGATGATAGTGTGTTTTCCATAACCAATTTAGCTCAGTTTAGTTGTAAACAAAATCATGCACTAGTAGACCACTTACCCTAGATTTTAAATCGAAGCATTGATTTATAACTATTTAAGCTGCGATTAAAACTTGAATTAATGCAGATTTTATCCCAAATAAGACTTAGAACACCTAATGTCACCCCATTTAGGGCAGTGTAATGTCGCTTTCCTTCCCACTCTTGACACCCCTCCCTAATTGCGACTGCACTCATGTGACCAAGAGAAATTTTCGTCACGATTTAGCTGAACGACCTGATCGTTTGGCACTCGCTTATGGCCGGGGAGCCGCCTCATCAACAGGCCGCCACCAAAGTGCGTTTTTATATGGAACAGCGGTAGTCGGAGCCCACCAACTCGGTTGGCGTTAAATTTTGCGAATTAGCCACAGCAAAAAGACAAGGGCATAGGCAGAGGCGGAGCTATAGGTGGGGGAAGAGAAGATGGTCAGCACCTAGCCAAGTCCGCGCTTCAATCGTGAAAGTGAAATTTATAACACTTGAATTTGAAAACGAAAATCAGAGCGCTAGTCCCAAAGAGCTGTGGGAAAGGGAGGAAGCGGCGGGCAATGGCCGAGTAAGTTGGGGTAATTTCACGGGGACGGGCACTGGAAATGGGGCTAATTAAAAACCCGACCCAGCCATGCTAACCGTGCCTATCTGGGCCTTTCCATCTCTAATTGCAGTCGATCGGCTGATTAAGCAGTGGGCACCCATCGTCTGGCTGGCGCCCGAAGAGAAATTCATGCCACTGGGCGTGGAGGAATTCCTGCAGTACGTCCATCCCATGGATAAGGACAGCAGCTTCCGGCCGGGAGTGCCCTTCAGCGAGTACTCGACCAGGTCGCATTTGGTCACAAACGGCGAGATACAGGATCTATTGGAGGATGACAACTCGTTTCTGTACGGCCGAAATCCCAATGAGAAACCGGTGCCCATCTATGGTGTGGTCACCATGTGTCCGACGAGAAGGGAGCTACCAGTGCCACCGCCACTGATGCCGCAGCACACTCCTCCGCCTGTGAGCACGCGGGGTCCCTATATTCCCGTCTCCATTGATCCCCTCGAGGAACGCAATGACACTGTTCGCAGATCATCAAGACTGTTTCCACTCTTCCAGCGGGTAAAACGCCAGGCACCCGCAGCGAGTCCCAAATACAATCCACTCAATGAATACGAGGAGCTGGTAATGGAGCCCACCCAGAAGCCTCCACCAGAGCAGGAGCTGCAACTAGAGCCAGAGGGCGGTGTGCCGGTGAACAACTTCATAGCCAATCTGGTGGATAATGTCAAGTTCAGCGGAGGAACGGATGCGGATGACAATCTGGAGGACAACAGCATCGGTAAAGCCCCAGAACAGGAGGCAAATCAGGGGAAGAACAAGCTGCCGGGCTTCCATGTCACCTACTGGATGTTTTATCCCTACAGCCAAGGCAAGACCATGTGCACCGTGAGTCTGGGTCCCCTCGGAAGGATTCCGTTCCCCGCCGTTTATGGTTATTGCTTGGGCAATCGCAAGGATATTGGCAGCCATGTGGGAGATTGGGAGCACATGAGCCTGTACTTCAATGGGGATGCAGAGCCACAGGCCATGTATGTGTCGGCCCACGATGCGGGTGCATACTATAGTTACAATAGACTGACGGGCTCCTTTGAGTTCCGCCGCCAGGAGACACGTAAGGGAATCCTGCAGCGCCCGAACTTTCCCAAAACAGTGACAACATTCAAGAACCATCCGGTTCTGTTTGCTGCCAAGGGATCGCATGGCCTGTGGACTGCGCCAGGGAAGCATCGATTCGTTAAGGTGGCTCGTCTGTACGACATCAATGGATTTGGCACGCCCTGGAATACTTGGAAGTCCGTCGACATAAGCTACGAGAATGTGAGATCGTATGGTAAGTGCTTAAATCTCTAATTCCTTTAAATCTCAACTCTAATTATATCTTTTGGATGTTGTACAGGCCGCTCATTGGTGCCGGATTGGCTCACGTATCGGGGCAAGTGGGGCAATCCAAAGAGCAAGTGTCATCCCTTCCGGCGGATTGGCCTGAATTTCTGCGAGTTCACGGACGGACCCACTGGTATACCACTAAAGGAGCCTCACTTTCAATGCGGTGCTGACTATCGCTGAGGACGAAGAGACCCCTTGCCTAGGCTTAGTCTTATGTTTAGTAAAGTATTTATTGTGAAACCAAAACCCAAAAAGAGATCCCATAAATGACTAAAAAGGAAATGCAAAAGTAAAGAACGAGTTCAGTTTTTTTGCCATTCGCTATTATTAATACAAGGGTAACATTAAGAAAACCTACTAAGAATAAGGTTTCAAATGTCAAGCTCCTGATCCCGCTGAGCATAAGCTTGTTGTTTATACTCCTGAATAGGGATTATAAATATTTCTGAGAGAGTTTACTTTGAGTGCGATTTTTTACAATACTCAAATATTCCATATATTTGAGATGACGATATTTTCGATATGAACCAAATATTATTGTGGATATAACATATTAATCTCCCTTCTCTCGACCCACATATCTACCACAATATATTCTCTACTTACTTGGAAAATTAAATTGGCACTTTCGCTCAGCGTTGTATCATCCGGTGAATCTACTGGTATTTGTCTTGTAAATCTCGTATCGAACTGTGAGACATCGTCCTCGCTCCGCTGTTGGGTTAAAGAACAGTTTCAAATTAGAAAAATTTCAAGAAAATTATACGAAGACAACGTACCAACAGCGGTTTAATAGGCGGTTCGAGACGCCTAGCTAGGACATCGTCCCAGTTGACGTGCTTGAAGAATGGATGTATTTGAACAGCCGCCGCATCCTCAGGACCACTGCCCAGGCGTTGGGGTTCCTGTCGCTTCATCAGGCGACGCACCAAATCCCTGGCTTCGGGGGTGAGGTAGGCTGGCAAATTGAGCTTAGCTTTCAGAATGGTCTCGATGGTCTTCTTTCGATTTTCGGCGGTGAAGGGGGGCTATTGAAATGGGGCTGTGATTAAGGAGTTCAAGAACTCAAAGCTGATAGCTTACCACTCCCGTAAGCATGTCGAACATGAGAGCGCCCAGTGACCACCAATCCACTGCTTTGCCATGGCCACTTCGAGTCAAGATCTCAGGTGCCCTGTAAGCAAAAAAGCAAGAGTCAGTTACGGATTCACTAGACCTCTGTTAGGAAAAGGATAAAAGGCCGACGGGCGCACGCACATGTACTCAATTGTGCCGCAGAAGGTGTGGGTGACAATACCCTCTTGTATGTGCTCCTTGCACAGACCAAAGTCGGTGAGCTTCACGTGACCCTGGGCGTCCAGCAATATGTTCTCGGGCTTCAAGTCTCGATAAATAATGCCCAGCTTGTGTAGATGGCCCAGGGCCAAAATGATTTCGCTTAGATAGAAGCTGCGGGCGAAATGGAAAATTATTAGGCTTTAATTTAATATTCTCTACAAGATTGACGGCTTTACCAAGTGGTATCCTCGAGAAAGATGCCCTCGCGCTCCAAATGCATGAACAGCTCACCACCGCTTAGATATTCAAGGATAAGATATAGTTTTCCGTCCGTCTGAAAGGCGTAGACCAGCTCCACTATGAACGGATGCTGAAATGATTCAAAAGGATGTAACATTAGTGGGATTTTGGGGAAAATAATTCTTGACCAATCGCACCTTGACTGCCTCGAGAATATTGCGCTCGGCGCGTGTGTGCGCTGTGTCCTTTTGGTTGGTCACTATCGATGCCTTCTTGAGCACCTTCATCGCAAAGTATTTGTTGGCATCTCGTCCAGCGGTCATGCGCACCTGTAAACAGAGACAAAGTTAAGTTATCTACAGCTTCCGATCCGCTTGTGAAGATCGACCTACCTGAAATACTTTGCCATAGCCACCTTTGCCAAGGACCTTCTTGAGTTCAAAGTCCTTGGGTCCCAGCTTGATTTTGCCCGGATTGACATTCTCCTCGGATAGCTGTATGGTCTCCTGGCCCTCGGCGCTGATTAGGGGATTAGGGAAAATAGAGAATTGGGGAGTTGGTTAATTGTTGTCCTCTGTGCTCTTTGTTTGCGTCTGGGTCTGACTGGCTGGCTGGCTAGCGTGGGAAAGGAGCAGCCCACGTGCTATAAATAAATCCCATGGCGTGCACGCGCCAATCGTCACCTCCCTTGCACCCTGTGCTCCTCCTTCCGCCCACCAGCCATCCCAGCAGCTCCTCCATCACGGCTGTCGAGTGTTTGCCGTGAGTCTTGTTTACACATGGAACTAGCTGGCTCATTGAAGAGGCGGCCAGGGGCCGGGTGACAGCTTGTTGGTAGTCAATACCAGTTGTAAACACTTCTGTGCACCCCCACCCGTCAGTCCGTCCATCGGACCGTCTGTCCCTCTCTGTTGCCGTTCGTTATCACCGTCCAGTGAAGTGGTAGTGCGCGTCTGTCCGGGATCAGGCTTTCCGAGCCGAATCAATCAGATGTTAACACTGTCAACGCGCTTTCGCTGTGTGCAAACACAGGGTCTGAGCTGATAATTGGCAATTAGGCTGCTCATTTCTGCCCTGACTTTATCTACTCGACGAGGAACTGCGATCTCCTAACCCCCTCTATGATCCGGCCGCGCGCGTATCTCCCCCGCACTCTGAGGAAACCACAGTCAAGTCGTTGTCCTCCAGCGACATTGCTGGGGCATTACTCACTCCTGGTGCAGATTAATACACAATTCCGGTTCTAGGTCAACCTGCGAACGAGAAGAGAGACGGAGACGGTTGTAAGTGTGAGTAAGCATAACTGCCTGCGGAATATGTATGCGAAAAATCAACAATTAATCATAGTTATTACGAACTTGAGACCCGGACAGCAGAAGGGAAAGTTACACAGCACCCGCAGCAGCAGCAGGAAGCAACGAAGATGGAATGCTCTTGATCCATTAATGCTTGAAAATAATATTGTTTTATAGGCTCTTTTTTATCTTTTTAACTAATTCATAAAAAGTTTTGCGTTCTAGGAATATTTTTGTTGGAGGTTGTAACACAAAGTTGGTAATTACTATTCCTAATGATCGGCTTAATGACTTTTTAATGGACCACAGGCTAGTTTCTAATACAAAGTTATCACATTTTTATATACCTTAAATAATAGAAATAAACCTTCCTGCGATTGCCCATTAATTAGAAAAGTGTTTATTACAAAAATTCATTAAGCTGAGATTCAGTTATATATAAATATAAATATTTATAAATGATGTATCGTTAAAACTTAACTCATTGATCAGTAGCTGTAGTGTTTTAAATTATGATTTAAGTATATGACTCTTTTAATTTATGGAACTTCTTTCTCATTCGGTGCTACCCCGAAAATTCAGCCTGCTGATATTTTAAACTGAGGGAGATTCCGATGAATGGAGAGATCGTCTCGGGGCAGTCAAAGGGGCACGCTCTTGGTATTGGGTATTGGCTGCCTTTGGAGTCTGTGCCGCCGCCTGTGAATTTCTCCCCTTTCGATCTGCCCACACAGACACATAGCACTCTGCACACACACAGGAATAGATGGGAAAGAGAGAATCCCACACAGAGATACACTTTCCGCACGCACACACACCTTTTCTTTAATGACAAACTAAATTTAGAACTCGGAACAATGCCAAATAATCTGCCGGCAATGCTGGCGCTGCCTCCGCCATCTGTCCCCCCTAGACGCTGTTGCTCCAACCGGGGGAAGGCCACAGTTAGGGGCAGCGGATGATGATGAAGAAGAAGAGGCAACGCCGCCGCTCTCGTCATGCCTAAAATGTGTATAGAATATTTTTGACTAAAGTTCAATTGAACGGCGGCATCGGCATCTCAACATCGCCATCGCCAACATCTTGACGCTCTCGTCAGCACATTAAAAACTGGTTCACCTCGTCAGCGTTGGCGATGGATTCCAATTAACGAATCCATCATAATTTATAGCGCTCACACGGCTCCGATGGCTGGCGGCGGGTGCTTGCTCTGGGGGGTGTGTGCGCTTGCGTAAATCACATTTGACAAGCCGCCGAAAAGGGGGGCGATGCGATATGATAAGAACACTAGCAGCAATATCAGTAACTCCCCTAAAGACTCGGCCCTCAGTGCCCCTTCCAAGGGGTGCATTGAATACCCAAGAAATATAAACCGTGCACGGCAAAAAAAAAAGTCATACTTGTGGAGGGTAGGGGTAGTCATTTGGAAATGATATAACCTTAAGGAAAGTGTTCAAAGCTATCCCTAATGTTTAAACTTCAATAACCCAAAGAACCAAACACAAAAAAGAAAAAATGTATTTGGGTAAAAAATTCCCAAAATTACGGAATAGGAAGTTCGCATTCTAAAAGCAACAATAAGTTCCGTTCAGTGCACTTTTATGAGCTATATTTCCTTGTGTGCAGTTGCAACTGGTTCTATATGAAGGAACCAACAAAATATTAACGCTCGGCACGATCACGATCTGGATCGGGCGATCGCTCGCTCTCTCATTCTCCTACACACATTTTGTTGTTGGGTTTCTATTCGTTATCAGCGCCAGAGGTTTTTCTCATTTTCTAATTTTATATTGTCCGCTGATAACAAATTTCGTTTTCTAAGTGGAAGTTTAGCCTCTTTCCCATTCCGCCTTCTATCTTCCACCTCTGCCACGGTCCGCAGTTGTTGCAATATTGCCATGGAGTGTGGCGGGTAATTGGTACTGATTATTTTGAAGGACACACACTCTGCCTGTCGATTGCCCAACGACGGTTTCGTAAGGAGGGATCTCGCACCGCAGTCGTGGGTAAATTTCCGTATTATGAATGTGCAGTGCAGTGTACGTGCTGCTGCTGCTGCTGGATGACGCCAGAGTCGCAGTGATGCGGACTTTTGCGCAGCAGATAAGCCGAGTTTGCTGGCTGTGGATATGGGGAATGTAGCAAGAAGCAGTGGAAGGGCGAAGGGGTCTGGGATGCCCAGACGCCCGCCAGGAAAACTCGCAGACAAAGCGAAAAGGTAAACAAAGGGGAAAAATTCCAACTGCTGCTGCGGCTGCTGCTGGTGTGGGTGGAATTATTGCTGCGCAGTTGTTCGCTTACGTCGTCCAGCTCGATCCTGTCGTCGTCCGAGTCCCTGGCCTTGTCGTCCTCGTGCAGCTCCAGGTCGAACAGCTCGCTGGGATCACTCACGTCCGCCATTTGTGCGATCTGGCCTGTGGTGCTGGTTGCTCGATGGCTGCTGGCTGGCTGGCGCTCCACCTCGCGAGGCACGGCGCTTGCGGAAGCGTTTTATTTTAGTCTCCGCTCCTCGCTCGCCGCGGGTCGGAACAGAACAGAACGGAACAGGCGCGGGGCAGCTTTCGTGGCCCCGAAGGTTATTGTTTATTAGTTAATGGCAAAAGCAATACAAATACACACACACGCACACCCGTACGGGCACGGGAGACACGCACCAACACTGCGACGCACGCACCACACACCACGCACTTGTGCCGCTCTCACACACACGCTCGCTGCGATAACTGCTCTGCCCACGCGTGCCCTGCAATTTGTTGCTCCGCCAAGTACGCAATTATTCGCCACTGCCTAATCGCAATGCAGTAATCAGTAATTAAAATGCACTTTTTCTTTGTTTGCGAGTGAACACGAGGTGATGTGCTAGAGTGGCCAGAGTGGCTGGGGCTGCTTTCGATACTTTAGTATCGAATACAAAATATCGAATATCGATGCGCGTAACAAACGTAAAATAATATATGGTCTCACTGTCATTAGGCACGCGTTAGAACAACAAAGACACCGCAGAACTTAACTAATTTGTGCAGGACCAATTGTAATCCGAGACCGAATCATGTGCACCGGCTCGCCCAGCAGCAATGGCTCCCAGTCGGAGGAGGGCAGCACCACGGAGCAGGCGCCCCAGGAGCAGCAAGCGGATTCGGAACGCGAGCGGCCAGCGGAGCAACAGCTGAGAACGCCCACGCACGCAGTCGTGGCTGCTGCCACGGCGGAGGACATCCTGGCCGAGTATGGTAGCAACCTAAAGCTGCTCGAGTGCAACTCGCAGGTGTCCGAGCTGCTGACAATTCTCCGCGACAAGTAGGTGGCGAGTCATGGCAAGGTTTAGGCTACGGCACTGCAATATCGAATTTCCTCTGCAGGAACACAACTCGCAGCGACTTCAAGTTCTACGCCGACCGACTGATCCGCCTGGTGATCGAGGAGTCGCTCAACCAGCTGCCCTACACCCACTGCGACGTGGAGACGCCCACGGGTGCCATCTACGAAGGCCTGAAGTACCGCTCCGGCAACTGTGGTGTGTCCATCATCCGATCCGGCGAGGCCATGGAGCAGGGACTGCGGGACTGCTGCCGGTCGATTCGTATCGGCAAGATCCTGGTCGAGTCGGATGCCAACACGCACGAGGCGCGCGTGGTTTATGCCCGCTTCCCTGACGACATTGGCAGCCGGCAGGTGCTGCTTATGTACCCGATCATGTCCACGGGCAACACGGTGCTGCAGGCGGTGAATGTCCTGCGCGAGCACGGCGTGCCCGAGAGCTGTATCATCCTTTCAAATCTTTTCTGTACGCCGATGGCCGCCCGCACAGTGGTGAATGCGTTCCCAAAGCTGAAGATCCTCACCTCCGAGCTGCACCCGGTGGCCCCCAATCACTTTGGGCAGAAATACTTCGGTACAGACTAGAGCTAGGCGCAGACGCAGACTTGACGACTAAGCGCGCTTAGCTGCTTAGGATAGGTAGAGTGAGTTGGCATCCTCCGTTGTCTCTATCCATGCATGCACCTCACCCAAACGCCAGCTCTACTAACGTCTGCTCCTCTCTCTGTCTCGTTCCCCAGATGGCATTTGAAATACACAAAGCGGATACGAAGCGGACACGGCACGGGCGCTGTCGAGCAAGGCACCAAACTATTTAAGCAACTTTTAGCTTTTCACAACTGGCTTTTAATGCAACTCTCAAATATGTTACGTTACTTTTTTTGGTTTTAAACTATTTGTAAATATAAAGAAACGAATAAATATTTAAAAGGAATGGCTGTTCTAAGAGCTCATCTTAAAGTTGACCACGGTGTCCACCTTTTGCAGACCCGTGGAGAAGGAGCGCAGCTGCACCGTCTGTGCATTCTGGATGACAATGGCTCCCGTCTCGTCCCACTTGGCGGGCAGCTCGGTGTTCTTCAGCGTGTGGATCATCACGTCAAAGGTGCAGATGCAGTCGAGCAGCGGCAGATAACTAACGGTGGCCGAGATCTGGCGCATTACATCTCGGATCTCGTTCTGGATGCGAGACAGCTCCTTGGTGGAGGTAAGCTTCGCGGGATCGCTCTTGTCCCCGTCGCCCAACTCGGCCTGCATCTTGAAGTCCCAGCACTCGAGCACTTCCTTGCTGTGAGCATTCGTGATAACCATGGAGATCTTGTTGATCATGTTCTTTGCCAGCCACTCTGCAAGCACGGGGCAACCTGTTTAATCACTCTTTAAAAGCACACTTAAACTGCCCCCACTCACCTTCTGTTTGGCTGAGCACATTCTGCAGGAAAGTCGTAATCTTGGGATCCTTGGACATCAGGATGGTCAGTCCATATTGCTGGGTGCTGTCAAAGTTCTCCGCCGGATAAATGCCCCGTTGAAAAAGGATGGAGTTGATTCCGTACTCTGTTTATGCCATGAAAAAGAGGGGACAAGGAAAGACGCCATTGAACGCGGGCTTTCGAACGGTGCCAAGCGCAGGCTGCGCCACTTACTCAGATATTCCACGATTATCTGCGCGGAGCCCTTAAGTGTGATGCAGTTCTTGGTTGCCTGGGCAGTTGACATTATTATATATGTATTTATAATATACGAAAAAAGTTTATTTTCGCTAACTTTGTGGAATTTGCAAAAAAACGCCGCTACTTTTGAAAGACAATTGACAGTGTGACCGTACAACACCAGAGCTGAATAGTCTGCTGCTATCGATACTATTGCTGTTTTTTAAATGCGATATCGAAAAGTCTGGCAACGCTACGAGATATAGAAAGAAAAGACTGGCAACACCAGACACTCGAGACAGTGCTGCCAGACCACAAAAAGATTCAATCAGCCACCAATGCTGCCCATCACACTACTTTCTCGGCGGGCAATTTAAACGTAGACGGTTGTATTATATTTCTCATTGCAAAGAAAACACCCAGATTCTTATTTGCAACAAATTAAGAATTTTATTGGCCATCCTCCGGTTAACTAAAACTAAGCATGAGATCCATATTTTGTGCGCAAAAGCATTTCCGCGTGGCTCGGCTAAGGAAGATTCCTCAAGTCCATCAATTGTCGTAACGGCCGCCTGTCGAGAGACCAAAAGAGGAGACTTTGATTTAGCCGAAATATAAATCCTCGTCACTCCTTGCACTTCATCCGAAACCGGGCTCGTTTCCACAGAGCTTTAGCGGCTCTGCGCCCTACGAGTTTGTTTGTTGTTGTGTGGGGAAAATTAGCGAAAGCGAATGGGGATAATATAGGGGAAAACTTTCAGTGAAATCAATATAAATCAATGATAACGGAGGAGAGAAGAAGCCACAGAAGAAGAACGAGGAACAGGAGGAAATCAGAACCAAATCAAAAAGCAAATTGATGTTTTGTAAAATGTGAATTATTTGCAAGTTTTTAATAAAATTTTTTTCTTATGCATCGTTTTGTTTTGTTTTCTTTTTTTTTTTTTTTTTTTTGTTTTGTTTCGTTTTTGTGTTGGTTTAATGGTTTTTTGTTTTAAATTAATATTAAACTTTACATGGTATTTTTGGTATAAATCTTTCAATAATTAAATATATAAAAAATTTGCCACTTAAATGATAACTAAAAATAATCTCTTCGCGATACAAACTGATGTCAACATACACATTGCGAAAAAAATAACTAAATTTGCATTTTACATTTTTTTTTTATGTTTTGTTTCAGCGCAAATCATAAACGAGGACAAATAAAATAGTATTTCGAAATCAAGTAGCTTAATAGTGTGTGTGTGTTTAAGTTGTGTGTGTGTGTGGACTTAAGCCTAAAGTTACGTTTAATTTAGGTGTAATAAAATACAATAAATTATGGTTAAAGAAGGGCTGCATTAACTTAGTTTGAAATGTACACAAAACTTAACGTTAGTTAAAACGAGAGATATTTACAGGATTTATTACAAAGTTCTCGGCTACGTGTCAACCTTTGTTCTCATTATATAAGTATATATGTATATGTATATGTCTATGGTACAACAACAAAAGCGCAACAGTGTCAGTGTCAGGGGTCGAATCGATAATGCTTTCAAACAGTAAACTTCGATAGTTTTCATTCGTTCGAGCTTCAAACTGTGGGAACTTCGATATTTTCGATAGTTTTCCTTCGTACAATTAATTTAATTAAAATTCAGTTTAGGTTTCATATTTAAAATATTCAAACATAGCTAAAGTCAGTCTGGATCTGGAACTTGACGCTTTTTTGGGAAGAAGGAACTCTGGGAACTCTACGGAATTTTGAAATGTTTTCGGTTCTGTTCAGTTTCGTTTCGTTTCGGATAGGTTTTTGTAGTTTCTATCTGATCTGGAGAACGGTGATGGGATTAGGCTTGTTCTGCCGGTGCAACGAATTCTCAAATTTTTTAAATACACTAAAAAATTACAATTGTCGCCGTTCTTGGAGTGCAGGGGAATCAATCGATCTTATGTTTTCGTTTTTGTTTTGTTTATAAAAATCATAAAAATAATAAAACAAAATTCTATGCATTAATTGTCGTTATTTAAGGTATGTATTTGGCCGTAGATTGCAACAAAATATCTGTGAAGAGATTAAATTATAAATAAAATTAAAAATTAATCTTCCAGTTGATTTTTTCGTTTGATTTTCATTTACTTTTAACTAAAAGCTGGCTAAAACCATTTCCACAAATAAAGGGGCAACTACAAGCATTAAATTGCGCTCTCGGAAGATAGAATTCCATCATGCAGAGGATTGTAAAGATAAGGTCTTCAGCTCAAGATTTCTCTTTGCTGTGGAATTTTTTGTTTTGTTTGAGAAGGAGACGAGCACAAGACTAAGGAAGTAAAAAGTGAACAGAGTTACCCAAATCGCAGGAAACGCAGGAGATTAGTCAAAAGAAACAATACGAAAAAAAACAACAGTCACCAAATAAAAGTAAACAAGGGAGCAGAATGAAATTGTTGGTTGTTTTTGTTTGATTTGAATTGGGTTCTTTTTTGTGGATTGTCAAAATCTACAGCCAAGTGTTAATGTCTAATAACGAGTACGAACTAAAATTAATGGCAAATCATAAATGTATTATATTGGTTGTTATTCGTTTGGAGAGTTGTTTTTAATGTTGTTCGTTTTTATTATTCGCAAACTACAAAAACTAGATCGAAAACAAAACAAAATTCAGTTCCCGTTTCAATTGGTGGAGTCAGTACATTGCCTTTTCTGGGTGAGTGTTGTTTTTAGTGTGGCCAAGTCGCCATTTGTTGCAAAGTTTGCTGCTTGCTTGTTGATGCGTGTGTGAGTGTGTATTCGTGTAACTAACTTAAGAGAGCCTCTGTTGATTGGTTATCGTTAATCGTTGATATTCATATTGACATTGTATGCGCGTGTGTGAGGTGAGTAAACGTGGGCTGGGAGCCAATTGAACGATTCGACAAGTTTACAAGTTTCTCAGTACTTTTGGGGGGGATAGGTTGTCCGCTGTCCTTGTCCGTTTGTCCGCGAGTCTCTTGTCCGTCCGTCCACGTTGCTTAATAATTTTGTTTTGTTTTGCTGTTTTCGTTTATACATTTACTGGTTGGTGTAGGCGTGTGTAGTTGTGTGTGATGAGTGAGTTTGAAATTAAATTAAGTTCCTATGTAAACACTATTTAAAATAAACCTTCTATAGCACCCTTTGTTTTTATTCGTAATTGATTATTCTCGTTTTTCTTGTCGTTTTCATTTCGTTTTTGATTGCTCTTAAAACGCTTTTAGTTTACAACAATAAATATTATTAGGTATTACGAAAAACTTTTGTTAGTTTTTTATTTTTGTTTTCATTTGATTTGTTTACTCTTTGTTGTTGCTGTTTCTAAGACCTTACTTTGTTTCTTTTTGGAATGTGATCTCTAATAAAACTTGTAGTTCGCCGTTTTCAAAGTGACTGATAATAGCAGGGAGCGATGGAGTGTGGAGTGGGAGGAGGTTGGGGTAGGATTTTCTGGTTTAATTTAATTTTAGGTCCAATTCTGCATACTGTATTTGTACTTTCTGTCTGTGTAATAGTGTGTAGTGTGTGCTGTGTGTGCTTGGCTTTATCAACTATATTTGGTTTATTTCACTTTCTTTTATTCAGCGATTTTTGAGAAAGCTTTCTTCTGTAATTGGAAGGATATCGGTGAAATGTGCAAATGGGAATGGGAATTCCTTCGCCGTTTTCTCTACTTTACTTGATCGTAGATCTGCTGAGTTATTATTTTATACTTTATTCGTTATTTTGGTATGGGCACTGAGTTCGGTTTGTTTAATTTGATTTCAACTTTCTGTTTCTATCGGTTTCGGTTTTGCGGATAACTCGCGAATGACTCGACGTAAAACAATCGATGCTATAGAAGTGCCTATTTTAGCAGTAATAACCTCCTTGAAAACGTTTGCAAGGTGGTTCGGGAGGACTACTATTGCTGTACGTACTGTCGGGCCCAATGTTCTCGCAACGTTCGCCGACGTATCCGTTTTGGCAACTGAAAGAGACGGGCAGAAAAAAAAAGGTTGAGAGTCTAATTAGTTCACGCGTTTCCTCTGCATTCAAATTCAATTTCAATATTCAATATAATATATTTATGTATGTGTATACAATGCATAAGATACACAAAAACTGGTGGAAAAAACGGCGCACTGAAACGGCCATGAACTGCGGTGCAGCATTCGCTTGACCACTCGTGGATCCGGTCAAAAATATAAACAAAAACAACAACAACAAATTAAGTGTGTGGCATGAAACGATTTTTAGCAAAAAGGGAAAGTTTATGGCATCGAAATGGAAATGAATTTTCCCGCAAGGGTAGCGAAAGCAATGCGCTTTTTTCGGCTGCCACTTGGGGTCGGAATCGAAATCGAAATCGGGATCGGGATCGGTGCGCTTCGCTTCGGACCGAGTGTGTGGCGGTGTTCCCTCGCTCCGCCAGATAAAACGAGGCGCTGAAAGACATTATTCACATTGCATACACAAAAAAAAAAAAAAAACGGAAAATGAGAGAAACACACGGATGCAAGTGGGCCTTTGTGGAGTTCTCTCCACGAAATTTGTGGCCTTTTAATTGCGCCCCTCTCCGAGTTTCTGTTCTCCGGAGTCCGGGCTGCGGAGCGTGTAATGCGATGCCAAAATATTACAAGATCTGTGTGTATATTTAGAGGCGAGGGTGCTGGGCTGGCGTCTTATCAGCTGTCACATGAGAGGTTTATCAAGTAAACCACTTGAGTTTTGGGATCAGTTGCCGGTTGGAAACTAGCTGGCAGTTGTGACAGGATACGAGTGCGAGTGCACAGAGAGAAACTGAGAGTACTATTACTCCAGTAAAATATGAACATAGTTCCTAATATCTAATCGTAACATTTGTGGAGTCATTTGCCACTTACCGGCAGTAGAACAGGTTCATATCTTTGATCATCCTGCAGGTGCCGCCATGGAAACAGAAATCGGTGAAGGGGCAGGGAACATCGGTGTCCTGGTCCGGCCGAAAGACTGTAAAGACAAACGAATTCATTTGATTTACAAGGATTTCCACATCACGAAATGACTTTATAAATATACATTCGCCTTCGAAACTGGGCCATAAATTAGAAATGAATTGGAGCACTTCGAATTGGCTGATGACGACGACGACATCACAAGGTGTTTGAACCCACGCAGAGATGGGCACTTGGCTGGGGACGGGGATGGCCCCACCTGACTCACCTGGAGTAGCGTTGATCATGATGCGGCGCCTGATGATCGCCTTGCTGGCTTTGTTCTTCGCCCGGCACTCGTACTTGCCCGCATCGGAGGAACTATTGAAGGAGCGCACGATCAGCTCGGAACGTCTTCTACAAAGGGTGACCATAATAAATTTATTAAATTAAATAATTAGGTTTAAGACAAAGAGCCAACTTACTTGTGATGCTTGAATTGGTAAACGTTGCGCTTGCGATTGATGGACTTGTCGTCCTTGAACCAGGTAACCTTCGGCGGCGGCTGGCCGGTTACCCGGCAGAGGATCCTGAGCTCCCGGCCGTGCTCGATGGTCTTGTTGCTCGGCACCGCGGTGATCGACGTGATCGATGCGTTCTGTGCTGTAAGGAACACCAGAGAAACCATTAGGCCATGCATTTCTTTCATCTCTCAAATCGCTCAATAGCAAAGTCGTATGGGATCTTGGCCCCCTTTGGGTAATTAGCGGAATTTTCCACCTGTCTTTATGGGCTTTATATGATTCTCAGACAGCTCTCCCAGTAAACAAAATAGCGAACTACACAAATTATTCGCATTCTTTGGAGAATTTCGCCTGGCGCTTTTCAATGTTTTAATGGGCGTCGCGTTAGGTCGTTAAAAGAAAATTTCATTTGTCTGGTACTTCCACTTTCGAGGTGGAAAAGAACAAAAACAAACGGTTTATTGAGCGGAAAATTATTCCAATTCCGATGACATAGGAAATATATAGTGAGATTTAAGGTAATCCTTCAAATTACAAGGGTATTAAACTATAATAAACACTTATGACATTGTAAGCATTTAGGGCTTTTAGATTTGATCGATCATTCATCAGGTTTCTGCTTCATGGAACTCCCTATAGGGCAACCCCTTTATGATTATTTGCTTAAGGGTTTCCCAATCACATATTGCGTAGTACACTTTAACTGAGGGAATCCGTCACTTGAGCTGTACACCTTTATCAATGATTATGTAGACTAGATTTCGTCTAATATATATTACCCAATTACATATTAAACACTCGCAACAGACTGACTCATCAATGCCGACAAATTGGCAATGAAACTGTGCTGCTGTCTTCGTCGAATTGGCCAGCCGTGCCACTCCCCCGTCGACCAGCTCTTAAATTAGCCAACATATCACGTGTCTGGTGGGCGGGTTTTGCTTTATTTTCTTTTCGGCGGATTGTCTAAGTGCTCGTCACATGCTAATTGAGACCTGCGTGCGCTGTCACCCACCGCCAAGTGATTCATTCACCCGACTCACCACCGATCATGATCAACCATCGATTGCCGCAGCAGTGCTATTTCGGCAAATCTATCTTTATTTCGCATTTTTCCCTGCAGTGGGTGTCAGGGAAGCCACTTGCATTGGCATTATGCAATTGCCAGGGAGCAGCTAGCTATATGTTGCGATTATATGTATATCCAAGTTCCAAGCAGTCTACAAAATCTGCGCTGATTTAATGCCCGGCAAATGTTAATTTATGTGAGGAGGATCGCGTGGCCAGACGAAGCTGTCCATATGAATATATACAAGATATAATGTGATTTTAGATTTAAAAAATGTGCACTGGGAGAAAATGGAGGGTTGCAAAAATTAGAGAAGGTTTCTATGAGTTAATATTGCAAATAATGAGTTAATTTGCAATGTTTAAGGAGCACAAAATGTGTCTTTAGCTGGTTCATTACTATAATGTCCTATATTCCACCTATATTCATTATCTATTCCTTGAGAAATCTTAACAATTACAGAAACTATTTTGTAATAATCAAATAATTACCAATTTGGTTATTTTAAATAGTTGGTTAGCAGAAAGTTAAATCAGAATATTAATATTATTAAATATTATATCAATCAAAGACCCAGCTTTTTTTAAGCCTTTTTCTTGTAAGTGTAGCTGCTCATTTAGAGGTGTATTTATTCTATACAATTTTGAGTATATTAAAAGATAAATTATTGTTTATAATTTATGTTTCGGCCCAGCGTCGGGCCATAAACCAGCATTTTAATTGTGCGCGCCACTTTCTCACGCTCCCAAAAAAACGTTCGATGTGCGAATGTGTGTGTGCGTGTGTATCTGTGTGAGTGTCCGTGTGAGTAGCTGAGTGAATGTATGGATCATATCCGAAACGTCAACTCACAAGTGTCCACACCAAATACAGCACAAAGTCGATTAATAAGAATAAAAAGAGATACTTTTACAGATACATCTACAGATACAGATACAGATACAGATCCAGATACAGATACAAAACAAGTTGACAATTGTCATGAGGAGCCCTCGAACCCCCCTGAGCGGTTCTCCGCTTTGATTTAACCAGAAATCCCAGCCAGAATAATAAGATGAACATTTTTATTTGCCTTCTGCGTGTTCGGTTCGTTTTGGCCAACAAAAAAATTGGCATATCATATTGCCCAAATGCCCGCCGCCGCCGCCACCTCCACTCCTCATTATGACTTAATTATGCGCTTAAAAAGTATGTGTGCTTTTTTCAATCGGGCCATTGGTCTCTCGCCTGGAAATCGAATTCGAAATACCCGAGCATCGGGTGTTTGTTTGGTTTGATTTGCGAATGCCAGTGGGGAGGAAGGAATCGATTTGGAGCCGAAAAGGATAAGGGAATCGAACTGAAATCCGATACACTCCAGCCGAGCTCATTGGCCTCTTGGCGCTGGCTGCTGTTGGCTTTTGGCTGCTGTTTTCTTGGTGGAAGTGCGTCAACAAAACGAGGGTCCGGGTCGGGGCCGGGGCCTACGTCAGAGCCAAAGGCTGATGTCGCGACGCGCTTCCGGAAAAGTCTGGCATGGGGAGCAGCTATGGAGGAAGCGGTGCCAAAGAAAACGTACACTGTCAAAACAAACAAATTGACAATGTTTCCAAATTTAAGATCTTTTGGCACTTGAAGTGAGGGACATATAGAATGGTTTTGCTTTCAGTTTCAGTGGGGGAAATCACGAATTTATACTATTACTTTTATCGACTTTCTCCTCAAAAATTAATAGCGAAATTAAAGTTAAATTAGGGACGTTTAAGAGGTACTAACTTTAATTTTTCTGTCAGTGTAGGAAAACTGTCGTCGTCGTCGCCTCGTTGCCTGCTGCTCCCCAATTTAGCGCACAGACAGAGGGAAACAGAGCGAGAGACGGCGGCCGGAGGGGACTACGTCGGAGACAGGCAGCGACAAGGCGCATTAAAATAACTTTTCATATTTCAAATAATATTTTTGCATTTCATTTTTTTTGCCCGACGCGCTTTTCTTCTCGAGCGTGACGCTGCCGCCAATGATTCATGCAAATCCATCAGCGAACGGGCACAAGAAAAGCGGCTAATTTCAGGGGAGGATGCGCCAGTACAGAGGGGGGTTCAAGCGTTCCGGCGTAGCGGTTCAAAGGGGGCGGGGCGGGGCGACAACATGTGGTTATCGCATCGAGCTGGTTGCCCAGGTCGCTTCGTGAAAATTAAGTCCGTTTGCATTGAATTAATCAGCGGAATTGCATGCGACACGCCAACTGGCGCCATCTGTCGGGCCCAATTGCCATTCACAGAGGTACACCGGGAAAAAAAATGTATTTGAAAATGAATTTAAAGTTAAGATCATTCAAATAGGGTAAAGTAACAGCTGAGGGTACTTATTCTGAAAGAAAGTTGAATTTATTTTGAAGAATTAAATATTTGAATATTTCAAAAATAATATTATAATTTTTAAAAGCGGAAAATATAAGGGAATTTAGTTTGAAAATAAGATTGAAATTCTCTGTTTTTTAAGATTATTAGTAGCTTGGGGAAATTAAAACTTATGTCAAACTCCCCAACCAAAACAGGCTAGACGACCTGGTCTAGTTGGTTATTAAACTGCAATCTCTTACTGTAATAGCAATCATCCCCACTTTTTCCAGTGCATACACTGACACACACACATGTATTACTCCATTAATTCAACGAATGCAATTTACATAGTCATTACCACTCCAAACCTCATTGTTCCGATGGGTTTATCCCAAATTGTGCAATGTGAAATGCGCTTTTTTCCTCAAAAATACAAAAAAGCACGGATATAAGTAGAGTCTTCCAATACTCTCGGACTGCGAGACAATTTATTTTGGCAGCTCGGCGGGTGACCCACATTTTCCGAGATGCTAAGAGATGCTGCCGCTGTCAGCGGAAGTTTTTCCAAAAAATAAAATTCATATAAATTTCCCCTCGCTCTCGGTTCGGTTTTCCTCCGGATGGGGGGTTATTTATGATTTCGAATGCGTTCGAGTGTTATTTATTTGATTATTTTTGATTCATTTTTATTGGCTCGCGACATTGTGTCACTGCTGGATCCTCTTGACTAGCGTCTCCGGACACGAAAGTGATTTATCGGGCCATAAACAAATACTGCGAGTATGCGCGTATCCACCACACACTATCTTGTTTGTCTGGATACAACTTTACAGCCTTAGCACGCGTCTCTCATTCTTTCCTGCGGAGTAGGGGAACCCTTCAATTCACTTCACTTAACGCTATCTTATGGGTATTTGCATGATTAAGCTTCCAGGTCAGTAAAGTGTGTCCCATATAAAGGCGGCTGAGTGTCAGAGACATGACAATGGGCATTGCGCATACGCCGTGTTGGCCTAGGCTAAGGCAAACAATTGCTCACCTGACGCCTGAGTGTCGATTAAAGTGCATTGCTATAGGGGCGTATCTGTGTAATAACCATTATGAGTAGAAGTTCCACTGAACTCGTAGAACTTAATTGTGGAATTGAATTTTAAGGCTGAAAACCCTCAAGAAACTAAGTAATTACTATTTAGAATTAATTTAAAGTAATTTTAAAACCTCTTTTTTACTATTAAAACTATATTTTTAAGGTCTGTTCGATTATGGTTACGGTAAAAATATTGAAAAAATAAATATTTTGGTAAGCCTGAATTTTATTTAACATCAAAGTTCTAAGGCAGAAAATCCTTTATAATTTTCCTTGCCCATTAAATAAAACTATTTTAGCTCGAAAAGTTGTTCACTTGGAAATTACTGAGCTATTACTCGATGCTCGTGTCTTTCGGCAACATTTAAAAGCATTTTTGAAGGCATTCCAATACGAAATCCGATATGCCGGCAAAAATTCCAATATGCAAAGGCAAACGAACTTATTATTCCGATTCGTTTCGAATAAAAGAGCAACAAACAGGCGAATGATGATGTCGTTTCATTTTCCACAAGAAAAATGAAAAATATAACAGACAGTGCGAAAAGATTTTCGCGAGTCGAGCAGATGGATGGGAATGGGGTTCCGGATGGGAATGAAAATGGAAATGAAAACCGACTGCCTGAATGGATGGCTGGCACGTGTGGCCAAAATGCTGGGCAGAACTAATAAAACTAGAAAGCCAGCGGCAGACACGGCAATAACAACAATAACAACTACAGCTGGCAACGTTGTCGCCATTTGTCTGATGTCGATTTTCCATGTTTGTTTGCGATTCTCTTGGCCTCCCTCCCCCTCCCTCCCTCTCTGGTTTATTTGCACGTTGCGTATACGCAATGTGAGTTCCTTTGAAGCGGTGACTTTCCTTCCACGTTTTTGTCGCTGGCGCTGACAACTCAAGCAAATAGAGAGACAGTCAGGAATAACAAAAACATTGAGTTGTGCCTAGGAGCGGGGGTAGTGAAAAGTCTTCGCACAACAAACAAAACAAAGCAGAAAAAGAAGAGGAACTGCTACGATCCAGTGCGAGGCGCATTTTCATTTAGCACTGTAATCTCGCCTAGATAAGCGATAAGAGAGAGTCTTCCTCAGTCATCTTCTAGCACTGATCTGATCTCACACGCCCCTTTCTCGCTGGGCGATTTGAACTTCCCCTTTTCATATGCTCGAGTATTTTTACCCGCTGTCTGCGGCGTTTAATTAAGTCAAGTGAGCGAAGATCGCTGGCCCCCATGCATCGGCATCGGCAGCGGCATCAATTGTCTCGGCCTCATCCTCTAAATGCCAACAAATTTGCTTCAGTTCGCCGCGGCTCTGATCGGATCTGTTTAGATCAGTGCTGTTTGCACAGAGAGAAAAAGTTTGAATACTAAAATATAACTAAAATCAGTCGTATAAAAAAAAAAAAATAATAGTTTAATTAAAGGGAATACTTAATAACGTCTAATAGTATTTTGACTCAAAAACCTATTTAAGCTTAAGACAAAATATAAATCCATTATTACCTAGAGAGACAGTCTGCCGAAAAATATTTTAAAAACATTTCAGAAGCATTTAATACTATATTATATTTTTAATACTTATTATCCATTTAAAATACATTTTTTATGTCTGTGTAACTCTTTTATAGCACTGCCTGATCGCATTTGTTTTGTTTATTTGATTGGCTTTCTTTGTTTGCCGCTGCTCTATTTTCTCTGCTCTTCTCTTTGGCTCTTCGTTGTTCTTTTGCTTTTGGCCCAGCTGTTGCCAAACAAGATGCCTGATCTGCCCGATCCCCCAGATCGGCAGCATAGCGTTATCTCGCCATTATCTGCATATATCACCCGCTTATCACCGGGCCCACTTTCTCACGTTCCTCTGACTAATGCCGCCCCGCAAGAGAAGCACTGACCTAACAGGTGCCTTATCATAATGGTGTTGCCACTGTTGCTACTGTGGCTAATACGGTGGTAATATTTTGGTAATGCCACCGCAAATGCTGCAGCTGCTGTTTTGAGATAAGAAAAGCTACGGCTTAGTCGGAACATTTTTACTGCAGCGTGTGATAATGAACACATCGAGGGGGGAACCTCTAATGGCTTCTATAGATATTTGCTGATTTTATAAGATCAAATTTATGCAGTCATTTGGGCAAATAATTGTCTGCAAAATAAACTAAAGCATATTTATTCCTTATGGGCCCAATAAAATACGTATAATTACGGTATGCTTGTGCGCTTGCAATAAATACATCCTATACTATATACTTCTCACACGGCGAATTTCCCAAAATAAATGGTCTAGACACATCTCTTCTAAGCGTCCGAAAAATCCTCATGCTTTTTATAAGATTTATTTAATGGCAGACTTAGTTTATTACCAAAATATTCAGACTATGACCAATCAACTTGACGTTTATTTTGTATATGCTTTGTTGGACTTTTGAAGTTAATATAAAGTAAACTAAAGAGGCGAATACAAATATTTATATTTTTTCGAACTTTAATATTTGTACATATATATATTTTTTAAATGAATATTTGAATGGTAAGTTACTGCATAAATTTCTTATATTTAAATTTCAAATACATTATTACATTGAATATAAAAAAAACTCATTTTATACTAAGCTAATATTATTATTTTTTTTATTATTAATAACTCTTATCCTTAAAGTATATTTAACATTTTAGCATCACTTTCTCAACGATCTCCTCTTATCACCGAATGTTTGCCCGATCTATCAAGGTCACTCAAACTCAACCCCATTCAATCCTCTGGCTTATCTACCCCCATTCCACCCCCCCCCCCACTGTGACGTCACAGAGCAATTGATTTACAATCGCTGGGCATTTGTGATAAATAAAAATTCTTCGTTTCGATAACGATAACGAAAACGTAACAAACTTTCCACGATGCACGTGACGGAGATGCGACAACAGTGGCTGACAGATGACGTAGTAGCCGGCCCACTGTTGACATTACTGTTGTTACTGGTGGCCACTGCTTTTCCCCGATCTCGTTTTCGTGCTTGTTGGTGTTGGTGTGACTGTTTGGGATCACCTCTTGGCATGTTTTTCACGAAACTGTCAAAATGTTATGCAAATATTTGCCCGTGGATTTTATGTAAATTTGTACATTTTTCATAGTCATTCAGAGCTCTCGGAAAATATTTCGCACTGTGCATATTTCAGCTTAATTTGTTGAGGGTTTTATACACTTTTGAGGAGTTCTTTGAATATATATGACTTGCGTTGATTTAATAATTTGCAAATATTACTATTCATCGTGTTACATAAAATATTTATATTTGTTTTTTAATAAACATTTTGAAAATGTTATGTCTTCTGAACAGATCAAACAAAATAAATAGTAAATTTATTAAAGATGTATATCGAAAAATATCGCACTCAATCGAAATCGAAATCGAAAATATCGAAATAAGCTTATATAATTTTAATATATTCACATGTGCCATTTTTTTACATTTTACACAAAATCTTTTTTTATTTCTAAGGTAATAATGCACATGCAAGAGGTCTATAGAGAAGGGTATTCAATATTCGCCCTTCTTGTTTTTTTCTGTTCGCTTCTTGTTGTGGCAGTGACGTTTTGTACGTGTGTGTATTTGTTGTTGTTATTCTCCTTTCTATTTTTTGGGGGGCGTGTGAATCCAAACAATGCGGCAGTGATAAAGCCGATAAGCCAAGGAAGCTGTGGAAGGGGCGGTGGGCGGGTGTGTAAGGGAAAACTGCTGGTGTTTGTCTTGAGTTTTCAGGGTTGGATAATCCAGTTATGCTATGTTGATGCCCCCCATCTGTATTAATGGGGCATACTTTCCCACTGAGTCAACCACCCAGAAGCTAATGCTTTTATCACGAACTACGAAGTATTGTTACTCCATAAGATAGAAGGCTTACAAACTGCATTAAAATGACTAATATCAATTGTATTTATTGTGAGTAAAGCAAAGAATAAAGGAATGTGAGTTAAATAATCGCTGATTAGATGAGTGTGAAATGCAATCACATGAGTTCTTAGAATGGATGTAGTTCTAGTGCAAAAAATGATAGTTTCTGTCAAAATTCATTTATAAAGCAATAATTATTTACTTGGGTTTCAAGTAAAGGAAATGTTTAATATTGTAATATAATAACCAAGTGATAAGCCTCTAGATCTTTCAAATATATTATTCTATAGATAGAATTCCATTCAGTAGTATTTTTTTCCAAGTGTATCTACACAAACCCTTGGTGACAGCGTGTGATACTTTCCGAATGCAATCCGACGGTGGGTGTCGTCTACAAGATTCGCCCAAGGTTAAGATAGCTCACCCCGTCTCCCTCGCTCTTTGTCACGCTCGGTGTCATCAAAACCCCCTCTTCTTATCTCCTGCTATCGTCTGGCTCAAGTATTCTCGTTCGTATTATTTTTACGACTCTGTTTGATTAATGCAAATCGAAAATTGCAACTTGCAGAAGTTCACTTCAAAACGCTGCTCATCAGTTGGCTGGGATGGCGCACAAAGCGCCTGATTGCTGATAGCCATCAGGGCGGACCAGGGACTGCTGCGGCCTGGCTGCGGACCAGGCCCGAAGACTTGGCCCAGAAGCAGCAGCAAGACGAAGACCAAGACCAAGACCAAGTTCGCGACGACGACTGTCTGCAATTGTTTGGCAATGACAAAGCGCACCTCCCAGCCGGGCTGGGAGAGAGACCTCCAGACGGAGCAGCCGCAGAGGGCGAGTAAACAAACCATAATTAAGTTGCAGATGCAAATGGAGCTGGAGTTGGGGCTGGCGATGGCGATGGAGCTGGGCTTAGTCGTTCACTAAGTCAGTGAGTCAGGATGAGGACGCAAAACGTGGCCGATGATCTTAATTCTTTTTAAATCGATCAATTTCCCCCGACGACATTATTTCGCTGGATTTATTTTTGTGCCAGCCGAGCCCCACACGCAGAGAAAAGTATAATTATCGGCCTTTATTTATTGTTCAACTTGTAAATAAAATGGAAACATTGAGGAGGTTGCCAAACAAACAAATTATTCTGAAAGCTTCTAAATTTATCAAAAATAAGTTTGCCAAATAATATACAGTCTGGCAACTAATCTTGATAGTATTCCAAGGCTCTAACTATCTAAATAAATTTCGAATAATTTTAAATCCTATAGATACTTCTATATTATTCCAAAATTTGATCTTATTTCTTTAAAAGTACATCCAAGACTCTCATATTTTTCCAAGTGCACCTTGACTGCGACAGTCGTGGCCTCGTCTGGATTTTGAGTTACGTGGGTGAGCTTGGCCAGCAAGTGGAGTGACTAAGCGTTTCTCCGTCTTTGTCAGCTTATCGCGATGAGGACGCGCCCAGGCGGCTCTAAAAATAGCCAGATAGCCAGGGAATTATTCCAGCCACGCTCATAATAAGCCATAGCGATGATCACCATCCTGGTTATGATCGCCGGCCTCCGAATCTAGAGCAGAATCTTGACCGAATCGAATCAAAGAGGCTAACCCAATTTCAGGTGGATTGCCGCAAAAGGAAAATGAGCACATTACCACAAGACAGAGAGAGAGAGAGAGATAAGGAGGGAGAAAGGCAGACAAAAAACTCGAGGAAAAGCTGACGCTCAGAGTCTCATCCCCAATCCCCAATCCCATCCCATCCTCCTCTTGACGAACTTATCTCGGACACGTACTGGGATTTGAGCCTGACTGACATTTGTCAGCGTTGTGAATCCTTCAGCCGCTGAGCCGACAACTTCAAAGTTTTCCACTCGCCGCGCCCGGCATTTTTCCATTATCAGCGTGGGAAAATCAACGGGGCCAGGAAACCTAGAACCCCTTTTCTGCAAGTATTTCGCATTGTTTTCGGAAAGAGAGAGTGGAGTGGTGGAGTGGTGGAGCGGTGGTTGCAGCTGGCGACCTTCGGGCCGCCTAGTGGTTCACACCCACAACTCAGCTGGCCAAGAGAGCTGGCTGTTAGCCAAGGCTTAGAGCTTGCACACAGCCCACCGATCCGGCAGCACCTGGCAGTTAAATTTGGTGCATGTTCGCTGATTGAACACAAATGATACGGAAGTCGGTCGGGTAAGTTCCACAGAGGAAAAAGAAGTCAACATTTTGTAAGAAAAAGAATATTTATAGAGCTGGTAATAGCAATATTTAAATTTTACTTGAAATAAATAAACAAAAAGACTAAAAAATAATAAGAATTAAATTAAATCTAGGCCTCAGTAACTCTTTTACTTTGTCTTAAGTCATTTTTCGCTCAGTGCAGCTTGTGTGTGTAAAGTTCTCACGCTTTGGCCACTTGGATTACCCGCCAGATTACATGAAAAGCGCCTACACACACACGTGAAGCGGGCGCATAAATCAGCTGAGCAGGAAAAACAGCAGCAGAAGCAGAAAATGCAGCAGCCACAGCAGCAGCAGCAGCAGCAGCAACTGCAACTGCAACTGCTAGTTGGCAGCTTTTGAAGTTGTACGCACGCCAAAAGCGGCTTAAATGTCCAAAAGTGGGCAACAACTTCAGAAACAACAACCAAACACAACACACACGGCGAGTGGAAAATGTGAAAATGCCTGGAGAAAAGCGGCCAAAAGTGAACTTCTGCACCGAGAGTACTCGTATTTGTGGGAACTTCTCTGTGGCAGTTGCGCTTTTCCAGCAGTCGTCGCCACTCGTTGGAAAAAAAGTGGAAAACAGACCGCAAACGAAATTAATCATACGCACCATTGAACACCGCGATGACGTAACGAGCCGGCCAAGTGTGCGTGTGTGCGTGTGTATGTGTGTTTTTTGGCCATGATTCGCTGGCTCTTCCAGCTAAATATCAACACTCATCATCATCATCAGCGGCAACTGCCACGCCCACAATTCTTGGAAACCATTTCGGCAGACGGCGGCAATCTGTGCAAAAATCTATACATATCTGACGTATATACACAGAGATATATATATATAGATCTGTATGGATCTGTGCCTGTGTTCGTGTGTCCTATTATTGCAGTGCCGGAAAATGCGATTCGCTTTCGCACTTGCCACGCTGCATTTTCTTCGTTTAATTGAGCTCTTCATAAATCCTTTCTGTTTACAGTCTTGGCGTGGCTTTGTTTCGGCTGTCGAAATATTTATGGCCCTGACAGCCTTGCCTGTTCGCTTTGCCTTATTAATAATATTATTATATTTTTTACTATATATTCAGTAATTTGCAGTTTGCAGTTCATTTAGCTGCAGCCGCCAAGTCCAGGGCAAGGCCAATGCTTATCAACACTTATTAGATTAGACGTGCTTTATCTAATTAGATTTTTTAGTGAGCATTTTCTAAGCGTAAAAGTTGCAAGAAGGTATTTCTAGGGACTCCACCTGAAAACTAATTTTATTTAAAAGAATCCCCCTTAAATAATTTAGGGAATCCCAGTTTTACTATTGCTTATTTTCAGGGGAACCAAAAAGCGAACTAGAATCGATAGGAAACCCATCGCATAAATTAAGGAATCCCCTTTTTACAAGAGTTTCTTCAGGGAGCTTTGGTCGAGTTTGAGCAAATATATTCATTAAACTCTTTTCAAGGTCTAGTTAAATTTTTTTGAAAAATTCTAAATTAATTTCCTTTAGATTTATTCCAAAACAAAGTTAATTCTTTTCATACATATATCCACAATTTATGTCTCTCCACACATCTGCAATAGTTTTCCATTAAAAATTTCCAAGAATTAAGCAATCTCTGTTCTTGCTAGCTGCCTATTCTCATAAGACCAGCTAACGATGTGTTGAAAATGTGATATTCCAAAAAGAAGAGACATCAAATTGATACAAATTTACACTGGTGTAGAGCCAAACCAAAACAGTTACGCGTCAATAGGTCCGATAGTCCCAAAAGGTACCCGCACCCCTGACCAAAAATGAAAATCAAAGTAAAATCTCAATTCGAAACGGAATCAACATTGTTGTTGATCGCCCGAATTGCACAACTAACTAATAGAACCAACGAACGAAATTTGTTTAAACAACTTTCCGTGGATCTGCCCGTCAATCATTTGAGTGTGTAAATTTTGTTGTTGCGAAAATGAGGAAAATTGAAAAGAGAGATCTCCGAGATGAGAATGTTTGCCGCCCCTCTGGGCCATAAAAACCAGCAAAATAAATAAATAAGGTGCCAAACTATTACAACATTTGTGATGTTTATTAATACGAAATTAAGTAGCTGCCGACAAGGGATCCCGCCAAGGTGTTGTTATGGATTCTTGGGTCCGATTTGGAGGTGAATTTGGGTGGGTGGCCCCCACACGGAGGGATGGAGGGACGGGCGAAGGCTGGCCCACAAAACAGCGCTTTCATCTTTTCGTAATTAGGCGGGCGCTGAGACTGATAGATAGAAAGATAGATGGATACAGATACGGCCACAGCTACAGATACGGATCCGACTTGGATGCTGCTTTATCTATGGGGCCCAGCGCTAGACAGATGAAAATTAAAACAGCAGCCGGCAAAATGTTTACAAATACACTTTCAAATATTCCATTCATTTTTTGGATATTGTAAGTCTTTATAAAATGGGTTTGAAGGATCATTTAAAAATAAGAACGATACGAAAAACTAATTTAATGAATGGGAAATAAAAGTTGCAGGCATAAGTAAATGGACCTAATAACAAATTGGAACAAGAAAATATTTAGTTCAAATGAAATAATATATTTCGGTTCCCTCTTATTTGGTTCAATATTAATCTTTACTCCTTATGACTTGTGCAACATTTCTTGCTTATTTGTATTATACTTTAAATAGAAAACAATTTTATTTGAATAATGATTGGGTTAAGTTTCGTGGTAAGAACATCCCAGCTTCGTCTAGTTGGCCTGTTTGAACCAAATTCAAACGCCAGACGTGGTGGCCACCAGCTGTCGATACACACACGCACACTCAATTGGTTTCTAGTTATTTATTCTCCTCTCTTCTCTATCTTTTTTTTAGGAAATTCTAAGGCTTTTTGTGAGCTGGACGAGTGGTTGTGTTGTTGGGATCCGATCGCAGCCGTCGGGGGCGTTTATAATTAATTGTAATTGTCGTTGAAAGATTAATTTGGTTGCGCTTCAATGGCGCTTCATTGTCGGCTGGCTGGCCATTGTGCGGGTGGGGAAATCAATTTTATATAGTTCTGTTTTTCCCCCGCCCCGGCCCCTTAGTGCTTCAGACTCAAATACACACAAACACACACGCCGACATAAATGTATATTTTATGCTGCGAAAAGTGCAATCAAGTGGTTAGGCGGTAGAAGGAGTATTCCCGCGGAGGGGTAGCACCACCACCACCACCGCCGAATCTTCAAAGGGGCGACGACGGCCTGCCCAGCCGATCCGATCCCCCCTCCTGCCTCTTGCCCCCTCCGGCCCATTCCCACTGAAATGGAGCATAAAAATTGTGGCTATAAATAAGAAAAGACCCTGCTGCTGCTGCTGCTGTTTCTTCTGGTAGTTGGGGCCTTTTCTTTTTCCCCACTTTTCGGTTTCTCTTTTTCGGGCGGAGGTGCGGCTGCATTTTCAAATCAAATTCAAAGTTGTTGCTGCCGAACATTTCCGCAGATCAAAGTCACAGCTTGACAAATTCTGTGGAAAAAAGCCAGCTGGTTGCCAAGTCGCTGCTGCTAATTGCTTTCATATCAGTGCCCCACAGACTCCCAGACACCGAAGCTTTCAGACGCCCCCTGGCCATCACCACCCACCCTGCCACTTTCCATCCCCTCTAAACAGAGAGAGAGGGAGAGAGATCGCTTTTGATAACGACACCCCCTGGGGGCTCCGGTTGCTCCCGTTGATGTTGTTTGTCTTCAACACCTGTAATAGCACCTCTGATAATTATCACTGGCCAAAAGCCAGCTGAATCACCGACTGATAAGTGGGAATATCCTAATGAAAGGCTAGGGGAAAATCAAAAACTAAGCTTGTATTTTAAAATATAACAAAATTAAAGGGTTTACAAATATAAAACAATATTTTCAAGAAAACAAGAAAATTTAAATTAAAACTTGACTCTTGACATTTGACAGTTTGTAATTATTATCTTATTAAAAAGAATTCACTTTTAGACAGAATTGTTTGTTTTCAAAACATTTATAAATATATAAAAAATAGTATTATTTATTTATATAAAATTCTCTAAGTGCAACCGATGGATAAAATCCAGGTGCAAGTACCGAGTGCCCTTTGATTTCGTTTAATTTAAATCCGCTTCAGTTTTCGGCTGTTTTCATTATTTTTTTCGCAATCGAGGCCGACAGGGCGCCAACCGCAGCGCAGCCCTTTGATCTCTTCTCTCCCCAAAAAATCTCCACCATCTCATCTCTCTCTGTCTCTCTCTTTCTCTGCCGTTCTCGCTGTCTCCCTTTCCCTTTCTAGTGCTTAAACATGGCGCCAGGCCCTGATCTTCTGGCTCTTGTTGTTGTTGCAGCTCTAATTAGGCACACTTTTGTGTCTAGAGAAATACTCCCCTCATCAGAGATGAGATACAGAGGGTAGCAGAGGGGGCTGAGATGGAGAAATGCCATCAGGGTCTTTCTCCCCTTCGAGAAATCTTGTCAGACGTTGTCGTCGCGCCGTCGACGGTTGTTGTTTAAAAATAAATTGCACATAAATTTATGAAACATGAAAGATTTCAAATAAATATTTCGTCATGAGAAGAAGCCTCCTCGCTCTGCTATTTAATTAACTTTTAGTTTGTAGTTTGTAAATCAAAAATCGCGGCATGGCGAATTCTCTGGAAAATCCAATTCGATGAAAATGCCGAAAAGTGCAAAACAAATATTTAGACACAATTGCGCGTTGCTAGCAGGAAGCAAAACAGAAAACTGTGAGTGCGCCCCGTAAACAATAAAAGCAATAACTAATTGCCAGTGACATATAAACAAACGCTCGGCACGATTGCAACTGTTTATGTTGTTATTGTTGCTGCTGTTGCAGCGACAACTTGTTGCCTCCGCCAAGTGCAGCAAAAGCAGCTTGCAGCTCCTCTTCAGGCCAGGCCAATCATCATCATTAGCCACGGCCATTTTTGGGTAAATAGTGCAACCCTCTTTGCATAATAATGTGGATCGGCGAGCGCATTTGGTGAAAAGCGCGAAACATGCAACATTTTTGTGTCTAAATAAAGATGCGATGCGTCTGGCCGCAACAACTGCTGCAGCTGCAGCAGCAACAGGAGCTGCGACTGCTGCAACTGCAACAAGAGCAACTGCATCTGCAACCCGGTAGTTGGCAGTTGGTGGCTCTCCTTGGATAGGTAATCGCCGCTCGAAAGTGGCCACTTCACATCGGGTAATCGTTCCGCGATCGAGTGCGGATTGTTCAGGGGGGAAAAGTACTCCAGAGTTATTGTCGAAGAGGGGGAAAAACCAGGGAGAAGTACTGAACAGAAGGCGGCTTGGTTGCCATTACGAAAATATCTATTAATTAAGAAGCACTCACAAGCAAAACATCTTTGCTAGAGTAATATAATCTTGCAATTCTAAGTGAGTTAAAAAATAGTTTTAATAATAATTGGTTATTCTTAAATTAAATTCCCATAAATCCTCTAATGGATCTAATGGGAGAAAGATCTTCCTTTAAAATCATCAATTATAGACCTTAAATTCAGTTAACTTGAACCAAAAATAAACCTCAGTTGATATTACTTTCATAGAAGTATTTTAATGACTTCTAATTATTTCGCAACATCCGCCATCGATAGCTCTGCTGCAGTTCCATATATATACCTATATTTCTCCGAAAATACCCAATTAATAGCTATATTTAGGGGAACTACTTTTACCCCAAAATGTGGGTGCGCATCATTACTCAGTGGGTTCCTTATCAGAGCCTTCAGCATCCGAAACACATCTACGTCATGGGCGTAAAGTTCGCACATTTCTTGGAAGTTTACTATCTTTGCAATCGCGATAGTCACGATAAGGCATCTTCCGAGCACCCACACTGTGGCCCCCCGATTCCGTATGCCCTGTGCTCCGACTATATGTATTCGGATCCACTCATTTGCAGTCACGTCAGGCGCCAAGCCTCAGTCGTCAGTCGGCGAGCAATGGCCCCCAGAAAGCACATTTCGGTGTGATTTTTGTGATTTTGTTTCTTCGACCAACGAAAAAATAAAACTCATAAGAAGAAAAATGAAACAGAAACGGCCACAAGTACGGCAACCAGAAAAAAAGAATAACAAGAAGCAAAACTGTCATAGGCCAGCTAGCAGATTTATAATGGGGCGCTTGGCAACAAGTATACACGGAAAAAAATTACTTTAATATAAGAGTGGTACTTTACTATTTTTGTATATTTTTTAATTCGATATTCTATAGTTTCATAAGGAAATAAGGACAAATTATGGCGTATAGATTCTTCTTATTTAATTAAAATGTTAAGAGAAGAAAAAGATATTCTTCTTTTAATTATACTATAAAACTAAGCATAAATATTTATTAATTACACTTCTATTAAGTTTATTTTTTTATATATTTTTTCCCGTGCACTAAATGACTCGGCAGCGAATCGACTTCGACTTGCGGCTGCTTCAAAGTTTGCGCCCAGTGGGCGGTGGCATCATTAAAATGTAAAGAGTTGTGCGCACAATTTCAGCTGGGGAATTTATTTCATACGCAGCGTGGGAATCGCCCGCCCGTCAATTGTTCAGCAGGCGCCAAAAACAGCCGAAAACGCACAAAACATTGGTCATTGTGGCTCCCCGTCACAGCCGTGCTTCCTTTGCGCATTATAAACGCATTAACTAATGTCGAAATAAATCAACAAACGAAAATTGTTAGGGAAATCGCTGATCCGTCGAACGATAAATGGAAGAGTCAAAGGTAATTCTAGGAAGGTTTTAGATTCGCTTCCACTTGTTATTTATGAGTATTAAAATATTCCTGTTAATTTCTTATACAAAATAGTCCTCGAAAGATATTAAAATAAAGTATTTAGTTCAGTAAATTATACAAATAATTTATATATGGAACTTAAATTAGAGAAAAGCAAATTTTAATCGCATGAAATCAATAAGTTTATATTGCTTTTAGTAACTGATTGTGATATTTAATAAATATATAATTTAATAGAAAATACTAACAACTCTTCACAACACAATATAAAGAAACTTAATATTACTTTCCTAATATTTATATTCCATTTGAAACTCTGATAATTACCATCCGAAACTGACCACTAATCAAATTGACAAAATAAGAAATCAAATAAATAATATTTTCTTTAGACACCCTTAAAAATCGACCCTGATAACGTCTTAACTTGTTAAAACTTCATTTCCCTGACATTGCTCATACGCACTGTTGGCCGCTCTGCTCAGGTGGCTCGCTGCCTTCCAACGTTCGCCGGGTGAGAGCGTGTCGAGCTTACTTTATGGTCTATGAAACGATCAAAAATTTCTATGCCATTCGGCTTAATTGCCAACCCAAAAGCGTGAAACAGTTATCAAATGCCGTTAACGATTTACTGCCGTAATGCGAGAGAGACTGATACTGCGACTCCGAGTGCGAGTGTTTTTCACCCAACCCACTGGATATGGAGGCAACGAGGCACGTGTCCGCTGGACTGCAACTAGATTGGCCTTAGGATCGGTACTTAGGAGCCGTTGCCCGTCTGCCAAACCAGCTCAGCACAAGAAATTCCTAATCAAAGTCGACGGCTTATCGGGTAACTAATATCTTGTCTTTTAGCCCCAGGGCAGGCCAAGATGCAAATTGAATTGATGATTCTTGCACCGAAAGAAATTTGTCTAGCAAGGGATTTCAAAAGAAATAATTAAAATTAAGCTTACAAAATTATTTTAATATTCTAACATGTAGTTTTCGATTTAATTATTGCTACTTTTTGTTTTTCCCCCTTTAAGTCTATATTATTTTGGTTCCGTGTGCTTAACTCGGCGGCTGCATGCCTGAAATTATAGCACAAATAGCCAGAGTCCGGGGCCTGAAACAGGTGCCCAAGTCAGTTGGCAACACGTGCCCAGGGCGATGTGTTCACTGCCTCTTCTTCTGATGCTGCTGCTGTTGCTGCTGCGGCTAAATAATTACGTAATAAGTGGTTGGCAGGAGGCAGCAACAACGGGCAACAGGCACGCCAAGGAGCAGTCTCAGCCTTAGCCTGAGAAGGCCGACAATTGGCCGGCTGTCAGGCAAAGTATGCCAAGAATTTCGAGGGGAGAGCAAGGTGCTGGCCAGGTGAAAATGAACTGAGATGAGCTTGCAACCTGCTGCTGCTTCTGCTGCTGCTGCTCCGGTGCAACTGCCTTCAAGTTAATCCAATAATTGAAAGCTAGTTGCCAGAATAATGAGGTGGCGTAAAAGCAGACATCAGATCCGGTATCTGCCATATGGGTGTGCTGCCCCGATAAGTTGTGAACTGAGTTAAGTTTAAAGATGTTACTAGTGAATGGAAGATACATGTAATCTAATAGTTTTGATTATCCAGAAACAAAGGAGTAGTTTTCATCTAACCATTCGATGAAAAGTCTTCTAAACATATACAAACTATTCATAGGAATTATGCATACTTTTTGAGCGATAATTTCAAGAGAAACATGTTAGGAACCCCTGAGGAGCGTATTTCTCAGTTTGTTATATGAATCATTTCCAAATTCACTTGAAACTATTAAAGAACTGTATTTGAAAACATTTTGTATGTAAAAATACACTATTTTTAAACACACACAAATTTGGTTATTGTAGCATTTTCCATAAATAACTTATTGCATTATTTTGAAACTTTTAGCAAATATTTTCGATTTATTTAGGGAACTGGGGGAACCCCTTTTTGCTGAGGCCAAAATGTTGCTGCTGCCTGCTGTGGCGTAGGCAACATGTTGCCGCAGCAACATTGCCGCCATGAGCACACAATCAATAATCGCATCGATAAAGATCGTTAAACGAAATGTTTTTATTTCTGGCCACGACAATTGGCCGGGGCGAGCGGCATACATATGAGTTATGGCAACGTCCTCGTCCGAGTCCAGACCCTGCTCCTCCCACCTCCCTCCTCCTGCTTCCGCAGCTTTACCAGCTCCTCCGTTCGCACGCCACACATGCGCAATGGCAATGGCTCACCTGACTGCGTTCCCCTGCGCTCACCTGTTGCCCGCTCTCTCTCTTTCTCTCTCTCTCTCACCCCCTTTGGTGCGTCTGGCGCGTTGTGCGGTAAATACGCTTTATGGGCTCTCGACAACAACAACAATAATAACAACAACAACAACGTAGGCTGCTCTATGCTAATTACGTCATGGGGACGACGCTTCGTACCTAATTTTGCATTGTGGGAACCGAAAACTGGAAATCCAAGGTGCGCGCCTGCCTCCCCTCTTGCATTTTCCAACTGCGGCAATAAAAAAAAATAAAAATAAAAAATGGGCATTGCTTTTGTTGTTGTTGTTGGTGTTGCTGCAGCACCCAAACAAGCAACAAACAGCGGCAGCAACTGTTGCTGTTGCTATTTAAGCAAATGTGTCGCAGCCAAAGCCAAAGTCGCCGTTTGCTGTTGCTGTTGCTTTTGCTGTTGCTATTGCTGCACTTAAAACAATTGATTATTCTAGATTTTTAAAGAGAATTTTCATTTAAACATTGGATTCTTATTCTTATTCAAGTAAATAAGTAGAAGAAGAAACTTTTTAATAGAAGAAAATACATCAAAAAGGTTCTATGAAAGCTATTTCCATGGCAACGAATTAAGATGTTTACAAATACCATATATTGTATTTTTATCAAATATTCTTTATGAAATTTAAAGTTTATCAAATTAAGTCATATTTGTATTAAATATATTTATAGTTAATATACATTAAATTTCCTTTTTTCAATAAACAAATGTTATTTTCCCTATAAATTTTTTTGGTTTTGATAAGAATTCGTTTGTTTACATTTTCTTCTCTTTAATCTCATGTAATCCCCTCTTTCAGCTCAAATTTCAACAATGTGTTCGCTTTAGTTTTGTTTCGAGTGTGCCACTGGAATATCGACGACTTGGTTGTCGCATATAATGACTTTTTCGACTTGCAACTTCTTGTGGCTTTGCGCTTTTTTATGCTTTATGCGCTCGCTTTGGTCTCGTCGGCTGGTCAAGCATGTGGCGATGCTGATGTTGCTGCTGGTGGCCATTGGATAGTTTCTAGTTGCCTTCTTTGTTGCAGGAGGCAGCCGCAGCAGCAGCAGCACCAGCGGCAAAAACAGTTGCTGTTTGTTTGCTGTGTGTGGCATGCAGCGACGACTACCTGGCCACTTGTTGCCGCTGTTGTTATGGCTGCTTGCTGGTGGCAAGCTGAAATCATTTTCGTGTGTGTGAAAATATTTTGCAGCAGCCCAGCAACACGGGCAACCCAGCTGCCACAATTAATTGTGCATCATATTTTTATACGTTTTTTATATATTTAAAATAGTAAATATTAATTATCTTGTCAAGTAATTTAATTAAAATTCTTTTGTTCATTCTCTTCTAAAGCTTAGAAAAAACTTGACTTTTTTTTTAATTGTCAAATGTTTTGAGTCAATTTCTAGAATTTTATTATACAAAAATGAAAGCCAGCTTATGCTAATAGATTCGAAAAAAGCAAAGCATCTTCATTTGATATATTTATTTTTAAGCAAATAAAAATAGATTGTTAATATTTTAAGATCCTTTACAGCTTCAGTAACCAAAAAATTTCCCAATTAAAAAATCAACTTTAAAAACGGACATAACGTCTCCAAAGATACCATTATACCAAACCCAAATCACCACAGCTGCAACAAGTTGCTGTCAACTCAATTCTTGCACCCCATTTGACCATCAACAATGCAATAAAAAAATACAAGGAAAAAACTGGTAACAAAAAAACGATTCAATTATGACGCATTATGTCAGGCACTCGCTGCTGTTTTCATTTTTAATGAAATATACTCATAAATGTCGTTAAGTGCTTTGCCAAATACGCGAGCGGGCAAAAAATGCGAATTAAATGCGCAAAAAAATTACTTTTAGACACATTTAAATACCATTAAAAAAGCTTTTGGGGCACAAGGTGAGGCTGGAGTTTGGTGGCCACCAGTGGCAGTGGCAGCGGCAGCAGCAGTGGCCATTCGAGAAGCTTGCCACAGCCGCCGAGCCGAGCCGAGCCACAAATTTGTTGCCAGCGGCGACGAATAAAATGCCTCACAAAAATGCTGCTAAAAATGCAACTCCAACTTGTCTGAGCTGGCTGAGAGTGTGTGTGAGTGTGCGAGTGTATATGGGTATTTATACCCAGGTGATGGGAGAACTTAAAGGTATATGGTGATCTTATAAAGATATTAAACATCCTGATTTCTATAAAGAGTTAAGATTTGTAATTACTAAAAGAAAAAAACATTTAAATCAATAAAAATTATTTTTATAAAATGAAACAAGTTGCTTCTTTTAAGGTTTAATTATAATAATAATGAATAGCCTCAAATAAAACCATTAAAAACCTTAAGAAGGACTGTCTAACCAAGCACCTATCGGGTAAGCATACTTTTATGCAGTGGGGCACTGCTTACCGGGTATTTCATAGTCGAGGACCTCGATCCCAGCACTCGTTCTCGTTTTACACTCTTGTGTGAGTGTGTGTGTCTGAGAGCCAAACAAAGCTTGGGAACCAAAAAGGCCAACACGCGTCGGCCAAGTTAACGTGGCCAGTGGACAGTGGCCAGTGGGCAGGCGTGCGCGCTGACCGCCGGCAATTTCGATATAAAAATTTTGTTTTAGCACACGGCCACCTTGCCGGCCGGCGGAAATTCACAAAACGAAAATACAAAAAACCATAAAGAAGATCGCCTCGGGCCTTCAGGGGGCCAAATGGCTCCAGATTGGATGCAATTTGATGGCCGCTTCCGCCAATAACACACATTTCTCTTCTACAAACTCCGCGTACATCGTTTGTTTTAATTTTTTGCTGGTGTTCGAGGGCAGCCGGCAGGAATGTGGAATTTCCGCAGCTAAGCGCTGGGAAATCCCTGAGAGCTCACGCCAAGTGACGAATTCCTCCTAAGGACAATGGCCAGAGGTCAAAAAGGGAATTTCCGGCCAGACATGTGGCCCTGTCTATTTGTGTTACCTGTTCCTGTCACAAAAACCTGACTCCGAGGGCCAGGTCTCAGATTAGTCCACTTTCCCACGCAGGTACTGGCAGCCGTAACTTCTTCAGCGCTTCTAATAAATTCCATAAAAGAGTTGTTAGCTGATTATTATTGAGCCAACATCGCATCGGTGGCGGATTAAGCCATCCGCCGTTCAGCGGAGGCAAACAACTTCATGCGATTATGAGCGGGAAATGGACTAAATCGTCAGCTAAAAAGAAAATATGGCCCCACAGCAGCAGGGGGCAGAATTCAGAGGCTGGGGACTCCAAACTGGCTGAATATTTACACGGCAAAATATAGGAACCTAAGAAAGACTTGGCAAATTTATGAAAATTTTCTAGAAAAAAAACCATGCCTTTATAAGGACGCTAATTCTTGAAAATTATTTAGTTGCAAATCTAGCTATGTAATACTACGAATTGCTTAATATTTTTCAAATAATAAATAGTATTATTTGTACCCAATTTTCCCCAGTGCACACATGTGGTCGATATCAAAGGCAAATTTTTCAACTTGCCAGGCTGAGAGCTGGCAGAAGGCAGACAGAGCAATCCGGCGATCCAACGATCCAAAGATCCTACAACGACGACGACTACCGAGATGGCTTGCAATTTGATGCAGGGCGCTGCAGGAGGAGGACAGGGGTGACAGACAGTTTAATATACGGAGGCTGAGGATGGCCGGGATACCCGCGATCGAGGAGGTGTTGCTGCCACTGAAGTAGATAGATGAGCAGACGCTCCAGCTCCGCTGGCATGTGGAATTATTAATGTTTGATGTAATTAATGCGTAATTAAGATGGCCAGTCGCGGAAAGGACAGCACGGAGCAACGATCTTGAATTCGAGGCAGAGCATCGCATCGCTTCCCTTGGATATGGTAAATATATAATAGCCTCGACTAGCCTAGTTTCCTCCCAGTCTCCAAGTGAAATCCCAAACTAGGTGGAAACAATTTTCGGCCACTCCGCCCACCGTTTTGGAGCTCGGAGTTCGGAGTTCAAAGCGCTGGAGCCGCCAACGCAAAGTCTAAGTCGGTATTCGGTATGCGACGTGTGCTCCCAGCCAACCATTAGCTGTGAAAATGATCCATGGGAAACTAATAATGAGTCCAAGCTCCCCACCGAAATGACTTTTCAAATATCAATCAATTTCAATATCTATCTTTTGGCTCTGGTCTCGACTTGGTTGCGCCGCCGCTGACTCCGACCTGACCATTAATCTTGGCCGCGTGCGCAACTGTTGAAGTTTTGTTTTTGTGGAGCAGAAGGTGGCCGAGGGCAGTGCGATTATGCGGGCAGAAATTAACAGCCAGCCAAAACAATTAGTCCGTCCAAAAACATCTCTTATCATTTATCTTTTTCTGTTTTTTTTTTTTATATTTTGCAGCATGTATTTACGAATGGCTTTGGCGTTTTTGGAATGTGCCGCAAGTGCCGCGAAAATTAACGCAAATGCTGAATGGCTAATTGAGGTGAAGTCTTGGGAGTTTTTTCATTATTTTGGCATGGGGTATGTTGGCTTGATCAGTGGTTAAGAAGAGGTTTGAAATTGAAGAGTTTAAGAGGTAAATATCTAAGTAATATATATGGTAGTAGATCTTGTACGAAACGGTGTAAGGCGGTTTTATATCTTGTGAGCACTGACTTATCTTATCAATAATTCGGTAAATACCCCTTAAATGCGCTTAAGGTGGATATTATCACCCTTTTTTAAATATTTTGAAATGAATTATCTCTTATTTATCATTGTAATAATTTAAATTATACCTTGTCTCGCGACTTCATTGAAATTAATTTAAAAATCTCCATAACCTCAGATTCTCTCCCATTTCCTCCTATTCTAGTAATCAAAATAATCTGAAACTTCAGTTTTAATCCGCAAAATACTTAAGCTAAAGGATAGAAAAGTGGTTTCTCCGAAAGTATTCTCACACAGCTTAAAAATCACCTATTATGGCAGGGTATCTGGCTGTCGCCTTGCCCCACTTTAGGTTCCAATCGGTTGCTTGAGGAAGCGCCACCTGTGGGGTGTTCGGCAAGAGCCTTTGATATCGCGCCGACACAGATCTTGGGATCTGAACCCATTGATGAGATGAGAGGTTCCCCGAGAGGCACCATGAATGCCGGGCGTTTTATCCATTCCATGCCTGGGACTGGGCCTGGGCCTGGTGGCAATCAGATTATGTCACATCCGCTGGCCGAGTGCTCAAACGGATTGCCAGTCGGCGGAACAGAGGGGTCCATTGATCGCTGGGTTCCGTTCTCGTATCTGGCCAAGATTGCTCCATTAGCGCCCCGGCTGCTGATGCGGCTGATGCTGCTGCAAACGAATGCAAATTGCAGGCAGGGCTAACGAGCGGTGGATTTTCTCGCTGCTGTATTTTCCGAATTCATTTTCAGGGGGGTTCTCTGCATTTTCGCTTCGGATTTTCTTGTTTTTTGTATTTTGGTTTTGTTTTTGGCAAGCCTATGGCGGCGAAGATGTCTTCCTACTCTCGGATGAAATGGCTTTCAGCTGCGTGATGTTGTTGCTTCTGATGTTGTTGATGTTGCTGCTGCTGCTGGTGCTGGTGTTGTTGCCGCTGTCGGCGCGGCCAGAAATAGCATAAAACTCATAAACGAGGCAAGCGAGTCGAGTCGCGAGGCAAGGCAAGGAAACATGGCATGCCATTTGAAAATTTCATTTCGTTATAATTTTCTATTTCCCGCATGCCAAACGGCCCGCCAGGCAAGACCCAAAGGGGCCCCTACACTGGACGAAAATGCTAGCGAGAGGCCCTTAAAAACTGGAGTAGCCCCAAGGCAGTTCTGACCCTCATGCGTAGTTCTAATTGCTGCAATAAGCCTAAATAGCATGGTTTAGGTAGAATTTTCACAATGATTGATTAAGTATTTATTCTGCTAAAATAAATCAAAATAAGTGTCACCTTTTGGTAAACTAAGAAACTGTTTTTTCAAGTGCATTCGCCCAAAGGGGTTGAGGGGCCGGACTGACACAACCCCCTTTGCACTTACTACCTAAACGAACCAAGGTTCGTCGTCTAGCGCCGCCATTCATACTTAATTACCAAAAAATAAAAAAATAAAAGAGAGGAAAAATCAACGGCAGCAATCACAGACCAAAAGCAAACGGCGGCAAACGCAAAGTTGTCTCTTCTCTGGCGTGACGCTAAATGAGCCCCCACCCACAGCCACCGCACCTCCGTTCCGTTCCTCCTGGGCCGTGGAAAATCTTATGACCAGGCCAGGTAGACCAGACAGACACCCCCCGAACTAACAAAAAAAAAAAAACAAATGAAAAGAGGCGAAAAAGATGAGACTAGATGAGATGGGCTGGGAAATGATGAATTGTGGGTGCCGTTGGGTAAGTTTGTCGCTTCCACTCGTAGGCGTTGACCTAAATATGCGAACTGCGCTGTGTTGACGACGTCGTCGTTGTCGTCGCTGCCGGTGCAGAGCATTTTCCGCTCTGGCAGCGGTTTTCTTTCTGTTCGTTTTGTAATCGCTTGCCAAACAGATTCTCCCATTTCCATACCCATCCCTTCCCCTTCCCATTTCCATTTCCCACTTCCATTTCCCATTTTCAAACAACAACAGCAAGTGCAACTGGAGATCAGAAACCCAGAAGAGAAACCCAAACCCTCGTAAGTTATCCAATCGCAGCTGTCAAGGTTCTCGGCGGGGTTTTCCATAGTATAGTGGCTACACAGGTATTGCTTTTCTCAATGAAAAATCTTTTTGAGATTATTAGTGCTTTGGCAAGGTGACAAAATAGAAACCGCACAAAAATTAATATTCAATGCTGCGTGCAACACAAGTGACAAATAATTATATAATAGAAAGGTGAGCAATTCTGTGTACTTGTATCTAAATAAATAATGTTATTTTAAAGACTACACGTTTCGAGATCAATTTACATTTTTCTGAAGATAATGATATCTTTATTTAAACATTGAGATGGGGGTTTGATTTCATATTTTATTATATTGATATGGATTTCTATAGTTTTTATAATTTTATAGATCAAGAATCCAGTTTAGATATAGAATTATATCAAATTAATATGTATGATTAGTAAATTGATGAAAAACTGTATTGAATGACTTATGATCAGTCTACCTATCACTCTATTTTGTTCATTATCAATATAGATCAATATAGTTTTCATTAATTTTAGGCAAGCTGCATCATATTCTACATAAACTCTTTTATTTATTCCAAAAATTACCAAAAATATTCAGGCACCAGGTATTGCTTGTTTCCAGATTTGCCCCAATTTTGACATCTCAGCACAGTAATAAAATATAAATTCACATTTCTGCAGCAAACCAAAAGTAACCCAATTTCCTAACTTTACGATATCCAATCACTATATAGTAGCATAGCCATGAATAATACCCATATAATTAATATTTCGCTGTGTCTGCCACTGCCAGTTTGTCTCCGGTTTCGGACAAACAAATATCGGGGCAACAAACAAACATCGGGAGCCGCCGACCTGCTGACTGCCGGGCTGCTGATTCTGCTCCGACTCGGACTTCTGCTAGATCAAATCATGTTTTATGAGCAGCTAATTTACTTAACACCTCGGCAACAACAATGGCGAGGAGAACCAAACTGTAGTAGCCCGCAGCCAAATACAAAAGATGTGACTTTTATTTATTTTTCACATGGCCTTTCTTTGTTTTTTCTTGTTTGGTTTTGGTTTGGTCTTTTTTCGGGCTTTTTCGCATATTCAAGTCACACTTTTGGACAGAGAGCGGGGGGAATTTCGGATGTTAGCGACTGACGTTCACGGCGTGGGTGTAAATTGGGCATAAAATGCGACCAGTTAATTCATGATACTACCGATTCAGTCAGGTTCGAAGGCATTTTAATTGGTTTCAAGCAGAGAGCTGCTGCGTCGTCACACGGGGCGTATGAATAATAAAACCCAGCTACCCTGCTACCCCGATACCCGCCCCCACGCGTATTCCGTCCACAAATAGTTCAGGTTGCAGAATAACCGATCCGAGTCAGATTTTGTTTGATTGATCTCCACACGATTCGATGCCATTTGTGGCCTTTGATTGGGCTGAGGCTTTAACGACCGCGGCTGACGATCGGATGGATCGCGGTGCTTTATGGCCCGATATGTAAATTGAGTTATTTCCCAAAAAACACCGAAGAAATTGGCAAAGTGAAAGGAAAGGAGTTGACAGATCTCCGGATTTCTGCACGTCTGTGTGGGTGGATTGATTAGTATGCATTTCGATGAGTAATCGCTTTTTTTAGCGACCGCCCGATGGATCGATCGATCGATTCCCAGGCATTTGCTGCGTTCGCAGTCAAAATAAATCAGTCGGGGGCAGAAAGTAAATATCCTGTTAATGCTATATGTTGTTCGGAGCAGGGCAGGAGGAGAAGGAAGCGAGGTCCGAAAGTAAATAAACACCAGATAATAAACCCGAAGAGACAAAGAGCGCGAGAGCGGGCGGCATTGTGCGGAGAACAGCTGATTGCAGCTGATTTCGTATCGGAATCGGAGTCGGAGTCGGGACGGGAGTGGATCCGAAAAAGGGTTGGGTTCTCTCTCCGCCCCCTTTTTCTTTTCTTCTGTTTCTTTTCTCTCTCTCTGTGTGTGTGTGCGAGATCCATGACGGAAGAAGCAGAAGCAGAAGCCAAAGGAGCGATGTGAAGAGAGAGAAAATGAATTAAAAATCTAATTGCGCCCGCGATGAAACAAAGCACAAAAAAATAATACAAAAATCCAAGAGGGAGAACACAATAAAACAACAACAAAAACAAATAAATAAAAAGAAAAGCAAAGGCAAAAAACCAAAAGAAAAATGAAAAACGAGGCAAAAGAAAGGCGAAGGCGGGGGCGGGGTCGGGTGATCGCACTTAGTCGCATTACAGACGCAAAACTCCATGAACCGCAACGCAAGAATAATTACAACAACAAACATAGCAATGCACTGAGCAAAAAACATGGGGTTGTTATGTGTAGCACTTAATTTTAAGTCTGAGAACATACTGATTTAAAGGCTACTACAAAATCACTTTTAAAATAGCAATAAAATTGCAAAAAACAACTCATAACGAGTAACTAGTAATTAGTAACGAGTACCTAGTAATCGGTAACTTGTAATTCATAACGCCTTATTACTAACCAGTAACTAGTATCTTCTTGTTATAGTAACTAGTATCTTCTTGTCTTTGAGTCTTTTCTAATCCATTTTTAATGTAAAAATAAATTTCTGTATAAGGTGAAATTCGAGTTCCTATATATATAAATTATAAAGGTAATGTAAGCGTATTCGATAACATTTAAAAGCAGAAGTTATAGTAACTAGTAAATACTAACTAGTATTTAGTATATAGTAACGGGTAACTAATAACTGGTAACTTGTAACCCACAGTAACTTGGTCTCTTCCCATCTCTAATCCATTTTCAGATCCTATTTTTACTTTATTTTATACTTTTCAAGCACATAATTTCTCTCTGTGCACCACAATATCAGAGAAGATAGAACGTAGGGTTGGGTCTCTGCCAACCACAAAGGTCGAATGCAGACTGCAACAACAATACGAATGAGCACCGATGACGATGACGATGTGAGTTAAAGTTGGAGCTAAAAAGACTGGCGAGCAGAAATGAGTTTTCAAAGTTTTTCCAACTTCTCGGGGGAGAGAAGTTAATGCGAATTTAATTAAAATGTGCAACTAGCAACAGGCAGCAGCAGCAGCAGCAGCAACCGGCAGCAGCAACTGTGGCACAGCGGCGGCAATAATAAATTCTAGATGTGAGCATTTTTGTTGTTGCCCCGGCAGCAACCAAATTGAGGAGGGCACACGAAGAATCCAGCGGGAAGAATTCGTATTCGAATTCGGACCCAAGAGGAGAGGGAGGCCGGGCCTAGACTTGCAGCAGCAACAACAAATTGCACAGGCGCATGCGCAACGTTTGCATGGGTGTTTGTGCGAGTGTATTGCATAAAATTATTTCGGTCTGGTGAATATTAGCAGAGCGTGAAGTTGGCAAATAAGAAATTCAGCTGCACAAAAAAGGCAGCTAAATTTCATTAAACAACAACAAGAGGAGAGAGAGAGGCAGAAGAGCTCGGAGAAAGAGGCAGCTGCTGCAACTGAAAAAGAAAAGAGCGAAAGAGCAGCAGGCGGCAAAGAAAGAAAGGTTTGGCCAGAGAAAGGGTGCCAAGTCAAGGGGATTTTCGCAGACATCTTTTATAACTAAAAGCCAAACATATTTCACCGATTTCTCAAATAGGTTCAACGCTCGAACCAATTATATAAGAGAAAATAGACCACAGCTATGGCTGGAAAACTCTTAAGTTATTCAACAAAAGACTACAGCATCTTGTACGTTTTCTTCTCTTTCCATTTTTCATTTACAACCAACAATTAAATTCAATGTTTTACAGCTTCCAAGCTAGTTTCCGGTAGTTCAGCAAAGATAAGATAATGTAAGATTATAGAGACAATGATAATACTAGGGATCATTGAAAAGTCAAGTATTATTTTCAAATCTTTTAATAATGTTATGTAATGAGATATTAAATACTGTACTTTACTTAGCCAAAGAATTACTTAGTTGAAATTATTCTTCACCCATACCATTTCAGGATGAATCTTCCCTTATTTCCCATTTATTATCTTGTAAAAACCCTTTCACATTTCCCCATATTTATCCCAAATACCCAAGAAGTGTAAAAATTGAAATCCACTCACCATAATTGTCGCTCACAGCCATTTTGACCGCTTCCACCACCGAGTGCGAGGCTCGCATCGGCTGGCCGAGGATGGTGAAGTTGCCCGGGTTCGTCTGCTGGGCAAAGACCATGTACTCCATGCTCGTGGTCTGCTGCAGATCATTGCCGGAGCGGAGCACTCCACGCGGGCGCAGCTTCTCCCTGTAGATGTCGCACTCGCCGCTGCTGTTGCGCACGGTGAACTGCAGCCGGACGAGCGACGGCAGCTGGAGGCCCCGCTGCTGCTTGTACACCTCCACGACCTTCATCGAGGCCGAGAAGTTGAGCCGCCGGTCGGCGGACATCGACTTGAAGACGCCCTTGAAGACGGTGGGCGCCGCAAAGGCCAGCTGGGCAGGATCCCGGGCTGAGCAGTAGCGATCGGATCGCTGGCGGCCTCGGTGCTTTCGCGGGTGCTTCCGGCGCTGCGGCTGCTCGTGATGCCTGTTCGGGCCCTGCTCCTTCCTTTGCTGCTGCCGCAGGCGGCGATTCTCCCGCTTTTCCGCCTGCAGCTCCTTCCGGTGGCCATTGGGACGACGCTGGTTCTGGCCATCCCGCCGGCTGCGCGCCGCCTGCTCCGGATTGCGCTCGAACTGTTCCTGGTGCTGCTCTACCTCTTCCGGCACCTCGAAGGACTCGATGTAGTAGCTCTGCACCGCTCGCCGGCTGAAGTTGCTCGCAGGATGCGAAAAGCTGCTGGCTGCAGCTGGCAGCTCCGTGGGCTGTATGTGGCGACGCATCTTACTGCTCGCCGTATTGTATAATAAATTATTATATATTTGACTATTGATTAACGTATTTGGAACTTTTTTCTGTGGCACGGCAGCAACATGTTGCTGGAGTGGCTCCTGTTGCTGCTGCTGCTGCTGATTGGCTGCACTGCTGCCGGCGTCGAATACTGTGGCTGGCTCTAACTTAAGATTGCTACGGCTACTAAGACTATTGCTGGTGCGGCTGAGCAGCCTACTTAAGATATTGTTGCTGTTGCTGTCGATGTTGCTACCGCTTTCACTGCTGCTGATGCTACCGCCATCATTATCCGAACTCAGTGGTATATAGTAGCTGCTTTCTTCGGCACTGCCTTCCCATAATAATCGCGCTGCTGGTGGCTGCCGCTGCTGCTGCTGCCGCTGCTCCTGCATCGCTGCCGCCGTCGCCGTCGCAGCGGCCGACACACCTGTGATCAGTAGCAACATGTAGCTGATAATTAGCAATATCAATGGCATTCGTTGCTTTTTTGTTTTCAGACTCCATTTGCGCAAATGTTGCGCATACATGGCGTCCTCCAAAGTTGTTGCTGCTATTGCCCCGACTTTATTTACAAAATCTCTCGGTTCTACGAGTAATGGTTGCCGCTGCTGCTGCTGCTGCTTGCTGCTGCCTATTGCTGCTGCTGGGTTGTCCTTTGTATGTTTAATGGTTACAAATATCGTAGTCGCTGCCACGTCGTTGTGCCTTGTCGTATTTTCGTTTATCCTGCAAATACTTTCGATAGTTTCGTAGCATTTTGAGCGACAGCAGGGATCGAGAGAGAAAGAGGTCTATTTTCGCGCACTGTATGTCTAGCATTAATTGATTTTAACACTCTGGCTGCTGCTTCAGTTGCTGCTGCTGCGTTGGCTGTCGTAGCTGTTGCTGTTGCGGGTGCTCTTGCTGGTGACTCATCTTTGTTGTTATCTTTCGCTAAATTCGTTGCCACGCCCGCTGCACGCCCCCAAAAGAAAATTCGGACGGGCCTAAGGTCGCGTGGCGTTTGATTTTTCCTTCCCCCACTTTTTCCGGAGCGCTTTCCTTCGCGACGTTTTTCACGCGCGCGCGATCTTTGCGTTCGGTTCGGTTCGGTTTCCCGTGCTCTCGGCAGTCTTCGGATGCGGACTCGGATTCGGGTTCGGGTTCGGCTCTAGCTTCGGCTGCGATCGTCGTGTTGTAATTGTAATCCTCGCCAGGCAGAGATATACGATAATGTTTGTCTGGCCTGGCCGTATACGCGATCTGCCGACTATATGGCCGTAGTCGCTCCCGTAGTCTGATTCACTGGCGACGACGGGCACGAGTGTTTTCTGGCACACTCACTCACTCACACACCGCGGATACTACGGATCGTCTCTGATCTCTGATGACGATGATGATGGTGATGATGATGTGCGATATGGCGATATAGCGATATAGCAGACACGGACACTCACACGTATCTCTCGGATACGGACGCACGGACACGGCCACGGCACACACACACGCAGCACACACGTCTTCTAATTTTAGACAAAAGTAATTATAAAAGAAAAAACAGAGCAGAGTGCGCCGCGTATATATATCTCGTATATATATATATCTTCTACTTTGGCTAGATATATATGTGTGCGCACATCTGCCACGGTGTGCGTGTGTATTTTATATAGAAAAGTCGTCGCAACAGTCGGCTCTAGATATATACTATATATCGTGCATATATATATTACGTGTATATTGGAGGCACACACACACTATAGCACGCGCGATCGTTTTTGTTTTATATATCTTCGCGGTGCAGACAGAAGTTGTTGCTTCTTCAGGATGCTGCTGCAGATGATGATGATGAATGTTGCTGCTCCGGCTGTTGGACTGTTGTTGTTTTTCCGCAAAGTTTTAATTCACAATTGCTCCGGCGCCTCTTCGCTTTTCTTTTCGCACGCTCGCAAACGAAATCGAAAGTCCTTTCACACGGATCGCGGTCGATCGATCGATGGATCGACGGCTGCTGCTGCTGGGTTCGATTGGTTCGATTTGTTCGGTGGGTTTAACGTCACTTCTGGGGGTTATTACTGTTACTCCAGCTGATGAAATTCGCTATTTTCATTTGCTTTTCATTAAATATTTTCCGATATATTGGAAAAAATTTGGACACTGACCGAATCTTCACTGATCTGGGCGATCTCTTGATTTCAACGCCCTCAGAGTGTCTCTGAACACTGGTAATTTTGGCTATTTATTTATTTATTTATTTCGGTTTAAGCCGAATTTAGCGCGCCCGTTGCCGTCGAATGGTTTCGGCGGACTGATTGTGTACGCTGGTCTCAACTCACGCAGCGCCGCTTCGGGCGCCGTTCGTCTGCCTTCGGCTGTGGTCGGCTGCGCTCGGCTCGGCTTCGGTTCACTTCGGCTCTCTCTGCTTGCTCGCACTGAGAGTTTTCTCTTGGAAATTTTCTCAAATTGCGGCAGCGGCGGTTTTTCTCTCAACCATTTTCTCAGCCCTCGCGGCTTTTCTCTTAAAAATTGCGAGTGGAACAATTTGTTTACGTTATATTAATTACTCCGAAGCGATTTGCGGTCAGGAGTCGGAGTTATCCTTTATACAGGAGATGATAGCGGCAGGATATGTATTTATTTATGTTTTACATTTATAATTTTGTTTAAAATCTTTTTCTATTTATTTATTTGTCTTTTTAAACATTTTTTAAAATAAAGGCAGCGAGGACTTTTTTATACAAATTGTTTGTATTCTTTTTAATATTTCAGTGGACATTTTAAAGTATTCTTTCTCTCTCAATCCCTCACTATTTAAAAAATATTAAATATCCTTACCTTCCTGCAATTTTAGATCCTGAATAAATATATATTTTATGCACAACTTTTTGAAAATGTAACTCCTTTACACTTGAAATAATTTAATAACTTTGCAACACTTTCGTTCCACTTTAAAAGTCCAACTGAACTAATCGATGTAACCGATCGAACTCACATTTTTATAGGCTTCCAGCGACAGTGCTATCTATCCAATAAATAAACATAGATAGGAATACGATTGTGATTGGCTTTCGCATTGATTTTCCAATATGTTACTCATAATCGACGAGTTTCTGATAGGCTACTGAAAGAGCTTTCCAGTCACAGATAACAGTTGTTCATAAGCATAAAAAGAGGGAAAACCAGGTTGGATGACTCACTGTAAAAGAAATCATAAAAAAACAATTTGGAATATAAATGAATTGCTTGTAATAATTTAAATTATTTACTTATTGAACTGTCATTAATAAAAAAAATGTAAGCTTAAATTTACTTACTTATTACTTATTCATTAATTTGTAAACGTGTGTTGCCTGTATTTTGAACACACTCAATAATTATTTTCCTATTATATAAATATTACTCATTTTCTTTCTAAAATATTAATACCAAGTAAGCTTTCTAATAACCATTAAGGGATAATAATTTATGTAAAGTAATTCAAGAGAAATCAGTGTACCCTTAAAGCATTCCACCTTAGGACCTAGTATCATTTTCTATTTTAAATAAAGCTATACTAAATATTAAAAAATCTTAAAATAATTGCTAATAATTATTCTCAAATAAAATTAAAAATAGGTTTTATATCATTTGATCTCTTTTAGAATATAACCCTTAATATATCTCCAAAATACCCATTTAGCTATGTGTTCTATGACTGTGGACATGGGCTCCCGCCTCCCTTCGCCGCCCCGCCTTTGTAATGTTTCCTCGTCCATAAGCTGGGGCGATGAGACGCAGTTCTTCGGGTGTCTCAGCTTTTTTCCCATGATTATTTGCTTTATTGTCAAATGTCAAGTCCGCAAACAACAACAAACAGGTGATTCCGCTCGGCGGTTGGGAGTCAGTCGTGTAAACTTAACGTTTTTTTTCTGCTCCCTGCTGTTGACAAAGCTTCCACTTGTTCTACGCACTGCGCATAACAATAAAAGAAGCTGACAAAATAACAAAAGCAACAAAAACAACAACGAAAAGAGGAGAAAAATAAAAAAATTATCAAGAGGGCACAGAGGAGCTGAGCTGACGAGGGGGAAGAGTAGTGACAAGTGCGACAATTGTAAGAAAAACCAGAAGCAAAGAAGGGTTCAAAGTCGGCCACTTGTGACGGAGCTGGGCCAACTTGCTCTGGGTTGTTGTTACCACTTTTCAAGTCTAACAGAAAGCACAAAAAAAGCAGGTACTTACCCCACTAACCGAAACACTCGGGGGACTGATAACAAGCTGGCAAAAATAGATCAGAACCAGGCCAATTCTTATCGATTACCACCTCACCCATAGTATGTTCCGCTCCCCCAACTGGGCCGTAAAGCTGCCTCCGGAAGCGGAAATAAAGCTGGGCACCTGTCGCCGGCGCGGCAACGGGGCAGGTAGAATATATACATATATACTCGAAGCACATATTTGGAAAGCTGCAAAAAGGAGGGACTCCTCTCCAACAATCGGGCGGCATTGTGCGGAAGTGCAGGAAGTGAGCGTGAGGAACAAGCTGCAGAATCCATGGATCCCATTCCCAGTCCCCTGCCCGGCTACCCGGCTTCCCTCTGCGCTCCGAAAACCCAACTGACGACAGACAACAGCTGCCAAGCGCAGCGTCATTGTATCATCAACAAATACTCAAATACCAAAATACCCAAATACACACGGAATAACAACAACCATAAGAATAGCAAGCCAAGCCCACAACAATAACAAACACGAAAAACACGGACAATTTTCAAAAAAAAAAAAAACGAAGCAATTTCAAAATGCGCGCAGGCGCAAACATCCAATGTCTACTATATGTCATCCATGGGGGAGGTCCATGGCCACAGAGTTGGGAAAACAAACCGAAGGAAAACAATTCAAACTGAATTCCCAACGAGTTGTCAGGGAGCACACTCACTGAATAGACCCCAAGCCTTGGACAATTAGAATGGATACGTTTAATCAAATTACGCTAAAAGGCTGAGAATTAATTACAAAAGCGACTAGAAACTGGTCAAGTAATAACAATTGCTTCCAAAGGTCGTCAACCTTTGTCTATAATTTGTGTTAAAAAGAAAAATTGTATGTTCTTGAGATAAATTTTAAATTGTTTGATTATAAGAAATACTGATCTTATAAAGAAAAAAGAATCAAAAAATCTTAGCTCACCATATTTCAAAACGTTCTTAAGCTATTTTCTTTAAAAGTATACAAATTAGATCCTTGTTCATTTTAAAAACTTTGAGATATATCCAAGTATAAAATAAATAGTGTTCAATTAATCAACGTTAGCTTTCTTGAATGTCAATACAAGAATATAAACCAATCTAAAAACCAAATTTAAAAAAGTTCCGTAACTGATTAAAGCTAATTTCTTAATAATATTTGTAGCACTTCCGCTATCAAGCCGTTAAAACCTAATAGGCCAATTTGGAGTGCTAAATTCCATTCAAATAAAGGCCCAATTTCCGTTCTGATAAAATGCTTGGCGGCAGCAACAACGTCATGAATGAGGTAATATACATTCAATATTTATTGAGATTGTGAAGTTGGTAATATGACAGCATAGCTCTGTAATCGGTAATGGTAGATTTGATAAAGCAATTGTTTGACCGTCTCGATTATTATCAGCGATAAGGTCGAGCTTTCAGGGCTTCCTAGCATTTTTCCCTGGCATTTTCCTTGCGGTGTGGTAATTACAATGAAAGTAAATGAGATTCGAATGTCGAATTTCGAATTTCAATGTTTGGCCGCTGCACTTGCCGTTGGCGGTGTTGAATGCCCACATGCAACAGGGGCAGCATGGCAACAACCGAATGGGTAACCGAAGACAAAGCCGTTATAGCCATCGCACTCTGAACCCACTCTCCCCCGCCAGCCAGCCCATGTATGTGCTATATATCCATCCCTCCACCGAGTGAGAGACGCCGCCACCGCCGCTAAATTGTGTTAAAAACTCGCCAGCCAAAGTACAGAACGCAGAAACCCCAAGATCCGAGCGCAGAGATAAACAACATGAGACAGAACGGAACGGAAAGGAAAGGAACGAGCTGAACTTGGTGCAATCTTCCGCATTATGAGTATCAAGCAGACAGAGAGCAAGATATAGAAGGTTATCTTTGGCGACGACTTGGGGATGCCCTCGATTAGGAGTTTTAGAGCAGCAAATGAGGATACATGTCACTCTTCACATGATATATTCCCATTACATATCTGATGTCTTTCAAAAAATATTTGAAACTAATATACTTGTATATCAATACACATTTAATAAACATTCAATATATAATATATTTCCAACTCATATCTGTAGTCTTTCAAATATTATATTCAAAAATATTTGAAATCAATATATTTTTATATCAATATACATTTAATAAACATTAAAAATACATGCCACTCTTTATATGATAAATTCCAAACTGTAATTTTTGAAATATGGTATTTAAAAACACTTGAAACCAAATATTTGTATATCAGTATAAATTTAATAAACATTGAGGATACATGCCACCTATATTATGATATTTTTCCATAACATATCTGTAGTTATTCAAATATTACATTGAAAAATACTAGAACCTTATATAATTTTACCAATATACATATAATTTAGTTCAACTTATAGACAATTCATAGCTCTAATATCAAATATCCCTTTTAAATATCAAATATTATAATAGAATATTTCCCTATTTTTCAGTAAGCAATGCTTCCTTTCATATACCCAATATACCCTTTTCCCTCTTCGTATAGTGGGTACATAAAGGCGAGGAAATGGAAATGAAAATGCACTTGGCTTACACCGGATCGGGGCAGGTTGTTGGTGGTAGCAAAGCGACCGGCAACTGGCAACCGGCAACTGGCAACCGGCAACTGGCAACCGGCAAGCGGCAAGCGGCGAGCGGCGACATGTGGCCATCTCCGCCTGAAACTGGGCTCTGTGACTGGGCTCTAATTTCAATTGGGTTTCGTGGTTGTGGAAATTATTCAACAGCGCTAAGTACGCCCAGAGACGACTTGTGACTTGGAACTGCCCCGTCTGTCCGTGTGTCTTTTATTTTGTTTGGTTTTTGTTGCTGTTGTTTTTACTATTTTTTATACGTTTTTTCTCGCTCTGTGTGGGGGGCACCCACGCGTGACGTGACTCTTTGGTTTGGCTCTTCCATATACCTGAGCCGCTTCCGTAAAAAGTTGCCGCCAGTTCCCGGCCAGAGTAGAGGTTCCCCTGCCTTCCCAGGGTCTCTCACGGAGGCTCTCGGAGTCACAGAGCCCTAACCCCGTCCATCTGGCTCTGCGGTTGATTCTCTTCAAGTGCATTGAAGCAAGTTGAAGGCTATTTTTCAACTTCAAATGTTTGCTAAATGACTTTTGATGATTTGTGGTGAGCGTGGAGTCGAGGGTTGTGCGCAGGGGCAAAATAAATTAATGATTATATTTATTTAATTTCACTTCGCCCAGCCAGCGAGTGTTGACTGGCCGTCTAATTAGCCAAAAAGGTGTTCCGGCTCGGTCTCAGTCTAGCTTTCCCCACGTCGATACCTCCAGCCGATGCGCTGGCACTTCCTCAAGTGGAGTGTAACCACAAGAGAGTGCCCCTTGGCAAAGGCAAACACCAAACAAACTGGACAAATATTGGACTATTTTGCTTATCTGGGCTATGACGTGCCACTGCAGAGGGGTTCCATTCGGGAAAACCTGCCAGGTGAGTCATATGCGCCTAAAAGACATTGCTTTGATCCAGAGAGGACAATGAACGGCGGTGATGCAAAAATCCAAAAAATTCGAGCGCGTGTCCATTTCTTCTAGGGGGAGTGACAGCTCATCGGGAACCCACCCGGCCATCTGATAATAAACCCTGACTGTCTGACGTTTGACATTTTTTGGCAAACTTTTTGTTTGGCAAACTCAAGCAGAAGAGTCTCCGTAGATCAGCAGACGGAAAGCGCTCTCGGAACGGATTCTCGAGCAGAAACAGAAACAGAAACCGAGACAGCGACACGTGAATTGCAGATAATCAGCGTCGTGTCTGGGCCTAAAAATATGCTCCATGTAATTAGCCCCGCCAAGCGCGGAAATAGGCCTTTAAAGCGGGCCAAGAAATGCCCTAACAGGAGGTATTTACATCAGAATAATAAATAAATAAACAAGCACCCTTGAAGGTTTACAATCAAGCCTCATTTTTATTAGAGGTGCCTTGTTCTCTTTGTTTAATAATTAAGTTTACTACGATCTCATTTATTAAAGGATCTTGTTAGAAATTCAAGGTATTAAACTGTCACTTTCTTAAGGTTTCAAGTCCATCTAAGAGCTGGAAACCCCTTAAAAGTTGATCTAAAATGCAGAGTATTCCCATTCGTTGATAAATCAGTATTAATTTCCCTTTTCCATTTCCAACTCCAGAGTCGCCTGCTCCAGACAACGGCGATGTGGCAAAAATAACCAAAAACGTCTCGAGCCACACGAGTCACCACTGCGCGACTGAGGCGATGGATGGGCTATAAATAAAGAGTGGCAGACTCCGACTACCGACTCCCTGCACTCCTGACCGAACTCCGACTCCCAGTGGCAGCAACCGCATAGATCCATCTCCGGGCCTAACTCTAACTCGAGCACATGCCCCGTGACTCACCGGGTGAAATCCTCGACTAATATTTCAATTAGGCGACAAAAAATACAAAAAAAAAGCGAAGAAACCAAGAAGACCTGAGGAGCTGCGAGCTGATGACATGCCCCAAGTTAATAAAAAGCGGCAGAAATGTGCCGGGCTGGGCGCTGGGGCTAAATAAATTCCATGGGACCCTAGGTGGTCGAATATTTTAACACTACCGGGCATCTCGCTATGGGATCGGGATCGGAATCGGAATCGGGATCGGGCTGGGATCGAGATCGGGATCGGTGGCAAATCTGTGGCGCTGGCGTCTGCCTTTTAATGTAGAAAACTAGTCGAGGCGCATAATTTACGACAGCCAGGATGGCAGAGAGCGGGGCCCGAGGCTCGAGGCTCGGGGCTCGGGTGCGGGATGCAGGAGAGGGGACAACGGCGTTGACTTGACTTATCAATTTCACGGGAATCCAATCGATTTTTATATGAGAGCGAGCAGATAAACCGCAAAAATCAAGCAATAAAATCGCTCTCAGCCCGGGCTAAATAAAAGCAACCACAACAGCACAGTGTGCAAAATGAAAAGCAGTGGCGCAGGGCCGAAGGGGGCTGCCGAGGGGCCTGAGGGCTGAGGACAGAAGAAGAGGAGCTTGGGACTCTGCGAAAAAATACCAAAACGGCAATAAATGGTGTTGATATCCCGCGAAGCGTGTGAAGACGCTAACGATGCCGCCAAAACTTGTTAACCACAAAAATTATTGCATGAGATGAAATAAATTAAGGTGGCGGCATCGGCATCGCTCCGGCTGCACCACCATCGCCACCGCCACCGCCGGCATCTCTCTTCCTGCCCCTCTTCCTCCTCATCTCCGTCCCCGACTTCCACTGCGAGCCACCGAACTATCCGCGCCGCTTCCTATTCCTCGCATCCTTGCGGCGGCGACGACCATCAGCATCGCTTGGGTTCGGTTGGGTTCAGGCGGCCGCCAGTGGCGACGTCTCCTGGCTCCCGGCTCCCTTTGCCCTGGATCCGTGGCTTCAGCCCCCCTGGAGTCCTCCACCTCCACCTGTGGCCTTTTGTTGTTGCTGCCGGCGGTACATTTGTGTGTGAGAGTGTGTGTACTTTTGGTGAAATGAAATGACAGACGCGGCGCAAGATGCAAATTTACCTATGGAATGTTGGCCAGGCTACGTAGAATTTGGAGTGCCCTACAAGAAGTGGGTTAAGAGAAAGAATGCCAGGCTGCCAGTTGTGAAGTTAAGCTTATGGATAGTCTTTGCTTATTTCTAGAAAATGTCTAAATATATTTTAGAAATAACTTTTTCAGTAAGTCTTTCTTGTAGAAATAATATATTTATAGTCCCAGAGTTATGAGTAGATTCCTTAACTCATTTAATTTAAGGAAATTATAATGCCTGTAATAGCTCTAAAAAACCTTTAATTGCCGTATAAAATATAAGAAAATTTTAGAGCTGTTTTATACATGTTTTGTATAGACAGATTAAAAAATAAATATTCTCTTTCTATTTTGATATTTTGAGTATCAATAATAATAATAAAATATTATAATTTGATCAATTGATTAATTGTTTTTACTCCAAGAAGGATAATAATTATTTACTTTTAAAAATAATTTTATTAAAACTAGCGCATTAATTTATAAATTAGGATTACATTGAATAAAGAAAACCAAATTACGTAATTTATATGTATAATTAATAAAATTCTATTAATATATGTATCCTATGTAATTTTAATACAATAAACTATAAATTGTTTTTTTGTATAAAGATAAATGGAAATACCACATCAAAGAATAATAATACTTATCCCTAAGAGATAAAAACGTATATATATAAATATATATATAAAGACTAATTCCTAACTATTTCGATATCTTAGAATATTTATACTTATACCCAAAATGTTATTATATAATATAATTCCAAAATTTTCTTTAAGATATTATTAGAACTAAAAAATTTGTATTCATTATAAAAGTATAATTTTCCTTAAGTAGAGCCCTCTTAATGTCCATTTAACCCGTAACTTTTGGTTACTTCAGCTGAGACCCATTGCCAATGAGTTCAGTTCTGGGCAGCACTCTCTTTCCGTGCCCCCTCCCACAACAACAAGAAGAACAACACCACAGGTCTTGGGGTACGGATCCTCCATTCCCATTCCCATTCCCAACCGATCCGTTCCGTCTCCAAGACTGCGTCCGCGTCCGCGGCCATGTCGCGCGTCCGTCTGTCCGGCGGTGCGGCGGACTCTACGGCGCTGCCGTTTTAGCAACATTGCAATCATCTGAAAATTCCATTCCAATCAAATTAAAAACTGGCGTCTACCTTTTTATCATTTTCTTATCAGATCTCAAGATCTGCCGCAGCGATGCCTTCTGCTGTGCGCCTTTTATGCGAATACCGTGTGGATGGGGCTGGAGGAGCATGGGGCCTGCGATGTGGGGATCTGGGGATGTGTGGATGGGTCCGTGGTCTCGGGCTTCGACTTGGACTTGGACTCTGTTTCTGGCTGATTTGTTGTTGTTTTTCGTTCGAGTTTTTTCTCGCTCTTTTTTATATAATAAGCAGATCTTTGTCCCAAAGAAACCGTGGCCATAATATATCAATATAAACGCGCGCACTCGCGGATGGAGGAGCTGCTGCCGCTGGCTGGAGGGGGCCCCAAAAAGGCGTCCATGAGCGCCTGGGAAGCAAAGCACATTCATGGCCTGCTGGTCTGGTTTGGTTTTCAGCCAGGACTGGCCGTTGACTCCGCTGCTGATGCCTGGAGAGGAGTGGAGGCAGGCAAATGCGACCGAGCGAGCGAGCGACGACGACGACGACGACGAAATCCATTAGTTTTGCACCTTCGCAACATGTTGCAGCGACGTTGTTGTCGTCGCCAAAGATTCGTCTCTTTTCGGTTTTTATTTTTGTTTCCTTTTTACTTTTTTATTTTATTTATTTTTTTTTTTTTTGGTAATTTTTTCTTTTTTTGGCCATTGCTTGGCACCGCAAATTGGTAAAAATTAACACGCTGCTTTGCTCTTGACCAAAAACAGGCACACGAAAACCCATTTTGCTTTTAGGCGTCTGTCGCCAAAATTCCTTTCATGCGGCCTCCCGCCGTCCCCTTCCCCCGCCGCCGGCCTCATACTTCAATTTAATAAATTAATTGGCTTTGTGTCGGCTTCAGCATTCAGCATTTGATCGGTCCCAAGGAGGCGATGCAGAGGAGCTGGAGCTGGAGCTGGAGCCGGAGCTGGAGCAGGGCTTGGGAACTGATCCCCGAGTTGCAGGTCTCTGCAAGTTAATGCCAGCCTCCCATGAAAAGATAGAAATCAACGTTCGGTTTACAGAGATCCTCTTACAGTCGAGTCGAGCCTCCTCCGGGGCTCCTTCTCCCCCCGGTCCCCATCCCCATCCCGATCCCGATCCCAAGCCCTGCTGCAGCTCCCTCTTCCTGCCGCCGCATTCCTGGCGTTCAGTGGCACTCGAAATGCGTTTATCTGGGCGCTGGGACTGCGTTTTTATTATCTTAGGTGTTAATGATTTCATTTTTGGCCACCCAATTGAGGCTGTCTGGGCCGGCTGCCCGTCCCTGGACCCCGAGCCCTCCGCCATTGTGGACCTTGTTTTTTATACCCGGTCGCCTGGTCGGTCCTCCGATCTGGCCGGGCATCCTCTGTCTCGGCTTATCGCTTTAATCTCTTCTGACAGTGATTATTGCTGTTTGCGGATTGTGCAATTGATGTGCGAACTTCGACACCATCGCGGCCCTCCGTTTTCTGTTTCTGTTTTCCCTTATTCGCGTTCCCAGAGGAGGAGGGAGCGAGAGCCGCCTGTACAGTGAGGAAAAATCCGGACGTTGCCGTCTCTATTTAGAAGGGAAGGGCGGCTCTCCTTTTAGCGCCCAAATATGATGTCATGGATTTGGCCTCTGCCACTCCGCCCCGGGGTCTGATCTCGGGGCTGTAAGTCGAGACCCCAAAAAGGGCAATTTTTGAAATCATACGCCAAACATGGCGCGACATAACTGGGAGCCTTGGGAGCTCAGTTCGGGAGCTGCTTCTGGAGATGGGCAGCAGGAGAGCTGGGAGCTGGGATCTGGAAGCTGGGATCTGGAAGCTGGGATCTGGAAGCTGGGAGCTGGGAGCTGGGAGCAGGAGAGCTGGGAAGCCGAAGCATTGTTCTTTGCACTGTCGCTTTCGCACTTCACAAAGGGATAGAGTTCAATTTTTGTGTCTGCATTCGAAACAAAAGACTTAAGCAACGAACTTGGCAATCTTTGGCCCGTCTTTTATTCTCCGCCTGTATTTTTTTTCGGTTTTTTCTTACTTTTTGGCCCGAAAGCAGCAAGTATTTTGGTCGAAAGAGGTGTCGCTGATTGTCTTTTAAGAGAGTTTCTGGTCCGCGGCGCCGCCGTCGCCTGGGCGTTGACAGTTGTTGTGATTGTTGTGTTGCTTGTGCCGCTGCATTGTGGCTGCCACCAGAGGAATGTGCCTCTGCCTCAGCCTTGCCTTTGCCTCTGCCTCTGCCTCTGCCTTTACCTTTGCCGGTGCATTCAATCGAATCCAATTGTTTTTGGCAGTCGCGCAGGCAAAAAGCCTGGCCAGAAATTGCAAAGTAGCCGCAGCACAGCCGCATTCCCACAGATCAGCTCCTGCTGCAGCTCCAGATCCTCCTCCTGCCCCTCCCTCTTCCTTTGGTTTTTTGGTCAAATCGAATAAAAGGAGGCCGTGGACAGCAGCAGCACAGAAGCTGTGGGCATGATCAGGAGGCTGTGTAAGGTTGCGCCTGCCATAATCTCGCTGAGAATCGCATCCAGCAACCTCGCTGGCCATCCTTAAAGCTGGCGCTAAGACCTCAAGCGATAATCGCACATCAATTCGTTTTATAATGATGACGAGAGCTCCAAAGGAAAAGGTGCACGGGGTCAGGGAGGACCAGGGGTGCTCAGGGAGCGTCTTGGCATTGCCTCAATGCTGGTGGCAAGTTTATCTAACGCTTGCGATCTCCATGCCCAAGACCCCAGACACCGGTCCACCAACCACCGGCCGCCGTCTCCCAAGCCAAAGTGTGAGCCAATTGGTTGGCCCAGCCTCGATACCCTGTCAGCTCCCCTTTGAAGGCAGACCTTGAACGTCTTAGAATCCCGAGCTCCAGCTCAGTCTTACTCACTATCTCTCTATTTAGCCTGGTCATTTCTTGGGCAAGGTTGCTAGAATTTTTTATGAAATTGGTTAGAAAATAAACTGAAAATTCAATTAAGTGATAGGAAAGATATAAATGGTATTGCACAACAATACAAACAATCTAGGATTTAAAACTGCTTCTAATTGAATTATATTGAATTATATTCTACTATTATTATATAATTGAACCTAGGCATTTTAAGTATTTAAAGCTAATTGTGCTCCACTTTTAGAAATGTTCAGTTTCTGAGAAATATTCACAGTTGTTAAGTAGTTTGCATACTGAAAGCCAAGAGGTTTAAAAAATATTTGATATTTAGCAAACCATTAACAAATTGTAACCATAACGTATGTATTTTAACATTTTTCCAGAATATTTTATAGATATAAAATCAAAGGGTTGTATTTTTTATGCCTTAAGGATTTATATTTTTCCAGAGTTAGTCAATTTATTGTATAATTGGTTACTGTAGTATTGTAACTTGAACTGTTGTGTTGAAAGCCGTAGCTGATTAAGATTAATACAACTGTTTTAAAACTCATGTTTACCAAATTTTAAAAACCTCTTTTCTTTTAACAATAAATTGATAGAAAGGGTATATTTCCTTCGTTGCTACCCAAAAAAAAACCCTCTTCGGCCTTCATTATAAGTTCACCGGGCGGCAGACAGACCGGCAAATGGGCAACCGAAAACCGAGCTGCGAGCAGTGAGAATTGAGAATCGGCAACGAGCCACAAGCAGCATCCCAAAGATACCGAGATGAGATGAGATGGAATGGGATGGGGACCCTGCTCCTACAGTGGCAGCCTCGGAGGCAATAGAAATCATTAGCAGCAAACGGCGGCGCTATCTAATCTGCGGTTTCGGGGCGACTCCAAGCCCCCCGGAATGCCCCCGTCCCGTCTCAGCCGTTGATTTAAGGCGCTGATTACTAATTTTATTAATTTTTCAACGATCGCCCAGACACAGCTCTCCTGCGTTGTTGGCCAAGAACTTATGGCCGAGGCCGAGGAGGGCCTTAGGTGCTGTTGTCGCTTTTGATTTAGTTGATGTCTTTATGAAACATTTGAAACACGACACTTTTTTATAGCGCTTTGTGGTTTTGTTCTTTTTTGGAAATCTGCCCAGAGAAACTGAAATTAAAAGTGATTTCATTTAACGGTAAGGCAAGGCGAGGCGCCTTTTGAAGTGGCATCGAATTCTTTCTCATATAATTTGAGCGGCGACTTCTTTTTGGTATTCCAAAATGCACGCAGAAAAAGGAGACCCTAAGGTTCTTAAGGGGAAATGTTTGCAATATATTCAGATAGAAATTTATAGTTTTACAGTATTTAAATAGCTTTTTAATACCCTATATTTTCGACACTTAACTAAGAGGTTTTAGTGGATTATTTTGCTCTGTCCAGGCAGCTGTCTTAACCCCTTGAAGGCCAGCCAAGACGGCGTTAATCAGATCGCAGGGGCGAACGACACGCACTCACACTGGCAGGAGGCCAGAGACAGCAGCTGGTAGAGTCCTGTGAGTCCAGCGAATCTCCTACAAGTGGGAAGGGACCACCACTAATAGAACCAGTTGCCCATCCATTCACATGCACATCTACAGCCACACATCCACTAAATATGAATCAATGTCAGTTGGAAGCGTGTGCTGGACAATGAAGCAGCTTGCCGAAGGTCCCGGCACGTCCTGCCCTCGCCCAGGATATCTATCGAAGGCTACCGAAAGACGGAAAGACAAATTGAATGCAAACAACAAGTCAACTAATTCCTGGAAGGAAGCCGTAGCCGAAGCCGAGACCCGATGAATGAATGAAATGCTGAACGAAAAGGAAGCCAACTGAGATGAGATCGTGTACGCAATATCAGCGGATAATTGAGCCTAATAGGATTTTAAGTGCACGCACACACAGACACACACACCGACCCCGGAGACCCTGCATCTATGGCCATTGTGTGGCTCTGGCTCCCACTGCGCTTCCTCCGGGGAAGCTGGCTCTCCCTCAACGAGAGCGACAGGGACGCCAGAGAGGACCTCCGGCTGCCGGCTGCGGCTGCGCGCAGCGAAATCCGTTCCGCTCATTAAACGCACCGCCAGCGACAGCGACTCCGCAGAGGTTCCATTTCCAGGCCAGCTCTCTCTCCCTCTCACATCCGAGTTGCTGCTGCTCCTAGCCAAAGACCAAGACCAGTCCCAGTCCCAGTCCCGGGCCAATCCAATGTCAATTCCTACATGAGTCAGCTGACTTTGTTTTTGTTTGTGTTCGCTGGCCGAGGTAAATTGTGCGTGTTGCGGCATAAAAAATACTCCTATCACAGACAGAGGAAGCCGGCAAGAGGAAGAGCAGGGTGCACAGTGAGAAAAAGCGTGCAAAACAGCCCTAAATCGAGGTGATATGACTATGAAGACGAAGCTGCGGAAAGAGATCTAGTTACGGATGCTGCAAGGCATCATCATCTGTGGATCTTCTTCGACTTCAGTTCGAGAAAATTCTGAGTTAAATGCTTCATAGAACACCCCCACTTTTCTCCCAGTGCATCTGAGGTAAACAGGAAGAATGACCTGCTGCTTAGACAGACAAAAGAAGAAGTTGCAGCCTTATTGCGCCAGCAACGGCGGCTTATGACGCGCACACAGAGAACTCCGAGCTCGGAGAAGCACAGAAACAGATATAGAAACAGGGCGAGACAATTAGCGACACAATGAGATTGAGATGCCAGAGGAGACGGAGACGGAGACAGGGACAGGGAAAGGGACTGGGACTGGGACTGGGACAGAGACGGAGTCGGAGCCGGTCCATCCTCCATGGGCTTGTGTGTGTCCCAATGCGCCTTCCGGCAACGGAAGCAGACACCGGGAACCACACACATAGGCCGCAGTCAGCAGTCCATCAGCTAGATAAAGTTGTCAGCTGATCTGGGATTGCAGCAATAGTCACAGCAGCAGAGGCAGCAACTACAGGAGTGGCAGCAGCAGTAGGAATATCCATTGCAGGTGCTACACACACAGAAACATTAAGTGTTTAACTTAAGAAGTGAACACAAATGAAAACGAAATAAATTTAATACTTAGGTATTCAGGTAATTTATTATAGCTTGTATACTTATATATATTTTATTATGGTAAATAATATTTAAGAATTAATAATAAACTGGTTACCAAACACATATTTTACTTGAAAATAACATAAAATAATTAACAAAGGAATGTATTTGATTTTGCTTATGTAAAAAAGAAATTTATAGAACAATTTTAATAACAAAAAAAAAATAAAATAAAATGAAATCCAGACTTTGAAATCATCATCTATATAAAACCAAAAATATATATTAAATTAAAATACTACATAAAGAAATATATATTAAAATTAGATGTAAATCCTACAATTTTGAAGGGGTATCTTGGTACTATTATAAAATAATTGTTTAAGTCATTGTTGTATATCTTTTGTTTCCAAAAATCAAAGACTACTTTGCCCAATGGTTTTTTTAATTATGGAATTTTGCTACAATAATTCCAAACCGTGTGTTAAAGAATTTATGTACCTAAAGTGGTATAAAACAAGTATAACAATTTAAATAATCTCTTTATATTTTCTATTTCCAAAGATTTAAGGTTAATTTGACCTAAGCTAGATAGTTTGTTAGTTCTAAAAACCCCATAGAGTCTATCTTAACTTATACCTAGTTTACAGATTCCATTCTTTCCTGTGTACCCTGTAGTACTCTGAAAAAAAGGGGGCGTGATCCGGGTGCTATCTACGCGACTCCCGGATGATGCGGCACTTATGCCACATTCGATATTAATTGAGCCCGGCCTAGGTCCGAGCCGCGGGAATGCCTGAGTCAGGGTCGGCAAGGGAGAGACAAAGAGCCCCCGAAGTTCCCTGAAGTTTCCAAGCTCCAGAGTCCGAGACAATGGGGGCTACCCAGAGATTTATAAGTGGATATCGAGAATATATGGCCGGGGCGAGCGAATGCAGAAATTTCAGAAATTCCAGCCCCGAAAGAACCCAAAGACATTCAATCAACGCTGACTGCGACATGATGAACTGCCGCCAGGGAAACAAAAACACATTTTTGTGACGACGTCGAGGGCAAAACAAAGGAAATTCCAGGCGAATTTATGCAGATGATTTATGCATTAGCCCGAATTAGAAACAAAAGGATTATATTGATTAGAGCAAAGCCTGAGCCGCTCCATATATACACATAAGATTGCTTGATCTGCCATCAAATTGGCCGCAAATAATCGTTAAAATAGAAGTGAATTAGCAGCAGCTGCTGATGCAGGGGAGCAGCGGGTTCTCGGTTCCTGCAACAACTCAATTAGGTGTTGCATCGCAGGACTCAACGCCATGGCAGGACCATAAAATTTAATGACAACGCTTAATTATAAAATCAATAAGGGAATGCCGCACACGCTCGGTTTCCGAAGGCGGCAAAGAAGTGCCATAAGTTTGTCAATTTATACGGCGATGCGAAAAGGCCAACACACACACACACACACGACACACACAAAACCCAGAAACAGCCGGCAGAAATCACGTTAAGCGCAATAAAAAGCGCGAAACATTTTAACGCATCCCGGCGATAAAGTATCTGAAAACATTGCCCCAGACAATGTCCCGACCATTCCCAGGCGCTAAGCCTCAACGCGAATTATCTTATGCTCCTACACGAATATCCCCTTCGATTCTGCGGCTACACGGAGCCAAAGTAGGGGAGATTAAGTGGTTAAGTTTAAAGTTATTTCGACTATTTATAGTAATTTAATATTTATATGACATTAAAATATAATATTTATATGATTTAAATTACCGTTTATGTAAAGAAATTATAAAATAGAGGCAGCTAGTCCTTGAGATGGTGACTTGCATTGACAAAATCTGAGTTGTAGAAAATTTAATATATATCGATTAGAGAATCTTAAATTTATTAAATTGATTACATAGGTATAAAAGAGAAATCTAGTTTTAAGTGCAATGGCTAATAATAAGGATATCAGAATCTGTTACTCTTTCTTGTAGTTTTTGTGGTAAGCTTCTTTTGATTAATTATTTTTATGAAGTATTCCTTATATTATTATAATATTTATTTAATGAATATTATATTTTCAAAGTAATAAAGTAAAAAGTAATTTTAATATTATTAATTTCAACAACAAAATCTAAAAAATTAAATCACCTTAAATAATCGCTTAAGATACCTTTTATTCGTGTTCGTTTTCAGTGTGCCCTTAAGAGGCCACCCCGAAGCCTTAGCCTTAGCTTCAGCCTCATCCTTGTACTTATCCTCGACCTCCATCCTCCATCCTCATCATCTATCCTCATCCTCATCCCTAACCAAACCGAATCCGATAAGTGAAAAGCCGGGAGATGATTTGATGAAATGTCTCAATTAGCCGATCATCAGCCTAATATTGCTGGCTGTCTGCAATTGCGTGTGAAAGAAGTGGAGTGCCTTGGGCTCGGTTTCCCATTTTCCCTGCAGCAACCCCTCCATAAACTATTGGGAAAATATTTTGCCAATTCATTATGAGCGCTGTCCAAACATTATTATTGAGAAACGAATCGAAGGAAATCGACTATATCAACCCCTCGGGGCGATTTCGGAAATTTCCATAAATAAATCGTAATTAAATTAAAACGCACAAAGCGCTAAGGAGAGCGAGGGCCGGGGAGCCGGGGACCCGGACAAAGGATCAAACAATAATAAATAATGACAACTCTCGCCAGGCGAAACGAAATCAGAAACACGGAAAAGGAAAACAGAGAACAGAAACAGGAGTAGAAGTAGTAGAAGTAGAAGGAGCACACACAAAAAGCCAGGCAGCGGCAGGAATAGGGAATGTATGTACACATGCATGTATGCATGAGGAACCAGGAACCAGCAGCTGCCACAAGGATTCAATAGCCGGGACACACTTCCCGAGTGACCTTTTTCGTATTCTTTTTTTTTCTTTCGTTTCTTCATTTTCAGTTTAGTTTACCAGAGTTTGGCTCTTGGTTTTTGGCAGGAGCCACAGTGACGCTCGCTTCCCTTTGGGGATGCGCCACGTGCTAAGTCGTTGATCCTGCCCAGAAACAGCTGCCGTCCGCACACAAAGGAGGCGAGGAGACCGTCTGGACCGGCTCCGCTCTTTTCGCCAGGACCTGCCGAAGGTTTCGGTTCTTTTTTCGGCCTCTCCTTCCGATGGTAGCACCTGCTCCTTCCCATACCGTGCTCCTGTATGCGCCTGTGTTTGTTTTTCCCCTTCTCGTTTTTTGTTTTATTTTGGGGCGTGCTAAGTGAGGTGCTGGAATTGTAGTCGCTTAAGCGGAGCTGCTCAATCAGAATGTCACCGCAGTTGGCCACAAATGAGCAACAGGCCCGGGCCAGGTCCAGAGTTGCCTAATTAATGAAGGTAGCATCGGACCACACACACACACACGTCGGCTTGGGTTTCCACCGAAAAAGAAATGAATTATTCGGGCCATGAGTCATGTGGTTAGCCCCCTGGTTAAATGCTTTGACCACGTGGTAAGCTCTGGCAGCTGCTCCTGCACCTGCACCTGCCCATTAGTCCTTTCGAAAAGCCGCTTTGTAATTTGAAGGAGCTTCTCCTCGGCTCTAACTGCACTTAACAGTTGCACAGCTGGCAGGTCTCAGTTGGAGTTTAAGTTAAGTCAAGTCCAAGGGAGTGACAAGCCAAGACTAATTGGAGAGAGAGTTCGGTTTTGTTGTTAAGGGTGCTTTACCCTAATTTCAATACATTTTTTCAGAAGACAAGCGAGTATGGAATAGTATACCCTACCTCCCAATTAATCCTGATATACAAACTAAAAGAGATGCATAATAATCCCTACACTAACTTCTAAGTTTCCATTTGCTTATTCCTATCTCTCCTACTGTCACATTCCCCGAGAAAACCCAGCCCGACATTCCTTCGTCTGCCAGCATCTTTGCCACTTTTTGTTTTCCTTTTCCAACTTTCCCACCTCGAATTCCTTGGCAGAGATGCTGACAAATTGTCTAATAGAAATGTCAGAACGAAATCTGTCCCAGAAACGTCGTCGTCGCCCAGTCATCTTTCTATTTGCCTAGCCCAGGTAACACAGGCCAAGTAAGTGGGGTTAAGACGACGTCTGCGACTGTGGGGAGCCGTGGCCAATGCCAATAAACAATAATTCCCATGACTGCCACTAAGGCGAGACGAACACTGCGACTTCCCAGACACCGCGTCGACTTCAGCAGCAGCAGAGACGGCGGTGGTCTACTAGACCCAACCAGCAACATCACAAGAAGCAGCAGCAGCAGCAACAGCAGCAACATCAGTGCAAGCAGCAACATTGCCACCACCAACAGCAACAAGTCAGGCAACAACAGGTGAGAGATCTGGCTGAAGCTGGTTTTATTTTTACTTTACTTAACTTTACGATCATCAGCAGGAACATTGCACAGAAAGAAATGTACTGGGAAGTATAAGAACTAACTAGTAGGCATGACTAGAGATGTTGAATTTCATTGAAATATCGATAAATTTAGATAAATCAATAAATTATAGACTTGAGACCCAAAAAAGCTAACATTATCGATAATCAGGTTTTATGTGGCTTATTAATATAGTTACCTAAACTTATAGAAAGCGATTAATGTTTAAATATTGTTTCTCTCTAAACGTAAATGAAAAATGTCTATAATTTTGATATTTTAATTTTCAAGGAAGGCCTTTGATCATATCGATAGTTTCCTAAATAATTGTCAATATTTCCAAGTATGTTAAGGTTTATCTGTTAATCAATATAAATTGATTAAATAAATGTATATAATTTTTATATACTCATTTTCAAAAGTTTATTTTGAAAAAAACTTTCAGAGTGTTCAGTCTTAAAGAAGAAATATTAGTTCTTAGGTAAATTCAATTATTATAATAAAATAAAAGTTTATATAAATAAAAATATACATAAATTAACATAAGAAAGATCAAGTTGTTTAATTAAAATAGGTAATTCTACTGTAAAATCAAAGGATGATGACCTTATACATATCTTAATCATTAATTGATAGACCATTTAGTCGAGACGGTTTAAGGATTTAAATTTGCGGAAGAACATGTATGATTTACTGAGATTTTAGCTAATCTATTTAAGACCTCATCTAATCTACTTTCTAGACCCTAAATACCTGAATAATCCCTCCTAATCTTTAGTGCAAGAATTTTCTTAGAGTGTACCAGCATTTGCTGCGCACTTTCGCGACTTTGAATCCTACTCTCTAGCCCGGGGCATGAGGAAGTGAAGTGGGGCGGACTGCGGTAAAGTGAAGTGAAGTGAACTGAGCTTGATCTTGTCATTAAACGTGGCTGTGCAATGATGTTGCCGCTGGCTGATTGGTGGATTGGTGGAGTCTCCGGGCCACAAGTTGCATGACCGATTGCCACCTGTTGCAGCAGCGGCAGCAGTGGCAGTTGCACTTGCTTTATTGAAATTGCAGCTGTCGGCTACTGGTTTTTGCCCCGCATTTCCTAAATCAAATAGTTCACAATTTGCAACTGCTTTTCCCCGTCCTTGAGGTCCAATTCGATCCAATCAAAGCTCGTCATAGTAAATAACTTGTTGTGGCGGAGCTGGAGCCGGAGTGCGAGTGCACTCGGAGCACGAGTTCGAGTATCTGTCGGTGCTTAGTCAGGTTGACAGCCGCAGCCTAGAACTCGCTAAATATCCGTCTGCGGTATTTGTTGATAAGCTGGCCTGGGGAAGTCTGGTGTAGGGAGTAGGGAGCTTGGATCATGGAGGCTGGAGCCCAGAGACAGAGGCTGCCACCGAACCGGAGCTGAAGCTGAAAGGCTAGACTGAAAGGCCGCCAGCGCAATATGGAACTGGTATGAGTACTGCGGATCGTGATTCAGTTCGTCGCCTGGGCTTGTTTGTTTGTTATTATGCTCTAGACAGCACGGCGTCCCACACAGAGAACAACAAGCATGGGAACACCATGAACTTGACGTTCCAAAGATACATAGGCTTGTTTAACTCTATGAAGTATCAACAAGTGCGCAACTAGTACTTAATCTACATTTTATTATAATTCAATAAGACTTTTATATGTTTTTATATATTTAAGTAGTAGTTGTATAATTGAATTACCTATAATTTCTTTCTCTGCACTACCAGTCTGCTCTCTTTGGCATCTAGATTCTGGGCTACTTCAGTCAAGCTCAAAAATGTCGCTAACTCAGTTATAGACTTGAAGTGTGTACGGGTTATAAACTTACTCGTGAGGCTTGCCTTGAAAATTATTTGAATTTGTCGAATGCCTCTGAAATTATCCAACAATTCGGTGGCTTTGGATGACAGCAAACAGTCACAGAATCAGCTACCAGAATCAATTGGTTGAGCAAAGAATGTCTAGAGAGATTCTCCAGATCATAGCCTTTTCAAGTAAAACTTTTAAGCCACAAATATGGGTAATTTTACAGTTGCATTTTAATGCCGTATTAAAATAATCAAGCCAAGGAGCTAGACCAATAATAAGAGAATATATTATTTTATAAAAATTAGTAATAATTTAGTATTTCTATCAGTATTAGTATATTAGTATTACTTAATATATAACTTTTAAAGGAATAAAAAAGATTTTGTAATAAAAAAAAACACAAATGAGTTTAGCTTTTTTAATATCAAGTGAGATACTTTTAATCTTAATTTAATTGAAAAATAAAGAAATAGAATAACTACTTTAATACTTATAAATATGTCTTAAATATGTTAAAATGTTGGTAAAACCATTATACGATTTTTTTGTTTGAATAAAATATTTTAATAATTCGTTTACTATTCCAAAAACGTGAGAAGTCTGTTTAAAAATGTCAACTAACATTCAATATGATTAAATTTAAATTTAGGAATTAAAATGACAATAAAATACAATTTAGACTGTATACACTTTCTATGTGATTAAACAATTCTCTCTAATCCTATTTTTGGTATATCAAATTTCTATATATACATTTTATACTATATATTCTGCTTCCTCGATTTTTAAGAGAGAACACTCCAGCTCCCAGTCCCAAAAACCAAACTCCAACTCCAAGCTCAAAGCCAGCACCAGACCCAATTGCCCACACACGCGCTGACTATTCAACCTCTGTCCCGATGTCCACTGGTCCGGATCCGCCAGATACCCTGCTCCCAGCTTCCTACTCCTTGCTCCCTGCTCCCTGCTCCCTGTTCCCTACTCCCTGCTCCCTACTTCCTACTCCCTGGCTCCTCTCGTGGAAGAGACCCTCAGCAAGATCACATAACAATCTCCAACGTCACGTTAAAGATTTCACTTGAAGCTCGCGAAAAATCACCTGATGACTAAATTAAAGTGGCGCTGGTATGCTCTCGGGCCTCCAACTTAGCCGCTGCCTCCTCCTTGTGAACTAATTTCGTAAATTTTTCGAGCTGCTCTCATTCCAGGCAGTGTTTTTTTTTTCTTTCTTTTCTTTTTCTTTTTTTTTTTGTCATGTTCTGGATGCTGGGATGTTCGGCGGCTTGGGATACTTGGATGCTGGGCTTTTTAACCGGCTTTTTGGGCAGACGACTCGCATCGAATCGAATCGCACACACACTGCTGAATTTTTAATGAATTCCAATGAGAGCGGCGGCGTTGGCCAAAATCGCGGTGTGCGGTCGCCTTCTCATGGCCGCGGACCCAATTGCAGTTCCCCAAGCTCGGTGCTCGGTGCTCGGTGCTCGGCGCTGGCAGCTCCAAGCTCCCAGTTCTGGGTTCCCAGCTCCCAGTTCCGAGCTCCCAAAAAGGGGCAGGCGGGCGGTCACTTCACTTAACTTGCTGCGCGGCTGCCACTGCGACTGCGACTGCGATTTGGTTAGTTAGTTGGACGTCGACGTCGCGTCGCTGCATTTTGTGCGCCTTGTTAAGAATTTCATTAAAAATGAAGACCTGAGACCCAGAAGAATGTATCCAATACGACTCCACTGTGTGTGTATGCCACAGCGGGGCTGGGACCGAAAAAATGTAGTTGTTGTCGCTTTTTGTTAGCCTGCCACCGTGTAGGTAGTGCGCCGGCGTTGCGCTTCCACCTCCTTCACCTCCTCCAGCTTCTCCAGCTCCTCCAGCTCCTCCGGCTGCTCCTCCTGCCCGGGCTTGCATATCTGCAAGACAATCAACAGCAGCAACTTCAGCGGGCAGCGGCAACAAGTAGAACTCACCCAGTGGCGCTCAGTGGCCACAGAAGGGAGTTACTCCTCCTCTGGCAGTGCCACCAGCGCAGTCACAGTCACCAACAATTGCCACAAGACACTGAGGAAAAAGTCAACTAGTTCTTGTTTTAATGAAAAGCTGTCCATAAATCATAGCTTTACTCTGAAGTGAAAATAAGAAAGAATTCTTAAATGCCTGGTGTTTAGCTTGCAAAAAGCATTGCCTACTTTTTAGCGGCTGTTTTACAGCATTTCTGTAAGGGAAGTGTTCTAGATTGCTCAAGAAATCAATACAAGTTTTTAGAGCCCTTAAAAATGTGTCTAAAAGTAAGCAATTATGTTTTTAGGGACAGCATTCAGTGTAAAATCATGTAGAAGAAATTTGAGACTCTTTTTTAGGGTTCTAAAAGTCAAATCAGTTTCTCTAGCACTTGCACCTTAAAAACCTCTAATATGGTTTACAAAATAAACTTAATATATACAAATTACTTTTAAATGTATAGGTATTAGTCTTAACAAGAAAAAACTATTCAGGGAAACAAACAGTTCAGATCTTAACTAGATTCATTCTCTATAAGCAGAGCTGTAAGTATTGCCATATGTATATCTTTCTTAATAAAAATCAATCCCTATTTTTCCCACAGTGCAAGCAATTCTGCCTCCTGCTCCGCTTCAACCCAGCGAATCTTCGTTTTTGGGTGCAACGAAACATTTTTAATTGGTTTTGTTTCATTTTGCGCCGCCACTGGCCCGGGCCAGACAGCCCCGCCACAGTGGCTAGCAGCAAAATTGCTGGGCTTTCGGCCAGGCCCAAACCGAACCGGGCCGAGTTAACCATTGTCTCTCGCTCTCGGACACAGACGGGGCAGAAATTGACGAACTGCCTTAAATAAGCAACTCAAGGTTGGCTGCCAGTTTTCCCTGAAGACTCCACGCAAACGATACACCAACTGCAGCTCCAACTCCAAGTCGGAGTCGGAGTTGGAGTCAGTCGATCGGTGGCCACATCAAGTCAACAAAAGATTGAAAACTCAATATAGCACCGACGAATGGGGCAGGGACTGGCATTGGGAATGGGAATGGGACTGCGACTGGGAATGGGAATGGGAATGGTAATGGGGGAGCGACGCGGCAGGGACAGACACGCAAAACGTTGGCCCGTTCAAATCCCAAAATTGGCAATTTATCCTTTATGAACTTACAAAATAGCCGCCGTTTATACCAAAACAAGTTAATTCGTCCGGGAGTCGGAGTCGGAGTCCAAGTCGAAGCTCGAAACTTGGAACTTGGGAGCAGTTTGCAGAAACAGAAACAGAAACCGAAGCAGTCACAGACACACACTCGATGTCTGAGCTAGAAAAAGCACAGGAAAAATTATTTCAGATCCAATATTATTCACAAATTAAAAGCTTGAATTTGTGTTTGGTATTTAAAGAGCGAAGGTAAATCATTTATAAATAAAGGGCTGTTCTTGATTCTAAAATATAAATATAACTCTACATTTTCCAATACCTCAAGGTGTACTGAAAAATTAATTTAAAAAGAATATTTTGCTAATTAAAATAGGAAGAATGTAAAATGTATCTGTGTTCAGCTACAGAAAATGTATTTACTAAGCAGATCTATAATTTATTTTTTACTCCTAACACAATTTATTTAAAGTAAACAAAAATGACATATTTCAGATAATATTGAAAATGTTAATGAATTTGTTTATGAAAAATATTGTTATAATTATTGGTAATAAGTTTCCTTATTAACTTAAAATAATTCACCAAAATCTAGGCTTATTTTTTCCTCTGCAGCACTGGAGCTGCTGACGATGACGAAGGGCCGCCAGGAAAACAATGAAGCCAACACAGACGGACGGATTGCAGAGGGCCAGGTGAGCCAGCCAGGTGAGGCAGAGGAGGAGGAGCAGGAATTGGTAGCAGGAGGAGAAGGTCTAGGGGGAGGGGAAAGGAAGCTGCGCAGGCGGCGATGGCGGCGCATTAAAGGCCAAGCCGAAAATGCAACGCTCTGTGGCTCCAAACCGAACCGATCCCATCCGAGTCGGAGCATGGCTTTAAATAGATGTGCCCAAGTTTAGACAATAAAGCCATAATTGTGCATAAGTGCGCTACACGGTGACTACGTAAGCGAAAAGGACGACTACTGTTGTCTTGGGAAGGCGGGAAGGCTAAAAGGACAAAGGGGAGGAAGGCCAAAATTTGTTAGGGTTCCGTTCCCACAGTCACCCAATAAAAGCTTAAATGATGCTACTTAATACTTGATATTACATTATATTAAGTTAATAATCATATAAGGGATAAAGTTAAAAAAATGTTTCAATTGTGTTAAGTCTTAAGTAAAAATCTAAGAAGTTATAATAACAGACTAATAATTGCAAAGCCTTTAATTTAAAATAAATAAAAGAAAGGAATAAATCTCTTGCCTTGTAAAAGAAAAATGTCTAAAATTTAAATAACAAATTGAGTTCTCAACCGAAAAGCTTAAATAAAAATTCAAAACGTAATAATTACAGAGTTCCCTGCTCAGAAATACTCCACATTTTGATCCCTCTTTTGGGGCGTCAAAATCAGTTACTACTTTATGGACACCGCCTGGCTGAACTATCGCTCCGCCCGATCTTTATTTGCCATTATGCCCGACTGCACTTGGGCTGGCATGTCATTTGCCAGGTCTGCAGAGGATTGGCACAACAAGGAGAGAGGAGCCTGAGGAGCTAGGGGCGGCTGAGGAGCAACTCCCATGGCGACCGCCTGGCTAATTGCACACAAATCTGTTAAGGCAATTGGCAAGGCTGGCAGCTGATGATCGGAGCTGGCCGGGGCCAATCAGCGGCGGCGGCGACAGGTGCGCCAAAAAGGCAGGCTAGAACACGACATGTTCCCAGCAGCTAGCTGCTACCAGCTACCAGCTGCCAGATCCCTAGCCCAGCCCGAATCCGAGCCCCCAGACACAACATGAAACACATATGAAACACTCCGCACAGCCAGAGCCGCGGTTTCAGCTATGATAATGTATATTTTATGAGTTAATTTCCAGTGGAGATCGCGTGTTGCCCACGGAGCCTTGATGCGACTGCTGCCTGTGCGCCGCTGCTCCTCCGTGTGCCGCCCTTCCAGCTGGGATCCCATCCCGTCCCAGCCGTGCGCTCATCACGCTTCACAAGTTCGCAGCTTGTGCGGAGGCCCCAGAGCCCGGCTCATAATTCTCAGGCCGCCTAACAAGATGGGCTTGTGAGTGCCTCTGTGTGAGTGTGAGGAGAGTGGCGGCAGTTCCCATCTCCCAAAGCCTCCTCCGGGCCCCAGCTCCTCTCGGCCACTCTGCGGCGGCTTTGTTGCGGTCTGTTTTCGGTTTGTCTGGCCATTTCGCTTCGCTTTCGGCTCAACATCAACTCCAGCTCCAAGTCCAAGTCCAACTCCAACTCCGACTGCGAATGCAACTCCAAGCGATTCCGATTGCGACTCCTCCAATTCGCACTTTGGTTAAATTAGTTGCGGTCTGGGAAGTTTGGCCACCATAATTTCCCGTGGCGTTTGCCGACCCGACAAACTTCACCAGCCACTCCACTTAACAAGCCGACAGACGCCGCAGTTACTGCTGTTGCGACTTGCTGCTGCCGCTGCTGCTGCTGCTGCTGCTGCGACTCTTGCTGCTGCCAAGTGTGTGACCGAGAGCGCTGATTGAAGCCGCCTGCATCAACGCCATCTCCATCGCCATCTCAGATCTTCATCGCTGCACAGTGGGCCAGGTTAAGGTGGAACCAGATAAAATCCTGACACCATATGTAATGTATTGTTTCTCAAATGTAATTGATTTTTATTAAATCTAATAACTTATAACTAAGTTAGAAATATATATACTTTACTAATAAATTTACTAATATCTAAATTTTTGTATTCTAAAAATTCTAAAAAATGTCGTAAAATTAAAGAAAGCTCAATGTAAATGTCACAAGGCAAATTTAGGAAAACTTACGATAAATTTTACTTTAACCTTCATTTAAATTTAAAGTTTATTGAAAATTGGTCTAATTAATCTATTACAGCATTGTTTCCCCAAAAAGTAAGCTTGCCAGTTAGCAAATTTCTCTTCCCAGCCTGAGCCAGCATTTAAACCTAATGTTTAACGTAAACCTAGCCTGTTTTAGAGTTAAAACACTATTTTTTAGTTGTATGAAGTGTTACAGGACATTTTAACTACGTTTTACTACTCATATAAATGCAACAAAAATATAAAAGAGCCCTAATTTTATCAATACAAATCATAGAAAAATTTAAAATAGAAAACTTATTTAATTCAAATCCTTTTATTGGGATTATTATTAATACTTAATTGAAGACACTACCTTCCCTTTCCTTTACTGCAAATATGCAAGATCGTTAATTTTATGAATATATCATAAGAAAAACGTAAATTAAAACTTAAATTGTTAAACTTATTTAATTTAAAACAGGGGTTATTATTAAATATTTATGTTAAGAACCTTCCTTCGTTTTCCGTTTAAATTTTTGGTCATATCTTGCTTGCTCTAGCCCACTGTGCACTGCCGCTGTAGCCGTAGCAGTTGTTGTTGCTGTTGCGCCTTGGTGTTGGTGCTGCTGCTGCTGCCGCCTTCTGCTCACGTTTCGCCGGCCCCGAAATTGCAGCAGCTAAAGGATTAACCTCAAATTTCTGCTGGCGGTGTTTGGCTTTCAACGCTTAATTGGTTGTGAAATCATCATTATCACATGGACGACGCGACGATGGCGTTGGCGTTGGCCGTGTTTGCCACTCATCTCAGCTCGCCCCATGCCCGTCCTCTATCCGCGTCCCGATCTGGAGATCTCGATCTCGATCTCGATCTCGAAGATGTTGTTGCTGCTGATGATTGTTTATTAAGCAGCGCCAGCGAGCTGCGTGTCCTGCCATCTGTCCGGCCTCCGGACCCGACTCCATCTCCGACTCCAGATCGGATCGCTCCAGACCTGGCCATATAATTTGCGCATGATTCATTTATGATTGAGAGCTGACTTCGACTTGTTTATACAAAACCCGTCAGCATCAGTCGGCATCAGATGCGATGTCTATCCGAGCAGCACAGCGGCAGCAGCCAGAGCAGCGGCAAATTATAGGCCAAGACCACCAAAGCGTTAACTGAAATATTTAGCGAGTTTGTTTCTTTGATTTCCAGGAAGCCTCTCGGGCCCAGTCAAATGAGCGCCGCCGCTCTTTAATTAAGCTCCTCGGCACCGACCTGCCTTTGGCCGCCAGCAGGAAGTGCATTTACTCCATTCCACCCCCAGCCCAGCGTTCCAAAAACGAAAAGATAAACTGAACAAAAAATGCGAGAAGTACAACTGAAATGCCCGGCAAGCTCAGCGAAGCGTTGACATGAGTTCACCTTTTGGGCCGCTGCTCCTGCCGCCCCCAAAAATACACCGAGAATTAAATTAAATTTTGTTTTGCCTAAGTTATTAAGTTCTTGGAAGGCTCTTGAGAAAATGTTGCCAACTTCTTGGAAGTTTTTTTCAAGAATTTTGAAAAAAGTTAAAGTTCCAAAGATATACATAAAATGGGAAGGCAATAAATAACTTGTATACTTTTAAGGTAAATGGTCCACAAATTTATGTAAAATCGGTTTAGATTTCCTTGGATAACACTATTAATAAAATCATTCGATATTTTTAAAGAATTACGAAAAGAAGTTAAAGAAATATTCAGCAATTTTCAGAGCAATACAAATTGTAATACACTTAATAAGTTACTGAGGTTCTTTATGTTTAATATAATTTGTAGGTATGTGGTCTAAAAATTTAAGTAGATTTACTTTAAATTTCTTTGGAAACAACCAATAACTAAATCTATTAATAATATATTTGAATTAATAATTGGGATTCGTGATTAAGAAGCTTAAAAAAAGAAATATGAAATGAAACAAGATATTTACCGAATTTCAACAGTCGGAATATCGAATCTTCTTGTTGCTTTTCAGAGCAAGTTTTAAGTTTAATAAGATTTTAAATAAAGAAAAAACCTAGCAAACTTTAAAATAAATAAATATTATAGAATTATGATAACTACATTGTTTCTTTTTATAGAAAAGATAGAAACCCTTAATACTATTAAACGCTAAATATTTCTTAGTTCAAACAACCATTTTAATTTAAAGCATAACAGAAACTGTTAAGCTTTTGATTAAGCTTTAGAATCACATTTGTAGTATCATTAACCCTCTAATCTTAATTTAAACTATTTTGTTTAATTTTTCTCTCTGTACATACAGTCAAATACCTTGCTGGCATGCCAACCGACAAATCGTAATAAAAGACACAACGGGAGGGTTGCCAAAAATGGTACACTTCGTTCTGCGTTCGGCGATCTGCGATGTGAGATCTGCGATTTTCCCCCAAAAAGCAATAGCCACAACTGCAACATCTTCGACGACAGCGGCTGCCCAACATTAATCATAAATTACCAGGTCGTTGAGTTGGCCAAAAGGGTGGAGCGGCGGCCGAAGCGGAGGAGGAGGAGCTGTGGGGAGAGAGGGGAGACGCCCCAACGTGTGGCGAGGTGTTCGCTGTGCGCGTTTATAAATTTTGCCAAGCGCCAGGCCAACTCCGAGCCCAGGCAGAAAAGAGACTCGGACTCTGGCCAAAAGAAATGATCATCTTCATCATTGCCGACCGACCCGGCCGGGCCACGTACTAAAAAATGTGAGATATGGCGGCAGCAGGCCAAGGTTATAATTGGCCCAAAGCGGCTAACAAACGAGAGGGGCACAGCTCGTAAAGCAGACGAGGACGGCCCAAAGAGAGTCTCAGCCAAGATGAGGGCCAGGATGCGACCAGGATGCGCGACCTGTGGGCAGCCCACAGTGATGCGCACGTGCTTAACCTCTGACTTTGTTTTCGACCATCATCATCAGCTCAGTGCCCATATCTTCTGCTGCTGCTCCTCCCCTCGGCCAGCACCGTCGGCGGCGGCTTCTTCAAGTCGGAGGAGCCGTTTTAGAGGAGCTGCTGCCGTAGTAGCCTGGCGATTAGCCGCGGATCGTTGTTTACTGGGAACCGAGCGCGGAGGCCGTGAGAGGTTGTTTATGGCCCGCCCAGGCAACGCCCCCTTGGCTGGGAACCGAGGGGGAGGAGCCGGAGGAGTATAGCTTGCAGACTTTGGTTAAGTCGATGGCGAGGTTAAAGGCGAAGAGCTGGGCGGGGCGGGGAAGGTTATGGGTTCATTACATATATGGACAGGCTGATTATATGTCTAATTGTTAAGGCAGAGAGAGATATTCGGATATTTAATCATATTTAAAGTAAAATTTCATTATTTAATAGGGTAAATATATATTCCTAATATTTAATAATAATTTTAATGGTTTCCTCTGATGCTATACCATGCAATAAATGCATATTTATTCACTTGACTGAACCGTAATAATTGATTGCTTCACTTATAACTAAATCAATTTTCCTTGCATGCCAATGAAGTAAGTAACTTGCATAACTTGCATATTTAAATTTATTTGATGAAGATTTTCCAAGTCAGTGAACTTCAACGCGATGCCACAATAGGGAACGGAGAAGGGAATACCAAAGCGAAGGACTCGCCCACACACCTCCTCCAAGAAGGACATTCCCTGGCACATCTGCATCCATCCTTCCCTGGCAGACAATGCAATCTATTTTGTGATCCGCTGACAGGCATTTGCAATGCGAAGGAGCGGCGGTCATGGCGCAGTGACCAGTGGCCACCAGCCAGGACTCGCAGGACAAACGCCGCCGCCTGACTGGCTCCGAGCCAAGAGTATTTACTGCATTTTGAGGACAGCTCGTAAAAAGAGGAAATGTGACCGCTTTAATTGCGCCACAGACTGCGTTGCAAAATTCAATTTGCCAGCAAACACAAATAAGGATAAAAAGGATATATAGGAGAGACAACAATTTCAATCTGTTCGATTCATAAATACGCAAATTTGCCCATTGAGGCGCATGCAAATATTTTGCCAAGACACTTCCATTTCGCCAGAGCCTTCTAGCATAGTCAAAGTGGTTAGAAAAAATCAGAGACACTGTCGCAAGGATACAACGTTATCCTTCCCAGCAACAGCATTATCATCATCATCCTTAGCATCATCCTCATCATAGTTTTCAGCCAGGATTGTGCTAGTGCGAGTGCCTGTGCATTTTTGTAGCCAACTTACAGGAATCGCGGCGCCAAAAACTACTAAAAATAAAGTTTGCATTTTGTCTATTTGTTTCCTGTCGCCTTGCCTCAGTCCCCCTCGTCCCTTGGCTTCAACTTTTCCGCTTCCCCCCCGGCAACATAAACCCAGAAATTGCCATAAAGACAGGTTGACAAGTGCGGCAAGTAAAAAACAGGAGATGGAAATAGTGTCTTCTTTTGAATTGGTTAACTACATTACATTTAGCATTGAAAATATGTAGAAAAATTGATTAAATTTTATAAGGAAAATAATCGAGATTGAAATATTATATCAATAATCATATTTTAAAACATCTTTTTTTAAATTATTTTTATACGTTTTGGTTTAAGACATATAATTAATAATCCAATTATAATTATAATCCAATTAAGTAAATAAAAATGTACAACAAAAGTATAATGTAGTAAATATATAAATATATATAAAAAGAATAATACCTATAATTATAAATATTTTCACTAAAGAACAATTTTATTTTATTTCAAGAATTAAAATAAAAATTGAGCTTAATAATTGTAATTTTAATTATATTCTTAATTTGAATTGTAGTGCTCTTTTCAATATTACTTTATATTATTTGTTCCACTTTCGTATGTGTGGGACAGGTTCAGCGAGCGTTTTGAATGTATCGCCCCACTGTGCAATCTGCAAACACAGCTACACTCTAAACAATTGCTTTAAATATGTAAATAATAAATAACACAGGAAAATAGGGATTGACTAAGTACCACATACTATAATTCTTTACTAAGTGCTTAAAAGAAAATAAAAGATTTATTTTCTAGTGATCTTCAATGGACCGTGAAAATAATAAAACACTTGCATAACCAAATAAATTCTGAATTTATTTTTATACGCACTTCTTGTAACAATAAATAAATAATAAATCAAAAAATAAATCAAAGGCTCAAGACCTCACCGGAAACGGCGTTGCCAAATTTTATGTCGAATACAACAATCTTACTTAATTTTTACACATGGCGCATTTTGGCGCCACCTACTTAGAATTTGCCGAACCTACGCATGTATACCTTTGGCTGGCAACTAAATGCGCCAGATGGCGCACGTTTCAATAGTTGCCGCCATCTGCTGGGCAAAGTGAAAAACAACCAATTCGCCTTACGTTCTACGTAAGACACAACGTAAGAGGTTTGAAAAAAACCGCGAAATCTTTAACAGCTTTTGCTAACTTTAAAAATCAATTTTCTTACCTACATATAGTCACTAATCCTTAATAGTTTATAAGTAGCTTAGTGAAAGGGAATGTATGTGAGGCTTAAGGGCGAGCAAGTTGTCCCTGAGCCTGAGGTTTTCCTATAAGTCTATCACGTTTTTGTGATACTGACAATTTATCAATTTTTCAGGATATTTGTTGTGATTTTGAAACAGTGATAAGCTGAAAAAATTATACCAAGTCTGGATGGATTATAAAAATGGATTAAAAATATTAATTATGTTAGAAAGACATTAATGTACGTTCGTTGCAGATTATTATAAAAAATAAGTGTAAGAAAGCTGTATTAGAATAAAAAAAGAAATAATTATCAAACTTTATCACAGTATAAAATAAATAAAAAGTAACAAAATAAATAAAAGTAGATGATTATCTTCACAGTTTTCCCGCAAATCTGACAAAACCCACCTGAAACCCTAGACTTTCGGCCACCAAACTTATAAATCCTTTGCGGATGCAATTTGGAATTAATTACGTCCACTAACTTGGCCAGGAATCGGAGTTTGCGGTGAGGCAAAGCCAGAGCTTCGGCCCAGCTTATGCTGAGGTTACAAATTCTCATATGTCGCCGCACACAGGACACAGGACACAGGGAACAGGACACAAACTGATGGACACTTCGGGCCGGGGGATTGACGCAGCGTTAAGACAAGAGCATTTAACGCTTCAGCACGTTTCCAATTCAATTTTCAGAGCCGAGGCAGGGAGGAGTTCCGGGATGGCAGCGCCAAGGAAGCCAAGGCGTTGGAGCGTGCGAAAACTTAAGCAGACGCACCGAGCATGACAAACGAGGCTAAAAGGACAATGCCGGCAAAGGATGGCGATAATGAATGCCAACGGTAAGCGAATTATGGCCAAAAAAGCGGAAGCGCAGTGTTTAATGAAGATGCCTGCAGTGGCAGTGGCGGCCGAGCAATAAATCAACAAATTACGCGTGCCAAAATCGAAGAAAGGGCTGTCTATTGCTATTGTATCTCTTAGATACTGAGATATAAATGCACAGGGAAAAAAAAAATTACAAATTGTTATGAAGGAGAATTTAATGAAGGACAATTACTTGAATTTTGAATATTCATGAGGAAAATGGTAAGGTATTTGAATTGAATTTTTAAGTAAGCTTTGTGTCGCACAAAATTTAGGGAAAATAAATACATTATAAAAAAATTCATGAATATTTAAGTTAAATAAAATTCAATTCAGTTAAATATGTATATGCATCAAAATTATATCGAAATTGAAATCAAAAATACCCATATCAAATTTGAATTTTTGAAATAATTTTTAAGCAAGTTAAATATTTACTTGATAACTAATTATAATATTTTAAAGTCCCATCATTAATAATTGAAATCCTCTTTGATAACATAACATTTAAAAATCAAAAGTAAAATTAAAATGTGCAAATATATTAGAAGACTATAAGAAAAAAAAACTCCGATTACTTAGTATTTGAACATTGATTTAACACTTTAAGTTTTTAACACATGGGGAATACCCTATATATATATAAATGTAAAATTTTAATAATACTACAAGCTTAATAATAATCTAAATTCAAAATTGTAATAATACTATAAAAATAATAATAATTTATAATAAACAAAAATGTATATTTTAAATTAAGCAAAACATTAATATTATCTCCCCATTTTCGCTTCTGTGTAACTCTCTTACCCACCTCTATTACCCCCCAATCTCGGCCATATTTGTGCGCAGAAACAATAAGTGAACCGCTTAAAAATGCATAAATCAAGGCCCAAAACGCAGCCGAGGGAACTGAAACAAAGGCAGGCGAAAGGCAACTGTCAAAATGATAATCGCCAACAACTGTTGAGACTGTCTTGGCCTTATGACAAATGTTGCCGCCGAAGAGGGTGGCCCTGCACTCACCACTCACTACATCCATTGTGTTCTTCGCACCCAATCATAATCAATGTACGGCGACAAGTCCGAAAAACACATTTTACTTATTAGTTACAGCCTTTCAGAGTGAGAGCGGGGAAGGAAGAGCAAACACACCATAATGGATCAGGGCAGAACTGAACGATTCCGAGCCATCCATCTACTTTTGGCGGCGAGTGTTGGTAGGTAAGTAGGATAAGCTTTAAAGCCAGTTAAGGATTTTCCTAGGAAACTGCTTCTTTTTTTCAGAAATTTATTTATTATTTCATTCTTAACAGAACTAGAAGGTATAAATACTTTCAGATAGTAAAAATCTAAAGGATTTTTAACGATATATCATATAGGCATTGCAGGATAGAAAAACTAGCATATAAATTAAAATTAAAACATTTTGGGCATAGTTAAAATTGATTCTTAAGATCCCAATATCAATCCGAAAGGACCTACGATTCCCTGAAGTTTTCTTCCTTTCTTATTTTTATATTATTTTCCCTAAAATCTCACCATAAACAGGACGAACTGCCATCACTGTCGTCGTGTCATCCCGGTCATAATCATAAAAACAAATGCAAAACGCAAAAGCCAACACCCGGACAGGACATTCCCCCTATTGTGAGTGTGTGTGTGTGGATTGTCAACCCCTTAATCCACTTGTTTCCCAAGCTCATAATCCTCTCTTTGACTGATGCCCATGCCCATTATCATAATCTTGTCGGTGCTGATGGGTGGCTCTGGGTCGTCCAGCTGACCATTTTTGGATATTATTTTCGATATGATTTTGAGTATTTTGCTATGGGCTCAGAGATGGCAATCGGATTATCAGCGGTACGATTGAAATCTGTCATGGTGATTAATCTTTGGCAAAGTAAACATGAATAGTGAAAGTCATAATAACAATACAAGACACTGGAGTTCGTACAAAGTGTTTTTTTACAAATATATCTTGTGACTATTAAGTAATTGGTGTTGTAACTTGAGCACTAAAATTAAGCACATTAAAATCATATTATTTGATTATGTTCCACATAATTTCAGCTTATAAAATGAGACTATACGATGCTTTTAATTACATTTATCAAATTTAAAATCTCTGTTAAATAATCTAGTTACCTTTAATACAACTAATTTGTAGTTTTAAGAGTATTCTTCAAGAGGCTTCAGAATTTAAATATACACATAAAGAAAAAATTTCGTTATTAACCTTACCGCAATATGTAAAATTTTTACATCTGTGGAAATAACAAATACTGCACGATGTAGAAAAGGTAAAAATTTCCACATCAGTTTCTATATTCTAAATTCAGGTATGATCATCCATGCAAATCAAATGCTTTTAAGTACTTAATAACTTATTTATCCGTGCAATTTGATCTATGAATGGTTATAATTCAGAGCGACACACAAACTATACCATTTATAGATGAAAACCCACTTCATTCTCTGCTCAGTGCAGTCGTGGCTTTCCATAAAATGTGTTTTCTAATTCACCTCATCTTGATACTATTTTCTGCGGAAGAAGTACGTATTCCTCGAGTTAATTTAAATAAATTGTAAATTTAGATATCCTGTAGATATCTTCTACGTTTGAGTTTACGAACGTCAAATGTGAAACTTTCAATTCAACATTCAATGACTTCGAATACTGCTTCTTGAAATCGGTCAATCGGACTTACAAGTATGTGTCAGTGAAAGCGAGGCTGTATCAAATTCCCATAAGAAATATCAAGGTATGGACCAAATCTTGCCTGTATTATTTATACTAGATAACTTTGTATTTTAGTTTAACTTGGTGACATACCAGCGACTGAATGGATATAAGCCATTCCTGTACAATATTACTATAGATGCCTGCAAATTCCTGAAAAATAAAAAAAAATATCCCATTATGAAGTTCTTTTTTGATATTGTGGACCCCTTTGCAAACTTTAATCATACGTGCCCTTACAGTGTAAGTCACCTTTAGCTTTCCTTAACTTAAAATTTAAGTTTCCATTGGTTTTTAGCATGATATTATAATTGAAAAGATGTCAATCGGTGCTGTCAATCAACATTTAACAGAAACATTTAACAGAAATCCTGCCATTTCCCAAAGGCAATTACTTGTGGGAAACAAACTGGTACGCCGATGATATTAATCGAGCCGTGGTCAAATTTTATGGAACCCTTTCATAAGTTGTAAATTTATCAGCTTATTAATTAACCCCTATTCGAAACTACATGTATATGAATACAACAGATTTTCTTAATACTACTAAATATCCTCAAATAAAACTATTCGCCATTACTCAAGCTAAGACTACAACAAGAATATATCACAAAATCAATTTGTTTTGAAAGGACAATAAATGAAAATCAGAACAATACTTCAGATAATGCCTTAGAGGACCCACCCCTCCGCCTTAAACCCACACCAGGAATTATGGCCAAGGCGAAGGGCGAGAAGCAACCCCCTTTGGAACTCGGTCTCTATTAAAATATGCGCATATGTAATAAGTAAACCGCTAAGCAGACACCGATGGGCCACTACGACGACCAAAAACGAGTCAACCACTTAACACCCAATTGAAAAGTGTGACCCAGTTTTAAAGGAAGATTTGGCAAGCGTTTAATGTAATTGCCAAAGTCCATTTGCGGCATCGACACATCGACATATGAGGAATATTCGAATGTTTTCAAAGCAGCAGCAGCACATATGGGAGAATCGAATCCTACGTAATGGATGCCATAATTCCGCGCTAATGTTGCAAAAATGTGCAGAGCTGGAAGAGCGGATCGCAGCGGCACTGTGACAACAATGGAAACTAAGCTCATAAATTACCATGACAATGGAATTATGCTCTCTAATCCACCCCGAAAAGTTATTGAACTCTCCAGCTATCCAGCTATCCAGCAGAAGCGTAAATCTTGCCCGCCTGTCATAAATTCAACTGTTTTCGCATTCGATTTCGGCTTTTAGCGAGGCGAAAAATAAAGAATAGAATATTATTTATCCGCTTGAGGCAATCGCAGAAAATGGAATGGCAATTTTAATGCAATTAGCATCAGGAGGAATGCCAACCAAAAAGTGGATACCATTTATTTTTCTCGCTCTCCCTCCGGTTTTCTCTGTATTTTCCACAATTATTTTTCGTTTAAGGCAGAGTTTGTGAGCAAATGTAGAGTAAATTTATTCCGCATGATTAATTCAAGATTCGATTTTGGAAAATCAACGACCAAGCGAACGGAAAAAAAGCCGAGCAAGTAAAATATTTGTTCAAGGTGTTTGCAGAACTTGCAGAAGCGCTGGCAAACGGAAAATCAACGAATCGAAGTCATTACATATGATAATGCAGGTAAACTAATGTAATGAAAATTCAATGAGCCCACGAGCCACATAAATTATTGACTGTTTATCGGAGAGGAACATCGCTTGGCTTGAAAATTATAGAAACAAGTGTATTACTCTAGGCAGGTGCAGTAAAAAAAGCAAATTGTAGGTTTTTATCTAATTTAAGGGACTTAAAAAAGTCAACTTTGTGATTTAATATAGGTAATATAATAAAGTACCTAAAGATAGTACAACATTAATATTATAAATTGACTATATAACTGAAATTATTAATATTATAAATATGCTATCGGATTAGTAACTACATGGTACTAGTAACACAAATATATATTTTGTTACTAAAAATAGTAATTTAGTAGTAATTTCTATCGTAATAATTTTAAAAGGATTTATTTTAATTGCAGAATTTTACATACATTTTTAGAGTATTTTTAATAATCTTAATATTGGCTATAATTCATTATTGGAACTTTTCCTAAAATGATAATAAAAGAAACTAAAACCAAGTCTCAAACTTAAGGAAAAACTTAAACTGGTTAATAATTAATATATATTTGTTTATAAAAAATATATCAAAAATTTAAATCTTAACAGTTTAAGAACTATTTTCTTGACTTGCAGAATTATAAAAAAATATTTGAGAGAATTTGTAATAATCTGAATATCCACTATAATGTACAATCGAATCTGTTCCTTAAATATAAATAAAAGAAACTAAAGACAAGTCTCAAACTCAAGGGAAAACTTAAACTAATATCAATATAGTACTAGTTAAAAATATATCTATTATACTTTTAGTATACTAAGACTATTACAAATCCTGAATTACACCCTCCTTAATTATTCCTCCTATTTAAAACGATAAATTAAAGATGAGAAAGATATCCAAAGACTTGAGCTCATCTAAATGTAGATCTCACAAAAGATTCCTATCAAATGAAGGGCATTTCATCCGCTCTGCCAAGGGAAACCCGAAAACTAGATCCATCTAAAACAAAGTCAATTGGGAATTTCGCTACAACCGCAACTGATCAGCTGCTCGGATACGGTTTTGTATATGCCCGAAGGGACCAGCATATGCTGATGCCACATTAGATCGACGACTCACTTGTCAGCCTGGCCGACTTTATGGCACCCAACCAGGCCGGCCGGCGATGTTTATCGCCCCGCCGATGCACCAGTTCCAATCAGAGAGTCAAAGACCGAAAGGCACCCTAGGGATCTGGGGAAACTGGGAACTGGAAACTGGGTACTCCTCACTGGGAACCAGAGAACCCTGGCTAGCATCCCGCGGAGCAGCGCATTTTCTCGCGCATATGTCAGCATTTTTTCAAATTGGAATCGAAAAACGCTGCACTAACAGCATTTTGTGGTTTTCAGCATAATTAAAGGCAGACGGAGAATGGAAGGAAGAACCCTCCTTTTTCGGCACCGCCCCGGACAGATCGTAAACGTCGAAAAACGTAAGGTGTCCCCGGACGGGGTTGCGATTGAGGACTCACGAGGAGTGGTTGGCAATTGGGAGTTGTGAGTCCTGAGTTGGGAGTGCAGTGTTCGGCGAGTTTACAAAGCCATCAATGGACCATAAACTAAACACTTTTTAAATGCTGAACGAAGGCTGGGCAAAGCAAAGTATCCTCAGAGAGTCCTTGTTGGCACACTGGGAAAATTTAAGAGATGCTTTCAAGTCATTTAATATTTGGTGTGGGTGTTTAAATAAGAGAAAAGAACTGAAGTCGAAACTATCGATATTTTATTATAGTTTTATCAATTAATTCGATATTGTTTGTTTGTTTTATTTTATAGAAAATGATCGGTACTTAAAATATATCTCAAGTTTATTTCCATAAAAATTCAGTCTGCTATGCTTGTGTTTGCCAAATCAGCGATTTAATTTTATAAGTTTACACGATCAAAGACTTATCTATACATGTCAATATTTAAACTTTAGATTGTCTGTAGAATACTCTATTTTCTAAACTAGTCAAACAGGATTTGACATAGTTTTTCTATATTTCAAACTTTAATAATATCACTTGATCTAAAAATACCTCTCTTTTAAACTATCCCGTATGGAAATCAAATTTTCTCTCTCTGTACCATTGTAGAAATCGCACAGATGTTTGCCCGGCACGCGGACAACTAACAAACGCACTCTATTAAAGGGTAGTTTTCATCATTTCCGAGCACCGCACAGTTGGAGTCCCTGCAATTGGAACTATGCCCTGCATTCCGGGCTGATTAGATCTGATTTCGCAAACCGATTCCAAATCCCTGTCAGCCGGAGAGACACAGTGAAACAGGTTCCAAAGGAGAACAACAGGGAGGTCACAATTTATGGCACCAGAAAACGTATTGAGCAACTTTAAATGCGGGTCATCCCAGAGTGGATGTTCGGGGAGGATGAGTTGGCCGAAGCCAAGAGCCCAGAGCCAGGACCCAAGGTGGTGGCAACTGGTGGTAATGACGGTGTCAACTGGTGGTGACTTGGTGGTCGCTTCATTTGTGCAGCTTCGCTGAGCATACGCTGCACATCCGCCAAATGTTGCATGTTTTCCTTATGAATATGTTTTGCAAGTGGAACTGAGAGGGCTTTTTAAGCACCGATCTGGTTATTCCCTTTAGGGTTTGATACAAAATATTTCCTTTAAGGTGGTTTTGTATTGATATTTTTTTAATTAAATATTTTGTATAAAATCTACGAATAGAATATTGCTGGTATACATTATGTTTCTAAAGGATTTGGATCAGTTTTAAAAATAATTCGAAAGCAATTATTTACCCATTTTTAATAAGTTTTCATTGAAGTTTTGGTTTATCCCTAATTTACGTTTCATTAAAATTTAAACTCAATACAATTAATAGAAAAATATAAGTTTACGTTGGAGGAAGAATCCTATTTAAAATTTTAAATCAAAAACAAAAAGACATACAGAGATTTTCTTTCTCCCTGAAAATAATATTAAAAGCAAGAAAAAATTATATTTGAAAAAGCTAAATACACAATTCAAAGTATTACTTTATTATACAAGTTATAATATCAATAGTTTTAAACATATTTATATTTATTAAAAATTAAAATAAAGTCCTTTAAAAACCCTTGAATAATATAAAATAAATTGCTCATATAAAACTCGGCTAAGCTTACTAGAAATTCTACAAGTCTCGGCCTAACACCCTGCAAAGTTGAAGAACCTGGGAGTGGCTGTTCCTGTTCCTGACCCACTTGAAGGGGGAAGAGGACTCTTGACATTATGGCTAGCCAGAACCAGAACCGGAGTCCAACACTTGGCAACTGTTGCGGGCTGCGTTTCCGATTTACGAGTTCGAATTGTTGAATGTGGCTTTGTGTTGCCGAGCGGGGGCTGTGGCATATAGTCGAGCCGAGGCGCATAAATATTTATGCCGCATTCGATTGAGAGCTTCTCAAGCGTAAGCATTTTAGATAAAGCCATCGAATCAGAGGCACCCCACCTCCGGGCCAGGTGCAGTTGTGGCCCGTTGCCGTTTTGCATATGACAGCAGAAATGCCTGTGCGGCGGCTTGATTGCGGGCGAATGTGCGTCTCGAGCTGATTGGACTGGGGAGGCACTGGAAAACGCACCCGGATCGAGAGCACATCGTCGTCAGCCGATTTGTTAACCAAAACAAGAGCTCTAATCCGGGCAGGAGACTAACCTAGCCCCGAGGCCACCGCAAGAGCCACCACCAACGCCTTGTTAGCGACCGACGACCCTCATTCGCGCGCTTTTAATCCGTTTAAATGAATGACAGTCTAATTGGAGGATTTGCCAGCCGGAGGAGGACGACAACAACGACGAGCCGTGGCCAGACGGCTCCTTAATAGTGACAAAGTCCTTGCCATATGCTTGGAAAAAACCACATGTTATTCACGGTATTTAAACAAACAGCAACAGGGCGGAACAACCCTCCGCGTACTCCAGATCCAGATCCAAAACCAAATCCAGGCCCGCAGTAACCCTCAAGCCCTCCAACCCTCAGACAATTAGGTTCTCTGTGCCCTGCTCTCGCCCTCGGCTCACGTGAAATCCAATTCGAATTTTTATTTAATGCGCGAAAAGCACTTGATTGGATCCAGAACTGGGCCCAGCTCGAGTTCTAGTTTGCCCAGCACTCCAGGGACACTCCATTCTCGGAGGGCTGTGTGGGGTGGCAAGTGCAGGAAGCAGGAAGCAGGAAGCAGGAAGCAGGTCGCAGGACTTGGGCAGAATGCAATTTCTAAAGAAACTTTTACTATTGGCACAACTAAGCTCATCATAAAAAATATACTATTCCTTTTGACAAGATCGTGGGTTAAAATAAAAAAATATTATTTGAAAGTTCATAAATATATTTTAGAGAAAGTATGTAATTAACCTCAAATATATATGTATTAATATTCAAACTGAAACATATTCATATATCCTATTGACTTTCCATTTAATTTTCCACCGTGCAAACTAAGAGCTCAGAGTTTCAGGCGGCTTATTTGAAAATTCATAAATATATTTTAGAGAGAGTATGTCACAATCGAAGCATACAAATAGCAATTTTCTGACAATTAACTTCAAAAATATAAATATTCAAATATCCTAATGACTCCATTTAATTTTCCACCGTGCAAACTAAGAGCTCAGAGTTTCAGGCGGCTAGAAGCTGTTTCCTTCTGAATATCCGCACAAACCACACAGATTACGGTAGACAGGCGGCGCATTAACATTAACCAAGAACACAATCTCCAAGGAAAAGGTGTCTGCTGTCTCCGGAATAAACAGAGCCAGGACTCCTCTTCTGCAGCGCCAAAGTTGAAGCAATTAGCATTTACATTTCGCTATCTCACGCCAAGGATAATTGAAACCCGCCGAGGATGCTGCCGCCCCGACAAGGAGGCATAAGGAGCACGTAGCTGTGTAGTATAAACTCTAGTCGAAAGATTGTCATCTTAGTTTTTAATTTGCTTCCTGGGACACTTCCTCCTACTCCTCATCCTCTGTACTTACTCGGGGCTTGACTTAATCACACAAAGGCAATTTCACGCCTTTTTGCGCTTCGTCTGAGCCTGACAACGGGGAATCACTTTGTCACTCGACGGCGGCAGGAAGGTTGATGTATCGACAGTCGCTAAACCAAACAACCCTCCCCCTGCCGTGGTTCCCTAACCAAGTGTATAGTTGGGATTCAGCGAGATCGGCAGGGGTAGATAAGCCAGCAGAGGGTTTAGTGGAAATTTCCTGCTCGATTTGTATATCGGAGATTTGCGTTAATATCCACCAAAAATATTTACAGGACATGGAATGTGTTTGGTATTTTCACTTGACTTTCTACCATCAATGCCGGTCACGTGCCACATATGTGGATATCCATCGAATGAGAAGGAAACATAAATTGGGGTTAATTAATTGTGAACAGCAAGAATTGGTAATATATTTGGGGAAAATTGGCTAGAAAAGATAAGATCTATCAGGTCAATGTGGTTTAAGTTAGTCTTTGTTAGAAATAAGAATAAATATAATGCTAAGAGCATTATTTTCCTTTCATGTGTTTAAGTTATAACTCTTGTACTATAGTATATAAATAGTTCTAAGTTCGATTGTGAGTTTTAAATTCATTTTTAGTGTCTACAAATGTGAAAGCTTAGAAAGTCAAGAAGACATTTTTCATTACATTCAAAACACTGTCAAATGATTTACAATCCAAAGAGACTTACATATATAGGAGCCCTAAATAATATGTACTAATAACAATAAGTATTTTTATAAATTTTGTAATAGCAATGTAATTCGTACTTTATCTAGCATAAGAAGGGAGTTTTCAAAAGATAAAGGCTACAAACTAACCGAATTTTTTGGTACTCTGCGGAAATTTCTTTACTAAAAATAATTGCATAAAAGTGATAAACTAAAGTGATTTAAAATCACAAGAGTCTACAAATAATTTATGCGTTTACAATAAATCCCTCTAATTTATGGCTATATATTTTGTTTTTTAATCCAATCAGCTTATGGCCGCAGCTTTGGCTGTTCGATCGGCAATTAATTAAACACAAACTAAACAATATTTTTAATGAAATGACCATGGCCGAAGGCAATCATGTGTTTAATATTAATTTCGCCGACAGCCAACATGGCGGCCAGGCGAATTATAGGCTCCAGGACACACACAGACACAGCCAGAGAGAGGGCCATAAATATTAATTAAAAATGCAACTCATATGGCAAGTGGAACAATTAGCACCTGAAAATATGCAAACATTAAATTGCCGCTGCAACAACGGACAAAAACGAATGGAAGTGCAACAAAAGGAGCGAAATTTAAATAAAATGTGTGTGCAGGACGCTGGCTCTCTGTCTCTGTCTCTCCGTGGCCATAACAGACACATATTTTGTCCTGGCAATGGCCACATCCTCACATCCGGTCTGCCCGGACACTGGGGTCTAGCCCAGGAAAAAAAGCAAAATAAAAGATGGTGAATCGGGGGCACAGAACGGGACGGAAAACGAACGGAAAACATTGCACAATTTTCTATTGTTGCACCGTATATACCTACTATATTTACTGGCCACACACACAGCGAGCTCAACTGACAAATAAATATTGCAGCCCGGTGAAATCTTTCGGCGCTCAACAAAATATCAAAGATGGGGGGATCGGGGAATCCCCCTCCTGGTATTCGGGTGTGTGCAATATGTAAAGGCTACGGGCAGCATATACTCAAAATCCAACAGCCCGGCAGCAACAAATACCACACGAAACACGGCCACATATTCACACAATCTCGCCGCACGGCTCCCTGCTAAAAAATCGACAAAAACAACCTGTTCGGAAACACTTGCAACAAGGACATCAACGCCGGCGGAGACAGAGATAGAGAGCTAGAAGGGCATCGAGAGAGCAGCACATGCTGGGGGTGGGAGCGAGAGACAAGGAGAGCGAGAGCGGGCCAGGATCAAGCGCCGCCCCTTTTCGAAAAGTTTCCTGCACAGCGAAGGTGAACAGTGGTGAAAGGACGAAATAATAATAATATCAAGGTCTATCTGAAGATTCATTTTGAAATTGGATTTAAACAGAAAATTTTATACTACATTAAATTTTATAAGAAATTTATATTCATTAAAAAAACCTCAAATTTTAACCAAAAGTATGCAGTATTCACACCAGAAATAATATCCTTAATGGCTTTCAATTGATATCCAAGTGGCAATTTATTACTTAGAATTTTAATCCAAAACCCAAAGGACAAGAGTCAATCCAAGTCGATTATGTCAAACCTAATACATCAGAAATGAGTCTAGATGAGATCTTTGGAGACAGTTTCGTCATACGGGAAGAAACAACCAGGCTAGATGAAGATTTTCACGAGTGTTGCCTTAAACTACGTCAAGCGAAACCCTTTAGAAATTTCCAATTGTGTGAAAGCTATAGAATTACTTAATTAATAATTAATAGAAAATGGAATAGGTATAGAAAAGTAAAACATATAAAACTTAACCTGTCCCGTAATTCAATAATCCAAATGTAAAAGTATTATTTTGTGAAAACAAAACAAAAAGAATTCAATAGTACAGACGGTGTGTTATATCTTATCTTTAAGGACGTTAAAAGAACGTTTAATATGTGTAACAACGTATATCCGTTTCTAGTATGTTTCTCCGTAAAAGAATTATACAAGATCCCAATACAATATGAAATCCTGTACAGATCCCTCACTGGCTTCAACCCACTGTGCCATACACAATGTTGCAATGCTGAAACTTTTCGAGCAAGCCAACCTGTCCTGGGATGCCAGCCAACCAGGACTCGTCCTGGCCGTGGCTGGGACAATAAAACCACAGAATATGTTTGCCAACTGGCAAAGCAGATGGACTCCAGAGAGCGAGTGAGAGAGAGACCAGGAGAAAGAGAGGGATAGACCGATAGAAAAGGAGAAAGAGAGAGAGAGAACTGGAACATAAGGGTGGTGACTACTCTAACTGCTCTCTGCAGGACCTGAATCTGAACAGACTCCGAGCAGAATCAGGACAGATGGGCCAAGTACGGAGAGTGGCTGTTCCCATTTGAATGGGACAATATGAGCAGTCGGGAATTCCAACTGGACGCGGTGGTGGCAGTCGGCGGGTACTTAAAGAGGAACAGATTGCGGGCGGCCAGCAGTCGAAACTGGAAGTTCGAGAGGCGAGCAACAGCCGAGAAACTAAGCCAAGTGAAAGCCAACCAATACCCGAATATAACCAAAGACTCAGTGAAAGTGAAAATGAATCTGCTGATGGACAGTATGCCGTCGCACGCGAATCCTGGCCAGCGTCGCTCCACGCCGCCACAGCATGCCGAGCTGAGGATCTCCACATCCTCGCCGCAGCAGCAGCAGCAGCAGCCTCCAGCACAGCAGACCTCCAATCACAACAACAACAATAACGAGACTCCCACATCGCCCTCGGCTGGAGGAAAGACCACCTTGAAGCGCGCCTTCGATGTGGCCTTCCTCATGATGCCCGACGAGCGGATCAAGCAGAAGCAGGCGGAGAAGCAGGCCCGCCTCCAGGAGGCACTGCTGCAGCATCATCACCACCAACAGCAGCACCAGCAGCAGCAGCAGCAACAGCAGCACCAACAGCAGATGAACCACTACCCCACAGACTTGTCTCCGCGCGGAGCATCCTCGCAGCCACCATCGCCGGCGGCCTTGGAGTACATCAGCCTGCTGGAGGCCCGCCAGCGGTATCCACAGATCAGCATCCGCTCGCCGCGGGTCTATGATGATCCCAGTGTGATCATACCTCTGGTGGACTCCCCAGAGGCACCGGCATCCGCCTCACCGCCACCGCCCATGCGGAGTGCGTTCACCAAGGTGGCCTCCTCGTCGCTGTCCACCGCCTCCTCGTCGCCGTCAACCACATCGCGCCTGGAGTCGCCAGTGGATGTGGGCGCGCCGCCCTTGAGTCCGGATCAGTTGAGCTGCCACTCGATGAGTCCACCACTGGTAACACCGCCGCCCAGGACAAACAGTGGTGGCCAGAACCCGCAGAATCCCCTGCCAGCCAATCCCATTGTGTATCACAACTTCCGGCCGGAGTACCAGTTCAATGGAGCCTTCCAGGCGGTGAATCCCATGCAGGCATTGCAGGCCCAGCAGCGGCTCAAGCAGCAGTTGCTCTACACACGTCCTCCGGGACCTCCAGGGGGGAATCCCAATGGCGGTGGGCCGCTTCCGGGGAATCCATCGTCACCGCCAGCGGGTCCGCCGCCGGAGTTTCTGCATGCCGCCTATCCGGGATTTGCGCCACCGCCGCATCCCTTTGCCGTGGCTCAGCCGCTGCAGAATCCCGCCGCCGCGGCCATACTCTCCACGCTGATTCCACCCACCCTGGCGTCCACATTCACGCTGACGGCCCAGAATGTGTGCGCCAAGTGCAACATCAGCTTCCGGATGACCAGCGACCTGGTCTACCACATGCGATCCCATCACAAGAGCGAGGTGGCCTGCGATCCGAATCGCCGCAAGCGCGAGGAGAAGCTGCGGTGTCCCGTCTGCCAGGAGACATTCCGGGAGCGACACCATCTCACCCGGCACATGACCGCCCACCAGGACAAGGCCAGCGATCACCAGCCGCAGCTGGAGGATGCCTCTTCCTCCGCCTCCGCCGCTGCAGCTGCCGGCGATAATGAGATCATCAACGTGGTGGGCGGAACACCGCCTGGTCGCCGACTGGGTGGCATGCCCAAATGATCGAAGCACTTCTTCGGATACTTTTAAGATCTCCCACTCCCCCAGAGACCCACCCCGCATCACCACAGCACTTCGTTGGTCTTGTCCGTAAAACCCATTTTCGATTGTGATATTAATTTTAGTTTCCCCCAAGCTCCGCTCTCATTTCCCTTAGCCTTAAATGTAGTGCAATTCGTATCGTAAATATATATAACTAGATCCCCCTCCACGTTTCTCCCTTCATTCTCTGTCTTTTCCAGAGACCCCAAAGGGTCTCGAATTTGCTCCTTGTAATATATTATATAACTAAGTTACAAATCCCCTAATATTAGCATGCAATGTGTGGCTGAGTGTTTCAATAAAAATCTAATTGTTATGACAAACCAAAAGGTATTGAGAATTATTTAAAGCACGTTTAAGTTTGGGTCGGGGAATATGTATTAAAATATTAATATATGAAATTATATATTTTATTATCAGGTCAGGGCCCAGTAAATAACAATTTAATTTAAATTAATTAAATAATAAAATCGGTTTTCAGCTTACCTTTCTTTTGGGTATAACTCCTCAATTCCTTTACTTCGAAATAGCACTTCATTAAGTCATAATTTTCCAAATGGTAAATGTTTGTCATATATTGTTGGCACTTATTCGGGAATCGTTTTTGAAACCTTCACGATGTACCTGCAAAGAACCAGAATAAATTATTGTTAGCCTAATTTTAACATTGATCTTACCGCTGGATTTGCTAAAGATTCCTAGAGAAAACACTCTATTTGGGTTGGCTCCTAATATTTTTGGTTTTAGCAATAGAGTCTAACAAAAATTCCTGGCATAAATACGTAATTTATTTATTTATACAACAGAGTAAAAACTCCTCAGGCACAAATAAAACCACCTCATCATTGGGATGTAAGCCATTAACTGAGGGAATTTAGACTCATTTCAAAGACCTAATTGCGACTAATCGCTTAGTTTCTTCACAAATCATTAGTAAAGTACAGAAATTTAAAAATAATAACAATAATTAATATTATGGTCATAGATTTTTAAAAATTATACAAGCATACCCGAACTAGAGCTCTGAAGGGAACTTTTATAAAAAGTGTGGGTTAGTTCACCATTAGAATTCAGTATTTATACTTAAGATACGATAATAATATTATATTATATGAAAAGATTATCAACTTGATCTTTTTAATTTTTATTTCAAAGTTCCGAAACTTAGTTGTTAAAACTATTAATTAGATCAGTCAGACGTTTTCTAACACAAATACTTCAAGATATTTTAAAGTTCTTCGATTACCTGAACTCGAATTAATTTTCTTTCCCTTTCTATATAAAGAAGTATCTTAATTTAGTTAAGGCTCATTTGGCATTGCTTTTTACAAAACTTTGTCCTTGTATTATATTCATAAATACTTTTAAACGAATAGGGAAAAAAGAGGGCAACAACTTCTAAATGTAATGGTTTAGTTGGAATAAAATTTTTAAGCGAAGTTAATTTTACTTTATAATTATAATTATAATTACTTTATTAATTTTTCTTAAATTACATTTTAAAGAGAGTCCTTTTGATTAACACTAAAGTACAACTTCACTACGCCATAAGAAACCCTGGAGCCTTGCGGCAGAATTTCCAAGAAGTTGATGATGGTAAAAAAGTTGCCCATAGGGATGGCATGTGGAAAGCGAAAATGTTCCAAGGTCATGTCTCGAGCATACATGTGACCCTGCAAAAATGTAATCGAAGTGTAAAGATTCCATAACTAGACAAACCCTTAATTAAGATAATTACAAAGAAGGGACAGGAGTGGTTGACATTGGTAAACTTCCTTAAAGTTCTCCACATCTGAGAGCCGTACGGCAGGAAGTTCCTTCTGGATATTATATCGCAGAACGGGAATGTTACGTTTATCAGAAACGGTTTATACAGATTGGTATAATCCTTTTTCAACAGTTTGACATGTATCTGCAAGCGATTTAATTAAATCCTAGTCACTGCGATAAGGATAAATTGTATAGTGTCTTACAGTCGGATTCCTAAATGGCACCTTAAGGGTGCAGTCCATCTGAATAAGGGATTTTTCCCAACTCGTTGCCTCGAGGGAGCACTTGGTGTTCCCTACGTACTTCTCATTGGGCTGGCACACTATATTTGTGGTTTTTGTGGTGTATTCAACTACACAGCCCTGAAATATAGGAATTCTAAAATATAAGTGATGGAAAAGAACATAGTTACCGAGGGCAGCAGAATCCACAAGGTGAAATAGAATAACTTCATCATTTCAGTGAGAGTTACAAAATGGGACTAGCATTTTGATTCATTGAATAACGCAATCGCGCAGTAAAATCTATATACATTAGCAGTTGAATGGCTTAATTTGTATACAGCTCATTAGTCATAGCCAAAAAAAAATATTAAATTATAGAAAACTATCAAACCGGTTCCCATTTTCAAATCTGATTGGAAAAATCTCAATTTATAACAAAAAGGGTTTATTTAGAGGCAACATATGGAGTTCCTGAGTAGAGCAGACCAAAAACATAGGTTCCCAGGCTTAGAAAAACCAGCAGAAATCCGCGAGCAGCAGCAGAACATACGCCAAGTGAGCAGAGTCCAGAGAATATGTTCAACTTGTTAGCGCAGTGAGTCCTGCATCGCGCCAGGATGCGTTGGTCGCCTGCGGCAATTAGATGCGGCCACAAAAACAGCGACGCCGACGCTAATGACCTGGGAACCGGGATGGTAACAAGGACCAAGGATGTTCTCGCACCATCATCAAGTGTTCGGAGCAAGAGATTTAGGCAAGAATGAATTTCGAATTTCAATATTTCCACACTCGCGCCGGCCAACCCTCGGCGGAATCAGTTCCCATGAGCCACGAATTTGTAGCATGGCAAATTCCAACAAAGCGCAACGAATTCCTTGGGTGGTGGCTGCCCCGGCGATGTGCCTGCCTGTTCCCCCTAGCTGCACTCCAATGAGCCACATCGAATCGCGTTGATTTAGCGTGGCCAAAATCCTGTTAGCCCCGTGCCGCAGAAGTCACGGAGCCACGCAGGATTCTCACAGGATGTCTTGCTGCCTTATCGACTGATGTATCAATTGATGGCGGCGATGGCGTCTCGCTAAACGGCAAACGCTCTGCTCCGATCCGCTCTGCTCATTGTTCCCATGATGGGATTAGCATTTTATGGCTTTGTGTTCGCTGCCTGCCTCTTGATAAAGACATTCATGGGGCGACTCCTTTCCCAGGACCAAAGTTGGTGGTGTGAAAACAATTGTTCTTGAATTTAATGTAAGCAAATTGGTGGTAAGAAGATGGGGACCAGGTAACAAATACCTTAATGTATGTTGGGGAAGTTTGCGGGATTTATGAAGTGACTTTATTAAGGTTGAAATGTAATTTTTATCAAGTCAGAGTCTAATAAGTGGAAGAATATATATGGTAAAAAATATATGTATTACGCTTTAAGTAACTCTTCCTTCTTTCCTTCCTTCTGTTACTCAGAAAGACTTCTTGAGACATATATTCTCATTTCCCAGCTCATTCCCAGATTCCTCAATTACAGTCATTGTCCTTGATTTATTTTATGCATTTCCCCAATGAGCAATTCCAGCTTCCTTTAAAAAACAATTACAACTTCCGGGCGCTTGGAAAAACAAACAGGAAAACGCAGAGCTCACACGAGCTCGAACTCAGTGCCTTGGTAAAGCCAACACATCGTCAAAATCACATTTCCTCATTTTCTCATTCAAAGAAGAGGCCACCACAGCCAGGATAGAAGGACGAAAGACCCAGGACAGACAGAAGCCACTCACTCAAAACGACGCCCAAGGCAACCAACTCGAAATCAACTTCATAATAAGCCCCATCATCATCATCCTCCGCCTCCTGCCGGGGTGCCACATAATAGCCGCCATAATCACATTTCATATTTATCACATTTTTACGCCCACCACGGAGCTTCCACTGCGCCTGCGACCTGCTCGCTTTGTTTGCCTTGTCTAACCTCGCAATTTGACCGTAAATAAATTGCCTGCTCATTTGGTAAGCGCCGGATGGCCCCCCTTTTTTATCCAATCCCCACTCTCTCGCTCGGAAAGCCGTGTTCAAATACGTTTAAACACAATGCAAATACGGTTATAATGCCGCCACAAAACACAACGGGGAGCGACAGGATCAAGAAAATCAGACAGCTGGAGCAGGCACTCGAGCCCAGGGCCTTGGCTCCGCCCCATCATCCCCGCGCACAGCAACCCCCCGTGCGTATGAGTGATTTCTGCTCATCTGCGCTTAAAAGTATGCAAATGCCACCGCGGAGTTACTGGTAACTGGTTTTGGTTTTGGTTTTGGCTTTGGCTTTCCCAGGGGCAGTGGGCGTGTCGCAGGGGAACTGACTTTTATGACACAGCCAGTGCGGGTGCCTGGCCAAAGTGTTTTTTAACTGCAGGCAATTTAATTTCCACTTGCTCCCGGCCGTTTTTAATTTACACCACAGCCAAGTCACACCGCCGCCATCGATGGGGTTTGAGAGTGTATGGCTGCTGATTAGCCCTGCGGTTGGGGAACTTCAGTCCCTGTCACACGGTGACACAAAAGGGGTCAGTTTATAAATATATTCCAAGTTTGAATATTTATACTTTGGAATATTGTTAGAAAAATAAAGAACTAAAATGAAAAATATATTATAATTGGTGTTTATTTTACATTCCTATTTGTAAGTATTGTTTTCTAATTTATAAATAGGTTGGTAATTTTTCCATTAAAAATTTAAATAATTATAATCTGGTAATTTTTCTGCTAGCATTTCAATGCCAAATTAATGAAGGGAATCATTTTGATACATATTTCATCATTTGATTTTATTTTTATAAAAATATGTTATGACAACCGAGTCCTTTTTGATTTTAAATTTTAACTTTATGTAAAAGGTACTTCTTCTTTTTAAATTAAGCTATTAACTGTCTTTTCTTTTTAAATATTATATCTGCTTGCTTCCGTTTTCTTTTGCAAAACTCTTGCTAAACCTCTTTTCAAAATATTGATCAAATTTAAAAAGACTAATTTGTTGAGTAAAAAAAACTCTATATTTAGTATAATTAAAGGCCTATTTGAAATATTTAAAATCTGAAATTTAAAAATAAACAAACAAAATTATTGTACTTATTGCTGCTAGTTTTGAAGGAAACTTCAGTGTTAAAGTTAAATTGCTAAGACATTAATTGCTTTCTTTGCTTGTAGTTTTTAAACAATTGGCTAATAAATGCCTGGTCCCTATGAATCTATATACATTTTGTTAACAAATAAATAATTTTAACCTTTTTTAGGTTGAAATCCCCTCAAAGTAAAAATTTAAATCCAAACTCAAAATCGAAGCTATAAAAAAGTCCCCGAATCGTTATTCGGAATTTTTTCCGTGCACCAAACACCGCACTATATGAGCCCCTGAAAAACTGACAGCCAAGCCGCTTAAACTTTGAACTTTGTCATTTCAATTTTCGCCAAACGGATGCGCTTTGTTTCAGGATCCCCAGCCCCGGGCCAGGGAACCAGAGACTCAGACGCTGATGCTGGATGCCTGGCTGAGAAGGAAAATGAGGATGAGGAGGCTGAAAGTCGGGCCGAGGACATCCATGAGCCGCCCGGAAACATTGAGCCTGACAATGCGACTTTCATTTGCCGAAACTGCGGAGGAGCTTCGCCATTGTTTTGGGCCACAGACAGGCGGACAGGCTGAAGTCCTGGGGCCGAGCCGTGCACTCCCGTGCAGGAAGTTTTTCATGCGCCATGACACTTTTTGTGCGCTCTCTGCGGTAGCCATTTTGTTCTGTGCCTTGCCGTGCCGTGCCAGGATACCTTGCTGCCAGGAGGCTCCTCCACTTCCAGCTTCCATTGAAATTTTCCGAATATTTTTGGATGCATGGAAGCTGTTTGCCATGGCCAAAAGACAGGCGGCGGCTTACCGCACACACAGCGGCAGATCCCGGTGCCGGAGCAGGCACATCCTTGTGCTCCATGGCCATGTCCTGGGCCAGGATAATTTATGATGTGCGCTTCCCTTTGCTCGCTGGCAGTTGGCAGTTTTTAGTTTCGCGTTCGCCGCTCGCCGCCCGTTCGAGTTCTGCGGCTGTTTTCTGCTGTCATAACTTTGGCCCGCATAATTAATAGTTGTAAGCCGCAGCAGCGAGTCACTTTTTAGTTGGACCGATGCACAACTTTTATGGCAGCGGCTCCGGCTAGTCCTGCCGGAGTGTCCTGGGCGCGTTGCTTGCTCAATTAACTTAGCAGGTAGTTAATTTTCGCCAAAACCAAAAACAAACAGAAACAGGCCGCAGGAGATCCTTGTTGCGGGTGCTAATTGATTTACGAGGCAATGTTTCTGCGGTCGCTATTTAAGCTGACTTTAAGTGGTGTTTTCCATCACTTGTTCACTCGTTGGGTTGTCCTTTTTTCTACTTGAATTTCTGAGATTTTTCCTGGGTTAACTGAAGCAGAAAAAAAGCCTTGGAAATGCAGCCAAGTTTAAGTGACCGGAAATTCACAATAAGTTTGCCACGCATTTGATGTGTCAACATTGTGCATGAACAAAATAACTTAAATGTTGCACATTAGGGTTGAAAATGTCAAAGGAAAAAGCCCCCAGTGCTAAGAATTTCCTGACAATAATAAACTAAAATATATTTCTATATTATTATAGATTCAGTTAGCTAAATATGCTATTATATTAATAAGAGTGTAAAAAAGAGTCGATTTTTAAGGAGAAATTAAATAATAAAGAAATTCCATGCAAACATTATTTAGTTTCAACTTAATTAAGAGCAATAATTAAAAATATACATGAAATTGATGGAAAAATTCAACGAACGAAACACATTCACAAGCTTTAAATATACATTTTAAACATTGGAATAAATATAAATAATAATATATAAAAATAAATAATTAATAAATAAAATTCTTTAATGGTCATAGAAATCTATGATACATTCTTTGAATATTGTTTAGGCAAAACAAGATATGCCCAAGCCAACTCTTCCTCCCCATAATAAATTAATTTTAACTTTTGAATAAAATGCTTAAAAGATCAAAGACATTCTAAAGTTTTGATTAACAATTGATTTATTTTAAAATTATGGTTTATGCCAAAAAAGATAGATCGTAGAAATTTCTAAACTCTCTCTAATTCTTAAATTCCAAAAGTTATTTTTAGTTATTTATCTAAAACATTTCCCATAACTTTTTGCGACACATTGAAATCGCAATGCCATAAATATTCAGCGAAAGCCAGAAACCATTTAATTAAGTTAACTTTTATGGCTCGTAAATCAGAGAAACAACGTGGAAAAAACACAGAGATTCCGCTCTCGCGCCTGATCCATATTCATGTGAGTTTTGTGGGGGATACTCTTGGCAAGGTGGCGCTGGAGCTGGACTGGCAAACACAAAAACTCTCGCCAAATAAAATAAATGGGATAACCAAATGCACGACGCTGACCATGTTGTTCCCGGTTCCCAACTCTTAATGCGCGATTTTAATTTGGAATACGAGTGGAAGGACCAGCGAGGAGCGAGAAGTAGGTGGGTCCTGCATATGGGTGTATTCCCGTACATTATGAAATTATGAGCATTAAAATGAAGAATGGCCACTTATCTAAATTACACCATGTGTAGAAGGGGCATTGGCGCCGTAGTGCTGGTGGTGGTGGCTTGTCATCGGACATGTGACACACAGTCACTACCCCGGGGATAAGCGCTCGCCGCGATCTCTGACTGGGTTATAACCCATATATCATCGCAAATATGCTGAGTATATGGAAATCCAGCCAAGTAAAGATAAATGGAGCATGGAACGGAGCAAAAATGGCAGCGATACAGCGACACCGAGGCACACATATGCCAGGTAAGGGCAGGAGAAACCGAGTAAGACATCCTTACATCCTTGGCCAAATCGCGAGAAAAAAAGCGTGCGGCAACCCGCAAATATGTCATTTGACATGCTAAATATTTTGCCTGCGACTTTAGCTACACAAGGTATGCCGCAGACACACAAAAAAACCAACAGCAAAGCAACAGCAAACAAATCGAGTATACGCCAAGTAAGCCAGGAAGAGAGTAGGACAAGCAGAAGTTACCGGGTCGTAAGTGGATTTTATTTATGATTTTTCGATGAATGTTTATAGGGGCTAAAGGTAAAGCTTCCTGATTGATGGAAACAGAGTTTGATTAAAGGTAGATCGAACTGAGTTTTAGTCGACTGTAAATTTAAGGGATAGGATACTTTTTGGAGTCAATGAATATGAATATGAATATTCTTTAATAAGTAGTTTTAGGGCTTAAATGATATTAAATAAATTGAACATAATAATAACTAAATAATAACAATTTAAACCTTTAATAAAACAACTTTAGAAAGTCCTATAAAAACATCTCCAGAAAACTATGCGAAAACATATACATTTAAAGCAGACACTGAATGGCCCACTATTAATTGTCCTCTTTGCAAATTTACGATGCCAAACATTTTTTGATACAGAGACAAGCGAGAAGTTTTCCGTTTTAATAGTTAAAAGTTGCAAATTTTAAATAGCGCCAAGCGGGCCGAGATAAGAGGCAGGTTCGCCAATAAATATTGACACCATTTTGTGTTTATGTGAAGGCAGAATCTGGTGGAGAAGGAGAGTCCTTTGGCCAGATAACGTTGGCTATAATGTCCTTCCCCAGACAAAACACAAATTGAAACTGAAAACTTTTATTTTTCCACAGGAAAAAAAGCGAACAAGGGAGAGAAAGCCAAAAGAGTGTGGCATGCGTATCGTAAAAAATAAAATTATGCAAATTTTTATTATTTGATTATGCAAATGTTCGCGCTTGACGACCCTTGGCATAAGGACGACAATATCCCCCCTTTGCCTGCTTTTTGTTAGCCCTTCAACACATCGCGGGCTTGGTACTTCCGCTGGGCGAACAAAAATTACAAAAAATACAACCTAAAAAAGAAATCGCGACTGTTAGTTGGCCACTCGCTCCCTCCGCTTGAAGTAAATTTGAATTTTTCGCCGGCGATTCCACGAGAGGATCCGGGGGCTAGGGCCACCAAGGGTGCCTCCGTGGAGCACTGTCATATGTGGTTGGAAATTTTGAATCTGTTTGCAACCCCTTCGAGCGTATCCGTTTCCTTCTGTCGCGTGCGTCTCCCATCCCAGGACCTCGCCTCCCGTCGCACTTGTCGTATGCGTATTTATATTTTCCCTTGTTATGCTTTTTCCTCGCACCAACCATTGTTGTCCCCTGCTCTTGGCCTGGGTCTGGGGCTGGGTCTCGGTCTCAGTCTCGCCTCGCGCGCGATTTGAATCTTTTAAGTGAAATATTGTCGAAATCATTTATGCTTGAGTGGGCCAGCTCTTTCAAGGAGTCCGTGACTGGGCGGAGGAGGCGGAATCACGTACACCTCGAACTCCCTTAATTGATAAACACACAGAAGTCACGGAAAAGAAGCTTAAATCTCGTCGGTGATAACGAAAAAAAATCTAAGGAAACTCAAAAAGCAGATAAAACTCGAGCATAAAGTTTTACGAGGCTTCTTGGCTCGCAATCAGTTTGAATAATTACCAAGACGTGCTTATGGTTTCGGGAAAAATGGATAGCAAGGTAAAAACATTTGATTAATTTTAAAATTTACAAACGTTTAACTTAAGATGAAAACTCAGAAAAAGTGTATTCAAGAAAGATTAAAAAAAATATATTTAAAATATACATAACAATTTTTACTGAAAAGAAATTAAGGATTCATTTTAAATTTATGCTAACAGTGTTACTCTAGAATACAGTTTTAATTTAATTCGACATTATAATAATTCAATAAAACAGTTTAAGAACATTTAAATATTTAATATTTAATATTTAATATTTAAAATGGGTTTTCATGATATTAACTTTGGATACATGTTCATTAAATCATAATTTTCATATTGTATGATTCCTTGTTGCATTTATTAAACACTTTATTTCTTTAAAATATAGTTATCCCTTCGGAAAATCTTTACTTAAATTTATAAATTAACTAACCTTTCTAGCCTTACTTTAAGTTTAAAAATTAAGATTTAAAGTATGTAACAACCTTATTTAATTACTAAATTGATGTACAATTCCAGAAAACTTTGTGAAAATCCCTCTGAAAACTCTAGCCAAACCGTAAGCTGTCAGGCAAACAACTTTCCCAGCTAAATCTTCTTTTGTGGACAAAAAGAGTGCTGGCCAAGTTAAGAGCACACCCATCAATCATCTGGACAACACAGCATAAATCATGAGAGTGAACCAAAAGAGGATTGGTTTGCCCGCCGGGTAGTCATTGATAGGCAGGACCCTCAGCAGGATGATGAGCCATTCGCCGATATCGAGCTTAAGCGCCACTTCCGGCATGTGCCATAACCGGAAACCATACCAGTCTCAGAGCTCTATAATAATAATAATAAAGCAAAATGCTTAGAGCAAAGGAAAAAGGAGCGAAGGAGTCTTCCCAAGGAAGCAGCCGCCCGTTTATTTACGCCGCATTGTATGTGGGAACCTACATATGGGTGAGCCCGGAGGGCTCCGTGGCAGGGACGGGGGCTTCCATACGGCGGGGCACACATCACACATGTTGTTGCGAGTACACACGTATGTTGCCTGCAAGCGATAGCGTCGGGACGTCGCCATTTTTTCTGTTTTTTTGTTGTTTTTGTTTCTCTTTTTTGGCAGCCCGCCGCTGGCGCTCTCCCTTTTCCACTCGCACAATCTTGGCCAGCAATCGCAGGCGGCACATATGTGCAATCATGTGCAGGACAGCACCCGCTCTCCCCCCAATCGATGGTTTCCTGTCCCGCTCCGTCCAGCCGGACTCCATTTTGGCACTTGCCATTGGCGCTGCCAGGGCCACACCACGCCTCCTGGTACCTCCGGCGCATGCTCCAGACTTTTCGTGCTCTGCAAAGTGTCCCCCACCGAATCGAGCTCGAATTTCGAATGAGAGCGTGGCGGAGCGACCACATGGACCATTCTCAGGCGCATCTGCTTAGTGTCAAATGGGAGCGGCGCCAGAGGATGGCGGATGTTTTTTCCATCAAACAAAAAGTAAAATAAAAGGGAAAAGCTAGATAAGATACTTGCTGCCAGTGCAAGCTGCACTTGTCCAGGCAAATCCCAGCAAGAAATCGTAAGAGCGTTAAATTGAAACTTGGGATTTCATGCAGCTTAAGTTTTTTAGCAATTATAACACAGGGTTCAGGGATGCTTTCCCTGCTCCAAATAATAATAAACAAAACAGGCGTTAACACTTGTCATTCGCCAGTCAGGAATATGTCACCTGTGACCGCACCCATCCAACCCGAATTCAATCAACGCTCCGTGAGGACCACCCCATCTATAAATCTTTGCAAAAAAACAATCTCTCGCATAAATTCCTATTTATGGCCCACGACCATTTGAACCTTTTTGTGCGATGCACACACAATCAAAAGTCGATTAGCATTCAGGACAGAGAGAAGAGTGAGGATTTAGGACACAGGACGAAGGACCGAGGGCAGTTCCCAGTCCGAACAAACAAGCTACAAATAGGCAAACGCAGGTAATCGCATTTCGCATTTTGAGCCTCAGCTCCTGCTGCTGCCGAAACCAATTTCCAACCCCCTTCTCGTTTGGAAAATCTGCTGAAACACAATGAAAATATTTTTGCCACATCCACACACACAAGGGGTTGTGGTAACCTCCGCCTCCTGCTCCTCAGCCTCCTACTCCACTCCGTCCTCTCTGTATGACAAGTACAAGCCACTTGTGCGTTGATGATAATTTTCGAACGATTTTTCGGGGGAAAACTGGGAAACTGAGAGCTGGAGCTGGAGCCCGGCAGAGATATCCCTGAAATCGGCTTATGTCGCCTGTGCCATTGTGCTGACACGGCTGCAGGAACGGGGCTTTTGTCTTAACGCCCAAGGGCCAGTCCAGGTCCAGGGCCAGTGTCCTGCCCACTCAGGTGATTTATGCTGAGTTTTAATTTAAATGCAATCAATTTGAAATATATAAACGAGAATAGTCTCTGAAGATTAGATTGTAAATTTGAATTGGGTTTCATAGAGTTTATGAAAGATATTCCACATAAAAGAAACTAAAGGTATGTAAACTTCCTTCCAAAATAAATATTATTCTGTAAAAAGTAAGATAACAAGTACTAAATGGAACATTACCACAATAAATTATATTAATGTCGATACTTAAAAGTTTATTTAGAGATCTCCCCACCGAGCACTAATTAATAAACCAAAGCCCTGCCAGGTAAGTCAACATCATTAGGATCATTAGGAGGAGAGCCCTAAAAAACCAAATTCAATTATGTCAAACAGCCAGGTCTTATCTGGCTGCATTATCCCTGGGCTAATGAGTCCTTCTTAGCCGCGGATCCCTATCGGAAGCCAAGGAGCGCGAACAAAACCGCACACAGACGTAAATGAAATCAATTAAAATTTATCACATGCCAGTTGCTTCATTAAGACACAAAAGACGCACCCACCAGCAGCAGTTGTGTCCCCAAGGTGCAATTCGTTATCCCCCAGCTGGAGGACAATGGCGGTCAGGATGCGGCTGCCTTGTAATTTGTCCTGCCAGGAAGAGACAGCGAGTCGTCGTGTTATCGGCTTAAGGAAGACAATAAAACGGCGGCGGCGTTTGGCGCTTTAAATAATAAAAACATTTGATTTGCCAACTTTGGCACGTGGCAGGACCACGGCACAGGCCCAGAACCAGGATTCAGTTAACCAGAACTGGCTGGGAAATGCGCAAGCAAATCGCAGATAAAGCCAACGCGTAAATTAATGGGCGGCACGTGGCACTTGCCACTCCACCGGCAGTGGATTGAATTGGTCAGGATGGGATTGGTTTGGCTCAGATTGAATGGGATCGCTGGACACACTGGGTGGTCCATGTGTGGGATCAGCTTATGGCCAACAAATTATCGCCTCTGTATGAGCACGATGATGACCCCCAGTGTCTGTGTGTTTGCTCTGCGGCTGATAATTGAGGCGTAAATGTCGGCACACGTCCGGAGTCAGGAGTGCGGACCAGCGCACGTCCGGGGCTTAAGTTGATACATTGTCGCCACATTCACGCAGAGGAGTTTATGAGGCGGATTTATTCCCAAGTCCCAGTCTACCAGAAGAGGCACTCCAAGCGTGCTTTAGTGTCCTGCCAACTGCCAACTGAGGAACTGCACACAATGTTGGTGATAACCCTATCAAAAGCAAAAGGAGCTATAAGGATGCAGCCCATTGTCGAGTCCATAAAAAGTTAATAAACCCTCCAAGTATCAATGGCTGCAAACAAAAGAATTGGCTCATAAACAAAGGCGAGCTTTTGATTTTCCAGTTGACGTTGTGGTTTCAAAGCGACAAAGCCAAACCCTTTGACCATATGCGCTAATAATAATCGTCAGAGAGGTCCTATATATAGAGAAATACCCTAAGGGTCCAAGATCTTAAATTCATAACTTGTTTTCTAAAAAAATAATATATATTCTATATAAAGTGGTACCCTGTCTGACTTTTTTATGGTCTTTAGTGAGATTTTGTGCGCATTACATTGATTGATTTACTTTATATGATTGTAGTACTTATGTATTATTACTGCTGTATTATTCTTAAGGTTAATACACTATATTATTAGATAATTATAGATTATCATAAAACATATCATAATTCTTTCTTATTACTTCTAAGATGCTCTTAAATATTCTAGTATTTCTTAATTATTATACGTTTTATAGAAAATCTATTAAAATCCTAAGTTTATCTTAGCTTTCAAGCATTTTGAACATTTTTTCGAATAAATATGTAACATTTTTATGATTGACTTAATATAAATAACGTTTCAGAATGATAAATTAAATAATTATATAAAAATAAATACAATAAAAGAATAAATATGATTAACAGCGATGATAGCTTAATTTACTTATGCTAAGCTTAAATATATTATAACAAGAAGTATCACAAGTTCATTTTTCATTTTAATCTAGAAAAAAAACACATTTAAAAAACCCACCGAAAGGGTATCTCTACAGCAAAACGATTAAAGCCACCCCAGAGAATCAAATATATCCCTTCGAGCCGAGAAATCACACCACCGAGGCGTGGATTACTGGATGGATTTGCAGGGGACGCCTGGCATATGGCCACTTGGCGGCGGTGAGGAATCGGCAAAGGATATGCTAACAAAGCCAAGAAATGGGTTAACAATTCTCAAATAACCACAGGACATGCACATGAGTGCATTCCGTTTGATTGTCCGACATGTGTGAGTGCCTGAGTGAAGGATAAGAAAAGGTGCCACACCGTGGGCAGTTGTCTTTGATCCTTGATTGGACTCGGTCGGGGACGCACTCTTGGGGCCGCAGCTGGTCGAGTGATTGATGACGGACCCAAGACACAGATTCCGAGGATTCCGCATCAGCGATTGCTTTAATCGAGTCAGCAGTCCGAAGTGTAGAGTCCGGGAGGACGCAAAAACTTCAGTTTCAAATTAAATGGTGTCGCGGGGACACCATAAAAACTGATGACCATAACAGATAAAATGGTTTTTTATGTTATTGCTGCGCGCTGTGGCCAACTGCACAGAGAGGAACCGCAAAACAATATTTAAATTTCAAAAGTTGCCAGTGTACGAGTTAAATGAAGCAGAAGCAAGATTGTTGTCACAGAGCACAAGCACTTTGCGGGCAGAGATCCAGACCAAAAAAACGAAAAACAATGCCTACAAAAATATTACACAAGAAGCAATATTATTTTAAATAATAAAAATTAGATCATTATTTATTGTTGGCCTAGGAAAATGCTTGAATGCTTCCTAATTAAACTTTAATTATTAATTATAAAAGGTTTGATCGCATTTAGAGTAAAAGAGAGGTGTTAAATAATAATTATTGCTATATTATATTGATATATATATATTAATTATAAATTTGAATGTAATATAAAGTAATTTATTCAAATATTTATATTGTATTTTGGATTTTGAAGTTTGCAGGGAGGAATATAATATATTGTTTTCAACTTCTTGGAAGTACCATTATTTTCCTAAAATAAATCGTTCATCCCATAATATATATATTTAGCACTCTGGTCTGACCACGCCCCCCAAATCGAATTGGCACTCATGGCGGACACATTTTGGAAATTGATCCCAGGGACGTGAGTATACCGAGCATATCTAAGTTGCGCTCATAAATCATAAATCAATAGAAGAGAAAAAACCCTCCCGGGCGCAGAAAACCGCCCCCCTATCTACTGTGACAGAGCCCGGCTAATGATGTCTTAAAAAACGATTCCGCAACTGGTCATGTGACAGAAAATGGGGGCAATCGATGTCCTCAGGTCAAACGCATTATCAAAATTGCCGTTTCAGCTGCCGAGGAGCTGCGCGCCGGCCTGGGAAATTGAATTTCCACGACCCTAAATGGGCAGAAGCGGCGGTGGCAGTGGTAGCAGCAGAGTAACAATATTTTTCCAAATCGGCTTTAAGTCATGAAAAGTAATAGACAACCCACCGCTCGTAGTAGAAAGCAGATTGCGAGGAGCGCCAGGAGACGATTGTGGAACACATGCTGTGCGCATATGATGACTGACGAGGACGATGATGAGGCTGGGCCGCTTATCACAAGGAAACAGGCACAGGCACACGCTCTCGCTGGTCGAGCAACATGTGAAGCCGAGGACGAAGAGGATGCCTAAGCTCCCGAAACATGTTTATATTCAAATCATAAAATAGCTAGGCTGTAAATGCCAAAAAGTATGCAATGACTGGGAAGCAGGGAATTGAAAGTTTAGCAGAAAGGGTAACGGAACAGTTTTCATAAGCCAAGGATCTGGTTAGACATTTTATATTAACACATATCATTACAGAAAGTTAAAACGACTGCTTTGACCTAAAAGAATCATTCACAGATTGACTAATAAGTATATATATTTTTAAAGGTTATAAACTAAAGCTTTTGTAAATAAATAAATCGCCATGGCTGTCCCCAAATAACCCAATGTAAATAGAACAAACAATGATACGTAGGAAGTAATAATTTATATTAAATGTATTATTAAATATTGATTACCTTTAGCACAACTACTCCATATCGTCCGGTATCTCCGAGTCCTCAACCGTTCGCGTGGCTGGTATGTACACTTTGAAGGCAAACTTGGACTTGACAAAGGAGCCGGTATTCAGGACTGTGCATCCATGTTGGCTGCTGCTGAAGCTCTGACACGAGTCGCCCATGACTATTAGATCGGGCAGTGGATATAGCCACAGCGCGGGATCATAATCCCAATGCACTGGCATGGCAATTGGATGAATGGGCACCAGGTGACCCTGACACACAATGGTCCGAGCAAAGTGCTGCTCAATCTGCGACGTGTCCTCGGGGAAATGTAACGTATTCCGGCAAAACTTGGCCATCAAATCCAAGCGACACACGACTATTTGCTGGGTGCAGTACTGCAAGCGGCAGGGATTCGTGGCCAACTGTGTGCGTGGCCAGGCCTTTAGCAGTCCCGCTGCTAGGCATTCGGGTATCGGAGCACGGGGCAAAATATTCGGTGCTGTGGGATCTTCCGATGAGGGAACGAGTATCAAATCCGTTTGCTTCTTCAGCTGTTCACAGCCCGCTGCCAAGCCACCTAAGGCGTCCAGGTGTTGTCGCAACTCATGGTGATTCCTGGTGCTGGCCGTAAACGGGCCCATTAGGACAATAGCCTGTGGCGGACAGGAGTCGTAGCCGACAAAGAGCTGGCGCAACTTGTCCATGACAACGGGCAGATCCAAGCGTACATCGGATAGGAAGACTATCGTAGTTTCCGTATTCGTGCGCTCCAGTTCTTGGAGGCGGGGGGAGTACTTCAGCAGCTTGGCTGATTCTCCGCCCCAGGTATTAGCGGTGCCAAAAAACGCTCGACTACTCGTGGCAGGCTCTGCCGGTGGGAAACCTAAGCCATCAACTGGAAGAGAGAATGATATCAATAAGACAATTCGAGATTTCCTGATACCACATACCCTTCAGCACACCATTGTTGTAGTTACCCTCTGCCAGGACGAAGCAGCCCTCGCAGAAAAAACCGGCATGGAAGCGTGCGCCACTGAGATCTAATTGGACACAGCCCGTGGGATCTTCCACATAGAACTTGCCCTCCTTCAGCTGGGTGAGCAGTCCCAATACGACAGCCTCCTTCATGGCCGACGTAGCCAGCAGGTTCTCTGCAAACTGCAGCTTAAACTTCTTGGCCTGAGCTTCGGCACCCACGCCATCCTGGATGACAGCCGGGGCGAACAGGTCGTGGCGCAGGGTCTTCTGCAGCAACATGGCATAGCGCTGCTGCATGTACTCCGCTTTCATGCGGGGAGCCGTGAGCAACTGGCGCGGCTGAGTGTCCAGTTCAAACTTCTTTACCCGCGAATTGTAGCGGTACCGGGGCACCGTGAATGCATCGATTAGGGCGAACACCGTCTCCCCCTCGTCCAAGCCGACTCTGTTCAGTTCATTGATGGCCTTTTCCAGCGACACTCGCTCCACATGCGGCGTCGTTAGCTTCTGGCCCTGCAGATTCTGCGTGATCACAGTCAGCCATTTGTCGCGCTCTGCTCTGTCGAAGGGCAGCAGCTGCTCCGCCAGGTAGGTGCTGTTCTCGGAGCGGATTAGGAAACCGCATAGCTTGAAGTTGTTTGTGATTCGCTTTTTAAGTGTCAACAGGTCTGCATCCATTGCAGGTAATGATTAGAAACACGAAACTATATTCTTTTACGAGAAAAGCGCGGGAAACTGTAGGTGTGACCAGCCTGTAGTGGCTTAAATATACTTTCCGGCTTTGAAAATACCATAAAATACCGCTTAACTAAATTTGCATTACACAACACTACTTCTTTACCAGCAGTGTTGTTTAATAAAAATTCCCAAAAATCACATTGTTTTTAGGCCATCACACTAGTTGTGCCCCTTAAGAAATTTCAAATTCTGCCAAGCTTGCCATATCCAATTAGAACTGCTTGACCCTTCCAACTAGAACTGCTTTTCCAATCAGAACTGCTTTTACAAATTGGGTTCGCTCTTATCGACCAATTCTCAAATTGGATTCATTGCTACCGACTTCGATAAATAAGAGTCTATCGATTACCCAATTACCAATCGAACAGCTGTTTGTTTAACGTGAAAGAAAAACAACACAGTTTGACTTGTAAAGTATTTTAAATGATGTATAGAAAATAAACTTAAAATGTCGAAAATTGTGATGAACCAACTCACCCACCCCCAGCGTGTGCGTCTCCTCTACAAAACCATTCTGCGACTTCACCGCGGTAAGCGGTCGTTTTGAAACTGTGCCTCCTTCACTTCATCAAGATTTTCTCTTTTATCCACAGGAATGCCAGCGGAACTACGAGCCCTGGGTGATAACTATGTAAGGGACGAGTTCCGGCGTCACCTCAAGTGCAACCCCATGGAGGCGCAGTGAGTTTTACGTAATTGCTTAAACGACCATCTTCTGAAGAGTAATATTGCTTGCAGCGCTATGCTTCGACAATCACCCAGCAGCTGGGCCTGCGGGGCAAGCCCCAGGGCGAGCTGGGCGAGGAGATGGACCCGAAGGCCGTGGAGATGCTAAAGGACGACCAGGTAGTGCAGCTGTACGAGCTCATGCTGGCCGCTCGGGGTCTCGATGGCGACACAATCACTGCAGACGATGTGCGGGGCAAATAAACGTGTTAAGAATTTTATTGAGCAGTGATGTACAGCTTGTGGCAGCGCGCAGATGCCATGGCTTCAGCATATACCCCGCTGCCCCCGACTATCCAAACGTTCTCGATCTGCTCTGCCTCGGTCTCCAGGTAATGCATCGCCGCCTCCAGGCTGGGGCACAGCACCACGTCGCAGTAACAGCAACAACAACAAACAATCCCAATCAGAGCCGAGTCAAAGCCGAAAAAGTTTTTATCGCGAGTTTCGACCTCGACGTGAAAGTTTCCGCTGCGTGCACGTAAGTACGAAAAATCATTTTTGGCATTGAGAATAATTTCCGCTTAATTGCAGCCAGCCAGCCAGCGAGCCAGCAAGCCAGACACAGTGAGCCATGGCTGCGGCGAACGTGAAGATTGTGGAGTCCAAGCTGGACATATTCCAGGCGCCCCAAACCCACGCCCTGGCCCATGCCGTGGAGTCGTCCTTCATGGCGCTGCGGGGAACCCTGGCCTGGCAGTTCAGCCTCATCTACGGCGATGTGGATGAGCTGCGGCAGAGGACGGTCAGCCGGGGAAACTGCGCCGTGCTGGAGCACAATTCGCGGTTCATTTACTACCTGGTCATCAAATCGAATCTCTACGAGACCAGCACCTACGACGATGTCCAGGCGGCGCTGATCTGTATGCGCGAACACATGGTGAGTAAAAGCTCCAGCAGAGTGGGAGTGGGTTTGGGAGAGTGGGGAATGTGGGGTGTGTTTTCCCCCGAAAGAAGCGACAAGTGACATTTCCCTTCCAAAAGAGCAACCGCACGTCGACGCCTCGAAAACTGGTTTGTGCCTCGTCTCTGGCTTCGTCAATTTACAGTTAATTTATTTGTACATCGAGATACAGAAATATTTGTGGAAGATTCGCCCCTTTTTGTGATATAATTGTTAAGCACTTTAATTAAAAAGTGTTGCATTCGTCATCGGTTGAAAGGGGAACACATATATGTATCTAATTTATTTTAACACAGACTTGCAGTAGATAATGGTCAACAGTGGATTTCTTGATGGGATCCAAGTTGATTTTGCAATTTCCTTTTACAAAAATGCTTTGTCCGACATATTTTGGTAACCATTCATTTGCATAGGAGAAAGTAACCTCAGTTTCTCATGACCAAAAGTAAAATTCGCTTATAAAGAGTTGCAGTTTGTTATTAATTCAAAATATGATTTATATACAAACTAACAGATGGGGTATTTCCTATAATATATATAAATTCCCATAGAATTTTCTTATTTTCTTTATAAATTTATACACATTTTCAAAGATTTTATCTTAAACCTCCTATCTTGAAAAGTTGTGCTTACCAATGACTTCTGTTTCGTATTTCCAGCGCAACCACGAGATCACCAAAGTGGCCATGCCCCGGATTTGCTGCGGCAAAGACGGCCTCGAGTGGAGGCAGGTAAAGCGCCTTCTGCAGCAGACCTTCTCCCAGAGCGAGTATCCCATCGAGATCCTCATCTGCGAGCACGAGGATCTGTCCAAGGAGGTGAGTCATATGAAATAACCGAATCAAACCAATTAATTCAAGCCACCTTATCCACAGCTGGCTGCTCCCAAATGCCAGATTACAGAGGCCAGGGGCAACCTGTTCAGTGCGCCAGAGAATTACGCCTTGGTGCACTCCGTCAGTGCGGATTTCGCCATGTGTGCAGGGATTAACCTGCAGTTCCGTTGCAAATTCGGTCATGTGGACGATCTGAAGCGTCAGAATCGGCACACCGGCAATGTGGCAGTCCTGGAGCAGGGCGGACGGTACATCTACAACCTGGTGACCAAGGAGCGCAGCCACGAGAAGTGCACCTACACGGCCCTCTATTACGCGCTGCTAGCCATGCGCGAGCACATGGTAAGAAAGGGATTTCTTTCTATAGGAACGAAATCTAACAAATATTTATGCCTACTTACCGAATTTCATCCTGATTTCAGAGGGAGCACGGCGTAACCAAGCTGGCCATTCCCCGACTTGGTTGCGGCATCGATCGCCTGGACTGGTTGCGCGTGCGCAGTCTGCTGGACCTTGTGTTCGCTGAGGACAGCGTCGATATTATCGCCTTCTTTTACACTCCCCCACAAATGTCCAAGGACACGCTGAATGTGGTGTGTCCCACCTGTCGGCACATGAAAACCATCCACTTACCCTCGAGATCCGTCAGCGGATCGAGGAACTCGCTTCATCGCGAAAAGACTCCATTCTAAATGGGGCCATGGCGATGCAGCAGAAAATTGCTGAACTCGAAATTGTTTTCTTGGGACTTGTGGCACCGAATGCACCAAATACTTATATAGCTTTTAAGAACACTTTACACTTAAGAGCTTCCATGGCACGAAAACTTCATGTTTTTTGGGTATTTATATTGTATATAACCAAAGATCTGACTTTGTATTGTAATTTTAAAAGTATTTTTATGAATATGATAGAATCCCTCTTAATCCTTAAATATTTATATTCATATAAGCTTCGCCAAAGCCGTCACTTTTCACTAATAACAAATAACTCTAAAACCAAATGTCCGGAGACTGCTCAAATGATTTCTTGTCATATGTCGGCGAATTCGGAGCTTATCAAAAGCGCCTGCTCATGGTCATGTTGCTGGCCGCCTTTCTGTTTGGATTCACTTACTTTGGCCACATATTCATGGTGCTCTTACCAGCTGATTACTGGTGCCGCATACCGAAGTTGGAGGCGTTGCCCAAGGAGCAACAGCTGGCGCTGGGAATCCCCAAAGACAAGGACGGGAAGTTCGAGAGCTGTTCCAGGTACGATGTTGCTTTTGAATTGTACAAACTGAACACATCGACGGCAAACGAAAACTGGCCGCGAATCCCGTGCGACAAGGGTTGGATCTACGACAAGGATCAACTGCCCTACGAGACCATAGCCACTGAGGGCAATTGGGTGTGCGATGACAAGGAGCTGGTCACCTACACCTCCTCCATATACTTCGTGGGCTCTATTGTGGGCTGCCTTTGCTTCGGCTACATCTCGGATCATTGCGGTCGCGTTTGGTCCCTGTTCCTGGCCAATTCCTGTGCTCTGATCGGCGGTTGCCTCAGTGCCTTGTGCAAGGACTTTGCGCCTTTTTCTGCCACCCGGTTTCTGGTGGGCATGGCTCTTGATAACTGCTTCACTCCCATATACATATTAAGTGAGTCTGTGGGGTTTCTTCGTTTTCGTTGCTGATATTTTCTGTAACAGCCATGGAGAACGTCGGCAGCAAATACCGTGCTCTTATTGGAAACCTGTCACTGGCTTTTGGATTTCCCCTTTCCATAGCGGTTCTACCATGGATAGCCTATTTTCTGAGGGATTGGAGACATTTCGCCCTAACCATTTCTGTGCCTGTGTCTGTCTTGGTGATTATGTGCGTCCTGATACCCGAGTCCCCGAGGTGCAGAGCATTTCTGCCTTACAGAAATTAAATCCCAAATTCTAATACCCTTATCCCAGTTGGCTTCTATCGGTGGGCAAGATCGAAAGAGGTATAAAAGGCCTGAAAAAGGTAGCAAAAGTGAATCGAAAAACCCTGTCCGATGCGGAGTGGCTGGAGATGCAGAAGTGCTTCGAGTTAATCAACGCCAACCAGCAATCTGCCAAAACGTATAGTTTTCTGGATCTCTTCAAGAGTTTTCGCAGGGCTGCCGTCATCATCATGCTTATCGCGAATTGGGGGGTGGTGTGCCTAATTTACGATGTTCATGTAAGGATCACTACCTCTTTGGGCACTAATCTTTTTATCACTTTTTCGGTGGCCGCACTGATTGAGATTCCGGCGGGAATATTGCCACTATTCTTGGTGGATCGAGTTGGTCGCAAGCCCCTCATGATTTCTGCTTTGCTACTCTGCGGCGTGTTCAGCTTTTTTGCGGGCATACTGCGCGTGAAGTTGGGAATTGCGGTCACTGCGATCTTTGCCAGATTCTTCGCCACCGTTGCCTACAATGTGGCTCAGCAGTGGGACGTCGAAATCCTGCCCACTGTTGTTCGTGGCCAGGGCTGGGCTGTTATTAATGTCCTTGGCCACTCGGGAGCACTACTCTCTCCGTTTGTTATCTACACGGCGCATTACTACCACTCCCTGCCCATGTTCATCATCACACTGACTTCAGTCATCGGAGCAGCTGTTGTAATATGCCTGCCGGAAACCAAGGGCACTTACCTTCCACAAACTCTAGAAGAAGCGGAGAAACGGTGGACACTGCGCTGCAGGAACCCTAAAGTAAAGGAAACGCAGTGATATTTACATGTGTTAAGAGTTTTGTACATTTTGAAGTATTTATACAAATACTTTGCATCAGTATTAAATTTTTTTAAATTCGCGGCTATTGTCCAATTCAGCGATAAGTCCTCCTCGAGTCATCGATAAATTTGGTAAGTAATCAGAAGTTGTATTTTTAATACCAATTTTGAATATTCTTTTGGCTTGCCCGTTTTTAATATTTTCAAAATTTATTTAAGATTTCCTCATTAATTTTGTAATATTTTATAAAGATTCTATACCTTTTACATTTCTTGTTTCTAAACATGTTTTTTAAAAAGCATATAAATATAAATATAGTATGTTAGTATTTTATTTTTCAGCCGGTGCTGAGCTCCAACGCCTGACATGTGGTCACACTGGTCAGCACGTGTACAAGAATTAAATATATTCGGTGTTTATTTTCACAAAAATGGATGTTGTCAAGGAAGTCTTAGCGAAACACCAAAAGGAATTGGACAAATACAAGCCCATCACAGTAGACAAGCACCTGGAATGTCGCCTGGACGTGGGCACCCTGCTGATCACAGATCCCAACGACTTCGATGACCGGGAACTGAGGTAAGTGGCTCGCTTCTCGCGGTGTCTACCGACTTCTATAGTGATTTCGGCCTCTCGCAGGGACAACAAGGAGGAGTACCTGGCGGCCCTTACCCGGGAGAATACTCAGTTGCTGGTAAACGCCATCTGGGAGCTGCCCACGGAGCGCGTGGACGAGAGCATTGTGGCTAAGCTCCCGGAACCGACGACAGTGCTGCCCCGCCTCCGCAAGGTGCCTGGACCAAGGCCGCTCACCAAATGGGAGAAGTTCGCCAAGGAAAAGGGCATCACCAAGAAGAAGAAGGAGAAGAAGACCTACGATGAGACCATGGATGTAAGTTTTCCACCCTAAAACTCTTCTAAAACCCTTACTTATTTATCTTCAACCCAACAGAAATGGGTGCCCACATACGGCTTTAAGCGTGCCGAGGCCGAGAAGGCCAAGGACTGGGTCCTGGAGGTGCCACAGAACGTGGACCCCAACACGGACATGTTCCAGAAGAAGGTCGACTTGCGCAACGAGAAGGTGGCCAAGAACGAAATCCAGCGAATGAAGAATATTGTGCGGGCCAAAAAGGTCGATATGCCGCGCAGCGGTTACCTGGGACCCGAGGCAGCCTCGTCCAGTCAACTGTTGACTGCCGTGACCGTGGCCAAGTCCTCCACGGCTTCAGTTGGCAAATTCCAAAACAAACTGCCCAAAGAGAAGGAGGCACGTGGTCTGGGCATCAAGGAGCTGATTCCGGGTGGCAAACGGAAGCAGTCGCATATCACACAGACGCCCGAGAAGGAGGCCAACCTCGATCTCATCAAGAGCGTGCTGAACAAGAAGCCCAGGCTCGACGTGGACAAGGCGATATCGATGCAGAAGCACGACGATCGCTTGGCGTAAGTTTTCCCGAAAGTATTCTTAGAGAATATCCACTAAAACCCAATTATTCACCCCCAACAGACGAGAGGCAGAGGCTGAGAACCAACCATCGAAGAAGAAGGGCAAGGGCAAGGGCAGTCGCAAGGCGGTCGGCAAGAAGCCCAAGGGCAATCGTGGCCAGCGGGCTCCCGGCAAGAAGGCCCAGGCCGGTCGCAAACGTCGCTAGGAAGGAATTACACACTTGCCTTAGGACACTCTTTTTTAATTAACAGAAAAAACACTTTACACTTATGCTTAATAAATCTTAGTCATAAGACAAACGCAAAACTATGTACGATAGAATCGCAAATTGACGGGTGAGGTGTGTCCCTTCAGATACTGGTACACAAATTTACGGAAAACCCGATTAAAGTTTCTTATGGAAGGCCAGTGCAGATTGGCAGCATTGTCGCGCGGTGTGTGCCACACGTCCGGGAAGGGAGTGGCCACCAAATGCAGTATAGGAACATCTGCAGAACAAAATCCATTTACATACGATTTTTAATGGAATACGAAATGGGACTTACTCTCCTCCAGGAACGGACGATGATCATCATCGACTAGACCACCACTAGCACGATTTAAGAACATATTATTGTTGCCCTCAAGCTGGCCGGCAGACCGCAGGGATTTCTCAATCTGCACCAGAAGGGTGTGCAGACCATGGGTGTTCTCGTAAAAGCTGGAGAACTTGGGATTGCGAGCACCGATTAGATCCAGCAGTACCAACACTTCCTGTAAATGAATTGATTATGGCAAACATAGCGGACTTTTGGGTTTATTTACTCACTATTCTATCAATATTCCTGGGAGCCTGTTGGAACTGACTAGCAGGATCCTTGCGGACCACTTGGGCTAGCTTCTTAGCCAGATGCTTTGAGCCGTAAACGGAATCTGCGTCCGTCCAATCCTTGAAGGCCTCTTCGCCATCAAAGAAGATGAGCTATTCATTATAAGATAAATTTATTAAATATGTAATCTTCCTTTTAAAGTACTCTTTTAAACAATCTCTGTTTTCGTTACAAGTTTCAAAGGGAAATTAGTCAATTTTCAAGGTGTCTCAGGTTAATTATCAAATGAAAATATTATAACTCAGTCTCTCAGTTTAAGTTTCTCGGCTAATTGTCTGTCAAGGTGTGTTATTGTTACGACTTATAGTTCAACAACCTTCTCAGCTTACCATCAATCCCACATCGTTGCGATTGCGAAACTCTTTCTGCAAATAGCCACTCAAGGTCTTGGCTGTGTTCAGGAGTATGGCACACGGCACTGCAGAGTCGGTGGCGCCCAGGAATCCGGGATCATTAGGGAAGTACTTGCTGTCATAGTGGCAGGCCAGGGCCAAGAAATTCTGGGCATGCGGATTGATGGTGCCCACGATATTGGCGAACGTCAGCTCGCCGAAAACTGGAACGCGCTGCTTGAACTCATCCACTTCCGTCTGGAAGCCAAGGCTACTGAGCGATTGGACCAGGTAGTCGCGCACCTGCTCGCAATTTCAATTGTGTCATTTGATTCGGAAATATATAATCAAGCTTATGGGGCCCACCTGCTGATGCCCGTGGCTGCCGACGACGCGTGGCACCAAAATGGAGTCCAGAGTACGGTTGAAATGCGCCTCATCGTCGCTCCACTGGGTCACTCCGACCTGTAAACAACGAGACGACGGGTTTACAGAGACACTGTCTGTGATTTCCCAAGTGAGTCACCACAGCGGGGGTTATGGTTACCGCTCGAGCTTGAGGCTGCTGCTGCTGGGCCTGGGACGCTGTCAGCGGGAGGAGGAGGCAGAGCACGCCTGCGTAGGCCATGAGTTTGGAACCGATACCCATCTGGACGCTTTGGAGCTTGCTGGCGCACTAAGCGCGATCGACGCCTGAAAAATCGATCCCAACGGTACCGCGTCGATGCTGCTGCTGTCCGTTGTTTTTGTTTTCGTTTTCGCTTTCCGTTGTTGTCTCTTTGGCGGGCAAACCATGTGGAAAGCTCTGGGCCTCGGCTCATGGGAGAGACTCTTCCGACTCCGATCATGCTGCGAGAGCGGCCGGATCTCGTAAAGCTTCAGCGAGGAACGGTCGTCGGGGGAAAAGTGAGCTGTGACGGCTGCTGGCATGCGACCTTGATTAATCACTGCTGATAACAATAATTACCTTAATTAATTCTCTCTTATGTGGAGGCAGTTTTATTAGTGGCTCGCTACACTGAGAGACTTTAATTTATTTTGTTATTAAAGGAAAAAAAATGCTTTCATCAGAAAATAAGAAATTGCTGACACAACGTGTAAACTAACAAAGAAACAAGCGCAGCATTAAGATTGATATTATCAAGTGAGTTCATAATTTAATATAAACAAGGGTTTTGTTCTATAAAAATAATAAACAATTACCATTTTATTTGTATTACTAATCAAAATATGTGTCTAGATCATCGAAAAAATCATCATCGTATTCATCGAAGTCTATCGATACCATATAGTCGGTAATAAATCGGCGTAATATTTTTATCATATTGAGAATTGTGGGCCAATGTAAACTTTCAGCCGTATAATGAACATTTGAATATTTTTCCGGGGCAATGTGCAGGACTGCCACGCCTAAAAAATTATAATTGTACATATATTAACAAGAAATAGAAACGATAGAAATATATATATTACCATTTTCTTGAAATGGCACATGATCATCGATTAGATCATTGGTATATGATCTATTTCTCTGGAACAAGACATGAGAGTCGACTAGTTTGCCAGATTTCCGTAGCTCCTGTTCTATTTCCGCAATGCGAATATAATTGTTATCTGCATTTTTGGAGTAGCTCGGAAAAGTTTGATGCGGCGCACCAATGAGGTTGAGGGTCAACAGAAGAGCCTGTAAAAATAGAACTAATTAGGTTGAAGGTTCCTATAGGCTTATACCTAATCTACTCCACATAATTTACAGATAATGAATATTATAATAATGCGACCACATTTTTTACTTTATACATTTATAAACCTCTGAAGGGATTTCAAGACCCTATTCATTTGTACTTACTATATTCCCCAGAGGTACAAATTCCGAATTCGCAAAGTACTGTGATCCAATGAGTAGTGGTTTGTTTACAGAATCCGTGTTATGGCCGTCAAAGAAAATCATCTAAAATAATAAATTTGTATTATTTAAATATTTTTCAATTATACATAAATTGTTCCTTAATACTTACAACCAGCCCAGTTTTTGGGCCCAATAGTTTGGCGAAGAACTTGAACGTCTTGACCAAAGTAAGCAAAATGGCACAGGAAACCGCTCCGTCGGTAGCCGAAACCAGGAAATCCTTCTCCTGTCCCTTCTGTGGAATTGGGCCATCGTAGTGGCAGGTAAGCACTAGATACTGCATTGCCTGGTCATTCCAAAAACCAACCACATTGGAGTAGTTGATGCCTTTGAAAAAGTCCTGTCCTCTGGAGAAGAAACCCAAATGCATTAGTTCCTTGTCGAGGAAGTCACGAACTGCTTCATGCCCTCGGCTGCCGACATGTCGAGTAACAAGTAGTTTTTTCAGTGTCGCTCTCATGTACTCCTCGTCGTCATCGAACTGGTCCTTTGGCTTCTGGTAAGTCCAACGCACAACCAGAACGTTCAGGAGAATGAAAAGCACGGTCATCAGGAGGGCAATCCTTCGGTACATTTGGAAACAGGTCTGTCCTGACCGAGACTCAACTGTGAAATGTTCCCCGAATTCGTTCTCTGTAGCTAACGCATTCGTCTTGTCACTTAACAAACTTATAATTAGCCAGAGCGCCTGTTCCCAGAATCACTAATGCGGAATTTCACGGAACAGGTAGCCAGGGCAGTAGCTTTTTCCCTGAACTGGAAGTGGGAGTAGTCTCATCTGTGAAATGAAGCGAGAAGGGACATGTAGTTCCTCCAGTTCCTAGGAAAGGAAAAGGTGCTGGACTTATAGTAAATGAAATTATATTGTTAATAAAAAGTGTGAATGCGGTTTTCTGGCCGCTACTTGTAGTCGTGAGTTCGAATTTCCTTTTCATCGGTGCTTCGGCTAGACTTTATCGAAGTGTTGTCGCTGATGGGCTGCGGGCTTGTGCGGCGCAGCATCCGCTTGGAGCGGAACTCATCCCGTGACAAGGTACGCAGGCTGGAACCCTGGTTCAAGAAGTTTCGCTGCCTGGATCGCTTTGCTCCTGGACCGCAGCATGGCGCATGCCACATCCGCTGATTCTTTCCGAAGACGTTGCCATCGCTCAGCGTCTGGGGTAGTTCGTGATTAACGGTTTCCGGCAGGAAGAGAGTCAGTACTCCGGCCATAATTCCTAGGGCGCCCAAAATGATTAGCATCAGCGAAAAGGAGACCTGGGAGAGGTACACCACCGGTGGCGACATCAGCATTGCCACAAATCCCATCGTGTGAATAAAGGAGACACCCTGCGCCCTAACCACCGTCGGCAGGATCTCCGCCGCCCACTGGAGTCCAACGTTGTAGCACATGTTGGCGAAAAGCCTTCCCGCCAGCGCTAAATTCCGCATATACACGTTCTTCATGCGGGCTCCCACCAAACTGAAGATGCCGCTCAGCATGGTGAAGGCAAAGGAGCACCAACGGCGTCCGAAACGATCCAGGGTGAGGATCACCACAATATTGCCGGGTAGCTCCGTGGCGCAGGCGATCGTAAAGAAGACGAACACGTTATGCGAGTCAAGGACACTCGCCGCCCGAACATGGCCATCGTACAGCAGCGACATGGCCATCCAGATGCCGATCATCAGGACCATGTAGCAGGCCATTCGCCGGTATTTAAATATGGAAAACACCGTATACTCGCGTCCGTGCATCTCCTCCTTGTAGAAATGCAGGCAGCACCTCTGGAACAAGTCCAGGACCCAGGGCTCCACATGCTTCTCGTTTATACGTATTAAATCTTCCAAGATCTCCATGGCCTTATCGATATCACCCACGGAAACGAGCCAGCTGCGATCGGAAGCCACAAGTTAAGTTTGATTTCCGTTCATTAGAGGAGTCAACGAAGTACCCACCGTGCAGACTCGGGCAGGACCCAGTAGGATAATAGAGCCAACCAAAGGGGCACGCTGGCCATGATGGAGAATTTTCGCCAGTTTCTGGAGGCCAGCGCTATCCAGGGCATCAGCATGGTGAAGGGCGAATAGAACAGCAGCAGGGACAAGTTTGCCACAAGGGTTCGGTACTTGGGGCCGACGTACTCCAGAACTGGAAATCAAGCACTACGATGTACGAGCATTTAGGACTTCTGTTCTCCCATCTCTTACCCAAAATGTACACCATGGTAAAGCAGGTATCACAGGAGGCGCCAACAAAAAACCTAAAGATAGCGAACGCCACGAAACCATTGGCCATGGCCGTACCTACGCTACCAAGGATGGCGAGGGTGCAGCTGCTGACCAAGGCCGCCACTCTGCCGCAGTGGTCCGCGAAGTAGCCGTAGCCGAGACTGCCCACAATGGAGCCGACGAAAAATATGATCTGCGCATAGGTGGCATACTTGTCGTCTTCACAGACCCACGCAAACTCCATGGTGGCTGTGAGGAAGGGCATATCCGATCTATTGAACTCGTATCCGTGCCTGCACGGCATCGTGGGTAGCGATGTGTCGATCATAGCAGTTTGGTTTCGGGCATATCGGATCTTCGAGTAGTTGGTATTATACATTCGGCACTGACTGTAGGAACCATCCTTCTCCCGAGGAATCGAGAGCTGCTTGCGCAACTCCTTGTCTGTCATCAGCTCCAGCTCCGGCTCGAAGCAGTGGTAGTCGTTGGGAGTCAGGGTCATGAATATCTGTCCCAGGTACACGAAGGCAGTGATGTAGCAGAAGGGGATCATGAACAGGATTAGTCGCCACTGGAACCAGCCGAACTGGCCGAGCATCGGCAGCAGGTCATCGAAATCGATGCAATCGGAGCGCTCCCAGGAGCGCTCCCAGGAGCGCCTTGCAAACGAATACTGTTGTCTCGGTTCCCAAAACGAGGAATTGGTTCGGCGATCCCTTGCAAAGTCAAGTGAGTCCCCAACCTGATTGGGTCTGTCCACCTTATTCGTTCCAAAGACGAGCCTGTTGTCGTGTCTTTACTCAAGGAAATATTTACGGTTGGTTGACAGCTACTTACTTCCTACTATTGTCCGCTGGCTTGTCGTCCTTATCATCATATGCCATATTAATTATCAATTTTAAAATATCAGATCTGACAGAAAAGATCGGGCGTCCTGTTCATAAGCAATTCAAAAAGGAGAAACCAAAGGCTTTTGTGGTATTTATTGTAGCAAGTTCCGGATTTCCTTTTATTAAAGTCATAATCCTCCTCCTATACAGACTTTCCTCCGCAGAATGAGCCTACATTTAACTCTTGTCTTGTAACTAAATCCCCTCCACTCTACATCACATACAGACTTTAATTCTTAGATTACACCATTTAATCATCTCTGACTCGTGGAAATCCTTGCATTATCCTTCTTGATGACTCGATGATTTTCCATACCACTGAATTGGCTTTCATTTCCGATTTGGTAGCGACAACTGGAGCACAAAATCGGCATTGTCATTGACTCGAGGGAAGGAGGAGGAAGAGGGCTCTTCCGGCATGGCGTCATTTCTCGCCTCTGAGGTAGACTCGTCCCGAATGCTCGGCACGTTAATTAAAAGCTTACGCAAATCCAATCGAGAAGTAAGCCAGAGGAGCCGTGGTAATTTGTGGTATTGGCAAAGCCAACTCAGTTTGTGGCTAATTGCAGGAAAATTCGGTCTGCCGCAACCGAGATGCATGGAGTAGTCCCGGCAAAACCGCCTGTTGCTATAGTGTTTTTCCCTGCCAGCGCATGCGTTGTCCTTGAAGTTCCCCGCTCTTACAACCATTTTCGAACTTTCATTCATAAAAGATTTTCGGAAGGATTTTCGAAGAGGAAACCACACTGGTTGCCTTCGGAGGAGCAAAGTACCAGTCCCGATGCGACTCTCAATGACAGCGGTTCGCGTTGCTGGAGTGAAAATAATACATCAAAGATCGCATAGTTTTCCGCCCGGTCATGCCACATAAATCAGTGTCATAAATCTGCTGCGCGTCTTGTGCGCGGTATAATGTGTCAGTGTCTGTGTTCCGAAAGCAGCAAGGCTATATCCTAGATATCTATCTGTGGAGTGCCAAATAGAAAAACTCGTGGAAAGAAAAACAAGCAGAGCAAACAAATTAGCCGTTTGGCGGGAAACAAGGATTAAGATAAAGGTGGCAGAATCCTTGCCAGCGAAAGTGCCGAAAGTCAAGTGAAAGTGGCGGCAGCCGTTCCATAACCCAAATCCCTCATCTCCCATGTTCATCCGGAGTGAGGCGTGAGCGACTGAAAGATGGCCATCCTGGAGTCTTGTTGCTTCTGGAAGGACGTGCGGAGTGGCAGCTTTGCCTGTGCCATCTACACGTTGGTAGGTCCTCTGCATGAATATGAATAATTTGCCAAAGATAAGCGAGCCAAAGAGCACATGTGTATGAATTCCCCATGGGTACTTTTTCAGCCAGACGGCAAACAACTCTGAAAAGTTTCTTGGCTGTTTTCGTAACTTTTTTAATAGAAGCAGTACAAAGTTACTAATTTAGCTAACACCCCCAGGTTGGTCACAACTGAAAATAAATTTAAAAGCGACCTAAAGCCATTGTAAGGCGTTTATTAAAAAGGAGCATAACATTAACGTAACTGTTACAATTGATTAAAGTGCTTTATTTGCATTAATATTTGAAATTTCGTTGAAAATGCACTGATTTTTATTCCATATAAATACTCATTATTTTCGAATATATACAGAATACAGAATTACAAATCAGCAGTCGTGTGAACTTTTTCATATAATTACTGTTAATAACAAAGTAACAAGTTTATATAACATCCAGAACTTAACATTAAAGGCCCTTTCGGTGAATTATAATTCAAAAGAATTCTTAATTAAGTCACAACTATTTTACTTGATGTGGTCAATAAAATAATGACAGAATTCCATCTAATTTCTTCAACAATAAAAATTAATATAACTGTCGGCCTCAAATTTATACTTTCTCTCATTAGACAAAATACATATGTATATCATTCCGCTTTGACGCCTGTCATATTACATTCCCATAATTGGTAGCTGTCAAAAGCCATGAATTAGAACGATTCTCATTGAAATTTTACGAAAATACCTCGAAGCTAACATATTATCGAGGAAGAAGGAGCGTTCCTTCAGCAATTACGGCACTCAATTTTCACTTGAACTGGATTTCGGAGAAGGGGGACTCCATTTCGGGGCTTCTGGTACAAAAACCGTGTGGCGTAATTTCCGGGTATCCGTTCTCGTGTGATTCGTGCACTCAAAAAAGGAATATTTCTTTCTATAAATTTAATCTATAAAATCTACTTATCTTTTTATAGGCTTAGGTTTCATAACAAATTATTTCTGTTGCATAATCGCTTTCTTTCCAGGATAATCATTTCTTATAAGTCGGTTTTTATTTCCTGTGCATACATTCCTGACTTTTTTATATGTGCAGGTTTACTTTGGCTTCTCGACGCTTATGTTTTTGTTCTACCTGGTGGAGGAGCAGGAATTCCTGCTGGGACAACGGGCCCAGCCGATGGGCGAGAGCCTGCTGGAGAAGGGTGATGTGACTGTAGGTGAGGCCAAAGCTCCTTGCTCCTTTCTTGCCTTCATTTTTGCCATGAGAGGTCTTGGAAAGCGACTCAATTACGTGTGATTTATGCCCTTTGCAGCGACTGTGATATTCAACGTTTTGTTTCTCTTTTGCTCGATGCTGATGGTGTTGTCCTCGGTTCTGTTGATCCTGGGCCTCCAGCAGGTGAGTGTGTGAGTGTTGGGGTGAGAACTTTCCGCGACCACAACTTTTGGCGGAATTTGCAGAACCGGCGCCTGCTGCTGATACCCTGGATCCTGTTCATGCTGGGTGACCTGCTTATCGAGTGCTTCCACCTGGTGCACCTGACCCTCTCCCGCCGCGTCATATTCGATCCCATTGTGGGTTTCATCTTCACCATGGACTTTTTTATCCTGTGCCTCAACGTAAGTTTAAAATGCTTTAAAATCTCCCTCGAGGGTTACACCTAAGCTCTTTCCAGCTCTACTGTCTGCTGTGCGTCATCTCGCAGTATCAGGCATTCCGCCTGCAGCGCGCAGAGCTCCAGCTGGCGGCCACAGCGGCGTCGGTAAGTATTCGGTGAATGTGTTGTGCCAGCCCCAAATATGCTTACCTGCCCTTACCCCGTAAACCATGTGCCTCCAAACCCAAGCCTATTGTGGTCTTCACAGCAGCCGAGAAACTAACCAAAGCGCAGCATCAGCAGCAGCAGCGGCAGCAACAGCACCAGCAGCAGCAACAGGGTCTGCTGCAGCAACTGGAAACCGGATGCGGAAATGGAAATGCGAGTGGCAAGCGTCGACGGATGCTGGCCAGCCCGCTGATTACCTCGCAGCGGCTTACCAACTTTTCCACCATCACTGAGGAGGAGGAGCAGCAGTCCCGGACAGGTGAGGATTAACCTGCAAGAATAATTCGCATCTAAAATCGAACGAAAACATTTAGGCCACACGGCGGAGTTGCCACAGTCAAACGGAGAGCAGCTGGCCCGAATACCCATTATTTCCCTGGCCTCCAGTCCGGCCCATGGCAGTGATGCAAGTGTAGTTCGTCATTAAGCCAACCTTTCGTCTCGTTACGTGTTTTTGTTCCCAAATCCCCAAAGGCAGAGATTTTAGCAAGAGTTCAGATATTTTTACAAATTGATTGACCTAAGACAGAATAATAAAATGAGATTTCCAAGGGAAACACTGTTACTTGGCAGCATCCTACCATTTATTTTTTCAGCACATTTCATTTGCATGCCTTTTCCATGGAAACGGGACTGCAACTAACGGAGAGGAGATCCAAAGCCAAATACCAGGAAGTGATAAAACCCTTTGCCTTGCAGTCCCCAAACAACAGATTCGCATACGTGTGGGCACAACTGGGAAATACAGGAGAGCTTCCTGCACTCTGAACCTGCAATTGTCGAGCTTGTGAATTTCTAGGAACGGATAAATTAAAAAGCATTTCTTTTTCATGCATTTTTAATAGAATTTGTATCATTGTATCATATAGAATTTGTACCATTCCAATTTAAATTAAGTGTTGCGGGAGGATTAAAATCTTGAATTGAGGTATTTAAAAGTGTGCTTAACAATTAGTCGAGGATAACAATCCCTAATAACAGCGAATAAGACGGGGAAACCCCCTTTTGTTTCTTGTTTGCCGCTTCAATCACAAAATCTCTATAATCTCTTATAATTTTCACCCCGAAAAAGTCATCTTACCGAAGCCCAACTGTATTCCTTCAACGAAATTCAGTTTGTCAACAAAGCCAACAGGATGTGAGCTCCGTTTAAACTCCAGTTTCTTGGCAGGCCAAACTATCGAGTCACTCAAGCAAATGACCCCTCTCGTCGCCGTCTGACTTTTTGAAATAATTATTCAAATGTTTCAGCTTCACCCGAGTAGACAGCCGCAGGACGTACACAACAACAAAATAAAAACCCTAAAACAACAAGGAGGGGGATAAAAATGAACTTTTAAAACTTAATTAGGTTTTGGGGAAATGCTGACTGGACCCAAGAAGGGTCAGGGATTCAGCACGGGTTAAGTGGTTTTAGTTGCCGGGTAATGATATTTAAATTATCCTTAAAGGCCTTAATTAAAAACGTTTTCCGAGATAAACAAAAACTAGGATCTATGCAAGGACAACACACAGATGTCATCAGTCCTCCTAGCGACAGAAGCCTCATTAAATGGCACTTAATCACTCGGCTAAATTGGCCCTGTTAATTAAACCCCCAGGTGGAGATGCACTGACAAATGACACCGGTCTTCGGGCTCCGCTGCCTGGGAGCTGATGAGCGATTTAGAGACATAGAAGGAGCACAGGGACAGGGCTTCATGGCCGCCAGCTGTCGATAGCATAGGATCCGAGCGCCATCCGCAAACTGTTGTCCAGCTTCTCGACTGTAAAATGGCACAGATGCGCCAGCAGGGACACTGTAAAAAATGTCTTTAGATTGCCTTGTAAACTTGATTTGCCCAACAGGAATACTTATCAAGATTGACAAAGAAATGTGATTATTAAATGTTTGTAAATAAGATTTAAAATAAAAGGAAATTATTATTAACTCTTTATGGCCTATCTATTATTATGATATCACTAAAATTCAGGTTGGAAATATACATAAAACTATTTTGAAAATTATGCTATAGAAAACAGTTGATAATCCTTGCATATAGATATATATTGAAAACTTCTTAATCAACATGCTGAACATTTAAGTAATTATAAAATTGTCCAATTGACTTTGTAAATAGTGTAAATTTTAATTAAAATTTTGTTTCTCTGTAAAAGTTTTGAGCGAACATGGGAACAGGGTCAAAAGGTATGCACACACATGCCCATGGATGAATACAAACTCCAGCCCCCACATGGAGAGTCAGCAGAGAGGGCACTGTTATTACATTTGTGAAAAGTCGCTTTTGTGCTCAAATATTGACATTGCCGCTGGCAGCAACATTCCGCACATTCCTATGACATATCCCCCTCGAGTCGCCCCTCTTACGTTCCCAAAACAACTGGACATCTTTGTTGGAGAATACAGAAAGACAGACAGAAAAATCTGGCTTAATGGATCTCTAAGTGGCCGAATGCAGTAGAAAGTCAGTTGGATAAATATCATATTTCCAAGTAGCCAGGACTCATCCTCCGCAAACAAACACAAATGATTAAGAGTTGGGGCTTCGTTCAATTTGTAATTTTTCCACCCATTTCCATTATTTCTGGTACCTGCAGCCGTACAATGAATATTTCGAATTGCAATCTTTCCACCTCACAGGGTTTTGAGCCTTTGAAGCAAAAACAATTTTTGGCCCAGCATGCAGTCCGGTCGGAGGTCATTGATTTAGAAGCCGTGGAATGCTCGTGTAATTACCCTTGATTGGTTTTTGTTCGTGCAATCGATTATTTTAACTATGGCGGTTGTTTCTTTGGTTGTGAAAAAATATGAGCGGAAAAAGTATGTGCACGCTGATATGAATATATTTTTGATTAAGTCAGCACAAAGATTTGTACAACACACCAGGAATTTTGCATAAAATAAACAAATAAATACCATGAACTGGAAAAATATTTTTTGTACTATCAAAGAGATAGAAAGCTGACTCCAAAAAGCCGAACTTTGTATACCCTGGCTTAAATATATTTTTAAGCTTTTAAACTTTACATTCAAAGGAAATGCTACATGCAAGTAGCAGCCACTAAGCCGGCATATATAGAAGCATTTTTAATATGTAGATCTGCTAATAACCCGGGCTTTGCCTTTTCCTATTGTTGCATTCCTGGAAAAGTTGCAGCACCTGCAGCGCAAATCCTGGGAATTACTTGCCTTGCAGCATTACTAACAGCAGTCAGCATCTGGCTTCTTGCCTGGTCCCTTTAAAGTTGCCACTGTGTGGCACTTAAGGGATATAAGTGGTTGTGCACCACAATCCCAGGATTCCCCCTAGATCCTATACACAAACACACACTCGATTGACAATAAGCTCACTTGCACGACGCAGAAACGCGCGCGCTTTCTATCTAATTGCTAAGATGGCCGGCCGCCGCTCGTCCTCGAGTCCTGCTGATGCCAGGATAATGAGTTTTCCATTAGCGCGTGAGTGCGGCAATATTTGCCGAGTGTCTCCGGCTGCTTAAGTGAAAATTCAATTAAAGCATAAGTGAAATCAAATGGAATTCGCAATCTATGTAGATCTTGACTGGCGTGCATCGAAATTTTGGGTCGAAATGTTTATATAGATAGTATATATATAGTACAGCTTTAATGAGACGAGAGGTAGCTGCAAAGTTTGACAGCCTGCCGGCTATGGAAGTGTAACACAAAGGCTGTCTAACTTTTCCTACCCATAGCTTGCATCGTCCTGGGTTCTTCTCTCACACAATGGAAATCGAAAAACTCGTGTCTATTTAATCCGACAAAAAACATTTTCCATTGTAAGACTCGCTCATGGGATTAAATTAAATGTTAAAATTTAAGTCAACTTTCCCCATGCTCATGAGAAATATTAACAAATTGTGGGACAAGCTAAAAAGGACATGCTTTTCCTGCCTTTGGCTGAGTTTTCTGGGCTATCACTTGATTTATAGCATATGACAAGTGGGTAAAGTTTGCAATGAATATGAGAACACAAGGGAAAATAATGAAAAATCAACGGTATTAAAATTGAAATTTAAGGACTTAAGGGATTAGGGATTAAATCTTAAGTTCTAGGCAACGAAATCACAAAAGTTAAGTCAGAATATTAAATCAGCAGATTATTATTAGCTTCTTAAATATTTATAACAAATCTTTCTTTACCCTTCAACATTTTACACAAAAGTCTCCAACTTTAATTTCACATATTAAATTCCTGAAATCATGTAGAAGTTTCCTTAATTTCCCCTCAGTGTTTGTATATTTTAAAAAGGCAGAAAGTAAACAACGACTTTTTGGGCAACTTCACGCTTGACGAAAGTGGCAGCCAGTTTGTCACTCGCTTTATTGCGTATACGCAGCGTGGCCGCCGCCGGAGATGTGAGCGGAAGGGTCGATATGAAAGTCAGTTGCCAGGAAATTTATGTAGATTTATGTGGGTGCTCTCTTAAAGCACATCCCCACACTCGCCGACGGGTACGTGTCGTCGTCTATATACATTCAATTAGAAAATTAGCATTCAAATGGAGTTAATATTCACGCACCAGAAGAGAGGCAGAGATCATAAAAGATGTAAGCATCTTAATGAATATTAAATGATAAAAACAATTTGGGTATTAAATTTCCGCTGTCTATTCATGAGCAGCTCTAATTGAAGCATTAAATTTTGCTGCTTTAAGATGCGAACATAATTCCCCCTAAGGAGACACTAGCTTTTGATGGTCATTTTAGGCGACTTACGAATGACTTATTTAATAACAGCACGCAGTCAAGTGTAATCTATAAACAGCTAACGGGCTTAAAGTTGGTAGCTGCCACAGAATTCAAGCCGACACATATTGAAGCCAAATAAATAATTAGGACATAAGTCGGCAAAGCATTCGCATTAGCGAGCAACCGTTTGTCAGCAATAAATCGTCAAGTAAATTATGCGGAACGAGCGGGGGGCTCAGACATCAATCTTGTGACCCCGAAAGCCGTGGGCCTAGATGACACCTCAGCATGTAGACATAATGGGGAATGGGATGCTCTGGAAATTAGACAGATGTCTCTCACATGTGAAGGAGGCCCATTAAGACTACACGCTTCCCGGAAAACGTAAGCCAATTTTAATTGAGCCTCTTTTTCTGGCGCCGCTTCAAAGCGAAAAGTGTGCGCGCACTTCGAAGACAAAAGCAAACATTTGACCTTTTTTTTAGCATTAGCATACGGCACACAGAAAGGGTTCACTTGAAGTCCTTGCTCAAAACAAGTATCCTTTGCGCAAAGAAAACCTTGGGAAGCCCAGATACCCGGTTTCCCGTTTACCTTTTGGCATTACTCCCAAAGAAGGCCCAAAATTGAATTTATTTGTTGGTGCCTTAACCGTTCCGTGTTCTTTTTGCTTTTTGCGAGATTTTTAATTTGCAATACACCCCATGGTCGGTGTAAAATAAATGAAAGCAAACAAAAATATTTGAATATTCTCAGGGTAAACGACTCAAATACCCCTGTCAAGTTATATAATACAATAAAATATACATGTATATCTAATGTATAAACTGAATGTCATTAATTTCTTTAGCTTTAATTTGAGTAGTTAATGTTCTTTAAGCCCTGGTTTGGCACCCAGCATACCCTCTTCAATTTCAAGGGGTAACCTGAACCAGGCCGCAGCTGAAATAGTTGCCAGGACAACGATCCGCGGGTAAATAAATCCGCAAAGAGCAGTCGGGTGTAAAGCGATTAATATTTCAGCAATGGAAATATGGAAATTTGAGTAAGATGAATGGCATGCCGTGGCTGAGTCTGCCGAGTCCATTCTGAGGCCATCAAAAGGGTGAGTCTTTTGCCATTTGACTCAATTAGCAGGGAATTTAAAGCATTTAAATCAATTAGTGCTAATCAACTAGATTTACAAGAGCCAGCATAATATAATTTCAAGGGATTTCCTCTTTAAAAAGGGTAATAGAGGATTAAATTATATGTGTGCTATTTTCACTCGACAAAACTGGTTTAGAATTCAACCCAATGCATCCTGTTTTTAGCAATATTAGTTTTCTGTAATTAGAATAAGTGTTTTTAATTAAATTGAGGTAATAAATATATTTTTTTCCGGAAAAAATATTTTAATTTAAAATGGCGTCCTTAACGTTTTTTCCCAAACTAACCTTAACCATTTTTTTTTTGCAACTAATTTCATTTAAAGCCTTGTGTAATATAAAGTAATCAACTGAAATTATATTGTTAATGGCCTCAACACTTTTGCAGCCACGTAGCGAATATATTTTAAATTCAAAGTCGACTGCTCCCGATTAATAAATTCGGGTTCATTGTTTTTTCAACTGAGCAGAATGCAAACTATTTCCGGGCCAACTAATTGCAGTAAAAATAATGAAAACAAATTTAAACTGGGGGCCAAACATGGGGGTTTGTTGATCTTTCATTAGAAATTGGCCCCAATGTCATTTTTAGTTATTTCGGCTTGTTTATTTTTTCGGCTTTTGGCGTGTTTGCATTTGAATTTCGCTGTCAAAACTTTTGGCTGACGGCGCGCGAGGCGAGTGTCACTTGACATTATTTGGCTGGGGAGGACTTTCCACTGGTTTCTCCACTGTCTCCACGGAAAGTGAAGCTGACCTTTTGGAGGCAAAAGTTGCCTGTCTTGGGAGGAAAATTTCTATAAATGATAAATCGACTCAAAGTGCTTCTTGAGCTTAAGCACGGTTGACAATTGCTGTGCGCCTTCGGATAGAATTTTCATGAAGCCTAAGCTCGTGAAATAAGCTTATTTAGTTAAGGCTTCTCAGGACGGTTTAGGGACGGTAAAACTGGTTATGAAACCCGGCGACGGAAAGTCACTTATTATCCTTCCTTCCGCCGGATTGCGATCTGGGAATCATTTCCCATATTTGAATGGCTTTTACGTGCCCTCTGGGTGACATTTGCGGATGCGTCCATTAGTTTCAATCAAATTTCATAAGCAAACAAGCAGGACCAATAAACTGATGTACGATATATATGTGTGCTTATATATATTGGCATTAGCATGCATGATAAATAATAAACATATTATAAATAGCCTTTCCCTCTGCAAACGGTTCGGCCATCAATCAATGGCATCGGGCAAGCGAATGGGGACTAAAGGCCTTTAACTTGGCTTCCGCCTCGAATTACTCAGCACATCCCACTCATCTGGCCTGGGAATGGCATTGGCAAATAAGATTTATGCCCCCTTTTTGGGGTTATTCATACATTAAAGCCCTGGCATTTGCAACATTAAAGGACCCGTCTTCTCGGTGAAAGCCTTCGCTAGCTGTCTGGCAGGCCGTCAAAATGCTTTTCATGGTTAATTAAAACTCGTGCGGCATTCGATTAGCATTTTGAATGTCAATTTTCGATCCCTACCCACCGGTTGCCCGGCTGTCAGGGCTTTAAATTAATTAATTACTTTCACTGTAAACATTTGTTCAATCGCTGCCCCAAGTTTGGGTTGGTTTTGAGCGTTTAAAAATACATAGAATGTATGTATATATAGACAAATTGGTTGATTTTCACCCTGTGGATGTTGCTCTTTCTCTGTTTATATTTGCATACCCACGGCCGAATAGCGTATACGACACGTGGGCTATGAAAATGCAATTCACATGGCACTGCCCCCAACTGGCGTTGTTTTAATGAGCCCGAGACCGAGCCTTAGCTGGAGCCTGTCTGGGCACGCGTCAACAATCAAAGCGTTCGATATCAGGTCATCATTAGGAAGTTATTCTGGTCCAACACAATTTTACCCCCATTTGAATGGCATTTATTTGGGACTTTAAATGGGACTGTGTAACGGCAGGGGCAGTATGCACTTTAATTTGCCCTGGTATAATAGGCAAATATCACACCATGCTGTCTCTGCCAGCGAGGCAATCACTTAATCCTTGAATATTTGCATATCTCGATTGCATTGCGAAACGTGCACTTGGAATCTGTCATTGTCACTGCAATCAATGCCAGAATGTTCGCTCATTCATTTATAAGCCTCGAGTGCAGATGTTTCGATAAGACACGGGTAAACACAGCCAAATGCAAAACTAACTCGGATGCTTAAAGCAATCAGCCGGAGTTCAACGTGGCGTATGCGTAATAAACTTGGGTTTGCTTTTGGGTTTTGCTTGCAACGGCAGGTGCGCCTGAGTAGGCAAAGCCAAAGCCTAACAATTGCAATCAGTAAGTGTAACAACTACAAATAGGGAACATACGATATGAACTGGAAAAAAATCAATTAGAAGAAAGGATTAATTTTTATGGAATTGTGGCACTGCAATGTTGATATATGGGAGGAATTTGTATATATTCTAGTAACTTATATAGAAATATATAAAAAAACAAATAAAATTTTAGAAGACTTAAATAAAAAAAGTTAAATAAAACCAAGTTTTACCATGCCCTCTTGACCAAAGTAAACTAAAGCATACATATTTGTTTTCCAATGAAACCTTCAAACCTTCAGTGTCATAATATAATTAAATTAAGAGCACTAAATGAGTTTAGTATCGTTTTTAAGATACACAAACAATATACATATAATTTTTTTATTGAAAAATATTTCATACATCCCAGAGTTATCCTTTCAGTGTAAAAATGCATAACCAAACCAAAACTGTCAGCATAATATTACGTATACGCACAGTGCGTTAGCCGTTTGAGAGCTCCTCGCATCCATTGTCGTGTGCGACTCGATGAGCCTACAATGTTGGCAGGACAACAACCTCCCCTAACCGCTCCCCAACAAATCAACGAAAATCTGCTTTGACAGCAGTAAGGGAACCCAACTGAAAAAAATAATAATATAAGTAGGTAAGTGGGGAGAAAAGGTGTCACAGGCACGTTGACATGTGAAGGTAAGCACTGCCGCTTGTCGCTCAAGCGAAAGGCTTACGGCGAAAACGAAAAAATGAGAGACTTTTATTATTTCCCCGAACGAAAGCACGTTTGAATTTTTCATCTGCTTAAGAGGTACATATATGCGAACCGCAAGGTACATACCGGAAAACGGAATCCTTTATCAGTGCGGCTCATCTCGGAGGCTTGGAAAATTAAACGCCGCTAAATATGGCCTGGCCATGGGCGCTGGGACCACGATAACATCCCCTGGCTAATAAAAACACTCTCCGAAAAGGGTCCACTTTTTGCAGGAGGACATCAAAACACAAGCAATCGCCCGTGGGAGAGATGGCCATCAATGTGACAGTCGCCATCCGGGGAATGGCTAAAAGCGAAATTCCTATCTCCGAGCCATAAATGGTTCCTAATGGCCAAAGCATTGCGATACGAGTTGCCCGGCAACGAAATCACAAAAAAATGTTTCCCTCAGGAAGAAAAATTCTAAAAATACAAGATAACAAAAATTGAAAGAACTGCAGTTTGAATTGAACTTTTGCCTTGACACAAACAGGAGCCTTGTGTTTTGTTGAGGAGCCAAAGCGGTGATATAATCCGATTTTAAATGGCACAAATGCTGAGAGAAAGGAACGTACTTGGCTTTGGTAAACAGAAAACTAATGGATGTAGCATATATCTTACAAGGTAGTGAACCTTCTTATAGTTATTAGTACCCATTATTGCATTTAAGCACAAACAACTGACAGGACTATTCATAGGAAACATAGGCGTCCCTCCTTGAACTATTAAAGTCAGTGGCAAAACTTTGGGGATGGTAAAGAAACACGAAAAACTTTGGCGAAACAATTTGTGAAACTTTCTCTTGCCGAAACTTGGTAAGTTTTCCATTTGGGTTATTAAACGCAGCTCATATTAAATTCAACAATCATTTATTACTGTCCCCTGTCCCAGCAGGACCGCAGAAAAGTGGTCCGAGCACATTGAATTGTTAGCGGTCACAACGTGAAAGGGCTTAAACAATGGCCACCAGTCGGCTTTTAACACACAAGGTCCTTAACCTGGATAATGCTGATCAGAGCATAATCAGCGGGAAACAAATGCCCTGCCAGCTTTCATGAAATTATTACCGTGAATCGGACCGGGCGAAACCTGACAAAAACCCATCCATCAATCAATCAATATTCAGCAGCTGCAAACGAAACCTTGCCAACTCCCCTGCGGAAACGGACGGTGAAATACATCAAGTTTGTTTGAGAAAGACAGCTGCAAATGGAATTCCTTTTAAAAATGTTAAGAGCAAAAAAATAAAAATAGAAAATAATTTTAAAACGGTCATTAAATTGTGTTCAGTAGAACTTGAATTATCATAAATGAAAAATTTTAAGGCCACCAAAAACGTAATAAATTTATACTCGTAAAGAGAGTTCTCTTGCAGGACCTAATTTGAGAGCTAATTTTTGGTCACCATCTTTATGTAACATAGTCTTGTTTATTTGCATAATTTTTGATTTTAATTTCATTTGAATTAAAAAAGTTGAAAAATAATATATAAATAAACACATGCCAAACTAATTAAACGAAAACTACTAACCCTCTTTTCGTTATTAATCTCTGGCCATTCATTGCCATGATGTAGGCAAGTTCATTGTCAAAACACATCGCGACATCATGCATAAATGGTTTTGTCAGCAATAATTACATATGCTTACATTAACATACATAAACTTGCTATGGCAACCGCAACAATCAAGCGGAAACAAGGCTAGGAAAATGTATTTTTAGGCGGAACCGATGGTTGCCCCCAAAAGTTTATTGTTGAACTGTCACACAAATTGAACTTTTGCCCATCATCAATCGCCATCATCATCTTCGTCATCATGTTCACTGCCCACACAGATGGTGCCCTCCTCGAACTCTGGGAAACTTTTGTAGGATCCATCACTTAATTTTCAGAAAATGCAACTGCAGTGCTTTATTACTGGCATTAACTTAAAAATTTGTGCACACACAGAGAAATAGAGAGATGTTTATTGGGTAACACACGTCCAGGTCCCAGCTAGGAGCACAGGTCCTCGATTGACTCTCCTTGCAGGAGCAGGCGCTGCTCGTGTTTGTTCTTCTTGGTTGCGGATTTGCCGCCAGCGGCTTTTCCACGCCTTCGATTCATCACGCCATCCGCTTCGTCCATCATGCGCAGGATTGTGGTCTGAAATTTGGGGGAAAACAGGATGGAGCTTATACGATGTGGGTTTATTATTTATTTAAGCTTAATTCGGTTGTTATTTTCGGTACAAGGTATAACGTAATTCATTTAAGATGTTTCTAGCAACGAGGCTTTAAAAATGTCACCAGAGTAATACATACTTTTTTTTATTACATTTGTTGGTTGATAGTTAGTTAGGAACCTCTAAATCTCACCTTTTCTTGTTATTACGTTCAAGCAATAATTATTATTAATTTAATAAGAAAAGCCTAAAAGACTTTCCTCCTTCATAACAGCTGTACCACATACTTAGCACACTCTTGTATCTCACCTGATCTGAGCAATCCATTGGTGCCACGGATATATCCCTTACTGCCCTGAACTTGCCCACATTGTTTAAATGCTCGTTCTCCAAACGGAAATAATTCCAAATAAAGCGACGGAAAACCTCCAGGGGACTGAGTATGGTCATCATTACGTCGCCTTCAATGTAGCCTGCTTCGATGAGGCTCATGGACAGCGTCCAGCTAAAGCGCAATATTAAATCCTCAATTATGCCAAAGTAGTAGAACCACTGGGGAGAAGACGGCAGGTTATAGAGAGTGAGATAATGAATGCTCTGAAAGATTGTTTTATGTGCCGTTTCGGGGCAAATATTTATCGTTGCCATTATTTGTGGGGAACCAGAGCTACCACACTCCTGCCCTCCCGAAAAGGAAAACAATCCCCATCCGACTCACCGTCGATGAATAAACGATTTCCTCACGCAAGAATCGATTGTCGCCGGCCTTCGAGTCGAAGAGTCCCCAGTCCATCTTAATGTCCCATGTGTAGGCGTAACAGGATGAGAATATGGCCGCCGTAATCCAGCAATAGAACCAGGGATTCTCCTTGGACAGAGGATAGGTGTCTAGAAATTGTACAGGAAGAAAAGTACAGCTGAATTTTATTTTTGCAGTTATTTGGAGCTTGGAGCTCAACATTCATGAATGTCCGAGCTTTCCAGCATCTTATACTAAGTACAATAAAAGTCCAAAATTTTTTCTTTTTATATTAATAAATTTTTTTGTGCAGTGTCCTGGCAAAGGGAGTGAAATGAAGCCGCACGTGCCCGCCTGTCGAACACAATCCACTGTACATGAATTTTGCGGCTGACCATGAAGACGACACTAATTGGCGCCGTTCCGTAAACAGCACGCATAATGTGTATATTTGCCGGTTGGCCGTAATGAACCCTGAACCGAAGCCCAAACCAAAACCGCTGGCATAATTGATCCACTTACCCGTGGTCGTGTGATATTTGTGTGCAAATATCACCACAAAAAAGGATGTTGCATATTTCGCCGCGTTGACCAGGTGGGGAAATGACTCCTTTGTGTCGCGATATCTACGAATGCACTGAGCGAACCGGAAGTAGGCGGGCAGAATGGCCACAATGGGATGCAGCAGCGATACATATTCCACACAATGGCTGGCAGCTGGTGTGGAAATAAAACAATCACAGTTAATTAACCATACAGTGCATTTAAGCCACATTCTCGGTAGTCAGTTTGTATTTTAATTCTGCTTAAAATTAAGACTCAAGATGGTTTATTTCAATGGAATTGTGCACTATTGTCTTCGAGTTTAATTTCGCTTCCTGAGACACGATATGGTGGCAAATTTCTTAGAAAACTGGGAGTTGCATTGTTCGCATCTTTATTAAGAAGCAAACTTTTGGGTAGCAAGTTAATAAAATTTAGTTTTCTAAAAAAAAAACTAGACATGACTAAGACACTGGAACATATATAAAATCGTGCTTTATTTAGTTATTAAAATTTGATTAAGTTTTTTTTAATAGTTCTTATAAGGGTTCTGTACAAGATAAAAAAATCAATTAAAATTGTGTCCAAACAACATACTTCTGACAACCCTTTTTTTAATTTCTATTTTGAAATATTATAATTTTAAATCCACTAACCTTTTCCCGCCTTGTGCCATGTGGGACTCCTTCCAAAGAAGCAAATTAGGAAAGGAATATCCAGAAAGGCCGGCACCATGCTGTTCAGCTGATCGGCCAGCCAGAAATCCGCAAAGTTCACAAAGCAGAAAGGGGCCATTACTACGCGAATTAGAACCCTCAGGGCCCAATACCGTGCCTCGTGGTGGAACGTCTTTGTGGGATTCAGCAGGAAGGCGGCCATCAAGGTGTAGAGGCACAGGGGAGCTGCATACTGTGGGATTCCCAGGGGATCGCAGAAGATGTAGCTGAGCACACAGCAGGCCCAGATGACGCCAAACACTGATGCCACCTCCATGATGTTCTGCTCAGACAGGTGGTTCCTAGGATCGAGCTCAAAGATCAGGACATGATTCACTCCAGACGACCGCCAGCCGTAGACGTTGACGCCCCAGAGGAACAGGCATTCAATGATCAGGAACGGAGCCCGGAACATCCTCATGCCCGCCCGCCAATTCTCACCAAAGCCGTAGAACATGGCTGCGATCACAACCGTGATGAAGAGAACCACGAAGGCGCCGGAGAAGAGACCCACCTTGAAGGTGGTCCAAGGACTCTGCTGTTCTCCCAGCGGTGGCACTCGCAGACGCTTCATCGCCCTCTGCCGGTCGCCTCCTTCAATGTCCTGGGTGACGGCCTGCTCCGTTTCCTGGATCAACCGATCGATGTCCTTATTCGTGTAAAAATGAGCCGCCTCCACGTGATCCGTGCGCCAACGGGCACCGTAATCCACGCTCAGCAGCTTGTCGTGCTTCTTAAGTATCTTGCGGAAACCCGTGAAGTTGAGATTCTGATAGTTCTGGAGCAGTATAAGCCCCAGATAGAATTCGCTAAATGCCAACTTGAGATCCTGTATCTTGCGCGCAGGTACATTCTTCTTGCCCAGCGGCGTTCGCCTCTTCCAGGCCGGTAGCTTCTTGGGATGTCCCATCTCCAGGGCCTCGGTCAGTTCGCTGCGCAGACTGCCATACTTTCGGGTGGCCTCGGCCATCTTCTCCGAGTAGAATGTGTTGATCTTGGCCAGCTCTTTGTCGCAGTAGTGAAAGAACTCCTCATCGAACTTTGCAAAGTACCGTGTGACCATCTCGCGCTCCACCAGCTCTGCGGATGGTGACTGTTCGATGGCTGCATACAGCATGGCCTTCATCTCCTAGATAAGAAATAATGAGAAAAGTTGTTTAAATCCATAGGAACAAAATTGGTTTAACAGGATGAGCAGTCCGAAAACCTAACCCCGAAAAGTAGACAATACTTTTTATAAATAAAATATTGGACTTTCTATTGGAGGTTCAGTACAATAATCATATAAATACAACTTAATTTATTTAAAATAAAGATGAACAAAAAAATTCAGACTGTATTTATTATTTTTATTCGTTTTAATAAACGTTTCGCCATTTTAAATTTCATTTAAAATTAAAACATTTAAATATCTGTAAATTTAGATAGATTCCCTTGAATTCTCAAGATCCCATTACTTTTGTCCCTCACTGTACCTTTATTTCCTAGCATGCTTTTCTCCTTCTGAGCTTTCATCCCACCCGCCTTTTGTCACTTCCCCATCCTCCCAGAAACCGCTTTATTTACGTTCGAGGAGAGCAAAACAAAAGTGCCGCTAGACCCGGCGAATTCAAAGTGCGCATGCGCCAGCATTGCCGAGTGGCGAAAGCTCCCCCATTTGACAGTTGGCGTTGAACAGCTGATGGCTCACGTGATGTCACAGCTGAGAAAGTGACAGCGCAGGCGAAAAGCACACTAACTCGTCCGTGTATCTACACGGATACAGATTTTTCCGCACCTTGGAACGACGATTTTCCGCACTTACCTCATAGTTAATGTACTGCTTTCGCCACTCGGGCGTTATGTGGGCCGTCAAATGCTCGGCGAACTTCATTTCGGGAACTGGGGGGACTCACAACTGGCTGCACTGCATCCGCATCGGACTGAAACTGCGAGGACGTGGTCGCTGCTCCAAACGCACGTTTTCACGTAAACATCACAACTGGGCCGCCACCGCCACTCGGTGGCGAAAGTTCTGGGATGTTGGTCCAAATGGCGGGTATATCGGCCATTTCGGGGGAACAGGGGCAGGAGAAGGGGTCTCTTTCGTGAAGCTTTCGATATGTAAATGGCTTCGGTTTTGTTATTGTCTCTCGCATCCGTTTTCAATGTCAACAATAACAAAAGCGCAACACACGCATATTGAGTTCAGAAATTGATTAGATTTTATTAAATTGTCTATGCTGATACTTAGCGCACTTTATTTGCAATAAAATATTATCATTTAGCTAAAAATATGTGATGAAATTAGGAAATAATTTGTTTTCACAGAAAAGTATTAAGGAAACTAAAAAAATGTAATTTGAAGTGAAACAAATTTAATTTGTATTCTGTCTTTAAAAATATGCAAATATTATAATTTGTTTAAAAAAAAATTTTTTTTATCTTTAAAATATTTATGAGAGCGCTTAGGAAAAACTTTTTAATAGTATAAAAATTTTGTAACTAACTTAAGGTTATTGAAATATTTTTTCTTTGGAATATTAACAAATTTTAATATAGAAGTTTAAAATTTGATTAGATTTTTTTTTTGTTTACCCCGATATTCGACATTTTTAATTGCAATGGTAAATTGCTGGTAGATGAAATGAAAGTTAGTAATTAGCTCGAGTCTTTAAACCAGTCTCGTGTTATTTTAATTACCAATTACTTGGGAACATGTGTAGATACATATGTACATAAATACAACGTTTCCCAGTAATTATCCACGCCCAATAAAAAATGTGTGCAACTGGTATGAATGCATTAAAGAGTAATAGTAAAAACTTGAACTTTGATAGAGTATCAGGGTAATCAAAAAACAACTTGACAACAAATTAAATTTAGTTATTTGATAAGATAATATTTGGGATTAAAAATTAGCGCCTGAATAAATAAAAAACCTGATTCAGTGTTTACACTCTAAAGAGAAGGAACTTTGTAATTGAGTTTAATGATAAACATTATTTTTAATGCAATAACAGCATTTCTTTATAAAGTTTTTTCTTGCCTTTGTGTACTGAGAACTGTAAATAAAAAACGTTTCATCATTATTTTATATGTATTAAATATTACTTTATAATGACAAAAAAAAATTGACTTCCTTATTTGCGTAATAAAAATTAAATTTGAGTGCTGTCTCAATTTTTCTAGTTTTAAATAGTTAAACTTAGACAAAATAGCTTGTCATGATGATTTTAGTATACCATCTAGTATCTATTTTGCGTTTCCAAAGTCAGCGTTAGTCAACAAAAAGTACAAAACCTATGAACTTCCAATCTGGTAATCTTTAAACAATGTTTTAACAATAAAATAGAGACTCCTAAAATAGACATCATACTCTAAACTATAGTAAAAGCGAATTAAAAAGCTCAACATTCATTATGACTAAGGGTGATCATGTAAAAGTAGCATTAGGAAATAATAAAATGAATAATAATAATAATAACAATTGCCAGGTTTTGCAATAATAATTACCATAACTATTGCAGAGCCCTACTAATTAGATATCCATTACAGCCACAGCCCCAGCAATCTTCGAGTGGCATTCGAAGGGAAATAACTTGGCTGAGTTGGCTTTGCCTGCTATATCGAATTGATTCAAGCAAACCACAGAGAATTTCCACCACCTCCTCCAATGCCAGATACACATGTACATATATGTACCTATAAATCAGAAAGAAAACCACAGCAAGTCACAAAAACCAATTCCCGAAGAGTTCCCTGCACGAACCATAAACATTGCCAGTTCCCGAGTTTACGCCGCTTATCGCAATTGAAGGGGGAACGGTGCAGGGGCATTGACAGTCCCCTCCTCGGTGTGCGGGTAATGTGTTTCTTGTTTTCTTTTTATTTTTATATTGATTAAAGAACGGGCGGCAGTGGCGGAGCAGTTGCTGCCCCCCACCCGCATTGAGTCATTTACATGATCGCACCGAAAGCGGAGCACAATTGGAGAAAAAATACATATAGCGCTCTCAGTGATCGCAACGTCGAGCGTTTGAGGCTGCGTTTGGCTCTGTCAGTCGTTGATTGGCCCGCTCGCTGGTTAGACATCATCCAGAATACTAGAGCCTTCGCTGTCAGATCGGCAGCACTTTCAGTTCCCTCTTCCAGATCCAGAAAACCCCCCGGATTTAGAACTTAGAACTTTAGATTACCCCAGGAAGCGATAAGAAGTGGCTACTGATATAAATTCCAGGCACTCAGTTGGGGTTCTTTCATTGAATTGGCGTAGATCCAAGCAGCAACATGTCCTCAGATAAGCAGCCCACTGCCGAGCAGATCAGCGAAGTCCGGACGCACATTCTTCAGAGAATGGAGAAAGAGCCGCCAGCAGGTAAGAGTTCAAACTGAAAGTCTCTCAAATGTAGTTGCTCAACCTTATTTCTTATAATACTTTTTAATCCAAATTATAACCAGAACCCTTCCATCCCAATGACCTGAAGCGCCTGAACGACAGCGATGTCTGGATCACCAAACTGCTCGAGATCTACGAGTTGGATTTGGAGAAATGCAAGATCCGACTCTGGGACAATCTCGTCTGGCGTCAGAGTTTCGGAGTGAACGATATCACTGAGAATAATGTGAACCAGGAGTACCTCACCGATGGCTCCATCTATGCGCACAACAAGGACAAGGATGGCAAGCCCCTGTTGATCCTCAATATCAAGATGCACTCAAAGAGTAGGAATCAGGAGGACCTTCTTCGAGTCCTCGTCTATTGGGTGGAGCGTTTGGAGCGTGAGAATGGCCTGGGCAAAATCACCATTTTCATGGACATGACTGGCTCTGGACTGAGCAACTTGGATCTGGAATTTATCAAGGCTATTATCGGTTTGTTCGAGACCAAGTATCCCTACGCCCCCAACTATATCCTGGTGCACGAGTTGCCCTTCCTGCTGAATGGTGCGTTTGCGTTTCTTTATGCTTTCTGGATAATTAATCTGAATTTCTCTTCCTGATTTAGCTGCCTTTAAGATTGTCAAGGGCTTCCTACCCGCCGAAGCCCTGAAGATCCTTAAAGTGACCACCAAAAAAGACATCGAACAATATGTGGACAAGGACAACTGCCTGAAGGTCTGGGGCGGCAATGACGAATACGTCTATAAATTTGACTAAACCCAAAAAAACACAAAACTGTGTATTATAGTGTAAATAATACGATATTTATTTCCCTGAACTCGACGTTTAAATTTTCACTCCGTTGAAAGCTTATCGGAGCTTCCACTCAATCGTTTACGATCTATGTGTTTTTATACATACATATGAATGGTGGGGGCAATGGGTAATTGAAATGCAGGTGGCGCTTCCCACGCGATCACGTTCCATTGCAGCAGCTGGCGGGGGGGGACAGGCGGTCTGCCCTTTTGGGAGGCGCTACCTGGCTTACAGGTGCTCCACATACGAACGGCACGCCAACCGACTGCCAACGATCCCCCGATCGTTAATGGGTTGGCTGATGTCGACACCGTTAGTCGCCTGCCTGAGCCGCCTGGTCAGTTAGTCGCAGGCGCTCGTGGAACGCACTTGGTCGGAGGTAGCTCCGATACCTACTTGTGTACTTGTAGCTGTTGTACCTTGGCACGACAAGCGATTGATTTGCGGCCCGAATCTAATCGCAGTGAAAGTGGATTACTGATTAGACGCTGGCGATAGGAACACCCAAATTGCCACTCCGCAGCGCCTAATCATAGTTCAATGTTTAGTCTGTCGACAGTTGTGGTTGGGTTCGAGTGTGCGTGGATTCCGACGAATAACTAAGTACCTGACACCATGGGAATCAAGGTCAAGGAGACGACCCCTGAGCAAATCCAGGAACTGCGGGACAGGTTCAACAGCAAATACAAATCGTCACCGCCGTCAGGTGAGATAATTCGCGCCCCCACCCAATCCAAAGTGCAATGTGCATAACAGGCAAAAGCAATCAACTCTATATGGTATATAATAGTTGACGGGTTTTCCATTCTTAACCCGGAATATGGCGGTGTTCTGTTAATCGTTTGTGCAGCTGCAAATTTCGACTGAGTCAAGCAAATAAACTGAGCAAATAAAACAACTCTAGCCTGGCCCCGGCCCAGTGATTAAGCTGTCGTCGTGAGTGCACTCATGTGAAAGCTCTGAACTTGAACTTGGCACCCCCTAGGCTACAGCTAACCCAATATCTAAGTATAGAAACGAACTGGGTGATTAGTGATTAGTCCAGGTGGCTTCTGTCGACAAAAGGTCAAGTGGCGAGGGGTCAAAGTGTAAGTGGAATCACATTAGTAAAGAAATAATTATATAGTCCCAGCGGTCTCTTAACAACTTCAGAGTTGTGATAGCCTAACGACTATTTCCTCTATTTCTCTTAACAGAACTATACATGTTTATCAATATGCTTTTATCAGTTCCAAATTTATAAGCAAGTAATTCTTAGGTAAACAAAGATACGAAATAACACTCCCATGTTAAAAATATTCCTTAATCTGAAACTTTGTGTTAAATATGAAAAGAAGATAAGGAATAACAGCTCCATGGTTATATTTTCTATATGAATAGAGAACACCGTCATATCACATCATAAAACTAAATAGTTTCTTCAGATAAGATTCCAATAATCTCTTTTTACCAATCCAATGTCAGCGGCCTTCCATGCAATCGATCTTGATCGGATTCGCAACGATCATGTCTGGCTGCAGAGATTTCTGGAAATGCATGACCTCGACATGGATGCATCCTTCACTAAGCTGTGGGAGACCTGTGTCTGGCGCCAGTCCTATGGAGCCAACGATCTCCACGAGAGCCAGCTGAACCAGGAGTACCTGAAGGAGGGATCGGTGTTCGTGCACAGCAACGATGTGGATGGGAAGCCTCTATTGGTATTCCGTGTCAGTTTGCACAATAAGTCCAAAAACCTGGATGAGCTCATCCGCATCGTTGTCTATTGGGTGGAGAGAACCCAGAGGGAGCAGCACATGACCCAGTTGACCATATTTTTCGACATGGCGGGCACGGGATTGGCTACCATGGACTTGGACTTTGTGAAGCGTATCGTGGAGACCTTTAAGCTGTACTATCCCAACTGTTTAAATTACATTTTGGTGTATGAGCTGGCCTGGATCCTGAATGGTGAGTAAACTAAGGGAACAGGTCTCTTTTCTTATAATTCCCAACTGGTTTTAGCAACAAGTAATCAATAAAACGCCATTTAGAATATAGATCTAATTATTCTAGAGCTGAGCAAAAACTAATATGGGAACTTGTTTTCCTGTTTCAACTTTGAACTTTAACCGTGACCCTGAAATCGTTTCTATTTCCTTTTCCTAGCTGCCTTTAAGGTCATCAAGGCCCTGCTGCCGCCGAAAGCGGTTGAGATTTTAAAAATGATATCGAAGAAGGATATCAACCAGTATATAACCAAGGACAAATGCCTAGCCAGCTGGGGAGGAGGCGATAACTACGAATTTAGCTTCGTGCCTGAGGCGAGGCAGGGTTCATCCAAATCGGTGGTCGCCGCCAATGCCGGCGAAGATGAGCAGTTCGCGGACCGGAAGGTGAGTGACTGAGTCGGGCAGGAGATACTACTAGATACCACACACAAAACAACAGACAAAATCTCAAACGCTGTTTGGATGACCAAGTGTCCGGCTGTGGGCGTGTTCCCTGTGACACGCCAGCTCCCGGAAGAAGTCGGTCTTCGGTCCTTGGTCGTCCGTCGACTAATTGCTTTTTCCGAAACCGCACGCAAGCTACCTCAAAGGACCTCTCTCCATAATTGATTTACATTCTTGGCGTTTATTGATTTAGGGTGCGCTGTTCGCGTGTTCTGCGTGAGTTGCCTGTCCCCAAAAACTGACCACTAAGCTGAGCTAGCCGAGTCCCCGTCCCTGGGCACTGAAAGAAGTGATAATAATACCAATTTATGTCAGTTTTTTTTTTTGTTTTTTTAAATTGTTGAGATCACTAGAAAATATCGTTATAGTTAATGTCGTAAAACCCATTTTTGAGGTCACAATGCAATTTAATAAATTTGCCTTAAAGTATGCTGTGAATAATAGTCTTCGGAACTACAGTTGTGCATCACCATTTATCAAGCTAAAATATATCGTTTCATAATTTTAAAAACTTTAGTAAGAGATATTAAACGTTAATTGATTAGTTTTCTTTTAATTTTTTAAATTATTAATTTGAAAAAATAATCTAGGAATGCTTACCAGATTTTGAATTTTTTCTATTTTTATTTCTTTTTCTTTAATTGCTTGTACGACTTTTTTCCAAGTGTATTGTGGATTTTAGTCGCCTCAGTCTGTGGGCACAACATTACTGCGGCTATTTATAGCCCTTTATTTGACATATTGCTAAACTTTCGGCTCCTGGCTAGGGTCAGTGGTCGGCTTGGGACCCCAAAGCGTTGACCCGTAAAAAGTAGGACACACATTTTCAATGGGATTTGGACATTTCGTGTTTGTATCGTATGTGTAAATGGTTCCCAGAGCGCGTATTATCTCCCGCACACACCCACCCACACTTTTTACACCCACGCAACGTCATCGTTTAATGCACTCTCTCTCACTGTCCCACTCTTTCACTCTCACTCATTTACAGTTTCAGTTCATTTTACGCAAGGCGGAGGCAGCCACTACAACAGCTGGAAGAAGCTGATCGCCGGGAGGGAGAGCAAGCGTCCGAGAGAGAGGAACAACCACCTTCTGGGCTTTCTCAAAAAGCTCATCGCTTTTTGGGTGTGCTTTTCATTTAGTTGTATTATTCCACACATTTGCGCGACAACATCGAAAGAAACTAGTCACAAAACTCATATAATCCTCATTAATCGTTCGATTGTTTCGAAAAACCAGTGCTAATCGTCATGGACATTTGCAATTTATAATTGTTATTAACAAATAAGCGAAGAGACAAAAGCGCAAAGAGAAATCAGTCGGCGGAAGCTGCATTGTTATTCCTGTTGTTGTATCAATTGATATTCATTCTTCAATAATAAAAAAAATGCCTAGGGTATGTGTATGAGTGTGTACAGTGAACTCTCGCTAAGTGTCTCATATAAACTCATTCTAAAGCAACCTGTGTACCTCATTAAAAAAGCAATAAATATTTTAACCATATACAAAAACCCCTTTATAATGAAATAAATGTAATATTAATTCGATTATAAAAAAGTTTACTGTCCGGTGATCATGTGTGCCTTACGTGTAACCTAAACAAAACATAAAGGAAAACCAATTAGGAACGAATTGATATGCCATGCAAGATGGTTTTTTCCACCTTGATTATTTGTCTTTAAACAAAAAGACGACTGTTGTTTGTTTATTCAGTTTAATTTCAAGAAAAAAACGAAAACGAATACTTTTGTTTAAATTTGCCCGTTGAGGGTGACAGTTGCGAACCAATTTTGCGGAAAAGAACCAGTAAACTAGTTCATTTTCCGAGTCCGGCTTAAAGAGGCAATTAAAGTGAGACTTAAAGTAAAAATATTATAGATTAAAAATCAAATTTATTTTTTAAGAATTTCTTAAGATTTGCAATGAAATATGCCAAAATAGGCCAAATACCCTAACGCGTTGTAACAACGTCCTAGTGCCAGGGGGCTTAATCCACAGTTTTGGGGCTGCCAACCTCCTCGCAATTAAGTGCAGCTGGGTCAAATCAAAATTCCTAAAGTCCGGATTTAACTCTATGTTTTTAAGTTCCAAGTCAAGTTCCGGACTTAAACTCCGTGTCAGTGGCGAGTGTGACTGATGTCTGAGCCCGGTCGCTTCAACTACGTGAGTTCTCTGGGAGTGGCAGTGCGCAATAATAAGTGCCGACCAAGATACCCCCACAGAAAGCCCATCATACGGTGATGCAAATATGAATTGTAAGATCCGCACCCACCCAGTATCCCTAACCGCATCCGGCTGAGAACCGAATCAAACCAATTTTCAGAGCGACCTCCGGTCCAAGTGGAACCTTCGCCAATAATGCCAGCTCAAGAGTGCCAAGAATAGAGGAGGGCGGCCCTTGTGAAAATGACACATAAAGCACGTTCGACACAAAAAAAGGGTGGAAAAGGGGGGCGATGAGGCACAACTACCATACATAATCCCTCTCTGATAGTCATTTGAATGTATTCCCTCTAATCGACAGGTCACCTTTGCCAGCCCCGCTACCATGGTACTGAAGGAGTCCAACATTAACGAGATGCACACTCCATCCGAGGGTGAGTCTGACATAAATCACAAAACCCGCAGTTCATATAATTCATAATTAAAAGCTGGAGGCAGGTTTGAAATCTAAACGAAATAAGTTGGAGTTCTTAATTGATAGCACCTTTTTGAAAATATTGGAATTTCCTGAAGAAGTCTCTTGCAGACTAAAAGTCGATCCAAAATCGTGTTTTACCAAGATACACACTTGTTTCAAAGGGAAGCAAATTTTCTTTAGAAAAGCTTATTGCTTCAATAATATCTCTAAATATAGCAACTTAGAACTTGTAACCCTTTTTTTTCATACAACTATTTTAAATACATTACTTTTTTTAAAGAGTTTAAGGTTAGTAGGCTGATAATAGTATGCCTTGCAGCTATGGTCAAATAAGTATAAATTGTGCAAATAACTATTAGTTATCTTTCCCCCTTTGGCAAAATTTGTGTCTTAAAAAAATTTCAAAATACTAAAATAGTACTGAAATAGAGGTTCGTTTACCAGGCATGTTGCTAGTGAACCCCAAGGAGTTTCTTAACTTTAACCCGAAGAATGCGGAGGCCACGCTGAACCTCAAATCAATTTCCAAGTCCATGGCGGTCACCTACAAGGTAAGAAGTTAAAAGGAAAGCTCTATAAAATCGCAGGTTAATCTTGATTCCCGGTTTAATGGCAGATCCAAACAACATCGCCAGAAAAGTTCCGAGTGCGTCCGCGATGTGGCGTCATACAGCCCAATCAGACTGCGACAATCAACATCTGGTTGAAGGCTGAGCATGAGTTGAGCACCGACAGCAAGGACAAGTTCCTGGTGATGGCCATGGAGGTGGCAGATGTGAGCTGCGATGTGACCGATATTTGGCGAAACAAATCTTCTAATGCTGAGGACGTGGAGCACCATCGCCTGGTCTGTCGCCTGGACGACAAGTGCGGCAAAAATGGAGCGGATGGTCAAGGCAAGGTCAAGACCAATGTAGACAGCAAGAAGAGCAATACTGTGAGTTACTTAAGGGAAATAAACATGCAGGATGTATTAACTATGATCATTTCCATTTTGCAGGGTCCCAATTCTTCGGATGTAATAGCCCGGCAGCTAGCTTTTACGCAAAACCTGCAGTATGTTACTTTGGCGCTGATGGTGCTGCTCTTCGCCGGTTTCAGCTTCCTCATGTACCAGCAGTTGGGGCACGCTCACCCCGGCGCTGGCACTTGCCCCAAGGCGACAGCGTACTCCTGCAAGAACAAATAATATTTACTGTCACCATGTAATCTGACCAGGCAGGAGCTGAACGATGTCAACCGCGACGACCACAATAACAATAAGCGCGACCAAGACCGCGAATGCCAAGAGATAGATAACTACTGCGCCTGTGCTTTGGATTTAATGGATCTGGGACTGGACTGGAGCGATATAGATGGCGACTGCCTGGAGGCGCTGATTTTGACACAGCTGCAGCTATGCCGTAGATGTTACGTTTACGACTCTGGCGACCGACAGCTGGGAGGCGTTGCAGCTGGCGGTCATCTGCTTGGGCTCATTGCCTTTGCCCGGAAGCTGGTGCGCGTCGTCCTCTCACTGTCGCTTCTGTTCGGCATCCTCTTCGTGAGCTTCTACCTGGGAAGCAACTATGGCGGCAATAGCATCACCACCACTTCCCTAGCCACAGTCAATTCAGGAGTCAGAGGCAATCGGCCGTGTTACTACTCTTAGTCAAGCCAAACCCCACGCCCGTTTAGAAGCCTGATTTGTTAACCAAATTTTAATGTTTTACTTGGAAACTGTACTCATATTAGAGTTTTTCTTTACAAATCCAAGTGCCAACTGAAAATATTAAATCCCTCTTCCGTTACTACCTGTGAGGTCTTAAGTTTCTAAAATCGAGTTTCGTACAGTTCGACCCACCCCAAAGATGTGTCTACCATATGTATATACGCCTTTGGTCTTCATTATGATAATAGAAGTAGTGAATTTATGTTCTTGATATTATTCCGGGTTTCCACACTGCCCTTGCATTTTGTAGTTCTCGTCAATGGTAATCGCCACTCCCATTCCTCCCTGCCTGGGAAAAGAGTTATAAATAATAAAATGTGTGTGTATGATATGTCTTGTATAATATATAAAAAAATTTAAACCGATAAATCAAAGTTGATTAGTTTGTAAATAAATCTCAATTTAGTTTCATTTTGCGTTCAAATACAAATTTATTAAGGTTTCGTATTCAAAACGTATTTATGTATAAACAATTACTGATTGAAATAGTGGGTTGCAACTTAAAAGCGGAATTCTCAATATAATATAAACGAAAGTTTTGTCTCAACGGATAAAGTAAGGGGGGTAAGCGTAAATGAAAAGTCGCCACAATACGACTAAAAAAGTCAACGTTCGTTGCTAAAGTGTAAGTCTATGTCTTTTTGGAACCGCGCTTTGCTGCCGGCTTCTTGGCTTTCCCGTCTTTCTCCGGCGTTGGTGGCTGTGTCGCCTTATCCTTCTCGGCCTTCTTGTCATCAGCCTCTGGCGGTGCCGACGGTGATTTGTTGCCGTTACTGCCGGTCGCCGGCTTCTGCTGCTCCGGAACATCCGCCTCAACGAGGCAGATGGCATGCTGTCCACCGCCGTCGGCGAGCAGCACGCGCTTGTTCTGTGTGTTTTTGCTCGCTACCAAGACTGGCTCCACCTCATCATCGCCATCACCCATGCCCAGCTGGCTGTTCGAGCCTAAGCCCCAAGAGTAGAGTTTGCCGTCTTCGGTGATGGCATAGGAACAGATTTCGCCGCAGCCCACGTAGGCGACCTTCTCCTTTAGCTTGCTAACAGGCGTCAATTTGGCAACGACATCCTTGATGTCTGGCCCCAGTCCCAGGCGCCCGTAGTCCGGACGACCAACAACAGACAACTTATGGTCTGTAGTTAGCACCATTGTGTGATGAATGCCGCCGGCTATCTGTTTAACGTCCTTTAAATCTGTTTTAATGGGAGTTAGCACTCGCTCGATATCCTTCTCGTGGGCCAGCTGCTTGAAGTTGTTGAGGCCCACGCCCCAGATGATCTGCGTACTCGATTCGCGCATAAATGTGCAAAAGTTGGTGGCCCAAATGGCCTCCATCGGTTTGGAGCGCTTGACTATGACCTGGGCGGGCAGCAGTAGATCACGCTTGCCACGACGACCTGAAAAATGGAAGTTTTTACATTACAACTTGGATATTGTGATTGGCATTGCGTGACTCACCCTCTCCGCCGACCGAACGCTCCGAGATACGGCCCAGTTGTCCCTGTTCCGCGCAGCCCACGGTATACACCTTTCCATTTGTGGTTAGGATCACCAAGTGATCGGCGCCCGAGGCGATGCTGTTGCACAATTGACCATCCAGCAGATTGATCGGCGTTCGCTTGTTGCCGTCTATGGTGAGGCCCATGTTGCCGTGCGAATCGCGGAAAGAGCCCCAAGCGTAGACGCGCCCGTCCTCCAGTATACAAGCCGAGTGCGAGTCTCCCGCCGAAATGCGCAATGCCTTGCCAGGTAATTCGACAAGCGCCGGCCTCGACTCGCTGCCCTCCTCGCTGGTGTCACGACCTAAAGCGCCCTCATCGTTGCAGCCGAACGAGTAAATGTCTCCGGTATTGGTCAGTACCAGGTTGTGCACACCGCCGGAACAGACATCCACGGCATCCGGTATGTCCTCCACTGGGCTCAGACGCTTGCGCTCCATTATATCTTCGCCGAGACCGAGCTGACCAATGTCGCCCATGCCGCAGACCAGTACTTTGCCCAGCGTCGTCCGCCGGGTGGGCAGCTCCAAGTGGAACGCGATCCGGGAGCGCTTAGCCGGCGTGGGCTTCGCATCCGACTCTCCATCATTATTGTTGTTCGTCTGGGCCTTTCGACGCGGCATTTTGTCTCTGTTGTCGGTGGGGAGGACTTCACGATGTTTGGCTCCGAAACTGTATCAAATATATAAGGTTATGGACGCCGACTACAGAACGCGGTTGCTGGAACTTACAGAGGAATCAATACCGGTCAGGATCTTACGTTTTGTTGCTACGGCGGTTTTAAAACGAGTGAAAACCGAGTAGCAAGCCGAAAAGATGTTGGTTTATCTTTAAGAAATGCGCGGGAAGCGGCAGATGGTGGAAAATTCCGATACCATCGATGCTATCGATATAACTAATTTATCGGAACTTGGTAATTTTAAAATTGTCACGTGGCGAATCAAAATAAATTTAAAATTTCGGTCTTATGGAGAATCTCCTCATCGATTTAAATTCCCCAGAATGCTCAGATCTGTTATTAACCTCTTCTTGGAGACATGTAAAAAGGGCAAGAAACGAACGGTTGCGAATACTTTTTTATATTTAAATTCGTTATTAATATATATATTTTTTTAAATTGTTCTTAATATTTTTATTATGTAGGTCAGTTCGTCATATTAGTCTTTCGTATGTTTAATCAAGTAAATTCAGTTCTTTTACGGTTTAGTCTATTAAAAGTACGGTGGCAACTCTTACCAATCATCGATAGCATATTATGTAAAATATGATTCTTGCAATGGCCAAAAGATGTCGCAAATAATATATTTTTTTATATTTAATCTTTTTATATTGTACAAATTGACTGCCCTTAAAATAATGTTCAAGAGCATACATAATTTTAAGATATTTTTAAACAAGACTGCCTGCATTTAGATTTTTATGTCACTCGATAGTGTCATCTCAAACGATAGCTGGCGCGAACGATGCTATATGTCGCCATCTTTTATTAGAAATGCGCAGCTGTCTCGACGGAAAATAATTGCACTACAAAGAACGCCTAAAATTTAACAATTAAAAATTAGGGACCCAGGGCGTCATTTAATTTCCTTTGCTACTGGGACTCTTGCAGTAAGTATAAAGTGAATGGTGCACATTTAAACAGGCTTTTTTAGGCTTGAGAAATCAATAAACGCCACCTCTTGGGGGCACACAACGCCCGCTGTGTGTCGCCACCAAACACTGCCTTCCAAAAGTTCGTTACCCAAAACAAACCCTGTTTATCCGTACAGGAATGCCGAGGAAAGCCAAAAAAGCCGAGGATGCAGAGAACCTGAAGTCGTTCTTTAATAATTTTCACAAGGAAATTGGGGAGAGCAGCGATGACAAGGTGGTGAACAAGATCATGAAGGCCATTGACGCGGAGGACGGCGACTTGACCTTCGAGGATGACACGGATCAGGAGGAGGAGAAGCCGGCCGTAGATGCAGAAGGAGAAGATGAGGACGAGGAGGAGTTTGACGAGGATAAGTACTTCATAGACGACGAGGGAAATTGCTATATAAAAACGACGCCCAAAAAGCAGAAGGAGCTACAGAAGAAGCTTAAAGAGAGAGAGGCGGAAAAACCAGGGAAAAACACGCGATCGGCGACCAACAAGGCCACTAATAAATGTAGGTATTTCCATGGTTTATCCATAGGATGTGTAATATTCTCCATATATTTTTTCCGTAGCCATCAATCTGCGCCCTGCGAGATCGCCACCAAAAGGCACCACTTCCAAGACTACACCAGAACCGAAGCCTATCAGCGTCCGGCCGGCCCGAGCAGCAGCAGCTAGGTCAAAGCCAGTTGAAATGCCCCCGCCTTTAGCACCTAAACCTGTGTCCACACCCGTAGCCACACCTAAAAGGGGCAGACCCAGGAAAACACCAATCGTGCCGAAATCCGAAACCATCGATCTGCAGCGGGAGATTGAGGAGCTAGTGGATGATCCCAATATCAGTTCAGCCGGTTTGGATGATCTCGCAGACTACACCGTGGACAGCGCTGCCGTCGAGGCGGAGAACTCTGTGCAAAGACCCAATGAGGATGAGGTGTACGAGTTCGAGGACAATGCCGCGGTGGAGTCGGCTGAAGAAGCAGATGACAAGCAGGACTTGGACTTTGTGTTGACTGGCAAGCAGTTGAAGCTGAAGTCGGATGCGACTCCCGCCAAAAAGACTGGAGTTAAGCAGTACTCATGTTCGCAGTGCTCGTACACGTCTAATAAGAAGTTTCTGATCACCCGCCACTGTCGGACGCACGACGTGGAGCCCGCCTTCAAGTGCTCCATATGCGAGCGGTCGTTTCGATCGAACGTCGGCCTGGTCAATCACACGAACACGCATCTGGGCAAGAAGCCGCACAAATGCAAGTTCTGCGAAAACGCCTTCACCACCAGCGGCGAGCTGATCCGGCATACGCGCTACAAACACACAAAGGAGAAGCCGCACAAGTGCACGGAGTGCAGCTACGCCAGCGTGGAGCTGACCAAGCTGCGCCGCCACATGACCTGCCACACGGGCGAGCGGCCGTTCCAGTGCCCGCACTGCACCTACGCCTCCCAGGACATGTTCAAGCTGAAGCGTCACCTGGTCATCCATACGGGCGAGAAGAAATACCAGTGCGATATATGCAAGTCACGGTTCACGCAGTCCAATTCCCTGAAAGCACACAAACTCATCCACAGCGTGGTGGACAAGCCCGTCTTTCAGTGCACCCTCTGTCCTACAACCTGTGGGCGCAAGGCGGATCTGCGCATTCACATCAAGCACATGCACACCTCGGAACAGCCGCTGACGTGCCGCCGTTGTGGCCAGGAGCTGCCCGACCGTTACCAATACAAGCTTCACGTGAAGTCGCACGAGGGCGAGAAGTGCTATCGCTGTAGCCTCTGTAGCTACGCGTCAGTGACCCAGCGTCACCTGGACTCGCACATGCTCATCCACCTAGACGAGAAACCTTTCCAGTGTGAGCATTGTCCGATGGCCTTCCGTCAGCGCCAGCTTCTGCGGCGCCACATAAACTTATTGCACGATGCGGAGTACCAGCCACCGGCACCTCGCGCCAAGGTGCACCAATGTCCCAGCTGTCCGAGGAGCTTTACGCACAAGGGTAATCTAATGCGGCACATGGAGCTGCACGACAATTCAGTGGACATCCGCGAAAAGCAGTTGCGCCTAAGGATGGGCAGGAACCTGCGCATTAAGAAGGACGGAACTATCGTCAAACTGGTCAAGCAAACGGACCTTCAAAACACGGAAGAGCCTGTTGAGGAAGACAACCCGGAGAGCTATGACCTGGCCGAAATTGTGAACTCTGACGAGGAGGACGGAGGCGTGGAGTTCGTGGAGACCAAGTCAAAGCCGAAGCCAATCATCATCAACAATCAGGCCAAGCAGTCGGACGCCGACAAGGGGCCCGTGATCATCAATAAACGCCTTCGGACGCAAACCGGCACGAAGACTTTCCACATCAAAGAGGAGCCGAACAACTCAGACTTCACCCTAGAACTGCAGGGCGATGATGGCCAATTGATGGTCGTAGAGCTGGTTAACGGAGACGAGGACGTTGTTGTCAAGCGGGAGCCAAGTGCGACCAATAAGATTAGTGCAACCAACTGCTTTGGTTTCGAGGTGAGTCCAGAATTGGTTACTATTTCGTTTTTTGCTTCTATTATACTTATACTTGAATATATAGGAGGATGACGATTACGAGGAGTATGAACCGGTGGATGAGGTGGATGAGGCTTCGCAGGAGTTTCTGCAGCTGATGGATATGATTGAGCACGATACTTAGTCTCTTGCTAAGCGGAAATAACTTAAAATTAAGTATAATGTAAAATAATTTATGCATAATAACGTAGAAGGATCGTATTGTTAGTTTTCTATTTAAATAAATGTGTAAAGAATATAAAATCATGCAATTTTCAGTAATGAGCGGCCCATGACTGCAAGTTGAAGCTTTTTAAAGCCCACTCTTGGGTGACTTTTAAACTTCAAAAACTCATTCAACTGACAACTTTGCATAAATATTTATTTCAATACATTTACAATATGCTTTTCAATGTTTCTTCAATAGTTGGTATGTGGGCAAAATGTTAGGTGCGCTTTGCTGGTGCTCTTCCCTGGGCGTGCACTGTAAATTCTCGGCTATTACTTGTCCTCGTTCCTACCGTAAAATGTTTTTGCATAGTTTACAATTTGTTTTCATGATCTCTTCAGCAATCTGGTTACCTCCGCTTGTTCTCTAGTTTTTCTTTTTTCTCAGTGTATAACTACAATAAAAATATATATATATATTTATATATAATATATAATATACTCATACGTGTATATTTTGTAGGTGGTGCAATGTGCAAAAATCTGCTGTGCAGTGCATCATTATCATTACTTCCATATGTAATTATTTATATAGTTGATTTTGTAGTTGTTTCATAAAACGTTAACAATTGTTTTTTAGTTAATAGTACCTAAGTATGTGTATACGAATTGCCTTTTTTGTTGCATAACAATTAGAATATGGAACAACGTTGATAAAGGAAGTGCACATTATAGAGTTCTAAATTGGATAAGAGAAAAACGACACTTAGAAGTCGAAAATTGCTTGCAGAATCGACGAAACACACACACATATAGAAATATAAGAGCGTAAAAAATTGCATATATCCTATGATTAAGTTAATGCTCTGCGAGATATCGCTCTGTGGTGAGATAACTATTAACATAACTTTAAAGCGAAACTAAATTAAACGTAAACATAAACAAATTCTTGGAAAGCTGTGTGCTATGGCTCTTTGCCCGCTCACGGATAAGCTTGGCTTATATATCAATTTACTTTTGGCTTAACAATTTTTCTGTAAGGCTGCTGTTGGTTTTGTCGTTCTTTCCACTCCTTTTTCATCTTACATCCTTTACTTTAATTTGATATCCGTTTTCTCATCGCTTTTGGTTTTTTGGTTAAACTTAAAAAAGAACCTCCTGTGAGCTTTCTGGGTTGGCAAAGGGGAAACGTACATAGGTAAATCTTAGAATATCTTCAGTTTTTGCAGAAAATGAAACAGGGCCGCACTGAGGCAGGCCTGCGGCTGCTGCTGCGCTCTGGCATTTGCGGCAAAAGAGGTTCTGCCGTTCGCAATTCACGATTGCTCCCTCTTTTGCCTCTTTGGCTGCTAATTGCAATTGAGCGTGTTCTGGTTGGGGCCACTGTGCGAGACGTTGTTGTGATTGATCTGGTTCGACTGCGTGATGCTATTGTTGTCGCTGGTCTTCCACGAGAGCAGCTTGTTCAGCAGCCGGTCCATGTACGGATTGCTGCCCAGCCGTGCCACCTGTATGTAGATTAAGAGAAGGACATTAGTATTAAGTAAGGTTGGGACCAGTGATTTGAGTGAGGTTTAACCAACTAAACTTCCTATGACCTTTTTTTTCTCCCTTTAATAATTTTCCCTGCCCATTTAGATAAGCTAACAAGAGTCATAAAAGGCATGCGATGCCAGACACTGGGTTAATACCCTTGTCACCCCTGGTCCTCATCCTTCTTAAGTACTAACCTCAGCCCGCGCCTCCGCATCGAGCGTCTCCAGAACCTTGCGTGTATACTGAAAGCTGCCCAGCTTTTCCAGCAAGGTGATGCAGTACTTCTTGACCTCAATGTCGTGCGTGCGCTGGCGTAATATGTCTGTGGATTTAAGCCCCAAGATGATGAGTTGTAAGGAGCCTTTGACTGAGGTCAAGACATTGGACTTACGTAAAACCTGTTTGTCCTGCTTCTGGCTGCGCACCGCATGGATTACCGGAAAGCCGAACTTGCCCTCCGTCAGATCCTCGGCAAAGCTCTTGTTCTCCGTGTACTGGCGGAATGTCATTCATTAAAGTTTAACACATGTTTGTCAGCAACACACTCACCTCCTTAAGACTGAGATTGCAGTAATCGTCGCGTATCTGAAAGTATAGGCCTAGAATAGCCGTTAGCTTGGAGTAGTCCTCCTTATTGGAGCTGAACAGCTGCATTAGCCGAATAGCGAGCATGAACAGGCCGCCAGTTTTGCGCACGGTCATCAGCTTGTAATCGAACTCCGAGGGACAGGTAAAGCTGTCGCGCCAGTATATCTCCATGCCCTGGCCCCGATGCAGTTCCAGCAACTGTTCCGTATAGACTTTGGTGGCCTGCAATGAGAAATGCATATTACTTGGCGTTCCCTGGAAACCCACATGGGAGAATGATGATCTTGTCATGCGTGCGCCATACCTCAGGGTGTCCCAGCTGCTGCACCTTCTCCAGTGACAGGAACAAGACGTAGTTGGCCGCATTTATGGTGCTGGCCACGCCGTAAATAGAATGCGCCACCGGCACACCTCTGCGAAGTATCGAATTGTCTTCAATATCATCAATGCTGTAAGTTAGTATCAAAGAACACACATGTTGAAGAGCTCTGTCAGTTAACCGATTGTGTCCAAGGCAGTTATGTACGTCTAGTCTTAAGTCTAGTTGGGATTGCTTCTGGGGGCTAGCAGGATAGTGCAGCTATATAACAATGTTTTAGGGGTGTTAGAAAGGTGCATAACTGATGTTTACAAATTGTATTTTCTAGTTCCGTGTGCAGAACGCGATCAATACGTTCTTGGCAACATTTACCTGGCAACATTTTCTTGTGCATTACGATATGTTAGATTTCAGTTATTTTTGCATGATTCTATACAACTAAAGTCTAGTTTTTGAAAATTATTAGCATACATCTCTTATTTTAAAGTAAATATTTATAAAGAAAGCTTCTAGAAAAACGTAAGCCGATTAGTCATGCATTTGCGAATCGGCTCAACCAATTAATTATATTATAACAAATAAGCTCTAGAAAGCCACAAGTAAAGCACGTACCATATGTGGTAATTATACGTATTTAAAACGAATTTCGCAAATCACATTTCGAGTGTGAACGAACCGTGCCGTCACGTGTCCATCTCTGACTTCCCACAGACAACCGGGCAACCGAATAGGTGTCCCCCTGCTCGTGTTGGCAGACTGGCTAGCATACATATTTATGAACATAACATACGCTGGCCCCATAATAGATGTGTAAATTTAAGCCCCGCTTTAAGGCCGGGCGGCGTCGCTTCAATAACTACGATGCCCTGGGCAGCCCAACATTTGCGTAATTAAAAAATGTTTGCGCTCCGCCAAAGCTGGCAAAGCCATTGGCAGGGACTGGGCATAGGGATGGGGCAGGGCAGGATTGGATGGTGTGCTATAAAGGCGAGGGCGTTGAAGCGACAACGCACAAGGGAGCGGAGAGGGAGAGGCTGCTGGAGAACGCCTGGATGGTGACGAGGAGGATATTGAGGAAAAGGGGAAAAACAGGGGGCGTGCTGCTGCTGCGTGGCAAGAGTTGTGACAATGCTTGTCGACTAACGACGAGCTGACTAACTGACAATGGGCATAAGTGCATGAATGACTGACGGACGAACGGAGAGAGGGATGCAAGTCCTGGCATCGTTGTAAAACTAAGTTTTTGCCAATATGAAATGCATTACGAAAAAACATCAAGAACACTTGGGGCCACTTGGGGGAATGGGAATACTGGGCGCTTTGAAGGAATGCTGCTGCCGCCAAGGAACAATGCCGGGGATTTTAAGCAGAATTAAGGCCATTTCTGAGTGTTTGCCTTCGAATGAGAGACGAAAACGGCGACGGCGACAGGTGGCCGGAGGCTCCACGGGATTAGCTCAGCTGCCTGATTGAACCCATAGAGAGAAGCTACTTGCTGGCTGCTTACAGATAGGGAAAAATCCCTGGACTCTGCCAGACACTTTAATTGAAAAGCGGCAGACACTTCAATTGGCTAGGTTCAAAGATTAATTGTGATGTTCCAACGCATCTCCTTCGCCACATTCCATATCTCTCTGGGTTCTGCCCTCTACCCTACACTCTCGACTGGAGAAAAATCTAAATAATTTATGCAATTTCGAGGCGAGCAATGAAATGCAAAGAAATTCAATTGTAAACAGAAAAAGCTGCGGGCTCACGATGAAATTTTAGGAATTGATTTGGGGGCCAGCAAACACACGCCAAACACACACACACCAGAACCACAGCGAGCCAACAAATAGCCGAGAACATTACTCAATATGGCCAAATCAGGTCGCCAGTTGGGAGGTGTGACTCACACTCCGCATGATAATGTGCGTTATGGAAATGGACTGCGGATGATAAGGGCTTCTCCAGCAGCGCACATATGTGGCCAATTCGGATAATCTTCTCGCTGGAGGAGTGTCCATTTGGTATATATTTAAGACACATACACAAGCAGCACTTTTGCTCGAAAAAGTTCACACTCGATTAGGCATTTTATCTGGAATCCATCTAAACAAAAGCAAATAAACCAAATGTATACAAAACTACAGGCAGGCGCAGGCCGTGTGCAAGTGCGAACAAAGATGAAACAAGCGCCTGAAGGAGGGCAAGTGTAGCGTAGCCACCTCTGGGGGGGTTTTTGGGGTCGGGGTGAGGAAAACAAAGAAAGGTAAACAAGAGCCAAACAATGCAAACGAAAAAAAGCAGGCCACGAGGCAAAGGTCGACATTTAAAATAAAAACACACCACAAGCATGATTAGTTTCGCCTGCAATATTGACAGGTATTCAAAAATAAATGCAATAGCAGTTATTCTAATAGTGCCAGGTACTAGAGTTGCTTTATCTTTATATGAGATATTAAATGTTTGTTTTTCCCCACCAAGATAGTAATTTTCTGGCGTAATTTAAGAGATTTAGTTGGGATTTGTGTAAAACGAGACATTTACAATACTTTACTTTTAAATTTCTATTAAAAAGGAATGAATTTTAATTTTTGGCGGTGAACGTAACAAAGGTAAATATATATTGATTCTTATATATTTGTTATTTTAAAGTATAGTGTCCAGTTAAAATGTTTATTAAAAGCTTACTATTTCTTACAAAAAAATTTAATTTAAGCCATGCCAGTGATGTTACTCATTAAAATATTTAACAAAATACGCTCCGCAATAATTACTGTTTATATTTAGAAATAAGTTCCCCCCTGGATGCTACTATTTCGACCGCATCTGTGTAAACAGTAAATGATATACTCACAGCAAACTGGAATTGTGCAGCATCTGCACAATGTCCCCGATCTGCGCCAACTTTTCGGCCGGTATGAGCAACCAGTGATTGAAGGCCAAGGCCAACTCGGAGCGGAATTGTTTGCCAGGAATCTGTTGTATGTATGTGAAGGGCTGCAGCAGAATCTGGATAACCAGCCACCGTCGTCGTGTCGTGGGCGGAGTGAGCGGGGCGATTTGTGCGTGGGCCACATGTAAATAAACCCCAAAGAAGGTGGACCACAGAGAAGAAGGCCAAAGGCGAGCTGGTTAGTAACGTTTTTTCGGGGAGGGTGCCGAGGGCGTCTTTGCCCTGGTGTCGGCTTGCCACTTTTAAATGTCAGAGTTCAGGGGTCCGGAAGGATTAAGTCGTGGGATACGTACCTCATCCTGCTCCTTTTGCGTTGATTTATCTTTGGTTTTCTGCAGTATGCTGTTCAGTTCTTCCATTGTTGTGTTGTTTGTTGCCTGCTCCTCGAGTGTCGTCTGCCTTTTGTTGTTTGTTGATTGCGCGAAGTGTAGTGTGCTCGCCAGTTGATTCGCCTATTTACCAGAAGACGGGAGGGATTTCTCCTCGCGCCATCTGGTCACACTGGTCGTGTGCTCAGGTTTTGTGTTATCGATGACATATTTTTTCCCATCCCTATTGGTTGCCTGCGTGGAAAATAAACTTTCCAGCTTTTTTCTGTTAAATATAAACGAATAAGAATAAACCAACAACGATCATGGCTGCTGCAGCGCCTACGCGGAACAATTGGAATCCGGGAATGAAGCACAGCGATATGGAGCGGTAGAAATGGCCTGCCAGAAATGTCAAAGCAAAGTCCGCCCTCACATGTCTTATTATTGTTATTTCGCACAGGTGGATCTGTATTTATCCCGCCTACATCAACAGCAAGAAGACACGCCAGGAGGGCCGCCGGCTGCCCAAGGAGAACTGCGTGGAGAACCCTACCTACATCGAGATCCGGGACGTGCTGTCGGTGGCAAATCTGCAGTTCCTGGTGGAGAACATGAAGTACTGCCGCGAGAAGAGCAGCGAGCTCCACTTCCGAGGCCGTGTGCGCGTCCAACTGCGCAACGCGGACGGTACGCTCTTTAACAAAGACTTTACCTCCCGGGAGGACATCATGCGGCACATTGCCAGCAAGATTCCGCAGCTGAAGACGCGCCAGAACAAAACGGGCGACTCGTTTCACCAGCAGTCGCAGCCACAGACGAGCGGCACCTCCAGCGGTGGTGGCGGCGGCGGCGGGGGCGGCAAAAAGGGCAAGGGCAAGCGTCGTTAGATCAAGTGTTTCTCGTTAGTTGGTTTCTTTTGTAATAAATGCTGTAAACAGAGGTTTGGTTGTTCTGTGCCAAGTTCAAGTGCGGGAATCCGGCCTTGGCACGCCAAAGTGTGCCAAAAAAAGCAAGCTATGGAAATGGAATCAGCCCATTGAAGCGTACAGAGAGAGCGGGAGAGAACCCAGTTCCGAATTGTATCAAGATCACACGAAGTCAGCGAAAATTCCGGCGAACAAGTATATAGAGAATCAACTGTCAGTCACGAACATCTACGATTTCACCTGGTCAGCGTTATAAAATCGGTTGTGCACAGCAAATGCCCAGCCACAAGACAATTACACTCGGAGCGCCCACCTACCTACTGATGATGATGAAACCGGCAAAGATACGGACGTCCAGCCTCTGCGGCTATACAGTGGCCCTTCTACTCGTTTGGCTCGCGGTCTTCATTCAGCTGCAGCTGGCTAGTGCTGGTCCTAGCAATGCAAGTACCACCACGGCATCGCCGTCCACTGTGGCCACCACTTCCTTGCCCGTCACTCGGCGTGTCAATCCCCTTACGGAGACGAAGCTGGAGAAGAATTGCAAGGCCCTGTGCGAGCACTGCGGCTGCTTGGGCTTCTACTGTGGCGAGGAGTGCCTGTGCGAGTGCAACGACGAAAACTCGGATACGGAGTGTATCCGCACCATGCAGACGAATGCCAAGACCCTGAACCTGCCCTTCGAGATTGTCATCCAAGGACCGAGCAGCAATCGCTTCGTCCGAAATGCCCAGCAGTTCGAGCAGAAGAGGGAAATAGTGGCCAGGAGTGCCTCTTCATCCGGTAAAGCACCTCGGAACCGTCGTTCCAACATTACCATCTATAAGCCCGCAAGCCAGAAAGTGTCCGTGCAATTTGCGGGCAATGCTTTGGAGACGGTGTCCAAGGCTTCAGAGGTAGATCTGGCCAGACGCCACAAGCGGTCCGTAGATCACCTGGAGTGGTTCAATGATTTTGCCAGCTCCCTGGTGCGTCCCTCGCCGCTGGGCACTCGTTCGCAAAAGTCCAAACCCTCGGGCTTCAAGCGTCAGGCAGTTCAGGAGGAGCCTGCTCCGCTGATAGGCCGTGAGCCGTGGTTCCTGGAGCACAGTCCTCCGCGTTTGACACGCCCAGCTCCCTTGAACAAGGCTCAGGGTTTCCGGAAGAACAAGAAAACATCCTCTCGTGGGATCTTCAAAAGTAAGGCAGCTAACAAGGAAAAGTTGCGTAGAGAGCCGGAGCGTGAGATTCGGCCGCTGCGCGATGCTCTTCAGGTGGTTGAGCGCATTCCGCGAGTTCTGCAGGATACAGTGAGCCACCTGTCGTCCGATCCCCACAGCGGTGACGTGTTCAGTCTAAATATCAGGAACGAGGCTCTGCCCCAGGCAAAGAATCGTGAGAAAGATGAGGTGGAGGAGCAGGAGCATGTACCCCGTCGACCAAGTGCCAAATTTCGTGACATGCGGCGTAATGAGATCATTCCGGAAGCCGTGACCCTGGCTGCTCCAATGGCCCCAGCTCCAGCTCCAGCTATCCTTCCCGCCCAGCGAGGTGGTCTGCTTCCATGGCTGCGTCAGCGGCGACTGATGCGTCTCCAGCAGGCAAGGGCCAATTTTTAAGGGAGCTCTAGGGTCTTATTTAATACCTTTCTATAATACCTATTTTTATCATAAATTTTTGTTGTATATTTTTAAGGAATCTTTGAATTTTACATATTAAATTTAAAATTTGTTCATATCCTGTAAATGATAAATGGAAAACAATGTAATTTGTTTCAGGCGATATTTTTACTAGCATACTTTTAAGCGGTAATGTTCAATTGAAGCTGTTTCTCTCTCTCTCTCTCTAAGCGCTTGAAAGACAGTGGCGTAAAGTTCCTAAAAAGTGGCAATTTATTTAAAAAATAATCCATTTGAATTTTATCAAAACAATTATTTATAACCTAACAGAAACGGCAATCGCTTGTTAATCATCGGTGTCTTTTTGACTTTTTTTGAGCTATATATACTCAACAGAAAATTCGTAGATTTGTTTACGCACTCTTTTATTTATATTAATGTTTAAACATTTTTCCAATTATTACCATAATCAGTTAATAAATAAAAATTTGGTTATAAAATCTTTTAACAGTTCATACCTTAAGACATTGCAAACATTCATTTTATTAAAGAAATTATAAGTTACATACTTTAATTCAAACAACTGTTATTTACTTTAACCATATCTAACATAACTAAATAAAAAATCTGTATTCAAAAATGTTTACCATTTTTGACATCAACAACCCCACTGTGCCTCACACGATTTGTTGGCAAGAAGCGTCTTCACGTTCAGTTTAGTTTCAGTCTGCCGCGATCGTTCATCCACTGTGGTGCGTTCCAACAGGTCGTTCCAGTTTCAACCTCGCGTTCCATTGGTAATAAGTGCATCTCTCCCTATCCCCTTTCACACAGCGGGGGGCGAGTACTTCTCCTTGCTGGAAAGATTGGAAGAGCATCAAGAGAGCGAGTGAGAGTCTTAACGGTCAAAAACAAACGAGCGGGAGCGCGAGAGTAAAGACTTGTCATCCATTTTGTTGTTGTAGCGCCTCAAAAGCAACAAAGTATATGTTTTTATTTACACATACTCGAGGCTTTTACAAAAACAAAGAAGTAAATAATTGTACACGGGCCAAATAATTATTTAAATGCGGTTTTAATTTGAATTCAAACAAAAGAGTGTACGAAAACCAGAGATCAACGGTCGCCACTTGATATCTAGTATTCTCTAAGAGAGTGTGTGTGTGCGTGCGGAGAGTGAACCAGAATATCTTTCTCTCACCAAACAACAATTGCATCAATTGGAAATCAATATCAAATCTGGAATTGATTCAGAAGTTAAAAACCCTACATAGTCACATTTCTAATCGCCTATCATTTAACTATCAGAAACACTTAAAAACACTTGTTGAATTAACGTACAACAAATTGTTTTTCTCCCAATTGTTTTACCATTCAGGCTAGCAGCAAAAGCTAAGGCAAATGCAAAGCAAAAGCAAAGTTGTTCACGATCAAAGATAAATTCATGTAATAAAATGGCAGGTTCCATTCGACCGTTATCAAGCCATATAAACAAAGGCAACCTCACAGTGATAGTGACTTTAACTAAGGCATACACACACCCGCACTTGGCAACATTCAGCGCGCGCCGCGAAGGCGAAACAGCTGGACGGATCCGCTCCTGATTGCCTTTATCTTCCCTAATTGCTCTGATAAGTCTTAACCCAACTGTTTTTCATATTCTCCGACTTTGGCGACAGGCCGGCAGATAATCCATTCAAGATTTGACGTTTAGGCGGAACCAATTCGGGCTATATTTTGTATATTAACAATCCGAACCACAGTTACACTGCGTAACTTCACTATATAATTTTAAATTATGGCAATTTTCGCATGGTCACTTATTGGGAAAATTTTAATAATTAAGAAAAATATTAAATTATTTTGAATTTGAATAAAATAATTGGATAATACTTATAAAGACAGGAAGATAACTTCCGCACATTTTTATTCAGCCTATTAACCTAAAACTCTATAAGCAATATAATGAAAAATTTTAATCAAAACTTTTTACTAAACTCAAGGTCAAATATATACCCTTTACCAAGCTATAAGAAATTTACCCTTTCATTCGCTCTTTGTACACAAAGAATCAAAGATAAGGGACCTGGTTTTTACAAAATGACACTTTACCTTTATTTCACATACAAAATAATTTACATCCGATCCGAATCAGGTTACAGAATGACTCATCGGCGCTGAAATCCAACAGAGAGCCACCACATCCGGACCCACCCTCTGAAAGACAAAGAAGCCAACCGACCATGGAGTATGCACGCCGCGTGTCCGCTCGCTTTGAAACAAAAAGACTGCCCGAGGACGTGGACGATGGCCTGGAGACGCTGGAAGAGTACAAGCAGCGATGGCGGTCCGTCCGCATCATTTACTACACCATGTTCCTGATGGCGCTCGGTTTCAGCATCATCCTAACCGGCATATGGCCCTTTCTTAACAAGGTGGTTATTCCATTTTTTGGATTATCCATTAAAGTTGTATCAGAATCTCTTTTTAGCTAGATCCCGATGCGGGCAAGGAGTTCATGGGTCTGATTGTGGCCGCTAATCCCCTCGGCCAGATGATCTTCAGTCCGATCTTTGGCTGGTGGGGCAACAGGCTGGGCAAAATACGACTGCCGCTGCTCCTCTCGCTGTCTCTGTTCACGTTGGCCAGTGCGGTGTACTCCTCGCTGGAACTACGTCCAGATAACGTCAAGTACTGGATGCTGGGCTCACGATTCCTTATCGGAGTTAGTTCGGCGAATATAGCACTGTGTCGATCCTATTTGTCAGCAGCTACGAGGATTAGTGAACGCACCCACGCTGTTTCCATGGTGTCTTTGGCTCAGGTCCTCGGATTTATCATTGGTCCGACTCTACAGGCGGCAGTTACTCCTCTGGGAGATCAAGGCTTTGTCTGGCTGTGGGGCAAGATGCACTTCAACATGTACACTGCATCCGGCTGGATCAACGTCGTGATGAGCATTGGCAACTTTATGATGTTCCTTCCCGGCGTGTTTGAGGTAAATCGAATGAATACTTTGTTAGGATTTAATCAGTAACAATATAATCTTCAGGAGCACAAAATAGCTGCGAGGGAGGTGATGGTCATGCAGGGAGGCACTTCGGAACGAGAGACTTGGAAGGCCATCAAACCGAACTATCTCTCCGCCTGGACTTTGATCGTTGCATTCTTTATTCTCGTCTTCAATTTTGTACTGCTGGAAACGTGAGTTGACGAAAGTGGCATGAAATATGCGGCTATTTATATATATTTAATATGCATTTTTTTAGCCTGGGCACTTCCCTGACGATGGATATGTTTGCCTGGTCCAAGGCCGAGTCCCTTTGGTATATGGGCATAATGATGACCACTGCAGCCATTGTCTCCCTGGTCACGTTTGTCCTGATTTCGCCTTTGTGCAAGTTTTTTGCGGAGCGCTACTTGCTCATCTGGGGAGGATTCTCGCTCATGTTCCTCGGCCGAGTACTGTTCGTGCCCTGGGGACCGGATCCGCCCAAGCTGGCACAGGCCTTTAATGCCAGCCTTAACTTGAGCGACGACGATCCCATATACTTGGGTTGTCCGCCCACACAGGAGTGGTGTGGCGAGCTGCCAGCCCTGACACTGACGCAGTTTATCATCGGCTTTGCCTTCACTTCGGTGGGATATCCTATTGGTGTGACCCTCATACAGACCATTTTCTCCAAAGTGCTGGGACCGAGACCGCAGGGCGTCTGGATGGGCTGGATGACGGGCTCTGGCTGCCTGTCACGCGTCTTGGGACCCGTGTTCGTGGGTTCCATTTACACCAGACTGGGAACATACTGGACCTTCGGGGTGACTTCCGGCATGATGCTCGTCTCTATGTTTTGGCTTCAATGCAGCAAGTAAGTTGGCCGTCATCTTGGCAAGGGACTTTTGCAATAAATAATTATTTTTATCCAATTTCCAGTCGATTGCTCATCCCGCCGACTTTTGATAAAGCCACACCCGTGGAGCTGCAAGTACTGAGTAAGCACAATGGTGGCAGCAAGCTGGACGACGACAACGACGCCGACGACTCACCGGAGGAGTTAATCTCCAAAGAGCACGGTAGCCACCACTCCATTTCCCGAGCGTAGTGAATGTGGAGACTCTAGCTCTAAGATAATGTTGCAATACTGCCTTAATCCCTAGCTATAAAATACAGGTTTATTTTTTGCATATTTTCGACTAAGCGCGCCTATGCTTTTATTGGTACTCGCGAAGTCCACAACATTGAACTGAAGTTTGTTACTGATGAATCGAATCGAATACGTGTGTGTATGTGTATGACGGACGAGCACGTCGTTGTCTAGTCTTGTGTGTGCTGCAGTATTCATGAAGGATGCATCGACGAGTGTTCCATCTTGTGGTTTAATTATACGATTTACGGTTTAGGTTTAGTAAAGTACGCGTGGTTACCAAGGCGGCAGCCACAGTTGTGAAAATGTCGGCAGCAGCATGGGTTGGTGTTGCTGCTGGTGGTGCTGGTGATGCGGCTGATGGTAGTAGGCCTGTGGCGTCCAGTAGAACAACCAGCAATCCTGTCCCGACCCTCGTCTAGAGCCATGTGTCGCCGTGTGGTACAGAGTGTGGGCCATGGGAAGGGTTAGGGGCAGTGCGACCGCAACTCAGCTGCTGCCGTGATAGTAAAACTCATCTCAGTAGGGCGCATAGCGGCGACCCGGAGGTGAGGGACCACGCATTCCGCGCGACGATATCATGCGATCGTCGAAGGAGTCGCGGCTAAAGTCCTCATAGCCATGCGGAGTTGGAGAGCTGTAAGTGAGGAAAACAAGAGCATTAGTAGGGGAAGGAAGACTTCTTGGAAATAATGAAAACATTTTAAAGACCCGATAATGAGATATATATACCTGGAAATCACCCATACAACATTCCCTGTCAAAATGAAAGCAATTAACCTGAAGGTCAATACCTCAAACAAAGACTACTAGAATGCAACTGGTGGTTCTTAAGAGGCACTGCTTGGATTCCCCTATCTTGCATTCCTTTATCAAGGTTTTTTTGTATCAAAATGTATATGACATCACTTACCCGTAGCGACTCATTCCATTGCTGCTACGCGGTGGTGGCGGCGAGCGGCGACTAAACATAGTGTCATATCCACGCGAGACGCTGCAGGAGCGCAGGCTGCCACTGAGCGGGGGTGGAAGTGGCATGGGTTCACGGCGCGAGATCGGCGGCGGCGGGAAGTCGCGCATCCGCGATGTCTGGTAGCGACGCTCGTACAGATCACGTGAGTCCTCGAAGCGGCGGTCATAGTAATCATATTCCTGCGGAACGTAAAAGAGACACTATATTAGTACCGGCAAACACATCTTTATGAGGGAAAGGGAGAACGACATGGAGATGCAGAAGGATGATGTGTCTACGGGATATGGATGCTGAATTTACCCTAAAACCATCCATGATGCGGTCACGCAGGAATGGCGGCGGCGGTGGTGGCGGCGGATACGGGTCACGACCGTACATGCGATCTCTGTAGCCGCCGGCGCTGAGCGGTGAGGGCGGCTCACGTCCGCCTCCAGCGCTGCCGTAGAGGCGCGGACACTCTTTCGACCAATGACCGGAACGTCCGCAACGATAACACTGCTCCGGATCGCCCATGCCCGGCTTGGGGCGGACACGACTAGTCGACACTTGAACCTTGAGCGGCTGGCCATCGACGACGCGACCGTTCAGCTCCTTGATGGCGTCCTGCACGTCCCCGACACAGTCCAGATGAACGAAACCATAGTTGCGCACAATGTCGCACTCGACGACGGTGCCGTATTTCTGAAACAGTTCCCGCACCTCCGGCGCCCGCGTTTTGTCGGTCAGATTTCCCACGAAGATTTTCGTTGTCGGCGTGTTTGGGGCCCTACGACTCTTGGCCGCCTCCACCTTGATGGCGAACTCATTCAACACGTAACCGTTCAGATTCTGTATGGCATCGCGACCCTGCTGCTCGGTCTCCATGTGCACGAAACCATAGTTCTTGACCACGTCGCACTCAACAACGGTACCGTATTTCTCAAAGAGCGCCCGCAACTCGGTGGCCTGCGTCTTCTCGTCGAGATTCCCGATGAACAACTTGAACGTGCCGGCTCCGGGCATGGCGGCAACGGGTTCCGCTACGTGGTCGTCCACGGTTCTTTCGTTTCTTGCACTTGTTGTGGGGAGGTCCCGAAAATGGATTAATACGCGGCGGCGGCGGCGGCTTCACGGGCAGCGGCAGCGGCGTTCTTCGGATATATATCGCGTAAGGGCGACGGGCGGGCTTGATACTACGGCAAGACGACTACGGGTCCCGGACGAACGCGACCTCAAGAGGGGATAGAAGAAAACAGGGCAGTTTTTCAGGCTGGTACTAACCAAGGTGCAGTGCAGCAGCAACATCGGCAGCAGCCGGCAGCAATAAAAACAGCGCGTTGCGTGGCAAGTTACCAACAATTCTTTTCTCTACAAATCTAGTCCTTGGTTGGTTTTTCGATTGCAACCACATACACAAAAAAAGATGGCGACGGCCAGTGCGCATTTTTTCTCACGGTTTTCTGTACTCGCCGCTTGCGGTGGCGTAGCGTTGAAATGCGGTAAATGGATGTGGGCGACTCACCTGGATATTTACTCAAAATACAACTATAGCGCACAAACGCCTTTACTTATTTTACTTTCCAGGTTACACCTTTTTTCTTAAATTTTGATTCATAGTATGACCCTGGTTGGCTGGATTTAAAACGAGGCGAGGCGACCAGTGTGACCGCAATTATTATCGATAACAATTATTAAATGTGTTGGAAAACGCTCGCAAAAACGGCGGTCGACGATCACTCGCAACACTTGGCAGCAAAAAAAGCGGGAGGATTTGGACAAAGTTAATGCGAATTAAAAATTGCCAGCGATCATGGAGACGCCGAAGGGTAGCGGGTGCTCCTCACGCCCCGATCGCTCGGCCACCCCACGCCTATCCGAGCGGAAGCGGCGACTGTTCGGGAGTCCCTTATCCCGAATAGTCAAGATCAATGACGATGAAGATGAGGACGTCGACATACTGGGCGTTTCGCCCTTGAAGCCCCATGTGGAGGACAACAGGCCGAACGGGGGCGGCCTCTTCGCAGAGCACGTCACCCCAGGAAGCAGGAGAGTGTTGCGCAGCAGCCCCAATAGCAGCCCCGAAACCAACAAGGAGAACAAGACGAGGCGCAGCAATAGGGCTTTCGTGGCGACGGCTGCGACGACGGCCACCGCGGAGCAGCTGCCGCACTTGTTCACCACCACGATGCGGCTGAATAGCAACAGTGGCAGCAGCCAGGCCAGCAGTCCTCGCACGCCCAGGCAAGTATGTCGGCGGCGGCCGGGTTCATCTATATCCTCGCCAAGCTCTGAGGCGGGGTCACCAGCAGTACGGCGTGAACGGGCGAAGCCTAAGCCCAGGCAGGAGGTCAGCGCGAGCAGCTCCAGACGCAGTCCACGGAACGCTCAACCGAAGGATTCTATCGAGATCAGCCAAACGGCAAGAAGTAAGCAAACCAAGATCAGTCCCAGAAGCCATAGAAAAAACACAATAACTTTGAATAAAACAACTACTGCTTCTCAAGGATCAGTTCCCAAAGCCACAGAACTTGGCCAGGAAAGCAGTAGAAATAGTCAAAAGTCCCCAGTACCCATCCTTAAGCCCACTACAAAAAACAATGCAGGCCACCTGAAGAATCCCATAGCCTCTGTGCCCATTCTAAAGTCCCCAACTCTATGCCAAGAAAAGCAAAAATCCAATCCCAAGACTCAAAAATCCATCGATTCGGCGGATGAAGTTGAAGAAGTTGATCGTAAGGCTCCTCGTCAGCCCCAGAAGCGTCTGCACCCTGCCACGCCATCTGCCACGGCTGTATCGTCTACTGAATCCGACTCGGGATCGCCGCAGAGCAAGCTGCGCAGGATGAACCCGGAGAGCAGCATACCCACTATGGCCTTCTATTCGCACAGTGAAACTGGAGCGGTGCGAGCGAGGGTAGCACAAGGCAATGTGGTCAGGGTCCCAAAGCCGAGCAGGGCAAGGTCCCCGCATAAGCGCGGTCCCCGAGTGCGGGTGACAATCAACAATGGAGTGCATCACAAGATCCGAAAGCGGTCTAGAATTTCCCAACATCTGCCACAAACCAACTTAAATCACATCTTGAGCTCCCTGAGCAATGAGAGGCTGAAAAACTTGATTACCACCAAGCGCGAGGAACGTGCCAAGGTGGAGGAGGTGCACGAGATTCTGCGCACGGCCCGGGATCCCATCAAAATGGCTAAACCATTGAGCTTGCTGGATTCCGACGACGCCAACAACAACAACAATGTCCCGACTGCAACCATATGGCAGGACACAGATAAAGACTTTAGCGACCTGAGTGAGGACGATGATAAGGTGGACATCATGGATCCAGTAATGGAGATGGAGCCCATCATACCGCTGATCCGGCACGAGACTACGGTTCACACTTCACCGCCCGCCGAGACTGTGGATCTCAGCAAGCGAAAGTTCTTCAAGTCGGGTCGCAGGAGCAGCACATGCATGGAAGTTCGGATAACGGACAACATAAAGGCCAGCGTCAGCCAGGGAAAGATAGCCCTGGTCCAAACGACTCGCCGGAAGCCGCGATCCGTTCGTGTCAAGTCAGCCACCATATTCTCCGCGGAGCAGGCCACCGTGGATGCGATCCTGAAGAATCTGGACGACTCAGTGTTAGATGAGATAGTTGAGTCTGAGCCCAAAGTAGATATAATGCCCATGGAAACCGAATCCTTACCGGAAATAATCGAAAATGCGCCCGAGTCCGAGGCAAAGATAGACGTCGATCCTTTTGCCGTGTTTCGACAACGGTTGCCATATCAAACGGACGATCCGGAGCTCATAGAGCAACAGCAAATCCTGCTGGAGTTCCTCATCAGCAACGACATCTGCACCGAACAGAACTTTGAGATCTTCATTGCGGATCCGGAGAGCCACAAAGAGGAGGCCAATCGGATTGTTGACGACCTGTACATGGTTGTGAACAGCGAGGAGGTGGTGCAGGTGGCTCAAATGGAAACCGTGCCAGAAGCAGTCGTAGAGGTAGCTCCTGCTAATCCCCCTACCTCGGAAGAAGCCCAGCCAAGGCTTTTTCCCATATTCACGCAGCGCCTGCAGCCTGTTATCCAAAAGTCGTCCCGTCGTAGGCCAAGCACTTCAATGAGATTACTGTCCGAGGCAGCGGGAGGATCCAATCAGTACCAGATCGATGCTGGCCAGAGGGCCTTCGGCGCCCGACAGTGCCAGCAATGCGGACTGGTGTACACTGTCCACGAACCTGAGGAGGAGGCGCTGCATCGTGAGTACCACAACTCGATCCATGTATTGCGCTTCAAGGGCTGGATCGACGAGGATATTGTGGCCGTGTTTCCGGAATGGGGCAGCGATGGCCGCATCGTGAGGCTTAATGAACGGGCGCCGGCCGCACGACTTGAGCGGCTGAAGGATCTCATCGGTGTGGTGGACAAGGAGCTGGGCTACTCTTCGTATATTGTGCCAAAGATATTTGTGGCCTTCATGGCAGTGCGAAAGCAACAGATTGTGGGTTTCTGCCTGGTGCAGCCCCTGTCACAGGCCCATCGGTTTATCCAGGTCGATGGCACTGACTACTTCAGCGAGGAGACCTATAAGGCCAGGTAAGAAACTACCTATTTTTATGTTAATCTTGTGTTAATGCCATATCTTTCCATTCCAGTTGCGGTGTATCCCGGATCTGGGTTTCACCTCTTCACCGTCGTGGCGGAATCGCCACCAAACTGATGCGGGCAGTCCAGTGCCACACGATAATTGGCCAGGAGATAGCCATGGATTCGATTGCCTTCAGCACGCCCACCGACGACGGGCGAGCTCTTGCGCGGCACCTCACCGGTCTAGATAACTTCTTGACATATGACCAGTGACCCGGATCCGCTTGACCATTTCATGGGAGAGTGAGAGAGACGGCTATTGAATAGCTGGATTAGGTTGGATTAAGGATTGCTTCGGAACCTGTACTAATTAGTTTATATTTTTACGTTTATTATGTTACAAACGGCAAGAATATGCGCCATTTCATTTGTTTTTTAAGGGTGGAAAAAAATGTCCCCGTGATTATGCAATAAACTTTGGTTTAATAAATGAAAAATTAACATGTTTATGAATTTAATATAATTTAATTTAAGGATTACATATTGATTTTAATAATGTGCAATTTCAAGCAGAAAAAATTTCTTTGTCAACTTATGCTGCTTTTTATTTACAACAAAATGTAAGGTAGTTCAAGATATTTACATCTGTTTCCTACAGTTTTTAAAACGATTAAAACCTAATAACAGGTTTTCTGGCTTTCAGGTTTTATGTATAAGATTTTTGGGGTGCTTTTTGTAGAAAATTCTTGTACAGTTACAGCTTGTAACTTTCCAAAAACCTTAATTGTCCCGAAAAAAAAACAGTATTGAATGTTTTTATGTATGTGTAAGGAGGCTTAGATGCCTGGCAAATAGTCTAAATAAATAAAAAGTCTATTTTTCTTTTACTGTATTTTATAAATACAAAAATATTAAATTATAATTAATAGTATTTATCCAATGCATATATCCTTTCATTCATAGACTTTTCCAGAGATCTATAAAAATATCCCCATAACTATGCAGCAATCAAGTTCCCACACGTGCACCTGCGATCGATAGCAACCATCGAACTGCTGTGCAACCCTGAGCTTGTTGTCATCTCTAAGTTCTGAGCCAGGTTTTTGGGCGTTGTTTTCGTTGCTTGAAAGTGGATGAAATCAGGAACTTTGAAGAATTTAAACAGTTCAGACATCTGAATGGGAGTTGTGCCAATCCTGGAGATCACCTATAGCGCGCAGATGGTAAGTCTGGAGAATAATCGAGAAGTGAAGGCAGAAATTCCAAGTCCTACTTGCCACGCCCAATGTGTGTTTAATTAGAAATTGCTGGCAATTGGTTTCGGGGTGCGCTGCATATAGCGTGGTGGTTGAACTCAAGCAACGCTTTTCCCTGCTCTATTCTCAACTTTGTTCGTTGCAGACAATTGAGCGTTGTGCAGCAGGCAGCCTTCAAGTACCACACCCATAAAAGACTATGTCCACAATCGAAGAGGAACGCAAGGCGTACGAAAAGAATCCCTACTTCACCGGTCACATCTACGGCAACTTCTCGCCGTTTTATGTGACTATTGCCATCTGCACGGTTGTCCTTGGCTCGATCATAATACTGAACATTATCTTGGGCTGCTGCTCCAAGCACCGCAAGTACTGGCAGGACAGGCACACGGGCAATCGCTGGCTGGTTTCCATCTGGTCGGCCACTCCGCACAAGCAGCCGCCATTGGACTTTACTGAACTAAAGGACGCTTCCTACTTCCAGCGCTTCCATGTGAGTCATCATTACTTGAGCTGAGACAGTATAAGAAGGCGCTAACTTGCTTCTTTCCAGCCCACCACTCACCAGCAAGTGTTCCCCGACGACGTCGTGATTGGCGTTGACGACTTGGAGCCCGTGCATCAGTCACCGCCGCATCAGCAGCAGCGTCCGCCGCGCCCCGAAGGTCGCACCCTGCACCAGCAGCGACAGCGCGAGGAGTACGTGGAGCTGCAGAAGCGCGAAAGCGACATCTAAGCGAAGATGGCTCTTTATTTTCTCTATCCCGCTGTGGCCGCCTTGGCCCTATTCATCGTTGGCGTGATCATTATTATGCTGCGCTACGGTCCCCGTTTGTGCGGCCTGCGCCACCATGCGCTCCCGGACAACGACGACCTGCGGGAGAAGACGTACGAGCACGAGATTAGCTATGCCTAATCTTTAATTTACTTTCTAAGGCTTATACATGCCTTCTTTTTATGTATGTATCGTATCCGCTAACCCTTAGGTAAGCCGTAAGCTTCCCCACTAACCCATCTGCACCCAAGGATAGATATTTTGCATGCAGTACAAACAGCTCCCTGTTCATTTCCCATTTTCCATTCACCACAATTAGACAATGTGCCTTAATCTCTCGTGAAAAATTATGCCGTCCAAGTGTCTTTTTAGTGCCGTAAGATCGAAATAACTAAAAATAATCGTATACATTTACCCCTTTTGGGTAGTCGACAGATGCTGCATTTAATGTAACAAATCCAATATTCTATATACATATTTATACTTATCAGTATGTCTTGCATCTGCTTATATCAATGCAAACTCTATACATTTGTATTTGTCCGCTCAGTTTTCCCCAATATTGTGTAATGAAATCACTTTGAATAAAGCTCGAGTTTACGTTCCCGAAAAAATATAAATGTGTATTTAATGGGCTTCCAAAAATTGTAAAATACGAAATTTGTGAAATAATTTCAAGTTCTTACATTTTCTGAACAATCAATTTTACAGTGCCAAAAATAACAATGTACAATTCTATAATCAATTCTTAATTCATTATTTAAGTAAATAAATACAATGCATTCGGAATAGGAAGTAAAGAATAAATCGATATAAAGTGTTGAAAGTCTATGTTAATTAATCTAAGTTCGTGCGGTCGGCTTTCTAGGCAGCTTCCGTACATGACGCGCCGTCTGCTTGGCGGGAGCAGCCAGCTCATACCGAAAGATGATGCACCGGCGGTCCAGGAAGCCTCTCAACTCCTTGGGATCGTAGCGATGACCCATCTGCTTAAAATACAAGTAGATCTCCTGCAGATCGATGGGCTCGTACATGAGCACGCTCTCGTGCAGGCGGGGATTGGCGCAGAGCAGATTGTGCCAGGCTATGTGCAGCGGCACCAGCGGCTGTGGAGTCTTTTTGGAAACATTCGTCTGCAGAATATAGAATTCAAAGTCGTCGCACAGACTTGGCGGCAGGGATTGGGAGAAGCGCAGCAGCTCGTCTCCCGGGGCATTGTTGAATTTAAAATCCTTTCCCGTTTCAGTTGGCGTCAGGCAGTCTTCAGTTGGATTGGATTTTACCAGCTGTAACCGTGGTTTAGTCGTCATCACAGGAGTGGATATAGAGCGAACAAGGGGCTCTGGTCGAGGAGGTAACACCTGCATAATGGGATGAGTTTGGTTGTAGATAAACTCTAGCATTTTCACGGCCTGCTTTCGTTTCAGCGGCTTGATTCCATAATTATAGAGCAGCTGGAGAATCTCCGATTCTGGAAGACTTGCAAAGTCCGGCTTGGGTTTATGGCACACACTTATGGTATACACATTTCCGGCGACTTCCAGTTGATCCGGCACATCCTTGGGGACGCTTAACTGTGTGGATTCTAGTGCTGACATTTTAATCTCAGCATTCAACAAACGATCCAGGCCACTGGGCATAGCCTCCGTTTCTGGACCAGCCAATGTGGAATCTTTTTTGGTTTGAAAAACCAACTGATCGAATTCATCGAAATCATTGTCGGAATTGTGCTCTTCCGGATCCTGAATGATCGCTAGCAGGTCATCAAATTTGTGACTGCTCTTGCGAACTAAAGGCCTATCTGGTGCATCCAAAAACGAAGCTTCTGTCCAATTGATATCACTACTCGATGGCGAGTCATGCCTGCTGACGGGACTCTGCAGCTGGGAGAAACTGAATGGTTGTGATGGAGCCGCATCCAGGATGCCGAACTCCGCGCGCTCCTTGCTAAGAGTACTCGTGTTAGGCGAACGTGAACTTCTACCACTCAGGAAGGCATCTAGATCCTCCTCTGTCTGGAAGTGTGGGACAGCGCGCTTTTTAGCCATTGGAGAAGACAAACTGCTGTTGTCGGAGCTTGCATCCTCGAAATTGACAGCCGCCTTTTTCGACTTGTTGGCCTTCCAAATAGAGTAATTGATTTCCTCATCGGACAGCAGAATGACATCATTGTCATCATCGCTATTTTGCGTCAAATCCACACTTACATCCGACCGCCGACAGGTGGAAGGAGTTGGTAATGACTCCCTTTTCTCAGCGGAGTCGTCAATCTTCCAATTGAGTGGGCTTTTGAAGCTATTATCGGTTGACAAGCTGACGCTCCTTTGCAACGAGTTCCTGGAGAAATTTAGCTCACTAAAGCTAGAACTCTCTTTCGTGTTGCTCGGGGGGTTTACTATGTCTGGGTGGAATGAGTGTTTGAAAGTCTGTGAGTCCTTACTCATGTTGAGGGAAATTTCACTTATATTATCCTCTTCCTTTTCTGCTGCAGGTTTATCCTGTATGGCATATTTAAGGAAGAGTTCCTTGGAGATGGGACAGCTTTCTGCCTGGGAACAGGAGTCCAACGCGGAAGTGATATTAAAATGTTCCATATCAGAGTCTGATTCGAAGACGGCACTCATATTGAATATTTTTGGAGATAATCTCGATGAACTTGTCTCCACCAGCTTTTGGGAATCATTATCTAAGTCAGCTTCCTTTTCTTCATCACTACAACTCGATAAGACTTCGTAGGTGAGTATTTGAGTAGGTTCTTCGCTGCTGCTTATTATTTCCACTTCTTTAACAGGACTTCTATTCTTGTAGACCTTAAGGGAGAAATCCCTCAGCTCCTCCGGTTCGTTGGAGACACATATCGTGGGGATATCCATCTCTTCGTCGGAATCAGCAAAGAGATCGGGAGAAGTACAGCGCGTCATTTGAGTGGGAACGCTTAAGATAGTTACTGTTGTTGGCTGTTTATTTTCCTTGTCATCCATGGTCATTTTCGGTCGCTTATCCGGAGGCTCTTTCGATGGACTGCTTTTGGTGGAGGATACATCCTCCTCATCCAACTTGGAAGTATCTTCAATCATATTCTCCGCTACCAACTTTTCTAACTCATCCAGTTCGTCTACCACTTGTTGATCTATCTCATGATGATCCCCAAAATGCTTTTCCAACTCCGCGTATACAAGCTCAAGTTGCTTGTTTAGTTGGCGGTTTTTTTGAGTCTCACGTTCGGGAGATAAGTCCCTACCCTGTATTGCAGCCCAGTTCTTGAGTAGATGGTCGGCTGGCGTCTGGCTCATCTCAATCAAGTCGGTCACATAGTACAGACCCAAATCTGCTAAGGCACCTTCGCTGGGTTCGTGAAGGATTTGAGATTTCCTTGAGGCTCTGAATGGTTTAAGGTTGGAGCTGATAAGCTCGTAGGGTGGCATCAAGCGGTCATTCTCCTTCAGTTCCTTGGTGCGCACTTGCTGAGCCATCAGTGTGGACACCTTCTCCTCTAGCTTCTTCTGTTGGACTTCTGCATTTCGTAGGGTTAAGGCTGTGAATTTATTGGCCCATTTGCCGCGCCTGCTACCTTTTCCAGCAACAACAGGCAAGACTGCCAAGGATTTGTAATCTTGAATGGGAAAGGTACTGTATTAAATGGTATAGAAGGTTTATGGCTCTTACACACCTTCTTTGGCCGCTGTGCGAAAGCCGTACTTCTGCAGCTTCCGTCTTATGTTCTCCGTGGCCTCAACAGCATCGTCCATTAGGTCCACCACGGCCTCCTCCTCGTTTTCATCGTTCAAGCGCAGGCATCCCCGTTTTTCAGCCTCCGACTTGGACAGCGCCAGCGCCATCTCGATGTCGTCGGGACTGAAGTTTTCCGCCAGGCAGTGCTGGGCAGTGACCTCGGAGAAGATCTGTTCATTCCGCAGAAAGTTGCTGATGCTCGGCTGCTGCTTACTTCTCCCGCGTCCCCGGCGGGAAGTACCCGTGGATGAGGTGCTGCTGCTTTTGAGTTTTGGTGCCTTTTTGGGCTTTGGACCCGGTTTTTCGAACACATTATTGGCACATATGGGTTTTATTTTGGGCGAGGGAGGTTCAATCTCCACTGGAGCTGCCGGGGCAGACGAGGAATTCTTTGCAGTCTCTTCTAAAGGGCTAAAAAAGTCGGTCAGTGATAATGGGTTAGTGCTACGCGTCGATCTTTGAAAGAGAAGAAAACAAGGTTTCTGGTTAATCAACTAGTTTTTATTCTTCAACAAATAAATAGGTTTAAATAAGAATTACCGAAGCTTGTTGGACGTCTGCTGCAGGTTCTTGAAGTTCGCCCGCCGCGTCTGACGGTCCATTATTTAACCCTCTGCTCCTCACTTTCCTCGATGGCCTCCTTGATGAAACGCGCTGTTCGCGGAGCCGGAAACTCGAAAAGTCCCTTCCTATCCCGCTCCTGCTCTGTTTCGGCCAACGCCGCGGAAAGCTTCTCGTTAGAAATGCGCTGAATGGGCGTAAGACTGGAAGAAAAAATCATTTAAAAACGTGTTTACTTGGATTTCTCTATTCTGGATGTTTACCTCCAAATCCCGAAGAGCAGTGTTCCAGCGGCCAGCAGGGCGTAAGCGAAGCGATTGCGGTATGTGTAGGATGGTGTGCCGAGGGTGCGTCTGGGCTTGCGCTTAGTAGTGTCAATGGAATCCATTACTGCCACTGCTGTTTCTTATATAATTAAAAGCATTTTACAAGCGCCGACCAAAAATTATGAAAACATTCCACCATTGCAGTGGGACCAGAGAAGCGGCGCGCGACGACCACAGGAATAGGGCTGCCATATCTCTCTTTCCGAGGGTTGCCAACGCTTGCCAAGAAACAGCTGGCCAAGCGATAGCAAATTTTTTATTTTTGTTGCAAATTTCTTTGTTAAATTTAAATAAATGTTAATATAAAAGAAAACAACAATGGAAGCATCGGAGGCAGCCAGGCCGTCGGAGGCGGAGATTCCAACTAAGGCGGAAAACGGGAGTTCGGGCCGAGAAGACCACAATTTGGAGGAGAAAACAAGTGAAGACGTGGAACTGAAGGCGGATTTAATGGAGCAGCAGCTGGAAGAAAGCGATGCGAAGACCGAGTCTCCTGCAAGGGAACCGAAAGTAAAGGATGAGGCCACAATGGAAGATGATCTGAGGACTGCCGTTCTTAAGCAAGTGCCCGTCGATGAAGGAGCTGCAGAACTCACCCTGCGATTCAAGGATCTGCAGGCGCAGGAAAAGGAGGAGGAACTGGATACCAATCAATCGAAACCTAGGCAGAACGACATCCTTTCCCACGTTCACTGCCTTGCCCAACTGGAGGAGCAGCGTCGAAGCTACGAGCAGCAGTTGGAGCAACTTCGAACCTCCAATAACCAGAAGGACAATATGATAACCCTCATCCAGCGGGAGAACGCCATCCTGGACAAGGAGAAGCAGGCGTGCCGCAAGGAAATGGACATGGCCAACAAGGAGAAAGAAGCCACCGTCATCAAGTTTGCCATGAAGGAGAAACTCCTTATTGATGCCAAGAAGGAAAAGGAGGCTGTGGAGAAGCAACTGGCCGAGGCCAAAAAGGAGGTAAAGAACATGACCACCAGATTCCAGGCCGTAAACGAGGAGAAGTCCCGAATGACATATGTGATCGATGAGAAGGTAAGTTTGATCGCCGCTTTAACTACTATCATATATATTTATTCTTTCCACCTTCACCAGTGCAACGAAGTGAGGAAGTATCAGCGGGAGTGCGAGAAGTACAAAACCGAAATGGGCCACTTGGAGTCCAAACTAAAGTATCACATCAACAAGCTCGGATACGAGGCGGAGGCCAAGGCGGTAAGTTTAGATTGCACAAGAAGCTTCTCCCTTTTCTTTAATATTATTATACTTTCAGGCTCTTGAACGCAAGCTGGAGGAGGAAAGAAATGCTCCCAATAAACTTGAGGAGAAGGCAAATGGTCTGTTTGATTTCTATAATCTACATTTAAAATCACTTTAATATAATCCTTAACTTTAACAGAGAAACTCAAAATGGAATTTGAAGCCAATACAATACTCCTGAAACATGAGATCACTAGCAAGACTGAGGCTCTAGAAAAAATCACCAAGGACCAGCAAAAACTTAGCGAAGCCAACAGGGAACTCCTTCAGCAGCTTCAGGATATCACAACATCGCATAACCAACTTACTGAGGAACTGAATCGGTTGAGGGAGCAGCACAACTCCGTAGAGGCTTCTTACAGCGATGAGCTGCTTAACTCCGCTAAACTGAGAGGTCAGCTCGAAGAGCTTCAGCTCTTGCGCACGCAGAATACAATGTAAGATTTAATAACTCAGGATTTTTTTGCTTTAAAAATTCCAATATCACATTCTATAATTATTTCTTTCAGCAACGAGGAAAAGCTGGCAGAAGAGCAAACGCGAGTCCAACAATTGGAAGTCTTGGCCCAAGACAACGAATCCGATTTGGAACAGCTGAAAAACAAGAATCAGGAGCTGCTTAGCATTAACAAGGAGATGAGCGAGTTGATTGTGCGTTTGCAGAATGACATATGCCTGGCGGAAGCCAAGGTTAGTAAAAAAAACAAAAAAAAAGGTTTATTAAATAAAATCTAAAAAAAATGTACATGCCCCGGGTGAGGCTCGAACTCACGACCTTAAGATTATGAGACTTACGCGCTGCCAACTGCGCCACCGAGGCCTTGGATATCTCTGGGGCAATCTTCTAAATGTAAATTCTACATGAGTTTCCTTTTATTTTGCAGGCTCTCGGTTTGGAAGCGGAAAATAAGTTACTAAAGCAGGAGAAGCTTAGTTACGATTCCAAATATAATAAACTGGAGCAGCAGCTTAGTTCGGAAGCTATGGAGAAAAACGAGGAGCGCCAACTGTTGGCCAAGCACTTGTCCGAGAAGACCAAGCTGTACGAGCTGACCAAGCAGAAGCTGGAAAATGTCCAGGGAGACTACGAGGCCACCCAGCACAAGCATGCCACCTTGGTGAAGGAGCTGCAGCGGGAGCTGAACAAGTACAAAAGGGGTATTCCAGAACCCAAGACTATGCCCATTAGCTACTGCAGCAATTGCCAGCAGGCGATTAATGGCGGATATCCAACCGAAAATCCTCAACACCAACGTAGCCATAGTCGAACCAGTAGCCACGGCAGCCTGCAAAGCAGCAGCCGGCGGGCCAGCGAGTCTTCCGAATCCGAAACCGTAGCCAGTAGCGCCACCACAGTACAACCTCCGCCAGCTCCACAGCAGGACCTGCAGGCAGTGCCGTCCAAGAAAGTGCTCGTTGAGCGGATACTGCGACTCCAGCAGGCCACAGCTCGTCAAACGGAGCGCATAGAGTTCCTGGAGAACCACACGGCTGCTCTGGTGACCGAAGTGCAAAAGAAGTCCAAGGTGGTTCAGCACTACATGCTCAGGGATCAGACCGCCGGTGCTCTCACAACTTCTCGCAGCGATCAAAACAAAAGCGAGCTGGTCAAGTACGGTAACGGCATCATGGCGGCCATTTATGGGGGATCCTCTAAGGCGGGCGGCGGCGAAAACAAAGCCATGTCCCTCGAACTTTCGCTGGAGATAAACAAGAAGTTGCAAACAGTGCTGGAGGACACGCTTCTAAAGAATATCACTCTCAAGGAGAACCTGGACGTACTCGGCCTCGAGGTGGACAACCTGACGCGAAAGTTGCGCACATTGGAGGCCTGCAGCAGCAAGTGATGCCAGTATTCCCATCCATCTTATTCCATTCCAGAGTCTAACCCTTGTACATATAGTTTACGTATACGTGTTGTCATTAAGTTTATGTGTAAATTAAATGTATTTAATATTTTAACAACGTCTCAGTCCTATAACAGTCCCTCATACAGCTTGGCGCTGACGGGTTTCGGCTGCCCCAGGCCCACGCCGAAGTTCACAGAGGGTTTCTCGCCTTCCTGCGCCAACCTGGCCAGTTTATTGTGGGTTAGCTTGAAGTGAACCTTCATCTGGGGATTGCGTTCGCCCGTCTCCTCGGTCACGTACTCGCGGAGCAGCGGTGGCAGGTCGATTTTGGTGGGCAACACCACCGGCTCTAGCTTCTTGTTGTTGTTTAGGTACTTTGCCTCCTGGTCTTCCGGCACCAGTTCGTAATCCGCCTTGTAACTGGTGCTGTAGATCTCTACCGGCTTCAGCTGCTTTACGCCCCGCCAGGTCTTCTCCACGGTAACCCGCACTTTCCGCACCTCGCCCGGCTGCTCGTCCACTGCCTGCACCTTTAGGATTCGCATATAGCACGGCTCCGGATAGCGCTGGAACATGTTACGTATGAGCATGCGGCCCACTCCCCAGTTGGGCAGCTCCGACACCAGCTCCCAAAGAGTGTTGCCGCGAAAATCCGTGGTTCGGCCGATATACTTAATAACTTTCTGCGCCATTTTTTCAGCTTTTTTAACGAGTTTTAATTGAATTTTATAAAAAATTGCACGCAAAAACAAAAATAGTTACAACGGCAGAACATCGATATTATTATCGATTGCACCGATAAACCCAACACGGCATATGGGCACACTTAAGTCGATCCACTCTTAAACAGCTGATAAACTCAGCGCTGCCATACCTTGCGATGAATTTAAAATGTTTCTGTTATTTTCGCGCATGCAAGCATATTCAGCGGTTGGAAACACTTGATATGGGAGCGAAGTCCTGGGGCAAACGGAAATGCATGGTTTTTGTGAAGAAATTATCTATCTTTCTCTCTCTGTCTCTGTGAATCTCTCTGTCTCTGTCGCTACCTGTACCTTATAATATCTTTTTAAAGTTTTAAAATCTTGTCTTAGTTTTTCTTGTATTGTTTCAAAATGAATTCGTTTTAGCCATATTTAGTGTAAACAAAACATAATGTACATTTTTATAAACTTGAATCTACCGACAAGTCACAGCCACGTAAGTCTGACTTGAATGTTTTCCATTTATTTACATAAATAATGTTTAAACTATTCTTAGCTTAATATATTCGTGGATCGGTAATTGGTATTCCCTCCTTATTGGTAGGGAGTCCTGACATGTTCACCTAGATCCTCACCTCCGGCGGTGTGACCTACGCCACTGGTATCCACATGCTCGTCGTAAGACTCCTCCTCGTGTCCATCCGACTCCTGACCTTCGTGTCCTTGATTGGTACTTTCGTGAAGTCCGATCGTGGCGTGCTGGGCTGCCTTGGAAGCATTCACCTGAGCAGCAGCTGCGGAATTGGACGCCTTGATGGCAGACTCTTTGGTGGCTGCATAATCTACTCTCGCCTGGTGCAACTGCTCCTCCACCTGCTCCAGCCGGTTCTTGGACTGACCCACCATCGTGGACTGGGAGGCCAGCTGATTGTTCACCTCCGTGGAGGTTTGCTCCGCCTGTTCGGCAACGGACTTGGCATTGTTTACGGCTGCCGTTAGCACGGAGATGTGGTGATGAGCTGCTTGGGCTGTTTGTTGGGCTAACTTGGCGGAGATCTTGGCCGCCTTCAGCTGCTCCAGTTCTCGGGATAGGGAGCGCTGCGCCTCTGCCGCCTGCTGCTCCAGCTCCTGCAGTACCACCTGCTTACCGACTAGCGCGGCCTGAGCTGTGGCCGCCGCCTGGGATGCAGCCTGGGCCAATGTGTTCTGGGCTATGTAGGCAGCCTGCTTGGCGGCTGCATGCTGGTTGGCCACGGCACTGTGAGCCTGATCTGCCGATCCCTGGGCAATGGATCGAAGGCCACTGCCAATGCTATAACCACCGGATGATCCCTTGTAGGACGCCGAACCACTTCCTCCGCCTCCAGATTGGCTGTAGTAGCTTTTGGGACTGTGCTGGGGCTTCTCCGGCTCCGGAGGCTCCACAGCAGGATGATGAGGTTCGAAGTAACCACCCTGGTGCAGTGGTGGCGGCTGCTGGGGTCTGTAATGGTAGCCATTTCTCTTGTGCAGACGTCCCATGGCCTGGGTCAAGAGGAGTACTAAAAGAATAAGGAGAATTAATGAATCCATTTTTCACAAGCACTATTAACTTTATATTCCATAAAAAAATTTTTCGATTAATAGTTTACTTTATCACATTTAGTAATAACACTAAGACCTTCCGGAGGGTTTACAAAAGTCGGCTATGATTATTCCACTTTTCCTGAGCACCTTGTTCCGGCTTACCCATCACCAGCTGGCCGAGGAGAGAGCGTAATCCTTTGTCGTACATCTCACTGGCGCTGCTGGAACTGCATTGAGCTTCTGCATCGATGGCGGTGCCCAATTTATAAGTCTCTCAAAGACGTCAGCCGAGCAGAAAGTTTTTTAAGTTGCGGAAAGTCGGTTGCGGTTTTTAAATTTAACTGACGATGGGCATGTTATGATTTTCATACTTTTGGGCTATTTGAATGGCTCTGCCCACGTCGTGGAGTTGGGTCCACACCAGATAGGCACCTTTCAGTGCGGTCATCGCATCCACCGCATAGAGGAAGCCCGGCGACCGCCTTTGGGTCCAAGATATTCGGTGGCGTCTTTTAATGCTCCGTTGGCACGCTTGCATTTTCTACCAAACGGACATAATGTAAAGTGGTCGGCCTGCTCAGGTTAGTTAATGTTTAAAATTTAATTTACATTTTATGTGCTGCACCAGTTTGTAATTGAACTTAAAGTGGCGCCTTTGACGCGCTCAGAGCAGTGCAGCGATGCAGGGAAAGCTTTATTTTTAAGGGGATTACGCTTTCTGACAGATTAACCTGCAGGCGCAAGTTTGTAATTTACGAACAGGGGAAGTCTGGGTTTCTTCAATTAAATTTAAATATTATTTTAATTGGAATATTGTATAAGGTGGGTAGTCAAGAAAGTAGCTTCAGTTTCCTATGAGACTTTTTATTTTTCGGGTACTTTTAAGCCATGTTTATGTTTACCAGCCCTGTAAAGTATATATCTTCATAATAGGCTTCACCAAGATTAACTTAACTAGGAGATTGAATTTTGTAATAACATTCCTTAAAGATGCATGGAAAGATTTGTTTTCAAAATATTCCTTGATGTATTTTATAAAATAAATAATGCAATCTCGATGGGTTGCCAACAGCTTTGGAGGTTGCCCAACATGTTCTTACCGACCTCTTCTGGAAACATTTTGTTTTGTTTTCCGTTATGTGAGACTTAAGTTTTCTTAGACAAGCTGTCGACTTGCTTTTAAGTCAGAAATAAAAATAATTTCACAACATATTATTTTCATAAATTATTTTATTTAAATACATAATTATTAATTTACAAATATATAAATAAATTAATTATGACAAACACTATTTTACAAGACAAAATCGGAACTCGAATGTACAAGTTACAAGCTACAATTGATATCAACAAAGGGGGACGCCGCGACAAGAGCCTGTGCGTCTCCGCCGCCAATTAAAGTAAGTAACAATCGTGGGTCGCTAATGAGTGGGCAACAACTGAGGTGAAGTGAGGTGAGGGCGCGTCATATATATAAGTGTATAACAAGGTAGGTAGCATAACGGTAATCAAAGAAACATTCGTAATAAATAAAAGTGACGGCGCTGATAAATACGATGACGAATGCAATACAATCGAGGCGATTCGAGAGTTGCACAAGTGTGTAGGGGGGTTGAGCGATGGCTTCGGTCAGAAGTGGAAAACAAACTCATCGGAGGCGGCGCCGGCATCATCCGGTATTGCTTCAATGGTGTCTGCAGCGTGGTAGGCAGTCACCACTGGCCGCCCCTCCAGTTCCTCCTGCTGCTCCGTTAATCATTGGTAGCTGTGGGTAATCTGCTGGATCCAGGGCAGGTAAGCCGATACCTTCACATAGACACCGGGCACGTTAACCTGACCGCATCCAATGCCCCAGGACACCACGCCCACCACATTCCAGACGCCGTTCCTCTCGCAGACCAAGGGACCGCCGCCATCACCCTTGCAGGCATCCTTGCCCTCCTCACCGCCGGCGCAAACGAAGCCGGGGTTAAGCTTGTAGCTATATCCCAAGCGGGTGTTCCTCAGCTGAGCCTCGCACTGGTGATGCGACAGGATTGGCACATCCACCTCCTTGAGGATGTTCTGGTACTTTCCGTGCTCCCCGAAGGCATCCTTACCCCAGCCAGTGGTCCAGCAACGAGCGCCGGTGAAGTCGGAGTACTTATCGGGCAGACAGGCGGGACTGATGTGCGGGTTCTTGGTGAAGTCCACGGGCTGGTCCAGCTTCAGAATGGCCAGATCATTGTCCAAGGTGCCGGCATAGTACTCCGGATGGATGTGCACGGAGACTACGTCGCGTTCAATGTAGGGGAAGAATTCCACATCGTGGTTGACATCCCATTCGCCCAGACGCACACGAAGATCAAAGCCATTTTGACTGGAAAGAGGAGAAAAGGAGGTTAATCTTTTGACTTGATTCTCTTCAGGGAATTTAAAACTTACGACTTAATGCAATGAGCCGCCGAGATGATATGCTGGGCATCGATGAGGGTGCCGCCGCAGGCGTAGATCGACTCCTTGGGGTCCTTCTTCAGGATGGCCACGTGCCAAGGATACTCGCCGAACTCGCTGTCTCCATCAACGTACACGGGATTCTTGATGCGGCCAGTGATGCCGGCGGCGTTCCTTACTCCACAGCGACCGAGCTGCTGCTGCTGGGGAGGAGCCTGAGGACGGAGGGGACGACGGCAGCAGACCTCGTTAATACGGCAGGTCTTCTCCACTGGACGGTTGCCATAGTAAGCGCGCTAAAAATATCAAGGTGGAGGGGAGACATTAGCTAGATATTACTTGGGAGAGTGTGACTACAAGATTCTCGCGATTTGCCTTGATCAACACATGGTTACCTGCTCCTCAGGAGCTGCTCCCGCCCACACACCATCATCCTCGACACTCCTGCGCCTGCGATCTCTGGGAAAGGTCACCCGATCACTGCCAGCCGCCTCACCAGGAGCAGGAGTGGGAATGCTGTAGAGGGGTCCCAGGTTCAACTGCTTGCCACGACGACTGGAACTGGGCGGTTCACCACTGCTGCTCACATTGGCACTTCGCTCCACATGCTGCGAGTATTCTCCAAAGCCTCCAAAGTCAGGGCCAGGACCCGATCCCGGATAAATCGAGTTAAAGGAGCTCTCGTAGGGTGACGATGACTCGTGGTGATGATGATATTGTGTCGGGACCGATGGACCACTGTGGTACTCAAAGATCGGAGTGCTTGGCACCATTTCTACGCTGTAGTGGGGTCCAGGAGCAGAGCCACCATAATAGGGTGTTAATGAGTGATGATCGTGGTGGTCATGGTGGCCATGGTGATCGTAGTCGTGATGCTCATAGCCACTGTAGTGGTCGTGGTGGTGGTAATGAGTGCTGTACTGCTCAGTGGGCTTCCGCTTGAAGAAGTCTCCCACCTTTTGGATGAGGTTTGCATTGGGAGTGACATGGAGGTTGACCAGAGGCTTGACCACCTTTTCTCCATATTCGGTCTTGGCCACCTGCACCGAGACCAGAGGATTCACATTCACCAGACCGAGATTGAGACCATTCGGACCCACCGAACCGAAGTAGGGGTTCTGGGCGGGATAGTGATCGCCCAGGACATTCGAGGGGTAGCCTCCATAGCCACCCGAAGGATAGGGCAGACCAAAGCTCACACCATAGGTGGGCAGCACTTTCCGCTGGATCAGCTCGATGGCCTGGAGGGCGGGCAATGCCAGTGGAGATCCTCCGAGCGGCGCCTGTCTCTATTTTGTTCATTTTTTTTCAAGAGGGGAAATACAGAAGAACAGACGCTACAGGAGGAGTTGGGTTTCCGGTTTCACGATGCAGGTTGCAGGTTGCAGGCGTGCGTTCACAAAGGTCGTGCTTGGTTAGCTGGTTTAGTTCGGGGATTAGTGACTGATCTGATCCGATTTGCACTCTGGAGCCGGCTACGGTTTTTTAGTTGAGCTTGGAGCGTTGAACGATGGGTGCATTTGTCAGATTGGTTGATTGATTGATTGGTTGGATGTGGGTGTGTGGGAGGTGGAGCTTTGCAGCTTTGCTAGAACTCGATTAGTGGTCCATGTGAACCATGTGTGATTTGGCATTAGTCGGGCTCTACCTATAACTAAGGCTATGGGATCCTCCGGAGAGGGACTACTGAGACACTTACCCCTTGGGCATCAAGCGAGAGATCGCTGGCATCGTCGTCCTTCTGTTCTCCATTGGCCTGGCGGCGAGAGCGCTTCTTGTCATCCTTCTCCGACTTCTCCTCGGCCTTCTTTCCATCAGCAGGGGCGGTGGCATTACTGCTGGCAGCAACATCATCACTCAGGGCCTCGATGTCCTTGCCCAGGTTGCGGGGATCAATGGGCAGAATCAGGTCGTCCTTACGGCCAATACGATCGGCGGCCGGGCACTGGGAGATGGGCACACACTGGCAGTCCACGATCTGCTGGCGAGAGGTGTCATAGCCACCCTGGTACTGTCCTTGTCCCTGGTAGCCACCTGAGATGCCATTGTACTGGTTGGAGGCTCCACCCTGCAGCTCCTTCTTGTAGTAGTCCGGGTTCTGGCTGTGGTAGCTCGAGCTGGGCGATTCACTAAAGCCACCCGATCCGCTGCTGCCGAAGCTGCCTAGGCCAGAGTTCGGTTTGTAGAGATCTCCAGAGTTGGGCTTGTACAGGTCAGTGGGTTTTTGGGACAGACCGAAGCCGTTCTGCGAGAGGAGTCCGCCCTGAGAGGCGCCATTGAAGCCAGCGTTGAAGGCGTTGGACTGAGAATAGCTAGATCCGGAAGAAGTCTGGACCGAGGGCGTATAGGTTGCAGAGGACTGGGCCAAGGCACTGAAGTCCGTGTTGATGGTCTGGCCAGCACCGATGGGAATGGGCACGCTGGGCACCTTGGCTCCCTCGCCACCCTCAACATGGTGGTAGTGGTGATGCACATGCTGCTGGAGTCCGGCGTCGAGGGGTGCTCCGACCACCACCTTGGTGCTGGAGGAAGTGGCCGAGGACGAGGAGGCGGAGGACTGCTGCGAGTAGAAGCCATTGGGAGCAGAGCTGGCACCTTGGATGCCACCCTCGGGATTCTCAAAGTTGTACGGGGGGACTCCATTGGAAGCACCAGTGAAAACGGGTCCGGCTCCCACAGAAGGACCTCCGGTATAGATCGGTCCTGGAGGTTTGCTGTCATAGATCAGAGCACCGGGTGGTGGCTTCGTATAGGTGATGCCATCAGAGCTGCCATCAATGGCGGACGGTGGAGGATGCTCCAGGTAGCCACCGGGTCCAGTGGGGCGGTAAGGTCCAGACATTGGCTTGTAGGGTCCCTCATAGCCAACCTTGCGGGGCGGTCCAAAGGAGTTCAGGGAGCTGGGTGGAGGTCCGAAGGAGTTCAGTGGGCCAGGAGGACCACCCATGGGTGGACGACCGCTGAAGTAGCTTGGTGGAGGCATGGGCTTGGCAGGACCATAAGGTCCTCCACCGAAGCCAGAAGGAGGTGGGGGACCCTGGGCATAGATGGTCGAGTAGAAGGGACGCTTCTCCTCCACATCGCAACTCATCAGACCCAGACCGCACAGCTTGTCCCGGATGAGGTTGCGGGCTTGCAGATCATTTCCCTGCTGCAGAGCCTGGTCGATGTTTCCATCGGCATAGACGGCATCGTACTCGCCGAGATTGCGACCCTCGCGACGGGAGTTGATGAGCTGCTCAATGACCTCATCGATCTGGCTAGTAGTGCTGTTGCTCTGGATGGACTCGTGAACCAGGTAACGTCCCTGAATGTCGGCCGTGTCAGCAGGCTTGGTATCCACCGATCGGCGGCTGGGCTTGGCATCTTCCATGGGCGCCCACTCGTTGCCCCAGCTTGAATCTTCGGCCAGGGAGGCGGTGGCCAGCAGGACAACTGCCAAAAGGCTAGCTCTTATTCTCATTGTGTAGATCTGTGATAATCGGAAGAGAGGATGATTATTAAGAGACGTTTTTGATATTAATAAATTGTAAATAAGTTTTTCATTGATTTTTATTTGCAAAATAAAATGTTTCGTGATTTTTTCGCATTTAGTTTCGAGTGGAAATAAATTGAAATAAATGGCTTTTAGTCATGATCGTGATCGGTTATGACATAACAACGGCCAAGCTTGACACCATTACCCCGAGAGTCATTGTGCCAGTTTACATTTCTCCACCTATCCACCTATCCCTCTTGCCATCTTTGGCTTAACCAATCCATAACGAAGCCGAGAAACCGGTCCGCATCACGAAATCTTCACCGTGACTCAGACGCAGTGCCTCCGTATAAGACTTTTACTTTCGTTGGAGGTCGCAGACCGTCGCACTTGCTTGATTTTGTACGTTACTTTTCTTCCAAAATGCGAGAGAGTGAGGTCTCTCGCCGAGAGCTCCCTGTAATTTATGAGGTAATTTTCCTCTGGATTTGGCAAGCCTACGCGGACTACAATCGGACTACAGCGAACATCGCTCAAGTTGATCTCTCGCCTTGACAGCCGCTTTCCGCTTCGTGTATCTTTTCTTGTAAGAAAAAAAAATAAAACTCACTTTTCTTTTCTGCTTTTCTGCGCTTTTTATGCTCGTTTGTATTGCAGTTATGTCACCGGAGTTGGGATCGTATGGGATGGTAGCGGGGGCGGACTTAGTTCAAAGATCGCTACACTTAAATAAAAACCAGGTTTAATTATCTAACTTGAGGGGTACCAGATTTTGATATTTTTTTAAGCATCATTTAAAATTAACTCATCCGAGTTATTTTAATTTGAAAATGGTTCCTAAATTTTAAAATATAATTATAAAAAATTTCTCTCAGATTTGAATAACACTCTGTAACTTACAAAACTTACTGAATCGAATTTTCTTCTGTAAACTTGAGACTTGAAACTTGTTTTTAATTTCCCTCTGTTAACTTTAAATCTTTGCAGATTAGAATCTCTCTCTCTCTCACAGTTAATTTTTTAACAAAGACTTTTCGATTCGAACTAAAGTTATGACTAGATTTGAGGATCGTTTATAGCTTTAGATATTTAGTTTTCCTGATTTCAAACCCTGTTCTTTTCTTCACGTAAAACCTTTCTTCATTGTTTTTTTCGAGTGTTTTCCAAATTTATCCTCATGTTATGTAAATGTATCTTGGAAGTGCAAACTGCTCAAGTCTTGGAGCTCTGCTTTTCGAGCGGAAGTTGTGTGCAGCGTTGCATTGCAAATTGCCGGCAAGCATTTTGTTCGTTTGCGTTTTCTTCGGCGAGAAATGATCGTAAGCGATGCTAAACGCTAATCGCTGGGTGTGGAAATTTAAAGTTTTTCCTTTGTTTTCGCAGTGAAAGTTTCGCCTTTTCAATTGGCTTTATGATCGGGGCGGCGGAGGAGGGGCACTTAGGCTCTTGACCAGCCAAAGTCTTTTATATTATATGTTATGTAGTATCCATAATTTGAATCGCAGCTAATTGTTATTAGTGCGCGATCGCGGTTCACTTGAGTTCACTTCGCTCACTACTCACCTCTTTGTGCCTTAAGTAAAATTAATCCAAACTGGGTGATTCGGTTTCTTTTCGATAATCCTTATGCAAGTTGCAGATATATCCTTTCACTTCACTCACTTTCTGCACTGAATGTGTGCCTCTCGTTTGTCTGCAGATCGTTGACTGATTTCGCTTTCGTTCGCCGCGCACATTTTATACAAAAGCTGCGCAGGCGCAGCAAGCTCCAACGTTGCCCCGTCTCTTTCCGAAAGGCTATAGCCGTCTTTATCTCACTTGGGTATAAGTTTTGGCGAATCGAGGGCCCAAAACAAAAGGCACAAAAGCGGCGGCGACAATGTTTGGCAACCTCTCCTTCTCTCACCGTTGGCGTTGGATTTTTTGGGTAATAACTTCTCGGTTTGGGTTTTTTCTCAAATCCCCGATTCTGCTAACTACTGGAGGTCAACCGAGAGCGTGGCTCTAGCAGGAAAAGTCTCCGTTATCATTATTAATAAACAGCCTGCAGCCATCACTGCGAGTCATAAAATCATTTTAAAATTAGTGTTTATGTGTAAATGCCCAAATTAGTCTGTTGTCTTCAGGCGGGGGCTTTGACCAAAAACATTATGAATAACCAAAACAGAGAGCTCTCCCGGAAAGGCGCGTTGCTTGAGAAACCGGGATTATGCAATTCCGCAATTATGAATTGGGTCAGAGAGGAGCACAGCCGCTGAAAAATAAAGAAATGAAATCGTCATGAAAGGGGTAAAATTGGGCATTGCCTCAAACCGGATCTTTTGGCATACATTCGTCTTTAGCTGTTTCCCCTTTTCCTAGTGCATTTCGGATAATATCGTCTGGTTTTTAACCCATGGTCAATGCAAACGTCATCAGCGGTCTGGCGGTCGGTCGGTCGGTCGGTCGGTGGTTTGTTTTATTTTTATTTTTGCCACAGCCGAAAGCCTGGCTCATTGTGAATCAAGAGTGCTACGCGGAATTACCCGAAGTTCATAAAAATTAGAGACATTCCCCCTAACACTTATTCACGATGATCACGTTCGCGTGCCGCCGCTGATAATCACGATCGTTATTTAGCCCGTGTTGTGTGTGGTCAGTGTTGTTCGGGTGACTCTGGTTGGGATCCAGCGGATCCAGTGGCTCCGATTTGTGTGTTACTGACCTTGGTTCGATAGCCCCTTTCCCCCCTCTTAAGTGGCGCTTTATGTTAAACACTCTTGGCTTCCAAGAAAGTTGATAATGAACAGATCTTCGGAAATTATGCTAATCACCGTGATTTACTCGAGCTGTTATTGTTGGCTGTTTGGCAAACACCTTTCGGTTATTTGTTCGTTCGTGATTTATTCGAGGAGTTTTATCAATCGATGGTAGTGTCGTAGTTTTTGACCATCGGGTTTTTTATGACTCATCGGAGTTATTGGGCTGGCGGTGAGGCCTTTGGGCTTTTCGAGTATTGCTTGAAGGAGGTGCGTCGAACCTGATTCGCATCGTTTTTAAATTCCGCTTACGATAGTTTTGAGACTACTCTTTCTTTGGGTATATATGAAATGATAAGGGAATTTTTCAATAAATATAAGTAGCAATAAATATAAGTAGCTAGATTATATTTGGCTGAGGAGTACTGTCATTAATTAATCTTATTTTCAGCGTACTTATTTATGTACATTCAAAAACATTATTATTAAAGCTGTAGTCTTAACACATAGGCCTCTTCCAGGTTTTACTTTCGAAGTAAATCGCGGAAATTATTTCCAGAACTAGTTTAAAAAGTCCATACAGACTTTATTTCCTTCTGTGTTGACTTCTGAGCGAAAGCTTTTAACTAAAATTAAAATTCCCTGCAAGGATATACAAATAGTGATTTATTCTATCTCACGGAACTCATGTATTTCAGTTATACAAGAATTCAATTATTAATAAATTATCTACATAATACGAATATACTACGTACTGCATTTAATTTGGACTAGGATAAGTATACGTAAAAATTATAATAATAATTATTTTAATAAACAACATTATTTTATGTAGTATTATGTCATAAAGTACACTTAGTATTTCATCAAAACCTAACACGGGAATAGCTGTTTTCTTAAGCTGCTTTCTTATTTAATAAATTAATATAATTTCCCCCAGCCCTCAAAGTGTATATACTGTTCGTCTTACTTCCAACCAACACTATTTTCCAGCTAAAAGCAATTTTGTCAGTTGGCTGAAGTTCAGCTATTATTGGTAAATCCCAACAGTAGCTGAAGCTGATGAACTGAACTTGAACTTGGACCTCGACTGGCGACAGTTAATGCCAGCTCGTGGAGAGTGTGTAATCCGGATGGGGTTACAGGTTCAGGGGCTCGGTATTGGAACTTCAATCGAGATATCCAGATACTCGTATCTTTTTCCCAGCCATTTGTTTCTATTTATGGCAAGCTCCAACTTTTTTGCACACTTTTTGGGCTCGGGAATTACAACATAGTCGATGGTAATTATGGCCGACTTGTTAATTGTTTGCCCAAATGGATTTGAGTGGGAATCGTGTTTGCTCCACTTGGCTAGCTTCCTCTGGGCGAAGCTCCCATGCCTTCACACTACCTTTCTCTGTTGCTCTTTCCCACCGGCAGCAGTTCAAGTCCAAAGCGAACAGTCTTCGAATTTAAAAAAAAAATAAATAAATAAAAGAAAAATTGTCACTGGCTCAAGGTTGGACTGGCGACTCCCCGGCTTAGATTTGTGTCAATTGCCCAACAAGTTGAGGTCTTCCACCCACACGCATTATTTGGCCAAAAGCAATTTGGCAATCTCTTTAAGCCAAGTTTAACTCGATTATGTGTTGGATATGCTTAAAGAGCTTAATTTTGGATAAGAAAATAATTAAACTGGTCTGAAATGAGCTTTGATTTGGGTTTGAGGGAACGAAATTGAGTTTAATTGCTGCAGTTTTATTTTTTGAACTTAAGTATTTTAAATTATTTAAAATAAATAACTAATTAGAAATTATTTGTTAATGATTGTTTAATATATGAAGAAAAGTTAAAAGAGTTATAATAAATTGATTAATTAATTATTAAATTACTATGCTTTGTTTCTTAACTACATAGGGAGTTGATAATTCATCCAAAACAAAAGAGTTCGCTTAAGATACATATGTATTTTTAAAAGCCAGATTTAATCGAGTTATTTTCGGAATTTCCCAGCTTTCGGCCCACACTTGAAATTATACAATTCCCTCAATTCTTTCCTGCATTGCCATTCATATCCTCCTCCATGTCTGCCACTGCATTCCGCCTCTTGGTTGCAGTCGCAACTGTGCCATGGATTTGCCCGAAAATTCGCCAACATTGGGAAAATCCCAAGAAAACCCAATTGCAATGAAGTTTTCGGTCTCGCTGCCTGTGTGTTGGCCTATTCAATTCTTGACTGTTTGCCGGCTCAATTGGCTTTAACCGCTTATGGTGGGCCTTGGGGAAACCCCAGACGAGTTTGAGCTCGTGGCGGGGCTATAGCATCGCTCGGCTGGCTTTGCTTGGGGCTTACATAATGATAATAATAATAGTAACAACAATGCACTCGTGTGCAGCAGCTTGTTATTCATATGATTCATCCGAGTACTCGGAGTCGATTTGATTTATTCGTTTGTGTTCGAATCGCGCTTATGCGTTGGGCATTTGAATGAGTTTTTCGCTTTTGTTTTCGTCGCGGCTTCGTTTTGTTTCTTTGCGAAATTGCCTGTAATAAAATCGATGCGTTTTATTTGTTGAAATCATCATGGCATAGTCAAGGTCGTTCACCCATGGAGTAGCAAGTAGCAAATTAGTTTTTAAGGAGGGCGGAGATAAGTGAGTCATGTCCCTAGCAGACAGCAGCTGTTCCCCCGGGTTATTACATAATAACCCGAATTATTTCACCCGCATCAAATGCCCTTTCACTGCTCTTACACTACCTGGGCTCATTTAACACGGCTTATTGTCTTCATCTCTTCGGGCCCAGACAGATTTACCTACCCTGAACATTTGTAAATTAATTTGAAAACCGCTGCTTGCCACACCGGAAAAGTGGGGAGGGGGTTTATATGCCGCAAAACTTCCGTTCTCCCTTCCACAAGTTGGCTTTAAGTGAAAGCCTCCTCCATAAAGTTTGTTTACTGTCTGTTTTTGGTTAATAATTGCGCTTTAAGCTGAAACTTCTGTATTACATCAAATATTTAATATTTATTGGTTCCCGATTCTCGGAAAACTTGGGGAACTTCTTAGCCAATTTTGTGTGTTAGCCACTTATGCTAAGTGGGTCTGCCTTTTGATTTTATCAGTGCTGCCAACAGGCAATTTTTGAGAAAAATGTACTTAGTAATGTTGGTAATTGAATAAGGATAAGAATGCTGTATCTAATTATTTATATGTAATAAAAATATTTGTGGTGGGTAGAATAAAGTGATAAATATTTGTTGTAATATTATTTTATTCCTATCATTCCTATCAAAATTAATATATTATAAAATATACAGTGGACCAGATTGATTTTATTATGCAATAAAATTATACAAACCTTATCAAGAAATTTGTTTTAACTTCCTTTTCTCAAATATGAACTATAAATCAAAGACGCATCACCAGCACTTGAACAGACTAAATTTCCTATCCGTTTTCTTCTAGATTTAAGTTATTAAATTTACTAGAGGGGACCACCCACAGATAGGAGTCTCTCGGTGCGATGAGGCACCAAGATGACAGCATAACGATGCATTCAAATGGCGTTTGTGGTAGACAAACAAACCGATTACCCAGCAGTCGAGCCATCCAGGTCGCCCACTGGGCCGGGGCCAATTGAGAGTGGCCATAGACACCCAATCAGGGTCCCAGACCCGGACCCGGACTCAGGGAGATGCAATGAACCCGAGAGTCCTAGGAGGGAGAAAAACCGAACTCAACTGGAGACGAGGCCAAGATGGGGGCCTTTCATTGTCCGATTCTTAGGAGCAGCCTTTTGGGAGGCTGTTCGTCTTTAAGTGGTGTGAGCCCAAAAGGCTACTGTAAACAGACTGAAACACATACATCCAATGGTGATGATGATGATGATGATGAGGGAGTGGAGAAGAGGAAACTACGCCTCTATGGCATTGCATCACTGGGATAGCTGGGTTTCCTGCAAATGACAGGTATTGAATGCATGGCAGAGACAATGCAATTGTACGGCAATCGATGGGTTGTCCTGACCAAAGCCTTGATGCTTTAACCTTAATGCAGCGAATGCAGCCTTGTGCAATTCGATCCAGGGGAATTATAACCCATTCAGGACTCAATCAGATGAGCTTTCTGCGTCATTTTATGACCGGCTAAGTGGCATCAATGAGTCCTCCGCCGATTGCATAACCGGCGTTGGACTTAACCCCGACGGGACTTAACCTTTGGCCCTTTCGCGGGGTTCAAGGTTTCAGTTTCAGAAATTAGCATTGTGTCATTTGAAACTTCTCGCTAGGCTGCTCCATTACCTGTTCCAACTGTTGCTTCAATTTTCTTGCCTATCATATTCTGTTGTTGTAATATTTTGATAAGAGTCGAAGCCCAGGCAATGTCACACTCTTGGGTGAAAGTCCTGCTTCGGTTCATACATCTCACATCCTTCGTTCTCCGGGGAAAGCAGCTACATCGGTTTTCGGCTACTGACCCGGGGTCATTCCTATGGAAAATGCTGGCATCCATGGAATTTTTATGGAGAACAACGGCCTGCGGCCCACGAAATAATGGCGACACATTTGCGTACGGCGTGTCAATCATCCTTGCACCGCTGCACCCGCAAAATAGAAGGACTTTTTGAGTATATGGGTCTTGAAGTACCGCTTAATATAATTTATTCATATTCAATTATTTTATTTTATATTTAAATTTCATTTTAAAACAGTCATAATTTAATTGATGAAAGGTTAGTAAGCTAAGTAAAGTAATATTGATTGGATACAAGTTTAAAATGAATATAACTGGTGCCAAATATATTCAATGCTTTATGTTAGGCTAATCAAACTCAGTAATCTTTTCTTTTTCTGCAAATTTCAAATTCTTTGCAGATTACTATTATTATTAAAAGAACAAAAATATCTAATTATTTATCTACAGACAAAATGTATCATATATTTAATCGATGTTCATTTAAAAAGAATACAAAATCATTAAAATATTCAAAATTCAAGTATGGAAGCTGTAACATATTGATCCATAATTTTGTGCCATATTTCAAGGGATGTTAAATTAAAACACCTCACAAAGGTGCACTAACTTGTACTTTCAACTTACTTTGCCAAAGTAAATTGTTTTATCCCCCTTTGAACATTCGATAAACCAATAAACAAACCCCCCTCGAATACAGGATACCAAAGCAATGCCGATTTCGTGCGTTTGTTTGCATATCTGGTGACGTCAGTCGGATCTTACTCGTATCCAGCCACCCAACACTCAATCAGAAGTGCAGCGTAGCGCGAAATCTAATTGGCAGTCGTCTCCCTTTTGGGAAATCGGTATTAGCCCTAACGGAGGGCGGCTACAAGTACAAGTACACCGCCCCTCGGTAATCCCCAATGCAATTCTCTCGGAGGTTCTTGAATTTATTTTCTTTCTGAGTAATAACTGAATATTACACAATTTAAAGATGAGTTACGAATGAGAGTTGGATTCAATTTAAAGTTTTCTTGATGTTCAGCTTGAAATCGGAAGCTGAATAAACTCCGGTTTAGGAATTTCTGCTGTGCAGAGCTTTACTTTCGGTAAAGGGTGTTGGCTCCCTCGTACAGTGGATAACTCCAGCTAGGATAGTGTAGATAGGTGGTCCGCAGAGCAGGGGCCAGCAGTGGCGTAATCCTAGGAACGCTTCGGTGGACAACGGTGGAGCTCTGGTGGGACACCGCCGTGGGTACATGATCCACCAGATGACCCACCTTGGCCAGCGTGGGCTGCTGCTGATGCAGGCTCAACAAAGGATGGTAGAGTCGCAGTTCAGCTTGTCCCAGAGCCAAAAGGCAGAATAGGAGGAGGAGGGAAACATTCTGTAATAAGAAAACGGAATTTACTTCATTAATTTTTTTGATTTTCGTTATTTAAATCTAAGGAGCTCCTCTGTGGAGGTCTCCCCAATTTCACAGACTTCTCCATTTGCTAGTTTACCATTCTTTGTGACATCTTCGTGGCTCAGTTCACTTCAGTTGACTGTTGTCGGTGGGCCAGACAATCCTCAGCTTTTATAGTCCAGCAAAAGAACGCCAGATTGGAGAATGGACGGACCATTCTAAATGAGTGGCCCCAGAGCCCTTGAACATGAGAAGAGACTTGGGCGTTAACCCAGACCCTGCGTCTGCCTAATCATCCTGAGATCTTGATTGCACACAATCGGAGTGTTCAGTGGGTGCCGCGGGGTGGAGATGGCATATTTATTGTGTTCGTGGGCAGGCGCTGTGCGTTAACTTTATTGATTTCCTGTCGCAGCGACAACGCCCCAAGAATTCAAGCCAACGAAGTGCAAATGCAGAATGCAGGACAATAATTTTACACAAAAATGGTACACACTCTGGCAGGTAATCAGGTTTATTTGGGGAGTAAAGAGGTTATAGCTATAAGATGGGAAATGCGACCTACTAATTGACAGATATTTATAAAGGAAGGACTGAGAGTTAAGCCAAAGTAATTTAAGGAATTAACAGAAATATCTTTATTGCAATTTTAATCCATAATTCAATTTATTTAAGCCAATTCCCCAAAAAAACTAAATTGCCCTAATGTGCAAATGCGAAATCTTTATTAAAAGCACACTACAGAAGAAGAATTCTACAGAAAATGGCAGAAGAAAGAAGACAGAAGACAGCGTAGAGACAGAGTTTGTGGGTTAGCAAGTCCAGAAAAGGTAATTAGAAAAAGAATTAGGCAAAGACGAAGCGTATCGTAGATTTGGCGAGTTCATCTTTTTGATCTTTGGCTTCCAGGCATCCTTAGTTGCGGATCAGAACCAGGCGAGGATCGGAGGCAACGGTCCACACGAGCGGCGGCTGCTGGCGAACCACTTGGGTGGTGCGCACAGCCGGAGCCACAATGGGAGTGACCAATCGCTTGTGGTCGTGCACCACCGTCTGGCTCTGATGGGACACAGCGGTGGGCACATGCTGCACCACCTCACCCACCTTGGCCACAGCCGGCTCCTGGATGGTCAGCACCGTTCGCAGTCCATTGCGGGCAGCCAGAATCAGGGGCAGAGGCACGGAGATGGGAATGTTGGAGGAAACCAGGCGTGAATCGATGGCATCCGAACTGCCAATGGCGGACTGGATCAGTGGCTCTTCCTCCTCCTCCTCCTGGGACTGCTCTTCCGGCTGCTGCTGACCTGATGAGGCGATAATGGATCCGGCACCGCTGTCGGACAACTCAACGGAATCCTCGCTGGCAATGGGCAGCAGCTGAGAGGATTTTCCCGTGCTGAGAGCCAGCAGATTCGAGGGCCATTCCAAGCTGGCCGCCTGGGAGGTTCCAGCCACGGCGAACACAAGAGCCAAAACGGACAGGCACTGGAAGGGGTGTAGAGTTAGGTTTTCAATGTAGAAATCCTTCAAGGATAAGCCTCACCAATCTAGACATGATGACAGACTTCCTCAAAATCCGCAAGTTAACGAATGAATGATGCTGGCCGAGATTAAGGCATTGGCTTTTATAGTCCCTGGACCTAGACCCACTCTCCTCGCTTCACTGACCAGGGAAATGCATCGCTAACTGAACCCAACACCGCGCCATAAACATTTATTTAATCATCTGATAATTTGAAATTTGATTGGAACTGGACACTGCGCATCGATCAAAGTATGTTCTGTGGCAGATTGATGTCGCACTTGTGCTTCTGCTGGAGCCAGAACTTCTCCAGATAGCCGATGGGATCGCGTGGCATCTCTCGGGCCAGGCCTAGCATGCCCTCCATCAGGATGGGCACCACCTCGTTCTCCAGATACTGCCGCTTCTCAGCCGGGCTGCTGTAGCTATTGGATCGTGGACAATCCTTGGCCTTTGGTTCCTCTTCCTTGGATTCCTTGTTGGGCTTGACGATTTCCGTACAGGGTATAGTTTTTATGGCTAAGGGACTTCGCTTGGCCTTGTCCTTGATTTTGCGGTTTTTGGGAGGACTTACATTTCGTTTGGTTGACATTTTAATGGGGTTGCTACTAGTGACTCAATGACATTAGTTTTAGAAATAACATTTAGGTCAAAGGTTGCTAATTGAACAAGTTTTGCTATATAAAAAAGATTTTTGAGAAGCACATTTAGTAATAAATCTCGTTCCTTAAATATTATTCCCAATTAAAATGTGCTGACAATTATATTAATATGGGGATTTATTCTCAAACAGAAATTTCTAAGTACAACTGGAGGCGAACAGACTCGCGGAGGGGCATCCACTAACCCGTGGCCGTAACCTGGCACTCGGCACCAGCCTTCCATTGCTCTAGTGCTCTGCTCTGCTCTGTCCACTCCCGCGGATGGTTCTAAGCTGATTAGCATACGTAACCCGATCAAGCGAGGCATCTGCCTGCGTTCCTCCATCGGTTGGCTGGGCGGGGAGGTAACCTAAGCCGCTTACCTCGTCGCCCAACCATCCACTCCCTTTCCCTACTGAAGTCTGGAGGGGATTTGGAGGGTTGCTCGGATTGCGCAATCCAAGCGACGGCTTCAATCATATTCCGAGTGCATCCACTCTTGCCGGAGCTGGGCCTTACGCTGGTGTTTGAAGAATTTGCTCAAATCCCCCGAAAGGCCCCCAAAAAAGGTGTAGCACAGCCGGTGCTCCATAAGCCAGAGGTAGTGTTCCGTGCGGTAGGCCAGCGACAGGAACTTGAAAGTGATGGTCATCACCAGCGAGTAGACCAGCAGCTGATGACGGCTGAGGCCCAGGACTAGGGGACTCTTATGAATCTCCAGCACAAAGAGGCTGGAAAGGAACAGGGCCACCTTGGAGTTGCTAGTTAAGGGGAATATAATAATATTCATCTGTAAAATATAAACATCTCCCACTCACTTGCTTATCTTGATGTAGACCAACTGGTTCTGCTGACACCTGTTCATTAGGATCCCGGCCACTGGCTTTAGGACCTCTGCACCGCTGCCCATGACAGTGCCCACAACTAGCATGGGAACGATGGCATTGTTGTACACCTGACCAGCCTGGTGGACGCCCCGGTCGATGAGCTGCAGCTGGCTGATCGTCGACATGGTGGTGGCCAGGATGCGAAAGCCTATAGAGCTGGCCAGGTAGTGGCCTGCGTCAAAGGGACAGTAAAATATGCAGTACCTGCTTGAGAAGAAAAATCTTGTCCTGTTTCTGTGAAAATTAACCTCATCAGGAGAATCATCTCACCACATAAGTGAGCTGAGCATGACATCGGAGATGTTACAAAGCGGCTCCAGGGGAAGGAGACCCAGCAGTAGATTGCCCATGATGTCGCCGGCGTAGTTCAGCAGGATATTGGACAGCCACAGGGCGAAGGGCTGCCACTCCAGAGCCTTGGAGAAGTTCCCCCTCCACCTGACCCCCCCAGCCCCTACACGCCCTCCCAGCTCGTCCCGAAGCTGCAGGGAAACCAGGGAGAAATGCAGGATGCGGAAGATCAGGTGTTTGGGGAGCTGCTTCAAGATAGACCGGTCATTCATCTCCCCCCAACTGCCACCTCTCTCTTTGTGTCTTTCTTGTGACCTTCTCTGGCTGGGAAGTCCTTTTCTGGTTGACTCCGAATTTGGTCCTCCTTGGTGGATTTTTTTTATAATTTTTATAATTTTTTTTGTAAAAGTTGACGGTTTATAAAAAGTTAATAATAATAAACGGAATTTGCTGCACGAAAATGTTGACAAGCGAAACTCAGGTGTCTCTGATTAAAAACTTAGGCGTAGCCGTAACTTCTTGGAAAAATTAATTAATTTAATTACATTTTTAATGTTCTCTTTTACAAAACTAAGTTAACAAAAATTGTATATACAAATACTAGTATTTTTCAATGTTTTCTCTTTGCCAAAGAAAGCTTTCCCGTAGTTTGCCTTGCCACTTTAAACTGGTGACAGATTCCTATGAGTGGCCAGGCTGCGAGGTCCAGGGATTAGCGAGGCAAAGCTGATGTTCCGCACAGGCTTAATCCGGGGCAGCATCTGGTGCACCACCGGACGGGCGGAGTATGTGAGGTGGGCGGGTGTCTGCTGGCGCGAGATGGGTGCCAGCTGCTGCTGCTCCTCCTCCTGGGAGAACCGCTCAACCTGCTGCTGTTGTTCCCCAATCGCTCTGTGACTGTGGCTGTTGACAATCCTAGGAGCAGGAACAACCAGATGATGCTGCTGCTGCTGCTCTTGATGCTGGAGGATTAGCGGCTGGGCTGACGACAATCGAGTGAAGCTCTGGTGGGAAATGGCACTGGAGTCCGCTCCGTTGCCATGCAGGATTGTTGTGGCTGCTCGGCTGCGGTCCACACCCAAGGTGATTAGGAGACAAACAACCTGTGGGCATAGGAATGCAGATAGGGAATTAGAAGAAGCACTTGGGCACTGCCCCCGGAGATTACCCACGGCGATGTGCATGATGGTCACTTGAGTGGGCAACTAATTACCGTTAGACGTGTGCCGCTGCCATTTATAGCCAGTCGTCCACAGACCAAGAGGACTCCTTGACCAAGAGGTCGCCCAGTCTTGCAGCAAATTAATTAATCAAAAAGTACTCCAATCCGACAACCTCTCAGGGGCCGTGTGCACTTCCATTAGAGCTTCCATTACGCGCCTCCGGCTAATCACCGAATCATACGGCCGCCGGTTGGCTGACTCAACATCGGAGAGCCGGAGAGACTGTAAGAAGCCACGACGGCAGTTTTATTTATTTATTTATCGTTTTTTTTTACCTATTGAAACGTCAAGCGAAAAATAAATATTAGCTTAGAATCGAAACTAGGAATACCCTGCTCTATAAAGCAAGTTAACAAAAATTATATATACGAAAATGCCTAAAATATTTATTTGAATTCATTATGAGAGAACGAGGTTTGCAATGTAGTATAATGAGGTATATTAACAATTTGTTCTTAAAATTATTAATTACCTATCCCTATTACTATTTCTGTTTGACTAAAAATTATTCAGATCTCCAGTGAACGGCTTGTCCAGATCATAAATACGTCCAGATCTCATGGATCTCTGAGTACTTTTAGCTAAACAGAAATAGTAATGGGATAAGTCATTAATTATTTTTAGTACTGTGCAATTATCAACATCGTGAACAACAAAAATTCATGAAACAGTTTAAATGATAAAAAACAAACCCTAATAGCTCCTATTTTCTCGGGATGAATTTGTGATTGAAAGTAAATTCCTCCCAATTGATAGACAAACAACCAATAAGAAAACCTTATTAGCTCATATTTGCTCGGGATAAATGTATGATTGAAAGTAAATTCCTACCTATAGATAGAGTATATCTGTATATAAGTATATATGAATTATGCCCAAGTCTACAAGCCGCTGCGGTTGGAGCGACGGAGGTGCGAAGTGGAGTGGATCAACCTTCAGAGCGAGTTGCGCAGACGCCGTACCGTCGCATGTTGTAGGTTTTGTTGCTGAGTTGTTGTTGCCAACTATTACTACAATATTTGCGGCGTTCGGTATTTATTTATATTTGATTTTTGTTGTTCTTTTTTTTATTTTTTCGGTTTATTTCTTTACGTAAAGCTGCGTCCAAGTTGAGACACTCCCACAATTGCAAGATAACCGCGACTGCGCGCGCGTGTTTCCATCGCTTCGATCGCAGATCGTGCTGTTTTCTCAGGGGCTGCGTGCTGGGGGGTGCATCGAGCGGATCACCCCCCTGGCATGCTCCACGCCCGCCCCTGTCCTGGCCAGCAACTGCTCCACCGCGATTTCATGGCACAGCAATTCACACAGCACTTCAGTTTGACTTTGCCACTCGCTCCGCCGTGAGTTTGCTGCTCAGAAGGGGGAACTCAGCTCCACTACAACCGACTTTTGATCCGCCCACCTCAGCTCGTCGTCGTCGGCGGTGTTCTCAGTGTTTATTGCCTATTATATTACCTGTCTTCGTAATCGCCCCATTAGGCTTGGATAGTTACCATGCGGCATCTGGTGAGTGGAATGTGGATGATGCTCCTCCGTTAGGGTGACTCGATATAAGGGGAAGCGGGAAACAGTTGAGAGATCTATGGAGCACCTTATAGTCTGCAGAGTTAGGATAAGTTGCCTTTAAAGGAATTGAGTTCCGATCTAGTTATTTATTATTAACAAAATAAATCTTACGAAAAATTAACAAAGTTATGTTCTAGTTTTCCTTTTACTTGACTTGGAATAATTTTAGTTTTTCTGTGAACATTAAGTTTTCTTTTATATAACCTTTCAAATACATTTCACATTGATAAGCCCTACAATTTTATATAATTTAAATATGAATGATATTTAATATATATTCAATAAATATTTACCTTCTTAATATTATGAAAAGAGCTTCATTTAGCTCAATTTTTGAGATATTTACAAATCTTTTTATGCTCTACCAAGAAAATTTTGGCGCTGTTAAGAAGTATCGAACAACTCTCTATTATGTTTAAACCATAATAAAATCCTTATTCTATTTCCCTTTTAGATACTTCTAACCATTTTCTCACTGGTGTTAGCCAAGCCGGCAACGGAGGCACCACGTCTGCTCATCGACTCCGCCCCATCGGTGGTCTCCTACCAGGGCTCATCACAGACTCAGACGCGCTTTGTCATCGCTCCCATGGGCAGGGCGCTGGGCTATGTGGAGCCCACAAATCTGAATCGGACTTTCCACACAAAGGCCACGCAGGAGGGCGGCAGTACGGGCTACGAGCTGCTCAATCTGAGTCCGGTTTATGTGCCCGGCAGTTAGGCAATAGATATGCGTAGTATTAGCTAGTTAAATGTGTGAATAAAGATTGCTTGTATAACAGTATAACAGTTTGTGGAAAGTTTTTCTTTTCATTTTGATGTAAATAATTATGAATGTATAAAAACAGATTAGTTAACATTGGTAAGGCCAATTTTAATGTCATTTTACACTTGTATACTAAAAAACGCTCAAGCAAATAAAATTTTTGAAGAAACTCTTATTGTATAACAGTATAACAGCTCTTAAACCATATAACATGGGAAAGTATTAAAGATAGATTTATAGCTTTTCGAGTGTGTAAGATAAAAATGAATAAAGTGTTCTGGTATAGCAGTATAAAGACTTCCATTCTGTCATTCTTAAAGGATATTCAAATCATAAATGTTGTATATCACCGTATTAAGGTGGTATTCAACAGAATGTAACAAAATATATTTGGAGTCGTTTTATTCTATAAAAAAATATTTCTATGTAAATACATAAATGAAGGCAACCCTTCGACTTCCAACGGTCATACTTCATTTATAATTTAAAAGGCTTTGACATATCCCTCAAAATACTTCATGACAAAGCACTTTTACTCTTTCCTTTTGATATATGACAAGTACACCGTACCAAAAAAAAATCCTGGGAAAGCTACAATTTTCGGAAGTATGTCGGAAATGGTGAGCATCAGTTGCCGCCAAGGACGCGTGCCCAGTGCTTCGATGATGCTCAGCATCCTGCGGACCGCGGAGGAGACGGCGGATATGACGGCTCTGGAATACCACGATAAACTGATCAAGGAAAGACGCACCCTGCACAAGCCGAAAGATGCAAACGGCGTGGTTGTGGAGGATGATGATGGTAATTTTACTTTTCGTTATGTCGGGTCTGCGAGGCCACTGTCCATGCTCTCAGTTATCGACTCAAATGACGAGAATATCATGGAGCTCTTGGTCTAGTCCAAAATGGCAGCCTAATCTAATCCAAAATTCACCGTAACATCTGATCTCGATTTTTATTCTCTCTACCGCAGAAAAACCCAAACGTCGGCCCCATCGCTTTCGCATCTAAACTTTGGATACGAATTTCGGACTGGATCCGTGCCGGCAAGAGGTTGGATCTTTATATAGCTAGTCACTCTATGGTCACTTTGTTGGTGGAATAAAATGCATTTCATCTCTTTTTTGCTGACATAAAACGCGAGACCTTCACTGCTGGGCCGGGACCTGACAATAGGTTCGATCGATCGTTCGAACGATCGGTTTTGGGTATCAATCTGTAGACCTTTGTTGGGGATTCGCGACCTTTTCGGGCCTAAACATAATCGATTGTGGCTGATATGGCTAATGAGGGTTCGAGCTTAGTTCAAGTTCAATGCAAAGCAAACGAGTTTGCCAATTGCTCGTTAGTTGCTTTTCGCTGAAGGACAGTCTATCTTTTTGGCCATATAAAGCCGCGGACGCGACTCCGAATCAGCATCAGTCACTCCGCCGACTTCAAAGCACCAAAAACCACCAACCACAACATGTTCCGCTTCGTGAGTATCCAAAGAGCTTCGGGAGGATCTGGAGTCCTAACTTTGTAAATTGTCCAACAGATTGCCATCTGTGCCCTGGCCACCATTGCCGCCGCCGCTCCGGGATTCGTTGAGGAGCACCATGTGGCCGTGGCTGCCCCAGTTGTGGCCAAGGTTGGCGCTGTGGTGCACTCCGCTCCCGTGGCCACTTCCCACCAGAGCTTCACCCAGTTCCACAACCAGGCCGTGCTCACTCCTGTCGTGAAGCATGTGGTTCCTGCCGTTCCCGTGATCAAGACCGTGGCTCCAGTGGTTCCTGTGGTCAAGCATGTGGCTCCAGTGGTTCCTGTGATCAAGACCGTGGCTCCCGTTGTTCCTGTGGTCAAGCATGTGACTCCCGTTGTCCACCATGTGGCTGCCGCCCCCATTGTGCCCGTTGTCAAGCAGGTGGCTCCCGTTGTGCACCACCAGACCTATGTGGCTCCCGCTGTCCACCAGGTGGCCGCTGTGCCCGTGCTGAAGACCCTGCCCCATGCCGTCTCCCACCAGAGCCACACCCAGATCCACCAGAAGGCCTTCATCGCCACCCCGGTGGTCAAGACCATTGCCACTCCGGTGGTGCCGCTGGTCAAGACCGTTGCGGTGGCTGCTCCCCTCGCCCATGTCTACCACCACTAAGGAACTTGTTGTTTTCCCTCCAACGGATTGTTATGGTTGCTTCTGTGAATAAACTCAATTGTTGACATTAGAAATTGTGCAATTTTTGTCATTTAAGGGCAGGGGAATGGACACTCAGTAATTTGAATAGGTGATCGATCCGATCACACTCAATTAGCATCTAAATAATCAATTTGAATGACTTATACTTGGGCGCGACTCATTAGTATTCACAGTCTTGGCCAAATCGGTAGCTCAGTGCCGATTCGCCAAATAAAAAATAAGAGAAATATAGCAAAAACCGCAACAGATGCTTGCGGCTATGTTAAAAATAAATTATGCAATGCAATTATCTGTTTTACTTTTATTTACATCTCGGTGTCTCTTGCTTGAAAATCCCAAATGTGATGATCATGTTAGATATGTCTTTATAGGTGTTTTATGTTAAATTTAAATAGCTTATATATGGAGCATTTTTTGTGGAGAGTTAGTTAGTCGCATAGCTTAAATATTTCGAAAATATTACAACTACTTTAGTTTATTCGTAAAAAGGTATAGAAAATTCTTAGAGCTGGCCAACTTTCAATAACTAATATCTGGATTAATTAATTAAAAATTTTGACTCTTAAATTCATTGCTAGAACAAATTTTAAAGCTGCCAAAAATTTTTTGCAGCTTTGTATTTATAGAAATGGAAAAGTTCTAAATTTGAATAAATTAATATAAAAATTGATCTCTAATTCTTAAAGAAATTGTAAGTTTTTTTATGAATCATAGACTATTTATAAAAATAAATTAATATTATATTAATTATGAATTAGATTGTATCTAAGAATGATATTATTAATAAGCAAAAATATTTTGATATCAAAGTAAAGATATTTTATCAATGTTATAGGGATATTCTACTCTGACATTTTAATTTTTGAAAATAAATTTTTTTTTAAATACACCCATCCAAATATACTCAAAAAAGAATAGATATTATTTTTGTAAAATTCTTTACTTTTATTGATTGACTTTTCTTTTCCTTTAACTATTATATCGCAGGAGTGTCAGCATGCTTTCAATCGATTTACTTGTGGTAGGCGGAGTAGACGACGGGGGCGCTGGGCAGGACAGTGTGGACCAGCGGGGCGGCAGGGATCACAGTCTTGACAATCGGGGCAGCTGGGATGACGCTGTGGACCACTGGAGCGGGGGCGGCCACCACGGTCTTGTAGAGGGGAGCAGCGGGGATGACAGTCTTGACAATGGGAGCAGCTGGCACCACCAGAGGAGCGGGGGCAGCGACCACGGTCTTGACCAGAGGAGCGGCATGGACCACAGGGGCGGCATGGACCACGGGAGCGGCATAGGCCACCGGAACCTTACGGACCAGATTCACGTTGCTCTGGTGGGTGATGGCCGAGGAGGCACTGGTGTCCACGTAGGCGGTCTTGGCCAGAACCGCTGGCTGCACATACGAGTGGGTCTCGGCAATCAGGCCAGGAGCAGCGGCGGCCACGGCCAGGCAGGCGAAGAAGGCGACCTGTGGAAGGAGCACTTGGTTAAGGATACATCTTCAGGTTAATTCCTCTTCGGCACTCACGAATTTGAACATTTTTGGAGTTTGGGCTTTGGGGGTTTGCTGTGATTGCTGAATCGATTGCAACTGCTGATGATGACAGGCCAAGCTGGCGGCTTTTATAGTTGCCTAGTTTGGTCCCAGCCTCAATTGTTTGTCGCTCTAAGTACTTGGCTGAACTTGAGCCCCAAACTGGTTTGGGTTTTGGGTTTGAAGTAAAAATATAATTCGGGTTTCCAGCTGCCACTCGATGGCGGCTTCTAAGCGCTTATCAAAGACGCAGTGCGTCAACTGACCTAGGTTCCGACCGCCTGCCTCTTTTGTGTGTGGGTGAGGAAGTGGAAGTGGCTGTAGATGTGGCTGTGGCTGTGGCAGTGGAGCTAAGCCGAGCTGAGCTGGGCTGGGAGAACAAGCCGGGCCAATCAATCGACAATGGGCCAAGTAATTGGCCTTAGATGCGGTCGCTTACGCAAATGAGGGGCTCCTTTGGACCCTCGATGCGTGGGTTATCCTTCGGATGCCACATCTTCAACGTAATTGAGTTGCATTCAAGTCTTGTCTTCGATGCATGCCCCCGCAGCGCAGGCATCATGTGGATGTGCATCTCCCAGTTTGCCTGAATAAGTTATGTGACGCAGAGGAGACCTTTAAGCACATAACGTCTTCTTAGATTCCTTCGCTAATGAATGGCTGTGGCCTCATGTGGAAGTGTAAATGCCAGCGATGTGAATTGGATAAGGAATGATCACATAATGTGAGCTATATCGAGATGGTGAGATAATTAAAGGTTAGCGCAAAGACAGGTGTGTGAATATTCTTGTGGAATAGGTCAGGACCTTGTTCTGATTATGAGCTGAGCACATGAGCTAAGAATAGGAGGTAATCTTATAAATCATTACTACAGAGAAAGTTCCTTCTCCTTCAGAATAGAATCTAGTTACGGTTGAACTTAAATGCCTTGAAAAGCTTTAAGACTTTTAAAATACCTTAGTAAGGAAATGAAGTCTAGAGTTAGAGTTTTCTTCAAGTTAAACTTAACTTCAAACTTGAGCAAAAGTCTCAAGAGTAAGTGCTGATATACTCATAAAATGTAGGACATAAATCTTCAGTCTTTCAATTGAAACTTGACCCTAATCAGAACTCCTGAAAAAACCCTATAATTGATACAGTTTGCCCTTCATTAAACGGGTCACAAAACAAAAGCTTAATAAATTATATGTGCTGCCCTGCATTCAAATCAAAGCTAAAGCTGGAGCTGGCCAAGAGCGATTGCAACAGCGACGGGTCCAGTTGATGGACGCGGTGCGCGGCTGCTCCTCAAGTGATTCATGGCCATAAAGCCCGGCCAAGCTACCGGCTGCAGCAGCCAGCAGTTGTTAAGTGCCCACTTCGAGTGACAGATAAAGACCCCTCCTGCCCTGGGACCAAGATACGGTCCCAGATTCAGTCCCCCAGACTCATGCCCAGACTCAGATTCAGTCCCTATGTCAAGGTTACCCGCCGGACAAGCCCCACGCGTACTTAACCCACAATTTCGAGCTGGACGGCGACTGTGTCATTGTTTTTTCTTTCTGTTTTTCGGGTTTTTGGGGCTCGACTTTGGATCGAGCGACAGTTACACGTACTTAAGATAAACATCTGTCGGTCGTCATGTGGAAAATGAATACCCAGAAAATTATGCACAAATCGAGATGCGGTTTCAGCGTCAACGTAAATCCTAATTTGTGCCTGTGTCATGTAATTTTATGGAGTGTTGCTTGCTGATTATTATTGTATCTTTTTGTTTACGTTTCGGAGAATTCAATCAGACATTGAAGGATGGGAAGAAGGGTTGGAGTACTTGGACAGGCTTGGCTTTTATTGATTTTACAACAAATGCCTTAGTTTAAATAAGGATAATTATTTTAATAGCACGTCTTTATCCTATAAGAGTTTCGTTCTTACTTTAGTTTCTTGAATATAGGATCAACTGTATTCTAATTAATGTTACTTAACCCGCGATTGCTCATATATTTTATAGATCACTGATCTGACCGGGTCAACAACTCTTTGGTGGTCCATTCAATCACTTTGCTAAGTAGGCCCGTTGTTAGGCCTTCGTTTAACTGAGCGTGTCATTTGTCATTTTGCCAAAAATCTATTGACAAATTGGCTATATAAACGGTGGGTAGGCCTCAGTGGGTCATGAGTTCTTACTGGAGTTTCGCAGTGGCAAATTCAAACTAAGACTAGATCCAGATTTCAGCTGCCTCAACATGCATCGAATGGTGTGTTATCCATATTAACATTTCGATTTTCTAATATGTTTTTAATACCCCCACAGTTGCTCTACACCCTGGTAATCGTTGTTGCCCTTGCACTGGTTCAGGCCTCCAAAATCCATCATAATCTGACACTTCCTGCTGCCAGCCAAGTTTTCAAATGTTCTGCCAAAAGCCACCGCCTTGGGCACTCCTACAGCAATCGGAGTTTGACGAGGGATCTGCCCACATTAGCCCCGGACACGGACACTGGCACCTCGATGTCGTCTCGGCTTGAACTTTGCTGCCATGGGAAACCTTTTACATTAAGGCACTAGCCGTGCATTGTTGTTGCTTTTGTTATTTGAATAAACTGTTATAAATTATTTATCAAACAAACAGAAGTGGATGGAGCTTATCCTTCAGACAGCCAGAAAGGGGTTTCTAAATTTAGATTCGTGGTTTAACATTTAATTTAAAGTTTGTAGTGGTTGCCTGAACTATATTGGGGTTGAACTGTCTTAGTTTGCTTGTTTTGAAATTGGATTTAATTAGTAAAATTAATAGGTCCTTCAAATTATCATATAAGCTAGGGATTTTCTTTTTATTTTATATAGGGACTTGACATCGTAAAATATAAGAGGTATTAGAAAATATGTATTTATTAAATTGGTACTAACAGCTTGTATAATTATAACGCCCTAACTTCCTAGATGGTATATAGTTTTGATATATGCCTTAATATATATTATATTAATAATTTTTTTATAATTATAATTTTTATGAATTTTGATGCCCACAAATGTTAAATTAATACACAATGTTCGCTTTTAAGATTCAATAATACTTTTTGGAATTTTATTTAATTTTCTTTTCAACTTTTTAACAAACAAACAATCAAATTTTCTAGTGGTGCAGGGTGTAGGCCAGAGGAGCAGCGTGCACCACAGACTTGACCACTGGAACAGAGTGAACCACTGGCACGGAGTGAACCACGGGCACGGAGTGGTGGACAACTGGAGCAGCGTGGACAACGGGCACGGAGTGAACCACTGGAGCAGTGTGGACAGCCACGGTCTTCAGGACGGGAGCAACCACTGGCTGGACCACTGCCTTGCTGTGCACCTGGGTGATGCTCTGGTGGGACACCGCCGAGGGAGCAGAGTGCACCACGGATCCAACCTTGGCCAGGACGGGCTCATGGACCACATGGTGGGTCTCGATCAGACCAGCGCTGGCGGTGGCAACCAGGAGGGCAACGACGGCGATCTGTATCAGGATTAAATGGTCAATTGCGGATCTGCAGGATATGTATTCCTTGAGTTACTCACGAATTTGAACATTTTGGTAATTGTTTGCTGAAGCGACTAAAGCTGCTTGTTGGCTTGAGAAGATTCGGGGGTTAACTGATGATGCCTGAACACCGTCAGCCAAGTTTATATAGAACCCGGGGCTAGCTGGTACTTCAGACCCAACCGCTGACCTTCAGTACGCCCCTGCATGACCTGACTTTGATCGGATCGAGGGCCGGATCCGAGGCGAACTCGGCTCATTATGATTTCTGGTTGCAGCAGCAGCCGAGTGCCAAAAGCTCAGGTCGTGAGTCCGAAATGGGAGATCTGAGAGATCCGAAAACCAAAATACAAAAGCCGAAGTCTGAAGTCTGCGGTCTGAAGTATCTCGGCTCTTATCAAAAGCCCCTCAAGGTGGACAGCTTCGCACACGAAGTTGGTCTCTATTTGAGCCCTTAGCCCGGGTTGGATAGTCGCTATAAAAGCTTCATCTGCGGACTCCACCAGCATCAGTCATCTCTCTGAGCTTACCCAAAAAACAACCCAACTCAAGATGTTCAAGTTTGTAAGTTGAGAGCACTCCAGCAGGGATCACAGGATTGAAAATTAACTCACTGTCTCCCCCAGGTCGCCATCGTTGCCCTCCTGGTTGCCACCGCCAGCGCTGGTCTGATCGAGACCCACCATGTGGTCCATGAGCCCGTCCTGGCCAAGGTTGGATCCGTGGTACACTCTGCTCCCTCGGCGGTGTCCCACCAGAGCATCACCCAGGTGCACAGCAAGGCCGTTGTCCAGCCAGTGGTTGCTCCCGTCCTGAAGACCGTGGCTGTCCACACTGCTCCAGTGGTTCACTCCGTGCCCGTTGTCCACGCTGCTCCAGTTGTCCACCACTCCGTGCCCGTGGTTCACTCCGTGCCAGTGGTTCACTCTGTTCCAGTGGTCAAGTCTGTGGTGCACGCTGCTCCTCTGGCCTACACCCTGCACCATTAAGGATTCAAGGATACAAATGTGATACAGTTTTTATGATTTTTTGTTTAAATAAATGTTTTTTCGTTTCGCCATAACAAGATAACCAATGTGTTTTACTGAGTTATGAATAATTATTAATTAAATGGGATTAAGAAATATTTTATATATTGGCAAAAAATATATAAATAATTCACTTAAAAATGCTCCGAAAAAGTTGTAACCACATGTATAGTCTTTAAAGAATTTTACATTTTAGTTCTCGTGTTTAAATAAATATCTTTTAGCATATTTTCTTCCTACCTACACATGGTTTTCAGGTTTCATTTTTTCCAATGTAGAAGATAAAATCGAAAATTAGTCTAAGAAAATTTAGAAATTATAAATTACCCTATTTAAATTAATTTTGAAATCAATTTAAATTTATAATAAGAATTCCAATTAAGTCAGCCATCTTATACAAGTCTTATACTTACTACAAGAAACCTTTTGTGCTGCCTACTTTTAGGCTGCTTCCATAACCAACATTGCCTTCAATTTTCTTGAAAAACATAAAAAATAATACAAATTTTCTCTCGCTATAACAAGTATGGTAGGTATTTTATTGCTTGGAATGTATTTTAGTGTCTAAACATTTTTTTGTGTATTTTTCGTTCTCATTGCTGGATTTGCTTGCTTTATAAACAGGGATTGGCGGAAGACAGGATGTGTGATTTCCCAGAAATGCTGGAGGGCTGAACAGGAGTTGATTATGGCTGGCGTGTGTGGGTGACATATGTTCCTGGTGGCGACTCAAATCTCCTGGAGATTAACCAATCACAACGGGTCCCAGGCCATGGATGCTCTTGACCAGCAGGGGCGAGGGATGCACCTGGGTGATGGCAGAGTGGGAGATGGCGCCGGGCAAAACGCTCACCACATGGGGGGCAGCAACCAGATGGGGTCCGGCGACGACGGCAGGTCCCCAGAGACCAGGTGCCACGAGTCCAGGTGCCGCAATCAGTCCTGGAGCGGGAGCAGGAGCAGGCACGGGCGCAGGCGCAGGAGCAGCAGCAGCCAGGCAGAAGAGAGCAACGAAGATGCACTGGAAAGGGTTTGGATATTATAGTTATCCTTCGAATTTAATCCTTCTCGTATGCAGATCATTTTCTGGACCTTGTTGCAATTTCCTTACCAGCTTGAACATTTTGTTTTGTCGATGGCTTAGAACGATTTGACATAGAACTAGCCGCTGGACTGGCCTATTTATACAAAATACTCGAGATCAGAACTGCAGTTGTCGCTCTCTAAATGGGTCGCCAACACGCCTCTGCACTCTGCACTCGCTTAACCTGGCAACAAACACACATTTTCCCCAAGCCACCAGGCCTTATGAGCCAAGTTAAGCCGCATAGAACGAAACCAAAACAAACCAAATGCAAACCCTTCCGGGGGCAGGTTCTCGTCTTACACACGTGCACTGCTAGAAAGTTTATAGGACTTTACTTGAAGCATATTTATTTATAATATTTATTTAAATAATATATGTCATTTTGTAATATGCAAGAAAGACTTAAGGTCTATGTAGTTCAGTTAAGGAAATAGTGAAACCAGACATATATCTCTTATATTTTAAATTTTATTGGAAAATGTTATTATTTTCTGAATGAAGAGTCGAATTTTTGTTGTACTTAGAACTTTAATATGGAACTAATTTAATTATTAAGAAATATGTAATTTATTACAATTGTTCCATCACATTTTCCCAGTGCACTTGGCACAGGTTCTCCCTCACTTGACTGGCCACTTCGCAACGATCTGATTCGATTCTATTCGATTTCGCCGCCTTATGATTTATGCAATGCGAGACATGTTCTAAGTGGATTGCCTGCTATATTCCCAATCCCCTGTCCCAGTCCCAGTCTCAGTTCCAAGCCCGCGGACTATGCGGCGTATACTTGACACTGTTGCATGCGTCGCACAATTAAGCAGACAAATAAATAGAATCATGTGAGGGGGAAATATGTAATGTGAGAGCCTAGCTCAGCTCCACAAAAGAATCAACTCAAGCGACTTGAGCTTGAGGGGGGTTGCTCTTTGCACTTTTGGCTTGCATAAATTACGTCCCCAACTTGGCGAAACGTTGATTAATGTGACTTGCCAATAACGTCAGCGGCCAGCGGTCAGTTGGTAGTTCAGTTGGTTAACTTCAGCTAACTTGCCTCGGGGCTCGGCCAGTCGACACAAGTAATATGATTTTTTCTTGTGCAATAGTGCGACACTTGCACATCAGACACATTTTAACAGATTTATTATTGTGATCAGGAAATGCACCTATTTTAATGTAAGAGAGAAAAAATTTAAGGTATATAGATTTAAGTAACTTTTTTTGGCTTAAATCGAGAGATTAATTCGCTTTAGGAGGTAAAGGTATCAGTAAAAACATACATTTCTTATATAAAGTAAGTATCATATATGTATATTATAGATTTTTTTAGGTATTTACCAAGATATACTTATATATGCACTTAATCTTTATTATATTTCTCTCTAGTAATATTTAATTTAATTAATCACATTTATATGTATCTTTAATAAACGAAAATGGCTTTTTGTTCTTATTTTTAGAGAATGTGTTCTTTACCTTAGCTAACTAGTTCTGTTAGTCCCCACTTGCAGACTACAAAATCTAAAAGATATTCTGAAAAGTATTTTAAATATATTCTCTAAAAAAAGCTCTCAATGCTATTGATTCCACGCCTTTTTTTTACTTTGTAGCTTGCTCATTGCTCGTTTGTTTACCTTTAATGAGCTACCGAATCACGTGTCTCTAAAGTAATACAAAAGCCGCAGTTACCTTGCCGAAATCTATTTGCTTACTATTTTTGTGTGTTTTATTTGTTTGCCTCGTTTGCCGGTCGCTGACCGCACTCTGAAAAGTTGGCTTAAAGCATAACCGATTTGTGGCTAAATTGGCCGATGAAAAGGCAGGCCAAAACAAAAAGCCAAAAACTTTTCAGGGTTACCGCTGATTGATATTGATTTTGATTTGTTTTTAATGCACCAAACAAGGAAGTACGAATTTATTTGTTTGGAGCAGCAAATCCCCTGAACTACGCCCAGGTCCAAGTACTCGCTCGTATACATTGCAAATTGGCCATAATAAATACATCAATTAGATGTTTATGTCACATTAAATGCTCGAATATATCCCATTTGCCTGGCTTTATGGCAATGTTCGCCGATTAAGCTAATTCTGAATGTGAATAATTCTGACTGAGTGTGAGTGCGAGTGTGGGGGCAATTTGCATTCTGGCTTATGCAAAGAGCCGGGCCAATTGCAAAGGCAAAACAGACTTGAACTTGAAATAGACTGGGATCCCTTCTGGCTCACAATGGGCTGGAAAACTGCCTGTTACACGGCAGTGACTATTTATCACCTCGCTTGGCCAACACCAGCTGCTCCTCCTTCTGCCCTGCAGACATTCATCATGCTGCTTATGCACTCATTTGCATAACGCTGCGAAAATGCATTTGGTTGCCACATGGAGCGCCAACGTGTGTTGTCACCATGGGAAATGTGCCATCCCCCGACGAAGAACCGAATACCGGACCGAATGTATCGAATGATTTTTTTGGTTAATTATGATTACGCGCCAATTATGTCACTCGGTGCGGTTGGCAAAAGGGAATTGTTGCGACACAGAGAGAGATCAGACCTCATTTCACGTCATCTCCCATATCCATTTCCTATTTGCCACAGGGCTAGAGGAAGCAGGGAAATAATTAATTATTACTGAGACAGCAAGCTTGAATAGATACAAGCGGGGGATATCGTTTTCATTGATACCATTTGGATTTGGATATTTAGTAGATAAATATTTATATACAGATATTTAATCTATTCCTAAAGATATCTTACCTTTTAATCCTGAATATTACATCCATAAGATCCCTAAGAAATACTTCCTCATTAAGTATTCAACTCACATTATTTAGATTTCTCTTAACTATTTTGCTACGAAATTAAATCTAAATTTTACTTATTCTGAGACGCCCAACCCAACTAAAAGTAAACCAATCTTTCAGATATTGTATCTTTTTATGTACAGTATATTAAGGTTAGGCGGAATATTTATCCAGCAGCTTACAGCGAAACATCCTTTACGACTCAACAGTTCGGCTATCGACACACACGCATACATACACAGCATACACAGGTATGAATCATCATCAGCATCCTCCTCGTGGTCAGTTATCGTTATCGCTATCGATCATCATCAGTCAGGTCAGCATTGTTAATTAATCATCGATTAATAGTGATGAAAATCATGGAAATCGTGATGGTGGTGGTGCAGGTGGAAGGGATCGTACGGATGGAAGGCCTTGATGATCGGCGCAGGATGATAGGCCTTGATGATGGGAGGATGCACCACCGTCTTCACCACTGTGGGCAGGATCACTGGCTTGATGATGTGATGCGGGACACTGTGCACCACCGTTGAGCTCTGGTGGGACACGGCGGCGGGCAGGTGGACAATCTTGGCCACATGCAGTGGCTCCACATGGTGATGGTGGTGGGGATACAGAGGATACTCCGGATAGTGGTGGTGGTGGCCATGCAGGAAGCCAGGACGAGCCGCCGCCAAGGCACAGACGGAGAGCAGCGACAGTATCTGGGAAAGGGAAGGGGAATCCTTAATCCTTGTTGCTACTGGAGTGGCAACTATTCCCTCTCCCTAGATCCTTACCAGTTTCATCATGCTGTGGGTGGGTGACTTAATCCTCGGTGGCTCGTTGGCTGCTGGCAACTGATGCCACTCGATGGCTTGTAGGTGGCTTTTATTCACTTGCCACTTGGCCCCCACCGGCAACAGCTGCTGCAGTTCCAGTGGCAGATGCAGATGCTCCGATGCCGAGGCTGAAGCTGAAGCCCAGTTGCCATATCCGCCGTTGCTGCGAGGCTGCAATGTTGTGGAACTTAGCGTCTGCATCCGCAGTTTGCAGCTTGCAGTCTGCCGCCTGCCGGTTGCAGTCCGCCGTCTGAAGCTGTTGCCGTTGTAATTGCAGCTCGTTTCGTTTCCATTTCAATGGTTGCCTTTGCGTTGTCTGCTTTTTTCGCACACAGTTTTGTCAAGCGCCGCATTGTTTACCCGCAGCGTCTGCGACGAGATCCATCCATCGACCCCTTCCGATCCCAAGCGCTGAACTCTGCCTCGGTTTGGGTTCAACGCGGTGGCAAGCAGGCGCAGGAGGAGTTTATGTGGCGCAGGAGATGCTCTAGTTTGGGCATGGTTGGAGTAGATAAATGGTAAGATGGATTAGTCTAGTATAGTAAAAAATTCACCCAGATCCAATTTTTATATCACTATGTAAATATTATAGGTAAACCTATAACAATGGCTAAAGCCCTCCACAGCATTAATTATATTTAATGGTACTGTATTATTGTTAATTGCTAAAATTGTTTTAAAGGTGCTATAAAATAATACAAGTATCAAATATTTTATTTCCACAGTTTTTGGTACTTAAAAGTCATAATTTTAAACCAAATAATACACCTTAATAAAAATAACCTAATATACATACATGATTAATATTAAATATTTATAGAAATATCTGCTCAGTAAAAATGTTATTGACTGTAAATATCAATTTTAATAATATGCTTTGTAAAATATATTTATTAAATCATTTTAAATAAAAATATAATTTTTATAAAAGAATCTTATTTAAAATTAAAATTTTTTTTTAGGTTTCCTGAAAATTAACTGATCAAGGATGTAGGAATTACACCTTAAAATTCATAAATTTTCTTTATTAATTTGGAAATTAACCTTTAAATTTTTCGGGCACATTTGATGTATATACAAATGTACCTCTCTGATTTATAGAGTATCTGCTTATGTGTTCATTCAGAATGTTTATCTTTAAGGTTGCCAATTGTTGTTTGTTTAGTCGTTGCTGTTGTTATTGTTATTGTTGCTCTGCTGGCAAGTTTATAATAATATCCCAGCGATTGTCGCGCCGCGCTGCTCGCTGTTCTCGATGTCTTGGCTGCAGCAATTGGCACTGGTAATTGCAACTTCTGCCGCTTCTGCTCGTGTTGTTGGTGTTGTCGTTGCAGTTGCTGCGATTTTCGCTGCAATTTGCACTCGTACCGTTAGGACCCAAGACCAGCTGCTGGCCGTGTATTGGTGCGCAGTTAGAGCATAATTTATGCCAGTGTTACATTTGCACGCTGCGACCTTGACTACTCGCACTTCGGCCTGCAAATTGCTGTTGGCTTTGCAGCATCGCTATCTATTTTTTATTTGTCGTATTTTTTCGGGCTCCTCAGCTTTGGTTTCTTGGTCAGCGGAAATTCACACTTGCCAATTTAATTGTTGCAGCATTTTTTTGTTTCTCGTGGAAATTAGATGCCAGTCTGGGAAGGTGGCACAAGAACTGCCACAAGAACTACCTCGTTTTTCCGAGTGTGTGAGAATCTAGATCTAGACATTGTCGTCATAAAATAAATAGCAACGATTGCGATCAGAATAATAGCACTAATATGTAATGTTTTTTGCAGTAAAAAATGTACTAACATACTTTATTTTTATTTGTTATGGTTTTAAAACACTAAAATTTAATTCGATATAAGATGTAAGTTGTAACATTGGTTTGGAATTAAATTTTGAGGGAATGAAATAACAAATACTTTAAAGAATCGTTGTTAAAGTAAATTGTTTTTAAGTTCAAATGCTTTATGCAAATAATACAGTCTTGTAAATTTATGAATTCATTTATATTTTACTTTATTTAAAAACAATTATAGCTTATTTGATCATTCCACCGAACAATTTCTCATATGAAAATGTATAATATTCATACAATCTAGTTTACAAAATACGAATTGTAATATAAATCGCTAAAAGTCTACCGCCAGATTAATGTTTAATTAAATCCCTTTTCACAGGTTAATATTCATTTAAATCCCTTTATCAGCCTCATAAATCAGGCCAAACTCTAATCAATTTAAAAAGTAGAAAAACAGATAACCAAATTTGTGACTGTCATATGGAGTGCTATTATTTTCACCGGCACTGCAAGGCTTCGCTGCTGTCTGCCATCGATTGTGATATTTAAGGCTTCCAATTGTGCCCTGTCATCTGCTGGAAAAGTTCACGAACGGCAGCTCAGCTCCATGGCTCCATGGCAAGCTAGAACACTTGACTCCGAGAGTTGAGCACGAGCTCGAGCTCGAGCTCATTAGAATGTCTCTTGGTATTTTGACAGGCAACACGGACGGCAAGTGCTGAAATGTCACTGGCTGGGACAGATACTTACTATGGGAGCCTTAGTCGGGTCGCTTAAATTAATCATGATTTGCATTTAGCCGGGTAAATATTTACACAACAATTCGCGGCGGTCCCTGGTCAGCACAGCACTCCCCGAACATCGAAATTGGGGCCAAAAGTGAATTCAATTGCCGCCATATCGCGACCAGGAAGCACTGCATCTGGCTGGGATTGGAACGAGTTGCAGCGAGTGTTGCAACCTCTCGCTCCACGAAGCATGCTCCACCCAAAAAGAGCCCGATTCAGTTCAGTGGGTTAGTGGGAGCCCAATCTCTGGCGCGGAATCTCAGTGTTTGAGTATTTTCAATGTTATTGCAATTAAGCTGCGAGCCAAGTCGGGCATCCGCTGACTCAGCCGCACACACTTGCGATTCTGTGCCGAGAATGCTGTCGCTCAGTTGATGGACACATCTGACCTTAGCGAGTGGCCAGTGGCCAATTGGTGGCTCCATCCATCGCTGGCCACCTGCTATGGGGGCTATAGGTGCTATGAGCTATGAGCTTGTTGAGTATCCGCCAGAGTGGCAGCCAGTTAGCCGAACGTAATTACTCGGGGGGCCAAGCAAATGAATTTTATATGCTGCCAGCCACCTTTTATTTCGCCTGCCAGCCGCTCTACTTGCCGCAGCTGCAGCACATTTCTCACCGGTCGCCATTTGCGTAATGCTCCTTCTTGGGTTTGGATTAGGAGTAATGCACTCGGAGGAATACTACTTAGAAATTTAGTGAATCAATATGAGGATTAGAGTTACTTCTAGAGAAGAAATTGGTCGTTTTTCAGGTAAAAGTTTCCATTAAATCAAAGAAAACCTGGCATAAAAGAGTTCTTGGGACAAATGTGTTTTAATAAAGATGTCCTTTGAATGAAGATAAATACATAGATAAAAAAACAAATATAATTCGATATTATATTTGGAAAATTATTGTCTGGAATAAAAAAAAAGGAAACATCCATATTCTTATTTTTGTACTTTTCCTTTAAATTTAGAACCATTTTTGAATGTAAGAAATAAACGTAATAAGATATTATATTTAGGAAAACTATTATCTGTTTTTATATTTTATTGTTTTTATTTTATGTTTAAATGGTGATGTTACCCTGGTAACCTCCAATTACAGCTTATCTCCTTTTGTCCTTTTATTTTAATTTTATATATTGAGGAATAGTCTTTTTTTGAATGCAGAAAAAATTAAGATCCTTATTCCTATTTATATACTACAATCTGAATTATTTTTATTAATCCCTCAGAAAGTCATTGAGATATTATTTCCCTTAGGGATGTATTATAAGAAAATTATAATAAAACTAAACCGCAAAGTTGTTTTTTAGTTTTATTTTTAGGTATAATTTAAGATCTTAAATCCTGAAGTTTCTGAAATTATTTAACTAGTTCCCTTTTTATTTATTAACATTCCAATTTCCAGAACTCCTATCTTGAAATTTATTTCCGATAAGCGGATCGTCTTATCCAAAATTCCTTCCCAATTTCTTACTTTTTCATATAACTAGCCTTACAATTAAATGTAATCCCTCTTTTTCAGTGTAAGTATCCAGCGCTCTGACATCTGAGTGAACTGTGGCAACGGGACAGGTCGGATCATTTGTGGCCGGGAGTGTTTGGCAATACACTAGAGGTGGCGCCTTCTGATCCGACAGATCGGGCTTGGCCAACAAAGCTCTTTTCTAGCCAGCGAAATATTGAATTTCACGTAACATAATGGTCAACTAATTTTGGGTCTTTGGTCTAGCGTGGAGTGTTGGCTGCGAGCGAAATGATTTTGTACTTAAAGTTTATAGACAAGTTAATGGGTTAACTTTTGAGTTGCATTAGTGGTAGGAATAGTTGAAAGGTTGTGTTAGGAAAGGTTTTGGTGTTTGAATCCTTGCGAAATTGAAATACATACTTCCTTAACAATAAAACGCCTAGAATTAAAAATCCAAAAATAGACTTTATAAATTATTTATATCATGCTTTTCAAAACGTTTGTCCCACACACCGACCTTCAAAGGCAATTAGTCGTATAAAAATCATGCTTACACCACAATGGGAAATCAAAGGTTGATCATGAAAGACTCGGAAGCACTAAAGAGACACAGCTAATTATGGCCAAGAAAAGAACAAGCCCGATCAGTAATGACGTCTGAAAGACTGTCAACACCCCATCCCCCGCGCTCTGCCCCCCTAAGTAATTGATCTTTAAGCACGGCTTAATTGTTGTTCATTACGCTTAGTCGGAGATCAACGCGAATGCCTCTAATTAAAAGCGAAATTGAGTTTGGTGCCAAACGGTGTCGATAAAAGTTTGCCCAGGAAACTGGTTCCCTCTGTGTGCATTATAATTGCCTGGCAATTTCTTAATGTGGCTAGTAGTGCTCTCTTGGTGGGGTTATGCAATGCATTGGCCGAAACAGATACAGATACAGATACAGAAACAGAGGCAGAACTGTCACTTGGCCGGTGGCCACATGGGAAACATTACATTACCCCCGGAGCTATGTAGATCCCACGAGAGATACTGGCACAACGGCACACAGCACTTGGTGTTTCGTTTGTTTTTTAATCTTTTTATTATTATTATCTTTTTTTATTTGGTAAAAACACAGCCCGGATATTGCCAAGGAATTTACCACAAATAGACTCAAATCTATTAAAAGTCACTCAAGAATTTTCGGCTAACAAAGAGACAAGCGGAGCGGAAGGCGGAGTTATGTCGCCAGATCGAAGCCTTCATTAATCATGCTAAAAATTGCTGACAAATCACCATAACGGCGGCAAATACAACCAAAGTTAAACACCAAACAGGGCACAGTGACTTAATACTATAGAATTATAGAAAAAATATTATCTATTAACCATATAATTATTCAAAATTTAAGCTAACTGAAAATGAAAGTAAATATTAAATTAGAAACATATTTTCTTTGGTCAAATTTCTTCCGGTAATGTTGTAATTTGTGAAGAAGATTTATAAAATATATTTAAATTTAACACAAATAAAATGTTATATATAAAATATAACAAATATTCTTCTGAAATTAAAGTTTAAGCTATGTTAAAACTATAGTGAACGTGTAATTAGAAATATATTATTTATGGAACAATTTCTACAGGTAAGTTTGGAGTTTTTAAACAAAAAGCTACTTAATATAATATATAAACATATATAATACGTATAGTACATATTGATATTTATTGACTAGTATTCCTTAGTTAACTTTTTTATATCATATTTTAGCTTTTCTACCCACTGTGCCCTGCAAGTACAGTTCGACCTCTGTGTGTCTGTGTGATCTGCGCGCCTGCGCAATCGCCATCGCTGTCGATGTTTGCTTATTACACAAAGCGGAACTCCAGACCAGTCCCAGTTCCAGTCCCGAGTGCGGTTCTATGTGGGATGTGGTTGAGTGGGGCTCTGGCTCTTTATCGCTTTGCCGTCTAGCTGGCCATTGTTATGCCAGACAATTGCAATTCCAGATTAGCATAACCAGAAAAAACAACATACGGGATGGAGAAAGGCAAGGAGTACCGGAGTTGCCAGAGGGAATAAAGTACAGAAATGCGGTGATCAATTAGAGTTGCCAGGCTTAGTGGGGTAATAAGGGATCCTTGTATCATTTAATACATCTGTTAAATAAGCAAAACTATATACTAAAGTAGTAAAATAAATAAAAGTGACTGGGTTTCATTGTTAAATTTAAAGTCTTATAGAAATCCTTCACAAAAGTTTTATATTATCTGTAAAATCAGTATGAAAACTGTTTGATTCTAAAAAATATTATTGTTTTTAGAGTACAATATACGTATATTTGATTAAATGTATAAATACTTTGCCAATGAAATAAATTTATAAAAGAATTATAAATAAATAAAATCAAATCTTGAACTCTTCTGTTCTTAGTTTTAACACAGCATAATTCCTTTTTAGTGTAGTTTTTATTAGGCTCTAGTTAGTTAGCTCTCAGTTAACTTGAAAACTCATATATATAGCTCATAAGAGCCGCTAATTAAATTCCCACATATATTTTAATTATGAGCCATCATTAAAAAGCTAACTAGTTCTTGTTTACTGTTCAGCAGCTCCATAAACATTCTGTCTGCAGACACTCATCTCTCCACCGAGACAAATAAATTCAGTAAAAAAGTTAAAAAACAAAAGACACTGTGTTAAGCTTGCTAAAAATATGAAGAAATTCATTTCCATTTCGTTTCGCGTTCGCTGGCCGACGTGATGGGCAAGCAAATAGCTCCGCTGGTGACTTTGCGCACATTCCTTTCCCAATCCAGTGACGATTGCCACCGATTCCGCCTCCAATGGACGCGGCCTTCTCTCGCAGACGCAACAAATGGAGATGGAGATGGAGATGGAGGGAGGGGGATATGGCCCCCTTGGAGCCAGTTATGGCCATGACAGAAACACGCAAGTGCGTTAGCATTGAACTTGGGCTACTTTGGGCGGGTTGTAATGGCTCTGTGTGCGTGTTGCAGCCACGGGGAATTTTCACGGTCAGCTTTGAGGAAAATGACAAGAGTGAAACACATTTTTTTGCGACGCCTGACTCTGGGTCTGAAGTGATGCAAGTGCCGGCTGCTGGCCAACTGGCCAACTGGCCTGCTGTCCGAGTGGGCCAAGAGCCCGCCATTCAGCGAACAGCGACAGCGACAGACCAGCATTTTATTTTGACTGGTTTTCTGCTCTTTTTTTTGCGACCTAATGGGGTACGATGTCTTAGGTGGGCAGTGGCCAGCTCTGGCCCGTTGGGGAGTCGTCGGGGGGCCTGGCCAAAAACCCCAAGCGAAGACAAAGCGAATCAGCTGCTGCACATGCAAACTTTGGCAGCTTTTCTGTGGCTATTGCTGTTGCCAGTGGCCGTTGGCGTTATTTTTCAGCTTTTCCTAACGATCTTTGAAGGAGGAGGAAAGAAAAAAATATTATTATTGTGTTTTCTGCATTTTAAGATTCGGTTGCACATGGCCGCCTGCTCGGATTTTGGCAGTATAAAAGCTGTTGCAAATTGCAAGCTGGCAGCACAATTCGGCGAGGCGTCAACACAGACCCACAGTTCAGTAGTTCAGCCAATAGCTAGCGCAACAGGATCGCCAGGATTAGCAAAATGTACAAGTTGGTAAGTGGAATAAGAAAGGAATTAAAATAAGCAAGTTAAAGTCCTTGGGTCCTGAAAAAAATACAAATCCAAATTAAGGAAACTGGTGTCCTTTTACCTTTTATTTTTCTTCCATAAATATTTTTGTACTTATTAAATATTCCCTTCCCAAAGGTGGTGTTCTTCGCTCTGCTCGCCGTGGTGGCCGCCCGTCCGGGTTACCTGGAGGCTGATCCTTGGAGCCACGGCTATGCCGCTCCGGCCATTATCCACGAACCCGCATTGGCCAAGGTGGGCGCCATCATCAAGACCATTCCCAGTGCTGTCTCCCACCAGAGCATCAGCCAGGTGCACAGCTCTGCGCATATTATCCAGCCCATTGTGGCTCCGGTGCTGAAGACCTATGCCGCCCCCATCATCAAGACCTATGCGGCTCCGGCTCTGCACACGACCCTGCTGTCGCCCTCGTGGGCCGGACACGGCTGGGCCCCGTCCTGGTAGAGGTCCTGCGGACGATGTCCTTGCGTGGGCTAGCAACTACACAGATTCCAGTTACACTCCCCACCCAACCCGATGCTTATTCGTTCTCCTTACCCAGCTGTTTTGTTTTTTTCTTACACATTTCGACTGATGTAAATAAATCCATGTTTCATGCTCAGAATTATGCAGTGGTACTCATTAAATGTTAAATTTATTATCTATATCTAATGGTATTTGGCACTAAAAAATTTCAAAAAAGCAAATTCAAACAGTTGACACAAATTTGTGTCTTTACCCACACATCGTGACAATATGAGTTACATTTTTCAACGAATTTTTAGTTCATACTTTAACTATGTTTACCAAATAGTATATTATAATTTAAACTGCTTAATATAATTGCTTGACCTAAAGAGTTAAGACATTCAACAACTACAAACTACAAATAGTCACTTAAAAAAAAAGGTCTCTTAAGTAACATATGTAAGTCATTTATAAGATAACCTACAGCTCATATAGTAACTTAATCATATTAAGAGATTTTTTATACTGTGTAAGGATATTGTCTGTTAGAATTTCTGTTTTATGTAGCCAAATATCAGGGGAAGTTAAGTAAATAATTTAATTAGGGTCAAGAAGGTTTTCTTAAGTTTAAAAATTCAGTAACGATTAATATTATATACACAAATTTAGCCACGTCCTGTAAATAGTTGCAGAAAAATTAAACATGACAACTATATGCAACTTTAATTGTTGAAAAAGTTAAAATAATAAGTTATTTAAAAGAAGATTGAGTTTTAAGAAAATATTGTATTCCCTGATTAGTTAGGTCTCTATGCAATGCCTCTAAATTTATTTCAGCACAAATCCAAAATGGCTTAAATTACTGATAAACTGATATATGACATATCCCAAAGGTTTCCAAGTAAAGAAAACTAATAGTTTTTTCTTTAAGAATCACATTTTTCTCGCAACTAAACTTTATTTACAATAGGAATAGCTTTTTTTCTAACCATCCAGATCGCTCGTCAGAGCCTCCAAGAGTCCAGAATTACCAGCCGGCATTGTAGACAACGGGAGCAGCGGCGGCATAGCTGGTGTGGACGACAGGAGCAGCGGCAGCATAGGTGGAGTGGACAACGGGAGCAGCGGCATAGCTGGTGTGGACCACGGGAGCAGCAGCGGCATAGCTGACCACCGGGGTGGACTTAACCACTGGAGCCACGATGTCCTCCACGACATGCGCCGAGCTGTGCACCACCGACTGGCTCTGGTGGGAGACCGAGGTGGGAACGCTGTTCACCACGGCGCCCACTTTGGCCAGAACCTGCTCCTGGACATAGGTTGTGGCAGCGGGAGCGGAGTAAACCACTGGAGACTCATAGAGATGGCCAGGACGAGCGACAGCTACGGCAAGGAGAGCAGACAACACCACCTGAGGGATGACAAGGAAAATGGGGTTGGAGAATATGGTATCTGCTGGATAGGATAATTTTCCCTGTGACTCACCAATTTGAACATGTTGAAGGATTTTTGTTTCTTGGTCTGTGTTGTGCTGCTGAAGCGAACAAAGTTGACTGATAATGTTACCACCGAAATTGCTGTCTTATATATGCTTAAAAAATATATTTTTCATCGCGTCGCGTTCACGGCGCCGCTGCAAAAGCCGCAAAGTGTGGTTTAATTAAAACATTTACGAGCTCAGTCAGTGCTCAGTCAAGACGAAATGAAATGAAATGAGTTGTATAAAGCTGCCCTCGCTCGGACAATAAAACATGAGACTTGCAAGTGGTCACTCTGAGACCCTAAGTCCGAAACCAAAAGCTCACGCACTGCCCGCTGACCCTGGCTCACGCCCTCAAAGTGCAAGTAATGCAGCTGCAGAGGAGTCCCCCAGCTCCTAATGGCACTCAAGAGGGCCTAATGGCTGTGGATTGCTTCGAACTATACACAGAGAAAATGGTTTATTAACTTAATGTTAGCATTGTAATATTTAGTCCGTAATTAATGGTCTATATAATAATATAATTTAATTTTCCACACCAACATAAGTAAATATTTGTAGTAATGTTTTAGTTTTCTACTCCAATTTCTTATTATATAACCAGATGTCTGTAATTGATCTGTTTATTTCCCTGTGTACTCGCAGCTCATGGCTCGCTTGTCTCCGCTGAGCCGTCCACCGACGCTAATTGCTTATTGATCGCCGGTCAGAATCTGATATGGGTTTAACTTCAACTCGAATTGTGCGTCAAGGTGGGAAGGTCACAGCCCGGCGTGGCTGCCGTATAAAAAGATTACGGCTGCCGGGCAATCGACAACAGTTCTCGCAAGAAGCTCAATCCGAACACTCAGTCTCTCCCATCAGTCAATACAGACCAAACTTATTTCCAAAATGTTCAAGTTGGTGGTATTGTCTGCTCTGCTCGCCGTAGCCGCTGCCCGTCCCGGTCACCTGCTGGAATCCTCCCCGCTGGTCTATGCCGCCCCGGCCACCACTATCGTCCAGGAGCCCGTTCTGGCCAAGGTTGGAGCTGTGTTGAAGAGCGTCCCCACTGCCGTGAGCCACCAAAGCCAGTCGGTGGTGCACAGCTCGGCGCATGTCGTGGAGGATGTCGTGGCTCCTGTGGTGAAGTCCACCCCGGTGGTCAGCTATGCCGCTGCCGCTCCCGTGGTCCACACCAGCTATGCCGCTGCTCCCGTTGTCCACTCGACCTATGCTGCCGCTGCTCCTGTGGTCCACACCAGCTATGCCGCCGCTGCTCCCGTCTTGGCCAGCTCCTATGCCGCTGTGGCCCCAGTCGCCCATGTGGCTGCCTCCTCGCCGCTGACCTACACCGCCACCGGTGTGTGGTAGAGCGCTCCCAGTTCGACTCCCAGTCTTACTCCCTCCCCTCCAACCTCTGCCAGGTGACCAGGATGCATTGCTGGACGGTTTTGTGATACGAATTTTAAATAAATACATGTTTTGCCTCGAAAATTGTGCGAAGGTGTTTGCTTTTCCTACCAGCTTGACTTTCAGACCATTATTCTTTGTTTATGGGGGGCCAAATACTCTGCTTACCTAATATATATTTTGTTTCTTTTAACTATTTAAAGGTTAGCAATGGGAGAGCCTAAGCTTGAAAATTTGGAAGAATGTCCTTATAATAATTGAGGAAAATTAAGCCATTTAGTTTTTCTAAAATGTTAAGGCAAGAGCAGAAAGATGAAAACCAAAAAATAATAAATATATATCATATATTTAAAAATACATAAAAATAGTTGTTAAAACGTCCATTAAACTCTATTTAAATTAAAGTTACTTCTATGGTATTTATATATTCAGAAGGACTCCCTTTCCACCTAGTTCTGTGATCAGAATTTAAATTGATTCCCTGTAGAACCTGCCTGGTGGTCTTGACTAGCTTCCTATGCTGAATGGGTCCTGGTTCATTGCCCTCTGGCACGTTCCTTCTTCCTGCTGCAGGTGCTCCCAGGAAAAACACCGGACATATGCCGAGCACATGCAAACACCTCACATATAAAGGTGACAAATAGACACCCCGCTGGTTGGCAGATGGCTGGCATTCTTGGCCAATGAACTCTTGTTTTCACAGAATAATTTGTACTCATATGTATGTATGTAGTTTTACTATTTTGTAATTAATTAATGTACACTTTTAGACTGACAAGCTAGACTCTAATCGTTATTGTTCTCTGTGCGATAGCTTGCTAGTCCAGGTACGTCTACATCGTATTTGTCAGCTAAATTCGCAATGGGCGTCAGAATGGTTTTTAATAAGTCTTCTGGAAACCGCCACTCGTTTGAATTTGTATTTGCTTCTCGCTTTCCGATCTCATGACGATTGTGGACAAGTGCGCCGCAGCAGTGAAAGCCCAGCCAGAGGCCTAAAAATATCTAGGAACAGTACCTTTATAAATATTTGTTCTTCTTATTGCTCCTTAAATGCCTTACCACTTTCCATAGGAAACTCATTCTTTTCTGTCAGCTCTAATCGACTTTTTCAATTGCAATGATTGCTTCAAAAAGGAAAGTCCGCTTTTATAGAAAAATATGTATTTCTAAAGACACATGCATTCAGTGCATATGTGCAATTAATTTTCCCCAGGCTTCTGGGGAAGAAAGCAAGTGTATTTATAAGACAGACTTTCTGGCATGTGTTAGGCTGAAAAACAATGACACCTTAGATATCAGACGATCAAATTCACTCGGGCCTTGAATTTAAGATTTTAGATTTTGCACAAATATAGTTTTTCCTACTTGGTAAAGTCTGATTATTTCTGTTTTAAGATAATCATCTTGTTTATTTTTAGCAATTTCGCGGGAACCACGTAAGGATTTCTTTTTTTACCGACCTTGTCTTGAGTCGGAAATTGGCTTCCATTGACTTCCAATTAGAAGTATAACCTTTGGTTCTCCTGCTCCCCAAAAAAATAAGGTACAAGAAAATAAATGCCAGGTGAGTACGTGCGACTAATGAGTTCGCAATGGCTGTGAGTGAGCTGTGAAATGAAACCAAGAGTGCGAGTGCGAGTGCGAGGCCGAAAATAAGTGAAATAATGAGTAGGAGCGGTGGAGAATTGGCCGCGAATAATAATCTGGTTTATGGCCAAGACTCGGAGACTCGGAGACTGGAGACCCGGAGACAGCGGCCAGAATCCGTTCAGGCACGTTCGACTTATGGCTTATTGTATCCGCCTCAATGGCCAAGAGCCTCGTGGTGGTGCGTGTGCAGAGTTACCTGTGTGCTACCTGTGTGTGGGAGATGCGAAAGTTACGTTCACGTATAAAAGCCGTTGACAGTCCCTCAGCTCAACACATTCGAAGTCTGTCTCCCTTTGCAGCGACACAAGTCGAAGAAGTAACCATTACCAAAATGTTCAAATTGGTAAGGATCTTTGGGATAGTCACTGGATTGGATTACTTTAACGCATACTCTTTCCCGCAGTTCGTTCTCGCCGCTCTCCTGGCCGTCGCCGCCGCCAAGCCCGGTCACCTGGCCGCCGCTCCTCTGGTCTACAGTGCCCCTGCTGCCACCACCATCGTCCAGGAGCCCGTCCTCGCCAAGGTGGGTGCCGTGGTCAAGAGCGTGCCCACCGCCGTGAGCCACCAGAGCGTTACCCAGGTGCACAGCACTCCTGTCGTCGAGGATGTGGTGGCTCCCGTGGTCAAGACCACTGCCGTCCACTCTGCTCCCGTCGTGGCTGCCGCTCCGATTGTGAAGACCGTCGCTCCAGTTGCATACTCCGCTCCCCTGGCCTACTCCGCCCCCTCGGTTGCCGCCTACTCCGCGTATCCTTCCTACACCGCCCCTCTGACTTACTCCGCCCCCGTGGCCTACTCCTCGCCGGTGGCCTATGCCGCACCTGCCTCCCTGCTGCACCATGCTCCCCTTACCTATGCCGCCAGCGCCTGGTAAGAAAGTCATCAACGAGAACGAAAAAATTAGAGCGAAAAAAAAAATACAAAACGAATAAAAGTTAACTAAATGTGAATGCCAAAAAAATGTGTTTTTGTAGAAGAGAAGGGAGGGATTTAATGAGACAGTTAAGAAAGCAATTATTTTGTAATGACTTACATTCGAATTAAAGTTAAAATTAAACAACATCAATTAGAAGGCTTCAAATGTTCTAAAGCACAAATACAATCACCTTTAGTATACTTGGGAAAATAAAAAGTATGTTCCCATTTTATATATTTTAAAATTAAAGTTAATATCAAAATTTTGACAGTTTTAATGCTGTAACCCCTTTAAAGAATTTTGAAGAATGAGTTAATTGGTTGCCTGCGATCGACTCGGCTGTAAATGATGATTAAGGAAAAGTGAAGTTTATAGGGTCTTTCATAGATGCGTTTTAAAGTTCCGAAAAAAAATTAATATACAGCAAGTTATTGTTCAAAAATCTAATTTATTCCATTGAAAACTTGCGAAAAACTAACATTTATTATTTAATTAACGATAAAGTTAACTCTGAATTATTAAGAATATCACGGAATACATTTTTGGTTTTATTGTGACGTTAGATTCTGTTTGATTGAATTTCGAATTTTTATAGTTCTGGTTTTGAAATATTGCAAAATTAGAAAGAAGGTTCACAGCATAAATGTAGCTTGAGATTAAGGATTAACCACTGATACATCTACTTCAGATAGATGCTAGGATAGCTAGCTCCGCTCCAGACCTCGGGTCCATACCAACCAGCACTGCTGCCGGCATAGCCCAAAGGAGCATAGGAGATGGAGGTGGCTGGAGCATAGGCCGTCTTTAACAAAGGAGTGTGATCCACAATGGGTCGCCAATAAGGACGCTTCTCGTGCACCACCGTGGAGCTCTGATGGGAAACTGCGGCGGGCAGGGCCAGGTGTTCATAGCCCACGACACTGGGGGCATATTCCACGGTCTCATAGCTGGGCAAGTAGCTGGGACGAGCCTGGATCAGGACAGCCAACAATCCGCAAACAAGGAATACCTATGCGAGATGGAGGGGATATTTCGTAATCAAACTCTTATAAATATTAGTTAAGGCAACTCACAACTTTGAACATCTTCGCTGGGTGAACTCTGCAACTATGTTTGGCAGTGGAAGAAGTCACTGGGGTTTTATACAAGCCCCCAACCAAGGGAATTAGCTTCTTTACGTTAGAATTGGCACAAACAATCGAGCCATCATCTAAAATGTTGTCTGTGTTTTTTTTGGTTTGGCCCAACAGCTGGTGTTTTTTTGCGTTTTTCCTCTAGCGAATTCCCAGGCCCAGATGGCTCATTAGTGACCCATTTGGGCGGAACTGAGCGAGCCAAGTCGAGGCTGTTGTTCAGGCTGAAAGACCGAATGGAGCCAAGTCAAGCCACCCACAGAAATGCTACCTGGTATAGGACAGCACCCACACCCAGACCCAATCCAGTTTCAGCTTGGATTCCTGGCTCATTTCTTCTACTTGACTGGCACGGAAAATGTGGGACAACCATTAGCATAACTAGCAGCCAAAAAACTCTTTTTTCCAGCCTCTTTTCCTGCCTCTCGGCCCCGCCTCACTGGGTTTTCCTCGACTATTTTTGGGCGCCACCAACGCAACAAGCATCAAACGCCACATGTTGTCGAGCTCCTAACTTTGATTTTAATTAACCATGCACGCCAAGAGACTCCCAGCCCATTTGAGGCGACCTTGGCTCTAATTTAATTAAGAAGAAAAACACAGAAACAGAAGCATAAGCGTCAAAAAAAAGCCCACAATGAGCTTGTTCAGAAGCGAGAGATATAACAAGACGCTGACAGGGCCCGGAACGATATAATCATTGACCAAGTTGCTCTCATTGTGCCGCCGCCGCTGCAGCAGAATGCCATTGTTAGTGGATTTGGTCCACTTTGGCTTCTGGCCAAACACAACTCCGGCTTGAACGTGTAAATCACTCGAGTGTTTAGCGGTAGTTGGCATAAATCTTTGACCGGCACTTACCGCCGGGTGTAATAATTCCACTTGCAGAAGTGGCAACCGAGCTTAAAAAAAAAACATAAAAATATATACATGTAAGCGAGAAACTTGTCAGTAGTTTTGATTTTTTAAAACAATTTTTCTATCTTTTCTGAAAAAACTTTTAAACTCTTTTAAAAAATACCTGCCTACTTTTGAGCTGTGTTCTTTAAATAAAACTTGAACTCTAAGCTTTTCATGGCTTAAACAAGCTTTGGGCTTAAACTTAACCCATGCTGGCCTTTGTGGTTAATTAACCGCAAATGTGTGAACAGCAGAATTTCTGCCTAACCAAAAGGAGCCAGTAAATACTTTAAATTATTTGTTTAAAGGTTTTAATACGGATTAAATCAGGCTTAATTCTATAAGGAAATGCATGTGTTCACAGAACAAATGTTAAGCCTGGATTTTCAGCACACAATTCCATAAACAATCTCCTGGTTAGTTGAAATATTGACAAATGGACAAGAGTTTTCAAATTGTTTGGCTAATAGAAGTTGACGCTGTCCACTGGGACTGGCTCGAACTCAACTCGAGTCTGCATTTGTAGCTGTATCTCTGAGGTTGTCAGCAGGGAACATGCAACTTAATTAGTTTCCAGTAACCACTGTGGTTGCGTTGTTGCTGCCAAGTAGCAACACTTTAAGCTGGCCTTATCTGAGTGTTATCGGTGCGACTTGGCCTGGCCGAAAACAGCATTGAAAATCGCTCATACGCCATGTAATTAGATCTGTAATAGCCACATCCGCCTCCAGGCCTAAACGTTTGGGAAATGCCTCGTTTGGCCAGTTCTTGTGCCGCCGCTTTTTTTGTGGGGCGTGTGATCTGCATTGTCTTATTAATTTTAATGACTGAATTATACAAAACCCGACGCACAGGCAAGAGTTTTTTGTCGGTTGCAGCTCGGAAACGACTTCCTTGATTGCACAGAACTCCCAGCGGAGTTGATCGGCGTTGTTATTCTCAAATCGAATTCGTTTTGGAGTTTCTGGTTTCTGGTTTCTTGTAGCTTTTTTCATTTTTTTATGTAATTTACGTACATGAATTTAATGTTTAGCTGCGGCTATCATTAAGTCTAATTGACTTTTTATAGCTATTGCTGTTCTCAGCTTATTTCTGCTTTTGTTTGTGAGAAAACCGAAGCAGAGCGAACTTGAGCAGGGTTAGCAGTTCATAGAGCGCGACTTAGGGATGGCAAAATGATGTTCGTGTTGGGATTTATTAGATCGTAAATATATGGTAAAGATATCATACTAAACATCAACACAAATAACTCCTACACACAATCAAATTATAATGATTTGACTTAGATAGATATGGTCCAATCAGTAGTGGCTCAACCTTAGCCTTTCAACTGCTCGTGACTTAATTTCTTGCCACCTCTGATTAAGATATAGATACTGCCCCCACAGGTGTGCAATCATGCCTGGGATCTTGCCCAGTAATTTGATTTCAACTCAAGTTCAGGGTGAGTAACCACACAAGTCACCGAAATGCTCTAGAACAATCGGTGCGGCAACAATAAGCGGTGGCAAAAAGTGAAAGTCAAATTAGATGCATTAGAACCTTATGGAATTCGCCAGAAATACTTAGGTTCTTCTAAGAGGGGGGCAAGCGCACCCACACGATGGCTAAATTCAATTAAAAAGCACTAATCGAGTAACAAATAATTCGGACAGCCCCTCGCATAAATCTCAGCAACTGGGAGTCAAGCGATTTGCATACAATTTGGCGACACACAACTTTAATTTACGAGCTCGGAAAGGGGCGTGACTTGTTCAACATGCTGGTATATAGTATATATATATTTTTTTGGGGTTGTCAGTTTGTTATTGTTGCAACGGAGCTGCGATCTAACTACTTAATTATGAAGCAGATTTCAGTCTATTTGCATTGACAGCCCGAAGTGCCCGAGAGCGCGCGAGCACACACTCAGTGGAGCTATCAAATGATCTGTGACCAAAATAGTTTATATGTGGTATGCAGCATGCTGATCCACACCAACAACAAAAATTGTTATTAAACAAAAACAGAAACGCTCTACGTGCCATGAGCCACATTGCGCAATGTCCCTGCACAAAAAGAACTTAAAAGCGAAATGAAACCAACTTTTGCAAATGATAATTGTTGGCCCAACCTCGAGCTGAGCTGAAGGTAAATCTGCCACCAGTAGGGAGGACAAAAAGGGGGCTGGATGGGGCTAATCCACCTTAGCTCGCTTTAATTCCATTAATGAAAACTTGGCTCTCAGTCGGCGAGTGTGTTTCCATGGCTTTTCACAGCGGTGTCTGTGTCTCTGTGGAAAATCCAAGCATTGATTGCTACCCTAGGAAAATAATTACGGAATGATATTTGAGACTCATTAAAGAAATATGGCTTGCAAAAGTCTTCCATGGAAGAATGTTGCTTAATTAGCAGCAGCACTATATAATTGGTCTTAAGTCTGATTCTTAAATGTCAGAGGAACAATACATTAATTTGGAAGTTTAGTTGGTTTGGTAGATAAACTAGGAATCTCAGGATGTAATAATAATTATTTAAGGCCTTCGTAATCATTAAGAGAACTTTAGATATAGATTTAAAATATTACATGAAATGTATGTACGTAAATATGTTAATTGACTGTTAAATCATTAAATCAGGTTAACAAAAAATAGTCACATTAATTTTGAATAGTAAATGGATACTTAAGTGAATAACAACTAATTATTAAGCAATCTGAAGCTATAAAACAAGCACTACCAGCACCCCTTAAATATTCCCAGGGTACCCATTCCTCCTTAACCTTATCAAGAGTCTTGACTCTCTGCTGGCCATTGTTACAGTTTCGCAGTTGTTTCTGCTCTCTTGTTATTAATCATTATAAAAACGTCTAATTGTTGTACAACTCGCTACAGTGTAATATGCACGACATTGTGACAAAGGCTGAGGTACTGGGGTACTGGGGTAAGCACGACCTTGACCGCGTAGCGTAGCGTCCAACATGTGGTATACTTAATACTTAATTGGCCACACTCGAGTCACAGCCACAGATGGGAGTAGTCGTCAGGCCTTACTATGTATGCTGTGCTATGCAAATTGCGAACCGCCCAACCAACAATTATGTAAAACTATAACAAATTGTATAATAACTTTTTGCGGTCACATGCTTGTTTTGATACAATTCAGGTGAGCCGAACTAATCACCTCTATGGCATTCCAGAGTGTCCCCCTTGTGACATTTCCTTAGCCAGTCGGGAGACAAATTTCAGGTCCCGGGACTCAGTGACTATTTCCCCATAAAAATCACATAAATCAAGAGGGGGAAAACATATATTGAGTTGAGCTCTTTGGAGTTGATTTTGAGCTCTGGAAAATTGACGGCTTTTAATTTCGACTTTTGAATGATTTGTTGGCAATCAAAGAGTTTTGGGCGTCGCTTGGGAAATGCGAATTGGATGGATATTTCCCAATTGGGAGGCCATTAAAATGCAATTACACCAGAGCACTAGTAGAGCTAGGTGGTCGGTCAGCTGCGGCCTGAACCAGGCCCAGAAACCCAACAAGCCGAGTGGGTGGCAGTTTTGGTCTTGTGGCTTTTGGGCAGGTCGCTCGATCCAACGATCGATAGCCACGCAATTTGGCATCCTGTGTCCGGTGTCAATCAAGCCGCCTTCGATTTAGATTTATGCGACAATTTGGCCAGCATTTGCATAACGCCCGGGGTCCGGGCCAAATCACGAGGTGTTGGCTCTGGTGAAGGGTTCCGACTTGGTTTCACTCTCGCTCGGACTAAGCCCCGTTGATATGCAGATTGTCCCCCAATCAGCAGCGATGCCCAGGGTCAAAGCCGCACAGAATTGTCGCCATCGTAATTGTTTATTGATTTATGCGTCATAAACTTTAAGCCGCGCTTTGTTCGCCCTGGGAGACACACAGAACCCTAGGTTTAAAACCCAAATTCGGATCAAAACATTTTGATTCCAAGGCCCGTAACAAGCGTTTTGCAATTCTTTTCACGCCTCGTGTTCTCGGCAGATCTTGTGATTTGATAGAAGAATTAAGCATGGCTATTAGGAAACCTGGCAGGCCATTCCAAAGCCGGTAAATATGATTTACCTCTGTTTCCAATTGATTTCTCCACCCAAGTTACGCATACGCCGTGTGTGCGCGCGATAGCAAATCAGTTAAAAATTAATGCATGCAAAATACAGCCGAAGCAGCTGCAACTGGCCAACTGCACTATTAGCCCGTCCAGTCCCCAGGCTCAGTGTGTTTGTCAGTTATTAAAGTGAGTAATTTTTCACGGACCAGAGTCTGGGCCTATTTGGTGCGTGGAGAGGCAGCTCCGATTGATCATTTGCCTGCGAGCAACAGCATTTTCCACACCTACGGATCTTTATATCAGTAATGAGCTGTCAGTCAGTCACTCAGTCGGCTGGTCAGGCTGATTGATAATCAAGTGCGTGCTTGGCTTTTAGAAAGGATTTGCAGATCAGTAGTTGGAAAAGAGAGATATGTTTAATGGGCTTATACGATTGGGCTAGAGGAAATTGTGCGTTCAACTGATTAGAGTATTTTTATATTTGCATATTTATGTATATTGATGAATTTTATCTGTTTTAATTTAAGAAAATCGACCATATTTATTCCCTTTTACCTTAATATTTATCCTGGTAAAGATTTATGTCATTTTTTGTTGTATCTAATAAATATTTTTAAATTGCTCGATACATATATGTAAATATAGTTAAATATTCAGATATGAGGATATACTTATACTTTTATGAATATTATAAAATTGTATATTCTTCATTCATGACTTCAATTTATGAAAGGCACTATGCAGTGTCATATTTCCATAATTATTTGCAGTTCATAAATAGTTCTCAGAGATAGACTGTATAATGTTATTAGAGTACATAACTTTTAGTCGCCCAAGTTTTCTACTTATATATCTGTTATTCTTAAGACTAAAATACTATGTTCAGCATAGTTAATTGCCAATTTACAGCTAAAGAATATTTTTAAGTAATGCCTTGGCAGAACCGAAACCAGAATCAAAACTGGCATTTTCTCAGCTGGAAACCGGGGGAAAACAATTGTCTGTTTCCCCACCGACATGAATGGAAATATATAAAAAAAATTCCGTTAGAGCAACTGCCGCCGCTTGGAAGCCAACAATAGCTGACAAAAAAAAAGAAAAAAAAATAATAGCAAATTGAATTAAATGCCCATAGAGGTTTTCCATGAAAAGCGCTGGGACTGGGACTAGGGGGCCTCTGGTCTAAGCCGAAACCGCCGCGTGACCGATCGCGACTGATCTCTTTCGCGATCTGCTCGCTGGTCGGCAAATGCACAAAGCTTCGGGCGTGTTTCTGCGATTTGCTCTCCCTCTCTTTGGGCCAAGATTTGTCAGAATATTTCTCATGTTGCGGGTATAAATACGAGGGCCGGTCGAGACATCTAAGCATAACACATTCGACTACTCAAGAAGTCAAAGCAACCGCCCAAAACAAAGCCAGCAAAATGTTCAAACTGGTAAGGCCAAGGATACCGCAGGGAGTCAGGGATTATATACTATTTGTGCTCCCCAGATTGCCCTCATCTCTGCCCTGTGCGCCGTCGCCAATGCCGGAGTGATCGCGCCCTACAGCCATGGCTATGGACTGGGATACGGCGCCGCCCTGGCCCCGGCCTACGCTGCTCCGGCCGTGATCTCGCACGCCCCCATCATCAAGAGCTACGCCGCCCCCATTGTGGCCCACCCGGTGGCCACTTCTTATGCCAACACCTACAAGGTGGCCACCAAGGCCATTCCCGTCGTGCACGCCGCTCCCCTGGTCCACGCCGCCCCTCTGGTCCATGCCGCTCCCGCCCTGCACACCACCTCGACCTACCACGGCGGCTATGGCAGCTACGGATACGGTGGTCTGGGATACGCCGGCTACGGTGGTCTGGGCTACGCTGGACACGGATACCTGCACTAAGGATCTAGTCCTGAGGAAACCAAGCCCCCGTTGACGACCCCTTGAAGTGGATGATTCGCATTTTGCTGCCGTCAAAATGTTGAATTTGCATGTGCATTTCGTAGTCAGAGGCAGAAAAACAAAACCTTGAATTGTGTACAAATTTCAAAATCCTCAGAATCCCCAAAAAAACCAAAAACTCAACTTGAGACAGAGACATCTAGAGAACTAAGGACATTTAAGCGGGAGGCGGCGAGAGCGAGAGATTGAAGGAAGGATCAAGTTTCGTTGATTTTGCTATAAAGGTGCAATTCCCTGCCCTTGTGGCTTTGACACTTTCTGTAAATAAACGATAAATGACTCTAAACACTAAACTATAAAGTATTTTATATTCATTGATATATATTTACGGATTTAAGGGTACACTTAACTTGAAACTAAAAATAGAGGAAACTACAATAAAGAGATGGCAAGAGATTAGAAATGATAATAGTTGAAAAATGCATATATAGAGGTATCTTTTTCCACAGAAGAAGAACACAATTTTTAGGCATGAAATGCTTTTACATTTTATTGTAATATTTAAGTTAAGGCATGTAGCAAAAGAAATGATTCGGTGATTACTTTTTTGAACTATTTTATAGATTACAGAATGCTTTTTCGATCTACATATAATTTAGCTCAAACTGGGAATTCATTTTTCAACAAAAATATTCAGCTTTTAATAATACTCTTTATAAAATGCTTTTTAAGTTGAATCTCTGATATTATTCTATTAATCCGAGATCGAATTACTATGCAGCTTCGTCACGAGCATCTCACACCCAGACACCTGCTGGCGTTTCCATCACCGCACTCTTAATTCACTGCATCACTACCACACGATTTTCAACTCCCATTCGGCACTTCAATTGCACTTCAAATTAATTTAGCGACTTGGGAAACTCGCTCGATTCATATCGCCAGCCGTCAAGTGTTTTGAAATTTTTCAAAGGAAGAAAAAAATCAACAGCAAAAAATCAAAATAGCAAACCAAATTGTTTTATTGCAACGCCCCGGCCAAATGGCCACTCCCCCCGCCGCCTGGCAATTATCATCGCGGAGAAACGAAAGACTCAAGCGACAAACGCGTGCGCCCGTCAACAGGTTGACCGGGAAAAAAGCGGGGAAAAGTGCGTTGAAATATCTATTTATTAGTGCCCGGCCGAATGTCTCAGCTAAATGCTTTTTGCCCGGTTTCGCAAGTGAAAAATTGGAGCACATCAAGAGCTGCTCAGAAGTGAATTGAGCCACTTAATTACCTTTTTAGCCGTCCGGCTGATCCTGGCCCGAAAAGCCACGCATAACTCATGCGAAAATTGAAAAGTCTTGTATTAATATTTGCCTGGTGGCTAACTTGAAATCGATTTATGATTTTCCTTAATTTATTGTGGAAGCCGAGTGGAAATGCCGCTTTGAAGGGTGGGGTTGCTAAATATAATTCATAGCGCGCAACGTAATAATAATATAATAATAACAATAAGCCATTGTTGGCGGCTCTTCGACCTTGACAAAGTGCACAGCTCGATTTGCCCAAGACAAGTTTAATTCGTCTCAGTTCGGTTGGGAATAAATTATGCCGCCTGATCATAAACCATGTCATAATTATGGTTACAGCGACGACGACATCGGTGCCTTTGGCCAGTCAAGCGATAATTTGGCAACGGCCTTCGGAGACTCGCAGATTCGGAGATTCGCAGATTCGCAGACAAAGGTGGGCCAAGCTTCTGCTTCCTACATCTCCCATTCCATTGAATATTCATTCAAGCCCGTCGGCCGAGTGACACTAAGTGGATGCATTTTGCGGCAGCTGCTCTCATGGCACACATGCACCGGCTCTCAGCGCATTCCCACAACCTCGTACATGCCTCTTGTTGTTTTTGAGTGGAAATTCAACGCGTGGAGCTCAACGCTTTTCCCTCGAGTCTTTCCGGTTAGCCCGAGAGTATGCAAAGCTTAATTGAATTATTCAAGCGGAAAGTGGTTTGCATTTTGCTCTGCTTCTGTTAAGCATTATTAACAAGCCATTGACTTGGTACACAGGGCAAGGACCTTTCCCGGGATGCATGGACCAGCAGAGCTCGTTTTGGCCCCGGGCACTGCAATTAAAACCTGCATTGAAATCTGATTCTGACCAGAGGAAACATGATTCCCGGGCACAGTACAGTTAACACAACAAGATGGAAAATTAATTTCTAAGGGTCAAGCCATTTCCCGGGAAAGCTGATCCGCAGGCCGCAGGAACTGCACGTACTGTAGAACTGCACACGATTTCCTCGTGTTGACCTCGACCAGGGGCATTGACTCAGCTGCCACCCACTGCTCTGCCTGCTCTTAATTATTTCGTTGTTGTTTATAAAAGGGAATTGCAGTTGATAATCTAATGCAGTAGCGTCAGGGAGCGCACAACAGCTGTCCTTGCAGTGCCCTGAGTTCGTTGACTGTCCACACTGCGTATGAGCAATATGGAAGGGTTTATGAATTCTATTAATATCAAGTATACGTGCAATTGAAATTCCAAATGAAATTGCAATCATGGCTATGCTTTCGTTTCACAAATTAAACTTAGTTTGCCAAAGGAAATTGATTGATTTAAAGGATCATTTAAAGCAAATTCTCCCTAAATTCATGCAAATTTTCCTCAATACCTTGGCCACATTGTAGCATATTTTCCAGCTAACTTACACCGAGTTGAGTGAATCCAAGTAGCTTGCAACAAAGTTACGTTTTCGTGGGAAGAGAACTCGCATTTGTTGCCGAAACACGTGCATCGATTTAGTACGCATTACATTATATGTATCTGATGGCGGTGGTGCCTCAAGAGCACCTGTTGCCATCGGCAGTGGACGAAAAGTGGTGGAAATCGCGGGGCAACCTCTTGAGGAGCTCTCAAGAGCTGGGCGTGTGCTCCACTTGGCGCGGCACGGGGAAATCTTCGTGGAAAGCTCGCTGCTTTTCGGTTCAGCGAAGGTGAACATATCGATTTCTGATTTAGCCACTTTGTTATGATAATTTCGCCGGTTTTCCCTGGTTTATAGCCCGGCCCAGCCTCTTCCCACCGTTTCATTGTTTTGTGTTGACAATTTCGATGAGCGCGTGTCGCGCATTTGGCAGCCAATTTAATTGGCCACCCGTGCGGGAATTTCGCCTGTTTACGACAGATTCAGTCTTTTATGGAGCACGAGTTGCCCGCTTTCGGGCCGTTCCTGCGACCCCCGAAACGTACTGCCAACTTTCGGGCTTGGCCCTGCTAATTGAGAGCTTTGCCGGCTTTGTTGGCGGCGGCAATAAATCGACTTTTAACTGGCGTGTGATATTTTGGCATTTATATTTCGGCAACGGCCATCAATCAGAGTCATAAGGCATAAAAAGGTGCCTGGAACGTGATCGCAATGGGTTGTTGCAACTGCCTGCGCGACGGCGACGGCGGCAGTAAAAGTCGCACTGCACTTGGTAAATGTGATCCATGGATATATGTCCAAGTAAAGTGTGTTCATGCTAATGGCAACTGAACTCGGCTGACTTATCTTGGTTAAGCTGTGATTGGGGGTTATCTTTTAAAGGGCTTATTGGAAGGAAATAAAACTAAGTAGATAAAACAGATGAGATTATACATCCTTTTTTAAGTAGAACTTTTCTTAGTAAAAGAAATTGTGTAATTTATATTAAATTATAGTTGTTTTAGGCACTGGAGAGCTAATATTATTTTATTTATATTTTGAAATCAAAGAATAAATTTAGAATAAATACTAAGAAAGCCTTAATTCTTTATAGACTTTAAAAACAAAGAAATCTGGAAATTTCTAGTCACAATTTGATACTCTTAAAACTCCCCTATTAATTAATTAAGAATCACCCTAATTAATCCATTCAAAGGTTGGGTCCCCATCAGACTTCCCCTTGAAGATGGGGCATTGCAAAACTTGTCGCATGCATTTGCCGCACGATTCGCTTGTCGATTGCACGTCGTGCGCAGATCCCTTAATGGAGTTTTTACTTTTCGTACCTCTAGTACCCTCACTCCTCCCCAAAATCAGCATAATGTGAGCGACGCAACTCTCGGATCGTGGTATATAAACCTGCAATGGTCAACCAAAATCGATTCATTACGTGTGAAAGTGTCGAAGAGAAGTGACTTAATACGGAAATTGAAAACGGAAGAAAGCACAACGGGCACAAAATGTACAAAATTGTAAGGGCAAAGTGAAGTTAAAGTGTTTAATAATATTTACTAAATAAATAAAATGTTTATTACCTAGAGTATTCTGTTGAGTGTTCTGCTGTGGCTTGGTTCTCCTGTTTTCGGAAGCTTCTTCCACGGCCCATCGTCAGTGGGAGTTCCTGTGGGTGTTCCAGTGCCAGTGCCATTTCCGGTGCCTTCGCCAGTTCCGGTTCCTGCTCCCGTTGCTGTGCCCACACCCGTGGCAGTTCCTGCTCCTGTAGCTGTTCCTGTCTCGGATACTGTGACTGTTCCTGCAGCCTTTAGTGCTCATCATGCCTTTGCCTATGAAGCACCAGCTCCTCCGGCTATCTATAAGTACGCAGCAGCTTATGAGACACCTCAGCCGGTTATCAAGTATTCCCTGGGCGCACCAGTGACCACCACAACCACCACATACTCGGGATTCGCAGCACCTGCAGTGGCTCACTATGCACCACCGCCAGTGGCTCACTATGCTGCTGCACCACCGCCAGTGGCTAACTATGCTGCACCACCGCCACAATTCCTGACAAAATATGCTGCCCCGCCCACCGGTTACCAGTTTGCAGCTCCTCCTTCCTACGGCAGATACAAACTCCACTTCGGGTCACCGCCTCCTCATGCTCCGGCTGCGGTGTACGGAGCTCCTCCTTTTCCTCATCATGCTCCCGTCACCTTTAACTCTCAGGGCTGGTAACTCGAGAAACCCCAGATGGGCCCAGCCAGACGATGGGCTCATTATGCATAACTATGAATGATAATTTCCTCAAATTAGCAATTAATTAAATCTAAATAATGTTGTTATGTTTCGTATTATACGCGAGTCGTGGATTTATGCGAAGAACGCGCAGCGTAGCGATTTAATTATGCTTATATCGACAAAACCCATAAATAATTCAGATGTTTTCATGGCTCCGAGCAATTTTCGGCATCGCCAATTTGGTCAAAGGCGAGGCATGGCACTGAGAGGGCCCCAGACCCAGACCCAGACCGAGACCGATCAACGGTTATTAACTCCAACGGCTCCTCCTGACCCACTGACCTAACTCAACGTGTGAACGAGAGAGTCAAGCTCCCAGCCAATTGGGTCAATAGTTTAAAGAGACGATAAACATCTTAATTACCCTTCAAACCAGTGGGAAATAGGTTGAAAAACAAATAAATTTATGATTTCCGTGTTCGACGATTGAATAATAGGTGTCATATTTGCCAGTTGAGAAACTGGTTTCCTGCATAAACATTTAATAATTTTAAAATAATCTTTTATTCATTTAAAATGTTTTTTTCAATATTAGAATTCCCTAAATCTTGGCAAAGGGAATTAATTATAATTAAAGTGATTTTTAGATTAATATCGAAAATGAATTGAATTAATTTAAAAATACAAAAATATTTTTACTTCATTTTAAAAATTGTGTTTTCATTTGATTAAAAAAAAAACTACTAAAACAATTATTTCATTTTTATTTTATTTTTCAAAGTTAATTGTTTATTTTTTATTAAGTAAAAGCATTAACAAATTGAAAATTGTCACAAAATAATAAAACTTTATAGAATTTAAACGGGAATTAAGAGATGATTATTTTATCTGTTAAAACATTTGTTAACCATATTAGAAAGAAAAATCCTACTCAGAAAATGTATGCAACCAGCCATCATAATTAGCTTGGCTCTACCATAATAATAAGTTTTTCGTGTCCTTTCATAAGTTCCCCATTGATTTAATTTTAAAATATCCCCTTTTTTCAGTGTAATCCAAATTAGATGCGCATAGATTGTGATTATGCCCCACCGGCTGAGGTCAATCTGTGACGAGAGCCTCGCACCGCACCGAAAGAGAGCCAATCAAATTCAGAGACAACAATCGGGTCTTTAGCATGCAAATCTCGTACCGCACCGCTCCGATCCGCCAAAGTCCTCTGTTTGGGCTGGGGCTAATGGCTTTTATGTTTGTGCAGCTTTTCTGGCAGGAGTCACATGACGCTCTCGGTGTTTAATAACCTCAAATGCTGTCGACAGGCGGAATGGCTAGGAATGGCTAACAGGGGCTCTGCCCAGAGGGGGCTTGCTAAAATCCAGAGACAAGACACACACCGAGCCACTGGAGGCGAGTTAGTTTAGTTGCATAGTTCGGATGCCAATAAAAATGACCAACATTGATTTATATGCAAGGCAGCCAAATATCAATATTATCAATAGACAAAACTGCCCGGCAACAGCTTTGTTAAGCCACCGAAGAGCCAACAATCAAACAAAGTAAATAAACAAAGGCAACAAAATGCCAAAAGCTTCGTCTTGGCCTGCACTCAAGCGTTGTGGCTTCAAAAACATTCGAAATCAAAGAAGGCAAGAGACTGAGAGTGAGAGAGGGCAACAGGTCTGAGAACCGATCGCAGAGCTCCTCCTCAATACGCATATAAAAAGCATCTTCAGCGGCCTCACCAATTTTAATCAGCTGCCACAGCTGCGCCTGCGAGCATCACCAAATTAATACTCCGATCGGTAGCCGGATTATCGAACAAAAAAATATATTAAACTAAGAACAAGAACGAAAGAACAGTGCTGTGACAATGGCTTTCAATGTGAGTGATATCTGTGATAAAAAGCATCGTCAAAAGGTTTAATTAAACCTATTTCAGTTCTCCTTCTTGTGGATTCTGCTGCTGCAACTCCTCAGCCTGGCCCTGGCCGATGTCTCCCACTTGGAGTACTCCATCACGCCCAGCTCCCAGGTGGCCTACTACCATTACCCCGCTCCCAGCAGGCAGCAGCAGCAGCCGGCTGTCCAGCGAGTAGTCCAGCAGAGGTACCAACAGGTGGCGACCAAGGCAGCACCTCAGCAGTATCACCAGGTGGCCCGTCAGTTTGCTGAGCCCGCCCTGGAGCAGGCTGCCTTTACCCAGGCACTGACCAGCCAGGGTTATGTATTCGGAGCACCCTCGGCTCCACTCCAGGTGGCCTCCTCGGCGCCACAGGCTCAGGCGGCAGCCTTAGGTGGAGGAGCGGCCACAGGAAGAGCCTTACCCTCGGCCAGTGTGGACGCCAATTCCCTGAATCTCAAGCTGCCAGTGCCCTTTGGCATTGCTCCCTTGAATGTGGCCCAGCTGCCGCTGCAGGCCGGAGCACCCTACGCGAGTGTGCCGAGGACCACGGGCCTCACCTCCTACGGAACGCCGCAGATCCAGAGGCGTTAGCCTGCCCCTCCTATATAGGCCCTAGAATAATAATAAATTTAACCAAGACGAGGAGAGAGCCATCCCGACTGATCATCAAACTGCGGTGGCCTCTCCTCCTAGTGAATACCACAACACACATTGATAATAAACTTGCCATCTAAGCTTAGGTTTTCGGTGCGAGCTGTGAGTGCTTTTTTATTGGCCATTTTTCGTCTCATTGCCATCGATGGAGACTGCATTTGCATAATGTTTTGAAGGTCGCGGCGCAGACACGGCTCAGAAAAAGAGGTCTGCGTTTACACCTTTCACTCTCCTCGGATGGTTTAATGGCTGGGCATTTACATACGTATACTCATCAATCGGGCCAAGAGATCTTCATCATTTGCTCCTCACAATGGGGCCTTAAACTTGGCATTGGAAATGGCTGAGAAAAAACGAGAAAAAAAAATCGGACCTTAGCCGCAGCGTCTAAGATCTGACGTTTATTTATGAAAGCCAATTAAAGTCAAATGTCATTGATCAGATCTGGGAACGGAACTGGGAACAACTGGGAACTGGGACCTGGATCTATATAGATGTTTATGGCAGGGGGATAGAACCTGCTTTCCCGCGAAAACAACAAACAGGAATTTGAATGTGATCTGCATAAATTTGGTTTCCGAAAATCCATTAAAACAAACGGTACTGACGACAACCAAATAATTCTTAATTCCCAAAGGGGACATCATCGCCTCTGAAGGGGCTCGAAATCAGCTTTGGCACTGCAATCCAATGAAAAATCTCGACTAGGAAGTGAGCGGATCGCACCAATCTCAAGTGGAGTGTCAAAGACAAGAAGGTGCTGGTGATGACGATGATGATTATGGTTATGATGGGCAGCTGTGTACATATTTCCGTGCTTGACTCACTGGAAAATCGACGGCGTCATCGGTAGAGAATTTCAGCCAAGAAGTTTACTTGATCTCAACAAGTAGAGAGCGAGAGGTCAGCAGTTGGATCTTACCTGTGGTTAGGATTGGATCAGTCCCATGTGGATACAGACCACAGTATACAGTTACATGCGTGGGGCAGCTCTATCTGCAGATCATCGAATAAAATATATATATCTCGCCCTCTCGACTCGTCACCAATACGGCCTTGAGATCGTCGTCATCATCTGCGGATCGGATTCCAGAAGCAGCTAAGGCAGAGATGCTCTGTTCAACTTGAGGAGAAGAAAATATATGAATTATGTATTTTATATATTAGGGAAGAGTGTAATATAAATGATTCAGTAACATTAAATAAATATTATGACTTAAAGTAACTAAAATCATGTTGATTCTATTTTAAAGATTGCCTTCCGGAAATTCTTTTTTGAAGTTACCTCTGTAATACAACAAAATTACTCTTCTCCTAAAGGCAAAAACACTGTAAATCTCAGAGCCAACAGTTCATCGGATGACGAAGATGCTGACCAGGCCAGCACGTGACCAAGAGAGCGGTGACTTCGATGGCTCATTAAGTCCGCAAGCCGGTTTCGGCCACATGATCGCCTCCACTCACTCACTCTCCGCTCCCTCGTTCCTCGCTGGCCAATTAAGCCGGCTCGAAATAATTGAGGCAACTCCATCCATCCAGCGGCACCTCCATCACATCCTGTGGCCAGATGGCGTCAAGGTCAAACGGTGCTGACACGAAAACAAATGAAGCCTCCGATGCACGGCGGCAAGGATGAGAGGGAAATTTACGAGCGCCTTTTATTGGCAACTCTCTGCTGGCCATTAAAAAGCGAACTAATGAGACATTTAGTGGGCCGGAATGGCAGCCCAGCGGGGAACGGCAATTTTTAATAGCCAATTTGGCTTAGATTGCGTCCAGTTCAATGCAAGACGACGCACATTGATGGCCCAAACAGACTGCAAATTACGCATAGACAGCTCGGCCACCAAGGGAGCCTTTGAATGCATACAAATGTCGATCGGGGCACTGGGAAAAGTAAAGCCAACTATATATATATTCAGAAGTAAGCAAAAGTCTTTAAAAAATAGCTTAGTTAAGGCTTTTGTTTATTTAGAACATTTGAAAATGAATTAAAAGACAAATCAAGTAAAAATTTAATCATATTTTCCTTACTTATTCTCGTCCGGGTACGACTACAATTTCTCTCTCTGTGCACCCATTTCGAGCGACAACTTGGACAACTTCCGACAATACATTGGGCAATTGAAGGCGGATCACGTCTTGGCCAAATGGCGATCATGTATGCTGGCTGGCACTCGCCCAGGTGGGCCAGCAGCAGCTAAAGAAGAAGCGACCAAAAAAGTCGGCTCAGACAGAATGTCCCCCAAAGAGCACGGATATGGGCACGAGCTATATAAGCCACTGAGCTGGCTCCCAATGGACATTATCGCTCAAGAGCTTTAGAAACCACCAACCCCCAGCCAGCAAAATGTACAAGTTTGTAAGTTGAACCAGCCATTGGGGATTAGCTCCCGAAGGGAAAGGATCATGTTACTGATTGATTCGTTTATTTACAGTTGGTCATCGCCGCTCTGATTGCCTGCTCCGCGGCCAAGCCCGGTGTGGTGGCTCCTCTGGCCGCTGCTCCTCTGGCCTACGCCAATGCCCCGCTGTATGCCGCCGGCGGCAGCAGCCAGGTGGATGTCCGCAACAACTATGACGGCACTCTGTCCTCCTACACCACGGCTCCGTTCGAGTTCACCGCTCCCTACTCCAGCCGCTATGTGTCCGGCATCCCAGCTGCTCCCGCTGTAGTGGCCAAGTACGCAGCTGCTCCTCTGGCTGCTCCAGTTGCTGCCCCTCTGGCTGCTCCAGTGGCTGCTCCTCTGGCTGCTGCTCCCTACACCGCTGCTTATGCCGCTCCTTATGCTGCTCCCTATGCTGCTCCCTATGCCGCTGCCTACTCCGCCTATCCCTATGCCTCGCCCTACCTGGCATCGCCCTACACCGCTCCCTTCGCTGCCGCTGCCCCAGCTCCAGTGGTGGTCTAAGGACGCACCTGTGAACCCAGACAATCTCTAGACAATTTCTGTAAACAATTTTGTGATTAAAAACGACAAATTAATGATCAATCTATGAATCTTTTGTTTTTTTCGGGAAATAATTATTGCCATAAATAATTACATTTACATAATTTACAAAACAGTATAGTTTTAGCTAATTTATGGGTTATTTATAGGTAAAAGTATATAATTTCTCGGCAAGATCATGATGGAATTATACGTAAAATATATCTTCATTTATCAATTTTTAATCTGTGACTATATATTCTATAGAACATGAACATATAATACATTTAAATTAATAATCTTAACAGCAACTTAAACTTTGGTAATAAAAACAACTAAAGTAAAACCTACGTGCTTTTAAATTTTTCAATGTTTTTATGAAGTTTATTTCATTTTTTAACCTTTTTTATCTGTTTAGATATACAGTTAGTTCTCTAGTGACAAATAATTCCAGTTACTTTTATTGGAAATTTTCCTGGAAAAACAAATATTAGCCCAAATAAATCCTAAATACAATACAATGGAAATTCAGGTTAAGGAAGTTCGTAAATAACCCAAATTGTCTGTGTGATTGCGTTGGCACCTTAGGCGCAATCGATTGTTATTTATGGTAAAAGCATTATTTATTGGCTATCATAATCATATTCCACGTTTGGATTACTGTCAATGTCTGGGCTCGATACCATTATATAATCATGGGCCGTGCTTTCAAATCGGCCAAGAAGTTATTGGCCCCTCGGTCGATCGGTCGCAGTCACGACTCGCTGACCAACTAAGCCGGATTGGGACTGGGTTACCTCACCGCCCAGCGACCCAACCCAGGCAAGCCGGCCATAAAGGCTATGAAAGTGAAGAAATGCAAGTGCAAGTCTTTTGACTGAATTTCCCTATAAATATTTATGGCTCTTGACAATGGAGAGACATTGGCAGTCGAACCAACAGGTCGAGCACATCGATCGACAAGCTAATTCCCCCCAAGAAACCAAAGAAGCCATCACCCAAGCAAGATGTGGTCACTGACATGGGTGAGAGGATTCTAAGAGGACTCTTTATTACAGAGGCCTTAATTATAGTTAATTATTTTCATAGGCATTTGCCTTGGCCTTCCTTCTGGTGGCGGCCGGCGAGGCTAAGCCTTCGCATCATCACTTCAATCACCACTTCAATCACTTCGATGGACACCACTTGGATGCCCTCCATGCCCTACCACATCACTTGGATTACGCGGTGCAGGAAGCCGTCCTGCCAGCTCCAGCTCCAGCTCCTGTGCTGCCTGCAGTGGCTCCTCCTCCGGCCTTTGCTCCTAGTCCTGTTTATGGTCCTGCATCGCCGGTTTACGGTCCTCCGCCATTGGATGGTCCTCCAGCACCGGTGTTTGCTCCTCCGGCACCAGTTTTCGCTCCACCAGCACCAGCCTTCATTCCTCCAGCTCCTGTCTATGCTCCGGCACCGCTTCTTCCAGCTCCAGCTCCATTGTTGCCCGCTCCAGCTCCTCTTCTACCAGCTCCAGCCCCACTTTTACCCGCACCTGCATGCCTGCCCGCTGCAGCTCCACTTCTGCCGGAGTTCCACCTGCCCACCGTCCATCACCATGTGCTGCCACCCGTCCTGGAGGCAGTACCCTTCGCACCCAGTTATCGTGCCATTCCCGGACCTAAGACCACCACCCACAAGGTCTCCATTGGCTATGCCTTTCCCAAGCTGCTGGCCAAGCCGCATGTCCACCTAAAGGCCCTGCCCCTCAAGTGGGCTCATCACAAGGACTGGTCCTTGTTTTAGAAACCCGAAGGGATGATGGAGAACTCACCAAAGAATCATCAAAGTCAGCTAGTAAATGTTACATTTTAATCTACGAATTAAAAAATTATTTATCGAATACTTATAGTTAAATAAAACGAAAATTTGTATATAAATCTGACAGTTTTTTCAAATGATTACATAATTTGGGAATACATGTAGGTTCAAATATTAGGCATTTAATTTCCTTAAATGGTCTTATAATATATACATGGCTTAAACTCTTGGAATTCCCAGAATTCCGAAAGAATGTAACCAGAAATGATAAAATCATAGGCACCGCAAAAATTAGCCAAAAGAAACATAACTGATATCTGATTCAGACTCTCATTACGAGCCAGACGCGTCGTAATGCCGCCAAATTTGGCTAACACACACTCGCCACACACACTCGTGTAGGTCTTGGTAACACAGAAATGTTGTTAGTGAATTTCCAACCGCACGCAACAAGAAATCAAATCAGAAATTCCAGACACAGCCGCGGCCCAAACACGCGACAATTGCTGCAGAGCTGGTAAAAGAGTGGCAATTCGATTAAATGACTTAACCAGGCGGCCGTTGGGGGTGGTAACACGCAAATACACACACACTTTTTTGGCTAAATACTGGTGGCTTTAGCCCAGTCAAAAAAGTTGGGAAGAAGCTCGACTCGCAAACGAAATCTTGCCCAACATTGGCCTAGGTTATGGTCGGGAATTGCGTGCAATTATGAAAGTGTCGTTTTCGGGGACACTGCGACGTAAGAGGCGACCAATTGATTATTAAGTACATATAGCCACAACACCCCGATCCAACCTTCATCGACGCCCAATATAGAAAGTCTTCCAAGGTGTTTTCGTATGCTTCGGCACGGATTATCCGCGGGTTACAGAATTATAAAAGCATTGCCCACCGGACAATCGGACATCACAGTTCGCTCTGCCCTCCAGCTAATCACAGCTAGCCCAGCCCCTCCTCAATCCAAGCAAAATGTTCGCCAAGATTGTGGTGAGTTTTTCGGAAATATCTTCCTCATAGGACTTCCGTCAAGGATACTCATTTTTGTGTTAATTTCCGCTTCAGCTCGTCGCCCTTTGCGTGGCCACTGCCCAGGCCGGTCTCCTGCCCTTCCATGCTCCTGCTCCTCTAGCTGCGCCTCTGGCTCCATTTGCGGCTCCTCTGGCCGCACCAGTGGCTGCTCCCCTGGCTGCTCCTGTGGCCACCGCCGGTGTGGTGGCTCCCTATGCCTCCAGCTTTAATGCTCACCGAATCAACCACGCCGTGGCCTACCCAGTGGCTCCAGTCCCGGCACCAGTGGCCTTCGCTGCTCCCGCTCCCGCTCCCCTGCCTGTTCCTGTGGCTGCTCCTGCGCCGGTGGCCTTCGCTGCTCCCGCTCCTCTGCCAGTGGCTGCTCCTGCTCCAGTTGCCTTCGCTGCTCCCGCTAAGGTTGGATTCGGTCTGCCTGCCTTTGCTGCTCCCGCGCCTGCCTTGGCTGTGGCAGCTCCCCCCAAGGTGGCTTTCGCTGCTCCCGCTCCAGTGGCCGCTCCTCTGGCTGCTCCTCTGGGATTCGCTCCTGCACCGGCGCCCGTGGCCTTTGCTGCCCCCGCCAAGCTTGGATTTGCTCCGTTCGCAGCTCCAGTGCCAGTGCCAGCGCCTCTGGCCGTGGCCCCCAAGTTCGCCGCTCCCGCCCCGTACTTCTTCTAAGGATTTAGCCGCAGGATCACTCAGCTCACGCCCATCCGTCCTATTAGCTTGTAGAACTTAGTCCAAATCATCATCCCCAGAGAGCAGCAATGCTTGGCGAATAAATAATTGAAACATATGTAAATCCAAATATGTGCTGTTTACTTGGGTTTACTAATACATCCGTAAAAAGACAGCAAGAAAGCCAAGAAAACAAATAAAAATATATTTAAGATTGCGGTAATAACTGATGTTTTATTGATGCAGTATTCAGGACTCGGAATCGGGGTCGGGGACTTCAGGACCACCGGGGCTGATCAGGTCCACCATCCAGAACAAGCACTGCTCGTAGATTATCTTCCTCACTTTGTCGGCCATTGCCTTGGTTATCTCTCCCTTCTCCAACATCTCTTTCAGGATGCACTCCAGCAGGGCGTCGCGGAGCACTGGAAAGGCCATTTCAACGTAGCTTCTTTTCTTCAGAGTTTTTTTCAGGGATCGACGAACTTCTCATAGGCGAAAATAAAATTGAATGAAAATTCCTATGCAAGTTGACAGTACAAGTGTTTACAAGATGTCAAAAAAAAAAGTTGCCACTTAAAAAAATTGTAAACGCTTACTTACTAGGCTACAACCCTAAAGGTTTGCTTCAAGTCAAGCCAAAAAAAATACCGATAGATTTCATTAATATTCGTTTATTTCTATACTTAAATAATAAAAGCTATGACATAATATATGAAGTTCAAAATAAAGGAGGAGAAGGTCGGGAAGTATTAATAATCATTGTCGAACAAAACCACAATTAGCTAGATTTATAACATACATTTATTTAAACACATAACTATATTCAAGCTAAATATTAATTTAGTTACTTTTGTCTTGTTTTTATTTTATTTATTTACTTATTTTGTATTTCTACAAAGTAATAAAATATTTTCTTATCCCTATTCTTCCCTCGGTTCTTCTAGAACCGCGTATGCTTCACATGACCAATCCGCTGGAAGAGTGGAACATGCTCGTAGGGCGTGTGTGAGATGGGCACGGAGTCGTAGGTGACGTGGGCAATCTTGGTGAGTGGCGCAACAATGGTGTAACCCGGATGCTGGGCCAGCTCCTGCGGCGTGGAGGCCACCGGCAGAGGGTGATGGTAAACCAACGGATGATGGTAGATAACCGTGGCGGCCAGGCCCGCACTCAGAAGGGCGAATAGCACGAAAATCTTGAGGGTAGATTCGAGATGATAATTTCTAGAGAATCTGACTAATTGCCCCGTTTACCTTGAGCATTCTCTCCGGTGATATTCTCGCTGGGACTGCACTTGGACTAAACAGAGATCGGCCGAAGGCCAATGAATTTATAGGCTCGTCTTCATCGCTGGACTTCCAGCTTCCTCCCAACCTGGGCAAACAGTTAGGAACCGGTTGACACTCCCCTTGGAGTGTTTCCACTGCATTTCCTTGGGGAACCTGTTGCAACATCCCATATAGTAAGCCACATCTCCCACTACTCCACTGGGCCTTTTGTCCCCTTCTCTTCGAGAAAACCCGTTTTCAAGTTCAAGTTTAAAGCGTCAGCGCCGCCGAAGATTGTCAAAGTGTCAGTGACTCTTTTGTGCACTTAATTATGCCTCTTTTACATTTCTTCGTTTTTGTTTTTGTTTATTTTCAGTCTCTTTATTTTTATTTATATTTATTTATGGGTTGTGAGTTGTGAGTTAGTTGGTCGCACGTCTTCGGATCTGGCTTTATTTCCCCGTTTTTATTGTCTCTCAAAACATAATCATTGCCCAATCTTGTGTTTTTGAGCTATTTTTATGTGGCTTTCGGAGGTGTCAAGAATTGATTAGTTTGTCTTCATTTAGCGGCGATTTGTGCTCTTTAAGCTCGAGCTGTTATAATCGTCGTATTTATAATATAGTAGGGCATACCCTGTATAGAAGGTAGATGGGGAATTTTTTAGTGTCTTTGTCTTTAAGTGAATTAATTTAGAGCGGTTTGAAATTAATTCAAAGGTAGTTTTTTGGGGCCACAGAAATCTTTTAATAATTTATTAAACATAATTTAAAAATTATTTAATTTAAAGATCTTTATAAAGGTTTATTTTCGAATATTCCAGAGACTTTAAACCTAAGTTAAGCTTGAACTTTTATAAAGAGTAAACCTTTCTAATACATGTTTAAGCGTTAATTATTGATGTTAGTTTTCGAGTATATTTTTACTATCTTAAGACTCTAAGAGTATCTGAATATCAACTTGCCGGAAAAGAACAAAACTTAATCTTCTTGACTTTATATATTTCTACTGACTAAAAATCCGAGGCTCATTGACCCCGAACCAAAGCCAAAGTTCTTAGCCAAATCTGATTGGAATCACATGACTGATCCGCTGGCAAAGGCCACCCACAAGACCTAAGCTGTCCACAGGCAGAATTTCAAATATATATATAAAAAAACTGGAACTGGAACTATTGTAAACTGGTAAATGCCAAACTCGATTGCAGATTATACAATGGAGGCCCAAAAGGCGAAGCCACGGCCCAAACGCAACGAAAACAGGTGTTGGAACTCGGCTTCATTCACTGCCTGCTGCCACTTAGGATGGCTGCTCACTTGGGCAACTCCAGTCCAATGAATTAGATTTAATTTGCGAAGTTGCACTCACTGCTCATTAGATCATCGATGTCCATATGGGGGATGCAATCCGCTGCACTGGGGATTGGTATAAAAGAGCCAGGCCGGGATCAGCGGCAGTAACACATTCGGTCCAGCCTCTCTAGCAGCAGCGGAAAAATTATAACCAGACATGTGTAAAGTGAGTAATTAAAGGATATCTAAAGGATAAAAAGAAATCTACAGGATAAAGGAATATATCAATTAAGAATATTCCCTAGTTAAGTTATTCATGGAAACAAATTAGTTTAGGGAACGAAGCCTAAAAGCTTTTAAATGTCAGCTTATAGAGAATATCATTATGATTGTTAATCATTATTGATTGTTTCATAATTAAAGATCACACACACTTGTCCGTCATATTAACACATCAATGTGTCATTAAAACAATATTTGTATTAAGTATTAACGAAAGTTCTGGGATGCATTAAGGCGTGCCATTCTCTGAGATTCTCATTCGACTTTGTTATGGTACAAATCATTATAATATTAACCATTCCACAATTAGTCCCCACTAATTCAAATCTTACTTTCTGAAATGAATTTAAATTTCTGCAGGAATAATTCCCCTTTTTAGTATTTTAGTAAATATATATATAAATTAATGTTAATTTTTATTATTTCCCAGCTGATACTCGTGACAATCCTCTGCCTGACGGCCAGCAGCCTGGCAGCTCCTGCTCCAGAACCTGCACCCGAACCAGCTCCTGCTCCTGCTCCCTCGGCTAGTATTGGAATAGGCCTGGGACATGGCTACGGCGGATATGGCCTTGGATTGGGATTAGGAATCGGTCACATTGGCGGCATTAGCCACATTGGACACATTGGCGGCCTCTACGGCGGTCACTACGGAGGATTGGGCCTGGGCCTGGGACTGGGCTACCATGCTCCCATCGTTTCCAAGACCATCATTGGCAAGAGCTATCTGGGCGGCTATGGCTTGGGCCTGGGCCATGGATACATTGGAGGCTACGGCGGACACGGACTCTACGGACATGGCCTGGGTCTCGGTCTGGGCTACGGACTGGGCCATGGCTACGGCTACGGCCATGGCTGGTAGAGATGTCAATCCGGATTCAAGCCAAGTGGAGCCAAGGCGAGCGTGCAGCATGTGAGAGCTTCAATCGAGTCATTTACTTCGCAGTACCAAGCATTACGATAGCCTTAATCAGTCAATCACTCAGCAAGTCAATAAATCAATAGACAAAGAAACGAACATCAAGAAACCAGTATCAATATGCGTTGGAAAATCTGACATTAAATCGGAAATTTTGAATATTTTTTGGGGTTTATTTCGAAGATTTAAAAAATTAATGCGAATGGAAAAATAATACTATGTTTTAAGGATCTATGATACTGTATTCTTGCTTTCAACAATTAAGTGGGACAAGTTGAAGAAGAATTGACAAGATTTTAGACATTTTGAATGAGTTTTAAATGTAGAACCAAGAAACTCGGAAAATATGGGAAAAATAATAATAATAATACTTATTAGACTACAACACTGCATTCCTGGTAAATTTAAATTATGACACTCTTAAGAAGCACAAACTATGAGTTAAATTAAAGAAACACACCAACCAAAAAGAAACTCGTGATCTTTTCTAAAAATCGAATTATATTTTTACATCAAACTCACTGCTTTACATAATTTTGCTTTTGTACAAGAAAATCTCTGCTCCTTCTGTGCTCCTCGTTTATCTCTCTCAGTTTTTTCTGTCTGTGTACTCAACTTCTCCTTGCTCCGATCCTAGCGAAACGAAAGCGATGCAGGAAACAATGCTGGACGGGATTCTTCTCCGTTTACCACCCATGAAGACCCAACTGGGGATGCGCCAGACCCAAGGAGCCATGTGCCAGACCCAAAGGACCATGCGCTAGGCCCAAGGGAGCGTGGGCCAAGGACAACGGAGCATGGGCCAGGGACAGCGGTGCATGGGAGACGGCCAGCGGAGCATGGGCCAGAGCCAGAGATCCATGGCTCAGGGCAGGCGAGGAGTAGATAGCCGGTCGGGCCAGAGCCGGGGCGGCATAGCTAAGCCTGGGGGCCAGTCCGTAGGAGGCGTACGAAGGAGCGGCCAGGGCATGTCCGTAGGAGACGGCCGGTGCAGCTCCCAAGTATCCAGGAGCACCACCCAAGTATCCTGGAGCGGCGGCAGCGCTGGCCAGGCAGAAAACGGCGAAAACGAACTGTGGAAAGGCAAAATAGATCCACTTACACACCAAGGAACACCTTCAAAGGACTTTCGAAGCACTTACGTATTTGAACATTTTGGGATTTGTTGCGGGCTGAACTCTTGGCAAGAACACAAAGCTGAATAATGCCGCTGTCAGAAGCACAAATGCTTTTATAGCCCGAACCTGGCCAAAATGTGGCCCGAGAACGGATCCGAGCTGGGGCACCCAAGACCAGGCCCAGAGACTTGGCCAAATGCACTTTTACTTTGGTTCGACCGAGAGACTCGGCCCAAAACTGATTCGGCGGCCCAGAGAGCCATGCAAAGTTGGCCGGTCGGGCCAGGCAGAGATGGAGCTGGAGATGGAGGCGACAGCGCCGGCGACTGTGACTGGGGACCCGAAAGAGCACTGCCTGGCCCCGCCCCAGACAACGCGGATGTTGGTCTGGTCTGCGATTTGTCATACCCTTTCAGGAGGTGTTATAGGAGTTTTAAGGATTTGAGCAGAAAATGTAGTTGCAGCCTTGAAAAAACATTAGACACTGAAAGGTGAAGAGGACTATCCCCGAAATATCTATCAGTTATCCAGAAACAAATCTCCCATTATTACAAAATTTTTAAAAATATAGTTTAAATAAGTTTGAAACTAGTTAGAGTATCTCCACTTCTTTGCTCAACCTTCCCTCTGTTTTGATTTTGAATAATTTCTGATATATTTGTGCTGTTTTTTTTCTGTTTACCATTTTGCACGACAAGGTGTGTGTGAGAAAAACTTAAATTGCATTTTGTTTCTCGGCTTTTTCGATTCTTTATTTTCGTGCGGCCAACAAGTTTCCACTGAAATCATTTAAATGAGCCGCAGCGAATGCGTGAGCTGTTAGAAATTTTCACAGTAAATGCTCGAGCATTCAGAGACTTAAAGTCTTAATTACAACACAGAGCGCAGAAATTAATGGGCGTGGCAGCCACACACCTGTGCGTAAGACCGATGCCAGGCCAGACTCGTTTCGAGACCGCTTTATGTGGGGCACAAAGTCAAATCGGCACTTTTGTGTGCTTAGAACAATATAAACGATCTCCGGCAGAGGCAGAGGCGTTGGCAAGGTCGTTCTATAATGGGGGAGGGGTTTTTCCTTCGCTACGCCTCTGGCGAGCGTAACTTATGATCTGGAGGCCATAACTCATATGACAGAGTGCAGCAACAATGCCGAAGGAGTTGTGGCTGCCTGTTAATTGCCAGTGATTTTTTTGGCCCACTCTATGCATAATTTTCACAGCGCTTTACGCAAGTCTAAAGCACTTAACACTTACCGAAGGGGTTTTCGGGTCTCAGGTGTTTCAGGGGGAATTTATAAGGAGGTATTACTCGCAGTCGTAGCACTTGTTGAAGTCTCCGCCCTGCAGGCGATACACATGCGTGATTTTAACACTTTTTGCAAGCTATATAAATGTCTAAGAACTTGTGAGTTCTGGAATAAAGTAATGACAGGAATTAGAAGAATTATATTTGTATTATATATTCATAAGAATAAATAAAATTTATATAAAACCCTCCATCTAAAATTTTTCTTTTTTTTCTTAAAATGGGTATTTTTAATATATAAAATACTTGTATTTGTCTTTCTTAAAATTCATATATTCCGATATATATTCCATATTGTTAACTCCCTCCAAGGTCCAAATCCTTTATTATTCTTAGTTATATTCTGTGATTTATCATTATTTGGTCAAATGTTTAAAGCGCAGTGAATGAGCCATTTCTGACCCTATGAATCATATATGTTTATATTTTTATCATTAACAGGCGAGAAAATTAAGACAACAAAATCATTATCATTAAAATGGCCAAAATTACAACAATTTTTAATATTTTAATTTTTTAAATTCAGTAGCACGGAATAGCATTCGAAATTGATGATTCCTTGATTCAGTTAAAATATTTTTAAACTATAAAAATATCAATAAATATTTTTTTTATGAATGCGATTAGTTGATGATTTCTTGATACCTTAACATGGCTAAAACGCTAGCGATTGCCAAAAATTAAAATCTAAATTTATTAATAATAATAAAATGTGAGAAATTTGTTTTAAATGTTATCCAATTTTCGGTTTTCCGAACTTTCCTTCTTGTTTTTCCTTAACCTGTATTACCAACCCGGCAACAGTACTCGCCAACGGGTTAATAGAAAAGGCTAAGGCCTCGTCCAGAAATGCCTGCGGGCGAATGGAAAGGCAGCGATCTAGTGACAATTACTATTAGGTGCCGGAGAAGGCTAGAGGGGGACATGGACAGGGGTCCTTGTCCATGCGTAACGCGAAGGGGATTTGCATACGCATACGCCGTGTGGGCGCTACAGGCCGCCAGGGTACTGGCTAGGCGAAGTTCTCCGCCCGAATTGCGCTTTTGGGCTGTAAATCAAACTTGCCAAGCATTTCAATTAAGAGCCTCCCGAGATCCGGCTCTGGGTGTACGTATCTACACAGTGCGAAAAATCGCTGGCAATTAATTTCGTGGCACTTGTGCAACACAGCGATTAAATCAAAATGCAATTTATTGGGCACCCAGCTTGAAATCCGATCTTGAACCGGGTTTCTTGCTCTTATTGATGTCTCCGCAAATTGATCGCAGCAAGTTCTAATCGCAGGCCCAGTCATTATTATTATCGTTTCAATGCTCTCACGCCCGACAGTGTACGACTGTCAATTAGACAAGATTGTTGTAATCGCCGGGGCAGTCGCCTGCCAGCGGGGCGTAATTATACATCTGAGCATTATAGGCCTAGGAGTCTTGTCCCTTGTCGGTCTTATCAAAATTGGCAGGAGATGGCAGACTATGATGGGTATGCGAATGTGGGATACTCTAGGCTTAAAGCATTTGATTTATTCTGCTGTTTTCATTTACATAGTTTCTGATTGTTAATGGGGTCATGACACTTCATGTTGTCTTCGTTTATTTGACTCTAGACTATAAGTATCTATGAAAGCAAAAGCTTTTATCATGTAATGGGATATACACTACATTTATGGTTTTATTAATTGCCGGACTTTTTTTTCGATCTATTGGTTTTATTCTTTATGACACTACATTAGTGTTTTTACTAATAGGGTTATGACGATGCCTTGTTGCTTTTTTATTTCAGAAGTTTTCCTTAGGGTTTTTTGTTAAATGAGCTATGACACTAAATTGTTGTTTAAGAGACATTTATGACACAGAATTTATGGTGTTACTGATTGCAGGAGTCTCAGACTATTGGGTTTATTGCGCCAAGAATCTAGATTGTTCTTTTTAAAGGCGGTTATAAGAGACCGTCCTGCAATTATTTGTTTTTTTATTATTGAATAGTTTTTTGCATTATGTGCTAGATTATGGCTTGCAGTTCTGACATCAAATTGTTGATTTCTTGAATGCAGTAATTATTTAGACTGTTTCTTCAAGTCATAAAGAAGGCTTCTATATAAAAATGCTCAATTTTTTTACCTTATTAAGGAGGATACTATCACCATATGCATAGTAGATACTAGCTTAAGGATGTAAATTTAGTTTAAATTCAATGTGCCATTTTAATGTGCACATTTTTAAAGTCTTAAGACAGAATCCTCAACTGTAGCCTGGAAAATGGACTGCTTCATTGCACTTTCTGGGGCTTCGGCAATTACAAGTCGCCACTCGCCTTATTAATTGAGGCGTGACCATCAAGACAAAAGCCTGTGTTAAAATTTTAATTTAATTTTCTAACTGCAGCAGCAGCGCAGCAACGGAAACAAGTAAATTACCTGCAAGACCCGCAGAACGTGCAAACGGATGGGGTTTCTCTGGGGGGCGTTACAAAGGCGTTGAAAACATCGAAGCAAATTTGAAATCAGCAACTCAAAGACTTGAATTAATTTGCAAAATTTTCGTTTAATCTAAATGTCGTACTCCCGATTTGATTTTCATACTTCTGGCCGTTGCACGCGGCTCATGAATAATGCCAAAGTTGGCGAAGAGGCGTGGCTCCGTTTGCTTTATTGATTGTTCGTGATTAGCAAAATGCAATTTAAGCGGCGCCTTTTAATTAAGTGCAATATTCGCAGCAGCAGCTAGTAGTTGGTTGCTGAAGGAGGCAGCCAACGACCTCTAAGCCGCGACACACGCAATTTCCAAGAAAAATAATAAACACTGCCGCTGGCTGGCCATAAAAACTATCGAAGAGGGAATGGGTGGGTGCACTCTCTCTTCGGGCTCTAAAGGGGTATGAACTGCGCCGAGGATAGTGTAAACAACGCTCAAGGATTTCGCAGAGAAACGTGGCAAAGTGTCGATGAACCGGAACAGACACATCGCCAAGCTAAGGTTTAAAATACCCTTTAAGGGATTTGATTTGGTCTTAAGAGATTCTATTAATGCTATTTTATGAACATTAATAATATAAATGATATTTTAAGAACATGCTATTTTTATCATGAATAAAACTGCATTATTAACATCTTTTGAAACCTTTCAGGGTTTCAATAGCAATATCTCCCACTGAGTCACAGCCTTTCCTTACTCCTAAGTGGATTTTCCAGGAAGTAACTATTTTGAATGCATCCTATTGTGATTTTCCCATATCCCCCCAGCAAGAGTAGCTAAAAACGGAACGAATAAAACTCGTTTAGCTTTTCAGTGGGTCAGTGCGTGGGCCTGATGCAGTGCGTTTTTATTTGTTTTTGCCTCGGAGCGTGTATCTTCATCTGCGCTCGCATCTCTGTATCTGTATCTTCATCTGTATCTTTTTCAGAGCCTGAGCCTGGGACACACGTGTCGTCGCCTTGGCAGTATCCTTTCATGCTGCAGAGGTCCTTACTTCTTCAGGACAGCGGCCACGGGGGCAGCAGCATAGACGGCGGGGTAGGCGGCACTGTGGGCCACACTGTGGGCGCTGTAGCTGCTGGCATAGGGTGCCACATAGGGGGCGTAGGCAGAGGTGTAGGCCAGAGGGGAGGCAACAGCCGGCAACGAGCTGTAGGCCAGGGGGGTAGAGTAGGCCAAGGGGGCGTTGTAGGCCAACAGTTGGGGACTGGCGGCAGCGGCAGCGAACACAGCGCACAGAACAACGGCGAACTGTAAAATAATTTTGAAGTTATTGCAGGTTTTCAAATCCTCAAATTTTAATAGATACATTTTATAAAATCTATTTTGAAATTTTTAAACAGGAACTTTAGTCCTTTTAAAATATATTTTGAACTAAATTCAAGTCGTTTTTTAATCAAAATCTTTTTCAACTTACGAATTTCATCATTTTGCTTGGGCTGGTTGTATCGTCTTCGAAGCTAGACTTCTATTTGATGTCCATGCTTACTCTTGTATCCATTTATATAGTCAAATATCCATTTTCATCCTTGACAAATCCCGCTCGAACTAAAACATTTTCATCACGTACTAAGGCCCGAAATCAGGGCCAACAATTTCGGCTGCTTTACTGGCATACTTTAAATTGGCGGATCAGTGTCTGATATTATCATAGATTGTACGCATTCCTTGTGAGTTTTTATTTCCATTGAATTTTTTTTGTATTCCTCCCCCAGTCGAGCATTTCCGCAAGCTGGCGTCAGCAGCTACCTTCTGCGGATTGAATTATCATAATTTAGCACTAACACTTCCCCCGGGCCCCCCACTTGTTGGCCATCGACGTGCGTGCCATTCCAAACCCTCCAATCCATCCCATCTTGGCCATCTTCGTCTCCGGCTTGAGCCGGGCTTTTGTCCCTCTCGTCCGCGAGCGTTTCAATTGTCAGCCACTCGAACGCTCCGCTTTGCATTCTAATCGAAGATGCAAATAAAAATAGCAGCGGTTTATCCACCGCCGAAGGACGTCACCGGACTGAACCCTTTGGCCAAGGTGAAGGACATCCGGAGCCGGGAATTGTAAACAACGGATCAAGGGCTCGCTGGCAGTTCAATAAACCTGCCAACTATAGGTGACCCTTCCCAGCCAATGGTAAACATGGTCATTGCCATGGCAAACAATTCAGTTTCCTATTCAGTTTTTTTATGATTTGCTTATATTTTTAAAAGATTTTTAATTTAATTTTTTTAGTATATGAAGGAAATGTGTGGAGTTTAACTCGTTTAATCAAATATTAAAATCCTTTAAGCCCTTTTTTTGATTTGAAAAATATCCACAATTGTAAGCACCGTAATTTATAAATATTTATACAGAATAACAATTTATAGAAAAGAATATGAATTTTTTCACTATTTCTCTGATTGTTAGATTTATTTCTCAATATTATTTAGGTATCTGAATAGTATAATCTTTCTTACAATGATCAAGCAACTAAAAAGGCCTTAATAGCAGTTTACTTTAAAAAAGGAGAGCCAGTTGTCATGTTTTAGCTTTTAAGCTCCTTCTCAGATTTGCTTTCTATAAAAGTAAAGAGCCTGAAAGTATGTAATCCCTTACAACACTTTATAATAAAAGAAACCAAGTAAAATTTTACGTTTAGCGCAAAATGCAGTATTTATTTCAACAATTATGCTCCTATATTCCGATTATATTGCTTTGTGTCCTGTTCCCATGTTTCAACATTCAGCAGCCGGCAGAGGAGGTGGGAAGAGGACGGAGTCTGCCGAACTAATACCGGGGATTATGTGGATTTAGAGGTGAGGAAAAGTATCCTTGTTGTGATACGAATACAGGTTTTTTCAGGTCCAGTTGAGCAGTCGGGGTAATCCATCGTGTGTCCGGATCTTAGCGGTAGTAGGCGGCATAGGGATAGGCGGAGTAGGCCGAGTAAGCGGAGGCGTAGGGATAGGCGGAGTAGGCGGAGTAGGCGCTGGCCACCGGGGCAGTGTAGGCGGCGGTGTAGGCAGCGGTGTAGGGAGAGGCTGCCACCAGAGGAGCGGAGTACGCGCTGTACGCCAAAGGAGCAGCGAGCACCGCTGGCTTGGCAGACACGCAGGCCACGACGGCGAACAGGCACAGGGCGAACTGTAAGTAGAGGTTAATTAAATTCCTGTGATCCTGTGATGAAGATCCTCCTCCATAGGTAATCCCGGATCCTTACGTATTTGAACATGTTGCTTTGGGTTGGTTGTTGTGAACGGTTGGTTCTCAAGTGCTAGACTGATATCTCCTAGAGCTCAGGGAGCCGGGTATATATAGCAGAATTGGCCGAGAAAATTCCAGGCCAAAAAGAAGACGAAGGTGATGCCAGTGGGGGAATTAATATGCACAGGCCATGCTCAGATCGGTTCCAAGTCCATTTTAAAGGCAGCCAAGGAGAATCTCCGGCGTTATGGCTGTGCACTTTTCGGTTTCGTTTTCGTTTGGTATTTTTAAAAGCGTGACGAAAAGCGAAAAACAAATCGATGGCGGGGGCCTGTCTGGAATAACAAATACATATCAGTGACTGAGATACCAGGCTCTTGGTGTGACCCACAAAAACTGCCGGGTTTTGGTCCCTCAGAAGTCTATAAAGCTGGGTTCTGCCCCTCCGGACGGGCTTATTTCGCTTTTAGAACCTTAAGCCATCAGATCTTATCAGCTCGGACTAACTATGTACAGGAAATTAGTAAGTCTCAAGCGATTCTCCGCGGAAAAGACGATGCACTTGCTCAAAGATGATGAGGCCTCGCCATCGGTGGCCATTTCAGGTGGCGCTCCAACTCCTCCTCCTGCTGATCCACTTGGTCGCAGGGGGTCAGATCCAGGATGCTGCCGAGGAGATCGATGTGCCGCCTGCCCACCGAGCTGCCCCGCCACCTGGAGCTGCTGCACCTCCGCCGCCACTCGGCCCGCTGGGACCACCGCCTGCAGCCTCTGCTCCGCCGCCCAGCTATCCTTTGTTCTACCCAGCTGCGTGGCCGCCATTCGGACGCTTCAGCGCCTCCATTCCCCTCCAGCAGCCAGTTGTGGCCATCATTGCCTGAGGGGCCACCGGCCAGTGGTCACCTCTTCCGAAGGACACTGCTGTCCGTCCTGTTGAATTGTTTTTCCCGTTACTGTTACCGCTTTGTTATTGTTTTTCTGTTCTGAATGAAATATATTTTTAGCTGCGAGCTGCATAATTACGAGAGTTTACTCATGGCTGACGCCACCTTTGAAATGGCCAACACGTGCTTCTCCTACAGAAGATGCTTTTGTCTATATGTTTTTTTGAGGCATCCATCATTTTAGACATTTGCATATTGCCAATAGATTCAGTGACGCCACTTGCTTGGTATTTACTGAGATTATTTCCGCATTTGTAATCGCGGTAGGGGGATTATATTGATTACTAAATATAATTCAAGAAACATTACGAAGAGGTAAAAATCCGAACAACATTTTCGACTATTAGGATAGGAGTTTTGGAAACGTTTCCCTTTTGACTTATTAGCTTTTATGATATTCAGATATTTTATAAATTCCTGTATATATATTATCTATATATATTTTTATAAGCATATATTTTTCGAAAGATTTCCCATGTGTTATTAAATTAATTAAGCACTAAAACAATCTTAGAGGCGCTTGGTATTCTGATAATAATAATCCCTTTAATCCCTTTAAAAAGGGTTTAGAAATGTGAGCATAAATAATTAAAAATGAATGGCATTTATAGTTGCAAGATTATTAATCCCTTAACATTTCACACTCCTTTATTTATAGGAAGTTTCCCTTGAACTCTTATCAATCTTTTTAAGCATTTAGAATTTTCATATTCTGTTTTCCTTCCAAAATAATAATATTTGTAATCTTTTGTTCATGTGATTTTTTTATTGCATTTCAAGTCAGTTCCTAGTCCGTTTCAAATCCGTTGTTTATATCCTTCATATTCTTCTTACAAGACCGTGGTGTAGGCGGCGGAGTAAGGGTAGGCGGCATAAGGATATGCGGAGTAGGCAGCAGCCACAGGAGCGGTGTAAGCAGCGGCAACAGGAGCAGTGTAGGCAGCAGCCACAGGAGCCACAATTGGAGCAGCAGCCACTCCGTTAAAGTTCCTGGCCACGTACTGGGAGCTGGTGGCAGTGACCACACCGGCGGGAACAGCAGCCAGGACGGCGGGCTTGGGCTCGGCCACGGAGCAGGCCACGAGGGCGCAGAGGACAACGAGGGCGGACTGCAAGGAGAAAACAAACCCATTAGGTACTTCCCAGAGATCAGAGAATCCATCACCGGACACCTACCAGCTTGAACATGTTGACTTAGTTTGATTTGAGCTAGCAAATTGGACTACGATTGACTACGATCGGACTTGCAACTTTTATACCCCGTGAGAGCCTCTCGGGGATGCTTGAATTTCTGGGCACACACGGTAATGGCCAATTGGTCGAATGATTCTATATAACACAGCGACCGCCGCCTGCATGGGAATGCAGAGCGGCCTTTGGGCTTCTGTTATTGTTGGTTACGTGCCCGCCGATCGGGGAGGTCGCTCCGATCCGATCCAGTCCAGTCCGATCCGATGCTATACATTATTCCGAGCACGTCCGCCTAGGGGGCCCATAAAAGTTGTCGCCGCGAAGGCTTCACGGCTGTGACCAGTAGCCACCTGGGGCCGCTAATTGCCGGCGACGATGAGTAACCTCTTGGGCCCAGAGTTGGCCAAAAATCAATGAAACTTCCCCCGCTTTAATAGGATTGCGATTGCATCGTTTCAGGGTTACGTTTGCCACAAATTTTACGCAATCTCTTCCCACGCACGCTGCGTCGGATCTAATCTCCTCGATTGCAGGGGCCAAACATGCAAATTGGCCAGAAACGCCCACTGGCCCAAAAGGCGGTTGCAGCAACAGTTACGCACAAAGGTCAACGCTCCACACGCAGATATGCGATTTCGAGGGGGCCGAAAGTTATCAGTCGTCGTCGTCGGCCAGTCAGTCAGCCGGACTATGTATAGTTGGCAGTCGGCTCAAGTCCAGCTTGGTGAGCCTGCATCATGGTTATGCATTCCGGGTGAAGCGGCGAGCCAGACAGATACCGGGGTCTAAAAGCGGAACAGCAGAGATGTCATACACTAATACCCTTTATATGATGCTGGGAATATATATCTGCAGCTTGGATTGGATGGTACTGTAATGTTTACTACCCGGGATTTCAGTTACCAATTCCAACCAATTCCGAGAATTTTAGTTACCAACTCGAAGCTAGTTTTAGAGCATAGATATAAGCCTCTATATCCTGGAAATCTCAGGAAGGTGGTGGGTAGATGTCATAACTTCAAGTGTCTCAACTGCAACGCACTTCTTATAGTGTTACAAAGACCACCAAAGAAAGGAACTTAATAGTAGTAAGACCTCTTATTCATTATATTATTGCAGCTTAAGAGTAATGTTTCAACTTTATTTCTCAGAAATACTATCAGCTACTATTAGAGCTCAAACTAGAGAACTTGAGAATGCATTTGTCTGGCGAAAAATGCGCAAACTTCAGCTCGAGCCCCCGCAAGAGTATAAACAAAACAAAACAAAGTTCAGACCGACAATTCTTATCGCCTGGTTACAGCCCGACTCTGGACTACTGAGGGCTGACAATCTCCGGGGGAGCCAGATAATTCCCACATATACACATATATGTAGGGAATTCATTGATTGGGAGGCTGGCTGGGCTGCAGTCTGCGGATTCTCGTTGCGGCAGTTTACAATGTTAATTGAGGGCGAGCGGTTCGTGAAAATGATGAATAAGTCGGATTGCAGGATCCTCGCAGGAATCCTTATCCTGGTGCTCTCGGTGTCGGCAACTATAGGCAGTGGGGGAGATGTACCCCTGCGATGCGACGAGTACGATTCGATGGGATATATGGATGAGAACGAGGCCTTTTGCACGGTGACCGGATTCACGGTCACGCACAGCCAGAACATCGTGATCAAGAACATACCGCCGGAGAACATGGTCAAGTTCATGAAGTTCTACGAGTCGACGCTGCTCTACATGCCCTTCCACCTCTTCGAAACGTTCCCGCACCTCAAGACCCTGGACGTCTCGAACACGAATATCTTGGAGCTGACGAGGAACGCCTTCAGTGCGGCCAGCAACCTGACCTATCTGAATCTGGCCTACAACAATCTCACCTCGATCCAGACCTCGGTGTTTATCGGAGCCAACGTCCTGATGCGCCTGGACTTGTCCTACAACGATATCACCACGCTGAGTGTGAATGCCTTTTGCGGCCTGCACACCATAAGCCAGATCTTCCTCACGGGCAACCGGCTCAAGGAGCTGCACAGCGACATCTTCAAGGACAACGAGTACCTGGAGAAGGTGTCCTTCGAGGGCAATCTGCTGACCACCATTCAGCCGGAGGTATTCCGCAATATGCGTCGCATCAAGGAGGTGAATCTGTGCAACAACCAGTTGATCCACATACATCCGGACACTTTCGCGGAGGCTGCCAGCCTGGAGAACCTGGTGCTGTCCTACAACCAGCTGCGAAACTTCCAGCTCACCGAGAAGAACATCGTGCACCAGCTGCACCTGGACCACAATCACCTGACCAATCTGACCATTAACGCCACCCGGTTCGTCCGGGCCAGCCACAACAACATATCGGAGCTCATCCTGCACCAGAGCTTGCACATCGAGACGCTCGACTTGAGCTCCAACCGCCTGACCAGCATCTCGAACATAACCAACATCACCTACATGCTGTATCTGGATGTCTCGGACAACCCCATCGGGCCCCTGAATATCTCAACCTTCGCGCAGCTAAAGCGGCTCAGGGGCCTGAATCTCCGGAGCACTGGCATCCGGGAGCTCAAGTTCGGAATGTTCTCGAAGCAAAAGTATCTGGAGGAACTGGACTTGTCGTTCAACAACCTGACCACCCTCAATCTGGATATGTTTGTGCCGTATCTGACGAATCTCAAGAAGTTCCTAGTCGACGGCAACGAGCTGACGGAGCTGCAGGGCAACCGCTCCTTCTCAGACACCTTTCCGCAGCTCCAGAAATTGGGGGTTTCGCGGAACCGCTTCAACTGCTCCTACCTGCACCACCTGCTCATCCCGCCGTCGCTGGCCGAGTCTGTGGTGCTGAACATCGAGCCCGACAACAATCTGGAGGAGACCCCGCACATCCGCGACGTGTCCTGCATAAGTCGATCCCAGGAATCCCTGAATGCCTCCTTCTCCGCCGAGGAATCTGCTCTGGAGTCGCACATCCAGAGGCTTTCCAAGCAGCTGGAGATTGTCGGATCCCACTCCAGGAATCTCGAGCTGCACCTGGCCTTCATGCAGGTCTTCGCCTACGTTCTTGGCGGAATCGTCCTGGTGGCTGCGGCGACCCTTATAACTCTACGCTATCTTAAAAACCACCGATCGGGAAGATATGACCGGAGCAGCATCGTCTTCCACTCGAACGCCACCATGGATGCTACCATGACCTTGGACAGTGATCAGTGATTAATCGATGACTCGGAAATAGTTTATAAGTGGCTTTTAACATTTTTTAAATGGGGAAAGGAGTTTAAAAGCTAGTTAAATCCGTACAAAAATTAATAATTATATACTTAATAATATTTTTTGATTTTACAAAAAAACTTTTCTTGTTCCTTAAAGGCTGAAACTAAAACAAAAATAATTCAATGCAAACTTATTTTTATGAAAAACAAAAATAAATATGTAATAAGAAAATATGTATGTATATTTAAATTCTGACAAATTAAAGGCATTTTCTAAAAACACATAATATTAGACCAGGAAGAGAGATTGGAAGAAAGAGCGAATAATTCGCAGTATGGTTTATCTGAAGTGACATTGCCGTTCATACCCAGAGATCGTACTTCCTGTATGTCACTCGGCTCTGATAACTTTAAGCTGTAAGACCTTGAATAAAATCCAAGCACATCGGCAAAGTAAACATGAATAGCAGATGAATTGTAACAAAAAACTCTTAAAATATTTACCCTTTAATACAATTGATTCCATCTTGATTCCAACTATAAAGTCGTGTCTTTAATAAAAACAAGAATGAAAGCTATCTTCGGATGGTTGTATGTCCTTGCACCTTGCATTCGGATCATGAAAGTCGCTCTTCACTAAGACAAAAATTAATTAATTTTAATTTGGAATGCGTAGTTATGATCAATTTTTAAAATCCTATTGCAAGCTGCAAGGGTGTTGCAAAGTTCTGACAAAAATAACAATACCCTGTAAGAGTTTAACAATAAACAACACTTTTTTGTATCCGTTTCATATTTCATTTATTATTGTCTTTATTTCAGCTTGTTGTGGTTCCATTAAATCCAGCCAGGAGGCTCTGATCCAATCTATTTCTTCAGCAGCAGAGGGGCGGTGTAGGGAGCAGCCACATAGGGAGATGCCACATACGGGGAAGCCACGTAAGAAGACGCCACATAGGGAGAGGCAGCCAGGTACGGGGAAGCCGCTGCCACATAGGGTGCCGCGAAGTTGCCGTGGTACTCCCGGCTGTAGACAGCAGCCGCCGGAGCAGCAGCCACCAGAGGAGCCGAGTAGGCCAGAGGAGCCACGATTCCGGGCTTGGCAGCCACGCAGGCGAACAGAGCGAAGAGGGCGACGGCGAAGAACTTGAACATCTTGGCGGTGGATTTGGCGGCTTTGGTTTGCTGGTTGACAAACGAAACTGATGACAATTGCTGATGGACCCGAGGCTTTATACCCCGCAGACGACCCACCGACCACCCACATTTGACCCTGGACACTTGTCAGCTTTTAATTAGCCAAGCCATGAGTTCGTGTACGCTTACGAGTCTTCGTACCTAAATGCGTTCGCTGAAGTCTTGGGCTATACGTGACTGGCCTATCCAAAGAAAAATAATTTACCTTTCGGCCGGAGACCTTGCAGGGTCGCCCCGCTTGTCCCGCTAAATTTGTGGCTATAAAAGCCTGGCGCTTCGACTGATTCAGACATCAGTTGCATTTGTTCAATCCGACAAGTACTACCAAAGCCAAACCAATCCTTCCAAGATGTTCAAGTTCGTCGTCGCCGTCATCTTCGCTCTGTTCGCCTGCGCTGCTGCAAAGCCAGGAATCGTGGCTCCTCTGGCCTACTCCTCGCCCTACGTGGCCTCCCCGTATGTGGCCTCTCCCTACGTGGCCTCCCCGTACGTGGCCTCCCCCTACGTGGCAGCTGCTCCGTACACCGCCGCCTACACTGCCGGATACGCCGCCCCCTATGCCGCCGCCTACACCGCCCCCCTGCTGCTGAAGAAGTAGATGCCGAGGAAGGTGATCACCGGAGCAGGAGCAACATGGATTGACACTCGCAACTAAATTGAAATAAACTCGCAAACAAACGAACACATTTGTCTTTAAATCCAGGAAAACAAACAGAATGGAAACTTAAGAGTCTAGAGGTTCGACGATGGGGTACCCTCTATTTATTTTAGCGGGAAGTTATACTTTGCTGAGGTAAAATTAGTACCTTGCAGGTGCCTTCATTTTGAAATATCCAGTCTAGGTTTACATAAAGATTTGTCTAGTTCATAATGGCTTTATGGAAATAAATTCTGGAAAATATCTCTTGTTTATATATTTAGTATATATCATAATGAATTTTAGCTAAAGTAAAAAATATTTTGTTATAAACAAATATTTAAACTAATTTATCCAATTTACGTAAGTGTTCTCAAAAACAATATACCCTTCCAGTCTAGAAATATGTAATTTCTATAAATAGTAAGTTTTGCGGATAGAAAAGACGAGAGACTTTACCACATTTATTCATCAAGCATTCCAGGAATTCAAAGAAGCAAAAATTTAGTGCAACTTGTGACGCTTAGGTTTTTATCTTTTTACCAAAATAAAATACAAATTCGGTCCTCATTAGCATTGTTTGTTCAATTTATTTAAAACTTTAATGTTGGCATTAAGCTCACTTAACAAACAATTCTTCAGCATTTGTCACGTGCCAACTTAACGATCGAACACATTTAGTCGGATTTTAAATAAAAAATTTATTTAAACAAGATTAATGAAGTTGGAAATATACGAAAAAAAGACGTTCCTTTTATGTAAATATTAGTAAAAAAATTGACCTATTGTCACAAGACAGATTGTAAATAAATAAATGTAAACAAAGATCTTAACAATACTAAATAAGACTACAATTTTACATATTTCATATATTTCCATTAAACAAATATGGGGTTTTTATGAGCCAACATTCCTATGTTTAAATTGTTACTTAAAATATAGTTAAGTTACAAATTAAACTTGATAATTAAATAATGATTCATTCATTTATTATTAATTCTTAAATTTTAATCTTATCTTATTTTTTATAAAAATATTAAAATTTAGATATTTTACATTTATACTCAACACCATCCCGTTCGCAATTGAAAGCATTATAAAGTGGTGGGGCCAGAGGAGCAGGGACAGTGTCGCGGCCCATTACAATTAAGGATAATTATCCTTGGCTCGTCCACATGTTGCCGGGCGTGCTGGCGAGCTCTCGGATGCGGACACAACAGCACGGCACAGCGTTTAGACAATGCAACGTGCGGCGTGTGTAAAATTAGAAACTGGAGCGTATACGTAATCTGCGGCAAATCACAAACAGAACAGAGCAGGAGCCTTCAGCATTTATTTGGCGTTATATAAAGGCCCAGCTTAAATGCAAATTACAAATTCATGTGTCAGCCCAGAAGTATGTAACCTTTTCAGTTGTTAGTCGAGTGTGTTAACCCTTAGGCCAGCCAATGTGGTCGATGCCGATGCTGTTGGTCACCTGAAAGTTGACTGACCAGCCCAGAAAGACCGAGATGTTGCCGAAGGGGTCAAGCACCAGCTTGTGCTTCACGGGCTTCTGGCTCTGGCTCTGACTCTGGGCCTGGCTCTGGCTCTGACTCTGGCTCTGTCCCTGCTTCTTGTGGTTCTTCTTGGTGAGCGCACTGTACAGTGAAGACGGCGGATCCTGCACGAACTTCTGGACGCCGACGGCGAGTTTATGTAGGTCACTGAGGAAGTCGTTGGGCGCATATAACTTGGCAGGGTCATCGATGAAAGCAAGGGCTTCCATGGATTGCGGGTCAAGTTGGTTTTGGTAAAGGGTTTCCTCCTCAGATTCGACTGTCCTGCCAACTCCTGTCGCCAGGATGACGTACACGGGCTGGCTTAGGCTCAGCTCAATTAAAGTCAAACAGATTAAGAGAAACTGTAAAAGGAGACGGCTTTTAGGTTTCAAATTTTCAGGGATAATTTGGAATTTATTAAACAATTAATTTTATTATTAATTATTCTTTCAGTGTGTAGTTTAGTAGCTTCATTTTGCCGTGTGTACTTACAGAGAACATGTCCCCGGCCCATCTGAACGATGACTAAACCAAGGCCAGACAATAACCGCGGCTTAAATAGCCTTTAAGATGGAGTCCCATCCTCCCCAAACACCCTCCATTTATGACACGTGAATTTCAAACCAATTTCAGAACTTTATTTGAGGCATGTCCGTCAGAAAGGTGACTAAGCCCGCGAAGGATAGCTCCAGGCGAGGACGCTCTCTTTGTGAGCTGCGGTGGAGTCACCACTCACCAGCCGTAGCCATGGCCGTAGCCATGTCCATGTCCATGTCCAATGCCGTAGCTGATGGGATGCACGACGCTGTGCGAGGTGGTCCAGATGGGCTGGATCACCCTCACCGAGGGCAGGCTGTGGTACGAGTGGGTCAGGATGGGCGATCCATGCGAGTGCAGCAGCCCGGGGGCGGCGCAGCTCAAAGCCAGGCAGAAGGCGAGGAAAACGAACTGGGGGCGGGATAATAACTTGGCCACTTAATTAACTCCTGCCAGAGCCGCGGGTAATCCTTACCAGCTTGAACATTTTCTGAGGTGAAGTCAACTTGTGGAACTCGAAACTCGCACTGGAGATGTGATGGCTTTTGGAGTGCGCTGCCAGTTTATATAAGAGGGCCCAGAAGCCGCAGCAATCGCCGACTGCTGGGACCTTGGACCGATACCCAAAACCTTAGAAGATTTTTCACTGAAATCTAAGCGGACGCCGACCGATCGGATTTCGCGACTCACTCAGGTGAGTGACTGCCTCTGGCTGGCTGGCGAACTCGAACCCAAAACCTGCACCGCAAAGGCGACTGTTGATATTGCCAAATACGCACCGCAGCGCTCCGAAATTTGCGGGAACTGCGCAATTTTCCCGGCGATAAACAAATCAACAGCCCACAAAAATAGGAAAACATTCAGTGCATGGGAACAAGAACAATAAACTTAATTGATTTTGGCGTGGGCGTTTGTTTTCGCTGGCTGGAAGACAATAGGAAACTTGGCAATTTTTATCGACACCGCCACCCACTCTCCCTGACCTTGAAAGCCTCTCGGCCGAAGGAGCGAAAATACCGGAAGTGCGTCTCAAGTCCGGACGCACTTAATTGTTTATTTTTGGGGCCAAGAGCAAGGCTCCAACCCGAGCCAGGCCGAATCCAAATCGAAGGAAGTAAACAAACCGATGGCAGCGATGCCAACATTTACGCCTTGGAGAAGTCGAAGGAGTGAGAAGTGATTACACTTTAGAAAATATTTATTTGAAGTAAGTATCTTTCCTATTGTGATTAACTAAATAAAGAGGGTTATTAAATCGAACAATATTAGAAACCGTGCACTAATCGGATACTACCTAGTCAATCAAACACAACTCCAGCTTCCTTACTTCTTTGTCGTGTTTTCTATTTATTTTTTTCATATTTTTTCTCCTAGTGCATCTAAATCATTGGCCACCAGTGGGAGGAGGCTCCCATCCAGTGTTCTTTGCGGCAGGCTCCATTCCTGATTCTGCAGTAATGCAACATTCACTGTCTTGTCAGCGGACTCACGACAATCCGATTCGCATCTGGGTTCTGAGTGGCAGGAACGAGTTCCCCAGAGCAGAGCAATGTGGTTGCTCTGTGCAATTGCAACTGGGCCCATTCAAAGTGAGTTAAGGGCTTCTTTTATTCGCCGCCTGCTGGGCAAATGCCTTTGACCTTGGCCACCACCAGAGAGCCTTCACCAAAGTGAAGGTCTGAGCCAGGGAGCTATAAAAGCCCCATTCGCCCATCAGTGGGTATTCAGTTGAAGAGGTGATCGCCAAGGAATTGGAACGAAATGAAGCTGGTGAGAAAAGTGTTGTCATCTAATTAAAGTGCTTCATAGAGAAAAGTTTGATGATAAATACATATTTTTCCTTGCAGCTCATTTTAGCCTGTTTGCTGGGCCTTGCTCTGGGCCATGAGGTGTACACGTACTACACGCCGTCCTATGGGTACTACGGGTATCCCGCGACCTATGCCAGGACCTCGGCGGTGCTGCCCTTGGCCTATTCCCGCCTGATTGCTCCGGCTGGCGAGCAGTCGCATGTTTACCACAGCGTCGAGACTCCGAACTCCTTCCAGCAGCAGTATCGCAGCGACTACAAGCCCCTGACCTACGAGTACCTCTACTAGATCCATTCTACAGAGAGCAACAAACTTCGATGGGGCAATTGTAAGCCAGTGAAATTTGAATAAAGTTCGAACTCAACTCATTGTGTGTGCTGTTCGGGGCTGTCTGTGAAAACAACTTCCCTACTACTCCCTGGGTCAGCTGCTGTCTGTTGAACTCGGCCTCCTATTGTTCAGATATAGGGCCCCAACAATGGGTGCCAATATCGAATAACCCGGCTGGTTCCCTGCCCTTGTGGCCAGTTATTCACCTGGGCACCTCACTACCTACCTAGTCACACACTCACCTATGGGAGGCCTGTCTAAATTTAACCGAATCGCAGAGTGGCAACAAATCAAGAGCTCGTGCCGTACGTCACTGAAGCAAGGGGAAGCCGTAGGATCCTGCTCAGGGTGCAATGTGACCGCAGAGAAAGGCGGCGTGGCAGTCACCTCCTTGTGGGTCCCTCCTACAATCTTTGCCCTTTGCTGCGTGGCTGCCAGAGCCCGAAAGAGTCCGGGAACGTGACCCCGGCACTAGTCACATGGCACATCCGCCCTGTGGGACGTACGCAAATGCGTAGAGCGGAACTCAATCGCTAATCGAATCACTCACTTTAATTAATATCTGATACTCTGCGGCAAACAGGTGAAGCTCAGCCACAGCTTAGTCGGGACTTACGTGCACTCTGGCCTTGGAATATAATTTAATCCGCTTTTACATCGAACAAAAATCAACAAATATTGAATTACAATTTATGCAACTTTCATGGCTTTCCGCTTGAACTGCAGGGAATGTGGACAGCAAATGGCTTTTGTTTGCCAATTATTTAGATCATTTTAATGGTTCAAATTGGTTATGTGAATTTAATTATAATTCAGTTTATCCTTTTAAGATTGCATAAAAGCTAAAAGTTTATATAGATTTAAATAATTTTAATTTTAAGTCGAGCTAAGTCACCAAAACCTAATAAAAATATAGGTGCTGCATTGATCTATATATTTATTTATTTATTATTATGATGCTTGTAGTTATTTCCAATAAATAAATAACAATAAGGGAAGTGAACTTCCAAGGCTAAGTTTGTATACCCTTGCATTGGATTTGGCATCAATCAATCATCGATCATCACTAAGTCAAAAACACGTTAATATCAATTCTGAAAGCTTTTTTGTGATAATTTGTTCTTTATTTTTTTGACAATTAAATATGTAACTCCTATAAAATTAAAAAAAAACATGTGTAAAATAGTTAAATAAACTCGGCTGCGGATGCTGATCATGTATACATGCGATTTATAGGGCCGGAAATAACTCCTCCACTTCCTTGCAAGCTTCTCACTTACTTTAAATGATTTTTTTCTTCTTAAGTCTTTGATCTACTTAACTTTTCTGTGCCCAATAATTAATTGTGACCATAATTTTTAGCAAGAAAATATCTACCATCTTCACTTGAAATCATTGTCGCCCAAATGCGTCATCTAAGGATAATTACAGCGTACTTTTCTGGTCATTAATACCCAAGATTAATGATTTCGAAACCAGATTGAGTTCATGTTCATTATGCGGGGCAAATTAGAAGCGACTCCTCCCCTTCCAACAACTGATGCCACTGATTAGCTCCAGTCGGGATGCCGGGGGAAGGTGGCTTCAATATCGGTTTTCTAGAAACCATCTCCCCCAACTGACTAAGAGGAAAACCTGTTCCTGCAACTGAAGCTTCCAGCATCCAGCATCCAGAATCCAGAATCTGCATCGGCATCGGCATCTGATTCGGTCCAGTCGCCAGTTCAAGGTTTTTCAATGTCCAATTAATGGCTAAGGAAATCCCCGTCTACCAGGCAGGCAAATCTATTCGAACAACGAGTTTAGCATAAAAACACGGAGAGAAAATTAAGAATTAGGACTAGATAAATATTAAATGTAAGCTAAGAAGCCTTTGTATACTAAAAGTATAAAACTCATATGGGATAGTTGTTAACTAAGTAAATTAATGTAATACTATAATGTTCAACCTATCTTCACCATTAATTAAAGTAAACTAAACTAATACTTATGATTAATATGTATTAATATTAATTGCATCATTGAAATAACTCTTCTTGCTTAAACACTCTCAGTGTTCCCTGGCAAAGGAGGAACAGCATCCAGGAATGGACTACATCCAATACCGAGAGAGACCCCCGGCCAGTTGTTTACCCAAAGTAAAAACAGGCTCTGGATGCGGACGCCCATCCTCGGATATAAAAGGTCTTTGGGAATGCAAAGAGGAGCTCAAAGTGAAAACGACACTGTACGGCGACGACGACGACGCAGTTTGCAGATTGGCGAGAAAATGCGCAATTATCTCTGGGTAGGCAAAATATACCTTTCTTTTCCACTTCATCCACTTAAGGAGCCCACTCTTTCGTCATCCTCCATTGCAGTTTCTGGTGCTCTTGGCGGTGGTGGCCACCAGCTGCGTCAAGGCCAAGCCGCTGGTCTCCTTCGGAATCAGCTATCAGCAGCCGTATCTGGGCCCCTCGCCAGGACCCTATTACTATGGAGGGCCTTACCAAGGCGGTGGCTACTACCAGAACTACCACAACAGCCCGGGCCCCTACAGGTATCCGTATCCGTATGCGGACGGGAATCGCTACGGTGCCCTGGACGTGGGAATCGGTGCGCTATCCCTGGCCCCATTCCTGCTCTGATCCTGAATAAAAGCTGAAATAAAAATGATACAAAAGACTCTTTACTCTCCGCTGCAGCACGCACTCTAAAGCCTTAATTTTGAGCCCACGAGGAGGAGGACTTACACTCTGAGGTGGGCTACGTGACAGTTGTGCGGGATCTGGCGGTGACCCAGTGACTGAATTTCCTCACAAGGTATCCTTGATTTCCTACCACAAGGTGGTGTCTTAATTTAGTAACTGTGGGAAGACTCAATTGCAAAGAGTAAATAAAATATGAGTGGGTGTAAGGCAATCACTATCAACTATTCCATATTCAATATTTACTTTTAAGCAAAAGGGCAGCTACCTAAGAACAGAAAGGGAATCTATATATATTTTAAGCTTCAACCTTTCCATTCCGCGGTTATGCTAATGTCCGCGGTGGTGTCTCAGTTATTTATAGCAGTTGTAAGTATCTCCGGGATGCGCTGCATAACCGAAATGCGTTGACAAAACGTGCATCTGAATCTTCCTTGGGCATCGCAGGATGTGTGCAGCCTGTCTGCGATAAGCGCGTAATTGCAGCCACCTCGGGTATCAAGGATTAAAGGAACCCCGCTGGCCATTGTATCACCTCACTGGCTGCATTCCAGCTCGTGAGTCCCGGACACATGGGAATAAGTTCGTCATACGAAACTTGCACGTTGTCCATGTGGCAATTTTAGCGATTTCTTGGGAGAATGCGTCGTCGTTTAAGTTTTGCTGGCAAGTTCTTCACGTGATGGTGTTGGATATGTTACACTGAACGAAAAAATTTGAGGACATATAAAAAAAAGTCACTATGAGTAGCTTTAAATATGTACTTTTTTTATATTATATTTTCGGGCTCCATGTACTTATTGATATAAAAAGAAATCGAGTTAGATTTAACATATTTTGAAAAGGCTGTGCAATAAACAAAATGTAGTTCTAAAATTCATTGTCAAACTCTGTTTAATTATCTTATTAATATTTATATTAAAAAAAAAAAACGTTATTGTCACTCTAGTTATAACAATCTATTATCCTTTGGAATTCGTAGTAAAGCGCTTTCTGTCGCTGCCCTTTATGTGTTAATTGCTTAAATGAATGAAGTGAAATAAATTATTCATAGTATAATAATGTACACTTTCTTTCCATTCCTTAAATGTTCTAAATGACTCAATTTTTAAAACCCAAATATTATTTAATTACTCTGAAAAGTGCCATGAAATAATGAATTTGTAATTGAAACTGTTATTCCCTAGCTTGAGACTTGCTTTGGAGTCCTTAATTTCGTGCCTAGCATATATTTTTCTACGTTTCCTTCCTGTTTCCCCAGGTTTTACTCTCCAAGGGATTCACCTACTACTTTTGCATAGTGTTTGGCAGAAACTTGGGGCGCCCAGGTGAATGACGTGCACGGATCACGTTCCCAATCACGCACAACAATGCTAAAAACTCAAAAGTGCAACCAGCGACGCCCAAAGTGTTGTTAGCCGTTCGCCGTTGGTTGGCTCCTTTGTCCCAAAGGGAAAGCATCAGCAGTCACGTTGAGTGGAAAAGCCCAGGCCCAGGCAAAGGCGAGAGCAACAGGTTCTCAGGACTACGACTTGTCCTATTCGTGGTGTGTGGTGTGTGTGTCGTTTGTTGTGCGGTGTGTCCTTCTCGACGACGCACTGGGCACTGATTTCCGCTGGGTGTGTGTCAGTATGGCAGGCGAAATCGGATCGGATACCCGAGTCGGGCTCGGGTGTCCTCGTCGGGGGCGAAGGTTAGGATGCGAAGCTGCCACGACATTGAGGAGCGGTATAAAAGCGAGTGCCAGTCGCCTGCCACTGGTAGTCTTCATCGAGACTTGAAAGTGTCGCGTTGGCCTGGAAAAAGTTCCTCTGAAAAGTCCTGAACAACCAATTTAAAAGAACTCGAACTGATTTTGAAAAAGCATTAAACCAAGTGCCAAGTGCCACAAAGTGAACCAAGAAAAATTCAAAGAAATATAAAAACTTTTGCCATGGATACCCTATCTCCAAATAATGGCTCCAAGTCGAGCTCCAGCGGCAGTTCGGCGGCCAGCTCCTCCATGGATCTGGGCAAGCAGCAGCAGAAGGAGCAGCTGCATCGCCACCAGAGATGCGGCCCCAAGAAGCTCTCACGCTCCAGGAGCCTGCTCCAGTTGCTCAGCAAGCATCTGGGCAAGCACTTCCACCATCAACAGAACGAGACGGTCTACAGCAGCCAGGATGACATCAGGAGCAGCTCCACGGACTCCTTCAGCCTGAGCTACGAGCGCGGCAGCCACGAGTGCCCCATCAACGGGTCCTCGCTGGACTTGGAGCACACTTCCAGGACCTCCAGTGCCTCGGCCTGCTCCAGATATTCTCCGGGCCTGGACTACTACGATCAGCAGGGTCACATCTACGTGGAGGCTGTGTACAGGCCCGGCAGCGCCATGGAGCACATGCATCCCCAGCTGCACTTCGAGGAGGACAGCAGCGAGGGCAGCGGCAACGAGGCGGAGGACGAGGTGGAGCTGGGCACCGACGAGAACGAGAACAGCAAGCCCCGTTCCGCCTCCTCAGCCTCCGCCTCCGCCAAATCGTCCGGCCTGCACCTCAGCCGGATCTCTATCTCCTCCTCGGTGAGCCGGATGCTGCAGCACTTCGCCAGTCCCACGGGCAACGCCTCCATGCGATCGCTGTCCTGCAGCAGCACCCCGCTCCGGCAGCCCAAGAAGTCCCTGTCGCCGAACAACTCCAACAGCAGCAGCAGCAGCAGTCGCTCCGGCTCCAGCTCCAAGTCCTCCTCCGGCGGAGGTCCTGCGTCCAAGAAGGAGAAGAAGCAGCAGAGCATCCTGCGACCGCCAGTGCAGTACGTGTCCCTGAAGGGCATGTCGGGGCTCTACTCCCGAGTGCCCAGCTACGCGGTCTGCTACCCCTACACCCTGCAGCACATGTACTAGGCAATAAGGCGTCAAAAGTTGGGGATAACTAGGAAAAACTAGAAACTAGAACATAGGGAAAAACAGGAGAAAGCTGCAAGCTGGTTGGGGGTCTTGAAAAATATACATAGGAATTTTTAGTGATGTACGAGTAGTGCCTGAAAAAGATATAGTTGGGGAAGCATGGAGAGTAGCAGCCAGGGAACACATTTTATAAATGTGTATCACAGCTGAGTTCGCCAAAAAAAAAGAGAAAAAATAAAATGAAAATCCAGCGAACTGGGCCCAATAAGTGTACCTAAGTCTACGCCCCGATAAATCAAAAACCTATATATCCACACATATATTTGTGCTACGATATACACCTTAGATGATCTAATTGTCTTCGGCTAATCTAGGGACTTTCAGTTTACAAACGGAGATTAATTAAATTAGCTTGCAAGTAAAACGAAATGTTATTTAGAAGCCCTCACACATATCTTTGAAGAGTAATTCTTAAAAATACGAATTCAGTGACCTTAAGTTGAGACGAATAACACGATTCTTTGCACTTTTCGAACTAGTTTAAACATTCGTTTCGAAACCGAAGAATTTTGCACTTTTCAAATAGTTTAAACTATACTTTGCACTTATTTCGATAACTTAGAACTAAAAACCAAAAACAATGACGAATTTATACAACCAAAGGGGAGAAAATCTAAGAAAAAACAAACGAAATTCTTTAAGAACTTTAAGAGCAAACACTAACAAATGAACATTTTACAATAATTCACATTCCAAGGAAACCGAACTTTTTTAAAGCAAATTATTACGAATAACGGCGGCGATATCACGACGAAATGTATATTGGATGGTAGATGATAATAAAACGTAGCGAAATGTTTAGAGCCTATATATTTTTAGATCCTAACTGAGCAGAGATAACCTAACATTTAAGTCTAGCTGTCAATAAAATAAAATATACATGACTAAAAAAACAAAAGGAAAACCTAATTGCATTCATTTTCTCCGCCAAGGTAAGGGGAAACAAAAGCGAATGAACTTCGTTGCATTGGCCAAGGCAGCTTCAATCCGTAACGGTTTCCCGAAAGCTTAAGGACACCTTTAACGTAGGCAAAAGCTCCGGCTCCTGCTGCCGAGAGAGCGCGCAGGACCCTCTCTCAGTGGGTCCTGCACGTGGCCTCCGTTTGTTTGGGTAACAGTCTGTCTGCTGGACTGTTCCCTGGGAACAGCCGCCCGATGTGTGCCAGTGTGCCAGTGCAGGGGCGAAAGGAGACGCTGCCGCATCCGATGATGTAGGCAAAGTCCTCAAAATCAAGGCGCCGAAGGACTCGACCTTACAGTTCTGACATATCATATCCGTGTGACGTTAATCGACACCGCGCTGGCTGCTGCACTCGGAGGGCGTAACAAGCGGCAGCGTTTAAAATTTGATGGCACCTCAATTATTAGGGCTCGCTGAAGGGAAGACGCCGAAGGTCTCATCACTTCTCGAGGTCATTGTCTCTTTGAACCTTTTTTCGTTTTGGTTGTTTACAATAATAACAGACAAGCCTGCTGGCCAAGGGATATCACATCCTTGGCACGCCTTGGGCCCAGCTTCCTGTCCTAAGAAAATCAAATTAAAATGCATGATTTATCTGTAAACAAACACAAGCCTTTAACCCGAATTTCTGTAGACAAATAAACAGAGACAAATGCCTCTCCCGAATAGTTCTATGGCGCAGTTACAAAACGAATTTCATGTGTTTTGTTTCGGCCGAATAACTGCGTTTTAATTCAATGCCTCCCAGGAATCAGAAGTCCTTTGGGTTTTCTTCCTGGGTTTTCCCAGAAAAGCCTCACAGGCAAGCAAAGCATGCACTTGTTCTAGGAAGCTCTCTTAATATGAAATTTACAGCGACCGCAAGTGAATATTTAATTACATTAAAAGGCGAAGAAGCCTGTAAACCATATGGAATAATACAGGACATGGTTAAAGAAATATGGAAGCAATTTAATTTGACAAACGAATCTATTTATCGCAAACCAACAAACAATAATTATTGCAATTTTCAATTATACACCCTCGTATAATCATTTTTGTTTCGAACTCTTAAAGTTAAAACGGAATGAGCTACCGACTCCATCGATTTCTCTATATATTTTCTATATTGTAGATTTTATTTGTCGCTATCTGGAAAATATTTTCCTTAAAATCTTCTTTCGATCTTTTAAAGTTGGAACGGTGTAGGACAATTATATTATAGATAGGTTAAATATATAAATTTAAAATATGAATACTATTTTTACTTATCTTTTTCATAATGTATTGTATTTTAGCTACTCAAAGATCTGGATGTTATTTAAATTTTAGATTTTTATCATTAAATAAAAGAAAAAGTTGGTTGTCACAGGAGCAATGTCTCAATGTATACAAAAACCAGGGAGAATGCGACATCTTGTGAGTGTTTTTTGGTATATAAAGTTATGCAAAAGAAAAGAAAAATACTATTTGTTCATTAAAATCGCTTAATTACATCGTAAAACTTCCATAGAATGGAATGGTTAAATTGCAAGCATCAAAGAAATACAACCTTCTGGTCTTCTAACTCTTCCCCAGCATCCTTTCTCCTTTGAAATATAATACTTTATCAACAACTTTGTAATTATCATGGGAAACCTACAAATAGATTCACTAATTGTTTATTTACAGCCCAATTAAGAGTTGACCAAAACAAAAATAGACCAGCAAAGTTTTTTTAAAATTTCAGGGGTCAATGGCCGGGCGGACGGCAGGACAACCGTTGAGCTTATTCATTAATCTGTTGGCTAACTTGATTAAGCCGAAATGAGTTAATGCGCCGCTAAATGGATGCGACAAGCGCTTAACAAGTCGGCAACAAAAGAGCCCCCTCCCCTCCTTGGCCAAATTGGATTCCGAGTTGTGTCATTTCGGCCAAAACAACGGCGATGGTGGCCGCTCTGACGTCAGTCGGCGTCAACAATTGCGCCTCTAATTAGATGACAGCGATTTTTTCCGGAAGAATGTCGACACCTTCTGATTTCTAGCTTTTAATACCACCCTGGCTCTGCCCCTTGCTCCTGATCCTGCCCCTGCTCCAGCCCCCATCTTGTTATTTTTCATTCGCTGGCGGAGTCAAGACAAAGGACTTCATTAAGCCGCCGCCGTCTTAGCCTGTCTTAGAATGCGTTCACATAAAATTGGCATTCGGCTTTATTTATAGCGCATTAAAATCAATTTTGGGCGCAATTAAATGAGAGGCAACAGCAACGAGGAGGGCAAAAATGAGGCAGGAGACGGGAGGCAGTGTGATAAGGCTCTATTTTATGTCTATTTTGGACCCTCGACTAAAGTGAGGTGAAATTATGATAAAATCTTGCTCGGGCAACTCGTGCCCAGAAGCCTCTTGGCTCCTTAAGTGCCGTTCGCTCTTCGAGGCCCTTGAAAACTGTCATCGCCAAGGATATTTTTAGGTAAATCACTGGCGCTCAGGTCTCTCAAAAATAAGCGCCCCTCATGGCCGAGCTATTTTCGACCAAAAACAAATTGAATCAACCGGAGAAAGTCAAACGAAACAAAGTGAAATGAAAACGTCTAGCTGATTAATAATTGATGGCTCTGTGGGGAGAGACGCAAGGAAAACAATTAAAGGGACGAAGAAAGACAATTGGGAATGCCAATACCAGGGTGTAGGGTCGAATAAGGGGTACCTAGGTTTTGGTTATAGACTATAACTTATAGTTGTTATTAAGACTTTAAAATAATTCATGACAAGCTGGACAAAGAAAGTTGTTGGTTTTCGTAATAATTGTAGTAGGAGTAGTATTTGTAGTAGTAAAAGTAGTATTGGAATTTAGAAAGTAGTATATTGCGAATGCAAATATATTCTATGGGTTGAATCTCTTTTATCTGTTACGAATAAATATTTTATAATATTATAATTCGAAGGAATTACATCTAGAAAAGTCGTTTTTAACTTGAAATATATATATAATTAAAGAACTTGTGGTTAAATAACATTTTAAGCCATTTTATAAAGGTCAAGTTATCATTTTAAAAGACATTTAATAAACAATTTCCTTATACTGCAAAATATAATCCCTTAATTAATTTTTTTGAGCAGCAATTTTTATTGTCTTAAGACCCTGATTTACCACATTCCCTTATATTAGCCAGAGCTTAATATACCCCAAAGAAACCGAAAGGTAACCAGGTATCACCACCGCGAAGTTGCTAGAAGTCGAGCCCCAAACTGCGTGCATTGACACCACCTGGCGGCCAGCGGCGCAGGCTGCGTCCGCAATGCAAACAGAAAAAACAGAAAACAAAAAACAAAACAAACCGAGACCGACGACGACGACGGTAAACAAAATTCGCTTCCCGTTTTATTATTAGGCAACAATGCCAGGAACAAAGGCTCAGGGCGACGGCAGCCGGCGGAGTGAGAGGTGGCATTATCCTTTGCAGGCTTGGCCGCTCTTTCGCAGGCTCTCTCTCTCTCTTAATTTGCCGCTCTCTCTCGAAGGACATGCTTTGCAGAGTGCCGGGCGAGGCTATAAAAGCCAGCGGCTTCCGATTTGCCGACTCACAAGCGGCAGGACAACGTGCCCAGTCGGTTCGCTATTCGCTCTCTCTCTCTCTTTCGCCTTCGAACTCACCTCTCTCTTTCTGTGTGGAGAAAGTAAAGGTAAACAGTGGACAAAGACACCGGTTACAATAACAAAGGAAGTGCGGAGCGGCGAGTATTTGGCCGGAAGCGGAAGAGCGGCGGAAGTGCAGCCATTGGCAGTTTGCTCGATAAACAAGGAAATTACTCATACGCACTGCGTGCACTTATAATCGGCACGGGAGGCCACCACGCATACGCACGGCTGGCAGCGGAAGCTCATACGCGCCGGGTGCACTTGGAGCCAGGAAATTACGCATACGCACGTCTGGCAGCCGCTGCTAATTGGGAAATCACTCATACGCCCTGCTGGCTAAGCGGTCCCAACAATGGGTACTCCTCATGTCTGCTTCGCCGATGAGTTGCCGCCGCCGCAGCAGCAGCAGCAGCAGCAGAAGCAACAACAAGAAGACAAGACTGCCAGCAATGGCAGCCTGAACAACAACCATCACAGTAGCCAGAGTTTGGTGACCAGCGGCAGCAAGCCGGAAGTGGGTTACATAGCCACCCCCTCGCCGGGCGGCAGCCTGAGCGTCTCGCCCACTCCCCGCTACGAACGCAATCTGGGTTTCTTTCGGCAGCTGAGCCGCCGCTTCGGCCTGAGGTCACAGGATGACCTAGTTCAGTCGGATGACGCAGCTCACGTTGCACCATCGAGGAGCGGCGGAGCGGTGGCCGCTCTCCAGGAGGAGGACGCGCACAGTTCATCGACCGACTCGTGCTCCTCGGGGCGTGGCCTCAATGCTCACCAGTCGGCCGGGCGACTGGAGCTCATGTCCATGTCGTGCGCCTCCAGCGAGACGAGCAGCACGCTGGACATCGAGGAGCAGCAGGAGCAGTTGCAACAGCAGACCCAGCAGCAACAACAGCAGCAGAAGCAACTGCAGTCCAAGAGGAAGCCGACGAGCCGGGCGAGTTTTTCGCGTCTGCACCGGCGCTCTACATCCTCGTTGCGTCGCGCCTTCGAGAGCCTTTCACTGACCTCGCGTTCGCTCTCCTGCAGCGGTCCATCCCCGCCGCCACCACCCGCGCCCTCATCCGCGGCTCCTGCAGCCGCATTGCCCCTGAAGTCGGCTCTCAAGTCCGCCTCCAACGCGGAGCTGCACAGGCAGCAGCAGCAACAGCAGCAGCACATGCATCATCACCACCAGCCAGCGGGCAGGTCGTCATCGTCGTCGTCATCAACCTCCAGTTCGGCGTCCAAAGGCAAGGTGAAGCCGCCGCCGCAGAGGATACTCCGTCAGCCCGTTTCCTACACATATCTCAAAGGCATGTCCGGTCTGCCGACGCAGCGGGTGCCGCGCAGTTCCGTCTGCTGTCAGTATGCCCGGCGCTAAGGACCTCAGCGAATATATCGCAAATCAGCATGAGTGGCCAAGACGAGACACTGAGAAAGGGTGAACAGTAAGCAGCAGCTAGTCAGTCAATGATAAATCACTCAAGTCGGTATAGGACCTTGATCCAACATTCATTTTTTACTTAAGTTTTAATCATACATTTCAATATTACTTTAATTGAGGGGTACACATTGTTTAAGTTACTGAAAGGTAAGCACAGATCTCACTATAAGTTCTAAAACACATATATTTTTTTAAGCCAAGTTTTTAATTTAAGTGTTTTCGTAAGTTTCTGAAACCTCCTTTGAAGTTTAATCTTATTTGGAAAATAATTAACCAGCTTAGGATCATTTTTTATTTAAATTCCATAAAGTAGTAAACATAAAGGACATAAGTTTATTACATAGATTTAATTAAGAATGTATTCCAAGATTTTAATATTTAACTTACAATCCTAAGATTAGAAACCCAGAGAAAATGTAATTTTTTCTAAGTGCATACGATTGAACCATAATTTAGCAATCGGAAACATCATCCTCCACTTAAGTTCCCCCTACCCTGAACCCTGAACTTCATTTCAAAATCTGTGATACAACAATCCCCCCTTCCCAAAAAAACCTAACCTTTGACATTCCCCCTCCTAAAATCCATCATATCCGAAAGTCTTCAAGAAAGCATCGGCAAATTGGTAAAAATCTAACAGAAACTTAATTGATAACATTTTATAAAAATTTGAATAACTTTTGCACTTACAAATTATATAAAAACTAGATCGTAGATGCGTAGAATTCGTCAGATATATAAAGTCTACTATATATACACACATTCGTCACCGCTTTGATGCAAGATCAAGATCATTCCACGCATACCAAAGACTGTAACGCATTCAAATTGAGAAGTAAACGGAATAGTTTGATTGAATTGGAATTGGATTGGAAAAGTCACAATAGATTTCCTTTTGTATAAATTATTATACAATTCGTGCCTTTATCAAAAAAGTCGAAGAAGCAAAAGAAGGATTCACACAAGACAAACATTAGTTCCGAACAACAAGAGAGAAACTTTAAAAGTATATATATGTATGATAAGTTTAAGTACATTTCCTTTATAAATATTAAATGGGATCAAAATTCGTCAGGCATTTATCTACGTTCCGCAAAATCCTAACCAACCAGCCAAAACCACTCTTGAGATACTTAAATTATTTACTTTAGGACTCTTATTCAACTAACCATAATTTGCCAAAAATAAATACCAAGAAAAATAAGCCCAGCACTCCTCCAGCAAGTAGAGTTCAGATGTAGAATTATATAGCCAAAGCAGAGCAGCAACTGACTTAAAAGTATTCAACATATACATTACTTTAGCCGTTATACACATTTACAGTTTATAGAGAACGATATTAATAGCATACAAACCAAGGCCTAACTATATACTATATATATGAATGCGAACGCATTAATTCGCAAGAAAAGCAATAAAGTTGAAGGATATACAGAACAATATCAGCATTAATATACACAGACGTACACAGCATATACAGCGGCATCTAATTATTATTAACTATTTACCTAAGCAACAGCAGCAAGAGCAGCAAGAATTGTAATCATCTGAACGGCCAATCGCCACAAAGCAAGAGAGTTCAATAAAAGTGAAATAATTTACACCAAAGAATGTGTTTTTCTTAATTACTTACAGAGCTATCAAATTCTAGATTAGCTTCTATCTCTCATTGCTAATAATATCATAATTTCCATATAAACTTTGTCATTTATAATTTCCCTCACTCATACACCCTCATATTCTACTTACTTTATTGCCGCTTTATCTTCATCTTCTGGTGACACCAATACAAAAGTTTTTCCCATAAAAAAGTTGCCAAAAATAGCCACAAATCAATGACAGATACACATATTATGATGATGATTATGTGGAAACTGCAATTAGGCGGGCCAATTGAACAAAGTCTGGAAAAAGGAACAGGCGGAAAAAGTCCATAACGCACGGGTGAACCTCCTATAATGGCTATTGCTATAATCCAATCCAAGGAGTCCTCAACCCGACGCCACCGAATATTGTGTTGTGTCCAGGAAAGTAGGTCAGCGATTGAATTGCCAGCAGCCAGGATATCTCTGTTGCTCCGTTACTATTCGGTTGCCAGGGCTGGGACATCTCCAATGGGGGATTCACGTTGAATTTATAATGAGCCCGAGGATGTCTGACGGCATTTGATTAATACGATTCCAGCTGAATTGGCAGACAATAAATATCGAATAACCCGGCCTCCGGCCCCCGACCGCAATAAAAACACCCCCGCTGGAGCATCGGCACTCTGACAGTTTGATTTGACAGCGAACCGAGAATGGGTTTGTACTCGAATTTTGCCTTGATTGATTTGTGGCTGAGCGACAGATTTCAAATTAATGGCGGCGAGTGCCCACAGGGAAGCTGCTACTGCTGCCAAATTGAAACCCAAACAATCATCATAAAAATCCATCTGCTTGGCAAATCAAACTGAGCAACCAATTAACGATATTAGTGCTAATATTAAGCATAATCTGGGCGGAAAACCACAGGAGAGTGTTGCTTTTCCCTCCGATTTAATGGGCAATCGATGTTCCAGCCGCTAAATGGCCGCAACAGTCACGCACTCGGCGTTCCTGCTGGCTTGTTGTTTCCCGACAACAAATTACATGCGGCGAACACCACAAACACCGCACACTCAATCACATATGTGTATATACATACGCCGTGCGGTGCCCAGTGACGTGACCGAAAAGCTGATGAAAAATGTCGGAATCTAAATATTTTCGCAACACATCTCGGTTCACATGAAATCGCCAGAAATTGGCCCGCACACTAGTGTGTGTCTCTCTAGGCTAAAAATATCCTTTGACCTAATTCCCGTTGACAGTCGACAAATGTGGGGGCATTAAAGTGAGATAAAAAGATACGCAACCAATTGTGGGGAGGCGGAGACGGGGCGTATGCGTGATTTTTACAGCTGTGATTGTTGCTCATACGAACCGTTGGCTGCTGGCTCTTGGCTGTTGACTGCTGCCTGTTGGCTGGCATTCTCTGTGCCGCTTCCTTTCATTTCCATTTTCATTTTCATTCACATTCCCATTTCAGTTCAAATTGCAAATACTCGTAACAATAAAGCGAGCATTCCCAGCAGCCAACCGCAGTCACGTAATCATTTTGACAGCAAGCCAGGACTAGTTATGCTCCTGCTCCTTGGTGTATCCTCGGCAGCCTCTGCCTTTAATATTATGGCACTTCCCAGCAGCTGTCTCTTCCGACCATGAATAGCTATTTTTAAGCATTTAATTAAGTCTCCTTCTTGGGGTGAATATTTTTAGCGTGTTATTTGCTATTTCTATAGGGGCTTCGCTAGCTCCTCCCACTCCTCCGTGCCGAATCCAATGTTTGGGCTTAAGTTTCATCTCCATACGCGCATGTGAGTGCTCGCTCGCGAGCCTTTTGCTTATTAATAATAAACGGAAATAATTTTTACTTTCATTTCTGGCTGTGGCATCTCGAGTTCCCCGCTTTATGGGCCCCTCAAGGTAAGGCAAGGATTTCACGCAAGGATTTCACGTTCTTGGCCACCAGCAACGAAGGAGGCGAATCGAATGCGGGCCCGGGCTTCCTTTCAGGTTACGCGGCATTAACTTCACGCAGGGAGTTCGGGCTCTCAGGCGTCCTCGTCCTGCTCCTGCTTCTCGTCCTGCTTTCTCCCCGGTTTTATTCATCGGTATGGGACTCTTTATGAGACAAGGCGTGTTAATTTGCTGCACGCGCTGGGCATGAAATGTTGGGGCGGCGGAGGGAGCCAAGGATGCGGTCAACTTGTTGCTCCAGTACTGAGACAAATCGATGGACATTATAAGTACCCTAGCCCTAGATTAAGGGAAGACTTGAAAAGTATTTAATATTTAATGGGACACTTAAAATGTGATATCTTTATTTATTTTGCAATTAATAAAGGCTGATTAATACTGTATTATGTGTTTATAGCTGTCTATAACTATTCCTTAACATTGAATTCCTTCAATTGTTTTACTTTTATGACTGTCCCAGCATATCCTTTAAGGTAAGATTACAGGACACCAACATGCAGACCGCAATGTACAAACAGTGGCAAAATAATTAATCTTCTTTCAGGCCCTGCCGCCACACATGAGTGTGAGAAAAGCCAGGGCCGGGACTCTCAAGCGGGACAAACTTGACGAACAATCTGAACTTGCGGCCTACTTAGGCAACTTTCTGACTGTCTTTTAGTGGCCGGGCTCCGCTGGGAAGAAGAGCCCCCATCACATTAATTTTTATTTTCATTTGAGAGCAAGTATACGCGCCTCGGTCCCCCACTTATATGACTACTGACTTCCATGTCAATATTTACTTGAGGCTTGTTTACCTTTGCCATCTCATCATCAACATCAGCATGGTTCGGCCCCCGCTTTTGCTCTCATTTTTTATTGTGTATTTTTATTGCTCATGTTTCCTGCTTGTTATCTGCGTTGTTTCTGCCGCTTTTTAATGGCACTCCGCCTGTAATTTCATTCAGCAAGAAAGAATTATTCGCTCATTCGCGTGGCCCCGCCAAGTAGGGAGAAGGGAGAATTTAATGAAATTTTCAAGAGTCCTCGCCCAGCACGAGGCGCTATTTTTAGTTCGAATTAAATCTTTGCCTATTGGCAAACACACTTAGGGAGCGTGGGAGATTTTTGGCAGGCATCACTTATGCTAATTCGCAATTTGACCCAAATACCGGACTACGTGAGAACAAGCCAGTAACAGGCTGACGAGTGCCACTCGAGCAGGTTCCCTCATTAGATATGCAGCCTGTGTTTCGGTAATTGAACTCAATACGTAAACAAAATGTCTACATTTCACAGCGACAGCTGACAAGAGGTCCTGGGAAAGTAGGCTACGGAAATTGCGAATTGCGAAGGCTGTTCCCCGGTGCTTGACGAAAGGAAGATTGAAAGATTTATGCTTTTAAAGGTGGAAAATATTTGAAAGCTTTGTGGTTTTGACATAGCGAACAAAATAAAGTTATGATAGATGTTGGATGCCTGTTACTTGATGGTTTATTTTTAGGAATACTAAGAGGATTAAAAAACATTTGTGTAATTAAAATCGTCTTGTTACGAATGGAACAGCGAGTAAGGGGACTATTAAAATATAATTAAAGTCACTTAATCTATTTACTTACATACATTTTAATAAAATAAAATGTTCCAAGAGCTTATTTTAAAATGTCAAGGCTGTAAATCAAATACTATTAATAAATAATAACAATGCCTTAAGCGCCCCCTTATAGCACTCAAAAAGTACACATAAATTACTCTGAATTTTCCTAATGCTTAGCAAAAAATTACGTGCATGGACAGTTGCGGCTTAATTATTCACAAGTTCTCTTGGACACTCTCCGCACATTATAAGTTCGAGGCCCTTTGAAGTGCCCATCCGACCAAGGACATAAATTACATCTTCCCCATATTCATGCCCAGAACTTCCATCGCCCTCTCAGTAATTAGCCATGTACTCAGGCTCTTTAGGCTCGGCTCCCAGGGGAACTTCAATTATTTATAAGAACTGACCCAAAACGAATGCATAAGCTGACATCTCCAGTCCGTTTTTGGTAATAACGAGGCTGAGAGCAAACTATGTATGTACGTGTTAGGTCTAACCCAGACCGACGAATAAAAGAAACCCTACTTGGGTTTGGGGAAAACTAAACAAAACATTTATTCCTAACGCAGCCAAGCGGCCAAAGGGAAGGTAATAGACTAACTGGGCCAATGCACGTATAATTTGTCAAGACGAAAAAAGGCCTAAAGGCACCAAGTGAGACCCGAAATGCGGTCTGATATTAATTGGACTCACATGAGATAAGAATTAGCACACGAATCGGGATTGTGTGTGGTTCTAGATTAAAATAGGCCTGTGTTTGCTATAAATAAGCAAGAAGAATAGGAGGAAGTCTTATTTGCTCAAAACTATTTAAAGGAAAAATGAAAATAACTAATATTTATGTTCGAATCAACCAATTAGTTTTTTAAATACGTAAAATCAATAGGAGGGAAGGAAAACGCGGGAGCTGGAAACCTGACAGCTTTTGGCCCTGTTTTCATTCACAAATCCGGTGATGCAGTCGCCGGTCGAAGGTTAACGCCTGCCATGGAGGTCGTCCGGCTCCGATGACGATGACGTTTACCGCCGAGCTGGCCTGGCCAGGAGTAGGAGTCCTTGAGCAGCTCCAGGAGAGCACAGAGAGAAGTGGGGGCGGGCGACGCGACCTTGGGGCGACTGCCGGTGGAACGGATTTCGCATCCTGAAAGGATTTCATTCATAATTGCCGCAAGAAGCCATCCAAGCGCCGGACCGCCTGGAACCGCACGCATCCTGTCCTCGACCTACTTTCATCCGCCGCTCGGCAGAGGATGGATGCCCTCGGGAAACCCCACGCACAAATTGGCATCGCTGTTTGCCTCATTGCTCCACACGTCGTCATCGCCTGGCATTTAATTCGATTTTCGTTTTTGGCTCCGCCGCTCACTCGGCAGTAGTTCGAATTTTATTGAGCCAAGGTCCTCGTCTGGACGGGATGAGGATATCCTGCGATATGTGCGCTGGTTCAAGGACGTATCACAAGCTTATTTCGCAATATTTATGAATGAATGAATGAATTTTAATTGCGAGAGTAATACAGGTATTTGGCTACTTAAGGGAATAGGGGATAAGCCAGGATTGGGAATAAGATTAAATGAAGAAATAAACTTAATGTTATAGTGAAACTTTGACCTGGGAATTAAAGACCGAATATCAATGCTTTCCATCATAACTAATTGAAGAAAACTTCTTTGTCATTAATATTTGTATTCTTAAGTTATATGAGAATATCATTTTAAACCAAGCTTTTTTATTATTATAAAAAATACGCATGCATTTTATTACTTTCACAAAAAACATATAAAAACGATGAACTGCATAATCCCTGCTACCATCGATGAACATTTATTTAATGTCCACCATTTTTATGCCACTTGCCACGCTTAAGAAGTGAGTCTGCCCTTTTGTCAGCATTTATTGCAAATTTATCTGTACTGACGCAAGCTCCTTTAATTAGGGAAAGTGCAAGGACAGCTGAACTGCAGGAGGACGACGACTGCATATGAATCCGGAGCAGAGTAAGTGACGCATAGCAGGTCATAAAAAATCAATCGATTACTCAAGGAGGCGGCGGCTTCATATCGCAGCATCCGCATCTCAGCCGCCTCGGCTTCCATTTCCCGTGGCTGGCATTTTATGCATTCCACGCGCTCTCCGCAAATTGAATTTAAAACTCAATAATAATCAGTTTATTGCGTATACGACCAGTGGAGCGGAAAGTAGACATTTGCATGGCTGCCTCTGGGAGCGCAGGTTCGGGCGGTAACCGGGGGTAACCAAAGGGTAACCGATGGGTGCTTTTGGAGTGACTCTGGGGTGGCGGTCCCGGAGAAGTATCTCCGCTGTGTTACCGCGGCGATAAGGCAAATGGCAAGGGCATCTGCGCTAAGCATCGTCATCCATGCACCTAGCGAAGGTTCTCCAAATGGTGACGTCGGCACTGTCTCCCTCTCCCGCTCGCTCGCTTCATCTCTGCCGCTCTATCTATCTCTCGGGCTTAAACTGGGTCAGGGGCTAACAGCTCGTCGCCGTCGTTGTTGTCCTTAGAGTCGTTGACGTTTGTCGGTTGCGGTTTTTCCACCGCCATTTCCACACCTATTCCGAATAACCCCTTTATGTTGCTACAACTACAACTAAAAAAGCTTATACACAGCGGATAAAGCAGATTTTTGTTTATTTCTTAATAGATGGTGGTCTTATTAAGTAAAAAATAAACCTATACTTTTTGGCACCTACAGGAAATAGATAAAGGAAGAAATCTATTATTCATAATATAAAAACTGTTAATTTTAAAAACTTATTTGTATATATATTATATTATATATATTAATATATAATGTATCCAATTTCTATAATTAGTCACTATAGGATCTGTTGGATACTTACTTAAATTTTTCATAAATAAACTTTAGTTTCTTTAAATTTTAACAGTGCCCTTGTGATCAGGCTTATTCAGAGGTGACCTCTCCAGTTTTGCCGCATAATTGAATGAGTTGTGAATGAGGCCACCGGCAGCTGCTGGTCACCTTTTCACTTGTTTTATTTATATGCAAGTCACGCCCCTCCCTCTTCCCACTGCCGCCCCTCAAAGGATTCGTGTTCAGCTGAGCAGTCACCGGACCCGCCGCACTTATTAATAAACCAAAAGGCGAAGCGCAACCAGAGGCGTCACCCTGGCGCGTCGCGGCCTGCATAGAAAGTGTTCTGAAACGGATGCCCGCAGATGCCGAGACGTAAATAAACTGCAGCTAATTTGAATGCACCGACCTTGGGCCTCGCTCTCTCGCTCAGCCCCCAAAAAACAATTGCCACAATTTGCATTGTGCCGGGCCGGGCAAGGATGCATCTCTGGCCTCTGGCCGATGTCTTGAGATCGCTTCAGCCAGAAAGGTCAGGAGAAGGGCTGCTGCTGAGGGAACAATCACGATCCGAAAGGGACACTTGACCCACTAAAACTGATGGCTAGAGATAAGATGACTGATGATGATGAGATGCGGATGAGCCGCATCCTTGCTGGGTGTAATCCTTTCAAGGGATGCGGCACATGGGCCGCGGCTTAACCCAAATACTCGTGTGTGTTTGCAAATAATGAAGCTTTTGTGTTTGGACCGCGCTGCCGATTGGCCTTCGAACGTTGCAAGAGCGCGGATGACGTCACAAGCACATAGTATACATGAGAGTGAGTGTGTGTGTGTATATTTAGAGCCGATTCGGTGGCTTTTGCTGAATGTCACGCCCCGCCTTTCAGGTTAAATTTAGCCAAACGCGCCCGAAAGAGGCGACAGCCCATAATTGCCGGAGAAATGTAAAAATAAAATACTAAAATCGGCGGCAATAGCATTGGGCCTATAGCATTTAAGAGGCTTACCGCACCACACGCGCCCCATTAGACCAGGCCACCCCCAACCACCCAACCACCCAACCACTCAGCCGCCCCTCGAAAGTAGGCAACGAAAATGGGCCAAAGTGAACGACAAATGTTTATGGCTCTGTCGAAAGTCAGAGGGCAACAAAAACATGGCTTGACAAATGAGCTGCCGGGAATGGGAATTTTAATTGTTAAGGCTTTTGCAGATGGAAAAGGAGCGGTTTGGCAGGATAGTTAAGTGCTGCAGCCGGCAAAAGACATGAACTTTGAGTGTTATAGACGAAACTTCAAATTGAAAAGAGAAAGCATGAAGCTGAATAAAATGTTATTACGGAAAACTCTTAAAGGTCAAGCGTTGATGAGAGAAATGAAGGGGAAAATAGAGATTGCATTTCATAACAGGGATTATTTTTATTCAGAAGAGATTGTTGAAACTATACACTGAATCAAGACCAAATAAAACGAAATAAATTTTAACAATTGTGCAATTTATCAGAGATCATGTAAGGATAGATTATTAGAAAAATAAGTTAAATGTTATATGATATAAGATATATTTCTTACTCCACGTAATCTGCTCAATTCAGATTTGAGTTGCGAATATTACTTTGGGAAAACACAGGGGGTTTGGGAATTTTATGCTCTCAAGTTGTCGAGAACTTTGGATCAAATCAAGGTCTCCCCCACAATCTACAATACCAATGACGTAAGCATCGTTGGCCTAACTCGTTCTGTTCGCCTGGTCTGGAAAAGGTGAACAATGTGCATTGTGGATTGGTTCCAATCATGTCCTTTCCCTGTACATATTTATCTTATGCCTAATTTCATGTACCAGACGATCAGCACAAAACAAATAAGTTAAAATTTAAAAAATTATTTGATTTAAATTAAAACATCAAATAAATTCATTTTCCAAAAGAAACTGAAAGGATATAAATGCCATTTCGCCTTGAATTCCATGAAAGTTATCTATCCTAAAATTTAAATTAAAGCCAACATTCCACGTCAAATTACATGACACAGAAGAAAACCACAAAAAAATGCGAGTATACAGAACGAGTGTGCAGTGAAATCTAGGCAGAATCCAGCATCTATTAAGCGCCTCTCAAGTCCTGGCCATTTGTCGGGTCAGTTAAGGGGATTAAGTACCAAAGTCAGGCTCACACACCCAGACACACCCTCAGTTACACACAAGCACTGAGCGGCAGCGACAGCGACAGGATATGGAAGCTGGGTGTGTATCCTTCAACTGCAGTTTAAATGCCAAATCAGCGTAAATTGCTCGTCTAGTGGGGTGCTGGGTGGGGCTGTCCAAAGGACCTTTGGCTTCTGCAGAATTTGCCTGCTATTTTGCGTAGCCTTTGTTGTTGCTGCTTTCATAATGTCACTCGACGGCGACTGCAATGTCCTTGCAGGACGAGTTCATTGGCCCAAAACGCCGAGCTGCAGCCTGCAGTTGCGCTCAGAAAATGAGAGAGAGATGAAATTGTGGTAGTAAGAGAGAAGTCTCAGGGAGAAAGGTTTGCGAGTAAAAGCGGCAGTAGAGAGAGGCCATGCTGGGCCGGTTCAACGTTCGGCAAGTAGGTTATAAAAGGCAAAAGGCCGGTCCACAGCTATGACGTCATTATGAAAGCCGCACAAATACACACACAAACACACACCGCGTAAAATGGGTGCTGGGGAAAACGGGCCAACCTGCATCTGTGTGTGCGTGTGTAAAGGCGGCTTAATTTTCAGTTGAGAAAACAGAAAATATGCCAACTTTTACTTTTAGACTTTGGCCCGGACTACCCCAATTTTCCCAACCCCTTCCACCCACTGAGTATGTGTGTTTGCGTGTCTCTGCAAGTGTGAATACACTCATCTACGCCAGTGAGTCTATAAAATGGGCACAAGGGCATTTAATGCGGCATTTTGTGCTGACAATTTTCTTTTTCCAGCCAGGATCACAATAACGAAAGTGCACATAAACCGAAACAAAAGAAATGCGAATACAAAACAAAATAATACGCAAATATGTTAATCAATGACAGCACGTGTCTCCGGCACTTAAATAATAAATATTAATGGCCTAAAAAAAGGGGTTTCCTCTCAAGACGAAAGAAGGAATAAAAACGAGAAAATAAAACTGCAGAAATATGTTAAGCAATACCATTACTGGTTGGCATTTCCAAAGGGGAATTTCCATCAGTAGGAGTGGCTTAAAAATGCAAGGAACGAAGATACCTTTAATGTAATGATAGAATACCTTTAATTGGTTTTTGTCAATATTTTTATAATAATATATAATATACAATAATTTTTTGTCAGTCCAAAGTTAAAAAATAAAACTAAGCTAAATTACCACCATGCAAGGGAACGGTAAGAAATTAGATTTTGTAAGTAAATAGAAATATGTAGCAACTAGTTTTTTTAATATTCAATATTTTCTTGATATATTTTTACATTAAAAAATGTATATATACATTTAAGTGATGTAAAAATAATCAATCAAAACTAGAAAACAAAACATCGTCACCCTACCAAAACGTGCTCAGTCCTTAATAACAATGATTAACAAGTCAAGCCAGACTAGACATTTGTCTAGTCTCATTAGCATGCGATTCCAGATCGAACCAGCAACAAAAAAAAGCTGAAAATGTAGTAACAATGGCGGGGCTGGGAAAATAATGTGAGGTGGCAAAAAGGAAGCCAGACAACAGTGCGGAAAAGCCGGAGACCCAGACGCTGAGATACCAGGACATAACAATGCGACTGGCAGCACCTCGAAGCCGCACATACAATAATGGGAATCAGACAACAAACAGGTGCCATAACAAGCACATCAGACCGAACCTTTACCCCACACCACAAAAAAAAGGGAGGAGAATCGGCAAAACGAGCCTTAATAAATAACCGAGCTCCAGTGTCCGCCTAATGGAATATGCACAGGAATTTACAAATAACCATAAGCCGGCAGGAAAAAATTCCGTTCTGTCATGCGCTAATTATGAGCAGTCAACCTTTTGACGAGCCCCCCGAGTGGAAATTTTTGAAAGTAGGAGCGCGAAGATGAAAATGGCCCAGCCAACACACAAAAACCGAAAAACACAAACACACACCCAATGAATAGGCGCGAAAATTGAGTGCTCGATACAGCAAATACCCTATTCAAAATATTAATAGCTTAGACATAAGATATGTATCTTTGTGAAAAGATATATTATAAAATAAAAAATATTTAAACAACTTATTATAGCTTAAGAAAGAGAGATGTTAAGCAAGTACTGATTTCTAAATAATAATATTTTAATTAAAATTAAGAAAACACTGACAAAATCACTTATTAATCAAATAACTTTCATTAAAGCATAATTTTAGGCATACAAATATATAACTAATTAATTAATACTTTCCTGAAACCTCTTTAGTTAACGAAGTACTCAATGACTTCTATAGCGATGATGTATGTTTAATTTCAAATTCACTTATATACCCAATAAAAACAAACCCCCTGCCAAAAGGAAGACTCATAAAAATGAACAAAAATATTCCATTTGCTTGAGGGAAAACAGGAGGCAAACAGAAAATAGCTTTCCCCCACTAGAAAATCCTTGAAAAACACAAGCGGAAAGCCTGCTCCCAGAATTGAACGGAAAAGTACAGCGTGAAATTTGCATGAGACAAATGTGGAAAAGTACCTCCAACTACTCCGGAAAAATGAATGAATGGGTGAAAGAGTGAGTGAAAAAGAAAAGATGAGGAAAATGCCCAAAAAAGGTAGAAACCAAAATAATAAGTAGTCAGGAGTCAACAAGTAAAAGCATTCATTGTATTCAGAAATTTAACGGAAAAACAGGGAAAAATTCAAGTGAATTACTTGTTAATTAGCGAGCTTTATTGTTGGAATATGTTTCAAGAAGCATATTTAATCAATTAAATATATAGGATTATTTACATGTTCTTTAGGAAACAGGAAATATTCTGTACATATTTAATAGTAAGACATAACTTTAAATTAAAGTGCCTTATTCTTAATTGTTGCCTTTGTTTGTTTATTATTCTTATTAAGTGTTCGTAATGCCTACAAAAAGATAACTTAGGTTTCGGGCTCCTTTTTATCGCTCGCAGTAGTCCGAACTACTTGCTCCGGATAATCCTCGTCCTTCTTAAACAGATAGCACTGCAGCCACTTGGAGTCCGGGTAGAGGCCAGAGAAGACAGGCTGCCAGTTGTTGATGAGATGACGAGCCTTTTCATCGGGACCATCGAATCGATTCTTGTTCCGGCGACAGACCTCGACGAATCGAGTTCCTATGAGCTGGGCTAACTGAATCCCTTGGGGAGTGTGCGACTCGTAACACAGATCCTTTCCGGCAAACAGCTGCTCAAAGGCAGCCCGTTCCGCATGAAACTGGCTGCCGAAGATGGGAAAGTGCCGGTGTTCGATGAGGGAAATGAACTCCACTCCAGAAGCATCCTTCTGGGTACCCAAAACCTGCCAGTCGTTGGCCAGGCCAAAGGACTCCAGGCTCTGTTCGGTGACACAATACTGATGTTGGTGTGAAGCAAAGGGCACGCGTTCCATCAGCTCTGCCGAGTAGGTAGGCAGATTCTGCAGGAGCTGCGACTTAAGATAACCCTCGGACAGTTTCAATGGCATTGCCTGCTGGATGTGCAGGCAATCCGTGCGAATCTTTGGGGTTTCGGCGGCATGTATTAGGAGCAACTGAAACCCCAGACAAGTACCCCAAAGGGGAAAGTATCCACCGTCATCGTTCTCCTTCTTCGCCAGCTTATTGCGCTCCATGGAAAGTTGGAAAATGTGCTCCGCACTCCTGACACAGTCGTTGGTTAGCTGTGGATTGGACTTCATCTCGGCTTCGTCCAAGTATACCGCTCCGCCCGGTAAAAGGATTCCATTTATCTGGTCCATGATCCTCTTGTAATAGGCACGATCGCGGCCAATCCTGGAAGAAAATAATTTAGTAATTGGTGTTTCTAGTAATTAGTATACTATTTAAAAAGTAAACAAATTTCCTTGTTTTTTTTTTCTGGGTAGCCCTTGAATTTATAAAATCCATCTATCAAGCACATCTCAACTCCCCATTCAAAATGTTCTTATTTATTCCTCACATATTACAGATTATTACTCTTTACAATAGCATTTTCTATAATTTATATAAAGAGCCCCCAAGGACTTTTATATTTCATACTATCAAACATCAGATGCATTCAAAAGCCCAAGCAACCCCTATAAAAAATCTTCAAAAACACTCAATACATATTAAAAATTTCTTATTTGCATCATTTGTCTTTGAATGAAAGCGAAAGCCAGAGCATCCACCGGCCATAATAAATAACATTAAATGAACGCTTTACCGCCTCATTCTTTAATAGCAAAACACTTGGCGCAGTGCCCAGTAAGATAATTAATTCTTTTATCTGCCTACTTTTGCATTCTGTTTTCTTTGTTTCGTGTTTTTTTGTTTATGCAATTTGTTTACCTTTTCACCACCGATCGGCGATCGGCACTTACCAGATGGGAACTGCCAATGCACCCGCGGCCTCCAAATGCTTTGCATAGGAAGCTGCCAAATAGCAGTACCACAGATGGCCATAGACATTACTTAGCACTTGGGCCATATCGGTGCACATGATGCCAATACAAGGGGCGAACATGGCTTTCATTTTTTCTTAGGTTTTCACATTAATTTGAACAACAAAACAAAGGCAACTGCTTTGCAATAAAATGTGGCTTGATATTTGAACAAAATTGGGGTATGACGAATTCATGAAAACTATAGAACGAAATATATAGAATTTAAAGTATATTCAGTCGACGGTTTCATTTGAGAGCATCGAAAAGATCAAATATCAAATAGTAATTTAAATTTTCTGATGTTCCCTTACTTTTTAGCTTTCTTAGCTAGAAGTTGTGATTATAGTTACAGGACCAGGCAGCAGTATCTCATCTTACGACTTTACCTTTTCTGAAGTTAGATATAGTATCTGTAGCTTCAAAAAAAAAATAGTGACAAAATTGGTATTAAGACTTCTTAATATTGTTCAAAGCAATATTCAGTTATAGAATTATATCCTCATTGTCAAGCTAAATTATCAATAAAAATTTGCTAATATAAATAAATCTCACTGTCTCCTCCATAAAATAAAGCATCTTAAACTATTTCAAGGCCAATTCAAAGTTCAGCGATAAAAGAACCTTCTACTATAGTATATTTCTCACTTTCATTTTCCCTTGAAATAAAACATAAATGTTGTTAAGCATTAGGCTGGAAAAATCAAACTAAATACTAACCACACAGGCACAACATGAGCCCCGGATGCCTCCAGATACTTGATATAGGATGCCGCTAGATAACTATGGTATTCTGCGCCATAGTGCTTCTGCAACCTTGTCGCAATATCGATGCACATGACGCCAATGGTTGCAGTCTGCCTGAGAGAGGGTGGCGGCCCACTGGCACATGCGCCCTCCGACATCGTTGTCTTCCGTTTTTTATTTCCGACTTCGTCTAGTGCCGTACAAAAGCCAACTAAACGTGAAAAATCGGTGACTGCACACGCCGCAAGGTTTGCAGAAGATGTGCAGTGAAAGGCTAATGTAAATACAAGTGCCACCTACTTTTGGGGATACTGCGTAAATTTCGACACTAGGAAATAATAAAAACTAAGAACACTTTGGTTGCTCGTCAGAGAAATACTCGGCAATGAAATTAAACGACAGAGAAAGCGCAGTATACATGTACATAGACTTTTCTTATTTGTTGTATAACAGTGCTCATATACACTCTATATTTGGACGAGTGAAGAGAGCAAGAGTTGCCAATGTAAGGCCAGAGGCTCTAGCGTATTTCAATTATGATCTAGAGTATAAGAAGATTGGCGAGAGATGAACACCAGAGAGACAACGAGAGATGAGCAGTGCTCATTGATCACTATTAAGATGACGAGAGTACGCAACGACAAAAGATCTTCTTAAAATATATTTTAAAAGCCCCTATAGCTACATAAAATCCTTACAGATTTATTTAAAGATTTCTACCATCAGTAAAAATCAGATCAGCTTAGCTACCCTCAAAGAGAGTGGCCTATCAAATGAGCTAATGTTACTACCAATATCTAATTACCAATTCCGAATCATAATTCTTGTTACTGAATCACCCGTGGCAACAAAGACAATACCTTTTGATATTGTGACGTAGAGTATTTTGTACTGTATACAATAAATAAAGTAAGATAAAGGTATGAAATCGATCAAAAAGCTTAATTCAATAAACATTAAAGTGAACAAAGTATTTCCAGATACAGTTTTCTACTATATACATACATATAAGTCTTGTTTCGTAGGTAAAAAAAATGTAATTCCAAGATATGGAAATCCATGGCCAAGGTTCATTCCCAAAATAAACCTGGCCAGCAATCAGTTAATTGATATGATCACCAAGGTGAGGAGGAGCCCACTGAAAAGGGGTAGTATTGCGGAGCTTCCACCGCCACCATCTACGATAATGGGATACGGGGGATACAGTCCACCGTTGCCATCTCCGTCTCCGTCGCCGCCTTCGTCAGGAATATCGGGAATCTCTTCCAAGCCCATTTCCTTATCGGTGAACAAATATTGCTGGGTGTAGGTGGACCCCAGGATGGAAGTATACTCCGGCTTGTAGTTATAGATCAACCTCAAGGCCTGCTCTGTGGCATTTGTGAAGCTCTGATTACTTTTCCTGGCCTCGCTCACAAGAAAGTCTGAGAAGTATTGGCCAGCTATAACTGAGGCAGCGGTGTGAGGAATGCTGGTCTTGGTGAACTCGTAGAGAGGCTTCTCCGGATGGAACTGAACTCCGTAGAAGGGGTACTTGACGTGCTCGATGGTAGAAATAAACTCGATGCCATTCCAATCGTGATTCAGGGATATAACTCGCCATGTCTCATTCAAGAGATCCTCTTCGAAGTCCTTCTCCGTATAGCAAAACTGATGCCAGTGATAGGTCACATTTTCCTTGACCATTGCCTCCACTATATCTTCACTGATGGAGGTGAATAAACGACTCTTATTGTAATCTGAAAGTGAATGGCTTAAGACTTTTCATTTAGTTAATTGAAGTGTAACCATACCTTCTTTGAACTCCACTGGCAGGGCTATGCCCTGTCCTGCGCAATCGATCCGGTGTTCCTTGCCATTGGCCAATTTGTAAACCAAGAGCTCCATTCCCAGGCAAGTGCCCCAAACCGGCATGTAGGTTCCCTTATCGTTTAGTTCCGCCGCCAGCTGGATGAGATGTTCTCCTGCGTCGCCATACCCGTTGGTCTGGTTGAACCAAGTGGCACCACCAGGCAGCAGAACTCTGTAAATGCATTCATAAATTAAAATTTAAATTTAAAATCTGGGAATTTCCTAGAGCTCCTACTCACCCATTTATCTTGTGCATGACATCTTCATAGTAGCTGCGATTGCGCCCGATCCTGTCAAGGAGTATTTAAAGATGGTTTATTAATTGGCTTCGAGCAATCTTATCGAGAGTTCGTAATGCTATTGGGCCACTGAATCAAATTACTTGCTTTTTTATTTATTTTCTATAAATATACACGTGTTTGAATTCCTAAAGGCAACCCCGTCAATCTTATCTAGTCTTGATGAAATTATTCCTGCCATAGCAGCGATAACATCTTTTAATCTCTGGCTGGTCAAATATCTTTATCTGTCTGCGTACTCACCAAATTGGCAACACCCGGGCTCCAGCTCCCTCCAGATACTTCACATACGAGGCGGCTATGTAGCTGGTCTTGTTCTCAAAGTGCCGGGAGATCAATCCATCCGAGTAGACTTCCTGAGTGAGAACCCCTATGATCGGGGATGAGGTGTCCGCCGAGGCACTCAGCAGAGATCCGATGAGGATCAGCAGACTGGTACAGATCTTCTGCATTTTTTTGGAAGCTCGTATTTATCTGGAATGTCATTATGAGATAAGCTGAATTATTTTCCTCCATGGTTATTTTAATAAATTTATAAGTGACTTTTAAAGTGACTGATTAGAGGTTGTCCGTCTCTAATATAAAAGGTCGATTTTAAGTACTTTTGGGTCATAAATGTTCCTAAAACTACGCCTGTAATTTTTACGTTCGTTTCATTTGATTAGTTGAACATACATATATATTTTGTACAGCACATATGTATAAGAAAAAGTTGTTTTTTCTTCCAAAAAGTTTTTTCTCGAATTCCTGTGGTAATTATTTAGTGACTTGCAGTTGTTTTTGTTTCTGACTATTAAATTCCTAAAGGTATTTCTCAGGGGCTTGCTTTATTTTAAGTTTTTCCTCTCCCATTTCGTAGGTTTGTTTTCTTTGAATTTATTTCTTTCTATTAATGCACCTGCAGTGTATTCCCTCCTCCAGAAGTGCCCCTCAGCCAGAAGTAGCGGCTATACCACAGCTGGATCCAATTAGTGTCAGCTGCTAACCGAAACTGTCCGCTGAAGCGTCGAGCAGTTTCCATTTATACGAAGTGGAATATAGAATGCGAATGCGTCAGTATTCGTGGGCATGAGTTAGCGGTATGGCGATGTATGGGCTATGGGTTCTTCAATGGGTCTCCCCCGGCGACTTGAGTCCACTAGATAGTACCTCGATTAATTGATTATATTAAGTTCGAAGTGTTGATGGAGGTAAAGGGGAAAAACTATCTTTACATCCATTTAGGTCTGGATAAAGTTCATTTTAATTGATCTGATTAAGCTGTGACTAATTGCACCAAATATTATGGTTTTAGTACGATTTAATACACATTTTAATATACAAACTGTTTGGATTTTGTTTACCTAACAGCTGATAAGCAGGAACGGGTTAACATGTGTGGGTGATTGGAACCGATTAGCGTATCGATTATTTAAAATTATCAGCTGGCCAGTAAACTTAGCTTCTTGCTGCTCTGAAGCTTAGGAGTTTCTTATCTCTACTGGAGTTGGAGCTAATTTTATATTGTATTTTCCCATCTTTAACCTATTAGTTTTTTAGATTAGAGTTTTTTAAGGAAATTTAACCACAAAGGATTCCTGATTTAATCTCTAATTTCATTGTTGCTGAACAGATATTGCTGAGTGTAAATGGATTTCACAATCGAGGTGTACTCCGGCTTATAGTTATAGATCAACCTCATGGCCTGCTCCGTGGCATTAGTGAAGGTCTGATTACATTTCCTGGCCTCATTCACAAAGAAGTTGGCAAAGAATTGGCTGGTTATAATTGCTGCTTCAGTGTGTGGAATACTTGGCTTGGTGAACTCGTATTGCGGCTTCTCTGGATGAAATTGTACCCCATAGAAGGGGTAAATGATATGCTCGACAGTAGAGATAAACTCGGTGCCATGCCAGTCCTTATTCAAGGATAGAACACGCCATATCTGAGTTGAGGGATTTCTCTGAAAGTCCTGTTCCGTATAGCAAAAGCGATGCCAGTGAGCGTTAACATTTTCCGTGGTCATAACAAGAGCTAATTCATCACTGAGTGAGGAAAAGAGGCGACTGCTTTTGTAATCTGCATGGAAAAATATACAAAATATATATATGTTGGCGCATTACATTCATTTATATACCAGCTTTAAGATCTACTGGCAGGATCATGTTCTTTGCCTCGCAATCTATCCGGTATTCGTTGTCATTGGCCAGCTTGTAAATCAGGAGCTCCATTCCCAGGCACGTGCCCCAAATAGGCATGTAGGTACCTTGTTGGAATAGTTCCATGGCCAGCTGGATGATATGTCCTCCTGCCTCGGCGTACCCGAGGCTCTGATTGAACCAATTGGAACCACCGGGCAACAGAACGCTGTGAAAATAATAATAAAACTCAACTCTGGGAGCCTTTATTTATGCACTCACCCATTTATCTTATGCATGATATCTTCATAGTAGCTACGATTGCGTCCGATCCTATTGAAGAATATTGATAATTGTTAATTAAGATAAATATCAAATCTCAATGCCTGCTTACCAAATAGGCACAACTCGGGCTCCACCTCCTTCCAGATATTTCACATACGAAGCAGCTATGAAGCTGGTCTTCTTGGGGAAGTGTCGCATGATCAATCCATTGGGCCGAAGTTCCTGGGTGAGAATTCCGATGATGGGCGATGAGATGTCCGCCGAGGCATTTAGCAGAGATCCGATAAAGATCAGTAGGCTTATGGGGATCTTGTGCATTTTGGAGTCAATTTATTAACAGCTGGACGCTTTGTTAGCGCATTATGAATTTTGGCTGCTATGGAATTATCTTATTACTTGTGAAATCATCCAACAGTACTCCAGCCTCCAGAGGTACTTCTCAGTCGCAGCTCGGAACTAATGCACGTCTGAATCAAACCTAAGCCAGCAATTGGCAACAACTGATCGGTACAGCGGAGAGCCATTCAGCTTTATACGAACCAGGTATGACGTAGAGATTATTCAATGGGTTCCCCACCTCGACGATTTAAGTCCACTTTTAATTTTTATTGTATTATTTTTTCCACACGAAGAAAAGGGGAAGAACTCTTCGCTTCCATTGAAGCCTATATTAAACAAAGTTTTGGTAACTCTACAATAGCACTGATTTTTCTGTAGCAGGTTCATCACATTATACAACAAACGATGTGTTGACTCAACAGCTGATAGGAACAAGTTAACTTGTGTGAGTGTTTAAGCCAAATCGACGGATAACAACAATCAGCTGCCAAGCAAACGTTGCTGCTTCTGTTTGATGCTGCTCTGAATGCTCAGCAGATACTTCATTTCTACCAGAGTTCCTTTGACTCCCTGGAGATCTTTCACTTCAAACAGTGAGCTCAATCTTCCAGCCATTTCTTCAAGTTCCTTGACAAGCTGGGCATTAAGATCTTCCAAATCCTTCGTGTCTTCTGCCTCCTCTACTTCCTCATTGCGCTCCATCATGGCCATGAGGAATTCCTTATTTAAGGCACTATTATCCTGTGGCATCTGTTCTCCCTCCAACTGCAGCAGGTATTGACCACGTTCGATTGGAGTAACGAGGGTCTTGTAGGCCTTATTTATTAGGGAACTCCAGTCAGCGGAGTTAGATTGCTCCCGGGAAGTTCTGGAAATTAAAAGATATTACTATTACTATATTACTGATTAGTAATTGTTTTCTTTAAAGGAAACTCACTTGTTACTGTATTTATCCGGATGCACTATGGTCTGCAGTTGCCGGAAACTTTGGGTCAACTTCTGGGGCTCCAACGAAAACTTTGTGGGAAAGTTTAGCAGCTCAAAGTAATTCTATAAGAAATAAAGTTAAATTTAACCAATGGATCTGGGATATCTACTCACAATTCCCGCGTCCACATCCTGCAGGTGTCCACAATCCGAACAGATCATATTCTGCTTCAGTTCGGACCTATTTTGACAATTCCAACAAGCCGGCGAGGATTTTGCCGCAAATGGTCGGACTTGCAGCCACAGAATCTTTTTATTTTGCTTGACAACATTTCTTTCAATTGGTGCGTAATTTGTTGTCCTCGCAACATTTCTTATAACATTAATTACACCCCGCATATTCTTCACTTTTTAAAACCAAAATTTGCATACACAATACAAAGAGTTCATAAATTACACAAGTTTAACAATAACAAAAATCATCTGTTTGTACTTTGATATGGCAACGCTTTTTGGTAGTGCTGTTAAGTTCTAAAATAAAGCCAGAAATAAGAATGGTAATAAAAAAAAAATGTTTTTTACTTTTTAAATAAAATAGAAGAACCCTTTTAAAGTTTCAATAAATAATATTAAAAAATATATATATATTTATAACAACCTATAAATAAGTTACTTTGTTATTGATAAGAAGTTACCAGAAGGTACCAGCCTTACCAGTCATCGATCCTTTTGCAACACTATTGCTTGCACGCTGCTAATATTAAACATATTTTATTTTTTATTTGGAAACAAATTACCAAGACATGTCCAGCACGGCCGCCAGCATACCGGAGGGGGGCGAGACGGCTCGCCCAGAGCCCATCTTCCGAGAGATTAACGCCCAGCAGACCGACGAGGTGGTGGAGATCGAGTCCGCCTGCATGGCCTGCTTCCAGACGGGCACCACCCGGCTGCTGCCGACGAAGATACCCTTCTTCCGGGAAGTCGTGCTGATGTCGTTCAGATGCGAGCACTGTGGCCACACCAACAACGAGATGCAGTCCGCCTCCGAAATCCAGAAGTCCGGCATTAACATAGAATTGCAGGTGAAGTCCGTGGCTGATCTCAACCGGCGGGTAGTGCGGTCGGATAACTCGAGCATCAGCATACCCGAAGTGGAGCTTGAAATTCCGGTACAATCACAGAAGGGCGAGGTGACCACCGTGGAGGGAATAATTGAGCGTACAATAGCCGGACTGTCGCAGGATCAGGAGAAGAGGCGCATCGATCACCCGGAGGCGGCTGCCTCCATAGACGCCTACGTCGAGCGGCTGCACAAACTAAAGGAGGTGGCCACGCCCTTCCGGCTGCTTTTGGAGGATATCTCGGGCAACAGCTTCATTGAGAATCCCTTGGCGCCCGCCACCGATCCACAGCTAAAAACGACTTACTTTACGCGCTCCCAGCAGCAAAATGAGCAATTGGGACTTTACGAGCAGAACCACGAGGATCAGCACTTGCTAAAACCGATCGCCGAGGACCAGTGGCCCATAGAGAATCTGCACGGCGAGGTGCTGCAGTTCCCCACCAATTGCCCCAATTGCCAGGCGCCATGCGAGACCAACATGAAGCTGACGAACATACCGCACTTCAAAGAGGTGGTGATCATGGCCACCGTGTGCGGCACTTGCGGCCACAAGACCAACGAAGTGAAGTCCGGCGGCGGTGTCGAGCCGCAGGGTGTCCGCTTCAAAGTGCAGATTACAACCAAGGAGGACCTGACCAGAGATGTCCTCAAGTCCGAGACGTGCAGCTTATCCATTCCGGAACTGGACTTGGAAGTGGGGCCGCATGCGTTGTGCGGACGCTTCACCACCGTGGAGGGCCTCCTGGTGGCCATGAGAGATCAGTTGGATGGCACCTTCTTCCACGACTCGGCGGATGATACGACCAAGCAGCAGATGCAGCGATTTCTGAACACGTTCGACGACATCATGAAGTTGGAGCGGGTCATAACGCTGGTACTGGAGGATCCGGCTGGAAACACCTATGTGCAGTCACTAAGCGACGACGACTCTGAGCCGGATGACAAGCTTACCGTGGAGCGCTATGATCGTACATACGAGGACAACGAAGAGCTTGGACTCAACGATATGAAGACGGAGGGCTACGAGCAGAAGGAGGCGTGATGATCAAATCGTCCTGCCGGCTGGACTCTGCATTTATCAATAAATTGTAGACTTCTTTTCTTTAATGTGAATAATTTAAATAGAATGATGTATTTCACTAATTGCGATTATAGAAACACTTGCTTTTATGTACATAAGTATAAAGTTTATTTCATCTGACTTAAAACTAGGTCTTAGGTGGGTTTTCTTAGCCTCACATGGAGTCCTTCCTGTAGGCGCGATAGCTGTTCATCTCGTTTGGAAAGGTCTTGTACAGTTCGATGAGCAGATTGGACTTGAACTTCTTGAGGCTCTCGATCTTGCCCTTGACCTCCTCGTTCTTGGCCAGTGCCTTCTCCACACAGTCCTTGGTGTACAACTGTGGATTCTTGTCCTGGTCGATGTAGTCGAAGAACACTTCGAAGGGCACATAGACGTCCTGCACCTGAGAACGGAGCTTGTCAATCTCCTGGAGGCCGGTTACCAAGCTATTGCTGCAGCGAAAAAACGTTTAATATTAATTAAATAAAAATAAAAATATAATGTATCTAGTTTTTTACATCTTCTGGTTGAGCACATTCTGTCCCTGCGGCTGGAAGTCGCTGACGATGATGCGAATCTGTCGCACATTCTCGATGAACATCTCCAGCTGCGTCTCCAGGTTTTCCAGTGGAGCAGACATTTTAAGTTATTGTTGAACCGTCCCTTAATTTGTTTATTTCGCCTGCGGTGATAGTTTCTTTTCCTCTGCCTTCTTCTTCTTCCTCTTCGGAGAATATTGAGTGACCAGGGCTCCTTGAACGCACATATGAGTTTTGAGATTTAGATGCACGCGGGCAGGGTCACACTGCTTGACTGCACACTTTTGCCCAAAACTGCGTGATTTTATTTTTGTAATCACATAAAACTCAACTATTGCTTAAATAACTGCCATAATACTGCTAACATTAAGAGTTCAGAATGTCAGATGGTGATTTGGATGCCTTACGCGCCCAGCGCATGTCCCAAATGCAGTCGCAATTTGTAAGTAAAGCCAACCGGAGGACTCCTAACCGGCTAAGATTTCTCTAGAGAATTCCAAAAATAACCACGACTGGGACAATAAGGTGTGGAAAATTATTTTGTGCAAAAGGAAAAGTAAAGAATGTATCCAGATACGTAACAGAAGACTGGGTTCCTAGTTAGTCTTGAAACTGTTCCTGGTTTCATCTCTGAAGTCTTATGAGTCATCTCTGTCTGATACACCTGTTCCTTTTAGACCGTATCCTTCAGTGACCTTTAATCCTTTGCTTTTGTTCTAGGGTGGCGGCGGCGGCAATGATGCGGAAAAGCAGCAAGCACAACAGGAACAGATGCGCGCCCAGGAGGAGATGAAGCATTCGATACTGTCTCAAGTTCTGGATCAGCAGGCTAGGGCGCGTTGTAAGTGCCTTCAGCAAATCCCAAATCTTCCAGAGATTTCAAAATTCCTATTCCACCTCATCCAGTGAACACCCTCAAAGTGAGCAAGCCAGAGAAGGCGCAAATGTTTGAGAACATGGTCATCCGCATGGCTCAGATGGGTCAGGTGCGTGGAAAACTCGACGACGCCCAGTTCGTGAGCATCCTTGAGAGCGTAAATGCCCAGATGCCTCAGAGCAAATCCACCGTGAAGTACGATCGCCGCAGGGCCGCCATCGATAGCGACGACGACGACGACTACGGCTGCTGATAAGACCCCGATGCAGCTTCTAATTTAAGTTTCCTCTGTTCTACGCATCCGCTAAATCATTTTTATTAATTTTACTAACTTAAAAACGAGAAAAAAAGGGCTCGACATGCGATTTGATTTCTTTGCGTCAAATGCCGTATATCAAAGCGGATGTGGAAGTTCTCGCCCAGCGTAGATGAGATGAGTTGTCATAGGACTAGATTTGGCTTACATACACTATATATGCGGTAGAAAAGTTGCTCTAGGGAATCGAAATGGGGTCTGCTAATGCTTCTTACTGAATTCCATCGTCGCTTTTCTACTTCTCTTGGTTTAAACTTTGTTCGTAAAAATTCGGAGATCTCCAAAAATGCATTTTTGGGTAGCCTTTCTGAGCTACACTTACTCCTTCTTTTCGTGGTCCTCATCTGGATCTTCCTCGGTAACCAGACAATCGCCACAGAATATAGAGTACATAATAAGGGAAAGGAAGCCTAGCGGTAGGCCAAAGATGACAGTAGTTAGCACCGGATTGCCCTGCCACATGTCCCTCAAAGATCTTCGAACCTCAAACAGCGCCCGATTTAAGCGTACAAAGTAAGTGTCTCCGCCATAGGCAACCGCGCTCTCGTTGCTTATGGACTCCAGGAACAGATGCAGTGCCTGTGGAGTCATCTGCATAGGATCATCGTCCGGAATAAAGTGATGCTGGGTGCTAGAGTTTATTGCTATCAGATGAGGCGTGGGCAGTTGGTCCAGAATAATGGAATGTGCAATAGATGGCTCGCCGATCTGAAAGAGATATAACCTTTGATTTAGTTGTCCTCGCTTAAGTAGTGATTATCATTACCCATCCGAACTGGAACTTCTCGTGGTAACGCGGCCGATGCTTCCTAATCACACCCTCGACCATGTCCCGGAACTCCAGCTCATGGGTGGCTATTTGGTTGAGCTTATCCTCTGATACGACAGCTAGAACCAGATACTTGTTGGTCTTCAGCAACTGATGGATGTTGAATCGCGTGACCTTCGGGAACAGGGTGAACCGCTCCACATTCACCCACTGGAAAATGGTCTCGTTTACGTCATTGGGATCCATTTCGTGCGCCAAGTGTCCATGGGGATAGAAGTGGTGCTGCTCCTCTTTGTAAACAATAACCGCCGGCAGTTTCTCGAAGTCAAAGTGCTGTGCAGCGATGTCCTCGCTCGTGGCATAGAAGAATCCGTGCTCCTGATAGCCCTCCGCTGCCGCATAGTACGTATCCCACACCACTCCCTCCTGCTGGCCCACAAAGATGAAGAATATCGTGTGCGATCCCTTGAGCATATCTACGCTCTCCGTTCGCGTTACAAGTTGAACCGGTGGGCCGGACATCCTTAGAGCATAATCCACCAGCTCATCGCGACCACGATCTCCATTGTAGGTAAATTCCATGTTGCCTTTGATGAACATGATGGTGGGATAGCCGCGGACCTGTAATATTTCTATATGTAGTTCTATCAAGATAAAAGCTTATCGCCATCCGAACCTTAAACTCCTTGGCAGCTGCCGGATACTTGGTGCAGTCCAGGCGACCTACCCGTACATTGGTGGCATGCAGGGCCTGAGCCACCAGGGCGAAAATGGGCTCAGTTTTCTTGCAGTATCCGCACCACGGCGCATAGAACATCACCAGCCACTGACCCTCGTGACGCACGTCAATGAACCGGTCGCTGAGCTCCAGAACCCTCGACGAAATTGCCGCTGAGCCCAAGGTCACAAGGAGAGCTATCGATCAAGCATAGAATTAAATATTAAATTCGATTTTGTCTACTTATTTATTTACCACTCAGAAGGCCCCAAGTCCACAGGCAGTTCGGCGACATCTTTGCGGCTGCTGATTTTCTTTGTACTTCCAAGTGTTTAGTTTAGCTTGCTCCTGCTTCTTCTATATCATACTTAATGTTTGCTTCTGTTTTTTCACGTAATTTAATTAGCTGATTGGTTTAATTTTCAGCTGAAAATTATTTTCTTTCGGGCCGCAGCAACAACAAAAGAAAACATTTGCGAAAACCACCCCCGCCGATTTAGAGTGACCAGAGTGACGGCCTAATATCATCTGCACAACAGCAGTTAGTTTCTTAATTTGTTTTAATATTTATATTCCAAATATTTATATTAAGTATGAAAATATCATGCAGAGACTATTTTTAAAGTGCTAAAAATGATTAAGTTTCTAAATAAAATTTTAAAATTTATTGTTTACGTCTTTCAGCTGCTGCACAAGGGTTAAATCTAGTATATTTTCGACCAAATGGCAACCCTGAAGGTTTGTTTACCTCGTGAATTGAACAGTCTGGCCACTCCTCAGCACACACGTGCAGCTCCAGAGGAATTTTGTTTTAGTTGTTTTTTACTAGCTTAATATAATTGTTATAATTTGATACAATGACAAATCTGGTGAAGAAAGAACCCCAGGAGGGGGGCAAGCATCAACTTCATAATGTGCGCTTCTACACAATAAAACCACGTGGAATCACCAGCCTGGCGTACAGCAAGCAGAGCAAGTGCCTCGCGTTGAGTCGGTAAATTATCATGAAATCTAAGGATAAAGAGAAAAGTACAGAATTTTAATATAGAATTTTACTTTTCAGAGAAGCACCCATCATAGAGCTATGGAATATGGAGTACACTCCCTATCTGGATCGCACCATTCACCTGTCGTCCAATGTTGCGGTGGAAGCCCTGGCTTGGGCGGGAAAACGCCTGTTCTCTGTGGATCTCTCGGGCCAACTGATTGAATGGGACTTGGTAAACCTTAAGCCACGCTACGAGCACTCACCCACGGGCAATTCGCTTTGGTGCCTCGACATAAATGCCGCGGAAACGGAACTCGCCGTGGGCTCCGAGGAGGGTCACATCAACATCCTGAGCATCGAGAATGACGAACTCACCTACAAGTCTCTGTTCAACAAGCAGAAGGGTCGCGTCATCTGCCTGAAGTATGATAAGTCGGGAAAGAAGATAGTTACCGGCACCGAGGGATGTGTTCGCATTTGGAACGTCCTCAAGGGAAACATTTTGCACACAATGACTCTGTCTGCCAAGGATGTGACTGTTTGGTCCCTGCTATTCCTTTCTGATAATACCATTGTAGCCGGGGACTCGGCAGGACTTGTGACCGTTTGGAATGCGGACAATGCCACGCAGATCGATTGCACAAGAGTGCTGGACAAAAATGTATGCGCCTTGGCCGTAAACGAGAAGGAAGATCGCCTGGTTTGCAGCGGAATGCAGCCACCTCTGATCCGCATTTTTAGCAAAACCCAGATTAAGCGGGAGGAATCCACCAGCGAACGCTGGGTCAAGTTTCTGCAGCGCGACGCCCACAAACACTATGTGAAGTCCCTGGTGGTCATCAATGACCGCATTGTATCCGGTGGCCAAGATGGTATATTGACTATTACATCCAGCGAACGCATGCAGGCGCATCTATCGCAACATGCTCCTTTTCTTAAAGGCTCAGTAGCCTCGCTTGCGGTCAGTGAAAAGCTATTGCTCCTACGGTATCCCAACAGCCTGCACCTGTGGCGTTTGGGTTCCGTGGCTCCTGTTGACGAGGAGAAGAAGAAGAGGCAATGGAAGCAGCCAGTGGGTCACACGGAAGAGTTGCTTCTGGAAAATCCTCCCCAGAAACTTCTTGAACTGAACGTCAAGGAGAAGAACTTTATTCAGGCCAGCGCCATTTCACCGGATGCTCACTGGATCTGCTACTCCACCTTAAAGGAAGTCCGGCTAAGTCGCTTCAAGACTGAACCTCTGTCGGTGGAGCGTCTGGTGGATAATATACCCGTGGAACTCCAGCCAGCCAGTCACATAGTCTTTACCAAGCAGGGAAAATTGGCTCTGCTCCATCCCCATAACAACCATCTCAGTTGGTTTACGGTAAAAGAGGATCGCGTCATATTCCAGAATAGCATAGATCTGAGTGATCATTGCAAGAGCACCATCAGCCACCTATTGGTTTCCTCGCGGGGCGAGTATCTGGTGGCAGGAACCTCGGATCACACTGTTGCCGTTTGGAAACTCCACGGGAATCAGTTCAAGCACCTACTAAATTTGCCGAGGCATCGAGCCGCAACAACCGCTCTATCAATGCACGAGGATCTTCCACTGGTTGTGGTGGCCTACGCCAATGGTCGGCTGGTGGAATACGACCTGGTCAAGCGGAGTTTCACCTGCGAAACGGATGAGTACCTGATACCAGACACAAAACACCACTGCATAACTGGGATCAGTTTGGATCCCAGGAATACCAATATCTTCCTTGTCAACACCGAAAATAACTTGTATGTCCTGGAGAGAAATCAGCAAGAGGAGCAGGAGGAGTATGTAGTCAATAGAAAGGCGAAGAGGGTATCGAAGGATAATCGATCCTCGGCTCCTGCGAGATCGAAGGGTCTTATTGTGAAGACGGAATTGCAACGTCAGGTAAGATCAGGAAAATTCTGCTTTAATTTTTAAGCAAACATAAAATAGGCATACGAGTTATATTTCATTTTGCAACTTCCTTCATCCTTTTGTGCATGCATTAATTCAGACGACTTTACCCATTACTTGCAACCGATTTCTCACCTCTATTTTCGCCTCCTTTCTGCTTGCAGCACCTGGTGCACGTGTCCCGGCTGAGCTCTAACGAACTTGTCAACGTCAGCATTTCGACAAACAATCTGTTGGCTCCGCTGCCGCCGCCGTTCCAGCGGAAGAAGTTCGGTGCCTCGTAAACAGGATGAGGATGGAATTTCTGGCGGATGGATGAATGGAGGGCCTTTGCTTAGGTTTACCCAGTAGTTTCCACTTAGTTACCAAATAAAATCAAAAGTAGAAAACAAAGGTGGAGGGAAGTAGCTGGGTGCATGGATGGATGGATGGATTGTTGCAAGGCCCGCGGCTCGCACTCGGCAGCATTCGCAGGGAAATTTGTCAAATGTATTGCCAAAAATTTGTCTCCGACACCGTCGACGACGACAATGCCTCCTGCTTCCCCCTTGCCTCCCCGCCCCTCGATTTTTTCAAGGGGTCTCTACGTGGATTGTGCAACATTTCGTTTCGTTTCGTTTTGTGTCGCCGGCATTTACTGTAATTGTTGTTGCTGTTATTTTTTGGTTTTACACTGTCTAGCCAATGTCTAGACAAGTGCATACCACACAGACAGTCGAAAACACGCACACACACACGGAGAGAGAAGGCGGCTTTTGAGGGGGAGTGGCCCCTGGGGGTGCCGTCGATGCACAATTCAACTTTTAGCTCAAAAACTCATTGCCCGGCTGGGTCTGCCGCTGCCCCTGCTCCACCAATTGTGGGCACACGTGGGCGGCGGGCGGCGGGCGGACAAAAAAGTATCCTGCAGCCATATTCGAATGCCAGTAAAGGCTTTTACTCGGGCTGGGTCATGACCACTCTCGGATCAGAAAGGTGATTAAAACTTTGCATTCGCAGCGAGTAACTTTCGCAAATGATGGATTGCCACATCGCAGGAATTAATATAGATTTATAGTATTAGAAACAAAACTAATTTTGGCAATTGTTCAAAGCCTAGAAATATTTGGAAGGAAATAAATAGGGTCCCTGTTTATGTGGGATATTCCGAGAACATTAACTTATTTTTTCTTAATTATATAAATGTTTCCTAAAGTAAATTATGATTAAATAATATACATTTCTGACTATATCTGTTAAATAGTGATTATTATAGATTTAAAATCTATTTTTTATTTTCAAAAAAAAAGACATGGTGTCTAGTAAATATCTTATGTAAATTATGAAAGCATGACCTTGGTTTTCCGATTTAATATATCCGGAAAAAAAAATTGGTTTTTATATAAAAATATCAAAAACGTTTTTATTTTTTAACCTCTAACTTGGAAGTTAGGGTTCTTCATGAGAATAGAAATTAAACTGAGGTATTCTCTTTAGATGTTTCTTACGAAAATAGTACACTTCAGAATGAGAGCATTCCCACATCGAATTGCCAGGACTACATTTTTCCATCTTGTCATGTTCATTGCACTGTGCAATTTTTTCTGACCTTTGTTTTTTCTTTATCTGCACAGAGATTTTTCGGCCAGGAGGAAAAGCGCCTGGCCATGCCATCCCTTCCGTTTGGTAACTTTTTCCCGATTCTGACCATAACCGAGCGACTGACTGACTGACTGCCTGCCTGGATGGCTGGCTGGCTGCGGTTGCGGGGGCGTCTGTGTGTCCTTTTCCGAGGGGGCGACAGTTTTCGCAATGCAATGCAAGTGGCGAACAGACATGAATAATGAGTGAATCAGGGCGAAATATTCAAACTAACCGTACACAAACTCTAAATGCACATATAACGCATACGCAACGTATGCCAATTTGGCTGGCATACACTTGTGCCCAAACCCACAGGATCCACCGAATCCACCGGATCCACCCTTGGGCGCTTTTGTCGGCATTAAAACTCACTTAGCCGTTGAAAGGCGTTGGTCTGTCGGGCGGGAGTTGGGCGTTGGGAGTTTTGCGAAAAAGTTATGCAAACTACGCAATGCAAACTACGGAGAAAAGTCGGGCTGCAGCAACGAGTCAAAGGAAGAAGTCGTGAGAGTCTGCCAAAGAAGTCTAGACAGGCAATGGGCGAAACTTTGGCGGTGGCGAGAAAAAAAAAGGAAGAAGTTTATTCCGCAAAAGACATGGAAGTCGCGCCACAGTGGAAGGTGTGCGGTGGCGGAGGACGAGAATGGTTAAGGAACAATGCCTCAAATTGACATTTAATTGGTTTGCAAATTAGCCAAGAAACGAAGAAAGAACGGAAGTCATGTTCGCATGGGAATTTTCACCTCAATTGCACCTTTCACCCTCGGCTATTCAGGGATGCAAATAGCTTTGGTATTCAAGAGAAATTAAATTATTTTTAGAGTTTAAAAAGGGAATCTAAATGGTCTTAAAGTTTGTTTTATGCTCCTTTGCTATTCTTTAATTTAACATAAATTTAATATGCATCCTAATTTGTTCAATAGATTTTTCTAAGCCACGGCATTGTTAAAAGTTTATTATTTATTTATTGTGTCTAGCGCAATAATTTATAAGTTTTAAACTGGTAGCCTCGGGAAGGTCAATCAAATCGAATCAAATTCAACATTTATTCTTTCTAAAATCCTCCGAGTGAAACATAAACCATTTTGAATGCTAAAGCAATAGGAATTCCTGCCATCTAAATTACAACCGCTAATGAATGGAATTCAATACCCTTATAAAATTAATTTGGTGAAATATTTGATTTAAAAACCCCACTAAAAAAGCTTAATAGTCAATGCACTTGCTCCTTTTTTAATCAGTTTGCATCCCTGCCAGCTGCAAGCCCCAAACTGCTGTTCGGCTGCAACCTCAACCGATCCGAGGTGCTAATAAACAAGGACTCTTGCTGGCTAAATTACAGCCGCTAATGAATGAAATGGGATAAAGCTTAATTTGCATTTAATAATATTAACGCTTGTGATGCGGAGAGTGGAGGGTGGAGTGTTGAGAGAGGAGTGCTTGGTGGTGCTAATTGAGGGGTGCGTGTGGGTTCGGGGGTAAATGCTCGCATCAGCATAAATCGCATGCGGTTGTCATGGCAGTGGGGAGAGGACAACCAACTCAAGTCTAGACAGGGATCCATGGGATGCAACAGCAATAGCAGCAGCAGCTGAAGCGACGGCGGCAGTCCAGAGGACAATGTAAGGACAAACGTGTCCTGTCTGTCTGGCAGTGGCGGGGGTCAAAAGTGCGGAGGCGACGAGGTTTTCAAGGGGTAACTGCGCCCTTGTCTGAGGCATCGTAACTTTTGGCTCAACACAAAACTTGATTGAATTTTATGCTCGCCGGCAACAACAATGAAAGGAAAGCAATGGAGGAAAGCCAGCACTTAATTGGTCTGAAGGAAAACTCTTTCGGAGCCGCAACAAAAACACAATATTAATGAAACTGCAGCTGTGCAGGTAATGACCATCGCTGAAAGGTCAACTGGGATCCGCTGGAGTTGGGAGCTCAAGTGGCTTTGGGTTCATAAAAAGACTCTTTATGAGTAACTCATGGAGGGTTTTATTTTTTTATTTTATTTCTAGTCTATTTATGCGCGTGATTTTCATTCATTGACACAGAAACGGCACTTGGAAAAATCTTTAAAGAAAATGTTTGTACATAAAATATGATTGTTATAAAATTAACTAAAAAATGAGTTAAGTCAAATGGTAGTTTAAAAAAAAGATAGTTAGTTTTTAAATTTTACCCAAAATTTCACACTTAAAGTAATCAAAACGTTTTCCAATGATGTCAGAAAAGTATTTATTAATAGTATTGAAAAAAAGTTTTTAATTGTTTATTATATTTCAATTAAATTTGAATGATTTTTTCAAGTTAATAAAAGTTTAAAGAACTAGTTTAACTTCTAACTTTAATAATAATGTCACAATATTTTTGAGCTATCGACCCCCCCCGGGCATAGTTAAATATTTAATATCATTCCTGGTTTTATATTTTGATAAAATAATACTTTTCTACCTCTGGAAATCATTATTTGATTATGATTGTCAAAAAGTACCGGAAGTCCTTTTCTTGTAGTGCTTTTAGAGGCGACAGGAAAACGTTCATTGAATTTTGTCCTTCACTGGGCTGCCAAAGGACAAATGCACAATAAAGCAAGATACATTGAGCGGGGGCGGCGGGCAAACTACCAAGGGGGAGAGGTGGAAATAAGGAGTTGTGAGCGGGGCTTAGTGCAGCTGGCGACGCGACGCCCACACAAACAGAAACAATTTGATATGCTTGACGCTTCTTCCTGGCAAGTTTTGCAGTTTCATTGCACTCGAGTCGCCTCGACTCAACGACGAGAGCAATGTCATCCAGGCACATCCTCCGGCAGCTACCCCTGCTCCTTGGAAAATCCAGCCAGGAGTCAACTTGTCAGCCAGCAACTACAATTTACGAGCATTTTCACAGCGCTAGCAGCTACTTTGCAGCGCTTCGATTTTCATTGCATGCTTTTTGGGGCGGCAATGAAAAGAGAGAGAGAGAGAAAAAGATGGCTAGAACTCCAGTGAATTTTCCTCCTTCGTCGCCTTTATTGGTGTTGGAGAGTCCTTGGCAATTGCATTTCATTTCCCGCTGGATTTGGCTTAAGACTTAAAGTTGTCCCCCATGAATTTCAGATTGCTTGTCTGTAAAAACCACCGACCTTAACAGTACTCTGTGGTAGTTAACCCACTGAGGCTTAACAGGACCTTGGGATATTTATAATATTTTAAATACATTATTCTTTGATTAATATGTATACAAAATATTAACAAAAAAGTGCTTTATTAACAGACTAGTATTTATGCTGTTTAAATAAAATAAAATTTTAAATTGTGCAGCTTCATAAACTAATATTTAAAATTTACAGCTAATTTCTTGAACTATTTTTTATTTAAAATAGGAAAATAAACTTTGAATAATTATTTATTTTTAAATCCCTGTTTAAAAACGCACTTTAAAATTGTGTTCCTTATTAATTTTATTTAACAAGTAAAGGCTGTGAACCCTTACCGTGTTTCCCTAGTTATCTTAATTGCTGTTAGCGGCTTTCTTGTTGTTGGCTTTGTTACTACTAGATTTATGCATAATGTGACCAGCGTCATAATGTTCATAAACATCATTACGTTTTTTGCCCCTGTTTTTGTTCTTGTTGTTAATGTGGCGTTTCTGCGGTTTACAGATTATAATGAGAGCAACACTACATGTGTTAAAGTTCAGCCAAGTCGACTTTGAGCTGCTCTGAACAGTAAAATATTCAGGGAATTTAAAATGTAAGACAGAATTATTAAAAATAAAAATAATTCAGTTGTCAAGAAAATAAAGGCTTTTGGGAAAACAAAAAAAAAACAGTTCTCTCAGAGATTGGTGGTAATTTAAATCTATTGTACTTAAAACCTTCACGATTTACAAGCTAGATTTATTGCAATAATATATATTAATAAAACTTAAATAATATAGGAAAAAGTAATAACAAAAAAATGTACATGCCCCGGGTGAGGCTCGAACTCACGACCTTAAGATTATGAGACTTACGCGCTGCCAACTGCGCCACCGAGGCCTTGAATACCCCTGTATTATAGGTAAGCTAAGCTTCACAGGTGTGCCAAGCGAGGATCTAATTCTAAATTCGTTTCGCCACACAAAAAAAGGTCCATCGCAGATAACCTACGACAACAAGCCACACCTGAGCTCGAAATCAGAAGCTCGAACGTATATATAGGGTGTCCGATGCTAAAAAGGGCCTATTAAAAGCGAACCACATGCCCAGAACCACAGCTAGAAAAAACCATCATAAAGTAGCAACCGCTACTGTTGTTGTTGTGTGTGATTTTTGTGTACGCGCTTCGCTTCGCAAGTTGCAACCACAATTTAATTAAGCCAACAGCAACCGCCCAGAAAGAATGAGCAGGGGGGAGGTCTGATGGTAGAAAGGGGAGGGGGGGGGGCTCGGCAATGACGGTGTCCAGGAACTGTGGCAGGGGCTTGCTAGATTGGACAACATTAGCATTGGCAACAATGTTGTTGATGTCAGGGCAATGTGTTTACTTTCTAGCACGAAGTGCACTGAAAGAAAATATCTAAAAGAGATGGATATTAAATGGGTGTTTCTTTGAGTTATAAATTAAGGTGATTTGTTTATAGATAACATATAAAATATATCATTTAATAAGGTCATGTTCATATGCTTTATATTTTTAAAAAATTGCACAGATATCTATGGATTTTTAATGATTTTGTGAATATTTGATAATTATGGTAATTCGTGTATAGATATTATATGAAAAATACAACTTTATTAGGTCACAGAAATATGTATCTTTATCTATAGACCCCTGAACTTTTAAAGAAATGTTTGTGATTTGTAATGGTTTTGTTAATATTCAATAATGGCAAATGTGTATAAAAAAAGAGAAAGATAATAAAAATATAATAATAAAAATGAAATTATTAATTATTGTTGTTGAAAATATTTTATACAGTTTTAATATTTCAAATTGCATATTAAAAGAAATTTTTATTCGTTTTTGTCCCTACTAAGTACTCACACATTAACCAACTTTAACAACTTTGAGATCAGCATTTCAAAATAAAAAGGCATTATCAAATCAAAGCATATTTTTCACTTTATTTCCCCAGTGCATGCCCATGTCCAGAAGTGACCATGTCCGGACCGGGCTATCACTTTAATAGACACGTTCTCATGTGGCCAGCGCTTCCTTCCCGCTCTCCAAGCCACCCGTAACCCCTTTCCTTCTATACTTTTTTTTTCTTTTTGAAAATCTACTCGGCGGCGCCTCCTCGAGTGACCGCAAACGGAAAATGTGGAAAATGACTTGTCGCTGTTTTCCCAGCGCTGTTGTTGCGGCCTGTTCTGGTTGCCCACTTGTTGTGCTTCCCTCTCTACTTGCCCCCCTTTTTTCCCTCTAGTTTTTCCATGGTTTTCCAGCTCGTTGTTGTAATAATTTGATTAAATTGAACGCTTTAAGTGATTTGCATTTTAAATTTCAATCAATATGACGTGACTGCCAGTTGAGGCTGCACAGCAGCAGCAGCGGGACAGGATGCAACTGCCAAGGCGAGACTACGAGGAGGGAGAGGAGAGGAAGTCTGTGTCTGGTCAACTGGCGCCAGGATAGCGCTCTAATGATGCACAACCGTCAACGGGTTCTCACTGGGCTTCTTCGTCTCTGTTTTTTCTCTACCTCTTCACTAAGTTTTTCATTTTAGCGGAAAAAATGTAGCAAAAGTTGGAGCCAAAGTCAGGGTCAGTTGAAAAGGGTAAGAAATCAATTTTCGTGAATAATTTAAAACTAAGGCTGCTAACTTTGAATATACGGGTGTAGATATCCTTAATACGAATGGTTTTTCAGTTTACAAATTAAGTTATCGGCTACAATGAAATAAGGGAATTTTTGTTAAAAAAAAAATGGAGCAGCAGGCTCAAGCGCACAGCTGATTCTAGACCTAAACCTCATTGATTTTATGGAAATATATATATATGTGATAATAGTATTGGCTGAGACTTACCGCAGTAGATGACACACAGTTATGCTTCTCCATCGATGCTTAATTCCTTCGAGTGCAGAGTTATATTTTTGATGACTTCAAGCCTATTCCGGGTTATCCACAAGTGTTGCATTGGTCAGGTGATATTTTTGGAGTCGAAGGACTATCACTATCACTTTCACTATAGGTGTAAACAATGCGGAACTCGCGGACAGAATGAGGTCAGTGCGGCGGCAGTGCCTGTATTTATAGTCTCTGAGTGTAAAGAAGAAGAAAGAGAGTGAGAGGCGGATTGAGATTGAGAAAGAGAGGAAGAGATTACCTTGGGAAGTGACAGAGAGAGATGGAGAGAAAGGGATATCTTTGGAAATACACAGAGCGCGATAGAGAGCAAGAGAGAGATAGAGAGAATGTAAGAGACAGAGAAAGCGAGGCAGAGAAAGAGACAGAGAAAGAGAGAGAGAGAAAGTTAAAGAAAGATAAAAAAATAGGGAGAAAGAGTGATAAAAAGAAAGAAAAATATATGGAAACGGTGGAAGAAAGAGAAACAAAATTATACAGAGAAATTTAGAAAAAAAAGGGAGACAGAAATAACGAGAATTACAGAAATATATATATAGAGAAAGAGAAAGAAAAAAAGAGAGAGAGACAGATGGACATAGAGAGAAAGAGAGCAAGGGAGAGAGAGAGAGTAAAAAGGAGAAAGAGAGAAAAGGATAGCGAGCAAGAGTGAGAACAAGAAAAGTATGCAAAGTATGTAATTTACAATATACCACACCAACTCAAGTACACATTACGCATACGTTTCCCCTAGCTTACATTACGTATACGCACCGTTGCGCAGACATCCGTACAATAAAAATTAGTTAGAACTCTCTTTTCACGGCTTCTCGATCCACAACAACAACAGCGACAATCGAGCAGAATAATAATTGCCAGAAATGCACTGAATAACCATTCTCCCTCATCATAATATCGCTGGGCTCAACAATAAAACAGCACCATCAAATTACTGGCAATGTGCAGTGATCCAAGGATCCTTGGCAGTCGAGGCATTCAGCTCCTTTAGTTTTAGTTTCGCTGATTGCATTTTCCACGTCAATGTGGGACGCGACGGGATGTTGTTGTAGTTGTGCCGTCGCATAAAGTGCAGTTCTTTATTGTAATTATGTATTATTGTTGTTAGGAGGCTGGATGTAGCTGCTTCTGCGGAGGCACTGCTAAAAATTTAACAATGAAAATGTCTGTTTATATAAGTGTTATGAGAAAATGTGTATAATGCTCCAAATAATTATTATTATTAAAATCGAAGAGCAGAAACAAATCGATTTATTCTAAAACTTAAAATTTCAAGCCTCTGTGTCTTAATCTTGTTCATAATTAGTAAATTCTGAAAACGGTTTTTATGTATTTTTTCAGAACTTACTCTTAATCTATTCCAGTGCACTTTCATCACCAAGTTTGCTTAGTTTTCTCTCCTGGTTTATTTTGTTTTTTGTGTCCCGGCATTGTTCTTAGTCAGCCATCGCCGCCGTAGTCGTCGTCGCCATCGTCGTCGTCGTCGTCTGGCAGTTTCCTGCGCCTGCATCTTGCAGTGGCAACTTCCTGATTTTCCCAACCGCACCGCCTTCCCCTCAGCCGTTGCACCGCCCGTTGTGCATTATATTTGCCGAAATGCAAAGTCTAAGGACTTTCGTCTGAGTGGATTTTTTGCCTGGCAGCTCCTTCCACAGCTCCATCATCATCATCAGGAGCAGTAGCAGCCGCTTCTTCTAGCCTCCTCCTTATTTTTTGTTTTCTAATTCATGCAATTTTCACATTGCAAAATTTTCTTATATATATATATTTTTTTTGGCTAGGCGTTACTTTTCTGAGGTTTTGGTTTCGTTCTGAGAGTGAAAGACATTTCAGCGGTTGCCCGCTCATTGTTATTTTCGTGGAGACAGGGAGACAGGGTGAGAGAGGATGAGCAAGAGGATCGTCTGAGGTTGAGGGCGAGTGATTCAGATATGGTCTGAAAATAGCCCAAGAATCCCCACACAAAGATCCCTTCCTCGAGAACACAGAGAAGCACAGCGTGCCCCTTAATTTGCACTCCTTTTAGCTTCAATCCTTTCCCCTTTGTGATGTTTTTGGCACAGGGTTTGTTTTGTCTCGCGAATATAGAAGAGTTCCTGGGGTCCTATTGTGGAGATAATGAAATATAATAAATTGTATAATTTATAATTTATATTTTACAATTCTACTCTTGGAAATATATAGTTTTTAAAGACAAGATTTCCTTTATATTAAGTTACGTGGTATACAAAAATAAAGTTAAAGCGTAAGCAATCAGTTTAAGACAGGGCATTAGTATAAAGCCTATAAGGGTTTCATATGAATGGTATTCTTCTTAATTAAAATTTTATTAAACCAAATATATAATGTAAAATTTTATTAAACCAAATATATAATGTATTGTTAATGATGTAATTTTTTAATTTTTTTTAACTGTAAAATTAAAATGTTTAAACTAAAGAAATATTTGACCAAATATTCTCTACTATATCTTAATATGTTTTATCATCGCAGCTAGCACCCTGGTAGAGCATTCCCCATTCGACTCTCTCCAAACCAAAATTTGTATGTTTTGTTTTTACCCTTTCGGCGGAGCGCCCCCTCCTTCACCCCCCGGCCAGCACCATTATTTGTGCAACAATTCCGCAACATTCTTATTCTCTATTTGAATAAAAATTATGCTCCCTGTGCTGGCTGCGTGTTGTTCATCCTGCTCTACCCCACTGTCGGGGTGTATTTTTGGACCCGCTTGTTATGTTCGCATCTCTCCCGAAGAGGATGGCGAAAGAAAATAATGAGCAGAGGGCCAGACAGGCGGACGGACGGAGACGGAGACGGAGACGAGGCGCTCACGATCCTCGAAGAGCAAAAACATTACTTGGCGGCGGCCCTTCGGAGATTGAAGATTTGGAGAGTGGAGACATCGCGAAAGTGGCGAGGGAAAGTGCAGGGAAATTCGGGGAGTGGAGGCGCGCAGTGAAGGCACTTTTCACGCTTGATTTTCATGTGGCCGTTGTTGCAAAAACAGATGAAGAAAATGCTTTTCAATTTATTTTTAAGTACAAAAATAATTTTGCTATTTTCTTGACTTCTTATTTGTTTCCTTTGTATTTTGCGTATGTTTTGTGTGTGTCTTGTGAGCGGTAAAAATAAAAGGCACGCCTGTCGCCAGACCCCCGTCTATATCCCAGACAAGTGTAGGGATATATATCGTCTATATAGACGACGACGCCGCCGCCGCCGCCGGGCCTCGGAGTCTGCGAGTGTGCGAAATGTGTGAAATATTGGAGACAAACGGGCAATTTTTATGTTAGCTGCGATATCGGCAAAAAATCGCATTTAGTTCAGTGCGGCGCAGGTTGGCGGCTAGATCGGATCGTTAAATAGCTATATATATTCCATGCGTACATATGTATGTGACGAATGGTAACGGGAATTACCGTCACAAGCGTGCAATCAACAGTAGTTAACAGTTCAACAGTGGCTCTCCGCAGTGTTTTACATTTTTTTCACTTTTTTTCTCTAGTACGAAAAGGAAAAAACCACAAATAATTATCAGAAATAACATAAAAAAATAATAATAAATAAGCAGAAGATGCGAAAGTGAATGGGGGAGAGAAAGGGAGAGATGCAGCGCAAATACTTGGTTGTCATGTGTGAAATTCCTCGATTAGTGTGCTCGATATTTTCGGCGTGACACGCGGTCGCGGGTCGTGCGCGAAGTCGTAGAATTGTGACGCGATCGGAGGACACTTCTCTTCGTTTTTGGGTGAAAGAAAAGTAAAGAAAAAGAAAATACATTTTTCCTGGGCCGGAGGAATTCCTTGAATTTACGTTTGCTCAATGTCAAATCGAGCGTTCGACTTTCTGGTATGTCCACGTATCACACACACACACACTGCCACTATGTATGCTCGCTTATCTGGGAAATGCAAATGCCAATGCTCGACTTTTTTGGGTGCTTTTATCGATAACAGCGCCGGCTGTCGATTACATGCAAATTCCTGGGCTTTCCCGCTTTCCCCCCTCGTCAATGCTGCTCTAAGCACTGTGTGGAAATTGAAAATAAATGTTTTCGATTCTTTTTTGTTGGCCGGCACGAAAATAAATACAAGAATTTGGCGTTTTGTTTAAAAATAAACTGGAATGTGTTTGATTAGATGAAAATGCTTATGTTGAGAGCTCTTCACCGGTTGTTGTTGTTGTTGTTGTTGTTGTTGCATATTGATATTGTTATTTTTATGGCTATATGGTGTTATTTTATGACTTTCAGTGAGTGGAATGGCTTTTGATATGGTGATTCGCAATTTGCAATTGATTCAATCACCGAATTTGAAGAGAAGAATAGAGCTATTGGAATTCATTTGAAAATACAGCTGGGGGAAATTCTAAATTCTTAGTTCTTGTTGACATTATCAGTGTTTTTATAGTTAAAAGTACACATATAAAATTCTTTTCAACTTTATTTAAAATTGTATTATATTATTTGCTTAAAACAAGCCCCTTTTGACTCAACCATTCGATTTAATACTTACTTGTCCAAGCAATAATTCCAATGCTTATTAATATACACCCTTTAAACAATTATATACCATTAGGAATATGTAAAACCTTTTTTATGCTTATTGTTAGCAGCATACCCTCCATTAAGATAACTTTATTTTTATATTCAGCTGCTACGGGCAGTTTATTTTATTTGCTACATTCCTCCGGCCCGAATTGACTTTGTATGGTAATTTCTCTTTATGCAATCCCGGACCCGTACCTTTCATTCGCCTGGCATTCCCAGGCCAGATGGTGCCAGTGGAAAAAGAGGCCTAAACAAACTCTGTCTCAAAATGATCTTGACTCACGCGAGGCTTTTGTTTGGGGCCTGCTGTTGGACAGCAGAAAACACTTGTCAGCACTTTATGGCCGCATTTGCGGGCTCGTTTTTGTTTTGCATTTTGCATTTAGCATTTTGGATTTACGTTGTTCGCTCTTTTTTTTATTAATTATGACTCGGAGTCGCAGATCGTGTTTTTATGGCAACATAAATTTCGACTTAAGGTCCGTGGACTGGGGACTCGGAGGGGGAGAATGGAGAGGCAATCAAATAAATTGCCACGGCCCAAGAGGAATCCGAAAAGGGGAAACAGTAGCTGCAGTCGAGTGTTTCTTTTGCCGTCTCCACCTCCTCTGTCTGTCTGTCTGGGCAACGAGAGCAGATCAAACACAAACACTACAGCAAAGGTTGTTAATGATTATGATGGCGATCATGGCGGGGCTATAGCAGGATGATGACGATCGCCTCAGACACTTGAAAGGAATTTCAATAAAGGAGACCAGAAAGAGAATAAGAAGACAAGGGACAAACAACAGAGTCAGACAGCAGACGGGACGGCAGAGATGATGGGGACGGGGATGATGATGATGCTGATGCAGAGGTTGATGCTGATGACGGTGATTCGTCTCCACAATCCATCTTGATGCCGTTGTTGTGGTTCGCGGCATCAATCTGTCTCTGACACATTGGGGTGCAACATTGTTGGTGCATTATCATAAAAATCCAAAAAGTGGGGAGGGCAACTCATATGGAGCGAGACCGAAAAGCCCATTAAACTGAATAAAAGAGATAAGACTTGGTCCTTTAATATGAAGAATAAAGGAAATTAATCAAAGTTCTTTGAAAATGGAGAAGGAATCATTTTAAATTCATTTTAAGAGCTACAAATAAAAAACTACACTATCTACACTAATAAAAATAGGATAATATTGTGATTAATTATTAAAATATTATAAATATTCCAAAATTATGACAGAAATCGAAGAGAAGTAAATAATATCCAAGTCGGACTACATCTTAGCTACCGCTGGGAATGCTGCACCTTAATACGTGTTCTGACATGTCTAAACCAAGCCTAACCTTACTTTTTCAAACAATTTTTAAGTTTCCTTTAACTTACCATTCCTATTAGGTATTTTCCAGACAATTAGTGAATTATGTTGTATACGAAGAAAGCAAAACAAACAAGTCATTCCACCTTGCCCTTTTTATAGTGCACTTCTTTATTCCATACACAATCAACTCCTCTCTCTCTCTCTCTTTCTCTCCCATGTTCTCTCTCTCTCTCTCTCATTCTCGTTCTCTCCCTTCCTCTCTCTCTACCTTAACTAGTCATATTAATTTTGCTGTTGTTTTCATTTAAGCACTTATTTTTCACGAGTTGCTTGTAATTTGTATGTTTTTCTCTGCTAGGAAAATGTGGAAAAATGGCGGAGGGCATGGAAAGTAAAGTGCATAACGAAGACATTGCCGTCCTTTTCGCACCCTTCTTTGTGTTCCTGTTGATCTGCTTTAAATATAGAAGTCGTCGGCTGATAATGATGATGATCATCATCATCATCATCATGATAATAAAAACGAAGTCGCTAAGAAGTGCAACATAAATTTCAGCAAAATATTACGCATACGCAGCGTGCAACAGCAACAACAATGCCCAAGCATATTATTGTTGTTCTTGCCTCTGCGGCTCTCGGGGTTATTTATGCCCACAGGGCGATGCTCAGACACTGTCTCCTCCTGGTCCTCCACCTTTCTCCGATGATTCTCTCTCCCTGCCCCATGACTCACAGCACATATACTATATATTCTTGTCGGGGGCTCTCGGGCGGAATCATTGTGGGACGTCGGTGGATGGATACTTTTTGCCACGGGGACGGACTAGCACAAAACAAAAGCAAATGCAGCTAAAGAAAAGAAAGCAACAAGATACAAGAGCCAAGTGGGCGACCACACAGCATAGAAGCACTGGGAGAAATTAATTCAAGTTTGCTTTTGAGAAAGGGTTTTGAAGTTGAGTTGCAATTTGCCTTAGAGAGAGGGTTACCTTAATTGGAAAATTAGGAAGGAAGGTCAAGGGAGATTGTTCAATTTTTATATAAACTTTAAGAGGACAAATTTGTGAGAAACAAATTTATTAAGTTCGTATCATTTTGATCGTGGAATATCCATAAAATAGCTTATGACCCATAGTTCCATGATATACTTAATTTATATGATATATTTCTATAATAAAATCTGTATTGTTTATTTTAAATACATTTTCCTAATAGCACCCCTTTTCCCCGCTCTATTTGCAGGTTATAAACAACACATACTAAATCGTGTTTATTGCTCCGTAATTGAGCATGCAATTTGGAAAATTCGCGGACGATAGCACGGCGTAAACAATCCGATCGCCGGCGGCGGACGACGCTGTGGCCCCCACGCATGCAGCCAGTGGCGCCGCGGGGGCCCGCTGCACATTGTGGTGGTGGACAGTGGTTGTGATCGGTGGTCTCCTGGTGTCCATACCCATATCCACTGTTCCGTCGACGGCAACGCTCCTCTTCCTGCAGCCGGCCTTCGCTTCAGCCGCAGCCCTCGCGGTGCCGCCAATGCCGAGATCGGTGAGTCAAGCCGCCAGGATCTTGCAGCGGGAACCGGAACAGGATAATCTAGCATACCTATGGGCGACGGCGACGTTCAGTGAAAAGTTAAATAAGCGAATAACACGCAGCGGCGGCGGTAATTGTGTGAAATGCCAGAAAAGCGATTCGATAACAAATTCAATATCGAGTGCAACTGGAAAAGGCGGCGAAAGTGAGAAGAGCAGTGTGGGCGCAGGTGCCACGAGTGTAAATAGTAGTAGTGCAATTTTGTGCAGTGTAAATAGTGCAAATAATACGCGTAAGTTAAATTTAATTCCGAGCAGGGAGCAGTCGCTGCCACAGCGGCCGCCGCCTCTCGCTGTTGGCACAAATTTGCAAAATAAATTACCAGCATCGAGTGCGGATTGCCACTTAAGTCCAAGTGCCGAGACAAATATTCATACAAACCGGCGATCCCTTCTTCGCCATCGCCATAGCCGTCGCTCCTCCTGTCCATATCGTCGTCATCGTCATTATTGTCATCGTCATTATCGTCATCGTCGTTGTTGGCCGCGTTGTGGTTTTCGTTGTCGTTGTCGCGCCGCGTCGCAGTCTGCATCCGCAGCGCCCGCGTCTATGCATTTGCCATATCAAATTAATCAACGTGCTACATTGTTGCAGCAATCTGCAGCAGCAGCAGCAGCAGCAACACAAGCAACATCAACTACATTGCCACATGTGCATCGTATTTTTAAACGCAAACGTGATACAGCCCAAACAGCGACCACTGCATCACCTTTGACCCCGCCGCAGCATCCAACATCAGCAACAAGCACGCCAAGATCGCGACTGGAGTTCATCCTTTACACGGAAGTTTATGAAGTGGAGGATTCGGTTTCCCCAGGCGACTCTGACTCCGTCTCCGACTCCAGCTCCGATCCCCACTCCCATTTCGATTCGAAAACCAAGTCGAGTGTGGGCAGCGACGAAACCTTCTGGCAGAAATACGGTGAGTAGGTAATATTTATTAAAAAAAAAGGCAACGTCGAAGCCATTAGCCTTTAGATTGAAAAATTACAGGTATAGGACAGGGGAAAAGATAACTTATGATTAAGTGAATTCAGGAAATACGATGAAGGGGGTCACTAATGGACTCCATGTATACGTTAAGATGTTTATGCTGATATAGAGTATATTGTACAATTATGTTTGTCAACTATTTTAAAATGTGCTTTATAAAGAAAGAAGTTCCAGGAGGAAATTTGAGCACACAAACTCTTTTAGCATACTTACAAAACAATATTTTTATTATCAGTATATGTTCTTTTAAACTTGTTAAATTTACTCCTAGTACACCTGCATTTAAAATAACTCTACTCTTCCTAATTTTATCAAAGAAACATATTTTAAAATTGAACATAATATGAAAAGTTATCCTAAAACAACAAATAAAATAAATAAATACACAAAAAATAAACCCAAATGTTCCAGTATCGACAACATATCTGAACCATTTTATGCCTGCTCGTGATATATTTTAGCGTCAGCAAAAAAAAGGGGAAAATTCACAGGAAGAGCAAGGGGCTTGAGAGATATAGATATGATGTGGGATTTTTAACACAGCTGGCTGGTTAACATAATTTTCGTGGGCATCTCTTTATTTTCATTTCTCTTCTTTTTTTCCAAAAACGACTGTTAAAACAACAGACAGGCTGGAGAAGGAGACAGACAGAGGTGGAAAGAAAGAGAGGGTTTGAGCTTGTAAAGAAGAATATGTAAATGGCAGCTGTCTCGAAAGTGATGGACTTAAGGATCACTCAGTTTTTCATAATAAATTTATTTACCAACTTACTTATTGTTTGAAAAAAATATATAATATATAGGAAAATCTTAGAGTGAATTAAAAAATATAAAATCGATCGCAGTCTTTACATTTCAAATGCCAAACTCTCATGGTAGTTATTTTTATTATCTAGAGTATGGTCGAAAACTAAAAGTAAAGTCGATTTTTTCCTTAGGTTTATTTAACAAGTTTTATAAGACTTGAAGAAAACGACATTCTCGTGTACTTATTCTTTTGGCCACCAGTGTAATTAAATTTCTTTAAGCTTTTTAATTTATTTTATTTATCATATCAAATGTTGATATATTTTTTTAAATTTCCTGAGGCAATCTTCTTATATTTTTCTATTACATAAATGTGGCATTCATATTTCTCAATGAATCTCTTTATATATCTTACCCCATATAATACCCCTCAATCCCATTCATACCGCTCAACAAAAAATCATATAAAATAAAAAATATATAAAAAGCGTGCAGCAAAAAAAGGAGGCGACAGAAATCAACTTTTTCCAACGAATAAATTTCGAGTTTTCGATAGTCTCGGTCTGCCACAGACAGTGGTCGTGGTCGTTGTCGATGGTTGTTGTTATTCTTGTTGTTGTTGTTGTTTTTATTATTGTTGTTATTTTTGTTGTCGCTGTGCTCGTCCAGACGGCAAGATCTGGCCACCAGCAGCAGCAGGGAGGAATTGAGGTGGAAGGAGCGGCAACTGGGGCCATTCGTGGGCTCCAACAGCGTCAGACTGTCTGGTATGCCACTTTGCCAGTGCAGCCAGCTCGCTCTCGCTCTGTCTCTGTCATACAGTCTCTCTCTTTCTCTTGCCATCTCACTCCCTCCCCCTGGCCACTGTTTGCCCCTACGGACGTCGCCCCGTCTCCGTCTGTACTGCGGTTGCTGTCTTTGCCACATGTGGCGTTGTCGAAAGATAGTTGTAGTTCTACACTCTAATAATTATAACTAGTTTTTCTCCTGAATTAAGTAAAATCTTTAATTAAAAAATTACTTTATAAATTTTATATTAGTTTAAATATAATTTCCTTAAAATAATAACAAATGATTATAAACAATTAACATGATCGTTTTGATTAAAAGATGACAAGAGCAGTAGTTTGTTTGTGCAGTCTGCTTCTTTTTCACTATAAAAACTCTTCTTTCAATAATTAGTTCGGTATATATATATTTTTTATATAAATAAAATATTTTGTTTTCCAAATTAATATTTCTCTGCCAAATTGTCAATGCTTTTCCCTTAGTGTAACTGTAGTTTCGGTGTCAGCTGTCTGGCGTCTACCTCTTTGGCCTCTGTGTAGGCGTCGTCGTCATCATCATCATCATCATTGCTGGTAATCATCATCATCGTTGGTAATCATCATCATTTTCATCGTGGCGCTTGGTTTGGCCAATGCATAAAATTATACAGAGACATGACATGGTTTTGAATAATTAAACACAACGACGACAACGACATCAAGTCGGACTAAATGCCTGCCAGCAGCAGTAGATACTCGTACTCATACTCATACCCATACTCATACCCATACTCATACTCGTACCGCTACACCCAAAAGCCGGATAGATGAAGGGGGAAAGCCCCCAGACAGACAGGAATGCAATGTCCTGAACTAACTGCCAAATCACTGGCCGGAATCTCTCCATTTCCACGCTCCAGTCTCGACGACTCGAGTTAAACTAATTAAGCTGTTTAATTCACTAAAACGGATTACAGTTGCCGCCTGGGCATAAAGTAGGGTGTATCTATAGTAGGGTATACGGGTTTGAGATTCTTGGGGGGGTCAGGAGAATGTTTAAGAAAAATATGGGAAAGTGTGTCAAAGATATAGGGGTTCTGTGAGGAAATTACAGGATATTCTAACGTTTATTTAATGTCAAATAAGATGAAACACTACAGATAGATTAAAGATACTTTAAAAGTAAGTAGATATTAAATGTAATTTTTTTGTAAGTCTTCAAACATTAAGGCTAAATTTTATGATTCCAAAAACGAATTATTTACTTGTCTGTTCTTTATATTCCAATATATATTTATACATAGTTCCTTCTCCTTACTATCCCCAAACCCATTCAAATACTTAACCCCCTGATAGTCTCCATTTCAGACACATGACATATTTAAAAAACAAAAGACAAAAGAATCTAAAAAAAAAAATAAAAACAAAAGCAACTAGAATATAAACGACAACGCTGACAGATATTATTGACAGCTGAGAATTGTTCGCGCAGTTTGGCAATGTTTGCCCAATGCCTTGGATGTTGCCGTTTCGGCTGCAATGTTGCTGCTGCTGCTGCAGTTGTGCAATCGAGGTTGCAACTTGCTTTTGTTGCCTTTGTCGAGCGTCGTCGTCGGCTCGTTTCAGTTGTTTGAGCTGTCAAAGAGGTCTGCCTCCGCCCGTCTGTTGTCTGCTGGCGTTTCCTGTTGTTTCCTTTTTGCCGTCTGCAGTCTGCAGTCTAGACACAAGTCAAAGTCGAAGTCGGTTGAAGACTTCCAACAAAGCCCGAAAAAAAACAAAACAAAAAAACTAAAAAATAAAAACCAGGCGAACCCCAAAGCTCAGGTGCATTCCCACAAAAAGGCATCGGCGACCTGGAAAGCCTTCTTCTCGGCGTGTGTGAGAAACGGAGACCCCGAGCCAGAACGAGTTGCTGAGGCTACTATATAGCCAAAGCTAAAGCCAAGCCGCACATCCATAGGTACCCCGGCGAAAGAGCAGACATCGCAATCGACATTCACATCAACATCAGCCACGACGACAACGGCGATGTTGTCTGTTTGTCGTCTGGAAAGTTATGGGCTAAACTTGTCGTCATTGTCGCTGAAGCTAAAGTGCTCTTTCTAAGGGTATACAAACTAAGGGATAAGGAAAAAATCAAGTCAAATAGAACACTGAATAAAGTATCAAAAAGTAAAATGGATAGAAACTAACAAAGGGTGAAAGCACATGACATAGAAGTTCGTAGCTGACATAGAAGTTCACAGCTTAATATTCATTTTATCCTATCTTTATATCTTACATATATTTACTCTATATCTTGTAGGGTATTCCCCTAGTCGGTTTTTATTAAGCTTTTCTGTTTTTGTTACTTTTGTTGTTCTTGGTCGCTATCTGTCGCTCAGTCGCGCTGTCTGGTGTCTCTCCACGCTGACAGCCTTAGATCAGAGTGCAGTTGATTTATGGCGGCGTTGAGTGGCTTTATGCTCACCTCAAATATGACACAAGGCGGACATAAGACAAAAAAAGACCCTACCATACATACTATATGCAATGTGTGCAATGTGTGTGCCCGTGTCCAGCCAACGGAAGTTGTCCTTTTTGCACCCTCTCGCCGAGGAGAGAAACCTTCCCCTTTTTTTGTGTGTAATCGCAGGCACTTTTTCGTCTGTCCATTCACGCAACAAGCAAATTGTGGCAATTATCGTGAATCGTGCACTGGGAACAAAGAGTTAAGCTAATAAATTGTAATTTTTAGACGGGTTTTAGATGTGTTTATTTGAGACTTTTATGGGGTGTTTTGTGGCCAAGAGCTTTCTCATATCCTCATATGCAAATTCAAAGTAATGGTTTGATTTTATGTTTATTTTTTGTTTTTTATTTATTCCCGTAAAATAATTATCAAGAGCAAATTCAACAGTCAAAGGCTGATTTTTCTGTTGAATTGAATAAGCTTATAATTCCCATAATTTGAATTTCTGTTTTATTACTTGCAACAATTAACTTACTTGACATAAATAAATAAAATGTAAGAAAAATCTAATTCAGGATCCCTTAAACAAATCTTTTTGGAAACATTATATATTTAAATATATATTTTAAATGTTATTTCCAGATAAATTTGTTTGAAAAATACTTTGATTAAGTAATTTCCTTCAGTGCCTATACCGTTTGCATTTTCCTTACTCCATATCCATGGAATAGAGACCGATGTCCACTGCATGTCTGCCCAACGAAGCGTGACGACATGTCTCCTCACTCCCTCCAGCCTTTTGTCCATCTGTCAATGCATGTTCCGTTGGGCAAACTTCCCCTGGACACCAACTTCCCCCACACCAGGCAGAGACCCCCTGCTCCTCTGGCGGCGAGTGCGCTTTTGTATTGCAATAAATGTAATTATGGTCTCGAATTGTGTTCCAAAATACTCGCACTCGCACTCGCACTCGCACTCTGCACTGGACACTGGTCACTCGGCAGTCTGGCACATCATCAAAACGGGGGTTCCCACAAGGTAGCAGCAGGTAGGTGGTGCTTTTGTGGCTTGACCACCTCCAATTTGGGTTTAGCTTTCGGGCATTGATTTTACTGGCAATCAGCTAAATAAATTGGTTATCAAAGCGAGGCCTCGACCAATGAATGGTGTGAATAAGAGAGTTGAGTGGAACTTTCCTGGGTAAGGTTATTTTGGGGTAGGAGGAAGCAAGGATCATAATCAAGCGGAATAACAAATCGGATTGGAAATCAATAGGCGGCAATAATGAAACTGCTATTACAGATTTAGGGATTAGATAAAGAATCCTTTACTAGAGTTTAAAATAGAGGGATTTCCCCAGATTTTCCAAATGAAACGTATAGAAAACTCCCTTTCAAATATTATGCTTCAAATATTATTCATTTAAGTTATAAATTCCTGAATAATGTCCATATAAATAAATTCCTTATAAAAAAATCCACTAAATCGAGGAATAAAAATATATCCTCCTAAAATGTAACATTCTTTTCGTGCCCCTAGCATCCTCAATGGATTCAAAGTGACTTTATAAAGGTCCTGGCAGACATCGACACTGCATTTACCCTCTGAATCCCTCCGGGCATAAGCGTCCCTATTCCCACTGAGCAATTGGATACCAAAGGCAATTTGCCACATTCTGGGGATTTGGTGTTAAATATTCAATTCCGTCTGCAGCGGACGTCTGCGTTTGCATCGCGTTTCCGTCTTCGTTTCATTTCGTTTCCCATTGCAACGGCATCATGATGAGGTTGAGGATGGGAATGGGGATGAGGATGGCAATGGTGATGGTGATAATGATGATGCTGATGCTGGTTACGGAGCCTGGAGAGACCTGAGACCCTAGAGAAACGGAGAATGGCTGAGGCGGAGCGGAGTTGTAGGACTGGCAAGTGGTCGAGTCTGTGGCCATTCTCTAACAAACAAACAACGAAACGAACACAAAGAATAAACTTTTGAATGGGTGAACGAAAACTGGGGAGATTTAGGTGGTGCACAGGGAAAAATCGAGGGGGAAAATGGAAAGGCACTTCAAGAAATTTTTAGGTAGATCAATATAGATTTTTATAGTAGGGATTTAGGGAATTCGAAGAGCTTGTGGGAGAGCCTGGAGTTTAGAGATGAGAATTTGTCGTTAAATGTTAAAAAATTATAATATTTTGTATGAATATTTTAAATAAAATAAATCCTTAATGAACTTGTTGAATTTTCAACTAAATTTGCTGTTCAAATCAAAAAGAACTATATCCCTGAAGGCCACATAATTAAACGTTTTTCAAATCTAAGAAATGATGTAATTTCTGAGCTTACCAAAATATGGAAGCTAGTTCCAACTACTTCCTTTAGAATTTCTGAATTTTTAAGCTTCTAAGATCCTTAAACAATCCCCCAATTAACATTTTTCTCCAAGTGTAACCCCGAGAAACTGAAGCTGACTGTGTAATGTGAGGCAGATGAAACGGACAGCGACGAGACGAACGATTTCAGTCAGTGGGACTGGACTGGCCTGGCCCGGCCTGGCCTGGTCTGGTCTGGATTGGATGGATGGACATTTTGGAGGCGTCGAAAGAGTTTCGGAATGCGAGGGCCGGACTCCGGAGGGGAGGGAAGTGTGGCGCAGCAGCAGCAGCAGCAGCAGAAATTGCAACCGATAATAATTATTTTTATGGAGTCTAGTCTGTGTCTAGACGATTTTTTTTTCTGCCTTTGCCGCTTGCTACTTACTTTACTTTGCTCGTCGACCTGGCCAGTACATGCATCTGGCCTCTCTTTCGCTCGCTAGCCCCGTCTCTTACTATTTCTCCCTCTTCTCTCTCCCTCTTTCAGCCGGCTGTCTAGCTGTCGCCCTCCTTGCACGGCCTCCCCCTTGCTAAATGCTCTGTTAAAGCTACTGTGTCATTGTTTTCGCTTTGATTCCGATTTTAACTGGTAAACTGGCATTTAACTGTTTTTCTGTTGCTGTTTGACAAACAAGGCAGACGGACTGACGCGGGGCTGTGGGGAGTAGGGGTGGACTAGGGGGAGGTGGGCATTTTCAGGGGGTTTTCCAAAGGAGCCAGAGTGAGACGACAAAACGGCGACGGCGACTACAACGACGACTGCAATGAGATAGTGAACGTGAGCGAGGCATGACAGACTCCGAACTAAATGCCGCAACCCAAATGGACACAAAAGCCGGTCGGTCTGGGGAGGGGAGTGGGAGTGGGAGGGAGGGGGCTGACTGACAAGTCAGGCAGTGAGCCAAACATGCGGAAAAGTCAAGCCAGTCAAGCCAAAAGTAAGCTCAGGGTACAGTGATTTCAGATATGGGGTTAGTTATTTGAAGGAAATTAAAATCAGTTATCAAGGTTGAGTCATGGGATAATAGAAATCACAGAAATCAGAAAAAAATCCGTTAAGGATTTCAAATCCACTGAAATTGCCCCTCAAAAGTATGCTACAAAATGTTTCACTTCACTCAATATAGCCATAAATATTTAATATTAATAAAATATTAAGAATATTACAGTGATTCCAATTATGAGGTTAGTTAATTAAAGGAACTGAGTATCAGTGATCAAGAGGGAGTTATTATGTATATAAAAAATATCTCTGAAATTACAACATGAACCGCTAAGTATTTCAACTGAAATACTCAAAAATATTCCGTAAAATTATTCACTTTACTTAAAATGTTTACAAAAATAGAAGTACAACATATCCTTTTTGAACATCTCATTCGAATTTATGCTAAGTCCATAATTTTTTTTTATGGTAATCGATATGAGTTAACCTGTGCTACAATTTCTAAATAGAGACAAATAAATAGGGGTACTAGAAAAGTCTTTTTTAAGTAACCATTGCCTTGAGATAAGCTAAAATCTGTTTTGTGAGCAGAAAATTGTTGTTTAATGTATTTATTTGAATTTAAAAAATACTTGTGTTAATAATGTTTAAATTTAAACAGTGGATATTATATTATTATTCATTATTATAAGGCAATTGTTTAAAATATAAACTGATTATGGTTGTACAGTTCTTGGGATATGAAATATTTCTTCTACATCACTTTTCTATAGTCTGATCCGGTAATTAATAAATATAATATATCTAATGATTAAAGCAGTAATCATTTTCCTGCCAAATCAATATTTAGTCATGAAGTCTAAACTAAGAACATTTTATTTACATTTTCTCAGCCTCTTTATGTGCAAAAAGGTACAAAAAGCCTAAAAACTACCTGCTTCTTTGAGATCTTTAAAAATAAAAGTTATTAAATAGTAACAATAAGCTAAAGTTTATGCAAACCAAACCTTCAAATGGCTTTGCAACTCTTAGGCTTAAAGTGTGACAATATCAGCTATTGACCAAGTCTATATGACTATGCAACTATTTATTGTATTTACTGCTGATCCACTGTGCACTGTCCACTTGGGGCACCCTACTGCTGACGGCGCTCCATCAACTGCATTTAGCTGTTCGCTTCGTTGGGCATGAGAAAAATGTCACCTCCACAGCCTCGGAGCTAAAGACGGGGACAATTGTCTGCCGCTGCTGCTGTCCGCTCGTCATTCCGGCATTCTGTTGCCTTTTTTGGCCACGCGCGGAGAGGTGGAGAGGTGGAGGAGTCCTCTCGTCTAGGAGAATATGTCTCTCGACACCTTTCTGTCGGGGCTTTTGTTGTTGCAGCTGCCGGTGCCTAGAGCTGGTGCTGTGCCCCAAGATATTATGTTATTATGGCAATTATAGTTACACGACTTTGGCGGCATCTATGGCATTTTTGGCCCGACGACGACAGCTTGGCATGTCTGCCCGGCAGTGCCCCGACTTCTTGCCGCAGATTCCCGCAGATAAGAGAAAGGCAGGCAATTCTCGCTCGCTGCCGACTCTGCATCGCAATTACAAACATTTTAATGCAATTAACACACACCTGAGACGGCGGCAGAGTTCCGGGGGGAGGAGGATCTCTGCCCCTCATCTCATTTGCCTGGCTCTTTGCAATCCGAAACTTCTCTTGGCCCGAAAAAACTCACAAACACACACAGACGCACACAAAGCTGCAGCCGGAGTAAGCGACTTCAAAAGCCAAAAGGCGACATTCGGTGCGTGTGTCAGTTGCCCGGGCCAATCTCTTGATGACGCCGCCACCGCTGCACTCACCTGCCGCCCCTCACTCGCCCCGCCGCAGCGCCCTTTGCCTTATTTATTTGTGAGGTTTTCATTATACCCTGCCGAAGGGGAGTATTAATATCTGGTACCAGGATAACCCAGTAATCAGGGATTGATCCAGCTTTGATTGAACTTTAAAAAGTAGAAATTAAATGGTTTTTACTTATCGATACAATACAAATTATATCGAAAGTATCGGATACCGAAGATTATTTTTGAATTCACATTATGGTTCTATAGTGCCAATATCAATATAGTATCACTATAATATTTGTATCCATAGGTATATCTTATGCTTTTATAAAGGAACAATAACCATAAGTTAAGTGTTTCGATATATTTTAAGGGCGGTACTTCTTCGTTCGATGAGAATGCAAATTTTAATCCACTAATATGTTTGTGACATCTCTAAAATGTAATTTAAGGAAATTAATTTGAGTTTACGGTGTAATTATATATTACTTAATCGATTTGAGAATAATAAATAAAACATTTTTCAACCTACATACATATATAATAATGATATCACTAAAATGTAATTTTAGGTAATCGATTTGAGAATTCAAAATTATATTTAATAGAAAATTTTAAAATATAAATATTGATTGTTAAATGATTCGACTCATTTTAATGCCAACTACATTTGTTTTCGATTACAAAGCAATTTAAATAGAATAAAAATATTTATGTAGTCTCAAAAATGCAATTTTTTTTGGAGGATCTAAATATTAAACTTAAATATTGAAGCTTAGCAAGAAGCTTAGTAAAGTTATTAAGTTCTTGAATAAATTTGAGACGTGGGATATTATAAATGTCTAGTAAGAGTTCTTCTATTTATAATAACTTTTATTAGTATTTACTATTTCACACTATTTTTAAATTTATTTTCATAAAATACGCTTGAATTATTTCTCCATCAAGAGTTTTCCAGACCTCGAATTCACGGATTAATCTCTTCAAATTTCTTTTACTATTTTTAATATTTACTTTTTTATTTTTAAACTTCTTGGCACCAAATATCCTGGAAATTTTTATCAATCAAGAGTATTCCAAGCCTCGGATTCATGGACTAATCTTTGCCTCTTGATTTGCCGCTCCAGTTGTTATCAGTGGCTGTGGCGGAGCGGCAGATACTCAAAACGTTGTCGTCGTCATCGTCTGTCGTCTGTCGTGGTCGGTCGTCTTTTTTCCCCTTTTTAGGCTTTTGTAGTTCGCCGCCGTGAGCTGCAGTTACATGTGAAAGGTGGGAATGGAGCCGACGATCTCTGGGAGCGGCGGTGCAGGAGGCAACTCCCCTTAATGCCATGTCCAGCAAATCGCTTTGACCATAACCCCACTACCACCGCCGGCACCATTGGCAAACGAGCACAATCAGTTTGCGCTTCATTTCATCGGTTTAATATGCAGCGAAAAAAATGGTTTGTCTTTATTATCGCCGGGGAAAAACGGAGACACACAAGCATATATCCTGGTGGTGTGCACACACCCCTTTTTGTTTATTTATTTTTTTCTTTTTTCCTGGTGTTTTTTGCTCCTTTTGCCCTGACTGCAACTATCGCCAAGCGGCATCCGAGCCCTCTGATCATCGGCGGCGGCTTCCTCCGGCCAGCATTGTGTTCTTGGTCGCGGGATATAGCTACTCGATACCCGACTTGGCAGCGGTATCGATTCACGTCAGTGCTCTGACGTCGCGCTCGTCAGAGACGCCAGACGCCGTTCAATAATATTCAAATCGCCAGCCAGAAACGAAAACTTGCCAAAAATAAGGCTAAGAATTTGAAGGGGAACTGGGAATGCCCTGACAAAATAAGGATGTATATTTAAAGGAAAAGAAAAAGTGTATTTAATGTTTTACAAACAAGGAATATTTATAGCAGAATTATTTGTTTGAAGATAATATTAATTTTCTATTTAAAAATATTACTTTGGAGATGAAGTATTATCTTCTGTTGGCCTCCCATGCTTACTTAATATTTTAAACCTAATTCGGAAAGTGAAATGTTTTATATGCGGTAGTCGAATAACCTCTAATAATTAACGTAGTTTATTACTATTAGTATATTACCCCTAAAACAACACACTATACTGCATACCTTCCCACATTCTCCAGGCATTATACCCTAAATAGCGCTTCTCAGCCAAGTGTAGCACACAGAAAGCAAAAGCAAAATGAGGCAATAATACATTTTATGGAGCTATCGTCTAGACATTCGGCAATGCCGCCAGTGACGAAAGCGCTTGGATATCGGGAATCGCAGCCCGATAAAGTAAAGCCCCAGAGAACAAAGCAAACAAAAAATATATACACCCAAATATATAGTAGAAAAAAGCGGCACAAAAAGCGTTATCAATGTAATCAAATGATATTGATTATTCACTTCTGTCTGACTGGCAACTGGCGACTGGCGACTGGCCGACTACCTGCCCGGCCAATGCTAAATGTTAATATTCTCCCGGCCTGTCTGCTTTCTGTCTGCCAGCCCCTGGCATTTGTGTAGAATTAATGGCAAATCATTTATAATCCGGCAGACAAACAGTCGAAGCCACAAAGCTTCCACCTTGACCACCATCGTCATCTGCAGGCGGCCGTCATACAAGTGAGGGCATAAGAATGGGTCCGAATAAGAGTAATGTAAATTAAATCGTTTAACAATAATATTTACATATCAATCCCATAAACCATCATAAAGTGAGAGCTGAAGGCCCACGCTGCCATGGCTCTTTACCCTTAATTATCTCTTAATTTAGAACTAGTTGGTGCCTTTTAATAAATATATAAATAAAGTTTCCTTAAACGAAGATTGACTACAAAGTAATTTTCAAAATAATTATTATGCAATTGAAAGTATAAAATATTTATTTTCGAATTAAATAACTCTGGTTATAACAACTAAATACTGTTTAGAAAATGAGTGGCTTTGCACATTTATGTATGAAAATAGTGTTAATTTCTTGACCCCGATTGTACTCCTGCACGTGTATGTATTACGCAATCCGCTAAAGATTGAACCAGGGCGTGGAGTTGGGACTAAGGAACTTAGTCAAGCGATTAGCTTCCGTTTCAGTGACTGGCTGTGGATGACTTGGCAGCCTTGATAGCCCAGGGATTCGCGCTAATCGGCGTGTGGGGAACGGTGGCAGCCTGAATTTGTATTCTAGGTCATTAGGGGAACAACAAAAACCGATTCGTTTCCCCAGGAACCCCCGAAAGGAACCAGACGAACCAAACCAGTGAGAGAGAGAGGAGCGTCCTGGTGGCGCTGGGCAGGCAAAGGCGTGCCAGGGAATATGTTTAATTTATTATTAATGGACGAGCCCTCCCTGCCTTCCACGTTTGATGAATTCAGAGATTCTGGGAAAATTCCGTACGAAAGACGAAAAGTATATGCTCCGAATTAAAGGAAAAAGGTGAAAGTTTTTGTTAAAAAATATCCGAAAACAATCAATTTTTTTAAAGGTTTCTAGCTTCATAACCAGATTCTACATTTTTTTGTTTTTGGTTATACTTGTAAATTTCAAAAGAATTTGTTTATATTTTAAGAACACACATAGAACCACAAATAAAGGAAAACAAGTAGACGGAATAAAGTGTATAATTCACATGATCTGTGAGTTAAAACATTTCCTTCTGTAGGCCGCACTTTGAGATATAAAGATACAGATGACTCCAGCACTATTTATCGAATATTTTCAAATAAACTTTTACTGAAGCCCGTGGAAGCCCTTCGCAAGACCATTCGGAAAATAGCGCATAGTCGCCATTAGGTATGGGTATATAGCGGGAAAAGTCCTCCTCCAAATTCCCTGTCCACAACTTGTCCAATATCACATCGTGCTATAATTGATCTCTAATTAGAAGCCGAAGATATATATTATAAAAACTAAAAATTCTGTCTTACGTTATAGGGACAAGTATGATTCAAATTGCTCTTGTGGGCAAAAGTTTTATAAACAACATTTGCCAAGGGATTTTTCGTCCGGTCTTTTAAAAATTTGCATCCATCGTAGGAAATATCGATAAAGAAGGGCTTGTAGCCATTATCGAAGCGCATTAATTTTATTTTTACCTAGAAGGCATATAAAATAATAGATATTTATATTTTTAGCTATTTTAACCCAAGCTTACCCAGGCGGTAGAAATGGGCACTTGCAACATTTTAGCGTAAATATTGATATACTTGTGCGTTCGATTGACCGCCTTTATTTGGCAGGTTTGAAATGCAACAAAATCCACGTTGTAGGAGCTGCACTTCAGGTTGGTAAAAGTGACGTGACTCAGGCCCATCTGGGTAAAAAAATAAATACATTTTATTTTGAGTTTAATAACCCAATTCGATTACCTTTGGCAGAGTTATCCACAAGCCGAACACTAGCAACTTCCACATAGCGATTGAGACTGTTAGCGATCATTGGCCGAACAATAGGTTCGATCTTTATTTTTAAAATCGAAAATGTCATTAATCCGTGCAATAGCCATAAACATTGCGTTTGGCTTTTTAAACTCTGTAAGTGCGCACATAAATAATATTTATTATAATTGCTTTGATTTATCGAAAACCACTTGCTAAAATTAAAAAAAAATCAATATTAATAAATGTATATCTATATGCTATAGATATTTATTAGTAATATTTTTGTTTTCTTTTTATTACTTGTAGTATTGCCAATTATACTTGGCAATTTTACAGTTTAGACTGAATGGGTGTAACCAAATGAATCAGGCGAAAACCAGATAAAACCCAGATGTAAGCCCTTTCAATAGCTGGACTTTTCGTAATTAATAACTTTATTGTATTTAATTACAAACAAAATAAAAAATTAATATATGTAAATAAAAATGTATGGAAGTTAAACCTGCGATTTTTAAGACAATAAAGTTAAAGCTTGCCTTGTGAGTCCGAGTGTGGTCCCGGGTGATTGTTAATAATTTTTATTTATTTGGTTTATTAAAATCTAGTCTAGTTGCCTTCCCGTTAATCGAACATAAAAATTGATAAACCCTCGAAAAATTGTGTTCGAAAATACGTTTATAAAGATGCCATAATCGCCATTAAATGTGGGAATATATTTTACAAAGTCAGTTTCCCAGTTTCCAGTCCAGAAATGATCCAAAATTAGATCGTGCTAAGGTATTTAAGAATTAAGAAGAAGTAACAAAATTAATTATTTAATTTTACTCACATCATAAGGACACGTGTGGTTTAAGTTGGAGCTGTTCACATATGTGTAGTAAAACAATTTAACGATTGGATTTTTGTTTGGATTCCTCAGAAACTTGCAAGCATCAAAAGTAATGTCTACGAAGAAAGGCTTGTAGCCATTATTGTAGCGCATTAGCTTTAGATTCATCTGAAGATATTTTGGATAGATATTTTAAAGTTTTTTTTTTTTAATATTTATAATAAAACTTGCCGTGATATTATCCACTGGTAATTTCTTCATTATCACATGGACATCTATATACTTATGAGAGCGATTTACCGCCTTGATATAGCATTTTTGAAAGTCGCAGAATCCCTTGTCCGCTGTCCCACACTTGAGATTCGTGAAGGTCACATGGCTGAGGATTGTCTTAATAGAAAATTTTAATAATTTTGTAAAGCTGTTTCCTTTCTAGACTTACCGTTAGATATCCAGAAATAACGAACAAATAAAATATAATATGCATAGTGGAACGTTTCCAGCTGAAGTCCGAGCTTGTAATATTTATATTTTCATTTTTGGTTGAATGATCAAACAGGCCCATTAGCCGTTGAGAATGTTTTGCTAATGATATATATATTTTTGTATCATCAGATTACACTGTCAAAAAATATATGTTTCCTTTTAAAATATAATTATAATATATTTATTTTATTTTAATAAATTAAGGGTACAAGAAACAATATGCACACTAGAATATATCTAACATATTTGTGTAGTTGATTTTATTTAATTTATTAATTATAATATTTATACATAATTTAAACTTAATAATAACTTAAAAAATCAAAACATAATCCAATAATATATTTACAATAGTATTTATTAATCAATTTACAGGTAAATTATTTCGTAATCTTAAAGTATACTTTGACTGTTGATCGCAGGATATTATGAACATACCACTTTGAATAGATGGCATAATCCCCATTGGGTACTGGCAGGTATCGAGTGAAACCCTTCTCTAGATTGCCTGTGTACAATTTATCGATAATAATATCGTGCTAAAAGCGTAAGCGTTTAGTTACATGTAACTCATAAAAGACCTTTAGCTGTATACTCACATCGTAGGGACAGGTATGATTCATATTCGAGGCATTTTTAAAGGTTGCATGAATCTCCCTTAGAATTATCATCGATCTGACACTGGGGTTTCTCAGATACTTGCACAAATCAAAGGTCATGGCCAATAAGAATGGATTGTAGCCATTATCATAACGCATGGGCTCGATTTTTATCTGTAAGATGCACTCAAAATAATGTATTTTTCATCTAAATGGTACTCAAACTTGCCTCGACGTTCTGAACAGGAACTACCTTTAATTTGGCATATATATCGATGTATTTATGAGTGCGATTAACAGCCTTGATGTGACAAGTGTCGAACTGGACGAATTTCCTATCCATACTCTCGCACTTCAGATTGGTAAAGCTCACATACGCCAAGGCACACTAAGAATCAAAATAAACAATTATGAGTTCCTTTTCTTAAACCGAAATTACTTATCTCACTGTGGCAGAGCAGGCTAAGGTAAACCATATCATCGACATTTCACTTTCCTTCGGGAACTGAAGCCTTTCATGTTTTCGCGGTTGGGTATATATTCCACCTAGCCGTTACGGCATGTAAATATTTTAAATACTTAAATCCCCACCATTAGCGTTTGATAATAATCGATAATGATACTGGTAAATGGAGTGCAAAGTACTTAGCCATTGTTCGCATTGTGTATTAATTTGGTTTAGTGTTAGGTTACTTTGAGATTGGTTAAATGTTCATTTAGTTTGTTTTCAGACAGTGGCAACAAGCTAAAACTAGTGAATTTCCTCTACAAATAATTGTTTAAATTTAGTCCCAAAGATTATAATAATACCTAGTGCTGCCAGACACATATTTCTAAGATCTTATTGGATTTACATATTTCTCCCGATCAGCCTGAGACACAAAATAAAACCAAAACAAACAAAAAACCCAGACAAAAAAAAAGTAATACCGAAAGGGAACCCGTAAAATTAATGTGCCCGCGGAAGAGATGACTTAAGTGAGGTCTGACCAAGAAGTTGGAAATGGAAATAAAACTGGCCGGCAGCGGCAGGCAGCAGAAGCAGCCCATCGTCCCGGGCATACACTCCAGACAAAAAGAATTTTATTGGCCTTCACTTAACGCTCATAAATTTGTCTGCTGCGAAATCTGCGAGACGAGACGCAAGAACCAGAAAGCGACGCAACAAAAATTAAAAGAATATTGTTTATAGTGCCACGCTTCCGCAGATGTCGGCTGTGGCTGGCTTTGGGTTTGGCTTTTGGGGAAAACTGGTTCGGAAACACAGTTTACTGCATTTCTGAGGCGCAAGGCGTTTTGTACGATTTTTTTCTCATTAAAATATTGTTGCAGAACAGCCGGATCGAGGGATCCACGGGTCCACGCCGTATGGCTGGAGAGGGATCCCACCCATTTCTTGTCGGTCGGTTGCCCGTGGCCCCGGGTGAGTGCCGAACTTCACGCACAAATCTGATTAAAACTCGGCCCCAGTTAATGAACCAAGACCCTGGGCAGCGGTGCGTCCACCTCCCAACTACTGGAGAGTGCAAGTCGTCGCGTCTGCGGCTGCCAGGATGAGGCTGCAGCCACCAGACATCCCCACATCCCCACATCCCGACGTCCAGACAGATAGCAAGGCGAGTCTAAAAATAGCCAAGAGAGCCACATGTTGGTCAAGTTTATAGCTCCTTCCCCGGGGTTTCAATACCCTAACTGAGGAGGATAATGAATAATAAGGGAATAAAGCATTTTTAATTGTATGGTACGACTTTAAGTAGATTTTACAATATATTTTAAAAATTATTATACTTACACTATAGGTCTGCTCTTGCAGGCAAAGCATCTATAGGTTGGCTTGTAATTGGGTTGAATAAATATATACAAAATTAATATTTATACCTAAGATTATTAATTGATTATATAGTAAGATTTTTGAGAGACTTAACTATTATTTTTTAAGAATATTTGTACGTTATACACTATGTCCAAGGGCTCTTACGGGCAGAGAAGCTATAGTTTGGCTTAGAATTGGATTAAATAAATCCTTTCATGAAATTTAATTATATAATAATAATTATATTATATTATACATAATAATTATATATATATATAATATATAATTATAATTAAGTAGGTTTAACTATGAATATGAAAAAGTATTTCTTATACTGCCTTTAAAGGTCTTTGGGTGCCGAATAAGGTAGAGTTTGACTTGTAATTAAATAAATATGTAAATAGATAAATCCTTAAAATAATATTTATACCTTGAATTATAATTAATAAAATTAAATGATTTATAATAAATATTTAATAAAATTTATAATTTATACATGTTTTTTAGTTCTTACAATATGTTTAACAACTATTAATGACAAGGATAAAAGATATTTAGTTTGTTTTGAAATTTAGTTAGTTTTAAAAATTTTTATTTTTGTAATTACTACAATGTAATATATTTATATTACGTCTTTACGATTTTTTTCTATAAAAGTAGACTTTCTGCCTTAAATTGTTGACTAGGTTAAATGCAAGATAGTTGTCCTACTTCTAAATATAAAAAAACCCATGAATTAAGTGCATCAAGAGTGTCACTTTTCACCTCTAGGTTTCCACTTTCCCATTTTTTTTTTGTATTTCCTTTTTTCTGTTAGCCTGCCTAGGCAAATGTTACCCACATCTGTCTCCAGGCACAGTCGTAGTTTTGGCCACAGTTCCAGTCGGAGTCCGAGTTCTCCGATCCAGCCAGTGGCCGGTGCAACAGCGACCATCTTTTAATAAATGCGAACGTGATCGCGTTTCGTGCGTCACTGCATGCCCAGACACACACTCACACACACCCAGACGAGTGTGTGTGCGAGTGTATATACTGGAGTATAAAGAGCCGACTCTGCCGAGGCGTTGCACCTTTGGCAAAGGTGCATTGATCGGGATTGGGATCGCTGTCTGGGCAAGTTTCTCCTGCTGCTCCAGCTCCACCTCCTGGTGCTCCTCCTTTTTTGCAGCGGCCATTGGCTGCGCTTATTTTGTGTATTTTTTTTCTCTTCTTGTTTTGTTTTTATATTTTGTAAAGCGAAATTATTATTGTATTATGCACGCGTATACACCAGCGAGTGTTTCTGGAGACAGAGCTTCTTGCCGTCTTTTTTTTCTTTACACTTTTCTTACATTTTGTATTTTGTTTCCATTTTTTCGTTTGTAATTTTTTGTTGTATATTTTTTACTTTACTTTTTTATCTGGACAGCTTTTTTTTATAATTTTTTGTTTGTGAACGACGCGTGCGTTGAGCGCCGAAAGTGCGTTCAATGAACGCAACGCGGAGCAACGATCGGGAATTCGCAGACGATAACGCCGGACATCCGCGGGGGGTCGGTGGATAATGGGGAAGGCCGATCTGGCGCAACTAAGTTGAGTCAGTGGGAATACACTCAGAGTGCCCTTGCTGGGGCATTTTAAGGCAATTAGTTTGGGGGGAGATAATAAGATGTTTAAATAAATACAGTTTATGGTAACCAAAGATAATTATAATTAAAAAAGTGTATATATATATATAAAATAAATATGTATATAATAATATATATTTAAATAATATAATTGAAAAAATATATAAAAAATAAATATATATTACCATACATATAATATTAACATATATGTATGTACATATATAATATTCTTTCAGGTCAGGTCAGGTCAAAAACACGTTTAAAATTAAAATATTGTGTTAGTATTCATAAAAATGTTAATTGTTGTTAAAAAAAATTATAAAAAATAAAATATTTAACTATTTTAAATAATTTGTAGGGGTACCTAACCCTAAATTACAATAGGTATAATCAAAAATAACTATTAGAAGTTAAACCAACAAAAATGTTTTAAAATTCCTTAGGACAGCGCGTGACGAAAAATCTAAAATTTGAACACTTTTGAATACTTGTAGCACTAGCCCCTATTAAGAACTTAAAATATTAAAAGTATTATTTCATGACTTCTAAAAATTTTCAAAAAATGTTTGAAAAAATTTGTTAGAAAGAATAACTTAAAATCTTTTTTTCAAGAACCTAAAACACTTTTAACTACAACAAAAATGATCAAAATTTATTCATATCTAAACATATTGCAAAATTCCTCAGACAAGACGTACCTTTATGTTAGAAATAATAACAAAAAAATATGTTTTTTAAACTCTTAAATAATAAAGTTAAGAACATAAATTACTTAAACTTCTTATTACTTTAAAAAATCTTCAAAAGAAAATATTAAGACGAGCGATGCATATCTTTAGGAAATAAGTACAAAAAAATAAATATTTTTCAACAAACTAATACAATTTAAAGTGAAACCTTACACCTAAACTACAACAAAAAATAAAACAAAAATAGTTATTAATAATTTACAAAAATATATTAAAGTTCCTCAAGATAATAAGTGCCTCTCTGTTAGAAAGAATAACAAAAAAATATATTTTTTTAGACTCTTAAGGAATTTTATTATAAATAATAACCAAAAATCTATTTCTAAACAATCTAAAATTTTAAGATGAACCCTATACCCAAACTAAAACAAAAATGATCATAAGTACCTATAAATGACTTCCAAACATTTCAAAAAAATGCCTGGCAGCGACACGTGCTCATCTGACACTCAAAAATGCTGGCTGTGAGAGTGAGTTATCGCAATCTCAGGGCAATTGCAGTTCATCGGCCAGCTTCAGACTCAGGAAAGTGCTGATTACGACCCAGAATCGGCGGCGAGTCGGTGAATGGGCCAGGCGGCATTGCGATTACGGAGAACCCAGGGCGGCTGGCCTGGGGAGCCCCGCCCCCCGGCCTGCATCCGGAGTCGACCCTGTCCCGCCCTCCCCCACCGGCGACGGCGGCTGGCCACAAATCAGTAAATGAAATTAACTCGCTTTCAATCGAGCGACGAACACCGTCTGATGGCATCAATCGCGGCTACGTCGCCGCTGATAATAATAAACCAATAAAATTAATACAAATTGCAGTTGTTGTGTGTGTGTTGTGTGTTGTGGCTCGATTGGCGCGACACACTTCAATTGGTTTGCTCTTTTCTGCCTTTCTCGGCGATCCGTGGCATGCCATTCCTTTTCCATTTTATTTGCCTTTTATTACGCACATATTTATTTAATGCAGGTCTGGCTGTCTAGAGGTCTTCCCCGATTTCCCCCGCCTCGCAGTATACGGTTGTGTGCATATATCCAGCCAGCCAACCGTCCTGTCTGTCATGTGTGCGTGCCTGTTTGTTTGTTTATTTTATTGTTTGCCCTTGTTTTGCTGCTGCTGCTGCCGCCTGCAGCAATCGAATGTCTGGTTGAACCATATATAGATAAATGTGTGGAGAGCCGGGGTACTTTAAGAACTTTATTTAAGGTTTACTTTAATTAAAAGGTAATTTTTAAGCCTAAAATAGTAATTTTTATTATCAATCTTACTTAAGTACTTTGTAATCAAATACTTCTGCACGTAAAACTTCTGATTTATCGACCAATGAATATATCCTAATTGATTTGAAGGCTTAAATACTTAAAGCTACGCATAAGATTTTTAAATATTTCAATCAATAAACTGTTTAATAAATTAATACCATTTCATTTTAGATTTTAAGCTACCTATTTATTACCTAACTTAATTTTTTCTGCCCCAATTCGACCAAGGAATAAATCCTCTTATAAATTGATGATAAAATTACATTTTTAATAAGACTTTCCCCTGGGGCATTTGCATATTAAACGATAAGAATTCCATTTCCCAGAAAGCACAAATATTTAATAAGGCAAGACCGCACTCACACATTTCATTTAAGCCTGGAAAAAAAAGGAGATTTCCCAGAGTCTTCCTTGGTAAATTGAAATCAAACAGTTTAGCATAAATGGGCATAAATGTCTAAAGCTGTCATCAAACACATTTCTTATTTTGTCATTTATTCTAAGGCATATTAAAATAAATAACAGGGCTCAAAATACACACACACAGTGAGAGACACTCACGAAAGCCGGGCTATAAAGGCGTGCGAAAAATATCTAGGATCCCCTTTTTTTCGAGTGAGGACACGTGGTATTTGCTTAGGAGGCAAGAACGCATTTTTTTGTGGCATAACTTTCGATGAATTCCGGCTGGAGCGCCCTCCTAAAAATTTAACGTCATCAACAAACAACGAGCGAGGGAAACACGTTGCGTATGCTTTATTTCGTGGGCCGTGCAAAGCACATTACGTATACGCCACCGTCTGCGCCAGACCGGAAGAGAGAGAGAGAGAGGAAGAAAAGGAGATGCAGAGAGAGACGAAAATATGCGTAGGCTGCGTACATACAAACAAACCCGACGGTGTCCTTGAGAATTATTCCCAGCACCTTTCCCACATTTTCCGCATTGTAGGCTCCTCTTCAAGTTTATCAGCTGCGCTCAGCTCTCAATTGTACGCTGGGGGCTTTCCCATTTCCCCCCGTCAGTCGCTTTCCTACGCCCACTTTTCCTACGGATTTTTCCCAGTTTTCTACGTATTTTTCCCGCATCCTGCCGCACTCCTGGTTCAGGCTTAACGCGTTTGAAGCGCATATCCTGCGTCGTCATCCTCGCTTATGCGTAGTTAGTTGTCTGCCGCTTTTGTGGCCTAAGCTTTTATTTTATTGTGACACCCGCCCACTCCGTGACCCTTGCTCCTGGCTCCTCGTTAATCCCATCCTCGCTGTGTCTGGGCCCAAATGCCGATGCCACAACGCACACTGAGAGAGAGAGAAAGAGAGAGAGAGAGAGACGGGGCAAAACAAATGGAGAAATGGGGAGCCGAGAGGCAGAAAGTATTTTCTCCTTTCTCAGCCACCGACTGGGAGTCTCCCGTGTAACGTAATTCTGTGGAATTCCATGGAAAATAAGGTACATTTCAGTCACGCTACCAAACTCATGGATTATAGAATATAAGAATACTTGTAGGCCGAGGCGGCTCAGAAATCACAACACCTTTCAGGTAAAACAAGCTCTGACACTTAATTTTGTTGAATTTGAAAAAAGTTATTTAAAGAAAAAGTTAATTAAATACTTACAAATTATTATTATAATAATTAATAAAATACTTAACAAGCAAATCAAGAAAGGACTAGTGCATTTTATAAAGATTATTATGTATATGATTATTATATATATATGTAATTAATATAGTTAAATTTATAAAAATTCTCTTCAAAATGTGTCAGTTAAATAACTAAATTCCCAATTTAAATAATCTTTATATATTTTTTACAGTAACCAATTATTTTTATCTTATTAACCATTATGATATTTGTAATGGTTCATCACTAAAAAGAAGCTGAATCAATAATTTTCCAAAATACGTTTACTATTAAAATGAAACTTAGATTTAAATACCACCAAGTTTCCATAATATCTTGACTAATAATTTACTATTAAAATGAAACTTAGATTTAAATATCACCAAGTTTCCATAATATCTTGACTAATTTCCCAGAATTCAAAACTTATACAACCAAGTTTCCATAATATCTTGACTAATTTCTCAGAATTCAAAACTTGTAATAAATAAGTACATACACAACGCTTTTACCCTCCTAATTGGACTTCAATTAACAGGTATCTTATAATGTATTCTTGGAAAATTGGCTAACAGCAACTTTTCCATTAAATTTTGAGGGCATTGGAAAGTTCCACATAGCCGGTCGTTGCTCATTGTTGTGGCAGAAAATGTTTGTTGGCATATTTAGTCTGCGGATCTTGAAGGTTAAATATATGTAAACACACCTTTTGTATATCCCATGGGCATTATGCAGTCGCCTGTTGTGGCTGGTCTCCCCCCTTGTATGCCACCCCTTGCGGCTGCTGGCTGGCTGGCTGGCCGTCTGTCTCTCTGTCTGCGCCACTGCCTGCCAGTTTGTCTGGCAGTTTTGACTTGTTTGCCAAATGGCGTACAAGATATTTATGCATATTAAAACAATTTGCTTATTATGCCTGAATAATTGAGTGAGCACCAGCGACGACGCTTGCAGACTACACAATCTGTATCTCAATCTAAATCTGAAGCGGCATCCGAGGCTGAGCTACCAAGTGCTGAATGCAGTTACAGTGTTAATTAAGTAAGAGGTGAAGAGAATTTTTTAAAAGGAAAAGTGGTAGTAGTAAAAAGTAAGTTGAGTTAAGGCATGCAACGTGCTGCCGTATTCCGTGCAATTTAGCAACTAAATTATAAAAATAGATTTAATGTCTAATTAATTATGTTACTCCCTCAAAAGTGTAAAATAAGGAAACTAATTTAAATTCCCAAAGAAATTTCCCTTCAAATTAATTTCTTATTTTTATGACCCCTTTAATGACAAAATAAATACTTACCACGGCATTTAAAGCCCCCTCAAGTCTTTTAGCCAATATTTACTGTACTTGAAAAGGGTCTCGGATACGTAATATTTGCCGGCATTACATTTGACAAAGTCTACGGCAAACGTCTAGGTCTACATCGATGTCTGGGTGGCGACATCGAAGCGCAAACTTCAACAAAGCGTTAATTAATACTCGCAAATGTTTGCGCTTCGTCTGGCAATAAAAAAGTTAAGCGAGACAACGGACCAGGGCAAACACCCCCCGTCCATACCCTTTTTTTTGTGGTGCCAGCGCGAGTCAGTCGCTGGTCGCTAAAAAATAAAAAAAAAATAATAATAATACAGATAGGGAACAAAGTCTCGTCATAAGTCAAATAAAAAGCGCAGCAGCAACAACTGTGTCGGAAGTGGTGGAGTCATCCCATGAATAGGCGCGCACACAATTTTCCGCTGCTCGCGAAATTATTGTGGGCCAGAGATAAGCAGACAGGTGCGGGGGCGGTGTTGTCTGGGGGAGGGCGGGGTGTCACAGGTTGGGCAGGTGAGTGTGCTGTCAGGCGACTGGCGCGACTGGCAGTAGCGGAAGCTGAGTTACAGTTACATTAGCCGCGCAGCGCCGAGAGATCTCATGCTCTTTCCCTGTGTTTGACAACCTAATAGTCACGGGATGTAAGCACTCTATGCACCGAGTTCGAGTTGAATAATAAAGAGATTGAAGTACTTGATATATAGTTGAGACAATGGGAAAAATAATATATGCTGAGGGGGGTTTTTAATACATGTTATTTGACAGAGTAATGAGTAGTAGTTTAAAATAATGTTAATCATATCGAAAGGAAATAGTTTTATCAAAAAGTTGTTAATGCCTTAAAAATTAATGTCACATAGCATAATGTCCTGATTTACAAGGTAGTTTATTTTTCTGCTCATCTTCTGCCGGCACATTATGCCCAGGATGTCAAAAACCAGAGAAGTAATATTCTTGTTTTATGACTAAGTCTTTTCTTTTTTTAAGTTAAATAACTATTTCTTTAGCCTTAGCTAATTTTTCTGCAATGTTAAACAAAATTTAAGCTATTCTAGGCACTTTTTTTTTGGTTTTTAGAACCACACAAATGCAGTTTTAACATTTGAATATATATCCTTAGTACCCTTGCTTCAGAGATTAGTGCTATTCAAAAGTTAAGTATATTCTGACATAAGTTTCAAGTTTATTTTAAAATATTCATTAAATCCTAAACACAGTTGTCTAGGTTGGTACAGATAATAATAATTAAATCGTTAAACATTATTTAAATTTCTTACTAAATAAATTTATCACTCTTTCCTTTTAGTAACATATTATACAATACATTATATACCGGAGCTTACTTCTATTTTAAATATTTTGATTGTTTCCTGATATATTATTATATTAGAACTCTGACGCTTTAATTAAGCAACAAACTCGAGTTACTCTCATGTCTAAGAATTTAGCTTTTCGTTTTTTTTTTTTTTCAATTATCTTCTTGCTTACTCCCAAGTACAGTCCCCGTGGGATTCGGAATCGCAGTCAGGTCAGCGAGTCCGGCCGATCCGCTTGCCACTCGCAACAAATTTTTATTTGACGGCATCAATCAGTCTCCCTGCCGGGCCGTCGCCTGCCCCTCGCCACCAACCTCATCCTTGGCGACTCCGTCTGGTCTGCTTTTGGTCCCTTTTGTTGCCCCAAAAGCGATCCAAAGTGCAGCGGCGGCAGACAGAGCAACTCAGACACAGACACGGACAGAAAAGCAGCCGCAGTCGCAGTCGCAGTCATTTTTAATGTCTCGACCCCAAAAAGCAGCCGAAGGGAGAAATCCGAAGGTGGCGAGGAGAAGGAGTTGCAGACAGGGATGCACTGGAAAAAATAATCTATTCAATATATATAGGTTAACATGAAAAATGGGTTGTTTTAAAAACTGTGTAGAAGAGTTTATCTTCAGTAAGACTTTATTTTCATTTAAATTAACTTATTTATAGTAATTCTTGTTAGTTGAACCCCATTTTCTTCAGTGTAATGGTGGTCTTTTCTGCAGACGACGCCGGCAATCATCAATTTCTCAGTGTCGCATTAGTTTTCATTAATTTGAGCGGCGTCGGCGAGGCAGGCAGATGGACCAGTCAAAGTTCCACCCCTCTACGTGCAACTCAACCCCGTTCGAGCCCCCCCGCCTCACCGTCTCTGCCTTTGGCCAGACAACAATTGCAACTCACTGCAGCGGCAGCAACAACAATTGGATCCGCTGGAAGCATTATTGATGCATTTGGCGAGCGGCGGCGACAGTGCGACGACTGACGGCGAAGCCCTGACGTTGACAGCGATGAGAGCGATGGGGAGAACGGAGTTGACGTGTGGCGGACTCGATGATCCTGGACAGGAACAGGAACAGAACGAGCAACCGGGGCCGGGGGATAGTCCGATGCAGCTGCAGGGCTGTCAGGGAGCAGACAAACTCATAAATAAAGCCACGTAACGTAACCAGGGGAATGGGACAAAAAAAGGAGGAAAAACACACACAAAACAGTCGAAGAAATAATCAAGAAAAAATGTCCCAGCCAAGGGAAAGAAAAAATAAATCAGGCCATGAATGATTGTCCACAAACAGTTGCAGAATATTTTTTTGTGGTCTTTTTAATAAGTTTTAGAATGCAATATGATTAAGCAGATTGTAGAAAAAAGGTTTATTATAATAATTAAAATACAAACAAGATGCGACAGAACGATTTCATAGAGAGAAATCAGGGGGATATTACTTTAAGAATATGATTACTAGAGTTGTATATAATACATTAATCCTTCAGGTATCTTAATAAGTAGCATTTACTAGAGTTGTTTTCATATTTTTAATAATACAAATTAACCCATTTTATTAATTCATAACTCATAAACATAAACCGTGGGTGTTTTAAACCCAAAGAAAGACTAATCATAATTAACGACACCATTGTCAGACTCACCAAGCTCAGACCAAGAAATCCTTCTTCGGAAAGTTCCCAGAATCTCAGTGGCATTCGCCATTTAGCTACAAAAATTTCATAATAACAATAATAAGTTCCTTCTTAGGCCCGGGCCTAAACTTTGACATTTTCATTTTCCCGGAACAGCAATCCATAAGCAAAGTCAGTGGAAGAAGCGACGGCGGCAACGACAAACAAAAAGTGTTTGTAATTCATTTTAACTTGGCCCAAGGGGTCCGCAAAGTATTTCTCAATCGAAATGTGGCTGGGGCCGTTGCGGGGGCAGGAACCCTTTACCCCGTCTGTCTGGGCCTGTCTGGCCAGACTTTCAAGGCAACGCTTAAAAGGGGTGCAAAAGTCACTTCTCCGGTCCCCAATCTCTCAATCCCGATCTCCCGCCCACCACAAAAAAAATATTGAATTCAATTCCGAAAACTCAGCCGCAGCTTCTGACGCTTTAAATGCCCAAAAAGATGACGATGATGAAGTGGAGGAAAAACAAGTAAAAAAGTAGTAAAACAATATAATGGCAAGGAAAAGGAGAAAGGAAAATTGTACAGTGATTTCTGGTTAAATTTTGGGAATTATTTTTATTTATTTTAGAAGTCTTAAAATATTTTGTTAGAATTTAATTGCAACAATATTTTAAATATTTCTCTATAGATCATTTTTAACTTGAAAACTTCAAAAACTGTGAAAAATATTTAGGGCAGATTAGTCAAAAGCACATAAGGCTCTTTACGCTTTCATCGCTGGCTTTGCACTATAATTCCCAACTGGATCTAAAAGCGAACTGGTAGATTTTTAATTTGTGTATCATATTTATTAAAATAATATTACATTTTTGTTAACTTCTGTTTTGAAATTCGATTTTACAAATTTTAAATAAATAAATATATATCCATTGATTTCTAAAAATTAACATTTTTGAATATAATTTTCCTGCAATTATCTATTAATTCCTAGTGCGACAAGTTTGAAATTTATTTTATTATTATTTTATTTTTAGTCAACAAGGAGATCTAAGTTATTTCAAAATATTAAAATTTCATATTCTCTTAACTTCATATTAAATTTTTTTTATTGTTATTATTAAAATCATATCCTTATCACTGACCTATATATTATGATATGATAATGATATATTATGATATTACATTAACTGGTGATTCTATTTCAAATTTGCTTCAGATATCGGGTATTAAGACACTGAAAAAAATATAAAAATTGTATTAAAATTGCTTTAACGAGTTCTCACTGTACCATATTTCGTAAATTTCATTTTACCAAAACTCGACTCGCTGGCAGAGGATGAAAATCGTCGCCGGCCTGTCAACTTTCAGGGAGTGGGGGCCAAAAAAGGGGGTGGCGCCGTCGGAGTTGGGCGTACGACTGACTGGACTCGTTCGTTTTTCAAGGTTAAGCACACACACAAACACGCACACTCGAAAACACAGACACCGACTAATACTAATGCAGCTGCGCCAAGTGGCAGACGGCGAGCCAGACTAAAATCCGTAAAGGGCATGGGGGGAGGTGAGTAAGTGGGAGTGCATTTCAGCTTACGCTTCACTTAATTTTCGGGCTATAAATGTGCGACTTTATGTGTGTCTGTGTGTCTGCGTCTATGTCGCTGCGCCGGCTGTATGTGTGTGTCTGTGTGAGAGAGTGTGCAGGCTCGAGGGTGCAATATTTATATATCCAGTGATTTTGGAGATTAAGGGTATAATGGATTCGGGGTTTGCTATGTGAAAAAGTAAAAGAAAAAGTATAAAACTTTAATAGAGAAATTTAATATTATTTAATTTCTCTCCTTATAATAACCATTTACTGTTAATGAAAGGTTTTAATTTAAAACAAATTGTGTAAGAAGTCAATACATTTTACAATCAGTGTGTCGGGTATTAAAGATCAAAGCTACTTGAACTGTGCAATAATTAACTGGTATTCTTACTTTTAAGTTTTTAATATCTTTTTATTAACCACATTTAACCAAAGAAAATTATTCATTTTGTATATAAGGACGCTAACTTAAAAGCGTCTCAAAAAGAAACCCTTTATTTAGTCCCCAAAAAGTAGGCAACACTTTTGCAAATCCCCTACCTCGGGTATTTTATGGTCGATATAAGCCTTTAGCTTTTGCTTCTCTTCTTGATTTTGGACTGTAGCATAGGATGAATGACGCGCCAAAGTTTCGCAACGCCTTCTGGCTTTGTTTGCACTCGCTCGTGTCGTCCTCGGGTTTTCTACTCTCTTTTTTTTTTTATAGATTTTTTTTTTGTTGAGTGGCCTGTGGCATTTTTGATAGTCGCCGCCATCGTCTACAATTTTTTCATTTTATTTTTTTTTTTTGTAACGTGTGTGTTTGTGTTTGCCCAAGTGGCCACTAGAGTGCGCCAGCGTGCGACTTACATGTGCTAATGTGATTTACTAGGTGAGTTCCAAAAAATAGGTAACGAAAAAGAAAATCAACCAAAACTTGGCGGTGTGGAAAATAAATTCAACGAAGAAAAGTGCCAAATAGTTATAGGAAAGTTCTTCTTTATGTCCAAAGTTCTAAATTGTGGGAAATTGATTGATGGAAGTAGTTGGCAAAGTTAATTCAGTCGATTAAGATAGAGGGAGGCTGGGTGAGAAAGTCATCAGTCTTGGTTCTCTTACTCTTACTTACATTCCAGAACTTGTGAGTATATTTCTATAGCATTTCGTAAATGTTCTCAACCTAAAGTTTCTTTTCTTTTAGCATTATCTAAATGCTTTAAAAAGTAAATTTTTTAAATATTTAAACTCACTGAAATGAATCGCTTAATTGTATATAATGATTTTTCCATTTTTTTTTTTTATAATAAATAATCTATTTATTTTACTTTAAACTTTACCTTGAAAATTATTTTACAAGAAATTACAATTAAATTAACTTTAACTTCTAATTTTTCTTTTGACTCCTCGGTATTTTATTTAGCCAAATCACAAATGTCCCTTTGATCCATACCTGATGCATCCCACTGTATTTTGAGGCCTCAAGTGCCGCCTGGCAGGCAACAACAATACCAACAATGCAAAATCGGCAATAATAGATGCCGCCATACATAGTCGTTGTTGTTGTCGACGTCGCCGGTGCAGACATCGTCAGACTTCGTTGTTCACCGTTCATCGTTCGTCGTTCGTCCCTCGTCGTTGCCGTTGGCAGTCAAAGTCATAAACTTTATTTTCTGTTGCCTGCACAAAGGCGCAGCACATTTGGGAATGGGGTGCAAGCGAGATGGAGCTAGATGCACATGCGACGAGTGTCTCTCATGCTGGCTACACTGTGAAGAAAATGTGACATGAAATAATTATTAAAGTGGGTATTTAAAAATTAACATATTTTATGTAACACAGAGAGTTTTATATTTTATAAAATTATTTTTACGATAAAATTATTATTAATTTTTTTTGAATTTCTTTACTCACTACCTTTAGGAATTGTTGTCGCGTTATTTATATTTAAAAAATAAAACATTTAAGTTCGGCAGGTTTTAAATATATGTACTATAACCCAGTTATATTTAAGAAGTGAATTTTAATATTACCTATAGCTTACTGATATTATCCTTTTTCCCTCTCACTTTTCCCAGTGATTCCTCTTGTCACAGCTCTGCAAGGGGTTCCCCCTGCGTGGGCGGTGGAACATTTCATGCGTTTTGTAGTCTCAATTCGCTTGCAGTTCGACAGCAGCCGCCAGACATTTTGGGATTGGGTAAAGAGGCTACAGAGACAGAGACAGGAGACAGGGGCGGAGGCAGAGGCGGTAGCTGTGCCAGTGGCGGTGGCGGTGGCGGAGTAGAGTGCCGAGTGGCAGGGGATTTTGTCTGGCTTTTGAGGCTCTGTCTGGACTGTTTTACTTTCCTTTTGTGTTTGTTGCTACTCTGCATTATTGTGTATAATCAGCAGCACTGATTGTGTGCTCCAGAATCACAGACAGACAAAAAGCCGTCCGTCCGAATCCCCTGCCCCATCCCCAACCCCAACCCCCACTGCAGTGGATAGATATATCTCCCCCTAATTAGCTGGCCATTAAGCATATGGCCACCGTATTTATCTAGCGGGCAACAGGTCCAACAATTGAAATTCAATTCAAGTGCCGCCGTGAGTCATAACTCATCCACATGAGGAAGGGGTATGTGTGTGTATAGTCCAACCCCCGTGCACCGAGAGGGTAGTTAATATCGTGATTAATTTGCTGCCGCCCGACGACCTTCAACCTGCCAAGCCAGCGAGCCAGCCAGCCAGACACATTTTCCAAATCAAATTTTTGGAAAAGGAAAAATAATAGTCGAAAAAAGGTACAACAGGCGAGAAAAAACAGTAAAGTGAATTCCACCTTAGGCCCAGACAGTTAGCAACCCCCTCGCAGACTGGACCAAGTATTCAACCCATCCTGAAAGCCAAAACAGCCCCATCCACTTCCGTCTGCGTGTCTGTCTGGGTTTTGGCATTGAAAAGTTTCCCTAATTTTTTCCTTTTGCCTTTTTGTGTATTTGGGTCTCTGTGGTCAGTCGATGGTTTGGGTATTTCCGAAATGCTATTGCATAACTCAAGCCGAGAGAGGGATGAGGCTAATGAATTTAGGGGCTTATAACCGACAAATTACGGAGGCGAAGTTGCCTAATTATAAAAGTCCTGACAGGTAATTTTTTGTAAATATATATGTATACTTGGGAGGGCCTTAGGAACTTTCTAATTATTCTGTCAAGTTTTAATCAAGAAATTATAAGTAAAATACTGACATTGGTAGTAAGTAGGACATTGAGTTACCAATTATATTAGGTTGCAAATTATTTTTAGGTGTTAAGAATTTAGTACATAAAAGTTAGAAGCTATTGTCTTGGATTTATTATTGATTACATTCAATTTTAGTAAATCTTGAATAAAATGCTTTAAAGTGTTCCTTGAAATTAATTTTTTAAACCCAAACCCAGACAAACACCAACTAGACCAAACTTGATTTCTCCCCTCAAATCTCCCCTGAACTACTCACTCTATATCCTCCATCTGTCTTACTGCAAGTCCATCGAATAGTTGCATTTATACAGATATTAAATTGAATGAAATGTAGCCCGAACCCTTTGGCGAAGCTGCACAAAAAAGCGAGAGAAAGAGCCAATAAAAAAAGGCAACAGGAAGTCGAGGAGTCTCGGACATGTGAATGTGATTACATTGAAATTTATGTGCATTTGTAACATGGCAACGTGCAACATGTGGAGCACAATGTGCAAAAGGCAATTTGAAAAGTCTGCTTGTTGGTGTTTGTGTGTATTTTTTCCTCCTTTGTGTGCCAGAGTGCAGGATGTTTGTCTGGTAGCATCTCTCAATATCCTGTTGCCAGGCACTATAAATCTTGGCCAGACACAAACGCACACACAGGCAAACACAGACGGAGTCGCCTTATCAACTGACGGGCAATCGAACAAGATGCTAATTATAAACAAGCTGCCCCAAAATGGCAACAGAAGCAGCCACGCCACATCATCATCAACTTCATCATCGGCTACTGGGCATGCGCAGCGTTCTCCAAGGACAGATTAAAAAACCAGAAAGATCGTTGCAGAGGAGGGCACCGACTATTGGACTACCTTTACTGATATTTCTGAGATGCCTATATCGTAATAATTATTTTTTATATAATTAATTAGTTAATGTAATACACATATGTTATCATACGTGTGTTAACGTTTCTAAGTATCATATTTTTCGCTTTATTTATTTTCAACTATTTCCTATGAAGTAAATAATTATTTAAACAAAAAAGTTTGTGAGTTTCACATATTGGATCTTTTTAAATCTTAATTTAAAAAGAGTATTTACACATTTTTAAAATTGATACTATAAGATCCACAGGCATTTACACATATAATAATAACCTTTAAGGGCACATTTCTTCTCAGAAACCATATACCCTTGTTCCCTTAAAATAAAACTGGTTACTTTGTTGCATTTAATTCATAACTCTTAATCGCTGGCCAATTAGAATAACAACTACCTTCTCTTGGAAATTTATTAAGCATAATGGAATGTCTCTCGAACGTTTATCAATTGATTGCTGGCAAATGCAATTACGCGATCAAAACTGGAAATACCCTATCCCCTTCTTCTTTTCTCTCTTATAATTTTTGTATTTTTTATTCTGGCCTGCCTTTAGCCCTTTGACTTTCAATTCAATGTATTTCTTCGGGTTTTTTTTTCGCTTTTTGCATGTCTGGCCGGGGCTCCTCTGTTATTGTTGGCCCCTCTCAATCGACTCTCCCTCTTCTGCACTGCACAAAAATAGGAATCTGTAGGAAGGGCGAGATGCAGGCTGAGGAAGAGACTCAAAACCAAATTTGAGTGGCATTTGGCAATTTTTCTACAGAGATCAATACACATATATTCGTTTTTTTTTATCACAGAATGCAACTTTAAACAAACTTCACCCAAGTGAAATACATGTAAAACAATGAAATACAATCATTTTTGGCTGATAACACTAGTTAAATTAAATAAGAATTAATATTTAATTTATGAAAATTAAAATAAACATTTTTGTTTGGGAAATTTATTTTAAAAAGAACAGAAATAATAGATTTTTTAATGCATATTATATTGTAATCAGTAGATTAGTAGATCAAAAGTAAATTGATAAAGTAATAATGCAATTGGTAAAGTGTAACTGTTTTATAAAATATTTAAAGAATATATCTTTTAATTTATTCTTTTATAATTGAATTATATAATAGTGAAATATATTTTCCTTGAATGGGAATTGAATGATATTAACAGAAAATTTAATAAAATATGTTAAAATAAATCTCATAAATGTTTACTTATTCTGTGTTTAATTTTAACTATCTTTAAGCATACATTAGCTTGATCAAATATACTCTAAATCAAATACAATTAATATATCCACTCAAACAAATTTATTTTACAAATTGTTTCGCTTTTCAAATATTACAAAAAAATCCCACCACCAGGGATATTCAAACCCTTTGCGTTGTAAGTGTATGGCATACAAAAATCCTAAAAAAAAGCCCCCAATCCTAAAAAAATCCTCAAGAGCAACAACAACAAATTTTGCTCAGCAGACAACAAGGAAAATGCAAACGGCAACAACAAGACCAAGGCAAAAATCGGCGAGCGACGCGACACTGATGACGACAGCGAAACACAAACACAAACACAAAAAACGCAAACAACCACCGACAACAGCAGCAGCAACAGCAGACTTTATGGTTTGCCCGTGTTGTTGCTGTTGCTTTTGCTTTCGCTGACATTGCTGTTGTTGTCGGTCTGCAGCCAGCAGCAGCCGATGAGGAATACTTTTCAAGGTCACGCATAGAATTTCGGTATTTTGTTTCATGCGTCTGCTGCACACACACACACAGTGCAGATGGAGTGAGAGCCAGGGAGAGAAAAGGCCAGACACAGACGGCGACTATCCCTTTTGGGCTTTCAGATGAGAGCTTTTCACATACCCTGCAATTTACGGGGAGTAGCATGGAATTTGCATTCATTTATTTTGCAGACTCTAATATAACTATTAAACAATAAGGCTACTAAAAAAAACTATTAAAATTCAATTTTTAAAAATTAAAAGAAAAATATTTCTTCTAAAATAATTATAAAACATAAAAATACACATTCACATTCTTTTTCCCCATTTTAAAATGTTTTATATATTTTGATTGTTTATATTTTACATTTTATTCACTTAAAAGTGTTTTAAAATTACAAAAAAACACGGAGTGGTAATTTTTTTACATATTCTGAAATTTAAGAAAAATTCTTAAAGGCCAAATAATTTTGCTTACAGTAATGAAAGCCAAAAGCTCTAGATCTCACCTTGTGTCTTATTTATTTAATATTTCTTTTGTTTCTGGTAATCTACTTAAATCTTAAAAAATATAGTATACTTACTAAGCTAGACATCTAAACATTTTTGTTTAGGCCTTTAAGTCAAAACAACAAGATAACTTAGTTTGAAGCAATATAAGCTGATGGGGTTCAAATTCCACTTTCATTTGACTTATCTAGTGTTTTCGTTATAATATGACTAGTCTAATTAGGTAGGAGATAAAATTGGTTGATAAGTTTATGATATGCGAGTATTATCTTTAAAAGTTGAGAAAAGTAAGTGTTCTTTTTTTAGATGCAAAAGTATCTTTACGATGTAAAAGTATCTAAGAGATATGGGTGTACTCTTTATATACCTACCAATTCGCAGATCCATAAGGATACCTCGTATTTCCAAAAATATATAATAAAATATGTAAAATTACCCTTTTTTATGAAATATAAAATAATTGAACATGGGCCTATGAATTATTATGCAAGATGTATATTTTTCTGTAACGAAATCCAGAATAGGCCCAATCGGATAGAGTATCCCTGTGTCGAGTTAGCCAGAACTTCCTGAAAATGTTTTGCCATGCATTTCGGTTGTATGCTGAGTGTTGCATCGATGAGAGCGTGAAGAGAGCTGGACCGTGCTGGCGGGTGTACGTGTGTTTGAGCAGAGCATTTGAATCACTTTGAGGCGAGGCGTCTGGTGTCTGTGTCTCGCTGTCTGTACCCGTGTCTGTGTCTGACATTGAGCCACTTTGCGACCCGTCGCCTGTCTCCTGTATCCAGTCTCCCGTCTCTCCTGACGGCTCTCCTCCAGTCCTGCTCCTCCCACGGACTCCACATCCCCTCTACGCCGTCTGGAGGAGTTGCTGTAATCAGGGGCACACACGCGAAAAAAATTAATTGAAACTAATATTAGAAAAAAAACTATAATTGGGCAAGCAAATCTGATATAAATGTGAATTTGATTTGATTTTAATGGCAAAAAACGTTGAATTTCATTAAAAACTAATATACATTAAATAATAATCCTGCTTAATGTAAAAACAATTTTATAATTATGAAAAAGTGGAGAACATTTATCATTTTTTGCTGTGCAGCTTAGTACTGCCGAGGGAAAGACAACTTGGGGGAGCTTGGTGGATTCCAACCGAAAAAATTGCCTTAATAGCGCATTTTCGTTGATTTTTTTGGCACTTGTTCTTGTTGCTGCCTGTAGTTGTCCTTGAAGTCGCTCATGTTGCGACTGTCTTTCAATCGCCCTTCCCCTCTTGCTGGCTTCTCCACCTTTCCTGCTCTCTGAATACCTCTGTCCTTGTCCTGCCTGGTAGGGATTCAAGTTGACTTTAAGGACTTCGTCGGCGCTTGGCTTGTCCTTTATTTCTTTTAATGAGACACTTGTGTATCCTTTGCACAGAAGTAACGTACAAGTGTCCTTTTCTTAAGCTTTGTTCGACTTTTTCTCAGGTTATTTTGTCGTCTTCTTTCGCTTCTCTTCCTTATTACACGCAAAACAATTGGGAGGCATACAATTGTGCAAAAATTTGGGATAAATATTTATTTTTAACTGTTTTTAATTTTTTAAAGAAATTTGTATGAATATTTGAGTAATTTATTTAAAATAATGTACAATTATTTGTTTTTGTTGTATCCTTTTTTTATTATAATTTATTTTTGTAAAAGATAAAACATACTCAGAATAAAGTTATTCAAAGAATCAATTTTATATTTCATTTTATAAACTATAGAATTCCATATATTTTCTTGCTGTGTACCTTTTTCGTGACATTTTTTGGCCTGGCATTTAATAGGATAATAAGCAAATAGGCTTATGTAAGGCAAGGAAAAAAGGACACACACATACACAGCGCGAAACCGTTGACAATGACGTTGCTCTGGAGAGTTGAGAGGGTCCACAAAGTGTAGAAGAAGAAGACCATCAGTCAACAGTTCATCTGGGAATCGTGACGATGGAGAAGGACGAGCGTAAGCATAGCTCCCGGGGATGGGGGAGGTAAGTGAGGTGAGTCCGCCTCTCACTGCCCTCTGGACTGTGGCCTCGCCTGCACTTATCGTAATTTTATGCACAGACCGCAGACGTCTGCTCAGCCCATCCCCCTTGGCCAGCCGCCGCCCCTGGCCACGGTAAGCTCACCTCTCAAGCGACCCCTGGCCGGCCAGCCAATTGCTCGCGCCGTCTCCGACTGCATTTTTTTGCACTGGCCCCTTCGGACTCTGAGATTGTCTCGTCAAAAATTGATAGGCTGCTTGCAGATGTGCCTCGATGGTTGTCCGCACAGTGGGTGCCTTCTATATGGTAGGAATACTCGATTTCTCTGGCTGTTATTAAATTGAGCTAATTAGTTTGAAAGAATATGTATCTTTTAATACACGGATTTGCGCCATACAACTCCTATGAGTACTGTTTTCTGTGGCATATAAATTGGTTTCAACATAGCTTTGTTATACCCTAATACAAGAAAACATTAGTCCTTCCAGCCGGATTAAGAGGAAACGTCTCAAGGATATCGAGAAACTGATGCTTATAAAAAGTAATTGAAAGAAAAACTTAGTTTTGATACTTACAATGATAATTATCAAACTTTTAGTTTGGCAAAAAAATTAATAGAATTTTCTAGAGTTTAATATTCCTTTGTCTTAACCATTTCGCCCCACTGTGCTTCATTTCCTTGCGTTCACGGAGACCCTGGATGTTTGTGGAAAAAAGCGCGCTTAAAACAAGCTGCAAGTCCCCAATACCAGTTCGCAGTCCCAGTCCCAGTCCCAGGCGCTGAACCAGACCCAGACTCAGACCCAGGCTCTATCCCAGGTCCAGCTGCAAGACGGAGTCCAGCGGACGACTGACTGTAATTATGGCCATGTCAAATATGGGCGACGTTGACGCAGCAGCAGCAGCAGCCCAGCGAATGTTGCACCGGAGATGCAAGTGGATTTCGACCAAGAGCGTCCCCTCGAAGGATGCTCACTCTCGAGGAGGCCAGTTGATTGATGTGCTCTGGCTGCTGGAGAGTGCTGAAAAAGTCTTGGGGCTGCGGCTGCGATCTGCCCCGAGTTCGAGTTTAAGTTCGTGGCCATGTCTGATCTGCCAGGGGTCCGAGTCGGAGTCTCAATCTGCATCGGAGTCTGGGTAGCTGCTGTCCCATATGGAGCACATGTTGCCTATGCCGAACCTGGAACTGCTGTTGCTATAAGGACTTTGTTGCCCTGTATTACAGGAAAAGGAGGGTATATTGTCTAGAAGATATGAATTGAAAATTAATTCATTAGAATATAATTGCCGAGATGTGACATTTTGAATCTATAAATCATATTTAATCAATGATATTATTCTACATTAATAAATTAAATGAGATTATAAGCATTTATATTTTTAAGAGCTTTCCATTTTCATTTTGATATTTAAAACAGTTCCTATAAGTGTTCTTATATAATTATCTTTATTTAAAAATTAAAAATGGCTATAGATTTATTGCTTTTAATATGTATGTGTTCATTTCCTTAATCCTTAATTATATTTTCATTCTCCAATTTCTAAGTGAACTCACTAGTTAACAATGTAAATACTTCTTAGAGCGAAAATTAACTCGGTACTAAGCTAGAATTAATTAATTAAATAGTCACTAACAGGTATCAGGTATCTCTAGTCCTTTTTATAAACTTGATTATCTTAATACTATTTTTTCTTGACGGCAATTCTATTTTGTGTTTGGCTAGACATTGCCTTGATTAAATCACTTTTCAGCCACTGACAGTTAATCAAGGCGTAGGGCCAAGTGAGGCTGCGAGGAACGCACTTTCAAGGTGCACCGTGTGGTGTTCGCTTCGGTCGTGACTTGCCCCTCCTCTCTGTCTCTCCTTTGATCTCTGTATATCTCTTTCTCTCTCTCTTTTGCCACCGTCTGGCCTGTGGCCTTTCACTCGCACCGACTGGTTGTCCGGACAACCGTCGCCGCCATGCAACTTCCGCCTGCTCCAATTGTTTGCGCATACAAAGAAAGCGTCGTGGCATCGCTGCATCACTGAGTGAGTGTGTGTATGTACACGGAAAAAAAATGATAGTAATTGTGGATTAGTAAACTGAAATTGTTAAATTAATATTCTCAATATTTCACCTTCAAATATCTTTATTTAACGTCCGGTGTATGGTTAATCTTCAGAAGATTTTTGTGAATCCGGTTCGAAGGACCAATAATTGTGGTGCAGACTCAAAAAAAGTGCAGCAGGTCGTATCTTTTTTTAGCAAACTTCGCTAATGATGGAAGCCTATCCATTTTGAGTTAAGGAGTCACAGAGATCAGACTTGGGAATATTTAGAGCACTTTTATGCAGTAATATTAGGTTTTTATTAATCTTAAAAGACTTGTTGAAAAATTGCATTAGGCTTTAGGCTTTCTTAACAACACATCCACTTTTTTATGGCAATATTTTATTAAAAAGCGAAATATCCCAATTTTTGTACTATATATTTTCTTCATGAGTACGAGTCGTCTGTATATGTAGGATATAATCCAAACAAACATATTGTTTTGTCTGCCACGGTCTGCAGTTCTACCCTCCCTGCTGACCCCCTCGGTGTCTCCGGTTAACTGCCCTTCACTCCCCCTTCGGCAGAGCCCTTCGCGACCCCGTCTGTGTTCGAAATCCCCTCACCGCGCCCCTGTCTGTGTGTCGATTGTGTTGGGCTGCAACAAAGCAGCAGCAGCGTCGTCGTCGTCGTCATCGTCATCGTCTGAAGTGCATCGCAGGAGAGGTAGGAGCAGCAGCAGCAGCAGTAACAGCAACGCAACCAAAAACAACAACAGGCGAAGCAACAGCAAAGCTCAGCATGCAATTTTTTTGTTTGTCGCTGCAATGCACTTGGTTTTTTCCCCTTTTTTCGCTTCTTTTTCGATTTTTCGTTTCGCATTTTTTTCTCCTGTTCTTACTCCTTTTATGCATTTTTTCATTTTGTACCCCTGCCCTGCAATGCCAGACAGTGTCCAGAAAAGATCGGGGCTATGGGCTTATTGACAGGAAGGGTTAATGCCTTTTGAGGCATTTCGGTGTCGCATCAGTCAGCTTAGTGTCACACAGAAACAGGCCACTAACTAAAGTGTTATAAGCCATAATACGTCAATTATTTGTAGGGAAATATGATGGGTTTCTTTAAGAACTCGTAAATAAACTACATATATTTTAAGTAATCTGAAGAAAACAAGATGAGACTTTCCTCAAAAATTAGGTTTTGCTTAGGAAAATGTGACCATATATATAATAGTTAAAAGAATGTGGTTAGATCTTTTACAAACATTAGATAATAACTATTAACAACTTTTAATCCAAGAACTTTAAAAACAAATAATTTAAGAGACTTGCTTGAAACATGAAGCTCCTTTATGTAATTTTATAGGACCAAATATAGTTTAAATAAAAATGTGGCCAGATCTTTTACAAACATTAGATGCGAGTTCTTTAGTATTTTTTAGCTTACTTTTAATCTCAAGGGGTTTCTCTTTATGCTTAAAAATATGGTTGATTATTTCCTGTATTTCGAAGTTGAATAAATTATATGTGGTCACTGATGTATGCCATTTAAGTTACTTTTTAAATGCCATAAAAAATGTGACTACATCTTATTATTTTAAGAATTTTTTTAAACATTTTCAAAAGCATTAAACCCATTTCAGTTTAATTAGTCCAGTCCTATAAATCAGAGGCCTTTTATAAATATTTCCTATTATATTCAGCGACATTAATTATTCCCTTTCTATGTATTACTTTCTCCTAAGCTTTTCATGTCTCATTTGCCCGAGCAAATCTGTTCCTTCTTCGTCACCATCAGGTTCTTCTTCATTAAACTTTGCAACAAAAGCACTTTTGTGTCAGTGAGTCCGGCGTCGACTGGGGCCCACCGGAGCTATTCTCCTGCTCCTACAATGACTCCAACTTGGACTCCGACTCCAACTTCGACTCCGGGTCTGGCTCTGCTCCATTTTGAAGTTGTCTGCGTCTCAGACACCGGCGACAACAACAGCGAGAATATCAGCGACAGCAACAACGTGGTGCAGCCTTTTAGTTTAAGTTGTAGTCGTCTGGCCCCTGCCGGAATTACACTGTGGGAAAAATACTATATTTCGATAAAAAAAGAGGAGTAAAATTGGTACTAGAAATAATATTTTTGGTACAAACTTTCCTTTACAAATTAGTTATTTAAATACAAAATTTCAATGCCTTCTTTTAGCTTGAAAACTATAGTTTTTGAAGTCGAAACAAGCCTATAACCTCTTGAATACCTAATGAATTTCTGACTTTATTTAATGATGTAATATTTTTTGTAAAATATTTTTTTAAGGCTTTTATATCTTATGTTATACGATTTACAATGTTCCGTATATTTGGTTCCGTGCAACAACCAAATCGCAGAATGGGACAACGAGAGTCTGGGTCTCTAACTGCGGCTTAAGTAGGTTGGCTGGCGGCTGGCTAACCACCCCGTGTTCGGCCCTGCAACCACCCACCGAGACACCGAGACACCGAGACACTGAACCACCCACCGAACGCCCCGTTTTGGCCCTGTGATGTGGCCTCTTCTCTCGCCTTCAGTGCCTTCTGCTTTGTTATTCATATTATCCGGCAAATATTTGTCGTTGTCATACGAAAAACGTCTACAGAACGAGCGAAAAAACACATGCACGACGGGGCGAGACAAGAAAAAGGGTTGCTTTTGGCATCGAACGGGGACTACCCTACAGGGATTCGGGTTCGGATTCAGATTGAGACTCTCAGTTTCCCCAGTTCCTCCTCACTAATGGCCGCAATTGTGGGCTCAGGCAGCCAGTTCCCGACCCAAATTGTCTGCAACAATTGCATGCAGTGATTTACCCCCGGAGCAGCGGGCTCTCCTCCCTCTCCCGATAATATCTTAATAGATTCTTTTGCCCGGCTTCGACATCTTGGGTTCATTTGAATGCGAATTCAGTGCGACTTTCGGAGGATTGCCAGGTCTGTCTGTCTGTCAGTCATTCCATCAATGTCGCTGCGGCAAAGGTGTTTTCCGGAAGCCTTTCCTCGGCTGACTTCTTAGCATTTTGTTGCCGTTCTGCTGTCGCCTCCTTGTGCAATTTGTATAATGAGAATTTGCCACAAAACTCTTTTGACTTTCAGCACCTCATTGTGCCCGGCTGACTTGGGCCTTCTGGATTTTATGGACGAGGGTGCGGGCTTCTCTGGTCATTTACGCGACATGTTGCCAGTTGCTTTTCGGGTTATGAATTTGTGACATTAAATGCAGATTTCTTTTATGCCTTTATGGGACTCAGGGGGCTCTTTAAGGAAGTGTTTTTCACGTTTTCACTTTCGACAGAGTAACTAGGGAAATAAGATGAAATAAAGGTTATAGAAATTTACTTTGAAATATTTTGTTTTGTTTTTAAAAGTTTCTTAAATTAGTTGTGTTTAAGCCATACAAAAACTGCTTTCTAAATATGCTTTTTTTAATGAATTTTCCCGTTTTTCAATCAAAGAAAATGTATGAAAATATTAAATCTCCAAATCTTCTCGTTAGTAAAATATAGTTTATTGTTAGTGTATTTATACAAATTGATTCCATCTGAACGAAGCCTCATTAAGTACTAGTAGGTCGGTGTTCCATTTCAATAATCTATATAATAAAAAAAATAATCAAGTATTGCCCTTCCATTTCCCTTACAATAATCATGCGAAAGCACTACGACTTGTCGGTGTCCTAACCGTTTTGCTCACCTGGAAATCAAGTGTAAGTGTTCATAATTCAGTGAAGCTAAACCTATATCCTATATCCTATGAATTACCAGGATGCAAGCACCTATAAGCCCACTAATGTAGTTTGCGGCAGCTATAACTCATCGTGGGTGCGGATTAACCAGTGCCGCTTGAAAGCGATCAGTCGGAATAAGATTATTTTCAACTTCAATGCCACCTTTCTCCATCCCACGAATAGCATTTCGATGCACAATCGGATGTTCAAGCGGGAAAGCGGATATAAGCCATGGCTAATAGGTACCAAGATCAATAGTTGCCAGTTTCTGATAAGGCCCTATAATCCCATCGGTAATTTGTACAAAGACTTTTCCAATATAAACCACACTTGTTCATTATATGTAAGATTGCTTAAAAGGAAAACTTAGGTATTGTATTTCATATGATGTTAAGGGTGATATGATTATAAAAGGAATGTTGCTAAAGCCTTAAATAGAGGCACTTCCGTTTCCCACTGGCGATTATTTGTTGGCCATAGATTGGCTCTTTTATCGAAGGTCCCAATTTACGAAGTTTTCAATTCGTAGAAAATCTGATATGATTAAAATTCAGTAGTTATTAATAAATTATACTAGAATCGGATAGTTAAATATATTTAAATTTGCATAGCTTCGTAATTATAAAACAATAAATGATTAAAAGCTCATTCAGAGTTTGAACATTTTAACAATTAGTATGATAATAAAATGTGCAAGTATTAGATCATTGCTAATATGAAAAAAATGGAGAACACACTGTAACTGATATGCGTTTTAATAGTGTTACTCACCTGTAGATAAGTCCTGACTTTCTATATTACAATAAACGAATTCCTTAATATCCAAGTAATCATCAGAACTCCACCAGCTATAAGCTCTCCAATTTAGGTGGTGGCAGCTAAAATCAATCCTGTAGCAGGATTAACGATTGTCACTTCAGGCAATCAGTCGAAATTAATTTGTTATTCTATTTTTCAATTTGTGAAGAATTGTATATGATTTCTTATACAAAAAAGGCGGTTAAAGTGTTTAAAAGTCAGTGATGATTTTAAACACGATTTATTTATTAAAACTTCCAACATAGGACAGTTAAGTATAGATAAATATAAATAGCTCAGTAATTATAATTCAATAATTTACCATTAAAAGCTAATTCAGGGTTTTCTTTCCATTTGAGTGATTTTAATAATAATAACGTGTGCAAGTATTACAACATTTCCACTCTAAAAACCATGGAGAGCACACTACGACTGATAGGCTTGTTAACTGTTTTACTCACCTGGCGATCAAGCGTGAGTTATTATATGTGAAAACATACAGAAAGTTGTTTATTATCCCAGTATTATCAGGACTCCACCAGCTACAAGCTGTCCAATGTAGTTTGTGGCAGCTACAATCAATCCTGGGTCAGGATAAACGAGTGCCGATTGAAGGCCATCAGTCGGAATAAAACCATTTTCAACTTTAATGCCACTTTCCTGCATCCCACAAATGACATTGTGATGCACAATCGAATGTTCAAACGGGAGAGCGGATATAAGCCGTGGCTCATCAACACCAAGGTTAATAGTTGCCAGTTTATGATAAGGCCCTATAATCCCTTTGTCTTGTTCATTTTTAAATTGTACAAGGACTTTTCCAACATAAATCACACATGTCCATACTACGTAAGTACTCAGAAATACCTCTCACTCAAAGGTATAAACTCTATATCTTTAAAGGGGGATATGATTATAAAGGGCATGTACCTAACGTCTAACATAGAAGTCCTTCCGATTCCCACCGGTGACTACATGCTGGCCATAGATTGGCTATTCTACAGAAAGCCCCAGTTTGCGACGAATGTTAGTTTTCAATTTGTGGAGAATTTGATATGAATTATTGTCTTGGTCTTTGTACTTCCATTTTTAATAAACTTAAATGCATAAGACAACATTTATTTATTGAACTTTTGCTAAGAGAGCTCATTAAAAAGTAATAAAAGCTTACAAAAATAGTTGAATTATTTAAATAAAATTATAAAGTTTATAATTTTTGTTTCCTGTTGCAAGTTTGTTACGGCTCATTACTGGAAACTTATAGTTTTACCAAAAAAAATCATATCCTTATTATGACACTCGAAATTAGCTCACATACTATAGAAATTTATGGGGTTATGACACTATATTATTAAAGGAAAAAAATAATACTAAAAGAAATGCAAATTTTATATTATTATATTAAACTATTCAAAAAGTTAAAAATATAAAATACATTATTTATTAGAATCAATATAATTGTTTACCAATTTTGTTGACCAATTTAAAATATACAAATATATGTTTAATATATATAAATGCTTAGATTGTCTAATCTTCGATGATATAAAATAACAGAGTGTCATAATAACATTTGGAGCATTATTTATCATTCGGCAAATCAATCATTAAATATTTACTCTATATTCTTCAACAAAACGTTTATGCTTAGTTTCCTGAATGACTTTTTTGTTATTTTCGGTGTTGTTCAGTAACTATAAAAAGCTATTAAAAAATAATTCAAACTTTCATTTTGGCGTATCCAACGATTTTCCAATTAAATATTATTTCCGTAGGCAGATAACCATTATTTAAGGTATATATATCAGTAGTTTATGATGTAGATTTTATTTAAACTGCAACTAAAATGCGGAACACATTAAGAGTGATCAGTTTACTGACAATATTTCTCACCTGGAAATCAAGTGTAAGTTTATTGGGAATCTAAAATCTCAAATAATCTCAAAGTCTATCAAGTATTAAATTTATGCCGTAGGACTCCGTAATCTATAAGTTAACCAATTTTAAGTGTCAAGCCTATGACAACTCGTTTGTTACGATCAATCAGTGTCGCCTGAAGGCGATTAGTAGGAATAAAACTATTCTCAATTTCAATGCCTCCCTGGCCCATCCGGCAACTGCCATTTTCTTGGAGTATCAAATGCTGAAAAGAGCAAACGGATACAAGCCCTGGCTCTTTAACATGAAAGTGGATGGCTGTCGGTTCTTAAGGAGGCCCTACGATCCCATTACCGTGTTAATATATAATGCCTATAGAAGATTTTCCAATATTAACCACACGTGTCCATTTTCAGTAAGTAATTGAAATCTGATTTTGAAATTATTAATTATTTACTCATAATTTATTAATATTTCCGCTTCTAAGGGCGACGTTGTAATTTTGGGAATGTATCTCACAACTCAGATAAAGACACCGCCCTATCCAACCGGTGACTATATGCTGTCTATGAATTGGATATTTAATCATAAGCCCCAGTTTGTCACAAATATAAGTTTTCAGTTCGTCGAGGATTTGTGATAATGAAAAACAAGAAACTGGAAGTTTTCAATATATAATTTATAGTTTATTTTATGTATTCCATAAAAAATTAAAAGCAAAAAATGGTAAAAAGCTATATAAAGAAAATAACATTACTCTTTAAAATAAAATAAAGAAAATAAGGACATATTTAACAATATTTCAAAATAGATAAATAATTATTATTTGACTGCCAGAAATTTATTGAAAAGGTGTGTTTTTATTTAGTTAGAGGAGCACATAAAATATAAATCACCTAAATATATTTTGTTTCAATCTCTTAGCAATTTTAATTGTTTTAAAATAATTTTGTTTGATTGTAGAATGAGTTTAGCTATCCAAATTATTTTAAAACAAATTTTTTGATTGCAAAATGAGTGTTTCTTGTTTATTTGCTGTAGCACTGTCACACTTTTGAAATGCTAAAACACTTAAAAACTATTGGAGTAGGTAATTAAATGGATCTAATCATGCGTTGAGCAATTTCACCATTATATTTACCCAAATTCAATCTGATATACCTAATCCTAAATGTTAAAACTGTATAAAAGCCAGCTCTTATTATTTAATAACAAAATAATATTAAAAGTTAAACAACTAATTTTAAAAATATATTTTCTATGCACACACATAAAATATATCATCAAATTGATTTCATTTATTTAAACATCCTTCTTTCAAAGGATATGTGGGGATATATATATTTAATATTCGTTAAGTGTTTCTTGAGGTTGCGACTTGCGTTGTGTGTGCCCCAAAATGCGTCCAATAACCCGTCATAAGCAGGCTTTTGGTAATAGACCTGTCGCTTTGCCGGCCAACTCCAAAAGCCATCCTCAACATATGTTAGACATTTATGTCTTGCTCTTCGACATCAGCCAATGGCACCAAGTTGATCGCCAAACTACCCCAACAGTGAGAGAAAAATGTACTGACATTGTAATAATAAAAAATAAAACTATTAACTGCAATTTTAAACTTTGAACTGTGAAACCACGTTGATTCGGAAAATCAAATTGAAAAACAAAGCCTGTTTTCCAACTTTTCCACACGTGTGCTTTTTAGGCATATTAGCGTTTTTCTTGACCATTAAAAATCCATTACTATGAAAAGCTAGTGGTTATTGAAAACTGATTGAAGTTGAAATTAAATAGAGATGGGAACGATTATAAATAACCGCTTTGTAGAGCATTTATGAGGCTAGCCCTCAGTAGTTTTTGAACAACCAAGAAACATGAGGGCAGGCCTCGGAGTACTCGCTTTTCTCTGCCTCATTTACGCCCTGAACTGGAGGCCCATTGTGAGTTCAGTAAATCCTTTAATTTCCCAAAAATATATCAGTATTTCTGATCACCAGGATTCGGTGATCTTCAAGCTAACAAATGCCATGTGCGGTAGTTACAACACCTCCTGGATCAGGATCAATCTCTGTCGCCTGAAAGCGGTCAGTCGAAACAAGGCTGTGTTCAATCTGAATGTCACCTTCCTCCAACCCACCAAGGATATTGTGGTCCATTATCGGATGTTCAAGCGGGAAAATGGCTATAAGCCTTGGCTTGTCAATATAAAGATCGACGGCTGTCGGTTCTTACGCAAGCCTTATGATGCCCTTGGAATAATGCTTTTCAATATTTACAAGGACTTTTCAAACATCAATCATACCTGTCCGTTTTATGTAAGTTTTTTTTTTTTTTTGGTAAATCGAGAAGTTTATTGCTAATTTTGATATCCTTTTGAAGGGTCATGTGTTTATAAAGGATATGTATTTGTCTACCGATGTCATGAGACTTCCATTGCCCACTGGAGATTATTTATTGGCCATTGATTGGATTTTCTATGGAAAGCCACAGTTTGCCACAAATGTTAGTTATCAATTTGTAGAGGATTTGTTGTAAAATAGATATATCTTTATTCTTTCCTTTTTCGTGTTCTTTATTTTTTCTGATAAATAAATTCAAACTGGTTTTTAAAGGTGTTTAAATATCATGCAAGAAAAGTTCTAGGGATTTCAGGATCAGTTTCGGATCAGGATTTCATTTATACCTCCAACATTCTTCAAGCCTTTCCAAAGATCCTGTAATTAATTTAAAGCTAAAAATCGTACATAAAGTCCCATTTATTCGCTCAGTGCTTGATGATGCTCTGGACCCAACCCCCTGAAAATCCCGACCGCAACTAGCTAACGTCGGCATGTTGGCCCTTCGGCGACTATTATTACTACATTTACGACCCTGCCGTCTGTTGCTTCTTATTTTCCAGCTGCCGCCGCTGCCTCTCCTTGCCCTGTCCGTCCTCCTTGTGCAGTGGCCCCTCCAGCGCAGTGTCCATAAAAATGGCATTGTAATGGGACTTTGGAGGCGTCACCATCGCTGCCACAGCAGAGTCACTGATTGACACTTTTTATGTTTCACCGGCTGCGGCTGCTGCTGATGCTGCCGGCAAAAGTTCAATGAGTTATGATTCAAGCCCGGAGCCTTTGTATTGGCCATTGTTCCATCTTTAGCCAGTCAATAGAGGGCTTAATGAGCTGGCCGCCTTTGAAAAGCGGAGAAAGGCGGCAGGAAATTCATTAGCACGGCGGCTCCATTACCCATCGATGTTGTTGTACCTGTTGCATCCGATGATAAATCGAACTAAGTGCACAGGAACAAATCTTAAGGGATTTGGGAGATTATTTATTATGTTTTAAAGTATTTTTATTTAAGATTTAATATTTATAAAATATGAAAATCATATTTGAGACTACGCCTGATTCTTACCATTATTTTAAGGCTGTGTAGAAGTATGATAGGTTTTCAGGACAGAACTTCTTGACAGAACTATTTTAAATATGACTTCAAAATTAAAACATTTAATTAGCTTTATAAATATTTAAAATTGGTTAATTTCTATACAAATTTATGAGATAAATATATATAAAATTCTAAGAATTTGAATTTATTGTTCTTTAAAAAATGTTTGCTTCCTGTTACTGTAGATAAGTAACTTTTACAATCGATTACAGTTTAAAGTGGTAAAATAAGTCACCTTTATATTAACCATTCTTGCACAAAATATCTCCAAATATTTGTTAAGCAAATATTTCTTAGGGAATATTTTTCCCTTAAATATATATAATTTTTCACTTTTTAAAGCTTTATGAACATATTTTCCTTATTTTTTAAATAAGAAAACCCTTATACATTATTGATTTAAAACTTATTTAATTAATATTCTAAAGCTCGAAGTTTACACTTATTTGTGTAGAACTAGGCACTCCTTTAAGTCACTAGAAAATAATTCTCCATTTAATTATTGTATAAATATTCAACCTTAACACCCTCAATAATTTTTCTCCGTGTGCCAAACCATCGATGCATCATCAATCGCTCGCAAATTTTGAATGAACTGAGTGAGGAGACTCGCACTCTGGCATGTTTCGCAATCAGCATCACAGATGTATCTGTAGCTGTATCTGTATCTGAATCTGAATCTGAACCGATGCCCGACTAGACTCATTGTCTGGCCAGCATGTGAGGCGATGTGAGGCGATGCGAGTTGTGTGTGCCATCGCCATTGCCATTTGCCTTTGGCTTTGCCTCTGCATTTGCCACCGTCACCGTCACCGCCTCCGCCTTGGCCAGCCTTTTTTTACCCCGTATAATATTTATTTTCTTCTTTACGCCGCGGCAGGCGGACGGGCGGTGTCTAAAAATATCAAGAGCACATCGCCACCACACATCGGAACATGTAAAGTAAGTGCAAGCTTGTCTGCGATGTCTTTTGTTGTCTCGCCACAGTCTGCTTATCACACGAACTGAGGAATCAGCAGCAGAATCGGGAGCAGAATCAGGAGCAGAAGCGGCGGCACTCGGTGTCGCTCTGCCAGCGGCAACAATGAGTCAAGACAGATAGTGCACAGCTTCGCAGCAGCATCAGCAGAGCAGCAGCAGTGGTAGCAGCAGCAGTAGTAACAGCAGCAGCAACAATAGCAAAAGTCCAATGACTAACACTCTAGCACCTCCGATGGGTTGTACCCTATATAAAGGCTGCGGAAATCAAGGTGCTTCTCTTAGTTTCCCCCGAGTTGACCAAATTGATAAGCGGTTACAAGACACCTTAGAGTGATTGTTGGTAAATAATTATCTGGTGCATTGAGTGCTTAAAAATAATAATAATTATTTCTTTCAAGTCTGAATTTAGATAAAATAAATTGGTATACAAAAATATATTAACAAAAGTCTCTTAAATAAAAAATATAGTTACCTAAGGTCGAAATTCCTAAAGGATAGATGAGTACATAAAATAAGGGATTAAAAAGTGATGATGAACCAGGATTTGATAATTAAAAAGTTGAAATTAATAATTAAAAATCATTTTAAGATATTTATATATATAAATATATGTATAAATACGTATATAAAATATATAAATAAATATAATATAAAAAATATATTATATATATATATAAATAAATATACAAAATACATATATAATAATATAAAAATAAAAATAATATAAAATATTATTAAAAAAGGTTTTAATGAATCTCTGCAAACAAATTTAGACATTTGATAAAATAATCAGCAACAGTAAATGTTGATTATAGTTTCAATTTTTGTTTTAAAAAAATCTAATAAAAAAATTAATTAATTATGGCAGATCTTTAACTTTTCTTGGAGGGTCTTTTCAATTCTACAATGATTTTAAAAAATGACTTAAAAAACAAATCAATTAAATTCAGAAAAATCAATAAATGAATAATCGTATATATTAAAAAAGATAACCTTATATGATTTCATTTCATGAAAATTATTATAACTGCCACCGATGCAACAATAAATATATTAAGGAACTAATTTAATATTAATCACTATTCAAATTAAATAAGAAAAATAAGTAACTACAACAACAGTAAATACTGATGCAACAATAATTAAATCAATGACAAAATATAATATTATTCACTATTTAAATAAAGTAAGAAATATAAGAATTTATGAAGCTAAACTTGGATTTTCTAATTGCTTTAACTGTAAATACTTTTTCATGACATACACTCTATTGAGATTAATAATTAAATTATAAGAATATTATAATTACATTTACTTAATCAATCTAAATAAACTAACTACTTTCTCTAATACAAATATTTTCCTTACTTAAATTAATATCCAAATTTTATTGATATTACTAAAATTAATTGAAATCCATTTAAATCAAATATATAACTTCCTCCGACGAAAATATTTTCCTAACATTTTCTACATATATTTTCCACAATTCTTAGTTATATTCACATGTAATTAAATATTTCCAATGCCACACACAAACAGCTTGGTTTACCAAGGAAAAAACCCCACATTGCGACAGACCCCCGCCAAGGCAAAGTTTAATCGCTTTCGATGGGATGAGGTAATGGTGTAAAGGCTGACTCTAGTACGGATTACGTATACGACACGTGCAACGCTTTCACACTGACAATTAAAAATGCATGCATATGCATCTACTTTATTTATTTAATTGCCACAATTTATTTATAAATGCAGACAGACAGCTCACAGCCTTGGCACGATCACTTGATCGCCATCGATTGAACCAATCGATCGATCGATTCCCTTGGCCAGGTGGCTAAGAGAAGCCGCCAAAAAAATCAACAAAAAAGCAACCTGCAGACCCAGAATTCGTCTTCTTCCCAATCGAAAGAAGAGAAAAAAATAACAAAATACGTCAGCACATATTAGATTATCAACATAAACAAAATGTTCCGTCTCGACGTATGTGTACACAGTAATTTTTGTTGTATTTCCCCACAACTTTTTGGCAATATTCAGTGTACCAAAAAATATGAAAAAAAAAACAAACAGAAAAAATAGCAAGAAAGGTGGCTCCAAGTTCAGAAGGTCGATACCACGATACCCTGAAAATAATTGCCAAAGTTCTGGGTCAATTTATGCAGGCAATTCTGTAAACTTTTTTTAATTCTCAGCAGAAATAAGTCTAGGCACATAAAATACCTTATTTTTGACAGGCTACCTATAAGATATAGTTTACTTATTCGGAATACATTCAAACGTAAACTATCTACAATATATTTTAAAGCAATTTGGAAAGTTTAGAGTCAATAGCTTCAAAGTTAAGCAAATAAATCGCATAGAAACAGCCTGCCTTATCTAGATCGACTCGTCGACTGATGTTTTGCAAACTTTTTATCAAAGGCTTGATACCCTTTTAGGGTATACAAAAAATTGCTATTTCTTTGTATGCCAAAAAAAAAAAAGCAAACACAGACGGGAGAGACGCGACCAAGTGCCAGTTTTGGGTGAATTGCGGCTTTTTTTTCGCCTTCGCTTGGGCGGGTTAGAGGTGGTGCATGGTCGGCGGGCGGGCGGGCGAGCGCAGGAGGGGCTCTTGGTAACCGCAGGTAGGTCGCCAGACATCGGCATACGTGAGAGACCCGGCCAGACAATGTTAATTAGCACTTCATGATAAGTTGTCTCAATTGTTGCCGTCGTCGGCTGTCGACTGTCGCCCGTCCGGATGTCGGATGGCAGCAAAGTGCGCAGCGGGGGTGCTGTAGTTACAGGGGCGCGCGCGGATTAAACGGGCGGAGGGGGTCACAGCCGACACAACACATTCGATTAACAACAACCGGCTAGCCAGCTAGCCAGCCAGCCAGCAGCCAGCAACAAAATAGCAAATCCGTAGACATGCTAATACATTTGAAGTTTCTATTTTAAAACAAAAGCACCAAGTGTCTGGCAAAGAAATTTGTGAAGTCTGTGTAGTAATTCGACTTAAGAAGTACCCTATAGTCGAATCAAAAATATCATAAATAAATAAGCACAAGAAAAAACAAATTGTAAATACAATTAGGACTCATAAGTATTAAAATTGAGATTCAGTAGGATATTCGATAAATTTAAAGATTTTTTTATTCAAAGTAGACACAAAAAAAGTTTGAGAAATGCTGTAGTAATTTAAAATTAAATGAAATGTTGTCCTAATTTTTTCTGTGACTTGAACCCATTATTTGAGAAGGACAAGGATGCAAATGAGATGGATAATATGTGGCCACTTTTTTTTTAATGTCGTTCATTTATATATAATAAAAAAGTTTACACAAGATTATTTATTATTTTTATGCTTTCTTTTATAATAAATTTATTTACGAACTAAATAAACTTTATAAACGCGTTTGAAACTAAAACCTTTTTGATCTGCTTGCAAAATTAAATTGCAGTTGAAAAATACGGCATTTATGAAATATATGTATTATTAAGTAAATATTGATAATCTTCAAGAAATCGTATAATCTTTAAGAAGAGTATTAACTGAAAATTGTTGAATGTTTTCTTGTAAATCACCATTGATGTCCAATCATTCGAGCATACCCACAGTCCCTGGGTACTGAGGGCCCACCAAATAAAACCTCTATTCGCGTATCTTCAAAAGAATGCCACATGTGAATCATATCATTAAAAATAAAACCAAACAAAAAATTAAATAAAGTCAAAATAAAGCTGCATAAATAAATTTAATTAACGTGCGGTTGTCGGCCCACTACTCCCCCTGCTTAAAACACCACCCCTTCCACCCACAAGCGGGGCTGTCTGACAATATAATTTCTTGGACTTTGGACGGCGGCTCAAGTCGGCAAACAGAAAAACCGCAAAAATCGAGTGACAATGAGCTAACCGAAATTCACGAAAAAATGGAAAGCAAAAAATTAAATAGTACAAAACACCAGGCACAAAGAAAAAATAAATATTTATTAGCTGGCATTAAAAAACAAATAAGAGCGCTGCCAAAGTGGAGTAGGAGAGAAAATGCGCAGAGATGATAGTCATCAAAGGCAGAATTAAAAAAAAAAACAATAATATATATTTTAAACATATATTAGAGTTAATTGTGTTATAGATATAGATAGATATAGATTGAATTATTCAAATTATATTAATTTTTGGCTAATATATGTCAGTTAATAGAAAAATAATTCTTGACATTTTATTACGTGAAAACAAAAAATAATAGACAAAGATTGAAAATTATGATCAGATTTTACAAAAAATAATTCAAATTAAAACTGATAAAAAGTTAACGTAAATCAATATAAAAATGTTATATATTTTATAATATTAGTAACTAAAATAATATAATAGTTTACATAGAAAGTAACTAAATTAGAATGTAATTTGCGGCTAATAGCAACCCAATCTCTTTGCGCCAATTAAAATATTTATCTAGAGCAATGCCGTTCACTAAAAACGGAGACAATTTTAAACTTTAAAGTAATTTGAAGTGCATGACGACGACAAAGTAATAAAATTGCAATTTGCCAGTGAAGTTTTGCGCTCTTTCGCTGTTAACATTAACAGCTGGGTCTCCCTCTCATGGCCTGTTTCGTTTCCCACTGTTTCTGGCGCTCTACTCTCTCTGCCTCTCTCTCTAAAGTTCGCGCTCTCTCTCATTTACTCACCATTGCGTTTTAACAGCACAAATGGCTCTGTTAAAAAAGCGGGACTCTCTCGGCTCTCAAAATCAGTGTTGCCAGTTTGGCTTATGCCAGGCTGGAGCTAGCTTTAAAAATGTGTCGGTCTTATTACCAAAATCAAAAAATATTTATCTGACGATGACATGAACAAACTCAAAGGATTAATAATCAATTTAATATAAATAATCATTCCTGCGCTTGGCAGTAGCTTGTTTCCCAGAGATTATTTCCTAATTTTTAGCTTATTTTCGCTCAGCTTCTACGGGCGGTCATCCCCCGGCAGCACTGCTCGCCATCAAAAATAAAAAAAGTCTCCGACGCTGCGGACGTGTGTGTTTCGAGCCTCCTCGAAAAATATCAATAAATACAACCGAAAGTTGAGGTGTGTGTGTGCCTTAGTTAATTCCAAATCAAATCAATCAAACTAAATAAATAAAAGAGCAAAAACAATAAAAACAATGGGGCAGCGTTACGTCATGGCAGACGCCGCAGAATTGTTATTGTTGTGCTGGCATACTTCGGGCCAAGGAAGCGTGTGTGTGTGTAAGTGAGTGCGAGATACTTGAGAATGTGTGTGTATGTGCAAAACACCATTGTTTTGCGCTGCTTTCCGCAAGCCAATAATTATAAAAAATAAAACAAAAACTAGAAAGAAATATTAAATAAAAAACACTCGAAAGCTGTGCCTCGTTTCATTTGCGCTGCGTTCCAGCTCGCTCTCCTGGCAATAACAGTGGAACACCAGCCATTCCCGCTGTTAACAACGCGCACTGTTATGCGCTCTCTCTGGATTTCGAAAGCCGAGAAAAACTCAAATTCAACGTCCGCCAAATTCAAATTGTTTTCGATCGCCGAGCTGCCGAGTTGCGTGCGTTTCGTCGTTCGTTAATAAATAAATAAATACCGTACTGGATTACCCACAAGTCGAGAACAAACAGCAACCTGCAACAAAATAAATGTGAAGCGCAAAGCAAATAGCAGTAAATAAATAAACCAACACACAACATACATAGCCAGCGTTCCTGTCATATTCAAAAGCATTCCTAATCGCCGAAAAATCAACAACAGCAAACAACAACAACATCAACAACGGAAATAAACAACCAATAAATAACCAAAATATAGAAAAAACAACAAGAAACCAATGCAAAAAGTTAAGAAAAAATCATCCAAATAACAACAGCTAAAAAATGCCACACTTCCAATAAAAAAAAAATATAATAATAAAATCCATGTATATAGTGTTGCCTAGGTAAATTCTAAAAGAATAAAAAAGAAATAAGTTAATGAAAGTGTCGCCTAAAAAGTGCCGCAAAATATGCCGAAAGTTTAAACAAAAATTTAGGAAATTTATGCCAAAACGCACACAGAGCCCTTAAGATAGCGGAATTCCTAAATCAATTCTAATTCAAATCTTAAAAGGATATAGTTAACCAAATTCAACGTAAACAAATCAAAAATAAAGCGAAATAACCATCAAATAATAAAGGTGAGCTTAGAAAACAAGTGAAAATCTATTGCAAATAATTGAAAATAAATTTAAAATATTAGGAAATATGGTTGTAGTGGCCAAATCTTTGGTGGGCGCTACCTAATTATATGCTATTCATGTTCCTCTGAAATATGCTCTCTATAAATCGCATTCCGGCGACTTCCTGTCCAACACACACACACTCTCGACGCCGCACAAAAAAACAATAAAAATTCGTTCAGAAAAAAAGAGACAGACAGTCCAGTCAGAAATGTCCACTGTCCACAGAAATGCAATAAATTTGGAAATCAGCTCTGGTATTTTTTACTAGTCCGCACCAGACGATACTCCCAGAGCCCCCTCCTCGCCATATCCATATATATTCTATACAGAAATATGAAAACAAAAAAAACCATTGAAACAAAAATAAAACATTTGTTTTAAAGCATTTTTGAATGCTTTTAAAACCCTTTAATATTTTTTGTGGCTGTCATAAACAATCTTGTAATAAATTAGCCGCGGGAGGTGGAGAATGCAAAAAATAAAGAAGAAATGTTTAACAAATATGTACTATTTTATTTGTAGTTTTTGGGGTGTGTCTTTGGCGGTCTTTAGGGGCTTTAGAAAACTGAGAAAATTTTGATTAGGAAATGGAAATGTTGAAATTTTTCGAATCATATTTTAAACCAAATTAAATGGGTTTTATTAAAGGGGATTATTATTTTAAATTAAGTAATTGGTCTTTTAAAAATACTTTTAATTCTATAATGGATACTATAAAAAGTATACAAATTATGTGGATTTGATAGAATTTTTTTAATGATCTTTGACATACTCTACATTTATTTTCCACCCTAAAACCGAAGCATTTAACTCTTTATTTCCATATAATTAATCCCTTTAAACATATTTTTAAATATTGTTTTTCACGTTTTACAAAGTCTAAAGGTTACAAAAATTATGTATCGCAGACTTGAGCTATTTTTAATCATCAAAGGCTACCCTTCCCCTTTGTTTATAAACAGTTTCCTATTACATAAGCTTCGTAAATAAAGGCAGGCACATTTATCTGCAAAAAAGAAACCAAGAACTCCTACCTTAATTAGAAAGACCCTGGTGGATCCGTGATTTTCTCACCTGAAGCCCAAATGGCTTGGAAGATTGCCTTTGATAAAATCGCTTAAAGTCGGGTTTTGGGGCTGAGAAACGGAGAACAAAAAAGCTAAGAACTTCCCAGAAGAGCTTTATCTCTTCTGCTCTATCGGAGCCACAGGGTTTTTAGTCTCGCTTTGGCCTACGAAAACAAAGGCCGTAGTAGAGTTTTTGATAGAATAGAGGAACCACCGAACAAAACCAAGTCAAAGTCGCGTGTGGCAGTCCTCTCTCTCTCTCTCTCTCTCCCTATCTCTTTCTGTATGTTCCCTCCCTCTCTGTCGCACAGCAGTAGGCAAATCACTTCCGTTCAATGAACCCATGCGTAAGCCAGCTCTTCATCAGCTTTTTGCCGCTTGTGCCTCTGCTGCTGCTCTTGCTCTTGCTCTTGCCCCGTTCCTTTTTCCTTTTACTTTGCCATTGCTGCTATGTTTTTGCTATTGCTATAGCTATTGCCTCTTGGCTATGCCTCACACACACAGGCACACACACACCCAGCACACCCAGAGACACACATGTGGCTCAGTCTCAGCTTTTTCCTCTTTACTTTTTTAAGCACAGAGCTGGTTAGAGTAATAGGAACGGCTTTAAAAACTTAAATATGTTAAAATAATGTTTATTTGTTGTATGTAAATATAATCAAGATACGGAATTTTGAAAATTAGGATACATTTTACAAATCTTTAATCCCATTTTGATCCTATAAACAAATATGAAAGTAATTTATCACTTACTACTCTTCTTAAAGTAGGTTTTTCTTAATAGATTTATATTTTTTATGAATCATGATAATATCTTTTACAAAAGTATATAAAGGTAATGTCGAGAGCTTAGAGTTTGATTATATTTATTGTTTTTTTTTTTTTCATTTATTTCTTATGCTGTTTAATAATAAAAAAACACCCCACAAGTGCTTCTAATATTTCCCCCACAACTGTCGGAATTCCCACACTCGCGCACGTAAAAGTAGAAGAGTTCTCGTTGTTTTGTCGTCTTTGGTTTACCTTTACGAATACACCTGGCCACCTCCCACCTTGGTTTCCCCATTCCCCCACTTCCCGTTCCTCGACCCCTGCCTTGCTTTGAGCATAAGAATGTTACGCATACGCCTCGTATGCTGCCACGGAAAATTTGACTCACTTTTTCGCCCACTTTTGCTTGGCCTGCCTGCACATTCCGTAGCATCTTTACGACTGGCCATTAAAATGGTTATTATTTTTTGTTAAGTCCAACGATCCAACCAAATATTTTCCGCATCAAATAAACAAACAAATATATTTCGTTGCCTAAATAAATAATATGCAGTTTTTAATTAAGAGTTCATGAGAAAATCACGAAGCAGCAGCTCGATTGACCACTAAATTAATCGAAAGCTAATTAAGCAGCTGACGACACACACCTACACATATGTAGGGCCAAATCAAGGTCTTTTGTTTTTGCCATATATGTATGAGTTTTTAAAATATATATGTTTATATATCGCTCATACGCCCCATGGCCGCTTATCAAGCGTCTGGTCTGGTCTGGTTCTTCTACTCGCTTCTGCTTCCACTTCTGCGTCGCTTCTTTGGCTTCTGGAAGCGGCGGCGGCGCAGAGAGGAAGGTCCGGAGGTAAGGCGACAGCCGGTCTTATCAGTGGAACCTTTTTTTGTATCAAAGACCCCAACACACCAAAAGCGGGGCGAGCTCACAATACAGACAGAGATACCCATGGTACCCATGGACTTGAGCACCTGTCCGGGCATCGACGTCAACAACACTTCCCGCGCCACCCACATGACCGCCACCACTAAAGGCATTAGAGCAGCAGCAGCACAGCACTGGGAAAAATATCTAATGCTAAAGTTGACAGTAATTCGAATTACTTTGGTGGAATTAAAAAGGAGTTACTATTACTCTGACTTGCTGTTTTATTTTTGGAAGAATTGTTTAGCACAAGAGTTCTCTTAAATGTTTAAATGCTCTTTTTTAACAGCAAAATTAATTGAATTTCAAGTAAATCATCTGGTGAATATTTATGTTTTCATTAAATTTGGCTCATTAAACAGATTCCAAATTAAATTAATGGCTTAGAAAAGTCAAAAGGTTTAAAATCACCTTCAAATATGAACATATTTCTGTCTATTCATTAATAACGTTCTTTAAATCTTTAAAAAATTGATAAAAAAAATGGTACAATTCTACAGTTTTTATTTAAATTCGTATGTTTCGGTACAAGATATAATATTTTTCTGAGTGCACAACCACACACAGCAACACCAGTAACACCACCGCAGCACACTACACACAGCAACCAAGCATGAGATTAGAGAGCGGACAGCAACTGACGAACGCCGAGCGACAACATTCCCCAAGGTCATTATTAGTGCTGCAATGGAGCACTGAAAAGGGGGGAGGTGGTGGTCGGTTGTTCAAGGGGGGCGGGAATCACCCCCACTGCAGCCGAGCGGCGACTGATTGAGACGGGATCCAAGTTTCTTCGATAAGAAATCGCTAGAAAGATGATGATCCGACAGATAATCACGTGTTGATGTTTGGTCATTGACTGACCCCCAAAAATAATATAAATCATCTAAGGGTTGTCTCTAAAAATTTTAATTAGTAAACCTAGACAAACTGTAGAAAAGTTTTTTTATGGCGAACCATAAACAAAGTACACATTTAATTGTTCAATAATTGGTTAAGGTCGTTAAGTACTAGTTAAAATGTTTGAGAATTATTAAGGCTTACTCAATACTGGAAAATTTTAAAGGCTTTATTTAAAGTTTGAATAACTAGAGACACCCTTTCTTTTATGAAAATAATGATAAAATATACTCTACAAACTAGATTATATTACATAAATGCAAATATAGGGAAAATCCCCTTTTCACAAATATTTTTACAAGTCTTAAAACAATATTACCTGAGCCTGTAGATTCAATGAATTCCCAGTAATCTGAAGAATGTAGACCCAGTGAATCCCTAGTTCTTTGAAGACGCATTTACTCATCATCAGCCAGACGAGATAGCCGTGTAGACAGTGAGGATTAGGTCCGTCTGCCTTTAATTCCATTTAAATTTAAATATTATTGCTATACTTTAATAAGAAGTTGGGTATACCCCGCAGCGATATAGATTCCCCCATGTTTTCTATATACCCTGCCTGGCGAATCATTAGAGTTCATAATCAAGTTTACACACACAGCGACTGGGAACAAACGCACATACTCGCATACAGTCATCAGTTCATTCCAATCGGAATCGGTCGGTTGTCTGGGTCGAAGTCTGAAAATTGTTGTTTTATTTTGTTTCGTTTTTACTGTTCCTCCCGATTGTTGTTACTACTTTTTTGTTTCTTCGCTTCGTTTGGTTTTGGTTTGGTTTTTTTTTCTCGCCATTTGTCGTATTTTTTCCATTGTTTTCGTTGGCGACTCTCCTACAGACATCTGTATTAAATGCGAAGTTTTGTATATTTTTGATCTGAGTTTCTTTGCTCCGCGGCTGGCGTTATCTTCTGACTCTCCGGCCAGCTTTTGTGATATCCGCCAGACGCGCTACATTTTCTCCCCTCATCGCGATGGGATGTGTTGTGTGCCTCTAATTATGCTAATTTCTGTTAGTTTCTGTATAAAAAATATATACGAAATATCTGGAATTTTGGGGGCTTTCTTTTGTCTAAAGTCTACACACAATCCAACAACTGAGCTTATCAGCTTCACGGGGCTTTGTTCATTCAAAAATTAAATACAACAAAAACGAAAACCGATTTACAAAATGAAAATAAAAAATATGATATTTCCGAACCGGACAGACGGGCAGCGAAATCGCTAATCGATTGACATGCGGTCTTTGCCTGATTGTTTGGGGGGACGTCTCAAGAGTCCAGCTGAAAAGTTCAGATTGAGACTTGAGACCCGAGAGATAGGGAGGGAGCGGGAGACAAGTCAGATTAGTCAGCAGCAGATTAGGCAAAGAAAAAAAGGCTCTTTAGAAAAGTGAAATTAAGCGGCTAAGAGAAATATGGGTAAGCCGGGAGAGCAGCAAAACTGGGTCGCTCCAATGATTATATCATAAATTCCAAATATATTTCTCTCAAGTTTGTAAATCAAACATTTGCTTCTCTCTTAAATCTTTCTCTCTCTCTCTTATATGTGAATGCATATACTTCTTGATTGCGCATGTAGGCGTTACAATGATTTGCAAATATGGAAAGTCAGTCCCAAGCAACATCGACACTAAATTTGTCAGCCGAGATAAGTCGTTGGAATAATCAACAAATTGTATTTCGCTGATTATAAATCTTAACTAGCAAATTGTACGTTTTTTTAGTTGTAGAAATGTGTGAGTTTTGTTATGAAATTAGCATATTTTGATAAGAGAAATTCCCAAGTTGATCTTATAAAACGTATGCGATAAAATTATAAGAGTTTTTAGAAATTTTCAAGAATTTTACTAAGCATTTTTAAAGAAAAAGTTGATCTTAAAAGTTGTATGTTTTGTGAAGTTATCGAGAACTTAACGAAAAGTTTTAAGCAATAAAATTATACGAGTTTTTGTGAAGTTAACAAGAATTTATATAAAGATTTAGCATAAAAATATTCCCTAGATGATCCTAACTCTTTTCTGCATAAAGTTGTAATATATTTTCCTTAAAAATGATACCAGATTCTGATCTTGATAAAATTTAAAAAGGGTTTTGTAATTTTGAAACCTTTTCTTTTTTAGGAGATGAGTTTTTTGAGTTCTCATGGAAAATAAGCCTAACAAATAACCCTTTTAGAAATCGACAAATAAAATGATTATTATCATAATACCAAAAATATATTTACATCAATAAATTCATTCCAAAGAAACATGGTTTTAATTTGTTTTTAACTTTACAAATACAAAACTATAAATCAACTTTGCTTTACTCAAGCTAAAACCTTCTGGGAATACCCTTGTTATTAAAATCTCCTTCTAGAAGAAATGGAATACGTCTGGGGGGCAGAGCCGTATCCGATTACCCAGAGCGACCCTGACTTGTGCCACGTCATGCCCCATACGCCGCATACTCCGCAAGATTTGTGTGTGGTCAGTATATGCCATATATGTATGTACATACTGATGTGCAAATGGCGACGGGAAGGAGGTTGAGACAGACACCAGCGGATGCCGGTCGCCTAAAGGGGTGAAGTAGAGGGAGGGGCCACCTGATAAGCCCATAAACTGCGAGTTGGGGCCTAGGAAACGAACGGAAGCTGACTATCGCGCCATGAGGAGCGAGTGGAGCAGATCCGAGAGTGCAGCAGCGGAGGCAGCAACAGCAGCGGAGTCCCAGACACTTGACAGCAGCCGCATTTCCATACATGCTGCCACACACAATACCGCGATAGCTGGGGAAGCAGCGACAACAGCAAAAACTCCCTGGCTTCTTGGAAATTTGTCTCGACAATCGGCAGACCCCGAAAAGCTAAGCAACATTCTTGGGTTTCTGCTCTGAACGAGTACAGAGACAGAAAATTATATTGAGTTAGAAGAGGGTTTTTGTGTCTTTTGATTTGAGAATATTTTGAGATTAATTACAAATTGCATGATTGCAAGATTAATTGTATATAAACTTTAAATTTGCAAATTAAATTATTTAGATTAACTGCTTTTGATTGCCTTTGGTTTGTTTTTAGAAGTCAAAAACACTCCAGAATTGAAATCAATCACAAGAGTGGCTAAAAGTATGCCATCAAATATCTTAGGTTTTAAATTTAAAGTTTATATTTTTAACTAAGTTTTAAAAAACTAAGCTGCTTTTAAATCCTTAACTATTTCTTGGGCACCTTTAATAAATGCTTAATTTCTATATATACTCTCTTCAGTATTAGCTTCAAGCATACGCCAAAAAGTAGGCCATGGTTTGTGCGTACTACAAACAATTGCATTTCAAATTGTTTTTTTTTATGAATTATAAGAAAATTGTTTCATAAGAAAGTCAGTTCTTGGCTTAGAGTTTTTTCTCAGTGCCTCTATACATATTTTTTGGCTTGGTTCCGCCCCTCGAGTTGAGCTTAGGGGCCACTGGCTGCCTGTGGCCTACATTTCCAGCAGACACGAACCCATGACTTGGAGCTACCCCAGTACCCACAAGTGTGTGCGAGCGTGTTTGAGCCTTGGTATGAGTGTGTTTGTGTGTGTGGGGACTTCATCAATGATTTATTTGCGTTTCGCGTGTGAAGCAGGCAAAATTTAGTGTGTCAGAGTGTCTGTGTCCTGCTGAAACTTCCTGCTTGAATGTTTTCGGTCGCTCGCATTCGCATTCGCACACTGGCAGTGTGAAAATGTAGGTCAAATATTTATCTTCCGCCTGATATTACGTAAGATTATTTTCTGTCTGGCGGGAAATGAGTTTTAGTTTTAGGCTGGCTGGAGGCTCAGACAGCAATTAAAGTCCATCATAATTTTCTGGGAAAGGAAATCCCTTCAAAGCGCCGCCGACACAAAAGCACTAAAGACCCATCCATAATCGCGCCATGGCGTCATAGTGTGCCCCATCATACACATATATAATGTCTGGTTCCATTACGAATCGATATGGAATCGAAATCAATTCGAATCAGGCCCACACGTGCAGTGGAAACTCGGAATTCTGAATCAATGAGCGATTACAAATGGAATCACAAATAAAACAAAGGCAAAAAAAAAAACTATGTGTCTGCTGATAATAGTTGCAGACAGGCGGCAGGGGGAGCCGGGGAGTCGAGGGCTTTGCCACACCAAATAAAATTCCACGTGCTAGAAGCCCAAAGCCAAACCAGCAGCGAGAATGTTGAAATTTGAATTTCAAATTGAAAAAGAGAAGTAAAAGAGCGGCAATTTGTTGTTCTTTTTGTTTTGCTCATAAAAAATCAAAATAAAATTCCGCAAAAATGTATTTTTATGTCTGCCAGAGAGAGAGGGGGCTCTGTCTCACATAGGCCTCGAAAAACAAATTTGTTGTTTCTTTTCCTTGCAGATGAATGATCTCTGAGGTGGTTTTTTCGACTACGGGCAGACTGTGGGCTGTGGCGTGTGAAATATACACATTTATACATATATAAAAAATGTTATTTTGTTCAGCAGCCGAAATGTCGGACACAATTTTCGGACCAAGCTAAACAGAGAGGGAAAAAAGCGAGAGACGGACAAAGCCCGGTAAAAATAGACAGACAAATTGTCGCGTCATGCTAAAAACAACAAAATAACTAAAAGGAACCAGAATCCATTTAAAAATAAAATTGAAAACATTGTCAAATGTTTGTGTTGTTGCGCGGATGCAACTACAGAAATAATACAATTAAAACAACAGCACCAACTAAAAAAAAGAAGTGCAAACAACAAGAAATTGCAGAGTCGGCGTCTGGCATTTTAGCTTTTGTTGTTTGGCTCAGCCAGAAATTTATGGTCTTGCAACATTTAGACAGATAAACCGTGCCCCACCCTCCGCCCCCTTGATTTCTGCTGCTATTTTGTTATAAATGAGTTGACCCTGCTCGAAGGGGGACGCGCCAACATTAATTTCAATGAAATGCAATTAGCATAGATAGATTGAAATTCCAAGTCGCTGATCTGTCTAATTCCATCAAAGAAATGCAGGAATTACTTTGATGAAAACGTTGAAGTTTTCATCAGTAAACGGAACCCTGTATAAAATATATTCATTTTAATAGGGCCAAATGTTGTAGAAAAATGTGTAAACTGATCTAGGAGTTATTAGTATTTTTTATGTATCAATTTCTGGTTGATTCTTGGCTGATTTCTTTGGGGAGTTATTAGTATTTATTACGTATCGATTTCTGCTTGATTTAATGCATATTTCTTTGTGTGTAGAGCACACACACACCCCTCTTGGCTTTCATCTCTCAAGTGCCGCCGAGTTTGGGCAAAACGACTTGAATTACAATAGAGGGAGACTTCAAAGCGGAAGCGCCGACCCAGGCCTGTCGCGGCTTTTGTTTTATTTACTTGCAAGAAAAATCGATGTCTTGGAGACCCTGTAAAAAGTCGGGAAACTTGGCTGTAAAAGTTTGCCAATAAGGTAAACGATGTAGCAAGTGTCTGCCTATATGAGAATGTTAATACTTTTATGTTGAAAACAAGGTTAGAGCTTGGTTTAAGGTAAATAATATATTAATTTCTAGTTTTCTCTATGGTTAGTAAGACTTATCTCCTCAAAACAATATTTCAATATAATATTAAATATATTTCAAAATCACTAATATTTTTTTACAGCATATATAGCATTCCCCCTTGTAGTATATTTTAATATACAATCCAGACATCGTAATTACAGAGCATTATTCGGCAAACATATAATTAAACTTGCCCCTGTTTGTCTGCCACTGAATCATGAGAAATAATACTGAATTCCAGACGAGAACTGGTGATTAACGAACGCGATTAATGAGCTTTATTGTTTTCGTGGCCAACTAATCTGCCATATAGTATATACACACACTCACACACACAGAAGCAGCCACCCATTGATGCCCGAAGTTTGTACATGATTCAGGTATATAGAAAATCCCTCGAATATGGCGACATTATCAATCAATTAATGTTATTTAAGAACCATTAATAGGCTTTCACTAATCATTTTGTTTGGCCAGAATTGGAAACTAAACCAGAGCTTTTTTATGCGTTTTTTTATACGCTTTTTGATTGGTTTTTTCTTAGTATATAAACGCTGGAAGGTGCTGGGCTTTGCACATTTGAAAATTATAAATTAGCTACACGCGCTGATATCAATTTGCACGCCTCGCATTTGTGATAGCCAATAGATAAAAGCAGAAATCGAAAAAATAGGTATATATGTACATATGTATGTATAACAGCCACGAACCATAAATAAAAGTGGGAGAATAAACCCCAGTAACCATCACGGTGACAGGACGATGATTGATTGATTGACGAACACACCAGCTGGCTGAAGAAAGTTTTAAGTCAAGGTCTGATAACGGCCATAAATTTGAAAAAAGTTAATTAAAATTGTCTGGACTTATCTGTAGACAGTTGCAGTAATGCAACGATGATGACTTTTGCGCACAACGCAATTGCACGGAGCTATATGCACCTGATAAAAGTGAGTCATTTGAGAAGGCATGCCTAGGGCACCTCTTAACTCATTATAAATGGTGGAAAATTAATTGTAAAGAAGGAAGTGAATACTTAAAACCACTTTTTACAGTATTTCCCTAGTCTCCCTGTGACCCATGGCGTATGAGTAATCGATGGCATTACTTATACGCCATGTAAACCATCGTATGAAAAAACTGGAGCGTGGACAGTGTTGCAAAAAATAGTGCAAAATGTATGTAAAGAAGGAAGTTAATACTTACAGTATTTCCCTAGTCTCCCTGTGACCCGTGGCGTATGAGTAATCGATGGCATTACGTATACGCCCTGCTGAGCGTCGCATAAAAAAGAAACTGGAGCGTCGACAGTGTTGCAAAACACCAGCAGTTGGCACAGTTTGCTTAGGGTGGCGTTGAAAAATTTGCTACTCCTGGATATATATTCTCTATTGTTCCGAGGCAAAAGGGCCTAAAAGGCAACGCTCCTCCCTCCCTCCTTCCACCATACATGAACTAGTTTTTTCGGTCTGAGTGCCGCTCCCCCCCTTTTGCGACACGCCCACTAACCCAGTTTTTGTGGCGGAGAACTACAAAATCTAGACAGAGGGAACCTAAACCAGGTCAATGAGTCATTGCCCGCAGGCAAACGGAGGGGGGGAAAAATGAGAAGTCGTCCATAGTGCAAAAAAAAGACGGGAAAAAGAAAATAGAAGAAAATAAGTGGAAGAATGGACAAGAACATGTGAATCTCTCTAGGAGGCACAATTTTTTTGCGTAATATTTCGAAGCCTCTGTCAATATTTGCAGGCCAGCAGACCACCATAATCATCATCATCATTATCGTGGCAGTCATCGTCATCTGCAAACAGAACAAAAGTCTACATCAACATCAATTTCTGGACTGGCGAGGAAGGTGGCGGAAGTGGTGCCCAGTCGACGTCAAGTCCAAATGGGGAAAAAAACCAATCGGCAAATAAACAGAGAGACAGAATCAACAAAAAGTATGACACAATGTTGCAATAAGCCCAGGAGGGGGTCGTCAGAGTGGAGGAGCAGCAAAGCAGAGTAGATTATAGTTAGATACTTTGACAAAGTCTGGGGAAAAGGTAAACAGAATAATGCGTAAATTGCTTTTATTAGATCAAAAGGATATCCGCAAATACGTTTTAGGATTTTGATATAACAGAAGCCACAAAGAAACAGTTTAAGGGAAAGGTAATTCAAGGAAGTAATTAACATCAAATTATACAAAATTGCTCGTATGATTTCCTGATTAATTCCCCTAATTGGCACCCATTTCCTAGACTCTTGAAATTTTTCCTAACCAATTTAAGCCAATTTCAACAGAAAATGGTCTCAAATTCACGGTTTTTTGCTGCTGTAATAAGTAGAATTAGCCTAATTATAATCCAAATCCTGTTCGAATGCATCAAGAATTTGCCTACTCTATTATCAAGTCGCCGTCGCTGCGAAAAAGATGATGAAATCGCCAACACTCGGAAAGAAAATGCTATACGTTGCGTATACGTAACCGAACTGAATTATTGCGCATACGACAGGGTTTGCACAATTCGCCACGTGATTTGCCATTAATTAAATTCCGTTTGTAAATTATGGAAAAAAAAGGCAATCCAGGGAAGGCCCAGACGCCAAAAGAGGGCTTAAATGGGATTCTCTCTCTGCGTCAGGTTGTTGTTGGTGGAATGCACTCGCTTCGCTTAAAGGTCAAACGACATCGTCATCATCATCATCCCCATCATCATCATCGCGATGAGGAAAACGTTGCTGCCTGGGCGAGGTCGACGTCGCTGTCTGCGGTTTGTTTCAGTTTTTATTTTTCCTCTGCCTTTGCATTTTGCTCATTCATTTGCATTCCCCGCCCCTTTCCCATTCCCTCGTTTCGTTTTTTATTTTTATTTTTTCTTTCTTTCTGTCTGTTGCTGTGCGCAGTCTAGCTGCAAACAAAAAATGCAAAAAAAGGGTTGGCCTCACTCACCGGGGGAATCAAAAATGAAGGGGGAACAGGTAGAGAGAGGGGTTTGCCAACGAGAGGCCTTTCCGACTTTTCATCTTCTGCGCCAGACAACATTGTAATATTTTCTGCACAAACTAGACAGAAATTCTTGCCAAAAAAAAAGATCAGCTAAAAAGAAATATATACAAAACCGAATGCAGACGAAGCTGACGTCAGCTGATGATGCTGTTTGTTGTACTTCCTATATTTCGCTTTGAAATTCCCTTCAAAACCAAGGCTAAATCTTGCACTTAAATTACATAAAAAATAAACATAGAATAAACAGAGTTTTCAATTGGATTTGTCAAGTTCAGTGTCATCTTAATGTTTATTATGGTTACTCATTATGGTTAGTTTATGGGCTTGTACTCTATAAAGGTTGGTTAAAGACCCTCTTACATGAACTTAATGTTTTAAGGTCCTTAAAAAGTTAACAAGAAGAGATATAGGATATTATTAATATCTACCATAGCATTTCTCGCATTAAATTCATAATAAATAATTATAAAATTATAAATCCCTAAGACTTTATAATTACTTTACAGATTCCTTGTAGTGCTTAAGCTAAGATACACTTTCTGTAAGCACTCCCTTTAAGATCACATTTTATTTCGCCTTTAAATTGCATCAAATATCAGAAAATATCATCACAAGGCACCGAGTGAAATCTAAACTTCAAACAACAAAGGCACAACAAAAATCCTCCACACAATTCCATTTGATTTTTCAAGTTCAATGTCACCTCAATGTATTATGATTGTTAAGGCCTGTGATAATGCCTTTAGTTAGTTTATGATGTACCCGCGGAGAATGCGACGATGATCCTCGCACAACCTTGACACCCAATCAAGGTGTCATTGGCATTGCCAACCAAATGGCTTTTTTCGGCCGGTGTAGCGGTGTGGCTCTCGGGGTGTGGGATCAAAAGTGCGCTGCACTTGACTGTCATTAGCGCGGTGATCATAATCATTGAATTAATAACTTTTTTGTTGTGCTCCAGCGCTGTGACCGGGGGAAGGAAAGTTGATCGAAAGTGATCTTCTTTCGCGGCTCGAAACGCGCCCAGCACTCTTAATCAAATGCAATTGTCAACCCGAAAAGATAATGGAGAGCAAGAGGCTTGATTATACATATATGGAGGCATTATCCCGCCTCGGTCAAGGAACCTTTTGCCAGCGAAGAAAAAAAAAGTAAAATATATTCGTAAAGAGAGATCGAAACAAGTTTCCCCACGTAAGCTTTGCCCACTGTCCGTTCAATGTCCGTTCCACTATAAAAATAGCCATGAAAGCCGTTTGGATCTCGGTCTCGGAAAGTGTTAGCCAACTGTCTGATCTGTCTAGCTGGCTCGTCGTCGTTTCGATGCGGTTTGGCCGGGTGCGAGGTCTGTTTTTGGTCTGGTCTATTTGCCATTTGCTATTTGCGATTTGCGTCTGGTGTGATCAATTCAAATATTGAATCTGTATTCGCTCAATTATTTTAGCACTTTTCTCAATAGTTGCCTGCTGGCTGGCTGTCTGCCTGTCTGGCTGGCGCACGTGCGTCAGAGGTTTGAACTGTTGCCAGGTATACCTTTCTCTTTCGACTGACCAGTTTTATAGGGTATCAGGTGATTTGTCTAACTGCATATATATAGGATTTCTACATGTGCGCGACTCCAGACGTAAACGAAGTCCCCCAGACGTGCTCAATCATTTCACCTGCGATAAAAATAATTGCAACAAGCCGAAACGAGCGGCACAATTAAAAAAATATATAAAATTACGATAGAGTTATAAAGTGATGAAATGCTTAGATACCTCTTAAATCTTAAAAGCATTGGTAAATTATTGTATATGATTTCAAATGCTTAAAAAATGTATCTGTAGAGTATACCATTTACAAATAATGTCTAAAATTATTTTTTTTTATTATTGAAAATATGGAAAATAATATATTTTGACAACTAACGTTACAATTTATTTTTTAGTATTTAGCTAAGAAAATTCTAACCTTAAGCCCAGTAATTATGATTCAAATCTTTCAAGAAACTTCTTTTAATCTTTGAAATACAACCAGAATCTTAGTTAATTATTAAAATTTCCAGTGAAGCTCTTGTCACGCTCCAAACTCTATGAAGTACAGGGTGAACCAAAAAAAAAAGCAACAAAATAATTATCAGAAAAAACAAAGGCCATAAAAGGCAGACCGAAAGCGAGTGACAACAGTGGCCAGGTGGGTTGAGTCACCTGAGACGGAATGGTTGGATCCGAGTGACAGCGGCTGGGAATGCGCAAAAGTCTAAAGTGCCACTTGCTGTTGTTGTTTTCGGTGTTTTCAGTGCTGTTGTTGTACCTGTTAATATTATTTTGTTGGCTCCTCGGCTTGGCTTGGTTGAGTTGAAGTCAGACGCGAGAGAGTCATAGAAATTGTTGACATATTTTAATTGGTTGCCGCTGTCGCAGTGCTTTCGTCGCTCTGTACATTTTAATTTTAGTTGATTAACTTTTGTCTGGCATTTGTTGTATAATTTGCTCATGCCTGTCTGTCTGCTGGCTGGCTTCTTTTTGTTTGTTTTTTGTCGGGTATTACCATTTCTCTTTTTCATTTAAAACCATAAATTACCGCTGCAAATCCGGAGCAGTCTCATCGCTTTGGAATATTTTCATTTTCATTCAGCGGCGATCACCTCGTCAGCAGGGAGATAGCGTTTACATAGCTGCGTCATTTTCGCCTTGATGAAATTGCGCTGCGGATCGGAGAGCGTCACGATGTTTACTACATGTAGTTGTAAAATCTAGTTGCGCAAGCTTTCGCGTGTATCTGTATCCCAAATAGTGTATCGGGGCTGTCTAGTAGCTGTATCCGTCTCTGTATCTGTGTATCTACGTATCCGCGAGTGTGTTTGCTCTGTTACAGGGTCTGCGACCGCGACGGGTGGCCTCCGTCTGTCTGTCTGCCGTTCTATCAGCAGCGGCAGCAGCGTCTGGCGGATTCGGAATGTGGCCGCCTTGCCATATAGTTTTGCCTATATTAATACCCATTGCTAATTGCGGCATTTTGGCTTTGTCACAGGTGCGCGAGCTCGCCTTCGACTTTATACGGCGGGGATTTTGGGTGAAAGCTCAGCCTTACAGAAATAGAACTCGCTTTATAATCGGTGTGTAAGGTGCAAGGCCGAAGCGTGACAGTCGTTTATGGTGTATTTCCTTTTCAGTTCTTGTTACAATGGATCTTAAACTATTTATAGTTGTATTTATTTTTAAGTTTAGACAAGCTGTTGGGTTTATTTTTAGGTTTTTTGATTGGGACTTAAGTCACAAGTGGTTTTGACAAGTTCGAGCTACATGTAGATGCTTTAAGATAGCTTGGATTACTAAAGGTTATATAGATTTTAGATCTTAAATTCAAGCTGGAGTTACTTGAACTGGCGTTACTAGAAGTTACTAAAGTTTCTAGTTCTTTTATTTTCTAGATTAAGATTTACATTATATTCTTTTTCATCATGAAGTTATTTGTTTATAAATATTTGCATTGTTAATCCTTTTCCTTCTTTTAAGAACTTTTTTTCTTTATAGAAAAAACTCTCCAAAATGTAAACTACTTTCCCCACTTTACAGGGTATCTTTCGTGTGTCAATCAAACCCTTTAAACTATTTATTTTTCGCTTATTTGTTTATCGAACCGCTGCTGTCCGCCTACATTGGCTGGCTCGCTCGCACTCACGCGCCGGCCCGCTTACTGCGCTTCGATTGCGCATGTGTGCTTGTATCACTTAAGTCGTCTGCTATCTAGTCTAGACGCAGACGCTGCCACATATATATCTCGGGCGCACATTATATATACCTACAGATACGTATATGTATCGGTTTATACGAGTAACGGGTGACAGTAGTACCCGGAGTCTTTCTTCGAACGACGACGCCGCGTCGCGCACCTTCAGATACGAAAGCGCACACGTATCTGTATCTACGGAATACGCTTACAACCAGCGACAGTTGCACGGGGTTTGCTCTTGTTCTTGCCGCCTATTTTGTTTTTATGTTTATTATTGTTTTTTTTGCTGCTCCTTCATTGTTATTTGGTCGCTTGTGGCTGGCTGTGGGCCGCATTCGTTTTGTTCGCTTATTTATAGTAATTAAAAACGTTCGTGAGTGGGAATAAGTTATTTAAATTAAACGGAAATTTAAGAGCAACAAAATGGTAATTCTGAGTGGAAAAAAACCAAAGATTAAAAAAGGGAATTTAAGGAAAAGGGGAGCTTAACTTTAGGGGTTCGTTTGTTAGCTGAAAATATAATAACTTAAGAAAAATACTAACTAAATAAATGAAACGAAAAATATTTAGTACAGTAAATATGGATAAAAACTTTAGAAATCTCAAGTATAAATATTTCAATTTATTTATTTTATTTTTTCACTTCCTTCCCATTGCAGGTCGCTTGTTGCTAATCGCCATTAGTTTATCCGTGTGCCTGGCCTGTGGCAGTGTGTTGGTGGCCGCGATTGCCCTTCGCCGCTCATCCAACGCAGCAGCAACACTGACCGCAGCAGCAGCAACAGCGGCTACTGCAACATCTGCAGCAGGAGGCACTGCAACAACGCGCCGGATACGTCACAAACGTCGCTCGTCGCAACGACGGCGCAGCAAAAACAACGCGGTGCTGTCACCTGGGATCGGGATTGGGATTGGGATCGGACAGGATACCAACTCTGCTCTGGCCCTGCCACTGGCGACAACAACCTCAACATCGGGCTCCACAGCAGCGGATCAGACAGCTATAGCCGCCGCCACCGCCGCAGCAGCAGCTGCAACAGTAGCAGTAGCAACCAACGCAGCAGCAGCAACAGAAACAACAACACTTTTGCCAACCGAGCCGGAACATTCTGTACCCGTAAGTACTCACTGCCAACTTCCTTGCTCGTCAAGCAAACACAAAGAGAAAAATGTGGAGAATAAGAAATGAGAGCAGGAAAAACAGGGGGGAAGAAAAACGGAAAGAAAAGGTTCTGTTGGGTGGTAAAATTTTTTGGGTGGGCTTTTGCTGGTCTCTAATTTGCACTCTTAGAAAATAGGTAGTAAAAAATTTAAGGGTAATTTTGAAGTTGAGTTGAGATACTTTCCTGATAATTCATTATTTTCTAAATATCGGTTATAAATCATGCTTGTAAATTTTACTTTATAAAGGTATCTACAAGAAAGAGCCTACTGACAGGGATCCTTGAATTCCTTACGGTAAATAAAAAGATATTAACCCAAAATTAAACCTCAATGGGGTGTCTTTGGCTTCCATTACGAATTGAACTCAATAATAATTGCTGTCAATTACTCAGCAATTTCGTTGGCTATAAAGTCTAAGCGTGGGCAAAACTATTTTTATTGCCAGACAGACGTGTTGCCAATTTAAAGATGCAAATTGTATATACATAGATTATTAAGCAGCAACTGACCTATTTAAAAAAAAAACCTTTTAATCCGATCCATCAATCAATCAACTCTAGCCGTGGGGCACTTTTTCCCCACAGTGTAGCCCTTGCAAGAAAGGAGACACGTGTCGAAAGTTTCCTTTTTCCATCTTCGCCCTCCATGCATTCCCTTTTGGCGAAAAACGAGAAAAGAGAGACAGAGGCGCAGACAGAAAGAGTGGGGGAAGTAGGCGAAAGGAGCTGGAAAAGTCCTTGAAGCAACAGAGCTGGAAAAGTGGGCGGTCGTTGCAGACATGCTTAAATTGCTTTCGTCGCCGCCAACGCAAAAAGTCTTATGTAACTGCGCCTATATCCCCTTCTATCCTGCGTGTGTGCGCCGGGTGTTATGCAATGCTTACCGAATGCACAGCACGTCCTTTTTGCTCTCTTTCTCTGTGTCTCTCTCTCTCTCTGTATCTCAGTGTTTTAGTCTCTCATTTGGCATTCAATTTTTATCACTCCTCTAAGGCAAAGAAACAAAAAGCAATAAGAACAAGAATTGGGGAATCCATTTGGCGTCTGGCATTTTTATACGTCTTTATTATAATGGCCAAGACAAATTCAATTTCTCCATCAGCGCCTCTTGCTTTGTCTACTTAGGCTGCCTCCTCACTTTAAATGCTTTCCATTTTTGTACACGGTATTTGTTGAGGGGACAAGGTATGTCCTTGATATACAGTTTTGGGGAGAGTTTTTACCTTAAAAAACAGAGGAACTGAGGGACATTGTGATTTTTAGACTTCATATAAATGACAGCATTTTTTTACTTTACTTTTTTTTTCAAGTTAATTTGTACTAAGTTTTATTTGACTTTTTTAGATCCTCATCAAGTTTGTACTTGCAAGGAATAGTAATGTCTACATTGGCGCCCGAGTAGTAATATAACTTGCACAAATAATATGATAGTTTTTAGATTTAGGCATGTTTAACCTAGGTTCAAGATTCAAATATTTCTGGTAATAAGAAATAGTTATAGTTAATAGTGCACTGAATGACTAGACTTTAATGCGGGGAAATCCGTCACATATACTTAAACGAAGACTATTAAGTTTGAGTGGAAGATTTATATTGCAAATAAAAAATATAGTTTTAAACCTAATTTAAGCTCAGTAGCATTCCCAAATAGTTTCTGGTAATTAGTACTAGGTTTTGTGCCTCGTCAGTATGACGTAAAAATATAATCTATTTTAAACGCCGAGTCTGATTATCTGTTGATATTTTTAGCTCCCCCTTTAAGGGGTATCTGATAGTCTCTTCCTGCTTTATGAACCTAAACCTTTGCTTATTGAATCTCCACTAGACAATAACCGGCAATAACCTTGAAGCTCTACGATTCACTTTAACGACAGAAGACACGCCTCCCACACACACGTGCGATTTTGGTGGATTCTCGACCGTGGGCTCCATTGGGCCAAAGTTGTTAAGGCGGCTTTTCAGATTGTGGTTTTAAGATTTCCCAACGAGGAGGCTGGCAGGCAGGTAGATGGGGGGAGTGCCGCCGCCGCCGTGACGCCCATTACAAAAGATTAAAGTCGGCAACTTTGACAAATTGTTACTCGCTTTGCTGACATCTTCCAGTGCGCATTTGCTCATTTTTTTTCTCCGCAGCTAGAATCTTGTTTCATATTTACTTGATTTTTTTCCTCTCGTGTTTAATTTGCCCACGCCAGAGGAAGCATTATGAATGAAACACATCAGGGTACAGTGGGTACTCTTTTTGAGGGTTATTTATTTGAAATAAATTATGTTAATATTCATTTAAAACTTAAAAAATAAGTAATTAGAGGGCGTAAACTAGGGACAAATTCTCAACTAAGAAACTAGGATAATCATTATTGGAAATTTGTTAATCGGAAAATAAATCTTTAATAGTTTTTTCACAGAAAGATCGTTGAAAATATAAAAATATTTCGTACATAATCTTTATTAGTATCCTTTCTGAAAATAATGGGAAAACTTTCTTGAAGACATGTATTTAAGGATCACACACAAACCTCTTCAGTATCCTTTCTGGAAATAATAGGAAAATCAAAATCTTAAACTTGACTTTGTAACTTAATAACACGAATATATTTAAGAAACATCTCATCCGTATCCTTATCAGTATCCCATTTCAAATAATTTTAAAAGCTACAAGTTTCAACTTGATATCTCACCTATCCGAGTTTTAACCGTGATGAGAACATAATTAATGAATGTTCGCTGAACATTGTTCAGCCACTCTGATCCCCATCCCCCGCAACAACCATTTGGATGTCCAAGATGCGGATGGAAATATGGAAATGGAAATGGATGTGGAAGCAGTGGAGACAAGTGCGTGGGCGGGAATTGGCTTTGCTGGGCGGCGGCGGTGGCGGCGGAAAATGCGAAACACAATTGCCGCTAATAACCCAAGGCGTTTAGGCGAAGCAGAGCGACGCTGGCAGCGGCGTTGTGTTTTAATCGAATTTTATTTGCCGCCGTTAGCCAATGAATAATTCAAATTGATTATTAAAATGTGCGCTCGCATGTGCCTATTGTGTGTGAGTGTGTGTTGTGTGCGAATTTCTGCACACGCACACATGCGCGCATAGCTCTGTAGGCGTTAACATTAGCAACGTTAACATTAGGACGTGTGAGAGCGAAACGGGCTTTCATTAAAACCGTTATCTATGCCAGACGCACGCACCAGACGCAGACGTGCATAAATTAATTACAATTACATACAGAGTGAGAGAGAGAGAGCGAAACACAAGCACACACACACACAGCTGTTCCTGTTGCGGAAGTTTTCGGAAAGTTGAAAATTTTTAAAGAACTAACATTGTGTTAATCGAATATCAGACTTTGAATATTTTTGGGTTAAGATTTAATTGTAATTAATTAATTTCTCATTTGCAAAACTGCACATATTTATTTATTTAGGCTCTTTCATAACAATCTATATAAATAATCACAGAAAAGGGGAGCATTTTTCAACTTTGTCCTTTGAAAACGAATAAATTATAGTTTTTTTATGTATTTGCATTCAAAATTTTCTGCTATTATTATGTTTTAAATGGTTTACATTTTATTATAAATGGGTGTAACAGATATAAATGTGGATATGAAATCAGTTTTAAAATGTGCCCCAAAGTATGCTACAAAATGTAAAATATACATATGTCACTTTTCTGTAATTGAGATACGCATTTATTTTATGAAAATGTAATCTTTTGTTTGTAAAACATCTTTACAAACAAAAGCAATTTCTTAATTTATTAATTTTTCCTAAATTTTTTTATTTCTAAATTTTTAACAATTTAAAAAATTGGCCTGACCTAATCAAACACCAAAAAAGTCGGAGGCTTTCAAGGATTCAAACAAGGCCAAAGGCAAATAAATGTGAGCACAAAAAAGCAAAAACAAGGGTTTACCCTCAATATTATGTCACTTTATTCCCAAAAAGAAAAAAAGAATATAAATAAAGGAAAATAAAAAGAAGCACGATAAAGATAAACAACAACAAACAGCGACAGATGCAGAGCCAGCGGGAACAAACATGCTAACTTATGGCCTGGGCTTAGTCCAACAAAAGCAACAATAATAAAACAACAACAAACAGCAGACATTTCTCTTACGTCAGAGTCTGGCACACACACACACATGCAGAAACACGAACGGAAAATGAGGTTATTGCCAATCCCGTCTGCAATGCTCGAGTAAACATTTTAACCTAATTTTTTTGCACAGGCAACCCAGGGTGTGCGGGGTGAGGTGTGTGTGTGTGTGTATTGAGAGAGGAGACACCCCAGACAATGTGATGCGATATTTTCTGGTACTCGAATTACCAACAAAAAGAAGAAAAAAACATAATAATAACAAAGAAGCTAATATGGCAAAAAATGTACATACAACTTGAATGACCCAACAATACTACACACACCTGTTTCAAAACCAAAGATAAATCAGGAAGATTTTGAGCTTACAGATTTTTAAATCATTTCGAATTTGATTTGAAATTGTTTGATTTTAAGTACAGTTTGAAGAAAATTGAAACCAAAACAAGATCTCATACAGTCCCCAGAAAACTCTAGGATTTTTTAAAACTTTTCTAGAAGCAATGCAATTTTTGAAGTCCCGAATTCCGTGCAAATAAATTCTTTTCTTTATGATGTAAAATTCTTACCATACACTATTTCTAGGTTTTTGAAAGCATAAGATATTTTTTTTACCATTCTCAATTGAAAGTTAAGTGTTGTATTAATGTTTGGATATGTTCCAAATCTAATTAAAAGTTTGTAAGACACTTAAGGATAAACTTGCACTTAAAAGTAATATAATATACTTTTTAGTTCCGAAATGGGGTATAATATTTGTTTGATTCAAGCTTTTTCTTCATTAATGCAGGAATATTTATCACAGAAATATATATTCTATATATAAAGTACACTGCTAAATTAGTATGCCTGTAAAATATAATTATTTGAAACATACTTACCAACACGCACGCAAATCTGACCACACAATTTTACGAGATTTTAATTTACAAAATTGCATTTGCATATTTGTATAATTTACAAAGTCGGCGGCCGCCGACGTCGCCCTCGCCCAAAAATATTTGCGCTGCTCTATTATTTTTTGTTGTTCGCGCAGAGATTTGTCATTTCTTTCATGCTCGCTTGCACACATCAATCGCCAGGTGAGGCGGTGGGGCACTCGGGTGTTAAGACACATAAAGCACAAAATAATAACAAAAAGCAGACTCGCAGGAAAATAGAGGAAAAAGGTGGCCAACGGAATGTGGAACATGTTGAGTTATGCGAATCGGCAGTGTATAGAGATCAGTTGGTATGCAGAAATCATGTAAAGAAGAGACTTTCAGTTTCGTGGAGAGTTTGGGGTTCTATGAAGTATAACTCTGCAAATTAAATAATACTATTGTTTTCTGATTTATCAACAATTAAAAAAAAAATATTTTCAACCCAAGAAAATATGAATAAAATATCTTTTAGCACATAATCTGCATAAATTTTAAAATAATGTATATTTAAAATAAATTTAAACATATTCCTTATTTTAATCTATCTTAAACAAAATAATAAAAATGTATCACTTCTTTATACAGTTAATTTAAACTGGCAAAATCATGTTGCAAAATCGATTGAACCAAAGAGCTGGGCACACTTTTTATCGGTTAATCGGTTGGCGATCATGATGAATAAAAATAAAAGTGAAGTTTTTCAAAATGAACTTTAATAAAATAAAATTTACATATTCAAAATTTACGAGGGTACTTAGGAGTTAAATTCAGCTAAGTCTTAATCCACATCCATGTTTTTTTATTCACTGAGCTTTAATGACGTCACTTTCGTTATCTATCGATAATCAATCGTCGTTAACTAAGTCGCTCTCTCACGTTTTGTTTTTCTTACGAACTCTTATATACAAAGTTTACCGCAAATGCCTGGAAATAAAAATATAAAAACTGTGAAAGCCGGGTGTACGGCTTCAAGCACCCGCAAAAAGCCCGTCAAACTAAGTCTCTCCGATTTCCACACGCTTCTAGATCAGAACAAAACTCCGGAAAATGATCAAAAGATGAAACCAGCAAGGAGTGCCGCAGAATTGCATGTTTGGCAAAGCGGTGGAACTCGTGGTCGTGGCATTTGTTTTGATAGGAATCCCAGTGATCCTAAGCACCAGAACCAAGTTACCCAGGTGGCAAGAAGTCCGGGAGGAGCCAGTCCCAAAGCCACGAAGCACTTAGCTGAAGCGAGTATCTTTAGAGAAGATATCAAAAACTCTACCACAAACAGAGAATCAACACAAAATGGTCATTACGAGAAGTCCAAAGTAATCTTTAAAAATCAAAAGTCCTCCAAGAACTCAAAAGAGCTCAATATTCTTTCAACAATTCCCGAAGATCCCGGGACCAATGGAAATCTTAAAAATAGTAATATTACTATACTGAAAAGACCCAATCAGCTTGGTTCTGGCCGTGGACGTTCTCAAACCCAAGTGCGATCCTGTCCAAGGATTCCAACGCCTCCAAGAGATGTACCGCAGGAGCTGGTGCCAGTGGATCGCATGACCTCGGCAGACTTTCGGCATGACTACAGTGCTCATTTGGAAAATATGCGAACCCGGCTGAAGGGCCAACAGCACATGCATTTCTTTGCAACGGCCATCCAGCAGAATGAGCATCTCTTCAAGGGTCGCAGCATTCTGGTGCTCTGCTGCGGTCCCGGAACACTGGCCCTCATGGTCGCCCAGGCGGGAGCGAGAAGGGTCTACGCCGTGGACTATTCCCAGGTCACCGGCTATACGGAGTTGGTGGTGCGAGAGAATCACATGAAGAATATCATAAAGGTTATGCATGGTCGCATAGCCGCTATAAGGCTGCCTGAGAAGGTAGACGGCATCGTATGCAACTGGATGGGGCACTGTCTGCTATTTGAATCGGAGATCTTAGAGGTCCTGGAGGCACGCGATCGCTGGCTTAAGAAGGGAGGCTTCATTCTGCCCGATCTGGGTTCGCTATATATCTTGGGATCCGAGGAAAGAACGCTAAAGAACGATCGCTGCAATTGGTGGCTGAGTGTCTATGGATTCAACATGAACGCCATGCGTCAGTATGCCCTGGCCGAGCCCCGATATGCCAAGACTACGGGAAAACACATACTGACCCTGGCCCATCGCATCCTAAGCCTGGACTTGAACACGGCCAAAAAGGAGGATCTGTTCATAGATCGCCCCATAAGGCTACAGGTCAAGAATCAGGGTTGTCTGGAGTGCTTCCTGCTCTACTTCGATGTGGAGTTCAGTCACTCACACTCACCCCTTAAGTTGAGTTGCAATCCCTGCCTGAGGCTACCCTACAAGAACCTCTGGCAGCAAACCGTACTCTTTGTGGAGAGATCCTTTGTGATGCGTCACGGTCGCCATTATATGGGCAACCTGAGGTTCAAGCCCCTGCGGCCGGGCAGCCTCAAGGAAATGGAAATTCAGATTGAGTTTTTCGGATGTGAAAAATCGGACGATCAGTGGTACGGTGGCTATTGCGATCGTTTGGTGGCCAAGCGGTGGCTCATGCTGGAGCACTTTCAGACTGTCAGTGAGGTGGCCAGTTGCCAGGATGAGCTAGAGGGAAATGCCCAGTATTTCTAGGTGGTTTCTCTAGACCATAAGCTTTTATTTATTACTAGTTTATAACTATTCCTATATCTTGACTGATTTCTAATTGATTTTATGTTATCCTTGCAGATGCTATCGGTACAGACGGCCGGCTGCGCGGGAATGGAGCGGCTCGGCGTTCCGACCCGCACATCTTTAAGCACACCACCCGATGATAGGTGAGTACCATAAACATTTCCATATTTGTTTTATATGGATAACTCATAAAATAATTATTTTTCAGGGATCAATTTAGATGTAGAATGCGCGTAGATGCGCTCCAGGCATGTGAGCTTCTGGCTGTACGTGGCGAGACTGTGATTCGTGGCGCCGCCGGCAACAACCAGCATCATCAACTCCAGCAACAGCAGCAGCAACACCATCTCCATCACAGCAGCATCGGCAGCAGCAACAAGCAACAACATTCCCACCATCAGCAACCACGCATGACAACTCCAAGCACGCACAACTCCGGCGGAGCAGGAGCAGGAGGAGGAGGTGACCACCATCAGCAGCAGCAGCAGCTGAGCAGCAGCAACAGCAACAACAACAATAGTATTAGCAGTAATGTGGCGCGAGGCGGCATTGAAGCCACCACGCTCAAGTACGGCAACACCGGCAGCGGGAGCGGGAGCGGTTGCTACAAGGGCGACTGCGGCAACTCCTCAACAGGATCCTCCTGCAGTTCGCTCCAGAGCCACAGCAACGACCACCACCAACATTACCAGTACCAGCTGCAGCAGCAGCAGACGCCTCGCTGTCCCCACCACGTACCACTGCCGGACAGCGAGTACGGACAGGATCGCCATCTGCAGATCAGGAGCAGCTATCAGGTGGGTTATTCTAGCAAGAGTAAGATAATTTATGGCAAGCTAATGATTTCAATTTATTCTTCCCCTGCAGCAATCGGAGATCACCAGGTCGTACACCAAACCGCCGCCCAATAAGACAGTGCGGGACGTGCCCGAGCAGATCTCGGCGGGCGGCTGCGGCGTCTCCAGCTCCAGCTACCGTCTCACCACGCTCCAGGCCGCCTCCTCCACGTACTCGCCCACGGGCGCATCAGTGTCTGCCTCCTCATCGTCCAGCAAGTCCAAGCCAAATGCCATTAGCAAGTTCTTCTCGCGGATCAGTTCGCCCAAATCGCCGCCAAGCTGTTCGCTGTCCTCAGTCGCCTCTGCATCTGCCTCCTCCGCGTCCTCCGTATCCATGTCATCGTCTGCCTCTTCGCTGGCCTCCTCCGCCTGCGTGTCCACGTCATCGTCGGCCTCCTCGCTGGCCGCAGTGCCTCTGGCCACGCTCCCAGTGTCGAATGCCTCGCTGCTGAAGAGTACCGCCTGTGGCTATGGCACGAATCCAAGTGCAACGCACATATACGCTGGACTGGGGCCCAGCACGCAGCTGCTGACTAGCTTAGGAGCCGGAGTTGGAGGAGGAGCAGCAGCGGGAACGCCTAGCGGGAATTGCAGTCCGGAAAGAATACCCACACCGCCGCTATCTGTCTCTGTGCCGATTGGTGCTGGCCTGCAGCCGCTGAGGACAAGCGGGAGTAGTAGCAGCACCGCCAGCTTACCCGCCGCCACCGAGACGACTTCAGCCACTCAGTCTTCCTTCTCCGCTGGAGCGACGGGGGATCTCCTCCCGCTGACCACGATGAGCCGCAATAATTCCAACTCTAGCATGATGAGCTGCCACTGCAGCTGCAATAGCCGAAATTGCAGCCACTGTGCAGCCAACTCATAACTGAGCTCGTGTTAAGTTTAAAACTACAATTAAAATGTACCGGGGATGCTGCAGGAGCAACAAGAGATTTCCAAGGCAGAGAGCAAGAATGCTCGAGGATCACTGGCTCTGCTGGAAACATAAAAACTAATGATTGAGTGCAACTTATAGATAGATCGTTTTCGGGAGCTAGTGATTTCCCATTGTTGTAAAATCTCCAACATCCCCAGCATATATATACATATATACATCTACGGCATATATTTTTTTTATGTTAGCCTATGTTTAAACTATTATGTTAAAGTTTAACAGATTTATTTTGTGTAGGTCTGTCGCCAACTTTTGCGCTGGTACGAAAAGACTGTTTATTAGTCAGAATTTAATTTGTAAATGGAGTTAATAGTAGAGAAGAAACGACGGTTAGAGAATGAGTTCGGGGGAAAGGTAAGGAAAGGAGGAGAGAAGACATAGCTGCGCTGCCGCCTTTAAGCACTCACCAACAACATAGACCATAGAGAAAGGTTCATTTAGTTATTGTAACATCATTTCCATTCGCCACATGAATTTCGTTTTTTTATGTATAAAATTTGAATAACAAAACGGCAAGAGGAATGAAAGAAAGTAATAACGAAAATAAGTGAATATGTAATGTAATTTTATGAATGAATATTGTATACACACACACACATTTTAGTTTGAATAACTCTAGTTCTTAACGAAAAGCCACTCTTAACTATACTCTGTCCCTCTACCCCTCTGTCCCCTATTATTATTATTATTATTATAATTATTATTATTCTTATGCATGGCCCATGTGCTGGAACACACGAAACACACCACACACAATTTTTAGTTCAATTGAAATTTGTATTTGTATATTTGCTAACGGAATTACAATGTAAAAACGAAAAAAAAAAACAAACAAAAAATGAAATGAAATCTATGTAAACCAAATTGTAGAGAAATTTCTTGTTTTTATTTTAATTTTTTTTTGCTATTCTTCCTTTGGGGATTTCTGCTGGGTTAAATCGGGAAATTTGAGAAATCAAGGAAATAACTTTAAAAATATGAGTCCTTATACTTCACTTGAATCTCTTGCTTTAATAATCCACAAGTTTATTTATTTGAATTTCCCGCCATCATTTGAAATCGAACTGACATGATCGTGCCGGGTTATCGATAAATTTCCAGTGTTGAAACGATATTTTGCCTTTAAGCTAAAAGTTAGTTTAAATTTAAATATATTTGGCAAATAAAAGCGGGATTGATTCTAAATTGAATAAAGTATTTCTGAAAATTTGTAATCCTTTCACTCGAATAGTAGACTTTTTGTGTCTTTAGTTTAGAAAAAAGTAAAACAATTTAACGAATAAAGCCCACTGCAATGTAAATTTTAAGCACAAGTAAAACATTTTAGATCATTTTGGTAATTATTATTATAATTAGAGATCTCACCCGTTTTTTTTTTATTCCGACAAATGTATAAAATGTCGTCTCCAAACACATAAAATCCTTAATACAATTTAAATAAAAAATATCAAAGAAATTAAGAAAGGAAAATGGTTTCAAGAACATACGATCCATTAAATCAAATTTAAACCACATTTAACCGACAATTTAGAGGGAGAAACTAGGAAAATATGATGATAACGAACTCAAAATAATGCAAAAAGAAAACAAAACAAACTTTACTAAGCCAACAAGTCCTAAAAGCCTACAATTTAAAAACATACAATATATAGCGGATCTAGCTCGATGTCTATGGATCAACGGATACTTAAAGTAACGAAACCGGAAATAGCCCGAAATATCACAGATCAGCAAACAGGAGACAATGATTAACTAAAAAAACTTAGTAATTAATTTATTAAATAGGTATAAACGAATTAAGTCCAGCTAAATTATCGAAGCGAGCTCGAAATTCGAAAAACGAAGGAAGAAACACGAGATCGTGAATCAGCTACACATATTTACACATTTATACAAATAATTATATTCTTAAATATAATTTACGTAAACAGGCCTAATTTCAACTACCTCCAAAACTGTTTTTAAATTAAACAATTAAATTTAAACGAAGATCAAGTCTACGAATTATGTTTAGCCAAAACTGAACGGTAACTAAGTAAATCAAATGATAAAACAAAAGAGATATGATTAAATTATAGAAAATCAACTGATTGAATTACAACTTTTGAGGAAATTCAAGCCGATCGATCGATTAATTCAGACAACAAATCAACAATCATTGACAAGTAATTAATTTTACACTTTATATATACGATATATAATATATATAACGATATGCTATCTCTGTACATTTAAATCGAGAATACAAATCGAAGCGCACACGAGCTGCGTTTAGAAAATGCGAAGCCGTCGACTGATATTTATAACAAAAGATAAATATATATGAATAAAGTAAAGATCACAAGGAAATCACCAGAGAGATTCATTTGTAAATACACCGCGAATGCAAGACAATGCGCAGAGGAGCATTATGTTAATGTAAGCCCACACTCCGAACAGTACCCATCATAGTCCACGATCCCTCCCTCAAAATCCCGTCCTTACAAATTCGAACTAATGTTTCGATTCCGATCTCCCGCTGGAAAAATTGCACCCACACACTAGCGAAATTTTTTAAAGCGCATTAAGCCAGACGTCTAAAAACATAATAAATCTATATATAAATCGATATATATATCTAAATACATATATATATTAAATGAATACCAATTATTGTTGTTGTCTCATAAAAAAAAAAATTCAAAAACCATGAAAACAAAAGTAAAGAAAAAACAAAAGCAAATTTAAAATATATTTCCAAAATATATAGAATATAAACTTTGAAAGCCAAAAATACCCTACCCACTTTGTTTCTTTTAAAAAGTTAAGAGTGTGAACATTGAACGAGTGATAATATCTCTCTAAGTAGCTATAAGTAGTCTGGAAATAGAACTGTTCAAGAGTTTGATAGACGTTTATAAGCTTTTATCTCCGTTTAGCTCTGACTGACTGATTAGCCCATATCAACGCCAAAAGTTAAGGCTTTCCTTTGGTGCGTCATACTCCGCCTCCACTCCCTTAGTTCATTTTTATCAGAAAAGTCGAGAGGTGACACAGTTTAAATGCCCCATAAATTAATCACAAAGTTAGAGGACTCCATACAATTTGTCCAACATCATGCTCCAGTGAATCATAAACTGTATTTAGATTTCTGTGAAGATAGAAAGCCACTCCAAGTCAACACATGCTCATCAATTTGCATTAATGAGTTGCACAAATCCAGGCAACGTTGTTAGACGGTGTCTACACTAGTGGGTCGCCTTGAAAGACGGTGAAATTCTCACGTATTCCTTATCGCAGCAACAACTCATCAGACAGATTGTGGAAATAAAACAGCAAATAGTAATTGACCGAAAAAGGCGAGGGTATCGCGGGATGCGACGGGGCGAGAGTACAACCGATCGGAGCGATTTTTGCACTTTTGATAAGTGGTTAAACATAAGCAAAGGTTTGCCAGCGGCACGCGTCCAGTGCTTCCAGGTCCGTCCAACCGCCAACAGCTCCTAAAAAAGGGAAATCCAGAGCAAACTTATCGGCAAATTTACAACAGCCATTAAAAGTAGACGCTCGCACCGGAAATCTATTAGGCAATCAGTCAACCAATCCGTCCAATTATGTCGCAGCTGTACGATCTCACGGAGGTGGCCCAGCAAAATGGCAAGAACGGCAAGCCCTGCTGGCTGATCATCAAGGGAAACGTGTACGATGTCACTAAGTTCCTCAGCGAACATCCCGGCGGCGGCGATGCGCTCCTCGAATATGGCGGCAAGGATGCCTCCAAGGCATTCAAGCAAGCTGGACACTCCAGCGATGCCGAAAAGGATCTGAAGAACTACAAAATCGGTGAAATAAATCCAGCAGCGCCGCCCATTCAAATCCAGCCCACTTCTGGGGCAGCCAAGAACCCGGCGGAAAACATAATATCCGGCGATCCCCAGCCGGCGAAGAAAAGCTCCGGCGGTTTCCTTTGTTGCTGCTAGAAGTGCTTCAACGCGTGTCATATAATTGATTTATTAACATAATAGGCTCAGGTCGTTATTAATTTAGTATAATTAATTTGTAACTAGGTCTAAGGTTCATCTCTCTCATACTCATCGTGTCCATACAAAACTAGCCTAAGAAGATCAACTCTGCTTACCTCGCGATCTGAATAAATTGCAAACAAATCCGGCGGAGCAACTCCACCGACTCTTAATTGAAAAAAATTAAACTAACTCCAACCGCCGCTAGTCCCTTGGTTCCTCGGCATCCGCCGGCGGATCACTGTCGTTCCTAGCTTGGAACACTCCGCAGGCAGCGTCAAAGTATTCCATCGCAAAGCTCGTCACATTCACCGTGTGGTTTCGCAGGTAGTGATAGAATCTACTCGACTTGCGCTCCTGCCCAGCTCGCTCCTTCTCGCTGCGGCAAATGGACCGCAAGTTGGGTTCAAAGTCCAGCGCCTTGGCGGACGCGGAACGCATTATTCCGTTGCCCAGATGATCGCAAATTGTCACTCTGGAACGGGAAAGTGAAAGGATTTGTATATACATATTTATAAGGATTACTTTTGAGAATGCCAAATAAAACATTTTCTATAAGTAACCTAAGTGTAATACAAGATTCTCGAGTGGTTTCACACGAACGTTAACTTTATCTTTTCGCGAAATATTCTGGCGAACAATTTTATGAATGATTGTGCTTTTTTGACAGCTAAACGATCGGTCATTCTCACGATATGGCTTTAAAAACTATGATATGCAAAAAGGAAAACAATCTTATATGACTGCCAGACGTTAAAAAAGCCCTGACTTCCTTTTACCATCCATTATTGTTATGACAGCTATACGGATTATACAGTTTTCAACATATTTTTAAACAGTAGTCATTGACTCGAGATTAGAGTACCTTAAATACAACGAAGAGTTTTCCAGCTTCCCCCTCTATAGCTTTTATTATATATTACATTCTGACTCAAGAAAAATTAATAATAATTTACCTTTGTGCTGGCTTGTCGAAGAGGTTGTAGGGACACTCCTTGGCCGCCAGTCCGGTTTGGAGAGCCTGCTCCACCAGCAGGTGCGCCATGTCCTCCGACAGATGCAACTGCAAGCGATCGCTGCAATCCCTGCTCGAGTCCATCAGTGCAGCCACCGAAATGTTGTCATAAAAGGCAGCTAACGTGGCGAGGGGTGATGATGTGCTGTTGTTTGCAGCATCGCTCTTTTGGCCAGTGGCGCTGCTTAACCAGGCCTTCTTTGGTGAGCGGGACTTCCGCTTGGCAGTGTTTCTACCACCTCCAGGTGGCTGCTGCTCCTTCAGGAGCGGTGAATTGGATATAAGATCGGTGAGATTCAAGCGGAGCAGGCCAAAGTCCACGGGAAAGGGTATCCGGTGCTGAACGTTCTGCGGGCAGGTGAAGAACTCAAACAATCGCTGATGGATGCGACTGCCATCGACGGTAGCTAGCCGGCTGTGTGAGTTTTTGCTCGGCGATCTTACGGCTCCCGTTCTTCCACCGGTTGGATCACCACCACTTTGAATATAAAACTGCAGCTCCATGAGAGTCTTCCTCAGATTCTGCGCATTGTAAAGATACAGGGATATCAACTCGTCCAGCTCAATAGGACAGTTCTCCATAAGGGACAGCACAGCCAGGAACCTGGAGATGTTCAAGGCGTTTGGGGCTTGGAAATGGATCTGATTCTGTTGCATCAGACGCTGCAAATGCGCGCTATTTGGATCGGTGGCCACCACAATTACCGGTCTCTTAGAACTGGCTGCCAAGGTGTATATGGCCTCAGTAAAACCAGCATCCATGTTTTCGAAGACAATGTCTGCGTCTTCTATAAGGATCAGGGATTTGCGCTCATCGGACGGAGGTTCATTGGCCTTTGCTTTGGCTTTTAGACCGCTCTTCTGCAACTTTTGGAGCAACTGCTGCGAGGATCCGCCACCTGCCGGCTTGCTATCCTTTCTGATCTGATGCGACTGTGTGGCTTCTTGGAGCTCCTGAATCAGCTTCTTTCCCGTCCGCTTCATCCCAGCATTGATCTCCAGTACATTGAAGTTCATATCGTTCGCCAAGGCGAAGACAGCATTGGTTTTTCCACTGGACGAAGGTCCAACCAGCACCATTGTGTTGCTATTCACTCCCATAGAGCTCGAATCGTTGCCCATGTCAAAGGTAGAGTCATCCATGGTCTGCGAGTTGCGGTTACTGCCACCGTTCCCACTCCAGCTGGCCAGGAATTCTCGGAGCTCCTGCACGGGCGTTAGGTTCACCAGAACCTGCTCAAAAAGCAGCGGTTTGTACTTTTCGGTGAAGAGCAGCTCGCCATTGGGAGCCGAGGATGGCGGCTTCGCCTCTTCATCATTCTGATCCATAGATCGCTGCTCCATCGACCGACGTGAGCGCCGTGTAACCACAAAGGATTCACCCACCTGCTGCGTATCGTGCGAACTGTCTATGGCGCTGAAGTGACGATACTTCTCCCGCATCTGATTGTAGCACTTGAAGGTGGGAAAGCGGTCAAAGTCGTTCTTCCAGAGCTTTACAAATCCACGCTTGTTCTCCAGCTGGGGCAGAATTGCGTAGTCAAGCTTGGAGCTGGAGCTCTTACTTGATGTAAAATCTGCTGGGACACAGCTGGTGAAACCACTCGTCCTTGTACGACGTTTGCTGGCCGTAGACGTTGTGTTAATAGTAGTGAACCCCGTGCTTTCTTCCTCCTCTCTCAAGGAAAAGGGAAGTACCAGAGGTTCGTCGCTTGATGCATAACTCTCGTAGCCAACGTGCGCCACACGCGGAAACACCTCATAGCTCTCCTCGTACATTTGCTCGTGGTTCTTTTGGCGGATCTGCTCCTGTCGGATTTTATCGGGAACTCCGGACTGCAGGAAAGCCTGGCGAGCCTTAAGAACCGAGGGATCCGGGCTTGGCTTGGGCAACTGGCGTACAAAAAGCGGCGCTAGTTTCTTTGGTGTACTTGCCGGATTGCTATTGTCCAGATCGATGATCTCCACAGATTCTTCGGCCTTTGGGGCTTTCGCTTTTGCGGCAGTTTTGGTGGGACTCGTCTCCAAATCGTAATCGTAGCGCGCCTTGCCCGCACAAGAGCGGCGTGGTCGGCCCGATGGCGTCGATTCCACATCTACAATGGGCGTCTCCTGCTGGCTCTTCCTCCTCTGCGTTCTTCGTTTGGGCGTCTCCAGGGGAGGTGTTTCTATCGCAATGGGAAGCTTTTCGGCCAGACCCTTGGGTGATTCCACCTTGGCAAAGTATCCCAGCAGACTGTCTCGCTTTTTGGTTGGCGAAGACAGCTTGGCGAGGAACTCCTCAGTTTCTGGATCTGGCTTTTTGACTTCTGCGCTGGCTACCGGAGCTACTTCTACCGAACTGAGTCGGCGACTTCGTGGCCTGCCCCTAGGGCGTTTGACCGTTGGCTTAGCGGGAGCTGATGATGGAGCTGAGACCTCCTTCTGATCAGCCTTGGTTAGCATTTTTTTCAATCTAAGGGATGAACAAATTAATAATTATTTTTTTTTAAGATTCCTAATCTTAATAATTTCTATTATTTGATTTTTAGTACGAATTTTACAAAGGCAAGCCGAAGAGGACAATAATAATGTCTTTCCTGGGCTCTTATCCTCTTAAAGCTAAGACACGTGCCACAATCGACTTAAGCTAACCCCTAAATCCATTTACAAACTCACCTCTTAGCCCTTTGATCCATTTGCAGTTCGATGAACTCCCCGCGAGCTTCGTCCGCGAGCCTCCGCTTGGCGCCACCCTTGCGCTCGTTCCACTCTTGGAGCAGCTGCTTCCGCTTCGTTTGCGGCGTGGCACCGCTGCCGCTTCCCTCCTCCTCTTGATTGGCGGGGGATTCGGCGCCGCCTTCGTTGACGCCGATGGAGCGGTTGCGGGCATTCATCATGAACTCGAAAACGTTGGTGGTTGCCTTTGACTTAGGAGTCTGGACTGGAGAGGAGACCACGTTCTCGGGCTTGCCGGCCTTGGCAAAGTGCTTCATGATGCTCTGGTGATCGGCCACGGGTGTGCTACACTTGAGGGGACTGGAGCGCTTCCGGCCGTTCCTCAAGCCGTTCTCCTGCGAGGACTTCTCTCGCAGCGGCTGCGGCTTCTCTTTGTCCGGCTTCAGGTCTTTGTGAGGCTTCTCCTGACTTCCGCTTTCCGCGAGGAGAGCGGCTCTGCGCTTCTCCTCGCGCTTCCGCTTGTGCTTCTCGCGATGCTTCTGCTTCACCGAGTGCAGTACCTCCTCCATGTTCTGGAGGATCAGCTTGGACTTGGCGCTGGGCGGTGCACGGAGCACGAATGGGGATGAGGGCTCTACCGGATCCGTGCCGGCATTTCTCGGGGGCGTTCCTGGGGGACTACTCGCAGTGGCAGTGGCAATGTGCTCGCTTGTAAGACAATTTACATCGGTCATTTTCTGCGATCGCTTCTGGGTTTGTTCTTTCTACGTTTAGTACATGTTTTGCTGGGTGTGTGTGCGTGAGTGTGTTTGGTGTGTCTTTTGTGGGTTTCTTGTTGTTTTTTTCTAAGTGTTGAAGCGTCGGGATTGTACGGAATAATACGAAATTATACTGAAGCCAAACTCAAAAGATCGCAACTATCAGGCGGGGAAACGCAAGAGGCAAAAGCTAAATAATACAATAATAGAGAGTGAGATCTACCTTCGCTGCGATTCTTTCGTTTCGATTCTGGATTTTGTTGCACTCTCGCTAGCCTCCCACACGCACACACACTGCCGCAGTAGCACGAGCGCCGCCGCGTTGGTCACGTTTCTCTAGCTAACGGTACAGGATGATCCCCAAGTTGTCACTGCAATCTGGGATCCAAATCAGGCGTTTTTAATCATTTTAGTTGTGTTTTTCGGCATTAAAACAGAGAACAAAGTGTGCTGGTCGAGAAAAAAGGCGCGAAGGAATAGTGTTAAGAAGCGTTCGTTGTGTGGTGATTTACAACACTGAAACAGTGTGGTCAGTCGTCGAGGAACCGAGAGCACCCGAACGGTCATACCATCACAAGTAAATATAAATAAAATAAGTTAATTAACTATAGCTTAAAAATAAACGTGCATAGATTGTTGAGTTGCCAGATTCGTGACAATGTCAACCTACTACTTTGTTATTGTTGGCCACAATGATAACCCCATCTTTGAGAAGGAATTCAGCACGGTGAACAAGGAGCTGCGGGTATGTAGTCAGAAAACCCCAAGGAAAGCAGAAGAAAACGCTCTAAAACCCCTATTTAACCCGTAGAAGGAGGACCACAGGCACCTGAGCCAGTTCATTGCCCACGCAGCTCTGGATCTGGTGGACGAGCACAAATGGAAGACGGCCAACATGCAACTAAAGTCCATCGATAGATTCAACCAGTGGTTCGTCTCCGCCTTTATCACCGCCAGCCAAATCCGGTTCATCATCGTCCACGACAACAAAAACGACGAGGGCATCAAGAACTTCTTCAACGAGATGTACGACACGTACATCAAGCACTCCATGAACGCCTTTTACCGTATCAATACGCCCATTAAGTCGCCCATGTTCGAAAAAAAATCGGAGATCTTCGGCCGAAAGTATCTGTTATCCTAAATTTGTAGCGAGTTCTTAGCAATAAGTGTAAATATGATTAAATTTAGTGAAAACAGTAAACAATATTTTTTTGTTTGAACTGAGCCCCAAGGTCTGAAGTTCTTTCAGTAACCATAAGAAATAAGTAATACTTTTGTTTACAATTTGTTTTTAATTTATTTAGAAAAGCAGTCTAGGCTTAACTCTTGATGGACTTGGTTCAACTCTCTTTTTACTCGATGCGTCCTCGTATCAAATCTAAAACGATTCAACGCTCGCCTCCAGACTGGAGTAAACTACTTAGATGTGTGGGGATGAACAACGCATGGAATCAATTGGAAACTAAAGCAACAAAGATATACGGAATTTGCGTGAAGGGGTGTCCGTTCTGAAATCTCTTGAGGTGAGGCTCCCACGGCGCACTGAGCACGGCTTAGTGCTTCTTGTTCTTGCCGGTGCGCTCGTATTTGCTCTTGGACTGATGCCACAGCCCCAGAGGAATGGCCAGGGAGGGAAGGGTCATCACGGCGAAGGCGACCCAGTCGAAGAAGTGGGAGGAGAAGCGCTTGTTGTACTCGTTCAGGTTGACAATGCCACCCTCACCGGGCTCGGAGCTGACCGCCAGCTGGAGCTGTAACGAGATAGATAGGATAAGGTAAGTACTAATTCTTATCAACTCTTAAAACCAAACTGATAAGACAGAGTAGAATCCGGAATATCCTAGTCCAAAAATACTACTTACCAGCTCGGACTCTTCCACGGCCTTGTAAGACACCTCGGCGGCGGTGAAGTTGAAATAGCCGAAGGCCTTGGGCCTCACCACCAGGACGTGGGTGAAGTTATTCTGGGGAGCAATCCTGTCAACAACGGCGGTGGGCTGACCCCCCACAACCTCGAAGGCATCCGGATGGAAGCCGCTGTCTACGAGGCGCACCTTGGTGGCGGCTCCGTTGCCCACATTAAAGATGGTGTAGCGCACCAACAGGTCGCTCTTCTCCACCAGGTACTTGTTCAGGATCTGCTTGGAGACCAGAAGGCGGGCGCGGGTCTCGTCCTCCGACAAGCAAACGCTAAAAACAGCGCTGAGGGCGCACAGAAGGAGCAGGTGCTTGAACATCCTGCAATCACACAGAGATTAGTTCACGTTTCACTTTTTTTGTAGACGTGGAAGGGTCGAACGCGGAAAAGGGGGAAGCCGAACAGGGCACCGTTTTTCAATCGATTTATTCCATTTTTATAACATAACGATGTTCCGAAAACAGATCGATCACAACTATAGATAATTACTTTTGTAATTTTAATACTTACTTGAATGTTGGCTGTTTCTTTTGCGACTATTTTGGAAATGAATTCGGCCGCTTTCTCGTTGCTTCGTGACGTGGAACTGTCAAATCTTCGTGTGTCAGAGCTGCCCACTCCGTGAATAGGGTTGCCAACACAACTGTCAAAAAACCCCTAAGATGCGTCAAAAAAAGGTTTCAGGAATGGGTAAAATCCTGCATTAAGTGTCATCATAGAGGTGGAGAACATGGCTTAATTAAATGCATTAAATTCAAAAAATTAAGTAATTATAGAAAATTAAAAAGTTACATTTTAATTTATTAATCTACAATATTGCATTGCGTTGTTAAATTTCTGCAAACTTTTAACATTGGCGCTTTGTTGTTTAAAAAGGCACTAAACAAATGTAAACAAAACGCTTTTTCTTTTGTTTTTATAGCTGTAGCTATTGTTTAGTGGGACTTGGCTTAATATTTATGCTTTTTCGCTGGCTGTGGGTTTTTTATTTGCATATTTTCTGCGCAAAACAGCTGTTTGCCGGCACCTGAGAATGCCCTTGAATGACATTGCACCCTACAGAAAGCTTTTGGGCTTATGCGTTCACCAACCAGGATGACGAAATGACGGTAAATCATTATGAGGTAGAGAAATTCTAAATGTCTAACATAAAGTAACCGAATTTATGGGACTTTCGTCGTTATAAAGACACACCCCCAACTATAGATTGGGGATGACTGGCGGCACGCATCGATGATAGCGCTTATCGGGATCGGCATAGCCGAACCTCTTAAGAGTCGCGTTATCAGTGGGAGGCGAAAACGCTGCGCTGTGCTCGACACTCAATTTTCATCGCACGCAAACGCGGGTCGGTCCTCCAGTTGGAATACAGCCAGCAGCCGGAAAACTCCAGTCCAGTGACATGTCGCTATCGGTGGAAATTGTTGCCACAACGCCCTACGAGGGTCAGAAGCCAGGCACTAGTGGATTGCGCAAAAAGGTTCGCCACCGTAAACGGCACAAAATTTAGTGATTTCATTTCATCTTAACTTGTGAAATCCCTTCCTGAAATCTCGCAGGTGAAAGTGTTCACCCAGGCAAACTACACTGAGAACTTTGTCCAGGCCATTTTGGAGGCCAATGGCGCTGCCCTGGCGGGATCCACTCTAGTGGTCGGTGGCGATGGTCGCTTCTACTGCAAGGAGGCTGCAGAGCTCATTGTTCGTCTGTCTGCCGCCAATGGTGTCTCCAAGCTGCTGGTGGGCCAGAACGGCATCCTTTCTACGCCCGCCGTCTCCAGTCTGATTCGTCACAACAAGGCCTTGGGTGAGTGCTTTTCCGCATAGGTATAGGCGGAGTCCACTGTGCTCGTAAAGATTTTAATTGATAAGAAGCATCACCTATTGCCATAATCAACCAACGGGGTGGATGGCGCTCTGTTAACAGGCAGAGGTCGTCTCTGGGGTCGTATAGTAAACAGGCTTAACAGAGACTGGCTTAAAAAGTTAAAAAAAAGTTTTAATTATTAAAAATATTAAAACAAAATAAACTAAAAAGTTTCTATATAAACAATTTAAGAAACATTTATTATTCATTTCAAAAGCCATTATTATCCTGAATAATTATAAAAATATTTTTATAAAATTAGAGGAAAACGTAATTACGTTACGTCATATTAAAGGGAGTTCAATTACGTTAAATATTTCCTATTATTATGTTAACTTTTACTAACCTTTTTCTTAGGTGGCATCGTTCTGACGGCTTCCCACAATCCCGGCGGTCCCGAGAACGATTTCGGCATCAAGTTCAACTGCGAGAATGGCGGCCCCGCCCCAGACGCCTTCACCAACCACATCTACAAGATTACCACCGAGATCAAGCAGTACAAGTTGGTCCGCAACCTGCAGATCGACATCTCCAAGGTGGGCGTGACTTCATTCGACGTGGCCGGCAAGCCCTTCACCGTGGAGGTGATCGATTCGGTGGCCAACTACGTGCGCCACATGGAGGAGATCTTTGACTTTGCCAAGCTGAAAGATTTCGTAAGTGGCAAGGCTACGGGCAAGCCCTTGAAGATGCGTATCGATGCGATGAATGGAGTTACTGGCTCCTATGTGAGGGAGATCTTCCTGAACCGTTTGGGTGCCTCTGAATCCTCGGTGGTGCACACCACTCCGCTGCCGGACTTTGGGGGTCTGCATCCTGATCCGAATCTAACCTATGCAAAGGATCTCGTAGATACTGTTGCCCAAGGAGACTATGATATCGGAGCCGCCTTCGACGGAGATGGTGATCGTAACATGATCATCGGCAGCAAGGCGTTCTTTGTGACGCCCAGCGACTCGCTGGCCGTGATTGCCCACTACCTGGAGGCCATCCCCTACTTCCAGAAGAATGGTGTTCAGGGATTCGCCCGCAGTATGCCCACCGCCTCTGCCGTTGATTTGGTGGGCCGAAAATTGGGCAAGGAGGTGTTCGAGGTGCCCACAGGCTGGAAGTACTTCGGTAACCTTATGGACGCCGGCCGTTTGTGCCTGTGTGGCGAGGAAAGCTTTGGAACCGGCTCTAACCACATCCGCGAGAAGGATGGCATCTGGGCGGTACTAGCCTGGATCTCTGTGATGCAGCACACCGGCAAAGGCATTGAGGATATCCTAAAGCAGCATTGGTCTGTGTACGGACGCAACTATTTCACCCGCTACGACTACGAGGAGTGCGCCTCCGATCCCTGCAATGACATGATGACCACAATGGAGAAGGCCATCACTGATCCGGCGTTCGTGGGCAAGAGTTACTCCAGTGGAGGCAAAACCTACAAGGTCAAGGAGGCGGACAACTTCAGCTACACGGATCCGGTGGACAAGTCGGTGGCCACGAAACAGGGCCTGCGCATTGTCTTCGAGGACGGCAGTCGCATTGTGATGCGTCTCAGTGGAACCGGAAGCTCCGGAGCCACCGTGCGGTAAGTTCTCCAGGGTTTTCTATTTATCGGAATTTCATGATAACCTCTTTTCTACAGCTTGTACATTGATTCATATGAGAAGGAGAACGTTTTGGGACAGGCAAGTGTGATGCTGAAGCCCCTTATCGACATTGCTTTGGAGATCTCTCAGCTGCCCAAGTTCACCGGGCGTAACGCTCCCACCGTCATCACGTAAGGACCTAAGCTGGAGTTCCTACCCGGAATAGAATTCACTGAGATTACTATTAACAACCCCTCCAACTACAATCTCCTGTACTTGTACCTCAGCGAGGCATTTCCTTGTTATGTTTGCGGATTTATTAAAGTTTGTGTGAAGCCCAAACCTTACTTTGTGGGCGTAGCCAGATACTCAAACTCGCTGAGTAAGATGTTGGGAATGCGCTGCTCCAGCACTCTCAGAGGCAGGCGTGCGGTGCGTATAAAGGCCATTAGGAAATGTAGGGCAGTGACAGCGTCGGGTCCGAGGATATTCTTGTCCCTGCAAAAAGAAAGCATAGCTTTAACACAGTTCCTATGGAGTCTATGTAGCTCGTGGCACATACAGTAACTGCGCTTCAGCAACGGTCACCACGTACTGGCTCATGTAGGATATATACAGCATCTTCACATTCTTATGGAACTGTTGCAGAATGGTTAGCAGACCCACTACAAAAGGCACACAATCTATGACATCTTTGGCTGACTTGGGCAACAGGCAGTCCGTGTTCGTAGAGTGCTGCAGGCGACCCTGATGGGCAATGGTGAACAGGAACAGGAACAGCGATACATTGTGACTGTTTTTGGTGATAACAAAGACCTGCTCCAGAGGCTCATAGTTGCCCGTATAGAGGAGGATATCCTGCAGCTCGGTCAGCATGCCCACGCCCTGTTCATCACACAGACTCTTGCTGAGCGAGAGCTCTAGAAGGAGAGCCCGATTTAGGGTGTCCGCTGTGTTCTCCAGCAGCTTGGCATCGCACTTGCTGCCGAAGCTCAGCTCGCCGGCAATCTGCTGGCGCAGCAGCTGTTTCTGTCCGATAGCCAGCACCCAATCCAAAAGCGTTGGCCACACCTTGAGCCATCGTTGGGTGTAGGACTGATAATACTTCAGCGGCTGCTTTGCCACTTCGGGTGGGGGAAAGTCCCGAGCTTCCAGCTCCCGCGAAAGGCTGTCCAAAGCCTCCACCCACATGCGATCCGAGTTGAGGTTCTTCTGCAACCTTTCCAAGTTGCGCTTCAGCTCATCCGCTAGCATGTGAGCGTAGAGACGCTCCAGTCCCACCATTCCCGCCGGAGCCACAGCCTCGCGCAGTATCCCAAAGAATCCGGAACCAGACAGAACTTCCTGGTGTGCTGGAGCTTTCTTTTCATACCAGATGTTTTTAAGATCCAGAAAGATGGTGTGCCTGGGCTCCGTGCATCGAAGAATTTCGTGAGCTAGGCGTCCGATAAAGTTGTTAGAGCAAGAGGGATCTCCCTGCACCGGTGGGAAGTTTGGAATTGGAATGATCGAACTCTGGTGCACCGATTGGAATTCCTGGACTTTATGGCGCAAAAAGGCGTTGCACTCCTTTTCCACGTTGTAGTTGATTATCCTTTGCGATTCCTCCAGCAGGATGCCGAGTCCCTGAACCCTCAGATAGTCCTCAATGTACTCGAAGGACCTACGATATCCCTCGATCGTCTTCGCAAGCGCCTGTAGTTTCTGTTGAAGCAGCTGCACCGGCGTTTTGCCCTTCTCAGGAGTAAAGATCAGGCCCAGATTGTAAGCACTGGACAGATGATTGACCAGCTCTTTGCGTATCCCATCCTCCAACAGTTGTTGGGGATCCAGCTCGATTACGCCCACCAAAGTTGTTTTCATCATGAGGATTCCCTTGGTAAAAACGGCTATGGAGTTGGTGAGCTGCGCCACCTTAGCCCGCTCCTCGAACTGGGCGTACTCCTTAAGGCGCTCCTTTTCCAATCGAGTGGGAAACTCCTTGATGACATTGGTCAGCAAATGAATGATTCGCGCCAGAATGCTGAACATGGTCTCGGGAACTATTTGAAGAATGCGACGCAAAAAGTTGGCCAGCTCCGTGCTGTAGTAGTTGGACACGGAGGCCAGATCTTCGCTCCGGGCCTGATTTATCCGCATCAGTGGCACCTCCAGGGTGCTGGCCAACTTAAGGAACACGGCACGGATGCCGATCACAGCCTGGGGCTGTCGCTTGATGTGCTCCTGCATGAGCGGCTTGAAATCCCTCTGCAGGAGGTGCCACGCATAGCTAAAGTCGGTGATCATCTGGATGTGAATCTCGATGTCCTCCTTCAGGTTGATCAGCTGCGCCATGTGACTCAGCATGTCCCTCGTCTCCTGCACATGCTGCTTAACCAGCATATTGGAGTGGAGGTTATGGTACTCCTGCACCTCTTCCAGTGCCTGCATCACCTGAATGATCAGCCGGCCTGACTTCTGGGGCCTGGCCAGCTCCAGTTTCTTCAGGCGGTCGGCCACTTCGCCGAACCACTGCTGCAGCTGGGGATTGGGCTCGATCTTGGTCAAAGGCCTGGAGCCAGCAAAGGCCTCACTCAACTCCTTCAGCCTCTCCATGGCCTCATCCCGGCTCTTCGTCCAGCGATCTCCCTTAGTTTTCTGGATCTCCGCCAGCAGCTCGCGCACACACAGCTCCATTTGGCTGCAGTTGAGCATCAAGTGGTAAAGGGCATTCCTGTCAAATTTCAGCTCGTGGATCACCATTTGCTGCACCTGTCCCGGCTGGCTGGCATTATGTGAAAAGACGAACACCTCCTTGGACGTGTGCAGGCAGAACCAGCGCAGCAGGACATTCGACTGTCGCATCATCAAGATGATCTTATTGGCATGTTCTGTCACGAAGCCATCGTTCAGGACTCCCTCACGCGTTATCTCCTGTGTCTTCTGCAGGACCTTCCCTAGCTGCTCGCTTTGCTGCACGCAAAGGGTCTTAATCGCCACCGAACTTGTCACATTCTCGATGGCAGACCGGGCCGCCTTGAAGTCTAACCAGGCATCCACAAGGTTCACGGTAATGCCCATATAGAGGGACAAGCACCAGTTGTCGCAGAAGAACTTATCCACAATCTCGCGCATCTGGGAGCCTTGGGAATGGAGGACCTTTGGGCAGAAGTAGAGGCACACGTACAGCATGGCAGCTTGAGTGGATAAGGCGGTAGAGCGGTGAGCAGGGTGTGGGTACAAGGTAAGCTGGTTGTATATATCATCGCAACGGAGGCGAGCCACAACCAGGTCTACAAAGTTCTCATCAAAGGAAAAGCGTGAGAAGTACTCCTCCGGATATCTGGGAACTGCCAGGCTCGCAACCGCCTTGGCTGGCACCTTAGCCGCCTCCGAAGGATGCACATAGCCGGTCGATCGAAGAAGCAGACACACATCCTGAATATTTGAATCCGAACCGGACATGGGGGTGGCATCGCCCCCACTGTGTCGATAGTAGGCTATGAGTAGACGCTCCCTCACATCGCCCGGTATGTGAAAGTCGAGCAGGAGAAGGATAACGCCAAAGAGATAAAGGGATTCGCAGAGCAGCTGTCGACCCTCGTCCTCCTGCAGCACCGTCTCCAGCGTCTGTTGAATGTAGTAGCCGCTGTCGAGCTCTTTGATGTACTGATGCAGGTCGGTGGCATAGTGATGGATGCTCTGGAAAGCCAGGTAGAAGCGCGTTATCAGCGGAAGTTGGCTGCGTACCTCGTCATCCAGTTCGGTTAAGGCCTGAATTGGTAATTTATTAATAGTAATCGAGAAGAATGTGTGAAGGACCTAATCCTACCTGGCTTTCCTCTATCTTCTTCTCATGACCCTCGGCCCCTTTGAAGTAGCTGAAATCCAACAGAATCTCCCCATATTTCGCCCTATCTGCCTTGGTCTCCAACCTGAGGCGGACAAGTCATTGTTTTTAAGTCCTTGTTTCTCGTATCTTACTTACCTATAGATACTGGGTACGTAGTCCTTGAGGCGCAGGATCTCTGCTATGATTGAATTGCCGACCGAGACAATATTCAGAAGATTTTGGCCGCAGGCGTTGTTTTCATCGAAAAACTCGGCCATTTCGGCAAGTAAAAAGCATTTCTTTTTATTGGAATCGTAGAACTTTCGGACAACCTTTCGTAGAACAGTTTAAATTTAATTTACCACTAAAAGTTCACGAAAAACTTTAATTTGTTGTTGTCTTTAATTGATTCATTTTGTTTTTAGCGAAATTTGCACTCAGAGTGGTTGTGTGTTGCAAGAACAAAAATACACATTGCATAAGGTCACACTAAACGGTTAATTTGGGGTTGCCAAAGCCTTTTGATGTTTTTGCCGGCGAATTTAAATTAAATAAATATAAATTTGAGCTATAAGCCAACATTAAATCAAATCAAGTTACACGAAATACTACTAATTTATTGCTTTAAATTATATATTTTTTGTTTACTGTATAATAAATTATTGATAATTACTTAATTTTCAAGCTTGGGAATCATAAGTTTAAAGTAAATTCCAAGTGATAAAAGAATGGAAAACATAACTAACTTATTTTAAAGACGCTAAACACACAAAATTGGTAAACCAAAAGCACCACATAAGAAAATTATAAATTGAAGTTTTTTTCTGGTGTTGAATCCAAATGGAAATTTGGTTCCATTTTATTTCTTGTGTTAGGTTCTTGCATTTAATAAGGGATTACACGACTACACAAAGGTTTCAGTAAGATTAATTAACATAAAAATGAATATAAAAATAGAAATAATAATAATTATTTTAATAATTGTTTAATTCGACTATATAAATTGGTATTTATTTAACTAGCTAATTAACTGAGATACCGTTACATACATAAATAAAAGTACACTAAGCACTTGAAGACAGATCTACTTTTCCCGCTAATAATTGCCCATAGTGCTCGGAGTTGAGTTTTCTGCATTTTTCTTTTATTTTTTGTTGCTTATTGTTAAAACATAATAATAATAATATATATATTTATATATATATTCAGTTATATGCCTATCAAACTATGCGCTGTGTTTACTGATGAATTTGCCTGCTGCTCTGTTTGTATTTCACAATTTCATATAATTTACACACAAAGAATTTTAGAATTGTTCTTGTTTTTGTTTAGTTTAGAGTTTTGCTGAATTACATAAATTGTTGTCAATTTACCATGGATTTCATATTATTGGGGAGTGTATTTTACATGATTTATCTTCTGGCTAATTGTATAAAATTTGTCTATTTTGTATAAGGTTAGGGCTCAAGGATCCGGGTAGGGACTGAGCGATGCCAATGTGTTTGGTCAATTTGCACATAAACCATAATGCACCACGCACTTAGAGCCTAGTGTTTCAGAATAATAATGGATGTATGATCAACGCGCCGGTTATAAGAACATAATTGATTTCGGCTTCTCGCCATCGAGAATTCGTTAATTATGCCTTTGCTTTTTACCTAAGTTAAACTATTTGAAAAATCTTAGCCTAGTCTGTATATACAATTGGTTGTTTTCTTTTTTGCATACCGATTTGGGTTTTCCGTTTTATACAATTACAAATTACATCTTGCTTTTTTGTTACGAAGTTATTAACTAAATTCAATGTATGTTTTAAATATGGATATCTTTTTGCCTTTGTTTGATGTGTGTTTTGTTTGTTTTTCTTGCTGTTTTGCTAAACTTGCTTCAATCCTTGCTTTCGGTTTTAAAAACCATTTCTTTTCTCTGCAATTCGGTTTTTTGTGGCTACCGCGACCGCTCTACCTTTCCGTCCGCTTACATCTAGGAATTATGCTTGGTTTTCGTTTAACAAACTAAGCTAAAATAATTAAATATATTAATAATTATGTTTATATCGTTTAGATAAGGCCGTCAATGCAGTTGATGCAAACTTTATGTTACTTTTTAATTACAATTTAAACGCCCGCTGACTGCGCGTTCTCCTTACTTTACTTTCTCTTCGTTTATTTTTTACTCTTTACTTTTACGTTACCGTGGTTTTCTTGGTTTGTTTTTGGATTGGATTGGTTTGGTTTTAGTTTTACAGACAATTTATTGGGGTCGGGTGAAAAAACGAGCTTTAAGTCTTAAAATTACAAGTTATGGTTTAAGTAAGGTAACTATATAAAATGGAGGAGGGGTCGCCTAACTAAAAAGAATAAAACAACAACGAAGGGACGACGCGACGCAGTTAAATTTCAGGCTAAATTATGTAAAATTGTGTATATTGCAAATGGATGATGAAATCGTAAAGCTGGAAACGACAGTCCAGGGAGTAGGAGGCGGCGGAGGAGAAGATAGTGCTGCTGTGAATGATGGACGATGATCACTTGAGGTATGTCTTGAACAGCACGGAGCTGCGACAGAATTCGCGCTCCTGCTCCATATAGAAGAGCATGTCGCGCAGGTTAACACGCTTGATGCGCGGCCGTAACGTTGTTGGCGCAGATCCCGAGCTGCTCAGCAGTCCGCCGCCACTCGAACCCTTTTTTGGGAAAGAGAACGTAATTTTATTAGTCGGCTATCTAGACCAGAGCTTAGACCTCTTTTCTTTTCAAAGAACTAATTTAATTAAGCGGATTTGAATAATTATTCGGAATTTACATACCACTCCCGCACTAGCAGCCTCCCCATCCAGCTTCAGTTTTTTTCGTGGTCCAATCGCCTGTAACGCCGTCAGATTCGCGTCCCGTTGGCGCAGCTCCTCCATTTCCGCACGTTGCATTTCCTTGGCCTAGCAAATCGAAAATCTTGAGCACAGATTTCTCGGAGAGAATAACGCTTGCGCCCATCTTACCCTCGCCTTCATCTTGGCCTGTTCGGGATCTTCCACTCGCGACCGTGATTTGGCCGCCCGCAGCAACATCTCTCGCTCCAGCTCCTCGTGCCGCTTCTGCTCGGCCTTGTCGAGCTCCTCTAGAAACTTGATCTGTCCGCGCACATCCTTGGCAGGCTCATAGCGAGGATCCAACTTTAGGCAAAAATGTACGTGTCAAATAAGAAGGGATTCGGATTCGTTATTTCAAGAAAACATACCTTGATGACATCAATGCGGTGCTCCGCTATCACAGCCAACTTTTCCACGATGTTCTTAAGGCGCTCCTGGCAGGCGTGCGATATCAGTACGGCCACATCCTGCGCCGGCTCGTCCAGGCCCGCTTCGGACGTAATGGCCCGTATCCGGGCCTGAAGCGCGGGCAGGTTGAGGAACACCTCGTCCTTGCATGACCGTATCTGGGTCCCAATGTTCTCTGTACAGCCGAGTATCCGCTGCGACTCCTCTGCCAGATTAACGCCACCCATGGCAGCCACATCATTGATATCATCGTCGCCGTACATAGACGAGGACATGGAGCTCTGCTGGAAGAACGAGTTCGCCGCTGCCGCCGCCGCTCCGCCCGCACTATTTAACTTGGCATCTTCCATTGCGTCACGTTTCTTTTTATTCAACGCCGCCTTTCCGATCATCGGTGACGCCTTTGCCATCGGCGTTTTGGCTCCAATTGGCGTCAGAGAAGCGGTAATGTGGGCCGGATGCAGCGATGACGGTGCCTTAATCTCCACCAACTTCGCCTCAAAGTGATTGTTATTGTTGTGGTGCAGCGAGTTTTGCATCTGCTCACGGGCACGAAGAGCCTCCGGCGGCAGGTGCACCGTGGGTAGCGACGGTATCGGTAGCGTTGTGGTTGATGCAGAGTTCAGCGTGGATAAAACGGATAGCGTGGGTGTCGGCGGCAGTCCGCCCGAAATAGCAGCCAGCGAGGGAGGATGCAGGCTGGGCGTAATCGCCTTTATCTGCGTCTGACCCACCTTGACGGCAGTGAGTTTGTTCGTGCTGGGCGCACTATTCGGCGGCCGAGTTGTCGCACGGATCTGAACCGATCCTGTGCGCTGTAGGGCATTCTGCGGTCCACGAATTTGCACAATGTTCTATAGGGATTTACGTTTACGACCACTTCTTCTCGATAATGTACAAAGAAGACTTACCGCTTGTCCGGGCACTTGTAGGGAGGGTATCTGGGTGCGAATGGCTCCCGTGTTGACCAGCCTTGGAGCCGTGGGCAGCCGGATGTTGGGCGGCTGCTTTGATATCGTCGTGTGGCCAATGGTGGGTCGCGGCTGACCCAAGGCATTTGGCGTTATCATGCGCACCTGCGTCTGTCCAATTGTTGTTGTCTGGCTGGGGCCGATTGGACGGATTTGCGCTTGGATTTTCTAAATTTCGATCACAGTTAATAATTTTAGATAAATTCAAGGAGTGGAAGAGCATTTCGAACTTACCGGAAGCTGTGGAGGGAGTCCGACCAGACCGAGCACATGTTGCGGCGGGGGTTTGATACCCTCGATGACCAGCTCTTTCGTGTAGAGCGCTTGCCGAAGCAAGGGCAAGCTCTTCTTGAGAAATCCTATCAGACAGGGCTGCGGGCTAGCGTTGAGCAAGCGCTCCAGGCGGTCGCAAAACTCCTCCGGCTCCACATTCGCATTGACCAGCTCCTGGATGAGGGTGCGCACATTCTTTTCCACCGGCTTCGGTTCCCGTGTCGACAATTCGATTAAATTGGCTAGAAACTTGCGACACTTTTCTTTGGTATTTCCCTGTTGCGTGGTCGTCGTCGCCGTTGATGCTGTCGTGCTGCTGCTGCTGCTCACCGATGTGGTCACTGTGCCCGTGGCTCCACCCACGTTGTTCGACTGCTGCTGGGCTGGTATCGTTTGGATTTGCGTTATCTGCGGCAGGTGCGGCGCCTGCGTATTCAGTTGGGTCAGGTGCGGCGGCTGCGATGCGTTCGTATAGCCGCCGCTGGCCACCGAATTCACAATTATGTTGTTGGAGGCTGTGGTGTTGGTCAAAGACTGTGAACAATAAAACAAACACATTAATATTTAATACCCGACATAGATTTGCATGAATAGATGTGCAAATAATGTAATACTAAAAAGCGTTAGAAAATAATTAATGTTACAAATATATATCGTATATAGCAGAGAAAAGTTTATGATAACGATGATGATGGATGGTTCTTTTGTTTACACTTATAGGATGGGCAGGTCCTAGAACAACCTCCAAATGTGTGTGCGGGGGGGCAGGGCTATGACTAGGGCAATGGTAAATGAGATGAACGTTACAGTAAAATGCCTGCCCAGTGCAGTAAAAATAATTTAAAATTTTTCAAATCAGAGTTTATAATCTTTTTTATACATTTCCCAAGCAAATCTTCAATCGTTGATTTAAAATTGATCGTATATACTCAAAATTGTACGAATAAATTCACATATTTCATTTCTGAAAGCAAGGTTCAAGGCATTGTACTGTACCGCATTTGTTCGTTAAGAAACCATTGTTTTAAGGGCCTCTGGTCTTCCCATAAATACATATAACACAGCAGCCCAGCACACATCATTGGTGAGCCATCGCTAATAATGGCCTGAATCAGCAACTCGTGGACAGCGCAAGCGCATATAACTAAATCGAATCGAAATAAGGAGTTGTATCGAAATTACACAGACAGTTACACAACGCAGCATGCAAAACGTAGCTAAGTGTACATATATCATGTTTAAATAGGAAATGCAATCGTATATGGAGAGAATTCTGGATAAATCAAAATTTCAAGTTTGTTCGTGGCACGACGAACAAAAAACGGAACTGAAGCATATAGACGTATGTACGTAGTAGTCATAAATAAGATCAAAATTCCAAATGCATAAACAGACATAAGAGAACATAGGAGAGAAGAGCAAAAAATATAAAGGACATATCGAGGACATGTATCCTGACAATGAAGGTGAATGCATCTCTTTACGTTTTGCTTAATCTTTATGGTGGCCGCCACATTGGCGGCAGCTGCTGCAGCGGCAGCCGCAGCGGATGCCTGTTGCTGCTGTTTATGTTGCTGCTGCTGGGCCTTGAGATGCTGCTGTTGCTGTTGGAGCTTCTGCTGTTGTTGCTGGTTAGTAGCGGGTTTGTTGTTGTTGTTGTTGGTAGAGGTGGTGGTGTTGGTGGTGGTGGTGGTGGCATTGATAATACTGTTATTATTGTTGTTATTATTATTGCTGGATGGGACTGTGGTGGATGATGTACGGACAATCGTTTTGCGCAGTGCTATGCTAGTGCTGGCTGTGCTGCTGCCGCTGGTGGCTTGCTGTTGCTGCTGCTGCTGATGTTGTTGTTGTTGTTGTTGTTGGTATCTACTTACAGCTGCAGCCGGCACAGTTTGCAGACGAATCTGTGTTGTTGTGGGATGATTTGTAGTGCTGGTCGTGTTGCTGTTGTTACTATTGTTGTTGGTGTTGGTTATAGTCTGTGTCACCGTCGGCGTACCCGTCGTCGTGCCCACGCGCAACAGCTGGAATCCGTTATCCGTCTTGACCAGCAATGCCGGGGTCTGGCCAGTATTTAGTGTGCTTAAAGTTATCTAAAAGTAAAAAGAGAAGACAGAGATACTTGGTTTTCATCTGCTGGACCATGGTCTGTGTGTGTTTCGGTGCATGTGTATGTGGGGTGGAAGGTGGGCGGGCTGTGCACATGTGTGTGAGGGGAGAGGGTTAGAGGTGGGTTAGGTGGGAGCTCCTTGTGGGGTCAGTTAGTAGAGAAGAACCCACCACAACAACCGTTTAAGAGAGATCTAATAAAATTCATAATACTCACCGATGGACTCTGCGGTCTCACACCCGCCATGTGCGAGTTGATCACCACACGACTGAGTGGATTGGTGGGCACATTCTTTTGCTGCTGCTGTGTCGGCGCCTGGTGGCGCATGCCCACCACCACGCCCGCCGGCAGCATAGAGTTCAGTAGCGGCTGACCGGCCTGGGAAAAACACACATATTATTATAACAATTAATCAATCGAACGATCATCACTCGATTATCTCATCAGTGTTCATAATCTATTTGGGCAGAGGAAGCTTTTAAAGGGGTGGGTTGGTTGGTTGGATTCTAAGCCTAAGCCTACAGCATGCAGCGGTCTTAGGGGAATTTTCGTTTGTCTGAGGGCCTCAGTCTACGGATCACAAATATATGGCGGGGTTCTTGTATTTTTCTTTTCCGATTTGTGTGGTGCTGGACGGTTTGGTATATTTTCCTTGATTGAGGTGTGTGTTTCAGCTAATTGTTCTACATAAAGCAAGCGATATAAGCAAAATAGTTCAACCAAAACATAATGACAAGTATCTTATGGTAGACATTAAGCAGAAAGAATTTTGTGCTTGGGGTTTAGGCTTGGGAAAATGTTGGATTAGCGGGGAATTCCCTGTTGGATTTATTCTTAAACAGGTAGGTTAGATTTCTGACTGCATTTTAGGAAAGCGCAAAAATCCCTTAACTAGAAAGAAACTAATTAAGGATTTTAAGCTTGTGTCATTTAGGATTTGGAAAATACAAATAAAATGGACTCATATACACTTTAAATTTGATATTTTGAATTGTAGGTCACTTCAGAGATAAGGAAAATATTTAGGAAAAAGGAGTAAGCTTGGATTTTCAAATATTTGTTCTTTTGGTGTGGATGTGGCAGACATTAAATTTTTGGATGTTGTGGAAGGATTGGATACAATACAGAAAGCTGTAGATGAAGGAATTAAGAACGATAATGAAATAAAACCAAGCGTGTGTGTATGTGTATTGTTGCATTTACTACAATCCGACTCAAAAGGAGGAGAGGAGGAGATTTGGACGAGTGATACGGCCGACTTGCGATCGCCTAGCGCCCGAAGTGAGTGGGTTTAGCTTTAATGTGGATACCTGATTGATGGTCTTGGTCATGGTTACGATTCCTGCTGGTGCACTTGAGACTAGACCCGCCGGCAGGGTGACAGCATGGTGGTTGGATTTAATAACTAGGGTTTGTGTTTGGGTGGCACCTACGGATTGCGTCTGCTGCTGCGCCTGCTGCTGCTGCACCTGGTGCACCTGCGCCAGTCCGGGATGGTGCTGGCCTCCAATCCCCGCCTGGATGGTCTTGATGGTGGTGGTGTTCGGCAGCTGGGCCGTCGAGATGACCGCGCCGGGATTGCCAGCTATGTTGATGGTTCCATTTGGCAGCGGCTGGCTGGTGAACGTGATGCGGTTGCCAGCTGCTGTCTGACTGGTGTTCATCGTGCTGAGGAGTTTGTGTGCAAGGTCGTTGGGCGGTGTGTGTGTGTGTGTATCCTTGGAGAGCTTGGTGAACTCGCGTTCTGTGTGATAGATCCTGGCCAATCAACTGCTGGCGCACATCCTGTGTTGGCGATACACACGGGACACTGACTTTTGCATGCTGCGCGCTCCAGAAGCGAACTGCAAGGTAAGGGGAGGCACTTTAGTATTTATACGAGTCCGGCGGCGGAACAGGTAGGTTGCAGCTTTGGCCGAGGACTGCTGCAGCTGCCGCTAGTCCCGGCTACCTGTCGTGGTCATAAACCAAGAACCGAACCGAAATTAGGGCCAGCAGATGGCTGAAGACGTGGAAGGAGCATCACTGACACAGACGGAACGACACACGCACGCACACTACTGGTAGGTAATAAGGCAACTGCATTCACCTTGGCCAGAAAAACCCAAGGAACGGACACGGGTGCTCCGCTGACTTATTCACGCGGCTGCTGCTGCGCTGGCTCCCTCGCACTTGCACTCTCCTCCTTTCTCCTGGCGCTCGCCTCTCACTAGCACCTCCGTTCCCTCCTTCCGTCCGCCCGTCCCGTCGCGTGTGTTATCTGGCGTTGCGTTTTCGCTGTCGCTGTTCGCTGCCTTTTGTTTTCTGCCTTCTGCGTTCTATCCACTTTCTCGATCGGCGGTGGCGCTGGGGATTTCCTTCGCACACACACACGCGCGCGCTCGCACGGACAGAGGTGTTGAGCACTGGAAGAATGCTTTATTTTGATTATTTTGATGTACAAAAAATTTGGCAGCGACGGTGCGAGAACGCCGCCATTTTCACGAATGCGCGTGCGAAGCGAAAATCGAGTGGGCCGGCGTTGCCAGAGGGCTGCGAAAAACACGAAGCACACGGTCTGGCAACGCTGCACGTTTATGCGGGTCAAATTAAGATGTTTTCGAAGGAGTTCGCACAAATTTATAACTTAAAACAAATTTGTATTACTTTCAACAAAAACAACAAAATATATAGGTGTGACCCCATTTGATTCACACGTGCTAAGGACATGCGACGACCCACCGCGAGCCCCAACTTAAATGGAGCATCGTGCCAGTTAAGCAGCCATAGTATTAGTAATTTCTGCTTTTGCGGGCAACGGGCGGGTGGTGGCACGTACCCGTGTCCGTGTGTGTGTGTATCAGTATCAGTTTTGTACAGCCTGCAACAGTCGGTAGCAGTTTTTCGGCCGTGCGGCCAAGGCACTCACTTCAATTCATTTTGCGTTTGAACTCGGTGCACTGGAGCGCATTTTAAACGATTTTCCGTTGCGTTTCGCTGGCGATTTAGCCGAAAACCGAGTAAATAATGTTTACGGACCGCCGAGGTCTAGAGGTGGAGAAACATCGATGCCAACATCGGTGTCATCGATGTTTTCGAAACATCGCATGTTGGGCAGGGAATCATCGATGTTTTTTCGATCTGCGAATTGAAGAAGAAAGTCGTATAAATTGTACATGTAGAAATTAATTTCCATATTATATGGATATGGACCATTTAATATATAATAGAATATTATATTATGCTGAATGACTGCTTGGAAATGATGGCCAATAACAAACAAGAAAATAGTATTGAATAAGAGATTTCGTTATTTATTTATTTTCTTAAATAAAACGAAGAAGTATTCAAATTCTTAAAAACGTAAATAGCACGTGCTTTTTATTTCAAACAGTATCAAAAGTGTCTGGTTTTAAAAAATAATTTTATATATTTTTTCATAATTTCAGACATATTTAATTAAACAAGAAGATAAATTCACAAACAAATACATATATATGGTTACATTATATTATAATTAATATATCTTTAATATTTTCGCCTATGTCGGATGGATAACACAGGCCAACAACATTTAAGAACCAAGATAAAATGAAAAAAAAAAATCGTTGGATTCAATTTCTAGCTCCAATTCTGTGTAAAAAAATAACTGGACTTCGAAATAATGTCTCTTGAATTTATAACTAGATTTTTGCATACAGATTGTCAAATGCGCCACAGTCAAAACATATGGCAAAATATGGATATATGTAAATTTAAAAGAAAAATTTATACATTTTAAAAACTAATTTCGGAGGGTACAAAAAATTATTTAAACCAAATTTAAGATAAAATGGCTCGAAAACCCTCTCCCGCCTCCCACTGTTTTAAAATTTTTCCCGCAATCATACTTAAAAAAAAAGACGGAAAAAATCGGAAATGATATACCTTCTACTGCAGTGCACATCATTGCACTGGTCGGACGAGTGCAGCGTTGCCAATTTAGCCTTTTCCCGCTAGATCACAAAAGAAAACCGTATATCGATATACAAATACTGTGAAAAGTATACCGATAGTTTCCACAAAGTTTTTGGGCCGAGAATAGGCCAAACTATCGATAAAATATTGGTTAGTGTTCGATGTCTACGTCCTTCGCGAGGGTTTTGTAATCGATTTCAGTGTGACCAGTTGCGGCTCGCCGGCAGAGCTATCGACAATTTTTTCAGCAAGCCAAGCAAAATCAGGTAATTAAAATTACAATAACGTGCTCAAACTGTGTGCAGCCCGTGGAAAAAGAGCCGCTCCGAAAGGGTTTCTCGTGGGTGCGTGCTTGCATGTCCATTACGCACGCGAAAAGTGCGTCTGAAGTTCCCCGGAAAAAATCAATAGCCGTAAGCAGAAAACGAATGAAAAAATGGAGGGGGCGCTCTGTCTTCTTGCCTCTGATTTCCTTGGGTTGCGGTCGGCGGCGGCTCCTCTTCTTTGACATGACGTGACTAAGTCCACTTTGCCATTACAGCTATAAACAGACTATTACCCGGAAAGCACATATAAATTCCTGAATAAATCCGCATAAATATTGACAGCCGAATTGCGAATGTAAGTAGCACACATCACATGGGAGTAGCATGCCTTTGGTGGTGGGGAGGGGGAAATGGGAAGGGGTTTATCACCAGAAACAGATTGGCAACAAATTCGATTTCCGTAATTACAGTTATCAGAATGGCGAACAACAACTACGCCGGGTTTAACTACGGTGGCACCCAGTACAACACGGGACAGGTCTCGTACCCGGCGGTAACGAACGCCACCTACGCGAACGCGGCGGCCTACCAAAACGCTGCTGTGGCTGCCGGCCAGGGTGGCTATGCAGCGGCCGGGGGTCCTGGCGGTGGCGCTGGCGCCTCCTCTGGACCGGGGGCGGGTGGTTACGGTGGCTACGGCGGCGGCGGTGACTACCGAAACGCCATTCAGTCGTACGACGCCACCAAGACATTCTACCAGCAGTCGCCGGCCAGCTACAACGCCCCAGGCTCGGCAGCCGCAGTTAGCAAGACCCATTACTCGGCTCCACCAGTCAAGAACCCGGTTAAGGGCAAGATGGACAAGTCCAATGGTGGACCTAAACCTCAAAACTCTGCTCCATCGGGTGGCAACAACTACGGCTACGACACAGCCCTATATAACGCGGCCAGTATGTACGTGGCCCAGCAGCACCAAGGCGGACCGCAGAAGCCGAACGGTGGTGCGAATAGTTGGTATCAGCGCAAGATGGGGCCCACCATTCCGGGTGCGCCCGCTCTGCGCGGAATGCGACCTAAGGCGCCGCCACGCCCACAGCAGCTACACTACTGCGAGGTTTGTAAGATCTCGTGCGCTGGTCCGCAGACCTACCGCGAACATCTGGAGGGCCAGAAGCACAAGAAGCGTGAGGCCTCGCTCAAGATGTCGGCCAGTGCCACCAGCACCACCCAAAACCGGGGAAACAACTACCACTGCGAGCTGTGCGACGTCACATGCACAGGCACCGATGCGTACGCTGCCCACGTTCGCGGCGCCAAGCACCAAAAGGTGGTGAAGCTGCACCAGAAGCTAGGCAAACCCATTCCCTCGGAGGAGCCAAAGAAAATGGGCAAGATCAACTTTGTGCCGGCCGCTGCTGGGGCAGCTGGAGCAGGTGCAACTGGAACTGCTGCGATCAAGACTGAGGGCGGCGCCAACGATGGGAATTCACCAGGAGATGACCTAGACGACAATCTGGACGATTCGCTGGGTGAGAACACAGACAACATTAAGCCAGTGGGCGGCGAATATATCGAAGAGGTCAAGGACGAGGAGGGTAAGATCCTGAGTTTCAACTGCAAGCTCTGCGACTGCAAGTTCAACGACCCCAATGCCAAAGAGATGCACATGAAGGGGCGCCGTCACCGCTTGCAGTATAAGCGCAAGGTGCAACCCGATCTGGTGGTTGATTTCAAACCAACACCGCGCCAGCGTCGCCTTGCCGAGGCTCGTGCTCAGCGGGCGATGATGTCCGGCCATCGCGGTGGCGAGGACCACGATGGCGGCAACTACTGGGACGAGCAGCGCAATCGTCAGTACAACGAGGAGTATGACTACAATAACTGGATGTCACGTAGCTTTGGAGGTGAGTTCACATTAGATAAGGCTTAGGTAAATAGAAATAGAAGGAAAATCCACCTATAAGTCCATATAATTCTGATTTCTTTGTACTATTGTTAGATTTGTAATCTTGTATTTTACTTTAGTTAAGATTGATAGATTATTTTTTAAGCTAGTAAAATAGATAAATACATTCTTTGACTGCAGTTAATAGGGCTAAACTCGGACCAGTTTTGTTAAGTATTCCTTTTAAAATATTCTTAATTCAGATCATGGCCGATTCTTCCAATCACAAAAATATGTATTTTTATGAATGTATAATATTTATTTTTGCAGGCGCCCAACGCTTTGGACGAATGGGCAATGGACCGCCACCGCACTTTGGCATGATGCCCGGTGGCAATGTCCGGCGCCCCGAAAGCACCGATGATCGCCACGCCATTGCACGTCACGCCGAGATCTATCCGAAGGAGGAGGAGCTGCAGACCATCCAGCGCATCGTCTCGCACACCGAGCGTGCCCTCAAACTGGTCTCGGATGCCCTGGCCGAGCAGCCAAACGAAGCGGGTGCGGCTGCCAAGAAGGATAAAACCGATAAGCCATCGGAAAAGGACGGACGTGACAACCAGATCTTCTCGTTCCACAAGGACGCCGATAACGGAGGCAATGTGGTACGCATCCTCAAGGGAGTGATGCGCGTTGGCTACCTAGCCAAGGGCCTGCTCCTACACGGCGACAATGCCGTCGAGCTGGTTGTGCTCTGTGCAGAGAAGCCGACGGCGGGTCTACTCCAGCGTGTGGCAAATGTGCTGCCCGACAAACTCAAAGAGGTGGCAGGTAAGTTTAGTCCTTGCTTACCAATATTGTTAAACAACATTTCAGTTGTCCTATTTAAGAGGAACAGAAAACAAAACAAAACTTTTTCCAGAGAAATGGCTTGAGTGACAAATGCGGCAAAAAGCAAAATATGAATTAAGATCTATATGCAAAAAAAAGAAGTATATATATAAATACAAATACGTACTTAACTTGGCCAATTTCACGCTGTGGTTAGCAGCACAGGTGAATTTGGCCAACTGGAAGAGCGGCTTAAACTAGTTAAATATTTATAACGAAAACACGTCGGAGTGCTAAGATGCCAGCTGCCCGGTGCACATGGCAACGGATCCGTTCGCAATTCGCAATTCATTAAACGATCACGTTCGACGGGCAATTTGTGTGGAAAAAGTCAACAAATAAAGTAAATTAAGTTTAAAAAATGAAAAGTAATTGTACATAGTACTACTTAGGACAACTACAACTGTTGAGCCCTGTTGTTGCGGTGGACCTTTGAGATTGCCACGCCCGCCAAACCGTGCCCAACGCCCCCAGCCAACACAGCCAACTAATAGCGAATAAAAACGTAACGTATTTGCCGTTTTCAGCTTCTCTTTCTGCAGGATAAGTTTCGAGCCTCGAGCATTAGCCTAGAAGCTCGCGAGAGTCCTAGAGTCTAGAGTGTGTCGTTCAGTCGTTATAGCCGTCTGTAGCTAGCTGTAGCTCAGCCCCCAGCCCTCCCAAGGTTGCTCGTTTGCTGCCACCTCCCGCTCGGCTGCTGCTGCTCCGCTCTTCTGCTCCACTCCACATGCACAACCACCACCAGAAACGGATCTCGTCACGGTAACAAGCGGGCGGACGGTCTCGGACACGGAGGCGATGCCACAGTCCGGCCTCCAGCCTCCAGTCTTCAGTCTAGAGTGGTGTGGTCTCTTGTGGCCTCGATGACAAACAATCAAACTTAACCAACTGCAATTCATTCGAACCAAAGGAATATATTTATACAAAGTTTGGCGCTCGTTTGCCTCGCTGTTCTTCGGTTCTTGCACCCTTTCGATTCCGATTCGTCTCCGGATGAAACTTTGTGTAAATAAAGTCCTTTGACATGGCCAAGAAGTTGAACAAAACACAACCACACGCCAAGAAGCAATGCGATTGATCCACACACAGACTTTTGGGAAAAACAATGCAAATTGCTTGAGCCAAAATTGCAGCGCCGATCTGCGCCGCCTCATCTCTTACTCGAAATCCAAGCAAATATATTTATACTCTGTTATGTCGTATACATATATATGTGTCCAAGCGGACGAGTTGTGTGTATCAAGCTTGATTGTCAATCGAAAAATCGAAATAAGAAGTAAAATCATGAAAAAATTGCGATCGAAATTTGAGCAAAAGCTGACAAGGCAAGGGAATGGCCAACGTCTCCCGCAAGCAACCCATAAATTTCGCTCAATGTTTTTTGCAAGTAAAACTAACAACCAACATGAAAATATAATCAAGAACCAATAAGAATAATTCCGTTCAATTAAAGATAAATCAAAAGTAATCCAAAGTCAAAATTCAGTAACTCGGTACAGCTCTAAATGAAATTGCAACGAGTGTGGGTGCCGACGAGTTTCGTCCCTTGTCCCTCGTCGAGCTTGCAATTCCGTTTACGAGACACGACCGACCGAGTGAACGGATAGATGTCCCGATCCCAGCACGCAAGTCGAACGAACGATGAGCCTCGTCTCCTGTTTGCTGGGAACCGAGGAGCGGTTACGTGGATCGTGGGAAGAAACAAACATTAGTCGTGCTAATCCATACGTGCATCAATCAAGTCCATTTGAAACGAATGTTTGCCAATCACTATTTGTACTTTTCGGGCCCACACTGGAATTTTTGCTTTACTCACAATGTTTGTCTCTTTATCCAAGTCGAATCAAATCTAGAGTATTTCGATGTTTGCGACGGCCCCCTTTTAAGACGTCTCCTCTGACATTTTCCTCCTTTGCTCTGCTTGTTCGATTCCAGGTGACGTTCAGGTCAACTATCGTGTGGAGGTCAACGCTGACGATGCCGCCGTAATTGTGCTAGACGAGGCCGTTTCTGTGAAGATAACCCTTACATCGCCCCTGCTGCGCGACACCAGTCCCGCCGACGCTTCGGTCAATGACGATGGCGAGGGTGATGACGAGACCTTGCCCCGTGAGCCGTGCCTGCGTGTAAGTAGTCGACCGAGTTGTGTTTAATACCTTCGCTTTGGAATTAAGACCTAAATAAAATCATACTTTGCTTGCAGGCTTTAGCTGACTTGCGCCATGCCAAGTGGTTCCAGGCTCGTGCCACCGGCCTACAGTCGTGCGTAATGGTCATTCGCATCCTAAGGGATTTGTGCCAGCGCGTTGCCTCCTGGCAGGCGCTGCCTCAGTGGTCGCTGGAACTGCTGGTGGAGAAGGTTATCTCTTCGGCTGGCTTTCCCATTTCACCCGGCGACTGCATGCGCCGCATTATGGAGGCCCTGTCCTCTGGTTTTCTGATCAACGGCCCGGGCTTGCTGGATCCTTGCGAAAAGGACCCTACCGATGCTCTGCTTGAGTTGACCAAACAGGAACGTGAGGATCTCACTGTGTCGGCACAGCTATTCCTGCGTTACATTGCCTTCCGTCAGATTTACAAGGTGCTCGGCATGGAGCAGCTGCCGGCCATGAAGTTTCCCATGCGTCCGTGGCGCATCAATCGCAAGCGGCGCAGGTCATCCGGCAAGGCGGGTGGTGCTCCCGGCGGCGAGGCCGAGGGCAACGACATGGACGATACCACCGGCTCTGACGAGAAGGTGGCCAAAAAGGACGCCGCTGGGGGAGGTGCCGCGAGCGCCTAAAGCCCGCCGAAGGCAATAGATTATACATGTACACGTAGTTGGCTATACTAATATAACAATTTCTCTCACAATTAACTATAACTAACTCGTATATCTCCAAGCTAGAGTATTCAACTCCCATTGTGGCTCATCGTTTTGTGGGCAGAGAGCAATGCATGTTCAACATGTGACCCGCGATTGGCACTTGGAAGAAGCCCCTATAAACCTATGAACTCTTCAACTTACAATATTTAACGATCGATCATTACAACTTGTATTTTTCTAGAATTAGTGCAAAAACGGAAGGCAATGTATTCCAATTTAGATGTGAACACACATTGGTCCTTGTTCATCAAGCGTTTCGCAAACAAAAATCAATATGTAAAAGAACAAAAAAGATTTTAATAAAACGTAATGAACAAACATCTATATGGATTTATTGGCGATTTTGGCGATTTTACTCCAAAAAAGAATTATATTATGGAATAAAGGGCTTATAAAAAGTTACTCCATTTCAAACTTTTGTTACGAATAGAAGGTACTTCATTTCGTGCCGGACGCTTTGTGGACTTCGAGACGAGGCTCTTGGTTTTGTTAAAATTCATAGAGATGTCATCACTTATTTCCTCCTTATCCTCTGCTACTTTTGCAGGACGTACTGCAGACTTTTGAGTAACCTCAATGGGATCATCCACATAGTTTGTCCACTTGTTCTTGGTTTTCTTTGGAGGATTGTTCTCCTGCTCTTTAACTGAGACATCATTCTCATCCAGCTGCTGCTGTGCGGATAAGAACAGGTTTTCCTCTAAGCGTTCCTCCTGTTGCCCACGCTCCAGGTTCATTTGTTGTACCTTGGCGCGGCACTCTGGTCCTGATCCTCGAAAGAACTCTTTCAGCAAATCCTGCTTTTGGTGGCATATTTTGCATTCCCATTTCTTGGCCTTTTTCACCAAGTCCACCTAAAAGCGAACAGATTTATTGAGTGCATAGATTTAATATGTGATTTTTTATAAGAACCTGGTACATTTTACATTGGATGCATTGTAAAACACGGATTTGCTGAGACATTTTAAAAAGATTTAAATCGCAGTGATGTGTTAGTGAGACCGTGATTATTCGGTAAATTATATCACAGAACCTGATAATATTATAAATTAAATTATTATTATTATAATCAAATAATTTATTCTATTAAAAACGTATTCTTTATCAAAAATGAGAATATTAAATTCCAAATATTAGAATTCGGTGAACCACTAGTTCCAAATAAGAAGTAGCCCGGTGAACCAGTCGGTGTTCCTCCCTGGTGCAAAATATAAGCAACTTGATCGCCTTGCCAGACCAAGCGAATAATACTGAATAATACTGGTATTTTTTTTAATTTTTGTATGTCCGTCAAATTAGCGTCGATAGGTAGATAGGTAGCCATTAATGCCTTATCATCACTTGTTCTTCTGGTTCTTCTTTTTCTTTTTCTCTTTCCTTTGCTGAACCCCGTTGTTCCAGTTTCAAAAATAGCCGGGTTTCAACAAAGTATGACCATATTGAGGCCCTCAAATTTCGAAAGTGCCTAACCACAAGTGGAAAAACTGGTCACACTTAAAAAGAAAAAACATTTTTCGCAGCAAAACAAATTTAAGATTAAGCGTCAGGTGAAAAAAGAAAAAGAAAACTGTGAAAACGCAGCGCAAAGCTTGCATTTAAAAAAGGTAAATAGTGTGCAAAAGTTGTTTCCCTGAAACAGCAAGTTGTAGTGAATTTTTTTTATACCCTTGCAGGGTATTATAATTTCAGTCAGAAGTTTGCAACGCAGTGAAGGAGACATTTCCGACCTCATAAAGTATATATATTCTTGATCAGCATCAACAGTCGAGTCGATCTAGCCATGTCCGTCTGTCCGTCTGTCCGTCTGTCGGTTTCTACGCAAACTAATCCCTCTTGAAGCTTTCTGAATGAAACATTGCAGACAGTCTTCTATACGCTCTCACTACTATATAAGTCGGATCGGCCCGGATCGTACGACTATATCATATAGCTGCCATTGGAACGATCGGTAAACTTTCAGAAAAAAAAATTATTACTTGGACCACTTGTAACATATTTTCATATTATTTGAGACATGATCATTTTATATTATTCTAGAATTTCGGTTTTAATTTTAACAAAATCGCACTACTATATCTCATAGCTGCCATGTTCGGGAAATATTACGTATACGTAATGTTAAAGCCGAATTTTTGTATGTATAAATGTATACAATTCCAGTTTTACTTTCCATTTGATGCAAGTTAATTTATTTATAATGATCCAATTGTAAGCTGCAAGGGTATACAAACTTCGGCGTGCCGAAGTTATTATCTATTTGAGTCTGCATCCATTCTTATCAAATTTTCGTATAAATATTTAAAGAATATTCATCGATTTAACAATGATTTTTGTGGTTTTGGAATGATAACTGCGATTGGCGCTTTCTAAATATGCGATTGGTAAGTCATCCACGTCCATAAAAGCAACTTTATCAGCGGAAGTGACTTGACTCTCTTGCAGTATTGTCTCAGCGGGGACTTGGCCAAGCCATGTTATATCATTACGTTCAAGGGACTGAGGATAATGCTGGACTGCGGTTTGACGGAGCAGACGGTGCTGAACTTCCTGCCGCTGCCCTTCGTTCAGTCGCTGAAATGGTCCAACCTGCCCAACTTCATACCCAGCCGGGACCACGATCCACAGATGGACGGTGAGCTGAAGGAGTGCTGTGGCCGGGTGTTCGTGGACTCGACGCCGGAGTTCAATCTTCCGATGGACAAGATGCTCGACTTCAGCGAGGTAGATGTGATACTTATCTCGAACTATCTTAATATGCTGGCCCTGCCTTACATCACGGAGAACACGGGGTTCAAGGGAAAGGTCTATGCCACGGAGCCAACGCTGCAGATTGGCCGGTTCTTCCTCGAGGAGCTGGTCGACTATATCGAGGTGTCTCCCAAGGCTTGCACGGCACGCCTGTGGAAGGAAAAGCTCCATCTGCTGCCCAGCCCATTGAGCGAGGCGTTCAGGGCGAAGAAATGGCGTACCATCTTCAGTCTGAAGGATGTCCAGGGCAGTCTTTCGAAGGTGACTATTATGGGTTACGACGAGAAGCTGGACATTCTGGGCGCCTTCATCGCCACCCCAGTGAGCTCTGGCTACTGCCTGGGCTCCAGCAACTGGGTTCTAAGCACGGCCCACGAAAAGATATGCTATGTCAGCGGCTCGTCCACGCTGACCACACATCCGCGGCCCATCAATCAGTCGGCACTGAAGCACGCCGATGTTCTCATCATGACCGGGTTAACCCAGGCACCCACTGTGAATCCAGACACCAAGCTGGGCGAGCTTTGCATGAACGTTGCGCTGACAATCCGGAACAACGGATCCGCTTTGATTCCTTGTTATCCCTCGGGCGTGGTCTACGATCTGTTTGAGTGCTTAACCCAGAACTTGGAGAACGCCGGCCTCAACAATGTGCCCATGTTCTTTATATCCCCGGTGGCAGACAGTTCCCTGGCCTATTCCAACATCCTGGCTGAGTGGCTTAGTTCGGCCAAGCAGAACAAGGTGTACCTACCGGACGATCCATTCCCACACGCCTTCTACCTGCGCAACAACAAGCTGAAACACTATAACCATGTCTTTTCCGAGGGCTTTAGCAAGGACTTTCGTCAGGTAAGGATCGCATATATTAGTGAATAATCCAGCCTAATTTTAAATCTGATATTTTTCACATTTAATCACAGCCCTGCGTGGTCTTTTGCGGCCACCCGAGCCTGCGTTTCGGCGACGCAGTTCACTTCATCGAAATGTGGGGCAATAATCCCAACAACTCGATCATATTCACGGAGCCGGACTTTCCGTATCTGCAGGTATTAGCGCCGTTTCAGCCGCTGGCCATGAAGGCCTTCTACTGTCCCATCGACACCTCGCTAAATTACCAACAGGCCAACAAGCTGATCAAGGAGCTTAAGCCGAACGTACTGGTTATTCCTGAGGCATACACGAAGCCGCATCCCTCAGCGCCGAATCTGTTCATTGAACAACCGGACAAGAAGATAATTACCTTTAAATGTGGCGAAATTATACGGTTACCGTTGAAGCGGAAGCTGGATCGCATATACTTAACCTCGGAGCTGGCACAGAAGATATCGCCGCGCGAGGTGGCTGCCGGCGTGACTTTTTCCACGCTAACGGGCGTCCTGCAGGTGAAAGACAAGGTGCACTGCATCCAGCCTTGCTCGGACAGCGGAAGTCAAGACAATACCAGCTCGAGTGCCACAGGCAGCGCCCCTACTAAGGAGGATGTACTCAAGAACGTCAAATACGAGTACGGCAGTATCGACGTGGAAGCTGTAATGAAGCGGTTGTCGCAGGACGGCTTCTCCAACATTAAGCTGGATCGAACAGGCGGCGCTCTCACACTCAACCTGGTCGCCGAGGATACTGTAATCAAGTTCGAGGACAACGAGACGCACATTATCTGCGGCGGAAAGCCAACAACGCGCCTTAAACTACGGGACACGATTATGAAATGCTTACAAAGTTTCTAAAAACATAAAGATATATTACTTAGACCTAAAAAACAACGTATTTAAAGCTTAGTTCTTGACTTCCATTACCGCAGAGCAGCGCTTGCAGGTCTCCTGATCGACAGCATTCAGACTATAGCGACGACAACGCGGACAGAGCGAGGTATGTAGGTTTGTAATAGTCAAGCTTACATCGTTATTGTCGGCCTCTTCGAGACTGGCGGATCCCACTTGGAGAAGCTCGCACAGCTCGGTATTATTCAGGGGTTTACCCAGAGCAGGATGGAGTTCCTGCAGCAGCGTCAGCTTGCTTCCTTTTATGGTAACAGCCAAATGCCATGTGTTCACCTCTCCAGCCTGTTGATTTAGCAGACGTTTTACATCTAGTGCTGCATGCACAACCTCTATGGCTTTTTTGTCCTCCCAATCTGTGTTCGCTCGGACCCTCTGCTCATGAAAAGCCCCTCCAGATACATCGTAGTAGCTCCAGCTTTCCTCTACCAGGAACGGAACAATGGGCCATAGGCTCTTGCACAGCTGCCGGTAGCACTGTGTGAGAGTCTGGCGAATGACAAGCAGCTCCTGTTCATCGCCACAGTAGAGACGATCCTTTATGAGATGCACATAGACGGCGGACACCTGGTTGGCTACGAAGTTTTGGATGCAGGCCACTACCCGATTGTACTCGTACGCATTATACAGCTTTGCCACCTGAAAATTAACTCAAATAAGGGGAAGATCTAATGCATAGAATTCCACTTACCTCCGACTCAAACTCCACCAACTGACTCAGCAAATATCTATTTAAATAGCTCTTATCAGGCAGGAGTTTCTCCTCCTTGTTTCCACCTTTCTCTCCAATCACGCCCTTCAGGTAACGCAGGGTGCCGCGCACCTTGCTTAGATTCTCGGCAGCCTGCTGCAGTAGCTTATCGCTCACCGTTATGGACATGTGCTGGGTGCCATGGGAGGCAACCCACCAACGTAGAGCATCCGTGCCATACTTCTTCGTAATTTGCTTCGGGGAGATGACATTTCCCAGCGATTTGGACATCTTGTATCCCTTTTCATCCACCGTAAAGCCGTGCACGAAGAGCGCCCTTTCAATAGATTACAATGAATGAGTGTTTCTGCAATAGGAATATCTCATCTTACTTGTACGGAGCATAACCTCGAGCAGCTATGCTCATGAGCAGCGAGGACTGAAACCAACCTGTGAATTGGTCATATCCCTCCAGATACAGATCGGCCACCTTATCGTTTTTTAGTACGGCCGACCATGTGCTGCCAGAGTCAAACCAGATGTCCAATATATCACTTCCTTTGATGAGATCTTTGACTTCAATGCCTAGTTCCGTGGCAATTTCTGTAGGTACGAGTTCCTTTATTGACTTGGCCCACCAGAAGTCCATGGAACCCTCTTGGCGCAACATCTGGCAGAAGTGTTCTATCAGAGCGGAATTTATAACCACTTTTCCGCTCTGCCGGCTGTAGAGAACAGGTATGGGAACGCCCCACGCCCGCTGCCGTGAGATGCACCAATAGGGACGCTTCTGAAGCTGCGTGAGTAATGCCTTCTTGCTGGCCTCGGCATTCGTTCGGGGATAGATCTTAACTCGCTCCAATGCCTGGGCAGCAGGTGTCTTTAGTTTTTCCGTGTTGATAAACCATTGCTCGCTGGCCCGAATGATTACCGGCTGCTTCGTGCGCCAGTCTATGGGATACGAATGCTCCAGCCTGTCGGAGTGAACCACATCCTTGGCTATGTGCCGTAGGACTAGGGGATTACCTTGGCCCAGTACTGATTGTCCGCTTAGAAAGCTGGGAGCCTCCTTGGTGTAAATACCCTCCTCGTTCACCAAGCACTTTACAGGTATTTTTTTGGCCAGACTGACTAGGAAATCCTCTGGTCCGTGGGCAGGTGCAGTGTGAACCAAGCCCGTTCCCTTGTTATCCTGCACGTGGCTAGCGTCGAAGAAGGGTAAATCTGACTGCTCACGGTCTATGGGATGCTTGTACGTGAGCTTGCCCAGGGAGCTGCCACTTAAAGTCTTTATCACCTCACATTTGAGCTGCGTGCTGACTTCGAAGTCTGCCATAAGAGCTGAGGCCATGAGGTATAGTTCGTCTGAGCTGTGCTCTTGGAGCCTCACCAACACGTACTCCAGGGACTCATTGTAGCATATGGCTTGATTGCTCGGCAGTGTCCAGGGAGTTGTGGTCCACACGAGCGCATATATCCGCTTATACTTGGCGTCTACATCCAATCCGTTTGGGTTGATTGCAAATCTGACATAAACCGAGGGACTTATGTGACAGGGGTCATATTCCAGCTCCGCCTCCGCCAATGCTGTTCTGATGGAAGACCGATAAGTAAGTAAGCCCATTAGGGGAGTTACAGATGTTACCTTGAGGATGGTGACCAGTAGACTGGCTTCAGGTCCCGATAGACCAGACCCCTCTCATAGAGATCGTAGAACATCTGCAGTTGATTCACTATGAACTCCGGAGTGAAGGTCATGTAGATATCGTTCTTGCGCCAGTTGGCCAATATTCCCCAGCTGCTGAACTCCTCTTTCTGCGACTGTATCGCCTCCCAAGCAAAGGCACGGGCTGCAAAAAACATTTTTTTATAACTATAATATGAAAGGCAAGGGAACCACTCACACTTTTGCCGGATTTCCTGGGCATTCTGCCCTGGAGCAGCACTAGTGGCTTTCAGCTCGATAGGCAGGCCGTGGCAGTCCCAGCCGGGTATGTAATTGACTTGCTGGCCATGGGCCACTCGCTGTCGCAACGTCACATCCTTCAGGATCTTGTTTACGGCGTGGCCCATGTGCAGTTGACCATTGGCGTAGGGCGGCCCGTCGTGCAGCACAAAGGTGGGTAGCTTCTTTTCCAGTTCCGTGTGCTGCTCCTGGTACTCGTAGGACACGGCAATCTTTTTCTAAAACACAGAGAGACCTTTAAATTTAAGATTTCTCAGCAGCGAGTCACCTGAAACTTACTTCCAAGACCAGACGCTCCTGTTCCTCCCGTTTGGCTGCTGTCAGACGGTTGGGAAACTTCGTCCTCGGCAGGTTAATAGTGTCTGTGTATTTTTTTGCATCTTTCCTTGCTGCTTTCACACAATATAAGCGATTTCCAATGCGAAAATTGAAAATTCGAAGCATTTTGCAGCCGAAGAAGAGGAAGAGAGTAAACGTAACAGCGCCGGCACAGAGTGTGTGGAACGTAAGTACCGTTTACACTGCGTATGCGAGTGTGGATCGTAAGTACAAATTACGTAAACATTAAATAAAAAATTATTTTATTTATGTTTTTTTTTGTAATTTTTATAATTACAATTTCTAAAAAATAAAAATTAAAAAAAAATTGAATTTTACTAATATTATTTCGAAAAAAAAAAAATAAAAACAAAACATAATACATTTTATTTTAGAAATGTTATTATTCTCTTAAAACATATGTATAATTTTTAGGTTTTTAGATGACATTTTATAATTATTGTTTTTCCTATAATTCCAATTACTCGCTTCATTTATTGATCGCTTTGTTTTCTTCAGAAAGACGTCCGATAGTAAAGTTATTATTTCGAAAATTAACGGTTTTAAGCCTCTTTCGCTCTACGAACTTGACTGTAACGTATCTAACATTGAAATTACTATAGCAGATAGGACTAAACAATTGGTAATCAAAATGTATACAATAGTTAAATAAATTATTTGGTAATTCCAACAAGTAACCCCTTCCATAAATGTGACAACCCATTTAATAAAGTCCAGAACACACAATCTTTCATTTGAAAAGACTTAGCTGTCATCAGTGTTCTGGAGCTGTCATTATAAGCAGGAATAATTTTCAGGCGAAGTAACTTTGAAGGAGCGATAAGAAAAAAAAAGTAAAAATGTTGGCGACTTGGGGAAGATTGGCCACAGGTAAGCCCATCACCTATCCATTATACCTTCTTTATCTAATCGAGTCATGTGTCAGCCTGTGCCAGAATCGGGCTCAAAATTGGCCACCCAATTGGGGGTCAAGTGCGAGGCCTGCAGCGTTGCCTGGCTCAGATCCCCGTCCATGACCATGTCCGCTCTCTTCATGCATCATTGGTGCTGTGTGACGACAAAGATGATAAAAATGTAAGTGATGAGTGCAAGCCCGAGCCTGAGGAGAAGGAAGAGGTTGACAAGAAATGTGATTTGGATGGTGATGAAAAGACATCTGGTGATGGAGCCAAGAAACTTGAGGGCAAGGGTCGCGAAGGCGTCATTCATGCTGTCATCGGTCCTGTCATCGATGTGTACTTTCCGGACGAAATTCCGGAGAATATGAATGCCATGGAAGTGGTTGACGCGCCGATCGGACGCCTGGTGCTAGAGGTGGGATTTAGTTTTCGTTTAACTTCTATAAAAATTAATTAATTTAAATACTGGTTAGGTCTTCCACCACCTGGGTAACAATGTGGTGCGCTGTGTGGCCATGGACTCCACGGAGGGTCTTCGGCGCGGCCAAAAGGTTGTCGACTCTGGCTACCCGATTCGTGTACCAGTGGGCAACGCCGTTCTGGGTCGCATCCTCAACGTGGTGGGCGATCCCATCGACGACCGTGGGGAGATCAAGGCGGATAAATACTCGTTCATCCACAGCGAGGCTCCGGAGCTGGTGGACCTGACCGTCCATCCGGAGATCCTGGTCACCGGCATTAAGGTGATTGACCTGCTGGCCCCCTATGTCAAGGGCGGCAAAATCGGTCTGTTCGGCGGCGCTGGAGTGGGTAAGACGGTGCTCATCATGGAGCTGATCAACAACATGGCCAAGTCCCACGGGGGCTACTCGGTGTTCGTGGGGGCAGGAGAGCGCACCCGCGAGGGCAACGATCTGTATCACGAGATGATCGAGTCGAATGTCATTTCCCTAGAGGACGACACCTCGAAGGTGGTGCTGATCTTTGGCCAGATGAACGAGCCGCCCGGCGCCCGTTCCCGTGTGGTGCTTACAGGACTGACCATTGCCGAGTACTTCCGGGACATTGATGGCCAGGATGTGCTCCTCTTCATAGACAATATCTTCCGCTTCATTCAGGCGGGCTCAGAGGTGTCAGCTCTGCTCGGCCGTATCCCCTCAGCGGTGGGTTATCAGCCCACCCTAGGCACCGACATGGGTTCCATGCAGGAGCGGATTACCAGCACCCGCAATGGCTCCATCACCTCCGTGCAGGCTGTCTATGTGCCCGCCGATGATCTCAGCGACCCGGCGCCGACAGCCACATTCGCTCATTTGGATGCCACCACCGTACTGTCGCGTCCCATCGCCGAGCTTGGCATCTACCCGGCTGTGGACCCCCTGGACTCCTCCTCGCGGATCCTCGATCCCGACATCGTAGGCGAGGAGCACTACAACGTAGCCAGGGCGGTGCAGAAGACCCTGCAGGCCTACAAGTCGCTACAGGACATTATAGCAATTCTTGGCATGGATGAATTGTCCGAGGAGGACAAACTGACGGTGGCCAGGGCTCGCAAGATGCAGCGCTTCCTCTCGCAGCCGTTCCAAGTTGCCGAGGTCTTCACCGGGCATCCCGGCAAGCTGGTGCCGGTGGAGAAGACTGTTGAAGGCTTCAAGCGGCTGCTGAACGGGGAGTACGACGACATCCCAGAGATCGCCTTCTACATGGTCGGCGACGCCGAGGAAGTGCTTGCCAAGGCCACTCAACTGGCCTCCACAATGCAGCCGGATGCAGCTGCAAAATCGGCTCCAAAAGGAAAGGCGGGGGAGGAAAAGGAGGCCAAACCGAAGGAAGGAAAGGAGGGAGAGGCCAAAAAGGAAGCCAAACCGAAGGAAGGAAAGGAGGTAGAGGCCAAAAAGGAAGCCAAACCGGAGGAAGGAAAGAAGGGAGAGTCCAAGAAGGAAGATAAAAAGAAGGAAGGGAAGGAGCCTCCGAAAGGAGAAGTGAAGGGAGACACCAAAAAAACTGACAAGGATAACAAAGACTCGCCCAAAAAGGACAAGTGATTCGATGGGTAATATACCCCAAAACTGGAAAATGGGCAAACATTTTATACTATTGGCTTTTCTCACTACCATTTTGTAATATTAAATACATCTAATTGATAAATAATAAAAATATATTAAATTTATCAATTAATTCATGACAAAATCCTCATTTGGCTGACAAATGGGAAGCCATCTTCTCTTTTAAGAAGGCGGTAGGAAAAGGAGCTCCAAACAGGAGATCCAACTTAGACAAGCTCAAGGGTGGACAGTATTTGTTGCCATGGATACCAATAGGGAAACGCCGAAACCCAAACACACTGGCTTTTTGTGGAAAAGTCATGAAACATGGACGTTCTATCGCATTACAACTCGCCTGTGGTCGAATTTCCGGCTACTCAACCGCTGGAGAAGCAATACGCTTTGGTTGACAACTGCACAGGCACTGATCCGCCACCTCCTAGCCGGGACACCGGCACCGGAACGCAGGAGAAGCTGGATTTGGCTACGCAAACAGAACAACGACTGTCAACGAACAGCAAAAATGTCGAGTGCGATGAACGGGCTCTGGCCAAATGGTTGCGCCAGATATGTCCCATGGTGGAGCGGGAACTGATGAATCCGACGCCGCTGACGGAGGATCTAACGATGAGCCAGTGTCGGCTGGAGGAGGAACTGCAAGTGTTCACCTACCAGAAACTGGCCATGGGCGGGGCGGAAAACTCACAGGGCTTGGCCATCTGGCTGAGTGTGCACACCAACAATGCTCCTGTCCTGGTGGCCACAACGGTGGCTCCTCACGACGACTGGTGTGAGCATGTGGACCAGCAGCTGAAGCTTTTTGTTCCCCAAAGGATGTCCCATGGAAGCTATGTGTTCTTCTCCGAAGCCAAGAGCCTGCCCTTGAAGTCCTGTCTGCAAAGCCTCTGCACGAATCCGTTCAACAAGAACATGTTTGCCGGCTCCACGATGGACGGTGAGCTCTTCGTCTGGCTTTACGAACAGGCTAGAGGCACTGCTGGGGACGGCAATGTCGACATCAGGCAGCTTCACAGTGTATCCTCTGCCCAAGGATCGGCTGTGGCTCTGGACTGGCCCCGGGAACACCTACTGATGGCCTGCTATGCCAACGGAAATGTTCGCCGCTGGGACTTGAGCAGGCAGATGTCTCTGGACTGGGAGTGAGTGTGGGATGGATATCTGGTGTGTCAATGAATCCCTAATTAATGAATCACTTCAGGTACTCTCTGCCCGCCTCGGTTACCTCGGAGCCTACAGCTATGGTGGCTTTGGGGCTTGACGACTTTGTGCTGGGCACTAACGATGGCGGCATTTATCGGTGTTGGGGCACGGGGCGCCAGATCCAACTGTTGGCTCTTAGGCAGCATCGGTTCATGGTCTCAACTCTTCTTCGCACCGAGATGGGGGGCAACCAGTTCGTCCTGAGCTGCGATCTCAGCGGCCAGGCCTACTACCACGACCTGAAACTCACAGATGAGGTAATAACACATCCTCTCCTTAACATCGAATTCTGCTTAATGCCTTACTCTCCAGGACATGGCGCAGGTGATAGTGCAGATACCCTTGCCCTTCAAAAACGTCATCGCTTGCAGCCGAGATGGCAACATCATATACTGTCCTGCCAGCGATGGAGCGCTCGAGTATTACAGGGTGAGCGATGGCGCCCAGGCCCATGTCAAGGGTGCACTGCGCGGCAAGGGAAGCATCATCCGAAGCAGCGATAATGGGTAAGTCGGGCATGGTTTTATAAGATCATATTTAAACTAGTTATTTCTTTTCCAGCTGTTGGCTAATCACAGGCCTTTATGGAGACGAGTTTCAAATCTTCTACGTGGAACGTTAGGGAGTCACACTACATTAGAAATCAAATGTCGCGAATATAGGTATAGAATCGATATATTAAGTCACACTTTCGGTTGTCAGTTTTTGAAATAATCGCTTATATTTGCATTGACTGCTTAATGTTATTGTGTACGGTTTCATCATCTCTTCTTAGGATTGCTATTTACACGAGTTTATTTTAAAATTTCTCCAGTTCTCTAACAAATACCACATGTAGATATATACTATATATATTTTCTTTTGTATAAACAAGACTTTCTCAGTGTATAATTTCAAAAAACAAAATGCAGAAAAACTTAAAGCCATTTTGATAATATTGCGTTTAAAAAAGTGTTCCTTTTTCTTGGGGATCTCTGTAAAACGTCGCCCTTTGCATCGAAATAAAAGACTACGTACTCTTCATCAGCAAGTTTGTGGTGTCGTTGTGGACATGTAAAAAATAATGTGTGTGTCGTACGAGTGTTTACAAAGACGTAATTACAAAATGGCCTGCCTTTATAGCCACTTGCCTAGCGTAATAAATAAATTATACAATTAACATTAACGAGATATATGCGATACACGTATAAATATATAATAGAACTGCACACACAATTTTGCTAAATCTCTCACGCCCAATCTGCTAGCTTCAGTCCGTTCATTCCGTTCACTCCACACTTCGTTCTACTTTTCACTTAAGCCTAGATTGCAATCTGCATTTTGCACATATCAAATATAGTTGGTTTCGCGATAATAATAATAATAACTAGAAGCGGCGAATTGGCTGATGATAAATTCAGTTGAAGAGCACCGTATTAGGGTCTTCGTTATCCATCTGCTTTACATGCCGCAGCACATCCTTCTTGGTAATTACGCCGAGCAGGCGACTGCAAACAAGAAGTATTGTGGTTATTTGTTACTGCTTTCATGGATCACACACTCACCCGTTGTGGGTCACTAGTGTCTGGCGCAGTCCCAGCTTACGGAACATGTCCACCACCGTTTCCATCGGCGTTTGATCCGTCACCGTGATCGGCGCCATGTCTAGGATCTTCTTTAGCTTGAGGGGCTGGGGGCCCAGGTTTTGCGTGGGCTGAGTAGAGGTAAATAATACTATGGAGCTGCTGCTTATACCTTCGATAAGACGCTTGGCATTGCCTAGGAAAAAATAACTCCAGTTAATTGCTGAAAGTCCAGCTTAAACAGTCACGACACACACCTATAGCCAAGTTCAGGTCCCTGCGCAACACAAAGCCCACCAAGTATTGATTCTCGCGGGACACCACCACCGGGTAGCCATTGTGTTCCGTTTCCTTAAGCAGGTTTTCCACATCGTCCACCGTCATGGAGTCTTGGGTGATGACGTTCAGGGTTTCATTGCGTCTGAAATGTAAATTGTTGTCACTAAAATGTAAAAGCTCTTGTATTCCATAAGATTTACTCACTTTGGCTGCATGACATCTGCTGCCAGGGTTGTGTGCGCAAATTCCTCCTTGCTGTCGAGGAACGGATACCCATTCAGCGCAATGTGTGCATCGTAGATGCCCTGCCTGCCCAGAGCATCGCCCACCCACTTGGAGGCCATGGCAGCCGCCATCAGTGGCACAATATATCTCACTCCACCTGTCAGCTCGAACATGATCACCACCAGGGACACGGTCATGCGAGTCACACCGCCCAGGACAGCTGCCGCGCCCACCACTGCATACAGTCCGGGCGTGATTAGATTGCTGTCCGCACACTCGCCGGTAAAGAACCAGATGTTCGGGTAACTGTACGCAAACTGCTCAACGCCAATGCCCACTATGCGGCCCATGATGGCGCCCAGCAGCAGGGACGGAATAAACAGACCTGCCGGAACTTTCATGCCAAATGTAAAGATAGTCAGCGCCAGCTTAAGGATAAAGGTGAGCATCAGCAGCCAAATGGAGCTGTAGACTCCCGGGCCTGGCTCTGTGACCTCAATGATGCTGTTGCCCATAGTTATGTTCATACGCTTGTACTCGCTGAAAGAAAATCATTAAAAATTACTTGTAAAGCCTTTAAAGGAATTCTAAAATGTTTGAAGCTCACCACAAGGGATTGGTGACATCGCCGGGAGAGCACTTGCTGACCAACAGGAAGATCAGCTCATTCATGTTCATCCGGGTAAAGGGGTTCGGATAGCAGATGATGCCTGTGACCAAAGTCACGAACAGCACCTCCATGACGGGATACTGGCCCAGCTTGCTGAACTTCCTGTAGCGGCACCACCACAAATTCGCCTTGATGAAGAACGTACCAATCACCCCCTGAAAATTTAACAAACTCAATAAAAAGAATACAAAAAAAAGTGAACAAATGAACCTTACCCCCATTATTCCCAGGAAAACAAAGGGAATGAGCTCGAAGAAAATCCACGGCTTATTGTATTCCACAAAGAAAAGCACGGAATGCTCATTCCCAAATGGAGTCAGCGATCGTAGAACGAATGCGGCGATCAGGGCACAAAAGAAGGAACGCCACAACGTCTTTAGGGGAAAGTAATAGGATACCTCCTCCAGCGAGAACAGAACCCCTCCAATGGGGGCTCCGAAAGCCACCGAAACGCCGGCCGCTGCTGCTGCTGATAGAATCTCGCGCTTCTTCGCCTCGTTCCTTCCATATTTGGGGAAAACGTGCGAAAATATGTTGCCAATACAGCTAGCAATATGGACCATAGGTCCCTCTTTGCCTAGCGTAAGACCAGCGGACACGGAGAGCATCAAACCCACAGATTTGATCAGCAGCGTCCACTTGCCCAAATACCCGCGTATGATAAAGCCCGACAAGATGGTCTTGATCTCCGGTATACCCGATCCGCAGGCGTAAGGAGCGAACATCCGCACCAGCGAGGCGCTGAGAGATGCGAACAGCAATGCCCACAGAACATACCAGATATATGCGACGATATACGGTCCGGTGCCGTTTCGATCCAGGCCAAAGATCTCTGGCCAGGTCTTCCACTGTCGTAAGAGAAAGTCGCGGATCAAGTTATTCACTTTAGGAAGACATTAAGGCAGCATTCAACTCACCGTCGAGCAGTTGCCTTCTTCAAACACCGATTGCTTGGCCGGGTAACAGCACTGCTCCCGATTAAACCAAAAGGCGGGTGGACAGATGCCATGCTTCAGGTCGGACATCCAACTGGCGCCAATGTCTACCATGCCAGCCACGCAGCCAGCGGCGATTCCGACGAGTAGAACGCATAGCCACCCAGATCCGGCATCAATGGAGCCCTGGAAGCACAATTAAAGTAATTAAAGGGGTTCGTACATGGTGCATAGAGCCTCTTCTTACCTTAATCAGATCCCATAGCGAGTCCTGTCGCTTCTTGACTATGTAGCGATGTCGCATCCGGTCGCGGGCAATGTCTCGCTGCCAGTCGATCGTGTGGAAATCCTCATACTGACCAATGCCTGGAATATCATCCTGCACATCCGAGGAACCATAGAAGGAGAGTGCTCCTAAAGATAAAAACAAAAGTACATATAATATCTTCATTTTGACAACACAGGCTTGGATTCATCATGTTTGTTAGCTATGATCAAAGTTCATGTTAATTTTTCCACTTACACTGATACTGAGAGACTTGATATAATTTTCTTGATTTGCTTGATTGTTTTTTTTTTGGCTACTGGTATCAAATTTCTTTTTCCTTCCATTTTCCTTACGACTCTATAAACAGAGAGTCATATTCCCAGACTTGAACTCCAGTTGCTTACTGTTATGAGTATTGATTGGCCTTAGCGCTGCGCTAACATCTTTATTCTGCTGCGATCGAGTTTATATATGTGAATTAGTGTATTTACCCAACACATTCATACGATACATTCAATTTTCATTCAAATAAACAGCACTCCCAGCTGGTTACTCGGCTTAATATAATGAATTAGCATCACGTGAGTAAACTATGGGGTACTGTGTTTACCTATAGTGTATTTACTCTTTGTCCAAACAGGGAATTGATTCCCTTGACGCCGCAATTATGCACATATGTCTGATTGCTAATGATCGTGGATATTAATTGAATTGAATTCCCCACTCGGAGCAAGTACAGCCGTGTGCCACGCCACCGAAAAAGCGGAGCGGTGCCGAGGTGACGTCGCGGCATAGCGGCACTCATATGATCATGATCTTGATTAACGCTGCAGACAGACGCTTTGCGCAATGGGATCTCGATCTCTCGCTCTCTCTCTACTGAACTCACCGTCCATGGGATCGCCGAAGGCACTGTGAGTTGGCACATGCTGGTGGTGGTGATGCTGGTGCATTGTTCGCTGACTGTGGCCACCTGAGTGTCCAAACTCTCGCTCGGTATCCGATTCTGTGGCCGTTTCCCGGTGGTAGCCGCTGCTGCTTCCACCTCCTCCTCCGACGCCGCCACCGATCACATCGCCGGGACTGGAGCGCGGTGTGATGTCGATCATATCCTCCTCGTCTGTGCCCGCCGTCGCTGTCAGAGAAGTGGTCAGTTTGGAGTGCTGCGCCAGCGGGTGGTCGTGGAAGGTACCGTCGCTGTCGCCCGTCGCTCCGTTCGTGTGGCCGTTCGACTGAAAGAGAGAAAATAACGAAACCCGAATCAGATATCAGATGTCTTTTTGGGATCACTGTTGGCTCTATGGGCGCTTTGTTTATGCATTGAAACTGATAAGATTAGGATCGGTATAATGTACACACATCTGTACGTGGAATTGTGAATAATTTCTAGCATTTCCGCCCCCTTGTGCCAGATGTTTTTGGATCCGGATAACGTGATTGCTTGAGCCAAGGAAACTATAGCTAGGCAGTAAGCTCGACTAATCTGTGGTGAGTAAATTTCGGGTGAGTTATCAAGCGACTAGTAAACTAAAAGAGTTTAAAAAAATAAATGGAACTCTTTCCTAGTTATTTCAGGAAGAGGTTTTGACTTTTTTATTAAGAATAATTTCAACCTGTTTTAATAGATAATATAATGATTAAACTCTATTTAATTTAAAATTTACCAATTATTTCACCAACAAATCAAAATTTGTCAATTGACGGGTTTTTGTGCGTGATGTGACGTTGATGGGGTTAAGCCCACCTGGGCTTATCACGTATGTGGGTTGCGTACCTTTTTCATCACCGTCTGGTAGGCGGTTATGTAGCTGTTGCCCTCCGCGGCAGCCTCTCTGCTGCCCTTCAGCGGAAACTTTTCCATCCTGCCCGTGTCCTCTTGCTGCTATACGCGTGTAATTCTTTAGCTATTCTAAATTATTCACAATTTTTGTTGCTTTTTTGCGTTGCAATCGAGGCAGCGCAGCGACCAAAGGCAGCGCAGTAGCAGCGCAGCAAACGCACGTCACTAAGTACAAACACACTAACAGTTGTTGGGGCCGTCACTTCACTTTCTTTCCATTTTACTTGGTTTGGAGGTCTGCACTGGATCGCGTTGGCAATGAAATGGCTCGAACAGGTATTTTAATCACTATATAGTACACATTTCATTGGTAAAGTGCTTACTTTTGTGTGCGAATATTTTATTTGCAAAAATCACATTCAGTGTGACCAGAGCGGATTATGAAAGTTAATACCAAATGTTGGGAGTATCGAAATTGAGTCGATAACTAAAAACCGATTATTGATCTTTCAAGTACTCTTGTCATGCTTTTCAAAGTTATTTTATATTATTTTGTGTTGTGCATTTTTACAGAAATATTCCAAAGCAAATAACGGTGCATTTTATATAGTTTTATTTCACAGTATATTTCCCCGTTTCTTGAACGGCCAGTATTAATCAAGACCAAACATATTTTTACGGTTCCGCCACCTGGTTACTCTGCTAGCCGAATTTGTTTACGCCGTACACAGCACGGATTTCGTTTGGGCCAACAACAACAGCACAGCGCGCCAGCATAAACAACGAGAGTGAGATGGCCGGCTTTGTGGCGGTGCACACAGGTTTGTATACATGGATCCGCCCCGACGGCAGATGATTGATGGCCGCCATCCGTTTTCAGGGGCTGGCAACTGCATCGACGAGACCAAGTACCAGCGGGTGATCAAGGAAGCGTGCATTCGGGCCACGGACATTCTGCGCAACGGTGGCTCCGCCGTGGACGCCTGCGAGGCGGCCATTGTCCGGCTGGAGAACTGCGGCTACACGAACGCCGGCTTCGGCTCCAATCTCTGCCTGGACGGATCCGTGCAGTGCGACGCGGCTATTATGGACGGGTCAACGTTTAACTTTGGTGCCTGCACAAACGTCAGCCGGGTAAAGAACCCTATCCAGCTGGCCCGGCGCATTTGCGACGCCCAGGCCAGCCCACAGCTACTGGAGCGCATTCCACCGATGATCCTCGCCGGCACTGGAGCCGAACGGTATGCCGATGAGGTGGGCTGCTCCATGGTCGATCCCTCCGTTCTGATTTCTTCGAAGGCAAAATTCCAGTTCAATCACTACAAGAGCAAATACGATATGGTGGTGAACTGCAGATCGGGTAAGGCGGCCTCGGAGGATCCGGTCCCGATGCCAGTGCCCGAGCCCGGAGCCGAGGTGGAGCTAGCCGCCGCCCTGGATACCGTGGGCGCTGTGTGCGTCGATGGCGCCGGCAATACTGCAGCGGGATGCAGCTCTGGAGGCATACTGCTCAAGGTTCCCGGCAGGGTGGGCCAGGCGGCCACGTACGGAGCCGGCTGCTGGGCCACAGATACCGATAAGCTGGCTGTCGCTACCTGCACAACCGGCAACGGTGAGTACCTGATGAAAACGCTCCTGGCCAGAGAGATCTGCAACGGGGCCTTCAGCAACGACTGTGCGGTGACGAGTCTTCACCGGACGTTCAAGCAAAAGTTCCTTGACTCCCCGCTTCTGCCCCGGCAGCAGGATCTCTATGCCGGGGCCCTAACCTTGCTCTACTATCCGGGCCAGAGCAGCGGCGAGATAATGTGGAGCCACACGACACAGTCCTTCTGCGTCGGCTACATGGGGACCTCGCAGCGGGCGCCAAAGGTTCGTATTCTGGCACAGCCGCTAGCAGCCACCCATCATCCATCATTTTCCATCCGTTTCCCGTATCTTCTTCTTGCAGTTTGTGCACTCGCCGCTGCCCACGTACAGTGTCCCAGGCCAATCTTGCGTCGTCAATGGCCAGAATTTCCATTTGCGCATTTAGATGTGGGCCGGGCTGGGCTGGCTGGCCAACCAACTAACTAGCCGCAGTGTCTGGCTGCGGACCGCCTGCATCCCCTTATCCGCAGCGCATCTGCAATTCATTTGATTTAATGTTTAATTGCCGCGACAATCGCTGCCAATGCTATATGGTGGCTATATGACAGCCGGCGCCGGAGGAGGCAGGGCTTTGTCTTTGGCGAAATATTAAGATAATTAAGCGAAAACTTTAATTGTAAATTCTCTCGTAGAACGTAAGCCAAAGCTGTGTTTGTATACGTACGTAGTGCTAGCAATGAAATAGGATTTCTCAAATGAGTGGCTCCCCCCTAGCCCCGTCGCTCCTTGGAATTGCCGTGTGCGCTAGATAAATCAGCCGGCGGCATGCGAGTCTGAATATCATATTCGAGTGGGGGCATATGTTTGTATCCGTATGTATATTTAGACGCACTGACGTGTGTGTACATCTGTGTGCCGCCGTTGTCCAAGTGTTTACGGCCATCAATGTACAGAACATAACCCATTAATTTCGGCGACAGAGCAGAGAAGCCCCAGCATGCACACACAATATCAAGGTCCCGAGAATATGATTTGATTATTTCGAAAATGCTTTTACTTTTAGCGTAAACCAATGACTGTACATACAAGCATATACTTATGACGCGAGCCGTTCTAAACACATTCGCTCGTATTCACTTGCGGCCAATAATCAAATATCCAATGGTATTTCATGGCACATTTATTTATTGCTAAACATCTCGAGGCTTTCCCAGAAATCCATTTGTAATGCCCAACTACATCGCCCCCAAACAAGAGCAAATGTGAGTTCCCTTAGCTGATGATGTAAACTGCCTAAGATCGTGTCCTTGACTGTAGTCATATGTATTTAAGAGCTAAGGATCGTAGACATAACTAATCAAGCCTGTAACTTAATTTTTAAAATGATTTATGATTTTACTAAACGCTTATTAAAGATGTGTACATGTCGGTATAAGAGGGACTATAATTTTAATCATTAAAAGGGATGCTCGTATTAAGACAGGGGTGTTGTATGTTTTGGGGAAGCGAATAAATCGGTTGGGGGTTAATTCCAAGTCATTATTTATTTAATGGAGAATATATAGTTTACAAATATTTCGCAAGTGCTTTTTTAATCCTAAGGATATGCTTAGGGGGCGACTGTGGGAATATCTGTGACGGCATCTGTGGTAGGAGTGGGAGCATCCGTGGAAGAAGTTGGATCATTCGTTGGATCATCCGTGGAAGAAGTTGGATCATTCGTTGGATCATCCATGGAAGAAGTTGGAGCATCCGTGGCAGTAGTGGGATCATTCGTTGGAACAGATGTTGGAGCATCCGTGGCAGATGTTGAAGCATCCGTGGAAGAAGTTGGAGCATCCGTGGCGGTAGTGGGATCATTCGTTGGAACAGATGTTGGAGCATCCGTGGCAGATGTTGAAGCATCCGTGGAAGAAGTTGGAGCATCCGTGGCGGTAGTGGGATCATTCGTTGGAACAGATGTTGGAGCATCCGTGGAAGAAGTGGGATCATCAGTAGGAGTGCCGGTTGGAGCTACAGTAGAGGTAGAAGTTGTGGTATCCGAACAGCTGGCTGGCCGTGTTACCACACAACTGCCAATGTTCACATCGAAGAAGGGCCTCGAGGCGGCACAACTCATGTAGATGGACACCCAATTGTCGGTGCCAGATTTCTGGCAGTACAGATAACTGTTGCACGTCGAGTCATCGTAATTTCGCGTGTAGAAATAATTTGGACTGGAACTGGGCTCCGCATCCCTGCAGGCCTGCTGCCTCTGGTCGGCACTGGGTGTTGTTGCCGGCGCTGCTGTTGTAGTAATCGGCTGGTAGACACTGTTGCTGCAGGTGGCCCCCATGCCCACCTAAGAGTGGAGCAAAGATTATTCGTATGTGAAATATGGGAAATGAAGAACACTTACATAATCGGCGGCACAAGTGGGCACACAAAGTGTTCCGTAAAGACCCAAAGATTCTATGATGCAAACCTCATCTGCGTCGCAGCTGTACACAGTGGAGGTGATGAGATCTCCACTGGACGAGCACCGGGCAAACTGTGTGCTGCTGACACAGGAGAACTTGGCGTCTGTCGCACACACTTCACAGTGGGCCCCATTTCCACCCGAGGTTCCACACACATCCAGGACAGTGGAGCCATCAACCAGTGAGCTGTCCACACAGACATCCACGGAATTTGAGCAAACGGTGCCCGTGGGACAGTTCACGACAGCTCCAAAAGCTTCATTTTCTGGGGTTAGAGATCGCAAATTTATATAAAATTAAAAAAAAAAAAAAACTTTATGAGACTTTTCTATAGGGAAAGTTATTTGATTAAAACTAGTGCTCCCTTGACTCACTCATGCAATTCTGATACGAGGTCTGGTTGTGGCAGTAGACATCGTTGGCCGCCTGGCACTCCTGACAGGTCTGGGCGCCCACAAGGGCTAGGAGAGAAGCCACAATGGCTACGGTCGCAATTATCCTTTGCATGTTCCTTAGAAACTGAACGTGGTGGTGTTGTCTAAACTGAACTATAAACTGATACGATCTCTAGTCGCGATCTGTTGTCTTATATAGCTAGGGGGTTTGCTTTGCAGAAATCATTTGCGGCGGAAACCTTCAGCTGTTTATGGGTATATTAGTTGATAAAATTACTTATCAGATTTGGAGCTCTCCGTCGCTGTTGATAATCCTCCCTAATTAAGCAAGACTTTGAAGGTAAGATTTCCCACCGCATATCAGCTATTGACAGCAGTTTGTTGTTGTTGTTGTTGTTTATTTTATAAGGTATCTGAATTTTGAAGGCTAGCAGCCATTTCTCCGGAGCTTGACTCATGTTCTCCGTACTCTAGCATTACAAACTTTTATTGTACAGTCTTTCAGCGCTTATTATCTTATTTTTGGGATATTATCTCATGGAGGTGTTTTTATGGAATACAACAAGGAGAAAAGTTTTAAGGGTTCTTAGAATGTTATTTATTTGTTATGTCTTCTTTTTTTCCATAATACTCTAGAGCTCGTTTTAGGAAATAGTTAGTAGGATAGCTAGGATTAAAAAGATGAGTTAGTCTTTACTCAAGTGCAGTCAGTTGGCTTCGTGACCACACATTCACCGGCGATCGAATCGAAGTATATCTTGGGTGTGTTGCACGATAGGAATACGGTAGTGTAATCATTTCCCTTTAGTTCGCAGTACAGGTAGCTCCGGCAGGTGGCATCGTCCGTGTACCTCGTGTAGAAGAACTTGGCTGTCGTTCCCGAGGCAGTGGCTGCATTCGAGCATTTGGTCTGTTACCCCTGAGGGCTAGGCGTCGTAGTCGGAGCCCCAGTTGTTGTGGTCGTTGTGAACTCAACATTGCTGCAAGTGGTCTTCATATGAAGCTGTCCATCAAGGATTGAGGATTAGTTTAACGGGAAAAATTCTCAAGGATACGTACGAATTCAAGGGCACACGACGGCACTGTCTGGTGGGACGCAAGAGCTTCAATGTTGCATACTTCATCATTCCCACAATCGTAAATAATGGAATCAATTAGAGTTGTGCCAGAGCACCTGGCGAACTGGGTACTGCTCACACAAGTGTACTTGCCATTTCCATGACACACCTGGCATCCGGCACCGTTCCCCCCAGTGCTTCAGCACACATCCTTGATATCAGGATTGTTAGTAGTTATAACCTTGCACGGATCATCCCAATTGGTGCAAACGGTGCCCGGGGAGCAGTGCTGAACATTGCCAAAGGGGGCGCCTTCTGTTTGGAATAGTGGCTCGTGAGGTTTCTAGGAATTTTTCTCTACTTACTCATGCAATTCTGGTACGAGGTTTGGTTGTGGCAGTAGACATGGTTGGCCGCCTGACACTCCACAGGATATAAGAAGCAATATCTGTGAGATCCCTTTCATTCTTCTGACACAATTCAATATGAGGTGCTTTCGGCTACAAAAAGTGCACCAAAGTGAAATGGTCTTCTGCCACTGCACATTTCTTTTATAGCTCCGACACTGCAAAGCTAAAGAGGTGCAGAGTATTTTTGGAAATCATCAACCTATATAATTACCTGCTTCTAGTGATAAAGATGTTTGCCAGATTTGATCTAAGCCAAAAAAACGTGCCATCATAAAGTAATATCGAAGCATTTTCGAGGTGAGATTCAAATTATTTCGAGGGAACTTCTTACTACAAGTACTGTTAATATCTTGATCATATTTAAAGGTAAATATCTTCCAAAATAAAAGGCTGAAACATACATGGAGATGATGGCAGGCATTGGCTATGACAAGAGACATTTGCATATTCAACCCAGCTTTTTGTTTTTGAAAAGATTTGTATCAACTTATTTTTGAAATCAAAAGGTAACATTTTAGGATATATTTTTATTTAAATTAATGTTTTATAGACTTTAGTAAGCTGTTTGTCCATGTAGATTTACACAAATCTTTCGTTATAAATATGTTACAGAAAACTTAAGTGCATCCAGTTGGCTTGGCTGCCACACAATTAGAGGTGGTCGGATCAAAGTATGGCTTGGTGCCGGAACAGGATAGAAATACGGTAGTCCAACCGGTAGTAGTTCGTTGGCAATACAGGTAACTGCGGCAGGTAGCATCTGCCGCGTACGACGTGAAGAAGTACGAAGCGGAGCTAAGGCTCGAGTCCGCGTTCACCGCTTCAGTGCATCCGGTGGCTTGCACTGAAGTGCTGGGGGTGGTGGCCGGAGAGGCTGTTGTGGTCGTGCTGCTCGGCTGATACACACTGTTGCTGCAGGTGGACGTCATTCCCACCTGAGGGCGGGAAAAGCTATTAGTTATGATCAATGGAATCTCACGAGAGGACATACAAAATCGGCAGCACAAGAGGGAACACAGATGTTGTTGTATACGGCTAATCCTTGCAGAATACAAATCTCGCCCTCATCACAGCTGAACACACTGGAGCTTGAGACCACTCCGCTTGAGGAACACCGAGCAAACTGAGTCTGGCTGACACAGGTGTACTTGTTGTTTATGCTGCACGATTCACAGTCTCCCGAGGTGCCACATACATCCAGGACAGTGGAGCCATCCACCTGAGAGCTTTCCACACACACATCCGCGGAATTAGAGCAAACGGTGCCAGTGGGACAGTTCTCGACAGCTCCAAAGGCTTCATTTTCTGGGGTTACAGAGTTTAAATTCATATTTTATTTATGTGAATGTGATATTTCTATAAAAAATAATATTAAATTTAAAATACTGCTTTCTGGACTCACTCATGCAATTCTGATAGGAGGTCTGGTTGTGGCAGTAGACATCGTTGGCCGTCTGGCACACCTGACAGGTCTGGGTCTGGGCGTCCACAAGGGCTAGGAGGGAAGCCACAATGGCAACCGTCGCAATTATCCTCTGCATGTTCCTCTGCAACTTAACTCTTTGATGTTGTTTAAACTAAAATATAAACTGATATGATCTCTAGCTGTGATCTGCGGTCTTATATAGCGGAAAGCTTTTCTTTGCAGAAACCATTTTCGGCGGAAACCTTCAGTTGTTTATGGGTATATTAGTTGATAAAATTACTTATCAGATGGGTTGTCTTCGCCTGCCAAAAATGTGCCATATAGTTATAAAAAAAGTCTTTTGGTAGTATGAAAAAATAAAAGACATGACGATTCCTTCAAGTGTGGTTTAAAAAGATATGCCTCGTGGCTCTATCTCTCCTGCCTTTTAAAGATTGATATCTAAATATCTTCGAAGCTGTATCTGTGGAGAAATAGTATGAATCTTAACCTTTGAGCTTAAAATACCAGGAGGTTGCATTATAGTGTTTTTTTTTATACTCATTTTCATTATCTTTTTATTAAAAGTACAAATAATATAATTCTTATTATACATTAAAATTCATAAATAATTCTTGAGCTTAAATTTTTCGTAGAAAGTATTTTCTTTTCCAGATTATTCTTATCTTCAAGCCCCCGTTTATTTTCTAATTTGTTAAAGAAAATGAATTAATATGCAAAAACTTTATTTAAAAAATAGTTATTTATAAAAATTCTTTGTTATTATAGGTGAAAATGTAGTAAAACACGAAAGGAAGCTAACTTTGGAAAAACCGAACTGAAAATCGATCATAAGCAGAACATGAATTTATTTCAAATTGGAAAGCTATTTTAATTGCTTTTTTATTAGGTTAACAAATCTGCATATTACATTTTAAATTTAGAAAATTTACCCAATTCTTGATTTTTTGACAATTTTGACAATGACGTATACAATTTTTTTTTTTAATTTTGATACCAGATAATTTCTATTAGAGGTTTCAAATAAAACAAAAAATTGTTGCTTTGGCAAATCAAAAGATGTGAGCATTTTTAAGAGCAATCAGTAGGCTTTTTTGCCACACAACTCTTTGCGGTGGAATCGAAGTATGGCCTGGGTGCGGAACATGTAAAGAAAACTGTTGACCATTCGGTGTCGTTAGGGCCTTTTTGGCAATATAGATAAGTGCTGCAGGTTCTATCTCCTGTGTTTCTAGTGTAGAAAAATCTAGTGGCAGTGCTGGCTGTGGTGGATGTACTTTCGGTGGATGAGCCTCCCTGTGATGTTGTGGCTGTTGATGAGGCTGCCGCCTCGCATATATTCTTTTTATCGGCTACACTAGGCGTTGTGGGCGGAGCTGCTGTAGTTGTGCTCGTCGTGAACTCATCGTTGGTGCAAGTGGGTTTTGCATCAAGCTGATATTAAATAAGGAAATTATATAGAAAATTAATGAAGTTCGAATAAATTCCTAAGATACCTACAAAATCAAGGGCACAAGAGGGCATGCAAATGGTTTGAAAAGTCCCCAAGCCTTCTTGGTAGCAAACCTCATCCTCCGCGCAGCTGTAAATATTAGAGGTAATCAGGGTCGTGCCCTTGCATCTGGCAAATTGAGTACTGCTGACACAAGTGTACTTGGAACTGCCATCACAAGATTCGCACGTGGAGGCGCTGCCACAAACGTCTATGATGGTAGTTCCATCAGGATTCTCCACACAAACTTCCAAATCATTGGTGCAAACGGTGCCCTCAGGACATTGCTCCACATCGCCAAAGGGTTTTCCTTCTGTAAGTAGTTGCTTTAGCCTTTAAACCTAGAGTCTACTTAACTCTCTTCCGAACTTACTCATGCAATTTTGATATGAGGTCTGGTTAAGACAGTAAACATCATTACTTGTCTGGCACTCTTGACATTCCTGGGCGAATACAAAGGCTAGGTTGCCACAAGAAACTATGAGAAAAACAGCAAGGAACACATGCATCTTACAGTCTCCGTTAAACCTGCAAAATAAATTATAAACTAACTGCAATGTGCAGTTGCCTTCTTATATAGCTGAGAGCTGTATCCAAAGCTTCCTCCCTAAAGTGCATTTGGATGCATCAGGTGATCTAGTGCTCTTTATCAGATCTGGTATCATCAGTCATAAATCTGGTATTGTAAGGAAATATAAAAGAGATTACAAATATGTAATCTATCCCAAAGAAAACCTTCAGATAATAATTATCTTTGTAAAAATAAACCAATTTAAGATATTTCCTGAGGTTCAGAACATATAATCAGCACATTAAATCATTATAACCACATTCAAATGACAACTTGTTGCTTCTGTTTCATACTCGCATAAAGATATGTTTTGCTTTTTAAATGTTTTTGTTTTTATTTAATTTTTTTAATATATACCAAAATTAAAACTAAGGTTCTTTGATACCCCAAGGTTTTTGTCATACCCCGAAAGCTTTCTGCACTCTTACTTAGATCTTATCAGTGGAATATGAAATAACAATAATGTTTTTGAATGCGGCCCATAAAAAAATAAATCCATAAAGAAAACCTTGAATGAATGAGAGATAGATAGCCCAAGATATTGACAGTTGGCTATCTTCTGAGAAACGCTCGAGAGTCATTGTTTATAGTTAGTTGTCAACCCGAAAGCCAAAATAAGAGACACATGCCAGCTTGCTTGCGATCACATTTATTAAGTTTCGTATTTGAATCAAATTTTTCTTAAATATTTTCTCACACAATTTTACATATTACACAATTCACATTCCTTAATGTTTGTTTTCTTGCTTGATTATCGTTTCCATTTACGAGTAACACAAAGTATCTCTTAATCGAATTTAATAAATAACAGATATATGTATGCGTATGATCATTTGTTTCGTTATAAGCGAAGGTCGAATATGGTATATAATACGTTTCAAAAGTGACGAAGAGGAGAGAACTAAAAGTGTCTGCTTAAAGTTAAACGTACGCTCTGATAATAGAAATAATAATTCATCCCCATCGGCGAAACGCATCCGTGTTTATACGTAAGTATCTAGAGAAGAGCGCCATGGAGGATGACTCCTCGGATTGGGGATGGCTTCGCCGATATCTGCAGCACGATTAAACACAATAGTACGATATTGGATGGGTAATTATGATTATTACACTTGGTAAGTTGACGCGTGGGCTGGTGGCTTCGGAACTCGCCTGGATCCTTGATGGTGATATTACACATTGAAATGTTGAACTTATGATTCGATATATAGTATGTAGTGTGTATATATAATTTATATATGAAAAAATATATATATATTTATATACGTACGTGTATATATATGTATATGCATGTAGTATGTAGTTAAACTAATCTGTAACTAGGGCTCATTTGATGAATATGTTCTCAGTTTTGTATGTAAGGTTTTCTTTCGATCCTCGGATCCTCGATCATAATGTGTGTATGTAAATATAGTTAAGCTTGATTTGTGTAAGTTTATTTTTATAATTTTATAATTTGCTCTATTCTCGTATATAAAATTTGACCAAATACATAAGATTTTCTTTACTCATTTTTTTGTTGCTTTGTTTATATATAAAACGAACGAAACAATTCTCAACGATATTTGAAACATGGTTTCACCTAATGCTTAAATGCCTAACACAAAATAATAAACAAATTTTGAAATTTCCCCTCGCCTGAACATGCTCTCCCTAGCTCTTTCTTTTTCAGCCTTCTCTTTTAGCTGGTTAATAAAGTAAAATTGTTGCTTCTCGATGTTGATATAGGTTCTCAGACATACATATACACTGTGAGAGTAAAACATAATTTCATTTACTTAATTTGCTAATTACTCTAATCAACGCGGCGTTCTCCTCCTTCAGGCGATGATTATCCGACTTGTAGGCATCGAGTTGCTGTGTGAGTGTGTAAGGGCGTCGTCGAAGTGAGAGAAGTAAAAAATAAATTAGTTAAATTATACAGAGAAAATAGAACGCTTATACGATCATGTGGGTGATTAGGGGCAGGCATGCTTAGATAATTTTCTTCTTTTTTATATTTATTTTATATTATTTTCGGGGATGCCTCAGCAGCAACAACACAACAATGGAAACAACAACAAACAATTAGTAACTGCCTAAGGGGGGAAAACGAAACAGAACTCATCTGGGACAGCCCTAAACTCGTAAAACATGCACTACAGACTCGAAACATGGTATGACTTTGGCGATCTGTCTCTGACTCGTGTCTCGTGTGCTGTGATAAGCTATATATCCAATCCGTCGTATATATCAAGTAATGCAGAATGGTTCTCATGAATTTGGATGCGAATGCTCGTGTCCTGGTATATCCACACCCACCCAGCGGGTAGCATGGCAACAACAAACAGCAGTAAGTTGAATTAAGAACGACAATGGGCAAAATTTATGTTTATTTCATAATATAACTCAAGATCGGAGGTCGTTGGTGTTGAGAGTCGAGTACAACACACAAAAAGGATAAACAAAATTGCAGATAAAACGTGTAACAATATGTAACAACAAGAGGGTATAAATCCATTATTTATATTTAATAGACATTATTTAAATAGTAGAGTATTAGACAAGTATATATTTTTTATAAATATGTACAATGGAAGATGCTTCAAAATATTGTACCAGGATGGTATTAATTCTTTATATATTTATATCTAGGGATAACTCAAGAACAAAGATAGGGAATATACATTTTCTGACACAATTTAAAACTCCTAAATGAATGTTATAATCGTTTGAGGTTTATTTTTTATTTATTACAATGAAACAGAACTGAATTCCTCAAAAGTTAAACGTTTATTTCGCACTTAACAAACTTTTAACTTGGTACAGTACTTTGAAACACTCCTCGGATACAGTTACAGCTATAATATATATTTTATTATATTCCTTTGGGTGATATATGTGTATAAACAACAAAACAACAGCCAGCTGCTCATAATATTTGGGGAGGCGCAGGTTTCAAGTCAGTGTCAGTGGTGGGGCACATTTACCATTAAGTTCCAGCATCACACCAACCAGACCACTTCTTCGCTCTCTTCGCTGTTCGATTACATATAGGTGATCGATCCTTGGGATCCTGGGATTTGCTGTTGCTGTTTTCTTGTATTACATCTTTCTTTTCTTTATCTATGGTGGGGGTTTGATGATTGATCTCGTTGGTTTCGATGAGCTTAAATTTTTTGATTCGAGTGTATGGGCTTAGTTTTGATTTGAAGAGTAGTTCCCTTATTTGATATAAGTATGTGATAAATTCGCAAGCCGTATGATTATGGTAACCAAAATAACAAATATTTTACTATTAAAACAATTTCCTACTAGCGAAGTTTTTTGTTTATCAAAAGGGCAGAATATAATCTCCTAGGGAGTTGTAGTTTTGTCATGTTTAATGCCTTTATATTTGACCAATGATCTCAGCTCAATGTGAACTTAATTTATCTACGATACATTTAGTTATTGTTGTTACTCGCAATAGAGTTGTGTATATTTAATTATCAGGGTTGCCACAGAATTGAAATCACTTGAAACTGCGCTATAAAGTATGCAGTGATAGAAAAATTCCCGGGTTCATCTTTAAAGCATACTTTTAAGCGCCATTAAAATTGTTTCCAAATCCATAACAATTTCTGTGGCACTCCCGTCTGCTTATTTGTCATATTTATATTTATTTATATCAACGACATCAAGGTGTATTAAATATATAGCATATATAGAAACGATATTCGCGACATTGTGCGCGTGAGCAAAGGAAAGGTGAGATTTTCAAATATTGTAGGTTTTTCATATTGGGTATTATTAATTGGTTTTGGTTTTTGGGTGCTGGTGCTGGGGCAATCTAAATGCTTTCTGATCTGCGCCTATTTGGTCTTGGCCAGCTGACTCTGAGCCGAGGTGGTCAGCTTGGAGACGACCCGTGTGAGGGCCCTGTTCTCGGCACGCAGACGGTCGTTCTCAGTCTTTAGCTTCTGCAACAGCTAAAAATCACACAATAAAAAAATAAGGACGCAGCAAGTGATAACAAAACAGCACAGCGGCGACGCAAGAAAATCAAAGTAGAAAAACAAGTGTTTATTTAATTATTTGAGCGATTAGCGATAACGAAGTCGATTGTTTCGACAGTTCGATTGTTTGTTCGATCGATGAGGCGCGTGGGAAGAGAGAGAGAAAAGAAAAACAAATTGAGTGAGCGTATTGGAATGAGAGCGCTTTGATTTTTAAATATTTTTTGTTTAAATCTGTAACAATTTAAGTGAGTATAACGATAAACGTATAAACACGCATGGGAACAGTGACGAAAACTCAAGAGGGTTGGCAATTTGACAATGAGAGATTGATAGAGCGAGATGATAATGATGATTTGATGATGATACGATCTGGTGATGACAGAGAAACAAAATGGTCTGAAGAGATGTCTTTTTGAATGAGAACATGTCTGAGGTGATGTCTGATGTCTGTCGTTGGCCTGTTTGTTATTCCTGTTGTGTGTCGTTGTTGAGGTTGTGCGAGATGAGAAAACCAAGAGGAAGGCAAACACACAAAACCAAGCATGAGATGATGATCTGATGACAACGTTTGGATATTTGGGGCATAAATAAATAAAGGCAACAGGGAAGAAAAATCAAGCGGTCGCTTCACTGTACAGCGGAGAAGGGCACAAAATAGAAATGATATGTAGACTATATACAACGGGGTCTTTTTGGCAAATCAATTTCAAATCAAATGAGGTTTCTGCAACACAGTGCCACATCTCGCATTCAAACACACACCAAAGACAGCTAGCTAGGCAACTAGGTGTTCTTCTATAATGTGTAACAAGCGCAGCATCTGGTCAAAGAGGTAAAAGCAATAATAAACGGATTCGTTGCTCCAACTCAGTGCAAAGAAACTTGTTCGTTCAGAGAGTTCAGAGAATTATAAAAACAGATCAGGAACAGCTCAATTGGAATTAATCATTTTGCTTAAATCAAATCAAAAATTGTTAATAAATAAATCAAACTTAAAACAGAGGAAAAGTCAATTTCAATGTAGTTTGCATGCGTCGGGGGTTTCACAAAATCATAAAAGGGGATAAGGGGGAACCAAACGAAAGCAATCAATTTCGAGTCCTGCGGCATTAAGGACACTTTGTAATTACCTTGAGCTCTTCTTCCAACTCGGAAAGCTTGCGTTCCATAGCTCTTCTTTCGCGTTTCTCAAGTTCAGATAGTGAATTTTTCGTTGTCTGCGAATACGTGAAATGAAACAAGATTTCGTTTTGCATTTTGGATTTGTTTACAGTGTTTTGTACTGTTTTTTTTTCTGTATTCGGTTGTTTTCTTGTTCAGTTGTGTTGTGGTGGTTTTAAGAGATCGAATAAGGATATATATATGTATATATAGAGAGCGAAAGAGAGCGCGAGCAGTAAGCTTCACATGAGAGGGAAAAAGAGGCAGCTAGAGTATATTTTGTGTGATAAAGTTATACATTTTAGTAGGCAGCCTTCTACTAAGTTTATTGTGTTTCGTGTTGTTGTTTGTTACTGCCGTTTGTTTATCATACATTTTATTCTTAGTGGGCGTGAATGTGGGCGTGGGCGTGTTAGGGGCGTGTCTTGGTACTTACGGCATTGGCGAATCGCTCGAGCGTGGCACGCGTTTGCACAACTTCATCGTCCTTCTGCTTGAGCATCTGCTTCAGCTTATCGTTCTCCAATCTGTGCGGAATGAGAAGGGTAATCACTGGGGATATATAAAGGACTCCATTATACTCACTTGGCCGCTTCCCAGAGCGCCTTGTAGTCAATGCCATCGCCGTTCTCTGCCTTGTCACTCTTGGACTCACTCGTGGTGGCAGTGCTCGCTGTGCTGCCAAGTCTGGAGCGGGATGTCCGCTCGCTGCCACTCTGTGAAATGGAAACCAATTCAATATTAAGAAGGGTTTCATAGAAACCTAAAAATATAGTTAATGGTTCCTATACCAACAACAACAACATGGCCAAAATAATATTTGAGAAATAAAACCAAGCATAAACACCTGCTTATTTCATATCCCTCACTATTCCGCAAGAAGGCACTTACTTCATATCCCTCACTCTTCTCCGAGGAGGCACTTATTGACCGCTGTGCCGCACTCTTCGATCGCGAACGATTCCTCGACTTGCGCTCCTGCTCCCGCAGGGAATTACTCCTTGTGGCTGCAATGGCGGCCACCGTTGCTCCGGCACTGGTCGAGGGTGTGCTGCTGCCGTAGGCTGCTGCATTGAGGCTGCTATTCGAGGCTGACAGGGATTTGGTCTTCAGCAGGCGGGAGCCCTTGAAGGAGTTGGAGGAGCTCAGGCCCGGCGACTTGAAGCTGAGCGAGGCTGTCGTCACACCATTGTCGTAGACGCTCGAATAGGGACTGACATAGCGATCGCTGGCGGCCGAGTACGGCGATGAGCCCGCCGAGGAATACGAACTGGGATTGTATCTTGAACTCTCGTAGCCACCACTGCCGCTGCCTGTTCCAGTCGAGGGTGCAGAGGTGGAGGAGGACGACGACGAGGAGACGGTGGACAGAGAGGAGGAGAGAGCAGAGGCTTTAGACGGGCCGTAACTGTGAGCCGAGATATGCTTGCCCACCGACAGGTGGCTATAGTGGTAACCCGGTGTGGCGGTGGGCTGCAGCTGCAGATAGTAGCGATTGCCATGGTGCGTTTGCGTTTTAGTTGCTGCTGGCATGGCGGCATTCGAAGCTATAGAAGCTGTTGTGGATGATGGCATGGCATGGCATGAGGAGGCTGAGGTGGAAACTGAGGAGGCTGAGGCAGAGGCGGATGAGGTTACGGCAGTCGAGGGCTGGGAATGTTGGTTCAAGTAGTGGTGGCTGGTGAACTGCTGCTGCTGGTGATGATGGTTGTGATGATACTTGGCTGCCCCGTATTCGTAGCGATTACCATAGGCACTGCGTCCACCACTGGCTGCTCCGCCGCCATACAAACTCTCCCTGGAGCTGTACACACTGGCGTAGGGACTCTGGTAGCTGGAGGATACGCCGCCACCACTGCTAGGAAAGTAGCCAGTGCTCAGAGGGCGAGTCGAACTGCTGCCGGATCCGTTGTAGCTACTTCCATTATAGTTATAGCCGCCCGATGAAGCGCTCGAGGGAGCCATACGCGAACTGGAGGACAGGGAACGCCGGCGACTGGCCAACGGTGCCTGGGTTCGTGATCTCGAGCGAAAGGACATCTCGCTCTGACGGTGTTTGCTATAGGAAAGTGAGAGGCCACCATTAGCTCTCGGCAGTTCTCCCCTGGCAGTTCGTATATCAATCGTCGATGCCAAAGTGCAATTACGTTTAAATATTCGAAAAGGCATACATGACGTGCATACTCTATCTTTCTGAGAGGGGAATTTCCATTTAGACAAAGGTTTGTTACTTAGTTTTTATACTTTAGAATTGTTTTGATCTTTTGATGAGCTTCGTGCGGATTTAATTTATTAATTGACCAGGACCATTATCATGCCATAATATATAGTGATCTTTAACTTCGTTTCCATCCCAAAACCCTCATCTACTTTACCAACTGACTCTGTATTCGTACTTGAGAATTATAGGAAAAATTCGCTATAGATGTAAGCAATCCAGCGATCTCATTTCTAGTCTTATTTATCCGTTTAAATAGCTCTATTTTAACCCACAAAACTCCCAAGTAGATAGACATCTGTCTCTTTTGAAAGCCTCTTTGAACTTTAATTGAATTTCGGTTTCATCATGATCCAAGTACATAAAGAGCACATCAATTAAACGAATCGAAACGAGACGAGACTGGACCCCTGGGGGATGATCCGCGTAATTGAAGGGCATTTCAACTTCGATCCTGATCGATTTGTGTTCCATTTATAGATGCCAACAAAAGGCAATTACAATTAAAATCAAAGCGAACACACGAAATGTTCATGAATTTGGCATAAACAAAAATAAAGGAAAAACAAACAACTCTTGTGTGTGTGTTTGTGTGTATATTTTCTATATACGAAACGGATCTGATCTTTCAATATGGAAAACGCGCAATATTGACATGTGGTTCGCCCTGTGCCGTGCAACTGGGAAACCGCCTGGGGGAAAATGACGTCAAGGCATAAATTTTGACAATTTTCCTTTGCGCTTTTCGTACCCCCAGCTGGCCGATGCTCTTGATCAAATTGAAAACACATACAAAACCGTGATATATGGTTCCGAAAACTATACTAGCCGGCCGCCTGCTCTGCTATTTATTTGTTTTCACTGAGAGTTGATGCTCCTCATCCTCATCCGAATCCTCAACTTTTCAGCCTCATCCTCCGCCCACGCGGATACAAACAACAAACATTATCTCCGGGGGAAAAACGTTTTCCCTCTCAAGCAATTTTCCAATGCATATAATTTATGACGAAGCCCGCTTCTACGTTTCCTAGTAGAATTGTTTGTATGTATCTGCCTCTGCTGCCTTAAATAATATGTGCTTCTATCTATAGGGAGACGCGACAAGCACCCATGAATGAAGCGGCAGTTTTTTCCCCCAAGAGCTTAAATGTTTGGACTTTTGAAATGATTTTTCCCCCACATTTATGCCTTGTTCTTATGGCTTCATTGTCTGGTAATTCAAACATTTAACTTGGCTAAATATCGCATAAAAAGCGAATCTCTAAAATATAAACACATTTTGTGTTGTGTGATGGCAAGAAGATAAATGAACTGAATGGGTCGAGAAGGCATCCATAAAATGGATTAGGAAATTCAAATAAATTTGGGAAATAATCTCAGTATGTCTAAGGGAAAACTATTATTTGGAAATATTTTTAGATAAGTATTTAGTAATATTTTAAAGAAAGAACGAAAGAATATGAACGAAACTTCTTCCCTCTCAACTTCTTACATTTTCAAGTTCGCTTGTTAAACTTTAACATTTACAAGCTTGAGGCAATAACAAAACTCAATAAATTAAGCACGTTCACGAAATCAAATTAAAAACTTATCAAAATAGTTGACCATATATGCTGAAGCCACCTGAGGAGCTGAAGGAGGAGCATCAACTTGAACTGTCCAAAATTATGCGCAGTTTGTGCCGAAAATGGAAACGCGTTGCGATTCCATCAACTTGTTTTCGAAAACTCTGGCTTGGAAAATCCCCTCTTCTCCCCTGCCACAGATATTCCTCATCCCGGGGGTAAACTGATCTAGGCGTCTTTTTTTTTTCAACAACTCTTTGACACGTTCGACAGGTCTCTGTGGTTTTTTCTCATTGCACTTGACGTCGTATTGAATTCTAGCTTTTAATTGGGATTTACATCAAAGTATAGATTGAATTTCTTCGGATTGACTTGGATTAACCAATGATCTCTGAACTGAATTGATCTGAATTTTACTGAGATGATCCGCTGTGCTTGGGGCACAAAACTCAACTGTGCTGCTGGCTGGCGATTTGAAATGTTTTATTTGAAAGCGAACGAATGCGATCCGAAATAAACACAAAAGAGCTAGAGCAGCGGACCCAAAGAGAGCTGAAAGCGAAATTAAGAGTTCGACAAAGAGAGGAAAAGCCGGAAAATAACAACACAAATAATCGGGAATATTATTATAAACTGAGATATGAAAACAACAAGAAAAATAACAAAGAGTGCAGCAGCCGCAGGGAAATTCAAAGAGGGCAGACGGAAGGAACGTTAGCCGAATTTTCACTTGAAATTGCGCACACAGAATTTGACGCTGTGCGAGTTTTCACCTGGCTGATGGGGCCCCCGGTCTAAAATTAGTAAATCGCACACGTATTTGGCCCAATGTCCGAGACGCAAAACTGTTAACTATGCTGGGGTCATCAGAACAAGCATCGGGAGAGAACGATGCGGAAAGAGAGCACATGCCGCCGCAAACTGGGCCAAAAGGCGAAGCAGTCATTGACACAAGAATGCAGCGAAAAAGGAGAGCGAACGAGAGTCCCGACCATAGAGTACCCGGTTTTGTGTACACACAATTTATTGCCTACTTTAAGGCGGCTAAAGAGGCATAAAGAGGATAAAGATCAGAGGGAACTAGTGTCCCGACCATAGAGTATCCGATTTGCTGTAGGTAAAATGTATTGCCGACTTTAAGGCGATTTCATAAAGGGGGATTTCATTACTTGAATTTAATTAAATTCTTTTCTTTATAATTGTAACTATCGTTGGTTTTTGATTTGTGTAAGTTGTAGAGAGGTTTTCCCTAAGTAAGCTATAAGCATACCATTTCTGTGAAAGGAAAGCTAAAATAACGATCCCCACTATTATCACTTGTGCCCCAACTAATATACCCTTACTCTGCCCTAGTAGTGGGTATAAAGACAAAAAGGAGAGAGCCCCAGCATAGGAAAAACTATTTCAGTTCTGTCTAAATTTAAAACAAAGTGTACGCGACAGGAGAAACCAATTTGGGAGTTCTGCTTCCTCTGCCCCTTCATAACTGGGCCAGAGGCGACTAAGAAGCTAAGCAGCTAGGCAGCCCCTGTGGCCACTTTCGATGGATGCATTTTTGCCTGGCTATAAATACCGGATGACGATCCTTCTTTTGGCCGCAGGGAGAGAATGAGGAAGCGAATGCCATATGCAAACCGTTGTAAATTTAGCCAAAAACTAAGTTCAACGTACGTGTGCCGCCTGCTGCCTTTCGTAATATGTTTTATTCGGTACTTTAGATTGCCTTTGTGTCGCGTTCCTTCTAGTTGTGGGTCGTGCCTCTGTAATTGACCAATTTGTTGCAGAACACAAGCTGTCTGGTCTGGTCTAGGAGGGGCGATTGTGAAAGTGATTTCCTCGGATGCAAATGCTAAGAAAATTGCAATTGCTCTGAGCCAAAAAACACTTGACATCGTCAATCAAAGATGGTGACACATAGCCAGCAATGGCAGATGGGCTGCTGCCATCGTTAGATGGATGGGTTTGGGGGAAAGTAACCGAAAGTGCATGTTACTTAAGGCTTCTTGGAAAATGTGAAGCCATAAATAGCAAAGTAACAAACTCTTGGGGAAACCAGGCTGTTAATATACTTATAAACCGAACTATTTTCTGTTTAGATTTAAAAGCATTTCGAAGGAGAACTTGCCAGTTTTCCTCATCACGAAAACATATACATTTTCTGCACAATTTCATTCAAGTAATTGAGCAATTAAATTTATATTCTGTATATATGTATATTACTGTCTGAGATACGCCGTAAATATTACAAAGAAAGCGAACAAAACTATTTAGCTTTGAAGAATATTCAGAACAAAAATGCTCCAGCTTTACTCTTAAGCTATACAATTATTAAATAAAAAAAATGTATGAGTTTAATTCTAACATTATTTACAAAAACATCTCATTCTCAAGCGTAAAATATTTGACTCTTCCCTTACCCTAATAAACCCTTTAAAAGTAATCATACAATAGTTTCTAAAATATCAAAATACTCATTAATTAATGCCATAAGCAAGCAGACGACGATGACTTAGGCTAGTTTGTCACCTCAATTGTCCAATGTGCAAAACAATTAATAATTTGTTCAAGAAACGCGCAGAGCTAACAGACCCTTTAAAAACCACCAAACAATACTTTCTAAAATAATAAAATTAACATTAATAAATGCCATAAACATTAGCTATAAGAATTACGCTGACTTAGACTCAGACTGCTTCTTCAATTGTCCAATGTGCAAAACAATTAATAATTTGTTCAAGAAACGCGCAGAGCTAGCAGACCCTTTAAAAACCACCAAACAATACATTCTAAAATAATAAAATTAACATTAATAAATGCCATAAACATTAGCTATAAGAATTACGCTGACTTAGACTCAGACTGCTTCTTCAATTGTCCAATGTGCAAAACAATTAATAATTTGTTCAAGAAACATGCAGATCCCGGGCAGAGCGCTCGTTAATGACAAGATGCACTCAGAAATTGTGTCAGGTTTTTAATAATAGGCGACACCGGCGGTCTGACACTCGCGCAGATAAATTGTTAACAGGTTCTCTCGGTGGAGCTGTGGACCCGTGATTTCTTTGGACGCAAATTGGTCGCGCACTAATAGTTCTGACCTCGGCCATGAAAGGATTTGTGCAGTTGCCTTGCACTTACACTTAAAACCCCACACACAATGCCACGTGCTCGGTGTTGCGGCGCAAATGGCAAATCATAATTTCGGTTTATTTTTTTAGGTCACTTCGCTAATTGGACCAGACGGACGACGTTGTGGATGAAACTGGGTTGGGTGGGGGAAGGAGGCGCAGCTACTTTGAAGGACGCGGCGGAGAGCTCTAGAAATTGTGACAAGGTGTGACGTTGGAAAAAATCAAAGGAGAGCATGAGAATCCCAGGTGCACAGCGCGGAAATAAGCGACTGCGCTTGGCTGCCATAAAATCTAATTACTTGGCAAAGGTGTGAAAATATTCAATTGTTGCTATTAGCTAATGTTTTTGTTGTTGTTGTTGTTGTTGTTGTTGGTGGGTAACATATGGAAAGCCACAAGTTCCGAGAAAAGACTCACCTCCTTCTCCTTCTCCTCGTTGTCGTTGTTGGATTCGGTCTGACGCTCGGGGTCCAGTTCCTGCAGCGAAGCAAAGCACAGAGAGATTTCATTATATATTTAGCATTTCTCTTAATCTTTTGACTAATTAGTGTTTTGTGTGAAGAATAATTGGCATGCCGCTTTCGGTCGGGCCAAGGCTCATTTAGTGTGACAAACGGGGCATAAATGATGTATCTCTGCTTAGTGGGGATGAGCCATTTAAGTACTTACATCCATATCGATGTGCACCACACCCGTGGATCTGCGCTTCGGTTTGCGTCGCCTCTGGATGACGGTCTGTGTGCGATTATCGTTCTCCTTGTCATTATCTGTGGGTGAAAAATAAGGGTTTAAAGTAACTCAAGGAAAAATATTTTATGGTTTTTGAAAGCAACTCTTGTTTTGGGCAGGATTTTCTATTTTCTCATTCATTTGATTTTGCAGAGAACTTCAAAGTGATGCAATTATAATTTGAAAGCTTTTTGTAAGAGTTGAATATCCTTCCAAAGAAGTTTAAAACCTTCTTAATACTTATATTCTGACATAGTATATATGCTAGTTATTAAGGTTTAAAATTTCACATCTATATGCAGTCTTATATAAGGGATCATTGGAATGTATATCGTGAGGAAAAATCTGATATAATATGTAGACAAGAGTATCGCACTCAATACCATTTAGAAACAATATCGTAAACTAGCATTAATACAAATTTGAAATAACGAAAAATATAGTATTTAACGATAACATAACAACACAATCGAAACATTATCAGAAACATTACATTTAATTTAATTCTTTACCGATTATATTTGCAAGATATATCTAACAGAATATCGATTAATCGCACAAAATATCTAATTATATATCGACATTCGTGTCAAATATCGATGCACTATCAATGTATCCATATTTTCTGCTATCCTTAATTCTTTCCAATGCTTTCTTTTATCAAAAAGTATTGATAATCTATCGACCTCGTCAAATATCAATATACTTAATCCTCAATATACTTAATACTTCCCAACGCTTTCTTCTTTCAACTCCTCTACTGATCCTTACCCTTATCGTCATGGTTCGACGTAGCGTTGCTCGCCGTGGTCGTTGCATGATTGGCACTGGTTGCAGACACTGAATTGGAGGTTGTGTTAGTGTTCGTTGCCGCTGCTGCCGTTGACGTGGCATTCGTTTCATATTTGCGAGCCGAGGGCGTGACATAGGCGCTGCTGTTGTTTGTTGTGCTCTCGCTGGGCGCGGAAACGGGACGACCCACCGAGTTGAGCGACTGATTGGAAGCATTTACTAATGAAATAGAGAACAATTGTTAATAATTGACAAGGCATCAATGTGAATTTGATAACATACATGCATTGGGACCGCTGCTAATGCGCCGTTGCACACCAGTGGTGGTGGACAGATTGGCGGCTGCCATCACCGCTGGAGCACTGGGTATAATGGTGCTGTTGTTGGGCGGATAGGTACCACCGCTGGTTATGTCCTCCAGCTTAAACTGCAGGGAATAAATATATATTAATTATCTTAACCAAACTAAATATGAATTTTACATCATTAAATATATGTATATCAAGTTATGTTTTGAAATGTTTCTCTTTAAAATTGTCGCTTTTTTGTTGTTGTTTTTTTGGCTTGTGTGTGCAATGTGTTTTTTTGGTCTTACAAGAAGCTATGTCGTCATGTCTGGAAGAATCATTCGAATGCAGCGGGAGTTAGTTTATACTAAACATTTAGTGGTAATCAACAAGTATCAGAGACACCATTCTGCATCCAGTTAGGAGCCCGCAACCCAATTACCTAAGCTAAGCCATTTCCCTGTATTTCCTTGAACCATTCAAAGGTAAATATATTAAAATGTAAATATTTAACCAAAATGTAAATGTTTTGTAAATTGCATGCAAAATATTAACATTTATGTAATTTTTAATTAGTTTATATAGATATTAGCAGTATGTAAGAACAATTAATGGTTAACAAAACATGAAAATCAGCCAGGTTAATAAGAAGGCACCTTTTTGCATCATGTATGTACATATTTATACATCAATGTTCGGATCACCAGCAGAATATGAAAGATAATATATATATGCATATATACACATGAAAGTACTTGAAAAGAAATACTTGATGGGCTCTATAAAATAATACATACACTATAAGATTGGGGTATTTACTTAACAAATGCATCTGCCTAATTAGCGAGAATATCCAAGCATAAATTACGAGCAAACTGAGACGTGAAAGAAAATACAACTAATGAAAATAAGACTTAAAAATAATAATGTTCAAGCGATAATAAAAACTATAATAAATAAACTTAATAAACAAGCAGTCCACACATGTAATTTCCTAGTTTATTACCCTAGCTATAAGCAACAATGATGACTTTTAGTATATCAAATTTATAGGATATTCCAATCATTAAATAGTTCATTTTCAAGGAAATTATATTTAAATAAAGATTTTATAGATGATTTGTTAATCCGGTGTATAGTGAGAGGAAATTGTAACCTTTAAACAGAGCTCGTAAATAAGAACCAAAAAATAGAAAGATTTTGAAGAAAAGTTAAATTTTACCCACGAGCTCTGCCTTACACTAAATTTTTATAATATAATGCCACTAAAAACAATGTGATTAATATAATGAATTACAACAGTTTCAAATTAAGCTAAAGCAAGGGTATTTGTGCGACTTCCAAGAGCCAAAAGGTATCCATTAATAATATTCACACACTAATCAAAATAAATTCATGCTACACTCGGAGAATAACAAAAAGATATATATTTATGGCACACACGAGTTGAGTTTGCAACCGATCGAAAAACAGTCTGTCATATAGTTGGGATTAGGCTATCATCGGATTCGATTAGGGGACAGTGTTGTTGGGTTTTTTCGTGGCATACCTTGGAGCCGGCATCGAATTTTAGGCGCCAAGATGGACGCCGCTCTGCTGCCGACGAGGACGACGACGATGACGGGGGAGCAGCACCACTTGCACCACCTCCAGCCCCACCTCCCGCGCTGCTGTCCACGGTACGGCGAGCGTAGAGACTTAGTAGGGAGTCGCGGGCATTAAAGTCCGGATGTGTGGACACAGGCGAGGCGGTATCGGACTTCGTCTCCGAGTCCTGGCTCCCGGTTAGGCTCCGCTTGTCTCGCAAGCGCACTGGACTCTCAAGGGCAGCTGGCGTGGTGGCCGTCGATGATGATTTCATGGCCGGAGATGTTGGAATCAGTGGTAGATCCGTGGGCCTAATATGCGGCTCCTCTTCTGCCTTCTCTTCTGAGCCGCTGTTCTTGGTCTCATCAGTCTTTTGTTTGGTGTCCTCCACAGCACTCTCCTCCGAGCTGACGGGCTGCTTGTCCCTCTTGGAAACTATCGTGTAGCTGGCACTGACCACTGACTGATCCGTTGCCTGCGTCTCACTACTGGCATCGCCATCGCCCATGGAGAGGGATCTTCGTGCCGGAGCGGATAAGGTGAAGCTGGCTGTCGTGTCGCTCGCAGTTGAGGGCGGAGGATGGGTAGTCGCCAACTCCTCAACTTCCGTCTCATCGGTGGCCGTCGTTGTGGTGGGAATTATTGCTGGCGGTGGTGTGGTGGGCGGTGGCGGCGGTTGCGTCTCCTCCCGCTGATCACTGCTGGATGGTGCGGCGCTTGTTTCGTTCTGTTAATAATATTAGTTTGGAACAAAAATAAAAAACAGTTGTCCTGAGGGGCGATGGACGCGCGAGTGTGTTGCTCTCAACCAAAAATCAAAGGGGTCTCGCTAATTATTTATAAAATATCAATTGCATACGATAACGATAGCGATACTTAGGTGGTGACCCCGGATTCGATTACGCATGCAAATGGGACATGCAAAATGATAAAATCATCAACATATTCCATTGATATATATCTACATATATATAGAGCCTAGTAAGTAGTACGAAACTGAACGTAGAGATATAACTTAAAAACTTTAACATAAATACGAGTTGGAATGGTAATTCGCTATGTGGTTCACTGGTCTGCTGATGCTGCTTGATACTGAAGCCGATGATTGGAAATCATAAGCACAAGGCTACGCTATAACAAGTACTGAACATTGATGAGGCGGTTCGGGCGATTGGGTCAAGGGGCGTGGCAGGAGCGAAGCGGAGGCGCATACGCAGGAACTTGAACTCAACTTGATTGCTGGTTAAGTGTGATATTGCGATCGATCACGAACGAATAATCAAAAGAAAAAACGGGGTAGCAACGTACGCTAAATGGGAGCACTGATTGATCGATGAGACTCTGATTGAAATTATGACAACAGCTTAGAGCTGCTTTTTGTTGGGGCGAAACAACAGAATGCAAAAGATTTTAAGCATTATATCCCTCAAGTTGGCTATGGGTGTTCTAAAACCCGTTGAAGCTGTTGAGGTGATATATACAATAGATCTACAATAATACATTAGTTGCACATTTACTTATAAATATTGGTTTCTTTTGAATTTAATATGTATGCCATACTTTGTTGTTGAATTCTGTACTTCTTGAAAATGGTGTTTTGCTGTTAAATATTATGCATATACTATTGTTGTTGAATTATCGATGTTGTTGTAATTGTTGTCAAAAATTGTTGAAATTGTTGATCTAGAAAGCATATACATTTCTATAGCATACTTTTTTGAGCCACTTTCAAACCTTTTGCATTCTGTCTAGCTACATATGATATTTGCTAAACTAAGACTACTATCAATGTTTTTTAGTAAACTATTTTTCACTCACACGCACAAACGATTAATGGAATAAACAAATTATTATTTTTGCGAATGAAAGTGCGTGTGGGTGACACATAAAACATAAACAAGGAGAGAGAGAAATATCCAACAAAAAAAGGAGGGACGGACACCATAACCATAAGCATTTATTTTTTCCGGTTTTTTGATCTGGTGTGTATTTTGCTCAACATTTTGAATGGTTTGTGAACTGCATGTGGACATGGTGTGTATGTGAATTGCCGTAATCTGGTCAATGACTACGGGCATGATCTACCAAATGGACTAATATATGATTCTATGGAGAGAAAAAGAGAGAGAGCCTCCTCGAGTGTGGGATGTTTGCTTTGGACTTTTGTTGTGATCGTGAATAGTGATTCGATGTCTGGTAACTGGACTACTTACGCTGCTGTTGCTAATCGTGTTCGTGGTGGTGGTGTTGAAATTGTTGTTATTATTGTTGTTGGCCATGCCTAGGTTTTTCTTCTTGACCAGCTCCTCGGCACTCTTGATCTCGTCGAGGGTAACGCCCTGGGTTGATCGGCGGGTTTCCCTCACGCGCTTGGCATGTGCCTTTCGCTGCGTTTCACTCTCCTCATCACGCACCGGCGGCACAAAGGATCTAAAATTGGTTTACATAAATATAAGTTGCTTTAGATGTTTAACTTAATTAAAATAATTTAAATCAAAGGGTTATACATTTAGGAAAAACACATTTTAGAGCAGTAAATAGAGCTGTATCGAGCCTTAAACGCTTAAATTAGGAAATATATTTTTTGTAGATTTAAAATCTTTTTTAGAGTTCCCCAAGTTTGAGAATCATGCTACACAAATCAAGGGAAATCGGGTTAGCAGCTGCTCGCTAGCTGGGGTTAGCTTTCAACGATAAAAACAACACTTCAATCTCTCTTTCTTTACTTGAAGAAGTTCTTGATAATATTGCCCGTAGACTGTTTGGGCGGTGGCTTCGAGCTCTCCGCATCACTGGCGGCACTGGCCGTGGACGAGCTTCCATTGTTGCTTTGGTTCGCATTCTTCGTAGTTACTTGGCTAATACCGATCGACAAAGGTTTTGTAAAATATTTCCATTGGGCTTTTTAGATATAGGAAATAGACTCACCTGCGTATTGGTGGGTTCTGTACAGTTGTCGATGGTGAACTAAGCGCCGTCGTGTTTGCTGTAGCTGCTGTACTTGTGGGCGTGGCAATCGTAACAGTCGATTTCCTACGATGCAAAGTAATATAATGAAATAAAGAAGTATTAATTAGGTGTACAGAGATCAGAGGGAATACAGCCAAGAGAAGGTAGACAGACGACATTGGTGCGTGGCCTAGGAAAATATGTTAAACGATTGGTTGGTGCAATGAGTTTGGTTTCTGGAGGTGTAGACGAGAAGAAGCTAAGCAAAAGCACAGTTAAGAGTTTAGAGTTACAACAAATTAGGTTTTGGGGTTAACAGTTATGAGTAGGCGTGGCCCTTTGAACTAGATAAGATTTTCTTCATAATTTCCTAGCTTTAATTTTATATATAAATGCTTATCAAAATTAACATTAACATAGATAAAGTTTAAGATTATTGAAATACAATATTCCTTTCACAACAATGTTGTTGGTGAACGTCGGTAAAGACAAATTTTAAATTTTTTAAGTACAAAATTCAAACACAATTTGGAAAAAACATTCAAATAAAAATTTAATAATAATCTTCATAAGATACCCTGAAAATTAGCCCTTTCAAATCTGATCTAGTTCATCGTTTATTTTTTCCTTTTTTGGGCATGTGTGAATGCAAAACAAACCTGTAATACATTGAGTTATCTTTGAGGGAGGCCGATCTTTGAACGCTATATAATGGATTTGTGGTTGCCGATGCTGCTGCTGTTGCTGGCTGTTGTTGTTGTGGTGTTGTGCTTGTGTTGTTGGTGTTTGAGTGAGTGTTGTTGAATGTACTAGCTGTTGTTGATGTGCTTGTTGTTGTTGTAGATGTATTTGTTCTTGTTGTTGTGCCAGAATATCCCAACAGCAGAGCGCTTTTGTTGTTGTTATTATTGTTGCTATTATTATTGTTATTGCTACTTAGATGATTATTGTTATTGGAATTATTATTAGCAGCAGCGGCATTAGGATTCGCATTCGCCGGCAGAATGGGACAGGAATTGGCCTTTATGCGGGCCCGCAGCTCATTGTACTTTTGATAGAATCTGATGGATATATATTCGGGCGATTTATCGGGCGTTGGACGGTCGTGCAGGCGATTTCAGGTTGGGCGGTTTAGGCGGTTGGTTTAGCGAGCGGGCAGGTTAGATTTTGGATAAGCGTTTTGATGAGTTTGTTGTTGGTTGTTGTTGTTTTTTTATGGTGCGTTGGTGAAACAATTTTCGGATTTATTTCAAAAGGGAGTGGAAAAAAATAAGCAAAACAAAAAATGTTTAAATCAATACAATACTTTGTTTTTCCTTAATGGTTTTGCTTTTGCAGTTAACCGCTTCACCTTGCCAAATGCGAATGGCATACAGAAATTCACGCAAAACAAAGCTCATTATGGCTGGCGGAGAATGTCATGAATCATGGAGCTTTCCTAGATCAAGATACTCCATCACACGGGTATATTTAAACAGTTACCCTCGCGATTTGTTTTTATTTTGGTTTTGTTATCAATAAACTGCGCCAAAAGCTGAATGGTTAAATAAATGTGTGTATATGATGACTGATAAGCGAATGCAATCGGCGACACAAGGGAAAAGCAAACTGCAAAAGCAAACCAATAAATAAAGACCTTTCGGTGCAATTTGTGGGTCAAATCATTTGGCAGATTAATGATTATATATGTATATATGCCTATAAATATACATATATTCATATATGTATATGTGGGTTAATCTGTGATGCGTTTGTGTGTGATTGTGTTGGTGTTTGTGTGCGGCACGCATTTCTGTCAATATTGTTGGTACTCGTTTCGATTTCAACTCACTTTTGATCATTCTCGAAGCTTTGCGTGCGTCGCAAAATGACATCGTTGGCGGTCTCCGAGCTATTGCTGCTGAGCTCTCTATCAGGAACTTCTGCAGGATGATATGAATCGGTTAGAGTTATCAGAATATGAACATGAGTACTTTTGGGAGGTGCCTTTTAGAGCTTTTTGATATTTATTACACTGTGGTTTCATTTTTAAAATTAGAAATAATGTAACACAACTTTCACCAATAGAACCTTATCGTTATGTGCTCATAACGGGGGAGGGATATACATATATATTCTGGGAACATTGAGTCAGAAAAAGAGTTGCGTTATTTTTTCACTTTAAAAACAGAACTTTTCTATAGATAACAAGCTTGCTTCCTCATTTAAAAACTCAGAACTAAAAGTCCCTAAAAAGCACTCGCCAAAAACTCCATTCTTCACTTACGATTGTTAGTGGGACTGTCGTTGGGTGTACGTGGCAGTTTTCGTCGCCAGGGCGCTTCCTCCTCGACTGGATGATGATCGGCGGCGTGGATCTGCTGATTAGGCTTGACGTTCTCAGCTGGAAAAGAAGAGACGACAACCAGAGTTGAGTGGAAAACTTTTAGCAATCTATGGACAACTAAAGGGTTAGTGGCCTATTGGCGGGCTTAGCACACAGACAGGGATCGAAGAACACACACAACTCCTCGATTGGGAAGTAAAACAAGTGCCTACTGACGACTACCTTCGCTCTCGGATAGACTGGTCGAGTGTGAGCTTTCCGTGGAAGCGCTCAGCTCTTCTGTGTCGCTTTCGGCGGCACCCTTGTCATTCTTTTGGCCACTGGCCACCACCAGGTCATCGTCAACATCATCATTTAGATCATCGCCAGCGTTGGGAATCGAAGCCAGAGCAGCTTCGGCAGCTTCACTTGAACTGCTGCTGCTGCTGGCAGCTGCAGTGTGCGTGATTTACAAGCAAAGACAATACACAAATAGAGAAATAGACACATACAGAAGGAGATACAAGAGAAGAGATTTTAGGGTGGCTACTGATGATGGAAGATCGTGGATTCAGATGATGATGATGCAGGCAAATTAAACTGACTTAAAGGAACGAGAGGCAGTGGCAGTGGCAAATGTTTTGACGATTAAATGCTCCGACAACACAAGATTAGCGCGCATGAGAACCTAATCAGGATAATAAACAGGACGAAGACAAGAGCGTGTGTGTTTATGCGTGTGTGCGAGAAATCAAAGAAAGCTTTTCGATTATTATGCAGCCAAAGTACGATAAGTGGCCATTTTTAAGACATACGCACCATCCTTTGTGGCATCTGTTCTCACTTCGACGCGCACCAGCTTCGTGGGCGTCTTATCCACATGATTTTCAATCGCATCTGAGATTCTGCTGAATTGGATAGACATTCAATTAGTGTCAGGTTTCAATTACCCGTTCGAACTGTGTTTCCACTCACCTGATTTGACTAGATGGTCGTCGCTTGTTGCGCTTGTTGGCACGCAGTTCTTCCAGGAATTTGACTATTTTGCGATCGGCCACATCGATGCAGGACTGACCGGCATAGTTGCGAATATCCATATCGGCCAACGATTCCACGAGCATCTCAGCCGTCTCCCTCTGGCCCCAATGCGACGCGGCATGCAGTGGCGTCCAGCCATCGTTATCCTGGCGATCCACATTGCCACGTCCAGCTAGGAGCAAGCTTAGCACTTTCGTATAACCCTTAGCTGCGGCCACATGAAGCGCTGTGGCACCCGTTTTAGGATGCGGCCTGTCCACCTCGGCGGCATCGCTGCGTAGCCACTTTTTGGCATCGTTCAGCATAGCCTGCTCCTCTGCCTTTCGCGCCTCCTCCACATTGATGTTCAGCTCCTGCACCATTTTCTCCATATAGTCAATCATGCCCATGTGTTGTACATCGATGGCCAGATCCAGGGCCAGATCCCCATCGCTGTTTACAGCGGCCACATCGGCGCCGTTCTCCACCAAATACCGAGCTATGCTCACAAAGCTGTAAGACAAATGTATATTAGAAAAGGAATTATTAAAAACTAAAAGCAAAAACTCACCCGCATGAGGCAGTGGCATGTAGTGGCGTCCAGCCCTCATTATCCTGTCGATTAATATCGGCACCACGCTCTACCAGAAACTCCACCATGTCCAGATTATCGTCAATGCAGGCCTATAAATAAAAAATATTGTGGGTTAGTGAACTGTGCGAGAGTTGTATAAGAGATGTCTTCGAAGCTACATTGAACCAAAGGTTAAATACTAATAAAAGGCATGTCGTCTGTGAAGTTCTTATCTTCTGTAGATAGCATATAGTAAAAAAGACCACAATAAAGTCAATTTAGGAGATATCAAACTATGGAATGTTGTGAAAAAGATATGTTACACAAAAGGTAAACCTACAAAACTCATTTCCTTGTTGAACTCTAATCAAACAGGGCATTGATTGAATAAATATATGAGCAATTATACCCCTAAGTCAAAATAAAAGGTTTAAATGTCATCAAATAATTTCTGATAAGAACAGATATGCCTCTAAAAAAAAATTATAATGAGCTTAAAGTCTGACATAATGGAATGTGTGAAGGTACTAAAAGTTAAGAAGCCTATGTCAAGCTTATCGCTAGAACTAAAACTCTCTAGAAGGGAAATCTTATCGATAAAAGGTCAAAACCATAAACAATAGATCCTTTCCTTGAAACTGTTGTTCTACTTTTGGCAAATAAAATTTATTTACATTTTCTTATGGCCAGACAAACAATTTGATTTCCCAAACGAAGTCGTTAAAATCTTTTGCATTTCGCGTCCTGTCCCGTCCGCAGTGCATTAAAAGTTGAATCAACTTTCGTATCGTTTCTTTTCGGTCTGTTTTCGGTTTGTTATTTTATAAGAGCTAGTCGAATGTTTTAAAGAAAAATTGGGTGTTTATCTTGCTAAAACGTTAAAGTAAACACACGGCCAGTGAGTGAGTCTCCAGCATGGTTGGGTTGTTTATGCGGATTTCCGTTGAACCCGCCTAGACATCTTCGTTTGGTTGGTCGGTCGGTCTGGATGGTTGATGGCATATGCACAGCACCGTGCGCGATGATATCATCGCCAGCGCGACTCTGGCTCTTCTTTGGGCCGTTGCTGCTATCTGTTCTAAAGAAGAACCCCAAGCACCACCACCAGCCCCAGCCCGATTTATACTCTGACTCCGACACCGAACCCAACCCACCACCGACTCGGCCCCATAACAATGTCGAGTCGAGACGACAACGCCTCGCCTCGTAGTTGCAAATGCCGATAAGCATTCTTTGGCGCAAAAGCAACAGCAAAGCCGAAAGAAAAGAAAGTAAAAGATGAGGCCCACAACAAAAGGCGCCAAACTCTACTCTATCAATGCACAGAAAGAAATAACGAACACCCCAAAGTTCTTATCTATAAGGAATCCAAGACTGCAGCTGGCAAATAATTATCAAAATTACTCTATTAACATATTTTGCGTATCAAAAAGGGTAATAATCTTATCGTTTTGGTAGGTGGATATTGGAAAGGGAAAATATGAGGCACATTTTTAGAAAGGTAAACATAGTTAAAACTTGAAAAAGTGTTCGTATAGTACAGATAATTTAATTCAAAAATATAATGCCACAAAAATCTGTAAAGAAATATTTAATTCTAATCCGAATTTGATGTTTTTTAAAACCTTATAGCATAACTGATTAGCCTCAATTTAAGTTCTAAGTCTTTGTTAAAACTATAATTAAATTTTTAAGACCTCTTCTTTAATATATCCGATTTTTTTAAGACCATAAACTTCAGTTTTATTTCCAGGTGTATTTCCAGCTCCCTTTCCCCTTTCCCCTAGATAACGCGTAACATTTGAGGAGTCGGGGCATTATAAAAATCAAATGACCAATTCTTCTCTCTCTCTTTCTCTTTCTCTCTCTTTCTCTGTCATTCTCTTCTTTTATTTGTCTTTTCCTCGGCATATGTTAATTCAAATTTTTTACTGGCTGAGCTTCAAAGTGACTTTTTGCCGTTGCTTTTGACTTTTAAAATCCAAAAGCAATTTCCATTTCGCAGTAAAACGCATTAAAAAAGAAGAAGGCTAGAAAGAAAAAAAGAGTCAGAGGGGGGGAGAGCAGGAAGGAGCTACTGAAACGACGGGTGGGCCAAACAATTTGTAAATCTGGAACGCAGCCAATTAATTAATTATGAACAATTTTGATAAACGAGTAGCTGGAGGAGGAGGAACAGCAGCAGCAGCAGGGGGAGGCAACGCCCACGCGTGACCATCCACAAATCGACTCGGCGACAATGTCCGATGACTTTGTGGTATGCAAACATTTTTGACATGAGCTATTCCATCAGCGAATTCCCCAGACCTGAGCCTTAATGTCAGAGCAACGGATGGATTCTACGCTATTTCAATTTCCATTTGCATTGCCAAGCGAAAGGCGGCGAAGATACAAAATGTGAAAAACAAATGAACAAAAAATAGGAGAAGAAAAAAAATGCATGCTAAGTTTAGCCTTTTGTTTTGGCACGCCATTGAGCGGCATTTTCAGCCGCTGCACGCCAAATGTTATTCACCTCGCCGCCGCATTACGTATACGCCGCATAGGCCAGCACCAGCAGCGGCGACTTGTTGAGACGGCTTTCAGACTCTGGGCTGCCCCGCTGCCTGAGCAGCTTAGCGCGGCTCATTACGCGGTAGTTTTGCTAAGCGGCAAGCTCTCCCCCGAGCTCCCTCATGTTTCTAGTGTTTTATAAAGCCTCAATGCACATAATTCTGGCTTATAACTCAATAGCCTGGCTAATTCCTTTGATGATGAGAGGCAATCACGGAGGGCGTCTGGGAAAACTTTATGGGTTAGTGGCAGCTGTATTATTATATCGTTTAAAGATTAAAAATGAAGTTTATATTAAAGAATCAGACGAAATCCAAGCTATGAATAAAAAATAGTATTTCAAACAAAATTCTTGCCTCATTTAATTTATTTACATAAGCAAAAATTGATAATTTCACATCGAAAATAATATTTAAATTGCCTAATATACTTAACTATCCTTTAGAAATTGTATAACAAGCAATATTTGGCATTTTAAATACATTTAAAAAGCTTTCTTCTTTACTGATCATACACACATGCATTTCCCCTTGATCTGCCTATTAAAATACATAAAATTTTAGCCAATTTATTGCATTTTAAAATACGTTTTAAAAAAACATTCCTTGCCACCCATTGACCTGCCCTCGTTTATATCCGTTTAAGCAGCCACAATGTATAATATAATCGAAATGCCAACAAATACACCACCGAACGAACCGCTTGAGTTCAATAAATTACAAATTTGAATTAGCGCCACAAGATAAAAGTGCAAAGAATCTACATAAACCATATGATATATATCCCTACACACACATTTAATAGTCTATATATGCGGACATGCTTATATCCCACCGATTTCGAGGCATTTGCTCTGTGTGAAATGTTTTAGCATATTGCCGAAGCAAAGCCTTCAAACAATTTTTTCCCCTTATTGTAGTTGTATCGTTTTCTTTTCATTTTTGAGTAAAAGTTCTCATATATCTCAATCGGGTTTTCGACACTAAAAATGCTTGGCATATTTTTGCCAAATTGTATAACGATTTATACAGCGCCGTTTGACTTGGCCGAATTGTTGTTTCCTACTTTTAATTCTTTACTGCGCCAGGTGGGGCCAATACATGTGCTACTGCTGGGTCTGGTGAGTGTGGAAAAGTGTGAAAAATAGTGAACACAACCCATTCCAAAATGAATAACAAACAAAATAGAAGAACAACCAAACGGAAACAAGAATCTAGACAATTTCCTTATGATTTCAAAGATTTATGGGTGGCGCACAGATATCTGAGTAATATATTGCCAAGATTATTTGTTTCATAGATCAATAAGGAAATACATAAGTTAATATAATAGAGAATTATAATTTTTATTGGTAATGGTTTTATCTTAGTAATATAGCCTCAAATGTAACATTACTCAGTTTGTTATAAATGTTCTTATCATTTCAATGTTTATTTACCTAAGATTGCATTTCAAGTGTGAATAAGTTGACTTGATAATCGTTTTTCTAACATGCTGAACTCTACCTTATGAACTATAAATTTTCAGAAAGTATTACTTGTTAAAAAAACATTGAAAATGACTAAAAATGAGTCATTCTTATTTCCAGACAATGAAATTTCCCCGCTGAAACATAAATAAATACTCCGTCGGAACTTTTACTTAATCATTTCCTTGTTCTCCCTGCTACATATATAGGATTCAAGATTTCTGTGGTCAACTATTTCTGGACCCATGTCGTCATAGTTGGTCGAATAAGTATAGTATATTCCCTATAGTTCCCGCTGGTTTATATAGTTTATCCATGGAAACAGCTAACAGATTTCAAATCGTCTGTGAGCGGCGCGTGCAGGCAAAATGTATAATAATTATTATAATCGGGACGGGAGGTGGCTGCGGCGGTGGCAGAATTGGCAACCAGAAATCCATGGAAAGCAAAAGAAAATACAACAAAAGAATAGAAAAAGAGGAGAGGCCGGCCAAACTCGGTTGTAAAATGAAACATTTTTTAATGGCACACATTTTGTAGCTGCTCGAAATGGTATTATGCAACGCACACACAGCAGATACAGATACAGGCTAGAGCTACAGCTACAGCTACAGCTACGGATACTGGCAAAGCGGACTGCAGACATCACATCAAATTGTATCTGGCATAGAGGCGAATTTTCATTTTGATCATTTTCATTCGCCAGCGGCACACCAGCACCAGCATCAGCATCGTTTGTTATTTTGGGTGTAAAACACGAAACGAGAAATAAATCAAATCAAGTGTAGCGACCGCATCCATTTATATACAGCAATACATACTGCCGAATCTTGAGGATATTCTCTATTCGATTTCTATCTGTATCTGTATCTGTATCTGTAGCTCCGGCTGTAGCTGTGGCTGTCCGATCGGCGAGCAGTGCGTCTCAACAGCTGTCCGTCCCGTCAGTCCGTCGAGAACCGGGCCAAGGTTAGAAAACACGTCAATAAAGCGCGTTAGCAAATCTCATGTCATTCTAATGGTTGTGTGTGTTTGTGTTTATTTGGGAAAACTCACGCAGCTTTTCCAAGCTGCAAAAAACTCCCCACTTCAGGACTCGTCATCGATTCCCAGCTCACGATCGTCATGTCAACGGATCTCGACAATTGTTACGATTATTATGCATTCAACTCTGGCTATAGCTCAATTTGAGAGAAATCTTGACAAAATAATTTCTTAATTTATGCGGCGCCAGTAAGATTCCCCCTCCCCTTCTATATGAAAACTAAATAGAAATATATCAATTGCTAATTGGCAGAAATGTATGTGTATAAATCAATTCTTAATTTGAGCATATCCATTGGTAGAGTCTGATTAATGTAGGAACACAGATTGGCACTCAAGGGAGCCCGAAAACCAGATTTAATAGCCAAAGATCGATACAAATGGCTAAATTAACCAAATCAAAGCTTAGAATTAGACTTGTCAAATAAATTAACTGCTTAATTTAGCTTACCAATAAAGTCTCTCCCTTTGGGAAAGGTCGGAATCGCCAGAAACTAAACATTTAATCAGTATTTATAGATACAGATACTTCCTCCATGACTCGAGTGAATAAAATTAGCACACTCGATATAAAATAAGAAATCAAAGGCCCACGTATTTCCAAAAGATTCTAGTTATAACGTATTCTCTACGGTCACAACTAAATCATGTGTAAAATGTGGAGACCATGAAACACGAATCTTGAAGAGAATTCAGAAAAGAACCTCCCATTATCCTTGAACTGTATATAAATGTAAATATATCTGAAGCGCTTGTATAAGCAGCGGTAATTTATTGCCATTTCTTTGATAATTCCCCACTTGTCCCCCAGCGAGTTTGAACGTCAATGCACGCGGAGAGCCTGTAGGCCACAAGCAAAATCAAAGTCAGCCAATGGCATGGATACACGGTCACTTGCAGTCCCCCATCCTCCATCCATCCCCGGTCCCCCGCCCATCCCGCTTTCTATCTTCCTCTCCATCAGTCAACATCATTCGTATAAAGTCCAAGGTAGTTCGGCTGCACAGTGGGACGAATAAAAGGATATAACACAATTGATTTGGGTGTAATATTTCTTTTTTATGGAATTTAAATCTTCAAAATGTGAGAAGAGTTATTTGGGAGCTAAGTTATTTGCACTAATATTTATCATTTAAATCTGAAATGTAAGAATTTAACGTTAAAATCCAGCGTCTAGTTAGGCCTAATTAGCATGCTAATAGCAGGAGAGCTTAAAGTCGTAGAACTTGGTAGTTGGTATTTTAAATAAAAATTTTTGTTAAGCCAGCAATAATAAATGTTTATTTGTTTATTTTAAATCTTACTGTTAGAATTTTTATAACCAAAATAGGTTTTTTTTTAGTGAAACGGAAAAAACTTGTAGATAACTTTCAGAGAACTACAATTAATGTAAACTCTTTTAGTAATGAAAAACTGATACTAATATAAAGTTTCAATAGACAGATAAAAATGTTATTTCCAAGACCTCTTAATATAAAATACATCATTTTCAAATTTTAAATTAAATATTTTTTAACTACATCATGTAGCATTCAAGCTTAAAACATAGTTTTCTAATAAAAGCCTAATTATTAATTTGTTAAAGTTGAAAATGGCAAAACTCAACCCTAGATTTGTCACCACTGTCACCTATCCCGTCTGCAGCAATCGTGTCGCATGCCATTGAAAATGTGGTGCAGGTGCGGGGCCGCTCATGAATGGAAGGCCCAAAACATTGAAAATATATGTATATGTACATATGTATATGTGGCATACACATTTGTGGCCTATGCCAAAAGGAAAGCAAACTCCCAAGCGAATGCGGGGGCGGACTTCTCCTGCTCCCCGTCCATTAAAGACTTGTAAGTGCCGGCGATAAGATAATTATTTTAATAAATGCATTCGAAATTCTGCTCTGCGGTTGAGCAAAAACGACAACAGCAAGTGAAGCAAATAGCCGCAGGTTGCGACCGCACTTGCACCGCGTACAATGTGCCAGGTAATTCAAAACGTTTGCACTGTTGTTCCCATTGTAATATTATTATTATTATTATTGTGTTGTAGCTGGTATTGCTGTGTAATTACAGTGCGCTCCCAGACAACGAACCCTCCTCCGCCTCATCCTCCTCCCCACTGAGCTCGCCACGATTCCCCTCGTGAGGCAAATTAGCATCTGGTTAACAAGTGCGCCGCGGTTAAACGGTGAAAATCTATGACTCTTTGCTGGCGCAGCATAATTAGAATCAATTATAATGAATTGGAGCACACAGTGAGTGCCAGATGGGAGTGGACACGAGAACTGGCATATAATAATCGGAGAAAGAATTTGTTTTTTAATTGGTTATTTTGTTGTTCACATTTTTTAAGGAGAAACTTTAAATAGTGTACACATTTTTAATCAATTAAATAAATTTAAAAATTTGTATGAATCAAAAAACAAAAATAAAAACTACAATTTTTTACGTTACAAAATGCTTTAATACCTTTTTGAATACCTCAAATATTATCACTAAATTCAACACAAAACTTGTTAAAAATATAAAAGAAATATTTTAAACTCAAAAAGCTAAATAAAATCAAATCTTGATACTACTACTATATACTTTTTTCTTTTGGCAGCAGGCATCATTAAATTTTTTCGACATAGAACAAAACGAGACAAACAAATGCGAGGAAAAATGAAAATGATTTTGCGAAAATCGTTGGGTTCCTCAATATGTAAACTCGCCTTCGTGTGTTTTGTGTATTGTATGTTTTTCTTGGCTGTTAAAAATAGAAAATTTTGTATTTTTCTTATTTAATGCTTTTCGCCGCTGCCGCTTTCGCCGTTTTGCCTTTCGCTGCTTCTGGCTGTTGCTGTTGTTCTGGGCATTTTTCGACTTGTAAATCGTCGGCTTGCATTAGGCATATGTTTGTTGTATTTGTTAATATTCGAATTGTTGTTGCGGCGGCGGTGTTGAAACCGCAGAGAGAGAGAGAGAGAAGCGCACCAAATACGCAACAAAAACAATAGTTGGGCGTCTAGAGAACGGCGATGTACAGTGGGCCATGCGATTTTCGGGATAGAGTTTTGACCTTGACTAAAGCAGGAAGTTATTTTAATCCCTAAAAATCCCTAAAATTAACTCTTAATACATTAGAAATACAATTAAAAGACACACCTATCCATTCTCTTATCAAAACTTGTTGTTATCATCAATGATAACTAATAAGACCCATTTATGGTATCTCTAGTTGGTTTTAAGTGAATTAAATAATATTTATTTCCCTATTTTTTCTTAAATTTATCGTTTATAATTATCGAATTGAAGATTTGTAATATCCCATCCACAGTGCGACTCACGTCAGCACCACAGTTGGACGCAACAGTGTCGAAATTGCAGCCCCCGGCGCTGCCCCCCAGAATCTCCACCACCCCCTCCGCCTGGTCGCGTGATCGCAATTGCAGCCGACTGACGCAACTTTTGGCCCCCTTCTAAACATATAGAAAAAACGGTCTATTGCAATAGGGGATGTAGAAGGGATGTATGTACATACATACATATATGTATGCATACATCCATTAATAATTAATAGAATGGAAAATATACCTGATGCAGCGTGTTTCTTGTTCATTTTGCGTGTGCCGCCACCTTAATCGTTTACAAGAATCAACGATGCACTGTAACTTTTTTGAACATTCTTCAAAATATGGTTTATTTACATATGTATAAATAATAAAACAAGCTGTCATTAAATTGCAGTTTTAATGAAAGGTTTAAGAAAGGGGTATGAGAAAATTTTTAATCACGAAAACTTTTTAAAAAAGAGAAATCTTGTGTATTAAATAAATTGAGAATTCAACTGGCGTATTTATATAGCAATTTTCTATAGAAATGTCAAGTTAAAATAACTCAAAAGGGAATTTAAAAAAAATCCTTGCCAAAATACATATAAAACTTTCAAAAAGCTGAGAAGAATTTCTGGATTAAAGGTAAAGAAGAAAACCCACCTGATGCAGAGCGGTCAGACCATCCACATTGGCCGTGTTGATGTCGGCGCCCTGATCGAGCAGCTGTATGACCTCGTCCTTGTCGCCGGATAGGCAGGCAGCAAGGAAGACGCACCCGGAGCTAAACTTAATCCTTCGGCCGTGCTCGTGGCGGGGCGTGGGGGCGGCACGATTAGTGTCGGACTCCTCCCAGCGTTTCAGCTGCTCCGCCCGCTTCATCACCGCCGAGTTGCTGCGCGCGTCCAGCGAAGACATCTTGAAGGATCTCGATCTCGATTTTGATCACTCTTTCTGTGTGTAGTCACGGAATACAGGCTGCGATAGGAGGAACGCGCCGTCGCGTACACGTACTCCTTGCTCGCTTTTGTTATTGTTACTGCGATTGCGTTTTTTCTTTATATTTTCTTAGTTGTTTTGTTGATTCCACTGGGAATTTGGATTTGATTTTGCACTATTTATAGAAAATGCTTCACACTTTCGATTTTCGATCACAACTCTACACTTGTGTTTGTACTGCCGTCGCTGTTGCTGCTGCTTCTTCTTCTCCTGCTTGCTGATTATTATTATTTTTCGATATTTATTTTTCTATTTTCCCACTGTGCTCTGGGTGCGTGTGTATGTGTGCGTGCGTTTTATCAGCCAACTTCTGGTGTTCCTTTCCCACTCACTGCTAACTCACTTACTCACACACAGGCGAAATCGCTCTCTCTCGTTTTGTTGCTGTTTAACGCGCACCTTTTTTTTAGTTGCAATCGTTGAAAATAATAAATATTTGCTTTAAAGTTAAGGAGACAAGGAGGGAGGCAATGGAGTTGGATATATTTCTAAAACGGTATAACGAAGCTTCTTAAACAAGAGAATACGCTAAGAGTAAAAAAGCCAAAGCTATTAAAGAAATACTTTATATCTGAAAAGATTGATGTTTTATTTTAAATTCAAACTTAACACTAGACTTCACTTGCTCAATAAATAGGTATTTTGTATATAAATGAAAACTCTCGCAGGCATTTTTAAAGCGGCTTGTTTTTTTCACTTTGTTTATCATTCGCGGCCTGCCTCTTTCTCTCTTGCTCGGTCGCTTTTTCGCTCTCTCCCGCACACACACACACACCCGTGCAGTTAGGGCTTGCATACGCTCGCCGTGTACGCCTGTGTGTGTGTTACCAATTTGACATAAATTCAACAGCCGCGACGCTGACGTCGCGAGTAAATAGAACGAAAATGGATGCCGCGTACTTTTTTCACGCACAAATCTCGTAGCTGGCGTATTTTATGTAATTCTGCATGGCCGTCGAGTGCACTAAAATCCCCGAATCGGCCGTGTAATTATGTAAAGGCATTTTTACAGCGCCCCACTCCACTCCTCAGACTCACACACAGACGCACACAGGCGCGCGTACTTGCACACGCACGTAGAGAAAAATGGATTGCAGTAGAAACTTTTCACACACAACGCGAAAGACGACCCGAAGAAAACGCACCTTTCCCCGCAAATTCCCGTGCTCCCGGGGGCTTCTCGCGTGGCTCAGTGGACGTGTAGCGCTCCTCTTTTTCCTCTTTTTTAACCATTTGTTTTGGTCGCAGCCGCGGCGCTGCATTGACCAGATATCCGCTTTTGTTCGAACTATGTGACCGTCTGTTCGTGTTGCTCCCTTTTCGTTTTATGCTGCGATTCGCCAGAAAAAGCGCGGATTTTCTCCTCCGTGACAGCTGGTCACACCTAAACTTTCAATACGAAAACAAGCGGAAAAGGGTCACACTGACTCGTATGGCCAGCTGTGTTTTGTAAACTAACTTTACAAATTGATATTAAAAATCGAATTAAAATGACCTTTGTGGGTTAAATTCCATATCATGGGTTCGCCTTTGCTGCACTTATAATCGCGACTTCATCCTAGCGAAAATAAAATTATTTGTATTCTATTAAAGTGTAACCGCTCTTTAAACATGTTATTCGGCATTTTTTAAGGTAAAATGATGCGGCCATACTTTGTTGAGAACCGGCAATATTTAAAACAGAAGAGACGTTCATCTTTTGATGATTCGCTTTAGAATAATAATTGTCCCTACGCTACTGGCAGCGTTCTTGCGGTTGCCCCTGCCGGTTGACAGCCGAGCGGTTGGCCATAACAGCCAATACTCTTAATAAAAAAGTTCAGATTAAGTTTTCAGATTAAAACTAGTTGGCTTAATATAAATAAATAAAAAAAAAGTTGTTGGCACTTACCGATAGGTGCTATCAACTTTATATATAGGTTGTAGGATAATAGTCTTGGTTCGGACTTACCCGCAGTGGAGGACACTTAGTTACGTTTCATCGCCACACCGCAGACTTGGCCGAGATTCATCGATGATCTAGGTCCTTTCGAGTGCAGAGGTTATTAACACAGGATTACTAATGCATTATCTACAGTTGGGTGAAAGGGTGGAAGGCCGCGGACAGACTGAGGCTGCACCGGCTAGTCGCCTCTATTTATAGGTGTGCGAGTTGATTAGAGAGAGAGAGATCGAGAGAGAGAGAAACATAGACAGAGAGAAAGATAAATAGAGAGAGAGAGAGAGAAAGAGAGAGAGAAACAGATAGAGATAGATAAATAGAGAGAGAGGGAAATAGAGAAATATAGAAAGAGAAGCGAAAGAGGAAGAAAATGAGCGAGAAAAATATAGAGAGGGAAAGGGAAAAATAGAGAGAGAGGGAGAGAGAGATAGAAACAGGGTTAGAGAGAGAGAGAGAGAGATTGATAGACATATAATGAGACAAAGAGTTAGATAGAGAATGAGATAGATATATTTAGAGACAGATACGTAGAGAGAATTAGTGAGACATAAGAAAAAGAGAGAGAGAGAGAGATTAATAGAGGAAAAGTGCACGTACTTACTTACACTTAGTCAAGTAAGTGAGAGGTCGAAAAATTGACAGAGAATTGGCGGTTGCATGACGAGATCGGCAAGATTTATTTGTTATTTTACTTCTTCTTTACTTCTAACTTTAATACAAATTAATGTAATTGCCAAATTCCCAATAAATTGCATTTGTCTTTATCATCACAACTAAAAGGACTTTATTTGTTTTTTTTTTTTAACTTATTTTGCAATAAATAGAAGAAATAAAATTAAATTCGACTTGTCAGCACATTATTGTGCATGGCAGGATTCACATTTTGAAATTTGTGAAGGGCAGAGCAAGCGACAAACATTCGAGAACTGCCTGGTTTTTTAAATTTTGTATTCTTTTTCGCACCCCGCTCTGGAAGTACTAAAAGTGCGAACTCGCATAATGTCCTAACGCCATTCAACTTTCTAGTATTTTAGAATCTGAACTGAATACCAGCCTTTTCACTGCTTAGAAACGGTGTGTTTACCGTTTGTATACCGTGCTTTATCCTTCTTCGGCAGAATTTCTCTTCAACCGCAGCCGGTCACACTGATTTCTATTGTACGTAATCAAATAACGTAATGCGAAAAAAACTTAAAGTTATGGCGTGAGGTCAAACGATTTGTGCAAATACGTTTAAAGTTCATTAACAATAAATTTATTGTTTTATTACCGGATACCTCTACGTATTTTTTTGGCGGCCATTTTAAATTGATGATGGGAACGCAAATTTGAGTACGAAAACTTAAATACCAAAAGCACAAAGCTTGTAATAATTGTAGTGTGGTAACACTGTTTAGATCAAAGTAATTTCTAACTTGCACTTGTAACGGTTTTGTTGCAGTTTTCGTAATTTCAAATAAACTCAAAGTAGGAAATCGTTGAATAAAACACTTATTTTATGTAATAAATATAAAGAGTAATATGTTTTATTCAGCGTCTAGAAAGTTATATCAAGAGAGCACAAGATCAAGCGACCGGAACCCACCCCCAAAAAAAATTGCGCATCACTTTGGCGGCAAAAACTATTTCGCCCGTTCCGCCCCGCTGCCACTGAATCTCTTTCTCTCTCTACCGCTCTCACCCTCCCATTCTTTCTCTCTTGCTGCCTAGAAAGCCAAGCAAAACAAAACAAATGAGAACGCAAGAGCGACAAAAACAAAAAAACAAATGCGAATAGCAAATACCTATAGGAAAGTAGGCTAGGCGCCGCTATAAAATAGTTTTTCTGTAGTCGCAGCCAGACACTCCAACACACCGGTCGTCGCGTGAACGTCGAGCAAATAGAATAATTATTATAATCTGTGCATTCTGTGCAAAAACAATAACCGAAACACAGCCCTGAATCTATTATCTTATCGTGCTAAAAGTGCCAAGCAAACAGAAAACAATTAGTAGCTTTCGAGGTCAAAGCAACAACCAACCAATGAGAATTTGATAAGATATCAACAGGACAAAATGTCACCGGTAAGTGGTTTATTTTATATATTATTAAGTGATGTGGGGGGAACGAATCCTACAAGAAAATATTTACAACCAAATCAGTTTCAGGCCTTATTTATTGCATACAATTAGGCGCTACCTCTCAATCTCCTTTCTTTTCCACCCTTTCTCCCTTTGTTTTGCTTCTCTTCATTCATGTCCTCTCACACCCTCTGCATCTCTCTAGCATTTTCGAGTTATTTCGAAACTGTATGCAACTACTAGCTCTCTCTCTCTCTCTCTCTTCTGCCTCTTGTGACCCACCACCCCCTGACACGTAGGCATCCCTGTCTAGCCCACGTAAGCACATGACAAAAAGGGAATGGAAGATATAATCTTACATTGCATGCAATGTGGTGCAGTTGTTGTACCTTTCATCTTCGCCGATGCTGAGCTCACTCGCCTCGCATTTCATTCATGATGAAACCAACTCAACCCTACCCCACCGCCCACTGATGAAACCAACCCCACCCACGCAGAGTCGGCTAGAATTTTCCTATTTTTAATAACCGTTCAATGTCATTTCCATTTACATCGCTGCGTAGGTTCCTAAAGATTGATGGGGGGTTTCGTCTATATAATCAGCTGCTTACCTCACTCGTTTAACTAGAACGAATTTCCATTTATCTAGTTGCATCTAATAGTGCGCGTTGCGTCACTAGCTGCTAAATATAAACAAAATAGAAGGAAATACCACTCAATATAAGCTTGGTGAATAGTACTTCCGGTTAGGCGACACATTGGCGCCTCTTCTTTGTGAATGGGCATGTGGCCGGTCCTTAAAACACTTGTCATACCAAAGCCGTAATCTGTTCTTAGTAACACAATTGACTAATTACTTTGCAAAGTCTTATTCATAAAGATTGTACACAGTTTACGCAAGTGTGCAAGAACATTGTTTGCAGTTTTATACCATCGGTGTCATTTTTAAGTACAGATAAAAAAATTTTATTTTCTACAACATTTTCTTTCATAAGCTAACTTTGCACAATAAATAATATTTGTTTGCCTACTTTTGAACGCGTCTTAAATTTATTTGAAATCTTCAACTTAAATTCATAAAACTATGCCCCAATTGTAAACACAACATTTTAAACACTGATTGGAATAAGTTGCCACAATCAAGTTGACAGATAAATTAATAAAATTATAAAAAATCAGATTTTGAACATTTTTTTAATATTTCGATCTAAGATTGTAACAACAACTCTCAGGAATATAATTTGCTTTGAAAAAATATTTTTTACTTTAACCCTTTTTTTAAGTGTACTAAAGAAAGGCATTTCCGAATAAAAATGTATTGTATAAGAGAATTGCGTCAGTCTATTTTACTGATAAGTAAAAAAAGTACTGTAAACTTTTGGACTTTTTAGTGCCTCTGAAAATTTCCATATTCATTTGATTTGATACTTTCGGGAAACAAATTTTTGTGAAAATAACATTTGATTAAAATATATAAATTATATAATAAGGCAATCTTAATAAAAAACTTTACCTGTTGTAAAACTGTAACAAAACAATCAACTTAAAGTGCACTCTTTAGGGTTCCTATAAATTTTAGAATACTTTTATGGGTAGGTTTTGACACTTATATGATTTACTGCTGTTATATAGCACGGCTGCAACCATGTCGATCTGCTTGCTTACTTACAGTGTAATATAATTTTTACATCCAATAAGAAAACCAACTGGAAAATTTTGATAAGAGAATTTATTGTTAATCTCAAAATAATTATCCACAAATAAATTCGTTTTTAGATATTATTTAATTTTTGTATTGTTTCGATTTCAACTTTAGTAGAGACTTCAAATCAAAAAGATTTTTTTGTATATGTATAAAATTATTGCTTAACCGATTTGGAATTTTAGATACATCATCGATTCTTATTTGTCATAACGTATTTCAAATTTTAAGATGCAATGCCTTGTGTATTTATGACTGAACTGCATTCGATCATCCTTAAATTTAAGCCAGTAATATTAGCTCATTTTCACTAAGACATCTTGTTACTTAAATTAATTTCCATTCGGTGATTCAGTTGGTAGAGCCCAATACTTGACGAGGCTTCTCTATCCGACAGGACACCTTACGCTTCCCCCGAAAATGTCTGAGGAGCTGCTCAACAATGGATCGCTGATCGCCGGCAGCTGGCAACGTCATGTGCCGCACGATCCTTTCACAATAAGGATATAGGGGTCTGTCCCAGGAGCTGCAGCTGTTGCTGGCTTCGTTTTCGGTGATCCTGTGATCGGTTTATTGTTGGCTGCCTCGCTTGCAGCTGCCGGCACACGTCTCCACACAATTGTCGATCCAGTTTTTAAGCCCTGATTGAGGCAGGTAGAGTTCGGGTATTCATATTGATATATTGTAGAAAAAGGGTCCAACCGACAGGCAGCACATGTCGCAATAGGTAATAGGGTAATCGAATCGTGCCCGTGCCCAGGTCGTTGTTATGACACCTTTTGCTTTTGCCAATCGCCGCGCCAAAGAAGCGAATGCAAAAATGGCAAAACAGGTTTTTAGTATGCTGCCTCTAGCTGCATTTGGCTGTCAATTAAAAAACCACAGACAAAAGTTAGTAACAAGCAAAGTACGAAAATTACAGGTTAACTTCTATAAGACGAAAATGTAGAGGAGAGAAAAATTATAAACTTATTACTGTTTTTTGGAGGCTTATTCAGCATATTGATAACTCTTTAATACCAAATTAGTTTTGGTAAAAAATATATTTAATGTTCTTATATCGAAAAATATTTAATTTATATATCATATCATTTATATAAAATTGTATCACGGTCTATTATTTTGAATACAATTTTGCCATTTAACTTTGCCTATCGAAGGAACTTATCAATAAGTCAAAGTACACATCTATATACTTATAGGTTCTTGTCCAGGTAGCTTGTACTGTTGATAAATTGAATACTGGTGAGCAATCAAAGTCACAATAAAAAGCAACAAGAACGAGGCGGGTGCAACAACTTTAAAAGGCCTTGCAAGGCCGTTTAGCTCTGAAGCCAGAGTTTTTGTTTTTGCAGCAAACTTGTCCGGCAACTCGAGATCTCGGATCCGATCCAATCTGATGCCAACTCCGTGTGGTCAGCAGAGTGATCTTTTGAAACAGCAAACTAAATTGCCAGAGGCAATTCTGCCAGCAAACATCCGCAAATAGAATATATTGTCGCCGCATTTTACTGGTTGTTTAATTTGCAGCAACGACCGCCTGCAATAATGTCGCCTTGCAACATGTCAAAGTCGTCTAGACTCCGCATTTATAGGCAAATTTCTCAAATGCGTCGCGACATCTTCGTGGTAAATTTAGCAGCGTGTATTTATAAAACTTATAAAAGTTCAACCCGTTAGCGGGCGGGCTATATGCCCACGTCGCGCACTGTGTCCGCAGGAGGCGAGGCCGCTGCTTGCCATAAATGATTCAAACTTGGCGATCTTTTGTATCCCCAGTAATATTCGTACGTGTCAGTATTTTCATTATTTGTCAAATATATATAAAGCTTTGGAGTCATTGCAATGCTTAATTAGAAAAGCATGTAGAGCTTAGATTAAAAATATTTTCTTTATCAACCCTTGGAGGCATTTGTTCTATTGGTATTTATACGTGCAACACGTAAGTGATAAATGGAACCGCAAAGAATTACCTCATATCTTTTAAAAAATATTGTGTACATGAAATCAAAGTATTAGAAATAGTTTTAGGGATAAAGACATACTTCCTACAAGAGAAATGTTTTTTCTGTATTATAAGTAATTAATTAGGATTTGTCTTTATATTTAAATAAATATTTAGAATCACGATTTTATTTTTATAACGAGATGTACATACATACGTGCTGATTTTATTCAAGATTGTCACTACGAATACCTTTATGCAGCAAGGAACAAAGAAAATAATCTTTCCTGTTGATAATAAACTTTCCGATAGATTGTATTCTATACAATCTAAGACAGCTCTTATATATATTGATTATTTGCAATCTTTCACAAATATCTTTCATAATAAATATCGAGAAATTAAAATTTATATAATATATTTTATATTTATTAATTTATTAACAATTGTTTGCTAATTTAATAAATGTTAGGGTGGAGAGCATGTTGCTCAACAGAACATTTTAATTAATATGTTTAAAAGATTAATGACAACCCAACTGTCAGATTATTTATTTTATATGAATAAAATCATCTGCTCTTGACAACCACAAAGGCCCGTGTTAAAAAAAGATCCTTATCAACCTTTCCTGATAAGAGGCTTCAGGATATTTCCAGCTGCCTCACCAATATCGAAGGAGAGACAGGTAAAAGGAAACCAAGAGAGTGGGATGGCGAGGGTGGAAGTGGAATGAGGCGCATACAAAACAACAACAAAAAACTGCAGCTGCTGTCTGCTCTCTCTTCCTCTCGCAACGTCTGGAAGTTTTCAAGGGGAAGAGAAGAGGCGAGAGAAAGCACCAAAATACGGTGCATTGACACGCGCTGCGTCTGTCACCGGCGCATGCTCTCCCTCTCGCAGGAGCATAAAAATCAATGATCCTGGCTGCTGCGTTTGTGGGTGCGAAAGAGATGACAGTATGGTTGGCAGTTGTACGGTTATTACGGCTATGCGTACTAATACTAGTCGTAGTACAACAAAAGTTGGGCACCACTTGCGATTTTTAACTTTCAAAACTTAATTTTACAAAGTGATTAAATGAGACTTTTCGCTGCTTTCGCAGCTTAAATGGGTCTTAATTTATTGCCACGAAAGGTTTTTCAAAAATTACAGCTGCTGATAGGAGGAATGCATTCCTCTGAAAAAGTATTCAAAACCGCCTCTCTCACTGCAAATGAGTCGAAATGCAGGGTTGTTTGTCTCTCGCCTTGACGGGCAGTGTTGCCGAAAATAGCTGCAAGAAGGCGTGGAAATAGCTAGAATTTTACAGGATCTTTTATATATGTATATAAACTTTTGACTTGTTATAAAAACACATTTTAAACTTGACAAGACTATAAATTCTGAATTTAAAATTGTTTGGTATATTATTTAGTTGTGGGGCTAATAAAATGATAAATTTACGTCTAATATTCAATAATATTCATATTAAAATAGCAAAATATTTCGAAAATAGCCAAGTACACGCGCACCCAGATAGTAGCCAACTGGCTGTTTTCGCACCACTGTGAAGCGAACCGAAGAGGCTTCGGCAGCGTTCGCCTTGCTCAGTCGTGTCAGTTGGAAGTAGCAACTCGGCAAGAAAGCAATGGATTTTCTCAACTGAATAATCTCTCGAATAACATAAAACTACTGCATTTAAACTAGAATAAAGTACAAAAATAAAGTATTTGACGGCATTAATTGTGATAGTTGGCTCTGTATTTGTTGACAAGGACAGAGAACGAAGGAGATAACGGAACTGAAAAAAGAATACAGAGAACGTGCTTGTCTATAATTGTGAATTCGTTGTGTTTTTCCGTCCAATTTTTAAACGGAAAATCAATAGTGACTGAAGGCGAATTATACTACATCGACGAGTATCGGAACCAGGGGAAATACCAAGGGAAACTTGAGTTTTTCAACAAAAAGAGAAAAGCCGTCAAGGTGAGCTTAAGTCTACAGTATATAGTGTAGTATTTTGAATACATCAAGGCGATTTTAACCCCAAAAAGTAATGAAAACGTGACATCAGAAGACCAAGAGCTAAAGTATATTTTTATTTGCTTTTGCTGTACGTTCACTCGCACACATACTCTGAAAGAAAACCACACAAGCGCAAAGTCCACACGACAGTTTTGTCGCTTTCAATTTGGTTTCAAAAAAATAGTTGTTTACTCAAACACTACTTTTTTTACAATAAATATAAAGTAAACAATAGATTATTAGAGCTTTCAGCAGTAAACAATAGGCAAAAGCTCTTCCCTATACTGCTGACTTGAGCAAAAACGATTTCTTCGATTTTGTAGGGTTGTCCGTTTGTGTTCCCGTTTCGTTCGCTTTGTGTCCCGCTCGCACTTCAACGTGCGGTTGTTGACGAGAGATTGTTTCATAAAAACATGGCGACCGTAGAGTTGCTAAATACTTGCGCTCTTATTTTTCTCACAATTATTTACAAATTTATCAACGTTTGTTTACAAAACGATTTTGCCGAATTTGTATATGACTGTAAATACAAATTTAAGTGACACACCACTGTTTGCACGATTTTTCTGGGCAGTGAAACGCAAAACTTTCCGCCATATGGTAACCCTCTTTCGCTTTTGAGTGATTTCATACGAATTCCACACACCCCGCAATTCCCCAATGATCGTCATCATGATCATTATAGTCGCTCGATGCTGTTTAAGAACAACATTCTCAATTGAGCACGATGTGGATGGAGAAGAGGAAGCAAAGGGGGCGGTTATATTGTACAATACAATGCCATCAATTTTCTGTATTCAACCGAATTTCGGGCTACGCAATACATACGGCTGTTTTCGTCTACAATTCGTATAAATTTAAGCGATGACTACAGCATGCAAAATATACCAGTTTACCCAATTTTTAGCATCCCAGAAGGTCAGGCTATGTGTCATCGTTCATCAGTATAGAACTCTATCCTGTTCTAATTAAATTTAATTTGTTTCTTTTTTCTCACACGGAAAAAAATTAACTACATTTTGTTGTTGATAATGTGATGATCGATCTGGGTGAATGCCGAACGTTATCTTATTCTATAAAATTCAAATCTTATCAAGAAATTCTGTAAACAAAAGTTGTAGACTAGACTAAAATAAAAATTTCACATCTTGCCCTAAAGTTAAAAGATTATTTTTCGCTGTGCATTGGAATAAACAGATGACGCGTCAGCTTGCTGGATACAAAATACACATAAATATGTATTTACTCCATACGCTGAGCGATATACGATTACTCTGTGTGTAAGGCACTTCCTCTTTTACGCACACACTCACTGGCATAATCCGAACCCAGCCCAAGCCACCACCACCAACGATTCCGGAGTCCGGACCACGGAGCATTAGCTTCTTTGTCTGGCACATCCGCTGCCAGCGGAAGTGGTGCACTCATGCGTGTTTTCCACTCTGCAGAAAAGAGCACAGAAAAAGATGCGGAGAATGATGTGGAAGCCATGGAGAAACCATGAAAACAAACCATGAAAAAAAATAAAACGAGCTCAAAAAACCGTTTCTGAGCTGTTGCCAATTTTCACGACTATGCTGCTTTTTCTCGCCGATTGCAGTTTTCATTTTGTGCCGCTTTTTATGCTTCATTGCTTTGAACTTTTGCGTCCGTTTTTCGCCGAACAAAGAGAAAGTCGCGCCAGTCTCAAAGTCTCTTCAACTTCTCAACTTGCTCAATTTCTCAATCGAGTTGAACCGAGCTTAGCCTGGGGGGAGAGAGATTTGCACAGTCTGACTTCTATAAACAGCAACAAAAGCAGAGATTTTAAATTGAAAACATAATATTTATGTTACTCTATCCTATCATTAAATTTAGATTGTGTTAGTCATTTGATAAAATATATATAATTCATAATGGTTTAATCTCAAACATAGAAATAATGAGAAGGTAGAAATGCATATGTTTAAAACTCGTATTAAAACAAAGTACTTTTTCATATTATCCGAGTTCAAGCTTTGGAAGCTCTCCTGTATTTTTTCGAAGGCAACGAACTTGGTGTGGAACCACTTTTCCGATTATAGCCGCACCCACGCAGCATCATCGACGGCGGTGGTCCCTGTGCCCACATCTTCTCCAACTCCAACTCCCACGAATCCACGAATCGGATCCAGACGGGTCGAGACAATTCCTTAATAAAACGATAGATAAGGTGCTTAATACACAACAAACAGTTCTCACGTACGCACGCACAGTGGGAAGAATTTTCTGGACTCGAAGTAGAATGGATCTATTGTCTCTCCCCGAACACTCCATTTGTTATCGCCAGCAGACGGGACAGCCATCGGAGCAGATCTCAGATCGGATGAATGGAAATGGACCACGGCGGCCCTTGAAAAGCAAGAGGAAGAGGCAGGCGAACAAGAGGCAGCATAAGATGAAGAAAATTACGATTTGGAATTCCCGGAATTTTCGTCGCTCCCAAGCTGAATCATCTCATCTCATCCCCTTCCCATTCCATCTCTCGCCTCCGCCGCCGCCACGACCTTTGAGCCTGGGCCGCGTGAAAAACGACCTTTCAGCCATTATTTCCACTAACGAGGCCCCCGCCTCCCGATCAACAGAACTCCGCTGGTTTTTCCCTGGGATCGTGTCCACATTCCAAGTCCCATGGAGATGCTGCGAAGATAAATGCATTGCCCTCTCGCTCGCACACGACTTGACTTTGGGTTTGAGAGCAATTTTCCTTTGGTTTTCCTGGAACAAGAAAATGCTGGCGGCGTCGGCGGCTCTGAAACTTTGAACTAAGCCGCCGTTAGGTTTTTGGACAATCGATCAATGTTCAATGGGGGTAAGAGGGAGAGAAGGAGATTTGAGCTACAGAGAGAGAAAATTGTATGAAATGGGATGATTTATTTGAGTGTTTTGTATCGAAAATTTAGGCTCTGATATTAACTGAATAATTTTGTATAAATTTTACCATGGTAAAAGATTACCTTCCACAATATTTAAAGATTTCAGAGGCTTTAAAATTCATCTCAGTTTCATATTTAAATCTAAAAATAGTATAATTATTATGGAAAACCTTGGGAATATATAGCTTCACTATATGAAAGCGATGAAATTTTTCCCCTTGTGTGGTTGAGCTGATCTTAATGCATTCCTCGGCAGTTCAGCAGCCCGGGGATCCGGGGCGCATTTATTATGATTACAATATTGCCCTTTGTTGGCCAGCATCCGAGAATTGTTCGTCTTGTTTTTGTTGTTATTCCATCTCTGTTTTTCTGTTCTCTTCTCGTATTATCGACGTCGGCGGTCGTTTTGTGTGCTGCATTTCTTGGAAGGCCACAACACGCACACCACACTCTTCGATCGGTGTACGCACATAAAGATGCCTTGGAGAGGCATGCAAGAATGTTCTTTGTGTGCGTGTTTGCTGTTGTTGCATTTATTTATTTTTCTGCATCCTCCGGCGTGCTCTTCTTCTTCATCTTCATCTGAACACGATGACGACTCATGCCGGGAGGGATATCATCTATCTCGTTCTGTTCCCCCCTCGGATGTTCTCTGTCTCCCTTTCTGTTGGGTTCTGTTCCCCTCCTTTTAACCCTAGCTTGTTGTAGTTGTCGTATCTGGTATCACCGCATTCCAATCTCGGTTTTTTTTTGGTTGAAGACAGCAACAACAACAAAAAAGAATGGTAAAGTGTTTATAATAGTTTCCCACAGTCCAGCTCATGTCTTCGGGGCTCCCAAGGTATAACCCGAAACAGACGGGGTCAAATTAATAGCATATTGGATTTTAAGACTTAGGGTATTCTGAAATCCAATATCTCATTTTGTCAAGGAACAATAGTCCAAGCATATTGGAATTAAAGTCAAAAAAATTCTATAATTTACTATGGATTGTTTTGAAACTCTATAGGATTATGTATTATGTTATTATTATTTGTCTTAATGTCCATTTGCATACAGACTACTCTAAGAATATCTTATATAGAAGATATTATAAGATAAAATTACAATAAAATGGCAGTGACTTAAGTAACTAAAGTTAATTAAGTAATTTAAACGAATACTGTATGATTCAAAATAAATGCGAAGAAATATATAATTTGATTCTTCTAAGTCCTATTGCTTTACCCCCATCTGTAGTTACAGAACGCAGACCTTTTCCACGGCTTTGGACCTCTGCGGTTACCTTCACTTACTACAACGATAGCAACAAGAGCTTGGCGAGGCAGAAACCCCCAGCTTTACTTACAGACTGGGATTGGACTGGCCTGGCCTGGCTTGGCTCGGCTCGGCTTATTCCAATCAGAAAACTCGAAAGGCAGCTCCAACTCCGACTCCCAACCAACTCCAGTTTGATTTTCTGTGGCGGAGTTTTGTAGAAAAGTTGCCCGACTGCATTCCATCTGAGGTTCGTTCGTTTTGGTCTTGTCTTTCGTGCTCGTTTGTTCTTCTGTTTTCTGTTTGTTGCCTTGCCCAGCCTTTGATTATGATTTTCTTTCGGGTGTGTGTGTCTGGGGTTGTGTGTGGTGGCATTTTCCTCTGCTCTCGGGGATTGTTGTTCCCATGCCCATGTCTATACCTATGCCCATGCCCGTGCCATTCATGAGCCGCCCAGGAGGCCTTGTCTTCTCAGTTGGTATTCAGTTGGTGTTGGGTGCAGGCGCTGCTCTCGGTTCTTGTGGTGTTTCCCGATTTCCATATTAGTTAACTTAATTTATTTAATTAAGAAAAAGTGCAGCGAGTTTGTTGTATTTTGAACGAACCTGGTAAGTGTACAAAAAGGGCACCGCATATATTAACCGAATGCAAATGTCTGGCTTCTGAACTTTTCACTGAATTTCCTGATAGCCCCGCGAAATTCATAGAGTCGGTATGCATTACAATTGTTAATGGGTTGGCATTCCACAATAACAAATAACAGACGTCGGCAGTAATTGCACTTTGTGCTGGCTCGCAAAAGCAAAACAAACAATAATGAGACTTTGGTCAAGAAGACCGAAGTTTTGAATACACTTCTTGAGAAATAGTTTCTATAGATTGATCTGAAACTTGAAGGGATCATAAGTATAATTATTATTTGTCTATACACCAAAAAGAGGATAGTTTACTTTCTTAGACAATAAATAAGCAGAAACATATACTTTAAATATGTATGAAGTGTGTTCCTATTGTATTCAATACTTTCAGTGGGTCTCTCTTTGGAATGCAAATTCTTTATAGTATCTGTTATGGTAAAATTACAATACCCCTTTTAAGGGTGTACAAATTGCAATTACAATTGCAGCCATAGCAGAGAGACAGCATCTCTCGAGGTTGCTGCTGGCTGCTCCACTTCAAAAACAATGCGCAATCTCTGCCCAGAAACAGAGCCACATCTTTAGCATCCTCCCCCCGATCCCGATCCCATATATCCAGAGTCAGAAGTCAGCATTTGTAATTTACAATTGCTTTTGTTTTTGCTGCACTTTATATGTACTATGTATATACTCTGCACTCTTCGCCCTGCTCAGCGCTGTGTTGTTTTCCCTGTGGTTAGTTGTTTTTCCCATTGATGGTTTCTGATGGTCTCTGCACAACATGGCCGTCCCATTCGCACTCCCAGCTGGCTCCGTATGGCGAATGCATTTATGCTGCGCTTTATGCTGCAAGTCGGGCTCCATGGAGCTCCATGGCATGGTGGTGGTAGTGACGTGCTTGGTGTTGGTGGAGTGCTCCGAGTGCGCCGTCGCCAGAGTGGTTTGACTGCATTCCATTAAAACTTTCTCACAGTCGGCTAGCGCTTGGAGTGCTCCACAGTGCATGGCACTGCCAGCCAACCCACCGATAGCCCCGCTAGCACCGCCATCGTCAACATCATCATTGCCCCCACCGCCCCACGATCCGTTGCAATTGTTTGGCGAGTTTGGCTGGTTTGTGGTTGAAATTTGGACTTTGAACGGGGCCCAAGTCGGCGGTCGTGCTTAGTTTTTTGCCGTTTTCTGTTTTTGTTGTTTTTTTTTTTGTGTTTGCTGGTGGCCCAGGCGAGTAAATGTCGAAGAACGGCTGTACAATCTCTTTGGAGGAGACCTCCGCAGATACAGTTTTGAGCCCTCGAGGCAGGGGTCGGTAATTCACGGATATGTGACTATCGATAAATATCGGGTCTAGTCGATTACTTAAAATTTGTAAGGATTAAACAAGGAACGCAATAAGCAAAGCAATTTTTTGAGTAAATTTGTTCTGAATACTATTGTCAAATGCTATCGATTGATTTGCGCTTGTATTTCAGAGATACACTATCTTGACACCATTGACAGTATTTAACGATTACTTATCAAGGGTTTTTTACATTGTATCAATAAAATGATATAGATAGCAAACGATATAGATGGTAAAACCTTTTGACTAAGATAGAATTTGTTATCGATGTAAGACCGATATTTCGATAATTTTGCTTATTTGCTTTCGATAGACATTGAACACTGTAGTAATACATGCAATTGCAATTAAACGGTAGCCTTATTTGCGATTTTTTTACCCTGTCTAAAGTACACAAAGATATGGATGGACTTCCTGTCATTACTATAATTGCCATCGCAAAGACCGACCGACGAATCGCCGTGTGGGCTTGACTCCCGATTAGCATACTGATTTATCTATTGCCGCTTTTGGCGAAAATACCAGTTTTTGCAATTGTTATTCACACTTTTTTGCCGCAGTGGTGAGTCAGATCGGGAGTAGTTATCTCTCGTCTGGTTGGCGCCACCACCGCCACCCATTCATCCACCCACTCAGCCGCTCGTGCCTGGTGGTTCTGGGCACATGAAATACTCACTGCGATTCGGCGCACTGCAGAAACGAGCGGTTGTAACGTTGCGTACTCTATACACTACGTGAACTTTTTTTATATATTGTCGTCGCTACTCGGAAATGGAAAAACCACCCTTGGCGTCGGGGTAAAGTCCTGGTGCGAGCGGGACAACCGGCTGCTGGGCTAAGGACTCTTAAAGTTCGTTGATGCTGCATCTCCAGTTTCTTGAACTGCGTTTCAGTTTTTCCCTGCTGCATTGTACATACACACTCTGAAAAACGTAGACGTGCGACGAAAAGTCTGGACTTGGGACAATTTTAAATAATTCACTTATCAAATGAAAGGTATTTATACAGCCAGTAGTAAAGTGATTGAGTGATTTTTTCTATGTAGAACTTAGTCACTCTTTCTTAGAATAATTGTCGGTCGAATCATTATAGATTAATGGTTGTTCTAGGAAGTTAATCCCCCTGTTAAAGTGAAAATGTCAGAGAAATAATTGATAACATTCTTGCTCTTCAATTACAAATTAATATCTCAAGAAAATGTTAATTATAATTTTGTTGACTCATTGTTTAATTGCAAATTATTTGAATCCCTGAATTGAATACACCCTATTCTTTCCATTGACGGCTATCTACCTGCGACGACCTTATCAATAAGTATATAGAAAAAAGCGTGCCCGAACTCGCTTTCAGTTCTTTAAAATCACTCGACAGCACTGTTCTTTGAAGTGCTGGAGAAGTAGAGCTTTCTAGACGGGCCAGCATTTAGTGGGGGTGGTGTAGGGAAATTCTTGTAGAAACCTCTAGGTAAAATATCTTATCATAAGATAGCGCCTATCTGGGCCGGTGGAGCTGAACTGCAATACAAAAATAACTTTTATTAATGGGTTTATTTTTCATTCTTTCATTTCAGTTTCGAGTTCCGAGGGGAGCAGCATACGGAGAGGTGTTTAATAAGGATCAAGAATCCAGCAAAGATAACAACCAAAGTCAGGCAACATGGCAAATCTGCTGACCAGTCCGCGTTACCACACGGGACCTATAACTCTGGACCCAACAGTTCTCGATCAGGTGGACAACAACACGAACACGACGCAGCTTTTCAAGTACAACTTCAATAACATCATGAACGATCTAAATCGCGAGGAGGCGCGCCTGAAAACCTTCATCAACTGGCCGCTGGAGTGGCTGGATAAGCTCCAATTGGCACAGACAGGAATGTATTATACGAACGTTGACGACAAAGTCAAATGCTACTTTTGCGGCGTGGAAATCGGTCGCTGGGAAGAGCAGGATCAACCAGTGCCGGAGCACCAGCGATGGTCGCCCAACTGCCCGCTGCTGCGGCGCCGCACAACCAACAATGTGCCGTTGAGCGTCGAGGATCTAGATCGCGTCCTGCCGCCAATCAGCTACGATATCTGCGGTGCCAACGACTCGTCGTCAGCGGTGGAGCTGAGGGAGAATGCCTATGCCGAGGGACGAATACCCATGACGCAAATAATCCAGAACCCAATGGTACCTTCTACTACTACCACCATCACGTCGATGGCATCGACAGCCACACAGGCCAACGGGGATGTCCAGCCGGAGACGTGTCGCGCTCCTGCCGCCAGCGGCAACTACTTCCCCGAGTACCCAGAGTTCGCCGTCGAGTCGGCTCGCCTGCGCACCTTCGAGGCGTGGCCAAGGAACCTGAAACAGAAGCCCCACCAACTGGCCGAGGCGGGTTTTTTTTATACGGGCGTTGGGGATCGCGTCCGCTGCTTCAGCTGCGGCGGTGGTCTCAAAGATTGGGACGACAACGACGAGCCCTGGGAGGAGCACGCCCGGTGGTTGAGCCAATGCCGGTTCGTAAAGCTGATGAAGGGACAAGTGTACATCGACACTGTGAGCGTAAAGCCCATACCCGTCGAGGAGAAGGAAGCGGATGTTGGCCCAATGCCCGAGGAGGTTGTCAGCACCGCCAGCAGCAGAAGCACGATATCAGCCGAAGAGGAGATGTCGTCGTCAACGGCATCCAGCTCAGGGGATGTGGCCCCATCAGCGCCGGCAGCAAAGACAGCTGCCACCCGCATCTTCGAGAAGATCGCCGAGTCGACCGCTGCGTCGGCCGTGCCAGCCGCAAGCAACGGTTCCACCATACCCGAGGAGAAGCTCTGCAAGATCTGCTACGGCGCCGAGTACAACACGGCATTCCTGCCGTGCGGCCACGTTGTGGCCTGCGCCAAGTGCGCCTCCTCCGTCACCAAGTGTCCGCTGTGCCGGAAACCCTTCACCGACGTGATGCGTGTATATTTTTCTTAAGATCCAATGTTAACATGACGATGAATGGTATCTCAAGTGTTAATCAAAATAATAAGAAATCGGGGTTCAACCGGCGATCGCAACGGCCAGTTGTTGGGCAGCCCTGCACCTGGCCGTTGCCTTTACCAAGAAAACGAAGCCTGGTAGAAATCCAATGTAATATTAGCTTAGTCGCACATGTATTCTGCGTTATTTATAATAAAACTAACATATTACCGAATCCTCCGTTGTATTTTGTTTGCTTGTCGAATGGGTGTTGGCTGGGTATCAATGACACAGTGCACTGGCCTGTTGGCTTTATGAGCTCATGTGATCAAGCTTGTGGAATGGAATAGTTGGGGGATTCACAAATTCCAAAGGGATTTTCAAAGCGCTCGGGGAATGCGCTTCCTAGAAGTATCGATAGTAAGTTGTACATAAAATAACATATCAAACAGTCATACTACCCTAGAAAATGTTGAGTTATAATATATATTTATACTAAAAAATGTATGGTACTAGAAAAGTAATTTAAAAATTTTTATTTAAGATAGTATTTCCTTGTATATATGATTGAATTATAAGTTCTGGTTCATTTTTAAGGAAACAAAGCTGTATTGATATTGAAAGCTAGCTCTCTTTGTATATATTATTTATATATGTAAATAATATTAATAGAATTCAGGTTGATATCATAGGACCATCATCAATCATTAATGACATTTTATTTTAGAGTCTCACAATATACCAATTTCTGTTTCTATGTGTAGAATTTTTAATCTAAAATACCTTGAGACTATTTACCTGATAAGCAAATATTTGGGCTCAGTTGTTTGTGTTTCTGTTTTATGGCTGCGAGGACAATATCTTTGTTTTTGCGTCTTTTGAATATAGTATATGACCTAGTGTTATCAATAACAATATTACGATAATCTTAGCTGTGCACGCGTCCCTTTGTTAACAGGTTGACCCAAGTCAAGAGGGACTCTCCTTATCAGTCATTGGATTTATACGCGTCTCCAATTAATCATCGCCCACGACTAAGCAAAGTGCATTCAACTGCAATTACAGCTGACTGAGCGCAGTGACAAATCTGGGGCCTTTGTTGCAGTTCGTCAAAGTCGCGAAAATGTTGAAAAAATCAGGTTTTGTAAGTTGTGTATTTTTATTTTTATTTTTATTTTGGGAGTTCGAAGTTAAACGCTGTCGTTTCCCACCTTACCAGATAAAGAGAAGCTGGTCGGGAATTTCAATTAGCTTGACATGTTAAGGGTGGCAAAAAGTTTTGATTCGAAACGATAAATAAATCAAAAAGGGCTTAAATGGTTCTAATATATTACCTAAATATTGATATTTTTATGAACCAAGTGTAATTTTTCTAAGCTTGTTTATAAAGCTTGATTCTTATTAATTTAATCACTAGATTTTAAATCCTTTTTGGAGAAATTTGGAAGGTAATATATTGCTGAAAATTGTTAAAACTTCTGAAATTCTGCGGTTTTCTCCACCGAAATATTATAAACTTTCTGAAGAGAGAACAACGGTGAGATTTTTTGTATATCTAATGTGCTTTTTTATATTTGTTCATTTTTTAAATTCATTAAAATAGAAACTAGGAATTGAATTAAGATAAACCCTGGTGAAATTTCTGAAAATCTGTGATTTTCTGTTCTGACAATTATTGATTGTTCTGAAGAAAGAAAGGTGTAATTTCTTTTTTTAAACATTAACATATTTTTCATATTTACAATTTATTTAATTAGTTAATTAGTGGTTCATTATTTGGAACCACTGAATCACACTACTTTAAAGATTGTCAATAATATGCATCCCTGGATCCGGCAGATCCGGTTTGGGATTGGGATTAGCCAAGGTGAGAATTGGATAAGTGCGACTTGGCCGGAGGGGCTGTCAGCCAGGTCGAGCGACACTTCTTGGCGGTTGCATCACCCGCACATGTGTACAAATTTATATATATATGAACACATATGTATATGGAAATGCAATTGCACACGTGCCAGATATCAGCAGGCAGTGTGGAATTTATTATTATGAAATCCATCCGTTAAGAAACATTTGCCTGAGTCATCGCTCGATACCTAGAACTGGCCAGATTGACACCCTGCTGGTTGTGCTGGCCAGTGGGCTGGAAATATCAGTGATCAGAAAGTTATTCCGAATGCAATTGGCAGCCGATAAAGTTTATGCAAATTGCTGATCTAGATTCCGCGGCGAGTGAGCGAGAAGTCGATCCAGCGTTGACCTTAGATTGCGTGAGGTTTCTAATTAAGCCGCAAGGCCTATGCCTAGACTACCTTCAACTTGCGTGAGAAACTGCGTTTTTGTAACAAGAGCTGGGACGTAAATATATTTTAGATTAAGCTACATATATTTAAATTATCTTAAATTTAACGTCTACAAATTGGTTTAGGTATTTGCTGTTGGTTTGCAAATTGGCTAAAGCATTTGAGAGTTGGTTTGTGTATTGGATATAGTTGCTATAAAATTCAGCTGAAAACTTTGAACTCGTTGTGGTTTGGTTACTTGCTGAATAGTTGCTATAAATTTAAATTTATGATTTTACTATTAAATATTTTAAAATGAATAGTTCTTTAAAAAAATAGTTCCTACTTTTAGCAATTTTTAATTACGAAATTAAGCCATAAAATTCTAATATCTTTAGAAAAGAAAGGAATTATTGTAATATTCTTTATTTAAATACCATCTTTAAAATATTTTCAGCTACTTAACACAAGTTCAATATTTCCAAATTCACATAATCTTCGTTAACCATAAGAAAGGCCTTGTGGGTATTCATCTGAATGGCCAAATCCACTAGATTTGTGTTGCTAAAATAGTCCATGGCCACTACATTGGCATTATTGCCCCATGGGCCCTTCAACCACTGGTTCACCTTTGGATTCAGCACCGCCGCCCTCTCCTTGGCCGTCTGCAGTTTGTGGGAGTTTAGAGTCTGCTCCATACTCCTCACCGCACTGAATATCCAGCCCTCATCCTTGACCGGTGACTCTGGCTTCCGGCTGAACAGGAGACGCATGTAGTCCAGGGTCTGAGACATATTCATGAAGCCCGTGCTGAAGCGCAGCCAAGGCGGGCAGATCAAGTTGGATTCTGAAAAGGAATATGGATAAGAAGCATCTCTTTTTGATTATTTCAAAGCTTACCGTTCTCCGGATGTGGCAGCTCCTGTGTGGGAAACAATACCATCACATGACGGTTCTGTCTTAGGAGGTCCTGCAGATTCCGATTGGCGCAGTGCTCGTCCGTCGTCACATTACGTTGATAGGCCTCGTCGCCCAACTCCCGACGGATTAGATAGAACAGCGATCTGTAGATCTCCGGGTGCTTGTAGAATCCAATGGGAAAGCTGCTGAAATCGAGGACCACCAGCTCACCGGATCTCTTGACAAAGTGACGGACATCCCGCAGAACTCCAACCAGAGGCTGGAGGAACATATTCTCGTTGACTAGCCAGAAGTTGTCGCTATCGTCATTGCTGGCCATGTTCTTGTAACTGCCAGGGAAAGGATAATGTGTAATAATATGTAATTTTGTAAGGTATTGTTTTGATCTTACCCCACACTAAAATCCAAATATCGTATTCCAAACACAAGCTGAGACCACACATCAAAGAGCTGAGCCTGCAGATAGTCCTTGATGAGCACCGACTTGCTGGTTCGATTTACAACAGCTCCGGAGGCATGGGTCCCTGGCAGAAACATGCTCTTCAGCGGCATTCGACTCACATCCTTGTTCTGGGCCATCCAGTTCGGTTGGATCTTCAGGCAGTCGACGGTGAGGAGCTCGGTGGCATTGTAGCTGGCCACATAGTGCGGCAGGCACTTGCCCGTGGGATAACGTGTGGCGGGCGGATCGCCCTTGTCCTGTCGATTCCAGCCACCCGGGAAGTGTAGCTTTCCCAACTTAATCGGTGTGATTATCTTGCCCGTTCGGTTGACAATCTCCAATCTGGGAATAAATAGTTCGGGCTGAAGGTTGGAAATGGTTGGATCCTGGCTGTAAATGCCAATCCACTTCGGTGGTCCAAAGCAATCGGGACCCCAGTTGACCTCCAGAGAGGAGTCGTACAGGGCCTTGCCATTCGGTGAAATTGTCAGGTAAACAGGGCAATTAGCTGTAAGAATAGGGGAAATGTATTATATTTTAATTACATTAAAAGAAATGCGCAATTCGTGTATACTCTTTACCTTCTAGGAGTCGAAATAGTAGAAATGACTGCAGCAAAACTACCAGTATTAGTATTTTCATTTTCATCTTTAAACTTGACACTCAATTAGAAATTACGACGTGCACTTTGAATAGATTTTGCGTGTCTTGTTTGCTTGGCAGCCAGCGCCGAATTGAGATGAGAGACTTGTACACTTCGTTGTGCCGCAATTGAGGCAACCTCCCACAAGCCGAAGACGACCTTTCCCTCGAACCTGCCCCCCCATTCCCTGGGTAATTGAGTGTTTTTGCATTTTCACTGGACTCACTTTTGAGACACTTTAATTTAAAGAGCTTGGCTCTCTAGTCTGAAAGACAGGAAATAGCTTAAAAATGACTTAGATGATGAAAAAGTGTAATTAAATTAAAAATAATGAATTTATTAAATTTAGAAAGCTCAGATGTCTACAAAGGATAAAGATCTCTTTTAGTATACGACTGAATAATTTAATTATGGAGTTAAGACTCAACATTGCAATATTCTGTAAATAGATACACTCTTTATTAATTTTAATTCGGGAAGTTCAAAATATTACATATAATTTATAATAACTTATATAATTTATATAAATTAATTATGAAACTTCGATGCGGCATATTTTAAAATACGCAATGCCAAATTTTTTCAACTCCAGAAAGTTTCTCATTTTACATATGTTTCTTGGTTAAAAGTGTATAAAACAAATTGGCTAAAATACTTTATATATTTGTCTTATATTAATTATTCTTTATACTTTATATATTTATAATTTATACTATCTTATATTTATTTTACTTCTTTACATTGCTCACTTTATTTTATGGAAATTTAAATATCTTTATTTACATTCCCCTGAACCCTTCCATGAAAGCAGCATTGTGGAGTCATAAGACAATTTGTTTAAAACAATTTATAAATTTTAAATTTCAAACAAAATCGTATTTAATCCCTTAGAAACCAACTACATCTCTGTTTACACTCTTGGTAGGAACAATGACGGTTGCTGTTACCGCCACAGCCCCAGTAGGTCATCCGTTTGCAGTCGTTGGACCACAAGTCGTAATACCACATGTTGAGATTAAGATTCCTCAGACAATTCCTTCCAAAGCTATGTCCTTCGTTCCTGAAAAAGTAGCACGCCCGAAAATCTAGTTGGAAAAATAGTTAATGTTGCAGCTTTGTAAATTTGCTATACCTTTGACCTACTTGGACGTCCATTACAAAACGGAAACTCCAGGGAACTAGAATGCCCAACAATCAGGACAAGCCAGACTCAAGTAGTATTTCATATTTAAATAAACTGATTAAGGGCTGATGGGTCTTATATATAGAGACGGACTTAAATAGGGAAATAAACAAACAATGGGCCTTTATTTAGTTTAAAACAATGGAAAGTAGATATGCTTTAGCTACAAACACTACGAATGATATAAAAGTACTCGATTTATTTTTATAAACAAAATTGTATTTTTGAAATTAATTTTTTTTAACGACGACAGGTATTTCAACCCATCATATATGTAAGTACAGTAGCAATTGCGATAGCCTCCTCATCGGAAATATTTAATCTTTAAGCAGTCTTTGGCCCTTTGATGGTAATAACTAATTTTAATATTAATTCTGCAACTAAAAAATAAAAAGAAGTGTATATTTTGACTCTTCGTTCTGTTTAAATATATATTTTCGGTCCACCGATTTATTGAGGTTTTTTAATTTTAAATAAGAAGTCCGCAGCAACGTTCCAGCAATATAAATTAGAAGAACTACAATCGGAAAAGGTTTTTATGTATGCTCAGTCGTAAATAATCAGTCGGGGCAATAATCCAAAGACATTTCTGGATTTATTCAAAATATATTGACAATAGTGTTTACTCCTAAACAATTACAGAGTTTATCTAAACATTTTCTTTAGATTTTATATTAATGAAAGAAAATCGTCTTGTTGGAGAGTCTACTGTACAAATTTTTAAACCATTTATCAAGTAAATATAAATAAAAATAAAATAAAAACGTAAAATAATTTTAAGTGCTCAGTTTAATATCCCATGGATTTCTATAAAATGTATCATTTCAAAAGGACACAACTACTAATTATGGCAACTAGTTGCGGCGACGGCAGGACCTCAAACAGTGTTCCTTAGAGCAATAGCGATTGCTGTTACCAAAGCAGCCGTGGAAAGTCATCCTTAGGCATTCCCCGGTATCACGTCTGAAGTACCACATGTTGGGATTCGGCTGTGGAGTACATTGGGGAGCCTGGGGAACTCCTTGATTCCTGCCTCCGTCGCAGTCCTGGTTGCCTAATAATAAAATTATTTTACTTTTAATTATTGTTATTAATCATATTATTAGTATTAACTTACTGGGACGTCCCACGCAATTCTCCGATCCATGGGTGAGAGCCACGTACAGGACGAGGCAGGCAGCTATCAAAAGGAATTTCATTTTCAGTAGATTGCTTTCGGATGATCGATTTGAACTGATTGAGAAAGTATATGCTATCGCTTATATAGGGTAAAATTTGTTGTATTAATAGTACTGAATATGGAATTTATCAGTAAGCTCTATTTATAGTTGGTGTTCTACTTAAATATAAAAGTCACAAAGTGAATGTAGTGCCCCAAAAATTATCATATGTGAATAATTGACTATATTATTTTTATTGCCAGCCCTTTCAGAGACTCAAACAAGCAAGAAAGCTACTACTGAATAAGCTCGACTACAAGGTACCCAATATCAAAAGCTTAGTGCTACAACTTAATTAATTCATTTAATAATAATAAATTTAAAATGTTTGGTCAATTTCATGAAGATTCCGAAAGCACAATATAGTTGGGAAAACACGCCAGATCCTTTATTTTATATTATATTACATTTTAAAATTGTTTAATATTTAGTGTTCCCACATTGAATTTGACATTTATTTTTATAAGCCTGTCAAAATGAAATGTATTTTCAAAAACAAATAAAAATAAACAATAAATGTGAAAAAAAAACATTTTTTCAACAGTTTATTATAAAAATAACTTTAATAAAGGTTCATAAGAGTTTCATTTTAGGATCGATTATGACACCTTTTCATGCAGGATGCCTTGGTGCAACAACGATTTCTGTTTCGGAAACAGCCCTTGAAGCAATTCTGAAGCAATCATTGGAAAGTTTGCTGTAGTACCACATTTCGTCCTTTCCTTCCTCTCTGTTCTGGGGAACTATTTTTATTAACAGAAATTTATATTATTATTAATCTTATTAAGTGGCGTGTTTTAATTTATCATTATAAGAAAGTCCGTTGCATCGTTGGCCGCAGGTGTAAGTCACAAATAGCACAAGGCAGGCCGCAATCGGAAGGAATTTCATTGTTAATGGATTCTTTTCAGAGGATCGATTTGAACTGATTGCTAAAGTACAATAAAAACCTTTTGCATAGAATTTACAACGTACTTCTACTTAAAAAGTAACAAGGTAGAAAGCCAAATTTTGTATACGCTTCCAATAATTCGTTATTTTTTCAACTTGAATTCTAGCATATGATTAATCCTGATTAATGTTGTAACAACGAGCTGAACAGTAAAAAAAAATACAAAAGAATATAATTTATGTTCAATAATAAACAAATTTTATTTTGTTATGCAAGTTGATACAAAAAGGATCTTTATAAATGTTTAATTTTTTTTTTATGGAAAGGAAGTTTTTAACACGTTTAATTTTTTCAACAAAAAAGTGTATGAGTCTGTCATAAGTGTTTCCCTATTCCTTTAGGTACGACGGCGGCATCTTTCCAAGCAGGATGCCTTGGTGCAATAACGATTCCTATTTCCGCCACAGCCATGATAGTTCATCTTAAAGCATTCGTTGTCTCGCTGGTTGTACCACCACATTTCGGGATTGGGGCTTGGAACACAGCCATGTTGACGGCGAACTCCTTCATTCTTTCCCCCTTGACAGTTCTGGGTACCTATTTTTAATTATTTGACTTCTTCATTAATAATAAGTTCGTTTACGCGATGCCAAGTTTCAACTTACCATTACGGGGAAGCCCGCTGCAGCTCTGGCCACAGGTGGAAGCCACATACAGGACGAGGCAGGCAGCAACCAGAAGGAATTTCATTGTTAGTTGTTTCTTGTGAAAGGAACGTTGTGAACTGATTGATTGAAAAGTGAGCTGCGCTTATATAGTGGACAACCAACAATGCCGACAAGGCCAAGACAATAGTAGATATTCGAATAAGGTTGAGACAATGGAAATTGTTTTTTATTTTATTACTAAGATATATTTTTAGATTGAAAATAAAAGTATATTTCTAAAAATATATACTTTAGTATTCTTATATTTATGGAAGAATGTCTAGCATCTATTTATAGTACACATAATACATTTGAGTAATCAATAGACATTTTTTACAAAATCTAATTTTGAACGAAAAATTATTTAAAATAATTGTGTTGATGGCTAACCTGTGAGGTTTTTATGGTAATCTTTATTGGCTCAAGGTTAGTGTCAATTTGAAGTCTAATAAATTAAATAAGAAGACTAATAACTTATTTTTAATAAGTATTTTCTTTCGTTTGATTTTCTTATTAAGAATATTGATTACCGTCAGGACTCGTCTCCGGGCTGTTAAAGTTTAAAAAAATCACAACGAATTGAAATACATAAGATTATTTATTTTTTATTAGATAATTTTTATAAAATTATATTATTTAAATAATTAAATGATTTTTTAAATGAATAATATAATCTGATTTGGCAAATCTCGGTACTCAAAGCTTTGTGTTTGGTTCCTAGTCTTAAGTTCTTTTTTTTTTAATTTTCTTCTCAGCTAAAAAAAACAGATTTCAAGATGAACAAAAGGCATCACAGCTGTTAAAAGTTTAGATAAATACAGGTGTTGAGACAGGTCTCATCTCTTATCTTATCTTATCGGTATCTTTACAGAAAATCTTACCAGGGAGATGAGAAGCAGGCTCTACATTACATTTTTCTTATTTATATGAAAATAAGAAATACCAATTAAAGATGACGATATTTATTTATTTACTTGGCTAAATAAAAAATATATACAATATTTAAACCTCCCTTGTGCTATTATAAGCATTATTCATCAATACTAAGTAATAATACCCTTTAACTTCTAATTGCTCCCTAAAAAAGAATATTAAACATTTAGAACAATTATAAATATAATTATATAATTTATTTGAAATCAAATATGTGTAGGTAAAAAAAAAACTATCTGAAAACCAATAAATCAATTCGGATATGGAATGGGAAGTCTTCATGACAAGAAGTAACTTAATATATTGTTAAATCCATTAAACTTATCGCGGTTTAGAAAAACTCCTTTATAGGTATATTTAAGTAAGATGTTTCCTTTATTTTTCAAATGCAGTTCATCATCGATTTATACCCTTAGCGTCTGCAAGACGACCTGCAATGGTTCTCGGAGCAGTAGCGATTGTTGTTGCCGCCGCAGCCGCGGTAGCGCATCTTGGAGCAGCTCCTGGTTCGCGAATTGTAGTACCACATCTCCATGTTTCTGGCATGGCAAGTCCAGAGATTTGCGTTTCCGTCATCCCGGCCACCGTGACATACCTGAATAACTGCACCAAAAGATAAATAGAAGATTATTAAAGGGGAGCCTTTCAAAAAATAGACTTACTCGGTCGACCCAGGCAAGTTTGTTGGCCAGAAGTATAGGCCACATAAAGAGTTAGACAAGCCAAGATTAAAGCGCACTTCATATCGACTGAATTGCTTTAAGCTGTTTATTCAGTCGAAAATTGTGGCTTATATAGTAGCGGAAACAATATCATATTTAGGTTTTTGGGTAGAAATGTTGTACGTCCTAAATTTTGAACAAAAAAGTGTAGGCAAAAAAAAGGATGCATTCTTATGGAGTACAATTTTTTTAAGTATAAGGCAAGGTTTTAGGATGATGCAAATTTATAATAAAAATTATTTTCCTTTATTCAAATAATATTAATCTCTGCCTTGACTATTACTTAAAGTGTTCATTTTAAATGTCTATAACTTACAGGTATAATTAGTTCATTTTACAGAACATATGGGTGCCGAAAATAAACCTCATATCGAACAGCCTTGTGCTTGCTGAACAATAACCATCTAAAAATAAGTTATATAATACCGAAAGCTCTGGCACGTGTGCGAAACATTTTTTTAATATTTTTTAGAATGTTTCAAGAACGATTCCAACGAACTCAAAAACCCTCTTAAGTTCTTTAACATATATTACATTTTTAACTACGTATAAGTATATTGGAATTGTATAAACGCAATTCAAGGCTTAATGTTATTCTTACATTATTACATTATTCTTATTTATTATATAGCTTTATTCAAAATTCCCATTTATTTGCTTAACACCATTCAGCAACAGACATTTATTTGTGTATTTTTTTGCACACGTGCAGGCAGTATAAATACAACATGGCTTTATAAAAATCATGGTAGCATAATTTCAACATTAGTCTGGCCTCGAATCTATAATGCGGAGTACCACATTGATCCTCATAGCTGCTGTTATGGCCATGTACCTCTTGGTGCTCTTCACAGCCGTTGAAAGCTGCAAGGGCAAGCCTTGTGAGTTAAAATTTTCCATTTCCATACAAACTTGCTTTATCCTTATTTGAATTATTCCCCAATTAGCCTCTCCCCAGTGCGTTGGAGCCCTTGATGTTGGTAATAACCGAAGAAACAAGTGCAAAAGAAATGCCAATAAGGATATGTGGCATTATAATTCAGTTACCAAGAACTGCACAAAACTCAATTATAAAGGATGCGGCGGAAATAGTAATCGTTGGTGCAAACAGCAATTGTGCGAGGCCTGCCGAGGGAGATAATATATTCATTTTTAGGTTTTTAAATAAATTGTAAATATTATAAAAGAAATGATGATGAGAAATGATATGTGTAGTTGAAAAAATTATCTAAAAACCAATAAGTCAATTTAGATATGGCGTCACGAGAAGGCCAAATAAATCTTCCAGACAAGAAGTAACTTCATATATAATTAAATCAATAGAGATTAAAGCGATTTGCTATACACGTGCCGCTGTTTTAGGTTCGTTTTTATTGTTTAATTTTAGCTTTTTAGCAACTGTTTTCAGTTAACTTTAACAATGATATTCGACTGCGCGTGATTGATTTTTCATTTATTACTTCCATTCATTGAGAGACTTGCGCAGAAAATAGGAAACATCCTTTCATGGCAACAGACTTGCACTTGGATGTAAAATACAGACAAGGAATGGTTTTCCCTATAAATACCCAGTCAGGTGATCTTAAACCTTATTCCTTGATCATACCAATCCCAGTCTACAGTCTGCAGTTAATATGAGGAGTTTTTCAGTGATCCTTCTAAGTGCTGTTGTGGCCATGTATCTTTTTACCTCCGTGGAGAGCTGCAAAGGCAAGCCTGGTAAGGGTATATGGGAAATAATTATTCGGGGTTTCAATTAAATTTTTTTTTTTAATTTCCCTAGCAACTCCCCAGTGCGAAGGACCTCTGGATGGCGGCAATAAACGTCTCAGAAGATGCAAAAATAACTACAACAAGGCCATGTGGCACTTCAATGTGGTCACCAATAATTGCACCCAATTTAAGTACAAGGGCTGTGCTGGCAATAACAATCGCTGGTGCTCCAAGCTTATTTGTGAAACCTGCCGAGTCAGATTATTCAAATAGATCTCCCAAACAAATAAAATAATTAATACACAGAGCTCATATAATTATTTTGCTGGTTTATTTCCGGATGCTGGATGCTGTGGATCGATTTCATCTTTTGAAAGTTGGGAACCAGTAACAAAAGCTAATTAGCTTGGAAATTGCTTTACGTTTACAAAGTATCAATAGGTTTAAGTACAACAATGCTTAGGGCTAAACTTCAACCAGTTCTGTACAGGCTTAGGGCTAGGTTAATTGTTAAATTAAGTTATTTACTTTTGTGCGATCGTTTATCTAGATTTCTTTACAAAACATTGCTATAATTAATTCGATTATTCGATTTGTTCACTTCGCTTCTGGCTTTGTGTTTGCTTTGTTTTATGTTCAACGGAATGCGGGCGGTATTTAGTTAATATTATTAAGTATTTGATTTTCGTTGCACAGGTACGCAATGATATATTTGAAGGCAGTTGTTAATCAATTTCATTCTTACTCGTCTGAGGTAGGTATAAAACAATATAAAAAATAAAAAAAGGTATTTGAAACAGTCTAGACTCCACAAAAAGTACACTCCTCAACGGGCCATAAATTATCAAATAAATTACATACACATTTACGATTCTATTTAGCATATATCTCTAGGTAGCCTACGTCATATTCGTAACTATATCTATGTAAAAAAAACATAAAAACAGTCTTGTGGTTGCATTTGTGTTTAGTTTCTCGTTAAGCAGATTTCATTTCTGTGATTGTGATTTCAGAATGCGAATGAATAAATATGTGGCGAGTGCGAATGCGAATGTGAATGTGAATACGAATACGAGTTGCAGTTCGAGTTTAGGACTATAAATAAATTCTGCTTAATTACTGGGTACTATGCGCATGTCTTTCTTGGTGTGTTCTAGGAATTGGAGTTAGCTCCGCTTATGTTTGTGTGTGTTTTTGGGGCTGGTGGCATATGGTGTGTGCTATTTACAGGGTGGCCCCAGGACCTATAAGCTATATATACAGGCCACCTATTTACAGGGGGTGCAGGACACCCAAATAAGTTTACAAATCGAAGGGGGGCTTATGAACTCTAAAGGATTCTATGAAATACTGCTTTAAAAAATTGTTTTCTCAAGTGGCTTCTTATGTTTTTTGTTTATAGATTTAAATGAAATAAAATTTAGATAAAGTTTGTACTAAATTTTAAGATAAATTCGTTGGAACTAGCTTTAAAAATATTAATAAATTCTCTGTTTGTAAATATTCAGAAATTATGCAGAAACCTCGATAGTTTTTAAATAGTTTGAAAATGTGTCTAAAAGTATGCTACAAAATGTTTGTTACATACTTTTAGGCACGACTTTAAATGATTCAAGATCTCTGCAAATTTCAAATCAAGTATTATGATATTCTTAACTTTTTGAAAGCAATATTTCATAGAATCCCCTATAGCTCACATTTTTCTCCCACAATTCCCCGCTCCCTATCTCACGATCTACCCTACTTTACAGGGTATTCGACGCCTAGCTCGCCTGCTGCGTGAGCAGGTTCACCAGCTCGGTGCGCTCCATGTTGTTCAGCGTGTGCATATCCACACCCAAGGCGGCGGCCACTGCCTCAATGTCCAGCCCGAAGGCGGTGAGCAGCTCCAGGAAGCGCATCTCCTCGCCGGTCATGGGGTTGGTCAGCGTGGGACACGAGTGGTTGCACTGCGGCCAGCTGCATCGCTCCAGGAGTCGCAGCCCGCACTTCTCGGGCACCCGGGGCAGGCGCTGGCGCTTCTTGGACTTGGTGCCGGCGGAGGCATTGTTGGAGGAGCGCAATTTCTGCGCCGGTTCCTCGGCCACCACCGCAACCGATGGCGATGGCTGCTCCTGCTGCATCTGGGAGTGGGAATGCTGGTCGCGTCGCAGTAGTTGCTGCTGCTCCTGTTGCTGCTGCTTGCGGCGTCGCCTGCGCTGCTCCTGTCGCTGCTCCGGGGTCAGGGGCTGGCGACGTCGCTGCTTTCGAAGATCACTGCCATTACTGGACTTGGGGCTGTTGTTCTTTCGATTCCTATTCCTTTGTGCCGCATTGGCGTTCCTCTGCTGCTCCTGCCGGCGGCGTTGCTTGCGTCGCTGGCGCTGCTCCTGCCGCAGGCGCTTCCGCTCCTCGCGCTCCTCCTTGCTCAAGTGATTGTGCTTCCTGGGCGTCCCCGCCTGAGCCACGTTGTTCTGCTTGTGGCGCTGCTGCTGCTGCTGCCGCTGCCGGTGCCGCTGGTGTCTTTGGTTATTGGGGTGTTGGGATGGCTGGGACACGACTGTCGAGGCCTCCGTGGATCTCTTCAGCTTGTCGTGCCGCTTGCGACGCGTGGAGTGCTCCCAGCAGCGCAGGGCCGAGGGCAGGGAGATGTCATCTATCTTGATATTGACCCAATCCCGTTTCGACAGGACAGCATGGCCAATACAGCTGGGTGCAAACACTGCTGTGACATTGTCCAGGGAGGATCTTAAGGCGCCGCCCATCTCGTGGATGTAGTTCCATTGCTGCGGCGTCACCGGAGCTCCCACATTGTCCGCTCGCATCTGGGCCTCGTCGAAGAGCCATTGGAATACGAAAAGAGGAGCTGAAAAATAAGTTTAAGTTTAGATACTATTACGAATATAAAAATCAATCGAAAAACTCACTTCTTAAGGTTGGGTACAGCCTGTAGCCAAAGTAACACCTCCAGTGCTCCGTGGGATGCGCTTTAGTGCACTCCTCGGGCAGCTGGCCCTGCCACAGCTTCCAGCCCTGACGCACAGCCTCACTGGAGGCCACAGCCGATGGGGTATAAGGTTCTCGGTCCAAAAACCAACCCGAATCACTCACTCCCCTCACAGTGACCTGGAGCTGCTTCTCATTGACCAGGAAATCCCGTATGCGATCCAGATTCAGCATCACGCCCAGACCGCCAGCTGAAGAGCCAACTAGGAGCAGTTCTCCACCCGGCACACGACCCAGTCCCACGGGTATCAGTTCAGCGATGACCTGCTTCAGGATCAGGGCTCCCATAAAGCGCCAACTATTCTCCGGATCTCGGGTATCCGGTTCCGTTCGCGTGCCCGACCACGAGTCGCTGCTGCAGTAGGGGATGAGCACGTGGTTGGCATTGTGCCAGTAGGGATTCTCCTCGGGATGCGGCGACAGAATGCCACCAACTGGAAAGGGTTAAGAGAAAGTTTTAGAAAACTCTAAAGGTACTTGGAGCTTATAGCTCAAACTCACCATCTCTCGTCTCTGGCCACTGGGAGGAGGTCATGAGGTGGCGCAGCCTCATCCACCTGGCCCGGCATGACCGCACATCGAAGCAGTGCCAGCCGCCCTCGAGGAAGACGATCCACTTCTTGGAGCTGGGCTGCTTGCGCAGGTAGTAGCCGGCATGGGTGCCGTCGTTGCAGGTGATGCTCGTGTTGGCCAGATTGGCGCGCTTCAGGGAGCGACTATGGTCCCCCGAGCCGCTGGCCGAGTGCATGACCATATAGTTGCGCTGGATCATGTTCATGCTGGTCTCGCGCAGCGGATCCTTGTCCAGGCTGGAGGCGGCATCCAGGCTGCTGATGGAGCTGGGGCCGGCGATGGCCCGGGCACTTGGCAGCTGACTAAACGTGGCCAAGAGCAGCAGCAGCAGGCCGACAATCTGCGAAAAGGAAAATAGAGAAAACGGAGAGATATAGTCTCGCAGATGATAACAGAGATTCAGCGGTGTCTCTCTCTCCCTCTCTCTCTCTCTCTCTCTCTGGTTACTTGGCCACTTCTCTCTGGGCCAACAGTTGCTGGTGTTGTTTTTGGCGGAAAAACTTGCTTTGATCAAAATGCGAGCAAGAAGCTTTGCGATAAGATCAAAGAAATTTTTGCCGCATTTCGTTTCGTCGTTCCGTTTCGTTGTGTTATTTCTTCAACCCCTTCTTCTGCCCCTCTTTCTCTGGCTCTCTCTGTGGTCTGTTTGTTGTTTTTGTTTTGTGTTGCCTTTGGTTTACATAGAGAGGCGAGAAAAAAATAATAAATACAAAGGGAGTAAAAAAAACCTCAAAGTATTTAGTCAAACATGGCAAGAAATTGTTGTTAATCATACGCCCCGTGGGCCAGTGCCAGTGCCAGTCAAACAAATTTCAATTTCACATTGTCATGGCCGCTGACGCGTGGTAATCAGCAGCGGCAGCGCTGCCACAGCGCCGCCAGCTGCACAGTTGCCGTAAACGTCGACGTCAGCGTCCGTTCTTGGCTTTGAACTTAAGGTCGCTTTGAGATACCCTCTAATGGTGGGGTCTAAGGGTATATAGGTTTTGCGGTTATGAATGTATATAGTATATAGTATATAGTAAACGGAGTAGGAATTAATATTTTGTAAAGATCAACAGACCACTTGATCTAGCCATGTCCGTTATTGGTTTGTGTAAGTATTATTTTCCCAATTAATTTCTTCGGTCATTTTTCCGCTAGTTTGCTCTTCAATTTTTCTGTTTATTTATCAGTTTATTTTTAGTTCATTTATCCATCTATTTCTTCGTTTATTTTGGGTTATTTGTCTATTTCTTGATCCGTTTATTTGATTGTTAATTTATCCATTTATTTGTACATTCATTTGTCGGTTCATTTGTCCGCTAGTTTACCCTTTTTTTCTGTTCATTCGTGTATTCATTTTTCCGTTCATGTTTACTTTATTTCTGCATCTATTTATTCGTTTATTTATTTCTTCATTTGATTGTTCATTCGTTTGTTCATTTGTCCGTTCCTTATTCCGTTTATTAGCTTGTTCATTTGTCCGTTTATTTTTTCGTTCATATATCTGATCTTTTATTGGTTCATTTGCCCTTTTATTAGTGCGTTCATTTGTCCGTGAATTCCCTTCAATATTTTAAGACAATCGAAAGACAAAATCTAAAATAAATGTACCTTCGATAAGCCCAAATATTTCCTTAATTCTTTAGAAGAAAAGCGGAGCCCAACGCCCTTAGAAAATGCAAGGAACTTTTTTAAAGAGCAGTAATTACGGGATATTGTATGGTCGGGGAAATCGACCAAAGCCTTCTTTTTTTCGTTGCTCCGCATACAGACATCAATCAAATGAGCTATCTGGCGATTTGTTTTGTTGTTGTTTCGCTGATTCTCAAGTCGCCTGTTTTTATTGTTGCTTTTTTTGTTTAGCTAATTTCCAGCAATTTGTAAATAAGACAACAATAACAGCAACAAAAAACATTTGCCGACAACATCGGCAACGATTTTAGTGTCTCAGTGTGTCAGTCTGTCAATTCGGCCGGGTCGGTCCGTCTGTCTGTCTGCCTGGCTGTGTCTGCCTGTCTACGGTCTTGCCTCCGCATAAATAACCATTCAGAAATCGTAAAGAAATCTTCAATCAATGTTTATACAGGCCTTTGAAGTGCGCCGCCTGCTGCCGCCGCCAGCAACGACAATTTGCAGACAGAAATGCAAATGACACACACTCTCTTGGAGGGGAACAGCAACAGAAACAGAGACACTCTGGCAATTATTGGCTAAAGGCCTACAAAGTATAATTTGGCCAAAACTAAACTCTGAAAACTGGACCGCAGGCCATTTGGCCTAACGGTAGCCGGCAGCAGCATCAGTCATCAGATATTCGCGAGATATAACGCTAGGATATCTATATTTAAACCAGACAATCTGGTTCCCAAATTTTTGATAATTTCCATAAGCCAGAGTCCGAAATTCATATAAATTAGGTTTAACAAAACCATTGACAAATACATTGCTTGATAACATTTTAATAATAGTGAATGTGATTTTATTTGACAGTATGCATTATAAATTCGGATTACTATCTGATCAAAGCCTGATTTAATATGGCCATAAATTTGTTTGTTTTGTTTCAAAATTAGTGGAATATTTTTTTGGTGGATACATTTTTTGTTGAATTTAATAATGATATAAATAAGGTATACATTTATGAAATATAATATTAAAGTATTAAAGAATATTAAAATAATGTTAAAGAAATACTTCTTTTCGCAAATAAAAGAAAACACTGTTTTAGAAAGTTAATTTTAATGGTAAGTCCTAGCTTTTCTTTATATATTTAAGCATTTGTAAAACTTGTATTAATATAAAAGATATTATTTTAGGAATGCTCATATTTCTGCATTAATGGATTTCTACGTTTTTACCAAATTCAATCTAAACCCATCGTAAAAAAAATTAAATAAAAAACCCAGCTTTTTCTGATCGGTTTTACGTCGTTCCCATAACTATTAAATAATATAAATAAGGTATTTATTTATGAATTTTTATTTCCACAAATAAACGAAAAAATTGTTTTAGAAATTTTGTTGTCATGGTAAATTCAGACTTTTCGTGATCAATATTACCCTTTGTAAAATATTTAATAACAAAATAGCTTGTGATTTAGGAATGTTTATATTTAGGCATTAATGTAATGAAATAATTTTGTAAACTAAAGATCACCTTAACTGAACCTATTTCTAATGGTAAAACTTTGCTTTTTTTCTGATCCATATTACCTTGGTCCCCATTCTACCAAAGTTCTCACACCATCCCAGCCCACCAATAATTTTTTTTTCGCTCTGCACACGTCTCTTACAACAGGTTTAGATATCTTCTGGCTCGTCTTAGTCGCTCGCCGTCCCATGTTTGATGTTTGCCGCCAAACAACGAAATTGACAAGAGCTCCTCGCTCCTCCTCAACATTAGATGAGTAGTTTCCATTGTTGATTAGTTCAACTGCGCCAACGACTGCGGCCACAATGAACCACCAAAAAAAAAAGAACAACAAAAAACTACAAATAGTGGGATTTCACGTGTGCGTGCGCGGATTTACGTTTGAGTAAACACACAGACACACGTACGGATACAGATACAGACACAGATACAGATACAGATAGATAATGGGTAAGCGTACGTTGCACTTGTTGTTAGTCTTTTTTGTTGTTGTTGTGTTTACCTGTTGAGAAAAAACGGCAGCGCCGCCGAATAAAAATAAATAAAAACACTGTCGGCGTTGCCAAAGGAAAAATGTTCACAAGCGCCGCTTAATTACCCTATATAGAGTCTTAAGTTGCGCTATTAATTGCGGGCAGTGCTTATTAATATTTTGCTTTTTTCCTCCTCGATTTTCACCCCTCTTTTCTGTGGGTTTTTTTTTGTATTTCCAGCGATGCCGACAAAGGATCGAATCGAATGTCTGGGGGCTGGCTGGCAGCCAACTACTTGTCGCGCCGATTATATTGTCAGTTTTTATTAATTGCTGCAAATACTCGGTCGCGTTTGCGTTTGCCTTTGCGACGCGCTGGCGCTAAGCGTTCTTTTATTTTTTGTTGTCCCCTCGCTGCTTTTTCCTTCCATTTTATTAAAAAATCGAGTATACGCCCCGTTGTGACTGGAATTGATTTGATTCCATTTGATTCGATTGCGGTGGCAATTGAGTCTAGCCCGGGGGCAGTGTGTGTGTTAATCGAGTTGCAATTAGCATTTGTCTAGGGATTGGAATCAGTTTCCTTTTTAGGAGAGATTTGGGTTTTGAAGGGGGTGAAATTATAACTATTAAAAATATTCTGATATTTCCTTATTTAAAGACCTGTTGGTACGAGTTATTTATACTACTATAAATGAGTTATTTATACTAAATAAATAATTAATAATGTTCAATTCGAATTTATTTGTGGGGTAACCTATTAAAAAGTTCCTTTAAGTCTTATATATTTGAACGAATATTTATAATTACAAGAGGGAGGCTTGTTATATAAAATATCAATACTGGACTAGCTTTTATCTAGGTTTCTCTTTAGTAATAATTAGAGATCTTATCTGAACGAATATTTATAAATGAGAGATTGTTTTGAGGGCTTGTTATATTGAAAATCAACATTGTAGCAGCTTTAATCTATGTTTTTTTAAGGAAGTTAAATTGCAACGATCTCTTTTGTACTTTACTTTAAATAATATTTTAAGCTGCTATATTTAAATTTGTGCTAGTATAAAATTCATAATTCTAATTATTTGCAATTATTTATTGAACTGCTAACTGGCCTAATCAACAGATTCATAAATACTGATACCCATTAATGCCTTAATAGGTTTAGACAATAAAATTACATTAGCTTAACCATAATTCAATTTGTTTAATGGTTTTAACTGCCACGTGGAAAACTATCAGCAAATCAGCTCTATAAATCTATATCTATCTGTCCATATATATATATATATATATATATATCCATAATATTGTATTTAGCAGAAAATTCCCATCAAACGTATATTTATTATCTCAGCACAATCAATAACGACCTTGCCCGGTTTTAAATCAAAGAGAGACCGTCACCCAAAGCCACTTGATGGGGATCTTGAAAGTGGAGGATGTTGTTGTTACTGTTGTTGTTCTTACTGTTGTTGTTCTTACTGTTACTGTTGTTATTGTTGTTGTTATTCTTGGCGCACTTGCAGCAAGAAAGAAAAACAAATACAAAACGGACGATCGCCTTCTCACTCACTCGCAGCTTATCGGTTCTACGCTTAAGTAAACAACACAGTCCGCGGCATAAATAAACTTCCGTTGTCGTCGACGTCGTCTCATAGCACTTGTTATTGCTGTTGTTGTTTTTGTTATTATTGTTGTTGGTGTTGCAGCTATAGTAATTGTTGTTACTGCTGGCAGTTTGTTTGATTTGCCTGCGGTTATCCATCTCTCTTTTTCATGCTGTCTCTGTCCCGGTTTCTCTGTTGTTTGCCGGCTTTTTTTTCAACGTTTTCAATTTGCGCGCGTAACCAGAAAATCGTTATGAAAGAGAGCGCGCTCTTAACAAATATAAAAAAAAAAAAATAATAAAAAATAACAAAAAAAATAATTTTAAGCAGAATGGTTTTTAAACAAAAGGGGAAGCAGCTGGGCATTATAGAAATACAGAAAAAGAAAGCAGGAGTGTAGTAACTACATTTATGTATCTTTAGGACGACTATAAGTAGCTTAAGGTATGGATCAAAGTTCTAAATGCATTTATTTACATTTTAATATAGATTAAATAATATAAATAAATTTAAATATTTGAACTTTTCCCTATTAAATTCCTTTACATTCCCATTTTCTCCTATAGAATCTCAGACGAAATAAGCAGGAGAAGAGCATTTTATCCTTAGGATACTTAATATCTTAAAGTGTTGATCAAACTATTAACATTTAAGTAATCTTTAAGATATATAAATTATTTTTCTACAAATTTATAAAATATAACTTTTTCCTATTAACTTAACCTTAACTTCCCCATTTTCCCAGCCTAATCCTGGCCATCTGTCAAAGTTTGGTTTCCTCTTCCCTGCTGACCTGAATTGCTTTATTTTTCGGGCCTTCCCCTGGCTGGACTTTAGAATTCCCTGAGCCCTGGCCTAGGCGCTCATAATTGCGGCTCCCGAAACCTGAACGATCTCGGCCCCTTTTGCCTGTTGCTGCCTGTCGGGCATAAAAATACACCTGTTTGCGGCAATTTAATACTTTTTATGGCAGGGAAATAACGCGGTGGCTGCTGTTGCTGTTGCTGCTGCTGCTGCTACTGCATTGCTGGCATGACAGAGGCGCAGAGTGCAGGTAATTCGGAAGCGGCCTCAAATGAAGCCGCAAGCCAGCAGCAGGCCGGGCCGAGTGCGAGCGAGCGGCAACAACAAAAGCAGAGTTGCCGCCGCCGCCGAAACGTGTAGCAGCGTTATTAGACCGGCCTGATCTCCGCCGGTGTATCTGTATCCACAGTATCCGCATCTGTAGCTGTATCTGTATCTGTATCTGTGGCTGTTGCTCTATCTGTATCTGTGGATGTGCGCACGTCTGCCAAGCGGCTGCTGGCCGCTGATCGCTTTTTACTCCGAGCGCGCTAAACCCGTGCCGTTTTCGGCTTTGTACTTTGCCGCCCCGTGGACTCGTGTATGTTTGCGGCATGTTGCAAAGCAGATCGGACCTGGCCAGTAACACACACAGAAAAAATGTATACATCTTTTTGGGTGTGTAATATTTAAATGGTTATAAAATGAATTTATTTAACAATTAGGGCATTACAAAGGCATTTGTAAAATAAACACATATTACCAATTAAATTTTGCTTTGAATATTAGAAAGCCTATGGTCTTTTATACAAATGCTTGGTATTTCAATAAGCTAATAGCTAAGGGATACATTAGTAGTTAAGAGATATCCTTTTATATTCGAACATATTAATAGAAATTGCCAATTTGATTAAATAACATTATATGAACTAATGCTTTTTAATTAGCAAATAACATATTTGTATCTTTAAAATATATCTTTACTTTTGTAGTCAGAAGGTATCCTTTACTATTGCTACTTATTGATAGGAATAATAATTATTCTTTCAAGAAAAATCCCATAAACAACACTCTCAAGGGGTTCTCACCGAAGTTTACAGAGAGAATAATGTTATATCAGACTCTATAATTTATAACTTTATTCAAAATCCACTCTTATGATGTATTCTGTATATATTTTGTTTCTGTGCACTTCGGGCCAACTACAAAAAGCCAAAGGCATCGTCGTCGTCGTCGCACTCATTGATCTTAACTTTGAAAACAGTAGCTACTACGGCTGTGGAGTGGAGTGGAGTAGAGTGGAGTGGCTGTGGCTACGGCTCTGTCTCTGGCTGTGGCTGTGGCTGTGGGGATATGGGAATATCGGAATATGGGCTCTGGGGCCTCGACTTCAAGCGAAGTGGGGCGCACGAAAGCGGCCTGCACTTTGTTGTTGTTGCTGCGGCGGCTGCTGCTGCTGCTGCTGCTGCTGATGAGGGTTTTGGTTAGCTACACTTAAAGTCTCATTCCCCGCTCATTTTTGTCGGTCTTTTTGTTTTCTTCCCCGGGTAAGCCCCTCCGCTTGCTTATTTTTCCTCGGTTGTTTTTGTTTTCCTGCCCCGCCTGCCCTGCCTGCCCTGCCTGCTTATTTTTTGTGGCTTTTTGCGCACGCAGGCAAATTTAATCTCGTTTTTTATGCCCTTGCAAAGGATTTTCAAATTGATTTCGACCGACTATGCTAATGCCGTAAATAAAGTTGTAGAGGGTTTCGGCATCGGTTTCGGTTTCAGGCCCTCTGTTCTCGATCTCCTCCACTGCCGGCCGAGTTCTCACAACCTGGCCAGCGGCTTAAGTCGGAAGCTATTAATTTTAATTGACGTGCTACTGTATTTTTCGGTTTTCTGCTTAAGCGGCAACTTTTGATATCCCCCCTCGTGTTTTTTTTTTTTCATATTTCGGAGCCAAGACACCGCTTCATATTTCATTTCTGGGGCTACTGTTTTTTTTGTATATTGTTTCTCTGCTTCTCGTTGATAACTCACCTGCTGGTTGGGCTTAATCCATTTATTTGTGGCTTCCTCCGATGTTTTAGCTGCCATCTTAGCGATTTGTTCGGCTGCCATTTTCGATTCGATCACACATAGATATGGGTGTATATTATGTATGAATATTTGATACACTTTTGTGGTGTTTCAATTTATATTTTTTGTTTCGTTCAGCACAGTTCGGAGCACTTTTTAAGGCGCTGCATTATAACTGGATTTTGGTTTTGATGTGTGGCACTTGTCAACTGGTTTTCCGGAATTTCTTTTCAATTGCAGGGGGTTTTTCGTGATAATATATAGTGTATTTGATTCGTTTGTTATTTCAGCTGATAGCACTGCGATCTTGTTTGTTATCTGCGCCACGGCACACGCGCTCACAACGTCCGCTCAAGTCGAATGCTCGCCACGGAATGAGGAATCGAATTTTACCTTGCGCCCTCGTTGCCGCCGTTGCTGTCGCGGTCGCTGCCGATGCCGATGCCTCTGCCTCGGCTGCAGTCGCTGCCAACGTCGACGTTGCTCTCTCACGTGTGCTCGCCGCTCTCTCTCTCTCCCTCTGTCTGCCTCTCGCTCTCGGCGGCGGCATTTGTGTGGCTGCGTTTTTGTTTAGAATACGCAAAATAATAACAAAACTAATAATAAACTGCAGGGCAATGCAATTTGAGAGAATCGCCGACGGCGACGTCAGCTGAGGCAGCGGCGGCAGCAGCGTCGCTGATGGCAGCGTCGGCTGCTACTTGTTAATAACCGTATTAAGGCTCCCTTTGATCTGCTTAATCGAAGGCCGAAATGGAATTCGCTTCTGGTCTTCGCTCGCCTCCTTCGCGTCCTCGTTCCTTGTGTCGAGTTCGTTGCCTAAGTCTTTTGTTTTTTCTGCCGCTTTTTATGTTTGTCTTAATGCTAATTTAGTGTAATTTTAATACTTAGTCAGTTTTCTTTGTTTCTTAAGAGATAAATGAATTAAATATTACTTATAAAATAGTGTTTAAATTAAAAAGAGCTGTAAGTAATTTAATAATACTTCATTACATTTTAAAAGCTGATTTCGTATTAAAACAGTCGTAATAAATTTTATAATAAGCTCATTAAATTCTTTGATATTAAATTATAGTTTTCTCAGGATCAGCTACTTGGTATATTGCTATTATATTAATTATAATTTAATAATAATTATAATTTAATTAATTTGAAATTTGTAGGAAAATAAAATATTTAAAAATTATAATTTCTTGAATATATTGTGTCGCAAATATATTATATTATATTATATATAGGTAATGTCGACTTGTTAAATAAAGTTAATGACCTGTTGCTTTTACCGCTTCTACTAATTTTCCAAAAATTATTCTCACTGCTGGAAATAAAAAATGTAAAATAAATTATATTTTTAATGATCAATGCCATATTTTTCTCCCTAAAATAAGAAACTTTACGACATCTACATCTGTTGAAAGGGCAATAAAGGTACCCTTTGATGTGCCTAATCGAAGGCCGCAAGGAAATTCGTTCGCTTCTGGTCTTAACTCACTTTTAACTCCGCCGCGTTCGTTGCCTAAGTCTTTTGTTTTTCCATGCTCCTTTTCGGCAGATGCCCCCCTGCGTTAATGCTAATTTAGTGTAATTGCAATTATTATGCACACTCTCATAATTCTTTCATCGCTGCCGTTTCATAAAATTTGTAGGTAATTTTTTTTTGCGTTTTTTTTTATGATGTGTTTTATGGCCGTCGGCATTTCTGGGAAACGTAGTGATTTTGATATGGCCCTGGGAACTCCGATGCGGGGCGGCGGCTTAAAGACATAAAATCTCAATAAAGTAGCCAGCGACTTTATCTAATTGTAAATCTAAAGCAAAAAATAAGGAAAAAACGTCGAAATACGGTTAATTCCCCTTTTATATATTTTGTTTTGAAGACGAAAAATTCACAAGAGAAATCATTTAGCTGCTTCCTTTCTGGCGGCCCTTGCCACGCTTTTTCATTTCCATTTCTATATGCGCGGTGTATACGAGACTCAATTAATGACAGATCATTAAAGATTCTTTTTTGGGGCTTTTGATATTTGCCGTTTGGCCCCGAAATCGAAATACTTTTACGATTCTTCCCCTCCCGCCCCAGCAGCGCACCGGCGGCCGTAAAATTGATTCTCTTTTGCAAAAATTTTATCACTGACCAAATTGATTTTAGCTGTTCGCCGCTGCCCCAATAGAAATTGTAGGCCTAAAGGAAGAAGAAACGAAATGGAACCAAGAGAAAAACAACGGCCAGCGGCTGGGGGAAAAAAGAGAAAAAATGATGTCCAACTGGCGGCGTCGGCAAACTTGAAAGTGGCAAATAGAAAGGAGCCGACTTGGCCCGGCGATTCAGTCCGATTCAGTGCAATATTTATGCATTAAGTACACGCAATTATTATGCGACAACGACGCGACGGCGGCAACATCTCTGGAGATTATTGATGCTCGCATTGCTCATACGCAGCGTGGCCACTGGCCACTGGCCACTGCACTAGGCGCTTGTGCCGTTCAAGCAATTAAAACGCCGCCAGCACGCGATGAATGCCATAAACATTTGACGCGCAATCAGCAGCAGCAGCAGCAGTGGCAGCAAAAGTTGCAGCAGCAACTGCGGCAGCAGAAATGCTCCTTCGCCCGTTCGGCAATTACAGCAGCACAAATTCAAAGAGGCTCCAGCTGGCAGCAGCAGCATAATGATGATATTGCCATCATGATGATGATCTGCCTGCGACGAGTGCTACTTTTACTGCACAGAAGAAAATAACAAAAGGAATTATACATTTTAATATTTTTACTTAAATTAAAAGTTAAAGGAAAAATGATTAACTAAATTGTTAAAGACAATGGTCATATATCTAATATTAATTTCTTGATAGAATACATTTTTGCCAAGAATGATATAATATTTCTCCCAAAAATTTTAAATGTTATATTATAATATAATATATTATATATAATATAACATAAAAAAACAACCTTTGAGTCTGAAAGAATATTATTGATAGAATTATTTACTAGCAATAGGTACATGCTTTTATAAAGAAGTAAGAGTTTTAGAGGCTGACTGTGATGCATGAGACTTTAGTAATATTTGAAAAAGTACATAAATAGGCTGAAAATGATCTAACATTTTGGCAAAATATAAAACAACAACAAATTTAGAAATTTATATAGATACCACTCTTAATCTATAAATAAGTGTTTAATACTCTTTCAAGTCCTTATAAAATAAATACATTTTTGCTGAAAGAAGCTGATCAATCTATGAAAATTAAAAGATACCCAATAAATACAATCCTCAATCAAGAAAGTAAATAATAACCCCAAAGTTGACCTCAATCTAGCACAATTTTTTGCGGTGTGGGGCCAGAAAAACAGATCACGGGCGGACGGACATGGACATTCATTTCGCTTAAGCGCACTAACCGGGTAAACGGGTGGGTGTCTTTGATCCTGGCATTCTATTGTTCCGTTTCAAAGGCCACTATTATGTAAACAATCGGCGGCTTTGATCTTGGCCGCATCAAAGTGTTGCCGCCGCGTTTCATCTTTTGCCGCATGCAGCAAATAGCAAGCGGCAAGCAGCGAGCAGCAAGCAGCAGCAAGCGAGCAGCAAGCAAGCAGCAAGCGGCAAGCGGCAGCGCCAGCTGATGTGATGCCCCTGCCGAAGATGAAGACGATGATGATGATGACGAGGATGATGAGGAGGATGAGAAAGAGGCGACAGCCACTGCGTAGTTAAAGCTGCTGCCGCTGCTGGTGCTGCCACCACTGAGCTATATAATTTCGCATAGGCTGATCACCCGGAGCACCTGGAACAGCAGCAGGAGACGGAAACGGAGCCAGCCTCATAACTTTGGGCATAATCTTCAAAGCGCCGACAACACGCTTGACATCAATCGAGTCAAGCCATTGCCGCTCTAATCCCAACAGATGGGCTCCCGGATCACTCGCCGCCGATAAGCAATTAAAATTTCATTTCATTTAATGCACAACTTTATTATCGGTCTCTGGGGCCCCGTCACGGTCACGTCCTTTGATCCTTGACTCAAGGATCAGCCGTGCAACTGTTCCCGTTTTGCAAAAACCCAGGCCACACTGTGGGAAAAGCAACAGGTGCACCCAGGATTTCAGCATCCGACACTATCCAGTATTCCGCTTCACTCAACAATCACCGATCAGCGATCAGCGGCAACCGGAGCGCGCATCTCTAATTTCATCGGACAGCGAGCATAATTGCATTGCCTGGGATTAATGGAGGTCAGTGCTGGAAATCGTATACAGGAAGTCCTACGTTTATTCATATTAGTATTAAAAATCGACGTTAATTTAAATTAAGTGAATTGATTTAAAAATAGCTTCAAAAACCTTTTTAAAAACTATTTTTATGAACGCTTAGTTTTGGTGTTTGTGATTATATTTCTTTTCTGGATTAGAGTTTTAGGTGGAAAATAATAAATATTAAATTAAAATAAAATTATATGTTTTATTTTTATAATTAATAAATAATTCTGTATTTTATTTATTAAAATATATGATTATCAAAATACAAAACCACAGATGTCCAAAAACATATTTAAAAAAGGTTTTAAGTTCAGAACTGCGTTCATTTGTTTTCTTCGCAATTATATAATTATTTTTTTGTATGCCCTTAAACATATTTAAAGTTGCATAATTTATTAAATATTATATTGAAAAGCTTCGTTAATTTTTCAGGAAATTAAAGAAAGTTTTCAACATGAACGTAATCTAAACATTTGTTATTGAACCCTTTAAACCCTAATTGTTTATAGTTAATATTGTTTTTCGTGCCTTAACTTAGTTAATATTATTAATTTAAAAACATTTTCTTAAAATTTTTCTATATAACATCTTTTAAAAAGGGTCAACTCTATATCTTTTTCAAAAGCCTTTCAGAGATGCCAGAAATTGTTTTTAACTTGGCCAAAGGGGCAACAACTTTCTGGTGGCACTCTCCAGCCTCGCACGCTCCAAGTTTCATGCTCTCCCAGTTGTTGTTGCTGCTGCTGCTGCTGCGGTCCACTTGGCGGCAAATTGCTGTTGCATGGCGATGATGTCGTTGTTGCTGGTCGGCCAAGAAGACGAAGACGTAGACGAAGTCGCAGTCGGCGAAACAACAAAGCGAAAATCTCTGCATTGGGGCACACGCCATTCCCAACATCAAAGCGTGCCGCCAGCACAGATTTTCTGAGGTTACCGTCGCCACCGTTGGGGCAGCAGCAGCAGCAGCAGCAACATCAGCAGCAGCAACGGAGGCAGCAACGCATGCTCAAAGCTCTGCTCATTTGTGTTTTGAGGCGCATTGTGCGACGCGCGTGTTAAGTGGACTGTGAATATGAAAGGAAAGTTCCCAAAGGTACTCACAAGAAAAGCACAAAATGAACAAGGAGGAACGTGAAGTCCCGTCTCCCGACCACAGAATACCTGTGCTCTTGAAACCTAAAAATCATTGCATACTTTTTGGGTTCAGCGTAAGAGCAGCTTACTAGATAGAGAAACTTAAATAGATCTGGTGAGCAAAGTACTGGTTAGATTTGTTTAAAATTTGGTATGAGCATAACAAATATTAAAAAATATATATAAACAAAATTTATAAATATTAGTTTACTTTTTAAATATTAAAATACTAATTTTTCCTGCTGTTTGTTCCTTATGAAACCTAAATTATTTTCTTCTACCTGTTGCACAAACATCCCTAAATACAATATACCTTTTCGAGTACAACTACTGGGTGTGGAAAACAACTTTTGCCGCCAAATAAATGCGAGTCCAGCTCTGGTCCATCTCTGGACCCTCTCTGGTCCAGCTCCTGTTCCTTTTCCTCTTCGTCCAACATCCCCTCGTTCTTAATCAAGAAACGCATCGGCAGCGTATCACGGTAGCACTTTAAACGTAAATTGCTTTTAACATGGTTATTACAATCTTAACGTTTGTCTGGGCCACGAAGCACTTGAGGCAGTGTCCCGGCAACCTGTTGTTGTTGACGTTATTAGTGTTGCCGCTGCTGCTGTTGCTGCCGCAGTTGCTGCTTCTGTGGTTGTTGGTTCAGGCCGCCATAGAATTCCGGGTAGGATCCGTCCGTCGGCCGGCTGATCTCCGTTAGGTCTCTGGGATTGGGATGGAGAATGTGACTGGGACTGCGGCTGGGACTGGCTCTGGATCTGGAATATTCCTTGGTAAGATTGTTGTAATTATGATTGCGCGATTATGATTGGTTTGGATTGAATTAGTTGTCGGTGGATTTTGCTTTAATCGAAATTGTTTTGTTCTTATGATTACCGCGAAGAGAGCTTCGCTCTTTTTCTGTGGCTTTCCCCGCCAACCTTCCATTGCTAATTAGTTGAGAGCACGGCAAGATCAAAAACGGAATAACTGAATGTACACTTGGAAAAATATTTAAATTGTTTGGGGTTCAAATTAAGGTAATTTCTTGGTATTACAGTTTAAAGATTAAAATGCTAAGCATTTTCTTATGTCTATGAAATATGAATGAAACAATAAATTTTTATTAAAATAACAATGTGACCAAGCAAGGAAAAAAGCAAATGAGCAATATGACTACTTCAATTCTTAAATAATGCATTTTAATCTATCTTTGATTTGTATTATATTGTCAAGAAAGAGACTTCATTTCGAATAGCCAAACTTTTTTCAGGATCTATAAAAAAAATAAAGAAAAATGTGACCAAGAGAGCTAAAGAAGGAAATGGGTTATGTGACCTTACAGCAATCATGAACCCTCTATGAATTTATATTTTATATTTATTATTTTAAAATTCTTCTAAATTGGCTTAAGATCTACATATTTACTTTTAAATTATGTTTTTTAATAATTAAATTTTAAATTCAAACTTCTTCCATTTAAGCCACAATTTCTCTCAGTGCTTATAAGCGTTCGTTGGGACCAGTTGAAATTTTAGCCCGCAAAAGCGGCAGGATTAAGTGCGGCGAGCGAGCCTTTTTGGGCGATAATCTTGCATTTTAAATATTTCGCAAGAAGCAACACGCAAATCCGCTGACTTGTCACACCTTCGGTGCAGGTAGGTTCGAGTGTGTGTGCCTGCATGTAGGTATGTGGGCAGGGAGGGACTTAAACGTAGCACCTTGTCAGGTGGTGCTGCGATGGCAATGGCGAGATGGCGAGGCGAGGTGATCAAAGCAACAGCCGCTGATTAAAGACAAAAAATGAAAACACGGCACACACACAGGCGCAAAAGGGGGAATTTGTCGCCTTTTGTGTGTGGCTGAGCAGCATTGCATCGCCGTCAAACGAAAGTATTTAATTTCAGGTAAATTTGTAAGATAAATAATTGTCGCTTACCTGCAAGAAATACGACGACAACGACGACGACGCGCTTCAAAGAACTTCATTGTGTTTTGCATATGCTGGCGGCGTGTGTGTTCGACTTCATGGGAGAACTTTGGCCAAAAGGACCTTCAAAAGGTCTGCCGCGCGACGATACAACGCGGCCATTGTTGTAAGGCCCTCTGTCCCTCTGCCGCCCGCTGCCACCGGATCACAACAGCGGGACACAGGCGATCAATAATGCCCGGATCGGATCGCATCGGATCGGCTTGGCACGGAACGGAGCGACTCTGGAGATCAGTAGATGAACAGATCAGCCGCGCACACTTTTGATGTTTCGAATTTAGGCGGAATTCCCATTTTCGAGCCCCGAAATGTCAAAACATTCGCCACACACGGCGAGCGATCATAACTCGGATTGAATCCTCACTCACTGTCCGACGCAGCGTCGCCCAGCTGGGGGTGCATCGGTGCCAGCAGCACCAGAACCACTTCTGCATGATGACTCGTTGGAATCGGAAATGGAAATGGATGCGCCGATGCGTCGGCCATAATCAATAAGCCGAGAAATGCAGGACCACTTACGGGGCAGCACAGTGGTCTAAGATCTAATGGGAAGTGGTAATTAATTTTGGAGTGGTGTGGTTTAAAAATACCTTTAAAAAAATGGAAAGATTGGACCATATAAAATAAGTCATAAAGTACAAAAGAATCAGGGGATTGGTATATTAAATCAAAACAAAAAACAATAAAACTGAAAGTTAAAAAAATTAACCATTGTCCAGTAAGTGTACATATTATGGTGCAGCATTCCGTGAGGGTTTGTATGAAAAAGGTTTAAAAACGTATGGTAATACTTTATGGCTTGTTATTCAGATTTTATTCAGCTAATGCATATATGCTTAAAAAATATAAAAAACTAAACGGAAATATATTTGGTATATACTATATTTGTATTCTTTTTTGTACATATTTTTTGATATATTAAATATATTTCCTTGAACAGTTTATTAGCCTTTAATTTTAAATCTAATCCTTATCATTCATTCTAAACTATATTTATAATGCCGTCTACAATACTCAAAAGTGCCTTAAAATCCCTTGAAAAAAAACCCTTAGCTTGCATCCCACTGTGCTTGGGTAATGGCCCTTGGCCCATGCCATTGTCTCCCACTGTGCACTCATCAAATTGTGCCAAGATTTACGAGGCCCTTGATTGAGTTTTCTTGTGCTTTGAATACGGCAAACTTCACACAGGACCACCGCACAGCGAACTGTGTGAGATGCGATGGGAGATTCCATTTCGGAAAACGGTTTCCTGGTAGTTGGCCATTGTGATGTTCTGGCTACACTCCAGCTTCTGATCGCAATGGAGATCAGACCCAGAAGAGAAGACGAAGACGAAAACGAAGCCGCTCGCTGCGGCGATGTTTATAAGATGACAAATTGCGCTGATATCGCAACATGTTGATTGAGCGCACACGCGGCAACATTGTTAACAGAGGCGCTGGGGAAGGGGTTTCCAGAGGGGTTTCTTTTTTTTTGGAGCGGAGATCGTTTTCCTGTTCTGGACCCGCGGGGCCCATCCGACCATCGTTCCGTTCTGTGTGCGCGTGCTCACTCGTCGGGCTCCATTTGGGGCTCGAGTTGGAGCCGAGGTTGTGTCTCCAGTCGGAGGCAGGAGAGTCCCTGGCCATGGCAGCATGAAAATCCAGAGAAATAAAGAAATAAATAAAACTGGCAACGGCATAAAACAGAATTTAACAACAACAAAAAGGCACTGAAAAAAATATAGTGAGGATAATGTAAAGATAATTTTTTATTTTTAATTTCGTGGCAAACATGAATTTTTAAGATAAAATACAAGACAAAGTGAGATAAACTTATATACAAAATTATTGTTATAAATATTATGGCTTAATAAAAGAAGAATAATTTTTTGTTATCATAATTAATTATTTAAAATCTAATTTGAACATAAATTTTCACAGATAAAATAACAGACAAGTCATTCAAATCACATAGTAAATATTACCTTATTAATAATATTAAAAATATTAAAAGTAAAGTGCTTATTCTTGTATCATTATTTAATATTTAAAATGATATTTAAATAATGTCAGAATAAATTACAAAACATTTCTAAGTACCCATTTTTCCTCTTTTTATGAAAAAAAGTAAATTTAAAACATCTAATTCATTTTAATATTAAAATATATGATTCAGAACTCTTACAATCTCTAAAAATTTAAAACTTGCTCAAAAAATTACCCAAATTTCTCACTGTGCACCGAGAGAGAGGGGAATACCGAGCTGGATAGATTGAGAGAAAAAAGCAGCAACACAAAGAAGACTCGAGATGCCGACAAAGTAATAAACCAATTAGGACATCAAAGTGTTCAACCGACAGCGGCAGAGGCAGCGGCAGCGGCAGCGACGCCGAAGTCAACGCCAACAGCGGCAGAGCAGAGGCAGCTCCAGCAGCAGCAGCAGCGACGCCGGTAAAGAGCAATCGTCGGAGATCACAGAGATTTGCGCTGATCCGACTTTGATTCTAAGCCACGAAACGCAACCTACATGTGTCCCAGTACCTCACTTCCATACCACAAAAAAAAAAATAGAAACGGAAAACCGAAAAACCAACTGCTATTCCCTCTTTCATATGCCGAAAAAATCACTTCGCAGATAAAGAACCTAGCGACGTTGATGTCATCAAAAAAGGATCCAATTCATGACTGACAATGGAACTTACTGAAATAATTAAAGGCAGGAATAGTTGTTTCTATGCTTTAAAGTAGGGTAAACGGTATGTAGGGGATCTTGAGTTATTTATCATAATTTTTTAATGATTTGAAAAAAATAAAAATATATATATTTTAAAGCTTATTTCTAAGTTTACAAATCTACGTTAACGAGAATTGAGAAACAGTTAAATTGTATAAAATGTTAATGACTTAAGATGTACATAAATAAACCATTAACTTGACTATGAAATAGGGCTTCTAGAAAAGTAATCTGTCTGTTGGAGAACCCATATCAATTACCACAATTGTAAAATATAAACAAAATTATAAATCTATTTTTAAGTTTCCAAGGGGTATAAGAGTCGATAAAAAAACTGATATACTAAGTTATTACTGAATTTCCTCTGGTTTTAAAGAATTAAATTACATCATAAAATAGGGAATAGAAATATAGAGAAGATTAACCTGAATCATTTACCAAAGTTGTAAAATATTTCGAAAAATTATAGAATTTTTTTAAGTCTTTAGAGAGCATAAAGGTGATGGAAAATATCACAGCAATTTTTTCTCATCGGACTTCTCTTTTAATTATTAAATTTATTTTATTTTAATTTTTGGTAAATGTATTCCTAACGCAACAAGTTTAAAACTTATAAATTATATATATATTTCAAATTTTTTCTTAAAACTACACAAGCTTTCAATACAAGTACTTCTTATTCTTACAATTTAATTTTCAAGGAATATTTTATGTTACTAAAAAACAAGAAATTTCAATTTAAAATCAGAAATGAAGTTATAATACCTTATAGAGACGATCAACCTTAATAATTTACAACAATTCTTAATAATTCAGAAATATTTTAAGGTCCGCAAGAGTGTAAAATTTAAATTAATTCAGTAATAACTTCTTTATTGCTTTAAATATGCAATTGTATAAAAAAATACATATAGAGAAGATAAACTTACAGCATTTACAACCAATGCATTGGTAAATATTTTTACCATTTTAAATATATTTTTAAGATAATCTGGAGTATAAACTTACAATTTTCCAAGCAATAATTTTTGTATTCAACTTTGTGGGCAAATCTTGTCCACCACCCATTTGTTAGACACCTGCCGAAAATTAGCGAGTATTAGGAAACGCCATTTCCCAAATTCCCTTCCATCATACCATCTTGAAATATCCATTCCCAATATCAATAAAATCTATAATTTTCTTAAAGAATGTAACTACTCCCACAAAATTTAAAATGTAAAAAAAAAAAAAACAGAGCTGAAGGCCTTGTTGCTAGTGCTCGCTGCCATAATTAGCATTAATATTATTTTATGTATTATTGTTAATTTTGTAAATAAATAAATAAATAATTTTTGTATTTCATAAATATTCAATTACAACATAAGGTATGCCCTTAAGAAATTATGCAATAGGGCAGGATAAAGCAGACTTAAATATTTATGTTCAAAAACCCCATTTCCTCTTTATCCAAGACTTAATTTCACTCTCTCAGGCCCACAACTGTCAGCTTGAAACTTTATCGCCTCCCTGCCATATTTTTGCGGAATTTTTGCGATTTGCACATCCCAACTAGAGAGAGACCCGCCAAGTGGCTTGGCTCGTCGTCATGCTGGCGCCTCATCCAGCAGCTGCCACCCGCACAAATCGGTGGCATTATGCAGATATCTCAATTCGTTATCATTTAAATCATCGGCACATGCGCGCCCACGTATGGCCATTGGGAGGGAGCTGCTGCTGGATGATTGGCGGCGGAGCTGGCCAAAAGCGGCATTCATTAAGAATTTAAATCGCACATAATTAAGGCTCAATAAATAGCCGAGCCAGCTTCAATATGGGGCATATATTAATAACTGAGACCGATAAAAGGCTGAGACAGAAAAGAAAAGAAAAAAACAAGGCGAAGATAACAAACGATAAAGACAACAACAAACGGCATAATTAAATCATAAAACGCTGAGCACATCATTAAAATCGTTAAAATCGCTACTCGACTTGAAAACTGGCTGCGGAATCTTTGTTAGACGCGGCGCATATACTAAACAATATAAATAAACATTTATAAAATATATATTTATTTATGAACATTTTTGTTTATTAATTCAAATGGGGGTCTGTGTGTCGCCGATTTGATTGGATCATGTGGGGGGAGAATCAGTGACGTTGGTGATATTGGCTTGTCTGTAAGCCATCGCGATTGGTATGGCGTGTGGATCCGGATAGAGTGGGTCTTAAGGTAGATAACATGGTAAATTTTACAGAAAAAGAGCGGGTTTTGTTTGAACAATAAGGGGAATTTTTCTTTATAAATTAATATAATTGTGTATTATATATGAAGTGTATTTTAATTCAATTAATAATAAATATTTCTATAAACAGCATAACAATTGAAATAATGCTCTTAAAGAATATTTTAACTAAATATTTGTATTTTGCTTAAAATTACTAAAATGGACCCTGTTTGCCTTATATATAATTATATCTTTATATATGATTATTGTTATTATTGTTAATATTAAAAGATATTCAAGGAATATTATTTTAAAAGGATTGCAAGAGGGAATTTTGGTTGGTTCACAGTGCGTTGATTTGAAAAAATTCGAATTGGTTTCTTGAGAAATAGATTGGATATTAGCATATTTTTTGTAAATGTTGTAAGAAAATGAAGCTATAGGAATATAGTAGCTATATTATAATATAGTTTATAATGAAAATTCTCCCAAAAATGTTTTGTTTTAATCTCTTGTTGGTTTAAAATGATAACAAGAATTACCTTATATTTTGAATATATATTTTTTGCTTTTTAATTATCTAGGTGGTAGAGATTTTTGTAAAATATTTTCCCAAATCAAATTCTAGAGTCGTGTTATTTTCTTTGTAATTTTTTTAAGCTTAAGCAGACTGACTAAGGAGTATTTTTTGGAATTATGTCATAGGAAAAGAATACTTAAATTAAGTTAAAATATTTATGTTTCCCATGATTATGTACAAAAATATATATTTCTTTCTTAAGCACAGGTTCTTTAACCACTGATATATTTTTGCTTGTACCCTTAATAATGCTTAAAAAAAGACTACACAACGCTCTTCTTTTAAATTTTGACTCTGGCCGCCAGCCTCGCAAGCGGGTAAGGGGTGGAGGGAGTGGCTTCGTGCCACGGCACGTGGTAAACGAGATGCTTCAAAGGCGCCGGCCACAACCCACCTAAACGCTGGAGAGGCGGCATCGGGCCTGGGCCTGGGCTCGGGATCGGGTTCGGGCTCGGGCACGGGCACGGCATCCAGCGGCGTGGCGGAGTGGCTGAGCGGCATCAATATATAATCAGGCCGCCGCTCCGTCAGCCTGCGGAGGCGATGTCCATAAAACTGGTTGCAAACGCACATAAACCATTTAAGCCGAAAAGAAATCGGCGCGCTGGCAACTCTAACGAGATAAACAACTCGGAGCCGAGCCACTTTGAATGGTATTTTGTTGTGTTTTTTTCGTAGCTCGTAGTAGTTTTTTTTTTATGTAAGAAATCGATTTGGCTCTTGGATATATTCGGCTTTTCGAATCGGAATTTCAAAGAGGCCGCATTTCATTTCACAAAGTCAAAACAGTTAATTTATATCATGTCGCGACTACTGGTCTTACTGATTTTGCATTTTCGACAGAGCTCCGGCTACCGTCTTTCGAAATTGAAATATGAAAATGAAATCAATTTGGGGCCAGAAACCTGATTAGCGGATTCGAATAGAAGATTGGATTCGAGATTCGAACGGAATGGAATGGATGGGATGAGTCTTGGATGTGGATTTGGATTTAGTTGTGCCTTTGGAAAATCAAGATCTCGGAAATTAGTCACATTATAAATGTACATACAGATATGTGCGTCCATAAATTTGAGTGTATATCTTTCTGGCTAAAAACGCTTACTGAATGGAGCTGAAATCGAAAACAAAACGCGAGACACGGTAAAAAAATGGGATGAATTAGCACTTTTGTGGGAGTTTTTAGGGAGCTCTATTTGTAAGAGATGATTTATATTGCGAAAAATTATACGTTTAATTTTTTTCAGTACTAATTAGAGACAATATCATTATAATTAGGATATATATTGTATTTTTAGCTTAGAAACATTTTATTTATTTGTTTTATAATTTTGATATACTGCCTACCTCTGCCAAAAGGGAATTAAAGAATTTATAAAATTTATAAATGATATAGAAATGTTGTATTTATTTTTATATGGTTAATATTCATTAATTAAATAACAAACAGGAGAAGTATATATTATAGAAACATCTCTTTCGTGAATTCTTTGTTCGTACACATTATTAACCTCTTCAATAAAGTCTTTAATTAATATATATATAAATGTTTGAATAATTCTTCTAGAAAATTAATAAAAAATTATTTAATTCATAGAAAAGTAGATAAATTATTTTAAAAACTTTATTTATTGTTATTAGGTATTTAATAAATACCATGAAAAAATCATCTACTCCCTTAACAATTATGTTTAGTCTTAATACAAATGATAGATTTAATTAATAAATATCTTATTAAAAATTATCCTAATAAGAAGTAAAAATATAGGAAAACATGACAAGTTCAAGATGCTCATGGTGTTAATATTTATTTTTCTGTGTGTACTGATCTCCGATGGCTGAGTTGCGGGCGATGTGTGGCCTTGACGTTCCGGTGCGACTGCGTAACTGAGTAGCCGCCGCAGGACGGCCACTGTCGGATTCAGATACAGATACAGATACACAACTCGCTGACACTGCCAGCAGGTGCACCGAACACACACACTTGCACACCCGTCTCCGCTTGCTCAAAAGGTGCCGCTGAGCCTGGGCTAATTTCAAATTACACACTTCATTCGGCCGGGGGAACTGGGACACATCGATCGGATACCGGCGGTTCCAGGTTCCCGTAAGCCACTTTTGAAGCCAACAACCACAATTGACAAGCGTGCTCTGATCCTGGAACTTCAAAAGCGCCGACCGCCCGCACGCTCAATCCTCCCTCCTCCGTCCTCCCTCCTCCGTCCTCCAGCCTCCCTGGGAGATGCAGTCACTTGCCTAACGGTCGATCGATGGGTTCGTAATGTGCGTGCAAGATGGATTTTCGGGGCACCGTGGGTGTGGCTTATTTTAAAGCAATTAGGCCCATAGTGAAGCGTGTCTTCGTCTCCCTCTCTGACTGTGGATTCCCTGATGTACGAGGACACTTTCGACCATGGACTATTGTCAGCGAACCTTTCATCTCGACCGCTAACAGTCCATTTCGAGTCCATTTGACCTTTCGGGCGTTGCGAGCCATTAAATTGATTGGTCGCACCAGCACCAGCTCCAGGAGAGCCTGTTAAATTACTCAAATCCCTGATTGATATTTTATGCTGACAATTAGGCATGCTGTTAAGCAGACAGGATTTTACTACTACTAATCAAGGAGTTTCTAGAAATTTTATTTTCTGCATGGTTGACATTAGAAAACAAATATTTTAATATAAAGTTCTAAGCATACAAAAAGTATATAAATATTTAATAATTATAAAAGATAAAAGCGAGTGTCTTACAAATATTAAAATTATAAATTTGAGTAAAACTAAAGTTTTTTTTATGGGAAATAATAATAATAAAAAATAATGCCAATTAGAGATTTACTTTTCATAGAAATAAAAATTACATTTGAAATAAACATTACAAATAAAAATGCTTACTTTTTGTCATTTTCTTTCAGACTTAAGGTTGACTTTGATTTTTATAAAATCGGGACTCTACCAAAAATAGCTGTGGCTACAATCGTTTTATTATTTGCATTATTTTATTTAAAATATGTATAAATTAGAAATAATAAAGGCATTAAATATAATTTTTAATCTAACTTCAATCGATGCTTTCCTAAAGGGTTGTTTTGGTCATTCTTTTCAAAGCTTAGGATATAAATCAATAAGAACTTAATATATATAGCACTTACAGTTAAGTAAATTATAAAGAAAATATTTAAGAATATTCTCTTTATTTAAAGTTCCCGTATTTTTTCAGATTCATTATTATTATAAAATATTTATAATACCCTTGTTGTAAAAGCCTACTTATACATAAAACGTAAAAAAACATATGCTTAAATAGGATTTTACTGTCAAATTAAACATGTATACTCATCCTTTTTTTACATTATTGCAAAATAATCTTATAATATCATGTCCTTTATATTTGTTCTAAAAACTGTAATTTCGTCAGAGGTTTGACCGAAGGTCTCAAACACGTTGCAACACGAACGAACCAAAACGTTGCAGAACCAAACGCCACCTGTCTTTTTACCTACAAAGTTTGGCTTAGTAGTGTCTCCCGCCTAGGTGTCTCCATTGGTCATTTCGAAAATCGAATTATTTTTGTATGAATCCTTCGAAAAAGGACAAATATCGTAAGTTCTTAAATTCGATGAACTAAAGTTTCGAAGGACACAAGTGGCATACTTTCGATGTCGAATAAGTTTAAGTTTCTGTCAGGCCAGATGGCGCTGAAGGGTAAAGGAAAGATTAGTTGATAAATGTAAATTAAATAAAAGATGTATTAAGTAAATTTATGTAATATTCCTAAGAATATATTCTACAATTCGTTATTTTCTTGAAATATAGAGAAAAGTCTAATCTATTTGAAGTGTTGAGAAAGAGTCTTATTAAATGAGTCTTCTAAAGAGAGGAAAAGTTCTCTAATAAGCGGAAAAGTCCTTTAAGAAGTATCCTTTCCTTAAAAGTTTCCCAAAAGTCTTTTAAAACATTAATTTATAGGGATTTTATGAAAAGTAATATTGTAATGAAATATATATTGTCAAATTCCTGAAACAACACAGTAGTGACTGAATATTAATAAGATACCTTAATAGTTAGTGAGTCAGTCAGTACTCTTTCCCCCTTTTCCCTGATGAACAAAGGTAGATATAGCACTCAGCCAGTAGGCCGCTTCCGAGGCTCGTGTCAGTGCATCCGGCAGGAGATGCAGGATGCCACGTTGCCGGGGCAGGAAGGAAGGAAGTTCACGTCCGCTCGAGTCGGGCGGGGAGCAGCTATCGCTGATCCTGCAAGTGGCTGGCTTGGATTGGAGGCTCGTGTCGTGTCAACGGCGCCGTCGCCGTCGCCACTGGCGTCAATTGGCGACGTCGACAAGTGGTCCTCGGCGGGGAGGCATTGAAATCAGCTGGCTCTCGCCACCAAGGAGCGAAGCGTGAACGTGAGCCTGAGCAGGAGTAAGCCCACTTAACGCTAAGTGCAGTTGATTGCTGCTGAAGGCGAGCAAATATGCCATAAGTTCATAGTTCATAGTTCGCAGTCAAACTCAGGAGTGGCGGCTCCAGGCACTAAGCCTTATTTAGAGAGCGCGACGAAGGATGCTGAGCCGCATCATTTATCATGCCGCGCGGCACGCATATCTCGTATCGTTGCTATATCGTTCCTATAGCTCCTCGTATGACAACAATAACCACTCGAGAGTCAAACAAAAATCTTCTGTGAGCCAAACACTCACTGGTTCCAATATTGTTTGGACAATGGGGGTTAAGGAAATATGGTATTAAGCTGGGATTGTACTGACAGGAATATTATACAAAAAGGAAAGGAAGGATAATGCAGTTTGGTCGTTCGAAGGTGAGAAAGTTTCGATAATAATAGCAACAGCTATTCTATTTTAAAAAAATTCTGAAAAATAAATAACAGATCAACTTTGTAAATTGTTTTCTTAAGTGTTTGTTTTTTCAGGACCCACATTTCGGTTAAGTAGCTGGGCTTTATGTATGAAGTTATGTCTATTAAATATTAAGAAATAATTATTTTAAAATCACAGATGAATTTCCTCAATCCCTAAGCATCAATAATTTTTTACAGAAAATATAGTTATAGTTTTACAGATTTTCTCACCTACAGTGTTACTATTTTCTTGACCCCAACTACATATAAACACATGTATCCTACTCTGTACATCCCTGGCCAAAACCATTGAGCCGTGTATTGGCTTGTGCGAGTGGGCGAGGTCAAGTTGAGTTGTTTTGCCGGGGCCGCTTTTGTGCAGGACATGCTCCGGTGGCCAAAAAGGATTACCAGCGACTACCGAGAGGGAGGGGAGTATGGAAGTTGCAGGAGTTTTAAGTTAGTGCGACATTTGAACCCCCGCTTTTATGGTGTTTTATTAATGTAATGCACGAGGAGTGTTTGCAAATATTTGCTACCATCTGTCCATGTCCATGTCGATTCATAAATTATGGAAACATTGCATTTATCGCCGTTTCAAGTGTCGCGCTGCATGTAAAATATGCATTTATTGATATCACGCATACGCCGTGTGCTCCATTAGAATCTGGCATGGTAAAGCGAAATGCTTTCATAATATTGGCGATAATTTGTACAAATTATTGTTGCAATTGCAATTCCGGGACAGACGCAGGACCCCTTGTCCACCGTTCGCATTCCCCGGGGAAAATGAAGCTGTGCGCAATTATTGGCGGAATTTATTTCCATTGTCGACCTAGCGAAAACAATTATCGGAGAATGGAGTGCAAATATGCAAACAGGAATATTTTCGGTTAAATTTTCAAGGGTTTTGGTTCGTTTGTTTGCCGCAACCTCAATCCCCCTTTCTAGCGTCCCCTTGCACCCAGTCCTGCCCTTGTTGGCCCACAAAGTCCGCACAAGTGGCGGGCATTAAATGAGATTGGCCAATAAGTGTGCCAGTGGCATGCTCACACTTTGCTCTCGCCGCCCCCCAAAAAATTCGCCCAGCCACGCCCCCGATTCCGCAGCATCGCACCGCAGCATTGTTGAATTTTCGGTTTGGCTGCAAAGTGATTTACGCAATTAAAATAATTTCATTCAAATGGTCTATAATTCAACTGGCATTTCCTGCGGTCGCTGTAGCGGCCAGTTTATGCTCGACCACATTGGCCCTGGCCACGCCCACTCTGTCCCCCGTTGACAATGTGTGACGCCCCCCTAGAGCAGCAAAAAACTTGTATTTTACACTCCTCTGCAGATAATCGTATGTGCAAGTGGGATGCTCTGTAATCGTGGCGAATTTAGATATATTTTAAGAGCTTAAAATATTAGCAAAGATTTAAGTACATTTATTTTATATATTGGTTGAAATTATATATAATATAGTTTAATTCTAGAAGGTCTAGAATATGATCTAAGATCACACAATATTTAACAAAATAAATTCATAATTTTTCAAACCTTACAAAACTCCATTAAAATATTTTATTAATAATGTAATAAGCCCTTGATTGCCTTAAACTCAGCATTGCCCAGCCTTTAAAAATGTCAACCATTACTTAATTCGAAATACACTAATTAAGAACGACTTAAGTCAAGTAATTAAAAGCCCAAAATATGTATTCTTAGTCAAAGTAAATGAAAAGCTAAACGAAATACTTCCAGTAAACATAAAAAAGAACACAGAACCTTTGAAGAGTTCCAAATAAATCGTTCATTAAAACCTATTCCATTAAATCCTGTTTGCAAATGTCTTTCCAGATTTCTTAGAAGCATCCCTTCGCCCACCAAGTGAAAGCATCGAAATTTCCCGGAAGTGCGCTCATTTCCGGGACGAGCCAGTCGCCGAACGCATCTAGCAAGGGGCATGCCCATCTTCAATAGACATTCCCCGTGCAACTGTCATCTGAGGAATTCAGGGGATTACATTGTAACATACACATTGCACATATAGAATAGCATGTAGATGGCATCTAAATTTTCAGTCAAATTAGCGTGTGAATGCCGGCAAGGAATGCGGTCAAACGCGTGTGTGTGTGTTTGTGAAATGTTTTGTCAAATGAAAATGTGAAAGCGAAAATTTGAGGTCTGTGGCGCCGCGGAGCCTGTTTTAAAACTGATTTTCGCATGCCCTCCTGCTGGGCTCAAATCAATATCAAGCCGAAACAATGCACTGGAAGGAAAAATGTGTGATTAAAGGAACAGAAATCTATGAAAAATATGTGATATATGCTTTATAAAGTAAGTCAAAGAGAAGTATCGGTACAACACAAAATAAGATATATTTTTTTCGTTTCAAGATTCATATTTTTACTAGCAATAATAGTTTTCTATGTTAGAAACATTTAAAATATTGCTTTTTAATATACTTCTTTCCCAGAAAACATTATCCATAATTTTAATATCATATTCTATATCAACTTTAAGGCTGAGTGTGTCTATTTGTGCTGTTCCCTCGATGCCTGTGGACAACAGGGGCAACAAATGTGTCTAATGGCAGGCATTAAGCTGAATCTATCAGGCCAAATTACATGCCCATGTCCGGGTCGGGGTCCATGTCCGTGTCCGTGTCCGGGTTTTAGGTCTACGGGAGGCTCGACTTTGGCCAACAACAGCTTGGCACTGCGGTTGCTTAGGCAACCAGAAATTTGCATAAGCAGCGCGCATCAATTTGGACTCAAGTGAGCGTATAAATATTTTTATGGCAACGCAGTCGCAAAATGGCCTTAAAATCGGGCCCGTTCTCCCCTCCAGCTCAGGGGCCTCATTGCATTTGGCCGGAGTACGGATATTTGGGTTGCCTGCGGTCAAAGTACGCCGCAGCGTCACATTAGTGTTATTATTATTATAATTTCGAATTCGGATGCAGACATGCAGGCGGATAAGCCGGGATTTTGTGGCGCAATTTAATAGAATTACAGCTGCATTTCAGCATTACACAGCTGCGCCCCCTTCGAAATTGTTAATTAATGGGATGGCACACAATAGACTTGGATGTGCCACTCGATTGTGGCTACGTTGGATTGTTCATCAGTGTTTGGTCAATGGGAAGTGAAATTGTGATTATCATTATAATAGTTATTGGTAACACCTAAATCAAGATTCTTGTTTAAAATGACTGCTCATTTTTAGAGAAAAATTAAGGCAGGAGCACAGCCTAGATACTTAAGCTTATCCTTGGGTAATGTGGCACCTTCAAAGAGAGAATTTACATTTTGTGAGGCCATAGGTTGGGGATTTTTTTTACCTTACTAGAGACCCTTTATGCTCATCTACTGAATGCTAAATTAGAGTTTAAAGTTCTCAAATTCCACAAATATTAAATTTATTATTGTATTTTATTAAAATATAACATATACGTACTCTGTCGGAAAACTGGTAAATCAGTCTGCATATTTAATAAATATTTTCTAGCTACATTTAAATAATGAGAGATTAAAAGATAAATGATATAATCCATAACCATATAAAGGAGCTAAAAATAATTGTGCGAACGATATTGCTGAGGTTTATAAAAGTTCTTTAAATGTATAAAATTAGGCTATTTAATTTTATATTGCCACTTACTTACTTTTACAAACATTTGAAAGGGCTTAAACCCTTAGTGATTTTTGCAGTACCCTAGCATTATAAACATTATAAAAATTATACAACCTTCAGAAAAATAAACAACCAAAGCTCTAAGGAATATTTTTTACTACACAGAATTTAAATACTTTCCAACTACAAGTCTCGAGCAGGAGCTCTGTTTACTCTTGCTTACGTGAACCGGGCTGACAGTAATTAGAAATAGAAGGCTGCCGCCCCTGTTATTGCAGCAGGACAGCAGTTCAGCAGGACAACAAATGTAAATTGTTTTTGAACTCGTGCAATCCGCACGCATACTTACCGTAGGAAATGCCCTTCTGGATGGATTCGGCCCATTCCCCCGGACAGCCGGGAGCAATCTGTTCGGTGTGCATAAGCTACGGCTGTCCATGGCTGTTCTATGGCCTCTCCTTTTCCTTGTTTTAAGCCTTTTCGATTTATTTGCTGACCCAGTTTTCAACGCCTCCTGCCTGCTCTGCCTCGGCTGCCTGGCAGCTCCTGGAGCTGTCTATAATCCAGCGATTACATGTGACACACGCATACGTAGCAGCTTATTTTTCATTTCTTCGGCTGTCGCCGGAGGATCCACAGGCGCAGCTGTTGGGTTCCCTTGTAGTTTGCATAAATAATTGAGCAGCCCGCACGGAGGGAAGGTACTTCCGGCTAATCCCCCCGAATGAAAACGCCATGGATGGGTTAATTTTTAAATAAAAAATGTTTAATCGCATCGCTCTCTTTGCTCTCGCCTTGTCGTATTACAATGTACTCTGTGGCGACAATCATCGACATCGACATCGACACAAAAGACAAACAACAATCCCGGCTCTGTTTATTTTTTATCCGCCTGTTTACCTATAAAGCGAATGCTTTTTCCTCCCGCTGCTTGTTTGCTTGCCCTTTGTTATTGTTGCTATTTGTTTATTATTGTAATGCCTTGCTATGTCATATTTATGGTATGTTTTCGCTAGTTTGCCGTTTAGTTTGCTCGTAGTTTCAACAGTTAAAAGTAGTTCGTTTTACACAGTTCGATTGCTTTATTACAACTATATTTAACCACGTCGTTAGTCACACATGGTAGGTGTGTGTCTGTACGGTTACTTGACTAATGCATACGACTAGAGGTTCACTAATTAACTTTAATATACAGGAATTACTTAGCTGACGGCCTACCATTACATATACATATATAGATTTGTGTACGGCGCTTTAAAGGTTTATGGCAAATGCTTGTGGGCTTATGGAATTAGCATCTCATCGATTCGGAATTCCAAATTGGCTGGCATATGTATATATTCACACTTAACTGAACTATAGGTATATATATGTATGTATATTGCGGGCGACTGTCTATACTTTTGATTGGTTACATTACGACGACGATTTGGTTGCATTAACAATTAGGAGATTAGCTTTAGAAGGAAGAGCACAGAACGAAGAGTTGTGATTTGTTTTATTTGGATTGGAAATTGTTTTTGAGAAGCTTTTAAGGGCTAGGAATATTTAAAGAGATTGTAAACTGTGCAAAAATTTAAATTTTATTAATGATTTTGCATTTTATAGTCAACAAAATATACCTTCTTAAATGGTTTTGAAACCACAGAAGTAAAAATAAATGTATCAATATTTTAAATACTCAAAAAATTTGAAATTTCCTTAAAGAATATTTTAAATGCTTTCAATATTTAAAGAGACTTTTTAATTCGCAAAAAGTTTCAAAATTTAAATCTATTTAAATTGCTTTTAAACATTAGAATTTTAGAAGAATCTTAAGCTGCTTAGAGAAAATGATTTTGTCATAATTTTGTTACTTGAAAAATGTTTTAAATTTATATTTTAAATTAAAAATTCCACAGTTTTTAACTATCTTAGCAACCAAGTCAACATTTGTATCTGGCAGGGTGGACATAACAATATCTGAGCTTGTTCCGATAATGCGCTCATAAAATCAGCTTATGACTAGCATTATTTTTACAGCTTAACGGAAATTAACAAAATTAGTTTTGGCAGCAGTAAACAAAATGGAAATGCATACTCGTAATTCGGAATTATGTTTAATTATAATTGTGTCCAAACACAAGATGGGGAAGTCACATCAAGCGGTCTTAGCCGCACACATTTTAATTGTTCATCAGTTTAAATTGGTTATTGCTTGATTGGACCGACTAATGTTTGTTAATTTGCGAGTCTGTTTTGCAAAATTGTTGTTTTATAATTATAACAATTATGTCTTGCATTATTTGCGGTATGTCAATGGGTTGTTTCTGCTCCTGGCAACGAGTTTTGATATTTTGCACATGTTTTAACTTAATTAAATCAATTTATTCGGTTGAATGGGACATTGTTTTTTATGGTTAATGATTTTTTGTGAAATTTCCGACACTTGTGGCAATTAAAATTTGAAAAAAATAATCATTTAAATTAGGTTTTTAGAATTTTCACAGCTGGTGGCAGTTTAATATGAAAATATGGATTTTAATTATTGTTGAAAAATAAAGAGAAGTACATTAGACAGAAAAAAAGTTCATAGTTCATAGATTTAAAAATTAAATTTGAAAATATTTCGCGTTCAATTGTCCTCTTTAATTACAAAGAAATACTAGAAAGTGTAAAAGAATGCAAAGGCATTTTTAATAATGACGCAAAGACTTGCTGGTAATTATAAAAAACGTAAATTAATATCATTGCAATATCAAATTAAATAAATTGCATTTTTTGTGGGTGAATAAAGCAGGGAAATCGAGTTTACATTTGGTTTGGCGGAAAATTGCGCAGTGCAAATATTTGCATGATATGGCAATCAATTTAAATGTTTTATGACTCACTGCTGCTCCCATTTTGTTGCTGCACTTGGCCTGTCTACGTTTTTATCTAATTATTGAATACCGAGCCCGCCACTAGCGCACTGTACACTTTATTTGATTATTCATTAATTTATTAAAAGAGCCGGCGCCGTATAGATTACTCATTCCCATTTGCGATACATGTTTGTGATACACTTTTTATATTTCTTTTTTTTTGCTTTGCTTCGGTTATGCCATAATTATGTTTAATTTTTGTATTTACACATATCCTATAGTAAGTTTTGATTTTGTTTAAATATACACATTAAATGGTAATCAATTAGCTTACACAAAGTAGTTTTCTATATTTACAATGCTTTACAATGGCTTGGGGTGGAGGGAAGGGGTTGGCGCCTGAAGTTGGATTTTTTATATTTTAATTAACAGTGTTTAATGAAGATATTAATACATTTTTTTGCAGATTAATAAGTAGAAAAAGTTGAACAAATGTGTCGAAGTTTTTAATAGTTTAATTTATTTTAAGGGAATAAAACTAGAGAAATAATGTTATAAATAATAATAAGAAAATAAAATGATAGATGAAACAATATGCTAAAATGAAAGGGAATTATATAGTGTATATTATAGTGCTTTGAAATTATGAAAAAAAATTAATTGATTTATTTCAATCCGATTTAAAGTAAATCCCTAAAATTAGTTATCAAAGAGCTTTAAATAAATGCTTTAAAAAATCATAAAAGGTTGTGTTCTGTTACATTTAAGCATACAAAACAAAAAATGAACAAAAGCTTTCTAAAAAACGTGTAACTAATTAAGTTTTCAATTTATTCAAGAGGTTCTGGTTTCGAAATGGATTGATTGCAATTTTTTAAGCCCCTCACTGAGCCATTGTGCTGCATTGTTTTTTATTTATTTATATTTATTCATTTTTTTCCGATTACAAGTTTAAAACTGACATCCTAAATGGCTGATTAGCCGACACTCTCAAAGGACCATTCACGCACTCAACCATTTTTACTCACTCGCTCTCACATTTCATGTGTGGCTTTAAATTACTCTACTTAGTTGGTGTCGTCGCTGCCGCCGTTCGATCATCTGTGACAGGACCTTTTGGCCAGGACCTGGCCGGAGCAGGCCTGGCGACAGCTCTTGACCGCTGGACACCGCTTCCTCGTCGTCGCTGTGGCTGCTGAATCACTTTCACTGGCTGCCGTCTGTGATCCTGTCGAGGGTGACGGGGCTGATGCCAAGGACGCTGGCAGGACGGCGCTGCACTGGCGACTGTAGCAAAGGACGAGGCCCAGCAGCAGGGCAATTGTCAGCCAATTGTACTGACAGCCGGATGAGCCAGTTTGCATTGCCTCCGGATGTTCACCTGAAATTATGGCCCGAACTAATTTCAACTTTATTGCATTGTCTTGAGCTTACATGTTAAATTTGTAGACGTAATAATAAATACACCGAAAAAAATGGGCGCAGTTAGTAGTCAAGGATTTAAGATAGTGGGTATAGTTTTTCAAATAAGCAAATTATACTTGAAAGAGATTTAACTAAGAAATAGTTCTGCTATCGAAATGAGTAGAGTTTTCTTAGTCTTTGGTTATTTTTCTCAGTGTCTAGGTAGCGGTAAATAAAAGCCAGTGTACTTGAGGACAAGTACTGCCTCAATTCCAAGTTGTATCCGTGTTTGCAGTATCTGTATCCTTATAACTTCTCGAGTCAGCGTGCCGTAACAAAATTGACCGTCTTTATTTGCTGCGCTCTGTTTGGCCCCGCACAAGTGTTTGTGTGTGCTTGCAGCTGTGTGTGTGTCCGCTTGTTTGTGTTGGTACATAAATATTTAATTAATGCTGCAGTGTTTAGTTTTGGGCCAAAGGAGCCAGGGGAAATCGCCAGACATTTGTGATTTCTGCCTCGACAAACTCGGTGTCAGTCGAAGCGTATGAAATATTTAATCATCAAACTGCCGGCGACCAGCGAATAATTAGCTAATTTCTCTTCAGCCTTTGTGTGTGCGAGTTCTGGCCATTAATAAATTGATTTGCCAGATGATTTATCTGGCGGTTACCTTTTCTCTCCCCGAACACAATGTAACCGTTTAATTGCCGAAATGAAGTGGCCCTGTTAACACACGTATTGTATACAATATCCTGGGGCTGAGTGTCCTGGGGGGCTCTCGAGAGCCACGCGATGGCCGGAAAGCGAGTGCATAAATAACACAAAACAATTGCCCATCTGCCGTAACACCTTGAGTCCTTCAAGGACTCACCCACACACACACACACTCGCATGTATCAATGTCCTGGTAATTGATTGAGTTGAATTTTTCAAGCAATTAACTTTGCCACTTGAGTCCAACTCCACAGTGTGCAAACAAACCGAAATCCCTGTTTCCCAATGATGTAATACATGCGAGATGTGAGCGAATGGGTTGTGCTGTAATACACGGCGTATGCGTGATGTGGGAATAGGTTCGTTAGACCAGAGATGTAAACAGATTGCGTGGGTCGTGGCGCAGGCCCTCTCTCAATTCAAATTCGTTTGTTGTGGCAGCAACAAGAGGAGGATGGCCAATAAATTTGGATGCCGCATATATCGCCTAGTTGCTTAGTTTCGGCAGACACAAACATATCACGCATACGCCGTGGTGGCGGCCTGCTCGTGGGAAGGAGACGTTGCGGCACAAGACAATGTATATTTGTTGACAGCCCCGGAATTATTAATAACGTACGTGGCGCACATAATTCATCATCAGGACAGAGTGAGCCCGCAGACCTTTAGCTCCTGCCCCCTCCCTCCTCCTCCTCCCCAGACGACGCTGCATAACTTAAATATCCCAAGGGCTCGAGAGTACGGCTGTGAAAACACAAGTCACAAGCCGGCTTAGCCAAACAAAAGGCGAATAAAGTGCACAGAAATTGGGGTAAGATGAAACGGGGAAGTAAACAGAAAAAATGTTGGTCCGACCACAAAAAAAAAAAATAAAATGGTAACTGAAATATGCAAAATTAGCGCTGATGGATTTTCAGGAAGGAAGCCGGTCATGGAAGGATGCTGCTAAGCAACTACCAAGTTCCAGACTCAAGCACACACACACACACACACAGTGAGAGAGAGAATTGGAGCCCAAGGACGAAGGACTCGGTGCAAGTTGCTGGCTGCATGCACGTAGTTTCGAGTGTTTTTACGAGCAGCTTTGCATACTTTGGCAGTATTTTCACATTTTCTTAAACGCGCTTTGTTTGTGCAGTTTATGCCGGATGGCGGATGACAGCCACTCGTTCAGCATTCAGTGTTCAGAGCTCAGTGCACTTTGCGAGTGTCTAAAGCCTCTGAAGAGCGACACAAAGCTCCGATTTGGCTTTCGCTAAGAGCCATTCAATTAGGCCACAATTGCCACCCTCTTGCCCTCGCTCACACTTGATGCGATTTCTTTCCTCTGCCCAAATGAATTACACAGTTCATTAGCGCGATTGTTTCGTGCTCAATTGAGCCAGTAAATATTAAATAATTTCCATTATCAAGTGCAAACAAGGCCAAAAGTTCCAGGAATGTTCTTGATTGCCATTAATTTGTGATTTACATGCCGGCCAAGAATGGAAAGCCATTCGAAAGCCAGAGTGCCGAGTCTATTAATTAACAATAATAAGCTTTAAGAGTGGCCTAAGCTGATTTTTGGTAAGACTAAGTTGAATTAAATGAGAACCCTGAAGTACTTTTGAAAGCTAAATAAAAGTATTTACAAATTAATATGAAATGTGTACTAAATTAAAATTAAAATTCATTGTTTAGTAAACATTTCATATTAATTTGTAAATAAAATATATAAATGATTAATTTGTTTTGATTTGGTTTTTATTTTAAAAAAGAATACTAAAGGCAAATTAAATTTCGGCGTTATTGGAAATCTTTAGATAAAAGGTGGCAAAGTTTCTTCATAATTATAAAAGAAAATATCAAACTCTCTATACTCTTAAGTACAATTCCAACAAGTCAGGTAAATAACATTCAATTGAAAAACAAAAGTTCAAAAATAATAAACAAATTATAGACCTTAAGAAAAATAAATTATATATATATATATTTTTACTTTAAGGCCTTGACGTTGAGAAACCCCAATAAAACAATCGATCTTAAGAATAAAACAAATGTTTTTCGACAAAAATACATGCTTGAGTATTCTTTTTATTTCCAATAAAAGTGAAATTCAGTTTCATATTTCTCACACAATGGCACAGATATGTTCTTTTTTTGCCTTAAAGTCCCTGAATGATTAAAAACCTCTTCATTTTTATTATCAAAAGCTTTCTGGTCAAACTCACAAGTTGTGCCTGCCAACCGAGAATTGTTTATTCTGTTTGTTGCAATTTATGGGGCCTTAGTTTTTACCATTCATATGCACGTTCGGAAATGGGGGGCTAAATGTCCTCCTCCGCTCGAGCAGCTGTATCCTTGGGCTTGGTCTATTGTTACACTTTGCGTGCTTTTCAATTATGCATTAAACTATCGCATATATATCGCAGTGGGTTATAAAAACGCTTTGCTCCTGCTGCCTGACACTGTGCACATCCGGCTTGGGCATGATAAGCATTTTACGGGCTTTATCGCCGAACACGGAATGGGGTCTGAAGTTGGGTGTAAGGGAGTGGGGAGAAAGGAGTACGGAGTCAGGAGTCAGGAGTCAGCAGCCAGGAGTCAGGCTGGCCGTTTCGTTGAGGTGCCACTGCATTCCGCGGAGTTGCTTTTAATACCCTTTCAGAGGGGAAACTACACAATTTCACTTCTTTACAGAAGCAGGAGATCTTGGGAAATCAGCTTAATAAATATTTGAATATTTTTTTGTATATTTTTCCTAAACAAGAAATCCTTTAATTAAAAGATTTAAGTAAGAAAAATAAGTATAAATAAAACTACTGGCAGCAAAAAGGTAAATCTGTATAACTTTTTCAAATATTCCAAGCATAAATATTTATAAATATAAAAACACAATATTTATCCCATGCACTCTACACTTCCAACCATAATTATTTGTCGTTCAAGGGTATTTTATGCTCCTGTATCCCGTGCACACGACTCGCCTTCCTTTTTATTTTCCACTTTGCTGCAAGTTTATAAATAAAATGTGCATATGTGACACTCGTGCACGCAACGCCGCTGGCAAGGAGTTGTTGGCGAACGGAAAACGGGGCGTGGCAGCGAATACCAGCGCGCGAACAAAAACCGGAAGCCATGCATCGCTCCGTGGCCCCCCAGCTTTTCCTACCCACTTTTCCCGCCGAAAAGCTCGCCTGTTTTATTATTGTTTTTGCCACACGTTGCGGCCTGGACTAAAAGTTCTGCCTCGCCTTTCGCGCTTGTTTTTCATCCGCCGCGTTGACATCTACGTCGCTGTCATTAATTTTAAGCTGCACGCTTTTTGGGCGGCCGCCGCCGAGTCCAAATTACGAGTTATCCTGGCCGCAGGTAGCCAGGCAAAAACGAGCAACTCCCACATTTGCATTCTGAATTTGGAATTTACCTAAGCTTCTGAGTTGCCGTGGGGCAAACATTTTGCTGGCGAAATCGAGCAGAAACTTTTCGCCATTTCGGTGATTTTGCGTACATTGCGAATACTTGAGTTAAGGCTTTGCCAAGTATGGCAGATTTATTATTGTTTCGAAGTTGTGTTTATCGTGGGTTTACCAAAGGGGATACATGTTTTAAACAACAAAATATTTATTTATTTTTCTGGTAATATAACATTTTATATAATAATAATAATATATATAAATAACCATAGATTAAGAGTAAGTTACGAAAATATTACTGGGTCTTTGATTTGCTTAGCAATTTAATATTCCTTATTTATTTAAACAAAAATATTTTTGAAAGTAGATATTGAAGAACATTTTCTTTTTTGATTGCTATAATCGCCTTAAATTTGTTTCTATAACGAATTAAAAACAATAAACAGATTAAAAGGACTTAAAAGGTTCAAAATCACTTTTCCATCCATCATTGCCAGGCAGTTTTCTTGGTAAACTCTGTCTGCTGTTGCCTTTTTATCGACATTTTTCCCATGAAATGCCCTAAAACTATAAGAAAATCCGAGGCAAAAACAACGAGTGTGCAGGTGGGAAATATCTTGCTTCGGCACAAAACTTTTCCAAAAACTCCACCAATTCTGTTTTAATCAGTTAAAATGCCTGTCTAAGCCGTATAATAGGGAATGAGTCTCAGCGTCTCAGCATTTCTCATTCAAAATGTAATTTAAAAGTTTGCATTTTCATTTTATTATGCACATACAGACACACAAATGTATATCTGCCGTTGTATTTTCTTGTAGATTTCGTTTTGATTTTATTTGGCAGAAAACTATTTGGAAAAGTTTTGAATTTAATGCGCAAATACGTATTATGGGAGGGCATGTATACTTGAATGTACATATATACGTAGGTTTATCTGTACAGATGTCACCGAGTGACAGTCGTCCGGCATTTGTCTGACTGTAATACATTTTAACAATATTGTCGTTTGGCGCAGCTTTGTCCCCCGCCCCGTCTCGCTGCGAGTTGAGTTCAGTTTCAGTTTGGAAAGTTTGTGCTCTGCCTGGCTGAAATAATAATTGAATGTCACTTGAACGACAAGTTGGTGCTCGAGCCGAGAAAAAACCGAGCAGGACGCAGGATACCGAGTCCGATTCCGTATCGGAATCCGGCGAGAAAACTACCAAACAATTTTGTCAAAGTGACAAAATGCCGAAGGAAGGCAGGCGGCAGCTAGCCAAAAAACTTGTTTTCACAGGCTTAGCCAAAAGTCTGTCTTACAGATACATATATACGAAAATATATGTATTTTATCAGCGGTTTTGCTTTTGGCTTTCGGCTTTCGGCTTTGTTGGAGCTACGGGCTCCAAGGGAATTTTTGGGGGAATTTCAATTGAATTTTGAGCAGCTCTCAAGGGGAATTTTTAATTGAGCGCAGGCAAATCTCTTGGCCCAAAGCAGGCCAGACCGCATGCACATAGTTTCGTCGTCAGTTTTTAGCCAAAAGGCCAGGCCGAAAATCTAAGCCAAAGCCAGAGCGAAAGCCAAAAGCTGTAACCACATTTTAAGTCCCCCGAAAGCGACTCATATAAATCACGAATGAATTAAGTGTGGCCTGACCTGTTACCACTGCTTTTCCCTTGGATTTCCCGTGCTCTTTGTAGCTTCGCCTTTCTTTTTTCTTTCCTTTTTTTTTTTTTTTTTTTTTCGCCCTGAGTTTTTGTGTTTCCCGCCCCCCATTCGTTTTTCTTTGATAAACTTGAGACGTGCGTCCTTGCAGATGTATAAATGTGTGGGTGACTTACTGTTTGCGTAAGTCAAGACCCACAACAAGGATGTGGAAGCGAGTCAGGAGCGGGAGCTGGGAGCTGGGAGCAGCAGGATGCCGGGAGGCCAGGCTGCCCTTTGCCGTTCGTCATTTGAGTCATTGCGGTCAAGGCGCCCTGTCTCCCATCCTTTTTTCAGGGAGAGACTCCGGTTTAATATGTGGCCGGCTGTTTTAATGCCTTATTTGCACGTGCTGACGTTTATCTCGGCTCACATTCGCTCTCGCTCCCAGGAACACAACTCAACGCAAGGCACTCGTATATTCGCAGTCAGCCGTTAGCCTTTGGATTATCGGGCCAAAAAAGTTTTCGGCCAGGCCAAGAGGGGCGAAATAGAAGTGCGGTAGCTGTGGAAATGGAAATGGAGCCCGAACTTGGTAGACCAAAAGGAGATTACCGAACAAATTGTCCTGCTAATGTGACGCATTCAAAGCGAAATGGTGTTATGCAGGTTTGGAAGTTTGAAAAATATATATTCCATCCTGGGAAGAAAAGTCGGGCGGGGGAAGTCGAGAATAACTAGAAAATATTTCAATTCTTATACAAATTTTAACAAATTTTATATTTATTGCACTTTAAATTATTATTAAGAAGTTGAAATGTTTTTTTTTTGTTTAAATTATAACCATTGCTTTAAATTTTAATTTTATATTTATATTGTATTGGATTCGATCCACCAGAAAAGTCAGATGGCAGGTTCAGACTTATTAGAAAATATTTATATTAAAATACATGTTAAAATGTCATAAATTTTATTTCTTATTTAAGTATAAGAGTGCTATTTGTTCTTGTTTAATTTTAAAGCATTCATTTTAATTGAAACTAGTTTTAAATTTTTTTTTTTACTTTATCTTATGTTTAATATAATTTTTATGTTATATTAAATTTATGTATGTTTTTGCCAACATTTTATATTATTATATTGGAACTATTTATAAAGGAAAGATATCTTTTTTATGAATATTTATGAATTTTATGTGAATATTAATTATTAACTAAATATATAAATAACAGTCCCCAAGTATTGGTTTTTATTTGAATAGTGAATATTCAATAATAAAATGAAATAGGTGTATAAAGTAAATGTACTAAGTAAGTAAATATAAATAAATAAAGTTTATTATAAAGTAAATAAATATTGATTCGAATTCTATGTAAAGTCAATGCGATAAAATTAAATCACTCTTAAAAGTTTATAATAAATATTTAAACAATCTCTTTGATTTTTGAATCTTTTTCTAGTTTGAAAAAATGATTAACATGTAGGTAATATGTACTTTCTGAATAGCTTTTTTTAATCATTTAAATATTAAGAATTTAGCTCTAGTAAAGGTGTTCCACAATATGCCTTAATAAACCTCGATCATTTATCTCCTGTGAAGGAAAGACACTGCACATGCCACCACATGCTGCGATGCAAACTTAGTCTTTTAATGAAATTAATTGAACACTGCAGGAACCACTGCCATTCAGATATATCTGGCTGAAGCCAACCATGTGCTGGCCCACGCAATTTGGCAACTGTTTGCTGATTTGTTGGACCGTTGATGCACATTAGGCCACGTTTTCTCGGAAATTTCGGGCAGGGAAAGAGGGGGAAATGGGTGGCCATGTGCGTCCTTGACAACGCCTTAGCCTTAGCCTTTGCCATTGCCATTGGCCCGGTCTTTGAGTTGGTCCTGCTGCTCGCTCGGAGTTGGGAGGAGCTCACACACATGTGGCATTGCCAGAGAAAGTTTGTCTATGCAGGGGCCCAACGCCTTCAAGGTCCTCTAGCAGCAGTAGTCCTGTACTAGTCCTGTAACCCCGTGTGTCTGTATGTGTTGACCTATCAGTTTACGTGCCATTTAGCACTCAATTAAATTCGCACAGCGCAAACACACAGGAAACACCCGAACCAAGAACATTTAAGTAAATGTGCGCTCATCAGCAAGGAGCTGGGAGCCAGCAAGGACTGCCTGCTGGAAAAGGATTTGCAATGGCAGTCCAATCATTGGCTGCCCGCCTGCCTTCCTCTCTGCTCCGGCTATTAATCAAGGCGGTGAGCGTTTGTTGAAAGCAATTTATTTCGTTATCGAATGGATTTGCCCGGGTGAACAGAGAGACAGGACGAGAGAGCTGGCTAAAAATTATGCAAGCCAGGCGAAATGAGGACCTTGGACTGCAGTTCCAGGATTTTTGAGTCGTCCCCCTGGGAGGGAGCTGTCTGCTCGTGTCAAATTCAGAGAGAGTGCTTGTTTGCTCTAATTAAAATGAGTGTGCCTTCACACACTGCCTCCGTTTGCGGCACTCTGAGGCCATAATTTATAGTTATCGATTGGCCAAATATTTTATTATTTAAATTGAGATGGCTGCCGGCTGCTTGGATTTCAATTTCTACTCCTTGGATATTTATTTTTTCCTGACCGACAAGCTGCTAAGTGCAGATAACGCCCGTTGCCTGATTTATCTGTCAGGCTTTTATCAAACTGCAACCAGGGACGGGGGCTAGCAGGTCAAATATCAAGTGGGGCTTATTGATTTTTGACGCTTGATTAAACAACCAAAACGGGGGAAGCCCAAACCGAAAGCACACAGAAAAGGAATCGGAAACAGAGACAGAAAGCACAAATCTGAAATCTGAACGCGCTTTGCAATTGAGTTTCATCATCGTGGCCATTACAACAGGCAGTCGGCAATCCAATTACGTTCCTGTTTCTGGCCGCAACTCCTGCAGAGTCCTGCTGATTGGCCGCCTGACTGACTGAGTGACTGAGTGACTGACTGACTGACTCGCTGACTGACTGACTGATTGGCTGGCTGAGTGCCTAAATGATTGCCAAATTAGCCAAAAGTGCACTTAGCATTAAGCTGGTGGCGCCTCCTCGCCTAGCTGAGCTGTGCTGTGGCGATGGCAGTGGCAAGATTAGCCTATTTGATTCATTAAATGTCTGCCTTTGAGGGACTCTCCCTTTTTTCCTGTGAAACTTGAAATACAATTTAAGACCGTTATTATTCAGGAGCTTCTTCTCGGTAACCAGATCCTGCCAGCCTTTTCATTATCGAACATTTCTGAGGCAATTTAAAATTCAAGCCTCGGGGGCAGGACACAACCTGCAAAAATTTCCTCCTCTGTCCACTTAAATTTTAGTTAAAGTTTATGCTGTCAATGTGCGCACCATTGAAACCTGAAACGGTGACAATTTTCGGGGAAGAGGCAACTTCACCGTTTGCCGTAACAATATGTTGCGGGCGGAGTCCACCTCACCCGGTCGGTGCCTCTACTCGTATTTTGTGTGAGTGTGGCAAGTTTGTGAACAAAACTTGCCAACTTCTACACGGAGAGAAATGGATGGGGAATTAAATATTCAGGGTCGAAATGCTAGAGTATATTTAGAGTATATTCCTTAATAAATTTGAGTACATATCTGCTTCTTAAATAACTTTACTTTCATTATTAAATTTCAAGTATACATTAAAATGTATAACTCCCTACAAAGTTACCATAAAAATGGATTAGGTTTACTATGCAATAGTTTTTATTTCAATATATACTTTCATAATAAACCAAACTCAACAAGAGAACTTCCTGTTCCAAACCCCTTTCTCTCCCTGCAAGGACCTTAAAGTGTATATCCCGGTCGTTGGTGCATTTACCTGTGTGCGTGCCGCCTCAAGTACGCCATAAGTAGACCCGTTGTATCCTGTATCTACCTGCCATATCCTCATGCCGTTCGGATCTGTGTGAGTGCGTTTAGTTACAGAATTTTGTGGTAAGTAAAACATTGCAGCCCGGGACTCCAGTAGAGTCGAGTAACATGACACACACGCGCACACTGAGACGAGGAAAGCCCGGGGAAAGCCAGGCAACTAACCCGCACAAGTTGCATTCTGGGTCATCTTTGGACAGGCCTCCGGGGAGCAGCGGGGCTCGCATCCCGTAAAAGTGGCCCCAACACGGGTGCCCACGTAGTCATATACACCATATATATGGTACAAGTACGAGCATCGCTGCGGTGCACCTCAAATATTATTACTAGCATTCTTACCGATATTGCCGTGCACAGGACAGGACAGGACAGGACACTCCAACCCACCGGAGGGGAGGAGCGGCTGCCAGTTGCATGCCAACTGGACATGTATTAAGGCCAACTTCAACTTGTTATCGTCGGACGAGCCGCAAGAACGAGCGGTTGGGCGCATGCCAATTGAACCATAGGGGAATGGCATGCTGGGAATTCGTTCGCGGATCGAACTTTTTTTTTTCGAGGACTCACTCAAAAAATGTAGCCATGAATTTTCATAGCAACTATGATGGGTTTTAAGGATTAATATGTGCAGGGACTGAGGGCGAAGTATGTTCTCAAGGATACGAGATACAGGACTGAAGTTAATTGAAACGTACTTAATTGGAAACTTAAATTTATAGCATATTTATGGTGTTTTTCAGGTATTTATTTCCCTTTTTTTATGGCACACTCAAGTTTCTACTTAAAAGGGAAATATATATAAAGCTTAAAGAAAAACGTCAAGCAGGCACACACTTAAATGCGATTTCCAGGTAAACGAAACGAAATTGATTGCATAAAGTTCTGGCGGTTAAGGCCGCACAATGATGACATATTTACAAAACCAGAGTGAGTGCAGAGGCATAATAAAATATGGCGGAATATGCAGTGCAGAATGTTGAAATACAATTATCACACAAGTACGTACACATACACATCCATCCAAGGAAAGGCGGGCATTTTTATTTAATTCTGTTGCAGGCTGCATTTGTTGTTGTTCTGCGAAGCGCTCTTCAAAACTTTGTGCAGAACACGCAGTCGAGCGCTTAATTTGCAACATTTCTTTGTCACAGGCACAAGAACAAAAAGGGCAGGAGGAGGCAGGAGCAGGAGGCAGGGCAGGAGGAGGCAGGAGCAGGAGGCAGGGCAGGAGTGCGGCAATAACAGCCACTGCTGTGCACGACAACAACCACGCTGTTGCTGGCTCACTGGCGCACGCCTTAAAGGACGACGACAACGACAACGACAACGACAACGACAGCGGCGGCAGCTCGCACATTGTAAATAAGATGTAATAATTTTAAAACGCAAAAACCTAACAAAAAGGAGCACAAGGATCGGACAAGGATGCTGCGCGGAAAGAGAGAGGCTTCTTTTTTAAATACTATACGCAGGGGTTGCATGCATGTCTGAGTACGAAAAAAAAGGCTGAAAACAAGTGGCAGGGATTAGCTGCGAAACGAAGCTGCAAATACCCTAGGAAATTTGTTAGCAGATCTGTGATTGTCCTTAAGAGATTAGCTTATTAATTGTTTGAGTATTTAAATAACAAAGAGGTAAGGATAATACCATTTAAATTAAAGGTCTCGTAAGTAACAAATGTTGCTCTTTTTCTAATGTTTTTCGTAGTGATTTTTAAAAATATCACTCATCCGTACATTTATCACAAGCGTATCTGGTGATGATTTTTCCTCAATTTTCTTCCTACTAAAAACCCTCCATGTGAGAGTACAGAATATAAAAACCCTTTTAAGCAGCGACTGGAAGGACGTCATCATTGGTGCACAGACACAATGCATGTTGCAATTGACAGCGGAATGGCAGGCAAAAGGAGCAGCTGCTCTCGCAGATACACACACGTAGAAGAAAAGCGAGGCGACTGGGAAAAGGCAAGGAAAGCCCCGTCTCCTTAGCCCCTGAAAGCCCCTAGATCTACCAGGAGCAGGAGCAAGAGCAGCTGCTGCTCGTGGCCAAAAAACCGTTTCGTAATTAAGTGCTGCCGGCAGAGTGCGGCTGGAGCATGCTCCTCTGAGCGTGTGTGCACTTGGCTATTGGTTGCGGGTAATGAGTGCCCCCAGGAATATGGGCGTGGTCCCGTGCTACCCAGAGCCACCCACCAGCAAAGATCCCCCCATTTGTTTGCTTATTTAAGTTGAAGTTTTTTCTATATTATTTCAACTTTAAATTGGAAATTACTTGAGCAGACACGGATATATACAATATATCCCTTCCCTTCATTAACGACTTCGTGTCCTCCTCAATCAAGGAGCTTTGGCTTTGCTGCATTTCCTAAACTTAAAACCAGTCCTGAAATTGAAAGCCCCAGCAAATGGGAATGAAAAGTTTCAATGGGTTAAGCCGGGAGAAGTGCGGTGACATTTCGATATCCAGTGACATCGAAAACGGGCTGCTTTCGGGTTAAAGTTGGACGCACGGAAGGAATGTTTACAACAAAATTAGGGGTAAACTTGGCAACAATAAGGCCAAGAAAAACTGAGCAAAGAGCCAAGAAAAAAGCTTACCAAACGATCTCACCTTTGGGGGGATATTAAAATCTAAGCAGATCGATTTTATATAAAATTTCTATTATAATATTAAAAGGATTGGCTGAGGGAACCCCTCTTTATACGTTCAAGGGTTGTCAGTTTATGTATTTTTATAAGATTTTGCTTGCAAGAGTGCTTCGGGCACTCAACATATTTTCCTGTAAATAAAACTATTTCTCCTAAGTTTGAGCTAAGGAATTAAGGAAGAGATTTGTTTCCTGTTCAAAGAAGTAGTTTATTTTCCAAATACTTTTCTAACAAAATACTGAAGTCACTTGAGAAACTATCAAATTTAGGACTCTTAGAATAGGTTTTCAATGGTGATTTTCAGGCAAATGGAAAAGGTTTCAAGAAGGAGAAACAATTTTCTAGGCTAGCTACCATATTTTAAGGTATTATTAATATATAAAGGGTAAATTAAATGAGGGATCTCTTATTGTTATTTCATAATGAATTTAAATATAGAAAAATACAATACTTAATATATAGCTCTACTACGGTTATTCCTCAACACTTCCTCATCTCCTCGAAATGCAGAAGAAAGGATCCACCGCCACACAGATTAATGTGTGTGCATAAGCCCACACACTGTGTGTGTGTGAATGTCCCATTTAGTTTAAAAGTAAGCACCGCCCAACGGAGCTCACAGAAAAACATTTGGACAAACGAGGAAAAAGTGTGCAGAGCTTTTTTAGTTAGCACCGAGCGTTTATTTTCAATTTGCTAGCGAATTATTCGCACATCCCCTTGGTCCCACACACAGAATCACGTACGTACGTACGTATACGTCCGTGCAAATGGCCTCGCCCTTAGCCATTGTTTAAGCCGGCTGCTATATTTTAAGGTTATTTGCAGACCCCGGACCGCGGCCTTTCTGCAGCCATTCTCCTCGCACTTTCCCAGCCTTTTCCCAGCAATTTCCCAGCATTTTCTACAACTGCCATTTCTGGTAGCATTTCTTGCTGCCTTCTGGTGGCCTGTTCTTATTCCGCTGGTGGCGTTAAGCAGCTTAGCAAAGCGCTGCCAACGGACATAAATTAAAATGGCCAGCGCTGCTTTCCGTTTGTTTCCTTTTTCCACCGCTGCATCCGCTCTCCCACACACACACTCACAGCTAACACACACACAGCTAACACACACCTCCCTGGCACTCGTTTTGTTCATTTGCGTGGCAAACAAATCGCTCGAGCGGCAACAAATTGAGTTTCTTTATGATGTCCCATTTGGCGTGTGCAGGTGTGCGGATCACTCGTCCCATATGAACAGGCGCGGTCAAAATAGTAGCACCAACTATAGAAAAATGCAAACATATTCAGGGGATCTAAGTATATTTCAAAGGGTGTCTATGGTATTTTCAATAAAAGATATTTCTTCTTAAGTAATATAAAATACCATATAATAAAATATTATATACCTATGTTTATTATGTTTATTTTATTAATCTAAATATTTTGATTTATTTAGTTTTTATTTATCTTATTATTTTTCTAATTTAATTAGTTGTCACTCAAATACCAAGTATTTTAAGTACGGTTTTTAGGAGAGTTTTTTTATACAACGTTCTCTACGCATTTATGATGTAGTTTCATTAACTTATTTTCATTATTTATAGTAAGAAGTATAAGTATTTATGGTAAGAAGAATAATAAATAAACAATTATATATTAAAGACAATGCAATAATTATTACTACTACTACTACTATACTAAAGTAATTAAGCAAGTAAGGTGTACACGAGCATTTTTTAATATGGTAAGTAATTTTGTGACGCTTCTTATTAGTATTGCCAATTATTTAATTCCTTTATTTATGGATATAAATAAATAATATAATATATATATAAATAATAAAAATAAATAATAAAATAAATAATAAAAATAATACAAAATATTTAAATAAAATGGAAATTTAATATCAATTAATTAATCCTCAAATGCTACTGTTTAAAAATTAGTACCAAATAAAGCTCACACTTCACACTTTAGTGTAATCCAACAGGATTATATCGCTATGCATCTTATTTTTAATATTTATATTGTCACCAAAGTATTTCCATTATTTGTAGTAAGAAAAGTATTCTTTAAAATAAATACATAAATATGTAGCTCTGGTACTCAAAACCTTTCTTATAAAAAAACAAAAAAATTTACTAGATATACTATAATTTCACCGCCGAGTGTACCAACTTATTTGCGGATTGGAATAAATGCCCGCGTGGGTGTGGGATTTTTGGGACAGTTTGTGAGATGATTTTTCATTGCGCCCTTTTTCGGCTGACTTTTCTTGGCCCCAAACCTTAGCGACTGTCGACTGCCATCTGTTTTGGCTACCGGCGAATAATTTCTTATATCAATCACAATTAATTATGCAAGCTAGCGGAGCGTGTGTGTGCGTGTGTGTGGATGGGTGTCCTGCTGTCTAACCTTTAAATGATAGACGTCCCGACATTTTTCCTTATTAGATTATTCATGCCAAGGTGCGCAGACAGCGGCGATAGGGTTGCCATCCCTCCCGGGCACAAAGTGTAATTTCACGGTGGCAATAACTGCTGCGGCTTCCACTGCATATTCGTATTTACCTGGTGTATATATCTATATAGGGGTTTTCCGGCCACACATACACTTGAGCGCAAAGCGCTTCTTGAGCTGCCAAGCAATTTTGACCAAGGCGGCGAGAACGGAATTTCCATTACGTCGGAAAAGAAAATACAAATAAATTTGATGTTTCGAGGGAGACGAAGCTATGGATACCTTGGAGATTTTCTTGAAAGAGTTTGTTGTCTGAGGTGGAATTTTCTTGGCGAAGTTTTTCTGAACAAATAAGCAACACAGGAAAGCTTTTTAAATTAAATGAATTCATTTTTAGCTTTTTAATGATCAATTTCCGATTCGATTCCACGAACAAACCAACTACAAAGGGTAAACAATCTTCGACTTCCATAAGCTCTTTTTTTATGTTAAAATATAATATGCAGAACAAAGAACAAAGGGAATTAATTCAAGGTTTAATATAGTTTCAAAAATATAATTTTATATAATTGTATTTCAAGAACCATGCAAAAAAAATGAATATTAATACATTCAAAAGTATAATAGAATGTAATATCTTCTCATAAAATATATTTTACGTATAAAAATAATAGAAGTTTTTATTTGAAGCTCAACCTGCACTCCATCTGCACCTTGGCCAATTACACCCTTGATACCCATTAGGTTTGCATTATACAAAAAATACGCGAGGCAGCAGCGAGCGCGTAATGAAGTGAAAATTGTCCTTAAGCATCAATTTGCAGCGGCGACAAGGACGACGGGGATGTCGATGAGACGCGGAGATCCTTTCGCTGTCCCTGCTGCTGCTGTGGTTGGCGGTGTACCAGGATAATTTGATGCTTGCCGATGCGCGATAAATATAATTTGTTGCACGTCATGTGTATTAACTTTTTGCAGACACTGTCTGTCGCAGATCCTTGGGGACCCTCGGGGGGAGCGTAGGTATTCCCATTATGCAGCTATTTACACTCGCCATGTGTGCCGAGCTGACCCCCGCCCGCAAATTGTAATTAAAATTGCATAGCTAAATTGATTATGTACATAATACAGCCATTTGCCACCTTCTTTCGTTTTTTTTTATGGTAGCCCAAAAAGGGGGATAGTATCTGTAGTTGGCGGTAAGTAATTTTCCAGCGGGTCGCCAAAGTTTGGCCAAGTGGAAATTTTTAATTAAAAGCAAATGCTCTTGAGTTTGACTAAAATTTCTGTATCATGCCCGGAACCCGAAACGCTTGTGGTGCAAGATTGCGGCGGAGCGTCGCTCCTTTGACACCGCCGTGGTTTTTGCTTTTGCGCGCTTTTTTCCATTCAAGTTTTACAGTGCCGCCGGAGGGAACCTTCAATTAAGCAACTGACCGCCAAAAGTTCACTTTCACCTTGGAAAAAAAAGGAAAATCCTCTGACAGAGCAGCGCGGGATTATGGCTTCCAATCTGGGCAAGATTGCAGTGTGCCAGCGGCGGCTGCAGGTTAAGCAAAAACATAAGCATTTGTTTGTGCAACACAATGACCCGGCATCCTCTGCTTCCTGCCTGCATCCTGGCACCCGTCATATTCGCCTCCACGTGGGATGCATTCTGGCAGCCGGAAAAAAGACGGAGAGCCAGCGGGAGAGAGCACAACTCTGCACGTTTCAATTTTGAATATGTTGCGCGTTTTTTCGAGTTGCCTTTTCATAGCGGAAAAGCGGCGGCAAAAACCTGGCAATGCACTCGTGGAAAAATAGAAATAAAATGGAGACCATGCATCACTGCGTCGCCGGGGCAGGGTGCTGTGTCAGTCCCGGTAATAGACAGGTGAACACGCGCTCTGGACAGGATGCGAAGGAGAAGGTGGGGAATCAATCTCGGAAACAACTGAAAGAGTTCATATTTCATTTTCAAGTTTTTTTACCCCATTTTTTTGGAATCAAAGGGTAAATAGAGAGAGACCTCCCATTTAATTATAGACAAACCAGGGCATACGACAATATAGCAGTTATTCGAAACGTTTTTCAAAGGTTTGAAAGGTTTTTAGCGGTTTTTGAGCTGGGAACAAATAACTCAAACTTTATTGAGGATTTTGAGAAAAGGATTTTAGGGAAGTCTTTCAAAAAAACTTGCAAAATATTTATTAATTTCTGAGAAAGATTAATTGCAAGGTACCAAGAAAATAAATATGTTTCAAAAATTATAATCAGGCTTCCAGGATAATACCAATTTTTTGTTTCTATATTTCAGGAATTAGAAATTGTTTTATTATACTAAATCTATAGTGCAGATTTTATAACTTTATTTGCTATTTGTTATTTACAATCCCACCTCAGGATTTGAGGCAAACAAAGTACCTAAACTTCACAGCTCTTTTGAACCGTAAATTTACGGAAATACAATTGTATTAATTGCAAACTTTATTGTGACGACAGATAGCAGGACACACAAATATTGTAAACATTCTTGAGATAAAGGCATATCAACACAAGGTATTTCTTTTGAACGAAATCACATTTGTACAGCATTTTCCTGGCAAGAGACTCAAAGAAATTCCTAGGGAAACTGATGAATATAAATTAGAATTGAAGTTTATTGTTTCTCTGACAGCCTTTTAGCCTGCATTTGTGTCTCCTCTTGGCCACACCCTTTTGTGTGTGTCAGCATGTGACTGAATATTAAGTAAATGGGTGTGCCAGTGTGTATTTTCAATAACATGCGACTGGCTGTGTGCTGTGCATTTCATAATTGAATTGCGAGCATAAATTGGCATTTAATTAATAAAGCAAATGCAATTTTTGGCACTCCCGACAGCCGACACAGTCCCCAACGAAATAACGAGATATCCCCAAATAAACACCAACTGGGTCCTGTCTGGCGGCGACAAATTACCATTTACCAGCCTGACAGGACATAATCTGCGGGGAAGGGCGCGGCCAGTGCTTTTCGGTTCGTCTAGAATAATCAAAGCGGCCAACAAATGAATGTGTCACCTGTGCAAAGGGCTAGATCCGACCACCACACATCGCAATAAAGCCAAAGGCAAAAGCCGAAAGGCAGTGCCGTCAGGACCAGGAACAGGACACCAACAGTGGCAAAAATATCATCATCCCACAACAAGGCTGCCACCAGCAAATTGAGCCATTCAAATAAAAGCCCACATATGTACGAAAATGTACAATTTCGGTGAGGTGTCGAAATTAAACTTTATGCCTGGAGTGTTCATGAAGTTGCAAGCTGTAAAGGGGGAAAGGTACATAAAAAAAACCCTAAATAAGGATATACTTATAAATAATATAAAGAATGAAGTTATTGTAATAGTAATGTATATTTCATATTCATTTATGAGAAAGAATGGTTAATTAAAGAGCTTGTTTTTCTAGGATTTCAAAGGCTTATGAATATACAAAGTAGGAAAAAAAAGCTAATGATCAAGGAAATTACATAGAACATATTGTATAATTTACATGGAACCAAAATTTGCTAGAAATACTTATTAAATTATTTTTTTTTTGCACGTTCACAGCATTTCTAGCCTTCTTCCTCCTATTAACCCAACAAATCCTGTCTTAATATTTTCCCTCTCTGTACCTTCGTTTCTATTAGAGCCTGGAAATGTCATTAGAAGGGGAGTAAATATACGTTAGCACCTGATGTGCTGGCTTAACTCTGTTAATATGCTGCCCAGACGACACAGGGAAAAGGGAATTCGCAAAGGGGATCAGCGCATAAATGGACACACTAGAGGCAGGAGTAGGAGTAAGGACCCAGGACTGCGGACCAAGGACTACTAACCAAGGACTGGCATATTGAGCAGGGCGCTTAGTGGCCAGCGGAAATGCTACGGCAAACGGAAGTCCACCACGAGTCCTGTCCAGGAGCTCACTGGCATTACCCGGCTGGATGGATGGCTAGCTGGCTGCCTGGCTGACTGGATGGCTGGCCAGGCCAAGTCCATGGCAATGACATTTACTATACACTCCAGCTCCAATTGCTGCTCGACTGAATGATTGATGCCTTTTATTCGTTTTCACAATTTGCGCAAAAACTTGATTTTCAAATCACATTCGTTAAAGTCCCCAGAGCAGGATCGGGGTCCAGAGCCCAGGACGAAGGGGAATTGGGATGGGATTGGGACTGGAAATGAGTGGGAATTGGGAGTGGCAGCGATGGGAATTGAACGGAATGCAGACATTAATGCCAAAGCCAACATTATGCCATGACCGGTGGTGGCTCGTGTCATGTGACAAATTTGGAAATGACAAAATACCCTTACTCGTCGATGAAAAATGCTCACCCCGGGAGAGAGCGAACGCTGGATAATCGACATTTTTTCCACCGTTTTCCCCTCTTTTTGTTCTGTTTTTTTTTTGTTGTTGTGTTTGTCCTGACTGCCTGGCTTCGGTTGTCATAATTGAGTTTTGCGATGTCCCCAATTGGAATTCTAGTGTCTGGGCAAAAAATGAGTTCAAGCGGCTACTTAAACCCACCCAAAAACACATACATAGCTGGACAGGGCCGAATCGAAATTGAAAATGAAAATTTAATTAAATTTTGATATCCGTTTTGGCCATAAATGAGTTCAGCTGTAATTTCGGCAGCCAGTTGGCAGTTGTTGTTCCTCGAGGTTGGGAGAGACCCGACTCGACTCGTACTCGATTTCTGTGGGGTCACATTAAAACTTGATTTCAATTGAAAATTCAAATGGGTTTTGCGAGGAGGGGAGACCGGAGTGCAACCGACCAGATACTGCATTGATAGAGAGGGCCAATATGCTGGGATGACTTTGCCGGGACACACAGGGCACACACAGGACACACGGCATCCTTTGAGATTAGCCCTGGCAGATTGCAGGAGCAGCTTTCATACTTTTGCCCAGTGACCTGGAGTGTCCTGCCGGACTTTCGAATAGTTTGTATCCCATCAAGGCAGCTACTTGGTTGCAAGCTCATTTCCCACCCAATAAGTTTTATTTTCCATTGCCAAGTTTATGGTGTGTTGCATCTAATTGAATCCTGTCAAGTGCAGCAGCAAATGCACTAATTTAAATCTATATATTTTCTATTATGAACGCTCTGCGAAAGTAAGCCAGTTTTGATATATGGCGGCCGGGATCGGGCTCTTCGGGAAGTCTTTGGAGAGCGATTAACATAAATAATTAGATTTGGGTCAAGTCGGGCGGCAATAACGTGGCCAAAACAAAACAAAAGCCTGGCCAGCCAACTGAACACTTTCGGCTTAATAGTGCAGCGGCTTAGGCTGACCTCAAAATACCCACACGTGTCCAGAACAATACGTTTTTCCATGAAATTAGCTTTTGGCATAAATCTTTCGTAAATATTGTGAGGGAGAGGGGAGGCCTACACAGAGGATCCTGGATGCACTAAGGTGGGAAATTTAGAAAAAATTATTATTATTTTTTTTATTATCTTAACTTAGCAAGATTACACTTATATTTGTAGCATAAGTCACATTATTATTTGTGTATTATATATTTATTTTCTAAGGAAAACTTTCACTGTATCTTGATTGTCTTATTATAAAATAAAGTCTTGAATAAATGGTTTATATTTAATTTTTGGCTTGAGAAGATTAAATACTTTCAGAAATTGTACTTATAAGAATGAATGTTAAGAAAGTATCTTAAAGGTAAAGCCTTGAAGATCCTGATTTCTAATCTTTTTTTATAAGAATCGTATCCTGCAATATCATCCCTAATTTAAGCTGGACAACTTCATTGTTTCAATTTTGAGTTAAATTCCTTGAATTATATTTCTTTCTCTGCATCTGGGGACCAGGTGTGTGCTGCGTGTGTGTGTGTGTGCGAGTTAAGTAGCCGTAGTTTACACGCCTGTAGCCATTTTGCCCAGTCCACCATTTTTCTTTTGGCCCGAGTGCGGTGTGGGTGAGTGTGTGGCCTGCGGTTGTTGCGGCTGCAGCCGACCCCTGAACCCACCACCCACCATTCACCTCCCACCTGACCACCGCCCAGCTATCGCCTGGCAACGAAATTAATCTCGTAAAATGTGCCAAAGTAAAAATGCAAAAATACAAAAAAAAAAGAAGGAAGCGAAGGAAAAACAAAGGAAGTGTAACTATGACACCCCAAAGCCCCCCAAAAGCAACCTCCAACGCCCCGCTCCTCCGCATATGTCACGGCAAAGTTTCGTATGCTGCTGCTCATGTAATTTATCAGTAAATTAAGCAATTTATTTTATTTATTCCATTACGTAAATCATGCAATTTGGCCCGATTTCATCATAGGTCGAAGGCAGCAATTTTCTGCCAACGGCAGCGATTTCTGGCCAGGATTTACATGCCGTTCAGCCTGAAAGCTCCAAGTTGTTTTTACCTACACGCTTTGGTAATTTTATTAAAATCACTTCGAGTGCCTGTGTGCCGGGAAGATGGAATTCGCTTTTCGGGGACTCTGGCACGCAGTGCGCCCATAAAACCAAACATAATGGGCACCAAACTCAAACACAAGAGGGCCCCAGACCGAGGCAACCCAAACCCGCAGGATATCCGCCCACGTACGCATATGCGTCAAAACTTGGCTAGAAAATGTATGAATCTAATAAACAAAAGCCGTATATTATTAGCTGCGGATTTGTTTGCCGTTCCCCCCGCTTTACGGCGACGAAGGAGTTATCCCGGGCTACACTTATGAGCTGGCTCATAAGGATGTTCTCGGCGCCCGACTACGGCTGTGGCCAACAGCGGGGATGCTCTGTGGTCGCAGGATATATTCCCCCGGTTTTCCGCCTCTTCTTGGCCATTTTCCTACTTGGCTTCTGCTGCTGTTCAACATGGCACAAATTATGTTAGTCGGCAATCTCTGAGGATTGACTATGCATGAAGCGAAGTCTCCCAAGTCAGGGAACAACTCATACACGGAAATGTTATCATAACTTATGAGTAAAGTTTTTCCAGGCATTAGTTGGTTAGAAATACACTGAAGCCAGTGAGGGGTTAATTATGTCAAATATCACGAAGATTATATAGATTAGACATTTGCTTTTGACTTGACTTTCTGATTGTTAATTCAAGAATATTTTATGATGATTGTTTCCAATTCAGCTGGCAAATTGATTACCTTCCTTCTTATTATTCCCTGCAAACTAGTAATTTTCATTTCAGATATTAATTTTAATCATAATTCAGTCTGAAAACCCTCCTTTCTCTCACTGTACTTGTCGCCGCCTATCAACAAACAGGCATCATTGCCATTTAAATACATACATCTCGCCTGTGCAATTTGCTGTAGATTGTATTAAATTCTCTTGCCGGAATGCCAAACCAACTGCAACACCAACAACAGTGCGTCACATTCGCATAGCTCTATTCCAGCTACGGAATGGCGAGGACGCCGCAGGAAGTGTTGGCTTTTGTATGCTGCTCCTAATGTACAGACTAATGGAGCAGCCACGTAGGAAAGGTGGACAGTTTGCTGGATTCTCCGTGTGCTGAACCCGAGCTCTCACACCGGCGGCAGTGGCACACGTACTCACGATTAGAGGCGAAAGACAGGTAAGGCGCATACCTGGGAGATGCACTGGGAAAATTAAGCATGCTCAGAGGAGGGTTATTTTGTGGAATTGGGAAAAACAATTGTCTATGTTAAACTCTTTTCAGGGGAGTTAGTTAGCATTGAGCTAGGTAACCTTTTGTATGTTATCTTCCTGTTATTAAACCTTGTCGTAAAAACCTTCTACTAATAACATTTTGCTAGGTAATTTGATGCTTCTTAATACCACGTACCTTGCTAGTAGTTAGTTAGTTTATTATTATTTAATTTTCTGATATTTTATCCTCCTCCAAGTCTAACTCCAGCTAGTTAACATTCTGTTACTTATTCTTCTTGTAGTTAGATTTCTGCTTGATAACCTGAGGATACTTCCTGCTAGTAAAACTTCTGTTTCTTAACCTTCAGGTAGGTAATCCTTTGGTGATTATTCGTCTATTACATTTTTTTGTTTGAAAAGTAAGTTTTCAGTCTTTAACCTCCTTAACCTGGTAATTAATCCTTGCTAGATAATATCCTGTGAGTTAACCTTTCAATAGGTAACTATTTTCTTGTTAATCATAGCTAACCTCCTTTTGAGATATTTTTCTAATTGTAAGTTTTTCCAACAGTGCAGACCAGGGGGTTAGGAGCTTACGAATCGGACTCGGACTCGGTCTATGGTTATAGGAGTCCGGAGCAAAGACCGGGATCAGGAGGTCCTGCACACTCAGCCAGCGGTCCGCACAAATACAAGCGCGCAAACAATGAAACGAAATTTTTGCGCTACGGCATCCTTAAGGCGCAATGTAATTTCCTGTGACAAAATACAAAGCTAATCTCTAGCACACAACGTTGTCGGGGCACACGGAGTGGAATAAATTCGCCATCCTGCGAAACTTGACTAAAGGATTTTGGCGTGGCGTCCCTCTAGCTCTCCCTTCCTCTCTGCCTCTCTGGCCCTTTCTGGTTGCCTGCTTGGGCGAGTGTTTGCAGGACAGGACTTGCCGGTGACTTCGATACGTGCAGCGAGCGGAGAGGAGGATTCAGGTCAAGGCTTTAACTTCTCACACTTCCCTTGATCCTGCCGAGAGTCGTTTGCCATTTGATGAGCAGCCAACAAAAGCGCCACACAAATAGTCCTCGTAGCCAAAGAAATTTCAAACTGGCGAAAATAAATCGAAACTCGAACTTTATTCCCCGGGATTTGTGCCAGCTTCCTATACTTTCGGTGGGATCAGATGGCAGGACATTTGTCGTGACACGGCCAGGGATTCCGTTTGATTTCTCAAGTGTAAACTGCGAGGCAGCCGGTTCTTGTCCGTCGCCCAAATATCACTATGCCCGGCCACGACTCACCTCGGCATCAGCCGTAATTGAATGGAGCCTTGCTGGTGGGATGTAGGTGGACTATGGCCGATGGCAGGTGGCAGGTGGCAGGTGGCAGCTGGAAACCAACCGCCCCCCCCACAGTGGGGAAGAACCCATCATGCCAGGCTGTCTCCTTGCTGGCAAATGCATCGAAATCATCAGCGCAAATAGGGCAAACAACCTGTTTAGGCATTCCGACGACGCACCGAGGCTGGACATAGTCCGCATCCGCACGGCGTCCTGATTTACCCAATTGTTGCCTGATTGACGGGCACATCCAGTGCACTTGCACCGTGGTCTTTGGCTGTGGTTTCCATATCAAATTTAATGGTGCTCCCCCTGTGTAGGCCCTCTAGAGTTCTGGCTAATGTGGTGTGGCTGGGCGGGAAAATCCAGTTTCAGCTTTGGATCCCCAAGGCAGATGCTCCGCATATCCTGTTTCTGACAGCTCTCCGTCGCTCCTGTCGAAATGCAGGGAGTAACATGCGAAATATTTACGAACTATAAACCGGAGAACTTGACTCAATGGGTAAAGGATACTGCAATCATTAGCGTAGAGTTGGGTTAGTTTGTTTGAAACATAGTATAGAACATTGTTAGATCAAAAAAATCTTAATATTCAAGCATTTTAAAGAGCCTGTTTAGAAATTCCAGGAAATGTGATATGGAAAAGGAGTTCTACAAGGTTTTATACTAATTTATGGTAAGGAAATTAAAGATTATTAAATTTGTATTTGAATTTCCCTTTGTGCAGTTTATAGACTGGCACTTAAAGACCTTCCTGCCAGCTTTCTTCCTAGTACTGACCACTGGTTAGGATTCCTGCTCACACCGACTGACAATCGAGGACGAAGTGCAGAAAAAGCCCGGGACGGCTCTCATCACCCGCTCAAAACCATGGTGATCCATGCATAACTTGGCCTGAAAGAGTCTGTGCCTTCCGAAGGACGAGTCCTGCCAGGAGAGGGGCTGATGCTGGCAAAAGGACAATTGGCAGGAACGTTTCTCGAAGCCAAATTCGGAGCTGCGTTTTGTTTGCCTGTCACAACATGAGGCCCTTGTTTGTGCCATTAACGCTTCAATTCGGATGGCCTTCGACCCACTCCGACACATTGTGTGTGTGTGTGTGTAAACGGTCGAAGGTCGCATCCGAAATTCCATTTCGATTTCCCAGGATCCATATATAGATAATCTGACTTTTATCCAGATTACGCTCGTGTAAAGCAGCAGTCCAAACACCATAAAGGACACCCAGCCGCAGCAAACAAGTTGGCCGACAAAAGGCATTCGCTCGACAACATATTTCGGATTTGTTAATCCGCTCTACAAATTTGTTTTCAATAACCTTAATGGCTTTGTCGTTAAGCTTTTTCTAGCACAAAAAGGACAATAGTTTTTCCAGAGCTAATCTCGGCCAGAAACTTTTTTTATTAACAAAAATAATCTGAGAATTTGTTTTTCCGGAAAGCACTTTTAATCTAGCTACGAGTATGTTATAGTCATAAAAGTGGTAACTATTTTTTATGATTCGTGTTTTCTAGTTTTTGGTTCTATATATTTTTATTTAAATTGTATATAATTATATTATTAATAAAAAAAAAACAAGTCAAAATTAGTTTAACTTTGACTTTTAGCAAAATAAATATGTAAATATTGTAAGCTTTCAAGAATACCTTAAAAAATCATTAAACTTTTTTGTTTAAATACATAACAATGACCTGATAGACTTTATTATTTTCTTTAAGCCAGTTTTTAAAGTATGCTTTGCATAAGTTAATTTTACCCTTAAATTACATTATTTAGAATTTATTTAGGTATTTTTGGTAGTTATTTATCACTGCAAAAGGTAAAGAAATCAGCAATAAACATCGCATTCCAGTCGCCCCATTATCACCCCTGCGTTTAGAACATTCGGAAAAGTGAAAACTCGTATATTCCGTGACCATTTTGTGTTTTTCCACGGGGAGCGCGGCCTTTGGCTCGTTTGTGTACGGTTGGCGCTGTTGCTTCATTATTTTGTTTGTTAACCCACTATCGCCCAACGAAGCACCTGGATGCTGGATGTTAGAAGCCCCGCGCTGCTGTACACTTTTTCCACCATTTTGCACCTCGCTTTCCGCGCTTTTCTGCTGTTTTCTATTTCTATGCATTCATGCATAATGGCTGGCAAACGTTTACAATGGCAACAGCATGGATTTCCGCACGTTACCATTTGCGGTCCATTTGCGGCAAGCGGCGGGCGTTGACGGCGGCAGGGGGTTAAGGCTGGTGTGGGTGTGGGTGGGATGGGGCGGGGTCACCATGGTACTGTTAGCATGATTGAAAAACGTGCCCCCTTCATTTCCTTTTCCGGTCGATCCCCCTGCCCCTCTCTCTGGCATCCGCAACCTAAACCCTCCTCCGTTAAAGCTAAAATTCTATAGCATTCGCTGGCATTGTCGGGATTCAGTCTTGTTTTTGCTGCTGCTGCTGCTGCTGCTGGGATTTCCCCTGGTGTTTTTGTTATTGTCTCTGGCCTTTACAATTACGTAATTTATTTTAACTGTGTCAAATCCACGCCGATCGACAGCGATTATGCTGGCAAATTGCAACAATTCCTTTCGCCAGTCCCACTCGCAATTTGTAAATGTCGCCGGCATCCGTCTTTGTCTCAGTGCAAACACAGAGAGAAAATTCAGGCACTGTGCAGTGCAGAAAATGTATATCTCATGAGAGCTAATGTTGCGTATACGTAATTTTTCCTTTCTACGGAGCTATATCTTTGATGTATTAAATTTTTAAATCAACAAAGCTGACTAAATCAACGACTTTTAAATAATTTATTTAGTAATTTATATATTTTACTTTATATATTTTTCTATTTTTCCAGTGTTTGTCCTGGCCCTTTTCCGTCTGCGTGTAATGGAGAACAGTGGCAGCGGCAAGGACTCGCGGTGGCTTGAAAACCCTTTCCCCGGAGCCTGGCAGCTCGCAACTCAGTCTGGCTGGCTGGCAGTCACTTAACTGCAATTAACCGCAGCGTGCTAATTAATTTGCTCATAATTGATGCGATTATGTGCTCCGAACCAGCTACAAAACATCCCCCAATCCCGCGGGTCACATAGCACAACTTCAGCCGAAATTGGGCCAAATTCGAGTCGAGTTTGCCGCTGGACCGAGCTGCACTTTTGCGGCGGTCCTGGTGGAAATCAGGCGGACTAAGCTCAGTTCCTGCACAATTTATTAAGGACCCTCGGCCTGGTCTGGTCAATTGTGAAAGAGTCACGGGCATCGCATCGCATCCTGCATGCAGGCGGAAATGAGCTGAAATTGCAATCGGAAGCCCCGAATCGGGACTGGGCTCTCTCTGGTTGGCTTTCAGTGGGTCAAGGCGGTCAGAGAGCCAGTGGTTGCTGGTCATCTGGTCATCTGGTCATCGGGTCTGGTGTCCACTGGTCAAACGGCGGATCTGCCCCCAGGGCCGGGACCATTTTGACTTCATAAAACGTCCCGCTGGGTAACGCCCTGTCACGGATACATGTATTCAGATGCAAAATTTAAACGCTGCCGGGCACATTTGAAAATTTGTCACACAGGAAAAAAATAAATATATTAGGATTATGAAATTACATAAAAAAACGGTCTAAAAATCACGATTATGAAAAAAGTTACAATTAATTTAGAATGAATATATTTAATAAACTTTAAATAGGCCTTTTTGGATAAAGTTTCTTTAAAAACATCTAGTATCCTGGAGATTTTTTAGTACTACCATTTTTGTTGCTAACAAAATCTTTTTGATCAGAAAGTGTTTCTTGGGAATATGAGTAAGAAAAAAATAATGTATTAATATGCCTTGAAGTCCCATTTTGTTTTAATTTCCCATAATATAACATAAAAGTTAATTAAGAAAAGCTCTTTTAGTGTTCTGTTGATATATGCTGACTTTTGTTTTTAATATTGTAATATATTTTCTGTGTTAAAAAAACATAAACATATAAACATAACAAATAATATCAGAAATTTTCAGCATGCTTCATAATTGCAGAATTCATAGTTAAATATTTTCAGACATCAGAAGAAACCTTTCTGCCAGAGCTTGCTTCCAAGTAATGAACATTCCTTTTAAATAGTGTATTTAATTTAATAAAATGGTACGTGGAATTTTTCGTAGTTAAATGTGATTTTTGTGTGTGCATCGGAGCCTGAAACGCAACAAGGAATACAAAAAGGACATCGCGCTGGACGGCTGTCGGTTCGTTTGTCAGTTAATGCGAGAGCGCTCTCATACAAATAGCATTTCATGGGCGGGGCATTCGAGTATTTGGCCAGAGGATGGCTACAGTTTCGGGGCCCTCTATTTGGCTTATTCGGATTTCGGATTGGGGGCACTGGGAGATGGTAGCTGGCAGCCACACAGAGAGCTGCAAGTGGGTACTTACCATTTAGGACATGCACACGCACACTGGCGACATCTGCATTGGAGGGCGCACAGGAATATTTGCCCGAATCGGCCAGATCTGCATTCTGGATGAGCAGAAATGAGGTTGTCACATCGCCCTTTTCGGTAATTACCGACACGCCGCCTCTTGATGAATCATAATTAATGACCTGCAAATGGAGGAGGAGTTCGGGGCAAGTCGTGAGTACATTTCGCAAACACAATAATGTCAAAACAATGAGGGCAGACAGCGAGGTTCTTGTTGCGACGGCTGTTCCACCGAAATTTTCTAATGACTTTGTATTTTTGTGCTTTAAGTTTGGTAGAGAATGTTAAATAAACTTGCAGAAAATAAGTGTTTATATTACTTTGATCCCTTTCGTATAATTAGGAAAGATAAGTACTATAAAATGTTAACTAATAAATAGTTAAAAATATAAAACAGACTTTAAAGTTGTTCCATAAACTATATTTCTTAGGAAAGATTTATATTTTAAATATATGCCAATCTTATTAAAGGTATTATCTTTAACCTAAATATTTTCTTAAAGAAGTCTTTGTTGAAAATGCAGAAATTCACCTATTTCTTCTCCTCTTCATCAGTGTGTAAAATATACCTTTAAATTGCAAAATAATTGAAGGTGTAAGAAAATACACGAGACTTTGCAACAGCTGCCATTGACTGACACCCGTGAAAATTGTGATTTTAATTGGAATTCGATGACTCTGTGTTCGTGATTAAAGTTAACTCTCGACATCAAAGATCGCGTGAAGTTCCATGCAAATCAGAGTTAAGTCGAATATATACAGGGACGGGAGCAAGAGCATGAGCAGGACCCGAAGCAGGAGGCCCCTCCTCATTATGGTTATTGCTTGCCATCCCGATTATCGATCTGTGCATGGCGGCAGGATAGGATGGCATGGAGGTCCTGTCGAGGACTGCCGCTAACAGCAGCTGAATGCATATTAAGTCGCTCCCCCTGGCTGACAAAAACAAATACCGGAATAATTTGCCAATACAGCAGAGGGCCGAGAGGGTGCAAAGTTCAGGATACTCGCAGCAAGGAGCTGACAGAGAATTGATATTAACACATAATGCCGCTGACAGGGCAAAGACTTTGGCTGAAGGACTAAAGCCAAAAGCCAACGCTAGAGCTGAAGCAGAGGAGAGGAGAGGAGAGAAAAAATGAAGGCTAAAAACAACTGCGGAAATGAGATGTTGCCCACAACCCCTTGGCCCAGTCGCCTCGGGGCCAACTGTCTGGCGCATAGTTTGCCGTCTAATCCCAACTAATCGACAACATTTGCGATACTATGAAGAATGAAAGAAAAGTTAGCGTCACTGCTAATGATGACGATGGCTAAATAGATATAGACATAAGGGAACTACGGCAGGAAATTGGCTAAAATGAATCCATTGATACCGATTAGGGTAATGCCTTGATTGTGCAATAATCAGAGTATGGAAGGACACTAGGAATGGGATTGTATTTCCTTGTTAGGGATTAAATTAGGGAATAGTACTATAGAAATATGTATTTAAATTTTATAATAATTTGTCTATTTCTCTCTCTCTAGTTATACTTTCATCATACCCTCGTCACCCTAGGTATCAGTCATGAAAACAATGAAAATGACACAAACTTTGTCGCAGGAAACTTTTCGGCAAGTGAAAAGTTTGCCTATCAGACGGCACACGATATCCGTGGCCCCATAACTGCTGACTCCGGCATAAATATCATATTTGTATTATAATATTTCGCCCTTCGGCTCAAATTAGTTAATGAGTGGGCGACAGGGGGGATGGAGAACAGGGGCCGAAGGGGCGGTGTCAGAGGACAAAAAATAAATGCGAATCTGCAGTTTGTCATTTGATAAATTGAAAAAACATTTTGCCACAGAGCGAGCTTAAAAATTCATGGCGTGCCGTTTGCAATTTTCATGACAACTGCAGCTGGTTCAGTTCAGTTCAGCCGAGTTCGCCGGGGCTCATCCTGACTTCTCCAATCGGGGGATCCGATTGGATGGGAAATGTGGCAGGAGAGCGGGCACAAACAAAGCGAAACAATAATATCCAGCTGGGTATAACACAATGGAGGAAAAGTATGTACACATAAAATATTTGTGTAAAATGTTTGTAGCTCATTGAAAATGCGCATATATCCGATTTATGTGGCACTTCTCAACACAATTATCGCCCGCATATTTCGAGCATAAAAGGCAAACAAACCGAAGGCCGTAAAAATCCACAGTACATAAAACTGAAATGTGAAATGCGAGAGGCAAGTGCAGAAAGTAGGGGAGGAGGAGCCCAGCGATTTGAAATTCCACTTGAATATTGGAGAGTAAGCAGCCCGGAGAGGAGGCTTCCAATAACCTGGCTATTAGCCGGTGGCCGGGCAACGGTGGCCGAGTGGCCGGGGATGGCAGGTGGATGGAAAAATGCCAAATATTTCACGGAATTAGCCCCATATGCCACGTGTCCTGTCGACTCGTTTGACCTCAGGAAAGGCGAGGCGAGGCGAGGAGAGCAAAGTATGCAACACGTTAATTACAATTAGCCAGCGGAAGTGCGAGGAAAAGTGCTGCATACATTTCAGCTGCGGTGCAAGAGTGGAAGTGCATCAACTGAGTTTATCCATCCATTAAACTAATTAACAGCAAATTTGCATGGATCGTAAATAATCCGTGTGCACAGGGCACGGAACCAGGAGCAAGGAGCAGCGAGCACGGAATGGAGGAAAGAGCGATGGTGAAGCGTGAAGGGTACAGGACAGCACAGGACTTTACAAAAGCCTGCAGCAAGGACGCGTTAAGGTACCTGCGGCGCACACGGACAGGTGGGCCCGAGCTGCAAGGATTTTAATTAGAAAATTCCAGGAATACATTAAAATACGCCAAGTGGCCAAGCCGGCAAGAAGTGAGCAGCAGGAGAAGCAGCAGCAGGAGCAGCCGTTGCTGGCAGGATTTGTGTGAGCAGCGCATTTAACACGCTGGCATCCTTCGCTTTTTTCACTCTGCATTTTTTGTTGATATTTTGTTTGGCTTTAGCATTGCAATTAGCGTGCAACTGTTGCGGATTCAGGCGCACTTAGCACTTGCCACTCTGCAATTAGCCGGCCAGCCGTTGATGCCGCTTAACTTGGCTAAGACAACAGGGCTAATTGGCCGAAGCGGGAGCAGGACCAGGAGCAGCAGTCGAAGGACAACTAAGCTCTGCTCCAAATAATGTCGATCTGAATATTCTCTTTCTGCTCTCCTCTCCCCTCGGCGTAATTTAAACATAACCTGTCCGCCAAGCGCCATTGACACAGTTCCTTCCTCCGACCCTCTTTGGCACCGCATTCGCATTTGCATGTGTGAAGGACGCAGGATATGCGGGGCGCGTTGATTCACTCATTAAAATAACAACAGCTGACGTTTAAATAACGCTGACGCTGACGTTGGGGGAGGGCGGGACGACAAATCTGATGAGGGTTCCGCGGGACTCGGACAAGGATGTGATGGGGCCACACACATGTGTAACTTCTCCTGACACCCGGTGGCGTGTGAGCAACGAAAGGAAGTTTTACCAAGGATCGAAGTTTTCGACAAGAGCTTCACTGGCCATAACTTGGCAATGACATACTATGTGTCATTGTTAGAATGTTGCTGGGAGCAATTAGAGAAGTTTACAAAAGGCTGAAATAAATGAAGGCAATTGATGTCTAATTGATGAGCCAAGTTGGTGGTGTTAACTCTCTGATACCAATTATATTTTAATTTGATGGATAACTCAAATAAATTTAAGCTGGCTTCAGACTTCAACTTCAGCTTTAATTCATCTTAAATCAATTTGAACTTTGATTAAGCAATCAGTATAAAATTTATTGGCTGTTAAATTAAGTTAAGCTTTAAGTTTCAATAACGACTTTAATTTCTGAATATATATTCAAGCAACTAAAAATTCCATAAAATGTAAGATGAAATAGCTTGTGTGTTTACTAGCAAGAACATTGTTGACTTTAAGCCACCTTGATTTACCTTTAAACCACCCAATGGTGAAGGTGCACTCTCAGTGGACACTTCAAAGGCCCTGGAAGGGAATGTAACAATAAACTTTAATTACCTCCTCGTGATGATACCAAAAGATGTAGGCCGGCGGTTCGGGGCTGAACTTTACAGTGCAAGTGAGATTTATGGTGCTGCCTTTATCAACGTGAAGGTCAGGACCTCCCAGGATGGTGGCCGTTGGCACTGGAGACACACCGAAAAAGATAGAGAAGAGCAAAAGTAAGTGCATGAAAAAGCGTTGTTTTCGGGTGGAAAAAAATAAAGGACGATGGTGATGACGATGTGCTGGAGTCGCCTAGGTGGGACCTGGCTGGAAGGCTGGCTGGCTGGCACTGTAGAATAATAAAGTACGAGATAAAATGGAATTATTGTCGTATAAAAACCAAGTCCTCGACGTTCCATCGACATCGGCATCGCCATTCCTTGGCCGTGCGTGTTGCTCACTCGTTTGCTGTGTGTAATTTATTTGTTCAACAACTTCGTTTTTCTCTTATTTTTCTTTGCTCTTTTTTTACTCATCTGCTGCTCGGTGAGTGCCCTTTGTTATTTGCGACGACAAATGGTTGATTTTTTATGAAGCCCGGGCGGAAACCGAAACCGAACCCGGATCGGATAGGGAGTGGGAATCGGAGTCCCCATACTCACCGACGACGTTCAGGCGGACGAAATAGCTGCGCACCGGCTGCGTCGATATCTGGCACTCGTACATGCCCGCGTCCCGTTTCTGGGCCCACTTTATCTGGAGCGTCCAGTCCTCGGTGTCCTGGTGGTGAGTGGCCTGGAACCGCTGGTCGGAGGTGTATGTGTAGGAGCCCACGGTCAGTATGTGGATGTCGCGGTGACGGATCCAGGATACCTGCAAAGGGATAATGTCCCATAAACTCGGGTAAAACAATGGGAAACATAAAGGCTAAATGGAAAAGGCTGTACTTAGAGGAAGTTGTTAATCAATTCAAGTTTAAGCTACCTTAGAGGGGAATTTAATTTAACTTTTTATTTATTTCTATTCCATTCCTTAGAATATTATTTACTTAGCTTGCTGGTTACGACTCTTTTTATACCTCAACAGAGAGTTCAGCTAGGATTTTCAATTCTAATTCAATTAGCCAAGTGACATTAAAAGTTCTGGCCATATTTTAAAACTCGGGAAATCACAGGCCATTACTCGGCTCAGCTCCTTGGCTGTCGCATTAAAAATGCAGCAATTGAAAACGAATTGCCGGCGCAGTGCCATCAAAATCGAATAAAGTACGGAGATTAAGCCGCGATGCAGGCGTAAAGGGTGTGGCGATAAAAAAGTTTTTGCATCTCTTCGGCGTGAATTTTCGGCCGGGCGCACGTGACGTATGAGCAACGTGTGACGCACTTGCTGGGGAAACTTCGAGGGGCTAAGACCCGCCGAATCTCAGCGGAATTACCGGGAAGCTGTTGCTGGAGCCACACCCTGGTCGTGCTCGAGCTGTTTTGGCTTTGCTTAATTATCGCAAACTTTTTAAGTAGTTTGCGGTGCACAGAGATAACTTTGTAAGCTCCTGGACTGGCAGGACTGGCTGTGCTGGCTGTTCTGGCTTGTGTAAACTTATTAAGTCAAATGTAAATGCAAAATTATCGCACTTGACAGCCAGCAGGGTGTGTCTGTGCCGTGCCCCTCCATATGTACCTCCTGCGCGCCTCTAAAAATAGGGCCCCCACAATGATGCGTGCGTGCGTTTAATTATACGAAATGTTGCTGCTGCACACTTTCGAGGGCCTCGAACAATAGAGTAGGTTTCCGGAATGATGATGGTCTCCGCTTTTCAGTTTTAGTTCAGTTCGGGCTCTAGGAGTGCATAAAAGTGAGAAAAACATGGCCCTCTCGCACTTTTGACAACTCGCACAACACACCGCACACACTACAGACCCATGCACACTTGCAGCGACAACGCTGCCATTAAACAAACATTTTACGCAACAAATTAAAGCGTAATTAACAAGTGCACGCTGCGCTGCATGCGGTGCTGTAATGGAGCCACGCCCCCCGACCCATTCCGCCCACCCCAAAGGCGGTTGGTTTCATATTAGCAGCAACGCCTCCACAATATGAGCAGCAACGTTGCACAGGGGGAAAAATATATGTGGCAGCTTAAGCAAAAGGGGATTTATAGTTTTCTATTGTAGGAATATAAATGAAATAAAAAAAATACAAATTTAAGAAAATTAAGTTTAAATATATTAAAAAAAAAGAGCTTAATTAGACAATAAGGCTTCTTAAATCTATGAGTTCAAATCTCTATAAGTTTCAAAGGAATATCTCGGATTTAATCATTATTTATGTACATTTTACCATCCTTAAACTCTTATTTATTTATTATATTTATTTTTATCATACAACAAAATGTCGACAGTATTTTTCTCTCTCTGTGCAACAGCAGAAACAGCAACAGCAATACAAGCAGCAGGCAACAACAGCTCGACATTCCGCTTCAAGTTGCAAGTCGTGCTCGGTTCGGGGCGCCTCTGAACTCCCCGGGAGGGAGGCAGGCAGGGACGGAGGGTACTTTAGGGTGGTCTAGGGTGCTGCTCCTCTGTGGCGGGAAAACTTTTGGGTCCGTGCAACTCGGACTGTGAGCCAAGTGCTGTTGACGCGTGCGGCGAGAGCAATTTCATGAAATTGTTTAAATAATTTCGCGCTCAAATGCAATTGAAAGTGCAGCAGAAGGGACGGAGGGGCGGCGGGCGGCTCAAAAAGGCGCGCCCACTTGAGGTTGAACAGTTGATGTATGTGTTAGCCCCGCCAGGGTTCAGCAAGTAAGTGTGTGTGTGTGTGCCAGTGCGAGTGAGTTTGGACTGCCGCCACTCGACGTCCCCCTTTTGTTTGGCAAGAAATTAAAAGTTGCGCCTGCAAACGGCATCCTGCAACGCCATCCGCATCCGCATCTCCATTTCAGTCCCTAGTTCAGTTTCAGTCCTTCCAGCAGGATCCACTTCCTGGCGGCGCATTTGTGTCAAGTACTCGCGAGCGTGCTGAAAGTTTGTTGGTTTTTGGCATCGCATCCCATCGCCTCGAATTCACCCCGAAGCCGAAAAGGAAAATGAGAATTGGCGAGTATCTATATGCAAATTTTAGCCGGTCGCGAATAAGAAGGATCCCCCGGGGCAGGACGTGTGTGTGGCCCACTCATTAATCGCCTGCCGCTGCCGTTTGCCTAATTATTCATAAACCTATCTGACGGGCATATTAAAAAAGTTGAGCCTCCGTCACCTTTGACAATTATACATTTCATTAGGCGCATTTTAGGGCAGGCAGGGGTCCTTCCCATCTGCTCCTAATTAAATGCTACAAAACGCTTCGAAAACAGACAGCCCTCGACTGGTACAGAGGAAAAAAATTCCTTAAATTTAATCTACAACTTTTGTTACTTACAAGTTGGTTTAAAGAAGGAAGTTACAAAATAAATATTAATAAAACCATTAAAAATATGTTATTTATAACTTATAATTTTATATCCGTATTAATTTAGCTCTCTCCGCATTTAAAAATATTTTACGCCAGTCTGTTTGTGACAGCAGGAAGCTCTGGAGATTAAGCCCGGGGAGCAGGAAGCAAGGAGAGAGAGTGGAGCCGCAGGTTGCCTACGGCCGACCTTTGTCTTGTGACCCCACCAAAACCGGGGAAGGGAGCAATTAAAGCAGATAAACAAAGGAAACAATTGCAAAACAACAACAGCACCGGCACCAGCACAGAAAAAAGGAATTACTAAATTTCCAGAAGACAAAAAAACAACTTGGAGCCAACTTGAAAGTCGCCTTACCGCAAAAAGTAAAATAAATGGCGAGGCGGGGCTCAGAACTAATTAAAAATTTCGCCGTCATGCCAGGGGAATTACACTTTGGTCTACTACGCGTCGTCGACCAGGTTAGGAAATCAGCCAAGAAATCAACGCAGGAAAGACGGCCAGAAACAAGAAAAAAAATCAAGAAAAAATTATTCCGCGCATGGAGAATAACCGAAACTTGGGACAAACTTTAATGGCAAGTCGACTCCTCGTTGTCGTCACGCACGACAACAAACTTTTCGACACGAGTACGCTGTTAACCCCAAAAGTCCCGCACCACAACACACAGGGCCAGGTGTACACTGAAGAAAAATGAACAAGCTAACAAGGTTAATCTAGAGCTCTTCATGAAACATAATTTCCTTAATAATATATGTTTATTTAATTAATTTAATAAAGCCTAGCTAACAGCTCTTAATAATTCAATCTAAAATTATCTTAGACTAAGACTAGACCTAAGACCTCTTCCTTTTCTCCAACTGCATCATCTTTAAGCCAGAACTCACCGTTTTGTTGGCCAAATTGCGCACACGGCAGCTGAGATAGGCGGACTTGCCCATGAGAGCGGTGACATTGCGCGGCGTCGAGGGATCAAAGTAGGGCTCCATCCATTTGGGATGCGTATAGGCGGCGGTGGGCGTGGTGGGCAGGAGCATGGCCGCCTGTCCAGCTGTCGGAGTGGTGGTCAGCAGGTCGTCCAGCGAGTTGTAGCCCTCGATGGGGCCCTGCACCCCGCCGCTGGTCATGTCTGCAATGAGAAAACAGAATGCCATGTGAATTTCGGTGTGTGAAAAAGTCAAAAGCTGCAAAAAATAGACACAAATGCACCACCTAACCCCTCGGGTCTATATGTGTATATGCAAATTCAAGTGGGCAAAAAGGGGAAGAGGACCTTTTATCTTTGTGCGGTTCACCGCGAAAATATTAAAAACCCAAAGTGCAGCTGTTGGCAAGAAACTCGTGTAGCATGCAACCCACACTCTGCCATCGCAAAATGACATTTACATTCATTCACTCTCCCTGGCTCCGAGTCCCAGGGCTTTTACACACTGAGTAACACGCTCCGGATGCAGTTCCATCCTATCCTCCACCCAAACTTTGCTCATTAAAAGTGCTCCGTTCTCTTTCTGTGGTCGAAAGGTGCGTCCAAGTGGCCCCGGGCCATGGTATCGGGCCTGTGAGCCTTTACTCTCAATCTGAATGATGTCCGAGGGGCGAGAGCCAATGCGTTCCTAAAGAGCCAGACAGCGGCACAAGAGCACAGTGTGTCACACGAATAGAAAAATATAGCAGCCATGTAAGGCAAATAATATAATTTTGTTTATCTTAAATTATATCGTGTTAAGGCTCACTGCAACCATATTTTGAAAAATTCGTAATTACTTTTATGCCAAAATGAAATCATTTCGTTGACTTTACTTTCCGTTTGTGCAATTAATGTGGCATCAGGGGAATTTCTTGAATTATGTTTATTAGTTGTATTTCCCAGAACCGAGAGCACTGTGCCACTGAGGTCCTTTGGCTTGGGATTTGCTGGGGAAAGGAGCACCAGGGGATAGAGGAAAAAGGGGGGCAACCTTCAAGCGAGTGAAGTGTTTGCGGTTGGCAAGTACAAGTGCACACACACATCGCAGGCGGAATTGTGTCACTGCTCAGGCACACACACAGATAGGGGAATACGCATATTGCAACCGCAGGTCTCCTCCTTGCCTCGCCTTTTTTTATTTTTGCGGCCAACCCTTTTCACTGTCGAGCTCATGGTTATGCAAAATATTTGCACTCAAATCATATTTCAAGGATTAAAACTTGCATTCATTCGAAAACTGTTTTTCCACATGCACGCGTTCAAATGCTCTTAGGCATACGCACACAAACAAACCCACAACTTCGGCTTCATTAAACAAAAGGCAGCTGGAATATCCGCGAGTCTGAGTTTAACAACTGCAAGTTTATTATACTTAATAAAAATAACATAATTTAATTGAATTTATTATACAGAAGACTGAGCTAGAATTTAATTTAACCTTGTTGGAACCTTATTGTATAAATAAAAACATCAAAATATGATCTCAGAATATAAATTTCCCTATATCCTTTGACTCACATGTCTATAATTCTGTGCCTTCTCTACCCGTTGCTTAATGCAAGGAAATTTGAGTAAATGTGGCATTTAATTTAAACAGCTCCACTTGGCAATTGGCATCTGCTGCCCCACAAAACAGTGGCTGCCGCACCACAGTCTCCACTTAGCCAGCTGGCAATGGCCCCCCTGTCTGTCTAACTGCATCCTGCTGCATCCGGAATCCTCCATCCTGCGACTCGCATTTGTTGCTGCTGAGCTTAGTGGTTTGTTAACTACTCTCATGTTAATGTTGCCTTTATTCCCCCGACTGCGGCTCCAAGATATGCAATGTGCGGCGGTGCTCGTTGCAAGCGGCTTTGGGGGAAATTATAATGAGGAAATCCCTTATTTGAGGATAATATGGTTTGTTACTGAAATAATACGCACAGGACGATGCGCTGATCTGGGCGTTACTGTCATTGTTGTTATTGTAGGTATTAGCGAGGCTAAAATTATACATTTTCAGTTCAAATTCTTAAATTTCTGGGATTCGTGTACCAGGCTTTACTGTCGTGCAAATAAATATTTTTACTCAATGCTATTATTTTCACTCCATATTCTTACTCAAGCACAGATCAGCTCATTTACGCTTTCCTAATCTCTAAATGTTAATGTTTTAAAAATGGTGTTGTTGTAAAAATATTGTTGTTGTACAACACTTTTGTTGTTGTTGTAAAAAAACAAAGCCTCATTTTGGCCATTTTTAGTACAAATTCATGGATTCCTGGAGTTCATGTACCAGGCGCACAGAAGGCAGCAGAAGAGGATTTGCTTTTGTGCAAATCAATATTTTCACTCAATGCTATTTGTTTCACTCAATATTCTTACTCATGCACTGATCTGCGTGTCAGCTCATTTCCGCTCTTCTGCTCTTTGTTGGAGTGAAAGAATGTTGTTGTTGTAAAAATGATTTTGTAAAAATATTGTTGTTGTACAACAGTTTTGTTGTTGTAGACAAAAACAAGGCTTCAATTTTGCTGTTTTCAGTTCAAATTCATGAATATCATATTTGCTTTTGTGCAAATTTAAATAGTCGTTATGACGATGTTACCAGAGATGGGACGAAAAAGCATCTCACTTGCCACCAGACATGCCCATTTAGTCAGTTTCCACCATTGGCAAAATCTAGCCTGCATTTCACTTGCCACCACATTTAGTAAAGTGAATTAAGTTCATTAATATTTCTCTATTAAATTGCATGAATATTTAAATAATGAATTGTACTTTTTAATTTGTTCCTTCTGTTAACCCTTTCACAGAGCAAACCTGGTCTGCTCTTTAAGCGCTTTAAGAAGTGGCAAATTCGAATTCGATTGCCACCGCTGAATGTGCCTCATTTGAGGCCTTTTCCTGGGAAAACTCCATGTGTGTGAGTGCGAGACGAGTGAGTTGCTCCCCACATTTTCCCGCCCGGCTTTTTCTCGGTATGTGAAGGGGGAAAGGAGGCTTGGCTCAATCATTACGTGGGCTAGGCCGTTCCACCAGCCACCTCCCAGGGCGCCCCCGCAGGACGCCCTTCCTCCACATCCACACAATGACTTTGCATATTTGCCCTTAATTTTCGACAACGTTGACGAGCCGCCGCGTGGAGCAATTAAGAAAACTTTTGCAATTTTCACGCTTTTGTTTCGGCATTTTTTTTCCATTTCCAGTTTTTCGGAGAGATAGGGATATATACGGTGTAAGCCAGGGGGAATCCGCGGGTCCTGAAAGTCGGCTGAAATGATGCGTAATGTGCAACACTTTGAACCGTTGCCTCAATGAATTTTTGGGCTGGCAAAGTCACCCTCTTTCCTCCAGCCCCCAATAATTGCCTGCTTATGTTCTGGGGGATGTAATTTAGCAAAAAAGGGGAGCCCAACGCACTTAATTGTGTTTAATGGCATTGAATTTCATAGTAAATATCGTTACATTTCGTTGCCTTCGCGGTAATTAAAAACCAACATTGGCTGGGAATCGAGTTACAGGGGATTCTCCTCTTCGCTTACTGTATATATGTGTCTGCTTATTACCAGTTCTTTTTGACCTTTTTGTACCCGGAATATTTGTAGGGTAGAAGGGTATACTTACTTCGGGGAAACTAATGCTACAGAGGAAACGAGGCTCGTATTTATTAATCAAGTTCAGGGGGCGCAGGAAGGAATTCTTATAGCTTACCAATATTAATTAGATTCCTCTTTGGATTTTCTTTTTTAATATTTTGTTACAAGGTATTGCATAGTCGAGGCTTTGCCCTGTAAGGACTTTTATCATTCTGTTGCCTAACTGCTTTATCGCACCACTCATTTGGAATGACGAGGGCAATTGGACGGGGTTTGGACGTGGCCTGCCAGCGGCTCCTTGAGTAATGATGCCTTTTGACATTGTCTAAGCGATTTAATGCGTGGAATCGTGAGTTGGTGGGAAATCAAATGGGCATTGAGAGACGTTGGCCCTCGAATATGCACGCGGCCGCCACTTCAGTCAGCCGCGGAAGCACTCAACCCCACAACCCACAATTCCGTTCTCATTTATTTATGTGGAACACGGTGCATTGGGAGGCTTTTGTGGCCTCGCCGTCGCTGCTCCGCTCTGCTCTTTTGGCCATCATCGCTTGCGGCTGGGACGTCTTAATTAAGCTTAAATGATGCTGCAAAATTTATTTCATCTCGCACCAGGAGCAATATTGCCGCCAGGACGAGGCGGCGGGATGAGCGGCGTCTTCTATACGCCGCCTGCCATGCATATAAATTATCCGCGCAAATTACACGGCACGAAAATTGAAATTGTGTGTGTGTGGGAGCCGATGTGGGCGTGGCAATCGCAGGCTGCAAGCCCCTCAAAAAGGCTGTCATATTCGTACGAGGACGCCGACGCCACCGCTTCTGCCCCAGCTTCTGGTTCTTCGCTTCACACATAATAATTTTTAATGCTGTTCATTAATTAGCGTCAATCGAGAGCAGCTTAATTGCTCGCATGATTACCCCCGAAGAAGTGGAGGAAAAAGTGAGGGCAGCACAGTGGAAACATAATGAGAGGCTGGCCAAGCCCCTTGCCAGAGGAGTTGATCGTGTTCTTCATATAAGTTGAGCTCGTTAATTGGGCATAAGTGATTTACGAGTTCATAAATTCGACTTTAAAAGGTAAATATTATTCAAAAAATATCTTATTTATGTGGGATTTCTTAAAAATAAAATGTTGATAGCATTTTCGGTCCCAGGTGGTCTTTAAAAATATTCGACAAAGAACTAAGTGAACCTCAAATATTAATTGCTATTTCAGCGCACATGTCTGCATTACCACATTTCTAAATCTGAAAGAAAAATAAATAAAATGTTTATAATGAAATATAAATAAATGAAGTGTCGATAAAGCTTTGTTTTAATTATAATCTAATACATTTATTATAAATTCATAACCATAATTCACAATTAAATAAAATATAATTATCTAAATAACATATGTATACAAGCCACATTCAATCCCAATATATTTTAATCATTAAGCTTCACGTTTAAAAAGCTCTTTAATTAACATAAATAAACATAAATTGACGCGCAATTTTAGGTAACAAAGCTGGCTGAATTTCTAATGCTCGATTTTGTGTTTTTCCTGTGTTTTTACGCATTATTTGTTGTTTTTATAGCAATACAGAGTATTATAATTTTAGTCAGTAGCTTGCAAAGCAATGAAGGAATTATTTCTGATCCTATAAAATATATCTATTATTGATCAGCATCAACAGCCAAGTCTATTTAGGCCTGACCGATGGAAAAAAAAAATGTTGAAACTTTTTCAAAATTTGACAAGGGATTACATCATAAAAATTGTGAAAAATGCAACAGAAATGTAAGTTTTTAAACTGTTCAGAGTATTATGCAGACTGATTAATCTGATAGATATTAAGAACAAAAATGATTGATTTTTGGGCTAACTTATGGTATTTTAACTTTGATTTGTTAATAAATATAATTAATTTGCTTATTACAGAACTTCTTGGCGGCATCTAAGGGAGACCTATCGAATGGTTTCCAAAATTCATATATAGTTCGATTCATTAAACTATTTATTAATTATTAAAATAATGTTTGGAAAAATCTTTAATAAATGTGAATACAATTTTTAAATTTTAAATTCATTAAGGTTGAAAAAATTACTGAAAAATTAATTTGTTCAAATTAATAAAAAACTAACACAGACCGCTTATCTTATCGAAATTAAAATACTTTTGTCTTAGCTTTGATGGATTTTCAATTCAATTCCGTGATCCAAATAAAACTGCGAGGGTATACAATCTTCGGCTTCCCGAAGTTTGCTTCCTTTCTTGTTTTTCAAGGTAAACCTCGGCCCACAAATTAATTCTTTTCCCGTGACGTGCCCGTAGAAGTATGCTATGAAAAATAAATCTCGACAGTCTCCAAAGGAAATAGTTTGTGCATGAGGAATTTGATGGTTCCACTTAATTTGTTTCGGGATACGCCGGGACAGAGACACTAACGTGTAATCAAGACACATCCTCCCGCCTGTCTGGGGCAATTTAAGGGCTTAGTATCCTGTGTTTGCCGCTGTCTTTGTCTCTTGTTATCTTCAGCCTTGATTGACAACATTTTTGTGCAGCGTCCTGGCCGTGGTTGTAGCCATTGTTGCTGCTGTTGCTGTTGTTGCCCGGCTTGTTTGTCTTTGCATAGCCACTTCGTATGACAAAACATGCGATACGACACGACAACAAGAACAGGCAACAACTCACACACACTACACTCACCGGCTCAGACACAAGCATAATTCTTGTTATGAAATATTCCTAAAATTCATACAAAGTACAAGCAAATGGCATGTGAGTAAGTTAAAAGAAGAGAGTGTGTACACGGAGAAAAACAAAGACTAGGCCTTGTAATAAAAATGTTCAAGGCTTTTTATGAAAGAGAAACAATTTTAGAATTATTTTCATTATTAAATCTGTTAAATACTCAACAATTTGTTAAGCTTTGTATATTGCACAGAATTATTCGCAAGTGTAGGGTCGCCTTCCCCCTCGGTTAGAATGTGTGTGAGTGTTTGAGGCATTGAAAGCCGAAAGCATAAAGTGAAGTTTATACAAGAAGTTGGCTGGGATGTGGCTCCACTCTCCTGGTTCTCCAGGCCCTAGTCTCGGTTTGAGTTTAGGTTCGGGTTTTTGGTGCCGGCTCTGGTGCTGGCATGGCTTATCACCTCTGGCATGGGTTGAAGCTTATAATGAAGCATTGTTTGCTGCTCAAAGTTTGGCCAGAATGAAAAACAACAACTTCAACAACAGCAGGAGAAGGAGCAGAAGCAGCAGCAAAACAACCAGGTTCAACACAAAAAGGACGAGCCTCAGGATAACTGAACTGGGAGGGAGATGGCGGCCAAAGCGGAGAGGCTTCAGCAGATATTAAAATAATATTTGCACTGTCTAAAGTTGGGCGTATAAATGCAGGCAGCTACTTACACGGAAAGCCAAACACAATAACATACAACACAGGGAGAAGTATCTATGAAAGTGAGAGATACTTTTAGTTATAGTGACATGGGACATATTAAAATGATTAAAACACTTTTTATATTGGTTTATTTACAATTTATCACTGGTATTATATTTCTGAGTCTGTGAGCTCTAAAAAAAAGAAATTCCAATGCGAGTAAACCTTATTGTTATGACTCAATACTCCTAACAAAAGTGTGGTCCTTTTTAAAGACAGATAAATATTTTTGCATATTTTATACAACAAATTTGTTTGTTTCTTTATATTTTTTTTTTAGTTTAGGAAATATTGTTATATCAGTTATATCTTGAACCTTATTTTAACATTGATACATTCTAAATTACAGGTAGTAAGATTAATTTTTTCATGTGCAACATTTGCATGCGAATTGGAATCAAGTTCCAGTCGCAGACCGAGCCTTCTTAGCCTTTGGTTTTGGCCAACAATTCGGTTGGTGAATCCATGATTAGAGCTGGGGGACTGCCGTCTGTTATTATTTGGCATTTTCCACTAGTCTCGATTTTATTAATGATCATCATAGATTTTCCAATCAGAATGTGTAATGCCTTTCCGCCCTAATGGGGGTCAGCATGGGTGCCTGGGTCCCTGTTTCCCAGGTCCTTTTTATGTGTGCCTGTGTGTGTGTGTGAAAGAAATCTATTCAATGACTTGGAAAAGGGTCAGCCTTTGGCCTTGAGTCGGACCCAAAGGGACCCGCACCGAGTGACTCGGTCACAATGTCACTTGGCCATGGATTTGCCTGGATTGAAGGACGCCGCCGCTGTTGTAGAATTTTAATTGCGTGTGTTAATTTTTTGGGTCCGTTCGTTCAATTTAAATTTATGGTTTTTCCTTAACTGCCACGCACATAAATTGAAGTGGGTCAGGCGGCAATTTAAGGCACAATTTATTATTATTGCCCTGGCTGGGTGAGGCGGACAGGGACCTGCCTGTAAATTGGATCTTGAAGCCGGATTGAATGGGATCCTTTGGCCAGGATTCGCCAGGTGTTGTGCGGTCTCTGCATTATACATGCATGCAACTTAATCAATCAGCAGCTGGGTATCCCGATGAATGTCGGTTGAGCGTTTCAGCCCCGGACTCGGAAACGGATTGGGGATTTTTGTTTTCCTCCTCCGCCAGACCGGAAACCGCAATGTAGACATTTTAATTGAAGCCATGCAAGTGACATGTCACAACACTCGCCAAAGCAGACACACGCACACACACTCTGGGAGGGGAAGGCATATTTACAGTTGGCGGCAAACCGCAAAAGGCAAACTCGATTGCAATTGCTGCTGTGGATGCTCTGGATGCTCTGCCTGCTGCCGCAATAAAATATTAAATTCAAATGAAAACACAATAGATTTGCTCAGCTTGTTGGATTGTTGTTTCTTTTATCGCTGCATCCACTGAAATATTTAGCAGGCTCTGCACAAACACAGTGGAACTGTGGCCTGCCCTCACTCCCATGACTTTTTTGGGCTCTTTTCCGCCCATTTGCGCCACTGTAAGTCGACCCAGCTGCTGCTGCTGGCAACCGCAGGGCCAAACAAACATATAATAAATCATTTTTAAATAATTCACATTCTGGCCAAATGACAAACACACACACACACTGCTCCGAATCAATGGGCAACTAAAGTCGAACCCCAAAGCCCTTGTCGGCGGGGGTGCGAAAAATGTGAAAGAAAAATGTAAAAATAGAAAGTGCAACAATCAAAAACCAAGGCTAAAACGTCGCTTTTTCCGGTCTTTGGGCTCGAGTAATGGCTCAGCGAAAGCTTCACTTTTGGCCATCGCGAATTCGATGGCAGATCCGCAAAACGTGCTGGCAACGTTGCAAGGATTTCGGCTTTAAGAACTCCCTCAGTCGGTATTTTTTCAGCCAGCCAGCCAGCCAGCTAGCTTTCCATATGCAAGTGGCTTATTGGGAAGGAAGGAGGGGGAGGAGGAGGGTGCCGCCTCTGGCCAACTTGTTTGCCGAACGCGTTTTGCCTGCAAGTTGCAGTCGCAGCTCCGACTGGAGGCTACGAGTTTGATTGAGTGCCCCTCCGGCTGATGGCCGCATTTGGAATCGAGTTAAAACGTAGCAAATGACTTAAAAGTGCCAACTATGGCATGCTTAGCCATGTCTCTTCGTCCTTTTGCCCTCCTGTCTGCTCGTCAGACCGTCAGGGCATCTTTATTGGGCACACACATGACAGGGACAGTAATGCCCGCACGCGAGCAGGAAAACTAGCCAAGTAAAGAAGCTAAAAAGTAGTTGTTGAAGCAATTTAAAATATATTATTAATTTAAGAAAATATATAATATATATTTATACACTAATACATAAATATATTCTTGTAAAAACAGGTAGTAAAAGTAGGGTTTAATGCCTGAACTAACCCCAGTGAAGTGTCGTCCTAAATTTCTTTTGCAAAATTGTTTAGAAAAATATATATATTATAAAATATATGTATATTGTTCAACATATAAAAGAAATATCTAAAATTATAGTTCCCACACTGTAAAAAATAACCATCTTCCGACTAGAAACCCACCGAGCTGCCGCCACTGATGACGAGCAATCCGAACGGGGGACTAAGCAGGATGTGTCGGGATCTGTGCAGTGACAGTTATTCACTTACATAGTGGCACTTAGTTATAGAGCGATGGAAGGACGAGGCAGGAACGTGCACAATCATTGCGTCAGTCACGTTTTGAATTGAAGAAATTCATCAGACAATTTCGACTGCGACACGAGAGAGTCATTCGTACAGCTTCAGCTTCATCTGGAGCTTCCAATCCGGCTCCAGACCGAGGCCAGCCCCTCTCATCCGTCGTCCTTTTGGGTCTCCTCCAACTTAAGTTCGTTGCCAGCAATTTGTATTCCGTTGAGTGGGTTTTACCTCAAAAGAAATACAAGAACCGGGCACCGCACATACACGAATTGATTGAATTAAATTGGGATTTTTATGCGTGCATGATTGCATTGATGAGCAGATTTCCCTCTTTTTTCTGCCATCATCGTTTTTCATTTTTTAAGCAGACTTTCACTCTTTCGCTCCGCTAGCTTCGTGTGTGTTTTATTGTTTGAAATCCTCAATTTATAGTTGATGCCATTTTGTTTTTGTGAGCTCATTTGATGTGCTTTTTGTTTATTGCGTGAAATGCATTGAAATGACAGCGTTTAAGCACTTTATGGCTTTCCCTCTTGGGCGTGAATGATTTGCACATGCTCGTTGGCAGCGGCAAATTGAATAGTTTAAATAATTTATGCTCGCTTTTTGTGCTGAGCGGGGCGAACATAACAATAACCGTGTATCGAAATGATTTTTCCAAATGGCTGAAGGCTTGGAATAAAAATGAGTAGGGGCAGTTTTTGTATTTAGATCGAGTTGGCCAACTGAAAATTAACCCTTTCGCTGAAAAGTCATTCCTTTTGGCGGGTCCTTCTGTTCATTTTCCGCCTGGCTAATCTGAAATCCGGCTTTTTATCCTGCTTCCCTGAGTCCCTTTCCCGGCTGATAAGCAAGGACCTGTCCGATAATATTTTAACAGTAATTCAATCGACGTCAGGTGCAGCAGACTCCCAGGGCTCGAACTTAAAGTGACTGGCAAACAAAGAAAATAAAAGTCCACAATGCAGTGGTAATTACAAGTCAAGCCACGGCTTGCAGTGGGAGTTCGTGCACCAAGAGAAAAAGTATTATTTAGATTTGATATTCATAAATTTAATTTTAAACAAATAACTAATAGAATATTATTAAGAATTTCTTACTAAGAACAGCACTTAGTTGCGCTCTTTATATCTGAAATCTCACTAGAAAACCACTTTAAGATATTAAGAGTAGCAAAAATGATTAACTTAAAGTCTAGAAAGCCTTTTTTTAAATTTAATTTTAAAAAATAATTTTTTTAATACGCTTACTGGTTCATTTAAAATGATTCCTAATGTTTTCCCTGTGTATTTGAGTTCCCTGCCTTCGATGACGGGAGCAGCTGCCTGTGCCTGGCACGCGCTGCAGCCAGAGTCCATTGGGCGGTGTTCGGGAACGCCAAGCTGGAGGAGGGATCAAGGCAGCAGGAACCTGGTAGCCAGGAACCAGCAGCATGTGTGTGCATTCCCAGTGAGTGGCCGAAATCACAACACAGCAACATGGTGAACATGAGCCGTACTCCAAGCCGTGGCCAGAGCTCTGGAGGAGTGGCAGTGGCCGGGTTTTAATAGGGGATTGTGGGGATCGGGGATCGGGAATCGGAGAGAGATCTGGGAGGGAATCCAGCGCTCCCAGGGGACTTGCCATTTAACTGGCTGGCTGCCTGGGTGAACTGTGCCTCGCGGGACTCGGTGCACTGAATGCTATACATTTTTTCCCCGCCTGGCTTTGCTTTATTTTCGACACTGCCCGTCCCCAGGATTTTTCTTCACCTGACTTCGTGCAGTGCTCCCAGCCTGGTTGCCTGGTTTTTCCACCAGATTTTCCGTTCCCCTCGCCCCCTCGTCGGGGCGGTGTTATAAATTTCGAAAGTACACACACGTGCTCACGTACGAGCTTTCCTGTGTTTGCCTCTGCGGGAGATAGCAGGTCCTGGCTGCCGGTCCCGCTCATGTTCCAGCTCCTGGCCCTTCTCCTGGAATCCAGCCCGTGTGCTACTGCCACTGAGGGCCCCTCCTGGGGGCAACTCAAAGTGGAAATGTTCGCCTTATTAGTACATTCAGCAGTAAAAATGTGTTAATCTATAAACGTGTGCGCTTCGCAGCTCACTGCTCACAGCTAGCTGGCCCCGAAAAAAATTATATGCTTCCAAGTACACAGTGAATAAAGGGGAAGCACATTAAAGTGGTCAAAATAACTATGCTTTTGAGGGATAACAACTCAGCCTTTGACCAGAGGGGTAATAAATAAAATGTATAAATACAAAGACTGTACACTTTTTAGAAAAACGATTTGGGGGAAGCAGTTGAGTCATGAAACAAACCCTTTATACTTTTTCTTGTAAAACTTCACCGATTTTAAATTAAATTTGGGACCTTATTTCCCTATGTTTCACTTTACGGCATCGTTAAGTTCTTTTTTGGGCTGTGCTGCACTATACATTATTTTACATTGCCCGCGAGACTAGTCAGGCCAGATTTGGGAGCCGGTCGCAGTTCTTTAATGAATTTATCGCGTGTTGGGACCACGTTCCACATACGCCTCGTGTGCCAGGCGGCCGTTAAGCATGCGGCAAGTACAAGGACACGCGGCAACTACTCTGCATCCTGGTACAGGCACTGCCACTGGTAGATGCTCGCCTGCTTCATTAAAACTATGTGCTTTTAATGTTTACTGCCTGGGTAGACACAGAGATGTCTGCCGTGTGGCAGGGCCGGGATGAACGGGCCAGACAGGTGTCATGACCATGCCCGGAAAATGCGGACGATGATGATGTTGCCACCGCCTGTAGCTGCCACTTTGAGCCTGCCATGTAAAACATTAAAATTTGACAGCTTTTAATGGGACGAGAGATAGAGTGCGGCACTGGATGTGAGAGTGGGAGGACGACCAGGAGCAACTGGGAGCAGCTGGCGGCCGCGGAATATTTCAGCGCTTCCTGCCGATGACGGCCTTTAATCGCTGCCTGCATAACTGATTACCGGACGAGCAGCTGGCCTTGCAGCATGTTATCGCTCCACTTCTCTGGACTGGCAAATAAATCATCCTGCAACAAGGAATGCCACTTGGCATGCAGCCAAGGGCCGGGAGAGCATCGTCGTCGTCGTCGCCGGGAAACCTACGATGGCTCCCTGGCACTTTGGCAGGCGAATTATTGTTTTCCAATTAATAAATGTCAATTACGCTCGAGGCGGCAAAAACAGGGTCAGTGCCCAGTCGGAAACACTTGCAACAGAAGCTGAAGCTGAAGTTTACACGCGGAGCAGACTCGTGATAATAGTATGACTTTGGGAAATAGCAGGCAATAGCAGGAGATTGGTTGATTGGTTGATAAATAATAAACTAAATAAATATTTAATAAAATAAACATCTAACTTATTTCTTTGTGAAATATTTATATTTTACTGTTTAACTTGTTTGAAATATATATAAAAAGGTTAGCGATCATTCCATAAGAGATTCTTCAATCACTTCACTCTTAATAACACATTTTTATTTAATTTTTACCTATAGTAGATCTGTATAAATCCCTCATTACAACAGCTAAGAACCTAAGCAATAAGTTATTAAACCATCATAATTAATATTCCTAGGAAAATGTATTAACCAGATGGCATCAATGGGATTATGGATGGCTGGCCATTTTTTATTCGCCAAGACGACGACACTTATTCATAAATTTTCCTGCCGGCACTTATTCATATTTCCGCTCATCGCTCCCCGGAAGTACGCGTATGTATATTTATCACATAAACCCAGTGTAACACAGTGGCTGCAATATGTTTTGCCCACTTGACCAAAACTAGTGGTGCTGCTCCTGGCTCTGCTGCTGCTGCTGCTGCTGCTGTCATCTTAAATAAACGACATGGCTGCCAGGGGCTTAGCCCGAAGGGCTGCAATGCTGCCACTTGCTGCCGCACATCCTCCTCCTGCCATCCTGGCCTGCTTGGCCAACTTTCTCCGTATGTGCATCTGTATCTGTGTCAAGCGGCGCCTTTCGCAATGAAGCATAATGGCCGCCGTAATGGCCGAGCGGAACGTGCGTGTGAGCGTGCAGCGTGCGGCGTGCGGCGTGCGGCGTGCGAGATGCTGCAGCGTATGTAAATGCAATTTGTAACATTTTTGCTCAGTTTTATGAATTGACAATGATTTCATTTTCGGTTTGTTTGACAGCCCACCCTGTGCTGCGTGTGTGCGACTATTTTTATTTACTTTATGGCAGCTGTGGCCCCACTCTCTCCCCCTGCTGCAGCATGTGTCTTGGCCATAATTGCATTCTCACAATTTTTGCCTTGCCTGGCTTTGATTACTGTTCGGATTCGGATTCGGATTCGCATTCGTGTTGCCATTGCCATTGCACTTGTTGTAATTGCAATTTACGTTTGTGTTTGTGTTGGGGAAAGAGGAAAATGCTTGCTGCAGCCAAAGGGGGACAGCACTTTTCTTCTCTAGATTCGGATACGGATTCGGATTTGGTTTACGTGCGGACGAAACGCAAGGCGGAGCGGGCGGAGCAGAGCTCCTTGAACATCCGAATTTCCGACTTAAATTATCACCAACTATGAGCTGGCAGCTGGAAATTTGCGAGAATTTGTGGTGTTGTGCAAACTTTTGTGCAAACTGGGAAGCTGGGGAGAGCGGGGCGAGCCGGGAAAGCCAGCACGTAGCCACAGCAGCTGCATCGGCGGCGGCATACATAAGGATTTGGTCTGGCTTCGTTTCGGTTTCGTTTCGGGATTGTTGCCACCAGTTTTTCGGAAGCGCCTTTTCATGTTGCCCGTATGCAGTTCCATTCTTTCTCTCTCCTCTTAGCAAATGTTATGCAATCACACTAATGCGCACTTACACAGCTCACCTGAACACGGCCAAAACTGGCAGCGGACAACGACCTGATTCATAGACACCTTAAAACACGAGACACGGCCATGGTGGCCTTTTATTAACGGTCTCGAACCGCTTGAAGCGCGTGGCCAACCTCGATGACCGCCAACAAGACTGGACCACGCGGCGTATGCGCAACACGGCACGGCTAGTTTATTACCCGCTCGCGAAATAATTAATGGCACGAAAGCATCAGAGGCTCCCAGAAGGCGCTGGAGATAAAAGTTAGCCACATTTATTAATACACGGGGCACTGAACTCTCTGATATTTAATACTTATTGCAAAAAGCTGAGCAAAAAAAAAGGATTTAGTATGGGGAAAACGAGCGTTGAACTTTGCGAAGGAGAAGAGTTTCCAACGGAGTTTATGGAATTTTTAATTAGTTAATTAGTGTTGTTAAATTATATATGAGTATTGAGAACAATAGCGGGTTTTAAATTAAATAAAATGGTGTGAATGCTAAAGAACTTGTCATGAACAGTTGAATGAAAAAATATTATTAATTAGTAGTATATTTAAGAAAATATGTACACCTAAAATAACACATAAATCGTTAAAGGTAAATATCTTTGATCATATATCTGCAAAAAGCGAAAGAGATTTGTATATTTATTTAAAAATATATTATATTTTATATTTATTACGTGGAATGACTCTAAATTATTATGTTCATTCAATAATATGATTTTAATTGACAGAAAATATAAAAAACTGTCAAGCAAACGACATATATTTAAGTTTTATCTTTCAACTATTGAACACAAAATTAAATCAACACTGTAGAGCCACAAAACCATTATAATTTCAAGCTAAAATATATATTTTTATAATCTCTAACTTAAAATCTTACTGTATTTAAAAATGTACATCAAAAAGGCATTGAATCACCGCAATTTTCTGGCTTACTTCGGAGCAAGCGCCCTTGGCGTTGTTCACATATTTTCTTTCAATTATGCGCAATTTGCCTGTTGAGTAAATAAATCCTGGCCATTGGTGGGCCAGTGAAGCGGATAGTTACCCAAAAACTTGTCCAACGGCCATAACACTCACGGGAGTGCTGGCTGGATTTTTCATTTTTCATTTTTGGCTTTCTGCATGCATATGCCACAACACATATGCACGAGCGAACGGTCGTGTATGGGTGTGTGCACTGCACACAGATGACGTCCGTGTTGCCTGTTAAATCATCATGAAATTTTTAAAACCTGCACACACTTCATTGGCCAGGCGTGCGAAGGACGGGGGGTTCGAGCGGTAAGGAGGTCCTTTAAAATGCATGAAACTCTGCCCGGCCGGGGCAAACAAATGCTGCAACCTTAATGGCCCTGCCTCCTGCGCCGCAACTCCCACTCCCCCGACTCCAGGACACTCCTTGGACTAAAGGCGTAAGTTATATGCACATTAATTTGCCCCGGCAGCAGCCAGGAGCATTTGTCTTGCCATGCGTTCGGTTGGGGGCAGGCAGGACACCCGCCGCCGACTGGAGCTGTTAGCAAAGTGTAGCCCCTCTGCACGGCAAGAAATTTTAATACCTAATACCTTAATAAAAGAGCTCTAATGACAGTCAGAATATTGATTTTAAAACGGAATAAATGTATTTTTCAATGAAAATTTGGTTTGTCCTTTCGGGTTTCTAAGAAATCTCAGGATCTACGGGAGACAGATAAATCTCAGAAATTTTAATACCTTTTTTAAAAGAGCTCTAATGCCAGTTAGAATATCGATTTTAAAACAGAATAAATGTATTTTCCAATCGAAATTTGGTTTATGCTTTCGGGTTTCTAAGAAATCTCTGGATATCTGCAGGAGACAGATAAATCTCAGGTGTGTCTAAACCGATTCTCAATAAATTATACAACAAATTCCCTTATTGGGTTATAAATTCCCAACCGAATTCTAACCAATTTTAGAACCATTAAATTCTAAAGTCCATTAGCTTTTAATGTCCTATTTTCTCTCTGTGTTCAAGTGGAGATTGGGAGGAGACATTTGCTAGGTTGTCGTCTGTCGCCTGTCGGCTGTCCCTTGTCGCCATTACGCGCACGCACAATGGCGCTAATAAATTAAAAACGAAAGCTAATTTCTGTAATTGCGCACACAACGAGTCAACAGCCAGTAACCAGTAACCCAGCGAGGAGCTGGCATCCACCATCTACCAGGAGCCAGTAACCAGTAGCCAGGGACCGAGCAGCTACCCGGGTCGCCGGAAATGTGTCCTCCTTCGCTCCTTGGTAATGACGGCAGAATGTCATTGTCAATTGGGGTTAGGAGATGCCGCTACTTAAGGCACCGAGATTTACGCACTATTGCCGTCGTGCTCCATTTGACATGGAGCATTTCTCACCACCATTTCAGCTCCTGGCTCCCCAGCTCCCCAGCTTTCCAGCTTCCCAGCTCCATTTCAGCTGTGATTTTTCCAGTAATTAAATTGTATTATAGGGCACTGGCTTGTCGAGAGTCTCCCCAGGACTTGCGTTCCCCCAGTGACTAGCTCCTGAGTAGTTGGATGGCTGTAAGTAACTTACATGTAATTAGCTGCATATTTTATGAAAATTCTGTAGCAAATGTAGCGAGTCCTTAAGAGGTCCCTGTATCCTGTTGGCAAATAGCGCTGCGACAACAAAGAAACTTAAGCAGCTCAGAGTGAGTTTGGAGTCGAGAGCTTTGTGTGCCGAACTTTGGAAAATAAATATTGGAATGGCAGCTCTCTATTTTCAACTTTCATTAAGTATATTTATGCTGAGTTGCCAAAATTTAAGATTTCCTGGGCTTAAAATTCAAGCAAGGCACCTTTTTGGTGAGTTATCTTTGTGAATAAAATTATTAAATTCTGAGCTAAGTTTTAACTTTAAATCTCTTAAATCGTCAGCTCAGTTTTCTCTAAAAATCTTTTATATAAATGAGTCTAAGAAGTGGAGTTTGAACTGGCATTATGAAGTTTGCAAATAAAACCATTTAACAAGAAATCTAAAGCAAATAAAATTGGCAGTTTAGAGCTTAATTTTTATATTTACGAATGCATTTATTATTCCATAGATTAGCCATGTATTTCCATAGACTAATGCTAAAGACAACCTATTGAATTGTTTTTAAAAATAAGATAAATAGAAATGATTCCCATATTGTGGGCTGCCGTGGGCTAATCCTCATTGTGTTTCCAATTTGAATCCAATTTGGCCTTGTTTGCTGCCGGAAACAAATTGTATTTGTTTGCCATTAGTCGGCCGAATTTCTTTATGTGATTTGACATCTGTTAAAATGGATTTTATTCCATTTAGTTAGCCCAAAAACTTTTATTTTCCGCCGCTGCCAGCCTAAATGGTTTTATGCGGCCGAAATTGAATTTAAAGTTGAGCCAACGCTGAATTATATTCATGCTGGCCTAATTCCCATTGTTATTTCATTAGCGAGCATTTTGGCAGCAGTTAAAGCCAATCGGCGCTAATTTTCCCCAGTGCCGATTGGGTTCTGACTGCACGAGTCCTGGGAAACGGGAAGTGGGAAATGGGGCAACATCTTGGCTTTGGCCAACAACAGCTGTCAGCTGCCATAATTTGCAGCACGTGTAATCGTCGCTTAATCAAGACGCATGGCCGGCTCGTGGAGCGCAACTAATTAAAGGATAACAAGGTCCTCGCACAAGGACCTAGTCCTGCCTAGTCCCGGCACTGCACTTGAGTTATGAAGTCGTAATTGAATACACTAATTATTTACAATTGTAATGCTGCTGCAGAAGTCTGCGGTGTTTATGGGGCTCGAATTCCAATTACAAGCACTTGGCCCCGACTGCGCTGGAGATGGAAACTGGAAAGCCGCAGTGCTGCTGCCGAGAGGAAACTCAATACCGCCTGCTGTCTTGGCCAGGTTTGGTTTTGGTTTCCGTTTCCGGCCGCCCCGTTTTGCGGCATTTCGCTCCACCTTCGGACATCGGTCTGCTCGTAAACATCGCCTATCTAAGCGCAGGTTAAATGCTAAAAATTAAGCATATAAATCTGCTCATTTCACGCTGTTTCGAGGCTCCAGGCAGCTCGTTAACCTTTGCCCCAGCAGCTGCAGAGAGAAAAAGGCGGCAGAGATGCCTCTTAAAAATAAACTAAGACTCTTTTACACTTAAAACATAATTATTACCTGTACTTCCCAGCTGATTGATTGAAGCCCTGAAATAGCTTTTATGTTAATATAAGCCAGGCTATATTTTCCCCTCAAATTCTCTCAGTGTCCAGATATATATAGAACCGCAAAAGGCAAATCCAAAAGGTGCACAGCGGCACAGACCAGTTCCAGTTTCCCCGCCCCAGGCAAGTCGTAAATGTAGAGTAGACCTAGGCATCGCCAAAGAAAACTAATATTCATTAAATATTTGAGCAGCAGCAGCAGCTGCAGCGCGGTGGCTGCGGGACGCAGGCATTTCACGTTTGAGTGCTTCGAGAAATTTATTTGCAAAATTAATATCAGCAAATTGCAGAACAGTTTGTATACAATATTTAGTTGATATAAGGCCACGCCGAGCTGTTGCCTCCTACTCCGCCCCTCGCAACCAAAAATATGCAATTGAAAATGCATTAAATTAAGTTGTGAAATATGCGAGCCGTTCGCAAGAATCTTAGTTCGAGGAAGGCCCTGCGGCGGATGCTCGGCGATGATTTTTGAGCTACCTGCGGAATGTGAATTTTCCATGAATGCACTTTGCGGGATTACATGGCGAAGTGTGTGCCGGAAGGCGGGTTTGCTAAATGCACTCAGAAAACTAGGGAAAACAAAGGGTAATAAAATATTGATTTGTGTCTTTGAAAGTTTTTAATACATACATTCTTGTATCTTTGAAGTTGTACTAAGTCCTGCAGATTAAAGAACAACAAGACCTTTCAAAGAATTCATTAAATTCCTTTTAGATATTTACTGAAATTTTATAAACAAGTAAAAGTTACGGAGGATTGAAGGCATATGTATCTCATATTTCAAGTCTCAGTCTTAAGTTTATTTCCTATTATTCAAAATATATTCTCCCAGTGCACTTTTAAAGCCCGGGTTAACCGAATCCGTAGGCGTATTCATATTCGCATTTTGCCGCTGATGCGACCCCAGCCGACGACAACAATTTGATATGAATGCGTAATCGAACCGTATTGTGAGGACTCGCGGATGATATGCAGGGCATATAGAGTATTTGGTATTGGATAAAGCGACGCACACCTGCTGAAATGTGCGGAAATGGGGAAATCGTGGAAACGGAAATGCTGACAACGCACGGCTGGCGTGGCAAATATTTTCGCCGCGATTTGCGAACGTGCAAGAATAATCGTTTGAAATTCAATTGATGACATGATTTGGCAGGCGGGAAACAGGTGAACAGGTGAGCCATCATCGCGGCCCAGAATCGCTGCTCGAGCGGAGGCGTGGCTCTGGAAACGTTTTTCATCAATCTTAGTGGAAATTGCAATTTTGTGGCGCATCGCATGTGCGAGTGCGAATGCATAAGTGAGTGAGCAGAGGAGCAGCGGCGGGAAAAATGTGAAAATCGGGAAAAACAAGCAGCATCAGCATGGGGAGCGTCAGGAGGAAAAGAAGCGGCAGGAGCAGCGCCATTGTGGTCGTCATCGGAGCTCCTTGTTCGGTGCGGTTTCAAAACAAAAACAGGTTGCCGCAAAAGTTTCCCGTCCTCGTTGCATTTAGGATCATCGGCGTCTTTGGCCAGTAGACCGCACATATGGCTAAGAATTTTAAATGCTCGAATGCTAAGCGAAAACATTCACGGCCACTATCGACCATTAGATGACGTGTGGAAATATTTAGAGTCATTTTACATTATACATGAATTTATAACAAAATTTAAGAATTCGGTATATAATTCAAATATTTAAAATTACCAAAGGTTGATTCTTTAGTTATTCAGTTTACTATCAAACTAAAATACAAATAAACAAATTATGCAATATCCAAAGTAGAAATATGATTTGATATTCTTACAACTTATGTGAACTATTTCAGAATTAAATTTTGCTCCTGTCTTAACTATTTTTTATATGAAATATTAAAAATTATTTATTTACTTATTTGCAGAATTTACGAAGATAATAATAAAATCCATCAATCAAACTTACACAGGTTTAGTAAATTTTTTATTAGAGTTTTAAAAATATTTTAAAAATTAGAATTTAAATATAAACTTATATTTAGAATGTTGAAAATCTCGTAAGCAATATAATAGAATTTCAGAAATTTACCCCAAACTCCTAAAAAATATCCCCTTTTCAACGCACATACCCTGCTCATGAGAAAAAAGCGAGCCCCAGGCACTAAAAAAGAAGAAAAAAAAAAGAAAATAGTAGAAGAGAATGCTCGAAAAATCGACATTCAAAAATGAAACGAAACGTGAGACGGCTGCTTGTCATTCGCTTCCAACAAATACACACACGTGCCTCTGTGCCCGTGTGTGGTGGGGTGTGCCGGGTGTGCATGAGTTGCAATTGTTGTTGAAAGCATTTGCATGTCACTCGTTTGCATTGTGCGCACCTGTATTGGCGATGTCAACGCGCCCGCGATTCTCCCCACAGCCACACTGGACTCTCCACCAGCAGCAGGCTGCCATGTATGCATTTATATAGGCTACACCCTTTGAACAATTTCGACTGGCACATATTTAATGGCGGCCCTCTATATGCATGAGTATGTGGAGGATGTGCCGGAGACCGGAGACGATGGACATGCAGATCGACCATTGTTGCGGCCCAAAAGACGATGTGAAAACGAATTGGCAATGTCGTGAGTGGGGTAACATATTGCGCATACGCCATGTGGACGTGGAAGGAGCCATTAAAGCAAGCGATTGATCCCACGGCCACCGGAAAAGTGCACAAGGAAAAATATAAATAAAATTGCAAAATTTTAATCTCTTTATTAGTAGTTATCTGAAAGGAGGATAAACATTTTTAAATCCCTTAAATTGGATTTATTTTCAGAGCTCTTCAAGTACTTATTACTCGTAGACTCTACCCTTTCTCGAATGCTTTCCCAAGAACTTCTCGATATTTTCCTTAAGTGTCGCAACTGAAAACTGAAAGCTGGCAAGTTAAGTAAGCAAAAACTTAACCAACCAAAAAGCGAGCAGATGTGCTGGCTTCTCGGGCGGAAGGCAAACAAAATACGGGCATAATGCAATAAAATAAAATATGAACAAAGGTAAGACAATATGGCAAACGCTATCGCAAGTCAAACACTTTGGGGAGCTTTTTGGGGCCAACAAAGTTCAGGTTGTTGCAGCTCGCATCTCGCCCAGAATTTGCACATTGCATACGATTTGCATGGCACATCATCCGAGAAAGGTGAGCCGTCCCGTTGCTGTTGCCAGCAAAATCACAAGAATATTACCAAGACCCCGCCGCCCTGCCCCGAACAAAGCTAACGCCAGTCCTCGCCGGCAAGTTTTAAATATGCAAATAAGCAACAAAAGTTGGCAGTTATGGCACGGGGAGCAGAACGTTGCCTGAAAGTTGACTCATCTTGGCTCTTTGCTCACGCAGCGTTAGACAAGTCAACTCAAACTTAACCTAACGCTTTGCCAAGCTGGCATGGAGTAGGAGGTGGGGCAAATTAGTTTAATTTACAAAAATGTATATAGCATTAGGAGGAGTGGCAGGAGGGCGAAGAGTGCTAATCAACGCCGTGTTTTAAGCAGATTTCTCATTTAGATTAAGCTCATCCAAATAGTGAGTGAACAGAAATCTAGCTGCAAACGTGACATACAATTTGCCATGTAATCTAAGAAGCTTGGGAGTAATTTCTTTCATTGTTTAATTCTTTTTGTATAAGCTCTCAATATCCCTCTAACAGTTTCTGTTCTTCCCTACACTCAGAGATTATGAATCAAGGAACTTTTGTCGGCCTAGCCAGGTTCTTTTATATAGCATAGGTAATTGACCCGAAAAAGTGCATTTAAATCATTCTGAATAACTCTGAGGAGTCTTATTGGTATTGTGGAAATCATAATCAAAACACCGAGAATAAAACTCAGCTTTCAATGGCATTAACCAGAGATTAACACAAGTCATCAATGTGGCGAAGTAGGATAACTGTGTGACCTATACTGCGGTAAATCCCTAGGCCAGACTATTAAATCCTATATATACATAGCCGCAATCAACAAAATGTTGGCTTTACAAAGCCAGTTTCCATTGTTGTTATTATCTCAATAGTGAATACTTGTATTCAATATGAAATTAATGTGGATTTGACGTGAAGAAACAAACCAAATTATCAACTCAATGAAGAATGAAATGAAAATATTTAAGATAGGTATTATTATTATTAACTCATTCCTCATTTTATCTAAATTAAACAACAGCCAAAAGCGAAACATCGAATTACTTTAATCAGTTTGTTTGTTTGCATTTCAAAGACAAACTAATTGAACAGTGGCACAATCAATTCCTGGAAAAGCATTAAATTGCTGCAACTCGAGGAGTAACAGTTGCTATGGCCTCCAGTTAAATGTACTGTGCCAGGACTCTGCAGTGGGAAAATCGGAGGGAAAGTGGAAACGGCAGAGAGGCCGACATCCAGGCCGTCACAAAGCGAACGCAGCCATCGCGGGCTCAAATTAATTAAGAGCATGTCTAAGCCGCCTGCGACAGTGCTCGTCATCGCCATGTAGCCAGGATTCCGGCTAGAGTTAGGAGAGGACTACTGCTCCTGCTTCTCGTCCTGCTCTTCCACTATGTTCCCGGGCTCTCCAGGCTCGCGCTCTGGTGGATTTTGGATGTGGATTTCGTTCAGCAGTCGCGAACGCACAAAGACAAAGCCCTCAACACATGTCGCTTGTCAAAGGAAATTTAAGGACTTGGCTAAGTTATGCTCCCTCGTTCTGGCCCCCAGCCGTGGGGTTTGTGTTTATGCGAATTTAAAAATTCGGTATGGCCATAAAAAATGGTCGCGTCGCACATAATTTTTCAGTAGTTTGGCCGTTTATTTCGATTCGGTTCTGGGGCCCACCATGGATTGGAGCCATCATTTGCGTGCTCTATCTGGGCGATCTTAAATGCAAATAAAGAGACCAAGCAAATTGTATTTATTTATCGCTTATTTTCTTGCCCTGGCCCCAGGAACACGAACCGAAAAAAGGGACAAATATTTGCGAATGTCAGAGCGCCGCAAAGTATGCAAAACAGCTTTGACTAACACCTACACAGGACGAGGACAGGGGACCCAGGACCCATTGCTGTTGACATTGTGTGTGGGCAGTATGCCTCTTTTGCATGAGGGTCATGATGACAATTGTACGGCAGAAAGAAAGCATTTTACTGGCCGCAGCCAAAGAGATGGCCAAACAAAGTGGAAAACCAAAAGAAAAATTGCTCAACAACATCGGAGGACAATAAATGTTGTAGACAAATCCAAATCTTATCAACTACACTTGCTGGCTGGCTGGCTGGCTGGCTGTCCGTTTGTTGTTCCTTTCGCCGGGCCGAGAGTCCCTTTTTTGCCCCTAATTCGTATCCTGTAACCCTCTGTTGAGTAGGGATATCAGTCGGATAAGACTGAATCCAATAGGATTGCGCTTTCATCTTTGCGGCTTTGCTTTGCCTTTGGAGGAGCTGGGAGTCCACAGGGTATCAGCCCGTCTAATCTCCGGCTTAGCCTGGCATTTTCACTTCGTCTATTATGCATGTCGGAACAATGCGAAGGCCTAGGCTGCTCCTAGGCACCTCCTTTCAGTTCCTTTGCACCGGACATACTTGCATCAGAGCTGCCTCTCACTCAGTCACTCACACGGTGAGCACGGTAAGAAACTATGGATAGATTATAGCTGGGGAATATGTATCTGGAGTACTATTTATAAGTATAGAAAATATTTTCTTTCTTTATTTTTCTTTGTAACCCTTTTTTGGGAATGTTCAAGTTCAAATTATTTGAAAAGTATTTAGTTTGCTAGATAAATATTTAATTAATTTAAAATCTACAAAAGCTTCCTTGGATTCTTGCCATCAATCACCAATTCAAAGCCCCTTTTTCCAGTGCACTCACTCATTCACTCGCTCATTCATTTGCACATTTATATGTGCTGTATGTGAGGCATTTTCATAGAATTGCGTTTTCTTTCGTTCGTTTGCCTTGGTCCCGCTTTTGGGATATTTACGCTCCATTGTTTGTCGCTCAGGCGGAAGCATAAAATTGTTTGCTAGATAAGAGCGAGACAGGGGCAGTCGGGGAAACTAGGAAGGGAAAAGGGACAGGGACAGAGACATCATCGAGTAAAACGCTTTCCTCCTTTGTCCCCCTGCCCTCCCTTTGTGCAATGCTGAATATTGTATTATTCTGGCTGGGAACTTATTTTTATTGTGCCTCCGAGGATGACTGTGTGGGATAATCACGTTCGAATTGTTGCAATTTGTGTGCAAGGACGAAAGTTCTCGTCCAGCTAATCGGAGGACTATTGCTGTGAGCAGGTAACCATTGGGACAAGAACTTTAAAGTTTCGAAGCTTTGAATGATTATTCAAAAACACTCTTTACTCTTTTTATTTTATTTTTTGTAGTTGGTGCCCTTTTCGCTGACAGCAAAGTCAGACGCCGTCGCGTCTGGCTGTGCGGCACTTTGAAATTTATGGTTCATTGAATCCGCATGAAAAACAGCGAGTCGGGGAGACAGGCAGACAGCGGGACAGGGACTGAGGCTAAATGGAAAACCAAAAATAAGAATTGAATTTATTCTCTGCCTGCGAAATAGCCACTGACAGCTGGATGGAAGCCCCTCTGCGACTGCAGCGGGAAATCATTAAGGTAAAGAAAATAATTTCTCAAAGGGAAACTAATGCAATAAAGCAGAACGTGTGACAACAACCACTGCACAATCCCAAGGTAAACGGCAACAGGCGAAGGAAATGCCAGGATGCCGGGCTGCCACGATGCCAGGCTGCCAGGATGCCAGGACGATTTGAAATCAGGTTTCAAGTGGAAGCCAAAACAGCGGAAAATCTAAATTGATACTGGCAAGCTTAGATGCTGGTTTGTTTGTTAATGCAATAAGCATTTTCCGATCTACAGAGTTAATAGGAAGACAGAAAACGTGCTGAATAATTGAAAAATAATATAATTTAAGCAGCAGGTTCTGTGTTTATGTAAACAATAATATAATACGTTTTTCAATTAATATATTGGATCAAATATATTATTAAAATGTTGTGTGGCATTCTTTGAAGTATATTTACTCAATAAAATAGTTTAAGATAAAGGTAGCTTAAGATTTCCTTCTTAAAGTAATAAAAACTTGATTAAATTGCAATATTAGAAAGAATTTCTACTTACAACTTGTAAGTTACAAGTTTGTATTTTCAATAGTTTTATACAAATAAAATTAGAGAGAAACGGAATTTAAATTAATTTTTAACGTTATGCTAAGTTCGTTATAGAAGTTGTTAAGCCTTTTTTCCCATCTCTCCAATATATAAACCCACAAAGTCCTTAAGTGTAAGTGGCAAAAAAAGAAAAACTTTTTTTCTTTACATGGCTGAGTTGCGCTTCCTGTCGGCTGCCATTAGGGAAAATGCATTGTGCGTTAGGAAAACTATGAATGTAACTGCTTGGGGTGCAAAGGACTTTTTGGGGACAAAGGCAACCATCCGACCCGCGACTGTCAGCTGAGTTCACACTGGTGGCTTCTGTTGACTCCTGTTGACTTGGCAGCGCGACTTTTCCCGACGCTTTTCTCGCCTCGCACATGGACGCAGGAAACCGCAGTAGGGTAGTCGTCATGGCGGCAGTCGGGAAAATGCCACCGAGGACAAGGAGTGTTTTGCTATCAATTTGAAAGGACTTTGCCATAAATAACTCAAACGAAGCAGCGCAGTGATTCCGGCTCAAAGGTCCAGTTGCTGCCGCTCAAAGGCTTTCATTCGAGGACGTTGAAATTCTATTTGTGCGCTTCCATTTTCCGAGTTATTTATTTGGCGAATTTATGAATTTCCACTCATTTAAAGGTGCGCCTCGGGGGGAGTTCAGTTGCCGTTTTCCGCTGCAGCACAGCAGCAGGAGACCAATTACAATTACAACCGACAGAACGTAAGAAATTTCATTATATTCGCAATTTTGTCTCGCGCAAAAGTCAGCCAAAGAAAAACAATAAACTTTTCGAGTTGCAGAGTTTCCCCACTCTCCACCTCTCTTTAAGTGAGGAGCCCTGTCTATCTCGCCCAGCTTTTGGGTTTTCCTTAGGTGGAAAATTGCCAGCGAAGGGATCCGGATCCGATACGGACACCTGTGCGGAGGCTGCCTTCTAATTGAATTCTTGAATATAAAAATATCAAGTTGAGAAACTCAATTGGAAACGCTGCGGGCATCAAAAAGAGAAAATATAATTTCTCTCCATGTGTCTGCTCATATCTGTGTTTTCCTCGGTTTTCCCGCATTTTTTGTTTCCTTTATTGCTTGCTTGGATTTTTGGTTTCCATTCGAGCATCCCGTACAGATATCCTGCGGCTCGACTTCCCTGCAAAGCCGGGGCACGTTCTATTTTAATGCCAAGCTCAAGGCTAGCAGGGAGGACGCAGCTAAAAACGAGGGAATTAATTCAATTGAAAATAGAATTTGCACTGGGTTTTTGCTTGCGTTGTAATAAACAATTTTTGCACTCGCCTCGATTCGTGCGTAACTTTTCGGCTTTATTGCCAGAACTTTTGGAGCGGGCAAGTTTATCAAGTGGCCAACTGGACGGGCAACAACAGCACTCGACATCAAAATTAATAAAGCGAAACTTTATTTGCAACTGCAAATTAAGTAACTAACTCGGCCAAAGCATTATGGCCAAATTACTTTTTATGAGTTCATTTCCTTTTCAATACGAAAATCCGCCACAAAAACGTCGAAGCCAGGGAAGGCCGGAATATTGGAAGCGGCAGAGAATGAGCCAGCAGTCGGCGTCCATTGGCAGCCCAGAAAAAATGGCAAAAAATGTTTGCCATTTTCTCGCAAATAAAAAGCCACTCACTTCAATGAATCGACAAAACTTGAGCCAAAGCGGCCAACACAACTCAGCAAATGTTGGCCCAATGGATGGGAGCCAAGCACAGTGGCCGGAATTACCTTTTTTCCTCTCTAGTTTCTTTTTCTTGTTATAAGGAAACAAAGTAAACATTTCGAGGTAAATATTCCTAAGGCTGCAACAGGAACTATTCCCGAAACTTGACTTTAAAGGTCTTCCTTTGGGTGTTTCCTTCAAGCTGAAAGGCGGTGGAAAACTCTGTTCTTTAGTTAATTCATATATTAGAAAATTAAGTGAGAGAAGCTGAATTTCCAACCTATTTTAGGAATCTGGAAACTTCTTATTATGTGCCATAGTTCTTAGTATTTATAACTATCTGAAATCCTTACTATTTTTCCAGAAATAGCTAAAGATAGTTTGAAAACAACCCACTGTGCCTGGGGCTACCTTCTTGCTGCTTGGCACAATGGTCAGCAAAATGCGGTCTCCCGGCTGTCAAGTACCTGATGATGTTTAGCTAAGCGCCCGGCGTACGTTACGTTGAGTGCTCCGCCGTAGCCGGACCGGGACCCGTAACCGTGCCCATACCCTTACCCGTAGCCGTAATCTCACCCGTAGCCGTGGCTGAGAGCGAGCCCTGGCCCGCCAATGATGAAATTACAACATTAGCAAACTAATCGCAGCCACTTTAGATGCCAGCAACGTTCCCGGGAATGAAGATGACGGAGAGATGGGTGTGGTGTGTGGTGGTGGCGGTGGCGGTAGCGGTGGTGGTCACCCAGGTGGTTTAGGTGGGCGTGGCAGCAATATAAATGTCTGCAAAAGCGGGCGAATGAAAAACAAACAACAACAAAGTTGGGAATTGTGTTTCAGCTTGCTTTCGGTGGAAATAAAGCGATTTGAAGGGCTGCCTGGCCTGCACAGCGTCGAATGAAATTAAATAAAATGAAATTCATCAATAAATGGCCAGAAGGAGCAGGTAGCAGGTAGAGAGAGAGCCATAAATAGACCGTGACTCAGTGAGCCACATCATCGAAGGTTTTTAGTTGCGGAAGTTGTTTGTATTGCCACGGAAATTCCTCATTTAATAGGTCTAAATGAGGGGCTCTCCATCTCCCATGGTTGGATCAATGAATAAATTCTCAATTGTTGCCGCTGTTGCTCGGCGGCAGGAGCCCAGGATTCCTGCCAAGGATTCCGCGCGTGAGTGAGGCGTGCAAAGTGCACTCCTGGGAGCCCTGAATCCCTATCCTATCGCTCCAACTTTGCCCGAGTGTTTTCCTCACGTAGCCCGAAAACAGAAACAGACTGCGAAATGTGAGTGTGTGTAATCACTGCTCATCAAGTTTACACTGGGGGAAATGTGAGCATCTATCAATGCTCTTATTGGGCAAATTGATTGGGTTTTTATGCGTCCTTTTTAGCGTTCTCAGGGGAAGCCACTCAGGGCTGCTTTGTCTTTATGTGACTCGAGCTAATTGTGATTTATATGATGCGGTTGTTGGGGACTTTACTTTAATTTCCCTTAAAAATTCTTAAAGTACGTTGTAAGCCTACATCAATACTTGCTTCCATCAAAATGCTTTAAAGTTACTTAAAAAACGAGATTCTCGGAATATAAAACTTACAATGTGACTACTTTTTCATCACTGTCAATGAAGTTAGCACTACCTCTCTTCTATTGATCAAATTGATTAGGTTTTAGTGCCATGTTTTATCTGAGAGGAAAATTTAACAGAGTTTATATGTCCTTTGTTTTTTATGTGACCCAACCTTTCTGCTGTTACTCGTTGGGGTTTTTTGCTTGGTTTAAGAAGGATTGCGATCAACAGGACCCAACCGTTATGTTTAATTGCTGCTCACCGTAAAGTTTGCTCTATAAACATTTTAACTAGGCCTATAAACAGACTAATAGACGCCATCAAGTCGTTTGCATGATTTATGCTTGCCGGTGTGCTTATTCCCTCCTTTTTTTTCGTTTGGTTTGCCCTTCGTGACGTTAACGTTAACAATCTATAGACAGGATACATAAAAAGGCTGTAAAAGGCAGAGACAGACATGTGGGACATATAAACTGCTGCAGTAATTGAGGCGGGGCAGGAGATTCGCATTCGTAGTCGCATTGTTCCAACTCCCCAATTGACGCTTAATCAATACCCGAAATGCCCGGAATGAGAGCTATAGGAATATATAGAAGGGATCAGTGATGGCAGGTGTAACTTCTAGAGGTATCAGGATACTTGAGGGGGCATCTAATAGGTTATTTATAAATTAATACACTTCAATTAGCTGGAACAACAAATCAGATTAATATTCGCACCAGAGAACTTATTAACACAGACCCAAAAATAAAGTCCAGCAAGAAGCTAGCTCCTTCCTAGACCTATTTCCAATTCGTTTTCAGCCGATCTGCTCTGAAATGGCCTGTTCTGGCATCTCTAATACAGATGGGGAATAGGTCCTGGAATAGCAATGCAATATAAATATTTGACGTGCGAGAACGCCTGCCTTCGAGATGAGGAAATGGGGAAGGCAACTGGCTGGCAAGCAGGCAAGTGAGTTGTTTAGCAGGCGACATAACAATTGCAGATTTGGTGAAATTGCTTTTACTCGCTGCAGACACACACAGGCGGGCACACACACAGGAAGGCTCTGGCGCCCAAACACCCACGAAGGACTCCTCGAGAAGTGCGTATGTCCTCGTCAACGTGTTGTAATCAAATGGAACTTGACGTTGGAATTGCGCAAATTGCGCTTTTATGTAGGCTGTCGATTTGTTCTCTCACACACTCGTCCTCGTCCTGCTCCTGCCCCCTGTCATTTCCCCGTACAGTGAAGCCTTTTTAAGCAACTCCTTGTTTATTGGCGCCTAGAAGAGCTTCCGCTTACGTGGCCTGAACGCGACTCCTGGGTGAGCTTTAATTTAATCGGCTGCCGGCTTAATTTTACTGCGGAAGAATTTAGTAAACACTCTTACAGAACAGGAAGAGGCTTACCTCAACAGGAAGTAGGATAATAAAGTCCTACAAAAGTATAATGATGAAAGGTTATTTAGGGTAATGTATGATTACTTCAGAGAATGTAGGAATTATGGGGAAAAATAAATATTCAAATAATTCAACGATTTATAAAAATAAACCAAAAAGTTGATTATTTCTTTGAGATTTATTATAGCTGCTGACACTTTTATAATTGCTAAATAGTTTTTTAAACCTGGTTGATATTTTCTCAAATAAAATGAGATTGCCTTGGGGTGATTCTGCTGCAACAATAAATTGTTCGAATTTTTTCTAAAAAGGATTTAATTGATACAAAAATTAATTATTTGAAATAAGGATAATTTAATGCTGCGGACAATTATATATGGAATATATTTTTTAATGTTTTATTAGGGATAAAAAGGGGAAACATAAAAATATTAATATAAGTTGAAATGAACAATATGTAGAGACTAAAGAAATGTCACAAGCAAATTTCTTTCTCCTTCCCATTTTAAAAATATATTAAGTTATAAAAAAGACAATCAAATATCTGTTCATAATTTTACGAATTGTTCCCTGCTCTGTATCTCCACTGTACCGCATCCTTTGGGCCAAAGCTTGAGTAGCACATCTGCCAAATGGTTATTCCGGTCTTTGTTCTAGCCTGGCCCTGGCCGCTGCTTGAAGGCGGCTCCCTCCTCCCCGAAAATTAGCGCCCAGCCTTTCAAATTGAAAACGTGAACCGTGCGGTTCATTGGTAATTCATTTATGCGCACATTTGGCCAGGTCCCGCCCCCTTTCAGACGGGCAGGATGGCTGCCTTTCGGGGGACTGGGTTTGGTTTGGTTTGGTGCGGGGCTGTGGGTAGCTGAGGGTCGGAGAACTCGAATTCTGCCCTGGTGCTGCAGGTGTTTCGCATAAGAAATGGGCTGCCGGCGGTGGATGTAATTTATACTTTTCGCCAGTCGCCACCACGCACGACTTGACGTCCTGATAATGTATCGAATTCATTTTCCAGATACTTTGCTTGCCAGTATTCGCGTTTTGTTTGGCAAACATCACAAAACGCTTTCGACACATTCCCCATTCATACTCAATTACCTACGTGGGCTCTGGGTTCTCTTTTCCTGCAGGACTCTCAGGTGCACGTTGCCTGGAGAGAGAGAGAAAGAGACTTGGCAAAGCCCCGCCTTACTTGGCTCGCTTTTTGCAGATCCTCATCCTTTTTTTGGCAACTTTTTTCAGCTTTCCCACTCCTTGTGTGTATGTGTGTTTGAGTTTCTGGCCTGGCCAACAACGTTCAATGACTTGGCCGACAGTGGCGGAAAGTTTGTTGCAAATATTTGACCAGTGGCCAGGAGGAGCGACCCAGCCCCTCTCCTGGCCCCTGCAATTATTTATTTGATTTCATTTTGCGTTAGGCAAACACTGCTGGCCAAGAGTTCTCCTCAAATATGCAATTTCTATGCCAGACAGGGTTCTGCAGAGTGTGTGTTGGCCGACTTAAAAATATTCATATTAAAACATGCGAGGCAATTACTTTTATGAAGTGCACCAACTCGTAAATTCTACTTTGTGTAATTTACAGCACGATGCGAATTGGAATCGGAATTGCAATCGGAATTCGGATGGCCGGCAACGGAATTCAAGTGCGGCCCAATGGGGCGTGGTCAAAGGCAAACAAACAATATTTAGTTGCGGCCTTTTCCGCTAAATCAATCATAATCAATATTTAAATTGGGAAATTGGTGAAATTGGTGAATGGGAGAATTACTTTTTTAGAAAAAGCACTAGGCAACTGGGAATAATTTAGAAACAGGCACTGGGAATGTAAGGTTGTAAATATTTTATTTAGAAAAAATTAGCGTTTGATTTATATTTTTGAATACTTCCGACCTATGTTTAGTTCGTTTACCGACCTTTGATTTACTGATATGAATAAGTTCTTATTAAATGCCATATTTTTAATCTTGCTTGTTTTGAATAATATAAAGTTATTTAAAAATTCCAGTTAAGTAAGTAAAAATTATTAAAATGAACGTATTTTTTAACTTTATAATACTTCTAACTATTTATTTTGGAGGCAATGACATTTTTAAGTGCAATTTTCACAAGTTAGTTATTAAAGGGAAATTTCAACATATTCTGTCGTATTTTTCTAAGCTCTTGAAAGTGGTATACATCCTACTCTATGGCATTTATTATCGTTGTAAAATATTAATACAAAATTATATTTTAATGCTTTAATTAGAATGGCACACTTTATTTTAAGTGCTTAGCAAAGCCATAAAAGTGTGAAAGTTTCACAGTGAAACCCAGACACAATGGGAAGAACCCGCAACTAGCAGGTGGCATTTGCTCTATTCCGCGCCTAATTCGACCGCCTGCGAACACGAAAATGCCCTTAGAAGAATTGTTGCTGCTGCAAAGTGATTGATTGATTGATGGACGGACGGATGGACTGATCGGGATTAGCGGGCTTCAAGTGAAAGCGATGCCCATTCATCTTGTTTTCGTGGTTTAGCCAAAAAAGGCAGCCCCCAATAGCGCCTTGCTCTATTTTAATTCTTTCGACATATTGGCGTAATTCAATTGAAAATGTTGTGCATGTCGGATGCAGAAGTCAGCGGCAAATGTCAAGCGCAAAATCGCTAAAAAATGGCCGCCATTTGGCCGTGTTTGTTTGTGTTTGTGTGCTGGGAATTGACCAAAAGGGACGAACAGGAGCGGGGACATTCGACGATGCCGTCAATGTTTATTTGGCCGGGCTTTAATTATTTTTACGCCCACCTGGCTGTGCCACGCCCTAAGCGGAAATTGCATAGTGTCGCTATCGCTGTCGCTGTAGCTGCCGCCTTTTTGTTTTATTTTAATTGAATTTTGAAATATGTCCACGCCCGGCGCTTATTTTTTCCTCTCGACTCTTGTGCTTTTTCTGTTTCCTGCCATTTCTGCTGCTTTCTGTTTTCCTGTTTCAGTTGCCGCCCGAAAAATGCAATTAATTCGAGCACTTTTTGAATTGTTCCAACGACCCTTCTCTCCTCGGGAGTTATTTGTTGCCATTGCCGTAATAAATTCTGGACGCTTTAAAAATAAATCAAACGCATTAAGGGCTTCGTTTCTCACTGCACTTTGACAATTGTTAATTAAATCAGTTTGGGGTGTTGGCCAATTGAAATGGCTCCATTCACATTTAAATCGCGTCAACCTCGCGCTGAAACCTATTGGCCAAATCTGGTGGCTGCTGGCACGTGCCGTATACTTAATTTGTTCGATTTACCCCTTTTACTGGTGCGGTGCAGTGATATGATATGCTTCACAAGACAATTTGCGAATTATTGTTGAATATTTTGGCATAATATTTGTGCTAATAGCCTGCATTTTATGTCGATGCTTCGGGCCAAATTATTCTCAGTGCCCAATTGTTTTTATTTGGCCAACACCAATTTTATGAAAGCAGGCAGAATCACATTGTTGAATCAAGTCCAGCACTTTTGGAAATGGTTTTAGGGCTTCGAGTGAAATAATTGCTGACAAGACAACTTGCTGGGTGTTCCCCGAGGGTTAAGAGCATTAGGTTTTGAATGGTTTCTGCCAGGGAAAGGCTTAAACTGTTTCTTTTCGGAAAGTTGCTAACTCAAACTAAAAGCCGATTTAAGTTTCTTCAACTGGCTGCAGTTTATTGAATTTTTGTACTTTTGCAATTCCACTTGGTGCACACGCACACAAAGTGGGTTTATTTTTTGTTTATTTATTTACTGGAAATACATTTAGAGTTTTCCCGGGGGCATACACTGTGCCCGCAAAGAAGCGTTTCGAAATTCATTTCATTTAATTTTGCCTCCCAAGCTAGACCCTGTTTCCCACCTCGGTGTACACGCAATATTGTTATATCTAATGCAATGCTCTGTCTGCAAGCTAATTGTTAATTGAAACAAAAATTCAGAGCCCGGGCAGACAATTAGGGCCAAGGAGGAGCAAGGGAATGGCCGCCAAACAAATGCCAACAATTAACTGTGGCAACAATATAAAGTGGTGGCCCCAGGCGGCTTGTTGGGTGGTCTTTTGGGGCGGTTTTGGGTCAGTTTGGGGCACTTTTTAGAGAAGAGGGCGGGTACTTACCGCTCATCACAAGCACGACGAGGAGCAGCAGCCGGGCCACGCAGAGCGTCAGTGGATGGCAGTGGGGCATGGCTGAAGCGGACTGGAAATGGCTGTAACGATGACAGGAGCTGGAGCAGGAGCAGGAGCCGGAACGAGAAGCGGAAATGCAGTGAGCCTGCCCAGGACGAGGGCGTTGCAGCGCCGGCTTTTGCCTTTTAGCCCTTGTTTTTGTTGTCTGTCCGGGACGGGGCTCCTGGTGTCCTGCCGGTCTGGTCGTAGTCCTGTGTGGTCCTTTCTAGGCCGGCAGCAATAACCAAGTTAGCAGCCTCATCATCAGCATCTGCCGCAGCAGCAGCAACGTCATTATCGGGCCTCCCGGCTCTCTATTAACTTGGCCAATTGCCAGGCACAGACAAAGGCAGCTAGGCTTCTCCGCACGAAGTGTGGCCTGTAAAGAGCGGAGAGAGCGGAGGAGAACATTACGATCTGTTGGCTGGACTGACGCGAAAGTTATTGCAACTGACAAAGCCCGGCTAAATGCCGGCCAGGAATCGGGAGTCGAGTCGGGTTTATGCCACAGAAAGCCCCTTTCCTCCCGAGCCCCGAAAACACTCATTGGCAGAGCAGCTTGAGCGGCTTCTTTCACTTTTGCCACTGCCACTAGCACTGGCACTGCAATGGCAATAAAATCAAAAACGACAACGGAAATGAGCAAAATGATAATGGGGCATGCCGCCTGCATAATGATGGGAGTGCAGTGGGAGTACAGTGGGACTTATAGGGAACTTTATGGATAAATAGTGAGGAAACTAAAGATCAGCTTAAGAATTATTTAATTTATTTTTATAAGGGAAATAAAACTAGTAAATAAATGTTATAATTTGATTTTTTATGAGTTGTAATGCTGGTTAATTGTATAAGTGATGTAAATATGTTTAAAGAACTTTCAATATTTAATATTAATAGGAAATTCCCTTCTTCTTGATACATTTTTGTATTTTCAAACATAAAACATTTCTTCTTATATTTACACTTTCCTTTTATTATAAGCATTTTCCCCACCGTTCATTTGTAATCGCCGTACGTATGGATTTTTCACTTTTCGGCTACTTAAAATTTCGGCTTGGCCACGTGCTCAATCTCTGGCAGCAACTCGGGAATTTAATTTGCTAAAAATATTTAATACATATATTATTTTTTCACAGACTTCTCCCACAGGGCGACGTCTGGCCGGGACTGGAAAGTTTAAACAGTAATTAAGTTAATTGCCCGTCTGGCAGACGGCTTAGTTTCGTCCCAGTCCGCTTAGTTCGCTTCGGTTGGGATTTATTCGTTAGTCGGCTCTCGGGACTGGCGTCAGTGTACTTTTCCGACGCACTGTAATTATTGCAGTCAGGATTCACTGGCCGTGGGGGAGGGATGATCGATTCATAGGCATTAATGTCATAATAATGGCAGAAGGCGCATTTATTACGCATACGCCGTGTGCACATGCCGTAATATTCAATGCGAATTTCGATTTTTGCGCATATTTATGTACTCGTATCTACCAATTTTTTTCCGGCACTCGTTGCCATTATTCGCCACGAGGCGGGGGATTCATAATTCTAATGCATGGATATTATGTGCCACAGTCTGCACATGCAAATTGCCGCTACAGCGAACAGCAGCCATATATGGGCGCTATATCATCCCGCCTACTTTTCCAACTTTCCATTTTTTCGCCCCCTCCTCTTCCGCACTTATTGTTAGGAAACGGAAAGCAGGGAGCAAAGTAAAAACGACCATTTTTTGCTATTATTGTTAGATATTGGTTGTGCAGAGGAAAGAAAAGTGTGTTTTACAAATGAATTTTGGGGATTTGGGAAACCTGCGACCTGAGAGAAATGTGTTGGGATTCAAATAGATTACCAAAATTTTAAGGTATATAAGAAAATAGATAAACTAATTTTGATCAGCTTTTGAAGTAACTTAGACCCAGAAATTCTAATGTAACATCTCAGTTGCTATATTTCTCCATTCATTAAAAATTAATAGAATAAACTCCGTATAAATCACGAATTTCTCTCTCTGCAGCAACGTGTGTGTTCTCCGTGTTCCGTAGACATGCCAGACTTCAGACTTTGGAAAGCAATTTGCCACGCACTGTCAGTGAAGTTGAACGCAGTGGAACATTTCTAATTTTCAGCTACGAGAAATTTATACAATAAAAAGGCGCTGGCCAAACATTGCCGGAACGCAGCGAAAAAGAAAGCAGCGAGCTGCCAGAATTTACATAAATACACGCACATGTATATATAAAAATATATACGTATTCCAGAAAAATACAAAAATGTTGTCTACATTCACAGATGCGCTATGTAAATCGTATTGTACAAAGATTCGCTCTTACTTTACACGTCTGCTGCTCCCGGAAAAGTATATTTCTGCCTTCCTGCCACTGCCATGGCGTAATCATTAAAAATGCTTCGAGGTCGCCCAGGAAATGTGCTTTAAAAATTACTAATGCAAATGAAAAGTAATGGCTGCTGAATAATTAAACCAGATAAGCTGATGGCTCTGCAACAAAAGCCATCTCTACTCCACTATAAAATAAATCTAGCATGTGAAGGTACTAGTAAATATTAAGATTCAAGTCGTAAAGTATGTTGTCAATGTCCCTGGGCCACATCAATTAGGTAAATCGGAGATAAACGCACTCTCGTCCTGAGTAATTACCCTTTTACATTGACAAATGTCTGGGCAAGGCTAGCAGAACTTTGATTTAAATTTATGTCGATTAATTAGACTACCAAGATCGTCAATATTAATCACTTAAGGACATTCTACATTCTACTATTGTGTTTCGTAGCTTAACATAATTTCTTTGGCCCCGATTAGCAGCATAATAAAATTATTTCCTATAGCCAAAATCCTTTGATCTTTGAATTGTTAACAACCTTAAGCCTAAGCTCAGGGTTCGTATACTTAATCGGTTGGATTACAAATCCCGCCCAAATCGTGGCTCATTTTTCTTTCCGTTTTGCTTATAATTACTACCGAGCAGGCAAACCGCCGAAAAGCAACAAAATCGGCAACAAAACGTATATAACATTATAAAGCAATTTGCAGTAAATCACCCAAAGCGACGCGCGTGTTTATAAATCACGAGCAGCCCAAGAGCCAGGCCGTCATCCTCGTTATTTTCTATTTTTTCCTCTCTTCTCGTTGTTTGGGTATCCCGCTGCTAGCAAACCAAAATCGAAATGAATAATTAATATGTCGCGCCTGCCGCAGAAACCAGACAGAGAAAGTCTTCCATCACGAGAAAAGAAATGACTTTTTTAGGCTCTACAGGCAGTGCTGCCAGAAATTTTGTTTAAAAATATAAGATGATTTCATAAAATATATAGAAAGGTATTGGACTTTCCTAATAAAATATAAGACATTTATCAGACATTACATTTACTTAATTTAAATAAATATCATAAAAAGAACTAGTTATTACTACAATTCAGTTCAAAACTAGGTGCCAGTCTACATCATTGTCTTACATATTAAAAGAATAACTTCAGCCTAAGAGAAGCTAATATTCATAGACAAATTTATCCCAATTTCCGTCAAATTAACATCACTGACCCCCCGAGATGTAAACAAACCAAAACCATCTCATGTGAGTCCTGCGGCGTCTGAGCAAAATGGAATCCGACCAAAGTCGAGACGGCGAAAAAACTCTCCAACAAGATTGACAAATTTGCCCGAGCAAATGAAATGCTTGACTCCGGCTACGACTGCTAAATTTTTCATTTATGACAATGTTTACGTAATTCGACAGCCAAAACAATTTCCCAGACTTTTCCAGGCACAGCCGCCGCCGCCGCCGAGGCCGCTCTCTTGTGCACGCTCGTACGCAAATGGGCGCTCATTTATTGTCATCCCCGGAAAGGAAAAGGCCCCGGGAAGGGGAAACTGCTCTGGTAGGGGCTCAGGAGGCGGGGTTGAAATCAGGGCAAAGGGAAACTCATTCAGCCCAGTTGTTGTCTGTCGTGACTCTCGCCAGGACACCGTGTGGCTGTTACGGGCTGCAGCAATGGCTTTTAAACCGTTTTAAATGGCCGGCGATTTGTTTGAATGTTGTGACATAAAACTGCAATCTATGGCCCATTTCTTGGGCCAAGGTGAGCGGAAGGCCAGGAAACTCCGTCTAAATAGCTCCATCGACCAGCAACAAGCCGATTCTGCAGTCCATTTACCAAAGCATCCTGCTGAAAGAGCCCTTAGGGTGAGGGATAATACTCTACATCCCCTCTCCTGCCAGCTAGTCCCTCAATAATCAAAGATCCTTTGCAAATTGTGACTAACAGCTTAAGGATTAAGGTTAAGGGAGCTGGCAAAGCGGCGATACAGTGCTTGTTCCGGTTAGATGTGTGGCAGAGAGGCTTAACGATAGCAACAAGAGAAAGGTTAAACTGTATTGAACACCTTTTATAAAATGGAATAAAAAAGAGGGTTACAACTGAACTATGTAATATTTCAATTCTTTCTTCATTCTAATTATTATTTTGTAACGTATTATTAAAAGCTTTTTCTGGAACTTTTATCAGCTTACGATTTCCAGCTAAACATAAAGAACTCATTCGGCAGGAGTCAAGAGCTAATTTGCATTCAAAGAAGTACAACATCCATCCATCAGATAAAATCCTAGTTGGACAATTTGCCACTCGACTGGCTCGTTATCCCTCGTCAAACTTTATGATAATTATGCAAATTAAGCGCAGCTCCTAATTGAAATCGACAACAATGGGCAGGAAGGCAGGCAGGCAGGCTGGCAGGCTGGCAAAGCAGGCTGGCAGGCAGGCCATGACCTTGGCACCGAGTCATTTGTCAAACCATTGCAATCGGCAAACAACCAGCAGCCAGTGACCCCCAAAAATGGGCGACACACACAAAAAATATGAGAAAATTATTGTTTTGTTTGGGCCAAAGGGAGGCGGCCACTGAAAGCCTTGCGCTTCACGGCATATTAAGCAAAATGAATAAATTACAATTGCAAATAGGCAATTTCCTACACTTCCTTCCTTTTGACATTTCGCTGTGTGCAGCAGGCGGGAGTAGCGCCCTCAAATGGGGCGTGGCCGGCCGAGTCCTTGTTGTTGATTTTGCTGTTGTTCCTGCCCGCTTCCTGCTCCTACTGCTCCTGCTGCTGCGGTGGCTGTCAACTTTTCGGTTGGAAGTGAGCTTCTGGCAGCACTGGTTGGTTTTTGGTCTAAATAACGTCTAATTTGCAATTTTGTTTAATTGTTTGTGGCTTTGGATTCAACTTCCAAACCCACGCTTTTGGCACGGCGCACAGTGGGCAGTTTTGGAAATATTATGTATTATCATAAATAACAAAATATACAAAATAGTTTCTCTAGGCAACAATCTTTACCAAAGAAGGCAGGACAGGGAGCAAAGGCAACTAGTCAGGGCGAGTAGCACAGCCAGAGCAAAGATAACGAGTAAAAGCAACGAGTAAAGCAATATTGTATAGACAACGAGTAAAGATAACTAGTAAGGACAGCGAATAAGACACACAAGTAAAGGTGACTAGTAAGAAAGATGAGCATTTGGCAATCAAGAGATAAAGAAATTCTTTCTATTTGACTTAAACATTACATTAACATAAATATAATGCATCATTTAATGTTTGACATAAACTAGCATTGTTATATATATTTTATTAATTTCTGCGCCTAAAAACTAATTTAATAAAAAACTCTTTTATGTTTATGTACAATAAGTATGAAAAATATAAGTATATGACCATTAACTTAATTATGTTGATATTTACTCAGTAAAATCTTAAATAATAAAAATAAAATAATACATTTATATTTTTGCCACAAAAGTTAAAATATCATCCCACTGTGTGTGGCGTGCGGTTGGATCGTAACTGATTGTTTGTGTTTTGCGTTATTTGAGGTTTTTAGTTTGGGTCAACTTCAATGAATAAAGGCACGCACCGGCGAATCCGACAAGCCAGCTAAGAACCCCACTTCCACTCCCACTCCTTCCGCTCGAGCTCAGATCATCCAACTGGACGGCCGCATGTCTTGGCCAAATTATAATAAGGGGTTTCCATTGCGACCGACCAAATATGCGGCCTGCAGCTCTGCCAAAATCGCGTCCGTCCTTTGAGCAATTAAGGCCTTGTCCGATAGACAAAGGCCGAGGCTCTAATTGTTGGCTTGGCAGGATTCGGGGGAAATTCGGCATGTGAAAGCGATAGTTCATGGTCGATTTGAATGCGGGTATTCACAGCAGTCACTAATACAGCTTAAAGTTAAGGCTCTGAGTAAGAGACTTTGATTGCTTCGAGCAGTGAATTACCGACACTTGTGGGGTTACGCAAGTACTGAGCCTACTTACAAATTAATCTCTAATTAAATGATGCTCTGCATTTAACAATTACAAATTACAAAATCTTCAATTAGATGTGGCCAGTAGGATTTATACTACACCTTATGGGTTGCGAGAAACCTAATGTACAGAGGCGGAGGTAAGCTTTCGAGCTCCATTTCGTCGAGAGACTCCCACGACTTTTGGCCAGCCAATGAAAGTCAGTGGAGCAGAGCCTGAATGGCATTGTGGAGCTCCTTCCATTTCGTCCTGCTTCAGCCATTTGCGCTGCCAGCAGGTCCTTACAAATTAGCTGAGCGAGTGCCTTGCACTTAGTTTTTGTCTGTGTACTTTTCGAAATTGGCTTTCACACGCCATTTGCATTTAATTGCAGCGTCGGAGGGGGAGCCAGAGTCAGACCCAGGGGCCAAGAGCAAAAGGAACAAGAGGAGCGGCCCAGAGCTGGAGCCGTGTTGGCCTTGTTAACAAACGCATTTGCCTAAAACTGCGTACACAGTGGCAGCGTGGCAGTGGGGCTGTGAGGCAGCGGGGATTTAATTTGGCAAATCAAATATTATTGCTAATACCCATATCCAGGCGTATCTGCATTTCGGGGCCACTCCCCAGCCGATAAGTGCCAATTTGGCCATAATGGGCATTAAAGTTTTGGCCATTCGGCTGAGTGCGACTTTAATGCCAGCTGACGACACTTAAACCGCCATCTATCCTCATCATCGCCATCTCCCCGACAGTGTTTATTGTCAATAAAGCCTTTGCAAACAACAAATGCGACACAGAAAATATTGTAAGTGTGCAGTGAATGCCATCTAAATGTCTATATGCGATACAGTCTGTATGTATTTTCTACGACTAGATTGAATTGGAAAGTCCCCATTTCCACGTTTTCCGTTCCCCGTTACCCCTACGTCCTGCCAATCCCAATCCCATTCCGTATTTCGATCCCACTTCAATTGAAAATTGTCTGCGTGGCAAAAGTGAAATGCTCCGGCAGAGGGAATGAGAGGAGAGTCTGGGAATCGGAGAATCGAATCGGCGGCTCCTTCAGTGATTCAGGACCACTCCTCGAAGCCACTCTACACCGCCGCAACTCGCTCCCAGGATTCCCGAACTCTATGCCGATGCCATTGATGTTTTGCTGCGCACTCGAGTGTGTTTTCTTTAGTAATGGAATTTATTAATATTTCATTGTGTGGGCCCGTGAAAGTCGAGGGCAGACGGGGAGCGGAGAGACTGAGGAGCGCCAGGCATTGGGTTCCCAGCAAATTTGTGGCCGACTTTAAGGAATGTCAACAATTGCCAGGCACTTGGAATGCGCCCAGCCATCGCCTCGCTTCAAAAACCGAGGAAACTTTCACTCCCCGGGTTAAGTACTTTCTGAGGTTTCCATTAAGTATCGAAAGAAAGTTCAGCCAAGACACGAAAAATATGTCATGAAAGTTGGTCTTCGTGCTTAAAAATAGCACAAATATCGATGCATTTCCATAATTAAAGTATAGGTACTTATTACTCTTAATATATCCTTAGGATATCCACAGAATATTGTGCGGACTAGCATTCTGGTTTCTTTTTACTTTATAGTTGTATAATAAATGCTGTATTCAGATAATCTTTATAACAATATGTAGGCACTTTTGGTTAAAGCTGAAACACTACATTTTAAGCTGCCATCTTCGAATAGCAATGCTAGACGAATTTCTGCCAATCTCCTTTCCGAAAGCGCAGATCCAGACTCTTAAACATGATGTTGGTGTCGAGGCCCAGAAATGCATTATTCATGTGTGTTGGTGCTGGCCAAAAACTTTCGCATTGCTGGCCAAAAGAATTCTTGTTGACCAACAATGCGCATAATGCAACTTTCCAATGGTGGGACGCCTCTGCTCCCCATAATCATTTCAAATTCCACAACAAACAGAAAAATCAAATTTCAGAACTCGTAAGAAATCCTGCACGCCATGCACCATGCACTCCCCACACCCCAAAGCTCGACCATTTTCCACCCCTCTTAGCGCCGCTTTTCCACCCGACACACTCTCATCTCCTTACTGCCGCAAACTTTTCAGCCATGGAATACGAATTTTGGCACAACATCACATACCAGAAGAAAAAGAGGAATGATAGGGGCCAAAACGGAGAGAGGGCGGTGAGGAAAAACTCCTCTGATTTCAGCAATCAGCCGAGCAGACCGACCGCCCGACCGCCGCGCAGCTTGCGAACAATATGAAAATAATAAAAACAGTTACATAAATCAAAAATGATAAGGAAAAACAGTGCATAAAAGTTGAGCATTGAGGGAAAACTCGAAGAAACGAGACTGCAACGCGGGAGTTTCCCTCCCTCGAAGGATTCCGATGCAAAACACAAAGCGGAGAACACAAAATCGAAAGTTGAGCTCCATCTAAGAAGGAAATCAACTTGAACAACAGGAAGCGTCTGCCTTTCGCCCCCTGCTCTGATTCAAGCTCTGCCCCTGACTCTTTCAATCGGATGGCAAAGGTGAAAAATGCGTGCCAATTTTTTTCCTATTTACTCGGATATCTTCTCTCTCTTTACAAGGAAAAACCATCTGCAAGCGTTGAAATATGGGAGTGCAAAATAAGGGTTACCGAGATTTTCTGTGGTAAATATTGCATTTTCTTGAAATTCACACTGAAATATTGATAAAAATCTTCAGACTTTTAAGGTAAAGAGTAGTTTTAGCTTGTTTTTAATCTATGAGGGAGATCTACACATAAGAGCTAAGGATGTTAAGAAAACTATTGTTTCTTCAGGTCTTTCCTTGCAAGAAGCTCTCTTTACTTTATTGTTATTTGTTTTGGAATATAATTTGAAGCAATTAAGTAACAGAGATCCAAATTAAACAATTTAAAACACAAGCTGCTTTGAAGTCCTGCCTTGTTTTTCCCTGCGTAGCCATCACAGCACATCCTGGCATTATCATATCAGCCTGTGACCACTTGGCAATCTCTCTCGCTTAGGACTGACAATCGACAGCCGATCGAATCGAATCGAAAATGCAACTGCTGGGTCCTGTCTTATTTATATGGCACTGCAGTGGGGCTGGTGCCCCGGGTCCGCCCACAGAGCTAACCGGGGGAGACGACGACGAAGGGTGATTTGTTGTCCTGCCAGCAGACTGTGCATACAAAATTACAGACATCGAAGCTCGGGCTGAAGCTGCTGGCAGTTAATGTGAAAAATGTGTTGAAAATCGCATTCATGCATAGATTTTTCTCACTCCTCCCTCCCAGCGGCCCCCTTCTGGCATCACGAGAATTTGCCCCATGTTGATTTGTTGGCAGCCAGTCGCCGTCCTCGTCGTCGTCGTCGTCGCACACTTGCCGTATTGATTTAGTTGCCCTTTGACCCGGCGAGCGGGCCAAACAAATCAAGATGGGGGGCTGCTGATGGTTGACTTAAAGCCGACACAAAGCTGCTATGAAATGCAATTAAGCCAACGCCTCTGCTTGGAGGATCTGGGCTCTGGTCTCGACTCGGCCACAAGTCACAAAGCCAAGTTCCGAGGCTTCGAGCCTGGATGAGTGGCTAACCGTTGGCCAAATATTTGCCCAGACTTGGCCAAGTCGGAGCTGCCGCCCGGCTCTTAATGGACCACATTAGAGACGAAATACGAGCACATTTGCGGCATTCACAAAAAGGTAAACTAACGCTCTCTCCACACACACTCGAAGTGCGTCCCTCCCTCATAAATGTGCAATTTATGGACAATAATTGCCAATAAGAGCCACACAGCTGTCGTCGTGACTCCACACCGCCGTATAATAAAATCCTCCGGCTCTGCATTATCCTGATTCAGTTGCTCTTTATGTGTGTGTCCTCCTCTACTTTCATTTGCATGGCCGAATATATTAGGGGGCCAGCTCAATTTGCTCCTCGGGAGCTATGGCCATGTAGCATAGGCGGCTCTGGATTCTGGATTTGTTGGTCTAACTCACCGAGGATTTGACTTGACTCTAATTTATAGTGTGTGTTAACTTATATCTGGAAATTCTATTCAATTTGGATAGTTCAGAGTTGGCTAATTAGACTAACAAGTTATGTTACATTTAGTAAGATTATATACACCTTTAAATTAATAAGTAACAAAGTTACAACAAAATATTGATGGTCGAGTATATATTTAAATACTTGTAGTCCTTGTTAGTTCATATTTAAATTTAAAAAGTTAATAGAAGAATATTTTATTTAATTCTACCTATACCTATAAACAAATATTGAGAAAGTACTCAACTGGCCTATTTAATAATTACTATTTCCCAGATCAAAGATAAATATAATGAGAAATTGATATCATCAAGATAAAACCCCACATTTGAAATCAAACAGACAAACCAACTTGCATTTAATTAAAGTCCAACTGTCTGCTGCAATTATTAATTGCCAATGTAAGGGCCTGATTAAGTCGGGATTTAATTAGCCCTGATGTGTGTACTCTCCGCAGGGAAAACTTTATGATTTCCTCGACCTACGAACGCGAACTGGGCCAATTAATCTTTCGCTAAAATCGCGTGGGCTTTTAACCATTTTAATTCGATTTCTGCTGCCTACTTATGTGGGCCAGAAAGAAGAGTTTAAATCAATCAGCAGCTGGAGCTGGAGCGGCAGCAGGTCCTGGCATTCGAGCAATTTGCAAATAGTTTATTTATACATTCAATATTTCAACATTTGTATCTGTGCTCCGCGCTCACCGCAGCTGCAGCCGCACAAAGATTTCTTCGTCCATCCGCTGTGTAATGGCCCGAACGCGCTTCGCTTTTGCATCGGCTTTAATGGCAATTTAAAATGTCGGAAAGCCGCAAATTTCCGTTATTCATACAAAATTAAACGCAAATATGCTGCAAAGAGCATTTGCACAGACACTCACACTTGGCAAACAATGGCCACCACACTTTCGCTGCGACTGAGTGCGAGTGTGGCAGTGGGTTGTGAATGTGGGTTGTGACTGTGGGTTGTGAATGTGAGTGCAAACGTGCCGCGAGGAAATTAATTTCCGACAGAAGTCACACAGAAAGGCATCGAGACGGGCGGCCATGATAATTAAGCCCACTCACCCAAGGACTCACGGACCCGCGGACACATCCCATATCCTGGCCACACGTCTGACGGTCTGTTTGCCTTGAAGACGGCCACTCAGGGAGGACACAGGACGGCGAAAGGATGTCGGCCGCGAGCCATCCACACCAGAATTGGAAGCCGCTGACAAACGCCGGCCGTGGTCGGTCGCGGACAAGCGGACACCGGTCGCTCCCTTGAACGGACAGCGGAAAAAGGGACAACGGAGCACGGACAACCGAGGGACGCCTGTGGCCGTGGGCGCAGCTGTCATCGGGCTACGATAAATTTTGGAGGCCAATGCCGGGCGGCGACATAAATCAGCCCAAAGATTTATGGCGATTTGCGCAACTTGGCGTGCGCGATAAAGACCCAAAGTATGCGACCAAGGCGGCCTGATCCGGGAACGACTGTTGCTCTTCGTCTGACATGGCCAGCATAGTTCATAATGAGTTAAAGCTGTAGGGAGAGGTGATGAACTTAGGGATACCTCGCTAGCAACATGTAACGATAACAATTTGGATAAATAAATAATGAAAATTTTAAAGAATACTCCAATATTAAAAATGTTGTATTAGAAACCTTTTAGAAATATTGGTAAATCTATGACACAATTATTTATAATTCTATGAGAGAGTTATGTTAACAATTTCATATTGGATATTCTGCTTTAAGCTGAGTACTTCAAAGAGTATACATCTTAAAACGACCTGACTTCTATGTAAACAAAAGAAAAATCATCCAGCTCCCACAAGCAACAAAAGTCAATTAGCAAAAGTGCTGAAACTGTTAGTGAACTGGCCCCCTCAAGGCCAAAAATCTATGACAGAATAGCCACAGCGCTGTAATTAATTAACATATTTAATGCCTGTTCCACAAGGACCCCCACTCGATGACTGAACAGGGTATTCGGCTTAGCGAGACAGCGGTACAAAGGCGACACAAAGTTAACAAGGGACCAGGCCACCACTCTCCATTTCCGCATTCTTTGTGATTATCACACTGGGACCCATTTCCCACAATATCAGCAAATTGAAAAGGGTAAGAATGTCCACTCCACTTCACCCACTCCCACTTCGGCTCCAACTCCAACTCACGAGCTCAGATATACAGAGATATAGACGGACACGACACAGGCAGACCGATAAGATGACCAACGACGAACGCTGGATGTGGGTCAGCGGTGGAGCAGTGGACAAATTCATTAGGCGCCGGATATCGTAAAAGCTGCCCCAAAGCCCGGCGAATGTCTCAATTTACATTTCGAACATATTTTCATTAGTGTCGAGAGCGCGCGGGCCCCGCCATCTCATTTCATTTAAAAAATAAACCCGTCGAGGGAGGATGCGAAATTCTTAATATTCATGCCGATGCGATGGTCCTGGCATTCCCCTCCCATCCCATCTCATCTCATCTCATCTCGCGACTCGCGTTCGCCTTCGCGGCCAATATTAAAAATAAAGTCCATCACTTACAGTCGCTTTCTTATTTATGCGACCGCCCGCGTCCTTTCCGCTGATATTCCGGCTTTGTGACCGCACTTGGCTCGTTCTCCGTGCTCCGTTCTCCGGCCGGAGAATCACAATCATAAAAGTTAAGTTAAGCGGCGGCCAGTGAGTGGCGAGTCCTGTACAGTGGGCACACAATAGGGACGACGAACGGACGGACGGACGGACGGACGGACGAGTAAATAGACGGACTGTCGGCGCGAAGGCGAGTCACTCGGTCGCGGCGAGGCGAGGCTGCTCCAGATGAAAGTGAAAGTTAAGAGCCCTTTAAAACTTTTTCTTTTTATGACTTATTGCGCTCTTGAAGGCGACGACAGCGTAAACAGAGAGAAATATCTGCTATTCATAATATATGTTTCATAAATAATTTGTTCATCTTTTTCGGTAAGAATGCTTTAACTTATCAAAACCATTGAACATACATTTTAAAACAAGCTAAATATTGCTTTATATATTCTTAGTTAAAATTATATAAACAGGAAATTTAATTTATCATGAAGAAAACGTATATATTTAAATTTTAAAATTTTGGCATTTGACTAACTAGGTTTTTTATTTTCCAATGTAATATATTTACAAGAAAACGCTTTCTAAATAAATTCTACGTATAAAGATCCAACTTTAAACAAAAAGGTTGATCCCAAGAACTTTATAGCATTAAATACATCTAAAAATATTTAGTTTTAATCCTTCTCCTCATCTTAATGCTTCTTAAAAACATAATACTAATACTTAAATGCATTTTCTTAGCATACTTTTCACCAAGTGTAGCACAACAAGAACAACGGGAGCCTGTGCGTGAGCTTTTATTATTATTATTATGCTCGCTATTGCAGTTCTAGTTTGGGTTGTGTTCTGGTTGTTGCTGTTGCTTTTCTAGCTGTGCCTGGCCATAAATATAAATAGCAACTTAAAATTTGCAAGCCACGCAGCGAAGCTCCATTCAAAAGCCGCCCACGGAGCGTATGAGTAATGCGAATCGAAAGAAGGACGTCTGGCCAGGTGCTTCCCACTCCACACTCTCCTCTCTTACAACCACCCACAAAAACCCACAAACTTTAGCATGCAAATGGAAAAATGAATGAGAATCAGGCGACTGGCGACCCCACTTCTGGGTCCTTGCTTCAACCCGCGCAGGATAAACAACATTCAGCGCAAATACATTCATAACTACCTTGGCTAAGAACAACATAAATGTTGATATGTGTCACATTATGCCATTCGGAGGCAGGAGTGTGGGCGCAGGATGCCCGCGGCTGTTTCCACGACCTTATCCTTATCCCAACACTGCCATAAATCTTGCCAGGAGCCGGGGATATCTTGCTACAATATTTGCTGACATGACAACCGAAAAACATACTCTCGGCACAGTGAAGGTGATAATGACAGTTTAGGCATTCATTACACGTGTTGCTGATAAGGCGGGGTGCTTACACCCACAGACGCAGGGACACACAGACAGGACACCCACAGGAACAAGGGCAAGAACACGGCCGAGAACAACAGCAACAACAACAACACTGACATGACGCCGCTGATAAAAGTCAACAATATAAATTAATAAAGCTGGCAGGCGCGAGCGGCGAGAGGCCCCCAGGGATCCTGTTCAATGTCCTGCGTGTTTGCCATAATAATATATTTCATTCGAATCAACAAGCCAGCCCAAGACAGCTCGCAGGACACGAAGGACCCTCGCCGGAGATATATTCATACATTTTAAAATATGCACATTATGGCCAGGAGTAAGCTGATATTTATGCTAATGAACCGACGACAGTTGCCCCTGGACGAGGCCATTCATTTCCCTCGGCCGACTGCCAAAGCAATTACTATAATTGCTCACTCGCCCAGGCTCCCGGGAGGAGCTACAGAAAAATTAGAAGAAGAGCCTGGGTCCCCCCACCACCACACACACATCAATATTCATTTAATTCGCATGCAAAACTTTCTTCTTGTTTGACTTCCACAAAGAACGGGGCCCGAAGTTTCGCCCATCAAATCAAATATCAAAGCAACACGTGTGCGGAACACAAACACAGACTCACAGCGAGGTCATCAAAGACCGAAGTCTCCGGAGTTAATGAGGGCAAGATGTTGCCACATTCGGTCCAGGAATGTAATTAAAATTTTGCACAATATATTGCTAGCTTTGCACTTCACACGCTCAGTGGATAAATCTGATATTGGATTTTTACCACGCGTTTCCCATCGATTAATTTTAATTTGTGGAGAAATGTTTCGAATTCAAATTCTTCAAATTGTTATTTAAAAATGAAGTGTTTTAATTAAAGAAGAATAAAGACACTTTAATAAATCCTGAAAACAGTTGAATTTGGTTTAAAAATGCAATGCATTTTCTATTAACAAATTTATACAAAATAGTCAAGGTATGAACTGAAGTTAATATTCAAGTTATAAGTGATTTTTTTGCTAACAATTTAATCAAAATCTCAGACATTCAAACCCATCGAAGACAGGAAGTAATGAGACCAAGATGGCTGCCACATTTTAGCCGAGAATGTAATTAAAATTTTTCGCAATATGTAGCACACTGTCTGGCTAAAATCAATATTTGATTTGATTGAAGCATCTCGCCATCTCTCCTCCCGGGAGGCCTCCTCCAATCATTTGTTGATTGCGGCGGCCGCAGAATCAACAGGAAGCGAGAACTCGGAAAACTCTTTGGAAAGCTCTCTGCAGAGTGGCGGAAAACTCTGGAGGCTGGAGCCAGAACAAATCAGCGGAAAGTAAACTTCATTAACATTTCAATATTTCGCTTCGGTTTTATTTTTTCGTATTTTTTTACGCATTTACTCAGGCCCCTTTGCAAATCAGTTTGCTGATTTTTTACATTATTTATTCAGACTTTGCGCCTGTTGCTGTCATTGCTCTTTCTGTGCGCTTCATTTGGGTTCCTCGCCTTACCTTGGCGCATTCATTAGGTGAATGACTTCAGCTCCCATAAATTGTGCACGTGCCACGCCCCCCATTACCATTACCAGTACAAAAGGCCAAAGAAAAGTCTGCTTCGATGTCGAACACAAAGGAATTCCAATTTTAATTCTTCTCGAAGAGCCAAGCGACAGAGCTTCAAGACTTGGCCTAAAATTTATCAGTAGCCAACAAGAATAGGAAAAGGACTAAGTACTAAGCCAAATTGTATTCCCAACTCTCAAGGTGGCCAAAATTCTAGGAAATTTGTAATGGGTTGCCTTCTTAGAACTGTCGCATCAACCAGATAGCATCAACGCGTTTATATATTTCCCTCTGTCTGTAAATAAAATCATAATAGCACTCAACATTTTGAGAGCCACAAAAACTAATGGCATTAATATTATTTGAAACAGCTTGAAAGGCATTACGGCCATCGCACTTTTCATTATCACCCCGGGGTCTTAACTGGCCCTTATTTCCCAAATACGCGCCCAATTAAAACATAATTCATGGCCAACAGCAGCTTAGTGCTCTTTATGCTCCCAATGGCTCCCCAGTGAGCATTTGTAACTGCACAACAATAACCGGGGCAGGAAAATAAAAATAAAAGGATGGAGGATGAGCGGAGCAGAGATAGAGAGACAAGGACCAGAGGTAAGCAATGGCAAGTCGACTTTAATTTGTTTTTCGTGTGGCCCGGAATGAACTCTCCGCCAGTTCGGGGCGTAACATTTGTGGGCATATAAAAAAATATCATAACTATATATAGTATATGTACGGAGAGAAGCTCACGGCTCACGGCTCAGAGCTCAGAGAAAAATGTAAACAATTTTTTTGGGCAACCAGGAACATGTATGGCTTTTTATGAAGCCCCGGATGGTGCAGAAAGCAGGCCAATGGCCAATGACCAGCGGCAAATGGGCAGACAAATGCACTGGGGTGCCACAAACAGACAGTCGGACCACTGACCCACTGCCCAAGTGAGCAGAGGAGCCGGAGGAGCGGCGGAGCAGGAGTGTGGAGCGGCATAACGAGCGCTTAAATAATTAATATTACTCATACGCAGCGTTGGATGCGACTCCTTGGCGCGCTCGCCCGGTATAAATCATAAAACGTGCACTCAGCGCGCATATTAAATCCTTCGGGCTAATGAACACTGAAACTGATTGATGAAGCCGAGACGCTCTCAACCCCTTCTCAGAGCCCAGCCCTGTCCAGAATGTATCTGGTATCTGTATCTTTGTAACTTCAATTAATAACGGAGCGCGAAAAGTTTCACTTTGGCAGTGGCAGCAGCAGCAGCATTAACATTTTGCATTCATTCATTAGCAAAGAGCCAAGCAGAACAAACTTTACTTTTTGCGATGATAAATTGTGCAATTTTTGGAAAACTTAACCTTGCCGGAGGGAGGGAGGCGAATCAAACCTCCCTCCCTAATTCATTTTCATTTAGCCCCGGAATATGAAAATGGAAAAATATGTGACCCTTTTTATACTTTTATGCCCCGACACTCCTAATCAAGATAAACAGAGGACGGCAGTATATCAAGTTGTCAGATGTTTAAGAGGATTTCTAGGTTTCCTTTGAATGTTGCAGCCATAAATTAGAGGAATTTAATTAAAAGTGAAGGTAAGTATGGCGAAATAACATAGTGCATTAGCTTTAAAAACTTCTCATGTATTTAAAAGTGTTAAAAATAAAAACGTTTTTAATTTTCAGTCTTAAATAATCCCTTTAAGGAGTATCAATTAGTCTAACCTCTTAACCGCAGGACATTGACATTCGTCTTGCTGTCCGCCTTTGTTGTTTCTTGGGTTCCCTGGGACAGGACATAATTTGAATTATTAATTAGCGCGTAATTAGTCGGGTTGAGGTTCGTTCGCCTTGTTTTTTCCTTGGGGCCCTGACCACGTCTTGCGGACATAATTTTAATACCCCTACCCCCAGAGCCTTTGATCATCCCTGGGATTCTACGTCTTTTGATTACCTAATTCATTTACCTCTTTGGCCGACACCAAAAGTTTTCCGCTTGTAGAATGCATAGAAATTTATTGGGCAAAAAATAACTCATTATGTGTCAGCCTTTCACTCCCGAGAGCCCCTCGCTTGACCCAATTAAGAAAAGGAACTCAAATCCGAAAGTTTCGCTTTATGCTGCCACAAAAGAACCCCTCCTGAAATCCCCCAAATAAAGGGCCAACAACCGCGACTGTCCGCGCAATTAAAGCCACTGTGCAGTGGCTTATCGACTCAAGGGGCCACGAGCAGCCCCTCGAATGATCCTCGGCACAAACTCAAACTCAAACAACATGCAATGACAGTTTTATTTATTTTTCAGCGCTGTGCTTAAAATAGTCAAAAAGTTTTAATGACTTTACGCTGGCTAAGCGACAGCGTGCCAGAGCCCCGATATACCGCCGTCAAGGGGAAATAATAATAAAAAGCGGAATTCGCAAAATGAAGCCGCAATCTTGACTGAGTTGAGTGGCATAAAAAGTCAGAGGCAGAGCCGAGAACAGCAAAAATCGTATACAAATTAAATGTAAATGCGTACAAAAGCAGTTGTTAAATGTCAATTCGAATTTTCATAGAATTTTGATAAGCCCCTGGAAGAGAGGAGGCGTCACCGAACCCTCCTCCATCCATCGCTAGTTTTCTCTGTGAAAATCCGAAAATGGCATAAAATTACGTCAATAAAAAAAGGTAGGCGACAACAGCTCGCATTTATATGCATGCACGAGGGTCTGGTTTGCTCACCTCTCCCCATTTGCATGCATATAGAGTATGTATCGGGTGTGCGGGTATTTATAAGCAGGGGACCCCTCGGATCCCTTGGCATTTTATCGAGCAAACTTTCGACATATAATTCACACCAGCTGCTAATTTAAGCGCCCGAATTAATGACTCCGGCATAAAATTCTACGAGCCCTACACGACTTTAGACGGGGGTCGCAGGGTCCTCGTAAATACCCAGCTTAAGCACGCGACGGGACATGGTCAAAGGTCGGGAGTCGGGGTCGGATCAGCCAGATTCAGTCATAAAACCCCTATAAATTATATGCCGCCAGTGCCGTCGGAGCTTTGATTACACTTGGTGGGTGCGAAGCCTGTATTTGATTTTAATTTGATTAATTACGGGTGCCAAAGCGCTTCTCTTACATAATTTCTGTATTAAAAAACTTGATACCAATGTCAAAACGACTATATTAACTTTATGGAAAAAATTGTGCTTTTTTTCAAGAACTTTCACAGTGTCAAAATGGCGCAAAAGTTTGTCCGAACTAAGTTAACCAACTGCTGTCCCCGAACACAGTCCAAACACTTCAGTAAAATATTATTTCATTTCCTTTAAGCCGCATTTCAGTGACCAAGTTTTTATGCCTTCGCTTAGCTGCAGCCCGCAACTTTCAAATGCCGCACAATATTTAAACTTTCCCCAATTATAAGTTCAATTATGCCTCCCTCTCTCCCTTTGGCTGCCTTTGCGTTTGTGTTAACAACAAGAACTGTTTAATTTCGGCCAAAACATTTGCTCTACTTTATGGCATTATAAAAGAGCAAACCAGAAACGAATTTGTATTTTCACGCTGTCCCCTGCCCTCCCCGCGCTTGGCAACAGTGTTGAACATGGCCAATTTGCTGCGGACAGAGGTCCTCGGGCGGACCCCGTCCCAGGACCTTTTGGCCGGCGGAACTTTGACGTTTCGGTCTCTCAAAGTTTTGAAGCTTGACAACAATATATATATACACTATATAGGTATATATGTACTCATAGAGTCCCCTCTGGGTTAGAGTATGATTAAATCAGAGCCGCACAAACTGCATTATAAAAGTTATAGAAAAAATTGGTAAACAAGTAGACGATAAACAGAGAATCCAGCGCATAAAATTGCATTATGCCTTGTGCCTTGTGCTGTTGTATTTTATTCGGCCAATTGCTGTTGTTTGTCTTTAGTTTTGACTTAGTTTGTTATTTTCACAGCAATTTAAAGAGGACAGCGAAAAAAAGAACCTAAAAAACGTAGTTGTTGCAACGAAAACGCAAATAAAATGCAAATGAAATTTGTGCTAATAAAATTCAGTTACAAACTTTCGGCAATGGCATACGAAAATATTGCTCACTGGCGACTGCCGCGGAATGCGTTATTTACACAGTCCGTCCCTTACACACACCGGCCCAGCCGCCCACACCCACACCCACACCCACACCCATGCCCACATGTGCTGCTGTTGCTGTTGCTGACCTGGTGTTGCATAAATTAAGGCACCCGCAATGCATCGCATTTGACATTTAAACCGCTCGACCGCCACAAAATTGGCAACTGCCATCCGCAGATGGTTTTCGCCATTCACCATTTTACCAGTTTCCAGTTGCCATTTACCGTCGCGTTTTAACCCGGTTGCCTAAGTGAATTTTCGCGCTGCAATTGACGCTCAGCAGCAGCACACATGGCACATAGCACATCGCACATCGCACATCGCACATCGCACATCACGCATACGCCGTGTGCAACTCGGGGGTTAATTGCGGGCGCTTAAACGATTCAGCGCGATGAATGCTATATGAGGCCCTCGATCGCCACAGGATCTGCCCTGCCCGTTCCGGTTACAAACATTTCATTAGCAGTCGAGGCTTGACTTTGCGTTTCTTTTCATTTTATGGATTTAATCCGATTGTAGGGGAAATTCACCAGTTTTCACTGGCCTTCGGGTATTTGAATATGTGTAAATCCATTTAAAAATATTTTTAAGGTATAACTGCAGACAAACAATACAAAACATACAATATTTTGTTATTCTCCTTAGGGCCAAAATTTATTTTAAATACTTTGTAAAATGTATACATTTATTTTATAAATTTTTAAAGGCAATTCATCCTAAGTAGGGAGCGTAAGTTAATTCACTAACCTTTAAATCATCACTCACATAGTTTTTTATTAGATACAAAAATATTTTAATAACTTAACAGAACAAAGATCCGACACAAATTTAAAATAGTTTAAATTTGACCCCATTAAGCCCGAAACCTCTTAAATTTCCAAACCTAAGCATCACGTCACTTAATTTATACATTCCCCTGGCAACTACCGGAATAATAGAATCTCAAAATTCAAATCAGCCCAGTTAAGCGCCCAAACTAGTTGGCACTCAAACGGATACATTCTGTGAGATATCCCCCACACCGCCTCATTACCCGCAGTCCATCTTTGATCCATCTGAAAGACAGATTAGGCAAACTTTATGCCCCGGGCCATTCAAATTGCTGCTTGACCCAATGGCCCCGCCCATTAAAAATCTCTGGAGAGGATGGTGCTGTGCGAGGACGAGGACGAGCCTCGAGCCTCGAGCGCCATTATGTCCATGTCAGTGTATCTGAAGGGGCACTCCTTGTCGCCGGCTGAATTTCAGCATCAGTCTCATCTCGAATCCGCATTAATTTACGCTCATTGTGCGAGGGGTGTGCGGGCGCTGGCGCTGGGTGGCAGTATCTTCGACGGGGCTCCTATGTATCGCTTTGTTTTGCATTGTCACGCAAAGTGTTGCTTGCAGGGTGGGCTCCCCCTCATTCTGATCCTGATTCAGGTCCTGTGCCCCAACAATCCCCCTCCGCCTCGATGTTATCGTGCATCAACAAGGCATAATAAAGAGGCCACGCTCATCCACTTGGCTAAGACAAAAGGAGCCTTGGTGTTTGCTTCTGTTTCGACTATAGCCGCCATCATTCACACCCCGCTCCGCTGACAGTGGCGGTACTTAGAAAAATATATTAGGAATATATTTTTAAAAATATTTTAAGCTCTATAAGTAAGCAAACAATACTTTTGTAGAGTTATTTTAAACATTTATAAAGTACTATATATTAACAAAACTTTATTGAAACCTTTTCATACAAAATCGAAATACACTGTTTCTCCCAGTGCATCTAACTTGTCGCCCCGCCTTCCGTGAAGCATTTGCACCCAGCTTGACTTTTTTAATATCCCTGATATTTGCGCCTGTTATCATTCGATGGATGCTATGCCGCCTGTGGGCCTCCTGCTGTGTCTAGTTGTTGGCCATTCCCCATTCTTTGGGCACCCGCCCCACCAATGAAACTCCGCGTCCTGCAGGGGTAGGCCTACCCCCGCCCCTTAACCGTCACTCCTCACCGCTCCGGGGCCGCTGCTCTTGTTATTCATGTCGTCATTTCCTATTGTCGTCGTTGCTGTAATTGTTGTTGCCATTCTGGTTTCAGCCGTCGTCCTACATGCGCGCCCAGCAACTTGTTTTCATTTTACGCTTGCCTGCCGCCTTTCAGCCGCCCCTCCCCCTTGGTGCCACCCCCCCTATGCCATCCCAATGCCGCCCCTCTAAGCACCACAGTCGCCCCTCTTCCAGCTGCTGTTGTCATTTTGTACAATTTTGCGCTCTGATTTTTAAATATAATCCAAAAGCAACGCTACTGCCACTGCTGCTGCTGGTCCTGTATCTGTATCTGTACACTTAAGAAAAAAAATTACAGGGTTTGGGAAGCAATTTTAAAGGTTTTTGATTTTATGTAAATAAAGTTTCTACATTTTCTTTGCATTTCCTTATGAAAGCTAAAATTTGTAATACCATTTTCAACCAAGTGAAGAAAAGTGGGGAGTATTTCTTTTACAGAATACTTTTAAGCCCTTTAATAATAAATATTATATTTCTTTTTAAATAAGACTTGTATATTTGATCAATTTACTTTATTAAAAGGAAAAATAACAAACTTTCTCTGAATTGTTGGGTGGCCCAAGTCACGCGATATCGCGAAATCCGCTTTAGCGGAAATCTAATTGCACATCATCTCTCCTTCTCCACGCCCCGCTTGCACCCCGCGCTTCCCCCGCATTTCCTCCATCTTTCCCGCTTTTCCTCGCCCCCTCCCTGCCATTTGGGATGCTGGCTGTGGCCGTAGGCTGATTTTAACATAATGCTTTTTTAAATGCAAAGTTACAAACACTCGCTTGTTGCCCGCTGCTTCGGCCCCAAAGCGACCCCAAGCCCCGCCTTCTGCCCATGCCCCAGGCCCCCTTGGACCACCCCCTTGGCCCGCCCCCTCTGGTCCCCCCTCTCCTGTGTATTAGCACATTTTATGGCAGCGTCCGCAGCCAACATCCAGCATGGCATTAGCATAAAGCAGACACAAATGGCGAAAAGGAATAAAATAAAACAAGTCGGAATTATTTCGCCCCATCATAGAGCTCGACCTTTTGATACCCACCCCCTGCGTATTTCTTAAACTAGCATCTTATTATCTATATATATTAGTATTTAAAATATCTTGTCTGCGTAAATAAATGAATGCCTCAATTTACTGCAGGATAATTGGCGCAAATTAAATTGGATTATCGGTCATGTGTAAGTAAGACTTCCTTTCTGACATTATTATCGTCATCATTGTTAATTGTCCAAGCTGAAAATTTAAATTTTGGCAACTTACAACTTAAGCCTCAACAGAATTTTCAATGCCTGCAAGACAGCATGAAATATAAATAGCCCAGAAGATGGTATTCAAGTAGCAATCATGTGTCCTTGTGCAGATATATATGCTAAATAATTAAAAGGTGTCACATTACAGCTAATTTTAAACATCTAAATTTTTGCTAAAATTAAAATGTTACATAAATTTAAAACATATTAAACAATCACAAATATAATTTTGACATAAGAAAACCGTACTCAGTGATTCCTTAATTCTTGTTACCCAAAAGAAAAATGCTAAGAATAAAAATAATTCCTTTCTTTTAATTGAAGGCTTAACTGAGACTAATTAGACTCCGCCACTGGCTGCTCTCTGGGTTACAGGGTATTAATGCCCTTACACAGCACATACTGAAATATATATTTATAAATTAATTTGCGGTCGCGTTGACATTTGACTTTTCCTCATGTGGCCAGCTTTCTTTTAATTAATGTAAATATTTTTGCTACTCAGACCGCTCGCCGCAGCGCACCGCACCGACCCGGCTAAAGCATTCGTAACGGTTGGAAATTCCACGAGGTAATGCATTTTGGCAAATGTTTGGTCATAATCAAATTGCAACCAATGGCCCGATAAACACTATTGACAACGAACGCATTTGGACGAGATCAAACGGGCTTCCCGCACACGAAACTCACACAATTCATATTCGAAGTTTGTCGAACAAATATTTGGCCGGATAAAACCGAAGCGAAAACTAAATTTTAATTAACTGCTGTCAGGGCAGGCCGGAGGATTTGCTGCAAAGCGGTTGGCCACTAAAATAGTTTTTCGGCACACGGACAGGTGAGTGTCAATAAATCGAGTTGCCGCAGATAGCTTACAGAGTCATCAGTTTACCGCTGGTTTTTTCAATTACTTTTAGCTGGTTTTTACCAACTAATTTCAGGCAGATTTTTCACCCTAAACCATTGATTAATTTAGATTTTACTCTTTCTAAAAACTCTTTCAGCGAGTACAAATTTAAAACTCTAAAAGGAACCACAAATACCGTATAAAGTCCTCAGTTTCACGCTGATTTTGTTAATTACTCGCACTTTTGGTTGAAAAGTTACCGACTAATTTAAGTTCAAGAGTTCCACGAGTATTTGGTGTGCAGCTTTCCGCGATTTTCCACTCTCTTCCACATTCCCTTTGCCGAGCGGCAACACGGCGTATAAGCAATATTCGCGCAAATTGAGCATTTGATTTGACTGGCAAACGTCGCCACCAACTGCCTTTGACAGCAGGCATCAGCTCGAGAGCAATCGAATAAGGAATAGCAGAGTAGGAAGCTGTAAGTTGGTGGTGGAGCAGGGACCAGGGGCAGAAGGCAGACCAAAAGGAAGAAAAGCTGAATAAAAGAGGAGCAAAAAGGCTTCAATGTGACACTCTCTTTTTTTCCTGCTCAACGCCATTTCCATTTACGTTGTTTACATTTTGCCAAGGCGTGTTTTTTGCTGCCAAAAGGCAAACGACACCCGCCGCTCGCTCGCTCCATGGGATGCGATGCGGGTCATGTAATGGCCACGGCCATGTCGCATAGGTGGGCCTAGATAATGCACAGCGAGAAAATCCACACCCGGCGGACGACTGGCTGCGGCGATAACGTCACTTTGCGACTTAGTCCGCCTGCATGAGTTGATCAATTTATTGAATCAGACACATCTTATCAGTTCTTAGTCGGGAAAATCGCTTAAATTAAGTTTTTACGCAGCGATTGCTGCGCGAGACATTTGCACTTGGAGAAACTTTAAATGGAAATGGATATAAAACATATGGAAAATATCTATTTAAAGTAGGCTTTTAAACACAAAATGGGTGTTAAATATAGGCTATTATTTCAAATTCTTAAGAGATTTTTCAACACTATTTCTGTAACGTAATAATCAAATACCAATTTAGTTTCTGGAATAAAACAAAGAAAATGTACAGATTTTTCTAGCTTATTTCACTGAATTTTTTCCAGTGTATCTGGCGTTAACTGTGACAGCAGCGATAACCGAAGCCTTGCTTGTTTTGTGCTCGACTCAGCAGCACCGAGAGAGTTGCGTGTTTATTTTTTTCACCTCAGACCCACTCCGCACTCCGCTATTCCTACCTCTCTTTTTTTGTCACTTTTAGCTATCGGTGGGTGTGCGAATGGTTGGGCTAAGGGGGAGGGGCTGTGCGTCTGAAATCGGTGTGAGAGTGTATTAAAGGAACATCTGGCGGACCGCCCTTTTCCTGCCCCGGGGGCAACGCCTTTTTCCTTCCTTGGCCTGCTTAAATTTAATTTAAAGGCTCAAAGGCCACAGCAAACAAAAATCTGGTGGCCATATATTTATGGGCGTGGCACATCGGCACATTGACACAGCATCATTGGCATCAGAATCAGAAATTAGCGTGACCGAGCCTTAATTGTGGACCGAGGACCGGCTAGGACTCGAGCACAATGGGCCTTTGTTGGCCAAGTTGGGTTTGGGAGAACCCGTTAGAGATTCGGAGCAAACAGGCAGTAAGTCATGGGAACAGCAGGAAGTTGGCCCAGACCAGTAGAATTTTGGGGAGGCGCGTCAAGGGGTTAAGTCCGGCCGTTGTCCTTTGTTGAACCCCGCCCTCGAGGGCGACCTTTGTCAGATTTAAACACTTTCGGACACTTGAGTTCGACCCCGTTATTGAGACTTCACTTTAAATTAACATAATTTATCCTTTTCTATTTCTTTTACGCTTTTTTAAGACTTTCTTTACACTTTCGGCATTGTCCGAGGGATTGTCCCTTCCATCGTAATAGAAAGTAATGTAATGCGCTTTGTGTTTCCTGGCCGATGATGATTATTATAAGTTCCAGTTTCGGTCGCCCTTTTTATTGCCCAACCTGGGTCTCCTCCGACCATTAACCGAAATGAGCGCAATTCAAAATAATATCCCCGGACTGGGTCCCAAAACTTTGCCAGGATGTCCCAGCAGGACATCGTCCTTGTCGCTGCTGATTGTTTCGCAAAGATTCAGATTCGCACTTGGGATTTTCGGGTCTCGTGTGGGGATTCATTCAACGGCAGCGAACTTTCGGCTGGCCGGCCAAAAATCATAAATCTTTTTAATTTCATTGATCAACTTTGGCCGGCGCAAACTTTTGCCTTGCCTTGCCCCAAAGAAAGTTTCGCACTTGACTCCCGCAGGACATATTTTGCCTGGCATTTAAATCGATGGCAGATAAATATTAAACTTAAAAAACTTCCAATTCATTGCTGCAAAATTATGTGTTGCCTCGCTTTTTCGGCACGATTCTTTTTCGCTTGATGGAGCAGCAATAAAAAATCATATTTAACGGCCACCGACATCGCCGATCGGCCGGAAGAGGTACGGGAAAACAACACGGCGCAGCCGGAAAATAAATAAATGCCATCGAATAAACAAAGAAAGGACAACGATTGGGTATAGTTGCGGCTCCTATGGCACAGATAAGGAAGCTTATAAATTGAAGTCGAGTGGACAGTGATTGGAAAAATTAATGGGGCATATACGCAGTCCCGGAAAGAGGAACCCTTCTGGGCTTATGAAGTTGAAGGAAAAGGAGAATTAGCAGGAAAGAATACCCAGCCTAAGTTTAATGTTTGACAGAAGTAAATATAATATAATGAGACTATAAAGTGTATTGTTCAATGCTTCTTTAATAAATATTCGAAAGGAAAAATTAAATATCCTTACCTATTTGAAATACTTAAGAAGAACATATTTTTTTTGGTTTTTCATATTGATCAAGGAAAAATAAAGACTGTAATAAATCAGGGACAACTCTTTCTCTTCCTTCTTTGGCTATGCGGGAATACACTGATTTTCCAGCTCATGTCCTTCCCTAAAGTATTCAGAGTCCACACACAACTTACATATTACAACTCGTTAATAACTTCACATGTTGCGAAGGAACAGCGTCCTGGCTTGTTTCCGTAAATAAACTTCGGCGAAAATGTTTGCGCAATATACAAAAACTTTTCAATTGTGGAAATCGCTCCTCGGGCGCACCCCACGTGCAGCTCGAAGCTGGGATTGCGGAATTGAATTAAGAACTCCATAAATAGTGCTGAAATGAGTAATGAATGTGAATTGCAGGTCTCACCCCTTACTATAAGCCGCGAGAGAGCTATTGACAGCTGTGGGCGTAATGCAATATAAGTTCCGCTCAGAGGTGAATCAAAAGGAGAACCGGTAAGGTCCCCTTAATGCTTCCATTCATAAAGGGATTTAATAAATAAAATCTTCACAATGGAAATGACGGTTTTCCCGTTATCGAAAGCCATTCCGTGATTTCGCCTGCTCCCCTTCGCTTTTTTGCTCCTCGGGCTCATTTAAGAAATATTTAATTTCGAGAAAATGAATTATAAATGCAATTTGCCCCACTGCGCAGCAGGGTGCTCTATTCCATGTTTGGCTCCCGCTTTCCTTCCTTATGATGCGTCTTTGTCCTCTGATGGCCTATGCAGAAAATTAATTACGCCGCTGAAAGTTGATTCCCGCTCACAGTCTAAAGTCTGTAGACGCGGCTGCGGATGCGGCTGCGGATCCGGAAGCCCTTGTGCCAATGCGACCACAACTGACCCAGTTGTTTAATTGAATTGAAGCCATAAACACTTGGAGAGCCGGAGCCACGGCCGCACAAAACCGATGTGAGCGCGAGTCGGGAATGAAAAATGGCCACGGCCAGGAGCACTCGTTAAATAACTTTAATTAGTAGTGCGAGTGTGGCCATCAATCACCTTTGAGCGAGAGCGAGAGCGGTGGAGAGAGCGAGTGCGAGCGGAAACGGAAACGGCGGCGGAAACGCCAGCGGAAGCCACGTGGCCATTGCTAAGCATTTTGACAGCTGAGCCTGTCGCTTATGCAACAAAGCACACATACTCGCACACTGGCGGAAAACTTGGCACCTAAAATCGGGCACTTAGTTCACGATTCAAGAGCTTAAATTAAACTAACTATTAGAGAAGTTAACTTAACATGTTCTTTAATAACAGATATTGGCAATAAGCTAGTACTAAGGATGAAGTTAATTAATAAATGAATTTAATTATTAACGAGTATTAAAACGGCTTTTAAAAAATAGATTTAAGAGATATTTTTTCTATTTGTTGCTGACGTTAAAATTTCATCAGATTTGGATATGTATACCGAACTATTAGTCTTTCTTGTATTTTTTGGCACCAAAATCGTACAACCGTGGCTAAGGCAAAACATTTTTAATCCCCACAATATTTTTTTTAGAGACCACCAAAATACCTAAAAAAAATAGCGAACGGTGTAAAACCAGTTTGTTAAAGAAACGAAATACTGTCCCGACAGTTAGAGTTTGCGTATTTATTTTAAAAATGTTTCCAAATAAATGTGATTACTGTCTTGCAAATTTAATCAATGTACAAATATTTACATTCATACGAATATTTTGTTACCTTGTTTTAAATATTTGATATCGCATTTTTGATTTTAGAAATATATGAACGCTATAACCCTTAGAATGCGTCTTAATGTCATTAACTTTTAGGTCCCCCTTCGACATCAACGCACATATTACAAATTTGTGAAGTAAAATTTTGCCATGACCAAACTAACTTTTTGGAAAATTACTTTTACTGGGTCGACTTTTCCCCCTGTGCACACATGCACCACGCTATGTACCAAAAAATTAAGGAAATACGAGAAAGCAAGGAATTAATCAAATTGCAAATTTCATCAGCGTGGCGAAAAAACAAGCGCAGATGCGGAGCTCCCAGCGACAGCCAGCAAAAGTTGTTGACATCTTCTGAGCCAACACGTAGCGCCAGCAACAAGAACACACAAAAAGTAGTAAACACTTGACGAGAGCGGCGGCAGGCGGCAAGAACAACACGGACCAACAGCTCAGCAGCCACTACTGCTGCCAAAAGAGAAGAAAGGACCGGGGCTACAGCAAATGTTTGCTTAAAAATGATGCGAGTCGCCTCCACCCTCCGCCCAGGATGAGAATTCGGTAGGGGGCTTAGGATGGTAGTATGGTTTGCCTTAGGATGGGGGGCAGATGCTTCTTCTGGTCCTGACAGATGCAAGACGCGTTGACAGTGACAGAGACAATGATGACGACGATGGTTATGCTGGGGATCATCATGAGGACGGGATGAGGTTGCCAGTGTGGCGTGTTGTGGAGGCCAACATTCGGCATAATCCCACTGGAAAATGTCATTACACCATCTACATAGTACATACTGAAGTTGCCTTTTGAAGTTTTCCGAGTTTTTCGAGTGTGAGGGAGGGGAGACTGGGCCGAATTGCAAGTCGAGCGGGTCGCTTAAATAAGTAAATACGCTATGCGCTGACAGACTGGCACAGTTGTAAATTTCCATATTAAGTGAAAATAAGTTTTGGGGAAATATTTGTGCAAATTAGACTGGCAGTTAAATAACCTATGATGTTAGTTGATGTCACTTCATGAAATGTGATGACAAGTGATTTAAGCCTGAGAAGTAGCATTATATATATAGAAATACCATAAAAACATTTTATGAAAGAAGTACTTCCTAGTTGAAAGAATTTAATGGGAGAATGGGAGATGAGAAGCCTTAATTTTTATATTAAAATTTAAAATAAACCCTTTTTCTAGTTCGTTATAAGTGGATTACTTGACTGGACTAAGTATTCCTTTGGTAATCAAGGAACAAGAGACAAATCCCAAAATAAAAACAAATAAATATTTCAAATACACCTGAATATAATGCTCCAGCAAGTATATAAGGTAATAATAAAGCCCCAGAGGACAAATTCCGCTCCTGTTTGACTTACCAAAATACAAGTGTTCGAAGTAGTCCTTGTCCCGGAGTCTGTTACGGTTACAGTTATTCCTCAGCTCTCCTCAGCCGAAATCGGAAGTCACGCGAGTGCCCGAGTCATTGACAAATGGCCAGGGAACTGGCGCTCTATTGTCTTATTTTTATTTCTTCACGTTTTCCGAGCACTTTTCCGAGTTTTCACTGACTACACTGCCTTCCGCCGGCCCCGCGAATTGGCCTAGTTTGTCTAGAATTTTGGTGTTGTCTTTCGTGTGTTTTTCTTAGGCCTCTCCTAGGCTGCAGTTTTGAGTTACTTGGCACTTGTGTCTAATGCTTTTGTCTGCTTTTCTTGCTTTCTGCTTGCGTTTTTCAGCTTTCTCTTGCGTTTTCCAGACGGGCGACGCTCAGTCTTCGCTTGCACTTGAGAGGAGCCGTTATCTGGGTGGTGTGCCGGTTGTGTGTGTGTGCGAGAGTGTGTGTGTTTGGTGTGTTTTGCAAGTGCGGTTGAATTAGCGAGCGAGACACGAACTTTTGACCCCGTTTCGACAATAACAACACGAGAGGAGCAGAGCAGAGGCTTGTGTACTCCGGCTTTTTGAACCCGCTGCTGCTGGCCGGCTTTTCTTTTTGGCTTTTGCCACACTGAATGCGTTTATAGTTATGTCGGCGACTTAATTTTCGGCGTTTCCTATGGTGTTTTCCCTGTTTATTGATTTAGCAGCTCGTTGTAATAATAATCATAATTCTTTATCACTATTCAGCCTGTCACTTGCACGAACATAGCTCAATTTTGGTTTAGATTGAGAGGATTTACCGCTTTGTTTTCAACACTCTTCACTGTCATAACTCGAATCTCAAGTTTTGGATTTTCCGCACGTTTTACGTAGCTTTCCGAACTGATAAAGGAACGCCCATGGACATGACGTTTTTGGCCAGCAGTGCCTCACGAACTGAACGAGCACGAGCTGTGCGAAAAGCCAGCATCTGAGCTTCTCCTGCTACTTGACAGCTGTGATTTGCGGTACTTTTCGCTCGCGCTCTCTCTTTGGCGCCATCCTGAAAAGTACCATTCTCCACGTGGCGAGCGAACAGCTGTTGCCGCAGATGTTCCACTGCGTTTGCGTACTCACGGCTTACTGGGAAAAGCTGGGAAATTCCCAAAGCTTTGTGTCGTTATGGCTTTGGAAAGTAATGAAACTGGGAATAGTTATGTGTGGCCATTATGGCTTGGCCACCAAGGCGCCGCCTACAAAACGAATTGAACCCAAAAGTTGGCGCGAAAGTCGACACTTCTCGCACACACACACGCACGCACGCATGGGGCGGCAAAAGGGCCATCTTTCCGCTTGGCCAATTTTTGGGGCCAACAAACTTTTCGCATAACAAAAAGCCCAACATTTTTTAACCCACATTTTGGCTTCAATTTACCCCTTACATGGGGTTTACCCAATCTTAGATGGCAAGTATACATACATATATATTCTTTTAACACTTTGAAAATTAAGAAATTAATTTAGAAAGGATTAAAAACATATAGGAAGCGGTAGTTTTTTCTATGTTTTAAGTGCTTAGGATAAGTAATCACGGAAATGGCTCCATTAAAGTCTCAAAATCCGACAAAAGTGCCACAGAAATCTCTTCAGATTTCAAACCATTTAATTTCCTATTCGTATTTACCACCATTCATACTATTAGTATTTATTCAAATTTTTATGTAGATTACAAGTGCTTATCAGCCTCTAATATTCAACAACAATGCCCATCATGTCCGCAGTGACTGTGGCAGTGTCCCTGTCCGCTGTATCCGGACGAGACCCGATCTCCGTCACCCATTTCCTCAACCGCCTGATCCGCGCAGGTGAATCCGCTAAGGTCTCGCCGCATGTTATATCCATCTTCGCCATCCCTGTACAACCCGGGCTTCATCTCCCGTATCTTGAAATTAAGAGAGTTGCTGTAGAGGCTCAGAGCAGCCCGGTTGCTCTTGCGCACATGAAGCGACACATACTGCGCGTTAAAACATTCCACCATGGCCTGCGAGACCTGGTCCATCAGTTTTCGAGCCAGACCGAGGCGGCGGTAGGAACGCTTCACCGCCAGTGAGATGATGTGGCCATACCGACCATCACTCGGGTCCGGCTCCAGTATTTTGCCCAAAACATAGCCCACAATACCTCCCTTCTCGTCCTCGGCAACGTAACTGAGCTGCGGCCAGGTGGTACCAAGGCAAATGTAGTATTTCACATAGTAGTTCTCGGGCAGACACAGCAGGTTGCAGTGGTGCATGCTCAGAAAGTCCCCTGGCTTGGCACAACGGATATTCATCGTTTTCCTTTGTTAGTTCCTCCAATATATCTGCCGCTCCTTCGGTGAAAATCTTAATTCAAATGAATATTATATTGGGACGTTCGACATTTGTCAACAGGCCAACTTTGGGCCGAACAAAAATTTACAATTCCCGAAAAAAAAAACCCGCACTTATCGTCATTACTTCCGTTTAATTTTAGTTACGCTTTATCCGTTAATTAATTACAAAAACCTAATGCATAAAAATGCAAAAAAACGTCGAAACATGCGCACCGTCAGCATTTATTTTTCAGCAACAATGCCCGTCGTGACCGCTGTGGTTGTGGGAGTGTCCATGTCCGCTGGATCTGTGTGAGACCTTATTATCCCCATCCGTCTCCTCATCGCCAACCTGCTTCGACTTGGCCTGATCCTCGTCGGCGAATTCACTGAGGTCGCGCCGCATGGCGTAGGCATCCTCGCCGTCCGCATAGTACTTGGGCTCCACCTCGATAATCTTGAACTTAAGCGAGTTGGCGTAGAGGTTGAGGGCAGCTCGGTTGCTCTTGCGCACGTGAAGCGACACATACTGCGCGTTGAAGCACTCAACCATGGCCTGCGAGGCCTGGTTCATCAGCTTCTGGGCCAGGCCGAGACGGCGGTAGGAGCGCTTCACCGCCAGTGAGGTGATGTGGCCGTGACGGCTTTCCTCGTTCGGCTCCGGCTCCTCCATCTTGGCCAGGACGTAGCCCACGATGCTACCCTTGTCGTCCTCGGCCACGTAGCTGAGCTGTGGCCACGTGAGGCCGTGGTAGAAGTAGTACTTCATCTGGTAGTTCTCAGGCAGACACAGCAGGTTACAGTGTTGCATGGTCATCAGGTCCTCGGGTTTGGCGCAACGGATGTTCATGGTGTGGCTGTTACTGTGGATCGGCTTGACAGTTGGTATCTGCTAGTCTCGGCGAGCTTTCCTAGCTCTGCCCGGTTGCTGTGGATGCGGTTGGTTCTGGTGGTGATCCCAGGCAACTGGCTGCTGCTCCTCCGGCTCCTCCTGACCCAGCAACTCGCGCACAAGACGGAACTTTGAAAGAAAAGCCTTCCAGATGAGAAACCAGCCTGCAACGGAATAGGAAATGAATTTCTTGGTGAGTGACAGATCGGAGTGTGGAAACTTGACTCCCACTATGCGTAATCATCTGCGGGCGCCTGCTTACCCAACAAAATAATGGCTGCGACGAAACTAACAGAGGCTAATATGGTGAAAATGAAAACCAAGCCCGTTTGCAGGGACATTTCAAGGGGAAATCGGGAAATTTTCAGCTTTGAACATTCAAATAACGAAGGGAGTTTGGGTGAAAAATTAAAAACTACTCGTAAATTATTTAAAACTCCGCTATCTAGCAGCAAAAATAAAGGTTCCTTTTAGATTTATGTGATTTCTGGTGCGTTCACAATAAAAAACAGCTGTCAAGCAGGTGTGACCGTTTAACCGAAATGAAAATCCCAAAGGTCCAACTATTGATGCCTAATTGGGAGATTACAACGAAATTAACAAAAGGTTTAAGAAGAATAAGCTTTAACTTAGGGGCATTTATTAACTTTTGTCAAGGGCAACCAGCTTTGTATGGTTAACTTGGTTTTATAAGGTTCCCACACACGCAGCTTATGTTGCCACCAAAAACCACATGGACTTAAAAAACTAACTAAGCAGTCATTTGTCATTGCCGGATAAGTCTGGCGGTTAATAAGACACTATTGGAAATGAGCAAAAGATACTTATTGTCCCGCAATTGAGTTAGTTTTTATTTAATATCCACCTTTATTTTAATTTTATTTATTTTTCGCGAGTGAGCACACTTTACACACTTATACACCGGCACCAGTGTTACCAAAACTGGAATAAAAAAATTTACCAAAATAAATGAATAATACAGCTAAACACAATTAAATTGTATGTTATTTCTGCAATGAAAAAAATAAAATAACTTAAATAGCTTATATTCATTATTTTAAATAATAAATAATTTTACTTTATTTTCACGTCCGGAAAAATATCAATATTCATCAAGATTGTAAAAACAGCTGATTAATAGTAACAAGTTGGCAGCCCCTTACTGAATTCTAATTTTAAAAACTCAACAAATGCAATTTTCTAATTAAACTAACACAAAATGCAAGACTTTTCCGCCAAACGCGATGCTCTATTCGCGTGCCTCGACGATGCCAGCAAAGAGCTGAGAGGCACGGCCCTGGACCAGAGCAAGGCCAGACCGTATTCTATCAACGCTCTCGACCGGGGAAGTGAATCCGGAAATGCGTCCGGATCCAGACAGGTGATGAACTACCGCCACGGACGCAGCATTGAGGCAGGCCTCGAGTCGGCGGACGGAAGTTTGCGACGGATGCGCGGCAAAGAGAGCATTTTCAAGAAGCCCGAGCTGCCCATCGGTCGGTGTTTGAAGCCCCGAAAGACGCCGGATTACCAGGTGAGTCCAATGCTCTTTATCCCTACAATAACACTCTTCAAGTACCTTGGACTTACCGACAGATAAATCCCCACAAGTGGAAGAAGTACTCCCTTGCAGACGTCGATATATCCGATCAGAGCAACTCTGCAGCCGCCTTGTCTTTTCTCCGGGAAATGGATGCCCAGCGGGAATCTGAGGAAGCTGACCACGAATCCCTGGGTACCGGCGGCAAGATCGAATTCAAGAAGACCAGCAAACTCAATCGCAATCTCAAGAAGCTGCAGGCGGAGGAAGTGAACGATGTGGAGGTGGACAAGCCCCAGTTACGGGGCTCCAAGCTGGTGATGCCTGAGTATGTAATAGGTCAAAAGCCGCAGAAACAAAAGAAATCCAAGCCCAAATCGAATCAAAATCGTGCCGCGGGAAAACTCCAGCTTTCCCATTTGGCCGAGGATGACGAACAGGATGAATAGGCTAGGACTTATATACTATAAATCTACTTTTATTATAATTCTAACAGTTAGGTTTCCCCATAACTTTTTAAGAGTGTAAATAGAACTTAATCCGTTCCTGATTATTAAAAATTGAAATTTTATTTAAAAATGCAGTAATTTATCTTTGTTAAAGTATACAAATCGTTTCTAAGATCAGACAAAATTGTCATGCATTTTACTTATTTTTTTTTTAAATTCCAACTCTGTTTAGTGGAAATAATTGAGCTTGACAATTATCAATTAGAAAGACATAATTTTCCTACCCCACACTTTGGGGTATTACAATATGTATTCGATATGAAGGAAAATTAGGGAGAGTATTGTCTCAGAGTATTAAAAACGAATACAACATATATAGCACGCGACACAAAACACATAATCTAAAGGACACACATAAATGCGACGACGATACGTACAGAAATACGGTTGTGAAATGCAAATAGTCAGTCGGGGAATGCTTTCAATATGGGCAGTGGCTGCGAAGGCTACTCCTTGAAGAAGCCGGGATTGAAGTAAAGTTTTTTGTTGAAGCCGAGATTTTCAAAGGCGCCCGTCTGCATGGATCCCTTGAGGGTGCGCATGGTGCCCACCGAAGCGTTTGTCTTCTTCAGAATGTCCTCAAGGTGTGTGTCGTGGGCGTGCTTGGCCAGCATATCGCACAGCGTCTGGATGTACCAGCTGCCCGTCTCCGGGTCCCTGTGGGTCACATAGCCGGGCGTATTTGCATGGCACACCAGCGTGTCCGAGAGAGTTGGCACTTTCGCGCCGGAAAAACCCTCCGTTTCGACCTCCCGCTCCTGCGGCTGCACCACAACTGACGATGGCCCCATGGAATCAAAGTGATTATTCGGTTGACCCTTATCCTCCTGCTCGCCGCGACAAGACGGGAAGATTAGTACCTTTGGCTTGTCCACCAGATAAGGACTAACATTCGCCTGAAAGTGGCTCTTGATTACGTGCGTATCCGCCACGGATCCATCGCGGAACTCCACCTTATCGATCTCCTTCACGCGGTTGCCGTGCGTCATCAGCACCATCACGAAGCACTCGGTGTTTCTGGCGTACGGCGAGGACGTCACCTGGCGCAGCACATCGAAGAACTGCTGTTGATTCATGTTATCATAAGCGAAGATAATGAAGCCCATTAAGCGGAACAGATGTATTAGCGAGTTGCTGTCCACATGGGCGCCGTTCCGCCTACGCTCAGGATTCTGGAAGTCGATGATGTTGACCATAAACAACACTCCGCGGTTGTGACGCGATTCCATGGGATATGTGCCCAACAGCTTGTCGCCATGGATCATTGTTGACATTTTTACCTCCCGCGTTCCCTCAACGGGCTCCGTATAGGGCTTCAGTGGTCCCAGGGGATCGCCAAGGGGCTTCTGCAACGGTAACGGAAATGAGATAAGGAATTGTAAAGCAAACGCAGCTGATAACACAAAAAAAAAAAAATTTAAGTTTATACAATTTTTTATTAAAACGCATTATGTATTAGTCAGTTTTTGGCTGGACTTGTAGAGAGTGCATGCAGATACCACAATGATGGCATCATATGATGAAATTCAGGAACAGGAGTATTTACGGGAGTCCCCAAACTGGTTTTAGCCCCATAGATAACGGGGTAAAGCACTTGACGTTTGGGGGATAGGTACATGTTTTTGCTTTCTGTTTAGCTTGACGAACTGGCCTTGACGGGTGACTCATCTATACCATGCAGGTTAGTGACCCTAGCCTACTGAAGAAATTAGTGGGATAGGTATTGCTTGTATTTATTCTTAAGTCAATATAGGGAAATGGGGCTACAGCTACAATTGGGGCGTAAGACGTAATCTCTATTAGAGTATATATTAGAGTATATTTATTAGAGTATATATTAGTAATCAAAATCAAAGAGCTCACCTTGCTGAAACCGGCTCCTTCCGCCTCCGGCGATTTAGTGTCCACAATGTCTGCCGATCTGCTGTTGGTCTTTCGCTCGGTGATCGATATAAAGGGCACTCTGGCATCGTCATCAACGGACGCCAGTAGCTCGGCGCCTTCAATACAGTTGACGTTTCGCAGGGCAATAATCAGCAGGTTGTAGGCGGTGGGACCGCGCTGGGTGATCTTATGAAAGAGCTTCCGGTGCTGCTCCAACCGGACATCCTCTTCGTCCATGTTGAAGCGCTCCCCGTTGAGGTCCTCCGCATTGCGCAGCATTTGCGTGGACAGGATGCCCTGGCGTACGCACTCGGGGGCTATGCGGCTGTAGTTGGTCATCTTTACCAGCCGATCCAGGTTTTTGCGGATGTGGTCTCGGTGCTTCTGCAGCATTCCAATCTCACGTTCGGGTGGCTGCATTCCGAAGGCGTTGTTTTCGTGTTTTATGGCTTAGTTGCACTTATTTGTAAGTCGAAGGACAGCGGCAGTGTTCAATCTCCAATTGGCAGTGATATTGGCAATGAGTCACCCTCAAGGTTTTTCCGTGACTGGCTTTTGGCTTTGGCACTCCGTTCGCGTCTTTGTCTCCTCTCGGGCTGTTTTCGTTTTCGACTGCGCTGGCGGAGCAACAGGCAACGCTGGGGAGCACTGTGTCCTTATTTTTTCAAAAGCAAATTAAGTATGTATTGCACTTGGATAATATTGCACAAGGATTTTATGTATAAGATTTCTTTTGAAACAAAAGGATCAGTGCCAATGCTCGCTCTCTCTCTCTCTCGATCGCAGCCGCGTTCGTTGCCTCTAAAATTCTAAGTGATGTAAGAGTGCCCGTTGTGCTCACGACGAAAAATACCCTTTCTACAAATCAGCCAAAAAATACCGCCTGCAAGCAACATAAAAATACCAACGCCAAGCCACACAACAATTTCAAGAACAAAACAAGTTAGCAGCTACGCTGGCTCAGCTGATTTTATTTTGAATTCAGATTTCGAAAAAACAAAAAAATAAATGGAGGAAAACGAAAGTAACCCGGAAACAGATAAGCCCTCGGTGAAAGTCACCCCGAATACTGGTGTCCTTAAAAGGGACGTCAAGCTGCGTTTGGAGAGGTACTTGAACAGGCGCGGCTTCTCGCAGCAAAACCTCCTGGCAGTATCCAAATTCCGTGAGCAAGACCTCTCGAAGGAGGTGCTTGGTAAGTTTTCTAGACGGGACATCAGAATACTTTAGCAATATAAACAACACCGATTCAACCTAGCCTACGTGTCCAGTATGTACGACTGGGCAAGCGAAAGAGTCGCCGAATGTGACTCCGTGAGCCTGAACAACATCACCCAGTGGCTGGAGCTGATAAAGGATGCCGACCTCTCCAATCGCTGCGAATATGAGGCGGCTGCCGTTATGAATTCCATAGTGATGAATGAGAAGAAGCCACCACCAGAAGAACTAAATGGCATTGACCTGAAGTAAGAATAAAACTAGTTCTAAGGCAGCCACTTTGTCAGTGATGTCCCGTGAACATTAAAATTGTTTAATATACTATATTTCAGTGAGGCCTACACATTTCTGGAAAATGCGCTACTTGGCCAGCCCCAAAAGAAGCTAAATGAAGCCACCAGGGCGTTTATGTCCAGAGAAATTGAAGTGAGTTATCCCCACTGATTTCTCCTTCGGAGTTCTGAATAATAAAGTGTACGTTACCCACAGATCCTTATAGCCGAGGCCAACACTGATGAGTCAGATGACGTGGCTCGGAGCATGGGACAGAGCCTGTACCACGAGCAGGACTATGACTATGTGGCGCAGCCGAACAAGGCTAGCCTGGATCCCCTGTTCCTGGACGAAAGGGAATAATTATAGACCGCCAAACATCTTTATCATTTCCACACATTTATTAAACATTTAAATTCAATTTTTGTTTTTATACGTACATTGTCACATTTGCATTTGCACTTTGTCGCTCCATTATCAATCGCTTCCTTGCTCTATACATATTACTATGCCGAATGATGCCCCGAACCATTGTACGTATTAGTTAATATTCGATAATTACACTCATAATTAAGTACTTGACTATAAACAGCTTTAGCACATTTAAAATCTAGAATTCCTTTAGTTGTACACAATTACTTCAAGTAGGTGTAAGTACACGAGTATAAGAAAAAGTTAAGGTTAGGGTACCTTGGCCTTTGGATTCTCTCAATTGCATAACATTTATAGGGCATGATTGTTTTCAATGGTTGCTTGTCGCCAATTAGCGTTGCATAGACTAGAGTATAGAGATTTGGTAGTTTAGTTTTTGTTTTGCTTTGACTAGCTTTGTTTTAAACTTTAAGAGGCATAAAAACAGTGGAGTGCTGCTTGACTCTCATAGCATCACAATAGAATCACAAGAGACAGAGTTGGCTACGTTTTGCATTTGCATTTTTAATTTCATTTCAGGTTCTAGGAGGTCACACACTTACGATAAGATAACCGCAGAAGATTCCGCATACATACGTTCAAAGTTACATATACAAATTCGAATACAAATATAATACCCTTTGATATTAACCGTAGTGTTTTCGTTAATCAATCAAATGCAATTCAATAATGTACATAATATAACTCTTAAATGTTCAGTCCAGTTTGAGCTTTTGGTTTTCCCCTTTTTCTTGGTTTCTCTTTAGCTTGTGTAATTAATTAATTAAAATTAAGTAAATCTAATTATTTATACGTACGATTAAACGCTAGTAAACCATATCGATATGCCTGGTCTAAGCTCCCGAAAATGTAACCGAAACGAGCTTTAACAACGAAAACTAAGGACTAGGACTCAACACAATGCAAAGCAGATTCGGGTGCATGGCAAGGATATGCTGGAGTTTCAGGATCATTAGATCGTGGGCATCAACCAAATGCGGACCCCGCAGGATCGAACGAACACAACGAAGACCACAAAACAAACGCAACAGCAACGAATAATTATTATAGTTGGTAAAATATGTGTATTGGCAAAGAGTGTTGTGTCAGTTGAATTTTGATTGTCCCGTTCCCGTGTCGTGTTATTCATTCGTGTATATATATAAAGTAGGTTTCAGCGTGTCCTAGGTAGAGTTCGCCTTGCATTCTGCTTGTATACATATATATAAATTCATATTTGGTTTCTATTTTCCGCTAAAACATACCACACAACAATGATAATCGTTTAATTGCCGCTTTTGTAATGAATACATCGAAGACTTCTCCACTATATAGGTAGTTTCAAGAGTTTACCATTTACCAGACATCTATACAAATTGACTATAAATCTGAGGGATTGAGTTGTTGCCTCCACTAATTGTTGGGGACTTGTATCTGTCTCGGGATTCGTGTATTCACCTTAGTAGTAGTTTTGGGTGTTTTTTCAGATTGGTTCAGGTTGAACGAGAGTAAGTTTCAGTGTAAGTATTATAGGAATGGATTGGATGGTTAGGCTGGGACCTGGAACTCTCGATCGATAAAAATATCCTTTCATATTTGCGGTTATTTATGTATATTCATTTTGATTGCGTCTGCCGTAAAGCTCTGGGATAAATTTGATTCTCTTGATGTCTAGGTACGTCGTACAGTAGGTACTCGATTTCGATTGTAGTTAATTGCATATTAATATTTGAGGTATGTGCTAGAGATATGATGTATGCTGGAAAAAATTATACTCGGCGCACATACATATACCGATGCTTCCTGCGCGTGCGCTGATGCTTTATAATATGATTTCTTTAATAACATATGAATTAAATAATTAGAAAAATATCAGTATGCTATATGTGAGGAATATTCGAGATGTACTCTGGGCCTAGCGTAAACATTTATAATAAATATATATATTAGTTAAGGGCTTCTATGAATTGATTGCATTCTGCATAGTGTTCTTTGTGGTTCCTTGGGTATTTTGTGTGTGTGTGTTTGACACTTTTCTCTTGTGGTTAAATTACATTAAGTTTGCGGATTACCTTTGTTGCTTTGGTCACATCGAATTGGATTGGCTAACAACATTTAGATTGGTTTAAGCTTGCTCTTGGTATACGTTTACAATGTCATAATTATATAACGCTAAGATATATATATATTTGTTAGTTGATTACTGGTGTTTCATAAATGGACCGAAATTGCATTGAAAAGTAATTGGATTCTTTAGAATGTTATTTTTTCTGTATTTTTTGCGTTCTTAGTTACGTCCGGAGAATAGTTGATACTGTAATAGAGTTGTTGCAAGATCATAATTAGGCCATCAATCTGGTTGATTTCAAACGGTTTGTCAAAATACATAGAGATCTAGGTTTTGTAGTATTGTTACAATAAGTGGGTATAGCTAGCTACTGTTACAAAACGGGAAACTGCTGCAGCTACTTAATGCCGGAGAGTATTACTCATCTATTACGTATATTACGGGAGTTACGGATACGGGAAAATATACACCAAATATTTGGAGGCAGGAAGAGAAAACGGGGGCGGGGCACACACACAGTACAGTTGTTTTATTAGGATTATTAATATGTTAGCAAAAAGTATGACAGACATCGACATCGGGAGGGTTCGGTAATCATGCATCGCTTGTCGGGACTGCTTCCTGTTTCCGGTGATACATCTGGGGGATCTGGTGACTGTTTCTTTGGGTTTTCTGGGTTGAATGCAAACTACGAACATCTATCTAGGGTCAACTTACGGCTAGGTGTACGTGTCTGTGTTGGAACGGATCGTATCGGATCGGACCGGACTTCCGCCGGATGTGAGAGGCTACAAAACTACTACTAAGGTACAATTGTGGATGAGTGTAGGTATTATTATCGGGATGGAAGGGCATTACTTCCGGGGACACCTCGCCTCCGGGCGCGGTGACTTACGTTTCAGCAGAGTTAAGCCTGTCTAAGGTAGCGGTAGTTACTCTTTTCGATCTCACCCAGTTGGCATTATGTATATGTAAATCTTAAAGACTTGTCGCACAATCTACGCACATTTGGAATGCGAAAACCTCTGAACTCTTAAGGCACATTTCGAAGTATAATAATAATCATAATCATATATGTAGGTACGACTTACAGCACAGCGAAAGCAAAGGGAAATAATAAAATGCACAAGCGGGCTAAGGGTTAGGGGCTTACGGGATCAGTGGGTTATGGGTTGACGGGGTCAAATGTCATAGCAACACTGATTGTGCAAAAGCCAAGTATACATTTAACAGTTACAATAAATTCGCAATGACTTAATCGTAGTAGAGTAAAAATACAAAGTACAAATGCATATCAACATCTGGTAAGTCGGTAAACAGATTCATATAGTTCAGATTCAGATCGATATATGTATATAGTGGGTATGCAAGATAGCGGGTAGCAGCCTTCTGAAGCCTTCAGTGTCAGTCAATCAATCAAGTTTACACATATATGCATGTATATATATATTGTACAATATCTCCGCGATCAGCAGTTTGATTCGATTTGTTCTCAGCTCGAGTTTTCTCTCATTTCCATATATATTTATCAATTATCGGTTGTTCTTGTTGTATTTCCAAAATATTTATATAGTGCAGTTCAGATGGGCAGAAAGTAAAATGGCAAGTCAAGTAGTATAAGGACATTCATAACGTCAATTCCAATACACTTAGGAACACCACAAACATATTGTACAGCTGCGAGAAAGTTTAGAAATCATTTGTTTTGCGAGAAAATGAAAAAAATTGCAGGCACAGAATTAGCATGCATTTCAACGGTGTGGTTTTTTATTTGTTTTCTCTTCAGATCCCTAGAGTTTAAAATACTGTTTAAGTATGAGTTTCACCTATGATTCAGCTCGAAGATTAATAATGGAGCCTGGTTTAAGATTTAAAGCATTATCCTGCCATTTTTTTTTTTTTATTTCATGCATTTAAGGACCTCATTCTTTTATATTAGTAATACTGACTCCGCTTGGAGAAAAATAGTTCTTTAGATAAAATAATCAAATATAAATGTAGAAGACTTCGATAGTAGATCGGACAAATGGGTGACATATGCCTTCAAAAGCTTTTAAAACCTTAACTTTCAAACACGAAAAGTAACAAGCCAAGAAACCATGCAAGAAATAATATACAAAAGAGTTTTGAATCAATAAAAAATCATAAATAAATGAATACCACATTTCTATCAATTTTAGTACCTGGATTACCGCAAGATACTGGAACTTAATGGTAATAACTTAACGTATACGTTACTAACTGTAGCTTCCCTATCTCATATTTCGTATAGCGACCATTAATCCAACATTAATCCGATAAATTCATGGTGCAGGTGCTTAAGCTAAACTAACTGGTAAATTGTGAGCTTTAACAATAATACCACTGCCACGGTCGCCAAAAAAGGCGACGGGATTTACGAGTTCGGGTACGGTGACAAGGATGAAGGATTCAAATCAAGTTAGCATCACGTTCCGCACATAAACACTACGCTAATACACACACATGCAGCGGTGGCCATAGTGTCTGTGTGTGGGCGGGAAATCGGGGGATCTCTCTATTTGATTTTCCAATCACTAATCGAATTCAATTCAATTCACGCGTCCGATTGTTTAAGGGACTTTCCGAGAGAGATGGAGAGGAGCGGGAGTGGCAACGATTAAGATAATCAACAGTGTCCATCAATATCAATAATAATAAATGTAAATAGCAGTTAGTAAGTAAGTATCAAATTGGGCTATGTGGCGGATAACTCGTCATGATTTTCAGATACTTGGTATATTGGTATTTCAACATTAACACTTATGGTACATACAAATATAGAGGACTTGAATAAATTCGCCAAAAAACAACAGTTGTATTCGTTCTATTAGTATGCATATAAATATTAGTTTGATAATTGGTTTTATGTTACTCTTTGGCATCGACCGTAAGTAAGTAAGTATGACTAGGCTATAGTATAGGTCTCACATAGGTACATTCATATACATAAGTTGATTCATTCCTTGATTGTTTTCTTTGCTACATTTTACCCTCTGCCCCGCTTGCATATACAACACATGATTCAGATTTCAGATTCCTTTGCACTCGAGCCTTTGCGACTCGATTCGATTTGATTAGCTTTTGATTCGTTCTTGATTCGTTTCGATTCGAGTCGATTCGATTCGATTCGATCTTCGGTTTTTGGTTTTCAATTCCGTGGCGGATTCAGATTGAGATTCATGCTCCGCAGCTTGGCCTTTAACCGCACGTTGTTGAGGCTCTGCTGGTAATTGAGGCCGTAATTATAGCCGTAATTGTAGCCGTAGCCGGAGCCCGAGCCGGAACCGAGACCGGAATTGAGGCCGGAACTGTACTGGCTGGTGCTGGCTGAACCGTAGCCGTATCTGCCGGAATCGGCGTTGGCCGGAGCCTCGCCGATTTCGTTCAGATCGTACTATTGACTGAATGTGATATTGAGTGACGGACACTTTCGGACGTTGCTGTTGCTATTGCTGTTCCGCGTACCGTTGACCCGCAACAGCGGCACCGGACTCACGGTGCCGGATACGGAAGTTAATTGTCTTACCATGCCGGATCCCAGCTGCTGCAGGAGGCCCGATCCGGAGCCGAGTGGACCCGATGACAGGACCGTGGACTGGCGGCGCGATCTAATGCTCTGCATGCTGGAGGAGAGCAGGAACGGGACGCTGCTCGAGGTGTTCGGCATGGAGCCACCCTGTTTTTGGGAGTACAATAAAGGAGATTTCTTTGGAAGATTAGTCAAGGCTTGTCGTGGCTCGTCAGGGGATCTGTACGAGTATATCGGGCGGATGCGATCGGGAGCGAGGCATACTCTTAAAGATATATCTGTGCTATGTACATTGTCTGCGATGTGCGCGTGTGTGTGGTGTTGGTTGAACCCAAGGCTTACCGGTACATATAAGCTGATTGTGCTACAAACGAACAAACCAACAACGAAACCAGCAAACAATCAAACAAAGCAACAAACCAACCGGCGAACAAACAAACAAACAATGAAACCAAATCAGTCAACTCGAACTGAACCAATCAATCAGTAGTCAATCGACAGACAGGAGAACAGGAGACGGATCCAAAACATTGATACAAATAGAGGGCAACTGAAGGGATAACACATACTGGAGATACACGGTTGTTCGACCGAGTGGGAACATATACATATACATATATGTGGATACATGGTATGTACAGATGAGGCCGAGTACACATGAGTATTTATGCATATATATTCCAAATCAAATTTCGCAATACGGGCGCGGGCGGAGAGCAAATGAAATCAAATTACATTAACATAAAATTTAATATCAGCACACTGCGTGAGGTGGTGGGCGTGACGGTGGGTGTGTTTCGTGGAGTGTGTGTGTGCGTGTCTAGACCTTAAATAGTGTAGAGGCAGAGGAATGAAAAGGGAGAGGGGAGTGAGCCGAGGAAGAGTTGAGAAGAGACTGAAAAAGAAAATTAAATGGGAGAGAGAAGAAATTCTGAAATTATGAAACGTGTACTCACGATCATGCTCCGTGCAAGCTGCGAATTTGTTTATTTTTATACGTATAATCGATTTTGTTTCAATTATTATTATTTTTTTGTTCGTACATGAAATGAAGAACGGAAATACACACATGAAAGAAACGCATATGTAGTGTTTTTTGTGTTCGTCTGGGCTGAATAAGGAAGCAGCCCAAGGTAACATGAATCCACAACGCGCTGCTGTTCAAAAATTCAACAACAACGAACCAGCGAAAATATACACAAAAATCTGGCTTCCGTTTATATATATTTATAGGTTTTCTTGTTAGCCATTCAAATAGTACATATATAGTAGCTAGCTAGTGTTCAAGTTCATGAGTGTGTGGCATTTGGTTTTGTTTTTCAGATACGAACGCAACATGAACAGAGTTAAATGGAAACGAAATCAAATTAACACTGAGCACGATCAGGACATTTAATGAAGAAGTAGTCAGGTAGTATAGTATAGTATACAGTATATAGTATATAGTATAGAAAAATAAAACTTAATGGTTGTTCGTTTGTATTGGTCACGAATCGATTTATGCGTGTAATTCTCACTTCCAACGACGGCGAACATTGTATCCATGGGTCTCTTATTGCCTTCTCATCTATTTATTTAATTTTCTAAACATTAAAATTTAAATATATCTCTTTTTCTTAAAAATACATCTTCAAGCGCTGCCCCAAAGAGTATGCTATGAATTTGATTGATTTTTGCTCCGTCAATTTGATTATTTCGCAGAAAAGTTCCCCCATTCATCAAATTTACATCAGGCAACTTCATTATGCCGATACTCCGGCCCGCGTAAAAGCATTTTGTATATATACGTAGTAGAAATCATAATGAGATACGTAGGAAGGTAAGATAAATAATGTGAAACACCGAAAAAGACAACGATAAGGGGATAGAGTCGACGACTGCATTATATATACACCATACTGGATATTAGCATGAGCTTAGCATGAGCTATTCCACCCGAAAGTCCCCAGAGACAGAGTAAGAGAGAGGCAGACAGAGAACGGAAGTACAGGCAGACACAGTTGAAGAACAGGACTCTTGAAACTTAATGGGAGCCACACGGAAAACAATAAGTTCAAAAACGAGTCGAGAACAAACAGAGATGAATACATGTACAGGAACAGCGGCAAATGCACAAAATATATGGGAAATGGAAAAGATAATAAAAGAAAACAAAACCACTTTAACAAATCAAAAATATATACTTGTTGCAACAGGTTTTCCATCCATAAAACAGCACAAGAACGGATACGAGTACGAGAGATTTAGGCGCAAGTCAAATTCATATTCATATTCAAACGCAGTTGCAGTTGCAGTCCCAAAAACGAGTACATTTCGAATAAAAAGGCCGGCTAGCGGCGAGTGCGAACGAACGAGCGAGCGAGCAATAGAAACGAAAACGGAAACGCATCGCCCGGCTTCCGTTCGCCATTTTGATTAGCAGTCGACCATTGTTCGAGTGTGTTCGTGTGTGTTGGCAGTGGGCTTAGAACAGGACAGAGAGGTTAGCTTCGAGTGCTTTTGGAGACGACAACGACAATGAACAATGAAACAACGACAATGTTAACAACTTGACAAGACAAAGGTCCAAATTCGATGCTGGCTTTAAGTGCTGCCGACAACTCGCACAAGAATGTCAAACGGATCCGTTAAAATAGGCCCAACCATGTTGTGATAGTCTTATACTCTTGCAGAGGCGGTTTTAAATTGTAATATTAATTAATTCAATATTCAAATAATTTTTTTATAAAATTTTTATGTTTAAATATATCTGTTTTATAACTATGAGCTTGACTGTTGCTCAAAATACCAGTTTTATGATTAATAGGGAGTAATCTCCAGAAAATGCTATATAAATTAGAGGTATTTCTAATTTAATTATTTGAACTTGAAATTTTAATTTAAACTGTATTTGTTAGCTCAAAAACAATAAAAATGCACGCCACCAAGGGTATAGTATCTTCGACTTGGTCGAAGTGCATAGTGTTGTTCTGTTATTCGGCATTGGCATGACTGAGATTGCTTTGTTTTTTAGACTTACAACATAGACCGAAGTGGAGGGCACCGATAGACTCGATCCAGAGCTACCGCGGGCACCGTACTATAGTTATTTTTGTTTTTGTTTTTGGGAAAAGAGACATGGTTCGCGGAGATCGAAAGATCCCGAGACGACGACAACGTGATTTGTGTTTTATTGAAATATATAACATATATTTTTGTTGTTGTCAGGTTTTGATTTGTATATATTGTACGTGATCGTGGGAGATCGGGGGAGATAAGATATAAGAGAGCGTGTGTTAGAGCATTTCTGTGGTTAGTATGTAGACTTCGCTGCGGGGTCAGGGGGAAATGAGCTAATACATAAACGCATTCATAACTGATCAGATCGGAAATCATAATGCTTGATTACTTGAATAACAGAGGCAACTGAACCCAGAACGTAATGTTTCTTGTTTGCTTTTGTAATGTTCGCTTGAGAACTGTTAACTGAGAACTGAGAACTGAGAACTGTAACTGTTAACTGTGGTAGTAGTAAGTAACTGTAAGAGCTAATCTAGGCGCTATAGCTATTGATGGCTATATATGGATAGTAGTAGTATTTCGGCGGGTTCAAAACACATGGCACATGAGCTGCTGGAGAAGCCAAACCAAGGAACAGCGAGCGAGGCACTCAAATGAAATTTCAATAAAAATCAAATAGGGGCAAGCCTTTTGTGGCCACCGAGGGCCAATCGAGTGGCACATCGCGGAAAATAAAGCGAGAGCATATATATATATACAAATATATATATAGTATATGGGGGCAGGGGGTGAAACCACAACAAACAATGGTGGCCACAAAATAAAAGCCAAACAAAAGCGGGATAAAAACCCAATAAATACAACAAAAATAAACACAAGAGAAATAATAAAAAACGTTAACGTCCAAATTGAAATCGAAACCCAGTGCCGGGCCAGACACAAACAACTTACAGTTGGCGGTGACAAATTGATGGTGGAGCCCCGCCGCTCCTGCGGCCCGATGCTCGAGTGCCTCCTGGTCGGCAGCCCGCTGCCCGGAGTGCCGCCCGGCGAGCTGGCGCACGAGGGCGCTATCCGGATCTTGGGAGTCATCAGTGTGTTGTCCGACAGCCGCCGGTTGGGGAACACGTTCCCGACGCGCAGGAAGTTACTGTCCGGCGACGAGGGCGAGCAGCCGAACCACCAGCCACCCAGCATGCCGGATCCTAGATGTACATAAAGATGAGGAGAGCATATTTAGATATATAGCTAGAATAAATTATGGCAAAACTATAAAACATTTTCTACAGCTAGTAATGGACTTATAAAAGCATTTTGCCACAGAATTTGCTATGAAAATCAATTGAAAAGGAAAATATATCCTTAAAATATAAACGGGGGTATTCCTTAAAACCAATAAACCTTAATAAATGCTTTGTAAACATTTTTTAAGAAAGCAAACTACCACAATCTACGCTTTAGAGTCTAGAGCCCCCTTTTTTAGCCGTGCTGTAATTTATTTCCTGTGCACGGCTAACACGGAATGCGATTCATCATCAGATCCCGCTACGCGGACATTTCACAGCCCTCAGTTGGGAAGCTAATTAAGTCTAATAATGGTCGCGGTCGAGGCCCAAAAACAGAGGCACGTAGGCGGCATATACATAGCCTCCAGTCGGCGGCGTGACCGCAGTCAGTGCCAAAAACCGACAAATCGGCAACCAGACAGACCGGCGAACCGACAAACAAACCCCGAACGCAGGCAGCCAGGAATTCGCACGCCTGCGAATTCTGTCACTGCCAAGGACATTCGTACATTTTGCGGTTGCGGCTGCTGCACATGACTTGGGAGCACCCCACTCCGCAGTCCACCTGTTCTCATTCGGATTCCCATTCAGGGGCAATTTATGCCGAAAGTTATTAACTTGAATGCATGGCAACTGTCAAGGCTGTGCCAGGTACTCGGGTTTCGCAATTCGATTAAAGTTTGGGCAACGCAAACTTCCTAAAAACAACCAGGAAACACATAAAGAAATAAATACATCCTTAAGGATTTCGTAAAGGGAAATCAATTTAATTTTTATATTAATTCTTACTGTTCCTCAGTAATTTCAATTCAAATTCTAAGGTCTACGAAAGACTGTCACACATGTCGTATGTGTAATTCTTGAAATTATTACGAAAGGGCAATAAAACCCCAAATCCTGCTGAATTATTATAATTTTGAACCGTGCATTCGGGAACTTCGACATTTTAATCCCACCCGTTAGGATTCCGGGTTCCCGGAACCGCAAAATGGTCCTGACCCTGTTTGTTTGTTGGTGACTTTAAACTTGCAATATGCAACGTGGGCAGGCGACAGGTTACAGGCAGCAGGTGATAGGTGGGAGGGTCGCCAGTCGGCAGGTGCTAGGTGACCCCGGCTGTGTTGGCAAATTGTCAGTCCCGGCCGGAGCTGAGCCCCGGCTGAACTGCCTCGTGTCTGCGGGCGATTAGGGCCATCATAATAAATCATCATTAGGGGCGAAAGTTCATTAAGTACAAGCGCTGCACACAGCCTGTACATGTTACCATAGCAGATAATACCCGGCTGCGGGCGGTGCTTTTGATTTTCATGTTGGTTGTTATAAAATTATCATTGCCCGGATAATACAATTAAATGCCGGTCACAATGCCCTGAGCCGGAGTCCGAGACTGAGACCGAGACCGAGCCCACTGATTAGTGGGCAGGACAAACGGGCTCCTGTCACGTTCGATGAATATCAATTCGAAATCACGACGAAATTTCCAATTATACATGCCCACAGGCGGCTACTCAGCCAACCGAGCAACTTGGAGGTCGGGGGTAGGCCCATAAATATATATATATATATACCTGGGGTGGACAGTTTAGCTTGGCTTTGACAGATTTCTTAGACCCTAAATAATGGTTTACACTACTCCCGGACATTAAACGTGAGCAGATACTTGCATAAATTTGCATTAATTTCTGTTTAGATTGTTTAGGTGTAGAATCCATAATGTTATTTACTGTATATATGTAGCTAAGGAACTAAGTCCATCCTATAAGGACTTTATTTACTCCCAACAAGCTACGAAATACAAGTGCAAAGACAGTGTCTTTCACTCACCGCCAGAGTTCTTGCGGGCCATGTCCTCGGCACTGGACGTCTTGCGTTGATCTATGCGCAAGTTGGGTATGTTGAAGGGCGGCGCATTCATGTTGTCCGTGGAGAACTGGTGACGCAGGGTGCGGTGCCGTTCCGGCGAGGCCATCGACAGGTTGTCCAGCTTCAATTTGTTCCTCTGCTGCCGATCGATCGCCTCCAGCATCTGCTGCAGCACCTGCATAAACAACAACGGCACGCGGGGAGTTGCAGCCTGAAATAACTCGGAGTAGCCTCCTGCCTCCACTCACCTCCAGCAGGTAGCAATATTGCTCGAAATTGAGTGCCGGATTGACGGTGTGCGGTATGAGCAGGGGCAGCACGTTGGTGGCCATGGTCTCCACGGTCAGGCCGTACGTTTTGTCCACAAACAGTTTATGATAGATGCCTGCGAAATTCAATTAAGAGAAGCGGGGTTACTTCCAGGTGGGAACAAAGGCCAGATTGGAGCTCTTCAGCTAGTGAAAATGCAACGGGAGTTGTGGAAAACAGAAGGGAATAAAGCAATTTGAAGATAAGTTGGCTAAGGTGCTTACAGGTAATTGAATGAACTAAAAAAGATGGCTTTACAAATTAAATTCTATTGAGGTTTTACTGAAGACTATACACATTAAGTAAGATAATTGGTTTAATAGAATTTAATCACACAAAAGTCAGAATAATAGTCTTGATTGGTTAGTGAGCTTTATTTTCTTTAATGATTTAAGCAAACATATCTCCAATTTAAAAAAAATAAATGAAAATTAGTAAACACTCTGCAGGCTATTTGTGTTAATCCGTGTTTGCAACCAGATAAGCCAGTGTAAAACCTGCATTGTTCGCAACGTGCCGACGGTAAAATTGTCTGCGAACCATGGAACATTAATTAGTTTTCGATAATCGACTGGAAAAACAATGGCCAACTGGCACTGAACTGGAAAGTGGGTGCAACTGTGTGCCAAGGGCATTGTCTGCGGCTCAACTTACGCACAGTACGCATGATGATATCGGGATCGGGAATCCGTATGTTCGCCAGCAAAGGCAGTACCTCATCCATGACCTGTCCCGGAGAGAGGAGGAGAAAATGAGATGATATATGGGAGATTTCACAGGAGGAGAACTAATAAGAGACCCACCTGCGCCCGCTCCATGCGGTCCATTACCCGCTCGATGCACATCAGCACGTTCTGCACTATCTTCGGATCTGTAATGTTCTTCTCGAACACCAGTTTCACCTTGGGCAGAACCATGCGCCGGATGGAGAGCTCATCGATGCTATCAAACACATTGGCCACGGCCACAACGGCAGCACTCTGCGGTTTTGGTTTTGGTTTTACAATTAAGATAAATTACAAGTCAGTTCAGCAGGTATAGTAAGTGTATTAAAGCTAGCCTTAAGGCTTTAAGTATACTCAAAATAATACCAAAAAAATAGTGGATTTTTAGCTATAAATTACAGGGTTATCTGTTCGACATACTATATATAATATTTCTGATAAAAACATAGGAACACAGGACTCTTACATCTTTAGAACACAAATGTTAAACGTAGTTTCTTATTTCTTTTTAAGACTGAACATCCCTTATATTATTATTTCCTAATAAATACGTGTACATTTCCTACATTTCCTAATCCGTGGCAGATGCTGCCATAATAACCTATACGAAATGCTCTCTCCTTTTAATGAGCGGTTAAATTTTCTTTTATATTTATTGAATTTTAATTTCTCCCACTCCAAGCAGTCCAAAATTGCGGAAAGAAAATGTAAATTTCACTTGCTCTGTCACTTTTATACTCTGAGTCAGCGTCTGAGTCGCAGTTAATTAAGAAATTGCTGCTGTAATTACACAATCAGCTCCGTCAACCCATTTCCATTTCCATTCGCATTCGCATTTCCATTTTCCTGCTCCTCCAACTGACTGTCTCAGTGTCTGTCTGCCAGTCTGTGTGCAAGTCTACGAGCCTCGAAGTCTCCGAGAGTCTGCTGTGTCTAAGGTGATTTGCATATCCGAGTGGAGCACTCACCTGCACTTGTATCGTGGAGCCGTCGAAGGAGCAGAACAACATTGGCATTATGTCCGTGGTGACATCCTCCGGCTTCGTCTTCTCGATAATCAAATGCAAATTCTCAAGTATCGTAACGCTGGCCTGAATGGATTTCGGTGTATTGTAGACAACTCTAAGTGAGATGGAGCAGAGATACATCACAGATTTGATTAGAAACTTTCAGCTACTGGCTTGAGTCAGCAAACTAAGAAAATTAAGCAATAAAAAGTCAAATACTGTTGATTTTGACCTGAAACACCTAACATTTTAAATATAAAATACTTTATTGCCCTATTAACCAATAATAAAATATTGATTCTCAAGTATTTTTGGCTTCCTAAGTCAAATAAAGAACTCCTCTAGTGTTGCCGAAAATAAACGCATTATTCCAAGTTTCATTGTGTGGGCGCGTGTGAAAAGTTCTTTTGGGCCAAGTTATTTCTTTTTTTGGCCGGGTGTCAATAAGCGTCTTACAAGTGGCCACAAAGTTTGTCGTCAAGTTTCGGCAAAGTAGTGAGTGCGAACCCGAGCGGGCTTTTGTGTGTCTTACTAATTTATGCACGGCTCCCACAAAAGGTGAGCACTCCGTCCGCCCTCTTCCCCCAGGACATACATAGTTGGGGGAAAGTTCGCCAGTTGAGCTCTATAAATTACAATATGAACTGTCGTCCGCCTCACTGGGCGCAATAAAACGTCATGAAAATTGAATAACAGAAAAAGTGTCGCGAAAGTTTTTCAATTGTTCAAACACAAAGTTCGTATCGCCGCCAGAAGAGAATGGAGAACACAACGGAGGCTGAACAAAGACAGGATTGGCTACAGCCGGACTTTTCTGTGTAAAGTTAATATAAAATATTTTAAGGGAAGAAAAACTTGACAGAATATCTATCTATCTATATATAGACTTGTAAATCCACTAAGAGCTCTCCGACGGAGATGTTTCTTTAGTTTACTGTAAGATATTTAAATTAGATTTATTTCTATTAAAATATCATCTTATTAGGACACTAAAAATAATCCTTATAGCACACAGCTAGTTTTTAATATTAACTAAATTAATCAAAATTTAACTAACCTTTAAGCGCCCATTGTTATCTCTAATTCCCCGCCAAAGCATTCTATAAATACAGCATCCCACACCCATACTCACTTCATGGTAGCCGACATTAGGTTGTCGTACTCCGTGTGCGTGGCTTCCTGGACAAAGAGCATGACCGGCTGCAGGACCGCCGCGAGGACCTCGTTATTGTTGATCTCCGACTTGAGCATGGGCCAGATGTTCTGCCACCAGAGTTTCTGCAAGGCAAACAAAAAAACGACAACAAGGAATGCGGGGAAGTCATTAACCAGTCTATGTCATTTCAATTGCCAATGCTGAGCCCTCATTAACGGCTTCGGACAATGGCATCCGAAAAAGATGGACTCCTTCCGCTCTCTGTTGCCACAAAAGGCAAGACAAAGGGACAGGCATGTTACATTTTTGCAACTGTCATAAAACGGCTCGTAATTCACAAATTGTTTGGCCGTAAAGCGCACAACTTGGCGCCGTAAATGATTAATGCTCTGTCAGTTCGTTCGCCCGCAAAAACGAGGAGCCCCAAAAAAAAAAAACAAAAATTTGTCCAACTTGCTTGCATCCGTTTCCGGCGGAAGGAGCAGGGAGCAGGCAGCACTTACACGTGGTATCAGGGGCATGGCTTCTATCAAGGTGGTCTTGTAGAACTGCGACTTCTGCTGCGTGTCCTTCATGTTGACCACGTCCAGGAATTTGAGGGCATTTATAGCCGGATCGCTGTGCAAGAGGGAAATTTGGCAACATTAAGTCAATGGTATTCGATGGAATAACGTTTTTTTAGGGCTGATATAGAGGGGAAAAAAGGTTAAAAATACCATAAATATTTCAGGAATGTTTTTGTTTTTTTATTTAAATTTTATACATATGTTTCCTTTGTGCGTTCGCATTATTTATTTCTTTATTGATAAAAACTGTTGGCTTTAAATGTTAAATTTCTTAAATATATCAGAGTGCATGGCGTATATAAATACCAAACCGTGTATAATCGCTTTAAGTGCTTAATTGCATATATTTTTTAAACGATTGCGGGTGGCTTAGTCGGTAAATGGCAGCAATTAAACATTCAGCTCCAAAATGAAGCAGTATCAAGTGGAAAACGCCGCTGGAAAAACCCGCAAAAATTAGCCAAGGGCAATATTTATCTCTCTGCCGCCGAAATTAAAATATTAAGTCTTATTAAAGTAAGCTTTCAAACGGCGCCGCCACAACTTTCTAAAATGGAATTGTAAATACTTTTCATTGTTATGTAAATCAAATTGTTGAAATTTAATTGCCAAAAAGTGTTTACTTTCGACCCGCATTTCCCCGCAGCATCCAAAACCCCCGTGGTTCTCCCCTGACGCCGCTTCGACGTTATCTGGATGCGCACAGACGAGGACTGTAAACTGTGAAATTGCCACAAATGGAAAATAAATGTGGCATTATTCGACGCTGCTTTAGTTTCGCTTAGTTAAACAATGAAACTAAATCACATCACGTATACGCCATGCTGGCCAGCTCCCTCCGCTCTCTTGTCGACTTAATCAGCGGAATCGGGCAAAAATCATATTGCCAGCGAGAAACTGAAGGATGCCAAGTATAAAGGATAAAGGAGAAAAGTTAGCTTGCCACTGATTGCCAAGACACTCGAGCCATTTGCATACGCTGCTAAAAACGCGGAAAATGTTGACAACATTTAAATTAACTTCAAAGTGCTGCCACCAACCTGACTGACTAACTGACTGGAGACTGGCTAACAACGCTGAAGAGGGATGTTTAGCTGGTTGAGCTGGAGATGGGGATGGGGATGGGAATGGAGATGGAGATGAAACTACTGCCATGCCCGTGGTGCTTTTCCGCCAAAGCAAAGGATCCGGGGGGAAAGCGGCTAAGGAGCACGCTGTTGCTTCCCTGTTGCTGGGGCTGTCAGCGCGCTTTGACGCGTAAATGGTAACAGGAAGTATATTTGCTTTATTCTAATCTCAAGGAATTCTGATTGAGTCCTGGTTAGCCTTTGAAATACTTAAATCTTGTATACAAACTATACAATTAATTAAATATTTTTTTGTATGTCTTTGCTGTAGATATAAGACTTTAATTCCTTATCAATCATTGCTTTTACCAATCAAGATATTTTATAAATTGATAAAGAATGATTTCTCCATCTTACCCTACCTATCTTATTACGTAGTAACTGGCTTGACCATGATCACTCCATGAAATTGCCCTTATGAAATACCAATTTCAATTCAATTCACAAAGCACCAGGGGCAGGCATTACCACACAATTGGCAACGTTTTGCGCTACTTTACATTCAATTCACCTATGGGGCATGTACACATATATATTCTTGAGACAGTCTGCGGTATCCCTTAGCTGAGCCCCCCCAATGGAAAGGCAACCTTCTGCTGCAGCCACCCCCTTCTGCCTCTTCGTCTTCCATCTTCATCTCAAGCTCAAGCTCCAGAGCCATCTCCATCTCCATCACCACTATCCTTGGCTTTGTTTGTCTAAACGCGGCACGTTCCCTTCCAGCCCCCGTGTCCCTGCCTGCCACAGATCTCTCCGGGAGGCAGGCTAACAGCTGCTGTCGTCATAAATCCCAGAGTCAGCCAGCCAGGATGCTGTGGAGGCTACGAATGCTGCGGATGCTGGAGAGGCTGTGGAGGCTGTGGAGGCGGGTCCCTGCAATGCCACTGCCAGTGCCACTGCCACTCCTGCTCAACTACCACAGGACAATCAGCTGAAAAGCAACGACTTGTGCACAAAGGGAAAATATTTAAAATTAGATAAATGTCACTAAGAGGACCCAAAAAATAAATAAAATATAATTGGTAAATATATTCAAAGTTGCGAGCAATTAAATATAGCTCGAATGCTTACTTTACATATTCCAGAAGCAAAAACCTATGCATAAAATATTAAAAACCTTTCAAAACAAAGAAAATTAATAGGAATTTTAATCTATTTCATTTTCTCCCAGTGCACATCTCCCATCCGCTTTGCATTGTGTATGTCTTTCAGGTCTGATTACCGCTTTCATTTGGCAAACAGACGTAATTAAAGTGTGCGTGTGTTGGCTGAGGCAGCAAAGGTGGCTGGTTGACTTGGAAAAAATGAAACCTTCAATTGAATTTCAGCTACAGGTACAAATTGGCTTAGAGATTGCGTGTCGGTGTCGCCGAGGGCAAGTTCTGGGTTCTTTTTGAGAGTGTGCGTGTGCTCTTAACAGGTGTCAATTTCATTTGAAACTCAAACAAAAACTTTCAGTGAAACTGCGCAAATTGCCACAGTTGCCAGAGCTTCCTGTTGCTTTGCGTCTTAGCCGGAGCTGGATCTGGAAGTTAATTAATTTGGCCACTCACATGAAGTACTTGATGAGCTGCAGGAGCTGGGCGGTGGGCCTGGCGGTTGCATCCCTGCTGGCCATTCGGGAGGTGGCCTCCTGCAGGGCAATTGGCAGCCGGGGCATCAGCTTGTGGACCAGATCATCCAGCTAAGGGGGAAAGAGAGACGAAGAGGATTTTCAAAACTTCATAATTACACGGAAAAAAGTTTGGTATGAATTGCCACAATATTATGATAAAATTCGTAGAATGTCAGCAGGCCCTAATTAAGTGTTCTATAAACCATTTAACCTTTAATAAAACCATTTTATAACTCCTTGTTAGTTTATAAAATGTTATAGATAAAAGGTGTCTCTTTCAATTTAAATTCATAATAATTATATATGAAATTATGTCAAGGTTGCTTTAATTTTTATTATTTTCCTTTTATATTTTTAAGGAATTATTTCTTCAACTCTATTAAAATAAAAATACCAAAAGGTAACTATAAATTTCTTGCTCTGCACAACCGAAATAAACTTTGCCACAACATTAGAAACCACTTGAGGACTTTGGTAGCCAGTCCAATGCCCCAGACAGGACCAACCAGGACGAAAAGTTTTAATGACAAGCGCCCGCGGGGCGCCAGCTACCGCTCCTCCCACCGCTGCCACTGCTCCTGTTACTGCTCCGTCACCTGTCCGCACAAGTGGCAAAATAATTAGAGTTTCGAGTGGACTTTTTGATTACATTTGCATTTGACAAAGCTGCGAATCTAATTACAGCGCGCAAACAAGCCCATCCGAGCGTGGCTCAAAACTTTTTCATCCATCCAATTGGCACTTGTCGCCGCCAGCCCGATACCCGGGCTCAGCTCGTCTACGGAGAAATTAGAAATTGTTTACCCACCGTTTCCAGTTGCTTGGCATAGTTGGAGGTGGAGTTGCCGGCCTGAATCAGCGGCCTTCCGCTGTTGTACACCGCACAGATCACCATTCCCAGCGAGAACATGTCGCTAAGCAGGCTGCACTTGGACGTTGACTGAGTTTCGGGGGCTACAAATAGGAATTTGAATTTAGAAAGTATTTTGAGCTAAATATTATAAACAAAATATCGATTCCTTTGGCTTCTTTTTTACATAATTTATAAAGAAATAAATCAATCAACGAAATATTTCAACTACAAAAAACTCAACTACTCACTCACCCATAAAGTCCAGACTCGGCTGGGCCATCTTGGACACCCTGTTGCTCCACGGCGGACACGGAATGGAGCTATTCAAATCGTTCTCGTTCATTCTTTCTGCAATCCGAATATGAATACGAATTGCTGACTGGACCAATCCATTTCAATTTCGTACTAAGACACACTTACCCACATATTCCATGCCGGCCAGCTTCCAAATGCCGCGCTTTGTTATTAGTATAGAAGATGGACACACATTGCGATGAATTACGTGACCGGAATAGTGTAGATACGCCAGGGCCTCGGTCAGCTGGAAGGCAGAAGAGCAGGAGAGGAGCATTGGGTCAGGAGACGCTGGTCACGCGGCCACCTGCCACTCACAACTCACCTGGAGAAAGCCGTACTTCAGCTCCATGTCCAAGAAATTGTATTCCTTGGCATGGGCAGGACGCTGGGGCAAAGTGTTGGCCGCCGCCTGGGCCGCCGCTTGAGCCTGAGCAGCAGCCGCTCCGCCCGCCGCCGGGGTCACATTGGCGCTCTCGTAGGTCTTCGACTCCTGCAGAGGGAGAAATTTATTCGTTATTTTAATTTATTAAAAATTTTCGATGTAATAAATCGTACAGATTACGCACTGTCTTTCAATTTAAATAATTATATTTTCTTTTTAAATTTTAGGTTAGGTTTTCTTTGAATTTAAATCCTATTAAGTTCTTGAAACTAATCTATAATTTTTCCAGTGCACGTCTCCGGACAGGTAATAAAGAGTTAGGGCCTAATCCCAGACTGAGTCGGTCGGGTGGCCTTAAATTCACTTCGCCCTCGGCTTCGGCTTGGATGGCAAGCTACTTTCAGCTGATGGCTTTAAAATTCCCATTCAGAGCATTGCATTTGATGATAAGCCATTCAAATCTCTCGTGTTTCTGCTGTTTGTTGTTTGCTCCTGGCTGGCTTTCTGTTCTTCCCCATAGCTTTTCCATTTTTCCAATTTTTCGTTTGTTTTGTAAGGCAATTTGCCTGGTTGTATATGATGCGTGCATGTGAGTGTGTTTTTTGTTCTGAGCTTTACCTTTTTGCAATTTTCAATGTAATTTAACTCGAATCGACTTGCCTTGAAACTAAAAACTATTCAGGAGGTTTCCCTTCTTTTCGTTGTTGTTGAGCTGTTTCTGTGGGCATAAGTATGGTTGCTGCAAACCGAGCTGGTGCAGTGCGTTTCGGTAGTGTAAATATATCAAAAGGGAAACCTAATTTGGCAGGGAAGTAATTTGTAGTTTGGAACATTTAGTGTTTCTAATGAAGTAAGTTTAGTGAAGGAAACTAGTTAAGTGAAAGTTTAATATTTGTGGACAATCTATGATGTTCTTTTTTTTAATTAATTGACTCGAGAGGCTTGGAAACTTCAAGTGGCTTTAAACCCAAATTTTTTAGGTGTTTTCTTAAACTTAAAGAGATTTTACAAATATATTAACATTTATTTAACAACTGTTATTGAATATATATAAAATTAACCTTAAATAATAATTTCCCTTTATATTAATATAATTTTTAAGTATTAAAAACATTTATTTGAGCATTATGCCTTAGAAATCCAAACTATTTTCAGAACATCCTTTCAGTTTTCTTAACCCAGTGCCAACATTTTCTTCTCCCATTTGTTGAGCCAAATTTTGACATAAACTTCTACTTGTTCAACTTATTCGTTGCGAAACAACAATTAATTTGAGTTAAGCAACTAACTTGATGCCGTATCCCGAATGCTTTTAGAGCTTAACCGAAAAACTAAAACTACATTTAAGTTGTGACACGCACTGTGTCCGTGTGTGCGTATCAATTTCTGAGCTGTGCTGCAGAGCGACCGAAGCTCTTTATTGACTCAATCTTGGCAGCGTAAACTTTCCCACACACACACACACGCACACGGCCAGACGCTTATGGCCTGGCTAACACAGACGCGCGTCGTGTAATTCGATTTAGTTGTGTGCGAAAGCTGCGTTTGTGCTGCTGCTGCTGCTGCTGCTGTGTGTTTCTGTCATGCATACCCAGTACTTGCCACGCCCACCGACCAACGGCCGCCCCCATTGTGCTCGAAAGTCAAACTATGCACTTGCCTGGAAAACTTTAACAAAACACAGAGGCAGCAGCACCAACAACAAAACAACAATCAACCCAACAATCTAAACATTGTACCACCATACCTGGGAAACACTAGATGGACCGGCAGTGGACATGGGAATGCACGGGGCAAAAGATTCTAGCTCAAAGTCATTGAATTTTAATGGTTAATAATATGAAGTAATTTAAAATATTTAACAAGATAATCATCTTTAATGGGAAACGCCTGAAAAGACCCTAAAGTTATGTTATAATTCCATTGACTACAACAGTTTTATTGTACTTATGATTATTTTATATATTTATTTTTACAATAATATTGTATGACAAAAATTTTTCCTTTATAATTATTATTTTTACTATCCGTACAGCTCCTTAATATAAAGCTGACAGATGTCATAAAAAATCGCATGTATTTGATTAATAAGTCGGAAAATTAAATCTTATCAGATTATATATCTACAAAAACTTAAAACCTAAAAGTTTTTTGAAATAGTTAAAGCCTTCATTCATTTGCCTTATTTGATGCTCATATTTAAACCGCAGAAAAACTATAAATACTTATTCCCCCCTCTTAATTTCTTTCCGTGCTTTGATGGAAAAAGGGTAGCAAAAAAAAAAGGCTGAACCAATATAGGACTGAAAGCCAACCAGGCGACAACACAAATTGCATGTCCATGTCGCTGTCAGCAACTCAAACTCGCAACTCGTAAGTGAAACTGGGAAAAGGGCACTGGGAATATGGAAACGGAGGGGGAAAGCTGGAAAACTAAGGCCAAAACTCACGTGAAAGGCCAGCACATTCGAGAGGCTGGCAAAGATGGGCTCCGAGGCAAAGGCCAGTGTGTCCGCACTCTCCTCGACCGTGTGATAGATCTGGAGTATCTGCGGGCGAGAAGAGGAGGCAGGGGGTAGATTCAGTGCTTTGGAAAAGTAATTATCGATTGGGGGGAGCACCGGGGAGGTGCCACAGGAGGGACAGCACAGTCACTCACCCGCGGATGGCGGAAACGCTCCAGAGTCTTCACCGAACTCTTCAGCAGCTCCGTTATGGTCTCCTTGCGCCGCGGCTTGTGCAGTTTCTCTGCAATTTTCTTCTCGAATATAAATACTGAGCATTCCTGCAAAAAGGAGATTCAATGGCATTTGAAATAATTCAAATAATTAAAAGAAAAATGGAAAAGACAAGGACGAAAAATGTATTTAAATAAGATTCTTTGATTAATTTCAAACGAATATTCTGCTGTTTTTCAGAGGCTCTTAAGCTGATCGTAATCTTGTGAAGTTTAAAATAATTACTTAAAAATTTGTAAAAACATAAATAGTGAAAGATACACCTTGCTTTTCCGAACCTTACATATCTATACAATTCCTTTAATTGACACGAACTCTTTGGATGCTTCTTCGGAATAGAAATATGTAGATTTTCCTCGTTAAAAGTAAATATTGTATCCAAAGAGCAGGTGAATTCTAGGAAATTTATGTTCCGAGAAGAGTAGGAAAAGTTCCTAACTCAGCTTTACTGGAAATATATACATGAAAATTGAGTTCACTTACCCTGTTGTCACTCTTGCGGTAGGCATCGTGGATGCGCCATACCAACTCTGGGCCGGCACAGGCCACCGGCTTGCCGATTTCGAAGTACTGCGTGATGGGATTGCCCTCGGCCACGTTCTGCATCGATGTGGAGGCGGCCACGTTGGTGCTCTTGAATTTGGCAAACATTGTGCCGGCGGGCATTCCGTCGATTAGCTTGGAGAAGACATTCGAGAAGCTGCCCTGTCGCTTTGGGCCCGGCACGGGCAGGGGTGCGGACGCAGTTGCACTGCCTCCGATGCTGGGTGCCGATCCACCTGCTGTCTCCCCGAGGGTAGCTCCTGCCGCTGCTGATCCTCCTGCTGACGCTGCTGCTGCTGCTGTCCCAGGTACGGACGATGTGGATGATGACGGCGATGAGGCGATGAGTAATGCACCACTGATGGAAAGCCGGCCACGACCGGGTAATTGTCCACCTGCTGCTAATCCCACGCTGGAGGCTGTCCCGCCCACTCCGACGCCCGGGCCATTAAGGATGTCCTGTCGGTTGGGAATCACTGGGGCCTCGTAGCCGCCGAAGCCATTGAATCCGGTGCGCTTGTGGAGAATGCCTGGCGATGGTGGTCCCGCTCCTGGTCCTGCTGCTGCTCCTGCTCCTCCTGCTCCTACTATTCCCACTCCGCCGCCGACGGATACCTTGCGCTGCTGCAAGCCGATGTCAAGCACTGTGCTGGCGCTACGCTGCCTGATGGCCGCCACTCCTGTTCCTGGTCCCACACCTGCCACGCCGACAGCCGCTGCTCCCGCTCCCGCCACTCCTCCTCCGCCGCCGCCTCCGCCACCGAATTGCTGCTGCTGGTGGCCACTCCTGGCCGGTGAACCCACTGCCACCGCTGTCGCTGCCACCGCTCCTGATCCTGCTCCGCCGGCCGCTCCTCCTGCCGCACCTGCCACACCTGGTCCGCCCGGCGGCGTTATTCCCACAGCGCTGCCACTGCGACCGCGTTGCACCTCCTCGACACTATCCAAACGAGAGAAAATTCTGGCCGCCGTTGTTGCCGTCTTTGATGTCTAGAGAGCCGAGAGTAGCTGCTGTGCTGCGTCCTTCCTAGAACTTCCTGCAATTAGAGGGGAGACAGAGGGAGAGGCAGTGAGTCAGAGCAGAGTCAGAAAGTCGGGGGAGGCTGAGAAAATAAACGCAAAATTTCACTTTAATTGCGGCCACTTCACATTGCGCATACGCCCCGTTGGCCAGGCGACGCAGACCATCTCGACGCCTGCCTGCCCTTCTGCAATGGCAATTAATGCGCTTATTGCTCCGCTTGGCTTTTGTGCTCAATTTATACACTCATTAAGCCCAGGCAAAAGGAGCTTCACTCCAGCAGCAGTTTAAAATTGTTCTGCCTCCGTAGGTCCTAGCCAGCCGAGGTGGTTGCTCTGGGTTAATTCAAGTGAGCGTTAGATACAATTTATTTATAGCTGCAACGCGCAACGGTGGCCAAAGTTTTATGAATGGAAATGGCTAAAAGCCCGGCATCTAATCTCTAATTAGCCAGCATATAAATACGGCCATTACGCCTAGTTATTTATACGCATATTTGAGCTGGTATTAAGTGCATTTAGGTGCATCAGAGAGATAATATTTTTCGCATTCAAAGCAAGCAAAGCAAAGCATGAATATTGCCAATCAATAACCAATTGAATACAAATAAGTTCTGTGTGTATTTGTTTCTGAATTTTAGCTGGAATTTTATGATTATATTTAAAATATATTTATTTTAATTAAAAGCTGCCTTCTTGTTGGTATATTTTGGCTGCCCACTCAGGCAATTTCTATTTAATTGAAAGCAAATAAATGCTAAAATTCTGTTCACATTAAGAGTTATTTGATTTTTAAAATCAGCAGCTGTTTTTTGTGATAAATTAAAGAGAGTCAAATCATCGAAATTCACAGCTTGAAGCTGACATTAACCTCTTGATATATGAACAGCAAATGAGTGCCATGCTTTCCAAGGGTTTAACTTTTGTTTTTAAATAAAATTTAAGGACATTTAAGTCTCGGTTATGGCCGCTTCTGGCCTTCCGTTTTGGTCGCTTCACACAAAACTGCACAATTAAAAAGTTAAATGAGTTTGGCCCCGGCCATTCATTGTGGCTGAATACGTATAGGTGAGGACCCTACTGACCCGGTGTGATTGTTGGTGCCACGTTTTCTGTAGATTTATGAAAATGCGCTCAACACATAAGCTCCTTTATTAATTGCCGAAAATAGCCACAGCTCAGGGAAATCCCAGAATTGCGATGAATTCGTTGCATGAGCTTTGGCAATTTCGCAATTGCTTAAATGGAAACCTAATGCAATTTGACTTGCCGAACATGTGTCAAAGTGCCTGGCATGTCTGTCGCATACCGGCTGCACTCTGCTCAGCTCTGCTCTGCTCCGTCAGGACTTTGTTGGGACTTTGCCAGGACTTTACCTCTGGGGAGAGGGGGAGGGGTTCTGTCTGTCTGCTCTCGCCTTCGGTGTACATTCTTTGCCGACTGAATTATTCAATGCAAGTAAACATTTTGGCAGGATGCTCAGAGCTGCTGTCTGAAAGCCAGAGGGAAGCCAACAAATTGACTTGAGACATCTTACTGTGGCGCAGGTCCTGCGGCCCGAAACGAGGCAACATAAATTTCCAGCAAACGTAAAACTATTTAGTGAAAAACATTTACCAGGCTCTCGCTCTCTTCCCTCTCTGCAGCGTAGCGTGAAATTTTTTCGTTAAATAAATTGTGCTGATGGTAAATAAATAAAATATGAGAGCCCAGTAGCCGGGGTCGTATTGTGTGCTTAACGCTGCGAGTATATATAGAACAAACTGCCCAAGGATTCACCGACGATACGAAGGAATGGCGACACCGGACACGGACCGATGATGGCTGACAGAAAGACGGAGGAAGGGAGGACCTGAGGAACGGATGGACGCAGAGGAGGACGAAGTCCGGCGGAAGACGATTGGCGGCTGGTTGAGCGCAGGCAACTTTCTAGGTCAGCATTTTACAATTGCGGGCAAACAAGCTTAAATATTTAAGGCGGTTTAGCGTGCCGAATGGATGCGGTTTGCTTTTATGGCACTTTATTTGTAATCTGCCAGCGCCCGAAATTTGCAGTGGGAATGTTCAAGTAGTTCCCGGAAAAAAGAATTCGAAACAAATTTATATCTAGACACATTTTTCGAATGGGTGTATTTATTTTATTACTTTTCAGTTTGCGTTTATTGTTTTCTGTTTTATTTTATAATAAAATAAATTATTTGTAGTTTAATTAGGCTATTTCTAATAAGGAAAATGACAAAATAAACATTGAATTAGAAAATTGTGAGGCACATTTTACATTAAAGCTGCATCTCTCTTCCTACTTAAATAACCTCCTTATTATTCTCGGAATCAATTATTAACAAGTCAATCATAAACTGTAATTGAAGAGCAAACAAATACAATCACAAATTGGCTTTTCAGAAATAAGTTTCCATTATAACATGTAAATTCAGCCTGGCAACAAATAAATGAAATACATACATGAACTTAGTGGTTGGTCATCTTTATACATAAATATTTATATTTATTTATATTAGCAAATATTGAGAAAATGAACATTAGAATAATTTAGAAATGTATTAAATTTTTTGTTTTAAAAGTAATTTTTTAAATGTACTTCGAATTTTATACTTGTGGACTTTATTCCATCAGAATTATTTATGTGCAAGCCAATTAGTTATTATAATTGCCCGTAAGCAACCGCTACAATTAAGTTGAAATGCATAAAATATGCGCTGTATATATATTTTTGTCATTTAATTATGGATCACAAAACTCCGCCAAGCATTAAATTCAAACCAAATCAATTTAATTAAAACCTCAGCCGATGTAATAAATCAAATCAATATACCTACGCTTTGCGGACATCATGAATAAAATTAATTTAATTTATTCCAATTACACACATTGGAAACTTATTATAAATGCAGGCTAATAAAATTGAGGTATCGTATTTAGAGGAATTTTGTTTGAACAAGAAATGCAATATTTTCTGGCTTTAATGGGGCTATTCAATGGGAGTAATGGCATCTAATCCATTGATCGGTCATCGGGTTTCTAATAAATGTCATGGCTTCGATTTGAATTTTATAAATGCTACGAAAGGGGGCTGCGGCGGCAGGAGCAGGAAAATTGGGGCAGTGAAAAGCCGTTAATGCGAACGACTCGTGGCCCGGACACGTGGACTCTCGCCGGCTTTATTGATTCCGACATGGGCACGAACCGGGCTCGGACTGAGGCAGCCAAAATTAAATGATAAAAGCGAAGCGTAAACACACAGCTCCTGGAACTCTGGGAATTATTTTTGGCAGCCAGAGAGAGGGATATAGAGAGAGAAAGGGAGACAGATAGAGTTTCCTGTGCTATATTTGACAATTTCAGACACATGGAGGCATACAGAATGAGTCTGTGTGCACTAGGGGGAAAGGACTTGCCTTTAATAAGATAACTTTAAAAAATAAATATTCTGGAATATAAACGACAACGAAAAAACAGAATTGTGATTAATTTTAATTAAAAATTAAAAACCTGACTACGAAATTGTTCTTTAAAGTAAGGCTTGTCACATTTTTTGTACTACCTTTTACATGCTTTAAATCTAATTTAAATTGTAAGGATTCATGGGCACCCTTTAGGTAATTTTTCTTGGCGTGTATTTCTGTATTTAACGTTCTGTGAGTTAAATATTTTTAGCCGAAAGTCAGACGAAGACGGCCGTAAAGCGCACAACAAAACAGGCAACAAGCGGCCTTAGGAACAACAACATGTTGCCAACTCAAGCGCTGATTGAAGACAAACACAAACACACACAGCACGCACAGGGCCAAAACAAACGATGGCAGACGCACACGCACACAGATGTCTCAATTAGAAAAAAGCAGATATGATGGTCCTTTAGCCGCACCAACACATATGCGCAGGCACAGGCACTGGCAAGCGGCGAGCGGCCGAAGGATAGCAGAATTGTGTCAGTTAAGGCAACTGTGGCCCATCTTTTGTTTGCTTTTGCCTCATTTATTGTCCGCCTGCCAGCCAGGGACAAAAGCTGTACACAGGGAAACAAAATAAGGACAACACAACGATATTGTTGTTAACAAATAGGTAAAAACGTACAATTATTGATCCTTAAACTGCACTATGATAAGCCAATGCTTTTCTGATAATAAAGAGGGTACGAAGCTTGGGAAAAGTTATGTTATTCAATGATATTAAATACAATATAATGCTTTATTCTGTTTCAAAAAGGTTCTCACTAGAGTAATAAAGATTAACAAACCTTCCCTAAAGTTTATTTTTATTTTCCCCAAGTGTATCAAACTTTCACATTTCCTTGCCAACTGAGGGTACGAGTGCTTAGTTGTGTGGCAACCAGGAGCTGTGGCTCCCTGGTGCAACTCATCTACATTTGCTTCGTTTCTTGCCGGGAGCAGTGACAGGAATATTCATTGCATACTTTCGTACGATTTCCATTCGTATTCGCATTCCTTTACGGCTAACTAGAACTACTGCGGATGCACCTGCCGCATGGATAATTAGCTTCTCCCTCAAAGGGGAGCCTGGCAGCCAGTTAGGGTCCAGCAGTAATAATCTTCAAACGAAAGCCACTGCAGAGGCAGCTCTGTACAATTCCTAGAAGGTGTCAATATGCACAAGCACTACCTGTCTCTCATGACACAATATGCACTAATTCATACAGAGGTTTAAGGAAGCCTTTAAGTAATTAGATGCTCCTTATTTGCTTTTCCCTTTTCGGAATAGGTTGTTGGCCGCACTCACCCTATGGATGGAGGGCCAGAGTTCAATACTCGGTCGGACAGAGCTCATCCCCCAGGGCATTGCGTCCTCGAGCGTAGTGCGCACATTTGCATATTACGTATACGACACGTGAACGTGCCCAGGGAGCTGAGCTGCTGATGGTGCTGCTGCTGCTGTCACTGAGGCATTAAGGCTGCTTAATTAAATCTTTTGCGTAATTTGTTTAGTTATCCTCGGCAGTATCCACTTGAAAATGGAATGGAATTGAGTGTGGCAGCGGGCGGGGCCAGCGTTGGATTACGGCCAAACAAAAGCTGTTTAAGCATTTGGTTAAGTGTTGCAGACGAGCGTTCATAATTGAATTGTGGCTAAATGCTAACAACTGCAGCGCCGAGTAGGAGCAACACAATCGTGGCATAATTATGGGAGACTGTAAACTGTTTTCACCGACCGAGAAAACGAAGTTACCGGCCCACAAGGAAACCTAATTACAGGCCTCGAAGCTGTGAGAGATACTTCTATGAAAACAGGAGAGCGAAACCAGTGGATTCCGAAGAAAGGGCAATTAGTTCTCGGGGCAAGAGTTGCTCCCGCTCGAGTGTTTTTGTTATTCTTATGCGTGCGTGAGCACAATATGTTGCCATGTTTGGCTGGGCGGATTAATTGCCAGGCCAATATGCGTCAAAGTCAGGCCTCAGTGCCCCTCGTGCGTTAATATGTTTGTTCGGACCGAGTCGAGAACAACAGCCGCCTCCTGCGGCTCCTCCTTCTCCTACTTCTGAACCAAGTAATCAGTTTTCAATAGAGCGAGCATCTGTAGTCGGATATTTAACAGCTTAAACAGCGCCAACAGTCGTGCTTACAAGCCAGGATATAGACATTATAGTCGGTATCCAGAAAATCCCATTTCATTGCTTATTAGTGCTCACGCCATATGAATTTTAATTTGCCAGCACAGATGTGAGAAAACACATTTGTTCAAATCTAATTCAATTTAAATGGAGCGGGGCTTTATGGCAACTTAAATGATATACTACTGGGTTGTATATTATTTTAAGGGTTGCAAAAATAATAATATTTGATAATGAATAAATATAAAATAAATCCCAAGAATGCATTCCAAGACTCTTCATCAATCTAACCTTTATTAGTAAGTCTACAATATAAACAACCCATCGTTTACTTTTCTAAATATTATTTTTTTGGCTATAATTGTAATGTGTAAGAAGTTAAGGTATATGGTATGTTATACTTTCAATTAAAATTACTTAAGTGTTATTTGTTACATGTTCTTAAAATCTGATTAATACCCTATACTTTACAGAAAAAGAAAATATCTTGGCTTTTTCCCACAAGCTCTTTCGTAATTCCTGACTTTTAAATTGACCACACTTTTCCCATTTACCTAGAAAACATCAAAATTTCTCTTTTCTTTTTTAAAAATATTTTACGAGTGTGATTTCTATCTGCCCGCACCGCTGACAAGGCTTCCTAATTAATATTGTGGCCACAACTCGACCGAGGCATCAACCAGACTCAATGGCAAATATTTTGCAAAAATGTCAATGCGAAATGATGATGCATTTCAGTTTGTGCCAGGCGACAATGAATTGCAAATTGCCATAGTGCCAAATTTTGGCAAATAAATTCTCTGACAATCGAATTGCGATGGCATTCGATAGAGAGTGTGTAGGAAAAACTAATCGAGCTGAATTGTGGCAGGAAAATTTGCTATTTGCTCAACAAAACAGCTCCCATAAATACAGGGTTCGCCAGTGCATTGTGTTACTATTTTAGGGATTTATTGTTGTGAAAAAAAAAACAATTATGTGGCAACTTACACACAAAACTTCAGAAACATAAAAGAGAATTTTGAACAAAAAACTCATTGGCATTACTTATTTAACATGTTTTCTCTTGTTTTATTAAACCAAGTTTCTAGTTTAAATTCTTGAAAATCTACCTGAAAACAGCAAACAATATGCGTTGTCTCTTGCCATTTCTCTCGTCACTCAATTATGTGCATAAGTGCAGCAAAAATAAAACAAAATAAGGACACACACACCCGCAAAAACACACAGAAAAATAAAATACAAACAGCAAACAAAGCCTGCAGACGGGCACAAACAACTAAGAGTAAAAAAAACACACACACTCGACGGTGAAAGTTTTTACTTGCCACTCCCCTCCCAGCGCGCCCGCCCCCAAAATGACTTAATACTTAATGGCATTTAGGGGGTACGGTGGGAATTATTTTAAATTGCAAAGCCAGGACTTTGAGGACGTCCTTGTAGCTGCCACCGATGTGTACATTCCTTTGTTGGCTGGCAAAAGACATCACAAATTATGTCATTACATGTTTCCGTCCTTATTTTTTCTTATTTCTTGTATTCTCCAGAAACTTATGTTTTGACTTTAATTTCAGTTCCTGCAGTTATTCAAAATCACTTAAAATTGGCAACACAAGTTCAAGTTTCTCGCTCTCGCCCCCTTTCGGCCAAGCAGCTTTGGCTTCTACTTATAACTTTTGATTTGCGTTCCAGGCAAAATTATAAGCCAGAAATTTGCATAAGTTTGAAGTGAATTTTTGTATATATATAGGGGGAAGAATAAAAAAAAAATCAGCAACAACAGCAACCAATCCTCGAGTAGCTGCAAACAAGCCGCACAAACCAGAAGCTGCTGCAAAAAATATTGCATTGAGTTGGAAAATTGCTGCTGCTGTTGCGAGGGTGTCCGCGAGTGGAAAATTTCTAACAAATTGTTTTCCTCTAGTGCATTTATTGGTCTGCATAATAATGGCACAGTTTCAGCGCTGACCTGAATAATATTCAAGGGTGCTTAAAGCGTTAAACAAACAAGTTAGTCAAAGGAAGGCACGGGTTTTGCTGTTTTCATCGAGGTTCCTTCAATTAAAACACTAAATCCTCCCTTTTAATATATAACAAGCACTCATCCAAGAGACCCTATCCTGCTTTTACATTTTTTATTTATTATAATAGGGCACCAAAAATTATTCTTGTTAAAGGCCAATTCAGTTGCTATTCAAAGTATTACTCTTTCTATACAATTCAATTGTTAGGCTATTCAATAGAAACCATTTGTATTGAATGTATCTTTAACAAAAGCCCCTTTCAAAGGGTTCTTAGAAAGTCACTCGTTAAAATTGAAATCAGGTATTCAGTCGAAATCAAAGCACATCTTTAAGTCACTGAATAAGAACCAACTCTAATTAAAACGACTTCATCTATTTCCCTATTATTTTCTCTTTAAAATTCTCCATTAAGCTGTATAACTTTATCATTCCGGTGACAAACACAAGGTCAAATGATTTGCCCTTCACGCTTTCAAAGCACTTTCCATCAAACATGTGTCACTGGGGGGCAAGAGAGCATAAAATTCACTCGAAATTCCTCAAATAATCACAAATTAATTAATTGTGAGCATTTTTATGGGCGGACAGAGCACTCGACTCGTTGCACAATTAAAAAAAATAAGAGAAATACCGACAATACGGCAAATTCCTGGTAAGTGCCAGGACTTTTTAATTAGTTACGTTTATGGCTGTGGCTTTAATGCATTCTGGCAGCTAGAATCAAAGGACAAGTCCAGGTGCCAAGCTCTTTCTCTCTCTCAAAAAGTTGAAACATTTTGAATGTGGTTTTGCACTGATTTCAAGGGGGATTTTCCCCCAAAGCCCCCAAAGCTGAGTTGCTCACTCACCTGAACTGACCAGGTATATGCCGCACGGATCACAATGCAAAGCCAAGACCGCCGAGCTGTGGCAAATAAAATATACATTTTCACTCTTATGACTAAAGGAATTTTGAAGTCAGTTTTTTTAGGAAATTTAAGTAGCCTTTGCTATTTAGCTTTCATGCTTTTAAAACTAAATGTATTAAATATATTAATATTGACATAAAATCAAGGTTTTATTTAATATTTTATGTTAGAATTCACCTTATTTAAATATATCAATATAGTTTTAAGCATTTTTATTTCATTTTAAGTAACTTTTTTATATAAATCTAGTTTTATATTGAACATAAGATTTCCACCTCAAATATATATACAAAATACATTAAAATTAAAGAAATTAAAATAATTTAATAATACTATATGGTAGCTTAATATTTTCAATACAGAAAATGCTCATTTTAAGTTTGATTAAATGACACTGTCACCTTCAAATCCAAAGTAAGAGTTAAAATAATTTAGTGTCTGCCAAAAGATTAAATACATTTTTAAGAAATCTTCCCTCCCAAAAATAAACCGAAAACAAAAACAAACCTATAATAAACAAGAACTTTAAGTAAAGACTATCTTAAAACATAATCCTTTTAATCTAACAAAAATATGATATACTTCTTGCACTTGTCCTAAATTCTGTAGTTTCTTTAAAACAAAATTCTACATTTCCTACTTTCTCCCTTAACACCTTCATAAAAAAGTGAAAATGTGAGTTGAAAAATGCCAAAAATGAAAAACTGTAAAATCAATTCACTCTTTTTAGCACTTAATAATCGCGCAGCGGGAAATTAACAGCACATTCAACGTTTATGCGATTTTGAGAGCGAGTGCCGCCTCCCCGTCTAAGGCTCAAAGAAAAACGGCAGCGCCGCCGACGACGACGACGACGACGACACTTTCACATTAATTAAACGCGTTTATATGCAGCACACACACACAAACACGCGGTGTGTACAGGTGTACACATACGAGTGCCTCTGCCTGTTACCTGTGAGAGAAAGCGAGAGTGCCGCTGTGTGCGTGCGCTGACCGTTGCGTATCCGCACCGTTGGCTTGATTTAAACCACCGAGAAACCGACTCTGGATTCGCCGCCGCACGTTCGCACACCGTAAAGTCCCCAAACAGACTGAATTCTGCGACTCCGCCGGAAAGTCGGGCGCCGAAGTCCGTGCCGCGAAGCAACAGCTCGACGGGCAAAAAGTCCCAAAAGTCCCAATCAAACACAACAAATGCCCCAAACTGTTGCGCAAAAACGGGGAAAGTACCCGTCAGTGTGTGTGCTAAAAAGGACACGTTCTTCTGCGCAGGCTCCGGGTGGATGGGGAATTTTTTGAGGAGCAAACAGCTGAGAAGCAACAGTTTGTTGTGGCGGGGCCAAAGGGGCGGTGGGTGGCACACAACGGCAAGGACGGGCAGCCGGTTCCCAGAAGTGGGTCTCTCAGTCAATGTCACACGGTGCTGACGTCTCGTCCTTTTTATGGTTAGATCTGTCTCTTCTTTGTTTTGCAAGGTCCCAGCTAAGTAGGAGAGATTTAGAGAGTGTCCTTTAAAGGTTTATATAGCTTATTCCATCAGGAAAAACAAAGAAGGTTAGATAATAATCCTTAAGTTCTAGCATATATGTTACATTTAAAATACTAATCAAGGCAATTAGCAATAGGTTTAAACTTATAAAATCGTTTAAAGGTTAGTATCTTCCCTAACAAATATATCCTGATTTATTTCTCTTAGCTTTAAGTTCCTTTAATTTTCCTCTGCCATATGCTGGGGATTTCTTTTCTTGATTTTTTTTTTGGCGACAGCACTACTGACACACTCGTGGCGCTGGGGAACGTAAGTGCTGCTGGGATCGTGGGCTGGATTTTCAGACCGGGAGGATGCCTTCTTGGCAGCTGATTTGACTTTCACGCTTGCTGCTCTGCCGCTCTGGCATCTGAAAAGTGTCTCTCCTCCGCAACGGGCAATTATGGCGTTACGAGCCGCGTCTGAGGCTGCTGCAATTAGTATGCAGAGCAAGGACATTAACGCCATTTTATTTGAGCATTAAACAGGTGACCCGCCACCTGGCACCTGAGAGTTGTGACCTGGCTACCAGACAACGTCGCGCACGTGACGCCCATATATCGGGTGTATTTAATTAGTTGGCAATTTTTATGCCACACATGAACTGCCGTACCTTGGCCAGGTTATGTCCTGCGGTCTGCGTCCAATATACCCATGTCCTGTCGCCAAAGTTTGCGCTTATTGTTGGGCATTCGCCGTGGGCGGCATTAGTCAGCACTGAGTCAAGTCTGTCCTTTGATTTCGATGACAAAGCATCGGCTAAAAATACGTGATCAATGGAGGTCAGAGCCATTAATCGATATCTTTTGAAATTAAAAAAAAAAATATCTTTTTTCCTTAGGAGGTCTAAAAAAGGTAATGATATGTCCTTCACAACTAAATGTTACTTGATTTTATCTAGTTTTTTGTTCTAATTTTTCTCAGTATATTATATTAAATTATAGATTTACTTTTTAGACTTTGCCTGTTAATTATAAAAACACATAACTCTTAAATAATATTTATTATAAATTAACACATTTAAGTCAACTCCCATTTCCAGGAATCCTTCGCCCTACCGGTTGAAAGGAGAAACTAGTTAAAGTGCAAGGACACGCCGTCCTAATCAGTAATTCGATAAATACGGCTTGTGTTTGGTTTTCGTGCAGCCTGCGGAGCTTTTTGTGCGGGGCTCGACCTTCAAGTTATGATTTTATAATGAATCAGAGAACCTTGGCAACCTTGTCGGTGGTCGGTTGCCGGTTGTCATGACGAGCACTAATAATTGAGGCTAGCTATTAATAAATATTTGTTCAATTAGCAGCAGAGCACTCGCAGATGCACTAAAACTAATGGCAAGGCTAACTGCTAAGGTCGGAGGAGCAGAGCGAGTCGCCCGTCCTTGCCCTTCGCCCGGATATCTCTCTCAGGCTCTCTCGCTTTGCAGTTTATTCCGCTTCTTTATAAATAACGACTGCCAGTATGCAGGATAAAAAAGGACGAAAAGTGGGTGGTAGTGCACACACTCATTTCCCATTCTCGTCTGTTTGCCTTCTATGTTTTTTCTAGTCTGTTTGCTCTGCGTTACACACACGCAGTGCACACTTGTTTGTTCACAGCGCCGATCCAAAGAATCTGCCGGAATAAACGGCTTTATATCTACGTAACACCCAGCATCCGATTCCGAAAGCAATTCGCGATGGCTAATAGCCCGAATCGATGCCCAGATTTTTATTTGCCAGATAACACTATGAAAAACTGTTTGATTTCGTACGAATATGCATAGTTATGAACCATTTTCTAAATATAATATATAATATAAAATATTTTCATAAAAAACACATTAAGTTTAAATTATAAAGAATATCCTAGACATTGTGCAAAGCTTGTTTAAGTTATTTTATTCCAATTAAAATACTAAACATCAGTTTTTTCAAACACGTATACCTCCCATTTAAGATATTTTATAGGTATTCCAGCCCCATATTTCCCCCGTAAACGCCCAATGTACAGCAGGTAAATTCAATGTAGAAATAACTTTTACTTTCCCATGTCATCGAGTGCGAAATAATATTTGCGGGGGAAAAGTTCAAGTGTCGGTTCAGTTTTAATTTTGCGGCTTCTGTGCTGTGCGCACTCACGTGAATATTTCATGGCTGCCCGCCCCGAGAAAAATATTCCAAAATATAAGTAAAATACGGAAATCAAAACCGAACGAAAGCTCCTGTCGACCAGCCGCCAGTCATCACAGTTGTACCGAACGACCACAAAAACACAAACGAGCGGCAAATCATATCCGGTTCCGTTCCGCCCATAAAAACAAGTCGAGCCTGTAATATTTCAATAATATTTTCTGTGTGTACGCGTTCGGCTCTCGACCTGTCTCTCTTTAGAAAACTAATTGTGAGCCCAGACAGAATTCGCAACAGGTATTTATTCCATTTTGCACACAAAAATATTTAGGAAAATGAATATCAAATGGATGAACACTTTCCAGTTCAGTTCACCTCTATGCAGAGTCTGTTATTGATAGCCTACGATTGGTGGGGGTTTTTTGCTTTATTTTTTCTGGTTGGATTTTATTTTTTGGTTAGCATTTTAGATATACCAGTGACTCTCTTGCTATTTTGTATTCTCCCTAAGCTAGATAGTAATAAATATTGAACATATTGTTAGTCTTTCCCCGAAAACAAAATTAAATTTAAATTTCTGAGCTAAACAACTGGCGAAAATTCATGGAAAAGCCCACAACTGACTACACTGTCACCGCACAAATCCGCCGGCCAATTTGCTGACATGGCCTAAATGCGAAGTAAACAGCATTAGCCAGCTCTGGCCCGAGGTGCATGGCTTTGTTGGTTAAACAATTTGAAAATTTCAGTTAATTTCGAGGCCTGTACGCAGGCCTAATTGGCCGAACGCTGGTCGCACATTTGCGGCTCGGCAGACAATTAGGTTTTGGACATGGCCAGCCACCGCAGAAGCCAACTATGGCTATGGCATAATAACCAGGCCAACAGCAACGGCGGCGGGAAAGGTACTTTAGACCCGGCTAATACAAACATGAAAGTTAATTAAACCGAAAGTAGACTGACATGAATTTATATGGTCTAATAATATGCCTCGAGCCACGAGGCAACAGCATCCCCTTTTTCGCAGGATTCATCCCCCTTTCACGCTGGATTTTCATGGACGCGGGCTTTCCGCTCCGCTTAATAGCAAACAATAATTAAAAGTGACAAGTAAATTAGTTTCTGCCGTCAACTGATTGCGAAAAGAATACGAGAGGAGCAGTTTAGTAATTTTTATTAGCTCAACAATCACCCCGTTTCTCTGCATCCCCTGGCCGTTGGGGGTAACCGATATGGATAAGAGTTTCCGGTTTTTGCGGGCTTTCGCACCTGCCAAGGTGGGTGGGGCGGGCGTTCGGGGTGCCGGAGCCTTTTGGCGATGTTTTATTCATGCGACTATTAACTGATTTTATCACGCTACAAATATGCACTACAGGGCGTATGCATAATAAATTCCAGACACTGCCAGGCATTGTTTTCGGCTGCCAGCTGCCTGCTGCTTGGTGCGTGGTGCGTGGCTTTTACTGCAACAGCAGCTGCTTTTTCGCAGCAAAACGAATCTGTGCCGTTGTTTGCGGCAATCTTTGGCCGCATTTTTATATGCCAGCGCAGTTTTATGACCTTGTTTATCCTTGTCACATGGCCCAAAGTCTTTAAAAACCAGCCACAACTTTGATGAACTCGTAAAAAAGAATAACGTATAAGTGGGAATAAATTAGTGGCGAGGGATCGAATAATAGGTACCCAGGAATTGCTTGAATGAATTGAAAGTATATTAAAGAGGGACATAAAAAGAGGCATTTAGTACAGAGTATTTTAAATAGAACTTTCGATATATCGCAACATATTTTCTCTGCATTGCTCGGTGTTAAATATAAATAAATCATATTATTACTCTTCTTTAGGTTTCTTTTTTTTAAACATACTAATTATAGTACATTTTATAAATGTTTATAAATGTTTAAAATATATGTAAACAGAACATCTAAATTACTTTTAGCTATATTATCCTTTGGTAACTATAACTTTAGCATTTCAAATATAGAATAATATATATAAAACCCGATTTCCTTCCATGATATCCACTTTTATTCACCCAAAAATATACAATATAAATACAAATCCCACGATTTCTGGGTTTAAAGGCTTAATGGGATGAAATTTCAAGGTTCCAATAAAATCTGTAATATCTCGCAAATCTCTTTTCCTCTTGCCCAACAAAAAACTGGAAAAAACAAGGAAGTTCGCAGCGAATGTGGGCGTGGCACCACCCCCTGGGGCAATAAGATGTCTGTAGCTGATGCCTCTTTATGAATGAGTGAATAAATTCCAAAATGGTTGTCAAAAAAGCGTCACAGAGAAATTAATGATGACTTTTATACGCGAGTAATTCATGGCATTTTCATAATAAACCCACACAGCCGCAAACGCACACACACACTCAGGCACGCATGGGATACCTTTAATTTGATTTCTAAGAAAGGAAAAAATGTGGAAAATATTTATGTGAATACATACATACATATATATAGTATATTTATGAACGCATGAGGGAAATATGCTCAAAGGGACAGACAGAAACAGGGCAAGTGCCCCGAAAATCTGCTCGTATCCCTGAGTGTGTATGTATCCCAGTGAGTTGGCGACTTTTTAAAAAGCTTTTTTATGCTCGTTTGCATACGTTCTGATTTTGAAACCATTCAAAGTCACTTTAACAGCCGTCATGCGATTTATAACGCATAATAATAAGACAATCAGGCTGGGGAAAAGGCGACCACATTTAAAAGCGTACAAAAAATATAATCTGAGGGGGAAAACACGGGACCTATGTTGTATTTTTAAATGTTTTGTAAAGAAAATTAAATGTAAAAATTTTTATTAAGGTTGTATTTATTAATTTTGAGTCATAGAAACTAATAGAGATTATAGATTGAACTATAACAACTTTTAAACCAAATACAACGCGTTATTTCTCTAAGCTAAAAAGTGATTGATTGATTTTTTAGACCTTTTTATAACATAATATTTTTTAAGCACTTGTTTATATATTTTCATATTTATAGATATATAACTCACGTTTAAAATCAAAATATTTCGTTCCAGTTTAAAGCCTATTTATTGAACATTCTTTGCTCTCCTATTTAATTTTTGAAATAGCTTACTAAATATATTTTTCCCAGTGTAAATAAATATATATGTACTTTCCACTGACATCAGGTTTTCCAAGGCGATAAAGCAAATTGACAATTTCCCCGCCCTCGACGACCGCTCTCAGATTTGCCGGCGAGCTTGTCAGCTTCTTACGGCGGTCAGCAAAGTTGTCAAAGTATTTGCGGCACAAAAGTTTCCCTTATTTTAAAACTAAAAACCAAACTAAACAATCACGACTTGGGAGAATAAGCCATGGCTTTTAGGGGGAGCTAGGGTCAGGTGGATTTGAGGCTAAATCCTTTCTGAGAAATACAATATTGTTGGAAGGAAGTGATTCGTATTTACATTGAAAAGAAGCGAAGCAACACGAAATTTAGATGGAAGTCTTTTGAAATAAATAATTAAAGTTCTGCGGAATTTAATTTAGTTATACAAATAATAAAATATTAATTCATAATCAGACATGCATTGTGTAAAATATTTCTTGAACAGGTACAACCATTTTTAGTGCAAAAATCACCCACTTTAAGTACAATCCCTACAGATCCCTTGCTACCTCGGTCTAGAAAATAATCCTACGATTAAAGGAGACCCCAATCTAAAATGGATTTGCGGCAAACTTAAGATTTAATCGAAACCCTGCTTGTGAGACAATCAATAAGCATAAACCCACTTAACCTGATTAAATTAACAACTTTTGTTTTGGCCCCGGCAGACTTAAAAAGGATTGAAAGGACCTTTTTTTCTTCTTGCTTGTTGCCAACATCCGAACCGAGCCCGGTCCTTGCGGCGAGTGCAATCAATTGCAAATTGAAAATTCAATTTTCGTTAATCGGCTTTAGCTAACCTTCTGGCATACCTCGCCGGCTTCATAATTTAACTCGCTTTTTTCCCATACAAGCATGTATGAATATGATGTGGGAAGGTGGCGAAAGTTTCTGCTTTTTCGTTGCCATGACGAGTTTCTGTGGTTTTCGTTGCTGCAGCTGCAAAAATGTTCAGTTAGCTCCACACAGAAAAAAGCAAAGCAAACCAGAGCCAGCATTTTTCATTGAGTTTCGGCTGGTTTTCCCCTCGACCTTGTCTGCGGGAAAATATGGTCAAGTTTATGGGGACTAGACAGAGGACGACCGCAGGCAATTGAATCACAGCGAGTGTGGGTTTAAATTTTAGTGTTGACATTGATTTTTCTATTGGGAATAGGGTTTAGCCTGGTGTCACTATAATTCCACAAAAATGTTTATCTCATATCCGTTAATTATTAATAATATATTTGTACCTTAAATATTTTGAGTTAAATATATGTATAATTATAATCTACATTTCAGGGCACTTGTTCCAGCATTGTAAAAATGTTATTAAAATTAAAATAAAACAAAAAATAAGTTTTACTTTATAAAATTAATACAATTAGGTAATTGTATTATTTTAATTTGATTTTTAAGGCTCTTGCGAGTGAGTTTGCTTCACAAAACTAAAATTATTTCTTTTTAATTAAAGAATATGAGTTTGCTCTTTATATACAGAATAAAATATTTTTTAATACAAGTTTAAAATTGCTGAAATTACCATATAATATAAAGTTTAAAATTAAATAAAGTTACCAGAAACAAGGTAACCCAAAGGCTCAAGGTCGTCCCCTTTCGTGCCTTGAAATTCGTCTGGAGGAACTTCAATATCTTACGTAGCCTCTGAACTTTTAATTAGTTCACTGGCTGAACAACAGACCGGAAATTAAGCCAGTGAACATGGGTGTTTGTGTGAGTATATATGTGTGTTTGTGTGTGGGACCTTAAGTGCACATATGTTCATATATCCGTGTGTGTGTGCCACGTTTTTGCAAGCTCCGCAAACACTTGGATGGACTAACCCCACCCACCGATGTCCTTTTCATGCAGGAAACACTTTAATAAAGGACTCGGTGACCGGAGTGGCCTAGCAACAGGACCCCGGCAAGGGCCTGGATCCTCGAAAAGGACCACTCTTCATTTGGATGAGTGGCGGTGCATGTGGGCGTGGCCAAGGGAGGGCGTGAATTGCAACGCATATATGCACATACATATGCGAGGGCCGAGGACACCCATAGATGTGCAACGACCATTAATTAGTCTTTGTTTTAAAGCACGGCACAAATTGAAATGCATTTTTCATTTCCCCTCTTTTGGCCAAATGGATGTTTATCCGCTGCAAAATGCATAAAAACGTGCGGAGTGCCTGCAAATGCAGAATGCAAATGCGGAATGCATCCTGAATATCCTGAATGCAGCTGCAGCCCGGGGGTAAGCAGGCAGGTAATGCGATTCACTCGACATTGCGATGCGGTGTAATAGGATATACGATTTTTTGGCTTTCTGAATAAGTATATAAGTAAAAAAAGCCTAAAATATGAGAAATCAAGTTACACCACAATTATTAAAGTTCATAAAATTTGTTGCTTGTTAAAGGAGGTTTTTGTACTATAAAGGAATATAAAACATTTGTAGAAAATCATAAACAGTAACTTATATAACTAATATTGTAATATCTGTTAAAAATCGGATTACATATTATTTCGCTTTGCTCTCCTTTAAATATACATATTTGAATATTCTTCTAAATAAAACTTTAAAATCCCAAAAGCTGTCTTACATTTTTTTTATAATTTAGCTACCACAGATCACACCTTGAACAACTTTATTTATTTTGGTTTTTTATGTTTATCATTCTCATAATTCAGCCACAAATATTCGCGACAGGTGAGTGAGTGAGGCACTGCAAACGAATACAACCCACAAGTCCCAGGTGCGAACCCGTATAAAAGCAATAACAACAATATGCATATTGCATGGCCATCAACCTGTGGGCCAAGAGGAAAACTAACAGACAGAGACAGAGAGAAAGCGGAAAAGATCCAGGGAAAGTGAGCGGAGGGAAGTGAAGCAAACAGAAATGGAGTGCAACAAAACTGCAGACCGCCCGAGGCAGACCACGGACTACGGACTGCGGAAGAAGCGTAATCGCTGCACTCGGGCAACATTTTGGGTTGTTTCGACCACGTCGTTTGTTTCGCACTTTGCTGTCTGCCACATGGGACTTCTTGGGGGATTCCAGGGATCTGAAACAGCACTCTCGGAAGCTGGAATATATATGGTAAAAAATATATGCATTTTCTAACTAAAACTTTATTCCAACTTTTCAGGGAAATTTCTGTAAGACACATATTTTTGGACGAATTTGGTTATTCAAGGATTTCAGGCCGCCAGCCCTGGATTCTTTTGCATGCGTGGGTGTGCATTGGTATTCGTGGGAGTACTGTATAAGTTCGCTGTGTATCTGTGCGACACGTAGTGTGGGTGGCATGCAACTGCATTATTTACAAACTTGCTGGCAGCCATCACCTCGCCCGGGCTGCTGCGCTCCACTTCCCAGGTGGCTGTAAAAACTTCGCGCTGCGCAATACCAAACGGAGTATCATGCACACAGAATCCACCCAACCCGGGCAACCCGCACCGTGCCCTTGATTTTACCTCGCTTTTCCCACGAATCCCTTTTCGTGCGCTTTTCCCCTCATGCCAAAGCCATCTTGACTCTAATTAGAGTCACGCAATGCGCATCGACGCCATCTTTCGGGGCTTTTATCTGGCGGGTTAACTCGATTTCCGGTCCGATGCGCTTTTGTTTGTGTCGGTGGCCGGAAATTAGTTTCGTTTATTCTTTGCCTTGTTGTTCACGCCATTATATGCGATCTGCTTTCGAGTTGTGTGTGCTGGCGGATGTGTGCTGGTCGGTGTGTGCTTATTGAAAGATTTCTTATTTGATTCGGTTGAACAGCCTCGACTCCAGCCCTGACTATTTGCATTGCCAGCTGAGTTTGACTAGTAGTTTGTTTGCTCAACTAGCCAGTAATTTGTTTGCAGATAAAGAAATATCATTAATTGAAGTCTACTTTGTAGTGGCGACTAAAGAGCCGCGAAATAAATTTCGGCCAAGAAGCATGCTACAGATTATACAAGCTATAAGCCAAGCTTTGGGGCGTAAGAAATAACGAAGGTGTATTTCGGCCTAAAAGCAGGCAACCTTTTTCTCTATTTTTAAGCCGAGCTTTAATGCATGTGCATAAAATTCGTGAGCTGCATTTTTTTATTTGTATTTCTGCCAAAACTGAATTTAGGGCAAATATACTAGATAGCTCATAGAAGCGCCAGGGAAGATCTGGAAAGCTCTTGTTCCAATTAGGAAATTTTCGCTGCTACTGAGTCTGAGCCTAAGTCGCTCATCCGTTTCCGTGCTAAATTTCTTTTAAATTGAGACCCTGTGGAGTGCACAAGCATTTAAGTTGGTTCCCGTAGTCAAAATTTTGAACAAGTGCTAAGTCCACGAGGACAAAATACAAATTGTGGTTGACCTGGATATTAAGCAGATTTCAAGTAAGCAAAGAGAAGCTACCTGTGTCTGTATACAGTGCGTAACCCTTTTTATTGCCCAGGTCGCGGAAACGAAGATCAGCAAAGGTAGCAAGGTGATCGTCCGGCGACGGCCAGTACCTCAGTTAGAGGTTAGACCTGGAATACCTGAAAGAGTGTTTCGATTATCGGTAGCTTACTGTGGTAAATTTTAAAATCGACAGATTGAACCCAGCAAGCAGGAAACGAGTGTCGGTCCCGAGGAGCACCCCCTAAGCGGGGCATGACGGGCTAGGAAGCGAAGGAGGATGAACCAGTAATTTATAGTGCGGTTAAATCGGCCACCAGCGCGGCTGCGCAATATTCCTTGTGGCCGGCTATGCAGTAGCGGAGAATTTTGAGTTGAAAATTTGGCAGTGATCGGCATTGTAAACGAAATGACCCTGGCATGACCTCTGTGCCCTTGCGGGTTAACCTATATTCGGTAGCGAGTTTATTTGGAGAATTTTTCCGATCAGTGGCCATATGCAACCTCCCTCGTCCGGCGTAGTAGATGCACAAATGTAAAAATGATAATATAGTGCGATAAAATATGCTAAAATTAATTCAAGTTTCACCCGAACAGGCTGATATGCCTTATTTCTGTTTTCTCCGCGGACTTAACCTGCTCGGCATGACGTAACACTTACGCAAGCCTTCGTTAAATTTTTAAAGTAAACTTTTGCTGAAACCAGATGTCATAAATAATGAGAAGATCAGACTTTGAAATATTTTTTTTGTATTATTTAAGAGATTCCAAAATTAATTTTAAGTAAATTTTGAATTCTATCTTGCTTAATCTGGAGGACAGGGTAAAAGAAACGTTTCCTTATCGCTTTGGTTAGCCAAGAACCCCAATTAATTTTCAGCCACATCGAGGGAGATCGATCTTTCACCGATGGACATGATGAGTGAGTGTTAAATAAATAAAACATTTTGTTTGTCTTGGTAATCTCAAACTAAAGCCTAAAGAAATTAAATTAATTCTACCCTATACTAAAAGCTAAACCTCAATTAAATATGGCAAGAAATTAAATTAATGAACTATTGCTACTTAGAAATTAAATTTGAATCAATGGAATTTAAAAAAAAAACTGAAATATTGAAACTAACTAAAGTAAATCTCTACAATTAGGAATATTACTTTCAAGTTCTAAATTTATTGTTAAGCCGATATGTATTAATTATTCCTCATTCTATCTCAAAGAAAAAAAATGAACTTAGACGTAATATTAGCCTTAATCAGAACCTTTATATTTTATCTTATTATCTAATGAAACAATGAAATCTTAAATCCCTGTGTTTTACCGACTCGAAAGATGACTCCACGGTCGTAAGGATCAGAAGGGATCACCAGAGCCATGCTCTTGCGGCAGGTGATCGTAGGTAGGGTGGGCATTATGCGAGCACAACAACATCTGTGTCTCCACAAAAAATGAGTTTTCTCTCGGTCTTCTGTCTTTTCTCTAAACTTCTGCTAACTGAATTTGTTTATCATATCTTCCGGTTTAGTTCTAGCTCTTATTTTTGTCGCAGCACGCTCAATTTCTTGACTTGTTGATAATAATGTGTAGTCCGTGTCCGAGATCTGGGTAAGCAAGACCACCACCCCCAAAGCCGACGAGCTAGAGCCGGAAATATACAGCGTGCCCCAGCAGCTCAGATCCTCAACAAAGAAACCGAACTTATACGTTACACACTACAGTTATAATTCATTATGATTAATAAGAAAAGTGGCGCTCAACGTGTGGAGCCTTAGTAAAAAAAAAAAAAAAAAAAAAAAAAAAAAAAAAAAATTTTTTTCATTAAGACTTGCGGATACACAAATTCAGTATTCCCTCTTTAAGTCCCCCTTGTCAAAAATTCTTGGATAACAGTTTTGTGAGTATTAGTATTCCAAACTGGCCAATTTTTAACGAGTGTGGGTTAATAAATTCTTTCTATATCTACAATTTCAACTTCTCTCATTCTTTCTAACAAAAATTTTTTTTTTGTTTTCTCGAAAGTCTTGGAAAACAGTTGAGGTAAATATCAGTATTCCTAACTGGCCAGATTTGCACTGAAGCAAAAGATTTTTGTTCTCTTTTCTCTCTCGTATTTAGAAGAGGTGACAAGGTGTCTAGTAAAGATGTGGAAAACAGAGGAGGTGTTACGTCTTTAGTAAAGAGAGCTCATCTTCTGTCCCGGTTTATAACACCAAGTCACTGAACTAGTCTCAACTCTGAACTCAACTGTAAGGAAAATATAGGCATTCCTTTCGAATCATGCCATATCCCGGAAGAGTTTGTAAAAACTTTCTTTTATCCTTTTATTTTCTACGTGAAGTCCTAGGTTCTCTCGATCATATTCTGGAAAACATGCGTACCGGTTTCTGAACTGATCGCTGTCCGAATTCGAAATAAAGAAATAGTGCTTCCCTCTTTAATTTTCCAATCTTTAAATTTCCGAGGAAATTTATCTTTTTATTATGATCCTACGAAACGTGTGACGTCGGATTAAGAGTTCGGTAAAAACATTTTTTCATATATATACATATTATATCTTTACTTCTATAACTATATTTTTTTTTGCATTTCGTATCGCAAAGAAGCGAAACAAAGCAATTTGTTAACCGTTGTCAAACCGTGAATATTTAGCATTTTTTATCGCATTTAAACCAACTTTTGGGTATCGCTTGGGAATGATGGGGTTAGACCGATCTCCTGAAAGAGGAGCTGAATCAAGCCCAAAGGTCGTTTGTCCGTTATGTACAGCAGATATAAATCCTGCTGAGGTTTTTGTAACCAGTTGTCAACACGAGTTTCATAAACGGTGTATAGAAGCCCATTGGAAGGAAAGTACACAATGCCCAGTATGCCATGTGTCATGTAGATCAGCAAACTTAAAGACTGCAGATATGTCGGACCGACAAACCCGAAGTGGGTCGAGGAAACGACAGCCCTTAGAGACAGCTGCTCAGCAGGTCTCAGATAATATAGCTACGACTTCGGGACAGGGCACACAGGCTAATAACAGTGGGGTTAGCAATTCAAATGTTTTAACAGCCAATGCAATAACACTACTGGCTATGGAGCGAAGGTTATTCGCTACGCTATCGGAAAAAATTACAGATTTAATTCAGAATTCAATAACCGATACTATAACCAGGGCGTTAGCAAGCACCAATGGGGGTTCTGACAATCCTCAGAGTGAACATTCTTCACGTCGATCGCTAAGCAGCGAAGTTAGGGTCGAAACAAGGAATGAAACCGGTAGCAATTCAAGACAGGTACTCTTGGCTCCGGGTTCTCCCGCTTCCCAGAGAAGCACAACGTCAGATTTGGTGAACCGACCAGATAAGGTCGTACATATCCTCAACGGGTGGAAAGTCAAATTTTCTGGAATAGGAGTATCAGTAGATAATTTCATTTACAGAGTAGATACTCTAACACGAGAGACGTTAGGCAATAATTTCGATCTGCTTTGTAAACATGCCAGCGTTCTTTTTGAGGGAAAAGCCAATGAATTTTATTGGCGGTATCATAAAGCGCACGGCGAGATTCATTGGGATACGTTCTGTACAGCTTTGCGTCTCCAGTTTCGTCAGAGCAGAGACGATGGAGATATCGAGGAAATAATCAGGAGCACTAAACAAAAGCCAAACGAATCGTTTGATAGTTTTTATGACACTGTATCAGGCTTAGTCGATCAACTGGAGCATCCTTGGTCTTCGAGTAAACTAATTCGAGTTCTTAGAAACAATTTGCGTCCAGAAATTAGGCACGAAATCTTAAACATTGATATAAAGACTGTTGCAGATTTGCGAGAGATTTGTCGCAGGCGCGAAGCTTTCTTAGCCGATGTTAAGCGGTTTAGTGGGTACGTGCGAAGCACTCCGTCTAAACGGGATGTGTCTGAATTTAGTCAGAATTATGAGACTCAGTTAGAATCAGAACCTGAAAGTGAGGCTGATGTCGAAGCGTTTTCCTTATTATGTTGGAACTGTCGCAAGGAAGGGCACAGATATCAGGATTGCGTAGCTGAAAGAAGAGTCTTCTGTTATGGCTGTGGAGCAGCAAACACTTACAAACCAAGTTGTAGTAAGTGCGCAAAAAACTTCAAAGCCGGCATGTCGAAGTCGCAGTTCAGACAGAAGACTTCGCATGCCTCTCGGAGCCAATCCACGATGACCGAAGAGTAGAAAATGCAGCAGATGTTGCACAATTTCCATTACCTGACGAACAATCACTACCTGCTAGAACTTTGCTACATAGCAGAATCACAAAATTAAAGGAAATAGCTATACCAGAAAGCAACAATATACAAGATTTGCAGAAATATAAATCTCGCAATTCTACTCGAATAAAATCATACTGGCAAAATGTCAAGCAATGTAGAATTGGCATCGAGTACATAAATTCACTACCGGCAGGACCAAAGGATCCTCGACCCTTTTTGCCAATTCGGGTGTTAGGTCGAATAGTTTACGGACTTTTAGACTCCGGAGCATCGATGAGTTGTGTGGGAGGTAACTTAGCTCGTGAGGTAATGACCAAAGGGGATTACAAAGTCATTAATAGCAATGCTACTACCGCCGATGGCCGATCACAGCAGATAATAGGCTATTTACAAGTTGAGGTCGAATACGCTAACGTAAATAAACGGTTGAAAATTTACATAGTACCCTCCCTGAAACAGGATTTATATTTAGGGATAGATTTCTGGAGGCTTTACGATCTTCTTCCCAGAAATTTGAACATAGCTGAGTTAGACTCATCGGAGACTGACTTCAAAGTCAACATCGACCAACACAAGTTGTCCGAGATGGATAAGGCGAAGCTAACAAATGTAATTAATTGTTTTCCGTCGTTTAGCCAAGAAGGTCTCGGTAAGACCAACCTTATTTCACATTCCATTGAAGTAGGTATGGCTAAGCCAATTAAACAACGCCATTTCCCTGTCTCACCGGCTGTAGAAAAGGATATGTATGCCGAGATTGACAGGATGATACAATTAGGAGTGATAGAAGAGTCCGACAGTTCTTGGTCATCTCCTATCGTAATGGTGAAGAAACCTGGAAAGGTTAGAATTTGTTTAGACTGTCGAAAAGTGAACAGTTTCACCGAAAAGGATGCATATCCTTTGCCTCAAATTAGTGGCATATTGAGTCGCTTGCCTAAGGCAGAATACATAACAAGCCTTGATCTAAAGGACGCTTATTGGCAAGTGCCTTTAGAAAAATCTTCACGCGACAAGACAGCTTTTACCGTTCCTGGTAGACCCCTCTATCAGTTTAAAGTTATGCCGTTCGGGCTTTGTAATGCCACAAGTACAATGTCTCGTTTGATGGACAAAGTGGTGCCAGCTCATCTTAGGAACGAGGTTTTTATTTACCTTGATGATCTGCTGGTGGTTTCGCCAAGCTTTGAGAGGCATCTTGAAGTGCTAAGAGAGGTTGCGTTACAGATAAGACGTGCAGGTTTGACGATCAATATTGGCAAAAGTCACTTCTGCATGCTTAGAGTGCGTTACCTGGGTCATATTATAGGCGATGGAGGAATCCGTACCGATCCAGAAAAAGTAGCCGCAATTAGGAATTTTCCTTTGGCAAAAACTTTGCGCAGCTTGCGGAGTTTTATGGGTCTGTGTGGATGGTATCGCAAGTTCGTTCCTAATTTTGCGTCCCTTGCTGCTCCTTTAACAGATTTGATGACCACAAAAAGAAGATTCAGTTTAACTGAGGCAGCAGTAGAATCTTTTGAGAAGCTGAAGCAATGTCTTAGCGAGGCTCCTGTATTATGCAGTCCTGATTTTTCGAAGCCGTTCGCAATACATTGCGATGCGAGCAAGACCGGAGTTGGAGCTGTATTAGTCCAAGTTTCGGAAGAAGGAGATGAGCGTCCAATTGCTTTCATTTCGAAGAAGTTGAATAAGGCGCAACGAAATTATACTGTCACAGAGCAAGAATGTCTCGCTGCGATCGTGGCTCTTAAAAATTTTAGGGCTTATGTGGAAGGACATAGATTTAAAATCATTACCGATCATGCATCATTAAAATGGTTGATGTCTAACCATGACCTAAATTCGCGCCTGGCTCGATGGGCTCTGGCCTTGCAAAGGTATGATTTCGAGATTGAGCATAGGAAAGGTTCGCTTAACGTAGTTCCCGACTCCTTGTCTCGGGTAAACGAAGACGTGGTAGCTGCAATTGACTTGCGGGATGGACTTCTCGTAGATCTAGATTCCGATCACTTTAAATCAGCGGAATATACCGAATTAGTGCAGAAAGTGAGTGCAAATCAGGTGAATTTTCCTGATCTCAAGACCGATAGCGGTTACATTTATCGAAAGGCAGAGCATTTGACAGGAGAGCAAGTGCACGATGAATATGCCTGGAAGCTTTGGGTACCTAAGGAATTGGTTCCTGAAATACTTTCTCGTGCTCATGATAGTCCGTTGTCTGCTCATAGTGGTATACACAAGACCATTGAAAGAGTTAGACGTTATTATTTCTGGCCTGGACTCGTGGCAGACGTTAAGGCCTATGTAAATGCTTGTGAAGTATGCAAAACCACAAAAGCACCAAATTATGTTTTACGGCCACCGTTAGGAAAAGCACCTGAGAGTCAAAGATTTTTCCAACGATTATTTATAGATTTTCTAGGACCTTATCCCAGATCCAGATGTGGAAATATTGGCATTTTTATCGTTCTCGACCATTTTTCCAAATATGTGTTTCTCAAACCAGTTAAGAAGATAGACGCATGCGGCGTGATACAATATTTGGAAGGAGAATTGTTCATGTCGTATGGCACTCCCGAAACGATAGTGTCGGACAACGGATCTCAATTCCGTTCGCACGCTTTTCAGAAGTTAATGCAACAGTACGGCATTACACATACGCTTACTGCCGTGCATTCACCGCAGGCTAACGCTTCCGAGCGTGTTAATCGCTCAGTTATCGCTGCAATTAGAGCGTATTTGCGACCCGATCAAAAGGACTGGGACGAATACCTTAATAGGATCAGTTGTGCATTGAGATCATCATTACACTCAAGCCTAGGCACTTCTCCTTACTACATGGTTTTCGGGCAACACATGATTACTTCTGGTTCTACTTACTCTTTGTTGAGGAAGCTCAACTTATTGGATGACCGATCCTTAAAATTTGACCGGCAAGACTCGTTCGAAATAGTGCGAGAGAAAGCATGCCAACGGATGCTAGCGAAGCATTCCGAAAACAAGAAGAAGTACAACCTCCGGTCTAGAGTTGTTTCGTATGCGGAAGGGCAAGAAGTATTTCGTAGAAATTTCAAGCAAAGTTGTTTCCAGACAGGCTACAATGCTAAATTCGGTGCTGCGTTTGTAAAAGCCAGAGTTCGTAGGAAGTTGGGAAACTCTTACTACGAGCTGGAAGATTTACAAGGGAAACTGTTGGGTACATACCATGCGAAAGATATTCGCCAATGACGTCTCTTCAGTCGTGTCATCAGTCTAGGGTACTAGTGGAATACCCTAGCCAGATGTTACCGGGGGGCTTTTGTAGTGGCGACTAAAGAGCCGCGAAATAAATTTCGGCCAAGAAGCATGCTACAGATTATACAAGCTATAAGCCAAGCTTTGGGGCGTAAGAAATAACGAAGGTGTATTTCGGCCTAAAAGCAGGCAACCTTTTTCTCTATTTTTAAGCCGAGCTTTAATGCATGTGCATAAAATTCGTGAGCTGCATTTTTTTATTTGTATTTCTGCCAAAACTGAATTTAGGGCAAATATACTAGATAGCTCATAGAAGCGCCAGGGAAGATCTGGAAAGCTCTTGTTCCAATTAGGAAATTTTCGCTGCTACTGAGTCTGAGCCTAAGTCGCTCATCCGTTTCCGTGCTAAATTTCTTTTAAATTGAGACCCTGTGGAGTGCACAAGCATTTAAGTTGGTTCCCGTAGTCAAAATTTTGAACAAGTGCTAAGTCCACGAGGACAAAATACAAATTGTGGTTGACCTGGATATTAAGCAGATTTCAAGTAAGCAAAGAGAAGCTACCTGTGTCTGTATACAGTGCGTAACCCTTTTTATTGCCCAGGTCGCGGAAACGAAGATCAGCAAAGGTAGCAAGGTGATCGTCCGGCGACGGCCAGTACCTCAGTTAGAGGTTAGACCTGGAATACCTGAAAGAGTGTTTCGATTATCGGTAGCTTACTGTGGTAAATTTTAAAATCGACAGATTGAACCCAGCAAGCAGGAAACGAGTGTCGGTCCCGAGGAGCACCCCCTAAGCGGGGCATGACGGGCTAGGAAGCGAAGGAGGATGAACCAGTAATTTATAGTGCGGTTAAATCGGCCACCAGCGCGGCTGCGCAATATTCCTTGTGGCCGGCTATGCAGTAGCGGAGAATTTTGAGTTGAAAATTTGGCAGTGATCGGCATTGTAAACGAAATGACCCTGGCATGACCTCTGTGCCCTTGCGGGTTAACCTATATTCGGTAGCGAGTTTATTTGGAGAATTTTTCCGATCAGTGGCCATATGCAACCTCCCTCGTCCGGCGTAGTAGATGCACAAATGTAAAAATGATAATATAGTGCGATAAAATATGCTAAAATTAATTCAAGTTTCACCCGAACAGGCTGATATGCCTTATTTCTGTTTTCTCCGCGGACTTAACCTGCTCGGCATGACGTAACACTTACGCAAGCCTTCGTTAAATTTTTAAAGTAAACTTTTGCTGAAACCAGATGTCATAAATAATGAGAAGATCAGACTTTGAAATATTTTTTTGTATTATTTAAGAGATTCCAAAATTAATTTTAAGTAAATTTTGAATTCTATCTTGCTTAATCTGGAGGACAGGGTAAAAGAAACGTTTCCTTATCGCTTTGGTTAGCCAAGAACCCCAATTAATTTTCAGCCACATCGAGGGAGATCGATCTTTCACCGATGGACATGATGAGTGAGTGTTAAATAAATAAAACATTTTGTTTGTCTTGGTAATCTCAAACTAAAGCCTAAAGAAATTAAATTAATTCTACCCTATACTAAAAGCTAAACCTCAATTAAATATGGCAAGAAATTAAATTAATGAACTATTGCTACTTAGAAATTAAATTTGAATCAATGGAATTTAAAAAAAAAACTGAAATATTGAAACTAACTAAAGTAAATCTCTACAATTAGGAATATTACTTTCAAGTTCTAAATTTATTGTTAAGCCGATATGTATTAATTATTCCTCATTCTATCTCAAAGAAAAAAAATGAACTTAGACGTAATATTAGCCTTAATCAGAACCTTTATATTTTATCTTATTATCTAATGAAACAATGAAATCTTAAATCCCTGTGTTTTACCGACTCGAAAGATGACTCCACGGTCGTAAGGATCAGAAGGGATCACCAGAGCCATGCTCTTGCGGCAGGTGATCGTAGGTAGGGTGGGCATTATGCGAGCACAACAACATCTGTGTCTCCACAAAAAAATGAGTTTTCTCTCGGTCTTCTGTCTTTTCTCTAAACTTCTGCTAACTGAATTTGTTTATCATATCTTCCGGTTTAGTTCTAGCTCTTATTTTTGTCGCAGCACGCTCAATTTCTTGACTTGTTGATAATAATGTGTAGTCCGTGTCCGAGATCTGGGTAAGCAAGACCACCACCCCCAAAGCCGACGAGCTAGAGCCGGAAATATACAGCGTGCCCCAGCAGCTCAGATCCTCAACAAAGAAACCGAACTTATACGTTACACACTACAACTTGAATTCCACTCTTGGTAGTCCCCTCCAAAAACTTTATTTTAGTAAGAGAAACCAAATGAAATTCCGATTTTCTGTAAAAGATATGTATCAAATAAGATAAAATATTGATTAAATTTGATCCATAAATATAACTTTCTTTATTCTAAACCAACTCCCCTTGATTTTTCGCTCAGTGCAATGAAATTCAAGCCTGAATCGATGCCACTATGGCCGACTAAGATGCGACCAATGGCCAGAACAGCTGCTCATATTTCATTGGCCAGCAGAGAGCACTTAGGGTAATGAAAATCACACAGAAGCCAGAGCTGGAAAAACTGAGAAACTGAGCGCAAGTTGGCCACAAAGTCAGCCAGTATGCGTGCCGAAAATATATTTCCCCAAAGTAAACATACAATTAAATTTGAGTTGCCAGTGTGGCTTTAACCAAGCCCTCGAGATTTCGAGATTCTTTCCATTTGAAAGTCGAGAGCAGTGGCACAGCCTTCGAGTGGGAAATGTGTCAGAATTTGCATTGGCATTCTGACTCCTTCACGAGCCTTCAATTTGCGCCAAGCCTCAGGAAGGCGACACTCCGCCGACACGAAGGGCCAAAAGTACCGAAGAAACGATTTCACATTAGCCCCATGACATCTCTCGATTCCTGGCAAACAACGACGACGTCGACGACTGGCTGAGCGTAAATGGAGGACCGAGATTCGGTTTCGGCTTGTTAAAGGAGAAATAACAATTCCTAGAATTACAATAAAAGCGGCAACAGCAACAGGCTAAGTATAGGCATTACCCTTTGGACTCCTCCGCCACGGCTGACTTCCACTTGAGGCACTTTAAGTCCCACTCCCAGTGCCAGTGCCAGCACCAGCCTCAGTTTGGGTCTCGGGTCCTGGTCCCGTGTCGTGCGACCCCACACCAGCAGCTCTAATACAACGAGATTAAATGTCCTGTCGCAGCGGGCTTTAGCATTAAGCCCGGGTCGATTCGCCTCCGTGCCAAACTCGGGTGTCGCCGTCGACGTTTCAGTTGCTCCGTTGTGTTTGTATCCGATTTTGGTGGAAAACATGTTGCTGGTTGGCCGACTGGCTGGCTGGCAAGTGAAAACCGCACTCAGGAAAAAATCACGCTCTGAGTTTGTGACTTTTTTCCTTGAAGGGAGAGTTCCCCATGATTTATCTTGAGTTTTTCGCACCGATTTTGGAAAAATAACTCTCGAAGAAGTGTATTTTAGTTTTTTTGTAAAAACTATATACATTGGAATCACAATCTTAATTTTATTTAAAGTTTAGATATTGATTTTGAGAATTACTATTTATAAAGGATAAAGGCATAACCCTATCGTATTAACTTTACTTCTATAGGATTACATAATTTTGAACTAAATTCAATAACAAATGCATATTTGAATTAAAAAATCAAAGGCTTCACTAGGAAATTATTATCCTTTAAGAAACCTCTTTGACTTTTTGTCCCGTGTGCGGACCTAGCTCTGTGTGTGCGATTCAGAATAAACATTGCTTTTTGCTTGCTGTCCCATTGCTGCTTATTGTGGCTGCCAACTCGCTCACTTCCTTGGCAAAGCAAGTCCACAAACAACAATCGTTCGAGTGTTGACGTCTGCACTTATTCCCCCTCTCCCCCAGTCCATGCCAGACCTTCTTACCACCCCAATCCTCACCCCTTTCCGTCTGCTTGGCTTTTGTGACCAGCTGTCAAGTGAGGCTTACCCCGCTGCCGCATCCACATCCCGGCTTTTGTTTGCCTCCGTATGCAATTCAATTTATTTTTGTGTCGCTCATATTTGCAAAGCCATACACTTGACGAAAATTAGCATTAAACATTAGTCTATGAAAGCTGTAACAAATAAGTTTTACAACTTTTATTATTATTTACTGCACAAATATTTATTATTCCAAGGGATAGTTTATTTCGAAAGTGATTAAGGTAAAGTTTGTGTTTCAAATTCGATTTAAAGTAAGAATAAGCAGGGAGATTATTAATCAAGATTTTAATAAATACTTAACTAAATATATAAAATTAATTATTTTATGTTATTACATATAATTGTAAAATAATTTATACCAATCAGAAACCATCTCCTAATTCTATTGAAATGTTATCCCAGAAATATATACTAACCATTAAACCCGTAAAAATTTACATCAACGATTGCCAACTTTCTAAACCATATTAAAATAGATTAAACATTAAATTCTTGTACTAAATCCCATATAATCCCATTATATATATGAAAAATATGTTTCCCTTCAACATCTTAATAAAAACAAAAGCAATTTGATATATAATCCAAATTTATATTAGGTTCTCAAGCACAATTTTTAAGTATCATTTCAAAGCAAAATGTTTCACATATTTATTTTCAAAGTGTTCCTGCACGCGTGTGTTTAAACACATATACGATGACAAGGCGTCTTTGCTGCTTGAGCCCCTTTAAATTCTATTAAAGTCCTTGGAACGCCCGGAGGTGCTAAGGTTACATAATTAAATTGCAGCCCTGGCCTGGCAATTAATTAAATGCCTCATTTATTAACGCTTTGTTAGGCAATATTTTCACAAATGACTACAAAAACAAGGCGAAGGAAACTCGGCAAAATTAAAGCAAAGACAACACAGCAACAGTTCCATAAAAGTCCATCCCCCACGCACTCAACACACACACAAAGGCAGCAAAAAATCCCCGAAATACGCACACCATTACGTTCACGCAGATACGCGCGCAGACAGCGGCATATAAATTTACGCATTACGCATACGCCGTGTGGCGGTAGGGCACTGATTTATTTTTAACCTCAAAGCGTCATTCACAATAAAGATATTTTACGTTTATGACCCACAAAAATGGAAACTTTGACGTTGGCAGGCGGCAGCGTGGTAGCTAGCGTTGTCAGCCAACGCGGCGTATGCGCAACAATTTGCAAGGGGCGTTCACTTGTTGCGGTTGACCGGGCTTAAACTCTGGGGGCCACAGACTGGCTGCTCCCTCGATCCAAATCCACCTGACACGGCTGCTCACCGCCTAACCTAGTCAGTCAGTCAGTCGGCAGTGCAGACAGTATGTCTTTCTTTTTTTGGGAAGATATAGCTAAAAGTATTTGTCAAAAAAAGTGTCACGACATCAAAAAATTCTTAGAAATAGGTAGGATTTGGCTACAAATATTTAGTATTGGGATTAAAACCCATTTAAGCTTCTTCTTGATTTTTTATTTAATCATAATTTTAATAATATTTAAATTATTTAGTTCTGATAAATTGGAAGTTAAGTTATACCCAAAATGGTGAAAATAAAATTTTGATCTGAACAATCTTTAAACATATTTATTTATTTATTAAACATATTTATTATATTTTTAATTTGTTTGAAAGGGGTAATTTTTTTTTAACTGATTTTTGTTTGGTAAATACGTTTATTTTTTAGCTTTCCTTTACTTATCGATTTTACCCTGTTCTTTTCACAGTCTCTTGTCTTGACAGCACCACATAATCGTGCAATTTTTGTGGGCCGTAATTTAATATGCGGCCACAACTTTAACATGCCCGACACGTCGCCCTCGGGGTCGCGCCTGTTTATCCAACTACCAACACACCTGTGTCAACAATTCTTTAAAGCCCCTCTCTGCTCTGCCCTCTTTGGCATTCGATTCATTTGATTTGGCCTGGCCCAGGCCTGAGCCTGGGCTGGCTTATGCAAACAGGCAACAGCCACTCGAGCAGCCAAAGCCTTTCAATGCGCGTCAACAGTTTACATTGCCATTGCCCTCTCGATTTGTATATATACAATTTACACTGCTAAGGTCCTTTGGCCCGCTTCTCGCCACCTTCCCCACATATATAGAGGACAATGGAGAAGGACAATAAAGGGAAATCGAAATTACACTGACTGAAAGGTTGTCACATTGCGGGATTTGGCTATAAAAATGAAAATTCCCCAAACGAGGCGGCGGCAAATAAAATTGATTTTAGTACTGGGCTGTGTGTGTTGCGGTTTTAAAATTTAATGGTTATCTATTTAAAAAAGAATTGGGCCATGGCTATTGGTTATTACATAATTTTATTGTTGTTATCAAAATGTATATACAATAATATAATTTACAAGACGCCTAATAAGGTAAACAAAGCATAAAAATGCATTATTGTACTATGGCGACTCAAACCATTCTAAAAAAGTATTATAGTAACTCAATTTGTTATTAAATTCTTTAAAATACTTCTTACCAATTCTTCATTTTTCCTTAAATTTTTAATAAAAATAAAAAACTAAAGCAATCAACTGCATATAAAGAACTATAACTCCTCCTGCGACCAGCTGTTTCTACCCCACTATATAGCAATAAAATGCGTCTTTATTTCCTGCATCCTGACAAATTGGCTTATAAATTTTATTTATAGTCCCGAGTAAATTTAATTTTCATAGCTTCCTGGACCAAGGTGCAATTGCCGTGCGCTCCTTCACTTCCACTTCTACTTCCTCTCCCTCTTGTTCCTTTTATACCCCTGCCCTTTGAGAGTCCCTCCCCGACACAATCAATCAACGCGTCAAGGGTCCCCTGAAGGACTTCCCCTCGCGGAGCCCGGGTCCAGGAGCATTTGCTTTGTTGTAGACACACACCCATACATACGCAATAAATGCAAAGTAAAGGTGTTCGGTCGGCCCTCTTGTTACGTAGCCGTCAAGTGGGCCACAGGACAATGGTTGAGTTCACACTGCGATGTGAAGCCCATTCCAGGTGGCACTGGGAGGCCATGGCAAAGGGTTTAGGCACCGGCGACCTGCATATTATTACGACAAATGTTCAAAACTTTTTCAATAAGTAACAACTTTGCATGCACCCTGAGCACACATTGAGATATATAGGAATATATCTGATGTGAGAGGGCGTGGTTGCACTGAAAATAATGATCAGGCAAAAAATATTTGTAAAATTAGCCGTTATATGATCAAAATTAGATTTTTCACTAATTCAAAAAAAAGAACACATAAGTAGAGGTTCTTTTTTTCCTCAAGCAAAAATGAATCATTGTTCAAGAACCTACCACAATATTTTATAATTTTTTTCCTCTGCCTGTTGCTTTATTCCCTAGCAATTTGCATAGTTGTGAAAAATTCATAGCCCAATCGGGGGAAAGAATGGGCAAATGTGTCGGAAGGTTTCGAGTGGGTACATAAATAATCTGTTAGCCGACTGTCAGCATGAATATGATGTATCTAATTTGCACACAATTTAGGCCCACAGCCACACTGGGAACACATCCAGGCAACCGGAAATGGCACCACATCTGCAGGGTGTCAATCAAAAATGGCGTCGGCAGTCATCACGCGGCCATGCTGTGTACGTTGTAGTTCCCCGCCAGCTCCGGTTGCCAGTCCGCCTGTCCGCCTGTCAGGTTGTATCTTTGTCACACTCCAACTGTCGGCAGTGCAACTAAAATGATTTGTCAACGCTGAGCTCTGTGCAAAGATGTCCCTCTGTCCGAAAGTCTGTTAACGCTTTGCCAGCGAAAAAAACAAGAGTAGAACTCGTTCACCTTTTATAAATATGGGAATATAAATTGGAACTCTATATTGCAGGTGGCTAAGAAATAAAAGCATCATAATAGAGTTAACATTTCCTTCTGAGTTCTTTTTTTAACATTTAAAGAACAAAATACATTTAACTAGAATCTTTGTCTTGTCTTTGAGCTTTATAAAATATTTACTATATTATTTAACTATATTTAACCATATTAAAAACTAATAAACTTTGCAAGATTGTTAAAAAGAAAATGTACTGGCTCCTGGCGTATTTAATATTTTTTACTTTGCTCACTAGGAAATTTTCTTTTTATGAATAACTTATAATAGAATATATTATTTTTCCAATTATTATAATTATAATCTTTCCAAAGATTACATTGAAAATAAGAATCGATTATTTAATAGCACTATTGATTTATTCTATTTTTTTGTTATTATTAATTAGTTAATCCCCCTACTTCAACAAAATTATTATCGTTATTCATACAATTTATAAATATACATAATCCCCCAGATATCGAATAATTGCAAACTTTTTCCTCGCACATTCAGAAGCCATTTAAAAGGAGAACGAGAAGGGTCAACTCCGGCTGCATAAAAACAATGTGGCCTATTTATGCATGCCAACGCTGCCAATTAAGAGTATTTACTGCAATCTTATTTGCCTTAATTGTGGGCAACGCTGGGACTTTAAGCCGCTGGTGGCTGATGATGGCTGATGGCTGTGATTTCGTTCGCCAGTTGGCTGATAATTGCAATTGATGGCCCATTCCATGCGCTGCCGGCCCTGAATGACGTGAATGACATTGACTGGCAATGCAGCCAACGATGACGATGACGATGACATTATTAAATTGAAGATGTTGATCATTTATAAGGCAGCACGTTTGCATATTTTATAATAAATGAAACGTGTGACAGCATGCTTAACTTTCGCAGCCAAGGAATCGCAGCCCCCTCCTTCCGCCCTGCTCCGCATACTTTCCCGTCCCATGTGGAAAGCCCATTTAACACACACCCTCCTGTGCACTCTGCACACTCGCTTGCTCGCAGTTACTCGGATACACATACATTATACGAACGCATTATTTAAATGGAACATTGCAACAGGCACAGACTGAAGACATAGCCTTCGTATTCCGGCTCAGTTGGCGTGTGTCTGCCGAGCACTGCGAAAAAATGTATGGTAATTTTAAGGGAGAAATTTCTTTTTTAAATGGGGTTTTTAATAAATTCTCTATCGTATAATGCATGAAAAAATATTAATTTCTTTGTATTAACTGTGGTTTCAAATGAATTCTTTTTTAAATATCAAATTGTACTTTCTTTCTTTTTGTTTATGGTTTTTATTTTTTTCAGTGCAGCCTATATAATTGTGCTATGTGCTGAGTTGCTTATCTGGAGGTTAACATCGCCGTTGACGTTGTTTTTGTTCCAGTTATTCTTGTACTCCCTGGCAATGGTTGTGTTTGCCCTTTAAATGATTTTAACGAAAGAATGCCCCAGGGGAAAAGAGAATTTTGTTTATTTTTGGCAGCTCGTAGATGTTGCTATTAAATTTGAATATATATTTTTTTGGTGGGGAAATATATAAGCTGAGTTTTTGTGGGGTTTCAGATAATTACAGAATTTATTAATCATTTTGTTACTTTTAAGAAATGGGAAATTTTTAAAGACTAAGTGAAATGAGGATATATTAAAACTATCTCTTCCCAGTATAAATATTACATTTTAAAAAAATACCCTACAGATATATGAAATTTGCAACTTATATATATTAAAGACATTTATTCCCTAAATATACTATAGTTTAATATATTATCTTTAGGAATACCCAGACATATAAGTAAAATTCAAGACTCGCTCGCACCCACCATCGGTATTCAACAAGTATGTGGCTTATGATAATGTATTCCATTGGACATTTCCGCACGGACACGACAAGTGTCAGGGATATGGCTATATAGCTGGAACCCCCCTTTGATTAGGGTGGAGGAGTGTCAAGTGATGAGCGCTGACCTGAAGGACACTCGCTCGATTTAGCCAACGCTGTCCTAGTGTTCTAGTGTTTCCGCATGCACAAGGGCATTGGCTGCGAGGCAATAGTGTGTCGGGCGATGGAGTACTCCGTCCGACACTTCCCTGGACACGGACACAGACACATTCCCTGTTCTCCAGCAGGAAGATGAATGAAGCCATAAAAGCCATTGGCCTGTGCAAAAGGATCCAATCCGTACCCACTCACACTCACACACCGAAGACAAATAAAAAAAGGACTACGATTCGTTGCCATATAATCAGGACGGGAAGATCAAAGCCGACGCCGGCGGGCGAGCCTGAAACATCTGGTCGCCAAATAAAAAAATGTATATGTACAAAAATTAAGCGACATTCATAACGATGTAAGCGTTGATAACGATAATGCTCATGATGATGTTGATGACGGGCAGCCGTAATTAGGCTCTCGCCTGTCGGCCAACGAGTTTAAGCCAAGACACAGGCGATACCGGCAACTAGCGCAACTTTAAAGCCAACTTGGTAATTCCTCGAAAAACGAGGCAGACAGTGCACCGAAAATAATGCAAATTCAAGTTAGAGAAATTTCAATTTCAAGCCAAAAATTATGATACATATTATGCTAATTCTTAAAATTCGATAGTATAATTTTAATCATTTTTTTTGTATATAATTTTATATTAAACCAATACATAAAATATAAGAATTTTATTTTCCAGTGACCTTAAGGAAAAGTTTTAATCAGGCAGAGGGATCCCTTGGACAGTCCGGAGCAGCCTGTCAGCCAGGTTAAGACCGAAGGCCTTGGGCGGGAGAGCCGTGACGAACTTTTTTAATGAGCAACGTTTTGCGGCTAATAAACATTTGCGTGCTGGCCGTTAGCCGTTAGCCGTTAGCAGTTGGCAGTTGGCAGTTGATGTTGCCATGACGCCATGTTTTTAATTGGCAGACCAAGTCTGGTCATTTGCCTCCCAAGGGTGTCCCACCGATGCTATGCGATGCGAAGCAACGCACGAATAACGCTGGCCAACAGGCAATTGAATATTTTATTAAATTGCCCCAACACACACACCTAAAGCGGGAGCAACAACAAGGGCCACATTATATTGTGACAACAATTCATTATAAAATGGCGCCAAGGACATGAAGGGCCATTGCCGAAAAAGTTATGAAAAGCGTTGCGACCCATTTGACATGACGCATACGCCGCATTGGCCGTCAAACAAAGTTTTGCCTCCCGTTGCTTTACACATTTGTATATATCAAGATCTGCTTATATATTTAGATACTCTGAGCTAGGCAGGTATTACAGGATTAGCAGGGCTTACAACTAGCAATTTTGCCACCTTTATTTAATTTATTTTATAAATACCTGATTATATATAAAGATTTCTTTTGTATGAAAGTTTGAAAGTGTTGGGAATTTAATAAGGATTTAATTTATTTTACCATGCATTTTTTATTATGAGTGCTTTAACCGATATTTTCATATTTAAGCGGATTTTTAATGTCCACTAAAACTTTCATTTAATATTTAATTATTAAAGTGACTGAGTTATATTTTCTGTTATTTTATTTAGTCAAGTTACCTAGCATAAAAATCGGAAAATTGATTATTATAATTTCGCTCTTTAAGGACCTAAAGGAAAGAAGTGAAACTGAGTTTTCACTTTGCTCTTTTTTTTTTTGCGTTGAAGCTGTTGACTAATACAAGTTTTCGACATTCAAATTTACTTGGCAAAGTTTTTCTCTCCTCTTTTTTTCCGTTGTCTCCTTTTTTTCTCCTTTTTTTGGGGCGCGTCTTGGTGAGTGAATCTTTTTGTTGCATACTTTCAGGCGTTCGCAATTCCTTTTCCTTTTATTTCATTTTGATTTTGCCGCCATGGCCGTTGTTTTTGTTGCTCTTATGATTATTATTGTTACTGTTAGCAGACAGCAAATCAACAAAATTATGATAAACAGCTGCAGGTATAAGGCCGTTAAACGAAAACGACCCAAAAGCGAAGGTCCTTCCGAAAGCAACAGGAGCTACAGGAAAGGCAGCCAGCCCAAAAAACAAGAAAGAAAAAAATGACAGCACGGTTGGCCGCCTGTCCCTTCTGGAGATCCCGGGTCCCCAGTTCTCGGACCAAGCCCCCCGTGAAAACTTTGCAAAAAAACACACAAAAACACACTCCCTTTTGTCTGTCTGTGTTTTTGGCATTAAGGGACTTTTTAGGCTCATCTCCATCGAATACAATATTATGTTTTTTGTTATTATTCGGGCCCCAGAACGGGATGGCAGTGAAATAAGATAAAAATAAAAAGAATAAAATCAACTGAAATATTTGCACATGCTTACGGTGGCGCGTTAAAGCTTTTGATCTTTTCGTTCCTTCCTCACTTGCTGACTGCGTTAATAACGCCGCCGCCATATAGAGGTTTTGTATTTTTTTTGGGTCCTTGGTGGGTTCCAAGGTGACAGCTATTCCTCAGGCTGCCTGGCTGCTGGCTTCTGGCTGGCAACGGTAGCAGAGCCTTTGGAGACCCTCGCTCTCTCTCTGCACATTGGCAGGCAAATCGGGCATCCGCACCCGTACTCCGTCAATTTCCACCTCGATTTTCCACCTCAATCCCGCCGCCAGCAGCCCCACGTCAAATTTTCCAACGCTCCAGTTAAGCATTTTCACAGAGGGCGGCGAGCGAATTTCAGGTGGCAGCCTGGCAAATATTTGCATATTTGATATTTATGTAGCAACAACTTTATACATCATGTAGAGTTTCCATATCGATTTTGCCCACCATCCTGTTGCCACATTTTTAGTTATTTTTCACTTTCACACAGCCAGAAAAGGTGTATTATTCTGCCTTATTCTTTAGGGGTACGAAATTATATTTTAATTGCACATTTCATGCAGGTTTTTTATATCCGAGAAAGACAAGCCTGCTTTAAACCTTTTTACTTAAATTAAGTCTTATAAAAAGTCAACTTTTTTTCGTACTACAAGTAAAATTCATTATTTAAGTACACAGCATCCCGGTTTATCCCAGAATTTATTAAGAAAATGTTTCTCCGTTGATATAGTAGACAAAAACTTCTTTATTTCTCATAAAAAAACGTTGAAAAGTCATCAAAATTTACAGGGACAGGACCCGATGCTGCCGCAGCATATCCCATAATACTCTTTTAAATATTAAATTCGCAGTTTTTTTAGCTTTTACCAGTGCACCCACACACTTGTTGGCCATGTTTGCGCTCCACTCGAATCGCAAAACAAAGGGCGGGGGCGTGGCGGAGCCCAGAGGGGCGGCAGCCGAAGTGCTGGCAAAGTATTCGCTGTCACCATGTTTGCAGAAACCATGACTGCAGAAACCAAAAATGCGAGTGCCAGTACGTAGGATCCACATGGATGCGGATGTGGGTGTCGCCCTGCTTCTATTTATAGCCAGGATATAGGCGGGATATGCTTCCATCTGAAAGCTGCAGCTGGTCGTCGATAATGAATTCAATGGAAACCATTTCAAAATAAATCGAATTGTGAAAAACAATAAATTCAGCTCTAAGAACTTGTTGAAGCAAAAGGTTATTCACAAGTATAGATATATTTCGAAGGCCCTAGGCAAGTGTCAATTATACAATGCAGCACAAACAATTTATTGTTATTGTTCCACGGCTTACACAAGTCAACATTTGCGGGCAAGGCAAAGAGAAGAATAAAACAAATAAATTCTATTTATTTGCCATTAGAATGTCATGATAAATGGTTGGCATGTGGCCAATGCCCCCACCATTCCAACTGTGTAAACAGATATTTTACCTCAATTTTCGTCACAGCTGCAACCCATCCCAGGCTGTCTCAAATCTGAAATGAATACCATTTTGGACAACTCAGAAGTATTGACTTAATTCGCTGCCATCTCGACTCATCTGTCTCTTTAAAGCCACAGCCCATTGACAGTTGGAATTTTCGGACCATTAATAAATGGCCCGCCCTACGGTTAGGTAATCAGGAAAAATACATGTCAATTAGGGTAGATCAATAATTGCCTAAATCAATCTAAATATTCCATTTCCACAGGCTCTGTTTGACTCTTGTTAACCTTGACCTTCTTTAAATGTAGTTAACATTTTTAAGCAACTAAGAAAATTAGCTTTTTGATGAAACGTTAGGGAAAATAAGCCCGGATTTAATTAAGTTTTAAGTTAAGTTTAAGTAATAATATCAATAAGATAACACTAAAACGTAAGGTCAATTATTTGTTTAAATAAACTCTAAAATCAGCAAATAACTGTTTCTATACAGATCAATATAGAATATTTTGTTTAATTCCTAATAAAAGAAGTCAGTACAAGGAACAGCAATCCAGTTATATAATACTTTCCTCCTACATAAGGGTATAGAGTAGCTCTCTTTATTCTCCGTATATCAAGTATATGCATTTTCGATATAACCCGAATTCCAAATTCCGTTTCCTGCAGCCGCCCAAAAGGAATCCTTAATTTCTGTCTGCAAATAAAATTATTTATGCATTTTCCTTTCAAAAAATTGTTAAAACCCCAAATAAATTCAACAAGTTTATTTATTTAAGCTAAATTTAAATAACTCACTATTTGCTGCACAAAACTACTTCAAAGGCATGTCTTCTCTTTTTTTTCACGTTTGCTATATAGCAGCAGCAAATTAATTAAGTCAAAAGCCATTAAGCTCTCTTTCCTTTTTTGCTGGCTCCATTGTTTATCCAATGCAGTTCAAATGCTGTCTCACTAGTTGAAAATATTTAATGCAAGAAACGCACCACGAAAAAAAGCGATTAAAAATACCAGCGCTGTCTCATCTGGATTGTGCCATGGATATTTCCAATTATTTTGAGAATCTCTTTTTGTACCAAAGCCAACTGGACCTTCCTCCATTCGGAGTGGAGAAAACCTTTATGCTTAAAAAAAATTATTGCATTTTGCACATTTTGTCGGCTTTTTGATTGTGTCGGCTGCAAGGCATTAGGAGATTCCATTTAAATTTCTGCCCCTACATCCAACTTCTTACTGTCATTGTATTGCTGGCCTTTTACTGGATCAACGGGGCAGTAATGCACTGAGTACTACATACTATATAAAATGGATGTGCTATATAAAATGCATGCAGCGCAAAATGAGTTTAAAAAAAATTGCAAATAAATGTATGCTGAGCAGCATCTTTTGCGCATGCAAATGTGCTGGGGACCAGGGTCCTAGGGATTGGTCCTGCAAGAATTCTAAAAGGTATGGACATTTATATATAAGCTTACTCTGAAGTATACACAGCTAATAATAATGTTTGTTTCTAAAATAATCTGAAAACATTAAAAATATTCAGCCCAAACCCAAACTAATTTTATTTTTAAAAAGAAAAATCTGTTGAATAGAAACTTTCCTTGGGAAAACAATAAACTTTTTTTGGTATATGAAAATAATCCTAAGTAAACGAAGGTGGTTTCAAGAAATTAAAAATTGTGAAATTATGGATTATAACAAAAAGAATTTTTTAATATAAATATTAAAAAATAAATGTGTCATACAAAGTAAATCGAAACAAGAATGGTTTACAGCATTCGTTAAATCTAATAAATATTATATTCCGTCTCCTTATGCATTATAAATGCGTTTATGTATAGTAGTTAATAATAAATAAATAAACAAATAAATATACACATAAATATACAAATAAATATTATATTATAAAAAATTTTATTGAGTTTGCAAAGTAAAAGTATTTTGCCTTTTTGTACTCTTTTACGCTGTGTTGTCTAATTAATGACATATTTAAAATAAATGTCATATCCCTAATTATATAAATGTATTACAAATTTTAGAAAATCTTTTTTAAAACCCCAAATTGCACTCTTTTTCTCTGTGTACACACACGCACTCCTACGGAAATGTAAGCGTCGTACACATATTGAATCCATAAATAAATCCTTAAGCAAAAATTGTAAATGTCGGATTAAGTGTATCGCAAGAACACACACACACGCACACAGTTTTCCCGCACACGTAGCAGTGTGAGTGTTAGGTGGGTGTGTGTGTGTGCTGGCGCATAAATAAATATGGTAGAAGAAAAGAGTGAGAAAGCGACCTTCTGGCACCGAACACTAAAAACTAAATGGCGAAAACAGTTTATTTGCTACCCCCAGACACCCCTGCCCACACCCACTTCCGCTTCCGTTTCCGCTGGCGCTTCTAGTTGTCAAACGTGGTTAGATCGAAACAAAGTTAATTCCCTGCAGCAGGTTTATGGCAAGCAAAAACACACATAACACACACGCAGACACACACCCGATAATAATTACTCGAAACATTGTAATCCTCTTAACGCCGAGATTTACACGTTAAAGCAAAGCGTTTATGTTTGCCGTCATGATAGATTGTCACACTTCCAACCCACATTTCCGGTTTTTATTTACTTGTAAAACAGATATTTTTCGTTTTAATTTTCTAATTTCATTGACAATTCAATTCATGATTAAATTTGCAATAAAATGACTTCCACAAGGCCTACTCTTTCAATCGATTTCCTCTCCTTTCTTATGAACACTTAATAAATCATAATATTTTAATATTTAATATAGGAGAATAGCACTTGGGGTAATTCCTAAAAATTCTTTGCAATAAATATTTGCAATAAAGATTAAGCTATTTAAAATGTGTAAACTAAATGGAACTCTGACTAAATTAATCCGAATCGAGCAAGGGAACCCATCTTACAATTATTTTGTACTTACAACTTTCCTTTACGGCCCCGCAAAATTTCGCCAAAAATGTGCGCTGTATGCGATGTATCTCTGAGATACTATAATTGCGAATTGAAGACCGAGAATACCTTGCGGTAGACACGTGCACACGCTGCCCAGTCCCCAAGAAGACTGGAGCACTCCGCCGGAGCTGTAGCTGGAGCTGGAGCTCGAGAACTCACTTGGCCAGCGGCGGCGGAGTTCGGCGACAGCACGAAGTTGGCTTAAATAGGGAGCAGGAGAGACAGGAGAGACGCGGAGTGTTTGTTAACCAGAAAAGGAAAAGACTCTGTTGCGCGCGTAGGGGAAATGCCATTAGCTGGGGAAAAAATTCCCTTGTGTGTTCTAAAGCCCGAGCAACAGTTTGTTGCCCACCAGGGTCATCCTTCAGCCACTCGCGTATCAATAGCCCAAAAATATTTACATACGCCGCCGCTTTGGAACCACCGAACTGGACGGAACGGAAAGCACCGCCTCCGCCACTTTGTCAATGTCAAAAGCGCACCGTGAACGGGGAAGCGGGATAAGAATGGGTATGGAAATGAGGCCATTCCATGGCCACTCGTGTGGGCGGTGGGTGGCAGCAACTAGTGGTTCTCATATTTCCACAGTAACAAATTTGTTTACGCTTAATTGGTCTACGCTTACATCGGATCAGGGACACAGCACCAGCCAACCAGCCAGCAGAGCAGACCAGAGCACCGTCCCCCAGTGGAGGCGGCACAAAGTTTCGCATTGTTTGGAAATTGACTCGCTGACTGGCAGCCCCGAAATGTGTGCTACGCTTTTGACAATGCAGAAACCAGGGCAAAGCCGAAAATACAGTTGAAATTCTGCAACTCGAATTCAGGAAAGTTTTTATTAAACTCCAACGGGAGTTTTTAGTAGTAAAACACCCTTGGCATTTGGCACTAAATTATAACGAATGTATATACATTGTTTGATTCCTCAGAAAGTAAATACATTCTACAGTTTATTAGAATTTGTAAGCGGAATCTACTGTAACTTGCATGTTCTGAAATCAGTGGGAATTAAGCTTTATTTCACATAAAATATATAATTTTAGGAGTAAGCCAAATTAAAGTATTGTTTCAGGATTCTCCGAAATTCAGAAGTTAAATACAATTAAGATTCCACTATTTGAATTCTCGATAAAGAGACTTTCCTTCGTAAATATTTTTTTTTTAATTCTCAGAAAACGTTTTAAATAGATGTACTAAGAATCATGATAATATCGGGAATTGAGTCTTCATTTAACTTTACTGTAACATTCCCCTTTCAAAATCAAAATCAGAATAATTTTAGTGCAGCTTTATTTCCAATCAATATCATTCTTCGATCGATTCGCGGTTCTCAGAAGTACGCCTGTGCGTGAACTTGTAGGTTCTAAGCTGATTAATGTGCCTCCCTTGAATACTTTCGGCGGAGATGCCTCATCGATTGTCAGGCTCCATTGTGTGCGCGGCCGATGGGTTATATATTTGCATGATTTACCAGCCAGACTAGGGACGTGGCGTTGGTGGGCGGTGGCGGCCATTAGGACACAGGTCGCAGCCGGCTGGGGTTGTAAAAATGGTCCACAAGGATTTGTGAAGCACATGCGAATGTCATATTCGGCCATATCCTTTTCGCCCTGCATGTGTCTGTGTCTGTGTGCCTGCTTGGGATATAAATCAGAATGGGAGAGGCAGACAATGGCCGGGGCCATTTGGCATTCACTAAACAGGACAAAGGTGAGAGTGAGGCTCTCGACGGTGTCATAAAAAGCAGTTTACACATGGGCTCTGGCCCATTTCGCTGGCCATTTTTATAAGGCCACTGACGGCAATTCATTGAGCAAAGCATAAAATCCACATAACATAAAGGTGCTGCTGGTGGTGCGGCTTAAAGTCAATTAATCTAATTGCAGGACACTTGCTTACGCTTGCACTCACACACGCGAAGACAGCAAGGACGAAAGGTCAATCGAATCCCTGGCGATGCAATTAAATTAAATCTCTAACTGTGAACTAATGAGGTCCACTTGAGCTCTGCGGTCCAGAAGGAAGGATGTGGCATGTGGGCTGTGAGTGCTAATTAAAAGCGCAGTCTGCCTGATTGATCATCTCTGGAGCTGCAGTTCCTCCTCGATGGCCTCCAATCGGTGGCTAATCAAGGGGATTTCATTATCACAGCTCTCGCACTTCAAATCGAGACCGAATTATTTATAGCGAATGCTCAGTGTAATGGCAACCGGAAGATGGCAACAGGAAAGGAAGATGGCAGACGACAGCGCAACTCCTAACAAGCTCACACCGCCTCCCCTCATACACACACAGGACACACAGGACCCCCCAGGACGATTCCTCTGCCTGTTAGTGTGTGTGCGCTTCCCTTTCCGCTCGCCTGCGTGTGTGTGCTTAAAGATTTCCTGTATTAAAGCGAATCGTTGCGCTTCATATGTACTTATACCCTCACCAAAAAGTTTCTTTTTTGTGACAGCCATCAGAATGTTGGCTCGCTTTTTAGGTTCTCGAGGAGAGAGCAAAGAGCTTTTTTACTGGCCCATCGCAACGCATAAATAAAATATATTTTATTACTCTAGGAAGAACACTTTACAGGATAAGCTAAATACAAATTATGTTCTTAGCATTGCTAGAAGTTTCATGATAATAAATTAGGCGTCTAAAGGTGGGAAATAAAGACCAAGTTTTCAAATTGGTAATGGGTTCTGCCTTTCCTGCCTTTTTGTATAATTTAAAAACTGTCAAAAACCATTTAAGACTGGAATATTTGTTGAACTAAAAATGATGGGGCTAATTTTGTATTAAAAGGAAATTGGACTGACTTGATCAAAATCCTTCAAAAATTTCCTCAATACTTTTAGTAATTTATTTAACATATATTTACTACATTTTATTTTATAATTTGTTTGAGTTCTCTGCGAACTATATGTGACCCAAATTCAAGGATATCAATTAAGCGAAAAATATTCTCTGTGTTAAATAAATCCCCCTATAAACTGCAGCACTTGGAAGAAAAAAAATTAAAAGAGCCTTTGGTTAGGAGAAGCCCTGAACCTCCTTAAAAAATAGCCTCCACCTCATCTTTGACCGATAAAAAGCCAAAAAGGGAAACATTTTTCAAGGATGTGCCTGTTGCAGTAGCTGGCCGTGCCAGGTAGCTGCGTGCTGCTGCTACTGTAAGTATTTGCCCATACTCCCGACCAGGCATCCTGCGCACATAGACAAACTCATTACGAAAAATGAGCGTCCTGCGGCGCTCAAACAAAGCAAGGAACGAACCTGTAAACGGCCCCCCCGGCAGGGTTTATGCGTGTAAGGGTATGAGTATATGTGTGTGTGTGCTTGTTGCTTGTTTATGCCAAAAATCATATACACCGCCCACATATCGATTTTGTTTGATGTTTAGCCAGGATACCCGGCTATGCGGCTATAGTCCGGGATAGTCCTGGCCTCGGCCCTCGGGCACCCACAACCGAAGCACCAAAAACAAAGGCATACACACGCACACCCAGGACTGGCAGTACACCTCATCATTATTTCCGTTTGTGTACCGTGCTTACATTACGACGTCGCGACGCGTATTTTAAATATTTAATGAGCATAAATGCCGTAAAGTTTGTGCACATTCCAATTTACAGGGTGCCGCCGGAAGTGGAATTAGCTGGCAGCCAAAAAATCAGGAAGTCGATAAGGGAAGGAAGCTATCCGAATTCTGTATCCTGTTTGTATACGCCAGGAAAAGCTTTTAGTTTCTTTGTTCTTTGTGAACTAGAATTTATGAAAATTTGTGTATATTTATGATTTTAAAATGTTGCTGTTATACAATTTTATAATGATTTATTTTGCACTATATACATCATTTCTCTACCATATTCTCAGAAACTAAAATGAAGGGACGATCCTCGCATTTGCCTCAATCTGCTTCCTCTTGTTTGGATTTATAGTGACCTCAAGAGAATGACTTGGCCAATGGACTTATTAATCTGTCTGGACAACCCGTCTTACTAAAACTGTGAGGAAACGCATAATTAAAGCTATGCAAATATTAGGATTTTACAAATATTTAAAGGTTAAAGGTTAAATATTTTTACCATATATATGTAATATAATATATATCGCTTAGTAAATTTGTAAGAGATGTTCAAGGGCAGATTAAGAGATTGGGTAAGGGAATTTATACATCAAAACTTTAAACTTTAAAAAGAGACTAAAAAAAAATGTGAAAAAATATATTCCCAAAAGAACCCAGAATTGCCCTAATAAAATTAAAACCGACTTAGCCCAGTCTAAAAGTAAGTATAAAGTTATTCCAAACCTCTAACTTTGCACGCTTTAATTGCACTCCAAGTTATGGCAAAGGCTTTAATCCATTCGTTTAACGACTGCGGTAATTTGGCCCAGAGACCGGCCAAAGCCGAACCCGTACCGAACACCCTGTTTTGTGTGGCATTTGGAGAGCTTCCCACTTTAAGCCAGTGTTTTGATACAGTTTTTTACGAGCTGTTCTCTCGCTTTTTTATGCCAAAACAATTGGGTGTATGTTTGCTGAGAGGGATTCGTCCGTTTGGGTTCATTGTGGCGCTTGACCCGCTTATTGTGATGTCGGGAGCCCAGGCTCCTGATTGCTGCCCTTTGTGTGCGCCGGGAAATTGTATTCGCGGCCAGTTAATTAGCTGCCAGGGATCGTTCCTCTCGGGGGACCTCATCAGGCGACAGCAACTCTGAAAAAAACGAGGCAGATTCTTCAAATTACTTTTGAAAAACAAAAAATGGCAACCGAGAGGGATAACCTTCGCTGTCCACTTTAACTTCCTATCTAGCACACTGAGAACAAAGTGGATTTGGATTAGTTTTAATCATATTGATTCCGTTATAGTTTAAAATATATTTTTATTAGAAGCAGAATATCTTTATGAATTTCAGAACACAAGCAAGGTTCCAAAGGAACGGAATGCTGCACCGTAACACTGCATGCGCAAAGTCTGCGTGACAAAAGGACTTCTGTAGAAGCTGCAGGGAATCCTGAAGACTATCCGAAATTGCTTTCCGTGCACACATGCAGTGCGGGCTGCCTTTGTGTCCGCTTTACTTTTATTTCAAACGGCAATTGCATTGTGCCATTCCCAATCCGCTTATGGTTGCTGCCACGCCCCCAGACCGCCCCCAAACTCCAACTGGGCCGCCTCCCTTTGGTAAACAATGCACTCAGCAGCAAACAGGAGGAGGTGGAACACAACAACACTACAAAGTCTGTCCCTGGTAAGTGCTCTGCGTATGATAAAAGCTTGTGTCATATTTTCATTTTTCTGCTTTTCGTTTTTTCTGCTTTTTGTTGGATTTGTTGTATTTGCAGTTTTCCTCCATTTTCCATCTGAGGAGTAGTTTGCCATCATCCATGCTGCTGCTCACTTAATGCCAGCACTCGGCGCTAACCCGCGCTTATAAAAACCAGAGTACTTTCATTAGCTTACCGCCAGCGGACCTTTCCGGCAGCAAGGTCGGCTCCAGAACCAGTACATGCTGCTACTCTTCCTCCCAGAAAAATAACGTACTGGGGAAACTCAACGGGAAAGCTCCAGAAAACCCGGGGAAAAGCGGGGAAACCGCTTTCCCCTGCGAAAAGCTTAGCTGAAGCTCCTCCTCCTAGTACGTCGCTGGCGGGGGTTTGGATTTGGCCTTGGCATAGGAACTGACGCAGCATTCACCTTCTGTAATGAACTCAAATATTTTCAAAACTAATTAGTTGCAACATACGCAGCTTTGACATTGAAAGCGCTGCGCTGGGTTTCTATTAAACTAATTATGTTTTTCTTTATTCATATATATTTTTGCCTGTTCGTTGGAGTTTTGTTTTGTTTTGTTATGGTTTGTTATGCTTTATACACAGATTTGCAGTTAACAATTTCGCATTTTTACAAATTTATATTCGCTCGTAAATATAAACAGAAAATAGCTACCGATACAACTTGGTGATCGGGTGGTGATTTCGGGTTGGATAGCTGGCTTGTCTTTTTCCTAATCGCTACGAGTATTGGTTGTCCGCTTGAAGTATAATACTTGGACACAGCATCTTCGGTTGCGGGGCTCTTTGATCTTACTCTCTAAACACATTTCTTATGTCAACTAATCGTCGCTTTTCAAACCGAATCAAAAGGATTAAACCGAGTGTGGGTACTTAGCTTAGGATTATACTCTTAATTCGTACTAAGGCATGTGTAAGATGTTGGGTTTGGAAACGGCAACATCCTCTGTTTTGTGTAATTTATAATATCGCAAAACGGTTTATACAGAGTCAAGTTAAGTCAAAAATAAATAAAGAGGCAGCGAGAGTTAAATTAACGCTAAACAATTTACATTAAAGAAACGTATCGCTAACGCCGAGCCAACTGAACAGTAATCCCGCCCCAGGGAGGTGATGGGGATGGCGACGATGACGAGGTGACCCCATTTAGTCAGCCTTTCAGCGCCGGATGGGTTTACTCCTTGGAGGAGCGGTGACGCTGCGGCATTGGTCTGTTCTCCCGATAAGTCTTCAGTTTCGTCTCCATGGCCTGCAATCGAAATACAGAAGGGTGTCTTGGATTAGACAAGAGTGGACACATTCTAGCGAGCTATCGAACATTTAAGAAAATACAGCTTAATCCACATTTACTAAGACTTGAAAACTATAAATAAAGTACCACTGGGGAAAGATGCCTTTAAAATTATGATGCCTTGAAAACGTATTGCAATGATAATTCAATCAATTAGAATTAAACAAATAACAAGAAAACTAAAAAAAAGACCGCACAAATAAGGTACAAATAATGTTTGTATTTATTAACCAATTCAATTAATAAATGCAAGCGGAGGGCAACTAAAATTAGCCGGCGAATAATCGACGCAGCGTCAGAATGGCAGGCCGGGTGCATCCGGCGAGTTGCGCATGCGTTCGGCAAAGCGTTTGAAAATGTTTGTGCCCGCAGAGATGCTGCTGGGTGTCGTGCCGGAGCTGCAATCGCTGACGGGCGTGGACTGGGAGCTGGTGGTGGCCACTGAGCTGCTACTGCCGCCAAAGGCGCGACGAAAGAGACTCGAACTCGATTCGCTAACCGTTGGCGGCGGCTGCAGCGGCTCGGGGCGTTCGCAAATGCAGCGAAACTTTTCGCAATCGGGACATAACAGGGCCTTATCCCACTAAAAAACACATACGGAAAAACACATAAGCGGGCAATGGGTGGGAGAAGTCGGGGAAATCGGGTTAAAACATAACATTGGGAGGGAAACTTAGGCATGCTTTCGGTTTGAAAAGTTTTCGGCTTTCGCTTGGAGGGACTTACGTTTAGTTTTCTCAACATGTCGGCCACAGTGTTGAGCGCCGATGTGCGACAGCTGGGTTTCAGGGAATTGCCATTGATTTGGTTCTCGGGATCTGCAAGAGGAAGCACACATACACAGCTGGTTAGTCGAGAGGTTAGTTGGTCGAAACTACTAGCTACACACGGACGCAACGCACACAAAACACGAAAATATTGCCTACTAGAAATGTCGCAAACTCTCGTCGCTTTGATTGGGGCTCTTAGTTTTAATAATTTACAATAAAATTACAAATAATAAGAAACTTAAACCTGCTAGCTTGCGCTCTGACAAAGGAAACTAACAAATTAAAAACATAAATAAAAAGGGAAAAGAAACGCAAAATAAAAAAAAAACATAACTAAACTAAACGCAAGGCTTGAACTGGCGATTTGACTTGGTGAGTTTTAGGACGTGCCTGGTTTTCTTAAAGGAGCTGAGTATCTTACTTTTAAGCGAGTGCTGCTGGTTATATTCGTTTCTATTAACTAAACTGCCATTGAGGGCGCTCACGCTGACGCTGGTGGCATTGGTGGCGACCGTGATATCGTGATTCACCAGCTCCCCATTGGCCACGATTCCGTTCGGCAGCGAGGTGGACGAGTTCATGGAGCTGTTCATAGAGTTCGTGGCGCCCGTTCCGTTCACCGTCGGCGTGACATAGCGTGTCTTAACATTTAGCTCCTGCTTGAGATCTGCAAAGGGGCCACAAGCTGTACTAACATTAAAGGAGATAGATGGCCGGTTCAAACCCACCTCTCGTCTCATCCATTAGCCGCTGCAACTTCTCCTGCAGCAGCCCCTTCTCATCCACTTCGAGCTCCAGAAGAGCGTTCTTCTCGTAGGCCTGGTCCAGCATTTTCTCGAAGTTCTCTATGCTTTCGTTCAGTATGCGGTGTGCCCGCTCCAAGTCATCGTTCTTTTGCTCTAGCTGCCTCAGATACACCTTCATGGTGTCTCGCTCCTTCTTTACTGCCTCCAGTTGCTTCTCCATGTTTGACATTTCAATGGCATGCGAGTCCAGCTTTAGCTAAAAGGTAAGCAAATGTAAGATATAGATTTGGGTAGGATCAAAAGGTTAGCTACCTTCAGGGACTCGTTTTCGCGCTCATACATGGTGAGCTTGGATGTGAGATCTTTGATTATGCTCTGCTTCTGTTCCAGAGTGGCGTCCATTTCGATTTCCATCTCCCGCGACTGCTCCACGAACTCGTCGTACTCTTGTTTTACGTCTGTCCACCTGAAGGACAAGTGTGTTTAGATGTTTTGTGTCCAAATGGGTTCTTGAAGGCACTTACTCTTTGTGGTACTGCTTGGAGCGCTCCTTCCAGTATCTGCACTCATCTTCGACGCTATTGAACATTGGTGGCGAGTCCATCTTTGCGGTTTCCTGTTTTCCCCTTTTTTCTGTACTAATCGGTGGTTGAACTGGGTTTTAAGTTGTCGTTCGTTCGAATTGTTTAAACTCTGTATTCCAACTTGTTAGGTACTAATGTGTTGCTGTGTTTATTAGCTGCTTCGTTTTTAATTGATTAAAAATGCCAAAACACAGTTGTTGGAGTTGAAGTCGTACTTAATTATTTGGTGAATGGTCTGTGGAATCAGTGAAAAATCAATTAGGAACAGGTGTTTGCTGCAGCGACCCCTTTAAATGGCAGGCGGTTTATCTTCCCACAAAAGAAAACTAAATAAAACATTTTCTGTGCGTCGCTGTTGACGCAGCAGCTGCAGCAACAGCAACAACAAAGGGGGTACAGGAACAGCAACAACAAAAAAAGCAAAGCTACGACGAAGTTTCCCATACAACAACGCGCTTTGTGAAAATGAAATCATCGCGGATTTTCTCTCGTAATACTGACAAGTATCGATTAGGCTTTATGCTTCCCATCATCCCACGTGTCCTACTTACACTTTGCACTTAAATTTCCTACGTTTTATTCGTTTTATTTACATAAAATCAGTGTAAATAGTTCTTTTCCGTAAAAATTTACCACTCCAAGCTAGCCAACCCTGGTTATTAAGTAGTGTGACCAAGTTGCGGTAGGTCCATTGGGCTGCATGAGCCCTGGTCTTCTGTTGCCTTTTAAAATTGTGCGTTTTGATTCATTTATCTTTGTATATGCTTTTACTTGGTCTCTTCTTTCTTTTGCGCTCTTTTCTAATGAATTCCAAGTCTTTTTGTTCAAGAGCACGAGCTGAAAATGTTATGGACTTATTGGCCGGTTCATCATTACTGGTATCATTCGAAATATGGAACTCTGAATCGGAACTATCTTCTATTATATGGGCGGAATTTAACGTAATGTCACGGGCGGAACTCGGCGTGTCGGGTATTATCACCGAATTATCACCCACAACGCATATGGGCAGCGCTTGATAATGAAATGAAACGTTTCTGCAAGATTTGCGGCGTAATTTGCGCTTCCTGCTTGTTCCGAAGTCGCTAGAACTATCAGAATCGTTATTGCTGGTAGACACGGATTCGCCTTGATTTTCGTTATCTGAATTGGTAGGTTTTTTTGCGTGTTTACTGTTTTTCGACATTTCTTTTTTCAACTGTGGCAGAATTGTTTTGGTTCCAAAATGAGCCTCGGTTAAACTAAACTTTGAACTGGTTCCACAACTCAGCGGTACAAAGAAGCTGCAAAGCTCTGAGACAAAACAAACTTAATGTAAAATAAATAAAATCACTCTGTTAATTAGTTAATGAAATGCACTTGCCCTTATATTGTTTATTTTATTTATCAGTTTTTATTTTAATAGCCCTACGTGTTAGCTCCGACAAGGGCTGCAGGAAAATATACCAACTAGACTGCACAACCGATTTTGTTGGTATATTAATGTTTATTTTCTACTTTACACTGAGTCTGGTCTGCCTAGATCTCTGATATTTTCCAACGGTCGTGCCGCGGTCACACTGTTTTCAACAAAAATAAGGTAAAATATAGCTCAGAAATTGCAAAAAATTTTAAACAATTAAGGCAATTAGAAGTACTACGCAGGCCGCTTCAAAGTGCAAGAGGTAAATGCAGCCTGCGTGGGCTTTAAGTTCGCCGCTTGCAGAGAATTGATTAATTGCGGCGCATGCCGAAAAGGGAGGATGCGTTGTAGAAACGAGAGTGAAAAGAAAACCGACGAACTGCAGCAGCGGCTCGTTCGGACGGGAACAAAGAACCAAAAGTGCAGGTCGCTGAAAAATATGTGCAACAGCACCTAAATTGTATTTCCACTTCGTAACTTTTGCAGTTGGAACCTTTTGCTGGGCAGCAAACCATAACGGGAGCGTCAGCCAGCGAATCCAGAGAGCAAATTGAAGAATCGGAAGAATCCGGCAATAATCCAGCATGGCGGACCCCGAAAGGCAGAGCCTGATCACCAAGGATGAGGGCGGCGGCTACAGCTCCGTGGACGCTGTGGACGAGGGCGCCGACAATCCCGGCAGCAGTGCATCGGTGGCCAACAATGAGGACGGTGCGTATCGCTACTGTAAGGTCTATCAATGAATTGGCCTTTGCTTTTGGTTTCGGTTTGGTTTGGTTCATTCAACCCGCATCCGCAGCCAGAGCTGCCTCTGCCGGGTGCCGAACTCTATGCGGGTGCGGAAACCCAACAAGTGTGCGTTAGTGCGGCGCTCTACTTATCCGCCGCCGCCGACGCCGTGATTGGAAGTTGTGTGTCCGCAGCATTTTCACACTTCACGCAACTGAGTCACGGGGGGGGCGAAGTGCAGGGCGGCAATAGCCGGACTGAAGAGAAAATCTGTTTTCAGAAACAAATCGAAATTTGCTTGTCAAATCAATATCTGCAGTTTTTTTATAACGATTTGATGGGCGAAGAATGCATGATAATCACTTTTATGAGTTCGACTTATTCCCTGCCAGGGACTAATGGGCTTAAAACATATTACACACATGTTTCTCTAAGAGCAGAAATTCGATGCCGGTGTCGTCCAAAATATTCGCACTACTTTTGTTATTGTTTATGGTACGCAGCCGTAATCAGCGCTGGGCTTTTAGCGTTCCCCTCCAGCAGCTGTTTAATCAGGTTCGATTTGTTGACGAAGGCGGAGTACCAGGGGGCCTAATGAGTCATCATAAGTTGAGTGATTCGCTGGTCTTATCACTGCGCAGGGCTCAATGAAAGCAGAGACACAGGGCGTTTAACGAACGACGGATCCATTGTTTGCCGAGGAACCTGATCTTGGCCTCAGGGAAAGCTTCGTATCGTCAAGATACCTCCTATTTTGTTGCAGTTCGGTCTTAAAAGAGGGTTCAAGGCTTCCCAACCGCTGGATGGTCTCATTAGAGGAACGGAAAAAAATTTACAGATAAAATGTATACTTTTTAGGAATAAAAATATTCGAACTAGTCATTTTAACTGAAATGTCATATAAATCATAAATCGTGACAACCAACACTAATAGAAAAACTGAAATATATATTCTCGTTAGCTCAATAAAAATTTTAAATTTTAAATCGATATATATCGAGAGAAAAATTTATATACATATATATTTATATATCAACAAAAATATCGCGTTTAATACTATATAGACAACATTGATATATTGATCGAGAAAATTCGTATATTAGTTAAAATATCGAAATTAACGCAAAATTCCTTAAAAATATTATTTAATTTATTTGTATTTGTTCGATTAAATTGATCCGATATATCTAACAATACAGATTACTACTTTAAAATATAATTTTTTATATCGATTAATATAGAATTGGTATTGGGACCTTTATGTCATACCTTATATATATTCTTTCCTAAGTTCTCATAACCATTTCGATTTAATAATGATTACGTTATTATAGAAACAAAGGTTATACTCTTTTGCAAAATGATCCCAAAAATATACAAGATCTTCCCAGAAAGAGTATTGCTTACCGACGCCTTTCTTTGTTTTCACCTACTCCTCGTCCTCCTTTTGGCTTGTTTATGTTTATATTCTTTTTGCACAAAGTTCGAACTTGTTGTTGATCAACCGAGAGCCACAACTGCGGTCTAGCAGCTTGCACTAGTTTGCAGCGTAGAAGACAGGAGCCCTGCATTCATAGAGCCAAAACATTGACCCATTTGGTTTTATCGCCGCTCCGCTGCGACCCAACACACTCGTATCAGAAGATTCACAGTTCTCACTCTCTCTCTGCGAGACAATCTCATCAAGAAACAAGCTATGGGGACAAAGTAGTGTGGCTGAGGGCCCTCGGCTGGCGAGATGTATTTATTTCACACCAAAGGTCTAGGCTTGCTTTACAGGGAAATTGAATTAACTAAGCCTTTCATTCAACTGATATCTGTTTCGGGTTTCACCATGGGCATTTCAGGCAATGGAGCACCGACGGCGGTGCCTTGCATTGGACCCGACGAGCTGCCGCCGCCGTATCAGCAGAGCACCAATACCGGAGGCGTGCCAATGGTCACCTGTCGGGTGTGTCAGCACATGATTGACATAACCACGAAGAGGGAGCAGCACGTGGTTAAGTGCACCCACTGCAATGAGGCTACTGTAAGTGATAGCCAAAGACTTCTAGAGAACAGCTCTCATTAACTCTTTACTATTGGATATCCACAGCCCATTCGGAATGCTCCGCCGGGCAAGAAATACGTGCGCTGCCCTTGCAACTGTTTGTTGATCTGCAAGAGCTCGTCGCAGCGCATCGCTTGCCCACGGCCCAATTGCAAGCGGATCATCAACCTGGCCCCAAGTCCCGTCACCCCGCCCGTGCCCACCATGCCGGGCATGTGCCGCGTCACCTGCGGCCACTGTTCGGATACGTTTTTGGTGAGCGTCCTCTATCTCGTAGTCTTAACAAGGCATTCTCAAGCTTGTCCTTGCAGTTCAACACCTATCACAACGCCCTGGCCCGCTGTCCACACTGCAGGAAGGTCTCTTCGGTGGGCTCGCGATTCGCTAATAGCCGCGCCGTGATGTTTGCCATAGTGGCTCTGGTGTTTCTCATCACAGGAATCGGCGTAACCATCGGCACAATCTCGTATGCCTCTGTGAGTGATGTCTTGAGCGGTTGGCTTGTTTTTTTGCTAACTGTGTTTGTTTTCATTTTACTTAAGGAACACGGTGGCATGTACTTCCTCTATGTGGCGCTGTTCGTGATTGCGGGCTGCATGTTGGCTCGATCCGCCTACTATTTCCGCCTTAAAGTGAGCGCCATCGATGGGCCCATGTAAAGCTAGAGAGAGCACGGGGCCAGCAGCAGCTGCAGCAAAGAAAGTGCATTGTTTTATTTTTATATATATATATTATGCATATATATCATTCCTTTTGATATTAAATGTAACCCGTAAAACTAAACACAAGCAGCCAATAGCAGACGGAACACTGAACTCGACTTTTTCGCGAAAACCAAGCAAAGCAAAGCGTAAAAAAAGCGTATTACTTTCCGAAACCTAGCTAAATTATGAATAGGATGCAGCCCCCGTTTAAAGTGATTTTGAAAAGCATAATTAGGATGTTAAGGCCGTAACTAACAAAACAGAAATACTGACAACAAAAGCATACATATTTCGAGAGTCGCTGCAACACCAACCATGTAAAAGATTAAAGTAAAGTGCTAAAAGAGAGAAACACAGAGAGCTGTAGTCATTAGTTATTAGACCAGCGACCGATCAACCCACTTGCACTTGCACCCCCATCATAGAACCATAGGAACATAGAATCAGGATCAGGATCGGCTCCACCATTTTAAGGATTGTACAGTTGTGTTGTGTTTAAGTGTCCGCCAACGATGTTCGTTTTCCGTTTGTGCCTGTCCCTGCTACTACATCATATTTCGGTATTTATTCACCAAACGTGTATTCGATTTTGTGTTTGCCACCTTTCTGCTAAGAATTTATCCAAAATGCACTCTCTTCTCATAGGCAAGAAAGCGGTTTTAGTTTTGTTTAAGGCGTCTAGCGATGATTTTCAAAGGGTATACATATGCTAAACGTGCTAATGAAAGCACATACATACATAAGCGCATATATACCACATACATACATAATAATATTGAAAATAAAAACAAAGCAACAAACACTTCTTGAAGAACAAAGAACAACAACAAGCAACGCTCATGCAGAAACAACAATTTAGACAGCAACTGCTAAACTGCGAAATTCAATATATATATATATGTATGATTAAAAGGAACGGTTTACTTTTAAAATATATATATATATATACAACATTTATATTTAGTACATTATAAATTAGCATACATACACTGTAAATAAAATGAAATAAAAACACAGCGACAAGTGTCTTTTGTTAGCGGCTAAATGACCACACCTAGATGGATGTCCATAAAAGCGCTTTCAAGTTTGGCTCATGCCTTAAAGCGGCTTTCGGTACAATATATTTTACAGGAAAGAGGGTCGGAACAGGCATAAATTGTTTTTGCAATCTCCAGAGAGCGTCGAACCATTCTTGACGTCTCTTTAATACCAAAATTTTAATGACATTGTTTATGCAATGATTTACGGATTGCTGGTGAAAAAAGCATCACCTTATCAGAATGTGCCCAGCGCTCCTTGGAATAGCAACTTTTAGAACTTTGGAGCCCTATCCTGCCGTAGGATAATTCGTTCAGTCAAAGAGTGCCTTGAGATAGACATCTGAATTCCTTTTAGCAGCTGTCAGTCCAAATTGAAGCATTTAAATGTATTTCCCTCAGCCCGTGAAGCAAACAAGATGTCCCTGATTCCTTGTTTCACTCTAGGTTCAATTGTGCGCTGCAAGACCTGTTTTAACGAGATCTTCTCGGGAGAGGTAAGGAAAATAGATTGTTATATTCAATGAGTTTAATAATTGAATCCGATAGGTGATGGCCTTTGATTTGGGCGTCAAAATGCTGATGTTGCGTTGCACGTCCAGCAAAGGCGGTGGCGATGAGCAGATCAAGAGCAAGCTGGCCATTGTGAATCTGTCCATGTGCTTGGACATTGAAATTATCAAGGAGGTGGTGCTGCCCTTGGACGATGTCCCCGTATCCCCCGAACGGCTTGATCTGCAGAAGGTAAATTTTTTATAAGACCCTTGGAGGAAGGTTTCTTAACTTTGCCTTTGCAGCTCCAAGAGCGATTGCGGCACGCAACTGATCAGCGTTCTGCTTACTGTCGGAGTTACCACCTCAACGTCTCGCCTTTTGGCCAAGCTTTGTATCGGGTGCTGGTCAAACAGTTTGGCAACAAGCTGGTTAAGTGGCAGGAACAAGGCGAGAATGTGGCTATAGAAGTGATGCATGAGGTGACTATTAAACCACCTTACGCCGTGGAGAACGTCGAGGGGAAAACGAAGAAGTCGCTGATGTATGTCCGTAGCGTCGTGGAGAGCTTCCATAATAAACAACAATAAAAACCAGCCTGTGGCGTAGCAACAGTCGTCTACACATAGTCGCATAGAGTATATAGCATTCAACTGGGCCTTTGTTTATCAACAAAACAAATTGAAATACATACATCGAATACTTTTCTTTATCTGCCTGGCAAACGCTGCTGTTATTTTTGAAAAATTAGCTTTATTGAAAGCAAATCGTAGAGAGTTTCCTGAGAAGTCATGGCCGATGATGAAGATAAACCAAAGAAGCACACCTTGGACACTCTGTTCGCGGTGTATGCCAATTACCAGGTATGGCGCATCGCTCAGATGGGCAATATAGAAATATTTCCAATAAAATCGCTTCAGGTAATACCCACGGAAATCGAGAACGAGACGTTCGATAGCATCCTGCTCTCGCAACTGGATGCTTGGCTGGAGCAGGCCAAGCTCATGCCGGTTCCCATATCACGCACCCAAACGGGTCTCATCTACATGCGATACAAGTAAGGAACTATATCAACCGATTCCATCTGATATCAACAAATTCCCATTAAAGGAAATGGCGCTTGGAGTACGAAGACTTTTTGGAGGTCTTGCAGCAATTGGCCTTCGATAACGACCTTGGTATTGATGAAATGAAGCAGACTATGATCGAGGCTGGAGTTCCATCTGGCGACACCGTAGTGGTCGTAGTCAAGTAGTAGAAATTATCGTGCAAAACTGCAGTTTTATTTATTTACATAAAAAATATATGGGTAAAACAATTAAATTTTAGACAGTAACAATTAAATATAAAGATAATTAATTTTGATTAGTTCACAACAATCATGTATCTGAAAGAATAAGCCTCTTACCAATATAGATTACATTTAGTTAATATTGATCTTGAAGTCGCACGGGTCATTTCATGAGATTACTTTATACATATAAAAGTGGAGAATTTAAATTATGAATTTAATTAGATACTGCATAGAAGTTTGCCTAATTTGATACAATTATTCGATAGTGATTGGATCTTTTCGTTCCGATTTTCTTTCCTGTTCGACAAAGCACAGCTTTTGGTTGGCATTAGTTCAGTGCACCTGGGCAAATATATACGATACACTGCGGTATTACAAAAATATATATGCATATATATTCCATATCTCTAGTGAATAACGTTAATGCGTAATTGATGGCTGCTAGTGTCGCGTAGTGTAAGGTAGAGTAATGCACTTTTCAGTTTGTACTGGCAATTTCCGGCTCTTGGCGAGGTGCTCATAGAACTCACTTTGTGGATGCTTGGCTCTCTTAGTCATCCCTCCAGCAAACGCCGCATACATAGTGTATATATCTTGGTGTGTTGTGTATACGGGTTTTATATCGTGTTTATCGTGTATCGCCACCTCGTGCCTCATGCCAAGGCCACTTCAATTTCGCCACTCGGTGATTCTGTATATTTCCGGCTTTCGTTATACGATAAGATTTTCTTGTTGGTTTAGTGAGTGTATCTCTTTTCCCTGATCTTCAGGCTACATGGTCATGGTTCGGCGTGATGCTCTGCTCTTGCTCTTGCATGAATAATCGTAGATTTAAGTATGCGTGGCACTTAGGAATATATTAGTATCAGTTAAAGGTGATTTACGAGTAAATGGTCCGCTCCAGCCAATCATCCAGGTTGAAGAAGGCCGTGTCCGTGTTGTCTGTGTCCCTTTCGCGGAACATCTCGATGAATGTCCTCACCTTGATGGCACACATCAGGAAATCGTCGAAGGGAATCTGGCCCTCCCGCGAGCCATAGCGATGGGCCAGGGCATTCAGCAGCCGGTTGTTCAGATGGTAGCCAGCCGAATTGAGGGCTCCGCGCAGATGGAAGCCATCGATGCTGCCGGAGCGACGAGTGTCGTACAATTTGAACACCGCCCGCCACTTGGCAATATCGGTAAGCAAGGCCTCGAACTCCTCGAAGCCCAGGCGGCCGGAGCGATCCTTGTCCAGCATGGCTACCATCGAACGGACGGCGTCCTTGGAGAAGCCCTCGCTGCCCACCATGACGTCGCGCATGGAGTGGTCTAGAATACGTTTCAGCTCCTGCCAGTCCACCTCCTCGTCACTACCGGCCACACTGTCGAACAGACGACGCAGGGCAATGCGCTGGGGATCATCTTCCTCTTTCGGAGTAGGCGGCGGCAGAGCCGGTGCAATGCGGTCATCTGTCTCGCCGAAGCCCACTTCGTCGTCGTTCTCCTCCATGTTGTTCATAGTCTCCGAGAAGACACGAATGATGAACTCACCCTCCTCGTTGGGGTCGAAAGTCGAAGGAACGATGAGATAGTGGCCAGGCGGCAACTTAAACCGAGCGCACACCTCTCGCGTGTTGATGAAGTGCGGAGAACGTGCCACTGAGGCGCGATACTTGAAGAAGTTCAGTCCCTGCGGCTTCACGTGCATGTCCCTGTCTGTTAGGTGATATATGGCAAACCCAATGGTCAGACAGTCGATGCCCACATTGCGCTTGCTTCTCCGGTTCTTCTGCATTAGGGCCACAATGGCAGTGCACTTGCCATCATCATCCTCGTCGTCTGGGTCTTCCAGCGAGATAATGTACTGAGGGTTGTGCCAGAAGGTCTCCAGGAAATTACGACAGCCGCCGGCCGTAACACCGGAAGTCCACTCGCCCTCGAACATGGACATCTCCCATTTACGGCGTGAGCTCTGCTGCTGGTCCTCAGTCAGCGAATCCGGCGATAAGTTACAGATCTCCACGCGATCGAATTGGTTGAGGAAATCCTGGAAAGACATCCAGAACTCTCCATCTCGATCAAAATTCAGGCCGATCTCTTCCTTGGTGTGCTCTGGAATAAAGCGCCACTCGGGCGAACTGTCGCTCCACGGACCGCTCCATTCGGCGTCGTTGCCCCAGGGATTTCGCATCCGGATCATGGGCAGCTTGCCCTGCCGATTAGGTGTTGAGATGTCCATGAGACAAACCTTGGTGATGGAGTAGGCATGACCGCGGATCAAACCCTGTGGCGTCTCCGCCTCCAGCACATGTGGGTCCGGCTCCAGAGAACAGCCCATCATTGAGCCACGCTCGGCAGCCTTCATCATAATGCTGAATAGATTTGGGGGAGCCTCTTTGATGTCATACCACTCGGTAACGCCGCCGGTGAAGTCCTCCATGGCCTCACACGTGGTGCCGCCTAAAAAATTTAATTATAATTTGTTATTAAAAGAACGTAACCAGAACAGTTCAAGTCAGAAATGTTTAGATTCTTTACCCTTGAGAGCTTCATAGGATCCATGCAGTTTGGCGTAGGCCTTCTCAAGCAGGGCGCTCCAGAACTCGTTCTTCTCGGTAGAGTGCATGTAGATGAGCTCACCGTTATAAGTGGGCAGACGGTCGTCAATTACCACCTCCACCCACCTGCCGTACTGCCAGAATTTGAAGTGGAAGATGCCGGCATAGTTCTCCTGGAAGTCCTGATCCGGAGGCACCACGCGGAAGAACAGCTTCGAGTCTTGCGTGAGATTGGCGGCAGCGGCCAAGAGCCAGCAATCCCCCAGCTCTCCCTGCTGGACATCGAACCGGGAGTAGCCCTCGACGAAGAACTGTGGGTCATCCACGATGTCGCCGGGACGCAGCCACTCGTAGTAGCGATCTGGTCGCCGAGAGTACATCAGCGAGGCATCGGTCGCTGGGAAATCGGGATCCTCGAACATAGTTCCATTGGCCACGCAAGATTCGCGCAGGGTGGCAAAGTCGGTTCCGTGAACACTTGTCTGTCGGGTGCTGGTAGCCTTGCGGCCCATCCAGAACATGTTCTGGTTTTCCGGCACCTTGACACTGACAAAGCTCAGCTCGGCTACGCCCACGGAAGGCTCCTCCTCCGAAGTGGGTGCACTGGCCGGTGGCGGGGCCGTAGGATAGGGCAGAGCCGGAAAACCTCCTCCCTGCTGCTGCGGAGCTGGACTGGTGGGCATCGGGGCGTACGGCATCGGCATGCTGGGAAAGCCGGGCGTAGCATTCGGATAGGGAGCTAGCGGAGCAGCCGGATACGGCAGATTGGGCTGCGGCATTCCACCGGGATAGGGCAGACCTGTTGGGTAAGGCGCCAGCGGTGCCGAGGGATAGGGCAGAGACGACTGGGCGGATGGCAGGCTGGGATAGAGACCAGAGCCGGGATATGGCATGGCACTTGGATAGGGCGCCGATGGCGCTGCTCCCGGTTGCGGCATTCCCATTCCCATGCCCATGCCAGGGACGGGGTACGAGGTGTTCTGTGCGTGACTCGTCTGCTTTACCACATACGGCATGCCTCCCACGGACTCGGACGATGGGTACGGGAGCGAGGGGTAGAGCCCCGCCTTTGGTTTGGCCCATCCATCGTTGCCTCCTCCGCCGCCGCCGCTTACTTCATTCTTGCTGTATCCCAAGGCCGCTAAATTGACAAGGCCAATGCCACTCGCATGATAATTCTTGGGGTAATTATCAATGCTGAACATTTTCACTGGGTTTTTGTCCTCTCTGGCCTAGAGTTGCTTGGGCTCTTCCCACTTCCTCGGTTAAATGACGCTGCAGATGGGGAAAAACTACAAACTAGGTGGATCCAGATGTTAAACAACTCGCTGCCGTGCTAAAACTGCTGACTCGCTGAGAATTGTTCGCTTTAAATGGGAGAAGTATCCAAATTTAACTTTCTCGGTAAATGATTCATAATCTTTAACCCTTGTGTAGCCCGTTTCAAGTGTTTATCATATGAATTAAACAAATTTCTTTAATTTTATAACAAACAGACTTTAACTAAAAAAAAAAACAAATTGGATTTGAATAATTTGGATGATTATTTATTTAAAACAAAAAGTTGTTTACTTAAACGAAATTGTAAATAATGCAACAAAGTCATATGGCATGATAGTATGATGTTGATATTTTGAAATATGCCATTTTTTCCGTTTTTTTTACATAACTAAAGTAAGTTGTTAAAAATATCTAGTACAAGATATCACAATTTAAATGTTTAATCACTATCCAAATTTAAATATGTTCATTACAGCATTAAATAATCGTTTGTTAATATTGAAGACCCTTATAACGGCATATGGGTTAAGCTACGTAGGCAGGGCTGCACTATCACGCCAGAGTTGCCATTGCTCTCATAAAGCGTTTGGTATTTTTTAGCTCGTCGGTATAAACGCAAAGAAGAAGAAGTCAAACAATGCTCTGGATTTTTGATAACAAACGCGAAATTTTGTGAAATCCTTGAGAAGTCTGGCAATTAAGCGATGGAAACGCTACCTGAGGTGCCGGAGGCGCCGCTGCGCCCATTTAAATTATAAGTATTCCACTGGCACTTGAAGAAGTACCCAATTAACGATGTTTTCATTCCCACCAGCACGGCGCATCAGGTTGTGAGTCTCACGGGTATCAGCTTTGAAAGGAGGAGTATAATCGTAAGAACAGGTCGATGATCTATGAAACGATGTGGAATATAAATATATCTATCTCTTTAAGGGCGTGGTTGAGCTAACCATCGTGCCGAACAGCGAGAACCTGCGCCTCATCCGCCTGAATGCCAAGCAGATGCGGATCTACAGCGTCCTTCTGAATGACGTCTTCCAGGCAACATTCGTGTACTTCGACCCCTTTCAGGATATTACCCACAAGGAGCCTATGAGCCGCTCCCTGGAGGTTTACTCAAATCATCATTTAAGAGCCGCTCAGGTGACTGATCCTGATGCGAACAATGGCGAGCTATTCATCACCGTGCCGCCGGAGGCATATTCGATGATCCAAGAAGGCCAGAGTCTGCGCATCCGCATCGAGTTCTCGCTGGAGGACCCCAAGAGCGGCGTGCATTTCGTTATACCGCCCGCTTCCACGGATGAGGAGACACAGATTAACTGCTCGCACATGTTCACCAACTGCTACGAAAACTCCACGCGTTTGTGGTTTCCCTGCGTCGACAGCTTCGCCGATTCCTGCACCTGGCGGCTGGAGTTCACGGTGGACAAAAATCTGACTGCAGTTTCCTGCGGAGAACTGGTGGAAATTATCATGACGCCCGATTTGCGAAGGAAGACCTTTCACTACACGGTCAGTACTCCCGTGTGCGCCCCCAACATTGCTCTGGCAGTGGGTCAGTTCGAGATCTACGTGGATCCGCACATGCACGAGGTGACCCACTTCTGTTTGCCGGGGATGCTGCCCCTGCTGAAGAACACCGTGCGGTATCTGCACGAAGCTTTCGAGTTCTTCGAGGAGACCCTCTCCACACGCTACCCCTTCTCCTGCTACAAACAGGTGTTTGTAGACGAGCTGGACACGGACATCAGTGCCTACGCGACGATGAGCATCGCTTCGGTTAACCTGCTGCACTCCATCGCCATTATCGATCAGACGTATGTTTCGCGAACCTTTATGTCGCGGGCGGTGGCCGAGCAGTTTTTTGGCTGCTTCATCACGTCGCACCACTGGTCGGACACCTGGCTGGCCAAGGGAATTGCGGAGTACCTGTGCGGCCTGTACTCAAGGAAGTGTTTCGGCAACAACGAGTACCGCGAATGGGTTCAATCGGAACTGGCCCGGGTGGTGCGCTACGAGGAGCAGTACGGTGGCATAATTTTGGACTGCAGTCAGCCCCCAGCCCCGTTACCCGTCTCCAGTACTAATCCAGCAGCGGCTGCCAGTAACCAGCAGGAGATTTTCCACTATTTCCCCATCAAGAGCCTGCACACGGTGTCGCCAAAGTATGTGGAAGCCATGCGACGGAAGGCGCATTTGGTAATTCGCATGTTGGAGCACCGCATCGGCCAGGAGCTGCTCATCCAGGTCTTTAACAAGCAGCTGGCTCTAGCCACCAATGCGGCGGCTATGAAGATAGGCGCCGGACTCTGGTCGCAGTTGCTCATCTCAACGAACATCTTCATCAAAGCTATATTCACAGTCACTGGCAAGGATATGTCGGTGTTCATGGATCAGTGGGTGCGGACTGGTGGTCACGCCAAGTTCTCCCTCACCTCGGTATTCAACCGCAAGAGAAACACCATAGAGCTGGAGATCCGTCAGGACTTTGTGAATCAACGGGGCGTTAGGAAGTACAATGGTCCCTTGCTGGTGCAGCTGCAGGAGTTAGATGGCACTTTCAAGCACACGTTGCAGATCGAGAATACGCTAGTGAAGGCAGATATCACCTGCCACTCGAAGAGCAGGCGTAACAAGAAGAAAAAGATCCCTCTATGTACAGGCGAGGAAGTGGACATGGATTTATCAGCCATGGAGTGAGTTTATAATCGAATTCCTTATGGATTAAAATTTGTAATTACCCTTCTTTAGCGACTCACCCGTGCTTTGGATCCGCCTCGATCCGGAGATGATTCTGCTGCGTGACCTTATCATTGAACAACCGGATTTCCAGTGGCAATACCAGCTCCGTCACGAGCGCGACGTTACTGCCCAGTTCCAGGCAATTCAGGCTCTCCAGAAGTACCCCACGAATGCAACTAGACAGGCCCTAACCGACACTATTGAGAGCGAGCGGTGCTTCTACAAGGTGCGTTGTGAGGCGGCCCACAGCCTGACCAAGGTTGCCAACCAAATGGTGGCCTCTTGGAGCGGTCCACCCGCCATGCTGAATATATTTAGGAAGTTCTTTGGCTCCTTCAGTGCGCCGCACATCATCAAACTGAACAATTTCTCCAACTTCCAGCTGTATTTCCTGCAAAAGGCTATTCCCGTGGCCATGGCAGGTGAGGAATGATCAGTATTTATATTGTAAGAGCTGTAATTGAAAGGATTCTTTTTAGGTCTGCGGACGTCGCACGGCATTTGTCCGCCGGAAGTGATGCGCTTCCTCTTTGATCTCTTCAAGTATAACGAGAACTCGCGCAACCACTATACGGATGCCTACTACCGAGCCGCTTTGGTAGAAGCCCTGGGCGAGACCTTGACTCCAGTAGTATCCGTGGCGATGCATGGCACTCAAATTACCACGGACAGTCTTTCCACAGATGCGAAGTGAGTATTGCGAAAGAAGGATTTTAAATATTTCTAAATCATTCACATTCCTAACCCTCCACAGACTGGTGCTGGATGAAGTTACTCGCCTGCTGAACCTTGAGAAGCACCTGCCGTCGTACAAGTACATGGTTTCCGTGTCCTGCCTGAAGGTTATCCGTAAGCTGCAGAAGTTCGGTCACCTGCCCTCGTTGCCGCACATTTACCGCAGCTATTCGCAATATGGAATTTTTCTAGATCTCCGTATCGCAGCTATGGAATGCTTAGTCGACTTTGTGAAGGTGGACGGGCGCAGCGAGGACCTGGAGCACTTGATCACGCTGTTAGAGACTGATCCCGATCCGGCTGCCCGCCATGCGTTGGCCCAGCTGCTGATCGATAACCCACCGTTCACCCGTGAGTCGCGAAGCCGATTGGATAAGCCGAACCTCGTGGATCGTCTGTGGCTGAGCATCAACACTCTGGGAAACGACACCAAGTTGCGCTGCAACATTGTGGACCTTTACTATGCCTTGTACGGAAACAAACGTCCAAATTGCTTGCAGGCCAGCGAGAATACGAACTTCTACAAGGATCTATTGAAGGATAATAGCAGCAGTGCTGGCAGTGGTTCAGGTAGTTTTAAGAGGAGCCACGACTCGAAGCCGTCTCTCCCGCTGGCCGAAAGCCTGGACAATGAGCCGCAGGAGCGACACAAGCCCGGAATGGTCACCATCAAGCGCACGGCCACCGAGGCCTTCGAGGTGGGTGATGAGATCATCAAGCTAGAGCGTAGCGAGGAGATCACCGTCCTGGATGATCCAGTTAACGTTGAGGCCTACGATAGCGAGACGAAGGTAAAGATCCACCCGGCAGATGACGAAGCACCCGAGTCGCATCAGCTCACGAAGCGGATGAAGACTGAGATCTACGCCGAGGACGATAACTCCTCAATGATGCTCGACGTAGCCGACTCCACGCGATACGAGAGCAGCTACGACGAGAGCAAGTTCAAGTCTGGCGATGGACTTCTCAAGAAGAAGAAAAAGAAGGACAAAAAGAAGCACAAGCACAAACACAAGCACAAGCACAACAAGGAAAAGGACAAAGAGCGCGAGCGCAAGGACAAGGAGAAGCGAGATCCGCAGATCTCGAGAATACAGGCACGCGAGACAGCCACTCCGGACACGCTCAGCTCCGCAGACAGCAGCAATAGCCACAGTAACTCGCCCTTCGGCCTGAACTAAGTGAGGGTTCCGATGGAGGATGGACGGATGACGCAGGGGGACGGTGGACAACAAATGAAGCTGAACTATGTTTTAATTGTAGATTCGTTTGGAGGTATTTTCATATATATATCGAATATGAAAGCAAGAAACCACTTGATAAGGATAAGGATAGTATCTTTTCATTTCCTCAAAGCCCCTCTTAAAATCAGGAGAATACATGTATCTTTGAAATGATATCTTCCATCGCTTTACACTTCCCCCATTTCTTTTGTTAGTTTTACATAATTGTATTTCGTTTGTTTATAATTTAACATTATTCGCAAGTGCGGAAACATTTTTACAATACTTAGAAACTAGGCAAGGACATTTTAACTAAAACAGGACCTGCTCCCACTTACTGCACCTTCTCCTTCGCGGACTGCTCGTTGGCCTTCGGAGCCGCCGCCTTGGGCTCACTGCCCGCCACAGCGGTGTCCTGCTCATCGCGCGGTCTCCGCTTCTGCAACGCATGGACATGGGCATGAGGATGCGACTGGCCCTCGATGGGCTGCAAATATGTGACACTGCCGCCACCAATGCCCGTGGCCGTCTGCTGCTGTTGCAATTCGCCGGCGGAGGGAGTGGACAGAATCTTGACCGACGGCTCCGAGGGAGCGGCCAGCGATCTGTGCTGTTGATGCGCGGACAATTGGCGGGTGGCCAAGCGCATGATGTGGGCATAGTCGACAGGCGGATGATTGCGATACTCCGGATGATCCTTCACGTACTGCTCATAAGGGACGGGCACGGGTACGGGCACAGCCTTCACTGGATAGCCAGCATCCACAAGAGCCTGGAACTCCGCCTGGGTTAGTGGCTTACCGTTGGGAGGCGGCAGGTTCAGCTGCTTGACCTCATCCAAGGTACGCAGCTTCTGTACCGGAGCCGTTGTGGGTGTGGCTCTGGACGGCGTGGCAATACCCGTTCCCTGGGATACGTATATGCTGGATTGCGAAGGCGACGGCGAAGGATATTCGGCATGTAGCGGCAGAGCTGTGGGTGTGACCCCCAGGTTTCTTTGCGCATGCTTTAACGGATCCGGGGGACTTGGATAGAAGTTGGATGGCGGCGGTGGAGACGGTCCCTGACGCTCGTAATCGGCATAGAGCAGAGCCTTCGTGGGCGAAGGCAGCTTGTAGTGCTTGGAGCGGTGATACTGCTTGGGAATGGGACTCGGCTTGGGAGCCGCCGTGGGCGCCGCCTCCTGGTAGTAATACTGCGATGGCTGCGGCTGATTGGCCTGATGCTGCGTGGGGTAGACCACAGGTCCCAATCGCTTGGGCTCCGCCGTGGGATAAATGGGAGTCGGCTGCTGGAAACTGCTGAACTTGAACAGTGACGGGACAAACGGTTGGTTATTCGCGTCCAGCAGGGAGTTGGGAGTGCTGGCCAGGTAGGCCTTGGGCTGCCTTAAAGCCGGATGCGAGGTGGGCGGTGGCGGGTGCTGGGGTGGAGGCTGGCGGATGGACACCTGCTCATTGCTGCTGTCTACGTAGGCCAGACCAGGTCCCGGCTTATTGGCGGCCAGCAGTTTCTCAATCTCGCTTTCCAGCGATGACTTGGCCAGCGGATGATTGGGCAGAGTCTTGTAGCTGATCTGTGGCTGGTAGTAGGCAATCTGTGGCGGCAGGCCGTGGTAATGCTGCTGTCCTGGATGCGGCACTGGTTTGTGGAGCTGCACACGCTGTGGCTGCTGTTGCGGCTCATCGTCCTCCTGGATCTGCTGGGCCTGAGGCAGCGGCAGGTACTTGGGTCCACCTCTAGGATGAGAGTACGCGGGCGAAACTAGCTCCTGTTCGGCCACCAATCGCTCCCGATAGCTCCCCAATCCCAGGGCAGGATCTGCCTGCTGCAGGACCTTGTGTGTGGCCGCTGTGCTATGAATGGGCAGAGACTTGGGTTGAGGTTGCACGTGCTGCTGCTGCTGCTGCTGGTGATGCTGTTGCTGCTGTCGCAGTTGCTCATGGTAGGCTCTCGCCTGCAGCTCCTCCTCCAGGAGCTTCAGGAACTGCTCCTCGGGAATAACCTGATAGGGCTGGAAATGTGGGGAATTTAATTAGCTTGTCCAGGAGCTAGCATCCTTGAATAAGTACCTGCTGAGGTTGCTGCTGCTGCTGGGGATTCACCGATTGATGCTGGGGAGCTGGCAACGGCAATGGCAACTGGTATGGACCCCCCACTCCCTGGTACTGGCGTGGGCGTGGCTGGTGATGCTGAGGCTGCGGCTGGATGGATACCGTGTAGCGTTGCTCTGCTTCCTGCTCCTGCTCCTGCTCCTCTTCGGCAACGGGAGTGGACGACTTCTTGGGCGCACTGGCCGCACCCTTGCCTTGACCTGAGGCCACAAGGGCCTTGGGCTGGTGATGGCGCATGATATCTTGCAGATAAACATAGTGCTGCACCTAGCAGATACGGATACGAGTACGAAAAGTGAGAGGGGGCGACTAATAATGCTGTGGGCGGAGGTGACGGTAACGGTGGGTGTGGGAACTCAGCCGCCGTCGGCCAATGTCAGCAGCTGTTTAATGTGGAGCCACTCCATGACCACCGCCACTGCCCCTTGCCACCACCTAACCCACTGGCAGAAACCACAACGGCGGCCACTTGTTGCAGGTGCTTCAAAGCAGCAGCGGACGCTGTGAGAATGGCGTGGCATCTAAAAAATGAGTTTATATAACACTTGTGGCAAACTTTGGCAACGCCAACAACACCGAACGACCAAGTCTGTGGCTCTTAGATGTTGCAACACATACAAAAAATAACCAGTACACTGTGCAACAAGGGTTCGCCATACAAGGTATCTCCTTGTGTGTGGGCCTTATAAAGAGATCAATGGTAGTGCCGATATATCCATTGTTTTTAATAAATTCGGGGGAAAATGAAGCAGCTAACTGGATGAGCTAGATAGATATTTTCTATAATTTGTTTTTTTTTTTTAATGTTTTATTTAAGCTTGATTATTTAGGAAGTTTCTTCGAACTCCCGCTTGGAATTTAGGAATTATTAATCACTTATGGCCCATAGGTTATGGGGATTAGTCAGGAAAAAGGATAAATCTAAGATAGTTGTGATAGAAACACACCGAATATTCGTAGTATTATTTATAGTTTAGTCAGAAATAGTATTCAAACTTAAATGGCTTAATGGCTAAAAAGTCAGTTCATGAGGTAGGTTGAAAAAAGAATTCAATTCCTTAAACATGATCAAAGGCGCAAAGTTACAACAAAAAAACAAGTGTAAAATTTACATAAATAAAAACCGACGATTTGTTATACAAAAAATAAAATCTCAGTTTGAAGGTCCCTAACCCTTCCTTGCCTTGCACAGAAAAATGTGAAACCCTATTTGAATTCTTCTCAAAACCTGTTGGCCAGTGTGTGGCATCTATGGGTTCCCATTATTATGGCAAATAAAGCCGCCAGCAAGTCAAGGCGCCATCGAGCGACAGACGGACAGACGCAAAGCTGACAGACCAAAAGTGGGGTGATTATAACATTATGTCAACTTTCTTCCCACGACAGCCCGACACCGACCATTGTTTTCCATGGCGATGTCTTTGCATTATGAAGGAGAGACCGCGAAAGATCCACGAAGAAGCCGATGGTGGAAAATCGAGTGGAAAGGGACGGGGTGGAAAATGTTGTTGTCATTTGACGCGTAATAAGACAAATAATCATTTTGCAATTATGCATTTGTTGCTGTCGTCGCTGTCGTGTCGTGACTTAGTTTTGCCGACTGCATTTATAATAAAAGTATTATCATTATTATATTCGACGGCGCTTTTAATTTGTTTTTCTTTGTGTATATATAAATGTATTTATTTTGTAATATAAACATTGTCTTTGGCTAATTGCAATTGTCTTTGTCTGCAAATTGCAATTCGTTCCGAAAAGATATTGGTCAAGGTTTCCCGGCCTCGGCGAAAGGGAGAATTTGTCAAAATTTAACTGGGATTTCGGTTTGGAATTGGGATTGCGACGCGGCGGGGCCTTTGGCTTTTGTCTGGTCTGGCTTCGAGATGTTTACATCCGGCATTTTGCAAAGAATCGTGTGGCTGCCGCCGATGCCAAGTCACGATCCCGGGTCGTCCGATCTCGGTTAGGTCCGTCCGAAAGGCCGATGTCTGATGGCCGCGGGGCCAAGACAAGACCCAAGACAGCGAACAACAGTCGCGATGTCGATGGAACGCCCCGAGATTGGCACAAAACAAACAGACGCTGCAATCCCTCAAAGGCGAAAGGCAATCCGTCAGTTGGACAGTCGATCAAGGGGCTCACCCACTCCCCAGGTGGAGGATCCAGGGCGGGGCTTTGGCGAAGACCAAAAATAAGTTTTGAGCTTCCTACAATTATGGGGTCTTTGGGTGTAACTTAATTTAGTTCGAAGGTAATTTTAATGTTTATATATTAAAGGATATTACCTTTATGTAGATTATTATTTCATCGTTTTAAAACCCATAAACCCTCTTTATTCCTCTCAAAACTCACCTCCTGGCTCTGCTCTAGCAGCTGGGCAGCGTGTGGTCGGGAGTTGGCCGCCGCAAAGTTGCGCAGCTGCGGCTCCTGGTGTGACTCGTGCTGCTGGTGCTGGTGCGGGGCAATGGGGCGGATGATAAACTGGTTGGGCTTGGAGCCGTAGATTGTCTCCTGTCCATCCTCGGGATCATCGCCGGTGGGAGCTGCCTCCGAGCTGCGGTGGTTCGGATACAAAGGCGTCTCCTTGGCGCTCACCTGTCGCTTGTCCTTGGTCGCCTCTGTCTCCAGTGGTGTGGAGGCGGAGCTCTTGCTGTCCTCCTCCCCCGCAGCCTCCGCCCGACTTCCGCTGCCGCTGTCGCTCTTGGCCTCTGCATTTACGGACTGGGCGCAGACGAGGCCTATGTGGGAGATTCCAGATGAGGATGTTGGTGTCAATACAAAACATAATAAATTCAAGACATGGATTTTGGGTGTGCTTTTTGTTGAATTGTTAGTTTTTTTTTTATAAAAATTTGGTTAAATCTTTCATATTTTATTTAATTTTCAAATATAACTTGCATTGTTTTTTTTTAATATTAAGCTTGGTCAGTTCGATTGATTATATTTTTAAAGGTTTGTGGTGAGAATATGTATTTGAAATATTTAGTTTAAATATCTGTCGGACCCCTTTTACAAGTTTAAAAAAATGTGCTAACAATTTTTAATGAATTTTGTCCATAGTACATAATATTATTTTTAAATGATAATGAATGACGAATTGAAATATTTATTACTTTCTGCAATCATTTGCATTGTAAAAATAAGAAACCTTAAATATGGGCATTCCATGGACTTTGTTATAAATATTATAAAGTATACATGATTATAATTTTTTTTTTGGAAATCAAAGGTTTTAAAAATATTATAATCCAAAAAAGCATTAATATCAATTGTGAACCCCGATATTGAACTAGCATTTATTGGTTTACAAATCAGCATATGTAAAGTTTAAAAAAAAACTTAATAATTATAAAACTGTTAAGAAAAGTTTTGACTTTTTTCCAGCAGTTCGACTAGGCTCTTGATGTTGATCAAGAATATATATGATTTATAGAGTCGGAAATGACTGCTCCACTTTCTTTAACCTCTTTAAGACCAGGCTTCTACTTAATAAATATTATTTTTATTATTTAATGATAATTATTGAAATGGTTACGAATTGTTTTAAATATAAATATTATTTTCAAAAATTTTAAATTCGTTGTCTGATTAATAAAAAAAAAACAATACTAAGTAAATTGATTGAAATAATTTAAGAATACAGATGCGCTGTATTAAGATGAACATTCTTAAACTCGTGCTAACTTTCCTAACTACACAATTTAAAATAAAGATTGTCTAAAGATAATTTAAAATTAATAATAATAAACACTTCCTTGGAAGATCCCTTGTCTCTACTCACCCAGCAAGAGTGTCAGGAGCAGGATTTGGATTCTCATCGTGTTGCGGCACTGCTCACGCAACGCCAAGAGACTAGTAATTGAATATCTGAATCTGTATCTTCCCGTTCGTTACTTTCACAGTCACTTGGTTGTTTTTTTGTATTATGTTTTCCCAGTCTCTGGGATGCCAAGCTGTTCGTTTTCCTTGTCAGACGGTGGGGATTACGATGGCCGCATCTGCTGCATCTGCTTCGAGCATTGCCGGCTGCCAACTGCGAACTGCAACTGAACTGAACACAGCACACGAAGCGATTATTACTTCAGTTATATAATTGAATTGAAGATTCGACACAATCCAACATTGAAACCGAATTGCATATTGCGAAACCGAAACTGTAACTGAATCCAAGTCGAGGAATTGGAGCTGGTATCCCGTAATCCTTGGATTGTGTTTTGGCGCGAAATTCGTCGTTTCAAATTGGATGCGGTGATGTCTGCTGATGGACAGACGGAGGAGAGGAGTTACCGTCTTTTCCTGCCTGGGCCAGGAGTAGCAGCTCCTCTTGGTGTGGGACTGGGACTGGGACTCGAATTCGGTTCGGATATAATAGATCGCGCGCGCTGCACGTTCACCCAACGAATCTTTGGCGTTGTGCGGCCAACACTTGTATTTATAAATCCCGTGGCCGAGAGACGAGACTCGGCTGGAGTCGGAGTCGCAGTCGGCGTAGTCTCAGTCTTAGTCGTAGTCGCCGCCGAGATCCAAGATCCGAGAGCCGAGTTCCGAGCTAAAGCCGACCTTTGAGGCTCGTCGTGCCAGGCCAGCCATCACCAACACAAAGAGAAAGGTCTGTCTGCGCTGCCGCTTCTCCGCTTCGATTCTCCAAAGCCAGCGAGACACGAAAAAAAAATTAAATAAATAATGAAAAAATAAAGAGATCATGTTTATTATGAAACCATACATAAAATGACAGAATAAAACCAATTTTAAAGATTACATTTTATTGAAACTTTCCTGACAATACAAAGACAGATTTTATTCAAAGTTCCCAAGTTCAGATTAATATAATGTTATTTTGTATTTAAATTAGACCTTAGTTAAGTTTAAATCTATTTCTCCGCCTGCACCCACAACGTTTCCAAGGGGGGCAATTGAACGTTGACGGCCCTGTCGGTGGCTAACCGCTAGTTAAGCGCTCGCCTAATGGTACGTCGGGCATTTGCCTGCCGCCTGGAAGCGCCCCGAAAATGCTAACGTGACACTAAATTGCCCGTCCGCCCTCACCGAGGCTGGAGCAGTCTCCGGACTCTGGAGAGGAGAGTGCTGCACTAGCTGCCGGCCATGGGCTGGTTGAGGCTAAAGGGCACTTTTGTTTTTGTCTCTCTGACTGCAAATTGGGCGCATTACTTTTAACAAGCGTTTTCGATTCGGATGCGGGCTCCCATTTGCGTTTCCATTTTCATTTGCATTAGCATTGCATATTTAATATGCCGAAGCCCAAGCCCAAGCCCAAGTACGAGTGCTAACACCACTGCTCCACCCTTACAAGCAAGTTCGCTGCCTAAGTCTTTCGTTTGACATTTGCAATTGCCGGAGGGACAGTGGTTCAGAAATGGGTTTTGGGCGACTAAAATGTGATAGGGGAGCGGTTAATGAAAGAAAGAAATATTGAAGTAAATAAATCCTCAAGATAATTATTGTATTTTGCTCTAGTTGCTAAAGTCAGTAGAGATTTTCTATAAAAATATGTTATTTAGTGAAATAATTTAGAGTAACATTCATGCCAAATGAAGATAAAGCTGTTTCGATTAAACAAGTATACATTAAAACGCACCAATAACTTACATCAGACAGGCTTGTATATAAGGTATTTTAGATTTATTTTAGTATCGTAAATTTTAATGTTCAGTGTGAAAGCCATGCAGTATATAGTTTTATTTATTTTAAATATAGTAGTATCACATGATCTCTTTACTATTGCTATTTTTACTAGACCATTTATTTAATGGATTACTACTAAAAATACAAATCTGTTCCACAACTAATATTATTATTGTGATTACCTTATAATAAATGTAAATTAATATTTGTATAAATATTTCTGGTAATATGCCATGTTTATATGACTCATCCCCTGAGTTTTCCTTTAGCCCGTACCCTCTCTCTCCTGTACATTTCCCAATGAAAATCTACTCCCTTGGTTTCCCTGCTTGCGAGTAATATTCCCCCAATCTCATTCCGAATCTCACTTGGCCAACTGTGCCCTTCTGTTGGCTGATTCGGGCATTAACATTTCAGCGCATGCGTGGGCAGCTACAGTTAGAGTTGGATTTGGTGCTTGGTGTTCGGAGTTCGGAGTTAACCCCTGCTGGCGGCAGCTCCAATCGCGGATTTCGGCTGACGGACGGAGTCAAGTCGGTGGCCAATTTGGCCAATTGCCGTGCGGGTTAATTGAGCCCGCTTACCTAATGCTAATCTAATGCCAGGCTAGGATCGGAACGGATCGGATTTGGATACGTTTCGCCTTTTAGGGGGCTTGCGTTGGTGGTGTCAAAGTTAACACGGTAGCTGTGAAATTTGGCGCTGAGGAAATCCGTGGAAATTGCCGACTGACGCAAGCTGCCATTTCCTCATCCTTAGCCAAATTGATTAGGACAGTTTGGCGGCAAAACTTAAGCTAACCAAATAAATAAGTTTATAATTAAGTTGAAGATTTGCCTCTTGGTTTTTTCAGTTTTTGTTTTTTTGCGCAACTTCTGATCGGAGTTGCTACTTATTATAAATTCTCCGCTGTTGTTGTTATTTTGTTCACATTGTCATTTAGTTGTCTGCGTGCTGGCTTGTGAAATTGTTGCATTGCATGCACAGCCACAGCAGCGGCAGCGGCAACATCGATGCAGCAACGAGTGCAACAGCGGCAGCCGATGCGATCTGCGCAGTGGCAACATCTTCTTTTCTTCTACCACTATTTATTATTGTATTAGTATCTGATGGCAGTTACTTCAGTTGCTTTTTCTACGTTTTTGTATATTTTTTCTGCTTTTAATTTCAAGTGCTTTTTGCTGCTGCCAGAAGTGCAACAGTTTCTGGCCAACAACTCCACTTAAATCAATGGTGATCATGACGACGAGGACGATGATGATGGCAGTTCACATTTTGGCATTTGCATTTTTTCAGCCACTCACATATTCGAGCCGAGGCTTTCGGTTTCTATTTCTTTTTTTAAGCGACATTTTTATGCTCTAAATTTTATGTGTATCAATTTATTAGACAGTCGGACGGAGTCAACCTTAACATTTAGTTTATACTTTTGATATACTCGTGTAGTACGGACGCGGAGCTCTTAATTGGCAACTCTGTGGCGGTATTTTGACGTTTTTACCAGTGCCAGTACCAGAGCCAGTTGTTGTTAATGAAAAGTCGTCGTCGGACAATGAAATTGCACAATCTCCCGTGGACTCCGGAGGTGACCCGGCGAAGATACTCGGAAAATGTATCGCCATCAAGCTGTAACCACACGCCAGCGAAGAGCACCATATGACAGGGTAAATGTTAATGGCAGTACTGCGAATAAATAATGTGTAATTTAGCGGCCAGCAAGTGACAATTAAAATGCCATTCCGCGAACTACAGCTACTGTCTGCGACTGTTATGCGGCGACTCGAATGCTTCCCATTTTCGGAGATCTCTGCTCGAACGGATCCGATGGATGGGATTACCAATAATATGTACAGCATATGTACAACTTAATTGGAGTTGGTCAATAATTTGTGGACAATGACGGGGGCTGTTCTTTGAGCTATTGAGGCATCGGAATGCTAAGACAGATGTAACACACTCGCTTGACACAACCCGAAGGGGTACCTGTAACTGTATTTATTGAAGCCACATAAAAACATCAAGTTGGTAAATCAACCGGCCGTAAAGCACAATTAACAGGTAATATATATGTTCTGACCTTAACTAGGCATTAATTACCTAGTGTTTTCGGTAATTGAGGTGTCAAAAATGCTAGTTGTAAGATGTATGCTTCGTAAAGCTCAATTATCGAGCAACATAATGATTTTTTATGTTACTATGCTTTAATTAGAATTAATTGTTTGGATGTTTGTGATTTTTTAGACATATTTATAGTTTTTAAACTTAAGACGGTTAATTTACATTTTTATTATAACTTATAATAATTTATATAGCTACCTTCAGCTTATAAACCTAGCTTTGTGTATGACTCCCATTGATTTGCATTCCACCCGGTAATGAGTCCATTATCCAAACACAGTACCCGGTTTCAATCCCAACTTGGCTCACAAACATCTACATACATACATAATCTCCAGCTGAGATAGCCGTCTATCTCCATCCAAGTGGGTCTCCATCAGAGATCTCCATCTGCAGTACTCAATTATGTTTACAGAGCCGTTAGTATAAACGTCGCGGCAGATAATTTATGAATCATAAAACTGAGCGCAAAAGTGCATTCTAATTCATTTAAATACAATTAAAATGCTCTCAGACGCCGCCGAACGGCAGAAAACGCTTAAGGAGTTACTTAGTCAGGTGAAGGCACACATTTCGTGATTTAATCCGAGAGGACAATCCTTGTCTGTCTTCTGGCTTAAATTCAAATGTCCGGGTTTTGTGGTAGCCAAGCTCCATTGAAGCGTGGCCCACACGCGGAAAAAAGAAAAGCATTATACTAGGATTATACTATGAAATAGAGGGCTTATTAAATCTTTATAGTCCTTTTAATTGTTTCACCTAGTATGTGGTTTGTTGAGATTCTTTGAGATATTTATCTTATAGCCTCGTTTCAGTGACATTTTCATATACATTCTTAGAGGGTTTATAAGTCGGTAAAAAAGACTTAAGTTCTAATTTGTCATATCTTTCTGAATGAGAAAGTAAAAGGTGTGCGCGATATTCTCTAGGGGTTACTATTACTATTGCTTGTATAATTTAAACCTCTTTTAAATGGGAATGAATCCCTAAAGATCTAAATAAGTTAATACAAAGTTGATCCAATGTGTATTTGCATTTCTTTCTCTGCACTTGCACGACTACCAAAATAATTTGCTAATGAGCCTGGCCGAAAGGAGCAGCCATCCGTGGATTACATGCTGAGGGGATCTGGAATCTTTGGTTTTCCAGCTGACTTTTGACTCGCATTGTTATATGATTTCTGCGGGGCCTGGGCCTGGGTCTGGGTTTCCTGGTTTTTTGTTTTTAATTTACGGATTGCGGCGGCCACAAGTGCTTTGTATAATCGCAGGCCGCAAAATACACTACCTGGGCAGCGTTTAATGACGGGCCTAAGCACCTCTCCATGTTGATTTTCTCCGCCACTTGAGTGTTAATTTGGACCAAAAGTATATGGACTGTGGACCGACTAAGACCATGCATCAACGATAATGCCCGCCGCCGTCGTCGATTCCCCTGCCATGCAGTAATTTAATGCCTTCCATTCACGCCAAGACAGATCCGATAATGAGTTGTTGGGTCTTGGGCTAGACAATTGATACTACACATATAGCATATAATGGCGTCGGCCGACCTTGCCTGCGGTTATTTATAGATTAATATCTCAGTGGAGAAAAGAGGTGAAAAGACGATTACGCACTAATCAGATGCTATTGGGTTATTGTTTCTCCTCCGCCCCACTCCGATTGCACCATAAATCGCAGACTTTAATGGATGAAATCGGGAAAGCGTTGCAATCGCCAGCTTAGCTCAGCTCAGCAAAATAGTAAGTCGCGAACAATGAGCACAATGACAAACCACCGAACGAACGAATGAATGAATGAATGAGTGTTGAAAAATATTCATAAAATAGGAAAAATAAGAAGCGCCGAGATTTTTCACACTACAAGCCGACTCAGCCAGCCGTGTAAACTCGTCGGCATTAGCTAAGAGGGCCCCGGGCCCCGATCCGCGATCCCGGATACCTTCATTTACATTTTGGGCGTGAGAAGAATGCAGATGCAAAAAAATGTATGTATGTACATACGTATATACAAAATTCAAATACTGCAGATCGGCTGCATTGGGCCTAATTAGATTATAACCAGCAGTTCCACGTACCACGGATAATGTGGATGGAATCTCAGTGGTATCTGCTCCCAGCCATCTCCTGGCTCCGCCAATCTCCAATTGCGTGCCAAAGCCAGCCCAAGCCGGGGCATTGCATAAGCGGGGCGTGGCGGAACTGGAACTGGGTCCATCATCCATATCTTCCACACTTGCATCGCACATCGCACATAGCGCACGGACTGGCCAATAAACTGCATTTGCATTTGTCCCAATTAGCCACTTGGCCATGGCTAACTCCGGCCACAAGCCGCGCGCAATTAACTTGTCTCGCAAAGCCCTTGCGGTTGCTGCAAAAGAACTATGGTAACTAGCTGTGCGAAAGGTTCACACATTGCTCGGTTCGTATCGAGTGCTTTGGAAAAATCCCAGAAATTCTGCTTGGATAAGTTCACTGAATGCCGGCCTGGGAAAATATTTGAAAATGCCTGCTAAAAGCTTGGCAAGCTTAGGCATTGCAAGAATTAATTGTTATATTAATTACGTAGAGTAAAATTGGTCAAATGTAAGAACACTTCAAGGCTTGATTATCTTAAAATAAACCTTAACTTATAGTAACTTTCAGCTGAAAGAAATTAATAATTTTCTATTTAGTTTATTTAGTTTTACCAGAGTATTAAATTGCATAATTCTAGTTAATATATTAATGACTATTTTTAATATCCAAAACTGGTTATTTAATGGTTTGAGAACTGTGTACCCATTGTTTTTATTTACCAAATGACGTGGTTTATTAGCAAATAAACCAAAGAACTTTAAATTGATGGCCTAAAGAAACATGTTTATGCGCTATTAAAGCCACACCACTAAATATTTTAAAGTGATAGCGGACTTTAGATTCTTATTCCTAAGCACGATCGTTCACCTATAAATTTTGATTAAAATAAAAGACGAACACTGAAGTTTGACCTCATAAATAATGAAATAAATTGCAATCGAACTTTTAATGTTTTGCAAAAGCCAATGAGCTCAGTTGACAATGTATTAACTCTTTGACTAGCTAATTTTTCACAAAATGCTAAACAATGACAGATCGGAGAAAAGATTACACATGCCCACAATCAAATCATTACCAACATTTTTCTCCCCTAATCTTTGCGGAGGGTTTAAATGTATGCAAATTCCAGGGGCTTTGAGTGCCAAGGTTTTTTACAAGAAAAACAAAAAGAGAAAAAGCAAAATAATAATCCCTTGGCGAAAGACAAACAAACAAACGAAACCTACCATATATTGTTAACGATGTGAAAAGTAACTGACTAACAAAGCATTTGGCAGCTGGCAATTAGCCACGCACCCGCACTTTGGCCATCTGAACGAGACGTGGCCCTGGGCAACCTCCATGCACATCCACAAGAAACCAACAGATCCACAGAGATCCAGTGGCAGAGATTCCCCCAACTGACATTTCAATATGCGCGTCAAACGATTCCATTTAACACAATTTATGAGTGGCGATTCGGCTTCTGATTCTTCGGGGTCCGTGGAGAATACGTATGTCCAAGTGCTGGCATTAACCGAATTGTGGGTCCCCGTTGATAACTGGATTCACCATCACCACCTTGGCATTTAGATCGTAGCATGTGCAAAAAGTGGCCGAGCAACAGGAAGATGGCAGCCGTTGCAGCACAGGAAAAAATGTATATTTTAAATTGAGATTCTATACATGGGTAGAAATATCCAGGAGCATAAGATAACTATTTATGTTTTTTCAGCAATAATTATTTGTTTGCAATCAGAACTCTTACATGGTACTTTAAAAAGTCTAAATACCAAATTTTTACTTAGAATATCTTGGCAATATTAATAATTATTAAAAAAAAATTAGCTTCATAAGCTATATATTTTTTTAAATTATTTAAATTTATTATTTTAAGAATTTTATTCAATAGCAACGAAATAATTTAAACAAACCCCCTTCAGAACCATTACAAAAATTGTTCTCTGTGCTCTGACACCGCTGAAATTTCTTAATAGAAGCACAGAAACCACAAAAACAAACAAAAATAATAAAAAAACTTAACTAAAAAGCAGCAGCCGCTGCGGCATCGACTCGGCGGAATCGCAAATTAAATGTTAATGGTAATACCCGGCCACAATGGAGTGGAGCGGCGCTTGGGATAAAAACCGGATTTGTGGCAGCCACAGACAGAACAATGTGTGCATAAATCTAGCGTCAAAACATGAATGCAATTTACCCAAACTGAATGAGCGATTGCCAGGGATTAACCGGGGCCCCAAAGACGCGGCGTACCCGAAAACCTGCTGTTGCTGCTGCTACTACTGCTGCTGCTGCTGATCAAATCAAAACTTGACATTGTGACTGAACGAGCAGGCCCACTTAATGCGGTCGCAGAAAGGAAGCTGGAACGGATCGGATCGAATGGAAGGTGAGAAAGGCCTACCCGACGAGATTACCCATTGAGACACGCATACCAAGTGACAGATGTTGCATAATATAGTCGAATCCGACGGCCGACGAAGACGCCGCCATCCTCTCTGACGTGCGGTGAAAGTTAATTTGGCAGAAATATGTAGAAAAATTATGAAATGTGTTTTCCTTTCGGTTGCCACCGCATTGTCTTGTGGCAAAAGTATCAAGCGGAAACGGCATAAACGTTGCCTGTGCCTGTGCCTCACCGTGCAGCCACTTGTGCCGCCCAATAGGTTAATAAATACATTCCGAATGGAAGCAGGAAGCAGAGATGCCATTGTCACAAGCAGATAAGCGGGGTTATTCTGAATCACCTTTGTACTTATAAACATACACGTTTTTATATAGTTTTATTATCAGGAATTTGTTTACAAAAGAGTCTTTCTAGTAATTTCCATTTGCAGTTGGATTTGTGTTAATGGAATCAGGGAAAGCGAAAAATGTCCAGATATGACGACTTCCTGTAGATATAAATATGTAAAAAATGAAATCGACATTTCACTAGATTCAGGACTTTAAAATAATTGTAGTTAAAATCCAATAGATGTGTATTCCCAATACTAAATAGTTTTTTTTAATAAATTAATGACCTACACCCACTTTTCGAATGTTCAGTTTAAGCATTTCATAATTAATTAAAAAAATAAAACTAACAGGCGGCAAACAACTAGTTTAAGACAATATTTACTATAGAATTATTATTATATTATAGAAGCTGTAGCCTATCTCAATGCCCTGGTTATAAAAAATTCTTTAACTAACTTATTTGCTCCTCTTCTGGGCAAGTAAGTTTGAACTCTATACCTGCATAACCAGGGCTTGTTTTTTTTTTTATTTCAGTATTACCAATCCATTTTTCTATGTTCCTAAAATTTAATAAATATATAAATTTTTACCAACTTTGAACCATTATTCTGAAAGATAATTGTAGATGTCTTACTAAACATTTTAGAGTTTTTAAAACAATGTAAACGCCTTGTTTGGTTAAATTCGTGTATTTAAATCGTTTTCATAATTATATTCCTATGATACCAAGGCCCTAAAGCAAGGTCTCTCCGGCCTTTCAACGACATAATCTCGTTTAGCGGGCGGCATTTCTCGTTTGTGTACATTATAGCGCACAGCTGACAATTACATGTAAGCACCACGAAGCGGCCAGCAAATTGGCGACCGACAGGCATTTCTCTGCCATTGTTCGTTCGTTTGGAGCCCAGGTGGTTCCGGCGAGTCTTGGCCATTTTAGAAAGGCCCAAGTCGAGTGGCAAGTCGGCGAAAGGTACAAGAAAGGTACTCACCACTCCACAGCCATATAGAGACACTAGTGCAGGTTGGTTTAGTTAGGTCTAGACATTTATTGAACAGGCTTGGCTCGTCGGTGGCGCGATGACAGAGCAGCTCTTGTTGGGCATATCGGTGTGCACTTACTATTTGAGCACATTATGTTATATTTTTTTATATTTGAAATATGTGTTTTTGCTGCAACCAAATCACTGGGTTTGGTTGTTCGCTGGTATTGCTGATACACAGCTGGTGAAGTCGCGCTGCGCTCACTTCGACTCGGCTGCCGCATTGCTAGACTTGGTGGCAGCTTTGATGGCGGCCGCGGAGGTGCGTTTCAGACTGACCAAGACCATGCGCTTCGTGGAAGCCGGACCTGGTTTGGCGGCTTTGGCAGCCGGCTTGGGCGTTGCCTTCTTCACGGGCTGCTTGGCCGCGGCGGTGGCAGCGCTGGTCTTGGTCGGTGTTGCCGGGGCAGCAGCCGTGGCAGCTGGCTTTTTCTCCGCCGACTTGGCCACCGGAGTCGTGGTGTCTTTAGCAGCTTCCTCTGTCTCGGCATCGCCATTCGCTTCCTCCTTGGCATCTTTAAGCTTGTTTTTCTCGCTGCAAATTAACAAAATTATAAAACCCGACTGATTTTTTTTATGATCTGTCATTAAGACTTACCTTTCAATGTCAATGTTAAGCACGGACTCGTCCTCCTCCTCCTCCTCTTCTTCCTGGCCCACTTCGGCGAGCAGGTCGCCCAGGTCCTTGTCTACCTCCTCCCACAGCTTCTCATCGTGGGTCTCATCGCCCCCTTCTCCATCACCGTAGTCTTCGTCATCATCCTCATCGGCCTTGCCGTCCATCTCCTCATCGGCTTCTTCAGCCTCGTCATCGCCACCCTTCTTGTCTTCCTCGGGCTCATCCTCTTCACCGCCTTCCGCCTTGGCCTTCTTCTCGGTTTCCTCCTTGTTGCGCAGGAAGGCCTTCACGTGGGAATGCTGCAGGCAATGTTTCTTGGTATAGTCCTCCAAAGAAATGTCATCAGTCTTGGCGGAATAATGGTTACACAGTTCACAGTAAAAGGCCTCAATGGTCTTGATAAAGTCCGGGCCAATCAGACCGCGTTTGCGGGTCTCCTCATCAGTGCTTTTAAGAGCGGTTTCGGCCTCAATCACCATGGCATCCACATCCGCATCGATCACATCAACATCGATCTCGCCCACAGAGTCGACGGTGAGGAATTTATTCAAATCGATCTCGCGCTCATCTACGCTATCATCCGAACCGGACTCATCGTTACGGGCCTTATTCTGAAAACAGGTAAAGAAACAAAATGAATAATTTGTTGCTTGCTGAGACCTAGTGGAGATTTAAGTCTTGTTTATGGAGGCATGACTCACCCTAATGTGCTCCAGAGAGCAGCGATGGTTTTCGTAGAGCATGGCGTTCTTGAACGCCAAGTGACAGGAGCCACAGTAGGGCATCAAGAACTTCTTAATGGTCTTATGGTGCTCGGAGGCCTGGTGGAGATTCTTGGGCTGGCGGTAGGCCAACCGGCATAGGCGGCAATAGCGCGACTCGTGCTCCTCTTTGGCATTCTCCTCGATCTCGCGCTGAGTGGTGCGCTGACGGGCGCGCATACGCTGAAGATCAGCGCGCTGATTAAGGGCCACCTGGCGCATAGAGTTCTTGTGGGTGCGTGAGTTCAGATGGTAGTTGTACTCCTGCGGATTTCCAAGTATAATAAGTAAGTCTGCAGATAAGAGAAAGGCCAAGAGCCAAGCAAAATTACCTTAAAGGTCACACACTTAACGCGACAGTGGACGCAAATGAGCTTGATGAAGCTGCGCTTGCGATTGTTGTGTTCGTCGTCACGATGGCGCGAGTTGCGCCTTTCCTTGGTGCGCTCATCGTCCGAATCGTCCTTGTCCTTGCGCGAAGAGCGTTCCTTCTTGCCGGACGACAGGGACTTTTTCGACTTGGTGTCCTTAGAGTCGCCACTATCCTTGTCCTTCTTCTTACCTGCACTCGACGACTTGGCGACCTTTTCGTCGGCCTTGTCACCGTCAGCGGCCTCGCCGCCCTCAGGCTTGGCCTTTACTTTGACGTCCTCATCGTCATCGGAGACGTCTCCGCTCTTGGCGCTCTTAGGATCAGACTCATTCAGGTCCTTCTCCTGATCTTGATCATCGTCGTCCCCACCATCGGCATCGTCATCGTCATCGCTCTTGTCCTCGGTGGCCGATTTGCTGCTACGCTTTTTCTTGCTCTTTCCGTCCTTGTCGGCCTTCTCATCATCGTCGTCATCGTCATCAACATCATCATCTTCGTCGTCGTCGTCTCCGCCATCAGCGTCCTTGTCCTTGCTCTTCTTCTTCTTGCTTTTCGCAGCATCATCATCGTCGGTCTTCTCCTCATTGTCGCTGGAATTGTCGCTGCTATTCCCGCCCTGGCGTTGGCGTCGCAACGAGCTACATTTGTATGGAATGAATTCGAGAAATTCGAATGTGAAGTCATAGTCTAGGTGGCAGGATGTTTGTTTGTTTTGTTTGGTGGGAGCTCTTGTCTCGTGCGCAATAACCGCAGAGACAAGGACAAATTTAAATTCAAATTCAAATGGTAATTGATTTTTTTTTTGTGTTTTTAGTACATAAGAAGAAGCTGGCAAAAGCTAACAAAACGTTTTTTTTTTTTTTCATATTTTTATATAAAGTGTGTCTTAGGGTGGTGTCACATTATCGTTCTACTAGTTTTACACAACATACTTTCTACGAGAAAGATAGGAGTCTCTGTGGAGGCAGGCAGCTCGGTTGATCTTTCACCGAGTGCTCTCTCTCGTTCTCCTCCTCTCCTAGATTCTTCTTTTATTGGAATCTCACACAGTTCACAATCATAGTTACTGATAATAATAGTTTGCTGTATATCTGTTATCGTTAACGATGCAAATTGGCACACAATGTGACGACGACGATGTTCGTTCGTTCACAGAGATTAACTCACATTTTTGGTATTCGGTCTTTGTACATTTTTAGTTTTGAATTTGTTGTCTACTTTGTATTGTTTGGTCTATTTACCTTTTCAACTGCTGAATCTTGAGCAGGCGGGCCCGGTCTTTCTGCTGAGCATAGAGCAGCTGGCGGCGCATGGTGCGCAGATCATTCGATTCGTTGACGTTGCGGGTACGCACAACTCGCATGGCACCCACCCGCATCCCGCTGCGCATCATTCCGCCGCGCATGGACATCGTGCCGCGGGGTCGGGATATATAGTTGGTGCCTGCCACGCTGCGCATCATCCGCTTGGGCGGGCCCATCGATCCATCGCGCTGGTGCCGGTTGTTGCCGCCGCTGGCTGAATCATCGCGCGGGCGGTAGCTGCTCGAGCTGCCGCCATTGCCTCCGCTGTTGTTATTCCCGCCGCCGGTGCTGCTGCGCTGATGATAGTTGGAGGATGAAGAGCCAACATTCTGCGATGAGGACGAGGGTCGATCGCTGCGATCGTTCGAAGAGGATGTGCGACGGTAATCCTAATGACGATTGATGAGTAGGAAGGTGTGTAGGAGCTCGGTTCATTGATTGATTGATTGATTTGGTATCGAATATAGGTGGTAGTTTGATTTTTACATTTATAAAACACAGATAGACTTGTTGTATGAAAAGAATTGCTATATAAGTAGTAGTTACAGACTATATATTCGGTATCTGATCCTGAATCTGATCCTGATGGCTGATATCTGATTCTTATTTCTGATTCTTATTGCTGATGCTGAATCTGATCTGATCGGATTGATTGATTTGGTTTGGTTTGTGGGTTATCGCATATAGCAAGGCTGTTATTTCCAGCAGCGTGTTTTATGTGTGGTAGGTAGCATGATGAAGAAACCTCATAGACGCTTATACGATATTTATCGCTACTTAGATTTGGATTTGCAGATGTACACAGTGATAGATATTTATATATAGTATCTGTGACAACCGACTTTCGGTTGGTCTGGGGACAAATTTGACAGCTGGTACACAGAGATACAAGAGATCAAACGGATCAAAATCGCTTCAATTGCTTCAACGCTTCTACGTTTCGAATCGGATCAGATCGATCGATCGGGCGCTGGCTGGCTGGCAAAATCATGTTCTGTTCTATATACTTTTGCCGATTCGTAAATATGTTATATTTATGGTCATATACGACGGCGCTCCAAAGTGTGCTTATCTGGCAACTTTGAGTCGGCGCTGTTCGCTGTTTTAAGACATTTGTTAACGCTTTATAACGCTCGATAGGCTCAATCGCTCGATTCCGCGTTTAAGCTTCACAAATAACAGTGCTATAAATATTTGGAAAGTCATTAACATTACAAGGTACATGTGGTCGTTTAGCTTAATGCATAATTCAATAAAATATGTATATATAGAGACCTCTGGAATGGCGGGCGATTTAGCATTGGGACAGGGGCAAAGTATAACTTACGTCTTGGCGCGGCCGCTTGCGGTCATCGCTGCTGCGATCGCGAGATGAGTCCTAGACAAACGCATTTGGGATGAAAATAGATTGCATTAGCATTATGATTTATGTATATCTTATATGTATGAATATATCTTTGAAACCACATCACTCATCTGCTGCAAGACGACGGGCATAGCTCAAAAAAGCGTGACAAATGTGCCAGCAATATATATGTATATTCGTTTTTAGTCTCCTTGAGTTGGTTTCTTTTCTGTATATATTTAAATTTGTATCTCGAAATGCTTTATCTTTAGCGTATTTTGACTCCTTTGTTAATATTTACATTTTCCAACTCGTAATAATCTATTCCCATTTTTTACAAAGAAATTTCTTGAAAATTGAAATCAAATCATTTTTAACTCTTGAAAATTGATTCTTTCAAAATGTGGAACACGAGTGATTTGCTTTTATTCTAAAAAGTTGCATCTGGTGTGAATTTATTTTTACCACATCCGTGTGTATTCTAACAATGAATATAAATATATATCAAATATATATATACTTTTTCCACAGAAACGAAAAGAAGTGTGCTTTCGCTAAGCAAACAAATATAAAATTGTTTGTTCCAAAAATATTGACCATTAAGCTAAGGCAAAATTCAAATTGAGTAGACATTAAATACTACGTATTTCCCAAATTATAGTACAATTTGTTACCGTTGAATGAAACATATTGACCAATAACCAAAACAAGGTCTAATATTAGAAACATGGCTTTTTCAGTGAATCAGACTGAGCATATTTTCGTTTTTCTTCATTTTCTTGATGGTACTTTAAGTTATCTCTTTGTTTTCTGTTAATATAGTGGCTTTACCTGCTCAAATCTGCATCTTTAGTTTACCTACTTACTACCGCTGAGAAGATAAGAATTAATCTGTTTTGTGTTTAGTAAGCAGTGTTTGCCTTTCTAATCTATATATCTATATATAGTAAATATTTGTAACTAGACATTTTACTAGTAAAATACTACTTGTAGAAAATACCCCGGATGTATACAAAGGGTGTATCTGATTGATGATTAATAATAATAAGATTCATACGAATGATTTATAAATTAAATTTGTAAGGACTCCAAATCTGGTTATAACGAATATGTCAAAACTTCTTGCTTATGAAATCGCTAGCAGCAGAGTGATATATAATTCAAAAATGATCGAAAAACTCACATAGCTGCGCTTGTGGCTGGAGCTGGAATCGTAGCGCCCGCCGCTGCTCGAATTGTGGTGCGTGAACTTGTCGCGACTCCGGTTGTCGTAGTGGCTGTTGTTGCCTCCTCCGCCACCTCCGCTGTTATAACGATTGTTGTTGTTGTGGTAGTTATTCTCGTAGCGGCCGCCATTTGGCCGGTAATTACCCTGGGTACGGGTATTGACGTAGTTGCTCGAGTTACGATTGTTGTAGTAGCCTCCGCGAGTGGTACCACCACCACGTGGAATGAATCCGCCGCGTCCACGCATCTTTATCTCTTTCTTTCCGTCTGTGTATATATATACTTCTGCCGGAAAGTGAAAGAGCGAAGTCAGGAAAAAGATTAGAAGTGTATTAAATCACTTTGCACCGGCCAACCGTGACAGCTATTGCTGCTGCACTCTGTCCGTGCCTGTGTGTGAATATATGTATGTATGTATATGTGCGCAAAAAACACATCCGTCCAGCGCAGCACCCCTGTTTTACACCGATGGAAATTTGACTGCCGGTGGCGTCGGCTCAGAAGAAATCGATATTGCCGGCCCCGCAATTTCGCGGATTGTTCGCTCTGCCTACGACACCACTTACCTTCAGTTCTAATACCTACACAAAGATATTCACTAAAATGTTTTTTTAATGAAATTGCACGTTTCCTTGCTTTATTCACACAGTTCCCGAACCACTTTTTTTCTCGAAAAAATTTTTGACAATGGCGACGATGTGACCGCTAGAGATGACAAAGTGCCATTATTTTCATCGCCTACTGATTTTTTTACGTCTGTCCAGTGTTGCCATCTCTTCAGGTCATAAAAAAGCTAAACTAACAAATAAAAATAGCTAGAAACCACCAAAAACTTTTAAAATAGCTAAAAAATAACACTAGATTTATAAATCAAAGGACGAAGCCTTGTGCCTGGCCGTTTTGGCGTGAGCGTGTAAATCTGAAAGTTTTGCATTAATACTTGATTTGCAATATTTGCAAAAACATTTTCCTTCGTCTGCTCCATCTAAAAATTTACCCATTGTTCCTATGGCAGCTATATGATATAATCGTCCGATCTGGCAAAGTTTCGTTCCGATAGCTTCAAAACTGAGGGACTAGTTTGCGTATAATTAGACAGACGGACATGGCTAGAATGACTAGGCTATTGCTGATCAAGAATATATATACTTCATACGGTCGGAAATGTCTCCTTTACTGCGTTGCAAATTATAATACTTCGCAAGGTTATAAAAAGCTTAGAAAACAGCTAATTTTTATAAAATAATGTTGTGTATATTTTTTATCATTACAGACATATATTATTAAGCATAAAAAATAAATTCGAATAAATGAATAAACTCGTTAATATCTAGAGAATATTTAATACATCCTTAACAACATCCTTAAATACATCCTTACAATATTTCAAAACCAAGAACGGATTATGATTTTTAAAAGGGTTTCGATGCTCGAATTCGCCCCTTGAAAAATGTTCTATACGTCAGGTTTTCGAAATACTTCAACGTCGAAGTGCAAAAAAATCGGTTATTAGGTACATGGCTGTAACTTAAATATTTTTTTCGTAAAGATCCTAAAGTTGATTTCTTGCCATCAATACTTTTTTAAAAAGAAGAAATAGCTAAAATGGCAACACGGTGTGGCCAAGGCGCAGTGGCTCCTCTCAACATATGTTTTGCCCAGTGCATATGAACACAAAAGCGTTGCCAGACTAATCGGCTAACTATTTTTTTTCGTAAAGATGTAGTTCATTTCATACCATCAATTAATTTTTAAAAATAAATTATTACCATTTTTTCTTCTTTAAATTTCTCAGGGTTTTCTTCTAAGAATTTCTTAATAAGTCCTAGTTAGTCTTATAGTTTTTCCCTTTTGTATATTTGCCAACCGAACCGAAAAGAACAAACCGACTTCAGTTGTAAGAAAGTTTAAAAACCTTACGACTTGTACATTTTATTTATTGAATTTTAACCTATTTAATAGCTAACATTTTTCAATTAATTTAATTGACTTTTGCTTTTTGCAGTCTAATCAATTACATCAACCTTTACATGATGTAAAATAACAACAGTTCATTTCGTAGCATTCAAACGAGATGAACGCCAACCAACCCAACGAAGACACTGGTAATTTCAAGGTATTTGAAATTCGATAGGCACACTTGGCGACACTACTTCAGAATTTATATCGATAGTTTAGAACCAAAACAAAACAATTTACAGCAGATTTGTTAAGAAAATGGAAAATTCGCCGCGCATAGTTTATGTGTGTAGCCTGTGCCTGCGACAATATGACCTACATGAGGACCTCCGTGGGCATATGGTGTACTTCCACGGCTGTCAACCACTGCAATCAGTGCCCGGCACAAAGAGCAAATCAGCAAAACAACATGTACCAGGCAGGAATTCGCAAGATAAACTTATACCTGACCCGCAATTGGAAGATGTAGACCAAGCGCCCAGTGAACTCCAGCCGATGCCCTTTAAGGATTTCCGTCTGTTTTTGCGGGCCAACATGCAAGTGTCGTAGGTAGAACCAATGAATCTTTATAGAAATCTTTATCAAATATCAAATATCTAAGGTGTTCCTTCAGCAAAGACTGTCCCTTTAAGTTCCAGGATGCTGGGAAAATGAAAATGCACTCCATTTGCCACAAGGACGGCGGTTTCGCCTGCTGCGAGTGCGGCTTGGAGCTGCCCCAGTGGCGCCGTTGCTCTGCTCACCTGTGGAAAGCCCATCAGTTGGATGTAGATTTCTTGCAGTGCCCCGCTCTCGGCTGCAAATACAAATCGCCAGTGTCAGCTCTGGTGTGGCGACACATGCGGGTCCATAAAAAGTGGCGACCCAGGGTACTCCGCTCCCTCGCCGCCGTTCAGCGAATGAAGAAGCTGAAGGAACAGTCCGCCGAGGTGACCACACAAGAGTTACCGCAGGCGCCTTTGGCGTCCAAAAAGAACAAATACTATGCGGAGAAGACCTGTGAGATTTGCAGTCGAAAGTTTGTCAACGGAAAGACGCTCTCCAAGCATGTAAAGACGGTGCACAATAAAATTAAGCCCTTCATTTGCAATGTCTGCGGCAAGAAGACGGCGCGCAAGGCAAGCTTAATAGTAAGTATTCAATCTAATAGTTCTCTTTTTTTAGCACCCTTTCATTTTGTTCTTTACCTCAACCAAGATCCATATGCGACAGCACACCGGCGAGAAGCCGCTGCAGTGCGGCGAGTGCAAATTCTCCACCCGCGATCCCAGTGTCCTGCACAAGCATCGGCAACGGCACAGCAGTCAGGCTAGCCAGAGCAGCAGCACCCTCAAGTGCAGTCAGTGTGACTACTACTGCATCCAGGCAAATGCCCTGAAGCGTCACATGCGCCTTAACCATGCGGAGGCCTATCGCGATCTGTGCTGCGACCTATGCAGCTACACTTCCATCAATGCCGAGCGTTTGCTGGCCCACAAACAGGATCATCGGCAGGGACTGATCACGAACTGTGAGGATTCGATGGATGCTACACGGTCTGCCGGTTTCAAGTATCCCCGCAAGTTGGCCGACAAGAATGGAGAGGTACGTTCATCATTCTTAATACTCAAGATTTACGTAGTTAAATGAAAATATCTGCAGATATCCGCGGATTGCTTTATGCCGCTTGAGAGTGTTGACTCGTTGCCTCATGAGCCAGCCGTTGACACGGGTGGAGTGACTATACCAGCTCCACCCTCTGAGGACACTCAGTTTCCTACGTATTTGAAAGATTAGTAATATTCTCCTAATTATATTTCATAGATCCTTATAAGACAAAATAAAACACCGTGAGGTACGTTTTGTAATTTTAGTCAGATTTCTATATCCATTGAGTTTAAAATTATTATTTTGTTTGTTTTAAAAGTAAACTTTAAAATAATGTATCGGGATCAATACTGAATCAATGTTTGACACAAAAGTCGAGATATAAATTCGAGTTTGCCATATATTTGCGATCGATTTTTTGTTTTAAAAAACAGACAAGGAGGAAAATATTAAATAAAATTATTTCGATTTTTTTCGATTTCATAATTTAACTAAAAAAGCGAATACTTGAATCATCGGTATCAACTTAAAAAGCACCTTCCTCATAAAAGAGAGTAAAAACTAAGAAATCAAGCCAATAAAGGCAACGTATAAGCAGGGGGAACTATAATTAAAAAAAGCCTTACCCATTTATGTATAAAGATATTTATTTATTAGTATCTATGTACTGGTTTTTGATGTACCGTGTGTTCGCTGTAAAGAGTCCTGTATCAAATAATGTTCTCATGCAGTTTTTTGTTTTGGGGATTTAAATGCTCGTTTATTAAGTTGTTCATTTTTCCATTTAAATGTAATATCATTTTAGAATCTGATATGATTTTTTTTCTTTTAACATTCGAATTATTTAGTCATGCTGGTTTACCGTGTTCCGTGTTTTATTTATCAGTTAGGTTTCGCTTTAAACTAATTTAAAATTTAAAAATCTACTCTGCTGGCGATTCACATCATCATCCGGTTTCAGTTCGGTTTTAAGATCGCTCTTTAAACTAGGTTACGACAAACATTGTTTCAATTGGTTTCGTTTTGGGCAGTTGCGCTAATAACTCGTCAAGTTTTTTATTTTTAAGGGTTTAATTTAATGTTAGTAGTTAGTTGAGCGCTTAGGTTTTGGTTTAATATAATTATTTACGCTTGTATGTAATCAGCGGCTGACCATTTCCAGAACTGCTGTGCTGCCCTGCTTTCGCAATCAGTAATTGAAATAAGTTACCTTCGAGTTACAAAGGAGTAGACCTTAGCGTTTATTGTCTGAGTTTGATTCGAGTATCAAAACATGTTCACTATTTGAGAGTGTAACTGAGGTGTGAGTACAGCAGAATGGCAAATAAAACGCTCAATGTAAAATTGGTAATATCATACAGCTTCTGATTGTTTATTTACAGTTCTTAAAAAGGAAGAAGAGTATCAACAAAAATAGCATTTCGCCTGATTCACACACTGATTCTGTTGTTCTCTGTTGTCTCTGATTCGGAGTCCCTGACCCCTGATCCTGCTCCCTCCTTTTGGCCAGGCCGGGCATTTGCTTTGCTTTGCCTTAGATCTTGGTCTCAACGACGGGTTTTTTCTTCGACACAAAAAGGGATGTTCAAAGAGAGAATACAAAATAGAAAAGGATTCGATTAAGCCAGCTGCCATCGAAGAGAGCCGAGGGCCAACATACGAGGATTTCCATGCAAAGATTTTTGGTTTGGATCTGATCGGATTTGAGTTGGTTTTGGTGTGAGGGAGCAGGCGCTAGATGATGTGGCATGGTTGGTCTATGAGAGCGAACTGTGCACTTTTGAGACAACAAACAATCAACATTAACAACAATGGGCGTGAAATCTGACTGAATGACGACGACTTATTGTTACTTCGACTTGGAGTTTTGAGTACTTTGAATACGACGAGATACCTCTAAATTGTTGGCTTGATTTAGCTTTGATTATGCTGATATTATCCATGATCACTACAACGTCTATTAAACAACTAACGAATTCATCTAGCTTCTATATAATATATATTGACACATTCCACTAAACACTGCGTCCGTCCCATCCCGCGTCCCCCGGCCACTAATTTATGTTACGTTTACGATGCATCCATCAATCTTAAAATGTAAAACATGTTTCACTTACGACCTACGCTTGTAATCGTCGATTAATCTCTTTGCTCCATTTAATTGTTTACTAATTATGAGTATTTTTCATTTGGTTTCTTCTTGTTTTTTGTTTTTTGTGCGCCGCATAATAAATGCTGTGGGAGTTTCTGAAACACTCCACGAAAAAAACTAATCCTTCGCCTGCTCGTCTGCTCAACTAAAGATACTATATTGATAAAATGCATAACGCCCATAGATTTATGTGCCTGCTATCTAGGACCCTCGTACCCTCTCGCTCTCACAAACAATGGAGAGTGCGTGTTCTCTCTTAAAAAAAATTTCAAGAGAGCTAGAACCAGTCCTAAAATAAGGAAAGGCGTTACTCATCTTATCATTATATGGTCTCGAGCTCATTGTTTGGATGTATCTATTCCCTCCGTTTTTGTTTAGTCGGTTCGATTAGCATAGTACGATACACTTAAAGTCTATTAGGAAACAGTTGTATCTACATAGGTCTATGAGTACTCTTTAAGAACCAAGGACACGAGCGCCTAGAGGAAGTTGTAACTGGTCAGAGTCAGTCCGATTTTGATTCCTGGTCCTCGTCCTTCCGTGTTATGTACAGTATATGTGTGCTCAAGTGGGTCGAGTTGGGAAATCATATCGAAAATACATACGAAAAACCCTAGGCCTAGAAAATTGCTTATAAAATTGCGCGACACTGGGAAAAAAAAGAACACGAGTCATCCGGCACGAGTCTTGCGATCTATAAAATAGAGGTCAATACAAATAGATACAACGAGATCCTGCCACAGGTCGCGGACTCCGGTTGATTCTCTTATAAATGCAGTTTAAAAAACAAGTGAACGATTTTGATTTTGGTATTGGTATTGGTTTTGGTTTTGATTTTGATTGCGAAAAAGTGTTGCCTTTTCTTTTGATCGTTTCATTGTTGCGTTTCGCATTCGCGTCAGTTGTGGTTGTGGTTTCTGTTTCTTGGTTGGCTTGTGGTGGCGATTCTGGTGTCTGTTCCGGGGCACAATTCTGCACGTTACTGGCCGTCGAGCATCAGACCGTGGTCACACGGTCGATCTCCACGTAACGCACAGAATTGTCGCTTTGTCAGCAAATCACCTCCTTTTCATCCAGCACAGCGGTGTCCATCGAGCTGAGCGACTTGAGTCGCGTCTGCAGCACCGAGGAGCCGCGCAGCTTGCGTTTGATTTTCCTGAAAAAGGTAATAGCGTTTTTGGAATTTTGTAAAGAAAACCTTCCCCACAAGAATCAAACACACTTACTTGTAGGCAAAGGCAGCAAACGCACAACACGAGAGCACAAAGATAAGGCAGAGAGTGGCCAGAATCTCGGCGGGCAGCTTCATCAGGGCCGAGCACTGCAGGAAGGCTTCGTCATCGCCTGAGGGGCAGTGGACGACGCCATCGCACCAGACGCTGGCATTCACACAGGCGCCCAGCTCGGCGCACTTGAACTGACAGTCCTCTGCCGAAAAAAATATATGTTTGATTTGAATTTTAATTAATTAATATTGACATACTAACCCGCCATGCTAAGCGTGGGCCTGGGTATCAGTTCCATCCAGTTAAATGAGTACTCGCCATTTCCTGGTCGCAGGAACTCTACGCTGATGGCCCTAGATCGATTTACAAGCGCAAAGTTTGGTCTCTCATTCCACCCAGAGCTGAAGATTTCCACAAATTCGTAGGCACTCGAGTCTGGACTCAGGGGGCAGGCCACAATGGTAAGACCTGTGGGTTTAATTTAACATTGTCAGATTCAATTAAAGAACAAATATTTTTTGAAAGGATAGGCCGCAAATAAACCCACCCTCCGAGGTTGTCAGCACAGCTCTGGACTTGGTCTCACATCTCCAGGTATCCGACTGAATAAAGGTGGTGTTCAGAGTCTTCATGGGGTTGTGCTTACTGAGAAAGATTGCCTTGAGCCGCACATATAAGAACTTATTTCCATTCGAGGGCTCAATCAACCAGGGTCTCGAGCGGCACTCCACCTGAAGCATACGATTCCATTGAACTATTTGTTTTAGTTACATGACTAAGAGCTATACTTACATCCCCAAAGGTCATATCTATGGTGCCGCTGGGACCGAACTTCCTCCGTCCATCCTTGCAGCTCGTGGGGGCTTTGACAAACTCGAACATGCCCTCGAAGTTAACCGTATCCGGGTCATCCAAAGTGGTCATGTTCTGGGCAATGAAGTGCACCTCCACATCGCGACTCGTGGAGGTGTACTCTACGGGCAGGTGGGACTGGTTTGAGGAGTTGCACATGCAGCCGCGATGCAGCAAAATGGAGTCGTGATAGGGTCTCTCGAAAATCTGGAAGATTAGCCTCTTGTATAAACTATTCCCGGCTGAATAAGAGTTCACCTACCTCTATTCTGACATTGGTATCCCCATAGCAAAAGGATCGGTTAATGTCCTCGTCCACTCGCGAGTAGCAGGGTCGATTGGTGGTGGTCACCTTACGCAGCTTGATCCTGACTCTCTCTCCCCGCTGTGCCTCGAACTTGTACACACACTTTAGATTTCTGGTGCCGCCTCTTCCGAAAAGGAATATGTTTCGAACACTCCGGAAAATGGCGGGATCCTTGCGGTCCATCATGTTGCTTAGGAACTTCCGATTGCAATCATGCTCGCCGCCACCCCAGGGAAGTCCATCCTGGTGCAGGTCAATGAACTCATACTTGAGCTTGAAGTCCAGTGGTCTACGGGAAAGGAAGAGAGTTAGGAGTTCATGAGAGTCATAATCATTAGAGAAAAACCCACCTGAGCACAGTGGACTCGGTGTTGCGCAACTCCAACGTGATGGCATCGCTGGTGGACACATAGCTCTCGGAGATGGTGCAGGGTCGGGCGTAGGTCTCATTAATGTTGGAGCGATCGCAGGTGCGGGGTATTGTGCCCCTGCAGAATCGCGCAATAACATTGGTGGAATTGTGGGCATAATGACCCAAGGTGTTGTAGCTGCTTGTCTCGCTAACACTACAAAATACAACAAAATGTAAATACATATATACGGTATAAATACCGATTTTTACCCTTGTAAACTTACCAATTTAAGTCTTTGCAGACGGGAGCATCCCTCAGAGTTCCATCCCAGATGCGCAGCATGCCACTGCAATCCTCCTGCGTCTGCAGCACTCCTATCGCTCCCACAGAGGTCTCATCCACTCGCCCGAACTCCGGATCCAAGTTGAACTTGAGAATGGATATCCAGACCTTGAAGCGCGACAGGGGCTGGTGCATGCCCGACTGGCTGCTCGTCCGCCGCGACAGACTCAGGTGGTCGAAGGTCTTGAAGACGCCCAGCCCCTGCAGGTGGTACAGGCAGGTGGAGTTCGGGGCCAGCGAGTGCTTGGGATTCTCCAGAATACCACGGCCGGCGCCGCGAATCCAAAACTCGCATGGCTTCTTGTTCTTCGAGTACGTGGGACTCTGGATGTCCACGAACTGAACTTCCACCTGCGAGGCAAACGCAAACAACCGAAGACAAGTGATTAAAATGGCAGATTGCTCCGGGACTCGGGACTCACCTCCAGCTGGAAACCGTACAGCGGCAGGACCTGCGACGAGGTGCCGGTGAAGGTGCCAAACGGCGACGTGCTGAACTCGACCAGAAGCTCCGGGCCGCTGGAAACGGCCGCCGGCACCGCCTGACCGCCGCCGCAGAACTTCAAAATGATGGGGTCACGTGTGGTATAGCCATCGTACACGGTCACGTAGTCCTGCGGGCCCAAAAGGACGAACAGAGAGAGAGAGACGAAGAGACAGAGAGAGAGAAAGCAGAGTTGGGTGAGGAGAGAACGAAATGAGTGAGTCGGGCGACAAATGTGGGTGGTGGTTTCTTGATTTCACCATGTGGGTGCCACTAACTAAAAGTTACAGAGGACAAATATACCGGAAATTAGTTTGAATTATTTATACAAAAACACGAGTGGCTAGCATATTAAAAATATATTTTTAATTTGAGAAAATCAGCCCTGATAAAGTGATTTTTCTTTAAATAATATATAATTGTCAAACACTTGTCTTGATATTTTTATTATTTTAAAACTATCAAACATGTTTACGAATTATTAATTTTGAAGTCGTACATTTTTATTGGTCAGAAATATTCTAAAATGAAATTAATTGAATAGGTTAATATAAGTAGCTTTCAGTAAATATAGTTTTACTTTAAGATTATACATAGTTTAATCACTTTATCACAGCTTATCAACGTCGTAAATTAATTTTCAAACCTCAACATAAAGCAAAATAATTTTTAATCCACAAAATAAGTTTTCTATTGATATTTTTAACAAGATTGTTGATAAAATGTGTTCGATAAGTGCTACAAATAGTTTTGGCGGTTTGGTGTTATTCTCGCCGTGTAGTAATTGAAGCTGAAGGCCGAGTGTGGCCAAAATGGGTTCGGAAGGGCGGTATGGTGCGGCTGAGTCGAACTGAGTGCGAAAGTACGGTAATTGCTGTAAAGAAGTGGACCCAAAGTGAAGCTGGCAACCGGGCTCTCGTATTACTTAATGGCCACTGGACGTATACGTGATTTTTGGTTACATTCCGCTTCCCAGGACGATGGAAAGTAATGGTGCGGCGTGTTAGCAAACGGAGGAATGGGAAGGACCCGGACGGAGGTCTAAGTAGTTGAGCACAATGGCTTTGATGTGTCCGCCACTTGATGTCCACTAAATGTCGAACATTTTGAGCTCATTTAAAGTTTGTTTTAAGTGAAGGCAGAATGTTTATGCGGGCTACATTTAAGGTTCTGGTATTTGAGTTTAAAAATCCTGGCATGGTCTTAAGTGTGTATGGTTCTTTGGCTTTACTTTTGATATTGGTCCTATTTTTCATCATTACTAGTGTATTTCTGAATACTAAATACATTTTCCTCTAATTGAACTTATTTTTAAGGTCTTTAAGCTGGTTCTCATTAGCATTTTTGAAAATATTGAGTGAGGTTCGAACTTGTTAAATTTCTCAAGAAGAGTAAGTAAAGTAGCTAATAATTTTTATAATTTCTAATAATTAACTCGGGAAAATAGTATTTTAAATAATTCTGCTTCAGTTATTTGTAAAATTTTAATTTAGAACTTGTGCAGTGAAATATAGTTTATAGTAAGTCCAAGACAAACAATTATTTTAAATGTGAATTAAAGAGTTTAATTTAGTATATATACATATATTTGCAAATACTAACTAAGTCGGTATAATATCTTGACAAACTGTTCCGCAGTCCCAGTTATGATTTTAAAACCTGAAATCCTGAATCGCATAAACTGATCGTATGCCTTTATGTGCGGTTTCTGCTGGCTTTGGCATTTGCGCATAATTGTGCGCATTTTAATTGAGTTGGCCTTGCCGCGGAGGTCAGAGTGGGCGTTATACCCACTATATACACACACACGGAACAGGGGGTAATGGCTTTGGGACCGGGAGTGACGACCGACAGTGTGGGTCCCTGACCAGAGGCACTTCCCACCTTTTGGCCAACGCATGACAAATTAGTTTTGTGGCCAGCGACTTTTGCATTAATTTAGCTGAGGTTTCTGTTTCCCGGTCGCCCTTGTTTGTGCAGCTGGCCGCAAATTTAAACTATGCCAGAGACCGCAGACCAGATTCCGGGGCTGGAGCCTGAGCCGGAGCCGTAGCCACAGCCGCAGGACACCCAGTAAACCTGTGCAAGAGGTCCAGGTAATTTGTGACCACAAATTTATTGAAAGCGCGGCATTTGTACAAATTAGTGGGGTCCTACTATATAGAAGGTTTTTTTTGTGCCTTTTGACCCTCAGTTCTTCTTTGGTTGCATATTTCATGAGAAGAAGGGTTGATGCACAGAGAACAAAATAGTTTACTTAAATATGAAGTTAATTTAAATTAATGTAAATAAATATATATATGTCAAAATGGATCCCAGGCTATTTTAATTTATTCAAATGAATTTACTTTGATTTACGCTCAAGAAAAACTTATATATGATTTATTTAAGTTATCGCTAGATCAGGGGCCATTAATGTTTTCATTCATTTTCAAGTGTTGAAACATTTTTCAATACATAATTATTTATTCCCCAGTAGATAAGCCATGAAATATTCCCTAGTGAACTAATAGTTAAATGGATATATTTTTCTGAGTGGGTCCCACTGAAGGCTCTCTCCATGGCTTCCATTCCTTTGCCCATGCTCAGGCTGCGGGACTCTTGCCCATCCGGCGATTATTCACACATGCCGCACCAAAATGGCCAGCACTTTTGGACATTTTGGCTTAAGAGCGCGACAAAAAGTGGTAAAAAAGGCGCTGGAGAATGGCGAACGCAGGAAAATTTGTAGGCAGAGTGCAGGCCGGCCGGTAGGAGCCAGGGTCCTCGTGCAATCCTTGCAAATGGCGCTAACGTCCGAGCGGATTGCTTTCCAACTGAATAAGCAAAAAGTAAAGAAGGGGTTACCCGGCATGGTCTCCGGGCTAGTATAGTCCGTCCGAAGGATGGAGCGGGAGGATTTGCTGCCACAACGAGCATTTAATGGGGGAATTGCTGGCGGAGGACACGGGGTCATCCTTTCAGAGGGATTTTGTTGCGAAGCGAAATTGAATAGTTGCTGATGACTAAATGGGCAACTAAAAGCAACATTCCTCGGCACGGAAATCGTCAAAACGTTTTAGTGGAGCTTTTGGGGATGGTAATGGTGTATGTATAGGGATGCCAGCCCCTAACGCGGGGGAGGAATGTCTTTGACCGCTGCGGCAGATCGGCTTAAAGCGCTCTGAATGGAGCCCGGAAGTGGGAAATCCATCAGAAGTGGCATCGCATCCCCAACTGCCTGGCTGCTCCTCTCCGCTTTTGTATGATGAATGCCCGGGGCAATTATTTACATGGGTCCCTGGCACGTTCGTCCACTAATGTCCTTGATGTCCTCGAAGTATGCTTCCCCCAACCGCTCGACCGCTGTCTTTGTGGGCGATTTATGATGTGCGTGCCAAGTGTTCATTAATATAAATCCAATGACAGATTTTTCCCCTTGCGTGTGTGCTAATGAATATATTATCCAGTCCATAGATAATCCATAGATGTCGATTTACCCAGATCATTTTGATTTGTTGTTTGTTTGCCAGGGCTTAGGGGGTTGTGGATACAATTTGGCTTGATTAATTGTTTTGAACAGCGAAGGATGGCAAATAATTGTTGCTAATGGTGGAGATACAGAGATATATATAGAGAGAGAGGCGGATAGAGGGGGTGGTGGAGTGGCTTGTGGTTTGGTGTCGGAGTTCAAGTGCTTACTACTAATTCTACGACTAAAATTGATTTGTGGGCTTCATGAGTTTGAATTGAATTGAATTGAATCGATTTGCATTGAACTGAGCGAGGCATTTTCTTTAGTTTGGCATTACCGTGGATTTCCATTTGGGCTTTACATTTTCCTATTGGAGAAAATATACATATACATTTATAGGTACTTGAGTAATCGTAATCGTAATCACTTGCTTAGCAGATTCTATAGTTTGGTGCATTTCGAGAAATCGTGAGAAGGGAAGTGCTCAAAAGAGTTGGGTATTTTGGGGTAATCTGGCCTAAATATTCTGGAATATATTTAATCGGGTTTCCAGTATAAAAAAACTTGATTCTTTTTGATTGATTGCTTATGTTCTCCTAATATTTTGAATATTTTTCTTGGCGTCGAGTAAGTCTAGGACCTATTTTAATAGTTTTTTCGGCAGAGCTTTAATTTTATATCTGCTGCTCAAGAGGAAAATATTTTCTCTAGCAGGTTATCTATATCCGGATAGAAAGTGGACAAAATATAGATAATCCCAGAAAGAGTAATTAATTTCCCTTTTATTTAACCAGTTTTCTGGCGCAATTAGTTGCCCCTTTTTATATTTTTTCTTTTCCCCTTCTGAATATCCCATTAGCTGCCTTTTTATTTTTAATATAATTAAGGTACCATCATTAAATCCTACTTCTTGGAACCATTGCTCTCAACCATATCCCATTTCGCCGGCTTATTTCCACTGCTCGTGTCCCTCATCTTTGCCGCTTTTCCGCTGCCGGCTTATCCCCATTTATGCACCATTCTGCATACACAACGCTCATTAAGAGCTCATCCAAAAGTTGCCCCTTTTAAGTTGGGGCTTTATGTGGACTCCAGCTCGGGCACGAGCGGATGGATCCTGCTCCCCGATGACAAACAAAAAAGTAGGCTACGAAATTAACACTTCCCGCGCCTGGCGCTGGCCAGAAAAGGAGAGAGCCTATCGAGTGCTCAAGGCAATGTCGGACGGATAGAGTACGGAGAAAGGCGGTGGCGAATGGAGCATGGAGTACCAAGGACTTCGTCCTGGAACTCGGACGTGGACGTGGGGACAGGTCCGGGAAACGGACACACAATGCCGGGGCAATGACAGTGGAAAATCGGAGGGAAAAAAGACTGGGACGGGGATGGCAAACAACTGATTTCAGATTTTTGCTCATTTCTTTTTCAATTTGTCGTTTTTTGCGCAGTTTTTCCCCAGTTTTTCAACCGACTACGAACCCTCTACCCCACCCAAAGAAATATCCCGCTGCCTCTGGTCAACAGAGGAAGTAATTTTTATGCTGGATCTCTCGTTAAAGTTGGCAAATGCAAACACAGAGGAGTTCATCGGGCAACTGGCCAGGACAGGCACGGGGACAGTAACGGATGCGGATACAGATCCGGAGGTTCGGATACAGATACAGATACAGATGCAGAGTTACAGATAGATAGGACAGAGAAAGCAGATAGCAGATAGCAGGGGAGGGCAAAGTGCATTTAAGGCAGATTTAATTACCTGAATGTAATCGCAGTCATTCCATGTTTTCAGCCTCGGCTCGAATTTCTTATCCTTGTCGCTGGCACTCGGCGGTGGTGCCATTTTGTTAGCCGCGGCCGTTTCCTGGGTGGAAATCCAGACCAGATTGCCCTTCGGTTGTTTGACTAGAATCAGGGCGTGCTTGCCATGGGGCACGTCGTGCTGTGTGGACAGGAGAATTAAATGCAAATTAATGAGCCGCATGGCAAAGCACGGGATGTTTTCTTTGACAGTCCCAGTTCCGCTTCCCTTCTGGCTTGGAGATGGGAGGATTAATGGGAGCATTTAAATTACAGAAGGCTCTCATGGCTGGTTACTGGGCAGATTACCAAATGGTGATTGATCTTTGAGTTCTACAATTGTTCCAGATTAATTGGGGTGTTTTATCTAAATGATTTTTATTGCCTTTGAAATACAACAATATATAAAAGTTCCAAAAAGGAGCCAAGATGCTTTGGATTATTTGCCCAGAATTCTTTTGTTATCCTTTTCAAGGCTAAGAAAATATCCTCTACTTTAAATTACGTGCCTACCCAAGGCTGGCACATGATGTTCCCTGCTAGCAGGCAGTAAACAATTTGCAATTTAAAAGGGACATCCACAGCATGTGAGACCTTTAACAGTTGATTGCCATTGGCAACGAGTCCTGTGCCAGGAGAATCCCCGTCGGGCAGCCGACTCAGACATATTAAAAATGCCGAAGAGGTCGGAACGGGCGGGGATGCTGCAGACGGCAGTTTGTGCTCCTCCAGTTAATTATAATAAAAGCTCATTCTATTTTGGAATGTAAATTGCCATTTAATTTTTTCCTCTCTTGATTTTTGAACTCTGTTGTGGCATGAATAAAAATAAGGCACAGCGTTTTACGCTTTTCGTGCTCTTTTATGAGTTGGCTATGTCCTGGGAGAGTGTCTAACCTTTGCCTTGGCACGCCCTTAAAGCCAGGACATTAGGCAGGAGTTTAATTTCGTTTTAATTGTTCTCTGCTCACCTGACGCACTGCGTAGTAACAGGTGAGGTTGCGGGGATAGATACCGGGAAAGTTGGGCGACTGCAGCCGGCAGGACTTCTTGTCGCAGTCGCTGAAGATCCTCGAGCAGTAGGTCCCGGGTATGAGGTCACCTGCGAAAGCGAGAAACAGATGGCACAGCCAAGAATTAAATATTTAATGAGTCATGCAAATGTGTCTTCACAATTTAATTAGAACAACTAATTTAGAATTTTTAAGAAATTGAATATACGTCGTGTGTGTATCTCCTTAACTCACCCAGGTAGTATTTGGGCTCCGTGTAGTTCTGCTCGTCCTTGGCCAGCGACTTTTCCAGCGAGGCCATGAAGGTTTTGTTGTTGGCGTAAGCGCTGAACAGGCTAAAGTCCTGGCCATAACGGTCAGAACGGGCTCCGCTCGAGTTTGTGAAGTCCTCCAGAATGCCTGGGGCCTGTTGCTGTTGCTGCTGCTGCTGCTGCTGTTGGTTGAGGAAGCTGCTGCGGTTGTGCCACTGGGCTAGCTCTGGAAAGAGGGAAGCGTTCGAGGGGATTAGGACTAGATCCCAGGGGATGCACCATCCCTAGTTAGACTCACCTGCCAGCTTTATGCCCCCATAGCGGGTCACCGAACTGTCCCTGGAGAGCACCTTGTACCTGATGCGGAAGTCGAAGTTGTAGCCACTCTGATCCCTCGCCAGTCTGCGGGTTACATAAATACGAATCGGGGTCAGTTAATTTTGTGTTTAATCGGTAGCTGGGAGCGGGTCCTGCGTGTGTGCTCACCTGTTCAGCCGGATGGTGAATATCAGGGAGCGGGTCTCGCTGTAGAAGAGCACGGGTCCCCAGGAGGTGCCGCACCACATCCCGCCGATGGGCGTTCGCGCTGACTCCGCTATCTGCATGTATCCATCTGGACAGCCCTCGTGCACGTACGAGGTGAATCTGCCAATCGTGAAGCTGTCCAGGGTGACCTGCGGCGATTCCGACAATAAGCGTGTGAGATATGTCATAAGCTTAAGATTAAAATATTTGTAAGTCATTTAGATATCTTTAAGGCTGTGGAAGGAAGTGGAGTTACTTAAACTTTAAATCCTTAAAATCTTTCTATTAAAACATTCACTTTTTAATGAAATCACAGATCACAGACACTAGATTTCCCTATTTAAATAAGGCAAATGATGTCTTTATTATACAATTACGAAATTATTTATTGAAGAAAGCTCAACCATCTGGAGAGAGCGGAAGCGTTCTTAATTTACTCCCAAAGGCGTAAATCGGCCCCGAACCTAGTAAGTTTTCTTCTCTGCCATGCTGGGCATAAAATATTTGCCGGATGTGCCGAACGGGGGTGTCGGTAATAAAGTTTCGGTCAGTGCTCGTAGCTCAGTGGATATCAGTGCAGAATGCTCTTGGGACGCACTCGAGCATGCCAAAGGCTTTGGCTGGCTGCCGGTTGCCCCTATTGGCACTGCTCCTTCTGCTCCTGACTCTCCTGCTCCTGCTCCTGCCACTGCATCCTCCATTCGAATTGGAGGTGTGAAGTGGCGTAATAACTAACAGGCGCCGGCACTTGCTTCCTGCTCGGTCGAAATTGGGTGGTGGCGGTGGCGGGGTCAGGATTTGCTACGCTCCGACGACTGGCTTTGAAATCAATATTGCTTCTGCCACCCCAGCACCCGTTGCCACCCCCCTGGACACCTCCCTACAGCTCCTTTGTTGTTGCTTATCTTTTAATGGCGTAGTTTATCCCGTTTACAAAATGAAATGTGAAAGGCGGTGGCAGGAGGAGATGACGGAGCAGTTCGGGGTTGAAAGGTACACAGCGGAAAATATATTAAAAAATACTATTTAAAGTCCTTGATTATATCATAATACAGAAAATTCCAAGTCTGTATAATGTGAAGAAAAAACGGACTATAAAACAACTATTCACATTTGTTTTTGAAATAAAGAAAGTGTAATAATCGAGTCTCGATTTATGTTTAATACTACGAAATATAAGAACAAATAATTAATAAAGTGTTGTACAACATATTTAATTAATTTCTCCCGGTATTGAACCTGTTCTCACCTGCACCACATCGCCGTGCTGGCCACCTGCCGCCGTGAACGTGAGCACACACACAAAGGGCACGCGATCCTGCTTGGGTCGGTGCAACTCCAGGGCGTACGTCTGCCCGATGTCCCCGTAGTAGGTGCGATTACAGCCTGCGAGTATATATAGATATATAAATTGTATGCAATTAGCGTTAGTTTGGCAATTAGTTTGTTTACTGGCGGCGCTGCCTGGCAACCGCCGGTAACTGATACGATTGGAAAAGCCAAGGATAACTCAAAGCCCAGAGGGGAGTCCTGGCCCCGAAACTCAGCCCAATGAGACGCCCCCGGGAATGGCAATTGTCACGCCATAAATCATCGCCAGGCCACGGCAGATGCTAGCCCAGAGTATCAAATTAACATAACATTAAGTTCATATGCAAACTGATTGGATCGCAAAGTAGATTAATCCATTAGGGTGAATAATTCGAGGTACCTTCACTTTAATGTATTCACACCTTACTGGAGAGGGAGAAAAGTGTGCCGGAAAATTTGGTTATCTTTAAGATGAGGTTATAAGAATCTAATGTGCAAATTCAAATTATTGTTGTGTTCTAGTCAAAGTTTGCCCAAGGGTAGAAAATGTAATTAACTAAATGAATTCTTGTTAAATGCAATTACTTTTTTCTTTATTTAAGGTCAACTAAAACTCAAACTGATTTAATTTAGTCTTTCATTTCCGATGGCTGACTTTGCTTTTTAAATTTGGGTTTCTTTTCTTAATCCGACTTTAATAACTTGATTTGTGAGCTCTCCCTTCGGAATTATTTAATCAAAATAAAAACAACATTATTTATTTGATTCATATCTTGGCTTTCGCTTACTTCATTTTGTTTTAATCAAAGACCATACCCGATAATCTTTGTGTTTGTGCATAAACATTTAATATTCTTAGAATTTTCCAATTGAATTGTTTACTCGTAGTGAATGAATAAAAAAGCCATCGAAAACCCTTTCTCTGCTCTCACTCGATTACGTATTCGAATTTGGAATTCCTTTTCATAATTGAATGACCACAAACTGCCATGATTTATGCTTGTGCGATTTGCATTTATGGAATTATAAGTCCGGCCCTTTGTATATGCGATGTCCTTGCTGCGGATACCCAAAAACTCACTGAGACGGAGTCCTGGAGCCAAAGTAGTTTGCATGGAAATTGGCAATTTCTTATTGGATCCTGGGCAATCCTGCCACCGTTCGTTCTCCTCGGGCATTTCAATTAGTTTTATTAAAAATGCATGCGAATCGGACGGAGATAGATACTGCGGACAGCCGCTGGATGAAATAATTCAATTCGAATAAATAGCCAAGTGTTGGTGGCGTTGTTGCTGCTCCAATTGCTTTCTGTGCATTCAATTAAATTTATTATGCGCTCAGCCATCAATTAGATAATTATGGCAATAGTTCGATTGCATTCGTAATGGGGGGATTAAGGGCTGTAGGCGTATTTCCAATTTGATTGCCTGTCGGGTTGTCAGTCCTTCAGTCTGTCAGTCAGCCAGCCGGGCAGTCAGCCTGCGAGCAATTTTCTAGTGGGCGTTCTCTGTAATTGCCCCAGCGAGTAATCACAAATTATAGTATTTCCCGTATTGACCATTCAATTAGGAATTTTAGATGCCCGACAACATCAACAATGACATTTAATCGCTGTTGAAATGGCTAATATAATGGGATTAGTTACTATGTTCAAGCACTGAAATCACTCAGAAATAAATGTGGGGCTAATAGGGCAAAGTTAGAGAGCATCTATTGAATTATTCCAATTATAAATCTTGGCACCGAAGCTGTTTCTTATGTCTAATTAAAGAGCTAAAAGACGGGCGTTTATAAATTCTGATATTTGTTACCAATTTATATAAAATATATGCTTAAATATATACATATTTTATTACCGATAAAAAGCCGATTGTGGTGCCATTGCTGTCATACCTGATGTTTGCAGAGCACTTATCCACACCTGAAGCGATTAATTTCCCCGACCCCCAAGGACTCCTCACAGCCTTCTCCGTGTAAGCTCTTATAATTGCTCGAAATGGTTTTTAATATTGGCGGTAAAGTGGGCCTGTCCTTCTGGCCAAAGCTCCTCCACAAAACAAGCTCAGGCACTGGGCCCCTCGATAAGCTCGTTGTTCAATTAAAAAGCCCAACGAGTTGTCGCTGTCCTTATTCATCAGCAGCCCGGCTGCTGCTCATCCTGCCCGTCCGCCTCATTGGATGTCATTGAAAAATACTTAATTAAATTCATCAACGCTTGACATGACGCGCAGGGGAAACGGGAGCGGGAGCGGGAGTGGGAGCGGGAGCTGCCGGGATGGCCAGTTGTGGGGCTTACTGGCAGCCAATTGGCAAAAGTGAGAAGTTCACTTTGCCGCCATTATGAGGGCCAATGTGGATGTGGAGAGCCGGAGGGCAGGCTGGGTGGCTGGGCGGCAGGCTGGATGTATGCCACGATGGGCGGCAATCTCTGCGCTGCTCCATGTGCGAGCGGGGAGTGCTTAATTACATTTACACATGAAGGCCGTGTTTACAAGGGCGGCCAGTGAATGGATGCAGCGGAGGGAGATGATTGCCGGACGGTTATGGGGTTTGACAAGCTTGATTGCTTCCAGGTTCTACCTACCTAGCCCGCACCTCCCTGCCTTCCTGCCTGCACTACCAGCGCGGATTCACTTCTGGCCTCCCAAGCGGGCAGCCATTGAAGTCCATTTGGTAAGGGGATCAGTGTGTAAGGCCCTCTGCGCTATATTTTTAAGAGTATAAGGGTATACTCTAAAACGGAATTTTAGGTTTGAGATCAAAAAATAATATTTCTAAATTAAAATGCTTAGTAGGGGTTACAGTGCGTATACGCCACGGATTTCTTATGTTTTTTTAGTGTTTAGTGTTTAGAATTAATTCGTCCAAATCTTTACAGAGTTTAAGGTTATATCTTTAATTATAAATATATGTTTGATATACGTCTACAGAAATGAAATTTAATATTGTTAATCCTGATATGGTCTACGTTGCGTGTAAGCAACGGAATTCTTGTTTTCCTTTCAGTGAACAAAGACATCAAAATTTTTATAAATAGTTTAGGAGATGCTCCAAGCTGGAATTACAGATTTCGGATCAATAGTAACAATAATAATACAAATTGTAAACTTGGTATGAGCAACAGTGCGTATACGCAACGGAATTAATATGTTTTGCAGTGAACTCATCCATCCGAACCTTTATGGAGAGTTTCAGGTTGTTCTCTTAACGATAAATAGATTTTTTATATAGGGTATAGAATTTGTATTTAAATAAATTGGAAATCAACCTGGTAGGGGCAACATTGCGTATACGCCATGTATTTTACCAATTTCTGGGTTCTATTTTCCACTAGTATATGTTATATTTTTCATAACATTCTCATCTGATAATCCATATACCCAACTTCTGATTCCCTACTTTATACCTCCCTTCACGACCATCAATCGCCTGGTAAATTGAGCAAACAATGAGCTGGTAGCCCATTTGGCTGTTTCTCATTATTTCCCGCTTTGCATAATTGCCTTCGACACATTGTTAAGGGATCTCCGATACATTACTGAACTTTCCTCTTTTCACTCTGGGTTTTTAAATGGTCAGAGTGATGTTTGTAATAAGGGAATAAAGTTTAAAACTAACAACAGAAAGGAAAATTCTTCTCCACAGTATAATTAAACATTGGAGTAAGGCCAAACATTCCCCGGATTTATATTGCTCGGTTTCAAGCCATATTTCTCCCCAGTATGTATTTTTTTGTTGTCTTCACTCACGTGTGCAAAACCGGGGCTCATCGCTCCCGTCGCCGCAGTCGTTGGCGTTATTGCAGTACTTGCTCAGCGGCACGCAGCGTCCGTTGGAGCAGCTGTACTCGGCGAGGGAGCAGCCTGTCGGGGAGGAGGCGGAGCCGGGTGCCATTTGTAAATTGGCAGTTTTGCCGGGCCCCAAAGAGCTGGATGTGGAGCCAGCTGTTGCCCCGGCTCCGGCTCCGGATCCGGATCCGGCAGCAGCTCCTCCTCCTCCTCCGCCTCCGCCTCCGGAACCGGCACCAGCTCCTGCTGCAGCTGCTGCTGTGGCGGCCAGGCCCAAACTGAGGCCCAGGCAGAGGAGCAGCGTCAGCGTGGAAGTCGTCGCCGGAAGTGGATGTCGCCGCTGCTGATGTTGCTGCTGCGGCTGATGTCGTAGTTGCTGCTGCAGTTGCTCACGTTGCTCCTGACAATGAACGTTGCAGCTGGAAGTCATTGTGGATGTTGCCGCTGTTCCTGTTACTTTAATTGCATGACATTGTGTTGGCCTTGCTGCTGTTGCTTGCAGCATTTGCAACATTTTTGCGACACTCGGGTGTCGTTCATTTGGCAGCCATTTTCGGTGTCGCCTCAGTTTACAGCTCGTTTCTCTCAGTCTGCTGGTTGCAATTGTTGCTTTTGTTTGCTTTGTTACAAGTGTTATCCTTGGTGTTGTTGCATTTGCTTTTGCTGTTGCTGGGGCAGTGTTTGTTGCAATTATTCGTTGTTTCAGTTTCTTTGGCCGTTTTCTGCTTTTGTATTTCTGTCGCCATTTCAATGTCATTACTGTTGTGCCTGAAAAGATATAGATAATGGGTAAACTTTGTTAAATGATTTTGTTTATTTTTTTTTATAGCTTGCTTTATCAAGTGAGCTTCAAAAATAACTTAAAATCACTTCCCAGTGTAGAATAATTATTTAATTAATGTTAGTAAATTCAGTAACATTTTTCTACTTCTTTTTTAGAGTTATAAAACTCTACTTTGTTCTGTTGCATCCCCGTACATGTACTTTATTAGTAACATGGTAGAAAAGATACCCAAATCACCTTAAACTTTAATTTTTATGCATCAGCATTAATCGTAAAAAGAAGTCTTTTTAAATTTTTAATAATTTAAATTTATATTTTTCATGTTTATAACATGAAATTCAATCGTAAAAATAGGTCTTTTTAATTTTCCATTTATTTTTGAACACGAAATTCTCATAGTTGTGCAAATTAATTGCTTTTCTATTATCCGTAATTTTCCCCAAAGCTGTTATTTTTCATTTCACACAGTTTAAGCTTATTTGCAATTAAATTGAAAATTATTTAAAATGCTTTTGATTATATTAGGACCATTAAAATCGTAATTGAATTCCAGTGTGGTGATTAACAATTACCGCAGACCACGTGTCATAGACCTACTGAAAAATCATAGAGGCCTCTTTTTTGGGTGAAAATTATTCAAATGCCAGAGACAAACAATATTTCCACATGCCTCGCTTCACGATTACACGCCAAATTTATGGCCAAATATTTATCGCTCCGCATGTACTCGCACTCGAACATCGGAATAAATTCTCGGGATGCGGCCAAGCCTTCGACCAATGAAAATCATAAATATTTGCAGCGTAAACAATTTTCTTTCGTGTTTTTGTTGTAGTCCTTTTTTTTGTGGTGGGGAGTTTCCGTTTTATTTTCGGGGTTTCACTGCGACTTACTCGCATATTTTTCACGCCGAGCTAAGGACGAATTTTCACGCGCGTTGCACATTATGGAAAGTTACGAGTATTTTGTCGTCCTTTTTTGTGTTGTTGCGCTCGCTGAGCGTGTAACGGTTTCATTTTGTCCTTGTTTTTCGTTTTCGCTGCAGGACCGCCGACTTTTCCACGATCCACTCTACACAATGGATATATGCATGGCGGTCTGGCCCGCCGGCATAGCCATCCCAGAGACGATGTCGGTCGGAATTGATTAATGTGTTTTTTGTGCAACGATTCGAGGGAAAGGCGGCCAAAGGGGGCCGGAGCGGGTGGTGGTGGTGGTGCCGCTGTCGATTGCAGCTTGCCAGTGATAACGATGAGTAGAAAAACAACAGTACGCGCCGCTGCCGCCCCACCTCTGCCAGTGATTTATGAATGTTGTTCGGGGCCTTGCAACGCATGACCCCAAAACACTGTCCGCCAGCAGCGCCAGAAACCAGCGCCGAATAGCCGGCAAGTCAATGAGTGCCACTGGGAAATTGTGGCATACGTACACCATTCGCAGCAGCATACGGCCAGTGAGAGAGGTAAAGAGAGAAAATTGCAGAAGAGCAGGCGGTGCAAAAAATAGTTGCATAATTTTAAATTAGACGCTCAGACATGGAGCAGACAACCTGGACGGAAGCTGCAGCACTGGGAGGAAAACATTGTTCAGACCTTGCAATTTAAGGTTTCAACTAGAAATTGTCATATTTGTATGAAGAGAATTTTAGGTTTAAAATGAAAGATATTTTGGAATGGTAATACAATACCATATTGCTGTTATAATTTTTTAGATCCGAGTGGCACTGTATTGTGCTTTTTTGAACCATAATAATATACTGATAGCATATTGATACTACATTGTTCCTTTTATTTGTTAGATCCGAACAATTTTTTCATGGTAATATGACACTATATTGTTTCTCTTATTTGTTATATCCAAAAAATACACCTCTGGTTATTTGTTTGTTCTGAATAATACACTTGTGCTATAATGACACTACATTGTTTCTTTCATTTGTTAAATCCAAAAAATCAAATAGTGTTTTTATGACACTACATATTCAAGAAAGACATTCGCTACCTTTATTATAAAGTGAAAATATTAAATATATTGCTTTTATATAGCAGACAATTCATAAAATATTTGATATATATTTTTTAACTTATTATTAATTTGATATAAGTATAGATGAATGTATAAAATAATAGAATCTGCAGAATATGGATGTAAATATTTTTTTGGGTGCCTGAAATGGAATGGGTTAGTGACTTCTGGGAATGGAAACTGTATGGGGACTAGGAATGGGTAGCAGAATAGGCTTGGAAAGAGTGTGGCAGAGGGGTGATGAATCCAAGGGGGAATGAGAAAAAGGAAGGTAATGGCATCGGGGAGAGAGGGACTGAATCAGAGACAGCGGCGTCAGCAGACAGCAGATGACGCCGGCAACCAGACGGAAACTGATGCCGATGTTTTTTCCAGCCAGCTTGTTGCACAAAAGAACACGAAAATAACAGAATTCTAGGGAAAGGGAAACTCTCTGGATTTAATGGAAATTTTTTGAATTAAGCGCAGCCAAAGAAGGCCAAGTTCTGCCAATTTAATCCCTGAAAATCATACTTGCATAATATAAAAGAAATCAACATGAAATTAAACTTTTCAACAGAAATAAACGTTAATTTGAGACATTTAAACAAAAGACTTGTTTAAAGTCGCAGACATTTGCCTTTTAATGACTTCTTCAAGGACTTTTCTCGGTAACCCATATGCCTGAAGCGTTTGTAGCGAAGCCAGCATGTTGTTTTTAACATTTTTATGGCTCCGGGCCACACTCCTCCCGATTTGGTCCTGCATTTGGCCATTACAATGTCTGGCGTCAGTGGAAGCTGCCACAAGTTCGTGCAGCATGAAAATAAACCCCCGGAGAGTCGAACCGGGGACGAGAACTGGACGCTGTCTAGTCGTGCATTAAATTGCTAATAAGTTTTAATGGGGCCAACTTTGTCTCAGCCAAATTCGCCGCCTTAAAGCAGAGGATTTTCATTCAAATGGCTGCCCCTTAACTCAATGTCAAAGCGATTTGCCTGAGATATTCCACAGCCCGAGACCGTAAACAGAAGCTATTTTCTTTATCACGGCACTGGCTTATCAGCCGGGAGTCACCCACACACACACAGCTATAGAGATAAAGCTATTCCCGTATCTGTTTACGAGCCAGAAGATGGATATGGAACTGCTGCCGCTTTAATGGATCTCAAAGGGATGGCGTCGATATCAGCTGTCGTCGAGCACAAGGATGTGCGAAGGGATGTGCCTCCCGTCCCCCTGCCTAGACTTGCCTCACCCTAACCCTAACACATATGCAAAATAGTTGCACATAAAAAGTGCTGAAGGACTTGGCGAATCCTTGCAGCCGACGGCGGCGGCTGTCAGTTGTCGTTACTGTGGCCGCCACTGTGTTGGGATTGTCGGTAGTCATCATCGTCTTTATCGTCATTTCTCTGGCTCTGAAGCTGGATCCTGGCTCCTGGCTCCCACTCATCTGCAGTAACTTTCTGCGGCAAGCCGGAATGGAATCTGACTTATGGTACACAAGGAACTTTTTACAAAGTTTTCTCACCCGAAACTAATCATGTGCCCATGTACTGTGATCTACGAAAATTGTGTATTTTTCAAGTTTTCTGTAAAACTAATTAATATATAATATATACCACATATTTTAATACTTCTTCGAAATCTGTAAGAAGGTATGAATGTCTCCAAACATAACAAAAAACAATCACTAGCTGATATGACAACCCTTTTTTCTCTGTGCACCTCACTCTGCGTGGCCTTTCTGCTCTGTTCCTTCTCTCATTTCGCCCCCAAACAAAGTTTGTATCAATGGCGCAGCGGAAAGGGAAGTGCATACTGACACACACACACCCTCGCACGGATGTCGCTTTGGGGGTGCGTGTGACTTTAAACTCTGTTGCATATGCGAGGGCGTTCTGCCCTGTGACTTCTGCGGTTCAATGCATCCCCGGCTAGCTCTGAAGCCTCATTAGCGCTGCGATTCGCTGCCAAAATGCCAAATGATAATTGCAGCAATTTGGACCCGAAAAATAAAGCGAGACAAATTGTATTCGCACAACTTGAAAAGTTAGTCAGCGCAAATTGGAAGCAGCAGCGACTCGTTTTCGGGGTTACTGGGGACTTGGCCAAATTGTAACGAGCTAAACGCTAACACACGCACAAGATGCAGTGAGAAAAATAATGAGTTACCTAGGGAAATTTGAAAAAATTGCTTGGTTGTGCCTTTATTGAGGAAGATACCTTAGAAGGAAGTTACCTTACCGTTGAAGGGAGCATTCTAGAAGATTTTATGGAGCCATAGCTTGACTCTCAGGACCATTTCTAGTTATCCTGAAATTCCCTACTGCCTATGAAGTAAATGAATTCCTTCGCAAATATACTATTTCTCAGTGTACTCGGCATATATGTAGATGGCGAATTCCCAAGTTGCCCCTTTGCAAGAAGTCAAATTTCTTTTGGGCACGTCAAACTCATGCCCACGTCATCAAAGTTTTCTTTGGCAATGTGCGCGCCATTACGACCGGAAATGCCGCACATATACACACACCCATGAGTGTGTGTGAGTGTATGCAGAAAGCGCGACAAAGTTATTTAAACACCAAAGCGACTTTCTTCGTGTCGAGTTCCCCGGAAAAGGCTGTCACATGTAGATATATTCTTTCGTCTCTTTTCGTTTGGCAAAGGACTTTCACTAAGCCGCTTAGTGGCACGAAGAAGGCTGCAGATCCTGAATCCCGGGTTCCAAATCCTGGCTCTTCTGTTTGCGGGCGTGCTTGTTTACCTAACATGGCTAATGAAACTCGAGAGTTGGGAGCAAAAAACTGTTGATTTAAGTAGGATAAAATCCAATTGAAAAAGGTACTTTGATATGATTGTTTTAATATCCTGTCGAAAGGGAATTTATTTACAGTAAGTAGCACAGGGACCCAAGTCTAGGAGACACAAAGATCATGATTTGGGGTAATTAGTTATGCTAGAATGCCTTATTAAATGTATATTCTACAGTTTAATTGATATAATGCATTTCTAAGCTTCATTTAAAAAAAATTAAAACCATTGATGTTTTTTTAATGATTGAGTTTGCTAAAAACGAAAGAGTTTAATCACTTCATATTATATTAAAATTTTCGACACAATGAAAGCAATTAACTTTTTTTCTTTGATCAAAAAAATCCAATTTATTCACCTTTTTGTGCATTCCATTCAGTGAAGCCTTTGTGGTGGCAAAGTATCCTTCCATAGTTTCATCCTTCATCATCACGTTCCTTTTATTCTCCAATCCCTTTCTCCGCGCAGTAATTTTGTTTTACTTCGCACTCAAATTATTAAGTTTTACTCCTTCCGTTTTCCCTTTTTTCGACTTTCCCGGGAAGTCATAAAGTTGGCACATGAGCAAATGAAGTTCACTTTAATGGACATTTGAGTTGCCAGGATTTAATTACGACTGCAACACGCAACTCTTGAAGCTTTCATGCGGATTTTTGGCCATCAATGGTGGGGCTCTCCTTTCGGCTGTCAGACTGCAAAAAAAATGGGATTTCTGGCATTCAAAACCGTTTCAATCGCCCCATTTTCGGATCGAGTTCCGTGGCAGGCAGTCCATTGTTTAGCCTTTGATTGTCATTCACTCGGCGCGGCGTTAAAGTGTATTTTAATTTGATTTCATTGTTCGCTGTCATTTGCCGTCATTTGATGGCCGGAATGAATATGAATTGAATTGGCTCTGATGCTTGGGAGGGGTTTTTTTGGGGAAGAGGGACGTTCGAACGGGGTACTTTCCGGTCTCCAATGACATTCGTTTCATTGCGTTTCAACAATTCGATTAGCAGGCTGAAATTCGGCGAAAAGCTCGATGGCCCGGTGTCGGGCCTTTCGAATGACACAGCTTTTTAATTAGTTTTTAGTTTCGGGTGGACGGCACCCCTAAATGGAATAGCTAATTAATATGACAGACGCAGATCGGGACGGAGGACGTTCGTTCGAAATTTGAATTTCATTTGAGAATTTCACGGAATTTCGGGACAGGACATCATCGTTGACAAAGCCATTGGGCATTTAATGAATTTGCGATGGAAATTACGGAGCGTGGAGGCAACGGCCTGCCTAATGAGCCACATACGACATGAATAATTCGATGGAACCGAAATTCAGTCACGCTTTTTGTGGGGGGAAAACGCAGCCCCACGCAAATGGAAGGAAAACAAACTTCCATTTAATATTTCATTTACACACACACAAGAGCTCCGCAGCCAGCTCAATAATGCATGGGCAATATGTCTAACCGTTGAACCCGCTGCCCGAAAACAAAAAGAAAATGAAACCAAAACCTATTCGTGTTCAAATGAAATCTTAATAAGAGAAAAACACTCGGGACCCACTCGCCAACAAATCAAATGTTGCCGGCTTCCGAGGGCATGCTTTTTAATTAAAAATTTAGCATGCATGACGGGGGACAGTTCAAACGTGAAATATCAAGCATACGCCGTGGTGTTCCACTTGAATTTGATGATTTCTTTTGAACGGAAACCGATGTTTGGTTACTACTACTGGCAAATGCATGACATGTAAATATTGGAACTGCCCTTGGCAAATTCGGCAACCTTTGATTGATATGCGTTACAATCGATTGGAGGAGTGCCCTTGCCCCGCCACCCCGCTTCATCGTGCATATGTCATTAATTTTAATGCCCAGAAGCCCCCCTACCCGCCAACATAACTGTCAGGCCACGTCGCCTGTCACTCGTCCTTCCGCCGCACCATCATCGCCGTCATCCCTAGCTGATTCTGCTCCACGCCATGCCGATGATGTTGTTGTGATTATTTTGCCAGGCAAATATCCAGAATGTGTGCGTTGATTCTTCAGGCGCATTGCATGAATTACTTTTGCCTTTGTTAAGAGCAAACACAATGCCTAAGCTGATGATGGGCGGCTGACGGCGACGTTGATGCTGACGCTGATGCTGGAGCTCGAGCTGAGGCTGAGGCTGATGTGCGTGCCAAGGATTTGTAAGCTGTGAAACATTCAAGGATGCGCGACCCACATATATGTGCACCAAGAGAAATGTAAGCCACAAAATGGGAATGTTGTACTGGCAATAGACATGAGCTTACTCGAGGGTATTTTTAGTTTTTTCTTTACTTATTATTTATTTTTACTATATCTTTGGGTTGTTTCTATTTTAATTGTAAAAAATAAGTGATTATAGGTGGTTTATATTTAAATAATTCCAGAAAGAAGTAGCACTTAGAGTAAAAGTCTAAAGAAAGTTGGAGACTTCGATTCCTTGTATTAATGTAAATTCCTTTTGTTATTTCAAGGTTCGTTTAATCATCTTTTCTTATCAATATATATAAGCCTAAATAATATATAAAAATTCGCAATATATTCAAATTGCATTCATATTTCAAAGAAATAGTTCTCTCAGTGCCTGTGCACGACATTCAAGACAAGGCCTAGAAAACTGCGATGCCTTGGCATGGGAAGGATGTCCCCCAATGCAAAATATTCAAATCAGGATGGAGACCGAGTCGCTGTTGTATTTTGTAGCTGCTAAGCATTTGTCACAATGCCAACAACGCATCTGCCGGCGTTCGGTGGAAATGGGAAATGGGAAGGAAAAGATTTTCCCTACCACTGAGCACTGGCGCACACAATTCGCACAGAGAGTGTGAGTGCGTGCGAAATACATAACTCCGGCTCTCATCGCCCGTTCCGCTTCATTTTCTTTCAAAAGGAAAATTGTTTTTGCCACAGTAATTTGTTTTCCATTCAAATTTTCATCTCACAACATTGTGCAGAAAAATGCTCGCGTGTTGTGTGGGTTAAGGTGGGGATTTAAGAGCCTCGGGCCCGCTGTAATTCCACTTAAGTGCCGAAAATCAATGCCGAAAAGAAGCCGCTGAGCGTTAGTCACTTTTGCCCCCGGGCCGCCCACTGTGTCCCCGCTTTCGCGCCCACTGTACTCCGAGTGGCACTCCACTTGTACAAGTGAAGTGAATGGGAGCGACTGCGGCGCGAAGTGGCCCGTTCCCGTTCGGAATTTGCAACAAATGGCAAAGAAAAATCGAAATAGAAATTGGCAAAAAAAATCAAATTTCAAGTGCTAGTCGAGAGCTATTTGCATAATGCGACTGCTGCATGAATAAACCATGTCGATCCCGGCCCCTCAGACTCCGTTCCGCGGTGTTTCCACTTTTCCGGCTCTCTCAGCTCTCCCGGCTGTCCCGACTTTCCCGGCTGTCCCGACTTTCCCTCTTCATTCCACTCTCTGTCTGCCGAGGAGGCAACTAAAACGTTTAAATCAAATCAGGCAAGGAATGTTTTTTATCCCGGCCAAAGCTGCAGACAGCGGAGCATCGTTATGATGATGCACACATTTATCCTTAAACCCACACTAGCAACCTTACAAAAGAATAAAGCTTTACAGGGAAAAAGGCATTTGAAAATTCAGTGGAAAAATTATTTGTTCGATTTTCAGAATTTAGATATGTTCTTGTTTTATTTTGAAAGTATTCTATCTGTAGCATCTATAGGCAAATCTACCCAAGTGGTGATGTTAATTTATCGCAATAGAAAATATTTTAAATTTGTGGTAATAAACAAATAGTTGTTGCTTAAAAAGTTCTAAGGATTTAGAACTCTTAAATATTACACATAAATCAAAATTACCTTAAAAAAGCCTAAAAATATTAAAAGTAAACCAAGAATTCCAATACTGTTGTGGCACCCTTAAATTTTTTGCATTTTCGCTGTGTAAAAGATAAGGCCCCGCACGCTTGATTGAACATTTTTCGCCCAGAACAGCTGCAAAGTACCTTTCCACATCCGCTCGCCCGTGTGGCCTGTGCTCCGCTCGCATTTAAGGACAATTTATGTGGCTTTAAGGACAAAAGCGTCTGCCGATGGGCCTTTGCCCTCATAAGTATGCCATGAAAAATGTATGGCGGCGCGCATAAAAAAGCGAGGATAAAGGCAAACCCTTCGGAGAACTACACACAAAACTGACAATGAATATCAAATGTCAATGACAGCCGCAGCGTGGAAACTATTCCGCAGGATGCCCAGGACTCGACGGGACTCAGGACTGAGGACTGCGAGGACTCAGGACTCGGGGCCAAATATGAAATAAATCACTGGACGGGTTATTGACACGTAAGCAAATATTTGCAGCCACCAAGGAAATGTCAACTTGTTCCCATCGACCGAGTTCCCCGTGGCCCGCTCTCCCCCACCCGCCTCCTTTCCACCTTTTCCTGGGCAAACACGTTGGCATGCAAAGCGAAAAAGGGGAAGGGGAAAGAGGGAAAGCCTCCCAAGAACTTTGGCTCCGGAAAACTGCCAGCCTGCTCGTCAAAACTCCGCTAGCATGTCGACAGCAAAGTCCACTTAATCCAAATTCTGTAAAAATTGTCAGGGCGCTGGGAAATGGGAAATGTGAAACTGCTTTTCCTTCAACGTTGACTTTCCCGGGCGATAAGAGCGGCAATGTCAACCAGCTGGCGTGCGGGTTCGCAGGGATATTTCTCAGTGTGTGGCGATGTGTGTCCTGTTTGCTCGGTGTGCCATGTCATCAATTTCGCCTTGAATTTGTTTACTCGTTTGGCCTGGTGACTGTCAGTCCGTCGGGTGGCGGTGGAAATCGGGGAAAGCGTGGAAAATGAGGAGAGATTAGGTGGCTATTTGTTGAAATTTCAAGGAGAACAGCTCGAGGCCCAGGGAATGCAATATGCTGCTTGTCTAACGCTAATTAGGAGCCATTAAGGTGCTGGCTGAGAAGAAGGAGAAAATTAAGGTTCAGGAGTGCTTAGGGGGAAATACAAATTAAAGGAGGAATTTACACCCATAAAACTCTCTATTTTATTCGTTGAAAAATAAAATAATTAAATTAGGCCGCGGGTTGCAAATATGTAGCTATTGAATTGATGTTGGATTAAGTTGGAGAATTGCAACAAAAGTTGTTGGTATTGAATTTAAATTTTAAACTTGGCAGAAGTATATTACACATGTCACTTTGTGCGTCTCAATAAAGATGATTAAAGTCTTGCAATATTGCTGTCAATCAAAGTACAATCTTACTGTTGCCTGTTCCTGTATCATATTTCTCAAAAATATATTTCATTATAATTGACGTTTATATAGACTTCTCAATGTTATACAATTTCCTTGCAATTATCCTGCTTGTGCAAATAAATGATGAAAATTAATACGCTTGTGCTGCCTGCATTGTGTTTGCTCTTCCTCCCTCGTTATGTGCGTTTGAAACTTACTATTAAAGGAGCCAGTTCCCTTGGTTCGCTTAAACTTAAGGCAAAGCAAATGAAAACTAATCTAAAATATGTCTTCCAACTAGTGGAAATTCCATTTGCCGTTCACACAACTAATAGCGAAAAGGGAAGGCAAACATTTGGCAGGTTAACGACGCTCTCTCAAAGTTCAACAAAATCATCAGGGTCACGATGATGTCTTCGTGCCAGCTCATCCTGCATCCGCCTTTTCGGAGATGTCTGAATCTTCCTGTGTCAGTCTGGGCCCACGCATTTTCTTCCCTGGAAAAGCGTTCGATCGAAGGACATCTTCATACACGCACACACAGGGAACACCAGGACTTAGGGAGCTACTCCACTCCAGTCATGCATTAACCTGCCCTTCGTCATCCGACGACATGCCCCAACTCATCGCATCCTTCCTCGCTGCCACATTCCGCAGTTAAGTGATTGGTGAAATGTATTTGCATAATTTTTACAGATTTCTCAATGGCTGTCATGCATAATGCTCGGCAAAGGACCTGCCAGCAGTTGCAATGATAGCCCAGGACCCGGCTGCTGGCTCCTGGCATGCCTGGATAACCACCTACGCCAAAGCTGCCTCCTCTGCGTGCCTCTACTCCTTCGCTCCCCTACGTATTCCTCCTTGTCCTCGAGTTGGCAAACATGCCAGTTAAGCTCCTCCTTCGGCGGTGATGGAAGTTTTTGCATATGCGAATATTTTATGCAGATTTATGTCAACTTTTTGGGCTACGTGTCCTGCATCCTGGCCACGTGCATTTATTGAATTAGTGTGTGTGACGGTGAGCCTGCCAGCTAGGCAGCCCGGCAACCAGTCAGTGTTGTAAACTGCCCTAAAATGTTGTAAATTTTTCGGGCATCAGCTTGTCCTGACACCGTGGGCCGGAAAATCGAGTATAGGAGAGGGAAATAAGTACGGGACACGGGCCCAACTGTCAGGCGAACAACAGAAAGTTGTTTGTGCCCTACTCAGGATGGCGCCTCCTTGCGCGCACACACCCTGTACACACCTACACACGCATGTACAACAACCAACATTCATTTGGAATTGTTGTTGCCGATGTCGCCTGTCGCCGAAGCCTGTTTCCTGTCGCGCTGCGACATATTCCCCAACTCCAGGACTCTCCTGTGTGTCCAACCACTGCCCATTTTTCCCGTATTTTCCTTGGAATACTCTGTAATTGTGTAGAAACATGGGTATACTGTGTTGACAGTATGATGATGGCATTTCGGAGTCTATAAATTAGCTGTGGGTATATGCAATTTGGAAACTCAGGAACATCTAAGGATTTCCTTTAAGTACCTGTATGTAGTTTAAATAGTTTTCAAGGCAGTAGAGGTACCTCTCGATCCTACCCCATGGACAACATCTTTTTTTCCCTTATACTTTTTTATAATGAAAAGAGAAAACTTATCTCCAACTTTATGATGATTTCCACAAAGAGGAAAGCAAGCGGGAAAGGCAGGGTGAAAACTTCAAGTTGGAGAGCGAGAGAACGAGAACGAGGACGGGGCTTTTCCTTCTTCAAGTTGTCGCTGCGACTTCTTGTTTGTGTTGTTCGCTGCTTTTCCATTTCCTTTGTGTCCGTGTGTGTGAGCTTTCCACTCCCCCACTGCCCCTGCCCCCGGTCTCTTGCCAAGTCAGCCGAAGACTGAAGTGGGACAACACTTAATTTTGTGTAAGTACTCACTCAGCTCATTAACTGAGCCAAAAAGGAAACTGGGCCTCGTCTCGCACCGGAAAATGCAAATACCGAATTCAAAAGCGGAGCTGCCAACGCAGGGGAAATTAAATTTAAGCTCTGAAAATGGAAGAAAAAAAGGCGACAAGGCAGGGGAAATGGCCAAAGCAATTTCCCAGCTCAGTCTGGGGCGCATCCTCTGGCCAAAAGCGGCACAATGGGAATTTCGCAGCAGGATGAGGGTGGGGGAATCCGTTTAGTTAGCGCCAAGTGGAGCCATCAATCAGCCGAACACACTCACGCACGCACGCACTCAAGCAATCATCGTGCTCTGGAATTAGAGATGGAGCAGGAGCAGGAGCAGGCGGAGCACTTGGGCGGTGGCCTCCAGATGCGATCGCTGGCCATAACTCAGCTTGACGCGGCCAGGCAGTTTGTGGTCAGCGGCCAACTGCAGTTACTGCCGCTTGAATTATGGCAATAAAATGGCATCTGAAATTGCGGAAATGCCAAACCATGAATTTCTTCTTTGTAGCCAAAGCTGAATGGTACATTTTGGCTGGCATTCGCCATTATTCGGCTATCAAATTGTCCAACTATGGATATTGAACTGTCTCCCAGAGGCACTTCTCTTGGATTAATAGTTCGTGACACTTGAGAAGAATGCAAATGCAACATTGCCAGTTTAAATTGCCATTTGGATCAAGAGTTTTATTAGCAAAAAGCTGTGCCGGAACCCCAAGAGTTTCATTTTCGGCAATTTATGAAATTGTATGCTACTCATGTTTATTCTTCAAGGGGGAAACGAAAGAAAGTTATCAAAAATTTAATCTAAATTGCAACAGTCAAATATTATAAAAGAAAACATATAAAGTTCAGAGAACTGAACTTTAAAAAGCTAAAAATATATAGTATAATCAAAACATAACTATCTTAAACAAAACAAACTTTAAAGTTTTATTTTGAGTTTTGCATTTTAAAGTCAAAATCTTTGATTAAAATGTTCTCAAAATACATAATAAGAAATCCAATTTCACGATTTATTTGATATTTAGACCAGTGGTGTCAAATCCGCACAAGAAATGTGTCAAATAAGATGCCAAGGAAGTTCAGTTTTCCCCTGACTGGCAAACAATTTCCGGAACTTGTGCGGCCAGATAAACAAAATGTCCGATACATAAATCCCACATTCGTCTTCTGACGTCACCTGTGCGCTTTTTCATGTCTTGGGGGATTTCAGGTAAGTGTGTATTTTCTATCAGGGGTATCAATAGAAAATTCTCTGAACCATATAATTCCCGGAACGTCGTGTCTGTAATTTAGTGCTGCTAAAATTTATTTTTATAAATGTCGCTGAACTAGAGTCTCACCTTGCTGGAGTCCCTACTGTTTTTTGAGCACATATTCACCATGCTCCAGGGAGTGTTTCCCACGCAACTTTAAATGCTTTTCATCGCAAGATAAAACCACTTCAAATAATTACAATGCACAACTACAACGGCGGGAGGGCAGCAAAAATTACAATATGGGAAGCCAGCCGAAACATGAAAAAAGAGAGCATCACAATATGAATATATATATACATTAATCTACATATATATATGCAGATTCAGAGACCGCTGAGCACACATAAATATGTATAAACAAACAAAACCACAATGGCGAAACAACATTTCACTTAAATTAGAAGCGAAAATGGCGGAAAAATAATTCAGAGGAAGTCCCCGTCTGGGAAGCAGAACCACACGATTTCAGACAATAATATCTGTGTCAGCGCTGCCACAACAAAATAACAAAAAACAAAAAGGGAAAAAGGTAGGTAGGAGGCAACAATGGTGAGCCCTGCTCCCTGCTCCTTGCTCCTTGCTCCCTGCCCCTGCCGCAATATCCTGCATCCCAGCCCGGTTCAACCCTTGGTGGCCAGGTAAATGGCGGCTAAGCGCCAGAACTCAAAAACTTAAATCTCCGTGTAATATTTTTCCATAAAGCGGGCCGGGCCAGAGTTGCGAGTCCTGGCCACATATTTAATGCTGAAAGTTGAACTGCCAGGCGGGAGAGGCCAGGAGGACAGGCCGGGGCCAGGTGCTGATAGAACTCATTCGAGTTGCAGGCGAAGTTGGGTGAAAAATGGATGGAGGGCGGAGGCTAGGTGGGGATACCTGGAGAGCTGGAGGAACTGGAGTAACTGGAGCATGCAAAGCACATCCGAGTGGTTGCAATGGGACTCCGGGGAGCCTCTGGTGCGACAGGTTTAAAGAGGTCAGCCGGCTGAACAATGCTTAAAACGGACCCAACTGGGCATTCGCTTTCTGGCCAGGAAGCGGCGGTGGCGAGTCACCAGCAAAAGTTGCCCATTCAACCAATTAGCCAGAGATTATTTCATCGATTTTTGCCGAATCCCCTGGTCCCTGAATAACCTAGGGAGCGGGGGTAGCTAACAACTAAAAGGCACAGGGAGAAGTGTATTTTCATCTCTGAATATTATTTCTAAAAATTATATAACTTTAAAAACTAAGCAGATAATTATTGGAAGCGTCCTGCCGTTATCTCTGGGTTTATTTCACAGTTAAAAATAGTTTTTGGTGACTTTTGTTAACCCACTAAATTGACATTTATGCATATATTTTTTCCCTGTGCATAGACTTAACAAAACCACTTTTGCGTGCGCCCAAGACAAAGCCAAAGCAGCGGGTGATTTTCCATCCAGCTGGGCTGCTCTGCTGCCTTTTGTGCGGTCCAGGATCCAGGAGCCACAGCACTGCATGTGTGAGAAAAAAGGAATAAGAGGGGCGACGCCAGGAGACTATCCAGCAACACCATGACGCCTCCGAAAGCAAGACAATATGCTCGGGGGCTTCATGGATAACTTCGTGGTTTGACAAAGCGACGACGACGACGACGGCGTTGGCGTCAGCATTGCATGAAAAATGGCACTTGATAAGGTGCCCGAGGAGCAGGAGCAGGAGCAGGAGCCAGTGGAGGAGTCATGCTGCCGAGCAGGAAGTGTGAAGCGGCGGCGTGCATAACAAAATGGAGGAGCAGCCACTGCTGCCAGTGTGTGTGTGTGTGTGTAGTGCTGGAGTTTTGGGAGCTTGCCCCGCGGGCCGCCATTTGTCTCTCCACGACTTCCTTTAACCCTCTTTTTCTCACTGAGCAAATAGCAAAAGGCGCGTAAGGATTCCGGCAGGAACTCCTCCTACAGCTCCTACAGCTCCTCCAGCTTCTCGAGCTGCTCCCGCCCCTTGTGCACCCACTCCTGTGGCTTATGGCCGTAAGTAAGTGGCTCTTGGTTAGTTCGTTTGCGTTGCCACTTCCGCATCACGAGCGCCGTTGTTGTGGCTCCAGTTGCAGCTGCAGCTCCGGTTCCCTCGGAGTCCCCTGTCCACCGGCTCGTCCTAATTCGGCCACGTTCCGTTTCCCAATTGGCAAACAGGCGGGCGACCCCCTTAATTCTCGTAATCAACCTAATGGATAATTTCCAGCGGAAGTCGTAATTGTCGCCAGCTGCAGCTGTAGCTGTCAGTCATAACTGTCAGCGGGCATTAGCCAAAAGTCAGCGGAACGAATCTGGAGCAAACGGATGGACGTCATTGTGTTTCTTATTTATTGTCATCAATCTCCAAATGGAATATGCTTCCATGTTTTTTGAGAGGATTTTCGGTTTCAAGGGGCCGTGTTCATTCCCCGGGGAATGCTTTTGTTTTAAGAGCTCTTAGGTAAGGATTTTGCCCTGAGGACTAGTTTGTCGAGGTTTTCCTAATTACTTATGATTACGTTGCTAAAGAGCTTTACCAAAGGGACTGTGAAGTTGGCTATTTATTACTTAAAAAAGAAACATAACTTAAATGAATGTGTTTCTTTGTGTTGGTGTATTTTTTATTATAAATAAATATTGTTTAATGTATTAAACATATATTATATTGAAATATTGATAGTAGGCATTTCGGCAGTTACTCGAAAATCAAATGTTATACAAATAAATTCATGAATATTAAAGAGTATTTTATATAGTGTATTTTTGTATATGTTTGAAATATCAAAGAATATTGCATTTAAAGCATTTCATAAGAAAAATGTTATTGTGCGAATTTGTGCCGATTTTTTTTCAAACAAATTTCAAGACATTTGTAGTCAGATAATATAGATTAAACACAGCTTGGAATATATATTCAATATATCAAAGACCAACGATATTTCGAAACAATTTTGTTAAGTCAAAATATACATATTGGTCTTGGCGTCATATGCCGATGCAGAACCGATATAACAACAGTTTATGTTATCTCTAATCTCAGCTATACTAACAGCTTTAGCTTAAGAAAGGATAGACTAAGTCGTCTTTAAGCTGCTCTTCAGTTTTTCCGATTAGCCGAAAATCAATCTCGGTCTCCTCAGTCTTGTGACGTTGAGAAAGCTGGTTCAGTGCACGACCTTCGAGTGATAAAATGCCAGGGCAATTTGCAACGTAACGTCACAACGTGCGCACACCTTGCTCGCAGGTGAGCTCGTCATTGTGTGTGATGGCCTAATCAAGGACAGCTGGCTGGGGGAAGCCACCTGCAGCGGGGTTTGAGGTCGGGTTGGGGCTGTGTTGGGGTGTTCAAGTTCCAGTTGCAGGCCGTGACTGCACTTCCAATCGCAGCAAATCAGCGCGAAATTACCTCATCAATGAAAGCAGAATGAGGGGGATGCTGCAGGAAGTCGGGATGAGAAAAATGTAGCGTACTTTTCTCGGCTCTTCCCTTAGCGCGTTGCAAATTAACTTAATGCTGGATTTTCTCAGGAAGCGAAGGCGGGGGTGGAGGAGAATAAGTTTGCTTGTCTACTTCCGCCCGGCAAAAGTGTCCTTGAGTGCTGCTAATGCCGCTGCAATGGCGAGGAAACGGAAACTGCCGACGAGACAACTTTCACACATACAAGCACACGAGGAGGTCTAATGGTCCTTGCTCTGGCACTTGGTAACTTTTTGCTTGTTAAGTTTTTAATAAAATAAGAGATTCCTCATTGCCTTCGAGTGGCTGCACTCCATCCCGCCCATAGATAACTTGCCGCATGAAAACATCAACACAGCGATTGAAGGAAGCACCCCTTCAGCTCCTTGCCAGAAAGCGGATATTATAAATTTTCAATTTCACATCCTTGCTGCTGGCTCTCTCTGTCTTTCTGTCTGTGTTCTTGGCTTTCAGCCTTTTAGCCGGCGTCTTGGGTTCCTGGTTATTTTCGCAGCGCTCTAATGAGTTTTCCCTTATGCCGAAGCGCTTAAAATGAAAATATGTTTGCTTTGTGGCTTCGCATCCCCCGACTCCCTGGCATCCCTCGACTCCCAGCATCCTTACATTGCAGCACATGCATGGCTCAAGTACCTCGCCACTTTACTTCGTCTCTTTATTTTTTTTTTGCTCTGTGCGATCTGATGAGAGCGTATCCTTGAGTTTTTTTTCGCAGGCTCCTTTGTTTCCGCCTCCTCGCCCTGAAAATAGGTGAGGTGCTGGGGCGTGCCGAGAGGAGGGGGAGCTGGATAAAGGCGCTAGGTATGGCCGGGAAAGCGGCTGAGGCGGCGGCGACGGCTGAGGGGGATTTATGTTCCATTCATTCTGCATATGCTGATTGCTATTTTCTGCATTCCCATTTTGCTTGCGCTCTTTGTTGTTTGGCGCACTTTGCGAATTATGCCATCGATTTGGGTTGCTATTTCTGACTTTTCCCGGCAAATGGAAACATTCCACAAGAGCTCTCTAAGAGCCAAATAAATTTTCAGCGTTGGTGTGGCAGAGAAATAAACCAAAAACGCACAACAAAGTTATTTAATTATTCAAATTGTAGGTTCTTCCTCTTAAATGCAGTTAGGAAATAATTCAAACAAAGGCGTAGGCCAAAGCTGAATTGTAAATACAAAGCAACTCTATTTTCCTTTGCCTAATGTCTTGTATATTAATTTCTTTAAATATTTTACTAGAATTTAAATATACTTTTGAATATCAGTGAGTTAAGGTATTAATTGATTTATGCACTCTATTCAACGAACTTATCAACACCATAATCTGCATATAGTGAAATATAATTTGATTTTCCTGCAGCTTGCCAGTTTATGGTTGAAATTTATGCATTTAACACTCATTAATTTTTAATTTATACTAGAGATGATTAAAGTGCTGATTTATTCTTTCATTAAAAATGGGCAAACCGTAACAAAGTTTATTATTTATGATACCTATAAACCTAATGGGATTTCCGTGATGGTTTCTTTAACATTCATCCTGAATTAAGCCTGCAGAATCTACATATATGTATTTCTTTAATACTTATGATAATTAAATACCCACGAACCGAAAGAAATTCTTTCGTTTTTCCGCTCCTGTAATTTCAATAATTTATATTGAAAATTGCGAATTGCGGGAAAAAATGCCATACCCGCTGCACGGAGCATATTCGCATTTCATTTACACTGTTCTTAGTGGGAGCTACGCAAGTTGTGTTTAATTTAATAGCGCATAATTTGTGTTTTTTACTGTTGTCGTGACGGGTGACTGCATCTGATAACTTTCGCATATAGCTCTCTCTCGGGCGGAATATGCATTACTGGCCAGAGGGCGGGGGGAAATGTCACCGCGCAAAAATGTCAACGCGACATGCAACAAACATGGACCGCAACAACTGCAGCTACGGCAACAATGGCGGCGGGTATGCAACTGGTAGAAGGAAAGGCAGCTGGGCGGAGGGAAAATGGACGGGGGAGGGTGAGGGTGAGGCCCATAGAACAGTATAGTTGCAGCTGCCGTTGACACAGATTTAAGCTCACAAAGACACTCGCAGGCACCCGCACGCACGCACACTCACGTGCATATGCAAAAATGTGGCCATAAATAAGCGTTGCATACTTTTAAGCAGGCATTAAATGAAATTGTGGGCGTGGCAGGCCGAATTGGGGGTCCTGCGAGGGGGCTTTTCGTTTGAAGAGGCTGCTTTCAGACGGCTGCTTTGGCCCAAATCGATTTTGGATAGGCTATTACGGCACATATTACCTAGCACATAGCCAGCCCTCGAGGCCGCCTCTACGGAGAGTGAAAAGTGGAAAGCCAGCTCTCGACCAAAATCGATGCGACTTAGCAGTGGCAGAGTCAATTCCGTCGGGTCGGGGCGATAATGATACGGAATTACCATAGCCTGCTGGCACGACACATCCGAAAGGTGCTTTATGGGTGCTTTAAGGGAATTAGTTGCTCCATTGGTTGTACCCCAGGGAACAGTATCGATTATAACGAATAAAATGGGCAATATATTTTCATTATTTTGCGGAGAACAGTTAAGGCAGAAAGTCAGTTTACCCAAGCTAACAAATTACTTATAATATGTACACTTAAGTCGGTTTCAATATAATAACAATGCATGCTTTAAGACACTCTTTTAACGTTTGTAAAAATTCTAGTTTTCTAAGCCACCCTAGATAATATACACTCCTATGCTTTAATATCACAATTTGCAGGTAATTATTCCGGCAACTAAACATCTGTAAAACTTGTACAAATTAACATTAAAAATAATTAAACATTTAACCCATTTTGACTGTTAAAGACATCTCTCGAGCAGAGCTTCCGTCTCTATTTCCAACATTTTGGCCAACATTTAACGGCAATCAGCAGGGCAAACACAATTTGGCAAAAGAGTTTTCCCAGCAGTGCAGCGTCTCATTACGAACTGCAGTTCCCGGTCTCCAACCCCCCACCCACGAAGGCCAAAGTCCAAAGCCCATCTCCCCACACCCCCGAAAAACCTGCTGCAGTGCATCTGCTGCCACTCGAGGCGTGCGAAAGTTGAATTTTAATTTAAATGTGACCAACTTTATGACTCCGGAATGAGTTCAGCACGAGAAGCTCGAGTTGAGGCAATGATGTTGGCAGGAAAGTCCCCTGTCCGAGGAAAACCACACAAACAAACAGGGAAACACGTATGCAAATGATGCGGTTCTTAGAGATGGAAAAAATCAAATGCGATACACAACTTCCAATTATAACCAAGATATTTTGATAGATGAATGCATATTTGATAAAATGTACCGTAAAATTGAATTCAGCTAGGAAGGGAATTGTTTTGTCCATCAGTAGGTTTTTAACAAGTTTTAAATCCATATATAAATATCATGTAAAAATTCCCCTGTCCATTGCACGTCTCTGAAACGAAAACCCTCTTATTCCGACATTACTTTGCATAGCATATATTTCCGGCTGCTGATTTCGATTTAAATGCAGTTGTGCTCCTCGAATTGAATTTCATTTGGAAAAAATTTCCACTATTCGATTGTAAATTCAGTGGAGCTTATTTTATACCCGAATAAATAAATATTTCTGTAGCTGCCTCTGTTCCTGTTGCGGGGCCTCGTGTAATCATAAATAAAAGCAAATTGTTTTGTGGCTATAAAAACTCTGGCAGATCTCCCTCTCGGAGAAAAACTTGTTTATTTGCGGGACCCTCTGTATTTGTATCTGTTTATGTGTGTGTGTCTGTTTGGGTATTTGTGTTTACTTTTGTGTTTAAAAGAAAATTTCTCTCATTGCCAGTTTGTTGTTTTTCGCTTCTTTGTGGTGCGTAATGGGGCAGCTGGTGCAGGGGATTTGTGAGCGGAGGCGGGGCAGGTCCTGGAGCTTTATTAGAGCCAGCTCGCTGCTAAAGAAACGTGCCAGGGCAATCCGGCGGGATATATGTAATAAGGATATGCTTGCCATTAACACAACGTCTTTTCCTCTACGTCGAGGGTGGGGCAAATCCTCGGGCAAATAAAAATAAACACATAACACAGAGGACAAAAGGAGCCGATGAAGCTGGCAAAGACGCCATTTGCTTATGCCTGCCATAATTCATATACAACAGCCCAAACGAACTAGGACAGCACACACATGCACTTGGAGAAATTCGGTGGTCATAAGGATAATTTGTACCTCCTTTAGTCTAAGGTTTTGTTATTAGATTAAGGGAATATTAAAAAATATTAATGTGGTAATGTTGTGTAATGTATTTTAATTGAATTTGTTTTGTTTTGTATTAATTACTAGATTATTCGATTAAAGAAAATTAATTAATATTAATTCATGAATGTAGCGTAAAGTGGGCCATTATTATTAAGATTTGTTATTAAAAATGTTTAGTTTTTTTATTGAATGAATAAAAAGTTAGTTCTTAAGCACTTAACGCCACTTTTTCTATAAAGAAAATTGTCAATTATCCACCGGACTTAGCCAGTTTATTTTTCAGTGCAGCCAGACTCAGGGCACACGCTCACATAAATAGAACAATTAAATTGAAATTGCCAGGCATATACACAGGGAAAACGACAATGAGACGAACGACAAGGAAACGTATCCAGAACTCGTTTATGCCACAATAATAATTCGAAGACATTTGTATAAATTTGCAATTGCATTTTATTGGCCTTCGTCCTTCCCTTTGAGTCGTAATATTTGCATATGTGTATGCGGGGTGTGTGTTTGGCATACATAATGTGCGTATTTATGGCTGGTTGCGTATACGCCACGTGGCAAATGGAGAAATCAATGCAATCGGTTCGAGGAATTGACCATATATTGTTGCCAACACAAAGGCTTTCGCCTGATCAATTCATTAAATTAGATACACTACGGGTAGGAGATACCAGCTTGATTTCCCAAACATAGAATGTGGATACTATGTGTGGCACCTCGTGCCAACTTGATTCCGTTTTCATGGAGAATTTCAATTCGTTTGCTTCTCCATTTGGCAGCCACAAATTATCATCAGCTGGCGGGGTTTTAAAAAAACTGTTGACAGTGCAGAGAGGAAGAGACACTGGCGGAGCAACACCAATTTCATTGACACACTTTTCCGCATTTTCTTCTTTGGGGGAAAAACAAGAGAAAATGTCGACTGGCAAAATCGATGGCCTGAAAAAGGCGTTCGAGAATAAAGCAAAATATAAAACCGAAAGCAAAGTCGCAGTAAATCGCACAGAATTCGTCCCCCGCTTCTAGCCCATCTCCCCTAACCCGCATTGGTCCCGGTTTTCCCTGATTTCCCTGATTTCCCCGATCAACCGAGACCCAAATCCCTTCTGCCCCGCAACCCACATCTCTGTGGCAGTTGTACGTGTCATTTGGCTGCAGTTTTATTTGCTTGGCCATAATGCAAGTTTATGTTTATGGCCCGGCCCTCGCTTTCCCGCAGTCCCAGCTGCAGGAGCCCCTGACTCTAAAGCCATTGAAGTTAGCTGATCTTGCACTCGACTAAGCAGAAAGCACACAACACACAGAGCCGGGCGAAAAACAAAAGCAACCGGGGCAGGAAGGGCATGCGAATTTTCCAGAGTGAAGTTTGGCTTACCCTGAGAAGCCGGAAAATGGATTTTGCATAAATTATTTGGCTGGCTTGAATTAAAATTACAAAATCGATTGTATTAAAAATGGATATTAAACTATTTATGCATATCCGGGCGAATGACAGGGGGTTTTCCGGTCTTAAAAGTAATTTTAAATTTTAATTTGATTTTATTTATTTATATTCTATGAATTTTAAAGCCACGAAAAGCTTTCTTTTAAGCAAATTCTTAAAGGGGAGAAACAAAAGCCAAGATTAAAATAAATTGCATTTTAGCAACAAAGAGGTGATATTTTCTGAGAAATCCCCTAGAATTCTTTCTCTCTCCTTAGAGTAATGATAACGTTTTGTCAAGCTTTCTAATCCTTTCAAACAAAACCAAAGAATCCTGCTAATACCCTTTCACTGGACGAGAACTCTCTCCCGCTGACCCTAATCGCTGGCACATGACGTCGCAGCGACTTTCCCGAGGCTGCAAATTGTTAAAAATAGATTTCGCTCGGCATTTTGCAGGGCAGGAGGAGGAGCTCCCCGGCTTCAGCTACTGCTGCTGGTGCTGCTCCTGCTCTGGCTCCTTTCCCGAAGCCAGGACATGGACTTGGGCACGTTTCCATTGCGCTGCCGAGCAATGAAATGTTCTAATGCCATTTGCAAGTGGAACGGAAGACAGAGGGGCATTTTCACAGGCTCAATGCTGGCTGCTGGCTGCTGAATGTTGGCTTTTCGGCTTGCAGACAGACGGGCGACATTTTTTTCGGGGCGAAATAAAAATGGAAAGTTGGCATAAAAAGTAAACAGCAGATGGGAGAGGTAACTAAACGGAAAGCAAAAGCCAATGCTGCAAAAAAGAGCCAAGGAAGGAAAAACACTGCCATCCAGCGAGACTGCAGCTGGAGGAGAATGGGCAGAAGTTGCTAAATCAGGTCAGGGATTTGGATGGCGGTGAATGCTCCTCTCGGCTCTTGGTGTTGCTTTGTTGCTGCCTGGCTGCCCATGCCCATTTGTTTGCCTCGTTTTTCCTTTTGGCCTTTTGCGGTACAAGCGAGTAAAAAGTGAAATTGAAATTACGTACACGCCGTGGTGCTCCCGATTCGGGCATTAATTTAATTACAGCCAGAGCGGAGAGACAAACAACAAATTGAACTGAAAGCCGGCCAAATGAGTGCGCCACATATTCAAGTCTCTTTATGCTTTGTGTGTCACTGGAGCAGTCAGTTGGCAGTTGGCTAAAAGGGGCTTTCCCGGGGTTGGGCGACGGGTATTTGCCCGACAACCGCAAGCTGCATTTTTAATTGCGCACACGTGCGCGGCAGCCCCGGGAACACTCAAGGAGGGGCATGGAGCACACACAGCTCGCAGGAGTGGCAGCAGTAGCAGCTGGGAAAAGCCGCGCCAACTAGAAAAGCTGGCCGGAGGATGCGGCAGCTCTACTTGAACTCATTCGGCGTGGAAATTATGGCACGCTCAAGTTGATTTTGACAGGCAGAAGGCAGCGAGCAGCTAGTATTCCCAGCACAAACTCAAATGCAAACACATACACACACAGCCGCACGCATCCTTGAATCCTGCAAAGTTTTGCACAAATGTTCGGCACGTTCTGCGACCTCAGCTTGGTCCGCCGGGTCCTGATCCTCTTCGGCTGCACACGAAATAATTTGTTTGATTGATTTGCAATGTCTCTGTCTCTGTCCCCAATTTTATATTCACCCCCTTTAGTGAATGATAAGTCCTTTACTGAGGAAAACCGTCAACCAATTCTAATAAATTCTTTTACAAAAAATGGCAAGCTTTTTAATAAGAAATATAAATAAATCGGATAACTTTAAATATTATGATTATTGTTTATTATTCTTTCCTAAAAAGTTCTAATCAATATTGTCTTAGTGCTAAAAAGTCTTTGGCAAGTGTGCGTATCCAAATTGTTAAGAGTTTCTTATAAGTAAAGTTTTTGTTCGCTCAAACCGAAATCGATGTTACTTTTTTCTGTGTGCCATTGGGTGTCGAACTTGCAAATGGCAGAGCGGTTCCTGGCTCCTGTCTCTTGGCTCCTGGCTCCTGGCTAGCTCTTAATTGATATGCAATAAACATTGGCCACCGCACGGCAGGCGGGCGGCGGTGGAGTTGAGCTCTGAGGAGCTCTGACTGGCAGACAAAAGCTGGCACAACTCTGACAAGTAAATCCGGGCAGGACTCCGTTTCGCCCGCACTTGCCATTTTCTCGGCTTCTGTTTTGTTTCCTCTCCGACGCTCCCGTTTCCGCTTCCGCCCTGTCCTACCCCGCGCCTGTCAAGGATCCAACTTTAATGCGCTTAGGTCTCCGTCTTTGTCTCAGTCCCAGTTTGTTTCTGTTTCTGTTTCTGGCCTGCTTCAGTTTGTATCCTTCGCAGTCCCGTCCGGTGTTCAATGTGCAGCATTTAAGAAAATTGAATTACATTGTATTTTGGTAAATTTAGCAAAAAGCGTTGCTTCCTAATTGAGTCTGTGCGGTTGAGGTTTAAAAGAGCTTGGGGTACACGCACTGCGAATTGTGTAACAAGCACATTAGCCCATAATTAAATAAGCGTCCTCATGAACGAACTTTAATTGCTGATTTGGCAGACAATTGTTTAACCAGATATTCGGCAGTTGGTCTCCTTATTGAATCAATAATCAGCCTGTAATGAAATTCTCCAGCTCTTCTCGCCCAGGTTTCTAGTCTCGAAAACAGGTTACTTGTTTCAATCTGTCTAGATAAAGCATCTGGCAAACAAAGACTTTCAAGGTCTTTCTAGCACTAATTTACTCTTTACATAGACAATGCACTCTTAAGTGGGGAAAACAAAAAGGTGAATTGGGGAAAATCAGCCAACTTGAGTAGCTTTTAAAGCTTAGAAGTCAGTTTAAATAGCAGTAGCTGGCGAGGAGTGGTAACATTTACTCAAAAGTACTTATTAAAGCGAAAGTATTTTTTAAATATTATAATTAACAAGTCAGTTTCACAGAGGTTAATATAAGTAATAAGTCGAACTCCTATCCCATAAGATAATTTAAACTCTACTTTATACTGTATAAGGTTTAATTTATAATTTTCTGCACAATTGGATCATTTACTTACTCATTTTAATAGACGCAACAATGCTGGCTGTCGAATTGGCTGCCTTAATGGATTGGCTTTGGTTGGATTTTATCACGTATACGCCTAGTCGCGCATGTTGGTTAGCACCGAATTGGAATGGATGAACTTAATAGTAATATAATTCACAGTTTTATTTGAAGTTTGCGTTTCGTTTCGCGCTTCGAATGCTGAATTACACACAAAACAGATAAAACAGATAAAACACGAATTTGTTATTGCCGCCAGGACGCACACAGGGTTTTAGGTGTAGTTGAGTTTGGTATTCCCACGCTGGGGCCTAGGAATTTGTCACTGCTTTTGATTGCCATTTAAATGTGCATATTTAATTTGTTTATTTATCGGATTGACCAAAGAGAACAGCACTCGGAAAGGCACACAGATGGGCGCACACTGCCTCAATGCAATTTAGGTTTTAATTTTAATTTATTTATGGCATTTATTTAAATTCTACCAAAAATATTTGCCTCCGACCATTTTTATTCGAGCGCCATTTTGGCTTTGTTGCGATAATTTATGCAAATTATTTTCGAATTTCCCATGTCTGCTCAATGGGCCAATTCGGAATTTCCCTCTGGCTGCCATTCCAGCAATTCATTATTGATTGCCAGAAGCTGTGTCGAATGGATAAACTTTGACTGAATGGAATGAATCAACTGAAATTGAATTAAATTTCAATGATAATTCCTCTGTAACAACTTTTGAAGCCTTGAGGAAAGTTTGGGGTGGATTTTTTTAAATTTTAAATTGTAATAAAAAGAAAAGTATATGCATGATAATTGATCCTACAGGCTCACAACCTGAAGTACATAACAAACATTTATAAACACATTTACGGTGAGCCTCTCAATTAATCCCTTCAACTATTTGAAGATGCCAAAACTTGAACACATTTCACAGACTTTGATCCCCATTAAAGTTTGATTACACATTGATATGTACTCGTACAGTAAAGGCATAATTATTCTCGCATAGTTGTTGTAATCTGCCTTTGCGGTAGAGGCTTTTACCCGCATTTTCCCCTCTTAGCTGACGCTGCTTTGTAAATGGAATTCGTATGCAATTAATAAATTGCTGGCTCCTTTCTTACGGAATTTATGCTGCGCACAATAAATATTAACGCTTGTCCCAGTAAATCCCGTTCCGCTGCCACTAAAGAGATTAATAAAAAACGGTTGATTAAATTTTTACGACCACAGTTTATTTATACACACCGTGCCGGCATTATCATTTTTCCACTAGTTATTAACTACTTCTGCCAGTGGGAAAGAAACTGCCAATTAAAGAACAAGTCAGCATGATGCGAGCTTCTCGACTTTTAATTATCCTCTTCTCTCTGCGGAAATGTAGGAAACTTTTCCAAGCAAAAAATTAGCAAGTATGTTTAACTTTTAGTTGTTATCTGTTCAAGCATATAACTGTGAAAAAGTTTATGATAATCCTAAAAGTTTGGGATAAATCTAGTTTTTTTCAAACATATTAAGAGCACTAGAATAACACGAGAACATCCTCTGTATAGTTTTTGTTTCAATTATGCCAGTCTGAAAATGAAATTTATACAGATTCTTTGTTAAAATTTAAGAACAAACTTCTTAATTAAGAAAATTCAACAAAATAATTATTATGGTTGATTTCCCTGTAAATTGTATCATTTAAAATCATACCAAGCAGCCTTGGCATGAAGGTATGTATAAATCTTTTTAACAATAAAGAACTTCAGAGAATGTTGCTTAAAAGAAACAGAAATATATTTTCAAATAAGAGAACTAATCATGAGCTATACAAATCCCATCCTATCTATATATATTTCTCCCAAAATGTAATAAAATATTATAACAAAAAAACAACTTCCAACGAATATGCCCTTCTGGTAGGGCGATACCCTCGTCAGAAAGTCCAAATGTCATTTTAATTAAAAATAAAAATGGCCGCTTCAATAACTCCCGATTTGTTAATGAAAATGGCAGCCGGAATAATTATATTACGGCCATTCAGACTGGCCACGTTCCAGTGAACCGGTTGTGGCCCCGGTCTGCCTCTCCAATTTGAGTTTTGTTCAATTTAAAATAATTAAAATGCCGCATATAAGCCTCGTCCGAAATCCTTTTGCAAGTTGGCGAACCTTTTCGGACCGCAGATATTATAATGCCCATGCCCCTCTGATTTTCGTCCGCCTGCCTCAAAATTTGGAGGCACTTGAGCGTTGCTAAGCAAGATTTATGAGTCGCCCGAGGGGGCGTGGCATTGGCATAGCCCTTGGTCCTTGGTCCATGGCCCCTGCACTGGTTATTTATTTTGTTTTTTTTTCGGTATTTGCCAAGGTCTTTCGCTTTGTTTGCCATCTTTTGCGGCCTCCGAGAAGTTTTCAACTGGCCTTGCGGCAGCTCTCTGTCCCTCTGCAGCCGTCGTGCTCATCTGTGAGGTTTGTGGCATTTAAATAATTTAAAACATTTGAGCATTTTGGGGCAATTTGGTTAATGGGCTGTCGAGGGAAAGGGTTCGACTCTAAAGTCCCAGAGCACGAGCTCGTAAATAACGCCGAGCACCCGATAACGATTGGGCTGTCTCAGCTGCCTAATGTGCACCCTCAGGATAAGGATATCGAGGGGACTCGCCAAATAAGGGTGAACGAAAACCTGGCTTAAAGGGGCGCCAGCTTAAAGGACATGTGACGCAGGTTCGTGCAACGCTCGCTTATGTGGCGCACTAGTTCAAGGACTCGTCCAACTCGCTTCAACCCAATTACGCAAAAACTACACAAGCAAACTCTGGCACACATACGGGTGGGTACACACGGGGAAAATGAAACTGGTATTAAAATATTTTAAAAACATTTAACCTATATTGAGTAATAAAAATATTACAATTCCAGCACAATAATTTCTACCTTAGGGTAATCATACCAATTTAGGTTGTGTTTATATTTTGAACAAACTTTAGGAGCAAGCAATGAATATAAATATAAATCTTTAAAACTTCACTTTATTGTTGTTTTCCCCAACTTCTCCAAGAGTTAAGCCATCAAAGCCTCCCTAGTAAGACCTCTGAATACTGCATATCAAACTTATTCAGATCGCTTTGTCAAACCGGGTTATCGCTTTCTCGCCGTGTACGGTCTTGTAACAAATGGCATCCAACCTGCCCTGGCAACCTTTAACCCTAAAAATGCGACCCGACCTAGAAATGTGTGTTTGCTCGCCGAACCGCACCGCTCCCCAGTCATCACTCAGTCGCTCGGTGGCTCTCATAGGGGTTCCAGTTTTTCCACAAAGCTGCTATGGCGTGCCATGAATTTTTGTTTATGCTTGCGGGCGGAAGATAAACACTCGCACACTCGAACACACACACTGGAACACTCGGCTCGCGAAAATATGTGCCAATGCCAGGGGACAAGGGGGTGAATGGAATGGGCGCCTGTCCTGGCTGACTGACAACGGCATAACCACAAGCAGCTAGCGCAGCTTATGCAAACGTTCAAGGACACGTGGATGCATCGGTGTTTGTGAGGCGCCTGCAGGTTATGCAACGCTTTTATGTTTGCCGTGCCTGCTGTGCCTGTGTGTGCGAGTGTTGGCCCAAAACTCTGGCTTTAATTGCTGGCAATTTGTCAGGCTAATTTGCCAAATTTGACACCTCGGCGAGCGCACACACTTACGAATTAATGACGTCAAAAATAAAACTCGCTCGGCTCGCCTCTCCGCTCTGACACTCTCTCACTCACTCCCCTGTGTATGTGTTCTGCAGCAGCAGCTGTGTGCGTGCCTGTGCCTGTGTGCGTGCTGTTTTCACTTTCACTTTCATTGATTTTCAGCATCGCAAATAAATGCTGGCCACACACTCCACACCCGACACTGGGACTCACTTGTATTCGCACTGATTCGGGGCTGAATTATGCCTTGGTAAACCTTTTTAAACCTATTTTCTGTGTTAACTTTTCGCGGGAATTATTTGTGATATTTGTATTTTATTTTTGCTGAACACAACTTCTCTGGCTTTTCTCGGTCGCGTGGCTTCTTTGCGTGGCATCATTGGCAGCCCGCAATTGTCAACGTCGAACTGCGCTCGCTGCCAAAACTGAACTGAGCTTCGGCCGAAAGCGTTGCCATGGCCAAAAGCAGCAGCAGCAGCAGCGGCGGTAGCAGTGGCAGCAGCGAAACGCTGCTAAGACTGCCTGCTAAATACTGGTAACAGTTTAGCAGTTGGCGGCGCAGGCGCAGTTCCCAAAAATAATTATATTCCCCGCCGCCTCGCCCGCTTTTACGTCACAGTTCGCATCACACTGTTGCGTCCTGTTTTTCACTCTCTCTCTCTCTCTCTGCTCGCGGCCTTTGTTTACATTGCTCTGCTCGGCTGTTCAGGCATTTCGTATTTTCGTCCTGCCTTCTATAAATAACGTTACGCATACGCCACGTGGGCCTGGCGAGGTGAGAAGCCATCAATCGCGTGATTGATTGTGGATATCTATTTCTGGCGTTAACTGAAATTTCCTAAGGCTACTGAGGCAGCCGGCCACGTGTCGGGCAGATTAGTTGGTAAAAGTCAATTTTAATTTAGTTATTGGCAGGATCCGTGAGAAAATTGTATTTTTATGTCATTTAAGCTTCGGGCATTGCTTGTATTTATTTGGAGTTTGCCTAAGAACTTTCTCAGGAATATCAGTTTAGGTAAGGTGACATTACTTGACCTTTATACAAACTTAGGGATAAACTTAAGAGGCTGTAGATGTCCTTAGCATGTTCTGGAGAGCTGAACGTCCTGGGTTTCTTCAGTTTAAAGTCACAACATGGGGGAAACCAGTTAATTTATTAGACAAGTTATTCATGGTAAACCATTTTCATGAATACAAATTTTACCTACCCTCTTTTTAATTTGTCCCGTGTAAATTACTTTGTAAAACACAATTTTCTCTAAAATTGCGCATACGCCACGTAAGCCCGTTTCTATTTAATACTTATTTATATCAATCCTGAATACCCTGAAGCTCTATTTTCATACCTTCAACGCTAACCGACATTTCTTGACAACCTCCAATTATTAGTTGGCCACGTGTCGAGCAAATGACTTTGCACAACTCAATTTAAAGACCACAAATGCCCCAAAGAATAACTCGAACACGTTTTTGTCCGCAACATAGTGTGCCTGTGCTTGTGTGCGTTTGTGGTAGCAATTTTCACGCTGATTGGTTTCCAGTCATTTTTCCTTGTTGCCTTCGCCTTTCATTTATTTTGTTCTTTTGGCCATACACAAAAAGTCAACGAGCCAAAGCCAAATGTCAACCAGCCCACTCCCCCTTCCGCGTCCCTTGTCCCTTCAAGGACTTTCGGAATTTAATAATGAAATAGCCCCGTCCTTGGCCTGCGAACAATTTTCAATTTTCCACTTTCGGCTTTTGGCGTTTTGGCCTTCGAGGCGAAAATGCGTTTGATAAATTTCCCAACGAAATCGAAACAGGACGAACTTTTTTCCCATTTTTTTTTTGGCCACGCGTAGCAACACGCACTTGCAACTGGCAGTGGCAATTACTGCAGTGCAGCAGCAGCGGCAGCGGCAGCTCCTCAAATAATCATTTGCTACAACTAATTAAAAGTTTTTCCTGTGCGGGAATAATTTCATTACATGACCAACTTTTTTTTCTGCCGCAGTCTCGCTGCGTTCGATCGATTACACTCCCACATGGAGTTGGATGTGCGCCATAAATAACAACAAGTTAGGCACTTTCCCTATTAGGGGCGTGTCCCTGTGCCTCCGGGACGAGAGTTCAAGTTGAGGATGAGACTGGGAAAGGATGCGAGGGTTGCGGAGCTCGGAAGGCTCGACTGCGATTTTTATCAATGAACGATGGGCGACGAGACAAAGTTATTATGCGAAATCAGTGGGCGGCTCGTCCTTGTTTGTCCTTGCGTGGGAAGATTGTTGCTGCTCGCGCTGGGATGTGTGTCATTTGGCCTGGGATATGGGCTTGGTTTCTTAATGTCGTTCGCAGGAGTTGGGGCAAATTGAAAGCCGTCTAAAGAAGTTGGTGTCATGTGATCAGGGGCTTAAAGGCTTTATTTGGACTCTTTATAAATATGTTATTTCGCTTTCTAAAAATAAAGATTGCAAAAGTTGAAATTTAAAGTAAATTTGCTATGCAGAGTGAGCTTGTTCATTGGAGTAAATTAAAGTTGCTTCAATAAAATATTATAACGAGCATAATTCTTAGGGGGACAGCATATGCTGGCTGTATTCTTGGGCAACATTTCCATTATCCTTGGCCTCGAATAGTCCTGGGGATCTAAGTCTGCCGTCGCGGAAGCCCCGCCTGCCTGTCACTCCGCTGGCGGCCATATCGTTCTCGATTGAGTGCCAATCGAGGGGAGATACTGGTTGCCTTAGAGCTGTTACGACATCGGCATCGAGGGCCCGGGCTAATCATAACCGATACCCGATAACTACGGCTATCTATGCTCATCCGGCAGTTCGCAAGTTTTCCTTTTTGTATTTCTGGCGGGTGTCGAGCGTTCGCTGCTCATTAGGGGGAAACTGTTGCCGGCCTTCTGCCGCCCTCGTCCTTTTATGGCGGGGATGTGTGCCTGGCGCACTTACACTTAATTGAATCCTGCGGGCGTGGTGGATGCTGTCGAGCGGGCTGAGTGCTAGACGGCGGCGGGAGGGTCCTTCGGTGAGCCCCTGAGGCATGCGGCATGCCAAAGCGTTTAGCAACCAAATACGCTTTGCTCCCGATTTGCCGCCCATGCCATGCCGCACGTCTTTGTTGTTGTTAGGGCTCACATCCTGCCGCCGGCGCATCCTGCTCTGGCTCCAGCTCCAGCTCGCCCTCGTTGCTCTTTCAGCCACATTCACATCGACATTCTCTTCCGCATCCACGTCCATATCCACATCCACTGGCAGTGAACCTGGGAAGAAGGAGCCACTGAGCGAGCGAGCGAGCGGCTCTAATTCAATTAGCAAGTTCAGCGCCAAAGCGGCAAATGGCTCGTTAAACACGCTGTGTTTTTGTAGTCCCCGGCAAGCCCCGCACTTCACCCTTCTCTAAAATACACTTTGATTAATTAAGCTTAGTTTAAAGATTTGATGACATTTATTATTTTATTATATCTATTATTACTTTTGGATTAGCTGTAATAAAGGAACAGTGTCTTTAATGGCTGACATTTTAGTTTGAAAGACTTTTCTTTAGTGGTAAAACCATTAAAAATAATAATATCTACGTTATTATTATGCTAATTTGTATAGGAAAGTTTTATTAAATATTATATTTTATTTTTTTATTTATATATAAAAGCTTTATAAAGATTTTATTACATTTTTTTTTGAAAGTTTAGGTACTAAAAAGAATAATAAGAATAACCTTGTAGCGTTGGGAAATAGTATAAATAAATTAATAGAATAAAGTATTATACAACGATATATATTACAAAAAACTTTTTAGGGAGATTTAATTATAAGTAATTTTAATGATCAAAATACTCTTATTTTAAAGCTTGAAAAACACTGTAACAAATGTCATTTTTCGATGGAATACAACAATATTGACTAATAAAAGCTCATATTAAGTTTAGTCTGTATAGCGAAAAAATATAAATTTTTAAATCAATAAATAAAAATTTCCTCTTCTGAATTTATGTTTAATTTAATTTATAGTTGATTGAAATTAAACTTAAATATATTTTCCTTCGAGTGCTCTCACTTTGCATTTAGCATTTGGCACCGCCCAGCTCTCCCCGTCTCCTATCGCCGGGTTTTGTCCTCCTGCTTAATGCCACTTCACTTGTGTTTGCTCGTTTTTTAAACATGTTTTATTACATTTTTTTTTGCGCTAGCTGGCGCCATTTTCATGGCACCGGAAGTTGCCCCACACAGCATAGGGTGTGTGTGTGTGTGGCAAAATGAGCAATGAGTAAATGAGCAAAATGTTATAAATTGCCAAAAGTCCGCTTTATACCGATCCCTCCGCCATTCTCCCTTCCCCCTCGATGATTTCCGGAGCTTTTCTTTGTTCTCAGCGGTTTTTTGTTCCCCATTTCGTTGGCAGATAATGCACGGGAAAATCTTGTTCACTCTGGTCAGTGACCAAAAGCAAATGTGGACGCAGCAGCACCTCTCCTGCCCCCAGGATAATTATGAGCTATGTGTGGAATGCTGGGCGCACACACACACAACAGGCAACCGCACACACACAGGTTCTACGTTTAATTTATGCACAAATAACCCGAGCAAATTATTCGCTTTGTTCCGCAAATGTTTTTCGAGTGAATTGTGTTTGGTCAGGAGCGGCCAACGGGGTGAAGACATGGGCAAACTTTGGCCGGCGTTTCATCTTCCACTCCAATATCTGTGGAGATTAACAAGCATGTGTGCTGTGGCTTCCCTTTGGCACCCTTTCCACCCTATTTTCCACTCCCTTCGCCGCTTCATTCTGGCCATTCTAACCATAATCGCCTTTTCTTGCCACTTGCCGGCATATGCCCATCGTTAGCTGTATATCCTAGCTGTCTACGGCCAGAACCAATCCCCAATCCGTTTGCCCTTTTCCTGAGTTTGCCAGGGTTTTCCTGGCTTCTCCTTTTTGCTTTTCACACATTTACTAGCTGGGTTTCAGTTTTCGCCTCGACTAGTCCTTTTTTTTCGTTCGCTCGCCCCCAATTTTTCTTTTTTTTTTCGGCAGCTGCAGCAACAAAAGTCCATTATCCTTTTCGGCGTTATCGGTAATCAATTTCAGTGGACCATCGCAGCGCAAAAAAGTTTTAGCCCCTAGCAGCGGGCCAACAAAAGCGATAGTTGCAGGAGTACGCCATGCAACAACAACAATAACAATTGTTAGTTTTGAAATATGCACGACCCTCACACACAACCAACCCTTGAAACCCAACTCCCCCTCACACGCATGGAGCCTAACAAAAGCTTTTGAAGTGTTGTTTGCTGTTGCAGCTGGAAATTCCGTAGCTCCCAACACATGGAAAGAAATAGTGGTCGTACTTATGTGGTATTTAATACTTAACTATCAATTGGTTCAGTAAAAAATAATACATATAAGAAGAATATGGAATTTGAAGTAAACTAAAGCTAAGTTTCTCTAACTCATCCTTAGGTCTCTTACCATTCCTCGAAGTAAACATTAGCCACATCTTAATTGAGTATTTCATTAAAAGGATAATTGAACAACTGGTTTGTATAAATATTATACTTATACAAAAGTAACGCCCCTTATTCTCTTCCTGTACACAGTGAGTTCTTTAAGCGCATTTTGCACTGCAATTTCAGTCGCCCCCGACGAATAATTCAATTGCAATGTGGAGCAATTCCCGCTGTTGTTGCAGGTTGCCAGCCAGCGACGTTGTTGATGCTGCTCCTGCTGGCTAGTCACTTACACAGTTGTCGAGTTGTTGAAAACTTGATTTTTTCACCAGCTTTTTGCCGTGATGCCGCTGATGTTGCACTCGCAATTGGCTACAAATTGGCTTGTCGAATTAGAGGAGAGAGAGGAGAGCTGGCTAAAGTCCTGGAACTCAGCCTTGCGCTACATTTGAGCAGCAAGTGGTTCCTAATTGAATGCGGACAGCTGCAGCGCATCGGAGGGGGAATCCCTCGCAGATATAATTACATTTTCCATACATTCAGTGCTCGCTGCATCTCGTCCAGTTCGCAAATGAATTATGCAGATGCTCCGGCACGGCAGTTGCTCCTGCAGATGCTCCCCCTTTTGTCTGGCTGTTCATTTCCCAGCAGTTCTTTATAATCGCTGAAGGAGGCAGGGCAAGAGCGGAGAGGAGGGACATGCAAAAGTGAAACTGTAGCTGCCGCCAGTGAAAAGCACTTTTCAATTTGGCGGCTTGCCTCAACACAACTCATGCCCATCTGAATTGGGCTCTCGGTTCGGCTTTCACTTTTCAATTAATTCTTGCGGCAGCCGCGCTGTGGCATTTTATGTAAGCGCTCCCCAGTTGGCATTTCAATGCCCTTAGGTCGGCCAAATATAGCTGGATAGAGCACAGATTGTTCAAGTTTATAAATTTATAAATAAATTTACCCAAATTAAAAATAGATTACAAGTCACTAAGTTTGCTTACTTTTTAATTCCATAAATATTTTAAAATAGTTGATAGCTTTTCAATAATATATGAGCTACATTTTATTTAATATATTTCTGTTTTCCCCATGTAGTACTGAAGGCTAGGACATCCTCTGATTAAACTATCCTTTCCTAATCCCCTTAGAGTATAACTTATTCTCGATTTCCCCGTGGCCGCAAACATCTGGCTTTCCGCCTGTCCTCCCCATTATTTTTGGCTGCAACTCTGGCTTTTTGTATGTGGGTCAGTGCGGATTTTGGCTGGTGCTCAGAGAGAGTGCCAAGCCACGTGACTATTTGGAACAATTGCAGGAGCAGGACAGGAGCCGGAGCAGAAGCAGGAGCCGCAGTGCACGGTCCGGTAGCGGGAAAACAGTGGCCAAAACCACTGCAACAATGTGGGGCGAGTGTGTCGATTAGCAAAATTGAAAATGACAAGCTGGAGGCGGCAAGGAAATGCCAGAAACTGGGCCAGGGAGCGGCTTATTATTATGCTAAAGATGATGCAGTGCCGCTCAGGAAACAGGGAGTGGGGAGTCAACTAGGAAGTGGGTCAACTGCTTAGCGAGTGGCGGCTGCCAATAAGGGGGTGCATTGTGGGGTCGAGTGCAAAAATAATCGGGGCGAAATGTACATATATTGGCGAATCCCAATTGCCAGCGGTATACGCGGCGTATGAGTAATTTTCTCTAAGCGGTTTACTCGGCACTCGGCAGGATTTCAGCCAGGGGAACGCGGCCACGGGGATACGAATTGCGGGTCCAATGCAAAATCCGATATACGATTTATTTTGGTTAACTGCACATCCAATAAACTACGGAAAAGCAGAACGGGGAGCGAATCGGGAGTCGATGTGTAAATATTGACTTTTGAAAATCGAAATCGTCAAAATGTTCATAAAAGTCCAATGGAAACCGTTCAGACCAGCAAATATTTGGCTCTGCGAACAGACATGACTCCAAAGTCCGCCAGCTACCCGCTACCCGAGCTCTTGTGTGTGCATGTTCGTCCAGCGGATGTGCCATGGTCATGGCAACTTTGACCAGCAAACCAGTAAGTCCTGTTTCCCCCCTGACTTCAGCTTGCTGAAAATCACAGCGCATAAATAATGGAAAGCGATTTAATTTTTAACAGCTGCAGTTTGTATTGATTGAGGATGTGTGGAGTGCGGACGATGGCATCGCGTGCTGACCACTCCCAGATCCATCCCGAAACCACTCCAATCCGATCCTAACCAACGGACTTAAATGCTCAAATTTCACACTTCATTTGGGCACGACCTGTATCTTGGCCTGGGATTTGAAGGGATTTGTTTGGGGTTTTTTTCAGCGGGTCTCCGATGAAATTTGACGACCATCAATTATGGACATTCGCAGGTGGCTGTGGCTTGTGGCCAGCAGGTCAAGTTTTTATATTAAATGAATATATATATTTTATATATAGGAATTATAATTTAAGCTTTGGAATATTGCAAATCCCGTTGTCATGCAAAATTCAGAAAATCTGAGCCTTTAGGGCTTTTAATTATGTAATATTCTAAAGCCTGCCTGCGTTGCTTTATTAAAATACGACACAAGAACTTAAGCTTCGGCACGCCGAGGTTTGTATACCCTTGCAGTTTGCAAGTGAATCACAAAAACTCGGTTTATTTCGGTATATATATACTTTATAATGACTAAAATTATAATACCCTGCAAGGGTATACAAATATGGGTTTAATCCCTGCCTCTTGGCAAAAGCTTCTCTTTATGCTCTGTACCCTTTATGCAGTGTAAAATTTTGTAATTAATAATCATTTTTTATTTAATCGTGTAATCATTAAAAATGCAGCGTTAAGAGATAGATCCAACACTTAAATCTGTTTGAATTGCATTTTAAAATGAGCGTCAATCAATCGCCATTTTGCATAAAACAAATATTTGCTTGAATAAAGTGGCAGTTGTGTCCCCCTTTGTCACTCCCTGTACAAAGATATTTGTCACACAGTGAATATATTATTAATTTTTCATAATGTTAAGTAAATGTTCTCACTTGTGTGTGATGTAATTTAAAGTCTTTTACTTTAGTATTTAAAACATGTTCCCTCTTCAGAAGCAACTTTCACTCCATGTTGGAAAACTCTTTGGCTTTTACGACCTTTGGTGTAGAGAAACATTTTTGCAGCGACAATTGTTGGGGAACATATTCCCTGCAGTTGTAAGCCGGCTTTTATGGGCTTAATGTCCGGGCCATAAACGAAAGTTTTGCCATTTAAGGCAATTTTCATATTTTCGTATTTTAATTTAATGCCCTAGTTGATTGAATCAGACGATGTACCTGAAAGTCCTGCGTATAAATGACTAAATGGTTTATGTTTGGGCCGTCCTAATTGGTAGTAAAACTTGGTCATTAAATCGCAACTGATTTATGCTCGAGTTTAAGTTTAAGACGAGGCACAACTTTGTTTCTGCTTGCTGGCCAGCTCCTTCTCTGGGTAAGGAATAAGAATGTATAGCCAAAGGCGAAGTTGACATTCATTATGGCGGTCGGTCGAAGTAGAGGGAGAAAGACAAAAGCGGAAGCTGCTTGGCTCGCCATTTTCTTCCATTTCCGCCGTCATGAAAACGGGACAATGGCAACAGGCGAGGATCTGAATTAGCAGTGGAGCAAGGGAGCAGGGTAGTAAGCAGTGTCCTGTCCAGTCCTGGTGCACTCCTATCCCCTCCCTGGCTCATCAAAAACTGTTTGAAATGAGTTTTTATTAGTTTTTGTTGCCGCTGCCATTTTTTGCTGTCACTTGTTGTTTGCTATCTCCCTCGTTTGTGTGTGTGCGAGCGTTTTTTGTTGCTCTTGTGTGCGTGTTAATTAAATTTCAAATGCACAAAAGAACTAACGACACGTTGACTGAGGGGGGAAATTCCAAAGGGACGGAGGGCAGCCAATGGCGGTCGAATAATACCAAACCCATTCTCGTCTTAATTGCATCCATGTGTGTAAATGAAAATGTTTGCCATGTTTTCCCTCATATTTTCCGTCTTCCGCTCTCCCTTCTGTCCCTCCGTTTTGGCATTTTTGCATTAAGGAGACAACAAATGCAAAAAAAAAAAAGCCACAAAAAAAATGGGCAACAACAAGGAGGAGTAGCCAGTTCAGCGCGCAAAGATTTAGTCGGACCAACGCCAAGTTTCTGGCCATAAACTTTATTCCGGGGCTTCCGAGTAAAATGTTTTCCTGCTTGCAGCCTCTATTTTGATTTTCCTTTTTTTGAGCTTTCCAGCATTTGTTTTGTTATGGTTTTAATTAAGTTTTAACTGGCGCTAGACCAAAAGTGCACCACACCAAAACCCCAGCTCCAGACTCCAGGAGTTGCTATAATTTACACACAAGGCACTGGAAAAATTTATGGAATAACATATTGAAAAGTCAACTAATTTGATTTATTAATTTTATATGGAGTTAAAAAATTTTCCAGAAAATATACGTTGATGCCTGAGATGGTCATCTAAGACTCTTCCTTACCAGCTCAAAAAATAAGTTTGTTTTATTTTCTTTCAGTGCTTGCAGCTAAGGGAACACACAATGGAAACCGAAACCTTGCCCATGAGGCAGCTTTCAGCTTTCGGTTTCGCTTGGCCCGGCAGGATCCGAGGATGTGGATGCGAATGAGGATTCTCCTAGGCTGCTGCTGCTACTGCTGCCGGTTCTGCTGCTGACAGGCGCCGGGGAAATTGATTAATGTGACTTGTAAATGGCGCCAGATGGGAAATGGAATGGGACCTGCGAGAGGGACGGGATCCTATGACCACCATGAAAACGGCCTACAAATGTTGCCTCGAAACTGCAGCAATTTGTGGCAGGAATTGTTGCGCCAAAAGTGTCACATGCTATTGTCCTTTCGGAGTCCTTTTCGGGGACGCATGTTCGCAGCACTCCCCACACGGCTATTAGCCAAGGTCCCGGGTCCTTGAGCCGTGCCTAGTTAATAGCCCACGCCATAATTAACAGCCGCCAAGCAAACAATTTCAATGTTTGCTCCTCCGGAATGAAAAATGATTTTTGGCCTTTGCGGCTTGTTTCACGTGGCAAGACATCATAAATTTCCAACGCCTGCCTCACTCCTTGTTCAAAAATTTCATTATGCGAAAGTGAGTTTCGTTAATGTGTTTCCTGTTTCCCGAGCAGGCGTCGAAGAAAATGCGGAAAACACAAGAGGAGCCCTGGCAGACATACCAAATTATGCACAACAAGGCAAGGCGAGGGGGATCGTGTTTATAGCGAGGCATCGAATGATAAATGTCCTGTAAATGAACAGAATTGAACAGATATGCTTGTAGGATTGCGAGCTGGTAATGACAGATTTTAATTGTCCATAAAAATTAATTAATACCTTTACTGGTATGTTATTCGTTGTCATAAACAATATTTCATCGGTGAATGTTTTAATAAATTGTAATATTAAAGTATTTCCAAATGTATAGAGTAAAATAATCAACCACATGCTCACCACTAGTCTAGTAATATTCACCCTAACTAATATCCCACAGGAATATAAATATATTTAACCATAGTTCATACGTAAATCATCAGCATTTTCTGTCCTGTGAGCACTTCCTTCGCAAAAAGAAAAGGTATTGAAGCCTCCTTCAGCATGTGATTTATCCAGCTTCGGAGTTGTTATTCTCCTTTAGGAACCTACAGTCCTATAATACTTTCTGCATACCAGACAGGGGGATTTTCTCCCCTTTTCCCATTTCAGAGACCTATCCACAGCTGGTCGTAATTTATGCCAATGACAACACTGGCAATAACAACAGCCATTTCCTGCAGAGGCCAATGTCAGCTTAACAATTTAATTCGAACACTGCCACTCCACTGGGCTGGTAGAAGTAAGTTAACTGACTTCGTATTGGCCAATGCAAATTTCTGTAACGCGAAATTTGCAATTTCTGCATTAAGTCAACAGGGCGGATGGGTGATGTGCCAGGGGGATGCCCGGAGGAAAGGCGTAACAGCGGGGAAAAACTGTCGAGAGGCGAGACATTTGCTGCGTTGCTGGCGTGACATTTGTTTGGTTTTAATTTCGGTTCAAAGGTTGCCATGGCAGCCAGACTCCCAGCCACTCCACATCCCAGTCCCCCACCCGCTTCATTTCCATTCCCAGCTGCAACTCCCCTCGCTGGGGCAGATGAAGTATGCCGGGCCGGGCGGACCAAAACACTTGCTGTCGTCGTCGTTTGAAACTGGCGAATGCAAAATTGAAATATTGCATGAATTGCAGGAATGCACTAAGCCATGAAGTAACCACCCACTCCCGGTCCCACTCCAGTCCCAGTTGCCCCGTGAAAATGGGCATGGCCGACACACGACGTCGTGCAACTATTTAATAAACATCAGCGGGGGCGTCGGGGTGCGGTGCGTCTCCCAGAGCAGCACTCATTTTGGCTGCGGTCGGAGGAGCTTTTGATGTCTCGCTCGGGTGCATTTAATAAGCTGCCACCGGAGGGAAACGCCAAATGCCGGGGGGCATGGGCAGGTCCTTTGACTCCTAGGACTCAATGAGGCTGCCACGGGGACTTTCAGGAAAATGGAATCCCGGCAGGACGGAACGGCACCTAGAATATCGAGCTAAAAGGCTTTGACATTTTCTTAGAAAATAACCATTTCGTTCTATGCATTCAGTATTGATTTGTGTACATTTATATTGGGTAAAGGAAAAGTAAAATGAAATAATGTTTCTCCTAATATTTTCTTGACAACTTGTTTGAGCTGGATAGGAGATAGGAGTATAGATAGAATAATCGCATCTATTCCTTGCAAGTAAAGACGGAAAGATATAAGTTTTAGTTTTCGTATTAACGGATTCTAAAAGCTTGTAAACAAAATACACAGAAATATAAATAAAAACAAAAACTATTCAGGAAAATATAAAAATTATTCGATCTTTTTATATTCATATTACCTAAATTGACATTCAATCAAATCCAAATTAAAGCTTCCCATCTTGAAAATATATTCACCCATTTTTCAATTAACATTATTTTCAAATTTAATTTACAAACACTGACCCAAGTCTCCTTTATAGCAAGGTGTAAAGGTGTTCCTTTCCGGTCCATAATTTATTTTTTGTTATGCAATCTATTGGATTCCCACAACTCAGCTCAGTTTATTTTGGGAAGCAAGTGCGAATGGAGTACAAAAGAAAAATGTTGTTTGCGAATGTTGGTAAACAAAGGGGCAACCAACTGCTGCCTTTGGATTTTCCGACTGCTCTGGCTGGGTGCCAGCTGCTTGTTGGGGAAGCAGCGTGGCGGGATGGCGGGCAGGACTGCCTGGATGGGAATCCACAATAAACCAGGTCCTGCGAGGAAGTGACGAAGGCACGAAGGAGCCCAAAACTATTTGCACTCAGCAGCAGCAGCAGCACCAATAGTGGTAGCGGCAAAGGCAACAAATGTTGCTGCGGTGTTGCCTTGTGCTACTTACGGCTGCCATTTGATGTCGATGGAGGATTCAGGATAGGAAAATGGATGAGGATGAGGATTTGCTGTAGCGGATGAGCATGGGGATGAGGATGTCGATGTTTTTGTTCGGCATTCCCAAGTATTCCTAGCAAATATGAAGGCGCCTGGTGATGTGTTTACAAGTTTGCGAATGGTTGTCATTGTCGTCATCTGGCCGGGCTCTGGCTTTGGTTTACCCCCAATCTTGGCCAGCTTCGGCGTCAGTCTCAACCCGCTTTTCATTACCAATTGGAGATGGCCCTTACCCCGATTCAAAGCAAACATCAATCAAGCTGCATTATGCAAATATTCGCTCGAAACTTGCAACAAAAGCGCAACGAGCATGGAGAGAGTCGAAAAACGAAAAACGAGGAAAGGCTAGCAGCAAATGGGAATGGGTGGGCATTGGGGATGATGTCTCAGACTCAAGATTGGAGAGCAGCCTGTCAGACGTCAAAAAGCAGTTGCTATCCGTTTCATCGCCCCCACAATCCGAGTCCCACATCCCATCAAGCCATCATCCATCGCCGCTGTCAGTCGCATTACTAAGACAACAAGAGGGAACATCACCTACACTCGGCAAAAACAGAACACTGATGAATAATCTAATGGTATTTTATACCTGAGGTTTAGGTATTTAAATATACTTTAAGAAGTAGAAATGAAATATCTATATAATGCTTGGTATTTTATAACTAGAAAACAAAAGTCTAATAAATTTAATTCTTGGTTTTGTAGAGACTTCTTTAATTTAGAATGAGAAATTAGTTTTTTATAGTTTAATTTATCTATCTGTTGCACAATATTCCGCTTACATTTGTTCGAAGCGAATTGAAAAGAATGAAATTCGAGAAGGTGCACGGCAAAAGCCATGCCCAGGCAGCTGCCAATAGTTGAACTCGACGGGTCTCGGTTCCAGGATGCGGATCCAGGGAATCCTGCTTCTCCTCGCCGTTCGCCTGAATTAAACGATAACGAGTTTTGGCTTTCATCGCTTCATTTTGAAGCTAAAGCTAAAAGCAACTGAAGGGTTGCCGCCTGCCAGAGCCAGAAAAAGCTAAAACGAAAAGCCAAGGAGCTGAAGAGGCGAGCTGAAGAACGGGGAACCAAAGGGCCAAAAGGATTCGAGTCAGCCGGCTTTTGTTTATGCGTAAAGTTTCGCGGCTTCGGAGGAGCAGGAACAGAGGACTCGAAATATATCTAAAGGGATTTGAGTCGGAGCGGGGCGAAATTAAAATGTCTGCGGATGTTTATGCCAGCACTTTAAAGGGGCTTCCCCCGTGATCCCACACATGCGAATTCCTTAATGCAAGAGTATTGAATTGCCGTGTATAGCGAATCCATATTGCCGAATTCCATTTCTTTTTCCCAGTTGCCAACTTTCTGCGGCAGTGAAGTTCCAACTTCTTTCTGGCTGACAATAAACAAAAGGAGAGTCCCGAAAAAAAGGGAAACTGAACTAAAGTCCTGCAGGACTTGAAGAACTCGAAGAAGGGGCGTGGCAGATCTCTGCTTGGCCCCGCCTGCTGCAGTTTGTTTAGCTGGCAACACTTTGTCGGAAAATTTGCATAAACTTTACGTTTGGCTTTCGTTTTTCGGAAAAATCCGTTTCCTGGTGAGGGAAAACTTTGCAAATTGCTTTTACGATTTCCGAACAAAATGCAAAATGCATACAAGAGCAAAAATTGCCGTGTGCCGTTAATTGCAAGCAATTTGCGATGCATTAAAAGTTAATGCAGAGCGAAGAGGAGATCTTGCCAGGGAGTTGAAGTTTAGTTTTTGGAAAATCTTGAGCTTTTTGGAGAGAAAAGAGATGGAAAACGGGTAGGTATTGGATGCTAATTAGTTTACGATTATTAAAGTATGTGAGGATTTCCGGTCCTGATTGCTACTTACTATGATTTTTTTAATATAGTATCGTAACATACTGTTTTTCTTTTCTACATATGTTAAGTATAGTTTCTTGTTTAAGTAAAGTATTCTTGTATTTTACACCCCTTTCAAAATTCTCTCGATATTATTGATCTATTAATATTCTAAGATGGTTTTCCTGCAACTCCTATCCAAAATGTGAACTTTAATAGGTTCGACTGCAAAGTTCATTAATGACGAGACCCTGTTGGAAATGAACATGCAACTTTGATCCTGCTACAACTTCACTTCCGGCCACACCCTGTCTCTAGCTCTTTTGCATAATCCTTCGTCGGCTAAGCAATTTGCCTGTGGGGTGGCGGTGGGGATGTACACAATTTAATTAGGAGGTACGAGCATGGCTCACAGCCCAGCCCAAAACACTGGGCCATGTGTCTGTGAGTGAAATCAAATATGCGTAAACATCGGCTACTGGCAACGCAAACACTCGCCCGCCCACAAATACATATCTAAACACGGCGCAGGCATGCGTAATTAAATTTACATGAATTTGATATTGAGCACACAGCGAACGCACACAGGCACACGCTCCGGCGCACACATGTGTCGATTGCGCGACTTGCAATTAGCATTGCCTACTTTCCAGGGCCTTGGCAGGAAGCGCCAATTCCTATTGCCCCCACTCGAGTGCTTGGCTTAGAATTGAATTCCAGCATTTGAATGCGTAACACACACCGACAGTGCGGAGCAAATTAATAGCATTCACTGCGAATAATCTCTCTGAATTTTCAAATCCTAATTTTAGAGAGATAGAGAGATAGAGAGATAGAGAGATAGAGAGATAGAGAGATAGGGAGATAGAGAGATAGAGAGATAGAGAGATAGAGAGATAGAGAGATAGAGAGATAGAGAGATAGAGAGATAGAGAGATAGAGAGATAGAGAGATAGAGAGATAGAGAGATAGAGAGATAGAGAGATAGAGAGATAGAGAGATAGAGAGATAGAGAGATAGAGAGATAGAGAGATAGAGAGATAGAGAGATAGAGAGATAGAGAGATAGAGAGATAGAGAGATAGAGAGATAGAGAGATAGAGAGAAAGAGAGAAAGAGAGATAGAGAGACAGAGAGATAGAGAGATAGAGAGATAGAGAGATAGAGAGATAGAGAGATAGAGAGTTAGAGAGATACAGAGATACAGAGATACAGAGATACAGAGATACAGAGATACAGAGATACAGAGATACAGAGATACAGAGATACAGAGATACAGAGATACAGAGATACTGAGATACAGAGATACAGAGATACAGAGATACAAAGATACAGAGATAGATAGAAAGTGATCCGATATATCCCTTATGTATATTATCGAATTTTATTCTTTCACTATAAAAGTATAAATACTTTGATGTTACTAATACCCTTTTCAGTTAATATTCATTTTAACTAGAAAAATACACATTTGGATCTTTTTTTGTGACCTCGTCTGTGAATAAACATGTGAGAATGCGACAACGTACTCAAACAAATGAACTGTTGCGAAAGTTCATTGAGCGGGGAAAACTTTTGGCATTGTCTACTCAGGCGCTCCCCTCTTTCAAGAGCTCGCCCGCCCCTAATTGGCCATGACCGCGTACCGCTCCGCCTGGTGCCGGCTCCCCTCCTGTCGTCCTGTCGAGCCCAATGAATCTCTAATTTGGCGCATTTCAGAGTTCATAATAATTAAAATTACGCGCTGTCTGCAATGTTGTTTGTCCCCGGTTGCCGTTGTTGTTGTCCTTGTTATATGTATTATTTATGGCTTGCGAAACTTGGTCCTTGCGACTTTTGCCTTTGACTCCGGTCTTGATGCCAACTTTTCGGTTTTCGGTCGTGGCATTCATCAACTTTTTGCGTAAACGTCACCCGAATCAGACAGCCATAAAGAGAGAAGCGAGCAGAAGAGTTATAAATAGAGATATAAGTCGGTGCTTTTGTCACATTCAGATACGCAAATCAGATTATGAAAAGCATTTAATTTATGCGAATAATTGCATTTGGGGGTCACCGCCTTCTGGCGGATGGCGCGATGCTGATTGAAAAACTTGTATGACACATGCGAGTGAGCGAGCTGTTGGAAAAGCTGTTTGAAAGGCTGTTGGCAATTCTGTTTGACAAGCCCACGAAGGCAACAAGGACAACAACCACAGCAGCAGCATCGCTGGCATTTTGTTATTATTTTTGTTATTATTCCAGCTCTTGACAATGTCAACAGTTTTGCGCTTTTATCTGTTTGCACAGCCCACTCCCTCGCTCTCCGTTTCTGACTCTCTGTGTGTGTTTAACATAAAGCGATTAATTGCTTTTCATTAAACGACGCTCGTTATATTGCCCCGCCTCCCGCCCACACCCCTGGCGCTCCCTTGCTCGCTTTGCCATTTGCCAGGATACGCTTATTTAACTTTTAATTTGAAGTCGCAAGGAGGCAATTCCGAGATGTGTTTACCTTGCGAAAGCGACATTAATTCGCGCGACGCTCAAGCAAAACTTAGTTAATTTTAGGGCGGAGAAGAGGACACTGAGGAGGTCTCACAGGGTATATTTATATAAATATGCAAAGGCTGTATACATTTTAAATATATTAAAATACTATACTAAACTATGCAATTTATACTAATAAGCCCCTTTCAATTTCGGTTCTAATTATGTCTTGTGAAAAAAGGCTTAAATAAGTCTTAAGTATGACTTAAACTTCCCTGGAAAAATGAAGAATTATCGCCAATTTTGTTACCACTGTTTTCTTGTTAGAACATAAGGCCTAAACGGGACTAAAGTATGATTAAATTTCCCTGTCAAAATTCCAAATCAAATAGTTCCATCACACTCAAATCACTTCATGTGACAAAACATCTTATCAGCCACTGCCAGGAGTGTGTCACATTTTTCGTTGCTCCTTGGCCGTTAAGCAGTCTGCGCCGTAAAAAATGACATTCTAAGCCAGACAGGTGAGCAAACATCCATTCAGTCCTCGCTTCGATGGCCAAGGCAACGCCCAGTTTGCAGTTCAAAGGTGGCTGGAGGTCAAGGCCGGGGCCACAGAGGCAAATTTAAGGCGATCCCAGTCAGACAAGACGCGGCGCGGCGAGACAGCTGGCCAAGTAATTGGCGTGGGCTTAGCCACGGGGGCCAATCAACCGTTCCGGCCTGGCCAATTCCAATAGCAATGCCCCAGCCAATTCCCAAAGTCCATCGATATATCATCTTATTTCATCCGTCTGCTAAGCAATCGCCTTTTTATGGCCAGCCAAAGCCATCAGAAGCAATAGAAACTTTACAACTTGCAGACATCGTTTTGGGCCAGAGACAAGAATTTTGAACTCGACTCTGACTTGACTTCATTGAGGGCCAAGGCGGTGTAGTGTGTCCAGTGTGTCCAGTGTGTGTGTTTGCATACAAGCATATAAGTGTAGTCTACATGCAGGAACATTGGCCCTAAGCTGAATTGGACATTGGTTATTGGTTATTGGCCGGGCAAAGAGGGGAGCCAAGTACCAACTGCACCGAAATCGGGCTAAACAGCCGGACAAACTCTTGGTTTGAAGTTGCCCGAAAAGCATTTCCTTGTCACCATCCAACTTTTTGGCCTCGTTGTGTGTTGTCCTCGGCATATTCCATCAGTACTGACGGTCTGTCCTTTTTCTGATGCAGGTTTTCCTGGACTTTTAAGCTTTGTATATTTATTATTATTTTATATTATTTTCATTTTTATTTTCTATTAATTAAAGTAAGTATCAAGTATTCTTTCGTAGCTTCATTGCGGCGTGTATCCTGTAGCCTACATATTATATCTCCCGCCTGCTCTGAGCCAAGGGACCACGAGGTCCACGAGTCAGGACCAGGACCAGCCTTAGCCTTGGCCCCACAGTCTATGAAGCCATGGCTAACAGAGCTCTGTTAGCGACCACGTGCCTTCCTGCAAGTCCAGGATTCTGCGCACTGCGCCCCGCTTACCTCTCCGCGAGCTGTTCCCAGTATTCGGCCACGGTGCGTATGATTGATAAACCAAAATAAATATTTGCCAGCCTCCGCGATGCATAAAGTGCCACAGAAAACGTCGAGGCGAAAGCTGCCGCCAGTTCAGCTGCGAGCTGTTGAGGACGGGATTCGAGGGCTTTTTTAGGCGTTGGTCGCACGTTGGTGCCGTTGGGGTCAGAGGGTCAGAGGGGGCACTCCGCCAAACATCTGTGTTATGGGTACGAATGTGCACACACAGATACGCAATACAGACTGACAGCAGTGACCTTGAAGCAGGCTTTTGCATTGCCAGTGGAACAGGAGAGCGCGTGCCTTGTGTGTGTGTTTGTGAGTCACGTGAAAGCAGTTTGCCTTATATTCGTAATACGAATATACTATATATATCTGTGTGGGCGAGCATTGGCCTCCTCGGCATTATAAAAACTAATGGAAATTTAATTTCTGTTTGGGGAAGCATTAGCATTTTCAGTGTAGTTGCCATGATTATTATGCTCATTACAGGGCCCTCCCTGGAAGGAGTTCAGCAATAAACTAAATTATAAAAAGGGTTTGCTGCAGAAGTATAATAATATTAGCTATATAATATTTATTACATTAAGGGGAGAATAATATAAAAGATTTAAATAGGTTAGGTTCAATATTTGATAATCAAACTTGATTTAATTTTCTCTCTTTAGAATATTGTTCTGTTTAATTAAGTGAACAATTGAACCGTCCCCTAGATCCTTTGGAAACCGTATTAGATAAAAAATTAATTAAATCTAATTAACATTATTTATTATATGAAATATAACCTTCGAAATAAAGTTGCTATGTATGAGTATTCACTGTCCCTAGCCCGCACTGGTTGTAATATTTTTTGTGGCCAAGTCCTAGCTTGTTCCCCTAGGAACAGGTGTCAATTAAATTCCCCCATCAAGCTGATTAACAGAAATTCAGCAGCTGTCGTGGCAATTGTGGTTTTCCCCTATTTTGCAGCCCCATTCCCGCTGCCAGCTGCCAATGCATTGAATTACAATTTAATTGTCGGGGCGGCGCCCACAGTTAGCTCCACAGGATGTCAGGCATTGTTTCGTGCTGGATTTGCAACTGTCAAAGTGACAAGCATTGGCATCGCCTCCAGCCGGAGTCCCGAGACCTGCGCCATTCATCCACTTATTTATGCTGTTTGAGCATTTGTTGTGCACTAACTGCTCCTACAGCTCCGACACCTAGGAGAGCCGTGTGCAGGAGGAGCCGGAGCCACACATAAATTGCTTCTGACATGCTCCGTTGACTTTTATGAGCGGCAATGGGCCCGAGGATTGTCTTGCCCTCCTCCTAATTAGAGCCATCTCCCGGGGAGCAGGAGCCGAGTCAGGAGCAGGCACGACACCGAGTGGGCGATGTGTTGCCTCGGTTGAAAAGACGCACTTAACAAGTGGAGCCATGTCAGTGGCAGACTCCGAGCTGCAACCGCAAAAGCAAAACTTTGCGAAATAGAAATGTTGCAAAATATTTTGAAGGAGGGATTCCGTCTCTCCTTTCGCCATTTACCATTTACCATTCTGCACTTGCCGTTCCCCGATTTTTCCTCTCCTTTTGGCTGGAAGGAACTTTTTGTTTCGTTCAGGTTAAATGCGCGCGAATTGTTTTTTGGCCAGCAAAACTTTGTGATTTAACTTTTGAATAACCGCCAGCTGGGGAAGAGGCGGAGGGAGGGAGGGGCAGGGAGACTAGGGAGAGTGTGCCAAATATTTAAGTGAAATTCTTTTCCAGCTGACTCGGCAGACAAAGGATCCGAGCGCTGGGTCCCGTCGACTAGTTTGTCATTTGCCGGCGCACTTAACGTTCAGGAGCTGTTGTCCCTGAAAATTGGGATACATTTTATGCTCTTAACCTTTTTATGCAAATTACTATTTCCTCGTCTATGCCGTCCACTTCCTGGTTTTCCAGATCCCGGCTTTCCTGGCTCCTTCTTCCTTTTCGGTCACATTTGCGGCTGGGAGGGCAAACATGGTCCGAATGTTTCCTGGATTCTGCTGCGGTCTCAACTTTTTGTCCAACTTGCTAATCAGCATGTTTGCTTAGGCCTCCGGCTCCTCAGCCCCATGGACTTACTAGGGTTAATGGTCAGGGGCCTTTATAATTAATGCACACACGTGGCGTATACTTAATGCTGGCAAGATCAACCCCGATGCCAATTAAAAAATATTTAAATTCTATTTGGACATGGGGGACTTAAGTACTCACAAAGGAATTAGTTCTTTTACAAGTTGAACTTTCTAAATACATTTTTAATATTAATTTTGTAAGCCGGTATTTAGTTTTAAGAAATAGAATATGCAAGATTAACTTGGGGACTAATTAAAGGAAATGTATAAAAATATACTCAGATCTTGGTTGAATGTACTAACTAAATATTATATAAAAATTTAATTTATATAAAAATATTAATATAGAATCTACATATATATTTTAATTATATTTTCTCAATTCAGACTTATAACATTGTCAACTCTGAATAGTTTCCCCTTAACCCCGAACCATACAAATTTCTTGAATACACTAGTTTCCACTTTACTTGCATCCCATAACTTTGGCTTTTTGCCCTTGTGCCTTGCATGGAAAGTTATGAAAAATATAAATTTTGGAAACCCCAAACGGAGTTGCCGTCGTGGTCAGGAGACGGCGCCTCCTGTTTGACCGACAATTTATTACAATCACGTCAAAACTCATTTGAATGGCCGCCATCCCAGCCGCAGTTGCTGGCCATAAATCAGAAGCTGCACTGCAGCTGATAATGCCCAAAGTTGGTTAGAATACTGCCGGGGAGCTGGACGGGAGTTTAACTCCGCTGTGGGCAAGATGCTCAATTGAATTGGCCGCCGACTTTTGGCCAAAAAAAAGGACCCAAGAGGAGCAGGATGCGCTTTCTGGTTTCCGCTGCTGGTGTTTCTGGGTCACAGGCAAATGGGTCAGACACGGAGGAGCCTTGCTCGCCGGAAGGCCGCATAAATCACAGCGAAAGTGAAAAGTGAAAATTACTTAAATTCTATTCCAGTGTATCGAGGTGGAGAGAGGGAAATAAAAAAAAATACAGCCTGATTTATCGACCTGGCGAACTAAGCAGATGGGATAACTCATGGAAAATGCAGCATTTTCAATTTTATTACAGCATAAAAAAAGGCGGAGTATTTTTATATCTGTTTCAATATTGAGTCCGTTTGGAAGATGGATTTTATTCATGAGAGTATAGGGATTTAGGAAAAATTCACAGGGTTTTTTAAATTGATATAAATATTCTTACATTTCAGTTTTCAGAAAATTATCCTTAGGTAACTTAACAATTACTTAAAAAACATTATAAAAACCATTGCTGGGAAACTAATAATTTATTAAGCAACACATTAAACTTAAAGTTTCTTATTCCCCCAAATGGTCCAAGGAATAGAGTGCCTCAGTTCTGAAGTCCTTAGAACTACTCCAAACTTTACTTTGCTGCTGCTGATAAAAACCATTATCCCGGACTTCGTTGGCCACTCACGAGAACCTGCATAAAGCTGCACAAATTGACTTGTTTATGCGATAATTTCGTGGAGGAGCCCCCAACAATTCGATTATTTAGTGATTTCGGGGGATTTCTAAAGACTGTCAGGGGAGAAGGGCAAACGGGAAGGGGGGCAGCACGAGGAAAGGAGGTCGGCCTGGGCAGTTCACAGCTGCTTGCAGCTCACATGCCTCGGAAAATAAAACAAGATTTATTTAGTTGGCCCGGCATTAACTGTTGCCCTTTTGTTATGGCCAAGATTCCCTTCCTTAACCGTCAGGAACTCTTCTATAACGACTTTGTATGCAGGCGTGTGTGTGCGAAGAAGGAGCCAACACATAAAACTCGGATGGGTTTTCTTTTCATTAAAAGCGGATTTACGCACACACACAAAGTGGAGAAAGGTGGCCCAGGACGAGGGCGAGGACGAGGGCGAGGGCGAGGACTAGAGGGAAAGGAGCGAGCCGGGAAGTGAGAGCAGCTTATTGCACAATAAACACGAACACACACCACCCGCCACACAGCCACACACAAATTATGAGGCTGGCCAGGCAAAGAAAAGTCCCCTCCGTGTTCAGATGCTGAGTCAGCGCCAAGAAGTTTCCCTTCTAAACTGCACAGGAAATAAAAATGTCTAAAAGGGGAATCTTTAATTCAATGGGACAATTTAAAGAATGTATATTCACATTATAAATGGGATGAATACTTAATTTAACTCTTAACCTAAATTTCAATAATTAAACTAACAGCAAAACGTCAACAAATCTACAGAGTTTAAAATGTAATGCAGTGGGAAACATTTTTATGGAATATTTATTAAAAAAATTTCCAACTCCTATATTTTGAAACATTTTTATTCTTAATCATCTTATTGAACTGGTGGACCACTAAGAAAAGGAATATAAAACTGAACATTATTTTTCATTGAATTTTAATGTTAAACCTCTTCGTGTTGCATTCAAGTTATTCTTTTATTAATTAGGTTAATTTTATCCAAACTTTTTGTTAAAAAACTGTAATAGTTAAGCCCGATCTTGATACATTTATAAATTATAAAAATAAACTATTCCCGCCGTGTAAAAAACGATGGCGATAACGAATCCTCAGTCAAAGGATCTGCGCCATGTGTGTGTAAGTGTGTGTGCCAGTCGTCAACTGGTCAATGTTGTCACAGACGAATGTCAACAAGAGATAAGCCATTCATTTTATTCATTCATTCAGGGCCATCCCCCCAGTTCCCATCAGTTCCCCCCAGTTTCCCCATATAGCCCATACTCCTTGGCTTGGGCAGTTAACTATTCCGTAATTTGATACTTGTTTGCTGTCACTCGAGACGAAAATAATCGAATTTGCCACGCCGTCTACTCGCCATCTCGCTGTATATACCATATATATTTTTATATATATATAGTAAATCGTTATCCTCGAAGAATTTGGGCGCGACTTGTCTCCAAATTCGTGGGCAGACCGGGCAAATGGCAAATAAAAACACGTACTCGCAAACATGAAAGGCTGGCGGGACAGCTTTGTGGCCCGAAGGATTGAATACCATGAAGGTTACGTCAATTATCGTGACCACTGGTTTACATAAGCCGTGTGTACACTGTTCAGGCACACATTTTATGTAAGATAAGCCCAATCGATTCTGAGGGAAATCTGTCTTCTACAGAAGAAAGTTACCTCATGCTGAGTTTGATGAATTGAGTTTCCTTCTATGTGCTTAATGCTTTATATATCCTAAAGCTTTTGATTTCACTTTGAATGTATTTTTAGTAAAAGTTTCCCTACCTCTTTCTTTGTAATAAATAAATATCTACTATACTTCCTAATCTTAAACATTCCTTGTTAATCTAAAACTTCCTGTTGTCTTAAAGTCTAACTCAATTTCGATACATCTTCCCATAATTGCTATACCCTTTTCCAGGAAATAAGGACGCAGCAACGCCCCCATTGTGACATTTTTTGTGGCAGGGCTTGAATGATTATTTTTGTGTGTCTGCTCGGGTGGCTGAAGCCAGTAAGAAACCCAAAGTCCTTTGCTAATTATGCCACAGAGTTTTGCTGTTGACTTTGCCCCGGCTCTTGGAAATAAATGATAGGATGCCTGGTCAGCTCATTCACATCCTGGCCATGTTTGTTGACCATTTCTTGGGCTTTTGGCCATTTGCCCGAGACAAAACAAATGTAGCTGCATCCGGGCCAGAGTCGTCCTGCCTGGTTGCCCGGCTGCCCGGCTGCCTGGCTCGGCCTTACACATGTTCCGAGAGTACGTCCTGCGGCGGCCGCCTCCAGTTTTTCTGTGTGGCCACGCCAAATGCATTTTTCAACTGCTGACCAAGGGCAGCTGCTCTTGCCTGTGCACGGAGAAAAAGTGTGGGATTTATAGTAGGTATTTTTCATTTAAATTGAAGTTGCCAAAATTAATTTATCCAAAATAGTTTTTACATTGTACAAGTTTAAAGTATTCACAAAGAAAATGTTACAAAGTTATCTTTGAATACTAGCTTTCAAATGTACCTTAAGATTACAATTATATTTAGGGAATTAATTTACTCTTTTAAATATATCATTAGATCATCTTTATTTTTTTCACTGTTCTGATGACTCTGGAGCTGATGCTCAGCTCGGTGGCCCGCCTCGTTAGCCACAGCAGCTGCTGGCCCTGGTCCTGGAAGCGGGGGCAGTGGAAAAAGGGGTCTGGGCCAAATGTTGCACGGTGAAAAATAACAGAGCACCGGATGTGTCGCCTCCTAGTGCCCTTCCCCCTGGTTGGTGTCCTTTTCCCCGCTCCACCCGGCAGTGGGTTTGAGTGCTGTTTGACTTGCGTATAAATGCAATTTACAGTTGCAGGCGACGCCTCATGAATTTTAAGGAGCTGGCAAACTCAACTGCGTCTGCCACGCCCACCCGGAATTACTTTTGCACACCCTCCTGGTCGGGTGTGCGTGTGTGTGCTGTGGTGTGTGCGATAAATGCGTCACTTAATTGTGCGAACTCATTTCTGATAGGTGGCCGTCGTGCTGCAAATGCTGAATGCCAAATGGAAATTGCAATTCAGGAATCGAAGACAATTTCTGGCAACTCGCAGCTCTCGACTCGCATATTGCGTATACGCCTACGTTAGCTCGGGTGTTTACAGTGCGCCCACGCTTATTTATTGCACATGTTTTTATTGAATTCCTCGGCAGACAGACCCAGAGAGACAGGAAAAGGGAAGCGCAGTTGCGATATAAATATTTATACCGGACGTATAATATTGCCGGCATTGTCCGGCGGACTGCGAGGACTCCCAGGACTCCGCTGCTCCACGGCTTCCCGCTCCTTAACGGTTTTTAAATTGATTTCTCGCATCCATTGTGCCGGAGCCGCCACAAACAGACGGGCAGCCTCAATTCGAGTCAAAGCTGCACAGAACAAAATTATATTCATTTCGAGAAGATATTAATGTGATCGGAGAAAATAAAATCAAATTATATAAATTTTTTGTTGCTTCAGAATCGAAAAGCCAGCCAGAGAGCAAGCGCTATAGTGGTCAAGTTTAAGAGGACATAAAATGGGAGTTTTTCTTATTAAATACAAATGTTATGCTATCAGATAAATAATTTCCAAATTCAACATGAAAATCATTAGGCAAACAACCAGTTAATCATAGTTTAGAATCATTTTCTCCCTGTGTGTATATATATAAGGGGCTATAGCTATAGCTACCAATCCCAATTCCGTGACCCTCAATGGCCGGGCATTTATCTTGCGACCCTTTTGGGGCTTCACAGCCCTTTTAGCTTTTCGCCGAAGGCTTTGCCTTTGCCAGCGCCTTCAGCTGCCAGAAATTGGCTTGTCCGCACTTAAATAATAATCAATTCTATTAAATTATTGAGTAAGCTGCTTTCGCTAATTGTGGGCGGCGAATGGGCAGGCAATCGCAGTTATTACAGCTTATTTGGCGAAACTTTTCTTATTTTCCCCTTAGCTGCCTCTTGGCCTGTCATCGTGGCTGGATAAACTTTATTGCCAACTTTATTTTCGCATTTCCTCTCAGGATTTGTCATTGGAAGTCCCTGAGCGTTTTTGCTCTCGATATTTTGACTGTTATCTGGCGCATTACTGTGATTATTGTCGTTTCGCAAAGGGGACAGGGATAGCACAGCACGGAAAGGGTCAGGATACCCTAACTACATGTGCCAGATGGCTGCAGTCTCGCTCTGCTATGTCAACTGGTCCGAATTAAATTGCTTGTCACAGATATAAATCAACACAGGCCGCATATATTATGCAATTTTTTATTTCAGATTTAATAACGAGATGGCAAGCTGGAAAAGCAATAAATAAATATTGCATCGCAGACAAACTGACATCCCTTTAAAACGAAATATTTCTTTAATAGTTTACAACGATCTCTTTCAGATGATAAATAGCGAGTGGTTTTTTGGCGGTCATAAATACATTTTTTAAATATGTCAGTTCGTTAGTGGCCTCTATCAAGATTCGGGTTAAAAAGTAATTATTATTCAGCTTTATGCCTTTGGCTCAATAGACACCCATCTGATGGCTATATAAATACAATATATATTTGACTTTAATATATAGATTATCATCACCGTTGGATACTGTTGGTAACCCATCTTAAGTGCTAACTACCTTGTTCTGTTTGCAGAAACCGCTCCACAAGTTAAACGAATTTAAATAAATACACATTTCTATGAAATATTTAAATGTCAAAGATTTTAGTTATAGAATAACTCAGATCACATTAACAATTTAATTTCCCTACATTACTTTACATTACTGCCAGTTTCTCACTGTTTCTCTACATTTTTCTCATGCCAAAAGATTGTCTAAAAGTATGCAATTGTTTATAATCAAAATATGACAGCAGGGCTAACAGCGCGTTGCAGCTCTGTTAATAGCAAAAACAAAATTTAGAAACCAGTTTGTTTTCAAACATATGTTAAAATATTAAAGCAATTTAATAAATAACTTTACTATGCAGCAAAAAACTAAAAAATAGGAGTTAACTTCGGGAAACCGAAGCATTTAAACCCTTTCAATTTGCAATAGGATCATGAAAATCGTTCATTCTAAGCCAAAAATAAATTAATTTCAATTGGGAAAGCTTTTTTGTGCTAGTTTTTATTAGGTTAAAAAATCTAAAATCTAATTTTAAATTTCAAATCTGGAAAGCCATCTGTGGGATGTGCTCTCCTTAAAGGAATTACCAGTTATCTCTGGACCAGAATTCCTTAAATTCAAATTCCTCCGGCTGTTGGATTTTAAAAGCATCTAGATTCGGCGAAAAAAGTAAAACCGACAAATGCGAACAAATATTGTTTATGGTTGTTCCTAAACGCTGCACAGGCTAACTTTTAATGAGCCAAGAGGACGGGGAATGATTGAGCGGGGAGCACTTGCTGGCTTTGCGTTTAGCACAAAATTTAATTTGCACACTCTCCCAACTAACTAAACTATAAACTGCAAACTATCGGGGGCTGGGCCGGGGCAGGACTCGTGGTTTGGGGTTTCCGGGGTTCCGAGTGCGGTTTGAAAATGATTTTGTAATATTGCACACAAGCGGAGCGCTCAGCTGGAAATAGCTGAACGCATGGCACAAATGCGCATAAATAAACATTCCAGGACGAACATTCCGGTGTCCCCGCAAAGGGATAATGCGGCGGAGCAGCAGGACTGGCAGGGGCAACATGCAGGTAATAACCGGATGTAGCTAATTGAATAAAGCGTGTTTAAGCCGGGACAACGCACACAGGACATTGCACCCGTTCCCAGGGCGGAGCTCAGTGCCCAGAAAATCCGTTAGCCCCGGCGGACTGGAGTCCGGCTCAGCTGGGAGTGGCTCCTCGTCCACGGAAGCGGAAGTTGCACTCTGACTGGATATCGCTTAATGGTTAAACTATTTAAATTTTAATTCGCTGAGTGAGTTCATTAGACTCGAACCGGGTTTCCCTCATTGTGAAGACAGTAACCAGTGATGGCAGGAGGCTTTCAAGAGATGGGATTATTAGGGGGCAAAAGATAGGAACTTCCCTAAATTCGTGATTCATGTATATAATAAATAAGTAAGCTAAACAGTAATATTAGTGCGTCTGATAATAATTAAAAATCTACATTATAGTATTACATTATTATTAAAATAAATTAAAGTTGCAACATTTAATGGTTCCGAAGTATACTTAAGTACTAAGACAAAACTAAATTAATTGTATTGCAAAATTATTTCAATGGCAATTTAAGTATTTTATAGCGCATCAAAAATAAATTCCAACTTTAATATTTTTCCGTCCAAAGTAAATTTCCAAAGCTTATATCATTAGGAAGAGGACAAAATCACATCACTGAAAGTAACGAATTTTCCCCTTGCTTTCTCGGCGGGTTATTTCCGTTTACTTTCGGTGACCGCCGTGTAACGAGTTCCCTGACTAATCCTATAAACATTTAGCAACTCACGTACCAAACATCAGCCGACTTATGGCCATGCCATATACATAAATACAGTGTATTCCATATCCGACTTACCTGCTGCCGGTGCTGCAATTGCTCTGCCCTCGCCTTTGATGATGATTAATGAAAACGAATCTATTGAAAACGTGCCGTCGCCTCTGGTCCAAACATAATACCCTTAAGACCCCGAAAAGAGATGAAATTTGTTGCTCTTTGATTGATTTGTTGAAGGCCCCCAAACACTGTTTAATTGGTAGATTCAATGATTGGCAAATAGAGTTTTATGAACTTAATTTTAAGGCGATTTGATTGTGATGACACATACAGAGCGGAAGTCATGAAAACACACAAACGGGCGGGGGGAAATATTGTGTGAAAATTCTGGGGGAGCTCCGGCATTTTCCCAGCCGGCTCCACAACAATTTGATTTGCCGGAAAATCAAATCAATTTCGAAACCGAGTAAAATGTCAGAAGCCTTCGGTGCTCGTCCGTTTTACGGCTGACTGGCCGGGCTAATTATTTTGGCCAATGGGCCCAGACAGCAGGCACAGGAGCAGGAAGTCCAGTGTTCGGGATCAGCATGCAAAGTCCATTTACCACCGGGTGACGCCTACACAGAAGACAGATTAACTGGCCATGTTTCAGGACCTTCACACTGTCCTGCCACCCAAAACAAAAAAAAGGCAGCCTGCCAAAGTAGATTACCAAATTTAACACTTCATTGGCTTTTTATATCCAGGACAGGGCAGGACAGGGCAGGCCAGGACATGGACACGGTCCAGATACTCTGTCCCCTGTGACCCTTTGCCTTTGGCGTATTTAAAATTCCATTTCGCCATTGCGTTCGATTCGCTTATGTCCCCGAACATATTCCATATTTTATTCGCCGATTTTAATCAAATTCGCACTCATCGCACCGCGTCCCATGAAATATTCAAGTTTCGGCTGACAGCCAGATGTTGTGGGCCGGCCCGTGCTGCCATGGCGTGTCATTCCCGATCTGGATCTGGTTTTGGAGCCGGCGGAGGGACATCAGCATCATCCAGCCCACTGTCAGCTGCCAAAGGCCCCGCATTTCAGTCGCTTTTTGGCACTTTTATCGCCGCTCGCATATGAGTTTTCGCTTTCCTACGTTGACAATATTTTTAATGAAGCCGAAGAGTACCTTCGTTCCTTGGTCTCGCCGGCACGAAGTGTCAAATTAAAATAATCAGAACATGACAGCTACCGGTGTGCTTGAGAAATCCCTTTCAATACAATAAAAAGAAGACAAACCAAGAACAGAAACCGAAAAAGCCCACGCCAAAAGTTGAGCCGCAGAAATATGTTTCATTAGCGCGAATTTCGGCGCATTTCTTGCAACTTATTTCTTGCGCTTCATTAAAGCGACAAATCCGATTAGGAAGCCGACCAGAAGTTCCAGCATTTCGACTAAAATAAATTGAAAATGAAATCGAACGTGAACCGCAACATGAACATTAGGCGGCCAGCGACTAAGCATTTAATGTCAACCCCCGAAAAGGCCGAGAGCGGGAATCGAAAACCATAACAAATACAAAACCAAATAAATAAACCAATGAAATTGAGCGAAATTGCCTGCCGGATCAGCCAGCGAGTCCCTCGGTACCCATCTCAATGTTTTTTCGCAAGGGTTCGGCCAGGGCCCGGCTGGAAACTTGAGATTTATTAATTCTTAGAATGATTCCTATAAATTTGTCTCTGCATCTGACCAGAGCAGGCACTGGCCCTGGCACTGGCACTGGCCCTGGCCCTGGATGGCTTTGGATGAGATGGGACCGGGCAACGGAAACTGACAGAGCATGGAAATCTCGGGCTCTCGGCAACAACAGATTTTTTATTCAAATGAAGTGCACTTTGCCTTGGGTTGTCCGGGCAAGAGTGTAAAATATGCTTAATAAGCGAAAATACATAATTAATCTTTGGCATAAGGCGGAGGTTTTACCTTTGCGGATTTATGGGAACTTTACGATGTTCTGAGTCATAGGACAAGGGTCAAAAGTATCTACAACTTTTTTAAAAGAGTGAATAAAATGATAAGAATCCATAAGCTTAAAAGCACTTTAAACCTTTGCTATAAAATAAAAAATATTTAAGCAGTTTTATGTGGTGTAATCTGTATATCTTGACTGCCATCCGTAGATTGGGCTTACATCCTATTAAGGCTATTAAATCAAGCATTTTGCAGGGGGAATTTAAAGGTATGTCGGGCCTTCAAACTCTGCATATTAGCTTACACCGCTAACCAAATCCACTGGAATCCCTTATCTGCCAATGCAGCTCACACAAATATCGCATTTAAGCTATCAGCTTTTATGAAGCTGCGCGTTGACGTTAGTTAGTAGCTGCTGCGGTTGCTTGTGGCCACAGCACCGGCAACATCGATACCGCGACGTGGAACAAACCAAACTCCCATGCATCATGTTTGGTTATTTAATACATTTCTCATATTTGCCAAACAGCTGAGCCGGAGACAGCGCTAGAGCCTGGAGGAGGGACCCGGACACCTGGCAACTGTTGCACTGGCACTGGCACACCAACTTGCAACACCGGCAATCAGCGGCAACAGCAACACCCATTGGCCGAGTGTGGCCCTACAAATTGCTTCCTCATTGGCCACAGCAATTAAAAGTAATGAAAAGTTGTGCAGGGCAACAGAGAGTGCCTCGTTCTCCCCTTGGCCATGTCCTCGTCCGCATCCACTGGATTCGTTGGATCCGCTGGATACGTACTCGTCGGATGCGGCGCTGCATTAAAGTCAAACAACGGTAATTATGCAAATTGCAAAATGGAGCGACTGGCGACAGGCCATGGCTGTCAGGCCATGCTTAGCTCCGGCTACAGCTATAGCTCCATCTCCGGTTCCAGCTCTGGCTGGCTCCAGTTCCTGGCTTAGGCCACTGCCCAGTGGCCACACATCGACGGGGCGACCGCAAGTGTTGCCTGTAGGAAATCAAATTAGCGCGCCACACTGGACAGCTCTGGGCAGTCGCCTACACTGAGAGAGACAGATTAATATATAGTTAATTATACTTATAAATGGGTGCTAAAGTGCGCTTAATAGTTAAAAAAAGCAGAGGGTATAGCTTCAGTTTGTTCCTGAATGTATTCTTCTTTTGAGTTTAATATAATTTTGTTCAGTGCATCTCCTAGCTGCTGCACTAGATCCAGACCACAGATATGCCTAGTTGGAGGCAGTTGTTGCTGCTTTTGCAATTTTGCGGTGGCCACCAGCACGCACAGCAGCAGCGCCAACAACTACTCTGCATATGCTCATATAGGCGAATGTGATTATGGGATGGCACTTGGTCCGGACTCCGGAGGCATGGAAACAGGCCAAGGAGGAGATGGCTTCGGTCAGCGGAAAGACCAAAGCTGCAGGAAATGGCAGCCAGCGATCATCTTCTAAGCCTTTCGCTAAGCCAGAGTCAATTTGCCTCCAGATAAGTGCGAGTTTTGCAAATGCTGCAGTTGTGACTTGAATCCGACTTCGGGCCAGCCCAGCGACTCTCTTCTTGGAGAATTGCCAGCCGGCAATAGTTGGGCATTTGTTTATGCAAAATATACACAGATTGAAGGGCAATAAATACTGTTGTCAGGGCCCAAAGGGATTATGCAATAAAAGGGCAAAGTACTAAACTTCAATTTCGTAGAATGTCGGGGAAATGTATCCATATGCTCGAAAATTTCCTTGTGCCACTGGTCTTAGCCTCAATAAAATTGTTAGGCAGTAAGGCCAGCCCAAGAAGATATACGGCCGCTAGTATTTCATTTACAGCACATGCCAAGTTTAAAGAAAATAAATCGGGGCAGAACACAGCAAACACGAACTTTTAGGGCCACTGGCAGCCCAGTCGAGGAGCCCATGACTAAAGCCATTTTAATTAGTTGTGCCGAGACGAATTGGGAACGCAACTCCCGGCCAGGGACACGTTTTTGGATAATTGGCGTTAGGCCACTCTAAGACCTCCGGTCAAGTCGAGTCGCCGAGCCTTGGGCCATAAACTTGAACTCGTTTCGCTGCGTTGCAGTTGATGGTGCTGGTGCTGGTGCTGCTGCTGCTGCTGGTGCTGCAGTTCCTGCTGCATGTTGCATGTTGCTGCTGCAGCTGCAATAAAACGTTCCACGTTTTATGGCCGCTCCCGCCTCGTCGGCCTGTAAAGGGGAAATGCAAAATAGCGGAAATGGTTCTGCCTGAAAGTGGAATTAGATGGCGAGGTGGCCGCCGCCATTGGAGGAGGTGTTGAAAACGGCTGGACTTTGATGGTGACGTCTCCGGGAGTGGGCACCTTCTGCCCTGGGTTCTCGCCCATGACAGCTGCGCTAATTGCAAACCGCCATAAAAATGCCCAACATATTCGAACAGGGAAATGTGCAGAGAGATTCTAGCCGGGAGATATCTGTATCTGTATCTGTACCTGTGCCTGTGCCTGTCCGCTGCAGTGGCTACAAATCAAGTTTTGGCTAAAAAGCATTGGCTACGTTGGCATTTTCAGGAGCAGATTTTGCCTGAAATTCCCCACCAATTTCGGTGGCCACCCGCTGTTAGCTTGGCTATCTTTTTTAGGCCAAATATGAAAGTTTTCAGAGCCCCAAAAGGAGAATCTAAAGATTTTGCCATGTTAAATTTATGTAGCAAGCGGTAACTTTAATATTGATGATTAAAAATAATGCATGCAGTATTTTGCTATCATTTGTATGTAAAAGAAATAATAATAGAAGAATGATTTAAATTATTTTAAACTTTTTACTAATACTTTGGCCTTCTTTGATGTATTGTAGTTCAACTCTTGACTGACAGACACACACATTTCTTGCATTCCGATCGCATTCGGCAGACTTGTTCGCCAGAAGTATGTAAAATCGCAGAGAGGACACTTTTTGGCGATGAGTAACTGCGGGGAAACTTGCAGTTAGAAGCCGTGTTTGGTCATCCCTCTTAGCTGCTTCGATTCTGTTCGGTTTCTGGCTTAATTGGCATCGAATTGCTTGGATATTTCGAGACCCAAAACAACACAGATGGGCAGCGGCGAGGCAGCGGCAGCTCATCAATACAATGGCCAATCCTGTGAGGAACCCCTTCCGCGGGAGCATTTTTCAAAGTCCGAGGCGCGTTAACAAAAATCCTTTTGAACATGTCTGTGCTCCTAATCAAAATTCCAAAAGTCATCAGCTCTTGTTTGCCGACGACTCCACTTTGGGCACCCGGTTAACCGCCATCCAGCATGGATCCCCAAGCTCCCTCGGCTGCCCCAGCTTCAGCCAGGGATGTTGCAGCTTAATGACTGCCGGCCAGGAATTCTCAAGCCGGCGAAACACACAACAAAAACGACTGCGAGAGGGAGAGAGAGGGAGGCAGAAATGGATTTCTTTAATTTATAATTTATTGATGTTACCGATTCCCAGTCCTCGTCCCTGTCGGCCTGTGAATTCCCCACAATTGCTCATTAGGTCCCGGGCATTAATCATCCGGCAGTGACCCAGAGAGACGGCCACTAGGTCATCCGTTCGGGAGGGAAAGTAAACAACTTAACGCCCTCGGTGGAGCAGTCCCGAAAACTTGCTAATTATCAACACATTTGACGAGATCGAGGATGGGCTTTGCGCTGGAAAGGAAAGCGAGGGAACACCAGGCTTCTCAATTTGTGCAGAAAGGATTTGTTAATATACTGAAAGAACTTTATGTTATAAAAAATTAAATGTTTTATAACACTAAATTATACTTTAAGTGTTAAAATATACTTTAAATGTGTCTTAAAATATTCTGAGCTGACTTAAAACCGAACTTTGCCTATTAAGAGTCTTTAAAACTTTCTTATCAGAAATGTATCTTAAGGATTAATAGTAAAAGTATCCTTTAAAATATCATATGAAGCATCATCATTAAGTTAGCTTTAAAATTCATAAAAAGTATTATATTTATCCTTTTTTTTCAGTGCAGATTGAGAGGGGGATAAGTCAGCAGCAGAAATCCAATTTCGTTGCACATCAAACTGCGCCACGCCCTCTTCAACGCCCCAAAGAAACTACCGAAGTAAGTGCTGAGCCACCTCTTCCTCCACTCCTGCTCCTTCTCCATCTCCATCTCCTCTTCCTCTCTCTTCCATTTTTCACTCTATGCACTTTTATTTCTTTTATGCTCTCCTCCTCCACCCTCCACTTCCTTAAAGTGCGTAGCCTGCAAGGCAAAGGAAAAAGTGATTAATATTTGATATTGTTCCAGAGATTGCCTATAAGGTGGATTCCAGGTGGAAACAAGAGCAGAAGAGAGGGGTGAAAGGGAAGAAAGAGAGGTGTATTATGGAAGAAAGAGAACAGGGAAGAATGAGAGATGGAGGAGAAGAGGGGAAGTAGAGAGAACGAGAACGATTTGCAGGTGCCGGCGGAACGAGTTAGAGACCCAAGACCGAAACAGGATACTCCCTACGCCTCGGGTCCGTCCCTACCCCTCCTTCATCTCCCTTTCTACCTCTTCTCCCCTTCCTCTTGCACCTCTCCTTGTGCGTCTCGCTCCTGTCTGCCAGCTATCAATCAGCTTTTGACATTTTTAGCTGGAATTCCATGAAAATTTATTCGATTTTAAATTAAAAAAACTTAGTAAAAAAAAGGAGCCATGTGGCAGAGAGAGGGAAAGACAATAAACAGGACAGCGGCCACACAATCCCTGATCCTTTATTAGCCCGCGAAAGGCGCCCAAAAATAACAGCCATTTCTGGAATTTACATAAAAATATCTGCCGTTTTACGTTCTGTTTATTAGGTGTTTCTCCCAGAAATCCACCACCACCACCACTCTCTCCGCCACAAGACCAAAATCAAAACAAAGAAAAGATATAAAGAATCTTAAATGGCACTTTAATGAACTCAAAATCCATGAAATGAACGTCAAGTATTGGCCATCAAAATTCATTTGCACTCCGGACTGCGACTCGCCGCTGTCAGGGAGATCCGAGCCCAGTCCCAGTCCCAGTTCCAGTTCCAGTTCGAGTCCCAATCCCAATCCCGGCCTGGAACTTAAGCCGCTTAAAACATCAGATGATTGCGGCTGATTAATCAGGGGCGAGCATTTAAGCCCCGCAGATCGAGCAGGATAGCAGGAGTTTGGGCGCTTATTTGGGCCATAAAAGTGTCATTTATCAATTCGAATAAAAATGAATCTGTTTTTTGGGTTTGCCACACGCAGTAGGTAATCTGGTGCCTAGAGATGCATTTAGAGAAGAAGTTCGTGTATCGAAAATACCGATGAATAGTTAATAAAGTAATCGAAAATATCGAGAAAATAATATTTTGCATATTTTAATATTATATTTGTAGATAATTTAGCAGTTTAAAGACTAAAATAAGTCATTACAAGTCAGAAAGATAATTAAGCGATAATTAATTCAGTCATATAATACTAACCATATTATAAACATATCGAACTTATTGTATGGAATTCGATATTAAACTTTTCAATACAAAATTACCCCCTTCTCGATAGTATTACCAAAATAATTGTATTTAAATTAGTATAATTTTGTTTATATCACATATTTAATTATTTTTAAGTAGGTACAATTCCTATTTTATTAATATATACCGAGAATATATTAGAATTCTTTAATACTTTAATAGTAAAAGTAATTTTAATTGACAATAATCAGAAAAACCCATTGAATTCCTAGAATATCTACACGATATCAACATTTTTGCCCATCTCTACTCTCTCCCTTCTACTCAAAGACTTGGCCTTTAATAGATTTGGCTTAATTGGCCGCCGCTTTCTTAATGTTGTGACATCAATCAACAGATACTCAACTAAACTCAACTCAATTCGAGGCCCTTTCATTTATTTCCAGCAAAATGCAGTTTCGATATCGGTTTCTCGGTTTTACGTTCGCATCGCGCATTCCCTATTTGGGGTTTATTGCCCATCCGACTTCCACTGATTGGGTTCCAAATACGAATTTCGAGTCTCCCCCGCCATCTCGTTGCTTTGTCAACTTTATTTCTAATTGGAATTCGTTTGCGAGAGGTGGGAAAACTACAATCTAACCGCAATGCCATTAGTCCAGCACCTGCCGCCCCACCTCTATTTTTCCCTAACCTTTTCTATCTATCTCCAGCACGCACGAATTCAAACAGGACACGGAGTCCGTTTCCAGTTTGGTGCTGGCATCGAACTCCCTGTCAATATTTACATTAATTCTCTGCGCTACAAGCATGCCTCGCCAGCCTCGAATCCAGCCAGCAACAGCTGTCCGTTCGGTAATGGACACAGGACTGCAACTAACCAGGATAACCAACTCTAATACACAGGTAAAAATATTTATAGAAAGACTATAAAGCAAGGAGATTTAAAAATGTGCAAATTACAGTACAAAAAAGGAAGGAAACCTAACATATAAATGTGATTTTACCACAATTTTAATTCCTTAGAAATATATATATTTCCATGAACATCACATTAAGTCGTCTGAAAAATATCTCAAACAATTAAATACCTTTAATAAAAAGAGTAATTAAATCAAAAAGGTCAATTGAGAGCTCAAAAGCAGTGAATTTCTGAAAATCTCCACGCTCTTTTGGTGGATTTATTAACTTGTAAGTTTGTTTGGCCGATAAAGATTTCCAAAAAAATAAAGGTCCGAAATAACTTGTAGTTGCACTTTTCTAAACTTGTAATTTAATTTGTTGCAAGTTCCGCTTTTTTTTCCCTTGGTGTAGCTACCCCCGGGCGCCGTGCCGCTTAACTCCTGCTGCCTGCGGTGGTTAGATGACTTTTATTCGTAAACTGAAACAGAAACTAAACCGAAACCAGGAAAAGTTGTCGAGCAGCCGAAAGTAGGAAAAGCGTTTTTGCTGTGGTCCCCGAAAAGCCAGGGAAATACAGTAGGGTCGGGGTGGTATTTGAGCAAATTCTGTGCCTTGTTGTGGTCAGTCACCCCTAACTGAACGCCATGCCCAACCAACCCCTTGGCGTTTTTGGAGCATATTTCTCGTTCAACTTGGTTTTTGTTAATTTATTTCAATTAGCACAAGAATGTGACGCAAACAGTTTCCGATGTGGCAGCTGCAGCAGAAAGAGCATCGGCAGCAGCACGACTGACACATGTCATGTGTATTCGTACGCCCCCTGGCCCCGTATTAAGCATACGCCACCGGACAAAAGGCAACTTTGCCCGGGGCCTTGCTGCCTTTTTCCCCGCTACTTGATTTTATGGCGCGTGACAATTGTACTGGGTTCTTTTTTTTAGAAAAAGAGAACGGCGAAAAACCCCAACAAACCCTCCCCCATTCTCGCATTTATTGTAGTGCAATTGCATTTAAATTTGCCAGCGAATTTCGTTTAATTAACGTCAACCCGACTTGTGCCCCATGCCAAAGCGTATTGTTGTTTGTTTGGCAAGCAATGAGGCATGACGTCCCGCTATGAACTTAATAGAGAATCCCCTGGATCCGGTGATTTGCTAGCTAAACAAAACCAAAACTTTTGCCCACATGACTCGTTAAACTTTGGCCAACAATTTTCGGTAGTAATCGAAACATTTTGAACCGGTCTGCAGAGAGTTTACTGCATAGTTGCACAAAATACTTGGCAGGAACATGCTGAGCATCGTGTTTAGTGGCCTGGTACTCCATAAAGCAAAGTTTGGAGCTTATGCAGAGTGGGGGCGACGCATCCTTTGTCCAAATATTGGGATCCGGGCGCTTTTCAAACGGCGGTTAGATCAAAACAACGACATTGCGAAAATTTATGAGCTACACAATACAAAAGAGCGGGGCCAGAACTCACATGTGGCAGACACGAGACGCATTGGTTTGAAAAACACAGCGACGAGAGACAGACAAGCGGCCCCGAATCGTTGAATAAAAAACCAACACGAAACGAAACGAAACTGAAATGAAATGAAATATTTCATTTTATGCTCATAATAATGACACCAGCTTCGGGGGCTGGGACAGAGGCAAAAATGTTATAAAATACTTGATTATGCGAGCCATTCACAGACTTCTGTCTAAAATGTGTGAAGTTTATGAACTACCCAATGGCGGGCATTGTAAACAAACCGGAGACCCGAGTGGAGGCACATCTGGAGTTGTTTCAAGTGCCCGCCCCATAAAAAAGACATCAATTCCGAGTTTGTTTGGAAATAATAATCCGAGAGGCGGCAGAACGAGATCTACGCGAAACTTATTAACAAAGTGATCCAACAAAACATTGTAATTATCGAGCCGAAGACCCAAAGCAAGACTTGGCCAAGGGGCAGCCTCCGGAGCTCCGGATAATCGGCCACTGAGCGAGGGCTTCTCTATATAGCTCGAGGCTATTCTCAGCAGCAATCCGCAATTAAACACTCGAAATGGACTTGGCCATGGCCCAAGTGGAAGCTCAATAGGATCCGCATTTCGGCTCTGCTCTGTATACCCATTAACTGCGTCGAGGATACTGTGGGATTGTGTGAAACAAAGTTAGAGCACTGTCAGAATTCTTACTAGTTGAATTTAGCTATGAAAATACTCTTTAAGATCTACCGGAAATATTTAGAGAAATACAAAAATTTAAACAGAAAAAAAAACGAACTACGGGAAGCCAAAGTTTATATATATCATAACTGGCTAACTAAACTTGTTGACTATTTTTAATGATGTAAAAATGATATGTATAAAAATAAAAATATAAGCCTCAAAAATAACAACTTTCTGCGGTGCAGACTTCTGACTAAAATTATCATACCCTGCAAAGGAATAAATATCATAACTATTCTTCGATCTAATGATTTTGTTTAAGATAACCTAATTATAAGCATGTATTTTTGTGAATGATCATGTTATCTTTATTGTCAAGAAATCTTATGAAGATTGGTAATAGCTGTCTGAAGAATTATAAAAAGTTGATAACAAAAACACCCGCAACTCTTGGGTTTCTACTAAAAATAGAGCTACGAAACAGTTCTAATTCATATTTAAATATATTATTATGACCACATATCGTACGGCAATGTCAAACCCAAATCTCTTTAGGGACAAACTCAGAGTTTATCAGCGAAAAACCTATTTAAAAAAACTTTCTTTGTTGAAATTACTTTTTTATAAGAGATTACCTATATCTAAACTCACATAAAAAGTAATACTTTTATTTCTTTTACTAAAAGGTCACCTTTACGCCCAGTGCATGGCACCTCCTTAGTTGGCTCATTCCCAAATCGGGACTGCAGGGTATCCCCCGGCCAGACCCTCTTACCATTTAGCACTCTTGTTCGTTATTTTCGCACATGTTTGCATTATGGTTCATAATTATAGGCGCTGCTCTCGTGTGCCAGTATATTCCGGGGCAGCAGGGGTACTGTGAATGTCAGAAGTTATGGCTTCCGAAGTGGGCGTGTGCCACAGCCCCTCTGCGGCTCTGAAACATTCTGTGGGAGAGCGCACGAAAATGAGTTGGCAATAATCGCCGTTGGCCACACCAAACTCCGACTCCGACTCCGATTCGGACGCCAACGCCCACGGGCGCAGAACACTTCGCCACTTCGGATCGAGATGGGAGCCGGGAGATAGTCCGAGTCCACCTTTCTACCCCCGGACTGAGGAAACCCTAAGATTTTTTAAGTACTCTGCGGCCTTTGTTTTTTGTGATTTCCAGTGAAACATGAAAACGGCAAATGAACTACGAATGGCCGGGAATAACTAACTACTCAGAGAGCCCCTTCAGATGGGTCAAAGGCCGCTGATAAGGCGGACAAGCGGCTCGAAAAAGAAAAAATAAATAATAAAACTAAAACCCAAAAAACGCGTGGCATGTAAGATCGTGGGGCTGTTAGAGGGGCTTTACGTACAGGAAAGCTTTTAGGAATTCGTTAAATGAGGCTATATATTTTTAAGAACCTTAAAAGTGTATATATTTCTTATTAAAAGTGCATTGTGAATAATCAGGCTGTAAGTTCAAATAAAATGATTCAATAAACAATATCTACAACATATTAAATGTTCTTTGAATATTTAGATCAAGCTAATAATCTCTACATAAGTTATCTGAATATGCCTTGAGGTATTTTTCTCCTAATGTTTTAACAAAAGTTTTCCACTGTACCCCTTCAGAACTTACTATAGTTATCACAGCTCACTAGTTTCCCTTTTTCCTTTTCATTTTCCTCCAACCTACAATGCCACTCGAAGTGATGTAAATTTTGACAGAGCAAACAATTGAAATGAGACGAAAAACCTGGCGCTGAAAGGTGTCTTCTGGCATATATCCCTCTCTCTATCAGAACGCATATAGCCCTCTCTTTCTCGAACATGTCTCAAGTGCGTGCCACAGGGAAAAAAGAGGCAACGCCTGATTAATTTGAACTGATAAGGCTGTCATTTGGCTTTTGTTTGACGTTGTGTAGGCTGAGCTGGAACGTTGCGCAGGCGCAAAACATTTTCCAGGTCATACGCCCAAGAGACAACAACTACAACAGCAGCGCCGCAAGGTAACAACATTAACAACAGAGCATTCCCTTTATCTTTATCGCATTTTGAGTGAAACATGAGCAATGTTGTTGAAATTGCTGTTGTTGTTATTGTACTTTACCGCCAGCCACGTTCGAAAACAATTACCCCGCAAAGCAAACCAAAACCAACAAGGAATCTGACACAGAGAAATGCGCACAGAAAGAAATAAGAAATTATAATACTTAAGAAATAATTATTAAATTACAATGAAATAAAAATCTAAGAATTACGTAACCAAATAAGATACTTGAAGGTGTTTTAATTTGATTCTGTAAATTATTTACTGTGTACAAAATCATTACAGTGAATATTTAAACTTGGATAAAAGTATACTTTTAAGTTTACTTGTTTATAAAATCTAGTTAAAACTGAAATAAATCCAGAGTTTCAAAAGGTCAGCTTTCAGAAATGTTTAAAACATTAAATTATTAATTAATTCCAAATCCACGCTTAATTTATTTCCGTGTAAAGCGATAAGCATCGAGAAAAGGTTTTTAACGCATCGTCAACATCGCCACCAGCGAGCAGCAACCACAACGCCCAGCGGCGACTTTTAACAACTGGCAAGGGGCAAGCGGCAACCTCTGTTCCATCGTTCATTGGACCAGGTCCAGGTCCAGGTCCGTTGCAAATTCGGCGTATAGCCGTTGACGGAATCTGCCAGGAAACACTGACCAGGAGTTGGGCCAGTCCTGGAGATCGGCGGGATGCGCCCTAATAAAGTTGTCCGGCAATGTGGCTGACCACATGGCCGGTGTTGCATGCATTTTCTGCTGATCGTTAAGTATCTTCGGCCAACGCTAATAGCTTGCAGCTGTGCTCTGCTCAACTACAGTATCTGCTGGCGATCTGCGATCGCAAAAGAAATCCTTTCCCCCAGCCTCCGACCCCTCGTGAAAAGCCGCCCCTGGAAAAGAGCTGCGAGGCTACACATAATTTAGCCAAGTTGGGGCCATAAACTGCAACGGCAGCTTTAAATTATGAGCAGGTTGGCAGCAGCAACTGCAGCCGAGTTCATTTCGCTGCCTCACATTTCCAATTATAGACAGAGAAGCATATTTCACTCCAAGTTGGGGGTAAAAGGAGCAGGTGTTACCCTGGAACTTAGTCGATATTTCTAGTTGGGAGAGTTTTAGGAATTTGTGTTGGTTGATTCTTAAGTTTTTGGTATTCAAACTTCGATAGAAAAAAGAAATTGAGATAGGAATCATATTTCAATAAAACGAACAAATCCTTTAAAGTATCTAGTTAGTAGCTAACAGTGAGAAGCGCCGAGAAGGGCGCTGTTGTCTTAAATGTTATCTAAGTTTAAAGTTGTATTCTTAGCACCTCTGGCCACCATATACCCCTCCAAAAATGTATAGGCTACAGGGTAGCACATGGCAGTTGATCTAGTCTGCTGGTCGTTTCACCTGTTGCTGATGCTCAACTGATGGCGATGGCGAGGCTGGTGATGCGGGAATAGCAAACCCCATTCCGCATCCACGCCCCGATCACTGGCATGCACAACATAAATTCAGGGGCTGGCTCACTTGGGTGTTGGAGACCCAAGGCCCAGCCCCAGCTCTTGCTCCATCTCCTCGGGAGCTCCTGCTGCTGCACTAATTTATAGTTTGCGGACTAGCCGAGTGACTGACAGGCAGGCAGGCAGGGAGACTGGGATGCTGGGATGCTTGTACTGAAATACTGAGCGAGTGAAAGACTGAAGGACTGACAGGCCGCGAGGACACTCCGCCAGACGGACAAATTATTTGCTTGCCTGCGTTGGCAGCCTTTTTCGGCGGCTACTGGTTTGGCGATTCGGCATTTCGCTGGCAGCCAAAACTGAATGCAAACCGAAGAGTTGACAAGGCTGGGCGACGATAAGCATCAGATACTTATACTGGGACATGGCCGGGCCTGCGCATCTACGAGATACTTTGCGTTTCTTATCGCCGATCGCCTTGTTTCGGGCATTTTCTCGTGTAATTTGCGCCTGGTCGACGGCTGTGCATACAAATGAGCCCCAGAAAAGACCCCTAAAAATACAAGGCTTACTGCCCGAACACTTGCTGTCGGCCTCTGAGACGATACCAAATCCTTTGCCCAAATACCCACCAGAGGGATTCAATTAAAATTATGATTTTGCATAAATCGAGAGCATGAGAACCGGGCTTTGGGGGAGTCGCCGCAATTTGTGTCTAATGAATCACTTGGCCGCAGCCAACCACAAATTAAATGGATTTCGGACAAAAGAAACCCATCCGCTGTTAGCTCCGCGTTCGTGGGCGGCGCCAAGTCGAAGTGAAAAATGCCGGGTGCCTTTGTTATTGCCACTGGATTTTGGATTTGTATTTCGGTTACGACTTTATCTCTCACTCACCAACATTGTGGTTAGAAGTGATGAATGAAAATCCGACAGAGAGTCAAGAGGGAAAAAGAAATGCGTGTGCCACAAAGCCAAGAGGGGATTTCGGCTCTGCCAGCACCAAGGCACCCGAACTTCATTAAATTCGGAGATCCGTAAAATATGCAAAGGCGTGCCCGGTCGAAGCAGATTATCGGCGGGGCCACGGCTGCAAACGGACTTTTAATATATGATAATTAATTCATTATCGATGCTGTGACGATGCTCCAGACGGCCAGGCGGGCAGACAGCCGACCGGCAGACAGGCCGACAGGCAGGCCGACAGCGCTGACAAGGATTTCACTTGCAATTAAAACGAACAAGCCACAAAAATTGCAGTCAGTCCCAACTCCGGCTCCTTGTTCTCCTGCCAGACAGACAGACTGGGGTCTCCTGGTCTCCTGGTCCCGTGGTCCCCTGGACTGCTGGCTTCCAGGCAGCCTTCCTTCATTCATTAAAGCGCGCCCCAAACTGAGCCCCGACATGGACTAAAAACTGATTATCTGCATATAAGCCAACTAAAAACTGGATGCAGCGAGAAGGCAAAAAATAATTGCCCAGAACTGTTTAACATATCACGAGAGTCCACCAAGAGGGGGCTGGCCGGGGGACGCGGCCGTCGAGTGAGTCTTTTATAAAAATTCGCAACATGTCATTGGATCCGATGCCGTATCGTGAGGCACCCTCAACTCCCGGGAACGGATCGGACCGCTCATTGTCTGCTCAGGACATGGCCACGGACATCGACGTGGATGTGGACGCGGACGTAAACGTGGACGTGGACATGTCAATGTCTATCTGCCTCTGTCGCTCACAGTCGCCGATCCATATCGCTCGAAAGTTAACGCTTTAGCGGCTCAAACATGGCTTTTAGCGTTAATTAACAACGAATTTTCGCAAAAATGCAAAATGCGCGCGGCAACAGGAAGCTGGCCGAACAACAAGTAGACAGAATGTTCGCTGACACGAAGCCGATAAGCCAGGCCAACCGCAGCAACATCGATGTGGCCAACAAGTCGAAAGACATCCAAGTTCAAGGACCCTCGAGGTGGATTTGGGGCTCCAATAGCTCTCTGGCATGCAAAGTTCTTTTCTCTTTGGTAATGGGAAGTCTTATTCAAGTTGGGCGGACTTTGGGAACATTTTAAGTGAACATTCTGTCAGTTTATTAATCATTTCATTGAACCAATTCAATAGAGTTGGGTTTCAGTCACCCTTTTTACTTACTTCTTTCTGATTACCTTACTCTTGGTATTGAAATATTTATATTTTTATATATAGAAGAACCTTACACATTTATTTGTACATTGATTTAGCTCTTAACAGTGAGAATCTCCGAGAAGAGTGCTGTTATGCATAAATTAAGAAAAATCAGCATTGCTTCTAACAGTGAGATTCGCTGAGAAGAGCTCTGTTAACCAGAAAGTAAGAAAAAATCACTGTTAAGTCGTAGGAAGTAAGTTGCTAAGAGCTCTGTTAACTAAGAATTATGCAAATAGCCATGTTACCTGTTTCGAAATAAAAACACTGAATTGTTATTAATTTTTAATAATATATTCGTTTTTATTCAAGCAAACTAAAAATTAACAAACTTGTTTAAACATTTCTTGGTTAGATCTGAGCACACTAGACCTATACTATATACACGCATATTGCTACTCTAGGCCGATTCATTAGACTGCATTACAGTATTACACAGCAGAGGGTCAGGCGGTCTCTCTGGAGCTAAGCTAACTTAAACGTAGACTAGACCATTAATTTAACTACGAACTAGGGCGGCCGGAACGGGCCGTGTAACGCTATAGGGAAGCACTTGGAAGTGTGTTGGAAGATTGCAAGACCTAGAGCTACCGTGAAACTTAGACCATTAGGAAGCACATCTGTCGAGCTGGAAGCCGCTCTATTTATATACACAAAGAACCGTTCGTTACTCGTATACCATATACACTTAATGTTAAATCACAGTGGCGAGATTTGTTATATTTTTTAGACGCCTGCCCCATCGGTTCACAACCGATCCGGCGGCAGACGTGCGCCTGCAACAGCCAATTGGGATCCAGACCAGGATCAGGATCGCGGCCACCCAGCTCATCTGGGCGGGCAGAAGCTGAAGTAGGGAAAGAGCTGGCAGTGCAGGGAGTAGAAGCGCTTGGGGTCGGTCTTCAGGTCGAAGCCGTCCACCTTGATCACGTTCCACTGGTTCTTCATGTGCGCATAGCTGAAGGACACCTGGTCGTGGAACGTATCCTGGCGTATGAACTCCATGGGCTCCAGATGCGAGTGGAAGTTGTCCACCACAGTCAGGGGAACCTTGAGCAAGTGTTCTATAAATCGAAGAAGAGGAGAAATACATATGAAAATTTGCCCCTTTGAACACAGTAATTCTTCAGCGGAGAAGATGTATCTTCGTTAGTGAACTCACCTATTATGAAGCCCATTGTGACATCGTCCGGAAAGCGAATCTTGTCCCCGATGCTGATGAACTTGCCGCCACCTGCTATGGGCAGCATCTTGAGGGTCAGGGCCCGGCTGAGACAGAAGCCAGCGCCGCCAGTGGCGAACCAGAAGGTTATCTTCTTGTTGGTCGTCGTGTTCTTCTGCTGGTCCGAAGGAGAAGAGAGCGGGGAAAGAAACGAGATTAACGGAAGAACTGGCTCATGAATGGAGGATGGCCCAGAAAGACTGGACCAAAGGATACACCAAAATAAATATCGATACTTTTCGGCTCTGCTTTCTGGTTTTTGGCAATGGCCCAGGGAAAATTGAGCCGAAAAAAGCGGGCAGTCAAGCTGGCCTGGCCTGATTAATTGACCATGTAAATGGACATGTGCGAGGTGGAAACTTAATACATGGGTCTGGCCAAAGCGTAAGCCGAGACTTGACAGGATCTCCCTCTCTCCCGCAAATGAAGCGTAAAGTTTGGGGTTTTTTCATATTATTTTTCTTAATTATTCATGCAGCTCCGATCAGGGCGCACTACCTGGAGCGTTGGCCAAAAGGCTTACGGTTCCAGGCCAGCCCTGGTCGCTGCGTCGGAGCGTGGATCAGCTGGCCATATTTCAAATGGCGCAGAGTGGAAACAAGTTCGGATTCGGAGCCAAACTGGGACTCGGACTGCGATTGGGGCTGCTGCTGCCGTCGGTGCTAGTGCCGCGCCAGATCATATCGGTTATTAATGATAGCTTGCGCTGGCAGCTGGAAGCCAAATGGCGGCATAGACAAATGGCCATGGTGGCCACATAAATAACGGCCTGCCGCGGCCCAAGCTGGATCGGAGCTGGAGCTGGAGCTGGGCCCGGCCAGCAGATGGAGAAAGGCGATCGATCGCAGTGGGACTTGTAATTACGAACTCTATATAGGAAAATATGCAGAAATAACAGGCATTTGCACTTACGCTGTCCAAGTGGATCTCCAGCGGCGACGAGATGCTCGGCTTGCCCAGATACCAGTCCACGCTGGGACTATACTCGTCCAGGAGCTTCACCAGCCTGGGCACATTGACATAGTTGTCATCGTCAAAGTGACAGAACCACCTGGAAGTAACAGAGTTAGACACACATTACCAAATCTAGTCTCGAAAAGAAAGTTACATTTACACCTAAATACTACATTGTTACACAATGCCTGCGAACGTGGAACTGACGCTGGAGGAGCTGACCAGGATTGCCCTCGGGGTGCCAGAGCTGACACACACCAACGTGGCCGTGCTGCACAGCCTGCTGAATGTGCTCCTCAAGAAACTCAACTGCCAGCAGGATGTGGTCAGTATCAGAGGCTTCGAGGGCAAGTGCATGGAGCGGATCCTAGAGCAGTCTAAAATCTCGCCGCTGGCCTTCGACGTGGAGTCCATTGTGCCCATCTCGGAGCAACTGGACAAAGTGCAGATGATGGAGCAGCGCATCCGGCAGCTGGAGACCAAGCTCGAGTGCCACTTCAAGCAGATTCGCATCTGCAACAAGGCCAAGGACCAGAAGTTCAGGATCCACAATGCCGAGCAATATGCCACGCCCTGCGAGGATCTCTGCACCACCTGTGACGAGGACAACAAGATCGCCTGCAGCCTGCTGGCCAACGTGGACTTCATGAAGAAGCTGATGCGCTACATAGCCAACCCGATCATCGACCAGATGGAGCAGATGTCCCGGAAGCTAGAGAGGTTCTATGCCACGCTGCAGGAGTTCCTGCGGGAAACCAAGGCGCTCTTCGAGCGCTTGGAGCTGGTCAAGCAGTGTGTGGTGGAGATCGAGGGCATACGGAAGCTCGTCCAGGAGTACAACATGACATTTATCGGAACGATGGAGGAGCTGCAGGACATGCTGGACAGCAAGCTGGACAAGGTGCACATGCCGGCGCTGAAGAAGTACATCCGCGACCGCTTCGACGACCTCGAGACCAGGCTGCACCTCCTCGAGGACAAGGACGAGTGCCCGCGGGCAGCAGGCTTCATTAACACCGGCCTCACTTGCCTCTCCTGCAGCAACAGGCTAGTGGGAGCAGATGTCGGTCCCCAAGTCATTGGCCTCCTCCCGGATGCTCCGCTCCGGAACGCTAAGAACGGACCGTCCACCTGCCAGAAGAGCGTGGTGTGCCGCGCCGTGGAGAAGGAGCCCTCGCTGATGATGCGGGTTAATAAGCTGGATCTGAGTGTCCTGGCCGAGCGACTCAGCCGCCCGGCCACCGACAAGGTGTGCAAGCTGCCCGACGCTAATGACATCCTCTATGGCGTTCGCAACTCCGGCGTGTCCAATCTGGCTGGATAGTAACCCCCATTTTTGTGTCAAATTGATCCGTTTAGCCAATAAAGCATATGCGGCCCCTCTCAAGGCCCTTTCCGTTAAGCCGCATAAAAAGTGCACTAATTTAGATTGCAATTACCGAGGCGGAGGCCGAGGGCACGATAAAGATCCGCGGGTCTCCCAAGGCAGCTGCAGTTTTTGTAGTGACAAACGATCAGCCATATCCGGTAGCCGGCGGTGAACTAATGATGGCATTAAGCGGCCCCAGCTGGGAGCTCCAGCTCGGGCTCTGCTGGCCCTCATCATCATCCTGGGCCCGGATCTCTGTCCATGCCCGACTGGGGGATATTCGTTGGGAGATACCCTAACAGCGATTTGCAAGTCATACTCTAGGGATGCTAACCAGGAATGGTATATGTTCACTTTTAGAGTTGTGATTAAGCTAATGTAGTTTCTTGTTTAAAAACCCCCTTTACCATTTAAAAATCTTCTTTCCCTAAGAGTATCTCTTCCTTCGGCCATCCAGGCAGCTTTCTTTGGACTTGCAACTTTCGTTGAGCTCGTAAGTATTCAATAAAATCGTATTGAATCTCGGAGGATTGGCTTGTCTTGTCTTTGCGTCTGTTGGGTAATTTAATATAATTTTTATTGCATAAGCCGCGATTGGAACCAGGTGGCAGTGGAGTGTGTGTGTAGAAGCAACAACTCCTAAGCCTGGCATTCATAAATTGCCTGCCTGCTGCTGTTGTGGCTGCCGCATGCGATGTCCGCGACTCCCCGATTCCTGCCTCTATATAGCATGAATATTGCCATTCCCTGGCACTCTTAGTCCTCGTACAGCTTCGTGACGCATAAAAATGCGCGTTTAATTTGCTTAATTATGCAGAGAGCATAACCCAGTCGGCAGCTGCTTTCCCCTGTGTTTCCATCCAAATTGAAACCTAGCCGCTATTTTATGTTCGATGTCGTTTAATTAACGCCAGCCCCGTCTTTGATTTCGTTGGCATTTATGAAAATGTTTTCATTTGGTGTTTTCATCGGTTCCCCGGGCTCGGGTTATCGATTCGGGGATCGCTGATGGTGGCTTTCCTCCGATTCTCTGCCTCGAAACTATTTGTTTGTTTGTTTGTTTGTTTAGCTCTGCCGGTTTCTCTGTTTCACAGTTTATCTCTGCATCGGATTGCACTTCTTAATGCAGAGAGAAAACTATTTGATGACTAAGATATATCAATATTTTAAAATGTTTAAATCGAGTTTCATAAATGAATTTGTAGTAACAAGGAAAGTATTGTATACGTATTGTTAGAAACATTTGATATTCTGTCATATTCAATATATGTATTGCTAACCAGTCAGTAAAACATTTAAGAATATTACAAAAGTCATAGCAAAATCGTAAATCCTTAATCAAAGTAAGCTCTCATAATTTCTCTCTCTGAAAGTCAACTGCTCAATGGCTTTTTCTCCCAGTGTCTCTGAGTGTGTGGCCATTGGCCGAGAAAAAATTGAAATGCGAAACGAGTGCAAACTTTAGTTTATTTCCATAGCCGTTTTTCCAATTATTCGCGCTGCTGCCGCGGCTGCCGTTGCCATGGCTTTTGCCTTGGCTCCAGCTCCGGCTTCAGTTATATTTGCTGCTGATGTGGGCAGATTTCGATCAGCTGCCAGCTGGGTTCTCCCCCTCCGAGCCCCTTTCACCCACGGCTGCACAGCCACATCCCAATCCTCTGAAGAAAACCCGCTGGCGGGGCGTTGGCGGCCATTCCAATCCACATTGCAGGCGAAATGAGTTTATGTCTGGGGCCACAATAAAAAATGATTGACGGGGCACTTCAAGTCGGGCGAAAAGGAGATATATCTGGAGATATATGCCGAGCTGCAGGCCCCGGTGCCCGGGCTTAATAGATTTCGCATTAAGAGCGAGGCAACTTAGTAAGGAGCGCACACTCCGCGCTAAAAGTATTTTGACAGCCGGTCGAAAAGATAAGCGATCGCCAAAAACCCAGCAGACGACGATGACGAACTGATTTCATTCCGTTTCGTTTTGTTTTCGGGTTTTGGGTCTCGCTCCTTGGAGGCTCTCCTGCAATTAGCAATAAGTCAGCTGTCATCTGGCCGGGCAGCAGAAAGTATCTGTCCAGAGTCGAGTTTCGCTTCGCGGATTGATACAAATCAATGTGTCATGATGTCTGCGCTGCCCCTTCCCTCTCGCTGTCTGTTTTTGTGGGGGCAGACAACAAGATATTTACATTAAGCAGCAGCCGCCGCACAACCACTTAAGTCAACCGAACTGCTCGCCTCATTAACAAAGGCAACAGCCACACGAGTGGCGACTGCATCTCCGGCCGAAAAGGGAAATTAATCTTTCCATTTCGAATGCAGTCTTCGATGCTTTCCATTGGGAGTATGCACAGGGAAAAATCAAAGTTAACAATTGAATAACTGCTTATAAATGTTGTGAGATTTATTATATAATATATATAATAAGGATCTATCAATTTGTATTTGAGAGAAGAATGTGAAATATGTGAAACATTCGATAATAAACCAGAGTAGACATAAGACCAGTCCAGTAAATTGTTTGTAGTCTGTTTTGACCCATCAGACTCATCATTTAACTTCGCTACCTGTCATACTGCAAATTTGTCGCAGGTATATACCAGAGTTTCATAAATCTCATAGAATTCACAATATATTTTCCTTAGTTATCATCGAAACTCCTTAATTTTTTCCTGTCTCCATGAGTCAGTTATCAAGAAAGACGTGCGCCTGCGCAGATGCACTCGCATTTCTCCTTGGGCGCCTGTTGGCGGACAATTGAAACGCATTTGTCAACTGGCGTCGTTTCGAGTCTGACAAAGCAAATCATTAATTCTGAGGCTCTGTGTGGGTGTATATTGGGTCTTGTGTCTTGTAGCTGGCGGACACTCGCACTTGAGCTGGCAAATTGAAGGCAATTGCCGGCGATTATGCGAATGGGTGTGGATTTGAGTGTGGGTGTGTGGCGGGGAAGGCGCTAATTGAAATGTAGAGCAAAGCACAGCCACTTCCCGGATGTGGAGTAGCAATTGCATTTCCTAGTCAAACTCCACACACACTTACACACGAATGTACGTCTGGTGTTGCAGTTGCATTTGCAATTGCCGCGAAATTGCCCGTTTCCGCTCTGCCACAATTTCTGACAAAGATTTCGGATCCCATTTTTTCAGCCGCGACACAATGTCAACATATGCCCGTTCTCCCCTGGCTCCGCGGAATCAATTGAATAATTGGGATTGTTGTGGTGTCGTGGCTGTGTTTGTTGATGCCACAAGTGGCAAATAAATGAAATTGATGCGTTTCTAAACTGGCTGGGGAAGTGTCGCGCTGAGTGCACTGCTGGTACTTCTTCCCCTAAAGGAAAACGGGGAAAACACTGGCAACTTCACACGCATCTCTCACCCGGGCACTCTCTCTATAAATAGCTGCCCCTGGCCGCAAAAACCGTGGAAACGGGGGAAAATTTTCTCACACACACAGTGCTGCGGCAGCATCTGGCTTGGCTTTTCACATATGCGCCACTCCGCCCCAGGAAAATCCCATCAGCGAGTGCATTACGGAGCAGCAACATCAACAAGAGTCACATCAACTGCAACTGCACCATCAAAACCGCGATTAAAAGTGTCACAGCCTTAGATGGATGTACAGTGAATGCTCGGTAGAGTGAACACCGGAGAGTGACAAGCTCTTAAGTCTTAAGAGACGAACTATATGAAAATAAAGAGGAATTCTTCTAAAACTAAAACTTGTTATTGAGTAATAAATATACTTTAAAGGCACCTATAGTTATTGTTTGCAGTAATCTCGTTTCCTGTACCGAGTGTTCCCTGTAACGCCATCCAGTGTGAGTGCGACTGTAACTCCTCTTTCCCTCTATTATTTTACGACTCAGTGTGGGATTAACTTAACTTACTATAAAGGGTGAAAGGGGCCGCCTGCCCTGGGAAATTTCATTGATGAACCGCATCGAAAGCGGGCGAATCGAATTCCCACGCACCCTCAGACCGATATAAATCCACATCCAGAGTACGTCCATATGCAGAGCCAAGTGGCATGCAGCATTAACATCATCATCATCGGGGCCGACTTGATTGATGCCCCATTCCAGCGGAGACCTTCCTTCGGCACCATTTCCCTGCCCCATTTACATTTTATGCTGTGAATATTACGCATAATACGTGTTGTAATTACACCCGAAAAAAGGGGCGCTTATTGTGTCAAAATGTTGATTACGAAACGTGCCCGGTCGCCTGACGTATCTACAAGATGTGTGTGTATCCGCAAGATGCGTCACAGGGAAAGGCAACGGACATGGGCAGGGGCTCGGGAACCTCAGCCTCGGATTGCAATCAGATAAGTGGCCGTTTATACAATTGCCTGACAAGTTTTGCCAGCTAGCACACATTATTATTTGCCCCGAGTAGCCGAGTATCTGAGTATCTGGTATCTGCTGGATATACTTTAGGTGTGGCCACACACCCAACGAACCCGACCGAGCACACACACATGCACGAAGCCGGAGATAAATTAGAACTTGAAACAAATAAATCGAAAGAGATTAGGCCAGGCAGCTTTGAGAAAGGAATTTAGAATCGAAAAAACACACAAAACTAATTAATAAATTCCCCTAAGCCCCGGCCCTGTGAGTCGAAAGCAAATGTCGCGCACAGTGGGGGCACAGCGAACCCTTGGCGCCTCCGTGGCCTGGAATTTGTACACGAGGAGAAGTTGGGTCCGACTTCCAGTCAAAAAGAGCTGTCATCAAGACAAACCTATACAAGACTAAGTTGTAAAAATCATCAAACAGCTCCTTATTATACAAGTTTTTCTCCTTGTGTGTGCCACAGTTCATAATTGATGGTAGCTGTCGGTGATGTTCAATTTGGATTAGTTTTGGAGTGGGAGTTCCCCTCCCCTGAAGGAGTCTTGAGTGACGGGCCAGGTCATCGCCTAGTTTTTGACCGTGTCTGTCTCTCTATGACTTGCAGTTGCTGGCCGCTGCCATTGTTGTAATTTTAATTAAATTGCACTAATTGTTTGGTATTATAATGGATACCCAACACCGGCAAGCCCGGCGCACCGACAGCGACTGCAATTAGCCATTCAAGGCGAGCGAAAGGCGTTTCCCCGGCCGCCGCACAGTGGGCCAAATAATTCATGTTTTATGGCAAATAAATTCAGATTGCCAAGACGGAGAAGGCAATTAAAAGAGCTGCCAAGATTTGCATTTAATAGAGCTACTTTTTGCGCGCGGACGCCCCACGGTTGCCTAAAAAACCAATTCCCGCAATGAGCCACATGTTGCTGCTGCCGTGCTGCGTGCGACGACCAACATTCGGGCTGTAAAAAGCAACAAGCGGGGCAGCATGCGGCATACAAGCAGGCCAGCAAAAGCAGCAAAGCAGCGTGGCATAATTGCCAGTTCGAATGCACGTTAATTAACCTCTTTTTCATGTTGTGCCCGGGTTTTCTTCGGCGCTGTTCCCGAGTCTTAAACGTTGCCAATCAGCCCGAAGGATGCCCGGCCGGCCAGTTTCCTGTGCCACCTGATACCATTTCATATTTTCAGCGATGTTTGCTCCTTTCTTAGCTTTAATTTTGGACCCACCAGCAAGAGCCAGAGCTGGGGCTGGAGCAACTGCCTCATAACTGCACATTTTCATTGCTGGCCATTTACTTTGTTTCACTGCTGCTGTTGCCGGAGTCGCTATTGATTGCATGCTCCGCGCTCGTATAATGACAGTTTCAAGTTCTAAGCCAAAACGGCAAGTCAACTTGAGATGAAAGCAGCCATCCAGCCATCCAGGCATTCAGCCATCGTCATCGTCCAGGCCCCAGCCTCATCTCCCCATCATCTGGAGTCCAAGCATGTCCGAGTTGTTCTAGATTTCCTCATGATGTTGTTGCCGCTGCTGCTGCTGCTGAGTCGCTGCTCAGTGTAATTACAAATAAGCGAAGCGGCGGCAGGAGGAGGCATTCCTAGGCTGCTCCTTTGGGCGCTAGTTGAAGTGTCTTTTTTTCTGGTCCGCTCCTTTTCTTTCTTGGGCTGCGGTCGCTGGACAAGTTTTGAGTGGATGTTGCTGTGGCAAGTTGATGTTGCTTCTGCTGTTGCTGCTGCTTCTGCTGTTGCTGCTGCTGCTGTTGATGCTTCTGCTGCTGCTGCGTCTTAATTGCGCAAATTAGAACGCATGGCAGCTGCAACACAAACTGGGAGCTGGGTGTTTGTGCTGCCCATGGACAGAATGATGGGCTTCTCCTGCGGTCGCTTATTAAAAGCATTAAAGTCTATTATTACAGCAAGAACCACAAGGAGGAGTCATTGCTCCCTCAAGTTGTTAACCAGAAATGCATCGAATGAACATTAAGCCGGCAAATATGACAACATTTTAGGTACAGCGAGGAGAACCAGAAGAGATTGCTTGTGCTGCTTGTGCTGCTGCTGCAAAGGCAACTTGCAACATGACCTCTTAACTCCCCAGCTAATGCCATAATTCTGCATGAAATTGAAGCTGAGCACACGTATGGATTTCCAATCAATGGGGAAGTATATGCAGTTCACAGGTTCAGGCCTGGAGTTAAGTGTTACTTTCAGTAAATTGAGTTTTTAAATTATGAATTTAATATTTGATTTCACCGAGATACAAAGTAAAAGGAAATCAAAGAATATGACATTTATACGAACATTAAGAAGTACTTTAAAAAAAGTCAATGCTATGTATCAATAAACCCAAACTTTATGTCAGCAAGTTAATAAAAAATGCTTAAATATATATCTAAAAAAAGAGTTTTCAAGATTACAGAATTATCCTAGTACATCATCTTGTATATATTATTACTCACTTCTTGCCGCTCTCCAGGAAGACATCCAATTCGGCGGACATTTTGCAGCAGAGCGCCTTGCGAAAGTGGCCCTGTGAGCATTTCGTGTTGATGAGATGGCCCTCTGAAAATAAAGGAGAGAGAGGAGGCGAAGGTGCGGGATGAGAGGGCTGATAAAGATTGGTAATTAAGCTGGCCAACAGGGAACAGAAGGGCCCACTTCTATGTTAATTAACTAAATGGCCGGGTAACTTCGGGCCCAGAACAGTAGCTTGTTAGCCGAGAATGCCGCTCATATCCAGCGGATACATTTTGTATCGTTTGACAGCTGCCGCCGTCGTCGCAGCCGAAGATAAAGATGCAGGCGGCGGTGCGGGGAATAAAAAGCGAACACAAATAAAAAATAAAAATAAAAAAAGAGTGAAAAAGCAGAGCAACGCACAAAAACTTTTGCGCCTTAATTGGATGAAAATTGTTGAAATATTTAAACACAAGACAACGGGAACGGGGCCTTGGAGCTCCTTATCCTTTGTCCAGCTCCAGCTCCAGCTCCAAGTCCGCACATAACTCAAAATCCCCGAGCGTGTTTAGCCGAATCCTTTCGGCCAGCTATGGGGCCTAATCAAAATACCAAGGAGTCTGTGTGTGAAACCTGAGATCGTCTGCGCTGCGCTCTTCTGGGCCACAGGTTCTTGGCTCTGGATTCTGTCTTCTCCGCTCGGGGTTTGCCGGAGTATGCAAAAATGAAATACAATTTTTTGTGGAGCGAAATTGAAATTTGAACTTTTTTTAATTAAAGTCTGCGAAGGCTGAAAATCGAAGCGCAGGCGAGCTGCAATTCAATTAAAATGCGGGTGAGTGATGAAGCTACCCCGCGCGCTGTTTACCTCTGTCTCTCGAGGAATTTATAAACTTTAATCGGTTTTCGGCGGTTGCCCCAGACAGTGGCCAATATTAGGCGGTGCTGGGGGCGTGGCAGTCGGCTGATGTGAAACTAAATTGAGAACGGACCACGAAAGGGATCCACTGCCGACTGGCGATCTCGAAAGGTAAGAGGTCGGCGAAGGCTGTGCCTGCCCAGGTAAGAGGCTCTTCTTTTGTGATAAATTCGTTCGCTGCCGCTGCCGCTGCCGTCTTCCCCCGCGCTCGGAAATATAATTTTGGGCAAAAATCGGACGGGTCAGGTAAATAAGTAATGGCTTCCTCTACTCACTTGTCTTCTCCTGGTAGTGGTGATCGTCCGTGTCCGTGAAGAACCAGGTCTGCAAAAGAATCAAGAAGCAATCAAGTTAGATATTTGCATAAATGTAGGCAGGCCTGCCTGTCTGTATGTGGCCCATGTAAATTACAAGAAATCGTATCATGGGAATCTTCCGGAGCCGCTCTCGCGAGCCTACTTTTCAGCCGCATAATTATTCGAAGACAAAAAACGCGTTTGGTCAGCTTACAAGCCATCAGATAAGAAAATTCCCACACACCCTGGTGTCTTCGAAAGCGGTCCAAGAAATAACTCAAGCAAAAAGCCAACAGAAGAAACCCGGAGTCCGCCTTTTATGCATCGCTGACTGCGGTAGGGTTCTGAATTCTCAGGAGGTACTGTATAGTTAATGGGTGCTATTTCCTCATTAGTGGCTTTCACTACTATTTCAGGGTTGTATATTGAGTGGGAAAACTGGTTTCTTAAGTTTGCTAAAATATATATTATATATTTAAGTCTCTCATTAAGCCAAAACATATTCAAAATAGAAAGTGTTAATATATAGACCATATCAATATAATATCAAATATTTTGCTTATTTTAATTTAGAATAAAAGCTTAATATTCAGTCAATTAAATATGTAATTTTGTTATAAAGTATTCCAATATGTTATGTTTTTGTTACCTCACTATGGTTTAAAATTATTTTAAGTTTAAAGTTTACGCGATATCGATTTCTCTATCGATGACTATTTCCTGGATCATCCCTGAGAAATACTAGACTTCATGCTTATTAGTCGGTTTCAATATTATTTCAGGTTGTATATTGAATAGAAAATATTGAAAATATAACCTATTATTATTATATCGATTTTATCGATACAGTATCTAACATCCCTTTTTGGATTTAGGTTAAGAGATTTGTAATTTAATTAAGTAATTTCGTTCAAAAGTCTACTTTAATGTTCCGTCTATGTTACCTCACTATGGGTTCAAATTATGTTAAGTTTAAAGTTCACGAGTTATCGATTTCTCTATCGATTGACCCTGGGAATTACTAGACTTCTTTCTCATTAGTGGCTTTCACCGAAAAACCTCCTCATAATCTATTTCGCGACATTCCCCCGGGCCAAGTTTCACATCTATCTCTTTTGGCCCTAATAAATTTGTTAGCCGAACAACTCAATTGGCCGGGGCCTTAATAACTTTTTGCCTTTGCCTTTGCCTTTGTGTCAAATCAGGCGAAAATCGTTTTAAGGCTTTGACAACTACACGAACGGCGTTGTTAGCCGTGTTGCTGTTGGCCATGTTGCTGTTGTTGCCGTTGTTGGTGGAAGTAAGAGGCAATGGCAACAACTTGGGCAAACAATACGCCCGCTCCGCAAGCATTTTGAGCAACGACTTGTAACAGTTAGAAAGTCAACGTTTGCCAGCAGTTCGCCTGCAGTCGGAGTTCTTTATACACAACAGCAACAGCAACAGCAACACACACCAGGCACACCAGCAACACGAACACACCAGCAACAGCAGCAGCAGCAAACTTTTCAACGTCTCCCCGTCTCTTGAATTTTCATGGATTTTTACGAGATTTTTTTCCAGCTCACTTTTTCCACTTTTTCTCGGAGTCTTTGGGCTGGGATGTGCTCCGCCGCTTTGGGGCGAAAAATGTTAACACCATGTTGCCGGCTTGTTGTTGCCTCTGCTCCTATTGTTGCTGTTGTTGCTGATGTTGCCGCCGCTGCTGCTGCTGCTGATGCTGCAGTTGCAGTCCGCACTTGACTAGCTTTTAATTTATGTGACTGCTCCAACTGTTGACAAACAGCATTACAACGTGTTTCGCAAATTTATGGCGAAACTTGGTCGCTCTGATGGAACTCTCCCATAAATAGAGTTCTTTAGAACGTCGAGTTAATTGAAAGCAGCGATTGGAAATGCAGAGACTCGCAAAATCAGGGAGTAAGCCGGATAGATACTTTTACTGGGACAAGTGGTAACTAGTATCGGAATTTTGAGGCAAAATTACTTGGGGGATCGCGAGAAATGAAGGTCAATCGAATGAGGAAAGTATTAAAGAACTAATCTTTACGATAGTCACATTTTCTCAAATAGGTTTGGTAATTTATGGCCACTTCAGTGTCGTAAGTCAAAGGGTTTTTAATAGGGTTTATAAAATAGTTGCAAAAATGCGTCGGTAGATGGATTGATACAAACTTTTCGAATCTTAAATATATAAAAATTAAAATGTTGCTCATTTATGCTATTTAAATACTTGAGTATTTATTAGTTTCTATTATTTGGATAATAATACCATTTTAATATTATAGTTATAGGGATTACTCTTAACCCTATATACCCTTCATAATACCTTTTCAACAGGCTTGTCAACCCACAATTCCCAGTACTCCCAACTTATGGAATATGCATCCAAAGTTCATAAATTTGTCCAACACTTGGAAGCTGAAAATCTGGGCAGCTTGACTGGATTTCCATGGCGTGGCATGCACTCAATCGGAACGAAGCGATTGCCACAACAATTCGTTATGTTTTCGGCGCCCGAGAGGGAAAAACCAGGCATAAAAAAGGCGGCCGAGGAAAAGCACAAGCCAAAAAGCCCACCAAACACACACCAGCTGGCCGCCAGCTCCGGCTCCGACTCCGACTCTGACTCCAGCTACAACTACAGCTCCACTTGGCTAACTGAGTTGTGTTTGGGGCCAGAAAAACAAAACCGAGCGAAAACCGGCAACAAGCAATGCACATTTTCAATGGCGTCTGCGTCTCTAACTGCAGCTGCGGGCCAAAGGCAACTGTGGCCAACCATTTGGCCGAAACCATTCAAGTATTTCAGTATTTTTGGCCATTGCCCGTTGGCGTTTTCCGCCTGTGCAGTGTAAAATTTAATGCCCACCCTTGCGATGCCCGATCGCGCCCCGTGCCCCCGTCCCTGCGGCAGTTTCACCTGGAAGCACGTGGGGTGCGGTCAGCTAGCCGCGCATTTTGTCTGCGGTTGCAGCTGGCCTTACATCTAGACCAGGTACAGCTCCGACTCCCAGCTCCCTCCTCCGCGAAGCCCCAAACTCCACCGCTCCTGACCGACCACATCGAAACGGCGAAACGGCGGCTTTGTCTGCATTTTTCTGCATTGGCCAGGCCCAAACGAAAAGCGGCCGAAACTATAATCTATGAGCAAGGGGGCGTGGACCATGGGATATGCTTTCCAAAAACTGTGTCCAGTGCAGTGAAAGTTGCCAAAATGAATAGTCTTAAGAAGTGACTAATTTCGTCAAGACTTCCAATAAACTTGCCGCCAGTAAACTTTATTGATCGACTTCGGGAAGTTTCCTGGAACTGGGTACCAATAAAAAACTCATAAAATTTAGTTATCTAATTTTTTTATGGCAAATCCATTTTACTTGTGCACAGGCCGTGGCAATAAAATGGAGACAAAGTGAATAAAAGATGTTTAAAATAATAAGAAATTTGTTTGAAATGAACCATAAAAGCAATGAAGATTAAGGTTAAAAAACTTTAAGATTTAATTTAATTCACAGAAATCTGTAGGTAATGTATGAATCCCATGTAAAAAATATACATTTTGCTTAAGTAGCCAAAAGATTGATTATAATTTTCCTGATGAAATAATTAAAATTTTGTAACTTCTATAAACTAAAAAATATACAAATTTCAATCTATAAATAATGACAAAAAATCTGTTCATCGTTAAAAGTTCATAGAGTCAAGAAAACCATCTTATTTAGTTTGATAAATACTCCCCTTAAAACAATTTAAAATCTATAAATTATTGTTAAAGACTCCTCCTAGACGTAAGTGCCGACCATAACTATAGGCTCATCAGCGCTTGGGCGCACGCATCGCTCAATTCAGGAAGCGACCACAAAATCTGGGCGTTTCGCATTCTGCGTAATCTTCTCCAGCTATTCGTTTAGGAAACCACAAAGTCTGAGATTTTAATTATGGGTTTTCGGGCATTCTCAGTCCGCGTTTGTTTCTCCCCCGAAAAAAAAAACCTGTGCCCGCCCCTGTCTTCACCTGAGAATCGAAGCTGCCTCGGGGCACCGGGAACACAAGAGTGTTAAATGCTCGCCAGAGAAACAAGCAAATGAATCAATTACGTGATTTGCTGAACTCTGAGAGGGAGGCAGTCCACTCATAGGTATTCCCCTCGGCATTCAATTGATGCGATGGCAAAGTGATTAACAGCCAATCAAGCGGGACATTCTGAAATCGAATTCAGTGCGGATAAACAGAGCGAAGGGCATCATATGCACAGAGCAAATATGAACTGAATACGAGCGATCCATTAAAAAGGAAGTTCCATGCGGGCTCCGAGGGATTAAAAAGCGAGCGGGACGATGTGGCATGTTGGTGGAGGGAAGAACTCTGACGAAATTGTGTCGCCGCCGGCTAAAGGCAGCAACAATTGAAATTCCAATTTATTGCGAATTGAATTCAATTGAAGAGCATTGAGAGCACAACTCAAACAGAGCAGAGGCCGCCGCCAAAGTTCAGGCACGGGCTGTTACTATATGATAAAGCTCAAATGGATATGAATGCGCATTTATACAGTGCGAGTCAGTGGTGTAAGGTGTAGGGATAAGGTTATAGGAAAAAAGGAAAATCATTGAGTTTACGATTGAAGAGAAATTGAAAATCCTTTCGAAAGATACGACAAAATATGATTACTGAACTAATATAATATACTTTCTGTAAGTTGATTAATATAAAAATATTATCTGTAGACTAAGAATTTTAGAAAGACAAATACGACAAATATATTTCTAAACTATTTGAAAGTGGTCTTAAATAAATTAGGTCTTTTTACAAGTAAATTAAGCTTGAAATATCTCATTATTAAATTAGTCAAAATCGATTACCAAAATAAATTCAAAGAGGTTAACATTAAATGAGACAAAAATGTAATTTCAAACGAAAATAAATATCAAAATTCACACCAAAATTTAATACAAATAATTTATAAAAAATAAAATCATTTGAAATTAATTTAGTTTGTAATTTAATTATTTCCTCTTGTAATCACCTTTTTGAAACGCACTTTACTAAATAAACATCTGTGGAATTGTGTTGTATCTTGTGCGTTGGCGGCACACTTTCGGTAGTTCGTCCGCTGACTATTGTCATTAATTGGGCTTTAATTGGCATTGCAGGCCCGTGCACATGAATCCGGGAAGGCAAATCAGAGTGGGGACAGCTCAAAAGCTTGAACAACGAGATCGGACCAAGTGTCGTTCTTGTTTGGTTTTTGTTTTTTCCCCTCTCATGTTTTAAGGCGGACGAGTGCCGTTTCCTTAGTTATGAGCAGCTGACGCAACCAGATACAAGACACCAAGAAAAATATAAATAAAAAATTTAAAAATATGCCTTAAGTCAATGAAAATTTTAAAATAAACCAGTTAAGGAAATATATGCAAACCTATGTAGAAGAGATCACAATAAATAGTCTATACTCTTAAATTTTCTGACAATTAACAATTTGACAACTAGTCAGCACTTTAAATTAAGTAATCATAATTTTTATGTTATTATTTTACATTGTTCCACCTTTTTTTCAAGGTGTACAATACGTTATGCTGTACTAAATGTACATTCAGTGGACTCCGGCTGTTGCCCATTTAGTGATTCATCACTGGGCCCCGGCTGGGACTGGCTGTCAACGTCCGAAATGCCCAGAAACAGAGCCCCGGACAGATGACTGGGAACCGAGGGACCAGGGAACTCAGAGCCAAGAACCGAGAGCTAAGTGATTCAGACGGCCAAGTGGAGAAATGCCGGCAAAGGAGCCGGAGTTAATGAGATTTAAGCCGCAACTGTGGGACATGGCGCGTTATGAATTTAATAGCCCCAACTGGGGACTTGTCTAACAGAGTTTTACGACATTGTTTTTCCAGGGACCAAGTACACACACATACATGTGGGCCTAATAAAATGCGACAAGCTTTCGGGCCAATCTGGTTTTCCTCAGAACCAAGGAAACTGGTTAACTGGTCTGCCAAACGGGCGGATCAATCAAACAATAAGTCAGGCAGCCAAAACCAAAGCTGAAACAGAGGCTGACTGAAGCCGACTGAAGCTTCATTAAAAGTAAATAGTAAATCAAGAGACAAGATAGAAATAAAAGCAGGCAAGACAGCCACCCACAGGAACACTCCGTGGACAAGCCGTCAAGTCCGAGTTCGGAGATCCCAGCGAGCTGACATTTGACATGCGTCCGCGGACTTTCGACTGCCACTGCTCGGCAGCCGTACAGTGCATGCAAATAGCGAAAAACCTGCTCGCAAACGGTAGCGACTCGCCGGAAAATATCCAAGTGGAAAGAGGAAAAATAAAAACCGAATGCAAAATGCAAAGCGATTTCCCCCTCCTGAGCCTTATTCGGGGCATTCAATCAAAGTCGAGCTGCTGCAGCCGCGGCTCTCCAGTTTTGGCCAAAACTGTTTACAGTAATTTATGCTCATTTGTAAGCATGAAAAATTTGAATCATTCATCAAACGTCCGATAAGCCAAGGGGAGTTGGAGGGGACCTGGCTGGGTACCTTGTCAAGTACCAGATCTCTTGATCTGTAATGGCAAACGCAGTTGGTGTTCGGGGTTTTTAAGTGGCAGCCTGACCTAGGAAAGATTTCGCCAAGATACTTAGCTTTAAGGGGCGCACTTCATATAATAGAGTTTAGGATTTCCCGGAAGCTACTTTCGAGAAGTCAAGCTTTAAATAACACAGATATTTTGTATCTTAAAGATACGGATACGGATAAGGATTTAAGGGAGAAATTGAACTTTGTTTATATTCTAAGAGCAATATTTTATATCTTTTGCTAGGTATTTTCAATGTTCGTAATATTAAGCAGTCTAAGTTTACCTAAAACCAAAAATCAATCTAATTTTCTGTTACTAATTTGTAACCCGTTTTCCTGGACAATAACAACAACAGCTGAAGAAGTTTTTCAGTCAACAAAAAAAAGCCCAGAGTTCCAATTCTTCTCGATTACAAAAACAAGTTGAGCATCAATTCAACATCGGGTCCGACGAGTCAGGCTTTGCCCTTTTATGGGCGCTGTCTTGACAACAACAAACCAAACATTAATCAACAGCAACAATAGCACCAACAATAGCAACTGATAGACAACAACAACGACATGCAATTACAACAAATTGTTTTCGAAAACTGAAGAGCCAATCAAATCGAACGCAACTCGAAGTTGTTGCCTGTCGCTGCTCCACATTGCTGTTAACCACACAGCAAATGACGTGCAACAGCAGCAGCATGGCAACATGAGAGTTTCCATCACCGAGTTTTCCATCAAAATAATTGGCCGGAGGGAAAGAAAAGCCAAGTCAAAGAGGAAAAGATGAGGAGCAGGCCAATTGTTGCCCGGCGATACATGTTGCTGCGGGGAAATGTTGCTGGTTGCTGGTCGCAAGTGCAGGAGCAACTTGAGCGGCTGACTGCCAAACCGAGCTCGTTGCCGGCGAATGTTGTTCCACGTTTAGTGTGGAAATTGCTGCTCTATATGGTCGCCTGCCAATCGATACCGATAACGATAGCCGCTTCCAGCTAAAAGGCCCCCCTCCGCGCCTCCAGCTCCTGCAGCTCCTGAGGGGCTTGCAAATATGACAGCCAGGAAAAGGGGAAAAAAGAACTCAAGCCCCGTGGAAACGTGCTCGTCAAGCATTTTTACAATTTTCAAAAAAGGTACCATGCACGGCGAGCACTCTGTCATGTCCCTCTGGGGTTATTTATTTGTGTTTTTTGGTTTTTCTCGTTTTTGGTTTGCTTTTGTTTCTGTGATGCTGTTGCTGTTGCCTTTGCTGTTGTGACTGGCCGGCGACGAGTGCAGTTTTGTGTAAACAATAACAAAACACATTTGTGACGCGTGATTTTGCATAAGTTGGCACTCGGAGCCGCGTCAGCAACTGGCAGCAATAACCACAAATAAATACGAGTCCTTTCACCCAGACAAAAGGCCCCATTGAGCGGATGGGATTCGATTTAATTTCAAAGTTTAGCACTCAATGAAACCATAAACACAAATCGTTTAAGTTCGCTTTTTTCTTCTTTAAGCAAATTCAAAGGCCATTAACTACCAGTTAAGCCCCAAACGAATGAAGACATTTTTATGGCCAATTAAGCGTTTGCCAAAAAAAACCAACGTATTAAGTTCAAAACAGAAATCATAAATACAACCCGATGAGCAGCCCGACATGAAATTAAGCCGCGAATTCGAATCAAATCAGCTTTAAAACTCATTATGCAAATTAGCCCAGAGCCAAACCTCCAGGCCAGAAGAGTCGCCGAATCTCCAGGTGAGGATCTTGGCCAACCTTTGCCGCTCGGGGCTCACCCCACTTAGCCAATTGTCGCCCACCCAACGGAGCCGCCACGAAATTAGCTCCCACTAATCGGAGATCGATCGACGAACGGATCGCCAGATCGATTGGGAAACCCACCTGATCGCGGGCCAGCTGGAACCAGGTCTTGATGATCAGCGCCAGCCGCGTGTCGTGATAGTTCTTCGTCGTCTTCACGCTGATGAAAATGTCATCCAGCTCGGTGACCGGCGGCTGGGGCGTCGCAGTCACCGCTCGCTGGGAGAGATCGTGGAGCAGCTCCCCGTTCCGGCTCCTCCGGGCCAGCTCCGTGAGCAGCGTGGCCGTGGGCCGCTCGCTGACCTCGATGTCGCTAAAGTTGAAGCTCCGGATATCCTTCCGGATGATCACCGTGGTGGGCGAGGCGGCCGGAGCACCTGCTCCTGCTCCCGGCTGTGTGGGCGTCGAGGACTGCACATACTCCTGGAGCAGCTGGTCGCGATGTGTGGTCATGGGTTCACTGGCCAGGCCACCATCTACCACCTGGCTGTGGGGCACCTGCAGAGATGGAAGTCGGAGTAAGTATTTGATTTATCACTTGAAAAAAAGGGAAGGCTTAAAAAATTTAAATTGTTTTAGATTTCAAAGAAGCTTAAAATTATGACGAATAATATTAATAAGCTTAAGTTGAAGAGGATTTTAAAATATTAAATATTTGAGACAGCTTCTAGGAAATTTAAATAATAAGTTATTTAGTTGAAACCGTAACCCATAACCTTTTGAAAGCCTTTAAAATCTTGAAAAAATGTAAACCTTATTTTTGGATTATAAAAGTTCTATATGTGGTTTCTAAACTATCTTTTTTCTTTCAGTGTTGTCCCGGTGGAACATTATGAGTGGCGGGAGGGCTAATGTAAATTTGTTGTGTAAATCGCACGTAGGGCAATAAAAAGATGAAGACGCCCTCGCGCTAGCCAAGACACTCCGACTCCAAGTCGAACTCGAACTGGGAACTCCCACTCCTCGGCTCAGCTCACCCTACCTCGCCTCACTTTGCCACCACTCCAAGCATTTTCACCTGGCAAACAAAGGCGAACTTCAATGGCAAACAACAATGGCAAACAAATGAGCGGCAGCAGGCAGAATAAACAACAGCAACACCGCCATAAATGCTGAGTAAGAGCAAACAGACCGGGATCGGGATAGGGATTGGGACTGGGACTGGGATTGGGATTGGGATAGGGATTTGGAACTGGGATCGGGACTGGAGCCGGCACTGCGAGGGCATAGGGATCCGAAGGGGCACTGAGAGTGAGCTGAACTGCTTGATTAATTTCCACTGATAACAGGTTCATTTGCTTTTGTTGTCGGCGATTCTTCAATTGCTCTTCTTCGCAGCGGAGATTTCCCCAGTGCTTTTTTAATGGCCCCGTCCCCGGAATGGGGACAGGTGGGGAGTGGATTGCTCTGATTGAGGCGGACAGATAATGGTTGCTGGGAAGCAGCTCGAATAGGTAATACCCTGGGAGAAAGAAGGCCCAATTGTGGCACTCTCTTTGTACACAGAGAGAAGAAATCGGGGACTATGAAATCTTGTTTTGATATTAGAGTTCATCGAATGGATATAATTAAGAGTAATACCTTAAATGAGATAAGAATCCAATCAATAAACAAGTCTTGTAATTTAAAATGTATTATTTTCTATTAAAAGATATCAATGCATAACTGATTAATGCTCTTAATACTTGTTTGTGATCTTTTAACAGCATACAACATAACGATTACTCTTCCATAGTATTTTCCCTTCTGTATATGCAAATCGGATAGTTGGATAGCAACTTCCGCTATAAATCTAGCACCAACTTCCCTCTTTTGTTACCTAAATTTCTCTCTCTTTTCTCCGACAAGAGAATATATACAGAGCCCCGCTGGTTTATATTGCTTCACACGATATTGTCCCGTCGATAGCGGGCCACAAAGTGGGGCTCATAGAATTTTATTGCCGCACGATCGACAGCCAAACGGTGTTCAATATAATGGCAGCTCCCTAATGAGGAAATGGGAATGGGAGTGGGATGCGGCGATGAGATGATGACAGTGGCAGGTGTAAACTGCTGGGAACTGCCGAGGCAGCGGCAATTAAAATGTTGAAATATTAATTTGGACGCCGCCGCAGAAATTGCGAGTATGGGAAATCACTGGCGCGATTTGGCCAAGAAAGATAGCGAAGAAGTCGTGACTTGAGTGAGGGATTCGGCTGGAAACTGAAAACGGATAACTGAAAAACAGTGAAAGCCACCGAGCCAGCTTATATAAGTTCGTCGGCGGTGAACGCCTCTTTCAATTAAGCTGGCTCCGCCAATTCAAGGTTCGGATTGGATCGGATCGGATCGGATTGGATTAGAATGTGAGCCAGTTCCCAATCCGCGACATGATGCAAGTGGAATGCCCGTACTAGTATGCAAATCAAGTACACGGACTTCGAACTACAAACAGCCATGCTTTGTGACACTTTTGTGGGATTTGCGAATTACTCGAACGTGATGGAACTGAGCAAGCGTAGATACAGATACAAATACAGCGACAACCGATGCGGATTCAGATTGGGATGGAGATGGAGATGGAGATACAAGCACAGCACACATGTGCCCATATTGGCAGGCCGCCTGCGCACTCCGCCAGAAACAAGATACAAGATGTACACAGAGGGAAATATGTTATTGAATCTTCAATATTATATTGAATTATTTTTTTATATATTTGTTAAAAAACTATTAGTTAATTAACATCTTAATGCTGCATGAAAAATAGCCTTTATTTATTATCTCCCTCTCTCCCTGCCCTGCTGTTTTCATTTTCTTTTTCCAGTGTAACGAACTACAAGATACAAGTACCGTGGCGAAAGGCAGTCCGATAGATACAAAGCGAGGCCAATCCCCAAAACAAATTTAACACGCTCGCACAATCGCTGCCCCCCACCACGCCCACTCTTGAATGACTAATGCTTCATTAGCCGCGTGATTAATATGTTTATAAACATTTCCCTGTCAATTAATAACGAGCAAAAGAATCGGGCGGCGAGGTGCGAGCGAGTGATATGAAAGGGCGCCAAATGGCATCTACTCGGTGCGACCTGTGCGGTGATTAATTGAGTTAAACTCTGGTCCCATAACGGAAAGCATAAATCAGCCGGGGCCCCTATCCCCCGATCCCCCGAAATACGAAATCAAAAATCAAAGGCATTCCCCACAGAAATGCAATCAAAAGACGCGACTCCAGCTGGGCGAGCGGGAAAATCTTCATTAAATGCTGTTTAACAATATTATCCGTACGATACGGATCTAAGATAAGATGCCCACAAGCAGCCAAGCATCCAAGCATCCAGGCAGCCAGCCAGGCTCAATTAAGCGACCACCAAAAGATACCGAGATACTCGGATGCTCGGCTGCCCAGATACTCGGGAGCCCAGCTGCAGATACTCCTTTTATCAGGCGCCTTCTGCAGCTTAATGTCGTCAACTTTTTCGGCCCGATTATATGAACAAGAAACAGGAGGCAGGTTTCGAGCAGGCAAAGGGAGGCGGAGTTGGAGCTGGGAGCCAGCTGCAGCCGGTTGGCCATGGGAAGCGCAGGCACCTGCTCTTGGCCTGGCCAAAAACAGGAATCACCTCGTCACTGCTGGCTTTGTCTTTGGGGAAGGCTTCTTAGCCGTGTTGCCTTCCTGAAGCTGATTTGCATGCTCCTCAACTCAAGAGTTTGTTAATGTTATTATGTATTTACCCTGCACTTGGAAAAACAACAATGGGGTTTAAAAAATAGAAGCAACAAGTTGGGAAATCGTTTAAAATGTCTAGTTTTAAGTCAACTCTCTATAACGAATTAAATTGGTTAGAATGGAAGAATATTTGTAAAAGGATTTTATTATGCTACTCCCTTTAATTATTTATTGTATATCGAAATATTCCAGATCAAAACAGCATCCTCTTTATAACATTTATTATTAAGAACACTTTTTATATATCTTAGAAATATTATATGTTTTAGTTACCAAATCTGTTGCTTAATTGTAATTTCAATCAATTCCATTGGCTTTCCACTTAAGCACAAATTTCATATTCCTAGCAAAAATATTTTCATAAAGTTAAATTCAAGTGATACATCGCCATATCTCTTTGTGTAACCACAACAACAAACTCGAATCAATCAGCGATGATGGCCATTCGGCGCGCCACTTTAAACAAATTCATAAACAACCAAATCGTTTGACAATTATTATTCATTTCGCTTATGATTTATGCGTCAGCCACACGCGACATGGCGACCCGGCGACGTGAGCTGCAAACTGGACATGAGACATGGAGACCAGGGAACTGGGAGCTCGGAACTGGGTGGAGCAGGGTGTAGTCGGCGGTACCTATCCTGCCCTCCAGCTAATCTCAAAATTATTGCTTTATCAGCCGAATGCCGAACCCAGGTTTAGTGGCGTTGTGTCCAGTCAACTGTTCCACAGTTCGAGGAATTCGAACAAGCAAAGTCAACAAACAGCAATTTTTGCGCAACATTTAGGAACCAGCTAAAAAAATACTGAAAGACCAAAACACACTTCAATAAACTGCAAAAAAAATTAAGCAAATTGTACGTTGCATGCAGTTTTGCGGTCGACAACAGCAACAATTAAGTGGGACAAGTCACAGACCTCCGATGGCTGAAAATGATGGAAGAACTCCAATTGAAAAGAGCAACGGCGGACCGGCACTCAGTTCCATGTTCGCTTGTCGGCAGTTTTTAATCCGGCTCAGCAGTTTAGCATTTAGTAGAGCGATGTGTAGCACTAATTTCTGTGGAGTTTCCGGTTAGACCTCCAGGAACAAGCAACAAATAAAATAAAGCAGCAGCGGCAGAAGATCCGCAGCAACATCAACAACGTTGTCCGAATTAAAACAACATAAAGTTTTTAATTACTCCAGAAGCAGCCGCATGCGAAAATATTTCAGAGTGAGGGGCACACACAAGCTCCCAGAAGTTGGGCAATTGAGTTGCAAATTGAGACACAGGAAGGAGGTGGAATGCTGGGATTACATAGATATACATATCTACAGGATGCAGGAGCTGATTTAATTATAAACTCTAAACAATGTTGCCACGGGGGAAGAACGTTTTAGCTTAGATATCCGATCGAAGAATACAGAAGGGGAATAAACCTATTCTCAGGGCAAGAAAACTTTGTGATAATTCATATGGGACTTTATTTCCATTTCTTTGTCACGCAAATAAGTCATGGCAAATTCATGATAAGTTATTAGTAAGCAATGAAATGCAGAAAAAACATATTTTTAATTGAAAATCGAACATGGAATTAAACAATGTTAAAATTTACTATAACCTAACAATTTCAGCACAATTAATTCAGAATCTTAAACCCTTTCAAACCAAGTATCTGGCTCTAATTTCATGGTATTCAAAAGAGGTACAAAAATATCATAATCAAAGGTGTCATTGGAATGCAGTCTGAAATTCCTGTACTATTCTCAGGTGCAACTCGAGGTGCTGTTGGCGAATTCCCACAGAACTCAACTATTTGTTATCTGCGATGCCACTGACAAGAGACGTCTCCTCTCCTTTTCCGACTGGCTCCCACCTCCCCCTTGGGGTCTCACTCCTCCCTGTGGCCTCACGTTCGTAATATTAGCACACAATATTTTATTACACAAAAATTTATGCAAAACCGAAGTAAAAAGGAGAACAATAATAAACGGGCAGACAAGACTGGGCCCAGAACCCTGACAGACCCTGGAATCGGGCAACTGAAAGCTTTGGCGACGCTCTGCCGACGGCAAAAAAGAAATAATACAGTAATGGAAGGCAGGGTCTTTAACTCTGGAAACTGGGTATACTCTTCCAAGGAGCAGGATATAGTGATTCCGATTTGACTAAGCCCAGCAGAACACGAGAAATATTACAAAAGGACTACTATAATTGGTGTAAAGTGACATATTAAAAATTGTATTGGTTTTTGTGTAACCATATAAAGGAAACTATATTTTATAGAAATAGGTAGAAACGGAAGTCAATAAGATTTACTTCCTCGATGTTAAGAAGTTTCTATTTAATACATAAGTTTATATTTAGAAAATTTCTGAGCTAGAGAAATGTTCTATACGGAGGAGATTGCACAAAGTCTGACAATATGTTATTATCTTTTATAGAAACCAGAATATATTGTTTATAAAATGAATCAATAATTTAATTATTTTATTTCTGGATTTTAATTTGTATTTTTATTGCAATAAAAAAATTGTTATAGTTATAAGCTGAGATTCAAGATTCGTACACCATTAATCCCCATATATACCCTTCTGATAATGCCTGTAGTACTCCCCTTGGCGAGAGTATAAAATCGCACAAAAAAGTCGAAACCGAAACTGTTTTATATGCAAGGCAAGGGCGTAAAAGGTTTTTTAACGGCCGGAGCCGGACGCCGAATGCCGGACGCATGCGCAGCTGCAAACGTCGTTGATTTATGAAAGTGCAGGGAACCGAAGGAGCAGGAATCGGCGGGGATCATGCAAATTGTGTGTGGGGCAAACTTATGCAGATCACCGCCGTCGCGTATGACAGTTTTCGCCGTTCTCGGGGTTCTCGGTCTCGGTCTGGGTCTGGGTCTGGGTCTGGGTCTGGGTCCTCGGCCTCGGTCTTCGGTCTAAGCGCCCACGCACTTGGACCTCACTGAATCTCCCACTGAACTCACTTGGATGCCCGGATATCCGTAGGCGCTCTGGTAGAGCAGCAGCGTCATGTAGACGACGGCCACGGCTAGCATCATGGCTTGCAGGATTCGCTTGAAACGTTGCGGCAGCGAGAGCACAGTCAGGCTCATCATACGCGTCGCACCACTACGCGCACATCGATGCGATCGCGTTATCGATATCGATCCGATCACTTTGGCAACTATTGCGGTATGTTTTAGCTCTATTCGCAATTTTCGCAATCACACTTTCCGAAACTGGTCGAAACTTTTCGTACTTTTTCGCAGGGTTTCTGGGATCTTGGAACCTCCACTTTCCAGCGCGCGCGTCACAGGTCTTGCTCGGTGCAAGTTTGTTGGAAAACTGGAGATCGCTGTGGAACCGAGCTCGCTTGGCGGCTCTCTTTTCCTTCCAGCTGAAATCGTAAACAAACCAGAAACCAGAAAGACCAGTACAGCGCAGCGTATACGTTATATCCCCTATGGCGGACGAAAGCGAGAAAATTTAGAGAGAGAGATTGAGAGAGAGCCCCAAGCTGCTCCAATTGGAAGCGTGGGCCGCTGCAACTGCAATTTTCCAACGGGAGCAGGTTGGCGGGAAACAGTGCTGTCAGTTTAAATTATTTTCCTTTGGGGAACAGAGCTATTTAAAGTTATTTAATCATTTACTTCTCTATGTATTTACAATAAACAAATATACATAAATATATTGCATTTTTGGGTCGTGAAAAAATAATTTAACCAAGAAAAGATATTAATAGTATTAAAATATTTTTTAGATGAGCCTAGCTGCTACCTCTTCTTAAAAAATATTTACAGAATAATTAAAATAACATAAATAACCACACATGTTAGGCTATTAAATGAAATTTATTTAATTGGAATTGACTTAAAATCAATTGAAATTCTAACGAAAGGTATTGAATAATTTCAAAAATTAATAGTAATTTGTGTGCCTCATATAGTTATAGTTTTCCCAATAAGACTCCCACTAACCACCAAATGTAGCTTATTTTCACTATTAAATTCCATCAGCACTGTCGCGAGAGCTCTCTGTGAGCTCTCTCTGATCTCCGGCTCTCTTGTTAGTTCCGCTTCGGCATGTGCCACAGTAGCTGCCGAAGGCGATCTTCGTGCTCGTGGCCGCCGATCGCCGATTGCCGATGGTCGATCACCGATCACCGATCGTGAGTGTGGGTGTGGGCCAAGCGGCTGCGCCCACTTCTGATCAGAACTTCCCATTTCGAAAGAGCCCCCAGACGACAGCCTTTGAAGGTCCCTTTTCCGACGTGTCCTTAAAGCCAAAACAAACATAGCTCAGTTGGCTTGGCAGCGCTCCAAATGCGGCAATTCCTTGGCCATATTCCATGTCATATACATATCCCTATCCCCGTGCCTGAAACTCCCCGCGCACCACTCCTTAACCCGCCAGCGACGACAATTCCATTAAAAGTTGTACGTTGTCACTTTGCGTTAACTTATCTCTGGAGCATGTTGTGCGATCGCATTTTTATTGTCGCCATTGTCTCTCGCTAGCTCGCTCTCTCCGGGTATCTTTCCTGCTCTTTCTCCTTTCCTGCCCACACAGGGAAGCCAACGCAAAACACACACTTGAGTACAGCACTGAAAGAAAAATATATGGGGTTCAAAGTCAAATCCCCGAAGGGAATTTTAAAATTATTCGACAAATACCATTTCTACAAGGTACATGATGGAAATTTAAATAAACTTGACACTTTACGAATCTATAGAATACTTTTTTGAGTTTTAAGAATTGGTTTAAAATCGAAGCAAATTTTAATCTTTAACATCAAGGTAACTTTTTGTCAAAGTTAATCGATTATATTCAAATTCTACTTCTATTATTTAATATTGTTTTATAATTTAACAATGTTAAACAATTAAAATGACACAAAATATTTATTTCTTTAAATAATGTGATTGAAAATTGAAAAGGTCATAAATTATGTAAATACTAGCAATATACACAAAATGTGTCATAATAGGACTTTTTCGGCATATAAGCTCTTTATTCTAAAAATATATATTTAAAATAAATCGAAGTTTATTTTTTGGTCTTGTTTTTCGCTCACTGTGCTAACTGCATCCACATCTCACGTGCGTCGGCAGCGTTCTGCGACGTTTCTTTGTCGCTTGGATTTTGTGTAGCACTTGGCCTGCTCCCCACTTGACAATGCTTTGCATGCCGCACCATTCATCCCGTCCCGCGCCTCTTCCCGCTGATACTCCTCCAGACCCTCTGCTCAGTCTGCTCCTCGCCAGCTTGTCATATTCCATGTTTGTGGCGGCGACAAAAGCTCTTGCGGCTGCCTCTGCCTCAACCTCGGCCTCGGCTGACGTCGCTGCCCGCACAATCAGCAACTCGGCATCTTGTTCGCTGTCCCTTTGTGCGCCTTTCGCCTGAATTGCATTAAACCGAGTCACCGATGCACGGAGAGAAATTAATTACTATATTAATTAATTATACTGGAAAATTAATTTATTTTTGAAAATTTCTTTCAAAGGTATGCTTATGCCACAATTTGTGATACTAATGTATCCTTTGTTATCTTGTTTCATCACATTTGAATTTGTGAAATGTTATTTGTGAATCGCTGAAAGTTTTTCCATAATACATTGCTTAGGTATTATTATTTAAATACAATCATTCTTTTTAACATTCACAGTAGAAATACTATCTAAATGGCAATATATTGGCATGGTTCTTGTTATATTGCATACAAAATAACTATAACTAACTATGTAAGGACTTTGGTCATCATAGCTCAATCCTATTCTTTTTTACAGTTATGATATTAATCGTACTAAATTCTAATATAAAATAGATTTATTCATTAATTTTTTTAGGTATTTTCCTAATAATCTACGTTTGGTGGATCCATTATCTCCAGACAAGGAATCTAAATTCATTACTTTAATTTTGCAGTAACATAAACAACCATTGCTGCAAAAATAACTTAAATTTTAAACTTGTTGGCTTTTGCAAAACAAAATAATACCAAAAATATTTATTAAAATAAAGTTAAGTAATCCGTCATTTAAATGGATTTTGCGGTGTCGAAGTGCTTAAACATATTCTAATTGGCAGATCATTTCTCCCAGTGCTCCGACAGTGGCAGCGGCATCGCCGTCCAGGCCAACCTTGTTCTGCCACAGAAAAAGACATCGCTCGGCTCGATTTAACCGCCTCGCCGCCCGCCGCCCACTCCCATTGCTCATTTTTAATGTGCAATTCCGTATGTACAGCTCGTAGCCATGGCCACCAGAGGAACCACCACCCCGCCGCCTAGTGTGTGTGTTTGCATAGCAGTATGGTTGTTGGTTAGGCATGTGCCACCTCTCCAGCTGCAAACTGCAAGCTGCAAGCTGCGATCCCCAACCGTAAGCTTCATCAGCTGCAGTTTCAGCTCCAAGTGGAGCTCCAGCTCGAGCCCAGCCTAGCCTTATAACCAAACGAGTGCAGCTCCGTTTATCGGCCGGCCTAACCTTGTTAGGATTGTAAAATGTAAACCGAAGGCGTTGCCGCAGACTCGGTCTTGCACTGGAGGAAAATGAATAAAATTTGGAAATTAAATAAAAAGCTGAATGAAAAATTAGAAAGGAGGAGTAATTATACTAATTTTTACCTCTTGTGTCAAATCATTGTGTAGAAAATCAGAAAAATATTATGATAGGACTATCTAATCTATCTATATTATGATAGGACCTATCTATCTATCAAACTATAAAAAAATTAAATTATTACAATGAGTAATAGGTATAATTATATCTAGAATTTAACAAATCCATATTCTTGTCGCCTTAGAATATTATTCAGATAAATAAATAATACCATACCCAATTTAAAATAGATTAATATTATTTCTTTCCCCAGTGTAGTCTAGCTTTAGCTCTGCGAATGATCGGCTGGCCATCCAGCTCCATCTCGCTTGGCTGGCACACGCTCAAGTTGCCTCCATCCACGCCGTCCACGTCCACGTCCTCGGCCTCGTCCTCGTCCTCATCTCACCCCCGACCGCGGTCATCGTTAATCGAAAACGGGCTGTGCCGTCGCCCTGCGGTTACGAGTGTCGCCAGGCCAAAACGAACCACAGAGTGGGAGCTGGGAGCTGGGAGCTGGGAGCTGGGAGCAGGGAGCAGGGATCCACGGAAGTGCCTCTCGGCAAGATCGGGCAACAACAGTGCGCGTGCGCAGGGCCGCCAACCTGGCAATGTGTTCATTTCGGACCAATATTTCGTTTTCTTGGCCAGAAATTATGCCCGGTAGTCATGCAGCCCCAGCAACTCATGCGGATCTGCACTGAAAGAATACGTAATCCTAAATATTATTTATATTAAATATAAATTATAAATTCAATACAAATATTAAATTAATTATTAATAGAATTTTCATAATACATTAACAATGCAAATCCTTGCACAATTTTAATTTCCATCAACAATGTAGTTTGTTTACAAAGAACTAGACTCTTTAATATAAGCGAAGTTAAAAAAGTATTTATACTTTCAAAGAGTGCTTACTAGTATCCAATTTTTTATATTTATAAAAATAAAATTTAACAATTTATGCATTAACAAATTTGTATCCCAAAGTATAGTTAATTTCTTATATTAATATTTAGAAACTATTTGTATAAACAAAATGTATGTCTTTCTCTCTTCTTAGTCTTTACTTTTGCATAAAAACTTTAAATTAATGAAAAAAATGTTTTCCTCTTATCAGAAAACAAATATTTGTTACAATTTATTTAAATTTTAGACTACATTTTTTGCTCTGCACTAGCAAATCGCTGGGGGAGCGAAATTAAAGCGAGCATTTGACTGACGGACTGACGCAGTCCAGAGTCTCCGGCCAAAGTGAGTGACTAGTTGACTGCCAGACACGCGGCTTGATTGCGCGCCTTGTCCACGTCCACGTCCACGTCCGCGTCCAGATTCCCATCCACGTCCACAACCACATTCGACTAGAATGTCCGCGGAAATGGGAAACGGGAATGGGCTGGACATGGACCTGCGAGAGTCGGAATGGGCTTGTATATGGGCACTGACTGGGCTTAGAAATGGAGGCAAATCAGAGACACCAAACGAGCGACACCCAACCGAGACGCAGCGGTCACACATTCGTCATGGAGGCTGTGCGCCACAGCTGGGGTCTCAAAACTAGCACTTATGTCTGGAGCCATAAATTACTACGACTTTTACAATCCACAAGCTTAAATATGTAATTTTGTTTATGGACAACAGGCCAAGAAAATGCATATAATCAAGCAAGTTGAACTACTTTCGGACTAGCCCAGATTTATTTCTTAAATGTTAGGTATAAACTTATTTGATTGATCTTACAAAAAAACCTCAAAACTAAGAGAGATACAAATGACAATGTCGTCTTCAACTACAAATATTTCTGACATCAAATATTATTTTTTTTCCTTGGATAATTCCTGTGATATTTGAAACCTTTATTACCTTTCATTTTAATTATATATTTTAGTAAACACATTTCCTTAGTTTGATTTATTTTTGTGACCCCAGCTGTGAGTGCATCTCCGTCCGTGTAAACATGCACAATTCGCATTCGATTTTGATGCGTATTGATGGCTGCCCGACCAGCATGAGTGACGCTAAGCAGCCCGGAGATTAATGGTCCCAAATTAGTCAGTGTCACTTATTGGCCCGTTGAGCTCTCCCATTGACACATGGGAGGGGAGGGGATGCACACATAGGTGCAAGCTGGAGGAAATGGGCAAGTCTGAGGCATTAGAGGGAGGGCTTAAGCGAACCCATTAAGACCAAACGCTGAAGTCAAAATAAAAGTCAATTACAAATCAACACAATGAGTTCGTACAATTGACGGTACAAGATCACTGGGGGTCGGAGAAAAGCCCCAAAACGGAGAGCCAAATAAAAATTAATTTCAACATTGTGTTTACAATATCATCGATCAATAACTGTCAACACAGCGGTTCGATTTTTTGAGGTTGCGATGCTCTGCACGATTGGGGTATATCAGTTGGGATGAGAGAGATTAAATAAATATGAAACATGAAAGAATGTACATAAAAAGCAATACAATAAAAAGATTTACAAAATAATATTACTGTAAAGCCAAAGAAATAGATTTACTTTTTAACAAAAAAAAAACAAAAAAAATTTGTAACTAAATTAAATATATTACAGCTATTTTACTCCAAAGAAATTTAAGGTATAATTATTATTTAAATTCAAACTATGTGTTTACTTTAAGAATCATATGAAAAGGCACTTACAAATAAACTCTAAGTAATTCCTTTGTGAATCCCATAAAAGGTCAATGCATAGTCGTCTTCATTCACCAAGTTAAAGGCCTTAATTTCTGCTGCAAATGTAATACAAATTACATTCGTTGTATTTATTTCTTTACCGATTCTTGGTGATTTTCGATTTAAAGATTGCGGGTCACAGCGGCGATGAGAGAGTGGAGACGGGAGATGGAGACTGGGACTCTCGGGTCTGGGGTCTGGGGGACCACCTGGTGTCCACAGACTCCCGCTAATTGCATTGTGGCCACGTAGGGCACAAAGGAAAGTTGCCAGGTGATGATATCAGCATGATCAAGCACTTAGGCAAGTACAAATGATGGTCCCCATTCGAGCACTCCGCCCCCCGGGCCCCTTCGTAGTTGGATAGTATGAAAAGTTTACAATTTGTCGATTCAACGCGCCATGAAATCGGCTTGGAACTTTGTTAAACTTTAATTAACCGATTTCAGCTGGAACCGAGGGCAGCCTGTGGACGGGGGTAAAAGTCATAGAAATAAGTTAAATTACATTTAAGCCGATTAAGGTTGAGTTGAGCTCGGTTTCGGCAAACCGATTCGATTTGACTCGTTTGGAAGGGCCAAGATCGGAGATGGCGGCAGATGGTTCCACTCACAAAGTTCATTAAAAGTGGCCAAGTTAATGCGCTGGGCAAACAGCAGAGACATAAAACCCGCACCGAACCCGAAAACCCCGAACCTGAACTCAAACACGAACCTGAACTCGTTCCACGCATACTTGAGCGATGAATTTTCCCAAAACCTAATTTTCAATTTACCAAAACAATTAACAACACATTTTATTGGCTTTCAAGGCATGCAAACACTCCAAGTCGAAACAGTGAGCGCATCGTAAAACCAACAAATGTATCTCTTAGATACACAGAGTGCCGCTATTGATCCAGCGTGTTTGCGCAGCGCGTAGATTTGTTTGCCTTTCTGTTCTATTGAAAGGCGTGTGTATCTTTTAATTAACAGATCCGAAATGGGATCTATAAAACCGGTGTAACTAAATCCGCTCTACCTCTTTGATTTGTTTGATTGCCAAATTGCATGGTGGCAGAGTGTTGCAGGTAGATAAGTACTTCAATTTTACAGAAAACTAAGGTAAGGTAAGGTAAATATATACAGTTAAGAAATAAAATAAAATTCTGCATAAAGTAAAAATAATCTTCAAATCTCTATTACAAATTTGATTATTTTAAGTACTTTTTAGGGCTAGTTCCTAAAACATTAAGGCAGTCTTAATGGAAATAATAATAAATAAATATAATAATTTCCAAAGTGAATTGAACACATGAAAATATTTATAACGTATCATAAAATCCTTAAATATTGTAAAGGCCAAATAACAGAAGAAAATGTCAACAAATTCTTCTTAAATTTTACTAGTAACATGTTAAGCAACACTCAATGGTGATGCTCTATGAGTACCTGGTGGTGGTTGGAAAAAGGACAACTTGGCAGCACTGGTGCCAAAACCCAGAACCCATCCGTAAATCTCTAGATTGGCCAAGTAGGTGCCAGCTAGCATGTTGTTTTGCATGTCAGCCCAAGATGCGATTCAATCCCACTCCAGACTCCAGACTCCAGAGCCCAGAACCCAGCTGCTCCACGTGAGCTGGGCATCGCTGCTGAGCCTGGGCCACAATGTGCCATAAATTTATGACACTACTAAAAATAGTAGTGGTAAATGGTAGTCATGGCAGTCTTGGAGCACGGAGCCCCGTATCTCTGGGCATCGGGGCATCTTCGTGCTGTTACGGCGGCTGTTACATTATGTTGCCTTTGTTTCTGGTGCGCATTACACGCAGAACGAGAATTGTATGCAAGTGAAAATGCCATTTAAAAGCAGATAAATAAACTTAATGCGAAGCAGCGCCGCGGGAGGAAGGCTGAATTGTGTCATTTCGGGGATATTTATGTTGATGCTGCCAGCGGCCAGTATCCTGTGGTGCATCCAGGAGCAGCAAAAAGGAGCAGGATCCTTCGCTGCGACGGCCATCCCTCACCCACATCCCTGCCGCGGCCAGGTCTGTCATTACTGAGAACCGTTAAGGGACTTCTTCTACCTGTGGCCCCAAAGAAAAACAAAAAAAAATTAAAATAACAAATCTGTGCCCTTGCGTGCCCTAAACTAGCGTCTGGCTGAAAAACACAAATCTCTCCCCTTAAATGCTGCGTTTGCGATGCGCAAAGGAAGCTATAAATAACAATTAATTGTATTATTAAACTAATTCGCAGAGACGCTGCTTTCGGAGGACGAAAGGCCGTCAGTCATGCGATCGCAGGGCCTGCCACATAAATTTTAGGTAGCCTCGACGGCTAATTTACATTTTGCGCTCGTCGACGGGCCAAAAGTAAAAGTACTGCGCAGTCGAGGACCAACGCCGTTTCTAAAAAATTGTGCCCCACGGCGAAAAAAGCTGGGACTGGAGAAGAGCCTCACCACCGAACACACCAGCATCCCAGCAGCACAGCATCCCAGCATCTTGGGTCCAATCAATTATGGAATCAGTCAATGATCAGCAAGGAGCTGCCGTCGTCCGCCTGCACGCAATGGCCCAAAGGAGTGGATGGTAAAAGGGGTCCCAACAACACCATCGAATCTTGGCGCGAAAGTTCCGAAAACTTGCCAATAATGACATATGTTATGCCGGTGTCACTCCAAACTTACTTCAACCAAGTCTCCCAAGACTCCATGGGACTTATTTAACGCAGCCACACCAACATACTAACGGTGCTCGTGATGAAAGGTTTCACGTTAGAGACATCTACGTAGACGCCAGGATGTACGATGCCGGCGCATCCAATGCCAAAGGATACGATACCACAGACCTGGTTCCTGAAAATCAAAGGACTTCCGGAGTCGTAGGCGCAAAAATCGTTCGTAATACGGTCTGCACGGAGGGAGAGAATCGTTTACAAACTTAACCGAATATTTTAGCTCACAAGATCCCCTGAAGACTCTGGCGCAGTAATCATGGTCCATAATGGGAACTATGGCTCTGCTCAGGTAGTACCCCGGTGTCTGATATTCTGCACATGTCAACCGGGCGATAGACTCCTCCAACAATTAATACCAAATGATATAACAAACTATTTTCAGCAGATCAGGTCCAGGAGCGTTGTGAATCAATTTAAGTGAGAGTGTGGGAGAACACTATACGGAAATTAAAGGAAACATTAACCGGTATGAATATATACATAAATTCATATAATTACGATACCATTAGATTTATTTTACGATTCGGTTAACAACATTTTAATGCTCTTCCCGATAAAGGGTTTCACCTTATAGACATTCGCATAGACGCCAGGATATCGGTTGCTGGCGCATTTTGCGCCAAAGGATACGATCCCACAGAGCTGCTTCCGGTAGACCAAAGGACCTCCGGAGTCGAAGGCGCAGGCATCACGCTTGCCCAGCGCGGAGGCGCACAGCATACTGTCACTAATAGCGACTGCAGGGAAGGAAAATTGATCAATAATTTATAATCTTAACCGAATAGTTTTACACACTGGAACTGCGGTAGACTTTCCGGCATAAGATCAATGACACCATCGGCACTAAGGCTTTGTGCAGGTAGTTCCCCGGTACATGGCTCCCTGGTGCGACACTACCAAATCCGGCGACGGTCAAGCTGCTGCCCACCTTAGGGGGCGTCTTGCAGAGCGATAGCTTGTGGATGCTCCTGCCCACCATTGGCCTGTCCAGCAACACCACGGCCACGTCCATATCCATGGTGTCTATGTTGAACTCCTCGGGCGTGATGAATTTCTTGATCCTTCGGCTTACTCCTGTCTCGTTGAGCGCGGAGACACCGCCATGGACAGACCACCAATTGGTCTGCGTTCTTTTCCTGAAACAGTGGGCGGCGCTGATGACAATGAGGTCCTGAATAAGGGTGCCACCGCACACGAAGCGGCTTTTGTAGCGCAAAGCCATAAAGTAACCCCCCAGCTCCTCATTAGTTACAATATCACCACCGACAACACGTGTGTCGATAGTGGAATTGGTGCTGATCTTGTCCTGACCAAGGACCTCCTTCCAGTGCATAGTACTCATCAGCAGGAAATTAACCAGAAGTCGTTGGAACACCATATTGGATTGGCAGCTACCACAATAAATAACAAATAACAAAACAAACTTCTTTCACTAGATCAGAGGGCCGGGAGCGTTGTGAATCAACTTAAGTGAAACCAAAGGCAGCTAAAGCCGAAACTTCTGTCCCATTTATTTTCGGAAAACATGAGTTCATATATTCCTGTGTCACTAGAAACTCTCTCCAACCAAATCTTCCGAGACCCCATGGGATTTATTAACGCAGCCACACCAATGTACTAACACTCCTCGATATGAAGGATTTTACGTTATAGATGTCCACGTAGACACCAGGATGTACGATGCTGGCGCATCTGTCGCCAAAGGATACGAGGCCACAGACCTGGTTTCCGTAGAGCAAAGGACTTCCGGAGTCCTGGTTGCAGGCATCGCGATAGCCCAGCACGCCGGCGCATAGCATACTGTTCGAAATACGGTCTGCAGGGATAAACGGAATTATGTACAATCCTATCCGAAGTATATTAACTCACAAGCTGCGCGGTAGGTTTTGGCGCAGTACTCATGGTCTAAAATGTGCACTCCGGCTTTGCTCAGGTGGTATCCCACGCCCTTATATCCTGCTCTTGTCGAACCATACCCGAGTATGGTCACTCTCGTACCGACCCAAAGTGGCTGCTGGCAGAGCAGTGGAGTGCCGATCTTCCAGCTTTGCGGCAATGGGGTCTTCAGCAGCACCACGGCCACGTCCATTTCAAGGGTCGCCAAACTAAAGGCCTCGGGTATTCGGTACGCCTTCACCCCTCGCCGTACTCCCATCTCTCCGAGCGTGGAGACGCCGGCAACGACAGTCCACAAAGCCGTATTCGATCTTTTCGAGAAACAGTGGGCTGCGGTGAGCACAATGCGGTCATAGATGAGGGTCCCACCGCACCGGTATTCGCCTGAGTAGCGCAGAGTCACTATGAACCCTCCCACATCCTCAATCCTTACTACATTACCACCGACTACGCGGGGACCGATGGTGGAACTGGTGTCGTTCTTGTCCTGACCAAGGACCTCCACCCAGTGCAGAGTGCTCATCAGCAGGAATTTGAACAGGAGTTGTTGGGTGACCATTTTAAATAGACATTTATCACAATAAATAACAAATAACAAAACAAACTTCTTTCACTAGATCAGAGGTCCGGGAGCGTTGTGAATCAACTTAAGTGAGACCAAAGGCATTTAACGCTGGAGTTGTTCTGTTTATTTTCAAGAAAAGTGGGAGAGAGGAAAGTCATACGAAAATGATGTTCATGTATCACTGCAAACTATTTGCCAACAAAGTCTCTCAGGTAACTCTAACCCAAAACTCATGTATCTCTAATCCAATAAAATGTTTTCTAATACAAAATAAAATATGGCGAATATTCACCTAAGTTTGCCATATATACTAGATGTTTTCGTACACTCATAAAAATAATTTTCTATATTTAAGAAAAATCGCCCTAAAAAAAATTCGCCCTAAAACTCAGAAAATCTTTCTGGAATTAAGAAAAGGTTTTCATGAATTTAGGGCAAGGCACCGAAAAATCAAGAAAAGCCGCCATAAATACACTTTTTTAGGGTTAATTTACCTATTTTTCTCAAATTTAGGGCAAGGTTTTATGATTTGCTTCGTTTATTTTCTTTCTTAAATTACGGGCGAATCGCCTTTGTTTTGCTTGTCAATTTTTAGTCGACAAATCTCGCACGTGTGTACTTATGATTCCCAACTGATTCTAGCACCTCTTCAATTAAGTGATTGTTGCCGTCGAAGTTTTTGAAGTGAAATGTGCTATATAGAAGCGAGTCAACAATGTTACTTGTTACTTATCCTAAGAGTGACTATATTTTTTCCCAAATAAAAAAAAATTGACCTTGAATATAGAAAAAAAATATTTTTTAACGGTCAAATACCCTAAATCCAAAAAAAATGTTCCCTTAATTTAACGTTTAAAATGTAAATGTAACGTCTATTTTTCTTAAATTAAAAAAAATTGCCCTTGAATTTAGAAATAAATTTCTTCTTTTAATGGTCAAATAGCCCTTAAACTAAGAAAAATGTTTCTAAATGTAAGGAAAATTCACCCTTATATTAGGAATTTTTTATCACATATTCCGGGCAAATCGCCTTAAAAACAAGAAAAATTTTCTAAATTTAAGAAAAATCGCCCTAGATTTAGGAAAGATTCTTTCCTAATTTTAGGGCAATTTTTTCTTAGATCTAGGGCGACTCGCCTTTGGAACCGTTTCTAGGGCGAATTTCTAAATGTACGGGCGAAAAGAGGCTTTTTTAGGGCGATTTTAGGTAAACATTTTTATGAGTGTATGAATAACTATACACTTGGAGTTCTAAAACGATCCGGAACCGCAATCCCCTGGCAAACGGAAGAAAATTACCCTAAGCAAGACCATTTTAATGCTTTATAACTTCGATCCCATGGAACTCGGCATTAACATTTTAATGCCCTGCGTTATGAAGAGTTTAAGTGAAAGATATTCGCATAGACTCCAGGATATCGGACGCTGCCGCAGCTTTACTCACTGGAGATGCGGTAGACTTTGCGATAGTAAATCATGGAGGCAATGGGCACCCCCCTGTGGAGACGCCGCCATGAAGTCCTCTTTTCTTGAAACAGTGGACTGTGGTGAGAACAATGATGACCTGGATATCGGTGCCACCGCACACGCTATAATGTAACCTCCCAGCTCCTGATTAGTTACTATTTCACCACCGACTATACACGGACCGGTCGTGGTCCTGCCCAAGGACCTGCTTTCAGTGCATAGTGCTCATCAGAAGGATTGACAATTACAAAAGCCCAGATCCGCTTAGAGCGGATTTTAAACGAATGCCAGCGACTTAACAATTTATTTTCATGCTAGTTACTAAACTTTTAGAAAGTCCTGAATGCTCTTCTCAATGATATGCTTCACGAATGTGATATCTGTGTATACACCGGGATATTTTGTGTGGGCACATCCGATGCCGAAGGACACTATGCCGCAGATTTCCTTATTGTAAACCAACGGACCTCCAGAGTCATAAAGACAGGCATCCTTTTTCCCAAGAACTCCGGCGCAGATCATGCTGTTTGTTAAAATGACATCTGAAAAGGAAAACAAAATGACGAATCCAGTAAGATGAATCTTCCGAACAATTATCACTCACCTGTGTTTTTGTAATTCTGGCGACAAACGTTCATGTCGATAAAAGGCACTGTGGCGGTTCGTAGGTATACATCTTGTTTAGTGCCCTCTTTGGTGAGGCCCCATCCGGAGACAACCAGCGGCATGCCCGGCTTCAGCACTGTGGTGCACAGCGAAACTGCGCTTATATTATTGCCCACCATGGGCTCGTTCAACAGAACAACGGCGAGGTCAGAGTTCAAATGTGTGTTGTCATAGTACATCGAGACGGTATATTCCTTCACTTTGCGTCGCACCCCGGGTTCGTTAAGACTGGAGATGCCGCCGATGATGTCCCAAGCGGACTTAATCTCTCGGTTAACAAAGCAGTGGGCTGCCGATATCACAATCGTTTCGCTGATCAGCGTGCCGCCGCATGCGAAGGTGTTAAAGTAGTACATCGCCACTATGTAGCCCCCTAGCTCCGCATTGCTTATCGTCTTGCCGCCAACGACGCGCATCTCGAGAGCGGAGGAGGAGTCGTCCTTAGCATGGCCCTGGTCCTTCCTTGCATCGCGGCCATTTTGGGCAGAAGCTACCGTTCCGCACACAATGAGGGCAAACAGCAGGCAAGTCAAGACGCGTTGCATATTCAACAAATAATGGAACGACTTCTGTCACTAGATCAGACGTCCGGGAGCGTTGTGAATCAACTTAGGCGAGACCAAAGGCAGTTAATTGACACAGAATCAGTTAGTAATCCTCAGTCGATTTCTTTGTCAAATATCAGCAACAATTAAACAGACCAATGGCAGCGCTCACTAAAAGGTTAAATGTATATTTAATGGTACATTAATCGTTATTATTCACAGCAGTATCGTTATATAACGCTTGTGGGCTTATCCGAGTCCAAGGCACAGGCGTAGTGTAAGGATAAACACACAACTTGGGAGCTTACAATGCTCAAAAATTGTCAAACATTTTTATTTGTAGATTCAATAGTAAAACAGTTAAGGAGTATCGTGTTAAAATTTTAAATAATTCCGAGATAAACTAACGTATATACGTCTGTTCGTCAATCTATTTCTAAGGAGAAGCGAATTGGGTTCGTCTTATACTCCGTGGGTTACTCTCCGGAATACAACAATATAGCAAGTCTCTGGACTTCTGAAGCAATAATATGCCAGACTTTATTGGAGTTCTGCCATGAAGGTATCATGGCACTTGGTGGCGGGTATTTAACGGGATTCCTCACCAAATAGAATATCACGGTAATCGTTAAAGAATTTGAAACTCAGGAAGAACCTGTTCAAGAAACGTAGATAGAAAATACAAAGGAAAGTGCTGAACACATTGGATGCGTATCCTTGCAGGAAACACGTTTGTCCTTGCAGGAAACATTCAATATATACAAACGGTCGACTGGTTTCCATCCGAATTTTTATTATATTTTATTCATGGGAGTTCTTCAGAAGCCCCGGAATCCTGCCATATTCTATGTCCATAGCTCAAGAAGTGCCCCAAGAGTAACAATGCTCCTACTATCAGGTGATGAGCTGTGTTTTTGATTTGGTGGTAAAACTTTTACGATAGTTGAAAATCGATTTGTTTGTGTTTTGTTTTTCCCACCAATAGGCCCCTACTACTACTCTACTACTACTACTGGTAACTAACAAACTAAAGAAAACCCGCGCTAGCCCTGAAGTAAGAGAAATGGCATTCGATTGCTAATTCCAAGTACATTTTTTATTTATTCAGGAGCACCTTCATGGTGTTCTCTATGAAAGGCTTCACGTAGGTGATGTCCGTGTACACGCCAGGATAACGGACGCCGGCGCAGCCTATGCCAAAGGATACGATACCGCAGACCTCCTTTTCGTGCACTATCGGACCTCCAGAATCGAAGATGCACGCATCCTGTTTGCCCAGCACTCCAGCACAGAACATAGTGTCCGATAATTCGGCTATATAAAACAGAAAAAATAATAAATAATAAATAAAATAAGTAAAATGAATGCAATGAATACAATGAATAAAATAAATCAAATGAACATAAACTGAATAATATGAGCAACATGAACAAAGTGAAAATGGCAACAAAATGAAACAAAATAACAAAAAATAAATAATCAAAATTTACAAAATCGATCAGAATAACAAAATGTACTTAATCAACGTAATAACTAAAATGAATAAAATAAGAACACGGGGAAAATGAATAGACAACTTCAATAAACAATTTGTTAACAATCAACTAGAGGAACAAAATGAGCTAAATTTACATAAACGGACATACGGACAAAATGAACAAAATAACCAAGATGAACAAATTAATAAGATAGCCAGCACTCACTCGTTGACCGATAGGTATTGCGACATTCCCTCTTATCGATAACAGGCACGTTAACCGTGCGAAGGAGCTCCTGAGGCCCCGTCTGCGCTGGATCAGTCATACCCCATCCGGAAACGGTCAGCACAGTGCCAGTCTTGAGGGGCTTTGAGCACAGCGTGAGCTTGCCGATATTTTTGCCCGTCATTGGTTTTTTCAACACCAGCAGGGCAACATCCATGTGCATTGCAGTGCTGTTAAATGTGAGCGGTTTTACCAACTCCTTTACCTCACGCCGCTCCCCGGTGTCGTGAAGGGTGGAAGCGCCGCCGACCGCCATCCACTCCCACAAATGCGGCCGGCCAATGAAACAGTGGGCTGCCGTCAGGACTATAAGGTCGTGGATCAAAGTGCCGCCGCAGACGAACTCTTCCATGTAGTGCAGTTGTATTAGGTAGCCTCCGAGTTTCGCATTGGTGGTCACCGACCCGCCGACGACTCGTGTATGGAGAGGGGAACGCGTCACAAGTTTCCTTAGCTTCTCCACATCTATCCTAGTGTCCTCGGCCGAGACGTAATCCAGCCCGGTCAGAGCGAAGATCGTCAGCCAGAAGGCGAAGAGAAAACGCAGCATAGTCAACGGAGAATATAGAATAGCACCAGGCCATCACCAAAACATTTCAATCCACTAGAGCTGGCGTGGAGAAGCCACTTAAGCGAATCCAATGAGAGTTCTACAAGACGTTGTCCGTGGGCAATTGATTTTAATTGCAGTTAATTTAAAAGTATACGCAGTTGCTGGTGTCTGTTTCGAATTGGTTGCTAGAGTTTAGGAAGCATGTGGACTAGGAGAAGCTCAGGGGTCGGATCTCCTGGAGGAGCCGGCGGAGGTAGAAAATCTGCCCGGCATCCCGGTTTCGAACGTCCGTGGCATTCGGATTAATGGAGTTGATCAGCTGGTGCAGGTCCGAGTAGATCTGCACAGGGAAACAAACTACATTTCCATACTGTTTATTTAGAGACCGCTTACCCCTATGTTGCGCCAGGTTGACTCATAGTGCAGGTTGTAGACATCAAGGTTGTCCGAGCACAGCTCCGACACCTCCACGAAGGTCGCGGCCTCCGGTGTGACCCGCACTGTGACATCGACGGTGTTGCTGCGCAGACAGAGCAGGATGTCCCTGTCCGTGGCCAAACGGTTCCAATCACAATGCTTGAACTTCAGCTGCTTGCAGTGTATGGTCATCACGTCGTAGATGTGCAGCTCCGCCGCCAGATGCTTCTGAGAGAAGTAGCCCTGGTCCACGTAGAAACTTGCGTCCAGCTTCGCAAACACATTCAGATTGTAGTCCTGAAAGAGCTGTTGTCGGAATAGAATAACTAAAGAATCTATTTAGAATCGTTCAATATTCGTTTACCTTGCGCAGCTCGAAGAAGTCTCCGACAGGCTTCTCGATATTTAGATACTTGAACGGCTTGGCGACGTACGCCTTGGGCACATCAGTCGCATATCCTCGGATGCCCTCCTTGCTTATGAGAAAGACCACCCGCACATGGTAGGTATCCAAGGTGAAGGTGATCTCATCAGGACTGCAACAGGAATAGAACCTGTAGCACTTCGATTTCAATGCATTAACCCTTACTTCTCCTCGTTCGCCCCCAGGTGCCAGTGACTGAATGGAAAGTGGACGTAGCGCGGATAGGCTAGCCCAAAGTTACCCAGCCGGTCCGTCTTTATGGTAAGGATCCTGCTCTCTCTGTCAAACCTCGACTCCAGGATATGTTGGGTGGTCCAGTGGATGACTTTTCTCACTTTTGGGCGAGGGCTTTCAGTGACTCGGCGAGAGCCTTCGCTGATTCGTTTTGACCTCCGCTGAAGTCCAATGCCATCGACATCTGACTCTCGGTCTGAATCGAATTCCCGGTCCATGTTCTCTGACACTACACTGCCCGTTTTCCGTAGGGGGAAGATACCCTTGATGGTACTACGAGTCGGAATTTCTTTGATTTCAGAAACATAACGCTTGGACAGCCTCACGCCAGTCTGAGCCATCTGCTCCCCCAATTTCTTGGGGCTCTCCTCGTACTTCTCCTTGATCTCATCCAGGGTTTTCACCAACCCAAACAAGTTATCATGGGGAAGGCTGGGGCCTTCTGCCAGCTTAGAAGCGAGCTCGTATCTCCTCACTTCGGTCGAATCGTCTGGCTCGGAAAAGAGGGGATAAAGTCGCTCGGGATCAGCCTGGTCTTCGAAGGAGAGAGTAAACTCTGTGGTATCTTCGACCGTGATAGAATCGCCCACGCGTCGCCGATAGATGGGCCCAGTGGTTTTTTTTGTGGCTTGCTCGTCCGGTTGCTCGTCCTTGAACTCGTGCGGGAACTTAAACGAGGATATGATCCGCGGCATGCAAATCTTCTTAACCAGGGTGGCCCTCGTCCGACTGAGAGGCTCCCCATTTAGCGGAAAGTTCATCACCGAATCTCTATTTTGCACTTCACTTTCTCTGTGGCTTTTCCGAATCGTATCCAGAACGCTCTCCCTGTAAATGTTGGCCGAGGATCGATTCAGTTGGCGGCGCCTTGTATCTAACTTAATTGATTCCTCATCACTCTGCTTTGTTTCTGCCTCCTTCGCTACGATGTGGCTCACCGACTTCCGGTGACGCTTCTTTTTGTTCTTCCTATCCACATCCTCGACGAAGACTTCCTCTTCAATCATGGGTATCTCGATCTCCTCCTCGATAAACTGGCAGACCAAGGGATCAGACCACAGGCACAGGTGCTTCGGCACCGTAAGGGTGATGAAATAAAATGGCAGCTCATCCGGCCCCAAGTGCAGCTTCAGATCGGACTCGGTGGCCTCCAACTCGAGGTTTGGACGAACGGACCCCCGCTCCACACTGGAGGCGGAGTCCCTGCTCCGTTCGAGTTGGTCCAGAACCACTTTCAAGACGCGGCCATCCTCGTGCAGCGTCAGATTGAGCTTCTCGAAGGCAGTGTGCAGCGGTTTACGCACAAAGACCGCTGAAAAAACACCACCCACAATTATGTAACGCCGCATGTTGACCTATTATTGGGATAGGTATATTGAAAACTAGGTGCGTAATGACTGGAAACCACTTTACCTCATACTCCAGCAGATTTATGTTGTCAGGGTGAAAGTTATCATTGAAGAAGTCGTAGCACTCTTGCCTATTCTGTTTGAGGAACAACGGGTAGGGATTGGGTAACTTGCCCTCGGGTAGAGCCAGCGGCATCTTGGGCGTTTTTGGCACTGGAGGTCCCTTCTGATTTTCGTCTTGTTTCTTCTGCTTCGCCGCTACTGCAGCTTCAATGGCGCTAAGAAGGTATAAGTAAATAAATTTTATTGTAATTGTACTTGGAAAGTTGTACTCACGCCATGGTTGCATTGTAGGCCTCCATCTGCGACTCCATCCTCTTTTTCAATTGATCCTGTATATCCACCATGGCAAACCACTCGCTCATCAGGCTGTCCTCGATTTCCAGCATGCCACAACTGGGACTGGTATCTGTATCGAAGTTCAGTCTGTAGCTCTTGGCCAGGTTAGAGAAGGGATCAAAAAAGTAGTGCACGCATCGCAGTGTAAGATTGTCGCTGAGCACACTGAAGGGCAGCTGAATGGAGGCTTCAACGCACTTTAGATCGGAATACATCAAAGGCAGTCTAATGGAGATGAAAAATACGCACGTGTACTAAGTTAAAATGGAAACGTCAACCTACCGCAGATACTGAAAGCGAATGGGTACATCCTGCAGGCCCCATATCTGGAAGTTAAAGTTGCTGCAGTTGTAGCAGTAGTACGACAAGTTACTGCCTTTAGTTCTGCAGTGGAAGATTCAAGGAGCAAGCTAAAAAAACTCTAGGTCTAACTAAGTAAGTCTTACGTCATATAGGCTTCGGGAGAGCAGATGACACGGTAGGCTAGCTTGTCGAAGAAGGTATCGATTTCTTTGTGCAGCTCCTCGGGTATCTGAAATACATATGTTCCCTGCGATTACTTGCAATAGCTCCACATTTATGTAGATAGCCACCTTTAAGAGCTCGAAGGATCGTAGATCCGGCATGCTTAGGAGCTCTGCGTCGTTCCGCAGGACTCGTAGCACACGCTTGTGGGTGTACAGGAGACCCTGCACCGTCTCCTCGTAGAACTTGCCGATATTGGGCCTCATAGTTGCCTCCAGATGGCGGCGGGTCAAGTCCGGTCGATCGGGGTCGTGCGACAGGATGCTTCGCTCGTCGACTGCCAGCACCCAGTTGACGTCATTGACGGCCGCCAAATGCTCCTCGTGCCGCAGCTTTAACAAAAACTGTCGAATCTCACTGGGAAAGTCGGGACGGGGCATACCATCGCAGGCTAGGTAATCGTTCCACTTCTCCAACTCCAACTGATCCGCCTGCAGCTCCTTGTACTCCTTAGTGGCAACTGCGGATGATAGGTTCCCTTATCTAGTATCTAGGTGCCGAATACCCCAAATGCCCTACTGTTGATGAACGCCACGCTGGTGCGTATGTCCTGCAGACGCTGCATGTATCTTTGTTCCTGGCTCAAAAACTCTTCCACCGTAAGGAAGTCCACCTGTTCCCCATGCTTTGGTTTAAGTTTTAGCATTATATTTTTTTTTAATATTTTATTAGTTTTTTCTTGTTAAGAAGTGTATGTGTATAGTTGTGTTTTGTTTGTGTTTGTCTTTGCTGGTAATAAATGACAGCAACGACATTTTGTACATTGTTCTCTTTTTTTATTACTTTACTAAGGGATAGGAATCGTTGCAAAGTTTATGGAGAAGTATTGGGACTGCTAAGAGAAGCTCAATGGACGAATCTCACTCAAAAGCCTCTTGATGTTAATGAAGAGCATTGTCGTCTTATTGCACGCCTCTTGGGCAGTGGGATTCATCGAAGAAATTGCCGAGCTCAAGTCTACGTAGTTCTGGGGAATAAACCAAATTTGCTAAGGTTTCGCAGTGGGCTCCACATTTCGGCTACTTACGTTCACATTTCGCCAAGTTTCCTCGTACTGAAGCTTGACGTCGTTAATGTTGTCGGAACACACCTCAGAGACCTTGACAAAGGTAGTCTTTTCCGGCGTAATTCTCACTGTAACCTCGGTGAATTCTGATTGGTCTTTGGCCACCTTCATGTCCACAATGAGGTCCCGTCGGTCTGCCAACCGATTCCAGCTGGAGCTAGAGAATTTCATGGACCCACAGTACAGGGCCATCGCACTGTAGGTGTGCATTTCAGTGGCCAAATGCTTGACCGAGTGGTATCCATTTGAGATATAGAAACTGGCATCGTTCCCTGGAAAGATGTTGAAGTTCTTATCCACGAGAGTCTGAAATAAAGTGGGAAGTAAGGTTAGCTAAGTCAAATTAATTCAAACGTTTGGGTTCACCTGGCGCAGCTCACGAAAGTCGGAAATGGGCTCCTTAATCTCAAGATATTTCACTGGATGCGCGACATATCCCTTGGCCAGGTCGGTTACATAGCCACGTACGCCCTGGGATGTGATGTAGAAGAACATGCTCACGTGGTGGGTGTTCAGGCTGAGAATGACCTCATCTGGACTGCTCAGGATTGGGATTCAGAATTAGCACTGACCAGGACCTATGTATATGCAAGCACTCACTTGTCCTCGTTCGACTGGAGACACCATTCGCCGAAGGGGAAGTGCTCGTAGCGCTTGAAGGCCAACCCGAACATGCCCAGGCGGTCCGTTCTGAAGGTGAGTGTGTTGGTTTCGGGATCGATATTCTCATCCAAGATATACCCGGTTGTCCAATGGGTCACGGTGAGTAGTTGAGTAGGAATAGTGACGGACGGCACCCTTCTTAGCTTTCGCACTGATTGGTGTCCGTGTTGAAAATTTGCGGAGCCCGAATTACTGACCCTATTTATTGACGACTTTCTGCTACTGATCGATGCCTTACTTACTGACGACTTTTTTTTTCTGACTGGTACCGATTCCTCCCAGTTATTGATATCCCATGGATCATCAGGGAGATCCAGTTTCTTATCCTTTTTGTTTACACGCTCTGGAGACTCCTCCTGCTGGAGAATATTCAGCGGCCTCTCCCCGTATTGCCGCTTGATATTGCTAAAGGTTCTGACCACACCACTCGCCGATTTATTGTTGCAAGACCCGGTGTCGTCAGAGGCAAATTGTACTGGCGATGCATCCGGAAACATGGGGAACATTCTTTCCGGCTGATCCTGCATACTATAGTCGTAGTTGGCCTCTGGCAGAGCAACTTCCCTTACATCGGGAGTTTCGCTATACTTGAGCAAGTTAAATCGCTTCACTTTGGGAGAAAACTCGGCAGCTTCTTGCTCGTGGAACTCCACAGGGAACTTGAAAGAGGAGATAATACGGGGCACGCAGTGTGCAGCTAGGCTCCTGAACTCGGTCATGTGCAGGCTTTTTTCCAGCGAAAAGTCCATTGCTTCGGCCTGCTCCTCTTCCCTTTGAGCGAGCACGCTGTGTCCCTCGTTCGATTTTATTGAAGATTGATGTATGGTCGATATGCTATCGCTGGACGGCTCCTTTGACAACTGACGGTGGCTTGTCCTCGAGGCTCTCTGTAGCTCGGTAAAACACTGACACACGCGCGGCTTGCCCCACTTGCACAGATCCGGCGGCAGCTTGACGGTCACAATGAAAAACGGTAGCTCGTTGTCGTCCAGTATATTTGCTGTGCTTATCGATTTTGACGACCTGGCCGAACCGGAGAACCGGTGCTTCTCCGCTACCACATCGGGAATGATGCGCAGCACACGTCGATCATGGTGCAGGGCTATGTTGAAATGCTGGAACTGCGTCTGATCCGGTGCTTCTACGAACATCAACGAATAGATTCCACCGACAATGATGTGCTCCCTGAGGTTTATCTGATAGATATATCAACGATAATTAGTATAAGGTCTTTAGAGTAACCAAATTCCCGATCTTATTATTACATTAAGCCCAAATCCCTTCACCTTACCCACCTCGTTAGGCAGAATGTCCAAGAGCTTTGGATGGAAGCAATTGTCCATATATTCAGCGTAATGCAACTTCTCGCGACTGAGGAAATCATCATAGACTTCGGGCACCATGCCTGGCGGAACGGGTCGTACTTCCTTGGGGGTCTTCGGAATGAATATCTTTTCATTGTCCTTGTCGTTTTTGGCGTTTTTTGCAGCCTTTTCGGTACGCTCGGCAATCAGCTGCATCAGCTCCTCGTATTCCTTGTACTTGCGCTGCATCGACGACAGAACCTCTTCTTGGATGTCCTGTTGTATCTGCCACTCCGAGATCACCGACTCCTCCATATCGACGATGCTGGCATAGGGCACACCGTTGTGGTCGATCGCCGGCAGCTCGTAGCTCTTGGCATCCTGCGAGTGGTGGTCGAAGCTGGTGTGGACACACCGGAGGGTTAGGCAATCGGTAAGGATACTCAGCGGCATCTGAACCCGGATACCAGTCACTGGAAACTCGGCAGTCATTGCTGGAACTCTGCGGGCAGTTAGAAGATACACACCTTTATGTGCGAAAAGCTTACTGCATGTGTTCGAAAATTATGGGAACGTTGAGGAGGCCCCAGATATCCATGCTCCATTGATCGGCCGAATGACTCCATATAGCCACTATTCCATCGACGGACCTGGACATATAAATTTTGTTCAATTTAATAAAAACCCAACTGATTGTCCTACTTCATGATCGCCTTTTGCATGGCCAACACCCGATAGGTGAGCCGATCGAATAACGTTTCGATCTCCCGTTGGACTTCGCCATAGACCTGTGAATAGATTCTTGGTTGGAATGCCTAGATTCAACTCATGCCTAGATTGCACTCACGCTAAGGATTTCAGACTGTGTTCTCGGACCTAGTCTCTCAATTCCCACCTCGTTGTCCATCAGGACATCCACTTGCCGTAGCACTTCCAGGCAATTCCGCAAGCCCATCTCGAAATAAGGCCCTGGACTAGTGCACTTACTTTTTTCCACAACCTTTCGCGTAAGGTCCTTCCGGAAAATGTTTTGGGTCAGCACACTGCGCTCGTCCACTGACAGCGTCCAGTCTGTGGTGCTTGCGGCCTCGAGGTCATCGCAGTGCCGAAGCTTAGACAGAAACGTTCGGATATCGCCAGGTGACTTGGGGTCCGGCAGGCCACCACACTTCATATACTGCTCCCAGCTCTCGTTCTCCGCCCGCTGTCCCTCCAGCTCCTTGAAGTGGGCCTGGAAATCTGTGTAATTTCATGTGATTAGGGAGTCCTCCCGGAAATGCAAATATCCATCCTACTTTTGAAATAGGCACATGTAGCTATAACATCATTCAAGCGGGCTAGGTGAGTCCTTTCCCTCTCCTCTTGCTCGGCTTCAGTTAGTAGGACACGTGGCACTACACGAGAATCAGGTTTTTTCATCTGCACCATTTTGCCAATTTCCTGTTTTAGTTATCCTTGTAAAAAGTAAGTGGATTATTTATGCATTTATATTGTTTATATTTTTTATGTTTTGTTTATTTTTTATGTATTCATTTGTTTTGTCTGTGCATTTAATTATATTTTAAATGTTTTGTTTATGTTTTATGTATATTTTTAGATATTTATTTTGTTTTGTCTGTGGGTGTTAGTATATTTCGTTGTTTTATGGTTGATTATATGTTTGTATATGACGACTAAGACTAGGATTGCCATGTCTAGAAACGTATATAAGTGAGGTTTCCAACTCAAAAGTTCGCCTGGAAGTTTTCTTAGCTTCTTAATTGGTAATATTTAATTCATATTAATTTTTCTTTAATTTGTAAATGAAAAACTCAGTTTTCTCTGCAAATAGCACTTTTAATTAAGTTAGGAGAAAAATATCAATATATTGATTCTGCAATGTGGACCTAAAAATAAATGGATCTTCAGTGAAATCGATTAATACCGAAAATTCCTTTTATACAAAAAATGTGTGTTTCAAGCTTGTATAATCATTAAATATTTTTCATTTTGTTGTTCTTTTCATTTAAGGTGAGGATACTTGTGTTTAAATAATAGCTTTTTCGTGCTTTTCATCTTTTATATGGCATCGAAAATATAATAGAATGTACTTTATATATATTTTTTCAATTATGCGATACATCAATATACATTTTCATGTATTTGTAATATATAATTAAATATAATTAATCAAAAATGTAAACATTTTTACATATTTCTTCCACAAGTTCACATACTCGTCGCTTTCCAAGAAGTTTTGGACGTTGTTCGATTAATACAATACTGAAAATGTATATCGATTTATCGCATAATTGAAAATAATCTATAAATCTATTTTTTTCCAGTTGTACTGCAATGTCCTTGGCTTCAATCGATAGTCGAATAGTCGAGACTATTTTTTGTGAATTGGTAAACTATTTAGTGTTACGTTCCTAGATGTTTAAAATATTATAACTAATAAACAATAAGTAATTAATAAAATCTTTTTCGATATTTGCAGATTCGATATTTTGTTATAATTACGATATTCTTGGATATTTTCAATTTCAATAGATCAAAGCTTACCATATTTTACTATATTAAAATATAAAACCTATAATATACATTAGGATATTTTCGATGATATTGAAAATGATATATTCATCAATGTATCATGTAGTCTCTCTTTGAACATACTTAAAACCAACTATAATAAATTTTTCACTTTTTTTTATTGCGTTACGAGAGTATACTAAGTATGTATATATGTTTATATATAGATGTATTATTAAAGTTCATTCATCACATTTTCTAAGCAAAGCTCAACGGCCTCAACTCCTTCAGCATTCGAGTGACGTAGTGAAAGAGAACCGAATCTCTATTCCGCACTTCTGTGGCATTAAATACCATGGATGTGACTGCCTGATGCAGATCCGTGAAGTTCTGGAAGTAAATACCCTCTATATACGATCTGATTCAATCGCTTGACTAACTCACGCTTATATTTCGCCACGTTTCCTCATAGGAGAGCAGGATCACGTTCACATCGTCCGAGCATTTCTCAGAGACCTGCACAAAGGTCGTCTGCTCCGGAGCAATGCGAAGGGTGACCTCAGAGTAATCGGAGGTGTCCCTGGCAATCTTCATGTTCATGATGATATCCCGACGCGGGGCCAATCGATTCCAGCTAGATCGATAGAACTTCATGAGCTTGCAGTGGAGACCCATGATGTTATAGGTGTGCTGCTCGGTGGCCACGTGCTTCATCGAGAAGTAGCCGTTTTCAATATAAAAGCTAGCATCGTTCTCGGCGAAGATGTTAATGTTCTTGCTTATGAATAGCTAAGGGACGACAGGACATTAGAAAAGTTAGATCTCCCTATGGGTGACTTAGGTACCTACCTGACGCAATTGGCCAAAGTCGGAGATGGGCTCCAGAATCTCCAGATATTTGACCGGCTTGGCAGTATATGCCTTGGACAGATCGGTCACATAGCCACGCACTCCCTTGGTTGTGATGTAGAAGAAGATGCGCACGTGGAAGGTGTCCAGGGTGAAAATGATCTCATCAGGACTAAGAGTAAAAGGGAAAATAAATAGCCATGAAATGGGGTTAACAAAAATATAAAATGGTTATAAACAAATAAAACCCTTCTTTGGTACCTTTGAAAGATTTATATTTAGTCTCTTGCTTCGGCTAAGAACTTACTTCTCCTCGCTTGGCTGCAAAGTCCAGTCCCGAAAGGGAAAGTGCTCATAGCGCTTGAAGGCCAATCCAAAGATACCCAAACGATCCGTCTTGAAGGTGATCCTGTGAGTTTCCTGGTCGAGGGAGGCCCCCACGATGTACTTCGTGGTCCAGTGGGTCACATCCTGCATTTCGATGCTTTCACTAAGGCTATTCAATCTCATTGACTGCCGGGCCTTCGGGTCGTTCTGTTTTTGAATAAGCGGTTTCTCTGCTGGATCCTCATCGAGCGGAGGCACTTCTATCGCCCGAGCGGGTGCTTTACCAGCTTTCTTCTTCTCCACAAATTCCTGCTGATTCCACAATTGTTTGTACCTGCCCACATATTGGCCCTTGATTTTGTCCAGCTTCTTTAACACCGCGAAAGCAGTGTGGTCGAATAGTTCTCCTGGCTCGTCATCATCATATTCTATTGGTTCTACTGCTGGAAACACAGGGAAAAGGCGCTCCGGTTCGTTTTGGTCCTCGAAGGCAAACTCTCGTGGCACCTCTTCCTGGGGTTTCGCTTCCTCCACATCTGTTCTTTTAACCAATCTACACCGGGTACTCTTGGGTACCTCCACCTCCGCAGTCTCATCGATCATATCGCGAGGCAGCCTAAAGGACGAGATGATCCTGGGCATGCAGTGGCTCTCCAGTTTTCTGGTCTCTACGAGATCCATCGGCTTCTGCAAGCTGAAATTCTCAAAGGGAAGCTCGTTCGCCTCGATCCTGCTAATCCTGCTAACCCGAAGAAAGGATCGAATGGAGGGGCGAAATATGTTCGAGACGTCAACCGAGCCCCGCATGCTCGATCGCCTAGGGGATTGACCCAAAAACGAATTGGCCATGGCCGGATAAAAATATTCGGGTGCAAGGACGGGACCACCCTCGACCGACTCCTGCTCGCTCAGAAACTGACACACCTGCGGCTGACTCCACTTGCACAGATCGGCGGGCAGCTGCAGCGAAACGATAAAGTACGGCAGGTCGAGCTCATCCAGCTTCAAGTTGGAGGCGCGATAGTCTTCCAAGGTCTTCCGGGAGACACTCGAGCTGCGTCCGACCTCCACATCCGCCTTTACGTCGGGCATCGTGTACAGAACACGGCCATCCTCGTGCAGGACGATGTTGAACTTCTCGAACTGGGTTTGTTCTGGCCTGCGGATGACAAAGACCGAATAGATGCCACCGAGCATAATGCACTCACGGAGATTAATCTGAAAGGAAAGTAAATATATTTTCAAAATCGAACCCATGTTCTTTCTTTTCTTTCTTTCGTCATATGGTTTACCCACCTCGTATTGACGAATGTCCAGGTGCCTTGGATGATACACCTCGTCCAGGTATCCAGCATACTGTCCGTCCTCTAGTTTGATAAAATCGTGATAGACGTCCGGGACCATACCAGGCGGTACCTCCGGCACCTTCTTTGGAGCTTTTGGTATTACGATATTGGATTTTTCGCCATTGTTTTGCTTGGCGGCCCTGGCAGCTTGCTCAGTCCTCTCTGCGATTAGCCGCATTGTGTCCTCGTACTCCTGGTACCTATTCTCCATGTTGGCCAACGTCTCGAACTTGAGATCCTCCTGCATCACCCACTCGTTTTGGAACGCCTCGATAACATCCACAATCCCGGCATTGGGAAAGTTTTCCGAGTACCTGACCACCGGCTCGAAACTTTTGGCGTTACACGAGAAATTGTCAAAAGCAGTGTGCACACTGCGAATGGTGATACAATCCGAGAGCACAGAGATCGGTATCTGAACATTCACGCCCGTGGCCTTCATTTCAGCAAGCATCACCGGCACGCTAAGGAGCAGACATTGGTTACCCATTCAGATAGATTGTACATGGTCTTGAGATGTGCTTACTCCATGTGTTCGAAGCGAATGGGCACGTTCCGTAGGCCCCACAAATCCATTTCCCAGGGATAACCCTTGAAGCTCCAATTGGCCGTCCTGCCATCCTCAGATCTGTAAGGGTAAGTTTATTATTTATTAAAATTTAAATATACTTTATCAGCCCCAAAACCTTTAAGAAAATATACTCACTCCATATAGGAATCTTGCGTTTTCAACACCCGATACGTGAGGCGATTGAAGAGCTTTTCAATTTCCTCCTGGACTTCGTTATAAGCCTGCAATAGAGCTATAAATTATATATCTAGATTCCATCAAACAGACAACGACCCACATCCATGATGGCGAGCTGGTTCTTCATGGACAATCGATCCATCTCCGCCTCATTGTCCAGCAGAAGATCTATTTGCTGTAAGGTGTCCAGACACAGCTTCACATTTGCGTCGTAATATTTCCCGGGATTGTCCTTGGTGAGCTCAACGACGCGGCGCGTCTTGTCCACCCGGAAGATATTCTGGTTCAAGATCGAACGATCGTCCACCGACAGGGTCCAGTCCAAGGCACAGTTGGACTCGATCTCGTCAAAGTGCCGCATCTTGGCAATAAATGTTCGGACCTCGACGGGTCGGGTGGGATGAGGCAGTCCATCGCAGCGCAGGTAGTGCTCCCACTCCTCGGTCTTGGCACGTTCGATTTCCTGATCATAGAAGTCCATGTCGGTGTCTGGATCCGGGGTTTATATTTAACAATAAAGGACTTTCCGATATATGGACTACCGGAGCTTACTTTTTATTAACTCTGCGCTGACAAAGAAATCGTCCAGACGGGCCAAGTACTTGGCCTCACGATCCTTAGCCTCGCTTTCGGAGATCATGTTGGCATGTTTGGCAAGCCCTTCCTGTGAAGCTTGATTACTTAAGTTCTTTTTCACCATGATGAAAACTCTTGTTTTTGGTATTTATGTTTGTTGTCTTGTATATTTTCTGCCTGAAAATCGTGCTTATACTGACTTATCTCAGCTGCCAACTAGACTATATGCTCTAGCGAGGTACTTGTGTAAGGGTTTAGGGCTTTTTAAATGAAATATTAAATTATACATCAGTTGCTGAAGCCCTTCAATTGTTTCCCATCTGGCGCTAAAAATAAAAAAGCTGTTTTCAATATTTCCTTCACTGGCTGACGTCCAGAAAATGGAAAAACCATAATCTAATGCCAAACTTTGGCCACAACTCAGCCAACTAGGTGGGAGTGGGAGTGTCCAGGCCAGGAGCCACACCCACACCCACAGCCTCCCCACACGAATCCCGGAGATTTATCTTGGCCTTTTGCCTGCATTCGTGCCAAGAAAATAGTAGTCGTACTCGTCCATATCAACCTGAGAGGAGAAAGTGTAGATGCCAGGCCGGGGATAAGCCCCCAGTCAAGGCGATTCGAAGTCTGAAAAGCTGAAAGGCGAAAGACCAAAGACAATAGCTCGTTTCCAATAAATTGATTAAATTTTATGTAGCATTGTGTCCGTGTGTGTGTGCATTTCAAGCTCCATTTACATACGAGGAGCATGTTACGTGGCCATGTCTGATCGATTACATTGATGAATGAATTTCAACAAGCCATCGCATTATTGGACCTCAACGAGTAGGACAAAGACCGAGTCCCCGCTCTCCAGCCGTCGAGCTCCTGCGGACTCCGGACTCCAGACTCCTACACAGACCAGCTCTTGTCAAAGGCAGCATTCCAGGCTTCAGAAGGTGCACAGAGATAAATTCAGGGAAGGTTTGGGTGTAAATATATATTAAAATAATGGTTATTGTATAATTTTAACAGCTTTTCTGCCTCACCAAGTAATTTAGGAATAATATGAGTGATTAAAATTATGAGCTCAGAAATAAAAAATCCAATAGTTGAAAGAATACTTTAAGTATTGCTCAGGGTTTCTTAAGATTCCCAAACATTTTTCAAACTTTTTATAAAATATTTTCCGTGTAGATATATCTGTCTGTGGCTCTGGCGAAATTTATTTGTTTCAAGTTGTCTTTTAAATAAATTCGTTGTCAAACGTTGATCCCCGTCGTGGCCACATTACATCCATCAGTTGGCCAGTCCAGCCATTTGGCCTGTAATAAGTCAAATGGCTGCAGGCTCCTGGCTCCCAGCTTCGGATTCAATTTAATGAACTTGACTTGACTCGGCCAAATTGTTTTACATTTCATCGGAATGGCCGTTGGAGGACCATTAGGAGCCAATAGTTTTGACACCTTTACCTTTAAGTAGGGGCCCGTAACCCCATCAATATCAATCGATCCGATCCGATCTGATTCGATGCCAGCCCGTAACGAGCCGAGGAGGTTGGGAAAATGACGAGCAAATCGCTCGACTGCCATGCAATCATTCAATTATAATTTGCAAGCAATGAACAAGAAGCGCGAAGCGAGATCCGTCCAGATCCCGGCCGATGTCCATGTTCGTCCAATCCGCGCAAATAATAACGATTTCCCAGCCGGCAATTGGATGACTTGCCGCCACGTAGCTGGATGGATGGATTGCTGCAACTAGCAACTTGCAACTAGCGGGCTAACGAGTTCAGCCAGCAATTTCGTCCCCAATCGAATCCAATCCGCGGCGATCCGAAATTGCCACAACGCGCACAACTAAATCGAAATGGAAGAGCCAGTCAGCTTCAGTCCAGCATCCAGCATCCAGCATCCAGCATCCAGCATACAGCTCCGGGCAAAAATAATTGACATCTGTATAAGTCTGCTATTTGAGCAGTTTCAATGCAGCTCCAGTGGATAACAAGTGGCCGAGTTGTCTAGTCCGCGAGTTTGTCGTTGTCCCTCTGTCGGCCTGTCTGCCTGTCTGTCTATTTTTCACCTGCACACCGATTGCATTTCAGCTCTGATAAATTACGCCAAAAGTAAAGCAGACTTACACGGAGAGAAATGCACACAGATATTGGATTTATAATAATAGACTATTATTATTAGTTTACAAATAATACATCGATTTCTATAAGTTTTCACAGAACATCAAACACCGCAAAGACCCAAAATGACAATTAAATACAAATTATTGCTCAATTCATATATATAACCCCATTTTCGGAAAACTTTGAATGTGAAATTCATATATATTTTCTAAAGGCTAGAAAGCTTAAACTCTTCAAAACAAAAGATTTATTTTGTTTTAAAAGTCTTCTTTTTTATTAAGGTCACACACAAGAAGTTTATAGATATTAAAATTATTATTAAAGTTGCAGGTTATTTGACATAGTTTCCAATTTTTTAAAGAGGTATTATTAATAACTACTAAATAAATTAATAACTTATGTGACTATTGGTCTGGTTAGCTGTAAATAAATAAGCATATCAACGTTAAATTATTTTAGCATTTGTCTTGGCTCTAAGTATATATACACAAATAAATTTTGTAACATTTTAAAGACATTAAACCAACAAATAATTAATGATTTTTATGTCTTCAAACATTAATTTGTTTATTACTTCAAAGCCATTAAATATTTGTATTTTAATGGGCATTATATCAGGCAAACATTTCCAAAACCACTCTGTCGAAACAAATCCGGAATTATTTAATTAAAAGAAAATTAATTATCGAAATGAAAATAACTTTGATCATATATTATTAAATTTACTATTTACTACTATTTACTTTTTACTTTTTTTACTTTTTACTTTACTATTTTTAAAGTCCTAATTTTAAAGTTAAATGTATCTTCTAATGTACCTTCCTATTTAAAAGTGACCAAGAAAGTTAACAAAAACGTTGAGGTAAAATCTCATAAATATTTATTTTTATAAGATTCCATTTTAAAAATCAAATCAAACTCAATTGATGACCAATTTTGGTGATATTTTTTCTGGGCTCAGGTTTTTTTTGGGGGAGGCGCTTCGGGAAAGTGCCAGCTAATGATTCTCGTGAACGCTCCATTGGCGGCCAGTGGGAATTATTTGAGGCTCAATGGACTCTGTGGACTCACTGAACCAGTGGACCAGTGGACTCACTGCACCAGTGGACTCGGTGGTTTCAGTGGACAAACCTTATCTAAAAAAGGCGGCGCTTTCTAATCGGTGGCCGGCAACATGTTGGCATGTAAATGTTGACAGCAACATGTTTACCGTTCGCCTCTGTTTAAGTTGGTAAAACTCTGTCCCCATATCCATACCCTTCCTCTCTCCTATCCCCTTCACAGTCCCCTTCCCCTTCCACAAAATCGCGTTTTAACAATGTGGAAACTTTTGGCATTTACATGAGAATTGTAAGCGCAAACATTTTGGTTTTTTGTTTGGCATCTCTCTGCCTTCCTGCTCACAATATGAGCATAGAATTTGTCCGGCAAAAAACTAAGATGCATTCGTTGCCGGAGCTGCTGCCGTTGCTGCTGCAGCTGCCATTGTTGTCGGTCTTGATGGTTGAGCAACAAATTGAGTCTAATTAATTTTCAGCAAACTGCAAAGACCGAATACATTGTCTCCCCTCCAATACCCTACCCAAGTTGTGGCTAATTAACACTGTCAATAGAACAGAAATGGGGACGACTTCTCTAACTCTAAGCATATGGGAAAAGATATCTTATTTAAGAAATAAATAATTAGAATAATGAAAAACAAATTTATATGAACTAGATTTTAAGAAAAGCAATAAAGTTAACATAAGGATTTACTATTTAAAATAAACTAAAAGTTAAATGAATCTATGTGGGAAAATAAAGAAATGCTGTCGATGGACTGGACAGACCAAATGCCAGACCAACGGACAGATCAACGGACACACAAATAATAGACAAAGGGGCAGAGGAAATACAGGCGAACGGACAGATAAACGAACAGATGAACAGACAGATGAACGGACAGATGAACGGAAAGATGAACGAACAGATGTACGGACAGATGAACGAACAGATGAACGGACAGATGAAGAGACAGATGAACGGACAAATGGAAGAACAGATGAACAGATGAACTGTTCATCAGTGACAGACAGATGAACGAATATATTAACGGACAGATGAACGGACAGATAAACAGACAGATGATCGGACAAATAAACAGATAGATGAGCGGACAGATGAACGGAAGGATGACCGGACAGATAAACGGATGAACAAAGAGATGAACTTACAGATGAACGGACAGACAGCTGTGCACAGTCTAGATTGACTCGGCATCTGATAGAATTTAAGTCTATGACTTATAGATTCCCCATTCAAAATTATAGTATAATTTAAAGTTTTAAATGCTTTTTAAGACTATAAAGTCCCTTAAATATACTCACATAAATCAATTTAAGCTATATATTATTTTAGAGAAGAGCATTAACCCTTCGCCTTGCCACTAATTTCGAGTAGCTCCCTTGGTCCGTCATCTTAACGGTAGATGAATGTTCGAACAATGCACTGCCATCATGTTAAAGGCAGCCACAGCAGATGAAAATAAATACTTGAGTTCTCTCAAAATCTATGCAAAGCGGCATCAAAAGCCCCAAACGAGCGTTCAGTTAATGCTTTAGATATGCAAATCAAAGAGTTTTCTGGCCAAAGCAGCCCGGCTCCCAGTTGATTGGTTAAGCTGGGGCCTGCCCCTGCTTAATTGTTGCATCTCGAGTTTTGGTTTTATTTTGGGGAAGAGAGAAGTCATTTCCATAAAATGCGAGCTACCGTCAAAGGAAAGTGAGCGTGGAAAGTGGAAATCCGTTTATGATCATTTTATAAATTCTTTGTTTGTAGGTCTCTGTGTCAGCGGAGGTCGCTATCGGTGGGAACTCGACTCCGAAGCAAACGAGGCCCAAGCGGAGTGAAACAGTTGCCAACGCGCCAAATTGACTTCTCGTGTCGAGAGCGCCGCATGCCACACCCAAAGCCTGTGCGGACTGTGCCACGGAGTGGCTATCGGACTGACAGCCGGCAATCCCCTCCAGTTCCCAGTTCCCAGTTCCCAATCCCCCGGCCGGATAGCCGGCAAAGACCTCCCCGCCGATGATACGCCAAAGGCTGATGGCCAACGCCGGTGGCGAAAACTCAGCACTCGCCTTGGCTTATCACTCGACAGGCGACGCTGACAGGCGGCAATTTGCATGGCGACCGTGGGGATCACAGAACTCATTACGAATGCGACAATCGCCAGTTGCCGGTTGCTGGTTTGCCAGTTGCCGCGTTTCCAGGCTGCCACACTCGTAAAAATTGTGCCTTAAATATATCAATAATAGAAATATTCTCTAGGTAGACTTTAATGATTTTAAAAACAATAATATTGTAGAATGCTCCAACCAAAATTGTTCAATCCAAATATTTACTCCGTTGATTTTCTAGTTTTAATTCATATGATTTTTATTTATTCATGAATTGCAGCAGCCGTTATTGCCGCTCTCTTACTATGATAAGTAAACTCCTCAAACTTGACAGAGCATATTTTTGTAAAAATCTTTAAACATATTGTAATTGTAAACATATTGTAAATAGTAGATTCCTCAAGTTATAAATTAAACTAAATAGAGCTCTTTTTATACTGCTTTTAAAATTTTAAAAATAAAAATTTTAATATTATAATACAATTAAATGGAAAATGTAGTTTTATTCGAACAAGGCAGTATAAACTAAGTCTTGCTTAGTTTAATGTAAAGCATAAACATCCATTTATAAAAAAAAAAAACAATATTCTAAACTTTTGTTAAAAAAATATATACTTCTGGTAATAAAATAATATTAAAATTAGCCATACTAAGATGAAGAAGAAGAAAAAGAATGATTTAACATTTTTTTTCCATTTTAAAAATGTTTAGCAATTACTTGAATTTCCATATTGTCAAATAGGAAATAATTTCCGAATAAATAATAATAAAGGCATGACAACTGAAACGTGAAATGAAGGCGAGTTAAATTATAAGCCATATATAAACAGTTTAATCCTTTTAAATTAATTATAAAATTTAAATATGCAAAGTTATTTCTCATGAAATAATTTAATTTGTAATCTAGTCATAGAATATTTTCTGAATAAGTATATAAAATGATGGTTTTAAATAATAAATTTAAATAAAAAAACATCCCGATGTATACATCAATTAATTAAAATACAAAATTTGAAATAAAGTTAAAATCAAGTGAAACACTTTATAAAAACCCAAACTAAAGCTTACTTTAAGAAGCCTTTCAATATTTCAAGTGCAGTCTTTTGGCATTGGCAACAAGTTGCCATCGGCAGTTCCTGCTGACGGTTGCTGTTGCAGTTGCACTCGGACTATCTGCCACAGTCTAATTGGCAAACTTATGGCACTCTCGCCCCCTCGATGCCGCTTCGACTGGCGGGGCGTATGAGTAATGTCAGGTCATCATTGTAGCGGCAAAGACTCGGCCGCTGCAGCTGCATTCCTAAATGAAATGCAAATGCAAATTTTAAGTGCCCCGTGCAGCTGGAAGTGCAGTCGAAACTCGAAATCGAAACTGGAACTCCGGCCTGGAACTGGATCTGGGACTGGACCTGGACTGGGCGTGGATGTGAGAGGCGGGCGACTAGGAGGAGGAGGTGGGGTGGTATCACCATGACGTGGCCGGATTGGCTTAAAATAAATGTTATTATTTCGATAAGTTGGCGTGTTTTTGCGGCTGTGCCCACATTTAATTATGCCGCAAACCGGACAGGCGAAAACCAAAATCAATATCGCTTCGTGCCGACTTTATAATGAACAATTGTCGGGGCACACAATTTTAGCACATTGTAAATAAGCAATTGAATTGGCGCTGGAGTGCCGCGGCGCTGCTGGCCCGAAGTGAGCGGCTGCCGATATCTGGGCCTGATCCCAAAAGCCGGGCTCCCATTCGTTCGCTTTAATCAAATTCACATTAACAACGCCGCACGGGCAACTGCAGACTGCAACTGCACACAACACAGGCGGCAACAACGGCCACTTTGGTGCAGCTGCAGCTAAGAAGGCAAGTCACAACTGCATTTTGTTTGGGCCACGCTAATAACTCGACACTCGAGCCGGGTATAATGGACCGGGTGCTGTCGTTGAGAGGTCAATAAAAGTTATGAAATCGGTTATTTGGGTCAGTGCTTGTACCATTTTTTTGCAGCCTATCGACAAGGAATGTAAACCGAATCATTGATTTCATTCGTTTTTGGTTTATAGACAAATTAAGTTTGGTTTTATGGTTTTATTATGCTACTTGTTGGTAGTAAAAGCAATAAAATAGTAATATATAATTTTTACAGCTTCTATTAACAAGTATAAAGAGAAGGATTTTATATCACAAGAGAACGTTTGGTATATCGCCCTCAATACATATCGAAAATATCCTTGAGTTGGGTAAATCGTAATGAAAAACATGTAAAAATGGTATTTGACTTATTTGTTTTTTTGTTTTCAATTAGAATTGATCAAAAATCGCATACATTAAATCGATTTTTTCGACTTATTATATTACAATATTTATTTATATATCGCCCTCGTATCAGAAATCGATACAAAATCGATAAACCTATATTTTCTGCCTTTCTTACTAAAAAAATTAAATTATCTTGCACTTTAAGTTCATCCAAAATAATTTTAAGTCATAAATGTGTAGTTTAGTTGAATAAAGAGTTATCTATATAATATTTCTTTAAAAATTCATAATAAAGTAATGTTTTAACTGTTTAACTGTTTAAAAATAAAGTCATTTCATTAGAAGATTATATTTTTTTATAAAAAGAATTTGAATTTTCTTCCAGACTCGGGCTTCGATTTTTATAATATCAAAGAGGCGATTTTTGCCACAAAAAAAATGTGAATTTAACTTTTTACTAACTGTTTCTTTTTAAATATATATATATATATATAAATTCAAAGGAAAATTCACATAAATTTTAGCGATTAAAAATTTCAATCAACTTTCAACTTGATCTTGAGATCCCACGGTACCGCTTCGTTCGATCGAAGCATTATCTGTCCCTGTTTAGTTATGGATTTTTATAGTTTTTTGTCTCGGTACACGCCCAAAAAAACAAAAAAAAAAACTAAACAAAAAAAACCGATGACAACAATAGCAGTGCAGCCGCTTGTTTGGACAAGTTACCAAAAATAGACCACAGCCGCTGCAGTCGAGCGCTGCAAAGGCTAAGTCAGCTCAAATTGGTTTGGCGGCTAAGACGGAAAGCCAAGTCTAGAAGACAAAAATGTTATGAGAGGGAAACTGCCGATAATTGCTGTGGTTTTATGGTCGAGAGTAATTCATATATAGAAAATAGCTGCAGTGCAATTCGCTTTGGACATTTACGGGCTACGGCTACGGCTATGGCGATGGCGATGTCGAAAACCGGACCAAAGACCGATAATTGAAATCGGAGCCAGGAGACGGAGCCGGAATAATTTGCATGCCCAAGGTTGACGCCTCTAATTGCAGCCACGGGTCGGTGAATGAAATTGCGGGTTTATGCGTTTCCGGATCTGACAGTTATTACCGCGATACGCCCCGTAATGAACTCGTCTAGGTTTCCACCAATGGACAGATATTGATAAGCCAGCCAGTTGGTCGGTATCCCAATCCCCAACTCCAACCCCAATCCCATTCCCAATCCCAATCCCGGCTGCATGTGGCAGTGCAATTTATGGGATCAACAGACCCGTTAGTGCCAAATTACAAATGGGCCCATGGCAGCCAAGTGCAAAACAGACGTGGCAATAACCAACAAGACATTAACCCGGCGCGGCAAGCTGCGGCGCATGCCTCGATACCTCGGATGCGATACCCTTCGCCCCGATACCTCGGTTACCCTGATTCCTCGATGCCCAGCTGCACTGCGTTCTGGCCGCATATGCTCCATCGCCCAATAATTGCCAGCTTCAGCGCAGGACCCCCCTCTGCACACTGAGAAAAATAATGAGGTAATTAGCTGTACCTAATTTGGGGTAACAATTTATTTAGAATTTTTTTCATCAGCTGAAAATCTAAAGATTTAGAGCAGATACATAGCAAATGCTTATTAATATAAATTTTAATTTAGTTATAGTTAATATTATTAACTATAATTTATAATTTTAGTATTCGTTTCTCTAAGTAAAATAAATTTTAAACATGTTTTACCTCAAGAAAAAATGTTCAGTTAATTCCAAGTTTCACATAAGTTTTTCCATTAGTCTAGCGAGTCACAGAATTCAGACTTGGGAATTTTTAGCACTCTTTGCAGCACTAGAAATTCCCAAGTAAAATAAATTTTATACATGTTTTACCTTAATAAAAATTATTCAGTTAATTCTAAATCGCATTTAATAGTCTTGAAGACTCTTACGATAGTGTTTACATTAGTCTAGCAAGTTACAGAATTCAGACTTGAGAATTTTTAGCACACTTTGCAGCACTTCTGCGCTAGAAATTCCCAAATGTGAATTCAGAGACACTGTAGTGGTTAGGTAGTGAATATTGTTATTGTTATTGACTATATAAACAACCTTTTAACACTTATCATCTTATGATCTGGTATATTCTCGTTTAATGTATATTAAATCAAGCCGCCCAGACCTCGAGGTAATAAAACGATTATAAAACAAATATAGTTGATAAACAACATTTTAAATAAGGAAACCAATTAGTAAATATTAACCTTTTCAAAAGTAGATTCGTATCCTTAATAATCAACTTATCCCATCATTTGAGATAATATTTTGCAGTGCCCTTGCACATGGACTTGTTGGAGCAACGGAGGGAGGCTGGCATCGAAGCCGCCGGCGATTCGGCCAGATACGAGTGCAGTTGCAGTTGCAAGTCGCAGAGCGGCGATCCAGCGGATTGCCGGAACGCCAGAGGAACAGAGCGCCGGAGCGACGGGGAGACGGAGCAGCCGTCGCTGGCCACAAAAGCATAAAACAATAAAGTTGGGCGCTGCGCAAAGAATAATCGCATAAATCATGCGGACTCGCGGCGGCGGCGTCTAAACTCCACTAACGGCAACGAGGCTAACTCCGAAACTCCGCAACTCGGCAACTTGGAGCTTGGGCCTTGGATGGCCAGGAGCCTGCACCCCAGCAGCACAGTGGCTGAAAAAATATAATTAAATTGCAAATATGGTTAGCATATCTCTAAAGTTTTTGTGTACTGATAATAAAACTATTATGGCCACAAAATCTAATTTACAAATTACTTATATTTGCTTTTTTACTGCCAATTATGTAAGCTTCTGTTTTGAAATTTGTGATTTACAATTTAATTACAGTCTTGAGGCAAAGTTTGGTAAATAAGTTGAATAATAAAATAATAAGCTAATGAATCACAAAATTGAGAAGGTAAATTTTTAAGAAATATTTCACAGATAGGCTCTGGAAATTTGGTATTTTAGGTTTTTCGCTTAACGTTCTCCTGACGACAATATTAAAGAGTTCCTTCCTTAACTGATATAATCCACTCTAAAACTTTTATTTATGTACCCAATTTAATTAAATTAATTTATATATTACAGCCAAAGTTAAACTATAAATAAGACCCTCCTCAACTGATTTATTTAGCTTTTTTAAACTCATATTTATACTCTTATTTAAATACTTCATATAATTATGTTAATTGATACATTAAAGGAAAAGTTTAACTATTGAAAAACACCCTTCTTTTAGTAATTTTTTTTTATGCACCGTATTTAAATAATTTAATTGATAAATTAATAAAATTTAACTATTGAAAAAACTTTAACTGATTTTTTATGTTTTTTTTTAATCCACACTTGAAGTCTTATTAAAGTACTTAATTTACTTGTTTTAATTGATAAATTAAAGTTAAAATATAGCTACTTAAAACTTCCTTACTCAAGTGATTTATAAACATTTTTTAATCCACACTCAAAACTCTAATTTATGTATTTAGTTCACCAATTTTTAAATAAACTCAAATTAGAACGCTCAGAAAAGCATCTCTAATCCGCGTTGACACTCCGCCCATTGTCCTCGACTTTGCTGGAATGGAAACCACTGTGCCACAATGCGGCGGCAACACTTTTCTTGCCTTAAGCCAAATTTATAGCGATCTAAGTAGGTATAAAGCGCTCATTTTGTGGCAACAACTGCGATGGGGACTGGCAACGGCCACAGCGGCGGCGACTTCGTTACGTTTTCGAGGAGTGGCCAACAGGAGTGCAGCCTTTGTTTTGGCCATTTTTTCCTTATGCCCCGCATTGTTTTTGCCTTTGTAATTTCTTTATCCCGTTGGCAGTTTACTGGCTCGGCTCTCTTCTGCCAAGAACAATAGAAATGCATTGCACGAAAGCCGCCAGAAGAGCGGAAGAGCCAAGACAGAGCGAGAGAGAGTCCGAAAAACCTGCGGCTAACACTAAACCGTTGACATGCACTGAGGAGGAAATTGGTGAAAATATTACTAAAATATTGAAATATTTTTGTTACCAATTTAATTGGGGAAATTTTTGTTTTAATGTACTTAAATCTAGACTGAACTTTAGGCCAGTTTACATACAGAAGTCAAGAGCAGCAGGTTGTTGGTGCAGTCTCCTTGGCTTAATTCATCAGCAAACTTCGCTCAAATATTAAGTTTAAATATGACTTTTTGTTAAATTATCAGCTAAAATTATTCAAAATTTTATTCTCAGTGCATTAGAAAGCGGGCGCGGTTGCATATGCAACCCACAAAAAGGGGATAATAAAAAGGGTCCTACCTCTGCTCACTCGTGCGCGATTTTAGAAGAACTTCTTGCAGGGACTTTCAGTTCGTTTGCCCGCTCGGCCTTTGTTGTGGTAAACAGTTGGCCAACAGTCGCCGGGATTGGTGGAGAGGGGGCACAGGAGCAGAGGGGAAGGCATTGCTGGATAACTGGGACAAAGTTTGGGCCCAGCCGAAAAAGAATCCGCTTAAATCAGGAGAGTCGCCATGTGCGGTTACTCAAGGCAAACACGCTCAGGTAAGGGGAGAATCATTAGGGTGCCTTAGAAAAAGGCAAATAATTGAAATGAATTTTAGAGAATAAGTGGAAGAAAATTACATTTTAAGACTGTTTTTAAAGGTTTAATAAAGAAAAATTATTTTTTTTCAATTTATTTATTTGATTTAAAACCCAATACACACATTTATTCTAAAAGATTTCTAAATAATTTGATATATTAAAGGGCAGCTTAACAATTCTAAGGCACACAAGAAATTCCTTTTTATTTGATTAACTCGAATCCAAATCGCTGGACCGCCCCCGGCAGCCGACCTAGACAAATGGGATTCTAATGCCTCCCAATGGGGGTCAATTCGAACCACTTGAAGGAGAAGAAAATCAGCCATTAATCACTTGATATGACAAAATGCAAGGCAAAGTTCCAGGCTCTCGATGATTCCAGCCGGGGCCAGGGGCCGGGACAGGGGTGTTAGACAGGTCAAACTGGTTTACTGCCGCTCCAGCGCCTGATCCTTCTCCTGGGCTCCTCCTGCTCCTGCGCCGGCTTCATTATTATGCGCGCATTGTGCGTGGAAAGGCAACAGGAACTGGGCATGGAGTTGGGCATGGGCATAGGAATTCGTATGGCCTGGCCCTGGCCAAAACTTGAAGCGTGCTCCGATTCTCAATTGCAGGCAGCATGGTGCATATGCCTCCAGGGACAATTCATGCAGTTGACAGGAGGCGAGCAGGGAATCGGGAGCGAGGTTTCCGGGGATCCGGTGAAGGGGGCACATGGTGAGTCGTAAAAGAAAGCCCGGCAAAACTGCAAACTGCAAGCTCGCAATTAAACAAAGCCCTTTTTGCGATGTCCGCCAGACGCAACCCGGTGGCAACGTGTTGGCATTGCATGTTGCCAGTGCACCAGACACATCAGCACACACAGAAACAGAAAGTGCATAGATATAAGAGTTAATAGAGTTTAAAATATGCAACTAAATATCACATAAATGTGGGTATTAAAAGGTATAATATTAAATCACAAAAAATGTTATAACAATCACTGAAAAATAACATTAATAACAGATATTATACTAAATAGTATACATAGGGTTTTCAGGCTTAGATATTTAGCTGTTTCAGAGGGGAGAATTCCGCTCCTGATCGGTATTTTACTAATGTTCTCAAACTTTAGTGTTTAAAATAAATATAAAGGGTTTTTGGGAATTCTAAACCACGCTGAGTGTTGTGTTACAGAGGCTCCTATTGAGGTTGTTCCTAAAAATCTGGTAAAGTAATCGATGAGATGCGCTAGAAACAAGGAAAATAATTAAAATATTAATAAACTTATGTGATTTCCTAAGACTACCTATATTAATACTTTATTATTATTTAAATGGAAATAGAGAAACCACCAATAGACCAACATTAAATAATATTAGGTGGAAGTAAAGCGGTATTTTCAATTTCAAGTTCTTTCAAGTACTCAAAAATTTTATACAACACCTAATAATTTATTTATTTATTTATTTTTTTATATAAAGCAAGTGCAATGGTTTTTATATTTAAAATACTTTTATAGATTTTAAACAATATATATATTCATTTATTTATTTATCTAAAGCTAAGAAATAGTTCTAAGCTAAGAGCTATCTTAGTATTAAAAGTCATACCAGTTAAGTCCTTCAGATTATTTAAAACAAAATACTTTTTTAAATGCTTTAAAATTTATACATTTTATTTATCTAAGATCACCGATTAAGTAAAACTCTTTAAAAATATTGAAAATATACCTTTTTTCTTCCTGTGCATCTGCTACTCCACCTCAAAGGACTCTAAACGCATTTCTGCCAGCGACGCGACGCTTTGCATTTTATGCAAAACTGGCCTATCAGCTCGATCTGTGGCTCTGCGTGGATGGTCCGGTGATGGGGTGGAGCTCGAGCTGGCCACCATCCTTGGGCTCCATCCAAATGTGGGCCCGGCTCCAGTGCTTGTCATATTTAGTTGGCAGAACAAAGCGTTCGCCATAAAGGCTTGCAAATCGCCACCAAATCGCTGGGGAGAACGCTTTGCTCGCCAGCATGTTGAATTTTAAAGCGTTTTTAAACGCTAACAAAACGGAGCGGATCCGTTAAGGAATGAAAGCTGTAAAAGGGCACAGGATTTGCATTTATACAGCGGGGTCCATCAACATTGAATGGATAGTTAGAAAATGGTTGTTAAAAAACGCTTAGCCAAAAATCACTTGGAGTTTATGGGGTCTTCAGAATTTTTGGGAATGTTTTCAATGAAAAATTATGAGATATGAGGGAATAAGGAACTTTACGGTTTTGTCTTTACATTGCATGCGTTTTTAGTAACTTTATAGGATACTCTGGATATCTTTTTTCTTCTTAAAATTAAGAGTTTTATTTAAGATGAGTTAGTTGCATTTAATCGAGATTTATCTATAACAAAATAATATTAGCTTATAACATTAAACTATTACATAGATTGTATACGATTTTCAAGGAATATATCATTAAAAAACACCATAATTTTATTAAATATAAGTGTTTATAATATTCTAAAAACATGTTAGCTTTCATATAATATTAAATAAATTATATTATTTATTTTATTTAATTAATTGTACCTTAAAATTAATTTTGAGATACAAAGAGAAATAGCCAGAGCAACGAAGGCCTTCAGGCTCTAAATAAATTATATATAAATATTATTTTACCTACCTCCATAGAAAACTCTACCTCAGCAAGTAACACAATGGTCTTCAGCAACCTTTCAAAGGCTAAAAAGGTTTAAGCTTTATTTATAAATTATTTATATAAAATCATTAACCAACAAAATAATTTTAAGGTATTATTAATTAACTCTAATTTATTCCCTTACATAATCAGAACAGAAAATATATCTTTTTGATACTTTCCTACTCCTTTCTGATTTAATGAAATTAGTTGATCCACAAATAATTCCGAAAATGACTCAAAGGACACAACTTCAGATGGTGTTTTTCTCGGAAGGGACTCCAAAAATTGCTCAACCAGTCCAAATCAACCTCACACTCTGTATCTAGTTATGCACTGACAAAAAAAGTGCAGTTTTAGAAGTGAATGCATTCTTTAATTTAAATCTCTATATAAGACATAAATTTTAGAAATAAGACTTATCAGGATTGAGACGAACACAACAAAAATTAATTTAAAATTTAACACATTCTTAAAAAAATAGGTAAATAATACAACATATTATAAAAGTTAAATCTCAAAAAGGAAAAACTTAATAACCAGAACCATTGGAGACCAAATGCCACAGTGCCTCCAAACGAAGTTTGAGACCCAAGTGGCATTAAGTCTAAATGAAGTATAAGAAATAAGACGTCCAACTTGAAGTTTAAATAAAGTATAAAATATAAAAACATGTATAAAAAAATATAAAAAACGATTTTATTCATAAATAAAGATTACCAAAAATCTTTAAGAAAAATCTTTGTTTGGTATAAAAAAAATCATTTATATCCCAGAAAGCAAGATTAAAAAAACCCTTTTCTCTCTAATTTAAAAAATTAAAATAGGCCTAATATGGATTATTATGGCTTGAAATATTTTGAAAATATAATTATACAATATTTATAATAATTTTTAAATAAGAAAAAAAGAATTACGCTCTTTTTTTTATGACTAAGACCCTGTTTTTCTATCAGTGCATGGTGGAAAACAAGCCGGAGCCCCAAAAATGGTTGCCCCAATTTAGGTAAAAAACTTCAGATGAACTGAGGCGTGCTAAAAATTCACTGGCCGTGTCCACAATGCAAATGAGGTCCTTTCAGCGATACCATGAGGCCTGGACACATCCCCCTGATGGGTCTCTTCCCCATCGCCCCATCTTGGGGTCGTTTGCTGGTGACAATTTAACACACAAATTCAGTGAAGCGTCAACTTGGGCAGGCATAAATTTACAACATTCACCGCTGGCAGCCGTCAGTCAGTCAGCGAATTTCCCCCCACACACACCGATATGTGCTTTAATTTTCCTTTTTCTTGCACTTTTTCCTTTTTCCCTTTACGTTTTTTGCGACTCGAATACTTTTTTTTTCGGCACCCATGCGATGCTGCAAGTCGGTGAAGCGGAAAACTTTACAATCCATCAAATTAATGGAGCAATGTGTCACGAGGAGCACTCGCCGTCCCTCCTCTGCACAGCCTTAGATTCGGTCTGCTCCGGAGTGAGTCCGGAGACTGACAAACCGACTGATGCTGCTGCTGGTGCTGCTCCTGCTGGTGAAATGTCATCAACTTGAAATTGTAAATCAAGCAAAAATTGATTGAACAAAGCGCAGCGCTTGAGGAACCAAAGGAACTGAGCTGAACAATGGTCGCCAAAGGCCAGGGAAACGGGGCAAGCACCGGGGCCAAACGAAGGGGAACAGACAGTGACAATCTGTTGAGTAGATTTGTGCATAGATTATGCACTTTCAGGCTTTAGCTTTGACTCCTCGGTTGCCAAACATCTTGGGATCGGAGACGGGACTCTGGCAGAGCGCAGGTTAAGCGATGTCAGGGGAATTAGTACCTCGGCGTTTACCATTTAATCCGGAAATCTCAATGTCATGAGGATATGCATTTAAGTAAATCAAAATTAAACTCGATTTAACTTGATAACAGCAAGGTGCTTTTCTGCAAATATTTATCTTTAAAATGTTATTAGACATATCGAAGAGGAATTCTATAAAACCATTTTCCCCCCAGGAGACACTTAAAAACTCAGCTGCATTTCCAAGCAATCCTTTTCCACCTTTGTAATTTTTTCTCATTAAATTAAAGTACAATTTATGAAAGTGGAATCAATCAATAAGTGCTTATTTATCGAATATATCCCGGCACAGCTCCCCTTACTTTACTGCCATAAGAGCGAACCCATCCCTCCGGCAGTGACAAAAGTCAGCAAACTTTCCAACCTTTCACCAGACACCCGGCAATATGAAATACAATTAACACAGTTAATGTGACGCTGGGTCAGCCCACATGATGGGCCACTCCGCGTTCAGTGGTGTCCCCACTTTTGTCCAGAGGACCCGAGTCGGAGGCCTGAAGCTGGAACCGCCTTTCACCGCCAACAGAAGTGCAGTTTTCTTGGGGCGAGCTTGGTGCAAGCCTGGGACAGACCGTGTGGCATAATGAAAGTCCTACGCGAGGCAATGGGTGAAAACTTTCGCAAATATGCAAATCGGCCCACTGCCATTTGCACGTACAAATGTAACGTACATTTTATAGACTTATCACGCGACACTCGCCCGACGAGAGCGGTCCATAAATCTAAACGATATGCGACCCATCGCCGCCCACTGGCAACTTGCAGCTCTGCAACTCGCGCTGCCGTTCATATTCCTGTTGGTCTTCAGTGGTGCACTCTCCAAAAATATATGTTTTCCAGGGCAATTTAAAATTGAAATATATATCTTTAAAATATATATATTCCAAAACGGAATCGAAGTGCTTTTTAGGCTGAAGTAAGAATTTGGAAAATCAAACAGTTCAATTTAAATAAATAAAAATATAAATATGACTTTGAGATCACCAGAAACTGTGAAGCGATTTAGTTATCAATTTCATATACATAATTCAAGACTCAAATATATGTCAAAATCATACACAAATCATAATATAGCAAGGTATTTCCAGGAGGTTTTCAATCAAGTTCAAGCTCTCTGTCTCATCAGTGAAGGATTTTTGTAATTTTCTAGTTAAGTTTAGTGGAAATATTTAGAGATTTTAAAATGATGTCAAGAGACTTGTACTAATATTTTTTTTTTTTCTGGATTCTATATTAATTAGTAGCCAACTTAAACTGTTTTGCAGGGGTGTGGCAAGCATCCTCCGCTAAAGGATTCAGGAAAGTATATATCCCACGAAGAAGGGAAAACAAAATCCGGTGAAAATCGATTTTAAATATTTTCAAAATAATAGAATAATTAATGGAAGACACTTTTGCTATCTGACCTTACAAATATTATATTATAAGAAATAAACAACTTAAAAATACTTATCTGTACAAATCAGCTTTTGTTTTGTATTAAAGGTTTTTAAAATAATTATTTTTAAATTATTTATTATTATTATTTTAAAGGGTTCTCCGAGTGTGATGTTTATGCTCTTGCCACTGCCACTGCCTCTGCAGTTTTGCGTTTACGTTCGCTGATGTCGACGTCGTCACGAGTGGCAACAATTAATTTTCATACGCAGACGCAGTTGGATGGCAACGGGCTACTTCCAGGCCGGGCTCAGACCCCATCCCCCCAGTCATATGGATAGACAGAGCCACAGAAGTCAGACTGGCTGGCAGGCAGGGAGCGGATGCAGTTTTCGGAGTCTCCTTCGCCGGCGACAAACAAATTGCACATCGATGCGACTGAGATGGCGACTTGTGGCATTCTAGGAAAATAAATTTAAATAAACGCAAAGTCCGATGCTGCCCCGTTTCCTTTTTCCCCTTTCCTGCTTCAAGGTTCCCAGGAGGAGAGAATACGAATTGAAAATGCAAATTTGCGCGAAAATAAAATCAAGTGAAGAGGAGTCGAGTCGAGTGCAGTGCCATCTTCGGGCCACAAGTGTTTTAACAATGTTTGCATGGCGCATTACGTGATTTGGCCACCGCCTACACCCGCTACACCCGATCGGTGTGCTCCTGCTGTGCCTGCTCCTGCTCCTGCTCCTGCCGCTCATCCGCATCCTTGCGTGTTAGCACCATGTTGAAATTTGAATAAAACGCAATGCGACGACAGCGAAAACAATGCGAGGCTAACAACTGCGATGAGATGAATCTTGAATACGCTTTAATTGGCTGCAGAATTCAGGCAATTAAACTTACATCTTAGAAGCCTATCGCTCGGGTAAACTCTCTTGTGGGTTTTTATATATTATAAGGAATAAATCTGCATATAAATATGGTAGGTAATTATGTGTGTATAGAATGAAACAAGGAGTCATAAACAAATAAAATATAATCTCTGTTGTCTTTTGTTTGTCAAACTTAAAATGTTTACATATATTAATATGCGTTTCCAAATAATTTCTTGTATATTATTTATATATTTTAAAAGTAAATAATAAGATTTTAATTGCTATACAAAAAACCAAATACAAAATAAAAAGACATATTAACTAATTAACATTGTCTCAGTAGGCTTTTATTAATGGGCTACCATGGCGGAGAGCACAAGGACATGTTTCAAAGCCAATATAAGTTTTGAACATAACTTCTTCGTGTTGCCACAACAATGTTGCAAAACAATCAAGAAGAATATAAATAACATAAGATAAATAACGTGTAGTAGAATTAAGTTTTGTAATAATATAATACAAATTATAATTAGATGCGTAACTATTCTGACTTTATCAACCAATCCAGCTTCAACAATCAAGAGCTATATAAAAAATAAGATGAGTAACACAAATAATAATTAACTTAAGGTGCGTAACTATGGGATTTATGAGCTAATAATAATAATAATGTTTCAGGAATCATGCTCATGTTGTATTAACAATAAACTAATAAAAATGATATCAATGAGATGCGTTACTATTGGATTTATCAACCAATAAAGTTTCTCACCTATAAATTATAAAATTTTACTCAAAACTCTATCTGAAAGCTACTTTAAATTATTGAAATTTGCATTAAAAAACCGCTTATTAATAAATTCAACTATACATATCGTTAACCAGTTACCCAGCAAAGTCAAGATACCCATATTTCAAGCAAAGTGTATGAAGATAAGAACTTCGCATCGAAGTGGGTGTTGCAGGGACTGCTGTGCTACCACTCGAACCCATTGACGCCTCTGCCTTTGCCTTAGCCTCTTTGCCTTGGCACTTGGCTATCATCGCCTTCGCCTCAATGCTCCACTCCATCCAAGCCAGTCCTCCAGCCCGTCTGCATCCTCCTGCCCCAAACGGTTCCTTGTCTTTGCCAGCGACACTTTCAGGCGACGTTGGGCGTAGATAACATTCTTGGCCGGCGACATTTTGCATGTCTGGGAGCTACCTTCGGCTGCGAAGTCGATAAATTAGCGCATGCATCTTCATTCAGAGAGATGGCCCGGCAGTGCATTAGTGGCGGTGAAAGGCTCTGGATTTTGTATGAAGCTCAAGCCCTCGGCCAAATCAAGAACAATGGGACAGGAACCCAAAAAGTTAACTTGCCTCTCCTGTTCCTGCTGCTGCTGCTGAGTCATTAGAATCCGCAGCTGCGACTGCACCGGCGGCTCAAATCCAATTACAATGCAGAATCAGCGGGCACAATGGTTAGGAGGGACCTGGAACTGGTTGGACCAGGGACCAGGCAACTCGAAGCCCAGGAACTTAGGAACCCAGGACCAGTGAGCGTCCCCCCTCGATCAGCAATTTAACCTTAGCTTCTCGGACATGGCCGAGAGCCGCTGGCCAGCATTGTCCACTCAGTGGGCCTTTTGGCTCTTGCCTTTGCTTTTGCTTTATTATTGCAACGCTTATACAGATTAGAATAAATCAACTTGTCCCCCCGCGAGGACTAGACTCGTTCTGCTCTCGTTTTGCTTGTCCGGCGATCGAAAAACGCTACCGGCAACAGCGATCTCAACTGGCCAGCAGTCCGAGTTTGCAGCTGCACTGGGGTCTGCACAGAGAGAAAAAGCTATCAGAAATAGTTCAAGATTTAAGACCTTCACTAAGTGAGGTATAGAGTAATATCAACATATGGTCAAAGAAAACAAAAATAAATAACTCACGAAATGAAGAAAACAAAAGAAACTATGATAATACACAGATTTAAATATAAATAAATTAAAAGAAAAATATAATAAAACCATCAAATAATATATATATATATATATATATATATAATATATATATATATATATATATATAAAATAAACATTAAATACAATTAGTAAAACAGTAAAAAAACAAGAGAAATATATTTAGGTAATAATGCCAATTTTTGGATTAAGTACTTATCTTTTTATACCATCAATAGTCACACTATTGCAATAAATATAAGGTCACCCTTGGCGAACTTGGATAATTAACATATTTATTTATAATACTTAAATAAACAAATAACTAAGAGAAAAGAGTAAAGGCAAAAAGAAACATCGTTTATCAATCGATAATCGAATGTCTTCTCTTTAACACAAATTATAATAAAATATATTTTATATATTTTTTTTAAATTTATATTATGTTTAATTTTTTTATAAAACTTTTGTCAAATCCCTTAGATTTTATTATACCTTCTCTCTCTTATTAATTTGATTTATGTATAATAATATAATTTTTTCTCTATGTGCAGGAAGTGGGATCTGGTCTGACCACCCCACTATACTCCACAGATACTTCGCCGCGGATCCCCATTAAGTGCGCACCGGACCAAAAGGATGTTGGCGGAGATAAGCAGGCAAATAAGTTGGCTTACGCTAGAAAAGGAATTAATAATGCTGAAATGATGGCCTGCTCTTTTCTCAGTTGCCCAGAGACCACAGAATCGGAAATGCGAAACGAGGTAATGGAAAATGCATGGGGACCGCTTCCAGATGATCTTGAGAGGAAATCGCTAAATATATTTACTGCTCACTCTGAATATTTACTGCCTTTCCTAGAGCTACTTATAATCTGGTCTTGAGTATCTTTCTTCTAGTCGTAAAACGAGTATTTATTAATTTATTTATATAAAAAAGTGAATACAATAATAAAGAAATATAAAATCAAGTCCTTTTTTATTTGGCTTACAAGTATGCAATTTGTTATTTATAATGTTTAATGAAATAAAGAAATAAAGTAAGCATTAAGTTTCTGATGCGAAAAAAAAAACAATTCAGTAAGTACCTTCTTAGATCATGTGGTCTTAAATATGTTTTTTTTTTGTTCATGAAAGAAGTATTTGTTATTTATAAGAAACGTGACAAAATAAAGAATACATGTAAAACCATGTCCTTATTTGATTATTGTAAGACTTTAATACTATTTTAAGAAGCCAGATAAATAGGGACTTAGTTTATATATCTTTGATTGGTTTCTTGAAATAATATTATTAATTAAGAAGGTCTTGATTGTGTTATTAAGATTTGTATATTTTTTTTTAATTTTTAATTAAGGGAAACGTAAATTAAATAATAAAGATATAAAAATCAAGTCCCTATTTTTTTGGCTTATTTGTATGAAATTGTGGTCTTATAAAATTTATTCAATAAATAGTTAAGCAAAAAGAAAACAATTCAGGAGGTACTCAAATGTGGCTTTAATCAAGTTTTTTTGTGATTAAAGTAATAGAGTTTTTTGTTTTATAAGAAAAGTGCATAAAATATAATAGAAATATAAAACCGAGGCCTTATTTTGTTGGTTTATTTGTATAAAATTATGGTCTTATGATAATTAAAGTAATTTCTCTATTCCCCATTAATTTCTTATGCGAAAATTAAAGAAAACTATTCAGGAGGCTCTTAATTGATTATGTTATTCAATGAATACTTTTCTCATATATGATAAAAGTAAGTAAAACAATAATGATATATCATTTCAATTCCCTAATTTTCTTGTTTGTTTATTAATATGAAATATGGCCTTATAAAATTAAAGTCAAAGTTAGTTAAAAATTCTGGTTTTTATGCGAAAATGAAAGAAAGCAATTCAGAAGGTAACTTAAGTGTGGTATTAAAAGAGCATTTTTTTTTATTTATGAGCAAAGTTAATAATATATTACAGAAATATAAAATCAAGTCCTTTATTATTCAATTTCTTAGTTTAAAATTAGGGTATTATAACTATTTAGGTAATATCTATGTTAACCACTAGGTTATAATGCGAAAATGTAATATAATATTTAAAATAGAACCTATGTATATGTATGGTATGGATTATATTAATGTTAAAATTTAATGATAAAAGTAAGTAAAAAAAAATATTTTGTAGGTTTACTTAAACCTTTTCTAGATATTTCAAGGGTAGAAAAGAAAGTCCTTCTTTACTCTACTTCCTCGCACGATCCGTTAAAACAAAAACCCTGAGATTTAATGCTCTCTGGACTCAATGTTCTGTTCGGCGCACTCAGGAACATAAAGTTCAACACTTGGCCCTGCTCGCCGATCGACCCAGGCAAATCTTACAAATTAAACGCATTCAAGTGCAAGGTCCAGGAATTTTGATTGGGTCAAGCGAGTCGGCGGAGTCGCGCGGTAGCTGAAAAATGCCATAACAAAATGTGTCAAGTGCCAGACATAAATGCCTAAGTAAGAGCGCTCCGGCGACGGGGCGCAGCTCGCTGCATTGCATCCTATAAGGACGGGAGAAGGAACAATGCCATGGCAGCGTCGGCCTGCGGCCTTTTTGCTGTTTGCTCTCACCATTCGACATGCGGCTCCTCGGATCGCATCGGATCCAAGGAGGATCCGCATCGCATTCCCTTGGATCGCCTCGGAACAATAAATTTTCGGTGCGTCACTTTTTGTTTGCTTCTCGGTTTGAACGGGTTCGAGATCGGTTTCGGGTTCGGGAAGAGGTACAGACTGGGGATGGGGATGGACTTGGGGCTGGGGCTCTTGGCTCTTATGTGAGCTTTCCAATTAAAAATGCGCAATTGGGCTTCCCAATCGGAGCGACTTGTACTTATTTGTAAGTTGCACGCATGCTCCAGCTTCGTCTCCTCGGAAGGAATGCTCTACGTGGGCCTCATCTCTGGCTCCTTCTCCTGCTCCATCTCCTGCTCCATCTCCTGCTCCATCTCCTGCTCCATCTCCTGCTCCTTGTAGAGTTTCCATTAATTTACATAAAAATATCTTAATTGCGAGGCTGCGAAGCCAAAGTCGACGCGATTTCACTTTTTTTTGCGCCTATCAATGCCATGTCATGTCGCCGACGCCTTTAGTTCAGAACCCTGTTCCTGCACAGCAAGAAAGGAAATCTTGTAGGTTTTTACAAAGATTTAAACAATAAATAGCTTAAATTTTTGTTTCTAGTTTTAAATATTTGTATTTATAGATTTTCCTTGCTCTTTATACAGTTTAAGCGGTATTTTATATTTTCCTTACATTTTATAAAGTTAAAAGAGCTTAACTCTAAAGATTTTAAAAGCTTAAAAGAAATCACTCTCAGAAATATATGGAAAAATATTGATATAAATTATTATAATTATAAATATAACTAAATAAAATTTAATGTTAAGTGATAAATTAAAATTATAAAAATTAAATTGTTAGAACAAGAAATACTTGTATTGTAAGCTTGTTAAGTTCTAAGAAAAAATTGAAAATGTATAGAATCGCACTAATTTATAAGTTTTACACTTGTAGCGTTAGGAATACATTGACCAATAAATTAAATTAAATTAAATTAATTTCAAAAGGCAATATTATATAGTCCAATAAAGATTTTGCAAATTTGAAAAACTGAAAACTGAGCAAAAATTGTACTTTAAGTTATCGCAATGATTGTTCAAAAAATAAATATTTATTCAAATTAAAAAAACTCAAACCCCATTTTTTTTCCGAATTTCTGACGTTAGGAAGTTTTTGAGGCCAGATTTAAGTTTAGCGCAGAAAAATTTGGGAAAAAATATTCCGGTTCTTATTTTTATTGTATAAAAAATCATACTTTTCAGTTGGATAAAAGGAGGTACTTTAATTTCTCTTAGTTAAAATTTATTACAAATATTTACAATTTTGCAAATATGAAAAAAAAAAACAATGGAATGCAAATGAATTTTATTTAATAATATTACAATTTTTATTATTAAATTAAAGTTAAAGAATCAATGTTACTTTTTTTCGAAACCCCTTTAATATTTTCACTTTCCTCATTCAGTTCTTTTAAATAAACTAATTAACGAAACAAATGAATTCTAAATTCGCAAACACATTTTTTTTTTGCTGTGAAGGCCTTCTGACCGCTGACAAATTTGTGCGTCTGCGCATCGAGATTGGCCATCGAGCTCCACAAGATGACATCCACAAGAGGAGAGAGGGGACATCCACAGAAGGCAGAGGCTGAGGCTGAGGCAGGCAACACATGTCGGGCGACACTTGCCACTCGCGAGTTGTGGAGCAGCCGCTGTCCACGCCGTCCCATGTCCCATGTCCAACGTCCAATGAGCCCGACCGACTCCTTTGTCCATGCATAATCGCTGATAAATGCGGCTTTCGGTGCTGCAAAAATGATTTGTTGATAATTAATGCAGTCGGAAGGGGCTACGAAAAAAAACTGGGGGCAAACCGCCCAAAAACCTGTTTGCCGCATGCCGCAAAAAGAAAAACTTACAAAAAAAAAACAACAAAATGTGTAAAAAAAGAACAGCAGCCAGCAATTTGTGCAAAGTTGTGGCTGTTGTTGCAATCAGGCCTTAAAGGCAATCAACGCACAGTAATTCATGCCGCCTGACAGCACCAGCTCCAGCTCCACTCTCCCTATACCGATCCCGACTCCATCCTGATCCCCATTCTTCCTGGTTTGAACTCCAACCGAAAATAAGCCGCGTGTAAATCGCTGGCTAGATCCTTTTTCAGTTTTTTTTTTTTTTTCCGCGCCTTCGTCACGCAGCTAATTGCATGGCATTGGTGGGGCGGCGGGGAAGCGGGCCAACATGATCGCAATTAATGCGACTAAAGTTAGTTGGCTGCCTAATCGTGGCCACTTGATCAATTTGGCACGCAATGCAATGCGGGAGAACCGCAGATTTTCCCCACATCTTCAGGAATTTAGAGGAAAATCGGCAAACAAGAATTTAAGTAGGTTATACAGTAACGGAAAAAAAAAGAGTTTCACTTAGCATTAATAGAAAAAATAATAATTTTATAGATCATTTTTTAAATAGAGAAAATAAAATATTAAGTAAACATAATACACCACAATAGCAAAACGTTGAGTAAAGATATTGCATAGTAATACTCATATAAGTAACAAATTCTCTACAAGAAAAAATGAAAATTAAAATGGTACAAATTCTTTAGAGGAAACGAATTATAAAACAAATAAGGGTAGTCTTGATAGTTAATATATGTGTTGCGAGGCAGGCGAAAGTGGCGCTACCTCGCGCTAAATGCAGAATTTCAATAATCGGTACTTTCAGTTAAGAATACTGTTTTGTTTGAATTTATGTTGAAGTTATGTAACACAGACATGGTATTGACTAACACTGATTTGCAAAAATGAGATTACCACATTATGTAAGCGTCATTGTGAATTTGAAGAGCGGCAAACCACAAGTGTAAGCGAAAAAATTTGAAAAATATCTTTATTTATAACAAGATTTAATAAAGATTTCAGCCTGTATACTTAATCTGTATACCAAAACCAGAGGCAAGCTGTACGTGGTAAAACCCGGGACCCAGGGAGCATTTCAGCAATATGGAAATAGCAAAACGTTCAGTAAAGAATTAATTCTCTACATAAAAAAATGTTTAACTCAGCAATATTACAAAATAAAAGAAAGACAACAAATTTCAGTAAAAGTTAGTACAACTCAATCCCTCTTTATGCATTTACAAGAACTTATCGAAACGACTATGAACCTTTTTATTTCTCAACAAGATAAATACAATTTATAAAGTTTAATGAAAGATATATTATTTTAATTTAAGAAACCTAAATGCTATTAATGTCATTATAATTTGCTTCACAATCAATCTATAACAACTCGTTGCTTACTAACGTAACGAATATCTCCTGCTTGTTACGTTTTGCGAAGGCTAGACAACCCTGAAAGTCCCTTCCATTTACACTTTCCAACACTGCTTAGTAAAGTAAAAAAGCTGCTACGCATTATTTTTCAATTTCAACTGCGCGCAAATTGGTAAATTCCTGAAAATGAACCTATTGCATGTACTTTTGGAGACGGAATCGATGGTCAAAATGGTTACCAAGGAGGCGGAGCAGTGGCAGCAGTCTATTCAAGGTGGTCGGATGGCCATGAAGCAGGTGAAGACCCTAACCCTTCAGATTTTCGAAACCGAAAATCAACTGAACGCCCGGGACTCCCGACGCTACCTTCAAGCGCGAGAAAGACGTATCAGTTACCTGTTCGAGCGCCTGCAGCAACCATTGTGGACGATGAACCAAATCCTCAGGACTCTGACCCGGATCAGGGACAACACTGAACGCATGTGGCATCGCCTGGCGCTCTGGATTGACGATGACTTCGTGGCGAAGCAGAAGATCGCCGGCAGTTTGAAGACGAGGGAGCTGCTAGAGCTATTGCAGTTCCTCAGCAGACGTTACAGTGCCGAGTGGGAGGTCAAGGAGGTGGTTGTGAGTGAGTATGAGTGTTAGAACGAAGGTGTGATCCTGCCAGGACGAAAGACTCAACTTGAACTTCGTAGAATAGAGCTTTAAGTCTGCGAGTCGCTGAGAGGAGAACTGGCATACTCGAAATTATATTTTTATTACAATTTAGCGTTTGAGAATGTTGACCTTAAAGGTTGAGTAGTTCCTACTTTAACTTCATATATACAATTTTAAAGATGTTGGCCTCTTCAGTATGGTTACGTATTCCAATTGGCCAAAATCCAATTTCTGAAATGTTGAAGCTTTTCTTTTCCGCTGCTCTTTCCATTATTCTTTTGGAAGGCACCAGTCGCGACTCGAGTTTGCAACAACAAAACACTAGCATTCGGTCTCGCACATCAAACTAGCGACGGTTACGGTTACGGTTACTGTTTTTTTTTTTGTCTTGCATAAGATATCGTGCCCTCTCGTCTTTTAAAGCATTAAAGATTTGATCTCACAAAAATTGGACATCAAATGTTTATAATTGTTATTTCCAATGAGTAGAAGCTAACTTAAAAGCGTTCCAAAATCTTGGAAATAAATCTAAATAAATAGTAAATATCCTTTTTTGATAACTTACCTTTCCGGTATTCAAATTAAAATTATTTTACCTTTTCTTTCCAGGGGACTTGGATCACATTAGCAACGCCAACGAGCTGGACTTTTTGGTGGAGGCCTGGTCCACTTGTGGCCACGCGGATGGACATGAGTTCAAGCGTTTATTGGGCGAGTTCTACGAAAAGATTGGTCGGCGTAATCGTTTCCTGGTGCCAGCCTCTTGAGAGGAACCCCACCTAGCAACAATACTCTCCCATAAGTTGAAGAAAACGACATTTAATTTTTGAATTTGATGTTATTTTTATTTGAAAAATGTTTTTTTAGTTTTGTATTTGTTATCGCCTTGCTTCTTGCCAAAAACAAATCTATAATCTGTAAAGAAATTACAAAAATTGCAATTTTTGTTTTTATTTTGTCATCGGTTGTTTTTTGTTTTGTTTTGTCTTATTTTTTTTTTATTCATTTTTTTGTGTTTGCTTTGCACATTTATTTGTTAAAATTTGACCCATTTTGTTGACCTTTGCTATATTTGCTCATCGATTTGTTGCTCTTGGTTTTCGCTTTCTGACTTTGTAGCAAAACAAAACTTAATTGTAATTTGACTACAACAACATTTTGTTTTTGCCCATTATATAATATTAAATTGTATATATATATATAATATGCAATTCTGTAGCTAGATTTTGACATACACTTTCTCGTACCCAATCTCGAATTACTATATATAGTGTGTGTGTCTGTCTGTGTGGTGTCTATAACATGCGCTCCCCTCCCTCTGCGTTTTGTTTTATAAACAAATCTGTCTTTCTGCCCTTTCCTCGGGTTCTCCACCGGTTTTCCGAAACTAAGTTAACTTAATAATTGCATACTTTTAGGCTAGGCTAGTAAATGGTTTTCCTCCTTTCAAAACGCTTAATGCACTTTTTTGTATTTGTATTCTCATTTACTTCTTATTCTTAATGTTTGTTAATCGTCTCCAATTAGTTCTCGTCGAGGCTGGTGGACGACAGTGAACCTTGGTTGTGTGTGTGTCGCAGTTGCCACGGATTCCAATTGGAAATGGTTTGCTGTGGCTTCTCCTTAGTTTAATGCTAAATCTTTATTTAGAAAATTTTTCAACTCGTAAATTGAGTTTTTTTTATATTAAAAAAACTGTTCCCTCCATTTTTGGTTTTTAATTCCATATATATTTTATGTTTTTGTTTTCTTTTAATGCTTCTTTTTGTTGTCAATTGTTTCTGTAAATTTTTTGAGTTTAAAAATTTTTGTTGTGCTTTACACTTAATTATTGCTATAATTATTTGCTTTTATTGGCGCCCGAGGAGGGACGCCCCTCGGGAAATTAATGAGACTGTCGTTTGGGTGTGTGATAGTGTGTAAAACTGAAACCATAGCTAGGAAAAAAGGCCTGCGGGTCAAGCGCGATCGATTATAGTTGATCGAATCTCTAGAAAATAATGATTGTAAAGCGATTTTCATATTTACAGCAGCGTGCACTTGCGTGATAAATAGATATACATATAGATATAGAGATATGGATGATCTATAATCTGAGCGATAGGATACTTTTGTCAGAAATCAAAAAATGAGGCGGCGACTTTGTTTGTTTGTTTTTTTTTGCAAATAAGTTCGGGTTTTTATTACACAATATAGAATACTAAAAATGAAATCGAAACTACTTAAAAGATATGCATGTGTGTTTGGGGGTGTGTTTATGTGATAATTACTAGAAAACGTCTTTGTAATCGTAGGTTTTTGTTTACATAATTTATGCTAATTAAAATGTACACAGGTAAAAATAATTTCATTGTTTAATAAATGGTTTTTCTTTACACTTAACTGTTTTTTTAAACTTAAGCCTAGCGAAAATCAATTGTATTTGTTTGTGGTGTGTGTTGGTGTTGTGTTGGTGAGTGTAGAAAGCTTTCCCTTTGTTGTTTGTTTACAATCATTGTTTATTATTAATTTGTACACATTTTTCGTTTAAGTATATTTCATAGTTAGAAAATTGGCTATGTGAGTGGTGTTTCTCTTGTTTTCTTCTTTTTTGTGTATTTTGAGAGGGTAAAGTTAAAAGTTTCAACATAGACAAGACAAGACAAGAAAACAAAACATTTTAAAAAATTTAAGACACAAATTAAAAAAAAAAACAAAAAACACATACTGTTTCCTAACGCTCATCCTAAACTCTAGCTCCTGTTCTTTGCACTTAGTTCTACTATTCTGCTTTATCCTCCTTCATCTGCGCTTTGCGTCCCAGATATATATATATGTTTTTTATATATGCAAATTTACAGTATACCGTTTTCGTGTTATGTATATGTTTTTGTTTTCTTTGTTGCTTCCATCGATTCTCTTTGTTTTGGGCTGTGTGTTCTTAAGCTTTTGGGGGAAGAGGGTTTCATTTTGTATATAATTTAAATTTAAACTAATTCTCTCGCCTTGCACACACAAAAATTTACACAATTTATTTGATTTAATTTATTAACCTTACGCCTCCTCCTCTCCTCTCCCAATTTGTTGTAAACTAAACACTAATTAATTACACTTTCTGCTTGTTTTGCTTACGCACGTAATTGGTTGTAAATATGTACAAACTTTTGTTACTTAACAGCTAGCTATATTATAATTTCTCCGATCTCCACTATTAGATATATATATGCCTACGTTGTGTGGTTTGTTTGTTGTTTTTGCTTTTCGCTAACCTCTCTCATCTTGTTTTTTGTTTCTTGTAAATTTATAAATATTAAACACTAATCGGATAATATATATATGTATAAAAAAATAAAATTAAACAAACAACTCTCGCACACACTTGACACATTTTTACAAAATTCTCGACAATTAATAAATATAGTAATGCTGTTTCTAGACTTCCTATAGGGGTGAACGATAATCGATAATCGATGACCGCCGCCTCCCTCTCTTTCTGATCGATCTGAATGGTTGTTTAGTTTTTATCAATTTTGTTTTCTTAGTTTCGTGTTGATTATGCTAAGTAATCTGTGCGTTGCGTTCACTGCCTGCTTGGTTGCTGCTGTTGTTGTTGTTGGTGTTTTTGGATTCTGTTAACTTCGATTCTTGGGTTGCTGTATACCTTTACCGGTTCTCTATAGTTTGCTGTTGTTGCTTTGAGTTTTGATATAATAGAGCTAGTGGAAGTTCTGCTAAAAGGAAGCATGCGACTGCGTTTGATTGATTTAGTTTTTGAGTGGTGTTTGTTGTTGTTGCTGTAGTTTTGATCCCAGATGTAAAATCCCGCAGATCCTTAGGCTATGGCTGCCGTCAGATAGTACAGATCCATCAGAGTCTGCACATTGATGGGCAGACAGGAGAGGCGATCGTGCGTATTGGAGTCGAGGGCCAGCCATGACAGGGCGTTGTAGCCCTCGAGTACGAAACGCAGGACATCCGCGGTGAGAATGGAGTCCAGCGGATGATCATTGGCCGACTGATGGGCATTGGTCGAGTTGAGGATATCATCGGCTGTCTGTATACTAGGCACATGCAGGTGAAGCGCCGTCTTTAGGAAAACGGGGCACACATCCTCCAGATGGGGACAGGCGGACCAAAACCAGGCGGGCATACGGCCCGTGGGCGCTGTAGAAACCATGTAGCCCACCGATATTGGTTGCTGGTTGAGTGAACCAACCTAAGAAATCATAATGTAGGTTAGCATATATCTGGAAAGTACACATAATAATTCATTTACCTCCTCCACCTCCTGGGGCGGGGTACACTTAAAGTTATTGCCACCGGCACTCTGCCAGCTTCTATTGTCGTCCATGCGTCCGGGACTGCCATGATTGGAAACCCTGTCTATGTGACCTGGAAGGGTTCATCAGGGAATCTTAGTAACTGCTATGGATGACAGAAAACTATCAAACACTTACTGTCCCAAAAGATTTCGCCAATGTCAGCATCGCTGAAGTCCTCGTTTCCCTCCTCCTCAAAAGTTAGGAAGTCATCATCCACTTGCGGCTCGTTCTGGAACTGGCGGGTGAAGGACTGTGAAGGTAAGGTGTTGATGAAAAATCTTTGCATGAAATGTATAATTAATTTACTCGCGCTTAACCAGCAAGTTCTTATTTAAAGAGCGCAGGTCGATATATAAATCGATATTTTAACGTAATTAATCGATACTTTATTTAATTGATCAATAAAATCGGAAAAGATATAATTTCAATAAAAAGTTTATAACATTTTTCTGGTAATATTGATTCTTTCGTTATAAGCTATATTACAAATTCCGATACAGAAAACTTTACGATATTTTTGATATATACAATTTTTAATTCCGGTATATCAAACAGCTCAACTAAGAATACTCAAAGAAAAAAATTAACTTACCGCACAAACAGCGCTGGTGGGAAAGACCAGAATGTGGGTACAGGTCACATCCTGCGGGGTCGACAACGGATTCTGCATGGATATCTGTGAGAAGCGCTCATCCGGCGTAAACTGATCTGGCATCACGCGCAGCTTGGCATCCGGCTCCAGGGTCACCAGGCACGCACTCAATATCGTTGGCGGATACATAAGCGTACACTGCTTGCACATGTCCTTGAACTGCTTGGAGGCCTTCTGCAGCTGCTGTTTGCTCAGCAGATAGCTCCACGACTTGAGTTCGCTGTGCCCAATGCGACCGATCCGCCCGATGACCAAACGCCACATCTGCGACGTCTGCGAGATGAGACCCATGATGAAGTCCATCAGCTTCTTCATAGCCACATAGCGTGCGGGTGCCTTGCGACGTCTTGCACGGTTTGGGACATCGATATTGATGCAGATCTTCTCCAGCAGCTCGCCCCTCTCATCTGTGGCGGTGGCCAGCAACCAGGCCTGGTCCTCGCTCAGACAGTAGTTGCAATACATCACCGAGTAGCGGTGCTCGTTCTGGCCGTGCATGCTACCCGCTGATCGCGTGAAGTCCGTCTTGTCGTTCCTCTCATGCATCGGCGCCAGGACAAACGGTGCGGTGTACATCTTATAGGCCTTCCGATTCGGTTCGTCCTTGGTCTTCAGGAAGGCCTCCATATTGGCCGCCGTCCCGAAGCCCGTCAGACTCTTCACGGACTGAGCGTGCACCAAGTGCCGCCGGCACTGGGAGAAGATGTTCAAGGCGAGGCACTTGATTTCGTCGGAGGAGCGCTTTCTATTGCCACACGGTCCGAGTTCCATCACCGATTCCAGCGATATAATCTGGATGCTCATCTGCGAACGCACCGAGTCGGGAACGGCTTTCAACAGCTCCGCATAGCAACGGAGCAGGGCAATCAGCGCCAATCGTTCCAGCTCGCAACTGTCCGAAGCGAAGGTGAACGGATTGACCACATACAGGACAATGGCTGGGGGATTAATATCCTCCAAGGTCTCGCCCACGCCCAAGGGATCGCCGAGAATGAGCGCGGGTTTGGTATCAGCAACAGAGCCTCCTGCAGCTCCTGCTCCCTTTCCAACTGTTCCAGGCTCCTGCTTGACCTCCTGCTGTTGAATCGTTTCCATCGGCTGCACGGTTGGCGGCGGCTCAGTTCCCGGTTCCAGTTTAATGTTATCCGTTGGCAAATCGCCACTGGATGTGCCCAAGTTCGACGTAGAGGACGACGACGTCGAGGTGGAGGAGCTGCTGCCGCCATTCTTGGAGTTTGAATTCCCAGTGCCATCGGGTGGATTAAGAAGCGTCTTATCATTAGGCACGCGACTCAAATATGGAGCCAGTTGATGAATAAAGGCAATGGCGTAGCGCCGGATTTGCTCCGCCAGAGCGGCATGCTCCAGGGTGCGCAACCAATCGTCCAGGGGCGTCGTCTCACGCTCTGGAACGGCGCCAGCGGCAGCGGCACCCACCTGAAGGATGCCGTCCCAGCCGCGAATGGGCGTGTGCCGTCCCAGCTTGCACATCTCGTAGGTGCTGCTCAGCTCACGGAAGTAGCTGCGGGTGCAACCCACCACGTGCTCATTGTCCGGACAGACCACCACGTAGACAACGTCGCGGGCATAGGAGTACGGCTCGAGGAGAAACTTATCCCAATAGTGGATGGAGTGTGGCGCCACCGAAATCCAGTCCTTCTCGTAGCCCACCACTACCGAGGGTATGGGCTGCGGTTCGCACTGACCGGACGCTCGTCCTGCTAAGCGATGGAACTGCCGCCAGGTGAGCGGTCCACTGACAGTGTTATAGGAGCTGGCATCCTTGGAGCCGGAACCGCCCCGCGACTTGCAATGGAAGGCACTCTGCAGCATCGGCTGAATGGCATTCATGGTGCGCACAATTTCCTTGTTGCTTCGCGTGAATCCCACAGGGAGGTATGGCCATTTGTGGACGGTCAGCCTTCCGGCACCGATCCCCGCCAGCTTGTGTCGCAGCGCCAGTGGCGGCGCATGGAACGCCGTGAGCTGATGCTGCTGATTCTGTGAGCTGCTGCTTCCGCCGTTCCACTCCATGCTGTCCAAGCGCTGATTCTCGAACGCCAGGCGGGCTTGCTCCAGGGCCAAGCTGATCACGTCGTGCGCATCCATAAATTCGAGGACATTGGCAATTGAAGCTAAGGAGGAGGTGGGTGCTCCATTCGTGCCGAAAATCCTCCTCTGACGGGACATTCTCCGACGGTGCGCCTGAAGGGCTCGGTGCACGGAACTGCTGGAGGTCTGGATGATGGAGCACTGGTCCAGCAGCAGGTCAAAGATAGCATGTGCCAGATGCTCCAACTGTGCTCCTCCTGCTCCCGCTGCTCCGACCTTCTCCAGAGCGGAACTAGTTTCTCCCGGCGCCTGTATGCTCTGCTGATTCTTTCTGCTCAGGCTCTGTATTATGCTAAGCAGCGTTGGCTGCTTATTCCTGGCCGGATCTTCAGCCAGGCCCGTAATCTCCACCTCGTCCTCGTAGAAGAGGCCGGCGCGGTGCGAGAGCCGTCGATTGACCACCGCACTGAAACCACACGTACACTCGACAGGATCGTCGTCCACATAGCCGGTGATGTGCGGGTTACTGCTCGGCGGCGTGCATGACGATGAGTTGGAACCACCGCCGTTCGGGCCGTGACCGCCATGTCCGGAGCCAGCTCCAGGCATCGAGGCGGCAGAGGCCGGTGAGCCCCCAAAGGCACTACTGATCATCCGCTGGCCACCAAAGGCAGCAGCGCCGGAGTTGGGTCCATTGAGCAAACGCTGTCCGCTGGCAGCAGCTCCTCCTCCGCTGGCGCCGCCTGCTCCTGCTGCCACACCTGCTGCTGCTCCAGGAAACGGATTAAAGCTGACGCCGGGCAACGGAACGTACACACCGGAATCCGCTCCACGTATATTGCCAATCTTCTGCGTATCCGCATTGCACACACACACGCTGCTGCTGTCAAAGTTGTGATCCCGGAAGACATTCAAGGCGGTGTCGTACAGCAGAATATTGACCAGCACCGAGTTCACTTCGGGCAGCTCCTGGAGCAGGCTCGCTCCTGGGGCAGACACCGCAGCCAAGCCACCACTACTGGCAATGCCCGCATCGCCAGAGTACGGCATCATCATGCCCATTTGGCTGCCAGTTCCCGATGCCGGTCCCATGCCGACCACTACTCCTCCTCCACCGCCGCCTCCTCCACTTCCCATCATGCCGCCGTGCATTCCGTGGGGATGTTCCTGCGAGTGCAGTGGTCGGTTCAAGTAAGAGGATGTTGAGGTTGCCGGACTGCCAACGTCATACGGATACGGCGGCGGCGGATGCGTGGGCGTTCGCAGAAGGGCCGGACTCCTGGAGAAGGGTCCGTGTCCTGGTGATATCGGCGACATGCCCGCCCGCATCATTTGCTGCATAGAGCTACCCGGCGGCGCCTGCGGACAACTCAATTGATTCAGCAGCAACTGGTTGCCGCCACTGCTCAAGGGTTGCGGCACCGTTGTCGACGGGGTTAGCGGTGTTCTTGGCGCCGCCGACAGCAGCTCGTGCAGCTGCTGATGCTGATGCTTCTGATGGCCGCCTCCAGACGCCGCCGCTGCTGCTGCCGCTGCCTGCTGCTGCTGTTGGAGATGCTGGTGCTGGAGCTGCTGCAACTTTTGCTGGTGCAATTGAATGCGCTGCTGCAGCGCCTGATGCTTCTGATGCTGCTGCTGTTGGGCTGCAGCCGCCTTGGCCAGCGTGGCCGCTCTGGACTTGTGACTGCTCCAGGTGGGCTGATAATAGCATCCCGGGGGCAGGTTCAATGGCGGTTGCGTCTGGCTGGGCAAATTTGTCAGCGGAGCGTAGCGCGTGGAGCCCACAAATTTCTCCTGCTGCGGCGGCCGATAGACATAGTTCCAATCATCGATGGCCTCCTCCACGGGACTGCCCAGCTCCAAGTTATATTCCTGCTGCTGCTGCTTCACCAGCTTGGAGATGCTTGTCTGCTGGATGGCGGCCATCACGGTGATGGGAGCAGCCTGCACGGCAGCCAGGATAATACTGCTGTTGGCGGTGGTGTTGTTGCTGTTGCTATTGTTGCACGTGCCGGCGCTAGTGCTGTTGATACTACTCGCCATGGTGGTGTTGCAGGTGGCGGCGATGTTGTTGGTCATACTGGTCGTGGTAGTGGTGATGTCCACACTGAGATCCGTCATTACCACATCCGTTTGGCAGGGACTGGAGTTCGGGTGCTGCTGTTCGTGCGACGGCGGCGTGGGAAACATTTTGGTGAGATCCTCCGCTTGAATGTTGCCAGCTCCTCCCGTGACCGCCGCAGCCGCTGCTGCTGCTGCAGCTGCCACAACACTGTTCACCGCCGTGCTCCGCTTGAGCTCATCAATGGTGTTGGTCACCGCACTGCAGCCGCCATTCGAGGGATTATTGGAATCGGGCGGCGTGTGTATCTGAACGCTGCTGCACTCATCGTTGGAGCTCGTCTCGAACAGCTGTTCCAGATCGTTGAGCGATGGATTTAGACCTTCGGCGGTGAACAGATTGCCACCGCCGCTTCCACCGCCGCTGCTGTTACCGCCCGACGACTTTGAGGTCTCCTTGCATGATGGCGAATGCAGTCCCGGCTCCGTCTTGATATCCAATCCCTGGAAGAAGCTGCTGCCGCCACCGCCACCGCTTTCCGTTTCTGCCGCATCGCTGCCATTGGCTGTACCGCTAATGTTGTTGTTGTTGTTACTGTTGGCGATTCCAACCAAGCCGCCGCTGGAGCTTCCTCCCGATGCAGCTGACGCTGCAGCTTGAACCTCCAAGGAGAGCAGCTGGCTGCCATAGACAGATCCAGGCGATGGCATTAGTGGCTTCACATGCGTATGTCCCTCGTAAAGGTTCTTGGAATAACGCGGCCTTCGCTGCTTGGACACCTCGTCCAGCTTGGGACGCTTCACTGGAAGGTTATCCCTGTGAAGATAAATAGCCGGGGATTAGAATTTGGAAAGTTTTTTGAAAGAATTTTACGAACGGAATTGTCGTTGAAAATGATTTTCTCTGCAAGATTTAGATTGCCTTTGGCTGACTCACCAGTTCTCCTGGTACTGAAAATCGTAGACCACCTCCTTGAGCCACTCTTCGTCGTAGAAGCTGTCCGGATCCTTGAGCGTCAGCTTTGGCGGATTGTACAAGCTTCGCAGGTTCTTCATGGCCTCCATGGTAGAGGTAACCGTACTGGCTGGCAACCTTCCTAGGCTCCCGATCCCTGGCTCCTGCTTTATGGCCATTGCGGCTGACGGCATCTGCTGCTGCTGCTGCATCTCCAGCTTTTTGACACTTATGGTGCCCACTGTGCTGGCTCCGCCGCTTGTGGTCGCAGATGCGCCGCCAACGGCAGACGTTGCCGTTGCTGTTGGAGTGGCCGGTTGCTGGGCAGGCACACTGCCGGGACCAGTTCCGCCAAGAGATGACCCATTACCGCCGGCTGTTCCGCCGGCTGAACCAGCATGATCCGTGTAGGAGGGCGGCTCCACGCTGGGCGTCTGATGGACATAGGGCGAAGCCGTTATGCTCTTATTGTCGTGCTGGTCCGTAGGCGTCGGCGCCGGCGTATTCTTGTCCAGCAGATGGTCGATAGGGGTCGGCGGCTGCTGCAGATTCGAAACGGAAGTGGGCGCATGTGGACTCATGTTGAGCAGCTGTCGGGCAGGGAAAATAAAGCGGTGGTTAGTGGAATAAGCGGACTGGATGCTGCGTCATTTGTTTTTTGGGTCGTCACTTGCACTCACTTGCTCTGCGGGCGGCACCGACGTCGGCTGCGAGTGCGCCGAATTCGGATGCGGAGAGGGAGCCGGCGTGGCGGGCGATTCCACAGAGGCCACCGGCATGGAAGAGTCGCCGCCCAGCGAGTTCCGAGAGTACGTCGATGCACCGCCGTGTGGCGTTCCATGTGGCGTATTCCCGAGATGTCTGTGTTTGAGCAAAAAGAGAGAAAGTGTGCAATTAGCGTTTCGGTTTATCATACATTTTATCTAATATATCATCTTTTTGAGAGAGGTTATGTACAATGCTCGAAACTACGGAAATAATGTAGCTATGAATACACAGGTGAGCTTGTTGTGTATTAATCATTTAAATAATAATAACAATAATAATAGAATATAATATAACGAAATATATTTCGTTGAGGAGCAGCTCCAGCTCCCCAACAGTGTAACCATAAGCAAAAATAAACAATAACCACATCCATTGTTTTAGGTTTTAGATTAATTAAACGAAACCTTTAACAGCTGAAAGAAATTGTCATTATGCGGGGATGTTAACAAATCGCTAGAGTTTGGGTTTCTTAAAAGCAGGCAAGTATATTATTTACCAAAGTATTTAAAAGGCTAAACTTATATAACAAATTTGATTTAATGAAACTATCTAAAAGTAAAACGTTTACACGTCTTTAAACTCAAACGAATTAATTTATACAAGTTGTTATTGAAAGAAAGGAAAAGTCTTAACTTAGATCTCTATTTTGATAAGCACAGAGAATGGCCAAAAATATCAATATATCGATACTGTGTCGATATTTTGAAGCAAATCGATATTCGATGAGTTGAAACCTGGTTTAAACTATCTTTATTGAAAATAACTCGAGTATAAACAATTTGGGTTTAAAAATGTTTTAAATATGATCCGAAAAACTATGAAAATAAATTAAATAACAATTTTCTGATATTATTTCGTTAAAATCGATATTTCGATATTGAAAATTGTATATTTATTGTAACGTTTCGATGTTTTCGATAATACATTAAGGGCGATATCAATATGTCTTATCGGACTTTTTCCGTAAAGGAAACTTGTTCTCTCAATACATATCTCTAAAATGTAAAAAAGAGAATCCAAAAATGCTCAACTCGGATAATTCTAAAGGTAAAAAAAAATTGTCCTAATATTATCGCTTGCTTTAAAAAACCCACAAGTTAGTGATTATCAACACTCTAGGGATTATTTTAAAACACCTCCCCTCTGCTCCCATAATAATATACATCATTAGATATGCAATTGTTATTTACAAAGTAAATAAAACCAGCTAATAAAATCAAAATCATTCCACAAAATGCATAAAACCTTTAAGGAGAGGAAACAATACCAAATAAGAAGAGATGCATGCGCGGCGCCAAAACCAAAAAATACGCAAACCGAGCATCGCACCAAATATCGAGTGTTCTTGCTACACGAGCTATGATTAAATGAGATCGGCAATGGAGGCGGATTGGAGGGGGCAGTTTAGAGATACTAAGCTAGTTAAATGCTACGAAACGTGTTGAGTATGTCCTCCGATGGAGCTATTGTACAATTGGTTATTATTATTTCGTTGTTGCTGCTTGCAATAATTGTGTGTTGTTCTTTTCTTGTTTAGCGTTGCTTTTGCCTTATTTTTTAATGTTGCTAATTTACCATTTACCAAAAACGATTAAGTGAATTAGAATTAGGAGTTGGTTATTTTGCAAAATGACGACGCACGAATGCTGCTTGTGTTTTTTAAATTATTTGCTTGTTTTTTTTTTTTTTTTTTTTTATAGTGTGTGTGGTGTGTGTGTGTGTGCTGACTCCTCTTTTTTTTGGGGGCTTGGTGAATTTAGATGAGCCTCTTTTTTGTAACAAAAAAAATACATATATGATTCCAGTGTATTTGTTAGGGGGAAGAGGGCGCCCAAAATTAAATGCTCAAAACCAACCAACAAAATAATAAAACGTAAGAAATCATACAGTTAACAGAGCGTGTGTGAAGAGAGTGGATAGAAAAGGAATATATATACATATATGTATATATGTTTATATGGAGAAAGAGCGAAAGTAGGAGAAACGGTTGGCGTGCATACAGTTGTGGTCGAAATTGTAGGTTACTTCCTCTAGAATCGTATAATAATCTATTTAAAATGACCTATACTCGTTTTTAAAATTATTTAAAATTGTTTTTTCTTCTAAGAAAATCGATTTTTTTTTGAAAAGAACAATAAATATAGGGAATACAGGTATTTAGTTTTTTAATTATAATTTTAATTGAAGAAGTTCTGTAAAGCTATACTCGTTTTTTTTTTAATTTTGAATTTGTTTTTAATTTTAAGGGTATCAAATTTTCTTTTGAATACAGTTCATTTAAATTTAAGTGATATTTCATCACTAAGCTAATTTAGATTTTTTACGATGGGATGATCAATGGCTCTAAAGGTCCTTAAGGTCTATATTCTTATTGAAGTTCCACGGTTTTAGACTTCTTTTATTTATTTATCTGGATAATTTATAATTTAATCATTAACCATTCTATATTAGAGATTAAAATCCGATATAGTTCGCAACTCTAACCATTTCCACCTCAACTGTGTGCAAAAAGATATAAAAAAAAGTGAAAAACTGAAGAGCGTATCAACTAAATATATAGGCAGCACTGGCTATAATGAACACACGCCAACCAATATTATTATTTGCACTTCACACTCGCAACACTCAACACACAAACCTTTGTTTTGGTATATTGGTGTCTGTTGTTGTTGTTGTGGTGTTGTTATTGTTGTTGCTGTGATTTTTGGGTCTAAAGGTGGCCGTAGAGGCTGTGGACGCCAGCGAATGGAGCAATCGCTTGTGGAACGGCACATTGTGACGCCTATGGAGGAGAGCAGCGGTCGCGGAAGAATTCAAGGCGGAGGAAGTAGTGATGATGTTGCTCAGGGAACTGGAATGATGCGATGTTGCCGGCACAGGTGTTCCCGGTCGCTGTTGCTGTTGCTGCAGATTTTGCTGGTGGTAATGTTGCTGGTACGTGGAGGATGACGATGATGACGATGACGACGACGACGACGACTTATTGCCACTGACGCCACCGGTGACTGCTGCTCGCAATGCTGGCGATCCCAGCGGCTGCTGCAGTCGCTTGTTGCTGCTGTTGCTAATGTTGCTGCTGCCACAGATGTTACTGCTGCTGCATGGGGCGCTGAAATTTGTTTGTTTGGGTATTTTTTTGGTTTTTTTAGAAACACTAAGCAACACTTTTCAACGTTTCAACGCTTTCGTAGCTCTCTGTCTCTCTGACTGCTGTTTCTTTTATCGCTGCTGCTGTGTGGTTTTTAAGTAACTCAAAGAAAAACTATATATAGATATATGAAGACAACGAAAACAAAAAAACAAAAAAAAATACGAGAAAAGGGAAATTCTATGTCCTATTTGCATGCACAGGTAAAACTGCCTACTTTTGCTTTGCTAAAATAGGTAAAGGTATTTTTTAGGCATGCCATCAAAGCGGGTTTTTAGTTTTAGGGGTTTTAGGATTGCCTTTAAGGGCTCTCTGTTCAAGGGAGCACAACTTGTCCCCTACATCAATCATAATTATTACTATATCAAATATCAAATATGTATCGTATATATAGAGATTATGTATCAAAAATACACTAAATAGAGGCAGCCAAAATGGGAGTTTCTTTGGGTCACAAAAAATTAGAAAAAGACTTCAAAGCCAAACTTTAGTAGTTATTTCATTATGTATAGTATTAATATATTAAGATTTGGAAACAACTAAAGAATGTTTTTAAAATCCCTTTGGGGAAGGCCTTTATAAAGAATAGAATAAAGAGTAACTTCTCTACAGTTTCTGGGGATTCGGGAAGATCTTAACAAAGGCAAACTTACTTGGTGCATATGCAGGGCGCCTTTTGCATGGGATCCACAAAGTTCCAGAGCTTCTGACGCTGCTGTTGTTGCTGCTGCTGTTGTTGCTGTTGAATCTGCTGCTGCACCAGCTGCTTGGAATCCTGCTGCGGCGGTTTATTCTGCTCATCCTCATCGTTAGCTGCTGCCGTCCCTGTTCCAGTTCCGGCGGATGGTGTTGAGGATGTGGCTGCCATTGCCGCCGCCGCCGCCGCTGCATCCACGTGAAGCGTGTTCATCACGCAGTCCTGCCAGGCTCGCTCTGGCATTTCCACGGAAGCCGAGGCGGGGATATGAGTATTGTTGGTGTTGAAGGTGAAGCCCGAGGTGGGCCGTTGATCGTAGTAGGGCTGGAAGGCGAGGCGCTCCAGGGCGCTGACCGCTTGTGGAGCTGCCTTACGAGATACATCCTTGGCCGAGGCGGGATTAGCAACTCCTCCCGGGGCGCTGAGAGAAGAGGGGCCCACGGGAACAGCTGTTGGGACACTAAGGGAAGGCGGAGCAACGGCAGCAACTGCGCCCGGTGGGCAGGACTGTGATGCCAGAGCGGCGGCCTCAGCTGCTCCTCCATTGCCCAAGGAGCTTTGCATCTTTTGCATCTCAGCGAACTCCATCTGCTCCATGTCGTCCAGGTCTGTGACTAGTACGTAGTTCGTGGGATGATACATCTTATGACCACCTGGAATGCAGAAAAATGAGGTTAAACTCGTTAGAAAATATTAGAGACCTTTGCCGGTTAATATTTTTGATCTTTGTAGTTCTTGGAGTCTAGTTACTTACCCGACACTACCTCCACAACGGGGGGCACGTCCGTGTTGTCCTTATTGCACAGCGGGAAAAATGAGGCCCAGTCCTCGAGGATCTTCTCGGCCATGGGATCGCTGGCCTTATAGCTATTGCCGGTGAGTATCGCCGCGATGCCAAACGGGGCCAACATCACCTTGCGCGCATGCGCTGGCGTAGCGGCCTTCGCAGCTCCTCCCTCGCCGCCATCTAGTGGTTCCGTTCCGTTGCCATTTGGCTCCTGGCCCGGACTAGGCACTGCTCCTACACCGCTCGCCGCTGCCGCCGATGCTGACGCAGATCCTGGCGGTGAACTGGTCGCTGCAAAGGCGGCGGCCGCCTCAGCCAAGTGCTCCTTGGTTAACGGACGCACGGCTGGATGCTCACGCAGATCTATCGAGGCGCAAACAGTGTCCCCGTGCACGAAGAACGTGAAGGAGAAGGACAAGTGCTGGGAGCTGCAAAAGAAAACAAAAAGGGATAATGAGGATTATTATTATTGAAAAAGCTACGAAATTTCTTGTGTAATAGAAGGAATATATCGATTAATAGTGTTTCGATACCCTGCAAGGGTATAAAAACCAAACTTTAAAAGTTTACTTAAAGAAAAGTGTCGCAGGAAGAACGATGCAATGCCACAGGCTTCGATGTCATTGCACAGAGTTCCTGATCTTCATTCTAGGATATTAATGGTCGCTATGCAAGTTGGAGGACATTCTCAGCATTATTGCATGTTCAGGGACCAATATCCGCAAAGAGGAAATAGTGTTTCGAAAAGGCATTCTCACCTGCGTCCAAAAAGGCGATCGCTGGAGGTGCACGGCTGCACGAACCATTTTCCAAAGCGCACAATATCCTTGGTGAGCACGAACCTGCGAAATAAATATCAAATGTTTATTAGTATTGGACATAATTTGAAATGTATTGATCAGTATTACCTCTCCATAAGATTGTGCAGCGCCTTGAACAACAGCGATCGGCACTCGTAGGTGAGAGCTCCCTTCCAGGTGCCATTCCAAAGCAATTGGTTAGCTAAAAGATAAATAAAAGTTATAATCAATTAACTTGATTGATATTTCGTAATAAAAGAAAGATATAGAAATAAATATAGACTTAAAGGCTCCAAAATTTTCTGATTCATATTCTTAATATTTTTTTAAGACCCTGATTAACAATTTATAATTTAAATTTTCTACGAATTTTAAGCATTTTTGAATGAATAAAAAATCAAATAGATTTCGAATATGTTTTTATAGTTCGTAATTGCATAAAAAAATATCAATTTTTTTCAACAATCTTAAGAGCGCTTTGGAAATCTATAAGAGATTAAACAATTTTCGAGACTCTTTTTCTAAATTATGTAGCAAAAGTGGAAAACAGTGGAAAATACCCAAACAAAAACAAATAGAAACAACACGAAAACGGGATCAAAAACATTGTAAAACCACAAAGAAAAAGAGACGTCTACAACGCAAAACAATCATCCTCCCACTCTCTCTCGTTCCCCTCTTCTGCTTTCAAATCTTCTCCCCTATTTTCCCTCTCGTATCCTTCAACGCCATGCACACGCCTACAACCAAAAATCAACCGTTTTGAGGCAATTTATTTTTGTTATTGTTTTGTTTTCATGCGCTTTTGACTTTTCGAAAGACAAACAATCTTAGAGCGAGAAATATAATTTTAAGTTGAAGAAGCATTAAATAAGATACATCTTTAAAGTGTGTAGAGCGGAATATGTAAATGCGTTTCGGGACCAAGAAACGTGAGAAGAAAACGAAAACCGGGAAAATGAAGCAGATGAAGGAGAGGGAGAACCCCAAAAGCGGAAGTGCAAACACTTGAAACAAAAACACCATAAAGACAAAAAAAAAAAAAAAGCAGCGAGTAAGAGATTGAGAGGCATATTAGAGAGCCGAGAGATTTGTGAAAGAAAAAAGGACAGTCTAGAAATTTTTGGAAAATTCCAAGCATCCACCGCACACACACACGCTTGCACACAAATATACACACACCTCTCCCATCTCCCTCTGCCCATCTCTTTCCTTTTTCCCAAAATTCTCACGCACTTACAACTGAGACTGCACTGCTTTCCACTGCTTTGTTTTCCATTTAAACTGCTTCTCCGTTGTTTTCTTTACGCTCGGCACCAGCAAAGCAAAGAAAATGTTGCAAATATAATTACGTAAAGGTAAACAACTTGATAAATGAACAAGGCAAAGAAAAAAAAAGAGCGAAAAAGACAAGCAGGCGTTGCAATTACACAGCCAGGCTGCTTTTTATTGTTGTTGTTTTACTGGTCACTGCTTTGTATATTTTCTTCTTTTTTTTCAATGAGATCAGCGTACCGTATATTTATTTATTTTTTGTTGTACAAAGACGCTTAAACTCACGCACACTTGAACCAAAGGGCAATGTACGATTATGCTAGTGTGAGTGTGCGTGAGAGAGTCGGCCTCTCTGGCTCTTTTCTCTCCACTATTATCTCTCCTTCCATCTTTCCGTCTTTCCATCTCATTTCCATCTCATCTCATTTCACATCCTGCAAGCCGGCTCCTCGCCGTTTTCTCTTTACCGCTGAGGTCACACACTCACATACACATCTAAAGTTCAAAGCTCGCGAAAAAAGCCCGCAAGGGTAGGCCACCAAAAGCAAACACAAAAACAAAGCCAACACCAACAAACATCAGGAAATAAACCAAAAAAAATGCAGCTTCGCCGCTCTCTTTACAAACAAAACGACAAAAGCGTCGAGGCGCAAGGAAGCAAAACGGGACGACAAACCAAAAATTAAAAGTAAATAGAGTCTGGACTTCAAAGACAAATCAAACAAAACGTTCATGAACACAAACATCCTGCCATTTAATTCGTATGCCAGATTTCTAAGCTACGTTTTCGGAGTAAATAGTAGTATAGTAGTACAACTTCTATTATTGCTATTTTATTTTTGTATAAACATTTTTTTCTTAAAGCCATAGTTCCGAAATTTTTTGGATTGCCATACATCTAGTTATCCTACCGGTACGGATTGAAATTTTCCTGATTCTCGATTCAGCCGATTTCACCGCCACAGCTGCTACCATCCGTCTTTTCCTACTTCTTTTTGCGTACCTCAATCGTAGCTTTAGAGCTTCGGAACAGGAATCGGAATCGGAATCGAAAAGAAGGGCAAAAGGGAATCGAAATCGACGGCGGCTGCTCAATGCAAATTCCACAAACACACACAAAAACTGTCTGTGTGGGTGTATTTTTTTAGCACGTGTGGTTTGTGCACATGTTGCTGCTGCTGCTACTCTCGCAAAAGAGAGCAATTGCCTCTCTCCCTCGCTTTCTTGAAACCAGCGAGTGCTTAAGAGACGGAGAGTGGTTGTTTGGGAGAAAAAAGTGCCGCTAGGCGTGCACTCGCTCCACCACACGCACACACCACACCGCACTCTCTAAAAAAAAAAACAATGCTATTTTAGGTTAACATTTTGCTAACACAGCAGATCTCCCGCTCACTCTATTCTTTTAGTGTGTGAGAATTTCACAACAACTGTAACGGTAACTGTAATGTGTAATTAAGAGAACCACAAATGCCACAATTTTTGCATTTGCGTGCCACCAATAATAAAAAATAGCTAGCTAGCGAGCCCAGCCTGCTCGTCAGTCAGCAACAAATGTTTTAATCAAGGTCAATAATCTTGCGCGCACACACACGTTGCAAATTGTTTAGTAAGCGCAAAAACAAAGCCCAAATCAAAAGCAGGTAAAAAACACAAATGCAAAAGGCAGCAAAAACAACAGAATGAGCAAAGAAGCGCATTGTAATTAAGCTCAAGCTTGCAAACCAGTTTCAAGCTCATTCAAAGACCGAGAGAGTGGTAGAAACAGAGATCTGATGCAAAAGAGCGCCAAAATTCAGCAAGAGAACCAAAGAGAGGGAGAGAGCACCAGTACGTAATTATTGGCTCCAATTCTGGAGCACTCAAACACCAACACACAGGGGCACACAAACACGCAGGCGAGTGACAGCTGTTTAAGGTAAAAATCGTATGGCATCGCAAATACCACAACAAACATTAAGTACAATGACAACAAGTAGCGTGTGGGGCGAAGTATTTATGGTAGGAGGGGTTCGTGTTAAGGGGACAATTCCAGAATATATCGCACTACTAACTATTCTCGCTGGCGTTTCTCCGTCGGCGTAGGCGTGTCTCCTGTCTCTTGTCGATGACGTCGTCGCCCCTCCGAAAATTTTCCGAAAAATATTTACACCAAAGAAGACTGACTACACGTTACCTACTCGAATTGTAGCAGCTCAGAAAACGTGTAATTTTAATTAGATCACTGTTTATATACAACAATAAAATACCCGACAGTAGTTCACAAAATGTATTGCCTATTTCTTAGCGTTTACGTAGATTAAGCAATCGCACAAAAAAACTTATCTCCATATTCAATATATTGAGTATTAATAAATAAATAAAGATATTTTAGTTTGATAACTGAAATAAAAAACCTTGGTATTGAACTGAAACGATTACTCTTGTCGATTTAAGAATAAGAATTTATAGGATCCGAATTTTAAAACAATGTTTTTTAAGATTAACATGAAAAATAATATGTAATTTTTATAATTTATTTTTATCCCATTATCTTGCTTATATTCCACAGTGCAGGTTGGCTGAGATTTGCGGCGTTGCCGTTTTCACCCACAGAAAATCAGAAAATGCGAGAGACAGAGCGACAGCAGCCCACAGTAACAAAAACAAGCAAAAACAATTCGCTCTCTTCGCCTCTCTCTCTCTCTCTTTTCACACGCCACTCTCTTTCCTTTTTGAATTTCATTCACACGCACGCATTCACAATGAGAGACAGTTTTTTGTTTTTGTTATTGCGCGAGTTTGTTGTTTATGGCCAAAAAGGCTATAAAAAGAAAACGAATATGTGCACAAACGGGAGACAAAGTAATGTCAATGCAATTAGTCAATGTCCTTGTCATTAAAAAAAAAACAAAAAAAAGGCTGTGTGCAAGCGTGACAAAGGCAGAAATATTTGATAAAAATAAAAAAACGAAATGAAATCAAGCTACGTGCATTCAACTCTCAACTCCAGACGGCACAAAAGTGCGCGCCTAAAACAAAAAACGTTAACGCAAACAGCCTGCAAAAGCTAAGTGTAAAGTCACCGGCCACAGGCCAGAATGACGTAGGCAGATAACGAAAGATACATATACAAATACAAATACAGATACAGGCGGACTTCCGTATCGCGTATCTCGCAGAGCCCTTTAAAAATATCACATTTCAATTTGCAAACAGCATCTATTACGCATAGTAAATCAGAATTTCAGGGAAATCTTTGCGTATTAGATACTCTTAGAGTGCAAACGAGGGAATTATAGTAATGTCGGTGGTGTTAAAACCCTTATTTGCAAGATATTTATTGAATTTACTAATCCAATCATCTCGTTAAATAGATTACGGCGAAACGCTACGCTTACGAGTGTCTCGGAGAACCTGCTGTAATATATTGGGCAGCAGCCGGCAGTCAGTGGAATTTGCCACCGAAATTCAAATTCGATTTCGAATACTACAATGTACGTAGTTGGTGGTCAGAGATAATGGGGCAATAATAAAAATATTGAATAAATAGTGGCCACAAGCAGTGGGCTGATAAGAAAAAAGAGAAGGAGTGTGTGCCGCTGACAGTGGCAGTGTGGGAGTGGAGGGGGCCGCAGGCGGTGGAAAGAGAGAGCTACTGCTGGTGCTGCTACCGAAGGCCAGGCGTCGTGTGTATCGAACAACCCTCGGAAGAGCAAGAGAGACGGCAAGCACCCTTCTTCTCCGTTTGCATAATTACAGAGACAGAGGGAGAGACAGAACAAGAACGAGAGAGCCTAGGAGCGAGCGAGTGAGTGAGAGAGCGAAAAACATTGCAAATGACAGGTGACGTTTTTTGCGCTGCTTCCTCTTCTCACTATTTTGGAGCGAGTGGGAACGAGAGAGGAGTAAGAGAGAGTGGGAGGGAGCCCGCCTACGATTGACGTTTTGGCTGTTTTCTTCTTTGCTTATTTGCCCCTGTTTTCTTATAATTTTTGTTGTGTGTTTTCTGTTGCTGACAGATCAAAACGACGCCATGTGAGTTGAGTGACGCCAAACGCAAATCAGAGAGGGAGAGAGCAAGAGAGTTGAGAATGCAGAACGAGAGCAATAATAATAATAATAATCATCTGCGGCAATCAAAATGTATTTCGCGTGTTTCTCTGTTTGTTTGTTTGTTTGTGTGTCACCGTTGTTTTGACTTTTCTCACACATCAACAGAGCACACACACTAATATAGGGACGCGCGCGAATACACCTACACAAATGCGTCAAAGAGATGGCGAAAATGTTGTTGCTGTTTTGGTTGTTGCATTGCATGAGATGGATGCGGCCTTGAAGCTTTATTAAATTCATCACTGCTCGTGTCTGTGTGTACGTGGTTGTTTTGTGTGTGTGTAGAGAGAAGGAGACAGGGATAAATGCAGATAAGGTATTACAATCGATCTTAAATATTGAATTTTTATAAATTTCAAGAAAAATATTAGATCGATTTGTTGTTTTGGTTTTTTCATCTTACTTTATAGTACCGATTTAAAAAGGATCAAAAACACAAAACAAATAAAAATCTATTTAAAAATAACATTCCAGGTATTTCATCATGATAATCATGATAATAAACCTCATTTCTGTCTAGTCTAATGTGATCTTATAAGGGGAAACTTCAAAATAGGCTATTAACTCTATATTAATAAAGTTAATAATGTTTTATATCATTAAAACCATTTGATATATTGAACATTGACTACTCTTAATAGAAGTTGTTGAAATTTCAACAAAAAACTTTAAAGATATTTGGTTTTAGGGATAGTTCTCAAGGAGATCATCATAGTAAGGGATTGGAACACTTACCCGCAACACGTAGCAATTCGGCATCGACGAGCTCATTGAGATCGGGCTCCTCGCCGTACCAGAAGATCCATAGCTCCTTGGAGGCGGCCAACGAAAGGGGCGGGTGGACCTTGGTCGAGGTGGTGATCTCGAAGGTTAAGGCATTCTGGTCGGCGTTGTCCGGCTTGTTGGAGTGCACCCGCCGCCACACGCAGAGCATATCCGCCTGAATGCATCGCGAGTAGGAGCGCAGGATCGGGTCCGCCAATGGATCACTAGACGCGTTTGGCCGTTCTCCGTTAACGAACTTTCGCCACTTTATTCCACATAAATCAGTCTGCAAAGAAAAGACGTAAGTTAATCACTTAATACGTAATTAAAAGCCTGGCAATTTTCTATGTACATATAATGCCAAATAGGTTTGGTAATATTTTTCCCACTGATAACCAGTGCCAGCCGTCTTTATCTCTATAATAGTGTTGTCCTATCATTTGTTTGCCCCGCCATGACGAAAACCGTAATGTCAACACAAGATCTGCTTTTAAATGACGTACTGCGAGCAGAGAAGCCTCCTCGATTTAAGATTTGTTATTGCAGCTGTCTAGAAAATCTTTGAAAAATGTGGTTCACTTTTATTCACAGAAAGTAAGTTCTCCGGGTGATATAGGTTTGCTTTGTCGAGAGCTATATAAATAAAATGACAATCTTAACGGATTTATCCTTGTCAACTGAACAGAGTTCTTTTGATTTATTGATTCTTTTACTTAAATTGACAAGTTTATAAAAATATATACTTTTTTAAATGTTTAAGTCAACGAATAAACGAATAGAATAATCTAAAAGCCTTCTAAAACAAATAACAATATGTATAAAAACATTCCATTTAAAATTCCATACTACATCGTTATAGTTTGTGAAATCCAAATGTTGTAGTTGCCAATGCTTGCATTGTAAAAATATCAAAATAAAGTCTACATCACTTACTGACTCATAGAAGTTAACATTGTAATAGGTAAGTGTTTATCAGTTTGAAGAGTAAACAGAAATCTAACGTCGGCATTAGACTGCATTAGTAATATCCGACACTGTAACAAGATGTTATACTCGCCCTATTAAGTAACATAAATAAACATTGTTTAAACATAATAATGAAAATATTGAAAATGGTTATAATTATTTTGAATAAGAAATGTATTTTTAAAGAATTTTCATCGTTTAATTTATGTATACTTATGATTTTTAACATTTTTGAAATGCTTAAATATCTTTTATAACGTCAACTGACTTGAGGAAATAATTGTTTGTTTGTTCGAAAAATAAAAGACAAGATAATCATCTTGAATTGTTGCCCACTAATTCAGCAGTGTTGCGAAATGCCCCGAAAAGACACACTCAGACACTCCATACACATGTAACACACATTCCTCACTGCACTTGGCAGCTACAACAACATTAACATAAATAATAAAAACAACAAGTAGCAAGCATAAAAACGACCAAAGCGAAGCTCGAAAAATCTTCCGCTGCCTCGCAACTCAAAACAAAAGCCCGAAGAGGGGAAGAAGAGAAGAATACAGGAGACAGAGGTGGGGGTGGGGCGAAGAAGAAAAAGAGGGAGCTGCAGCAGAGCCAGACAAGAAAAACAAGAAGAAAAAGGCAGTCAAAAGAGAAAAAAAAGCAGACTGGCTCACTAACTGGGCTCTTTGGCTTTTCTGCTTTTTAGTCTTTTATTTTTTTCGCTGTTTGGGGTCGTCATTGGCCGCTTCCGTTGAATACCGATTGGAGTTGTTGGCCAAAGCAAAGGCTTATACACAAATCCGCTAATGCATTTAACTTGAACACTGGATATTTCCAATTGATTTAAACTTGTTAGCTGGCATAGAAAGTTAAAACTTTTCAGAACGTATCTTAGAAACGTATGGCATTTTTATCTTGGGTTGCTTTCATAAGTAGTTTAAGCAGAAATAACGCGATTAAACACAAACAAAACCGCATGCCTAAATATGGCCTTACCATATCAATTAAAAAAAAAAGATATGTAACCGACCACAACCCAAAAAAATCTAGAGATAATTAAAAGGCAAACGAATTAAACATTCTCAAGGTACACCCAATAATATTCTTAAGGAAAAATTAAATTCCATAAGGTTGTTTTCTGCTTTAAGCTTAATATATCTTAAATGTTATATCTACGAAAAAAAAAAATAGGAATTCCGTCATCCGAAACTGAAATAAAATTAAAGCTTATACCGAAAACAAAATCTAATCATTAGTCATATTTATTTGTTAATCGAGCTTTTATACAATAAGCGGATTAAAGAAATTATTTAAAATTCCTTGATTAACAAAATCTCAAAATATTTTGCGACACTGAGTAAAAATTTAAGGATTTTTAATTTGACTATTATGTTTTTATATACTAGCTTTTGTATATCTTAAAACCATAATTTTTTTTTTTTGAAAAATTGAAATTTAAGACATGTTTGCAATTACAAATTATTTACAATTTATTCGAACAGTTTCGAATTTTATTAAACTAATCAAATATAGTTCATATATTATTATCGATAAACAAAGATACTAAAAAAAAAAAAATCAAGTTGCTGTAACTGGAACTGTTTGGTTGTGTGTGGCGGTGGCAAGCAGCAGCAAGCAGTATCCGCGGCCAATCAATGGGCTAAAGCGAGATGGAGCCAAAATAAATAACTGCACCTTACACCCATACAAAAGCGCACAAGCACGCACACATTCACACCCAAAGGTATTCCCCCAAACCGGCCGTCGGTCGTGCTTTCTCGCTCTGTGACTCTATCTTGACGACAAAAATGTTCCACATTCTTCCGCTGTCTCTCTGCGATTTCAATGTGTTTTATTTATTTCCTTTTCTTCTGTTATTGCCAATTTTTCTGTGTTTTCATTTTCGCTCTCATTTGTCTCGCTGCTTTTTCTTCGTTCACTTAATTTCGTTTTGGCTTTTATTTTTGGGCGAGCTATCTCGTAGGTTGCTTTTTCTAGCTTTTATCTGCCCACTGTCTATCTGCATCTCGCTCTCGCTCGTTTTTTGCAATCCTTCAGCGACAACGGGCGAAAGAGTGAGGCAGAGAGGGGGAGCGTGTTTCCACACTCTTTTGCTGTTATCATTCCGACATGCTTTTTGCTTGTGTTTGTTCACGCGCGCGTGCCTCTCAAGTTCAAACTGTTCTGCTGCGCGCTCCCTCTCTCTCTCTCTCTTTCTAGTTCTCGCTCTTGCCCCTCTCCAAATCCATAGTAAATATCTCGCTCTCTCGGAGAAAGTTTGGCGCGTTTGTTATTGTTTCGTTATTTCGTTGTCGTCGCGTTTCTTTGGCGTCGCGGCCTCTTTCATTTCTTTCTTCTTCTTCACCCACTTACTTTAGCTGCTAAACTCCTAAAGAGAGTTGTAAGAAGAGTGTGTGTGGGGAGCAGAGAGAGTAAAAGGCACTCAGGATGATGGGAGCACGTTGACTTGTACGCACTGTCGTCGTCATTGCTGCTTCTTCTTTGCCTACGTCTTTCGGCTTTTCCTCGGCGTTCCGCTTTTTTTTTGTTTTCGGCTTCTGTGTCTTCTTTAACCTCCTCTTTATCTTTTCCGAACACCACCTTCCTCTTTCCTCCGTGAGATTCATTAAAGAAATATGCCAAAGAGGAGAGACAATGGCAACACTAGTGGGGCCAACAAACTAGTTGTAGTCTTCGCATCTTTACTCTTCCCTCCTCTCTTCTAGTGAAGAGGTGGAGAACCTGTTATGGGCTACAAAGTCACACAGTCACAGTCACCGTCACCGTCAGCGAGTCGCAATCGCAGTCACAAAGTCAGAAAGTCACAGAGCAACAGCCGCCAAGTTGCCACAAAGACAACCGTTTAACTGAATTATAGTGAACTCGCTTCTTTGATTTACTATTCTAAATCTGAGTTTATATCTTTGAAATATGCACCTTAATCTTAATCATAACAATTGAAACTGTTAAAAGCATATCATAATTTAACGAAAAAGGTGGATTCTATTGTTTCATTAATTGAAATAAAGCCTATTTTATATTTATCATTTATATTTATTTATTAAATAAAATATTTATTGCAACATTTAATGGAGATATTTCGCTTTCAATTGAAGCATTATCAATCTCAACAAATTATAATGGACTTGATAAAAAGCGAAAGCCCCTTCAGTAGTACGTAAATAGCTAGTTAAGAAGATCCTATTGAGTGTCATTGTTATGCCACAAGTAAAAGGCAACAAGGTGTTAAAAAGTAGAGCTAAACACGACCCTATTGAAAAATAATATCTCCGACTATTTATTTCAGTACTAGTATTATTTAAAATCTTATTTTACATGCGAGTAGTGGAAAATCTAACGAGAATAAAATATGTACTGTTTTAAAAAATAGGTCATTTCGTTATTTCTAAAAAAATAAAAATAATTTAAAGAATCACAATCAAGCTACAAAACTATGCTTATAATAATAAAGCGTTATATCTAAAGTGGTCTTTTTTATTATTAATAGGATATAAGACATAGGTTTTAATGCTTTTGCCAGTTCTACAGTTTTTCCATGAATAAAATTAAAAATATTAAACTTTTAAACAAACGTTATAGAATTTAGTTTTCTTTGTAAAGCGACAGAAGCGATGACGATAAACAGCTGGCACGGACCAACCGGCGTCTTCTGCCAATCGATGAGAGCGACACAGAGAAAGGAAAATGAGAGGACTATTATGTAGGAGACTGAGACTAATGAAGACAATAAGAGAGAGAGAAAGAGAGAGAGAGCGAGATAGAGACGTAAGATGCCGTGATCCCATGATCGGAGGTTTACAGTTACGCGCTGTGTGGGTGACACACCCCCGCAATCGGTGTTGCCCCAACCGCCCCTCTTAACATCCTCACTGACCTAGATCTTATAGGACTACTACACAAACCCTGAAAACGAGTAAAAACAAAATCAAAAACAATGCAACTCACCAAGGCATAAAAGTTTGTGTGGCAATCCTCCAAACTTGCGCCGTTTGTCTGATGATTTTGATGCGTCATAGTTCTTGGCTTGTTTTCTTCGCACAGCAGCAGCACCTCATTTTCTCAACTATTATTATTATTCGTATTATTTCTGTATTGTTGCTGCTGTTGTTATTTATTTGTGGTATTCTCTAGTATTTTGCACATTTGCTGTTGATTTTCTTATTTATTTTATTTCCGTTTTATTGATTCGGCTGCACACACACATGGACACAAACACGAACGCACGCACGCGACTGAGAGACACACGGATACACAAACTGTGCTTCTTCCTCTTTCTCCTCCTCCTCCTCCTCCACCTTCTCGTTTCTTTGCTTTATGATTTTGTTGTTGAAATTGTTTGTAATTTACTATTGGTGTTTGGGTTTGATTTACTTTGATTGAATTTGTATTTATTTATATACTTAAGGATTTTTATAATTTATTTTTGATCTCTCGTCTAACTTTAAACGTAAACGTTGCTTTGGCAATGAAACACACATACTGTTGATTTATTCATGTTGTTATTTGTTGTTGCTGCTGGAAGATAAAACCTTTTATTAGATTACTGTGGACTCTCGCACTTTTTTTGTTAACAGCAAAGTAACTGCGTTTAACTTCGGTTGAAGGCACAAATTTTCCGCGTTTTTTCTAGGCATTTTTCTTATTGTTTTTTTCTTTTTTTGTGATTTGGGCTGCTGCTTTTAGCTTATTTGTTGCTACTGTTGGCTGCTTTTCTCACTCAAACACACACACACACACGCTTAACCATATAATTACAAGGGTTCGTTCATTCGCTGTTTCATTCATGCAAAAGAGAGCGCGTGAGAGAGAGCGCGACTCAGAAATTGACTTTTTTCAATAGCAGGCAGCGAGTATATATACACACACTCACAGCCACTCACATCTTCTAGAAACACACACACTGAGCCAGCGACGATGAAAGTCGTTGGATTTTTCGTTAATCGTTGATGTAGACAAAAAATAAAATAGGTAAGAGTTTTTCGGGTATTTCACAAAAATTCCTGAATTCTCCAGCCAATCCTTTTACTTTGAATGCGGAGAATAAATATCAATGATATAATTTATTTAATGTTTAATTAGAGCACAAAAAGAGATGAGTAATAAGGTTTTTTGAAACACACGACGACATTACACTCAGGCAGACACATCGCCGCGCACACAAAACCGCACTGAGCATTGCTGATCATTCCTTTCTCCCAACAGGAATCAGAATTTAATTATTATTTATAATTTATTACTCAGGCTTTTATTATTTATTATTTTTTTCGCACAGCACACACAGCGCGAATGACGAGTCAGAAATTTTCGAACCGACTGCGAACGCTGGCCGCCACACACAATGGAAATTTTGCTCGCCTAGCTTTGAAACAGCTATATCGTCGTCGCTACATATAGATCTGTATGTGTGTTTGCAGTTGTACTGGCGGCGGCGGCGAGTAGCGAGCAAGCGCGAGAGGGACAGAGAGCGAGTAGCGGCGGCGGCGGCCGAATAGCGGCTTTTGCTCTTTTTGCACAGAGAGAGAGGGAGAAAACAAGTTTTACCGCTGCATCGGTGTGTGTGCGTGGCGGCGTCTGTTTATTTCTTTCCCTCTAGCTTGCGCTCGCTCTCTCTCTTTGTGCATCTCTTGGGGATGCACAACCTTTTGGGTGAGATAGAGAGAGCAGATCGATTAAGGGAAAAATCTGAGACCCAAACTCGAACTCAAAGATAGGCTGAATAAAAAACCAAAACTGAATTCCATAATTTATGCACTATGCAACACTGCACACATACACTGGCGGCCAGCATTCCTCTCACACTCGTCTCGACTCGCCTCACACACACTCACACAGTCACGCAGCGCGCAACACCTACATGGCAGAGCAACCACTTTCGTAGTTTTCTTTTCGCCCCGTTTCTCTGTTTCTGGGCAGTAATGTGTGTGTACACATCAGATTTTGAAATAGCTGAAACATACAACACACGAAAAAATAAATGCCACAGATAACAGAGTTCGCACAGTTGTTGCATATTCTTTCTTCGGCCCAAACCCTCCTGCATCCTAATCCTCCTCCTCTTCCTTTTTCACACTGAACTGTCACACACACACACATAGCGCCGGGGCAGCGACCGCTGCAAGGCAATTAAAAACTATTAAGCTGCAGCGGAAATGTTTAAACACGGCTCAGACGCAATTTGCCACTTTGCGCGAAAACAATTTCCAATCCAACGGCACTTGGCACTATTTTTTATACTAATTTGCTGCAGCTCTTCTTTCAAGCAGTATCACACACACACACACATACGTGTAGACCCTCTCACTTTTGCATTGTGTTTTCGGCTTTCTGTGTTTCATTTTTGATTATTTCACTATTATTTCATCGCCAGTCTAGTAATCCTTGGTTTTTACATTTTGTGCCACTTTCACTCTCGATTTCGGACACGGGAAAAATCTGCGATCGATTTTTGTAATTGTAATTCGCAACAAATATCAGGGAAAACTTGCCGTCCGTCGGCTCAATAAATCGATGCCACTATCGATAATAGCGATGGGATCGATTGCTTGTCTGCCATGGCGATGGTACTCGGCTTATTCCCTAATTATTCATTTTGAAGGCTTTTGAATTTGTTAAAATTCAACGGCACAGCATTAAAGAAAGCTAATTAAAAATGATTGCACACTGTTGGTTTTACGCAAAAAGGTTTTGGAACTATCGGTATGAGCATGAGGGGTATTCGATATCGATTTCACCGTGATTTATTATTAGACCAGATCTATTGAAGTGCCTAATAAGTAGATTTTCGGTTGAATATTTAGTGAATAATATCCATTGATATTTGCTGCATTGTTTTTGAGTAGGAATTTTTATTTTACTTTCTTACCCGAAAGTCTCGAAATACAGAATATGCGATATTATTTGGCTTGATACTTTTTCATGCCTTTTACAGATTACCACGGAAAATTAAATTTTTTATGTAAAGTAACCTAATCGACAAGCTGAAAAAAAGAATAGGATAACCGCATATTATCCAGAAAAGCGAATAAATGCAAAAGCATTACATTTTTAAATAACATGTTTGAACCATTAGCGTCCTGGCCAATCACGAGGGACTCGAGGACTCGTCCGCCGTATTCCTTCACGATTCTTTGCACATCACTAAGTGTGACCGCACTTTCAAAAAGTGTGGCCATAACGCATGATTATTCGGTCAGGTCTCGGCTGCACAGATGTTGCTGTGCGAAAACCTGTTCTGTTCCCGCCGCAAGCCGCCCGGACCCACCACCCCACCTGCCCTGCGGATTCCATGACACTGCGTGTGGGGCAATAAAAACAAACAGAACGCTTGGCGGCCGCGCCTGCCCTGGCACCTGAGCGGCCAACTGTAAAAGTGGGCCGCCAGCGAAGAAGAAGCAGCAGCAACAACACGGCGACAGCAGCGCAGGCAGAGGCAGAAGCAACCGCGATTGAATTCAAAAGATTTCACTTTTCGACTGACGACTCAACGGAGCGGAGCTAAAAAACAAACCGATTTTTCCCCGATCAGCAAGTGCCTAGTAATTGCGGATTTTGTACCTGAGAAAAGCATAGCTTGAGAGCAAACAGTGAGAATGTACCGCGCTAGGGGATTACGGATTATTATGCAACAGCTGCATCAAAGGATTTCCGTTTCTGCAGAGCTGCATCCGTCCGCCGTTGCGCCTGCGTTGAAAACTTTCACTTTGCAGCAGCAGAAGCAGCACCGTTGGACGTCAACGTCAACTGCGGCGGGCAAGCAGTCGACCAACGTCCAGGTGACTCCTCCGCCGCGCCACGACTGGAACAGGGCCGTCAGCGAGGCGGAAAGGATCGTGGGCTATCCCACGTCCTTTCTCAGCCTGCGTTGGCTGCTTAGCGATGAGATCGCCAATGTGGCGCTCCATTTGAGAAAACTGGTGGGCAGCGCACATCCTTTGATGAAAACAGCCAAGTGAGTGAACATAATCGGTGAGGGATTTTTAAGAGGATTACGAGGGGTTTGCGATCGAGAAAGTAAAGTCAATTGAATTCCTGTCCAAATATTTATCTATCTTTCTGTAACTTTTAAATAATTTAGTTTTTGGGGGATCGGTTCACAAATACATGAAAAGATAGATCCGAACTGTTGGAAGACACAATTGACGGTCTTAAATTCAAAATTTGTTTTATGTTTTAGGCACCTGCTCTACAATGGCAAGAACACTATGCAAGCCTGGGGACTGATTGTGCTTCTGGTATCTAAGGCAGCAGGACATGCACCCAGCGTGCCTGATGTTGAGCAGGACAAGAGTGCTGGCGTGCTCCATTCTCAACGGGCTCTGGCTGAGGTTACTGAAATGATTCGTATCTCTCATCTGGTGCACAATGTAAGTTTTAGTTTGGAAAACATCAACTTTAAAAGGATTAGTATTAATTATATTATTGTAGAGCGTGGTCAATCTGCAGTCCAGCACACAGGCTGGCCAAGATGGGGCCACATACGACGACATGTCCTTTGGCAACAAGATCGGTCTCCTAACCGGCGACTACCTGCTGGGCCACTCCAGCGCTGAGCTGGCCAATTTACGCAACCAGGAGGTGGTGGAGTTGATCTCGTCGGCGGTGCGCGACTTTTCCGAGTCGGAATTCATCGGCGAAAGGGATGAGCAAAACAATCCGCTGCCTTACAAGCCGGGTACGTTCCAGCGACCATCGCTGAGCGTTGGCGTGGACTTTAACGAGCACGATGTGATGACACCGATGCCGATCGCCCAAGTTCTTGGCAATCCAGAACAGGAGTGGGAATGCCGCAATATACTGAATGCCGGAAGTTTGTTGGGAAAGTCCTGTCAGGCGTCCTTGAAGTTGGCTGGGCAAAGCGAGGAGCTCCAGCGGCACGCTTATCGTTTTGGCAAGCATTTGGCTTTGGCTTGGCAGGCTTGCCTCGATGCCGAGCCCTTCCAGTGTCCCACACTGCCGCTGGATGCCACTTTCAGTTTGGTTAGTGCTCCAGTTCTCTTCCACCTGGAGCATGATCCCGCTATCTATGCACAGCTGGAGGTGGGCAAGCAATCGGTGGATAATATTGACTACGAGAAGATTCACAAGGCAATCCTAGCTGGTCCGGCGTTGGCAAAGACCAAGGAGCTGCAACGGAAGCACACGGCTGCGGCTCTCGCCGTTCTCCAGCACTTTCCGGCCACAGATGCTCGTCAGGCTTTGGAGAACATCATTTTGGCCATGCAGGATCTGTGATCCTCAACGAAATCGTCTCTACGGGTTCTGGGCTTAAGTTTAGTTGTATTTATTCCATTTGGGTCACCAATCTTCTTTATTAAAGCGAACAATTTTGACTAATCTTAGACTTGGTTTTTGTACTTACAGCTTAAACTGTGAAAACTATATAATTGTTAATTCAAATTAATAATATGAAACGTATAAAAGTTTCCCAGAAATCACAATTTAAGTCAATATATGTACATATATTTCTATTTTTTTATTAACAAATGTGTAAGAGTTTTACTGGGAAATAGAGTAATAGAAGTCCCTTTAATAGAATGTTCGTTCCCTAATTTTGCTTTAAAACCTTAAACACGGATGGTCTGAGAAAAGTTAAAGCTTTATTGCTTTGATTCCAGTTTTAATATAATTGTAAAAAGAGTAATAATTTAACTAAAGTTAGATACAATTAATATAGAACACAGAAGGTGGTTTTTTGTTGCTATGCTCTTTTAGCGTCTGGTGATCTTCATCAGAATCAGTTGCTTGCAGCGATCGTATTCGAAATACTGTGGAAAGTCCAGCGGTAGATGCTCCAGATTCCAGGGTTTATTTGCAGTTTGACGGAGGAAGTACTCATACATAGGCGCCACCGAGTCACAATCTTCCAGGGTGAAGACATAGCGCTTTTCCAGGGCCATGAATATGGTCTTGGGTCGACCTAATTGGTGGCTCCTGTCCAGAAACTGATCCACCACACCTATAAAGGCATCGGTGAGGGTATCGCAGTAAATGACATCGGCGGCCAAGATGATATCGCTATCATCTATGGCCTTCAGAAGCTCCTTTGATTGTTCTCCCCTAGGAGTGAGGAAGTTAAACTCCAGAACGGACACCTGACCAGTTAGGAGCTTCGAGTTCCTTTCAACATTGCCGCGAATCAGCTTGAGGATGCAGCCCAGATCCACATCCGTGCAGTATACTTTGCCGGGATTGTAAATTCCAGCTGCTATGCTGGTAAGGCCTACGCCCGCACCCAGTTCCATGATGGTTTGTCCCGCAAACTCCTGCCGCTTGGCAAAGAGATAGTCAGCCAGAAGCAGCGCACCGCGCCATACTTGCAGCCCCACCAGTCGCAGCTCGGTGGCCTCGGAATGCTCGAGTTCGATCACGCCGCGCCGCGGCCTTGGCACCTCAAGGTCACCATCGCTGTCCGTCGTAATCCCCGCCAGCTTCTCCTCCACCGGATAGACGAAGCGGAACTTGGACACTGCCCGGCTGCCATCACGCGTGGTCTGGTAATTGGTCTCGCTATAGATCTCCGACGTGACCGTGAACATGGCTGAATTATGTATGCATCGCGGCTATAAGTGTAAATATACATTATATATGTTTTTAATCGGTCGTCAGCTGTGACACGTTCCCGGGTTCTTCTGGGGCAATCGACAATCGATTGATTTTTTATCGGAACTTTATTATTTTTGTCCACTGTCTTTTCACAGTGGTAAGTTCTTGATAAAAATAACGGTCAAAAAGTCTTAAAAGAAATATTTTCTCATTATTGTGTATACAAAAATATATGATAATTTTATATATTATTAATAGCATGAATCCTTTTTTACACTAAGGTGATTTACTCCTTTCCCTTTAAAGTACCTAACATATACATACGTGAAACTAATGGTGATTGCAATGTAAATTGTATATCAGTAATAATAAACGTATTTTATGTTGTTCACTAAAAACAAGTACAATCTTACGAATAATAAAATGTAGAGAATTGTTCCAGTCCAGAAACGAAATATTAACCTAGTCATGCAATCCATGACTTTTCAATCAAACCCAAAGTCCCTATAGTCTCCTCATATGAATTCATTTCAGTCTGAATCGTGAGCTGGAACGACTTGGAAGTATTTTAATAGAAAAAAATTTTTAAGGAAAATTCGTTAGTATCAGTTTTTTGTATAAAATTTTCTATTTTTGTGTAAAATTTGTCAGTGAAAAAGTTCAGATCATTAATTGAATCATGAATAAGTCAAATTTATCCAGTGAGGAGGACAGTATTTTTGATATGTCGGTTATGGCCAAGGATTCGCCGACACTAGATACCGGTTATTCAAATTTTCTCAATATATACAAGCAGGTTTGCGATGAGAATTTGACCAACGAGGAGAAATTGGTTGAAGCTAAACGCCAGTGGGCTAAAATGACTGAAGAACAGCGGATGCAATTCGTTCCGGTAATATTTGCTAACTGAACTAGAACTCATTGCATTCAATTTGGATGTAAAATGCATTTTACAGGAAAAATCGAATCCTAGCTTAAGCGTGAAATCGGTAAGCGGCGCCCAGCTGTTGGAAGCACCCGTCCCGGCAGCAACAGTTAAAAATGATCAGGCCTTTAACAATTTTATGGAGACTTTCACAATAAGACTTTCACAGAAAGCTGCAAAAAGATGGGAAGCAATGTCCCAGCGTGAGCGAGAAGCGTATGCTGCTGTAAGTAAAGCGTACACTCTTTCAAGTAAATTGTTAAACAAAACCTTTTCTGTTCCTTGCAGAAGGACGATGTGGGCGACTCTCCCAGTGCCTCACCTCAGGTGGCCAATGACACTTTCGGTAAAGAGTGCGGTCAGAAAAAGAAAATTCGTAGGTGCGCTAAACCCGTCAAGAAATGCCCTAAACCAAGACCGAAATGCAGCAAGAAGCCGAAATGTGCTAAGCGGAAACCAAAATGTAGCAAACCCAAACCCAAGTGTCGCAAGCCGAAACCACCATGTATGCGCTAAAAGGCTTACTCAAAGTAGCGCATACCTCCAACCCCTTTTGACCATGTTTAGGCCACATTTTCAGTAGATAGTCTCGGATCCCCAAATAAAAATATTCTAAATTAAATTAGTGTCTGATATCCAATAGAAATTCTAGTGGGTTTGCTCCACTGTGCCGGCTTGGTGCTGTCTGGCAACGCCTAGGTCTACACCAAACTAGTGTGACCAGCTGCCGTGGGTAGGGAGAATCTCGGCCCTTTTTCAGTCAAATTTCAGCATAAAATACAGGGAACTCTTTCGAGCAAAAACGAGTTCAACCAAAACATGGACGACGATGATGTTGTTGTGGAGGAGGTACGTCCTGGGCTCGGCCAAAGCATTTCCCTTACTGACTTTCCATTGGATTCCCCCCAGATACCAGTGTTCCTTTCGAAGAACCTGCAGGACAGCCTGTATCTCTTCCAATACCCCACGAAAACCGAGCTGCCCAACCATGACGGCTCCGTGGTGGTAAACTGCTGCGTGAAACCCTTCGCCAAGGAAGTGAAGGTGGACTTCGGTCTGGACATCGAGTCTACGCACTTTGATCGATTCAAGGGTGAGCAGTTTGCAGTGGCCGCCGACGGCAAGAACACGTACGGAACGGCGCCGCCAAAGGGTCAAGAGCGACCTACCTATAAGCGTGGCATTATGGACAAGCAGGCCTTTGTGAGCAGTCGGTCTATTACCGATGTTGGCAAGTATATTGTGGGCATCTACACCGACCGGGAGGTCCACCTGTCGCCGCTCACCTCCATTGTTCAGCTGCGGCCGGCTCTCAGCCATTTCGACAAGGAGGACAAGCGCAAGAAGGCGGAACAGAAGGCACAGACAGAGGACGCCGACGACGACGAGGTGCTGCAGCAGGTTACGGTGAAGTTTGCCCGCGGCAACAATGCCAAAAACTCAACCGGAAAGGAGCAGCGCTCCGGCACATACGATGGGTTCGTGCAGCGGATCGCTGACGAGCCGTGGTGTGAGGCCTATTGGCATGCGAGGAGCACGCCAACTGCCGAATTGGAGCGCCAAAAGCTATTCGCCACCAGTCACCAGGGCAATCAGGCGTTATCCCTCGGTCCCTCCGACTATCTCCGCCGGCTACTGCCCTATGACGAGCATGTACAGCCGGTGGACAAAGCCCCCGGTGAAGGTGCAACCGCCGCAGCTCAAGTACTGCCCGTCTACAACAAGGCCATGTTGCGCACGATGCCGCTCCTGGACCAGCTGAGGGTCCTCCTGCGTGATGCCAGAATGCTATCTTTTGCCGATGTCATTGAGATACTCACCGAGCACGTGGATCCACATGTGTCGTCGGAAAAGGTACTGGCCCTTCTCCCCCAAGTGGGCATCCTGCTGCATGGCAACTGGGTACCACGGTCCGAGGTAGTCTTTCCCGAACGAATGCTGTCCCACGCCAACGGTGTGCCCGCCGAGCAGATGATTCGCGCCAGGGATTACATAGTAAGTGTGGGGGATTGGATTTCCATTCGAATTTTATTTATATATTTTGTTAATGTTTTACTTTCAAAATGATTATACACAGCTTTTCCGGTTCTCCCGCACCGCTGGCCTGTTTCGCGCCCAGGTGATGGCCGCCACCCAGTTGCCGCCGGCGGAAACACTGGACGTGCTGCGGACGGTGGCTCGTGTAAATAATGCGAAACGGTGGGAGCTGCTACTGCCACCGGACAAGGAGTTCGAGCAGAAGCATCCGGAGTTGGTGCAGCGCCAGGAGTACCATTGGCTCGCCTCTGAGCAGCACTACAATGAGATGGACTGGGCTCGGGAGACGAAGCGCTTGCGGAAGCGGTCAACGCGCAAGAGTGAATCCCAGTCAACGTCCATGCAACCGCCACCTCCCGCCCTTAATCCCCATGCAGCTGCAGATGCGTAGCATACGATGACCTCAGATTGGCGGAAAAGGCTGCGCAGTTGAAGTCATATACATTTAGGCACTAATAAAACAACGACAAGAAAGTTTATTTTTTTGCCAGCACAGACTTTGTGATTAGATCCGTTATCTTTTCTGCAAGCGAATCCCTGTTGGATGGGGTCACCTGGAACAGCATCGATCTGGGCGAGTTCTTAAGCTGCTCCACCAACTTAAGTGAGCTCCTTTCCGGTAATGTGATCAATAGGTGAATTTGTTTCTTGTGTAAGAGATCCTCGATGGTCGACTCAAATCTCTTGCTAAACATCTCCATTTTTCCCACTTCATCGATGACCAGGAGGATTGGCTTTGCTTCATCATCCTTGATGTTCAGCTGTGGCAGTGCGAGGTGTTCAAAATCCTGGACAAACACCGAATACTTGCCCACTTTGGGGCGTCGCTTATCAGTCTTTTCTTGATTGGTGCTTCGTGCCAGGACACCACGTTTTCCCTTCAGAGTAACCACATCAAATCCAATCCGTTGGCCATTGCCAGCTTCGCGCACTTCTTCCGTGTAGAATCCCTGCAGGTAGTGACCTCTGTCACCTAGCTTTGAGCAAATCTTGCGAACCAGCGTGGTTTTACCCACTCCTGGAGTAGTAAGACACTTAAATCAACTGATAGTTAACTTATATATTGTTAAAGGAGCTACCAGAAGGACCTATGATCAGTATAGCCAGAAATTTGTCACTTTCCATGTTGTGTTTTGATTTGGTTTGGGAATTTGAAGGAGAACTAGATCAACCAGGAATGGATTAAGTAGTTCCATAAATATGTAATATATAAATATGTTTTTGAAAATGCTTTTTTTAGTATGGGGATTTCCCCATATTTTTATTATATTTTTAGAAAACTAATCACCAATATCTTTAGATTCTATATTGAACTTTGAACTTCGTATGTGATAGCTTTAATGATTTAAGCCAATTTGATCAGTTAATAAATAAGAAACGAGTCTATATTTTGAGCAATAAAAATTTTTTCAATGCAAAAAGCTTTCAAAAGAATTAAGACTGATAATAGTTTTTAAACTAACCTTTTAAAAGGATTTTTTAACTAATAATAACTTATTTTATTAAAATTATTATTGTTTGTATATTTACAAAAGTTATCAAAAACTGAATTAAATCTTTGCCTATTTGGATATACAATATTTTATTTATATAAATTGGAACATGTCTTAAAATAAAATGATTAGATGATTCAAATTAAGAGCACTCGAAGGTAATGCAAAAACATTAAAAATATAATATAGATGAGTCAAATTGAAAGGCAAATTCATGCATAAACGGATAAAAATATAATTATAATAAATACGTGTAAAGTTAAGAATATGAACAATCATGGAAATGAGCAAATTAATTATAATTAAAAAAAAAACTGTTTACAAAAGGGAAAAACTATAATACTAACTAGGACTTACTAAGAAATTCTTAGAAGAAAACCCAGAAAAATTTAATGAAGGAAAAATGGTAATAAGTTATCTTTAAAAATTAATTGATGGTATGAAATGAACTAGATCTTTACGAAAAAAATATTTAAGTTAGCCGATTAGTCTGGCAACGCTTTTGTGTTCATATGCTCTGGGCAAAACATATGTTGAGAGGAGCCACTGCGCCTTGGCCACACCGTGTTGCCATCTTAACTATTTTTTCTTTTTAAAAAAGTATTGATGGCAAGAAATCAACTTTAGGATCTTTACGAAAAAAAATTTAAGTTACAGCCATGTACCTAATAACCGATTTTTTTGCACTTCGACGTTGAAGTATTTCGAAAACCTGACGTATAGAACATTTTTCAAGGGGCGAATTCGAGCATCGAAACCCTTTTTAAAACTATAATCCGTTCTTGGTTTTGAAATATTGTAAGGATGTATTTAAGGATGTTGTTAAGGATGTATTAAATATTCTCTAGATATTAACGAGTTTATTCATTTATTCGAATTTATTTTTTATGCTTAAAAATATATGTCTGTAATGATACGTCCTTTGATTTATAAATCTAGTGTTATTTTTTAGCTTTATTGAAAAGTTTTTGGCGGTTTCTAGCTATTTTCATTGGTTAGTTTAGCTTTTTTTTGACCTGAAGAGATGGCAACACTGATTGGAGTATATTGCGGCGCGCCGCGGACGGTCATACTGTCATCAAAACTTCGAATTGGAGCGTGCGTCGCGTTTTCGTCGCGCGTGAATTGAATACCCGTAATTCCGATCCGATCTGATCCGAATCCAATTGTTGCTCGCGAGTCGCGACCCATTGTGCCAGCGGGCGGACCCCTGTGAAGCCCAAGTGAAGTTTAGCTCGAGGCAAGCTGCTTGCCCTTGCCAGTTGTATACCGTTTCTCCTGCCGCTTCTCCCCCAGCAATCCTCCACCATTCCTCCTCCCATTCTCATCCGCGCGAGTGCGTGTGCGTGGCTGGCGACGATGTTTAGGCCATAAAGAGAGCCAAAAAGAAGTGCAACAGAAGTTACCGCTAAAAGCTGCTAGTTAAACGAAAAATAAGAACAACCCAAGAATGTCGGAGGCTGAGAATTCAAATCAGAGTCCGGCCAAGCGCTCGGAATCCGATCAGGAGCTGCTCCTCCACCAGACCACGCAATCCCTGCTAATGGCCAGCTCCATGATGTTCGTGGAGACGCCCGGCCCTGGCGGTGGTGGTGGTGGTAATGGACTACCCCAGGTTCTGGGACACGGCCCAGTCTCTATGGGTTCCTTGAGCTCCCTGCCCATGAGTCTGGCTGCACAGCACCAGCAGCACCACCACCACCCGATCCCCTACAGCGTCGACGAGCTGCTGCGGGAGAACAACGCCCTGCACTCGAAGATCAAGGAGCTGAGCATCGAACGGGATCGCCTGCTCTGCGAGGTCTCGAATCTGCGCCTGGAGCTGGATATGTCCGAGCTGAAGAGGCTGCCCATCGATCTGGACGAGAGGTGAGTGCTAACCATTTAAAATAGTTTAAGGGGTTTCTTTTTAAGTAATATATATAATTAAATTTCAAATGCGAATATCGATGCAATGCCAACTTTATAGAGTAATTGATATTCTTGAATTTATTTAATTTATTATTAATTTATGGCTAAAAATTAAGACTTAAGCCTTATTTTGAAGATATTAGTTTATTATAACCTCAATAAGCTATTAAAGATGTTACGAGTTCTTGTTAGGCTGGGAAATTTACAAGTTTTTCTTAGGCTTTTCATAAATAATTGAATTTAATCTGAAATAGTACATAGGGTCTCAAAGGCTTAGACTGGATTTCTACTTTATTGTCTTGAGATCTTTTACTTGATCTTAATTAGAAAATAATGTACACCAAGAATCTTGGGAATCTTATGTTAAAATATATAAAAAATATTATTATTTAAAGAATGAATTTATAATAGAATTCTACAAGGGAGAAACATTACAAGTTCGTAAAAAAGGTTAATGATCTATCAAAATGTATATATATTTATATATTCTGTCTTATTGAATGTGAGTTAATTTCCGGGGTTTCCTTATCAAGGCTTTAGAATTCCCTATCAGGGTATCGAATTAAACTAATTTAACGGTAACTCCTTATTTCAATCATGATGATAGTGTCTAACTTATATGATAAATCCTTATTGGAGAACCTGATTTTGTTAAAATTTAATTTTCTATTGATGATCAACTTCTACAGGAGCTCTTTTGAGTGTAAAAATATAGAATTTATAAAAACCCAAAAATTTCTTTTTGTCATTTCGATTGAGATCGCCATTTTCGGCTGCACTTCCGATGTTTCCCTTGGCCCCCAACCACACACACTATATTGACTCAACAATTTCTGGTTGAGTCACATTTTCGTCCCCTTGTCCTTGCCACCTTTGGCAGCTGCAGGCTGGCAAGTCCGTCTTACTGGTTTTTGCAACCCCTTTTTGCAATCCCTACTACCTGTGGGCTAATCGACACAGTCGTGGTCAAGATATTGCACCTTATAGCAGTTTTTCTAGTGTGCAATTCCAATTGGAATTTCCGCCCAAAAAAAGGTGGCCTACTTATCTTGCAGAAAAAACGATAGGGATTTAAAAATATGCATATATACATTTTGTGAGTCAGACTTTTAAAATAAATGATCTTAAATGATAATCTGAAAAGGGGACATAAATTATTTTTAATTTTATATTTCCAGAGGAAACAATACTTCCTAGGCTAAGTAAATGTAGATTGTAGTCTTCTCTTTGTCAGAAGATATCAAAACATAGCGGATATTTCTGCCAATTTAGTGAAAGAAATGTGTTCTGTTGATAGGAATTTCCGTACATAAAAAGTCACATACTTGACTGTCAGAACATTAGATAATTCTGTACTTTTTGTTTTGAGCAGAACTCTATGAGTCAGCTACCGTTGCTCTCTCCTTATCGATCGCACAGTTTATTGTATTTTCTCTGTTTGTTTTGCTCTTTATCGCCCTGTTCTGCCTTGCTGATAAGTAATAGTGCCACTCCAGGCGATAAGGGCAGTCCCAAATAGTTCCCACAGCTCGGAATTCAATGTTAAGTGCAAGTTTCGATCACTTATTCGGGTCTCGACGGGGAGATTAACCCACAAATGCACGGGTAAATAACAGGCGGAGATGTATTAATAACGATACGTCTGGCATTTGCCATTGACACAGCCGAATAAAGGTGGAAATATCTGAATACTTTTCGTACCTGACTTTGTTTTGCATGTGGTCATGCCCCAGCGGCAGACAATCTGAAGAATACGACGTTATTTTTTGTTTCAAACAGATATGTATATACCCAAAGTGGGCGCAAATAAAGCGCAGTTATCTTTAACCGTTTTCTTCATTTCGGGTCTTCTTGGCCTCTAAGGTCTGCTAGAAGATTCGTGGGCTCTTCCAATTATTCGCTTTGCGTTTTCTGTTTATTTTTTTTGCACGCTGCTCACCTTCGCCAAAACATTCAAATACAAAGCAACAAAAATAACAAGAAGCTTCCGACATGCGATCATCGATTTTTCGGATACTCTTTCTTGGGTTGTAAATAAAAGTAAAATGTATTTATCATTAATAGGTTTTCAGCTTAAATTTATAAGCTATTTTTAAATTTTTCTTAAATCCTATTTACCTTAATTATTCCATTAAATATCTTTACAAAGTCATTTAAAATATGTTTATCTTTAATAAACTACACGTTGTTTATACCTTAAGGATAAAGACAAGGGATTGCTATAATATTCTAATAACTTCTTGTTGTGGAAAACTTATTCATACGGTTCACACAATTACTCAGTGAATAAACAGAACAAATGTGCGGAAATCTGTGATAAATCTTTCCATAAATAATATTTAAAATTCAGAAAAGAAAAATTACCTACCAAAACCTAGCCTCTATTAATGAACAGTAAAAAGTAAACGAACTCATTTATTCACAGTTAAATGTAGTTAAACTTCATGAGGGCAAGCTTATATTTTAACGAGAACTCGCATGTTTTGGGAGGAAAATGTGCCCGACAGTAGTTAATTTCCCCCATTACACCATTCCCCACAACACCCACAACCTTATACCTTTCAATTAGCATAACTAAATGTAATGTGCAAATGCTTTTCGTGGCTTAGATCCATTTCTGCGATAACCTTTTACAAGATTAGCCACACGCACCGAGTCCCATTCGAGATTGTGCATCATCCACCATGGGAAAGAGTATGTGCATATGACAAGCGGAGCGACAGACTCGAAACTCAAGATCAGAGATGTTGTTGAAAATGTGCGGGCAGCTTTCTGTGTAAGGTTCCCCTGGTTTATGGTCGTTGTTTTTCTCTTGGTAACTTCTGCATTTGGTCACTCATCGTCACTCACACACAGATACTTCCGTTTTTCACTGAAATAAAACAGAGAAAGAATGGAAATATTTTAAAAATATTGAAAGTATAATTAATTAAACAAACATGTCAGTGAAGATGGTATGACTTATTCTTTTTGTTTGAGAAATTTTTAAATTGTTTAATATATCTTAAAGATTTTTTTGAGATCCTATTTCTATCTCTAGTTTTTTTCTGTAAATGTATTAGAAATAATTTAAGATGCTTTCGAAAAAGATTGTTTACAATCTGAATTCTGACAATTCAAACAATATCTGCTCTTTTCACTTGTCTTTGTCACTATCTTTAAATGATATAGACCAACCAAAGTCAAGTTACAATAAAATAAAGATATATAAAATCAGAAATAGTCAGAATATCATAAAATATTGAACCCACGAAATCAGTTCTAAATGCTGTAATAATTTTGTTCCGTGCAGAGACAATGTCGTAGTTCGGCCTGCCGCAGAGTTCAGCTCATTAGCCAGTTATCATCATCTAATAAAGCAGACACACGCACCGGGAAAACGGGGAAGGGGGTGGCGGGAAAAACACTTGCCCATTTCAACAGTGCTTTTGTAGTTGCTCTAGGTCTCTTTGTGATAATTAAGCGACTGGAGAGGAGAGTCTATTAATTTCATACGCCCCTCTTTAAAATGGTCATGGGGAGGATGGGATAACGTTTTCCGACTACTTAATGAGCGTGTACTGTGTACTGTGACTTCAGTAGGTGAAGTACCATAGTTCTCTGCCCTTCGTACTCCACTCTTTGTATTTTTGTTTTTTTTTGTTTAATTTGCATGCAACATTTGGACTGAAGATTGCGGTTGCCCCATTATAATGGGGGGTTTTATAAGGGGGGCGGAGTTTAGGAGTTTGGTGGTCATGCGTGTTGCAAATATCTCCGAGGTTTTGTTTGGTTTTAATTAAAAGATATGCCAAATGGACATGCCAGCTGAGGGATAAAGATACCCAAGAAGAGGATCGGATGATCTAAGTGCATCCAGCAGATGGGAAAAACATTCTCAGAGGGCGAAGCTAAAATTAGATAGTAATTGCAATTGATTCTTCGCTTTGAAATTGTATTTTATAGTTGGTGTTTTGCTGTAGTTGTATTCCAGATGGTATTATAGCGTATCTTTCTGTAGTATATATATTTCAGGGCTAAAAAGATATTTGTAAAAAAGTTTTTTTTGTGGTTCTAGTAAGAAAGTGTTTCTTATGGTTCTTTTAAAAAAGTTTTTTCTGTGGTTCTTGGTTTTGTTTTTAGTTGCCTGAGAATACTTTTTTATAGTTTATTTGTGAGTCCAGGACCTGCTTCCTTACAACATATTACCTGTATTATTTGTGGCTTTCTGAATCTTCATAAATTTTTGTGTAATTTTTGACATGCTGTGTGAACATTCTCCTTAATTGGTTAAATATATATCGGTTTTATACCTCTGATCATAGGTTTCTCACTGCTATTTCTTAAACATACTTATTGTGGTTTCTTAAGCTCTATTCGTAACTTCTCTTACGAATTACCATATTGACACAATGCCCTTGGCTGCCACAGTTATTATTATGACAAAGCAGTTATCCATTACCAGCAATTTCTGTCTATATCGTTTCGATTGAGGAAGTGCGCCCCGACACTATAATTTCCCTCCCAAAAGTTCTCTATTGCAAATTAACACAATTAAGTTGATCGCTTTTCTGGGGTATTCCACTGATCGCTCAACACACATGTGCTGGGTTTCCATCCCCATTCCCATTCCCATTCCCATTCCCACCATGTGTCCGTGCTCCAGACTAGACCATTTATTATGCATCCAATAAACAAAAATGAAATTTTCAGTTTTCGATCGAAAAGTGAGATCACGCCGCTGGGCAGACGAAGAATAATAATTAAAATGGTTTATTTATATATTTGTGAAATGTTTAATAAACACTGTCTCCCATTGCCCACTGACATTCAGACTAAACTGTCAAGACCTACAAATATTATCTTACAAATAAAGATACAAAAAAGCTTGCTTGCGAGCTCAGTTGCAAAAAATTCCAGTTGGCAAAGGGGCTTAAAGTCTTTGGGGGATTAGTTTCGAATTGAACAATGTAATCAATTAGAGGGCGTCCCGCTTGAGTTATAGCATTTTGCATACGTCGTTATCTTATATAAAAAAAAGCATTTGTATCTGAGTTTATTTTGCTTAAATCCAACTCGTGCAGCTCGTTACGCACACAGTTACACGATGATTGATGAGACATGTGCGTTCATGTCCCTGCCCAGTGACAACTTCCGAGTCGACTTCGATTTTCCCCATTCAGCGGAACTCGGTACCAAATTCAAATGACAGACTGAGCTCTCGTTGCTCCAGCAGCGGCTTGTCAATCGTGTTTGGCTCTGACAGCAGCGGCCCCAGTGTGCTGCTCTTTACATGGCCATAAGTCCCGGTCTTGGCCATCTTCTGGTAATTTTGCTACTCGATTCTGAACGGCTTCTCGCATGCGCCCCAAAAATGGTGATCGTGTGCTTTGGTTTCGAACCTAAAAACAGCGGAATTCGCCTTTGTCTCTAACTTGGGGAAGTTGAGTTGTTGGATGGATGGTCTATGTGGAAACACGCGTATTGATCAACAGAAGTTTGTTTCGTTTCTATAGGAAGAGTTATGTTTTTGGGTGACGCGTTCCAGATCGTTGGTTATAATAGGGAAAATAAGTTGGGGATTCTATTATTATTTACCCCATCAGGTTACTTACATGTTAAGTGTGTATAATTAGTTAATTACCTTCTAAAATGCAATTCTTTTAAAGAACAATTTTGAGAAATTAAGGAAATTAAAAGGAAAATGAACTTCGCTTATTCCCTTTTCCTTATTAAGCTCAAAAACTTTAATTAAACTGGGCGGAAGGCACAAAAAAAAGTTGAGAAATTAGAAATATTGCAAAGAACATTGCGCAACACCCAAATAAAAACAAATGTGGCTAGAAGCATATTGAGCAACACCCATTGTTGCTGCTCAACATACACTTTGTTTTTTGATTTTACTGGGTATAAAACAAGGTTAAACTATGTTGTAAAAAACTATTTTTTTAAACTATTTTGTAAAAAAATGTGTCAGCATATTGGGAAGATTTTTACTGCCCTCAAATGCCAATCTCATTTTGTCAAGCCTTCGAAATACTTTTAAAACTCGGCTAATAGCTATGGTTTACAATTATAGTGATTGATGTTGTAAGTTTTACAGTCTCTGACTAATACTCCTTCGAAAGATATATTGAAACGATTCTGTTTCTGTTTCTTATCGAAGCTAGTAAAATGAAAAAATCCCACTTAAAATATGAAAAAATATATAATGAAGGGCATTAAGAAATCAAAACAGAAACAGATTTCCCTAATAGGTTATGAGAAATCACCAAATAAAGGGTGTATATATTTTTTTAGGAAACCTAAATATGACTCTCATTTTGTTTTATGATGGTATTGTGATCAAAATGCTATGAATAATTATAACAACATAATGATTATGATATACTGACTTTTTTGACTACTAAAATGTATACATTTCCTATAAGAATAAGTGCCTTTGGTTGAGTTAAATAAGACCTGTAATGAAACACTAAAACCTTGCATCTTATCATTTGATTGCTCCCAACCCAATAAAGCTTTCATCACCATCACCCTCATCATCCGAGCCCTTGAGTCTTTGTCTTATCTTTCGGAGGACGGGACGTTCTCCCTATGACAAAGTCTTTCAAAATGTCTGGGACGACATCTCTCATCTGTGCATCCCCACTCCACTTCACTTATCATCTGGGATCTGGTTTAGTGCTTTGACTTACTTAAATAAGATTTTGCCAGACAACCAGACAGACAACTTCCGGTAGAGGGTTGGAGTTGGATCACCCAAGTACAAGTACCACCCACTTTTGAGGTCGCAAAACGAGGGATCAATCAATCAATTAACGCTGCCACGAGTCATAAAGAAATCAGCAAAATGAGCAAAAGACAAATGGGGATATTTTCGTGGAAAATCGAAATAACAAAATGCAATGACCCTCCCTCTTTGACATATTAATGTTGTAGAATTAAAAAACCATAAAGAAAAACGTGAAAAATTATTCGTCGCTCTATAGTTTGTTTGTGTACATTGACCCAAATTTTCATTTTCGGCGGGAGGGATTCCCTCTCTTGTCAGCGCCATGGTTGAGTGGGGTACTTCGCCCTGGGAAACCTCCTCCGCTGGCACGCCCCAATTGCGAGTGCCAAGAAAATGCGTTGTTGCTCAATTTCCTCCTCGCCCCACTCTCTTTTCTGCCAGAGTGCAGCGCCCTCTTCCTCTGGTTTTAATATTCAAATTTTATCTTTTTCTCATTTTTTCAAAATTAAAAGCTCGAAAATATTCAACAGCTGTTGTTGCATGTGTTCGGTGAGTGTTTCTGGGCAGAGTTGAACGAATTTTGGGAGTTACGAGGTATTATTAAAATCTAATTAGTGGCAAATGTGTAACTAGTTTGTTTGATTAATTGTAATATGAATGTTTTTAAGTGAAATATAAATATTAGACATTATATTACTAGTAGAACTTTATGACTAATTTCTCATTTAAATACTTTATAGTTCAGTCAAAGACTATTTTTAAGCCTGCATTCATTTTAAATGACATTTTTACAATCCAAAAACTTTTGGTTACTAGAAAAAATGAAGATCCATTTTACCTTAAAGTAGATTTCTTACTTGGTTAATATTTAATTAATTTCTTTAATTCCCCGAATACCTTTTAGAGTCAAGTTGCCAGCACTGTTGTGCTGCATTTTGTTTGTGTAGGCGCTGCACAGAACCAAACAGAAACCCAACAAATATATTGCAATTTATATGCATTTTTGTGGGTTTTTCGTTTGCATTTTATTTATTGTTATTGTTTTTGTTTTCCAAAGTTCATTTCTGTGTTGCTCATCGTTCATATGAAAACCGATGCCCCCGGCACCGATTTCCCCGAAGTGATATTGCCGCCATATCTTGACCTTAAGACTTCTGTCTTTCGCAGTCGCAGCTCGCCAACGTCAATGGACGCAGCAGCAGCGACGCATGCGCAGACGCCAGTTTTTTAACTTATTTCTCTTTTTTTTTATATATATTTTGTCCGACCTTTTTTTTCGTATTTTTATTGGTGACCCAATGGAGCGTCGGAGCGGCGCCGCTGAACGCACTCGGCCAAACGCCCACAATATATAATAATTTCGTGTTTTTAAATGCTGTTTATGTTGATTTCATTCATCAACAAAGAAACCACAAAAAGCGTAGTAGTGAGTGAGCCAAAAAAACGTAAAACGAAAATGAAAACGAGTCGAAAACGAGAGTCACATGCAAATTGAAAGCGAATTGAATATATATAGTATTTTGAAGTAAGCTGGTCAGTCGGAGAGTTGGAGCTGGTGCTGCTGCTAGCCAGTGGCAGGGCACTCAAAAAAAATGTTTTTTCCAAGACTTCTAATTATAAAATTTAGAGATAACCAAAAAGTGTACATCATCGGATGGAAAAACTGGAATTTATTATATTTTAAAAGCATTATATCATTTTAGAAGGGTTCTTTAAACTAAGTTCTTTAAATTAAGTTTGATATTTTTAATAATTTGTCCAAGACTTTTCTAATTATAAAATTAAATGAATACATCATGTTCTTAATCAGAAGAAAGAAGTTAAGTTCCTAAATACAAGAAGGTTAGAAATCAATTTGGGAAATATATGAATTAGATTTGATCTATTTAAATATGTTTCCAAGACTTTAGTTGTTAAAAATTGTAATACAGTTTTGGTGGTCTTATATATTTTGTTAAATATAATCAACTAGTTCAATTTAAATATTTAAAATTGATAAGTATTCTCTTTAAACTTGTGTGGGAACTAAGTTAAAAAGTAAATTATTCAATGCAAAATATGAAAAGTTTCAAGAAAACATATGTTCTAATTGAAAACATATCTCTAAGGGCTTACTCACTTATGATTTTTGTAGGAATTAAGAAGTTAAATGAATATATATAAAATATAAAAAATTAAGGGGATCAACTCTTTTTATGATTAATACCTCTCTGAAAAATAAAAAAGCCTTAAATTTGCATGCCAATTTTTCCCTGTGCATCTCATAAGCCGCCGTTGAAGCCGAGCTGAGCTAGCAACTAGCCAACCAGAAGATAGCCATTTATATGTGCCATTAATCGATTGTCAGCAGCCCCGTCATGGCCCGCGATCGCCATTGCGGAGAGTGTGGAGTGATTGGGACACGAAGAGAGGGTGTTGACTGACAACCAGTTACCTGTTGCCTGTTGCCAGATACCCTGACATGGCCAAGAAGCTTTGTGGCTTCGCGAGAAGGCTGGCCACCGAGATCGCATTACTCGGGGAATACAATTAAAACTGGTGTGAGAATTAAGAATATATCATATTACCTTATTGTTTAAATTTGTTTTGTTTTCGAACTGTGCCAGATTATAAAATTTAAAAAAATGTGGTTGATTTTAAATCTGCATTTTCTTGTGTTGAGATCATTTTGAAATGCTGGAGAAATTTTTGATTTTATGCTTTTTTAATAATAAAAGTTTCGGCTAGATTAAGAGTTCTCTATCTTTCAGAAGGAGGAAAAGGAAGGAGGGTCTGTTATGCGATTCGAAAATGTCCTTAAATTTGAAAATGTAACAATTTCAACATATATTGAGATACCAATTTACAAAACGTACACCAATTACTCTTATATTAAATTTACTTTAGTTTATGCTGTAATTTATCATTTTCTACACTTGGAATTAATTAATACTTAAAGATAGTGTATCTAAAACTCCTGTTAAGCTCCATCCTCATATGTATTGATTACTGATTTGCAGTTTAGCGTCTGTTACGGTTTTTAATAAGTCGCTCTCGTATTCGATTTCTGCTTAGTGCTAACTGCTTGGAGAGTTGCATTAGCGGATTGCATTACCCACTTGGGACCGGCGACTGGCAATCATCAGAGCGACTTCATCGTCATCATCATCGTCATGGCAGATATACTATATATCGATGGTCATTATTATCCTCCACTTTTGCCGTGGGAAGGCAAACAAATGTCAGGTTTCTCCTACACCTAAAGCAATATATACATACGTATATATCGTATAAGAAAGTGAGGGGATCTCGGCAGGTGAAAATTAAGTTACCGTTAATTGCCAGCCTGAAATATATAGGATCCACCGCCATGCCACCCCTTAATTGCCTCACTCAATTAACACAGACCTTCCCCCCGCCCATGGCGAATTGCAGGGCAACTTGTCGAATCGATTTTAAACATTTTGAGTAATCTCCGTGTTTGGGAAGTATCAGGAAGGCACCAACTTGGAATAACCAATTCGTGTTTGTCGCCTTAACATGCAGTAAACAAAATAAAATTGGAAACAAAACGAGTGGAAACTGCAGGAAAAACTAAGCCAGCCAGCAAGCGCCCCCACACACACACTCGCTCTTTGCGGCTGAATTTTCCTTCTCATGGCCGCGCCGAGAGCTCTAAAAATAGAGTTTAACAAACTGAAAAAGTATTCCACCACATACAAAGACACGCACACAGCGAAGCCGAATGAAAATCACCAGTTCGGGGGGATGCTGGGAAATTCTCTGCTCCCATTTTCACATTTCAAATTTACACACATATCGCACCTCGCCGCCGTCGCCTCTCATTTTCCTCACCTCGCATTCAGATGCATCCCATCCTCCCCTGAAATCCGCAATCCACGGGATGGATGTGAGGGTATTCCGAGGGAGCAAATCTCACACAGTTTTTTTTACGCGTCTGCTCCCTACGTCATCGTCCTGTGGCAGTCAACATCCTCATTCCTTGTACCAAGTCCTTTGTCCTGCGACTTGTCGCAATTCTTCAACATCATGAAACAGGGGTGTAGGGAAAGGGGTTAATTTCCTTTTTGATTTAAAATAATTTTTTTTATTGAGATATATCAGAAGAACTATTATAAAATAAGTGTGTTATAAGTCTCAATATTATTAATTTCTTAAAGTTAAATCTTAGGCATTTCTTAAGCGTGTCTATGCAACCTTTCTAATAAAGGGTCACACTTAAAATTATTAAAAAGTCTCCTTTGACTCTTTTAAATGCCTTGAACGTTATATAAAAGCTTATTGATTTATTTTTTACGTATTAATTATTATTAAAGAAATGTACAATGTTTTTATCTTACTTTAATAAAACAGAATTTATGTTTTCTAAAGTGTGACTTTAATTAATATCATATTTGCAAAACTCTTATATATAAAAATTATTAAAAGTTAATAATTATTTAACAAAACATTTTTACCCCTCTGAACTGAATTCTGTGTACGCCTCTGATGAGATCAACCCCTTGGAGAGCGAGCGGAGTTTCCCCGACTGACTGACTAACTGACGAGCCGGAGAGTTCGCTGGCATGCATTCTTTGTCCTTAAGAAGAGGTGAAGTGTGGGGGCCAAAAGGATGCCGAGTGGGTGTCCGCAAAGGGGGGTGGCAGGCTGAAATGTTGCATGCTCCACAGAGGATGCCAGCGCCTGCCACTTGGGCACTTGTGTAACAGCATTTCTGTTTGTTTTTGTGCATCTTCTAAGGCTGAGCACCCGCGTTCTGTTTTCCACCATGTCAAGATCTCTGGCGGGGTATAATGATTAGGGAACTGGGTACAAGATACAAGTGTGTATATGTATATACATATTTATGTATATAATTTAGTCTGATTTATCAAAACAGATATTTAAATATTATAGATTTTATTTAACAAAATGTTATGAATATTTTAGAATATTCTGGAATATTCCATTTCCTCTCAAATTTATTATTGTTCTGTCACTGCTTTTCAGATTAATGACATGCGCATATGATTCTGTAATTAATTACATTGTAAAGTAGATTGAAAATGTTGTTTTTTTCATTGAATATGTAATATGACTCTTACTTCCTGCCCGAATTAGCCAAATCATTTTGCTTTCCTTTTTCCATAGCCCGAAATCATTGGTGTGAAAAGTCTTATTATATTCCTCACGAAGTCGTTTCCTTTGTGATATTTGACACCGACATGTATACGTAGATTGCATGAAATGCACTTCCTTTTTCGGTTGTCACATAATTCGGTTCAGGGGTGATATAAGATTTAATAGGATTTAATATTTCCTGAAATTATTTTGTAGATGTAAAACTTGTCCCCAACAAGTCTCCGTCTTTTTTGTTAGAGTATTCCCCAATTCATTAACATGATGTTCATTAATTTTTGCTCACTGACTTTATGTGTTGCCATGCGCCACCCCAATGTTCTGCAATCGTGTTCTCCATCAAGTTCTCCCGGCTTCCCTGTTCTGCCCCATATCAACTCCCGGCTCCCTGGTCTGTTCTCTGGCCGCCTCCAGTTCATCTGCATGATGTGTCGTGGGTACATGAAGTGCTCTTTAGCGTTTGCTGACATTTTCTCTTTTCTTTTTACTGTTTTTATTTTTTTTGCAACAGAATGAGGGGTAAATATATATAGAAGAGTCTTGCAGAAGGCGCCCATGTCGTGTATGAATATATATATATGAATATTCAGATGGGCGGTCACTGCTCTACTTCGCCAAAAATTCGAATGCATTTTCATAATTTGTTTTTAGACTGTGCGCTGGGGGCTCAGTGGAATGTGAACTTGCATTTACCGGTGCATTCCGGAGCTGTTATTTATAATTATTATTAATATTTTTGAATTATATAAATATATGTTATCTTTCGGGAAACATTATGCTGACCTTTGAAGATTACCTCAAGCTAAACACAAATCAAATCTGTAATAAATATCAACTTTGTATCACCTGATATCCCTTGTGTTACTTCCATCATAAACCTAATTCCTCTTCCGATTTGATCACTAATTTACTGGCTCATTAATAAACTGATGTATCTGACAGGAAGCCAATAAGCCTTGGGGCCATGATATGCACTGGCGGAGTTCGAGGAGTAAACACACTCCTCGCTTATAACTTGTCATCTTTCTGGAACTCCATCCATCCCGACTAGTTCCTCCAGTTTCTGTATATATATGTATGCATTTATATGTATGTATGCACATCCACCTACCACCCCACCCACAGCCTTGGGCGTTCTCTCAATATTATGACAGCCAAGAGGGAAAATCTTTTGTTGCCTTTGCGCTTAATTCATCTCGAGCATCTCGAAGTTGGTCTTTCCTTTCGCTCTGCCGCCGCTGTCCCTCGGCAGCTTCTCTTCATCATTCCCATCATCGTCTTCATCTGTGGCGTCTTGGTCTTTTCCGCGTTTCATTTCCATTTCGAGAATGATAAAAAAGAATGTGAAAATATTGTGGCTGCTCTCTTTGTGTGTTTGTTCTTCACAAGTTGGATCCCGTCTTCAGTGGCGGTTTTTGGGAGGGGTTCTTGTAATAGATACGAAGTTACACTCCCAAATTTCTTGTGAAATATATACAAACTTCTAGGGATACTTCTAGCTTAAAGGAATACTGAAATTCTAAGCTTATTTCGTAGTATTTTTGCTCAAAGAATAGTTTACATATGGTGAAAATTTTCCTTATTTAAAATGTATTAAACAATTCTATAAATATAAACCTTAAGTAATTCTTAAGTCAATATACATACGATATAGACATCTGATAGATACTTTAATTTATCATAAACTCCATAGCAATATTTGTTTTATTAATTTATTAAAATATACATATAAATCTCCCTTAGAAAGGTACATATATCTGGAACCCGTCACTGGTTTTTCTTTCTTTCAAATATTTAGCTTTTGTTTGTTTTCCCTACATTTTTGGGTTGACAGAGATTATAACTTTTTCTACTCTTATCTGGATGAAAATTGTCTCTTCACTGCTTTTGTTTTTCTGTTTTATTTTTCGTTATCCTCGCGTTGCAGTTGCATTTTTGATGCGCTTCATTGTCAGTTGACCCAATTTGATGGGCGTGGACCTCGGGGCAAGCAGCTCCCACACTAACACCAGCCCCCCTTTTTCACTCCCTATCCCAACCCCCCCCCGTGGAAAACACCGCTTTTCCCGCACTGCGGCCTCCTGAAAAATTCATGTCTTGAGAAGCCATTCAGAGTTTTGAACTTCTTTCCAAGTTGATTTCTGTTCACACAATAAAATGCACGAAGTGGGCGTGCTAGCTGGGTGGCTGCACTGTGGGGAAAAATAGGAAAGGCTGCACTGTGGGGAAAAATAGGAAATATTAAAAGATTTTATATATTTGGAAAATTAAGGGTACGATGGTAATAATACAAAACTATTTGAAGCCTCTGAATAATATCAAAACCACTCGAATTTTTAAAACGCTCACAAAGGTGACCAAAAGTATGCTACATTTTGCAAGGATTTGGTACCTAATCCATTGTATTGCACACTTTTAGATACCTTGGTATGGGTTTTAAAAACCTAAGTGATTTCTGAAGTACCATAGATATATTTTTATTTATATAAGTTTGTTTGAATATAGGAAATGCTAAAACATAAGGTTTTAGTAGACTTTACAGAAAATCACCAACTCCTAGAATTAAGCACAGGAACTCCAGCCCACAAATCTAGACTTTTGCCTTGACAGCAAGGTTTTCTTTGACTTTAGTTAAGCTTAGCTATATTAATATTTCTTAAGAAAAAATTCAACTTTTCCGACCAAAATTTTCCTTAGTGCACCTCACAATTGCCGCTTGCAATTACCCGTTGTTGGTGTTGTTGGCGTTGTTGATGTTTTTGCCTGCCGCTGCTGTTGTTGATTATTAAATACTTATTGCTCGACTTGTATTTGAAAAGCGCGCCCAAGAATTAAAGTTGAAGTCGGCGAGGCAGACCTCTTTTGTGGAAGTGAAAGAGAGATGGGCGAGAGAGACCTTTGTGTTGGGTTAGATTGCATTAGGTTGCATGCAACGGGGCCATAGAAAGTGCCCCCCAAACCACACCAGACCGTACCGAACCCATTGGCAGATCCCCATGGAGAAGCCACCGCGACTTGAGCACGCACCAGACATATAGGATATATATAAATGAATTCGAAGGGTGGTGGTGTGTGCAGTTGAAGCTGTCACTTTTCTGGGTTTTCATGCAGCAGCAGCGCTTCTTCAATAGTGGGCAAACCCATATGGGAACTGTGCCTCGGGCCTGGGACTTTGTTGGTGACCTCGGGGCGGTGGTACATGCTCCCAAACAATCCAAACTATGGTAACTATGGTAATCACCTCAATTATAATAGTCTCAGTGCGATTACCCGCCAAATAACTCAATAAAAGTTGATGAACTGGGTTAGGGAAAAGATTCCCACAGCACGGAGTAAGGTTTTATTTACGTTTAAAAATGGGTTTGTTCCCTGTCTTTATTCTTTAATTCAAAATGGAAATTTTAAATTATTTTTAAGGTTATAAAATAGGAATATCCTGGACTTCTGTGTTTGGTTTTTGTTTTTATATTTTTTTTTACGGGTATAGTTTAACTTGTTTTTGTACTTTTTACATTTTTTACCTAATATAATTTTCCTGCTTCGAAATATGTTTTCCAAAACATGTATTTTATTTTAAGAACAAATTAAAAATGTTTGTTTGTTAAAGAATTAATAAATAATAATTATATTGATATATTACTATATTATTGTTTTTATAACTTATTTTTTTCTTTATTTATATTAAATTGTAAATTATTTTATATTTTAGAATTTACTGGTATATTTTACACCTTTTTTTGCTTCGCTGATTTTATTATGAGTATTTTATACAGTTGATTAAATATTGTTCTATAAACTACTAATTTTTATCAGTGCATGAGTGGCTGATTTTGATATGGCAATGCCTTTTGGCTCTCCCCGATTCTCTCGCTGGTTTCTTGCTCTTTCCCGCTCTCTGTCTCTCATTTGAAAATAAGGGTTGACTTGGCGGTAAATTTCCGTTGTTATTTGCAAAAGTGCAAGGATATTCGAGAAGGGGAATATTCGAAGGATATCCTGGCGGTTGCATTACAAAAACAACATCACTTGGAACTTCTTGCGGGAAGTTGTTGTTTTTTTGTGTTAATCTTTTATTATGATTTAAACAAAAGCCGCTAATAACTTGCAACCCCCCCAGTCGCTCTCATTCTCTCTTCTGCCTGGCTCTTTTTCTCGATGGGAGAGCCAAGAGAGAGCTCTCCGGAAATTGCCCTTAATGGTCGCATTTAGAATGATTTTTAATGTTGATTAAACTGCGTCGTAAAACTATTTGCTAAGGATTTAGCTGGGGTCATTTTCCACCAGGCTCATTTCCCAGGCTCATCAAAAATGGCGGGGGAGTTTAATTAGTGGAAACCCCCCTTTTTACAGAGAATTTTCCCCACCGAGTCATTTCGGGAGCACAGACATTTTCCGCTGCAGTTTCGCCCCCCACACACAGCTGCATTTTGTGAATTTTGCAACCCCCTTGTCGTTGTCGGCGAGGAAAAACAAAAAGAAAAACAACCCGCACTTTGAGACATCTGTCTGGGTTTCTCTCGCTCTCTTAATGTGTTTTTCTCTCGCAGTCCGCTCTCTTTTCGCTCTCGGAGAGAGCGCCAGGCACCGTCGACGCCTTCAGTAATGGAAATATTTCAGCCAGAGCCTCAGTCAGTACTCCGTTTCAGTCAGTTAGCCGACATTAGTTTTTCGCAGACGCTTTTCCGCCTAGCAGTATTTTTGTAGCCCACCCAGAAAAAAAATATATAAAATGCTTTCTAATTAGCAGGACTAATCGTAGAACACCAACCCAAACTAGTTATTAATATAGGCATACCCATGGAAATATATAGAGAGTTACGTATTGAAGTGCCGCGGTATTTCGGGCCGAATAATTCGCAAAAGTAACCCCGTGTGTATGTATTCGCCTGTCTGCCTCAGTCCATTATCCTTTCAAAACACACACACACTCGGCACACTCACAGCATATATTTTATATATCCTTATACATACATATATCGGCGAATTAAAAATATATCGCGAAGCAAAAAAAAAAAATATAATAAAGCAGACAGACTTCAAAGTGAAATTCCCCCATTCAAACGACGCGACTATATTGATTTTTCGTCATTTTATCGGTGCCAAAGTGTTTGTAATATACCGTCCATACAAAAAACAAAAATAAATAAGAGCAAGAACCTAGTTCCCTAGAACACAAAAACGATTCCGTTTCACTGAACACTCCTGCCTTAACTATATTTACCTAATACATAATTGAAGAGGAGCGGCCAAAGCGACGGAACACACACTAGTTAAAGGGACTAAGCCACTGTCCTCGTCCCCCATTTAACCACCCCACAAACGGAAAAGTAAAGCCCAGGAAAATCGGAAAATATCAGCAGAATGAGCAGCTACACTGCCGCCCAATATTACAAGACCACCAATATGATTACCTCCAATGAGATTTACTGGTAAGTTGTTCTTGTTGCTGCCCCTCGGTGTTGAGTGTTGTTTTACAAAAGTTTAAGGACATTTCTAGGAGGGGCCATCTTAAAAGTTCAAATTTCCGTAATTCGATGAGAATTTTCGGCAGAAAAGAAACTTTGTTCAATCGAATTTCAGGACAAATCAAACGAAATGTTCTGTTAACAAGACCTTTAACCTCTTTAAATCGTATAGGGCCTTTCTATTTTGTTCATAAATAAAAGACACAGCTTAGTTCTCTTTTATTTATTTGAAACTCTTTGACTCAAATGAATTTTCTTTTATAAATACTTATGTCCATGAGTTATTTTCATTAACATTCTGGTCTTAAAATAGAATACAAATCATATATGTTTATTAAAAGCTTTTAGGGCTATTTTTATGCCAATTAAGTCAAATATGTCATTGCTGCTGAACTAAATGTTATGTTTTTTATGGGATGTACAAAATTAGTAGTTTGTTAATTTAAAATAAGTGTATTTAATAAGAATAATATGAAATAATATGAAGAAATATGAAACTTGCAAGCTAATTATTTAAAAGTTAGGGAAATGAGTGGGCTATATTGGAATAAAATATATGTACAAATATACATCATTTATACCTACAAATAGCTAGTCAATATTGGTACTTTTTCCCTACGAAATTTTGCATTAAATTTGAGAAAATTGTTTTTAGTAACTATAAATCCACAATCATCATTAAGATCCTAATTATATTAAATGAGTTATTAGCTTAGCTTAGATTAAAAACTCAAATAAACTACTTTACTAGTAATTCTAATTGCTAAAAGCACTATTCTTTACACTCAAAACTTGATTTGGATTTGATTTGATTTATTTACTCGGGGGATATTATTTGTTGCATTTTTTGGCAAGTGTATTATCCTTTTTGTTGCACTTGTAAGAGCTCTGTCTGCCCACGCCGCCCCGCTTGTTTTTTTTTGTTGCAGCTAAAGTGGCAGAGTTCAAGGTTCGATTAGTTAGGCCCGAGGACAATTGTGACGCAATTGCTCTCTGTTTCGTCCTCTCTGTGTTTCTCTCTCTCTCTCTCCTCTGCTCGGCAGCTTCACCGGCCACGCCCCCGCCCACATCGCTGCTGCCGTCCTCCTTTATTTTTCGGCCCCATCAATAGTGCAATTTTGACACGCTTCACAATGCCCACACACGACGTCGATGATGCTTGGAAAAATTCCATATCCCCGAACATATCCCCAGCACCGTATCCATGGCTTTTGATAGCCACAAAAGGTCGAAACGCCCACTGTAGTCGCCCCCGCATCATAGCCAAGTTTTCCCCGTCCGTGGGCGCGTCTCTCTCTCTCTGTTTCTCTCTTTCCCTCCTTCTCTCAAAGTCTCTCGCATCCCAAAAAAAAGTTGCCAACGAGTTTGTTAATTTACCGAACTATGCTGCGTATTTTCGTACAATATCTCTATGCATTTTATATGAAAGCTACTATTTGTTATGCACTTCTGCAATATTCATAAGCATTTTGTGAATTTATTTTTAAACAAAAGTTATGGCAGGGGAATTTATTTTAAAAAGTTGCAAATTTTCGCAACAGAAATAGTTTTGCCCCGAAGGCTGCAACGGAAAATTGTCGGGAACGTCGAAAAGTATGCAATAAAGTTGGCAACAAATGTGGCTTAGTGCCAAATATAGCTGCATAGGTGGCGCCAGCTGATATTTTTGGCAGACGAAAAAGTTTTCCATTATGGTATAAAAACAATTGTGAAAACCAGTCACAAGAATGTATTTTTAGATGAACGAACTTGTTGTACCAATTAAGGAATAGCCTTTTATTTTTCAGCATAGAAACTAGAGTAAAAATCGTTTGAAGAATGTCTAGAATACTTAATTTAAGTGACAGTCGTTAATAAAATAAAATAAATCAAATAACAAAAACATAACATAACAAAAAAGAGGTTATGAGTGCTCTTAAAAATATTTATAAATTTTGTGGGGTTTTGTAAAAATTTGATTATAGTATAATAAATATTTTCAATCATCGTAAGTGTAATGTTTTTATGATTTTATTTAATAAAAAATAAAGAAAATATAAGAGCAGAACTTAAAAATTTATTAAAAACCTTATTCACGTGGCAATATTATTTGGAAAATATCACATAAAACCAGAAAGTACCATATGAAAAATATTTGCAATCATTGTAAGTGCGAAAACTTCAAAAAGGTTTTAAGTTTAAATATTTTTATGATATTGTTTAACAAATATGAACAGCAGAAATAAAAAATGTATTAAAAACCTTATTTTTGTAGGAATATTATTTGGAAAATAACACATAAAACCAGCAAGTTCCTAGGATGTACTTCAATCTCAATAAGCAACCACGAAAAAATTCCGTAAATTCCCCTTTTATGCGCCCTGTCTGTTTACTCGTGAACCTTGAACCTTGGCATTTTTCGTACATAAAATTACATAAAGTATACAGTACATATAATGTTGTTTTGCAAGAGGCAGGCATTAGGTATTAGGCATGAGTGGGTGGCATTATGTAAATGGCGGATGGTACGATATAACCGGCAGAACTCCCACGGCGAGGGCACGCGCATGAGAATTCCAGCGATAAACACGTGATTATATGTACATATAACCCTCTATGGGTCTCTTAACGGCACAGCAGACATAGCATTATCTAATCCAGCAATAGCACAGCAGTGCTCCACCGAGAATTACATTCGTTGGGACTGACCAACAGGGCTTACAATATCCGGGTTACAATGCAAGATAAGCAGGTGTTAATAACTGGGAGTTGGGGAGTATGGGGAAAACCGAAAATGTTTTCTACTTTTAATCGATCAGAAAATAAAGCTATCAAAATTATTTAATTGTTATATGAGCCATGGAGTAAATTTTTCATAAAATTGTAAAATCATTTAATCATAAAATGATTATGTAAAGCAAAGGAATTATTCTTGCCATGCCTAATAAACAAGTTTCCATTGCTTTTATAATGTAGTTAAATTTCTTTATAGTCTTCATGTTAGTTATGCAGTTTTTACACATTATCTTCTTTAGTTGTCTGTCTTAAGAGCTGTTTTATTATCTTGCTAACTCAACAATAACTTTGTGATTATATACTTAACTCTACAATAGAGACTAGTAAGGCAAATATATACTTACATATTTATATATATTATATAAAAAGCCGAAATAATGTACGCTTATGTTCAGTATTCCAATCTCGAATATCAAATCGTGAAATATATGGGTACATATATGTATATGCATTAAAGCAGCTAATTATCTTCGAGATATAAACGTGAAAAACAAAATTATTTATTTATAAGTGCGCATAGCTATTGGGTAAAGTCATTGCCATTATCGAAATCTATAAATTCCCTGGCAATCGGTAGCGAAAAGCAAATGGGTATGAGAGTGAGGCCATATTATAAATATATATTGGCCATTACTGTTGCTTTTCCTGCAAAATATATAGATTAATATGTATCTTACTCACAGAATTGCATAATGCAAATATGCAAATATGCTTTTCAAATTGTAGATTACTATATGAGTAACAAATCAATTAAATTTAATTGCATTTCTCCCTTTTGTTTGGATTTCCTCGTAAGCGCGTGTTATTCAATACGAGACCCGGCATTACTCCGATTACTGGTATAGCTGCGGCTGCTGCTGCAACTGTTTGACATTTCCCCTCGATTTCCACGCGATGGGAAGTGTTTTTCCTCTTTCTTTCCCTGCTCATTACTCTGAAATCGCTTTACTGCCAGCGACTTTTCCAGTAGTTGAAAGTCGTGGGATTACTTAATGACTTTCTCACTTTTACCACCATCGGCCACCACTACTGCCTCCATTGTTGACTTGTGGTGGTCTCGTGGTCCCGTGGTCCCGTCTTGGTGCCCTATTCCGCGAGGTGATTACTCCGGACAGTGATTATGCTACTCCGATTACCCCACGTGACCCACAGCACTCTCGTTTCATGATTTCCCGACATTCATTTACTTTGCTTTTGGGTTTACTTTTGGTCCAGCGCTAATTGAGTGCCAGACTCCCGACTCCCGATTGATAAACCGAAGAGCAAAGTGGAAGTTAAATGCAAGTCCAATATTCGAATACACTGAAAAAGATGATTTTTACTTGTTGGGGGATTTGTTTGTGGGGTTTTGGGTAAAAATAATGGGAAATATTCGAATTCTTGAGATTGTAACACAATTTTTAGATGAGGAAATTAAAGAAATCAGGATATATGAAATATATTCTTAAAGAAAGAGGATTTTAAAGACTTTAAATCAGTTAAAGATCATTTGTAATTTATTAATACGTTAATCGATATAATTAATCAAATATGGTTATATATTCCTACAATTAAATACAATATATTAATCAGAGATGCTCAAAATGACGAAATTTCTGTGCCTTATTTCCGCTGACATGACAAATACGGTCATATTTTAATGTTCTAGCTAAACTTAGAGAATTATAGACATTTTAAGTTATAGTTATTTTGAATACAGCAATCAAAAACATATATTTCATCATCATCTATTTTTTATCTCATTTTTATTCGCTTTACTATATTTTTCACTCAAACAAATATAATTTTTATAAATAAATTAAATAATAAATTCTCTTAAAAATCATATTCTTCCAAATATAAAGCTATTTTTCGCTCTGTAGCTGTGAAATCAAATAGCTTACTTCCCGTTTCAACTGGATCTTCTTCCCCTGGCACTCCCCCTAACCCCAGCTATTTGTTTTCTAGGCATCTGGGTTTGTAGGCCTAATGCAAAACAGCAAATAAATTCAGATGAGGTGCTGCCTGCTGGCTGCATGGCCGAAATCGCAGACCCGACCGAGCTTCATCGCTGCCGCCGCCTGGAAGCATCTAAATTAAAGTGCGAAACCAGTTGGGGAAGTTGACGTCATGTGCATGTAGGCGGCCGGGGGAGGGGCACTGATCAAGGGGAGTGGTAATCAAAAGGGGAGGGAAGGCGGAAAGTTGCCGGTTTGCCGGTTGGCAATACAAGTTAACCAGTTCTTGCAGCAGTTGCCGTCGTCGTCGTCGTCCTAGTTATGTATGAGCCAAATTTCTTGGAGCCGGCTTTTAGTCTTTCAGCCCGAGTATCGGGCTTCTTGAATGCGCCACTCCCTCCCCACCCGCGGAATCACCAAATACATGCACAATAAGATAAAAAGTTGTGCTATCTATTAAAAAAGTTGAGCATTCAGTGGGGGATATTCTGGTTGTGAGCCAGTTTATGCTAGGAATAAAATAAAATAGTAAAAGTTTATGCTAGGGATTAAAAGATGAAATTTAAATAAAAGAAATATGTTTTAAATGCAGAAAGCAATGATTAATTTTTTAGTTGAATGCTATTAAATAGCAAACAATATAAACTTAGTTTTATATTTAAATAGTCAAAGAATTGATTTGATGTTTATATAACTTTAAAATAAACCATTTTCATGATAAAACACACCTCACAAATTCCACAAAATTCTTTTGTGTGTAGTTTAAAGGCAGAACCATCTGAAAAGTGCTTTTTGTTTCGCTTAGATTTCCTTTGTTGTTTCTTTTGTTGAGTGCTACTGCTGCAGCAGCTTTTGCTTTTTCAGTTGCCCAATTCAGCAGCAATTTCTGACTTGGACGCAGACTCAGACGTAGACGCATTGTTGTTTCTCGCAGTTGGCTCGGTAATTTGCATTGAATTGAAAAGCTGACGAAATGCAGCCTGGCAATGCAATTTCTATAGAATTAATCAGACTTGCCCTGCCAGGGCTTTGAATTTACCTGGGGAAGTCGAGCGATCAGTAGGAAAGCATTGACCCATGGATCAGATGCAATGTGTAAATAATTACTGGGTGTATATATAAGAGATCTGAGTTTTAGTTGGGATATAGGGTTAGGAGAAAATACATATCAAGTGATCAGTTATTTAGTATTAGAAAAGAATTCATAGAGAATAATTATAAATGTATACATATGTATATAATTATATATCCCTCTAAACTCAACTTTACCTTTGAACCATCACAACCTCAAATAGACTCATCAAAATAATAAAAGATATTGTGTAATAACAATCAAGCATCCACAATTGTCATGGCCCAAACAATTACCAATCGTGGTTTCTACCTGTATTACTCAATCCCAGCCCAGTCTTTTCGCTATTTCAAGACTCTTTCAGGTTCATTAGCTTCTGTTCAGAAAAGGCGACAAACAATAAAGTCCGCAAAAGAAGAACCCAAATAAGAAGAAAGGCAGCCCAACATTCACTAAACCGCCAAAAATAGTAAATGAACAATCTTAAATTCGCATAATGAATACCATTTGTGAGTGGGGGATTATGCGAAGCTCTCGGGATTTGTATTTATCGAAGCGATTTCAGCGCCAAACAGCTTGTAAAAAGAAGATGCCACGAAGAGTACGAGAAACCAAAGGAAATTTGAGAAATTCAATTGGCCAAGATGCAGACGAAAACTATTATTAATAAGCTGTTAATAGCTTGTAAACATGCATTTTCCAATGAAAAAATATCAAAATGAAAATCGATGGGGGAAAAGCACAAGCTGTAATCATAAACAGACACCTACACAGTGAAGAATCTTTGAAAAAAGTATAGTAATTTCATGTTGAGATACAGTATCTTATAGATTTGTTTTTAAACTAGTTTTTGAACTGAGTTTTGTCTTTATTATTTTTAAAATATTGAATAATATTTAAAAGCCTCTCAATGTAATAAATATAGCACACGTGTTTAACATTGTATCATTTTATCTTTTTAATTTTTTATATATGGGTTAATGACTAAATATTCTATAAATACATTAAAAACCCTAGTAAATTATTATCTCTGGGGCTTAAAATGATTCATTCAAATGTTTATAACAAATTATTTTTAAATTTAACTTTTTCAATTACATTTTAGATGCAAACACCTATAAATTTATCTTATTTTGGCAAGACTTTGACTCAATTTCGCAGACATTTTTCCTCTCTGTAGAGCAGTGGGTGATAGCAGGCTGGTGGCTTTGGTTTTGTGGGCGTGTGATACGTGATTTAGAGCCTAACGAGCGCTGCAGAACCCTTGTGGGCGAACTTTCCCATTGTGCCACTTGAGCAGCGAGCGATTCGGCCGCCGCTCGTTGATTGATGAAGGCGCCAGTGGCGGCAGCATGGAGGCAGCTCAAAAAATTAAAAAAAAAAAAAATGTATATGTATATATACAAAAAATCAAAAACAAAAAAAGCTCAGCCAGTGGGCAGCCCAGCGAAAGGGGGAGTTTGGGGCTTTTTTCTTTCTTTCATTCATGGCCAGCGAGGTGCAAGTGAAAGTGAAGTCCCAGCGATTCCGATTCCAATGAGTACTCGTACCTCGTACTCGCACTCGCATTCGTACTTCATGAAACCACAAAAATTTCCCACTAACATAATTTTGTTGTATCTTTGGTATCTTTTGTATCTCGCACCCCTTCCCCAGCTGTTTCTCTTTCTGGGTTTCTTTCAACATTTTCATTTGTATCTCATCATCCGTCACTGGCTCATCTTCGTCTGCTATACTTTTGATTTAATTGAATGAAAAACAAAAAAACAGTGATTAATTCGGGCATCGAAGCTAGGAGTACCCTATCGAAGTTATCATCGTAGTTTGAAACTTATCAACCTTTTGTAGGATTGTTTATAACTTTGTAATACAGGTGTTGGTAAAGTTTCAGTTCAATACGATCTTAAACCTTATAGTTAGGATACATTGATTATGAGTACTCATGTAGGATATTAATTCTGAAGTTCTTATGATTCTTGTACTAAAAGACATGATACCATCGATGGAAATTGTTCAATATTATGCTTTATTTGTATTTCTGAGTTCTATGACTTATAAAAGAAACCTTCAACCATATCGAAAGGTAAATCCTTTCCGAAATAGACCATATAAGACATCTTTAAATCGAACTCGAATTAAAATCTGTGAAAGTGAAATGAGAAATGGCCTTTAATGATGCCCCAAGTGCATGACCAAAAAAAAAATAATGCGAGCAGTGGAAAGCCCTAATGACAGAGGCGAGGGAATCTCAATCGTGATATGGTCGTGATCCGATCCCCGGACCGATATCGGCCCTGTCAGGCTTCATTAGCCGCGCTCCCGAGACGCTCGCAGTAGTGGCATTGTCTCGCATTTTGTCTCCCAGCGTTCACTTTCTAATGAGCCCGAAAGCCGGCAATGTGCAGTATATATACTATATACTATAGGAGGTATAGTGGGTAAGCCGTGTAGCCATGACCGAATGAGCGATTCAATGGCCCCGCGAGCGGCAAGTTGAAGGCAAGTAGTCATCGGTCGTCCATAGAGGGGTAAGGTTGCGTTTAGTGGAGGGGCAGGGAGGAAAACTGTAAGCTCTCGCAATCGTTTTGCTGGGTTTCTGTTTTGGGGCGGACCCGAAGGTCTGCTGGGTCGGCTGTATTTTGAATAGGCTCCTCTCGTTCCCACCATCCCCCGGCGCCGCCCTTTGTGTCTGCTCACAAATTGGGTTCAAAATGCCTAAGGTCAGGCGAGCAAATAAGGAGGGTTTTCGAGGGGGAAAACGAGGTAATCGCATAGTTAGTAACTACACACGACAGAGCTTTCGCGATGTTTACTAATGAAATATAAAATGCGTTTCATATGCCAGATACGGACAGGCAGTGGGGAGGTTCAATAGTTGGGTTTTGGGGGGAAAATATAGAGATTTTGAAAGGGAACTGGGACATATAGTATCTCTAAAGAAAAAGGGATGTTCTGAAAAGAAGGTTCTTAAAAGAAACAAATTTATTTTTGGAAGATCTATCCTATGTTTCACTACCAAAGTGGTCTAGCAGTCGACATAAAAATGAATATAGATAGTTTATGATTGTACTGTATTTATGGTAAAATTGGTCTATAGGCTTACTTTCTTAGACTTTTGTATTATTCACAATAAAAAACAACAAGGTTCTGTAAGGCTTTTAATTGGGTTACTTTACTGCTTTGTTTTCTTTACTAAATACTTCATTTTACACTTTTTTCTGTTCTCGGCTCTGTATTGTTCTTTACTAGGCCATATTGTTTTCTTTTTTTTTCTGGCTTAAAACTCCTGACAAAAGCTTCTTTGTTTCTTTACCAGATGACTCACAAATCAACGAAAATTAGAATTTAATTAAACACTTTTCCCTTGCTCGTATTCTTGGAGCAATTACAATTACTCCCGCTGATAGACCTGAGGCTTAATTAAAATCCCTTTGGCAACCCTCGACGCTCCGCGGGATTTGTTGTTTCTTGGGGGCTGTCATCATCGTTGACGGTTGTTTATTGTTTCATAACAGCTGAGACTCGGCCCAGACAAGTATGGCAAATGGGTTTGTGTACCTTGTACCTAATGCGTTAATATCAGCCAGCCTCAGCTGGGTTCGGATTCATAGGTAGAAAGAGGAAGGAAGCGGCCAGAGGAGGGAGCAGTGGGCAAAAGTTTTGGTTTTATGTGTGCATATGTTTACGACTTGAGTTTTAACGATGCCGCGGCTATGACAGCGTCAGCAGCATACAGTGAAAGAAATAAGGTGCCTATTAGCATTTTAAACTAATATTATGTGTGGTTAAGATCTTCATTGATTAACAGTTTGACTCTATACATATGTAGAGTCGACAACTTCAAGGTCTTTCCAGAACTCTCTGCTTTGTATATTAATCACTTGAAAAGCAATTAAGTGTTAGTCAAAATTGTTTTCGGTGCAGCAGCAGGTTTCAATGAAAAGTCAAAACAGGCCGCAGGTCCGGATATAAATGGTTTGTTGTCTGAAACACACTCACGCACACAGTCAGACAATCACACACATCATACACTCCACACACCATTCAGCACACACAACACAGTCATCGGGCTTAACGCTCAGCTTGGCTCAGCCGCTCAGCCGAAGCCAGTGAGGCATTACGCTGCCCATTTTGTTAGCGGGCCGCCGCGAGCGACTAACTACCAACAACCAACCGCCAACTGCCAACTACCAGGGCACGTACAACTACCAACTAACCGCCATGCACACATGCCTCTCTGTCTCCAGCCCCATGTCCATATGGCTTATAGCACATGGACGTCAATAAAAAAAAACATCGGCAGTAAAGCGCCCCCGCTCGCCCTTCGGCTTGGCGCGGTTCGCTCGGTTCGTGACTCACCTGAGCGTAACGTAAGCTCAGCTTATTGTTCGACTCCGAGCGCAGTCACAATCGATATACCCTCTCTGTGCAGGGTATTATCTTTTTTCTTGCCCGAAATTGTGCAACTCAAGGGGGTTGCATTTTTCCAGACTTTGAGGTATTAAATTTCATTTGACACATGTGATCGAGGGTTTCATTTTAAAGACACTAAGTAGCTTTTACCTCAGATAAGCATATGTTAAAAATAATTGGTTAAATTCAAATATAATTAACATAGGAATATTCTTAGTTTTATGTATTTTTCTCATACATTAGAAATTAGAGAAATTGAAATCGTACGACTGGGAGTTTTAGGTTTCTGTTTAGGGGTTTGAATTTAAAGGTCTTTAAGTACACGACCATATGTTTAAAACATGTTCCCAATTAACAAATGAATTACATTTTGAGAATTTAAAACCTGCAGAATCATAGAAATTGATATAAGGTTCTTGCTCAATTTTCATTATATTTGAAATACCATTTAGAATTCCAAACTAGTTCTAGCGTCGTATTTATGTATAAAATTATAATTGTTGAATAGCTCAACAACACAAGGTAATGCGAGGTTAGCTTTAGCTTAGCTGAGCTTACTTTGATAAACTCCGATCTCAATGTGGTTTAAAGGGTATCAAATCTACGGTCTTATAAATCTTCGCTCTTGTAGCACTGCACCAGCTGTTTTTCACTCTCCGAGAGCCAAAAGCTATGCTCTCTTCGGTCTTATTCCATACACCAATTTGAAGACTGTCTTGGGAGAGTGTTTTTCGTGTCGTTTGCATACAAATTTACACCTCTTTACGACTGCTCGTCGATTTATGTGTGTGCGTTTAGTGTTTTCGGATCTGTTTTGCAATTACCCAATCGGACAATGGAGCCGAGAAGTGGGAAAAACACACTGCAGCACGGAGATCTCTGGAAACTTTTCAACTTTTCAGCTCCTCAATTTGAATTGAGTTCGTTTTCGCTCGTTTAAAAATGCAAATAATGTGGACATAATTGAGAGGTTTACTTTCTAGTGGCTGCTGCACTTTAATAATGGCTTATATAATGTCAATTAGGCCCACTGTGACAGCACACGTCAACGCTTATCACGCTTCACCTGTGAGCGAGAGAGCCAGATTTAATGTGCAGGTATAATGCACAGGTGTTAGTGCCATTGGGGGTTAAAAAAAAGTGAATTTTGTAGTTTCCCATTGTCTTATTTTCACTATTAATTATTTAAATGTATGCATATTTATTTGTTCATGTTTTGTAGTTACAGGAAGTAAAAAAATAATATTTATCGATGTACAGTTTTTTTTTAATAAAATAAAGGGTTGTTTCCTTTAAAAAACTTATTTATTATTTCTTTTTTATAAAAAACTAATTAAATTAAATATCTAGCTAAATTTAACAGTTTTCTCGAACTAATAAAAAAGACGGAGAAAGGCTTTAAAGTAACCATAATTCTACAATAAATAATATACTATTATAAAGTAATATTATATGGTGGATAATGTGAACATAAGCTTAGCTTATTAAACAATATTCAGGCAGAATCAAAAGAAACCCTAATATCTTAACAGATTCTTATTAAGTTTATTTGGGATTATCTAATTTCTTTTTCCTTAAATTTTGCGAAACCCGATCAAGTGGAAAATACCAGCTTAGTACCTTTGCTAATAATAATGGCAACAATATTAGCTTTTTTTAAGTGGCCCACAAACTTGACTATTGGCAATAACAACAATGAACGCCAACAACAACAAGTACACCTCATCTCCACCCATACAGCGGCACTCGCTGTCGCGCGCTCTTTTTGCTCCCAACCGAGCTCTGGATACCGTGTTGTGCCTCTGCCACTCTCGCAGTCTCTTTCAAAGCTTCGTGGAGGCAACACGCGTTCTTCGCTGGTCGCTCGTCGCTACACCTTTCGCTGTCGCCGAACGCCGTCGCCGTCTGCAGCGCAGCCCGCGGCGCAGTCGCCGATCGTGTGTGTGTTTTTATTGTTATTGTTTCAACGCATATATTGTTCAATTAATGAACGAGAGGCAGAAAAAAGTTTCGATTTCAAAATTGAATTTTTAATAAATTCAATGCAAATTGATGTGCAAACAAAATAAAAGTGAGTGTGTGTGCGAGTGCGTGTTTCTGAGTGTTAAATGAAAGGAGAAAAAAATGAATAAAACATTGCGAAAATTCCCTATACGCACTTTGTTGTTGTTTCTGTTGCAAATTTGTTGTCAAGGCGAGTTTGTTTATTAATTTGACATCGTTGTGTGTCCCCATGCCACAATAAAAATAATACATATAAATAATACAACACAATAACGCCAAACACAGCTGAATAAAGCAAAACGGAAACCATGAAACAAAAAGCAAAACAAACCAACAACAACAATATTTGATGTAAAAAATAAAATATAATTAAAGAGAAAATCGCCTTTCTCCAGCGTCGAGTATCACAAAAACAATAGTGCCGCCACCAACAGTAACAACAAAAACAAAGAGATACAGTGAACACTAGCCAGAAAGTGAACACTCGGCTATATGAACTTTTCTGATACATTTGGAATAGAATTTATATTCAAAACGAAAAAATAAAGATTAGTTTTTTGCTATTACGAGCTCTAGTCACAGTTTTATTTAATAACTTGTACAAACAATTAGTTGTGTTCACTTAATTGCACTTTATAAACTTATTTACTTTAGTTCTGAGTTCTTTCAAACATATAAGATGTTTAAGAACAATGATCCACACTCGACCAACTTTAAACACAATTTTATTTGACTTTTTTTTTATCCTGCAAGAATGCCACGTTTACGATAGGGATGAGAATACCATATTTCAGATGCTCTTTCAATGAAAATAATCATTAATCGTAATCATTTAAAAATGATTTTGTAAACATATATCAAAGTAGCCATTACATATTCCACAGTTTACTGTACCAAGAGTTCACTGCATCCGACAGTAGCGGGTGCGAAAGAGAAGGAAACAGTGGGAGGAAGGGGGGTGGAGCAGCGGGATCGGTAGAAAGAGCGGGATCCACGGCCACTGCCCCGTTACGTTTCGGCAAACACACGAAAAAAAATACAAAACAAAAAATCCAACACAACATAAATCGCGTGTGTGAGATTCTTGTTTTTTTTTTTTTTTATATTTTTGAGTGTGGTGTGGATCCAACTGGAAATTTCTATTATTTTGTAATTGAATACGCAGCAAGTGCTGTGAACTATATTTTCAAAGTCGAAACCTGGAGGCATACCTTTGAAAAATGCTGAAATAAATAAAATAAAAGCATACCTTCCACTGTCAGGAATTGACCGCCAAAATCGCTGATTCATCGCAAATTTACTTGCTGTTTGAATCACCTTTTTAATGGCACTTAAAATGCAACAAACGAAGCATTTTTGGGGATTTACCTTGTTCATTTTTTTCCAAACCTCAGAATTTTTCTTTCAAAGATAGAATTTTTTCGAATGCAATAAGCTGGAATAAACAAATCTGTAGGCTTTCTATTTAAATGTTATAGTTCGCAAGAGATTTACACAAAATCTGGAACAGAAATCATATTAGTTTCGGGTTAAACATTTAGTTCCAGATTTAGTAATTAAAGTATTCTGAACGGCAATTACATAAGAGTTTTTATGTGGCAAAAAGCCTCGTACTTCTGAAGTTTGCATTATTTGAATTATAATTAATTATTATTAATTTTTTTTAATACAGTATACATATTGTTATTAGATTAAAGAGGTTGGTAGATTATATATTTCTATTTAGAATATAACACTTTAAAAAACCAAACAATCCTTGGAACTCTAAAATAAAAAGTATCTCACGTTTTGTCAATAAAAAAAGATTTTCTTAAAAGATTTCAGTTTTCAGTGACTAACCGTATTTTCTTCGTTTTAAATTGTTTTTGGTGCTTTATGTTCTTAATCAGCTGATTCAGAGTGGTAAACAAAGCTTGGAAAGCCGAGAGCCGTTGATCCGAAAAAATAAAGTCAATCTTTAAGGTGCTCTTTAGAGAGTGCTTCGCAACCCAGCTCTCTCTATCTCTCTCCTGTTTCTCCTCTCTCCATCTCTCTCTGATGCGTTTTCCAGTGCGTTTGAATCATATTGCTTTTGATTTTGGTATTGAGTTTTCTTTTCTTGACTTTGTCTCTCCGCTGCAGTTGCAGGCTTTTGCTCTTGCCTTTGCCTTTTGGCCAGGCTTGTATAATCGCTTGCCACCCAATTACGCTGCGTCGCCGCATTCGATGTTTGCTGCACACTCTGTTTCTACTTCCTCTTCCGCTCGCCGAGAAAATGGCTAAAGGAGAGGAAGACCGATTGCGAGAGAGAGCCGAAAGAGTGCAACAAAGAGAGGGAGTGTGTGTGGTGCGCCTGTGTGTTGTTGCTGCTTTTTGTTACGTGCGCCGTTACTAATGACACGAAAGTGAATAAAAAGCATTGAGCACGGGCTGTCTGCCTCTCCCTCTTCCTCTTCTTCTGCACCTTCTTCCGCCCTACCGTCCCTTGTCCACTTCCCATTCACCTAAAATACTGCAGAGAGAAATAAAATCAACAAAGTTATTGATCAGTTTGGGAATTTTTAATTTGATTGTATCAAATATGTCATCAAATTTATTTAGATTTCTTATTCATTACCAAATTACAGAATAGAAAATTAATGTATTGTTATTTAAGCAATAAAAAGCTTACTTGAGAAAGGTTAAGTGCATTTGCTTACGTATTTTCTCTCTGTGCAGCAAACTCCGCGCTGCGAGAGCGAGAGAGCGTACAACAAATAATTATAAATTAAATAATTATACAACACAAGCAAGAAAAAACAGCTTTGCAACTGATTGTGGCTGCCGTTGCTGCTGTTTTTGTTTCAGCTTCTGCTGCTCTTACCTGCATTTGTTGCTGCTTTTGCCGCTTTTGCTGCTCGTGCAGTGGAACACCTGTAAAACAAAGGCAGCTCTGCTATCTGCGGCAGCCACAGAAACAAGAGCTAGCTTCTATATAGCAGCTACTATAGGAACCCTAGTCTCCGTCTCGCTGTCGTGCTCTAGAGCGGATGCAGCTCTGGATAACTATATAAACAGTGGTTGCCCTCTAAGCCTAACTCCGGAATACAATTAAAATTAATGGCGCCAATAAGCTCAAATAGACAGGAGATTGAAAAAAAAAAAGTTTTTTATCCGATTTGCTAGGTAGGGTTTCCAATTAAATGTGGAATTTGAACTCAAGGTTTACCTCTTTATTATAATTTGTACTCAGAACCCTTTTGTTAAACAAATCAATAAAAAATGCAAAAAATAACTAGGCAGTGTTTAAAAAAAGTCTCATTCGTTGGGATCAAAAGTCATGACTTTCTAAAAGCAGTCTTAAAGTAAAATACATTTATTTCTTAAACTATAAAAAATTGTTATGAAAAATAAATGTAATATGAAATTTTTCTGTTAAATTATTTTGTATTTGAGGTCTGTCAGATGATTTCTAGCGGATGACTGAATTCTTACTTGGGAATTTTAGCTGCAATATGCTTAAAACGATTAAAAAATAAAGATAAAGTCCCTTGGCAATTATTCAACTCGAATATAAACATTTTGTTATTTTTTCAACCCTACAAAATGATTACAAAACTTCCGCGAAACCAAAAGCAACTTAAAGCCTTGTTAATTCAAATTAAATTTAACCCAAAAACCAAAAGCAAAGTCCTCTAATTAACCACCACTGTAATTTAAAGTAAACCACAAGCCAGCTTAGTTTGAAGTTTTCTTGTAAACTTTAAAACAACGAAAAACTTGTTCGACAAAATTGCAATTACAAACAAAAGTTTCTCAGAAGCCGACAACAACTACAAAAATAAAAAACAAAACCGAAAAAGAAAAATAGAAAATAAACGACAACAGAAACAAGTTGGAACCGTTCTAGTCACAGGCAGCAGTGGCAACAGCTAAAAAAAAACCACTCGAATAGCAACAAACACTAATAGTTGCTAAATAACGAAAATATTCAGCTTTTAGCGCTCAGTTGTTCTTTTCGTGAGCAGAGCCTGACTTTTCTGTTTGCGATTTGTGAGTGGGCCCCGGCAGCATTCTAAGCGATTGTGATTGAGAACTCCCCTGAAGCGTTTATTGGCAGTAGGCGACTTGTTTTGGCCAATAATTCCATGACTTGTTCCAAGGCTGGGCCCCGCTCGTGAGATTATCGCCCGGCCGCAGCGAAATTCGTGTGTTTGAACAGCTTTTTACTCGATTCAGTCGGTTCTGGTACAGAAGGTACCCTATGTACACATAGAGAAATATATTTACGTTGCTAATTAGAAGAAGAGGTTCTGGGTGTAAAGCTTGTCTTGATATTTTGTAATCTTTGAAAAGATTCTAAGCTTAAAATATTAATTAAATTATTTCAATTAATGGATGTAAAAAGGTGAAGTTGAGGTGGTTTACATAAAAACAGAGTATAAGCTTTTGTTTGATATAATTTTCAAGAAATTACTTGCAAATAATCGCAATTAAAAGGGAGTAATTTTTTCTGGGTGCATATGTGTTTTTGTTTATTTGCAAAGTTAACTTTTGTTTGTGCTTATTTAATTTTTTGCTGGGTGTATTTATGACGAAACCGAACACAACAGAAACAGAGACAGTGGCAAGTGTTGTCACAATTGTAACAAAGATGTCTTGGATCGTTTTCAAGCTCTCGAGATCGAGGCTCTCGAAAAAGGTTCTTGAACTTTACGACTGCGATTTGTGTAAAGAAAGTGTGTGGGTTGTTTTCGTTAGCTGAGATTTCCATACATGCATATTTATATTTATATTTATTTGTTGGTATATATGTTTATGAGACTCTGAAGATCTTGATCTTGGGACGAAAACACACTTGGCGTATGTGTGTGTCTCTGTTTTATTTCCCTTTCTATCTATTGTTTCCCTTGCGAATTCTCACGCACTTCGCACATAAATTTTCATATGATTTATGATCACGCGGCTGGCGGGGCCAACCTTTGTGTGCAAAATGGATCAGGTCAGTAGTTGTGAAAAAAAAAAATAATAATAAAACTAATCAGCTAATCAGATCACCCACGTTCAGCAGTGCTCCTGAACAAAAAAATAAAATATCACTGGGCTCACTGCCAGATCGCACTTTCCCAAGGCACGTTTTCGAGGTCTGGTGTCTAGATCACATCGCATAGGATCGGATCGGATCGGATCGTATCTTGGCTGGGTATACAGAGCCGACTTGGTGCCAAATCAATGTCTGCGTGTCTGACATATTCAATTTGAATATTGTTTATTCGCCAGTCTCGCACGCTTCCACACTTCCACTCTCTCCCCGATGGGTTTTTCGCTTTTTTCTAGCCTGCAGTTGACAACTTGCGACTTTTACTTGCGACGATCGACGATCGACGCTGACCTAAAAAGCGGAACAGCCGCAAAGCTGATTGAATGCGATTGCGAACTGCGACGACGGCGACGTCGTCGACTCTCCCATTGAGGCCTTAATAAACAAAAACAATTGCGCTTTTGCAAGTGTCATTCGGTACGCAGTACCCAGTGGGTTTTGTACCAGGGCATGATCGAACGGTTATACTGTGTGAGGATTGAATTGGGATTACAGAGGGTAGGGATCTTTAAAATGTAATGCCACTACTTATCTGTATTCAAGTTGATCTGAGTTTTTTGAAGGAAATTATGATAGTGATCGATCAGATGATAAGGATATCTAAACATTTTTCTGATCAGTGATTAATACTGGTTTCAATCAGAAATGCATTTAAAACAAGTTTATTTATCATTATTAACTAGAAATTGTTTGAGTTTGCATTACATTTAATAAAGTCTGCTTAGAAAATGGCTTTAAAACAATTATAAAGATCTCAACTCCTTTGTTTAACTTCAGGATGAAGATTATTATTAAAAGATTAATTTGAATAAAAATCCTCAAGTGTCTAAACCATCTTATCTGTAGATAATATTACTCCTTAAAAATCTTTTTCTACTCAAAAGCTTGACTTAAAGCAAAGATCTCTTGAAATTCTAATAATTCTTCTTATATTACCAACTCCACTGGAATTTGCTATCTTAAAACGATCAATTGTTTATATATTTACCCCGTGTACTTTGTACAATTGATGGACGACGCCCACCAACAAACACATAAAACATGTCTTGCCTCAATGATTGATGCACTTAGAAAAGCTTGGGTATCTAATGATACACTTAAGCGGCATTAAAAACATTAAAATAGCTGAGTCAGTTTGCATGGAATTTGGAATTCGGAATTGCTGCCAATTAAACTTTTTCGACATGAAACTAAATTCCGCAACAGGCCATATATGTCAACTGAATTAATTTCATAACTGTCCTTATTTGCCATGTGATTCATGTGGAAAGGTGAATCAGTTCAAATGAAAAGTATAATAAAAATGGCTTTGATTTGGGTAATAACAAGTAAAGGCCAGTTAGCCTTGTTAAATAAATGTTGTTAAGAAATAATCTGGCATATGTAGAGCAAAGTTGACTTTTAAAAAGTGTCTTTATTTTAAATTCAGAGTCTCTGTGCCTCATATTTTCCTTTTACTGTCAGAAATTTCTGGTTAGAAGTCATTAAATGTTATTTTCATATGACAAAAGTATTTTTGAAGGGCATTCCCTGTCGTAAACGTGGCGTATGCGCAATATACGAAGAACGAAGTAAATGTCACGGTGAACAAATTGCAATTATTATCGAACCACAACTATGCTCTATCTTAGCCTCCGACGCTCCAACGCTCTGTGACTCTGAACAGCCGAAAAAATAGATATATATGTATGTACATATATAGTACATAGAAGAATGTAGACGCGCGACGCGACCCATGGAATTCGAAAACTAAACCAAAGATAAAATGGCAAAGAATGATGCGAAGCCGCACGTAAATAAATTAATAAACCCAATCAAGAAACCCCGACAAATCACGACGAACAAAACAAATCAATTTGCAAATGAATAAACGAAAGTAGAAACCAACAAAACCAACAAAACAAAGCGAATAATCAACGAGTGTGCACAGCCAGCAAAGGAAAACTTTCGGCTAAAAAAAAAATACATAAAAGAAAATTGCATGATTTGGCGGAGAAGAGTCGTCCCTCCTTCAATCCCCGAATAGCAGCCGTAGCCACCATGTCCCGGTGTGACAATCACAAGTCCCGTCGCCAGCAGCTGCCCGTTCCGGCGCCCCTTTCCTCCTCGTCCTCCGCCACCGCCTCCTCGCGCAGCCACGTCCATTCGAGTCACTCGGACTTGGGCGGTGGCGAGTCCTTCCTGCAATATTGCAGCGACAGCGAGAAGCGACCGCCACCCATTGTGGTCGTCGTCGGAGATGGACGGAGCAGGGTGCGCCGGGTGGTGCGCACAGCCACGCGGCACGTGACGGTGGTCAGTCTGTCGACGCGGCACAAGGAGACGCAGACGCACACCTCGCACCATGTGACGGCCGTCAGGTAAGCGCCACACACTCACTGGGAGTCCCGATTCCCGGACCCCATTAGCGAGCCAGCTGTGGCTGCACTGCAACAAAAGAAAGAGTAAAATCAGGTTGCTAAATAGGAAATTTCTACTAGGGATCAATATAAATACAAAAAAATACCTTTGTAATTCTCAAGGAATGCCAAACAGAGACTCCTTCCTGTCTGATTAAAAGTACTTATAATTCTTCAAATTAATGCGAGTTAAAAGTAATTTTTGGCTAAGTGAAGCACTTATCGCTTCCTTTCTTTATTATCCGTTATCTTTATGGGGGCCCCGACATTGTTCTTGGAGCTCTACGGCTGCAAGTTTTATGGCCTGACTATTCTTGGCCCACAGCCCAGCAAATATCGGCCGAGATAAACCCACTTATTTATTTATTTACCGGCGGTATCCGGGGTGCTATGTAAATACGAATTGCTGGATGCTTACTTAGCTTCAGGTGGTTCTTTATAAAAGTGTTAATATAAATATAAAATCATTAAAGGTTTTTGGGATGCTTACTGAATGTTTAAGGAATTTCTTTATAATAAAGAAATTAAATATTTATTAACACATTATTTATATTGTAGTATAAAATGTATATAATTTGTAATTATTATATGGAATATTTGTTATCCAAAATTGCTTTGATTTCTTTATTTTCAATTTAAAATTAAATTTTTTTTAATTTGTAAGACAAAGTCAAGGTTTGAAACTTGTCTGTTGTGGCATGTGGATTGTAAGTGGATTTCAATATCGCTTACAAGCAATTTCTTAGTCAAAATGCATTGCCTGCTTTTGGGCTGAAATGTTAAGGTACATACGATCCACATGTATGACTTGGATAAAATTACACTTGTAAAGTAAAAAATATAAGGAAATATAAATATATAAAAGAAAATAATAAATTAAATATTTAAATTTTTAAATAATGTGCAAAGAAAATTAAGAAATTAATTCGAGTAATTTAAAATTTGTTAAACATTATTTTAGTCTTGAATGCACTATAAAATAAAAAACAAAAATAACATTTACAACTTGTTTAATATATCAACTGTAAAGTAAACAACATAATACAATTTTAACAATACAAAATACTAAATTAATTCGAGTAATTTATAAATTTGAAACCCTTATTTAAGTCTTCCGACTGAATACTAAAAATAACATTTAAAAAATCCCTATAAAATATAACAAAGTTTCAAACTCTCCCTTAACTATCTGTCATCTCCTTTCTCGCCAAACAAATTGTATGTTTCCACATTTGAGTCAAAATTTGAATATTTTCCCCATATTCCTTGGGTAATCAACATCAAAATACGAAAACATGGATCCGAATATGTTGCACTACCTTAAAACTGCCGAAAATCCCAATCTGGATGTGACCTACTTCCTGGCCGTGTACGCCTGCCTGATCGGGATGATCATCTGCATTTCGCTGGGCTTCCTGATACTGGGCAAGGACTCCACCTCGGAAGTGAGGCAAGAGCGTTTGGAGGCCAATCCTGTGAGGCAGACTGGGTTCCGGAACCAAGAAGTGCGACGAAGAAACAATTCAATTGTCTAATGGGCATTTTCCAATACGATTTGTGGGGGCGGGGAAATGCAATCGGAATCGGCCTTTTTGTAGTCTCGTTTTATTTTTTTCTTCTAGCGGCAAACAACCAAACCCCAACCCCCAAAAGTCTGGCACACTCCGTAATAAGTGTTAAGCCCCCCTTTGCGCATAATGCACATAAAGAAACTAATGTAAAATCAATAATAATTACGGCGGCGAGTGGGTCACGTCGACGTCGTTGCTGGACACTTGTTGCATACGAAAGCAGGAGAGGAGGAAGTCCACACGGCACATTTTTGGCTCGCGAGCGACAGCGGTTGAGATACAAGATACGAGCCGGCAGATACGAGATACTTAGACGGTGGCCTGGAATAAACAGATACTTGGTCAAACACAGAGGGACTTGGACTTGGAAGTGCATCTCCTCCTACCCCCAGCTCCAACAGCTGAACATGTGCAAGGCAAACAATTAGGGCGACGTGTGGCAGATGTTTTCAGGACTCCTTAAAAAATCAGAGGGACGCGGAGAGAAGTGGCAACAATAACAGGCGAGTTTCGAGTTCACCAGCCCCGAAAAACTACCTGCCCTTGTGTTGTGTTGTGTCCTTTCGAAACTCACAAAACAAAAAGCAAAGGCAGAGAGAAGAAATAATAATAAGGGAAGCCCACACAAAGCCGCGCCAGGTGCAGATGGAAAACTGGCCGAGAGAGGGAGAGAGATGGACAAGGATGCCCCTTTCAATTTGTGTGCTTCGTTATCCTTCGGCCGTGGGGATCCTGCTGATCCTGTTTTTGCTAGGTGCAAATAAGCAGCTGCCCTCGAAATTTCTGGTCTCTGTATAGAGAAGGTCCCGCTGCGGAAAATGATTTCAAGAAGATTCGGATTTGGAAGCCATTCGAATTGCATACGTAGATAATGAATTATCGAAGGATTTTCTGGCACATCGAATCCTAATTTCAGGGCAAATCTATTTAGGCTTTAAGCCGATGGAAAATCAATTATCAGGGGAATGTTTTACTGGTTTAAAATGAGGAATTATGGCCTATTTTTATATACAAATTAAAGACTTATTTTATTAAATATATATTAGAATACATTGGGTAAATTAAAACATTCTTATCACCAAAGAATACTTTAGAAAATATATTTTTAAAGAGGTTATTACTTTAAAAAATCACAGAAATCTTGATAGATTAAGTGAAGACATTAAGGAACTTCCCCTGCTTCTCTCACTCTTCCTTTATCTGTTGAGTTCTCTACGCAGACATCCCCTAAAAGTGCTCCATCCTGTAAATATCACTGCCAAAATCTCCTTTATTATCTACCCAATTGTTGCTCCTCTGCCAATGCATCTTGTGTGTGTTTATGGGATCCTCTAGGGTCCTTGCTTCGCTCCGATCAATAAGTTTGTCATCGTTGGCTAATCATTTCCTTCACTTTCCATGCAACATATGGCCGATCAGACTGCTCTGCCTGTCCCTGTTCCCCTTTGCCTCTGCCCGTCTTTTGTCTCTTTTCAATAATGGATCCTTTTACGCTTAGGATTTCTATATTTTTTCCGCTTTTCTTTCATGTAGGGGTAGCACAATTGTTCTTTTTTTTCGGGTAACCCGACGAGGGCCAAACAAAACAGATGCATTTCGTGTATCCCCGCTTTTGTGTGGGATTGCTATAGGTAGGTGTGCGGATGCACTGGGAGAAAATGCAGAGTAATAGTAATTTTTAAATGAAAATTTGTATCGTTTTGTTTTTAAATAATATTTGCTTGATTTTAACTTTATTTTCTAAAGCTTTCTTTAAGTAATATATAGATTTTATATTGTATCAATAATAATTTGCTAAAATAAAGATTAGTTTCTAAATTAAAATTGATAAGAAAAGGTTTCAATAATTAATTTAAGTTTCTTATAGTTTATTATATTTACTTTTTGCTAGACATTGGGTATATAATTTCAGAGCACTTAAATTAAATTCAAAAGCTTCTCCATTAACTTTCAACTCCTCTTTCCCGTCTCAGTTTTGAGACAGATTTAAATATATCCTCTATCTTTTCTCTCAGTGCACTCACAGGAATTTAATGAGCCATGCGAAACACGTTTTTAGAGGAAGGGAGATAGAGATAGAGAGCGAGAGAGAGAGAGATGCCAAGGGAAGAAACGCCGACGCGCCTGCTCAGTGGTCTTCTTCCTACACGCTCGGTCTTCCGAGCTGGCGCTCGGTTTAGTTAACACGCGAACATCGCCGGGATCGGACGTTACCTTCCCTCCATATATGCCATATAGCAGAGCCTCAATATGCCAGCTTCATAGGTCTTCCGCCGACGGTTCGGCTCTGTTTAGTGCTTCCTCTGACGTCCGAGTTTTTAATTTGAATATCGTGGTTAAGCGATCGCGAGTCGCGTATTAATTAACGATCTAGCAGCGGCCTGTGATCTTGTGATTCTACCATTCCTCTTGGTCAATAACTGTGCCTTATGGGCGACCAACCCACCCCGTTCAGGGCATAAATCTTGAGCATTTTGTGATACAGACCCCACCATGATCATTTGCATATCGGGTTTTATAATTGGCGAAAGGTAGGAACCCATTGTTGTCGCCTGACCCCGAAAACGAAAGTTCTCTTATCGGTGGGGAGTCTTTGATAAATAACTAAAACTGGGGCCTGGTTGTGGAGATAGAAACTTGGAATTTCCTGCGAAAGAGCCATTAATCTAGAATTTAAGTCATGTTATTTCCTTTGTACTTTAACTTAAGCTTAAATTAAGTTTCCTTGAGTTATTTATAGGGGAAATACTACGTTACAACCTTAAATATGTCTCAATAAACTTGACTAATTCAAGAGCCATATTTCGATTTCCGACTTAGATAATGAGTACTTCACCGTTATCACCCCCCTTACAACTTTTACAAAACATTTTATTAACCAATTTCCGTTCTCCATCTATTGCAGCTTTCCCCAGAAGAGCCTCGAACGCAGTGGCTCCACCCAATATGAGCTGGCCGGGGCGCAACAACCTGGATCCGCCAGCGCCTCCAGCTGCACGGATAGCGCCAGTGTCGGTGGCTATGTCTACCTGCAGAATCACTATGCGCCCGGCGCCCACAGCTCCTCCTCCGCCGCCATCAACTATCCTGCGCAACAGCATCCACAGATGGTCTACCAGATCCAACAGTATCCCACGTGCCATCAGCAGCAGGCGCAGGCGCACCACCACCAGCAGCAGCAGCATCAGCAACAGCACCTCCATCAGACTGCCGGTCACTACATGCAGGTCACGGCGACAGGGCAATACCACCACCACATGCTCCACGGCCACGGCCATCATGCCCATCATCATGGACACGGCGGAGCGGTGGTCATTGCCGGCAGCGGAGTGGGCACGGGCCTGGGAGCCGGAGCCACCAGTGTGATCATGCAGCAGCAGCAGCACCAGCAGCAGCAACAGAATATGCACAAGAAGAACTCCATCCGGAATGGCGGGGATGTCCTCAAGCGAACGCGAGCTCAGTCAGCGTGAGTATTCCTACGGGGTGAAATGGGGGAGTTGTGTGGGAAGTATGGATGTGTACTTTAGGAGGACAGGAGGAGAGGAGGAGAGGCTTCCGGGAATTGTTTGTCATGCAATTAAAGTGTGCTGCAGTCCAAATAAGGGAGACATTTCAAGGGCTGTCACCTATAATTTCGTGTAATGCAAAGCAGATGGTTTGGAAATTATGATTAAACAGGATCTCAAAATTACGTTTAAAGCGTCAGAGATCTTCGATATACCTACTGGAACTAAGGCTTTTCCTAGCCGAAAGTTCTCTGATTCTTGTTTGCCCTTGAAGCACTTTTAATCAATAATATTTTATGACTTCAATAAAATAAATTAAACAGCTAAAGTCTGTTCATATTTAAACTCCAAACCACAATTAAGCATTTATCAAAGGTCTGCCTCAAAAATAGATTCTAAAAATATAAATTATGACTAATCCCTTAAAGAAAAGTATATATTTTTAGACTTAGATTACGTAAATTAAGTAATCTCTTTCCAGAAAGTTACTTTAAGACTGATAACTTTAATTAATTTCAATTTAAATAATCAGATCTCAGCGTTTATCAGTTTTTAGCAATAAATTATTCATAGCCTGAGCAGCAACTTTAGAGTTTTCTACACTGTCATAAACCTTATCAGGGGTGATACCCAAAGTTCTTATGATTAAAAATTTATTATCTAGAGAATGTGCTACGTATAAACAAAAAAATGCGAAACGCAATGCTTAGTTGGAGGTTTGCTAGCCAGCAATAATAATATTATTAAAATGCCATTGCAAATGACAGATTCTGTAAACAATAATTGAGGCTATCAGAGCATTTGCGTATGCAATCCATCAAGCCGGAGAGCTGGGAACTTATCTAATTAGTTATCTGGAAAAGTAAAAGTGTGCCCTGGGGGATCGACTGACCATTCGTCAGCCTGATGAGTTCGGACTTTGTTCGCTGGGAATTGAAAAAGTCAGTTGGATATAGCCGGGGCAGAAGGTATCTTATTAGATTAGGCACCGTCACAAGATAGCGCCGGTTGGGTAAATATTTGCGCGACTGCAGCACATCATCGTCTGATGAAATTCAGTGGGGGGAATCTATGTTTCCCAGGAGGTAAGGGAGCTCCTTTAGATAGTTCAGCTGACTAACCTGAAGAAGCATGAAAAGATCTTTAGAAACCATTGCTATTTGGCGGCATAAAACTCTCGACAATAGGCAATAATATTATTGCCGCCCCTCGAGAAGCGAATTATAATCAGGTCGATAGCCCAGAGCGGCGGCGGCGGTTCTGGTTCCCAAGATACTTGCGGCGCTATCTTATCGGTTTTGTGGGTCTGGGTCTGGGTAGGGGTATGGGGCCTCCGCCAGTGCCAGTCACTTGCAAATTCTCAAACCCACAACAAGAGCGCAGGGCCACCGGACGGATATTCCCATTCCCATGATACGAATACTTATCGAACGTCGATCTTCTGTCTGTCCCACAGCTACGAACTCTCCCAAGATCTGCTCGAGAAGCAGATCGAGCTGCTGGAGCGCAAGTACGGCGGAGTGCGAGCCCGCAACGCGGCGGTGACCATTCAACGCGCCTTCCGTCACTACATGATGGTGAAGAAGTTCGCCTCCATTACGGCCATGGCCAAGGCGGAGAAGCGGCTCAGCCGCCGCATGGTGGTTACGGCCAGCAGCCTGGGCCTGGCGGAGGAGGGCGGAGCCTCCTCCTCATCGGCATATGGCAGTGCCACGGAATCTCAGCTCGACCAGCAGCAGCAGCAGCAGCTGGCGTCACAACAGCAGCAGCAGCAGCTCCAGCAGCAGCAGCCACGTGTCACCATCATGGCGGGTCCGCCGGGAGCAGCATCACCGGGCTTATCGAGGACCCCGCCCACCCGATCGCTATCCATGCGGGAGCGACGTCAGCTGGACTGCAGTCCCATACCGCGTAGTCAGTCAGGTGAGTGGAGAGCGATAAGCTGCAAGTTTGCGTTTGCCACCTGGAATATTATTTACAGTGCCGAAAATTGCATCAGTTGATACATTTAAGTAAATATTTAAAAGTGAGATTATTATACTATAAATATTTTATTTATATTTTTTATATTTATATATTTTTTTTTATTTATTTATATTCCTTGAAAAGATTTCTCAGCATTTACGATTTCTTCTTAAGTATTTTTTTAGCCTTAAGCTGGCGCATAAACATTCTTTTCCCTCGAAATATTTTTATTTTGTTGATATTTTTTATCATGGAGCAAATATGAGTTTTGCAGGACTGAAAGTAAAAATGCAGAGATAATAATAAAGCATACAGTCTTTCGATATTCACACAAATATTTGTTTGGCCTTCAAAATTCAAAATCAAGCAAAAGGTTATCATTTTCAACGGGTTTTAATGGACATAGCAGTCATAAATAATATTTTTTGCGTCTTACATTTTTGTTAAAGCAGTTATTAATCTGTGTCAATAAAAGCTAATGGTTCTGCTTTGTGTTAAATGTTTTTAAAATTTTAAAAAGAGTTCTTTTATAAGTTAAACACGAAAGGAAGCAAACTTTGGGAAGCCAAAGTTTTTATACATTTGCAGTTTATTAATTTATTAATTTAGTCATTCCTAGTGCGACATTGTCTTAAAATTAATATGATTTCTATTATGAAAATAGTTTATCACTCATCCAAAAATGCCTAAATTTCAATTCGGAAAGCTCATATTTGCCAGTTTTAATTAGCCTTTAAAATCTGAAAATTGAATTTAACATTTTTGTAAATTAAATTATTAATCTTTTTGTTTTAATAATTTTAACGATATAACCCCTTGCAACATTTTTAAAAAATGTAGAAAAATTTTGTAGAAATACAAAGATTATATGCAAAGAAATTCTTAACTTATTAATTATAGTAAATGCTATATTTTTGGTACTTTTACTATTAGCAATCCCTAAATACCTCATCTAACATGTATCCTCTTTTCCAGGAGCCTCACCCGCCTCCATTGCCAGCTCTACGGTCACCTCATCCGCCGCTCTGGCCTCCCATCCCCACGTAAATCTGCTGCACGCAGCCGAACCTCATTACTATAACGCCCAGGCTCTGCCCACACCAGCCGCTTACTACACCAGCTACCACGGATCGCCGCACGACCTGAGCTATGCCACCAGCTCGGCGGACACCTCACTGAATGCCTCGTGGGTAAACACCAGCGGCCACTCCCCGCACACGCCCTACTACTCGGCGGCCCAGATTTACATGCGGCCCAAGGGCGGCAGCACCACGCCCACGCCCAGTTGCAGCGGCAGCACCGGCAGCGGTAGCGGTGGCAGCGGCAGTGGCAGCAGCAAGAAGGTACCCCCGGAGGTACCCAAGCGGACCAGCTCGATAACGGCCCAGCAACAGAGCCAGCTGCTCCTGCTGCAGCGTCAGACCCCGCCGCCTCCATCGCTGCTGAGAACGAATGGCCTGTGCAAGACGGCCGAGAACGGAAGCCTCACTTCCGTGCAGAGCTCCGGCTCGGATTCGAGTGTGACCTCAGCGGAACGCAACCTCAACAGCGACTTGGGCTCGGATCGCAGCAACTCGCCGCACACCTGGAAGCGCGGAACGGCGCTGAACAGCTCACAGCAGTTCTCTACGCACTCCGCGGACTCGGCGGTGGCAGCAGCTGGAGTGACAGTGGTTGCCGGCGGTGCTGGTGTCTACGCCGCCCAGATGCAGGCTGCCGTGGCAGCAGCCACTGCGGTGGGTGTCCTGCCCCCAACGGATGACCATGCCATCTCCTCGCACACGAGTGCCGCCCAGTACGAGCAGCATGAGCAGCAGCAGCACGAGCAGCAGCAGCTGCAGGCGGCAGCAGCGGCCGCTGGCGTGACGCAGAACTACAAGATGTCGGAGACGATACGCAAGCGACAGTATCGCGTCGGCCTCAATCTGTTCAATAAGAAGCCGGAGAAGGGCATCACCTATCTGATCCGACGGGGATTCCTCGAGAACACGCCGCAGGGCGTCGCACGTTTCCTCATCACCCGCAAGGGACTGTCCCGGCAGATGATCGGCGAGTATTTGGGCAATCTGCAGAATCAGTTCAACATGGCCGTGCTCAGCTGCTTCGCCATGGAGCTGGACCTGTCCGGTCGCCAGGTGGATGTGGCATTGCGAAAGTTCCAGGCCTACTTCCGGATGCCCGGCGAGGCGCAGAAGATCGAGCGCCTGATGGAGATATTCTCGCAGCGCTACTGTGAATGCAACGCGGACATCGTCGGGCGGTTGAGATCATCCGATACGGTGAGTTTACATTTTCATAAATTCAAAGCTAGTTCTCAGACTAATTCCATTGTTTTCCCATTCAGATCTTTGTCCTGGCCTTTGCCATCATCATGCTGAATACGGATCTGCATACGCCCAATTTGAAGCCGGAGCGACGCATGCGCGTCGAGGACTTCATCAAGAATCTGCGCGGCATCGACGACTGTCATGACATCGACAAGGACATGCTGAGCGGCATTTACGAGCGCGTCAAATCCGACGAATTTAAGCCGGGCAGCGACCACGTCACCCAGGTGATGAAGGTCCAGGCCACCATTGTCGGCAAGAAGCCGAATCTGGCCCTGCCCCACCGCCGCCTCGTCTGCTACTGCCGGCTGTACGAAATCCCCGATGTGAACAAGAAGGAACGGCCAGGCGTGCACCAGCGCGAGGTGTTCCTGTTCAACGACCTGCTGGTCATCACCAAAATCTTTAGCAAAAAGAAGACCTCAGTGACGTACACGTTCCGCAACAGCTTCCCGCTCTGCGGCACCGTGGTCACCCTGCTGGACATGCCCAACTATCCGTTCTGCATCCAGCTGTCGCAGAAGGTGGACGGCAAGATCCTGATCACCTTCAATGCTCGCAACGAGCACGATCGCTGCAAGTTTGCCGAGGATCTCAAGGAGTCCATCAGCGAGATGGACGAGATGGAGTCGCTGCGTATAGAGGCGGAGCTGGAGCGTCAGAAGTCGGCGCGCAATCGGGCACCGGGCAATGCGGAGAATCGCGATAGCGGCGTGGCCGACGTGGAGGTCTGTCCGTGTCCATACCAGGCGGGATCCCAGGCTGCCGGCGAGCAGGCACCGAACTCGGCCGATTCCTCGCAGCAGCTGAAGCGCAGCGCGCTCAGCAACAGTCTCCTGGATATGCACGAGCAGTGTGAGTTCACCTCATATGATTTCTAGATCGAATGCAACAACTGTTATACTCGTAGCTTTATAAAGAAACATTTTTAATTCAATTAAATAGTATAGCTTTATCTTTACTTAAAAGAACGTTTTTATTTTTTATGATTGAGATACTCCCTACCATTTCTGGGTACAAACTTATTTATTACATTGTATCCTTTCAGTTGGCAATGAGAAACCGCAGCGGCGCGGCAGTGTTGGCTCTCTGGACAGCGGCATGAGCATCTCGTTCCAGTCCACCACCAACTCGAGCGCCTCGCGGGAGAACGCCGCCGCAATTGCGGCCGCAGCGAATGCAGCGGCGGCTGCCAAGATGCGCTTCAACATGCCACCCACGGCGGCGATTGCCACGCCAAGCAATGTGTATGCAGCGCCCGGAATGCAGGCCTATACGCATGCCAACTTTGTGCAGCAGTCGCAGGCCGCCTACATGCTGCAGCAGCAGCAAATGCTCCAGCAGCAAGCACAAATGCAGGCTCAGGCCCAGGCTCAGGCTCAAGCTCAAGCTCAAGCCCAGGCCCAGGCTCAAGCCCAAGCTCAGGCGCAAGCGCAGGCGCAGCCCCTAACTGGACGTATACCGGGTCGAGAACGGAAGGCCTCGCGCACGGATGAGAACGGACGGTCGACGGAGGTCTAAGTCATCTATTGTACATTTTAGTTATTGATCGAAAACGATAAATATAAAATCTATATAGCATATATAGAGTGGAATATCTGTATAATCCGAATTGAAACGAACCGAACGCCATTTTCTTCAACACCCAACACCCAACATACAGCTTGCGAGTATATTAGTGAATTCTTAATGTTCCTTCGTTCTCTGCTTATTATTAATTAATGTAAATAAATTAAACATTTGGATGTTTCACCACACTATCTTACACACTAAAATAAGTTTCTAAAACTAATTGTATATACCCACGCGATCTACGATATCTATTCTCTAAACGATAATATAGTCTTTCTCCAAAACAACACTTTGAACACCAATTTACCCCACTTTTTTATCTAATCCTCTAGCGATAACGAAAGCGATCTAAGCAAGCATCGTTAAGTGCGCTCTATGTAAATTATATGTTTTCTTAACGCAACATCATCATGTTTGTGTAACCTACAAATTGAGGAATATTAATTTAAAAGCAATTAGCTATAATTATTCATATTTATAGAGCCAAAACTACCCGAAACCTAAAATATTAAATACGAGTATAACAAAAACGCAAAGTATATGAAAACAAAACAATATGTATATGAAAAAGCAAAAGACTTAAAAATTTCAATAAATGAAACGAAATAATACCAATGATCAGTTGATCGAACATTTTTATTTGGCGTTGAATTGTGGGGTAATCTATAACCTTACTATTGTTTTTTTACCTTGCAGCGTAGTGTAATTTTAGTCAGAAGCAGCTAGCAAAGAATTGAATTGAAAGAGGCATTGCCGAGACTATAAACCATATACCAATATAGCTAGATGAGCCTCACTGGTAAGTGAGATGCGATTGGTTCCAACTGTGCAAAATAGCTAGATGAGCATAACTGGGGGAAGGTAGGATGGGAGAAGTTCGATTTAATTCGTTTTTTTTTTAAATATAAAAGAAGTTTTAGCAATTTTTTCAAACATTTTCATACTTTCTTAAGGTATTCATTGATTTTCGAAACTATAGCCTGTATATATTATTAATCAACATCAAAGCCGAATCGATTTTGCCAATTTGGTAGAAATAATGGTACTCCACTTTATTTCAAAAAAAATTAAAGGGGTAACATCGTTAAATTGTCAATAATGGACAAAATTTTTAATTTTTTAATAAATATTTAGTTAAATATGCAGATTAATTAACCAAATAATTAATTAAACGGCTAAACTTTCCAAATTGAAATTATTTCTTTTTTTTACTGTCATTATATTGATAAACTTTGATTTGTCCATACAATTTTTATATCAAAATTGCACACTGAAAGGGTATACAATATCGGATTATCAAAAGTTCCTTCCTTTCTTGTTTTGGTTTTTGTCCCAACATTGCAATATAGCTAGATGAGCATCACTGGTAAGTGCGATGCGAGTTTGTACCAACTGGAAACATCGGATTTTTATACCCTTACAAAGCAAAGAATAGGTATTTTCCGACCCTATAAATCATATTAAATTCTGGCTAAATCACTCAAAAAAATAATATCCAAATTTTCATAATTTTATAGTTGTATGGAAGTGGAAACTGTACCCCAATAATAAAATGCAGTTTCTCCTTTATATCGTTTTTATTGTTTTTATTAGTAATTCAACTTATTTTGTATTATTGCTGACTTTACTAATTAAGGCCTTGTACAAAATTATTGTAGTTCTGTTCAAAGTGCTAAATTCTATGTTCGTAGTACATTTCGTGTCTCTGCATTAGATAGGATTGCATTTTGGGCGTGGTTAGTTAGTATAAACAATTATTTTGAATAATGTACACACAAAAATAAAGGGGCAACACACACGGTATTTGTTGTGGACTTTAACATAAATCGGCTTGCTCTTCCCAGAATCCCGCTTGGCGGTGTCTCTCTGGTGGGGGATGCAAGGCAAAATACGAACTGGCATACGAAATATGAAGTAATAAGCATTAAAATTAAACTAAACGTATTTTGGCACTGTAAATAAAAGTTGCTTCCGATACAAAAAACCCTAAATCAAATACATACAAATTGCTGCTATCGTCAAAGTGGGAAATCAAATCGCAATAAATTACACAAGATGCTTGCTTGCCAAATGCAGGAGAGTGAGTGGGTATCCACCTCCTATCCTAGACCCTACGATTTCGTTCGATTAAACTAAGAGGCTGGCGCTGCTCCGTTGTCCACAGTGCTAGGACCCCTGTGGGGCGGAGGCGTTGTTGCCTTTAAACCATGCCAAAGTCAGTGCAAACGGAGGCTGTTGGCGGAGCCACCGCCGCCGGCTGGTTGTTCTGCTGCTTCTCCTGGGCACTGTTGGCCGCCGCTGCCGCTGCCGCCGCCGCCGCTGCTGCCATGTTGAGCTCCACCAACGTATCGATACTGTTGAGGCTCACGCCCTGCAGGATCTTCCTGGCCGCCAGGGACGTAAAATTGAAGGATAAGTCGGTCAGACTGGGAAAGTTGTACAGCTCCTCGCCGCCGTTGGACAAGACATTGCCCATTCCCTGCTCCAAGGACTCCTTGGTCAAGCTTAGACGCCGATCGATGGCCTCCTTGTCAATGGACTTGTCAGTGGCCAGATCTTTTAGTGCTAGATTCGGCTCACTGCCCAGCGGGTTGCTCCGCGACTTGTGGAGCAGATGCGCCAGCGCCAGTTCCTCCCCGTTCATGGAGCACAGGTTCTCGTAGCAGAGATTCTTGAGGTCGGTGCTGCTGTTCATCATCTTATTGTTGCTCTGCGATGCAGCTAGGTCCTTGGAGTTCTTCTCATAAAAGTGGAGATTGCCGACCGATCCAGCGATCTCAAAGTCCTGCTTGGCCAGGGCCGCCAGCTTCAGCGGCTGATCCGCACTCGGGGAGTTCGGCTGGGACTCGTTCTTCAGCACGTTGTTCTTGTAGGCAATGCCATTGGCCAGCTGGAGGCATAGCTTCCGGCTGTTGTTCATGGTGGCATCGTTATTCGTGTTCTTAGCGTACTTTCCCCCATCGTAAATCGGTGTCTCCACATCCGCGGGACACGTGTTCTCCGGCGAGCTTTCACTGATGAAGGAGATGGAGTCACAGGTCTCGGAGTTGGCCTCCGTTTCGCTAAGAATCTGTTCCGAGAGCGTATCCTGGGGCTTAACGGGCGTGGAAGTGGCCGCTGCTGGAGTCGCTGCGGATGACGTCTGCTTGGAGAGGGTCTTCTTGATGATCTCTCCCCGCTCGTTCGTCATCGTTTCATTGTTGATGATGAACACATTGGAGTTCTCCAGCATCTTGCCGTTCTCCAGCGTGATGACGCTACGAACTGGCGAGTTCTGCACAAAGATCTTGGTGCTGGGGATGCTCTGGTTGCCGTTCGAGGTGGTCACCTGCAGGGTGATCGAGTTGTTGCTGCTGGAGGTGGGCACTCCAATGCTGTTGCCGCCAGCGGGATAGCTCATCTCCTCCAGAATGCGACTGGGCGTGCTGGCCCTTTGCCTTTGGGCCTGTGCCTCCGCCACTCGCGCCCGCATAGCCTGATGCCGTGGCGTGCCACGTGGAGACCCGTTCAGGAGGAGGATCGAGCGCGAGCTGCCAACACCACTACTCGTTGAGGGGGCCACCACCGCCGTGTTGGTGGAGCACTGCGAGTCCAGACTAGAGTGGCCGCTGGTCTTCTGGCTGAAGGACACCTTGCCGCTGTCGATGCTCGAGGGCCCGCTGGCAAGCATCGAGGTGGTCCTGCAGGACTCCAAGCTGGAGGGACCGCTGCTCTGCAGGCTCCGGTACGTGGCCTTGTTGTCCAAACAGCTGTTGATGATCAGCCCGTCCGTTTGGCGCTTGGCCGCCGTCGCTTTCAGCGTGGCGGAGCGGGACGGCGAGCTCTCGAAAATGTGCTTCCCAATTACCGACTTTTGGGCCGTCTTTGGCGGCGTGGGCGTCACCGATCCGTGGCCGTGGCTCAGACGAGACGAGTGATTCGCTTTGGCCGCCGTGGTGGCCGGTATCGACTGCGTGGAGCGAGGTAGCGAGCTGCTGCAGTATACCGGCGAGCGGCGGCGGATGGGCGAACAGTCCCTGGAGGAAATCAGAAACGTCGACTCGCTGGACATGTGCCGGCGATGGCGACGGGGCAGCGTGGACGACCGCTGGCTCAGCTCTGAGCCGTCGTAGAACGTCGAGTTGGACAGCGTATGGGCCACGGGCATGTCCTGTGGAAGGGAGATAATATGAGGGGTTAAGAAACTTCAAAGAAAGGCATCCCTGGAGCATGATGCTTACGTGCTCCGCCGTCTGTGTGCCCACGCTGTGCAGGTGAACGGCTCTGGTGTTGAACCATTCCGCTGGCGGGAACTGGGCCGAGTAGGTCTCAATCTGGCGCTGCTTGGCTCGACCGCTGCGTCGGAACAGGCGTGAGAGCAAAGATCCTTTTTCTGGTTGAAAAATCAAGTAAGTAATCAGAGATCAAAGAGATCAAAGTCTCCACTTACTGGGTGATGTCGAATCTGTGCTTTGGTATTCCGAACTGCTGCTGTCCGTGGTGTTGAGCGTCTGGGCGTAGGTCTTGGACAGACTGCGAGTGGAGGCGCAGCGTTGCAGGCGCTTCGACGAGCCAAAGAGCCGCAAACTGTGCCGTCGCTCCAAGCTGCGCGGCGTGGGAAACGAGGCACTGCGTCGCTTCGCCGCCCTTGGATAGATGATCTTATCATTGGGATTGCCTGCCAGTCAGTTAATGTCGGTTATTTATGGATCAGTGTTAATGGATAGATATAGAAGCACTCACCGCCGCAGATCACATCCGCCAGGTTCGTTTGGATGCACTGGTGGGTGAGGTCGCCGTCCCTCTCCGTCGAGATCTCGCCGTAGAGCGAGTGCAGCGCCTCGGAGTTGGACATGAGCATGGTGCGGGCCTCCTGGGGCACCACGTCCTCGCTGTGCTGCTGCTCCTCCTCCGCCAGCTGGCCGTAGGCCAGGCTTCCGTTCAGCTGGTGATGATTGCTGCGCGGCCTCGATCGACTGCGTCGTCGCCTAGGAAAGAAGATCGGGAGTTAGTGATCGAATTTTTACTCAAGAGGCAACTCTCACTCTGGCGTGAAGATGAAGTATCCCTTGGAGGTCTGGTAGATCTTCTGCTCCTGCATCAGCTGGGCGAGGGTGTCGTAGATGACCTCCGTGGCGGGCGTGGTCATGTGCGGAAAGCGGGCGCCCAGCTTGCCGCGCACATGCTCGATGGTGGCCGACTGACCCTCGGCGGTGAGGTCCATGATCACGTCGCACAGAGCCTCCGGCAGCGGGGTGAACTGCCCCTGGACCGTTGGCGTCACAATGCAATCGTCAATGTCACCTGCAAAAAAGGGGTTCAAGGAGACGGGGAGCACAGGTGAGACAAAACACACAAACGGCGACATGTGCAACTGGGCCCGCTTAGGCTCAGCTTATATGGCTAATCACTGGACGGACGAGTGTGCCCCATTTGGTCAGCCTAACTTGCTCGCATTTTTTCCAGCGAACTCACTCGGCTTTTCATTTTTCATTTTTCATTTTAGCTGGCATTTTGGGTGGCCACCTGGGACACTCGCCTTGGCTCGCTTGACATTTTGGCCACGTTCGACTGACGGGGTAATTAAACCTCCCGAATTGAGTTTGGCTTTTTAGTTGTGACCTCTCTGCCATTGGGGAGGTCATCATGCAGAGTCTGCTGGAATATGCATGAGTTGGTCTACCAATCGATTCCCTGGGACACAGAGAGAAATGCTGCACTAAATGGACATAACATGGTTACTTTTCTGAGTAATTTAATAGTTTCTCTCTGATAGAGACAATTTATTGCTATATTATTATAGATTTCCCCATAGAATGCTTTGGGATGTAAAAAATAAAGAGCAGTGGCTCTTGGAAAAAGAAATGTATATTTCTGATCCCTGAAAACAATATTTACTACTTCTTTAGATCATTGTTTAGGTACTTTCCATAATTACTATAGATTATTCAGTAAATATTTCCCCAATTAATAATTATTTGAATGTAAAACATTCCCTAAACTAACAAGTATCGTCTTTGTTTTTTCATTTCAGGCCATGTAATTACAGATTGCAGCACCATCTGCCAGCATCGCCTAATATGGCAGTCGCATCGTTCACACGGCGGATACTTAATTAAAGCGCGCACTCCCATCAGGCAGCGAAATCAAAACAAAGAGAAGAGCTGATGCACACCTTGCCGCTGCTGGCTGGTTTTATTATTTTACCTGCTGGTGGTGCCGCATCGTGCCAGTAAATTAAATGCGCCTCCACAAACGCTTCCTACTTGCAACTTAACCTCTAAAAAAGTGGCAGCAAACCAGCGACAAGCAACGCCCCCGAGCCAAGTCGCAAGTCTCTGGTGGCATGCCTCAAAATTGCAATAATAAACACACACACACACACACAGGGGGGAAACGAAGAGAGGCACGGGGGACAATGACATAAGAGGGGAGGACGGAGGGACGGAGGTGCGATGACTGCAAAATCAGACCAAGTGTGTGACGACCTCCGTTTCGGCCGGGCCAAGAGATGCAGGCACAGGCACGGGCACGGGCACGAGCACGGGCTCAGGCACAGTCGCAGGCAAGCCTCTTGGCCCCAAACGTCCTTGCGGCAGTTGCATAATCAATTTTTCAAGTTTTCACTTTCCGTTGCAGCCTGCGGCTCGGGATGTACACAGAGAGAAAATAGCACAGAAAGTGGTAAGGAATACAAGGTTTCTTTTAATCTTAGAAATCAAAGATATTATCACGGAGAGACAGCAGTGTTCTGGATCCTATCTGAATATCTAGGGGATTATAATCAGGTTGCAGATAGACTCAGTTGGTATTATTTGAGCAATGCAACTAGCAAGTTTGTCAATGCAAAAGGTGCCTCTTAAGTGTGCCTTGAACTTCGTTCTAATATAAATATTTAAACCAAAGTATTTAGTAATACACGAGAGACAAGGTTATTCCTAAAATACCCAAAATTTCTGTAGGTTAAACTAAATCAAGTCGTAAGTTCTAAGGTATTTGTATTATTTAAGTAAGTAAATATTTCTTAATATTATATATTATTATATTATTATTAATTGGCAATATGTGATTTTATGTATACCTCCAAAGAAGGATCTCCATCCTTAAAAATGGTGAATTCCCCACTTGATATGTCATGCTAAACATATAACTATGTTGAAGTCCAATCGTTAGAGACAGATATCCTGATGAGATCAGTATCATAATCAAAACATTTGTATCTTCCTGACAAAAACGTGACTATTCGTGACTCGAGAAATGTATTAATTATCATTTATTTATTTGAAGTATAACAAATATCTGCCATTGAAGACCATATCCTTACCCCTGCCCGAATATGGAGTGTTTTCAAAGATGTGCTCTATAGAATTCAGCCGTGGGGTGGAAGTTAGCACTATTTCAAAATATTTAAACAAATCAGATAAATTATCATGATTAAATCAAACTAATTTCAAAGGATCTATGTATGTAATAACGATTCAAATTCAGTTGGCAATATATAAATTCCCATTTTCAGTTGTCAACATAAATGTAATATTTCTTTTATGATTTTTTCTAGGTGCACCCATACCCGGCAGCAATTTGCGCCAGCAGCCAAAGACCAAAGACAAAACGCCATGTGGGATGCTCCGTCGTCAAGGACAATTAGCGGCAAAATATCCAATGCGCAGCTAGCAGTTGGTAGTTTTCAGCTTTTTAGTTTTCAGCCTTTGAGTTTGCAGCTTGCAGCAAAAAGAGTCGCCAGAAATCCGCCTTTTCCTCTCTCTCGCACTTTCACATCGCATCGCAAATTTGCACAGCGATTAATCTTGGGGCTTCACTCGTGTGGCGTCACTCGGGGGCTGCTGCACTCAATCTCCTCCAGACTTCGCTGTTTGCCAGCCAGTTGGCGGCGGCGGCGCTCCCTTAGCCTCCAGTTAGCGTCTGCGATTTATTTGCCTTCGCTTATCATCTGGCACACTCTGTGGCCTCTTTATTATACATTTTCCACTGCCATTTTCCATTGCCATTTCCATTTGATTTCGCCACTCCGCAATTTGCCATTCGCCGTTTGCCAGCAACGCCCTGATCATAAATAAAATCGCCGAGTGCAGTAGCCAAATTGGTGCAAGATAAACAAATATGAAAGATGGCAGGCAAACACAAATATATGGCCAAAAGCTGAAATCTTGCGGTTCGCCAGGCCACCAGATGCCGCAAGTCATGGGAAATTGGTATGGCCATTGGTCTTATTGAAGGCTGCCGAGGATTGGTGGCTGTCATTTGGCACTAGTTCAGGCGTCTGTCCATGAAGGTCACGGCTGTAAGTCAGTCGAGTTCACAGGGAATGAAATTTAATATCTTCTAAAGAACTACCACAAATGGAAAAGTTGAACATATGAAAAAGTTCAGAGAAATTGGTCATTTATATAGGGAGAGAAATGTAATTTCAGAATATATCTGTCAAGGTTTCCTGGCAAATAATTTGAAAAAGTTTTGAGAAATTGGTCATTGAAATAGGAGAGCTAAAATCACTTGAGCAATTTACAAACAATAAAAAATTAACTTTGAAATTGAAGTAGCTATATTTATAGCGTTTCAAAAAAGGATTTTCTTTTTTAGACTTAAACAATGGTATATTTGTTCTTCACTCTCAAAGGTAATGCTGCAAACATTTTTATTTATTGGTTTGGTGAGTAATTAATTGATTATGAGTGTCTTAAAAATGTTATATCCTTTACTTAAGCTTTTCTATTCATAGACTCAAAACAGACCCAAGATCAGGGCTCGATCAAGGATCAATGGTATATTTCTTCTTCACTCTCAAAGCTAATGCTGCAAACATTTTTATTTTTTACTTTGGTGAGTAAATAAATGGTTATGGGTGTCTTACAAATGTTATATCCTTTACCTAATTCTCTGAAACTCTAAAAAAAGAACTTTTCTATTCATAGACTCAAAACAGACCCAAGATCAGGGCTCGATCAAGGATCAATGGTATATTTGTTCTGCAAACATATTTATGCTTTGTTTTGGTGAGTAATTAAATGGTTATAAGTGTCTTAAAAATGTTAAATCCTATACTTAACTCTCTAAAACTCTCAAATACTCACACCAGACCCAAGCTGAAGGCTCTCTGGATTACCTACCGCCCGACTGCAACCCACTTTCCACTTAAATGGATGATGACGCTAGGTCACATCCTCCTATAGCCTCCATCCTCCAGCCTCCATCCTCCATCCTCCAGCCTCCATCCTCCAGCTTCCATCCCTCATTCCCCTACCTCTGGGGGAGTGCTGTTCGCAATTTGTTCAGCTTATCCGTGGGCAGGATTATCGCCGGCGGGCGTCGCCACCCCGTTGCAATTAAAATTAATAAACGAATCGAGAGGCAAGCTCGTGACGCCCCCGCATGAAGCCGGCGAGGTAACCAGAGAAACGGAGACACTGGAAATCATTATCAATTGGCATTTCATTTTGATTTCCAAATGCATTTCTCTCCGCCCGTTGGCCAGGAGGGGGAGCAGCGGGCTCGGTGTTTCTCTCGGCGTTTATCGTTTAAGGAAGTGTTAATTTATTTGCTCCTCCGGCCCCCGGGGGCAGCAGTGAAAACAAAACGAAAACAAAGCTCCGTAATAAATTGCCATCGATAGCCAAAAATTATTGATTATTTCGAAATGGACAGCGTTAAGAGTTTATGATGCTGCTGTGGCATCGCTGGCGGTTATGAGATCAAACAGAAAAAATCTCCACCGAAAAGCGAAAATGTGCCAACAACACGATAGGCGCGCACAAGATTTCCTCCTTATTTTTTAACGTTTCTTGCTTCTTTTTTTTTGTTTTCTAATAATAAGAGACAGCGCAGCGAATGAAAGAAAAAATTCATACATCAAGATTATTGTTACTCGCGGCAATTGCATCACAGTAATGGCTGCAAAGTAAAAAAAAAGACAAAGCCGCTGAGCAGCAAAAAAATAAATGGAAATCGCAAGAAACATTTTTCATTTGCATAAAAATTCATGGCAACTACAAGCGCTAAAAATGTTTGCCGCATGTTTGGGCCCCCTTTGGGTTGGGGGAGGCAGCCAAGGGGGCGGTGGGGTTCCTTCAGTGGGAGGCTGTGGAAAACAACAACCTTCAAGCTACAAAACACTTGACTCCGCCAACCGAACCGAACCGAACCGAGCCGTCCGGGATCCCAAAAACTGAGACCACGTCGCGTTGACGGCGCCTTGGTTTGATTGAACACAAGGATATGTGTCCGCCGGCCAAGAAAACACAGCAAAAAATACGGCAAAAAAATATACAAAAAGTTACAAAAAACTCAAAATAGTACAACAACAAAAGTATATCCCAAAGCAGCAACAATAACATAAAGTAAAGCTTAGTCAAAAACAACAACGGCGGCCACAATTTGAAACCAAAACGCAACACTTTCACTCTACTTAAGACGGATGAAGCTGCGGCAAAAAGGAGGCGGTTCCAGGAGGCGGCAAGGCTTGGGGAAAATGGGGGGAGGGGTTTGGAAATCGGCGGGGAAAATCAGGGGAGGCGGGCGCCTGCCTTTGAGACACCATCTCAAAAGCGTTGGTGGGAAAATCGCAGCAATCGTTTTCACGTCTCTTTCATATTTATTATCATTTGCAAGAGTCTCGTTTTAGCTTCGGTTTTTGCTGCAGCGAACCGACCGCAGGAAAAATGCAGATGAAGCCGAGGGAAAAACGATTTTCCAGCCGACGGCAGGAGTTTGTCATCTGGGACAAGAGACTGTGTCTTTCGTTTTTTGCCGGGCAATTAATCAATCAACAGCACAGGACAGTCGGACACGAGCTTAAAAATCGTTAAATCAGTAAAAGCATTTTATTAAGATTTTACAATTAGGAAAGTCGAGGGGGCAGTGAGAAATTAATCAATGCAGGTAAACCTGATTTAATATAATGAGACTCAAGAAGAAATATTACCAAGTCCTTGATATATAACTATTATTTAATTAAAGTCAAGCGAGTTTCGAGCTGCGTTTAATTTCTAAAATCTGTAGCTTAAGTAGCTCTTTCCCAACCCTGCTGCCACCCCAAGTGGTTGACCCACCACCACCTCATCCACATCCACATCCACATCCAAGAAATCCCCATTTCTGCAGCATGTGGAGCACTGCAGATTGGGAGAGCACACAAAAAACTAAGAAAAAAATATATATCTGGCGGCCGAAACGAAGGCAATCACGATTTTGTGTTTGAAACGTTTTTTTGCGCGTTTTCAATTTCCCATTTTGGTTTTTCTTCTCGTTTCTCTGGGCCTTTCAGGTGGGTGGTGGGTGGTGTGTGCCGTCTTGGACTGTGGGGGGAAAGGCCACGCAGAAGGAAACAGATACGCCTGTCCACAGATCGCGAAAAACAGAAGGAGAGCTATGGCTTCCACATCGACTTCGTCTGCGAATGCGACTTGTGGCCTGGCGCTTGTTGCGTTCGCTGAGGCGACGCTAATTGTTTCCGTCTGCTAATAAAAATATTTCAGATCAGTAACAAATTGAAAACCAGGGGGAGGGAATCGGGATCGGCGGGAGCTGCTGTTTATGCAACGCCTCACGAAATGCAAATTGACATTTACGTGGTTGCAACACCGCCAACAAAATGCCAGGCAGTCGGACATTGGGCCACCGGCTTTATAGCCTGGCAAATAAGGAGCAACACGACGTGGCCAATAGTAAAATAAACAACAAAAAATAATGGGAAAGACTACAAAGAAGGTAAATAGCAACGAAGTCAAAAATACCTGGTGTTTGATTTAATAAATAATGTCATTTATGGTTGAAATTTTAATAAAGTATAGAAAACTGACAAAAAACGGTGTAAAGATTATAATAGTGGGACCCCAATAGATCTCTACAGAGGATAGATATACTAAATCATAGAAAAGCCAACTTAGATATAAGAAAATTATCTTGGGTCCTTAAGTTCTTCATGTTTCCTTAGGAATTTTACAGGAAAACATAGGTAAATAAGTCTATTCAACCCAAAGGTTTTAATAAATCCCTAAAGCTTCATTAAAATATTATAAATACCTCCTTAAAGAGTATGAAAAATGAAGAAAAAAAACTAATACCCAGACCGAGCAAAGACAAAAAATTGTTGGCGACACTTTTGGCCGTTCCTGTTGTTTTTGCTTCTTTTTTTGTCTATTTTTTTTTTTTTGAGGCTGTCGCTTTGGCTGTTGCTTTGGCTGCCGTGTTAAAGGTCAATGAGTTTGGGGTTAGTGGACCTGAACCTGGGAGCCTGCCAAGAGTTTCGCTTGGGCCTGTTGTGCAACCTCCGATCGGGAGTCAGATGATGGGATAATGTCAGCGTGGCCATAGAATCGTGTCGCATTTGGCTAAATTGCCAGCCATTTTTGGTGCGTGGTTCGGGCTGCGAGACAATGGCACTGTAAGATTTTCCACAGAACACTTTCCCGTCAAATGAGCGGGGAAAAGCCGCCGAGCGTAACCAAGAGCTGAAAATCAAATGGGTTGACCTCATTAACCGAACCCAAAAGGGTTACGGGGCGACTGGGAAAAGGGGGCCATGGTAATCAGCGTGGGCAGAAGAATCACGGGAAAGAGTTGAAGAAAAAGCGAAAAATAAAGATCCGTAGAAGAAGCAGAACAATAAAATTACAATAATCGCCGGGGTAATGTGCTCCTCGAAGGGGTGTTGAGGGCTCCAGGGGAGCGCTGCTCAAGCGACCATGATGATGATGAACTTGCACAGACAACTCCCAATGACAATGACTCTTGTCTCGCACTTTTCTCCCCCTGTTTGTTTTTGGCAAACTTGGTTACGCTTTGGAGCATTTCTCCCCCCAATCGAAAAGGGTTTGTTAACCTTTCAAGAAATTGGCCAAGAGCTTAACGGTGAACTGATGAATTACTGAGCAGTGGAAAAAAAGTAGTGAATTTAAATTTTAGTTCCGTATTACCATGCAATTACTTGGTGATTTTACGGAAAAGTTATGCGTTCAGAGGGATCGAGACTTGTTTTATAATTTACACAAATAAAGGAAATATTTTATATTAATTTGACAAATTTATAAATCACAAAAGCGGAATTAAGTCACTTTTAATTAAGCAATGTAACTTAAGAGTGGTAACCCTGATACATGCAACAAAAAAATGTGACCCGTAGTCTTTATGCAACTTGCAGAATTTAAGGTAGTAATCAATTATTTCTCTGGCAGTTAAATTCTTACGGAAATATAATTGATGATTTCAAGAAAAAATTAAGCGCTCAAAAGGAATACGACTTTTTTTACAACCACCACAAATAATAGTATTCATTTGACTTATTTATAAATCACAAAAGCAGAATTATTTCACTTTTAATTAAGTGGTATTCCTGATGTATGCAACAGAAACAGTGTGACCAATAGTCTTTATGCAGCAAAGTTAGTGTGACGGATGTGCTTGTAGAATTTAAGGAAATAATCAATTATTTCTCTGACCGTTAAATTCTTACGGAAATATTTTAAAATATAATTAATAAGCTTTATGATACAACTAAAATAGTGTATAATGGTGTGCATAAAATATTTATAAAACATACACAGTGTGACTGCTTGGCACGCAGAATTTAAAAAAGTAATCTTTGACAGTTAAATTCCGACGGGAGTATACTTGCAAAGATTTTCTTTTACAACTAGAGGAGTGTATAATTGTGTGTATAAAATTTTTATGAAACAGAAACAGTGTGATCCCCTGCACACAAACCTTAAAAATGTCAAAATACATTATTTCTCTGACTTACTGAGTTAAAAATGTATATATGAACATATTCACAACTAAATCTGACTTAATTTCATAATCCCAAAAATTGTAGATATTTATATTAATTTATCATTAAATTACCGACTATTTTCCCCCGTGTAAACAATGCGATCCCACGTTGCCGATGTCTAGCGCCTGAATGCGGTTGCAATGGCAACATTTGACTGACATTCGATTTTCGCAATATGCCCGGCTGCTGATGTTGCTGCTGCTGTTGACTTGGCTGATTTCTACCGATTTGCGATTTGTTAATGGCTCGAATATTAAGTTACAATTATCTGACGGACGGCCATCGATGGCGATCGGAATGGAGGTGGAGAAGGGGGAGATGGAGGAGGCTCCTCCACTGTCATGGCCACATTTCACTTTCAGCAAGATGCGGCGACGAGAAATCGTGATGAAATTGATTTGCGGCTCTTTATTTTTTATTCGCCATCATAGTTACCGACAGCTCTCCATCTGTCCGTCTCTCTATCTCGGCGGGAACTGCATAATTTTCCCGCTTTCCAGCTATTTTGCATTTTGCATTTTGCATTTCGCAGTTGCCATTTGTCTGCTCGGGAGTTTTTCCTCTCCGGCGCTTCCACAGATATTCCGCTGTCAAATTGCCAGGCGGCAAGCGACGGCATTTTCCCCCCCGATTTTCCGCCCGACTTCCCGATGCCACCCTCTCCGAAAGGAAAACTGCACTCTCAGTTGGCTCTTTAACACGAAACTGAATTTAATTTGCTTTTCAGTCGCTCAGTCTTTTGGTTTCTTCGTTTCTTTTGCATTTATTTGGCATGTTTGTTGTCTAATTGAGCGAGAAATTGCCGTTGATTGATTGTTTTGCATGCAATGTGTTATTTGTTATCGTTATTGTTACTGCTGCCACTTCAATCGTTGCCTCTACGGCTAACTGCGATTTAATTTGGCCAGCAATTCGCAACGGAGCCATAAATCTTTTCCTAACTTAACAAGAAAATGTCACAGACAGTGAGTAAGTTAGTGACCAAGAGGAAACTCTCTAAAATTCAATCATAAATGTCACATGGCCTCTCGAATAGTTTTCGTGTCAAAACTTTACATTTACAGTTTGTTAAACTTTGAAAGGCTCTTAAATAACTTTTAAGTGGCGACCAAACAAGCAGCATTAATTTATGCCCAGGCGGGAATTTAATGCATATTGGCTGGAAATTCCCCTGCCGCCAGTCTGCGAAAATATTATTATTTAAAACGACAAGCAGCCATTTGAGGTCTGGTTAATTGTGAGCCATTGCCCATTGCCGCTCTCTGTGGCAAAATAATTAATAAATAAAAAGCAGTTGAAGTGCGTTTAAATGAAAATGACTCAAACTGATGGGGTTATTTATGGGGGGCCTGTATATGATTATCATTTTTGGGCTTAACTGGAAACTGTAATATTTGTTTGCTATTACAAATAATGTTTAATTTGTACTCCTATTGAAAACACTATTATATTGATGCTTTAGTTATGACCACAATAAAAATGAAAGTAGTAGAGTCGTAAAAGATTTGGGATTTTAAATCGACTAATAACGAAAACACTGCTATCTCTATTTCATTTTAATTCCCCCCTTTAATTTTTTGAAAGCCTCAATAGGACCTCTGAAGGGTATCCATAGCACATTGTTGCGATTCCTTGTTGGTCCATGGCATTGTCATGTTTATGGTAATTAACAGCTAATGGGTTCTACGCCATTGCAGTTGTTAATTAGCAAACATGGAGCCTGAGTCCATTCTGCCAGCCTGCCTGCCTGCCCTCCTGCCACACAATCTTGCCACAGCAGACAGCATTTCAGTGTGCGTTTTGAGTGCAGGCTCTTTGTTTGGACAGCGATATTTCCTCAATTGAATTTCACTGGCAGATACCCCGACGGACATACGGGCCGCGAAATAAATATATGGCATCGGGCTGCGGCCACAAATCGCAGCTTATTAATTTCCCCCAACAAAGTTCGCCAAAGGCCGCAGAGTTTCCACAACTCCAGCGATCTCCGGCTGGCCGGTCATTTATCAATTCACAGAGTTGCCAATGGACTTTTCGGCCTCCGATGGAAGTGTGAAAAGCCATGGGGAAAGGCGTTGGTAAAGGTGGAAAATGGGAAATGGGCATCGGCAGGGGCAGCGGTAGCATCGCATTAACTGCACAGGTGTCCACTTAATTGACAGCTAACGAGGCACCGAGGAGCAGACCACAGACCAAAAAGCAAAAAGCCGAGGCCAGACACATCAATATTTGATGAAGTGCATGTCGCGGCGATTACACAGGAAGAAAAAGTGCCATTACCAGGTCCTTTTAAGCTTGAACTCTTAGTGGGAAGCTTAGTTGGTAGCTACAAAGCAGCGAACTAAATTAAACTTTTTCAATCATTCATATATTCAAATATAGTATATGAAACTCAATAACACAAAAGAAAATAAACAAATTTAGCTAAAGAAAAATGATTTCCCCTTGTATTACAAAAGTTTATTAATTTTCCAAAGTGCAAAAGTGATTTATATATGTTTGTGCCGATCATTGAAATAAATCGGAAAAGGCTTTGAAGCTGGCCTAGACCTTTAGATTTATTTCAACCTGGTCAGAAGGGCGGTGGCAAGCGCAGGTGCCTCTTGCCGCACATAGGACAATAGCCAAGATTTTGAGATTCCTCAGCAGACAGCAGTTGGTGGCACTTCCGAGAGCGGTAAGTCCGATTGTAAAACTGATTTTTACAGTAATTGAGAGCGCTTGGGGATGATCCCTTTGCCGTGTGGATCACTGTCTGGACATTTTGCCTCGAATCGCACTCCTCATCGCTGTCTTCTTCTGGGAGGCCACAAAGGATGGATCTCACGGGTTCCAAAATGTTCTGCCAAGCACCTCCCTGCTGCCGTTTCTCCACCATCAGGCTCATGGGCGAGGGAAACCTTTGACAGCTGCCCCGAATCCTGTCCAGGTCTAGTTTCTCCTCCAGATCCTGCTGGGCCTTGGCCAGGATCTGCCAGATGGAGGCTCTACCGGAGGATCCACAGCGCAGGTTGTACTTCCGCTGCTCCTCGTACATCAAATACCGCACCAGATGGAGCTGCTTCCAGCGCTTGAAATCCGAGTCTGGACAATTCTCCGCCTGCCCCTGCTGCTTGCAGACCTGCAGCCCTCGGTTGAGCTTCTTTTGAGACATCTTGGCTATCTGATGGGACCCCGAGAAGAGTTCGCCAATTCACTTTGTCGTTCACAGCCACAATTGGGACTACTTAAGGCAATCCCCCTAATTCCCAGGAAACTTCCTAATTTTAATCATTTTTTGTAACCAAATATCCGAAACTGAGCTCTAGGCTTGCTTCATGTCTACAGTCTAGGAGGGAAACTCACCCACTGAGCTGATCACATAGGTGGCTGGAGGTTTGAGGACACTCCGGGCGAAGGCTCCGCGCAGCACCTCCAGGGCACAGGGCTCAGCGGTCACCAGAAGCATTCCGGGCGCCACGTGTCCGGCGTACTTGAGCGCCCGCGTGGCTGCCGTCAAGGGTCCATTCCACCAGCATTGCGCGTTGGCGGCCAGGAAGTTCTGCGAACGAAAATAAATAACAAATTAGTTAAAATTCATAAAATATAGTTTTTAATTATTTTTCAAGCATTACATTTTTATGTCATGGCATAAAACCCTACTGATTGGTAAGCGAAAACCAAAATTAGTTTCCCTTCTGCAGTACCCTCACTAGGGGGCACTTTCCAAATCAAAAACAAGTCTTTTTTAACGCGCTGCAATGGGAGTTCACTTGAGTTAAGCATCCCCTTCTTCAAGGAAACGCTGCGGAACAGGTCAAAAGGGGTGCTTGGCAGCCAACTCCGGTGGGAGTCTGCATCTCATCAGCTAATTGACAAATTGCAGTGCTCCGCGTGGCATAATTGGTGTGCTGCTGTCTGGCCTAAAGAGCTATCCATCTGTGGGCGGTGCAGCTGCAGCGGCGGCGGCGGCTTCAACCATCAATTAGCTATAAGCGGATCGCTGCCACGCCCCCGAAAATACGAGAAACGAGGCGTTCGGTGGCGCCACAACACAATACAAAAAGCCGCTGCATCATTGCTGACTCTGGGAATTTATTTTTTTGGCTACCCAAAACCGTATCGAAACCAAATCCTTAACACGTTCTGGCCAAGGGGTTTCCATGGAAATGACAAAGGAAAGGAGAGACAGAAAGAAAAGTGGTGACTGGGGCAGCAAATAAATGTCCAATTTGTGCTGTGACAGGAACACTTGAGGCACGTTTTTGATGTAAACACGGACAAAAAGGGTCGAGAGTCACAGCCGAGAGCCGTGGACAATGGAGCCGAGCCAAGGGATCGAGATGGACCTGGGACTGGGACTGGGAAGTGGAGCCTCCGCGAGCCAAGAGATCGATGTAGCCGCCGGAGTTTCACGCTCTGTGGCTTTCTGTGTCGCTAATGAACATCATCCAGTTTGAGCGATCTGACCTTTTTGCCGATGCCAGGGAATCCCGTCCCAGGGGACAGGGACAGGGCTTTGGCTATTGCCTGCCATTTTCTTGTGGTCACTCCTCTCGGCCTTTAATGTCGCCCGGCCCGGCCCGGCCCGGTCGGGTCTCTGGTATGTCTCTTATATAAGTTGGATGACTCTCTCCATCGGCATCGCCATCTCCACTGGCATCTCCATCGCCATCTCCACCTTCATCTATGCATTTATCCCCATACCGAGGCCCATCCAGGCCCACCTTCCGCCTGCGGCTGCTCAATTAATGCATGAGAAGGCGAAGAAATTAACTCGTCATTGCCTGCCCGTCAGCGTTGGGCTTTAACTTGGCTTTAGCCCGGGCCTTAGCCATGGCTCTAACTTTGGCTTTTGCTTCGGCTGTCACGCGCCGCCAGATGGCGCTCATCCTACACTTGGAAAAACTTTTAGCGGGATCAAAAAATGAGTCAGGGAAGAAGAGCAAGCGTAAACAAAGACCCTTTTTTAGAATCTCTATGAATCTGAACTCTTTTCATGACCAGGTAATACATAACATTTAGAATTCATTTAGGATTTTATCTCAGTGAATAAAGAAATATATTTAACCTCTTTTAAATCATTTCATAAAAAGATATATAATATTAACAATATGTCAATTTAACTATGGAAAAGGCAAGATTTTATCAACAAAATTAAAATTTGACAGCTTCCTTCTGAGCGTTGCTTATATTTTGTGATGACAAAGGTCGTAATGACAGATGTTTGCAAACTATTGTTTTAAGTAGTCACTTATTTAAATGGTTTCTTAAATTAAAATATGTCTGTCTGTTGTATTAAGATAATATTGCGACAGAAATTCAGTAATTAATTAGCACCTTTCTTTCAGCTTTTTGACTCTCAACAAAAATAAAGTAAATAAAAATATTAAACAGCTTAACATCTAATAATTTCAAATAAAACCTATAACTACACATAACTTTTTATAGAAAACACATCGAAATTCCCAGAATTTCTCCGTGTGCAACTCATCCCCGTGGCCGAATCATAATTATAGTGCTGCATCATTGCAAGACACGAGACAAAATGCCAGAGACAATCATCAACAGCCTACTTGTAGTCCGCGCATAGAGGCTTTTCCATCGATCAAAGGGATCTGGTTTTGGGTCTGCGCTTCGAGGTGTCTCTGGTCGAGTTTGGGCTTGAGATCGCCTCGGTTTCGTTTCTCGGAAGTACTGGTAATGCAAAACTTTTAATAATCAAATCAAATGCTCACTCCGACCTCTGTGGCGCGTATGAAAGTCATTTTCTCCTCGGGCGGAATTCGAATTTCAGAGTTTCGCTTTTTTTTTTTGGCTGCTCTTGATGTCGTTTCATGTCTCTGGGCTTTTATTTCGTTTTATTTTTATATTTTGTTTCGGGTGGCGGCTTTCGTTTTGGGACTTTTACTTAATTTCGTGTAATAGAAAACTAAGCAACAAAACTCCCACAAAAGTGAGGCCGAGAGACAAAACTATCGCCGTTGGATGTTGGATGAAGTGGGCCTTTGGATCGAGGAGGCCTCATGTGGGGAGGTTGCTGCAACAGTTGCTGCTGCTGCTGCTGCTGCTGCTGCTGCTGCTGCTGCTGCTGCTGCTGCTACTGCTCTCATGTGTGCCGCACAAAAAGATAATAACAATATACAAACAAATGCGCAGTCAGGCAGCCCGTGAGCCGGAGATTGCCAGCCGCTGCGGACTTGCGGCTTAATAGAGTTATGATGAAGTATAATAATCCTTGACCTTTCCACCAGCCAAACTCAACTCAACGGCGACGACCGCGGCTCTTGGGCACAAGTCAAAACGTTTTTGCTTTTATTTTCTGTGTGCTTTGTATTTCGTATTTATTTTCCCCTGCCATTATTGTTTGGGGAACCCTTCATTTGACTTTAAAAGAGCCATTTAATTTCGCAAACGAAAATGAAACGAAATTGTTTCGCATTTCTCTGAGATCGTGAAAAACGGGGTTTTCAAAATGTGACAGGGATTTATGCCAGTTAAGGGGGCGGCGGCTCAAACTCCAATAAAACTATAAATACCATTTGTCAAACATGTTTGGACTAGTCTGGGTCGAGGTCGTATTAAATTCAGGGATCTTTTTTATATATCTCTTAGACTGCCACTTAATTGGAAACGCCCAGTTTTGTGGCTGGGAAGTTGGTCCGTTTAAAAAACCCTAAAAACTATAATTCTTTAATCATGAATCGGTGGCTTTTGAGGTAATCTCGTTCATTTGGGAAGAAGCTTAAATTAATAGTGTCTTTAAGGCGGCAATAAATAAGAATTTCCCGAAATGGCACAATTTTAATAAAATGCTATTAAACGCTTTGTAGTTCCCATCTTTGAAAATTATGATTTCTTAAAGCGTTAAAGTTAATCAAAAAATTAAATGTGAAGATTTATAGGGGGTTTTACTGGGGGTTATTAAAATGATTAATTAGCTTAGCTAATATTCGTATTAAAGCTTTATTGTTTGTAATTTAGTTCTGGCTATATGTTCCTTGGGGACTTACTACTTTGTTTATGTAATAAAAGCTCAGAAATAAAGACTGACTGTGTTAATTATAATAGTGCTTGCCACGTAACTTATTTAATCCTGTTTTCCCCCGTTGATTGCTTTCAGGATTACAATTATTTTCCCTGCTCCCGGCATCGTTTCCCATTATTTGAGGATTTCTCACGTCCCATAACTTGAACATGAGCTCCGCAGGCCGGCAGCCGGCCTGCCCTGTCATCATTGTTTATTTGGCTCTAGCTCTAGCTCCGGCTCCGGCTCTGGTCAAGTGCCAGACGGGGGTTGGGTCCATAAAACCCAGCGCCTGTCGGAAGCTCCGACGAGCACAAGTACAGGACGAACGCGGTCCAATCAATGCGGCTCGTCCTGATAAGGATACAAATTGCATGGCCATGTCCGAGTGACGCCCACTTCCTCCTCTCCGAGCTGCCAACCCCCCGAGCGGAGTAAGATGTGCCCTGCACTTGCAATTCCAATCGGATGTGGGGTTGATCCGACCGACCCCCTTGGGTCAGCCGTCATCGAGGGTTGCCACGGATGCCTGCAGCCGGTTCAATGACCAGAAATCTACTCCTCTTGGCTAAACATGCGATTTGTTTTATTAGTTTTCCTCGAGCTAGGCACACATTACTACAAATCCAATAAAATACCAACAGCTGTTGGCAGAAGTCCTGCCTGTCTGCCTGCCTGCCTGCCAAACAAAAACAGATCCCTGGGACTGTGAGTGTCCTGGATATCTGGCCAGGCATCGCATCTGCAACTATTTCAACTTTTTGGCAGCCCACTGCGGTCGCTATTTTGTTGCAATTAATAACGAAAATATCTAAAAACTTTCAACGGCTTACGAAACGGAAAAAACTCGCTTGGAAGGAACAACTTTTGGAATTGCTTCTAGAACTTTTAGAAAAGTCAACACTAAAAGGGAAAACAAATTAAATGGTACTTCTAATAAATTTGCTAAACTGAAATGGATTTTTTAAATAAAAAGAGAGCTTTTCAAAAAGTAGAATTCACTTTATTCAGTGAAAAATAAAGCGAAAAAGATCTGTATAACATGTTAAACGTGTGAAACAAAACAAGATCTGCATGCCGCATAAATACAACTCTTTGTCAGAGATCGGATCTAGTTCTTTGCCGTGTTTCAAACGATCTATTTACATAAACACGGCCACGTCTTGGCACCACAAACAGTTGGTATATTTATGCGCCTGCATTTACATACGAATAATATACATATGTATAAAGGTATATATCGGCTGTAAAAATCAGCACCTCAATTTAAAACCGAAGCGTGAAAAGTCTATTAGAGGTTGACGTGGTGACGAAGGCGTCTGTCTGGGAGAACACTGTGGGAACAATCCGGTGTGTGCCCCCCTACCCCTTCAATCTGGATTTTTCACAGCACCTGTAGTTGGTTCTGTGTTTTTTGTGCCTCTTTTTTTTGGGTTGGAAAATCATTGTTAGTGCACTTATTGTTATTGTTGCTACCTCTGCCACTGCCTTTTGTATTTCGGCGTTGAAGCTTCGCTGGCACTTGCTGAAATGTCTGGCCAGAAGGGCTATCTGGGGGGTCTATTCGGGGCCTTTGTACTTCGACTCCGGTGTCTGTCATTCACTTGCAGCGCTAGTTAAACACCACGAAACCGTATCCGTATCTGCGAGTGTGTCTAGGCATTTAGCACGCAACCTATTTGCAGCATTCTGGCAGGGCACAGCCGTAGCCCCGCCATTGTACGACGCTTGTCATTCAATCAATCTGGCAAATCATGCGATAAGGGGGCACTACTACTACATGTATTTATCCAGAAGATTGCCGCGAAGTTTCGCAAACTGCAAATGGAACTGGCTGTCAAAGTTACTAATGAGAATCGGATTGCAAAGGGGGCTCACTGCATGGGAAAATACTTTAAGCCGGGCTTTAATTGCTACAACTTATTGTGGGGAGCTACCATTATGGGTAATTAGTGAGGGCGAAAATTGAATTTAAGTTATGAGAAATTCAATTTACACGCGGAAATGCAGGTAATTTCATGGTGACTCAATCAGCTGATCTTCTTTAGATTCATTTTTGTTTAAGATGTGAATCAATGTGTGAAGGTTTATTAGGAGTTCATTCACTAACTTCCTTTAGACATGAATATTACTAAAGTTCTAGGAGAATTTTAAATTGATTCTTTATCAAATCAGTTGCCATAGAAAGTATCTTCAAGAACTTTACTAGTAAAGCCTAGCTCTAGAAAATCTTTACATATTCATCTGTCTTGGTTTTAAATTTCCATCAAACTTAAAGCTGTTTCAAATGAACATTTAAAACCAAACACACTTCCAATTTCAGCTGGGTAATCATCAGTTCAATCAAGCGATTACAAAAGGCTGTTAACAAAGCTAGTTGGTTTTTTCGTTCAATCGTTTTCCTCGCACTCGATTTCTGTATTTATTAAATTTAAATTACAATATGTGTTTGGCCAAGTCCCCCGTGGAATAAGTGCAACTCCCAAACAAACATGATCCCGCAGACACGGCGCATGAGGCATGAAGATTGAAGTACAAGTACGTGGGGCCCAATGTGTTGCGGGTTTTATGTTTTGGCTGCTGCTGTTTTTTTCTTTTTTTTTTGGTGCTGCAATCACAGCGTGACCGAAAACAAATAATAAATAAATAGAGCCGAAACGAGAGCTTCAACTTGAACTGAGGTCTGGAGCCGAGTGTTTGCCACTGGACGCCAATGGCCCCCGGCGACCTTGTCGAGGCAAATGATGCAATCGGTGGCAGGTGGAGCCCAGAGCTCGAGTGCCCGCCTCCGTCCGTCCAATGTTTGTCAATCAAATTAGTCGGCGATGATTGCAATCGAAATTAATGAAAAGCAATCATAAGGCGGCGCACGCCAGCCAATTAAGCCCGCAGACGACAAAAAGTAAATTTGCGCTTAAACGATTGCAGCATCGATTCGATTTCATTAAACCCAATCAGAGTAATTGAGGAGGAAAGGAGGGGTTACAAACAATTCAAATCTCTTTTCTTTTTCTCCGTTTGAGTGTGCCGCGTGCCGATAAATCAATTTGCTCAGCTCGGTTCAACTCCCTCCAATCGTGGTCTTTTCCTTCATTTCTCAGTGATTGTGCTGGAGTTCCGGAACTCTGAAGTGCCCCCCAACCGGTGATTGTACCACTAAATCGATTCTGGAACTGGACTTTTGCAGGAAGAGAATCAGAGAATATGAGGAGGAAATGTTTGTTTAAGGAAGTGAAGAATGGCTTGAGGAACTGACTGAGTAACAGTTGTGACGAATAAATAATAATAATTGGTTTGAGAAGTGTAAGATGGTTCTTAGAGTATATTTTAAGTCAAAGTATATTTTATAGAGAGAAGTGCTATGTTCCCTTCTAACTTATGACTCTTCTCCCCTGCTCGTGACTTTATTATTTCTGATTTTCCACTTATGATCTCATATTTTAATAAATACACAATGCCAAACAAAAGATGACAGTTGCAACATGTTGATTAATGATTCCAGTTGTAGCTCCTAAAGCCTGTGAAGGATACATCACATTGTGAGCCATCTCAACGTGCCGGAGTCAGCCTTCCTTTCATTTCCCAATTATATTTTTAATAACGATCACAGGTTTACCTTCGTTCTAGTCCGATCGAAGCAAATCCGTTCCCAGACTCAACGAACTTTCCATTTCGCGGTGATATTTCCAGAGCCAGTTTTTCAACAGTTTAAGCTAGGTTTCGCTGGTTTTATTTCATGGATTTTATTATTGTATGGACCTGCCTTGCAAATCTCTAGTGCGGTTCTCAGGCTGCCAGAAGAAACTCCCGCGCTCTAGACATGACGCAATCGACTCGCATCCGTTGAGCTATTTCAAAACTTGTTGCAGGCTTATTAATTTGGCTTTGTCTTTCGGGCCAGGGGAGCACACCGAAGGCACCGAAAGCCAACTAAAACAAGTTGATTTAGGTGAAGTCATTTGCGTGCAGCCAGACATTAAACACCGGGCAACGAACACCGAACACCGAACACTAAACACGGCAACGGAAAACAGCAAAACAGTTCAGAGATCAGCTCGGGGCTCCCAGAGATCAGAGTTTGGAGTCAAGTCGGTCTGGGGTCGTCTGTTGTTAGTTGTTTGTTGTGGGCTATTTTAGCACACTCTCAGAGGGTATTTAATGCCCAGAAACATAAATCACAAATAAGCAAAATAGATCAAAGTCGTTTAAAGAATTTATAACTCCTCTTCAATTACTTAAAATTTCGAAGAGCAAGCAATGTATCAAAATTAACTGCCTCTGGGAAATGTTTTGTAAGACATTTTAAACATTTAAACTCAAAACTGCTTTTAAATAAACAATAACTTGCTGGCGTATTTTAGATAAAATTTAGAAATAGAGTATCATTACTTCGTTATTTGAAAATAAACCTCCTTTTTCGCTCTTCTATTTGTATTTGTTGTTTTGTTTAGTTGCAAAAGCCACGCCGCACGCCTGACAAATTTGCGCAAATAATAAAAACAGATTTTAAATGCCTGGAAATTGAGTCTGGCATTGCGGCCTTAAATCAGTTTCTCCACCTCAGCCGAACTGACATTTAGAGCTTTACTGGGAACTGGCAACGAGTGCATAGATCAGGGCTCAAATAAGAGAAACTTTATGGGTTTTGTCTATTTTCAGCACATTTATTTTTCCTACAGAAAAAATAAGATGTTTCGTTTCAGCTTTAATTATATTATTGGCCAGGAAATGCATGCTCATTAAGACGTATACACGATTTGTGGGTTTTCTTAACGCTGAAAAAGACGGGGAATTTAACGACAAAATGTATGATTTGTTTATACATTTTACTGCCTTAGCTATAGGTAAAAAACAACCATAGATGTAGTTGAAATAACAAACATTTGTTGATGTATTTCTTTACTAACATTTAAGCGGAACCCAGCAAAGCTTAGCTAATTTATTGGGAACAAAGTACTAATAAACGCTAAAAGCCAGTAAATATTTGCATTTATTTTACGCTTTAGTGAGTCAATTATATATACAGAAACTTCTTTTTTATATATTTATAAGTATACACAACCCATTGGTTTTTGCTTAAAACACAACTTAACTTTTCTTTACCTTCATTAAGAACTTAAGAGTTCTACGAAAATGCCAAGGCCGTCTTTTATTTTGTTTATAATGAGTTGTCATTCGACTTAATTTTTATAGTTATTATGTATTTCTTTTTCATAGGCTCATTTGGCAAAAAGACAATGTATAAACTTCCATTGTTATTCTTTAACCTTCCCCGATTTTGTCTCGTAAGCGTTTCCCAGCGATGTAAAGAGTTTTTAAATTATGGCACGCCCTAAAACTTGAGTAACCAGCCACACCGGAAACTCTTGCTCAGCCGATATGGTCGATGGGTTCTTTTTTTCTGTGAAAACAAGACCCGCCCTAGGGAGTTACTTCCCTTTCTTAATTCGAAGCGCCGGCACCTCAATCTACATAGTTCACACTTCATTGAGCCTCGAAATTTATGAGAAAATGCATTCGCTGCCTGAGTGGAATTCTTCGGCAGCTCTTTCCATTCATCACTTGGCATTAGTATTTCCCATTTCCCCATTCATGCTTCACGCACTTCTTCGGTGGCGCTGCCCTAGATTATCATGCCCATAGTTCATAGTTCTATTCGGGGCACGCTTTTCATTGGCTCTTATCTGGTCAATGTTACAGAAAATCCAGAGGCACGTAGTATTAATTAGCCCAGCTCGAACAGCACATCCGAAGTGGTCCGGAAAACCCGCTAAATGAATACCCAGCGATTGTTTTGTAATTTATGTGCGAGCTCTATACATACTCAAGAGTAAAACTAAAAACAACGTACGCCTCAAGGGAATGTTTGTGCGACACTTTTTAGTATGCAAAATGCAAACCAAATTGGCAAAACAAAAAATACACAAAAGCATAAAACAACACAAACGAGAACAACAGCAATTGAGCTTGACAAGAAATAAATGCGACGAAGTGTAATTGCGGGCCTGCCTTTTGAAGTTCCACACTTTTTGGCAGCCCGGCAATTAAATTGAAATTAGCCTGCATTGTGAGGGAATTAAGTGATTCGTAGGGAGGTGTCGGTGACCATTGTCTCGTCTCCGAAACTAAAAATGGATCTTTATGGGGGTTCACCTTGGAAGGGTAAGTTAAGAGGGGTATTTTGGACTTGAAGAAATGTTGGAAGCTTAGAAAACTTAGAAAATGTAATTGAAACTTTAAGGCTGTTAAGCCATTTATTGATAACTAATTGTATAATATTCCACAGTAATATGATCTAACCCCGACTAATCTCACATTTACTTAACTTACTCTTCAGCACTTCAAAATTGTTAATGATTTTCGACTGTCTTCCTTTGATTTACCTGCCCAAAGGCAATCACTAAACCGAAACCATTAGCATACCGACTTTTCCCAGATTTTTTGCTCATCATGGGTCTCACATCCGAGCAATTAACACTTCAAACTTGAACTTGTCCGGCCGGGAATGACGTCACCTCTGGTGGCAATTTGTGCAATAAACAATGGCAAGAACAACAATAAAAATCAGGCAGCAAATAGAACGAATTAAAAACCAAAAATCAACGGAAGCAGCAGCCTCTTCAACACAAAAGCACAGAAATTTCATTTAAAATTTAAATTCCAAACGAACTGAAGCTGAAATATCAACGAAATGAATAAACTTCGATCGGCGCGGCTGGGAGTTCCATGAACCCATAACTTATTCATATGTACGAGTCTTTTTTCGGGGCATTATCTAGGGGCCAACAACGGCTTCCTGGCCAGAAACTTAGGCGACTTTTGGCTTCTTTTCGAAAGTCATCAATAACCGCGACGGCGGTGGCAATAAAGAAGCCCAAGTTGCAGCTTAAATGGCAAACGTTGCAACTGTGCAGTGCCGGGGCAGGGTTTTGCCAGTGCACTTGGTTGTTGCAAGTCCGTGTCTAGTCTAGGTGACGCCTTTGGGAAGGAACGACAGGAGGGAGGACCCGGCAGCAACCTGTTAAGGGGTATTTTCGTTCGACGCTCGTTCCGAGCCATTTATTTTCATGGGAAGTGGTCGCGAATAAAGGAGCACAACGCCACCCATGCCAGCCCACTCCATTTAACCCATTCGAGCCGCGTCGAAACCCACCCCGGCGACCTTGAGCGGGAGTTTCAGTCCATCGTCACCTCTCATCGTACCCTCTCTTTTCAGCCCGAGTACTGTCCTCTCGTTCCACCAGCCTCACGCACTTTTTGCAGTTCAAACTGGACAACCAGTTCGCAAACCAGTTTCCTTGCACATTAAAAGCAGAAGAAGCAAAAAGCCATCGCGGGGGCCACACACAGAGAAAAATGTCGCCCAATAACCTGGCTATTTATTCTTGGGTTGAATTAAGACGCTAAGTTCATATATCTCTAAAATCCATATCGAGAAGGGGAAGCCTTACAGCCTTAGAAAAATGTAGGATCTAAAAAGTAAGGATTTATTATAAGGCGTAAAGGCAGAACTATCACTTAAACAGTTCTAAGCTCCTTAAAATCCTAGAAAACCTAAGCGGAATATAGATTTTTCTACTAAATTCTTTTAAACTTTTAAAATTTCAGCTCGAAACATAAAAACTTAGTTCAATTTCAAAGTGAAACCCATAATTAATGTAATAAAAGATTACGTTAAATCGCCTTTAGTCTAAAATAATTTTTGAAATATGAAAATAAGTTTGGTACAAAAATCAAAAGTATTCCAGTAATATTAAGCTATCTTCTTTTTTAATTAAGAAAGAAGTACCATAACATATCAGATTATTAAAGATTCCTGTGTTATAATTTAATAGTTGGTCATTTGGAGTCTATAAAGTCTGGAAGCTCATTCCTTTCAAGTCCCAAGTTTTCATTATTCAGTTATATCTTTTTCATAGCTTCGTTTCTCCTCTGGGACCCAACTAATCCTTGCCAGAAGCCATACTAAATTCAACGCAAACTTGAATGTAAGATTTTATTACACCCTGTTTTTTTCGCGTGCATTGGCAATCGAATCGAATCTGCGAAGCGGGCTCAAACTCAACGGGGACCGACGAAACTCACCTGAAATATCATATATCCCGAGTCGTACATCCAAAAGTCCTCGGGCGTGTGGCCGGGCTTGGTCAGCTGAATGGCCAGGCAACGCTGCAAGATCAGACGGCAGCGCTGTGGACCACCGGGTGACTTGGTGCCCATTTCGTGGCAGTTTCAGTCGTTTTAGCTGCTTTTTTCTTGCTGGTCTCCGCTGGCTCTGGGCTCCTCGATACCCCTATTCCCCGATTCCACTCTCTTGGCTTTCCCAGATTCTTTTATCGTCTAAAAATAACGCCAAGTCGGGGGCTTAAGGATCTCAGTGTTCTTTTTTAATGGTCAAGCACTGGGCATAAAAAAAAAGGTAAATACAAAGCGCGATAAGAACGAAACCCGTCGTATTCGCAGAGTGTGCCTTATTCTTGTTGTTTTGCCTTCGGACTTGGCCACATTTGGATTTTTGCACACTTTTATTTCGGCTTTGGACTTTTTTTGCGGGCATTAACTTTTTCCAACGAACTTTGGCAGCCCTCTGGCAATTAGCAATAACTTTTTATCCCAGCAGCCGCGACGCCTGCGCGCAGGCACTCGAGTACCCGAAACACTCACTACTCAGTACTTGGCACTCGATACTCGACGAGTACTCACTCTCCCTTGAGAGCGACCGCGAACCGAACCGACCGAACAGACCGAACCGACCGAGCCGAGCGACGAAAAAAGATTGCCATGGCACACGACGCGAGCGGATGGAAAATGTGCGGAAAACGAGATTCTGGCGTTCGGGCGCATGCCGAACGCCGCCGAACGCTTCCGAAGTGCAGTGGCTGGCGCTCCGTTCGCTCTCTCTCTCCCACGCCGTGCGCTCTCGCGAGAGTCTCCACTCCGCCAGCTTCTTGGGGACCTGAAACAACAGACGAAAATCGTTGTAGCAGCGGCTTTAAAACCTTGATTATTGAATCAATTAGGTCTACCAAAAGTCACAAAAATAAGCAAATGCCAAAATAAAAAAAATCACAAACTGGAGTTTGGGCCGCCGAGAGATCTTACAGATCGCAATCGCGTCGTCAGTCTGTCTGAGAGACAAACGGGCTCTGCTCCTAATAACATCATCACATCATCTTCGGCGGTCGTATCATTATCGTTAACCGTAAGCCGCATTTGGCAACTGTTTTTTATTTTTACAAATACAGTGAAGTCTCGAGAATTTGAATTAATTAATATGAGAACAACCACAATTTACTATAGAGTGTTATTGTATTAAATAAAGTTTAATTGGTTAAATAACTTGTCTATGCAGTATAACCTGATGCTTTTCTAGGGAAACTGACAGCAGTGACTGATCTTAAAAAAAAAATACTACATAAATTATTAATATTAATTACTAAAATACAATTATTACATCAACAAAGCACATTTTTAGCAAATTTATTCTCCAGTTTTAAAAGTAGATATTTTTAAAATTTATACAAAAATTATTATTATTATTATAATATTTTGCAAAAATTATGTTCATTTCATTTTATTAAAGATTATTCACCCTAGGATTATTTATTGTAACATTTATGTATCTAAAAATCTTGCAATTAAATATATTTTTATTAAAATTAATGTATGTACTTATTGTAACATTTTTTAATCTAAAGTAAATCAATGTTAATATAAATATATCCAATAAAAACATTTTTAGATACATACATTTTACATAAATTTATATAGAAATCTTGTTATTGTATTTTTAGCTAAAAGTTACAATGAGTAGATCAATATTATTAATGTATAAAACTAAAATTCTGCTATTCACCTATACTGTTTTAAATTAAATATCAATCAAATTTCAAATAAAATATGTTTTAAGTTAAGCATCAGCTTCTATTTAAGAAGTGACTCCTGCATCACCTTTATGCTCAATAGTTTAACTGAAATATGTATATTTTAATAATTTTTTAATTTTTATTACATAAAAAACAGTTTAAACCACAAACTTTTGAGACACCACTGTCAAACCTAAATTTAGCTTCGTTTTTAGTTTTGCATCGACGACGAGTTACTTTTTCGGGGTCTTTTGTGCTTTTCAATCTTCAGGCCGGCGCTGGGAAGAAGTCATTTCCTGCCCCAATTGCCGGATGTGCAAATGACTAAAAATGGGTTAATTAAAACCCATCTAGCTGTGCTCGGATTTGGGACCGAGCTAAGGCAATTTGCCACAAGTCGCTGCTGTAATGTAGAACCCTTGGCCATGTGTTCAGAAATGGAACCCGGGCGGCGCAGTCTAGGAAATGTCTGAATGTCGCACATCCATAATTGCGTATACGCCATGTGCGCCGACTGTCAATCACAATTCTAATGCAAATGCGAATCCGTTCGCTTTCCGCACTGTCCAAATACATTAAGTGGAAATGCATGCCATGACAGTCCCTGCATTCGAAGCATTATCTGTAACTGTGCGTCAGTCGGTCGGAATTTGCATAAACAATTACGATTTAACGAAATTACGAGATAACTCGATTTTTATGGCCCTGAGAGATTTATTTTAATTTCCCGTCGACCAGTTCACCCGTGGCTCACTCCCCGTGCATTTGTGGCACATTCATCTTCCGAATTCGGTCAGAGCGCGCGCCACATCCATAACAAGAAAGTTTAGGGGGAAGACGACAGGGCCAAAAGTGAGATTCGGATTCGGTTTGGGGCCAATTAAATGGCTCCAGCGGTGAGATCATCGCCCACATAAACGCGTCTCTAAGACTTTTCAGTTACACGCAGAAAAGCAAATCAGGTGAAGATGGAAATTGAAATCTTTTTTAGGGGGTTACCTCTAGAAAATTAGCAGAAATAGTTACTAAACTCTTCAAATATATATATTTTTGTAGTTGAAAAAAGAAATATTTAAAAATTGCATAGCTAAAATGAATCATTTTATGTTATAAGCTATTTCATTTTATTTTTTCACATGAAAAGCATTAACATAATATTTCAGAAAGCATAAAATCTACTATATTCTTTAGACCATTACTTTTCATAATCATTCTTAATTATTTATTTAATTATATGTATAAAGCTCCATGTGTTAGACACTCCATTTTTTGTTTCTGTGCAGATCAAGTGTCGCTCGGACACAGACCCACAGATACTCACGCACGCAGCGGTCTACCCCCATCCCTTTTGGGCATTTTCTTTTTATTATTTATTTATTGCGGCTTGTATTTGTCGACCCATTAAGCGTCGGCCTTTGTTAGAAAACACGTTTCTTCTGGCCACATTCCGAAAACTGAGAGAATTCGCCAGCAGCAGCAGCAGCGGCTCTCAAGCCCCGTTCGCCGCCTTTTGTTTGTCTTACAAATCACAAACATTATGAATTGGTGAAACGCCTGGCCCAAGCTAAGCTCAAAAGGTGCTAACGAAAATTAGCATAAATTATGATTAACAATTATAGCCAGCAGCCGCAGCAGCATGAGCTCCAACGAAACTAAAAGATTTGCCATGTTCTTTTGACACTCGGCCCCAGGCTCTCTTATTTTAAGCAGCTGCAAAAATATGTCAGTTTCGGATTTTTTTCTATAACTCTCGAGGGGGTCTCAGAATAGTTGGCGAACAGAAATATACCTGTACCTGTCACTTGGAACTGGAATGTTTTCGGCAAGAAGGAATTGACAAGGGTATCCAGAGCCACCTTTCTTTTCTGGTTTGCTTAATTCTTTTTTTCGGCTTCGTAACACTTGCCTAGCCGCAGGCCTTACTCATACTTGAAGGCTTTGCGGCTGTGATTCAGTAATTAAATTTGCACATGACCACGCTGAAGTAAGGCTTTTGGAGAGTCTCTTTTTTTAAGTTGAGAGCGTTCAAAACAATTGAAGCCGAAGTCGAGTGGAACAAGTCCTTGACAGCTCACCTTGAACTTCAATTGAGGATCGCCATTAGGCTTTCAGAATTGCGCGAAAACAAATCTATTACGTTTTATGCAATGACCATCATTGGTCGTGATAAACTTGAACTTTGATTTCCGGATGAACGAAAGTTTTATTAACGGATTCTGACGCAATCGGATGGGGGTTTTAGCATGCCGAGTTAGCGCCTTTCAAGTCCGATGACATTGGGCAATCATAAACTTAATAAGCTTCTTTTGGAGCCAAGGCCAAGACTATAGGATATTTCATATTATAATTATATAACTAAAAGAAACTCGACATAACTTTAAATTTGATTCCGTATTGAGAGATTTAAGGCTACGTAATGAAATGAAACTACTCGCTCATAATCATTTCCTATTTCTTACACTTCTCATAACATTTTCAAGAGCCATAAATCGATTGGAATCCTTTTCTTCATTATAATGAGGAGTTATGCCGCCGCTCGCCTACACTTACTCCTACTTCCATGGTGTAAGTATGCAATACACCCCCGCCGACAATATTTGACAGCTTACTTTCAATTGCGACATCTAGTTAGCGCAAATTTAAGAGCGAAATAAAACAACACGATCGCATCGAGTGGATCGAACGGCTCTGGATCGCTGGATGGATGGATGGATGAATAGCTTAATGAAGCAAGAGCCTGTTCCGCGGTTCGTGGCCCCAAGATTCCATGGTCTGTGGTCCGTGGTCCGTGGTCACTCAACGCGATGCCAGGCTCTTGGCACCGATCCGATCCACCCGCAAAGTATCACCCAAAAACCCCTCCGCCTGCCGCTTCATATTTCAGTTTTACGGTTCAACGACAACGACTCCGCACAGCTGGAGGTTTCTCGAGGAGATCTCGGGGAGCTAGAGAGCTGGAGAAGCTGGAGAAGCTTTCGAAGCTGGCGAGGAGCTGGAGCTGTCGGAGGTGGAGGTGGACAGCAGCTCCAATTGCCGCAATGTGGCAAAGCAATCGATTTAAGCGCCGCATAAATTGAAGCCGAGCTGCAACTTCGAGGAAAACCGAAAAGGTTCCTCCATGTTCAACATGATGAATTGTTTTCTTTGTCGACTTGTCGACTGTTGCGCCGCTTGTGGCAACTGAAAACTGCCAACTAAAAAAGCCACTGAGGGAAATGTATAAAACAAGAAATATCACTTTTTTATATTGATTAACAGAATAAATTCAGATTTATATAGCTTTATATTTACAATGTGTTGTATTAATGTGTTTATTCCAGCTTTATGTATACATTATTAATTGCTTTTACTGGTTTATTTTCTCAGTGTGGCAACTGGGAGATCGCTGAATGATGGAGTATTGTGGGCCTGGAGTAGGAGTAGGATCCAAAGAGCGGCTCAACAAAATTGCAAATTGTATCAAAAATTTAAATTTTCGCTTTCATTATGCGGCGGCACAGCTCGCCTCTGGAGCTCTCTGCTGCTAATAGACCAACTGCCAGCCATTGTGTTTCCTTTTCCATCTCTTTTCCCTAGTTTATATCTTTTCGTTTTCAACGAGGCTTCGGCTTTTCCCTATTCAATTTTTGACAGGCGCGTTTTTACCCAAATAATGAGCTGTATTTGTGGAAAGGAGAAACGAGTTGGGGTGAAGAAATTCGAAAACGGATAACTTAAAGCGTTCAAATAATTTATAGTATTTCATCATTCAGATTGCCTGACGATTCTAAGGGGGACCACACCTCGTATACGTGATGTAAATATGATCACTGCATGAGTTAAGGGAAATAAATAATTAGAAACAGGCAGTAAAAGGTCTAATGAAGAGAAAAAGAACAGTGGTCTTTCGAAAGCAAAAAGTTGTTTTTTACAATAGTTTATAGAGTTTTTCAGTAGAGTTTGGTGTGTCCTGTGAACTGGTATCACAAATAATTGGGCATCATTATAATAATAATGATGAAAATAGTGAATCCTCTACCAAAGTCATTAAAATAATTTATAGTTTTCCGCTGGCTTAATAAGACTTTTTCTCTCGTCATAAAGCACATTTGTTTGCGACTTCTCACTGGGCCCACCCGTCGTATACGTGATGTGAATTTTATTCACCCCTCAAGCCGATCAAATGCTAGGCTGCAAAAACCAATGAATAATTATAAATCTGCTGCAGAAAAAGTAAAATGAGGAACCCAACACAGAGTTGGGGATTGTGTGGAAATACCAAGGAGAGCGTCACGGCGGGAAATCCACAAAACACAAAAGCAAATTTGAGAAATGCCAAAGATGCCCGACGAAACCAAGAAATGACATGCCCATGTGCTGCTGCTGCTCCTCCTCTTCGGATGGCATCTTATGGACGTGGAACGAGGTCCAGAGCACGGCGGAAGATGCAGATTGCTGGCGGAGATGGCAGAGGAGGAGTCAGAGCCAGAGAGAAATGTCTGCCAGGCGGAGACATTGCGGCAGACAATGCAATAACACCAGTAATTTTGAGTGTTATTACATTAGGCACTTAAATACTCAAAGAACTGCTAGCTAAAAATATTATAAATTAAATAATAATCCAGGCAGAATGTCTTGTATTGAATGTACTGTTTCACACAACTTAAAACAAATAAATGCAATTTATCCCAAAACGTTTAAATTAATTTATTTTGGTTAGCTGCCACATTTAATGTCTCACCTTTTAGTGTCGACATAAAATTGAGTTAATGAGTGCCTTGAATTAGCAATATAAACCTGATCAGTTTATTAATCTTTAACTAAGCCTAAATTAGGATGACTTTGTGTTAAAAATCATAACACTAAGAGGAAAATATCCCTATTTATTTCCAGATAAAACACACTTTGATAACTGATAACTATAATAGAGAAGATATTCGGAACCTTGCAAACCCGATGACCTCACTGATGTACCCATTGGGAATACCCCATGCAGTTGTCAACAGGAGCCGCTAACAATAACCGTTGATAACACCAGCAGCTCAACCAGAAGCGGAGTCAGCTGAGGCGACAGCAGCCACAACAAGTACCAACACACAGCAGATATTCGTTACGCAAGCATCCAGTGCAGCGCATCTTCAATTTCAGCATTCTTTCGCCAGTCTGCATAGCGCTCCCCTCCACCTCCCCTAAAAAAGAGAGAAGAGCTGCAGAAACCCCCTCAATCTCTGGAGCATTCACATTGATTGCTCCGACTGAAATTCCGCGTGAAAGCAAACACACAGAGCAACGCAGACACCGAGCAACAAAAGCCAACAAATAAAACAGAAAGGAAAAGCGCAGAAAAGTAATAAAATCAACTGAAATTGCTTAACACCCGGCGTAAAGTGATAATGGTTGGATTTATTTATTCGCTTGCAGCTGGGAATACCAGGGAGCGATTTACAGCATTTACGAAACGGGGTTATCAACATTTTGTTTCATTAAAAGGTAGCTCAGGTTGGGTTTGATTGCATTACTGTATTGTAATAAATAGAGAAGCTGTTAATTAATTTTTAATAATCTCTATTATTAATGTAGAATTTGTTGTTATATTTTGAATAATATCTATTATATCGAAAGATAGTTATCAAAATTTTGTTACTTTAAAAGGTACATATGTAGCTCAGGTTGGGTTTGATTGCATTACTGTATTATAATTAACAGAGAATCTTTTATTTAATTTTAAGTAATCTGTATAATAACTCATTTAGAATATGTTATTAAATTTTGAAGAATATGTAATGTTATTAATGTAGAATTTGTTATTTAATTTTTAATAATCTGTGTTATAATGAATGTAGTATCTGTTATTTAATTTTAACTAATCTGTATTATAATTAATGTAAAATATGTTATTTCATTTTTAATAATCTGTATTATAATAAATGTAGAATATATTATTTAATGTTAACTAACTTGTATTATAATGAATGTAGACTTTGATATTTAATTTAAATTAATCTGCATTATAATTCATGAAGACTCTATTATTTAATTTTGAATAATCTGCATAAAATTTAATGTAAAATATGTAATTTAATTTAAAATACCTAGCCTATATCCTGGACATCAATTGCAAGGAAGTTTACATATGTATATTTAACCCCTTAAATAACACAAATTTCAGTTAAAAAAAAAACAACCATATTAAGATATTAATATTAATTTTATTATTTTTTTTTTTCATTGAAATTTCCCCTAATTAAACACAGCTCACTGACTGATATTTGATACTCTCATTTTCTGTGTGTTAATGCAATTTGATCGGCGTTTTGGCCTCGGTTGGCTTCCCATTAATCCTGGCCCACAACGCCGTCTTCCTCGTGTTGTTGTTATTATTATTTTTGCCGGTGGTTGTGCGCAAGTTTTGTCTTTTTCCTTGTCTCGTTTGTCAGACATTTGACAGTTGTTTGTTATTTTTGCACGTTGACTTTTCTCCGCCGATGATGTCTGTCTCTGTCTGTGTGTGTCATGTGTCTGTGGCATATTTTCCATTTTCCCCATTTTCCATGCCCCCACAGAGGTTGCCTAACAGACGCCCACTGAACACAGAAAAAAACTGAGATCTCTTGTAACTTGATCTAATAAAGATCGTTATTTAATATAACATTAATGTAATATTATACTTTTTGTTTTAAGGAAATACTTAAGCAATTTTTCAAGTTGGAATTAATGAGGTCTTAAAATTCTTAAACATTTATGCCATTTAAGATACAATTATTTTTCAACAGAGACTTTCAAGACTGATTAATTTGTGTGCATAAATATTTTTTTACTGTGCACCAACGACCCTCTCCCTCTGTTGCCACATTTTGGATTTCAATTTTTATGGCAAGTCAAATTTTCGGCCTCCTGCATTTATTGCCATTTTCGTAGTGAGCGCCTGCCTGCGTGTGTGTTTGTGTCGAGGAAGTTGGAATTTGCATAGAAAAATGGAAATTAACAAGACCATTTGACTGGCTGTCCATCTGAGCCCGGCTCTGGCTCTGGCTCTGGCTCTGGCTCTGACTCCTTCCCTGTCCCGGTTCCCGGGTAACTTCCCGTCCTGCTCCAGTGTCCTGTTCGTACATTTGTCCGTGTCTATATTTAGCTTTATGTAAACATGTTTGACCAACTGAACTGACTGAATGACTGACTGCCTCAGTTGGGAGGTGCCTCCCCCGTGGAGCCCCATCTCCTTTCGCCTGTGATGTAATCTCGGTAATGCATGCGACAAACTTTCATCTCGAATTGCAAAATCCACGCAATGAACGAAACAATGCGAAACAAAAGATCACCAAAGATTGGCTTACACTGTTTGAATACCAATTAATAAATAATAATTAATTCGCCAGAGGTATTCCCCAGAGGCTTTACATAAACCTCATTTTTGCGATGCTCATTTCATAATTTAATATGAAGGCATTATTTGTGTTTCGCTGGGGATCTCAATCTTTGGCTTACACAGCAGCTGAGGTGAAATTTCAGGCAGTTAAGACGTGTTGTGTCTTTTGGCGATGTTTCCCACGTGACCTCGAAGGCAAACCTCACGTACAAGGATTTCTTTTTCGACTTCTGCGCGGGGGACTCTAGCCTACACCACTTATATAAGTAAGTATTTAAGTATCTTGTATCGTGGAAAGTGAAAATTGATGCATGCATCGTCATCGCCATCGAAATCGGTTTCCTTATGGATTCCAATATTTTTATAATCCAGTCACGGAAATTCGTTTAATCGAAACGGTCGCGATAGTCAATATTGTCGAGATGCCAAAGCATTCGGAGATCTCTCTTTAAACAGAAATCAAATTGAAGGCCTCCTTATTTGCTGAACGAAAACGGAAGCTGCAGTGACGAATGATGTCATAATCAAATAATTGAAAAGGGCACAAGTTCAAAGGAAGCACTGTGCAAATGAATCCGAGCTAGTGACGAAAGTTATGCACGTGCAAGGCTATTCAGATGGGTTTCTGGGTTGGTAAAAAGGTATAGAGAATATTTTCTAAAGACTAATTAGGAAGTATTTCAAGATTAAAGATGTCTGTGAAAATTTTGCGCAACTAGTGACGAAAGCACTAAGCTTAACTTTTAAATCAGGCTATATAGTATTGAATTTGTTGTATTTTAAAACGATTTAATTTAAGTTACCAATACGGGTAGGGGATAGCATAAAGTGATAGAGCTTTTGTAAATCAAAAACCTGTTTTATCATTGATATTTTTAAAGATTTAAATCACCTAGAAATATCGATATAATTAAAAAAACAACAACGTATTTGCTGCATTAAAAATGGTTATATTTAGGTATTATCTTTAAGTCAATAATTTTTTAAAGAACATGTAGAATTATTCCTATTTTTACAAAAAGGGTACTCTAGCTAGTTTTTATACAGCTTTGTATTTCTTGAATTCACGAAATAAAATGTGCTTTCGTTACTAGTGCCAAACTTCATTTATTCTCTTTTTTCAGCTAATGAAAAACTAAAAGCAAATGCACCAAATTGATACACAACACCGAAAGAGAGCCGTAGAAACTAGCTCCTAGTCGGATGAAAAAACAGCTAGAGGGTGCCGTTGCGGAGGAAGGAGTCACTAGCGGAGCACGACGATTTTAAACAGGCTTGGCACAGGCGAGGGTTCGGCGGGGAGGCACAGGAGGCAGCAGTCAAAATGGACAGCAAATACAGTAATTAGATCACAAAACAGACAGTCGAAAAAAGAGGAGAGGGGCAACGGGATAGTGGCAAAAAGAGAAGTCGGAACGTGACCGAAGAGAAGGAAGCTAGGAGCGGAAAATAAAATCAAGTGAGAAGTCGACTAGCGAACACATTGCAGGTCAAGACTTTGGGTTGCAAATAATTTACAGTTTCGTAGGTTGTATACTTTTTGCAGGATCTATGAAGAGTTAAAAAAAATAAGAAATTAAAAATAATTTCCTACGTAACGAATACTTCTTTAACGGTATACACAAATATATCCTAATTATAACTTAAATATTAAAATATAGTTTAAATTACTTTTAGTATTTTTTAAAAAATAGTCTAAGTACATATGTGAAATATTTCTATTTCTTTATATTGTATTTACCATTAAGTTTTATACATTTTAATAATAATTTATTGGGTTGTAAATAGGATTTCAAGGATACAAGGAAAATAAACGAATTACAATGGCCCCAAAGTTAGTTTTTAGTTAATTTCTCCTAAGTGTTTCGCTGTTTATTTATCCTTAAATGTTTGGTTTCTCTTTTATTTACCATTGCACGAAGCTCTTATATAAGTCCCAAAATTAATTAGAGTTTATCGATACAATCCATGTACCTAATTAAGGTATATAAGCTATGCTATTTAAATTAAGAGCCTTATTTAATTGAAAATAACCAAGATAATTAGTTTTCGTCAAGGATATTGCCTTGTAAGGCTAATCCCATTTGGCAGCGTAGCTCACAGGCCAAGTAACGACGTCTCGCAAAAATCTCACTTCCTGCCAAGAAAATATATAAGAAACATAAAAACACAAGCGAGTTGCATGTGCGGCAGCTTCCTAATCGACAACAATAAAAACAAAATCAAAACACAATGGACACATTCGTGTGTGCGAAAAAACTAAACCCAATTACTCAACAAACATAGTAACCTAGTTCATAAAAAGCAACTGCAACAAATGCTGTTAACAGCGGTGGCCGACAAGAAAAGCAACAAATTCATTTTCGCCTCTGTTGTTATTTTTGTTTTAAGTTTTTCCTAGCTCTTGTTGTTGCTGCTTTCCACGAGAAAAGTCCTTCAAGCGTGACAATCACATGGAACGAACGCCGCTGTTGCTGTTGCTGATTTATCGTTTTCATTTTGCAGAGCTTGTTGGATGTTGTAAAAGGAAATGTCAATTCTGCTGCTGCTGCTGCTGTCCGTTTGCCAAACAATACTGGCCAAATAACAAAAACAAAAAAACCCAAAATAGTGGTAGGTACGAGGCAGGAACTGCCGAAGGGGCCATCATCATGCACCCACTAATGTAAGGCACACAACAAATTTCGTTGTTGGCCGACTGGCTACTTGAAAAACATAGAGAATATCGTGTCTTGCCGCTTGGCAGCTGGCCGAAGGGCGCACTTCAAAAATATGATTTACATTTGGCAAGTAGGCTAAATATATACAAGCTGTAAGAGGCTTTAAAATGCTTTAAAGTAGAAATTTTTAAGGAATTAATGCGACTTAGTTCGTTAATTTATAGCTCTACAAATAAAGAAAATATACCCATTACCTTCTATGTTTCACAACTGGAATTATATAGAGTAGAACATGAAATTAATCTTTATATTTACATATATTTTTTCAAGTGGAATCGAATCAGTTTTGGAGATTCTGGCCGCCCTTCGTGGAGACTTTCTCCTTCAAAGAGTGGAAACGAGGCACAGTCTCCTTGCGTGATGTCCAGCAATGTGCCCAATCCTGTTTGGAAGCCCCTCTCCTCAGAGCTCCCTGAAGTGGTTGAGGTGGTTCTGTATTTTTTTTTTTTTTTTGACCATGCCAGAATTTGTTAGTTTAAGAAGAACAACAGGAAAGCCAAGAATCACCGCGGAGAATGCGGAGACGCGGAGAAGACACAAAGCAAAGCGCCGTTCCAGCCTGGGAATGGGAATGGGAATGGGCACCAGAGGGAAGCCATGGTTCTGGTATACATGGACTTGGGAGCTTGGGACCCGAAGCTCTTCGGGGATCGTGAGTCAGCAGAGTTTTTGGCAAAGAAATCTGCTAAGAATACATAAGCCCCAATGATGATTTATTGTTTGGCTTATTAGAACGAGAGGGAGAACTGCTAGGACGGCGATAGGAGATCGCTTTCATGCCGGGGATTTATGCTGTTGACTTTTGAGAGCCGCAGCCGTGTCTTATATTGGAGCTTAGGGACTCACCTCCGGCTAGAACTTTTCACATTATTCCCCTTTTTTTGTGGGTACACAAGAAATATGTAAGTGGGTACATTTTAGCAGATTAACTTGGCAGGGAACTTGCCAAAGTTCGAAGCTAACATTAGTTTATACTAACAGGGTTTTTGTTCAAAAGAAAACGTGCAAAATAATGCAAATTATGAACAGCAATTGTTCGTTAATGGATCATGTTTACGCGCTGCCTAACAAATTAGAAACTATTAAAAAGCATTAGTTAACAGTTTATATAATCTAATCTAAGGGTAAACATAACAACCGCTACGCTTCAAGCAATTAATTATCTTTCAAATTACAGGCAACGGCTTCTTAATGGATCATTTTAAGTATTCATACATCACATAGGAAGTTATAAATTGATGTCTTTAGTCAATTAAACACTATCTCCAATTCCATTTGCCTTAGAGAATGGATGGTGTTATTAATTTTAATAAATTTAATTTTCTTTGGAATTATTTCAAATATTTCGATTCTTTATAGATACTAAGAGCGCGAATCGCTTGCCCCGGGACAGCCTCTGTCCCACTCTTGGCCTTCCGATGGCTTTCTTGGAAACGCGCTCTTGATCGGATTCCGATTCCAATTCGGGCTCGCATTCAATAATAGATTTATGCATTGGCCATGGCAATCTAATACGAGCCACAATAAAAGCTTGAATATGGCCATTTGGCAACACGTCAACGGCGGCCACAGTAACAACAACCACAGCCAAGGCAATGAACGAAACGTGCCAACGTCTAAAGATCGCTGATAACTCCGAATCGAGGGAGTTATAGCCACATTTCGGGTGTGTAGGGGCACGTAGGGGGAGTCGAGTGGAGGACCATTGGATCCAGACTATTGAAAGAAAGTTTTATTTTTGTTTTGCCGCAGGACACTGAGTCCACAGAGTTCGGACCTGACCACAGCTACCAAATCATTTATGTGGGAAAAGCGTATAAACGACAGCCGTGATCGAACTATTAGCTTGAGGAACTCTCTCCCTCTGAACTTCCAGTGCCCTATAGCTTTCCAAACTGCAAACGTATGTATAAGTTACATTATTTAATAATTTGTTCCGATTTACTATTATACGTAATTTACATCTCGATTTTAAATTTATCTTGTGTTTCTACTGGCTTTAGCTGCCTTCCCCTAAAATATTGGTCCTTCGAGCCGGATCTGTTTCTTTTTTTGGTGTTAAAAACCAATAAAAATAAGTACAAAACTTGAAGTCAAGGGAAATATATTCTGTTAATCCGATCTCTCTCTATATAATTATATATTATCAACGTAATAAAAAGATAACTATAATTTAGTTTATATTTTTTGCTATTTAAACTTATACTAAATATTTTATTATTAACCTTTCAGCATTTTGCATTCAGCATTACTGCCCCGTACAAAGCCTAAGCGGTTGTAAATATACATAACTCAGAAGCCCCTGAAGCCTGTCTTAATAAAAAATCCTCAAACTGGATTTTTCGAACTCTTGCGATATTTTCCCCCAGAGAAACTTTTCAGAAAATCTGCATATAAGCTGCAGTAGCTACAACTGCCTACTGTGAATGAGCGCCGATCGTGGGCAGCGGAAAATCAGCAGCCGGTGGAAAATTCAGGTGACCAACCAGGGGAAAAGCGGAGAGGGACTTAGCCAGGCTGCCGCATTTGGTTGACGATTTTTATGGCTGGTTTTTTCTTGGCGTTTGTCTTAACGGTTATTTCTCCTTTTTTTTGGTTGTTGACTGCCATTAGCAATTAATAGTCGGCACGAGAAATTTGCATTGCGAAAGGAAAGTGACAAAAAAAAAAACGACGAAGTTAAAATATGTATATATGGCCAGTAGCGATCAGCGTTCACAGATCACAAATCACAGATATGCAAGGATGCTGGGTGTTCGTTTGGTTGGCTAATTGTTATGTATGTAGGGTATATTTCACGCCGCCGAAAAAGTGATAGTGATGGCGATGGTGAGAGTGAGAGTGACACCTGTTGCGCCTCGGATGCGTGACCGAGGTGCGTGCGCCTGCTGGCCATCAGGCATCAATCCTCGGGCTCATCGGGTTCAATTTGATTCACCTGCCGCAGCCTCACTGCCACTGCCACTCGATCGATCTCTTGCGGGGCAGACGCATTAAGTTTCATGTGCCGTCATTATTTTAAATTATGCACACGAGCGAAACTCGAAAACTCAAACGAGACTCGGCATAAGTCAAAAACTTCATTTGCATACACACCAGCGCACTGTGTGCTGTGAGTGTCTTTGTGGAAAATTGTTTAACACTTTTGGCTCTGTCTCTTTCTGGACTTCAGTTTGATGGATTGTGTGGCCACAGGTTGATGATTTCATTAGTTCCAGGGGAGCGAGAGCTGGTGCTCGGTGCTATAACGAGGCGAAATTAAAAACGGTATTTATAGGTATCTTGAGTGTCTCGAGGATACATTCGAACTGGCCGTCACGAGAGGTGGGAGTGGATTACAACTTATTATATAAGGCAAGAGTTTTGAGTAGAGGACCCCCTCGAAGAAAATACTTTCACAAAGATCGAAAAATAAGTTACCCGATTACAAACACTATCTTTCCTTCTAAACAATATTTAAAAAACTTACTCAATAGTCAATATATTTCAATGCTTGAATGTCAAAAATATTAAGGTAATAATTTAGGTCCTATATACTTACAGTTTTATGACTTCAAAGCCTTTATATCAATTCATAATCAGATAGAGTTCACTGGGATAGGCCATTTGTCATCTGAAATATTAAAAATTATTAAGAGCTTAATTAGTATAATTTCTAGCCAGTAAATTTAGCAACAGAATTTACTCTTAAAAGCCTACCTATACCACACACCTTAAGATACATTAAATACCAACCGATTATTGCAATAATTGATTGACACCTTCCCTTCCCCTTGGTAAATATTTACCCCGAATTGAATCTTTGCGGTTAGCCGAGCTATATATCCATCGTAAAACCCGTGTAAATCAGATCAAATGGATGCGCCACCTCGGCGGCAAGACAAACACATTTCTCATTCAACAGAAATACGCGCCCACAAAACTCCCACTTCGTTAGAAACTATTTCCACCCGCTGATGACACATTACTGTCACTCAGCGTTATGAGCTAAATTTATTGATGCAGCCCGGCGGTTTCCCGGCTTTTCCCCCGCGGCACCCCCCCTTCAATATTCTTCTTAGACCGAAAGAATGTTTAATGTTTTCTTCGTGTCAGCGCATGCCAAAAAGTATTTTTTCAAGAGGCCTCCTCCTTGCATGGGGAAAATGTCACGGGGATCTTTGGCTCTCCGGCGATTTTCCACCAAGTGGAAGGGGGGAAAATCTCATTTGTGCAGCGCGGGGAACGAAAGACAAGACCGGAGAAAAAGACTCATTTCGTAATGATGTTGCCAGGAAAATGAAGGAAAAACACACATGACCAAAGAAGCTGAAATAAAAACAAACGATAAAGGAACGTATATACTTTTTAAGGTGAATGTTGGATACCCTTGGAGAAAGAAATATATAAAATAACAGGACATAGTGTGGGCGTAATATCACACATAGAATGAAAAATATACGATTTTGTTCCTATTAATCCAGTGATTTAGATGTTCTTTTAAATAAAGTCTGAAACTAGCATTTTACGAATGTTTCGATCAATAAAATATATGTCTTAAAGTCCAGAAAGGTGATCAAAGTAATAATGCCAATCCGTAGTTAGGGTATAGAGAAAGAAAACGAAATCGCTGACATCTTTGCTAACTAAAAACACACACTAAAATAGCGAAACGCAGGGCGACAGACAGGGAAAAGCCCCAGTAATTTATAGGAGAATTCCTTCGGAATTTATGTGCGGAATCATGACATAAATTAACCAGCCAAGTGTGGAGCGGCTTGCGTGCTGAAGTGGTTCGGTGGCTCGGTGGGTTAGTGGTGCAAATTGGGCTGATGCAACCGCCCGCGCAGGTATTAGTTGAATTATCATAATTATTTGTAATTATTCAACATTTTGTTAAGCGAATGTAACTAAACGCTTTTTATTTTCGAATCTTCTTTGGCTTTCTTCGCTCTTCTCACTTTCTTCCAGTCACTGGCCTTCTTCCCTGCCTGCCTCTGCGGTAATCATTTAGTTCGAAATCAACTTTTGTTTTTAATTTTATGTAATTGCCGCTTAATCACAGAGCAATTAAAATGCAACGCAAGTTTCGGGGGCGTCCACAGTTTCTGAAGCGTTTCGAGATTTGTCTCGGATTGGATTCGTATTTTTCGTATTTTATTTTTATTTTTTCGGCCTTTTGGCTTTTCATTTCCATGGCGTGCCACGGATAATGGGGTCAAGAGCTTCGCCAAGGAGCAGCTGGCAGGTTGGGTCTCGGGCTGCCGCTGGTGCAACGGTTTTTCCAGCTCCATCGATGAACCCGCATTGCGTAACCATTCATAATTCGCTGTCCACTTGGCTGTCCACTTCAGTTGCACATTTTGCCGTACCGCTCACACGCTCTCCGCCGATCAAGTGCATATAATTATGCGATGAATACCCTATATATAAGGGCAAGATACACGGGTCCCAGCGTTCTGGGAAATTCTTAAATCCGTTTCATTAAGATTCATTTAAATACCTTAAGTGTAATATTTATATTCCCCATTTTAAAGTAGTAGTTTTCCCCTTAAAAATGCATTTATCCCTCCTAAGTTATGTATAAAACCAACCTAAAAACGCAACCTATGAATATTCTTTTGTATTTTTTTATGAATATCCTATGCTTATAAAACAAATCAATTGCATCTAGAAACCATTTCCCGCCCATAAACCAATAAACAATTAAGTGCTATAATGGTAATCAAGCTAATGGCCCCCTATTACTCCATGAAAAGCGGTTTCAGAGCATCTCAGCAGTCGGACTGGGCATTTTCCTGGCTTACGGCCGCCTTCCTGGCGTTTCTGGGCCACCGAAGTTCGTGTTTGTTTTCCACGGCTCTGAACTGGCGGCGGCGTCCACCATTTAAATTGTCTTCAAAAGCGCACATTACATAATTAAGACAGCAGCACACCAGCGGCCGGCATAAGCAGATAGCAGCACAAATACAGAAAGAGTCCGGCGTTTTTAACCGGCGCTGTCTGTCCGGCAGTTGAGTTGCCTGACTGACTGACAGGCCATCAACTTCAACAAAATGCTCAACACCTCGCCGAGAGCCGCTGGAAGAAACGCAAGAAAAAGGCCGAACGAACAGCCAAGACTTTCCCACTTGGAGCAACTCTATTTTTTCGATGCATCATCGCATAATCAAAGAGTCGTAAAAACCAATAATCATTATTAAGCAAAACAAGCCAATTAATGCAACAGCCGCTGCAAAGCAGCAGCTGTAATTAAATGAAAATAAAACGCCACAAGATTTGGCCAACATTGCGACTTGGCCGGGAGCGAGACAAGTCTATTATGGGGCTTTCTGAGCACCGAATTTTATATTATAATTATAACAGCTCTGGCAGACCCGACTGGCTCCCAGTTCAAATATTTTCGCTAATTTTGCCATTTGCGTGTCATAATAAAACGATAAACTGTAGCGGAAGGCCGCAAAGGAAGTTGCAAGTCTGAGTTTTCAGTGAATGGAAGCCTTAATTACCCTAACACTGATATTTCTGGGGCAGATATATAACAACTGGGGGTTTATGTATTTATTGGGAACATGTTTCTCTATATTTACAAACTAATTTATATTTTAAGTACTGCAATTATTTACTTTGTTTATTTTTCTTACTAAGCCAGACTTATTAAAGGATGTAAGTATAAACTTATTTCCTTATAGAACATTTATGCCCAAGAAGCTCTGACCAAAGACATTGGAATTACTAAGATGAATAACAGTCATACATTCGTCTTATATAATCGAAAACTTTTTAAGGAATGTAATTTGTTGAAGTATTATAATTACAATATTAACGTCTAATTAAATTTGGTCAATGTTAATTTCTACCTCTACGAAGGGTATCGTGAATCGACGAAATAAAAAACCGGAAAGAATGCCGACTGTCCCGCGTGTCCATTCCAATTAGTGTGGAAAATAAAGTGGAAAATTGTCAAATTGATTGGGCATTGGGCGCGGTGGGACCGAGAATGGGTGAGAAATATTAAACGGAGTGCGTCCTGTTGCCGCAATTTACAAATCAAGTTTGCTCGCATTGAAAATTAGTGAAAGTTGCGCCCAAGTTGTGGCTGCTGGTTGGGTTGTTTTGGGATTTTCTTTGCCTATTTTCTTTTCCTTACCATTTATTTCTTTTCGTTTTTTTTTTTTCTTTTTGGCGTTGGCCAGTCGGAACTCGGAACGGTAGCCCAAACCTAGGGCAATATCGTGTCGGCGATCGCCGCCAATCGGATAGGCGGGGTGATCGATGGGGAAAAAGTGCGGGGAAATGGGGAAAACTCCAGCGGCGAGCGCAGGTCCGAAGGGCAGCTGGAGGTCAGAGCTAATTGATTGGGAAACCATTTCTCGGATTTAAAGTCTTTGGCCGCCATTAACAAGCATCGGAAACACATGAACCGGCCCGTGGCTAATCTGGTTAATTCCATTAAGTGGCCGGGCGCAGATCCAGAGATTTGACCATAATCGGGTAATTGGACGGATTGTTTCAAAATTAACTCAGGCTGTGAATCTGGGGGGAAATCTTCATCTTTAGTGCTGATCCATCACAGGTGAAATTTAAGTTTTAACGTTGATCGAAGCTTAAGGCAGTTTAAGTTAAAATTTGAATTAATAAAATCTTTTTTCGCAAGCATCGAGTATCACTTGGGGGATTTTTTGCAAGACTTCGAAATTTTAGTTAAATTTGGGCCAAAAGGTTGAATTTCATATAATTTGTATATATAGGTTAAGGTAGGTTAAAGTGGTGGGACCCTCTCTTGGGCCTCCAATTTGATCCACACCCTCTGCTTCATAATTTGTACATAGATTTAATTAAATTATAATCTACCAATTATTTAAGCTTAAACTATAGGATTGACCCCAAACTTAACTCATCTGATCTTGGAGGCATTGCATGACTTTGGTTTCCCATGACTAATTCAAACTATTTCCAATCTCCAGCCAAAACTCTTTCACCTGTTCAAAAATTCAGCAATTCGACGTGCATTTCATTTTGAAACATTTCGCAGTGCGTCTCATCCAAAGTTTTGGCTGTGGTATTCCATCCGAAGCTCAACTCAAGACTTGGTACCATTTGTCAAGTTTGCCTTTTCGAGTGCTGAATTTTTCATGTGCATTTAATTAGTTGAATTATGGCTGCGAAATGTGGCGACTGGCCACTGGCCACTGGCCACAGTCGGAGCAGCGGCTTCAAACATTACAATCTAATAAAAAGCTGGAGAAAATAAAACTTAAAAATACAACTTAATGAAAATGAAGTAAACACTCTGTGCGCGGCCATATTGTGCGACAACTTTCGCGAAATAATTTTTATTGACTCCCGTCCAGTTGGACAATGGACCCGCTTGGGATGTCAGTCGGAAAAATCGCACGAAATCACCTTTCGCCGTTTTCATCCTTATTTTTGTTGTTTTTCGCGGGCGGCTAATTACAGGGGGAGTGAGACGTCGGGGGCTGACAGCTAATCTTTCGATTGTTTTTCAAAATATTTTCGTTTTGAAAAGCAAATTGGCTTTCGGACACAAACAATTTAAAACAAATAATTACAATAATTAATCCCATAAATCAATAAACAGAAATAGAGACCACTGAAGCTGATGGTAAAGCAATTATTTAATCATTTGTGTATTATTTTTACCACAATGCTTACACGTAAGGTAACTTAATCAGCAAACACCTTTCACATATTGTCAACTGAATTTATTTTTGGCCTGCATAAAAATGAAATGCGAAAGTGAGAGATTCAGCAAAATAGGATCCTGATCAATCATCGTAGGCAAAAAGCGGAAACACCTACCTGAATTCATTATAATAATTTTGAAAGGGTAATTACCAGACAGACTGATTACCTCTAATTGTCTAATACACCCTAATTGGGCATTCTCGCCGAGTTCTCAAACCTTTCTCCGCGCTCCTCAAGTGCGTTAGGTGGCTGGGAGAACCTGGGGGCGTGGGCCGGCGGCTTCGGGCTGAAAACTTAATTGAAACTCGGCCCAGTTCCCCAGTTCGGCACTCCGCTCCAGCCGGCGCATTAAGCGAACGAAAATAAACAAAACCGAAAGACAACAAAATAAAACCGCAGATAAAAAGATCTTGAGATTTTCCACAATTATTTTGTATTTTTCGTCGGCAACGGCGGCAACAACAACTTGACCCAGTTACATTTGTTGATGTTTTATTTTTTTATTTTTTTGTTTAACATTTGTGTGTCTTTTATTCTGTTCTTCAGCCCTGTGATTAGTGACAAGAATCGTTGGTAATGAGAGTAGCGGAGTAGAGGAGACCTCCGGAGAAGAGATGTGGAAAACTCCAACAAATCTTTTGTGGGTCGCTTTTGTTTCATTTCATTTTCCGAAACTGCCCGACCATAATTAAAAGATTGCCCGCGTAATTAGCCGGCTCAGGTGAGCCTAGCCGAGATTTATGTGCGGAGTGTAAAGTTCAAACATTCGAAGCCAGCTTCTCTGAGGTAAGGTACACCATTGCTCGTGGTAAAGTAAAGGGCGTAATTAATTTTGAAGGACAAGTCTCTGAATCATTAAAAACGAATTTACTGAGGTCACCGTTTCAGACAAGAGTTCAACGGAGCTTGACTACTGGTTGCAAAGAGAAAAACTATTCACCAGCATGGATTGGAGTAATGAGAACCTTTTATGTATCGCATTGAGGCATAGTTGATACCTAGTATCTTATATTTTGGCTGTATATATTTTGGCAGAAGCACCAAGCCTCTGCTAACACACTCACAGTAAATAAACAACGACCCATTGCAGTCGAATTGTATTTTTTTGTAGCCAAGTCAAGTTTAAAGTTTAATAAAGGCTTTGATTAGGACAGTGGCAGTGGTGTCCAAGCTTTGACCAATTTCTCGAAATAATTACTGAATACCAAATAGTCTTTCTCTTTCGATTCTGTATATATTCCCCCTTCGATTATTCGTCCTGTTCGGATGCTTCGTCGCCATCCATTTCTATGTTCTCGTTTTCATACTCATCTTCCAATTCTTCGAATTCAACACACTGACTTTGCCTACGCGGCCATTTCGTGGCTGGGAATCGCTCATCGTGGAGCTTTCGATTGTGAACGACCAGGAGATGTTGGTGGAACTCACGGTGCCGCTGCAGACGCTGTTCTATGAGTACGATTCTATCCTCGCAGGAGAGAATCTCAGCTTGCTTCCCTGCAATCCGGTCTCGGATAATGTCCGCCAGGGGTTTCCTCTGATACTCTGGCAGATCTCTCTGGAGGCGTTTCAGCTCGCCCTCCAGATCTTCGATCTGTATCTCAAGGTCCTGTATGAAAAAGGTAGCATTTTCGTGATCCTGTATAGCCGCGGCATAGGCTTCTGTGGCCTCTTCTAAGGTGGGCCAGGTGGTTTCCTTCTGCCAATCGGCTGACATCGCTTTCCATGCCAGTTGCACCTCTTTGGGTATGGTCTCTATTGGCGTCTCCATATTGATGTGACTACCACATTTTTTGAGATTAAGTATAATGAAAGAAATATTGACGTGTTCCTATAATGCTTGCTTGCTTTTTGTACATTTTAGTTCTGACCCACAGTTTTTAACAGTCTAAAATTAATGGATGATGAGAGCCATTTCCCCCCTAGATTCTCAGCGGGAGTGATGAGGCAAGTACTTCCGACTGGCGATTATCTGAGCAAGAGTTTCTGGAACTCCCAGCAGCGAGGCACGTGCCGCAGATTGGAGAATTGGAAATCTCTCGATGACGCAGAAGAAACCGAGCTCCCAGCGAAAGTGAGACGCCGATACACCGGCCAGAGTCTAATCAGTCTCACTGCAACGCGACGGTGAAGCCAAGTAACAAAGTAACAAGTACATATCATGCTCGGGCCCCGAAGATTTAAACTCTCTTTCTGTGTCATTGACAGACGCGTCTTTCCCGTGGTCTTTCTTCTGCTTCTGCTGTGTTCGACTGTTTTGACTGACAAATGAAAATCTCAATTGGCTATCGCCAGACAATCAAAAGACGAGGAGACAAACAGCCATGAGAAGTCGTCTGTCGGCGGTTGCAAACTTTACACACATTACGGCCGAAACGAAACGAAATGAAATGAAATGACAACGACTGCAGCACAACATACGAAAATGTACTTTCACTCATCGGCTTTTTTGTTTTTTGTTTTGTTTTCGTTTTTGTCTTTTTCAATTTTGAAAACGTCATCGTGTCGCAGATAAAATAACAAACCCCGGCCCCCGAAGGAAAAACAGACAAATGCAAAGATCTCCGGCTGATTGATGTCAGCCAAATCTCATCTGCTGCGTTTTCCCAGGCTCCTCGAGAAATGGTCAGGGGTTGTCACTTCAAAGCAGAATGTATGCAGTCAGTCCGTCGCACCTCCGATTTTTTGCTTCGAGATCTGCCCAATTAAATGCAAATTTTCTTGCTTTAGAAATCGATGTCAAACACACAAATGCACAGGAAATAATCCTTTAAGAATTTATGATTTTTGTGGAAGTTATCCAAAACCACATTTTTGTATAATTTCTTACTGAATTGCTTCGCAGAGTTGTCCATTTTTTAGTTCCTTTCTCAAGGATGTTTTGCGACTTAAATAAATATCTTTAGGTATACAAAAATTTTAATTTGTTATTTATATTTGTACATATTTTTTTACATTATAAAACATTCAAGTATTTTCTTCTGTGTCTCAAAACACACACACTTGCAAAGCAAAGAGAGAAAGATGCAAATGATCTTTTCTCCAATTTTCCTCCGGCGACCACCCACATGGACAGTGGGCGCCACAAAAGTCTCACTTGCCAGAAAGCCCGCAGAAACCACAGTGCTGGCCACAAATTTATGCGCATTTCGATGGAATCGCCAAAACGCTGAGTGGGCGTGGCCAAGGTGAAGAGAGGGGGCGGTGGAGAGTCCAGTGTACTGCAGCCCCCTAAGCATTTTATTTATTTTTTACATTTCTTATTCGTATTTTATTGGTTTTATTGCCGTCTTATTTATTTCGTTTGTTTTGCTCGTTTTTTCCGGCTTTTTGTGGCTTGGCAGCGAAAGTAAGCAAAACAAGCGGCGTTGAGGTGTAAGCGATTGTGGAAAATGAAAATTGTGTGTTTGGTCTATCATTTCCATGGAAATTATGCAAGATACGACCCTGGTAATTAATGGAAATTCTACTGCCGGATTTGATTAGGGGGAGGGGAATCTATGGGGAATTAGTGTCAAATTTAATTATACCGAGTTCTCTGTTGTTCTAAGATTAATGGGAAATTATGAGCTCAGTGATTTTTATGGCAAAATAAGGTGAAATAAACAATATAAAACAAGAAAGTAAGCTAACTTCGGTACGGCGAAGTTTGAATACCCTTGCAGCTTACACTTGGATCATTATGGATTAATAAAATTTTATCAAATGGAAACTAAAACTAACAGCAGTTGTATACAATAATTATACATATAAAAATTCGGTTTAACATTACGTATACCTAATATTTCCCCAACATTCCTATGGCAGCTATATGATATAGTCATCCGATCCGGCCCGTTCCGACTTATATAGAAGTGAGAGCATATAGAAGCTTACCTGCAAAGTTTCATTCAAATAGCTTAAAAACTGAGGGACTAGTTTGCGTATAATAGGACAGACGGACGGACACTGCGTTGCAAACTTCTGCCTGAAATTATAATACCCTGCAAGGGTATAAATATAGAGTTTGTAGGCATATTATTTCTATCTTTTTGAAAATATTTAAAAACTGCACTTGTTTTTAAATTTCAGTAAATGAATAAGAACTGATTTTAAGTCTTCTGTTATTTCTGTAGCTTAAATTATAATCGAATAACAGGGTAAAAAAAAATTCCCTGGAATGTGACCCTTAAAATTCAATCATCGTAAAATAATAATACAATATCGTGCCGCATGATTTACCGCATTTACCCCCCGGAACACTCTGCCACAGAACAGGCCCCGGTCGATTTATATATAGCCTCTGCCGATTCAAATATTTCATTCACAAACATTGAGTTGGCAAAAAAAAAAAACAGAGACCGAGACAATCCAAAACGCAAACACGGCAGAAGCGCAGCATGTTGCACTATATATATGTCTACCGTTATGGCCAAGGTTCGACAAACCGCAAAATTTATGAACTCGCAACTCAGTTGCAGATTTTCTGTGGAAGTGGATGTGGAAGTTGCAGAGTCGAGAACCATTTGCTGGCAGTGCAATTTTCGGACTCCTCGTAACCTCGTACAGCAGCATCGTCATCATCTCTCTTAATTACGTGGCTCAATTGCCCGAAATTAATGTGTTTCGGTTTCCGTTTCTGTAATTAAAATGAGAGTCCACGGAGCAGAGGGGATTCCCACTCGAAGCAGGTCAAGCAGTTAGCTCTTGAAAATAACTCAAACTTGACCTTAATCGTAATTTGTGCACAATTTATAATTTATATTTTATTTTGGTTTGTTTTCTTTGCTATTCACTTTCAATCAGCGATGAGAGAACTTAATAATGGGTAATGCCCTTAAAAGCTGAAGATTTGTTTGTATATAATATTTCATGTTACAAAAATAATTGAATTATTAATAAAGATACAAACACTTTTAGATTTGCAAATGACAATCTTAGAATTACTTGAATTCCCCGAATGTTTTTGAGTTAATTTGCTCATACTTTGGAAACAATTATTTTGAAGGTTCCAGCTGGTTGCATTCCCCTTTCTTGGGTTAATATGCAAATTGAATTTTTAACTATCAAAAGAAATAATGGCAAATCATGGCAGAAAAGTACCCCACAATTTGGCCAACATTTCGCCGGCCGCCTCACCCTGAATTCGCAAAAAGACAAAGCCGCAATTGTCTCTGAGAGATTACAATTGTTCGCAAATATTGCTTGGATCTGCAGTTTCTTGTCAATTCACGGGCTTTAATTGCTGTTTTCCATTTCTGAGCTCTGCCGTGCTGTGTTGCATGTTGTTAAGCGAGCCAGACACTGTGAATGATATATGGCCTGCGGCAGAGCCTATCCTCCCGGAGAGCCGGTGCTTTTGGCCTGGTCAAAAGATTGATGGTGTTATGCAATGCAAAACCCTTTTATTTTGAGACGGGGAGAGGGAGAGCGACCTTATCGGCAATGCGCATCGTGGTTCGAAAAGTTTTTGCGGCCGGGCACACGCAAATATCAAAACTGAACTCCATTGAACCCCTCCGAGTCCCGAGCCCCCGGCTGCCGTTTCCATTTCCCCAAGCGAAACAAAGACCCCGCCAAGGTAATGCCAAAATCCGCTTTGAATTAAAATTGAAATAAAAATACAACAAACAAAAAGAGGAAAGCAAGAGAAAATGTTATCATTTGGCTAATTTTTTGTTTCTTTTTGTTGGAGTCACGCAAACATGAAGCCAAGGCAAAGTGCAAAATGTCGCGGCATTATAAATTGAATTGGGGGAAGGTCCTTAAGCTCCTGCCCGGCCAAAGCCGAGGGAGTCCCGCCGAAAAACACTCACTTTTCGCCGAAAAATAAATGAGAAATAGAAAAGCAGAAAAATAGAGAGAGAACTAGAATAGGGGAAAACCAAATAAAGTTCATTTGCCGCAGTCTAGACAACAACATTTTTGCACAACTGCAGAGCGCTCTTCGGGGTGAGATTTTCGGGGTGCGGCTGCCAAAAAGGACATTAAATCATTCAGCCGAATGCAGGGCCAAAAATTTGAGAGCCAAGGCGAAAAGCCAGACAGACAAGGCTGTGGCTGTGTCAGTACACTAAGAGATATAAATCGGACATCGAAATTGTGGATTTAACAAAAGGCATTCCAACTGAAACAGAACACATTTCATAAGTCTAAAAATGAGTATTTTTCCCAGCCTAACGATCTAATATAATATACACTTTGAATAGTTCTTAGATTTAAAAATGTATATTATTAATTATAAATCTCTGTCCTATTTACTTCTTTCTGTAACGTAAAGCTCCCTGATCAAAAATACCTTTTTAAACAGTGGTTGTCTCAGTGTAGCCGTGTCTGGTTTTAAATCTATGAGAGCGTGTATCTACGTGTATGTGCTTGGCTTTGTATCTGTGCTTGGGCTGCGGCAAATAATAGTAATTTGGCTAATTCAGAAATTGCAGCTCTCAGGCGTTGTTCGTATTTGTTGTTTGCTCCTAGCCATGAACTTGAAAAAGGTTTCCCGATTCTCCTTCTCCGTGATTTTCCGCTGGCCGGACAAAGTGAAAATTAACAAGCCGGGAAAAAACGGATGCCAGACCAAACAAAAAGAAAAGAAGACAGCACACACTCGTCCACAAAAAATAAGTGCTCTTTTCACAATTACATTTAAATCGCAAATATTTCCGCGAGATGAGCTTTTTGTTTTATTTCGAATTATATCGTTAAGTTAACAATTGTCTAAAAAGGTTCCAAGAAACTTTGATATTTTTATAGTTAAGGAGACAATTTAAGAATACTTTTGAATACAGAAAAATAAATTTATTTTATAATAAATCTCAGAGTTTTTAGAACATGCAAATCATGATCTCTCCTCTGTACTGATTGGGCTTAGCGTTTTCAATTAAATTTCAAACGGCCAATAGGCTGCGCAATCAGGCAGAACATCACCCAGAGCCCAGTTAAGAGCAGAATCAATGCTGGGCAATAAATATGCCAGCCTTCGACTTGGCCTCCTTGCCAGTTTTCCGACTCATGTGATACCGAGCCATGACGCAGGGAAAATGGCCACAAAAGCTGGGGCGTTGCCATTGATTCACCGGGGGAGGCGTGTCCATCTGGACGATGGGGCGTATGAGTAATCCACACTCGGTGCTCGTAATGCAAACGCCTCCTTGGCACTCTGCCGCTGCAGAAAGTGTTTGTTTGCAATGGCCAGCAACTCTTCAGTGGCTTTAATTAAAGACCTGCGCGGAGGGACTCTGGCATTCGTAGCACAGATTTTGCAATGCGGAAGTCCGAGGTCGAATGAATGAATTATTATGCAATTAGCAATTAGCATCAATTGAATTAGAGTCCGAGGAGTCGTTCGCTGGCCAAATCCAAGTCCACTCGACTGGGTCAACCGTTCATCAGCCGCCGCCAGATCTTCTGAATGGGAATCTCCGCCCGGCGGGGCTCCAGGGTAAGCCCATCATCTCCGCCATCGACAGCCTAGGCCTTTGTTTACCCACTTTGATGCAACGTTTGCGCTGTGCTGTCAAAGAAATAACGAAACGATTTGCTCATCTGTTCATATTTGCATTTCGCAATGGTCTCGGGGGGCAGAGATGCCTCCGCTTCTCGGCTTCTCCTCATCCCCCTCACCAGAATGCAGCCAGCTCGAGTGTGCTAAAGATTTCGCCATGGACCCGGCGACTTCTACGACCTCTCAGGGCCTGAACTCCACCACTCGAGCAGCCACATAACGTATTCCCCGCTGGATGCGGATGATGTAAATCGTAGCACAAATCGCTGCACACGGACAAATTGTAGCTCTTGCTAACATTATGGGCTTAAGATCTTAGTAATCATTTTGCTTTCACGAATATCTCTTCAACTTCAAGCATATGTTATGCAACCAAAGAATGGAGCTTCAAAATCAACAAGTTTTGTGACCCCAATTAATTTAACGATTTTTTTAAGACATCTTCAGCTTAACAGAAGCCGTAAATTCTGAAAACACTCCTTTGGTTTGTGCTTTAACAAATTTTGCGTAACTTATTTAAGTACCACAGTAACCAAGAAACCAAACTTTAAAAACAATTTGCAAAAGAACTTGCTTAATATTAATAACTATTTCTTGTTAAGCTTCAATATTTGATTACATATTTTGGAATTGTGAGGTATGTATTTTGTGTCTATTTTAGGCAAACTATTTCCTAAAAAAACACTTTAAATATTGAAAAACAAATAAAAACCTTTAATTACCTGATTTGTAAACCTTAGTTTCTGCTTTCGGCCTGTTTCGAAGATGTATGTTAAAAACTTTATTTAATGCTAGTTTTTAATCTCAAAAACTCTATTTTTTTCTTTGCCTGTACGAGAAAAGAAGCTGCGTCACTGGCTCAAAGATCTGGTCAAAGTCCAAAGCGCCGAGCTATAAATAGGCAAACGGCGAACTGCAAACAACAACTGCAGTGTGCAGAAACCGAGAGGCAGAAACTCATGCAGAAACCCATGCAGATCCGCAGATCCAGCGGAGACTGCGATCTTCTCCTCCGATTCCGATTCCGACTCAGGGGCTGCCAGCTGAAAGCAATCCGGCTTAATCATGTGAGAAGCGACCAGGCCAGCGAGCAGGGAATGTGGCCGAAACGCAGCCAACGAAAACAAACGGAAAGAAACTTGCTGCGGAGCCGCAACTGAAATCGAGTTTGGCTCCACTTAGTACCCGCGCTAACCCAACTCCACTCTCGGCCGGCCCAAAACCCGACCGAACTCCACTGATCCACGGATCGGGTTCTCTGGCCCGATCTTCTGTTTCTCTCGCATATCGCATGACTCAACCAGCCGCCGGCTGGAGAAGGTGGAAGATGCAGCCAAGTGGAGAGACAAATGCATTCAAACAGAAGATGGCTTTGTGGCCATCTACAACATAAAAAAAATTCCTGTTGAGTTTCAGAGCCCAATGTATAATGAAAGTTCTCTGTCATTATTGAAATACATTTTTGGGCCCACAGGAAAAGAAACCAGAGGTTCACTGAAAGGTCTACCTTGGTTTTCTATTTATAATTGCATTTAAATATTACAAATATGATACAGAATTAAACAATTTGTAAATGCTGACAGAAGATCTTTAAGATCTCTAGTCGCGTTCTCAAATGGCGTTCTTTTAGAAAACTGAGAACTTTTTCTTGTTCGGACTAGGACATTAACACTCTACTCCTTTGAGCCAAATATTTTAAATGCAGAGAAGCAAGTCCTCCCCTCCTCATTCCTTCTTACAGATGGGATAAAGTTTTTCTTATAGACTCACCAACCAGCTTCCCTGGAACACCATTAATGGTAGTTAGAGGTAGAGAGGTAGTTGTACAGTCAGCTTTATGGTAAATAAGTTAAGTTATTTAAAAGTTATTATTATAAAATAAATTAATAAGTGCAGCCATTACGCTTCTAAAATCTTCAGAGGTTGCATTACACTTGAAATCAAAGAATCATTCAACTTCGTCTCGGGTTAGAACACCCCGACTTACCAAAGTTTAGAGTCACAAAATCGAAACAAGTTGAAAGCTGCCGAAGTGCGGAAAAGTTAGGAAAAGCGAACTGGCTTTTCTGCTGGCTGCGGCAGAGGAAACGTTATTTCCAGGAAATGCACTTAACTCTTTCGTCTCATTCGCCGACTGCTTTTCCTCCTCTCTTCTTTCTTTCCCTCTCGGGCTGAGCGTTAAATTTGAGGACCCAATATCGCCAGGAACTTTCTTTTGATGAAGTGAAAAATGGGTATGCGAAAATGCGAGCTGGAAGAGCTCAGTGCCGCGGAAAAACATTAGCGACGGGATGTGAGAACGAAAGCGAAACAACAAGTGAAGTGCACGGGAGGGATCTTACCAATTCAGAGATTCCAAAGTACCAGAAAAGCTAATGCCGTGCAGCTAATTAAACCCGAGCTGTGAGTGTGTGTGTGTTTGTGGTTTTCTTTTTTGTTTTTCCAGGGGCAGAGGTTGCGGGTGGCGGCTGCTGCTGCAGCAAGGGAAAGCACTAACTGCAACATCAACAACGGAGAGGCAACCAGAGCAGCCGAGGCAACAAAGATGAGAAATCGCCGGCTTCCTGGCTTCATGAAGAAATGAGTCTAGGAAAAACTTGTTCATCTTCAGCTCTAACGAGCTAACGGAGCGACAAGCGGGCCAACTCCACTGACTGATGGACTGGCGGACTGGCGGACTCCCAGACTCTGTGTCTCTGTTGGACGGACGACTCCGAACGGTTCCACACAAAACGAGACGATAGGTAAACACAGGCAGCTACATGGAGCTGCAACGACGCGGCAGCGGTACAAGTAGCAAATGGCAAGTGCAAGTGTAACAGCAGCGGACTCCTGTACTTTTCCGAAGATGGTCTCGTGATCACGGGATCCTCACAGCTCAAATTATCAAGTTGTTAACAAAAATGTTACGAAAAATAAGGTAAACAAAGCCTTTAGAGTTTATAGAGTATGAGTATGATTTGTATAATTTTACCTAAGCGAAATAGCGCTTTGAAACGTTTTTAACCAAGAGAATATCTATAATATTTAATTCATATAACTAAATAGATTGACTGACTTCTCAGGTACTCGCCCATAACATCGACTCACGAATCACGCTCGCAGCCCATCCAAAATTAAAGGTTTAGGTTGGCTGGATCGCTGGATAGTTGGGTATGGAATCCCTCAGAGGGTTCGACGCTTGGGCGGAGCGAGTGCGAGGTGGGGGTGTCAGCTGAGGCCTTGCCCTGGCCAAGACAATAAACAAATAAATTACACGAAAGCGGCTGCCACAGTTTGAATCTTTTCAACAAGATAATCACAATGAAGCGGCACGAAATGTGCAGCAATGTGGCATCCTCATTAACCCTCCGCTGCTTGGGCCCCCGTGTACCGTACACCCCTTAGCCCCGTCTTCGGGCCGCAGCAAATATCTAAGCCCGGCGGGAAAGTGAAAGTCATGGCGAATCCCAGTTGAATCGCAGACTGCGACTGCGATCCTCAGAAGCTGGCAAAAGTAATTGGCCAGGTCGCCACTTGGGTTAATTAAAACGCACTTTGTGGCCGAAAGGAAAAGAAGAGTCACCGAGTATCTGGCCACATGACCACATATATCGATATGGCAAGAAATGTAAATAGCCGAGTGACCACAAAACCGCGAGATACGCATCCGTGAGATGCCTTTGAAATGTCTAAGACAAATTAATTTGCACGCGCCACCAAGACGGGGCGATTGGGCCGCACTTTTCACTTCTTCCGCAATAAACAAATCGCTTGCGATGTTTTATATTTTTATTTTTATTTTCATTTTTCCTTGGCCGTGCGCGAGCGAGAAAGTATAGAAAGCTGCTCAATGAGATTCAATAAATTTTCTCAGGCGGCAGCGACTGCCACTTAAAGCCGAGCTGATAGCTATATTTAAGTCCATTTTCCCCTCCGGCCGAAAGGCTCTTTGTGGGTCAGTCGATCAGGCTGCTAGTCGATGTCGTATTCCATGTAGGAGGAGGCTTCTAAAGCGCATCCGAGTCCGAACGAGGTGTTTCTGAGTGAGTGGAGTGGCCGGCCGGCGGCAAGTGGGTCAGCCCATGGGTTCTTGACCCCGCACACTCCGCCCATCGCAGCTAGAGCTTGAATTGAAATTTAATCAGCAAAACTCTGGCAGGAAATGGCAGATAGGCATTGGCACTCGACCATGGAACTACCCAAGAGTGAGACCTAAGCTATTTTTAAGTACAACGCTCAAAAATCTCTGTCTAAGAACACCCAAGGGATATTTACTTAATTAGTTTGAAGAAGCTGAAGCATTTGCATAGACACATTTGATTGTCGAGAATGTTTTCCTCGGTGATTTGCAAGACTTGGAGTGGTTAAGTGACACCTTTGCCGTTTCTCACACCTTGGACACTGGCAGAACACTTCCCTTTCGAGAGTGCTGGGTATGCAGCTCAGAATGTAGGCACATATATCGTATAGTGTGACAAAATGAGTGGCCACTCGGATGCTTTTCGGGCCCAAACACTTGGCCTCGACGCGTGGGCATGACAGGTTGGTTGGGTTAACCGAGAGCCGGGCAACCGGAGACCCGGACGACTCAATAAACTAGCTCGGCTGGCTTATTGACAGCGGGGACAGCCGCACATTGTGCGATTCGGCGGCGATTCTGCGATTGTGCAATGGGTGGCACATGTGGCAGGCACTCGCAGCAAGTGGCAAGAATCTGGGAGATCGAGACCAACTGGCAGCTGGCCGGTCGGGGCAGACCTTGTTGGAACGGTAAATGTCGTACACAGAAAACAAGGTTCAAACTTTTGTTGTCCAAGGTTTTAAAACTATTATCTTGAACAGCGTATGTTATTCTTTTTTATATTACAAACTAAAGCATATTCTCTTTAATCGTTAAAGATTGCATACAAACACCGAGATAAGTGAATATTGGTAATATTACCTTTTAAAGTTAACAATTTAATTTTAAAGTAAAATAAAAATGTTTTCCACTGTTGTAAAATATGTGTGGGCCAACGACAAGGTAAAAAGGAGCTGCTGCAACTGGGGGAGATCGAGGCGGTGGAGGAGGTGGGCTAGTATTACCGGAGGCCCACATTGACATGCTCTGAATACTGTGCATTGTTGCTGCTCCCGGTGCCGGTGCTAGTGCCGATGCCCATGTGGCACTTGCAGCAGTTGCCAGAGTCTTGAGAATGGCATTTTGATTTATTGGCTGGTTCCTGAGCTTCGATTGCACAATCGCCACCAAAAACTTTTGCGACTATAAAACGCAGCCTGTCGGCGGCTGGCGGGGGCCTAATGCATTTTTTCCCACAATTTGCAAACAATAATGAAAACTGGGCTCTCCGGCGGCGGCTGCTGTTGCCTGGCTGCCTGGCTAATTAAATCAAATAAGCCATGCAAACCGCATTAAAAATGCAAAAAAGGCTACACAAAAACGCGAGCATACTGGCAAAACAAATAAAATTGGGAAATATCGCATTAGCGATATAACGCCTCGAACGGTTAATGCCCTAGCCGTAGGATTTTAATAGCTTAGACGCAACTCAATTTCAAAATATGTGAAATACAATAAGGAACGAAGGTGTTTGTTTGGTTTACTTGACAAGGAGGATAATACTTCTTAAGCCATTGCTTAGTATTTGTAGGACAATATTGAATAATATATTGAAGGTTTAATTTTACAGGAAGTGCACCATCTTTAAAGAAACTTTCCCAGGCCAAAGCCAATTCCACAGCAATTAGGCTCGCCCAAAAAGGGTAGCACACAAGGTAGCAAATAAAAAATTACACTCGACTGCATGCCACAAGTGGCCTGCACTCTGCCAAGTGGCCAAAAGTGTCCAAAAGTGCTTCCAGCCGGCCGGCAACGACCGATAAGAGACCGAGACAACAGAAATATGGTCACAGCGGCAACAAAAACAACACATGCAGCGGGGAAACAACAAAATTGGCAACAAAAAGGCAACCAATTAAGGCCAATTTAGTTGCAGCAACGCCAAGCGGCAGCGACACAAGAAATAATCACTGGAAAAACAGCAACCAGAGCAACTGAGTACGAGTATCTCGGCATGCAAATGAGAGCAGCCACCGAAGTAACTCGATACAAATTTTGCAAAAGGCAACCAGAGCGAAGGCATAAAGATATGTGTGTATGTACGTATTTATATGCAGGTATTTGCAAGAAATATTCACTTTTTTTTCAGCATCGCGGAAACTGTGAGAAAATATTCAAAGGCAAACTGAAACGGAAAACTTTGATACAGTGGAACGTCCCCAAACTAAATTAGACATTAAGAAATTTAATTCTCAATGCAATTCTTAAATGTAAAATTATATGCAAACAAGAAAGGAAGCTAACCTCGGCACGCAAAAGTTTGTATACCCTTGCCAGCTTGCGATTGGATTATTATGAATTAATCAAGGTTGAAAAAGTTAAAAGAAAACCTAAATGGAATTATATAACACCTTTATACATAAATAAAAATTCGGTTTTAACGCCTACCTATACTATATTTCCACTTATACATTTACAGTATTGCATTCTCTTATAGTAGTCCGATTGTGATAAAATTAAAACCAAAATTCTAGAATAATACAAAATGGTCATGTCTCAAATTAGGTAAATTTATGTTGAAAACTGTCTACAAAATTTACCGATCGTTCCTATGGCAGCTATATGATACAGTCGTCCAAACCCGACAGTACCAACTTATTACAGTAGTGAGAGCGTATTAAAAACTAGCAGCAAAGTTTTTCATTCAGATAGCTTTTAATCTAAGGGATTAGTTTGCGTATAATCAGACAGACGGACGGTTAGACGGACAGACGGACATGGCTAAATCGAATCGGCTATTGATGCTGATCAAGAATATATAGACTTTATAAGGTCGGAAAGGTCTCCAGCACTGCGATGCAAACTACCGACTAAAATTATAATACCCTGGTATAAAAACAATTTCCTAGGCATTTTCTTTAGATTCAACATACAATAAATTTCTGAGGAAAACCCGGGTTAAACTCAGCTTATTATTTACCAAACAAGTTTATTTTATTTATTAATAATGACATTTTTAGTTACGATTTATGGAAACTTCAACATATTATTTGAAGAAATTTCAAGTAATTTAAACTAGTTTTAAAACAAACCAATAACACTCTTTATCACTAATCTTAAATAACTAACGAAATAATTTGTGACATTTTTTATAGATATTTTTATTTTAATGAAGATAATCTCTGTGAAACTGTCTTATATATTTTTTTTTCAACAACTCACTATCGAATTTTTTTTTTATAAATTCAACATTAGTTTAATTAATGTATTTCAAAGACTGTAAGCACTGTAAATATGTAAGGGAGACGGGTGCATTGGGGGTTGGGGGCAGATTAAAGACAGAGACAGACTGCTTGGCGCTGTTCTGATTTCGATAATTCTAATTATTGATTATTGTGACGACAGCAGAGCAACGCCAAGACTGCAACGGCAGAAAAATCTTTATTACTTTTCAATAGCAGATTCAAAGAGGAAGAGGGACAGAGGGAGAGGGAACGAGGAAGATGGGGGCAACAAGGTGTCCGACAGCCTTGTTGTTGTTTGCTTTTAACCCAAGGCGGCCCATTAAAGCTTCGCAAGCAAGCAGCAAGTGCCGTGACCTTTTTCTCTCAATTTCGAGTTCTTTTAGCCGCTTTTTTTAGTTTTGTTGTTTTTTTATTGCATTGTTGAAGCGGTCTTTTTTGTAAGCCTTTTTTGTGTTCATTGGCCGCAACCGAAAATAATTGCAAGAGAGGTTTTCAATCTTCAGTGCACAGAAGACAAAATAGATATAATTTCCTTTAAAAACAACTTAAGTATAATTTTATTAGAGCAAGGAAACTCTATACAGGGAAATTAGAAAATATTCAAGTGCAGTAAGCTTTTTTTTTTTGCTTAATGGTCTTACAGTGCTTTAGAAAATCGACCTTTGGTTATTTTATTACTTACTTTCAAAATTTAAATATTTTGTTAACCTTATTGAATTTATTTTTAAGACATTTATTTTGGAATTTATAAGTTTCAAACGTAGATTATGGCTTGGATTTATAACAAAAGGATATTCAGGCACATTTTTTAAAGATTAAGTTTATATTTGCAAAATATTCCAGAATTTGCTAAATTTTTTTGTGTATGTTATTTTAGGGATAACAAATGCACACACGCGGTGTTGGCTTTGCCTTATTTCCAAAATCAGTTAAGCTGGATCTCACTCACACACCCACGCAGACAGGTGGCAAAAAAATTCATTTCACACAACCCGTTTTTTTTATTTCTTTTATTATTGTCTTTAGTGCCAAGAAAACTACTAAACTCTGCACACACTCGTTCACCTTCTTCTGGTGAGTGCGTGAGCGTGTGTGTGTGCAGCATCGGAAAGTAACTGTAACCCGTGCATATGAAAGCTTACCTGTCCAGCAAATTAGCAAATATAAAAATGTGTCGCTTTCAATGGCGAACGCAGGTTGTCTTGAGCACAGAGCAAAAATAAAACGCAAAACTTAAAACGCGAACTTTAGCCACCGGCTAACAACCACAAATACAGATTGCAGATCCAATCCAACCGCTCTCACACACACAGCGACAGTCCATTGGTAAACGTAAACAAACGATGGAAAGCCGCGGCGCGATGGAAAAGCACTTGAGTAAATATTGCCCTTGCTCGCTCGACGAAGAAAAGAGAGGAGTGGAAAAGCGAAAGACGCGACTCGAGTTCTGGAGCCGTTTAAACGTTTGAAACAAAACGGAGAAATGCGGGCGCTGTGATGTCATTTTTTTCTTATAAAAGAAAGCTAGATTTGTGAAAAATAAAAATAAAAAAATAGCTAAAATGGCAACACGGTGTGAGCAAGCGCAGTGGCTGATAAACATATGTTTTGTCCAGAGCATATGAACACAAAAGCGTTGCCAGACTAATCGGGCTAACTTAAATATTTTTTTTCGTAAAGATCCTAAAGTTGATTTCTTACCATTAATTCATTTTTAAAAATAAAAAAAAATTAATGATCGTCAAGATATCGGGTCTTTAATATATATGTACATTTTTCCATTCGAGTATACACATACTCAATATGGATATACAGTTAAAAGAAAACTCTGTAAATTTAAAAGAAAACTTTTTAAATTTAAAAAACTAATTTCGGTACTCAATTGTGTTAAAAAAAAAAAAAAATCTGTCTTAAAGTAACAGCATATCTTATGTTAGTCAAATGGTCATTTTTAGAATATTCATTATTCACTGCGTTGCAAACTTCTCACTAAAATTTTAATACTGTGCAAGGGCATTGAAATATTTAAACTGAAATCTCCATTATTCCTTTATTAAATTTCTCAGATTTTCCTTCTAAGAATTTATTAGTAAGTCCTAGTTAGTCGAATAGTTTTTCCCTTTTGTATATTTGCCAATCGAAAAGAACAAACCAACTTCAGTTGTAAGGAAGTTTAAAAACCTCACGATTTGTAAGTTTTATATAGATTTATTGATTTTTAACCTATTTTGTTGTAATAGCTAACGTTTTTCAATTAATTTAATTGACTTTTGCTTATTGCAGTCTAATCAATTACATTTATTTCTGTTTCACTCAATCGGTGGAAACTTATAAAAAAAATTTTCTTAAAAATGTTGTGTTTATAGATAGATAAAAAATCAAATCAAATCAATAAAATAAAAATAATAGAAACAAAAGTATTTTCTGTTGCTAATTAAATTTTAATAAAAACCGTCAAATTTTCTTTAAATTTTGGCATTTTTTAAATTATATTTAGTCTATATTCATTTATTAAGGCAATACGGCCGGAAGCGCCGGCTTAAGCTTAGCAGGAGCAAGCGAGAGAGAGCTAGAGCGCCAGAGGCTCTCCTTCGATCCCACCCACCACCCACTCCCATGAGAGAGTCAGAAATCCAACAGATGACAGTAACATATGTTTTACAGAATTGAGAGTAACAGAGTTGTCAGTGAATTCATGGAAGTTAACAGAGTTTTGTCAGTGAATTCATGTTGTCGGCGAATTCTTGGAAGTAAAGGAGAGCAAGAGAGAGTAACCTAGATCAGTGTTGCTCTTTTCGCGAGTCGATGTTTTTTATGATTCAATAAAAATAATACTATAAAGTTTTTAAGTGAGGTGTAGCAAATCGTGATGTTTTTAAAAAAGCTAAAATAAAAAGCATTTTGCTTTAAAAAAAAGCTATATTCCCCCCGCTAGCCGCTAGTTTGCAATTTATCCCGCATTTTTCTTTTGAAAACCGCCAGGTCTAGTGGGGAAATAGCTAAATTGGCAACGCTGTGTGGGGCGAGAAAACCGCCGAGCGACCTTACCGTGAAAGCTACAATCAGTATCGCCCGTTGAGATTTGAATATAGATTGTTCAACAATCATCTCAAGTTAAACTTAAAAATATAATTTTTTACTCTGAAAATAAATTAACAATCTTTTGCAATTACAACCTGGAACTTATGATGCAGGTATAATCGGTCTGTTTAATATTTTACTCAAAGTTTAGTAACAAAAATTTTCGTAATTTTCATGAAGTTATGTGTTTGAAGTTTGTAACCGAAATCATAAGCGCTAAAAACTACAAGAATAAATGTTTTGATATGGATATATATACCGCCTTTAGCTCGCTTAAACTTCACAAACTTCGTAAACTTATCTTATAAGACATAATAATTAAATATTAAATGGGTCGTTATTTTAGGCCAAAAACTTGCTTTAGCTCCGAAAGTTGCACAGAGTCTGTTTCCTTGAACTGCAACAACTTGCCGTAAGCACTTATGAAGGGTCCGGGATTTTGTATCTGTGGGATGAAACGTGGAATAGCCTGAAAATAAAATGAACAGTAAATAAAAATAACATCACATCTCAGTAAACTTGCCTCAAGCAATAGGGATCCAATTCCGACTTCAGATTCTATTTCCATAGAATCTAATATCAATCGCAGACCAATTGGTGATATACTTGAAGACTGATTTACAAGAGTTTGTAGCAATATTAGAACATTATGTCTCAGTTTGTTTATCTTCTTAATGTCAGCTATGATGCCAGATTCATCGGTTTGGCGAAAAAAATTTGAATCGTGTATGTAGTGTGACGATTTGTTTGTGAATTTGAATGAAATTACAAAGCCATATGTAATGGAAGGAACGTCATTTTCCATAGCCCGTATAAAAATAAAATATGGGTCACATTCATTTTTAATCACTTTCATGCAGAGCTTGTACATTTTTCCACTGCTGCAAGTGATCTTTGAAATTCTGTCGAGCACTCTGTTCAAATCCCAGATAAACAGCTGGGTAAGCTTTTCTCCGTTTAAATATAGATTCTCAACTGCTGGGTGGTTTACAGATGTCTTGAGATTAACCGGCTCACCATCAACACTATTGAAGACAAGTACACGTTGGGGCTCAACTGTAAATGGCATCTTCAGTCGAAGAAAAGGCATTTTAAATGTTGGCACTTCGGTTTCGGAGAACTTAGCTGAAAAAATCCGAATTGCGAAAATAGACGCATGTATGAGTATTTAAGTAAGTGGTATGGTAATACGTATAAGTGAAAGATATGCATTTAAAGTATACAGATTTTTGGTGATCCGTTCCCCTTACTATATACATACATACATGCCTTCCAAGGAATTGCGACTTACTTGTCTCATCCCAGTTGCTTATGGTCCCCTTGAAAATGGAATTAATCTTGATTAGTTCTTGATCCAACTTAGCGGATATTTCGGCAGCATCCTGCAAATATGTCTGGTACTTGGGTACTTGGTACTTGGATTCTATTATTTTTTCTGTCACAATTTGAATAGCCTCGTTGAATTTGAGGGACATGGCGAAATTCGTTCTTTTTCAGCTTCTTACGGGGAACTCCAAAGTTATAAGAAATTTCGACGTCGATCACCAAACACGAACTTAGAGATGATTCTTTTCGATTACAATTACATTTGGATTCTTATCGAGATATCGGATTGTAAAAAGTAGATAACTGAAATTGACAACTTTACATATACCTAAGAAACAGCTCGGAACATTTTAAAATATTCCTTAAATTGCCCAATTAATAGATTTTAAAAAACACCTCATAAAATAATTTGCCACTTAATGTGGCGCCTCCTATTCTTGAAAAGACAGATTGTTAAATTTATTTTTTCCACTTCCTCATTTACAGCACCGTTTACTACATTCGTGTATATAGAAAACGAAATTTAATCCATAATACCTAATTATTCAAGAATAACTAAGGATTACTGATTTAATGACTATTAATGTTTATTTTCTTTGTTAACATTCTTATATTTTTCTCCATAATCCATCAATATAGCGAAAAGGCAGCGTTCTGAAATCTTGCATCATGATCTGTGATCAAACGCGTTCAGCAGAACTATCGGATGAAATCAAACAGTGACCAGTGATCAAGTTGTGTTCACTTTTTACAATCCGATATCTCGATAAGAATCCAACTGTAATTGTAATCGAAAAGAATCATCTCTAAGTTCGTGTTTGGTGATCGACGTCGAAATTTCTTATAACTTTGGAGTTCCCCGTAAGAAGCTGAAAAAGAACGAATTTCGCCATGTCCCTCAAATTCAACGAGGCCATTCAAATTGTGACAGAAAAAATAATAGAATCCCCAAAACCCAAGTACCAGACATATTTGCGGGATGCTGCCGAAATATCCGCTAAGTTGGATCAAGAACTAATCAAGATTAATTCCATTTTCAAGGGGACCATAAGCAACTGGGATGAGACAAGTAAGTCGCAATTCCTTGGAAGGCATGTATGTATGTATATAGTAAGGGGAACGGATCACCAAAAATCTGTATACTTTAAATGCATATCTTTCACTTATACGTATTACCATACCACATACTTATATACTTATACATGTGTATATTTTCGCAATTCGGATTTTTTCAGCTGAGTTCTCCGAAACCGAAGTGCTAAAATTTCAAATGCCTTTTCTTCGACTGAAGATGCCATTTACAGTTGAGCCCCAACGTGTACTTGTCTTCAATAGTGTCGATGGTGAGCCGGTTAATCTCAAGACATCTGTAAACCACCCAGCAGTTGAGAATGGATATTTAAACGGAGAAAAGCTTACCCAGCTGTTTATCTGGGATTTGAACAGAGTGCTCGACAGAATTTCAAAGCTCACTTGCAGCAGTGGAAAAATGTACAAGCTCTGCATGAAAGTGATTAAAAATGAATGTGACCCATATTTTATTTTTATACGGGCTATGGAAAATGACGTTCCTTCCATTACATATAGCTTTGTAATTTCATTCAAATTCACAAACAAATCGTCACACTACATATACGACACAAATTTTTTTCGCCAAACCGATGAATCTGGCATCATAGCTGACATTAAGAAGATACAAAAACTGAGACATAATGTTCTAATATTGCTACAAACTCTTGTAAATCAGTCTTCAAGTATATCACCAATTGGTCTGCTATTGATATTAGATTCTATGGAAATAGAATCTGAAGTCGGAATTGGATCCCTATTGCTTGAGGCAAGTTTACTGAGATGTGATGTTATTTTTATTTACTGTTCATTTTATTTTCAGGCTATTGCACGTTTCATCCCACAGATACAAAATCCCGGACCCTTCATAAGTGCTTACGGCAAGTTGTTGCAGTTCAAGGAAACAGACTCTGTGCAACTTTCGGAGCTAAATCAACTTTTTGGCCTAAAATAACGGCAAAATTGGTATTTGATAATCATTTTTGTATAACTTAAGTCTCTATATAACGACCAATCGAAGCATTCATTCTTGATTTTTGTATTACTTATGTATTTCTTCTAAAACATGTTGAATAAAGTGTTACTTTAACCTTAACTAGCTAGTCACTGTTTTACACAATCAGAAGCCCTGGTCTTAACTTTTGAATTTAAAATTTAGAGTGGCCAAAAATCTACCAAACCTCATTGAACAGTGTTGAAAAACTTCGAAACGCTATCGAAAGTCGATAAGCAGGCTAGGAAAATAACGATACAGAAAGGAACGGAACGGAACCACCCCCATCCGAGCCCACCCCCAATCCGCGCCAGCAAGTGGCAAAAATAAGCAGCAGCTGAAAACTGGAACGAGTAAGGCAGGAAATATGCTCAAGTCGGAGGTGCAGCACCAGTTCTGGATCACCAAGAAAGTCGTGCAGCGCAAGCTGGGGACGAAGGAGGACAAGCATGTGATCTCCTCGGACGCGGAGCTGGACGCCAAGATCGAGGTGTTCAAATCAATTTCGGACACCAGCCTGAATCTGTGCAAAATCATTGACCAGTACCAGGAGCGCCTGTGCATCCTATCGCAGGAGGAGTGCGTCTTTGGACGTTTTCTCAAAGAGGCGGGCAAACGTAGCAGGACGACGGGTGGCAGCATTGCGCACACAGCAAAAGCGGTGTCCTTTGCCGGCCAGCAGAGAATGTGCGTTCGTGTGCCACTCCTGCGTCTGCAGCACGAGGTGGACGTATTCCGCTGTCGCGCCGTCAAGGACACGGAGCAGACGCTTCAGTTGATGGAAAAGGAACGCACCGAATACCGGGCGGCCCTCTCCTGGATGAAATCCGCCAGCCAGGAGCTGGATCCGGACACGGGCAAGGGTCTGGACAAGTTTCGCACGGCACAGACGCATGTTCGTGTTGCCAAGCATAACTTCGATGGCTACTCCCTGGACTCCATTCAGAAGGTGAGAGGAGGTCTATTGTAAACAAAACTAAAAAACGTATTAAAAATACTTATCTTGTCTTGTAAAACTTTGATTGATTTCCGCATTCCGACAGATTGATTTACTGGCCGCCGCACGCTGCAACATGTATTCGCACGCTTTGGTCGCCTATGTGGCCGAGCTGAAGAGCTTTGCCCAAAAGGCAGCCTCCACATTCCAGACCATATCCAAGGCATTGATTTTGAAACCAAAATACGATTTTTGTGTGCTAAAGGAGCTCTCCCAGAATGAAGGCGCAGCCAGCGAGGAAGTGCCACCGCCCATCGAGGCTGTAGACAAGGATCAATCCTTATTCTTTGCCGTAACTAAAATCCCTGTGATCCCTGTCGTGACTTAATGTAAATGTCTTTCTTCCTTTTAGAACGAGTACCAGGACAAACAGCCCAAGGAGACCCAGTTGAATGCGAAGGATTCTAGTGAAGATAAACCAAGCGAACCTGCCACTGCCTGCGGCGACAATGAATCCTTGCTGATTGAGCTCTCCAAGCTTCAGCTGGAGGACAGTCTGCTGCTCGATGCCCCACTGGAGGAGGATGAGCCAGCCCAAAACACCAGCAGCAGCAACAAGTTCTGGGCCCGCATGTTCAATCAGCAGAGTCAACCGCTGCCGTTGCCAAGCAACACGGCCATGCCCAGTGGTGGAGCAGCCTCAATTGCTATACCTGGCAAATCCCAGGCCGCCAACCCCTGGTTGGATCTTTTTGCTGATCTTGATCCCCTTGCCAATCCCCAAGCCTTTGACCTAAAAATGAGCGGCGGACGCAACGTGGCCGAGCAGACATAAGATGGAATACCCTCCAGCTCCTTCTTCCCTACGGATTATATGTACTTGTATCTTGATAGCTAGTCAGAAATGGAGACTTTGGATGTAACTTTTCGCTAAACGTTCAAAAACTTTTTATGTTTTATTTAAATAAAATTTATATGGGACACAGCAGCTAGTAGAGGATGATGGAGGAGGGCGAATGGCAGCGGGGGATTGGAACGGGGTGAGGGCAGGAAAGACCCCACTCATTTGACCGCCGCCTGCGCCTCTTTTTTGGAGTTGACCAGCTCGACTAGCTCCTTGACGCGTCGCAAACAATCCTTTTTACTGCGATTCGGTATGCATGAAGCAATTCGATCCCAGCGATCGGGCGTTGTCGTCGGATAGGTTTTGATGGCCTGCTCCAGTAGGGCTTGCTCCTCCTTGGTCCACGTTTTAGAGCCACCGCCAGTCGTTCCATTTGTAGTGGGCGCCGATACACCCGCTGGCGTAGCTGCTGCCGCCGACGGAGGAGGAGCAGCTGCTCCCGTGCCATTCTGCTTAACCTGCTGATTGTTGTTCACCTTATGATCTACTCCGTTCTGTTTAAGGTTCTCCTTGCTCGCTTGGGCCGGAGTTTCCTCGCCCAGGGTTATATCGTTTGAAGTCTGCACTTCTTTCTTGGACTTTTCGAAGCTGGCAAAGGCCGCATCGTTGGCTTGGGTCTTCAGGCTGCTCTTGGAGTGATCGCTGTTTTGGAGCGCCTTGGCTTTGTTCAATACATCCCTCGCATTTACCAGGACACTGCTTCCGCCGTTGCCGGCGGGACTGTGCTGGTTGATGAACGTGGCTATGACATCCCAGCGCTGGGCAGTGCCTGCTGGGAACAAATTCACTGCCTTAATGAGCAGCTGCACGTTCTCATTGCTCCAGAGTTCGCCCTTCTTCACCTCCTTAACGCCCCCCTTCGGAGTACTGGCCGAGGCCAGCTTCTTCGCCTGGGTCTGGTTAATCTCCTCCAACTCGGCGGCTATCTTCTGCTCGGCCGTTTGCAGGGCGGCCACAAAGGATTCGCGGCCTTTCGTCTCCATGGCTTTGTTCAATGTCTGCAGCTCTGCCAGACTGAAGGTCTCGCATATCTTCTCGGTGCCCTCCATGTGCTTCAGTTGATCCTTGTCGTTCTTGGCATAATACTTGCAGTCCTTGATCTTGTCACGCAGCGTCTTGCGCTCCTTCTTGAGCAGCTTCTTCTGCTGCTCGCGTTCAATGCGGATCAGCTCGATGCGTTTCTGCTCTGCTTTCTCGGCCCGCTCCTTGGCTAGCGCAGCTTCCCGAACAGCTCGATCCTGCTCCGCCTTTTGGGCCTGGGCGGCGTCCATTTTGGCCCGCTTGGCCGCAGCCTTGCGATCCTTCTCTTCTTGCTTAAAGCGTGCGATGCGCTTGTCGTTGTTATAAGCCAAATCGACTAGCGACCGGATGCGGGCCATCTCCTCCTTCTTGCGCTTAATTCGCGCTGCCTTATTCTCTTTCTCGATCCACCGACGCTCGTCTCTGTCCTGACCCTTCTCCTTGTCCTCCTCGTCCAAATAGCTGAATTCGCGCCAGGACTTGAAGTCATACCAGAAGTTGTAGAAGCGCTCCACCTCCTCGCGCTTGGCATCCACCTCACCGAAGGCGGGTACCGGAGCCTTTGCCTCGCTCCAACGTCCGTTCAGTGTGAAGAATTTGTTGAATACGCCAAAGTAATCTCCATCTATGTCGGACTGTGAGGGCAGCGAATCGTCAAACTCGGGATCTACGGAGTCAAAGCTGCGACGAGCCTTGGAAGTGCCTAGAAATATGATTTGTTTAAATAATATATGAGTTTTAGGTTGCACAGATAAAAAACACAACTATTTAAAGTAAGTTGTATTGACCTTTTTCAAGTTATGCAATACCTTAATCATACCATACGATTTTTCTTGGTGAAGCCAAATTAGTTAGAGTAGAATAAACATTTGTTTCTATCCTCTTAAGAGTTGGTTAATGTGTGAAAATTAATTACTTAATTAATACAATTTTAAAAGAAAACCACGCCGTGCTGCTACATTAACTAACAATTAAAGATTATATAAATTGTAAATAATGTTTTTATACTAAGTATTTTGTTATGTTCAAATTCAGAGCTAGGACCTCATGATACTACATTAATTTTGTTTTAATATTACACCCAGTAAGATAATAATTAGTGAAAAATATGATATATAGTATTAAGGTAGTAGTTAGGACAAAATATCCTAACTATGTTTTTACAAACACTTTTCAGGTTATACCCCCTGGAAAGAGGCTTTTAAAGCCCTTAAGGCTATAGTCTAGATTCTAGTACCATAAGTGTTGTTAGAACGGATAAAAAGAACCCACCAAGTATCTCGTAGGCTTTGGTTATGCATGTGAAGTAGTCATCGTCTTGGATCACCTCCTCGCCCTTGGCTTTCCGCTTGTCGGGATGATGCAGCAGGACCATGCGTCGGTATGCCCGTCGAATATCATCTTCGCTGGCCTCGAACCTGGCAATCAGACACGAGTATCGATGCGTTCAAAGTGCCAATAGAATAGAGTTAGTCACACGTGCGCACCTGATTTTGCCCAGACCGAGAATACTGTAGTGATCCTGGTCCTTCCACTCCTTGGGATCAAGTGACTTGAGGTAGCTAATTTCCACCTCCTCGCCGACGCCCTCTAGCTTCTCGTCGCTATCGCTCCGCTCCACGCCGCCGGGCGCGAGATGTTGGCGCCGCTGCGAGAAGTATGCGAAGCCAACGCGCTCGACCCTCCGCAGGGCGACCTTGAGCGGCAGCTGCACCTCCACCGTCGTCGTTCCTGGTCCGCTCGTCATCTAGAGTGATTCTGTTGTCTGCGGCTGGCTGTTGGCACTCGCGGCCACTCTGGTATATACGGAATTTTGCGAGCGATTGCGTCAAAATCGGCCGAATTAATATTCACACACTTTTCCGCAGTACCGCATGTGTTTGGAGCTAGAGGTGCGAAGAGATCGATTCTAATATCGATATGCTTTATCGGCGATTGGACTATGCTGAAACATCGGTTTGGTAGGGGAAAAATAGCGGTCCTACACCTAAGCTGCGTCACGGGTTCCGTTCCCAAAACATATATTTGAAAAAAAAAAAATATAAAATTTGTGGCTTTCTGAAACAGAGTTTAAACGCAGAGGAGAATATTCGATTCATAATATATGCTGACTATCGTTTACTATCGTCAAACAGCCACCACTAGCAACAACAAAACACAGCTGGCAACGAAATGGCGGGAGAATTTATTCTTACACGTCTTTGTTTAAAAACTTGAAAATATCTTTAAAGGAGTTGTTTTCTAAGAAATACAAGTTTTTAATAAAATAGTATCCTTTTCACGGTGAATGTTACTATATCTCTCTCTGTGTATCGATACCTATTTATGCATGTGATTATTTATGGGCACACTATTACAGAGCGCCAAAATTTAAAAATGTTTGTTCTAAACTGTTTGTGAAAACGCGATATATTTTTGAACGGAAAAATAAAAACTTCTCTTGATCTTTTAATGTATCACATTTATTTTTTAAACTCTTTTTAATTACAATTCATGTGCATACATTTGGTAGGCTATACCCGGTTTAAGGGCTAATTATAGTAATTTTACATCTTTAAAATTCAAAACAAATTTTCGCATTTAAGCAACGCACGTCCGACTTTTTACACATGAATTCTATTATAATACTTTACAATTTAAGTTGTGCTTAAACTATATACACATACGCATTTTTTAATAGGAAAAAAGATTTGTACAACGAATATTTGATTAATGGATTTGTAAATTGACTACTAAAGCTGGAGGATTCCGCTATTATTGGTAAATGTTTTGGTAGAATTGAACAGTTAGTAGGTTCATTGGCATTTCGTTCGGTTGGGTTTTTGCGTGGGAAGATCGAATTTTTTACTCTAAATAAATTTGAAACACACACCTTAAGTTTAACGACTAGAATTGTGTTGAGATAATGCGAGCCATACATTTATTAGATCTACAAGTTTAAGAATTGTGTGTTTAAAATTTCTACTAAGTAGCTTCAGTGCCGATCTCCACTAATTAACCTTAAGGATAACCCGACAACATGTAAGAAACTGCAGGCATAGCTGTATTGTTGCTGTTAAGCCTTTCGTGTTGCATAAAATCGTTCCAAAAATAAATTCATCAGACCATTTAGCCGCTTGAGATCGACTTAGACCCATTGAGTGCGCGTCGTAGGCTATAACGCATCGTTGTGGCTCTTCGATATGGTCGTCTCGATCTGATCGATCCGGCGAAACGATGGCATATAGCTGGAACTGGCCTGAGTGACAATAGAATTGTTGGAAGAACTCTAAAAATATTTTCAAAAAGTAAATGAAGATTTGATTATAATAAAGTCACTTTAAGTAGATATTACCACTATGTTTCTAATTATCAATTAATTAATTACATTCTTAACTTGAAAGTGACCATTTAAACTTTTCATATATCAAGAAAAAATAGATTAGTAGACATTAAATAGTATGTACCTTTTTCTGTCGATAGGAACGTCCACGTACTCGGGTTGTATTTCGCCGAACTGGATTTACCGTGGTGGATTTCTGCGAGAGTCGGACCGAGCTGAAGGTGCTCCCTCGGTGGCCACGACGGATTTGCGGAGATGGAGTACCCGTGGCTGCAATTAATTATTTTTAATGAAGTTAACTGATAAAGCTATATTATCTCTATGGAAACTCACGGGTGCCGGCGATGGCTGTGCTGCGCTTGCTGGCCTGCAGCATCCCAAAAACCACGGCACTGAAGGAACCATGATGGGATGTTTGCCGCTGGAGGTTTGGTGTTTGGGCTAAAGGTATTCCCGCTGGCAATCGGACTGGCGAGATGAGCTGGCTCTCCGTAATTCCCTTGGGATGCACATAGAAGGTGGTCATCATTCCTTTTCCTTTCACGTTGATTTCACCACGTTTCTTGGGGATTAAATGAAGCGTCAAGAGTTAATCAGTCGAATTTTCTTAAATTTAAATTAATTAAAATATATTATATTACTACAGAAATTCAGATTTCTCGACATTTTCATAAATTTCTAAATAGGTAAATTGATACTCACCACACATGTATACCCCCGTGAGCAAAGCAACTCGGCCGTATTCTCGGGCACCTGGACGCGCCAGTTCTCCCCCGTAGAATCCATTCGGGAGGCCACATTTACCGTGTTGCCCCAGATGTCGTAGACGGGCTTCCTGGCTCCGATCACACCGCTGACCAACGGACCACTGCAGATGCCCACGCGCAACTGGAAGTTGTTGAAGGCGTCACCGTTGATCTCCTCCAGCTTCTGCTTCATAGCGAAGGCGAACTCTACCAGGTCGCAGACGCTGTCCTCGGAGGTCTCGCCACGAAGCCGTAGATGCTCGTGATTTAATCCGGCGGCTGCCATGTAGGTGGCACCCACGGTTTTGATTTTCTCCACCGATGCGAAGCGCGGCTCCTCCAGCAATTCATCAAAGTCGCCTGGCGGTGTGATGTGTGCGCGACACCATTAGACAGATGGAATCGCAATGGCAATGGTATAACGTTTGATTGATTAACTCACAGATAATCTCGTTCAGGATGCGGATGCAGGCCTTGCCGTTGTCGATGTCCTCCGAGTAAAAGTCCTGGAAGTTGGGAATGGATGCGAACATCACGCCGCACAGATTGTGCATCTTGGAGTAGAGCTCGTCCGTGTGCTCGTCGGACAGGTAATAGGCAGCCACGTGGTCCGGCAGGATGTTCTGCAATCGACGGGGTAATTAATGGCAAATAATTATCAGGAAAACTGCAGAGGCACACAGCAAAATATTTAAGATGGTTAATATTTCACACAATGTTATCATATTTAAAATTAAAATCTGTGTAATAGTATTTTGTTCCTTAAAAACAAAGTTAGTATGTATTCCATAAGTTCTTGAATTTTGTAGGAAACTTTCTCACAATGTAGCAGGGCGAATATGTTACCTTAATTAATGTGTCATTAAGCGCCCGATTGGATTTCATGTTGGTCAGTTCACGCTCAGCCTGTTCCTTCCATATGAAGTCCAGACGGGAGGTTACCTGGGGGAATCGAGAAGAGTAATGAACCTGGAGGTCAAAGAGACGCCGTCCCCTTTCCCATTTGTCTCCTACCTCCACCAGTCTCGCATGGTAGCAGACCATCACCAGGAACGACAGGAGCAGTATTAGCATTTGGACGCCCAGGGGCATGCCCAGTCTGGACAGGTCGCCTAGACTGAAGCTTTCGCCGGAACTGAACTTGAACATGATCAGTGTCGTGTAGAAGCCCACCATTCCCAGGGCCATCAGGGCCTTCACCAGGTAGTAGAGCTTTAAGGCGGTGGCCAGGGAGACGAGACACAGCACCCAGGTGAACACCAGGTACTCCGGATGGGCGCACTCCCCCTCGAGATCCACGGTGGATCGCATTCCAGACGAGTCTGCGTAGGTGAAGTTGCTCAGGGACACGCTGTGACCGTTATTGGTGAGTGTGTAGGGACGATGAGACTGCTCGTAGAGCTCCAATGGCGGCGTCAGGTTCAAGCTTAGGGCATTGGCCAGAGTGCTCCTCACCAGCTCATCGGCAGGGGCACCAGTTATATCCACCAGGGAGGTGGGGCCACCACTACCCATTACTCCACCGCTGGTCGGAGTGCTAATTGTGATATTATGATGGATGGTGGCCGAGAGATACACATTCAGCTTGTACTCCTTCTCAGCCAAGGAGGCATTGCTGTACAGCGACGTCATCCGGAGGAAGCGCGAGTGCTCGTCGACGGTGCCTATGTAGGTGGAGGAGGGACACAAGACCAAGCCAATGGCACTTAGCATGCACATGGACACGATGACCCCACAGATGAAGAGGGTGCGACGCTGCCGCTGATGCACCAACTTGGCCGAGTTTGTCTTTAGGAAACGGGGCAAACCTGTCCGGGAAAAGTGTTAATATTTATCGAAATTAGGTCCTTAGACAAAGAACAGTTTATAGGAAAATTGTACATGAATTTAGGATTCTACAAAGAAGATTTATTGTGACAGTACCTGCTAGTGCATTCTCCTAGGACTTCTTTACTCACCTGGGAACTCCTCGGCCATGACCAGGACGCAGCAGAAGGTGAGGACCACGGTGCCCACCGAGAGGCAAATAATGAGACGCGTGCAGCGCGGAATGATGATGACCTGGCACAGCACCATAAATATCCAAATGACAAACACACACAGCATGTTGGATCTGAAAGGGGGGGACAGACGCCGAGGCAGGAGGCAAAAATCAATTAGTGACAGTTCATTAATTAAGAGAGTCCTGCCTTTTGTTTGCTTTCCATTAGCCTACGCTGGCATACGCACCGGAACATATCCTCGCGCAACTGACAGAACTTCTGCTCCTGGCTCTTGTCCTTGAACTTCAGCGTCCAGGGATTGAGGTACTCGCGTCGGATTTCCTTGTTCGAGTTGATTTGGATGTTCTGCTCGATGAACTCGTCGATCTGAATGTTGGGAATGGAATTGGTGAGATCGAAGGCAGGCTGCCTGCAGTGGGGAACATTACGTTTACCTCCTCATCCAGAACGGCCACGGACACTCGATGGTCCTCCTTCGTGTCAACGAGAATGGAGTCGGTCCGATTGAGTCCTTCCTCGGGGCTGTTCAACTGGAATATTTCATTTCATCATTTCGGTATCCTGATTTATACACGCCCTAATGCTAAGCCTAATAATTATTAATTATAAATGCGCGGCCTACATTCTTGAATGGAATCTCTGGTATCCAGTCCGTGGTGGACTCATCCTCAATGATCAGGCCCTTGCTGTCTATGGCCTCCGATAAGTTTTGGATGCTGGAAGCTCCATTTCGGGGCCGCAGCTGTTGCTCCAGCGGCGCCGACATCATGGCCGTGGGTGAGGAGACCGTGGACAGTCCGGCCGGGCCTGTTCCAGTACCGCCGGCGGCACCGACTCCTCCTATCCCGCCGCAGCCGTTCCTCAGGCGGCGACTGTCCATGGCCACGCCCTCGACGACATTGGGCAGCGAGTTGAGGGATATGTTCTTCTTCTGCTGCTGCTGCAGGAGCTGCGCCGGCTGCTGGGCGGGCACAGCGATGGTGGCCGCATACTCCAGGCTGCGTCCGTCCATGCTGGCTCCATCGCCGCCCGTTGTGGTGACGCCGCCAATGCTGCCGCTGCCACTGGCCGAGATTGACTTGGGCAGGGCGGCGGTGGGCGTGGCCGCAGAGGAGGCCGCTGCGGTGGCCACACTTCCGGCCAGGTGGGCGCTGCTGCGCGTGCCAAAGCGCCGCTTGGGCCTGTGGTTGGGTTAGTACAATTAAAGGGTTAACAATTGTCGACTTGGCAGGGGCTTACACTGGGGGAAATTTATTTTAAACTTAAATTAAATTAATGTGGAAAATGTTTAGTGCTTAAAAACTGTGTCAGTATATAAGGAGGATTGGCTTAATCAGAAGATATAATGAACGCCTTTTCTAACCATAGAAGAATAATTCAAATCCTTGACACATTCAAATTAAAATCCTAATTTAGGGGTCAACGCTGAATGATTCTCCCTGTGTACTTTCCACTTACCTCAATGGCTCCGTCCGCTTGATGAGAAAGGTCTTGACGTTCAGCATTTTGAGGTGATTGTCCCGACTGCCGCCATTTCCCGGCTCCACCTCGTAAGCGTCGTTGAGGCACTTGAGCGTCGCCTCCGAAATGTGGACTCTCCTGCGGAGTGGAGTAGGAGAGCGGAGAGCAGTGTTAGCGAGGTGAGGAGTATTAGCCATAGACATTGGACAGGCCCAGGCCAGGCGTTTGGAACTGTAGTTGGCGAAAATTAAATTCAAATATTTGCATACGTTTCCTATGAATGTGCGTGGTGATTTCCTAAAACCATCGCAGCAACATCCACAGCTTTCCGTTTCCTTTCCCAATGATTTCCCCATTTGCCCGCCCATCTCTTTGTGTTTTTGTGGGCGTGTCCAGAAAGGGCGTTGGGTCCTTCATAATTGGGTCTCCACCGGGGAGCAGGTCCTCGGCGGTCCGTAATGCTTCTGCTCGTGCTCTGGCTGCCTCCCAGGCCACAATTACATCAAAGCATTTTGCATTAAATTGAGCTTTTCATTTCTGGGGCTTTTCATTTTGTTTCGGGTTCTGCGGTCGCTCCGATTTTCTCCATTTCCTTGCCTTGCCGTTTCTTTCTATTATTTGGTTTCTTGTGTCTAAACACGCCAAGCTAGCAAAATTGCCAAGCAATTGTTGTGCGCGCTGGTCGGGAGCTAGGCACAAGGACATTGGGACTGGTGCAGGAGCAGGAGCTGCAGCCACAGGATCCGCAAATTGGCCAATTAAAACTGTGGCCAGCCTGAGATTTGCCACCGAAGTCAAAGTTATCCAGCTAACGGATAGTTTTACATTTTAATTTAAGACACAACGATGTGTGGCCTATCACACACTCTAAAAAACATGCGTTTTTTAAGGGAATTATAAATAATATATAATAATTTTGAGAACCAAAATAAATATGTATATAGTTTCAGTGTCTCTATATATTCTTGATCAGCATCAATAGCTGAGTCGATCTAGCCATGTCCGTCTGTCCGTCCGTTTGTCCGTATGTCCGTTTCTACGCAAACTAGTACCTCAGTTTTGAAGCTATCTGAATGAAACTTTGCAGATAGTCTTCTATATGCTCTTACTACTATATAAGTCGGAACGGGCCGGATCGGACGATTATATCATATAGCTGTCATAGATCGATACATTTTCGGAAAAAATTATTACTTGTCCCATTTTCAAAATATGTTCATATAATTAAAGACATGGCCATTTCATATTATTCTAGAATTTTTTTAAATGTTGGTTAATCCGAATTTTATATGTATAAATGTTGTATACAATTCCTGTTAGTTTTACTTTTCATTTGATAAAATTTTATTAATTTACAAACTTCGGCGTGCCGAAGTTAGCTATCTTTCAAGTTTCAAGTTTTTTTTAACTATAATTAATATTTTTGAAAAAAACAGCTAATACAAAATAATAAATTTGTCTATTTTTGAAATTTGACAGAAATGATTTGATCTCACTTTTTGAATTTCCATGAAATCATGTCGAATTGTATAAAAAATTGCATTTGTATTTTGAGTTTCTTAAAAAAACAGCGAAGAATAAAGGATTGCTTTTTCTTTCACAATTATTTTCAGACAGATTTTCGAAAATACGAATGATGAATTTTTGTGTTTATATCATACGGATAATTAATTAATTAATTAAATATTGCGGTTGGTGACTGGCAAATTGAATTCAGACGCTTTGTGACCTGTAAATAAATCTTTTGCATGTTGATTATCAGTCCCATTCGTGTGCGTACACATTTCCCGTTCTAATGAGTAATGTGCCGCTTTATTAGGGAAGTAATCCTGTTGGCATTTAGGCCAGTTTCACTACCCCGCCTCCCTTCCGGTCTTGTTTAGATTTGACATCTCATTCCGGATGCAAACGCACACACAGTAGCTGGTTTTGGTTCTCGGACGTGACTGTTTTACTTACCCGGGAATGCCGCCGGATTCCATGTGATTTGCAATGATAACATCATTGGACCAGACGTCGAAATGCCACTTCTTGTTGCCCAGGACACCGCACATCACCGATCCGCTGTGGATGCCGATGCGCATGTTGAGGTCTACCTGCAATGAAAATGAAAATTCGTAACAAGTCGCGGCAAATACAGCGGAAAATGGCTACAAAAGACTCTATAAGTGCTGAAGAAAAATAACGTAAATTATTGTACAATATTCCTACTACTTGCCTTTTTCTATTTGATATTAAATTTAAATTAAAGATTCTAAGAAACTGTTAAAAATGTATTTAACTATTTTAGTTACTTCAGAATCCCTGTAACCTCTTCCCTTAATACCTATGCATAGTCTTTGGCACTTTTCTTGCTCCCCACCTGGGAAAGCACAACCCATCACTGATCCTGCTACCGGAAAATGTCCGCTGCCAGTCAGTTGGGAGTCAGTCAATAGTCGAAATGCCGCAGCAATTAAGTCGCCGGCCCAATTATGCGACTGCAGGCCGCATAAATCCCGGTAAACGAATATGGGATTCCCCCGGTTTCCTGCGGCAAGCTTCGGCCTCTGCCTTGCCCTGCTCCCTGAATAAAAAATCAATTAAATTCCAGCGGCACTTTGTCGTATGAAAATTTAACTCTGGCCGCTGCTTTTCGGCGGCGACCGTTGTCGTTGCCTTTTGCTCTGTTGAGATTTGCATACAAATGAATTGTCAACACGTCCACTGCCTCACTTCCACTATATATATGTATATCTCTGGGTTTTCCACTGGCCAGAGTCACGGCGCGGGGCACTGGGCACGGGGCATTGTGCAATGAAAATTCAACGAAAACGAAAGCCTTCCAAATAAACGAATGCAAAGCAGCTGGATTCCGAAAAATGGGTATTAAATTTTTCAAACGTCCTTCACTTGCAGAAAAATGCGGAAAGGCCTCAACAGATGTCAGTGGGATTTAGTGGCGGCGCTTGAAATATGCAACATTTTAAATGCAGCTCATTGAACGCGTCTATTTGGTCAGGTTCGCAAAACATACAATTTTCTCTGATTTTTTAAACTCTAAAATGTCATAAGAGAAGGGCTTATTGTAATGCTTGTTCTTATTTCAAATTAAGAACATATTTTCCTTTTTGCCTGCTCTTTCCTTACGTTTATTGTACTAGTTTAAAGGATTTAAAAGCTTCAAAGGACAGTCAGGACAGCCAGTTCGCGTGATGTAAAAATTTAAATAAACGTTCGAGGGCCACACTTTATGGTGTGTGTTTCGTTTCGATTCGATTTCACTTACGTGCGTGTGCAGGCGCACATCCTTAATGGCCTTTATCATGTGGAGGCCAGTCTCCACGCTGCAGACGGCGTGATCCGGCCGGGTCTTCCAGTTGTCGCTCTCGAACTGCGACACGCAATAGTAGCAGTCTCCCAGCAGCTTCACGCGCAGACAGTGGTTGTCCTTGGGACGGGAAATGGGAAACGGATTGAGAAAATGTCCAATAAAGCATTTTTATTATTGTTAGCTGCAGCAGGAGCATGAAATATGTTTCCTAAATGCAAGAACTATTTTATTTAACCCGCCCAAGCCCCACATCTTACCTCCGCAATGCGATCGAAGCGGGCGAACAGGTCGTTCAGGATTTTCACCAGCTGCTGGGCCGAAGTCTTGCTGGCCAACTCGGTGAAACCCTGAGAAAGAGGGAAAAGGTGTTCCAGTTCACACCATAAACTTTTGGAGGGGCTCCTTGCTCCGCTTACCTTGATGTCGGCAAACAGGATGCTCACGTTATCCATGGGATAAACGTACAATTTGTTGAACTGCGTCTCCACCGTGGGATCCGTGCCCTTGTACATTTCGCTGCGTATTTGATTGTTCACGATGTTCGGAAGGACTGCAGGACGAAAAGGAGCGGAATCCCGCGGAGTGGGGTTTAGCAACAGCAACAACAACTTGAACACGAGCCAGGCGCAATAAATTCGCTGAAGAAGGCCAAAGGAGCGAACCTTCCAGGACCTGCAGTTGTCAGGCAACGCGAAATTACCAAGAAGGTCCTGCCGCTGCCCTCCTACGATTCTGCCTGTAAAAGGCGGAGGCGAAGGTGGCTCCTTCTACCTGGCACTTATGACGAAAAGTGCCACTTAGGAGGCCGAGTCTTATAACTTATTAAAACCAGGAATTTTCGCATTCGTAGTTTCTAGTTAAGCACTCACTATTAAGTCTTGAGTGGAATTCTGTCACAATCAACAAGTTACTTTCTTGACAGACACACTTTTCTAAGCAACAGGTTTCTAGCTACACAGGTTATAATTATATTTTTGGTAGATTGGTGGCCGAAAATAGTGTGTATTTGGAGAAATTGTATGGCTTTTTTGACTGCTTTTTATGATTTGCTTCACTCACTTGAATCCAGTAGCTTCTGCGTTCGCTGCAGCTCCTTCTCCGACTCCTTCTTGTGCTCCATGGCCTTGTGGGTCTCGATGAAGGCCAATCTCTGGCCGCGATCCGTGAGGTACTTGGTGTACATACCGGCCACGTTGATGGCCGTGTAGAGAATGAAGTTGGCAAAGATCTGGAACAGGACACAGTCGGCATTCATGGTGGCCTGCGGATGACAAATCCCTGGAAGTCAAAGCGGGGCTACCTACACAACAACAATTATAATACCTCGCCGTGCTGCAGCTTGATGATGGTAATTACGGCCAGGTGACAGCTGGCCGTGATGGTCCCGCCCACCACGCACCACTTGAGGGGCAAAGGCAGCATTGCATACGGAACGAAGATGACGAACAGGATGTACCACACCAGGTACTCGCGATCGGCGAAGCCAACGCCCTTACCAACGAATCCTGTGTCGCGCAGGAGAGAGGGAAAGGGGGAGAGAGAAGGTTAGGTTAGGCTTCGATTTACGACTGGCCCGAAAAAGGATTAGCCATTTTGACGCTCCACACAGGTGACGCATGATTTACGACACTCACCCTGGATGTTGAACAGCACCCATGTGCAGACCGCCGCCCAGTGCAAATAGTTGTTGGCGAAGCATCGCCAGTAGCCCAGGAAGCAGATGGCCATGTTGGCAATCCCGCAGCAAACGGACCACGTGATGGCCGTCGCCATGCTCTGCCAATTCATTACAGAAGCAGTTAGAGTACCATGTTTAGTTAGGAGGAGGAGAAGCATTTCCTACCGTTGTTTCCCCGGAATCCAGAGGTCCCCGCTTATTGCGTCGCATTATCCAGACGAATGCCAGGACAATCTTCAGCACAAAGTCCACGACGTTGACGATGATCAAGGACTTCTGGCGCTGTCGATGCGTGTAGGTCAGGTAGCTGCGCTCCAGGGAACTCTGCTTGAAGGAGTTGGTCAGCGAGGGGCACAGGATGCCCTTGACCACGTTGCCGCTCTTGAAGGCCGAATAGGTCTCGTTGTTGAGAGGCCTCTGCGGCTGGCCAGCGATGCTGGCAAGGGAGTTGCCCGACTCCAGGTCGTGCTCTGTGGAGGAAAAATAATTATATAAAAGAGCGGAGTCGATAATTATATTCATAATTGATTTATACAATTTATAATGACAATCTTGTCTTCTGATAAAAGTATAAGTGCCAAAGCCAGGCGGCTTAGGGGAAGTCCACAAGAGGAGATGCCACGAACAAGGGGATGACAAGTTCAACGCGGGCTTATCTCCGCCCAAACGATAAAAGCCATAAACGCTTCCGGGGCAAGAGCTTCCTTGAGTGGCCACCGACTGGGAGAGTACTTCTCCCTCTATTTCCGGGAATCCCCGCCGAAAGCCACACCAAATCCCACACTAAATCTCCCGCTTACCGAAATTGCTGTTGCCAAAGATGCTGCAGCTCTCCGTCCGGCGCTTTGGTCCATAGGCCCGCTTCGCCTCCACAATCCGGACGGACTGCACCCGCAGCGGCGTCTGCTTGGTGATGCCGCCTCGCAGACCACTGCCTCCTCCTCCGGATGCCATCATGGCCTGCTGCTTCTTGCGCAAATTGGACAGAATTGATGTGGTGGAGGCACGCAGCGATGGCGGCAGGTCGCCTCCGCCTCCAGTGTCCTCCATTTGGGCACCGTCGCCGGGAAGTCGTGGTATTTTCGACATGTCCGGAGTGGCTATCGTTGTGGCGGTGGCTCCCGCTGCATCCTGCTGTGTTGGTTTTAGCCAGGCTTTAATTAGTCCTAAGTGCGTGGGCACATACTAACTTACCTCGGAGGATGCGCTTGCTGTTGCCACCGCTTCCACTTCCGCTCCTGCTCCTGCTCCTGCGGCCGTAATCTGCTCATCATCGGTGGTCTGCGCTGCGGGATTACTTAGGCCCAGGCCCCCATTCCCCCCATCATCATCATCATCCGCATCCTCGTCATCATCCCCCTCCAGCTTTAAGTCGTCGATTTGTGCCAAGGCGATGGCGCCCTTGTCTGCCGCTCGCCGCAACACCACCCGGTCATCCGCTCCCGCCTCCACCTCCGCCTTTGCAGTAGGGCCAGGACCACCCCCTAGCCCAGTTCCACATCCAAGTGGCGCCTCCTCTTTCGTGTCGCCCGATGCCCCGACGCGCTGCGTGAGTTCCGGGGGCGCAGACTGCGTCACACTGTTGCTCTGCCGGCGCTGCTGCAAGGAGAACGCCGAGGAGGGCGTCGCGCTCAGCTGCCGCATGTGCACCTCGTCTGAGACCAGCTTGTCGTCATCCATGTTGGCCAGCTGCTCCTCCTCCGCGGTCCTGTACACGGACAAAATGTATTGGGGGGCTATTTACTCATCTTAAATGTGTATAATTCATAAATGTAATAAAAATATTCATTGCATGCTAAGCTTAAATTGTTAATAAAAAAATATTGATATTGTGATTTAAAATGAGTCAAGATAAGAAAGCTGGAATGTGCATTATAATATATTATGTATAGGGAGGGACTTGGAAATATATTTCAACCATATGTATTAGTACAAATATATTTAAAGGAATTCTTTTCATAAGTCTGTTATAATTATGTTATTTCTCTCATTTCCCCTGGTATAAAATCTCAGGGTCTTTAATTTCAATTTTCACTTTGAAGTTCGAACGTCGGCTAATGAAGGCAAACATTCAAATGAATGTAAAGAAAATGATTTAAGTTCTGAGAAATCTCTTCAATACTGCTTTGGCTCTGCAGGATTTTTTAAACCAAATTTAAATTGGCGAAAATAATTAATTTAATTGTAAGAAATCCCATTGCTGTCATTTTTTTCATGGGAAGTTGTGTAAAATGTTAATGAATTTGTAGCTCAGCGGGAGCCCATTTTTCTTTTTCGTTAACAAATTTTCCTGTGAAAATGGATTTCGAAGGTCTTTGCTTAAACCACAAGCTTCCCAAGAATTTTCGAATAAATTCCAGTCTATTGTATTATTGCTTATTGCTTAATGCGTTGTCATTAAAGCGCCAATCGATATTGAAAATTAAACGTTTTTTTGGGCATTTTCTAATGGAAGTTTATAAAGGCGAAACAGACAAATGAAGAAAGGAGTTGTCTAATAATTGATTGCTTGTTTGGCTAGGAGAATGTAGAAAAATGAGAGTACATATTTTCTAACTCCACCCTTTTACAGCATCACAGAAATTCGAATCATTGAATTTAATGTTTAATGTGTTATTGTATTATTTATGGCGATGCCTGCAAATTGAAATTCGTAATGGAAAATTGCTTTAATGAAATTACACGATTTGTGGCATTTGAATAATTCTTTGATTTCTATCATTTGAGTATTAATAATTTGAGTTTTAGAGCTCTCAAATTGATTTATTGAGTCCCTCGGCTGCTGAATAATTTCGTGCTTATTCGCTTGTTGTTTTCCTCCCTGATAACGCTGATATCTCAGACCGGAAATGTGTGTTATGTGTTACAAATGCTTTGTAGCAGCTTATTTCATGTTGAATTCCCGGTGCCGCAGCGGAAACGCAAAATGGCGCGGCGACAGTGCAAAATGGCGCGTTGATGTCGCTGTCATTATTCAAATTAGCACTGAGGCACTCACACACACGACTGCGCAGACACACACACACGCGTCGGCACACACACGCGTTGTTCCGGCAAAACATAGCACACTTTTTGGGGCGAAGTAAATTTAAATCCAGCGAAGGAACGCGACCGAAAAGCGAAATTCCAATAAGTCGGAGGGTCAACAACAAAGCCGCGTTGGGATATCCGTGGGTATACATATATAGGGATTTACGTGCATATGGCATATCGATTATGTGTCATTGCTAGAAATAACAAACATTATTTTTTATTTTTCAATCGAGTTTGTGGGCTAACATCCATTTTCGGGGGAGTCCTTTGCCCATGATTTGCATTCTGTCGTGTGTGTTCATTAGGAGACATCTTTTTCCTATATATTGGCTATGGCTATTGAATTTTAACTAGTCTTGGTGGGAATATCAGTGAGTATATGTTGCACATGGCATGGGTCGATTATGAGCCTTTGTCTTACTTGGCTTTAATTAATTTTGTGGGCTAAAAGGACCTGGTACGTGGTTTCAATGACATGTGTAAGTTATTTCAATGGAATAAGTCTTCTTACTATATAAAAATTGCTGGTTGCTTAGTGTTTGTGCAGTTGTATATCAGTGTTTCTTGAATATATTTAAAAATGTTTTTCTACTGGAAAGGCTAGCATAATGCAAAGATATTTTGAACTGCCTCTTATTAAATCCGTTCATTGAAATCCTGTTTAGCTTTACTATGATGTGGAAGCTATTATCGAATTGATGTTGGTGTTATCTCACCAAAGGTGTATTTTAGGATTGTTTGCGCCAGACAGCGTGGATTATATTTACCGCATTTACTGGTCTAATCAATGTGCAACATTATCTCTCGCTGACTTTTCCGCTCTCGCTCCCATCACAATCTCTCTCAGTTCGCTTGGGTGATAAAAAACTCGTTATCTCTCGGTGTGTTGGTGGAAAAGGGGAAATAATGCACTATTAACCGAATTCTAAATCTGATTTTCCCATATATGTATATGTATTTTGCGCTGTTGAATAACTCCCCCGTTTTTCGGTTGGAATTTTCCCCCATGCGTAAAAAACAATCAATTTTCACATCAATTCGCGGACTGCCAGATCACAGTTCAAGTGTAATTCCCCAGTTGTAAAGATTCGCCGATTTTAGCACCTTCGTGGGCGAGCTATACGTAACCCATGAAGCGTTTCGCTTTTAACATTTCGACAGGTGCCCGCTTTATTTACGCACCTGTAAGGTTTGGTCCAATATAGTCAGCGGAATCACATGCCCAGAGATCACGGCGGACTATGCTCGTTTTCGTCGATTAACACATCGTTAGCCAGTATCGATCGCACTGGCCTTTCCACCCGGAGCCACTGGCGGTGAGTAATCCCCGAAAGAAAATCGGGCTGAACTGAACCGATCCAAATCGGGCGGAGTGGAGTTTATCGCCAGCGAGAGTCGAGAGGGTTCGAGATAAACTTCTAATATAATTATCGCGTATATAAATGTGTTGATAATGGCGCAACAATGCTCGCATTCAAAATACAAAATCGATAAATCGAACGGGGGGCGGGGACAGAAGGTGCCATCATTGTCAGGGGCAAATATGTAAATATGGAATCTATTCCCCAGTGATTCACCGCAGGAACCTTGCACTTTCCACCGCCTTTCCGCCTTCGACTCGGCGTCATGTACTATGCAAATGTTGATCTCTACTGCGCGGCTGTATGGACATATGTTAGGTGCGACCGACTGCTCAACAGGTTTTATTTATTATTATTATTATTAATTTCGCTGCCGCCCGCGGCTGCTTTGCTTAAATGTTTTTTGTGTTTCGTTCGCGTCTTTCACATCGGACTGGCGTTTGACAACTGAGCGAGAAAAGTTCGCCATCGCCTGGATATAATGTGATACTGTCGAGCTGTATTTTTTTCCGATTTCGGTTTTTGTTTTTGGTTTTGTTGGCTTCTCTCCATATTCTCCGCAATTCTCTCTTTCTCTCGGGGTGACGCCAAGTGAAATCAGTTTTGGTCAACAATGTTGCTGATATGGTAATTGACTCGACTTCGGCCGGCAGACGATAATGACAGCGGGTATTATGATGGGCCCCTAAATGATAATCAGCTAAACTGATGGCTATCCTTGGCCACATCGAAGCAGGAGTGGTCTGGGCTCTAAGTAAATATTAATGTCTTCATTGTTAGCAAGATGACTTAATGCTCAAAACATTACAATCACTTAGAATGCGGGTAAAATCAAGTCTTTAGAGATTTGGAATTTGTTTAAATTTAATTACATTCCTATAGTTATATATTTTGAGTGTCTTTTAAATGACTATATGAAAACACATTTACAAGATTTTTATTTATTTTTTGAAATATGTAATTGTACAGCCTTGGCATTCAAGCACACTTCTTTGGCATTTTTAATTCTAGCAGTATTTCAGCTGACTGGAATTCAAGTTAAATGTCCTGCTTAGCTCGGGGCAAACACAGCAAATTTAATTAAAGTGTCCCCTTCTTCTAGTACGCATTCAAATATTGCGAAATTTTGTAGGTATCAGAAGATTGGAAATTGGAAAATGGTTTTCCAGCTGAGCCTTTGAGGTGCGCTTCTGTGCGGCCATATCTGTTTCAGATATGAAATGTCAGAGGCATGTCTGCAGTGCCGCCTCTTATTTATACAGACAGCCGGTGGGGTTAGTTTCAAGTCGCCAATCAGCCCTTCGGGCCACCCACTCGGGCTCAAACGGGATCCAAGGCCGGGAGCCGGTCCTTTTTATGAGCTTTTGTTGCCTTGTTGAATTTATGGCCATAAGAAACTTGTTAAAGCACATTATTGGGTGTGTAACAAGTGAGTGTGGGTCGGAGTCCCGGTGTGTGTGTGTGTGTGTTTGCTTTGTGCTGCGACTTTCGAACTCGGGGCTGGGAAAGGGGTGGCTTCTGGGTGTTGTTCGGGGGTTTTAGCTAAGTAGATTAAAGTCATATTTACACGTCTTCCTCAGCGAGTGTGTGTGTGTGTGCAGATGTCTCTGCGGTTGTATTTGAGTTTGTGCTCTGCGTTAAGTGGCAGCAATTAACACTTGACATATTTATGCTTAACCCGAGGGCCGCAACGGGCGGTTCCCATGCATTATTGTCATGCCCCAAGTGCCACCAACAAGAACACTTGAAGAAAATATTGGTAAGGGGTTAAACTGAGCCCGTTTCATAATATAAGTATTTTCTATACAAGCTACTCTTGGCATCGTTATACTTATAATGTTGATATATAAGCTTTTTTATTTAAGTATAAATCATAGAAAATGTATTTTCCTTTCCAGCCAGGATTTTCTGAATATTAAATATCTTCGGAATAAAGATCTACTGTTTCCAAGAAAACTAACAAACAAAAAAGGCCAAAGATTTTAAGTTAAAAATTAAATACCTAAGCCCACGAAGCATATATAATAATATCCTACAATATAAAAAATATATTAAAATTGATATTAATATAATTGATTTATTTTTTTCCGTCTACTAACAACTACTTGGCAAAGGTTAAGCTATTGATATGGCTACAACAACACCAGCAGTCATGTCTGGCAAGCTGCTTAGTTTATTTATTAAGCGTTTAAGCCCTTCCATTAGGGGCGTGGCCACACTGCCTTAGGGGGCGTGGCATCTAGCTGGTGCGAAAGCGTTTCCAACAGCTTCTACTTGGACGTGAATGTGTGAGGGTCTTGCAAATATTTATAGATAATTAGTGGAAGATTCACTACCGAAGCTTAATAGATGGGTATAGGGGAGAGGTGTCTTAGTAGATTCATACTACTTAAAGAGATTAATAAAGTTAAAGTACGAACTTCAAAATGAGGTGTAAATAATTCTTAATAATACTTCGTTATTAAAAAGCTTTACCATGATTATTTCGACTTTGCATAATTAATTACTAATATTAAATGAAGTACATTAAATGCTAACTTATAGGTCTTTAATATGTATTTCTTCTTTTTCCCAACAAGACCTTCCAATTAACCAAGTTTAATAAATTTGGCCTTCTGGCAAATCGATGTTATTACCTTTGCCCTAATAACTGTCCCCCAAAAGTTCTGTCATAAAATCTATGAAAACAAGCTACAAGCATAATTTCATTGGTAATTAATTTCCGGCACGGGTCAGGAAATGGCAACCATCAGAATGACAGGCCAAAACAAACGCAGCAGGTGGCCAATTCACCGCAACGGGAATCAGCCAGTTCGGTTATGGATATGGCCAGGACGGGCCAGTGCCTTTGGCAACTTCATTTGGCTAAGAGTCCTGGCCAGACAGAGACACAGCCCCTGCGCTTGTCTGCGGGTATGTGAGTGTGCTGGATTTGGGTTAATGTCGACATCGGTCAACATGGGTGTGCAATTGAAGGCGAGCAACAAAGCAGAAAATAGAAAAATTACTCAGCGGCTCAGTTCGGGTCTAAAGGGGAAAAAGGAGTGAAGAGCCCATAAAAAAGGGACAAAGGGCCGGGCAAAGGGAAGGTTTTTCAGGACACGGAAAAGTATTTTTAACAGAGATGAATAACAGTTTTGCATTCACTTTAAGAATGGATTTTATGAACAATCTAAAGCAAAATTCAGGGAAAATGTAATTCCCTTTGAGGTCCTTAATATATTTTTAGATTAATATTTTTAAATAACTTCAAATAAAGCTTTAAAACGCTTGAGAATTTGTTTCTGTGTACTTGAAATCAGCAGCACACAAAATGTTTTTGAGAACATGTTTTTGGGATCAATCAGAGTTGAACACGAAACATATTCCCGCATTGTGGCTTTCGGAAACCTCAGCTGGAACTTGCTTGCGGTCCTGCGAAATGCCATTATTATTAAATTTCCTCGTGCTCGTCCTTGTTACGCATTATTATGCACAAAATGCGCTTAGCCAGGACCACGGCTTTGATGTCCTTTTGCCCCACTTTGGGTGGCTCAAATCAAAGCGTTTTATTTGACGGCTGCTCCTGATTTGGGTAAACACGTTCCGAGTTCTTTTCAAGCGCGACTGGGGAGCGGGGCGCAGTGGAAGGCAATCAGGACAGCTTCTTTGGCAAGAGAAAAAGGCAATAAGCCGTATAAGTGGCCACTTTTTAGGGCAGCAATCAAGTTAGCAAGTATTCGAAGGCCATTAAAATTGACAAATCGCCTGGCCGGCACCGCAAACCGCAAATCCTTGGATATGGTCAGAGTAGTATGAATATTCCGAGGACACTTCGAGCTGGCCAAAGAAGGGGAGAGTGTAAGGGACTCGTAAAAGTCGCCAGAACATGGCTATTTATGTTTATGGCTTACTAATTAGCTTTAGTCGCTGCAGCAAAAGTTTTCTCCCATTAAAAGTCGCGCCGTGTGCCTTCCGCTTTTCCTCCATTTTCCTCCACAACTTCAGCTCCTTACTCAGTATTCCTCCTTCCCCTTCGCCTTCAGTACCTGTCACTTGGCCTGGCCCATTGTTGTTTGTCATTAAAATTCACATTTTATGGCAGATTCGGTTGGCTTTTACCTAGTTTTTGCGCTTGTCGTCTGGGCCAGAGGTTTCCCACTTTTCGATTCCGCCGCTTGTTGTTTACTCCGTGTGCAAATTTGCATAGAAAAAGAAATTTGCATAGCATTAAGCAGACGTTTCAAGTTGTCCTGGCATCCGCCAGCTGCGGCTGCTCTCCGCTGAGGAATCCTGCAATGTCCTCCAATATTAAATTTATGGCCAGCGAGTTATACTTCTCCTCGTCGTAGCTAAATCCGTTTAATCGCATAACTCTGACTTTCGATTTATTTCTTCATTATTTGCCGCGTGTTATTGGCCAGCCTTCAATTATTCAATGTAATGACAGTGGGGCGGTTTCAACCCTTCTCCTTTTATTTTTTGCACTTAAAAGGGACGGCATGTTGATTGTCTCCGCGTTATTATGTCATTAAAATTTTATAATTCGATTTAGTCACGAGCGAGCTCGGCTTGTTTTTTTCCAAAGTGAATTGGCAGAGCGCACGCGGCGTATGCGCAATTTCCCAGGCAGCCTTTAATTGGCCAGGAAAATAAATTCAGGAAAAAATCACACAATATGATTTCTTCTTCCTAAAATATGTGTGGGATACCTCGCACACTCCCGGGCTTCATTTAAAGGTTCTTCGCCCCGAAACGAGTCCATTGAGCCTCGAACCCAGACGCGTCGTCTGTTGCCATTTATAAAGCATAATTGAAATATGAGATTGACATTGAATACCAGCGGCTTTGTTGCTGTTGTCGCCTATTGTTCCCATAGCTTTCATCGGCTACAATTCCACATTCTATGCGACACACTGTTGTTGGCGGGGCGGTCCATTTAATTGATTGTTGTAAATAGAAGTGGATCGAAATTGGCGCCTGCCTCTCCATTAGAAGCCGCTTTGTATTTATACACATTCCTGGAGGCAAACTACAGGCAAACTTCTCTAAGCTTAACTTTCGCCTCGCAAACTTGAGGCTCTCAAAATTTAATTGAGGAAGAATTAGGAATTTACCTCGGATAAACTTCAGAGGTATTTATCCTACTAACAGCGAAATTCGTAGATAAATTTTCTTCGAAACTATTTCTTCATTTAATTGAAGAAGTGAAGAACAGATTCTTAATTTACTAGTTGACAAGGAATAAAGGTTTTCGAAACTTGACAATTTTATTACTTTCTCAAATTAAAAAAATTAAATATAAATGTCTCTAAAAGTTTTCCACATGCAAGTCACAGAACATATTCAACTTCCTGCATCGAAATCATTGATGGCTTTAAGCGACCAACATTGTGCGGCACTCTCTACCAAATTGTCAACACTCACCTGAGGCAAATGCGCTCCTCCTCCTCGAGCTCCACGTCCATTGTACAGGAGGATTCCGTCTATTCCTATCCTCAATTTTCTCCTTTTTTGCCGCTCGCCGGAGACCGGTGCTTAGTGGCGCTTGGTGCTTGGTCCTTGGTCCTTGTCAAGTGAGAGTTTTAACTGCCAACAGCAGGGGCACTGTGAATCCTTGAGGTTGACAGCAGGTTTTTTCCCGAAGCCGGGGCTTTAAGCCACCTCAAAGTGTTTTAAGCTGTTGTCAATTTGCCTAATGCTGGCATACAAAAAACGATGCAGGCTATGCCGGCGACAGGGACGTCCCGGTGACATGGTGGCAAAGGATCCGTCGTGGAATCCGCTTCTGATGCCGGCTCTCAACCTGGAAGCAGATAGGCAACAAATCGCATTTAGTATTCGACGTCTTGAGAATCTCTTAAATTTTCCTGGAAAAACACACACACGGCCACCGGCAGTCGCAGTCGCTGGCATTTAACAATGGCAGTATATAATTTAATAAATAGTTGCAGTTGACAGATTTCAAGTGGCGGTTGGCGGGGGAACACTACTCGTGGGGCAATGCCTCCATAAGGCCATACGTATACGTTTATATATAGAGATGGTGACAAGTGCAAAAGTGTGCACAATAAGTGGCATAAAAAACAAGCTAAAAGAAACAAGGGTGACTATATTCGAATCGAATATATTGTTACACTTAAATGTGATTAGTAAAGGTTGATATAAAGAAGAAAAGAAGGAACACATGAATTAAATTTAATAAACACAATATGGAAAATGTATAAGTTATAAAATAAACAAGACAACAAATAGAAGCACTCACTAAAAACCCAATTAAATATAAACCGAGAGAAATTTATATTTGTAGTATTTTAATATTTCTTAATTTACCTACCTACCTATACTATAGTATGAAATAGTTTATAGATAATAAAGTTAAATTAAAAAAAACTTTTCAATGAAAATCTCAAGTTGTATAATATTTCAAAAGCTCACACTCATGTTGTTCTGGGAAATAAAACTTCATGATGTCGCCCCGAAATGACATTCTGTTACTTAATAAATCAACTTGGCCATGGATTCCTGGGCAAAGTAAACACAAAAATTCCAAATGCCAAAATCCGGACAAACAAAATGAGCCAAGGGAATGGCAAAATCGGTGCTCGCACAATATTATATAGGTTCGAGCATGTTAGTCACTCTTACTTTGCCATTTAAACTGTCGCCTTTTGGGCGTGAGTGCGAAGTGAGCCTGCCTCGTCGCTCCTCCACATAGGGCAAACACTAGAAATGTCAAATGTTTTGCCTCAGCATGTGCGCCCAGAGAGCTCAGGAAGGAACCGGATGAGGCCAGGATGGGGGCCAGGACAGGAGCAGCAGTCAGGGACATTGTCGTGTGCCGTTGGCTGTTTTTTATGGCCAGACCATTTCCACTACCATTGCGAATATCACACAGTAAAAAATGTGATGATCGACCTGATTACTATTTGTAATTGAAAATATTAGTGTATATGCTGGAGATTGGGTTCCTTTAAAAGAAAATATACAAACGAATATTTTATTTTTAAAAATGAATCCTATTTGAGTTATTTACTTTTCCCCTGAAATAAAATAAAGAACTAGAGACATTCTGAAGCTTTCGAGACCATAATCCAGCTTAGGGAATGAACTACATTTTGTAAATAACAAGTTGTTAAATGTCAATATTTAGGCCTTCACCAATTTGCATCTCATTAAACTATTAAATAAATAAATCCAATCAAAGAACATTTTCTAAGGTAAACAGCTGATGGTGTCCCGTGTTCCCTAGTTCGTTTTATCTTAAAATAATGAAGATCAAGTGCTGTTCCTTACAGTGCAGTTGGAATGACAGTAAAAGGCACTTGGAGCATGCAACCCAGCACAAGTGAAATTCAATCAGTGCGTGCAACTCGCGGCCACTTGGAAATGCTGTCTGTGGCTCGCCGCCTCCGCAATCCAATGACAAAGCAGGCGAGGCGTGGCGAGACGGGGCGAGCCCGGCCAGGCTGGGTCCTCGATGCAGTGATCCCATTCCTGTTATTATTGAGTCATAAAACACGTTTTAATGTCATTCGGCAGGATGCACTTAACCGCTATCGCGAACAGGGTGTCTATTAGTCGGTTGACGGCGCCAAGGCGGCCATTTCTCATCGTAAGTGTATGGCACATATGTGGCAGTTATCCTGATCCCCATATGCAGAGTATGTTTTATTGCCCTCGTCGAATATTTATCGGAAGGCGAATATATATACTTTTTACGGCCCTCACTATGATTTATGTGCATCCTGTTGCGTGTGCGGGGATCCTCCTTGCAAGGATATCCCTGCAATTTCCTCTCCTTGTCATTTCATTTCATTTTCCCCGGCTCTTTTCCTGCGTCCGACAATGTAACCAGTTTATGACGCTGCTAGCCAAGTTTCCGGTCTGCCTAACACATGGCTTTCCGTGGGGGTTCCCCTTTTCTCGATTGCCTTCACCGGCAGCAATTGTTACGACAGTCCTTCTGGTTCCTCCCCGAAATTGTGCTTGTTTTTGTCCTATTTTATTTTAATACGTTATATACTCCATATAGTCACAGGAGGATTCTGCTGGTGACAGTCGTCAGCAGGTGAAAGTCCGTCGTCCATTGCGAATCCGCTCGGCTATGCGTGCCATGTCCTTTGTGTCCTGCCCTGGCCTCTGGTTTATGACACTCGAAAAGCGAAGGGCGGAAGGGACAGGGGCACGGATAGGCAACAGTGGCGACAAATTGAGTGTAAATATTCTTACGATTGTTTTGTTGCCACTGCTGCTGCAGCTGAGCTGTAAAAAAATGTTGCGAGCTGCGTCAAAATGTCAGCGGCGTCGATTTATGTCGTTCTCTGTAAACACTGTTGTTTTTGCCACTACACTGAGGGGAAAATGCAGTAGGCATTGTTACCAGCCCTTAGTGTTAAATTCTGACAGTTTTTTTATATTAAAAACACTTAAAGATCTGGTTATAAACAAGACAAAATCTGATTTTGAATTTGACCAACTTCTGCATTTATAGTAAACAGTTTTTTTTTGGTGTGTGCAACTTTCGTCCTGATGCCATCCTGTTTGTTTGGACAAAACAGTTTGCACCATCGCGCGGCTGAAAATAATTAAGTTTCTGATTCATGTCGACACCAGAGAGACAAAGGCCAGTCGACTGCTCATCTTGCTGCACGAGGGCACGAGGTGCTGGCAAGGACATGCAGCTTGCAATTTGCCTTTATCCCTTGCCGGCCACCCTCGTCTCCCTCAGCTCCTTTGGCTGCTCGACACACTCTCGCATTAAGCCGGCGATTTATGTTGCATGAAAGGAGCGATAAGCAAACAAACGGACCGCAGATCCTGCAATCCGAGTGCTCCTCGCCTTTGTTTGTGCCACCACCCAGGAGGGCATCCCCATTCGCACACTCATGAATAAGCGTTTACTGGACCGGCTAGCCGCTTGCAGTTCCAGCTCCTCGCACAGTTACTGGGCAATTATGCGCTTCTTAAAAATAAATTAATGACCAAGTCTGGAGGAGCACCGGAAAGAACAACAGGGGGAAAAGCGCAGAGCGGCAGGGACGACAACAGCAGCGAGGGACACTCCCCCAGGTGAACTCTCTCTCGTTCGCCTTTTTAATTAATTAAACGGCAGGAGTTGGCTGCAAAGAGTCTTTGATAAGCCCTGGACAACATGGACTAACTCTTTACGATCGTTGCGGGAATGGCTGTAAAATATTTGTTCAGTCGAGTTTTAATTAGTGCGATTAGTGGCGATTAAATTTGCTTGCCTTGTGCTGGTAGTTAGCAATCTTTGAGAAGCTTATGTAGCAACTATCTTTTAAAGTACCAATAAAATATGAAAATAATAGAACCTTAATAATTTTAACTTTGAGATTCTTTTTTACCTGCTCTGCGAGTCATTAAATTTCCAAAACAAAATTCTGCAATTTAATAGCTGATTTTGAGTTAATGTATAATTCAAATGAAAACTCTAAAGTTTTTAGCTTTTGTGAGTTTATATATTTCAATTGAATTTCTAATTCATCTCTTTTAATAATATGCAAACGAACCGAGTCACGGCCTACGTCACCCACGGCGTATGAGCAATTTAATTGGCTGAGCGGCGTTGCCTACTTTCAGGCGCTGCAGTTTTCAAGCGCTGCTTTTTTTCAGCGCCCATTTTTAAATTTATAAATAAATATGGAATGGGGCAAACATAATTTATTATTTAATGCGTTTCAGTTTTAATTTCATGCCTCCGCTGATGGCGGATATTTAATTGAATTGAAAAATGAACGTTGCACGTGCATAGATTTAATCAATGTCGTGGCATCGAGTGAGTCTCTGGGCAAATGCCGTGAGTGCGAACAGGTGTCGCCCGAAATGATGTGTGTGTGTGTTTGGTTTTCTCCCCATTTACACATTTTCCCACCGGCCATTTGTTTTAATTTCCCACAAAATGTCTGCTAATCATGGCATTTTCTCGTTTACATTATGTGGTCGGTACTCGCTGGATGCGTTCGCCCTTTTTTGTTTTCACTTGGGGGCATTTGTGTATTTTGTGTTTGTTATTTTTGTTGCATGCTGCATATTGCATGACTTGCCACAGAAAAGCTTTCAGCGCGTCGGCATTTCGGCGATTCAGCGTTTGTCATCCCTAATGAAGCCGAAAGATCCCCGCGCACCGATACCGCGGGAATATTAATGGCTAACCCCATCAGGGCGAGCTAATAAATCATTTTCTTTAATACGATCCAATCATGATTTTAATATTCGAACATAAAATGTTTGTATTTACCTTAACTCGCAACTGGCAAACGACATAATAAAGGAAGCTCGAATAAAATTCGTATCCGGTGAAATTGTTTACACACAAAAGAAAGGCTTCCGTTTTATGAGCCACCAGCTCAAAGGGGTAACACCTGCCGGCGAATTGAGGGGGGCTTGGGGTGGGGGCTGTTAAACTTTAATTCCACAACAAAGCCGTAAAAATGAAACTGGAAACATATAGCCGGGACCTGGCCACATCAAACGCATTGCACTAAGCTCACTTTGTCTCCTCGTTTTTGCACAGAAAATAAAAACCTATCGATATTGGTTTCGACTATGAACTAAAATGATGTGAACTAGAGAAGTGGAGAGAATAATTATAATTATTCGTTGATCAACGTCGTCAATTTTATAATTATCCAAATAATGTTTATAATTTATTTACTTTATTAAGAGTATGTGTACATAATAGGTGCGTGAAAGCATCCTCATTTTATATAAATTTATTTCTTGATCCAAAACCCAATCTAATTTTAAAATATTATTTAATCACACAATCCATATTAATCAAATCTTAATTTTAATAAGTTAAGCTTGCACTTTATTTTATTGGTTTTTATCTAATTTTACAGTTTTTAATATATATTATTACTAAATGAAATTCCTAGAATCTTCTCATTCATTCACAGATATTTCCCCCTGTGTTCTTATTTTTTCATTGTCCTCCTTCCCCTCCCGACACATGTATCCCCTTGTTACCCCTTTGGCCACCGAACATACGGTTCTGCAATGTAAAATATTTGAAAATAAAATATGCTTTCGGCTTGCTTCTTTTTTCGGCCAGGCCAAAAGCAAATATGAGCGGACGACAAGAAGGGCCAAACGACAAACTGGGAAAAATGTTGCATAAATTAAGCCAGAGAACAAGCGCTGGCAATTGTCAGGGGCGGGGCCTTAGGGGGCTTCGAACGTAAGCAATTGCCTTGGCTCTGGCTTTGAGTGACGTTGAAGCGTGTCTTAAATTATGATTAAGCAGGGGAATTAAATGGTTTGTGTTTAGCCTTAATGCCAGCATTCTCCGGGAAACCCCCTCCTGGAAAATTAATGAAAACCGTTGCGAGTTTCAATTATGTTTCGCCCCACCCCCTCCAAGCTGCCCCTTTTGTTTGGACAATGACAAACTACTTGCATGTGTGCGCTTCTGTTTACTTTTCTTTTGGCTACGAACAGTATTATCTTCCCATTAATTTCGCTCTCGCCCAGTGGCGAGAAATTTAATCAAAAAATTAACTTGTTGTGTGTTTTTAATTTCTCAATTATTATGACTTTACGGCTGTTTGTCTTGGCAGCAGCTCCCCTTTTTTATTTTTGCTTTTCATTGTTTATAACCATATGTTTGTATTTATACGTGTTTGTACAATGTTATATGGCCTGGACTCATTTTGAGCGTGTTTTATCAAAGCCGCAGCCAAAACATTTATCGGCCAAGTGAGTATAAATAAATAAGCAAACAGGGGGGAAGATGGTCCAAATGCGATAAACGACAACTAGTTTTTTGTTTATTTTTTACTCTGCATTCTTTATTCTTTGGAACGAGTAAGTATTTGCCGAGAAACACGAGAATGCGTGTGCTGAGTTGACAATCGCTGCGAGGACCAAGCAATCATCGAACGGCAACGATAACTTACTGGAGGACACTTGAGACTTCGCCCAGGGATTGCAACAAGGTACTCAAGTTTGGTCAACTTTTTCTTTCAAACAAAGAGCATGTGTGAAGGGATGTCCTCAACAAAGTTGTCACAAGTTCCCAGTGTTTAAGTTTGGTTTAAAACCAAGCGCATACCTACGCGCAGGAAAAATGATTTACACTTGAAAATAAAATTATTGAATTAATAAAAATTACCTGTCCAGTATAATGCATTTTTCACTATTGCTTAGGAAGCAGGGATTTGAGATGAATAATATTTTTAAAATGTAAACAAAAATATTTAATAATCACCAAAGTTGGAATTTTATCCCCGGTGCTTTATTTAATTATTAAATAATTTAATACATCATTTGTTGTATTTTTAGTTATTTTAAGTAGTAAATACATATATAAAATATAGCATTTAAGTATAAAAATAAAAATACTCGTCTTATCTGCAGTTTTATCCCCCGATGCTATTGTTTTTAATTAATGCTAATTTAAAGACTCTTCATCAGTTGAGTTTTGTTCTTTGAAATAAACACTTGTACCCTTTTTACTTTCTTATTAAAGTATTTTTATTTAATTTCATATATTTGTTTAAGATCTGTGATCGCTTCTTGTTGATAATTTAAGAAATTAGAGTGGGTTATTAAATTTAAATGCTAAAAGCTTTTGGCTTTTGTACTTATTTATTATTAAAACTAGCTTGTTTTTCAGTGCAACTCCAATCTCTACGATTCACATTTGGATTCCCGAATTTTACTGCGATTTTCTGGTTGATTAGGGGTTTCTTGGCAGAATCTTACCCCTCCTAATTTTTCCACACATTTCCCAGAGCTCTGCACCGTGCAGTGGCGATTGCAGTTAAAGTTTCACATTTGTCTAGTAGTTTGCGTTTTATTGTGCGCCACTTCAACGAACTCCCTCTATTTTTTCAGTTTTACCCCCGAATGCAGACTGTCGCCGCTTTGGCTGTTTATTTGCCGGAGCACAAAGTGAATAAAGTGAATTTTTATCAGCTTCACAAGTAAATAGACAACAAGATATTCTTGGCAAACGCCCCTGCTTTCGCCTTGTTATTTTATCTTTTATTTTTTGTTACTTTTTGGGTGGGTGCTCGTTTACTCTGTTTGGGAATTGAACATTTAATGTTCTGCATATGAATGGATTTCGCTCTTGTTGTTGCCCATTAAAAGCGAAAGGGATGTCGGCAGGAGGGGCGGCAGAGGGGTAAACAAATCCGAGAAGAAAGCAAAGTCAGCGAGGTATAAACGTACATGTGCATATAATTATGTAGTGCACATCTGTAGGGGTGTTTTTAACGATGGAAATATACTCGATTTTCCCTTTTATCACTTTATTCGGTTCAGTGTTTAGCAGTTTTCTATAGTTCTCTGTAGTTTTCCGCAGTGACTCACTCTCAGGTTTAATATCATGACACTTTGCTTAAATGGATTTTATGTTCGGTGCCGTTTAAGGTTCGCAAAAGCCATCGCAATCCGCCAGATCAGGCCCTGGCTCTTAATATGGCCAATAATTGCCGGCGAAGAATGCAGTTTGGGGCAAATTGGCTTTAGCCGTCAAAAGGCTAAATTGCATTTGGCTGAACATCTATTTCTAATCCCAATATTTACACGACTCAATATTTCGGACACCTTTTGCCCGAATAAATCTCCGCTGATGAACTGGCCAGCAGAAATTTCCCCATATCTATACATTTATTTTTACAATTTGTTTATGTTTTGTTCGCGCTACATTTTGGAATATTATCTGTCCCGGCTATTGTTGTTTTTGCCGGCGCGGCTTAAGTGATTTCTGGGGCAGACAAAACTGATTTATTTGTCCAGCGCGAGCAGGGGGGAAAAGTGCAGGGTGCCGGGGAAAAGTTTCGTCTGCCAAAACCGCCAGCCAAACCGTTTCGGAGAAAGTTTTCCCCCAGTTGTTGCAATTTTTGCGGGCATTCGGCTTTGTTTTTGGCATTCCCCTTCTCGTTTTCGATTGCAGCACAGCCTTGGCAGCAATTTGGCAGACATAAACAAGAGGGAAATACAAAAGGGTTCTGACTAGTTGGATTATTTGAATAAGAACTTTCACATACCCTCTGGATAAAGGTTTTCTTAATTTGAAGTTTTTAATTAAAAAGTTAAATGGGAGCTTTAACGAACTCAGTTTAAAGGTTAAGTTTAAGATATTCAAGAAACTCAAGATCTTAAGACTTTAAAGTAATTTAAATGTTTTAATTGTTTTAGTGCTTAATCTTACACGCTTTATTTTAAAAGGACATTTAATAATTAAATTAAGCCAATTAATCGTACAAGTTAAGTACCCAAACAGTTATAACAATAATTACTAACAATTAAATATAAATAGATTAAACATTATTAAGTACCCCGAACTTGTGTTAGCTATAGTAACTCTCCAACTTTGACCCCCGAGCTAGAGTATCTTTGGGTCAGGTCGAAACACAATTGTTGGCTTTGTGGCCATTACAGCCACAAGTTGTGAGCGTGGCCAAAACTAGGCTACAATGTTTGAGCCGCAGCCAAGGGCCCTGGTAGTGGCAGTAAGAGTAGCAGTAACGGCAATGGTAACCAGAACAATTAGCGCTGCCGAAACTGCTGAGCCATAAGTTTCCATTGGCAACAAGGAGCTGGAGACGCACAAGGACACACCGCACTCGGATTCGGATGCGGATCCTGTCGTCTGTCGGCTGTCCCCTGTCGCCGGGGGAGTCAAGCACCCCTTTTGGCAAAGCATAACAGAGAGCTGAGGGAGGGTCTAGTCAAGACGAAACTAAATTAAATGCGGCTGGGGGGACAATTATTCTGTCATTTATCTCATATATGGCATAAAGTTGCGAAAAAGTTCCTTTTGAAGTCGCGTTCGAGCTGCTTAGCGACACGTGGCCTCAGCGGCTGAGGTAAAGTTTCCCTCCCGCTCCCAGCTGCAGTGTAAAGTATATTAAGTATACGCCGTGATATGCCTCCCCGGCGGATACTTTACTTTTATTTACTTGTCGCTGGGCATATTAAATTTCCACCGCCATCGCAGCCTCCCCTCAACATGTATTTTTCCCACAAGTTGAATGAATTTGTTACTTTCAAGGCCTTTTCCATCGAATTGCTTTCCTGGGGGCCCTGCGCGAATTGAATTAAATTGTGCGATTGAAGCATAAATAAATTCATTAAATACTTTGAACGGATCCAGTGTTTTTCTAGCTAATATTTAAGGTCTTCGATCCGGTCTGTGCGCCTGGCTCAACAGGTTCTTCCCACCTGAACCAGGCCCGAGGACAAGTACAAGTCCAAGTCCAAGTGGGGACTTGACCTTCCCAATGCGATTTATTGATTCAATCACAAAAATAACTGCAGGATGTTTTTGAGTTCCCTTTTGTGCTCTGTATTTGTATCTGTATGTAGCCTAAGCCACTCATTGCACTTTGTATCTTGTATCTCAATGGCGGCGCTGTCTCGCTGCTGCCTCATTATGGATGAATTTCAATCGGACCAAGTGATTGACAATAAAGCCAACTGCAAAGAGCGTTGGATTATTGTGCGAGCAATGAGTGGAACTGGGATTCACGAAATATATAGCCACAGAGTAATATGCAGAGGAAGCTATTCGAACACAAGGAGAAAAATATTAAAGAATTGTGTGATTCCAATAACTGCCAAGAAGATAAACAGCAAATTTACTAAATCAATTACTAGAACTAAACTAGAACTTAAATGTATACTTCTCTTAAGTAAACTTTTGGTTACACAAAATAATAACAAAAAATATATTATTTATCAAACAAAATACCGCTTAAAAATGATTAGAAACATTCACCAAATATAATTTCTTTTGATTTATTAAAAGACTTTGAGGAATCATAAGTTTAAATGAGATCGTGTCCTTACAAAGTAACATAACAACATTTCATACAAAGATAGCTTTCAATATATAAAATAGAAAATCATAAAAAAAGTTTAATGGTATAAATATTTAATTTTTTATGTACTTTTTATTATTATATATTTAACCATTTATTTATTATTTACATTATTATCTATTTAAATTATAATCTTCAATTCACCTTGGATTTAAACTGAATTTAAGTTTGTTATTCTTTCTCAGTTGGGTGAAACTTAACCAGAGCTCTTCTACTTTCAACCGGCTTTTGTTCAAGCTTGTGCCCAGTCCCGGCGGCTTACAGCGGAGATTAAATTAACTACCTATTAGCCTCGGCCCTGCCCTTTGACCCTCTCTCGCTAAATGTACGTATGTATCTTTTTTAGCCACCTTCCTTTGGCCAGGCAACTTAATATGCATCATCCTCATCAGCCGGGGTCCCAGTTAATTTCACCTTTTTAGGGACTATAGTGGTAATCCTGCAGACAGGCTTAATGCCCGCACATGCCAACAAGCTCTGGCAGCATAATGCGTCAAATTGCTAATTAAGAACTGCAGCAGCGGCAACTTTTCGCCCCCCGATCAGTGGCCATGTCATTAGGGTCCAGAGAAGCGGGGAAAGGCGAAAGGGAAACCGGGGAAATTCCGCCCGAAAGGGGGAGGCCAAAGGACTGAGCTTGCGTGTTAAGATATTTGATTATGACAAACAGCACACGGCCACACACTAGCTCTCGCACACACACACACTCTTACACTCACATACCAATTAGCCGAAGGCGTGTCCTTTAGCTCTGAAAAGTAGACTACGCCTTTTTGTTGATACGCTGGTCATTCAACTATTTGCGCCAAAAACCGACACAGAAGCCGAACCGAATTTGTGTCACGTCACAGTGGCAGAGTCGCAAAAAGAGGGAAAAACTAATTAAGGGCTTAAAGATAGCGACAGTGAGCGAGCGAGCGATTAAAAATAGTCCGAGTGGAGGCTGCACACGCCTATTTTTAGGGTCAACCCTGGGGTCAAGCACTCCGCCGCGGCTAGACAGGGCGCCTCGCCTGCCACCTGTGCGTCGACTAACTGCCAACGATGTCTAATCCACCCCCGAAACCCGGGACACATTTAAAAACCTCCAATTTATTTGCGTCGTGGCGCCACAAGAAGGGTTTTTTGGGCAGCCCACTGAGGCTGCAATAATGCGAATTGATTTTCGCCGGCTGCAGACAACGCCGCATCCGTATTCGTGTCCACATCCGCAACCGTATCCCTATCCGCATCCGCTGCCTCAGGACATACACCACAACAACAAGGCACTGAGCGAAAAGTCTTCAAGAGTCATTGGGGAAATATGTAAACACTCTTCCCATTTTTAAACTAATTGAATTGTGTAGTAAAATAAAAGCATTGAAATTAATTATAGAACTTACATTGGAAATATAGGAACTATAGAAGCTGGAGTTTACATCTAATATATATCTATAAATATCTTTTCCTTTCTTTCTGTGTAAAACATCCATCACCACACCCAAAACTTGATTTGCTGAAAACTTTCAATTCGAATTTTACGCCTAAATACTTGAGGAAATTGTTGATTTGATTTTGGCCGCGTGAAAACTTTTTAATTAATTGGCCCCGACTTGGCAGTTGCTCTATTTGCCATTTTTAGAGCTTTTATGGGAGTGCGGATCTGGTTTTGGCTCTGGAATGGGCAATGGGTCTCGGGCCATTTGAATGGCAAACGTGACCCAAAAGTTGTTGGCTCATGTTTTTGGCCATCTTCCCCGGAAGCGGACGTGACAGTAATAGGTCATGCTCGATTCCTTTCGATTTTCCGAGGCGGCGCCCATAAAAAGTTTGCTTTATTTGATTTTGATTTGATATTTTTGAGTAAAACATAAATTTACCTTCGTTTTTCGTGTTGAAAGTTTTCGTGCGTTTTTATGGGGTTTGGTCAGCCAAACTCTGATAACTTTTTTGATGTGATTCCGAATTCCTGAATTGAATGATCTTCAATTTACTTTTCATTTTCAGGGAATGCACTTTATTAAACTAATTAAAGTTAAAAGCAATTAAACACTTTTATTTACAGTCATTTTGATGTGATAGGAATGTCGGATTGCATTTTAAATGGCACTTATAATAGAAAAAAAGTTGGTTATAAGAAACTTTGATTTTAGTTAAGTAAGGTAATTATTGTTTGAACTTGAAATTGTTTAAAAGATGTCTTAATGGGCTTAACAAATATTTTTATACAGCTATTCTATATTTTACTTTATGAAAGTTTCTTTACTTGAAAGTTTCTGCTTTATGTAAGTTTGATCAAATTAAAGTTAATCTTATTATCTGCACATTTGCTGAGCAAACATCTTCAGGTCTTTATTATTTATTTGTTGTCTGCTAATTGAATTTGTTACATATTTATTTATCATAAATAAAGAAAAATTCAACCCTTCAGTTGTATTATATTTTATGAATATTCGTTACTCCTCTCAATATATTTACACTCAAATCCAATCTTTAAATTCAATATTTTAAACCAGTTCGATTTGAATTTAATTTAATTTACTGGTGCTTTCATTTGATAAAACTTTGCTTGCATTAAATTGAAAAACTTTGTTTCCGTATTATCCGCCTTGAAGCGCTCCTTACGCACAATTTCCGGCGGGAATCGCTTGCACACAAATTCACTTTTCACTCGGCTTTTCCAGCATCCAACGCGGCGGCGTAACTCAATTTAAAATTCTTTTCGATTAATTGAATTTCGACTAATTACACGCACTTAGCACCTTGACGGTTTCCGATGGCTTCCAAGGATTCGAGAAGTGTCAGAGGAAAGACGCGCCAAAAAGGACTTCCGAACGCGGCCGCCTTCGCTGGCCGAGTGACAATGCGTCGTATACGCAACTTCCTGCCGCTCAGTGTCGCTTTCCATCGGCTACTGAACGGCCGCTCGTTGTTTTTGCCGACAAACCGACTTGGAAGCAACAAGCGCGCACGCCAATCGTCCAGGAGCGGACTTGCCAGCCCCCTCTGCGAGCGGGGCTCTTTTATGAATCGGGGTTATTTGCCAACGCCCGCATTCCCAGTGACATCACCCATCCCCCAGCCGAGTACAGTCAGTGTTAGATGCGTAATAAAAACGTCTGCATAATTAAACACCGGAGATTTCACTTAATCTGCGCCCACTTGACATATTTATCATATTTATTGCCCTGCGCCCCAGTCGGGCGACGTGGACCAGCGGCAGGCAACCACCTGTTAGCGTGGCGCCACCGCCCTGTTAGCCAACAGCAACCTGCTCGCGTTTCGGCGAGCTTTGCTGTTAGATGTGCCGGTCAAGAGCCACGCACAAGCTTTCAATAACAGCGGCAGAGTAATGTTAATGGACTTATATCTTTTCATATGTCTATGACTATAACTATAACTATATTCAAATAGAGAGCAATCAAAAGTGGATAGAAATACCTAATACTGGACACTAATATAATTTTTGTTCATATTGTGCCCTATTATTTTGTAAAGAACTCCAACACATCATGTAGTGATTAAATAACTTTCTAAATTACAGTTGTGTAATTTTATGTAATTTAATGCAAGCTTCTTCCCAGGAATATCACAATAAAGATTTATATGGATACAACTTTCATCTTTTTATGATCTGAAAATAATATAACAATTTAAAATATAATATTCTCCTAGAAGTTGCTATTGTGAATATCAAAAACATAGTTTTTTTTATAATAATAATATCAAATAAATAATCATATTTCAACAATTTATATTTTTCTAGCAATATTTATTTTCTGATCTATATGGGTCGTCTATGTATTATAAGTGTCACAGGACCAATTGATAATTGAATAGGTACACAAACTAGGGGTTTCTACTACTTACCTACTTCTTGTTTATTTAAAAATAATAGTATTCGCTAACTTTGTAACCCGTTTTCCATCTATTAATTCCAAGCACACGCCTAACTTATTCTTATTGTGTTAATTGAAATGAATAGTTTAATTTAGCAATTATTTTGAGCCGCTTAAAAATTCTGTGCAACAAATTACTCTATAAATCTCTCTAAATCTCGAATGTACTTACTTGGAAAATATTAGAGAAAGTCTATTAATCAATAAATAAGTATATTCTGCCCATTCAATATTATAACATTTGTTCCGAAATTTGGCAAAAAATAAATTTGCGAACCAATTGATGTCGTTAAAGCCCCATTTAAAAATGTGTTTTACTCCTCTACAAACCTTAAATTGGTTCTAAGTAAAACCTTCCAGCGTGACTTCCATTACATTGTTTATTTTTTTTTTTAAGTTATGCTTGCAAAATTAGACTATGATTTACTATAAAAAATTCTTATTAATACTGATTAAATTTAATCATAAATAAAATAGCCTCTGTGTTGTTGTAAATTATATTTATAATGTTAGTATTTTTGTTTCAATTACTTTTGGGCAGCTCAAGGCCAGATCTAATTCAAAAGTTAATACAAAAAAGTTTATTGAATATAAAAATTGCGTTATTCAGGTTTTTATATAAGTATACTCTAATATATATATGACACCCCGCAAGCAATAAAAACACCGCTTCGCAGCAATATATCTTCATTAAGTTTTCGCACTTCGTGCCGCACAGACCAGACTTTGTTTTAGAATTAGATATCCCGGTTGAGGTCCGGAATTATGTGCGGCATCTTTTCAATATTCTCCCGTGATGGGAAACCGATTCCACCGCTAGTCCTGCATGGCAGCAAACACAGCTTGAGGGAGATGGCCTACCGGCAAAGTGGAAAGCAGCGGCATCGAGGCCCGGACTCCACTGGCGTTTATGTGATCGCCTCGGAAGGAGTGGCCATGGTGCACGAGCGCCTGCGGATCGTGGGTGTGGCGGAGGGCGATCAGCCCTTCGTCTCCGAGGATGGCGACCTCATCCTGGTGGCCAACGGAGAGATCTATAACTATCTGGAGATTTCGGCGGAGATTGCGAAGAGACGTGGCTCGTACAACCCCAAAAGCGATTGCCACGTGATCCTGGAGCTGTACAAGGATTACGGAGTGGACCTTTTGGATCACATCAGCGGAATGTTTGCGTTTGCTTTGTATGATCGAAGGACCAAAGAGGTCCTTCTGGCCCGTGATCCTGTTGGCATTATTCCCATGTATGTGGGCGAAGATGAGGCTGGAAACCTGTGGGTCGCCTCAGAGATGAAGTGCTTGGTGGACACCTGCCCAAAGGTTGAGACTTTTACGCCTGGCGAGGCTCGATTTGGAAGGGTGGGCCAGCTGCAAAACTGCTGGCAATTCGAGCAACCGTGGATCAGGAATGTTCCCACCCAGCCCTGTGATTTAGCCTTACTTCGTTCAAACTTGGAGTCGGCGGTTAGGAGTCACCTCCAGTGCGATGTTCCCTTTGGAGCCTTACTCTCCGGAGGAGTGGACTCCAGTCTTATAGCCTCTATAGCCACGAAGATTATGAGGGAGGGGGATCCCAACTATCGATTGAAAACCTTCTCTGTGGGTCTTAATGATGCACCCGATTTGAAGGCCGCCAGACTTGTTGCCAAGTATATAGACAGCGATCACAAGGAGATCCTCTTCGACGTCGACGAGGCTCTGGATAACATTAGAGACATTGTTTATCACCTAGAAACTTACGATGTATCCACAGTGAGATGCAGTATCCCAATGCTCCTGCTGGCTAGAGACATCAAGAGCACAGGCATCAAGATGATCCTGTCCGGCGAAGGAGCGGATGAGCTATTCGGGGGCTATCTATACTTTCACAGCGCTCCCAGCTACAAGGACTTCCACGAAGAGTTGGTGAAGAGAGTCTTGGAGTTGCATTTATCCGATTGCCTCCGCGCCAACAAGGTGACCATGGCTAAGGGCCTGGAACTAAGGGTGCCCTTCCTGGACACGGGATTCGTAAACCATGTGATGCAGATTCGGCCGGAGGATAAGATTCCGGGACCCCTCAACAAGTTCGGTGGAGAGCAGCGGATGCGTATGGAGAAGTACGTCCTGCGAGCTGCCTTTGCGGACAACTATCTGCCGGACGATGTTCTGTGGCGGCAGAAGGAGCAGTTCTCCGATGGAGTAGGTTACGATCTGATACGCTGCCTCCGAGAGGACACCGCCAGTCACGTGACCGATGAGGAATTTACCCGGGCAGCGGTCAGGTTTCCCTTCAACACACCTGCCACCAAGGAGGCATACTACTACCGCTGCATCTTCTCTGAGCAGTTTCCCGGCGACTCAGCTATCCGGACCGTAGTGAAATGGGCGCCACGGCGCGATTGGGGCTGTCCCGAGGATCCCTCCGGGTTGGCTCAGGCTGCCCACCAGACCCATAAAGGTTAATAGCTCGGCATTGGAAATATGAGGCTTTTAATTATAGTTAATATTTTAAAAAAGACATTAAACCTAAGAATAATTTGGAAAATAATTAATTATGTGTATTAAATGAAATGTTCTTTTGAGTATGTCATAATTGTACAAATAAATGACAAGGTTAATGGTTACCTTTATTAAGAGTGGGTCTTTTTTTAGAGAATACTCGAATTGGTAACAAGTTGTTGCTAATAAATTGTTTATAAATATATAAATATATAAAACAATGGTTTGTTGGCAAAAGAACATGGGAGAGACAAAAATAAAACCGGTCTCCTTCAATTGTTAGCACGTTTTTAGAAGACTCACTGGCCAGGTGCCAATATTGAACACAAATGAGCGAAGTGAGAAAAAATTCATTTTTCATTTAGTTATATTTGGAAATACCCTATTCTCTTAGGTGTAAATACTGCCTAAGCTAAACATATATTTAAAGAACAACGTTCTCATCACAAACCGTTCACTTACTTAAAGAAATTTACTTAAATTTACTTCAAGAAATGAAAATTTCATTTTAAATTCATAAAAAGCTAAAATTTATATTTATTCTTAAGATTCATATTGTGGCATGTAATTTAAATAGCAAAGTTTCATGTATTCTTTAAATTTTATTTACTTTTGCAAAATTTAGTTAACTTACAACTATTTTCATAAAAAGTTTGTTGTAAACTCAATTTTTTATTTAAATTGTTATGGTAATTAGTAAGCAAATATTAATCTTTCCGATTTGTTGCGAAACTTAAATGCCTTGAGAAAGAGTAAATTGAATGACGAAATCTTTGATAAAATATAATCAGAGCTGAATCGGAGAGAATCGGCGAGAGTTAGTGAAAAGAGAGCACTATAAACAAAAGTCAGCCGGCTTCTGAAATGTTTATCAATTATTTTGTAGCTCACACTGTCCCACTTTTGATTTGCTGAATCATAAATAAATAATTTCGGGGAACCCATCTACATAATCACTCTTTTATTTACAACTATTAATGAGCAAATAGTGTCTCCGCAGGTTTTAACCGAAGACGAGCCATTTCTAGAAGTTGGGTGACGAAACAGGTAAACAGCATTTCAATGAGAAAATAGAAGAGAAATAAAATTTAAGCGAGAAAAAGCAACTCAGACCGAGAGAGCTTTCCCATAAATAAGCGCTGCCCTCTAGTAAGCACTCCATTCAGTTTTCCACTTCGCCACGTGCGGGTCTCGCTCGTAATAAAACAAAATTAAAATTATCATTGAATTCGTCAAGGAAACCATACATAATGTGCGGCATCTTTTCCATATTTTCACGGGATGGGGAACCAATTCCCCCGCAAGTCCTGCTTGGCAGCAAACACAGCTTGAGGGAACTGGCCTACCGCCAAAGTGGAAAGCAGCGGCATCGAGGCCCGGACTCCACTGGCGTTTATGTGATCGCCTCGGAAGGAGTGGCCATGGTGCACGAGCGCCTACGGATCGTGGGTGTGGCGGAGGGCGATCAGCCCTTTGTCTCCGAGGATGGCAACCTCGTCCTGGTGGCCAACGGAGAGATCTACAACTATCTGGAGATTTCGGCGGAGATTGCGAAGAGACGTGGCTCGTACAACCCCAAAAGCGATTGCCACGTGATCCTGGAACTGTACAAGGATTACGGAGTGGACCTTTTGGATCACATCAGCGGAATGTTTGCGTTTGCCTTGTATGATCGAAGGACCAAAGAGGTTCTCCTGGCCCGTGATCCTGTTGGCATTATTCCCATGTATGTGGGCGAAGATGAAGCTGGAAACCTGTGGGTCGCCTCAGAGATGAAGTGCTTGGTGGACACCTGCCCAAAGGTAGAGACTTTTACGCCTGGCGAGGCTCGATTTGGAAGGGTGGGCCAGTTGCAAACCTGCTGGCAGTTTCAGCAGCCATGGCTCAAGAAGGTTCCCACCCAAGCCTGCGACTTGTCATTACTTCGTTCCAACTTGGAGTCGGCGGTTCGAAGCCATTTGCATTGTGACGTCCACTTTGGAGCCCTACTGTCTGGAGGAGTGGATTCCAGTCTTATAGCCTCTATAGCCACGAAAATTATGAGGGAGAGGGATCCAAACTACCGATTGAAGACCTTTTCGGTCGGTCTGAAGGATGCCCCCGATTTCAAGGCCGCCAGGCAAGTGGCCAAGTATATAGACAGCGACCATAAGGAAATCATCTTCGAGATCGACGAAGCCCTCGATGGAATCAGGGATATTGTCTACCACCTGGAAACGTACGATGTCACCACAGTGAGATGCAGTTTGCCCATGTTGCTGCTGGCCAGATACATCAAGAGCACTGGCATCAAGATGATCCTGTCCGGTGAGGGTGCCGACGAGATCTTTGGCGGATACCTATACTTCCACAAGGCTCCCAGCTACCAGGACTTCCACGAGGAGTTGGTGACGAGAGTACGCCAGTTGCACCTATCCGATTGCCTCAGGGCTAACAAAGTGGCCATGGCCAAGGGAGTGGAGCTGCGAGTGCCCTTCCTAGACACGGGATTCGTAAACCATGTGATGCAGATCCGACCGGAGGATAAGATTCCGGGGCCACTCAACAAATTCGGAGGAGAGCAGCATAAGCGGCTGGAGAAGTACGTTCTGCGAGCTGCCTTTGCGGACAACTATCTGCCGGACGATGTTCTGTGGCGGCAGAAGGAACAGTTCTCCGACGGAGTGGGCTACGACTGGATCGACAGCATCCGGCGGGTGGCCACCAGCCATGTGACGGATAAGGAGTTCGCCGGAGCAGCTCTTCGGTTCCCCTTCAGCACGCCTAGCACCAAGGAGGCGTACTATTACCGCAGCATATTCGCCGAGCTGTTTCCCGGGGAGTCCGCCGCCCGGACTGTGGTGAGGTGGGTGCCCCGCCTGGATTGGGGCTGTCCGGAGGACCCATCCGGACGGGCTCAGGCCGTTCACCAGGTCAACAAAGACTGAGAAATAAAATAATTTAATTGAATTAGTTGTCATGCACAAACAAATACATACATATCTCTAAATAATAGTCGACTCGAGAGGCGTTCAATTTGCTTGAATATGCACTTATTCTGCCCTTTGATACGGCGACAGGTCTACAGTTACAATGTTTTCTGCCATATGGGCTCGGATGAAGGCACGTGCGGTCGACTTGGCAACAGTATAATATGTTTGAATATGAATATATAAAACCAGCTGTCAATTACAATTAATATGCAAAGTAATGCATATTACACTTTGATAATAAAAACGTCAATCAAGCCAATTGGGTTTACTTTTCACTGCGATATGTATTAATTTAAGAGCGCATTGAGTTTAATTTTTAACGTTTTTTTATTTAGAATACATTTGTAGTTAGTTAGTGAATTTGAGTAATATTGTTTTGTATAACCTTTCGTACTTAATCATTTTAATGATGAAGCCATAATTAAGTAAGAAAAGTTACCACAAACAAGTTTATAAATTTTACAAAATGAAGTGTTCTTACAGTACAATAATACATTTAAAACCCATAAAGGATTTAATTAAAATTTAATTAAAACTTCAATTTTAATTGTAAGGAAGCTAGGTACAAACCAACCATTTTTTAATTATTTATAAATTATTTTTTTTATGTTAAATGTGTTTAATCTAACACATCTTTTTAGATTTTAAATCATTTTCGTTTTTATCCAAAATGTCAAAATATATTAAATTCATTTAGTTGGCAACGCGGGTCTTGTCGTTAGTTCCAATTGGCAGCGCCGAAAAAAACGTAACGCAACATCACGTAAGTGCCATGGTTTACATGGTCATACCAAAATTAACAAAAGCGATATTTTTAAGAAGTTTGATGGAAGGATGAATAAAACCAAGGTCATAGCTAAACGTACAATATCAAGAAGTAGTCATAGCTAACGTAGGTAAGCAATGGTCATTCCAAACAAATAAACATGCTTACAATAAATAAAGTAGCCTTATCGATATTTTGAACATGTGTTTCGATAGCTTTCTATCGATAGCAGTTTGGGCACACTGTTCGTCTTTATCGAGTGCGGTCACACCGTCGACTTTGTAATTTTTTTCGCAAGGCTAAATCGCTGCTTAAATTAAGCCATAATCTGTGTAATCCACGCGCTAGCCGTGCCAGACAGGTGATCCCATGCAGCAATGCAGCAAAATATGATGTGTGCCGGGCACTGCAAACGCTCGGCGACTGCAAATAAAGTGCAAATTCTCTGACCCCAGCGCGTCACCCAAAAGAGAGACAGAGTGAGAGAGAAAGAAAAAAGTTGACGCGAGCAGCGCTGCCGAAGACGTTGGAATTCGTGCTCCGCCGCTGCTGCTGCTGTTGTGGTTGTTGTTGCTGCCGCCGCCGCTGCTGTCGCGCAGCAATAACGGTAGAGAGACCAACAACAACAAATACAAATGTCAAAGTGAAACTGACTGCGCTGCCCCAATAACAACAATAACAATAACAATACGCGGAACATTATTAGGAAGAGCAAAACTGTGATCTCTGCTTTTCGGGGCAATTGTTCAATTTGGCTGTGCTCGAAAGTAAATTTAGTCAACTCGTAACGCGTATTTGCGGCCATCGGCAGACGTTTCTCCACTGGCGGCTGGAAAATCAATTCTTCGGACTGCCAAAGGGCAGCAACGAGCAGCAGTTGTGTTAAATTCATTTTGCGGCCCAGCCCAAAACAAAACGAGCGGAGAAAGAAGCAGAGGCAGAGGCGTAGCAGAAGCAGCGCAGCCGGATTTGCAAATAGGTATGTGTGTTGGAGTGCTGGTGTGCTGGTGTTTGCGTGCGTGTGAGTGCGTATCCCAAAGATACAAATGCAAAAAATGTGTTAAAAAAAGCCACTAAACTTGAGCAAATCACTTCCTTCAACGCTCTCCGCACCCGTCTCTCTCTCTTGAGCGCTGACATTTAGCGGCGGAATGACGTCGTCGCCGGCAGTTTTTGAACAATTAATTGACCAAAAATTCGGCCAGCTGTCGCCAAACATTTAGTTAGGTTAAGATACGGCGCGGCGAGGCACACACCAAAGAAATCTGATTAACAAGTTCGTATCTTATCGCCTTCAGCAGAGGTGAATATTAGAGGAAAACCCTGAGAAATAGTTACGAAAGCAGCTTGCCCGTGAAGTTGTGTTTGTTGATGTTTTTTATAAATAGAAAATTGCGTATGCAAATGCTAATTCGTAGCTTCGCTTCGCCGTTCTCTCGCCAAAGTTACACGCTCTCCCGCTCACTTTTGGTCCGCTGCTCCTCTCTCAACAAGTCGCTGTTGTTGCTTGGCAATTGTTGTTGTCATTTAGCTATATTATCTCATTCGGCCCGTTCCATTGCCATATAAATAATACAGAGTTCACTCGACACGAAAGACTTATTGACACCAGCGGTATATTCTTCACATTTACCCTGGGCTTTATAACAGCTACTTGTATTATTCAGTTCACCATTAACATTGGCACAAAAGAGTGCCAATCGATAGAAGAAGTTTCCATTGCTAGATGCCTATCCTACTGCCAAAGAGTTTAACAAATATATAGCGTTTTTATTATACTATTTAGTTATTTTTTTGCAAAGATTAATGTAATATTCCCTCCTTTGAGTGTGCACTGTAAATATTAATATTGCTCTCCGCACACACACAAATTGTAGAATTGTGACGGCAGCCCGCACACATTGCCAAAAATTGAAATCACGGAATTCCAAATACAAATCCATATATTGTTTTCCAAGCTTCCTGTGCACCACCGCCTCCCCCACAGCCACCCAGTTTTGCACCCGCCGAGGCTGAGACTGACTTCGTCACGCTCTCGGCGCTTGTGAGATGATTCACGTTTTGTGCACGTAACAACGCCCCACCATCTGGATACCCATATATCCCTCCTGTCTCCTCGCCAACTCCGGTGGACAAGTATCCGTGCCCATCCCACCCTCACAGCCATTCACCTACTTTTCCAGCTCTCCGCTCCCTGCTCTCATTCTCTGTGCTGCTCCACTCCGCTCTTTATCGCTATTCTGGCTCTGTGACTTCACCTCACACGGAAATTGTTGCCCACTTGGCCAATTGCTGCGGCTGTTGCGCTGCTTCTATCCACTTTTGGGGTTCCAGTGCGCACGAGCAGTGAATTCCAGCAATTCGAATGCGATAAACGAGAGTGTAAGGGATTTGGCGGGAACATTTTGGGAAGGTCGGCGACAACAGCATCCGATTAGTCACAGCCTTATTTTTTTTAAATTTAAGCTTTAGTTTTGTGTTCGAAGTAGGAATTATTTAAAACTTTGTTTACTTGTTAAAATTGAAATAAAAAGGCTCCAATTACATTATAAACGTCTATCAATTATATCAATACCTATAAAAGGGTCCATTGAGGCAGGGAAATTAAGTAGAAACCTGCCACATATCTTTTACAGAGAAATTAATCCGTTAAGTTTTTAATAAAGGTTAAATGTGTTTACTAGTGTCTCAAGTGTCCTCAATTCACATGAAGAAACATGTATTGATAAATAAAACAAATAAATTAAGCATTAGTCAAGTTTTTGAAATATATACTTTTCATATATCCTCCACTTTCTGGTCAGGTCATCAATTTTCAATTTATCTCTGCGAACTTTTTATAGTCCCTGCATCCTTGCGCCAAGATTGGCAACTCCTTCATGCAATTTTAATTTAATTTGCCAAACACTGCAGCACGTTGACTAACTCTGAATCCTGGTTTATTGCAGTTGCCGCAGCGCAGAGAAGTGGATAGACACGAGCCGCGATGGCGTACCGCAAGCCCAGTGACCTGGACGGATTCATCCAGCAGATGCCCAAGGCAGATATGCGAGTGAAGGTGCAGCTGGCCGAGGATCTGGTGACATTCCTGAGCGACGACACAAACTCTATTGTGTGCACGGACATGGGCTTCCTCATCGACGGACTCATGCCGTGGCTGACGGGTAGTCACTTTAAGATTGCACAAAAGTCGCTGGAGGCCTTCTCGGAGCTGATCAAGCGACTGGGCAGCGACTTCAACGCGTACACAGCCACCGTGCTGCCGCATGTGATCGATCGGCTGGGGGACAGCCGAGACACGGTGCGCGAGAAGGCGCAACTGCTGCTGCGCGACCTCATGGAGCACCGAGTGCTGCCGCCGCAGACGCTGATCGACAAGCTGGCCACCAGCTGCTTCAAGCACAAGAACGCCAAGGTGCGCGAGGAGTTCCTGCAGACCATAGTGAATGCTCTACACGAGTATGGCACCCAGCAGTTGAGCGTGCGCGTCTATATTCAGCCAGTAAGTGCCCTTTTGGGTGATCCCACTGTAAATGTGCGGGAGGCTGCCATTCAGACCCTTGTGGAGATCTACAAGCATGTGGGCGATCGCCTGCGGCCGGATCTGCGCCGCATGGATGACATGCCCGCCTCCAAACTGGCGCTGTTGGAGCAAAAGTTTGATCAAGTCAAGCAGGAGGGACTTTTGCTGCCCTCCGCCCTGAAGAACACCAATGGCAATGGCAACGGTAACGGCCTGGGCCTGGGCCTGGACGAGGCGGACAACATTGGAATAAGAGAGCGACCCACGAGGATGATCAAGAGGCCGCTGCACTCGGCCGTCTCTTCAACGCTGCGATCTAAACCCAGTGCGACTGACGTGAGTGGTGATGCTGGCGCCGTGACAATGGAGATCTTCGAGGCTAGCTTTGAGCTGGTCCCGCAGCTGAACATCTTCCATGCCAAAGACATGGACGATATCTATAAGCAAGTACTGGTGATTATAAGCGACAAGACCGCGGACTGGGAGAAGCGTGTGGAGGCGCTGAAGAAGATCCGAGCTCTGCTTATCCTTAGCTACCACACTCAGCCGCAGTTCGTGGCTGTGCAGCTGAAGGAGCTGTCGCTGGGCTTTCTGGATATCCTCAAAGAGGAGCTCCGCTCGCAGGTGATCCGCGAGGCTTGCATCACCATCGCCTACATGTCCAAGACTCTGAGGAATAAGCTGGACGCCTTCTGCTGGAGCATTCTGGAGCAGCTTATAAACCTGATCCAGAACAGCGCCAAGGTCATAGCTTCGGCCTCCACGCTGGCCCTGAAGTACATCATCAAATACACGCATGCTCCGAAGCTGCTCAAAATCTATACGGACACGCTAAATCAGTCCAAGTCAAAGGATATCCGGTCGACGTTATGTGAGCTAATGGTACTGCTTTTTGAGGAGTGGCAGACTAAGGCGCTGGAGCGGCATTCCACCATTCTGAGGGATACACTGAAAAAGTCGATCGGAGATGCAGACAGCGACGCGCGACGTCATTCCAGGTGCGCCTACTGGGCGTTCAGGAGACACTTTCCCGATCTGGCCGACCAAATCTACGGTACACTGGATATAGCGGCCCAGCGAGCATTGGAGCGGGAGCGAGAGGGTGGCAGCAGTTCCGGAAGTTCAGTGGCGGCACCGGAAACGAGGCGCACCGTGTCCCGCATTGGCAGAGCGCCGGGAACCCTGCAGAAGCCAACGCCCAGTATGCGTTCCATTTCGGCGGTCGACACGGCGGCCGCCCAGAGAGCCAAAGCCAGGGCGCAATACACATTGTATTCGAGGCAAAAGAAGCCGCTGGTGCCCAGCAATTCTAACACCCAGGGACAGGGATCTGCAGCAGCGGGTAGTGGGTCGCTGCCCAGGCCGCGACTGAATTCCAACAGCGGGATTACACCGGCCACCACACCGGGAGCTGCTACGCCGCGCACCCGGGGACGAGCGGGTGTTTCCCAGTCACAGCCTGGATCGCGTTCCACCTCACCAAGCACAAAGCTGCGGGATCAGTACGGCGGCTTAGGTGGCTATTATCGTGGAGCCACCGGCGCCATACCTAAAAAGGCGTCTGGTATTCCTCGCAGCACCGCCAGCTCCAGAGAAACGAGTCCCACCAGATTGGGTAGCGGCCTGATGAAGCGCAGCATGTACTCGACGGGAACGGGAACGGGATCACGACGGACGCCGGAAAGGAATAATCCCGTGAGGCCGTCGGCAGCAGCACGTCTCCTGGCGCAATCCCGCGAAGCAGAACACACATTGGGCGGAGGAGATGACGGACAGGAGAACTATGTGTCCGGAGACTATATGCGCAGCGGGGGAATGCGGATGGGCAGAAAACTTCTGGGACGCGATGAGTCGGACGATATTGACTCTGAGGCCAGTTCTGTGTGCTCCGAGCGATCCTTCGACTCCAGCTACACGAGGGGCAATAAATCAAACTACTCGCTGAGTGGCAGCCACACCCGCCTGGACTGGAGCACGCAGCGAGCGCCCTTCGACGACATCGAGACGATCATCCAGTTCTGCGCCTCCACGCACTGGTCAGAGCGCAAGGACGGACTTATTAGCCTCACGCAGTATCTGGCCGACGGAAAGGAGCTGACCCAGCAGCAGCTGCAGTGTGTGCTGGACATGTTCCGCAAGATGTTCATGGACACGCACACCAAGGTGTACTCGCTGTTCCTGGACACGGTAACCGAGCTGATCTTGGTGCATGCTCCCGAACTGCACGACTGGCTCTTCATCCTGCTGACGCGGCTGTTCAATAAATTGGGCACCGACCTCCTCAATTCTATGCACAGCAAGATCTGCAAGACGCTGCAGGTGGTGCACGAGTACTTCCCCACGCAGCTGCAGCTCAAGGAGCTGTTCAGGATCATCTCGGACTCCACGCAGACGCCGACGACCAAAACGCGCATCGCCATCCTGCGCTTCCTTACCGATCTGGCCAACACGTACTGCAAGAGCAGCGACTTCCCCAGCGATCAGAGCCAGGCCTGCGAGCGGACGGTCCTTAAGCTAGCCCAGCTGTCGGCGGACCAGAAGTCGATGGAGCTGCGCTCCCATGCCAGGAACTGCCTCGTGGCGCTCTACAACCTAAACACCCCGCAGATGACCCGACTTTTGGCCAACCTGCCAAAGGGATACCAGGACTCGGCCCGCACCTGCATACAGACGCACATGCGCCGCCAAAGCCAGTGTGGCAATTCGGGTGCCAATTCGCCGAGCAGTTCTCCGCTGAACAGCAGCAGCCCAAAGCCCCTGCAGAGCCCATCGATGGGGCCGTTCGCCTCGCTACAGAGCCACCACCAGCTCAGCCTGAGCTCCACTAGTCCCCGCTCCCGTCAGTCCTCCGTGGAGCAGGAGCTGCTCTTCTCCTCGGAGCTGGACGCCATCCAGCACAACATACAGAAGACGTCGGAGGAGATCCGCCACTGCTTCGGCGGCCAGTATCAGACGGCGCTGGCGCCAAATGGCTTCAATGGACACCTGCAGTACCACGATTTGGGTCAGCAGGACTCGTGTGCCTCCCTGTCTTCCAACTCCAAGACGCAATCGTCGGCCAACACCACGCAATCGAACACACCGGAGTCGGCCACCATGCGGCTGGATAACCTAGAGCGGGATCGGACTGCTCAGAATGCCAAGTCGCCATTGCCATCGGGCGATGCCAAGGTGTCTATCACATTGAACGTGGCCGAGAACGGAGAGCTGATCCTGGCCAGCGATCTAATGGAGAGCGAGGTGGTGCGCGTGGCGCTGACGTTGACCAAGGATCAGCCTGTGGAGCTGCTACAGACGTCGCTCACGAACCTGGGCATCTGCATCAAGGGCGGAAACTGTGAGCTGCCTAACAAGCACTTCCGGTCGATCATGCGCATGCTGCTCAACATCCTGGAGGCGGAGTCCACGGACGTGGTCATTTCCGGCCTGCACGTGCTCAGCAAGATCATGCGCAGCACTAAGATGCGTCACAACTGGATGCACTTCTTGGAGCTGATCCTGCTGAAGATTATTCAGTGCTATCAGCACAGCAAAGAGGCGCTGCGGGACATTGATTCAATGATTCCTCGCATAGCACCCTCCCTGCCGCTGGACCTGTCCATCAACATTGTCAATCCGGTGATAGCGACGGGCGAGTTCCCCACGAATCTGTGCGCCATTAAGATTCTGCTGGAGGTGACCGAGCACCATGGTTCGGAGATCACGGACGCCCACCTGGACATTGTGTTCCCGAATTTGGCGCGGTCTGCGGACGACACGCAGTCGATGGTGCGCAAGGCGGCTGTCTTTTGCATTGTCAAGCTGTACTTTGTCCTCGGCGAGGAGAAGGTCAAGCCCAAGCTGTCCGTGCTGAATCCCAGCAAGGTGAGGCTGCTGAACGTGTACATCGAGAAGCAGCGCAACTCCATTAGCGGCGGCGGCAGTTCCACGAAGAACTCCTCGGCGGCATCCTCCTCATGATTGCGGGAAAGCGCACCGCGCTTTCTGCACCAGCACCAGCACCAGCCACAGCAACACAAACAAGACACGGACGCAGCGGCATCCCTCGGCCTGCCCAGGAAGTGAGGGGCGGATAACATTTAATGACATATAATAATACATTAACTAATTATTTATAACTCCAATTATTACCGATGCGTAACTGTTTGCTGCCCAACTATAGGGCGGATGTAAGCGATCCTAAAACCCCAGATAAGCCCCTCTAAAGTGAGCAGAAGAAACTATTTATACATGTACGCGGAAACTAAAGCGATAAAACCAGCAAAGGTCTACTCAAAGTGTAGCCGCCAACTCACCCACCCCCAGTCCCCTTAGTCCCGACCCCGAAACGCTCAGTTGTATGTGTTGTACCAGCTCCTAATTACTCACGCCGCTTCTGTTTAGTTCGTAAGACCCAAAGTCCCTTGTCGCCCTTGGAGGAACCCCAAGGCATCTTCAGCTTTTGTATTTAGTTCCACAGTCAACTTCGTCGTATGCTTATTTCGTTTCCGCTCAACTAAATTCTTACTACTATTACTATGCGATTCTGCTATTTTCTTACAACTGAACTATTTTTGTAATTAATTTAAAAACACACAACAAGCCCAAACACAAATGAAAAACAATAAACACTTCTTCTAGGTTATGTAATAATATTTATAAATTAATTAAACGAATAAAAAACAGTTAAACAAAGTCCCAAAGCACAAGTAGAACTCAACGACAAGTCAGCGCTTTGTTTCCCAACTCAATCTCCGATCTGCAGTCTCGATCGTTTGCTAATCGTTTTGTGTGATTTATTTCGTAAAATTCAAACTTTCAAATGTATTTATTTACACACGGACTTAATTATACTAAATACTTTGTTTATTATGTTGTAACTCTGCCCCGTTCGTCCTCGGTTGGTTGGTTGTTCCTTTATTTTTGTTGAAGACATCTGAAAGACTTGCTTCTTGTGTTGCTCGATTTTTCGTTTCGGGTGAGTATTTTCTTTACATATATTACCTAGTTTTTGTTTTGTTTATCGCTAATATTAAACATTTTTGAATGTCGCTCGATGTGTTTGGTTTTTCGGTTGTCTCTCTGTCTTCATTGATTTGTTCGATTTTGCATTTGAAATTTTGTTGGGCCCATTTGAAACCTGAACTTGGTTGTTTCTCTACAAGTAAATCATACAAATTCGTTACGTTTTATTTGTTCACGCACAGATATATATATATTGGAAATCAAGTAAATTAAGGCACTCAATATACGACAAAGAAATCAATTCGGAAATGAGAAATTGTTAGTAGATCGATGGAAGTAAATCAATTTTGCCAAGTACAAATCAGTGCGGTGGTTCGAGTGTGTGTCTGTGTCCGTAACTGTGGTGTGAATGTTCGGTGTCCTAGACTAGAGTGTACTGCATTGCTTTAGCATTAACTATCTGGCTTTAGATTACCGTAGCTAATCGTTAACTCGTATTGTACATAAACGTAATTCCTAAATTATGGTGTTTTAATTAAAGATACATTTTGTCAATGGCACATCTTTTTGCTAAATGTAAGACTTTCTCTTTTCATTACTTGTTTTTGGAGCTTTTACAGAGTTTTGGGCCCCTTATCCTTTCGTTTCTATTATTTAAAACGCTTCCGCCTCGGAAACGGTGCTGTAAACAATTTTGAGTGTGTGTAGAAATCGAGAAAAATGTGGCCTCGAAAACGTTTAGATCCCTTTACCAACTGCCCAAGTAGCTTGACTATATCTAGGGTTTTACATATACGAAATGCATTTGTATGTACAGTGGGACAAGATCTCGACTCGCAGTCTGCCAAGTCGATTTAAAACACGGCTTCGATTTAAAAATACATTGAACTACTTAATTGATTATTCATTTACACGTAGATGGCTGCTTGCTAACAATACTTTGGCTTCTGTTTTCTTCTTTCTTCTTTTGGTTTTCTTGTGGTAAATTTTGAACGCACTCGTTGCGGAACAAGGCCCCCAACAACAACAGCAACTCTTCGAGGGGATCCATTGTCCAATTTTGACCGAAAAAGGCACACACAGAGAATATCGAATGACAACGACTATGCACGACTACAACAACACTAACCCTAAGCCATATCTGCTCCGACCTAGTAGCCATTACACCGGATCTCGCCGTAGCGACCTCGGGGCCTCCCGGCTCCGTATGCCGTATATCGCTCATACGCCATGTAGTCCGGCATTTCGTAGCCGTAGCCGTGGCCGCGCATACGATTCTTCGGATAGCCGTTTCGGCTACCATCCCCGCCGTGATACAACCTCTCCTCGTGGCCGTAGTAGCTGTGTGTGGGCGTGGTCGGGGCCGATTCCATGTACCCTCCTACCGTTGGATGAGATGCTGGGAAATTGCTGGTCGAACCGGCTGCATATTCCTCAGCTAGCCGCTCCACTAGAGACTCTGGCGTCTGCAGAAATCTCTCGGAGAAGCGTCCGATTTCGGTGGAGCCAAAAGCCTGCAGGAAACCCGGCAACGGCTTGATGTCCTGAGGGAAAAATATATTTATTAGTTGAGACATATAAATTGTTAATAATTTCTAGGAATCGAGTTTTGAATGGTAGTCAGTTTTGGCGAAATCTATATACTCTTTTTTAAAGGATGATAAATTATTTTGAGTAAAGACCAGGAAAAATGAAATTAATTTTTGACTTAAATGAATTTTTAGAAGATTTCCCCTTAAACAAATATTCAAACTGCAATTATCCTCTTAATTTGAGTTTGTTCTCTTAACGAAATCTACATTTATTTCGATTTAGCCAAATAGATTCACTGTAGGTTTACTATACTCACCCTAATTTGTTCCCTAACGATGGGCTCCACAGGCTCCATATTCTCGCCCTCGCCAGCTTCCTTTTTGGCCGCCTTTCGTTTTGATTTTTTGCTCGGAATGAGATCGCACTCGATGATGCGATTGTTGCTGCTGCAGCTGGTGCGATTGTTGCTGCTGCAGTTGTTGCCATTCCTGACCGATGTTGCACTCCGCTTGTGGTTGCTTGTCTGCTGCTGAAGTTGCTGTTGCTGCTGGAGGAGAGGAGCCAAGGCGGGTGGAACAATTGCCGTCTGGCCAAAACCTATGGGTGAGTTCTGGGGCGCCGGCGGAGTGCGCGGGCGTCGCGGCGTTGGACTCCAGTTGGCCGTCACAGGATGTTGCTGCTGCTGAGCCTGTGTCTGTGTCTGTGCCTGTGGCTGTTGCAAGTAGTAAAAAAAAAAATCGATTTAGTTCTTTGCCGAGCAGTTTGTTACGCTCAAGTGGCGGGCTCTTGGAAAACTTTGAGCTCCCAGTCCCAGTGCACCCCTAGGCTTCTCCACTCCCCGCCAGCTGGCCGGCGCGTGCTCGCTGCTGGCAGCTCGTGTTACCAGGCAACCCCCACAGAGGTCTCATGCTCCTCATCCTCATCCCTCTGCTCTCCCCGAAGCAGCTCCAATCTTGCCAGTCAGCCAGCCAGCCAGCCGGGTGAAGTTCATCGCAGCGCCCCAAAAATCAATAGGCGCCCCTTTTCATATGGGCTGCTCTGCTGGCTGGAGCACCCTGTAAAAGGCTTCCGGCGTGGGCTCTCTTTGAGAGAGCTTTTCCCGTGCCTTTCGCTCAGTCGTTCCCCACTCTCCCTCCGCCGAGTTTTTCAATGAGTAAAGCCGGTCGATGGAGCTAAACGCATTTCGCTTTCGGCCCTCTCTTTTTGTCAAATCTCCTGCGTGAAGGATGACGAGTGTGTGCCTGCCGAGCGCTGTCATTATCAGGCTCTGGTTTGTGCCTCTGCTTTGGCCTAATTTATCCCCGGCAGGATATGGCCCACCCGGCCCCAGAGCCGCCCCCGCTGATTGCCTCCTAATTAGACCCCCTTATATCGCTGGGCTGCGCAGCGCTTAAATTGCACCTGCAGCTTTAATTTGCAATTTGTGCCGCCCGTCGTTAATTAGATTTGAGCAAAGGAGACTCACCGCATGTCCTGGCTGCACCTCGGCCGACTCGCTTATTGGATCACCGCCAGCATCCTGCGGCGTCGTCGGCGCATCCGTGGCCGATGTCTCCGGCTGCAAATTGATTTCCGCACGCCTGGCAGCTTCCGGAGGAGCGGAGCCGGAGCTGGAGCTGGAACTGGGCGGTGGGCTCACCTTATCAGTGCCACTGGCCACCGGCGACGTCGCGCTTATGTCATCTGGAAAATAAGTTGGAGCTTGAGTTGTTTGGGGCTGTCTAAGAAAAATCAATAGGGCCGAAAATATTGCTGATTCCTGGGCTCCCCGTAATTATTTTGTCATGCGTGCAGGCGGCAATCAAGGGTTAAAAACCAGGCCCGGAACATTGACCGTTCGGCGTGGAATCGAAGGGCTTTTTCGCACGCGCTTATCAAATATTTTCACGAGCCAAAAAACCAGAGAGAGAGAGAGAGAGTGCGAGTGCCGAGAGAGAGCCGCCGCTCTGGAGAGCGACATGCACTTGTTGAACGTGCTGTGCTGTGCCTCCCCCTGACACACACGCACACAGTGCCGCAAAAGGAAGAAGGGAGAGAGCGGAAGGGCCGCTGGAAGTCAACAAAAAGTGTAGCGCACTTCTCGGCGCATGCGACTCGGCCTGCAATGTTTACGTATTTGCCATATTTTTTAGCGCTCCCGTTGCACGTTGTTGCAGCTGCAGTTATGGCAGTTACTGCAATGCATTTAAAGCTGCCATCGGCTGCGTCAATAAATCAATTATTGTTGCCAAACGAACGAAATGTAGGTAATCAATTAGCCTAGGAGATTAAGCCACAGCTTTGGGTAACAGAGTTTGAGTAGTTTAGCATCTTGAGTGTCTGCATTCAACTTATTTTTAATTTAACTTGAATGAAATGGATAGGCTATTAATTATAAATATTAAAATCAAGCCGATTTAATTCAGCAGTTGATACATTTGTTTAGCAATTATTCGCAGTTCGCTTGTTAATTTTTCTTTCTTTCTAAATTAATTGATGTTTTGAAATCTCTCCTTATTTGATGCTTATTTTGATGTAATACTGCAAAATTATAGATTAAATCTGAATCTTTTTACACAAAATGGTGTTATTTTCTGATTCAAGAAAACAGAACCTTGATCTTTTGCTATAAATATTAATTATTTATTAGGCAACTTTTCTTTATTTAAAAACTAGAGTCTGTCTTATCTCATTTGGTTTTAAGTACATTTCCTGTTATGGTTTCAAGTTCTAATTTTCCAAAATAATATAAGTGAAGACTTGAGTTTCATATTTCAGAGTTCTGTGTTAATTAACGAGCCAACGGAAGCGAAGGAAGTCTGACTTAATTAAATATTCCGCTAGCTTCCTGTGTGTAGTAATGATACCCCCTAAATTGCATTCGCTTTTGAGGTGCTCTCCCCCTCTCGCTATGGACATTGATTTTTGCCTCAATATTGCGCTGACCGGGGTATCGGGAGGTTGAGGTTGAGGTTGAAGTTGAACTCGAGCCTTGGCTATTGCACCGGGGAGCTGTTCCCAATCCCCAACCTCTGGTGATTCCTCCACCGAATCCTCTTCCAGGGTGTCGCTGGTTCCTCCCTTGATGGATGTGTGTGTGTGCCTGAGTGTGTTTGTGGGCGTCTAGGGTGTGTTTGCCGTCTGTGTGGGTGGCTTCGCCTAACGGTAGTAAAGCGGCAACCACCGCATTACGCTGTAAAGTTCATTTACATGCTGGCTGTGATGACATTTCACGCATACGAAAGACACCCTCAGACGGCCCAAGGTGTGTGTGTGTTTTGTGTGTAAAAGTCAAACGCCCATTGATAACACCCACACACAAACAGCACGTTCGTTTGCACTGCGAAATTTTTAGAAAAAAAAAGTGTGGGCTCACTTCGCACCTGGTGGGTCACCGCCACATCCCCGTTCCCTCCCACTGCCACGGTTGACTTATTGATTTGCACACACGACAAAAAAATTAAAAAGCCACACATCACAGGGCAAAGTCGGTTGTCGGTTGTCGGCTGTCGGGGATTCCAGGGGATTCGCGTGCCTAAATAGACAGCTAATTTTGAGGTCCTCTTAAGCGCCATGACGTAGGCGCCCCCCTAACGCCGAAACCATCCCCTACGAAAGCACCCCCATAGACCTCCTCCTGTCAGGGAAACGGAAGTATTTCAGCAGTTAACCAACGCTGATTGGTTGAGTGTTTGCAAAACGTCGGCTTTGCTGAGGGAATTCAAGGGGGAACTGGCGGAAAAACCTGAAATCGGACATCACAAACGCAGGAGGAGGAGCAGAAGTACCTCTGGTGAGGAGCTTTGCGGACGACACTCCGGACAACGCTGACAACGATGACGGCAACACGAACGGACAGTTCTTGCATTAATTTACATGCGGAATCAAGCATAACGCTATGTGCCGGCACAGTGGGTGCGATAAGAACGACTCCAAAATGGTTGGTTTCTGACTTGGACTGGCACTGAATCTACCTCTTCCTTTTCAGTATCTAAAATATATGGTAAAAAATATTTGGAAAGCTTATCTTTGTACGAAGGAATATTATCCTCATCTATTGTTTTTATATTTTATATACGAAAATATATTTTTATTTTTTGTAGTAAAATATTGTAATCTAAGTAATGTCATGCTTTCCTAATTGTAATTCCTATTGACCATTCGTATCTCTAAATACCAAAACTGACCACTTGATTCCTTCGCTTCCCACAGTGCCCCCAATCGCTGATTTCAGCTGGAGTGACTGCCACCCCTTGTACTGACTTTCAATACTTGTTACATAATCCGCCCTGACATATGTTTGCATAAATTTACGAATTCTCCCCCGCGGCAGCGCATAATTGCGAATTAAATAGAGTGTAATGAAAGAGCGACAGGCGACGCGATAAAAGGCTGACAACTTACCGGGAATATCGAGCGGAGTGTCCGTCCGGAGTGCTGCCTCGGCCACCGGAGCTGGCTGTAGCTCCTCCTCCTCGAAGTCCCGCCCATCGGCCGGACAGTGGTACGGCACACAGGAGGCGGACTCAACGGACATGTTCACCGGATACTCGCCACTGTACACCGGCGTGCTCTGGCTGCTATCGCTGCGGGCTCTGGTGCTGCAGTTGCTGATCCCACTGTCCGTTCCGGTGGCGCTGATCATCGGCGGCGACGTGGTCAGGCGTTGAGCCGGCGATGCTGCCCCTGACGCCTCCACCTCGATGTCCGGATCCTCGAGCTTGGGCGTGGCCGCCAGCGGCAGGTGCTGAAGGTGTTGCTGCTGGGCAATGGCATGATGCTGCTGCTCGCTGTAGCTGCGCAGCGGTTCCAAGTAATTCGGCGGCAGCACTGTGCGATTGGGCGCCGGCGTGGAGGACCGCCCGGGTGGAGCGTAGTGGGGTGTGGGTCCGCTGTAGCCACCGAAGCCACGGCTTGAGTACGAGGCGGAAGAACTGTACGGCGATGGCGCGGGCTGCTCGTAGCCCAGTGGATGATGTGGCTGCTGCGCCGGGTGCTGCTGCTGGTACGGATGCGACCTGGGCGGGTAGTGCAGCACGCTGGAGGGGATCAGCTGCTGGCCCGCGGGCGTGAACATGCCCTGGTGGTGCTGGCTGTAGTGCGGCGAGGCGTACGGAGCGTAGCGGTAGTAGTTGGGCATGTAAGTGGCACTGGACATGGACGAGCCGTAGCCGTAGCCGGCGTACGGATGGTAGCCTGTGTAGCCGGACCTGTACGGCTGCGGCGGGTAGTGCGACATGGCGGGGTGAGGGGCCAGATGCTGATGGGGATGGTGCTGCTGATCGTAGAAGCTGGCCGGATACCGGTCCGACATGGTGCTCCCTGGCTAGAGTTCTCGCTCGCTCAAACGCTCCTCGATGGCAACTGGAGGCTAGAAGTCGTCTGCCCCGTCCCGTTCCGCATAGCCACCATATTGCCAGTTGCTGCTCGGGTGGTGTCCCCTTACATGTGACCACTATTGATTTTCCCTTCCAGCCACAGTCGCAAATCCTTCGGCTCGCCTTTCCTATCCTTGTCTGGCCACGCTTGGCTGCCCTTTATTTATGTTGGAATCAATTTTCGCCACACTTGCAGTTTTCTTATTGTCCTGTGAATGGAGCCAGCCTGAGAAAAGAGAGAGAAAGTGGGTGGGTTTATTATCAGACGAAAATAGTGTAGTCCTAGCCCCGTGTCCCTTGTCCCGTGACCTGTGCTGTTCCCTGCTCTTTAATGGCGGTCCGGAAATGGGAATGCCAGTGGCGAGATCGTTAAACAGTTTCCCATGGTTGCGACCAACGAGACAATTGCGTACCGTGCCGCAGACAATTCAATTAACATCTGACCAATAACATTTTATGGGGACTACATGGTCTGGGCTCTGTAATGGCAGGGGCATTATGAGGTTTCAGGACTACTCATTGGATGGGGATTAGCAAGATAAGTTCTCATAGCGAATAAGCCTCTTAAAGACTTGAACACAGAAAATGTAAAACATTTTTGTGAGATCCCTGAAAAATGAGTCTTAAAGTATTCGAATTCTGTGTAATTTTATGTGATTATAAGATAAGGAACACCTTTTAAAGGGCATAAATAGAAATACATTTCCTTATGTATAATTGGTGAAAAATATAAAAAAAAATTCCTAAATCGACTTCTGTGTGCAGTAATCCGGAAAGCGCTAATTACATTTCAGCCCAGCTCCCTCCTTAGAGCCACCCCTTATCATAACTCATCGGACGTACGAAAATGCGAAATTCGCAAATGCCTGCAGCCTGGATCCTTGAGTTTAACTGAGTGCAATCCTGGCATTCCACACATGCTAATGAGAGCCAGCAATGTTATGATGCACAAATTGCGGTTGCTCTGGAGATGCCTCATTTTTGGAGGGACTGGGAAATGGAAATGGAAACGGAGGCACTTGGGGGTAGCAAGTGGGATCGGAGGAGAAGAGCTGCCTACAGGAAGGACACTGACGGGTGGCTGCATCTCTTGATGGGCCATGCGCAAAATTCCGTTTGTTTTGCACTCACGCACAGGCAGCCGAGGACCACAACAGCAACAGCAAACATGCACTCAACTTATCGAGCGCATCTCGCATACACACACCCCACACCCCACACACCACACACTCGCATTCTCTTGCACACATTGAATGAATAACCACATGCATTTTGGCCGCATGCAAACCGTTAATGAGCCACAAAAGTGCACACATCTGGAGTGGGATTGATAAGGGCCAGTGGGTGAGCGTACGTGGGGGGTGTATAAGGACGTGGGTGTGGGTGGCAGCTGGTGGGCGGCTGTCCCATGGATGGATGATTCAAAGTCGTCACCAAGCAACGCCGAACGTCTTCTCGCAGCCAATGGGTGGCTTCATTCACCATTCATTCTCCCACACAGGACATTACATATTGGCCTGCGCACATACAGTTTACACGGAGCAAAAAAGGGGTAAATAAGTTTCTTGATAAATAACTAAAAATACGAAGAGTAACTGATGAGGGTACTGAAAAGTTCCGGAACTAATAACTTGAGAATCCTCTCCGTATTGCAGACAATTATCAATTGTAAATACTCACTAAATAGTTAGTTACCTATGATTTTTTTGTAAGTGTAGAGCACTTACTTGTGTGCGTCCGTAAGCTTGCGCTTGACGTGTGCGTTTATTGATTAATAAACTTTTTTTTGTGTGCAAAAACACCACAAAAAAGGCGAAAAATAATAATTGAAGGCAATCGGCGTTGGAGGAGGGTGCAACCAGTCAAAAGGGGGCTAACCTTTATTGATTGAGAGCCAGAGCGGGTGACGCTCCAAAGGACGACGATGACGGTGATGTCGATGGTGATGGTGATGTCCTGGCAGCAAATTAGCAAGTTAGGGGTGGAGAAAGGGACAAGTAGCAGGAGCAGGAGGAGGAGGGCCAGGACAACTCTATTAGCAAAGTCAAACACGGGGGCGGAGTGGATAACATAATCAATGTAAACACAAGCCGAGAGAGAGCGGCAGTGAGAGCCATTAGCCGGCTGGGAGAGAGCTTGCTCTCCTAGGAGACACGGAGAGAAAGACGAAGAGAGAGAGCTTTTCGGTTGGCCAAGCCAAAGGGTTAGGTGAAACAAAAACGGCCAGCCGTAAATGAAATGAGCCTCGAAATAAGTTAAGTTAAGCAACTGCAATCGGGGGGAGTCTGCCTCTCTCTCCCGTACCCACCTCCGTGCTTCGCCGCTCACAGGATCCTGCGACCCAGCGACAGGAAACGGAAGTTGAGCACGACGGCAGCCGTGTAAATGGCGATGGATGCTGTATGCGCTAGTGGTGGTGGTGGTGGTGCCTCTTTTTGGGACAGTGCGACACAACAGAGCCGACAGGAGCAGCAAGAGCAGCAGCACCCGTGGCAGCAACAGCCTCCCACTCACTGCCGCCGTGTATATATAAATCAATAAAAACAGCAGCCCGAGACGGGTTTTCGCCTCAGCTCTTGCACTGTTTCCATCCAGCGCTGGTTGCCTTCTGTACTTTGTTTTCATTTTTTTCCTTTTTTGTGCCGTTCTTCTTTCTGCGTCCAGCAGCAGCCGGGCTGAGAGTCGCGGCAGGAGCAGGAGGAGCTCCTGGTGTACACAATCATTACACGGACCCGCGCGCGTCACACGCTGCGTATGTGCAATGTGGCCTGGCACTCGAGTTGCGACTCGCGCGAGCTTGGAGCGCCCGAATGTATGCAGCGGAATATGGCGATTTAATTGAGTTTCTGCTGCGAGAAGGAGGATTTTCAATAATTGGGGCAGCATTGCAAGTGCGTGGGAGTATTTCGCAAATATGCTAAGATAAAACAATACTTTTTGAGGCAATGTGGGGCTCTTAGAGGGAATGGAAAGGGCTGGAAGGGCGTAAAATTATTACTTTAGAGCTTTAAACTATTAGTTTCTTGATAATATGCATATCTTTTCAACAGTTTAGCTGGATGTAAAAATCTCCACTACATTGTAATTTTGCTGTTAAAAAATACTTTTTAAAAAGAATTAGATGTATTTAAACCTAACACATTCTTAGGTTAATCATTTTAAAAAGGATTCCACTTATAGAGTTATCTTTAGAACTAACTTAAGAAGAAGAATAAGAAATGAATACCTTCAACTTAACTATAAAGAATTACAAAAATCATAGAGTAAACAATATATTTTAGTTACCTTTGAAACGCTAAGTGTTTTGTTGAATAATTTTCGTTAAAATTCAGCGCCTCCCTTCAATAATTTGTACTGCTTAAAATGTTTCAGTTTTATTTTCCCATTTACTCCTCCGAAAATTGAATTTCCACTAATATGATTCAATTAAAAACCTCGCCTCTGATTTTCGAAAACTCTCCCCACGGTTTTCCCGTTTCAACACACCACGAAATACCGTTGAATTTGAAATTCTGGCCGCAGTTCACAATGGCCGAGAGCGAGAGCGTCACTTCTCCCACAGACAACGGACACTTTTCCACCTTTCTCTTCGACAGAAGCGCGGAAAAATCGAAGAGCAAACGACAGAGGCAGACAGCAAGCGAAAGGCCAAAACGATCGGAGCACGGCGGCGTCACTCGGACGGAGGCCAGAGCTCGGAGCGAGTGGCGTTACGTATACGCAGCGGTGTGCGGCGCGCGCTAAAGTCCAACGTAGACTGAAATGCGATACGCGGGCGCGCTGCCATTTATACCCTTGCACGCCGAAGGCCCCAAAGCCGAAGAAGCAGAAAGCTGGCAAAAGACAAGCACCAGAGAAAGGAGCAGACGGCAAGCAGCGAAAACAAAAAAAAAAAGGAAACCGAGCGAATAGAACCGAGCTGCTGCTGCTGCCGCTGCTGCACTGGGAACTTTGTGACCCGATTCGATGGGCAACCTGCCCACATGCGCGAGCGAGCTTTTCCGCCGCCAACCGAGGGCGGAATATCCGCTGCACTCTCTCGCTCTCTCTCTCTCGCGGGAAACTGCCATTTGAAACTATTCACTTTGCTTACGAATTAGAGCACAAAACAGAAACCAAACCAAAACAGAGCGGCGAGCCCAAAGGAATCTAGAACGTGGCGTTACTTCTGCCAGGGAAGACGGGTAGGAGGCGAGGACTTCCCGGAGAGATGTGCGAGAGAAAGCAGGGAGTGCGCAGCGAATTTTCCGCCAAAGTCCCGTTTGGGGGTTTCCCACGTTCGGTGTGTGCATGAGGTATGTATAGGCTCGATTTATCGATGTCCGGGCCACGGATTTCCAACAATTTACAATGCGAAAAGCGTAGCCCGCTTTCCGGCATAGAGCTCCATACCACCCAGTGTCCACCGGGGCAAGGTTCTCCGCTCCATAAGCTTCCCGTGAACCTGTGGCATTTTGGCCAGGCCTAACCTCAGATGATGACCGATAAGCCGGATGGGTAGACTGATAACCGGGCAGGTGAAAAGCTCACATGGGCTGCCGTCACTCCAAAATGTCACTGGAGCATAATGTCAATGGGATTTCTTAACTCTAACAACGTTATTACTCTTTTTCAAAAACTAAAATCAAAAATACACGATTCATCGATTATATCGCTATAAAAGATCAACTGCAATGTTTATAGTTGGCATAAACTATAAACATGTGTGGCTTATATTTATAATATTTAATCAATTTAAATTTTAAAACTCCTTTTCCTTCGTAGACAAGCCAAAACTTAAGCATAAAGTTTAATTAGAAGCAACAAAAAAGGAATTCCCTGAAGCTCTAAGATAGAATATTCAAATATGCAGCTTCAAACTTAACCGAAAAGAATCATCCTTTATATGTTTTAAGCCCTCAGTCAAAATATCTTATACTACACTTTTGGAAAACAGCAAAATTTTCAAAATGCCTTAGCTGTCGCCCAATCAATGATATGGGATTCCCCTTCCGGCTACGCGCCTGGGTTACATGAGCCTTGTAGCGCCACCGCTGGGCCACCCACTGCGCAGTCTCCAGGCAGGCTCTCTCTCATAGTCCCCGCGTGCACGTGTTTCGCTGCGGTTTTCGCATGCCAGCCCAAAGAGGAAAGCCCTCAAAATATTTGGTGGGCGCAAAAAAGTCGGAAAAACGTAAACAAAGTGTGTGCGCACGCAACGAAGGAACCGAGTGGGGTAGGATGAGCTTCGCGCGTCCTGGCCGGGGGTAGTGATGTTTCTGCGCCGTGCTGCTATTGATTACGTAGACGACAAACAGGGTGTTGCTTGAGCTGAATTCTTTACTACAGACTAAAATTTAAAAATTGTCAACAGACAAAAGGGGGACTTTGGACAACGGGCGACGAACGAAGGATCACAGAAGAAGGACTCACTAGCCAAACCAGTGGGCACCCATGCAGTCGCGTGTCCACTCTGTCTGGCAGACCCAACACCACTCGAATCCGCAGCCAGCGCGTGTACAGACCATGTGCATGCAACCACCTGGAAAAAGAGGGAGCAGAAGGAGGGTTCAGTTACGACTCGCCACTTGGGCTTTTCTCCGCCCCCCAAAAAACTTACCATCTCGCTCCGTGGGCGTTCGACATTTCGGACAGGGCTTGGTACTGACTTTGATGGTGACATTGGTGGCCTCCTCCCATCGGGCCTCGGCAGCTCGCTGAGAGAAGCGTGTGATTACACAAGCGAGCAATGATATTGCGCACACTTACATTCGGGTCCACGGTGTACTCGCAGGAGTTCTGGGCACTGGTCCCCGTTCCCTCCGGCAGGCACTCTCCGATGTGGTAGCCCTGCAGGCAGTTGCGGCAGAAAACATAGCCACATCCGTTCTGGCAGGTCACCTTGCGACAGTCGGGCTCCACCAGCAGGCCCATGCCACAGCCTGGCTGCGGGCAGAGAACTCCGCCAGCCTGCAGGACATATTCCTCGGTGGCAAAGCGCTGATAGCGCTCATACTCCTCGCGGGTGAGCAGCTTGAAGTGATGGATCTCCTCGATGAACGAGTGCTCGCAGCCAGCGGGACAGGGCAGGGTGTAACCAAAGTCCGGATGCGGCATGAACTGGCGTTCGCCGAGCCGAGAGCGGCAATAGTGGCGAAAGCACTCGATGCAGGTGACGTGCTGCGAGGCACAGGGAAAGACCAGGACGGTTTCACTGCAAAAGGAGATGAGGAGCAGCAATTAGCATTAAGATTCTAATTTCTTATAGTTAGTTCACCTTACTATTATTTTAAAGGGAGAAGTAATAGTTTTCTTTAAATAATCACCTTACATCCGTGCAGGCCAGACAAGGCACATCTTTGATATTGTTCTTGATGAGGTTTAGCGGAGCAGCAAAATCCTTCTCGCCGCCAGAAACATGCTCCGCGCACTTGAAAAAGAACTCGGCAAAGGGCGGATCCCCAGCCTCGTTGTCCACGCAGGCCACTTCTAGACTCTCGCAATGGCCGGGTATGCGACGCGACTTTAGCACATCGTCCCAGCACTCGGGATCGCGGTGGACAGTGAAGGCACCCCCCTTGCAGAGGGAGCAGCGCACCCGCAGTTTGCCGTTGCACAGCTTGTTGCACTGGCTGCAGTGCACGAAGAAGTGGGCCTTTGCACGGACACGTTCTGGCGGAGATTGAGGCATTACAAGCAAGTTCTAAGGCGAAACAACCTGTTGCATATACCCTCATCGGTGATGTTCAGCCTCTCCTCACTCTCAAGCTGCAGATCCAGCAGGGTTTCGTTAAGCGGCTTCGAGGGCTCCTCCGCCAGCGACGGCTCCTCCTCCTCGAGCGTGGCCGACTGGATTTTCTCGCGCCGCACTGGCGGCCGCAACTGGATGGCGTGTAAAACGCTCTGTTGGCCCAAATCGCATTGCTACTGAAAGACCAGGAATTTTAGCATGGTACGGGGCTGGCTCTGACGACAGCGAATCAATTACCTCTATGGTCGTGGCATCGCTGAGCTCCTTGCCCGCAAATATGATCTTCACCTCGTCCGGCTGCAGACCGAGTTGTGGGGCCACCAGTTCCTTCACGTTCTTGATGTCCCACTGGGGCTCCAGGTTCACCGACAGCGTCTTGCCCGTGTTTGTCTTTACGTAAATGCTCAGCGTGTGCGTCAGCGTCTTGCCGCCGAATTGCAGAAGTTCCAGCATTTTGCGTACAAAAGTGGCAATAAACTTAAAAATAAAACTCATTTGGCCAAAGGTAGGTGTTAGTGTGCCCGCCGTCGTTTGCGATTTTCCCGAGTCTCTTATCAGTTAAGTGACGACACTAGAACAGTGTTGGCAGTTCAGTTATTTTCCCGTCAAATCTGTGTTTCTCGAAGTTAGATGGCGCAACAATTTAAAAACAGTGCTGGCGGATATTACGGCTTAGATTTTATTAATTGGAATTCCATTTTCCCTTTGTTATTTTTATCGTAAATACGTCTAATAAATACGTATTGTGCATAAATAAATGGCAGCAGCATATAAAATATATAAAAAAAACAATGTGGTTTCCTATTCGGCTGGATTGATTGATAAATTTTAATTTTCCAAAAATTCTTAATTCATTATGTTTTTAAGCTAATAAAAAATAGCACTGAAAAGCATTCGAAAATCAATTAAAAACATTTTTGTCAAATACATAGGTATAAAAAACTTTGGCTTCCCTATAACTAGCTTCCTTTCTTGATTTTTATATATCTGATTGTAAAGCCCAATAGGGAAAATTATGTCTGGCTTTTTAAAAGCCTAATTTGGTTATTTTTTTCGAAACAATTTAGGTATCGAGCTGATAATATCGATAGTTATATCCCTACTGCAGCTCGAGCTCAGCTCTAATGTAGACAACAAACGCGCACAATTGAAAAAGTTTTGATAAAATTGTTAAAATAGAATAATTGGCCGTTATAATGCCAGGTTTTGTTTACAGAGAGCAGAACGGCGACTTGTTCAGCGCAAAGAGTGACTTTTCTTTGTGCCACTGCGTAGCAGCCGACTTACGCATGGGCAAAGGGATTGCGGTAAAGTTTCGGTAAGGAATCAGAGCGGTTCTGTTGAGCTTTCAGGCAACAACCCTTCTTTTAGCAACAAATTTGGGCAGCTTCTGACCTTGCAGAGGCAAAGGGTCCAGCCCGGGGGAGTGGCCATCCTACAGGACCATCAGCGCTTTATATACTACCTGGTGACCAAGCAAACCAGCTGGGGCAAGCCGACCTACGAGCTCCTGCATAGCTCCTTGCACGCTATGCGCCAGCATATGGTGAGTGGAATGATATCGTCCATATAAAAACCTATTTTGACTTCCCATGATCCCAGATCTCCCACAACGTTCCCAAGATAGCCATGCCCCGCATAGGATGCGGCCTGGACGGTCTCAACTGGGCCAAGGTCAAAGAAATGATCTGCCAGATCTTCCAGTCGGATGCCGTGGAACTAGTTGTGTTTAATTATGCCGAAATTCGAAAGTAAATTAACAAATGAATCTATGTAATTCGAGTTATTGGCCCTGTGGCGGCACAAAGTTGTACACCACAATCTCCAGATCCTCGTGGCCAAAGACGTACTCCAGCAATTTGCTGACTTTGTCCCATTCAAGGCCATCGATGCCGCAGCCGATCTTCGGAATGGCCAGCTTATCCACCTCGTTTTCGCGCTGTTATAGAGATTAAATAATTTAAAATAAATAGAATATGATATTAAAATAAGCAAAAAATACCCTTAATTATCTTTATATATAATTATAACCAGTTTTCTTCTAAAAGCACAATTTTTTTAATCATATGCATTTAGTGAGAAATAATGAATGAATAATCTATTTGATTTAGAATGTATTTTTGCTCCGAATAAATAAGAATCTAGTAACTATTTCTGTTGTCATGCTAAAGCCGCATTAAATTGTTAAAGCAATACAAAACCAAAAACCTATATATTTACCATATGGTCGCGCATCTGCTCCAGGGATGCTTGTAGAGATTCGTAGGTGGGCTTACCCCAGCTCTGCGGCTTGGTCACCAGATAGTAGATGTAACGCTCATCATCCTTGAGCACAGCCACCTCTCCACTGGCCGCATTCTGGGCCCGCAACTCGTCCACCTTGCCATAGATCTTCTTGAACTGCACAGCGATTCCTGCTCCCATTGCAAGATCTGCGCCCACGCAATGTGCCAACGAATAGGTCTTGGGTGCCGCGAAGAGATCCCCGTCCACCTCGCTGATCTTGTAGCTCGCCTGAGAGGCCATGCCGAATACGAAACCCTTTCGAAAAGCCTGGCGTAGTTCTAGAAGTTTTGAAGAATACATATTGGTTGTAAAGATAATTGTTAATAGGGAATAGTGACGCCTTTGGCAAAGCTTATATGAATATAAACAGCTAGGAATTAATATTTAAGAGGGTTTCTGTCACATTCACTAAAATATTTCTTAGATTACAGTACAAAGTCAGATCTTTGGTTAATCCCTATTATTTCGTTTATTAATGTATGTATGTATATACAATATAAATACCCAAAAAACATGCATTTTCCGTGCCATGGAAGCTCTTAGGTGTAATGCGTTCTTACAGCTATAAAATTATTTGGTGCATTCGGTGCCACAAGTCCCAAGAAAACCATTTCGAGTGCAGCAATCTTCTGCTGCTTCAAACAGGTTGCCATCACTTCATTTAGAATGGGGTCTTTTCGCGATGAAGCGAGTTCCTCGATCCGCTGACGGATCTCGAGGGTAAGTGGATGGTTTTCATGTGCCGACAGGTGGGACACACCACATTCAGCGTGTCCTTGGACATTTGTGGGGGAGTGTAAAAGAAGGCGATGATATCTACGCTGTCCTCGGCGAAAACAAGGTCCAGCAGGCTGCGCACGCGCAACCAGTCCAGGCGATCGATGCCGCATCCAAGTCGGGGAATAGCCAGCTTGGTTACTCCATGCTCCCTCTGAATAAGGTTGAGATTCGGTAAGTAGGTATAAATATTTCTCAGATTTCGCTATGATAAGAAGTATAAGTCGACTCTTACCATGTGCTCGCGCATGGCCAGCAGCGCGTAGTAGAGGGCCGTGTAGGTGCACTTCTCGTGGCTACGCTCCTTGGTCACCAGGTTGTATATATACCGTCCGCCCTGCTCCAGGACTGCCACGTTGCCAGTGTGCCGATTCTGACGCTTCAGATCATCCACATGTCCGAATTTGCAACGGAACTGTAGGTTGATCCCCGCACACATGGCGAAGTCCGCACTGACGGAGTGCACCAGGGCGTAGTTCTCTGGCGCACTGAACAGATTGCCCCTGGCCTCTGTAATCTGGCATTTGGGAGCAGCCAGCTGTGGATTAGGTGGCTTGAATTAATTGGTTTGCCTCAGTTATTTCCCGTGACTCACCTCCTTGGACAGATCCTCGTGCTCGCAGATGAGGATCTCGATGGGATACTCGCTCTGGGAGAAGGTCTGCTGCACCAGGCGCTTCACTTGCCTCCACTCGAGGCCGTCTTTGCCGCAGCAGATCCGGGGCATGGCCACTTTGGTGATTTCGTGGTTGCGCTGGAATTACGAAACAGTACTCATTGGTAAGAAGAACCTTTCAAGATGTGGGGTTTAAGATAAAATCTTTACAAATTGTTCAAACTTGTAAAGCAGATACGAAAGTTCTATGGAAATTTAACTATATAATATAATATAATATACAGTAAATACCCCTTTAGTTTAGTTAGTTTGTATATGATTAATATTTCCAATTAATAACAACATAACTGCAAGTCTTTAAGAGCGAATTTTACTTTTGGTCATGAGATTTTGAGTTTACTTTCTCCTATGCAAATGAATGGCCACCAAAATATGTCGGACAAAGCATTTTTGTAAAAGGAAATGGCAAAACCAACTTGGATGCCATCGAGAAATCCACTGTTGACCATTATCTACTGCAAGTCTGTGTTAAAATAAATTAGATACATACATATATACATATATCTTTTACCCTTTCCACCGATGACGAATGCAACATTTTTTAATTAAAGTGCTTAACAATTTGATCACAAAAAGGGGCGAATCTTCCACAAATATTTACTGTATCTCGATGTACAAATAAATTAACTGTAAATTGACGAAGCCAGAGACGAGGCACAAACCAGTTTTCGAAGCGTCGACGTGCGGTTGCTCTTTTGAAAGGGAAATGTCGCTTGTCGCTCCTCGCTTCTTTCGGGGGAAAACACACCCCATTCCCCACTCCCCCAAACCCACTCTGAAGCTTTTACTTACCATGTGCTCGCGCATACAGATCAGCGCCGCCTGGACATCGTCGTAGGTGCTGGCCTCGTAGAGATTCGACTTGGTGACCAGGTAGTAAATGAAGCGCGAATTGTGCTCCAGCACGGCACAGTTGCCCCGACTGACCCTTCTCTGTCGCAGCTCATCCACATCGCCGTAGATGAGACCGAACTGCCAGGCCAGGGAGCCCCGCAGCGCCATGAAGGACGACTCCACGGCATGGGCCAGGGCGTGGGTTTGGGGCGCCTGGAATATGTCCAGCTTGGACTCCACAATCTTCACGCTCGCCGCAGCCATTGCTCACTGTGTCTGGCTTGCTGGCTCACTGACTCGCTGGCTGGCTGCAATTAAGCGGAAATTAATTTCAATGCCAAAAATGATTTTTCGTACTTACGTGCACGCAGCGGAAACTTTCACGTCGAGGTCGAAACTCGCGATAAAAACTTTTTCGGCTTTGGAATCAGAGTCGGTACGGAATGGTTTTGACTTTGGTTTGAGTTTCGGACTGCACAGAAACCAGAATGAAAACAAAGCAATTAGCAGAGGGACCGGGGGATTCCGCACAGTTAGCGGCTAGTTGGGAGCTTGTTTATTTTGGCGATTCGCCGTTTTCCCACTCCCAAATCAGTCAATTCTGTCGACGATTATTGATGGAGATGACGGAGAACGACTGCCTCGGCCGGCGGTCTGCAGTGGAATGCGCATGGGACGCGGAGCGAAAGCCCAGCGAGAATCTTCGAGCCCCAGTGACAACATTTCGCCCAGAGGCGTCGCCACAGGGGGCGCCGAAATAAAGCAATGATCGTGCAGAGAAAGAAATGTATATTTTTATATCTGTGATATGAAAACGGATGAATGAGTTCGATGGTATAGAAAATATCCAAGTTGGTTGGTCTATAGAAATCTTAAAGGTTTTAAAACTGTGTTCAAAATTAAGCAATAAGATTTTCAAAGTCTAAGCTGTACCACATATGTATGTTGTATACTCTTTTAATTTTCAATTAGCCCAATGCCAACGCAGCTATGGCTGTATTATCCTGTAGCATAATTTTTAATTAAGTAAACAGTGTACAAAGTAAAATAGATTTTCAATGATTTTTCATTTTAAACTAATGAAAATTAAAAATATACTGGTTTATCATATCAAAAGCGTATTTAAATATCAACATTTCAGTATTTCTCTCTGTGTAATAGCCACCACCATGCATGACGATCCACTGAGTCAGCCGTCAGCCCGTAATGATGATGATGATGGCAGTGATGATGACATACATGTGCTAGTAAGTGTTAGCTGATATCGCTTTGTTTGTTTGTTTTCTGCCTTCAGCGACAAGTCGACTGGCATAGCCCAAAATCGTCGCCAGAGGCTGCCTGTAACTGCCAATTAAGAACTTGCGCAGGCTTTTGATAGCGCTCTATAGATTAATTACGATCGAATCAGTTCGGAGCACCTGCACCCGTGTACCTGTGCGTGGGCCGCTGTCAAAGGTAATCGGCGGCTGCCCATGTGCTAATAGGGGCAGTCAACCGACTAGCGACATTATTTGTTTGCATGTATAAATATAAATATGACTTAAATTATTCGTTAATTGAAAGCCAGGTTAAATAACCAAACACCATACAAATAACCATATTCAGTGAGTAGTTGTTTTGTAAAACAAACAAAACAGGCAACAGCAACAACGACAGCTTCGATTCTGTAAGAGATTAGCCAAATTTGTTAGTTTATAATTAACGTATTCATAATAAATACATATATTAATACAAAAAAATCCTTGTAATAACAAATGAACAAAGTTTAATTCGTAATCCAGGAAAAGGAATAGAATCGTTCAATAAGATTTTCCATATTCTAGTCAATTTAAAGAATATTTTGTTTTATTGCGCAGTAAATTAAGAAAATAAAAAGTATTATTACTTTCTATCTTTGGAAATATTTTGTTTTTCGTCTAACCTTGATTTAGATTTATATTCATTTTATAAAACAATCCTTAAGTCGGCAAACAAAGATTCATGAACAAGCTATCTTACGTTTATGTGGTTTTTCCAATTTTTGAAAAGTACTACTGAAGACTGAGATGAATTCGTCTTTTACTTCCCTTTATCTTGCTTAAGTTTAGTCAAAACACTACAATTGTTTTCAAAGTTTTGCTTCATTTGATTTATGACATTAAAACATCCAGAAAATGGTCTTAAATTCAAGCTCAAATTACGTTGCGCCAAATTGCGTGGGTGTGCGTCTCGGCTAAAGGGACACTTTGTAACACTGTAAGTGGGCGTTACACAATACTGGCTCAAGTTTTCGCAGCTTTTTCGCCAATAAAAACATAACAAAAAAACATGGAAAAACAATAACAATTGTTGATGCTGCCGAAATAAAAATATTACTTATAAAAGCACACATTTTTATCACTTCTTTAATAGCCCTAAAATGTAGGAGAAACCCCTCTCTTAACGCCTCCTAATACGCATGTCGGGCGGCAGCTTTGAATCGAATTTTTATATTTAAATGTTCGCTTTTCCCCAGATTGGGGCACCTTGTGTGGAAAAGCAGGCGATGCCAGTTCATGGCAGTTCAGATTGTCGCTTCGTACGATTAAGACGATCCGGAGAGCTATACCACGTAGCTGCGTCTCGGCTCTGATTGGGATTTGGCGTGCCAATTGACGTTGTTTGTTGTTGTTGCTGTTACTGCTGTTTGTTGTTGTTTAGTTGCTGTTACGTAAATTGCGTGTCGTTTGTTAGTTAAATTAAATACTTTACGTGGTAGTGCGGTTAGTCGACGTCCCGCCAACAACATTGGGTTCTGTGGCTGTATCTGTATCTTTTTGGGCAATTATTCCGCGCGCGAGTAAATCTCCCAAAGACAAGCGGAAGAGTGGAGAATGAGCGTTGTGAGTCACTTGAGAATTAGAGAATAACTAAAAAGTGCAGGCGAAAAAGCAAAGCTCACAGCGCGACGACGTCAGCTGTTGCCACTAGACCCGTTCTCTTGCCCTCGCTCCTCGCTTCTCTCTGCCTCGGCACTGCGCCGCTTCTCTTCTGTTCTGTTTTGGTTACCTTTTTTGTGAGTTCGCCTTTTGCCTTATTCGTCGGCATGACTTCGTTGACATTGCTCCGGCGATCGGCGGTCAGCCATGCCCACTGGTACGCCCCCGCCCTCGCTGCCAACTGGCAGCGGCCTGTTCGAACGCTTCAAAGGCGCCAACAACAGCAACAACAACAGGCCATGCACACCTGTGGGCGGCCCGGTGCAATTTTCACAGCAGCAACAGCATCAACAACAACAACCACAAAGGCAGCGCAGGCGCCAAATGTGGCAAGCGGTGAGTTCAAAACTTTAATTATGCAAATTGCGCGTGCAATTGTTGATTTATTACGCGGCAGCATATAGATTGGATGTATAGATTTCGTGATTCAAGCTCGTAACGGATTTCGAATTCGATTTCGAACTGGGGCTTTCGAATGAAAAAGAGACTGAAAACGTCCAAACCAATTGGGAATATTGGGAAGATCGAAAAGTGAAATTTTCGTTGAGAAATTTGTAAAAGATATTTGTTTATCCAGCAAATACCAACCTATTAGCATTTCGTTGACAATTTTTTAATTAAATTTAATGTTAAAGTGACAATGGCTTATTATAGAATTTCAGGCTTTGTTCTGTTTGTTTATATAAAACATCTAGAATTCCAATGTTATTTAATCGGAAACATAAATACAATTTAACTTTAAACAAAACTATTTTAATTTTGAATGGTATAACACAAATCATAAAGATAGTTTCTGTCATAAATCAAAAGTAGGAGGTTGCTGTACATTCTGCCCCTCTTCCAACACGTAATTTCATCCGAAAACTTTACTACCGATCAGTATTTGTGCATTTTTATTTTACATATTTTTACTGCAACAATTTCGTATATTCTGCTTTAAAACAGTTATAACCAGACTAAGAAAATTAATAAACTGTAAGCAAAATACATTTTTCAAAGCAATTTGCAAACGTAACAAGGGTAATATTTTGCACAGCTGACAAATGAAGTTTTAAAATTTAATCTATCCTCACAGCCTCTTTCTAGTCCCTCACTTAGCCGGTTTTTTTTGCAAAATATTCTCATAATGACTCCCACACGTTGTGCTAACGATTTTTTTAATAGACATTTATAATTAAAACAAATGTTGTTTTTTGACAACCAGCACAGTCCCCGTTGAGAAGAAAAAAAAGTCTGACTAACAAGTGGCGATTGTGTTCATAAGAAAGGGGGACAGACTCTTAATTAACGATAAAAACAATAATAGGAATCGAAAATAAACTGGGACATGGAGGCGTCACTGCGTCTGCCAGGGAGAACATTACTAATCGCATTTTGATTGCCTCGTTGAAAGCGCATCAAACACTTGTTCTTCCCTTTGTGGCAAAAATAAAATTAAAAACACAAACACGAAAACTGGTTTAATTTCACTTGCCGTTTAATCAACTTAACACCCGCTGACCGAGTGTGGATCGATCATTTCTCTGCCATTACTCAAAAAGGTGTTAATGAGCACAGCGAATCGGCCATAAAACTTGTTTACCTGAGCCCAGCAGTTGTAGATTATTACTTAATGCACTCGTATACTCCAGATTGATTAGAGCAGACCCCCGATAAGATAAGGGGGCCAGACGATGGAGAAATGGAAATGCTCCAGAAACTGGAGAAATATTTAATAATTAGCAACTGGAGCAAGGTATAAAGAGATATTTTTCGCCATTGAAAAAATAAACAAAGTCGTGTTTCAGACATTTGAAATGAGAGTGAGTCAGGTTTTTAGTTTGTTGGGGAATAGCTTTAAAATTATTCTAGAACTCTCTTCCAAAAAGAGGGTATGGTTCTGAAAGTTGTATTAAACATTTACTAATGTCACTTGTCGCTTCTTTCGGGGGAAAACACACCCCATTCCCCATTCCCCACTCCCCCAAACCCGCTCCCGCTCTGAAGCTTTTACCACTAACCATACAACAGCGAGCATAAGAATGAGAGAGCGAAAAATCCGAGCGCACACGAAGCTACGGGGCCTGTCGCTAACAGCCCGAAGAGCGCACACGAAGCCTCGGGGCCCGTCGCGAACAGCTCTGGGGCCTGTCGCTAAGAAATTTTTGTGTCCATTTTTGTTGTATGAGATGGGTAGTCTATATGTTGTATGGTTAGTGGTAATAGTCGATCTCCAACGGCTGCTGCAGCGATTCAAAAATTGACAATTTGGAGGAGTTTAAAAAAAAAAAGTCGAATTTTGCCAAAAATGTTGGTCGATTTTTTGATCAGATCAAAAATCGATAAGTAATCACTGCAGCAAACTCGGAAAATGCTGTTTCGAGAAAAACGCGTTTAAAGATAAAATGATCGCTTTCGGCTGCTCGAAGCGGATGCTCTTTAAATTGCTATAACTCAAAAACTATTTGAGATATCGATTTTAAATTTTAATATGTTATCTTTGATCTACCGAAATACGGCCGATGCTTAGGTGCTTTGAAAAGATATCGATATTATCTGTTTATCTATTTCACACCTGTAAACTTTTCTCGATTGTTTTCGTACGCGTTTCGCAAGTTCGGATATTAAGGTTATAAATATAAATTTTTTCCTTTTTTCCACCATGGCGGACGACTCAATTGACAGTGAGATCTTCAACGAAATTTTCGAAATTATCGAAGAGGAGGATAGCGAAGATCATGGCAAGAAAGAAACGTTCAAAATTGTTGAAGAGGAGAATGACGAAAATAATGGAGAGGCCTTGAAAGTAGTGGCAGAAGAAGAGGAACTACCGTTTTCCCCATGCAAGCCACCACTGCCTGAAAACGTAAGTTAAATTTTTTCTCTACTCTTAACTTTTCCATGTTCAATTATAAATGGCACTAATTCTTTGTTATTTTTTTTAAATTGTTTTATTAACTATTATAACTACTTTAAAAAAGACACAATTGAGATAAATTATACATAAAAAGGTACTATTATAACTACTATAACTAAATTGATTTAAATTATACATATAAACTATTTAAAAAGTTCTGGATTTACAAATTCTCCATCATATACAAAATCTTTTTTGGGAGGCAGCACTAAAAGGGATAATTCCTTAGGGGTTAATATTACTCGTTTCCATATTCTAACATTATTTTTCACTTTCACAATGAAATCCATCGTATTACAATTAATTGACCACTGTGTTTCTTTCTTATTGGCTTGTAGCACTGCGGGCACCGGTTTTTTTTGATAAAGTGCCTGTAAAATATCGAGCCAGGCTCCAAAGCTCGATCTTCCTGGGGTGCTTCAGCTTCCAAGTCTACCTTCACCGAATAGTTTTGCGGCTTGCCCTGGGACTCGCTGGCCTCGTCCTCCGGAAAGCAATCGTCACTGGCCTCGTGGTCGGCGTTTTACAAAAAAAGTCGAATTTTGCCAAAAATGTTGGTCGATTTTTTGATCAGATCAAAAATCGATAAGTAATCACTACAGCAAACTCGGAAAATGCTGTTTCGAGAAAAACGCGTTTAAAGATAAAATGATCGCTTTCGGCTGCTCGAATTGGATGCTCTTTAAATTGCTATAACTCAAAAACTATTTGAGATATCGATTTTAAATTTTAATATGTTATCTTTGATCTACCGAAATACGGCCGATGCTTAGGTGCTTTGAAAAGATATCGATATTATCTGTTTATCTATTTCACACCTGTAAACTTTTCTCGATTGTTTTCGTACGCGTTTCGCAAGTTCGGATATTAAGGTTATAAATATACATTTTTTCCTTTTTTCTACCATGGCGGACGACTCAATTGACAGTGAGATCTTCAACGAAATTTTCGAAATTATCGAAGAGGAGGATAGCAAAGATCATGGCAAGAAAGAAACGTTCAAAATTGTTGAAGAGGAGAATGACGAAAATAATGGAGAGGCCTTGAAAGTAGTGGCAGAAGAAGAGGAACTACCGTTATCCCCATGCAAGCCTCCACTGCCTGAAAACGTAAGTTAAATTTTTTCTCTACTCTTAACTTTTCCATGTTCAATTATAAATGGCACTAATTCTTTGTTATTTTTTTTAAATTGTTTTATTAACTATTATAACTACTTTAAAAAAGAAACAATTGAGATAAATTATACATAAAAACGTACTATTATAACTACTATAACAAAATTGAGTTAAATTATACATATAAACTTTTTTTTTTGAAGTAACATATTTTTATTTTTACATTAAGCAAACAATTAAATGGTTATAAAGTCCCTACTAGCAATAGTAGAAATCATAACAAGGAAACAGAACAGCAACGAAAAATAGGAAATATGGATAACACAAAGGTTTTTGGTAAAAAACAAATGACGATCAAAAGTACATTTATTGGGGAAGGACACGCGTTCTATGTCGCCCTCGTATCCATACGACTCCTGGATGTCGTCTTCTAAGCCTTCTCCTGGTCCTCGGGGTTGCCAATGAAGCAGCTAGGTGGTTAACGTGAGCTCGTAGCCGTTCGTTATACCGACTAGAGTGTCGGTTAATTTGCTCTCTCACAGTGGGGATGTGCAGGTCCTTTGTGATGTCTTCGTTCCTCGCATACCACGGTGCATTTGTAATCGTGCGCAACGCTCGGTTTTGGATCCGTTGAATTCGCATGATATTTGAGTCAGATGCCGTTCCCCATAATTGAATGCAGTAGGGCATTGATGGGACAACTATTGCCTTGTACAGCAGTATTTTATTACTGAGACTTAGTTGACTAGCTGCTCTCAGCATCCAATTTAGCTTCCTTAGCTTACTACGACATGTGGCTGCTATTTTAGCGATGTGCTGCTTCCACGTGAGCCGCTTGTCGAGGATCAAACCCAGATAATTTGCCTGAGGAGTTTGTGGGATTATCGTATCCTGGAACATAACACTAGGGAGGATTTGGTGCCTCAGGGAAAAGTTGCAGTGTTGGGATTTGTTGCCATTTATGCATATGTTCCACCGATTTGTCCACTCGCTGTAAGTCTTCAGGAAGTTTTGAGTCATTCTGGAAGCTTCAACTCGACACGGAGAGTTTGCGATGAAGGCTGTGTCGTCAGCATACGTTGCCAGGAGGGTTCCCGGAACTCCGGGATTTGGCAAGTCAGAGGTGAAGAGGGTGTACAATACGGGACCCACTTCACCTTTCACTTCAACCATGAAATTTCTTTCCAGGAGATAGGATTTCAGCAGGAGAAACTGAATAGCAATCCATCATGCCGCACTCTGTCAAAGGTTTCCTTGACGTCCAGAAAAAAAGCAGAGCTGTATTGCCTATTTTCAAAGGCATCCAAAATGAGTTGGGTAACTTGATGAGCTTGTTCAGGGGTTCCATGATTATTTCTGAATCCGAACTGGTGATCTGGGAGCGCATCCTGCACACTTCTTACTGCCAATAATCTACTAAGTAATATTCTCTCGAATATTTTAGAGAATGTGAGCAGCAAGCTTATCGGTCGGTAAGACGCAACAAGGTTCTCCGGTTTGCCTGGCTTCGGAATCATCGATATCACAGCACACTTCCATTGCGTGGGGAAGTGGTGGATACGTAACATGGAGTTGAACAGGAGGACTAAAAACAATATAGCCTTTTTTGGAAGAGCCTTCGCAACTCTGCTATCAATATACATATAAACTATTTAAAAAGTTCTGGATTTACAAATTCTCCATCATATACACAATCTTTTTTGGGAGGCAGCACTAAAAGGGATAATTCCTTAGGGGTTAATATTACTCGTTTCCATATTCTAACATTATTTTTCACTTTCACAATGAAATCCATCGTATTACCATTAATTGACCACTGTGTTTCTTTCTTATTGGCTTGTAGCACTGCGGGCACCGGTTTTTTTTGATAAAGTGCCTGTAAAATATCGAGCCAGGCTCCAAAGCTCGATCTTCCTGGGGTGCTTCAGCTTCCAAGTCTACCTTCACCGAATAGTTTTGCGGCTTGCCCTGGGATTCGCTGGCCTCGTCCTCTGGAAAGCAATCGTCACTGGCCTCGTGGTCGACCGCTTCGTCCGCTGCTGGAAACGGTTCTGGTTCCAGGCCCTCCGGGTTCAGGCCCTCTGGTACCGGTAGCTTAAGTAACAAGTCCTCTAATTCCGGCTCCTCAAGTCCGAGCGGCTCTGAATCGGGCGTCTGCCATTCTGGCGCCTTCAACTCCGGCGCTTCCAATCGAGCTTTTGTTTTGTATATAACGAAGCTAACCTCTTTAAATTCTTCAGGTCCCCTTTAAAATTTGTGCAAAGGAATTCATTGGGTTCTATCTGGAGCTTGTCGAAGGAAGACATTTCGACGGACGCTTCTTTTTATAACATTTTTAAGTTACTTTTCAAAATAAGAGTGGCCGTATCTAGGAACTGCGGAAATCCGTAAATTAGCGGATGCGTTTTATTTGTGGGTGTTAAGGAGCAAGATCTTAAAAAAATAAATCTCATATGAGAATGCGAAATTTCTTATAAATTTTTAAAACATTTATAGTTTGAGATATATTTTAAACTATAGAGCACTGAAAAAAATGAAAGTCACTTCAAATTAAGATATTGAAAGTAATAGAAATACATTTTATTAAAAAAGTAAACAAAACTTAAAGTATAAAAACAAATTTGTGTTATATACTTTTCTTACTGACTACATAATAATTTGTCAATATTAATATCAATTTTTGTTAAACATCTCGCCTAGCGATGACTGTTGTAAAAATTATTAAAAAAAGTTATACATTTTGTAATTCGTATCACTAGAATGTGGAAGTCAAATTCTTTTTTTTATTTCCCTATTTAATTGTCAATTCCTTAGGACGGCCAGAACGCGGCCATTTTGGGAGGAGGAATTTCAGAGGAGAATTGGGAATTAAAGAAAACTGAAGTATATAGCAAACTTATGGATGCGAACTATGTAATAGGGCGCTTAAAAAGGCCCCACAAAGTAGAAGAACTTGATGACGGCTAACTTTCACGTCGAGGTCGAAACTCGCGATAAAAACTTTTTCGGCTATGGAATCAGAGTCGGAACGGAATGGTTTTGACTTTGGTTTGAGTTTCGGACTGCACAGAAATCAGAATGAAAACAAAGCAATTAGCAGAGTGACCGGGGGATTCCGCACAGTTAGCGGCTAGTTGGGAGCTTGTTTATTTTGGCGATTCGCCGTTTTCCCACTCCCAAATCAGTCAATTCTGTCGACGATTATTGATGGAGATGACGGAGAACGACTGCCTCGCCCGGCGGTCTGCAGTGGAATGCGCATGGGACGCGGAGCGAAAGCCCAGCGAGAATCTTCGAGCCCCAGTGACAACATTTCGCCCAGAGGCGTCGCCACAGGGGGCGCCGAAATAAAGCAATGATCGTGCAGAGAAAGAAATGTATATTTTTATATCTGTGATATGAAAACGGATGAATGAGTTCGATGGTATAGAAAATATCCAAGTTGGTTGGTCTATAGAAATCTTAAAGGTTTTAAAACTGTGTTCAAAATTAAGCAATAAGATTTTCAAAGTCTAAGCTGTACCACATATGTATGTTGTATACTCTTTTAATTTTCAATTAGCCCAATGCCAAAGCAGCTATGGCTGTATTATCCTGTAGCATAATTTTTAATTAAGTAAACAGTGTACAAAGTAAAATAGATTTTCAATGATTTTTCATTTTAAACTAATGAAAATTAAAAATATACGTGTTTATCATATCAAAAGCGTATTTAAATATCAACATTTCAGTATTTCTCTCTGTGTAATAGCCACCACCATGCATGACGATCCACTGAGTCAGCCGTCAGCCCGTAATGATGATGATGATGGCAGTGATGATGACATACATGTGCTAGTAAGTGTTAGCTGATATCGCTTTGTTTGTTTGTTTTCTGCCTTCAGCGACAAGTCGACTGGCATAGCCCAAAATCGTCGCCAAAGGCTGCCTGTAACTGCCAATTAAGAACTTGCGCAGGCTTTTGATAGCGCTCTATAGATTAATTACGATCGAATCAGTTCGAAGCACCTGCACCCGTGTACCTGTGCGTGGGCCGCTGTCAAAGGTAATCGGCGGCTGCCCATGTGCTAATAGGGGCAGTCAACCGACTAGCGACATTATTTGTTTGCATGTATAAATATAAATATGACTTAAATTATTCGTTAATTGAAAGCCACGTTAAATAACCAAACACCATACAAATAACCATATTTAGTGAGTAGTTGTTTTGTAAAACAAACAAAACAGGCAACAGCAACAACGACAGCTTCGATTCTGTTTGAGATTAGCCAAATTTGTTAGTTTATAATTAACGTATTCATAATAAATACATATATTAATACAAAAAAATCCTTGTAATAACAAATGAACAAAGTTTAATTCGTAATCCAGGAAAAGGAATAGAATCGTTCAATAAGATTTTCCATATTCTAGTCAATTTAAAGAATATTTTGTTTTATTGCGCAGTAAATTAAGAAAATAAAAAGTATTATTACTTTCTATCTTTGGAAATATTTTGTTTTTCGTCTAACCTTGATTTAGATTTATATTCATTTTATAAAACAATCCTTAAGTCGGCAAACAAAGATTCATGAACAAGCTATCTTACGTTTATGTGGTTTTTCCAATTTTTGAAAAGTACTACTGAAGACTGAGATGAATTCGTCTTTTACTTCCCTTTATCTTGCTTAAGTTTAGTCAAAACACTACAATTGTTTTCAAAGTTTTGCTTCATTTGATTTATGACATTAAAACATCCAGAAAATGGTCTTAAATTCAAGCTCAAATTACGTTGCGCCAAATTGCGTGGGTGTGCGTCTCGGCTAAAGGGACACTTTGTAACACTGTAAGTGGGCGTTACACAATACTGGCTCAAGTTTTCGCAGCTTTTTCGCCAATAAAAACATAACAAAAAAACATGGAAAAACAATAACAATTGTTGATGCTGCCGAAATAAAAATATTACTTATAAAAGCACACATTTTTATCACTTCTTTAATAGCCCTAAAATGTAGGAGAAACCCCTCTCTTAACGCCTCCTAATACGCATGTCGGGCGGCAGCTTTGAATCGAATTTTTATATTTAAATGTTCGCTTTTCCCCAGATTGGGGCACCTTGTGTGGAAAAGCAGGCGATGCCAGTTCATGGCAGTTCAGATTGTCGCTTCGTACGATTAAGACGATCCGGAGAGCTATACCACGTAGCTGCGTCTCGGCTCTGATTGGGATTTGGCGTGCCAATTGACGTTGTTTGTTGTTGTTGCTGTTACTGCTGTTTGTTGTTGTTTAGTTGCTGTTACGTAAATTGCGTGTCGTTTGTTAGTTAAATTAAATACTTTACGTGGTAGTGCGGTTAGTCGACGTCCCGCCAACAACATTGGGTTCTGTGGCTGTATCTGTATCTTTTTGGGCAATTATTCCGCGCGCGAGTAAATCTCCCAAAGACAAGCGGAAGAGTGGAGAATGAGCGTTGTGAGTCACTTGAGAATTAGAGAATAACTAAAAAGTGCAGGCGAAAAAGCAAAGCTCACAGCGCGACGACGTCAGCTGTTGCCACTAGACCCGTTCTCTTGCCCTCGCTCCTCGCTTCTCTCTGCCTCGGCACTGCGCCGCTTCTCTTCTGTTCTGTTTTGGTTACCTTTTTTGTGAGTTCGCCTTTTGCCTTATTCGTCGGCATGACTTCGTTGACATTGCTCCGGCGATCGGCGGTCAGCCATGCCCACTGGTACGCCCCCGCCCTCGCTGCCAACTGGCAGCGGCCTGTTCGAACGCTTCAAAGGCGCCAACAACAGCAACAACAACAGGCCATGCACACCTGTGGGCGGCCCGGTGCAATTTTCACAGCAGCAACAGCATCAACAACAACAACCACAAAGGCAGCGCAGGCGCCAAATGTGGCAAGCGGTGAGTTCAAAACTTTAATTATGCAAATTGCGCGTGCAATTGTTGATTTATTACGCGGCAGCATATAGATTGGATGCATAGATTTCGTGATTCAAGCTCGTAACGGATTTCGAATTCGATTTCGAACTGGGGCTTTCGAATGAAAAAGAGACTGAAAACGTCCAAACTAATTGGGAATATTGGGAAGATCGAAAAGTGAAATTTTCGTTGAGAAATTTGTAAAAGATATTTGTTTATCCAGCAAATACCAACCTTGACAATTTTTTAATTAAATTTAATGTTAAAGTGACAATGGCTTATTATAGAATTTCAGGCTTTGTTCTGTTTGTTTATATAAAACATCTAGAATTCCAGTGTTATTTAATCGGAAACATAAATACAATTTAACTTTAAACAAAATTATTTTAATTTTGAATTGAATAACACAAATCATAAAGATAGTTTCTGTCATAAATCAAAAGTAGGAGGTTGCTGTACATTCTGCCCCTCTTCCAACACGTAATTTCATCCGATAACTTTACTACCGATCAGTATTTGTGCATTTTTATTTTACCTATTTTTACTGCAACAATTTAGTATATTCTGCTTTAAAACAGTTATAACCAAAATACATTTTTCAAAGCAATTTGCAAACGTAACAAGGGTAATATTTTGCACAGCTGACAAATTAAGTTTTAAAATTTAATCTATCCTCACAGCCTCTTTCTAGTCCCTCACTTAGCCGGTTTTTTTGCAAAATATTCTCATAATGACTCCCACACGTTGTGCTAACAAATTTTTTATAGACATTTATAATTAAAACAAATGTTGTTTTTTGACAACCAGCACAGTCCCCCTTGAGCAAAAAAAAAGTCTGACTAACAAGTGGCGATTGTGTTCATAAGAAAGGGGGACTGATTCTTAATTAACGATAAAAACAATAAAAGGAATCGAAAATAAACTGGGACATGGAGGCGTCACTGGGTCTGCCAGGGAGTACATTACTAATCGCATTTTGATTGCCTCGTTGAAAGCGCATCAAACACTTGTTCTTCACTTTGTGGCAAAAATAAAATTAAAACACAAACACGAAAACTGGTTTAATTCCACTTGCCGTTTAATCAACTTAACACCCGCTGACCGAGTGCGGATCGATCATTTCTCTGCCATTACTCAAAAAGGTGTTAATGAGCACAGCGAATCGGCCATAAAACTTGTTTACCTGAGCCCAGCAGTTGTAGATTATTACTTAATGCACTCGTCTACTCCAGATTGATTAGAGCAGACCCCCGAGCTCTACCCAAAAATATATATTTTTTGGACTGCCGAAAGATAAGGGGGCCAGACGATGGAGAAATGGAAGTGCTCTGAAAGCTGGAGAAATATTTAATAATTAGCAACTGGAGCGAGGTATAAATAGACTATTTTTCGCCATTGAAAAAATACAGAAAGTCGTGTTTTACCCATTTGAAATGAGAGTGAGTCTGGTTTTAAATTAGTTTAAAATTATTCTAGATCTCTCTTTCAAAAAGGGGGTATGCTTCTAAAAGTTGTATGAAACATCTCCTAAGTTTATTTTCTTTACTATTACTTTATTATTTATTTCAAATTTTGAATAAATAAATTTGTCAAGAAATAAACATATTACATTTAAGTGTAAATGGACCCTTTCCTATCAATTCTCATATCAGTACTTCATTGGCATGATTTTAAAGTTTAAATACTTAATGATTAATGGACTTGCTTTTAAAATAAATTAAAATGCTTGTGACCTATATATCACAGTGAAAATACTGATTTAAGAAGTTATTCTATAATTTTTGCAGATAGTAATTTTAGTATCCCCCAATTGGTCATTTTAATCTCAATATAGATTAAAGAATGTTTAACTGTTTCTTTATTTAAAATTTAATATTTCAATATCAGAATATATCAAACTGAGAAACCTATTAAAATAATTCTCCCCTATTCAGTAAACAATTTTTCATGAAATTGTTTAGCAAAGAATTTTTTCTTCGCCAATTTCAATTTTTTCGAGTGGTCTGAGTGTCGATAAGATAAGGTTCGTAAAGCCATCAACTTAATGGGGCGTTAGTTTTGGGCTTATGTGTGTGCACATGTACCACTCTGTCACACTCGCTTTCATTGTGTAAGGTCAACACGATTTGGCCCTCCAAACACGCCCCACTTTCCCCCCACCGCCTTGGATGTAAATGAACTCCAATTGGTATGGCCTAGACCGGCAGTTTCGCTTCCCATTCATTCGAGCGCGTTAATTTCAAAGTACAGAAATAGGTTCCACAAGTTCAAGGTCATTACTAGCTAGCCAGGCAGGCACACACAGATACTCACTCACGGCCCACACACGCACCGCAAATAACTTGAAATACTCGCGCTCAAATAATAAATAAGCAGCGAATGAATAAATAATGAGTGTATATAGACTTGCGAGCCCCCTATAATGGAAAACAGAGAAGCCAATCGAAAGAAATATGTATGTATGAGCACGCTACACGCGCTAGAACATTTGAGAGATTGCGGATCCATATCTGCCCGACTTATGTACTAAATCAGGTAGAGGAACCGAGCAACCCAGTGGAAGCCTGACCAAACATTATGCTGATAAGCATATTCGCATCAAGAATTTCGGGTTTGCCAAAAAATAAAAACAGAAAACAAAGGCAGAGTATATGCTTAAAAATCAGAGGCGGATTCTGAGTGGGTTTTTAAGGGGTTTTGGAAAATATATATTTTTGGAGGGAACAGATCTTTGGGTTGGGAATTCCATTCTTTATTTTGTCAAAAACTATATGAAGGTAGTTTTGGGAGTATTAAATAATATTCACGCTTGTTTTGTAAATTACTTTATTGTCTTTTAGCTTAAAGCATAAGTTATGGAAAAGTTTTTAAAAATTGTCTTTAAATATTGAGCGTTACTTCGACAACTCTATTTAATTCGAAAGTATAAGTTTTCTATACTTTATAATTTCTTTAAAAGTAAAGGGTATTCGAAACTTATTATTATATATTATTATACAAAAAGTTGTACAGTTTTAATTTCGTAAGCACTACGAACTCATTCAAATAAAAAAATAATTACCAATTTAATTTTTCAGGCTGTCGTAGCCCATGAAAACCCCCTTAAGTATCCGCATCTGTGCCATAGAGAGCCCCTTGGGTTGTTGTTTCCAACCGCCTAGGGTTTTGGCCTCTTCTTGGTATGGGTGAGAGATTGCCAGAACAATTAGACGTCTGTCGCCTCAGTCCACTTATTTATTTGGTGCTCGCCTCCAGTCGCTCATACGCCGCGTTTCCGACCGCACACGTTCCGCTCTTCGACGGAAGACTCGCTAGAATATCCAAATTCCAAAAAGTAAAGCAACGCTCTTCGTTCTTTTAGAACCCTCAATCCGCGCCATGTCCTCCGCTGCTCCCAAACTGGTGGCCGTCGCCGAGTCGCGTCGCTTCATGATCGATTGCTTCAAGGCCGTGAAGGTGCCCCAAGCCCATGCCGAGGCCCAGGCAGATCTCCTGGTGGCCGCCGATCACCGCGGACACTTCAGCCACGGCATGAACCGGCTGGAAATGTACATCAACGATTTGGCCATTAACTCCACGGATGGCGGAGCCGTTCCAAAGATCCTGAAGGAGACCCCGGCCACCGCCTGGGTGGATGGCCTCAATGGCTTGGGCGCCGTCGTGGGCAACTTCTGCATGGATCTGGCTATCAAGAAGGCCAAGACCGTGGGCGTGGGCTGGGTGTGCGCCAAGGGATCGAATCACTATGGCATGGCCGGCTGGTATGCCATCCGAGCCATGGAGCAGGGTCTGGTGGGCATGTCCATGACAAACACCTCTCCGCTGATGGCGCCAACCAGGGCCAAGGAAGCTGCTCTGGGCACCAACCCCCTTTCCCTGGGAGCCAACGCCACCAATGGCGACAAGTTCCTGCTGGACATGGCCACCACTGCGGTGGCCGTGGGCAAGATCGAGATCCAGCGCCGCAAGGGAGCCCCGCTGCCCGATGGCTGGGCCCAGGATCCTGAAGGCAATGTGACCAATGACGCCGAGCTTGGCTTTTCCACCGGTTGCCTGATGCCGCTGGGAGGATCGGAGCTGACCTCCGGCTACAAGGGCTACGGCCTGGGCGCCATGGTGGACATCCTGTCCGGCGTGATGTCCGGCGCAAACTACTCCACGCAGGTGCGCAAGTGGACGCATGCTGGCGCCGACTCGGCTGCCGATCTCGGCCAGGTCTTCATCGCCGTGGATCCCAATTGCTTTGCTCCCAACTTCGAGGAGCGCATGACTGACTTCAACTCCCGCCTGAGGGGCACCACGCCGGTAAGAATACAACTACCTTCTTATTGTTCGTCTTTCCCATACATTTACATATATTGTTTTCGTTGACAGACCGACCCCAGCAAGCCCGTCCTTTTGGCCGGCGACAAGGAGAGCCAGGGAATGGCTTCCGTCGATGCCGCTGGCGGTATCCAGTATCTGGAGAACCAGCTCAAGACCTGCGCCAACCTGGCCGAGAAACTCAAGATCCAGCCCCTGACCTTCGTCTAGGCTGGGGACTCAAGGAAGCTATGGATTTGATATAGGGGAGCCCAGCTCGCCCATCGCCATATGCTGGAGACGCTTCTGCATTTCGCCGGACCAAAGCACTATGTTACTTTACACTGCAAGAAAAATTGATATTCGCAACAGTTTGATTTGCGCTGGTGCTGATTATATTTTGTTACATATCCTCTTTCGGACCTAAATTTAACATTAACGATAGCTCTATGGTAGAGTAAAGACTTGCAGTTTGCACTTTTACAATAGATATATCTGAATTTCTTGTATGAATAGATTATAAATAACTGAACGATTTACTATACACTATCTGTTTTTGGCACTTGATAGCCGTTATGTGTTCAACAAATACGTAATTATTAAATTGAATATTATATATTATTATAAATTGAGTGAATTTGCACTAGATGGGGATGTTCGAGTATTCTTAAATTAATTAGTTTAAAGACTAATTGCCTGCCATTTTAATTAGCTTTAATGGAACGAGAACAATTGAGCTTTTAAATTTTGATAGTTCCATTTCAGTTTCAATAATCCAGAATAACGTCCTGCAGAATACGCTCGGCCTCATGCTTGTAATCCTTGTGGGCCGTGGGCGACTTGAAGACCTTCTTGGACTTGAACTCCAGGCACTTGGACTGGAAGACATAGGGTGGCATGGGCTGGTTTTCGCAGGTTACCACATGGATGGCCGTCCGCAGCTCCTCGGGATCCTCTGTGACGCTCATGGACTTGATGAAGTTTACCAGGCGCTGGTTGTCCTCGGTGAGGCGACGCTTCTCCTCGAGCATCAGCAGATTCTGGGCCTCGGCCATGGCTTGGCGGCGCCAGAAGTTCTTCATGTTCTTGTTGAGCTCTACCAGCTCCTCCTCGGTCATGTCCACGTGGTCCTTCAGGTTTAGGGTCTGCAGCTTGAACTGCTCGGCCTCCTGCACGTCGGTCTCGTCGAAGACCTCTCCGCCCAGGATCACCTTCTCCGACTCGGTCTGCAGCTTCCGGCAGGTGATTGAAAGGGCCAAGAGTAGCTCCCCGCTCTTTACATGCTTCTCCATTTGCTGGAATTTCGTTGAGGAAAATAAGAGCTGGACACTTAGAGGCTGAAGATTATTGCCTTACCTTGGTCAGGTCGTAGCACTCCCCGGTGAGGATCCGCAGCTTCTCGTGCGTGATATTCCGATCCATCTCCTGGTAGAGCTCGATCTTTTTGCGCACGTTGGTAAAATACTGGAACTCCAGACGGAGGTCGTTCAGCGTGGAGTTGTTCTCCGTGTCTATGCGAACCATCTCGCGATGGAGTTCCGCAAGCATGTTAATGTACTTGGCCTCCTCGGCGTTCAGCTTGCGCGACTCCTCCATGAAGGCCTCCTGGCGCTCGGTGAGCCAGCTGATTTTCTCGTACTTGTGAGCATCCAGCTCGGTGCTCCGCAGCGACTCCACAAAGTCGTTGAGCTGCTGCTGCATCTCTAACATCCGGAAGGCCACCTGGTCCCGGATGCGGAACCTGTTCTCGATCTCGGTGTTGACGCGATCATCGCGCTGCTCCAGGTAGATGTTGTAATCCTGCTTAAGCTGGTCGCGCGTGGTTATGTTGGTGGCATGGATAATGTTCTCGGCGTTCAGCTGCATGGCCTCCATCTCCTCAGTGCGACGCCGCACCTCGTCGTAGTAGTCGCGCAGCATCTCGTCCGCCTGCTGGGCGTACATAGTCTTCAGCCCCCCGAGCATCACGTGGAAGCAGTCGCGGATGTGGTCAGCCAGCTCAATCGTCTTGCTGAAGCAGAGGACGTGCTGGTCCTGCGTCTGGGTCATATCCTCCAGGAGTATCTTGATGTGGTCCGACTTGGCATTGATCTGGCGCTCCGAGCGTTCTCCCCAAGCGATCATTTCCTCCCTCAGCTCCTTGATCTTGATCTCGCGGCAGAGCTCGTGCCACTCATCGTTGCCGCGCTCCTCCATGCGCTTGCCCATCTCCAGTTCCCGCATCAGGGCATCCTGGCGGGATTTGGGAAATTAACTTATATTAAAGTCATTTTGGGTTATTAACATGTTTAACCTATGGTTATTTAATACTCTGTTTTTTATATTTTAAGTGCATTTAAAAGTAAGAGCATTATATTATAAAATGCAAATTAAAATTCTACCCTAAGGCAAGGCATATTTTGGTGCCAACTGTACTTACCCGCATGATCAGGCGCTTTTCCGCCATTACGGCCAATCGCTTGGCCTCCTTCCGGTTGGCCTTCTTCTGGGCCTTGGTCAACTTGGGCGGCCCTTCGGGTTCCTGTTCAAGTTCCTCGAGATAGTTGGACGAAATTCGCTGTATATTTACCAAAACGTCCTCCATTTTGTTTATTTTTGTTTATGAATATAAAGTGGAATAAGGATATATATAGGATTTTATTATCGAAATGTTGTTTTATCAAGATGAAGTTGTGGCTCGTTAATATTGGAATTGAAAGCTAAAGCAAAGTTTGGGAGAGTTCTCTATAATAGAATTACTGCTCAGGCACCAATATGATATTAAAAGGATTCTGGCTTAAGTTCTTGTATAAATTTCATGTTTTAAAGAAAATTTCCTCTTAAAATTTGAATTCCAGAGGGACCGTATTTTGGGTTTTCCCAAAAAGCACAGGAAAAGCTCGCCCTCCAACGTAGCTTTGAGCTCTCTCTGAATTTCGGCGCAGCATCTAAAGCTTCGCCTGGCTGTGATTTCACTCAGTTGACTCTCAAAGCTTGGCTCGCGCGGTTGTTTATCGCTCGGACGGCAGGAGCAGGACTCCCCCAAGGAAAGGGCACATCCAACCACTTGGCCACTGAAGGCACGCCACATCGTGTGCGCTGTGTTTTACTTTTTTTCCCGGCAGCAGCGCGCCTTGTAAACAAAAATAACTCTGCTGCCAGCGAGAGGGTGGTTACAACCCCCAAAACCGCCCCAACAAAGCCAACTACAAAGCTTCGGACTCCCGGCTGCGGACAAGGGCACTCCCGGACGTCCTGGCTGGCAACTTTTCGGGGTTGCAGACATCGACGACGACGACGACGACGACGGCTGGCAAACAAGCTGCGAATGCGACTTTAAATGTCCATAAACATTCAGCGCAAATAAAATAAAAGCGAGTACCTCTCGTATCTCGTATCTCGTACCTCGTATCTCGTTCTGCAAGTTTATAGTGTATCTCGTGCAACGAAAATGAGCGAATCCGGCGGCTATCAGAAGCTGCCGCCCGGCTGGGACTGCAAATATGATCAGGCGACGGGCAATTGGTGAGTCTCCACTGAATGCAACCCGAAGTCATAAATATTTATGCTTGCATTAACCGCTGTATATTGCGAGTAAAAAGAGTGATTGGGGGGCCTGGCTTGGGCTCGACTGTACCAAAAGATGGAGCGGAGCGGAGGAGGGTAACCCGATAGGTCGCCCCGGGTGGCGGCTGCTGATAAATTTGCGTGCCTTGCCCTGGGTGCCTCCCGCGGTGGCCTCCTGCGATGGTTGGGCGGTGATTTGCGGTGGGCGGTGACAGCCTAAGCTCCCCCGTCACTCGGCGACTTTAAAATGCCAAGTGGGCGGCGGCGGGAGTCCAATAAAGTGAAGGTTTACGACGTTTGCTTTACGGTAGGAAAATTATTCAAGGGTTTTTCCAGGAGTTCATCTATGAATACTTTCCCTACAATTTATGCGGGTTTAATGATGTGTATTTTCCTGGTTTTATTAAAGCATATATAAACTTAAAGCGTTAAAATCTGAAAGTAAAAGAAACATTTAATATGCTACCTATCCCTTGGCACACAAGTGTTTACTTTTTCGAACCTGCTTTCTTTTTTCTTAAAAACTGTGCTTAAAACTACCTAAACGAAGTCATTTCATTTAATTAAAGTATTTTGTATATTAATAGACAATAAGTTAGTTAATAAAACTGGAATATGAAGGATTATTTCACAAAGGAATGGTAATAAAATCTTGTTCATTGAATGTTTTTATGTAAGTTAGGAGAGTATTCAATGTCGTTAGTCAGTTCAGTTTACCTATACAAATTTTAAAGTAATCTGTCTAAGAATCAATTAATACAAGGAATAAACCTAACTTCAGGAAACCGAAGTTTGTATAAAAATGTATTAATTTTAATTTGAAAAGCATTTCGATCCTAGTTTTTATTATGTTAACAAATTTGTAAAATTTGTAAAATAAGGTAACAAACATGTAATAAAGTAAGCCCTTATAAAAGTTTTAAATTTTTTTAAAAAGCTAAATGTGTGCTGGACATAGCTAGTTAGACTTGGTTGTTGATGCTAATCAATAGCATATGTGACTTATAGGGTCAAAAATTACTCTGTGAGCTTATGACTGATATTTTAATACCCTACAATGGTATAATTGAAGGTAAACATTTTAAAATCATAGGAGTGCAATAAGATGTTACATATTTGCTTTGTTTTCTTGTTGTCTTATTACCCTTTAATAAAAGAGGCCTCAAATTAATGTAATATCCAAACCAATCAAAGACACTTTTCTTCAGTAAGTTAATAAATAAAATGTGTTGATAAGCTTTAACCTTTGAACTCCTAAGCACTCATGTGTGATCTCCATGCCTTTAAATGGAGCACTCCCTGTAGGAGCTCCTTAGCCACTCCATCTGGCCTCATTTTTAGATGCATAAATTGTGTCACTTCCGCGTCGCTGGATGCCAACGGGTTCTTTAACTCCTGGAGAAGCCTCTCCTTTAAAATCCCCACTCCCCAGCGGGCTTGTGCAATTAAGCAGCCAACCCAAAGACCCTGTCATACGTTAATTCAAGGGGCCACTCAGCCGGAGACGAGTTGTTCTCTGTAGACTCCCATTCCCAAATCAGAGCCGAGATTGCCTGCCAAACGATGGAAATGATGACGACTGCTCGCCCGCCTTTTGGCAGCTACTTGGCACGTGCCTCGCTTTAGAGCGCTCCTCCACTCCCTTTACCCTTTACCTGTCGGCTTCCCCCAGAGGAGGCATCAACATGTGGCCAGCATCCGAGTCCGAGACCGAGTCCGTCTCCGTATCCGCATCGGCTTCCGAAAACCACCACCAGCCAGCCGGCCGGCAGTAAAAACCCACCCTTCTTCTGGCAGCTCCAGCCGGAGCTTTCGGATGGCCCTGAGCGGGCATTGGGCTCTGAAAGGGAGGTCATTAGATGGCCTTTGATTCGCGCCAAGCTCATCATGTCCCCCTCTCGATTCCCCTTCCAGCTATTACATAAACTACCTGACCAAGGCCATGCAGCTGGAGGATCCGCGCGGACGCAGTTATAGGCAGCTACAGAACGAGCGCTGCTCCACGGAGTCGATAGCCTTGCAGGTAAGGTCCCTTGCTCGCAGTCCTTGCACTTATCGATTATCCTGTGCGCTCGCACTGTGGCACTTTGGCTCCTTGCAGCAGATGGTCAGTCAGACGCAGACCTCGCACAACAGCTCGCCGTACCACGTCCATCCCAGCAACAACTTGACGGCGATTCGGGCCTTTCAGGAGCGACAGCAGCCCACGCTGCACAACATCTCTTCCAGTCCGCTGCTCTCGGCCTCCTCCAGGGGACACTTGGTAAGTGGGCCAACAATTATTCGTTTATTAATGGCGAAAAAATAACATGAAATGTTTTTATACGTGGGTTCTTTTTTGTAAAATACTCCAAATATGGCATGACATTCAATTGGAGGGGCTTAGAATCTCTTTATACTTATGAACACTAAGGAAAATAAAAATAAACACTTAAAAATCAAATAAAGTCTTTAAAGCCATTTCTGTGATGTGTCAGTCTATGCCCTACACTTTAAAAATCGATACTGCTTAAACAAGGCCAAAGAAATCTATTCATTCAAAGAACTTTAATCAGCTTTTTATTTCATTGGACACAATTCTAGAGTATCTAAGATTTACCAATAATATAAATGCTTTTCCATGTCCGACTATTCTGTTAAATACTTTTTTTTAGCAAAGAATTAGTAAAATATCAGTACAAAAAGATTTAAAGTCACATTAAAAGGCTCTCAACAGTTACTTTATAAGTTATTGTACAAAATATACAAAATATATATATTCTTTTCCTGATCTTACAGGAAATGTCCTCACCCCTGCCCTTTCAGCGAGCTCGCTTGGGCCCGAATCTCTCGAGGCGCTCTACGATCCAGGAGACCTCATTCACCAACCAGGCGGAAACGGATGCGGTGGTGACCAAGATCCAGAACATGTTCCCCACGGCGGGCGAGCACCACATCCGCCTGCTGTTGAAACGGTAAGTAATTGGCCGTGCAATCCCCTTGAGCTTTCGTGCTAATCCCGCTAATCTCCACTAATCTGCGTACTTACGTCTCTGTCTTCTCACACGCTGCCTTTTATGCCTAATGCCTAACGCCGCTTACTGCACCCACGATTAACCCACGATCAAACCCAATCCCACGCTTACTAACCCACGAACCCACAGCTACTATAACAGCGAGGCCGTCGTCATCAGCGCCCTGCAGGTGGAGAAGCACCCGGTGACCATGCCCGGTCCCTTTGTGACGCCGCCCTCGCAGCGGCACCTGTTCCACAGCAGGTCCGCCTTCTACATGACACCACCGGCGCGTCGTCCGGACACGGTGGCTAGTCGCTGCACCTCGCGCACGGCCAGCCCCCTGCCCGGCGGACGCTTCGGTAGTCTCGTGAGCGTGCAGAGCGGCCCAGGCGGCCCCGGCGGTCACCAGGTGCACCAGGTCCTACCCCCGGGGTCAGCTGTGCCGCCGGCTCTGCACGGATCGCCGCAGTGGCGTAGCTCGCCAAGGCCGCACTCGTCGCCCAAGATGAAATTGAGGTTCGCTGGGGGTTGCAAATTTTGGATGTTACGAACGGTGTCCGTTCAGGAGACAGATGGATTTTTAGGAGAAATAACTGCCTAAGAAAGATATTTCTATACAATAATGGGTTTCCTAGTAGTAAAAAAAACTCCTTTTAAGATCAGTATGTTTCTTTTTTTTAATTGAGAGATAGAGAACTTAGAACTTCCATTCCCGCGAAGATATCCAGATATTAGAGAGATATTTAGATATTATATTTAAAGCATTCTTTCTGACATTATCTTAACATCTCGATATTAACACTTAAATTAAGTTATGGGAATGGCATTTTTCAAAACTATCAATGTTGTAAGCTACTTTGTCAAAACAACTTTCACTTCTCTTAAGCTAAACTTCAGTATTAATAATTAAATATTTATACTATATATACTGAATAACACACGTTGTACCCATCTTCAGATATATGAAGAACATCTTTCCCAAGGCGGACGAGGAGCTGCTCCTGGATATTCTGGCCAACGCCGACAACAACGTGCAGTTCGCCTCGGAAAAATTGATTTCCCTGGGCTACACAAAACGCGAGATGCAGCAGCCACACAGGCCCAACAACCGGCCACCTGAGTTGGCTCAGGATCAGCAGGCGGGCGGGGACCAGGGCACGAAGCATATCCCATTGCGACCCAAAGAATACACCGAGGAGGAGAAGACCAAAAGTAAGTGTGTGCTAGGAATAAAGAGCCTCACTAATTTCCTCTATTTTCAGTGCAAACGTTGCTCAAGGAGAAGTATCCACAGATTGCCGAGCGCATTATCTTGATGGCCCTGGAGTCGGTTAACTACGCCGAGGATCGGGCTACACAGATCCTGCAGATCGTGCAGGACGAGGATGAGCAGAGGGTCCAGAAGCCGGCTCCATCGAATCCCAAGCACCTGGAGCTAACCAGGACTACGGCAGACGAACAGGTGGACGGTCTGAGGACCGACGACAGGTAGCTCTTGTCCCGAAACCCAACTCCGATCATGGCCAAGGTCGTTGCCACCCGCTTTCCGCCCCACCAAAACCCTTTCTCTCCACGCCCCGCCGCTTTATCCGTTTGTTAATCGACTGCCTATTTTCTCTGTGAACTTTTGTTGCCGCCTAATGACTAAACCCCCGAAACCAAACGAACCACACCACTGTCCGCTTGCTTTGCGCCATGCCACGCCACGCCATCCGATCTCATCCAGCCTGCTCACCGTGGTGGTGGAGAACAAGCCTGCCTCCTCATCCGCATCCGCATCCAAATCGAAGCCACCTCACAAGCGCCACATACTGCCATCCATCAATGTCACCACACCGTCGACGGCCACCACCCAGATCATTCTGGGCCCGGTCACGCCGATGGCCACTCCCACAGTGGAGGAGCAGGAGGAGCCGCCGCATGTATCATCCATCTCAAGCGCATCCTCATCGCATTCATACGCCTCACCCGCACAGTCACCCTGCACGGGCATCCTGCAGCAGGGCTACGAGCGCCTGACCACCAAGGGCATCCTGGCCAGAGGCACCACTGGCGCCGGCGAACCGAACACGCACAGCTACAGAAACAACTACAGCATCAGCGGCTACCTGCATGGCTCCTCGAATGCTAGTGCTAGCTCCTACTCCTCCTACTCCGCATCAATGACGTCCTCATCGCTGGCCTCGGCCACCTCGGCCCAGTCCAACACCTCATCCATTGTGAGGGCAACATTCGAAAGTCGGGCACGCGCCAAAACAGACTCACTGAAGTATGCCCAAAACCGTAACCTTTTCGCTAAAAGTAGAGTCAGTCGTTGCGCATGCGTTCTTTTTGGAAGGATCTTGCATGGCAGGGAATCCTCTGTTTGGAGCTCCTCTTATTTATGTTCTTATCCTTGTGCTCGTTTACTTTGGCATGCCTAACGCTTATTTACTCTGTTCGAATTGCGATTTAGTTGCTTAATAACAGTTGGATATTCCCCCATGTAGGATAAGGCAGCACTCCTCTGGTTTTGGCAACTCCCACAATTCGGAATCGGCGGAGTTCAAGTCCATTATCGAGCGAATGGCCAGCATGGGGCCCAATGCTCAGCTAACGAAAGGAGCGGATGAAAACCTTTTACTGTGAGTAAATAAAAGAAAAATTTATAACAAGTTTGCACTATGCAAATATATTTCTGCAGTACTTGATTGAAAATTGAACTGAAGGAATTGACTTCTTCTTTAATATAAAACTTGTACTTCCACAGAGCGGACTATGTGACCTGGAATGGTCCCAATACCACTCTATTGCAGAAGCACTCCACACAGGGATCGGATGCCAGCCTCCTGACAGATCGCGGCTACAAGCCAACGGGCAGGAACTCGGAACTGTGCAAAGGAGCCCAGGCTGGACTAGCCAAGGGCAGCATCTATGCCCGGGGCAGCAACAAGAGCCCCAATATCAAATGCAACTAGGCGGGACTATCCACATCCGAGTCTCCGCTAGAGTGCCAAAGAAAGAGGAGATGAATCTTAGTGGCGACTAGCCAAGCACAACCCTCCAGAAATCCAGACTTACCACTAGAATATGTGTCATTCAATGTATTTTGCTCTACATATTGTCCCCCGAATCCCGCCCGCACACACGTCACGTGTAGATCTCCAGAAACCAAAAAACACACATTCCATCCAAGCTCCAATTATTTTTTAGTAACTCGTAAATAAACACAGACTTTAAAACTAGCAAACTTACTTAATATAATGCGTGTCTGGAGAGAGGGATTATGTTACAGAAAACCCTAAATAGGTAAATCTAGACCTCGTCCTCGTTGAGGAGCATGTTGGGAATGCCATCGGTGATGGGGAATACCCTTCCGGTTTCCGGACACTCCAGTTGACCCTCGAGCACGTCGATCTCGAAGAGCAGGTGATGGAGCTTCTGAAGGAGAGCCTCATTTTCTCCAATGTTTTCAGGCTGCGTGGCGGGTATGTCTTCTTCTAATTCCGCCTGGAAGGACATTTTGGATACAAATATTAATAGAACTCCATGGGAGATTGCATTTCAATGTATAGACTTGTTTTTTAACCCTTTCAGGGTATTATAATTAACAAGCTAGCAAAAAAATAAAGGAGCCATTTTCGACCCCATAAACCATATACACTCTTGATCATCATCAACAGTCAAGTTGATTTAGCCATGTCCGGTTGAAACAAATTTATACTTCATTTTTTCACATTTTAAATTAGTATGCAGATTTTTAAAGCTAATAAAAACTAGCTTTGAAAAGCCTTTTGAAATGGAATTAATGCATTTTTGGAAAAGTTATGCACGATTTTAACAATAAAATGCAAACTGCAAACTTTGGTTTCCCCATAGTTAAATTCTTTTTTTGTGTTAAAAAAAAACTATTTAACAATTCAAAATATAGGGAATAAGTACATATATAGAAAATAGTTCCAGTAAACTTCCTTTCTAAAAACCAACTATGGAGAACTTACCACCTGGGCGGCGCCATAGACCGCCGACCAGTCCAACTTGGGCAGGAGTCGCTCCACAAAGGTGGGATTGAACTCCGTCTCCACCACTTCCTTTTTGTTTATCTACATGAAAAAATAACATAAAATCCATTAAACAGTCAATTGAAATATCAATACAGGTCCGATACGATACGCACCGTCAGCTTGAGGGGAAATCCCACCTTTACGCCCTTGATGGCCATGGACGTCAGAAAGTTGTACGTGCTGAGCTTCATTCTGGATAACTTAAATCCGTCTTTCAACCAGTAATTAAAGTAAGTTTAGGTTTTCAAACAAATGTTTTTGCGGCGCACGTTGTATTTCCCTGCTTCTTTCCACATTTGCCAATCACCCTTAATGCTGACAAGTCGTCGAGTTTAACAAAACAAAATATCCAAAAATAGCTAGATATCATAACACTTATTAAAACTTGATAATATATGAATGTGATATGTTTTAATGCATAGATCAGAAAAATTATACAAAAACTTTAAACATATAAGAAAATTTTAAAAGGAGTGTTTTTAATTTGCAGAATGGAAAAACATCGATGATTCCCCGCCGAACATCGATGTTACGAAAACATCGATGACATCGGTGTTGGTTTCGATGTTTCTCCACCTCTTCTGGATAGGCGAATAAAAATCACGATATAAATATATTATCTTTAGAAAAAAATATCGATATATATTTTGATATCAACAATTTTTTCACCCAACTGTCGCGATTTAACGTTTTTTTGGCCGTTTCTAGATGTTAGTTGGGCTAGAAAACTATAAAAAACACTGACTGAGAGAGGAATAAAGGCGTGAAGGCTAGAAATGGAGGACATATTCCACTGGTGCCGCGAGGGCAACTCAATCCAAGTGCGCCTCTGGTTGGACGAGACGGAGCACGACAATAATCTGGGGTAAAACTAAAAAGAAAACTAACTAGCTCCGTCTGGCACTTTCTAAGTGCTGAAAGATATCGCTAAAGGCAATTCCACTGGTTTCTTAAGCCCACTGCCTTCCCGGGAAGTCTATTTAGTCACATCCTCCGATACGCCCAATGTTTCGGGGCTCTTTCGGTCAGTGACGTCATGATTTATTCTTGTGTTGTGTAAACAGACGAATCGAAAATATATGTGTATGTTTGTGTTGTGTGTGCATATCGCGAGCATAAACCTGCTCCCACACACTGATTACCTGTTCATTTCCATAACCTGGCCTTCCAGATGTTTTTTTGTGGCGTACAGGATTCAAAATCGTATCTTTGAAGGCTTTATGTTCTCAAATAGGATCTTTACTGTTTATAGGGCATATAAATATATGACTTAAGAAATTTTTATTAAGATATTTCATCTACTTTTAGCGACGACCATGGATTTAGTCCGTTGCATTGGGTGGCCAAGGAGGGTCACTCCAAGCTCGTGGAGACACTGCTGCAGCGTGGAGCTCGTGTTAATGCCACCAACATGGGCGACGACATACCACTCCACTTGGCGGCAGCCCACGGCCACCGCGACGTGGTCCAGATGGTGAGAGCTAAACAATAAGTCAAAAAGCAATCCAATTAATCCCTCTCCACATAGCTACTGAAAGAACGTTGCGATGTGAATGCGGTGAACGAGCACGGCAACACGCCGCTGCACTACGCCTGCTTTTGGGGTTACGATATGATCTGCGAGGATCTGTTGAATGCGGGCGCCCAGGTGGGCATTACCAACAAGGACGGGCACACGCCCATCGACAAGGCCAAGCCTAGTTTGGCCAAGAGGCTGCAGGATCTGGTGGAAAAGAGTGGCCGCGAAGTGAAGGTGATCAGCTTCAAGGAGCAGAGCTGGCAGGGCATGAAGACCAGGTCCAGGGACGCCACACTGTCGCGCTTCAAGGGCATCAGCATGGGCGATTTGGATCTGCACACCAAGCTCTCGGTGACGCCATCGGGCGAAACATGGCGCGGACGCTGGCAGAAAAACGATGTGGTGGCCAAGATCCTGGCCGTGCGCCAGTGCACGCCGCGCATATCGCGTGACTTCAACGAGGAGTTCCCCAAGCTGCGCATCTTCTCGCATCCGAACATTTTGCCCATTATTGGCGCATGCAACTCACCGCCTCATCTGGTGACCATTAGTCAGGTGAGTGTGTAACTCCATCTATTCCTTGTCATATATTAATATCTCCTGTTCAATTCCCAGTTCATGCCGCGTTCGTCTCTGTTCAGCCTACTGCACAGCAACACCGGCGTGATGCTGGACACCAGCCAGGCGGTTAGCTTCGCCCTGGACATTGCCCGTGGAATGGCCTTCCTGCACTCGCTGGAGAGGATCATACCCACATATCACCTGAACAGCCATCACGTGATGATCGACGAGGACCTGACGGCGAGAATAAACATGGGCGACGCCAAGTTCTCGTTCCAGGAGAAGGGACGCATCTACCAGCCGGCCTGGATGTCGCCGGAGGCTCTGCAGCGCAAGCAGGCAGATCGCAACTGGGAGGCCTGCGACATGTGGAGCTTCGCCATACTTATTTGGGAGCTGACCACGCGCGAAGTGCCCTTCGCCGAGTGGTCACCAATGGAGTGCGGCATGAAGATTGCGCTGGAGGGCCTGCGCGTCAAGATACCGCCGGGCACCTCGTCGCACATGTCCAAGCTGATTGGCATCTGCATGAATGAGGATCCCGGCAAACGGCCCAAGTTTGACATGGTCGTGCCCATCCTGGAGAAGATGAAACGCTGAAGCTGGCGTTGAGTTAGAGCAGCGGATGCCAAGCCAAAATGTGCCTTGAGGAACCATCGTTTTGCCAACTAATTGTAATTACCACTTTGTGTTAACTTTGTCTAACTGAGCCTAACCCAAAAAACCGAACCGAACCGTCCCGCAAGGGCAGCCAAGTGCAGTCGGAGCAAGTGAGAGCTTGTTCCCTGACTAGAATTTATGTTTCTTTGTCTCACCTGTTTTTTATACCTATGACTTACCGTCGATGTTTTGCGCGGGTGCTCGATTTTGTCGTACATTTTAAGTTCGATAACCATTAGGATCGTATTTATACAGAAAATATATTTGTTACTAATTAAACTCGAGTGCATTTCGTACCTAGTAAGAGGTGGGTACAAAACGGCAGCTTTTTCCGTCGAAGCTTTTCCGCCGCGAAGCAAAACAAAGCAAGAGCTTTCCGGCGGAGTGGATGCCGATGGGAATGCAGCGGGTGGGGGTCGGGTAAAGCTAGCAAGACGTCCCTGACCTGGTTTCCATTTCATGCACGCGATTGTGTGCAGCTCGCGTGGGCAGCGCGAAAACTCGGCGCTAAGGCAGGAGAGCGCCGGCGTGGGAAATTCTCTCGGAGAGCAACAGAGAAAGTATGTTTGTTTTTCAATATTGTGTTTGAAAGTTTCAAATTGAAACATATTTAAAATCTTTTTAAATTAAAATGATTTTGACTTTTATTATTATTTCACTCAATGTAAATGTAAACATGTAAGTCTTACATGAATTTCCTAATTGTCTACTATTTTTCGTTATAGGAAATTCATAAATATATTGGAAGTCGGAATAACGTATTTATTTATTCGTAAACTTTAAATAAATAAATATATAACTTAATATTAATATTTTATTAACCATATATATTTAGTTAGTTAAGGAGAAGTTAAGATATACACCTCGTTTTTTAAGAATCTTCTTTTAATTAAATTTTTAATGAATTGTTCTCATTGCTATCAATGGAACTATCTTTCCTTGAAAAAGGACATAAGCTTAATAAGACCCAACAGTTTATTCTGAAATTAGTACAGTGCTCTGTGCTTTCTTTGCGTATTATTAATCCTACTTAATTCATTTAATCCCCAAAACGGTATTTAATTTGGTGTCCTGCCTTTCTCTCCTCTCTTGGCTGTTCCGGCTCTCACCGGCTTGCGGCTCTCTGTTTATGTTTTTGCGGCAACATTTTGTTCGGCAAGCTTGCACTGCAGCGAGCCATGTGATTGTTTTCCTGGCTCGCTTCGCTCTTCCCTCGGCACATCCTGTGCCAGGTCCTTTTAGCTGGTGCTGCTGCCGCCGCTGCTGCAGCTTTAAAAACTTTTTGCTGCATTTTGTTGTCGTCGTCGTAGTCGCCGTCGTCCTGTCGCTGTCGCTATCGCAGTCGCTGTCGTAGTCGCCGTCGTAGTCGCAGCTCAGAGTCGTCGGCGCTTTTCGGGCCCAGAGGCTGGTCGCTCGGTCTCCGGAAAAAACGGCAAAACTGCAGTGGCCAAAAGCCGATTTACAGTATTCCACGCCAGTTATGACGGCAAACAGCATTTCCGCAATAGCCAACGACCCCTCCATTGCCTAGAGTTTAGTGTCTCCGCGGGACCATCTCCGAGTTGTGGCAAAATTGAATTCTAAAACTGAAGAAAAGTGAGAGCTTCGCGGGGTTTGCCCCCAAAGTGAAAGTGAAAAAATCTATGGCATCTTTTAGGCGCAGCGCATAAAAGAGACACTCTCCGCTTCCAAGGAACTCACTCACTCAATCACTCACTCACACATTCCTTTCGATCGGCGGTGCAGCTGCTTAAATGTATTTTAGTGACAGCTCTCAACAACGGCCAGCCCCTTGGAGGGCCGGCAATCCATGGAGTATTCAAGCACCACGGGTTTGAATCACATCATCGCCGAGGAGGAGGACCAACCGCCGCAGCAGCAGTCCACCAAAACCAGGTTAGTGTTTATAAATACGGGCTGGCCTCACAATGTGTGCCCCATTTTTATGACCACACCTGAGAAGAGCCAAAGGGGGCCGTGTGGTTATTTTCTCTTTCAATTAACCATACAATTGGCCGGGATAAAACGGGGAACGCGGAACGTGAACGTGTAACTTTGGTGGCACACACAGTTTGCCGCAGTTACTCCATCATTCATTTGGCTGACGAGTGAGCCACTAACCTACTTCCTTCACACACAAAAGCCGCAGTTGCAGCAGCAGCATCTGCTGCCGTCGTGCTTATTGTTGCTGCTGCCGCAGATGTTGCTGCCGGCATGCCACGCCCACACAATGGGCCTGCCGAGATGACGTTGGCGTTGATGAGTGAAAATGTGAAAATTACTTGGAAGGCTGATGGAAATAAACGACGACAGTGCATAGCAAATGACGAGATGCACTCGCACTCGCACTCCGCGGAGCCCATGCCAAGACGAGTAAAAGTGCCCCCAGTTCATCCTCAAAGCGATCGATGGTCGGCTGCATAAATCAAAAGTTCCATTTTGCAGATTTCAGCACTGCAGGAGCGGAGGAGCAGAGGAGACGCTGGGGAGCCGAGGCGCTGAGCAACAGAGGAGCAGCACAAAGAGGCACACACATAGAAAGGACACGAGGAAGGAAATGGAAAAGGGCTCGGAAACGGGCCCAGGCACGGGCACGGGCACTGGCATGGGCTCCTTGCCAAACTAAAATGCCACATGGGCAAATATTTCACTTGTGCTTTCGAGCGGCGCATTGAAAAGCGAAAATATTGTGACAATACAAGCAGCAGCGGCAACATCAGTGGCAGCAACAGCAACATCAGACTCAAGTGGAAGACACTTGGGTGAAGTGCATAACAACGTGGAAATATTGTAAAGGCAAACTACAAGATGGACTAGTAGCTATGGACATTTCCATCAAAAATTATAATCAACGAATCACTTATTAAAACATACACCTAAGTATCAAGGATTAAAAGAAAAGTATTAAAACTTAAATAATTTATATAACTTAGACGATTTTGAGCTCTGATTATAAAATCCTATTTTTATAATTTTAGTGCCTGAAAATATAAAAAGTTATGCACTTACTGTACAAAATTTCTGTTCATTTAAATTTAAAAAAAAATTTAATATATTCATCCTTTTTGTAAGATGTTTCGCAAAATTTAGATTAAACTGCAAAAGAAGAACTTAAATCACTTTAATAACTATATATGTATATATGTAATTATTGAATGCCTTTCCCTTACAAAACGTCAGAAACGTTTTTGTTCTATGGAAATGTCCTTATAACTACTAAATGCAATGACAGCAACAGCATCAGCTTCGGCATCAGCATCCACAAAGTGGAAAAGGACATGTGGAAATGCGAAAAGAAGCCGCAGGATGTGAGAAGATGCAAAGCATCTATTGATTTTTATCCCTTCGGGGCGGCTGGCTTTGGTTTGACTTTGTTTTGGGGGCTACCCAAAGCCACAGGGCGTATGAGTAATGCCCCAGGCAGTTGAGCTGCGTATACTTGATTTATACGGCTCTCTTGAGGTGGCATCGTAGCCCAGCTGGAAGTGCAATAAATCTCGAGATTTGCATAGACTTTAAAAACCTGAAAAGCAAACAAACCGACAGCAAAGACCTCTTAAATTTCAAGCACCGCACAACTATCGATCAAAGTGGGCTAAAGTCGGCCGGCAATACTCCGAGCGTTTGCCACCCACAAGAACGCTGATGTTCAATAAATTCTGTGCCGGTCCGAACTAGGGAAAATGGCCAATTACGAGGCAAAACGAGTTAAGAATTGTGCCAGCAGAGAGATGGCCGATACAGGAGCTCCTCCGCCACCCCCCCGACCGTCTTGTACACATATATATATCTCTTGGAATAAATGGCCATAGCCGCCTGCACTTAACATGAATGGCCATTTTTCCAATCAATTACGTACAATGGGGGGAGGGAATCGGTGAAAGGTTTGGACAGGGGTTTGGGAGTGGGAAGGCAGTGGCACCGGATAATAGAGGAAAGAGCTGAAAACGTGCAAGGCAAATAAACAAGGGGGGATGGGGCTTAAGGGAGGTGGTGTGGCAAACTTGAGCTAACGATAATTATTTGAATTTTTAAGCAACGCTGCGGTTTTTCTCTGCAACAATTACCTTTGACATTGACATTGCAGAAACTGAAGGAGAGAAATTCCAGTGGCCACTGTCATCGTGAAATTCTCCAGAGAAAAAAGAAGATTTTATAAATATTGGTTTTGTTATTAAATTATTTTAAATTAAATTAAATTCTTTAAGCAGCTGGTCATCAAGTAATAACTTTTTAGATAAATTCGGACTTTTCACCTTTCTGAGTCCCATTTATACCCAAAGATCTTTAATAATCTTTTCCAGACTACCTGTGATTGGGAGCTATTTCAAGATTGAATCGCCGACCGGATCGCAGCCAATCGCAGCTTTGGGCACCCAGCGTTGCCTCAACACGCCCCCGACCACGCCCAGCAGTCCGCTGCGGGAAGCCCCTCAGAGTCCCTCGGACGGACACGTCTCGTCATTGAGCTCGCACTCCGGATCGGGATGCAGTGACGTCCTGTTGGGTGAGTCCTTAGTCTGCGTCTGTGCCCGGGGCCTTGGGCCTTTGGACGCCCACCTCCCACCGTTCCATTTGATTGCATTTCCCAACTGGCGGTATTTATAGCTGCCCACGAAACAGATCATGACCCAGGCAAGAACATAAAAAGGAGAAAAATCAAAGGAAATAGGTGCAGACGAATGGCAGAAGCATTTTATTGAGGTTGCTGACATTCGCCTCTAGCTTTTCCCCTTGGCTTTTCGCTTCCTGCTCCCAATCTGCGCCACTTTTGGCTTACTTTACCCTACATGCCAGCAGCAGCAGCAGCAGTGAGTGGGAAAAAAAGCTGGCCAGAAATACCAGCCGCCCTGCCACAATCTGTGCCACATTGCTGTCATGCACTTGGGCAAAAGTTTAGTAATAGCATACGATCTTTTAATGCCATTTAAATAAAATATTTTCTGTAACAACAAAAAGTAAACAAACTTCAAGAGATAATACCCATTAATATAATATGGTTTACTACCGAATCGTAAGTCGATTCTTTTTTTTTAGACTGTTAGGAAGAAATATGTTACAGGAAACAATTAAAAATTTAAGTTTTTTTTAATAGAATTAGGTTTTCGAAAACTGTTAATTACTTTCTAAGTTCACAAAAATGTTTTTTGCTGTGCAACATTTCCCATTTCTGCCGTGACGTTTGCATGGGCATCTCTCTGGGCATTTTACACTCTGTATTTCCTGGCATTCTGACACTGGCATGGCGTCATGGGGATGGAAATGTAATAGTTTTGAGCTAGAGTTGCGAATTTCAGCTGTTTGCTGTTCCGCTTAAATTTGAGCATTGTTTGATCTTCGTCCGTTCGAAATTTTTCCTTTGACTGCTGTCTGCTTCTGCTTCAGCTATGCTTCCCCTTTCAAGTGATAATTTCTAACGCTCACCAAAGGCGAAGTTTGTTTACCAGCCGAGTGCTATCAAAATCAGTCAGGCCTCAACAACAGTAGCAACAAATGGTGGCGAGCGAAAAATGCGCCAAGTAAACAACAGTCAGCATTCAAGAGTGTTTGAGATCTAGAATGTGCACAGAAAACAAATGTTTATAATTCTTTTTAGTTCGTTTTCCTAAAAAAAAGATATATTTAAAACGAACTCAAGAGTTCCCTTAGCATAAAACCAATCACCTTTTGATTTTCAATATGATTCTAACAAGGTTCATCGGATTTCGTTTAAAAGCTAAAATAAGACAAGGTTTAAAGTTTGTCTTTGCATTATTATATATTATTATATTTTTTTTTTCTCAAAAAAAAAAACCTCGAAAACAAATGAAATGAATTAATTGAATAATATTTTAATTTTTATATTTAAACTAAAATTTCTTGTTAACATTCGTTTTTATTTTAAAATAATAATTCACTTGGCGCATTCAGAACAACCCCCATAAAAAACATATTAGCAGAAGCTGGACTTCCCGATCTTAAAACCAGATTTCAATGGAGCATCGGCAGACACATAAACAGACTAACAAACACACAAAACTCTTCGCTACATTACATCCTCACAAACCAACTCAAACGAAAGAAACAACTTAGAATCACGTCAACTCTGCAGCTCATCATTAACAAAGCTGCAGAAAACAACATCATTTTGTCACCAGATAGAAAATTCAATCAAAAATTTCCTCCTTGGCACTTCGACGAAAGCTCACTAATCCTCCAACTTACACAATACAAAAAGGACACCACTCCCAAAGAAATATTTAAAATTGAATACAACAACATACGACAACACTTCGCCACATGGAAATTTCTATTCACCGATGGATCAAAAACAAAAAACGTAACAGCATTCAGTGTTGTCACTGAAGACAATACAATCCTAAGTTCAGCCATCACACCACCGCACACATCCATCTTCTCAGCGGAAGCAGAGGCAATTCTAGTGGCAGTAGAAATCGCAAACAAAATCCCGCGAAGAAAGCACGTCATATGCAGTGACTCCCTTTCGACCATCCAAGCTGTGCAAAACATCTGTAATACAGAACCCATCATCTGCAAAATTCGAGACAAGCTTACTATAAACAAAAATAAAATTAAGCTTATGTGGACACCAGGACATGCCGGTATAAAAGGAAACGAGCAGGCGGATGCTGCGGCTAAAGCAGCTACCTTAGCCCCACTAATATTACACAAAACAGCAAAAAAATCCGACATAAATAAACTCATAAATACCATCACTCAAGAATCTTTAAACAATAGCTGGGGGCAATATCAACATTACTACAAAACAATAAACCCAAATAGAAAAGATATTTCAATACCAATAACGATCAATAGAAGACATGCTATAATTTACACCAGATTCAGACTTGGCCATACAAAATACACACACGAACATCTATTTCACAAAATGCCACCACCGCTTTGCCCACACTGTATCTCCACTACCCTCACTCTGGATCACTTCATAAACCGCTGCCCCTTCATCCTTTCCAAATGTAAATCCCTGAAAATTCCCACACCAACCCAAATGCTAACAGAGGTCAATAATCAAAATATAATAAACTTTATAAAATTAATAAATAAACTAAATATAAGCACACTGTAAAAAATCATAAAAAAAAAAAAAAACCCAGCCTGAAGGCCTTCGCTGCTCTGGCTATTTCTCTTTGTATCTCAAAATTAATTTTAAGGTACAATTAATTAAATAAATAAATAAATATTTTAAAATAATTTGAGACTTTATATTCTAACCATTTATCGCATGATTGCTCTTAATTTTTCTGTGTAGAATCTAAAGGTTATGTCGGCTTTGGCATAATAATAGGCAAATAAATAAGACTAAACGCATTTTGTGCCACTCTGCTGCTACCGTTGTTGGTGTTGTCGTTGTTGAGGCTGTTGTTGCTGCTGCCGCCTCTCAGATGTTGCCCATGACGTTGCCCACGATAAGTCATTGAACTTAGAGCGGCAACGTAGAGCCAACAATAGCAAAATAAATAGAAAACGCGAAAAAAAAGCAAAGAAGCCAAGGCAACCGCTCGTCCGCCTCCCATCCACATCTACCACCCCCTTTGATGATAAGTGAAATGCAGTAATATTAAGAATAGTGACCACATCACCACCCCCCACACCGCCCAACTCCTCTTTATCGCCCATCCACAAACAACTCTCACTCAAACACACACACACGTACACCTATACACATGCACAGCGATTACACAATCTTTGCGAGCGGCATTTTCATTTTTCTCTTCCTGGTTCGTCGTCATCGCACATCGTTGTGGTGGAGGCCTCTCCGGCCGAGGCGGCGTAGTGTGCGTGCGTTACCGAGTCAGTGTCTGTGTGCAGATCAGGTTTTATCGCCCAACGCAATCGTACACGGAGAGAAATGAGGGAAATTATCTACAAATAAGCGTCTGTTGGAATTAGTTTTTAATTTATTTAATTAAAGGTTCCCTGAGTATAGCGTTTTTAAATTACCTCTAGATGTGCCGAAAAGTAGGCAATGGAATTTTTCAAAGGAAAACGGCTAAAGTTAACCTTTTCTAGCATATTTTTATGCGCTTTTTGGAGTGATTTAAAATCAGTAAGGCTTAATAAGAAAACCATTAATTTAAATTTAAATTAAATTAAACACATTTTCGTTTTCAAAACATTATACCACAAATAATTATTATCTTGATACTTATTTGCTTAATCTAAAGCACATCTTTGAATGCGTTTTTCTCTAAATACTGTGGTAACTGAAAACGAACAACATATTTTTCCTTTTGTTTTCTGTTCTAGATTTTCAGTGTTCTTGCTTGGGTGGATCGGTGGGGGCGGCGGTGCTGTTGCTTCGATTGGTCGCTCGGCCGTACTTCGGCACTGACTTTTCGCTTTCGTGGAGGATCGTGGATATATAGCTTCGGCGATCGCCAAGTTGCCGTTTTCTTGTTATTTACAGTTTCTGGTTGCTTTCGCTGCCCGTTGGAAAAATGGCAAACACTAGCGTGCAGTCGCTGTCGGCGTTGGCGTTGCCTCTTGCTGTTGTTTTTGTCGCTGCTGCAGTTGCAGTTGTTGCTTTAGCTGCCGCGACTGATCATTGACTTTCGTTGATTCCCTTTTGCGCCAGGCATTCGTCATGGAAATTGTGCAATGCTTAAGGGAAAATCGGGAAAAGTATGTCCGCATTTTACCTAAGAGAGAATTGATATTTCATGTTTGTAAACTAAATTATTGAATAGCTTGATCTTTCAAATACCTATTGGATATTTTTTTATTAAAGCTGTATTTATTCAATTACTTTCCTTATTTTGTTCCAAAAAACCCACACTTTTACTAATTTTCCGGTGTATAAGAACTGTCTTCCCCGTTTATTTCCAATGATCTTCAAATAATTATTTTTACGAGCGTATTTTCTGTGCCAAAAAGAAGTTTTTTCACTTTTTTTCTTGCCAAAAACTCAGTTGCAACATGCAACATTTAAGACTTCCGCATTGCTGCATTTGCTCTCCCACTCGGAGAGAGAGCGCCCTGATGCCGTCTCCCTTCTTAACTCTATCCCTTTCCCGCCGAAGGTTCTTTGACCCCCCTTTAAGGCGCCCCCACTTCTGCTCTCTCTCACACACGCTCAAGTTCTACAAATGCTCTATTGCCTTCTTCCTCAAAGATAGTGCAAACTAAGTAACGGTTTGCTCTCTCGCTCTGCAAATTTGTACTGGTGTGTGTGAAATTGATCTTGAGGGGAGCCCATGTGTGTGTGGATGCACTTGGAAGTCGACGGCGCTGCTGAAGTTTCTGCCTACGTCGACTGTGGCAGCGGCAATAGAAATTGAAAATAGCAACCAGGAAAAGAGTTTTGCAAATGGAAAAGTGCAGCAGCAGCGGCAGAAGCTACAACAACAACAGCTGCAGCGAGAGTGGCATTGCATGTTGCTCCTGTGCTGTTTTTGCAAACAGCAATTGTTGTTGCTGTAGCAGCTGTTAAGTCTGCTGCTGGTGCTGTTGTTGTCACAACTTTTCCTTTAACAGTTACTGTTAGGTTTTCAATTACTTTAGTATTATAATTGTAGTTACATTAATTAATTATTATGTATTCACAAAGTTTATATCCTTGTCAGTTGCTCCCATTATGGTAGCTTTTAATGAAGCTAGATGGGCTGTAATTTTGTCTGTTAGTCTAGCATTAAGGGCTGTTATAGCTGTAAGAATTGGTTATATATTTTTGAATTTTATAACACAATATATATGAATGTCGTTGAGTTTAAGGTAGCTTTTATTGTTGCAAAAGTGACCCTTATTGCAGTTACAATGGCTGTTACTATTGTATAGCTTTCTGAAGTAAATATCGATCAATTCTTTTTAACTGCTTTTTCTATCGCAGTTCTTATTATCCTGTTAATATTTCTGCTTTTTCAACAAAAATGGCTGTTTTCGCAGTTAAAATGGCTGTCCTGGCAATCACAGTAACTGTTATTTTTGATGTTACGGCGGCTGTTCTATCTGCTTTCTTTTCTTGCTGTAGCTGTTAGCGTTCTTGTTGCTGTTAATCGTACTCTTTCTGTTCCTTCTGCTGCTTCTGGTGAAGATTAGAAAGATAGAGGCTTCGAGCCAGCCAGCAGCACACTGACTCTCCGCTCCACCCGATTTCCCGACTTTTCCGCCGCTCTCCTCCAGAGATTTCGCCTCGTGCTGCGGCGGCGGCGTCGGAGACGGCGGCGCTTCGCAGTTTTCCCACTCCATTGGGCCACACAGCACAGCCACATTCTATTTGCCTGCTCTTTCCACACTCGCACACTCGCTGGCACACTCACTGGCACACTCACTCCACTCACCAATACACACTCCGTCTTGGCGAGGCCCAGGCGATTCTTGTTCTTCTGCGTCTCTGCGGCAGAAATCTTGTGTCTTGGACTTTGCGGGCTGTGTGTTGTCGTAGGTTCTGCAGTTTGGCTTGGATTTTCTGCGGCGCATTTGGAGCGCTGCGAAGTTGGCGCTTGGATCTCGTCGAGGCGAGAGTTTCTTTCCGATTTCGATACGTTCGCGCGATCAGCAGCAATCGGAGGATATACAATATTTTCGATCAAAAACAATGAATCGCGAGTGCCCGCCCGAATATCGCAGTTGGAATACGCTTGAACTTGGAACGCAGGACTTCGAAAGCAACACGGAAGTGAATTGAAAAATTATGCCATAGTAGAACTACGATCATGACATAACAAACCATTATGAATGCAGAGTGCAAGTGACAAATACAAAGAAAAATGGGGTGGAAATAGTGAAAGAGAAATGGGAGTTGTGTATCATATGAGTGATCATTTAATTAACCAATTTAGGATTATAATGCAGACAAGCTAGCGAGGGAATTATGCAAGAACTCATTATATTAAAAGCCATTAAAAAGTGATAGGGATTACAGACCTCTATCAGATAGTTTCAAGATCTCAAATCAAAAAAAATTATCAAAATAAATTGTTTTATAGTGGGTACAATCTTTTAAAAAATATTAAATGCGTATATTATTAATGTATTTTTTCTTTAAATTTATTTCCTGATTTCATAAAATTCTTAAAAGCTTAGGTGTAAATAAAAGTCATGGGAGCGAGTTAGTATTAGTTGCAAAACTTCAAATACCAGTTTAGTATTATTTTTATTAATATAATTAATAAACAAACATGAGTTATTTAAAATGTTAATAAAAACTTTCTAAGGACCAAATTTCGTAATTCTATTCCCCATTGAACCGCAGCCTTAGCCCATGTAACTTAAAGACTATAACGACTCGAATCGAGAATCCTTTTAACGAATTCCCCATAAAGTGCCAAAGGACAAAGAATCACAAGGATTTGCCACAAACATGCTGAGCGGGCGCCATTGCGGGTTGCCAACATCGATTTCCGCGACGATGCTGATGATGATGGATGGCCAGCTGACCGGACCGATCCAAGCACCATGGATGTATACCAAATAGAGCTGGAGGCACAGGCACAAATCCGCTCCAATCTTCTGGTCGACACCTGCGCAAAGCACTCGTCGGAGCAGCAGCAGCAGCAGCTCCAGATCAAGCAGGAGGACCTTATCAAGGACTTGGCCCGCGACCAGGAGCAGCCCGGCGAAGGCGAGGAAGAGGACGAGGAGGAAGAAGAGGAAGAGGAGGAGGACGACGTCGACGAGGAGGAGGAGCAGCTCGAAGAGTTCGACGACGAGGCAGAGGAAAAGGAAGCAGGAGACCCAGAAGGAGTCGCACTGCCACCAGTCAATTTCAATGCAAATTCGGACTTTAATTTACATTTCTTTGACACACCGGAGGACTCGTCCACCCAAGGGGCCTACAGCGAGGCCAACAGCTTGGAATCGGAGCAGGAAGACCAAGAGGAACAGCAGCGGGAGCATAGGGAGCTCCAGGACTGCCTGAGTGCCATCGAGGCGGATCCCCTGCAGTTGTTGCAGTGCGACGACTTCTACAGGACAGTGCCTCCGGTGGAGCAGCACCATAACAACAAGCAGCATCAGCAAAAGGAACACCCACACCCGGCACACCCACAGCACCCGCATCCTGCACCCCAGCAGCCACACACACAGCTCCTGAGCACGCTGAGCAATGGTGGAGGTGCTCTTTACACCATCAGCAGTGTGCATCAGTTCGGTCCGGCCAGCAACAACAGCAGCTCCCCATCCTCCAGCGGCGCCCACGCCTCGCCGGACAGCGGCTGCTCCTCGGGATCGGGATCATCAGGCTCCTCCTCCTCCTCGGGCGCGGTCTCCTCCTCGTCGTCGTCCAGCTGCTCGGAGCACTTCGGACGGTCCGCCACAGGGGCAGTTGTCAGTGTCAGCAGTGGCCACGCTCATACATCCTCGTCAGCGATCAGCTCCACCAACGGCAGCGCCGCCAGCCACCCAGCAACATCTTCATCTGTTGCGCATCTAAACAAAGGTACACAGACAGAAATGCAAGGCATTAGTCGAAATTTGTAATTTATATACGGGTTTAATTGAGTTGTTAAGTAATATTCAAGGAATGTTCACATTAGGTTGAAAAGGCTTTAAATTTAAAAAACTTTTTGGTCTATTTCTAAAAGACAGCATACCTGACATTTTGTAACCTTTTTAAATCTTTCAATGCCTTATTTTTCTCAGTGCTTGAACAACTAGCAACTGCAACACCGCCACTCGCCTGCGACTCTTCCGCGTTGCTGTTTCTGCGGTGCATTGTTGTCGCAGTTGAAAATTATGCTCAATAAATTTGCATTCATTGCATAACAGCCCCAACTGAGAGTCGTTCGAGGCTTCGGTTTCGCCTCCTTTTGAGGAAACTATTAAAGCGCAGCATGAAAAATGTGAAAATGAAAATGTAATGCCCTGTTATTGGTCGGTGGCTGGCTTTCCTCTACAAGGAAATTGCTTTTCATATTGCTGCAGGTCTGTCAATGCAGTGGCCAGTGCGCGATTGGTGGAATTGAAAGCCAAGGAGAAAACGTTTTCATTTTCATAAATCGTCTTGAATTGCCTTAGGCTTTCGGCTCTCGAATTGTCTTGGATGTAAGGAAGGACCAAGATGGCCAGAAGTTGTTGGCTGTTCTCAGCCGGGAAATGCAACACAAATTTAATTTAAAACTATTACGGTCAACTGTTCTCTGAGCGTGAAAAACTTGAAGAAAGTTAACTTAAGGGGACTTTGGAAGGAGAAAAGTAAAATACGAATTGCAGAAAATAAAATAAAGAATCCAAAAAGGTTATTAAGGAAAAAGTTCTTTAAGGAACTACAAATATTTACATAGTGAAAATAATCTAAACTTTTACATTGCTATAATTAATTTAAACTTTTAAGTACATCCAAAAATAATGAAGTACATAAAAATTTTTCTATATTCTATATTTATTTTATATCAAATTCTATGCCAATCAAGCTGGAAACCCATTAAATAAGACAATTTCGAAAGCACTAAAGCTAACCTTGGACACCCGAAATAAGTAATTATATTGTTCAATTATTTTTTTTACGGTGCACCATCCTTTCGTCATAAAACCCATAAGCACTTGAACAAATTTGTCTTGGCAGGAGTTGCTAATTGCCTGGACTGGCGGGCAAGGATTCCGCTTTGTGGCAATGGCCACATTTAATTGCAGCAATTTGTGCGGGCAGTTGCAGGCAAAGTCTAATTGCAAGTAAATTAAATCTGTGGGTCTCAGGGGTGGCGGGGGGAGGCGGAAAAAACCGACTTTGAATTCATCAAAAACCTGAGGAAAACTCGACTGCTTCTCCATACTCCACACTCCGATTGATATCCGCTGGCTGGCAGTCGTCCATGGCATTCCCCTCCACTCAATCAGTTGTCTTCGCCCAGATAAATGCAAGACATGAAAATGGAAATGGCAGAGGGAAAAATCCGAGGAAAATATGAAGTCTTTGTCGTCTATCGTCTGACAACGCGGAAATGCCAAGCCGTTTTCCCGCTCGCTCCTTCCCTCGACCGGGTAAACAATGGCGTTTCAAATTGTCAACTTACAAAAGCCACCAAATGATTTGCATTTGAACGCGGCGCGAAAATGAAAAGCAGGCACTTGAGTCTCCTTTTGGCTTTTCTTCTCTTTCCCATTCCCATTTCCATTGCCGCCTGGGCCGCGGCCGACGACATTTTCCAGACAACGATGGTGAAAATTCAATTTGCAATTGCACAAGCGCGTAACGCTTCCCCTTTCCCCGCTTTTCATTTATTTTTTTTTGCTTATTTTACGTTGTGTTGTTGTACATTTTGTACTTATTTTGCCTGTTTGTCGGCGCGTGCAAGTTGCACATTAATTTCATTTTGTTTCGCAGTTTTGAGGTGTGGCAACGCCAATTGCCACAGCGGCAACTAGCAGCAGCAAATGCACTCGGAAAAAGGGGATCTAAGCTAGAAAACATCTTTGTAAATTGTGTTTCAGAAGAATTAATTACTTAATTAGCTGAAAATAATTTAAATAATTCGAAAAGAGGAGTCGCAGAGCATAGCAAAGGGCTCTCTACACAACTTAAATCCTTGGTAGTTTCTCTATATATAAAGTTATTCTGGACATTAGTGCCTTATTTTATTTAAGTTTGATTTAAATATCAATAACAAATGTTCCCTTTCTAAATAATTTTCTCCTTGAATTAAATACCAATTAATTCACCAATTCTAATTCGATTTCCTTCTTTATTTCCAAGTGTACAGTTCAAACTCCGCGCTTAGTTCATTTGCCCCTCTTCCTCTTGCATTAGAAAAGCGAAAAATAAATGCAAGAAATGCAGTCAAATTGAATTCGAAATGAAATGCCAAGAAGCAGGCATTGCTGTCTGGCTCCAGTTTTTCTTTTCTTTTATTTTGTAGTTGTTGTTGATGTTGTTCCTTTCCTTGGTGCAATTTGCATTGCAAATTTTCTTTCGGCTCTCGCAGTGAAAATTGTGCGGCTGCAGTTTTTCCTACTCGTGACTGCCGCTTGTAGGCGGTGGCGTATACGTGATTTTTTGGCATTTCTTCTTATCGCCCATCGCCGGGAAGTTGAATGCACCCGGTAGGCTGTTGCATTTCAGCCTGATTGTTAAATAAACGCTGGCTTAAGGATGATTGAGATTAAGTTGGGACTTAGCTTAATTTGGGTAATTTGGCGGCGGGGAAAAGCAACTGTCAACTTCATTTATTTAGCCATATCTTGCGACAGTTGTCGATTGATTGTTGGATTGTTGGATTGCTGGGGCACCATGTGCTGCTACTTGCAAGGTGTATGTGTGTGAGTGACAGCTGGGCGATTTCGAGTGGGTGATACCGGGGTGACAGCAAACTCATTTGGCAAATGGCAAGCACAACTCCGTGTGGCGCACGGGGCGTATGAGCAACGGGGCAATTGCATAAGAGACCGACTCGCTGGACAACTTTCCAAACAAGAGGAGGAGGAGGAGGAGAAGGTAGCATGTGTAAATGAAACAAATGCATTTTTCCCTTGCAGAGCAACAGCAGCAGCCGCCGACGACACAGCTGCAACAGCAGCAACAGCAACAGCAGCAGTTGCCACACTCGCAGCAGCCATCGTTTGGCTTAGCGGACAGCAGCAACAACAGCAGCTGCAACAGCAACGGCAGTAGCAGCAACACCAACAACAACGGCAACAACAACAACGGAGTCTCCTCGAAGTCATTTGTGCCCTGCAAAGTCTGCGGCGACAAGGCATCAGGCTACCATTATGGCGTAACCTCCTGCGAGGGTTGCAAGGTGAGTTTGGTTTGCTTAAAAATCATTAACTCTGTTGTGCTGATAAAATGAAAATTTGTATGTTTCAGGGTTTCTTTCGTCGCAGCATCCAGAAGCAGATCGAGTACCGCTGCCTGCGGGACGGCAAGTGTTTGGTCATCCGGCTGAATCGCAACCGCTGCCAGTACTGCCGCTTCAAGAAATGCCTTTCAGCTGGCATGAGCCGCGATTGTGAGTACTTTACCTTTTACACAGCTTAGCTCGGCAGAGCCAAGCCAGGCTCGGGGAATATGATTAAGCCAATTCACCATTCCCAAATGCCAGACATTTGGGGCCAAAGTGAAGGGGAGGCTGCACCTTTCGGCCCGGCCTCTTGATAACTTTATTAGCCGCGAAACCGCTGGCAGATTTCTGCCAAAAGATCGCAGATTGTGTCAGTTGGTTGTCTCGGGAAATTGGCAACTCCAAGATAAAGCTGCGGAGGAACAGTTTATTCTACAGAGAAATAGAAAAAAAGAAACAAAAACGTTTAAAAGAATGAGTCAATTTGGGATGAAGTCATTTGCACATGAAAATAAATGTTGAGGCATTTGGGGTATAAAGTTTTACAGAATCTAGAATTCTGAATGTTTTAAAAATCATTATTTGGAGTAATAATAATTTACATAATAATATAATAATAATACAAGCTGTAAGAAAAAATATAGACACACATCTTTGAATATGTACATTCTCTTATTAAACTGAATATTGATTTTATCATAGCTACAGGAAATAAATTAAATTAATTAATGTCATGATTATTACAAAATGCAACTTCGCCAATTGTTTAATTTCGAATTTATAAATTTTTTTTTATACAAACCTTTATTTTTTAGGATATTTTTTTTGAAATATGGAAAAAAATACGAAGCTGTAAATCATATAAAATATATCTATAATCCAACAAGAAATCAATTTGATGGCTATTTTCGAAGCATGTGTAATCTTCGTTATTTCATTAATCACGTTCACTTATTTTAGGCTTTTTTTAACAAGTATTTATTTTTCTTGAACTTTATTTTCTCTGTGTAGCCTTAAACACCAATTCTTAATGTGTTTCTTGCTTAGGCATGATTTCTGTACTTTCGGTAATTGAATCAGCGAACATCGGTTAACCAGTTAGCTAATGCCTCCTAAATCGTTGTAAAAACCTTTGGTTAAGATAATTTGGCCATTTAAAAACTCAATTCCCGGGCAGAGGCCGTTCATCCAGCCTTAAAACGGGTTCCACGATCCGCCCAGCCTTTTAGTTAAACACCCATAAACAACTCCGGACTGCGGACTGCAAACTGCAAACTCCAGACTATTTGAGGCGGGCGGAAACCACGGCTTAACTGCAGTTCAAGTCGAGCTGGCTGCAAATTTACCCTGCTGCCTTTTGCCAAATACTTCCTGTAAGCCAAAGTCCATGGAATCCACCCACGGACGGAGAGCGAAATTAGTTTTTATGACTCTTGTCAGCAGCAACTGAAGCAACAGCCACATTAGCAACAGCAACAGCAGTATCGGGAACTCCTACAGCCACGCCGTGGAATCCCTTGGCTTTCGAATGCAATTTATTTGAGGTTGCGCAATTAATTGCTTTAAAAGATCGGAAACAAGAGAGCGGCGCATAAAAATCGGCAAAGCAATGTTGCTGTCACTGTTGCTGTCATTGTTGCTGTTGCACGCGAGCAACATTTACTAGTCGCCTCGTCTATTGGCTGCAACATTTGTTGCAGTTTTTTATGGCTCTGGTCTCGCCGAGCCACGAACGCGGCCAGCCCATGGTGTTGAGCAAACATTTCCTTAATTTTACCCCAACGCCCACGCAGCCAGAGCCACAAGGAAATCCAAGCGACCCACACGACAATGGGAGTTGGATTTCGCGGAACTTCATGATTTTCCGCAGCAGAGATTTTTCATCTACTGGAGAAACTTTGACTTGATTTAGCTTTGTACTTACTATGCTCAAGACAGAAGTAATCTCGTTAATATTGAAGTTATTAATATTCGTACATATTAAACTTTAAATATGTTATGTTATATGTTGAATATTACAAATAGTTTGGTGTTGCGTCATTACTACACAGTACAAAGCTAAAATGTTCCTATTATTGATGTAATTTATACAGTTTTTATTTTTTAGATTATCAATTCCAAAAAGTATTTCTCCGTGTGTGAACATGAAAGTTAACTCATTTATTAGCCATCAAAATCGTAGTCGTATTTTCTTAGCCCAGATTTATGATGCGCTTCGTTGCAGAGCAAACGATGCTGCTTTTCAGGGCCAAAAACTTTTCCATTTTCCATATTTGTGCCCCTCCGGGCACTTTAATACTTCTGAATCCCGGCAGGCAGATAGTTTGCGACTTTCCTTTGGCCCCATGCATATGGAAAGTTCAATAATTTACTTAAATTGCTTTTGTGGCAAGTTTGCTGCTGCTCCTGCGATGTGGCTGTCGGTGGGCGGTTGCAGTTGCAAGTTGCAGCTTTCGGAGGCGCCTTTTGAATTTTGCTTGCTCGGTTTAATTAGACTTTGGCACAGAGTTTGTCGAATCGGATGGGGTTATTATGGGCAATGGCTTATGGCAATAGTGCAGCAGCAGCAACTGCCAATTGCAGATTGTCGATTGCCGTTGCAGTGGCTGTTCCTACTGCAGCCGTGAGAGATTTTCCAATTAAGTTTGGCTTGGAGAGCTGCTAAAAACGCTGAACCTTAATTTCAGCCACTGCAAATGCTGGAGTTTTAGGACTTTAATGGGTCAGGCCACGATTACCCCCTTGCCGCGCGGAAAACAAATGCAATTATGCCCGGGCCCGTGTGTATATGAGTGGGCGTGGCATGACTTTTATTTAATTTGCAAAGCTTTTGTTGGCAGCGGCAACAAAGTACGGCCAAAACGAGCAAAAAATAAAAATAAAGGGAAAAATAGCGCGGCTCTTGCCAAGCAGAAATCGCATTTCGGATGTTGCAGCAGCAGCAACACTTTGCATGGCTCTACTGGAATTTGGGTCAAACATAAAGCACATAACACAAACACACCGAGCACGCAGCAGCACAAAGTTTTCATGCCGGCATGCGGCATTTTGTGGCAATATCAACAGCAACAGCCACAGCAGAGCAGCGCTGCCAGCAGCGGCATCAACATCTGCCTCCCTTTCGCCAAAAGCCAATTATTCCCTCACACAATTTGATAAAGTTTTACTCGCATTTATGTACATTTATTGTAATGTTAGTTATTTTCTTATTTAGTTAGGCAACGGGAGAAAGGAGACTAAAGTTTTAACTAAATGAAGTAACTGCTTTAGTCTGATGAACTTAATTTTTTAAGCAATCTATATAAAGTGTAAGAATCTAAGCTGAAAGATTTTTCCAAAGGGAATGTTTGTAAATAAACTATAAAGAAATAATATTTATCCTAATTTCTATGATAGACTAAGGGCTGTCTGACTTGTTTGAAATCATTTTCTATTTCCCAGGGCCACCCTGGTTGTCTGCTCTAGAAGCATTATTAAACTCAGCTCCAGAATTCCCTTTTCTTAACTTCCTAATGTAATTTATGTGAGAGAAGATTCGTCTGGAAGCTAATTGAAAAGTTAGCTCACTTTCTTTGCCTTCTTTTCTATGCTTCGTTCTAATGCCGCCGTCAATCAAATTGGCCGCAAATCAAAATGCAATTAAAGCCATAGTATAACTTTTTGGACAAACTTCTGGCTGTTGGCTGTTGGTTGTCTGGTGTCTGCTTGGGAATTGGCACAAAACTGTCGCTGCCAGAGGCGACATCAGCAACAGCTACAGCTAGAGCAACATCAACCGCCAAGGCGACACAGTAACACAGAATCAAACTGCTCTCGACTCAATTGTAGTCAATTTGAAAGCAAACTATCAAAGTATCAAATGTCAGCTGCGAAACCACGACTCTTGCCTCTTCTAGACGCCCAAAATCGAGTGCAAAGCGAACTCCGCTGAAAAACCGAAAAGAACTCCATGTGGCTGCTGCGCCTGCGCAGTGACAGCGGCAGCCGGGGAGCAAGACGGGCTTTATAATTGCGGCGTAAACTGGGTCAGTTACCGGGCCCGACCGGGCCAAATCCAAATCCAAGAGCCCGAGTATTGTTGTCGCCGGTTCTTTGGCTCTTGGCCATTGTTGCTGCTCGCCAGCTCGCTCTGTTTCTGCGCTTCTGACAATCGTCTTTTGTTCGTCTCTCTTGGCTTACATTAAAGTTTAGACACAGTCACAGTCACAGTCATCGCGGCTGCTGCTATTGTTTTCCGCCAACTTTTTACCATTTGGCAATAGGAAAAACGTCCGCGGAGAGTGTAAGAAGAATATTCTGTAAGAATTGCACGAACTTTGATTGCTGGCTGTCAAAAATTGCATGAACGCTTCGTGGGTTAAAAATACATTTTATTTGTTGTCTCGAGCGAATTATTTTTATTACAATAAAGGTTATCTCAGGTTCAGTCTTGAAATGTTCCATGAATTACATTTTTTATTGGGAGATTTAATTTATTTTAGTATGAATAGTAAGGCCTACTTTTCTTAGTAATCACATTATCCAGGAAAGACAAAGAATTCGAGAAAATTCTTGGAAAATATATATAAAATTTACCTGATAATTTTTTAGTTCATTTCATTATCTTTGAAAACCAAAGAATTTTTTTTTTTTAGTTCTAAAAAAATTCTAAAAGGTGTAATATATTTTACTATTATACATTTTACTAATTTTCAATTCAATATTAATCTCATTATCTTGTAAAGACCAGAAATTCTTATAAATTCCTGGAGTTTAAAGAGCTTTAATCTCTAAAAATTCGAGGAATGTCATAAAATTATATTAAAAATTGCTTGAAATTTTATTATTAAGAAGAAAAGTAATTTAAAAGTATTCCGTTTAATCTGATTTATAATAAACCAATTCTGAATACCTTTACTACTTACTTTTACTATTATACCTCTTGATTTATATATTAAGAATGTTTCTATATATGTTACAGTTCATTTTAACTTAAAAAAATTTTATAATCTCTCTTATATTCCTGGCACTTCCCACAATTATCACTTTTACCCTCTTATCAATGTGAAAATTATTTATTCTGTGGAGTATCTTCACCTCAAAGCTGGCAGTTCACGATTATCGCACTCGATGGCATTCAACCTTTTGTTGATTTCCTCGGAAAGTTCACCAAACCTCCGGATGCCGAATTTCGATTCCGATTCCGTTTCTGAGTTTTGAACTCCCCAAGCGCAGAGCTGTGCTGTGCACTTCCTTTTCACAATTCCCCCTTGGCGCCTTTCACTTTCAGTTGTCGTTCGTTGGCGCATTGCCGCGGCTTCCGCTCGCCACAACCCCCCTCGTTTGAAACACCTCCTTCCGCCCCTTCCGCCCCCTTCGTAACCCGAAAAACCGAAAAAACCAAAGTCCAATGCTCGCAGTGTTTATGACTTTTCGCGAAACAAATCAGCCGCAACAGCAAACACAAAATGCAATAAACGAAAGAACAACAAAAACACGAAGTAAATAAAATATTGCCAAAAAATATCATTTAATTTGCTTTTTTAATTACGTATTTAAAGTGTTGTTATTGCTGCGCGACTCTCGTTTATAAACATTTAGCCCGGCAATATGCATAAACTGAAAAGTTGAGTAAACACAGCTCGGCCCGAGAACCAGAAACCGAAAAAAGGCAGGCGATCGTTAAGCGATTTATCGTTATTCAACAAAAGCGAAATGCCCCCGCACCTGTTGCAGGTGAATGAATGGGGAATATACTTTAAGCAGGCATTTTCTCAGTGAGTCACTCGCGATGCATTCATTACGAGCATTATTACCCCGCTGCAGGTGTTGCAACATGGTCCCTGTGACTAATTGCCAGTGTTAATTTTATGCAATCGCCGCTGCAGTTCATTGTTCTTAGGTGTCGCATGTTGCTGCCGTGTTACGCATGCGTGCCCCGCAGCAACAGCAGCAGCAGCAACATCAGCGGCGACGCGACGCAAGCAATCTGTCGTCCAATTACAACGAAACCCGTTTGTGTTGCCGCCAATTGTTGCCGCAGTTGTCCCTCTATTTATAGTTCAATTAACACCTTGTCGCCTTGCTGAACTCGCAAAAAAAGATAAAAAATCAAAACGTAATAATAAAGTATTTTTTGACAATTTAACACATTTTTTGTTATCAAGTAAGGAGCGAGAATTCTTAGAAATGCAGGATAAACATAAAACAATTTTTTTAAGTACTTACCAGAATGTTTTATCACCTAAAATAAGTAAATAATATTTACGAAATAAAAACAACATCTAGAAATATTTAAAATATATTTTTATTACAAATAATTGTATAAAAAACATATGAATATTTCATTTAATTTAAATCAAGGTAAAAGATTATAAACCTTTTATTTTTCAAATACATCATTGGAAAATAATGATATTTAATCATCGGACTTAAAGCTTATACGATTTACTTATTAAATTTTCTTGATATCAGTAAATGGCATCAAAAAGAATTAATTTTGAGTGGACATTTCTTTCCCTTCGAGTTCGTTGAACCCTTAAAGAAAATAATTCCCTAAAAATCTGACTGAACCCCATTATCATCAGTATATAAGACTTCCCCCTTTTCCTGAGTTCGCTGACCCCTCTGACCCTTTGCCACAACAGTGGCTTATTCACAGAGTTGGCTCCTGCAATTTGCACATTTCTGCATCACTTGCAACTTTGCCCAAAAAGAGGAAATTCACCTCGAGTCAGTACATTTCCAGAGAACGTAATATGCGTAATTTGGCTCTATTTACCGAGAACAGGTGAGCAAACTCATCACACATATTGCACAGAAATTGTCATTGTTTGATTAATGAGCAACCTTGACACCCAAAAACCCGAAATATAAAAGCAATTTGTGGCCAATCATATAAATTAGTAGATCCGTACTTAACCCATTTTCGCTGCGAACTGAATGGGTAATTATTGGCCCAATCGATTTGTGGATCGAAGTGCATTTAGCAATTATCAGGGGTGAGGGGGCAGGGCGCCCTCGGCAACAATTAATGTCATAAACCCATCGACAAATTACCAAGAAATGTCGCAGAAAATGCAGGCAAAGTGGGGGAATCGTGGGGGCTTGCTGCGGGTGGCCGCTCTTTGCACAAGAGACAATGACGGCCAGGGCAGAGCAACAAAGCCACCCGACCGAACGTTGACTTCTAAATGTCAATCACTGCGGGTTTTCCCCTCCCCCAGCACCTCCCTTCCAGCGGGCAACGTGCCCTGCATAAGAATGTCTTAGTAAATATCATAAAAATGTATATGCAAAGTGCAAAAAATGTGAAGCGAAAAACAAATCACAGACGATGCAGAAGAAAAGGAGTTTATAAAATTAGCCAGCGCACTTTGTGTTGTTGTCTAGTGCAAAAATAAATGATTATGATGCGCAGCCATTACCCGCAGTTCAGGCACTGGAAAAAATTAACTAATTAGCGTAAAATATTAATATAGAGATGTAGAATTGAAATAATTAAAGAAGAACAGCATCAACTTGATCATGTTTTGTGACTCTAGAGACCAATGGTTACTTTACTATTGCAATATATCTACATAAGTAGTACTTCTTTTCGGAAGTTAAAATTGAAATTCTTGAAAAGATTCCTCTTTTTTCTTGCTGTGTATGCACACAATAGTTGACAACGCATCGTCAGAAGCGGCGGCAATTGCACCCGCCCTTGGGTTCAACGCCCAGTGCTGCAGCAACAGCAGCAACAGCAACAGCACCAACACGCATTTTCCTTGGCGCTTCCGCAATTCTGGCCAGCGACGACGTCAACGGCAATCATGGCATTATCAGCCGAGGGGAAAAGCGAGCCAAGTGCCTTGATTAAGCTGCCAATAACATAAGCAGCTGCTCAACTCGCTATTGCTGCTCTTACACTGGATGCTGTTGTTGTTGTTCATGTTGATGATGATGTCGCTGTTGCATCTGCAACTTCGCGCGTCATTAAGCGGCAGCTTCCAAAACTAATGGCAAACTGCCACCCGGAAGACGCCTCATGGGCCGAATCTTGACCAATTTGGAGCATCTTTATGGTGGAATGGCATCTGGGATGAATCCATGCAAAAGCCAAGACAAACCTTATTTACTATAATTTTAATTGCAATTGAAATGAGTGGGAAATCTGTCGGCAATCTAAATCTAAGAAGTAGGTTTTTAAAAATAAAGCAGGTTTCTTTTAAATTAATAAAATTAATGAATAAGCCTCATTACCAAAATAAAATTAAAAATCGCAGATAAATTAGATGGCATGATTTTGGTCTCTAAAATGTACAAAGATTTTTAATATTTTTGGATACTTCTAATTATGATATGCTATTTCAAAATGAAACAAGAAAGGAAGCTAACATTGGGAAGCCGGAAGTCTCTATACTGAGCTAGTTGGCAATTTTTTATTAAAATCGTTTAGAACATTGTCAAAAATTCATTAATTTCAATTCGGAAAGCTTTTCAGTGCTAGTTTTTTCTAGCATTAAAAATATGCATACAAACTTAAACATTTTTGTAAATTAAAATTTGAATTAAGTTATATATGTATAAATGATTTATAAGGTTGGAAATGTCTTCCATACTACTTTAATTAATACCTTGCAACATAAAAAGATATAATGTACAATTTAACATTTATTCTTAGCTTCGGAATTATAAACTTCAGTAGAAGTTAAGGAAATTAAGGATTAAATTCACGAATTCACATATTGAAGCTAAGAACAAGCTTTAAAATGTTTTTATATATTTTTATTTTTAAAAGAGTTTCTGCATTAAATCTAATTAAAATCTTCAATGGAATTCTGAGAAAAACTCTAGTAAACACAAACAAAAAACATAATTAGATCCAAATAAAAAAACTTGGCTAACAACTCATAGCCTTAGTAGTAAAGATCATTGCTTTATTATGTAATTATTTATCTTCATGTAAGTTTCATGTGAGTCTCATGTAAATTTAATGCGGACTCTTGAGTTAATTTCTCCTTGTGCATTGTTATGAGTTTGGTGCCTGCCGCAGAAATGAGGAAGCAACTTCAGACCATTGCATTTACAGAGAGCTGCGGCCGCGGCCGCTGCCAACGCAGAAATCAGTGAAGCGTTTTGGATTTCCAACTGGCCAGCTATATAGTACTTACAGCACCACTCCCCCCTCATCTCTTGCCTGCCTGCCTGCCTGCCTGTCTTCAATTAACACGCCGCTTCCATGTTGTTGCCGCTGCTGCTGGTTGCTGGTGGCTGGTTGCACTGACTTTGACGCCGATGTGGCTGCTGCTGTGTGGCATTTCCCTTTACGATTTGCAGAATGCGTTGACCTTTTTGTCGGGTGCTGCGGAGCTGAGTGGTGTGCTCTCGAGTGTGGCCACAGATGATGATGACGGCCACTTTGGCGGCTTGTTGGGAACACCTTCCGCTCACCAGCCCCTCCTCCTCCTCCTTGTCGTTTTTCCCATTTGATTTAACTGCTTAATCAAGCTGAAGATGCACGCAGCACAAATTGGGGAAAGATCTCTTATATTTTTATATGAAAGGTTTAAAAAAGATCTTTATAGTATTTTGAATTAAGAGTTATTTAAGCAAACATTAGAGTTCTTGCAAAGATTCATTCAATTATTCCTCATATAAATGATAGGCTATTTCCATTTATAGTTAAATCAAATCAAACCCCATTTCTTTGGAATATTGTTTTCTCTGTGGGCTTGAAGATGGAGATGAGGTTGCAGTTGGAGGTTGAGGTTGCCCGGTAAATTGCTTGGGCTGCTGATCTCGATAAAGACGATGAGGATGATGGTGATGATGACGGCGGCGGTGAGCTGCGTGATCGATGACGGGGCTCCCTGTTACTGCCCCGAGTACTCGAGGCTGCCCTGCTCAGCTTGCCACTAAATTAAATCAAAACTGGCAGCGTGCTAAGACGTGCCCGACATGCCGAAAAGGGCGTGAGTATCGGGGATAAAAGTGCTGGGGTTACGAGAGGGGAAGGAAGTCCGCACTCGAGACACCGAGATTGCTGCTGTTGCTGTTGCTGTTGCAATGTGCGGAGGCAGTCCATAATGCAGTTTTTAATACACACTCTCTCCGTTGCGTGCGGCAAATTAGCCGGCCCTCCCCCCTAACGGAGCATGTTGCACCCTAATGGGGGGAGTGCATTTGCGCCCATGTTTAGCACTGCCTAAACCACCAATTAGTGGACTAAATCTGGGAAAAACAAGACCTAGTTGGTGGCAATAAAAAATTAAGGAAGGAGGTGGCACTGAGGAACAAGAAAACAGAGATCAATAGAGTTGTATTTTAAGTTGGAATCTATGAGTTCTTAAACGTATAAAATCTTTTATATAAGCTTATAGATGTGGCTTAAACTTTTTAAAGAAAAAATCAAGTGCTTTTTAATTTTTAAATTATGAGTTAGAATTCACGGATACTTCTGTCAGGATCTAAGATTTCTTTAAGGCTCTAAATTGAGTAGATTACAGATATAGAACTCCTTTAAAAATAATAATTACAACTTTAACAATAACCAGCACTCCTTAGGATGAGTTTTCTTTATCTCATTTCCCCATTTCTATTTAATGGACAGTAGTAAAAGGCGTTTAGCTTATCAAAGGCTCAACTTTCCTTTCGCATCCTCGACTCAAGCCAGCATCCAGCGGATGCAATTCGTTTTTTGTGTGGGAAAAACTATCGAAAACTGGCTGCCGGAGCAGGAAATTGTCAAGCGATGCGTCCTGTTTCCTGCAGGCAATCCAAAACCGATCCGAGATGCGAAAGAAAAGCGCCAAGAGAAACGGGGCCCAGGACGCAAGACGGGTTCGGGGTCGGGTCTTAGCGGCGGCAACAGCAACTGCAACTGACACGAAAAGTCACTTCCTTATTGCAAAGCTCACGCACACAGGCGCATTTAAGCCATCATCTAAATCAAGGCTTATGTAACTGCCAGCATTTGCGCTGGCTTTTCTTTTTTGCGCTGACTCGCTGCCTCGCTGCATGCTTTTTCTTGCCTTGTTGCCAAACTGCCGATGGAATTGGGGGAAAAAACAAATGCAAATGCATCTAACACCGGTTAGGCAGGTTTTTTTTTCCTTGCATCTCAGAGATTGCAGCAGCGGCAGTTGCATGCCACATACAGACAGCAGAGACTGCGGCAGAGGCAGCGGCATTAACAACAAATCTTGTTACTCAATTTCAATTGGTGCGCTGTCGGCGTCGCTGTTGGCGTCGCTGCAACGGCGTTGCAGGCTGAGCTGCACTCGAAAGTTCTGCTGCGCTGAAAGCTCTCTCTCGCTGATTCGGGTCTCTCTCTCCGTCTCTCTGCTTGGTCTGCTCTTTTCGCTTCTTTGTTTTGCTTCTGGTATTCTTCAGTCGCTGCTGCGGCTGTCTCTGCTGCCTGGTGCTGTTGTAAAAGCTCTGCCTCTGCGAAAGTCGACGGCGGCCGAGGCAGCGACTGAGCGGCTGGCCCTCTTCGTTTCGCTGTCGTTTTCAGTTGCTTCTCGCTGCTAGTACAACCATTTTAGCTATTTTCCCACTAGATCAAGCGTTTATAAAATGTATAAAAAGAAAAAGGAAGAAAATACCCAATTTTCCAAGAAGAATTGGCATAATTTGAGATTTTTATGGCTTAGTGCCAAGTAGGTAACAAGCAGAAGTATGCTTATCTGAAGATATAGAGTTTATTCTTGACCAGCATCACCAATCAAGTCGATTTGACATGTCCGTCTGTTGGTGTAACACAGCAGCTAGCAAAAAAATTTCTGCAAAATCTATTTTTGTGTTGACAACACCAGTGGATGTTGCTCAACATGTTTCTAGCAACTCTTGTTGAAGCTTTTGCTACCATTCACACTATATTGGATATTCACAGCTTTTTCCTTAGGACAGTTTAGCTTTTTTATGACCCAAAGAGCTGGCAGCACTGTTTACTGCTCAAAGCGCGCGACACGCGAACGCCGCAGCAGCAGCAACAACAGCAGCAGCAGCAACAGCAACAGCAGCAGCAGCAACAACAGCAGCAGCAGCAACAGCAACAGCAGCAGCAACAACAAAAGCAACAGCAGCAAAAGCAGCAACAGCAGAAACAGCAGCGGCAGCAGCAGCGGCAGCAGCAGCAGCAGCGGCAGCAGCAACAGCAACAGCAGCAGCGGAACACTTTTCAGTTGTCTCTCGTTGCTCCAAGCGCGCTACACGCGAACGCTCCGAACCGCAGCAGCAGCAGTAGCAGTAACATTAAACACAGCAGCAACAGCAGCAGCAACACCCAAACTCCAAGCAAACACAAATTTCCAGCCACTCTTTAGTTAGAAATTATTAAAACAATTTTAAACCACGCAAAACTTCCCAAAAATTCAAATAAAATAAAAGTGCGTTAAATTCAATATCAAAAAAATATTCGCAACACAACAACAACAACAGCAACACCCACCGAAAAGCCGACAGTTGCATAAATTGATTTCGGGGCATTCAGTGTGTGATTTGAATTTCAAAATCAGCCCGCGAGAAGAACTCTTCTTCCCACAAAAATACAGCCGAAAGTTACAGAATAAAAATAAAATTTAACAAAAGCAGAGCAGTGAAATTAAAGCGAGAAAACGACAAGAAAAAGAAAAAAAAAAGTTTCTTAAGTGAAGTTTCCGAAATCAAAAAGAGACGAGGAGCCAACGCACGCAGCGGAAAAGCAACGCCGAAGAAGAAGGAGCCTATTTTTGGATAACCTCTCAGCTGAATGGTAAATTTTTAAGCCGTTTCCGGGGGAGACAGGACCCGAGGATGCTTCGCGAGTTTAGCATACGCGGCGTATACGCAATATCAATTCGCAGCGGGAGCGAGGGAAGCGGGGATATCACCTCGCACTGACATCGCTGACTAATCAGGGTTCATCGGTCGCCAGCATTACTTCCTGTCTTTGTGGTGGGGCGAAATTGTACTTCCTATTTCGCGAGCGAGTATTTTGCGAATTTCCATTTTTCCTTCTGATTTCAAACCTTACAACGCGGCCCCAAAAAACTGGTTTCGTTTGCGAAACTGGTTGGCGTTTGTTTATCCGCCAGTTTTCGCTGTGCAACTCCCCTCTCTCTCTCCCTGTGTCCCTCTATCGCCGTCCCCGTCTCTGTTTTGATTTGACTCCTTTCCTGCCCGCGGGCAATTGATTTGCATTCCCGATGCGGATTGGGTCTCGGTCTTGAATTCCCAGCTTCTAATCAGAACCGGAAACATAAAAACACCGCCGCCAGTTGCAGTTGCCAGTCGTCCGGTGAACAGGTGCATAGAGCCCAGAGTCCTATTGGTGCCCATTAGCAGCTGCCTCGGCGACTTCTGCGGAGTCCAGCTCGGCCCAAGATGCAGCTCGTGCCTTGATTCGTGCACTAAAACAAAAATTGGATGCTATAAAAGGAGATATCTAAAATGTCATTCCTTTGTATACTTTGGATAAAATCATATACAATATTGTTTAGTAAGGTAAAAGAGATCTTAAAAAATATATTTTATGGGAATAGTTGCTGAAGATATCCAATCCAAAGCTGATTGAAATATTTAAAAACCTTTAAATACATCTTTAAAAAAAAACTAAACCGTTTCTATAAGCCAGCTACTTACCTTTTCTCTCAGTGCACCCGATTCCCCCTCCGGGCGAATCTCGGTTCTCTGCATACATTTGTATCCATTATGTGTGTGTAATACGGTTTATCTACATACACATGGCCGGGGCCTCGCATAAAATAGTTGACAAATTCGCAAACTATACAAACAATGCCCAGAGAGATACATAGATACGCTGATACATAGATATACAGATACAGATGGAGATACTCGAACTCACACCCGTGCACTTGTTTGCCGAGTTCATTAACATTAAGTGTTGTCCTTGTACGTTTTCAGCTTTTTTTGCTAAGCGAATCAAATGCTCTAAGCAAAAGTAAAAACGACTACGAGATACCCTTCAAATAATTTGGATAATTTTTAGAAATCCAAGAGCCCTAGCGAACACTGGCAAACAAGGTGTAGTTAGTATACGTTTCCCTAGATGATTTTAATATTGTTTATGTGTGGTTGAAGTCAAAAGGTTACATGTATCTTAAGGATACACTTATATTCAAGCACATGTCATACCGCTGACAGAATCCTTTACGCAAAGGGTATCAAAGGGCAAAAAGCATTTCCCCGGCACTAATAAATAAATTATATGCAACAACAACTGGGTTAAGTAGGCAGCAGGCAGCCGGCAACAAACATTTTGGCCAGGTAAGCCCACCGAGGGCAGGAGCAAGCACAGGAGCAGGAACTCGCTCTCTCTCCTCCCGCAGAATGGATACACACACTTGGGCTTGGGCCCGAGCAAATGTATGCCGAGCAAATAACCCAACGGAATGCCGATGATGATCTTTATCGTCGTCATAATCAGCGCACGGCGGCGTCATCATCGAAAAGTCAGTCGAAGCCAAGCGGAGCGAACGAACCAGCCAGCGAACGGTATTTGTAGTAAAAAGCGGCCAATAAACTGAGCGCGTGCGGTTCAAGGTTTGGCCAAAGCCAAAAATGAAACTAAAACGCAAAGCAGAAACAAAGGCAGAAAACAGAAATCTGAAAAAAACTAGCCAGCTAGCGAATGACGGGCACACAGACGACAGGCCAAACGAATAACAATTAAATCTCAAAAGCATGAAATCATCTGCCCGGCCAGCTAGCTAAACTAGCACAGCCACTACTAAAGTATGTATCCATGAGATACGAATGCGAATGCGAATCCGAATCCGAATCCCCGGCTGAATCCGAAGCTCATTGACCAAAAAGTCACAGAGCGGCGGCTGCTGCTGTTACTGTTACCGTTAAGCCCGAGCCAAGTCAAGCGCCCATTAACAGTTAGCGTTGGGGCCAATTACCCAACTCAGGGTAATTGACTTGGCCAAGATGGCGACAGCGACGGCGACGGAGACAGGTTAGCGGCGGGAAGGAGCTAAAATGCGATGCGATAAAAGCGGTCATAACTCTAGTGCCGCCCGGAATCAGCTGAAATCATTTGCGGCTCTAATTCCTACGGATTCCGGGGCTGCTCATTAGATGATACAGCCTGGGAGAATCGCTCCCGAGTTCTTTTAGTTTATTACAAAATTGACCTACATATTTCTGTGCCGAGCGAGTGGCCATTGTACGCCAGCAGATACATTTGTATCTCTCGGCTTTTGCACTGGGAAAAATGGAGCCAAAGGGGAACATTTAAGCTTTGAGAAGTTTTTAAGCTAAGTTAAGTAACAATCTATAATTATAAAGGTTTCAAAGAAATGTGTTTTACTTATTAGAAGGTGTAAATTCAGATTAATTTGTTTACTAAATAGGTAGAACTTGCATTAAAAGTACTTGGATTAATATTTAATTCATTTTAAAGACAGTTTTTATATTCCTTAAAATTTTGTAAGTAGATTTTTATACCAAACAAATTGTTGTTTTTAGAACCGAATGAACTTTTCTTTCTCTGTTCGTGCGATGTGTTTGCTTGTTTCTTGTTATTTATTCATTATAATTTTATTTGGTCTGCTTTGTGTGTGTATTGTCATTAGCAAACGAACTGGGCTGAGCCAAGCTGATGGGCGGGTTCCTCGAAATTGTATTGTCCGCTGACATTAATGAACTTATATGGATTGGATGTGTCAACCATTTGCCAAATATCCAAATAATCCCATTCCGAATAGAAGAGAGAGCTTAGCGCAGAATGGAATTGGAATTGGAATTGGAATTGGGTATTTCAAATAGAAACCAAAACGCCACTCAAACGGAGAAGAACTTTCAAAATCAACTTTTGTGGGCCAGTGGACTGACTGTGTGTGTGTGATTGGTTAGCCCTCGTCATAATTGACAGTTTTGTGCCAAGAATATACCGCAAACTGCTTTAGTTTTGATTTGGACTGGCAGCCGCCGCAGAATGATTCGCTTCGTTGCATTGGCAGGTCGAGAGGCAACAGCACAAAGATACTTTTGCGCAGAAACCGATACTCTGTGGAGTTGGTAACAGCCGTTGGTAGTGGCCAGAGTGACCTCTAAATTGAAAGAACTCGAGTGCCAGACAAAAGACGCCCCCATTATGGGTTGCCTCTCTACAGAGACTGTAGTTTACAACCATATTTAGTCCCTAGCTCAGACCACAAGTTATGCCAGGTGGCGAGCATAACCACAGCAGTAGCGGAACATAATGAAGTCGCCAATGCAACAGAGGCATGTACAATTTTGACTTAAGCTGCAAAGTATTTGTTATTATGAATTTAGTAAGAATTTTACGTAGTTTTTCTAGTGATGAAATATCAAAACCTAGGTATAAATACTTCTCCTAATTCCAAACCGCAACTACTTTAGCTTGAACTAACCGCATATGAGTGGCAGGCCATAGCTCTCGCTCTCCATGGCCATGACGATGGCCTGCCTGCCACAAATGGAGACGGGTCGGCTCCTCTGCTCCATTCAGTGCGCCAAACAGAACAGAACCGAGAACCGAGAGCCGAGAGCAGAGAACCGAGCACCGAATGGATCCCAGCTGAACTACACTAAACCAAAGTAATGAGAGCCAAATGGAATGGACGTAGGGGCGTCGGCAGTAACTGTTTTCGGTTGGGGGAGTAGCAACTAGAAGGGGATCCTCCTCCAGTGGAGCCAGTCGCCACTTAATGACGTCTGTTTTTATTACAAAATGTATTAAAATGTTGTACAGGTGGTTTTTGTCGGTTAGAAGATGAACGGGGGGCTATGGCAGGGGGGTTTTACTGTGTTTCTCAAGGGGACTTTTCGCCTTTGGAGTGGGGGGAGCTGCTTGGGTGGAGCTGCAGCGACGGCTCCGTGTGTTGATGAGCCTATTAAATGCTGTTGATGGCTCTCAGCGGAGAAAAAAACAAGCAACAGAAAACAGAGGCCGACTTCGAGACATACTCGTTCGATAGAGATAAAGACGCGGATGGAGCTGCAGATGGAAATGGAGTTTTTGTCGGCTGGCTAATGACTCCGACTGCGACGGCCACTGCGAGTGTGTGCCCGAAATGAGACGGGTTTAAAGTGGGTTAAACGCGTGGATCGGGGTCGCTGGGAAATGACTGCATCCGAATCTTTAACACGTCCGACACGACAACGAGTGGGACTATTTGGGTTAAAGCGGGCGCAGCTCCCAAATTGGTAAATTGCTTATAATGGAGATACTATTGGAGATGACAAGTAGGTCTTCTTTCTCAAGTACTTAGGCTTAAAGCAATTAACTAGCTGCGCTGAATTTAAAAAGGGTTTGAATGCTCTCTATACCCCAATAGTTGGAAGTTAGTCTTAGCTTGTAAAATCTGCAAATCTCTTGTCACTTTCAAGTAATAAATCTCCAAGTCTCGTCTCTAAAGGCACTAGATATGTTCGCACAGCACTCTCTCTCTCGCCTGAATAGTTAAAGATACTCAGCCTCGTCTCCCTGCCTTAACCCCTGGGCTAATGTGTGCCCATTTCATATTTATGCGTGGCTCATTAGCAAATGCAACACTGACTGCACCGGTGTTGGTATTGCGGAAGGTGCCACAAAAAGCAATCAGTGGAAGCGGGATGGAGACAAGCACTTGGCAACTCGCATCTTCAGCAAATTTTCACTTGCACTTCCACTTCCACGCTGTTGGCAATCGCTGGAGTTAATTTTATTTGCAAAATAAAGCGAGGCAAACTTTAAATGGAGTCAAATGCCAATGCACACAGATACTCGCCACGCACACTCGCAGATACACACACGCACGCACACTCGCACACCCTGGCCAGACGTCTGCCGAACAAAGATTGCACGCCAAACAACGCAGCGAAAAGCAACAAAAAGTTCAAACGCCAGACAAGGATGCACCAAAGTGCAAAGGCAGCCAGCGAACAAACGAAACGAAACGAAATGAAACGAAGCAACGACCCAACACACACAGCCAGGGGTTGCCCGCAGGAGGGGTCGCAGAGGCGTCGTCGGGGTCAGGAATGGTGGCTGGGGCTGGTGCTGGTGCTGGGGCAGGAGGCACTCGAGGCAGACGACGGTTGTCAGGAAGGCGAACAAACACCGAAAGAACCAAGTCTTAGGAATGTTAATTTAATTTTTTATATATGTTAAATACTAAAAAGGATTAAGGGTTAAATATCCATTAAAAGTAAAATAAATTTCATAAAGGATTATACCTCATGAAGGTCTTATTTTTTTGTAATTAGTAAGCAATGAAATGGCATACTTTCTTTTTATAAAGTCAGTGTTGTCCAAAGACCTAACTCGCAAGTCTGTTAATTTCTCTGCCCTGCACCCGCACAACATTAACATTATTATTGTGTCTAAATCTATTCTTTTTTTTAGTTAAATAATACATTTTTCAGTTATAAATATTTTTTATATAATTTGAAACTATTTACGTGTAGTAAAATTGTGTCCTGTTGCGGTAGATTATTAACATAAACAATAGTTTAGGATTTTTATGCAATATTTTAACAAATGTAAGCTATTTTTCTATACTCGCTTAAAAGATAGATATTAGCCTGAACCATAGTTACATTTATCACAAATCTCTGAAATAGGGTCTTTGTCGCAGTGCACCAGTTGCTGGAGGAGGACCAGTGCTTGAAAAACGGAAAGCCAAAAGGATTGAACAACCTGGGTGCCCGGCAGTGAGCGAGACCCAAGAGGGATTTAGGAGGGAGCTGGGGAGCGGGGCAGTCCAAACAGCAGGAGGCGACGCACGTGAAGACGACGCACTCAAGCATACACGCACACACATACGCACCGCGCCGGCAAACACAATCTCACAGTCGCACACACACACACTCGCCAGCACAAAGGCTGAAACAAGAACAAGTGCATTGACACTTTACGGACGGACAGAGCACAGGGGCGGAGTGTGCAGGCTTCCAGGAGCGGAGCTGCGAGGGGAAGGGGTCTCGCGCGGACAGACGGCGGCAAGGCGACGACTGCAAAGGGTGAAGGCACCACCGATAGCAATCCACGGCGAGGGATCGACCTCGGGGCAGCAACATTAACGTTCCACAGCTGATCGACAGCATACAGAGAGAGAAAATAATGCCAGTTTTGTGTTCTCACAACTCTTATACGTCTTTTTATATTTATTATTTTAGTTTTTCAGATAATTTGAGAAGTTAACTTGAAGAATCGAGTTTAAACAGAGATCGTCAGAAGAAAAGTCTGACAGGTAGCTTAAATCTGTTTTGTTTTTTTTTTCAACCATTAGTAATTCCGCTACCAATGGTAATTTAATATTAATTATGATCGGCTTTTATATGTGAACTAGAGTGCCACAATATTCCAACTTGGGAATTTTTAGCTACTTCTTAAAAACGAGGTTTCGCAAACCGAATAGCAATAAACATTAATTTTACTTTATAAATTAGATTCTGTATTATTGCGTTTTACACATTAGTCTCTTAAATCATTTTTGTTTTCAAATTAACTTCAATATCAGCACAATTTTTTTTGGCTGTGCACTGAAGAGCGAGGAAATCGAGGGGAAAAACACAGATACAGAGTCAGAGCCAGAACAACTCACCGAAAAAACGAAATTCGCGTTCGTTGCACCGAATCCGAATTGCTAAATGAGCAACGGAGCCCAATGGGGAGCAGGGCGGAGCCAGGGGGCCCACTGATTATGATATTGCAAAACAAGCAGGCAAACTCCGGGCCAGACTCTCATTATGATGACGATCGTAATCGTGGTGGCTCGGCTTGGCCCGGTGGCTGCTGCTGATGACGATGACGTTGCCAAACAAAAAGTCAAGAATGAAATGCCACAACAAGAACAACGAGGAACGAAGAACGACGTTTATAGTTCAACGCACTGATCCGAACCCCTCTTCCGCAATTCCCCGATCGGTAGCCACTGGCCAGTGCCCCTGGGCTCCTCCTGCAGCAGCAGCAGAAGCAGGGGAGGATCGGGGCTTGGGTGAGGAAATCACTCACGCGCCTGCAACTTTACGTCCCGGTCAATGATCGTCTGTGAGTCGTCTTGCAGTCGCTGGGCGAGAGAGCTCCTCATCATAATGAAGACAACGACTCTTGTTGACTTCCATTGACAATATGGTGACGGATCTGATGTTGATCTTATTATGCTGAGCTGGGAGCCAGCCAGCGGAGGGACCTCTTTGGACAGGAAGCTGCTGATATCAATGCTGGGGATATTATGCTGGCGACTTACATGGCATCATCAAATTGAGGGGCTAACTCCAGCCATTAATCGATAAGAAGCTATCAAAGTGTTATGCCTAATTAAGGATCAAAGCTTCTGATTGTTGTCGATCTGCTGCTCAGGATTAAAGGGAATACAATCATCCCGAGTCCTATCGAAAGATCAAGATTCAATTACCAATGAACCCATCTGATTCGAATTTAATTCGTTAAGTGCGAGCCTTTCAGAAACAAATATGAGTATGAGCATGCAATAATTATAATTAGTGAAGTGCAATGAAGTTTTCTTAAATTATAATGATATGTTTTGACATTATATCATTCTATACAACAAACCATTCATATCAAATTAGACAACTCTTCTCTATATTTATTGTCTTGAAATGGAAATTTGTAGCAGGCACTGGAAGATATCTAGAGGAATACAGCCATTAGGTTGACAAGTGATCGCTGTTCTCTCAATTAGTGATCACAGCTTCTTGAGTGATCGATCCACATACTCGCCGATGATCCGATCCGCACTATTATGATCCCTATCGGGCTTGTTGTGATCGCTGGCAGACACTCCGGCAGCTTCTGCGGATGAAAGCGTTCCACTTGGCTCTCGACCATTGATCTTACCTACTTGGCGCTGTTAATTTGTATTATTAATTCAATCAATCACGGACGGATTCGATGGGATTGGCTGATTGGCTGACTGGCTGCCCGGCAGCAGCTGCCCTACCGATCGATCACCCGGCGATCGTTGATCTCATCTTCTTGTGGCGTTCGTATCTGTACCGCGCCTGTATCTGTGTATCTGTGCCTGCTTCTCTATCGCCGGGTGTATCTGTATCTGCGTATTTCTTTTGGCATCTCGCAAATGCGGCGGCGTTCTAGTTTTGCGCTGTCGATTCGCATTTTTGTCTTCGGCGGCCTGACGTTCGCCTCTTGGCTAATTTAATTGTTTGTTTTTTCATTAAGGCTCCTCTACAGCCAAGATAGAGATGAGAGATTGCGGAATGGAGCAGCGGAGGGATTGAGGAACGGAGCAAGCGATGAACTGATGAACTGAACTGGGCAGCCGAAGGCTCTTTTAGTTCATTGAAACATTTATAGCACAAACGCGCGCTCGCTGGGCTGGCATTTAATTCGCTAATTGCTAATGCGCTCGCTTATCAAATTGGAGCATCGAAACCTATTTTGCCTCTTCTATTTTTTTACTCATCCTGCTATATATTTTTTTTGGTGACTGCCGTCTGCCGCCGGCTGGCGTTGTTTTTGTTTTGTTTTAATTTAGCCGCACAATTTAGTGCAAATATTTGATAAGAGAACGCGACCACTCGAAGTCGCTAGTCTGGCGGCGTTATTTCGGCGGCATTACTCATCCGCACCGTTGCCCGGCCTCGCTGTTTACAGTTAGAACCGCTTCCGGCCATTAAACGCTCTTTAATCTCCGCTCTTTTCCCATCTTACCCGCTTAATCCGAGGCACAATTTAAATTTCGATTCCGAGAAATAGCACATCAATGCGGTTACACGAAAATCATTTTTCGAGCAGGTTCAAAATACGTTTAATGATCTGGTAATTCCACCGAAACCATATATGTGAATATACTTATATTTGGCGCCTGGCAGGCAGCTGATGATGATGATAATCTGCGTTAATCGGCTGGCTAATTGAAATGTTTATTGGCGGACGTGAAGCGCACCAGTTATTACAGATTTCTGGTGAGGCCTTGTCGCCGGTCATTTATCTAAATTTCTAGCCATTAAGGGAGGGATTTGCACTGACAAAAGCACTTGGTCAGGAACTATATTTTCTTGATAATAAAGATATCAAGGTATCAGAATAATGAGTATTTATGTTGGAAATGTGTTTACTATTTGATTGATTATTAGTCCTTGGTATATGCATTTGTAAACAAAACTTTTATATCAAATTTAAATATATTTCTTTAATTATGGTTGTTATTTATTAATTTCAACATTTCAAAGTTAAAGTTTAATAGGAAATAAATTGGTTTTAAATTCTTCTTAAAGATAATACTTATATTATATTTTCGATACCCAGCATCTATCTTAATCTTTATATTTTGTTGTAGAAATTTCTTTGTGGGTTCAATCAAAGCACTCAATAATAATTTAAATTATATATTTAATGAAATATTCAAATTAAAATAAATATTTTTATAAAATATTAATACTTCTCAAAGATAGTAATTATGTTACATACTTGATAGTAGCTTTCCTTACATTTTTATCCTGTTTTAAAAACTACTTTGTGGCTTTATTCACAGCACGCAATAATTTTTTATTTTTTTATTATCATAGAAAATATAATATTACAAGCAAACTAAATTATTTTTTAAATAGAAATATTTCATATTACTTATAATACAAATTTGGAGCCAACAGTTAGCTCCCTTCCTCAACTATTTTCCCTGTGCATAATTTACTTTGTGACTTTGATCAAACCACTCAATCAGTAAAAATCCAAAGCACCCCAGGATTTTTCGTTTTTATCTAATTAGGTAGTCACAGAAGGGGGGAGGGAGGCGCGAAGTGGAACGCGGCTCCATGCTCCGCGCAATATAAACTGTGTCACTAAACACAAATCTGGGCGGAGTGGCGACGGGGCGGGGTGAGCTCAACTTTGCCCAGAGAATTGTGTCAAATAGATAAAAAAGAAAAACGATGCCAGCGGCAGTGGCAGCAGCGACGGCGGCGATGATGATGATGATGATGATGATGATGGTGACGACGACGGCAATGATGATGGCTTTAATGACGGTTACCGAGAGAGATGGAGAAGGCGTCGAGGCAGCCACTCCTTTCAGCTATAATTATAACCCCGATTCCAGCTTTATGGGAGAAAACTGGCCCCGAAAATTGTGGAGCATTTGAATAATTTTACAAGAATGCAATCAACATGAAAACAGAACGTCGGAGAAGTAAAAGCGGGAGATTGTCAAAAAGAGGAGAAAAAGCCAAAAAGTAGGCGGCTTTTGGCTTTTGTTGATTTAAATGGCACCCGAGAGTTCTGGGAGTTCGGGGAGAGCCAGAGGAGGGCTGCACGTATATACATATGTATATACTTCTACGAGTTTGGACAACTATTCAAATTGAGGTCATTCATCTCGCTTCGTTGAGCGCGCTTAAGTGAATTATGTATGTTATGTGAACGGGCGCGGGCTCGGGTGCTCGGGGAGCAGCTCGGATGGGCATGTGAATGGAGGAGCACAGCGCCCATTGCTGGGGCAATTACACCGGAGAGAAAGGGGTTCCATTGGCACCTCCGGACCGTGCCGGACCTTTCTCCCAGGTCCCCGCTAATTGCCCGCGAATCTGTCACCCTCCCGCTGTTCGTTAAGTCCCACAAATCACAAAATCTGATTGATTGCCCCGAGATCGACGCCCTCAGCCGGGGATTTGCATAAATATTTGCTCGCTTTTTGCTTTATTTTCGGATTTGGAATCGGAATTTTGATATTACTGCCCCGTTCTCTATCGCAGCCCGCTTAGTTTCGCTGTTCGTTTTTCGCCGCCCCGATTCGATTCGTTTGGGTTGGGCTTTGGCTGTGTTTGGCTTTATTTGATTTTCTTATGGGAGTAGGTCAGTTCAAAATTTGCATATATGGCTGCCGCTCTGCTGGCTGCCTTTGATTTCTCGCTCGATTTTTTATTCATATTCCGACTGTTTGCCCTGCCCCAAAAACGTTGATGTGCGAACACGTGCTCGAGACCCTGCCCTGCCCTGCCCCCTCTCTGCTAGAGATAACTTTTCCCGGACTTTGGGTCATTCTTTGGAGCTTAGCTGAATTTTTTATGCGGAATCACTTATACACATGTTTTCGATGATGATTTCCCATGGTTTTCTGCTTGTTTATATTGAAAGGTATGAGTAGGAAGTGTGTGCTTAATTTCAGGTTCTTTATTTTGAAGAACATGAGCATATTTCTGGGAAAAGAAATGTTCAAATGTTTATTTACAGACAACAAGATGATTTTTAATCACGGAAAATAGCTTTCTGCAACATATTTATTATTTCAAAGACATATACAATTAAATAATCTTTTTTCAATTAATTGTGGGGTTACCCTTAATAGGTAAATATTTAAGTATTAATTTTTGTTTGCCCTAGGGTATGGTTCAGAGCCATATCTAAGGCAAAGCTATTTATAAAACAAACGTAGGAATTGGTTCAATTGCTCAGTCAACAGATGGCAACAAAGTAAGAGCTGGCTTACCAATTATCTAACAATTAATTGCTATAAAATGACTTCGATTTGCTGCTGTGATTCAGTTGGAATCCTCGAGCATTGCAGCAAACATGAAGTCGGGTAAGCAGAAATACGGAACATACATACATATGTCAGACCATACCGCCAAGGATTAACTTTGCAGTTCTGGGACTTATGATCCTGCTCATTCTGGGAAACTCTTTGGGCCCAGAGGCACAGTCCGTGCCCTGTGGCAAGGATTTCTCATGCGTGTGCTCCGGTCACCAAGTGGGCGAACTGGTGCCAGACTGCGACGACTGCACCGGTTACTACCGCTGTGGCAATGGAGTTGCCGAAAGGAAGAAGTGCGATCCTGGAAAGATTTTCTATGGACCCAGTAAGTCCTGTGAGTGGGGTCAGTGTCCGAGTTCGGATGAGACTTGCGTAGGCCCTGCTCCGGAGACACCTTCAACTGCTTCCACAACTACCACCAGAGAGCTTCCTACTTGTAACACCACGGACGTGATCTGCAGCCGTCGCGGACAGTTGCTGCCCCATGCCCAGCACTGCCGGTTCTTCTACACTTGCCAGGACAACTTGTGTCCTGTGTTGGGTTTCTGTGAGCTGGGCTTGTGGTTTGACAGGGATCGGTTCGTGTGTGATTTTCCCATAAATGTTATCAATTGTCCGGCCAACAAGGACTAATATACACATATACACATCATTCCAATTCAATTAAAAACATTTTACGAATATACACTTAAATATGTATGGTGTGGTCTCTATCGGGCTCTGTTAGAAATTCCCTTTAGAGCCTGAGACTTCCTTTCTTCTGCCCGCGGGGAGTCCCCTTTGGGGCTACGGCCTCTCGACTTCAAAACCCATTTCCAGCTGAAAAATCAAATCAAATAAATACGTGTCATGGCAAATCGAAGTGAGGCAAAGTTAATTTTAACGGTCATTAAACTGCAATTGTCCTCATGAATAGGCAGCGAATAGGCAAAAGCTGAAGCAAAATTGAACGGCATGGCGATAATTTACGCAAATTGCTTGACACAATTTTGTAGTTGTTGTAGTTGTTGCAGTAGCTAGTTGTTGTGGTTGTTGTTAGCTGCCATTTGTTGTGGTTGTTGTTGTTGCCGCGAGCGAGTGGGCGGTTGCTGCATGCGAATTGTTGTTGCTGTCGCCTCTGCTGCCGCTGCTGCCGGCAGAAAGCAACAAATTTAGCACGCAACTAACAATTTTAGCTGTTCCAGATACACTGAAGCACACACACACGAGTGCTGACGGGCACACCCAGGTGCATGTGTATATAAAAAAAAGGAACAGAAAAAAAAAACAAACAAAAGAAGCGTCACAGTAATGTTTAGTCTCTTACACGCCACGAAAACTGCATGCACTTCTCCTCTGTGGTTCAGGGAAATTTGGATTGAAGATTGACCTAACTATCAAGGAGTTGGTTTCCTTTTAAGGCAGAAAATTTTAAATATTTATATATAATATAAATCCTTTAACTCCAGTCTTTTAATTTGTTGTTTTGCCTTGATTGCACTACATCCCTCAGGTGGTTAGCAAGTCTTAAGATTATTATCAAATGTTGCAGACAAAAATCTGGAATTTAATTTAGTGAAAAATACCACAAATGTTACTTAACAAATTCCTTGAAATTAAAAAAAAAAATTACATTTATAACAACAGCTTAAATAAAGCCCGTAGTCAGTGGGAATATCCTCTATCGTCGAGAATAAACCTATTCATTTTAACAATACTTAACAACTAATAAAGTTGAAATAATTTTTACATTTATTAAACCATTAATTCAAGGCTGACAAAATACTTATACCTAATAAAAATATACTACATAATAATATATATAAAACTGTTAAAAAAAATAATATCTTATGATTGCCTTGTGGTTATTTTTACTTCCATTATTTCAATTTCAAAGTGTTATTTTAAAAATATATATATTTATTCTAAGATTAAAAAGTTTCTTATAGAAATTTTCATCTCATAAGCTTGTCAGATTATGCCACAAAAAATATTGCAAAATCACCATAGAGACTTAGCTTGAACTTAATATTCATTTGAATTTTGTTTTTATTTTGGGGTGAGAGTATCTGAAATGAGGTCTTCGGCTTTTCGCTCTGTCTAACGGCAAACAAACAAGAAACTTTCACCCGGCAGTGGCAGTAAGCCGCAGCATTTTGGACAATTTCGTAACTGGGTAAACGCAAGCACACAAAGGCACACACCCGGGCAGCCATGCAAATGTAGAGTAAAGAGTGAGAAGTGTGTATGGTAGTGTGTGCACAAAGTGCAGCCAGCAGAAGCGGCAGCAGCAGCAGCAGCAGCGACAGGTGAACGAACGACCTCAAACGAGGTCAGAGAGCAGGGGGATATGCCATGGCCGGGGATACATGGGGGGCACGGGGGCCATTCATGCGCACGATAAAGCCGAAAAAATATCAACTATACATTATGTATACATCCGTAAGGTGGCTCTTCGGCTCGCTGCTGCTGCTGGAGCTTTGGCTTTGCCAGTTGGCCGTTGGCAGTTGGATTTTGGCCCTCTCCGCATGCTAATGTCAGCATGGTCTGGTCTGGCCCAATCCCGATCCCCTCCGTTCCGATCCAAAAAGCGACGAAAGACCACGACCGAATTGTGGGGGGAAAAAGCCGTCTAAATGCGGGCCACATTTGGCCACTTTACGGCTGACGCTGCCCTGCGATGCTGCCTCAGATTTCGGTGACCCAAATCCTTTTTTGCCACGGCCAGAAGTGGGAGCTTGGCACGGCCAGAACCCCCCTACCTTGTGCACTAAGGAAAACTAGAGGAAAAATCACTGATAATATATTTAATGTTTAAAGTAACCTAATTTTAAGTGCTTCCAATAACAAACTTGGTAAAGTAGCGGGCATAAAATATATGGCAAAACTAATTCCCTATTGAGAAATCCTGGTTAGGATGGAGGATTTTTCCAAGTGCTGCTCTGCCTGTGAATCTGGCCCAAACGAGTTTTCCGCCCCTCCTCGCTCCCCACACTCCCCACTCGTCATTTGGCTGCACTAAATCACTTAAGATGCTTTTAGCTGGGAAAAAAGTTGCAGCTTAGGCCAGCAACGCTCCGCTTATTTATGTGGGCTCCCCGGAAAGGCCTGGCCTGGATGGCCTGCATGGCATCGCATGGCATCGCACGGCATGGCATGGCTGGGCTGGTGTGTAATGGATGGTGTTGACCTGCTCTGAATGGGGGAAACGAGCTGCCTCCGTGGGTGGTGACAGGTGACAGGCCCGGGGTCCAGGTCGATTGAATAAGTAATGACGGGGGATTATGCTGGGGCCATTTCGAGCTGCTCCCGATTTTGCCATAATGGGCACTCCACTGTACCCTGCTCTGCTCCACTTCCCTCCCGCCTGATTTTCAGCGGTGAAATCTGCAAAATCAATAATGAATTTGCGAAGTGGGACCCTCCATCGGTCGCTAATTGAAAACACCTTAGAACAAACAGAGCAAGAACGAAAAGTGCCCGCCACGAGCAATTAGCGGCATCGAAGGTGGCAGCCTCAAAAACCAATGTCCGAGCATTAGGCACACTCCCCCCACATAGACTCCGTGTGTACACCCTACTATGTACCCCCCATATTGCCCACATGTGTGTGCGAATTATGCCATAATTAATTTACGAGCTGTGACAATTAACGCCGCCGAGACGACGCTTTACGAGCCACGACTCTTTCGGTGGGCGGCGAAGAGCGTGACTCGGAGAGCGGGCACAATGCGAACCCCGGCCCGCGAGCGTGACAAGGCTGGAACCTCGTCTGGAGGCGACCATAATGCGATTATGCTGCCGCCCATCTAAAATCAGGGGAAGCGCCCGCACCTCTCCGGTGACTTTAATAGCTGGCAAAATACTCGCAGCACACCTAAGTGGGTCAGCCATTCGACATTCCACATGAGAAGCCAGCTTGCGTATCTCTAAAGAAGGTTTTTCTTAATATATCGTGGTGTAACTCATAATGTTTTAGATCTTTAATTAGTGGGTTAATAACAATTCCTGACATAGTCTATGAAATATTTCTGGAAGCATTAATAGCTTTTAATTTACTTGTAGAAGTCTAGAAATGACACTTTTTACAAATGATGAAGAAGATTTGAAGTTCATGAAATTTAGTAAAGGCTTAATTAGTTATGTTTTGCATTTACATCAATTCTTATCTAATTTAAATTAAAAAGCATTTAAACTTTACACGAATGTAAATTAAAGTATCTTCAATGTCAAAAATAATTTCATATTCCCCGTATTTCCCTCCGTGTAGTGCAAATGACCTTTCCGACCCTCAGGCAGCGGCAGCAGCTGCGGTGATCCCATGGTATAATGGTGTGCCATAAATGGGTCAGTATGTTGGCCATCTTTCACTTGGCCAGCTGCTGCCGCTGGCTGTTGATGTTGATGCTTTGCGTGCACAAAAGTTTTCCCGGCTGCCGGCGGCCAACGCTGCGTATGCGCAATGCATGCGAAGTCTCTTTCACTTTTGGTTTATATTTTACTTAACGATTTTACGATGTTGTCAGCCTGAAACGCTGACGCATAGTAAGAGCAGGCGGCTGTCGTCATTAGTGTTGTTATTGTGTCGGTTTTGTTTGGAAATCGCCGGCGGCAGAAGTAGCCGCCGAAGAAGAAATAGCCGTACATCAACACAACACAGCAGAGGTCGAGATATTAGCAATAAAGATAGGAAATGGCTCCGGCCATAAAAAAGGCGGAATCAAGTAAAGATTGTATAGGAATTCGTTAGGGATTTACTGGCTTGCTTATCATAATTTTCTGGGTTCTGGAATTTTCAAGCTACTAAAATAAATCTATCATGTTTATAACTAAACAAATATTTATAAAGATCCAAGTTCAAGATTTACAAAGCATTCAGCCTGGTATATGTACCATAATTAGCCACAAAATATTCTATACAATAGCTAAGATTTTCTATTTGTTTTTCCGTTTAGTTTTTAAGATCCTAGTATCTGTGCCTCAAGTGTGCAAGACATGTATGGCAAGAGGAGGAAAAACGAAATCACTTGCCGCCGCTTTTGCCTCCATATTGAGCGCAGTGGGTCAATGTCCCACTGATAAAGTGAGCGCTGAAAGCCGGCAACTGGAGCAGTTTGTCTGCTTCTCTTGGGCAGCCAAATGCGATTTTAATTAATAAAATATGTATAGTGCTCGGTTGCACAAAGCAAAAATTTCACAATGTGCAATTCGCACAGACTGAAAAGCCGAAAAGCTGAAAAGCCGAAAGGCAGCAAGAATTGTGAGGGCGAAAATACGCAAATTGCGAAAATGCCGAAAAACCTCAGGCTAATGAGCACTTCAAACGACAAGCAGGAAAATTGAATTATTTCGCTGCGACAGCGTGCATATCGCATTTCGACAGGCCGAGCACCACCAACAACTTGTAGGACAGGACACACACAATTTTCTAGTTGATAGCACAGAAATGTTGGCAATTTGCTACAAAGAAAAGCCAGCCGGCGATACCCGAGTGTGTCCGCAAGTGTGTGACGCATTTGTAAGATTTATGCGTGTGCCAGATTTTCCACTTTCCCGACTAAACGCGAGTGTAGATCATTCGCAATACGCTACGCAACGCGCTCTTATAAGTTAATTGGCTGTTTTGTGGGGAACGAATTTTATGAATTTAAATAGTCGAGTGACTAATAATAAACAAACTGCAAAATAAAACGCAAAATACGCACTATTTTCATGGGTTCAAGATTATTATTTTTCCACGTCGAAAAGTTCACATGAAATGTAAAGTTGAATTTCCTTTTTGTGGCATACTTTCCGGGTGACAAACGAAATATGGGCGGAAATAAATGCGTACATTTTCTAATTAGTTTTTTTATTATTTGTAATACATAAAATAAATACGTACATTTTCTAATTAGTTTTTTTATTTATTTGTAAGAGCTGTTATACTTTGTATTTTTATATATGTTTTACTATTTTGTGTGCGGTTCAATTTTAATTAGAACACGAGAAACCATAATGTAAAAGTTATAGTAAAACAAAATGAAAGTTTTATTTCGCATTAGGAAAATTAGGGGAAATTGTGCATTTAAAATTATATTTAGCCCATTTAATTAAATATATTGAAAACATAATCAGTCAATAAAATAGTTTTTACTGATGTATCATCTCAAAATGTATACAATTAACTATCTCATTATTTATGATTTAAGAAGTCTTTCAAAACAGATTTTAAACTTGTGTAGGACTCTTGCATTTTTATTAAATGTTATTCCATTTCCCCCCTTATTTTGGCTTTACTTTTTGTTAATTATTTAAATTAACTAATTAACCCCCTTTAATTTTTTACCCATTGCAGCTGTACGTTATGGTCGCGTTCCGAAGCGTTCCCGTGAGCTGAACGGAGCAGCCGCCGCCTCCTCCGCCGCCGGCGCCCCATCCTCGCTCAATGTGGATGACACTCCCGGGACTACTTTGCACCCAAATCAGCTACAACAGCAGCAGCAACATTTACTGCAACAGCAGCAACATCAACAGCAACAGCAACATCAGCAGCAGCAGCCACAGCAGAACCAACAGCAACCGCATGTGAGCGGTGTTCGAGTGAAGACACCGAGTACTCCACAAACGCCACAAATGTGTTCGATCGCCTCCTCACCCTCGGAGCTCGGCGGTTGTAATAGTGCCAATAACAACAATAACAACAGCAGCAGCGGCGTCGCCTCCAGCGGCATCGGCGGCCTGAATGCCAGCGGCGGCAGCGGCGTAAGCGTAGGCGTCGTCGTCGTCGGTGGCCACCAGCAACTGGTGGGCAGCAGCATGGTGCAGCACGGCACAGAGGTCGGGGGCCACCACCATCAGGTGGGCATGTGCCACGACGGACTGGCGGGCACCGCCAACGAGTTAACCGTCTACGATGTGATCATGTGCGTGTCGCAGGCCCATCGCTTGAACTGCTCCTACACGGAGGAGCTAACCCGGGATCTAATGCGGCGCCCAGTGACGGTGCCACAGAATGGCGTAAGTACATCAATGTTATTCCCAGTTCAAGTTAGTTAATTCATTGAACTCCTCTCCCACAGATCGCCAACTCGGTGGCGGAGAGCCTGGAGTTCCAGAAGATCTGGCTGTGGCAGCAGTTCTCGGCCAGAGTGACGCCCGGCGTGCAGCGGATTGTGGAGTTTGCGAAACGCGTACCTGGCTTCTGTGATTTCACCCAAGACGACCAGCTCATACTCATCAAGCTGGGCTTCTTCGAGGTCTGGCTGACGCACGTGGCCCGCTTGATCAACGAGGCGACACTCACGCTGGACGACGGAGCCTACCTGACGCGCCAGCAGCTGGAGATACTCTACGATGTGAGTGGATGAACTTTTTGGCGGGGAATTCATTTCCTAATTTTGAATCTAATTCCAACATATACCTCCTTGCAGTCGGACTTTGTGAACGCCTTGCTGAACTTTGCCAATACCCTGAACGTGTACGGTCTGAGCGACACCGAAATCGGCCTCTTCTCGGCCATGGTGCTGCTGGCCTCCGACCGGGCGGGACTCAGCGAGCCGAAGGTGATCGGACGGGCCAGGGAGCTGGTGGCCGAGGCACTGCGCGTCCAGATCCTGCGCTCAAGGGCCGGCTCACCGCAGGCTCTGCAGCTGATGCCGGCGCTGGAGGCCAAAATACCGGAGCTGCGCTCGCTGGGAGCCAAGCACTTCTCACATCTGGACTGGCTGCGGACTTGCTGGACCAAGCTGCGCCTGCCGCCACTCTTCGCCGAGATCTTCGACATCCCGAAGGCCGACGACGAGCTGTAGGAAGGGGGAGTGGAGATCCCCAGGGCCGTGCAAAGCAACCGCAACAAAAAATATTCAACCACTTGTAGGCTTAAGCAACGTAGCATGTAGAGATGAGAGAGAGGAGGGACACGAGATCAGATACACGTCTACTCAGCTACTGGAGATAGTTCACTAAGCCCACTACTACTCGCCCATCACTACTCGCAGCAGTGCTGGAGCGTTCGAGCCCCGAACTCCCCGCTGAACATATCCATGCGCAAACATAAATTATTTATTTCATTGTTGACTCATCAAGCTCCACACCGAACATCACCGCATCACCTTCGCCCCATCCAAGCATCCTTCCAAGCACAGCCAGGCAAAATCAAGGAGTAGAAAGGAAGGGAGAAGCTCCATCCCCACTCACCATTGGCCAGCTATCCAAGGCATCTATTCAGAACTCGACTGAAGAGCGAGCGTTAAAGTTCGATAAATACTGGTTTTTTAAATATTATTAACTACTATAAACGATATCGGATATATGTGTACGTTACATCTAGAGATACGGACTTAGTGTAGTCGAGAAGAGCAAAAGACCCCTTTCGTTTGCTTGCAAAAGTTGGAGATCCCATACGATACAAAATAACATATACTTATATATATGCAACATGATAGTTCTACGCCTTAGTTTAAACCATTTCGAATTGAAGATCGATGCGTTTATTGTATCTGCGTGTAAATAAATTTAAATTAATTTTTAACATTAACTCGCTGCGACTTGATTATTTTTTAAAGCTTCCCCCATCCATCTCCGCGGAGGACTCGGAGCCCCGGGTCCTCCCCGTTCAGAAAGTGTTCAGTTTCTCGCCTAAGCTCCTACCCCTGAACCCCTAAGTTTAAGCTCCTTGGGTTAGAGACCGCCACCCTCTAAGTTAAGTGCTTTAAGGCTTCATTTGTATAACTCGGAACAATCAGATTGTTTGATCAATTTTGAATGGATTGGTGCTAAATTTGTGTGTTAAGTTTACATGGAAGACGACAGACAAGACGGCCGGACAGACGAACAAAATATACCTAAATATACATATACATATATATTTAAATCTATCTATATATCAAATACATGTATGTAAAAATCAAAATGGATTCTTCTCTAAAGCTCTTCATCGATTGTTGAATTTATATAGAACATTTTTGTAAATTTTATTAGTGTGACAAAGGAAAATATTAAATGTAGAGAGAGGCAGCTGCGGCCCAGGCCAGGATCAGATCAAGGTCCCGAGGGAATCGCGGCTGCCGTTTTATGCTCCATGTGTACCTTTCGCTTATTGAATTAGAATATCGAAATCAATATATAGATCTATATACAACAATTTATAGACTACGATTCGCAATATCTTAGAAAAAAGCGCTTGCAATGTTCCCTCTCACCCGATCCCCCTCCAGAGCCACGAACTATTATTTCGATCCAAGCACAAACCCCAAGAAATCTCTGTGTTAATTTTGTAAACCAGTGCGCATAATGGAACCTTGTGAATGTAGCATTAAATCGACAACAAACCAGAAAAAACAGATTTTTAATTACATTATTAACTTAAACCTAAACTATTATATACATACATACACATATATATATAATAAATATATAGATACAATTTTTTACCTACTGTAGCTTTGATTACATTTTTCAAATGATGTGTCAAATTTTAAAAATGGTATTACGATAGTCCAAAATACTAAGCTAACTACAGCAGCTCACCACCCTGAGAAAGCCGACTTCCTACGATCATGACTTGATATCTCTGCTCTACTCGAACACAGTGCAAAATCGGCCAGATACACACCTTAATCATATATCAATATGCAAGACATTGCTTAGCTGTTGTTACTAGATCCAAGCCCCATAGAACACTCCCCCAAAGAGTCGGCTCCGACGACCTTGCAATGCCCTGTACAACCTGAAGGATCCTAAGACCCCTGATCCCCTCCTAAGCAATTACAGGCCGCCAGTGTCTGCGGTGAATCCAAGCCCATTCATTCCAATTCTCAGTACAGGGCATTCACGATTATCAAATATACAAGGCCAGCCAGCTCGCTTTACTAACTTACTAAGAAATAGAACAAAAAGCAACAAAAAAAAAAAAAAACAATATACATAACACTAAGCCGCAAAAACAGAATATATAAACAAGAGACGATAAGAACACTGCGAAAACTAATTAGAAAGCGAGAAATACATACGCAGATTGTAATAAAATTACAGAAAAGCAAACAAACAAATGTCTTTCAATGATTTGATAAAGAACGTTGGGCCAGAGAACTATGTACTTGTTTTCCCAGGCAGAGACGTTAACAAAACTATTTTTGGTTTATCAAGGGTACAATACTTAATTCGTTTATATTCTATATTGTTTGCATGACAATCTTTCTTTTGAATATCCATGACTAGGCATGTTAATTTCCATCTTTAGGTACAAGTGCCCGGTACAAATGCCTTCGGTTGTTTAGCACGGAATGGAGAGCCATTTGTTAAGTGGGTTCGATAAATAAAATGCAATTATTTCAGCAGTTGGACAACTCAGTCATCTCGGGGCAACGGGTAGAATTGCGTCAGCACTTTGGTGATTTCGTGCGCCAATTGGGGCGTGGCTGCTGCCAGGACCCTTCGCGACATGATATCAAAGTCCCCGCCAGCGGGATCTATGACCACTCCACCAGCTTCACGGACAATCAAGTCCCCAGCACATACATCCCAGGCGTGGATACCGAACTCGTAGTTAGCGTCGGCGGCTCCCAAAGCCACCATGGCCATGTTGAGGGCAGCCGAACCCAGGACGCGAAAACTTAAGGGAGCAAAAAATATAAGAAACTAAGCTAATTGCTATTAAATTGCTTCCGGAAAAAGACTTACCCGTGCACCTTCTTTGCCATCTTCTCAAAATTCTCGTTCACGATCTTCATCTTGGCCTCGTCGCGCGTGGTGCCGAACTCACTGGTGACGAGTGCCTTGCCCAGCTCCTGCTGGCCACTCACATGGATCCTACGGCCGTTGTAGAAAGCGCCATGTCCTCGTCGCGCTGTGAAGCGCTGCTCCAGCATAGGATTGTAGATGAGACCCAGCTCGGTGACCTTATTCACCTTCAGTCCCACGGAGATGCATGAGTGCGGAAAGGCGTGGACAAAATTCATGGTGCCGTCAACAGGATCGATGATCCAGGTTGGGGCATCGGTCAGCTTATTCACGCCAGCCTCTCCACTGCTTTCCTCCTCGCCAATGAACCTGACATTGAGGGCCATTAAGGTTTAGAAGGCAGGGATAGGGTTGGTGTGCCTTACTTGTGATCGGGAAACTGCCGGCGGATGCCGTCCATCAGCAGTTGCTCCACATCCTTGTCCGTCTGCGTCACCAAGTCGATGTCGTTGCTCTTGCACACAAACTCCTGCCGCGTCTCATTGTTCCGGGCAATCAGCTGAGGTAAACAAACGAAGGAAAATTCCATAACTCCCCATAGGAATCTCAAGTGTTTTTCCACAGCTGTGCTTGCTTACCCTTCCCGCCTCGGACACCAGATTGCTGACCACCTCGAAGCACTTCTCCAGGTCCACGTTATCGCCCATTTTGTGGTGTGGTGTCTCTGCGGATTCCGTCGTTGCAATGAACCGAAATTACCCAAAAGTTGCAAGTTTTAATTTAATTAGTGTTGACAGTGATGAGTGCCGGTATAAGCTAGATTTTTGAAAAAAAAAAGCTAAAAACAAGAAAGTTGACTTCAAATGTTAAGTGAAACTAACAAGAATTATACATTTATGCATATGAAAATTCGGTTTTAACATTTACGTATACGTAATATTTCCCGAACATTTCTATGGCAGCTATATGATATAGTTGTCCGATTTTAATAAAATTTAAAACGAAATTCTAAAAAAATAAAAAATGTCCATGTCTCAAATGATATGAAAATATGTTGAAAATTGGCCAAATTATAATTTTTTTCTCAAAATTTACCGATCGTTCCGACTTATATAGTAGTGAGAGCATATAGAAGACTACCTGCAAAGTTTCATTCAGATACCTTTAAAACTGAGGGACTAGATTGCGTATAATTGAATATATTGAATATTGAATTGTAAATTTAAAAAAACCATACCTATTTAAACTTGAATCTCCATTTTCACTTTATTAAATTTCACAGGTTTTCTTTCTAACAATTTATTAGTAAGTCATAGTTAGTCTTATAGTTTTTCCCTTTTTTATTTGTACGTTTTTATATTAATTTATTGATTTTTAACCTATTTAGTTGTAATAGCTAACGTTTTTCAAATGATTTAATTGACTTTTGCTTATTGAAGTCTAGTCAATACAATTTATTTCGGTTTCACTCAATCGGAGTTAACTTATAAAAAATAATTTTCTTTAAAATGTTGTGTTTATAGATAGATAAAAAATCAAATAGTCGCAATAAATTAAATATAATAGCAACATAAGTATTTTCTGTTGTTAATTAATTTTTAATAAAAAAACCTCTAAGCTTTTACAAGCTTTTCCAGTTTCAAATATGCTAGAACTATCTAATAATAAGCTAAACTGGCAACACTGAATTTAATAAAAATCAGTTTAGGGCTGGAACACCGATAACACCTATCGATAATTATTATTGAAAATATTTAACCTCCAAGACTGGTCCCAGATAATAAAAATACAACTTGGTTGCCGCCAAATTTAAATTGCCAAAGGGTATATTTTTGTCAGTAGCACGACTTAAAACCACTGCATTGTCCATTTATTAAATGTATTTTTATTCGGCGAATTTTATCTGGACTTCCTGATGGACAGTTTAGAGATTAGTTGCTTTCCGAGCTGTCGGTGTCGGGGAAGTCCGTCTGATTGGTGAAGTCCCGCATTTCCGGTTTGGACGGTTCGTCGTCCCGGGGTGACGGATAGGTCTGTTCTAACAGGCTGCCGAGGTCTTGGGCTAGACGCTCTGTGGACGCCACCAAGCACCGTCGGGACATGATGTCCAGCTCGCCTCCATCTGGGTCCTTCACTACGCCCCCGGCCTCGGTGACCAGGATCACGCCCGCAGCCATGTGCCAAACGTGCAGTCCGAAATTGAAATAGGCATCTGCCACACCAGACGCCACCATGGCCAGGCCCATGACAGGGGAGCCAATAGAGCGTATCCTGCAAGGAAATCATTGACTGGAGAATCCCTGTGGCAATGAGAGCGAAAAGTACTCACGCATGCACAACTTTCGCCAACTGCTGGGCGTTCGTCATCGCAACGCGGTTCTGCGGTTCGTTGCCCGTCGAGCCGAACTCCTGCAGAACAAGTGCCGAGGACAAGTCTACCTGGTGGGTTGTACTGATCGTCCTGTTGTTCATCTTCGCTCCCTTACCCCGCTGCGCCGTGTACATGTTTTTCATGGGCGGATTGTAGATAATACCAAACTCTGTCTGCTTCTCCACCAAATACGCCACGGACATGCAATAGTACGGAAAGTGGTGGGCGTAATTCATTGCCCCATCGATAGGATCGATTATCCAGGTGGGTTTATCTGTCAACTCGACCACTCCGGTCTCTGAACGGGCAATTCGCTCCCCAGTTATGAATCTGTGCACAAGGAAGGGCCATTAGTGCACGGAAGTCTTAATGGGTGTTATATCTATATATCTATTTAGACAACATACATGTGATCGGGAAAACGGGAGCTGATGGCATTGATGAACGTGCTCTCGACCACATTATCGGTACGGCTGTCCGAGTCGTTCTCCTCACGATCCTGCTGCTTCTCATTATGTGCCCGCGCTATTTCGCCCGCCGACCTTGCCTCGCGGCAGGCGAGCAGAAACAGATTCCTCAGATCGCTGGCGGAGAATGACTCCGGCACAAAGGTGTCTTCGTCCGAGTCTGAACCGTCTACTGAGATCATGGTCCCAGAGGTGTTGGTGCCCTTGGTGGCGAACTTTTTAGACGGATTAAAAGACACGTCGGTGTTGGTTAACTTGCTGAGGGAGCTCTGCACGTCGTCAGTGCTGACGATCGGATTCAGAGACCTGGATTCGCGAGGCGTAATCGGCATCATGATGGGCGGTGGCATAGGCAAATCCTCTGGCCTTTCCTTTGGTGGTTGGATTTTCATTTCAGCATCCATATCCGAACCCGATTCCCGGCCCGGCGCTATTGGTTGTGGAGGCACCATCAGCAGATTTAGTTCTGGTGAAGTCCTCGAGTATAATGAACTCTTCCTTTCCCCATCCGTTCCCGAGCTGTCGGCTCCGTAGGCGGCTTGCTTTTCCGCCTCCCCTTCGCGAAGTTTAGACGAGGACTTACCTAAATCCAATGTACCTGTTTGGTCGCTCTCAGTGGAATCGCGCTCCTCGGTATGGCTATTGGGAATGGACCATTGGTCGTTCACGCTCATTATTCGAGAGGTCGACTTGTTGTACCGCCGTCCGTCAGCCGACGGCATCATTGAGGAACGCCGTTCGTGATCCGAACGCAATGTGGTCACTCGTGCATCCTGCTGAGTCGCCTCGTGATCCTCCAGACCGAAGCGTGTGGCGGCGTTCTTCTCCTCAGGAGCGTCATCCTTAGGGTCCACTTTGTCCGTCATCCTGAGGTTGTGTTGTTTTCCGTTACCCCGTTTTAGACCTAGTTTCGCCCGCACTGTACCACCAGGAAGTCGCAGTCCCAGCCGAAAGTCCTACTGAGCGAGAGTGTGAGAGGCTGAGATGTCAGTGCCTAGGTTGGAAGTTTACAGCCAAGCCAGAATGATCTGATAAATATTAGTTTATGGGACTATTAAAACTTTTCAGTAAAGATTAACGAAATAATTTTAAACTTGATCGCATGAAATCGGTGCTCGACTGTTACATGCCATTTCAATTACATATGCATATGTTTTTTTACTTAATCACGAAAGCTCTTATTATTCCTAGTCACCGATCGGCCTTCCACATTTGCCGGATCTGAGAAATTAGACTTTCTTGAGTACTCCTCGCGACAGATTTGTCTACGCTTAAAACTAAAATTGAAACTATTCAACTAACCCCAAAAATACTCTTTTCAAAAAGCGTCAATAAAGGTTGGTGTAAACCAGTATAGCCGGACTTGCAGGTTCAAACAACGCATTGAAACAATAAACTTTATTTTATACACATACATAATACATAAATATATAGATATGTAAATAGCCTTCTTCCTATCAATCTTTTTACAATCAGACGGGGAACGGCTGCCCCATAATCAGCCAATCTCCATGATCTCCATCGTCTCCATTTCAATACCGAGATCATCTCCCAAATCAACAACGAGCTCTAACAGTAATAATATCCTCTATATAATATTCATAGGCTTGCGCAGTAACTTCATGATATGTTTCGTTGCAGTAAGTCTTCTGACCGTATAACATAAATATATAATATATTGTTTATGCGGTGTATATAGTATATCAGAGCGATTTTCTCGCCTTAACATGTATAGATCGTATGCAGGAATGCTGACACTGATATGTATCGTTCTCAAACTTACGGGCTAGTGGGACATGGGGAGGAAACCGAGTCCCCGATCGGTTCCGGACTTACGTGCGTGGGCGGCTTCTCAGACCTGAAAATGTGTCAGGAAAATAAGAGAAGAGAGTCTACAAACGATAAGGAGTAAGGGTATACAACCAAAAAGGATATGAGAGCTGTGGTGTTATTCTGTGGCTACAACTGGAATCGTGTATATATTTTGTCTCATATCAATTCTACTAAAAATACATACATAAGTATTAGGTAAGATATATAATTAAATTTGTATCACAATACGAATTAGCGAGAACTTAGGCTACGACTACAACAAAGAAACGAAAGAGCTGTGAAAAATGTGTGGTGTGTGCGTGCTGAGCAAGTGTGTCAACTACTACGGTGAATAGGCGGCAAGAAACACAAACAGATAGACAGATCCGGCCGATTACTTACGCACACGCCTTGACTTACGAACTAGGTAGAGCTTAAAAGGGGCTAATGCTAAACACGCCGTAGCCCGGAACGGGACCAACATTAAGCAGTAGGTGTATTACAAGTGTAGGGGGAGATTTACAGGATTACGTAACACCGAAGGATACGTAAAAATGCGATGGCCGAGCGGAGAGTGGTCGTTGTGGCAAGCCGGAGAAAGCCTTGGGAAAAGGTATCGATCCTAGCCGCAAAGCCTTCTTCCATCTACTTAGCCTCCACGGGCCTGTTGGCAAATAACTGCTCCACAATGTGCTCGTCGGCCAGTGTGGAGGTGTCGCCCACATTGCGATCATTCACCGCTATCTTGCGGAGGACTCGACGCATAATCTTGCCAGATCGCGTCTTGGGCAATCCGGGCGCATTCTGAATGACGTCCGGCATGGCAAAGGGTCCAATGCGCTCGCGCACCATCTTCTTTAACTCCGAAATTAGCTTTTGGTCAAATTCCTCGTTCTCATTTGGCGTAATAAAGCAGTAGAGGCACTCGCCCTTCACGGGATGAGGACGGGAGACGACGGCCGACTCAGCCACTCGAGGATGCTCAGTGAGAACGGATTCCACCTCGGCGGTAGACATCAGGTGACCGGACACGTTCAACATGTCGTCCACGCGGCCAGTGATCCAGAGATAGCCATCGGCATCGCGACGGGCACCTGTTTAAATAAAACGTTAAACAAAGTTAATATACATTATAGGAGGAACATCGAAGCTAATGTTTTAAAAACGGATTAGCCAAAACTCACCATCGCCAGTGCAGTAGTAACCAGGGAACTTGGAGAAATAGGTGTCCTCGAAGCGCTCATGGTTGTTATACAGGGTCCGCATCATTCCTGGCCAAGGTTGCGAGAAAACCAAATAGCCCTCGCCCTCGCCCTTGATCTCGATACCACACTCATCCAGTAAAGTGGGCTTGACGCCAAAGAAGGGGAATGACTGTAATGCAAAATATAAGGCAAGAAATTAATTCAAGTTCTGTTTATGTAGGAAAGAGATTACTCACAGCCGAGCCTGGCTTCATGGGCGTGGCTCCAGGAAGTGGTGTGATGACATGTCCGCCAGTTTCTGTCTGCCAGAAGGTATCCACAATGGAGCATTGCTCCTTGCCAATGTATCGGTAGTACCAGAGCCAGGCCTCCGGATTGATGGGCTCACCCACGCTGCCCAAAACTCTGTAAGATAAAATTAAAATACAATCAGAAAAGGAGAGGCAAAAAATACTTCGGAAAATGTATATCTAAAAATAATAAGGTAAAGTTCTTTGTTATAATTCCCCAGGTAGTAAGGAACATACTTGAGTCCGCTCAGATTGTGCTTTAGCACGGGTCCCTCGCCGAACTTCATGAGCGCTCGGATGGCCGTGGGAGCCGTGTAGAACTGTGTAACCTTGTACTTATCGATGACGCTCCAGTAGCGATCGTTTCCAGGAAAGAACGGAGTGCCCTCGAACTACAAAAGACAGGCAATAAATATGGTTAGTTGGAAATTCCAGACTCTAAAAGAGACCTAATCAGGCCACTTACAATCACTGAAGTGGCGCCATTGGCCAGTGGTCCGTACACAACGTATGTGTGTCCAGTGATCCAGCCCACATCGGCGGTGCACCAGTAAATATCACCCGGCTTGTAGTCAAAGACGATCTTAAAGGTGGTGGCCGCATACAGCAGGTATCCGGCGGTGGTGTGGAGCACGCCCTTGGGCTTGCCAGTGGAGCCGCTAGTGTAGAGCATGAACAGCGGGTCCTCGGCGTCCATCCATTCGGGATAGCAGGCCGGCTCCTTGTCCTCCATCTCCTCGTGCCACCAGTAGTCGCGATCGTCGGTCCACGGTATCTCCTCCTCCACATGATCCGGCTGGCAGGGTGTTACGCGCTTCAGATGCGACACCACGATGCACTTCTCGACAGAGTGGCCCATCTCCTCCACCTTCTCCAGTGCAGTGTCGCACAGCGCTTTCAGGTACAGGGGCTTCTCACCACGCCAGGCTCCATCCGCAGTAATTAGAAGCTTGGCCTTGCAGTCAAACATCCGTTCCGCCAGGGAGTCCGGTGAGAATCCGGCAAAGACGATCGAGTGAACGGCCCCGATGCGGGCGCAGGCCAGCATTGCGATGGGCAGCTCCAGAATCATGGGCATGTAGATGGACACGCGATCACCCTTGCGGATGCCATGATCCTTCAACACATTGGCAAAGCGGCAGACCTCCTCCAAAAGCTTGCGGTAGGTGAGGCCCCGGGAATAGTCATCGGGGTGGTTGCCCTCCCTGCAAAGAAAGAAACACGGCCATGAGGAAACACATATTGCATTCTATAGTATAGTATATCGCCCATATACAACATATACATATGTATGTATAGTATTTACACCGAGCACGGGCCGGTGGCGTTCGCAAATGGGTGCCATGTTCTAGGTGTCCCCCACAATTGGGCTAATTACCCCGGCCATCACAATTGGATCACTTACTGTAATTCGAGGCTTCCTAATTGCACCGCCGAAGACTTAATTCGATTCTCTGCACTCAAACAGACCCACCTAATTTCAAATTTAGCCATATCTATACTCGCGGAGGTAAAAATAATAGCTTTGCAATTTGCACAATTACTTAATAGCTTTTGTTATGGTTTTTAGTATATCAACTGATTTGGGATATTTATATTTTAAATAAATTATTCCGCACATCTTTTGTTGAAAATATGATTTTCCTGGAATTTTTCAAATAAAAATAGATAAAACAAAAACGTTCTTTTAGACATCAAAATAAGATCCCAACCTTCCCAAAATATTTTGATTTAGTTATTTTGTTTTTTACGTTAAGCATTAAAATTGTAGGAATACTATAATTTTTCCCGCAATTGTTCCTAAAAGTAGAAACATTGTAGAACAATATGCCTTTCCCTTTTTGTTCTGAACTTGGCAACAGAAACCAATGCCATAAACCGACAAAATGTTTTCTATATTGTACATAAATATTTACAATGAGCATTTAACAGCTGCGAATAGTCTTTGACTAACTATACGAGGCACTATTAAAATGTGTACCTTGCCAAGCAATTATTTTTTAAAAGAACTAAAACTAAAATACCAACATTTTGAAGTTAATTTTTTGAGCAATCAAGTATCTCAGTAAATTGAATAATTTTTTAAACATTTCTAATGACCTCTTAGTTCGCATACAAACAGCAGTCACTGTCAATGCTTCCCTAATTGTTGCTATTAAATGAATGAATTTAGAATTTAGCACGAAATGTGGATATGTAAAACTGATCAAAGAGCTTCGAAAGCTTTTCTGGTAAACAAAAATCGTGACTGAGCTAAATCGTGAATGATTTCAGCGCTCAAAACGGATATAAACACTTGTGACACGAAACTAAAATGGGGAAAGCAATTTTCCATGGCACTTTTTGGAGGTCAAGACGGATTAGCACGGTAAAAAACAATAATAAACAAACTGGGCTAAAACCAACGACAGGTGTCGTCTACAGGTATATGTATAGACAATCAGCAGGGCCTGTTTGGTGAGTGTAAATCATCGTGGCCAGGCGATAAGAATTAGGCTGGCAATAAAAGCACATTTATTTCGGTGCCCAAAGAGAAAGCAGGAAGCATTGGGAACAAAGCTCTCTTGTCGTGACGTTTTCGGGGTTATTTTGGAACCTCTGACTAGTCTGCACCGATCAAAGTTCACCTTTGGGGGGTGACTGTGGCGTTATTGGTGGGTGAGTGGGGCTGTCTCGGGCTGTTTCGGGTGTGACTGGGCCAACTGCTACGAAATGTTATTCCACTTGGACGAAATACTGGTTTATACTCGCACTTGTCAATTAGTAAGACGGCAAAAATAAATCTAATACGCAATGAAAATATCTTATAAGATCAATGACTCGATCTTTTGTGACCGCAATATAACTGTTTAATCACGTTTTATCACATTATTTATAACTCAGATTGAGAATCAAATTTAAAATGTTTGCCACCATTAATTTCATATTCAACCCTAAATCTAAATCCTAAAAATTTAGTTTTTCTTATAATTTAAATGCACTAAAATGTACACAAATTTCGCAGTAAGTTCCAAAAATGCTCTCTTCAAAAAGATTAATAACCTCATAAAACACAAATGCAAATTAGAATAACTATTTATGGAGATCCAACTCTTTCAAGGGTTTTCCAACTGTTACGAAAGTAGAGGTGACTCCCAAACTTTGCCCGAAATTCGTAATCAGGCGGCGGGTGACAACTCACAGTCAAGGCCAAGTGCTTACGGACGTCCTCTCCTATTATCAGAAACGAGCACTTATGATTTGGTGGAGGCTTCTCCTCCGACGCATGAGTAACCAGAGTTGTGGGAAAAAAGTGGCGCGACGCGAATGTATTAATTTGCAATTTGGCGAGGTAATCGGCCCACTTGCCACCTAATCTCGTCGCCGGATCGCCAGACAAGAAATTTTCCATGCCGCCTTGGAAACACCTCACATCGAAGAGTCGGAAGCCCGATCCCGCTCACCTCTTGACCACAGCGAGACGCGTGGCCGGCTGCCGCTTATCACAAATCACAAAATATGCTAAAAACAGCCACTCTCTCCACTCCACACGCGTGAACGAAAACAATTATGGAGGGGAGTGGTAAAATTCAAAAAAAAAAACTACACCGCAAACTTATCTTAATAACAATAACATCAGCTGTTGGTTCGCGTGTCATATAAATCGCATCGAATGTTTTTCTTTCCCTCATACACGGCAAAAAATTTTTAGCTGAATTGAAATATTAAATACCTGCTTAATTATTTTTAATTTTAATATTCAAAAATATTAATTCATTTAAAAATTTCTATATTTTTTAAATACTTCTGAATGCTTCTTATGTTTTACTTAAATTTTATTTATTATCTCCGAGATTACCTTAATTAAATTTTAAATTAAGTGAAAAACAGCCATGCAATTTTTTCTGTTTTTTGGCTCCCTCTTCTCGCTTGCTCTCCCTCGCACGCGTCTCATTGTCTGGCTGTGCCCTACAGTTTGGGAGCCATTATCGTACGATGCTGATTTGCAGAGTTTGTCTAGCGATCATTCGATTGTCTCCAAATCCGTAACTCTTGAGATTGACAACGAAGACTACAGCTTACATAATTTACAGGGAAGGGATGAGAAAACACGTTTTTCCGTCAAAACTGATAAGAGTGGCAAAAAATGAAGAAATGCCTAGACAGCATTATTCTTATGCTGGCACTCTCTCTTTAGTGCAGGTAAGACACACAGACAGACAGTCCGTTCTTTTTGTCGCTCTCTTTCCCTTCGTCTGCCTGGCTACGGGTGCGTGAGCGGTGCGAGTAGGAGAGAAGCGCTCTAATTGGTTGTGAGTGAATCAGACGATGTGATCGCGTGATTTTCTATTTGCCCAGTGCAGCTCAAACTGTTAACTGTTACCTGATTTGAGAGCCAAGATTCTTTATGTTCCTGTCTCTGATTCTCCACGCTTTCCTTTAGTTCCCCCTCTCCGTTTACTTCCATCGTTTACTTAGCCTTCTTTTTCCTACACCTTTTGCCCAGACGCTATGACACAGAAACGGAAAATAACAATAACAGAAAGAAAAGAGGGGGAAACGGAAAATAGCAAAATGTTTAACGCAAAGACGCGCTTCCATCAATTTGAATAAACAATTTGCGCGCATTGTCAAATCGCTTACATAATAATACTCGGCTTTCGCTGGGCAGGCTTTCGTGTGTGTTTAATTCAATTTAATTTTGTTGCCATCGAGTCTCGGAATCCGAAAAACGTTTGCGTAAATCGGTTGGGTACGAAACCGTTGGATACAGAAATCGAATGGAGATATAACATTTCAGGATCCAAAGGTACGAATCAGTAGGTTTCGAAAAGTGATCTTTGTAGCTACTATATCTGGAAGTGATTTTCAAATCTGACGATTGTTTAAAACAGGTTAACTGTTGGTACCAACATTTATATTTGAATATTTTCTATATTGTTTTAAATTATCCGGCATTAAATAAATAAATAATTATAAAAATAAATCTCACTTTTTGTCACTCGAAAAGCTCAATAAATCTATAAGCTTAGGCTTAACTCGATATTTAATTATAGTGATTCGAGTCATAGATGTTTTCTTGTACTGAAGATTTGAGTCATTCGTACTTCTCTTTATAATTGACCCACTTATGGGTTGGATTCGCATCTGTTATATATTAAACCGCAGAGAGTTTGTAGGATCTAACGAGACTAGTTTTCTTCAGTTTTCGTCTTCAGTTTTCTTCTGCTTTCGCTATCTGTCCAATAAAAACACGGTGCAAATAAAGTTTAAGATTTTGTTTTGCTTTGCTTTGGTTTGCAATAAAATTATCAGGAACGGCCGTTCGAAAAGCGTTAATTATTACTCATTACGTGCACGGTATATTTTCTGTCTTCTTTTCCCCAGTTATAGTTTTTATCTTATCGGAGGGACAGTGAGGACAGATTGTGCGCCGGGATTAAATAATTCCAAAAGAAAAAATGGGAAATAGCACGGAATAGTGATGGGTTAAACGTAACTTTGAGCCGTAGAACCGTGGAACCCAAGCTGGCTGGAAACTTACTAGGAATGACCTTGTAATTGCCTTTCAATTACCTGACTTTCATTTGCAATTCCCCCGGGCATAGGGCGCCGCCCCTTGGTGATAACCCCGAGATAAGCTCATTAGCATTAACATTTGTTTAACATTGTGTTTTTTTTTCAGCCTGACGCACTGCACGGTGAACTTTGGGTCTCAAAATAAAACGAATCTTCTCGCGCAACCAAAACAAAGTGCTTATTTCATCCAGGCCATTCAATTTAATTACGTTTTGAGTGGGCACTCGAGAATCTTATACAGTACTATATAGCGCTGGATTCCTGGAGACCTAATCAAGGGAAGGGAGTGTCCGTTGTTTAATCGTCGTAGTCGATGGAGTATGTAGATTGAAAACACAATTAAATTCGCACCTTACAGTGGGAAGACCCTGAGACTATTATTTAATATTTGCATTCGTCTGTCAAGTTTTCCTAACGAACAAGTCGCGTGGAGAAGCAACCAAATAGAGTGGTGACGCGCTATATAGATACTTTGATAATGCAACAAGGGATACTGAACCTTAGGTGGAACTGTACAAAATTATTTTTCCCTAAGCAATAGGTTATATAATTATGTATTTATTATTTACTATTTAAAAAATTCGGAAACTCGACTTGAGATATTTTACAATTACATTTACATCTGCACAGGAGCTTTATTTTATACAAGTCGAAAGCGATTTAATCTCTGGGAAGAATTGTTAAGAACTTTCTAAAATTTGTTTATAACTGAATTAAATATAAGGGAGACATTTCAAGTATTTTAAGACATTCTAATAATTTCTATAAAAACTGAGATACGTTGAGGTACAAATCAAACATTTTGTTTTCATATTCAAAAACGTAAAGATATCAGATGAAGACCTACTCTGTATTCAGACGCCTCGACCGGTTTAATTGCTAATCGATATCAACTGCATAGACAAACAAAGAAATACCACTGCGAAGCTTAAACTTGGCCGGGTCACCCTGTTATGACGAGGTCTCGGAGCGGCGAATGGCCCTTACATTGACCCAGACCATTTAGCCAAACTGCAGCTGGAAAGCCACAGCGAAAATTCCCCGAAATTTGCCTAATTCCGAAGTCATTAGACTCACTGTCACATTCGGCATGCAGGTGATTAAGTCGAGACGATTAAGTCGCAATCAAAACAAAGGTAATTGCTAGAGACGAAATAGGAAAACAAAGAGCTAGCTCCTTCTCTTCCCGAAAATCGATGGCAGTAAGGTGAGATGTGCCCTTGAGTTTGCATCCTTGCAATATACACGTACGTACTATCATCTGTTCGCTGTGATGGTGCCTGCGCAGTAAATCCTGCACGAGGAGAGGAGCCCGAATCCAAACCCGAATCCCAATCTACCTACGTAGCTTGTGCACGTCACGAGGCGAGAGTTTCGTAACCACAAGAAAAATCAATACTGCGTTGTCCTGCCAGCGAACCACTTTTGTTTTCATGCGACCTACGATACCCAGAAGGGGAGTGGCGAGGAGGAGGACTCACCAGTAGTAGGCTATTTGGTCGCCCAGACCGTTGCGGACGTTGCGGTCCAGGAGATTGTAGCACAGATTGGTCGAGGCGCCCTCCATCCACTTAATCGAGATGGGGCCCTTGGAGATGTTGAAGTTGTACTTGAGGAACTTCTCCGGATCGGCGGGCGTCTCCCAATGGAACTGCTTGGCCACGCGCGACCAGAACTCCGTCGGATTATCCAGCGACTCCTGGTAGAACTTCTGGTACTCCTCGAAGCTGGATATGTAGGCGTTCTGGCTGATGGCCGGATTCGGATCATATATTGATTTTTCCGCAGGCATTTTGTCGGTTTTGTTTGTGTTTACTACTTGGGTACTTTTTTTAAAGATTCTCCTTGGGTCTAGAAATGATCCTGCTTTGCAATTATCCTTAGCTTAGTGTGTGTGTGGGGTGTGTTATTGTTATTATATTTCTGGGGTTGGTTCTCGAGCAGCACGCGCTTCTCGCACCGCACGGAATGAGTTCTTTTTGAGCACTGACCATTCGAACGAGCGAGCCAGAGCTTTTCGCCTCCGTCGGGACAGCTTTCGGAGGGTAAAGCTTCGGCGGGCACGCTCTTCAAGTTCAATCATTATCATCACATCCACCAGAATCGTGATGATTTCTAGGCGCGACTTGAGACATCCTTATCAAAGTATAAGCACGGCGTAACTTTCCAGAGAGGTAGGTGTGTCCATCATCAATCAGGTGATGGCGATGCCCGTGGCGTGTGCCATCGCCCGTCCCGGCAACAGTTTTTTAATAGATTTTCCAAATCCAAGCACGCCGTTCCAAGCTGATCCGTATCATCTCCAGGAAATTGAGTGATTCTTAACCCCTCTCACTCCAGACTCTCTTGGTCTATTGGAGTGAGTGTTTCGCTTATCTTTGAGTGATTCCGGGCAGGTTTCTCTTCGGCCGCAGTCTCTTCGGTCTTATCGGCTAGAAGGTTTCCATGGGGGAGCAGACTCAGTCTGGGACACTGCCACCCGCAGGTCAAGACGCCCGATTTAAATATAATATTTGGCTTTACTGTCGATTCTTATTCGTAACAAGTGTCAGAGCTACAACAACGTGTGGGATGGCGATGAGTTTTTGTGTGTTTTTCGAGTGATTGTGAGAAGATAACAAATGCTGGGTCTCTGCTCGCTGGCTGGCTGCTGGCTTGGTCTAGTGATCGGCACTGCCTTTCACAAATTCTTTGTACTGTTCCTCGGTCATAAGGGTATCGAGTTCCTGGGGATTCTTTAGGTCAACCTTGAAGAGCCAACCTGCAAGGAGAAATAATCTTTGATTTCAAGGATCTCAATAACCGATTTATGTTTATCTTACCCTTCTCGTAACAGCTGCTGTTCACCAGGGCCGGCGTGTCCTCCACCTGGGCGTTCTTCTCCGTTACCTTGCCGCTGACCGGCGAGTACACCTCGCTGGCCGCCTTCACGCTCTCCAGGGCTCCGCACTCGTCGTTCTGCTTCAGCTCCGTGTTTGGTTCCGGCAGCTGGGCGAAGACCACGTCGCCCAGCGACTCCTGAGCGTAGCTGGAGATGCCCACGATGGCATTGTTCCCGGATACCAGTTCCACCCACTCATGGTTGTTCGTGTAGCGACGTTCTGGGGAAGATTACAGATTACAGTTTGAGGACCAGTGCTTTCACAACTGCAACTGCTGTGTTGCATAAACTATAGCTTACCCGCGGCCAGCAGGCTGGTCAGGTGGAGACTGCGCCCCTGGACGGCGGCGAGGGGCGTGGTGCGCAGCTGGCGGGCCGCCTGGAACCCGATCCGTGTCAATTTCGAGATGAAAACCATGCTTTTCCTAGTCAAAAACAAGCGAGCGACGGAGGCGACTGTGTGCCGGTCAAGTGAATGTACGATCCGATCCCGGGGGTGTTTCGGTGACAAGTGAGCGGATTCAAAACACACGCGTTACGTTTAATGCCCGGCTCTCGGGACGAAAGTCGAATCTCGCCCGGCTTATCACGAAACCAACAATTTATATTTATTTGTGAACTTTTGTTTGACCCGACCAGTGCTGCCAACTCGTGTTTAGCTTTTGAACGAAGATATACAAACATATCGATATATCGAAAAAGTATTTGAGCGCTTGAATGATAAATTCAAAAAAGATTATTTTACTGTAACGGCAATTCATTAAAATTAAAATTAAGACTTATAATCTGTTAAATCAGTTAAGTGAAATGAATACCACCTCTTAGATTCCCGTACTAGGTAATTAGCCTTTTCAGACTTTTAAAAACAAAACATACAAATATTTGCAATTAAAAACTGCAAATGACTGCTTTACTTAAAATGAGAGATAAAAATGATTTATATTGCATGAGTAAATAAAATATATACAATTAACCTTTACCCATATGTTATTTTTTACGATTTCCCATAAAAGAACAAAGTAGCGAGCTAATTTTAATTACGTCTTTGCTTTCCTTCCTTTCTGGCTAATCTCTTCCCAATTAAATAGTTGCTGGGGGCCGTTTTTCATGTTAATCGGCGACCCGAGCCTTATCTGCATTATGAAATATTTAATTTATAAAAAAAAGGAAAACAAATACCATTCGACTGGCGGTGCAAACAACTATGACTGTTTAATATATGTACAACTGCACACACTTATTTTGTTATTAACATGCAAATAAATAGGAATAACATGTACAACATCCGTCGTCATACTGATAAAATTTGAACTAAACTTTAGCTGTCACTTGGGGATTATTTGAGAATTATAATATGGAACGAGGGGGCTTTGCGGAGGCGCCAAACGTCTTAGTACTGGGGATGGCGCAGAATGCCATTGGGACTCGGTGCTGGCGAGTAGTCGGGCATCGGGAATCCCGCCGTCGCTACCACAACCGTCTCCTGCACCGGAGTCTGCGTGGTCTGGCGCACCGGACGACTGGCCTGGGGATTGGGAGCCGGGTACTGCTGGAAAGCGTTGATGTCCCGGAAGCGGCGGTCCATTAAATTGGAGTCCATCGACATGTGCGCCGCTCGGATGATGGCGTCCTCGTTAACCTCGATGGTCTCCGCAGTGGAGCGGTTGTCCGGAACGTAAGCTGCGTTGCTGTACGCTGCGTTGTTATACGCCTGGATTTCCACCCTAAGACGTGGAACGGGTATTAGGTTAGGGTTCAGAAGGATATTAGTTTTCACTTACTTCTCTTCCTCGTAGGCGCGAATGGGTGGCCGGGTGGTCAGAATATCATTTGAATCCTTGCGGGGATTATACAAAGTATCCTGTGAATGATGAAACGTTTTAAGTATTTTCCGGGAATCTTTCTGTGATCCTCAAATCAATAGAAATAGTGTCTTATAGCTTGTATAGTGTCTTATTTTTGGGCATCATTTCAATTGATTTTAAGCCCACAGTAATTAGTCTAATTTAAAATTCGTAAATATTTCATGATACGCCTCACTTCGTAGATTTCCACAATATTATTTTTAATGGAAACGCCTTGAAATGTTGCACTTCATTGGCAACTGATTATTAACACTGATACTAAAAATGGAAAGATTTTCTTGAATCATATTGTGTATAGTTGCGGAGAACTGTCCTGAGACGGTACCCCCGCACTGAGAACCCAGCGTTAGCAATCATTTTCCACGGCATTTCGGCGAACTGAGCCCGAAAACCCAGGAATCCGCTATCAGACGGCCCGAGGCAATTTATCGACGAGGCTTTCTTATCAGTGGTTACCATTACTAGCAACGAGCACCACTACCAACATGAGTTAATGGCGGCAAAGTGCTAAGTTTAGCCATGTCGTAGTCGTTGCCCGGCCGTAAGAATTTCACTTTCTGCGTTGTTCGAATATTTTAGCAGACAAATCACTTAAATATGAATCGAAAACGGAATCGATTTCGGAATCGGGGGAGATACCGCGATGAGGTCATCCGCTGACCTCAGGTGACAACTTACCGCGCCATCCTTATCGGTGGCAATGCGCGTGGCTCGCACCAGCAGGTAGATGAGCAGGTGGAGGTTAACTAGCCACATAACGAAGCCCTTGAACGAGATGATCATCATCGAGATGGCGGACACGGCTCCGGCAATGAGGGTGGCAGCCATTGGAAGCACTTCACCAGCGTTCAATGTATTGGCATTGTACGTTAGAGCCTTCTCATTGAAGCGTCCGTAGTCTACGCCAAAGATCACTCCGGAGGCCACGTCCATACAGCAGATGGCGGCCACGAAGAAAGCCCAGGTGTAAATCGAGATCAGTGTACTCTTGGCGTTATCCTTGCGCACGCCTTGGAAGAATAATAGAGCAGAATGAAGGTGTATTAATTAAGGAATTTATCACTTGGGGGTTTAATGAGCCTCAGGAGTACCAAAATAATATTTACCAACTTTAATTAAAGCATGTGATTATTAAATGGCGTTGTTTACAGGTGATATATCAATCAGAAGCATAATTAAGTCATTAAATTTAAATGATAAGAGATTATAAATAATTAATAAAAGAGACAGTTAACGAATCATCTTGCAATTGATTACTCACTTATGTTTCTTGATTAACCGAAATAATTTAAATGATTAATTAAATCTTTTACATTATTTTCCACTTTAATTTAATTGACCATTAAAACTATTTTAACAAATTAGATTGGTTTAAATAAGGTTTCACGGTTTGACCTGGCCGTGCGTCAACAAGTTAAACCCAAATTTATAAAGAAAGAATATTTGCGGGGGAATAACCATCAATGAAATCGTTATACAACCTCTCATATAGTTTCAAAATTATATCATTAACTTTTGTTTATTTGGCTTTATGACGGGGCTTTTCATTTTATCATAAGTTAAGACTGGCTGCCTGATAAAAGAAATTCCATGATTTTAGCAAGTGAATCATAAAACGCTACGATACCTTTTCTTATATGCAGCTCATTTCCGCTTCCCTAGGTTCTCACAATCATACTCACAGGCTAATAGCACAATGGAAACGATGAGCCAGCAGACAGAGACCCCCAGGTAGACACAGTTCCAGATCAGCAATTGGTTCGAATCGAACACTGTCTTCACTGAGTCCAGAATAGTATAATCGAATTGCTGGAAATCGTTGGGGCTCATCTTGCAGCCGCCCTTGAAATACACATAGAAGAACACTGCCTTTACCATGCTCCCGTAGGTTAAATCATTCGTTATGTACAGCACACAGCTGTAGGCACATATTGCTGTGATGGTCAATCCAATCCAGATGCAGGACTGGACCTGTAGGGGGAAAATGATCAAATATTACAGTAAAAACTGGGTATTAGTTTTAGTCCTCCTAAAAACGGCATTTTTGAATTTCATACTTTTCTCTGACATGTCTGACCCTATGCATCACCATAACCAGCCAAATACTGAAATTATTGGAGCTATCTGGTTAAAACTCTCAGAGAACCCTCCCATCTGCAGCACATAAAGTATACAAATACAAAAAACTGATGGATTCAGACCATAATTTTACTAGAAGAGAAACATCCTTTAGGAGTAATGAAAAATACGTTAGAGAGGGCTTAAAAGTCCACTGTTCAGGGCTTTTAATAAGTGTTTTCTTCTTATAGTCACAATTGGTAACTAACATTCCCTATCTAGTTGTTCTTTTCAGTCGATTTGTTTACACACGTCAATCGCATGGACTGATTATCTGCATATCTGTTCCTCTTGAAACGGGGAATCGCACCAAATGACTCAATGCTGATTATTTGGTCAGGTGGATGAGTACTTGTATCTCCAGCACAGCCAATTCCGGTGAGTGGTGTCAATGTCAATTCCAATGCCTTTCCTCCCTTATCGCGGAATGGGGAATGGGGTCGGGGTCACGCAGCTGCTTACCACTCCGAGAATTCCGGCCCAGAGTACGGCCGTTCTGAGGGAGCCAAAGTGCTTGATGCTCGGCGCCGGCGGTGAATACATTTTGCGGCGACTGTTCGGTGGCTGCTATATTCTTTATTCTATATTCACACGGATCAGACCGGAATGGATCGTTCGGGTTGAGTGCGCTTTTGCAGTACGCGACGTCGAAGTCCGTTGACCAACTGAACGATCGCCAATTATTTTCACGACGCGAGTTCGCAACTCGTTTATTTTCCCGATAACCTAGCGATAATGGTTCGGTTTGAATTACGGCTTTCGGAATGTGCCAATTGTCCGCGGAGGCTTTTATTTCTATTTCTATATTTCAATTCAATTTAGCTCGATTTTTCGAGCCAGTATCCGTTCGCTGTTCGTTTCGTTCGTTAACTGAACGCTGTGTTTTTGGTCGAAACATTTATCGGGCCTTAGCTTGTGGGGCTGCGTTCTGCGTTCGGATGGTAAATATTATATTATCGGTACTGATAAGACGGAACCCTTACCTCACCCGGCCAGAAAAGAGGAGTCACGGCATCGACAAGCGTTTTCGCTTGGCCGAATGTGGGAGAATGTGAGTTAAATCGAATGGCTATAATTGGAGCAAACTGCAATCTTATCGGACTCCTGTATTAGCACATTAGTGATGTCGCCCTTATCATTGCGTAAATAGTTGTATTCCGCTGCTTACCTCATTTGCCAAACATTTGAATTATTTGCAGTAGCAGTAGGAATTTTCAAAAGAGCCCGCGCAAATGCGGCCTCTGGTGGCTGCTAATGGAACCATAGCGGCATGACAGACCGGACACGTCATTGGCTAACAGGCTAAATCAAGCCAATAATATTTATCATTTTAAATAGGACCATAATAAAAAGAAATCTATTCATAAAATCACATTTTAAAAAAGGTAACTTAAATACACGTGCCATATTTTTTTATTATACATTTCCTGTACCGTCATGCAACTGCAATGCTGTCATACTTTTCTTCGTCTGAACGTGGCTACCCGCCCGACCAGCCGCCATTTCCGTAGAGTGCGAGCAAGACGACTAGCTGGCGCAACGATGCGATGCCAGGGCAGCGAGCGTGCTTGCGAGCGAGACGACTAGCTACTGACGTCGAGCACGGCTGCAAAACATACGCATTTTTAACCCTAAAAAATACAGCACCGAGACTTTAGTACAGTCAAAGTGACGCCGCGACAACCCAGAACGAAGCGAGAACCGAATTGAAAACCGACAGAGATTGTTGTTTCTGGTGCACAAGTGCTGTGTGGCTGTCCGTAAAAATAGCCAGCGCGAGTAACGCCATCGTAGGAGCCCAGCCCAGTGCCCCGCAAAAGCGCCGTTCGTCGTAATCGCCGAATAACAGAAAAGAGCGGCTTGAAGTTGCGCGTGTTGCGCCCAAAAGATTCCGTTCCGCAGACGACAGCGAAGACCCCGGCAGCCCCACTACGGCCACGGCGTGCTCACCGCACAATGAACAACCAACTGAACCCGGCCACCTACCGCAAGTTCAACAATCTGCTCAATAGCGGAGCAGTCACTGTTACCGGTCCCAGTCAGCCGCGCATCCTCAAGACGACGCGTCTCGTAGTGCCCGGCGGGGGCGGAGGCGGCGTCGCCAGTGCCTCCGCCGGCGGATCGCTGGCCCAGCAGCAGCAGGCGGGCAGCGATGCGGACGCGGGCATCGGAGTAGGCGGCCTGGCCACGCGATGCTACATCTGCGACGAGCGCTGCGAGCCGCAGACGTCGCTCACCGAGATGAGCACCACCCACACCGCCACCAAGTTCCCAAACAAATTGGCTCAGTTGGTGGGCGAGGGCTTCTTCGTGATTGTCTGCGGCGAGGATTACGTGTGCTCGCGCTGCACTAACCTGGTCAACTACTACGACCGGCTGGAGAATGACGTGGAGCGCGTAAAGACGAACCTGATCAGTCTGCTGAACAAGAAGTATGCCATTAACGAAGATCTGGGAGGCCTGGAGGCGAGTCCGCCGCTGAAGATGCAGAAGATGGCCACGGGCGCCGCCAATCGGTCGCTGGAGGAGAGCCCGGGCTCGGATGCATTACGGACACGCAAGGTCGTACCGGGCACACCAGGTGAGTCTAGACCCCAAGTGGATTTCAATGTAATTCTTTGCTAATTACCATTGTTTCGCAGTGGGCCCAGCTAAGATCGCTCCCGGAACGCCCCAGAGCAGCGCCCAGGGCACACAGACGGTACAGCGCAAGGCCACCAAAATCTACAAGTGCACTTCGTGCGACTACAAAACCTCGGACATGCGGTTGTTCAACACTCATTACGAGACCTGCAAACAGCAGACGTTCCAGTGCAAGACCTGCCGCAAGATCTTCCCGCACTTCGGGGCAATGAAGCAGCACATGGTGCGCGATCACAACACCGCCATGGACAACACTTGCGCCATGTGCCACATAAACTTTGTGAACGAAGCCAGTTTGCGCAGGCACATGGAGACCAACCATGCCACCAATGTGCTGGTGACCAGCACCACCACCATACCGGCGGCCGCTGCTCCGGTGGCCGCAGCAGCGGCTGCAGCTGCTGCCGCTGCTTCCGAGAACCTGAACGTCTCTGCCGCCTCTCTGTTTTCGTGCAACCATTGCCCGTTCAAGTCCACTGATAAGGGCGTACTAGACGAGCATATGCGTAAGCATGTCGCCGGCAAGCCAAAGCCATTTAAGTGCCGTCTGTGTTCGCAGCGATTTGAGACGCGCGAGGCGGCCACTGTGCACGCGAAGCAGCATCAGACAAACTTCTTCAAGTGCGGCACTTGCTCGATGACCTTCCCCAAGCGTGAGCTGCTCGTCAAGCACTTCGAGGTCCATCAGAATCCATCCGGGGCGGCGGTCTCTCCTAAGCCGGCTGTTACCCAGAACTTGAACACTCAGAAGCTGCTCCAGGAGACCATTGACGAGGCACTAAGCGATACAGTGCCGGCTTCCTCAGCTGGAGGCGCTGCAGCAGTTGTGGCTGCCGGCGAGGCGGAGAACAACATCCGGTTCTTCTCATGCAGCATCTGCTCGTTGACCTTTATCCAGGAGACGTACTACAACCACCATATGGAGACCCACAGGCGTGACAAAAAGGGCGCTTCGGCAGGAGGATCTGGAGCCCTTAATTCGGCAGCCGCGGCACTACTGAGCGACGAGCCCGGCGACGCAACCGGCAAGGCTGCTGAGGAGGGCGGCGAGCAGAGCGCCGAGGCAGACATTGAGAGCCTGTTCGAGAAACTGCACTCGGACAAGAACGAGAGCGGTGAGGCGAGCAAGGCTGGCAGCAAGGGCGGCGAAATGGTCATCACCTCGCAGGAGGGCAGCGGCGGCATAACCTTCAACATAACCATACCGCAGCCGGACGGCGACCAGTCGCAGAAGGATTCACCCAGTGCCACAGCTCCAGTTTCGGTTAGCATTGACATGCCGAATCTGGATCAAGCCGAGGACGAGTCCCAGTCGCAGGGCAGCACCGACGTCAAAGGCGGCGAGAGCGGCGACAACGCCTCTGCCGACAGCAAGTCCACTGCAGCTCCTGTTTCCATGCCCAGTCTTGACGATGACAACGAGGCGGCCGCTGCCGAAGCTGAGGCAACGGAGGAAACCAAGCCGGCCAGTAAAGCCGGTCAGGAGAAGTCTAAGGCCAAGCCTGAGGAAAAATCGGCCAAGGAGAAGGAGGCCGTTACCGCTGCTGCTGCCGAGGAATCGCAACCTTCTGCAGAAGGAGAAGCAGAATCAAAGCGTGAAGCCACGGATACGCCCACAACCGAGTCGGAGGCCGCTGCCGCGACCACAGAAGGTGCTGAGTCGGTCGAGGGCGAAGTGACCGCTGGCAACGGTGGCGAGGGTGAGGCTGGCGAAGCTGCCGGTGGCGAGCAGCAAGTGGCGATGGAACTGGACGAGGCCATGCAGGCGCAAGTGGACGGCGGACAAATCAAGTTCATTGTCAACGAGAACGGCCATTTGCTCCAGCTGGACAATCACATCCTGACAGACGCCGAGGGCAACCAGATTATTGTACAGGATCCCGAGCAAATCCAGCAGCTACTGCAGAGCGTGGGAGTCCTACAGTCCGGCGAGGGACTAGAAGGCGAAACCCTACAGATGATGACCGACGGCAGTGGCCAGATGGTGCTCGTCCATGGCGACAACAACGAGCAGCAGTTGATCGATGCCTCTTTGCTGAACTCCGAGGGGCAGCTGATCATTCAGCAGGGCCAGGATGGTGAGGAGGGAGCCCATGTCATCAGCGAGGATGGTACCCGCATACCGGTGTCCGTGTCATACACGGAAGATGGCCAGCCCATCGTACAGGTCCAGCAGCAAGTCCTGGAGGCAGCGCAACAAGCGGCGGCGGCGGCAGCCGGCGGATCTGGCAGCGCCGACGAAAAGGATTCGGCAGCTGCGACGGCCGGCGAAGAAGTGCAAGTGTCGGAGGCATCCAGCGCTACGGCATCCACCACCGTTGTGGCCACCAGCACAGCCAGCAGCAGTGGCGGAGCCTCCGGCGGAAGCTATTTCGCTCTGGAGGAGTTTGCGGAGACGAAGGCCGACTAGGATTGGCCCTAGGAGAGGGGCCGTGACCATTACACCATACTGGCAAGCGACGAGGACTGGTGAGTGTGTGCTGGATCTCCCCTCTAAGAAAGATATGTAATCAGACCTATTCGTTGCAGGTTTTAGCTGTGGGCGCGATGAAGGTCTCTGGAGGACTTTCGCAAACGCAGCGTTTAACCAACTGTAAACACATACCTTAAACCTACATTATTCAAGCAAATCAAATCCGGAATTGTACACGAAGACAGATTCAACTTATATATTTACATTCAGCATATGTATTTAACACTCCAGTTAACTGTAAACGATTTCTAATCCTCGTTTCTGGCTTGCCCGACCCAGACGATAGCAGTAGATCTATCCCAACCACCAAGCCAATCCATAAAATTGTTCATTCGGTCCGTTCCGCACTCGGCTGCCCCAGGGATCTCAACCGAGACCCGGCACCTAAAATCGCATCAGATGATTGGTAACGCGCTCTTGTCTCGGACTTGGAAGGTAACTAGGTTTAGTTTTTAGTATAGGCAAAGTGTAAACTGCAAAGATGAAAGCAACAGCAAGCAAACAACATGCCCTACATATGTGTAAACATAGTTTTATGTGAGATACTTGGATTATGATGATGATTATGTTTAAAATATACAAACACCACAACAACACACAAATACACAATTACACCTAATAAAAATCGATTGAAAAACGGAAGAACGACTTACAAACCCTTGAACTTGTCGTGTTAGGTGAAGGCCACTTGTAACCCACAGTACACAACACACACCCAGAAATATATAAATAGATATATACGTCAAGCAACTTGAAATATATGATTGTAAAGATGTGCAAATGCGAAATCGAGCGAACATCAATTTCATGCCCCTGCTTACTTTGTGTGTTGTGATCTTTGGAATTCGGCATGCATGTAAATCAATTCAGATAAGATAACTAAACACGGCGCCGATGAATATAGATGGCTCATAAGTCAGACAGTAACCCCAGAGTTTACATAATGTCAGCACCAATCCGAGCATTCATTTGTTTGCCGCGTCTAGCGTGGGGGCATCGACCTCTAAAAGTAGATTAGTGACTTATCGAGTCCGAGGGGGTTTCTTAAAATTCATATTTTTCAATATATCCAAACTTTCGACTCGTTCTTAATTACCCAACACCTGTTGGCCGACTATTGATGTGCGTTTAAATTCGGTAGGTAGTTGATTAATAAGATTTAATACTTAGTTAGATGCTAAACTCCCAGCGGTGGCATTAAAGCAGTTTAGCCTGTCGTTAAAGCCTTATGAATGCTCGTTCCGATCCATAAATCAGCGGCACCGTTGTTATTTTGAGTCTGAGACTCACTGCAACCTGAACTGGCTTGGCACGTGGACAAGATTCCCATATGATGATCAGATAGAACGAACCACTAATGTTTCTTTGATAGTTTCGGGGACCTGGGAATCTCTCACGGAGACGGAGACAAATTGGGGGTCTTCGCCTGCCGGTTGTTGCCCATTCATCAAACTCCCGAGCATGCTTAAGAGCTTAATGGCGCTGTTGAGAGCGCCAGATCAGATAATCGAACCCCGATATGAATAATTCATATTTATGCTAAGCATGCGGGAATGGGCGATATTCTGGCAACTTACTGGCGGATCGGATGCAGCGGTAGCAGTTTATTTACATGGCGTGAACCCGAACTAATCTCTTGGTGATACATGAATGTATAGGCTTCCCAAGGCCGGAACCAAATTGGGGGATTAATTTGAGGCGAGCATCAATCAGCAACTTGTTTCGGTGACATTAAACGGTGTCAACTCAATTTGGTTTATTAGTCTGGTTACATAAAGTCGCTCTTGGCGGAGACTGCGACTCGGTCAATATTATGCAACGGCCTTAATTAGGCGACCAAATGCAAATGAATCGGCGACAGGCGGGCAATCTTCTCGTGGATTATTGCTCGAAAAGCGAAAGCCGTTCTTAAAGACAAGGTCGCGCCGATCAGAGGCGGAGATCGTAGATCGGAGATCGCTGTGGAGCAGCATGACATTTTCTTGAACAATGAGAAGCCAGGCCAAAAGTGAGCTGCTGATGAAAGCTGACATTTGGCGGATCATTAGCATAGAAAACATGATTTCGACTAGTTATGCAGTCCATAAATCTTAGATTATTTCGCAGGGAATTCTTAAAATATTTCCTAAGCAACGTTCTCGGTTTCTACACTGTGGGAAAAAAGATCAAGAATTTATAGTGATATGTATTGCCAGAGTAAAAGTTGTTTAGTAATATTAAAAACACTTCCTATAAATTATTCAATATCTACCAATCTTGAGAAGTAGAGAAGAGTTCTCAAAACCTTCATTCAGTACACTCACCGATTTCTTGGCTATCTTTTGAATTTCCCATCGGATTGCATTTTATTTTTACCTTGAAAACGCAGCTAAAGAATTTCAGCAACTGGTCTCTCATATTACTTTTCCAGGTTCCGTATGCGACTTTTAATTGTTATTTATTGGTCGAACTTCCTTCCTATAGATGAGCATTCCGGACATCCAGAACACTGCTCAATTAAACCTAGTACTTTATTTATATTTCTAGAATATTTATTGGCTTGCTATATATTTTGGCATGATTTTGTTGCTGGCGTTTCGCGGGTTCCATTTGCATGGGGAAACGATAAACATAAATACGAAATTTAAATATTCCTCAACTGTAATCGACGGCTATTTACGCGTCGACATATAATTATTGTGTTTTTGCACGATTCCCTCTCCTACCAGCGTCGCGATCTCCGCTCGTCCACCGGCGGATGCGTGGCGATGTACTCCAACTGGCGGATTACATGCAGCGGAATGGCCGGAATCTGGTCTCCGGTGGGCTGGTAGCCATTGGCATCGGCCACGTACGAGAAGGTCACCGGAATGCCCTCGAGGGACACGTACTGAACCACACCCACGGCTCCATTCTCGTTTCCAGCCCCCTTAGTGGTAATCCCATTCGTGGTCTGAAACTCGAAGCTGTAGTGTCCAGCCGGACTGGGCGGGTTGTTGCGGTAGAAGATGGTTCTGGCCGCGGATGCGGGAGCGCCGGCCAGGCAGTGATGCAGGTGGAAAAGGGCCAGGAACACCACAAGCTGCTCGGGCGGTTCGGGGATGGATTAATGGAGGCGAATCACTACTACACAACAAGACATCGCACAAACCTTGCCGGACGACATCATCATCTTCTCCTAATTAAAATTATTCCAAATGTTTGTTTTTACGGTCCGTCGGAGAGTCTTGAACCTGAAACCGAAAGCGAACCTGAATCGAAATCAGTATCCGAGCTAAGTCCGTTATAATCAAGCAGCAACTGCGACGCGATCTGCTGCGCTCGAAAGTTCATTTGAAACTGGCCAAAATACATTTGGGCTGGTCCAAAAGGAGGAAGCTTTTGACTTCAAGGGGGGATGCTCGTGCCAAATGCCGAGCTCTCTGGGAACAGTTCTCGGAATCCCAGACGAGGAAGCGAAGCTACTCTACAGCATAGCTGCCGGGATCGATGCAGGCGCAGCATCTACATATCACCATCGCCCAGCTCCAAAAAGACAAGTTCGAAGAGCCCGGGAATTGATTTATATTGATTTTGTGCTAATGCCGGCCATTATCGCCTGACAATGAAGTTGTTTTGGAATCGGATTTTTGATATTTCGGGGTCCATTTGTAGGTGTGCCTGCATAGCAGGCCCAAATGAAATCGAAAGCTATGCACAGTGGTTCGCGTTCATGATTCACAGGCGATCGGCTTTCGGAGATTCCGCCGCGACTGACAAATCGTTGCATTTAGCCATTAATTTATTATAATCAAATTCTATTTTCGGCTGCTGTAAAAGGTCATGGTTGAACTTGAGCCTTAACTAAAAAGCCAATACCAAATATATTAATTTGATTTAATGAGGCGTGCTAAATATGCATATAATAAGTCAATTTTGATTATTCCATTAGGTTTTTGCGATTTAAGCGAAACTGGAAATGCTAAGAGATGAATGATTCGGCTTTTGAACTGAGACAAATATCTTATGTTCTTCCGTTGGGGGTTGCAAGACCCTTTGCATTTTGAGACCGCTCCGAACCAGTGTGCGGAATGTGGAGCTATGCAGACCTAGACCTTGCACGAGTTGATTTGCATAGCCCGGGGGCCTTACAAGTCGCCGCCGGCCCGTCAAGGTGTCGATCTGCAGAATCAATCAGTCCATCAATCAGAATCCATGGGAGCCGCCTGCTGCCTAATGACATTTGCTTTGTGTTTGTTTGCGTCTCTAACTATTTGTTAATTAAGAAACAACGCCTCTGTGTGACCGGAGATTTACATAGCAAAAGGGGCACTCGCCGGAGATGAAAGCATGAAGCGAAAATAATCTTCGGCTAATTTTCAGACATAAATCTTCAAGTCAAACGAGTCGACGAGATCTTTTCGCGGACAACATTAATTAAGTAACACAAATCGACGCCAAATAGTTTAGCCTTAGAATCGCTTGCGAAACACGCAAACACGAAAAACTAGAAAACCGGAGACCAAACTGAAAGCCAACAACTGCCTTATCCAGTTCTCCTTCTGCCATCCGACGACGATCATCTTCTCCGGCCGCGATGCGTGTGAGAACTATTAGAGATAGTTGCTGCTGCTGGCCGCAGAGTCATCCTCCCCGGCTCCCCCTGGGGCGCTTCTGACACTTCGCTGTTGAGAACATTAATTAAGGCATATGGTTATTTGGGCAAAAACAACTGCTGCTTATGCTGAATGTTCCTACGGAATTACCATAAACATAATGTATGCCTCTGCAGCCGCCACTCAAATGGAGCAGAAACAAAAGACTGAGGCAACGAACTCGATGCGACTCAGTCGGCCGAGAGCCAGAATCAGTCTTTCTTGGAACCTGTAAAGCTATAGAACGGCGAGAGACACGGAACTGTTTCCGTTCAGCCTGATTAACAAATCAAAGATCGTTAAATATAATTCTGTTAATCCAAATTCCTAGCCAGAGAGCCAACTAGCCAGCTTCTTATAATTTTGATGGCCTATTTTCCGTGATTTTATCGCATTCGCTGGGATTTTTATGGCCATAATTTGCATTCGCTTCACGACATGAAAAGGCTTTAAAAAGTTATATTAATAATTTTTTGTGTGGCTGCCCCTCAGAACACGCTGGGCGGGAGCCGAATGCTTCCGTGTTGGGACCCCAGGTGGTACATTGTACGATCTATCATCGCAAGTTGCGTGTAAAAAAGTGTATATACACACTTTTACTTAGCGGCTACACACTAAACATTAATCTATTTCCATTTAAATGAGCTAAACAAGTTCTGTGATTGGTTTGCGACCAAATAAACAACAAACTTGGTGAAATGCAATAAGCAACGGCGACAAAAACTTGTATTTTTAATTCCATCCAATCTATCCGAGTTTAGTGCCTTCCGCTGCAGACTGACCATAAGCACATTGAAATCGGAACCTCCTGCCATCATAAATTCAAAACGAAATTAGCAGCGGATCTTGAAGAACTCGAGCTACTTAGCACCTTATGGTCTCTTTTTCATTAGCTTCTGACGTATGGTGTCATAAAAAATATGAATAGGCAAACATGGGGCGCCGGATAAACGGAAATGAATCTCTTAACCGACGTGACCTGCCGTCGCTATCTAGAATCCACTGGGCAGGGACTGCTATATAGCTATGGCAATAGCATCGCCGCAGAGCAGAGCCCATTTCGGTGGCTAAATACAAAAGATGAAGCCAGTAAGATATTGGCATTTGGATATGCTTATTAGATTTTCGACGCTTACGCTTTTTGCCCCGCGATGTTTTCCTCGTATAAATCCGAAAACAGCAGCTGGCCGGATTGGCAGTCCGGTGGCTAACTTTGAACCTCGCAGACGTCGCTCCGCAGCGGATCGAACCTTTTACAAGTCGGTATCGGTATCGGAATCGCATCGAGGAATATATTCGTGGATAATTGTAAATCAAAATCGTTTCCCAACGCCCTTTGCCGAGAGTGTGTGGTGCCATCTTTGTGTGTGCGAAATTATAAACGAGGAAATTTGAATTCGAGACAAATATGCGATATTTTGTAAGCATTTTTGGCCCTGAGCCCATCTGTGTTCCCGATCTGATATCTCTGTGATTTCGGCTGATAAGACCTCTCTTTGGGTTTCAGCTCGTGGGATGGCTGGTGGTCTTGGCCCTGATCATGGTGGTGGAGTCGGACTCCCGCCTGGTGAGAATTCGCCGCATCCGGAGATTGGTGGGTGGCGACGAGCGCGATGCCCAGATCACGGACTTCCGGGTATCGCCACTGGACGACGAGGGTGTGTTTAAGTACGCTTTCAAGACAAGCAACGGCATCGATGTCCAGGCGGCCGGCAATGCCCTGGAGACGATTGGCATCTACAGCTACACGTCGCCGGAGGGTGTGCCCATCGAGACGCGCTACATAGCCGACGAGCTGGGCTTCCATGTGGTGGGCCGCCATCTGCCGCAACCCCCGCCCACGCCGGACTACATCCTGCGATCCTTGGAGTACATTCGCACCCACACGGAGGACGGCAAGCTGAAGCCGCACGTGTTCTGAAGTGCCCGGCGGCGCGAGATCAACTTCAATCCGCATATCCTCATCGAATTGGATGCAAGTGTCCAAGAAGAAGGCTGACCATACCCATAGCACGTACTAATCGCCAACTAACTAAGACATTACCCTCCAATCTAAGCTAAGCCAAGATCGTTGCTAGTTGTTGTAAGCTCCAAAACTGCGCAAATGTATTTCCCCATTATTCTTGTACTACCGCTCTGGACCTTGAGGCGGTTCTGCCTGGGCCATAAATCAACCCATCCGTCGATTCTTCCGCGGCGTGAATTTATGGTATCTGCGAATGGCGACTGCGACCATAGAGAGCAAACAATGGCACGCCCAAACACAGAGTCTCCGCACGATTGACCCCAACGAATTCTAGCTTGTTATCCCATTAACTGCAAACAGCTTTATTTGTCTGCGTCTCTGCCTGTCGTCTGATTAATATTTACGTCTATTCTCAGATATGGAAATTTGAAAACGATTGAAAACTGGATGGAAATGATTCCGCGATTCGATGACTTAATAGTATATACGGAAATTTCTATCTGCAGAACAAAGCGCCGGGCAACATTTGCAAAGTTTCGAAGAAAAAGTTCGGCTCGCTCGACTTTAAATGCGACTCACACATATTTTTTAAGCCACCAATTAAACCATGCAAACTTGCGAAAACATTTGTCCAACCGATGTGTGTTTTTCTTCTCCGGTAGCCTAAAAGTATACATGGTTTGTTTTTTCAGCCAGCTAACACAACACAGAGTGACCCAGTTCATTAATTAACGTATTAATCAATTGAGACCACTGTTGGTCAGATGTCGAACAACTTAATACTTTTTGGTCGGAGGATGCCGGTTTAGTCGCTAACAACTTCCCAGAAAATAGCCCGGAGTTCCCGACTAACAAATGGCCGGTATTTGCATTGTTTTTTTCTTCCATAATGGTCTAATTTAAATGTGAATAGAAAATAGAAGCTTGAGTTTAATGAACTATGTATATCAACATTATCAAAGCATGAGATATTCTATTATGTTGATATACCTACTATTTTGAAGTTCAAAAGTAAATTCTTCTTTTATTCTCATTTCGAAAATGTTTAAAGCTTTAAATTATATAAAAAATGGTCAATTATATCAAATACCTATAATACAGTATAGCTGAAGCCGTTTTAAAGTCTTCGCTTAGCTACTCCCTTAGGGCATTATTCAGTTGTTATCAAACTAGTGCTCAAAAATATGTATATGGGTAAGGTATAAAATTATAAATACCCGCAAGTAAAAACAGCTAAACAGGTTTTTACTATTCGCCGGTATATTTAGGAATTTATTTATGATACGCTTATTTTTAAGGGGATTCCGGTTCAGATTTAATAACTGAATTACTGATATACCGGTGATATATCGCGATATTTAGCCGATATTTTTAGTAATTCAGTCATTCAAGTTTGTTATCGATATTGCAAGATATAGTCCATCTCCAACCATCTCGAACGACTGAAAGAACATTTCTGGGACTCCCATATAAAATCAGAAGAAAATATGCCACTTAAATTAAACGAAGCGCTGAAAATTCTTTCAGAAGGTCTACCCAAACCCTCGAAGCCCGAGCATAAACTATATATTCAGGATGCAGTCGACATATCAGAGAAGATAAATCTGGAACTAATTAACATGAATTCTATTTTCAAGGGAACAGTGAGTAACTGGGAAGACACATGTAAGTCGCAATTCCTATGAACAATCTTTTAAAAAATTCTGAAAATTATTAATAACATCTTTTTTTCGGGTTCCTTTTGGCATTTACGAATACGTATATTTAAAAATATTTTACAGGCACTTACCTTCTAAAGGATATTTACAAAATATGGATACCTTTTCTTCGCATCAACATGCCATTCAAGGTAGAGCCTGAGCTAGTTAAGCCTCATCCATTAAGAGTCTATAAGCTTAAGACGTCTGCTTACCATCCAGCAGTTGAGAACGGATATGTCAATGGCCTCAAGCTAACCAAACTGTTCTACTGGGATATGAGCCAAGCTATCAAAAGACTGGGCAAGGTCAATTGTAAAAGTGGAAAGACATACAGCTGCCTCCATACTGAGTTTACCGAGTATGACGGAAAGCAATTTTTAAAAATAGTTGTCCAGGAACAAGAAGCCCAGGAAGCCCCCTCAATTTTGTACCAATTCAATGTAGTTTTTACTTTTTCTCAGGAATCTCCAAGTTATTCTTTCTTTTTTGATTTCTTTCACCAAACTGAAAAATTAGTTTATAACGCAATGGCAACCAAAATTTCAGAAATGGTAAACAAGATTAATATATTGTTGCTCCAACTGCATTTGGATTCGTCTTTAACAGTCGAAAAAATGCATAACATAACATCATACGCAATTTTGCGCTCAAAAGAAGACAAATTTGAAGAGATCCTGCTCGAGGTGAGATTACTTTCAGATTTATAAATATTTATTTTCCTAATAAGGTTTATATTTGTGTACATATATTTTCCAGGCCATTACTCGTTTCATTCCGTTCTTAAAGAATCCAGGACCCTTAAAGACGGCTTACGGAAAATTATGGCAATACAAGCAAGCCAATTCAGTTAAAGTGTCGGAGCTTAAGGCAGTTTTTGGCATCCAGTAATTAAACATCATGGTGTAACATTAAAATATAACGACTTGAAGCCACTTTGATGGGAGGAATTTTTATTTGGACTATGGAAAACCCTACAACTTGGTGTTCCCGACTCTAAGGTGCTTAAACACAATGCACTAAGGGAAAGTTCATAATTTAGCTGGTAACTGAGACATACTGATTATACGTTACCACCAAAGGGCAATGATTTCAATGTGCGGATGATGATGATGCGTATAAGATTTCCATTTGTTGATCCTGAATTTAAAGCTAGTCTATATGGCATTACCTCACGCTGTGGCGTTCGAGGGGCTTATCGATCTGAAAGCCTATCAACGATACTGTGGGATTTGTTCTAGCCCACGAACAAATCGAGAAGCAGGTCATTAAGGTCATTTACAATCATTAAGTTCAAGTTCGGAACATTTTCCTATTCGCTTATATTTCCTTGGTTCTGGTTGGATGCCTAACTGAGCACCAGGATGAATAAATGTTCAGTCGAAGCTGAACAGTATTGCAGGACAGCAAACTTCCGTTGATGAAGCCCAATCCAAGATGAAAACAAGGCTCGACAAGATATAGAGCCAACCTGGATAAACTGCCTACAGTTCCACGAAGGCAGCATGTATCCCAAAGTTCGAGCAGGTCGATTTTAGATACTTCTACAAGGAGAACAAAATTAAACTGTCGTTTTATACTGTCTTGGACTACGGCAAATTCCTGTGACCCTCTACAGTTTCCCTGCTTTCTGAGTCCGCTTCACCGCCCTCTAAAGATTGTATACCCTTGTAAACTTATATTCCTGTATCTCGTCTTTATTAACGATAACTCCTAGTGCGACCTACGAGGTAGATCTCTAAATAACAATGACTGGTTAAGGACTTGTGGTGATGGTATTGCTACTCCCGTTTACTGCTGATCCTTTTGGGCGGGCGACGGAGGATGGGTGCGAATGTACTCCAGGGCACGCAGGATGTAGGCTGGCACTGGAGGCGGTGTGGGGAGGTGATCCCCCACCGGGTGGAAGCCCTCCTCGTCGGCGGTGTAGCTCAGCGAGATGTGCTCGCCCTCGGGCGACACATAGGCCAGGGCACCGCGCGCCCCATTGGCATTGCCTGCCTCCTGGTATTGAATGCCGTTGCTGGTCTCATAGGCGAACTGGTAATTGCCCTCCGCGTCGCTGGCCTCGTTCTGGAAGCTCCGGATCTGTGCGTCCTTGTTGATATTGTCGGCGCAGGCGCAGCCGATCAGAGCCAGGCAGAACAGCTTTAAGATTCGATAGCGAGACGATGGTCAGAGGACATCCGGTGGCAACTCGGCTGCAATACTCACATATTTGTACATCTCGGCAGAGTCTTAAAGAGTTTTGATTGAGAAGAAGGTGCGATGATGGCGCTGCTTGCAGTGCAACTGTTTAATTCGATCAGCTCAAGTGCGTCTTTTATATGGATGAGACCGAAAGAGACCCTTGTGGCTTCAGTTACAGGCGGCGCTCGAACGGGTTTTCGGCACCGAGGACCCCGCACTTCGGGCGGCAATAATTGGCAAAAACTTGTATTATCATACCACCAATAATGGAACAATAACAACAATGCTTAGCCGAACTATGGCTGAAACACATGAGTCATTTGCCAACAATTTTTATTGTATGCTTTAATTCGGTTTCAGTTTCGGTTTCGGTTTTTGATTCCACTAAAAGTAAATGCTAAATTGCGTACAAATAAAAATTGGTCTTTAATGCCTTCTCGCCTTCGGCGTCTTCTTTGGCTTCAGCTCATTCACAAACCGCTGGAAATTCCCCGTGAGATTTCTTGTTACAACTTTCAATTGGAGATGTGCCCTGGGCTCGAGGCTTCCATGGAGTGCAGAGTGTGGAGTGGACCTGACAGGTGCACACTGCCCCTGGAAGGCTGTTGAAATCATCTCGCGGACCGAGAGGGAGATGGAGATGGGCAAGGTCAGTTCACCTGGCAGCATGTCACCCGGAGCGCCGCCGAAGATCATCCAAGAAACCAGTGCAATGTGTGATCTTCTGATACCCTACATTTATGACTTTAATTAATTGTTTACTTTGAAGTCCGGCGATTTGATTAATTGCCACGGACCACCGATAAGATTGAACAAATTTATTTATTTAGCTTTTTTGTTGCGAAATTAGCGTAGCAAACATCTTCCGAAATCGGTGTTAATAGCCGAGAATCATTTTGGTCAACAAGGAAGTATTTGTTTAGCCCCAAAAGCCTGACTTGCCCCGGCTAGCAATTAAATGTGGTTCACACCTTGGCCAATAGTCTTTATAATTGTGATAGTTCTTTGGTTGTTAAATTATTCGCAGAGAAGTATACATAAAGTATACTTTTACTTCGACACAGGTAGAATGCCTGAGAAGGTCGGATGCAAACTTAATCTGCAAGGATTACCAATAGCCGTTCAGAGGGAGCAGGAGTTCCAAGCAAACGAAAAAGTATCTGAGCCCACATATGTGTTTCGTATTCATCCTGCTTAATGGTGATAGTATACGGCTGATCTTTCAATTGGATGAGTACGGATTGAATCCGGAAACCTTAAGTCCAACTTAAGCTGAGTCTACTGTCCATGCAGGCCAAGCTGCAGCCGTAAATGGAAACACGTATTGTCTGATTTCAACGGGTATTTGGAGTTTTAAAAATAATTAAAACCATATGCAAATATTGATCAAAAAGTGGTTCGCACACCGTTATAGAATATATAAATAATTGGACGAGATATTTCGGGAATGCATCTACCTACTATAATCGTTAGCAGACGCCGAAATGTTTTGTGAATTGTGACTGTTATTTTTTCTGTTTTGCTAATTTAACAATTCAAATTTTAGTGAATGTCGTTGCCATCTGTCGGAGACGTCACAGAATATGGTTAGGGATCGGATGGCGGAGATAGAGATAGGCTGAACTAGTTTGCCAGATCAGGTGGGGAGGCGATTGATGGGCATTTTATTAGCCGGAGTGCTAAGTGCGTTTAGGCCTAGCGACCTGTAATTTATTACTGGCCAACAAATTTGTATGCTAATGCGGTGAACTTGCCGAGATCTTTGAGGGGGAATCAAGAATTCCTTGATGAGCAAACAGGTTCTCCGCCTGCGCGATCATCCCCAGCCAAGCGACCAAATGAAATCGAAATTGAAATTGAAAACGGATGATAAATTGGACTGATTTAAATTTATTCGGCACGAGTGGCTGGCCCCTTCCAAATCCAGGCCCGTCTCCGAAGTACCCCCTTGAGTGTCACATGTGCCATTATCACCACCAAGAAAACCCAAACACCCAAAACCCCGAAGAGCTAACCGAAGCTATTAGCCGTTAAGTGCAAAGTCGGATCGGTGATTACTGCCATCGAGGCAGATGTGGAGCCATCAGCGGCAGCCACCCGAAATGGGTTCAAGTGCTCCATTATACCCTTTATGCGGTTATTTCAACTTTAACTTGGGGTATGCAAAGGTAAGTAACTTTTTTTTTGAAAGGGTACACATACCTCTAATATACTATTGTAATTGGTCTGACAATTATGAATTTTCTTATAGTATTTAAATCGCAATTATGGCAATACCGTTGAAATCTTGCAACTATTTATGTAATATATCATTAATCATAGCAAAATATATTGAAATATTAATGAGAAGGCATAAAACATTTAATATGTTTGATACAAACTATTCTTATTCTTTGGGAATACTTGATCATTATGTATTATTTGACAAGGGTACTCCCCAAAACTAAACTTTGCTTTCGATTTGTTCGGTTCTTTATAATCCAACGTTATATCATATCATCTGGCAAGTTCCAGGCCCCAACATGGCAAGGGTATTACCAAGTTCCAGTCCCTCCATCTAGACCTCCTTTTATTTTTTACTGCATCTGCGCTGAATTTTATTTAATTCGATCGGTATGCTGCTCTTGCCGAAAAAAAAAAAAAAAAAAACACACAAACATATTAAGTTTGATATTTAGTTTGGGGTTCAGAGCCAGATTAGAGACGTTAGCAGTGACGGCGGCTATGGAGATGCCAACGCCAACGCTGGCGCAGGCGCTGGCAGCGCCGCCAGAGATCGGATGCTGGCTATAAAAGCCACCGCCTCCGAAGATCACCCAACCAGTGTGGATTATACAACCCCAGAAACCAGCAAGATGTTCAAGCTTGTGAGTATGACGCGCCTATGTCGTTCGGAAGGATCCAGGTCATGATGAAGTGCCCATTTCAGTCGATTTGCCTGCTCGCCGCCTTGATGCTGGCCACCGTCTATGCGGATAACATCAACAAAGATGCCCTGATCACCCGCGAGGATTCCAGCCCAGCCGACAGCGAGGGCAACTACCAATTCGCCTATGAGACAAGCAATGGCATCCAGGCCCAGGAGGCAGGAAATCCGAATGGAGTGAGCGGCAGCTCCAGCTACGTGTCCCCCGAAGGCATCCCGATCTCGCTGACCTATGTCGCCGACGAGAACGGCTTCCAGCCGCAAGGCGCCCATCTGCCCACTCCTCCCCCAATCCCGGAGGCCATCCTCCGCGCCTTGGAGTACATTGCCGCCCACCCCCCGCAGCAGTAAGCCCAGATTGGATACCCCATTTAAGGCCTAGTCAGTGCTCTAGTGGCTAAAAATGAGTTATATCTAGTTTTAACAAGTCTGTACATAAACCCACTACAAAACAATCAAAAAATACTTTGAAAAATTCCATCAAATATATCCACAGCCATGCTGATCATATGAACCGAGCTAATGTTGTCTTCATTATGGAAATCGGTGTACTAGATAATCCGAAAACTTGAAAGTTAAGCCGCCTCATTCGAATTCATAATTTGCAGTCCCAAATTGCATATAAATTGTGTGATTTTTTAAATATAGTATCATTTGTTTTAACGTGTCACACATACGAACTGTTAACTAGATCTTTATTCAATAGATTTCCAAAGAGGTAGATTTTCCCATAGTTGATGTGTCAAGAATGATGCTTCTAGTTTCGGTTCATTCATTAAAACGGTATCTCATTCAGGAACTAAAGCCATATCTTTAAAGGTGTGTTTTTTCTAAATTAAATCAATACTCCTCGCATATTGAATCGGTAACCAATTTAAGACAAATTAAGAGGCTGTCGAAGATCGTTTATCATTCTGCAAACCAGACCCAGGAACTGACCAAGGCAAGAGAGAAGAAGATGAAGCGAACCATGTATGCACACACAAATGTGGAGGCCACAGGGCCATCAACTTACTTGGCGTCTCTTTCCACGTTGCCTCAGATCAGTTATTTTTAAAAATATATGTAGTTTAAAGCACCATTTCCATGTAAATCCGACCACAGAGGCTGACCTCCACGGCTTGCCGGCCCAAAACGAGGCTGTTGCCAAGAAAGCGTCTAGAAAATGATGCAACAGCCACCGCGCCGGCTGGGATTTGGGAAAACTGGTTTGCGGGTTATTAACACTTTCGCTGCATGGGATTTTACTTGGCCAAGATGTAGGTCAGCTGCCGCTGCCGGCGGCTGTAAAACAAAATAATTCTGCAGAAAATTACACAATTTTTACATGGAGTAAAGTGATGGAAATTTAAGTTGGGTGTATTAATAAATTTAAAAAAAAAAATAATAATATAAGCCTATAATATATATTATTATTCAATTTAGTGTTTTTAATAAAATCATTATAGATATTTAGAGGTTTGAAAGAACGCTTAAAGGATTTTTAGGTTGTATATCTACTTCAAGGTGCAGCTTTGTTTTAAATTCTGGTATTTTTAAGTTGACCTTAAACTTCACTGTACTCCAGCAAACTCTAAAAAAAATTTCATTTACATCAAGAAACCTAAAAAGGGTTAAGCTCCCCACTCATAACCAGTTCCACGGAATCCTTCAAGACTTCCCCATGAATCGGAGTCGAACCACCATTCGGCATATGTACATTTTGTATTTATAGCAGAGACGAGTCCTCTGCGACGATCACATAATCAACAATTAAGTATAAAAACCTGTGCAATAATAAATAAGCCCCATTTTACCCTTTGGACGTATTTTTGGAGCCTCTAGAGCTTGCTCTCCTTTGCCTCCTTGGCCTTCTGGCGTAAGGCAGCCGCTGCTGCTGGTCCGAAGCGCTGAATGAAGTTGTTGACCGGTCCAATAATGGCCTCCGGATCGTTCATGTGCACATGGTGGGAGCCATTAACCTCCAGATACTCGAAGTTGGGCTTCTTCACCAGCACATCCAGCACCTCGTCGTAGTACTTCTTGTCCTCGAAATACGATGACTGGGCGGCCTTGATGAACAAGTAGGGGCATGTGATGCGATTGGCCATCTCCACGCACAGCTCCTGGGAGCCAATGGCATAGTTGTAGAACTTGAGACGCCGGTCGCGGCAAAAGAAGTACTTGTCCGGATACTTCTCCGACTTGCTGATGTTTCGTGCCATCAAATGCTTGCAGTGCTCTTTGTTCACCGAGTGGAAGGTGCCGATGTACACGCGTTCGATCAGTTCATCGTAGGTGTAGCTTGGCGGCTCGTTTTTGCTCCGGTTCCGCTCGTCCTCGCGGAGGAATTCATCCAACCGCGTCTCCATGGTCCGTATGACCGAAGGATATGGACGTTGGTGGGGTTTCAGGGCGTCTATACCAATGATCATGTCCACCTTGTCCGGGAAGACGGCAGCAAACACAAAGCAAATGATGGACGACATGGAATGGCCTACCAAGGACACCTTCTCCCACTTGTACTGCTTCATGATCAGCCGGATAACATACAGATTGTCCACCGAGTTGTAGTAGCAGCCATCGGGCAGACGAGAGGACAACCCATGGCCGGGGAGATCGATCGATAGGAAGGCCACTTCCGGCGAGAGCAGCGGCATCAGGCGATCGAAGGTGCCAGCGTTATCCTGCCAACCGTGCAGGCCCAGAATGGGCTGGACGTTCTGTGGTCCGTACCATTTGCCCGATATATGTCCCCATGGAACTGTGATGCTTATCTCCGCGAACTGAAAGCATAAAAAAAGTATTGTAAGTCAAGGACAGTAAGTTGGTGGTTTAAATTAATTTAATATACTATTAAAAATATAATATTTATTGAAAGAATCCTCTAGAGTTTTGTGGTTTCTTTCTAATAATATATTAGTTTTAAGCTTATGGAAATGTTGTTAGTTTTACAACCTTTTAATTAAGGCGAATTTAAGTGGCTGAATTTGATTTTTGCTTAATGAATTTGAGAAAATTGTTTGAAAGTAAAACCGGATCGCGCTTTATGACACTAGTTTGTCAAGAAGCTTTGAAGATTCTTTGTTGTGCCTATTCCAACTCTATTCTACATTCCTTTCTATAAATTTTTTTTCGGGAATTCAAGTTCCATATGGATAGTTCACCTGTAAGAGTATTGCCTTAAAAACTTGTTTAGAAACAAGAGAAATAGCCCCTACAAAGGGGTGAAAAAGTGCAACGAAGCGGATCAAAGTTCACTTACTGGCCTCGTTGGCGGCTCTCCAGACAAGTCGCCCGCATGCCGATAACGCTGGCCGAGATCGCTGCCGGTGGTCCCACTTGAGTTGTCGTCCGAGTCCATGCTGCCGCCCGCTGAAATTAATGTCCAAAAACAGAATGAGCTTCCATTCCAAAGTTTACACCATTTCGGGGCTTATCAGTCGCACCGAGAGCTGTGACTGCCGAGATTAGCCGTGCGATTAGTTAACAAAATGCAAAAAGCGAGAAAAGCAGAAAGTAAACAAAGAAAAGAAATAGCTGAAAAACAAAAAAAAAATCGGCTAAACCGAATTTAAATCGGTGCCGGCATTGCATTGAAAGTTTAAAGGTCAAGGTGGCCTGGCCGGGCCTGGCCTCCTTGGCGGCTATGGCAATCGGAACTCACGTTTCCTGGTCTTCATGGCTTCGATCGGAAACTGTTTCTATGAAGTGGCTGTGTCCCGTTCGGGCACTTCCAGTGATTTCCCCACAAAGCTTAATTTAATTATTCACCTGACAGGTAGAAACGGAGAGCACGTATAAAATAATAAACACTTATCAACAGCTGTTTATGGAACCTTAGAATGGGCGGCAACGATTTCAGGGCGATTATTGCAAAAATTTAAAATGTAATTGTAGATATATTACTGCGGTGTAAAGTTAAGTTGAGTTTATTTATTTTACCTTTAAAATTGGTATTTAACTTAAAACATTTATATATTGCACGTTATTTTATTTGTATATGTTGCCCAAAAGAGGTGCAAAATCATCGATACAAACATCGATCCATCGTTCAACGAGTATCGCAATCGTTTAAGGAAATAAAGCGTGGGAAATACAAATTTATTGAAATAACATATATTTTGCCGTTTAGGAAATACTGAAATTTTTTATTAATAAATCAGTAGAAATATATTCAACATCCACCAGAAAAGATATTATTAAAACGAAAGGAAAGTAAATAATAAAAACACGACCATGGTAATCGTTTTTTTCATCGAAATATTTCCACCTCTATTGCACAGTGTGACTTCGAAAAAGTGGTTTCGCCTAAAACCGTCATAAAATAAGCTTCAAAGAAACTGACCAAGGCCAAGGTGATCAAAGTTCATCTGGCAAAGCACAGCGCTGCCTCATCCCCATCCATGCGTGGTGAAATCACGGGTCAGAATATCACCGTCCATCGGCGGCGGCGGAACAACGTGCCATTGCATTACCCAACAACAAATAATCTAAAGTTCACAGCTACCTTGAAATGAAGGTGCACCGAAGTCTACGCCTGCTGACAAAGCTTCCCAGTCTTCAGAATGTCCGGCACTCGAGCAGTGGATCGACCAAGCCCCTCAAGATCCTGACCAAACATGTAGGTATCTACCTTGTTTCCCGGAATTTCCATTTCCCTTATCATGATGACATTCACTTTTAGTATGAGGAAATCTCAATACCAGTTCCGTGGGGAAAGATAGCTGGCAAGTGGTACGGACCCAAGCATGTGCGGCCCATCGTCGGCATGCACGGATGGCAGGATAACGCAGGGACCTTCGACACCCTGGCTCCCCTGCTGCCCTCGCATCTATCCTTCCTGAGCATCGATGCCCCAGGTCACGGCCTGTCGTCCTGGCTGCCGGCCGGCACTTCCTATCATTCAATTGACCTGGTGCTGATCATTCGTCGGCTGATGGACGACTACAACTGGGACAAGATATCCATTCTGGGACACTCGATGAGCTCCATCAACGGATTCGTGTTCAGCGCCTTGTTTCCGGAAAAAGTGGATCTGTTTGTGGGCATTGACGTGCTAAAGCCGCCGATCCGGAGTGCGCGCCACATTGTCGATGGGTTGGCAGAACGACTGGAAGCCACCTTGAAGCTAGAAAGGAGGCTAAAGAGCGGTTCAGAGCCGCCTGCATACGAGTGGGATGATTTGGTTAACCGACTGCATGAGGGCTCTAACAAATCCGTGTCGCTGGAGTCCTGCAAGTACTTGCTGCAGCGAAACTGTAAGCCATCGACCCACGAGCCGCACAAGCATTACTTCTCCCGCGACAACCGACTAAAGTCCTCGCTCTTCTACACGCTGCACCACGAGGTGACGCTGGAGATGGCGCGGCGGATCAAATGCCCGCATCTGTTCATCAAGGCCATGCAGGCGCCGTACTACGAACGCAAGGAGTACTACGATGCCACGTTGGCCGAACTGCGGCACAATCCCCTCTTCGCGTACCACGAGGTGGAGGGAACGCATCACGTCCACCTTAACGAGCCCGAGAAGGTTGCGCCAATCATCAACTCGTTCATTAACAAGTACCGACCCTTATGAGACCGGCCTGTCGTGGATCTGGACATCTAAAAAGTGTACAAACTAGTTGATTGGTAACCCCTATTTCTAAACCATAGTTCTAATGTTTAGTTCTTCCTTGACACAGATATTCCCTCGATATTATCTCAGCAGTAGAATAGAAAGAGATGATTTTGGTTGCTTCTATTTTATTTATTTACAATCGATATACCGGCAATAACATTAAAGTCATCAACTTAATTACAAAACGTCAAAAGGTACCTTTTGAGTTGTTTCTTGTGTGGAATTAGCGCCGCAACTAAAAACTAGCCAATGAATAGCTAACACGAAACGGAGTCTGACGCACAGGAACTTTGCGAAATAAACAAATGTTTGTAAATTTCCAAAAGCTCACACGCAGTTTTCATGGGATTAGGCGGTAAGTAAAATACTATTAAAATGCGACTAAGTGGTGAACCGATGGGTTATGATTCTGGAATTACATATCCTTGCACTGCACGTGCTCAACACCCATCTAGTCAGCACTTGCACAGCCGAGACGGCTGCTTGAAGTATAAAATAAACATTAAGTGGAGATTTTGGTTAGCTAAATTCTAAAAATATTTATCAAGCTACAATATATATCTTTTTGGGGTTTCGTTTTTTGTAAAATCAGTCGGCGCGAGGAAATATATGTAATAATAAACAAATACAACATTGGGATACTCGAGAATATATGAATAATATATATATATGCTTCAGTTTCGGTATATGTATAATTGTATATATCAAGCGTAATCAACAATTGCTTCGGTTTCGCATAGAGTTCGATTTTGTAGCGTATGAGTGTCTCGTGTTGTCCTCAATCAGATTCAAAGTGTTGTAGAAAAATATACATACAATATGTCTGTAAATAAATATATATACCAAAGACCTGATAACATAGGATGAGTAGCGCCATACGATTTATTAAATTTAAATCTTGGCAAAAATTGCGTCAATATGGCAATTCCAATGAATGGGCGTTATGCATCTTGTTATTTTAAGGACTTTGGCTATACCTAGTCTATGCCGCAGGATATACAATCTATTGCACTGGCACGTTGAGCAGCCGCAACACGCTGTTCATTTACAGAAAGACAGCTCTTTGCGATATTGCAGGAAAGGTTCAATCAGGAAAATATTTGCACTTGTCATTTAGATCTTATTTGGGAATACAAGAAGCTTACTTTATAAATCGTTTACGGGAAATTAAAACTTGTAAATCAATTCTGGGTAAATTGCACAGTAAAGTGTCAGTCTTTCTTTAAATGAACTATTGCACATGCTCAAGACACCAATAGCAAGGTAAACATTGTAATAAAACAATACTAAGAGCTAATCAAACAAACTAATAACTACGCTAAAAATAAATACAATAAATAAGTTACGTCCTAAGGAGAAAATGCTTAGCAACGTTTAGTGCGGATTTGTTAGTGCCTCATCTCTCAACGTCTCCTTCATCTCCGATTTGGTTTCTCTATTTACAATTGTTTCAGGCTTCAGCTTCGTTCGGGCCGGAGCTCAAGCCACTGGCGACGAGTCGCCCTTCATGTCACGCTCGCGAAAGAATCCCCGCTCTGTTTTGCACTCGCGTATAGTGACAGTCTCCAAGTTGACGGTGACATCGGTTATCACCACGCGGTTGGATATGTTGCATTTGGCCGGCAGCCAGAAGCGCGGCGGCAGAGCGCGCGGCGATAGAGGTGTAAGCGGCTGCTTCTGGTTGACGGTCAGGCTCTGCTGGTTGTTGCACGGTTTTGGTATATTGTTGTTTTCCTGCGGTGGCTGTTGCTGTGTTCTCTCGCTGGCTACAACCTCCTCTTCCTCGGTGACAGACTCAGCGGGCGTAGAGTTGGCTTCACTGGCCTGTTGCGCGGTGCCCTGCAGCTCCGATTTCAAAGGTGTAGCTGCCTCGCTGGTTATTTTCTCTGCTTGCTGATGATCGGGGATCGCAGACTGCAGCTGCTCCAGTGTTCCTGACTGGTGCTGCTGCGGCGGCTGAGGCTTGGCAACGGGTCCGTCCGGCGAGGTCTTGATTGTCACACCAATCTTACCCGACTCCTTGAGCACCTCGGCCTTGCGCTTGGTGCCGATCAGCGGCTGATCTTCGGAGCTGGACGAGTTAGTGTCGGCCTCCGGGACGAAGGAGTTGTGCGTGGAGCTGCTGTTCGAGGAAGAGCTGTGCTCCATGCGCTGCCTCTTTGACTCGTGATGATGGTGATGGTGATGATGCGATAGCGGCGACTCAGAACGTCGGCCGCCGATACGTTCGGACTTGATGTGGTGATGGTGGTGATGATGCTGATGGTGGTGCTTCTTCTCCTTCTCCTTCTTCGCCTCCGGATCGTGTATCGGACCGCCGGCCGTCGATGTGGTGGCCTGGTTGGTGTCCACATCGTCGCCGGTAAAGGTATACTCGTCCTCCTCGGATTCCTGCTCCGGCTCCGGATCGGGCTCCTTCTCCTTCTTCTTCAAGCCGCGCTTGGAGGGCGTGCCCGCCGATTTGTTACTTTGCTCGTAGATGTCGATTAGGCGGCGATCCAGAATGTTCACTTCAGGCTCCCAGGTGTTGTAGCGTTGGTTCCAGCCCTTCCACTTTACGCGGTACTCCACGGTGCCCTAAAAAAATTGCGAGTGCAAGGAGACAACAATTAATTGATTTTCCATCATTGAAGCGCAACAAAAACATCTCGAAGCCTCTCCACACAGACACACTCGCGTACGCACTCACACACAACTACACGCACACTCGCAAACATGCAGCGTGCAAATGGTGGTTGCTGCAGCAGATGTCCTCTGCCCAAAAATGTCGAAGGACATGTGACCTTGTGCTGCTTTGACCACATATATTGTATGTCCCGTGCTGCACAAACTGCGTCCTGCATTCGGGCATTTTCATTTTCGCTGCTTTCCACGCATTTGTTTACGAGCTCTCACCTTTCTAACGCGCTTTTGGATTATTTTCTCCGCCGCATACACCAGGAAATCGTCCCGATCGTCCTGCACGTTCTCGCGCACCACTTTCCCCTTGCCCCCCTTGCCGCGTCCAGTCATTTTTAATTAATTCGCGTTATTTATTCGTCGATTATTTATATTATTCGCAATTTCCTGTTTTTTTTTACAATTCTGTTTTCTGTTTCGCGTTCAGAGTTGCCAGTTTAGCTATTTCGCGTAAGATCTGGCGATTTTCAAAACACAAGGCAGCAGTGCTGCCATTTGCTTGAACAGAAATGCTGTTTTAACGGGAAAAACGATAAAAAGCCAAACACAAAGACAGGGTTCCCGCTGTATAAAAATTCTAGCAAACAGCCTTTAAAAACAGCTAGATTTGACGGGAAATGCTAATCCAAGCTAAATTTGCTTTTCTATCGCCTTTATGCTTTACGATTCCACACTTAAATAATTTGAAGTACCTTATTTATTTTTAAGTAATGTCAGACAAAAAATTTTTAACTAGCTTATATATTCTTAAAATTTTCTAATTTTAATATTCAGCTAGCATATTCTAGCAACATTTGCCACTTGTCACACAAGCAATTTGTTTTTTATAAAAAATTTCTAATAATATCGTTGTTTTTGCCGGTTACTAATATTCTTTTCTATGATCAGGACAATTAAGACGTTTTGTAATCAAATGTTGTTGGGTGAAAAAAAAAATTTTTAATATCCAATATCAAAAACTGATTAATTAAGATCCGAAAGATATAAAATCATCCTATCTTATCTAAAATATTGATGAAAAACAAGCGATAACAGAAAATGTGCTAATTATTATTTTCATAATTAATTTTAGCTAAAAAACGCCAGATTCACTCCTAAATAAGCTAAAAAAACGCCAGATCTAGTGGGAAAATAGCTCAAGTATGCCGTTTGTCGTCACGGCATCAAAACTAACAGCTAACATCTATGTATATAGACCAGTGTTTCCAACTTACTTATTTACTGGCCAGATCTGGCTAATTTGTAACTGTAAAGGAATTAAATTTTTAACTGATTCGATTTTGTTCGTAAAAAATAACGAATCGAAAAAACTATCCACGAGGATATTTTTGTGTAGAAAAAGAGAAAAGGAAAAAGAAAAAATATTATCATTAGTTTCCTTTTGTTGTTTGTTTTGTCTCTGTTGTCGCGTTATTTACATTTATATTAATATTATTTATTATTATAATATTTCTGTTAACCGATTTGGATTTTACCGCTAATTTTGAATATAGATTAAATAAATTAAAAAAAAAAGGAACCAACTTCAAGGAAATTAGAGAATTATTTTAAAATTTAATTAACACAAATTAATTTTCGTATTATTGTTATAATTTTATTGTGCAATGAAGTTGTAATTTTTGTATGCTATCCATATAGACACGAAAATTTTAAGCAAAATGTTTTATTAATAAGCTGAAGAATAAAAGAAACACATAAACAAAGTAAATTGGCAATCTACAAGAATTGTTCTTCTAATTATTGCAATTTTTAACAAATTCGAAATTTCGATATTTGGGATAAAAAACACGATACAAATATAACATCTTTAGAAAAAATATCGATAAATTGATATTTTGATATTTTATCAACAACCCTAATTTTTTACCAGTTGTGTGTTGGCTGAGAGGGTTCGCGTGGCGGGGGCGGCAAGTACGATGACATTATTTTATTTATGCTGTGATAGTGAAATACCAACAACAAGAACACACACTGGAAACCTACAAAATCAAACTCAACATTTTCGCCGAGAGACCCAAAATCCACAAATGGAAAGTTAATACTTTTAACGCGAAGTAGAACGGGAATCCAACCAAAAGCTTTAACCAAATAACAAAAAATAAAAAGGGGAAACACCAAGCAAACCCACTGCATGCCATATTTATAAATAAATAAAATCTTAATGCATAGTGAAAACAGCACCAATTAGCGCATAACCTATAAAGTCTTAGTCAATATGTTTAGCTAGTTACAATTTACGTAGATAACGATTAATTAGTGGCTTCAAACAAAACACCAAGAAAACAACAACCCAGAAGGGAAAAACCAATACCAAGTTCGATGGCACTGGAGCTGAAAGGCGAAACTAACGAATAACGATTAGGGAAGCAGGCCAACTGATAAGGCTGGCCAAATATTAAGCTTATTGCGAATAGAGGATAGGAAATAATAATAGCAACCGCCCCCAAACCGCGCCGAAAGCCCCGAAAAGCGAGTTCATTCAGAAAACGTGCCACACAACCGGACGGCAGCGACGTCGGCGCAGGCAGAGGCAGCGAAGGCAACGGTAAATGTCAAAGTCATAAAGAGAGAGTTAAAGAGAGAGACGCATCGGAGAAAGTCGGAGGGAGAAAGCTCGCAAAAGCTCAAGACAACTGTCAAAACTGTCAACGAAAAACCCCAGGATAAAAGCTTCCTTATAGCGGTAGATTTCAAAATTCTCTCCCAAAAAGGAAAAGTCGCGAAATCTCAAAATCACAAAAACCACACAAAAAGCGATAAGCTTTCTTAAGACAGCAGTGAATCTGGAAAATCTCGAAATAAGCGAGAAAAAACAAAAGGCTCAGATGTAGAACCTATCATACCCTTTGGTAGGATAAATTGAAAAACCGCAGGATAAAAGTTTAAGCACTGCTTTCGATCCGAAATAAAACTAAACAAAGTGTAATTTGCCAGAAGGAATATAAAGGGTTAAGAGCCTGCTACACAAAATAATATAAATGAGAAGAAAGTATAAGGCTCAACCAGTCTCTTAGCCAGTAGACAAATGTAAACGCCTTAAGGATAGTCTGAAACCACGAAAGCTCAGGATAAAAGCTCGACTCAGGGCTTTGGGCCAAGACACACGCCTTGCCAGAAGAATGGCCACCACAGCGGCGGGCTTGGGTGGGGGAACGGGAACGGGTGGCGCGTCAGGAACGGCGCATCCCGACGACGCTAGCAGCATGAGCGACGACGTTTTCGAGGATGCAGAGACGACACAGGCCAGGATCGAGGAGCTACGCCGCCGCCCCTTCGGCGACGGCTGCTACAACCCGCCGGCAGCCCCCGCCTCCGTATCGACAACAACGACGCAGCACCACCACAATCCGCACCACCATCACCACAGCCAGCAGAGCCTGACCGGAAGCCATCACTACCACGACGAGTCCATCATGGCGCCCGTTCAGCGCTCGGCCACCGGATATCCGGGATATCGGCCGTCACGCGACGCCCTGCAGATGTACGCTTACGGCAACGAGGACTACGACGACTACGACGATGGCTGGCGATCGTATCGCTATGACGAAGTGGACATGCACCAGGCACCGCCAGCCGCTCACCAGCAACCCTTCGACGACACCGTCAACCACAAGACGATCCTGTTGGGCGACTCTGGAGTGGGCAAGACCTCGTTTCTGGTCAAATACAACACGGGCGAGTTCCGGCTGGGCTCCTTCTCTGCCACAGTGGGCATCGCATTAACGGTGAGTTTTATCATTACAGTCCGTCCTCTATAAATTGACCACCCGCCCGGTCGAATCTTCTGTAACTCGAGCTGGAAATGGTTGAGATTTGAATCATATTTATGTCAATAAATTCATACATTTTTAAATAAAAGAGTTATTCGTAAAATTGTGGACAATTATTAAATATTTTAGAAGAAAATGCGCGAGCTATAAATATTAAATAATTGTATCACTATTGACATTCTATTCTAACAAGGAAGCAATTAATTTTGGAAGAATATGGCTATGGAAATTCACCTTTAAAATTAAATATCGAAATAGGGCCGTTAAACTTTAAAAATAATTTAAGTTTGAAATCTTCAAATAATTCGAGTTACGCCAGATTCGATCATAGGGACCATAAAATCCGGAATTCGCGTAGGTGAGAGTCCTGTGATTGTGGGTGAATCCGTAGCGCTGCCTGCTGCATGAAACCCGCACAGTAGCCCGCCCCTGGACCTCCGCCTGACCCCGCCCCTGCAGTGTCCTTCTGACTCCTGCCAATTGTAATTGTGAGCGCACATTCGAATGGGTTCGCTTATGTAGTGTGCCTGTCTGCGTGCCTGCCTGCTGTATGTGCGTGTGTAATTGGGGAACAGCTGCTTACTTGCTGTTCGTAATACAAGTATTCGCCTGTACACGGAGAGAAAATATGGAGGATGCTTGGGAAAACTTCCGATTGCCTGCCATCCGCTTTGACATGACCCTTTTTTTTTTTTAAATGCTTAGAAATTGTTTTGGCATAAGAAAACCTTGAATCGTAATTAATTAGAAATAAATAAGTAAATTATTTAAAATAATTTATGGACACTTGTCAAAATATTTAATATTTAAGGATTCTCCCTCAAATTGAGAAAAGTCGTTTACTTTCATATTTTATTTCTTTTAATATTTTAGATTACTGTTTCTTAAAACCATTTGCAAACACTTTTAAGCTTTTTGCGTCGTGCATTTTTTTCACCCCGCTAAATAGGCAACATATTGTTGGGGTAATCGCCGGAGATTTTCTATTTTTGGCGGGCAGGAATAAATCCCCCAAATTGATTTTTCCCCCCCGTTTGTAAATATAAAACGTGGCTGCGTTCGACCTTTTCCACGTTGTTGACACTGATTGCTGTGTGTGGTTGTGTTTGCAGCAGTTACACTCGCTCGTACACACACACTGACGCGACCTGTTGCTGCCTTTCACTTTCACTCAGCTGGCACACACAGACACAGCCCTACAGCCCCCGCAGACACAAAGACAGACACAGACTTCCACCGCAATGGCCGCCAATGAAGTTCAAGTGCAACGGTTTACAGTTGCCTTGAATGCTGCAAGCCCCCAGTCCCCAGTCCCCTTTCCCCTTTGCCCCAATTGCATAGCTTGGCGCGTGCTCGACTTCGGACACATATACATACACACAATCACACACATTAGGGTGTGTCAATATTTTCAAGTTTATTAATTTATTTTATTTAAAATTGTAACTAAATAAGGGCCTCTGCTACTGGTAATAAGTTATGATGTTTAATCGATGATGCTTTTATAATACTTTTAATTAGTAAATATGGTTAATCAAACTTTTTATTGGATTTTCGAAAAAACGGTATACAAATTAAAGCAACATGTATGTCATAATATAATATATTATTTACAAAATATGAAAAAAAAGAAACAACGTATCCCTTAATGAATAAAAGAATCAAGAAAATGCTATAGCACAATAACGTACAATACTTCTATTAACTTTAAAAAGCATTTATAGTTCGTAAAAATTAATCTTCAATGCAATACCAGTTAAAATTATTTGTCTTATTTATGCATACATTTAATTTTGTCAAAAAAACACCTCTTAACTCTGAACTTTGATTATGCAAGAATAATTTAAGGTAAAATGAATTTTCCTAGACCCTTAACCAATTTTTATATTACCCTTAAAAAACAAACTAAATGCTGTAAAATATTTCTTTAAAAAGGACTCACCCTGCTTGGCACCCACCTGAGCGCCGAGACCCCGAATCCCCGTCCCCGGGTGCCCAGCTTTCACGTTTCTAGGCCAGGGCTGCTGCTGCTGCTGGTTATTCAAAGCCAAAGCCAAAGCCAAAAGACCGAAGCTCTACGAGCTGGTAACTCGAACTCGAACTCAAATCGAAGCGAAGCGAAGCCGAAGGTCTCGGCAGCTGGGTGATGCGAGTCCTTCTGGGTCCGCAAGCCTGCCAGGCAGCCAGTCTATCTGTGGGTCTGAACGCTGACGCTTCGATAGCATCGCGCGCGCATCCTTGGTCGCCTTTCCGAATTTTCCAGCTTCTTCAGGCTCCAGACGAGAAAGCAGAAATAGAAACATAAACGTAACGTAACGTGAAGTGGCTTGTCGTCTGTGTTTCGGTTTTAATATTTCAGAATTTTGTAAAAACTTACTTTCGAAAGTGCTTCATTTTTTATTTGCTATTTTTGGCGCTTTCTCCTCCTGTGTGTGTGTGTGTGTGATGTCTAAATTGACAAGGTCCTGCGCGAGTTTAAAAATAAATGAAAACAATTAAGTTCGAGCTCTCTCTCTCTCTCTTTCTATCTTAATAATTCAAGTGCAGCGGAAAATGTTTTGGCAAAACTTTCACTGGTTTTCACCCAATGCAGTGGGCTTGGGATTTCCGGTTGACTTCTAATTTGATAATCTGTTTGATGCTTGATCTGAAAGGACATGGGGAACGATGTGTGAATTCTAATCAAACTGGAAAAGTTTTGTGTTGAATGTTCTATTCAAAATGTTCATACTCATTTAAAAATGTATAAAAGAACAATATTTTTTGGTGTATGAATTCAAAATAATATCGAAGCTATAAAAAAGTGTTGAAATTTCTATGATTTATTTTAAATGTTATAAATTGTTTTATTCAATATTTATTTGCTTTCTATTTTTGTTTCATATGGTTAGCTTAAAGAGTTTTTAATTTTATTAAAAGTTTAGCAAATGGTTGTTATTTATACTTTGTTTTATATAGTTTGTACTTTAGTTTAATATTTAAAGGTTCGAGTTAAATATAGAATATAAAAACCCGCATGATATTGTTTTGCTGTTTCCAGACCTCGTTTTGGGTAGTAATAACACCACATTTTCACAGATAACTCAAGATTCATCCAGTGAGCAGCTAGATCTCATCTCCTTGGTGTAATCTAGCCTTGGTTCTCTAGTGCAGCAATTGAGTTTGACTTTGTCACAAAAGAATGTTGTTTAGATTAAATACTTTCTATAGTACAAGACTTGCCATATTTAAGATGCAATTAAATATTCATATAACCATTTAAAATTCTTACAAATTATTTACGTGCAGTAATTTGAGTTAAACTATGACACTTTTGGCAGCTAATTCCTAAGGCAAATAATAAATTGTCTGACTATAGTTCTTTTGTCAGTCCTCAATGGAAATTTGATCAGGCCAATTGAAGGTAATCCGATTTGGCTTCGTGCCTGATTTCTCTGCCTTGTCTTTGCCAGAGTCCATTGTTGTTTACTTGGACTCGGGTTTCTTTCAAATGCGCATTAATTATGCGATAGCCAATATTTGCGCATGAATGTAAACTGCCCCAAGGTCATGGCTAGTAGCTCCCCCGGCTCCGACCCCCCGAGTCTGATTCTTACATCAAATTTCTAAATGGCAGGCAGCGTAGTATATTATTTCGCATCGGGCTGCAATTTCAGGAAATTCTTTTTAAGCCGCTTGTGGTTTTCAAGGTTTCTGGCAGATAAACGAGCCATCGATTTTTGCAATTAAAATCGGTTTTGGTCCCCCATCTGTGATTTCCCAAACTTCAAGAGTGGGGCAGGAGGGTACTGGAAAATTCTCGGCCACAGGTGTCCCGTTCCTTGCCGTTGCGAAACATCCACGGGGCCATCCCCTCGGGGTGGAAGTCACTTGAATCGTCATTTAAGCCGATTACTAGCACAAATCTCCTGGGAAGCCCGTCCTCCCCAAGACTTTTCTTTTCATTTCCACATGCTTTCCCCAAAGATGCACCACCACTGGCGGTAAGCTGTAAAGCGTTTTGCGGCTGCGGCTGCCTTGAAAGTTTTTATGGGAACGCTTTGCGCGTAAGCATTTCGCCTTTGTCCTGTCAATTGGCTCTCTCATCAATTTCAAGATTCCCTTCAAAATCTTCACATCGCACAGGACCCCTGTGTGTGGGAGGTGCCACAGAGGCGGTTAGATTATTAGGTTTAGGGATGTAAAAAGAAATATACCAATATTATGATATATAAATATATATAAATATATATAAATAATATAAATTGCAGATATTGCTTTGTGACACTTAATTTTTTTATTTTCTTATGTAATTTTTTGTAGACATGTTTCATTTGATATATACATGGTATCAAATTCGCTTTGTATAAATTGTTTAAATACTACTAGTTTTTTAATTTAATGTATTTTTATAAGTATTGAAATTACGTTCAATGTGTATTTATTTATATTGATTTTATACCTGCTAACGAAGCTCAAAGCATATTTTATATGCTGTTATCTTGCCCCAAGCTGTGCTTGTATCCTTCTGGCTCGTCATTTCCTTAAAGCTGTCCTCACAATCAGGAAACTATTGTCTGGCGATTCTGTCTGCTGGAAATGTTGTTGCTTATGCTTTTGCCTTTGTTGTTCTTGCTGCCGTTTAAGCGGCGTGATTGAGCGCAAAATTGAATGCGTGTCAGTGTATCGGTGGACTCCTGGGATCCTTTACCCTTGTGCGGGGGCGTGGGCAGTATGTGTGTGTGTGTGTGGGCAGGACATACCTCACGCTTACATGAGCATTGTGTCCTCTGCGTGGGCTCTCGGGCGGCGAACCATCACACTGGCTGGCCGCCATGCTCCCCTCCTGTGCTGCCCCCTCACTTTCTCCTGGATCCGGTGCCGAGTCCCCTTTCGCTTTTCGCTTTGTATAATTACACGGGGAATGCTGCAAGCCAGGCGACGATGTAGACGGAGATGGGGATTCCCCGCCATCCTCCGGCCGGGACTCCCTTTTCCTGCCCACTCAATTTATGAAAGGAACTGAAAAATTCTGCTTAACTTTTAACTTTGAACAAATTTCGTGTACTCAGGGAAAGGAAATTTTTTTTTTTCCTTTTTTATTATTTTTTGTCTCTTCGCTTTTCGGTTGTTGTCACCAGCAGCGGGAGGGAACACTGAGAATAATTTGGGTAAATGCAATAAGTTTGAAGTTTTTAAACATTGAAAGGTTTAAGGGTTGTTTGGAAGGGTGTTAAATTAATATTATTATATTAATATATAAAGCATATATATTTTATTATATTAATATATAAAAGCAAACTTTGATAGCATAAAATGTTTTTTCTTAATAAAGCAACATAGATTCAATTAAAATCTCAAATAAATATAGACTATCATTGAATAGTTGAATTATTCCCCAGTAAGTTACACACATATTACTCCCCGTGTAGGATAAATAATAAGGAGGGCGTAGCATCAGCTGGGCAGGAGACGGCGACAACCCAATTAAAAACTTTTGTTATCAGGCATTGCGTTTTAAGTTGATTAAAGTAAATTGCTCGATGCCTGTTCAAAAGGTTGTTTCATGGATCGACACCTCCGCTGACCCCTCGCAAGCCCCAAGGCCGGAGACCGGGAAAAAAGGGTAAACTTTTTGAATATCATTTGGCATATTTGCATAAAGGAAACGAATTGCCCAAAGGCAATATATATAAATTTATATATTTATGCATGGACGTAATTAAAGGTCTGCTCTTGAGTGCGTTGCCAGGGATCGAAGCATAATTGGTAAATGTATACTTTGCTTTAACACAAATTGTCCTTGTCTTGAGGACTATCTGATTTCAATGTCCATTTCGATTTTCTTCATTTTCTGAGCCCCCTGTAATTATTTCGTTTTATTTTTAGATTTGTCAAAAGTTAAGTTCCTGGAAATAATATCTATTAATATAGAAATAATAAATATTAAAGAAACAAACTTCTCATATACTTACCCTTTCAAATAGGCCTCTCAAACACTGGTTCACATTCAATTAAGGTAAATTTTCCAAGTAATTTAATTTTCGCAACAGCTTCTCTTCGATTATCATCGGCATATATATATACTTATTCGTGGCAAGTGCGTGCTTTCCTCGGCTTTAACAAATTGTCCCAGGCTCAAGGGTTATCCGATTTCATTGCCGTTCCATTTCATTCGCCTTCGGAAGGTAGTTAACGGTTTGCACGTGTCCGCTGCCGTTGACCTGCATTTAAGGACCTCCTCACCGAGAGGAGCCGCCATAAAAAAGAGCGCTTTAAGGCGCCCCAGAAAAGGCGAAAGAAATAAAGGTGAAGCGACAGGCTGCAGACAGCCGTGCAGAAGGATGGATGGGTGAATTTGCTTGGATCTGCGGGCGAAAGGAACCGCCGCCAGCAATCCAACCAACAATCCACCCACGTCAAAAGGGGTTTTTGGCCTGGAAATTGAATGCCGCACAAGCATATTGATATATGTATTGGCATTTCGCAATTTGCTGAGCTGCAAATTAAATTAAAGTTCGGCTGAAATTCGCTCCTCTGCTGCTGCTGGCTGCTGTTGCTGGCAAACCCCAAAAACGTCAAAGCGAATAAAAGTTGGGCGAACTTTTGCCGTACGAAATGTGATTTCTAGTTTATGGATTGCTCTGCGTTGGGGTGAGCTTAGAGGGATTTTATGAAAAATTTCCTTTTGTTGATTTCCATTCCAGCTAGCTTGCATTTTTTATAATTTATTTGCTGCTTTGTATACATATAGTTTTTTTTTGCTTCAAATTTGATAGTATTGAGGGATCGTTACTCTGTTTTGATTACCTTTAGTTTAGATTTTTACCTGAGAATTTAAAGTCTATTAATTTGGGAAATGTAACTCTTGAATTGAATATATATATTTTTTTGTTTGGTTTGGATTTTATTTTTAGTTTAACAAATAATAAAATTGTATAATTAAACCATTAGCTTTTTTAATTACTTAAAGTTTTAAAATATTTCAAAAAAATTCAATGCGTTGAAAATTAAGTTATTCCCTTTTCGTTTTCGTCGAGGTTAAATTTTGTTTATCGGTAAACTTAAAACCTTTTAATTCGAGGAATTGACCCCCTGAATTTTTAGATTATTTTATTTTTAAAACAATATGATACACCTTTTTCTCGATTACCCTAATTTTCCTATTTTACTTTTCTTGCACATCTTAAAATAATTATTTACTGCTTTGTTATATAATTTTGCTTAATATGTAAAAGAAATGTCAAAATTTCTTTATTACCTTAAATTACAATTCATTTTTTAATTTTAAGGCCAACTCTATCAAATTTTCCCTTTAAAAACATAACTCTTTCTGACCCCAAAAGTCTAGGCCCTGGGAATGTTAGCAAATACACATACAAGCGATTTGTAATCACTTAGCGTGGCCTTTCTTGTGGGTGCTAATGAGCGCTAGTTAATCACAGGGCCTCGGCCGCTTTTCCTGAGTTTTCCCCGGCGGACGGACCAACGCATAATTAGCCAAAAATTTAGTTATAGCCACAGTTTTGCGCGCTGGCTTCGCTTTTGTTGGCCTTGCGGTTTGCTTGCCAACTGTTGATTTAGCGACAGGCGACCGCAAAAACACCAGCCTGACACCCCCATTTTTCGCAGCGGCACCCCCACCCCCGTTCAGCCTGTTGTCAACGACAGTTGTTTTGTGGCCCGGGGGCATTTGTGGGTTTCGGTTTTCATTTCATTTGGCCAAAAAGAGAGAGCGTCGAAATTACATTCAATTTTCACCTGTTCGCCTGCCCCCTGCTCGCCTGTCCATTGTTTTATGGCAGCTAACTGAAAAGTGAAAATTTTCGCCATTTCCATTCCCATAATATTTATTTATTAAAGCGCAATCACAACAGCGGGGATAATGAAAGTTTGCCTCCATTTTGTTGATGGTTTTTAATGAGTTTTAATGCCAGTACATAATTACGCCAGTTGGAAGTGTGTGCGAGTGTGTTGGTGTGTGCCTGCGTGTGTATCCAGGGACCTAAACAAACTTCCAAGGAGCTGGGTTCTCCCTAAGTTGTGTATTTTTTTCGAGGGGCGTAATACTCTGTCCCTGGGGTGGGTTTTGGGCCATCAATAATGAAGACACAACCGACATCCGACATCCGAGCCGAGTTTATTGATTTATGTGCGTGTGTTAAATATAGAATCAGGCCAATCAGCAGGAAGTAAAGAGGTTTCAGCAAGATGCGTCGTCAGCAGACCAGATACCGGAGCGACTCCATCGCCAGTCCCTCGGGAGCACGCAAGCCCTCCATCTCGGTGGCCAGTCCCTCGCCGCTGGCCAGCGGATCGCCGACGCGGCGAGAGTCGCTGGTCAAGCCCACGTGGCAACACATCACCCCGGGCCAGCTGCCCCCCAAGACGCTGGACAAGATCAATGGCATCGCCTCGGACGACTCCGATGACGACGGCTATCCGAAGCGGCGACCCAGCGTGATTGTCCACCAGCGCCAGCAGTCCATCTCCCAGCAGCCGCTGCTGCCGGAGTACATGACCTCCGGATCCTTGTTCCGGGATCAGGCGCCACAGACATCCTCGCACCATCTGCCATCAACCGGCAATGGTTTCATGGCTCGCCTGAACAGTGTACGCCTGGCAGGCGGCGCTGAGCAGCAGCCACTACTGGATTCAGCCGGCGGTGGCGGAGGAGGAGGAGGATTGGGCACTGGAGCAGCACCTGCCAGAGCATCTGTGGCACCTGCCCCACCAGCCCCGGGCCCGGGCAACGAAGGGGCCAGCGCCACTCTCTGCAAGAACGCCGGACGAGCACTCATTCGCATGATTTCGTCGACCAATGCGCCGGAGGAGGATGAGGACTTTGACATAATGGGCAAGGTGAATAAGCCGTCGAAACTTTGCAATTAGTGGGAATTATTCCTGCTGCTAGGAGGCACCTTTTTGGGGCATCTGTTAATGGTTACCAGGCCTAGGAACATATCAAATATAATTTCAAGTTGAATTCAGACAGTTTATTATAAAAATAATGCAGGGAAGGGAAGTTCTTAGGTAGTTGCTCTCAGAAATGAAGGTATTTTGTCAGGAGTACAGTTTCCATTTAACTTTTAAACACTGAAATATAATATTCTGAGCATTAACCAGTTGGAAAAAATAAATTGGAACTCCTACTACAAGAAATCCCCCCGAAATGACGCAAAGAAAAATCCCTTTTTCGATTCAACTCGTCAACTGCCAATTTGCATTCACAAAAAGGCGACAACAAAGGCGTCCCTAAAAAGTATACTTTCTTTTTGTGCTCATGCAAACGCATACTTACTGGGAACTCTGGAGTCTGGGGGCCAAGTGCTCATCCTTCGGCCGCAATTTGATTTATGTATTATACCTTTTTGTTTGACTGCCTGTGACTTTTACGAGCCGGCTTTCATTCGCCGGGTCCTGATCGGCTTTTGGCCTGATTTACAATGTGATTTACATAAGCAGACGAAAATAAAGTCATAAAATTCAATAAAGTGCACACTGACAAAGGAAATTAAATGGCCAGGCGGCGGCAAAAGCAAAGTTCCTCCTCTCCACTTGGAGAGCAAAGTTTTTGTGACATTCCGGCCCCAGCTGCAGCTGCTGATTAGAATAATTCTGGCGAATTATGACACAGGACTGCGACCCCTGGCGGCGACTTCCTGTCAACCAACTGCCAGCCAAGCCAGGCCCCAAGTTGGGAAAATGAAAAATGTATAAAACAGGAGCTGCATAAAAATTTCATTTATTTGTCGCGCTCGTTAAACGCCAAGGCGAGATGCCGCCAACATTTGCATAAATCCCCCAGGCAGCTTTAAAGCCATTTAAAGTGCCCAAATTAGTTGGCTCCGAAGTAAGCAATTGTTTAAACAATTTCGATTTTAATTTGGGCCAGGTATGGAGCTTGAATGCACAGAGAAAAGCACTGTTAATTTAGAGTTCATTTTATGTAGTATGATTTTTACTTAATTGGTACTAAACAGGTTCTTATAAAAATTTTCCATTTAATATTATATGTTTAATAAAATAGGAAATACTTATTTTATTAAGACGCTTCTTATTGAAAAATCAAGTGCTTTTATTCTAATCTTGAATACTAGTTTACCACTTTATTTATTATATTTAAATTAAATTGGGGCCTTGAATCCTTTGTAGCAATTTAAGTTAAATGTTTGCTGCTCGATTGAAACAAAAATCATCTAAAATGTATATCTAACTTAAATACGTAAATTCAACTTTGTTTAAATTTAGAATTTCCCCCATTATTATATGTTTGTTTTGCATATTACAATTAATTCCAAGGCTTTTCTCTGTGTGTAGGAATACAATTTGGGTAAAATATTCGTCTAGTTAGCAGCAGGCAAATATGGGTTTTCCCCTGGCAAATCAGCAATTGCAGTGTTTGCATAACCGAGCTCTGTATGTAAATCTGCGTACTCCGGCAAAGTCAACATCAGCTGGCTGGCAGAGAGCCTTTAAAAAGGATTCTGCGGCTCGGGGATTCGATGGATGGGGATTTCTCTGCAATCGAGAGCTCTCAGCCATCCGTGGGGTGGGCATGTAAAATTCATAAGCGACTCATTAAATATTTAGACCCCAACATTAGGGCTGGGCGCATAAATTATGGCGAAGATAAATCTAACCGCGACAAAAGGAGAGCCAGAGCCCCTCAAGGGCCCGCCGTTAACCATTACCCCGCTATGTATATAATGACTGACACCGATATATATGTATATCTCCTATATCACTTGACGGCGGCAATCGCAGGTCATAATGCTGGGCGATTCGGGAGTGGGCAAGACCTCGCTCCTGATCCGTTTCCGCGATGGTCGCTATGTGCCGAGCTATTTCCTCAGCACGGTCGGCATTGATTTTAGGGTAAGCGCTTTATTCCCGCCGTTTGCTGCGTTTGTTCTTTGCCATGCTCCTATTTTGTTCAGTTCCCAGTACTCGTTCTATATATTCTGTGTGCCTGAGTGTGTCCTGTTCTCAAGTACATGTGTGTATATTGTTGTCATTGTCATTATCCGTGTTGTTGTTGTCGTTGTCGTTGCTTGTTGTGGATACTCTACCTATCATTGTTGTATACTTTCCGCATAAGTATTTTCTCCTTCCCCCATAGTTTACTCACATCTCTGACTCTGGCTCTGACTCTCGCATCATTTATCCATCTATTTGAACTGTCCGTCATGGTGTACACAGAGAGGAAAATTGAGTTATCTAATATCATCTTTTAATGAGCTTTTAAGATCTGAGATCAGGAGATATATGAGCCTCGTAGTATATGTACATTTTACTGCTGCTTTAGTTAAAGATTTCATTATTTCAAGAATATATATATTGTATTGTTCAAGAGCACTTTAAAATACTGTTTTTAGTTTGAAAGTGTATGGAATAGTTAGTTTACAAAGGAACCGAGTTCCAAGAACTCAGAGAGTCCTGCGAACTTAAAAACTTTCCAAGCTTGTTAATCCATTAAGGTAACAAGTTCCACGAAATGAAAAGGAGGTATTTCACTTATTGTGGTAATTTCAAAAGTAGAAACTAAGTTAAATAAGATATTTAATCTCGGCTAATTTAAAAAGTACTTTTAATTTTAAAAGATTTTAATGTTCAATAAATCATTAGTCTGTTTTTGGTTACTTATTTTCTATATTCATTGCTGAAAATAAATAAATAGAGGCTATCAACAAGTTTAAAAAATGTTTCGATTTTAATGCGCTGTGATTTCTTTCGATATTTTAATTTTCGATTCATCAAACTTTCCGATAATTTCTACAAGATATTGAGACCGATATTTGGTCTATATTTTGTTGGACTTTTTCTCCCAATATATTTAAATCTATTTGTGATACAAACTAAAGCTTAGTTTTTAATCTCTGTGTAGCACTCTCACTCCTTCTTTCACCACTCAGTGCGCCCTGTCAACAGTTGTCAAGGTTCTGAATGCGATTTTCACCTACTTACCTCTCTGCTTTAACGCTCTGTCTGTGTCTCTGTCTCTGTCTCTATATCTTTGTCTGCCTCTTTATTCGTCTCTCTCTACCCATCTGTGCCTCTCCCTTTCTCTGACCCGTCTATGGGCTGTGGTTTTCATGATTTCGTAGTTGCCTGCGGTTGTCCTCTTTATGTTCAGTTCATCTCCGTGTTCTTGTTCATGTCCCAAAACCCCACAAAAGCCACCTCCTCCCCAAGCAAGCCATACAAATCCGGGCCCCAGTCCAGTTCGCCCTGCTGGGGCTTGTTGTTGATAAAGATAAAGATCCTTGGGGGACTATTTATTAAAAAGCATGTGAACTTGAAAAGGACTTGTTGATGTTCGTTCCTCCTCGCCTCCCTGCGTGTGTGTATCTGTATCTGCATCGGTGTGTGCTCTGTTTACTCTTCTTCAGCGTATTTAACTTGGTGTTATTGCTTTTATTGTGCTTATTATTGTGGGGGTTCCTGTGCGATTCAACATTTAGAGGCTTAGTTGTCCTGGCCCGAGGCTGCTTCTGCTGCTCCTCCTCTAGCCTCCCCACATCTCCTACCATACTATATCCCTCGTTTCCTTTGCGGTTCATGGCTCATAAATTTATTAAACTACACGCGGGGATCGCCTCCGCCTCTATCCCCTCTCCCTCTGCTCCTATCTGTCTCTGTCCTGTGAAATTTTACAAGTGCCCCCATTCGTTTGGCGTTTCCTTGACTTTAAATTGTTGCCATGTTTTCTATATTAAATATGTCGACGCTGGCATTGTCTGACTTTGGCCTCGGGGAATGCCTTCCAGCTCACCCACCGCCGCCGTCCTCCTGGGTGGAGTGGTGGAGCGGTGGGGAATGACCTGAAATTTAATTCGCCGGGGAGTTGTTCATGTTGATTTTTCAACTTGGCTGATTCTTGGCCAAAGTATAAAGAAAACGAATATTGTATATGAGTGACTGCCAATTTATGGATAATTAAATGTTTAAACTCTCTAGATATAAGCAGTGTTGTTCATGAACTTGCGTTTTTCCTCCTCTAAATGTTGTAAATTATGTTTGTGTGTTTGTTTAATTTTATTCATCTGAATCATCATGTATCTGGTCAAATATTTCCTGTCTATACTTACACACAGCGAACACAAGAACAATATTTATATTTTATGAAGTGTATTTCTTCAAACAATCTTTTATAAATTTGATTCTATTACTCATATCTTAAATATTGCAATTCGGGATCATCATAATTTTTTAATACTTATCCGGCCCCGTTTTGTTGTTCTCCGCGTCCCACTTAGTTAATCCCGAATTTGTGGCAGTGCATTAACCTTCTGTGTGCTCAGCCAGAAATTCTGGGCTTGTCTTCTTTCTCGAGTTACTTTCCTTGAACTCGAGCTCGGAGTCGAAATCAAATCAAGGCAATATGCCGCACATACACATTAAATTCATACACCCGTACTAGTACCTTTTGCCGTATGTCCTGTTTCCTCCCCTGTGTATCCCGTGTGTCCCACGTGCCCGCCTCCCCCGTACTTCCTCGCACTTTATTGGTATTGACTGACTGTCTGAGTAGTTAGTGGGGGACACACAGCATGGGGCAATCGTAATGCCAATGGCCGGACGAACTTACAACGTCTGATGCTCATTATCCGGGAAAAAGGCAAAATACATACCAGGAGGCTGCGGCTCATCATTATGCCGGATCCTTCGAGGCGGTGGGCTTTCATCATGGAAATTGCCGTCGTCTGCCCGTACTTATGAATATTCCCTCTCTCGATTTTATTTTACATGTCTGCATGTGTTTTGGGTCCACAGTCACACTAACACACGTTGCGTATAAGTGATATGCATTAAGCATACGCCACGTTGCCTTCTCTCGTTTTATCCCCTCTCTGTATCTCTCTCTCTCTGCCTTTCGCTCTCTTTTTTTCTGTATGTTATTCGGTGGCACGGCTTTTGTGCATGAACATCTCGTAAATTAATTGCATTTTACATAACAATTGCATTTCCACGGGCGAAATTCGTGCTTGGTTTCAATAAGTTAATAAATTAAAATACACTTTGTCCAATTAAAAAAATTCCAAAAATATCAACAGAACAAAGTGGTCGTCGTCGATGGCACCCGCGTCAAGCTGCAGATATGGGATACTGCCGGACAGGAGCGATTCCGAAGCGTTACACACGCCTACTACCGCGATGCACACGGTAAGCCAATCCTTTGACTCTACTCTTTCGCCAAAAAAAATAGTAAACGAACTAACTATACCAGTATCTATTAAATGCACAAGTAACACATATAGTTAAAAATTGCAAGCTATTTTTATTTTATGCCCAACTGTGTTGCATAAAAGAAATTCGTTACCTTTGTTAGAAGATACATACATTTAATTTGTAAGCAATTTACTTTTCCGAGTAATAAAATACATTATTTCTCTTTCAATAGATGTTAATGTTTTATGGTGTTATATTCCAATGAATTCTACTAAGCTCTCCTCTTTGTAAAAGAAACAGGATGCATCATTTTCTCAAAAAGAGTATTCCTTGGAACTTAAGAAAATCGTATCATTTTTCTCTGTAACCTTTGTAAATAATACCTCTAACAAAGAGTTCTTCGAATTTAACAGTGAAACAAATCATTCTTCCCATTATATTTGAAATTTTTCTATATCACGTATACTTAATATTTTTAGTTAGTGTAAATGGTCCATTCACTCGCTCGATTTCGTGTATTTTTTTTTCCGTGTGCATCCCCATGTGACCTTCGACCGGCTTTCTTTTAAACCTAATTAAATCTGTCATCTGCATCCGAAGCCCTGCTGCTGCTGTACGACGTGACCAACAAGACCACCTACGACAACATACGCGCCTGGCTGGGCGAGATCCGGGAGTACGCGCAGGAGGACGTGGTCATCGTTTTAATAGGTGAGAGATCCGGTTAAAAGGCCACCTTTTCGCCACATTAGATTACGTTTAATCAATTTATGAGTTTCGAATCGAATTTTCTCCGCCTTTCAGGCAACAAGGCCGACTGCAGTGGCAGCGAGCGGCAGGTGAAGCGTGAGGATGGCGAGCGCCTGGGACGGGAGCACAATGTGCCCTTCATGGAGACCTCGGCCAAGACGGGACTTAACGTGGAGCTGGCCTTCACAGCGGTAGCCAGGTGAGTCTTCCTATTTACAGAAACACTGCGGATAGGTCTAAGCGACGACTCCGGGAATGGGGAATGTCCCCTTTTCCTGGTAATCAAGACTGCACTGGCGACTTCAAAGCCAGCTGAGTCTTTGACTTCGTCCAGCGCTTCTCCGCATCCCATTCAACCATTGTCCTAAATCTTGTCATCAACAGGCAGCTGAAGAGTCGCGGCTACGAGCACGGCGATGATGGAAAGTTCAATGTGCATGATTTTGTGCGTGACAATACAAAGGCGCGCTCCGTTTGCGCCCAGTGCCGGAACATGTAATTGGCCAATTGCCGTGCAGGAGCCACATCCTCCCGATCCCGACTCCGACACTGACTCTGATTCCGAACCTGATTCCGAGAACACCACACAATAAACCGGCACACAGATCAAAGGAAAGAGTGGGGCGCACTCAGAAGAATACGGACAAGGACACGGAGGGCAGAGCCGAGCTCCGGCATTTAATGAAGCACACACAAAGAGAAACACTGACAAGATGGCACCAATTTTGTAAGACCCTAGAGAGACGCTAGAAGAGAGTACTCGGTATGTTTTGTATGTAAATGGGAACTTCGGGGCGGAACGGGACGCGATGCCACCGCATTGGCATTGATTGATGCATAAAAAATATTGAACAATATATATATATATACAATTATCCATATACAACTGCATAAATTACTTTAACGAGAGAGCGGGACGGACGAAACGCAGCAAAATCATGCAACATTGAGATTTATCCAGCACGCCGTTGGACTTCGCCAAGGATCGCAAGGATCCTACTAGGATATCTATAACCCCGCGTGGACATCTCGAGAGTGGGAACCAAATCCAATTAATGAGAAACAATCACTCAATTTACCTACGATTACTTTTGTTTATGACTCCTAATCGTTAAGTGTTATGATGGCCTATCGTTAAGTTTTAGAGAGACCCACGCCGAGAGGAGACCCTTGGAAATTATTTACACACCCCACTAATGAATACCCTACGCAACTAAGTTAATTACTTACTATTACTGCTACTATTACTATTACAATTACTACCTATCTATGTAAGCCCTGCCCAAACCCATTCGAGACGAGACTACACACATATTTTGAGAGGCGCGCCGAGGCGAGAGGCTGCGCATAATCAAAGGCAGTTGAACTATGAACTATTACTATACTGTGCTACTACAGCAGAGGATCCGACGCGTACATACATATATCACAGGATGGATGTAAACTAGCAAATAAACAGCGTTATATTCAAGCAGACGTCAAGTCAATACCATAAACAGCAAATACATATTTACATTGAATGTGGTTTAAAAAAACGAACGAATCTGCGTTTTATTTTGGCATTTAGTCGGGCAGCAAAATCTGAAGATGGCAAAATAACAATTCACATTTAACGTATACCAAAAAAAGAGAACAGGTTAAGTATTTAGACGACTAGCAAAAATTCTGGATTATTAAAAAGATAATGCTGAAAAGCAATTTATAACCGAAAATTGTGTGTACAAAGACCACTGGCGCCAGCTATGGGTCAGTTTAAGAAGTGCGAGTGAGGGCTTTCGGTAAGGTGCCGTGCCACCTGGCGGCAGGTTTTAGAAGTTTTCAGATAGGAAACAAATTACATACTCGTTGCTCGTGAACGAAAACTCTGGCAATGCTGTTTGCACGCCTCAACCGATTATGGTCATTTCTGTACAAAACTTAGATTCTTTCATTTTATTTATTATTTCCCGATATAAGTTCCGCAAAACTGCTTCAGGTTGTTTGTGTAGTCGTTTGGTGAACAACTCTTCAGGTCATACAAAATAGCTATATTTTCCGCTAACCGATAGTTTACGATTTAAAAGAGCCAGATCTAGCTAAAAGGGCAGATTTGGCAACAAAACATGTGCTCGAGCGAAAACAAAAAATTAAACGCAGATTAATTGGATTTTTCGTCGGTTAAACACTTGCAAGCATGGCGGATCACGCTTTTCACCGGCCCGGGCCGCTGAAGCAAACGAACAAGGCCCATAAAACGGGGCGTCATCGCTCCAAGGGAGCCATTGATAATGCCATGAAGGGTAAGAGAGAATCTGGAAGAGATTTCCAAAGTAAACCCCCTGTTTAACCCTGTTTATCCTCGGCTTCCAGGCAAGGTGGGACTCCAGGCCGTGTCCCACAAGCACAAGCAGCAGCAGCGCAAGGAGCAGCGCCGCAACCAGATGAACCAGCTGCGCAGGAACAAGCGGGAGGAGGTTCTGGAGCAGAAGAGGAAGCTCGGTGGCCAAAACACGGCTCCCTTTCTAGTCTGCCTGCTGCCCATGCACGAGCAGATCGACCCCAAGTCAGCTTTGGCAATTCTCAAGAGCTGCGACAGCGAACTGGTGGTGGAGAACTCGCCGAGCGGCATCGTTTACATGAACCTTCCACGGTTTAAGCAGCGCTTCGCCTTCGTTACCCCTCCAGTGGGTCGTGGCAACGAGCTAATTGCCCTGGACTACCTGAAGGTGTGCGATACCACCCTGCTCCTGACCTCCGCCGCCTTTGGCGAAGACGAGATCTTTGATCGCTGGGGCCAACGCCTCTTTAACATGATGTCCGCGCAGGGAATACCCACGCCTGTAGTGGCCCTTATGGATCTGGAGTCCATTAACCCCAAGCGACGGCCCGCTGCGAAGCAGGCGGCGCAGAAGTTCATCTCCAAGCTGCTGCCCGAGGAAAAGGTGATGCAATTGGACACGGCCACAGAAGGTCTGACTGTGATGCGTCGCATTGGTGGCCAAAAGAAGCGCATTTTGCACAATGTGGCCAACCGGCCCCATCTCTTTGGCGACGTTGTTGAGTTTAAAGTGAACTCTGATCCCAGCGACGACCTGGGCACTTTGGAGGTCACGGGATTTCTGCGTGGACAATCCTTGAATGTAAACGGCTTGGTGCACATTCCCGGGCTGGGTGACTTCCAGTTGGGTCAGGTGGTGGCGCCACCAGATCCATACAAACTGGACAAATCCCGCGACGGCGAGAACGCTGAGGTGCGTCTCTTGGACCGCAGTGACCCCCTGAAGCGCACCACACTGCAGAGTGAGAACATACCAGATCCCATGGACGCGGAGCAGACGTGGCCTACGGAGGAGGAGATCGCTGCCTCGCAGCAGGAGACCAAGAAGATGAAGCTTGTGAAGCGTGTGCCTAAGGGTTACAGCGACTACCAGGCGGCCTGGATACCCGATGTCGAGGAGGTTGAAGATCCGGACGGCAAGGGAGACGATGACATGAGCGAGGACTCAGATGACGACGACGAAGGCGACGAGGATGACGAGGACTTTATGTCGTGCGACAACAAATCCTTTGAGGATGAGTACGAGAAGCGGGATTCCGACACTGAGGAGTACCTTGACAGTGTGTCTGTCTCATCGGAGGCGGCCATCAACGACGAAAAGTATGACAACCAGATGGACTTCCAGGAGGAGCGTGAAACGCTGCAGAAGCTGCAGCAGGCGCGAACAGATCAGCTCTGGCCAGATGAGATCGACACTCCCCTGGACGTGCCCGCTCATGAGAGGTTCCAGAAGTACCGAGGCCTAGAGTCTTTCAGGACGTCGCCTTGGGATGTCAAGGAGAACCTGCCTGCCGATTATGCGCGCATCTATCAGTTCCAGAACTTTGACCGCACCAAGCGTAGGATTCTGGCCGAAGCCAAGGAGTTCGAGGGTGTGCTGGTAAGGCTGCATCAGTATTTTTGCCTCCAGTTCCTTTTTATATTGTTTTGTATAATTTTTCAGCCCGGTTTCTACGTCACGCTCCATGTCATCAATGTGCCTGAAAGCCGGTGGAACGCCTTCAAGTCCGCCCAACTCACGGACAACATCATTGTGTATGGAATGCTGCCACATGAGCACCAGATGTGCATAATGAACGTTGTTCTACAGCGAATGCCGGACTCTGAGGTGCCCCTTAAGTCCAAGGAGCAGCTGATCATCCAATGCGGCTATCGCCGCTTCGTGGTGAATCCCATCTACAGCCAGCACACCAATGGGGACAAGCATAAGGTGAGGATATAGTAAATCTTTACAATGATCAAAGTTAATAGGAATTTTTCGTCTAGTTCGAACGCTACTTCCGTCCGTATGAGACGGTTTGCGCCACGTTCTACGCCCCCATTCAGTTCCCTCCGGCCGCTGTGCTGGCCTTTAAGGTGAATCCCGACTCCACGCTGGCACTGGTTGCACGCGGACGACTGCTCTCCTGCAATCCCGATCGCATTGTTCTCAAGCGTGTCGTCCTCAGCGGCCACCCCATGCGCATCAATCGTAAGTCGGCGACGATCAGGTACATGTTCTTCTACAAGGAGGACGTGGAGTACTTCAAGCCGGTGAAACTAAGGACGAAGTGCGGACGCCTGGGACACATCAAGGAGTCGCTCGGCACTCACGGCCACATGAAGTGCTACTTCGATGGCCAGCTGCGATCCTACGACACTGCCTTTATGTACCTGTACAAGCGAGTCTTCCCCAAGTGGACGTACGAGGAGTGCCTGGTGCGAACCGCGGAGCACGAGCGCCAGCATGCGGCGGCGAACAGGAGAAATGAGGACCAGCAGGTGGCGATGGATATTTAGCTTACCGTCTCTTGTGACAGTAATGTATAATAGGAATAATAGAATTATATTCACAAACAATTGTCTTAACTTACTGCAGAGGCAATACAATATACATACATAAAACGTGGATACGATTAAAAGCCTGCCGCATTGCACAAGGATCCAGGATCAAGGTCGGGCTCTCATATATGGCTAATACAGATTTGTGGCTAGGATGGGGTTAGTGGAATTGGGAGCTGCGGGTATTCAGTAATTGGTGGACAAGCACTTGCGCCGCTTCTTCTGCAACTGCTCGATCTGCTCGCTGATCTGGGTGGGCGCCTGGAAACCTCGGACGATGCTGTTCACGTTCAGGACCGTGGCAATGAACTGGCTGATGGATATGTGCCAGGACTCGGAGATGTTTGTGCTGCTGCTGCTACTACTATCAGTCCTGGCCTTCCCGCCAGCCGCCTGGCGCAGCTCCTCCTCGAGAGCCACAAAGAGGCGGGTGGTGCTGCTGGGCTCCGCCGCTGGTGTGGTGGGATTGCCATTGCTATCCGGCTGCTGTAGAAGTGTGAATGACATTGATTTACTACATTTATATCGCTTTAAGTTGTGCTGACTTCTTACCTCGTCACCGCTTCCACCCATATTCAATTGGGTGAAGCTCTCTAGGCTGGGCTCCTTTTTGATATTGCTGTTGCCCAGCTCAAGGAGGTTTTCGTCTAAAAATAATGCACAGCTTAGAAGATTGCAAGCCCTGCATCGATTTTAAACGGTTTGTACTTACAGGCTCTTTGCATCTCCTCGTCCTGCACCAGACCCATGATTTCTATAATGCTGCGCCACAGCAGCTGGAAATTCTCCTTACGCATGTGCGGAATGCTATGCTGCGAACTGGACGCCCCCTCATCGGGCTGGTCTAGCAGGTAGCCCAGGCTGCCCAGACTTCGCGAGTCCGTGGCATTCGAATCGGCGCGCTCAAGTCGCGTGGCAGCGACCAGGTCACTGATCTGTGAGAAATTCGATATAGTCTCGACATTCAAGAGGATTGGATCGGCGGCGGCCGCAGCCGAGGCTGCACCGGCTGCCGCATCCGCTCCCGCTCCCGGCGGCGTCATGCGGGCCGCTCCCAGATCTGAAATATCCGAAAATGTGTCAATCGATTCGTAACGTCCCTGCTGGCGAAGCCCTCTCAGGAGCCCGTCATCGTCCCGCCCAGCATCTGTGGATGTTGCAGTACCCTGATGTGCCGGCAGATCCACGTAGAAGGTCGAGTTGCGCTGCACCAACGATGAGGCGTTGGAGTTCAGCGAGAGATTGGGTGTGGTGCGCGATAAGTCCATGAATGTGTTGCCCGAGATCCCGGCCAGATTATGCAGGTGCTGCGTGGCACTGACCAGGGCAAAGTCGTCGGCGTCAAAGTTGTGATCCGAGGGCGAGGGCAGGGCCTCCATCGACTCCGATGCGTCGTTGCTGCAGAATAGGGATTAATAAAGGTTAATAGTTAAAAGCTTCAGCTTACTCAAAGAAATCCTCGGCTTCAAAGGCCTCCTCGGCATCGTCTTTGGTGCGTGGACGCGGCCGTCGCGATCGTTCAATCTCAGCCTTGGAAAGCAGTGGCGGCAAATGCAAGACAAACAGCAGCTTCAGCTTCTCCATGCTCTTGGCGGAGCAGACCAGTCCCAGGGCGTTGATGAGTTGACCAATGTCGAGGTTACCAGTGCCCTTTTTGTCGGTGAGCTGATATATAAATTGCAAATCATTCAAGATATTCCCACGGTTTGCATTTCAGTGATATATACTCACCCTGAACAGCTTTTCTCCAATGTCCACGCTAACGCATTTCCGCCAGGGTGTAAGCTCCGTGAAAAGCGTGTGGAATACCTCAAAGTTGACGCAGTATGCTTCGTACCTGCCAACATATGCGGCCGCATCCTGTGCCGCCCTGTTCGGTGACTGTGGCAGCAGCTGCGGCATCTCCGACAGCGGACACTGAGCCTTCTGTTGCTGCTGCTGCAATGACTTCAGAGCGTGCTTCTCCTCCCGAATGATGGTGAGCAGCATGTGCAGCTCGCTGCGGTTGAAGTACGGATTCTGGACGTAGGCCTTCACAATGGTTTTCTCGTTATCAATATCGAATTGTCGCATAGTCAGTCGACGGTGCTTGTTGCGTAGTTCGTCGATGCGCTGATGAGTCAGCTCCTCGCCGAACTTGGTGTACGCCTCGTGGATGAGCGTCTGCACAGTTTGGGTCTGCGTGCGCTCCATTTTACGCTTATCGTTGGTGGGTGGCACCTGGTACTCCGGGTTGTAGATACCCTCTAGGTAGTGCTGCAGCACTAGCATGGCCTCGCCATCGTCCTGACACCTCAGCAGCTTTTCCCGGTTCCATTCGATGATCTGCAGAGAGATCATGAAGATGATCTTGGCGCCCTCGTAAAAGAAGCAGTCGAGGATGTGTAGTGAGCTCTCGTAGCTGATAACGCTCATGAAGATGGTGAGGAACCAGGAAATGGAGATCATCTTGATCACGCCCAGCTTCTCCAAGTGACCGTGCAGGTCGGGCAGGTGGGTCTCCACCAGCTCGTTGAGCACGCCCTGATCAATCTGGGCGCCCACCACCTTGTCCTTGTAGTAATCTGGCAACAGATTTTCACACAGACTGGCCAGCATCCAGAAGGCGTTTTCCTCGTCGCAGAAGAGCAAGAACACCGACGACACAATGTTCATGGCCTGGCAGTAGCCAACCTGGGGATTTCTCAGAGCATACGCCTGCAGGACTCGTCGGAGCGCGCCGATGCCGTCTGTGCTTTGGAATGCCGGATGCTCGGGCAGCGAGCGCGGCAAGTCGCGATCGATCTCGTCATGGGCAAAGCAGTTCTTGATGCAGGCCGCCTTCTCCACAAGATCCTCATAGAGACCAGGATTCATTTCCTTATCATGGATCGCACCCGAGAAGATCAACCAGATCTCCTGGCGCAGCTGGTCGGGAATGCCCTCTACAATCAGGTTAATCACATCCGTGGTGCGGAACATGCCAATGCCGCGTCCAAAGTCCCGGAAGTGCGCCTCCCAGCGCACTAGCTTTTCTTCCTGCTTGCGCACTATATCCGCGCTAAACTGTGTCTTGAAGGTATTCATCAGGGCCGTCTGCTTGCTCCACGAAATGTCGTACTTGGCCCGCTCCCGACTCACAGGACTATGGGAGGGTATTTATTAATTTTCTTGACCCCAAGGTACTTCCATTTTTAACTTACATATGAATACGGGCCAGCAGATCTGTGATCTTCGAAATCAGCACATCCCTGTCTACGATCTGAGCAAACATGAAAGGCACATTCTCCGATGTAATGATGACAATTTGATTGTCGAACCGTTGCTGGCCATCGTCCTTCTTTTCCACACTCTGCGACAAAACAGAAAATTTTAATAATTGTTTGAAGAAGGCGACTCGAAAACCCACCTTGATGGTCTTCATGGGTATTACCACACTGACCAAATCCTTTACATCGCTGCGAAAACACAAGAAGTTCGGTGATAGGTATATGTAGCCGGCATTGAATCGCTTCGAGTAGGGCGTCCAGATATTCGCCTTGATCTTTCCATCGATTATCTCTGACTGCGGCAACCGGAAATGGATGCGGAACTCCTCGGACTTCTGGCGAGCCGTCAAGTCCCGCAGCAAAACGGGCTTCTTGGATACCTTGTTACCCAAGCGTGCAAAGTTTGAGGGATCGTGATCGACGACGGGGCTGTCGGGGTCATGGATCAACTGCTTTATGGCCATTTTATTTAGCTGCTCAATCAACAGATGCGCCTCCCTGGCATTGAAGAGCATTGTAAAGTTGTAGGTCATGTTGTTGGTGGTCTTCAGATAAATGGTATTGGCATTTCGGCTGATGTCCTCGAGCTCAGCGCAGCGTATGATGCGCTTTATCTCCTGCCCCAGCATGTACGAGTAAAAGCAGACGTGGTTCATTGAAATGTACAGCGTTCCCTGCCGCGGGATCTTGTTCTTCACATAGCTGTGTAGATGATATTTTGTTTTATTAGAAACTCTATCTGCAAGCAAAAGTTGCTTTTCTGTCCTTACGTGGCGGAGTAGGAGTTAACCAGCTGCTCCTCTTCGGGCATTTTGAAAATCTGCCTAAACTGTGAGGTCATCACCTTCACATCGGCGGATTCGCCGGTGCTATCTTGATTGTTTTGCGTGTAGAGCGATTGGATTTTGCATATGGTGAAGTTGGTCACCTCGTCCTCATTCTCCATCTCTTCCAGCACTTTAAAGAGATTGGCCTGAAGCCATTCCCAGTCCTTGACTATTTCATCCTGGGTGATACCAATGGCGATTTCTAAGGTGTATGGGAATTGACATATCATTGAATGTAGGTGAATACTCAAAAAGTTCTTTTGGGAGAAGGATAAGATGTGAACAATAATAATTAAGCTAACTTGAGTAGTTTTTATTGAATTCATACTCCAAATAAAGTAGTCCAATTGTAGGCCTTCTTCTTTAGTGCTGATTAATGAAACATTGTTAAATATTTTTCTTTTGCCAAGATAAATATCTCTTTCTGACAGGTTGTATCCTGTCCCACAAGTACTTATTGCTAAATTATTTCTAGGTTATGTTCCCCATTCCCGGCTTCGCCTCCCTTATTGTTCAATTAAATCACAAAAGAACCGAGCCGGACCCCTACTTAGTAATCTGAAGCGTTGCGAGTTTACGTAAGCGATGCGAAGATGAAAGAAATATTGACGAACTCCCATGAAAACCCAGAGCAACCCACTCGCGGTGATTCACGGCCGCAGAGATTGCTGGCCAAAGACCCGCCCAGCCTGCCGCCCCCCCAACTGAAGCCGATAAGGCGCACAATGGGCTCGAACCTACCGTAAGACACCTCCGACGAGGGCGTCTGATGGAGGATGCGGTATGGCGGCGGCTTGGTGTTCATCATGCTGTCGTAGGTGCCCACCAGAATGGACCCGAAGCCGCGTGACTCGCCGTGGCTGCGCCGTTTCTGCAGGACAAAGTATCGCGAGTGCATCTCGGCAATCCTGCGGATAGGAAAAGAATGGAATGGATTGGGATTGAGCGGGGATCCACGTTGCATGGCAATTCTTTGGGGCGGTGCATGTGTGCGCGCGAGTGTGTGTGTATGCAAGTGTGGGGGACTTTTTCTACGCAGCAGGAAACAGTTGGAAGTTAATTTTCAAGCTGCTCTCACAGCAGCAGAAGCAGCTGTGCTTTTATTTGTTCTTGAGTCGTGAACTCTGCCTCAATTAGTTATCAACAATAGAGAACCAAACTAAGCACAACTACGCGGTTCATGCGTGGCTCCCTTGCGCGATCCGCAGCTCCTGGTGTGAAGTGCAGTTCGCGATTATCTCTGTCCGTGAGACACCTTCCATGAACACACAACAATGCATATACACATACCAGCACATACAAACGCACCAGTGCCAGCACCCGGGGCGGGTTTCCAGCCTCCAGGAGTTGGTACCTTGCCTTTAGCTAAACACTCACCAGAACGCCGAGGGCAGGAGCAGTTCCTTCGGCTGAATCCACATCGTAGTCGGTTGTCGTTAGCAAAATAAAAACAAAATTTATCTTTGTTTTAGAGCTGCTTCTTGGCAATTCCAAGAATTGATTTTCCAGCCGGCCGTTGGAAAAACACCTGCCAATGGCCGAAAGTACGCGTATCTGGTCGTCGGCTGAATTTACTCTCGAGCATTGCCCCGGAACAGCAATAATTCGTAAAATCCGTGTTTTGCTTTTCTCAAATGTTGTCTTTGGGGCAGTCTTTGTTGTTGGTCTGCGCGGAGTGCCTGCCTGCCTTGCCCGTCAAAACGACGAAACCCTTGCCAAAGTGATGGCATTTCTTGCCACTCCGGAAACTGGTCACACTTAATCCGCCTCAATGGGGGACTTTCGCGCCTTGCCTACTTTCCGGCTCTCTCCCTGCCTGCAAATGAGTGCTCAGGTAGCGACAGGTGGTCCGATTGCACATGCAGCAGAAAATATATGAAACATGCATTAAATAGCCAGCTTTCGGGCTATCTCTATCCATCATAGTCAAAACAAAATCAGCAGAAAAACTTGACAGTAAGCTTACTTCGGAAAGACCAAATATAGTTTTGCAGCTCGCAAATTGACTTGATCGAATTTGAAATCGATTGATTTCGGTCAAATGTAAAACCCAAAGCAAATGTACATAAATAGTTTAAACAAAACTTTTGCAAGAATCATTAGATGTTTTATTTCGAAAAAATCAAATATATCATGACTTTCGCCTAGATTCAAAGCAAATTAAATTTATCGACTGATAGCTCCGTTTACTTTTTGTACAATGTTATTTAACCATTTTGTACAGATATAAGGATGACAGAGCAGACAGGATGGAAAACCCTCGAAGGTTGTCAAAAGTTATACGAACGTGTAGTGCTGCTCATATTTTTCTCGCTTTACATGCTTTTGGGCTTCATTATCTCTTTAGCTTTCTGCTTCATTGGCTCATCCTGCAGCCAGCTGCACTGCAGAATGTCATCGATTGATGGTCGGTTTTTGGGATCCACATTGAGGATTTCGTAAATCAAAAGCATCGCGTCCTGTGAGACATACTTCCATGCCGGTGCTTGAAAGTCGAACTTTCCCTTCTTTATTTGATCGGTCAATGGAGAGTCCTCGTTGGAATAGAAAGGCCAGGTTCCGCTTAGGCAGCAGAAGAGAACCACTCCCAAGCTCCAGATATCCACTTTTTTGGTGCAAACCCTTCGGCCGCCGGTCGGAATTCCGTTTGGGAGCGAGTTCCTCTGCACACTCAGTCCAAAATCGCCGACCTTCAGGAGGGTCTCCTCGTCATTGGTCTCAAGCAAAATATTTTCCAGCTTGAGGTCGCGGTGGATTATGCCACGGTCATGAATATACTTAAGGGCAAGACACATTTGGTAAAAGTACAGTTTTGATATCTCCTCGCTCAGATACTCATTTTTATGTATCCGACCGAGAAGATCGCCTGACATAAGGTCCAGCAGCATATAAACGGCCTCTGGTCTATCGACGACGTCGTGCATACGCACTATACACGGATGCGACAGATTCTTCATTATGTCTACCTCGTTTAGCGCTTGGTCTCTGCGAGGTTGGTTCCCCGACATCCTTTTCTTCCTCACAACCTTCATCGCAAACTGCTGGCCGGTGCGAGTATCAGTGACAAGGCGCACAATTCCGAAAGACCCGGAGCCTAGTTGACGAACTTCAGAATACGTTTTGGCTAACTCCTCCGGCAGCCTGAGATCCAAGAACACAAAGATATTGTTGGTGGGCAAGGATAGGGAAATAACGTCGCCATCATTCAAAACGCGCATCTTGTATAGGCCAATCTTTACAGAATTCACAAAGGTTCCATTTAGGGAGACATCCTGTATGTATATGGGACTTTTTGGTTCAGAGTTGCCTCGCTTAATAATGAAGTGGACTTTTGAAGTGCTTATTAGGCTGTGCTCGGGCAGCTCCTTGAGTGTGAGGACTAAATCATTCGCCCTGCCCCGTCCTGCCGAGAACTCCTCGTTAGTCAGATCTGAAATATACGGTTAGAGAAAATCAACTGGGTCTGGGACTCTATACTGTAGAGTCTATAGCTCGTACCCATTGATCTGAAATGCTTGTTTATGTTTTTGCCGCACAATCTGCCCCAGGCAGGCTTCTGCTGGGTCCAGTTACGACGTGCTTGGTTTTTGGTTTCCAAAGATTCTTTAGGGTTTAGTGCCATGCTGACTTTCCTCAATTTCGCGGAAACGTCTCAAAATCGTCGCTTTGTTATTGGAGTCACCACACCCACACAAAGTTTCCTCGTTTATTAACAAATTTCCGAGGAATGAAAGCGATTTTTTCTAGAAAATGAAGTCTGTGTGCGAAAAAAGCGCTCAAGCGTTGGTGCTGCCAGATCTCGTTAGAGCGGAAACAACTGTCAAAAAACGGATATCGATATTTTTTGTATATCCACGTACGATACTTAATCATAAACAGATCAGCTGATTTCTCCTATAATCGCGCTATAAACATCTGTTGGCCAGCGTTGCCACCTCTCTCAGAAAAAGTCAAAGACAAGGGCGCGCTGATTTTGAATTTCAAATGATAATGATACATAAACCAAATGTTATCGATAAGGGTGAACCCAATTTGTAAAAGCAGTTCTGATTAGAAAAGCAGTTCTAGTTGGAAAGGTCAAGCAGTTCTAGTTGGAAGGGTCAAGCAGTTCTAATTGGATGTGGCAAGCTTGGCAGAATTTGAAATTTCTTAAGGGGCACAACTAGTGTGATGGCCTAAAAACAATGTGATTTTTGGGAATTTTTATTTAAAAAACCACCTTATCAATTATTTCAAAATTAAGAATTTATTTATACTTGTTTTAAGAATATACAGTGAAATTTTTGAATAAAAAAATTTAATATTTTTTAAGTTTTAGTCGATCTCCAACGGCTGCTGCAGCGATTCTAGCCTTCTCCGTGGATGAAATCCCAACAAAAATTCTCGTTGACCTAGATAATATTGTCTGTACAATGACCAACGATGAAAAAAAAAAATTCAAAAATTGACAATTTGGCGGCGTTTAAAAAAAAGTCGAATTTTACCAAAAATTTTGGTCGTTTTTGGCTTGTCAAAATTCGGTTTTTTGATCAGATCAAAATTCGATAAGTAATCACTGCAGCAAACTCGGAAAATGCTGTTTCGAGAAAAAACTCAAAAACTATTTGAGATATCGATTTTAATTTTAATATGTTATCTTTGATCTACCGAAATACGGCCGATGCTTAGGTGCTCTGAAAAGATATCGATATTATCGTTTACCTATTTCACACCTCTAACCTTTTCTCGATCGCTTTCGTACGCGTTTCGCAAGTTTGGATATTAAAGTTATAAATATAAATTTTTTCCACCATGGCGGACGACTCAATTGATAGTGAGATCTTCAACGAAATTTTCCAAATTATCGAAAAGGAGGATAGCGAAGATCATGGCAAGGAAGAAACGTTGAAAATTGTTGAAGAGGAGAATGCCGAAAATAATGGCGAGGCCTTGAAAGTAGTGGCAGAAGAAGAGGAACTACCGTTACCCCCATGCAAGCCACCACTGCCAGAAAACGTAAGTTAAATTTTTTCTCTACTCTTAACTTTTCCATGTTCAATTATAAATGGCACTAATTCTTTGTTATTTTTTAAAAATTGTTTTATTAATTATTATAACTACTTTAAAAAGACACAATTGAAATAAATTATACATAAAAACTTACTATTATAACGACTATAACTAAATTGAGTTAAATTATACATATAAACTATTTAAAAAGTTCTACATTTACAAATTCTCCATCAAATACAAAATCTTTTTTGGGAGGCAGCACTAAAAGGGATAATTCCTTAGGGGTTAATTTTACTCGTTTCCATATCTTAACATTATTTTTCACTTTCACTATAAAATCCATGGTATTACCATTAATTGACTTGTGACTATTACTTTCTAGCCACTCAAGATTCTTAATAAATAATTTTTTGCATCTGTGCCGGCGCAGCTCTTCGTCAGAATTCCCTGTCAGCGGGCACAACGTGCACGCACGTGGACCTACACAGTCGCCACTGTGTTTTTTCCTTATTGGCTTGTAGCACTGCGGGCACCGGTCATTTTTAATAAGGTGCCTGTAAAATATCGAGCCAGGCTCCAAAGCTCGATCTTCCTGGGGTGCTTCAGCTTGCAAGTCTACCTTTACCGAACAATTTTGCGGCTTGCCCTGGGACTCGCTGGCCTCGTCCTCTGGAAAGCAATCGTCCCTGGCCTGGTGCTCGACCGCTTCGTCCGCTGCTGGAAACTGTTCTGGTTCCAGGACCTCCGGGTTCAGGCCCTCTGGTACCGGTAGCTTAATTAGGTCCTCTAATTCCGGATCCTCAAGTCCGAGCGGCTCTGAATCGGGCGTCTTGCATTCTGGCGCCTTCAACTCCGGCGCTTCCAATCGAGCTTTTTTTGAGTATAAAGAAGCTAACTTCTTTAAATTCCTCAGGTCCCCTTTAAAATTTGTGCATAGGAATTTGTTGGGTTCTATCTGGAGCTTGTCGAAGGAAGACATTTCGACGGACGCTTCTTTTTAAAACATTTTGAAGTTACTTTTCAAAGTTAGAGTGGCCGTATCTAGGAACTGCGGAAATCCGTAAATAAGCGGATGCGTTTTATTTGTGGGTGTTAAGGAGCATAGAGCACTGAAAAAAATTAGAGTCAATTCAAAACTGTTTTAAAAATTATTAAAAAGGTTATACATTTTGTAATTCGTATCACTAGAATGTGGAAGTCAAATTCTTTTTTAATTTCCCTATTTAATTGTCAATTCCTTAGGAAGGCCAGAACGCAGCCATTTTGGGAGGAGAAATTTCAGAGGAGAATTGGGAATCAAAAATAAAGAAAACTGAAGTATACAGTAAACTTATGGATGCGAACTATGTAATAGGGCGCTTAAAAAGGCCCGAAAAAGTCGAAGAACTTGATGACGGCTATCTTTCAATATATGGAAACTTATCCGCATTTTCAGATAAGCCTTTTTATATCATATTTGACGAATTACACTTTAGAGTCCCTAATCAAAAAATAAAAGCTCTGACCATAATCGGGACAAGTGTGGACGGTCAAATAACTAGAATTCTTTCGGTGCGTTTGAACTGCGTAGGAAAGTTAATGGGCTCGATGGTAATAGCGATTGACCTCACAAATGTTATTCATGCTGTCAAGTGCCTAAAACTTATGAAGAATTTAATTGCGGTCGTGTGCGACCATAACATTGCAAATGTTAATTGCCGTAAAGTACTCGATCTGCCAATGCTACCGGACTATACGCATTTATTAGCCACAATCCAAAAAAAGTTTAATATAGTTGAAAAGGAACTTCAGAAATTTCTTAATGAAATTAAATTAAACGAAAATCCGAATATAGATCTATATTTACAACGAGTTCCTGAAAGAGCAGAACAATTTTACAGATCCATTTTCAATGATTACGTAGAGGCAACAAAGAGAATGAAAGTGCATCACATCAGTATAGACTTCTCAGAGGCCAACACGGTCAAATTGGAACACCTGGGCTTTAGGTGGAAAAGATCCATTCAAAAGGCTTGCTCAGAAGCCGGCTCTTTCGAAATTGCCGTTATAATCCGTATAATCGCCTTGCTTGTTGCTGAAACACAAGAACGTAAGTTAAAATGAAATTTATCTTTAATGTATGCGAACATTTATTAATGAAATTCTACTCTTTTTCAGAGCACCTAAGCATCAACCGCTAAAATCGGCCGTTTAAGAAATTTCAAATTCTGCCAAGCTTGCCATATCCAATTAGAACTGCTTGACCCTTCCAACTAGAACTGCTTGACCTTTCCAACTAGAACTGCTTTTCCAATCAGAACTGCTTTTACAAATTGGGTTCGCTCTTTTCGACCAATTCTCAAATTGGATTCATTGTTACCGACTTCGAAGAAGCTGCGAAAACTTGAGCCAGTATTGTGTAACGCCCACTCACAGTGTTACAAAGTGTCCCTTCAGCGGAGACGCACACCCACGCAATTTGGGGCAGTGTAATTTGAACTTGAATTTAAACCCGTTCTTTTTATGTTTTTGTGTTATAAATCAAATGGAGCAGAACTTTAAAAGCAATTTAGTGTTTCGACCAAGTTTGAGCAACAATAATTGGTAGGTAGAAATAAAGGCGTATAAAATAGGATCTTATGAGTAAAAGATACATTTATTTATTTACAGAATCGAAGCTGTTGCTGTTGCTGTTGCCTGTTTTGTTTGTTTTACAAAAAACTGAATATGGTTATTTTTATGGTGTTTATTTATTTAACCTGGATTTCAATTATCTAAAAGTAGTACATTTATTTTAGTGCAATTCTTGCTGCTTCCTCGCATTGGTTATCTCCGAATAGATTTACAATGATGATTTTCCCACGCATATTGCTGCTGCTGCTCGTTTTGTTGTTGTTTTTGTTTGCGGTATACATAAGTTACAATTTAATATGCTGCGCTTTACGTTTAACTTAAATATTATTAATCACATGCAATAGTTAAATAATAATGATACAAATAATAATTATACATAGTTTGCAACCCGCGTGCACACACACCTGCCGTTGGCGTTTCCTTTGTTAATTTGCTACTAACTAAATTTGTTGTTCTCTGTCAACAGCTTGCTTTTTACACATTTTTACGGGCTAATCGTTACAGTTTACGCACTAGCATATAATTACGATTTAATTAGTTAATTCATTTATGTATATGTATATATATAGATTTCATTCTTATCGCCGTATCAATGCATATTTCATATTCATTTGTGTATAAACTATATATTTGTTTGTTTTTAGAGTGTCGCCAGCGCTGCTCTCTGGATTTGATTCAGCAGCGCTCTGCCCACTGTAAAGTATCCGTTAGATTGCAACAATAGTTTCGATTTCGAATTGCAGATTTCGAATCAAAGATTGCAGATTGCGAATTGCGAAATTGTGCGCTGAACTCTTCAGTTTTTCTTGTAAACATTCGCATGCAAACTCGTTGAACTTTCCGTTTCCGTTTCTGTTTCTGTTTCTGTTTTGCGTATAAAGCTGTAAGTCTTCTAGTTTTTCCATAAAGTGCGTTTCCTCAACTAAATTCCATTCGTATGCATTTCGCTTCGATTTCCCAATGGATCGTTCGTTCGCTCAGTTCGAAGAGTGTAGACAACAATAATTTCGTATAGGTTTAACATCCACTGATCTATAGCTAACAGATCTAAATATCCGTTTACGTATAATACGTATAATATTGGTGATTGGATCTCGTCGGGAGAGAACTATTGAATCCATTGAATGTGGTGCCATAGCTTCTAACTTTCTGTTTACCCGGAGCTTACTCGCCTAATTACTCGAACACCGAAAAGGAACAACTTGCTTTGAACATTGAGCTTTACGTACGGTACGCCTATATATATTAACATTTATCTGAACAAACTGCTCGCACACTCTATGCTATGTTATGGGAGGACGACGGGGTTCTGCTTGAGTTTGAGCCTACCTTCGTCTAGTAATATATTTTGCAATTACTCTCTGGTTTTGTGTACGCAGAGCCCAACACATCTATATGGCACATAAGTCTAGTTGGACTCGGCATGGAAATTCGATGAGCTCTGAATTTGGAAAAGCTAGAAGGGAAAGTGGGGTTCGCTTTCGCTCCTGGTGTGTAAGTTGTTAGTCGATTGCTAGAGATGAATGCGCTTAGGGCCTAATAAATTACTTGTAACAACTTAAGAATTACACAAATAATAATAATAATAATGATAATAGTTATTAATTAATGATTTAACTCGATTCTTGTGCATCTGCTGTTTCTCGCGAGGCTCCGGCCTCCCCTCCCGTCGCTCGCGTTCGCCCTCTCAGCGGGGTCCTGTGCGTGAGTTCACTTCATCCCTCGACCCTGGGGGCAGCATCCTTAACTACAACTACTGAGGAGCATTGTGACTAGAGTGAGGAGCATCCACGTCGCCGTGGTGGCCGCCAGCGGGTTGGACCCACTGGGCTTGCCGTTGTCGCGTGGCTCCTGTTCGGTGATTGGCGGGCTGCCGCCGAAGTTAACGTCGGGGCCTAAAAATGAGAGTTATATTTTGTTTAATGATATGTTGATTATTGTCTTTGGCTCATTGGGAAAACTCTAAATATACGCCATTTTCTACCTAAAATATAATTATATTTATATATAAAGCTTACCGTCGCCTGAACCATCACCAGAGCCATGGGCACCACCATACTCCTCCTCATCGTCGCCAATCTGACCCTCGCCTCCGCCAGAGCCCTCGTGGCCCATGTCGCTTTGAATATCGTGCGACTGTATGCTGTTCGAGGGTGCCTGCTGAATTGAAGATTTATATAATTAAATTATGGCTTTGTTGCTTAAAATCCGCTGAATCCTACCGCTGCTCCAATGCTCTGGCGGATCTTGATCAGCTTGTCCACCAGCTCATTCAGCTGGTTGGCCTGGGCCATGGAATTGAAGGGCACCTCCGGATTGTACCGCTGGGTGTCCATGCCCGGGTTGATCAGCAGCTGGTTGTACTCCCCGAAGCGATCGCCTGTCCAGCAGGAGTGATCCTCGCGAGAGTGGTGCTCGTCACAGAAGCTGCAAAGTGTATGTAAATGAAGTTAACTTGGTAAGCTGGTGCTTTTTACTCATTCAAAATTTGTATTTCCCCCTGGTATTGTAAACTGAACAAAAAAGTAAATAACACTATACAAAACTGAAAAAAATTTGAACAAAATGTTCAAGGAGCTCGTCCTGTACATCCATCATTTGGCCCACGACTTTTGCTTGGCCCGTCCGATAGCTCCAGAGACGCGACATGTAAGTATAGTATATATAGAACCAGATTATATTACCTATTTAATATCTTAATAACATTATTAAAACTGTTTTTAGGGCTGTCGCATGCCGGTGAAGAATGGGTTTTTAGCGAACTTGATTTTCTTCATTGCCATCGGTACCCCGCTATATTTCTGCCTGTTGAAGGATGTGATCGAGATGATTCGCAAACCCAAGAAATCCTAACCAAAATTATCTTAAAATGTTAATTTTTCTACACTATTCATGGGTCGGTCGGTCAGTGTAACTTAATATATGAAAATAAACTAATATAGTTCGTGGCATCGTCTGCTGGTTACTCACTTATCCACGATGTTCGTGTAGAACTCCTTGCTCTGGTCGATGGTGGACAGGAAGCGGACCATGCCCGGATCCGGGGGCGTGGCGTACTTGATGCCATTCTTGTGAGGCAGAGGCTTAGCATCCGGCTCTCCGGTGGCATAGGGCGTCAGGCTGGGCGATCCACAGGTCTTCTTCACCTGGAAATGAAAATTGGGATATGTTACTCAGAGTGTGGGCCACTTCAAGCGAGTAATCACCGCCGTTCATGCAACCAGCACGTGTGTCCTCACACCTGCATGTAAATTGCAACTCGGGGGGCTTAGGAGGTCCCATTTCCCACTCTAATTTAGCATTTTAAATTCCCAGCCACAGACAATAATTATGCGGATGCCATGTCCACGTTTAACAAGCTCTTGAAATGCCACGGATACTTTTTCGAGGCTTCTGCTGCAGCGATCGGACTCTGACTTTGACTTGAAGGCCGGAACTGAATTCCGATTCATTAAATTCACTTAAAATGTTCATAAATTAAGTGGCAATTAAACCATTAAGCGAACGTGTCCTTGGGAGGCAAGTAAATGAAATCGACCGTATCATCGGGATGGTCGAAGCGGGTTCGAATGAGATTGCTTTGAGTATCCAATAAAGATATCCTCAGAAAGGTGTTTTTAATTAACATATTAGGTTGGTAATGTTATTTAAGATTTTCTAAGATTTCAACAACACTGTAGTCTTAGCAATAGTTTTGCAACTTCTGCTCAAAGTTATTTGGATGGGTCTCCTTACCTTTTGCTCCAATTCGGAGTCATTATGCATGGCTGCCATGATGGCATCCGAGAGCTTCGATTGCAGCTGCTTGATGACATTAATGATGCCGTTGTCCGAGAGGATGTGGGTGGTGACCAGGTTGTTGAGGGCATCCACGACACTCGACCAGGGACTGTCCAGCAGGCCAGCGTACTCCGCCGAGCAGCCACTGGGGATTATGAAAATGTATAAATAAATATAAGACAACTTCAAGTAAGATTTAGTAAGTAGTTGTATTAATTTAAATATAAAATTAATTATATATATTTTATTCGATTTAAAGTTTGTTAAAAAGTCTAAAACCGAAACTCACCGCATCACGTTCTTGCAGTATCCGTCGCAGAGCTTCGCCTCCGGGGGAGGATGGTGTCCGTTGCAGTTGGGGCAGTAGTACATCTTGAGGAGGTGCAGCTTGCAGGAGTCCGTGAGCTGCTCGCCGTAGAGGCCGTCTGCCTCGGAGAGAACCTCGGCCGCCTGGATCAGGGCGTTCATGAAGACGTTGGACATGTGGACGCTCTTGCCGAGACTGGCCTGCAGCTGGTGCGGTATGTCCTTGAAGGGGCGCAGCTCCTCGTAGTTGTGCTGCAGACAGTTGATGTAGTCCTCGTGCAGATCGCCCAACTTATCATTGTTCAGATGCACCATCTGGTGGTAGGCCACCGGGAACAGCTGCACAAAGAAGCGATGCACCGCCTCCTCGAGGTGGCTCTGGACACTGCTGATGCCCCCGACGCCACGTCGTTCGTTGCTGTTCGTGTAGTTCGAGGCGTAATTCATGTGGCTGGAGAGGGTTTATTATTTGGTAAATAAAAACCATTATAATAATATCAATAGTAATAAAGCTTAGTGCCACTCACTTCATGATTTCAGTGTACAAGTGGCCAATCATCTGGCGGACGCGCGGCACCATGCGGTAGTAGATCGTCGCGAAGACCGACTGCGTATTGTTCTCGGATTGCTGGGCCAATTCCATGACGTGACCTGCCGCAAGACACGGGAGAGCGAGGAGGAGAGGGAAAAGGGTATCCATTATAGTTGGGCCAAAGGTATTGCGGTCTTATTGTTATTGTTATTCCTAGCGAAATTTAATCACTTTGCTGCCGAAGTTTTCCCCAGCCGGGACTCGCGAAACTTCTGCCCTAATGGCCTGGCTGGGATTTTCGCCCATCACGAACCAAAAAAAAATAGTTGTTGGCTTTGCTCTCCATATCTCTCTTTCTGGGTAAGCTTTTAGTTAATGAAATACAATTTAATACGTCCATGCCTGTGTCTAGCAAAGGAGAATATGAATAAAATTTGTGGAAGTGTGTGTTTGCAATTTAACAGAGAAAAAACTAATAAATACTAAGTATTCAGCTTATGTATGTCAATAATTTGTTTGTTTTATCTGCACATTATACATTATTACACAATTACTGACTATATTGACATAGGGAAACAGTAGTCTAGACCTTCTGGTAAAATTACATAAACCTTATTTTAAATAATATAATTAAATTAAACCGCCCCAACGGCAGTTTTAATTAACGTCGTGTTTATATGCATAGTTATAATTTTTCCTGTTTTCTGCTGAATAGTTTCTCATATTTAATTACCAGCTATCAGATACTATCTATTATCCGTCAATCAATTGGCGAATCACGCGGAGCAAGTTGATAAATTCTCTTAATATTCAGACACTAATCACACGGCTGAGCGAAAGAAAAACCTAATGTGACACAATGTTATCTGTCAAGGTGTCAGCGGCAGTTGTGCGAATTGATTTGGATACGCAGATTGGCTATCGAAACACACGGCTAAAGATACAGATACAGGAACAAACACTGATGCAGATACACTCCTCTGGCAGCCTGTCATTATCGCAGATTACAAATGCCCGAGGTCGTCGGCTCTGGTTCTGTGTATATCTGATATATGGCGATAGCATTGAGAAACTGTCAAATCGGCGTGTGATTTCTCACCCCGCCCCCTGCTTGTTTTGTATATATTTTTGGGTCCTCTGACAAATTCTAAATTGCAATACGCTGTCTTGTATATCGCTTTCAAGCGAAAGTGTCAATCTTTCTGTTAATTGGCTACAAAAGAACACACAGAACACACATTTTCAGCTTTGTTTCCCCCTTTTTTTAGTTTTTTTGTTTTCTGTGAGTTCTTCGCTGCGGCTCATTTTGATTTCGATGTTGGAGCATTTCCGTTCTCAGCGTTTGAATGCGACTTTGTGTCTGTGTATTTTTTGGGCTTGGCTTGGGCCGGGCTAGGGAGCCACTTGGATGTGTCAGTGCCGAGGTTTGGCTCGGAGCCCGCTCCATCGGCTAATGGCCTTTGATGCGTCATCTGTGGCGGCCAGAGTCTACCCTTTTTAATTAGCGAAACTTACGATTTTGGGACAAACAAATCGGAATGGGAAAAATAGTCCTAAGAGTGTTTCGCATTGTTAGCGCCTGTCAATTAAAATTTGCAATAAATTTCTCAGCTAAAATAACATAAAATTACCAGCGAAAATGAGTTTCTAATGATATGCCTTCCAAGTGTGATAATTCCCAGGTAAGAACTCTTTCTAATGCTATGCCAGCGGCTTAATAGAGGGTCTAATAATGGCTCGACTGTGGCTGACAATTGCGCAGGATGCGATAAATCGATAAACAATGCCGCCGATTGATTTAACGCGTTCACAACTCAAACCCAACAGATACAGATACAGAGACCGAGATCCGGAGTCACGGATACAGGGTCGGGAAGTTCGGGGAGCTCACACATCCTGTCGCTAATCTCATTGACGTGGCATAGTTTAAATGGAGCCGTCGACTGGCGGAAACATTTAATTATTGACACGCCGCGTCGAACGTGTTGATGCGCGGATATATATTCGCTCTCACACAGAGATGTGTGAGCTGTGAGTCGCACATATAGGCGACATCGGGATCCCGGCTCGATTGGCTCATTAAATCGGCGGGGCAACTGGCACAAAGTGAACCATTAATGGGGGAAAGGAGATGTGGATGGAGCCAGAGCTGAGGAAGTGCGGATGCTGCTGGCAATTACATGGCAGAAATGCCTTGAACAGCTTCTATTGATGGAAAGTATTTTCTTCAGGGAAGCTAAGAGTATGTTTTAAATTGAGCAAAAGTTATCAAAAATAAAAATTCAAGAGGGGGTACTTTAAACAAAAAAGTATAACAAAGTTTCCTCCTTAGAAATAAACATACTATAAGGCCTATTTTCCTGTGATTTCTTTTGTGGAAATGTTGGTAATGTTCATATCTTAAATATAGTTTATTTTATTTACATTCTAAGCAACATTTAATGGAATTCAAAATTATATATAAAATTTAGCACAAGATGCATTGCCATCACTGATTTCTATCTGTACATAAACCCAACCCAGTCGACTTCCCTTATCCGCTTTGTTGGCGGGATATTTGGGTGCTGTAGTGGCACTTCCTTCGCTTCACTGCCTAATTGCAATTTTAATGAACTCTCTCTATCTCTCCCTAGCTCTCTCTCCCTTTCTCTCCCTTTCTCTCTCTCTCTTTCTCTTTGTCTACCTCTATCTGCGAGCTATTGTCAATTGGGAATTGCTGAAAGCAGCCAACGCTGCGTATACTTGATATGTATTATTGCAGCTGCCTTTGTTGGCTTAATATGCTCAATTAAGTTGGGGGCCCACACACACAAAACCAAATGGACAGAGCCGCCTCAGGTGGGTTACATTTGTATCTTTGTGTCTTTGTATCTCATAAATTGTTAACTCAGCACTTCACCTGCGGGCACTCACACACACAGACTGGCATTTACTGTTGTGCAACTAATTGCAATTTTAGTCTCTGTCCAGCTCCATCTAGCCATCTGTGTCCGATCCGTCCAGCCTGACAATTAACCAAGGGCATTTTTATTGCGGCTGCCAGGGATATAGCATATAGCATATAGCATATATCTATGTGTGCTCGGAAGGCAATCAAATATAAAGCAGGGCAAATGGCATTCCCAATGAAACATGAAAATTTCATTAAGCTGGGAGAGACTTTTTAAAGAGGAGGAAAAGCGGATGGTCGCACATGGAAAATTGCCCTAATGGGCAAACACAGACAATGAAATTGAATTAGGCAACCAAGTGCGGCCGGTGTAGAGTTGGCCAAGGACAGGGTCCGAAAACCAAAGCCACGGGCAGACACTAAAAATATATTCATACAGCTAAAATGTTTGCTCTTGGACAGACGGAATTTTCAGGGATATATCTAGGAAAGGATACATTTAAGATTTTCAGGTATCATGATCATTATTAAATTATAAGAAAATTGCGCTAATAAATTAGTAAGTTAGCTTTATATCAGACCCATATCTGATTACATTTTATGGTATTTAACCTCGTTCTTTATTATGAAAGGACCTTTTCTTCCTGTGCATATCTTGGCTTTTCGCATAGAGCAAATATCGGCAAAGGCTGGGACTTGCGCCTGGGCTTCATTGCTTCATTAGAAGTCGGCGGCAGGCAAGATTAGCATGCCGAGTTCGAGTTTCAGGCTGCCACCGACCGGTTTGGGTATCGGTTTTGGATTCGGATTCGGTTTCGGCTTTGGATTCGGACTCGGGGACGCGGTTTCGTGGCCCGGGGGCAGGCCCCAAAAGCCCCGACTGAGGCAGATGCGACCGCGGTCCAGGGGCTGTGTTGTTGTTTCCCACGGCATCGGCAAAAATATGCAGCTCACACACACACCAAACACACACCGAACACACACAGCCCACAGGTTTAGTTTTATTTTGCCCGCTTTTTTCCTGCCGCTCTTGTATTTTTATATATTCTCCTTAGGACTGCTGCTCAGCTCCTCCGGGCCCATGGTGTTTGCTCGTGTTTTGTATTTGTGGCCTGCGTTCCTGTGCGGATATTACAATTTTAGTATCTGCCGCATTTTTTATTTGCATTTTATATGCATGTATTTTCCCGCCAAGCCATCCCCATCCGCCACCTTATGAATGCCAAGGCAACTTTGTTAGTGCTCTTCATTCTTGCTCCTCTTTTTTATGTTTTCCTTTTTTGCTGCTCGCCGGGCTTAGCTTTTTAGCCGCGTTTAGTTTCGTCTTGAACTGTGGCAAGTTTTTTCCTGGCCCTGAAGTCGGTTTCGTCTTGGCCTTCCTCGTCGTCTGTCCGTCTGGCGGAAGCAGCTCTTTGGATTTGCGACCAGAGACCGGCGGACTGGTGACTGGTGACTGGGAGGAAGTGGATGCCAATGGCAATGAGATGGGCACAGTGGTTCTAGTATAACATTTATATTACCTATTGTTAAGGTTACTTTTTAAATAATTAATTAATAGATCGCTAAAATGCCGCCAAGATAGCTTCTTCTTTGAGGTTTATAGCACACATTTTCCCTCTTCAAAGTCCTCCCATTCGGCAGCTCCTCGTGCCATCTGGTGACCCAATCCCACTGTGCGTGGCAGGCAGCTTAAGTGCATGTATTGTAACTAGCTATCTGCAGGCGTGCCAACTTGGCACGCCCCTTTGGCGGAGTACCCGGCAATCCAGCATCCAGTATCCAGCTATCCAAGTCGCCACTCCAACAGCTGTGAGCCTGCGGCAATCTGCTCTTGGCAGGCGAACTCATCTTATCCTAACCCAGCCCACGGTCCCACCTCAACCCATTCCATTCCATTCGATCCGATCCAGAGGTCCTCGTCTTCGGGTCCCTACACAATGTCAAAGTAATTGGATGACTTTTCATTGTTGGGCCCGAGACGCGGCAGAGGAGTGGAGCTGAGTTCATGGAGCTAAGCACAGGTCGACCTTTTTTGGTACCGACATATTGAAATGCTTCAGAGCATATGTCTGCATCAATTGGGAGTTATTTGACCTGGACCAGGTTTCCTCCAGGTGCCCGTACCCCGGTCCCCCATGCGGCGCGAGCGGTTTCACGTTGCCTTTGCCGTTTTTGGTGGCGCGTTAATTACAAGCGCGAGCTTTCAGCATTTAATTTGCCGAGCAACTAATTATGGTAATTATATATGCACACATATGGAGCTCTGTGGCGGAGCGGATCGCAAGTGGCAGACAAAATGGCAGCGCCTTTGTGTGTTTATTTTAGGCGCTGCTAATTAATGGGACGAGTGGAAATTAAAGTTTGCCTCTAAACAGCTCCATTAGTGATTCGCTATTTGTTTTGTCAAATAAAAGCAAATAATTATAAGCCAACTAGACACTGACTGCCAACTGGTTTCGGTTGGGGGCGTCTCATTTGCAGGTGTTCGATGGTTTTTAACTTCAGTTTCCTGTCGATTTCATTGAGAAATCGAAGCTGGAGTCTGAAGGTCGCGGCTACAAAAAAAGTTCGTGATATAGAAAAAAAAGAACGTCCGAGATGTGAACGAGTTTTGGGATGGGAACATAGCACTTAAAGCTAAGGTTATTTGAGAGGAGAATATGCTTAGGCCAAATCTGAGCTCAGTCTGAGATCTTTCTCTTTTGAAAAGTAAGAAAAATATTGTCACAATTTTAAATTTGTGAAATTTTAAACCATTTATAAATTTCCTAATAAATTGTAAGCCATGAAAACCCTGAGGTATAAAGAGTAGTACTCCAGAAATCTACTTTGCTCTGCGTGGGCTCCTTCGTTTGGCGTTTCAAACTATTACCGATAAGTTTTACAAAAATCCCTGGCTTAACTACGGGATTGTCCCCCGCCTCAATCATACTAAAACCTAATGACAACGGCCACATGCGATGCTGGTGCAACTGCAATGCAACTGCAACAACATCGGCTTGCAAACACTTGCCAACAGCAACAACACGACGTCTGGCACTCGGTGACAAGGCAAACAAAAGCCGGCTAACAAGCGATGGCGGCCAAAAACCACTTTTGGCCGTAAAGACAAGAAGGCAGCCGGGCCCAAGCGCAAGATATGGCCGAAAAGACTTAAGCCTGGCCCAGTTGGAGTCAGCGAGGGGCCAGGGGAATGGGATTCGGAGGAAAGCAGCAAGTTGCAACTTATGAAAGTGCACGCAGTGCAGCTGCTGTGGCCGCCACACAAAAAAATAAAGATATAATTTCTGCAGTTTTCCCGCTTTTTCTGCTTGTTTTTTCTATATTTTTAGTTTTGCCATGTCTAAAGGGGCAAAAGTTGTGCCGGCAGAGCAGTAAGTCAGCATTTGGAACTTTTATGCAGGCGCACGCCCATGCCCTCACAAAAAAGGGGTAGAGACCCGAGAGGGGATGGAGATTCACAGGGGGTAAAGATGCTTAGGGGGCAGGTGGCACGAGATGGCGGCAGCCAAACGCATTAAGCGCGTGAGCAACACAACAAGACGACAGTGGAACTTTACACAGTAAAAAATGCGTTATAAATAAGATAAAAAAAAAAACGTACACAAGTAAAAGTAAGTTTATTTTAGACTAGAACATATGAAAATATATTTAATTATGAAATGCAATACGTTTTAGGATTACTTTCAACATGAACTGAAAGGAACTGAATTGTATTTAATATTTCATAAACTAGTAGAAACTTATATGTAGGTTTCCCTTATTCTTCGGATATATTTCTCAGTGCATAAACGATAACGAAGGCAGCAGCAACCACTCTGATGACGATGACGATGACGATGGTGGCGACGTGGTAAGTAAGAGCAATGGAAACGCATTGCGTTGGTGGATCGTTGGACCCGAGTGCTGGAAACCTGGGGGATTGGGGCTCTGAGGATTGGGGTTATTTTGGGGAGGAGGTAGGGAACGGGCCCATATAATTCGTAAGCTGCGAAACGTGTTTAAACACGCAAATACTTGCTTAAAAATAATACGCCAAACAAAAAGCAGCAGCACACAAAGGCGATGGCGAACACAATACGGGGCGGAAACGGAAGCAAGGACAGGGGCGTGGCACTGCGGGCAGCAGGGAATGGGCTGCTTCGAACAGGAAGGAAGCCCCGGCTTGTATTGCATATGCCACAAGCTGTTGTAGTTGGCAAGTTTATGGCACAAAATAGAAATATGCATTTATTTCGCATACCATAATATTTTATGCGTTATTTCGCCAGCGAAAGTACAGGGGAGCGAGAGAGAGCAATAGCACCAGCGATTGCCAAGAAATGCATAAACTTTTATAGTTTCTCATTTTTCGGTGGATGTTTTTTGCATCACGCATACGCCGGGTATGCCCGCCCGAAAGTAAATCAATTTTTATGGCCACTCTGGTGCATCTAAGGGTACGCGTGCCATCGCACAAACTCAACGATAAGTGCGCCGTTTGGGCCAGAAGTTTGTTTGGCCCAAAAGAAACCCGTTATCGCAGTCAGACAACCGAGCTGTTCCCCCGATATCACCACTATATCAGCATCAGCTTCCACATACTGTAGAATTAATTAGCAAACTGCTTCATAAATCTTACAGAGCATTAGCTGCACCTCACTTCATGCATTGAATTTATTTGTTTTTTGCTTTGAGAGTTAAACAAATTGTTCTCGCAATTTGTTTTCAATAATTATCATTTGTTATATTGCCCGATTGTGAAGCTAAATGACTTTGCTGCCTGCATTTCAATATTTTTATGCCCAGTTCTGTTTATTTAATAAAACGTGGGACTTTTCGTGTTTGGCTTGTGTGACATCATCGTGCATTGTATTCTTCCACGCAAAGTGATTGCTAATCAGTAGGAGAATACCCTGCAATATGCAGAATGGATCAAAGGGGAATTGTTTTTAAGGATTTTAAAACTCTGCAAGACAAATGTATCTTCCTTTTTAATATTTCATTAAATATATTTTAGTGCTACATTATATTTTAAAATTATTCAAAGTAATACTCATGAATTATCAAGGTACTAAATGTCATTTAAAAATTATATACCCCTTAGTCATAAAATAAATTGTCGGTATCGTTCAGACTTCCTCAGTTAACAAATTGATAAATTTAAAGAACCATTAACTTAATGCACATTATGTTTTATACACTCACACAGCCTAAGGGAAGCCTCAAAATTGAATGAGCCCCCATGCGAATGAATCAATGGGACTGCATAAATTAAGCCGATGACAACACACAAAATGCAAACAAATTCGCCAAATGTATTTATATATAAATTTTGAATACTGGGAGATATATGTATGCATACATGTGGTCGTATCTGTGTGGGAATGGACTCGTACAACGAGGAGGGCGTGTTTAAAGTCGTTTTTGTGAGCGCGCCCATTTCCAAGAATTGCAGACTCAGAACAACAATGAGGCAACATCGCACGGCAGCAACATCACCCCAAAAACTCGCCTTAAAGTGAAGCGAGATTTACAGCGTGTACGACAACAATTTGCAGGCACTGTGGGGCCAGGACGGAGAGGGACCCGGGGGCGTGGCAGTGCCGAAACGTGACCCACACAAAGTTGTGCAAAATTGTCTAAAAAGGGACGGCAGCCGAGCGGCAACGACTACAACAACATTATTTAATGCCTTTTTAATTAGATGCAGTCGGAGTCGCGCCGGCTGCATTTTAAAACAGGCAGGATGGCTATGGTTATGAATCGACAGTGTATATACACTTTGGGCACATGTTTATATCAGTGTATTATACAGTCGCTTTGATCTGCATACAAATTCAAATTACAAATCAATTTCGCATTTCGCGTTTCAAGTTTAATTTGGTTAGCACACTTCGCGGATGGCGAGTCGAGCCGAGCTTTTTATCGTCATCCCGAACGCGGGCAGCCACATTTGCATATGATAAATTATTTATTGCCACGAAAATATACTTTGGTCTATCGCCCGCAAAAAGCTGAGCCAACTTTCCAGACTCTTTGCCAAGACGAATTTGCATAGAAGCCCCTTTCGCTGGCTCCTTTATCACCCATCCATTCCTTTTCGATTTCACTTAGGTCTGCCCCTACCCATCCCTACTAATCCTTTCTATGGCTTGGTCTACTCACTCTGGAATTGCTTAACGTTCGTCTCCAGCACGCCCCGCAGGCTGCTCGTGTGGTGGTGCAGCAGCAGCTCAAACTTCCCGGCGGCCTTGTCGCGCAGCTCCAGCTCCGTGGCGTTGTTGCAACAGCTTCCGCCGCAAATGGCGCCTGGAAGGGTGAAGAAAATGGGCAGGATTAGCACAGATTAATTAGGTAAACATACAGGGAGAAATGCTATGAGCTTAGAGAGACTAAATCTGAATTGTGCTTCACTACCTTACTAAATATTTATTAAAGTTACTAAAAATATGTGATAAATATTACGCTAGAAATATTTTCTTATGTGTTACCTCCTCATGGGTAATAATTAGCCTATCCATCAGCCCAGCTCATCTTCTGTTGTGCAATTATGGAACGCCTGCTGCGCCTATATCATTTTCGAATTATCGCACAAATCAAATATTTACCCATGGATCTGTGGTCGTGTGTGGGCGTGTGGGCCGTCTGGTTTAATTGTTTATGGCTTTAAAATGGCAGTGGGCGTGTTGGCCGGCTCAGGCTATACTGCAGCCACAACAAAGTGGCCAATAGTTTGTCGATTGTCGGCGTGGGCTAAGCAATTTATTTATACGAGTATAAAGAGCATGCATGCTGAAGTAGGAACCGCCGTTCGTCGTCATCGTGTCCCATCATTGGCGGTCGCGTTAATAACTTTTAAATGGCTCATAATTGCAAATTATTTAGCTGCTGTCTTGCAGGCGACACAAACGGAGCAGTTTTTGTGCTCGCAGCATGCTACAAAGTTTTTGGCGGCGTTGATTGTTTTTTCAGCTGCCACTACAAAATACGAGCGCATTCCACTAATGACAACACTCAATACTGGCGACGGACGGGGTAAGTGGGCTAAAACGATTTTCAACTTACTAATCGCTCTGCCCCAGAAAGAACTGTCTAATGAAAGAAGCAGTGGGAAAATGGGTTGCGGGAAGCCCGCAAAGCCAGGACAATAAATATCCGGACAAAAGACCGTTGATTGCCAGGACTTAAAAGATGTTGCTGAATTGGAAGGGAATTGTTTGTGCATTGCTATCTGTGAGATACTTATTCACTGACAACTACAGATGGTGCAATGAATCGATTTATTGTACATTGAAGTTCAATTAATAGTAATCGGGGAAAAGTGCGATAATTAAGAATATTTTTCTTTATATTGATTTTATTTTTCTATCAAATCAGCTTTCCATTTTCAGGTGTATTCACTGAGCTATTGAGATGGAGATTGAGAGTAATTAATCGATTTATTATAAATTTATGTTCAATTTACGAAAGAGAATGCGTAATGATATTTAACGGATATTTTATGTCGGTTTATAACTAATCGATTTTATTTTTAAATTGTTTTTTTTTTTTTTTTCACTAACCTTTAAAAATTGATCAATTAATCGATCTATCTATTTATTCATATTTTAACGCTATTGATATTGATAATAATCAATAATTAATACAACGAATATTAAATATAATATTCTCTTTAGGTATAAAATAAGCCCATATAACATTTAGTTAATGTATTTGTGTTGTTGGTGTTTTAAAACAAATACTTTATTTGCCATACTCCTACACTGCATCCCTTCCCTAACTATTCTGAATTACAAAACGTGAGCCATTAAATCTCCCAGTCCGGCACACACATGTGTGCATATGTGTTAATGAGGGAATTCCCCCGACCCGCGCTGGCGGCATAAATTTGTGGAGAAACAAATCGTGTGACAGGCTTTTTATGACAACTGCAATGACAACAGCAGAAGCGACAGCGGCTTTTATGGACGTTCGCCCCTCCATCGCTTTGTCTTTATAGTTTATAATTTAAATTAATGGCTTTTACACGATGTTTACGACCCCGACAACCTCTCACACAGCTCGATATCGCCGAGTGCCCCGATTAGGTGGCCATATGTTGCTGTCATAAAATTAGCAAACGAAACGAATTCGAATTTGATAAAAGAAGCTGCAGACGCCGATGCAGTCACCGTCTATTTCTGTTAAAACCAATTACAAAAACATCAATAGTTGCAGTTAATGGCCCGAGAGTATTGCAAGGCCGTGACACATATTTGGCCTGGAAAATGAAATGGAAAATGACAACTGACTTGGCACAAAGATGACACAAGCCCCGCCGGCGTTCGTCGATTGACCTGCTGCCAGTCAATCAAAGTCGACAGAGACGAAACCCAAACAGATTTCAGTTATGTGCCATCGATTGGCATAAGACAAACAGGGCTTCTCGAGTGGCCCAAAAGGATTTGGCTCCCTATTTTCTATTCTTTCTCGTAGCTTCAGCTTGTGCATTGTATAAGTTATCGATTAGGGGCTGCCCTCCAGGCTCCCGTGGCCATGATGTGTTTATGCGTATTTGCAACTGCTTGGTCATAAATCGGACCACAAGGGCGCACAGTAGCGCCTTTTCTCATTTTACGTTGCAAAAATCATAACTTTTGAACCAAATAAGATAATTGAAAAATTTAAACGGCATTCGACAGGTAATTGTTGTAAAATATATATATGTACTGTATAATGTGCCACGCCCACAAATTCGCCTTTTTATAGGGTATCAAAGTGAAAAAATCAATTTTTTCCTATGAAAATGAATTTTTAAAAACAAAAGTTTGTTAATTTTTTTGCTTTATTTTTGTTTATTTGATCAAATAAAAATATTTTGAACCCTGAAAAAAGAATTTTTTTTTTGTTTTTGTTAATCGGTTGCGCCCTACAGTTGGTATATTTGTAGGTAAGCGCATACTTTTTTTTGGTATTTTGGTATATTTTACCCTGAGTTGCTTCGGTTTTTTGCTTCGCAATGCCAGAGTCGCAGCTGGACGCAGCCGATCTAAACGGATTCTGATTCAGGAAAGATACACGCAATGTGTAGTCATAGTGTGGTTACCGGCTCTGGGCAGCTTCAGAAGTTATAGACTACTTTAGCCAGAAAAAGGTGAAAATAATGGACACCTGGCAGGTAGCGATTTTCCTGCACAAGCCCACACAAAACTACCCTTTTTTCAATTTTTATAAAAGTTAATGAATATACCTGTCATTTAAAAAAAAAATCATAACGATTGGTTATGTAGTTTTTGTGTAATATTACCTGAAAGTCGACTAATTTACCTATTTTTTGTTGTATGACGCATACACGGAAAACAATTTCGACTTTGAATGCTCATATCTTCCACAAAAAAAATCTGAAAATTAATTTGGTTACATATTCGGAATCCTTGGGAAATTCTCTGTCGAATTTGTATAGTTTAAATCGATTTTGCGATTATGAATTTTCCTATTTTTGCAACGGCTTTTGTTCGAGAGGCGCTACTGTGGGGCGGCGGCAATCCTTCCGCATGGCAGTTGGCCAGGAACCGAAGCGGAGGCAGACTCACAGGCGTCACTCATCCAGGGAGTCACTCTGTCTGGGGGCAGAGTAAAAATACGGGAAAATGTCTAGAAAGAAACTAAAGAAAATGTGGAAAACGGTAGCCATCGCAAGTTAAACCTGTACGGACAATGTTTGAAAATTCTACGCTCTCTGTGTTCTCCGTGGCTCAAGAGCTCTGAGCTCGAGCGGCAGAAATTCAATTCAATTGCTGCAGCGTGCATGCATACCGTGTTCCCTCGTCCTCGTGTGCCTGCTGCATACATATATCATGATGTGGCCCAGAAAAGTATGCTATGGCAAACTGGCTCTGGCAACGGGCTGCCAAATTGCAAAGAAACGTGAAAGGAAGTCGAAAGCAGGAGAGGAGGGGGAAAATAGGGGGAAGAGCAGGGTATTGCGGAGCTGGGAAGCGAAGAGAATAGTGAGAGGCTGCAGGGCACACAGAGAAATTGGGAAATCGGTCAACAATTTTTTAATTCTTTACTCATCGATTTATTTATTGATTATCATTTTGTATTTGTTTCGTGGATTTTTATACTAAATTTAATTATGATTCTTTAAGTAAAATAAAATATTTATAAGGTCCCAAGAGCTCCTGAACATCTTTACCAAAGCATATATATAAACTATAGTTTTCTTAAATCAAAACATGTCTCATCAATGCATCATCCCTGTGACTAATTTTGATGAGTAATTATTATTGTTTATGTAAATTTTTTTAAGTGCTTTGCTGATGACAAATATAGTTGATTTATTAAGCTTTCTCTTGGTATTGTTATTTTTTCACTGTGTCAAAAAGTCCTATGGTTTGGGGTGTACAAAATGCAAATCTCATGCATGGCCAGAAAATGCTCTGCCAAAAATACCAAGGAACGGCCCTGACCGCAAAAAGGAAGGAGGGATGAAGCGGGACCTGGCGAAGGGGTGTTGGCCCCATTACCCCATCTCTTCCCCTATGCACTCAATCCCCCTTCCCCCTTCTAGAGTCTCTCTCTCTATTTTCAGGCCTTGTTTTCCAGCCTGTCACCGCAAATGCAACTGACGACGTGTGCGAATTTGTTTACTGTAATTGTCTTCACTGTGGCCTAGAGGGGAGACGAAGGGAGGGTGGAGTACGCACAACCAGGCCTTTATACACACATGTGTATATGCCATGGCAGCTCTATATATATATACTCATGGAGCTAGGCTCTGGCTCGGCTCTGTGGTTACTGTCTTTTGGCATTAGCCAAGTTGGCTGGCAGCCAAGAAAGCGCTTAGCCCGCAAAACTCTTGGCTCGGGGAGTGGATTTAGCATACCTTGACATATTTCGAGTGTCCTTACTCCGCCCCCGCCTCCACACACTTGGAGGCAGGCGGGCGGGCAGGCTGGGGTATCCCTGTGGCACATGCTACTTGTATGCGTTTTCAATTTGCACAATTTACTGTGAACGTGTTGATAATAATGAAGCCAGGACCCCGGAGAATTTTGCTGTTGCATTTGCTGCCCGTCAAAATGTCGGAAAGTTGGGCCAGGCTGGCTGCTTGTAATTAAAACAGATGCCTGCTTGCTCTGCAGTAATATTTTGACAGGCAGTGTATGAGAATTTATTGCATTTCGGGGGAGCGGGAAGGGAGTTTTGTGTGTTTACGGTCAGCATTAATATCTACAGGTTTTTTTTTGAGGTAGGAAAAATTCATTGTGCTTATAGTTTAGCAGGTTATTGCCGTAGAATTCTAATTCAATAAAAAGGTCATGATTTTTGCCTATTTAAATAAAAGTACCATTTCTATCTCATAATTTTCATTGGTTTAACTTTAATTATTATTATTACCTTTAAGTAACAATATTTTGATAGACACTGCATTTCTCCTAGGTCCAAGGAGCTATTTGTTAGCTTAACTACAAAACCATCTTATCAGCCTCAACAAATCTAAGCTAGCTTCAATGTTTACCCAATGATATATACCTACAGTATATATATATATATATTTCCCCTAAAGTTTTCATAGGTTTCTGGTATAATTTACGACCTTGATTGAAAATCAATTTGCTGTCCCCCTCTCAGAGGGGCCAACAAACAGTCGAAACGATTGCCCGAGGCCATAAATTCCCTAATAAATTTACGAACGTGCAACACTCGACACTCGACACTGCAATGCAAACCAAATAAAAACATCCGTCGCGGTCTCCATGGGCTTCCTATCGCCGCCGCCGCTGGCAAGGGGGTGTTAGGGAGGGCTATTAAAGGGAGGTGGGTGGGAGAGGGCCCTGCATGTCACACACAATAATTTCATTTTAGTTTTCCCTTTTTTTTATCAAAAATTGTTGACAACTACTTGTCAAACACGAACAATTTGTGCAGCGGCGGTGAGAGGGCGATAACAATTAAGTCAACAAGGGTTAGGGGTTAGGGAACCCCATATCGTTGTGCTTGGCCTGCTGTCCGCTTTATGGTTCGTCGGTTTCTGTTTGCTGTTATGACACGTTTGGCCCAAACATAGATCATCGCCAGATCTCCGTGTTCCCCATATTCACTTTTCCATTTCCACTTCCTTTTCCTTCCCCCTTGCATGCTTCCCTTTCCCGGAAAACTGCCTTTAGTTCGTTGAACTATGCCCGTTTATATTTAGCCAAGGCCCCTATAATTTATACGGCCGCAATTGTTGTTATTTGCCATTTCGAATATCTTATCGAGACCGCTTTCATTTGAGCCGAATCAATGTCAGCAGACTGTTTGCCAACCGAAACTGATATAAATTGTGTCAGCTTCCGAGGCAGGTAAATCCCTGGCTAAAAAAATACAGGTGAGATACAGTGAAGCGTGGGTGACCAGTCCAAGGAAAAGGTATTTATATTGTATTCTGGAGTAAACATAAAATAAGATAATTAAAACCATTTATTCAACATTTAAAAGGTTAAAAGTATTCTAAATTATTAATGAGGTACCAAAGTAACGCTTATAAATTAGTATAAATTATATCCTATGCTTGAGTTAACCCATAAAGATACCAGATTATCATTTAATAAAAGCAAATAGCTCTATAAATTGTCAAAACTTTTCAAATTCCCCTGTAGCGACTTGCCACCGTTAGTGGCATTTTCAATTATTTGTTATTTTGCATATGTTTGCCAGCGATTATTTGGCATTGCAGCTGCCACGCGGGAAAATCCCAACAATTCTGCTGGTAAATTGTTAATGTGCCGCATAAGTTTTCAATTTGTGTGGCAAATTCCGCACGGATGCTAACTTGCAACATTGCTGTTGCAGCTTGCTGTTGCCGTTGCTGCTGCCGCTGACATCGAAGCTGGCAGATTTTGGCGCCACGTCTGCGTGGCATGTAAAATTTATTGCGGCGGCTGCAGCGACAATCTCCTTGCCATTTATTTGCATTCGCATTTGAATACGCACAAATGTATCTGGCAGTAGATGTATCTGTATCTTAGTGCTGAGAGCGCCAGCTTCCTTGGCCCGGCACTCTGTGCTAATCTCGCAATGAAAATGTCAGCCGAGATTATGCGTGGCAAGTTGCTGGCTCGCTCTTAGTTGCCAGTTGCTAGTTGCAAGTTGCCGCCTGCCGGCTGCCAGTTGCATGCCCCCATATTTGGCTTACATTTCGGCAGGCGCCAGGCAGACGCGTCCAAGAAACTCCCGTTGTCGGCCGACTGCCGCATGAAAATGATTAAAAATTTAATTGAAAAGCATTTTAGCCGCAAATTGCAGTCGCCGGCGGGACAATTATTAATTATTTAGATTTATGTAGCGGCAGAAAGAGAGAGACTTGTCTGTGCGACTTGAGTCAATCTATATGCAAATTTTATAGGCTTTGATGCCGAGAGGAGAATCTCTGACCGATCGGATCGTGATCTGCACTTTGTCTCCAACGACAGATTGCAAATATCTGTCGGATTTCAAATGCAGCGAACAAAGAACTTCGGGCCAATGCACAGCATCCATCAGGAATGCCAAACGAATCGCATATTACACAGGCCCCGCTATAAATAAAACTCAAAATGCACATCCTCGACGGATCATCGCGATGATGATGATTCACCCCGGCCTCGGCGATGATGATGAAGACAAAGGAACGGGCATTAAATATACTTAAGTAAACAAAGAAATCGAATTACACCAAGATGGTCGCAAGCAAATGTTAAACACACAATTCGAAAATAAACGAACAACAAAATGTTCAACTTATGAAGGCTAGCTCTCCTTTTTGTGTCTTTTTTTTTGGGAAAACAAGAGAACAAACGAAAACAAATAATTGAGGAAATTGCTGACAATAAGCAAACCAAGCGCAGGCAGCAGCCTTTTATAATTAAAACCAACTCAGCTGCTGCAAGTTGCTGCCGCATGCAAGCTGCCACACTGCAACACAGCGGCTGCAACAACAAACAATTGCAAATTATACAACTGGGCGCCCAGCAAATGAAAGCCGGCGAAATCGGGTAAGGTCTGTAGAATTTCCCTTTTTTCCTTTTTTTTTTGCACTGCAGCAGTTGTGCAAACATCGGCGGCCAACAAAAACACACAAAATTAATGCGTCCCAAGAGGCAACGATTCCTGGTCTCCCAGTCGACCAATGGACGTGGCCAGCTGTCCGATTCCGATTCCAATCCGATTCCCGCAACGACACACTTGGGAAAACATGGCACTGCAATCAAGGAAATCAACGCCCTCAGAAACTAGAAGTAATAATTATGCACTGCCTGGGAGTTTTTCGTTTCCGATTAGGAGAGGAACATTTATGGTGGCTTAGAACCTTGGAGCCAGGAATTGCATGGAAATTTCCATGAATAAATTAAATAAATTTTTATTATATTTATATGAGTATTTATATTTAATAAAGAAGCAATTTTAAACAATATTCTTAGCTTTTAAAATACCTCTTACCACTTAGTTAGTATGTTAGAAAGATATGTCTCCCTAATTTCCCCATTAATTCCCCCAGTGTAACGCTTTACTAATGGCGATCTAGTTGCTGCTGCTGCTGCTGCGACTGCAAATTGCTGCGGGTAATCATAGTGCATGTTGCATGCAAATTAACGCATCAACAAGCCCCGCGGAGCCTGGTGTTGGCACTGGAGGAAAGCTGCACGGGACCCCGCATAAATGCCATTTTATGGGATTATGCCAATGGGAAAATATGCGCGCCAACGGAAGGCCATTGGGCTGCAACGTCTGCCGTTGTTGTTGGGGTAATCCTATTGTAATTAACTTGTTTTTCTGCCGGCAAATGTCATGCCGGCAATTGCAGAGCAACAAAAAACACGCTGGGCTTAATGTACGCAAATTTCTTGTGATTGGCGTTGCGCTCACACGTACAACCTTTAAATAAAACCCTGGCCTAGGAGAAATACCAAATAGGATCTTGAGAAATGAGAAGACTCATCAGGTTCATTATCGGAAATGATTGGCTAATGGTAGCCCTGTAATATGGCTAAATTATTGAGTGTTGAGAGCAACAGGCTGTTGGTAAAGTCTAGAAATAATAATGACAAGTGGCAGGAGACTGGAGACTAATTGAAGTTGAAGTAAGAAGACCTTTGCAACAAAATAAAATTATGAAAAAAGGTTTAATCCCTTGTTAAATAAATTAGAGAAATTATATTACTAAAAACAATATCTTTACGAAGACATTTGGCTAAGCTTTAAGTAATAGAAGTCTCTACTAAATCAAAAGGAAACGCTAATGCATTTATTATTGGGCTTTCAAGCCTTGATTAATTGATTAATAAATATAACAAATAATGGTACTGAACATTAAAAATCAACATGTTTCTGCTGTGCCCAAAATATGTTTTTGGCTGTAAAATCCCAATGACGCAACGGCTCATTAAGTACTTGATTTTATTGCTGACGGAAACAGATTTTCAAGCGCTGGCTGTAAATCTAATTAAACCCGAGCTGGGTGGCTGTTGCTAATGGTGCTGTAGCTGCCGCTGATAACGACCCACTAGATATGGGCCAGGCGATCCGATCCGATGCTATGCGATGCATTATTATTGTCTATACTATATGCAGAAGTAATACCGGACTGTGTACAATTACGCTCTCGAAGCTAAGTCTCGTGTTGCCGGCGCTGGCAGCTGTAATTTAATGCAGGTTGAAAATGCAAAGTTCGCTCAAAATGTGGAACAGCAGAAGTGAGTTATGACAGCGGCTCTGAAACATAAACCCCCGACGCAATTGGGTCACATTTAGTTTTGGACAATCGGATTTTAATGCTGCCGCCGTGGTAAATGTTAATGTTATTCTGGCACTTGAGCAGTCGTAATTGCAACGCACAATCCAGGCCAAGACCCAGACTCAGCACAAAATGAAATAAATATAATAAAACCTCTCTGTGTCTCTCCGGTCTTATTATTATTTTATTATTTTGCTGTTGTTTTTCTTGGGCGTGAAGTGGATTTTTGGGTCAGTCCGACGAAGGCATGGAAAAAGAGGGGGCGTGATAGAATTCCGGGAGGTGGTTGGATGCTGAGCCCCAGCCCAGCCCAGCCCAGTTTGCATTGTGTAACTAACACACAATATATTGTACATAGTTGGCGTGTATTTTGTTGCATGTTAGTGGCTTTTAATTATATGTTGATTATGTTTCGGGGCAGTATCAGCAGCAAACAGCCGACCCAGAGCAACATCGTGACAACTCGGAATTGTGGCACGTACGGTGCCCAGACAATGGAAACCCTTCGCCTGTCCCCGTTTTCCACACGCCCCTGCTGACTTGCAGAAAATACTCGTAACTGAAGCAGAGGAGAGCTACGAAAAATTCAATTAGTTTTGTGTTTGCGCATTGCATGACAACAATAAAGGCTCTGGTTCTCCACTCGTAGCTCCTACAACCTAGCTTACCCTCCCCAAAACCCTCGTAAATGTTTATTAAATTGCTGGAGGACTAAAGGTGCCAGCCGATGGGATTAGCCAACGATTGGCATAGTTGGCTCTTAATAGGATCTCTGCAAATAGCTGCTTTCAATGTGGCTAATTGTTAAATACAAACAGAGGAGGAAGCTAGGCAAGAAGTCGAGATAATTTGAAGGGGAATTTTAATTTAAACAGGACAGTAAAGCACCTTGACAATAGTTTTGTATTAACTTTAAATATTAAAACAAGGTGAGAGAATATCAGGTATTAGAAGGAAATGTATCTATTTTTGGAGGCTAGAACTTAATATAAAAAATTTAAAGAGTCCTCGAGCGAAATACATACAAAATAAAATAAATAAGAATAGGTCTTATTAATGATGGCTTTTATTTAATATAAATACTTTCAAGAATCTATTTAAACTCATATTTTATAGACCCTGTACTTTCTAGAGGTAACTTAGTAATGAATATAATTTCCAGTAACAATTCTTTTTAGAGTCTTCAAGCGTCTCTTATGTAAATATAAAATAAAATAAGTAAGAATGTGTCCATTTAATGAGGCTTTAAATGAACAGAAATACTTCAAAGAATATATTCAAACTCTTAATTTATATACTTTATACTTCCTAGAGATAACCCATAATGAATTAAATTTACTGACGCTTTGCCAGTAATAAAATCACCGTTAAAACGGACTCTGTTACATCTCCATCTGCGAACAATGCCAAAAGGTGGAACAATAAAATTGCAATTTACCTGAAACGTGTTCAATGCTTCAATATTTGCCTAACTCTGCACCGAGCCACACAAACCCACACACACACACTGATTCGGTTAAAAGGGAAATAAAATCCATTGGACACCAGATCTCGAGTCTCGTCTCGAATCGTTTGGCAAATGCCCGCAAGTCTTCTTTTCGACAGTTTTATTTCGGGGTAAAAGCCCTCGCAAGTGCAGCACAAATTGCGCATACGCCGCATGGGCCTCAGCCAAGTCGAGGGCCTGCAGGCGGCGATTTATCAGAGGAGGAGGAGGAGGGAGTTGGTTTTTTTGGTGGTTCCTGTTTTCTTTTTCTGTTTGGTCGGACCGGCACTAAATAGTTGCCTCACAAATTTAGCTGTGGCCATTTCATCGTCGGAGATTTTCAATTACGCCCACAAACCAGTGCGCTTTACGCTCTAGCCATAAAAATCCGACTTGATGCGGAAAAGGTTCCGACTGCGGGCTTTGGGAAAGGGTAAATCGAAAAGAATAAATATTGAGTTTTGGCGTTAAAGCCGGCTGAGCAAACAGAGCGAAGCTGGGAGGGAGCCCAAACAAAAGGCAAGAGCAAACAATGCTGGAGATTTTCATTTCGGTTTCCTTGGCTTTTCCACTTGTTCTTTTAGCCCATTGTCTTACCTATCAGTCAGTCTGTCCTAGGATCGGCTCGGCTCTGGTTTGGTTTATCTTTTTATGCCGCTCACGTAGGTCGCTTGGGGCGAGGAAAATTTGCCAAGTTTTTCCACAATGATTCTGGCCATACATGAGTATTTTCTCGCCTCGTTTGTGCGATTTGTTTTGTTTTATTTTGCATTTTTATAATTCACGTGCTTGTTTATTTACCCGTTCTCGCCGCAAAAAAAAAAAAAATACGGAGAAAATATGGAGGGAAAATAGAATAACAACCCAGAACCGACGTCATCGTTCTGCTTTGATTCTCTGGACTGTACGAAATTCTGCGGAAAAGTATCATCACATTTTCGCCTCTCCCTGGCATGGTTTGAATTATACGAATGTTGCGTTTCACGGAAGCAATTAGACGTACTTCTATAGCCCCGCCTTCATTCATAGGAACGAATTTTCCCCGCTTTTCCGTGGGCGTGGGCTGTGTGCGCTTTTATTTTTAAACGCAGGCAAAAATCGCGAACAAAAAAATCGGTGAAATTTCTCTCTCACTTTATATGCATAGGCCAAGTACAATGGAATGAATAATGCATACGAAGATGCTCGCAGTTTTGGGTAGCAAGAAAATTGGTTCGAACCAAGTCGGAGTTTGAAATGTTTAAGCAGAGCTAATATTGAGGGAATTTAAATACTAATCCACTGGCTTTTTGGGGCTTTTAATATAGGAATTTGAGATGCGGAATTCGTTACGAGTGGAAAGTAAAAAAGGAAGTGAGGTGAGCCTTGATCCGACTCATGCTTTAATTATTTATAGCCTCATTTGCCTAAGAAGCCTTACTTAAATAGGAACTGACATGAGGTAATACTTTTATTACAAATTAAAAGCACTCTGTGCATTCTTAATTAATTCTATAATTTTCTAAATAAGACTTAATCCCCTTTAATATTTTATTACAGCAAAATCACCTAATCAGCCATTCAATTAACTCAAACTTAGTATAATATACGGCCTCCGTAATTAAGTAATATATTTTTTATTGATATTCCATTAGGTAAGCCGTATATATATTTAAAGTTAATGCCCCTGCCTTAATGCCGGGCTTTAATAAATGCTAAACAACCATGTTGCTGTTACACTCAAACTCGAATTGCACTCGATTGCAACGCAGCGAGACACTAAAGCGGGCTTAATTCCAATGCACTTGGCCAATTACCGAATGCCGGCATATAATTTTCAATTTAATAGCTTCATCATCGTCGGTCTGCGGTCCAAGGAGCAAGTTTTCCCCGGCTCTGAGTGGGCCGAAGTCGATGTCGCCTTCAGATAATATGGTATCTGCCAGCATGTACCTCTCCCAGTCCCCTTGGAGCCGAAAGTGCAAACTGTTGTAAGCAAAGCTGTTGACAATATTTTCTGTTTCTGTTTCTCCGGGGCGTTGTAACGCCTCTCTTCGCACCTCATTAGATTCGATTGCAAAATGCTGGCTTTTATTTCGGATTCGGATTTTGGATTTCGATTTTCGGGCGTGGGCCGATCAGCCAGTTTGGCAGCCGCACAAATTTGTAGTGTGCGCGAGCTTATTGATTTCGATTGCTCATAAACCGGCGAAAAGTCTTGGCAAGTGTGGCCCCAAGGCAACTGACTAGGTGACTGAATGAGTTATTGAATAATAGTGAGTGTGAAGGAGTTTCTCTGTTTTGGGTATACATTAAATAGAGATTCACACTTTGAATTTCTATATTTAAAGTTATTTAGAGTTAGATTAATATATGGATTAAAATTCAATATTTAATAGGACATTGAAAATTTGAATATATATTATTGAATTCTAAAGTTGTGAGCATTTTCATTTTATAAAAAGATTTTAACAAATTATTAAAACAATTAAGAAAGATCACAATTTCGTTTTCTTTTCCTTCTTAAGTATCACTAAAACTTAGAAAAATATTTTAAATTTTTAAATAAATGGATTAATATTAGGTAACAGTTCTATAATTTCCATAATTAAATCATAAAAATCTTCCTTAGTATCGTGATCACGAAGATGATTAGGTATTCCTATTAAATAGATTATAATATAATATCAATTTGCATTATAAATAAACCTGAACATAGCTTTCCATTCTTAAAAATAGTTACAACTGGAAATGAAGCAAACATTTCATATTTCACAAAAATATACTCCGACAACGAATAAGTTTTATAATTTCCATATTTAAATTTATAAATTTACTCAATATCGTTACTTTTTAGATATATCGCCATACTTTGCCATACCAAATTGTTCCTGCTGCATAATGCATTCGAGTCGCTGGCTTATGGGGTCGTGTAATTGTTTTTTTATACACAACCAGCTACGTTCACATAAATTTGTAATTACGTATACGACACGTAGGTGCCTCGGCTCTTTTTTGTAGCCTTCAATTAAACAGTCGCATGCTCTGGCAACTTCCTTATAAAGTTTTTGTTCGATGCCAATTTTGGGCCGTAATTTATGCGTTTTTTGTTTTTGTGATTGTAATTGCAGGCAAAGAGTTCTCCCTGGGGAAGAGGTATCGCTTTAAATTACAGTGAACAGTGTTCCTAGTGAGCAGTGAAAGTTGCCTCGGTTACGTTACGAGAGTTGAGTGTAATTATTCGGGATCCCTTGCCCAAATTCCGTGCAATTAAAAGCGCATTAAAGGGACTTTCCCACGCACCCGAAAGTGAATTGATTAAGCTGGTGCGAACCGAGTGGCTGTGTCAGTAGTTCTGCACTCGTGGCCGGCGAGTGAGTCACTCGAGTCGCTCAGTCATTAATCAAAATACCCTTGAACCGAGCGCGTATGACAGGCAAAACATAGTTTCTGAGTTCTGAGTTCTGAATCGAACAGGCCTTGTTGTCACCCGTCAGAAATAGAACAGAAAAGCGAAACTATTTCGAACATACACATAATTGACAGTGAGCAGTGAGCGGCGAGTGGTGGGCGTGCAGTGCTCGATGCTCATTTGAATGCTAAGAATTTTCCTCTTCATTGTCCATGCTTGCACACACACACAGTAAAGACTCAATTTGTGCGACACTAGAACAACAACGCAGTGTGGGGGCTGGGGAAACTCTGAATGGGTGCACAGTAGTCCTATGCGTGTGCGTGACACTCGCTGAATGAATTCTCCCAACTGCAGCGACACGCTTGCCTGCATATCTGGCTGGCTGACTGACTGACTGACTGAGGCATTGACAGACTGAGCGACTGTCGGACGCATGTTCCACATGGACGTGTGCTACATATTTCATAAACATAAACATGGCAAAACAGTCCGGCAAACAATGCGGGGAGGGAGGAGAAAAACATTTGCATTTTTAAAGAGAAACTCATAAAAAAATATTTGGAAAACGGCGAATGACCGGCTGTCTGCACTGAATAGCGAATGCCCTCAAATTAATGTGTGTGAAAATAATGAAAATACTGAAAATTGTTCAAGGCATAATGGCTTTAAATGGTTGCCATTTTCAGAAATAATAACCGAGAGTGGAATTAAGGAATTAATTCCTGCCTCGTGTCGTGTCAAAATCAAATATTTAGCGATGCTGATGCGCGTGCATTGGGTTTTGCATTTGCCTTTGCCATATTTGCATTGCTAAATGTATCTGTCAATCAACCTTTCAATTTGTCAATTGCCCGTATCTGTATCTGTAAATGTATCTGTACTTTAGATATTTATCTTGACGCACCTAGATGGCAAGTCTGTTGAATCCGCAAATCAAATGTTTTATTCGCAGCTTGTTGTCAGGGCACTTTCAAAGGGTATTTTTGGTCCATTTCAATGTCTAGTATACCCCTCTTGGGTCGAGTGTATTTCTGTTTGGGCTGGAGCTATGAGTTATGGCCCAGTTTGCTTTACGCCTTGTGATCATGGCTCTGCAATTTGCATGACCACTAATTGCTGGTCACATTTTCAGCGAATTGATACTAAACAAAAAATGCTAAACAGTTTGCAGGAACTTTTATGTGGAATTTTTACGACTTTGCCGGAACCTTCCTGGGGAATTTGTATAATTATTTTCCCTCTGTTCCCAGGAAGATGGCTGCGCATGCTCTGCTCCCCTTGGCCTGTCGCTCAGTTGCCCACATAAATCACAAATTTGACACTATTGAGGCAGCCGCCGCTCCACATGCAACATATATATGCACATATAGCCAGATATCTGTATATGCAAGGGAGGGGGCCTCCAGTGACATGCGTCGTTTGCTGCAAATTTATGCGCCGAGGTGTTGGCGTTGCTGTTGTGCCCCGGGCAATCTCCGCTCCGAGTTGCTGCTGCTGCAATTGGTGCTGCTGCCGCTGGGCGTGTGTGTCCGTTGACATGTAATTAGTGCGATCTCAACACTTCTGTTGCCGACTTCTTGTTGTCTTTCCCGTTGCCGGCAATTTGCTATGCAGACTCGGGTATATTCAAATTCAATTGCCACACTTTCGAGCTGGGTGGGTGGCGCAAAAGCGATTAAAAAATATATATTCCATATGCAAATCACCTTCAGCGGAATGCAATGAATAATTTGTGATTGAAATTAGGGGCGAAAGGATCACTCAAGTGTCAGGGCTTGAATATATAACTGCTTAGTATACACATAAAAAAATGCAGAAATAAATATCAAGTCTTTTTTAGCTTGCTTAAATTAAAATAAGGGCAAATCCCTTGAAATCTTGCAGAAAAGGCATACTATAATTAGATAAACTCGAGTTATATTCCAGCTGGATCTTTGTAAAACCTATAATAACTCCTGCAAAAACCTCTGAGCTTAAGTATAATTTATGACTGACTCCCTTATATTTCTTTAAATTTTGTATCAATTTTTACCTCAAAATTTTAAAGGCTCTCCTCAGCTCAATGTCTAAATTAAAAGCCATATTTATATTGAAATTTTTTCTGTCCACACACCACCTAATCCCGCACTCAGGAGTCACAACAAAACCGGGCGGGAACTTGGCCACTAAGCGAGTTAGCAGAATAATTAAAGCTGAAATTGCTGCAGTGATTAAGCAGAGCTGGACTCATTCACAAAGCTGACATCTGGATGGCGAGCCGAACATTAATCAACCGACATAATTCTCCATCTGGCCAGCCTCCCGCTTCTGGCTGTCTGTCTGCCAACGAGCCTTAGATGTACGTACGAGTTGTCAAATGTGCATGTGGATATAGAAATAGTTTGGCATAAATATGATGTATGGCGACTGGCCCCATTATGGAAAACATGTGAAAAACTGCACGCGATCATTAGACAAAGGCAGCTCCCAGTACAAAGCCTTGCCATTGAAAATGATTTTCGCAGGGGGAGCTGTCGAAAGATTAATGACAGCCCCAAACAGCAGGCATGCACATGGATATTTATGTATGGATGTGGAAATGGATATGGACATGGACTTGGGTGCAACGGGGGAGAGAGTGTATGCACAGGGCCTTGGCACAGGCTCAAATTAATGATACACTTGCAGTTTTGTTTTCTTGTTTTCCCTTTAATTGAATTACAAACGAGCGGAGTCTGAGTCCCCGTCCCGGGAATTTATCATGTGCCAGCTGCCGCACAGAGAGAGGCAGGCAGCAATTGCAGGAGGAGTCCGGGAACAGAGTCCTAGTTGCACTCCGGGGGCTTTGTTCTCGGGCTTCAAGGATGATTGAGAGCCGGAAGGTTAAAGACACTCAGAGGTCATGTGAAGCGAGAGATTCTCAATAACTTGAGGGTGTATTTAATGACTCTTAAACTTTAAGGTTTTCCCTGCCTTTATAAAATAATAATATATTATTATAAACATAATAATATATTATGTGAAGCGAGAGATTCTCAATAACTTGAGGGTGTATTTAATGACTCTTAAACTTTAAGGTTTTCCCTGCCTTTATAAAATATAATCCTCACCACTATCTCGTCAATACCTGCACTTCCAGTCCCATCAAAGTGACACAAAATGAGGCAAACACTTTCGTATCTCAACTTCAGCCCGCATTTTGCCTGTCAGCAATTGTATCTTTCAGGTGAAAACACCTTCTGTTCGCACTTCAGCAACTTTTGTGCTTTGCGGGCTGCAAAATGCACAGGTGGATGAGGAGGAGAGTGGGAACAATGGGAATGGCAGGACTTCGGGCCAAGGACCTTCGTTAGCTGTCAAGTTCACTTGTGCAACGTTTTGCAGTTTTTAATGAGTTGCAAAAGTCAGCAAAAGTCAGTCTTGGCCATCCCTCTAACGATGCGTAGATATATTCTCGTCTCGTTCTGGTTTTTGGTTTTTGGTTTTTGGTTTTCGGGGGAATAAACCTGTTGTGATGGTTATACACACCTGCAAAGAGAAGAGAGGCAGATACAAAATTAATAAGTTATGCGATAGCGCAAATTAAGATGAATGTCATAATTTCAATAAAAACGAAATCTATTTTCGAGAGACGTCGCAAACCAGTTGTGGGACAGATTGTCTCGCCATTTCAGGCCGAGGGTAACTCTCGACTTAATGGTGGCCACAACACGCGCCCACACACACTCCAAAGTGGGCTTTCGGCCGGACTTTGATTCGGATTTCGGAATATATATATATGTGGATGCAGAGACCCAGAGACACCGATTTCAGATGGCTTATCGCGAGGGGCCTGCATAAATTTCGATTTCTCGCTTTTTGACAATATTTGTATTTGTGTCTTGCTTTCCTTTGATTTTTTTTGCCTAATTTTTGGCCATTCTTTCGGCGGCCGGCTTTGTTTGGCAAATTGGTTGCACCTCGGCAGAAACGGAACGAAACGAAACCCAAAATAAATATCGAAAAGGAAAACACGGCGAAGGAAACATTCGCCAAAGTTCATGTTTCGAACAATTTAACTTTTGTTTTCGGTTTTGCACCCTGCCAAAACAAGGCAATGGGGGCGTGGCGGCAGTCGTATATAACTATACACTATGGCATAGTGTAGTATATATATATATATATGTATACTGTGTCTGCTGTCGGCTCGCTTTGATATTAAATCGTCCGACAACAACAACCCCAAGGAAGGCATGAGGAACGGCCAAAAAAGCCGGCGAACTGGCGAGCGTGCGAGCGACTCGTTTATTTTCTTTTACAAAACAAAAATTATGTCAGAGGAAGGCGAAATTCTGCGCTATAGAATATGGCAGAGAAGCCCACGAAAAATGCCACAGAAAATGGCAACAGAGTCCGAGAGCCGAACCGGCAGAAACGTTGCCCATGGATGCGGAAGCAAATTGTACAAAATGTCTAACCCCCGGAATTGATTGGATAGAAAGGAATGGTAAGTCAACTTAAAGTTCCAGAAGCGCAAAGATTTTATTTTCAGATTGCATTTCTTTCTGGGAATCTTCTTTTCTAGGGGTGCTTAAGGACACAAGTCCCTGTGTCCCCTGACTTGACAGACGTCAAGTTATATACATTTATGGTTGCGCAATTCCACTTGTATTTAAATATTTCGCAGAGATTTTTGACTTCCAGAGACAACTTTAATAGTTTCGCTTCCATTTTATAATGATTGCTTTAATTTGGGCCATATTTCTTAGATTTTTCTTCTAATTCTCCATTTTATTTGCTGACCAACCTTGGGGCACAGCGTTTTATGGGTAATCAAATAGTGATATATGCAGACACGTTCCCCGAAATTCAGTGGCCACTGAAACAATAAATTAACATCCTCCACGGGTGGGAAAACACTTCCAACAAAGCTTCCACTTGGGCTAATAACTGACACATATTTAAAACGTGGCAGCCTGACAGAAATATAAAAAATAGTTCGCGAGAGACAGTGCTTGTTCCATTCAATTTCGTTGGCAAAAGTCTTGGAAATGCTGTCACATAATAAACGTCAACGGAAGCTATTTATTTGTTAATTATACATTTAATTAGCCATGCGAACAACAGAGGGAAAACAATAAAAGGCGAGCAGGGACAAAGGCAGCCGGCGAAGTAATTCAATGAATGCGATTCGAGCTAAAAAAATTTAAAAAGAACCCATTTGAATATTCATAGGCCAGGTCTATGAGGTGGTCATTGCGGATCGCGCTATTTCGGAAAGTCAAAGTCGTGATATATCAGAGCACCCTGACCGCGGCGGAGTCGTGCCCGTCTGGGCTTGTTCATGTCTCTGTCCGAGAGTCATTTGCATGTTACAAGTGTACACAATTAAAAATGGAAAAGATTACAACAAAAAATGCCAATGGCTGATTAATAATCACTTTTTGGCTACGTCAGAGGCGGCCAGGGAGTGGCCATGCCAATAATTAATGTCAATTACGCATTGTTAAACACTGAAAAGCATTTAGGCTGGAAATGCCGTCTTGTTGGGAGCATTATTGGAGCCGTAGGTGAGCCTTGTGCTGTGTCTTAATCTCCGGCAATGCACACACACTCGTTGGCTGTGGCTAATTTGTATTCATTAGTTGCCCCGCACCGCAGTCTGTAATTTAAAATCGTTAAAAATTTAATGAGGCGTTAATAATATGGTTTTTGTTTTACCAAAAGCCCCTCCCCGACGCCCTGGTGACCGTGTTCCAGTCCGCACGTCTCTAAGGTCTCTGTCTTTAATTTTCTTGTCGCAGTCGTTGTCGCCGACATTGTCATTGCTTTTTACTGCAAATGAGTGCCTCGGTCCGTGCTAGTTCCTTCGCACTACCAGTCGTGCACTGAGAGAAATGAGGCGAGTCTAGGCTAGCCTGGTAGTTAAATATCTTTGAAAACGGTGGACTGTAAATGTAGGATGCAATTTGGAATAGGAAGAGGTCTTAGTGGGATAGGAATGCTGTCACCTTAAATTATTTTAATTATATATTTCATGATAATTTTCCTGTGCAATGTCCCCGGTTCCGATCCCAGACGGTGCTGCCACAGGTATCCGTGAGTATGTCTCCCCAATCGTCACCCAAGGAACAGCTGTACGGGGATGTGTGGCAGTGGGGATGAGGATGGGTCTGGGACAGGGACCGGGACTGGGTCCGGGGCGATGTGGCTGCGGTTTGTTGTGGCTGGCGAGCTGGGGACTTAATTGACTTGCAAGTGACTAATTGTGCATGAGTTCGACATGGAGGACACGGAGGACACGGGGACAGGGGTGCCTGCCCGGTGACTTGGCGTCGCGGAGACGGTGCGTGTAATATGAGCTATGCCAAGAGCGGTGCAAATGAAGTTGTTGAGTGCCGGCTGTTATTGTTACTATATTGTTGATGCGATGCCTTCGCCTGGCGGCTCTCGCCCATCGTCGGCAATGAGGCGTGCCGCCTAAGCAGCTTTAAAAGGATGACGATGCCGATGACAGGGCGCAGACAGCCAACAGTCAGGCACACAGGCAGCCAAGAAAAGTTGGCCAACACGGCCAACCTGGTCGGTTGGTTGGTCACAGGCCATAAATCGGCACTGGCAAAAAATACTGCCATTGATTGCGAATTGGTTTAAAACATAGTTTTGCATACACGTTCGGCTACTTAAACAAGTTTCTCCTTTCAAGGGATATTTATGGGTCGTGTCAAATGTGAACTGATTAATTTAAGGCATTTCTCGAATAGCATCGGAGTGTATAATAAATCTAAATTAATACATTTTGCTTATGTTGAGGAAAGTAAATATAGGAGCCGGTATAATAAATCATAGGTATTAATCATTATGATTTGATAAGATATTTCATTAAGGCAAATAACATTTTTAATAGAAGTGAATAAATTCATGTTTGTGGCAAAGATTTAAAAGAGAAATATAACTAAATTGTATATATCAAAATATTCTACATTTTTAATCTAAGAGATACTAATTTTTTATTGTGTGCCACTTAGGTATTTTCTAAATTATAAATAATTGGCGGCATTGCATGCCAGCTTTTGAATTGCAATTGACAAATCGATTCATGGCTGAGCCGGCAATTAATTGAAGACTACTTATTTCTCTCCGTGTATGGCTGTGACTTGCATTTGACATTTTGCATTATGACCATTTTTGGTCAGCAACAAAAAGCCGAAAACCAGCAGAAAACTTTTGATGTCAATTTCTCGGTTTTGCTATCTCAGAATAAGCGCCAACAAAAGCAAACAAAGCCAGAAAAATAGCAAAAACAAAGTGACATTTACGTTTGTGATTTTTTTGTTTCCTTTTCAGCAACAAAAATATATTCGAGAGAAACAGAAAAATCAGTTTCTCAAATGCATTTCGGGCAATGGCAATTGCATTTGCCTTTTTGGTTGTTGTCACCGATATGTCCAATAAATTGTCACGAAATGTGTCATATGCCCACATCGTATATCGAATGTGCTCAATAATCTCTGATATATACCAGTATATACTTTTTGTGACTGGCCATGCCGCATGAGATCACAGTGCGGAGAGCTTAAATTAACTAAAATTAACTAATTGCTGTTAATAAACTGCCAAAGGCTAATGGCGGCGCTGCGAGCCTCGATGCTTTTCATTAACCAAATTAAACTTAATTGAAATCTTGGCCGAGGAAGAAGGAAATTCTAAAAATAGACAAGTGCTATTTTGAGTGAAATGAATTTACGATAAAGTCCGAAATCTATCAATTAGGGGCCTAAGCCCGGCTCAACTTCATTAGCCTAAATGCGCACACGAACCTGAGGGTGAAAAAAGCCATCAATCTTTCACTGGGAATGGTTTCCCTGATTACAACATAACTTCTCCTCAAAAGCTTTCAGTGGCTTCTCGAGCGTTGTGTAATTAACTTAAAAGAACATTAACAATAAATTAGCAAATTTATGGCATTTCAGCAAAAGCTGAAAAAAAAAGGCTAATAAAGGAGTAACATAAGCCCACGCTCACGAGTCGCTGATAAGGCACAAAAACGTGGCCAGAATTTTCGCAAAGGCAGAGACAGCCAAATAATTACAATGAAGTGATAATGTTATACACAATATTTTACAGCCCTTCCTGAGCTTGAGCTTGAGTTAAATGCCAGCTGACAGGGCTCTGTCAAAGGTGGAAAAAGACCTGAAACTGTGACTGTGTCGTGTCTATGGACTGCGGCCCTTTGGCAGTTAGGCAAATGAGTTGACTTCGCGTGTTCGAGCCCAAAAAAAATATACAAGAGAGTCTCCGTTTATTTAAATTAACACTGGGACTGGGACCGACCCCGATCCCTCTCGCATTTTTCCAATCGACGCCCTCGGGGCTGCGAATGGAGAGAGGAGTCTGTCTTGTAATTAGCCAGCCTCAAATTGCCCGGCGGTTAAATATGCATTAATTAAGTGTTAAACGCCGCGACCCGGGAAAGTTTGTTCAGCCGCTCGGCGTCCCGGCTGAGCCGCAATAAATACATAAATAAATAAGCTAATGAAGCTGCCGGCAGGAGGCCTTGTGACACCAACAAACTTTCTAAATTAAAGTGCGAGCTATTTAAAAACAATTACAAGTACACCCACGCTCCTCTGTCATAAAAATGCATCAATCACCCCGGCACTATGCTTAGTCATTAAATTCGCCGAAAGTCCGCCGTTGTTGCATTGATGTCCGGTTGGTTTTCGAGAAGATCCGGCAGACGCATTGTATTTAATTGGCTTTCAGCGGGACTGGGACTGGATGATGTCACTTGTTAGCCGGGCCGAAACAAAATGGGACAATGGCAATAACTGGCAGAGATTGCAGTCAGCTGAGTTGGATGTTGGATGTTGTACAAGTTGAATGTTGGATGTTGTTCCCTAAAACAAACTGAACCTCAATAGCTACAATGTGCAACAGTACAGAAATTTATTTTTGAACAGCTTTGGCATATATTAACAGGTATTTTATATCTAAAACTTACTGCTCATTATTATTAAACATTTAATTTCCGTTCTTAGATACCACTTCCTAAATATTTATAGAGCTCTCTATGAAATTATTTTGCCATAATAGCACAATCACTTTTGTATGCATTGCAAGTGCAAGGTTCTTCTATTATCTCATTTATTAAAATGCTATAATCAGAATGAAAATAAAGTAATCAAGCGTATCTTTAGCGAACTGGACTATCTAATCATTCCTTTATAAAAAGTGACATTGAACTTGAACACAGTTAAGATTGCTGCTTCTCATTCCGGGGCTTCCCGGCTTAGAGTTCTTGGAATTCCCAGCGAGCTTCGAGTGTTGGGGAATGTCATTCGATTGGATAATTGAGAGAGGTTCCTGGGGAAGCAATTAAGCCAAATGGCGTTTATCGACACTCCAAACCCGTCTGGTTAGGTAATTCATATACCTGTGCACATGCACATCCCATAATGCCAGCATATGGCACTGGCCTGCTAAGTATTTAAGTTAAAAAGTCTATTTTCCTACACATTTATCGCCCGGCTTGCTCCGCTTCGGTTTGACTTTCTGGGCTCGTTGCGTGTTGGCTCGGCAATTAGCACAGCAGTCAATTGGCAATTGCCAATGGCCAATGGCCGATTGCTGTTTGAGCGGCCAAACAAGTACACACATACACGTTTAGAGAGAGTATAATGAATTCTGGCAGCGTGTGGCGATTTCAAAATTGCATCATCAAAGCACGTGCAGAGGCTGCTGAAAAGCAACAAAATCGGCAGCAGGAGCACACACAGTTAGTGCCGCAACTAAAGCGCATTCAATTCAGAGACAAAAACACCTAAAAACAAAAGACCATGGAAGAGACTCTTGTGCGGTTTTGCTATTTTCAAAATCGCATTTGTGTGAAAATTGTCGAAGGTAAAAAACGAACAAAATGCAGCTCTCTTCGCCCCCTGTTTCCTTTTTTTTTGAGCATATAGAAAAACGATTTTCACAGCCAAATGCAGAAATGAAAATTAAAATGCAAACTGCTGACTGAGAAGCAGATGTAGACACAGAGATGCGGCCTGACTCATCGGCGGCGGCAGCAGCCACTGCAAAAAGCGCAGCAGTTGCCGCTGCAGTTGGCAGCCAAGCGAGCGACAATGACGCCCGGCGACAGTCTGTTCTGAAAGTCTGCGCCCCGTTAATTTGGCAACTGCAAAAACGTGTCTGTCTATAGGGTCTCCCCTTTTTTGCAATTTTTCTTTTTTATTAAATCTGCTGTGCTCGGTGGGAATTCATAGTTTGGTCAGAAGTTCAGGCTTCACGTCGATGTTCTTTAGGTACAAGTTTATGTCACTTGTTACTCATCTTTATTTATTTCTCTTTAATTCAGCAGTATTTGCCTTAAATTTTTCTGTATAATATACCCTGTATAAATTTAAATTTCATCTTGTTTTCAATCAGACATTTGCAATTAAATAGTTTTATATTTAGCCTTTATGATGGCCAGCCCATAAAGTTTCAAAATTATAGCTGTACCAGTTTTATTTTTCAATTTTAAAGTAAACATTCTAGACGTGCGCCCCAGGCAGTCTAGGAAAATGGTTTAAGATGACGTCTCTCGTATATTATATGTATTTTAGGCAGTCATAAAAATAATCTACAGCCAGATTCGCTCGAAATGGATTAGTTTTTCGGCGCAGTAAAGAAATGTGCTCAGTCTTGCAGTTTGTACATACAATCGTAATGGTTTCGAACGAATTTGTGTGTTTATTTTCCAATATCTCTGATATGCCACTCAAAATATATACAAGTATACATTGATAAATGGGTCCGCTTGAGATTGCCCGACTGCCGTCTAATTGAACGCAATGAAGCAGTCCACGATGAAAGTTGCCAAGTTGTCAACATTTCATTTGAGATTTTATTTCTCTTTTGATTTCCAACTCTGGTACACTCGGTCATGGGGTCTTTGACACTTGCGAGTGGTCGGTGGGAATGAATGGGGCAAAAGGGGCAATTAAATGGCTAGGGCACCCCAGAAATATCACATCCCTTCCCCAGAAAACTCAACTCAACCGGGTTGCATTGCATAAGACTTGAGGCAGCGGCTCTCCTCGTTTTTGGCCGCAAATATTTGCTCGCTAAATTTAGCGGCGCGCCAAAAACCACAAAAAAAAAAGAACATAAAAAAGGCAACGGGCCAAGCGTTTCAAATATACTTTGCCTATTTTACCACAAATTTTCCCTATATATTTTTTAATGCTGTAAAGACCGGGTGCCAACATTTTTGTCGGTGGGGCATAAATGAAGCGCTTTGAACGTGATATACGCATCGCATTTGCCTGCTCACATAGTTCGGCAAATATTTATATTTAGCTTATATTTATTACAACAATTTCATCTGGCTTATTTTTTGGTATCCCCCTCGCATTATTTTCCCACATCTCGCGGTATTTTCCGTCAATTTTATTGGTCAAATGTTTGTTTAATAAATCACTGAAGAAAAATATTTCGAAATTGTTAACGAAACGCATACGCACACACCACGTTTTCATAATAAATAAAAAATATGAGAAACTTTTCGTTGGGCATTCGGAATGCATTTCGTTGGAGATTTATGTGTGCCAACCCCTCCGCCCCAGAATTAATTAATATTTATTTATAGTAGGCCATATCTAATGGCTTTACTTCAGGCCTGAAGCAGGCGGCTCCTCTGTGGTGACACTTTGCAATCGATCCATTACCATAGATATTTATTATAGATACGGCTCGCCTCTGCCAGCCTGGAGATTTTATTTGATGAGCTGTTGAGGGCAAGGCCCCAAAGGGGACTTCTGCTATGCGAGGGCCTGATATATTTTATGGGCTGGGCAGGAAATATTCCAATATAGTTTTCGATTTATGGTTTGTTTTTAAAGTCAGAAATGCCATAAATAGTCGGAAGTGGAATTCCATTTGGCGAAATACAAGCATCGGTTTAATTGAGTCCCAGAGCTACAATTTTGATTAAACATTCCCAGGAGAAATGGTCCCGGGTGAGTTTTGATTTCTGCATTTTTACGAGCTTGATAAAACTTTTTCTTTGTTACTACCCTGATAGCCTTGCTTGTTACAAATCGCCTCGAATTCGTCAGCTGCAATTTGCCTGATTTGCTCAAGATAAATTCCCTGGTAGCAGAATCACACGGTCGCAAAACAACAGAGAATAAAACTTAATTAATTAGTGTCAAAAAGGCCAGATTTCGGAGGAACGGAGGAGGATGCGACCAGGTCGGGCTCCTGGCTCATGGCTCCTATCTCCTGCCTCCTTGGCCGCTGTCAGTGGCCAAATTAATGGAATCAGCGACGCTATTAGCCAACTGCGGCGACTGTGCCTTGGCCGGGGCATAACGGCAATTTATCTTTTAGCACGAATTATCGATCGCATTTCGCATGAGCGACAGGTCGGGCCATCGGCTTGAATTTAACTTTTCGCTGTGCGCTCGTTTCTTGGCGTTGTTCGGTGCTCAGGCTAGTACCCCAAAAACTTAATGGTTTATCTATGTTTGCTATTAGGTAACTGTCAGTTCCGCCAGAAAGCAACGAGGGTAGACACACGGACACAGAAAGACACACACACACAGACCAACGTTCGATAGACTGTTAACTTGGCTTATTGAGTTGTACGGCCGAACTTGCGACCTTTTTATCGCCGGCCAAGTATCTGCAAAGCCCAAGTCTGGTTCGCAGTCGCAGGCGGGTCTCGAGTAATTTCCTAGTGCCGGTTTCTTTCTGGTAATGAAAAAGGGGAGCGCCAAGAAAAACGGACGGCAGAAACGGCCACGGCGACGGCAACGAGAAACACAATTTTTGGCACGCGAAACTTGCGCTTATTCAATTTTCAAACGTCGCCCCATTGCCAGCCAACATGGCGTATGAGCGCTTCCGCTTTGCTTCACTTCCGCTGCGCCGCACAAAAACGTCCAAGCCCCCGTCTGGCCATCGTTTTTGCACTGAGAAAAATAAAGGTTCTAGGTGAAGAAGTGCGGGATCTTACTATTTTCTAAGCTTTCTGTCTTTATTAATATGTGTCTTGGGGAATATCGTTCCTATTTTTTTAATAAAATCTCTAAACTTTCATTAGTTTTAATCCTTGGACTAGTTAATTTCCCTCAGTGATGGCTTTGAAAATTTGAAACGTACATGAACAAAGCGCGCCGCGGCAATCATTCATAGTGGCATTCAGGAGGCATTGTTGTGCGCTGGAGGGGCGCGGGATGCGGAGTTGGAGTCGCCTGTTTGCTCCTGCGGACGAAATCCTTTTTGGTCGCACGAGTGTGTGCGGGTTCTCTTATATATTTTTGGTTTTTTTTTTTTGCATGCGACGTCAAACGTTGGCGTCGACAAACTTTTCGGCTGTTTACCCTTAACGTGGCCCGGAATACACTGAGCGCAGCCAGGACCCACCTGGAGGGCCCTTCCTCCAGGATCGTTAATTAAGATGAATGCGTTGCGCGTTTAACGGCTTAAATGGAACGGAAGTCTAAGTGATGTGGGGGAGCCCGCCCGTCTGCCCGTCTGCCTGTCTGCCTCATTCCACTTGCCAGGACCGGGATTTCTTGCAGTGTATGTATTGAATGGGTTGGCCATTCTCCGTTATTCTCACATGACACAAAACGGGGCGAGTTCGAGGAAGCCACGACAGTGGCAGTGGCAGTGGCAGACCCCCTGCGGCCAACTGAAATATCCTCTCCGTTTGCACAATCTTTAATATTCAAATGCGGGCCGAGTCGGGCGGAAAAAAGTAGTGCTTTACGGCCATTATATAAATAAGAAATCTGACATAATGCCGGGACGACAGTGTGAATGATAAGTGATGTTTGTCACGAAGGATTATAAAGGGAAATGTTTCACTTGAATGCCGTGGAGTCGTCTTCCCGGGGCAGCTCTTTGCTCTGGGACATTTGCCAGCCTGTCACGAAGGATAATAAGCCAAAAGGTTTAACTTTAATGGCAAACTTTGTTTTTATCTGTAGTTAAACGGACAATTTGCCAAAAGTCAACATAATATTTTCTTTACTTTTCTTAGTTTGTTTGCTTGCTTGGCACGAATGGCTGACAGGAAAAATACAAAAATTCACATTTTTTGGGAGTAAGTAAGGAATTCGAAAGGAATATAAAATTTAATTGATCGGTGTTGGGTAGTTTTAGTTTTTCTTCTTTTCTGAGCATTAATGTTCAGTCATAAAAAGGAGGGAGAAAGGAAAAAGGAAGGTATTTGCTTTTATTTCATAAGTTAAGTTAAGTTTGCTTTAGGGATATAAATGCAAAATGTTCGCAGGTATAACACCTATAAAATTATTATTAGGTTTGATTTCATTTAAAAAAATAAATCATTTATTTTGTAACAAATGGTTCAAAGGGATCTATTACAATTAATTGAACTTCCTCAATTCCCATTGCCGTATAAAGTAACAATGAAATTCCTTTCATCTCCGATTCCATCTCGAGAGTATCGTTTTTTTAGCGAAATTTTGCAGGAAATCGATAGGACAACTGTTCCATTTTGTTCCTTCCGTTTTTTGAGGGACCACCCATCGGTGGGAAGGGCAATCCCATCAGTTAAATATTTTTTGTTGCGTGCCAGATTTATGCAAGCACGCAACTGGAGTGACTTTGTCATGTTGCGTGTTTGGAGTTAATGCGACTATAATTTAATATTTCTGTGTGCGAAATGTTACAATGCCCTCGACTTGTCTGCCCGTCCGTGCTGTGGATCGGAATCAACCCTCATCTAGGGCAGATTTTCGTTGAGGGATGGTTCCCGCCGTCCGCTATCCGCTTTCCGTTTCCGTGGTCCGTGGCCGCAACTTGTGTTGCAATTGTCTCGTGTCGGAGTCGACCGGCGGTGGCTGCTTTTGACTGATGAGTTTCAACACCGCCATCGGAAAATCCAACCCCGGCCGGGGTTGGGGCTGCGAGCGGGGCAATCAACAACCCTCTTCAGAAATTAAGTTGTGTCGAAATCGATGCCGCTGCGAGGGGAGGCTGAAGCTGAAGCTGAAGCGTCGTCGTCGTCGCCACCGACCGCATGTCAATCATAATTAAAACTTTTGCCCCGGGGGAGCGTCAGGTTGAGTTGGTCGGTTGTAAGCCGGCTTCGGGCTTATCTTATCGCACGCCTGATTGCTTTCTACGCCCCAGACAAGCAGCCGGGAGGGGGTGCTGTCTGTATGCACCAAATATGGTCTCTGCAGTTGGTCAGCCGAGTCATTCAGGCAGCTCCCATTCATCCGGGGCAGGGACAGGGGCTCTGCCGAGTGCCAAATATGGCATGCTGCGTGGAGCTGCTCTCGAGGCTCGTCTGCGGCTCATTATCAATTTTCCAAGCTGCAGGCAGAGCGGGAAAATGATGATTCCATAGCTGTATCATAGCTAAATGGGGGTTAAGGTTTTAATAAGATGAATTGTAAAAGCTTTATGCTCCGAAAAATTCAATATTTAAGTTCAAAATAAATTTGATTTTAGTTGTATGATTGCTAGCTTGCAAACAAAGTTAAATATTAAGTTACTCGGTAATTAAAATGTTTTCAGCTCATCAATATTTAAAATAAACGAATCCCAAGACATCTATTCCTATAATATTTTACTACTGAGGTATTTGAGCTCCTTGTAAGGATAAAGACACTTTTTAAACACTTTTATATATTAAATAGGTATTCTGAAAATTTCGATTCAATTTCTAGCTATTTTTCTTCCAACTTCTCCTAGACAACACTGAGGGAGAGCGAAATGTGAGTTTAGTTGTTCCTACAAAAGTCTCCTGTCATCGCCAAAGGAAGATGGCAAAACTGAAGCTAGACCTCCTTCGGCAAGCCCCCCTCTGACTCCACCCCTGGGCAACCGTAACCTCTTGAAACTGAGTTTCCTTCCTGGTATTTCTGCCGCCGTCAATGTGTCTGCAACAATTGTTGCCATCCATTCGTTGTCAGGCATCTCAGTCCCTGTCTCCGGCCCCGTTTGCCGTTTAAAGACTTCTTTTCGCTGGCAACTGTTGTGATTTCCCCAGTACGCCTTGTTAGCGCTGCTCTTACCACTAGTTTTTTTATACTATTTCACTTTTATATTTTTCTGTTTTCCTTTCGCCACTGAAGTCGTTGTTTGGGGCATTAGGACATCAACATCAAGCAGCTCGTACCACTTGCACTTATTTGCTGCGTGTCTGGCAAGCCAAAACCATGTAGATACTTATTTGTAGCCAACAGATACAAAGCAGACTTCGGATACAAAGAAGCAGATGCAGTGCCGTGAGCTTACCTGCAAAGAGAAGAAAATAAATGCTTAGTTTTCGGCTTTTTAAACCCATTTATTAGGTAAATTGGGGGCTTACAAGATTTATGGAAATCTGTAATAAAAGTTCTGAAACAGATCAAAGTTCAATAAACACAAAATAGCTTTTATTTTTACATTACAATGTACTCTGACTGCTTGTAAAGGGGAGAAGAAATCGTGTACCAAATGAACCCACACCCTTCCCTATCAACTTCCCCAGTCTATTTACAATTATTTTCTGTTGCCATCCGACAGCCGTAAAATAGTCTGAATTGTTTAGCGCATTCTGTTTGAATTCAGATTTAATTATGTGGCAGCAACACGGGGAATCCTAAACAACACAGGGAATCCGAAATAGTGGATGCATTTGAGTGATGGAAACAGATTTGTTTACAGAACGCAACTTGTGCGTGAAAGAAGATTTTCGAATTTTCCCCCTTTCCCAGCCATAATTTGTTTGTTTGCCTTGTGTGTCAAAGTTCAACACGAGCGGCTGGCTCTATTTTTAGTGCAGTTTATTGAGTGAAAATGTTTGGAAAATGCACTGCTCACCTCGCCCCAACGTCTCGCCTGCGTGTCGGCAATTAAAAGCCATTTGCCCACTGGACACGGCCAATGAATGGGGTGGGAGGAGGGAGCGGAGTCAGAGTTCAAGCCTGGCCAAGTGGAAGTGGCTGCTATTCAGTCACCGACTGACTGACTGAGTTCATGTGCACATGACACTTGCCTTGAATAAAATATGAGGAGCCACGGCGCAACCCCGCCATGTTGATGATGCGCCGTGTTGAAAGACAAATAACGCATCGTCAAGTGGTTGGCTCTGCCATCGCACCACCAACGCTCCTCCGTTCTCCTCACTTCCACAATTTCCTCCGCGTTGCACCACCGCCGCCACACGCATCGCAGTTTGTCAGTCAACGAGCGAGACCACGGGCCAGGCCAAATGGCAGCTGACACAGTTTGCTACGAGTTTTTCGAGCAGTGTTGAGAAGTAAGGATCTCGAATAGTAGCTAATAATAATAATAAATAATAATAAGTTTTGGAAAAGCTTAAAATAGCCAAGATTATGGGAGAGATTAAAGATATTATTATAATATATTGCTTTAATAATAAAATAATATTTAATATTTCTTTAATAAAGCTTCTAGGTAATTGTCTATAGAAACTTAAAATCAAACCACAAATATGGTGAATAAATGAAAAAAATGTAAGTATTTTGTGACACAAAGTAACTAGTGTGCCCAGATTTAACTTGAAAGTAGCCTAGTGGCTATACTGCTACCGAGTTTTCCTCTAAATATTTCCTTTAAATATTCCTTAAATGTATTTTAAGTTCTGGCGAATGAAACATTGCAGTCACAGTCTTTCATTCCGAAAAGGTATTCGTTACCACTATAAAGGATTTCACGCCTAACTAAAGTGTGGCCAGACGCGGCTAGAAACCAGTCAATTTGGCCACACTGCCGACAAGCTGTAACTTGCAAGCTGCGATGGCAGCGCGTTGACACGCAACCAGAAACGGGGTGGCAAGCGTAAAAAGTTCTTGACAAAAAGGAATGTACAATTTTATAAATGTTGGGGAAGCTGCTGCCTGGAAGGGACGGAACAAACTGGATGGCATGCGATGTCCTTACAGCCACTTACCGGATGCCCTACACAGGACCCTGGATTTACTCCATGGCTCATTGGGAAAGTTTTGGGGCAACTCTGTCTCTGACAGCCAAAAAGCCACGCAAATGGAGTGCATTGCCCAAAGTTATTAATCATTTTTGTTTTGGGGTTTCCCCAATCGACAGATGAAAACTTTTTGATGGCCATCTCCACCCGATTGATGGCATCCATTTGAGCCAAGTGGAAATGTAAACGGGTTCTGGCTTTGGTGTAGACAGAAGAAAAGGACAAGGACTAAAGGTAACAAAATGGAATTACCAGAGCTTAGACTAATTTTGGCTTAAGCCAGCTTACTGCAGGGTATAAAGCCCACACTGTTTGCTCAACATTTTACAACCGAGCAGTACATAAATATTAACCCCCTAAGATGTATCTCGCCCAGACACTCATCCCCTTAACCCACACACACGCCCCCACATTGAGTGGCGCATTTTACTTATGGACGATGATGATGCACCAGTTCGTTCCTTAATGCCGCCACCACCCAGATATTCTGTTTAATCTGCGGCCCAGCCGCCTCGCTGAAATCTGTTGCGGCTCAGAATTTTCCAGCCTTTTTTAAATCAGACCAATTTGTATGCATTAAATGCACGGAGACAGACATGGATTTACGTAATGCCCGCCCCTGTTTACGGAACACCGAGGGACGTACGTACTTAAATACATATGTATGTATGTGTGTACATCCCAGACAGCCCCCAGGCTTCCCCTTCATCTTGGCCTTCTAGGCCGGGTCCACGCTCACCCCCGGGACTGCCGAGGTCGGAGCTCTTGTACAGTCGACGCGTTCTACTTGACAAGGGGTGCCACGGTTCCACACCCACCGAGTCCCATCCGTCCGTCTGGCAGAGCGGAAGCTCCAATAGAGAGCCACCCACAGAGGTCAAAGTCAAGAGCGAAAAAGTTGACGGTTCTATTTATGCTTTTGTTTTGTTTTGCTTTGTTTTTTTTGACAATTATTAATCAACTACCAACTGGGCGGTAAATAACGAATGAGAATGCTCTTGTAACAATGAGGAAGCTGCTACTTGAGATATTTTCCCTCAATGGGTGTCAAGTGCAAGCAACCCCTTTCTCCTTCCCCTTTCTCCTGCAGAACAGCCATAAATTTGTCCACCCAGTGGGACTTTCGAACTTCCAAACTATACTCTTTTCATGCCGAATCGCTCACTCGGCGAACCTTACCGAGTATGGAAACGGCTCATTCGCTTTTATTAATGCGTGGCCGGGGTAATTCATGATGCCTCAGTCCCTTCTCGACTTACCATGAAACGCACTCTTACCGGTAAGAGGGCCATTCAGAGTGACACCGTCGCTTCTCGACTGACCATGAAGTGCACTCTTACCGGTATGGAAAAAAATCAGAAAATTATTTTGCTAAAAAAAAAAAAAAAACACATGAACCCCGAGATTTTTCATTTTTGTTATTGACTTTACATATTTAAACTTACATTTGTTATTGTTTATAAATCTTACAATTTTTTCTGGAATACTAAAGGACCAAGTAGGGATCGAACCAGTGTCTGAAGTGTTTAACGGACCGGCCGCTTACGCAATACGCCACGTAGGCAAACTGATTTGCGTCGGCGATATACACATATGACCCTTAAGCGTGTGAGAGTGACAGAAGATTGCAACCCCTTAGCAAATGTTTTTATTTTGCTCGGTTAATCTTTGACTGTGCTGTCGCGAGCCGATCGTGACACGTGGCTCAGTGGTTAGAACATCCGTCTACGAAGCAAGTGGGCGCGAGTTCAAATCCCGCTCGAAACTACCTATTTTATATCTTAATTTCTTTCAATTTCCTTTTTTTTATTATTTTATTAGAGCAATGATTGATAAACTTTTTTAAAAGTTAAAGTTAAAGTTTTAAATAGTTTAATAAACAAATATGTAGCTGGTGGTGGTGAAGTAATTGCGTCGTAATAAGATAAAATCCCAAAAGGGAAATATCGCCCTGAGCGAAAGCAGTGATTTGTATCCTTACCGCAGCAGCGATGGATTCAGGTACCTGAGTCTCCCGCTTGCCACTTTGCTGAACTGGGGCATCATACAAAAAAACATTACCGTTCAACATGGATATCCAACTCGAGTCGCTCAGGGCATGACGCAAAGTCCGACTGGGCAGTCAACTACATAATTAACAGCACCCGACAGGGCCAGGGAGACATTTAAAAATCAACCGACTCTTGGACGGGGCAAACAATAAATACAACAAAATTAACAACAATAACAAGGGGCACAGCGGGAACACTCTGGCACACACAGAGACACCCAAACACACCAACAATGACAACCATAACAAACAGGAACAGCACCAAAAAACAACAACAATTGAGGCATTGTTCGACTTTTGTTTTATTGCAAACATTCATCGCCATTTGCGTTTTTGCCATAAAAGTTGTTCGTGTTTTGCGGATTGCTGATGTTGCTTTTGCCGTTGAGCAGCGATAAAATCTGGGAAATAAATGCCAAAGAATGGGATTCAGTTAGAGCCGAAATTTGAACACTCTTGAAGGAGGAAAATTTATATTTTGTTACATTTTTTACGTTTTTGGTATATTTATTTCAATAAATACAAATATGTTAGATTAAATTTTAATTATTTTACTGTATAACATTAAACTATTTCATCAAAATTCTATAAAGCTATCAATCAAGTACAACAAGACAGAGAAAAATCCATAAATTTGAAGTGGCTAAGCTTGTTGATAGAAAACTAAAAGTAAAGTTCAAGAAATCTGATTTCATTTTCATTTTTCTCCCATTTGAGGTTGCCTTTCATCAGACACAATTACTTTTTATTGAACGTTTAGAAGTAGATAATAAAATCAATTAAGTAACTTTCAAACTTGCTGATGGAGCTATCAGACAGAATTGAAAAGAGAAGACACAAAAAGTAATTTCGAAATGCTGCCGCTGCCTTTCATGTCGACACATTGTTTTTGATCCTGCTTCGTCTTAAAGTTAATTTATCCTGTGCCGAGGACAACAAAAGGCAAGCACAGCTTGTTTAACATGTTCAGGCAACAGCTACAGTTACGGCAACACCAATAAAACCCCCGACACAACACAACACAGCACAGCACAACATAACACCCTATATACACACACACCCCCGACACCAGTCCGGCCCCAGCCCTTAGTCAGCAATTTGAAGCGATTCCATGACGACCCCAATGGTCTCGTTTACAAATTAAGCACTTCCAAATGGGCAGCAAATTAATTTTTATTGCGCCCAGAGTTATGTAAAATATGGCCAGTAATTCCGGAGCGCGCCGAACAATGTTGTTTTCCCTGTACAACTTATAGGGACTACAGCTGGCGAAATGCAAAAACTTTTGCCTAAGGCCTAAGGATTCGGAAGAGGCTGTCTGTTCATAGAAATTGTCAAAGTTTTGCCAGTCCCGAAATCGACTGGGACTGTAATGGCAATGAAAGGGAGTCGCAGGACAGTTATTTAGTGCAGGGACTTAACAGATATCAGCGGCAGTGGCAGCATCATCAGCGGCAACCGGAAGCGGAAGCGGCCAACACTTGCCGGCGTCAGTTTCCCTCCGTGTGTGAGTGTGCGCGTGCTTATGTGTTTGCATCTGCGATTATCCACGCGAGTGTGGGTTCTGCGCTCTCGTTCGGTGTGTGCTCTGTGTGTTAGCGTGTCTTCGTGGCTTAAATTATGTTGGCAGCTTAACGTGGCCCAGATAAGCGCGGCTCTGTTTGATATTTCCCATCTTCTAGTCAGAGTCATTAGCCGGGAATTATGTGTATTTAATTGGAATCATCAGCAGCCAGATTGAAGCAGAGCAAAATGCACGTCTTTCCAGGTGTTAGATAGTTAGAGAACACGGGAAATTAATTGGAAGTATAAATGTAGGAACGATGTAATTGGGTTTAGTACTGTAAAATATATTGTGCTGATTTTATGAATACAATAACAATCAAATTCAAATGATAGAAAAGATTTCTTATTATCAAATATAGCTTTATACTCTTAAAGGGTTTCCTCTTAAGTTTTTTGATATTTTATGTTTATGTTTTGTTAAAAGCAACGAATTCCCTTTTTCGAACAACAAAAACATAGTTTTTCACCTTTAATAAACAATTCTATTCTTTAAATAACCTTCGCAATGCCACACTTTGGGCCTTAGGCAGTAAGAGCATTTCTTGCTCTCATCCCGGTGACATCTCCTTCGCCGTTCCGCCATTTGCCGTGACGTGTGCCTTGGCCTCTTGTGCATGTGGCCGACTTATCATTTATTTATATGCTTTATTATTATTGTTGCCATTGTTTTTATGCCATCGGAACAATGGGGGTGGCAGGCAGGGCTGGCACTCCGATGAATTCCTGTCTGGCTTGCAAATTGAAGTGGCTGCCGGCTCCAGTCCCAGCTCCTGGAGCCAAAGCTGAGTGGAGGGGATGAAGTGGAGGAGGGCAGCTGACATTTTGGGATTACGAGTGCGCTGCTTAAAGTGTCACTGCCGCCATTGGGCATGCTCTTTGTTTAATAAATTATTTATTGAGCCGGCCCGGTTCCACCTGGCGACACGTGGCAATGGCCTTTGATGGCCCAGAGAGTGAAGAAAAAACCAAACAGCCGGGAAGTGAACTTTGCCAGCAGAGTGACACTTAAAAAACACTGCTATGAAATATTTCATTCCATTTTTGCACTCCTCAATGACGGGCCGGCAATCAAAATGCCTCATAAATATGCATAAATAAATTACCGTCGATTTTCGCATCCGACACAAAACGAGGAGAGCATCAATCAAGCGGTCGATAAAATAAAAAATGTATATTTGCCATAATCAATCAACGAGTATAAATTGACAATCCGAGGAGGAGTCTATATATGCCATGGGGTCAGACGCGACGTCAGTCCCGCTCTCTCTCGCACTCCTGAGTTCCGCGGACCCTCGCTAATTGGCCCTGACAGTCGACTGACTGTCCTTGCAACCCATTCGAGCCACCCACCATCGGTCTCCGGGGAATCTGCATTCAATTAACGCCGGAAACGCGCTCCAGAAGGGAAAAGGAAAGAGTCCCCGATAAGGACACGGTTTCCCTCCTGGCGGCGCGGATACGAGCGGAATGCTGCCAGGAGATGTAATAAATGTTCAACATTCTCGGCTTGTTTTAATTAATGCAATTAAATGTGGAGTGTGAATAATTGAAATCGCACGACGCGATGAAGGAGGAATCCCATAAAAATATGACGCATTGAGCCAGCTTGCTTGTGCGTGTAAATATAAACAAATTGCTGTGGAGATCTCTGTTTGGATCAGCAGATTTAGGGTTTACCAACAAGCTTTTGTTGATACTTCAGTTGGGAATCAAGGCTATTTAAAAGTTGAACTGTTCGAGTTCCCAAAAGCACTTGAAAAATATTTGTTTTGAATATTTAAAAAGAATAACAGTAGAGCTTAGCGTGTGGGAGCTTTAAATAAGCAAGGATTTGTACTGACAAATAAACAAGAGTCTTACTCTGTTGAAAAATATTTCATTTCTGAGAAGTGTTATTTATCCGCCAGATAACCTAAGGAATAGTTTCCCTTTTAAGTGACCCAAATATCTAGAGCTTGTTCACTTCTTCGGGGAGCGAATTCAAATAAATAAAATTGCACTTCCCGATCGCTGCAGTTACAAGTTTGGAAACTGCATTCAGGAACTTTCTAATTCCCTAAGTGCTCTTTCCCGGCCATTCCGAATGTTTTGCAAGAGATTCCAAAGAAGCTTAAACAAAGTTGTAAACGCTGGCAAGTCGGGGCACTTCAACTAACTAGAACAACCCGCAACAAGGGCGGCCAACACGAACTTGCCCCGAACTGGAGAGCGCCGCCTTTGTTGCCAGGTGAAATGTGGGAGTGGAAGTGGATTTGGTGGGGCTTTGTGGGCGTGGCCGAGACACTAATTGCTGCCCTCCGCTGCGGACCCAGTGCAGCCAGTTCCGGTGATTAAGAATGTAAACCGAAACCGGGTAGTTAGGCAGTCGGGCAGTCAGCAAGCCAGGCAACTGGCCAACCTCCGCAGATACGTGACACGAACTCCTGCAGTCACCTGTTGCGCCCTATGTACTGCGTGTATATGGAGGATACCCTGCTGATTAAGTATCCCAACTGCTGCAGTAATATTTCATCACGAAATCCTGCTTAGTGTTTTTCAATTAAAAGTTGTAAATTTGAAATGAGACGACAGCCGCACCTGAGCCGAGGCCCACCAGGGGCTTATGTACGAATAGGAACAGGGCCAGGAGCTGCTCCTGCTTCTGCTGATGGAAATTAATAAACACGATGAAATTTTAAGCGGGGCCAGGCCCGACTGACCTGGAAGGCAACGAACCCCGGAGAAAGGTCAACATGCTCCGAAAGTTCCTGGACAGGTCGGAGAGAATCTATTATGCACGGGGTTTTGTTTGCAAGTGCAAGCGCATTATGCAAAAGTTGTTCCCTTGTATTATTTCCGTGGCACTCTCGTTGTACTCGTATTTTCCACAGCTATTTCACCCCGTTTTGTAGGGGCTTGCTCCTCCCTCCGACCTCCGCCTTTTTCGGGGCGGCATGTAAGGGCTCTTGACGGCGGCTCATGTGGAATAACTGGGTCGTGAGCTCCGCCGAGGAAGCCAAGTTTGCAGCGTGAAAAATGCAATCAATTTTATTATGCTGCTGCCCTCGCCCGCCGCATCCGTGCAGTTTCCCGTGCCGCACAATTGGGCAAATCAGGCAGAAGGCCAGGATACACGGCAGCCAGCGCCAGCTCCAGAGCCTCCGCCATCCCCACCGCCATACATGCTGCCATATATGTAGATCCGAGTCGCGATAGCTGGCGGAACGATGGAGACCCCGAGCAGGTTTCCTGTTTAACACGTGGACGGACGAACGGACGGAAGGACAGCCGGCAGGCGGAGTGCACGGTGCATCGGAACGGATGCGAGCCCAATGGGGCTTTGAACACCATTATCCTGAAGCGAGCCAATTGGATGCCAAGCAAACAGGGACCAAGGATGCATCTTAGATGCATCCCGAGCTTAAGCTGCAGGAAATTTAAGTTAAGTCTAGTTGAACTAAGTCAGAAGGTTAAGTGATGGAAACAAGCGGCTAGAACGGAGGGGATTTAACATATATGGGAGATGAGACTTATGGGTAACGATAAAGTAGGAACAGTTTAAACAGACTTATTACAAACAAAGGTGGGAAAAGGGAGGCCAAACTTAGTACAAGTAATATGAAGGTTTAATAAATATGATCAGGTCTCTGAAAAAGTCAAGTAAATTCAAGGATTTCTCTTTTATAAGTTTCAGCAAAAACAAGATTCAATTCAGGCCTATTTTTAAGATACACCATTGAAACAAATAATAAATTAAGAATCAAACTAAATAAGATATTCAAAATAGAACTCCAAATAAATTGAGTGTTCAATGACTTTACTTAATTAAAGTTGCTTAAGGCACTTCATTACGAGTTAAATTATCTTAGCTTGATCTTTTTACAACAAAAACCCCAAATCAATGGCTTAATTTTCAATATAAAACTAAGCTTATTTACCTCGAAAAAATGATAGACAAAACTGATGGATACTTCACAGATTATAATCAATTTCAGTTATAAATAAATTTCATAAACTTGTTTGGGCTCGATAAACTCTTAAAAGAATAAATATTTTATTATTATTTATACGGTTCATAATTCGAATTCAAGTTCATTCAAATCGGATATCGGAAATCCAAATGGCGCCGACTAAACTGGTTTCTGATTTGGTCTTAACAAAGTCGATCAATAGGGTCTGCGAGGTATATATGGCACAAAGGCGATCAATGGGACTCGAGATTGCCACCTTAATATGCACATTAATTGCTGCGGACGCCGCACAACCCTTGTCCAATCCCCATTCAATTTGATCCCAATTAACTATCGCTTTGTTAACTGTTACGTCGACATGAAGGCCTTATCGATGACTCCCACGATTGCACGCAAAGCCCTCGACAACAACGACGCCCAGCAGAACAAACAATAAAGTACAACGGGACGCATTATCAAAACAATAAACAATTGATGGCGTTTTACTTGCGATAACAACAACCACAGAACAGGGCTTCAGCCGCCGCCATCTCCAAAAGGAATAAAAATCAATAAAGCACGCAGAACGCAATTGCACGAAAGCAAGGCGAGGGAAAAGCAAAAGCAAAAGCACAAACGCACAAGAGCACTAACAGCAGGAGAACGCTTGCAAATAAATAAAAATTGCTTTATTTATTAAGCATTAAACAATAAATGGGATTATTTTTATCATTGCCGCATAGATGTTTAGTGGAGCACGGGCTCAGAATGGAGCGGAATGGACTCGATGGGGCGAGAGACAATAAGGAATCCTCCAAGTGCGAGTGCGAGAATAATAACGAACTCAAGCACAGAAGGCAGAGGAGCTGCCAAGATAAATAAATGCAAATCATTTTTTCCCTCCTGTTTCTTATTGTTCCATCTAGATGCTCCATTTAGTACCCAGTGTTTGGGTATGTGGGTGCTTACAAGGTTGGAATACTATAAGCAGGGTAACTCCTTGCTCCGTACTCCACCGGAACAGAGTGTCTCTCCGGAATAGAGTGTTTAGCTCTGTTGGGTTTTGGGCACGATTGAAAAGGGCATTACGGAAAGTGCTCGATGGAGGGACAAAGGAGATTGGCTTGGGCCCAGGCACAGGGCAAAACAAGTGCCTAAGCTCTGGGGTGGACAGACGGCACAACACCTAAGTGTAGGCAATCCAACTCATTTAAATGGAACGTTCCGGTTGCTCTGCTCCATATATATCCGTTCTTATTTCTTGCCACTCCCATTGTTGCTGTTGCTGTGTTCCATCCCGCATTTGATTTCAGCAAATTTGTAACTGCCACTTTGCATTACTACCTTTTTTGCTCCACTTCGGACCGGAGTCCGATTCCGAATCCGACCTTTGTGTGACCATCGAGCGAGTGAGTGTTTGCCTGGCGAAAGGTAGCCAAAGTTTTGCAAGTGACAAATAGATTTAAATTTGAAAATACTTTTCAGTTGCCGTTGCTTTGTTTCTGCGGAGTGCGAGTGGACGTTTCGTGTTATGCAAAGCTCTATTGACAGCGGTCGTAAATCTTTGTAAAAGTGCCCGAAACCCATGTCAGAGGGGATAACACTGGGGGGTTGGGGCTCGGTCTGGGGTTCGTCCTGGGGTTGGGCGTGAAAATGTGTGTAGGAACATGGAAAATCAGTTTTCAAGTTGGCTCGATTTGAGGGGTTAACCCCTAACTAACCCTTTCAACTAAGCTCCATCGTAGGCAGCGGGGTTATGGATGAGTGAATTTATCGCCTAATGGAAAAGTAAGCCCAAAAGAAAGTCGCCTTAGAACGGGCAGGGGGAAACGAATCTATCGCAGCCAGATAACTATAAATAGTCAAGTGGCTCTGCGAAGTTTGCTGATTATTCGGCGCGATGCCGTAATCGATATGCACGGGCCAGCAGATGTTAAAAATATGAATTATTTTGCTTATCTGGCAGAGTGACTTGCTCGCCCGCGTAAGACAACAAAACAAGCCGAATATTTATAGATACAATATCTTTCAGATAAACGTGGGTACTTATGGTTGAATTATTCCAATGCCCAAGCAGTTTTCCTAGGAAATATTTCGGTGCCCGAGCGCCAGCTACCCCCCTATTTTATTGGAATTCTATTCTGGAAGTGATCTCATTTCGGTTGCCATTAAAATCTGTTTACATTGCCCGGGGAGGGGCGGCACTAAACACTATTCTGCTGGCCATCATTCGTGGGACTCGTGTTGCGTTATTTCCAGGGAAAACGTGGCATCGACGGGGCAATTACGAGGGCACAAATGTTCACAGCTCGAAGCTGGATTGCATTCACAAATTAGCATTCTAATGAGCGCAGTGAGAAGCGCTGCATGCTGCATGGCAATTATGGCGCCGCGTTCTTCTATGCTACTTCTGTCTTTATATTGTTTTTATTTCCACTAGTTCTGCATCTGCACTTGTGCCGCACAGTTCGCTGGAAAAAGGTCCAAACCGGAGTCAGCAGAACTTGGCCTTTGCGTGTTCGCTTGGGCCAATTCAAATTGGGGCGGTCGTCGACGGCTCATGAATGGGAGACATCTGGGCTGATCTAGTTGCACTTCCCAGCGACGGCGGTCACCCCCTTTTCCGCTTCCTAACCACGCTCATGGTGTCAGCTTCAGATCCAGCTCCAGCTGGAGCTGGAGAAGTTTTCGGTTCGCGGGCCTCTCGACTTTCGGGGGGAAAATGAAACCGAAAACCGGTTACTGTGCGTTGAAAAATTCTCGACTTTTGTTTCACATACACAAAACGGAGTTTATCTTTTGGCCCTGTTCAGCTCTGTCCTGTCCTCTCCTCTCCTCTGGCTTTTGTTTTGTTGTTTATCAAAATTCTTTGAAATGCACTCGCACACACACACCACAACCAAGTCCCTGCCTTTCCCGCTCTGGCACAGAAAATTAAATTTTTTCCTTTGGTTTCTTTTTAATTTTTATATGGCTCTTTGGCTGATTCTGTGGCATTTTCTTCCTGCTCTTTTTACTTGCACGCTCCACTGAACCCCGAACCAAGGAGTGCCCTTCCCTGCTTGTTGTTTTTATTTGTGGATGCCCTTTACCTCTAAGAGTATACCGATTCCTGAATGACTTGAGCTCTAAGAGTGGTAACTGAAATCTGTCTGAAATAGCTCAGACCTTTGAGAGCCTGTTAAGGTGTTAATATACATTGGCATAACATAGTCAGAGAATTAGATTAGAAATTAGACATCCTAACGAGGAATCGAATTGCAAGTAGGTATGACGTTTTATTAAAGTCTTCCTAAGACCTTTATCAAACTCTCTAATCCGTTAAGTTTTTAAGTCATTTCGAAACTGATAACACTCATGGAATTATTTTTCTAGAGAACTTTTGAAGCCACTTTCCACCTGTATCCTTCAGAGAAAAATCCTAGACTCTTCATTGACTAATGGATATCCCCTAGTCAGTAAGCTCAAGTTCAGCATTCTTACTTGCTTCCCTGCTGCCGTTGGCTAGTAGTTTCGGTTTGTTTAGGAGCCGGGTCGGTGCTTTTAAACGCAGCTCGCAGAAGAGCCCCAGTGCCAGTGCCAGCACCAGGAGGAGTTGGAGTTTGAGTTTCAGTTTGAGTTTGAGTTGTTGGGAACCGAGCTGAGCTGAGCTGAACATGCATGTAAAAATGCAACGTAACTTGGCCAGGGGACAGTGGCGGTGGAGTGGCTGAAGTGTATGGAGTGGAGTGGTCGTACTGGTGGTGGGGTCAGGGAAGGACAGGAACTGGGTCCAGACCATGTGCTGTGTGCTGTGCGGTTGATGACTTGCGCCGGGCCCAAAGAGACTGACTGACTCTGGTCGCCCTGGCAGTCCGACTTTGACTTTGGCACTGGTTAGACTGGCTGGCTGGGAATTTCAGGAGCACGGAGCAGGGAGCAGGGAGCAGGGAGCAGGGAGCAGGGAGCAGGGAGCAGGGAGCAGGGAGCAGGGAGCAGGGAGCAGGGAGCAGGGAGCAGGGCGCAGGCAGCAGGGTCTTCTGCGGTCTCTGCTGATTCGGTATTCGGTCTGGATTGGCTTTTGACTCTGGGACAGAGCTGGCAGGCGGTTTCCTGTGATGTTTGGGTTACTTCGTAGCCTGTTGCAAAATTAGTGTGATCAGAGCCATCAGATAACTCATGTCGAGCGGGGAGGAGTTGCTTTGACAAAGTCATTCCAACTCCTAATGGGATTTCCGAAAAAATTAAGAGGGAAGAGAGAATGGTTTGAAGCTGGGTGTTATTATTTTCAATATTAATAAGGTAATGTCATAACAGATATAATTGGAGTTAACAAATAGAGAATAAAATAATAAAACCTGGTTAATTGAGCTTCACAACGCAGACAAAAAACTAGAGATTAGGTGAGATTCTTGATCAAGGCATTAGTGTACTCCGAACACTTGGCCTTGCCGCCCAGGTCCACGGTGCGGATGTTGTCGTCCCTGATGGTCTTCACTACCGCCGCCTCAATCCTGTCCGCATGTTCGTGCATCCCGATGTAGTGCAGCATCATTACGGAGGAGAGCAGCAGCGCCGTGGGATTGGCTATGTCTTTCCCAGCGATGTCCGGAGCAGTGCCGTGAACCGATTCAAAGATGGCGCCGTGCTCACCCACATTGCCGGAGGGCGTCAGCCCCAGTCCGCCGATCAGCCCGGCACACGTGTCCGAGATGATGTCCCCGTACAGGTTGGGCAGCACCAGCATGTCGAACTGCTGGGGATTGATGACAAGCTTGAGGCACAAGGTGGTCATATTGATCTCCTCGTACTCTATGCCCGCCTGGTCCAGCTTGCTCTTGTACTTGGCGGCCATTTCCTGGACGCAGCGCAGGAAGAGGCCGTCGGACATCCGCATGACGAACTTCTCGGCCACCACGGTCACCTTCTTGCGCTTCATGGCCAGTGCGTACTGGAAGGCGTACTCGGCCACGCGGAGTGAGGCCGCCCGGGTGATCAGCTTGATGCTCTGCACCACCCCGTTGACCAGGGTGTGCTCGATGCCCGAGTACTCGCCCTCGGTGTTCTCGCGAATGGTGATGACGTCCACGTTCCCGTAGACCGTCTCTGTGCCGGGCAGCGATCGGCAGGGCCGGACGTTGGCGTACAGGTTGAACAGCTGGCGCAGCGTGAGGTTCAGGGATCGGAAGCCACCGCCCACCGGGGTCATCAGGGGACCCTTTAGCCCGACCTTGGTTCGGTTCATGCTCTCGATCACCTCTTCTGGCACCGTCGTCTGGCCGTCCTTGTTAATCACCGGCGTAACGTCCACGGGCTCAAAGATCAACGGGGCCCCTGCGGCCTCGAGTATCTGAATGACGGCCATCGAGATCTCCGGACCGATGCCATCGCCGGGCATCAGCGTAATGACGCGGGGTTTGTCAGCGCCCTGTCCCCCGGAAGATTTGTCACCTGCTCCGCCTTTCCCTGGGCCTTGGCCGCCAGGTTTCGTAGGGGGCGTATTTCCTGTTGGTGGCTTACTTTGAGGTCCTTTCGGAGGAGGCGTTTTTCCTGTTGGTGGATGACCAGGAGGCCCTTTCGTTGGAGGCGTCTTTCCTGCTGGAGGAGGAGGAGTCTTTCCTGCTGGTGGCTGACCAGGAGGAGGTCCCTTCGGTGGTGGCGTCTTTCCTGCTGGTGGCTGACCTGGAGTGGGTCCCTTTGGTGGAGGCGTTTTTCCTGCTGGAGGAGGAGTCTTTCCTGCTGGTGGCTGACCAGGAGTGGGTCCCTTTGGTGGAGGCGTTTTTCCTGCTGGAGGAGGAGTCTTTCCTGCTGGTGGCTGACCTGGAGGAGGTCCCTTCGGCGGAGGCGTTTTTCCTGCTGGAGGAGGAGTCTTTCCTGGTGGTTTCTGACCCGGAGGAGTTCCTTGCGGAGAAGGCTTATCTGCCGTTGGTGGCTTATTCGGATTAGGTCCGGTAGCCGGCTTATTAGGAGGTGTCGGTGGCTGTTTGGCGGGAGCTTTGTTGGTGGGCAATTGTGTAGGTGTAGGACTAGAGGGCTTATTAGGAACTTCAGCTGATTTTGAAGGTGGCGTAGGTCCTGCAGGGCCCGTAGGTCCTGTAGGCGGTCGATTAGTACCTCCGGCCGATCTTGATGGTGCCTTAGGTGCCGTTGGCGGCTTGGTAGGTACTACGTTAGGGGGTTTCTCCCCTGACGACTTATCTCCTGGGGGCTTGCCTCCAGAGGATTTATCCCCACTGGTCTTGCTTTCTTCCGGTGGATTGGACTTCTTTCCCATGACATCGTTCCCAAGCTCGTTATTACTTCTGCCTCTGTCTGAACTCCCGATAGCTTCCACAATCTTTTCTCTGGTGAATGACTTTTCCTTTTTCAAATTTTCCGCAAATCCCAGATCATCCATTTCATCTGTGGAGGATGTATCCAGGGCTTTTATAGTCGATGACAGAGTGGAATCCTTTGATTCATTCACCGTGATTTCAATTGTTCCTGCTTGAGGTTTCTCTGAACGTGATCTCACGGGAAACCGGATGCCCTTTCCCTCCCGGCTCTCCACCTGCTTATCCTTATCAGGAGGTTCACCTGAACTTCCATCATTCGGTGAGCTTCCAAAGTGCCTTAGAGTGGATAATCCTTGAGGAAGATTCATAGAATACACCTCATTCTTTCTGAGCATATAGTGGGGACCCCTTCGAACGGAATTTCCTGTAGAGTCCGAATAAAGACTTCGCCGGATTTTGGAAATGGGCTGTTCACCACGTCGCCAGGTGTCTATCAACCGAAGGATCTTCAGGTTTCCAGGACATCCGGTGGCATTGAAAAGTTTGCCAGACATTATGGACGTGAATTTAGATGAAATGTCTGCCGGAAAATGCTAAATATATCTGGGAAACTCTGCGCAATCCTTACGATAGATTTAAGTGACATTTGAATCTCAGGCAAAAAGAATTTCTAACATTTTCAGAATTCTTGTTCTACCTGTTACTATTTATTTATAAAATCAGAGTTTATTATTAGCTAAGACAAAGGTTTACACATTTCCAGCACATCCTGAAACATTTCCTGCATTTCCCACTATTCCTTTCAGGGAAAGTTTAAAAAACTCATTTGCTGATGACGGAAGCCAACACTTGGCCAAATCGCCTAGAGTTCCAGTTCCAATTTGCATAGCTTTTAGGCGCCGTTTGCCGTTGCTATTGCTTTTGTATTTGGCGCCTCCAAGTTGGGCGACTGGCACCGACAAAGAAGTGAAACTTTCCGGCCAAAAAAAGCACGCGACAACCCTTTCGAGGCCGACTTTGCCGAGGAGGGCACCCAAAGGAAGGGAAACTCTGGGCTAGGACTCGTCTCTGATTCGGTTTCGTTTCGTTTTGTTTATTCCTATTTGGGTTAAGCTAATTAAATTACTTTTTCGCCTGCAATTTCATTTTCAAAATTTGTTTGCTTTGAAGGTCGGCTTTCCTTTAATTGAAAAAGTTTCGCCTGGGCGCCTCTCGGCCTGGGAGATCTCTGCTCGCAACTTGCAAATGATTTAATATGAAAATTTCTGTCATGTATTTAATTAGAGGAGAGTGCTCACTCTGTGTTCGGTTTGAGTTTGAGTTTCCCCCACCCCCGGCAAACGAAATTAGCTGCGAAAGGCAATCAAATTATGCACAGAACCCAGTACCCAGCCCTCGTTTTAATGGGCACACCTGCCGACATATATGCGACCGATCCGCCCCTCCGACACACCGACACCCCGGCGGACCACGCCACGCCCCCGTCGCACCGTTGTCATTCGGCATAATCATATTTCAACGGATTAGCATAATTTTAACCGAAAAGAAAAATATTAATAACGAAAAGTGAATGGCGGCTGACGGTGGCATCGAGTTGCAGACAAGAGTGGAAGAGCGGTGCTCCCCCCGCCTCGATGTCGCGTTTTATTAAATTTTCCTACTGTTCTAGCGAAACCGAGCTCGGGCCCAGCTCAGCCCGGCTCACATTTATAATTCAGGCGCATTTATATTCATATTTGGTGGATTTCTGTGTAGGGGGATTTTTACGCTGCCTTTTTGGATCGCCTTTGTTTCTGGCCTTTAGTTAGTCGCTGTTGGTGTGCTCTTTGGCGTTGGTGTTGGCGTTGAGTCGCGCATTTAATCGTAAATGATTGATGATCCCGCGGTGGGGTTAGCTCATCTAAAACAAACACGGATTCGGATGCCGAAATTATAATTCGCCACGGGTCGCATCGCCAAGCTGTCTGCAATAGTCGACTGCGCATGCGAGGGCGTTATCTCGCGGACTTACCGCCACAGATACCCGATATCTATATACCAACGGTACACATACTGCTGTTTGTCCGGCCAAGGCAAACATTTGGGAGATAGCAGTTCATGTTTGCCCTCACATTCGGCTCAAAATACGCACCTGCAAACGGAGAAGAGCAAATAGATATAGGAAATTAGTCAATCAGCGGAGAGTGCAAATTGGAGTGTTGAAACTTATAGGCACATACTAAAAATGTCAAGTTAAGGGTGGTAAACTCATGTGATTTGCATTGAGATGCCTTTTTAATAAATAACATATTTTAATTCTCAAACTAAGCTTATTTCTTTTACACTATAATAAATATAGATTGAGCCCTTGTAAAACGTAAGTGATAAAATATTACCGAGGTCCAGAAAAATCACAAAAGTTTATTCAATTTTATTTATATAAATTATTTAAGTGCTTCAAGAGAACCGAAATTGAGTTTCTTTTTAGCTTATAAGTTTTAAGAACCATTTTAACTAACTCTATAAAATATTTAGCAATTTATTTAAGAGCTCAAATAAGTTAGTAAAGCTTGTGGCTTCTTAAGACCTTCATTTGGAACTCATTTCTCCTTCTATAATACAACATTTCCCACTCCTCTGGCACCCAGAACACATATTAACACTTTTGTTATTGTTTGCATTTACTTCTCCATTTGTTTACACTTTGGCTTAGTGTGCAAAAAAAAAGAGAATAAATAAAAAAAGACAAGAAAAAACCTAACCAAGAACGAAAGAAACTGCGGCCAAAGTCAATAAACCGTATAAATGTACAACAACAAATGGAACCAGGAATAAAGAGCCGAGCAAATAGGCGAACAAAATAAAAATAAAGGGAGCACAGCCAATGAAGTCAGAATACTCAAAGAAAAAGCCAGGCTTAGGCAAAGCTCTAACACAAAAAAAAAAAAATCACAAGAACAAATCAAGTCATTTTGGGTTCAAACAAAAGCAAAAATCATTCACACATATGCCCCTGCGTGTGTTTATATTTTTATTGGGGATTTTGTTGCTGCTGCGGCTGCGATAACAAGACAAGGCGAAGACCGCCAACGCCACATTAGCCGGGCTCTCAGGCACTTAGGTCCCAAAGAATGAAAAGAGACTGCCGAAATATACACAGAAATCAGCTAAGGCAATTTGCTGGCCTTTTTGGCTCAGTGGAGGAGGGCCTTTCATTCCTTTCATGCTCCCGTCCGTCCGCGCTTTGACCAGTCCCATGTTCGACTTTTGTTGCTGCTCGTCATAAAGTGATTTATGGGCTTTAGGTGCAAATAATTGATTTATGCGCCGCTTCGGACATTGCGCAATGTAAATACGAGATACGGATGGCGGGCGAGCTCAGAGATACACAGAAATGGGACGGCTGGATGGATAGATCCTAACAGAAGGTTGTCAAAATAGTGCGCCAAAGTAACCGAAACCCACAGACGAAAAGGTGGCAAGACTGTTTACCAACAAATACTTATCCCATTACACGCACTATGAGCCAAAGGCAACGCCACTCGGAGCGGAAATGCCAACTAGTCGCTCATGTATCTGTATCTAAATCTGCGTTCTATTCCGATGCTGTGCACACTTCACTAGGCATTAACCTTTACCTTTCCCGTGAACATAACAATCCAAAATATACAGACGCGCCACTGGCATCCATGAATCAAAAACACACAAAAACCAAAGACTCCGGCGACGTTTGTATCTCACATCCACAGAAAGCCCGGGGCGAGTGTGCGTTGTGTGTTCATTGGAAAAGAACGATTACGCGGCACAAAAGACATGGACAAACAATGAACCCGGGCAGCAGCCCAAGAAGTCGATGATGGAGATTCCACAGAGGGAGTATCTGGAAGATACAACCGTTCTGTGCACGAGGGGTTAAGTGTTGGTGAGTAAGTCGTCGGCGAATTCGGCTTTGACTTTGCTCCTGCTGCATCACGGTTGCATAAGCCACCAGTGTTGCCCAGACATTGACCAAAGCAAATCGGTCAAAAGGAGTGGAAAACTGTATCGCCAGCCCCTCGAAGATACAGATGCACAGCGAGAAATATATATTGTTAGATCCCCTTAAGGACTGCAACTCAATTTAAGGTATTTATTAATCTTAATTCAAAGTTATTATCGAATTCCTGCTGCAGTTTCTTTCCGTGCACCGCCACGGATACAGATACAATTGCCGCCTGCAACCGCTTGCGTTTGTTTGTTTGTTTGATGAATTTACTTGTGAGTGTTTAAAAATAGCTGCTGGCAGGTACAAAGCGTGAGATACAAACGTATCTACTACCTGTCCGGGCTGCTGTGCCTGGGCGAATTTCCCACATTTTATGGCTCTCAGGGGCGAATCCAGCAGATACAAGGGGCCAGCGCTAAATATATAATTGAGCCGGTTCCTGGCTAGCATTCGGGGCATATCTTATCGTCGTCTTATCGGAGAGGCGATGCATTCCAGTACTATCATCACTATCTGGCCCAGACGAGTTCATGTCCAGGCGGAAGGGCCCAACAACGAGCTGACAACTTCCTCTGGACAAGCTGGAAGTATGTTAACTTAATTGCGACCACTTTGGCTCAATTCTAATTAAAATGTGCGACCTCTGGTAAGTGAAACACAACCCAAACAGGTTCAGAAACGAGCTGAACTCGAGGCATGAATGAAAATGAGATATGGATACACCGAAAAAATTGTCACTACTGCTGGTCAGGTTTGTTATGGGGAAGGCCGTGTTCCTGGAAATCGTTTTGTTCCCTCAATGGAGCGGAAAACACACCTGAGAATGAATGGCAGTTTGAGACGGCGATGAGATATTCCAGTGATTTAAATACGAGCAGCGGACAGGCAACATCTGTGTGGGTCCATGGATCTCTGAGAAGTCCCAGATCTCGTGCAAGAAAGCCAATCAATGACATCATTCCGCCTTCGAAACAACGAACAGAAATTAAACAGAACTCGAACAGAACCGAAATCCAAAAACCGAGAACAGAGAACCGAAGACTGAACACTGAACACTGAACACTGAAGACTAAAGACCGAGCGGAGGCACACTCGAATTGCCTTTTGTATTGAGGTCAAATGTGTAAAAACACAAAATTAAAGCAAACATTAAGAAAGTAGATTTTTCTGTTTCACTGTCTGTTTTTTTGCTCTTCCAGTTGTGTGAAATCGATGGGCAGAAAACGCTCCGACATATAGGCGTCGTTAATTTTAATTGAAACTAATTAGCGCAAATATAAAAAACATAAAATGGTTTTGCTTTTTTATTATTCCCCCTTCGGGCGTGTTGTAATATCAGCAATGGATTGGAATGTCGATGAAGACCTCTCGGACATAAAGCAGAAAGAGGTTTTGTTTAAATTTATGGAAGCATTAAATGTTTCTCCAAGATTGATGTTAGATACAGCTCGTGCGTAGGAAGCTGTTTTTTATATCTAATCAAAATTTAGGCAAGACTCTGTGATTAGATGCCTTTATACGGGGCAAAAACTGAATTGTTTGAAACTATATTTATAGATGTTCGACCTTTGCTTTGATGGATGCTATTTTTTACCTTGGTTCTTCTGTAGACTCAAGTCAAATATTGATTAACTCCTGAACAGTGATTCATCGACTCTTGCAAGTGCCTTTCCCACGTTTCCTTAATGCTTTTCCGAAGTATTAAACAAAGTCGTGCCGGAATGAATGGCGATTAACCCGACTTTCCGGCCACTAAACTCCATTTCCCACTGGGCGTGGAGGGAAAACTCATTTCTAGCCATTAAGCCGCTGGACCAACCTTCGTAAACTACTTAAAACGCACTCGTAATTAGTTTTTCGTCCAGCACCAAATCAATTAAGAATTTTGTCTGGCTTAGAGTTTAATTGATCGCCCTTGGTGCGGAGAAAGGGGCAGGGGACCGGGCCAGGCGGCAGCAATTAAATTCAACTGAAAAGAACTCAAAACTTAATTGATGAGATAAGTTTGTGCGCTCGACTGGCTGGAGGTGGGAATCGATCTAAAAGGGTAGCTCAGGAACACAAACACGGCTCCGGCGGCCGAACTGCAACTGGAACAGAGATAAATTTTTAATTATCCACCAGATATGTCGAACAAAAGCGAAATACAATCAACATGTATCTCATGAATTAAACAAAACGAGAAACGAGTTCCCCGGGCTCTGGAATTTCGCTGACGAACTTTACGATCGGCTCGACATAAATGTTATGGATCGTTTTTGGTTCTGCTTGATGGCTTCAGCTACTTATTTGATGAATTTGCCTAGCCGACTTTAAGCAGCTTTATGTCTCTGCAGTTAAGCCTTAAGTGGAGTTCTATGGATCGGAATGGAACTTAAACTTTTAATTGGCAAATCCAAACGCCAGCGGGGCTTTGAGGCCTTCCTGCAACACAGTAGGGGATTTGTGTGCACTTTTTCCCGGAGCTAATTAAAATTTTAGGGCCACCAGCTCCTTACGAAGACATAACCCGGCCAGCCAACTGAACCGCCCACGTCATATGAATCCGTTTCGAAAAAGTTGTTTGCAAGCAGTTTTCCCCGCTGCAAACGAGTCACGTCTGCCTTTGCCTTTGCCTTCTCTGTTTGCACTTTTCACTTATCTATGCGCGCAGATAGAGATACGCGGATACACGGGCTCATATCTCATAGTTTGCTCTAATTTCTGTTGCGAGTTGCTTAAATATTTAGTAACACGCCGGGGGCCCTCGAGCCCACCTTGCAGGTAGAGAGATACAGGTACTCCGCCACAGATACAGATACAGATACAGCGCGATATGATTAGATACTGTAACTACGACTTCCTGTTCGTCCGCTCGTTCGTTGGTCTTTTGTAACGCCAACATTAATGTTCATGTTAATGGCCACGAAGTATGTTTTTGCTCCTCCGCTCCGAATTTCTTGGTCGAGAGCAACTCAATTAGCAGTCGGTCGGTGTGCGCAATTAAATTAAAATTTAATTTTATGTCGAGCGCCTCCACCTCGCAGCGGCAAAGGTACTACTCGCTGCAGAGAGTCCCGTCGAACCCCGAACCGAGGCAGAAACATTTATCGTATGCATGACACCGACATGAGATTAGCATCACAAACAGCACATAAACGTAAAAGTAACACACACGGCCAGAGCAAACAGAAAGAGATACAGATGGAGATGGGGCCGGAGATACAGATAGAGTGCGGATACAGATACAGATACCCGGTACATTGCTACATTGGTACATCGGTACATTGGCGGGGCATAAATAACTCGGAGGCGGAGGGCGCAAGTGGAACTATGTAAACAGTAAATAAATGTCGAAAACAAAGTTCGGCATACTTAAGCAGGAGCAACGACCAGGCGGCAGTTGCACAGGAAGAAAAGTCTAAGGCCATCTGGAATAAATATTAGATTTAATAATGGCCTCTCCATTAAATACATAGATATTAATTCATATTAACCTACTAAGATATACCTATACCCAAGTGAATTTCTAGAATAAAAACATGATTTTTTGTCTAAGGTTTCAGCCTTTTCTTTACGTGCACAGCCCCAGAGAGTCGTCCGTAGGTGCTGATCGGAGATACAAGTGCGGGCATTAGCCAAATTGAAATTCCTTGGGGCAAACGCTAATAACTTGCAAGTTCCAAGTTCCAATCGCCGTCAGCAGCTCAATTGGGCGGGCATTCAGGTGGATAAGTCCCCGGAAGACTTGTGTGTGTCCGCACACACAAACACAACCGGGAACATGCACTTGTAACTTTCAGTTGGTTCTTCACACTTTGAGGCCATGCGGCAATGCGGGCGGCTCAGCAATGTATCTCATAGATGCCTCTCGCGGCCTACCTACTACCTGCGCGTGTGGGAAAGAACGGCCAAGAACGGGCAGAGGAGAGCCAAGAGGCGAGAACCCAGAATAAGAACCGGCAAGAAGAAAAACAAGGTACGGTGAGAGAGACTCGAGACAGGTAAGCATTGTTATTGCACATGGCAAACTTGCAACATCATCGCCAGATACCAGATACACTCCGACTCGGAGTCGCATTTGTATGCCAGGCGGTGCCTGGATGTGTATCATGTAATTGTGCGTAAACGCGTAAATACCGAGTCAAGGTCGGTTAATCAATAATAATTATTTTTCACTCAATTACACGACTCTCCACCGATACATTCGCTCTTTTTCGGCTGTTTTGTGATCTTATCTTTTGTTTGGTTTTACGTATTCCGCTGTTGTTCGATTCTGCCTTTTGCTTTGCCTTTTCGGCTACATTTCTGACTCGGTTTGCCCGCACTCAAGTGTGAAATATGCATAAACAAAAATATGCCATCGCGTATCTGTATCTCATGGATATCGATATAAATACACGCAGCCTTCACACAGTTTGGACTCGGAGATGCGTGCCACTTGATATGGCACCGCCGAGAAATCAGAATACCAAATGACGCCGCCACAGCCGCAGTTACAGATACAATCTCCCCGTGCCCAGATGTATCTTTGCATCTTTGCGCGATGTAATGAACCTGGCTGCGCCACTCTCTGTCTCTGCAAAACTTTATCCGCGTCCAAGTCGAAAACTTTTCGATTCCACGAGGCGTTGCTCAACGCGCACAGCTCTTCTAATTGCAAACGGCGCCCGGCCATTCGGTTCGCCTTCGAGTGGTCATGGTTCTCATGGCCTCGCCTCGCCTTGCCCGGCCTCTCCTCAAGTGGATCTCCATTCCGGGTCTCAGTCAGTTCAATGGATTTGCATATGCCTCTAGTTTCTGGCGGGGATTGGGAATGGGAAAGAAGAGCGATTGCAGCTGCGGGATGCCAAAACTTTGGCTGCCGCGCAATTTACTTGATTGAAGTATTTACGAGGACTCGAGTCTAGTCCTGAATTTTGTGACAAGGCTTTGTCGTTATTTAAATAGTTTGGAACAGGAATATTTGTCGATTAATTATAAATAAAAAAACGTACTTAATAATTTCTTTAATTATATAACTGTGACTTACAAAAATTGAAACCGTATTAACTGCATTGAAATGCATTTATAATTAATTAAACGTAGTTCAATAACTGCATTTCCACTCAGTTAAAATGTTTTCATTTATGGGAAACCACAAATTTATCAATTTAAGAAAAGTTTAAATTATTTTTCCTATGTTCTTCCAGACATATCAAAAACAATTATACTTACAAATACAATGTCATTTTTAAAATCTAAAATTACAAAAATAATTTTAAACTGTATTCATTAGTAGAGAGGATACAGTTTACTTGAGGGAATTCTTAATTTTAATTCCTTAATTATGAGAATTTTTTCTTAGTACCAGAAAAGAGGGAGAAAAGAGAAATTCCCATTTTTGTTTATATTCTGACTCTTGTTATTAATTGATTTTTTTTTTAAGATTAAAATCAACACGAACCTTTTAGTAAAATCAACACGACCCTTTTATTAATATTATAACTCAGGCAAACTTATTGTGAAAGAATCAATTTAGGTAATTTTCATGTCATATTTTTGATTTTCCTATTGTAACCTAACTTTTAATTAATTTGCAAGCAACTAATAGTTTCAAAAATATTAAGATTAAAAATAAATCCGATCAAACTGTTTAAAAGAATAATAAGAAGGTCGTTTTTGGCAAGAAATACAATTTATACAATCTTCTGAATTATAAGAATAATATTAAAACACCACTTGAATTGAATTGAATAGAATATTTGAAAACAGTTCTTAATTAAAATTCCAACCTCTGTTAGTTTCATCTGCAACACTTAAATTATGGGAATTGCTCTCGTCCAATTTCTAGCTTGCCATGTTTTCGCAAGGGGTCGCAGGTGTGAGAGTCGAGTACCGGGAGTATCATGGCAATGTGTGAACTTACCTTTCTCGTTGTGGAATCCACTCGACTTGATGTCGATCGATTCGAAGTAACTCTTGACGGCCTCGCACTGATGCGCCGTTCCCAGCGACGCCGATGAGGCGTCCTTCGCCCGCGAGTCCCGCTGCAGGCGTCGCCGGTGGTGCGTGGAGGCGCTGTGCTGATGGTGCTGGTGGTGGTGGAGGCCACCTACTGCCCCAGCCTCCGGATCACCCAGGTGCTTGGCGGCTGAGAGGCCGCAGAGCAGGGTCAATAGCAGGAGCATCTGCATCCTGGCCGCCATTTTCGATGGGTGAGGTTGGATGGATTCTGCTGCACGGTCTGGCTGCACGATGATGCGGCGAATCTCGATTTGCTGTTGTGATTTTCACCAAACTTCGCTTGTATATTTTTCGCTGTATTTTCTCTCTTTGTATTTTACTTATTTCTGCATGTTGTCTGCGGAACAGCTGTTCGCGGCCAACAACCAACACACTCACAGCTGCACTTGCCGGCTAACACAGACGCACACACGGGGAACACACACAGCTATCGCGCACACACAAGCACCAAAACAAAAGGCCCCAAAAACACGCGTGAGCAATAAAAGTGGTAGTAAACGTGAGCCAAAAAAGCAGCCGGCGGCGAGAGTGGGCAGCACTTTTGCGGCAGTTTTGCTAATTTTTCTTTTTCTGCGGACAATATTTAGCCGCTTTCGAAGGGGTATTTATTCGAGGAGAGCACTCAGTCGGTGACTTTCCATGACATAACCATGTAACACAGTAAGCAGTACTCAATGCCCTAGACAATTGATATGCAGGCGATTGGCCTCTGTTTCTATTGCGTTTCTCTATTCGTATTTTGTATTTTTAGATTTCGCGATACTTCAGCCACCGGTGGCGATCACAGGCCGAGGAAATGCAAATGCACTCGCACTTCGCACTCGTAATATTTGGCGAATTTCGCCTCGAATTTCCCAAGATTTTCCGCGCGCGCAACGAACCTTCCACGACGAGCGACCCGAACAGTTTGACCATCAGCCATCGCACAACATCGCCAGCGACATCAACCATCCGCCCCGTGAGTGCACGAAGCGCCGCTCTCGAGAGCCGACAGCCCTCGTGCTGGCTTCGGCTGCTTGTCGGCGCCAAGAGAGCCGGCCGAACGCCCTCGCATTTGCCGAGACAGAGAGAGAGCGAGAGCAATCAGATGTTGGCACAGTGGTGCAATGTGCCCAATGGGGTGCTCAAAATAATAGTGTGGTGAACAATGGTGTAGAGAAAATTAATTCATTTATTCCTTAATTTTTCTTTTTTTTTAATAAATAAATTAAAATGGCGTTTTTCGTTAATGAGCTTAAGGGTTAGCACGAGGTCTGCATAAGATATTACATAGGAATTTTTCATTACCTTATCGGCATGATACAATTTTTTACTTTACGTTAAGATGCATTAAAACTTCATTTAAAATTGAGTAAAAAATCAAATTATTGTCTTTTTTTAAATGAACTTAAAACTAAACTTATATTATTAAAGTTAGTTTACATTTAAGTATTTATCTTATGTAATATAGTGTTCTTAATAAAATAAAAAGAATATAGAATCTTTTTTATGAGTTTTTCGACTACCTAATATATATATTTCTATTTTCTTAAAAAGTGACTAGTATAAATCTATATAAAATTATATTTTTTGCATAAATTTCTTGAAGATAATTTAAGTTTATAATTTAAATGTATATTATACATTACATTCATAAAAGCTTACATGTAACAATTCTTTATTGATAAATTATGCTTAGCATAAGGGTAGTTAAATATATACGTTTATATATATTTTGTTTTTGGTATTCCTTTTGGTTTTCCCCAAGAGTTCAAAGCTATTGTTAAAATGATACATCCATCCTGCTTAGATTATCGGATATCCTGTTATTATTAATCACCTTAACCTTATGGGCTATACTTATGAGATCCGACATTCTTTGCGGTCAAAAACTCAAGTTTCCCTGCCACCTGTGAATCATCAGTTAGTGGCAGGATTGATTATTGTTTTTCCCTGGATAGTTGCCTTAAATATTTATTCAAATTCCCGAAATGCTTCTCTAAAAGCTTTCAACGGTGGCTCGATGCAATTTGCATATTCAACGTAAATCAATCCATCTCTCAGTGGTCTTCTCGGGTTCTTTGATTCGAGTCAATGGAGCTTGTTTCCAGGCTTTCATCGTTGCCGCTGGAAAAATTTGCATGCTCGCTCCTAATTGATGTCTGAATGGGTTCTAATTTTATTTCATTGGCTGTCTTTTACGATCGGTTTAATGAACCCGTGGAGCTAGCTCGGATTTCACACCTTTTATCGAAGAAGCTTTGTGGAGTTAACCGATTTTCCTGGGTCTAGAGAGATGTAGACTTGGCAAACTCAAAGAGGTACCTTGGTTCTCGCCCTTAGAACCCGAAATTTGAGATAATCTTAATTGCAGAGCAACTTCTAACCAAATAAAATAATTTAAACCTAAAACATAGACTTATTTCATTCCAATTTCACACATATAGAATATTTTTTCTCTACCAAGACTTAAGACCGACACATGGTGGCTTGATCTTTCCATTTCCCAACTTCTCCAAGTGTATTCAAATGGATTGCCGTGTCATGACCTCGCTCAGCACGTGTGTTTGTGTCTCTATTTTTTGAGTTTTTGTATTTTATGGGATTTCTTCTCGTTGCGATTTGCGAACCCAGGCATCCCAGGCAATTGTTGAGGCTGCAGCGGTGTGGCAGACAATGCACGACTCTCTTCTGACTTTCACTCGTCACCCCCGCGGGCACCGACCTCGATCTTAAATACCTGAGCACTCTGGGTATCTATTTCTTCATTAACAAGATACTATGCCGGGCGGACTTCATGGTGGTCAGTTGCGGGTCTCCAGCTGGGCGCAAACGCCCTCCCAACCGAGCTGCCTGCCTGCCCGGTGATATGTTCATCACGAAATGGAATCCTATTCAAATTAGTGTGCGATAAAGAAAGACCTCCCAAAAAAAGAAGGAGAAGAAGACCCGAAGACCGCGGGTTAACAGCGAAAAGTGAGTCATGCGAAGCGGAAACAGTTCTCCAATGAAACGAATCCACATCAGAACCGGCGACGACGACGACGATGATGATGATGATGGGATGGCAAAAACCCAAGAAACAGAATCAAAAACAAAAACGAGCTGGAGCTGGAGCTGGAGCTGGAAAGGTGAGGTCGAAAATTAAACACCACCACATCGTTTAGATAAAGTTATAAATTATAATGTACGAAGCTACGGAGCGATCGATGATGAGAGCGGAGGTACCAAAGAAACCGAAACCGAAACCGAAACCCTTTTACAGGTAAAGGTAGGGTTATGCACACACCTATGTGCTGTGCGTGTGTGTAGGTGTGTGCCGGACTGAAATTAAACGCATTTAGTCAAACGGCATCTATAAATTATGGCTGCCTCCGATCGGTTGGCCAAAAAAGCAAATATGAGAGCTCGAGTTTCGTTTAAACGCTTGATTTGTTGGCGGCTATCTATGCCCCGGCCAGGCCCGTCCCGGGCGTCCCGGCCCAGTCCGTCCCAGCCATTCGGCCATTTGTGAGCGCGTATGTGTGCGCATTCCACAAGCGACAGCGTTTTACACTTGAAATCCTCCCGAAAGAGACGGCGAGCTAACCAGCCAGGCCCGGCTTGCCTTTTATCCTGTGGCACAAACACGTTGGTGGCATTTTCCCTCAGCCAGAGCAGAGTGTGTGCGAGTGTGTGTGTGTAGCTGTGACTGGTCCAACAGGTTCCATGGAGATTCTTCTCCCTCTCTCTCCCGAAGAGTGGCGGCATGCAGCATTTCTCGTTCTCGGTCTTGGTCTCGGTCTCGGTCTCGTTTTGCACATTTTTGAATTTTATTTTAATTTCTTTTTATTATATTTTAGCCTGGCAGGCCCTCCCCCCAGCCCCGCTCCTTCGCCCCTTCTTCGGCAGAGTCTTTGGGTTTCTTCAGCTTCTTTCGGAGTTTGTGCAACTTTTTGGTTTGTTGATTTTCATTCACCAAAAACTGGTTCGACGTTTAAGTTCTTCACTTGGCTTAGACAGGGGGTTTTCAAGGAAGTTCTTGCTCTTCGTATCTACCTGTCCCTCTCGCTCGCCCCCTCTCTCTACCACTAGTTCCCCCTCCTTCCACGCTGGGTCTTCAGGAATGTGTGAAGTCATCGAGCAGGGGGCAGCAGAGATTTGAATGTCAGGCCCGTCGTCTTACACTTTTAAAGACTTGGGCGGCACTTGCAGTACCCGGCCTTAAATTCCAAGCCCACATAGATACTCTCGCACACTCGGTTACCTACTCGCACACAGATACACCATTCCAGCGCACTCACACACACAGGTCCCTTCGAGGGCTGCGCTCGTTTTTCCCTCGAATCTGGGAATCAGTCAAACGAAACAGACATCGATAGCACTTCATCATGTAACAATCAATGCAAGGCCCTGCACTGAGAGAAAAATCACGCACTCTCTCTCCCCAATCTCCTCTTACCGCTCGTGCCAATTACGGCGGCGGCGAAGCCAGAATTATTAGCGACTTGGCCGGGCCAAATCGAGTTGTGCGCACCGTGTAATTGTATTTCATTGCAGGATATTGGATTTTTGTGCTTGATTTGGCACATTGTGATGCGTGCTCACCTTGCCCTGCCCTGCGCTGTCCTGCCCTCTAGGTATCTCACAGATACAGATACAGCCACACCCCCTCAGGTCCACGGGCAAGGGTTCCAGCCACGTTACTTGTGTCAAAAAGCGGTCCAGAGTCTCCCCCTTGACCCTTCTGCCTGACAGCTACTTGTCAATGGCCGTGATGAGTGTGCGCCCAGCCGGCCCTTTCCTCTCCCATTTCAGGCAGACACAACCTGAAGTCTACACGGAGAGAAATATATAGAAAGAATTCAAATTCAGAGTTTCAGAAATCTTGTAGAACAAACGAAACTATTTGGGATTTAAAATCATAACAAGAGAATGTTCAAGGTCCAAAGGCTTTCTTCATCAATTTCATTAAACATGAGTTTCCTTGGATATTTTCTCTCTGTGTAATCCACCGTGCAGGTGCTACCAGTTTCAATGCAAGCGATTTGGGACTGTGTCTGTCAGTGACAGAGATATTGCTAGAGGAACTGAACGGGGGAGAACGGATCTGAGGATCTGGGGGGTTGGTTGGTGGACCCACCTCTTTGGTGGGTGGCAGAGGGCTCGCGGGCAACGAGAACGTGTCATTGACAGATTTCAACGCAATTGCGTATGAATGAAATCGATTTTTTTGCCTTTGTTCTTGCTCCCGATGATTGGGTCTAGGCTGCTGATAGCACCGGTCCACGAGGATGACGATGATGATGATGATGGTTGCCGTGATGATAGTAATGGCACTGGCAATGGACTGGATACACCGATGACAGTATTATAAGTCAATGGGTAATAAGCTGAATGTGTTAGGTATTTAGAGATAAAAGGGTTATTCTTTTGTACAAATTTTCCTTTTCAAGAAATATGCAGAAGTACTGACTGATTTCCACCGTGAAAGCTCTTCAGTTCACAGAGTAATTTAACAAGAAAAGAAGCTATCTTTGCAAAGCCGTAGTTTGTATACCCTTGCAGTTTGCAGTTATTATTAGGTTAGGTGTAGAAATTAAAATTGTAAAAATGATTTTTTTTTATTTGACAATTTAAACTAAAAATTTTTATAAAATTTGGTAAATTTCTTTTTTGGACATGTCTAGATTGACTTGGCTGTTGGTGCTGATCAAGAATAAATATGATTTATAGGGTCCAAAATGAGAGACTCGTTCACTGTGACTAAAATTATAATACTCTGTAAGGGTATATTACTTGAAAATAAGGAGGGTAATAGAATTTCAACAACTTATTTGATAACAATTAAACTTTTTAATGAAGGATAACTTATCTATTATAAATCTCATTGATTTACTTTTAATATATAAGGTATTTTTACTTTTAATCTTATTATAACCCACACACTCCCGGAAATCGTTCTTGTAGACTTCTTTGTGTTTTTATAAATAGAACATTTATAACCATTATATACACCCACTCCCACCAGAAGTCACGAACTGGATTCCCCGAGCGCCGCCGCACAGACACTTTCCCACCGTTGGCCCACTCACTTTTTATGGACTCCATCATATTTGTATTATCACTTTCGCATCTCGACCGGCGGCTGTGGAGTTCCCACTGCACTCAACGGGTTCGGGTTCGGGATCGGGATCGGGTTCTGTCCCAGGTCCACACTCCTGACCGGGCCCATAAACTAGCCCTCGGCAGATATCGGACCGGCTGACGAACGGACCGACGGCTGACTGCACTTGGCAACAGTGCCAGGGCCTCAAGAACTCCGCCACCAATAAATACAAGTATATACAGATGCCGCATACGAGTATAAATACGGGCAACAGGGGTATTTATATTTTACACGCACTCAGAGAAAGATTGTTCTTAAATAAGTCAAAATTAATGGGAATACAATAAGTAATGAGCTTAAAAGAAATTTAAAAAAGTGCTAAATCTAGAACTCTAGTATCTATACTTTATGCAGGTTTAAAGCATAGCAAATAATTATTTAATTCTTGTTGTGACTCTAATAGATTTTTAATCATTCTGAAATTTGATATGCCAAGAAATTGATTTTAAAAACTACATAATAAACTTATATCAATCAGATGTTCTTATTTTTTTGTTACTCTGTATTTATATTTGCCCTACCCATGGCGGGTCCAATACCATTCTCATTCCCATTCCCACTCCCATTCCCAATCCCGATCCCAGGCCTTGGCCAAGGTAGAAATTAAGCGTCCCACCGCGAGTTTACACATCATCATCATTATTGTTGCCATTGCCTTTGAGCCCGGGTCGCGTTGCTGTTGCTGTTGCAGTTGTTGCTGCGACTGCTGCTGCTGCTGCTGCTGCAGTTGCAGTCGTGCCGTACAGTAAGGCATCCCGAAGAGAGGCTGGCAACGTGTGCGAATGTGTTGCACAATAAATAAAAATATTTATACATGAAACCTTAAATAAAGCATGAGCGACAAAGATGCGAACCAAGTCATCGTCGTGGTCGCCTCCCGTGAATGTGAACGGGGACGTGGATATGGATGTGGATGTGGATGTCGTTTCGGATGGCGGCTGTGCTCCCATCGGCCAAGTGGCAAAAATAATGTCGTGGCATCTGCATTTGTGCAGCCAGCAGCCGCAGCAGCAACTGCAGGCAGCAGCCAGCAACCAGCAACCAGCAACCAGCAGTTTTTGCCTACACGAATCCTCAAATTGTTGCTGCCCCGATTCTTAGTACTCTTATGGATATATTTTGGGTCTGTTATTTCGATTTATAAGTTTGGGATCAATGATTTCATTTATAAAACATAGAAATTTGAAAGGATTCAACTTAGAACTAAGAATATATAAAAAGAAGCTTCTAATCAAAAATGGTTATTTTTCAAACAAATAAAATAGTATTTGTTATACCATCATTTTACATAGCCAGTCTTATACCTTGTGCTTTTAATTTCTGTACTTGAAGTTTTCACTCATAAAAGCAGGCAGTGTATTTTTGTATTCTTAAAGTCCTCGTTGGTTTCCCTTTCTGCATTTTTCACTTGGGTTTCCTGGACTTCTTTTTTGTCTTGCCTTTTGTATTGACTGAGCCTGGCAGATGGAGCCGGAGCTTCAGCTGGAGGTGAAGGCGGGGGCTGTGCCTCGTCATCATTGTCAGGCGTCGCAGCCCAGCATCAAGATCAAAGCGATGCCAAGCGGAGCCCACTAACTACATTGGTCGAGGAAACCGACCGAGCGTTGGAGCTGGAGTTGGAGATGCACTGGAAGAAAAGGTACAATTTTTGACAAAATCTCTATTTTTTATATATTTTTTTTTGATGAAAATATGGGTATAACAATGTATTTGTTTCAATTTCATATTGGTATCAGTTATTTCTGATTCCTTTGTCATATGAAGCTGCTTCTTAGGTTTGTCTAGAGTACTTGCACTCTTCATTAAATATTAATTTATACCTATAAAATACCAATACTTTTATGTTTTTTACTATGAAGTCCTGCAGTACAGAAAATTGTAATTAAGTTGGTATATCCCCAGGTGTTTTTTTTTTTAACATTATAGAGTATCTTTATCCCCAAAGTTGTTTAACAATAGTATACAAAATAATATTTGATATTCACTAACTTGTTGGTAATTATATTTGCTTTTAATAAGCAAACCTTTTGCAATTCACAACATTTTTCCTTCAGTGACTCTTATTTTTTCTCCGTGTTGAGCTGAATTCGAAGCTGAGTTCGAGGCTCAGAAGCCGCTGCCGTGACTGCCTCCGTTGTGGTTTCTGTTTCTGCTGCTGCTGCATAGTCAAAGTAAAATAAGAAATAAATCAGTAAATTGGATTGCTTTCTGCTTTTTGCCCGGCTCTCAGTTCGAGCCATTCGCCGATTTCGCAATACCAACTCGCAACTGCAAAACTGCACTCGCAGTCGCAGTCGCAGTCGCAGTCGGAGTCGAGCTTCCTTTGGCTGGATTGTGGCTTTTTGTAGCGTTTTTTCTTTTTGGTTTCGTTTCTGGCCGTGTGTGCGCGAGTATGCTGGAATTTCTATGCTTATCATCGGCTCGATCTCACCTGTTCAATTCATTATTTTCTATAAATAAACGACAGGCGTCCGGGCAATTTACATTGCTCCCCGGCTCGCCCGTAATTAAGTTGAGCAGCGCGCTCGCATTCGCTTTGCCTGCTTAATAACTCAGCGACGATCCTTGGATCGCACGGGGGCCAAGGGTCTTGGTCGCGGGAAAGGTCACCCGGCCGGCCATCCGGCAATCGCTGAAATTCAATATATGTATCCCGAAACCTGCGGCTTCCGATGCGGCTGCCGCGGTGGCCAATTTCGCGAATTCGTGCAACGCTTAGTTATGCCCGTTCTGCCTGCGCGTCTGCGCAGAAGAACTTCACCGGGACTCGTCTGTATTAGGGATGTACTGTATTCGGGGGAAATATCAGGTATTAAATTATAAAAATGTGTTACATATACCTTGAGCTTGGAACATCCAAGACAAGATATGTACAATGTACATATCTACAATACATATACGAGCTTCAGCTTTAAGTATAAACTCTTTCTAATTATACAAGTTGAAATCTGAAATATATATTTGAAATCGAAATATGGGATGTACATAAAGTAAAGATATACTATTCAACTGTACTTCAACCAAATATCTAATTAGAAATGTAATAAGGGGAATTCTTAAGAGTTAAAGAATAAATTAACCTTACAGTGTTCTAAGATCTGAATTTCATACTAAGACTCTACGTAAATAATACTCTTTTACCAAAGTAATCAACAAAAATAAATATAAACACACATAAATATATAAATTATCAATCCTCATTTCAAGCTTAAGATTAAGGATACAAATATATCGATATTTCTGCCATCCCTAATCTGTATCTCAAGCCCCAGAGAGAGCGAGCTTGGGCGGCGGCTTCTTTGGCCTGGAATTTCTGTGGCTCGTTTTCCTTCATTTTGGTACCTAAGCATTTTTGCGCTGGCCTTTTTTAAATACGAGTTTGGCCCCAGCTCCTGCTCCCTCGATCCACCTCCTGTCCGCTCCTCCGATCCTGCACAAATATGGGCCTATGATAACATTGTCTTCGGCGCAGTTGGCGAGTCGCGTGAAAGTTGCTGCGGCACAAAGGGCTGAAGGCGAGTCGTTTATCTCGGGGCTCTCCTCACTTTCCACTCCCTCTGTGTGTGTGTGTAGTAGCTCAAACATTATCCATAACACACAAATCCTGGGCCTTTATTTATATGCCGATTTCGGGTCTTGCCATTGTCGTGTGTCGCGGTTCCTTATCGCGGATCCCATCGATGTGACTTCGCAGGAGGTAGGATTGCTCAAAAATTTGTTGAAACACATTGTGCTGATGGAATATTTGTATTGCCGATACGAATCTTATCCCCATAAAAGTGTTGAGGCCTTAGATTAGAAGAAGAATGTCAGACAAATTTTTAATATGCTTTTATCAGATGGTAGAATATAGCGAATGGACTCTATAAAATCAATTTAACCTTACACAAAAACTGCACATAACTCAAGATGTACTTTCGCTCGAGGAAACCCGAAAATCCCTGAGAGTTTTCAGCTCATAGCTGCTGAAAAAAGATACGAATAAGTTTGCAACTGCAACTTCAATGCTGCCAAACTTTGCGATCCCTTCGAAGAGACAGTCATAAATTCTATAAAATTACCCTGACTCCCGACTAGAAAAAGCAGGAAACAAGTTTAATAGTTGCCATCGGTGGCAGAAGCAAAAGCAAAAGCCGAAGCAGAAGCAGAAGCTGAGGGGGCTTAGAGCTTAACAAGATTTTTGCGTACTGCGACTCCTCCAGCTGATGGCAAGTGAAGTTTTGTCTCGAGGAGAGATTGGCATGCGTGGCTGGAAAATTCGAAAATGCGAAAAGTTTTGTCGGCCAACTGGCTAACGACCCTAGCCTGATTACGCATACGCCGCGTTGTCCCGGCCCCAAAAAGCAGCAGAGGCGTGGGAAACCGGGATTCGGGAGATTCGCGACACTCGGAGCACAAAGCAAGGTAAAGAGAAATGAAGCAAAGCGAGGCACAGCAGCATTGCCTGGCGAAACAAAGACGGCCAAATCTGGTGGACGCTGCCGAGTCTGGTGGATGGCGCATGAATCACCGGGCCTGCATCGCCTGCCTCGAGGAGGCAGGATGAGGCGGCAAACTGGTTCTGCTGGAATGCAGATAACTTCTTGCTTGGCTCCAGCTTCAAACTCCAGTCTCAAGTGCGGCAATTTCATGCCCGTCCGCATCGGAGCTCTGCATATTAAATATTTAAGGCAAACCCAGCAAAACCGAACAAACCAAACCAAACCGAACCAACCCGAAACCGGGGAGAGCAGTCTCCACACTCCGCACTAATTTAGTGAAATTCGCACACCCTGAAAACAGCAACGACGGCTGCATGTGGCAACCACAAATTTTAATTAACCGAAACAATGGCGGTGCTGTAACATCAAAGGCAACAACATAATCAGGACGGCGATGCAACCGCAATCCTCGGGCGGACCATCGAACGCCAGCTAAATGACCACGAAATTACAGATTCAGGGGAGCGGTCGGGGTCACCGGAGATATCTCTGACTCGATGGGAATTACCCAGGACCCACACACGGAATGTCGGTATTACAGTCGGATATTTCCATGATTTTACATTTGTGGAAAATAACTACGCCCAGGATAATGTGCTAAGGATATCGGTTTCAGGAGTTTCGAGAGCGAGCCTGTGAAATATGTGTGATGGATTTTAATTATTGCAAGCAAACTAAAGCTAAAATTACCATAGGGATCTGTTATAATGATAATGAAAACCATAACTCTGTAAATCTCAGCAGATATAAGTAAATAGAAGGTAGAAAGTTATACTAATTTCTGAAAATGCCTGCCAACCACTATTAAGTTTACTTTTTGAAATGATAAATGTTAAAAGTCAGTAAAATATTTGTGCAATTTATTGAAAACAATCTTAATACGGGAAATACGCATTTCATTTAACATGTTCCTCCTCTTTTCTGCTCCATAGCTCTTTAGGATAAATCTATAAATTTTAAAGAATTCTCTCCGGTGATGCCATCCGATTTAATCCGAATGTGAGTCACAGAAATAGCTGACCTTGATCCGCTTTAGTTACCCAACGAGCCACCTAAGGGACTGACTGGAGCACTGAAAAATGCATTACGCAGCTCCAATCGATAGTTGGCAGCGTCGCCTATTTTACTGCTGTCGCTGGTTCTGCTGCTGCTGCTCGGGGCAAGGTCGTCCAAGTGGGCGTTTTGCAGGGGGAACACGGTGACCAAATGGCTGGCAGAGCAGCCTTGGCTGCTGCCACTGGCGCCACTGCGTCAGAGGATTCAGAGGATTCCCAAATGCAGGCCATGACGTCAGGCTGTGGAATGATTCCAAAACAGCCACAACAACGCAACGGCAGAGGCAATCAACTGCCACATTCCCAATGGGCGACGACTGATGGATGGAGGTGATAAATGATTGAGGCCAAGTGCAAAACATCACAGATACTTGGCTGCTTAATTTATGACTTCGCAGATGAGTCGCGCTACAAATGGCATTTAATAGCCTCACGTTATGCTAAGCAATGCAAAACAGCAAATGGAGTGGAATTAATAGAGGGGAAGGTGCAATACTCTGTTGCTCAATATTATTTATAAAATAAATCTCCTCAAATTACTGAAATAAAGCATTCTAATACGTGGCATCATAGCAAAATGAATATTTCATTTGCAAATATTTGCAAACATATTAATTATTGAGAACAAAAAAGAGCTTCATTTGAAATAACCATATATCATAATTCCCCACCCTTGGTTATTTAAAAGAACTGCGTAATCAAGTATGGTTTTGGTAAAGTTAATAAAATTTAATTAAAATTTAAATATGCTATCCAAGTGAGGTGTTTTTTCCGCCAAATTTCGTGGCATAAATGACGAATATTGCATATTATATTAATTATCCTCGTCTCTGTGTTGCTGGGCGTGTTTGCTCTCCGGCGTCAATGCAAATATTAACCTGTGGACCCGTAGTCGAGCTTTTGTGCCCATCATGGGCAATAAGAGTCATTAAACGAAGCGCCATCGCGATCAGAATGGCGACAGTCACGGCAATTGATAGGTGAGGGCGGCGGAGGAGGAATCCGCCCATTTGCATTGATTAAATATAGGTATTCGAGCGCTTTCTGATTGAGTGTTGTGCAAACAAATGCCGATCAAAAATGGAGGAGAGCAGCGGACAAATCATATATTTGCGGTGCAATGGCGTTTTAATGCAATTCGCACACTTATTGCATTGCAATTTCACAGCAAATTGCAATTAGCGGCCATTTCAGCGCACTTCCTCAACGCACGCAGCATCAAATTAAGCCTACTCCCGGATGAAGAGGATGCCCTGATGACCGGGTGACTGGATGACTGGATGACTGGGTGACTGAGTGACCCACTGTCGGAGCGGCGGAACTCCTGCGATGCCAATTGCCAGCCCTCGAGAGCGTCTGAGTGCCGGGCTATTTGCCTAATGAAAGCAACGCCGGGAACAGAACGAACCGAGGACCAGCGAAAGTAGCCCACTCTCACAGGCCACTTAATGGCTCTATTTGCTCCGAGTGCCCAGTGTTCAGTTCCAGTGCCCAGTGCCCAGTGCCTAGTGCCCAGTGACCAGCGGAGTGACCCACTCCACTTCTACACTCCGTACTAGTCCAGACCAGCCTCCCATGACAGTTGGGCAATGGTCACTGCAATACTGCAACTTATTGCACTGCGGACACCAGCGGACGCAGCCCACACTGGGCTATATTGCCACATGATTTATCAACTGAAATCCACACGCGAATAGAATTTATATTCGCTGCTTGGCTTCGCTTTTTATACAGACAGAAAACACTTATAAGAATCTACAGTAACTTGACTTACATTTATTTATTTCTTCGCATGCAGGGGTGCCATAAAAACTTCTTACGAGAGAAATTGAGACTATCTTAGCCTTTGCTCTTGTCTGAAATAAAATATAATTAAATAGATCTGGACAAGTTATTTATTAGAATTATCTTTGACTGCATTTCTGACCTTGCAAAGGTGGGTTAGGTTATTACTCTTAAAATGTTTTCTATTCAGAAAAAGAGTAGCAACAATTAGAGCGAGTAGAAACGGTTTTCATTGGAAAATTAATTAATGACTAATTTTCCTGTATTTCTAACTTATTTAAATTTAAATTGTATTATTAGTAGAATTCAAGCTATTTTAATTCAACGACACGCAATTAGGTACCACAAATTTCTCCCACTGCATTAAGATTTAGTGGTAAAAAATATGGGTAATATACCCACGCCGGTGTCACAGATTTGGCGGTGTGTGGGCTCCAGGCCCGTCAACCCCATTGATAAGACTTATATATCGGATAAGTGCTCGTTTCGATAGCAGCCGTCACAATGTTTGACTTTTATGAAATAATTTACTTAGGATTCGCACATGTCAATCGGCAATTGTCCACGACAATTGTGCTTGCCGCCGGCAATTAGCGATGGGAGCTCATTCCCACACCGCCCGACTGATTTATGGATGGGCAGGCTCCAGCCATTATTCCATCCATCTGGGTTCCGCATTCCTGCATACGGTTATTAATGCTCATCTGCCATTGGGCTTTGACCGAAAGGAGGAGAAGCAGCCAGATGGAAGGCCATCAGCATCTCCCATGGATAAATTACAGAGTCATTTGCATGGGCTCTTTCAATCTATTCTAATTGGCGGCAGGAAAAATGTCGGAGAACAAGGAGCAATTAGAACTGCATGATGAGCTTCTATTAAAATACACGACTGGTGAATAACTTCATTAAATTGCGTTCAATTACCAGAATTTAACTATTTAATTTTTAATTTACTCATTACACAGTTAATTCAGTCTGAAAAAAGAGAGCCACAGATCAGCAGAGATTTCAAATGTAAAATTACAATTACTCAATGGGGTTTTAACTAAATTAATCGCCTCGGAATAAAAACGCACTTTGCAGTTAATGAAGTTCCATTCCATTCTTCAGTTCAGTGCGCTTTAAACAGCTAACAAATCCGTGCACAGAAAGCAAAACAAATTGCAGCCGAATTAATTTGCATCAAACAGCGCATTAAAGGCATAAAAAACTAATGGACCTGAATAATTAAATGCTGACCTGCATTCGGCTGCTAATCACAGCTCGTTTCGAGTGCCCGTGGTCGTATGTCGAATTGCTGGCAATCACTAAAAACTGAAATGCAGCAAATGAATTTGTTAATGGCGGGACATTAACACACGCACCGAGCCAGTCATCTAACATGTGAGATCGCAAATTAAGTTATTTTTTACAAATACTCGCTGTGACTTTTATGGGAACAGCATTTATAAGATTGCTGAAATTGTGCGGTACTAAAATAAAAATTACCATAAGGCACAGCATTACCCATTCATGGCTTGCAAAAGTATAAAAATAATAAATTGAAACTTGCTACTACTTTAAAAGCTACTTAAAGTCGGACTTAATGTATGCAAATACGGGATGAAATTGTTAAAAACACTTAACAACAGTTTAAAATCAGATCAATATATTCTGCAAGAGTAAATTGAAAATATGGAAAACTGCCGGAGGTCCAGCATTTTCAGTTTATTTTCCATGAGAATATTTTAATAAAGGTCAAAAGATGGCCTGCAGGAATTGTCAGAATCCTTGACCATAGCAAACTATGAAATACTGATTGTTTCTTAAACAATTTAAAATGTTTTGTAGCAGATTAAAATTTATTGCCACCATAAATGGAAAACACTTGACAAAACTATTCGATTTTCGCTGACAAACAAGCCAGAAGCACTCATCAAATAACATCCGCATGAAAAATCCATCGGCAAATTTAAATAAATGTCAATAATGCCGAATGAGGCCCATTTCAGGGGATTTACTTCAATGTGCATCAACTATTTATGAATGTGCGTTTGCGGGTCCATAGATGTAAGCCAGTCAGGGGTTCACACGGGGTCAAGGGAGACATCAGTGTGTCAGCTCGGCAGTCTGTCATGCCGGCTGCTGACAGCTCCCAGTTCCCTTGCCGGCACATAGTTCACGGCTCACGGCATGTGACGTATTCGCCACTGCGCTTCATTATGCAGCCAGATGCAGGGCAGAGGTCCCACAGTCCCCCCACCTATCGTCCGGAATTCTGGGCTTGCCATACAGGCATCCTTCCTTCCTATCCTTCATCCTGCACAGGGCCAGATGCCGGGCATGCTTCGTTTCTGCCTTCACGGCCCAACATCTCGCAACATCCTGTACACAGCGATGGGAGTTGCATATGGAATTGTACCCGGGATGCTTATAAATAATTGAAGAGTGTCTATAAATTAATATCCCGATTAATTCCATAACTTCAACACCTTATATATGTACTAGACCATATTCCTGGAACATTTAATAGAAGTTGTGCCTTAACACCTTTTAGTTTTAAATGAATTATTCACTTCTGTCGATAATTGGTTCATGTTTATAGCCTTACTAAAATCTTTGTTTCTTGTTTCACCCTGGCGAATGTTAAAGTTATAGTCTGACACAGAATAATAGTAATTTCTAATCCTAAAAACCTAATATTAGGATCGCGATTAAAGGACGACTCAAATTGTAGTGCCTTTTTCAGGATAGTAGTTACATCATTATAAATGTATGAAATTGAACATTTTAAATTGTAAAATTTTTAACTCAATAGAAAGAATCATAAATAGAAAATAAACTAATCCAAAACAAGTTTCCGAAGTGAAATATTTTATCTTTTGGCTTAGTTTTGATATAGTTAAACTTTAATTTGTCGATACAATTTTAGGTTATTATTTGACTTGGCAATGGTTCTTTAAACATTGAATTGTGAAAAACGGGGTATCTCTAGAATGCGCTTATTTCGGGTCCTCTTAGGAGCATTGCTAAGAAGCGATAAGGTGTATGTTTTCCTTAAATCATTTTTGAAATAATTTACCTAGTCCCCACTAGTAATAAATTTAAAATAAATATGAAACACACATTTTCTTATAAACACACACACATTTTCCTGAAGAATGGGAAAACTTAAGTTTGGAATGGTTCCTGCGGACCCTGCTCGTGATCCTTGCATTCCCCCTGCCCCTGCTGTTCCCTCGCATTGTTGTGGGTGGCGACATCTGCGGTGGGTGGTGGCCGCCTCAGTGGCGCATTATATAATAATGCATGAGGGGGCCTTTGGGTTTGCGGCCACGTTGACCTCACCTCGCACGGCATCCGCTCGGCTATGTGTTGTGCTATGTCAAAATTGTTCGACAAGCTCGTGTACTTGAACTGTCAACCTGTGTGTGGGGTTGGGCAGGGGCTGGGGCTTCGATTGTGGTTGTATCCTGTTTACGTGCCGGTGCCAGTCTTGTATTTGGCGGGCAGGATTAACTATCGAGCGGTTTTGGCACGCCTTTGCATATTTATAATTGCTAGTCACGTTCCGGGGCCAAGTTTGTTTCGGTTTAAACGGTTCTTTGAACTTTATGCGATTTTTGAATATTTAAAATACTTTCCGGAGATCCGAGAGAGCGACAGGTGAGGCGGAAAAAGTTTCCAGAAGTTTGTGTGACAGGATTCACAACATGTGACAGGTTTTAGGAATAACACAAAGAGCTATTAATGGAGTAGATCCTAAATAAATTAACACGATTTGATAGTTTCTGGGTTTCAGTTCGATTTTTTAATCCGCTCGCTAAGGCTTATGTAAGAATTATTTCGAAATCGAAATACCATTCAAGGTTACTCAAGTATTATTTTATTATTCGCCCATTATAGTTGCCGGAAAACGACTGCTGCTGAGTGCCCTCCGGGAGAACGAAATCTATTTCCAAAGTTTTTCGAAAATAAACAAAACTATTGTTCGATGTATTTCGCAGTTGAGCCAATTAACCCGAAATTAATGGATAAACAATGTAATGTGCGACTCTGGTCATAGGGAATTGTTCGGGCAACCTGCTCGTCGGCTGAGGAACGAAATAAATTAATTGCAGTCGCCAGCGGGCTCGCCGCAGGTGGGCGTTGGGAGTGGGTGGCATCGAATGGGTGGCGACGCCAAGGAGGCACAAGGACGTAGGGCCGAGAGGCGCCACGCTGCAGTTGCCGAAACAACAAATGAAAATAGAACTTTAATTAAAAGCCAAGGGAGCCAGAGGCAACTTGCGGCAGCAGCAGCGCTGCGAGGGGGAAATAAAATAAGCCAACATTCTAATAAAGAAAATAGTAGCTCACCCACACAGCCACTATTTGTATCAACTACAAATACCGAGGCACTGCGAGAAAGTTTGTACTTGAAGATTATTAAGATATTAAAAATTATTATTTCAAGGTCTGAATGGTGGCTTTTTACATTCCAATGAAGATTTTCTTTTTAAGATCAATATATGCTTACTATAGGTTAGTTCTTTGACTCGTTGGATTTTTCTCTGAGTGCTTCATTGCCCATTTACGAGCACAGGCCGAACCGCGGGTGCTCTTTGCTATTTAAAGTCCATCTGCAGTTGGCCCTATTTCAGGGGGCGGCCACAAAGAGGCCGTATCTGGCGCTTTAAGTTTGTTGGGGGGAATATCCTCCATTCGGATGCGATGGTACAGATACATATGTCAGTCGGCGGCGGCTAAGCACGCTCCAGATGGCCCGAAGGCGACGGGGCTCTGTCCGGATTCTTGGCTCTGAGCCCTCCTGAGCTCCTGTTGTCGCAGCTGGTCCGCTTCGTCGACTTCGACGGCATTAAAGCCGGGCTAAAAACCCCGGCCAAAGCTAAAACTAATCACGGCGACGACTGCAACACGCGCTGGCTGGCAAACACAAAACGAGCGACAGGTGAAAGGACGCCTCGAGTGCCTGGCACTCAAGACGTGGTCCACACTTTACTGCGAGGACTTTAAGATCGCAACGCATTCATCGAATCTCGCGGCACTGCGCCCGAACTCGTACAATTTAATTAGACTAGTAAGACTTCCTCGTTCCCTCATTCCATTGGGGAAAATAATTAATGAATTCATCTGGCCTAAGTGCACTCCCATTATGCTCGACGGCCGCGAATAACCACCACTACTACTATTCTATATATACTATTCTGTACTATATTCGCCACAACTAGCACGATGATGACGACGTCGCCGAGTCTGTTGACTTTTGACGTTGATGAGTGAGCAGGAACAACGGCAAAAAGTACTCAGCATGGCACATATGCCAAGGGAACATGAATGCCATGATTACAGAGCTGATGAAATATGCATTATCCGGTGGCTTGTGGACAAAAGTTTTCGGCGAAAATAAAACTTGAGCCGCTGCAACTCGGTATTTGTCTTATTAAATGTGCACAACTTTTCGAGAATTAGAGTAGAGTAGTTAAATTTGTTCTTGGAAAATTTAAAGGCTTAGAAAGGCTACAAAAAAAGTATTATTTATTCAATTGTTTAAAAGGAAATATATAGGTTATTTTAAAATAATATTTATGTTAGAAAAATCTCTATCTATAAATGTTGAATGTAACTGTTACTTAATAAAAGTTGACATAATTTTTTTTATTTTCCAATTGAATATATAGGTATTTTAAAATCAAGATCGGAGCTTAATTTGGCACGCCGAAGTTCGTATATCCTTGGATTAATAATTATAATTATAAATTAAATCATAAATTAATCCTAATTCAATGGAAAGAAAAACGAACAGAAATTATATAAAATAATTATACATTCCATAATAATTTGGTTTTGAAAATTACCTGCACATACTATATTTACGGTTTTACAGTAACAGTTTAACATTCACAATATTGCATTTATGACAATTTACAATACAATTTTTCCGAATGCTCCTATGGCAGTTTTCAAATTGAGTTAATGTATTTTTGGCTTGTAAAGATAACTTAAAACAATAATAAAGATTGATTTTCATGATCTGATTGCAAGCTGCAAGGGTATACAAACTTAGGTTTGCGGAAGTTCGCTTTCCTTCTAGCTTTATTGTATTTTATTAAAAAAAGCTTCATAATTTCAAATTAAGTTAAAGCATCCACTACAGAAATACTAAAATAGTCACATATTTCCCGTATTTTATTAGTTCAGTTGTTAAATAATAACATTTTGCAAATAATGTCTTGTATTTTATTGCTAGTTCTGTGTTTAAGTTTGAAGGCAGACTAAATTTGCTGAGAACAAGTAGCGCCGAAGCCAAACGAGTATTGCTTTAGCTTTCTGTTTGAATTATGACCACAAGGTATTTATCCGTAAAATTATCTCATAAGAGATCTCTTCTGTGAATATATTGGGGTATTTATATCCGTTTGAGGTTGAACAATGCTACCGAGAAATATTATTTTCCAAAGCTATTCATAATCTTTAGTCATCGCGGATTTTACTTAAGTGATTCTATAATTTGCTCTCCTCCAAACGTATCTATATTTGCCCTAGCGTCATAAATCTCAATGAAAACGTTTAGGAAGCGGAAAGTCTGACGCCTACAGCGGGATTATCACCCTGGCCAGAGATATATAGCATCCCAGTCGGACTTTGCGTCATGCCCTGAGCGACTCAAGTTGGATATCCATGTTGAACGGTAATGTTTTTTTGTATGATTCCGCAGTTCAGCAAGGTCGTAAGCGGGAGACTCAGGTACCTGAATCCATCGCTGCTGCGGTAAGGATAAAAATCACTGCTTTCGCTCAGGGCGATATTTCCCTTTTGGGATTTTATTTTATTACGACGCAATTACTTCACCACCACAAGCTACATATTTGTTTATTAAACTATTTAAAACTTTAACTTTAACTTTTAAAAAAGTTTATCAATCATTGCTCTAATAAAATAATAAAAAAAGGAAATTGAAAGAAATTAAGATATAAAATAGGTAGTTTCCAGCGGGATTTGAACTCGCGCCCACTTGCTTCGGAGACTTATGTTCTAACCACTGAGCCACGTGTCGCGATCGGCCCGCGACAGCACAGTCAAAGATCAACCGAGCAAAATAAAAACATTTTCTTTTATCACTCTCACACGCGTAAGGGTCATATGTGTATATCGCCGACGCAAATCAGTTTGCCTACGTGGCGTATTGCGTAAGCGGCCGGTCCGTTAAACACTTGAGACACAGGTTCGATCCCTACTTGGTCCTTTAGTATTCCAGAAAATATGGTAAGATTTATAAACAATGAAAATGTAAGTTTAAATGTGTAAAGTCAATAACAAAAATTAAAAATCTAGAGGGGTTCATGTGTTTTTTTTTTTTTTTTTAGCAAAATAATTTTTTGATGTTTTTCCATACCGGTAAGAGTGCATTTCATGGTCAGTCGAGAAGCGACGGTGGCACTCTGAATCGCCCTCTTACCGGTAAGAGTCCATTTCATGGTAAGTCGAGAAGGGACTGAGGCATCATGAATTACCCCGGCCACGCATTAATAAAAGCGAATGAGCCGTTTCCATACACGGTAAGGTTCGCCGAGTGAGCGATTCGGCATGAAAGGAGTATAGTTTGGAAGTTCGAAAGTCCCACTGGGATATATGCATACATGTGGCCAGGCCTAAAATTAAATTCTCCCCGCCGAATTTGCCGCAGTTTGCGGTTTTCTTTGCATTCAATTTTCGCTTTAAGGGAAAACTAGCTGGAGCGAATCCCATGGAGTCGTGTCCATCAAAGTGTGCAGCCACCTCCGTTCCGGCCCGGAATTGCACCGGAATTTCCCGCACTCCCCCCTGCGCAATCAGTTGCACATTGTGCACGTAGAGGAGCCGAAACTATGTGCGTGTTTTGGTTAAATTTCGGTGGACGGAGGAAAAGGTCGGGGCCAGGTTTTTAGGGGCGTGTGAAATCGAAACCATTGAAACCGAAAGCACTGAATGAACTGAAACTTCTGCGGCCCAGCCTTGGGATCGAATTGAATTTTCGGTGGCACGCCAGGCCACAAACTTTAGCGACCCATGTGGCCAAGTAACTGACCCACATCGACCCGCAAAAACAAAAAAAGGAGAGAAAATCACTGAATGTCTGCGAAAGATTTTTCATGTCGTGTGCTGCTGGCTGGGTAACCCAAAAAAATAATATATATGTAGAGGGAAAACTCGGGAAAGTTTTGGACGTTAAAGCTACTGGGCACACACTTCATAATTGTATGCGAGTTCCCTGCAAAGTTGTGGCTCCGGGGCCAGAAAAAGTTTCAAGGTGCCAGTGCCAACGCGGCGTATACGTCATAAAACCACATTGTGGCCTGTCGACGGGAGAGTTTGTGTGTGTGCCTGGTCAGCTCTGTGAATTGGTTGTGAAGCATCTGTTGAAAAAATATACGTACCTGGCGTTGAATGGCAGAAAAAATCGATTCGAGCTGCACTTTGTTCATTAAGCCATCTCCTGTCGATGAAATGCAAATGGAATGCGAATAGGCGTGCAAAACCCACATGGTCAGAGAAATCTTCATTAAAGGAAGCTCCAGTGTGAGTGCTTAAATTCGATACTCATTAAGTCATTGGTTTGAAAACTTTTCCTGTTTTTTGAGGGTTTAAATAAAAATAAAAATTAAATATTATTAAGAGGGAGTTCAGCAGTTAACTCAACTATAAAACCCCTTTACTCTTATATTGCTTTAAATTTATTTGCGTAAGATATCCCTTGCCCTGCGCTTATGGTTGTAATAAAGATATTAACCATTTAGATTCTTAAAATCTTAACTTTACAGCAGCCGTCGGTTATTGAGGGTTAAACAAGACACTGTATCCGAGCACCTGGCCTGCGTGGCGGAGGTGCAAAGGTGCGAGGTGCTGTCGAAGTAGGTGGATCCTGGGCAGCTGTAGATATTGCCATAGAATATGCCAGCATAGGCATAGCAGTACACGTATCTGAAATAATATTTTAGAATAAAACAAGAATATCGTACTCGATTATATTTACTCACTGCTTGCAGGTGGTTGAGGTAACTCTGCCGTAGGGAAATCGCCCCGCTTCCTGGACGGACTGACAGTACTCGGTGGCATTGGTTATGGTCGTGCTTCCGCAGGTTCCCGAGTCCGACCCCAGACAGGTCACGGTGTTCGTAGTGGGACTGCCACAAATATTTTCGTTATCCAGGTTGCAAACAAAGTCCGAGCCGCAAGTTCCTCCAATCGAAGTGCTGGGCGTGCTAGTTCCGAGGCACAAGGCGAAGGTGTTCCTGCTGGTGCAGGCGAACCTATTGTCTCTGTTGCATTTATTGCAGCCCTGACAGGTGACCGCGGAGGAGTCGCTGCTGCAAAAGGGCGATTGCTCCGTGCAGTAGGTTCCACTGGGGCAGGTGTACAGGTCACCAATGGCCACGGCATCGGCCGAGCAGAACTGGAACTGGGTCGGCGACACGCAGGCCACTCGGGTGGTTGTGGAGCACTGATTACAGGCCGCCTGGCAGCCCAGGACTGCGGCTCCTAGGAAGATCAGCAGGCGGAGCATTTTCAAATTATACTGAGAGAATCTCGGACCTGCAGCCAAATTTATTCAGCCGGGGTTATCTTATCCAAGTGCAACTATTTCCATCAGCTTGCTAATCTTTGCGGATATAAAAGTTTTTTTTTGTGTATATCTTAAGTGCACTTTATGTCACGTGATACACAAAAGCTAGTCATAATTGAAGCCCTTAAAAAACTAAAAAACTTTTATTATTTACTGCTGATACAATATTTGCAGGCTATTTCGGATTTAATTTTCCAGGAATTCAACTTTAGGGTCTGCTTAATAACCAAAATATAAAAAATTTATGAAACTTAAAAGCTTAAAGGAAAAGTACATATATATCTTAATTAATTTTCTAACTAACATTTCTTATTTGACAGTAATAAATGTATTGACTTTTCTACCAAGGAATACATATTATATTCAAATAAAATTTCTAAATAAAATTGTTTATTTAACAGCAATAAATGTTAAAACCCATAGACTTTCCTACCAAGGAATACATATTATATTCACATAAAAAGATACATTTCTCATAGAATTTATTTGACTCAATGTTTTACATATAATTTTTCTAAATAAATTTTGCTTCCATTTAGTTCTTTCTTATTGGATGTTGCAGGTTTAGATTTATAAGTTGATTAGTTTGTTAGGCTCAAAGTTGACACACCGGAAGTGCATCGCGGGGGAACCCCAGTACCGCAGAGTCTGGCGGTGCTGTTGAAGTAGGTTTGGCCAGGACAGTCATAGAGGCCTCCGATCCAGACAGTAGCATTCACGTGACAATAGATGTACCTATTGGAAATATTGAATAACTTAATAAATCGAGGTTACACAGAGATCCAGTTCTACACTCACTGCCTGCAGGTGGTGGTCAGGTCGATGCCATAGGGAAATCTTCCGCTCTGCTGGATGGTTGCGCAATATTCCGTGGGTGTCATGGTGGTGGGATCCACTCCGGGCACTCCATCAGTGCTGCCCGGACACGTGGCCTGAGATCCGGCGGCGGTGGTGCCGCATATATTCGCATTGTTCCAATCGCAAACATAGTTCGATCCGCAGTTACCGACGATCTGTGAGGGCGTAGTGCTGCCCAGGCACAAGGCAAAGGTGGTGGCACTGGTGCAGGCGAAGGTGTTGTCCGCGTTGCAGGTGCCGCAGCCCAGGCAGGATCTGAAGGCTTCGTTGGCATCGCAAATAGCAGCATTCGCCGTGCAGTAGTATCCTGTGGGGCAGTTGTACACGGCTCCCGTGGGCAGCTCCTGGGCGGAGCAGAACTGGAAGGCGGTGTTCGAGACGCAGGCCACGTTGCTCTCCCCAGAACAGACGTTGCAGTCCGACCGGGTGCCCTGGATAAGGATCCCCAGCACAACGCCAAGTCCCAGCAAGATCAGCAGACGCAGCATCTTTGAGGCCGACTAACGATACTGCAGTCAGGCAGCTGACTTTATGCCTTTGGATTTATCTTATCACGCGGGGCTAGACTAGAAAACTAGAGCTTCCAACAAAGAGCTGTAAATGCAAGTGGGATTAATGACTGCAATTCAGTATACTAAATAGTTGAAGTCAGAGAGAAAATCAGGGCCCGGGGGACGATCCGTGTTCGGGCGCTCTTCCTTTTAAGACTTTTGGAAAATCACGTGCCCTTCTAAAAACTGATGGGGATCCCTTGCCGTACTTCTCTCAGTTCGTTACTCGAAAGTGAACAAGTTGCATTGTCCCAATCTTGAAATTTGCAATACAAATTGACAAAATGTATTAATGCATTAATTTCAATTTGGAAAGCTTTTCTGTTCAATAGTATTTAAAGGGGTTAAAATGACTCCTTGACTCATGACTATAATTATAACACCCTTAAAGGATAAAAACAAATTGTAAAATATTTTAAGATACACTTATATGTATTTCCCGAGAAAAAACACGGACTTAAAATGTTCGTAAAGTATTATCTGGCCACGTTTCTTGATAAATAAAAACACTGTTTTTTTTTACATCACGTTTTTTCCTCGCCATTTTTATTTTTATTACTTGCCGCTCACAGATCACACCCGAAGTGCGAAATCGTAAAGATAATGACGTATGAAACTGTAAGCAAGTAAGATTTGCTTATTTTATAGGCTGTGCTTAGCAAGAGATAAATAACGTTGTGGTAAACAAATCAAGGCTACTAATTTACAAAATTAAATCAAACACAGGAATAATGTTTGGTTTTACTGCAAACCAAGGTGCTGGGATTGAAGTAAGGTTTGGTAGAAGGACACAGCCAGGCATTCCCAGTCCAGCCCGTAGACTTGCGAACACAGTAGATATATCTTGGGGATATATAGTTAGCTTAGTAAAATTGATTAAATCAAATCCAGCAAACTCACCGGAGGCAGCTGGAGTCATTGGGATATGCATAGCGACCCGTGGAGGCCCTCAGGCTGCAAAAGCTGTCGATTTCCGTAGGAATATCGTAATAGGAGCAGGTGGCGCCCGTGCCGTTCAAGGACGCTCCACAGACGATCGGATTGTTGATGTTACACACCTGCCCCTGGGTGCAGCTGTACTCCATGCTCGTCACAGTCGTACCTAGACACACAGCGAAGCTGCTGGGACTCGTGCAGGTGAACATCTGGGTGCCATTGCACTTGGCGCAGTCCACACAGGCGATCAATGCATCATTTGAAGTGCACAGCTCAGCGAAAGCCGTGCAATTGGTATTATTCGGACAGGTGTAAACGGGTCCCGTCGGAATGTCGTTCGTGCAGTTCTGGTACTGGGTCCTAGACACACAGGCCGCCTTGGTGGCCGAGGAGCACGTGTTGCACTCCGCCAGGGCACAGCCGAAGCCAATGGCCAGCAGGATTGCCAGGCACAGCAAATGGCGGAGCATCTTCGAGAGCGACTGCAGTTATTGCGACTATGCATTCAGATTAAGTATCACTCTTATCCAGAAAGTTGGTCAAGATTATCATTATCATAATTGCTAATAAAAGTATAACAGAGCCATCTAAATATTTGAAAAGTGTCTTCCGTTTCATTGCCAGCGAAAAGCTTTTCAACATGTTTTTTATACTGAACTTTAAGATAGAAGTTTAAATTATTACACTTATGTATACTTATACATTATTTATAATTTTAATGAACATGCTTTCCTGGAATATTTCAATGATAAACTTATAAATATAATTTGTAAGCCCACATTGAGTTGTCTGAAAACCACATGCCACAGATGCATTTTCCCTGCCCACTTAAAGAAAATCCAAAGTCGCCGGAAAGTATGCTAGGCTTAGCCCGACGACCCAGCCCGAAACCCGGGAGCTTATCTAAATTGGAGCAACCGACAAGGTCCCGGTGCCCGAGGTCTTTGCGGATTAGGGGCAATCTGCGCACTCCGAAACAGCTGCCGAAAAAATAACACGCTATTTAAGCCGTCTGGCTGCTGGCCACCAGCATCAGTGGGAAGACAATCGCAGCCAGAAATGTCGCCTAACCGTGTTTGCTTGCCACTTGGCATGGCGCTCGTCCTCGTCCTCGTCCTCTCCTGTCTGGTGTCCTCGATTCGCGGCACCTGCAACGTATGCAACGCCGCCAACAACCTGACCTGCTACTCCACGACCCAGATGCAGGCCTGCCAAGTGGGTGTCCTGGCCACCGCATCGCCCTCCGCCTGTCCCGACGGCTATGTCTGCGTCAGTGCATCCAGCGGGGTGCTCTGCCAGCCGGAAGGGGAGGCCACATCCGACTGCCAGGAGTGCAACAAGTGCGACTCCAGCCAGACTTTCGCCTGCACCGGAACCGACAGCTTCGCCCTCTGCCTGGGTACGTCCACCGTCCAGGATTCGACGGGCACCTGTGCCGAGGGCTATGTGTGCAACGTCAACGATACCCAGATATGCGGTCTGCCGGCGGATGGGGTGAGTTCCGGGTTCCTGAAGGAATAAAGTGTGTCATGAAGATGAGTTTGCTGTTGCTGAAGGGAAGTTCTAAAAGAAAATATGAAGGAAATAGGAGCTGAGAAAGCTCAGGAGAGGAAATTAAATGCCAGAAAATATGATTCGTTTAGTGGAGATGATTGTGAAAATAGTAGAGACTTACCTTTGAATATACGGGAAGTTTAAAGAATATTTTTAAAATTATTATTAAAGCAGATATGGAACCTCTAAGCTACACCAGCTTGAGCTTAATTATTACTTGCAGTATACAATATTTTCTCTCTCAATATTAAAACCTCACTTTTCACCAGGTGATGCCCACCTGTTCGTATGCCGATGACACAACCACCTCTAGCACCACCAGCACCACCGCAACCACAGCTTCCACACCTTCCACCAGCTCAGCGTCCTCATACTGTGCGGCGGTCCAGAGGCAAGGAAAATATGCGGTGGGCAATGACGCCTCTACGACCTGTCGCCAGTACATCGCCTGCTCCCTGGTCAGCGGCAGCTGGATCGGCCAGACCTACACCTGTCCGGGCAGCATGTACTTCAGCAGTGCCTCGGGACTTTGCGTAACGTCCCTGCCCTCGACCTGCTCCACCAGCGTGAGCTCCACCACTTCAACGACCGTTGCGCCCACGACCAGCAATCCGGATGCCTACTGCCAGGCGATGAGGGCGCAGGGCTACTATCCGGTGGGCACGGTGGCCAGCACCACATGCCACCAGTACATCTACTGCTTCCTGCTCAGCGGTGTCTGGAACGGCCAGATGTATACCTGTCCGGGCGACTTGTACTACAACAGTGCCAGTCGGACCTGTGTGTCTGCCCTGCCCTCCACCTGCTCCGCCACGGTGGCCAGCCTAACCCTCAACGGAATCCTCCTGGATTAAAAGAGCTTCTCTAGGGGCAGAGTATTTGGAGGTTTATTGTTTGGGTCTCTGGAGTTAACTTTAGAGGCAGTAGCCCGGATTCACGTAGACGCAGCTTTGCGTCTGGGAAGCGAAGAAGGAGTCCGCCGGGCAGTTGAGTTCCTCAGCTCTGATAAGCGTGGTATTTTTAAAGTAGCAACTAATGTAGCTGTAAAGATAAATGAATAAAATTTATTGAAAGGCCACTTCCGAGATGGAAAATTACGCCAATTCACGCATTTCTGTAGACGCACATAATGAAACCTAACTAAGATCATGCCGGTATGAGATGGTCACTTTAAATAATATGAAAAATCCCAAATTAAATAGGTTCTACTCACCGCTGACAGTAGGGATCCGTAGGAATTGTGGGAAAAAGCCCTGTCTTATTCCTTTGAGAGCACATCTGAGCGGGAGTCAGGGCAACCACCGTGGTGGACTCCTCGGTGGTGCTATTGGTGGTACTAACTGTGGAGTCGGTGCTGCTCTCAGTGGTCACAGTTGAGGGGGCAGTGGTGGTGTCCACCAGTTCATCGTTGATGTCACAGGTGACCGTTTGACTTTCACCCTCGGGCACGCAGATGGCGGTGCTACTGGCATCGCAGACCTTGCCCGAAGGGCAGTAGCCGAACTTTCCAGTGGGTCTGGTGGCTCCGTAGCACATCTGGAAGATGCCGCGGCTCTGGCAGGCGAACAAGTAGTTGCTATTGGCACTGCACTGGCCGCACTTCGAGGTGTCGCCGCAGCTTGGAGGCCGCTGGCTGCTCTTCTGGACGCAGATCGCCGTGAGATTGGTGCAGTCGAAGCCATCCAGGCAATGATACAGCTGATCCCGATGAGGGGTAGTATCTGGGAAGATATTTTAAACAAATGAAATATACTTATGAAGAGAGTTTACTTTTAACTTACCACCAAAGCAGAGATAAAAGGAGGTGGAATTGATGCAGGCCACCTTATTTGACTGGCACACATTGCAGTCGGACATGGTTTGGGCCACAAAGAGGGGCAGGATCAGCTGGAAAGTATACACATTTTTTAGATAATTGCAAACTACATACTTTTACTTTATAAAGAAAATAGAAAACTAATCTTACACAATTGAAACAAAAGGTGTTGCTGAACCCATTACAAATTTTAACTACTAACCCATAATTGACTTGAAGAAATAAATTCTTAGAGACATTTCAAAATCTGAATATTAATAATTTTAACACTGCTAGATTTTGATTTTCTTGTTCAATGTTTCTGTCTAAGATTTAATTCAGAAAATCGACTACACTCTGTATTGAAACTCAATGATGTCCGTTACCACTGCAAGTCCTTTAACCAAGTACTCCATCTTTTGGGCCATTTTCCTTCTAGTTTCTATGAACTGCTCACTGTCAAGGTTCTGCGGCTACTAAAGTTGGCCTATGAAAGTTCATGTTTGGTCCGCCTATTTCAGTCTCCAGTGTTTATCTACTCTTTGCTTTTCTCCGCGCCTGCTAATTGTTTTATTTGACTTGGCTTTCCACATGATTGCGGTTTTATGGGCGCTCATCCCGTGATGGTAATGTTTCCAGTGGTTCTCGCCGGAAGGCTGCATCGATGTTGATTGAGACGTGGGTGCGGGCATTGACCAGGAGTCGACATGGTCGTTAATTACCAGACTCCAAACAGGTGGAACGACTTGCGACAAGAAAGTTATAGTAGTTGGAGGAGAGGCTGAAACTATACTTTGCCGAAGACATAAAGTTGCGATTCGGTATCTAGACATTCACTAAACAAATATTAACTAAGAGTTCAGGTTATTGACAGCATAAAGAAGGAGGTTGGTTGGTGAATCCCACATGGAACTACATTTGAGGTATATTAGATAATAAGTAAAAACTTAGCACGATGCTTAAACTTATCTCTGAAATAATATATTAGCACAGTATGAGGTCATCAGATGCACTTTTCAGCTACTTGTTTTATTATCCTCATATATTTGAAAGTAAAACCCCTTGTAAACCATTTGTTTGCAACTCGAGCTTATTTAAAAAGTGCATTTAAGATATCTGCCTCAGTCAGTTTGCAATTGCCGGAACCTGCATAATGCAGCACTACCAGTTCCTCAGATATTTGGTAGCTAAAGTTGACCAAAGTCCTTTGAAATCTCTAGTTAAACTCTAAATATTATACAGTGCTCCTTGGCGGCCATTTGTTGCCTGTCCGGCGTGGTCCTGGCCGCCTCATCGTGCAATATTTGCCAGGACAACAATGTCAAGTGCGTGAACGAGACTCACTTCAGCTTCTGCTCGAGTGGCGTTGCCCCAGATCAGTTAATTGGCTGTCCCGATGGCCAGGTTTGCACCGCTCTGGGCCAGATCTGCATGCCGCAGGGAGCCCCGGCCTCTTGCACGGAAGTGCATTGCCCTGCCTGCGATGGACAGTCGCCGTTTGTCTGCATTAGCAGGACCACCTTCCAAACCTGCAATGGCTTTGACCTGGGCGGCCAAATAATTAAGTGCAAGGATAACACTTTCTGCTCCATGCGCTCGGGTAAATACTGCGTCGATCGCTGCGAAGCCCTAAGCTTGCAGCCCACCTTTGAGTGCGACAGAGAGGCTACTTGAAAAGGATAGATATTTAATCTTACCTAAAAAAATTTCCACAATTAGAGAGAGAATATTGTTTAACATTTACCTTCACAATAAATGAGTAGTGTACCAGAAAGGGTCTTAAACTATTATCTCGTATTTTTCAGTCACCATTAAACACATTAGTAACCATTCTTTTTAATTTATAATATTCATTACGAGGGAGTATATGAAGCTTTTAAATATTTATACAGATTTACAGGATAGGCTTAGTTAGTGCAGCCTGCTAGGGTAGGCCTTACGGTTCCACAGTTTTTGATATCCGCATCGAAATAGGGCTTCTCCGCGGTGCAGTTGTACAGTAATCCCACATAGCCAGAGGCTCTCAACACGCAGTAGATATAGCTAGAAAATTCAGATCGGATTCAAATTGAATATCTGGAGGAGTTAGATAGAAGGTGTTTTTGGGCTTACCTCGTGCAGGCCGTATCATTGGGAATGGGATAACGACCCGTGGAGTTTAGGCCTTGGCAATATACGACCTCATTGAAGGGCGGTGCTGCTGTACTAGCCGTAGTGCTATCCGTGGTACTATCTGAAGTACTATCTGAGGTACTATCTGTGGTAATATCTGAAGTACTAGCCGAAGTACTGTCCGAAGTACTGTCCGAAGTACTAGCCGAAGTACTATCAGAAGTACTGTCCGAAGTACTGCCTGAAGTAGTATCCGTGGAGGAAGAAGTTTCTGTCGAAGTCTCAGTAGTTATGGCTGATGAGGAAGTATCTGAGGTAGTAACGGTTGAAGAACTCTCTGTGGAGCTCTCTGTGCTTGCAGTGGTTACATCATCATCGTCCGGTTCCAGAACCCGGTCACATATATCCGAATTGTCCATGTCGCAACGGGTAATACAGGGATCTCCAGCCTGGGCGGCCTTTACACTGCATACATACTCCGACGCACAGGAGTAGCTATCCCCGGCAGCCACACCGTCGTTGCAGACAGCAAAGGTGGTCAACGAAGTGCAGGCAAAGATGTTTGCTCCGGTGCAAATTCCACACTGGGAGACGTCACCACAGGCCCGGGGAACCCCCGCGCTGTCTGGCATGCAAATGGTGCTGTACTCCGTGCAAATGGGCTTGTCCTCCGGGCAGGTGTAAGTGATATTCTGGTCCCTGACACCTGTAGAAAGTGTTTGAAATGGGTAATCCATTTCTTGCTGACTAATTGTCAAGAACTCACCATTGTAGCATATCTGGAACTGGCCCTCGGCGGTGCATGTATGAGCATCCACGCACTGATTGCAGACGGCGTCCACTGGTGTTCCCGGGACCAAGACGGCCACCAGGAAAAGTACAAGTTTCAACGCTTCCATTGCAAGTTTTCTAATGAGTCGCGAAGGAGCAAGCGCCCAGCTTTATAAACCCAAATGGGAGACATATCTTTATGGGGATCTCGGGGCCATAACACTTATCTCTCAATGCCGGGCAGGTCATAAAGGGGGCTTCCTAGTAAAAGATAATCTTCGGGTAGCACGGGAGCTCGTATATTTTGAAAAATCTCCCCATTATAAACCTATGATATCTGCTGTTTTTCTCCAAGATCCGGGGAGATTCTGCTCATATAAAAGCGTGGCGCATGGTCGGCACTTCAGTTAGTCAAATTCAAAGCCAGCATTATGCAGCAGTCCCAGATCCTGAGAAATCTGGTGAGCTAACTGGGAACATTTTCCAGAGGACTTAATGGAAAGTATGTTTTACAAACTTGACTCACTTACAGTGCCTTTTGGCCGCCATCAGTTCCATGGCCGTAGTGGTCGTAGGCATCTGCGATAGCTGCCAGACCAACAATGTGGCCTGTCTGAACGAGACCCACTACCGGATGTGCTCTGCCAATGTGGCTCCCAATCAGATCCTGAAGTGCGGCGAGGACAAGGTCTGCACTGAGTATGCCGCCATTTGCATGGACAAGAACGCCGTGACACCCGCCTGTCCGGCCGACGGGGCCAACGGATCCTGCGAGACCTGCAACGGCAACAACCTCTTTGTCTGCACCAGCCGCACCACCTTCCAGATGTGCGACGGCACCACTCTGACGGATCAGGTCACCTATTGCAAGGACAACAAGATCTGCTCGATCTCCTCCGGAAAGTACTGTGTGGACAGCTGCGAAATCACGGGATCCGTGGAGTGCGACAGGGTTGCTCCGTAAGGGAGAACGGCTTTTGTGTATTATATAATATCAAATCTACCTTATAAATAAACATTTTAATATTAACTGAAATAAAATAACCGACTTCTTTTAAAATTAAATATTTCGGAGGTGTTGAAAGGGAAATCTTATCTGTATCCAGTGTTATATCTTATCTGTGGAGATTTGAAGATATGTGTGAGGTATATAATTGAAATTAATACGTTTAGATCTTTGTAGGACTCAGGTTTTGTTATCTAAATGTTGTGTGTAACTAATATTAGGCATTAATTATTATAATTCATAGTTTTTAGGGTGGCTAAAGGTCATCCACTTCTTCGTAAGGTATCAGTCGATTTTTAAATAAATAAATAAAATAATAAACGAACACATTCCTTGTGTTTTGTATTAAATATTAAGCATTGATTTTTATGCTTTAATGTAGATTAATAAATATAATTATTAATTTTTTTGAGGACGTTATATAATACTTACCTAACTTCTTATTCCATGTAAGGCTTTCATTCATTTATTTCTTGTTTGCCAAAGAATGACCTTTGGTTTCCTTGACTTGACAAAATAAGTAAATATTTGCCGTATTTTATTTGCCAACTTAAATACACTAATCTCGGCTCTCCACTCTTTGCTTTTGCTTATTATCCTTCACAGTTTGTTCATTAGTCATGGCCACATAATTTATTATTTGCGAATTACTCTTATTTTCAAAATAGTTTTCCACTGAAATGGCAGCCTTGAAGACCTGCGGCCATATATTTCATGTTACGACCTTCCGGCTAAGAGCTTATCGTTGTTTTGGCCACATCTTCTCGCCTTAGCAGGGCCAAAAGCTATGCAAATTCTGTTGCGAAGGTCAGTTCTTTTGCCTCCCGAAAAAATAAAACAAATATTCTGATGCAGAGTAGTGAGGTAACTCCATCAATTTTAAATAAACCCTAATTGAATTAAGCAATTTAATTGACATTGACCCAATTACACGGGAGGTGTGTGTAATCAAATTAGACATGTGAAGCAATGACGTCAAAGTGCTGAGTGTAGGAAGCGGCCATAAAAATTCCGATTGCTAATGGGTATATGTGGTGGCAGCATTTACCGTGATTGCCCCTGCTGCGTCTGTCTGATGCCGTAAACAAATTGCCCCGGCACTTTCATGCTCGAGTTTTCGACCTGGCGAGGAGTTGCTCCACATTTAATGGTCGGCACAGAGGTGTGGAAAACAAATTCGCAACAGGAAACAAACGTGAAAGGCGAGAGCGCAGAGATGGGACCGCCTACCATCCAAAACAGTCAACAAATCTGACAAATCTACACATCCCCGGCAAGTGCACTTGGAAAAATTGGTCACAATTATGTTTAGAAATATGAAAAGGAGCTTTTGAAGGTCTACAAAAATATTCACTATTTGTAAGGACACAAAACAGGCTTAATTGTGTTACAGGAAATGTTACTTTTTTGCTGTTTAACAAATTAGTTTAATACCAAGAAGTTGTGTCCTTTCTATTTTAATAATATTGATCAAATAAGTAAGTTTCTATATTAAAAAAATATTTTTTCTTATTTAAAAAAACACTCTCTTACTTTAAAGCTTTTATAAGCTAAACATATTGCAGAAAATCCACTTTCCACCTCTTCGAGCAGTGCACCTGACTGATTGTGGCGCATCTAATTGTTGTCGCAGTTGCGTTTTGTTATTGTAATTAATATTCAGCTAAATTCAGCTGGGCTCACTAAAACTAAAAAGCGAAAAGCGTCGAACAAATTGCGGTCATTAAACTTTTTGCCACGCCAAGTGAAATAAATTGTCGCCCCCGCAAGCGCTGCCTGCCATAACAAAGTCACAAATCAACGCGAGTGGATCTGCGTGCGGATTCACTACCAACTTCAGTGCCGATCTCCCAGTGGATTACCGTGATGATGCTGCAGCTGCAACTGGCCGTGTTCCTTGGCCTCCTGGTCCTGGCCACCTGCAAGGTGCACAAGCAGCCGGCCTCGAACAGCTGGCGGGATCTGATTTTCGGCAGCAAGTGGCTGACTCCCGCTCCGCGTTTGAGGGAATCTAAGTGTGGGTTCGAGCAGAAGCAAAGATAGTGCTTTAAATTGAGAGAAGTCTTATTAAATTACCCCCTTCAGTCCTGCCCATTTTCGCCCTGGTTCCCATCGGTCCTGGCAGCTGTTCAGCGCCATCGGGTGAGCAGGGAAACTGCATTCCCAGCAAGGACTGCGTGCTGCGGAACGGCATTCCGGCGGGTCCCTGTGGCGGTGGCTACGGCGTCTGCTGCATCTGTGAGTTATCAGTGGAGCGTTTGTGGAAAATATAATATTTAAAACTCCCCGCGCTCAGTTCTGCAGACCTGCGGCGGAGTGATACGCGAGAACTCCACGTACTTTGTGAATCCCAATCATCCGGATGTCTACGACGGCACCGGAAGCTGCCAGGTGACTGTCCAGAAGCTCCACCCGGATATCTGTCAGCTGCGCCTGGACTTGGATATGTTTTCGATAGCGCCTCCAGAGGCAGCCAATCATCTGTGCAATCAGGACCAGTTACTCATATCGGGCGGCAGTCCCACACCAACAATTTGTGGAAGCTCAACAGGCGATCACAGTGAGTTTGAATCTTGTTCTTCAATGTGTTGCAATATTTATCAATATTATATATATTTAAAGACTTAAATTTGTGGTAAAGTTCTTTGGAAAATTACAAAAATTTCAGATAAAAAAAAATTAGTTTTGTTTTTACTTTCACTTCCCATGCATAACTGGATTAAATCCTCTCACAATATACAACCGTTTTTAAAAAAATTATATATTTGTTTCATATTGTCTTTGTTCCAATCATAATTAAGAAATATTAGAATTTAAACTGAATTAAAAAGCTTTGATGATGCTGATAATAATGTTGCAGACTCCCGACAAAAGAACAAAAACAATTTATGATCCGTGTTACCAACAAAACGCTCTCACTTTCCAATGCCAACCTTGTGTGCCTTCCGCAGTGTACATTGACGCGGGTCTCGGCCAGAGCAATCCGATCGTGCTGTCAGTCATCACCAGTGGCAGCTTCCCGCGCCTCTGGCGCATCCGCGTCACCCAGATCCATTGCGGAAGCATCAGCCGGGCGGACCAGGGTTGCCTGCAGTACTACACCGCCATCAGTGGGCGGGTGAGGAGCTTCAACTACAACTCAGTGGGGGGCAGGCAGCTGTCCAACCAGGACTACAGCATCTGCATCCGCAACGAGCGCAACTTCTGCGGCATCCAATACAATGCCTGTCCCGATCTGGAGAACAATAGGTCGCGGGCCTTCACGCTGTCCGGGAACTCCAACAATCCGGTGCCCACAATGGTCGGCGGCGGAGGAACGGTGCCGCCCAATCCTAACGGCTGTGTGAGCGACTGGCTGCTGATCGGCTGCATCCGGTCGGCGGACAGGATTCCACCGCTGCCAGGATGTGAGGATCGCGTTTGCGGGGGAACGTTCAGCGCTGAGGCCGGAATGCTGGCCAGAACTGTGCAATGTAAATAAATCTCCCTTAATTATTTATTATATTTATCTCGCTGATTGTAATCAATTTTTTATTATTTGTATGATCCTTCCACAGCCAGCGTTCGTCCTTTCCGCCTTTACTTCCACACAGATGGCGTGGAAGCCCCCAATGACATCGACAATCGAGGTTTTTGCCTGGATTATGTCCAGCAGCCTTGCACAAGTGGCTTTTAACCTTGAGCCTAAAAGCATGCTTCACATTTCTAAGGCAAGATAACGCGTTTTAAACCGCTCGAAAGTTTTCGTATGAGCGCGCTGTTTAAGTCGCCAGCAAAACGCACACATTTTTCGTATGTAATAAATATGTTTTATTTATTGATTTTCGTAATCAAGTTAGACATAACTTTTAGATTTAAGTTAATTTAGAAACACACAATATTGTGTCGAGTGTTTTGGTACAAATTTAATGACGGGGCACTTTTTTCTCGCAATCGAAATTCTAATATTAAAATCGTTTTCCAACTACTAATACAGGTTTATTGAATTAGCTTTAATTAATAATACTTAGCTGAAGCAAAAACAAAAATAGTTTAGATAACAGAAAAAAACACTATGAAAAACGCTTTTGTTTAAGGACATTGTCGTTGATTTTGCTGCTTGCTTGCATGTCGTATAAAAGGGATTTTCTGGATTTTGGGCTCTGGGTTCGCTTGCTCGCCTGAGATCGCCAATTTCAGTCTGTGCGCGCATTGCCCGACTTGTGACGTCACTGGGATCGGGTTATCATTATCTCGGGTGCGATGCGGGGCTCTCTAGGGGGGGAAAATACTCTCCTAATCCTAATCCTAATAGGTTTGTATCAAGGCAGCCACGTGCTGTTTCTCCTCATCGGTCAGACCGTTTTTCAGCGTGCGACGCACTGTAAATTATAAATATTTAATATTATTTTATAATTAATAAGAGGATATATAAGATATAAGTTAGTCTGTGGCCAACATGCCGAGTTAGATGTGTGGATCATGCAGGTCTAGTTAGAGGCAGGTCTTTTTTTTTTTTGAAAATCAGTTATAAAACATGCTGTTGAAAATTATAAATATATTTACAAATTGGTGATAAAATCAGGCGGTATAATACAATGTTTCGACCCATTTTTCCCATGCATAAAAAACCAGATCTTCAACAAAATCGGCAGGTCTCCGCCCTTTTCACTTTCGATATATTTAAATTTCGATAATCGATGAATAAATTTCAATCGAAAGTGTAAATCGGTAGACCACAAAAAAACGAAAACTGAATAACAGTTTCAGCAAAAAAGAAGTTTGAACAAAGGAATATATATAACAGGGTAAAAATTCAACTCAAATCAATTCACTAACCAAAAAGGTAAAACCTAAAAAACAGTGGCTGTTCTTTTGGCAACGGTTACGGCTACGGTTAACTCTAATGGTTACGGTATCGGTAACAGTATCGGTATCGGTATCGGTAACGGTATCGGGTTCTACGGCGATGGTGCTCTTTCAACTGTGAATCCTTCGCGCGTGCGGCTGCGCTTCACTTCGATAGTCAATAGTTCAGATTTGTTGGGTTTGGTTTTATACATTTTTTATTGGTTGGATTGGTGCGTTAATGGTGAAAGAACGAAAAGGAAATAAAATTAAAACCCAATGTAGGCAACAGATTCGTAAGCTTCGTAAGGCAAAACTAAGGTAGTCAGAAAAAGCTGCGAAATCGAGGGGCAAAAAACTGCAAGGATTTTCGGTGTAATTTTGGAATTTGGAATTTTGTGTGGGGGAAAAATCAAGAAATCTCGTAAGTTCATTTCATTGTGTCTCTTGTGGAATTCTTGGCGGTGTACTGTGTGTGTTTCTGGTTTCTGGTAGTGTCCAGCTAGAGGTTATAGACATAGCGCGCTGTGTGTGATTCGAAAAGATAGACCAACACCTCTTCATTAAAACGTATTCTCACTGGTCAGAGATATGGACTCGGATCTCGATCTAAATCTGGACTTGTGGCTTGCGGCCTCAACTTACATGATTTGCGATCCGCGTGTCGCGTCCGCTTCCGTTCTCTCGGCGTGGTGCGGGTGCCCGGCGCCTTGGTGGCGGTCTTGACCAGAGATTCCAGGATCTCGTCGTCCCCGTCGGTGAACTGCTCCTCGCTCTGGCGGGCAATCGGCGAGCGGAGCTGTTCCGCCCGACGTCTGCGCCAGGTGAGAGTGCCATCAGCCTGATCTGCACTGGGTGTGCCCAGAAGTGACCTGAAATTGGAGTGAATTTGGTTTAGTAATCAATATATAGGTATCTACATTGGCAACAAAGTTGCCTCCTTATCTTTGGAAAATCGCCAAGATACTTAAAACAAAACGCAACTCTGTTAAGGTATCTCAGTGGTACCTCCCCCATAGTAAAAAATTGTAAATAGTTTGTTACATTGTATTCTACGAAACTATAGACTTATTAATTGATTATGAAGATAATACAACAAAGAAACTTCTTTCAACTGATATAATCAACAATTTATATTAATACCTGAATTTAGAAAGGCTCTCCCTAGTAATTAGACTTTGAAATAAATAAACCTTAATGTAAAGTAATCAAATAATGTGATGAAAAATTATGTTAACGCCATAAAATTGAATTTGAAATATGTTTCCCTTATAAAAGACACCTTTCATAGCTCAAAGTTGGCAATCAATCTCATAAGTAACTTCTCTTAAAGGTATATCACCCAAAACTCACTTCAACTCGGCGTCGGCCACATCTTCTTTGGTCTTGAACTTGGCCATGTCTATGATCAGCTTGCCGCGCGTCTTGTTTCGCTCGCGGTGGTTGGCCTTCTTCTCCAGCTGCTGCTGCACCCGCTCCCGCGTGGTGCGGTACTCTAGGGCGAACTCGGACAGAGTGCGGCAGAACTCATTTGGCCGCGACTCCGCCACACTGTGCTGCGGCATTCCGAGCCACAGAAGGAACTTCCGGTAGCGGTTCATCACACGCCGGTGGACGATCTGCAGGATAATGATGCGCTCGGCGCAGTCGGCCAGGAAGTCCACCAGCTTCTGCTTCAACGGTGGCGGGCAGTCGTGCTTGGCAATTAGCTTGAGGCGATCCCAGGAGGCCTTGCACTCCGCCTCCAGCTGGTTGAGATTGTGGGCGAGGTCGGTGAAGTCCGCCTTCGAGGCGCGCGTAATGGGACCGATCTCCGAGTAGAGATCGCTGGTGTCGCTGCTCGACTCCATGACCATGTGGCACAGGTGGTGCAGCAGCGAGTGCTTGTGCACCGTGTCCTTCACCTCGGGCACCTTGGCCAGGTACTCGATCTGAAAACCCTTCACCGGAGCTCCGTTCAGGAAGATGCCCACGGAGAGCAGGGTGGACAGGATGGAGCGGAAGGTGCGGTTCTGACGCAGGATCTCAATGCCTTGCTTGAGGTCCATCAGGGGTTCCGCAATTTCACGCTGTGAAGGGGAGGAGAAATTGGTTAGGTGAGATATATTTTTTTAATAATACCAAGTTTTTTAGTGATCTCACCTCGCTGTTGTCAAAGTCCAGGCGGAAGGCCCAAAGCTTCAGGCGCGCCCCCAGCTCCGAAATGGAGGCCAGGGTGAGCAGGAACTGCTCGGCGCTGCCCAGCGGCAGCTCCGGATTGGACAGCTGCGCCTCCTGGATCTTGCCGCGCTCCTCGTCCGTGGGCAGCATGTTGAGCAGCTTGTCGATGCCCTCGCGGGTCACCACGGTGGCGTCCATCTTCAGGATGGCCGCCTTGATGGCCCGCGGCGGAGGGAGCTTGGTGATCGCAATGTTGATGGCATTGGAGCGCTTGTGGTCGAGCACGATGATCTCCTTGCTCTTGTTCAGCTCTTGTTGTTTCTGCAAGATCGGCGGCAGAGTTAGCGACATCCGATCAGGGTTCGATCGGTCAGAGATAAAACACAGTGGTGCAAGAGAGTGAACGAGTAGAGTGTGGAGTGCAGAGTGCAGAGTGCGGACTTGTAGGGGAGTTCTGTTCTGTTCTGTTCTGTTCGGTTAACTTGAGATCGTGTGAGAGAGTGTGTAGAAACCAACACCAAAGAACACAAAACATATGGGCACAGATCGTGAGTTATAGTGAGACATACATGTGCAAGAGATAGTGAGAGAAGTAGAGACAAGGGGACATAGAAACTTAATAACTTTTCAATGGCACTCACCTCCTAGAGACATTTGGAAACATTTGAATATTTGAGAATTATTTTCATATTGATTTTGAGTTTAGCACAACATTTATGTAGATTTATCCGCAAAACAGCCCGTTCGACATTTATGTATTAGGAATTATACAAGAATCCATAGATATAGGGGAAAGAAGAATACAAACATCATTCGCATGGGGTTAAACATTTAAGAGAGACACTATATCTAGTTTAATCACGCTTAGCGTAGAGTCCTTGAATTTCAAAAACCGTCGACCGATTGGGGTTATTACTTGGGCTTAAAATTAATGTATAACTACGCACCTTGGTCATCAAGTCTTTGGCCCGGGACTCAAAGAGATGCTCGAGCTTCTGGGTGTCCACGTTGGCATCCGGCAGCTCGTCCCAAATGGTCTTGCCCACCACCTGCGGTATCATGTCCTCGCGCACTTCCTTCCAGAAGAGCTTGACCTTTTGATGGATCAGGAATGAAAATGGAATCTTTATGTCATAATAAATACAGATACCAACCGTCTTCTTGTTCTTTTTGATGGTGTTGTTCCCGTTGACCAGCTCCCCGTTGACGGAGCCATTTAGCGAACTGTTCACACTGTTCGTGAGGCTGCCTCCGTAGCCAAACATGGGCGGCGGTGCCAGGCTGGGCGGCATCATAGGCGGCGGGGCAATGGCTCCTCCCAGAGGCGGTGGTGGCGGAGGTATGCCGGCTCCGAGTCCTCTTGGTGCCAGCACATCCTTCTCGTCGTCATCCCTGAGATCCGTGAAGTCCAAATCGCAGAGATTCAAGGGCCGGGTCATATTCCTCACCAGCTCCTCCCAGTGCAGTTCGTTCTCCGACTTCTTGGGCTCCGGCTTCTTTAGCTCCTGGTCCACACTGGATGATCTGGGGAAGAAGAGGAAGCCTTAAGTCACCGAGATCGAAAGACCTTCTTCAATTCCTTCTGTCTCCGCCGATAGGGAGCTATCGGGGTAACGTGTAGAGAGGGTCCATAAATGACAAGTCCGACCTTATCGATGACAGACGCACGCCTAGCAGCACTATATACTGTGTATATGGTACGATAGGCTATTTGGAATCAGGCGACAAGGGGGGCGGGGCAGACTACTTTCTAGGGATCCGAGAAACCCGATGACAAACGGTGATACGGCCATGATTTTTGGTGCTCCTCAGACTGGGCGAAAACCTGAACTCTTACGAAACTCCCGCATAAATCTAATCTATTAAATTCGCACAATGGACTCTCACATTATCGGCCTGCAGCGGCCATCGTTATCGATTCCCATCCGACGATAAGACTTGTTCACTATAATTCCCCGATTTCCGGGCGGTATAAAGCCGGTGCACCGCTCAACAGTCGGCACATTTGTCAAGCGAGCAACATGGCGGATGTAAGTTAGGGATCGTTGCGATCGCTATACGGGACTAACTCTATCGACCTTTAACCCCTCCGTAGTTCAACGCAATTCTGGAGAAGACCAAGGCCTTCAGCAAGAAGCCCCCCACGGAGGTGTACCTGGAGTTCTACGGCCTGTACAAGCAGATCCACGAGGGCGACATCTCCATCGAGAAGCCCGCCGATGCCGAGGGCGCCGCCAAGTACGATGCCTGGCTGAGCCGCAAGGGTACCTCCGTGGACGCCGCCAAGGCCGCCTACATCGCCCTGTACGAGAAGTACAACCCCATCTACGGATAAATGTGATTTATATGTGTCCGACCCCCCAATAAATCTTGACCGCCTTTGAATCCGAATGGTTATCTTCTGGGAAGACAGTCGTCGATAGTTTCTTTATGGCTGCCCAGACGGGGGTCGTAAAGCCCTGGCACACTTGCTTATCTGTAGGGGATTAGCCTGAATTGTTGATCGTAAATCTACTTATATATTTCTTGAGGACTAGAAGATTCATGATTAACAACTTTGAAACCATGTCAGCTAAGGAAACCCTCAGTTAAGTGAATTAGCAAGCTGTATCTCTTTCTGCCTAAGGTTTAACTGTGGACTTATTTCTAGGGACCTAAAAATTACATTAATCTGTATTTATTTTTGTACAGTCTTTAGAAGAAATCCATAATAATTAATCTGAATTTTCGATTACTAATGATGAATAAGAGTTTTTTTAACTCTTTTAAAATGTCATTTAAATACTTTTCTTCAAGTATGAGACCTATCTAAACACTCTCATACTTATGAAAATAAACATTGGGTAGCAATGATCTATTAAATTCAAATACAATTTAATGTCTGACCTAGATTTCATTTTAAATAAAGCGAAAGTAACTCTCATAAAATATGGACAAGGAAAGAGTGTTAAAAACCCTTTATAATTCCTTCAGTATTCACAACCGTTTGAGATTTAATTCATCTCAACTCACCTGGATATCTCGCCCTTGCTCTTGCTCTTGGCCAGACCCTCTTTGGCTTTCGATATGAGGCCGGACATGTCCCCGACGATGGCTCGGTTGGCCGACTCCTGCGTGGGACTCGTGGGCAGGTTGCTCAGCTTCTGGGTGAGATCCTTGACCGTGTGGTCCCGCTTCAGCTGGAGCAGCAGCTGCTTGTCCTCGCTCTCCAGATCTGTGGGATGCGATAGAAACTATACATTTAGCTCTGATTTTTTTTCGAAAGGGCACTCAAAAGTATGCAGCGGCGCAGGCGCAATGCAATGTGGTTGAGCTGGCGGCGCTTGAGAGTATGCAACACAGGTGAGAATACACACACAGGTGAGGCAGGTGAGAGAGAGAGTTAGGAGTGGCTAGACCCACCTGACGGATCCACGGGACGCGGCAACAGCTCTGGGTTAGTACTGGTTAGGGTTTGGGCTGGCGGCGGGCTGCTGTAGATGGGGGCATGCCACCAGCCAGGCGGTGGTGGCGGCGGCGGCGGCGGAGGAGGTGGTGGCGGAGGCGCTCCCACGGGCTTTCGCACCGGTCTGAGAGGCTCCGGCTCGGGCACTGTATCACACTTGACGGGCGTGGAACTCAAGGGTTCCGGGATGAAATCGAATCCCGAGGCATTCAGCGTCTTCTTGGGACTCAGCAGGACCTCCGGCGCCGGCTGGTCCTTCGCCAGGATCTGGTGCTTCGGCGACTGGCTGTAGTAGTTGTTCAGCCGGTTCGCCTCGTTCTCGTACTTCTTGTAGGCACTGTCCGTCTGCTGGATGTTCTTCATGATGCCACTGATTACCGTGGAGTTGCGCTCCCGGAAGAGGTTCTTCTTGGTAAGGAACTCGCTCTGGCTGTTGTTGTGGTTGTTGGCCTTGTCGAAGCTGTTGTTGATGATGGAGATGCTGTGGCTGCCGGTGAGGAGCTGCTTGCTGGGGCTCATCAGCAGCAGGCTGTTGTTCGGCGTCTCGTTGCTGCTGATGTTGCTCAGGTTGTTGTTGCCCAGGCTGCTCTGGTTGCCACTGACATTGTTGCAGGGCTCGTGCTGCAGCGACTCGGGCGGACTGTCGCCGCCTTGGACGGTGGCGGGAATGGCAGTTACGATTTGGCCTTTTTATGGAGCATCAGCATGGATGGTATGGCGGTATTTTTGTGGTAATGGTTAGCATGATCAGCGGGTGAACAGCGGGACAACAATACACACAGTGATTAGCGTTTTGTTTGTTCGGGGGAGAGAGAATCACACGTTAGTTAGTTAGCAGCTGGTGAGGAGCAGCCAGATCCTTAGCCTAGCACTTACCCAGACCCTCGCGCTGCTCCAGAGCGGCAAAGATGCCATTCGCCGCCGCCTCCTGCTGCTCCTTGAGGAAGCTCTTGTGCCGTTCTGCACGCTCTCGTCTTCTACGCAGTCCAGGCGTCACTCCTGCTCCATCGCGAGCTAAAGGGTTATAAGATTATTATGTTTCCATCAATTTACATCTTAATTCTATAGCCTACGTTTCTTTTCGTTAAACAGCCCGCCACTGAACTCTGTGGAGTTGCCGGAACCGGAGCTGTCCTCGTCCAGGGTGGCCTGGGTCGGGGTCATCCGGAGCACTGTGGTGGGCAGGACCTTGGTGAGTGGCGCGGGGCTGTTGTCAGTGCTGTGGCGGCGCGACTTGCGTCTCTCCGTGGTGTTGGCTCCGGGTCTATACCGTTGCGTCTTCCGCATTGAGTTCTGGGGCAGACGCTGGCCATCCGACTCACCATCCTCGAATCTGGGAGAGAAGTGTTATAAAATCTATGAAATATTTACATTTAAAGGCCAGAACTCACTTCAACACAGCCTCGTAGAGTTGCAGCTGATCGAGTAAATCCAGATCGGTGCCGGGCTTGGACATGTATCGCTGAATCACAGTTTCCATGCCCTGCTGCTCCAGGAGATCGCTCTCGTCGTAGAAGCTGTCCTGGTCGTTGAGGCCAGCCAGGGTTTTGTTGATCAGCGACGTGGCATAGATGACCAGCTCGGCATCGGCATTATCGTAGTCCTTAAGCAGTCTGAAAGGCAACAGTAGGATTAATTTCCTCGGACCACCTCTAGTTCCTAAGCCCGAAAGTAGGCAGTGGACCAGCGATAGTTACCTCATTATATTCGACCAGGGAAGAGTGCCCTGGGAGGCATCCACCGCGTGAATGGCACTGACCAGCACATAGCAGTTGGACTCGGCATACTCCACGAAGACCAGCAAGAGCTTGAGGGCAGTCTTCACCACGGACCGGTAATTGGAGGCAATCAGCGAGTAGAGCCACTGCATCGTCGGCTCATGCTTCATCACGCCGTTCATCCCGTCCACATAGAGCATGACCTGCCGCCGCCGCATCGAATGACATGATTAGTCGTCGTCGTCGATTGGAATCTCTACTGGTATGGGACCTACCTGTCCGAGGGCCCGCAGAATGTAGTTCTGGTAGTTCTGGTCGGCGCAATTGCCCACGCGCACCAGGCAATTGAGGCCTCCGAGGGCCACAAAGGCGTGCACCAGATCCTTATCCTCCTGGAACACCTGCTTCAGCGAGAAGAGAGCACGCCGCAGGTCGCTGCCCTCCGAGGAGAGGAGTTTCTCTGTAAGGGCAAAAGGATTCTCCGTTGGTCACACGCTGCGTATGCGCAATAATTGCAGAAACTCACCGATAATCGCATGGACGCGCACATTTAGCTGAGTTCTCACCACCAGAGAGTTCTTGCGGCTGCAAATGATGAAATATATTAATATATTTATATTTTTAAGTTAAGTATTTCACTGAGATATGCAAGGGGAGCTTCCCACACTTTACGCCAAGTCTAAACCTTTTAATGCTATTGATAATGATGCAGTCAAAAGAGTATTTAAAATCCTGTTATTGTATGTTTAATAAAATCATAAATAAGAATTCCCATAAAATATTAAATTATTGCTTTTAAAATTAAATTTACAATTAGTTTAACTTGTGATCCATTCCATTATAAAACGACACCAAATGTTGCCCTGTTTTCTCTTTATTATGGAATGCCACAACAAGCCAAGAGTAAGCCACAATGGGGAGCTGCTGGCACCTCGAAGCCTGGCCCATTCCCATTCCCATTCCCCTGGCCAGTTCATTGACCAGCTAAGAACATTGATTACCCGCTGGTGCGCGCTTTGCTTCACCCCGGCACCCCAGCTGGTCATAATAAAAGTAATAACAAACGACGCAGATAATTGAAAATGGACTATGAGGCGGCGGACATGGGCCGAGACTCCCAGATGGACTCACATATAGACAGAGTCCGCACAATAAAGGTGAGTGTCTGAGCCGGAGTCGAAGACGAGGTCTCCGCAGACACACCTGTGACGGTAACATGTCTCCCTTTTTGCAGAGAGAAAAATATTGCAGAATGTAATTGACAATTTTCTTTAGACCTAACAATATTGATTTGATTATATGTGAAAAATAAAAAATCTGAGCTTGAAGAAAGAGTTTTGTTATAGTGGGCAATCGTCTTGTGATAAATTACCTAAATTAATTACCCACATCTACAGAAATCAGTCCAATGGCCTAGTGACTGAGGCATTCGCCTCTGGTGCAGTGGGTTTCTGGTTCAAAGCCCAGCGGGCAATAATACCTTTTATTTTTGGGGTTTTTCATAAACTTAAACTAGTGGGAAAAACATGAAAAATAGTATTGAAAGTAGAGCAATTCTTTTAGATTAATATACCTTGCAGCTTTAAAAAAAACACGTGCTTTCAAGGGTGTTTCAAAGAGTATTGTCTTCATTCTTTTTTGACTTGCTAAGTGGTTAGAGCGTTCAAACCCTAACAAGTCTCTAGAACTGTGTAATTATTAACCGTTTAATTCACGGTTTAATAATTAATTTCTTCCTGTGTGCAGATTGACAGCGACGGGCACCTTTTGCGGAATTTTGATGCGAATTGAAGCGCATGATTTGCATGCGAGCTCGCGCTGCCATGACTAATGCGATAAGCATGATTAGTGGCCATCGGGCTGCGCCGGCACTCTTGGTCCAAGGAGCACTCCAAGCCCTCCTCTCGTCTCTACCCCACTCCGATCCACTCCCATTGGCGCCACAACACTCGTAAATAGAGTGGGGACGAGCTGCGGCGCAAAGTGGCGGCAATTTGCGCAGACGCGGCGACATTCACGTTATAATTTCACAGAGCGCCCAGATACGGCTTAGATGGAGCCCCGCCCCTTAATGACTGATGATCACGGAGATGCGGTGCAGAAGTGAAAGTCAGAAATAGACCAGGAATCTATCAATCTATGTATGCGTCCTCCTCCTGCTCGCTCCCCTCCGGCAGAAGGTTAGCCAACTCTAGATCGTTGACTTTGAACCACTGCCCCCGGTACGGTTATGGTTATGGCCAAGTCGCTGCTGCCAACATCTTCTTTAGTTTTCTGCGGCCGCTGCTGCTGTTACTTTGACACTTGTGCCCCGTCGCGTACATCATTTTTCTTTGTGCCTCTCGACTTTTGCAGTTTTTTGTGAGGCTGCCATAGCGCCTGCCTTTGTCATGACATCACGTTCCGTAGCCAGATTGCAAATAAAATAAAGAAGGAAAAGTAAGAACTAGATGAGCTAAAATCGACTGGGAAATACCTCAAGAAGGGATTAGAGGGTACTAAAGATGCTTAAGCCTGGAAAAATAAACTAATTTCTCTTTGACATGTGTATGTTTCAATATCTTAATAACAATATACACCTAAATACCAGTCTAAAATCCACTACTTTTATTCTTATCCATTAAGAAACCCCTCTTCATTTAAGGGGTACTTGAAAGTGTACTTGTGCATAAATAACATGCATGCCAGTTATGAGAAATGCCCACAAGAAATGTAAATATAACAACTACAGAGCTGCGACAACGACTCAAAACTGACGTGGCGAGCGTTTTTATTTTGTCTCTTGTGTCAGTCTGCCGCAGTCTCAGTCTCAGTCTCAGTCCCGACTCTGCCTCCTTGCCGCGGATTAAATGCAAATTAACTGCTGGCTGCGGCAAAGGCAGCAACAAGTTGCACGTACCACTGCAATGTCGTGGCATGCAAATGTCTCTCGGACAGTCCCAGTCGGAGCGGTGGAGTGCCAGAGTGGCAGGCAGGTAAGCAGCTAACCAACTAACCAGGTAGGCTGCAGATAGACGGACTCCGTTTCCTGTGCCACAGATAGCGACAGTTTTTTTTTATGGCCTCCGCCAAATAACTTTATTAGCGAGCGATGGCGATGTCGGCGGTCCGCCATGGCGTATGTGTAATATGTTGCATTTCGGTGAAAGGCTGACAGAGCCACCCACGATCAGCTGCCCCAGTAACCCAGAGGGGACCGACTGTTTACCTGGTCCGGTCCAGATCGGTTTCCTGATCAGCTCTCCTGACTGGTGACTGCGAAGAGCAGTTGAGTCGAGCAATGCCAATAATTTGTAAGATAAACCAACAAAAGTCACAAGTGATGGTAGTGAAAGTCTATTTTTTGTGAAGTCTAAGTTGATATGGAAACCTAATCAACTGATGTGCAATAGAATTTGTTTTTGGACTCGAATTCGAATTGTTAATTTAAAAATGTCTCTAAAAATATATGATTGCGCCAGGAAATGGTTAGTCAGCCTGCGGGAAAATGGGTTCAAGGTAAGCCAGCAAAAGTAGAAAAACCTCTGACAAATCCCCGCGAGTGGGTGCAGTGCAGCACCAGGTGGGCACCACCACAGCCAATGTGGGCTTGTGACAATTCGTTTCTGTCCAGGCTCATTAGCCGGCCTTTTGGGTCAGCTGTGGGAGCTCCCTCGCTCCCCTAGATCGTTGTGAGCACTCACCTGGCATTGAGGCCCTCGATCTCCTCCGCCTGCTCGGCCAGAGATGACTCCAGGTCCAGATAGGCGCCGTAGTCGCCATCCTTGTACACTTGGATGGCCGCATCATCGATCTGCAACGAGGGAAAAGGAGAAGCTTAGTTTCGCCGGCAATTATAATTAAAGTCTGGCTAAAAGTAAATGGCAACGGCCATCCCGCCACTACCGCACTACGCAGTAAAAGTTGTTTATGGTCTCGGATCTCGGGAAAAGAGAAAGAAGCCGATGGAGCCGGCGATGGAGCTTGAGGTTGTGCCGCAGTTGCAGTTGCACTTCGAGAGGTTCATGAGCTGCTGCAGCGTAGAACGTTTTTGATGCATTCAAAAAAATTGGGATGCTGTTGTGGATAATCTGTGAGATTATTATATGTTAACCCTATCTTAATACCTTAACTGGGAGATGCTGTAAAATAGGCCAAAGGTAACACTAGATTTTGAATATTTGAAATAAGAAAGGTCATGATACTGGCTTTAACCTTTGGTTAAATGCTTTTTGTGGTTATGGCAAACATAAAATACAAATAGTTTTTTTTAATATAAATATCTTAAGTATTTTAAAAGTAACTAAATTTTTTGTCAGTGCTTTGACGGACGACGCCGCATTGAAAGTCCGCAGACGATTTCGTTTAGGCGCGCATTGAGGCCGACTCTTGATTGCTGGCCAAGACCAAGCGAGTGGCCAAGAGCGAGACCAAGATGACGCGTCGTCGCCGGCTGGTCACCTACTTTTCTCTGCTTTCGGTTTTCAGTTTTCCAGCCGCTGATTGATCAAGCTCCTGCTGCTCGAATCCGCTGATTGACGGCGGTCGCAGCCGTTGTTTTATTGGCGCATTGAAAGTAATTATTTCTGCATTTACAGAACAATTACCGGGCAACATGGAATTATCTGTGTCGACCACTGGCCGGTCGGCTGACTGGCTTAATGTGTGAAAAAGTAAACAAAACGAAGACAACAAAAAAATGAAGAAAAATACCGTCTGTCATCCGGGTGGAAGATTACACATACGCCCCTTTGGACACGCCCCGGCATTAGCTGAAAAAGCAAGCTGGCTTTTTGTCTGGCTTCTATTCCCTTTCGGCCGAGACACACCCTCGGCGAAACTAATCGCATGTCCTGAGGGCTTAGCCGTCATTTATGAGGATTTTGCAGAAACAGAAACTAAATTTAGGTATTGACCAGGCCAATGACTCTCCCAGGAATCTATAAACAAACACATCACTTCGCTAGGAATAATCTATTACTGCATTTCACAGAACAAACATGAGCCATGACTATAAACTTTGTAGTATATAGCCCGCTTCATTCAATAATTTCCAAGTTAAATGACTCGCCGCCACTTGAGTCCACTAAATAAAAAATATTTTCCCAAAGTGCCATGCTGTCTCGCGAGTCACGATTTCTTATCAAAAAGAGAGCTCTCGACTTCCATATTTTTCCCTGGCAAATTTTGACTCAGGTCAAGCTTCCGCATGTTGATTCAGCATTTAGGCAGAGGAAACAAAACTTTCTAGACCAAGCTGGTCCGTCATTGTTTGCCCAGAGACGGACCGGAGATTCACATTCAAATTATGTGTCAAATGCGTGCCCTAGTCGGTGGTATTTATAAACGCCTCTTTATATAAGCCATCGGGCAATTAAAATCAAAGCAAACATCGACAGCACGCTCCCTGGCCAGAAACTATACCCATTCCGGCCCGCTTTTATGATTTATTTATATTTCGCCTCGTCTTTGACTCTCATATTCAAACTCATTCATTCATTCACAGCTCTATGCAAATTTTGTGTCGCTTTTTTGATTTGGAATCCGATGTCGGGTTTTTTTTCCTTACTTGACTGAAGCATGACATGTTTTTTAATCAAATTGATTTTTGGCAAACACATAAATGTGGCTATTGACACAGTTAAGGCGGCGAGCATAAAAATCCACGAGGAGAAAATGTAAAAACGCAGGGCGCATTTACAGAGCATCAAATATGGTTAGCAAAACAAATAAGTATTATCAAATTATTGACAGTCAGCTGAAAGTAAATAAATAATTAACGATTCCAAATTAGTTTTCATTAATTTATCACAAAAATGGTAAGTCAAATTATTCGGAATTTTAATGGAGAGGCGAGTCAAAGGGGCATGGGTAATTTATACCTTTAACTATTAAATATATATAGTAATGACGGTGATTTATAATCGGTAATGACTGCATGACACATGCCTATCTTCACGGGTGGATTGATATCTAACATGGAGTTAAATTACAAGCAATAATAACACAGACTTGCGGACCTTAATATCTACTCATTTAGATTGGATCAAAGGCCGCTAACAATCTACAAGTGGAGGAACAAAGAGCCATATTGGCTGACCTTGTTTAAGTTTGCCGATATAGGTGACTAACACTCTTGCTTTCACATCAATCAAAGTTGATTGACCCTCAGCTGGCCGCAAAATCCGACGGGCGGCGATGCTAATTGAACTTAAAGAAACTTCAAAGATGCGAGGAGGACTTGTGCAAATGGCTTCTGCAAACATTCAGGGATGCGTAAGTGTCAACGTGGCTCAAATATTTGGCCAACGTGAGCCATTTGTAAATGGATAATGGAAAATTTCCCGGTCTAGCCAAGCGTGTGAATCGAAGTGAGCCCAATTGATTGGCTTTGAATTTAAATATTGTCCGGCCGTGTGAGTGACACATGTAAGTGACGCAATGCAGTGGCCCCAATACAGCGATTATCATCACAATTAATTAAATTAGTTATTTGTTACAATTATTTACTCAACCGAAAAAGCGTTTCAATTCGATTGATGTGGCTTTTCACCTCCACTTTTTTTCTATAAGTTCTTTTATCTGCCTTTGTTTGGTTTCCATTGATTGGCAGTACTTCATATATGCTTATCTTGTTCTAGTATATTTTTTGCTTCGCTGAGGTGCCTAATGCAAAGGCAAAAGCTAAAAAATTAATTGGCAAAAAAAATAACATAACAAATGGAAATCAAAACAAAGTGAAATAATCATTTTTAACGAAAGGTCAACGAATAGTTCTATGCCCTGTTTTTTGAAGAGGGAATGACTAATAAAAAAGGGAATGGGATTACAAGTCTCTTTTAAGGTCTTACAAATTAGAAAACCAATGGATATATTATATTTTCCTAGTGCCTTTAAATTCTAAATTAATTATTCAATAGAAATTCAATCAATGTAAAGTAAATTGAAAATTTCAATTAACTCTATTTTTAGTCTTTGTAAATTTTTATGTACTGATCAAATGGTTTATCAAATAGTTCCCTAACTTTAACTTAAGTTCAAAGCATGACTGAAAATTAAAGAATATTACCCCTTCGATGACTTAATTGGTTCATAACTGGTATACGCTTAGACCCCTATAGTCTTTTTTGAGGTTCACATCGTCTTATTGGCCGGCAACGAGTTATATATATAAATAAATAAACATATTTTTAAGTTTGTGGCGTTTCAATCGCGGTGGCCTGAGGTCTGATGTCATCGGAGAGCCGTCGACGCCGCCGGAGATTACCGATCGGCGAGGCGAAAATTTATAGATCTATTGTAATGCGCTAAATTTAACAAGTTGCATGGAAGCCGAGCACAGGGTTCTGGCCGCTGACTAATTGGACAAATGGCATTTACAGCTGCCGCCGCTGCTCGGAGCTCCCACTTTTCCAGATCTGCAACTGGCTGCCACATAAATCTGCCTACGACAACGGCATCCTGGGCTGGGGGAAGCCAGAACTTCCTTTTGCGATTTGCTCATTAGAATTTATTGCCGCCGCTTGTCAAGATTTACGTATCCTTGCGGCACCAGTGGCTCCACTGGCCCCACTCCAGCGCCCGACTGGATGGGATGACAGATGACAGGCAGGGAATGGGGGCTCCTTAGTGGCTTTTTTGCAAATTAGTCAAAGTCAGGCCCAAACAATGGCAGGCTTAGATAATTGCTGGCCGGCCCTGGCTTTCACAATAGTGGTGTGTGCTAAGGCCAAGAAGTCGGCCCGGTCTGGCCCAGGGCTCCAGCTGGTGGAGCTCTTTTTCCAGCTCCAACTTCCTATTAGTTGCCACAGATTGTGCGATAGCAATAAGTTAGCCTGGCCGGGGGCCGCCGCTCTTCCCCCAATGGATCGAGCAGGGCCTGGGCCAGAGCCAAGCCCTCGTCAGATCCAGAGCCTCCGGTCCGGAGCCGCATCTGCCATTGTCTTCTCTGGCAGAGGATCTCCTTTCGGAGCAGGAGGAAAGGGTCATTGCCTTGCAATGCATCATCTGCTCATATCGCCCAGCCACACAATAAAATATTGTAATAAATGTTAAACTATTTCTAGTTCAAATTCTAGCTTAGACTATAGTTTAATATTATTCCCCAGCAGCCCGAAAAATATGATTTAATTGAAATAAACTGAACCGACTTCCTGGTTGAGTTTACCTTTGTTTCTCTCACAGTTCAAACGCTTGGCAAAGGCAAAGTTTGCCCTTTGCTTTTGACCAATTACCATTTTTGCGAATTTCCCCCAAAAGTTTCCATCCATTTGTTTTAGTTGTGGTTATTCCAATTCAACGCTCTCTCTTTCTGGCCGCAAATAAAACTTATTCCGTTTCAATTGACCTATTCTAGGCACAGATTTCCTCTTCCCTTCGAGCCGTGTCGGTTTTCAGTTTTGTGGCCAAACTTTTTTTTTGTATTTCGATCAAGTTTATTCTTTGCCTTTCATGCGGTATTTTCTCAAATAAATCAATTGTACGTTTTGTTTACTTTTTCGTGTTTTTTGCCAGGGGCAATAATGGCTCCCTCCCAGTCTTGCTTACGTCGAACAAGTTATAATTTTTTGATTCGTTTATTTTAATAGGAAATGTGGAAGCGATTTAGAACGATAAATGCGTCCAAACACGCTATGCAAATGATTGTGTTGAGCCGCAAAAACCTCACTGAAATATGCGAAATTTAATTTGGACATTGGTGGCATCATTTTTTGGCAAAGTACACTAAAAACGATAGGTTAATTCTGGAAATCAATTAAAACATAAATTAATTAATTATTGAAGACTTTACCAAGTAGTCAATTTCACTCAAAAAGATTTAACTACTTGTAAAAATGTTAAATTTATAGTTTAAAAATCAGCTATCAACTGCATACTTTTCTTAGTCACTGTTTAACTAATCAACAGTTGTATCAGAGTTTTGCGATTGCAAAAAGCTGTCGTCATGCCATAGAAATATATTTTTGAATTGGCAAAACCTTCGAAAACTATAAGGTAGTCAAAGAATACCCAATCCAAATCTTGATCGTGATAATGCCTTTATCCACCTTTTAATGTATACAAAAGTATCTCGTAAATGCGCAGTAAAAGAGTTAATGCCTTTTCATATTCGAATGTGTGTTTGTGTGGCTTAGTAAATTTTGCTTAACAAAAGATTTTTTCAGCTGAAAGATTCAGTGATAAGCTGGCACGAGATAAGCTAAAGCCAGTTAAGACCCAAAAAGGAAGGGGTTTTTGTGTACTTCTTGTTGACTGTTTAAGACAAAAAAGAAAGACGAAAGGGTAAAACGAGAGTACATTGTCTTATGAAATTAATACTAAAGTACAGAGAGTTAATATTGAATTATAATATTATTTAATTTAATTCACTTTAGAAGCTTTAAGATATGTTTTTAGCTTTAGGAATACTAAACAATCTTAAATATTGAAGAAAACTTTAAACTAAGAAATCTAAAAGAAATGAGGGATGTCTTTAAAATATCTATCCATTGTTCCATCCATATTTTAAATTATAAAATAAATATAAATATATATATAATTTTATTCTCTAAATATAATCCTTAAATATATTGTACTTTAAGACTTCATGGCTTACACTGTGCGGCGCATTCAGCAGCCGGAGGATGGTGGCCAGCTGGTGGGCCAGCGGCATGGTGGTGGCGAAGGCGTAGGTGGGCGCCCGCACCGGGATCGGGAAGGCGGTGCAGGCCGAGAGGGGATCGCTGTCCACCAGGTACTGCACTCGGAACGTGATCAGCTCGTCGGGCTCCATTTTGACAATCATTTTGGCTGCTTTTTGGCGGACTTCAATCACTTTTGCACATTGGTCTTGTTTGATTTGCGTCTATTTACTTTTCCCGATTTTCACCGCAATTTATTCACATTTTTTTAACACTTGAGCTCGAACTGAAAATGGATTTTTTGGCATGAATTTCTTGTGTTTGCTTTAGTCCGCTTGCAATTTGTTTTAATTTTGACTCCAAGCCGGGCCAAGCCCCTCAGCGAATTTGAATCGAAAACATTGTTGCATAATTGTACACACGCATGTTGCGCAATTTTATGCTAAATATTGCAAATTGTTGGCGTGCCACGCCCACCCTGGCGCCCCCTGAAGCTGGCCGAAGATTCGAATAGCATAATTGCTATTCCGAACCGGCTGGCGCTCTCTTTTCTCTTTATTTGTGTAAATATTTGTCTTTGGATTTCTGGTTGGACGACAACTCGCCTTGGCTCATAACGCCAATGCCGATGACGATAAAGACGATGATGGGGACCGCCATCACGATGATGATGGTGGCGACGGTTGTGTAACTTTCAATTCAATGTCAGTAAAGAAAAAGAGACACCCGCCCCGCTGCGGTGTTGTTATATTTAAATCATCAGCATGCAGGGCACTGCCTCAAATCGAAACCAAATCAAGCCTGAAATATCAAGAAGGCGACGTCTTGGTGCCTTTACACTCAGGGAAATGGTAAAAATATAACGGATCTAAGCTAAAATAATAATTATTAATTATAATCATAGCTCATACATGAATATAAACAAAATGTCAAAGACTGATCAATACTCAGAATTTTACTAAAGAGCATTTCGTGGCAGAATTGTCTTTGTTGCAATTATTTTCTGATAAACATTCTGGGTGTTATAGGGCATACTGGTTAAGATTCGATAATGTGGAAAAAAAAGCTTTACTTTATGTATACTTCACTTTTTGTTAAGAACAACTTCATTATTTTCACCCATCCTATATTATTAAAATTACTTCACAGATCAAAAACAAAGACTCAATGAACCCATAAAATATCTTCAATTAATCAGGAAACGATCTACAATATATTTCCATTTTCTTTCAGTGTACATCTATTGCTATCTCTGCCCCACAAGGTACCGCTAAATGTCAGACGTTATGTGCGCTGTTTATGCAAATATGCAAGAGACGGTCGCTGCAAAGGTTTCTGCGGTTTATGGGCCGAGGGCCTGTTAACGAGGTTCTTGAGTGGTCGTGGCCGGTAAGTTGGTAGCCGGAGTTCTCCCCCGGTACGAGTGCCCCGCATAATTGTTCATAACGTGACTCTAATGGACGCCGCCGGAGTTGGTCTTGAAGTTGGATTTGGACTTGGACTTGAAGTCGCGGCTCAAACACTTGTCGCACACTGACATTGAACTCGACGGAGGTCCGAAGACGGTTGGGAAAAGGCTAAAAACGCGATGAGATGAAATGAGATGCTTGCTCGGATTTTAGAAAGTATTTTTACGAGTATTTTTACACATAAAGAAGACAATTACTTAGCAATTAGTTGAATTAATTTCATAATTTTTAAGAGCACACTAAAGTCTTGTAGAAAAACTAAGAGCAAGTTAAAGCAAACAGGGAAATAAGTGTTTTAAACTCATACTAATTGAAGACTAAACACTTACATCAAGCAATAAATATAAGCATTTTTTGAGCGAAATATAAATACTTGTATGATTAATTCTCATCAAAAGTCAGGCAACAGGTTAACCTATAATTTTAAATATTACTCAATACCAACCACATCAATTAGCTTTCTTCTGGCGAGCAATTAATAAATTCCTTTACTACCATTTTTCACTTAACAGATTCTCGTGGGCTACCATTTGGCAATTTGCCGAACACGTTTACCAATAAGTCACTTCGGAACTTGAAATTTGTACTATACAACATGTAATTATTTAGTATTTTAGCAACTAACTCAACACATTTTTCACTGATGCCAAAAGTGGCGGCTTTTAAAAAGCCACAAAAAGCGCGCTTAATTGCAATAATTCATTGCGAAGCAACAGCGAACGGCAATGTGAGGTAAATACGACAAACGAAAAAAAAACTCAAAAATACAACAAAACAAAATGAAAGCCATAAAAAGGCTAATAAAAGCGGCCAACAAAGGGAAAACAAAAGCCAAGAATATTGTGCAAACGTAAACAGCTGTTCCAAAGCCCCGGGTTCGAATGCCCGATTCTGGCGAACGGCGAAGAAATACGGAATGTGAAATGAAAAAATAAAGTCGAGTCATTAAGCGCTGAACCGAGGTGTTTTCAGGTGGGCTTTAGGGCTGGGCCAAGGGTCCCCGCCAGAAAGGAAGTTAACAACAAAGAGTTAGGGCTTAATTGAAAGACAGCGCAGAGCAGGACTGGCAGGAAGAGGCCAGGCCTTGCCAGGCTTCTTTTCGTTTTCTCTTCTCGTTTCTTTGGCAAAAAGCAGGTGTGCCAAAACCGAAACCAAAATACGAATCCCAGCAAAGAACCGACAAAGAGGCAGCCAGAAAAAAAGAGCCAACTACCAACCGGCAACAACTTGTTCTCAACATGCGAAAGTCAAGTTACAGCCGGCTGCCTTTTGGTTTCGTTTTTAAAAATTGAAAATTAAGTCAGAGCCGGCCGAAGAGATTTTACTTTCACGCATATAAAATGCCAGTTTGTAAATGGACTTGGACTTGGATTTGGACTCCTGCCCAGGCCGGAACTCTCGATCGGCCAAAAAAGGGTTTCGCCCCCAGTCAAAAGTTAAGTGTCCATCGGCGAAAATCGCTGTGGCGCTCTTCGTCTATGGCTTCCTCATTGCCGGCGACGTGCAGAAATTTAATGAAATTAAATAAATATTATAGGAAAACTAAAAGCCATTGTACAGGCTGGCATATTTAGTTACAAATTACGACAATGGCGCCGGAGACCGATGTTGGCCATATTAAAGTGTAAATAATTTATGCAAATGCTGCAGTCAGTCGGGCAATTTGGCAGCAGCGGCACCCACAACAGAAGCAATAACAAAAGCAACAATGGAGTACACTTGGAAAAAGGGGTGCCTCCCAATGAGAAGCGATATTAAATAATTCCAAAATAAATAATACAAAATAAGCCACCCTGATAGAAGTTACCAATTATCATATAAACTAGGAGGTAATTGAGAAATTGTTAATTTAGTAGCAATTTATTATGCGCCGCAGGCAAGTCCAAATTTGATAATTATAAGCACAACTAATTTGAAGATTTTCCGGTCAAGAATTATCCGAAAATTGCCCCCAATTTTTGGCTGGGTGTACAGTAACCACTGGCAGGTAATGAAACCCGCCCGCTGGCTCAAGGAAACTCTGCTGGTCTCCTCTTTTTTGCGACTCCACTCGCCTTGACTCGCTTAAATGAACTTTCACTTTTTAGTGCCTTGTGGTCGTTTACTGGCTTTCCAGCCCCTCGACACCCCATCACCTCGTCACCCGCTATCCGCAGACTTATGCTGCAATCGCTGGAGGAGCCAGGCAGTCGCTGCTTCTTCGCTTTTTATGCCATCAATTATGCAAATTTTCCTTGCGCGATGGCTAATAACTTAGCAATTTCCCAAAGACGCCTAATTGACAGCTACTGTGCAGCGACATAAGCAGCCTTACCCACGACGCTTCCATATGATCCATTAAATATTGCCGGATGATCACGACTCAGATGTGCTCTCCACAGAGCATTGACATTGATGGAGTTCGGGTCTTTTTGGGGACAGGAAGTAGCTAGTAATTTGAAATTGAAATATGGAAACTAGGAGCTCGAAATTTGCTCTATAATAATAGTTACTCCATAATGTATCCCTTAATTTCTCTCCCTGTACGTTTATTTACTGCTAATTGTCGCGACAGAAAGTCAAATGAACCAAATCATTTCGGAATATATTATAATAATTAGCTGTGCCATAACAAAATCTCGTGAAATCGAATCTGTTTATAGACCATATCTTGATATTTGCTGACTAAGTGCCAAAAAGCCCAGGTATTTCCATTCCCTACGAAATATCATCTACTGCTAGCTCATTCATTACTAAATATCTCTTTCAACAAGTTGACTTTATCGTTGGCATTATCACTTGGCACCTAATCGAAGCCAATACATATTTAGCTTATTAATCAATAAGGCTTATTGATTACTTTAACTGTATCTTAATATCTGCACTGAAGCCTAACATTAAATAGGGAAATATATAAGCACACGTGACACTCGATCGATTTCAAGTTCACTCGAAGTTGTTCTATTTAATTTGGTTTACTTGTTACTTCAAAGGTTCGGTTACTTATCTTTTAGTTAACAGCAAAGCGAACAAACCAACGCGTCTGAGATACCTTAGTACCGGAGGGGAATTCGCGATACTTATCGCTGACTTAATAAAGTCATAAACTCAGATAGGTTCAATAAGTTCTCAGAATGCGCAAAAAATGAGAATAAAAAAGAGGGAAACAAGCTGAAAAAGCTTCCCACTTTGGCTGTGGCCATGCCTCGCTGAACAGCAAATATTTTTGGCCATACAAATTCAAGAAGAAATAAAGGAATACCCCAGTATAGGCGGGCATATGAGCTCGGGGAAACAGTTCCACACACATTCCTCGACGATTTGTCACGCCGAGATCGGAGTGCTGGAGAAAACGAAACTAAATGCGTTTTCCAAGACACAAACAAACAAATAATTTGAGCGTGGCTTTCCGGGGAGGGCAAAGGGTTCTCCGGCAATCAGAAGAAAAGTTGTTTGACCTCTTGACTGAATGACTGACTGACAGACGGCCTGGCTAACAGACTGCAACACATAAAATTGTTAAGCGACTGCATTTAAAAATTATTTCAGCTGCCAATAACAGAAACACGGCGAACAACGATGATTGGCCTGGGCACAGGGACTGAAACTGGGATTTGGATTGGGCTGAGAGCTGGATCTGAAGCTATAGACACTAGTTTACAAGGAAAATATATCTAAAAGCAAGAAATACTGAATATTTTTGTTGACTAAAATCTAAGAATGTTTTGCAGAATAACAAATTTAGGCTTTATTGTGTATAAATTTATATTAAATTCCTATAAGGAAAAATCTGCATTTTCACTAGTGAAACGTATAAACTTTAAGATATCTTAATAATACATTTAGATATCTTAATAACACTTTACCCCCTTTCAGTAAGACTTTGTTAACTAGTGAATAGACCCCGAAACAAGTTTGAACCGCACAGAGACAGAAAATTGTGTCACGTTTGTGTTTGAAACGGTTAAATGTTTGAGGAAAACACTGGAACACATTAAGAGGGACGAGAAGAAAGAGATCTGGAGGGAGCTCCGAAACGGGGGTACGATATCCCCCCATTCCATAGAGCTCGGAGCTCCGACACGTGCATACCGAGGCATAATGTGCGTGTGCGCTTGATTTATTGGACTCTCCGGCTGGACGATGGCCAGAACCGCGTCTGATTTCGTATGCAGCGGATGCCCCCAACTCTGTGCAGCCAAAGTCCAGGAATGCCAGCTCATTATGCTACCGTCCAGAGAGGGGAATAGGCAACCGGGAGGGAATGGTTCTTCACAGTTAATTATAACAATAGCAGCAAATCGCCTTTGGCAGCTCGTAATTGTCATAAGCCCCTGAGGAACGGAAATGGAGAAGCACTTCGGCGACACCACTACTAAGACCAGGAAATCGCCGACTATCGACTACCGCGTGTTCAGTTGGAAAATTCCCAGCTTACCATCTTGGAGCCGTGCCATTCGTAAGTGTCAATATGTTAATTGCCCCATGGGAAGAGGTGGAAACGGAGGAGCTGCCTCTGCGGATTGGGGTCAAGTCAGAAGTGGTCTACTAGCCGCGCCTGAGAGTGCATGGAAAATGCATCGGAACGGTAGCCACTCGAACAGAGGAAAGTGTTTTCGAGAAAATAATTAAGAGAGATTTTAATTATGCATATTACGGAGCAGAGCAGAGAAGGTGAGAGTGTCAGAAGAAGATTTATCGAAAGGAGAAAGAAATTATACAGCTTTCATTTGAAAAGTAATTTATGCAAATATTCTGAGTAATTATTTAATTAAAATTCATAGAGACTGACAAGAATAACAATAGAAATGCTTTGAGAATTAATCAAGAAACATTTACTTTGAAGTTCTTACACTGAAATTGTTTTAATATATATTCAGCTCTTCCAAGAGTAGCATTTAATAACAAAGAACTATGTTTTCAACTCGAGCAACAACAAGACCAACTAATTAAAATGTAATTTCCCCAATTAGTACCTGTAAAACTCCTACTAAAACCCCAACTATATGAGGAATCAGCTGACAACATCATAGAAATTAGCATTGAGCCTAAAACAAGAGTAAACATCTGATAACTGGCCGAGATAAAGGCCTCGTTCCACCGAACGTAATGTGAGTTGTTTTATAATTTATGTGCCTCATTTGGTCAGATAAATGCTATGTGTTACGTGGGAAAGTCACTGCGAGATCTCGGCGATCTCTCTCCTGCCCCAAATTACGCGCCATCGAAGGCAGCTCCGGGACGGATAGATCTACCTGAGAGGAATGCATCTCTCTGGGCATTTGACAAGACAAACGACAGAATCTCCGTGTTTAACATTTTGTCATTTTGATAGATCACCCAACACCTCTCCCTTTACATGGGGATCAGATCAGATCGGATCGGATGGGGTGGGATGGGATGGATGTGTCGTATACAGATGTGGTGGCCACAGGTCCATTTCCATCTTGCGGTTATTTTTGACTGCAGGCGGGCAGCATGAATTCTTACAAAATATCAGCAGACTGAAATACACACAATGCCCCGGCACATGTATATATTTATACAGATAGATCTTATATATATCTTTTATGTGGATATTCATTTGCTCTACTAATTTGCTGGTCTGTGTGAGTGCGTGACTAATATTTGAGTGCAGCGAGCAAAAAAAAAAATAAATGGGAAACAACTTGGCCACGATTTTGATGGTTATGCAATACAAATGACAACAAACGGCAACAACAATAATAATAATAATAATAAAGTTAAAATACTTTTTAGCCAAGATGAAGATGAAGGCAGGCGGACGGGGTAAAATGGCCCAGTTTTCAGGAGCTTCTGCTCTCAGCTGCGACAGTTTTCATCTCGAATTCAGGTCAAACATTTAACGAATTTCGATATTTCTATGTTATTTTTATTTTGGGGCCTGTAATAACTACAATATTCCGAATTTTTCGATTTTACATCTGACTTAAGGCATGTGTGGAGCTAATTTCAAAGCTGATGTCGACGAATTTGTAAAGAATTCTGAACGTCAAAAAAAAAGAGATGTTTTATGTATTCTCTTGTTTTTAATTTTGTGAAAAAATCAGAACTTAGGAGAGCCTGTGAAGAGCCACTTTTAAATTTAAATATACAGGAAATACGAATAAATAATTATAACTGATCATGAGTGCAAATATAGTAAAACGTACGTCACATAGAAAAGCTAACATAGATTTATCTTCATAATAGTCAGCTTAAAGTTATTGTTTTTTTTAAGCCTTAAATACATCATTGTAGAGTCTAAAAAAAAAAAACGAAAAATCCCCTAGACATTATTCATACTCTCCATTGACGGATGTTTGCCCAAATGTTCTGCTCAGACGATGATGAATGGAAAGTCAAGACCTGAAGCTGTTTGGGCAACGTGTTTAGTCATATCGCATGCCCAATTTTCTTTACGAGCGCTTTTCACTCAACAGCTCATCCCATTTGAATAACAATATTAAAGCGACAGCTCCGGCTTTTATTTGATTTTTATAATTTCCCGGCCTAATGAGCGACGCCAAGCCCGGCGCTGAGCCACCATTTAATGGTCTAATAAACAATGCGCTTTATCGCCGCATCTTCGGCGTCTTCGGACGTGTTTTCACTTTAGCCATGATAAATTGCTTACAAACAAATTTTGGTATTTGAGGTTTTTTATGTATGTATTTGTTTGCCGATTGCATCTGCCATCTGCCAAGTCAGGTAGAGCGAGGGAAAAAGACGGACAGCCAGGCATTTTCCAGCATAAATCACATTTGACGACTCACACTGCAAACTGAGTTTATCGAGGAGAGGAGGAGGTAGAAATCAACAAGCCCCGTATTAATTTTATGCAGATTTTATGCAACCATCCCGTTTAAATGTTGCACACGCTTGATAAATTGCCGATGGCTTTGGTTATCTGCTGGGACTCGGATGGGTCTTCAGTTTCGGATTTCGGGTTTCGGGGGAGTGTCCGAGACACATCCAACCCCAGCTCCAGACCCCAACTCGGTTTGAGTGTTAAATTATGGCTCTTGTGGCGACGGCGACGGGGCAAGGTCAAGTTGAGGTTGATTGATTCGAAATGCAATTTCAAACGCTGAATAGTTATTGCTGATAGAAATGTGGAAGAAAAAGAGCCGGAATCCGCCTCCTCCTACTTACAAGACGGCAATCAAGGTCGCAGTGTTTCTCAATAACCTCGGCGCGATGCTGTAATCAGCTTTTTTCACTCGACATTGTATTTATAAACATTCTGCGGCAACAAAACCGCAAATTGTTTCCCCAACCTCAAGCCAAAGCAAATCAATTCAAGGCAAAGCGATCCCTTACAAAAGATCGCTGATCCAGGGAGAGCCACGTAAAGCCGACTTGTTTCACTTAATTGCTTTTATGGACATTTTTCTTGCCGTAAACTTTTTATGGTCGCACAATCAAACTACTTTGCATTTTATGAACCCTTTGGTGGCATTTTCCCGGAGCCCCACGGGTGCATCGGCCCGGCCATCAACCGCCAGCCGTCAGCTTTTATGACGACCATTGAAAGCCATTGAGATGGCTGAACCCGCGATAAAAATCACTGAAAATTTGTTGAACTTCACTGATAAGCCCAGACCAATGTCAAGTTATCACTTCATTAGAGGCCAGTCGTTACGAGGGCGGAATATAGTTGTTTTTCTGAGGCCTAGGGCCTTTAAAAAGGTAAGAAAAAACGGTGTGTTTGATTTATAGGAAGTTGTTTACTTAGTCCAAATGAAGTGACAGCTCATTTGATTGAAATAGGGGTTTCTGACGGCTTCTGATGCCTTACGAAACATGCCCAAAGTTAATTTATTTTCTAAAAACCCTTACGTATTCTTCGCTCTGAGGATTATTCATGTTTCTAGCTCAAGCGAAAATCAATAAAAATAAAGACATATTTTGTAGCTAGAACAGCCTTGACCCGGAAACCAAAACATCGGCAGTGCAATATTCTGTAGTGCAATATGTCAATGTTAGAGACTCAGAAAATACAGCCAGTGTATTCGGAATCCATGTCAATGAAAGTGAGAAGAAAAACCGAGGCAGGGCGGCGAATAAATCAATAAAGTTTAGTGGCTCGGACGGACCTTCGTGCTAATGGGTTATTTATTTTCCCGGCCGATGTGCATGTAGCAGCGAGTGCCTTCGGTGGCGTGTACTAAGCCACTGACCTCAATAGCACTTAGCATTTAGCAACCGGCGCCGAAGAAACCGAACTGTGGAGTTTTACCATTTTTTCGGGGTGTGGTTGCAGCACCGACACTTTCATTGTTTGGCCAACGCTTTATCGGCCAAGCACATACATATATCCATCATAGAGGGCTCTCTATGAGGGGAAAATGCAAAAAAGAGGGAATTACTCACTAATGCGCTTTGTCTGCCAACTTGATTGTTAGTTAATGAGCTAAGCGAGTTTTTCAACAGCCGGATAACAGACGAGACAACGGGCTTTTCGGGGCTTTCGGCTCTTTACATAAGCCAGGAGATACGGATTCCCACGCAATTGAGGCAAAGCCGATTACAGATCATATGCATTCAGCGTAATTTGGCATTAAGACGGGCATTATAATTAGCTGTCAGTGGTTCGGCTGATAGGCGAATTAGATCCCCAGCTAACAGAGCAAAAAAGGCCGCACACCTGAACTCACCTTGACTTTGCTTAGTCAACGAACACGACTCCAACTCGGTAGCCAGATAAGCGCTGGAAGATAACGCATAAACTAAGCGAAAAGCGAAAAATGCTGAAGAAATAAGCCCAAGAAATGGCTGAAAGGCAGCCGGCCCAGAGAGTGAGATATATGTATGCGGCTATGACGGTGGAGTTTTCCCCGACTTGAGATCTTTTTCTCGGGGCTTAACTAAGTGCTGGACGGTGTTCGGTCTCTGCTCCTTGCGCAGCACAATTAAAAAATTGGATTAGCGAATGCAGGCGAGAAAAAGCAGGGCTGAGCGGAGCAGAGCAAAGAGTGAAAAGTCGCGTGGAGGGAGCTGAAAAACCCTTGCTGAAACTAAAGCTAAATCTGAAGTGTCCGCGGTTGGCACGTCAACAGGCAGCCGACGTCGGCGCTGGCAGATTACGCCGGCAGATAATTAAAATCGTAACTACGTTTACGACGGACCTGGCACAGTGGGTGCTTCGAGTCTACAACCGTTTTTTGGCAAGAGTTCAGCGACGCAGCTGCCACTTTTGGCACGAAAGGCAAAAAAAGTGGATCTGTTTTTTGTATGATGTCAAACTTTTTCATGGCACTACGTGGGTTTCAGCTAATTTATAAGTTAACACATTCGATAAAGCTGTAACGTAATCTGGAATTGTTTTTTTTTTGACAAACAAGTTAAAACTAAATTTATTTGTTACGAATTAAATAAGGATTTAAGCTGTTCTACATTGATAAAAATATTTATTCCATAAAAAATTAAACTCTTAAAGAGAAAATCACGAGAATATTACCTATAAACTTTAATTGTATTCATCTTATAATTAAGAGTTCTTCAAACGAAGTACAGTAACTAGTTTTTAATTAATCCACATTCCTGTAGTCTGATCTCAACTGAAATAACCTTTTCCATATTCTCACATCTCCATAATGCCGTTTTCGCACGTTTCTTTGCAAAATCGGTGCACCGAATTTCACAACCCACTGTAATTCGCGGTGCTTGTGTCTATAACTAAATAGAAGCTCTTCTGTCGTACTTCGTACTTAGCGCACTAACCGCGTTGAAATGGGGTTTGCTCACCCCCGCCAGCCCCGTCCAGGGGCTCCCCCTCGCACAGCTGCTCTTTTATTTTAGCTTTATTATTTCTTCTTTTTTGCACAGTAGATAGAGCCAACAGAATTAACTTATTCTGTTTCGCCATAATAAATTCCATAGCATTCTCTATTTGCATATTAAAAAGTAAATAAATGCTGAGCAGGAGGAGCACGAGCAGATGGAGGAGAAGAACTAGACTATGTTTTAGTGCTGGATGGGATTTAGTTGAGTTGGTCATGTGCCCGATTATACGTACTGCGGAGGGGAGTGTAGTGGGGGTAATATAGTGCAATCAAGCCTCTAATTGAGCGACAGTCTAGGGCCTTGGTATTTGGGGCACTACAATGAAGCTAATTTGCTGTCAATAATTTGTGGGTTACCAGGTGACAGATGGCAATGCAGAGGCAAATGCAGATGCTTACAAACACAGTAAGAAAAGATAAATTAGCCACCAATTCAGGTCAATTTAATCTTTCGAGAAATGTTATTATGATGTAAAAGATTTCTAACTAACTTTAGGATGTCTTTTTTATATTTAAGAGACCCCAAATGATATCCATTTCGCTCCTGTGTAGCCACTGACAGAGAAAGCACGATCACTTGACGCCTTTGGGGGCAATTTCCCCGTTAATGGGTGAAAATAAATAATATTTCTCAGCTCGTAATTTGGCAAAAACTGCGCCGAAGATTTGCTTCCTTGTCGAAGACAACAAGCGAGTCCCGCTCGCAGAAGAAAGAAGCCCGGAGAGACCGGAGACTGGGACTTATATCGAGATTTATTTGCACAATTCCGGTTTTGGGCCCCTTTCGTTCCCTCCTGATTTTTTGTATATTTCAATTTTTACTACCACTATTTGCTATGTGGCTTCTTCGCAGGGAGACAGATCCTCAATAGGTGTGAGTTGGAGCAGTCGGAGTGCGACAGAGAGGCGCAGACAGTGTGTCCTTCTCTGCCCCGGACGAACCAGTTGACAAAGAGGAAGTGGGGACAGAGCGAGACGGAGCGAGACAGCTGTTCCCCGAAACTGAAGAACTTTTGACACTGAACTTAGCGCCCACAGTGGAGCCTCGATTGAGACGACTCTTGGGGAACTTCGGAGCTCGGGCGCGGATTATGATGTTCCGGTGCTGACTTTGACACAGTGACACGCAGAAAATCGATAATCCTTCAAAATAAATTGCAATTTTATGTGGGCTAGTTAGCAATATTTAACGATGTTTCCGCCTCTTCTTCCACAATACGCTTCGCACAATTATCGCTGATTTGTTTTATCTATTTTGTTGCTCTTTTGTTTTTTTCGAATTTTTGTTAATCACTTATGACTTTTGTTAAGCCTTTCGTATTACCAATTGTTGTAGCAACTAAGGCAGTTAAAATACTATAAACGTTGCCCTCAACAACAACAAGAACGGCACAACACACGCAGGTGTCTCCGGGGTGGGCGGAAGAGGGAGGGCGACGCGCGCAGCTGAGCGACGGTTGCCTCGCTCGGCGGTTTATCCGTTTTGTTTTCACCCGCGACGACCACGACGGCGGCGAAGGCGAGTCGAAGCGACTGAACTTGAGCGCGTTCGCTGGGGAACTGAACCAACCGAGTCCAACTGAGTCCAACTGAACGGAACGCCAAAGCAGCGAGCGAGCCGCAGGAGAAGAAGAAGAAGGCAGTGCCAAAAGTGCAAGAAGAAGCGGCGGACGGAGAGAGCACAAGAGACCGAGAGAGAAAGACAGCGTGGTACACTAAAAGAAAAATATGAATCCAGGGAGGAATTAAAAAAAAATCTACAATGAGAAATTCTTTGAGCTTCAAATCTTTCTCTTTTATTTTTGATTAAATGAATAGCGTAATGTTACCTAATGGTGAAAACTAAATCTGATTTCAAATATACTGATAGACGCGGAAATTCTGCCAAAAAGTATGCTACGAAATTGTAGCATTGCAAAAAATTAAGTATACGACACCATTTTATTGCAAAATTTGATAACAATTCCCACGTGTTACAAAATGTAAGTCATTTGAAATAAAAAATAGTAATAATATACAAATTATTTCAAAAAATGTTTATTGATAGAATGCTAAAAGATGTCAAAAAGTGTGTACATTTTTGAATGACGAAAATTAAGTATACGTTAAGTAAACATTAAGTATACGTTAGGTATATTGGTATGATTTTCAACAGATTTCGGGATTATACTGACTTTAGTATCACGCATTTAATTTTATTTAAAAATAGTTTAATAATTAATAAGATTTTTTCATTGAAATGTAATAACTAAAAATAATAAAAATTGTTTACGAAAATAGATTTCCCATAAATAGTTAATTATAAAGTTGTACATTAATTTAATAATTAAACTGCAATTATTGATATTTTTATTCATTACAAAGTAAATATGCACAGTACAATTTATTTTAAATAAATTAGAAAATTGCAATAACTATTTATAAAATATTGGCAAAATTTAAAGCGTTTAAAAAAGTGGCATCTAGCCTAATCTCAGAGTAAAAGTAATTATGTTCAAAGGCTATAATTTTCAAAAAATATGCAAACTTTCCATATTGTAGCAATTGAAATTTACTTTTCCGAATTCTTTCAGTGTATACGTAAGCACAAGATGTTCAGGTAAGAAAACGCCTCGATTGCGTGACGTAAGCAAGACGTAAGGCGCTTGAGGCAGGTTGCGAGCGTGGTGAGTTGCTAAGTTTTGTGTGTTCGATGTGATTGGGCGCATGTGTGCGTGAGTGAGTGTGGTCAGGTGAGTGGCTGCAACATTGTTGCTATTTAGCCCGGTGTTTATCTCTCTAATTGAACATACACTATACCAAATATTAGGTTAATTTATGATCGTAGTGATAAATTGGGAATCAATCTCAAACTAAGACTAGGGAAGCAAAATAATTAACTTTAAATTAAATTTGAAAATGTTTTTCAGCGTTTCTAAAAGTAATTTTAAACGCATTTTCATACATTTCTTAGAAGACAAGTAGGTCTTAAGGTCACAATATCAATATATTTCTTTTTTTTTAGATTTATATTTTATTGTTCAGACTTCTTTTTCTTTGTGCAACATACAACTTACAAGTGCTCCCCATGTGCGGGCCTAAAAATAGCTTGGTGGCGCGTGTGCCACAATTTGGCCTTATCGTTGATGGAGCGTTAGCCTATCATTAGCCGGACTTTATGCAGGGCCTCAGACTAAGACTCCGACTAAGACTGCAACTAAGACTTCGAGTGCAGCTCGCCCGCTGTGTTCGCTGGGCGCTGACTTTTCGCGGTGGGTGTGTGCCGCCGCCTCGTGCAAGGTTGCGATTATGGGCAATGAATTTTGGGTGCGGGCAGTGGATTTACAAGTGCCATTCTTTGGGTATTCGATCCAGATCCAGATGCAGTGCGGGAGGTGGCCGACTAATGGCTAATGGCCGCACATTCGATATGCTACTTAATTGCAAATCGATAGCTGCAAATGGCGATGGTAATGGCAGGTCATCAAAAGAGTAAATAGTTTAGGGAAAGGAAATACTTGCAGCTCAATAATGCCAGTTTTCTATATCAATAAAGAATAATAACAAACTCCACTTTTTTATGAAATAAAAACTATTTAAAGGCGGATCTCCTGAGAAACCTTAACAGATATTTCGTTCATTTAACTACTCTGGATTTTTCCCCAGCAGGTCAAAGACGTCACTTAAACAGACGTCTCCATTATCAAACGCCGACTCAAGCTTGAAAAATGAGTAAGCCACTATAAAAGCAAAGTACATGAGCTGATAATATAGTTGTCTTTGCCGAACCAACAATTGCCTTGAAACAAAAAACCAAAACCAAGACAGCATCAGGAGAGGGAGGAACGGGGAATACTTGAACCTGAGTCATCAAGAGATCGTCGCAACATTTTTGTGCTTTTTTTCTTGTTGCCATTAAAATTGTGTTTATTTGTGCGAGCGGCGATAAATGAAAACTAAATGTCTCTTATAATGTAATTTGGGTAATTTCTGCTGTGGCGTTGCTCGACTCTTGTTTTGTTTTGGTTTCACGCATCAATGCCAGATGCTATTTTCGGGCAGCGAATCACTTGGGTTCAGAGGTGACAACACAGAGCTTTTCTAGGGAATTGCCGTCTTGATAGGTTTTTATGGCGGGTTGAATGGACTTTCGATTTTTAATGGCGACTTTTTTTCCGGCGACTTTTGCTTTTATGGCCACACATTTGGCGGAACAAAGTCAACAATTACCTTAAGGTACGAGTGTGTTTCGCATTTAAGAAGCGAAATGAACAAACAAATATTTGCAAGCGGTATTTGAACGCCCCTCGTTGACCCCTCGGACCCCCATCCGGAAATATATTTTACAGTTTACAGTTAGAGCTTCTTTGCCCCCTTGATTTGGCTTTATGGTCGTGTTAATTGCATTATGACCCATTTCAGCCGAGAGTTGTTCTCGCTGTTCCCTTGCCCTCGTTGTTGGTGTTAATGTGTGTGGCTTTGTGTGGCCAGCAAACTGGAGCGCGATTCTGGATCCGGAATCCCAGGCCAAATCCCGGCAAGGAAGCCACAGCCCCAAGCCGACGACTGAATGTAATTAAGATAAAATTTGTGTGCTCATGTTTTCATTCTGTGTGTGTCTGCTGTTCCGCGTTTTGTTCTGACATCGCTGCACTTTGTTGTATTTGCATTCATACCCATTTTGGTGGGGATTATATGGGTATATTCAGGCAGAGAATAAATAAAATCGAAGAGAAGATTCTGATCTATAGAAGGGGTAATACTTTACTGATTTCTTGCATTTTTAGTTAAGAATGATGCTTACTTGCTTAATAGCTGAGAGAACTGTACTGCAATTACAAATATATCTTAAAGTTTGCTATAATAACTTGTTTTAAAATTTTTGGCTAACATTAGGGTTTTAAGTTTAATAATTATAAAGAGCTAATTAACTTAAGATTCAACCGAATATATCAGGAATTTTGAAATTTACCAGCATATTTTTAATCACTTTTTAAGAACATAAAACTCCCTGTGTTTTCTGAGTCACATTACAAGGCTGCTTACAATCTGGGGATATTTTAAATGAATTTAATTTAATTACACACAACTAGAGGTCATTAAAAAGTCGTATATCACACCGCAAAAACGTTCTTATTGTTTGTGATTTTTGTTATTTTCAGAGCACCAGAGACCGGCGACTGACTCACAGACCCCTCAATCTGCCGCAGCCACTTGAGGGCTGTCACTCAAGACCGAATCTGGCGGCGATGCCGGAGGTGATAACTGCACCACTGCACCACAGCACCACCGAATCACCACCAGCAAATGGGTGTGGGTGCGCGCACCTTGGCTCGCCCTGGCCTGCCCTTTGTCGTTCCGGGTATTTAAATTGAAATTGAACGCCCAGCTGCGGCAGGTAAGCGATACGGGGCGGCGAGTGTCAAAAGTTCTGCGATAAGTGAAAGGTACGAGGTGTGGGTCTCTAGCTATATCGATATATCTCACCGATAAGTGCAGGGCAGGACGCTGGGATATTAAATATTTTCGGTTTTAGCCTCAAACGTAGTTCTCAGAGAAAGTTGGTCAAAGTGAAACATAAGAATTATTTGCAGTGACACAGCAAGCGTTGAAAAATATATTGTGGATCGAGGAATTGATTAAATTAAAAATTGAAATATTGTTTTAGGAATATTTAATCAAAATAATATTTAATATATTTAGAAAAACCTCAAAGCTCAAATAGCAAATTTAATTAAAGAAATGTTATTAAGAATGTAAGGAATTTATTTTTTCTTACGATTTAAAGCTGTAAATATGCTAATAAACACCTCCACAGATAAACAAAGAACTGTTCATGGAACTAATATACCCTTTCTCTATATATTTCCCAAAATCTTAGGGTATTTGTATAAATAAACCAAAGTGTAGGCGGCAGTCGATATCGTAACAAGACGGGCAGGCTGCCAAAACGCTTGCAATCTGCCTAGAAATCTGTGGAAATTCGAGGGGTGGGGGCTGGTCTATGGGGGTGGACACTTACCCGGCGATGCTGTTGCTGTTGCTGATGCTGCTGGTGTTGTGGTTGTTGTTGTTGTTGCTTAGGTGGCTCGTAAAAGCTGCTGCCACTCTCCAACCACTCGACATCGCTGCAAGATCGAAATATAGAGAGAGAGATCAGACAGAAGCAACCACATGTTGAGCAAATTCACCACACAACAAACAGGGAAAGCTCTCTCTAAAAAGCTTACTATCTAGCATTATTTTCTCCTAATTTTCCTATTCTCTGAAGATACATATATGTAGGTGGCCAAAATCTCACCTGAGGAATTTAAGAATCTATGTACTTTCAACCTTGTAAGTTGGCAAACATAAAAAATCCGATAAATAGCTTTAGTTTTTTGTTTCCTATTTACTTATAAAAACGATTTCTTGCTGTATATTTAATGGGTAATACGAAGTATTTATAAAAGTGATTTAATAATATATATTATATTTTTTAACATACAGTTTCTTTTTAGCTTTATTTTTTACTTTACTCTGCAAAAGGTCAGTATTTTTAGAAAGAAAAATTTGCATTTTGTAGATGTATAGAAAAAATAATTCAACTCTTGACAATGGCAAAGTCCCTATACATTAAAAAAACCTATATTATTTTATTAATAAATAATGCAGCACTTATTGATAAAAACAAATTAAGTTCAGGAACTCTTTATAATATATATATTATTAAATTTACTTCAAAAACTCACCGCTGCATTCGCTGGATGACCGGCAGCTGGGCCGTGCTGTCGTGGATTCGCACCTGGTCAGGTGTCACCTCCTCCAGGAGGAACATGTTCTTGCTGGCCAGCGGGGTGAGCTCGCTCTCCGCCGGATTGGGGTTGCTGTAGAAGAGCGGACTGAGGGGTCGACAGGCGCCGCCCAGTAACTCATCGATGTTCTGATGGCGCGAGATGAAGAGTTTTTCGCCGGCTCGGCGACTTTGCGGGGAGAAGCGCGGCTGGAGGGTGGGGAGTGTGTACGGTGGGGTGAGGGAGTGGGAGTGCGAATGGGTGGGGGTGGGTGGCTGTGGCAGTGGGGGCTCCTGCACCTTCGACCTTGGAATGTTGTCGTAGGGCGAGGGACAGCGCACGGGACTGGCGCACTGACCCAGCGGCACTGGACGCTCGGAGTAGGCGTTGAAGTCAAAGGAGCTGCTTAGCTCGTGTGGAACATCCGCCATAGGTTGGCCGAGGCTCTGCCTCAGGTCCACCTCATCCCGGGACACTGCCTGCTCCTCGTCATCGCTGCTGGCCGCAGCTGGGAGCTTGCTGGTCTCGGGCTCGTCTTGGAGCCACCAGGCTCGTTCCCCGGACTCCCAGTGCTTGATGATGCGCGGCGGTGGCGTAGGCGGCTTCACCGGTGGCGGTTCGTTCTCCTTTTCTTCCTGGGCCTGCTCCTCCGGCTGATCCTGCCACCAGGCTCGCTCGCCAGACTCCACGCGCTGTACGTTAAATAGTTTCTTCGCAGGACCGGACAGCCACCAGGGATTGGAGCCGCCACCCTTTGAACTGCCATTAGTACTCTTGGAGGCTCCTCCGCTCTTGGAGCTGCGGCTGCCATTCGAAGGCAATTTGAGGGTCACCTCCACATGGGGTTCGCTGTTATTGTTGCTACTGTTAGGATCTCCGTTCTCCCTAGGGGACTTGTGACCCTCCTCCTCCTGCAGCCACCAAGCATCCTTTTCCGGAGAGAGCCTGCTTCTGGGCATTGCCTTCACCTGGCTGCTGCTAGAGTCCTGCTCCTCTTGGCTCCACCAGGTGCCCTTGCTCACTTCCTGGGCATCGTCATCCAGTGTGTTCAGGGTCTCCTCCGCCAGCGTGTCGTCGTCATCCCCGTTCTCGTCGCGCTGCAGCCACCAGGCCTGCTCCTCGCCAGAATCGATGTGTCTCAGCCTGTACGGGGGCATCTCTGTCCGGTTGTTGTGGTCCAAAGCAGAGGCTGTGTTTATCTGCAAGCTGGTGTCCTGCCACCAACTGGGCTCGTCCTGTTCCGAAGTGGTCAGACTGGCCGTGGTCGTTAGACTCGTGTCCTGGGTGTCCCTGGTGCTAACCGTGCTCGTGGGCAATCTGGTTCCCGATCCCGTTCCCGTTGTGGTTTCTCGAGGGCAGCGTGTGCTCGAGCTCAGGGAATTCGTTGTGGGTGAAATGGGATTTGCTTCGCTCGATGGCGTCGTTCGCGGTTCGTTCGTTCGCAGGTCTGTGGTCAGACTGTTCGCCGATATCTTCGAGATCTTCGAGAATCCCGAGATCGCCGGCAGCGAAAGAGCCTCCGGTTCGCCGGAGCTCTCGGAGCTTTCGAGGAAGATCGGCTCGTTATTTGCGTCTTGCTGACGGCTGGCGAAAAAATTCGACACCGCCGAGAGCTTCTTCAGTCGCGTCTGTGTCGCTGGCACCACCTCAACCACGCCGGGCGGTGGTGACTCAGCGGCGGTGGTGGTTCCTATGGGCTTGTGGGCGGCGGTGACCTTGCCAGCGGCGGTCTTCTTCTTGGCCTGCTTTTTCACACTCTTCACCCGCTGCTGATCGCTGTCCGAAGCGGAGGCGGTGGCCGAGGATGAGTTGCCCGTGGTGGACTCGCTGCAGGATTTGTGGGCTTTTGGCTTGGTGCCTGATACTCCTGAAGCCTTGCCATTGCTTAGCTTTCCAGATTTCTTGGAGGATCCTCCGGAAGCCAGACTTCCCTCCGACCCGGCACTGGGTGAGCGCTCTAGACTGCTCCCGTTGGTCAGGTCCTCGGACTCGCCACCACTACTGGGAGTCCGCGACTTCCTTGGCCTATCCGTGGGTCCCACGTTCAGGGACGACTTCCGGAAGTCCTTGTTGGGCCACTTGACAGCGGAGCTACCCGAACTGGAGCTGCAGGTCTTGGTGGGCGAGTCCGCCTTGCTGGGTGGAGCCGGTGGCTTGTTCACCAGATTCTCGACCGAAGATTGGCGGGAGTTCAAGCGTACGGCTTTCGGTGGCGACAGCTTGGACTTTGTGGACTTTGAAGAGCCATTGGATCTGGGCGGAGAAGCTGCTTCCAGGAATTTCGGAGAGCAACCATTGCTTCGGGGAGGGGATAAGGCTTCCGTTGATCTTGCTGAACTCACAGAGCCATTGGTTCTAGGTGGAGACACAGCTTCTGGGGACTTTGAGGAGCCATTGGTTCTCGGAGGAGATAAGGCTTCAGAGGATTTGGCTGAACTCACAGTGCCATTGGTTCTCGGAGGGGATAGGGCTTCAGAGGACTTTGCCGAGCTTACAGAACCATTGGTTCTAGCCGGAGATACTGCCTCTGGGATGGGTTGACTTAGTTTTCCCTCACTCAACGGACTGGACTTGCCCGAGCCCGAGCTATGGGGACTGGCGCTGTACCGCAAACTGCTGATCCGATCCCGATGGGGACTGTAAGTAGAGCTGAGACTACTCCCGCCGGCACTGTAGCGGAGATATCGAGTAGGGTCGTCCATGCGATCTGATTGAATCTCCTGGTCGACGGTGGGTCTTCTTTTAGTGGATCGCTGGATGGTCTTTTCTATGGTTTTCGCGGGATCAATGCGACGGGTGCGCTGTACAGTGGTGCTGCCAGGTAGGGTGGGTGAAGTGGCTCTGGTGACCACCGAGACGCTTATGAAGGTTTCGGGGGCTTCAGCCTCACCATTGGAAGCTACCTGTTCCTCCAGCTGTTTCTCAGAAGATTTTTCCCTGCCCTCGGTGACTACTTCAGTAGTCTTCTCCTCAATCTCCAGTTCCTTTTCCTTCTCTCGCTCCCTCTCCCGACTGGCCTTGGCCCTGCTGGCAGTTCTCGCATGGAAGTCACTGGTGGTCAGATAGGATATGGCACTCCCATTCCCCGAGATGCGTGAGGCCGTGCCACCATAGCGACTGCTGTAGCCGTTCCGTGAGGCGGATGAGGATGAACTGGATGGTGTATTGCCTCCACGGTATGTGGCACCCAATTTGCTTCTGGCAGTGTCTATGACGGGACTCGGGTCCCGGGACTTGTTTCGATTTGTGTGCTCCAGGGCCACCGGACTGGGATCCCGGGATCGTCCATATTTACCCAGGGAGCTGGTGCCCGCACCGGTGTATCTCTTGACCGGACTGGTCCGCTCACTGGGAGCTGTTTCTTTGGGATCTGTCTTGGCATAGCGGCTCACGTAACTGGTCACCGGAGAGGTGCTGGCAGTGCTCGGTGGCGGATCTCTTTTCAGGCGGTAAGTTCCGCCGGAAAACGAGGGCCTGTAGGCGCTGGGCGTGGCTAGTGATGTGTAGCGCGATGTGGAGTCTCCGGTTGAGCCGTACTAAGGGAAGATGGGGTTAATTATAAAGGTAATTTAAATATTTTATGGAGTACGCACCGAAGAACTTCCCGGTTTATAGGAGCTGCCCAGGCTGGTTTTCCAGGGAGTCTGAAAAAAAGTGGGAAACAGAAACAAATTAATGCATTTGGTAATAATAAATATCTTAAATTTAAAAAAAACAACTATTACAAAAGATTAAAAAGAAATGCAGAACCAAATCTTACAAAATAAGACTAATTTTCTCAGTGATTCTCAATAGAAAATAATGAATAAGTGATTTCTGGCAGAGCTCTCCTTGTGGCCTCTGCAGCTCTCCTCCTCGGGATGTGCCTGCACTCATTCAAAGAAAATTGAAACTGATGGGCAATCACATGGCTTTGATTGATTGGCGCCCTAAGAGTCCGAAACCAATTGACTCCGGGGAAAATCTCAAGAAAAACAATGCAATGTAGAGCACATTGCTCTCCTACTCCGCTGATGCGCCGCCACCTTCTCCATTTTCCAGGGGAATTTCCTCAATCGGCCGTGCACTCGACAATTATTCGCACGCATTTCATCATCGTCAGCGGAGGAGCAACATCACCGCCACACCAACAACGGCAGCAGCAGCAGCTGCAACATCAGGCACATCAGCAACATCAACACCATCGGTGGATGCCAAAGAATCTCAAGACCCCATATAGCCCCGGCCCGATATCGCCGTTGGACTATTTGTGTGTTTTGGGCTGCGCCGCCTCTTTGAACTCGCCCATTGCAGTCTCCCTCGGTTTGGGATTGGGATTGGGATTGGGACTCTGCTGATGCTGCTGCGTCTATTTCATTTTCAATTAAATGGCGCTGTAGCACGCGTTTTTCAATTAATTTGGACGTGTAAACAGATTCATTTCGATTATTTCAACATCTGCCTTCCAATCTCGGCCGCAGCGCATTAGACATCAGGCATTAGATTGGCCTCGTCCACCGAGACAGGTTAAGTTCTCCCCCAGAAGATGTAGTGAATATTGCGACCACCACTTTGCCCTTTTGCTCAGAGAGATATGTATATATTTATCTCTCGCGATCAGACAACCATTTAAAATTGCAAAATTCACGTCGCCGATTTACAGATTTTTGGCAACCAGCACTCGCTTTGGCCAATTATTGCAGACGATCTCAAATGAGCAGTTGAAATGCTGTTGAACCCAGATCTGTTAAAAGAAATAGGGTGTTTTGGGATAAATCAATATGTGAACTGATTTGTGACCGTAAAAAATCTATTGCATTATTAAGTCAAAGTATATTGGTTAAATGTCTTAAGTAATATATCAGGTTAATAAACCCAGTCAATCAGTTGATAGATATTTTTAAAACTGATTACTTTAACCTTCCGTGTTGAACTCCCATGATTTTAATGGAATTCGCCCATGAAAATGCAGTTGAGGCATTTTCCAGAGTTTCCACTCCCTGGTGGCGCCAGTCGGCGCGGATGACAACTATCAGGGGATACAAAATAATATTATTTTTATTACATTCTCCAGCGGCCGCCCAATGGGAAGAATAGCTAACCGAGCGAGAGTGAGAGCGAGAGAGGAAGACAGGCAGGCAGGCTGACAGACAGACGGACAGTCGCTGCTAATTGTTTTCGCCCAGTGAAATGGAATGCCAAACACACAAATAGCCCAACAATGTGCAAAACAAGCAAACGGAGACACTCAGCCGGCGGAGGCTGATGATGATCGGGGATGTCTACGGATGGATCTCCTCTGGAATGGGAATCGGTTTGCCATGTGTACTTTGTCCGGGGAGTGCTGCTGCACTTCTCCTGACAGCGTTATTATGCGGTCTCAATTAGAGATCGGGGATCGCAAATCGGAGTACCAGGAGCAGGATGCACTGTAATGCGTCTGTCTGTCATTCGCCGGGGTCCATAAATCGCAGCCAGGAAAGCCATCCACTCACAGGGTATATAGACTGTGACCTCACATGATTTGAAGTGGCGACTGAAAATTCGCGTGCCAGACAAATGATTTATTTATAAATGCTTTTCTAGTTTCCCCTGTCAAAAGTGTGGAAAAATGCGTTTCACGAAACTAAAATGTGTAAAGATGAAGCGAACTTAAAAGTAAAAGAGACACAATGCATTCAAAACCTAATGTTAAGTGCAACATAGTGTTTTTAGATATTTTAAAAGGGAATATATATATTAAAATATTATTTTATATTGAATTAAATATCGTTAAAAACTAGGCTCCAATGGGTAAATGCACCTTTACGACACGATGACCAATAATAAAACCCTTTTTCAATATTATAATTATATAACATTATGTGGTTTGTAAGAAATAAGTCAAATATAAATCATATTTGATAGAAAATTAACACCAAAAAACATTGGAACACATAACACTACTTGAAAACATAACATATTTTAACATTCCTTGTAAGCAGACTAATCTCAAGTAAGCAGAGACTCAGAAGTAAAAAAGTAATATATTCTATACATTAAACAATAAAGTCCCGTAATATTTATTACAATATTGTGGCACCACATTGTTTTACTTCATTCGTTGGTAAAGCTTTCCTACAAACTATAAGCTCAAATAAAATAATTCTTGACCATATCTAATTTTATTTAATTTATTACAAAGTGTATTAACCTTTCCAAAATAGCAACATGATATTCTTGAAGCCGATTCGATATATTGATTTAAAAATATTCGTGTGTTCAGGGGCTTGCTAGGTCACGATCACATTTTGCAAAATTTTTGGTGAGCTCTCCAGGTACTGGGCTGGGGTCCTATCGCTGCTTGGATTTCTTTTTCTTATCGCCAGGTTCTTGTTTTCGATCTAGATTCCTTTCCCGGTCCCGACCACGCTGTGGCGGCGGCAGAGGAGGATCCTCTTTGGTCTCCTTTGGGGGCTCCTCTTTGGGTTCCGACTTCGATTCCGAATTGGGTTCCATCTTGGGCTCGTGGCTTTGTTTTGAATCCAGTTCCTTGGCGTCGGTACCCACGAGGCCCAGGTTGCGGGTCTCCGGCACGAAGGGATCCCAGAACGGGGGCAGGGGCGGATACCTGTCCATCGCATCCCGCATGGCGCGCATTCCCAGCTCAAGGGCGCAGTCCATGGAGCTGCGCTCCGGCGGCTCCTTGGTGAAGGGCCCATTGAAGTGCACATAGATGTCGCCCTGGGCGGCCAAGTCCAGGCCGTAGGTGGTCAGGTCCTCGCCGAAGACCAGCTGCGTGGCGCCCGGCTCCGTGACCGTGCTCCGAATGGCGGCCAGCAGCCCGGTCATTCCAAAGCTGTCGTTCAGCATTGTGGCCGGAATTTGGGTGAAGTGTCCGTCGGGTGTGCTCTGGATTCCCGGACAGCCGCATCCTTGGGAAGTGGATGCAGACACGGAGGTCGAGGAGGAGGCAGTCCCGGTTGCATCGGCGGGCGCATCCTTTGGCTGGTAACCATTTTCGTACGAGGGCTGGCCGAACACGTCAGCGAACGTGGGCAGCTGGCCCAGGGGCGGTTTTTCAAAGACCTCCGGGAAGAGCTTGTATTCCGCCTCATTGTTAACCTCGCCACTGGAAGTGGAGACCGCCTCGGGCGACTCCTCGCCGGACACCTCCTCTCTGAGCGGCTCCGACTTGGGGGGCTCCGGCAGGGTGGGCGGGAGTGGTGGCTCCGCCTTTGGGCGAGTGTTCAGCCCGGCGGTCTCCTGGTTCTTCTTCCTCAGAGCCATCGAGGGATTCATCTTACGGCGGGGACGACGACGACGCGGCATTTTTGAGGCTGTCTAGTGTTTTCTTACTGGGAAAGGCAGAAAAAATCGGAAAAGTGGGGGGCGGAAACTGTGACTGTACCTGTTCGTCCGACTGAAATTATAAAACACCGATTTGACTTGACAAGCGTCCGGCACCGTTTTCCCTTCTCTCTCTCTGACAATTTTGATATAGCTTGGCAATCATTTCAAAAGGAACTAGATCTGACATTTTATATTGTAAAATTCCTAGCTACTTGATTACTAAAATTAATGAAATATCACAAAAATATTCAAACAAGGTAGGTGATTGCAGTTTTTAAAATTTAACCAAAAGGATGTCGTACCCTCTCCAAATCTTTATGTTGCCCCTGCCAGCCATTTTCTCCCCCGAAGAACAAATTGCATGAATATTCACACTTTGTTAATTAATTAGGTGGTGCGTGCTCCGCGGCTCTCACGGAGGAACTTTCAACTTTATGCGTGTCATAAATATTTACAACTTCCTTCTGGCCATAAAAACATCTCGAACAAAGTACCAACTCCGGTGAGTGTCGAAGAGAGAGGAGCGGCGTCAGCTCGAAAGAAACAGAAATCATTTCGATTTACTCCAAACTCCCCACCAGCACACATTTTTAGAAGCATTCTAAATATAATTGGGGAAATGAGTCGGCGAGTGGGATGGAGTGGAGACTTGTTGTTTGCCGGCCATAAATTGATCAGTTTATTAGAATCAGAGACCCGAAAAATATTTAATTGATTTATGCCCGAACGTGTCAGAAGTCGGCCTAAAGTCATAAACCCGACGATGCCTGGGAACAAAAGGACATAATGAGTTGAACATGAAGGGGATTAAGGTAGAGGTGATCAGGGACAAGGGATGGATTATGAATTGGACTAATAATTAGATGATAATACATATAAGCTATTCAGGTAAAGCCCTAGTAATTGGTATCCTTTACAAGCTGCTTATATTCATAAATTCTGTAGGAAACAAATCATTATTTTCATAGTCAATATTAAGTAACACAAAGGTCCATTTAAACCTATTGAATAACTAAATATATTAGAAACGAACAATACACATTGGAATGTGTCTTTTTTATACCGTAATCACTTCAAACAAAATGTATTTAAACGCTTTCGGTGCGCAAACACGAGCATTAATCAAGCTACATTTAAAATTTGTCGTTTAAACCGCTTGGCCAAAATAAAAGGCATTTATTTATGCATTTGTTTGGCATTCGTTCATTCAAAACCGTCAGTCAGCCATCCATTCATTCGGTCATTCAGCTGCCACACCTCGGCCATAATTTGAGCTTTTCCATGGAGAGGAAATTGGAATTAGGCCGAAATGCCAGACAATGAGCGAATTTGTGGCTGAATTGTTTATCAATGGAACTGGAGCTCACACAGAGCCCCGAGCTCTCGGGTACATTTTATATCTGCGAGTACGAAGACGTGTATCTGTGTGTCTGCCAAATAGCCGAGTGTGTGAGGCAAGAAGCAACAAATTAGAAATAAACAAAAATTGCAAAGCACACAGCAGAGCGAAAACGCCAAGATACACACAATCACTTGATGGCAGAACAGATACGAATACTCAGATACAGATACCGATACGGATAGTTGGCATTAACTAGTACTTACATAACTGCGGTAGGACGACATTGCGTTGCTCTTGGCAAGGGATCCTCGATCGGCCCGTCCGAAAATTATCCCTCACAACGGCCTTTGCGTTTGCCTTTTCGACGAAATATTTCGAATTTATCTTGTATTTATTCCGGCCGAGGCTGGTGGTAATCCAATCCGGCGGACACTCGCGCAACTCGAACCGCTGACGACAATTACGAAAACGTATCTGGCGGATGCATTCGCGCGAACGCCTCTCAATTGCAATAGATGCAAAATAAATTAGATGCACTTACTGAGATCGCGCGCGTGCGACAATTTTCTAGCGATCTTTCTATTCTCGCCTTGTTTTACTTGTTTTTCATTTTATTCCGATTTCAGTTTCCCTCCTGCAGGGAACCAACTCACTTTTCGGCTGCTTTGCTTTCGGGATGGCGAGATATTCTGCGACCGCTCGTGTGCCACTTTACATAATCCACCGGCACGCACCGCCAGGTCGGGGATATAGACCTGAGCACCTTCGGATTCAACAGAGACAACAACTATAGCCTATAGCTGGCCGATCTATTTGGGAATGCAGCCGGCAAATGCGACAGAATCGGACGCGGATCGCGATCGCGGCGACGCTTTATTTATGCGTTGATATTTTCCTTATTTTCCATCTCCATTTCCCTCGCGGCGAGCGCGTCACTTTTGCTTTTATTCCGATTTACTTTGGGAGCACAGGAGCACAGGCACAGCTTGTGCTGTTATTTATAAATTTAGCAACATTTACACTCGCACACACTAACTCGGGACCGAATTTGTCGCATGCGAAAGCGATTTTTCTTCCCTCCTTGCTGGGTGCTTCAGTTTTTCTTCGCTTTCGTTTCCGTTCCGTTTTCGGTTCAGAATTGCATCGGAAAAGCGTGTGCGACTCGGCGCGTTGTCAAAGGAAAACTGTCTGGCTGCTGTGAAAATATTTTCGTGCTGAGATTTTCCCTCGCACCGAATTGCGTGAAAAGCTGAAAAGCGCGGAGAAGCCGCCGCTGCTCTCGCGCTTCGGGCGTGCGTGTATTTTCGGCGGGCGGCGAGAATCTCCGCGGAAGAAGCTCTCCGAGATTCTGCCGGCTCTCCGCAGCCGCCGATGATAGCTGCGTTTGTAAATTGCAATAGAGAAATAAATAAAAGTACTTAAAATACCCTTAGAAATGGTGTATTGGCTAAGGGAACCATCTGGCAGGGAATAATTACATTTAAATCATTGAAAAAATACAAGGATCTCACGCAGAATGTTTTGAAATCTTAATGTTAAAAGCGCAATAATTATATTCGTGCATTGTGTGGACATCGTTTCATTAAGTTATTCCCTAAACGGAAGAAAGCATTCACTCCAAAAGAAGATACAAATATCTTTGAAATTTTCTTTGTAATAATCAGTTTTTAACCATTTATTTTTCAATGTCCCGTATTGAATAAACACCAAACATAAATCGAACTAAATAAACCCTTGAGCACATACTCTACATGGGCTTTACATTTTATATAATTACTGAAATATCAGTATAAATCTTTTCAATAATAAAAGTAAGACTGGTAAACTACACAAACTTAAAGCCTTCAATAAATAATAAACTAAATACTGTTGGCCAAGATCCAAAATGGAAAATAATAATCATAACAAAGAGCATTCATTGACTCGTGGCGTCATCAAATCGCATTATTTGCCATGTATCCCGTATGTATATCTGCCTCTCCTACGACTATATATCTTCTGACAGATATCGGACAGATCGGCTATATGTGCCAGCTTCTTGATTTCAACTACCACGGGAATGGTAAGGAAATGCGTAAAAATTCTTGTAATGCTCATAAAATACAGCTCGAAAGTATTTCGCATCTATTTGGGCTGCTTCATTCCACCGAAGATATTCTCTTCCCCTCTATTAATAGTCGAATAATTTAATTTAAATATTCCTTGGCTGCTCGGTGACTAATGGATGAGTGGGTCGGGAAGAGGCATCCAGAGAGGCAGAAAAAACATCACAAATATGTGCATGATGCAAACGATAATTGTCACCTACAGATACAGATGCGGTCTGTCATGTTTCTGTGAATGAAAGACAACGAAAGGGAGGCCAACCGGGGTCTTCAACCTGATGAGGTGTCTCCCAAGATTATGTTGTGCCGGGGAGAGTAAAAAAAGTGAAAATTACAAGGTGCTCAGTTCGGCATTATACAGCTCTCGATAAATGGGATTCTGTGGCTAATAACAGGTCGTGAGTTGGTACAATAATCCTGGCAAATCAATGAATAAACCAAGTAATAACCCAAGTATATTTTTCCCATCTCACTAGCCCTTAAAGTTCCTTTAATAGCTGACTTAGCCCCTGGCCCCGGGCATTATTCGGTTCACTTCGTCGAAACTATATCAGAGATATCATGCAGAAGACAACGACACTATATGCTGCTGATATTTGTTCTGGTCTCGTTTTATAAATAAAAATCTGTGTGCCACTTTTGCAGTTGCCACTGCCGATGCTGCCGCTGCTGCCGCCGGCAGTCACCGGAAACGTGCGGCTAAAAAGATGACGTCCGAGCATGAAATAAAACTGGCATTCGTCCGTTCGCTGGGCTTTAGTGAAAACATTTAAACTAAATATGCGCAAAATGCCAAAAGCCATTCGGGTGAAATAGAATGCCTTTGCCATAAATCAGGCCGGGCGACAAAGATGCTAAATTACCGGGGAGAAAATGCCATCAGGAACAGGAAGGGGAGAATCCGGAGGCATCGCTTACGGCCTCAATGGGCTAATAGCCCCCGGGCCAAAGTGGCCCGACACTTTGACGAGAGACACGCAGGGAGTGTGTGGAGTTTTTGAGGGGGCGGTGTCTTAACCCAATCTGACCGACAGATACAAATAGCTTTCAGCGCTGCATTAAAAAATATAAAAGATCCACAACAGGCGTGCATTTCGCATGCTTTCCACAAATATTTTCCCAGTGCGTGCTGCCGGCGGCGACGCCAACGCAACCTAGAAAAAAAAACTGAAAACCGAAAAACTGAAAACCGAAAAACTGAAAACTGAAAACTGAAAACTGAATGCAAACAAATCAAGAGGAACGGCGTCGGGAATACTAGAAACGGATTTTGGTTCAGGCAATAAAAAGAAATACACCGACAGCCATAAAAGTCAGGCCGGCAATCCCCGGGAGCAACGGCGAGGTGCACCGCGCAGTCGGTCAATCATGCTGCTGCCCAGGCCATGACGTCGTCAATCCCGGCCAGCTGCACTGCAAAAAAATATTACTAAATCGAGAAACAAGCAGAAGCAATACTTAAACTCTGTAGTTTCTCTGCTTCAATTAGTGAATTTTTGCATTATTTAAATACGATTAAAGACATTTTAAGGATTATTCATGGAAAATGTCATTCTTCTGACCCATTTTTGTCTGTGCCTGCCTGCCCACCGGCTCCCATGGGATGCGATCGTGCTCTCTCTGCCGGGATCCATCTTCATCCGCATCCCAGTGGCCGCCGATCTCTGGGCCTTTCAATCATTTCTCCTCCTGCGATTTTCAAATTTGTAATTTACGAGTGCGACTGCGGCGTTTGGGGGTGTGTGCCTTCAGCGACATATTACGCAATGAAACGCTGGCTAATAAAACGAATCGAGTGCGATGTTCCGGGATCGGGATCGAGGGGGATCTGGAACGAGGGGGAGTCCCGTAAGGAGGCGGCACGTCGACCAGATGCGATTTGTTTGCGTGCACATAAAACACAATAAAGGCCAAAACAAATGGTTTTTTATGATCTTTGCGGGGGAAGGACGGTCCCAAGTGGCGGCTCTCCAGATGAAAGATACAACGCCTGGACATAATTGATTATATTTTCGAATATTCAATCAAATTAACTAAAACTTTTCATTATTATATTGGATATTTCTGGTATAATTTCCCAAGAATACATACAAGACATCTTATCCACAGATCTCTTAATGCTTGCGTGTCCATGTCACAGCTGAAAACAATAAGCCGACAAAAAGGTTGCAGTTAATAGTTTTTTATTTATGTTTGCTTTATTTACATCTCATTTTCCGCTCGACTGTAGACGGATGACCGGCCCTTGCCACATATTCGTATTCATCTCGCGTTTTCCTCATTTTCCAGACCCCGTTTCGGTGTGCTAATATTTAATTTAAATATTGTATTTTGCCGCTGCCGTGGCTGTTGTTCTTAACCAACCTCACTGCGTGTTGCAATCTCCTTCGAGCGCTTCTGTGTTTGCTTTTCTCCGACAAAAATGTGGCTGCGTGGTGTTGTTGTTGGTGGCGGGGTGGGGTGGCGTCTCCCTTCCCCAGTTCCCCGATGGACTGCGGATTTGATCGCCGTTTCAAGGTTGCATTGCATGGAGCTGTTGTTAGAAGAGTGTGCCTGTGTGAGTGTCTGGGTCTCAAGTATTTCTTTTCGCTTCATCCATGGGAATATTACGTATACGCATTGCGTATCCGCGGGAAGCAGGGGCAGGGTTTAGGGGGAGAGATTATTATGCCTTAGAGAATTTCACGTTTATCTAAGTTAATAAATTATAAAAGTTGTAATCTTAATTATTTAATAGTATACATTTTATTAACGCATCTTCCCACATAATCCCTTCGATTTCAACCCCCTAGAACTCCGCCACTGACCTGACCTGATCGATCTTTATCGGATGCAGCTTGTTGATTTTCGTAGATATTTTTTTATGGCCGTACTTAGCGGTAGCTTATGCCAGAAGTGCTGATAGCTATCTGAAGAGGCGTTTGCTCCAGCGTTTGAAGTGGATTTTAATTCGATTTGCCAGGCACTGACAATTTTCTGTAGATTTCCCTTTGAATTTATTACAAAATGTAAACAAGACTAATTAATGGTATTTTTTAAGCTAAACATTTTGCATAATCAAATCAAATATTTTGTATTTTAGCCGCCAAAAGGGAGAAGCTTTCGCAAAAGTCTTTTTCCGAAAATAGTTTTGAAAAGTTTTCTCAAGTGTTGCCAGCTAGGAAAATGGATTTTATAGCCAAATATATATAAAAAATCCACCACAGAGGCAAGCGAAAAATGCGACGAAAACAAAACGACAAGACGGACGGCAAAGAAGTCGCGTAAATGCGAAAATAATTCGGAAAATCGGGGAAAACTAGGTAAATTCTACCGCTGATTGATTTATTTGCTCATCAAGTGTTACAGTATCCCTTGCAGGTTCCCTGGAACATTATTATTGTTAATATGGCACTGCTGCTGGTGCACCTGCGGCGCCTGATTCTCCTGCTGACTGTTGTCTACCTGAGCGGGGCAGTTTTCCGGCGCCTGCTCACCGAGCGACATCACGCATACGTCCTGCAGTCCAACGGCTTCATGGGCTTCGGTCGCCTCCGAGGCGGTGGCGGGGGATCCAAGGAGCCGTACCACTTCCAGTGGTGGGCCTACATCTACACCTGCTACGCCTACGTCGTGCTGGTCAACTACGTCAGCATGCGCCGGCTGACCAACCTGATCGAGTTCTTTTTGCAATGACTGTGTTTCGTTAGGGTTTATTAACTATTATTTAAATATTAGATGAAGTTGAAGCTTTGACATTGTTTAGGACAATATAACCTTACATAGATATGTTTAATTTGATTTAATTAAAAGTAATTAACTTGTTTAGATAATTTTGTAGTTTATTATTAGGGAGATAATATTTTGACATCTTTAAATTGGTATGTTTTAATTTGTAAAAGCCTTTGTAATTAGAAGTCACATTAACGTATGGAATTCTCTTTATATATTTTTAATTTTAATGAGCTTTTAAAAACTCTAAATCTCTTATTTAGAGTTTTTATTTTAATTAATTGAATTACTTTGTTAAGCGATAATTCCCACCGTTTGTACATGTCTTTTAACTGGAGAGACAATTGGTATTAAACAAGGGATTACTGTTTAATCACATACTTAAATTTATTTATACTACCTGTTTCAATTTAAAAAATATTTACTAACTCTTTTTATTTAAATAATTTTAATACAGCTATGTGGATATTGATACGGATCAAGAAACATTGTAGGAAAGTGGGTTTTATGATCTCTACATGAATGTTCACAGGCATGGTTTGGGTTTATACATAGTAGATACAGCAACCACAAATAATTTTAGAGCGCCATCTATGAGTGAATGCGAAAATGGTTCGCATATTAGCTACATTAAAATAAAATAATTTCTAAGTATAATATTAAATATATAACATTAATAAAGTATAACATTAAATTATTATTAAAATATATTAACTAAGGTTCCAAATCTTAAGATATGAGGAAAACAATTTGTACACTTATTGCTTAAATTTGAATTTAATAATATTAGTACTGAAGTTTCTTTGAAACTTAAATAATTATTGTAAAAAATCATTCCACCTAAATATGCCATATATAACCAAAACATTCCAATTTCCTAAACCTTTTGAAACCTTTAATATTCCTAATGACACTGCAGCTGAGAATATTTATATATATCTCGACAAATATTCAGGACAAACAGCACCCAAACACAGAATTTTAATCTAAACTGTCAGAATTAATTTTTTTTACCGCCGGCATTAATTAAATTTCGATTGCATTTAGCATCACGAGCCGCAAATAAGTTTGGTGATTAATCGTTTAGACAAATGCAAATACAAGAGGGAACTAACGAACTTTAAATGCTCTGCAAACAAACAACAATCCCTAATAATAAAAATGGGCTCAAAAAAACATATTTTTTTTGTTTTCAGAAATATTAAAAAATAATGGTGGCTGTCAGAAAAATTTGGTTGGCCTAACAAGTAGAGTATCAACGTTAATGAAACTCAGCCAAAGCGAATAATTCTGTCAACAGCTCGTCTCATTGGTAAGATCAACAGGCAAGGGAAATAGGAAATGTGTATCTAGCCAGAAGTATTAGTAATAGTTTTTGTTTCTGCTTTCTATTTATAAACAAAAAATCTATTTATAGGGATTCTATCCTCCTTGTATTTATCGCAAAGGTGTGTCTTTAGGCATATAAAATATTTAAACCTAAACTAATTCTGCCTTTTAGTAGCTCAGAGATAAAAAAGCTTCCTTAAAATAAAACATTTATCTGTATTTTATACTCTAATAATTTCTTGCATATTTTTTTTTAATAATTGCCTTTAGGATAGTGCCGTGGCCTCTGTATTTTATAAAATATTTCACGCTCTCTTGCACCTAGCCAGCCATATATCTTATTCCGTATATATCCGTGCATGTTTGCCGTATTTTTCATCCGAATGAGTCAGATTCGCGGTGTGCCGCGTCACAGGCCCATGTCGATGCTACGACTATATGGTTGTGGGTGCTATATGGGTGCCGTGAAGACATTCAAAATCCCAGATTTGTCAACAGCGCCGAATTTCCACGCCCCGTACAATGGCTATTGGCATTATGGGGGCACAGCTTGTGAATCATCAGCAGGCTGATTGGAAGTTGTCAACGTGAAATGGAAAATTCGCGAAAATTGAAGCCAACCGGGAAGCAAAGTGCCAGATTTTCCAGGGAACTACAACGCATTAGGGGCTTTGTTGTTTGTTGCTTTTTCCTTTCTTTTTTTTTTTTTTGAGTGCATTAAAGGGCTATTTATATCGGGGGGCTGGCTGGGAATTTCCCATCACCACCCACCTAGTTGGAGCCCTCCTCGAGTGGCGCCCACTTGAGCCACTCCACTCCACTCCCGTGATCCCGGAAAGCGCGAAAGTGGCCACCGAGCCGAGTAGGAGGAGGAGCACTTGTCAAATAGGCGCACTCTATAAAGCGGGAGCACACCTCGAACAAGCTGAAGTCGATCTATATATAACTGCATAGCGGGGCAGCCGCGAGCACGGTGTATGCGTCTGTGAGCGAGTGTATCTGTGATCATAACAATTTTGACCCAATTTCCTACGGCAGCATGAAGCACACAGATGAAACATGAAAGAAATAGAAGACACCGAGAGCGGGCGCTGAGTGATTTCTGTCGTGAGGTGGAGGTAGGAGAATGGGATTGGAAATGGGAGTGGGCATGGGAATCCTGTCCCCATCACTGACCTCAGTGCAGCTGTAAAATAATGGGCAATGGGCCGGAAAATGCATGCACACCAGCACACACGCACACCTGACGAACGAGGCTCTTGGGAAATGTAAGCAGTAACGGGGAAAAGTGTTTTTCTAACTGATAACGATGTGGAAATTCCCACTTGAGAATTATAGGCAACAGCTGATACCAGCAAAAAAGATCTGTAATCATCTGGCAGCACTGCAACTTGGGAATTATAAGTAAAATTTTTGCATTTTCAACCTAAGGTGTAGTGGCGTTGTCTGGCTTGGTTCTATTTCGGGCTGACTTATTTATCGGCGAATGGCTTGCTACATATTCGCCAGGTTATTTTTAAATTATTACACATTCCAAAATGTGGCAAACACACAGAATGTTAAATATTATTCTACGGCTGCCTGGCGCACACTTATATATAGCAGAAGCGGCAACATTGTATATATATGCGTACATGCATAAAATAAATAAAGTTATGGCCAGCCAGCGCTAAGTATCCACGAGATACGGAGCGGCAAACTGGCCGGTCAGCCATCCATCCCGCTATATATAAGGACGGTTAGCCCATCTAGATCCGCAAGATATATGCATATACCTATATGTACGTAGGCCCCAGGTGAAATGCGTGTGGAAAATGAACATGATTATGAGCAAGCGGAAAAAAGGCAGAAATAACGTGAAATTCGGTTGCTAAAAATAAGCGAAAAATCATTTTTAAGTATAGTGTGATGCGAGAGTGTGTTCGTGTGTGGAGCACAGGTGGAGGCGATCGCTCGACATACGAGGAAAACCCGAAGCAACCCCCATTTTCACTCAAAAAGCTTCGTTTTCGTATCTTTGGAAAACCTCGTCCGAAAACCACTCCAAGTGTAACAGAAATATTTACAAAAGTCTCTCTTTCGCCGAATATATATTTACTTTTTGTATGTGCTTTTGGAAAAACTTGTCGGTTGCCAAAATAAATTTACATACATATGTGCATGCCGAAACAGTCACCTACGTGACCATTGAATAACAATTGTTAGATGACAACGCATTGTCTGAGGTTGAGCAGACTGTTGTCCGCATTGCCAAGGATTCACTCAAAGTTGTATATTTTTGTTTATTTCGCACACTTTTTCAACGCTCTCCCAACGCTTATTTATTTATGCTGGCGAATAACACGTTCCGATGCCAAAAGTCAAGTATTTTTAGAGAGCATTGCATGTAATCCTAATTGGCTGTTAGCGAACCGTTCTAAAAGCATATCATAGAAAAAATGACACTTTTATGATTATTGCTATGGTCTTAAAAGTTTTGTAATACCTCCGAGAACTGCAAAATAAATACAAATTGGCTAGGGTTTATGAATTTTTGTATTTTGTATTTCTTTATAACAATGTAGGTAGAACGTAAATTTGTTAGATTAGGTATATATGAGCATAGGATAGGAAAGCAGAGATTCTTAGGTACTTGTTTCTGAACTTCACTATAGTTGTGTTTTTTAGTTTCTTAATAAATATAACTATAATTGCATGTTTGTAAAAAATGTAATCTAGATGATTGTCTCATTCTCATTGTTTTAAAATAAATCATTCCTAAGTGCTAGTCTTTAGCAGAACAACATTGGCAAGAAGTAAGAAACCTTCAAATTATTCAAATTCAAATAGCTCCACTGGGAATCGAGTTATTGGCAATCACTTTTCAAATTAATTTAATAAATTTATAAACTTAATAATTAATAAACTTAATCCTTAAAAATGGTTCATCAAACTCTGTTTATAGGAAGTGTAGATATTGAAATTGACAATTCAAAGTAGTTTACCTCTTAAACTATATATAAAATAGCAATATTAGTTATATTATATGAAGCTTCTAGTTTCTAAACGTCTATTAAATATATAATATAAATAATCTATTACAAATCCTGGCCAGGTAAGTTCACAAAACTGTTTAAAGGTTTTCCCCAAATCAAATCTCATGATTCGGGCATCACCTTCCCAATTTGTTAGCCTTTTTCTACCCCAAAAAACTCAAATATATATTTGTCTTTAGTTATAACTCTACTCAAAGCCCTATTACCGCTGAACTACGTGGTGAAATATTGGTTTGGCAATGCCGAATGAGCAAACATTATGATATCCCATGAACCAACTAAATGAGCCAATAAATATGTATAAATTATGAACTTTATGATCGGCAGAAGAAGATGCCAAATATTTCAACATGACTTAAACGTACGGTCCGAGAGTCGGGAAAATTTATGTGTAGATACATTTTGGCCAGACGCTAGATACACAAAATGAAACGCACGGCCAGCGGCCAAATGACACAGGCTAATTACAGGTAAGACAACAAGAAGAAAGAAAAGCGAAGAGCGAGCTGCTTTTCGTGAGTTTCTTGAGTTTATTTTCACAGGGCGGCCCCCCTCAGGTGGCGTGAAAATGCGTTCACACAGAGGGAAAATCAAAGAATGTTCCACACAACTGAGCAATTAACACAACACAACGCCGGGCGCGTGAAAAGCCACTCGAAAGTTTTTCGGGAGCAGAGCCCCGCTGGGGGGAGGGAAATAGCTCCGCGGAAAAGCCACTCGAATTGCCGAAGGCCTGCCGAGCGGCGCCGAAGAGACCCGATCGGTGCCGAAGGGAGCCGAGGAAATCGTTGAAATAGACGAATTCACCAGCGACCAGCGGCCAAATCAACGAAATACTCTTTATTCGAACGACAACGGGATCTCTTGTTCAGTAGATCACCAGCCTTACTCCGACGTTTATTACGAATTTTCTCGGTGACTCGGTGACAACTACAAAACTGCGTGCGGTGCTGTAGAGATTTTCGCTTGAGAGGAAAATAATCACAACTAAGTTTTGAATCGCGACTCACGCGAACCGATCGATCGCATATTCTCACGTCCATTTGGAGAACCCCCATCTCTGAGTCTCTGAAAATCTGACCTAGCAACATGTCGTCATCGCAGGCTGTCCGCTCCTCGAAATACTCCTACCGGGCCACGTCCACGGGACCCGGTGCCGCCGATGTCAACATCGAGTACATCCAGGACCTGAGCTCGCTCTCCCGCTTGGAGGTAAGGGATCCCCAGTGGAAGGTCCCCTGAAGATCCGCCGATCTGTGCCAGGGATTCGAGTCGGAAAACAAAATGCGTGTGCGCCGAATTTCTATTGAATCTACGAGAATTCTTCTCTCAATTCCCTCTCGCGGAAAAAAGTCAAGAAAAAATACAGAAATACAAGAAAAACAAAGTAAAAAACCCGAAAAATTCATCTACACTCTATATCAAAGGCACATATATACCGTAGATATATATTCGTGTGCTAAGTTCTCGCCGCGTTCTTGTGTGTGGAAATATAGAATATTTTCGGTGAAGCAAAATTCTAGATGTCTATATGTATCCATACGTGTCTGTATATACATATGCATTGCTAAAAATTATGTAATGGCCACCGCCGAGCGATATATACATATACGAAAAAAAAAACATCGAAGAAAAATCTGTGAAGAAACCTATGCTGTGCTAATAGTGCCATAAAATACATAAAAACTAATGAACCCATGAAAGATCCCTCTGAATAAATGTATCCACCATTTTCTTGCAGGACAAGATCCGTTTGCTCCAAGATGATCTTGAAGTTGAACGTGAATTGCGTCAAAGGGTGAGTAATCGTATTTATTAATAAATATTTTAAGGGGATTTTTTAAGGGGCTTGATTAAGAAATATGCTTAGTTATTAATTACAGTTTTGTGTTAAGCAGATACAAGGTTTTTAAGCAAGGAAATTGAGTCATACTTTGAATCCAAATCAATAGATTTTTTCAGACTTTAAAGTAACTTGAATTAATTTGCCTTCAGGTGTAAGATGCACTTAATTGTGGATTAAATATATATATTATAACCTGCTTCCACCTGCTCGCTGGCGGGTTAAAAACATTCCCCAATGCGAAAGGCGCCAGGAAAAGCGAATTTCACTTTTGTCGCCTCGCAAATGTCACCCTAAAAACAGCAAAAATATGTGGAAAAGCAAAGCAAAATAAAATCAAAATAGACAGGCAAGTAGATAGGCAAACCGATAGAAAACGCAGCAAACAAATGTAAATGCAAATTGCAGCTAGAAAGCTAAGCGTCTAAGAATAAACTACCCTTCGCAGAGTTCCCGAAAGTGTGAAAGTAAATGATAATGATGTGCATTGAACTTCAATCGCTTGATAAATGATTTTCCCTCTGACTTTTCCTCCTTTCGTTTGGCTTTGCAAAGTCAAAGAGAGCGGAAAAGTGCACTTCATTCAGCGGGCGCTCCTGTTTGGCATTACAAATTTAGAAAATGCGGCCCCAGATCGGAATCGGATTCGGAATCGCAACGGGAATGGCAGGGGCTGGCCAAGAATGTGTGCTTTATATTTTGTTGGAAATAACTTTAATTACTTTCGCCTTATACACACACCCCACACCGCAGCGGATCACACCGACGCACACGCTCATAATATGGAACAAAATGGCTAAAATTAGCGCACGACATTCAATACACAGAAGCGAATGATTAACTTGAAAACAACAAAAATATGAACAGCCAGCAGGCAGCAGCCAGCGGCCAACAGCCCAACGGCCGCGAGAAGAAAGGAAAATAAAGTGGCCGAAAGCCATCATCATCATCTGCCTCTCTTCCTCGCTGCGAAAATTCGCTCAGAAAATCCTCTCCGAAAACCTGCCCCTACAATCTCGCCTGTGACTGTGTGTTTGTGGGAAAATTAAATAATTTTCATGCACATTAAAAATCTTCACACCGCCGCTGGCAGATATTCGTATCCAAAGCCCACATCTATATGCATAAGGCGGCAAAAAAAAACATGTATCTACAAGATACATATGGCGCAAATGGATTTACGGTCCGTTCCTACGTGGCCTTTGTGGCCAGCTCAACTCTCCGTTATGCCAAATGAACAAACACATGCTCGACTAGGTATTATCATAAACATTAATGTTCAAACACATATAGGGGGTCCCAGAGGAACCCAGAGATTGGAGCCAGGAAAATGAACAAATGCTCCTCTGGCAGTTCAGTTGGAAATTTACATTTTAAAAGCAACTAGCACAAAGCTCTCGTAAAACCTATTTTAATTGCAATTCGCACAAAAATTGGCCCAAAACGAGGTCGACATTCGGCGGAATACAAATGTTTAGATTCCGAGAGACTGAACGGACACAAAAAATGTTTCTATTCGGGCGAAAAATGCCTTCGAAAGATGTGCCTTTTTGGAAATGCAAACCGCCCGCCCCCACAAAAGATATGTACGAGGGATCGCAGATGCAATCGGACTATATGGATACACCTCGGCGTGGAGGATTTCTTGGCAAGATGCCATTGTTATTTTAGGTGTTGCATGTGCATAATTATTTTTGACTGATTAATGTGATTTATAATTTTTATTATGGACCGTTTGAGTTTGCGTTATATTTATAGGTATTTTCGATTATGAAATTTCAAAGTCTATTTCTTATGCCAGATATATGTAGATTATGAAATGGGCCCTACAATAAGTTCTGGCCTTTACAAATCTTAAACTAATGATGCTTTCCTGTATCCTTTCCAGATCGAGCGCGAGAAAGCCGATCTCAGCGTTCAGGTCATTCAGATGTCCGAGCGTCTCGAGGAGGCCGAGGGTGGTGCTGAACATCAAGTAAGTCTCCCATATATTCCTCAGATATATGAACCCCAAGCTGAACTATGTAACTTGACAGTTTGAAGCCAACCGCAAGCGTGACGCTGAGCTGCTGAAGCTGCGCAAGCTGCTGGAGGATGTTCATCTTGAATCGGAGGAGACCGCCACGCTTTTGAAGAAAAAGCACAACGAAATTATCACGGATTTCCAGGAGCAGGTTGAAATCCTAACGAAAAACAAGGCTAGGTAGGCTCTCTGACCCCCATACCGCCTCCAAGAACCGTAAACATCTCCATCCTGAGCTCTCCCATCCCCCGCAAACACATTTCCATAACGATGATCGATTGGCGTCAGCTGGCGATCTCTCCCGCGGACATTTCAATGTCTCTAGATCTAGAACTAGAACTAGATCTAGACCGAGATCTCGTGCAGTAAGACAACAATGCCAACGCTAACCTTGTGCTGCCCCGCTGACCCACAAAAAAACACAAACCGAAATCGAAACAGATCATAAACAATTCATCAAAATGCCATGACATGCGAAATGGCCAAAAAGAAAACATAAAGTTGCACGGCTTGCAAGTTCTATTGACACAAATGCGGGGCCGAAGAATCGAGAAAACTTTCGGTTGCCGAGGCGGCCGCCTCTCATATTTCCAAATCGAAGCGGCCGATTTCCAAAAATAAATTGCAAAGAATTCTTCTTACTCAACTGCTCCTCCGCAGAAAGTGGAAATCGGTTTGCGATTCAAGGCTAAGAGCCCTAATCACCCAGCAAATGAATTTTCCGAGTACTACACTGATAATGAGAGTGATTATCCAGGGCCTTGAGGGACTCAGTCCAGATTCTTGGATATATCTCTGGGATACCGCACCTTTGGTGTTCCGTAGGTGCGCCCGAGTTTGCGCACTTCCGTTTAGCGACAAAGACGGAACGAAAACGGAAGATCAGCCAGCTGTCCCGCTCGCTCGGGAAAAGCTGCTCGCGGAAAGCTCTGCGGGGCTTCGTTGGCGAAACTTTCCTCCATATGTTAATTCCCATACGCACACCAACAAAAGCAAGCGGGCCAAATATTTTCCTTTCCACTGTCTTCTTGTTTTTTTCGCTTTTCATTTATTTATAGAAATTTTGAAATTTTCATCTACATTCTTGAGCGGAGAGGCTCTTTGTTGCCGCTCTCGCTCGCCCGTTCGCACCAACGCCCAACCCAAATATGTCTTTGATTGAATCATATACAAAACCGTGTTGATTGTTTTTGTTGCTGTCCCGCTCCGTCGCACCGTGTATTATGGAAATTCGATACGTTTTCTGGCTCTTCAGCTAGCGGGTGGGAAAGGTCGGCTGCACCGATCCACGGATCGCAGCCGATCGTGCCCAGCGGCAGGTGGAGTGGCCGGCGGATGCCTCGAATTGCACATGAAAAATTAAATATTCGAACAATGATCAGAAATTCATGTAATGGGATTTATTTTTCTGCCTTATATATGTACTTTGCCAATACTATTTCGAAGGATTCTTCTAATCTAAAATCACTTAAATATGAAAATATAGCTCTTTGTCAATATGTATCAAAAACATCGATTGATTAGGTCTTTTTAAGCAAAACTAGTACTGACTTTATATGATTTTATTTTTTTATTCTCCGATAATATCGACTTTTTAAATATCTGATTCTATAATCAAAATCTGAACAGTACGCTTAATATTTAAAAGCTGACAATCGATCAAGAAAACCAAATTTAATCAAAGAAATCGATTTAATATAAATCGTTTCTCTTTTTCAATAGATTCTTCTAGTTTTCATTATAATCGTACTTATCGTCTAAATGTATCTAAGATATCGATTTAATTCCAAGGAACAAAATATCAAATAAATACCCCCGTCTTGTCCTATTTATTCCGTGTGAGCCGCATGCCTAATTATATTGCAAAACCAATTCTCATAAGCTTGCTTCCAGGCATTCCAAACATGATCTTAACCCTTGCAGTGTCGAGCTTTCGACCGCCGATCGATAAGACAGTCGGAGGGTGATCGATAACCAACCGATCACCGCCCGATAAAGCCGCGATCGGTGGCCGAAAGCTCGTCGATCCGACCAAGCTTGCTAGCGATCCACAGCCCGGCCGATCTCTCACAAACCATGACTAAGTATCAGATGCATGATCAAAGTCCCCCCAAGACTAAACCGGAACACCTATTAAACAAATTGCAGAGCCGAGAAGGACAAGGCCAAGTTCCAGGCTGAAGTCTACGAGCTGCTCTCCCAGATCGAGTCCTACAACAAGGAGAAGATCGTGTCGGAGAAGCACATCTCCAAGCTGGAGATCTCGATCTCCGAGCTGAATGTGAAGATCGAGGAGCTGAACCGCACGGTGATCGACATCACCTCGCACAAGTCCCGCCTCTCGCAGGAGAACATTGAGCTGATCAAGGACGTCCAAGATCTGAAGGTCCAGCTGGACACGGTCTCGTTCTCCAAGAGCCAGGTGATCTCCCAGCTGGAGGACGCCCGCCGCCGCTTGGAGGATGAGGACCGTCGTCGCTCGCTGCTCGAATCCTCTCTGCATCAGGTTGAGATCGAATTGGACTCGATTCGTAGTCAACTCGAGGAGGAGTCGGAGGCCCGCATCGACTTGGAACGTCAGTTGGTCAAGGCCAATGCCGATGCCGCCTCCTGGCAGAACAAGTACAGTGCCGAGGTGGCTGCCCGCGCCGAGGAGGTCGAGGATATCCGCCGCAAGTACCAGGTCCGCATCACCGAGCTCGAGGAGCACATCGAGTCGCTCATCGTCAAGGTCAACAACCTGGAGAAGACCAAGACCCGCCTGGCCAGCGAAGTGGAGGTGCTCATCATCGACCTGGAGAAGTCGAACAACAGCTGCCGCGAGCTGACCAAGTCGGTCAACACCCTGGAGAAGCACAACGTTGAGCTGAAGAGCCGCCTGGACGAGACCATTGTCCTGTACGAGACCAGCCAGCGCGACCTCAAGAACAAGCAGGCCGACCTCGTCCGCACTGTGCACGAGCTGGACAAGGTCAAGGACTCCAACAACCAGTTGGCCCGCGAGAACAAGAAGCTGGGAGGTGGGTTCTATTATCTATTCTCTATTATCAATTTCACAATTGTGTTATCCTTCGGCTATTTGTAGATGATCTGCATGACGCCAAGGGCGCCATTAACGAACTGAACCGTCGCCTGCACGAGCTGGAGCTGGAGCTGCGTCGTCTGGAGAACGAGCGCGATGAGCTGACCGCCGCCTACAAGGAGGCTGAGGCTGTAAGTATCCAAAAATAACTCTTGTAATGGACAGCTTACTAAATTAATTTAATTATTATAATGTTTTTATAGGGCCGCAAGGCTGAGGAGCAGCGTGGTCAGCGTCTGGCCGCCGACTTCAACCAGTACCGCCACGACGCCGAGCGTCGCCTGGCCGAGAAGGATGAGGAGATCGAGGCTATCCGGTAAGTTATAATGTTATAATCAGGGAAAAAAACATTACTTTTAATATCGATGATCCGTAAACCCCCCTTGGAAGTAGCCCCGCCTCTGGCTCTCGACTGACAGCGACAACAGACGAAGGTCGATCGCTGGGTTGTTGCTTCCTTTGCCAAAGCGGAAGCCCCCCACACAAGAAAACCAAAACACATCGCAAGGCCTCGTCTTTGGGGTATTCAGGGGGAAGAACAATCGATTGATTCTCGATCGATCTTCACTGCCAACACAATTGATAGCGAACTGACCCATTTAGCCATTAGCATTCAGTTCGAGTTCTTTAGTCGCGCACCAAGCAACGGCATTAGTTTTCTGTTCAGGAGCCAGGCTACATCTGATCCTATACCCGATCCCACGCCCACGCTGCTCAGGCTCAAAGCGAGAAGTGAGTTTCGTTGAGCAGAGGTTCCCTAAAATATAAATTAAATACATTTGCAAAACCCTTTCGAAAACCCCTGCAGAAAATTGCGCAGTTGCTGCGATTACACAATCGGAGTGTGGGTTCATTGTGGAAAATCGAAAGATCCCATTGAGGAATCTTTCGAATTGTAGAAGAGATTCCTCTCCAGCAAGAGGTATGTTGAAAGCGCATATATTGTTCCAGTTGGTGACCAGTGATTGGCTGTGATTATGGATATCTGAGATCGAAGTGAAGATTCATTTTATAAGCAGTCTTGAGATGAGAGTATCTTTTGAGAGCTCTTTTGCTATTACAAGTCTTGGGACTTAGGCCAGTCTTGTAATCTTTCAATTTGGTGATATTGTGAAATGATTTTGACTTACCTACTTACTCTGCCTCAAAGATTTATGGAATATTAATCTTAAATTGAAAGCTTTTACATTGAGAAATTACAAGAATCGGTTACTATAAATATTTATAGAGGATAACTTTTAATTTAACGTATTATTTTAACAATATTTGAACTGACTACACAAAGACAAACTTTATTTAAATGTAGTAGCACCAGAGGTTTTTTTGTTTGTCATTAATATATTAAAAACATAGCTCAATAATCCTGAGTTCAAGGGGATTTTATGCACAATTTCCTCTCGATTTCAATACCTCTGCCTAGATACTTCGCCCTTTCATGGCTATTGCATAAAATTTGCGGCTATTATGACATTGTCTATGAGCTCGCTGCCAAAATGAATCAATCATGGTACAGCCCACCATTGACTGCCAGCGAACGACGACGACGATGATGATGATGATGATGATAATGGCGATGCTATTGTCGTCATTATGCTCATACCTTGCCCGATGCCAACAGCTGAACGAACGAAATGCAATCTTTTTATAGATTTCGACAAATTTGAAAATTTATTTGCAAAGCAGCAGCCAGAGCTGCCAACCAAAGAGGGAGGAAAAGCGACGAAAAGCCGAGAGGAAAGCCAGAGGAAAACCCAGAAAAGAGAACCCAAAGAAGAGGCGAAGCGAACCCCGAGCGACAAGGCGACAAAGCGGCGACAGTTGTAGCTTTAATTAGAGTACTCTCTAGGAGCGCACACATTACCTTTACCTGTACCTGTACCTTTACCTGTACCCTGCCCCGAGAAATCCCCTCCCCCTGAAACCATGTCTCTGGCCCTGCAGAAGCGGCCCTCCCGCTTCCGGCACCATGCAAACACCTACGAGGACAACTATGGCTACACCATGAACTTCTACCAGCCGATGCTGGACTACCTGGACGCCAAGGCCAAGGGCCTGGAGGTGAAGAAGCCCCACCTGCCCTGGGTGAGCGAGCGGGGGCTGAAGCAGTACCGCTCCTCGAACGCGGTGCGACAGTACAACGCCGACGAGATCGTCCGGCTCTCGCGCACCTGCGCCGCGCGCGCCGACGAGATTCTGCTCAGCTTTCGCGCCCAGAAGCGATCGCCGTTCAGTGTGCAGAAGCTCGTCGACGCAGCGCGAGTCGTGAAGCACCTTGAACCGGACACAGTTGTCGAGAGATCGCGCCAGCGCCGCCGCCGCCGCCAGGAGGAGCTCGAGGATTTGATCAAACGCGACACGCAGAAGATACTGCAGCGTATCCGCAAGATAGAATTGGACAACGATATCGACCAAATGTCGGACGACTTTAAGCGCCAGATTCGCGGCAAGTCCGCCAGTGCCATTGCCCAGGCCCTGCTCTCGGAGTCGGAGCGGAACATCAAGACCGCCAAGAAGGAGGAGGAGGACTTCATGGCCCAGACTCTGGTCCGGTCCAGCCGTGCCGTCTCCCGTGCCCGCTCCCGGTCATCGTCGCCGTACGGCGATGGCCAGCTGCGCGCCCACACGCTCCACATCGAGCTGATGGACGACCGGCTGGTGGACAAGCTGGACCACCGCGTCTCCTCCTCGCTGCACAACGTCAAGCGGCAGCTATCCTCGCTCAACCAGAAGACGGTGGAGTTCTACGCGGACAGCAGGTGCGGTATCGAGGATAAGTGCTGGATCTGCCGTAAGGTCCTGCGCACCCATCCCAAGCTCAAGGACTACAGCTACCTGTATTGGAAGCACTAGTGTCCTGGCTGGGTGGTTTCCTCCTTTAAAGTCCCAATCCCCTTTCCTTTTCGCTTTCATCCTCATTCAAAGTTTTAAATTCTACACAAAAATGAATTTTTTGATATTTTTCTGAAAGACAAAAATATATATCAAAAAGTGTGGATATTTTAGTTTTTGGTATCAATTTGCAAGTGAAGAATTTGATCCTAAAAGGTGCTTAAAGAAAGTTTAAGAGTTCTAAATAATTTTTTAATTAATACTGTTTTGTGGTAGCAGTTAGTTAGTTTAAAAAATTACTCTAGAAAACATCAAAATTATACGTCTAAATATTTACTAAAACATAGTTAGAAGAAGATAGGTGGAACTCAGTCTAAATCATCAAGAAGAGTATCATACATACTTTTCAAAAGGATCTAGCTTATTACTTTACAAACTTAAGAGTGTAAGAAAGTATCTAAATACCTTTTGAATACTTTAGAATTTCTTTTCAGAGAGTAGGAAATTGTTTAAAAACTATGTGAAAGCGTTTTAAATTTGAAACTGTTTTATTTGAAACATGTTGTCACTAGGTTGTTTCTTCTGTTTAGCCCCAAAATTCAGGGAAATTGTATTAAAAGCGAACATTTTTGCCAGAGCGTCGCAGAATCCTCTTAATTTTCCCTCAAAGAAGAACACCCCCTGTCCCCCTACAATCTCTATTTGTCTATTTCTCGTTTCTTGTCTGGCACAAAATGTATTTTCGTTTCTAGAGTTTTCTCGGTTTGCGGTCTTGATTCGTACACTTTGTTGGGCCTTCTTTCCCCATTGTGTCTGTTGTGCAGTCTTCTGTGAATTATTTATACAAAATTATGCACAGCATATTTGAGCATGGTGAATTGCTAAAAATCGCCAGCAATTTGGTCATTAATTACCAACAATGTCAGGCAAATGGCGACCAAGTTGAGCTTTGGACAGCTTGAAAATCGCAAGGGTTATTGAAGAAGTCTTGATTCATTTATATGAGAAACAAAAGGAAATTACTGGGGAAATTAAAAAAAAAATGCATTCTTCATTGTTATATATACAACTTTCATTGCTCGATAAGTAATCTTTTCCCTATTAGTTAGAGATTTGTTTATCAATAAAAAACAAAGCACAAACCTCTAATTCTGCTTAGAATTTACTTAGATTATAGTTAATTCAGGTCAAAAATTTGAGGAACCCCAACACCCCGATCATATTTCGCACCCACATCCACACCCCAGGTATTTCTCGAGGCTGTCGTTCCGATTTGCGCGTAGATGGTCCGACCAACTATTGTTGCGGATTTGTCCTTCAAATTCGACAAGAGATTTATTTTATTTTCAAACCCAAGAAAACTGATGCGCATGACAGCAAAAACAATCACGAAATAGACGGCAAAAAAAAAACAAGAACCAACTAAACCCAACAAAAATTTTTGCGTAAACATTGAAAACAATGGCAGGGAAAAATTAAAATCTAAATGGGAATACTTAAGTTTTCTAGCTTAGGCACATAGACAAGGCAAATACCTTGGCAAGGCGACAGCAATGAGCACACGATTTTAGGATTAAGTAACCAAGACACGGGGGCCTCTATAGGACACAAAAACATATCAGAGCGTTCAACTGAACAGATAGATCATCGGAGAGAACGATTTCTGGTCGTGTTTACATGAAATAATTGAGAGATACTCTGCTTCCTAACTAACTTCCTCGTTAATTGATTGGGTTAATAACTTCCTAGAAGGGCAAAGTCCTGTTTGAACAAATATACCTTTTATCAGTATAAATATTTTTATATAATTTTAGGGAATAGAAGCCTTTATTTAAACCTATTTAAAATCAATCAAAATTTCTATAGAATTTTCGTAGTATGCTCAACATTAAATAAAAGGGGATTTTTGAGGATTTATCATTTATCAAATCTCATAGTACATCCCCTTAGTATATGTATTCCTTAATATTTAAAACTATATTCTTTAGCCTTGCATTTCCTACCTTTCTCAAGAACAATCAGACTCTTAATTAGTTAGTCATAGTTTAGAGTCTATTTAGAAAGTGATTCAGATAGAGTATTCAGAAATGCAGACATTACTCAAATTTAGTTGGCAAGACGAGTGCACCTACGCCCAAGAATAGACGCATGATGCACTTACCCCAAAAAAAAACTCAGGGGAGAAGGAACTACTTAGCAAATACTTTGGCATGTTAGCCCCAGCTATTTGTGACAAGTTCGATGTCTTTATCATGCGTAAAAATACACCGAAATTCGCGAATGCGAATGCAGCGGCGGGCGAAACAATGAAGCAATTTTGACAATGCCAGAGCACCACCTGAGCGAGTGCTTCTCGACTGCTGAGTGGTGCGAAAAATGCAGTTTGTGGGTCAGACATTGGGGCCAAAAATAGAGCCAGCAAAGCGAAACCTCAGAGGGTCATCGCCGTCGCCGTACTACTTCCAAGGGGGGGGATCTCTCGATATCGATTGTGGGAATTTCCAATTTCTATTTTATATTTGCTATAATGCCGGACATTTCCATACTGCAGCAAGCAGACCTCCATCGAGATCGAGCAGCTCAATGCCCGCGTCATCGAGGCGGAGACCCGGCTGAAGACCGAGGTGACCCGCATCAAGAAGAAGCTGCAGATCCAGATCACCGAGCTGGAGATGTCCCTGGATGTGGCCAACAAGACCAACATCGATCTGCAGAAGGTGATCAAGAAGCAGTCGCTGCAGCTGACCGAGCTCCAGGCCCACTACGAGGACGTGCAGCGCCAGCTGCAGGCCACCCTTGACCAGTACGGCATCGCCCAGCGCCGCCTGGCCGGACTCAACGGTGAGCTGGAGGAGGTCCGCTCCCACCTGGACAGCGCCAACCGTGCCAAGCGCACCGTCGAGCTGCAGTACGAGGAGGCCAGCACACGCATCAACGAGCTGACCACTGCCAATGTCAACCTGGTGTCCATCAAGTCCAAGCTGGAGCAGGAGCTGTCCGTCGTTGCCTCCGACTACGAGGAGGTGTCCAAGGAGCTGCGCATCAGCGACGAGCGCTACCAGAAGGTCCAGGTGGAGCTGAAGCACGTCGTCGAGCAGGTGCATGAGGAGCAGGAGCGCATCGTGAAGCTGGAGACCATCAAGAAGTCCTTGGAAGTCGAAGTCAAGGTACTAAACCGAGGAATTCTAAGTCTTATCTTAGAACATTTTCCATTCATTGTGCATTTAATATTGGTTGTTTTCTGTTTAATCCCAAATCCCCTCTAGAACTTGTCCATCCGCTTGGAGGAGGTCGAGCTGAACGCCGTCGCCGGCAGCAAGCGCATCATCAGCAAGCTGGAGGCCCGCATCCGCGACTTGGAGCTGGAGCTGGAGGAGGAGAAGCGCCGCCACGCCGAGACCATCAAGATCCTGCGCAAGAAGGAGCGCACCGTCAAGGAGGTGATAGTGCAGTGCGAGGAGGACCAGAAGAACCTCATCCTGCTGCAGGACGCTCTGGACAAGTCCACTGCCAAGATCAACATCTACCGCCGCCAGCTGTGCGAGCAGGAGGGCGTCTCCCAGCAGACCACCACCCGTGTCCGCCGCTTCCAGCGGGAGCTTGAGGCTGCCGAGGACCGCGCCGATGTGGCCGAGTCCAACTTGAACCTGATCCGCGCCAAGCACCGCACGTTCGTCACCACCTCGACGGTGCCCGGATCCCAGGTGTACATCCAGGAGACCACAAGGACGATCACCGAATAGAGTGCCCCAACACCAGCACCAGCAGCAGCGCCAGCACCCGAACCGAGATCATTTAGTCGTCGGTCTGCAGGACGACGGGACCGGGACCGAGATCGAGACCGAGATCGAGAATTGCGTGAGAAAGTTTTTATAATTTAAATTTTTTTGTCACCCCCAAACGCCGGATGGAGCGCGACCAAGAACCCAGTGGACACCGGCGGAGGGCGGGGCTCGTATAGGCTACACACTATAAATACATAACACTACACATCCTATCTATATAATAATAATACTATTTTGAAGTTCATGTAATTTAATTAAAATAATGAACCTGAAAACCTAAAAACAAAATAAAAACAAATCAACGAAAACTTGGCAGAGTTTTGGTAGCGATAGAGACAAACCAAACACCATATACCACATACTATATACTGCACACTGTACGTAGAGATGAGAGAACGAGAGTTGGCTGAACAATAACGTTCGATTGGATCCAATCTGAAATCGGAGCAATCGTCACCACGAGAAAACCCACTAAGCACGCCGCAGCATCGAGTTAACCGAGTTACAACCGCTTCTACTATTTGTTTTTAGTTCACTTTATGTTTAGTAGGTAAATTTCTGTGTGCTCGTAACGAATTTGAATTTTACATTAAATCAACATCAACAAAACTGAGCAAATTTCACATTTTTTACTTTGTATCTTGCAATAAAAACGAAATTCTATACATAATAATAACACATAAGAAATGATAAGTGAGAATCAATTGTACTAAGCGGGTTTCAGTATCTTTGTGTGGGGATATTTATTTTTTATCTATTAATATGAATATCAACATCAGTTTAATCACAGAGCTCTGTTAAGCCGCTTTCTCAGGTGGGTATTTCGAAATGGAAGTCTATTTTAGACTTCTTCCAAAAAAGGAAGGGCTTTTAAATATTTAAAGACAGACTTAATAGCTTCCTTTTGGATTAAACCTTTCTCCCAAGATCGTTTCCCTTTCCCAAAAAAATAAATCAATTATCTCGCTTTAAGCTATCACTATTTATTAACACTTTCTGAGCTTTTCAACTGCAGCTCTTAGATCGCCGCAACGGCCAACTTGGATTCGGTGTTAAGAACCGCCGACTTCTCGCCATAAGCTCCGCCGTAGTGGCTCTTCTTGAAGACTGAAATACAGAAATAAAAACGAAAATAAGTAAAGTTGAACTTGGATTGAACATCACCATAAACAATTAAGGCAAAAATTGAAAGTAATGTTATAATATCATTAGTGGATGTTTTTTAGTTTTATTCGATTTTCCTACAGTTAGTTTTCGTTTAATTATCTCTTGACTATTCTCAAAGTTAGTGACTTATTTCATTGTTAGATTAAGCAACCCACCTGGATCGATCTCGGCCACGAAGGAACGCGGTGGCAGGGCAGCGGCGTAGAGCTTGTCCAGGGGTCCGTAGGGACGGGCCAGGAGGGGCTTGCCCTGCTCCCAGCCATATCGGTTGAGGGCATACCAGTCGGCACCGTCCAGCTTGGCGGCGGAAGCAGCTGCTCCGGCGGCATTGGTCAGAGCAGAGGCCTGGGCCTCGGCGGTCTCGGCCGCCCTGACGGCATCGTAGCCAGAGTATCCGGAGTGGCCGTAGCTGGGACGGTGGGCCAGGGCAACGGTGAGGGTGCAGGCCATCAGGCAGAGCAGGCGCAGGCTGGCGGACATGGTTTTGGTTTTGGCGGTGTGGTGCGAGGAGCAGACTGGTTGGAAAACTAATTAAGCCAAGCGTGTGTCCAAATTGCTTTTATAGCAACACCATTTGAGTTGGCCAGCGATTTGTGTGCTCCCCAGACGTGACCAAACCCAGCTCGGTGGCCAGTCACTTACTTTCGGGGGGCCGTCAGCCGCGGCCAGCCAGCATCTCCATCCCCCCGCGATAAGTCCGGATCGTCTCCAATTTCTATGCTCATTGAAAATGCGCGCCAAATTGGCCCCGCCCGAGAAGCTGCTCTCCATTGATAGCAACTTCCCCCGGCTCGGCACGCTCCGCTGGCTGCTGGTGTGTGCGGTATCGGGGCTTTGCCCGGAGTGCTCCACTCTACTCCGGTCCCATCCCATCCCCATCCCCATCCCGCCACGCACGCATCGGACGTTGGGGCGCGCAGGGGTTAAGCCACCGATCAATGAACCGGAACCTGAACCAACTCACCCAAGCTGATGATAGCTTCTTTGTGGCAGGCATGGCCCGTGAGCTTTGTTTCGTTTTGAGATCTAAAGAGACTTTTTAGGAATATAAGAAGGTAAGAAGGAACCTCTAAATCTAAGAGTTTTGGTTTATAATAGTAAATACTACATAAAACTTGTTAAATAATTACTAAATGCTGGCAGGTTCTACATGGTCTTATTTAAAATTAATTAATTTTATTCTTATACGAAACTGGTAATAAAATCTTTCTTAATTGGCTTTCTGATAGAAAAGTTAGCAGTCAAAGTTATTTAACCATTTGGAAACCAGTATGAAGTAAAAATGTACATCTAAACTACAGAACTTGATTATGCTACGATTTGTTTTAAAATGCTCTTAAAACCATAATCTATAATATTTATAAAACCTGTTCAATATTAAATTCTGACAAAATGTTTAAAATAGAATCTGGATTTCCCAAATTTATAGCATTAGCGTCTAATTACAGTGTATTTAAATATAGTTAGTCACTCAAAAATCTCTTAATGTATGAAAAAGGTTAGTGTTTGTTATAAAAACTATTTTAACAACAAACAACAGCTTTGCACACTTTAGAGATCACAAAATAACGCACACCTCAGACTCAATTTAAAGTCTAAAATTCACCAGAACTGTGCCAGAATCGAGCCAAGAATTCTCGGCATGATTCACAGCGCGAGTCGAGCGGCCGAATGTCAAGCGAAGGTGGCGCAATGGCCAAGAGTTTCTCGGGCCAAACAAGTCAGCAGATGTGTGTTTGCTTACCAGCCAGAAAATATGCGCGGCAATCGGCGAACCTCTGGCACTTTCCCGCCGCAAGATTATTGACCGACTGAATTGGCAATTGAATGCTAACGGTTCCGTTCCTCCTCCTCCAGCGGCTTCCCGCTGCGAGTGAACCGGAGTAAACAAATCCGGAGCACGTTCGCCGCTCTGCCTCCGGTCAATGTCACTCAAAGACATTCCCGTGGGGAGGTGCAATCAAGTGGCTACAGCAGCTGCAGCAGCTGCATTTGAGCTGAAAACCCCGAAAATTAGGTTCCCCGAGATACAGTACCCCCCAAAATAAGTTTGACAGAAAAGTTATGTTTTCTCATTCTTGGTTTATTATGTACACGTCCAGGCTCAGATCAAGTATCCGCCTAGGGGCCTGTGGCTGGGATTAAGCATCCGCCTAGTAGGCGCTGCGGTGTCCGCCGTAAGGGCGCTCGCGGTACTCCTGGCCGTATCCGTGCTCAGGCACGTACAGCTTGGCCACCGGCTCGGCGGCGCGGACGGGCAGGACCACCTTGCTGTACTCCGGGGGCGAGACGTAGGCGCGGTAGTTGTTCTGGCCGGGATACAGCAGGGTGGCGCCAGCGGGCTGGACGGTCCAGCGGGGTCCATAGCCGCGGTTGTAGCTGTTGCCGCCATAGCTGGGTCCACGACGTCCGTGTCCGTGTCCGTAGCTGCCGATGTTAATGGGGCGCAGGATCTCGTGGTTGGGGCCATAGCTTCCGCGGTGTCCGCCGGCGATGATCTCTACGGGGCGCTCATAACGACCCTCGTTGCCGGAGGAAGCCGCCGAGCTGGCAGCGGAGGCGGCACCAGCAGATCCAGAGGACCTCTCCTGGCCGTAGCCACCGTGTCCGTAGCCGCCGTAGTTGGCGTAGCAGCTGCCCACAATGCAGGCGCAGAAGAGAACCGCGAGGGTCTGCAAAAGAGGGACAGAACAGTGGGTTAGGAGATCCGTCACAGTCACAGGGGTTATGGGGAAGTCTTCAGGGAAGTCTTCAGGGAAGTTTTCAGGGAAGTCTTCAGGGACGCCAGTCTACTTACAGCGAACTTGTTCATGGCTATGCTGTCTGGGTTTCGGCACAGTTGGCACAATTAACAAATTAAGTGGCAAGCACACTTCTTTATATAAGCAAAATAATTGTTGCACTCGAAACGTGATCTCGCCCAGAAAATTATCACGGCTCAAGAGCTCGGTGCTCCGGCTCTTCTCGGGCAGCTCGCTGGGCGACTTTCTGCGAGTTTTTCGCATTTCCCTAGCCAGAGATACCGCCACTCGGCGCTCGACTCGTTTTGGATTGAGCAGGTTGCTCGGCTTGCTGGCCAGGTTTGTTCACTGCCAGCGATACAGACACTTGGCTGCTGACCTTCGTTGGGGGCGGCAGATGCGGATGACCCCATATCGATGGTGGGACTTCATTGGGCCGGGGATGCGTGAGGCGTGCGGCCGGATTGGAAGAATCAGAAGGTTTATGCCCAGCTGCTATTGCCAGATAAGGTGGGATACTTGGAAAATTATCTTTAGAATTTGGTTTAGAATTTGGTGGTAAACTACATATGTTGTTGAGTTTGCTATAGGAATTATTTTCTTGACTTGCACTTAATTTCAGAAAATTGTACACTCCACAGATTCTCGTTAAGGAAAGTCATTATCAATTTTATTGCTAAAATGTATTTTAGTTTCTAATAATAATCTATAGTAGTCTTTTATCAAGCTTGGAACATCTTATTATTATTATTGTAAAGATGATTTAATAAATTAAGGTAAATTTTTAGGTATTATAAGAAACCTCCAGCGGCCGAGTATCTTCATTAAAGAAAATTATCTGTAAAACTGAATGTAAGCTTTGGCAGAGTTATTACAGCTTGATGATAGCATGGCTTTTAATTGGTAAGTAAGTTATAAATAAAAGTTAGAATACAGGTTCTATTAAGCTCAACCATTTGTTAAAATCATATTAACCTGTCTTTTAAAATGTTGTGTCAATGGTTTTTTTATACCTTAAATGAAGCCTAGAATAAAAACTCTCGTCAACCCCACAGTCTTTAACCTTCATCGCTGAAAAGTATGCCATTAAACAAATTATAACCAAAGCCCCCGTAAAGTAATAAAGACTCAATATGGGATTTTTTGTTCAATATTTTCCATTGCGTTCAAGGTGTTCTTTTATTCGCCGATTCTCAGAGTTTCGCTTCGACAGCCACTCGAGGAACTGAACAATTTGTTTCGATAGTTTGACTTAGTAGCCACTGCGTCCGTAGTGTCCACCGTGGTGGCCAACATCACCACCGTCGATCACGTAGCTGGGCACGGCGTACGAGCGGTAGCTACCCTGGTTCACGGCGGCGGCGGCAGCAGAGGCAGCAGCAGCAGCCCTGGGCTGCTCGCCGTAGGACCTGAGCTCACGGGGACCATAGTGGTTGTAGCCGCGACCGTAGGGACGCTCCTCCTCGTAGACAACGCGCTGGATGCCGCCATAACCACCACCATATCCTCCACGGTTGCCGTACACAGGGCTGGCGTTGATGTAGGCGAAGAGGGCCAGGGAAACGCAGATGATCTAAGGATAGAGGGAGGACATACGGAGGATTAGTTGGCTGCCACTTCCTTTGATAGTTTTCGAATAACTTACCAGGTACTTCATGGTGAATTAGTTAGTTTTGTTGGTTTGGGGCAATCAATCAAACTATGATTTACCGGACAGCCGACGCCGCTTTTATACGTTAATTGTCCAGCCTGGATATCTACGTGACCTATATAAACGCTAGTTACTGCTCCATTTCAGCCCGAAACCGCATTTCATAATTGAATATACACACATTTGATTTATGTATTTCCATGTGCCATTATAAAATCGCTTGGTTACGCGATCTGTGCATTGTTCCGGAGCCGAACCCCGGGCCTGAGTCCCCGGCTGTTGATAGTTCCACGAAAGCACACTCACACGCGACTCTTTCTCTCTCCGAATGGGTGGGACCTGGGGACTTACGAACGTTTTGTTTTTAAAATAAACTCCGAAATTAATTGTAATAGACTTTCCGTTTTCCACATTCTTGGGGTAATGCTTTACGGATAGGTTGTGCCCGGAAAACGTGTGCAATATAGGTGGGGGTATTCTGGAAGTGACTAAAATTAGTTCTTGATCCTGGGAAATAATGTCTATAAAATGAGGATGATATATAGTTTAGAACTACGATTTGTATTATTATAGAATTATAGTATTTGTTAATTAAATATAAAAATAGATACAAGAGATTGGATTTATAGCTCGGTAATAACTCAAACTTACTTGAAAACTTTACAAATTAAAAACTATAAACATTCATGGAGTCCTATAAAACCTTTAGCTTATTTTCCTAATAATAATAATTGCATTTCATATGTAAAAAGCGCTTAAATATCTGCCCCAATCTCACAATTAAACAAAACTTAATTTCTTCAGCTAGTTTTTTAGTTTCAAGCCCCATTTTCGTTGGCTGAAAGTCTCACACACTTAGCTTGGCAAAAGTCTCGTCAGCACAGACCAAACAGCACGAATATTTGCCCCAATAAATATTTAAATAAAGAATTAAATTAAATAAAAAACTATTTTAAGCAAAGCAAAAATAAACACATTCTCAATTTAAGTCTTGATGTTTCTTGGTTTTATTATTTAGGCCTAGTCGCTTGAAAAAGTAACTGGATCACTGTTCTTGTGGTTTTCCACTTAGTAGCCGGACTTCTTGTATCCCTTCTGGCCAGCAACGGAGCTGGATGCGGCCGCAGCGGAAGCACCCTTGGCCTCCTCACCGCGAGCGTACTCCTGTTGGTGTCCATAGCCCCTGGGCTCATAAGAGCGCTCCACATAACGGGGTCCCTCCTTCCAGACCAGAGGACCGCCGGCGCTGGGAGCGGCCAGAGCGAGCTTGGCGAGGGCAATGGCCTGTCGGTCAACTGCTGGGGCAGGACCGTATCCGGAGCCGTGGTAGCCAGAGCCAGAGCCGCTGTAGGCCGGGGCCAGAGGAACCGACTCATAGCCGCCGCCATAGCCGCCCTGGTGGTGTCCACCGTAGCCGCCGCCGTACGAGGGGACGATGGCCTTAACGGTCAGAGCAGGCTGCACCTGGTAGGCATAGCCGCCGACGGGGGCGCCATAACCGCTACCGTATCCGCCGCGGGATCCTCCATAGGGACTGGCCGAAGCGGCAGCAATGGCGCAGATGCAGATGCACTAAAAGGCGGAAAAAAAATCACCATTAATTTTGAATTCTCTGGGATAGGGATAGGAATAGTTATAGAGATCGAGGATCTCCAGGATCTATCTAAGAATATTGAACTTTTAAACTTACCATGAACTTCATCATTCTGAGGCTGAGTTGGTTAGTTGATCGGAACGAAAGTAACTAATGCTACACCATGGGAACTGTTTTGTTTTTATACGGCGGATCCAGGCAAACGCCAAAAGGTTACGTAACGAAAGTGATGCAAGTTTCGGCTCTCTACGTTGGCGGGGCTCCCGGAGACGCAGCTCCAGGTCTCAGTCTCGGCACAACTCTTTGTCCGGCAATCTCGAGACGCCGCTGGAGACGTGCAGCCAGGCCAGAGCTCGGGTTCTGGCCAAAAACGGCTCTCAATTCGGCCCCCGGTCCAGATAGTGTACTTACGCCATCGTCTGCCGGAGACGAGACCAGCACCCCCAGCCCATTACGTAAGATTCCGAGAGCATGACTATTCGTGCTCCGGATCTGCATAGTTTCGACCCCGTTTCGGGCCAGTTTGCCCCACAGTGCGGCGAGCTTGGCACCGTTTTTTCAATGACACATCGCGGCCAAGGCAGTGGCCTGAACTTTCTGCTGCGTTGGTACAATTTATATACAAAAGCAAAAAAAGTCGAGATAAAATTACAATAAAATTATAAACAATTAAACTGTTCGTTCGTTCGACTTTTCAAACTGCCGCGCTAAGCTTTTTATAATACTCTAGTGCTGGCGCTACGCAAACTGTGAATGGCTAATAATGAAAAATGACTTATTTAAATGTTGTCCAGGCTCAGGGCCCCAGCAGCCAGCAGGCAGCAGCCAGCGGACGGATGAAACCGATCTTTCTCCGGATGCAGCACCCAGAAGCATTTGCTCTTTAAGATTTTATTGGCTTTGTTGACTTTGCTCTTAGGAATTAAATAAAAATGTTATTGTAAGGCTGAAGAATATCTGGCAAATACAATAAATATTAAATATTAACAGCATTCGCGGTGTAATTGGTGTAAGAGAGAATCCGCTCAAGAGTGCCTGACTCTCTCCATCATCCATCTCATCCAGCCAAGTCCGATATTGCCAGCTTGTTGGACAAGATATTTTACAGGGCTACAATCTAGATGAGCGACACGTTTGGCAGTGGCCCTCAGACTTTATAAGAGCCGAGCAGACGATGGCCAGCACAGAAAACGGGCTCACAAAATGACAAATCTGCGCTGCAAGGTGTGATTAACTTATTGAGGGCTCATCATCACCAGTGGTTACAGTTTCCCCTCTCTCTCTCTTTGCAGATCCTACAGGTTGCTGTGATGCTGATGCTGGCTGCTTTGCAGTTGGGGGCAGAGCACTTGGACCGCGACAGCGATGACTGCGGCTGCGGGCGGCGGGGCTGAGATGAGACATCAATAAACAAGCGACGAACAATGCATACAATTTGATCGGTTGTGGGCTCTGGGGGCGAAAACAATCAGAAGACACGTACGGACGGCTAGTCGCTGGCCAGCTGAGCGTCGCACATGGCGCGCAGCCGGGCAAGCAGCGTGTGCAAATGCTTTGGGCCAGTTGTCGGCAATTGCTGGGCCCCTGTGCCATGTTTCCCAGTCAAGGTTTCCATATACATGCGCTTGTACAGCTTGGACAGCTGTTTAGGATCCTTGCCGGTCAGCAGCAGCTTGGTGAGAGTCTTCAGAGCGTTCTGCAAGCGGCTCTCAAAAAGCGTCAAATGGCCGGCGAATTCATCGTCTGCCGCTTGGCCACTGTTAGTATCGATGACGTGAGCAAAAATGAGCTGGCACTGCAAGCAAATGTCCAAAGCCGCTTGCATGTGCTTGATCTTCTGAGCGGGGTGCGTGGAAACTGTCGGTAATTCGAAAGAAATTATCTAGAAAGCTTTCTAGTGGCATTCTATAGTCTTTGGTACTTACGTTCGGCGAGGAACTCGTGCAGGGATATCCGCTCCAATTGCACCACCAGCAACTCGCCCGTCTCCTTGAGGGCCTCCAGTATCTGCGTGGCCTTTTCGTAGTGATATTTGCAAAGCTGCAAGGTAGCTTTGGGTAGTTGAGAAAACTCACAGTTGCCATGGGAACGCAGTTGGGAGTAGTGGAAAGAGGCAATCCTGGAAAAGAGACCAGTTTAGTTGGTAACAAAAATTCTTCTAGTGGATCAAAGGTGCGACCTCCCTACCTCTTGTGTATCAGCCCCGATCGGAAGCTGTAGAGCACTTGGCGAGCGCCCGGATGCTCCACGTCACAGAGTTTCAGTGATTTCTGAAGCAGATCCAGTACTTCTTTAGAGGCCTCAGCGAGGCTGGTCTTGTCAGCTGCACTATAGTCTTGCAACTGTTTGGCTAAAGTGAAGGTGGCAGTGGACAGTTCCCAGTGGACAAGGTCCCACAGCTCGGCATTGGCCTTCCGTGTGTCCAGGCAATCCTTGGCTTTCTCGTAGTAGTTAAATGCCTCGTTATAAAAGGCTTTTTGGGTGTCCAAGGCGATGACGCTGGGGTAAGCTGGTTAGTCAGGCTCTGGATCAGCTGGGGGATGCACCACTTACCTTTCATTGGGCATGGTGAGATGGGCTCGCAGGCGCATAAACCTACCCATGTTGCAGTAGAGAAAAGCCAGGTTTACATTGTCCTGAACGGTAGTGAAGGCTTCAATGCCACGACGCAGGCAGTCATAGGAGTTGACAGTCAGTTTCACGTAGAGAGGATCGGCGGACTCAGAACTCGGTGTGTCCTCCAGCTTGGAATCTCCTGCAGCTTTGACAACCTCCTTCTTCTTCATCACTTCACTGTATTCCTCTGAAAAGCAGAATAGGAATTAGATTTATAGGTTGATTTATGTGCATCCACAATTTACCTTGTGCCCAGTACATGTACTTCAGGCCCAGTTCGTTCCTAACGTTGCCAAGTCTCCGGAGCAGTTCGTTGCTTTCCGCCTTCTGGGCATGTTCCAGAGCCAACTCGTAGCACTTGCAGCTGTGCAGCATCACCTGCTCTACGTTTTTAACCGGGGCCAGAGTGGGCAGCTCCTCCTCCTCTCCCTCTAGCTCCTGTGCAAGCTCCTCGTTAATAACGCCCATGGATTTATCCTGCTCCTCGTACTGCTGTTCGTACTCCTCGATGGCCTCCCAGTGCTTGGACATTTGGAAGAAGCAATCGCCCGCCCGACCCAGCAGGCAACTGTACTGGGAAACCACATTGGCCATGTACTTGTTGAGCACTTGCTGACACCGGCAAGCCAGCTCAATGGAGCGCAGGGTAGAGCCGTAGCTGCGCGATTCGTAGTACTGTTCCGCCAGGGTTGCGAACGTCAGACAGGCTTTCTCGAGCAGCAGCAACTTGAGGTGCACGTTCCAGGAGCCAAAGTGCTGGGTGTTGAACTTGGCGCTCAGCTGCCAATTGCTGGCAGTTGAGGATTTGGCTTTGGCAGTGGTGGTAAGTTCCTTGGACTTACTCCGCTTGGCCTTTGAGCTGGATTTCTTCAGCGCCGGCACCGCTTGCTGCTGGCTTTGTTTGAGCTGCTCGTAAGGCAGCGGGATGGCGTTGAAGGGCTTGGCCATATTGGGATTTTGCTCTTCATGCAGAATGCGCTGCTTCTCCTCCTGCTTTGCATGCGTTTCCGACTCCTTCAGCTTCTCCTCCTGGCTGCCATTGAAGTACTGCAGACAAGACAATCCCGAGCTGATGTGCTCCAGCGATATGCTGCATCGCTCAGCAGTCGTGGCCAAGAGCGGGGCTGGCTTGGCTTTCTTGGCGTGAGACTTGAAGTCCCTAAGGGCATCACAGATGTGGCGGACAGCCACGTTGGCCCGGCCGCCGCCCTGCTCGCTGCTCTGGTAGCTCTTCTCACTAGGATAGTCGCAGTTGAGAAGCTCGTCCTCATAGTCATCCTCTTCGTCCTCTTCATCGTCGTCGTATAGGGACTGGTCGTCAGAATCTTCCTCAAACTTGGGCGCCTTGGGGTCAATACCCGCTGGCACATGGAGATCCGAGAGGATGTAGTGCGAGGAACTGACGATCTGCGGATACTGCTCCTTCGGTAGCAACTTAATGCAGTTGTCCAGCAGGGCGCGTATGTTGCCAGCGGCCTTGGGACTGATGCGCGGCAGTGTATTCTTCATGTTCCGGGCCACCGAGTACAGCAGCATGCCAACGGGAACGGTGAAGGGATTGACCTGCTGCTGCGGAGGATCGCTCTCAGATTTCTCGGCCGCTTGGCTCTGGCTCTGGCTCTGGCAGAGAGTGGTAAGGTCATACAGTTTGACCACGTCGTCGTTGCGTCCCTTGAACAGCCAGTAAGTATGGCCCGCCTTGGTGGCGTTGGCCTTTAGGAAGGCCAGGATATTCTGGGCCACGTTGCGGACCACCTGCGGGGAGAACTGTGAGTTTTCCAGGTAGGGCAGGTCCTCAGTCTTGATGATTTCGTACTTCTGAACAATGCCGTCCAAATGGTAGCACATCACCACCTCGGGCACGTTGCACATGAGATTATCCAGCCAATAATCGATGCCAGTTAGCACGTTGATGGGCTGGGCGGCATCCCTCAAGCGCAGGCTAATACACGGCCTGTTGGGTCCACCAAAGATGGGCATATCGGTGCCGATGAGCATGCGAATGTCCTCGAAAGTCCACACCACGTTCCTATTGAAAGCATGACTGGATTTCGGATCCGGCACGTTCTCCTCGATCTTGGGCTCGGGCAAAACGGGTCCCGTGATGGGCAGTCCCTGTCTCCTGCTGGTCAGCTGCGAGGGCGTGGTGGCCACATCGCAGTCTAGTTCCTCGCCAGTTTGCTTGAGACTGTGGTACAGGAACTTGGAGAGCAGGTTCTTAGTCTGCAGCGCCTCTCGCGATCGCTCCTTTAGGCAGTAGTTGTGCTGTGTGTCGTCGTAGGTAAGGATGTGCTCGAGGATGAACGTGCGCAGCCACTTCCAGTCGTCATCCGCCTTGCGCAGCAGATACTTCTGGATGTCGAATTCGTCGAGGAGCAGCGTGTTGCCCACCTTGTGCACCACCATGCTGATGGCGCTCTGGGCACTGTACGGCAGCTTCAACAGCTGCTTGATGTTCTCCGCGTCGCTCACCACGTCTACCTCGCCCACGCAGTCGGGGAACATCTGGCCCAGCCGAAAGCTGGCGAAGCCTGCGCTCTGGTACAGCGCCTGGTGCAGTCCGTGGCTGCTGTGTGACGTGGTCAGCCAATTGAGCGGCGGCAGGTTTAGGTTCGTGTTGCACTCCAGCCGCTTGAAGTGCGCGGGCAGCGGGACGGGCGACAACTTGATCACCGCTTGGCTCTTCACCACATCCAGCTCGTGGGGCCCTATGCTGCGGCAGGGTTCAATCTGAGAGGGAAATAACTTTGAAATTATGTCATTCGAATAAGGGCCCAGTCTTACCTCTTCGTTCCTATCTTCCATGGTTGTGGTGGCACATCGGTTCCTGGACAAGTTCCAATAAATCCGTGGAATATTCAAGAAACTTCGTGTATGTGTTATTGTTTTGCCGGCACAGCTGGCATCAGCTGCCGTTGCCTAACACTGCAGTGGTTGACGGGGCTGACAACTTGTTTCCAGGTCATGACCAGGGGCGCACCTAGATCTACCATACTTTGTTTATTTTATGTTTATAGATTTAAAATCTTGTGTGTTTCTCCGCTTCTATGGATTAATTTTTAATGCACTTCATTATGTTAATGATGTGAATGTTGAGACATTAATTGTTTTCATTGTAGCAACAAGTTGGAATTTCGAATTTCTGCAACCCCTTTATCTACGCCTCTGTGCCGAGCTGTCAGCTGATTCTCATACCGCAGCCTTTCAACACTGTCCTCACTATTTTGTTTTCCTTCACATATAACTACGAACTGTCAGCATATTTACCCTAATTGGATTCAAAACTGACTTAAAACCATGACGCTTTTTATCCTTATAGCGCTGCTCAGCCTGCTGAACACAATCCTGCCGGACTTCATACGAAAATACGTGAGTGTCAGCCGTCAACATTAAATCCGCATAAATACACCATACCCCTTGCTCCACAGCTCAAAGTGTCACGTCTGTGGAGCGCCAAGAACTCATCGGAGCTCAGGCAGCTGCAGAAGGAAGTAGACTCCGCCCGGGAGCAGGTGGATGAGGTACGCAATGCGGAGCATTCCGGCGAATATGCTAGGACCATCAAAATTATGCGCGCCGAGCGAAAAGTGTCAGAGGCGGAGGCCAAGCTGAAGTCGGCTCGTGGCGTGGAGAACCTGATGCGCATGGGCATTGACACGGCGGCTTTCTACGTCTCGAAGGTGCTGCTCTCTCTGATCACAGTGATCGTGAGCATCCGGAATCGCGGAACGCCAGTTCTAGTAATCGATGAGACCATAAGCTTGGCGCCGTTCACGGGGCTTCTCAGCTTTCCCACCGGCGTGGCCAATGCGATTTCTGTGCCTGCCTGGGCTTTTTCCTGCAACCTGACCTTTCGGCTCCTCTACAGATTGGTAAAAACCCGCGGGGCGTGAGCCAATCCGGAAAACTCCTCCATATAGCTTAGCTTTTAGAAGGCGCCCGACACTTCAAACTATGTACTTTGTTATAGTTCGCTATGCTTCACACGCATCATCACTACATTGTAACGTCCCAAATTTGTAAGGTAACAACACGCAAATTAAATGTATTTTCAAACAGAAGATGAGTTGGCTATAACTGTTTTCAAATAGCGCGGGCTAAGACTAGCGAACCCTTGCAGCACTACTCAGAAGACCAGTGTTGCAAAGCACTCGGCGTGTGTATGCGTGTCATTTTCCCCCGATTCCGATTTGTTTAGTGTTTTTGTTAACCGAAAATGGACAAACTAAATGAAAATGCCCGCGAGCGGAAGCAAATCAAGCTGGGCGAGATCGATACCGGCCCCATCCTGGTGGCCCTGCTGCTGGGCTTCATTGCCGTCGGTGAGTAGGCCACGTGGTTGGTTGACTTTGGTCCCCGGGTCCCACTTGGACTTAAACATTAACTGCAAAATATGTATATTTTGCTTCCTAGCCATCTTTGTGATCCTGCGACGCCGATCGGCTGGCCGCAAGGACTTCCTCCTCACCGGACTGAGTGAGTCCGGCAAAAGTGCCATATTCATGAAGCTGCTCCACGGGAAGTTCCCGACCACCTTCACATCCATTAAGGAAAATGTTGGTGACTATCAAGCAGGTAGCTCGTCCGCCAGATTAGTGGACGTTCCCGGCCACTACAGGGTGCGTGACAAGTGCTTCGAGCTATACAAGCATCGCGCCAAAGGCATTGTCTTCGTGGTAGACTCGGTTACGGTCCAGAAGGACATCCGCGATGTGGCCGAGTGAGTTTCTAATCCGTTTTATCGCTTTTACATCATGCTAATCCAACTATCTTGACAGCTCCCTGTATACAATTCTGGCGGACAGTGCCACTCAGCCCTGCTCCGTCCTGGTGCTCTGCAACAAGCAGGATCAGACCACGGCGAAGAGCGCCCAGGTTGTCAAGAGCCTGCTGGAGAAGGAGCTGAACACAGTGCGCGACACCAGGAGCCGCAAGCTGCAGTCCGTGGGCGACGACGACGTTAATAAGCCCATCACCCTGGGCAAGCCGGGACGCGATTTTGAGTTCTCGCACATCGCACAGAACGTACAGTTCGTGGAGGCCTCTGCCAAGGACTCTGAGCTAAGTCCGCTCACCGACTGGCTCGCTCGCCTGCTTTGAGCAGCTCTCCTTCCTTTCCATCCAGGACTGAGAATCAACTTGAATCCTAAACGAACGAATGCGGAACACAAACATATTGATATTTATTTAATTGCTTAGCTCATTGTCGCCTATGTATATGCCATGCCTATATGTATCGCCAGTATATGAATCCGAGCATTGTTAAAAACCATTTCCCCTACCTTTGCTTCCTTCCTACTTTCCCCGGTTATTTTTAGGTTTTTATGAAAATTTTTATACCTGTTAGCATTTATTTTCTGCTAGATTTTTGATTAAGAATCATGTATCAAATTGATTTATAAAAGAAAACCAACTAAGATGCTTACGCGTGTATATTAAAAGGGACATAATAATTCATAAAACTTTATTAAAGTAATTTCTAATTTTAAAGAAATTAAGGTAACCTGGGAAAGCCGAGGTTTATATACCCTCGAAGTTTGCAATTGAATCGATTGAGGGAATTTAAAATCGATCATTGAAAGGATATGGTTAGTTATGGTTATTAAATTTTTTTTTATTTTTTTGCTGGTTTGTTTAAATAAAAAAAGGAAATTCAGACAAGTTGGGTACTTGGGATCGATTTTAAAATTACATTTACAAATGCAAATTGCAAACCTGCTTTCTTGATATTCTTTTTTTGTGGATAAATGTGTTTAAATATCTTCTTTTAATATCAATAAAGCATTTTTTTTTTAAATTCACATATTTGATTTTGTTTTACAGTAAGGTAAAGCGACCTCTGGCGACGTTACATCAAAACCAAAAACCTGAAGCCATTATTTTGTAGGTTCCAATTCCTCACAGAATACTGGGATGGCGCCACATGCGTCAATCTATTAAAATTTTATAAATCTCTGAAATTATTAATTAAATTAATTATTTACAGTGCCTAGAGTTAACTACTTCTAACTAGTACCTTCTAGCTCTTAGGTTTCTAGAAAAACTATAAATCTATTTCAGAAAAGGTATATAACGGTACGAAGCAAGCTGAAAACCTTTAAATAAAATTGGTTTTTGGGGAAATATTCATTTTAGATGATGAACTATTTATTTTATACTATTTATTTTTTATTCCTAGACATGCTAGATGAGTTAAAAAGACTTTCTTTCCTGATAAATTATTTCTATTTTATTTTTGGATATAATTTCCAAAAATCAAAGAAAACTGTTTGATTTATGACTGAAATATAATATTTTCCCTATGTTTGAAGAGGCACAGCTGTGCTGGAAGTCCATATAGACTTGTAGTATATAAATACAATAGCAGTTGGCAATCGGCATTTAGTTCCCAGCAAGGCCAACTGGCCCAAAAAAGGGATTATTGCTGGCCAAACGTTTGGCGCATGCGCAAGCTTTCAAACCTTTTTCGCGATTTGAGACCTTCCATCCACTTCCACATCCACTGGCACGGCCACGTCCACGGCCGAAACAGCTGTCGAGGAGCTGCTCTGGCAGTCGATCAATCCCATGGATACGATCGGTGGAAGATCAAAAAGCCGCCTCGAAAATCAATGAGTGCTCTCGCCTGCCCTCGCCGGCTCGGTCTCCTCTGACTAGATAGAGTTTCTAGGCTGGCTCGGTTCTAAGAATCGTGAGCTTTCATGATTTGCCGAATTTCTTGTGGAAGTGAGCTGGACGGATGTCCCTCTCCTAATGGCAGCTGGAGGTTGGCTGTTGGTTCTGGCCAACTTCGTTGGTGGCATCCGCGCCGGATTGTTGATGGACAAAAGCAAAGCTGCGAATTTCGGGGAAAAGTGCGATTAAAACAAAGGCCAGCCTCGAGTCGGCAAGTTGAGCATTCTGAGTGCTCAATGGGTTTGCCTAATCCAGAGGGCAGTTTCTGGTTAATCTTGTCGATGGTGGATGCTATATATCCTTTAAAGTTGAGTTTGTTTTTAGGGGGCTACTATAACCTCGAGTTCTTGAGATAAAAGCGTAAAATACTTGAGTTTGTAAAGCCATCTTAATGAATTGGTAAATATTTACTTAAAAATAAATTATTTAATTAAACGCAAAGTGAATATTTATGGTTTTTCACTCCAGACATAGCTTTCTATACAATTTTCCCCGCTCCATAGCCCCCTGCTCTGTCTGACTTCCTGTCCCCAAAAAATCGGACTCTGATTCGGTGTCAAGTGTACATTGGCAGCACGTGCTACACCCGAAAAAAGAACGGCTGGTCCGAAAAAGTGTTCGAGAAATGCAAAGTGCAGCCAGAGCCAGACTTTTTACAGCTGTAGACAGGCGGATGGAGTGGGAGCCATATGTTGCAGACACGCTTTAGCCAAGCGGAAGGAGCCCCATCCCCAGCCCCATCCCGATCCGGAGCCCGATCCCGATCTCGATCTTCGGGGCGTACACAGTAGCTGCAAATTATTCACGACTGATTAGGCAGAAAAACGCAACAGGCAAGTCGAAAAAAAAACATACGATATCCTCGACGGGATCCGATTACCGCCAGAAATCTTTTCGGCCAGAGGTGAAGCAGAATTCACTGGAAGGCAGACGGACATTTTTGAGGTTAGATTTGGGGCTCTGCATATACCTTATAAGGATCGATATTGAATTACGACCGACCGACCGTTAGTTGGTTAAAACGACAGAAAAGACACTTGGCTTGGCCAATAAATCTGCGATTTTTAGAAAGTCTTTATATTCGATTTATGGGCACACTCCCTGATATTTTAATAAGCCCGCTCGCAATTACACGCCGGGGTACGGGAAAATGGGCCTCTTGCCATACACAACACCATGCCGAAAGGCGGCAGGGCTGGCCCGGCAGATGCAGCAGGCGCCCATTAAACTTTTATGTACACAGGCGCGACGTTTTGTGGGTTTTCACGCGGAGAGTGCGAGCCAAACCAAACCGAACGTACCCGATCGCTCGCCATGCACATATGCAATTTATTTTAACACATCGTTAAAGCTCAAAAAATAAATCTTGACGCGCCGGACACTGCAATTATCACCTCTGCATAATCAGCACTGCCGGACGGATGGACGGACGGAAGAGGAGTCAACAAGGTGAGCACATCGAACATCGAGAGCAACTTATGCCCCCGGGTGGAGCTGCTCCTCCGACAGCTGGTTGCAGCCCCGGTTAGCTTTCATTTTTCGGTAACAGGAGCGGGGCTACATCGGTGTACTGGGAAAAATCAGGGGAGTACTTTTAAGTTGGGTTCTGGCCTATATAAACTGCTGTTTCTGGAGGGAGCTTCCCCTGTTAATCTGTATCAAATGTTTTCTTACTTCAACAGTCAATCAAAACCTTACTAGAATTAGGACGAAGTAGAGAACTTTGCTCTTTCGCGAGTCATGGCTTTGGGCACCACTGTTTGAGATGAACTTCATCTTCAATCTTAATGTCCTTCTTTAAAACTCTTTATAATACACCATTTAGATTTTCCAATATATTTGTAGTTAGAGACCTACCAACATCCATAGGGTCCTCTTGTAAATAAGACAATTGCCTTTTTTAGATTGAATTTTTTCGCCGTGTCGCGGAGCATCCGCCCAGCCCACGCGGCCTTAGCCAGGCTCCTTGGCAGCCCCATAATGGCAGCCCATTTAGCACCTTGTTGACGCGGCATCTAATTAAATGGTGCGAGACAAGGAGACCGGCCCATCGGAGCCCGGGCCCAGCTCGGTTTCAAGTTTGGGCCCCTTTCAGCTAATATCGACTGCAATTTCCATGTAATGCCAAATTGTTGCGCCTTGTTGTTTGGGCTATCGCGATGGCAATGGGTGTGGGAATGGGGAGGATGGTGCTGGCGATGATGATGATGATGAGTGCGATAATGTCGGACACTTGACGCCGGAGTCGTCGGCTGTCATCAGCGGGAATTGGCCCTGGGCCATGGCTTTCAACAACTGCAACACTTTCTCATCACACCTCGGGCGTCGGCCTGAGCTCCAGCGAGTGCGAGTGCGATGAGGCATTGATGATTATTTTTGATTTCTGTGCATACATTTCTTGATTAATTATAATGCTCACCGAGATCTCTTGGGGGGACCCACCACCAGCGGCAGCTGCGAAATCTGCCCGGCAAATTGGAGCTTTTGCTCTGCCATAAACGTTTTCTCATGACACGAAGCCGGTGCCCACGGATAATTATGGGTTTACTCGGCCATTCCCCGTACTCCCGATCTCGATTTCGATCCGGATTCGGGCTCAGTGCGTGCAGCCAGTAGCCGCTGGAATCCCTGGAGCAATCCAGCTTCCAAGCTTCGTGTCAATTGCACATCACGCGCTATTTCATTAAGTTTATTTTTAAGGGAAATTATTTTTAAACGCAATAATTTGTTGCGCCGCCAAAATTAGCGTGGCTAAGGGAATTTCTGCAGTGCCCCCCATACTTTATTCCCAGCGGATGACGGGTTCTGGCCGGTGAGGTAAATTTAGACATTTCTCAAGGTTGGCATTATCCGCAATGAAAAAGAAAGTTGATACGGTTCGCTAATTGCGGCTCTTCGCTGGGGGTAGGAATATCTGGAGATTTTTGTGATTCAAGGGGAATTTTGATTGCTGATAAGACTTGGGTTAACTACTGGATTTTTGCTTAAAATATGCCATTTTGCCGAAATCAATTTGTATACCATTTTTATACTTTTACTATATATTTATCATTTTAAGAACTATATTATAATCAAATGTTAAAGATAGGTGTCTCTTCATGTAAACTTTTTTTAGTTGTTAATTAAATAAGTACAATTAACCATTTAAAGAAGAAACGTAGGACCTTTACTGTTTGCAAAATATCCCCCATATATTGAGTATATTTCCATTTAAGTCTTATTTTATTTGTAACCATTTAATGCAAATTGGTTTGACTGAAAAGAGCCCTTTTTTAAAAGTACCTCAAGCGGGGGTTTCACTGATCTTAGATAAAGTGCGATAATAAGTTTAACTTTAGATAATACGAGTAATTCAATTATTTAATAAGAAAAGGTTAGGAAAATAGCACATTGTGGGTATTAATTTATTCTATATTCTTTAACTTACACGGAATAATACGTGTAATAATGATTTATAATACTACAATATAATAATATATGATATATTATAAACTTATTTCTATAAAAAAAACCCCGTGCTTAACCAATTCCTGTTCTATGATTTACATTTCTTCAGAGCCAATTCAGCATCATTGAAAGTGTCCATTAGGCCTTCGCAAGAGGCAAGTACGACATCGTCATCATCTAAATGCAAATGCGAAGCAAATTCACTTAACATCCGAGGACAGACCGAAGGGGGTAGTGTGGTTTTGGGTGGCTTGGGGGAGGCGGGTGCTGGTTCTGGGCTAAAAACACAGCTTACAACGCCGACTCAGCGTTGCGGCACGCTACTGCTATCAAAGACTTTTGCCTTTGGCAAATTAATCACTGAAACAGGGCCAAAAAGGGGCAGTCGAGGCGAGGTTACGTTCGGCTGTCCAAAGCGCCGGCAAAAATATACATAATAGCTGAATGGGCAGTGGCGTGGTACAAGGGGGAGCTCTGTTTGATCAAACACAGTTTAACATAAGTGTAGCTATTAAAAACAGAATTAATTAATATATTATATTATTAAATATTTTATTTTAACATAAATGTAGCTATTAAGAGAAGAACTATGTAATATATTATATAATTAAATATTTACTGGATCAAAAAATAGTGAATTCTTAAGTATGATTAAGTAAGCCTTAAAAACAGCGTACACTATTATTTGTATAAATATTTAATATTTTAAAATATTCACAAACAATGCTGTTAAACTTAATTGAGATGTCATATTTATTTTAGACTTCCCTCAGAGGAGATCTTGTGTCTAATTCAAATCTAAGGCAAAGTCTTTTCATTATTATTTCTTTGGTTATTTTCTTAGCTTTATATGTGATATTTATTTAATAAAATCTGGTTTACTATGACCTAAGAATATACTAATGATTATACTTAAGAACATTTAGATAGATAAATATACAGGAGGATTTATATATTTCTCTTAAAAGCTTTTTAGTATCACCCCCTTAGTCTTCTCAAAAATCGAAGAACCGCCCCTGACCCCTGCTTCTCGTTGTGTTTGTGCAGCGGTCACACTTTTGGTTTTCTATAATTTGAGTTTCGGAACGAGGCTTGGTCGGTCGGCCGGTCGGTGTGCTGACTTCGCTCCGATCTATAAGCCCTACCGCTTTAGCGCGGCTCAGAACCCCTTTTCGGCTGCTCCGCCAGTCGAAATAAAAAATAGAAGAAAAAACATGCGCGGTCAGTCGTGTGCGGCGTAAGGCAACCAAATGTATCGAAATGCAACCGACCGATATAATTGCGTTTTTTCGTGGATCTGCGCCAGTATTCGTTCGTATTCACTGGGATATGGCAGAGTACTAGCACCCGTACCCATACCCGTACCCGTACGAACAGATTCGAGTGTATTCACATCGACTCACTCACATGGTTGGCCGAGCGACACGCGCAGCGGCCTTTTCGTATGTAAAGCACATGATTTTCCAATTGGAAAATTAGTCGTGTGTGCCGGGTGATAAGACGGGGGATGGGGGCCGTCAGCAGGGGTGGCCAGGGGGTGCTCCATTCGGTAGCGCACGCGTGGGCAAGGCAGCCAGCCCAGCATAAAGGAGGCCGGCTAGCGAGGCGCAACCGAAAACCAAGCCATGGAAACGGGCTTAATGCCTGAGTAATTATAGACAGCCGTTCGCCAAAAATCGCATAAGCCAGCAGATAATATTTGCCAAGGAGAACACACACATCCCAGATTCATCTGCTGCGCCTGCGCCAAGAAGGACCACACACGCGGCGGCTCTAGTCCTTGGCTAATCGCACATTTTTGGAGCTGGCTAATTGGGGGCTGTGGTTGCAGCTTTTTCGCGTTGGCCAGATCCTTCGGCCATTCGCATGATTAATGCCACCGCAGCGACGTGTGAGTTCTGCAGCTGAAAAGTAGTCGTACACTGTGAGAAATTATTTATACATTCACTGTTAACAAACCCTGATCTGAAAGGTTTTTATTCTGCCTAAGAAAGAACACTATTTTATAGCTTTACCAGAAGACTTGGATGTAAATAAAAGGTTTATTTTAAAAACTATGATTTGTAATTGTATATTTTTCCCACTGTACACAAACGACAACAAACATAAAACTGAAAACGAAATGCTTGCCCACCCAGGTGGTGGCCGTAACTCAGAGGGACGAGGCAACGAGCGCAGGTCGCACGCCAGCTACAGATACGCAGACTCAGATACAGATACAGCTACAGAGACGCCAAAAGCGGCCGTCACAGGTACAGATACAGATACAGATACTGCGCACGATTGATGGACTTCACACGTCCACTGGTCGGGATGATGGCTATCTGTGGCTCACACGTAATCACCCGGGGATCGCGGCGCTGTGTGGGTCGCTCATCAGTCAAATTGGTCATTCCCCGGCACAGCCACTATTCTCTTCTCCTCCGGCGAGACATTGTGCAAGATGACGACCTGAAAAAGGGACAAAATAACGATCTAAACGTCACGAGATTTAAATTATCATCAGGGCTGCAAAGGATTTATTTTTTGGCGTGATTGAGTCATTTCACTTGAGGGGCTTGAGATTACAGTCTGATGACTTAAGGGATTGTACTTTGCACATTTTAGTTTTTGGAGGAATATTTTTGAGAGTAATAGCATGTCAAAAAATTATTTAAAGAATGTTAAGAATATTATCAAAATTGTATTCCTTTATAACCAGTTTTGAGGGGAAAAACACACATAAAGGACAAGAAGTAGGTCAGTATATCTAAAGATGTTTTAGAAGAGACGCCACCTCTTTCTCAAAAGGATCAAAAATTTTAGCGTAGCCGTGTGTTCATTGATTTAAAATAAAAGTAATTCAAAGTAATTGTTTATTAATTTCTTAGTTTAATTTTGCTTAAATCTTACAGAATGTTTAAAGCAAAATGTACCCTCCTCTTGTCTGCTGGCACTTTAACAAGTTATGAGGCATTCATTGTCAGCATCCAGCATCTCGGGATTTTGAATTGGCATCCTGCAGTCAACATATCTCCGCCGATTTCCGTTTGTGCAGCGTGACACTAATTAAGTTCTGAGTCTCAAAATTCCCCTTTCCAAAATTCTCCCCAAAAAAAACAAAAAATTCAGTGGCATGCGCATGATTTGTGTTTGTTTGTTTGGGGAGGACGCTTTTGGAAGTTTGCCGACTCCGGAGAATGCATTTTCGGGGGTCTTCTCGTGCCATATTTGCGCTTTGTTTGCCATTTGCCGCCTCGGCATATTCACTCGGTTGCAACTGTGAACGCCAAGTCTGACAGACCTTAATTCCTTTTTACGGTCATTTTAATATCCATCAAATCGCATCGCTGACTCGCAGCGCTCTACGCTCGTTGGCTTTCGTTGCTGTTTCGCTTACTGTCCCTGGGCTCGAACTCGTGCAGCGTTTAGCATTTGGCTCACTCGCTCCCACTTGCCACTGCCATACGTACAATACGTCGATTTTTCATTCTGCCGATTTGTATGTGTCCGATGCGATGTGTTTTGCGGCTGTCAGTGGAGCGTTAATAGCGGCACGCTGTGTGTGTACTCAACTTGTACTTTCGGCGCCGAGAGCGAACTCACTGCCGGGGACCAGGGCTTACGTAAGACAGCTTGGATCCGGAGATGAATTTGTCGGAGATATGCATCTCTATCTGGGTTTTAAGATAGATTTAAAAAAGAACTAGAACTCTGGGTTTTAAGATAGATTTAAAAAAGAACAAGAACTGAGAAATTGAAATTATTTGGACAACCAAAACAAACATGCAAGGGATTTGTTGTTAAGAAGAAACCAAAAATGATTGATTAATTTATGTGGGTTATATATAGAGAACATATTATACATAATAAAAAAGGGAAATGCATTTATAAACCCAATTATTTGCTTAAAAGAAAACCCATAAGAAATTCTGTGGTTATGTTTAGTTTCCACCCAAAAAGTATGCTATGCTAATAAGCGCCGTTAGCTAATTTTAAGTATACCTTCTGCTGACAATTCAATTAAAGCTATTACATATTAAATGCTAATTAAATAATTCAAAGGTTTGTTTAATTATAGAGAGCTTGTGTGTTGTGTGTAATTTATGGCTAGTTTTTAGGAAAAGTGGTGGTCAGTGGCCGGTTTTATGCCCACGATAGTCACGCCGTAATGAAAAAAGCAAAATTCCTGAGCCAGGTAAGCCTCGTTTATTTACGGCATTTAACACGATCTCCGCGTGCTTGTGTGCTGTTTCGGCCACGACTGAGTGCCAGCCAGTCCCCGTACGAGTGTGAGTAGTGGCATAAGTCCGAGTATGAGTACTAGTGCGAGTACAAGTGCCCAAATGGCAGCGGAGCGTGAAGGACGTACGCGCCACAAATTTGGTGGCCCAAAGCCACAAGCCGCCCAATTCGGTGCCCATTTGGCTTACAGCGTGTGGCTAATGTCTGATTCGGCTCTAAGGTCTTGGGTTCACACCAAGTATGACCAATGAATATTGATGAGCGAGGGGAGTGCTTAAATTTGGGCAGTTTTGTTAAATTATTTTTGTATCAATGTTGATTCATGAATGTATCAATCATGAGAGTTTATATAATCTTGGTTTTATAATTATTTTTTGTATTCTAATTTCTCATATTTTAGTATGGCTTTAGTTAGTTTTCAATTGGACTGCTTATTAGTTTTATCATTAGGAGTTAGTTCTATAATTAAGAGTAATAGATTAAGTAAGTAACTATGTAAGTAATAAAGTAAATAATTAAGGTATGAAATTTGTCTAACTTAAATTCGAAATTTTAAATATTTAAGCTTAGCTTAAAACGATTAAAAGGGATACTTCTTCACCGTAAATATTAATTCTTATATAACATAACTTACAGATTTCCCGCACCAAATTCATTCCTATTAATGGCTTATTTTGTATCACCTATTTTTAGCTATTAGATTAACAATTTCAACTATATAAATTTTTTTATCCCCCTATTAAAAGTATTAAATTATTCAATTATTTAAGCAAGTTTTGTCAGCTAATCCTTCCGTTATGAATATAACTTCTGGCATTTTATTTTCGCATTTGGAATGACTCGGCCCGCCACAGACTTAGGAACCAACAAAGTTGCGGCATTTCCAGCCACCAATGGACATTCCCACACTGCAGAAGTATTTCACATCCGAAATGCAGCTGAAAAGAAACAGCAACGGCGGTTGATAATGAATGAGCGAAGCGAAGCGAGAAACCAACAGAAATTAGCTACAACTTGTGAAAATCGCTACAAATGCACTTGCGGTTTGGCATTTACGAGCTTCGAGGGCTTCAAAGGGCCAGATTCCGAGCCTCTCTAAAAAATATTCCTCCTCCGAAGCCTCGAGCGTGTGTCCAGAGTTATTTCGCAACATTGCTGGCGGAGCCCAGACCCAGGCTGCATGTGTAGTAATGTCTGGCCACCATGTGCACGGGCAAAATGTATGCAAATGAATGGAAAAACCGCGTCAAAGCAAAGCCGCCGACAAACCGCGCGGATGACGAGATGACGCCGTCGCCAAAAAAAACCTAAAAAAACAGTAAAAATCCCAAAAGGCAGCCCCGACCATAGAAATACCCGGCACTTACTTGGCCCATAGTATGGCATACTTTTTGCGGTTGCATAGGGAAAGTATTCTAGATAAAAACTATAATATCTTTACATATATTTATATATCGGCAAGTATATCGTGTTTAATATCATATCGAAAGTACATTAAAGTTCAATTAATCTTAAATGGGTATATCGAAAAAAATTTAATTAAAAGATTGAATACCGATTTTATAGAAAAAGATATATTTTCTTATTCCTTTTATATACCTTGTTATTTAATTTGAAGGTCCGATACATCAGACCGAATATCGATTTATCCCACATAATTGAGATATCGATGCAAATTCATATTTATATCGGCAATCCAGAGACCCTACAACACATCCCACACCAAATATCGTATATTTAGGACTCTTAGATCTCGAGATCTAGACCATCTCGCCTGAAGATGTTTTGTTTTTTTTTATTAGCTACCTATAATAATTTGATTCGAATCAATATACCCCTCTGCACTAAGTATTTCAGCAGTGAAAAGCCCAGCACATTAGGAGGCTGCAAAAGGGCGAAGCGCATGCGTAACGAACAACTTTATAAGGTTCGAAGCCTCTTCAAGTTGTTTTCCTTCTTTTTGAGGCTGCGGCGTGAGCGGCTCGTTAGCTGATTAGTTTTGGGCTGCCGCCGCCTCTAACAACAAGTACCATGCATTCCACATAACGCCGACTCCCAGATATCCCAGGGCAGCAATCGCGGACCCTGCCTTTTGGCATTAATTAATAACATCCGGCGCCCCAATCGAAACGCTCGGAGATTAAAGAATCATTCTTAAAAGAACCGAAGCCCAAATGCTCTAGAGCCTAAACAGATTTTTGGGAAGACTATTTTGCTAATTTATGAATACATTTATTTCGCTAAGCGGCCTAATAAACCAGCTCTAATCATATTCCAAGCAGTGGCTATTTTTAAATTAACTAATTTAGCAGCACGCTCACCTTTAATCTCGAGTACGTGCGCACTTTAGTGTTTCTGATATCATTGTCGAAAACACACACTTTTCAAATGGAGGCGCCAAACGGCTTCATCATAACTTGGCTATAAACCAATCCCATTTTGAGTTTATGATTTTCCACTCAGATTCCGATTAGATTTTGGTAATATCACTCAATCATCGTAAACAAATTAAGCTCGTTCTGAATTCCCACATAAAAAAAGGGGGTTGGGTTCGAGTGGACTTTAAAGTCGAATGCAAAAGGCAAAACACAAACAAACAAAGAATTAAGAGGTGAATTTGGTAAAAAATAAATTAATCTGTGGCAGCAAGACCTCACATACCTACTTAAAAATAGGTAAAGTGCCCAGCGAGCACTTTGGAACTTTGGGATAACCAGGGAGAGTGTAATCCATAAATCCAACATAACGACCCGTAAAGTCGGGGATGTCGCCCAGATAAACTTTGCCTTAGTTATGATGCCCTTTCTCCTTAGGGCATTAAAAGAAATCTCCAGCCCCTGACGGCGCAGATAACTGAATCAGTTTCGCTGTTTTTCGGGACCTGTTTAATTACCCCAAAAGTCTCGATCGATATGGCTGCTGCCACACACATGGTGGTCCCGGCTCGGAACCCGCGGCCTGGGACTCGAATCGGATGCGGATGCCGCAGGAACAAACAGTTTATCGCTGGAATAACATAATTTCGCTTTTGCCGGCGACGCTGGCGCTGAGTCTGCCACCGAAAGTGGGGCCTGGCTCTTGGCCTGAAGATGGAGTTGGAGCTGAGGCTGGAGCTGGAACTGGAACCGGGGCTGGGGCTGCCAGGCAGGCCAACCGCAAATCTGCGCCCAAAAATTGAGCAATTTGAAATTCAATCAGTAGCCAGGAGACGTCTACTCTCTACTCTCCACTCTCGCCGGGCATGCAGGCAAATTATAGTAATTGAGTGAGCGGCCTCAGACTGCAACTGCCACGATGCGGCACATGAATGGGCCTCGAGGTGCACTTGGCGAAAATGTGAATTAGATGTAGATGGTAATTCATTAAGGTTCCCCCACATTTATATACATACATTCTTGAAAACTCTAAAATAGTTGAGATACAAATAATAGCATTTTGAAATAAATAACTCTAAAAATTGCCTTGTAACTCGCTGCTTAATTTTAGATAGAAATTATGAAATTAGTTAATTATTAAGTCATATTTAAAAGGTTTTTATTATTATCTATAATCTTCGTATTTTGCCCTGGAATACGTTTTATTTATACGGCGATTCTAGAAGTACACCTCTGGAAATTTAAGATAAATAAATATATGAATCAGAAAAAATAAAATATAAGAGCCAGCACATCATTTAAAAATGTATCAAATCACGTCTTTAATAATTTATAAAAATATTTTGATTGTAATAAGTTCTTGAAAGTCGATATTAAAATAAAACACCTTAAGTTAAACCTAAAACTTCACTTTTCTAGCAGATTATTTATTTTCAAAGTACAAAGAAATAGTTTTTATCTAAACTATATCCCTTTTTTCTCCTGTGCAGAACCTGTGGAACTCTGTGGTACCCTGTGGGGTCGTGACTGTTGGCGGTCGCCTCACACGAGGCTCTCTGGTCCGGCGTCCGCGGGAGCTTGGACGCAGGGAGCAGCGATGCAGCTGGCCAAAATATGGAAATGAGCTGCGGCTCAGATCGAGAGCTCACGTAAGTGACGGCCCACCGAGGTGGCCCTATGTTTTATACATACGAATTGGCGGCTGCACGCGATCTGGGACTGGTCTAAGGCCCCCTGGTACTGGTACTCCCCTCGGATCCTGGCAGCCGGCGGAATTTATGGCCCTCCGTGAAATGCACTCTTATCGGCGCCTGGGACAACTTAGAACTGGGTCAAGTTTATCGAACGATTCGTGGCCGCGCATTTATCTATTAACAAACTTTATTTTCTGCTTTCCGCTTCTACTCCCCTCCCCTTGTAGCCATGTTTATTGTTTATCAGCTTTCCTATGATAATTCCGGCCTTGTGGCTGCGCGTGGCACTGCAGTAATTGCGGAATTTCCCCCGCTTGTAAATTGCTCCATTTGCCGGACCCGGGCATTCCGTATTCCATTTCGCTTTTTTTTACTTTGGGAAATTTTTGTAATAATTTTTCTCGTTTGTGGCCTGTTTTTATGTGGGTTATTTGTCGGCTTGGCTTTTGTGCTTATATTTTATTTATGCATGAAATTGTACGTCTCTATTCAGTCTCCACACGCATTTAGCGAATTTGTTTGTTCATTTAGCGAAAATAGCAAAAACTCAAGGGGAATGTAGTACCCGAATGGAATATTTTTGAGTTTTGAGGAAGTGCAAAAGGGGAATAAAGGAAATCAATTGAAATATAAATAACAGGGAAACGTATTCGACGACCAGAATTATAAATACTTTTTCAATCAGTTTGTTATTGATCATTGGTTCTGAGAGATCAAGATTAAGTATTATAGTAATGCCTGTATTCGTCTTACGGATTTTTAAGGCTTATAAATTTCTAGAACTAATTCTCGTAATTTCAAATGATTTTCTCATAAGAACTACCAAGTCATGGCACTCATAGATACTACTAATCAATCTAAGAAACCAAGATATCATTGTGAAATTAGGTTTATAAAGTATTTCGGAACTACCTCATACTTATATTTCCAATAAATTGAATAGCTTAAGAAGTCTAAAGCAAGGTTAATAAGTTTGTTTTTGTTTACTCAACATTTCATTCCAAAGCTTATTTGTTCAAGACCCTTCTACATCGATTGGAAGCCATGACATCACAGTGACATCAATGCTATCTGGGGCCTTGAAAGGAAACGGAACCCATCGAAGGCCTTATATCTGATACGGAGGGCCTCTTCCATCTACCGACGTCATAAGCAATAACCATTAAGCGGGCCATTTACCGTTAAGCGACCCTCAGAGTTATCAACACCACTTCACACCGAAAGACAGAAAAGTGGTTAACTGAATATAAGGAAACTCGGGAATCAGACCTCTATGTAGGAACACATTTCGGGGCGTTAAAATTGACAACGTAAATTGCGAAACAAAACCAGGAAAAAAGGAGGCGAACGGTGGAGAGATCCTCCTTGAAGAGCGGCGAACGGGCAGCGACTTCACACTTTCAAAGTAATTTTAACACATTTCAATTAAAAAGGATGGGGCGAGCGGGGCAACATGTAAAATTTAATTAAAAACCCTTTAAGGATAACCGACCCGCCGAGTGAGAGCACGTAACGCCCGGTTATTTGGTGTGGCAGCCTTAATTGAAGGTGCCCCCGAACGGATCCCCGACCCGACCTCCAGGGGGAAACGCTATTAACGGGCTGTCATAACGAGCGGACGAGCCACAGGACAGGAGTGGTGTTATTGTTTTCGATTTACGAGGATCGTAAATCAATAGCTTAATTGATAACTTGACGCTATTTACGATGACACAAATTAGAATTTGTGCGGACAGTTTATGGCACGAAGTCAGCTGCTGCTGCTGCCCCGTTGCTGCTTTCGGGTGTTAATCGAGCCGCTTTTCACGTCGCTGTGGGTCGAAACTTTTCCACACTCTTGGAAGCTTTCCTACTGCCGCCGCGCGATCTTTCCTCGGTCACGTTTTCGAATCATAGCCGCGGAAGATTTTCTGATTTTCGGACGTCATCATTATCATTATCAGGCGGCGTTGCTAAGCAATCAGCGCAATCACGCATTCGGTGTCATAAATTGGCTTTATCTGAGATTTAACACCCACCACAATGGGAGCGAAACTCGGCCGACGATCACGATCACGGCGCGATCGGCTGCAACACGTGATACGCTGCTCGCTACCCCGGCTGAAGGTCGCGTGACAACAACAAAAACCCCGTGAATGCGGTCCGGGATCCGGACTCCGGCACTCCGGGCTCCCAGTGTCCCCCAGTGCCCGCACAGACGGCCAGTCATCGCCGGATAATGATAGACGGTCCGGCGATAAGGCCCCCGGTCGCAAAAACAACTGGCACCACAGCAGCGCGCTTTTTATAGGGACCAATCAACGATCGCCGTCTCACTTGCGAGCGGCGTGCGCGGCGGCGATAAGACCGGCCCCAAAAATGGAAAAATATAACTGGGGTGGGATGGGATGGAATGGGGGGCCCATCCGCATACTCTGACCTAGGATGGGGTCGCCTAGGCTTACCAGATGGAATCTCGGGGCATCAAAGTACAAGAACGGGTTTCTTACTGATAAGAAAGCTTGCAACAGCCAAACCATGTTGAGCATTGCACAAATGATATATGCTACTACTTATGTTGTGTATTAAATGGTACTAAAATAGGTATTTAAGGTATGGTATGTATAACTATAGAATAGATCGTTTTTTGAAGAAGATAATGATTGAAACCATCTAAAAATGCAAACCCTATTACTTTGGATATAATTTCAAATGGCATAAGAAACACCTAAGCTTCGGAAATAATTGCAAATGGTCGAATTCCATTTCAAAATGGGTCAAAATTCCCTAAATTGTCTTAAAACTCTGCAGTTTTTTACAAAGTTTCTCTATTTTATACTTTTATGTTAAGACCATCCAGTCTACACTATCATGTTTTATTATGTTCATAAATTCTTTTTAAAGATAATTTAGAAGAAAGAGAATTTAAAGGTTCTGGTTGGAATGCATTGTTTTTTAATAATGTGATCTAATTTTTTTTAGAATAAATTTGATGAACAGCTTATTTTGGCATTCCTACAGATATACATATAAACTTCAATTAAGGATATACCTAAATTATTTTACAATACACCTGCTAATTGTATTAAGTAATTATTAATTAGCCTCTAAAATGGCTTCTATGCTAAAGTTAAAGTATTCGGAATCGAATAAACATATTTGATTTTGAATAGAAATACTTTAATACTTTTTTAATTTTTATTAATGCTTACTTTTTTAAAGATAACTTTTAATAGCAATTTCTATATATCACAATGTATTTTATTATTTTGTTTTCAACGTTATGTTCATCATTTACGGCCAGAAAAACACCGCATAGATAGCTAATCTTCGTAGTGGAAAGTCAGTGAGAGTATTTTCGCTTCGTGTTATCAATAAACAAGACAAAATTCAGTACGTTTGATGAACAAAACGAAACGAAACGAAACGAACAATGCCAACAAGCGCGCCAACGAAACAAACAAACAAATAAAATTTGAAATGCCATGGAAATTTCCTCGAAGGCAAAAGAATATTGCCCAAGAGAAATCGGCGCGCCAATCGAATGCGCTGCTCAGATTACAGATTCTCGGAGGTACGTACGGTTATATACGTACCCCCTACATGCCCGCATTTGCACATATATCTCCATATAATCTCCGGCGTGTCCAGCGGTGTCACGGTTTCCATGGAGCGCCGAGCTCCGACATTCCTGCTACGGCCACGGCTACCGTTCGACAGAGTCGTGGGGATCGAACCAGTTTCGGATCATCGGGGGAGCTCAGCCCGAGCAGCCTGTATTTGTTTTTATAATTCCATTGACGTCAAACGAACGGAGCATCAAAACAATTAAAATTGAATTAGAAAAGTCTCGCGACGTTGTCCCCACACATCTGGCCGCAAGCCGGGGCTAGTCTGGCCTATGCTAATTCCCCGCAAATATGTTAGCCATGGCCATGCAATATTTATAAGGCCGAGAATCTCTGGCCGGTTCCAGGTGAATCTGCCTCGAAAATACCTGACCGGTGTTCTGTTTCCTCTGACATATATTAGCCGAGTCCCATAAATATTTATTCGTTTCGTCTCATGAGTATGATCACCTATGGAAATGATCCGAGGAGTACGGCTGGGGAATTACTGAATTAAATACGTAGTATACGTTCCTTTCTTACAAACTTAGTAGGTATGCAGTAACTGCCAGCAAGACCTCATTGTGGCTTGAGTTTCGGAGACTTTAGTTGTCCGGAGTGATTTGAACCTGACTGGTGAGTAGTACCTGAAATTCAGCACAAATCATCCAAAAATTTTATTTGATAGTCAGCCCAAAAAACGATAGGTTTCTAAACCGGACGTCGAGATGACTCTTAATCCGCAGTACGAAGAAATCGGCAAGGATTTCATAAAACAATACTATTCGATGTTCGATAACCCTGAGAATCGCGCAAAAGTGGCGAACTTTTACAGTCCCACCGATTCCTTCATGACTTTTGAGGGCGAGCAAATACAGGGGGCAACCAAGATCCTCGAGAAAGTTCAGAGCCTGAACTTCAAGAAGATCAACCGGGAAATAACCTCAGCGGACTCGCAGCCAACCTTCGACGGTGGTGTGCTAACAATTGTGGTGGGAAGACTGCAGTGCGACGATGACCCACCACTTCCCTTTTCCGAGGTGTTTGTCCTGAGGCCCAATGCCGGCAGCTTCTTCGTGGCCCACGTCTTCTTCCGACTGAACATCCACAATTCAGCCTAAGTATTCTGCTGAAGAAAATATATATTCGACACACTGCCACACTCAACCTCATCCGAAGATGGAGCGCATAGATTCAAGCCGTGCTGGACATATTCCTGATTCCTACATTTAAAACTAAAAACTTACAAATAAGTTTGAGCATTAACTATTCGGAACTCGCCACTCTCCACTGGGTCAGCATAGAAATCCCCCGAAAATTCTATCAAGTCATCATTACTAAGCCTCAAAATCGGCATCTCTTAGAGAATTTATTCACTCATTTCTGTAGAACTTTAAATTAATTTTTGTGCATATTAATAAACAAAAAATATTCGTTCCCATATATAACGTCCCCTCTCTATACAGTCTTTGGTGCATATATACTCGGTAATTCCACTGCCTTAGGACAGCTCGAAGCGAGCCCCATAAATTTAATTCAAAACTCGCATCAAAGCAACTCATCAACTCCGCCCAACAACATTTCTCGGGAGATATATAAAGAACCAAAACTCGGCCTTAAGACCGGAGGATATACGTGTGGTTGGTTGTCTGGCGCATATTAAAATGCGGCGACGAGAACCAGTTGAAAAATTAGACATCAACAGTTTTCTGGTTTATGGGGAATGTCGCGTGAAAAGAAATACTATACATTTATGCAAAACAATCTCGCCAAAGAAATATTTCTGAAAAGATACATTGTGCGCCACAGAATAAAAATCATAATAAAATGGAAAAGAATTATTTGAAACTCGTTTCGCTGGCGCGGCCTTTATTATTATTAATCTTAATGAATGTTAAACACTTTTATCAGAGGAAAGAACCGGCAGCGGGCGGTGACTGGGGGGCGTGCTACATGGCAAGGGGCGGTGTACAGCACGCGTCATTTTCAAATGTCTTTTGATTACTTAGGCACTGCGAAAAATAATGGTAATAAGAATGGACATCAAGGTTTTCCAATACTAACTGTGTGCGCTTAAAATATTAAATAATGTCAAGAGAATTTGCGACACGCTCTATAAGAGATTTTATTATTAAGAAACATTTTGCAAAGAACTTAATTTTATTTTCTATCAAAATACATAATAATTTCAAAATGTTTTTGGAGTAAAAAAGTGTTTCTTCATGTAAAGTTGAACATCTTAACTTTGTTTTCTGTGTTATTTTAAAGTATTTTTGTTTTTTGCTTTTCATGGTATAAATTTTCGGTTTTTTTGTGGCCACCGCATTTACGTCAGAGGCTGCGCAGGTGGGGCTAAGGTGGAGTCTCTCTACTTCAGTAAATATATTCCCGCCTATAGTATGTATATACCCATTCTCTAGCCGACTGTCTCCGTTCCGCTGCCTTGCTCGGCTTTGCTTTTCATTGAATCCCATTTTGCACCCTTCATATCGGTCGATCTGTCAATATTTGCAAGTCACTTTCTTGTTTGCCCTGCGAAAAATAAATAAATAAAATACAAAAAGTATATACACGTATTAAGTAAGGAAAGTAAGGCTGAGGGCAACAGATCCGCTGACTTGTCCGAGAGTCGTTGACGCGAAAAGGCAAAACCCTGTCAATATTTGTGCGCCAGTGCTGGGTGTGACATTACTCATACGCACCGCTGGCACGTCTGGCCGCATTAGAACCTGCAGGCAGCTAATTAGCTGCCTTTCGACTGCACAAACAGCGGACTTTGGCAAACAGTTTCGGTATTTTCCGTTTGTTTGCCCAGCGAACGCCGATCGCCGATCGGTAGTTTGAAAGTAGTTCGCACCTGCCCCGATCGCTGGCAGGCAGCGTTGGAATTTACATGGAAATCAAGGCTGCTGCACGGATGTATTTACATAAATTGCCTCAGTTGTCTGGGCATCGCATCTCAGTCCCGCCCCGTCAGCCACGATCCTCGCTCGCTCCCTGGTCCCCACAGAGCCCTGCCTGTGCACCGTGTATTGAGTTGTTATGGCCAACGCCTTTGTTTGTCCTGCACCATCTTTGTTGTAGTTGTTGCCAGCTTCGTGTGCGGCAGCTCCTGTTGTTGCTTTTGGCCCGAGAGCCGGTTGGGCCCAAAATAAACACTCAGGCCAGAGACTCGCTCGGGTCTGACCCTCCACAGGGAGCACAGTGGTTCGGAGATACTTTAATTCCAACTTTTTAATAACATATTTCAGCCAATGAGAAGAGAGAGTTATTTGCATACATTTTTCTAAATAATTTATTATTTTAAGCGAATTCTTGACTAGTTTTAAATTTAATAACTTGGAGAATTAGCTTCGATTCACTGTACCTTCCTCCGCCATTGCTGCAGACCTGAGTGCCTTTGTGTTTGGACCTCGGACCGGTGCAGAAAATTGTTCAATTACACAGAGAGACCCGGGACAAGGGCTACTTGGGCAGTAGTCGCTGCTGCGGCTGCCCGATCCCGACCACCACGATTTGCATTTGCAGCGAATCGAAGCGCTGTTGCGAGATGCGAACCCCTTGCAGCTCATAATTGCTTGCGACTTGATGCACGTTAAGCAAGTTAACACCCAAGTGCAGCAGCTGCTCCCGATGCAACCTTAATTATTTTCGGAGCGAACGGGACGGATATGGATGGCCTGCGAGCGGGATAGAGACATCTTTGAGTAATGGCCGCTGAAATGCATTAAATTGCCATCGATTTCACGGGGCCAGAGTCAGCGTCACCGAAACTGGAAAGAGCTGAGGAGAAAATGGCCACCAGGCGAGCTCAAATTTTCCATCACTCGAGGGGAGGCGATAAGAGTAGGGACCCGGTACCCGTTCCCGGACCCGGGCTCTCACCCGGACCCCTAGATACCAGTGGCCGTAGTGGGTCGTATAGTTTCGCTGCATAGTTACTGCGTCAATCAATTAGTAGATACGCCGGTTCCGTCGTCGGAACGATCAGTTGGGTGGCTTAGGTAAGGGTATGGTTTACATGGCAACAGGCCATCGGCGGTTAGATAGGTTCGCACGAGGAAAACAGAGGGATTACTTATTAAATAATTGGTAAATTAAATCAAATACAAGATATTCAAAGGCTAGCTATCAGGAACATGACAAGAATTATGCCTATATAAGTACTGAGTTCATTACACGGTATGTGTAATACAAGGTTTACGCTTAATATTTAATACCTAGTCACGCTGTTTTTTAGTTGAAAGGGATTGTGAATCTAAGTAAAATATAAAAGACAAGGGCTCTACCATTATCTTATGTTATTTAAATTCTGTTAGATATGTAAATTTAAACACAAAGAATTTATATTTGTTTAATTCAATCGTGAGAGTATGTAATAAGTTTAAAATATCTCAGCAGAAAGAATTCCTATAAATATCAGATAATTTATCAAGTTAAACGGTTTTTAAAGACTTAAATTAAATAAAAATGTTTAAAGAAAGCTGTATATAGATCAGGGTCATTCATAATACCTAAAGTTGTAAAAATCTTGACTAAATAATAGTTAACTAACCTTAAAATTAACACAGTCTGTCAATTCCTTTCTATGTTCTAAAGATAATGCGTTATTTCTCTTACTCACTTCTGGGCCTTGTAAGGCTATTACAACACTGATAACCCATAGAATGAAATTGAATTTCTTGCTGTGTAGATACACCCTCCAATCGATCGATCTATCGGACGATCGTGTCAGCCTTGCCGGGGCTAATATTGACTGGAACCGTCTAATTATAGACCCCAGTCCCGGCTCAGACGGCTTACGGCCTACGTGATTGTGCGATTGTGTGTCACACGACCCACCGCCAGACCCAGTCCCAGTCACAGTCCCAGATGCAGTGCAGCACCCCCATCGCGTCCGCTCCTCCCCCTCCGCAATGGGGCGTCAGGTGGTGATAAGGAGAACCACTCGACACAGCTCGCAGTGAGCACAACAAAATAATTATTGATAAAAGCTACGGCTCTGCGAGAACGAGTACGTATGGGTGTGTATGTGTCTGTACGGCAAACAACAGAGCGAAAACAAAAAACTACAACAATTCATGGAAAATTTTTTCAACAACTCGCAGTTCATTGCTTCCCCCCCGAATGGGTGGCGGTGGGTGTTATTTTTTCTCTTTTGGGGCGGTGTGTGCTGCAGGTGTGAGGTGTGAGGTGTGCGGGGCGCCGAGGTAGGGTTGTGTAGGGCGGTGTAAAAATAGCATTTCGTAGAGCGGCGCATTCGTCATGGCACACGCAAAAAGTCATGCCCCTGCCAGCTACCTAGATATAATCTATTTACGTGTTCGCCGCGTATCGCCGTGCAAATATATATAAACGGGAGATAAGGGCGGCTGACGTTCCCTCCCCCAACCACACCCTATACTATGTACGTATATGACCGTGGCGAGCACGGGTTTTGGATCTCATGATAAGACGGCGGCCGCGGGGCGGACCTGCTCCGGCACGGGCTCGGGGACGGGGAGCAGTCACGCTCCTGGCGATAAGAGTTCCCGGGGGACTTGGTCAATTCCCCAAGTGTTATTGACTCGACGACGACTACGACGACTGCCACGAAATAACCCGGACCGGCATTCAAGTGGGCTCGACTGCCAAAGATAAACGAATCGTATCGGCTCGGAGGGGTGCCAGGGAAGTGTGTCAATACGGTGACCAGCCGGGTCTACAGAAGTCGGCGGTAGATCGATTTCCAGATAGCACCCCCTAGGTGATAAGGACAATCTCGGAATGAAATCACCGCCCTGCAGGTTGAACCCAAAATGTATCGACTTTTAAGCTTTGACTTTAAAAATTCTTAAAAAGTTTGGGGTTATTATCACTTGCTGATGTTATATTTATGGCACACACCAGAGAATGGGATGCGAACAATAAATTATAGGAATTATTTGGCACTTCAAACAAAGGATAATAAAGAAAAAAGGTTAATTAAATCAAGTGCATTTATATTCAAGGCAGAACAGTAATAACTTTACCTTTGAAACTTGCACTCTCTTTTTATTTATTTCTAAAATCGTAATGCTTAAAACAAAAACACAAAATCTTAATTGTTCAGCAAAGGAAACAGTATTTAAAACACATTTGAATTTTGTTATCTTGGTTATGCCTTAGCAATATAAAAAGAACATTTTAAAAACAGTTGTTTTATCATTATAAATCTTATATAAGAAGGTAGGCCTAAAAAAACAAAGAACTTTCTTTTTTTGCATGTTGTAAGGATAACTACTAGAAAACATAGAACTTGGTTCCAAGGTATACAATATTTTTCAGCATTTTTTTCTTTTAACAAATCTTAAAAAAAAATTAGAATATGGGTATAGAATTAAATAATAAATAACTAAATATGTATAAATATTTTATTAAATTTCCCACATTAACTTTAACATTAACTTATAAACTTCATAAAGCTGTCTCAAATTGATCGAGGTTTCTAATTAATGCATAAATGTCATTCAAGATCTAAAGACCAACACTCAAATAGCAACAATATAAGACATAAAAGTAAATATAAAACAAAAACAATTATAATTGTAATTATCATGAATCAAATTGTATTTATTAACCACAGAGTGATGGCTAGCTACCATCTTTATTACACCTTCGTTGGCTGCACTGAGCGAAAAATCACCTTGCAGCGCCTTTGAGTCACGTGGACAGTCACATGGCCCTGCTAGTACGTCGCACTAAATAGATATCTTAGGCCCATCGATAATACTGCGGCAGCTGTGCGGGCCTGCGGTGGGTCTATCGTAGAGCCAGATAGCCAGAGGCCCCTAGCAAGTGTGCCAAAGTCCGGTGTCTGCCATAAACGCCGAAAGAACAAACACAAAGTCCCACTCTGGGACACAGTGGCCGGCCAGCCGGCAGGCCAGTTAGCTGATTACGCACACTCGAGCCACTCGAGGAGTCCAGGAGTCACAATAAAAAGCGAATATTAATAATCCGAGAGCTACTAAAAATAAACCATCAATCATGAGGGCATTCGACCCAATCTAATCGCATCTAATGCGGCGTCTAAGTAAACAACTCGAGTACGAACGCTAATTAGGCGGCCGAATGTCATAAAGCCAAGAGGCACAAGCTCGAGGGGCTTATGGGACGATTTCTTCTGCGGAGGGCAGAAGGAGGAGTCGCAGGCTTCGACCCCAGAAAGCCATTCCGAGATCAAAACACATTTCCCAATCGAAATCCAAATCCAAGAGCCCCCTGGCTGGCACTCGACTCGCTTATCAAGACAATTGAGAGGTCGACCTCGAAGCACCCCGGGGTTGGCACGAATGTCTGGCGATTGATAAGCCCCAGCTCGAACCCCACCCAGCCCAGGCCCCAGTCCAAGTCCCAGGTCCGACCTTGCCGGCAGTTCCGCCTTCTGTAAGAGCCCCTCGAACTGGTCCCCGGCCCTTGGCACTCGACACTCGGCATCTGGTCTTCAGGAAGTCGCCGCCGGTGACAAATCTCGAGTGCCAACTATGTTAAGTTAAGTGCCGGGTTCCGAGAACTCGGACCCCGCTGATTAGTCAGATGGAGAGCGAAACCTGTCGGCTGCACAGAGAAAAAATAATTAACAATGGTATGGTGATCAATATGTAGAGTTTCTTTTGTTTTTGGATCAGTGAGGTAAGCTGGAGAGCAACAAAAAAAATTTAAATTAGCTTTTGAAAGTATGTAAACACTATTCTGTGGTATATTCTTGCTTACTGTTGATTATTTTGGGTTATATATATAGATAGGCAGAGTAATCATCCAAAAAACTTCGATATCCATGGTGTACAACGAAAATTTTAACCCCAGCTTTATTTGTTTTCCGTGTAGAAGTCACTCAGCAAACATTCAAAAGGGAGGCACTCGTAGTTCCAGGGAATCGCTGATCGATTCCTAAACGGAAATGCTTTTCCGTAGTTTCTCATAGGTCCCCTATACCCCCCCCTCGAGTGGCGTATTCTTGGATCTCCGGCCGGAGCTTGACCTTTCGCTGAAATAAGACAAGTCTGGCACAAGTACGAGTTTTTCGAGCGACGAGACGCGAGGCGACGCGACGCGCTAATGATGATTACCATAACGAATTCGACGGGCGCTCGACTGACCGATCAAGCGATCGGCCGACTGACTGACTGGATGACTGAGCGGCTGACTGGGAGACTGACTAACTGAGGGACTGACTGACTGACTGACTGACTGAATGACCGAGTGACTGATCGATCGCCGTTGTTTTTTTGCCGGCACGAGCTGCCAGCACGGGCAGCACGCTCAATTGGGGCTGCGGCTCGTGTTGCTGATTGCCGCCGGAGCGATCGCCGACCGCCCCTGCCCCCTAGTCGCTCCCGGACCGCCTGTGAACCGCCCCTGGCCCAACCCGGACCACCACCTCCACCTCCTCCTCCTCCTTCTCCTCTGATAATCATCTCGTGCGTCAGCAGAGCCCGAGCACTTTAGACTTGGAGCTCCGGTATTGGGAGCCCATGATACGGCAGAGTGATGCCTTGCCTTGCCTTGGCTTGGCGTGCTCCCCTTCGGAAGCACCTTCCTCCGCCATAGCTGCCAATGGACAGACGGCCTATTTTCCCATTCACTAAGCTGCTCAATTAACGCAGGCATTTTTATAGGTTTGAACTTTCTAATTACCCGGCTCGTTGGTGTCTTTTCCTGGGTGGGCCCATGCCTGCTTGGTTTTTTGAATGGAGCCTCTGCTGTGAACTTTGGTCAATTAATTCCAAGATATTCATCGCAGCCCAACATATTCAGCGACCAGCTAAAATTCATTTCGGTAAATGCCATGGCGAGTCATTAGCTGGCCAGAATTAGCATTTACATTCACATTCAAAGAACCAGGAAACAATTTTTATACTTATTCAAGATGGTACATAATATATAAAATAACAAAATGCATATTTTTCCAACTTAACTTTAAAATGACTATAATTAAATAGAAAATAATCTTATTTTTCAAACCAACGCTGTTATTTTTAAATGTGCGGTTTTCTGATCGTCTTTACATTGACCTATTTACAATTTGGTCCTTCGAGCCTACAACTCGCAGCTTATGTTGGATTTGGATCTGATTTTACACTATATATATTTACAATGGTTTCATATTTATTTGTGATTTACACTTACCTTAATCTATTTAAACATTACTTATAACTTCATAATCAAAAAGCACTTAAATTGAGTCAGAAAATTATAATTAAGTATAGTATTTAATAATCAGATAATCTGCTAAATTTTACCACTAAACTTTAATGAGTTTCGAAATCCATCAATAATAAGCTTAAATAAATTAAAGTGTTGCTACTAATACCTTTTCATTGATTCAAATCAACCAAATATTTAATTTAAATACCCAAAGCATAGCTAAATTATTCGAACGTTGCTTCGTCTTCTAAGCCACATCTTGTGATATTTTGAAAAACAATTAATTCTATGTACTAAGTGAAGGTGCCAAGTACTTTTCAGCTGTCACTTAGCCCAGCCGGTAATTCAATAATTGAAAAGTGGGAAAACAAAAAGCGGAATATATATCTGAAATGCATGTGGTTTGCCGAAGCTACATAAGCTGTTGTTTGCCGGTGGTGGCAACTCGTGATACTCGCAATTTGTGCAGCGATCGCTGGCTCCGCACTCGAATTGAAAACGCCATCATGCTCCATTAACCCCTGGGCGCCAATGCTGGCGCCCCGGGACCCACCTACCCTCCTTGACACCCCTAAAGAAGGGGCGATGGATCGCTTTCAAGGGGCGGTGGGCAGGTTCTCAGAGGGGGCTTTCAACGCTTTCGCGATCAATTGCACGTCGCTCATCGCGGCGATCGGCGTTCAATGTTCGGCTATCGGCGATCCCCGATCCACGACGATCGGCGCTCGCTCGCTCGCGCTATTGGCCTCCATTTGGAGCTGACGCCAGCCGCGGCACGTGCCGCACAATCTTTGTGCGGTTCCATTGCTCTTTCCCAGTACCGCTCCTCAGTACCGCTCCCCCTCGCTACCCCTGGCACCCCTCTCGCCGAGCGGCCTCCGTTTCCGTCGCCGCGTTGTTTGTTGTTTGCTCATGAGCTTTTGTTATTTTTCCACCAGTTGTTGACTTTTGCTCTGTCGCCATGCCGGATCGACGGAGAGGGTAGCTTCCCATCCGTTCCCCCAGCAATTTCGTCTAGGGACCACAGTGGATGGCTCTGTTTTCTGGAATTACCTGGAGTGGCCAGAGATGGTAACTACTGAGGTAGCTTTAAATTCCAATTATTCTTGGAAATTATTTTTGAGAATTCAAGGTATCCTCCCCAATAAATTAAATACAAAAAATAGAAGTCAGCATTCTACTCTTATAATAAAGATAATAATTTATTTTCTGGTAATATTTCTGAGAGAATGATTCTATATATTGAAAAGAATAGTGATATCTTGGGAGTACCCTTAAAATAATTTCCCAAGATATAAGAAGCTCGTCCTAACTCGTAAAAATATTCTAAGCTTATAGATTAAACTTATATAATTAAAATAATGTACTGCTTTATTTTCTGATATTATTTATAACTTAGAATGAATAGGTAATAGGGAGTACAATTGAAATAATTTCTCAAGATATAAAAAGCTCGTGTTAACTCGTCAAAGTATTCTAAAATTTAAGATAAATTCAAAACAATATTAATGTAATGAATAAAAAAATGTACTGCATTACTTATGACAGAATGATTCAATATTTTTCGGGAATAGGGTAATATCCTGTGAGTACCCTTGAAATAATTTCGTCTGAGCTTAGTTTTCAAGAACTTCTATCTAAATTTGTACATATAATATTTCCAAATCCAAGTTTATCCCTTCGAAAATCTTTAAAAGATCTCAAAAGAATCATAAAGCTTCTCCTAATTATTAGTTTAGTTAAAAATACCCTCTGATAGTATGCTCTGGTATATACTACTTTCCAACATCTAACTTAGGGTAGGATAATGAGGTGAATGTGAACCCCCGGGAATTACTGGCATCACTGGTTCCCATCTGATTTTATGGGCCTGGCGCGTGTCGAGATTTGAATGTTATTTTTATTTATTTTTTTTTTCTTTGGGCGCACCTCAGTGGGTCAGCGCGTTTTGCAATTTTCCCTTTTCCAGCACAAAAATGAAAATATTTTTATTTCGCCCGTGTGCGCTGCCCCTTTCTTTTTCGGGTTGCTTGCATAAGTAGCGTTATGTAAGCGTTGCATTGACTTTGGACCGGAATGCCAATTAATGCGAGCATTTCAGTTGACATTGTGCATTTTTTCGCGTTTCGTTTTGCTCTTCTGTTCCTGGCGACCTGAGAAGCTATGGATCTGCAATTAAGGGGGGAGCGGCGTCGGACACCCTACGCCGGGCGTCTACGCCTGAAACTGGTAACAGAAGTCGGTGGATACTTGACTATTGGCCCCATTAAATATTATTCCTAGCTCATCGACTTTATTCTATGTTACATAATTTATTTTCAAATTTTGTAATGGAAGTTCTCTGACGGATAATGTGGCTGAAGTATTGCGCAAGAGAATGAGTTTAAAAAAATAATAAATATGTATTTTTCAATTCTATTCTGTAGAGTTTTAAGTTGTATCCAAAGAAGAATTGTAATTTCATATATTATGCTTTTTAAGAAAATTAGTTTAAAAATTACTGATTTGAAAAATATATTTTATAAATAATTTATATTTTTTAATAAGCTAATTTCCAAATTACTTAGTTAAATAAATGAACTCCCATAAATTCTAGATCTGAAATAATCATTTGTAATAGGAAATAGCTTTCTTACGGAACTACTCACCTTTGTGCTTATTACTTAACTTTTTTCAATACTATGACGGATACGTAATAATTAATGATTGTTCTATAAGAGTTTATCAATCACTAATTGTTTAATTTTCTTGTAATAAGCACTTTACTTCCCCATATTTAATAATAATATCCGTCTAATTTCAAACAGCTTTTACCCATTATTTGTATATATAATTTATATTTTTCTTTCCTCTGGAAACCCACAGGTAAGTGCTCGAGAATTCGTCATAATTCGGTTATCCCCAACTGAAAATGCCTCTTCAGATTACACGAGCGCTTAAATGCTTTGAGTTCAATAATTCATTTACGTAAAACCATGGAACCAAAAAAATGAAGCGTGACGCTTACACACGCTTATGTAAGCCGAAAAAAAATAAAAAATAAAGCAATTCCCGGGACATGAGAATGGAACCATTACTTACGCAACTTCTGCACTGACCATTTGACAACCTAAGGCCCAAAACAAAACCAAAAAATAGGTAAAAAAAAGTGTTGATATTTAAGATTTGTTGCGACACGCAGATCATACACAGCACGCGCTTGCGAAAGAGGCGAAAAAAAAAAACAAATAAAGACGCTCGAAGTTGTGGACTTTTGGCAGTAAGTTTGCACTGAGCCATAATTACGAAAACGTGCCACGGCTCGCAGCCTCGCCGGATCGAATCTCTTCCTAGAATTGGCCAGTTTAGAACCCAGGCGCGTTTCGTTGTCCGCTAATCGAAGTTTAGTTGGCCCAATCACTCACTGGAATGTCTACACAGGGAAAATGATCCTAAGATGTGTGGTTTACTTAAAGAAAAATTATACATATTGATCTAAGGGATATCAATTTGGTTTTAAAAATCAGTTTAACATTATCTATTAGCCAATATCTCACATGATCTTAAATACTCATTAGAAAGCACTGAGATTCATTTACTTAATTTACTTTAAAAGGCAGCAAAGGCAATTATCCAGCAATAGTTCACAAAAACTACATTAAATTGTTTAATAATTAAACCAGAATAATTCAAATTTTCCTTCAAGTGCATTAAAGCAGAGCTCGTCAACTTCAATGAGCAAACAAAGTGGAACACACGCGCGCAGAAACTATTTACATATGCTTGATTTATGAGGCATTTTATCTGCTCGGTCGGGGGGAAATCCAGCACGACTCCCGAGGGTGCTGTGCCGGGCTCCCATTCCCACACCCATCCCCGATCCGATCCCATTCCGATACCCACCTGTTTGTCAGTTACCAGGTCCGCTGGCTGCATTATCTCATTTGGAATATCGCATGGCGGCGGCGGCGTTTCTAACATCAATCAAACGCCCACGCGAACTCTGGCCCATTCCTTTCAGCTAATTGACAGAACGTCAGCTGCAAATTAAATGCCGGAAAATAGCAGTTACAGTGGACATCGTGGTTAAAATAAGCCCTAAATTTTAGAATAAGTAAAAACTGATTCGTTACCATGAGAAGATAAAATGTTCTTGAACAAATTTAAATATGTTTCAAGGAAAATATTTACAGGTTACTCTTCACGAAACCAAAATAAATGCATTATAATAATAATAACTAGAAATAATATAGATTGGAAAAAAATATATTAGTTGCTATAGAAAAGTTAAGTTAATTTATAACTTTAAGGTACCATTTCAATATAATTTTAAGTGACCAAAAATTATTGCTTAAACATAGGAAAATCCCAGTAAAATATCAAGTTTAATGGTTAAAATTATACCATAAATAAACCGTAAATTCAATTTGAATAACTAAGGCCTTAGCTTGCCGCTTTCAAAGTAGAGTCATTGTGTCCCAACTTAAAGGGGGATTAATATTATTCACGGAAATATACCAAACACCTTTTAATGCCCCCAAAAGAATGCCAAGCACAGATCAGATCACAATCTGGAACGCCAAAGGTGCTGGTGGTGCTCCAATTGGCTAATTTGGGATGCAAATCCGATCTAGGCAAACATTCGGGTTGCCAGCAGAAAGGCCAGACTGTGGGCCATTATCCATATATCCACATGTCGGTGTGCACAATAGTACGGAGTGTGCTGGGAATGTCGCCGCGAATTCCGCGAAGCGGAATATAATCAGGTGGAACAAAAGTGGAAAAAATATAATAAATTTATAAACCACAATGAAGCGTGTGAACTCAGCTGCAGTCGCGTGGACTGCGACAGACTATGACAGAAGCTCGGCGCGTGTGCCTCCGAGGGGCTGGGATGGGGATAGAGTGACTCTCTGCGGGCTCAGAGTGGGGCCCGTCCGGACCCGGCCTGCCCCGGCCCCACCTGCCCGCCGCCTCGAACGCCATCTCCGACTGGTTTTGTCTCAGCGCTATTTGCTTTATTTCCCTACCTTTATTTATGATTATTTTTAACTCTTTTTGCTTTGGCAAACACGCGCTCGTTGGCTAATTTTTCTTGTATGGGAGCTTGCTTTCTTTTTTGCGGCGGGGGAATTCCAGAAACCTTTGAATGCGGTCTGGGCCCCTTCGACGGGTTTTGGCCTGGCTAACATTTTAATGCCAAACGGCCAGACAAGCGACGACGGATGGCACCGACCCGACACGCTGCAAATTCTAATTAATGACAGTTTTAGACATTTTTGCGCTAGACGGCGCCAAAGACAAAGCCACAAAAAAGAAGATATAAACCCGATTCGAAAAGCAGCATCCAAAAAAATCCGCTCTTGGCTGTGTGGTGTGTCTGTGTTTTGGCCGTAGATTTTTGGGGCCGCAGGGCATGTCTGGCCGAAAATATGCTGAACGAGGCAACGGCAACGGATCGGATGATCGTGTTATATAAAGAAGGGTTCAGAATAATGATCGACATGCGGATTCTAAGTATGACACTGCCTTGGTACAGACAGATGAACAATGTATCAATCATCTACCTATATAAACCTCTTAGAGTCACAATTGATACATTTGAAAATTGTAAACAAATGTAAAAGCACATCTAAAGAAGATGTTACTGTTTAAAACGTAATTAATACGGATCCACATTGTTGAAAAATATTACATTTTAATAATGTGCTTATCAACATCGCACCTCTTAATCTCTACAAGGAAAATATTGAAATCGTTAATGGTTTGTGTTTATTTTAAATTACTTATTTGACTGAGGCTGTAAATCAACTCTTATCGTAGAATGAATGTATGCACATTTGTTTCTTGTTTATATTATTTATTCCTACATTATTTTTCAAGATTTCTAGGTGCTTATAAACAATTGATTTATTAAAAACTGAAAGAGCTGCTTAATAATTATATAAATCACCAGGAAATGAAGTTGATCTAAATATTGTTTAATATATTCTTCGCCTTTAAACATATTTTGTGGGGGAAACTTTTCGTGTAAAATCCGTCTAGAATCCACCCCGGTTCCGTGTTACAAGCCCAGTTCCGTATTGCATTCCCCAAACTAAATCACGGCATTGCTCAGCCATGGATTCTGAGAACAGTCGGAGATCAGCCCCACATCCTGCAATCCGCGATCACCGATCATCGATCCGCAAAAATGCCAGTCATGGAATCCAATGGGAGTCACTGGATGACTCACCACCAACCAGTTGGACATTGGGCTGGCGTCATTAAAGTGGGCGGTGGTCGGTGATCACCACGGTGGGCCGTGGGAGAGTCGTTCGGCAAGGTCGTTGCGTCAGCGTTCCACGGTGACGTTGTCGATGTACTTTGCACCGACAACTGATCGCATGCCGCCTCAGTCTCTGTCTCTGTCGCTGTCTCCGCCGACAGGTTCTGGTGCTGGTAGCCGCCGTTCCAGCGGTTTCGACGGGTAACCACATCGTCGCACCCGCTCCGCCGGCTGATAAGCTGTTTACGACGTCTTGGCTTGGGCCGTGGCAGACAATCAGTCATACTACCCTGTACTATACTATATAGTCGTATAACTGTCGCATGCGGGCGGCGGCTTATCGGGGAGCTCACTGTGCGAGGAATCAAATGGTGAAATACTCGACGTCGCACTGCAGCGCACGTAGACGCCGTCGGCTGAGACACAGGAAGAAAATTCTTTGGGGAAATATATGTGGGAAATAAGTTAGAAAAATAGAAAATATAAAGAATTGATAGGAAATATCTAAAGATAATAAATTTTATTGCTTTAAGCCTATTATTTCAGCCAGTTTATTTTGTCAAGTTTTTGTCCAAGGCGATTCTGGAACCACTTTTCACAGAGCTATAAATAAATCTAAATATATCTGTATTGTAAATATTTCTTAAAAATGAGTGGATGCGAATATAACCATTAAGTGTATTTCCATTGAAAGCTAAGTTAGCTAAAGAACTTTCGTCGTGGAAGAAACATACTGCATAAATAACTTGCTGCACTTGTCATTCCATAAAAAACGATATATATATGATATGGTATATATATGGTATATTCAAGTCTTGATTTATATTTCTTGTATGTAATACTTCGAGCAAAATGTTCACGTGTTTTTTTCTAATCCTCAAATATGATAACCCTCTCAAAAGTTCTATCAATTCTTTCTTCAGTGTACTTTTGGACCCCGTCGAGTAGTACGTGTTGCGGTGCATGGGACTCGCGGGGCCTTATCTGGGTCCCAGGCCGACTTTAGTCAGCGACTAAGGGCTAGGCCAACACTTGTGCTTTCAATGTTTCTATGTGGGTCACATCGCTCGACTTTCGATTAAAGACTTTGACGTCAGCAGCCATCGCCGGGTGGCGGGTGTCGGGTGCCTGGTGCCGGGTGCCTGGTGCCGTGCCGGAACTGGAGGTGCTGGAATATCAGCCTCCAGATCGTACGATGCATGCAATCGGCATGATTTCGAATTGGTAGCCACGTCTGGTAAGGCACGGTACTGGGTATAGCTTCCCACCCAATCAGACAAAGAAGTCGTACCAATCGCAGTTCTAATCGGTCGGCCCCCGTAAAGAACTTCCTTTTTTCGGGGCTCGACTCATTTCCGGATGGTAATACTATATCGGAATATGAAGTGTGCGCTGAATGTGATAGCTAAAATTAAAGAAAAAGCTACCATTAATTAGGAATCGATAATGCTTAGTTTTGTGACCTTAAAAGGAGCGCTTTTGGCGGAACTACGTAATTACCTTATCTGCCGTTCTGTCGGTTATTTACAAATTCCAATCTGTAATCAATCTTATAAAAATATATAGAAAAGCAAAGGAAATAAAGCCTTTCAATTAGGTATGATGAAAGAATGGAAATTGTTAAGTTCCGGCTATTGTTCTTACCTTTCTAATGGTGAAGAAAATAAATAACTTATTTTCCAATCTGTAATAAATCTTATAAAAATATATAGAAAAGCAAAGGAAATAAAGCCTTTCAATTAGGTATGATGAAAGAGTGGAAATTGTTAAGTTACGGCTATAGTTTTTACCTTTCTAATGGTAAAGAAAATAAATAACTTATTAATTCTGTATAAATTTAATTCTAAAGTATTACATTTTTTAAATCGAATAAGCATTTGAAGTTTTGGGTCTTTTTATTACCTGGTTACTTGTCAAAATTATTTATAAAAAATAATATATTAAGAGTAAATGAATCTACCTTCTAGTTTATAAAGATAAAAAGGGAGATTCCCTTTTATATAAAATTGGTACATAAAGACATCAAATATAATGCCACTGATATATATTTTTAGTTGGTGCTTTCGACTTCTCATTAATGTTGTTACCAAGGCAGCAAAATTTGTATGACTTAGACCACAAATTGTAATACTATCCACCTGCTTAGCCACACAATATCTTTTTCATTGGAATCAACCCTAAGTAGCTTATTCAGCCTGATTAGAATGTCATTATGACACATCGACCTGCACGTGGCCCATCTAAATATAGGCCAATCTGGGCGACGGAGCGGAAAGAACTGAAAATACCTCAAGACAGTCCAGACAGAGAGATTCACACTGATATGGAAATTTTCGTCGGCCGCTAATTGTGACATCTAAATCAAATGTTATCAGGTGTTAAGTTAAAAGTCGTAAAGCTTGTAAATACGCTGGAGTGGGTCTATCTAATGACAGCAAATGGGGCTCTCCGCGGGGTCCAAGAAACATCCGTAGTTTTCCATGGCGTCCGAGTCGGAGTCGGGGCTGCAACAAAAAATCTTCCGCTCTAGGCGGAGCCCACGGGTGTGAATTGTCAACAATAGTGGCATATTATGGGAAGACGGCGGCCCTTTTCACCATTAACCCCCTTGGCCGGTGGCTACTGGAAAGCCAGACTTGGGACTTGCGTCACTCCTGACCACGATATCTCCGGCTGAGCCCAAGGCGCTAAGTTTGCGGTTAAGCCGCGCGATCGATTTATTTTTGGCTTTCTCGCCATAGATTGATTGTGCCCACAAGAAAAACAATGTGACTTTATAAATAAATAAACAGTGCCAAAAATATCACAGAAATAACAAAGAGTTTCAGCCTGAAGATTGATGACATTGTTGTTGCCATTGGACGGCTGCTTTCCTGAGCTTCGTTTCATTTGTTACTCATTTGGACGCCGGAGTCCGAGTCGATGAAATAACGCCAAAGCGTGCCCCCAGTCAAGTTATTTTTATTGTTAATTAATACCTTTTATTTTTATGTGCACGGAAAACACTAGAAATCCACATACTCGTACACATAAGCCGCAATATATGCTAAGCTAAGCCAAGATCTCCGGGCACTATGGCCGGGCTTCGAATTTGCATTTCAAATTCGCACCCAGAAATAAGCAGACGGCGGAAAAAGTCACCTTGCTAGGAATTTCGCTGATGGCCACCAACAAAAATACTAACAAAATTCTGAAAAAATTTTAGAACCAAAACTCGCACAATAATAAATCAGATATAAAACTTGCATTTTAAATTAGTAAACTGAAAATGGGTTCAGGCTACTTGATGTCCTCTATTCTCCAGAAGCTGAAATATAGGAACTATGAAAAACGTAAATATATAAAATATATATTTTTATATATGACATTTTTATTTTATTAATTATCTATGAAAACACTACTCCTAAGCTCCCCAAAGAACAAAATCGAGTTTCGCCTACCAATCTCCCCTTCGACAAAACTGTTTCGGGTTTATCTCTTGTTTGGCTTATTTGTTAACTTGTCTGCTATTTGCTTTTTATACAACTTTTTATACTTTTTTCTGGCGAAACCGTGTTCGACAATTGGACACCCAATTCGGTGTCAGTGCCAGAGTTACGACCCACAGAACCACTCCGGCTGACGCACCTGGAATTCCCCATAAATCAGTCGCAAATAACTAGAAGCAGCTTGTTTGTTCGCTTATTTGTTTGAATATTTTGTTTATTTTCGGTTGTGTTCGTTGGGTTGTTTTTTTTCCGCGGCCGGGAATTATACAGTAGCCCTACACCATGGTAAGGTCGAATCATAAAACAACAACAGAGATCGGCGACAGTATCGGCGGGAGATAGGCAGGGGATTTGGACAGGTTGGGGTATCGTTTGTTGATTTATAATTGGCTGCGACCGTACACTGGCTTCATATTAATTACTATTATTATGTATGGAAATATCCAGATGGAATCGAGCTTATATTTCGGTAGTCAAATTATAGTGGCGTGATTATTCCCGATGATTAAATTGATTTTGAATTCTGGCGACTTAAAAAAATATAAGAATTCATAAATAATTAAGAATTCCAAGAATCGGGCTTCTGGTTATCATGCTACTGTTGTTTTTTGTACTAAAAATAAAACTGTTTTGATAATTTGTCTATATTTATTTATGTTGAGGATTGTTAAATCTTTTTTACTTAGGTTTTGTTTAATAAATAATTGAAATTAATTAAAGGTTTTCTTTTGTGAAATATAATAGTGAAGGGGTTCGTATTATTCAAAATAAAACCGAATATTTCAATATCTCATTCTCTTTTTTATCTTATTTGTTTTTGATTTAATTAAGGTATTGTAACTTACTAACTAATACAAAAGTGCAAACACCCTATTACTATCATTTCTTTTTTTTTTGAAGAAACCAAAACCCTCTCTCCAACTTCTTGTAATTATTGTTTTCTCCTCCCAAACGGTATAATAGACTCAAATTAAGACGCACAAAATTGGTAATAACTTTTCACATTATGGCTATTGCTTTCGCCTTTTGTTATTGGCAATTGAACAAGCTAACAATGTTTTTAACGACGTTCAAGGTCGGCCAAGGTCGTTATAATCGTGCAAGCTCAGTATTTTGGCCAGTCCAATGACCCAGTTGATCGCCGCTGGCTCCGATCGGGTTTTGCTTTTCGGGGTGTGCGCCAAATCCAAATCAAAATCAAAACAAGGGAATCAGCAACAGTAAATAGCCATTCGGATGGCTCACGCGGCGTATGCGCAATAAAGTCACTAAATGCGACCAAACCCACCAGCGCACACACAAGGCGCGTTCATTGTACACATAAGCGTATGCAGCGAAAACAATTGAAGCCATGGCATGTGCGGCTCCATGTCTGGCGCTCAGCCGGAACTTTGACAGTACATCACAAAAAAAAATAAGGAAAATAAATAAAATAATACAGGCGAGAAAGGAGGTACGCCGAAGTATTCATACTCTTAAAGGATGTATTTTAAGGAAACTTCTTCACAAAATTAATCAAATTATGAGTTTGAATATGATTATGATTATTAATAATTATACCAAATATTACATTGAGAGAGTTAACTATTAAAACATTCAGCTTTATCCTACAAAAAATGTTAAAACCCAGATAAATATTTGTAATCCTTTTTTGAATTATAATTCCAGTTTGAGGATCAATAATTATTTAGCTATAGTTATAAAGGCATTTAAACCTTCCGGTCACAGCCAATATACTCTCTCGGCAAGGGTATAACGATAAACTCAGCTTGAGCTGGGCTATCTGGGAATGGAACTGGGGGACTGTGAATGGGACTGGAACCGAAACTGTGACTGTGACTGGATCGGCTGCGGTGCGGGTGTTTTGTGTCGCTGCGAGGGGTGTCCCAGGGGTTCTGAGGTTTCGAAGGGGGGTTCGACAGATTGCAGCTTCAAACCGAAACAGCTTTGTTTGGCTCTGTTGTTTTTCGCCGCTTTGTTTTTGTCTGTGCGAGTGACGCCGCCGAACTTGAACTGAGATATATTCAAGGCCAAATTATGTCGATACACCCATAAAGCAGAGGGTGCTATTTATGAATATTTGCTCTGGTGTGTTGTTCGAGCGAATCGTCGGCAATAGGGGTGGTTTTTAAGTGTGTACTTTCAAGAATTACGCAAGGTCACGGGCGGGTCTATAAGGAATAATAAAGAAAAAGCCATATTTGCAAGCAAATATTTTAGAACTTATGTTTATATCAAGGTACCTTAATCTTACCATGTTATACTCATAATATAATATTTTATTTTTTTAAATATACATCCATATTTTCATATTTCATAGATTACTCTAAATTTCTAAATTATGAACATACCTTTATTAGGGGTTTGTACAAGTTCAGAATGCAAATACTAATTCACTTAAAGTAATATTTCCGATAAAACAAACCGATTTATTCCCGGAATTTTTAGAGAATTTTTTGCTTTTCTTGGAAAGTAATCTGCTATTACATTTCCGTTCTAGTTGCAAACAATTTTTCCAGAAGAACCTTCTTATCGAGGCCTGTGGACAGTCGCAATTACTACTGCACCTAACCAGTTACACGGAAAACAAAAGTTACATGAAAGTGTTCATACAAAATATAAGATATAATAACTTTCTTACGTTAAATAATAATATAATTGGGGGTTTTGCTGCTCTTTCTTTAAGGAGAATTAATTTTTTTTTTAGAATTTTGGATAGTAGATCAAATCTGTTTTCACTTGGCCAAATTCTTTAGAGGACTTACAAAACTAAGGCATGGGCAGGCAGCCTACCTGCAGCTCATCTCCTTAGATGGCCAGGCTAGTAAGGCGCCTCGGGGTGTTAGTCCCCGGGGCTTTGGAATCCGTTAATCCCGCGACCTGACGCAATCGTCGGACGACTCGACGAGGCGCAGTTAACACCTAGCCTAGACCAGACTGGCTGAAACCGCGGAGCCGGCGAAGGTGATCCACTGATCAGGTGGACAAGTGTGCGTCTGGCCAGGGTGATCGGTGATCAGTGGCCAGTGGCCACCGCCGACTGGGTGATCAGCGGTGCTAATTACTCTTAAGCCAGACGGAGATTGGCCGACTGACGCATCTCGCCATTGGCATTGCGAAAACTTGCATAATCATCGCGAGATCGGCGTGTCGCGTGATCGTCTGCTTAAGCCGCTGTTGTCAGGCAGGTCGGGATGGGATTTTCGATTTCGGATCCCATATCTGCGATGCGGAATCTGGAGCCCGTAGCCTCGGCTTCCAGCGAAAGAGGCTAATCCTTCACGCCGTGTGCGGGGAATTAGGAATTCGCTAACCGCAATGATTGTGTTAGGCAGCGACGCGTCGTCGTTTAAATGTGATAATCGATTTATATTGCATTCATTATCGTCCCTCAATTTTCAGACCAGGCGCTATACTCCAGAAAAATTTCCACACTTTAACTAATACACTGCAAAAAAAACACAAGTTTTGTATTGAAAGGTTCAATAGCATAACATCAATACATATCCGAACACATACAAATTTATAGAACAAATCAATGCGTTAAACGGAAACTTTTAACTTAACAAGATAATTTAAAGAAAGTATTTGACTTATCATTGTTTTAATTCATCATATTTTTGGTTAGAAAAATTAAAAATACAAATAAATTGCCAAAAAGTAAATGATTATATTATGACTTAGATAAAATAAAAGTAAAAAGTAAGCTAATTTTGAACTTCGATTAATTAAAACTTGTCATTTAATATATAGAACAAAAATTTCTTTATTTCCTACATTTTTAAATAATTATCACAAGTGTTATAATTTTACGTTAATTCAATGTATTAAGTAAATAAATGTATGCCTCTTAATGATTATTAAATAAAATATGTCACCAATAAAACTAATTATAATCAGCTTTTAGCTTATATTCAGTGAAATAAAGTATAGAAATATATGATTCTGCTTCCGTTATACTTGTTTTTATTCAGGTATTTAAAATTTAATAAAAGATTTGTAATTATATAAATAACAAAAATCAAGTTAGCTCATGATCACATTGACTTTTGACTACATTATGCTTCATTCATTAAAGCTCTTTGGTGGCATTGTCACATGTATTTATCTCCCTTCTTGAAGTGACTTAAGATTAGATTGACCGTCACATTTTTTCGGGTGTACTGATACCCACCTCCAGATACAGATATACTGGCCACACGCTCCGCACATCGGCGCGTGCTCCGTCCATGTATCTGCGAGATTGCATGTCCGATGTACGAATTACGAGTTGCGAGTTATAGGTAGATATTCGTACGTACATATCTCGTGAGACTGCGGACTCAGATTTCAGTCACAAGTCGGCGACGTCACAGTCACACGCACACCGCCATGGATCTCTCGGATTTTGTTTGGCGAGTCGCTAATTCCGAGTGCTAATAAGCATTTAGAGACATCGTTAGTTAGTACGTGGTAGTCGGCGAGTGGGTCATTTCCGGCCAACCGTCGCCGATTCGATTTTCGATTATGATTGATTGCCCGAAATCAAGCAAATCGACAAATCACAAATACCCTAGCTCCCCATCGATCTCGGGCCCCCAGTCATCGGCGTATTTTCTGTGTAATGCGTCACACTGAACCGCTCAAGTTATTCGCACATTTGCCATGCACCTTCTCAACTGATCCCCAGGTTAATATCGGGTATTTCCCCAATTATTCGGCAAGTGTCTCCCCACTCTGAGCAGTCTCCGTCTGTGCCAATTAATCTCTGGCACTCCGGCAATGTCAGCGGGTTCAATATACAAATTCTACCCAAGAATGCCAGCGGCGGGGCGTTCCACAAATTGACGGGTTAGTAAAAACGAAAATAACAAAATAAAATGTCTCCGGCAATGTCAATGTCATGTTGCCGCTGCTATCACCAGGAATATTTCCCCTATCTGTGACACTCGGAAACGTCAAACGGACGAATTTCATCACATTTTCAGCATGGTCCATGAGTCATTTTATACGGGATCCGAGGTGTCAGTGGGTGGAACATGGCCAGATTGATGTTATTTGAAGGGTATCTGTCATGGGATGATTTCATGTTTTTGCAAAAGCGTTTATCTTATCGAGAAATGGGCTTACTTTCCCGTGGGATACCAAAGAGTACGAGATATTTTATAAGAAACAGGTGTTCACTTTCGGTGAATACCTTTCAAAAAGGTGCTAGTTATTCATTACTGGGAACTTATGTAAATATAAAATATATTGGAGTTTGTAATTCAATTAAGAAATATTTTAGATACAAATTATTTACGTGAAAAGCCTCAATTTCCCAACAATTGTATTTAAATAGCATGAAAATTAATTATTCACCATCTTTTGCTTTTATATAAACGCCATAAAAATTCGGTGGCATTGTGCTGATTTATTGTACCCCTATATTTTGCCTTGTTCCCCAAATAATTTCATTTGTCAAAGTCGACATGCCTTATCGTTAAACACCATCCGCTTCGGACATCGCGGACTTTGCATGATGGGAATTCCATTACTCATCCGCCATGGGGTACATGTCCTCACTGCGGCACTCGCACTTAAACTTCGTTTAAAGTGCCCATCGTTAAGGTTTAAATGCGACCTGTTAATGTAGAAAGGTAGCCGTTAGGTGGCAACCTGCCTTTTTACGATCTTCACACCTTGCCACTAGGATGTTAACCGAAAAAAAATATATATGACAAGCGGATTTTCCCGACACGGCTTTTCCCAAATAGTTATCGATGGCGAAAACGTAAGCCACGTGCTCCAGTGAAATAATTGATGAACTGGTGGCATTGGGCCAAGCGGCACGAGGCGGTGGAGAAGCTCGGTGAAGGGGCTAAAAGATAATTAGCTTTAAATTTGTGGCCAAAAATTAATAAAAAAAAGAGGTGTATCAGTGAAGAAATGTTGAAATTCGAAGGGGGAATACCCTAAAAGCACAGATGTTTTTTGATTAGCAAAAACTGGATAATGCCCAAACACTTAGCTAGTTTAATAGCAAAATTATAAATAAAATGAATACATAAAGTGTCTATCAAATATTAATCACAATTTATTGTTCTTATCTTGACAAAGTCACTAGTTAAATATAGAATACAGGCCTTTGTCCTGTAAATACACACTTTTTTAGTTATCATTGCTGGTGTAATATATGACTCCTCGCATAATTTAAATGTGGGCCATTAGGTGACTCACTGGCTGAATATTGTATCGACACCGACCCAATAAATAGCTAATGGTAGTGTCATTGTCAACACACTCGCTGAAGTTCAAGTACCCGCCCGCCATGAAAGTGAAACGCCGGGTGGTGAAGGTAACCCGAAGTTGGCCAGTCACGTTTGGAGCAACGCGAGCCCCGTCGCATGGCGTACTATGGATGTATTTCGTAGGTAGAATGGGGATGGCGACATGGCGGGTCCAGTAATCCCGGCACGCTCCAAATGTCGAGTGACGCCCAAGAGTCAAACCCGAAGAAGCGGCGCGAAACGGCGCCGCACACGGCCAGGCACGGGACAAAAAGTCACTTAGCCCGGCTGATTAGCGGGGCAATCAATCAGGACGTGGGGTGGTGTGCAAAACCGAAAGGGGGTGGGTCCGAGGCTGCCCAAAAAACAACCTGCCCGCGCCCCTTAAAAACTAACACAAAACTGTTGATCCATTAACACATTGAGCGCCGGCCGACGCAGGAGGAGGCGTGTGCTCGCCAGCGGGCTAATAGTGGCTACACACAGCCGCGCACGCTGCAGTGGAATATTCCCACAGTTGCGTCAACGTCAATGCTCGGCTGTTTGGCGATTTCAATCAAAAAACGCCGCGCAAATAAATCACAACAAAAATGTGCCAAGCCAACACAACACGGCGGCAGCTATCGGAATAACAGACAGCAGAAAAAAGCTGGTAACTGGTAAACGCCGCGGCGAATGGCAAAAAGACGCTTCCAACTCCCCTGAAAACCCAAGACCCCACAGCCCCACCCACTTCAGGAGACACTCGAAAAAAAAGAGTAATTCTTAGACCTCTGGGGAAGATGTCTTATATTTTTTTAGAAACTTAGAGAGCCCCATCGAGGTCTTTTAAAAGATAATATAATAATAAGATGGGTAGGGTAAAGTTCCACAGACGCTTACCAAAATTTTTATTATAATAAATATAACTCATTTCAATATTCGGAAAATTAAGATCAGTTACAATGACTTTTCTCTTTTTGGGTTTAAAAACTATCAAACATAATGTTGAAATATTTAGCAAAATGCTTTAAGATACGTCTCTAAACTAATTAAGTTTGTAAATATATTATGCTTTTTTTATTTAAAAAATTATATATTTAATAGGATAATTTTGGGACATTTTCCACGAATGTTACTCTCAGTGGAATTAGCTGATCCAGGGAGATGAGTGTTAATTTCCAGCGGAGTAGGGGGCGTTTCGGGAGTGGAACTGTGGCTGGGACTGGCCAGGTGACTGTGGCTGTGGCTGGGAGTGGGCGTGAGTTCCCCGGGGGCCGAACCCCCGAGTGGAGCTGCGACCGCGACTGGCACCTGGCTGACGTCCCCAAAACCGCGATGACTTTGGCGGTGCTAATCAGACGAGCACATGTTGACACTTCTCATTGGCGGGGCTCAAATCGTTGATGTAAACCATGAAAATTTTCCACTTGCAGTGCAAAGCCAGGTCAGCCTCTCAGTCTGCGTCTGAGCTCTAGCCCCGATCCCGATCCCAATCCCATGGCATTTTCCTTTGGCACGCGCTCTACTTGGGTTCTGGCCTGGGAATGCCATCTAAGTCGGTGGAATTATGCTTTCAGTTTGCCGACATCGATAAGATTGATTCACTTAACCCCTTTGAAGCTTAGACACCTGTTGCCAGTAGAAGCCTTTAAGTTGTGAGCCTTTGCCGAAGTGAGGCACAGCCACTAATAAAAGCATCTTGACACATTTCATTGGTGGCACGGGTTGGAAACTTGTGGGCGTTTTGATCATAGATTGGGAATATTTTTAGGTCTAGGTTAGGTGAATTTAAAACAATAACATTATAATAAAATCATATGATTATTGTCAGTAAGAAGAACAATGCCCCTCTTATCAAAGATACACGATTTAATATTTAAATTTAATTGAAATTATTTGTAACTCGACCTGATTCCAATAAACATTTGTACTCAAATAAATAATATATATCTCTCACCTTCAAAGTCATATTCCTCCGATTACAACCAGCATGTGACCGCTCAATTACAATTCAATTAACCCGGTTTCCAATACAGATAATGTCAACTGTACTAGATAAAGTCTAGACCGAAGCACATTTAGTTTATAGCTGGAGTAATGTGGCTAATACCCAATTGGAAGCCGTGAAATCAGCTTTATCAGATAATATGGTCAATAACCATAACAAACGCTGACCACTATCAAACAGAAGCTGCCCGTTCAATTGCCCAATTTGGACTTAACCCACACCGACCGCTTCCTCCTTCTCTTCCTCTGCGGCACTTGACTTGATAAGTGAACCACCGATCCACTGGGTACATCTATATATACACATGCTCGTGTGTGCCCACTACTGCGCCATTTCCATTCCATTTCCAAATCCGATTCATTCAAAGAACTCAAATTGCGTGACAGAAAACGTGATTCGAGTGGGTTCCGTTGCGGTATTTGCTGCCTTATTTATTTATTTACTTTTCCCCCCATTTTGTATCGCTTGTTTCGATTTCCCAAAATAAACGGCTATATTTATTTGAGTGAAATATTTTGCGTGGCACTGCAGTTTGCTATGCACGGGGCCCGGGCCTGTAAGTGGATGCGATCGAACAGAACAGAACACACCAGAAACGAATAAAACCAAAACAGTAATCAAATTGCAAACGAGTACACAGAGCAGAAAAAATTAACATTGTTTGAGTCCTCAGTTGAGGGTTATAGTAGGTTTTTCTAAGAACTGATTGCACGTTTTTGAGATACGTTAAAGGAATAACTTAGAGACCGGAACTTGAACAATGCCTGGATTCCTTGATTGTACCCATTCTTTACTAGCTTATACTATAAAAGGTCCAAATGCTAATAAAAATTAAAAAAAAAAAAAACATATATTTAAAAACATTTTATTAATATATAAAACAGCTTATAGGGAAGACGAAGTTAGCCTTAAAGCTTGCAATTGAATTTGAATTTGAAATAGATCCAAAGTAAACCAAACATTTATTCATTTTTATTTGGACAGCTTTTGTTGGTTTGTGTTGTGTTTTACTAGGTCAGCAAATAGAGTTTAAATAATAGTAAGAAACTAGCTATCATTTTTGTAATATACCCCAAAATGTATTTTTAAAGAAATTGACTTAACCGTAAAATTAGAGTAGACTTATTTTTATACTGTGGATGTGCCGGCGAAGGCTGTGCAGAGAAATTTGCCATGGATTTAGTAATTATTGCTCTGGGCAATAAAGAGGAACAAAAACGATTTAAAAATATTTATTATATCATAACTGATGATCTCATCTAAAACTCACATATTTATTATTCGAATCTCGTAAGACTTTTTTATAAATAAGGTTAAAATTTATTTAATATATAATTACTTATGGTCTGATCTATAACTTTTATATTTGTTATTCTCACTTCTTAAGAGCTTTTTTCCCTGTGCAGCAGTAACATGGTTCCGCTGTGGGCACTGGCAGATTTGCAAGATACAAGCGCATATATCGAAATACCGTTGTTATTTACATGAAGTCCCGCGGAGATTCCGACGAAGCCAGGCCCCAGTGCCTCTTCAGGTCCGCATATAGATCCAATAACGCACGATCAGGTTGCTCGATGGAAATTCTTTCGCACCGGTGGTCACGTGCCGCTCAAGGTGATAAGGTGGTCGCTCCCACTTCCCTCTGATTCGAAGAGCCCAACTCACCTGTTCCCATAGCTTTCCCTATCAGCGATAGACTGTGTAAATAGCAGACCGAATGCCACTCGCATTGGTATTGTTTTTAATGGCGCAGTGTAAAGTGTAAATGGGTGAGGCGAACGAAATGACTTAGGTTAGTTAGCTGCCACCGCGGAGAACTGACCTTGCCCATGGGCCGTGCTTCGGTGGGGAGTGGCTGGCGGCGGGTTGTGCCACTTGAACCGCCGCCGGCGAGTTGAATGTCAAAGCCGCCGAATTCGAATCCGCCGCTTGTCTATGCCGAGCACGTCTTTTGGCCAACAAAACCAGTCGGAACCGAACGGAACGAGACTCGAACGACCTTGCCGGCTCTGTAACTGTGTTTAGGCCCAGTTAGCGCAGCTAGAATCTTTGCCCGGGCCAGTCTCCTTGAACCGCAGTGCCTGGTTCAATAGCTCCTAACATTTCCGAGATCTGCGGTGAGTCCCGCACTCATTTCATATGCCAAAAGCACTGCCGCACTGCCGTCGTCTAATCAAGACCGGCAAAACAAGTTCAAAAACCTATGGTGCCAAAAACATGCACAACAAAAAGTTATTTTTTGTTAAATACAAACAAAAGCCAGTGCGGGTGTCGTCGAGTCATTAAACTTGGCTCGCATTTGACATTGCCAATTGGAAGTGGAAGTGAACTGGCTTGGCTGGGCTGGCCGATTGTCTCATTTCGCGACTGACTGACTCCCAAATAGACGAAATGCTGCGGTTCATTCAACTTGTTTATGCGTATACCCTCCGCTCCGGATCTCCGAGCTGCGATCTCCGAGCTGCGATCTCCGAGCTGCGATCTCCAGCTGCAAGAGCTCGAACTCTACTCCCGCTTATCTCGCAGCAGTTCGCTGAAATTTCTGCGGCGGCTCGGTCTTCAATTACCATGAATGAAGTGGCCTGGAGTGGAGTGCTCCAAGTTCCCAGCTCCCAGTTCCACGGAATGCTACACGAGTCGTCGTAAACAACAACGGTCTCCACAACGGCAAGCGACTAACGACAAACGACAAACACCATTCTTTTTGCTTATTCTTCTGGGGTCATTTGCCAGTGCAAAACGTGACAACTGGCGACTGGCGGCATTCCACGCAGCCGCGAACAGCCTCAAATGTCGAAGGACCACCGACCCAACTTCCAGGCAGAACCGAAAAGAGACGACATGCTGGCTGGCTGTCGAGGAATGCAGACATGCAAATCGCAATTTGCACAGCGGACGGGAAATTAGGTGGCATGCATGACTTAAATTAAGTAGTTGCGGTTCTTTACTAACAGAAATATAAGTTATTTTACTTAAAACGGATTTTTTAACAAAGTTTAAATGGGAGATTTCGGTGTCATATGTAACAAAACATAGCTTACTTTAGATGTACTACTTAACATGTTCTTTCTATTCTTAACATTAGTTGTATCCTAATTAACAAGTTCGAACAGTTTCACTTTAATAAATCAACCTAGACTTCTTCTAGTTCTTTCGAATGATCTCAGTCTACCCTTTAACATAACAAAGGAACTTGTACTTGTTATCTTACTACGAATAGTCATTGTATATAATCCACTTTCCTTAATTACCTTTGTGTTTCATCATATTAAAGAATGAGGTGCTTGGTCAGCAGAATATGCCGGTAAATAAACCTACATGTATGATTAGAGAATGGGATTCATGGCGTAAACAAGGATGATGCAAGAAAATGGATTAATATCACTATCTTATTTGGCAGAAACTGGACTTTCCGTTTTCATATGGATATACTTTAGTTAGTCATGGGATATCATGATATAACTACTTATGAAATCGCAAACTCCCCACACAACTGGGGTTCTTCTAAACTGGCGTCCCCTTAATCAGCGCCCATATGGCGAATTTCAGCTGAAATCAGCCCTAAGAAATACCAGATTTAGCGAATTGAGGCAAACGATGACTCAGTGGGTGCGTTTTTATGTTTCGCGGGGTGGTTCCATTGTAAATTAGCAGACATACTGGAAACACTCTCCGGACTATGCCGAGCTAGACATTGCCAGTGGAGGATGAGTCACGCGAGTGCCAAAAGCCGTATTCAGTGACTAATGGAATGCACTTTCGTTTCGTTTGACCACGCCACTTGAAAACCAAATCAAATCGGACGTTCCAGGAAGCGTATATCTAGTCTAATGGTTAATCACTCTGAATTCTAGAACATGTGACAGCTGACGTGCTGCTGTGTTTTATCTTTCCTATTTTCCACATTTCTATTACCGGACTTTGAGGCTGCACGGGTTTATTTTGTGAATCGCCGTCACATCCAGTCATACCGTGAATGGGAGTAAGTCCGGACTCGGATATGGATCCAGATGCATCGGGAACTCAACCCGGGTGGAAACTAATGTGTTTACTTATCCGCTTTATCGCTGCCATATTATCAGCATGATGCGGTACTTTTTCCGCAGACTTCGCGGAAACTTTTGTCACGAGCAATGACGATAATTGGGATTTGTCCAGATTATACATGATTATGTGGGGTTTTGGGGGCGTGAGCGGCAGCGTACTGGTTACCAAGAAAAGGAAATACCAGAAATGGCATCCAGCTTTATTAAGAAAATCATTATTTCTTAAAAAGGCTCCAAATGGACCCTGAGGGCTGACTGATTGACTTCTTGCTAACTCATAACATATCGGCTTCATCTCCCTAGAGTGTAGAGAGCCTTATAGTCTAGGGCATAGACTATAAGGCTCTCGAATTCAAAAGCTCAAATCCAGGATTTTTAAAAAATGCTAATTAAAGCCTTTCTCGGATTTTTGCTGTCAAGGGAAAAACAAGCTTTAAGCCTTGGAAATATTTCCATTTGGGAATCCCCTAACAAGAATCATGGATAATATGATAATATGCTTTAAAGTCCCTAGGGAAAAGTCTTTCTTTAAAATTTATATAACTAATCAGGTTGCATAATATTTTGAAATTATCGAGAACAAAGGAAAACCACTTCGGTTATTTTTCTGATTAGAAATTAAAAAAACTCCAGACTTTTCAGGCAGCGCAGTAAGTTATTCTCCCGGCTAGTATATTATAGAATTTCTGCGTTATCTCAGAGTTCACTCCGGATGTGTGAAAATCAGTGCCTATATCCGCTCCGTTCCGTTCCGTTCCGGTCCGATCGCAGCGAGGCCTTCAACTCTTCGTGCTGATTACATTAGCGTCAATCGAGCCCCTTAAAACGTGGTTCTATTATCACGGAATAAACGCCGATCCCCCGCGGATCCTCGCCGGCGGAGTGAATTTCACCAAGGGCATTATAATTAGCGTGACTGTATATATCGCCACCGTGGAATTCGCGGCGATAAGTCCGGGGTCGATGCGTTCCGACCTCCAAGGCGACTTTCACCCAACCCAAACGACCCGAAACCCAGCCCAATATCAACTCTCTTTTGCGTATTTGATATTTAGTAGAATTTTCAAGTTTTATTTCTTTTTAGTATGCTGTTTGTTTGCTTTTTTCTTTTCTTGTTGTTTATTTTTTTGTTTTGCTTTTGTTTTGTATCAAATTCTTGTTTTGTTTTTCTTAGAAGCTCATTATGTTCACTATATCACGTGGCCTTACGAATAGTTTTGCTTGTTTATAAATATAATTATTCTTTGATTAGACTTAAGAGCGAGAGAAAACCCTAAGCGGCTTAGCAGGCTATTGTACAAAACCTAACTTTACTCAGAGACTTAATTCTAGGTGTAAGAGTTTAGTTTTACGTTTTTTCTTTTTCATAAAAAGTGTTTCAGCTGTGTTTTTTGCATGTTTTTGTGTGGAAGACTTTGCTGATTTGCTGTTTTTCAAAGAGTAAAACGATTGTAATACATGATACATGAGGCAATTCAACACCAAGTACTTGGACTGAGGTAGTTTGGCGATGTTCCGATACAATACCGTTCTCAAATCAATTACATAATAATAATAAATAAGTTATAACAACGAGTGTGTGTGTGTGTCTGGGAGGGTGAGTGTCTGGATGGAGGCCCCATCCTCCCGTGGGGGAATCTCAGGACATCCAAGATTCCCTGGGAGGAGGCTGGACCTTCCGAGGATTCGCATGTTTGCGTAAGGCACTTCAAGGCAACATTGGCGTTATCCCGGCGAATGATGTGAAATGTCTGCGCATGCGCACAACGCCTGCGCATGTGGATGAGGATAGGGATGTGGATGTGGGTGAGTTGTGTCAGTCTTAAAAGCGGGAGATTCGGCAGATCTTTGGGATCTACCAGGGCCGCCAGGGCTGCTCCTCCTCCTTGATCTGCTTCTTGATCACCAGCGACAGCGGCTGCTGCTCGACGGGCACGCGCTGGATCACCGACGGCTTGATGTCCATCGGCTCGTAGCTGGAGTTGGCCGGGCTAGGAGGAGCGTAGCTGCAGCTGCTGCTGCTGCCAGGCGCCGACTCGTATCCGGCGGAGGAGTGGGAGCTGGCGGACCCGGTGCTGGCGGTGCGCTGGGGCATCGACACCAGCATCGGCATCTGCTGCTGCTGGGCGGCAGCTGCTGCGGCGGCCGCTGCTGCTGCGGCTGCCAGTTGCTGCTGCTGCTGCTGTTGCTGCTGGTGCTGCAGCAACTGCTGCTGCTGCTGCTGCGGCAGGCTCTGGGGCAGCACGAGGGCAATGCTTCCATTGGGCAGCTTGGTGGGGATCACCTGCATGCCGTTGGGCAGGAAGTAACCGCTGGCCGTCTGCTGGATCTGGCCGAAGAGGTAGGGAGCTGCTGCTCCCGCTGGCTGCTGCTGCGAGTCCTGCTCCGGGGAGCTGGGCGGTGATGGCAGCATCTGGGCGTGGATCGACTGCTGTTGCTGCTGGCGCTGCTGCTGGTGCAGCTCCGTCTTGACGCCGTTGATGCAGTTGCTCAGGTGCTGCAGCAAGCGGCGACGCTGGGCGGGCTCGATGCCGGGGAAGCGGCTCACCTCATTCACACAGTCGGCGAATCCCGCCTTGAACTTGTTCACGATCTTGGGATCGGCCGCCTGCTGCATGGCGGCCTGCTGGCGCTGCAGCTCCTGCAGATGCTTCACAGTCTTCTCCAGGATGTCGGCCTTTTCCAATTTGGAGTGGCGAGCCGGCTAAAAGTAGAGAGAAGAGAATCGAGATTTTAGCAATCAACTAAAAACATTTTTTTTAATACTAATTTGATTTAATATTTTATGATATATTTTAACTGAATCTCTAATCTAATTTAATTGAAATAAATCAATAGAACGCCCAAAAAGTAATTTAATCAAGTTCTTTAAAATCCCAAAAATCAATAACCTTTTGCTTTAAATATTTTCTTAACATTTCCTGTTCCCAACTTTGTCAGATACTTACGTCTTTTTTGGTGGCATCCAAGATCAGGGTCTTCAGTTCGTTGAGGCAATTGTTGATGCGGGCGCGTCGTCGCTTCTCCATGATGGGCTTGTTCGACTGCAAGGGACAAGAGGAAGGTTTGAGATTAGTCACTGCTTTTGCATGGCTGATTTTTGACCTCATGCTGCGACCCAAAAATGGAGGAAGCTGCATGGGTCTCAATCGGATGGAGGGGACAGACTGGCGGAGGAGCTGCACGGGTTGACTGGCTGGCGGCCAAATTTAGTCGCACGGCGCGTGCTCTATTTATAGCGCCACTCAGGCGAGGCATTGATAAAAATAGTTTGGCGGTTATAAATTACAGCCGCAACCGGGCTATAAATAAGCCAGCCGGCGGCCAGGTATGCCAAGCAAGGTCAGAGCGGGAAATGCGAAGATGCCAAACCGAGCTAGGCCCAAAATTTAATTTTTTGCGATGCCGAAATAAAATTAAAAATCCGAAAAACAAAAAAAATCACCAATCTTTCCACCAAATTTGGTGGCGGCACAAAACGCCCGCGGATGAAGTCAGCTTTTGGCCAAAAACGGCGGCTGATGACCGACAATTGCAGCGACCACGCGACGCACGCGCCAAGTGGTAGCCCAATCCGAATCCGCCGAACTGGTGGGCAGCTCCATCAGCCAATTTTGGGCTGCACTCATGAATGGAGCTGCTGCGTGTATATAGTAAATGCCACCAACGCCGAGCGAGATAAATTCGCTTTGTGTTGGCGCGCCGACGGCGGCTGCTTATGGTCTGTCTACGTCGTCGTCTTGGTCTCTGTCGGAGATTGGGAGACCGACGGCGGCCATGTGGGAGACGGCCAAAAAGGAAATGCATTTGGGCAGCGGCACCGGGATTGATGGGGCTGCTCGCCCACAGCGAGTATGGAAATCGAGTGCGAAGTGGGAGGCAGTGCTGCTCAATTAAGGGAATTCTGAGCGCTTTAATCCGGATTGGTGCCGTTTTTTTTTTTTTAAGTTTTTAAGTATTTTGAGTTTTTTGGAAACTCGGAATATTTAATTTAAGCGGTTTTAGTCCAGCTCTGAGGGTTTGTAATATCCAACTTTTTGAAGGAATGGGTATTTCTGTAGGTTCTTGAGGGAGTTTGGGGAGACACTTACCCGACGGTCACTTTTGAGCGGGGTTTCCTTGAGCTGGGCGGGCACCACGGCGGTGCCGAGGACGTTGGCGGTCATGTTGGTAACGCCGGTAACCATTTCGGTCAGATATTCTTTGTTGAGTTTGAGGCACAGTTTGTCTGGTTTCACTTGGGCAGCAAATGCGGCTTTGCTGCGCTCTCTTGGTGGTTCACTGTCTGGGGTAAATGTGTTTTTGCTAGCTGTTTCTGTTTTGTTGTCTGCTTGCAGTTTTCAAGTTCACTTATTTTCACTTTCGCGCAGCGTCGCAGAGAAGCACGTAAGTTGTGGGTCTCTGGGCTGGTGGCTTTCGGTTTCGGTTTCGGTTTGTTTGCGGAGCGAGTGGGAACCGCACGCTACGAGTCACGGCAGGCGAATGAGCGGCAGGTTCTGGCTGCACGGCGATTAAAAGTCGGACTCGGCGATACGAAGATCGATCGTGCGTCGCTTCGGCTCGGCTCGTGAGAGTCTGTGTGCGTTGTGTGCGCTTGTGTAGGGGTGGCGAGCGGAGCGGGAGTACCTTATCGCTGGGCTCTCGGCGGACGACTGACGATTGATCGACAGGTTCGTGGGCTAAATCGCCGTTGCGAGACGCGAGCGCGAGTGCCGCCACACGACCGCAGCACACACACGCGCGCAGCTCGGCTACCTAGGAGGGAGTGTGTGTGTGCGCTCGCTACCTGCCCGCTTCGGTGTGTGTGTACCCGGCCCCGCGTTACTCATACGCCCCCGAGGCCCAGCCAGCGGGCGTTTCTTCCTTTCTGGAAATCACACAACGCGAAACCCCCGCCGATCGGCCAATGCGAGTACGAGGGATTCACAGAGGCTGTGCCGCGGTGCTGGCCGATGGTTAAACTAGTGCTGATTCACGCCAGCGGCCAACGCGACGACGACGACGACGTCCCATAGAAGGTGAAAATAGCGGCGGCGATATGACGCCACCGTCCCGAGTGTTTTATCTGCTCGGTTCGGGTTCGGGGGTCGCTAAACAGTAAACAAGATCACAAGGTTGCTGCTGGGGCTGTGCGCACGCCAGGCGGAAGTGGGTGGCGGTGCTGGGTGGCTCTGCTGCTGCTGCTGCTACTCCTCCTGCCCCACTGGATCAGCAACTAAGTGAAGGTCGCCGTGGCCCTTTGGGTTTGATCGATCGCCACGAAATGAAATGGATGTGATAATGGAAATTACTACTAGTATGTACGGAGCGGAACAAGGCTGCGTGGATCACACGTGCGCCGGGCGACGCTTAGATTCAGTTTGATGGCGTCTACGTGCAGCGGCGGGTATTCACGTTTCGGTTTTTAGTCGTTTTTTATGTCGACTTTTGAGAAATGATTAATCGAAGGCTGTGTGTAATTACACGCCGCTACAGGGGAAACGTTGGGCTTCAGCCGGGCGGCCATAGAAAAAATAACCACTCATAACTTGCCACATTCTTGGGGAATTGTTCTGAAAAGTGAGCCTCTTCAGGTAGAGACGGGGATTTAATTATTATGATGGATTCTGAGGCGATATGTTAAGGCGGCTTGGAGCTGGACCTTTTAATGGAATGGAAGCTGTGAAGCCTATATGAGAGTTAAAATAGACCAAAGATAGAAAACTGGATACAAAACGTAGTGTCTTGAGGATAAATGGGGACTAAAACCTGTTAAATTATTTGAAAATTTATAATCGGTTATAACATGTTTAGGTTATAGGGACGTTTAAGTTGTACGGACTTGCATGAACTAATCCCGAAGAGCCAACCATTTCAGAGTACATTTAAGAAAATCAATCACGACAGTTCGCACATATTTGGGTTTAACGACTCGAAAATCCACAAAACCCCAAAGAATGTCGGAGACTTTTGATGGCTGTCTAGTGTTATGCGTTTTGTGGTCGCCGTGGAAGGTTGCCATGCCGAGAACACATGCCCCGGCCGTAGTGCTGCCTCTTTAGACTCGGAACGTTGAGGCGGCAGTAGTCGCGGACGTCGACAACACCTTCGCGTTCCAATTACAATTTGGCAGCCGATCAAAAGGCGGCCGCCCGCGGTCAGCGACGCTGGCTGGGGCAGAGGCGTCGGTGGCAGCACTTGTGCATGCCAATTTAATTGCAACGAAATACAGCCAGGGGAAATAAACAAAATAAAAACGGCAACAGAAACATCGGAAAACGTTGGCGGCGCTTTACATCATGCTCGCTGGCCAAAAACAGCCAAAGGTGTGGATGTATCTCACGGATACACACGGCCACAGACACAGATACAGCAGTTGTTTGTGCGCTCAACGCCCAATTTGATGCCCGATTGTTGTTGTTGCCTTTGCCGATCACATGCAGCGTCTAAAATAAACTGTGGCAAAAATTTATAGTCGAAATGTGCGCATTGCTAATTGCGTCTAAAATTAGACAGCGCCAGATCCCCCAGCGCGGCCCCCTCGCCGTCTCCCCCCGCCCTCCGGCGGACTGCCTCGAGGGCCCAGAACCCCCGGAGATCACAGTTTTGCAGATCACCTTTTCGATCACCGATCACCGCTGTTAGCGGAAATAACAGCGACGGCGCGACTTTAACAGCGGCAGAGCCGCCCACGCGCCATTCGCTGCCGTCGGCAACAGCGCAGCGGCATGTAACTAAAAATACCAGCGGCGGGGGGCGGATTTTGGGGGCGCCGAGCTAACAGAGGGAGCACAAGACAGAGATGGAAAATACAGAGAGAAAAAGAGAGAGAGCGAAGGTTCCATGGCCGCGGCGAAAATAAATTTCTAGCCGCGCGCGCCACTCTCGCGATTAAAACGCCATAAAAATCGCCAACGCTGTTAAAAACGCGCGCCACATTTTCGCTGTGCGATCAGTTGGCGGCACTGAGAGAAAATGAGTTAAACTAAGATGCTGACTTTATTAAATTGTTATTAAATGGTGTAAATAATTATCATACCAAAAGTATATTATTTTTGTATAAATTAAATTATTAAATTATATAGTTTAGTTATACAAATTTATAATAATTACAAACAATATAAAATATTCCTCGTTTTATTTTCTTCACGTGTGTTAGGTCCATTGCTATTGCATTTAATGTTCATTTTGGGCTAACAAGAGTGTCTGCGAGAGGGGCGAAATTTGTCAGAAAGAGAGGGCGAGAGTGCGAGCGAAAGAGTTGGCACTAGCATTTGTTTCCCCACAGTGCGCCGCGGTTGTTGTGCAAAGTATTTTATTACTCATTAAGCGTAACGACGCATTTTGCCCAGAATTTCGTTTAATTTTGGCAAGCAGCGGCGGTGAAAGGGGAGGTATTTTTGTATATCTTTTCTTTTTCTTTTTTTGTTTCTTGTCAGCGGCAGAAGGCTTAATTTTTCGACACAAACGTCAGCAAATTCCCGACGACAGACATTCTAAATTTAGAGACAGGTAAAAAAACATTGCAAAAATACACTCATCTCCCCTTCTCACGGCTGCGTAGTCTTCGTTTCGTTACCGATTTTGTTTGTTTTTGTGTCGTGAATGTTTTTAGGCTGGGTGGCTCACCGCCGACTTTATAAGGGCAGCGAAGGGAAGGAATCGTGTGATCCGGAAAGAGATAACCGCAAAAAAAAATTTTAAAAAATATACTAAAAAAAGGGGCGTTCAAACGGGTTTACTTATTAGAGAGTCTAACGGTAAAGTTAAGAAAAAACCAACACAATTTGGGGTACAGGAAGCAGATTCAGGGCATTGTGTATTAAGGAACCGCAAGGCAAGGCATATTATTATCCTAATCGAGTTTTAAAAGATTCTAATTTCTGGACTTAAGGTTATTTTTATGTTTAGGAAACAGAGTTCTGGGTATTCCTTAAGAAATTATTGTCGGGCAGGAGTTCTTTAAACACATTGAATATTAGGAAATCTTAATTTTATATTATAATATAAAATAGACTGAAAAAGAATTTTGGCAAGCTTCCTTCCATTAAGTCTTCACAAATATTATTATAATAATATCATGAAGGAAGCCTGATTGAAAATTAAAAATGTTTTTAAATTCGTTAAGAACCAAGTATGAAAGAATAGCCGATAATATTCATCTAATTAATATGTAAAAATATAAAAACCAACCAACCTTAGCCCAATTCCTTTCAATTTTCCTCAGAATCCAGACTGAATGCTGTGACTTTTAGTTTTTCAAAGGGAGCTACACAACACTTTCCTAATCCCCTGGAAAACATTTCCTGATCCCTGATTTGGATCCTCGCTTTGCCGGCTCAGCCGGTAAATTTGCCTGGTGAAAACCTGAAACACGACTTGACTTTTCGACTCCTAAGCAAAGTGCTGAACAAAGTGCAGAGTTCTCTAGTGTGTCCTTTTGGTATTTGGTAAATATTGGAGTTTTTCCGAAAGTTAAGACGTGCAATCCTTTCGCTAGAAATCCTCCTCTTCTGTCCGGACTCCGCCTCCTTCGGCTACCGGGACTTAACCCTTAACGTCCGCGGAACAGTAGCCGGATGGCTTTTAGCATGGCCACCGCCTCCCGGCTAGGGAAAGGGTTTGGTTTAAGCCGCGTCCTGGTCCCCGTATCGGTGGCTTAGTTGCGACCGCGTTAATTAAATCGCCTTAGTCACGCTCGCCTCCCGCAATCATGGCCAGAAGGGGTTCAGCTCAGCTCGGTTCGGTTCGCTTCGGAAAGGATTAGAGGTGGCCGCGGCAGGTAGGGTTTGCACGCTTTCTATTAACAGGATGATCATGCCCATCAAAGGGCTAAAACCACACACCCATAAAACCGAGCGTGCAACAATGCCACTGCGCGTGTGCAACGCATACCCTTTGGGCCAAGTCTCTCCGGTGTCTCAACCCCGTTTATTGCACCCTTTCAACCCGGTCGGGCACTTTTTACCTAGCGGTCCTGTGCCGAGCCATCCTGAGTCGCCGGGACGCTCGTTGTTTGTTTATTTGCCATAAAAGGATTATGGGCGTGGTGGGTGCAGGTACTACTATAACCCTCTATAACCCTAGGGCCGAGTTAACCCGTTGAAAGTCTGTGATTTCGGCAAAGACTTCGCGGCAGATAGGGAGTTGGGAATAGTTTGCTTTTCCCTCACAGTAAATACGAATTTCTGGCAAAAAATAGCTTCCTGGTACTGGATGATTTCTTCAACTCCCTGACGACTCCCTTCGTTATCCCTGCTGATCCTTTATTACTTTCACTAAAAAAGTCAACTCGCAGCCATAAAGGCATAACTGACGTTACATCGCATTGCGTAAAAAACGAACGCAGTTCCCTGAATCACAAATGCTCAAAATCGTTGACAACAAATTGCATAAAAAACGCTTTCCGAAACATTTACGAGTTCGGCTAAAAAACGCGTCGCAAAAAAATATGAAAAAGGCAGCCTCAAGGTGAGGATCGGATGGAATGGGCCGGGATGGGTTCGCCGGGAAGGATCTCTAGCTGGATGGATGGGTTCGCGCAGCATGCAGAAGGATTTTATGGTTTTATTTAGGGTTATTTTCCTCTCCTCTCCTCTCCTCACCTCACCTCGCCTCACCTCAGCGCCCATCGCCATGCCTCAATGTCAAATCAATTGGCGGGCAAACGTCAAATACAAATACGAAACCGGACAGGTAGGATCCTCCGGAAGGTAAAGAGTGGAAAGAGTTCTACGGACGGCGTACCTAGCCGAGTGAGTCTCGCGCCGAAAGAGGTTCTCTCTCGGGGATAGAGTTTAGAGTTTCCGCGGATTAGCCCGCTCACACACACAGTCGGGTTTTACGATCCACCACGCTAATGTCCCGTTTGGCCTTGATGCCTGGCTTGGCTAATACCAATACTAATGCCGTTGCCGCCGCCGCTGACGATTCGCAAAGAGTTTTTACGACACGACACGCACGCAGGCAACTCGCCCTTCTTGCGCCTCGCCTCCTTACCTCTTCCCTCATCGCGCTCCTTGCTAGCTCCTTGCTCCTTTCTCCCTTTCCACCCCTCGCAATTTTGAATCCTTGCCAATTTCCGGGAATATCATTTCACCAACGCCAGAGGGCGCTCTGCATAAATTTGGCTAATCGCAGGCCCAAAAAAGCAGCTCAAAGGAGCCGTCTAACTTATAAGATAGTGATGCCAAGAGCTTATTAAGAAGTCAAGTAAAATATAAACAAAAATAAAAGGAAAGGTAGAGAAAAATATAAATTATATTATGAAATGTATTAGAAGAATTGTTCGCTTTAAAAATAAAAATAAAGAACTTTAACGTAAGATACAAACTCTTAATCAAAATAAAGAAAAATTGTTAAATCACAAATAAGAACTTGTTTAGAAAGCAATGCTTCCTAATATGATTACTAGAATTAATAATCCCAATTATAAATAATCTGTTTTCTAACAGAAGACAGCTCTAAAACAATTTAAAATCTTTCAAAAAACCACAAACTGACAGCACTGCCTGAAGACTAAAGAGGCTCCAAAACCTTGAGGGCTCCCAAAACTTGTTGAGTTAATTATGTGGGGACTAATTCGGCTGCCTCTGATTGGGGCACCGTTAGATGGCAGCTGCTCCGCCGTCCCGATATCTACATAAATATTTCCCTAATGACAGGATGTGTTTGGCAGCCACCATGCCACTCCAAAGATCTGCTGCTGCTTCTGCTGCTGCTCGCATGAGAAACAGTTCCCACCGAGTGGGCGTTCTGCTTGGTAGCTGGAACAGAAATCAAAAGAAATACAAAAATGCAAAAATGCCATTAAAACGGTCTGGCAGACTCTGCGAGAACAAAGGCAATCCCGAGCCCAGTGGAGTGGAGTGCTCAACTGCAGCCATGTCCGGGGATCGATGTATTTAGATCGTCAGTCGTCTTGGTCGTCGTCGAGGTGCTAAAAATGTTTTACGAGTCCCAACAAATCGTGACCAGACCCAGACACGGCCGGCTATATGTACAAGCACCGTCCTCGAGAGAACCGGCCTCGAGATCCCAGATCCCAGGTCTCAGGCTCGGTACTGAAACCTCCTTGTTCCTCTCCAAAAAGGAAGGTGTCAAGCTTCTATCTGAGGTGGCCTACAAGAGTCACAGATGGAAGACAATATACTAAAGAACCATTATATATATAGAGTAAATATTATAATATTACATTTTTTTATTTATGTATACTTAAATTAAAAATAATACAAATATCTACACTGTAGATTCTACAGTTTTGAGCTCCTTTTTAGCTTTATTACTGGTACAAATCCACCTTAAAGCTAGTCCAGTCTAGTGTTCAATTTATTATTTTATCACTGATCAGCTTTCTTCAGTTCTGAGCGTCTTATGATTTTATTCAATTTCCGTAAGCTACCTAAGATTGAATTATTTAGAGGATACCCCTGCTTCTAGCAGTGTAAAGGAAGGCTACTACAAGACAATCGCGTGCAGCAGGAGTTGGGAACCCAAGGAACTCAACCGACGGATCACCAGAGCCAGCCAGCAGCAGCCTCACAGAAATCGACTCTGGCATCGATCATAAATGCTGGGCAACTGGCATTGGGATAGGGACTGGGACTGGGACTGGGACAGGGACTGGGATTGGGATTGGGGCTTGGAATCGGGATCGAGCTTGGATCAGGGGCAGCTGCAGATACCAGAGAGGGAGAAGCCTCGGTCCACTGAGTCGTGGCTGGCGTTGCATGCACTATTGAACTTTCTGAATGAAACCGACAGGCACCAGCGATTGCCTCCGCGGATCCGCCAGAAATCGGGGCGTTGAGCCGAGAGGCAAGTTGTAATTTACACTCGCCCCACCACGAATCCAGGGGGATACTGGTGCCGCACCGGGAGTAGATGCTGGGGATGGAGGAGCTGCGTCCACAGCATCCAACCACACAGCGGGGCAGCTTGTCACGGCGGTGGCGTTGGAGTTCGAGTTCGCCGAGATCATGCCCAGCGATTACCTAAACGCACACAGCGACGGAGATGGAGATGGAGACGGAGTCCGGATCCTTGAGCTGCTGCTGCCGCATAAATTACACTGGAGGGGGAATGGAGTGGTCGAATGCTGACCAACCGGTCTGTCCGTCCTTCCGCGCCAGCAGCGTCTGCGGTGGAATCGGAGTCTGGCACACTTATTGCGCAAAATGCGCGCTCCACGAAGCATGGCCAGCTCGCTTGGGGTTCCAATGGTATACACGGGGAAAAAATATCCATTTTAAATGCATATTTGTACACAGAAAATAATTATAGAGTCTGAAATAAAATTAGCTTAATTTCGCAAGTCTTTTAACATTAAAGAATGCAAGTCAAAGATAAAAACTCTTTTAATCATTAAATATTATTTGCATGATTTTATGTTTAACAAATAGTTATTTTTCAAGTGTAAAAAAGAAGGGTTGGCGGGCATACGGGAGCTGTGGAGCCCAAACATTTGAGGCTGGCGGCGATCGTCGCGCCGGCGCATTGTTTTCATTTTATGGAGATTAACATTGCTGCGTCTCCGCCTTTGCTGCCCGCTACCGCCCCTGCTCCCCCTCGAGACCCTATAAGACCCCCGCCCCCTTTAAAATCGCACCCCTCCTTTGGTGCCCCCTCCACTCCCCTCTATTTAACAGCCTCACAGATATCAGCATCTCCGACAAGCATCCGTTGCAATAAACTCTTTTTGTGTTCTGCTCCCCTGCCCGATTTTACTTGTTTTTCATTTCGGCAAGTCACGACCCGCGTAATGAGCTATATGGCGTTCGGGGGGGACCTCAGGGGGTCTGAGGGGCAGCGGACAGGGTCCGATCTTCTCTCTGTCTTGCCCCCAAAGAAGGAAGTCGCACCGCCGAGAAAATGTTAATTTTTTCTTATTGAGCAATGCGGCGGCGATAATTAACCTCGTTGGTTGCCTAGATGGAAAATGCCGAAACCAAGCTGGAAAATGGAAATTCAATTTATGAAGGCAATCAAATATCGTCTAAGTTGTGGCTCCGAACTAACGTGTATGAGTGGCTAAAATCTTTGAAGTTTATGGCATGGAATCTGGACCGGGGCTTTAAGAGGGATGAGTTATGGGTGTTTCTTCTAATGGAGAATCGCAGAGGTTGTTAAGGTATGATGTATAGAGTTAATTATGAATCAATCGTGATGAATTATTAGCTAAAGAAGAACTAGTATAGAGAATTATTATATAGTATATTTCTGGCCTGTACAAATACTCTTTCAAATATGACTTCAAACCGAGAATAATATATTTTGTATGGTTAGTTTTTTACCCTCATTTACCGCCCTGGTGTTTTTCCTTCTAAACCAGATTAACTTTGGGTTTATATTTGGTTTATGGTCGCCTTTGTTCATGACCTTACTTTTCCTCAAAAAACTGACTTGGCACCACGTGCACTCTCCGCAAAACCCTTTTTGTCTTGTTCCGATAAAAAACTACATTTGACTTTTTGGCTTTTCGACTTAAAAACATAATTTCCCAAAGACATCCATCTACCCTTTCTTGTTACCAAGGTCGAGCATCGTTTTTTAAGCCTTTTGCCTAATCAAGAAAGGGGAAAATTCGAGGAAAGTCAACCAATTTCCACTAAACCCTTGCAATTTGGCAAGGAAAAATTCCAATTCTAAAAAATACCAGGCCGAACAGCAAAAACTGGTTAAAAAATTGCTTCAAATCTTCCGAGAATTCGTACAAAAAATATTTATTGTTTCAGGCGGAACGTGGTTTTACAGCCCGCGAAGGAGACCTTAAAGAGTTGACACCGAACCGAGCAGAGAGCAGAGCAGGGCAGAAAGGCTTAAAAAACGAACGGAACGCGAGGTCATAAAACAACAGGCTTAAAAAGGGCCATTAAAAAACTGCGAACTCGGCGAGGAGTTCGCCACAAAGGACTCGACAATCGCCACCACAAAGGGATGCAACCCTCGGGGATCGGGGCACACATAAAAGGAGTTGAGACAACCGCAACAATGGGCGAATCCTTTGGCCAAAAGGCTTGTACCCGTCGCAAGGACGCAAGGAGGCAAGAGTTAAAAAACGAAAGTCAACTCTCGGCGGGACAATGGCAAAGGATCGTGCTAAGGATCGTGGCAGGGCATGTGTCGTCGTTGTCGCCGGCAGGACATTGCCAATTTCAGATAAGTCATAAAATCGTAAAATTGCGAGCGTGTGCGCAGAGTGGGATGTGGGACCAAGGTTGCGAAAGGATGTTCGTTCGGAGGCTCGGCCGCTGCCTAATCCTTGCACATTTCGCCCTTTCATGGGATTCCTCGGAGAGGCCTCGGCGTGTTTGCCAATATTTTGATTTCGAAACTAAACAATACGCCCACCGATCGCGAACTGGAACCGAGTCCAGGTCGCTGCGAAGGGCTTACGGGAAGGATTAGCCACGTTTAACCATGACGCGGACTTCGCGGGAACCGTGCGTGGGCGGTCCATGTTGCTGCGTTTAGCAAAGGATTACGGCCCATTTTAACCATAATTAGAGACAACAAGTTGTAAAGCCATTAAGCATCCTTTCGCCGGCCATTTTCCCATTTTCCCACTTTCCCAGCTATCCAAATTCACTTTTCCGGACCTCACTCTCTCCTCCATCAGTCAAGATGCCAAATCAAAAGTTAAACGCAATGTCAACGAAGGTCGCCTTCCATGTAAATGCCTTGAATATCGTGCACTAATTTTTTGCTACAATTATCGGGAACCGTCGAACTCCCAAAAAAGGACACAAAAAGCCATTGTAAAACCGAGGGAAGGATTTCTGCGCAGGACAATGTCGTCGCGGGACGCGCTCTACTTTTTTACGATCGCGCTTTGTGCGTTTTTTGTGCCCGGCGATCCAGTGACCTAGTTCGGGTGTTCGCGATCCTTAACCCTTGACCCGAGGGATCGCTTTCCCGGAACCACTGACCCGAGTGTTCTAGTGTTTTTTTCTCGCTTTGTTAAAAATTCGTCTTGCTTCGCTTTGAGGCAACTTTTTCGGGAATTGTTTTGAGCTGCGTGTTTTTCGCCCTAACTAGAGCAATTCCCTCGGCTCTCCGTCTGGGTTTTTATTGGTTTTACGATATTTACTCCAGTTTAACATTTTAATTGTAGCAAAGGGGTTTCGCTCTGCTCTCGGACCGAGTTCCAGCGATTTTATGGGTTTTTCGAGTATTTATGGTTAGCAGAGAAAGTGTTTTTGGGTTTCCAGATTCGGTTCCCTGATTTCTGTTTTCTGGCTTAGACCGTGGTAAAAACTCCTCATCTGTCACCAGATTCTTGGTCAAGGCTGCTGGTTGGACTCGATTTTCTGGCCAGTTGTCATTAGCAAAGGTTAAAGTTGCTCATTAGTCGAAGGGTAAAAGGCAAAACGAGAGTGGATGGAGAAAGTAAAAGTAAAAGGAGTGAGATATTTAGAAGGAAGAGGAAAGGAAATTCTTTTAAAAAATACAACACTTAAATTTATTACACTATTTTTTCATACCTATTTAATTACAAGGGAATTATGATTTCAAGAGAAACTTTTTGTTCTAGGATTTTAATATCGCTTCAATAGTTACATTAAATATTTACAACAATAACCCATGAAGAGGTAAATAAAATTTAAATTTTTTAATCAGACCATAATAATTTTCAGGCTCATTATGACTTTTCCCTAACTTCTACCTAACAGAATTCACAATATCGTAGGCTCAAGCCCATGACAGTCCCCTGCGAAAAACCACAAAAATTGCGACAATTATTAGCTAAAAATTGGGTCCAGCGTCTAAACCACAAAAAAGAAAACCGGGCCAAAAGAACAGCGGGCCAGGGGCAAATAAAAAATCAAGAATGGAACAAAAACCAGAGGACAATGCGAAAAATTCAGGGAGAGAGACGGTGCTGCGGCTGGCCACAAAGAAGTGCGACAATTTTTGCGCGTGGACTGAACCCATAAAAAATAATTAGAACAAAAAATGGGAACATGTCGAGCGGCAGGACGAGGCCCGGAGATTAGCATAATATGCAGATCCTGCAGATTCATAAGATGTTGGCCAAAATCCCCGCCATGACCTGCTGAATTCGCACTAAAAATCTGCGAGCAGGTCGGCCTCTTTTTTGTTTGTCTCTGCCTATTTTTTTTTGTCACGTGCTGGGTCGAGGGTCCTTCGTGGATTGTTGCAAATTATGCGAAATTATGTCATGCCGAGAGGCCAGGCGGTGGACTGAGGGACGGCGGACAGTTCCGCTAAAAATGGAACGAGATCAGAACATCGAGAGCGCGCTCCTATTCTCAGGGGAAAAAAATTTATGATCCTCTCATAAAAACATATTTCGGCCACTTACGTAAGAAATGCTTCGTCCTTTTTAGGTTGTCTCTGCGATGGCCTTGAGAAATTACGCAAAAATGTCGCAGGATTCCTCAGATAGATTTTTTCCCTCCGATCTATGTGTCTTTTGAGTCCTGGTATTGCGAATTTTTTCTCCCTCCGCGACTCATTAGGATCAAGGACAAACCTGCCCGTGGTAATTAAAAGTTTTTTATTAATTACACAAGTCCGTCTCATTAATTATCCGCAGATTCGCATCAGCGTTTCCCCGTCCCCCGGCTAAATCGTTTTGCACATAAACAACATTATCAAGAGTCTTGGCAAAATGCGATTAAGTTGGCAACATTAACCGGCGACAGGTAGAGGCAAAAGGTAAAGTCGGAGCCAACCAGTTCCCTGGGACACTCTGCCAGCAATTAATCACAAGCCTTGCATCTGACCGCACGGAGGAGGCCTGGAGCCGGAGCAGGAGCAGAAGCTGGAGCTGGAGAAGGAGCCGGATCAGGAGCCGCTGATGGGGCCGAGATTGGAGCCAACAGACGATAATGGCAACGATAACTCCGCCAGATAGTGTATCTGAATGATCATTGACAGCAGATGTCCAGGGGAAAGGGTAAAAGATTAAAAATTAAGTCTTATGTTATGGGCAGACTTTAAAAATTAATTTGGATTTTTCCTAGAATAATTTATAGTAATTGTAATTGTTAAACTCGAGCGAAAAATCGAAATAAGTTCAAGAGAGCTTGCCCCTTGTATAAGTTGGTCAAATATTTACTTTCAGCCCTCATAAACGGGCATTTATCGAGAGTACTTGGGCCTGGCCCGCGGGAAATGCCGAAAAGTGTTATCGATATTTCTTAATCATCACTCTATAAATTTTGGAATCTTTAAGTATGTGCCTGGGCGCCAAATTGAAACCAAAGTGCGAATGCATCCCGTCTCTTTTTTTTGGGCACCTGCCCCTGGCGATATCAGGGTTTTCGGAGAAGTCTGGCAGACACTTTTACTTTTATATCCTGTTAACAACCCGTAATTTGGCCAATTTAACACTTGTAAACGCGCTTTCGCCGCTCTAATGAGGTACAAAACGTTTGCCCATCGAAAGGGATGCTGTTCGGCCGGCCCAAAAATAAAAGCCGCCAGTTCGGCCGGGCCAAAATTAACATATAAAAAAATAACGAAGGAAACAAAAAAGGGGAGACACCTCTCTTGACCCAAATTGCACGTTTTCTACCCGGGAGACTGACTGAGATCGAGCCCTATAACCGGCGGTGATGGACTCGCATTAAATCTCCCCGGGATGGGCCGGGCCCACTGCTGCTCCGCAAGTGGAGCGCAATTACACAAATCTGTTGAGGATTCGGAGTCGGATTTCTGAGCTGCAGGGAGCAGATCTCCGGTCTGGTGTTAATTTATGCGTTGGCCATAAAAAATCGCCACCAATTACCCACGAAATGCTTCAATTATGGCCTGCGAACAGCTGCTGCCGGTCCGAAACCCTTTTTAGCATCTCTCCTCCGAAGGATCTCTCCCCTCGGGATCTGCCTTTGAACTTCGTGGTCGGTCGATCTGGAAGCATATCTAATTTGGCTGCACAGATCCCCCTCAAGGCCGTCGATCCAAGCCCATGAAGTGCTCTATTTTATGTGAATTCCATTCCTCCGCTCATTGTAAACAATTTCCCAGAAAAACAGAACAACTCTCGCCTGCACAAAGTGCAATCTGGGCCACAGAAGTGCGCACACTGCGCGCAAAGGGGGACTGGGTTGGGATTGGGCAGTATCGGGTTTCCCGACTGACTGACATTGACCAGAAGCGTGTCACAGTCACAGCAATCCGATGACCAGTCACTGAGACCGCGAGTTGGACCCGAACTCGGGACTGCAACCTGTGGACCCGCCGACTTGTCGCCTGTCATTAGCTGGCCGAGTGTTTTGATAAAAAATGATTCGACGCGAGCAGCACTTTCATTGGAAACCTTGAAATCGAATATCGTTATATCGTTATCGCTGACTCAATTGACAAAGGAGGAGATCGCAGGGCGGTACGTAATCGGGAATAATTTGCATATGCCCAATGAGCCACTCGATTCGCGCAACCTCACAGCCACTGCCACTTGCCACTGATTAATGTGTCCCTTCAATCGGAGGAGACACTCTTATAAAATTTGTGGTTTTAACGCTCTTTTTTAAAGGGGGTTTTTTATATATTGGGTAGGGTTTTAAATATTTTTAAAAGCAGTGAATTTTAGTTTTGAAATTTTATACATTATATAGGGTTTACTATAAATAAAGCAATAGTAAAAGTGTTATAAACTGGGTTCCAGGGACCGTGTCCCATAATTTCCAACTGCCTACGACTTGGTCTATGCATAAGTTTAAATAAACTTTAACCTAAATGGATAAACAATCAAAAAAAAATACTAAAGAATTGAAGTAACACTATTTTTGGGAAACTTAAATTAAATATGATTAACATGCACTTCTAAACTTTTAAAGGATTATTTATTTAAAACTATTAATAATCTTAAGATCATATAACCTATCACTAGAGTTACCAGTTAATCTGATATTCGATTTAATTACCTTCAAAGCAACCTATATTTTTCCCAGTGATATCCCCAAGATATCTCTTTTCCCCTCGTATTTCTCTGTTTCTGATGGTTTAATTGGCGACAATTGTCGGGTTGCGACCGAGGAGGAAAGTTCACCGCCAGTGGCAGGTGCGTGTCTCGATGCCACTTCGTGTCTCCTGTCACTCCTGCTCCACTTTCCGGGGGCAAAGCCGTGATAATTAAGCCGAAGCGAAAAGCAAGAGTGCTGCTAATGAAGCTCATTTGCCGGAATTGAAGGGGAAGAATTGATTTCCTCGAGCGCTGACTTGGCAATCAATAGCAGTTTAGCTGCATTCCAGGTCCTGGCCCGTCCTGGCCTGGGAACTGTAAACACACAATTAGTCAATCAATGAACCGATTAATCAATCAGGTTCCGCTGAATGGATGCCATAAAGAGGTGACTAGTTGCTCGCAATTAGGTCGTATTTCTGGCAATGGAACCCTAGTATTACCGGCCGATATAGCAGGGTATATTGAGTACTTATGTAAGCTGAGGAGAATTTAAAATCAGGCATCACGACTTAAGTCTTATTGCCTCCATTTCCATGTTTGCATATAACGATCTTTAATTTAATCCATTTAGTGTAAATATATATTGCGGAGGTGCTTTTTAAGGTTATTATCTTAGCTATAAAACAGATAAGAATTTTTCCTTTTTTCATTTTCTTATAAGGAAAATACAAATTATTCAACCTTGATCAAGGCAAATTAAACTATTTAAATCGGAAGTATTTCCTTATTTTGGGCTCTTAAGAGAATTATAATTATAAGGCAAACTTGGTCATTGATCAACCAAATAATATGCTCACGCTGAGCATTAATTTTCTTCTCAAAATCCTTACAAAACTGAGCCTCACAAAAACCTTAACAACCTAAGAAAAAAAAACAAACTGACTCTTAACTGAGGACCACAAGCCTTCACCCATTTCCTCGGCTCTAGAATTTCCCTAAAAATACAACAACCGTCAGAGTCGAGCCACACCCACGCGAGTCGTCGGCGGCGTACCCAGAACCCGACTCCTGTGCAGTAGCTAATGGATCTACACCTCGGCACCGATCAGCCCCTGGACAGGGGCTACTTAGCAAACACGGAGTCCGGCTGTAACTGCCATACAGATAGCTCCCCAGACAATTGCAGCATCACGCTTGTTTGCCCGCACATTAACGCCGACGACGACGACGTGGCGATGCGGATGATTCCCAGTGCCAGCGAGGCTGCTGATGATGACGAGGCGAGACAAATCCTTTCTGGGATCGGCTTGAATAAACATTTGCACAGGGCGAGGCATTAGGACAAAGCGGCGGCAGAGCGCGTGATCGTGATCGCACAAGCACGGATCAAGATCTGCCGAGATCTTAGACCATGGACAAACCCCTGACCATTTGGGTGGGCTCAAACGTGTACGGAGCTATTTTGATAGCCACCGTATTTTCTAGGAGGGGAGTGTTTTCTTTCAGTCCTCCCCTATTCCCTTTTTTCTGGTAGCCGACCGCCTGGAGTCAGACGCACGCTGTTTGCCCGAGAAACTCAAGCAGCGGAGTGATTAATGTCGCCGGGATCATCATACAAAGCTGGCCAGATGGAGGAGATGCCTGAGCCTCAGCCTCAGCCTCAGCCTCAGAGAGTCAACCTCTTTGGCAAACAACATAATCAAGCGCACATCCGTTCCCCGTTCTAGAGAGGCTCTGCTCTTCTTCGTGGGTTATGCTAATGGAGCAACGTCGAGCTCGTCACCAGGCAAACACACAGATTCCTGGAAGCCAAATGGCAGAAAATGACAACAAAACGAAGGGGAGCCCAAGAGACAGACCTGCATTCGGCATTAGTATCGTTCAAGTTTCTAGGGGGAGTCGACTGCCGACCGGCCACCAGGAGCGGTTTGGTATTGGAAAGGTTGCAACTTATTAAAAATTAATTACTATAAATTGTTATATTAAAATAAGTAATAATTTTAAAATTAAAAAGGCTCATTATGAAATGCTAAGCCAGTGAAAATTTAACCTAAATGGCTTAAAAGATTAATTAATAATTAAAGACATTTTAATGTGAAAATGTAACATTTGACCAGCCACGAGCCAATTAAATACTGTATAAAATACTGTTAAGCACGTGAACATGATTAGGTATACAAATATTCAGACAATATTTTCTTGTTTTAAAAACAAGTTCTAATTAGCCGCTAAACTGGATCAGATTAGCTAATCAAACTCTGAAACAAATTGAGATTAAGTGCAGCTTTTTTTTGTATCCAAAACCATTTAAGTTAACACTTAAGAACTGCTTTAATTAGGTGGATACTTTGCTTAATTATAATCAATTTAAAATGCAGGCCTGTTTTTAATATTAATGTCAACCTAATTTTAGACAAAGTGAATAGCAATGACAATGGTACAACTTAAAACTGATTATTTCAGAGTTATTCATTCCTATATTAAATAATCTTTCTTGATTGTGACCTAAAATTGTTTTACCAAATGTACATATGTATTTTATACATATATATATTCTATACATGTTATTCAGGTAATATTTCTTTTATTTCTCCTACTGCCAATGTTGTATCTGCAATTAAAGCTGAACTGCAAATTGCGACACATCAGATATTTTGTATTTTGTTGAGCTGCACAAACAAGGCACTCGAATTTCCGTTATTCGGGGGCCATTTACATATTTCGGTATCGCATTCGCTGTTGACAATGCTGATTCAGCGAAGGCGGCCTCGCTCCGCTCCTGATCTCGTGGCCAGTGCGGACAGTGGACGGTGGACGGTGGATGGTGGAGTCACGCATGGAGGCAAAACACTTGGCACTCGGCAGCGGAAGTGGAGACCGCGGGCACGCGCTCTTGCCTCTTTTTACCTTGGGGCTGGCTTTGGGGCTCTGGGACTCGGACTGTGACTGAGACTGTGACTGTGGCTGTGACTGTGTCTGGGTCGGATTCGCACTCGGCATCTAACAGCATGGAATTATTCAGGCGCAACTTTGTCAACGCTGCCATCCCATAATTTGCAATTCGATGCTCTCTTTGCATTTCTGCGTGTTGGCATTTCATTTGTGGTCACCACCAACCCGGCCTGCACAGATTTGCATATGAATGAGCCGGGAGCAGAAAACCAGAGCCAGCGGGACAGAAAGAGCCATCAGTTGGCGTGGGTTAGGCACTACGATCCAATCTGTATCTTATGTACACTTTAAATTAATAATTGGTCAAGTTAAAGTTTGATCTAATCACTTTTTAATTTTGATAAATTAAGAACAGTGGTTTTTGATAGCATATTTGGTTTTGATAGTAAATATAGTTATGTATAGTAACTAAAATAAATTTCTCTACAAAGGTTTAAGGTTTCAATTTACCTTGAAAACACTTAAAATATAAACTTAAAAAGTTATTTATTGTTTTCTATAGTGTTTTTCTCTGCTATTTTCCATTTTCTAATTTATTTTTCTTTGTGAAATGAAGAAATATGATTTTCTGTGAGTGTATCTATGGGCATGCGCGCCTTTGGCTGTCGCCTCGCTGATTTGCAAACGCAATTGTGATGAACTGTCGTCTTCTGTGCGGCGTCCACCCCTACTCCTCTGTCCCTCCGGGTCTCTTGGCTCGGTGCTCGTCTTGGTCTTGGTCTTGGTCTCCGATCCTCGTCGGATGCCGAGTCTTTGACCGTCGCCGCAATTAGCATTTGAAGTTGCATTTCCATTAGCATTTCGTGCATAAATCAGCCGCGTCTCAAGTGGAGAGCGGCGTGTTGTTGTGCAAACAGTGGGACCTTGGACGCACTGAATCACAGTGGCATCGATGGAACTACCACATAGAAGAGGAGCATATGGAAAGGGGAGCGGTTCTCGCTCCCTCGTCATTAGGAATGCCTCGGGCACCTGCTAAACACGCTAACTGCTTTGCATCCTGTTTGGAGGAGGTAAGGTATTCGAGATGCCATTCTGCTGGATCCCATTTACATATCTGTGATTATCACCATTTTTTTATAGCAATTTGTAGTTTTAAAATATAATTTGCTCAACGTTTTAAAGTTAAAATTCCAGAAGGGAATATTTAAATTGTGTTAGTCTTTGAATATTTCCAAGAATCTTTTCATTTCCCATGTTATCAACCTCAAATTTTCCATCCTAGATTTTCGGTTCAATTAAAAAAAAATGAAGAGAAATTCGGAATAAGGGAACTTCCCACAAAATCCTCCAACTTCTGCTAATTTAATTCAATTTAAAGCGCTAATTTCCGTTGAATCGCTTTGCGGTGGCGCAGGTTTCCCATAACCCACTTCTGGTTCCCCATATTTGGTCACGTTTACCTTGCCAAAACGGCCCAGAAATGTGTGTGTGTGTGTGTGCTGACGTCAGAGATTTGCGTAGAGAGCAGCGGCGGCTGCTGCTAATTTGGCTCATTGAGGAATCGCGACTGGGGGGAAAATTCTGCTGAATGAATGTGTGTGCTCAAATGGCGGCGCGGAGGTTCGAGGCTGAAAATGCAGACGTAAGACCCGAGTGTATCTGCGAGTGCGAGTATCTGCGAGTGCGCGTATCTGCGGTCACATGAGGCCGCGTGCGTCAGGGACCGGCCGACGCGTGGCCCTGTTTCTATGGGCCCGTGTCTGGGGCCGTATCTGTGTGTCTCTGCATCATCCGTCCACAGAATCACACGAATGTGTGTATACTGTGCGTGGTATTTATCCCCCTCCACTCGCTGGCCCCATCAAAACACCCGCAGTTGACAGCGCATCCCATAAACATTTTTATGCACAATTTGCCGAGGCATCGCTCATTATTGCATTACACTAATTGCACTTACGCACGCACCGAATGGCGTCCAACCTTGGATTCCGATCGGGATTATCGCGGTCCGGTTTAAAAGCCCGATCTGCGGATTAACAGTAGTTAAGCGGTCGTTTAAGCGGCCAGTTAAAGTCTGTCTGCTTCGGTTTCTGCGGCTTGTTTGGCAATTTTTCAATGCCCAGCGTCCGACGACGAGCGATAATGTCCGCCTCAACATGGCAATATCTACCGACTGCACAGAGAGAAAAATATACATTAAGCTACTTCATGTAGTTCTTTCACTGAATCAAGGGGGAAAATACTGTCAAAGATATAGTGTAAAGGATGATACTTCATGGTATATATTTTAATATATTTACCCCTAGTTTATTCTTCATAAGAAATATCAATTATTATTTCAAGTGCAGACACCAGCACCTGTAATGGCCCCAAAGTGGGGGCCATGGTAATGGGTGGAAGTGGAGGCGGAGGCTGAGGCGAGATGGGAGCAGCTCGCTCGTCAGCCAAGGTTGGCTGCCAAGTCGTTGGCATCCACGGACAACGCCACGCAACACGCGACAATGAATTTCGCATATGTCACAAGGCGATCCTCCTTCCTTTCTTTCCCCTGCTAAACACGAACAAAAAATCAGCAAAAACAGCAAAAACAACAGCGACATCGCCAGCAGCATCCCGTGTAAACAGAGGAGCAGTCGCAGCAGCTGAAAGGCATTGCGGATCTTTTAGCCGATTTTTGGTTGTTTTTGTTTCGTCTTTTTTTTGGGACTAAAGGGAACAATCACTTTTATTTGGGGATTGTCACCCTACACGCTGGGCAGTGGGATAATAAGGTTTTTAAGATCGTTTAAAGTGTAAAGGAGAAATAGTCGAAAAGGTAAGCAATCCATAAAATCTATTTATCCTTCAAAAACCCTTAATTTATTGGGGTAAGATACAAATAAAATAATAAAAATTGGTTTAGATCCTAAATTCAATGTAAATTTATTGATTATTAGTGCCCAACAAGATGTAACACACTTTTGCACACTAATTTAATTGATTTCTAATTATATTACTGTTTACATAAATACTATTAAATATCATAGACTACACAAATATACTTCAAAGCATAAATCTCTTCAAAAATATATAAAAGGAAAATAATTTTTACTATATTAAATCATTTTAATGTATGAATACGAGGCTATACAAAAATCTCGATATATTTGAAGTATCTTAAGTATGTGTCTGAAAGGCTGCAATAAAATGTTTAAAGAAACAAATTCAGCTTACATAACTATTTTTTCTTAATATGTACTATATGTAGCATATAGTAGAATAGCTTTTGAGACATTTTCAATGAAATTAAGAACCTTAGTAATTTAAATAGCTTTCAAATAAGGCAGCGCATTTAAAATGCCAAGCAAGCCGAACCTCTCGGGCGAAATGAAAAACCTTGGCACTCTCGTGGATATCTCAGTGTCCCGCGCAATAAGCGGCGATCACAATAAATGCCAAGCATCGATGGTTTCTTTTTCCTTCGCGGTGCTTTGCTTTTTGTTTTTTTTTAATGCCCGACCTCATCCTCATGCTCAGCATCTCAGCGACAGCCTCATCCTTGCCCAGCCTTACATCGACAACGTATATCGGATAATTTTTTGGCATGTCTGTGCAATTACCTTTATGTTTATGCGATTTCGCAAACGGGCCCAGCGAAAAGGCCGAATAAAATAAATACTCATGGAAGTTGGAGGACAATGGGGCAACAGGTGGCCCCCAATGTGAAGTCAGCGCTCACTTAGCTCTCCAGGGAGATGGAGCAAATCTTTTATAACTAAATCCCGGCGCGAAATAAAAGGCTTTCCGCCATCCCGAGTGGCGGCATTTGGCCAAATTGGATGCTGATTGCCGGCGATTTGGATTTGGAGCTGGCCTAATGATGGCTAATTTAATGCCCGCTGAGAGCGGCGAACGGAAATGACACTAAAGTGGCGATTCTGAGTGCCGGGATGAAGACACACAGATGAGCATGTGGCTGGTTAGGGATCTCGTTGGCATCTCGTCCTGATCCCGACCCCGAAGGACACGTGCGGCTGCGCATGAATGGCTCTAATTGGTAATCACACCACTGCGGCTCTTGTCAAAAATAAATTACCAAAAAAAATCTAAAGAAAATAATGAGTACTTTTCTTGGTAAAATTTGGACCTTGTTTTGGGAAATCTCATTGAAATCGATACTTGTTTTTGACATTCATTTGTTGACCCATTTCACATTTCAATTCCTTCGCAAATTTCTCCCCACCTCATGGCCTGCAGCGGAAGTGGCCAAGAGCGATCGTTCACTCAGCCTGCATAAATCAGGTTTATTTGCCATTCCATCAACTGGCCAGTGGATGAAGCCAGCCACCCACTGGGACGCGTGTGCGAGCCGCCCGATCGACCGACAAACAGACCGGCAATAACAATAACAAAATCCATGCCATCCCACCTTGTTATTTTTGGCCAGTTCGAAGATGCCCGAAAAAACAAACAAATCAAAGGCAAGTTCACGCGTCATCGCTGGCCGAAAGTCGATTTGCCAGAACCAGAGCATATATAGCATACAGCGTACATATATCTGTAGCATACATCCAACTACACGCCCACGTCTGGTCTTAACAGACGCCCCTGGCCAGCCCCCTTCTTCCGTCTTCACTTCGTTCGGGGAAAAGTTTTCCCCGGATTCGGATTCTGATTCGAATTCTGGCCGGTTTGCGTTCGTTATTCGTTATTTTTGACAGCCCCGTCTCGCATTGACGTCATTGACGTACTGCAAAGGAATTTGTTTTTCGTGAAAAATATTTTTGCGTTTTGCACTCTGTTCTTGTTTTTGTTATAAATGTGTTTTGCGTTAGGGTAATGCAAAGATAGGGTATCCAGGGGGTCCAAAAAAGCGGTTATACAGGTGGCTTAAGAAGCTAGAGAAACTTTTAGTGGTGAAAAATGTATTGAAAAGTTGAAGAACTTTCTTTAAAAATTTTATTTAAATACTTGTAATGGAAATAGTAATGAAATATCCTTAAAATTAAAGACAGTTTGGAATAATATTACATTAGCTAAAAACCCACAAACCAATTCTTAGGGCAAATAATAATAATAAAATATTATATTTTAATTAAATTGATTTTATAAATGTTGAATTCATACACTGAATTTTAGTTAAATGGTTAGGCTTCTGTTAGGACCCATTTCGTTCTATATTTTATAAAATTTTCTTAAAATTTTTATTTAAATATTTTTTTAAATTATTTTCTCCAATAGTTTGTATTACTTTTCCTTAACAAATTTTTTTCAGAAAACAATGCATTTACTTTTTACTGAGTTCTTATAAAATGTTCTCTTCTATTTCCATATATTTATTTAATAATAATGAAAATATTAATAATTATTCGGGTTAAAATTACTTAAAGAATTTATCAAAAACAAAGATATATTTGAGTATTTCTTTTTTTATTATAATTATTATTTTTATTGTAATAACAAATATTGCGTTGACAATGCGATAAAGCCAGAGCGACTAAGGTCTTCATGCTAATTTCATATTTTTTCTTTTTTTTTTAATATTCTTTAAGAGTAATCCCTATTCGTCAATTAAAAAAGTGCTGCCATAATTCCCCAAGCTGTTATCGTAGTGAGAAACTAATTCCTTGGCCGGCTGCTGACGCCTTTGGACCACCACCATCATCATTATAATCAACATGAATATTATTGGCCCGGCAATTGTTTGGTGCGATGAATATGAATACATTCAATCTGCTCCCCTCACCAATTTTAGATCGCCCTGCTGGTCGTCATCACCTGCTTCTGGTTCTGGATACGAACCGGGATCTGGATGGGGATATGGATGTGGAGGCCTCTGGTTAGAATCAGTCCACCGGGCGGAATGCGCGTCATCGGCGCACGTCAGTCCCTGCTGGGATGCCGAAGATCCGGGGGATCTGCAGATCCGGGAGACCTGGGGATCCGGGGATCCGCGGCTGGCGTGGGCGCGGGAGGAGCAACTATTTTTGGACGTGAGACGGGCCGCTAAAGTATTTTGGTCATGAGTTCAAAAACAAGACGTTTTATTTTTCCAACAAATTATTTATACGCAAAAATATTTTGCACGGAATGGGATTCTTATTTATAGCTGACTGCGAGACGACCTTGTCTCGCCGACTTTATTGTATTCGATTCGTGGAGCACGCCGTAAGAACGTCCTTCACCCTCAACCCACTAAATGCCAGCCGCTGCCAGAAATTCCGATTTGATCGGGGCGGCAATGAAAATAAATCAATCTGTGCATATCCCTGGCTAGCTAATAAAATGCCATTTCAATCTTAGAATTTATTAACTCAGTTACAGAGACTTTGAAGGTTACAAGATTGTGTAAGGAGTAAACAAGATCACTCAGCACAGGGCATAAATAAGCCAATCAATTATTTTTAGAAAAGAATTTCTGATGCCTCATCGCAGTAGTAGTACTATATATTTATGCTGATCTGATCAATTGCTGTAAATAAGCAAATATTTCCCCGGAATTGAAAAGTTTGATTTATTGGCCAGGTAAACAAGGAAGCCTTTTAAATTGAGTGGTTTCCTCATTCAAGCCATCATGTTTTCTCTACTTATTGTTTTTTCTCAACCTTTTTTTAGGGTCCTTTTCAGCAGCCACGCGTCCTTCCTGTGCCGCTGCCGACTGAGCCAATTTTTTGTTTATCTAGGACACGTTTTGTGGCCCTCGGTCAACCTCAAAAAGAACACAAAAAAGAACGAGCCTGCCACGCGATTTGCAAATCTCCCTCTGACAAACAAAAAACAATTGTAGCAAAAAATTAGAGCAGACCCGGACCCAGGCGATGCCATCCCGTTCAAGGATCTGGGCCAGTCGGGACTCCGGCATTTCTAGAAAAAAATAAACAAATGCAAAAACAGTTCGCGGAATCCACAGCGGGATGCTGCCCCGCACTTGGCCTTGTTTTTTGCCCGGAATTGCGTAAATGACCGTCGATACCAGCGCTCTCGATGTCCTGAATTTTTTAACAACATGCCATAAACAAATGTGCGCAGATTTTTTCACGGTCCCTGGTCTGGGGTCGCCGCCAGGCAGCAGCGAATGTAGTTCAGTGGCCGTTTTACGGGCAATCTAGATCTAGGCCTTCAGACCTAATCCCGATGCGGGATCGAGGGATCAGGATCTAGGGATTTTATGGCCGTTGCGTTGCCGCTGGTATTGCATAACATTGCGTTCGCAGGCCTGGCCATGCTCTCATTATGTCATAAGCGAGCTGGAACAATGGCCAGCCAGCCAGCCAGGATCTCGGTCCTGGCAGAATTCCTTGACGAACGGCCTAGCGGCGTGCGCAGCTTAGGTAATTTTCAGGACACTCTGAGACTCGGCATTCAACACCTCGTCAAGCAGCGTTTCCTGTTTGCTTGCTCATGAATAGGTTTCGAAAATATTCCCCTAGTGAATAAATTCACACTACATCTAACGGTAGCCACATCCGCTGGATGCTTCGAAATTTTAATTACCCAACCAGGCCAGGATCTATGTGTGTGATTCCTCATTAGGACACAGGAAGACAGGTAGCTCACCGAAGGACCTGCCCCTTCGACAATTATTTCCGGCACTCCTTTTCGCCTGTTCAAACGAAATCTCTCCGAATCAAGATTGCCCTCCGGTCACGCCCCCATCAATGGCAATGGGAAATGGGTATTGAAACCCTAGAAAATCATTTTGTTAGCATCTAGTTTGCGGTGCGTTCTGTGATGATGCGCCCACTGTGCACCGAAGGAGGTCCCATCGCCTGCTCCCGCCGCCGGCGAGGATCTACACATGTGCACAACAGGGCAGAGTCGCCAGGATACACATGACGCCGTCGGCACAAACGGTGACGATTGAAGACCCCAGAACAAAACGTTACAAGAACATTCAAAGTGCAGAGAGAGAAATGAAGCTGAGATAATACAAGGATATTCGGCATTCGAACAGAAAAATGTACAGGAAAATTCCATTCAGACTTTTATTTGTAAAAGTGCCCTCTAGAATTTTTAATTTAATTATTTTTTAATCTTAATATTTACCTTCTTAATACTTATATCTAAATTAATATTTTTCTTAAGCAAACTAAAGTCTCATGTATAACAAAATCCTATGAATATTGATTTAAACACTATTATAATTATTATTTCTGAGAAATTGAAACCTATTTTAATTATTTTTAAGCAGATTTCCAATTTTTATGTACAGAAACTACTCAAATTTTTTTCTGACTCCACCAGAGAGTGTCATAAAAATAACCAGGCCAGTGCACAAGGCAAAACAGAAACAGAACAGAATCGTCTGCGGATCCTTTATGGCGGCGCAGATTGGACGGCGAGATTTGAAAGGGGCGCGTGATCGCCATCAAAATGCTCGTGGAGGCAATTTAAATTGCTGAACCCATCCAGACCGAACCGAGCGGCGCGTGCAGTTCCCCAGCAGGCAGTTCCAGGTAGAGACACGATCCAGAACCTGCTACCGCTCCCGATCTCCAGCGCAGCTCCCCCGAGAAGGAGGCGGCAGAGATGGGTGTTGAAATGCGTTTTTCTCCTCATTTTTGGGTTTATTTTTAACAAGCTGCCAGCAGGAATCAAAGTTATGGGTCTAGGCTGGGTCTGTAAGTGTCCAATTTTTCGCCGACGAATGCAACTTTGTTGGGTGATAATTTATAGTTGGGTTTTTACTCTCTTTTTTTTACTTAATTGGTGCGGGTAATTTTCAGGAGGTTAACGTTATTTCTGTTTAATGTTAATGGGGTTTGAAGGAACTTAAGAAACTGAGGCTTTAAAAATATACAAATCTTGTGAAAACTTTCAAAATCCTTGCAAAATTACATGTCATCTATTTTTATGGCTTTCTAAAATACGCTCAAGGCTATTATTTTTCATGACACTTGTTTATACCTAATTAATTTATCTTCACTTTTAAATTTTGTATCTTCTTATAAAATAAAAACAAGTCGTTTTTTTAGAAAGTGAAAACATTTAAAATTCAAATTTAACCTCCGCAACTGCTTTACTTAGGTAAGCAGTGCAACGTATTATATCGGTGAACCGCTAGATGGCGTTACATCCGGTTGGCACTGTGTGTAAAATGTCTGTAGAAATGAATTTATAGCAAACAAAATGCCCATAAAAATAACCATAACCATAAATTATTCTCCTAAAATTGTTTAAAATGTAGGTTTAAAATTCAAATTTCTAGTTTAAAAATGTCAAAAAATGTAGTATTCACTCTGGTTGTAAATATAACACAATTACTTGAAGGTAGCACATTCTTTAAGGTCGTAAACAAGATTATTACTTCACACTTCTGATAATTATTAGGCCCTAAAATTCGAAATAAAAAACCTAGTTATTTATACCATTTAATATTTTTATAGCACAGCGTCTGAAAATGCTTGAACTATATTTTTATTTTACATTTCTTGCATAAAACCCCAAATAAATGTATATCCCGACTCCTTGTCTCTGGACAATCAAATAATTATTTGAAATAAAATAAGGAACCCCGAACTGGCTGCACAAAAGCGAGTTTTATTAACACAAACAAGGCATTAATATCAATTTTGGTTTCAGTTGACTGCAGAGAGCAGATAATTGCGGGTTAGCAGCTGCTGCTGCTCCAGAGGATCCTCCAGCTCGGAGGAGCAGCCAGCCATCTCCTCCCCCAAAACTGTCCGAAGAAATCAGCGCCAATTGGCCTCAAAGCAAATATTTGCCTCGAGTGGCAGTTGTTAGGCTTCAGCCTGGGATAATGACAGGATCGGATGCGGGAGACAGAGGAGCTGCTTTTCACACCATCTGAGGCGAAAAGGTGCGAGAGCACACACCTCTGGGCAAGAGCTCAGTTCCTGCCTCAGCTCGGTCAGATTCTGGGAAGTCAGGCTGGCAATAAAACGTTGCTCCAAATTAGCGCTTTATTGCGTGTTTGTTTGGCCAGGGAGATCCTCAACCAGATCCAGTCAATCCTTCGAATCCGTTAAGTTCTCGTTAAGACAAGGGCCCAAAACCCAGTGTAAATTATAGCCAGAGGCCAAGAAATTTATTGTGAAGGGCCTAATAACAGGCAGCGGCTCGGAGCTGGGCCCCATTCGCATATATATATAATTCACTTGATCCGCATTATAATATGTGTAAGCTTTTATTGACATTCGCAGCACCTGCTTCATCGTTTATCACCCGACTATTTACACGTCGTCTCCTGTCTCCCGTCTCCGCCTGGAGGCGGTCCTCGTTCCTTGGGTTCCTTAGAGGCATGGTATAGCTCAGCTATCGTCCTTCCTGGTGGTGCACCGTTTGTAGGCCTGGCTATTTCGACGCCACTTGCGCCTTATATCACATGTGGTAGCGGTATTTATGGAGTACCAGTTCCAGCTTCCAAAAACTACATCCATCCTAGGCCAGCTCGCCGATCAGGCACTGCGGCGTGTAGACGTTGGCCAAGGAGTCCCAGCCGCAGTCGGCCAGCTGGTGGGCCCGGTGCGGATTCCAGTCCAGGCCGCAGACGAACTCCGTGTGCTGGGCATTGATCTCCTGGGCGGATTCTCCCCGTTCCAGATTCCAAATCCTAGTAAGAAAATAAAGGATTATTGAGATATTCTAACTGATTCCCTGCCCCACACTTACCTTGTGGTAAAGTCATAGTTGGCCGATGCCAAAACCGCAGACGAGTGCGGTGAACAGGCCAATCGCCGGACGGCGAACTCCCCGGAGTACAGCTCAAAGACATGGGTCCTCATCTTGCGCAGATCCCATCCACGGATCAGGCCATCCGATCCTCCAGTCACCAGGACGTTGCGATCGAAGTGCGACCAGTCGCAGGAGAGCGCCTCGCTGGCGTGGGCCTCGATGCTCATCAGGGGTTTGCCTGCAAAGTCAAGAGAGTTCCATAAGTTAAGGTGTCCGTCGGTACTTACGCTAGCAAACAGATTGGCAATCAGAGGCGAGAACTTGGCGCCGTAGATCAGGTCGTGGTGGCCCACGAAGGTGGTGATCGAGTGCTGCCGGTTGCAGTCCCACAGCTTCAAGGTGCAGTCCCAGCTGGCCGAGAGCAGCGTGTGGTAGTTCCACTTCTCGCCCCAGTCCAGGCTGTACACCTCGTTCTTGTGCTCCTGCAGGCAGATCAGCGGCTGCTTCGGCGTCTGCTGTCCCGTCGCCGACTCCGCGTCCAGGCCGCACCAGATCTGCAAAGAGCCGTCTCCGGAGGCGGTGGCCGCGATGTCGGGCGCATAGGGACACCAGGCGACGTCGAACAGGCCATCCGACCACTCCAGACGGCACAGTTCCCCCAGGCTCTGGCCATCTGCAGTGGTCGAGTTCTGTTCCAGCAAAAAGAGAGAGCCACCGCCCGCAAGACCGTACAATTGGCTGGGGGAAAGGGATATTTGGAGTTAGTTTATGGAAATTAGATGGGTGGAGTGAGTGTTCTCACCTGGTGGCCAGCAGCAAGTAGTTCGCCTCGAAAGGCGAAAAGCGCAGGCTATAGCCATGTCGGTCTGTGGTGGTGTGTGTCTGAGTCTGCATTTTGTGTGGTATTCTAAACTGTAAGGAAATGGGGAATATTATTCATTTTATACTTTTATTCTATACAGGAAAGATAACTTAAAAACTATAGATAAAACTTATAATGTAAGGTAAAGGAAACTTGGAAATTAGTACACTTTTATAGCTGACAATTATCTTTGTAGTATTAATAATTAAATGGTAACTCGACTGCATTTTGTAACAAAATACATCTTACTTTAAGGGATATCCCACCTCCTCTTTCGTTTCTTAATAAAAGTTGTGACCTTTGTCAAATTTAAGACATTCTAATTCCCCTATGAAAAGGTGCCCAGACCAATCGATTTATCGACGTTTTATCCATAAAGGAATAAAACTTGTGGGGCTTCTCCCCCACCAAAGTTACCTGGAATACTGGGATGCCTAGACTCTCCCGCTGATAACACCTGGGGTAACCCCTAATCAGATGCTAATCCCGCTGCGTGTCGCCTAATTATGCAACAGTTGGCCACATGACCTCGCAACCATACTTGACATTAGCCAATTTATTCCGGACAAGTGGCAAACTGCGCAAAATGTGCTGTGAACCCGGGGGAATCGGATACGCCCGGGTGGGTTCGACACCCACAAGCCACACCTCCCTGCGGGCGCGTTCTTTTCCGCCGCAGTGTCCAAACAACTGCATAACGCGCAAATCCAGTTAGTGGCCAGAGCGAAGAAGACCCACGGACAGGGCCAAAGCAAAGGTATATAAGCAGGTTGCACGGCTTGGGGCTTTCGCATTTTCCTCCGCCGATCGCCCTGGAAAACTCTGCACGCGCACTCTGAGCTCAGGACCCAGTTACCCAAGGATATTTTAGTTAGCCCAGGACACCAGTACCACCAGGACAGCTAACATGGTCGTCTCCGTGAAGGTCTTCAAGAAGGCCACGCCCAACGGCAAGGTCACATTCTACCTGGGGCGCCGCGACTTCATCGACCATCTGGATTACTGCGACCCCGTGGATGGGGTCATCGTGGTGGAGCCGGAGTACCTGAAGAACCGCAAGGTGTTCGGTCAGTTGGCCACCACCTATCGCTATGGCCGCGAGGAGGACGAGGTCATGGGGGTCAAGTTCTCCAAGGAACTGATCCTGTCGCGGGAGCAGATCGTCCCGATGACCAACCCCAACATGGAGATGACACCGATGCAGGAGAAGCTGGTGCGCAAGCTGGGCAGCAACGCCCATCCGTTCACCTTCCACTTCCCGCCCAACTCGCCCAGCTCCGTCACCCTGCAGCAGGAGGGCGATGACAACGGCAAGCCCCTGGGCGTGGAATACACCATCCGGGCCTTTGTGGCCGACTCCGAGGATGACCGCCAGCACAAGCGCAGCATGGTCAGTCTGGTGATCAAGAAGCTCCAGTACGCCCCCTTAAACCGCGGCCAGCGCCTGCCCAGCTCCCTGGTCAGCAAGGGATTCACCTTCTCGAATGGCAAGATCAGCCTGGAGGTCACGCTGGACCGGGAGATCTACTACCACGGCGAGAAGGTGGCCGCCACCGTCCAGGTCTCGAACAACTCGAAGAAGGCCGTCAAGAGCATCAAGTGCTTCATTGTCCAGCACACCGAGATCACCATGGTGAATGCCCAGTTCAGCAAGCACGTGGCCCAGCTGGAGACCAAGGAGGGCTGCCCCATTACCCCGGGCGCCAACCTGACCAAGACCTTCTACCTTATTCCCCTGGCGGCCAACAACAAGGATCGTCACGGTAGGATTACTGGGATAAGACCTAATAGTAACTCGAATTACATGTCTCTCTCTTTTTACTCCAAACAATAGGCATTGCCCTCGATGGACATCTGAAGGACGAGGACTGCAACCTGGCCTCCTCCACCATGGTGCAGGAGGGCAAGTCCACGGGAGATGCCTGTGGTATTGTCATCTCGTACTCGGTGCGCATCAAGCTGAACTGCGGCACTCTGGGCGGCGAAATGCAGACCGATGTGCCCTTCAAGCTCCTCCAGCCGGCACCTGGTGAGCCCTACTCTACGTAGTATCCCCTCTACAACACACTAATTCCCCTCGATTTGATCCCTCTAGGCACCATTGAGAAGAAGCGCTCGAACGCCATGAAGAAGATGAAGTCCATTGAGCAGCACCGCAACGTCAAGGGCTACTATCAGGACGACGACGACAACATTGTCTTCGAGGACTTTGCCAAGATGCGAATGAACAACGTTAACATGGCGGACTAATCTCTGGACACCGGCATCCTCTCTAGCTTTGTTGTGAACCGAACGGAAACGAATCGAAAGCACTGAAATCTGGTTGCAGCAGTCTCTCGTGGAGGCCACAATCTTTGTATTATAACCGTATCTATAACGCTCTCTATGTGGAAACTTTGGTGGATCTGGAGTTTGTACCCGTACCTCTATGCATGTTGATGTGTTGAAATGACCGACCTCGAGTCCCGATATTATAAATGTGTTATGGCTATCTAGACTCACCGTCTCTCTCGTCTCGGTAGAATATCCAAATGAGTTCTTGGTGTCGGGTTGGGATTGCTTGGTTTGGGAGTTCTTGAGGGTTTCAACTTCAGAAGTCGAATGAGCTCCGTAACTGCGCAGCAGAACGAGGAAGGTTCCTTGGGCTGCTTTAGGGGTGGTTGTTCCCGTTGACAAGGGGTTGAAAAGCCCGCTGCTTATAGGTCAAGTCGGGGGGTTGAATGGCTTTCAAGGAGCAACAGGCTGTCGTGAATCCTCGGTGGCCAATCAGCGCAAGGCTAGAACTAAGAGCTGAGAACTGGATATGGACATGGCCGGCTCTAACGGAAGTTCCCGCGGTAACCAGATGGTAATAATAGAACCGCCGAAACTCATTGTATGCTAAACAGGCCAGCTTTTTGGACCTGGCCTGACCTTGATGACGGCTAAGGCCGCCAGCTGCCACGAGTTCTGTTCCAAAGCTCACCTCCTCCTCCTCCTCCATAGTAGTGGTTGTAGTTCCCACTCTTCTGGGCCCATCTCTTATGCAAGGCAGCAGCAACATAACGCCTGACCGCTGGAGCATTGCACAATCCGGGGCAGCAGCTCCGATCGATTTCACACACCGCTGCCCGCTGCTGGGCAAGTGACTTCCGGATGCAGGCCAAGCCCCGAAAAGAGCCAACTATAAATGCCAATGTTGTTGTCAAAATGCTGCCACAAATTTGACGAGAGTGCAACGCGATGGAGCTGCCACTTGGAAAGTTACCACTGGGGACCCTGCTGCTCCAATTGATGCTGCTCGTCTCCCCGGCGATTAGCCAGCAGCCGCAATTTGTCTACCATCCCCGCCAGCTCTACTACGATTCGCCTCGTCTCCGAAGATTCGAGTACGCCGTGCCAGTGGCTCCTCCGTCTCCCCCTTTACACTTTCAGCAGCAGACGCCCCACTTCCAACTGGTCAACTACCGTCCCAGCTATCAGCCCTTGGCCTTGGAGTACCAGCAACAGCAGGTGCCTGCTCCGGCCCCACCTTTGCCGCCCCTGTATACGCAGCAGAGTGTCCAGTACCAGCAGCGGGTCATAGCTCCTCCTCATGCGGAACTAGCCAAGTATCGCTATGAGGGCAACTACCTCCCAGTGCAGCCCCAGCGTCGCGTCGAGGAGCAGCAGCAGCAGCAGCAACTGTTGCAACAGCAGCAGCAGCAACAACAACAGCTCTTCAACGTTCCTCCCGCTCTCTTTACCAGCGATGTACTCCATGTGATACCTCCGCGAATCGCCAGGTTGCAGGAGCAGCAGCAGCAGCCTTCTCAGCCTCTTCAAGCTGAACGGCCCAGGAGGTTTGCCAAGAATCAGGACACAGACGTGGCCGAGTCCAGGAGTCAGAGTGATGGAACCAAGAAGGAAACTAAATATTTTCAGTAAGTCAAGTAAAATCTTTTAAAATTTCTTTAGAGGTATAAGAAAAGATTTTTGCAAGGAATAACATGTTTATTTCAAGTTTTAAATGGATTAATTTAAAAATATTTTGTCCCTTAAAATAGTGAAGAAAGAAAAGACTTACGGTTTAAAATTTACAAGACAAAACATTGTAATGGAGAAGGAGTGAAAAATATTTAGGAACACTCAAAAAAGGTGGTGAAAGTCCCTTATGTTCATATACACACACACAGAAACATGAATGACACACTTACATATCATTATAAGTGGTAAATTTGGTAGAAAATGGCTAAAAAAAACAGGAAGAAATCATTTTTATCCTAACTTTTTGAGGAAATTGTAAGTTGAAAAATTGCTGTAGGAAAGGGGTGAAAAATATGAATAATATCCCTACAAATTGGTGGTGGTTTTTCTATTTTCAAAAATCATAGGTCACAATTACTAACCTCAACTATATACAGTAAAAGATTTCCATCCAAAAAAGGGTGAAAATTTAATAAAATATGTTGACAAAATGGTGGTGGATAAAAATTACAGAGATAGCTTTAAATGAAAATTAAGGAAGCATTTAAACTGAAAAATTTCATTCAAACTAGTTTCAATATAGTTTTTGTTTTTTTATAAATTTAACTTACCAAAATTCAATGACAATGTCTTGTTGTTTTTAGTGACATTTTCATGCGCTTCGATGGCCCCCACTCGCGGAGTCACGGCCATGTCTTGAAGCACCCAAAGGTCCAGGAACGCCGCTTCGAGTCGCAGCGAAGCACGAACCGCTACAAGGGCGAGGTGAGCTTGGCTGGAGAGACCCAGCGAAACCATAAATTTCCAGATAATTCGTCAGACTTTCTACCGACTTAGGTGATCTGGACCGATCGTCAGGGCGGCCATGGCGAGCACCGATGGGACATGGCTCAGGGAAAACTCTGAACCTAAATTTGCATACTTCTTCCCCCACCTCCACTTCCATTTCCATTTCTTCGCTCTGTAAATACCCATCCGAACTCGCATAAATCGTGACTTTTCATAATTTTGGCGTATTATTTATTTAAGGGCAATGATTTGGCGTGAAATTGGGAGGGGCACTGCAAAAGATTTGCATACGAATGCAGGCATCGCGATCTTGTCTTAGGTCAGCGCCTTCAAGAACTCCGGGGATCTCCGAGATTTTCTCACGGCGCTCCGGAAAAGTGGACTGTCCAACTGGTTTTACAACTTCGTCCGTCGGGCACTGTCCCGATCGAAAAGGTCATCCTTTAGCCTGAAACTGGTTCCGGTTCTGGGCAGTGACCCGAGTGTCCTGTCCTGCAGTTACTTAGTTACAGGACATGCGGGTCGGATATGTAAATGCCTGAAGACACAAGGAAGGGGTTGAAGATGCAAGGGTCTTATCTCCGGGCCTCTGTAACCTCCGAGACCTCGGGGGTTGCACTCGCCTTAGTCCTTGTTTGTCATCTCATTTGCATATCTCCAAGTCGGCTGAAGTGACATAAATGCCCGGCGGCCAACAGGCCCAGTGTCCAGTTGTCTATCTGCGTCTTGTCTTAGGTGCGAGTGACCGAACGGACACATGTTTTAGATCCTGCCCGATCCTTACAGCAGTTCGATTTGAGTCCGGGCTCCGGCATATGTAAATGGGATGCGGGTCATTAAGGAAGCGTTCGGCGATCAGCGATCAGCGCTGGCTGTCAGTCACTCACATCACCTTCGAGACTGTCCAGAACTGGTTCTGGTCTCCGTCTTGGGCGATAAGGTCATCAAGGCAGGGCGAGGCGGCAACTCATATCGAAATACCCCGTTCTCACACGCTTCTCTAATTTATGCAAGGACACTGCAGAAGGACACTGGATGCGATTGCGATTGCTATTGCTGTTGCTACTGCTGTGGCGTGAGTTCCCAAAGGACAACCGGTCTGACCGGTCCGGCCGGGTCCGAGTCTCGGGAATCCGTGTCTTCGGTGACCACGATCCACGGCTCCTGGATTCTGTGCTGTAGCTTCTGATGGGAACTGCCATTAGCTGGCCTTTGTCAGCAACTGCCCGAACGGGTTGTCTTTGCCTTTGCTCTTGGGTGTCACTGGAATCTCCTTTGATGAGGTCTCCTTCTCGCGAAGTTACTGCATTGATTTATGCGCAAATAAAATGTATGTTTACCTTTCGAGCTGGCAGACATCGGTGTGACCTCAATGTGTGGACAACGGGATGAGGCTGGGATTGTCTGGGATTGAACTTGGAACTGTTCACTGGAAGGTGAAGAGGCTCTAAAGATGAGGGTTTGGTAAATACACAGAATCTTGTATTGCAACAACCTGCTAAGGCTTTTTAAGTAACTATTTATAAATTTATTCAAAAACACATTAAAGTTTTTTTGAAATTTTTAATTTAATATTCTAAACAAGAAAGTCGAACCTAATGAATGACATAATATAGAATAACGTTATGATCTCGTGCCAATCGCGAGTCTCGGCATATTTACAAACTACATGGACTTGCGGAACTTTCAGGAGTATTTCGATTTCGGAGAGAATCCGACACCCATTTCCTACTGGTACTGGTGGTACTGGGGCTGCTGCTGGTGCTGCTGATGCTGGTACTGCTGCTTGCTGGAACCAGAACTATACTCCTGCTGCGACTTGTGGCCGCCGGCGCGGAGCAGCTGCGTGGGTGGCGGAGGAGTGGGAATCTTCACCACGATATCCGTGGGCTCGCGAATGACCTCCGCCTTGAAGCCCTCCTTTGGGTCAGCCGTGTATTTTACGGTGCGGATGAAGCCATCTGAGTCCACCACCGAGTAGCTGCCCTTGATCACGGCACCGTCACGGATCTCCTTGCGGTTCTGGTAGTTGGTGAACTCATCGTCCTTAACATCGAAGCCAAACTGGTAGGAGGAGTTTTGCTGCAGAGATTGTGAAAAAATTACAGATTTAATATACAAGATAAAATTGTGAGTAATTTTTATGCTGTACCCATAGTTGGGCGGTGTTCAATTGAGATTTGGAATGCGTACTGTCCCACGAATCTGACCCACTTTGGTGGCTGGGCCAGAAAACGTGTCCACACGGTTGCGTCATCGCCCCACAGGCGCATGCGCGTAGGCTGTAACCCAAACTGAGACTCAGACCGAAGCTAAAGCTATAACTCCCAGTCCCAGATCACGCACAAGTGAAAGTAATTTGGAGCCACTTGCATACAGAAATGTTTAATGGTCCGGGCGCACGAATCAAAGCGCCACACGATCGATATTATGCAACAAGGCGGTAGAAGCCAAGCCACCCGACAAACCCAATTCCTCGGAGCTTTGGATAAATTATGCACAAGGTTCGTGCTTTCCAGGGCATAAAATTAAGTCAATATCAAATTATTACATACATTGTTGTATCAAAAATAAGGAAAAAGGAAACGATAAACCTAGATGGAGTAGGAAGTACTAACTATTCAATAACTCCCACAAAGGAACAGTCTAAGGCCACGACCAAATCAATTGATTTAAGACCCAACCAACTATTGTCTTTATCTCCGTGTTCCCAATAAACCCAAGAACACCTCGAGGCTGTGGCTAATTTATGCACAAGGTTGAAGGTTTCCCCCACTAAACGAAACTAAACGAGGATGCAATGAAGCAAGACCTCCGTTGGACTGAGACAATCCCATTGCAAACCATTGGCAACTGGGTTAAGGTAACCAGAAGCGTGGCTCTAAGGCGTGGCCAGATCGAACCCTCGATCTTCTGACGTGGCCAAAAAAAACACAAACGAAACCCGAACTACACAAAAGAACTGCAGGCCGAAAATTGGAAAGGCAAAAGCCAGTTTGCAAGCCGGTTCTAATGCGTGCACTGTCCATTTGCACGAGTGCACCTCTGTGGGAATCGGACTCTGCCACGGCTCCACCACGGATTGGGGTATATGGGTCGCATTTGAAAGTGATTGTCTGGCGGAGAATGTAAGTGCCGGCGGCGGTGTCACATTTTATGGAGCATTTATGGAGGAAAATTGCATTAGCAAAAGGCATTTCTGGTTGAACTTGTCGGTTAAATCTTTATGGTTATGTGGATATTATGGGTCTGCAATATATGGGGTCACTTCGATAGTTTTTTAATGGAATTAATATTATTAAAACTAAGCTCTCTTATTAAGCAAATATCTAAGCCGTAACTCAATCTATACATTAATATTTTATTTCCTAGCTCTTAGGTTTTAAATTTTACATATAATTTAACCTAACTGATGGATATTCCAATATAAAAAAAATGTAATAATAATAAACACATGATACTTAACAAATTTCCCATCTGAAATATAATAAAGGTAAAGATAATCCTGAAGAATTATAAAATTTGAAATTAATTTCCCGACTTCCACCTCCTGTCACGATATCAGTTTTAATCGATTTGAAAGATGACACGCCATCTCAGCAACTTAACCCCATCTCGTTAGCCCGCTTCGGCATTAAGCCTGATGGATTATGGTCGCTTTAGTAACGGATACTCGCCAGCTTCCGCATGCAAAGGCCATAAACCATCGCCGCTGGCTAAGTGGCCAAGTGGCTGAGCCTGAGCTTGAGCTTCAGCCTCAGCTCCAGCCTGTGCCCGAGCGGACCGGACCAGGAGCTATCATCGGGCCAATGAACAAGCACAATGCACAATGCAACGCACACATATGGCCATGGCCAAATCCACGCCACATTGCAACTTTGTGGTCTCCGTGGTTAATGAACCCCAGGTGCCAGTGCCCCCCATTGCCGACTCTCCTGCTACGTTGCATGCTTCAATTGTAATTATGTTGCTGTTGCAGCTACAGTTGCACTAACTGTTGCTGCTGCTACTTTTGCTGCAGTGAAGCGAAAAGGAAAGTGTGCGAAAGTCGAACTCGAATGGGGATTCGAACTCTTTTTTTGCACAGAAACAAAAGATTTAGCTACATAATACGGCAACAATTGCAACTCTTAAACGAATAATAAGGCAAATAATAATTGCATTAGATTTAAAGCCCCCATACGGATGAGGAATGTTTGATGCCTTTAGAAACAATCAAAACTTGTACATTATCATTTCTATTTTTGGCAAAACACGATTGATAGCTTAACTTTTCTTATCAAAGCTGAAGGAAAATCTTGGTCTGTGTCTTTTTTCCTAAAAAGAGGATTCATTCTATCGGTCTATTGTATTCCATCACTCAGAATCTAAGTTTCTTTACTTCCTAAACTTCTTAAATTTGACTCTAATCGAGTCTCCCATCAGATTATACCACTAATAAGTGTTTGTTTTCTAAATAAAAATATGCACAATTTTTTCACTGTGTTTTCCACACTTACGTCATCATACTGCTCCTCCTCCTCTTGTTGCTGCTGCTGTTGCAGCGCTGTCAGCTTGTGCTGTCCCTTGCCGAGGATCGAGCTGGACGGGGCTTGATAGGCCGGCTGAATCCTGCGGGGAGGCTGAGCAGCGGGCTGAGGCTGTGGCCGGTAGGCAGACTGCTGCGGCTGTGCCTGATACTGCAAGTAGGTTGAAAGGATGTCATATAAGTAATCACTTTTTTAGACAATAATATTTGAATAAAGAACAATTTTTCAGTATTTTTGTAATATCAATTATCATAATATTTTGATTTAGTTTCCATTAATAAGAATTATTAAATATATCCTTTGATATTAAGTAAAGCCATATTAATATGAAAAGATATTAATTTGCTATTACTAAAAATAAACTTGTTAAACTCCACAAGATCTAAGATATAAATTCATATGAAATAGACACTTTTCTATCCCTGATTGGTAACCCACCTGAGGCTGATAATCCCTGAGGGCCGGCGCCACATATCCCTGCTGCTGCTGGGCGCGGATCTGCTCGGCCACCGTGTCCTTGATGCGGATCTGCTGGCCGGAGCTCACATACTGCTGCGTCTGCTCCGAGTTCTGCTCGTAGATGGGCGTGCTGTCGCCGGACTGGCCCTGCTGCTGCTGCTGGAGCTGCTGGTAGTACTGACGCAGGTAGGCGGGATCCACACCCTGCTGGCCGGCAGCCAGGCCGCTCAACGCCACCACCGCGGTGGCCACCACTAGGAGGAGCTGCATGTTGCTGGAGGGGCTAGATCACTGATCACAGATGGGAGACACGGAGAGAGGCGCGGACACTCAAAACTGAAACACAGACCTCGGCGGAGCCACAAAACTATCTGCGCTGGCTGCGGACCCAAATTGCACTTTTATATCGACGAACGCGGAGCAGCAGCCACTCATAGTCGTCGCTCTCCACTCGTGGCATGGCTCACTCTCTGGGCCATGTAACTCTCGACCGGGCCACTCTTGGCATGGCCCGCCCGGCTGCCTGATTTACAACAGCTGTTTTCGGCGACTCCCCCATTCGGCGGCTGTCGTTTCCGCTCAAATCATAGTTCCTCTACCCTCGACCTGGGCCATTGTTTTATATTTCTTTGCCCCTTGATCGTGTCTTTTAGAGGTATGCTCTGTTTGGCCGAATATATGCAAAGGCACAGGATTAGTAAGATTCACAAAAAAAGATTAAAAAATTTTACTTTTACCTATTAATATAGAACTATTTTAATTGTATTACTTCAACTCAGGAGTAAGAAGTCTAATAAACATAGATACATAAATAGATATTTTTTCAATTATTATATAATTCATTACTTTTATATTTCATATCTTGAAATAAGTACTTTAGGTTGAATTTACTATGGTAATAAAATGTTTAATTTTACTAAGAAATTCACCATGTTGTGTGGTATAAATAAAGAGGAGAGTAATGAACAATTAGGGAAGGTACATTTTTTAACAAGCTGCTAAAAAATTAAAGTGAAATCAGTTATCCGGCATAACTACGAATCGTGTTCGTAGTTAATATACACGTTAATAATAGCGAAATATAGGTTACAAACTTCAAATGCATAATAAATTAAAAAATTAAAAAAACTTCTTATTAAGTGATTATTATAAACTGTACTATCTATACATTTACATTCTTTATGCTATATACTATATATCTATATAAACTATACAATGATGTAATATTAAATTTTCTACTGGGCATCACAGAGTCGAGTCTCTAAACCTGGTCGTTCCTTCTCATTTCGTTGCATTACGTGATCTCGGCCAAGTGATCAGCTAACAGCTGTTAACTGAAGCTCTATTTTGGCTAACAGAGACAGCTGATTGATACCGACGGGGGGCGTTTGAAAACTTTCACGAATTTGTCACTTAACCGTAACTCGGGCAAGGTGGGACACCTGTGTGCGTGGGGCGAGGGGTGTTGCAATGCATTTTGAAAGCAGGCAAAGCCCATAAATAAATGTAAATTACATTGCGGTTGACTCCTTCGCCGACATGCAACTATATACTTGATTTTATGCAATTGGCCTGAGGCTCATTTTTTCTGCTAGCTTCCCATTAGATAATCATGCCCAATTAACCGCCCAGCTCTCGACGAGGTTCACATTCTTGAGGTCAATGCGATTGGAAGAGGCCGCACCCTCAAAAGCACAAAAAAATAGACACATCTAAAATCGAACCCAACAAGTGCAGAGCCTCCATTGTTTCTGACCCAAATTTGCCTTAACGTTTTTCATTGGCGCCTTTTGTCTCGTACTCACATCCATCTATCGAATAGCGAAAAGCTATAGCTATCTGTGTATCTGTATCTGTATCTGCATCTGCATTGCGTTCGCGTTGCGGTTGAATGGGTTCAAGCGATCTTTGATGTCGCTGATTGCCAAACTTTTGCACTCTGAGCCCTTAGCAGGGGATCATGTGATCGAGTCATTAAATCCCCATAAGTAGGAGAAATATGTTAACCTCCTCTGCACAAGGAAAAAATAAAATTACTATGATATAAAGAGTCAAATTTATAAAAAGAAAATTAAATAGATTGGGAATAAATGGAGTTCGGGTTGACCTCACTATATTTTTTACCAATTGCAAATCTTTCGCTTTGCATAAAGTCTAGATGAACAATTGAAAAAACAGCAGGGTTACGTTTTTTTATTAAAATAAAAGCGTATAAATACCAAACAAAATAAAAAGAAGTAAAATATTTAATGGAAATCATATAAAACATAACTAAATATTACAAATCATCATTATCATCACTCGAAATACATTTCTTTCTATGTATGGTCATGTGATCGTGTCATTAAACCCCACAAATCGTGGAAATACTCGAGTATTGACTCGATATTTGAGACGACAATGCGATTACAATTGCCGCAGAGCGTTGTTAGTGTTACAGTTGCCGCCCTGAATTTGCATGCATATAGGAGAGGTCTATATATCAATCGGAGGAGGTTTCTTTGATGGAGGTTGCCCGCTCGACAAGGTCGTTTCGGGGGAGTCGCCAACGCACTCGCAATCGAAGCTGGTTGACTGGCTGACTGGCTGACCGCTTGATGGGATCGGAACCAAAACAATTGCACGGCGCAGATGTATGAAAGAGTAACAACCACATTTGTGGCTTACTTAGCCGTGAAGTGAAAGTACATTATGTGTGGTACAATTGTTATGCACATTACACACGTACACTCACGAGTCGCGAGTGACTTATTTTCCATTGAAATTAAAGTCAAATTTATGGGTACGCTCATTTCTCAGCTCAAGTTTGCATATAGTTTCAATATAAATAGGTTTAATTGCCCGAATGATTGATGGAATAAGCGCAGATTTGCAGCGTCATGTTATGCAAAGATTTTCGGCTACTCTTTTTTGGATTTTCGGGTTGGGCTGGGCCGGGTCTGGCCTGGCAAGTGGGAACTACTCAAAGAGTCGGGAAAAAGAGCTCGTCATATTCAAATCATTGTGATACGATTGCGTTGCCGGCATGTGGCAATGTCTGATCCAATTGTGGCCAAATTATATCACACTTAAAATATAAATATCAGGTGTAGCCAGTCGCAAGTGTGTGAATTAATGGGATAATGGCCAGGAAACCCATGTTCAAGACACACAAACGGATTTTCTTTAACCAATGAAAGTCGCATTTATTAATTAAAACATTATTTATGCCTATTACATTCCATGACTAGAATCACTCGACGTTAACACACCTGACTGACCTGGCTGTTAACACAAATCATCGTTAAATAAACATTACTATAAATCAAAGTTTCTTTTTATTAAGTAATTATATAGTTCTTCTATGGAAACAGTAAATGGTCTGAGGTGGTGTTACTGTGTGTTTAAATTTATTTCGATTCCGATTTCATATACCAAACCAATGTATCATTAAGCTTGTTAGTGGTTCACAATTTCCTGTCGTTCTTCATATATAATTTATTGAGTAAGTTAAATAGAATTTCATAAAAATCCGCTAAATATGTTAGGAGATAAACAACTGTCGGTGCCAACTGCCGCATGCGATGTTGCCTGTAGGGATGATGTTGCTCCCTCCAGTTGCTGATGCAGTTGCAGTTGCGTCTGATGTTGCTGTTGCAGTATGCAGTTTTCTAGTATTCGGTGGCACCAATAACGCTGTACATGAGACGATTGAAGGAGCCGCTCTGGCGTATGTTCTCATCGTGGGTGTTTACCACCTGTGGAGGGGGATACCGATCTTAGTATAATATAAGACGACTTTTAGGAATCTGTATTCCAATTAACAAAGTTGTTAGTTTAGTAAACTCCTTACGAGGTCACTAAGCTAACACCTTTGTTAAAGCCTTACAGGTAACAGAGATACAACAAAATATCTTTCGCTACTACTCACATTGTACGGCGGCCGGGATACTGGCGCTGATACTGGTTTCTGTAAGAGCATTCAGGAGAGTGGAGAGATAAGATCTTGCTTAATAACTCTTGGTAATTCCAGCGCTTTCGGTTAAAGACTTTTCAAATGCAATCTCTAACGGTTATGAGCTTATTCTGTTAGGTGTCAGTCGATGTTAGGATGCCAAAAATATACATATGTAGGTGTGCTTGTGATTTGGAAAATATACACAAAGAGAGTAATGGGGTTAATGAAGGTAGTTCGATGCCAGCAAAAAACCAGGTTAGTAGCACTACTTCGGCCCCGTTAGTGGTCGTTACAGCGCGTTAACATGCCGCCAGACAAGGGCACACTGTTGACTAACATTCGGTTGGTTCAACTGTACAGGAGGCTTAGAGCTTACAGCTTACAGCTCCACATTTACACAGAAAGAGAGACGAGAGCGAGCGAGATAGGTACAGAGAGAGACAGATAGACTTTGTACAGATGAGCTTAAGATTGATACTGATACTGATATTGAGATTGATTATAGACTGAGAGGATCTTGGCGATCGTGTGTTTTGACACAGACTTTTGACTGGGTTTGTTTAAACTTGATTGATTGATTGATTTCGAACGGTTGCGCACGATCTTACCTTTCCTGGAACCAATCTATTGGGCTGATAGACCCTAGTCTGCACAGGTATGGTTACTTCCTGTGGCGCGGCATTGCCGTAGCTGCTGTAGCCGCCCTCCTCTTGGATGAGTCTGTAGGTGTCGCTGTTCCTGGGATCGTACACGACAGTTTTCTTATAGCTGCTCGGGGCAGTGGTCAGTGATATCGGTCAGTGTGATTTCGGGGGGTTTGCATTGAGATCGTTGAAAGCGCCGTTATTTGTTTGGTCAATTATTCGTTGGTTTTTGTGGTGTTATGCATATTTTCAACAGATTTATTTGATTTTGTTGTTGGTTAATCGAAATTAACAAAAAGATTTTTGGTTTTTGGTTTTGTTTTTGGTTTGTTTTTGGTTTTTTTTTTTACATCGGTTGAGTAGCGTGAGACAGAGTAGTGAGAGAATAGAAAGAGAAAACAGGATGTGCACAAAATACGTTAGAATTATTTTGTTTTTCGTTGTAGTTGTAGTTGGTTGTAGTTGCTGGTTGTAGTTGTGCCTCGTTGTCTTAAGAACTGCACACACTCCTCGAACGGATTGCGATTAATAGGAAACTCATTAACAAATTCCTTACGAGCTAGTTATTAAAAGTAATCGAACAGAACTGCATAACAAGATGTGAGATGGTTTCATATAAATATAGTAATGGATTCAACTGAATCCGTACTTGTCATCGCATGAGTCTCGAAGCCTTGAGATCGGGCGTTACGGGGTTAGTGGTTAGTGGTTGGGTTCATTGTTGTTATTGGGGTTGCAGTGGAGCCGGGGGCTTATGAATAGGAACTTTTAGGGCTGTTCTTCAAACAGTTTGAGTGTAAATATGTATCATAAATGTGTGTAAATTCAGCAAACGTCTTTGAGTTTCGTGGATTAGTCTTAATTAGGGGCGGGCAAGGGTGGTGAATACGTGGTTTTCAGCAGGGGGGGTTTTTAAGGAGGAGGACAGTCTAGTAAAATCGGGCTGAGGACTACTATTTCTTTGATCATTTGTTTTGTTGATAGAGCTGCTGCAGTTGCTGCTGGCGGTGTTGACGTTGTTGCTCAGCAAGTTGGTCTTTTTGCTTTTGTTGCTCCAGGATTTTACGTTTTTGTTCCAGGAAAGATAGATCGATGAAAATTCTAACATTAATCGTGCAGCTAAGTTCTAGGTATATCAGGGTCTAAGAGCTAGATATTGTTGTCTTTCGTTGTTTTTATGGTTTATTATTCTATTGATTATAAGTATTTACAGCACCTGTCCTACGAATAACAGAACCGGATCCCCTTCCGCACCTGTGCCACCATTGCCATAATAAAGGAAACCCCTCCCCAAAGGGAAGTGATAGCTAGATATGTAGTTCCCGGAGAGACACTTATTTACAGGGTAAAATTGCCCTCTTATCACAGACTCAAGTCATAGAGCTTTACTTTGCAATAGGAGGATATAGGGTAAGATATGGATAGAACACATATAAAGTATATAGACAGCAGAGCACATGCAATCGTTTTGGACTTGTGTCGTGTTGTTTCTGTTGTTCTGCTTGGATAAAGATATAGATGTAAGGAGGTTTATATATATAGTTTTTGTATCTGGGTTTTAGGAAAAACACAGTTGTTGCGGTTGTGTTGGACAACAATAACCGGGGGGGTTAGTCTGTACAGACAGGCAGGGAAAACACGGGAAACGTGGCAAACATTCCTGATAAATAGTCATATTCATGGTTTCAATTTGTCTCAAGGCAAGTTCGGGTTCAATTTCAAGTTCTTGCTCGGTTGTGTGCTTTCCATATAGGATCAATAATATCAATATATCAAGGTGCGGAGGATTCAATCAAAGAACGAACTCAGGCTGTGCTCAAGAAATGAATTTACTTTTACCCGTTAAGTTTTGTTGGCAAAGGACGATGCAAAGGACTGTCCTTCAAGCGATTGCTATCGCTCGTGGCGAAGCTACAACAATATACATAGAATATATAGGTATATAGTATATAGAGGTGTTCAGATCCGGCAATAGGCGTAGTACGTACAACATCTATGGACTGTGTGTGTGCGTGTGTTTGGTGGGTGGGTGTTTGCTTCTCATTTCGTGTGTGCTGCGGCAGCGGCGGGTTAGTAAATTTCGAGTTTCGATTTAATTTTCAATTTTGTGGCTTTTCTGGTTAGTGGATTATAGCCGCAGCTTAACCAGGAACCAATTTTCGGGTTATATTATGTATATGGACACCTTGGGCTACTCGTGTAACCGTAATCGCAATCGTAACCGCGACTAGGCTTATTAGTTTCAAAGCTACTACTGGGCGCATTTTTCGAGTGGCTCTCTCTCTCTGGCACAAAAGAAAAGCTGCATCAAATTTCGAAGAGTTCTACGCAGATTTATTCAAAAATTGCAAATTCCAAAAAGAAGTGAACGTAATTATAGGCAAAATATAGTGTGTGTTCAATTTTGAGACAAGCGTAATCCAAAGTTCGGTAATTAGTGGTTTTTCATTGTATATTCGAGCTAAGCAATAGGAGATTCCAGATGGTAAATTTCTGGGTGACAACTTACGGAACTGTGGTTCTGATGGTGTCCTCGATGTTGCTGTTGGAGTACAGACCGATGGGCGAGTTGAACTGCTTGTGGAAGACCTGTCGTTGGGAGATAACATGTGTGAAAAGGTTGAACATTTGAAATCCTACAGGAAAAGATGATCAAAATAAGTACTACCCATTAAGTGATCTTAAATTTATCATATTTATTAAATCTTTTCCTTAGGAGTCAAAGATTCCCATCCCTTTGTACTTACGCGGCCAGTGTCGGCCTCCGAACCGACAACCTTGTGCAGCATGGTGTCGGCCACGCGCTGCTTCATGATACTGTCATGGTAGTCGTGTCCTGGATGGGCGCGCACAGCCGGGTTGGGGTAGTGCCTCAAGTAGGATTCTGTCGTGGGCGCATCCTTCTTCACTTTGGCGCCGGGCAGGACCAGCGGAGTTGTTCGGTAGGGCTAAGAAGCACAAAGAAAAAGAAACATCACACTTGATGATCAGTCAAGATTAACGACTTTGTTTACGCCAAAACCAATGTGCACACACACCCAAAACCCCCATTTGGCAGACGCCAAATGATAATATAAATAAATCAGCGCACGATTAGCAGAATTTTTCTAGAATTTCGCTGATCTTCGCCCACTGTGCTAGGTGTGCGCATTTGCCTGTGTATGTCTGTCTGACTGTGTATAATTTTTATATAGAAAATTCCATTTGGTGTGCGTTTATATACTTTAAAAATAGAGAAAATATATTTAGGCGCTTACGTAAGCGTGTTCTTTCTGCCAGCCAGCGTCCAGCTATTTGAATTTTGTATCTTTGCCGACGAGCGTTTTATTTTTACCGAGCCGTGGAAAGAGTAAGTAATTTAATATTCATGGCTTGAGATTTGAACACGCGCCTAACCGATAACTTTGAAGCTGGTCCGGAGTTGCCAGACCGTGAGGCTGGGCTTTGCTTGAAGTGTGACCACAGCGCGAACACGTTACATTGCTGACTTTGGCTTGGCCCTAGAGTGACCAGCTTTTCGCGCGCTTTTTGACTGCCAGCTGGCTTATACCCTCGCGCTTCTATAGTTATTAACTATTATTTAATCGTTACTGCCCGCCGAATTACATATTAACTAACCCTATGGCCGCCGTGCGTCGCTCCACGCGCCTGAGCAGCATCAGCAAGGCCACCGGCTTGCCGTCGACGCAGACGCAAGTGCACACGCCGCGGCGATCGGAGGTTTGGCGGAGAAGACAGCCGAAGCAAGTGCTCGTCGACAGCGACGAGGAGGAGGATGAGCACCGACTGATTGGGTCCGTTTCAGAGAACAACGAAAACCGCAACCTGCTGAACAAGATGGACAAGGACAGGGCAGCCAGGCGGAGGACGAACACAGGGAAGGTGCCACCACCGGAGCACCAGCTGCCGGCAGAACAAAAGACGCCACGCAGCACGAAGAAAACAGCAGCGGCAGAAGCAGCAGCGATAGCGCGTTCCCGAGAAGCCGCCGCTATCTTTGTGGAAACCAGCAGCGATGACGAAAAGGATGTCGACGTGCTCCAGGTCTCGCCGCCCAAGCAGCGCAGGCTGCAGCCGCTGCCGCAGCACCTGATCAGTCCATCGCGGCTCCTGGACAGGCTCAGCATAGACGAGCGTCAAGAAGAAGACGCAGAAACCAAGACTGACAAGGCGGAGGAGCAGGAAAGGCCCCGACACAAACAGCAAACAAAAAAGGCAGAATCTAAGCAGCACGAGACGGCTTCCGGGCCGCAATCGAAGCCTGCAACCAAGGAACAGGTTAAACTGGAACAGCAACCCCAATCCGAGCCAGAAACACTGCCTTCTCCGCCCCGCAACAAATACCAAAATGCAAGACGCGTCCTCAACAGCGCCGAGACCCAAAATCTTCCAGGACGAGAGGAGCAGCTGCTCGAGCTCCGGGAATTCTTCACTAGCCACTTGGAAAGTCAGTCCTCTGGCAGCCTCTATGTGTCCGGGCAGCCGGGAACGGGCAAGACCGCCTGCCTATCACTGCTACTCCGCGATCCCGTCTTCTCCAAGCGCCTGCAGCGAGTCTACATCAACTGCACCAGCATTGCTAGCGTGGGAGCAGTGTACAAGAAGCTCTGCTCCGAGCTGCAGCTGAAACCGAACGGGCGCACCGAACGCGATCACTTAGATGCCATCCAGCGGCACCTGCGCAGTGCCAAACGTATGCTCCTGCTGGTCCTGGACGAGATCGATCAGCTAAGCACGAGCCGGCAGGCTGTGCTCTACACGATCTTCGAGTGGCCCGCCCTGCCGGGTGCCAGAATACTTCTCGTTGGCATTGCCAACAGCTTAGATCTCACTGATAGGGCGCTGATGCGCCTGAACGCCAGGTGCGAACTGAAACCGAGGCTTATGCACTTTCCGCCCTACTCCAAGCAGCAGATCGTGGAGATCTTCAAGTCGCGCCTGGCCGAGGCAGAGGTGCTAGATGTATTTCCCCCCGTTACCCTGCAGCTGCTGGCTGCCAAGGTGAGTGCGATTAGCGGGGATGTGCGGCGAGCTCTGGATATTGGCCGGCGAGTGGTGGAGATAGCCGAGCAGCAAAAGCGTGACGGCGAGAAGGAGTTCAACATGAAAGCCCTGGAGCTGGAGGGCAAGGACGCCTCGGAGGCCAGGGAAAAGCACGGTTAGTTTCTTAGGACAATCTAGAAGTAAGTGGTTCTATAATTGAGCTTCCTATAGTTACAGATACCCTAAAGCCCGTTCAGGTAACCCAAGTCGCTGCGGTGCTGAACAAGGTCTATGGGGCCTCGCAAAACCTGGAGGAGGACATAGAAGCCGCCTTTCCGCTGCAGCAGAAGCTGATGCTCTGCAGCCTAGTGCTGATGCTACGCAACGAGCGAAACAAGGATATTAGCATGGGACGCCTTCACGAAGTGTATCGCCGGGTGTGCTCTAAGCGCAACATTTTAGCCCTGGATCAAGCGGAATTCGCGGGCACCGTTGACCTGGTGGAGACCAGAGGCATTCTACGCATCATTCGCAAGAAGGAGCCCCGCCTGCACAAGGTGCTGTTGCAATGGGATGAGGAGGAGGTGCACGCGGCGCTCAGCGACAAGCAGCTGATCGCCTCGATCCTCAGCGACACCGCCTGCCTGGGCAAGTGATGATGGGTACTCGGTATGATGATTACCTTTAGGAAATTCGTTTACCAAACAATTCGGCTGCTTAATTGCGCATTTCTCACATTTTCATTCACCTTGGGGACGCGCATATAGGAATATATATAGGAATACTTTTTGACGCTAAATTTAACATTCGCGGCTGTTGCGCCAGCACTGACATATTTTGAAATATCATTTGAGGGTCACTTTCGACATTTCGCTCTGACTTTAATTGAATCGAATCTTTGGGTTTTCGTTTTTATGTGTGTCATAAATTAAGTAAATGTTGCGACAACCATATAATCTATTTCTGATACGATCCCTTGACCAACAATCTAGACAATTCACTTCCTGTTAGCCCTAAGCAATTTAAGAATAAACTATATACATATCGCAAAAGTGAAAACAATTCTTCACTTTCGCTGCGCCTCTGGGCGGGTCGTTGTGCCAAGAGTTGTGAAAATTCCCCGCCTTTGGCCATTGTTTTGCCAAGAGGTTTTTACGGATCGTACGAGCCAAATTAACGAGTGGGTTTCTCGGCCATCTCGCCATGAAATTAATTTCTTTTATAATAATTTTGTTTATTTGTTTAGCTGGCTTATTGTTGTTTTTCCTGTGCTCCCTCTCTCGGTTCTCTGCTCTAAAAATATCCCCGTTTCGGTGGTATGAATTACATTGAGCGCAGAAAGAGCTCAGTGAGGAATATGTTTCGAAAACTCTTGTTGCCTTTCGACGCATATTGACGAACGGCGAACAAATGTTTGAATAATAAGCTATATGTGCAGAGAGATCGAGAGAGCCAGGCGGATATATGCAGGCACAAGTATATCTATATGGCGTTCTATATTATGTGGAACGAAACGCTTCTTGCTGAATTATATATTTTTCTGAGGGAAAAGTAAGGCGAAAACCTCGAAAGAAATATATTCGTATCCCAACGGTCGGTTGCTTTGTGGCATTTGTATTTGAACTTGAATTCCAAGAGCAAATGTTTGACGGTAAAGGTGAAATCTTTCATCTGGATTCTGGCTATGCACGCGTACTAGAGAAGACGTTGGCAGTTGGAACATGTCTACAATTCTTTGTTTACGTGTAGATAAAAAAATATTAAAGAACCTGCCTTTGCCTCGAATACTGTGGATATAATTCCTTAATTTTTAACTATACATATAGTTTTTGAATTTATATTTCTAGACCAGAACGAAGAGGTTTTATCTAGAAATATAATTTTTGATATATTTATGCGAGCTTTATTCGTTTTGAATTTCAGGGTTAAGTTTATATATAAGCTAATATCTTTGATTACAGCCTAATTGAAATCTTTAAATAGGTATTTGCTAGATTTTTTTAATTGTTTTGTTAATATATTATTTTAAGTTTAAAAGCTTCACTTCTCTTGAGACATATGTTTCACAGTAACTATTTTTTTTAAACTTATAATACTCGAGTTCCCATTGGGTTCTTATTTTTTTTTTAAATGTAATTTCCACTATTTATTTGTATTTTAAGTTTTCTCCGGAATTACTTAGTCACTGGCTTGCTTACTTGATATTGAATGCATTCATTGAGGTCTGGCTGCTCCTTGTAGTAGACTGGGGATCCGTTTTTGAACTGAACGTACTCCATTTTTGTAATGTGTGTGTGTTTGGGTTTTAATTTAAACTCCTTTGTGTTGGCCAGAATTTGAACAAGATGGAAACGAAAAAGATTATACAATTACGTAATGGAAAAACACGCCAGTTTATGTTTATCTATATTCTCTGATGGCACCGAAAGTGTCCACAAATTGCTATATCGCTGCTGGTAGTATTGGTTATTATTGGTAACTTGCTTTTTCGGCACGTTTAAATCAACGCTGCAGCTGATGCTTCTTCACGAGGATTCACTACAAAAGGATGCTCGAGCTCGAGTCTTGTATTGTTGTTTATTTTTCAATATTCCGAACGCAACTGATTTGAAAATTTTCAAATGCTGGCGAATTATTGCTATTCCGACTGCGCGGAATTCCAATTTGTCTATATAGATCCGAGAGTGTCTGTCCCTCAGTGCCGGTGTGTGTGTGAGCCAGCATATAGAAGGCGAGTGCTGACGGTCAGAGGCCGTTCGACCCACGCACCCACACCAGTCCATTCCGGGCCTTATGTACACAGATCTCAGAGAGAGCGGAGATTTCTCCTATTTTTTCTTTAATATGTATTCAAAAAAATGTTTTTGTGCAAATAGCTTATTCACCGAGCGTTAACGCGGCCAACAACAAACACAGCGTATAAACTTGGACTTGGGGCCCTCTTCTTATTTTTTTGTAACGCCCACGCGCCATATAGTCCGTCTTCCCAGCCCCCTCCGGATGTTGTTGTTTGTCCTGCAGTCCTACACTGTAAAAAATTATATACAAGGAAATCGTTTCCTTTGCTCGATAGCCGCACACGTTATAAAGGTACTGGACGCTTTCCAAAGTCTCTGCACTAACCGGAAACTGTTCATCTCTTATGAAAATATAATAAATATTTAATTCAAATTTCTATTTATTATAAGAACCTGATAATTTTTCTCGGTGCTGTTATAAATTATAGACATATAACATCTCGCCTATATGTTTTAATTGCTGTTTTGTGGAGCAATTTCAAATATAATTTTTTCTCATTTCGAAAATCAGGCACAAATATTTATCGGGCCCGAGGTTATTGTTTCGCCAGAATGCAGAAACATTAATGTGAATACTGCAGCCACAAAAAGTATAGATATATCTATACATATATCTATATATCCGATCTCGCTGATTCGCCAGCGAAGTATTGATGTGCCCAGTTTGTTTTAGCTGATTTGCATTGACACTGAGCATTGGAAATTGCCTTTGGCTGCTGATTTGTCAAACCAATTCTGACAGTTCCAAAGATATAGTACATATCCCCACTGCGACACATCCCATTATTATTGGCATTGGCAGTTTATATTTTCGTGGCTGTCATTGGCAATTGGCATTGGAACAGGGCATTGGGCATATTATTTGATGTTTTTCCCAGCGCACACGAGCAGGTGTAATTAGCCTTGGGAGGTAGGAAAAATGTTCAAGTTCGATGGAACATCCAAGGAACGCATAACTTACACGGAATTATGTTCCATTTTTACCACAACGAAGGCTGCAGTCCGTTCTTTCTCTTGGACTCACACATGGACTATGTGGGAACGATCAATAAACAATCGGACTAATGGTATTTTTGAGCAAAAAAAACGTTTTTAAAAATACAAATAGAACGCATTCAAGGTGGATATTAGCCATAAATAAATTAAGAGTTCAATAACCGCTAGAAATATGATGCCAGGAATAGCACCACTCCCACATAAGAAGGTAGCCAAGGAGGTCATTAATTTTGTAGCTAATATTTGGAGATGTTTTAGTTTTGAAAACTAAATTCTATAATATTGCAAACCTTATGGATACACAATAACCTACAGAGATAATTCATCTATTGCCTGACTGGCTTTAGAAAATGTATAAGCTTACGTTAATAAATAATTGATCTAAAATCCCCTTATAGTCTTAATAATTGCCAACACAATCAGAAAATAATATATATGTTTTGTTTTTCAATGCCATAGCCATATTTAAAAAAAGCTAAGTACAATAACCCTTCGTAAAACGACACGAAATAAAAACAAAAAAACTCGCACATTAAAAGGTACCCAAGGAGGTCACGAGTTCTGGAACTTTTTCTAGCCACTTTTCCTTCACTCTTTTGTATGACAAATCATCAAACATCAAAAACATATAGGTATATGTGGACACCTTGATTTTTATTTTGGTGCTGCATTGGCAAACAAAGTTGCGACCTTGGCAAGCGTCTTGATTCATTAGCGGCGTCATCTCAGGGGGCGGGCCATCCCCATCCCCATTCTCGTTCCCAGCACAATCACCATCCCAACGCCACGGCATCACAAGGTGGACAGTGGATCAAAATCTCCTCCCACCTGCCTGCAAGTCAGGGGCCCCGAAATAGTACCGAAGATGTTTTCTTGTTTATTTGCGTCTTTGCCTCTTGGCATTTTCCGCAGAGTTTTCGGGGGCGGGCTTCAGCTTTGTGTTTTCGCTTCTGGGTCTGTTACAGTTTCCGACTTGTTTTTGTTTTTATTCTGTATCTATTTGATTCCCCGCCAATTTCCACCTGCACACTGCGTCACTGGGCCTTTTCCTGTTAAGTACCCCCGCGATCTCGATCGCATCTATATTTATATTTAGGATGTAAGCGACGGGAACCTTGACCACCAGCATTGCTGTCCGCTGATGTCAGCACTTACATTTCTATAGATTGTGCATTTTTGGAATTGAAATATGGGAATATTGACGGAGAAATTTTCTCCTTAAAATGAACATAAATTTATTTTCGTAAGTTTAAAACATCCGAAGCAATTCAGTTCGAATTCTTACATTCTAAAAGGAAAGCTGACTTATTTTACACACATTTTACAGAGGCAAGTGCCTCAAAGTATGCTACATTTAATACTTTAAAATGGTTTGCAGAACCAAGTAGCCCCTGAATTTGTATAAGCAGATAATATATTGTATGGTATATTTTAAAAAACTAATTTGTTAATAAACCATATTCGAAGTTTTAAAAGTCTTCAGACTACTAAAATTCCATTATTGTCTTGAATACATATTTTAACTAGCTCTAAGGATTGCTCGATATTTAACCAAAGTCAAGGCCAAGGACTAAAGCTAATCCATAGTTCCTAAGAGTTTCTAAAACATATACATGCTTTAAAATATTTCGACTAGATAAAACAAATTTATAATAATTTTAGTTAAGTTTTTTTCTAGTTTCTAATTTTTCCGAACTATAAAAATGAAATTATGAAAATAAGAATCAAAAGGTTTAATAAATTCGTTCATAATATGATTGTAGGTGAAACGTTAATGGAATGAAAGTCTGACTCTATAATCTATGCTAGAACTTTCTAACACATTTCTAACACTATTCCAGCTACACTCACCTGATTTACAATGGCAGCCTGCTCCTCTTCCACATCCTGCTGATGATCACGCGTTGGCTTCGGCGAGAACACACTGGAGGGCACCTCGTAACCTCCAGAAGGGTTCAGCTGGGGGAACACAGTCTGGGGAAGAGTATCCACGGGCAGTTGTAGAGCACGCTCAAAGTGGCTGGGACCCGGCAAGAAGGGCGACGGGCCGCGGTGGGGCAACAGTTCCGGACTGGCCGGCGGCAGGGTGGAGTTGCTCCGCGATCCTGGACCTGCATCCTGGCTGATGCCCTGCGTGTAGGCGATTTTGTTGTCCCTAAAAAAAGGTATTTATGAAGATGTATTCTTATTATCCGATTGCAATAGGAATGGTATACCTAAGACTGATTATTTAATGTTCATTTCGTTAATATTATTATCGTAGGTCTATAATTTATAGTTCTTAATTCTTTAATATTTCAAATCAATCATAATCAGCTTTGGGAATACCCCCAGCTAGGTATGCACTTCTTTCTGATTACATATAGAACCTTGCTCACCTGTGGACCGTGAGGCGGATCTCGTTGCCAGCGCCGCGGAACAGCTGCTGGGCATCCGCGTGACTCAGGTCGCGTGCGTCGTACTCGCCGATCTTGGCGATGATATCGCCACGGAGGAGCTCACCATGGGATGGACTACCAGCTTGCACCTGCATTGGGTGGATGAAGAGGTGAAACATGTTAGAAGGTTGTTGGGGGATTATTAGAGGCATCAAATATCACATGTATAGAAGGAGGAGCCCGTTGGCGACAGCCTTGGTTTAGTTTAATGGATGGGCGCATATACGCAGACAGAATTATGATCGTCAAATTGTGTTTATATTGAGACCGAAACGAGAGGAGGAAAGAGAAGGAGAAGAAATCGGGGAAGGCAGTCGCAGTCTGTTGGGGTTAGTTTGTTGCGCCTCAATTAGTTTTACTGGCGTCGCATTTTGGCAACGATGCAGTGTTTATTGTGGTTCCTTCTTGTCGGATCTTAGTGTGCCAGTTTCGCTATTTTGATTTGTTGCTGTTTATTTGGGAGCGGCAAGCGAGCAAAGGCCAAATCGCTTTGTGGCATCTCTGGTTACATAACGCCCCTTACCCTGGTGATGATCAGCGGCGTGTCCAGATCATTGCCGCCCACCAGTCGGATGCCCCAGGGCGTTCCCTGGCCATCACGCAGGAGCACCACCGCGAATTCGTGCAGCTTGGGGCTCATCCTGGCTACGATCGCCTGTTCTCTGGTCTTGGATCCAGAAAGCTGGCTCACAGGTTCATCCAATCGACCGGACTAGAGCCGAATTTAATTTAAATTTGTTGTTTATTCGCGCTCGCGGCGCGCTATTGCAGTCCGTTAAGCGTTTTGTTCGATCGCAAAGCTGCTCAAGTACTAATTTTAAAATACAATTCGTATTCCTTTTTGCAGCGGCAAAATCAGAAGCAACAGAAGCAGAAGCCGAAGAAGCAGCAGAAGCGGATCTTGGTACACTGCGCCACAAATCGTGAATACATATGTACATATATGCGGCATACACACATCTTATATCCGCCGGCAAAGGCGACTACATGCTGAGAAACATGAATTCGATTGGCGAATCCTAATCGGTGAGTGGGGTTTCCGCACAGGGTAGTTTGCATTTCCCACCTAAGTTGTAACATATGCGGGAAAATTGGGAAAATTAATTTCAATTGGGACAATAGGGCGTATACTTAATAAATTGGTAAAAATAACATTACGCATACGCCAAAGAAATGCTCCATAATTTAAAAAAATAACTAGGGTGGTGTTTTTTGACGAAAAAAAAGAAAGTGGAAAAATATGTATTGTAAAGTAAAGTTTTAACTTCTGACAATTTCATTAACGATTACCACCAATAGCCGCAGTATATTTTTTGTATAATTTAGGAGACAACTCCAAGCGAAAACCCTAAGTTATAGTACATTTTCATTGAAACTATAAGATCCTATCAGATTTTTCTCTGGTAGGATACAAATAATATTACTTTTCCAACCATTTATTTTGTTACTATAAAAATATTAGTATAACTAGCGGGGCCTGATTTTATACGTCTGGGAGCATAGCTTACACAGTATGTCTTACATGTCTTCTATATAAATGATTTTTCCCTTGCCTAGAGTATTCAAAAACCACTTCGAACTCATGCCAACTTGCGCCCCTTTGTTCGCTCTCATTGTTTAATTTGTCTTGTGCCCTGCATTTCTCGCATTCTGCATTTCGTGGGCCACATTTTGGGACAGCACTTGATCCAGTTGCAGACTGACCCTGAATGAAATGAATGCCACATGTCATCATCCAAACGAACGTTTTGATGATTATCGTCTCTGGGGCTAAGAAAAAATAAAAAAAATCTGGGCATCTGTTTTTTTCCACATTTTAGCAATTTTATTGGTGTTTTTTTCTCCTCGCAGAATCTGTGTTTGCCAAGCGATGAGGCAGCCTAGAGAGAGTGTAATTAAATTTATTTACTGACGTGCCACAAGCGAAGTGAGTCGGGACTATTGCCTAATTTAAAATTTAAACAACAAACTAATCATATAAGATTTTTGCAGCATTACTCAATGAAAAGGTCGACTGTAAACATATGAAAAAGGTTAACGGTTGACGGCCATTGCTGTGTTTTATATATTTTTAAATATTTGTACTATCCTCTGCCTAAAGAGATCTGTAAAATAGCTTCTAATTTTTGGCAACATTTTGACTTTTTACAACGGAAAAATCTTTTCCTGCCTGTCGGTTTTCCGCTGTTCAGTGCTCGCTGCCTGCCGATATACAGAATATATGGCGTGCCATTTCATTTCTCATTCCATTTATACTGCTTTCGGCACTTTTTGGCTGGGGCTTGAAATGTTTTTACTATTTGGGGCCAGAATTGTTTTCATTTCGATTTCATTTGGTAGTTTCTGTAATGTTTTTGCCAGACTTTCGTCGCAATTTATGTTTCTGATATGGGAGGTTAGCCTTGAAGGGGTTATAGATCATTTGAATTGAATTTTGGGGTGTAAATACGGAAAATATTATAAGAAATACTAACTTAGTTTTCAATTTTCTATCATTGTTTCTACATGAGTTTGACTTATTATTTATACTATTATTTACCAGCTCAGAAAATTCTTTTTAGGAAAGTCTGATAAAGGCACTCGTCAAAAAAAGTATTAGCTTTTGAGGGGCACGCCAACTGATATAAGTTTAATAACATTTAAATTTTAAGTTCGTGACCCGTTTATAAAATGGCAAAAGGAACGATTATTGCGTCAATTAGAATAATATGGAAAATATAATTCATCCATCTTTCGTTAGGCCCCTCCTTCGACAGCTGTTTTACTTGACCAAAAGTGCAGCAGCGGCTAATTAATTAAATTTCGCTTGACAAATTTACGAGCCGCCAGGGGCGAAATGTTATTGAACTGATTTCTGACACAGCCCGGCGTGAATTGGGGCCAAAACACACACACACACAGACTGCAACCAGTACTCGTTGGCGATGATTGACAAGCCATGGGATGTGGCTTTCAGGGAGGGGTTTCTTGGGGACTTACCCCCACGTTCGGTTCGTCAGCGAAGCGGACGCGCTTCTTCAGCCCGCTGCTGCTGCGTCGCCGGCAAGAGGGAGGCAGCAGAGGCTTTGGGGGTGGCGGTGGCACTGGGCGATGCTGCTGCTGCTGCTGCTGTTGCGGGTATTCGTAGCCGGGCACGGTCACCTTCCAGAAAGCCGGTCGCCTGTATGACGCGGTCGCCGCTGCTGATCTGCTGGTCGTCATTGCTCACCAGAGACTAGCGTAAACAAAACGCAAACAACAAACGCTCCCCAAACATTCAGAAATATTCGCTTAAAATTTTGCTATTCGAACCGCGCGCTCCGTAGTGCGTCTGCTCGCGTCTGCTTGTGTGTGTGCACTACCAGGCAATTGAAAAGCCAAATAAAACACGAAAGGCAGCAAATGAGCGCAAAGAAACTAATAAAGAGTCAAAAGGCAGGTGAGTTGGTGAGTGTCGTGTGAATTCGTGAATGAAAAGGAGAGGTCAATGGTATTTATGTCAGCTGGGGGTGCAGAAAATAAGTCGTTTCTTCAAGTCATGCAAAACTTACACATTTAAGGTTTCATGTTTCAAACAGGATATTTAAAAGCAGCGCGCAATACCGAAATGGGCAGCACTGGCATTGCGATACTACGATAATTTCGATGTTAGCGATTTTTCGAAAGCAGCCACGACCACCTCTATATACTACCAACGGTCACACTAAATGTTTGTTGTGATTTTCAATTCTACGATTTTCCTCTATTAATTAATTGCCCGACATAGCTATACAACCACAACAGAGCCCTGTATGGAGCTGAGGAAGAGCCACCCGTATATAGCTACACCATGTCCATGTTCAAGGCGCGGTAAGAGCTCTTTCCCCCTACCAAAATCAACTCGTAAACAAAGAACACAACTTTCCCTTTACAAAACGCAGTGTAAAGGAATTCGAGGATGTCCTAGCCCAGGACTTGGTCGACCTGAAGCAACTGCGACAACTGACGTTTAACGGTAGGGTATACCCCGAAACCTGTAACCTAAGATATTTGCAGAAATCAAACAGTGTCTGGAAATCCACAGGTGTGCCAGACGTCCAAAGTTTTCGAGCGCTCAGCTGGAAGCTCCTCTTGGGCTACTTGGGCCCGCGGCGCAGCAGTTGGGCCTCTACACTGGCCCAGAAGCGAGCCCTGTACCAGCAGTTCATAGAGGAGCTGGTGCTTCCGCCTGGACATGCAAACAAAGGCGCCGGTGACGACGTGGATTCGAGGGGCGTTGGCCTGCAAGATCATCCGCTGAGCGAGGGGCCGGAGAGCGCCTGGAACACATTCTTCAACGACAACGAGTTTCTGCTGCAGATCGACAAGGATGTGCGGCGCCTCTGTCCGGACATCTCCTTCTTCCAGCAGCCCACCGATTATCCCTGCGACATTGTGGTCCATAGCAGGGGCGAGCACGGTCGGCGGCTGCACGAGCGGGTGGTGCCCGCCGTGCTGAGCTCGGCGAACGTGGAGCGGAAGGGCCTGGGCATGACCAAGGTAAGTTAGATTCCGTAATGGCGTGTTGTCCTAAGCTAAGAATATGTTGCATTATGCATGCCATCTGGAATTTAGCAGCAAGTAAGTCTCCTCCGCCCACTCCCACCGAAAAATAATTTGGATTTTGTGCCCGCAGATAAATTTAATCACCAAGCGCTCCGTGGAGAACTATGCCGCCATGGAGGAGGGCCAGGAAGCTCACTGGGAGGTTGTCCAGCGCATCCTGTTCATCTACGCTAAGCTCAATCCAGGCCAGGGTTACGTGCAGGGCATGAACGAGATCGTGGGCCCCATCTACTACGTTATGGCCTCGGATCCAGATCTCTCGTACCGCGCCCACGCTGAGGCGGACTGCTTCTTCTGCTTCACCGCCTTGATGGGCGAGATCCGAGACTTTTTCATTAAGACTCTTGACGATGCCGAGGGCGGCATCAAGTGCATGATGGCCAGGCTATCGAATATGCTCAAGGCAAAGGACATTGACATATACGAGCAACTGAAGAGCCAGGAACTGCATCCGCAGTACTACAGCTTCCGGTGGCTCACGCTGCTCCTCTCTCAGGAGTTTCCACTGCCGGATGTGCTGCGCATTTGGGACTCGGTGTTCTCGGATGAGCAGCGCTTTGATTTCCTCATCAGAATCTGCTGTTCCATGATATTGTAAGATAAATCAGGCAATTCCGATTCCTCTGGCTAATTTTGTGTTCTCGTGAATTGACTTGACAGAATCCAGAGGGAAGCCATTTTGGAGAACGACTTTGCCTCGAATGTAAAACTTCTGCAAAACTATCCGCCGATCGACATCAATGTGGTGATTACCCACGCAGTGACGCTGGCGTAGCAGGCGCCCGGAAAGATTTTTTTCTTGCCCAAATGCTTCACGGCCTGTCTGATTTTAACGGAATGAACCAAGCAATCAACTACATTAGTTATCCCCAATCTAAGCGACCCTTTTACAGGAATCCCATAAGTATACAACACTTAGTTACTTTTTATATAACTGTTTAATTTTTATATGTCATTAAAACCAATTAATTTTAACATTTGTTCCCAATTATAAAAGCATCTGAAGGTTGTACGTTTCGCAGTAGTTAGTCAGTAAAATAACACTATCTCCGTATGGTGTCGGCAGAAAGTACTAGTAAAACGCCATTCGAAGGATCATCACTTGCCCATCTTGGGAGCTGTATCCTTGCAAATGGTCTGCGCAATGAACTCGATGAGAGTTCGCGTAGGACGTCCAGCCATACCCTCGCGCAAATATTCAAATTCGTCTCCTCGTGTGATCATCACATTGGTAGCATCCTGCACAACAAAAACGAATATGTCCCATTAGATCCTGTCGATAAATACTCAGGCTGAACTTACTATATGCATCCACTGTCCGCAAGGCACGAACTCCCGCAGGAAGGCGGCGGCCTTGCAGGGACGTCCACCTCGGCCAATGCCGTAGTTCTGGACATCGCTGCGTTGTCCGGCACGCACCGCCTTGCTGTAGTAGTTCCACAGGGGAAGGCGCCATACGCGGTCACCAGTGTGCATGCTGGCATGCTTGATCTGTTGCCACAGGATTTCAGAGTTGGTGAACACGCCGCATGCGGCCTCGTCTAGAGCCTGCCGCATGTATCCGGAGCAGGTGCCGATGTCGATGATGCACTTGGGACAGAAGTTCTGTCCATAAAGCAGGGCATCGGCCAGTACGAGGACATCCTCGTGGTCCGTGCACTGGACCTCAATGGTCTTGCCGTTCATGGACTTGACCATGTCGCCGGGCCGGAAGGAGTTGCAGCCGATGACGTTCTCGCACAAGGGAATAAGGCCGCGGATGTTGACCTACATGAATGGAGATTATGCCAGGATCTAGCTAAACAATGGCAAAAAACTCACCGGCAATCTGAGTCCAGCCACCGCCCTACATGTGGCCACCACCACCGCTGCTCCTGTCATGTCGCCGCGCATGTGGAAGAGCTCGTGCTTTTCCTTCAGGCAAAGACCACCGGCATCGTAAGTTACGCCCTGGCCCACCAGCACGATAGGTCGCTCCTCGGCACAGGTGCCGTAATAGCTCAGCTCCAAGAAGATTGGGGGCTCGCAAGAGGCCTTGCCCACAGCCAGAAATGCGTGCATGGATTGACTCTCCGCCCAGCCCTCAACCTTGACCTCCACATTCACACCGGACTTGCAGAGCACCTCGACGACGTTCTGGGCAAAGGCGGTGGGAGTGAGCAGGTTAGAGGGCATCTCTTGGAGTTGGCGGGTGAGATTCTGGGCCGCTGCCTTTTGCAGACCGATGCGCCAGCCCTCGATGTCGCAGATCTCGTCCTTGGTAGCGTACAGGTCGATGGAAGGCACCGATACCCGACGCTTGGGATCTCGCAGCTCCTGGTAGATCCAAATGCCTAGGGCAGCTCCTTCGGCCGCAGATTCGGCATGGCCGCAGTTCTCTACCTCGATGCGGTCCGTGTCCAGCTCGGCGAGAATGCGACAGGCGTCGGCCACAGATCGTCGTATGGCTTCCTTTTGCTCGTCCAACACCTCGTATGGGTTGTAGCCCAGGCACTCCTTACCCAGCCCAATGACCGCCACTGCCGAGTAATAGGGAACGCGCTCCGGCTCGATGGCGAACAACAGACGGGTCTCGCCCCGCTTGGGCATGGGTCCAGACATCCGAAGCACCTCCAGCAACCGACCGTTGGTCTTCTGAAGGTTATACCGCCAGCCTGTGGGCGTCAGGATGCCGGCGTCGTTCTTGTCCTCCTCGTCCGCGAATACGCCTATGACCAGGCCACGCGACGGAGGATCTGCACAAATTTCCATCTGCTGCAAGTGCAGCATTTGGTTGATTGCCTGCGAGGCGTACCTGCGGTAATTTATTTCCGGACGGCGGATAGAGCGACCGACGCTGCACGCCCGGGAGAGTGCGTTGCGCGTTAACCTGAACATTTCGAGTCCAAAATAGAGCTTTATCAATACGAATAGATACTACAAAGATTGAACAACTGGCACTTCGATTTTTGGTGGCGCTTTTGAATATTTCAAAGAATTTTTCAAACAGAATAACTTGAAAGGTGTACGTGTTCCGACTATAAACGAATTAAAATGATACTGAAGTCCTTTTGTCTCGCCGAATAGACACTGACAGAAATTTGCCACAGCTTGCTAGATTAACACACCGAGATTCTCAAGCAAGCCAGTTCTATACTCAGCTCTAGTAATTCTGGCTTCAGGCCCTCTTCAAATTGTGTTTAGCAGATTGGGATAAACAGAAAGGGCGTTCTAACGCTCCCTTGTCAGAAAGCATTCTAGATCTGTACGCACATATTCGCAGTTTTACACATAAGTTAAAAGTTTGCATTTTAGTTAAGAAGCCGTTTCCGACATTATAAATCATATCTATATATATAAAAGAAATGGGCATTACCAAGTACTTGCCACGGGTGAACCCACTTTTTACTCATCTAACCCCCTGATAACACCGTCAGCGCTTGATTTTTTCATAAGCAATGGTTACGCTACTGACAGACTACAAGTAAGAACACTACATGAACTCTCCTCGGATCATACACCTATCCTGGCCACACTGCATGCCACACCTGTGCAAAAACCACAGCGTCCACGACTCCTTGCCAGAGGTGCTAATTTAAGCTCTTTCAAAGCCCACCTAGAACAGCTGAGCGAGGTTAACATTCAAATCCAGGAACCTTCTGACATTGACAATGCCATCAGCCTTTTTATGAGCATGATAAACCAGGCTGCTGAGATAGCTACACCCAGGAATCGCCTAAACACAGAGACCTCTAAACATCTCCAACTACCACCCAGAATTGGTGCACTCCTTAATCTAAAGCGAAGAGTAAGAAGAGAATATGCAAGAACCGGAGACGTCCGAATCCATCGAATACATAATCGGTTGGCTAATTGTTTAAGCAAGGCGCTCGCCCGAAGGAAACAAGAATCTTTAGACAGCTTTTTGGAAAACCAGGACACGGATGCTAGTTCTAACTATTCGCTGTGGCGTATTACAAAACGGTACAAGGCTCAGCCCACCCCAAAATCAGCTATTAGAAGCTCCTCTGGTGGTTGGTGCCGCACGAGCCTAGAGAAAGCTGAAGCGTTCGCTAATAACCTCGAGCAACGTTTCAAGCCTTACGACTATTCGCCTGAAAGCATCCGTCGACAAGTTGAAGAGTTCCTGGATTCTCCTTTTCAAATGAGCCTGCCTGCCGCTCCTATCTCACTGACAGAGGTGAAAGACATTGTAGGTAAACTTTCACCTAAGAAATCTCCTGGTGAAGATCTTCTGGACAACAGGACAATTCGTCTTTTACCGGATCAAGCCTTGGAATTCTTGGTGATGATATTCAACAGCGTGTTAACTATTGGATACTTCCCGAAAACTTGGAAATCGGCGAATATAATTATGATTCCTAAACCAGGAAAATCGCCGACTGAAGTGGACTCATACAGGCCGATCAGTCTTCTACCATCCCTGGGTAAAATCATGGAGAGGCTGATCCTCAACAGGTTACTGTCTTACGAGAATATTACCAGTGCGATTCCGGAATTTCAGTTCGGCTTTCGTCTTCAACACGGGACTCCTGAGCAGCTGCACAGAGTTGTCAACTTCGCTTTAGAAGCCTTGGAGAAGAAGGAGTACGCTGTTGCTGCCTTCCTTGACATTCAGCAGGCTTTTGACAGAGTGTGGCACCCTGGTCTTCTATACAAAGCTAAAAGCCTTTTTTCGCCTCAGCTGTTTCAGCTCGTGAAAAGCTTCCTAGAAGAACGCACATTCCACGTATCTGCTGATGGGTTCAAGTCGTCCACCAAGCCTATCTCTGCTGGAGTTCCCCAAGGTAGCGTTCTCGGTCCTACTCTATACTCTATCTTTACTTCAGATATGCCTACACAAACACCAATCACTGAAGTTGAAGAACAAGACGTTCTAATTGCGACCTATGCTGATGACACTGCTATCTTAACTAGAAGCAAAAGTATCTTGGCTGCCACATTTGCACTGCAAGAGTATCTTGACGCATTTCATCAATGGGCCATGAACTGGAATATTCGAGTAAACGTTGAAAAATGTGCAAATGTTACGTTTACCAATCGCCGAAGTAGCTGCCCCGGAGTCAGCCTCAACAATAGTCAAATCAGAGCCCTTCCTGCATACAAATACCTCGGAGTCACTTTGGACAAAAGACTCACTTTTGGCAGGCACATTACTTGTGTCCAACACTCCTTCAAGAAAAAAGCTGCTCGGATGGCATGGCTTCTTACACCACGCAACAAACTTGCACTTGATTGTAAGGTTAAGATTTATAAGTCCATTCTGGCGCCAAGCCTTTTTACGGACTTCAGGTTTATGGCATCGCTGCGAAATCGAACCTCAATAAAATACGGATCTTACAAGCGAAAACGCTCCGAAAGATCTGTGGAGCTCCGTGGTATATGAGGACGAGAGACATCGAACGCGATCTAAATGTACCAAAAATTGGAGATAAACTGCAAGAACTGGCTCGGAAATATATGGAAAGGCTAAATGAGCATCCCAATAGTCTAGCCAAAAGGCTTGGTACGGCTGCTATAAACAGTGCAAATGCTAGAAACCGAGTCAAAAGAAGACTGAAGCGACACCACCCTCAAGACCTACCAGACCGGATTTTGACATAGTATTTCTACCACCTTCATTATTACTTTCAAAAAAAAAACTATATGAAATTCTTCTAGCCCTATTTTACACGTAGACTAATTTTTGTACTTTTTTATATTATAACCGATTAGATTAAGCTGTCAATTCGGTAGCAGTGCGCTAATCAAAAGAATAAATTTCCACATTTATAAACGTTAAAAAAAAAAAAAAAAAAATATATATAAAAGAAAGTCGTGTTAGTTACACCACTTATAACTCAAGAACGGCAGAACAGATTTGGCTGAAAATTGGTAGGGAGGTAGCTTAGAGCCAGGAGACGGACATAGGATACTTTTTATCCCGTTCGACAACGTTCCCGTGGTACTTATAACTCAAGAACGGCTGAACAGATTTGGATGAAAATTGGTAGGGAGGTAGCTTAGACATAGCTGTCATTTTACGTCATTACGTATGGATGACAATTTGATATTTGTAAGAAATCAATATTAAAACTATTTCTATTAAATAAATAATTAACAAGTGGATTGAAGTGAAGTGAAGTTTAATTAATAATGCCGCGACCAAGAGGATCGAATCTTTCCCGACAAAGCCGTAATGCAAGAAGAATACAAAATACTGCAAATGAAAGGACTGAAGAAGAACAAGAAATTGCACGTGAACAGCGCCGCAATAGTATGGCAGACCACACAAAACTACATTTTTGTTTAATTTGGATAAGAGTTAATGACTGTACCTGTGTAATTTTTATGTAATATAACCTGAAAGTCGACTAATTTACCTATTTTTTGTTTGTTTTTGTTGCATTGTTTTTCACATGGGCAGTTTGTTTGTGTTAACGGCAGACCAAAAAACAAAAAGTGTGGTTTACCAAAGGACACTTCAATGACACGGATAATTTGCGGACACGTACGATTCTGTATTTACTTTGTATTCACTTCTATTTACTTAGAGAATTTCAACTAAATAACACTTTATTTTTGTAGTTGAAATGAATTCATTACTGTTGAAAAATGAAATAAAATTTTTCTTAAAAAAAAAAATTTCTTCATCTTTTAATCACCAAAAGAAATAAAGCCATCTGGTGGCGAAACGGAGTTCGCCGGGTTTCCTAGTATTTTCTAAATGAGCATTTACTTCGGAGTCAATGTAGCAATGTCCGGCAGAGATACATTGTTACCCATTTTTGCAAATCACTAAAATTATCAAAACAAAAAATTAAAACAAAGGGCTTTCCGAATTGAAGTTAAGTTTTTCAAAAGCTTGGATTTTTTAGAAAAATTATCATAAATAAAAAAAATACAAAGTTCCTAAATACACAGATTTGAGATCTTCGTTGTGGCATCTGAAGGCCGAAATGGAAATCATTGTCACAAGTCGTGTACATTTCCTCGCAATTAGAATTAATAGAAAACCACATATTCTAGAAACAAATTTACTCATTTTTAAATTTTTTTTTTATTTATATTTTATAACCTAAAGAGAAACAACGCAGAAACGCTGTTCGAATCGAATAGAACAACTCATATTTAGCTTTGTTATGATCGATTGTCAATTGCTAACTGCACTGATTTACATATGTTGGTTTTCCGAAGTTAGCTTCTACTTAAGTTAGAATAGAGGCTTACACAAGTACAAGTTTAAAACTTAAGAATGAGTGCTCTTTACTCTAACTTCTTTTTTGACTCACAGGGAGTCTATTTATAATTTTTTTATAATTGATATCTGATTCACATCAGGTGGACAGATAGGGGTCCTTTAATATTTATATATGTATATTCCAAATATTACAAATATTTACAAATAAAACCAGCAATGCATGAAGCCCAAATATCATTTTAATAATTCGATCACTGTAAATGAACAACGAAGGTTTTTTAGGGCCCCAAGAACAATCTCGTTTACAATTTTGAGGGAACTGGACAAAATTCACTACAAATTTTGACATGTTGGCAGCTGGTGGGGCCGGCCATTCCGGTATCCCCTTCTTACACTCGTAACACACTTATTTGCCCATCTTGGGAGCGGTGTCCTTGCAGATGGTCTGGGCAATGAACTCTACCAGGGTACGCGTGGGTCTTCCAGCCATGCCGCGTCGCAGGTACTCGAAGTCTAAGCCGTTGGTGACCATGACATTGGTGGCGTCCTGAAACGAGAAAGAAAGGATTGTATCCGTGTCAGGAGCAGTGAATAAGACTACTCACAATATGCATCCACTGTCCGCAGGGCACGAACTCTCGCAGGAAGGCGGCGGCCTTGCAGGGACGTCCACCACGGCCAATGCCGTAGTTCTGGACATCGCTGCGTGCTCCGGCTCGCACTGCCTTGCTGTAGTAGTTCCACAGGGGGAAACGCCACACGCGGTCACCAGTGTGCATGCTGGCGTGCTTGATCTGTTGCCACAGGATTTCAGAGTTGGTGAACACGCCACAGGCCGCCTCGTCCAGGGACTGCCGCATGTATCCGGAGCAGGTTCCGATGTCGATTATGCACTTGGGACAGAAGTTCTGTCCATAAAGCAGGGCATCGGCCAGTACGAGGACATCCTCGTGGTCCGTGCACTGGACCTCAATGGTCTTGCCGTTCATAGACTTGACCATGTCGCCTGGCCGGAACGAGTTGCAGCCGACGACGTTCTCGCACAAGGGAATTAGGCCGCGGATATTGACCTATTAGTAAGAGACTAGTCCAAAAACTATATGGTAAGAGAATGCACTAGATCTTACCGGTAACCTGAGTCCAGCCACTGCTCGACACGTGGCCACCACCACTGCTGCACCAGTCATATCACCGCGCATGTGGAAGAGCTCTCCTTTCTTCTTAAGGCAAAGGCCTCCCGCATCGTAAGTGATGCCCTGGCCAACCAGCACGATAGGTCGTTCCTCGGCACATGTGCCGTAGTAGCTTAGCTCCAGGAAAATTGGGGGCTCACAGGAGGCTTTGCCCACTGCCAGGAAAGCGTGCATAGACTGGCTTTCCGCCCAGCCCTCTACTTTGACCTCGACGTTAACTCCAGATTTACAGAGCACTTCGACAACGTTCTGGGCAAAGGCGGTGGGAGTGAGCAGGTTGGAGGGCATCTCCTGCAGCTGGCGTGTCAGATTTTGCGCGGCAGCCTTTTGGAGCCCAATGCGCCATCCTTCAATGTCACAGATCTCGTCCTTAGTGGCATATAAATCGATGGCCGGGACAAAGATTCGAGTCTTGGGGTCACGCAGCTCCTGGTATAGCCAGATGCCAAGGGCAGCTCCTTCGGCCGCAGATTCAGCGTGGCCGCAGTTCTCGACCTCTATCCGGTCAGTGTCTAGTTCTGCTAGAATGCGACAGGCGGCGGCAACTGACCGTCGGATGGCCTCTTTTTGCTCGTCCAACACCTCGTAAGGATTGTAGCCCAGGCATTCCTTACCCAGACCGACGACGGCCACCACAGAGTAGTAGGGAATACGCTCCGGCTCGATGGCGAAGAGCAGACGAGCCTCACCTCGTCGGGGCATTGGTCCAGACATCCGGAGCACCTCGATCAACCTGCCGTTGGTCTTCTGTACGTTGTACTTCCATCCAGCTGGCGTCAGGATGCCGGCATCGTTCTTATCCTCTTCGTCGGCGTAGACGCCAATGACTAGGGCTCGAGAAGGCTGATCCGCGCACATCTCCATCTGCTGAAGCAACAGCATCTGGTTGATGGCCTGCGAGGCGTACGACCGGCGCATCACCTCGGCCACATGCCGACAGATCACTGGAGACCTTCTGCAGATCCGGAATACCTGGCGCGAAACCCCAAGCATGGTTTACACTAGTGCACTCTTGAATTCCGGACAAAAATAATTTGCGAAAAGTTTAATTTTGTTCCAAATACAGACTAGGCTAAATAATCCAAACAATTTATGCAGGCACAGACAATTTTTACTGATAATTTAAGGTCCAGCTGTTAACTCTACGAGACGTTCACATATACTGAAGCTATAGATTTTGGGCCTTGCCTAGCTCGGGTAGCTGAATGGGAAGTCGGGTGACTTTTGGGTCAGAGTCTACTATATGCTTTTTGTATGGCCTACTTGGATGGGCTTTGAACTTGGCTTTTGTATCCCAACTGTGATTTTTAGAAAGATCTCAATCTTGGTTAAAATAAAACATCGCAGATGACCTTCTTTCGTTTCGTTTATTAGTTTACATACTCAGCATAATCAATTAGGTACAATTCGTTCATTAGGTAATACTGCTTAACATTTGAGACACAAACTAGACACAGACACGTACGCATATCGAGAACATTTTTGGTAACATACATATTGGGTTTATTTCCATTTAGCCACTACGAGTACGAGTAGGTAATCCTGTATATAAAATAACAATGGCTATCGAACGCCTTCTATATCGCCCTTTAAGCACTTCGATCTAACAATTCTTGTACTTCGACAACGATTTGTATATGTAAATCGTCCTTTGGTTGGGTTGCCGTTGCTGTTGCCTTTGGGATATGTTTCGGTTAAAATGGCTTCAGATTCGATTCCTTTTGTTTGGTGGGTGTGTGTGTTCGATAAGAAAATATGCAGCTGATACGGGGATATATATATATATTCGAGGTTGAGATCGAGGGTTCAACAGAGACTAGACTTTACGTAAACTTTTAAAGAGTGCAACAATCTAAGGGTGCGCAGAGCACATAAGAGGCACGTTAGTTATTTGAGCAATTATAGCATAGAGACTAGAATGTTATACAGCTGTGAGTATCCATGAGTCCATGATCCTTGGTACTTCTGCCCGGTACTTTGGCATTCGTCAGCAATAAATCCCATCCCCCAGCTCGCCCTGAGCGACGTTTCTGGTACGTACAAAAGGGTCAACCAAAGTGCATTTCAACATTGGGCTTTCCTCAGTTATGAATTTGTTATTAAGAAATGTTTATGCTGAGGTGCTCATTGAATTTCAGAGACAATTATTATTTTAGGAATTCAAAAAGGTTTTCTACCTTATCACCCATGCGCGGTGTTGCCTAGTCGCACAGCTTATTATTTACAATAAAGAGATTTGAAAACTGTATGGAATAAAGAAGAAAAATAAGTCATTTAAAAGGGGATACCTAGTATATTATTTGTTACCTATACTCCCTGCCTATTATTCATAAAAACTGGCGTACCTTTCGGATACGTAATGTTTGTATACCAATTGAAGTTAATTCTCCCAAACAAAAAACAAACATTTAAAGCATTTTGAAATACTGAAAGCTCATGCGATTTAGAGGCTTTATGTCAGCTTATTGAAAAATAGAAACAGCTATCTATTACCTGTGGATGAGCATATTAAGCCCCATTTGCAGTTACTATTTTAAGCCGATTTAAATACACAAAAAGCAACCCATTTAAGCTCACAATGGCCTGCCCCTTTGCACGTACCTTATAGTAAAAACCCGTAAACCAATCTTAAAGTTTCAATCACAAAATCGTGGTCACGGTAACGGGCAGGCCATCAGCATTGACGGCCTGCTCCGTCTGCACCCGGGTGCCAAAGCTCTCCGCACTAGTGGCCTTGCTGAGATCGATGGCCGGCACGTCTTCGTCGTAGTCGGAGGCCAGCTCCTCCTCCGCCAGGTAGCTGCACTTGGCCGCCGCCTTCGCCAGGTGCTGCTCCTGCTCCTTCTGCCCGTGGAAGTAGTGGGTGCGGGCCATGTAGATGATCCCATCGTCCGTGTCTTCGTCGTCAGTGTGACGCAGCGGGTAGTGTCCGTAGCCCGCCTCGCATTGATACGGATTGGACTTGACGTGCACGTTCCGGCAACTCCCGCCGCAATTGTGGTGACTCTCGGCATCACCGCCATTGGCTCCATAGCAGTGGCCCCTGTGGAGAGAGTGACCCGTCGACGACTGACCCCCCGAGTGGGTTTGGGGATGGCTGTGGCCTTGGGAATGGGTATGAGTGTGGGTATGGGTGTGCACCTGACCCACGCCAGCCTGGGCGCTGCTGGAGTGGGCCACTGACTGCTAGATGTGTGAGTGCGAGCGGGCTATGGAGAGCGAGTAGGGACTGAGGTCCTTCTGGATCCGCATCGAGTCGTAGATGGGGAACTCGCAGCACAGGATGAACTTAAGGGCACTGGGCACCTCCACGTAGACGGCAGGCGGCACTGGGATCAGCGGTGACGTGGAGGCTTTGTACTTTCGGTACTCCAGCTGACTGTAAATGTTGGGGGGAATATAATAAAATAAATTTGTAGCAATTTGTTAATCGTGTATATGAAAATCTTCATCACAAATTAATGTTACAAAATGCGACAAAATTAACATTTTTTTTACATTTTGATTTGAATGAATTAATTCTAAGTTATTAATGTTACGTACTCTTTGTACTTCTCATCGGCACTTCGTTCCCTTAGCGGAATCCCGGACAGGAAGAGGATGATCATCGTCGTAAAAATGGGCGAGGCAATTGCCACCCACTCGTGACCGCTGATTACGTTTAGCGATATGGCGAAGATGCCCCACCAGATGACCACCTCGCCAAAGTAGTTGGGATGCCGCGACACGCTCCACAAGCCTTTAGGAGATTGTCCCATTAAGATTGCACTGAAACCAATAAGAGTAAAGAACTCACCATCGTTGCAGAACTTGCCCTGATTGGCTGGATCCTGCCGGAAGGAGAACTTTTGCAGATCCGCATAGGTCTCCGCCAGCAAACCCACAATAAACATGCCCGTGCCCGTGGAGTCCAGTGTGGTCATGGTCTTGGGAGCATGTGGCTGTGAGTGGCGTGGCGAGTTGATAATTATAACAGGCAGTGACACAATGTAAACCCAGACGGCCTAAGGTAAGTGGAAGGAAGTTAATAATATTATATGTAGTTAATAGGTTTTTATTTCTTCCTTATAGTTTAAACGTATTTCAAAAACTTAGAAAAATGTGGGGTAAGCCAACATATGTTTAAAGGTTAAGCCTATTCAATTATAAAGTGTAAGTCCAATGCTTATTTAGCTCTAATATTTAGCTTAAAAATATATAAAGAATGATCTGTACCTTATTAATGCCCTCCTATTTAAAATACTAGTTAGTAATGCTAATTTAAGCTTTAATTCTCATATCCAATTCAATTAAATGTTATAAACCTCAAACTCCTGTCATAAAGCTGAGAGATGCCTTGATATAGTTCACTTTTGCCAGATTTCTCAAATTGGCTGTGTTTCAACTGCAACAAGTGATTGAAATTCGGGTGAAATGGGAAATAAATTCAGACAAAACGATGGCGGGACATGCCACATGCAGCACGCCACGAAGGACGGACTGCAGTCGTTCACCATTCCATACCCTGGAGCATCACCAGGCCACCACCCACCACCCCACAACGTTTAGCAGGCGTCGCCCACATGTGTCATGTCATTCTGCCACAGAGAATGGCGTTTTAATTGTTGGCCTGAATGTGGGTGCCGGTGTGGGTGGGTGTTGGTCTGGGCCAGAATCACATGGAGACCGGTCTGCTGACGGTGGCATTTGCATGGGGCCAAGTTTGGGCGGACGACAAGTGCTGAAATATGAAATATTCACAACCTTTGCGCACGTGTCAATTAGTGACAGTTTGATTGATTTTCCACCTCCAAGTTGAAGGTTCTGTCATTGAGAGCGAAATTGAAAACTGGCTGACGCAACTGATTGCCCTAACCTCGTGCCCCCTGCACATATATGTACACCTGTTCTCTCACCTGGAATGTCCAGAAGACCGCGTAGCGTATGATGTTGCGGCGGGTATCCTCGAACTGCTTGTCGCGGCCCAGCTTGACAATCCTGTAGAGCAAGTATCCGGAGAGCCGAGCGCCCCACAAACAGACGAAGAGGGTAACCATCAGCTGGCGACTGTCGTAGGCCTGGAGGAGAAGGTTGGTAGGTGGTCATGGTTAAATACATAAATAATAATATTTTATATAAAAAGCATTTATTTCAAATAGGATGGAGCTGGTTATTGTTTTTAGCTGTATTGCCAAAATTTCCAAATACTAAAACTAAATTTTATATACATATTATAACTTTATTCTAGAAATCTAGAACTAAAACACGTGGGAATAGGCTGCCTTCTGAAACCGCAGGTTATCCTTGCCAGCTTCTTGCCTTTATTACGATTTTTTTGAATTTAGTTAAAGGTCACGTTTTGATCCTTAGATAAATTTATTCTTAAAGACATATTTCCCTTATTTTTAATAATATTAAGTCATCAGTCTTGGCCATCACAAAACTTAACGTAACTGAGCAACTTGTAAGTGATTTCCAACCTGCATCAGCATTCGACCTTTGCTACAGAATGGAATAAGTAAAGTTATTTTTCGAACCTGTGCTATTTCTACCTGTCTGAATATTAAATACACAATTCCTCTGAAATGCGGTCTCAGGTTGCTGAATTTGTTGGAGAATTTTATTTTGGCAATAAAAGTGTTGGGTGGGAGTAAGCGGATCACGTTGGCATCGCAATAAACATTTAGTGGTTGCCATTTGGGAATGAGTTATTCTCGGACTCGGGGCAATTGGGGGAGGCTCCGCAAAAGTTCGAGTTCAAGGCTGAGACTGTTGCCTTGGCTGGGAAGTCCCTCTCGTAACTATTCTAACACCTATCTCCGCACTAACAAAGGCATTTCCCTCCTGGTATCTAGGGTATTTAGGGAGTCGTCCTCATGTACGTCAAAGAAAAACGTACAAAAATTCATTGGCCAACGAGCAATTCGCACGAATTTACTGGTATATTTTTGCATCGTCAGAGGAGAATTGTTCTTGTGATGTTTTATTTTACAAAACCACTTTCGGTGGTCATGCAAATTTTGCATAAATAAAGTGAAGCACGCACGAGTGCAGGCGGCGGCTCTATGCTTTCAGCTGCCCCCTCTTAAAGTGGCCACGGGGCAGCAGCTGGTGGGGATTGGGGCCAGGGAGTCCATGGATGGATGAGTGGACGGGTTTGAGTTGGTTCAATAATGAATGAGTCCCGGACTGTGCACTTTGCATATTTATAAACGGCATTGAGCGAGCGGCAAAATGGAATCAGAAATGCATTTCGCACGGAGGAGTGACGCCCCTCCTCGCAAGCGGCTCATGAAAAATGCACGGAAAAATTGTTAAATTGCTTTGTCAATGGCAGCTCAGGCTGCTCATGACCGTAACCGCAGCCAAAGTCACTTCTGGAGGATGAGGTCATGGCGAGGATACGTTGAGGCCGAGCCCGGCAATTTATTGAGTGCGCCTCGACTGATAGTTTAATGGGTTTGTCGTTCGGCGAGGCGGGCATGATTGCCTATTTTGCTGTAGTTTGATTGAGCTGCCTTTCAGCCGGGTCTCGAGCCATTTTATCGCTCGACTTATTAAGCGAGACTGAACGGCGATAAACCATAGCCAGGCGACTGCATACAGCGGCAGTAAAGCATTTTTATGGCACGGACACACAGACACCGACACACAGCACGCTGAACAAGCAACAACAGCCACAAGCAATGGCAGCACTTCCGTTTCCGCCCGACGTCGCATCGTGCGCCCCCTCCCCCATCTTTCCGCCTTCCCCTCTTTAAAGGAAAATATTTTTCATTGCCAACTCAATTTCAGCTGGCAGCTGACAGCCATTTAAATTTAATCGACGATCGATATTGAATTTAATGCATTCGGCGTTTTGGTCTATTGTCACAAGTCACAAATTTGTGGAACTGAAAATTAATTGAACATAAATGCAAATCGAGCCGCAGTGAAACTCTTGCGTGTGCAATTTTTGCCACTTAGTTATTTGTTTGTTTGTTGTTTTTCGTGTGTTTGTGTTCAGGGCAGCAACGACTGCAACATCAGCAGATAGATGCGAATTTATTTCTCAATTTGCTGGCCAAATTGGTATAAGCCCTTTAACAAGCTTTCATGGGCTATTAAGTGAATCGATACTGTTGTGGGCGTTAAACAAAATGGAAATGTGGAAAAATGGAAACTGAAACTAGAGCTTTTACGGTCTTTGTCTTGCCTCCAACATATCAAACTGTAATCGGCTCTCTCCAATTAATAAAATCCTATTTTAAAAGGAGCTTCAATGACCGCAATAGATGTGCTAAAAATTATCTTTAATACAAGCAGCTTTTAGCAATTAATTGTTTGCATTTACAGCGCCTTGAAAAACGATTTTGAAAGAGATATAAAAGGTTAAAGCGCAAGCTATTTTCCATATTTAATATATGATTTTAATTTTGTATTAAAGCGGGTGAAATTAACAACAATATTTTAAACACTATTTTTATTAATAGACCATATTTGTAACGATTTTAAATATAACAAACTAGTCATTAACAGGTAAGTGTCTTGAATGAAATAGCATTAACATTGTTCACTTTTTGATTTATCTTAGAGCATTTTCTATTTACAAAGTAAGGCAATCATTAAAATCTACTATGCTGGTATGAAATATTAATTTATTGCAAAGTGTCAACAATTAAGATAAATATCATTTCCTCCAGGCGCAAACTGACAACAAGAGAAAATTGGAAACAACATATCTCATTCATTATTGCTTTAATAATAACGGGTTTTCCATTGATGACTTATGTATGTATGTTCCGTGCCTAAGGCAGACAAGTGCCAACACCTGCGTTTAGGTTATTGATAAACTTTTGTATAAGAAAAAATGTATAGCCAATTTAGGAATTTAAGCTAAAGTTTTATATTCTCAGATAAGTAGCCTTTTGTGGCCCATTGTCTTCAAGCCAGAGACTTAAATATCTCTTCATTTATATTCTTAATTAAGAAGCCCTAGGCATAAACAGGACTGGCGGTGAACATTATTTTCCCCAGGAATGCCCTGCTAATGACAGGGAAAATTACAAAAGTGGCCATCAAGGCAGATTAATTAATTGAAAATTGTGGGAAATCTCCGGCCTGCCGGAGCAATCACCTTCAAGCTGCCCGCAAATAGCGTTAGTTAGCTGCTTAGGCAGCGTGTTAGGCTGGCGGAAGGACACGCCGACAGGCGGATTGAGGACCCTCACGATGCCAAGGTCATGCCACAGCCGAGCTCTACAGCTGCCACGGCAACAGCGGCGCAGATACGGCAACAAATACGACATGGAACACACAGGCGGCGAACACAACAAGAAACAACAGCGAAATGTGGGCCTCGATGGGCGTAACCTTTTGTTTGTCGGCAATGGATGTTTGCCTCTGCGCCGATGTTAATGTGTGCGTATGCGAAGCTCAGTTTTCAATGTCAGCAGCCGAAACCACCACCAGCCACCCTGCCAGCCCTTGGACCCTGGCCCTTGCCAAGAACCCTTCACGCTCAGTTGTGTGACATGTTTATGGCCACGTTTAAAGTTTACAAGATTTCATTTTCAGAAAATAATATGCACAACAATGGAACCCAACGACTAACACCGCCACAAATTTCGCTTATTTGTTTTATATCTTTCATGTTCTGTCTAACAAAACTTTCCTGCCACTGACAAATGAATATAATATTTTTACCACATCGTTTCGTTATTTTTAAGCTTTCGATAACGGTAAATATTTGTTATTTATGGGTATTGAAAAACTTTATTGCCTTCGAGCATCTGACATAGCAATTAATTATTATTTTTGACTGTTCTATTATTAGAGAATTTGCATCAGTGATTTATTTGTGGAATGGAATTGTATGTTTTTTTTATAACTGAAAGTTATTTATTATTGTCACTTAAGTTAAAAGAAATACATCTGTTAGCAACCAAGTCAGCGCTTATTTCAGTGCTATAATTCTATTTAAGCCTTTTTTACCAAAATACAATCAATATACTGCGAACTACCTAAGTTTTAACGGAGTGTGTGGTAAAAATCTAGCTTCAAATGATGGTTATTTACTTTGAAAATCGAATTCAATAAAAATTTTCCTAAGAACCTTGTTTATTGCGGACCTTTTTCAGGAAAGTCGTATAGTTATTTGTTAAATTAGTGACACCAGCTTGCTAAATAATCACCTAATTAAAATACACCGACTTTTCAGCTGCGGAACTGCAATTAACTAGAAATATGTTTACCATTTCTAGTGCCTTATCTTTAGGACAAAAATTCCTTTTACAACCTATAACAGTTGTTGAATATTTAATTTCCACTCACCTTCGAGGGTCGATCGATTTGGCCTAGGAAAAACGTGAGCAGCGAGATGATGATGAAGTTGACGCCGCCGGCAAAGTCCGTCAGCTTGTCCATGTGCAGCATGGAGTTGACCAGGAAGAAGAACAGCTGCAGGCTGCCCACCACAATGGCGCTGATGGCAAAGTGATCGTAGTCCAGCACATTAACGGCCATTGTTGCGATGCGCGCGGGTTTGCCCTTTCAACTGGCTGGCTAGCCCTTTTTCACCGTCTGCTCAGCTTTGTGGTCCTGCCGGCAACAGGTACACTCGTCCCCCTCGCGCTGTGCTTTAATATTGCAAAATGTTTTGCCTTCACATCGCTTCACTCCCACTTTGACGCCACCTCCTCCCTGGATGTCCACGTTGCTCCTGCTGCCAGCCCGTCCTTACATTCTTTGAACAGGCAAATGCGGTGGCTGAGTGGGTGGCGCTGGCTACCAGCCAAGGATTCTCTCTCCCTTTTTTTCGGGGGGAGGGAGAGGGAGGTCGCTTGTTGATTACGTATTTATGTGATGATTGTTTATTTGGGGTCGGGTCGGGTAGCCTCTGCAAAGTGCAATAAATAATGCAATTTGTACAAGCTGTGGCAGCTCCAAGTTATTTGCTAAATGAAAACTTAATTCAATTTTTCGCGCTCAGCGCCACGTAAGTGGTGTATCCCACCCGCCCCTGAGTTGTCCCCCTTTGTACCCATTAGCTTTTCAGGCACAATTTTAGCATAACCGCCTCGACATGGCAACAATCTCAAGCCCTTTTCAGCCAGCCATATGTGTGCATTGAGCCGACAAATCGTTGGCAAAACGGAGACTGGAGCAACATGCTATAATTGTCATGGGCGGTTGCAATTAAAAGGGGAGATTATATTTATTAAAAACATTTCCAGAAAGTAAAGTAATACTGAACTGAAATGTTTCAGAGTTGTTAGTATGCATATTCCTACAGTTTTTATTATGTTGTGCTTAACTTAATGTATAACTTCTTTAATGTGCAAAGCGGTCTAAACCCCTTTTTTTCTAAATTCGTCCGCCCCTGATTCTGGGTGTGTGTGTGCTCAAATGGTTTATATGGCACATACTTGAGTTGGCTGGTTTAACTTCTTGAGCCTTTATTTGCCTCTTGCGCTTGACTGCATTTGCACTGCTCTTCCTTTGGACGAAGCAGCGTCCATCCGCAGTATCCCTTCTGGACCCCTTAAAGTCCACTCATCCCCTCTTCAATGGTCCTTGTTTGGGCAACAACATTTTCCTGCCTGCATACATAATTAACAAATGGAAATGGTTATCTATGCTGAGTGTCCTCCAGCAAATCTGGCCCCGCACAAGTGGGCCATGATGTTTATGGCGCTGCAGGTGGAAAAGCCGCAGGGAATCGATTTTCGGACAGTTTAATGGAGTCCCCAGGAGCTCTCCAAAAATTTACTGACGATGGATTTGCTCTGCTCGAAGTGACTGTTGAAATGTGTGGGGATTGCGCTGTGGTTTTTCGAATGTTTCCCCTACAAATTGCAACTCAATTAAATAAACATTTTTATGGATTTCCACGGGTCTTTTAATACACTCTTCTGGCATATCCTTGTCTTATTCGTGTTTGATTGGGCATTGGAATATTTATTGATTCGACAAGGTCTCGTTTAAAAATGACTACCCAATTCATATATATTAATATGAACTTACACGATATTTTGTATAACCTTCTGGGAATTATTTCATTTATTCACTGGCATTTATTTTGTTAATCATATTTGTAAAAGCGTAAAAAAATAATTGTTGAATGTAATTTTTGCTATTTCCAGAATTTTCTTTTTATTAAATGTAGGTTGCTTTTCAATCGAAATTTTAATTAATTCAACCGAAACTGCTTTTTTGATGGTAGTTTTATTTCCATCATAGTTTACCATATTAAATTTAAATACCGACGTTTAATAATATCACGTAAAATTAATAAAAATTCCGCAGAAGCTTTAATTTTTAATAGCTTAAGGTGAAATCAAATTAGTTCTTAGTTTAAGAACCCCATTATTTCCGTTCACTTTGCCTTTCAACGGCAATTATTCTGTTCTTTGCTTCGTTTTAAAACTATAAGTAGTAAATAAAGTTAATGGAAGCTGTCAAAACTTTTCTGCTGAAGAGTTTTTAATTATATAAATTAATTTGCACTTTTAAGCACTTTGCATCAAGTTGCCTGAGAGGACGTGTTATAATCCGTTGTGCAAGTTAATATTCAGAGACTTTGTATCAGGGATTTAATTGGGATTTGTCGCAGACTCTTCTAAAATTTAAGTTTAATTAAGGTACATGTGAACAGGTGCTGCCGAATATAATTTCCCAGAACGTAATTACAATTACAGCCAAGGTTAACTACAAAGGAATATCAGTTCAGTCGAGAGTGTCATTTTAATAATTTAATCATTTCCAGGATAATTAGACTTGACTTTCCGCTAATTTGCGAATAATCCTACTCTGGGTGGATTTTCACAACGCCCCCTGAGGCCCTCAAAGGTATGCAACACATTTCGCATTCGCAATTCGCCAAAGAAATGCATCAGCAAGGCACATTCATTAAAGCAACACCCGCGGCGCATTCAAGGCCCAAAAACAAAGGCAGCAGACGTGTTAAACTTGTGCCTCCATAGCCATAAGTAAAAAGGATGAACAAAAAATGAAATAGGAAAACACCTTAGTATATGCAAAAAGTCAGTCAGCTGTGCTGTTGCCACTTGGCTTGCTCCTCGCCTGTTGTCATTGTTGCCGTTGTTTGTGTAACTTTGACTGCAGTTTATGCACCGAAAAAAAATTCTAAGATACTAAAACTAGATTGTAACAAAACATATATATTTTATTTATTTTTATTTACAATTTTTTAATAATAAACTCTATCATTTCTAAGTATATACTATTGTTATGAATTCATAATGCATTTCTGTGTCGTTCTTTAGTTTATTTAAAAGACCTAAAATTACAAACTATTTCCCCTCGGTACCTTCCACTGCTTGCAGGGCGTGGAATCCCGGGATTCCGGGGACAGGGGTTTCCGGACTGGGGTTATTCGTAGCCGCAAGACATTGACAAGGTGTCTGCCAGGCTGTCACTCACACTCACCGCAGCTCGGTGCTGTTGTTTGTTCTTTTCCTCGTGTGGCGAAAGCTCAGGAGTGAATTTACATACCCGTCCAGAAGACAGAGGCCAGAAGCCACGACTCAGACTCGGATTCCTGCCATCTGCGCCCTGGACAAATAGTTGCCCCACAAGCTGTGCCCACTTTTAAACGCATTTTCGCGTGCTTTGCATTTTTTCGCCATTGTCGCCACCTTCTCTGTGTGGGCATTAAGGCATTCGAGCTATGAATTCACAGAATTGAACAAGAAAAGTCTAGATCGATGAGGGTGCAGTTTGGATACCCTGCCAAATGTAGAAATGGTAATTTTAAGAAGAGAATTTCTGACCTCGTTATTCGTGTAGCATTTACACTAAAAAGATTAAAGATTGGCTTAAAGAAAAACGTTATTACGAATTTTGACTTTCCAGAAAGCCATTTTTTTTTTTCGGGGCTGTTTATTTTGAATTCCTTTAGAAAGGTTCTAAAAAATAAGAATAACTTCCAAATAAATAAGAGTATAAACAATAATGGATATTTGGACCCTAACGATCTTTTTCTTTTTCCAGCAATTAAAGTGCAAAGAAAAACTCTCTTGGGATTGTTCAAAGACCTTTGCTAAAATCTCGAGAACCCTAATTTCACACCTTGTGCCATTTTCTTACATGTGTTCGGCATTAGCACTGAGCAGTCCCAACAAATTGAATATAACCCTCAACCTCAACCTATTACAACACTTTTCACGGTCGAGCCAAGACAATTCTCGATTTTCCGCGCGCGACAACTGCTCGTTGCTCCGGGTTTGGTGCCCTGTGCCGGTATTTGTTTTTCGTGGTGGGTACTCGTGGGTGTGTGTCTAGGTTAGTGTGCATTAGCTGTTGGCACTGCAATGGCTCCATGTAATGGAATTGGCTGCGGTTCAACGGTGCGTATGATTAACTTTATAACAGCCAAACGGCTGAACGGCAAAACGGAAGGCCAAAGAAGTTCCATTTAGCTGTAAAGCGATAACGATTGCTACCACTTAGTTGACTGGGTGTCGTCTGTTTGCCGTTTATGCTAATTGTTGTCATAGTTTCTGTCTCTGCTGATTGCCGCCCCGCTGTGCCACAGGCCAATTAGGCGTCATCTGCCACGATTTTCCGTTTTGTGTTGACTTTATTGATTGCCGGCTGAATTTCCCTCGATTTTTCCACGCCGCGCAATTAATGGTGTCGAACTTTTGTACCCGGAAAAGCCGACAAAGCTTAATTTAATTATACGAAACCGGGAGGATCTCATGCAGTTGCCCCCATTAATTAGTAACCGAGCCAGCCACGTTTGTTGATTTTGGCAAGCGAAAAGAAGGGTTCATTGTAACTAAAAGATATAATAATTAAACAAAACAAATTTACACTAAATATATTAAAAATCTCAAATCAAATTACTGCAAACTTTCCTTGAATCCAGCTTCAGCTTTAAAGTGAACGCTTGCAGCGTGATATCGTCTCAAGACGGCCTTGCTTCTATTCCCATTTCGCCCAAATGTGTGTCCATAGCAAAGATTCTGCCGAGTAATCCGACGAAATTGTTTTCTCATGGCCCAGTGAGATGGGAATGTATTAAACTAAAATATTCATAAAGTGCAACTCGTAGCCGAACAATTCAATAAAGCGGAATCCATATCGAATTGACTGCCACCGGCGGAAAATTTCCATAAATAACGAATTCTGATGGCTAGATTGGCACTTTATGTAATCCCACCGAACGCGACGCGTCGGCCGAAGACAAAGCGTGGGAATATTGCCTTAATGGTGGCTATACCATGGGCACCTTGAACTTGCTGCTGCTGGTTTTTAAACTGTGGTTTGCTTGGCCAAGGACCCTTTCGGGGCTAACTCAACGGGTGGTCGCCTCCAAGAATTATTGACGTTTTTTCAATTAAACTTTGTGTATTTATGGCTTTCGGTGAGTTCTATTTTTATGACTGTACGGGACGGAACAGGATAGGACGGGGCGCTCAACTATCCTGGTAATGTGTTTGCGTTTTGTGTCAATAGTGTAACTGAAGCCATTCCAGCTGGCTTGGTATACACATGTCCTGTGCTATCCTGTGGCAGATAAATAAATCGCACAGAAGCTAAACAGAAAAACAAGCGTGCACTGAGCAAAACTATTGTTTCATAAAGGAAACGCTTAACATTTTAGCAATTGCAAAGAAAATTACATTTTAAAAAATAAAAAATTATAATATAATATGTTTAAAGATAAAATAAAGCTTTATAAAAGTATGAAAAGAACTTAAGATAATGCTATGGACTAAGAATTTATCTTTAATTATAATTTGAAATACTTAAGATGCCTTTACAATTTTCCAGCAGTCTTTGGCCATAATTTCTATGATTATAAGTCTGAAAAAAAACTTTAAGATTGGTTTTCTTAACTTAAATTTGTTCTCCCTATTTATAAAAAAAAAATATATGGTACTTTTTAGTATTCAATAGTTTTTGGTTAGAAATTGTTCAAGTGTAGACGCACACGCACTGTTATGTACACCACAAAATAAGACATATACATGTAGATATATCTATATATACTCGAACGCTTATAAACAGACATTAGAGAGTGTCTTTCTGGTGACTTTGTCCGCCTTTTCCAGGTTGACACAAACGGGAAGTCAAGCGAGTTGGACACGCGCTAAGTTTTACAATTTCCCTCTGAAGGTCTTGGCGCCCACTTCTCTCTTCTCCCACAGAGACCTCCTCCCCCAAGTTCTCATGCTGCCAAACAAGTAACGCACATTTCCGTTTCCGCTTATGCCACAAAATGGCCAAAAGTGGCCGCCATTGATGGCCCGCTGATTAGTTACAGTTTTTACGTAGCTTCCGCTTGAGCTTAATTTCTCCTCGAGCTGCCGCTGCGGTTTCTTTTTATTGCTGCCCTCACACGTCACTCTTCACCCCGCTTGTTTTCGACTGCAGCCAGCATCTAACAGAGTACGAGGCGAAAACAAACCCCCCAGACGCCGCGCGCTTTTGGGAACGGAAAACTGCCCAGACAACCGACGATTTCGGACAGCATATTTGAAGATGGAAAAGCTAATGAAGATGGCATATAGCTTAGAGCCAACGGTTATCAATCAAGGCAGTTACACACGCACTCAAAGGACGACAGTAGAATTCCCAAGGAAACTTTAAATTTGTGTTTTAGCGAGCAACCGTCCAGCAACACCCACACGCCACGAGTTTTATTTTCCAACTGAATTATCAGCCAGTTTCACCAGACGACTACCCAAACAACCCCTGCAGCAGTGCTGCCAGTTTAACTTATTCCAGGCTAGATTTAGCATTTTTGAAAATGGAAAAGCTTATGAAATTTGCAACTAGCTTTTCCCCTTAGTAATAGCTTAGTTCAATATTCATTATTTGATTCGTGACTTCATCTTATTGTATAAATAAAGAATGAATGCTAGCATCGGCAGCCGAAGTTTGCATACCTCTTTCGTCAGCAATTGGATTATTGAGAATTAATCACATTGCAAAAACATTTGTATACATCGTATAAAAAACTAATTGTTACCTAAGCAATTCGCCCTAGATTTCAGAATATTTTTCCCTAAAATTAGGAAATAAACTTTCTTAAATCTAGGGCGATTTTTCTTTCAAACGAGTCCTAACTGATTCTAACATTCCTGTAATGAAGTGGCGGTTGCTCGCAAAAGTACACACAAAGCAAATCAGAAAACCTTGCCCTAAATTTAATAAAACTACGTAAATTATCCCTAAAACGTTTATTTATAGCGACTTTCGATGATTTTATGGTGCCTTAAAATAGTTTTAGGGCGTTAGTTATTAGAGCGTTTTTTTTTTGTAATCTAGAAAAGTATGGTTACCATCCATAATGGAAAGAACAACCGCGGCCAAAAACTTAAAAGTTCTCAAAAATTGTTTTTTTTTTTTCAACATACATAGTTACATTAAGAAATTTTTCAATTGGTCAAGTTTAATGGACTATTTCAAAATATTTTAATGTCAATCCTCGAAAATGAAAGTTTTTATTATTTTGATTAAAAACATCCGAACATTTATGACAGCTATTTAATATAGTCATCCGGTCCGGCCCGTTCCCATAGAAGAATGTCTCCAAAGTTTCATTCAGATAGTTTTAAAACTGAGGGACTAGTTTGAGTAGAAACGGACCGACGGACATTTATAAGACTTTCTTCTTTTTCTTTATGTAGCATTTGCACCTTGTGCCCCTTTGGTTCATCATTCATTCAGAGGGTGTGGATCTAAACGGAGCCTAGCTCTAATTGGAGGCTCAAGAAAGGGCCTCACCACTTTTACCTACCTTGGTTCATTAACGATCTCTCCTGAAATAAAAAATTATAAATATAGCAAACAAAATGATAATAATTAAAAAAATTACTAATTACTTATTTTACGTAATTCTCTAATTTAATTCTGAACATGCTCCGGCTACAAAATTCGTTAATTAAGATAGTTTCCCAGCAGATCTTCCGTTGGTTTAATTTTGTTCTATTGTCCAACTCCCCAGGAATCATTAAAATGTCGAAATATTATTTGGAAGTTCCCCTATTCTCCTTGATTCAAATCGCTGCCGGTAAAAATGACATATACGGTCACACTGTCCACGAAAGGAACTAGCATTAAAGATGTCAAATATTTTTAAAAATATCGTTTCGATGAAATTTTTTTGTGAAAACAAAAATAATAATGACGTTTATTTTTTTTAGTGTTTCCATATAAACAGAGAATTTGCAAGCAAAATGTTTTTAGAAGTTAAAAAATAATTATAATAATTGATGCTTCCCCCATAAAAAAAATATCAATTAAAAATATCGCAATTTCGATAGGCAGACAAAAATTCATTATATAAATAAACCATCTTTAGAAAAAAAGTTTCGATATAAACAACAACCCTAAGTGCATGTGAAATTACTTTAATTATTTATTTAATTAAAGTAGTTGCGGGCGAGTTCCTGCATCGGCGTCTCCGGTTAACCGGAATGGCATTGGCTCTTCGCGTGGCCCGGTTTGCTCCGGGTCCGGCTATTTTCTGGCCCCAAGATCGTCGGCGGCTGTTACACCTGTGCACCCTCACCACCACAGCCGCGACTGCCAGGTGAGCGCCCGCCGCCCTAATTAGCAATCGGCATTAAAATTCAATTACCTTTCAACAGCGATAACCTGCATAGGGCATTGTGCCGTCTCCAACCACAACCGCAGCGCAGGCAGTTCTCCGCGAAGCCCGCTCCCGCGGCTCCAGCGCAGATAAAGCGGAATGTGGCCGCCGAGATAACCAGCGTGGGCAAGGCCATCTATGAGACGGGCTGGGATGCCAACGCGCCCGTCGAGAAGCCAAAGAGCGACCAGATCAGCCGCAGCAACAGCTCCTCCCCGCCGCCGCCAGACACGAAGACGCAGGATGAGAACCGCAGGGAGCCGGACACTATCAAATCGAAGCGGGAACAGATGCGGGACAACATGCAGGACTACATTTTCACCCGCTACTTTAATTACGTCAAAAACTATGACAAGGTCCTCGAGAAGAACTTCCCCAAGGCCATGCAGCTGTACAGGGTGTTTTTTGACGGCGTCAAGGACTTCTTTGGCGACATGAAGCGCTTTCTGAAAATTGCCCGCATAGCCAACGACTCACCGCAGGGTATCCGGGCCCTGAATCGCCAGGAGCTGGAGCTGTATATGCAAATGCCGCGGGACATGATGAAGGTGGCGCCGGCTTTGATCGGCTGCTCCCTGCCCATGGTGGGCTACGCCTTCTTTCCCCTCGTGTAAGATGCGGCCAAGATTCGCTGCGGGAGTGTAATTGTAACGAAGACTTGTACTCCACAGTTTTTGGTACCCGCGCACCTTTCTCACTGCCCACTTCTGGACCCCGCAGCAGCGCTCCGAGTTCCAGAGCTTATACTTGAAGCGACGTTTGTCCTACAACAAGGCCGTCTTCCGCTGCCTGCAGGCCAAGCTCAAGGCGACGGCTAAGCACCCCAAGCATTTGGCCTTCGCTGACATCCTGGGCCAGCTCGGCAGTGGAACGCATCCGACGCCCGAGATGCTAATCGATGTGAAGGACATATTTGCCGATGGGCCCTACTCGTTGCTTGGAATGTCGCGGAAACACGTCGTAGGTTTTAGTCGGAGCACCGAATAGTCCAGCTACTTATTTGTTGTGTTCCAGAGATACCTAATCCATCTGCACGGCCTGCCCGGCAGCATCTTCAAGCGCCACCGACTGCACGAGCACTCCTTTCTCGTGCACTACATGGACCAGGCCATCAACCGCGAGGGCGGCGTCCACAATTTGACACCGGCTGTGTTGCGCTACTCCTGCTACTTGCGCGGCCTGAATCCAGACGGTATGAGCAATGAGGAGATGATCGAGTGGTTAAGAAACTGGGTCAAAGTGTCCACGTCGATACAGGGCGAGCATATCACGCTGTTCCTACACCTGCCCATCCTGCTGGGCTACAACCACCCCAATAACTGGAAGACCATTTATGGGAAACGCGATCCTCGAGCACCTAGTGCTTAGCTGGGCTGCCTTATCCGTGCTATATTTTCTAGACTGTGCTTTAAAGATTGGACTGTTAAGATCACTTTTGTTTCTTGAGAGCAAATAAAACTGTTGAAACCAAACATCGAGGCTTTTCCCTTTTTGAACCTAAACAGAAAAACAGGACGGTGCTCGTGTGTTTTTCCTAAAAATAACACTTTCTTTTATTTTCTCCATTGTGGTGGATTTTCATCAAGCAGTTACTTTCGTTAATGTTTTTACTTCTTGGCCGCGGCCTTCTTGCCACCCTTGGCCTTCTCGGCACGCAGACGCTCGCGACGATCCTTCTTCAGGACGCGGGGAGTGCCATCAGCCTTGGTGCGCTTCTTCAGTGTGTTGAAGGCGATGGTCAGCAGCTTGTTGCGCTGGCGCTTGGCATAACGCAGCTTGAAGCGGTCGAAGTCGTTCAACGAGGAGCGCTGCAAGTAAATTATAGGTTAATCCCTGGTTTGTTGCAGAAAGTACACACTTGAGGATTAGCTGAGTGTGTAATCAGATAAAATAAAAGTAGCTTCATTTATGTGTCAGCCGGCAATTCCTATCAAGAACTTTCAACTATCATCATTAACAGAGGTAAACAAATAAACAGAAAAGAAAATCTATATAAATTATATTTTTTCGTCTCTGTCCTCTACATTCCTCTACAAAGCGACTCCCCCTACGTACCTTGCAGATGTTTTGTGCCTTGACGGACCAGGGGCTGACCTTCCACTGGGCCTTCAGGTCGCTCTCCGTCCAGGCCTTGCGCACGATGCGCGTGGGCGCGGTGTAGGGGAACTTGATGCGGTACTTGGTCAGGTGCAGATTGTTCAATCTGTACTCCTGACGGGGAACGCCGGTCAGAGGACCATCGACCAGAACCTAGGGGAAGATAATCAAGTTGGGGGTTAATAGCAGAACCAAGACGGTGGTCCCGAAGGGCGCAACAAATGCCATGCTTGCTTGCTTGCTTTCAGTGGGTTAAACTAGCTTCATTTATGTGTCAGTTGGCACTTCCTATCAAGAAGACAAATTATCATCATGTGCAAGAGCATCGCAGTTGTGCATTTGGTTACCGCTCCCCGCGGAATTCCCTGGCGAAACGATATACTTACTCTGTTTTGGTCAATGACGTCGACAATGGCCACCAGGCGACCCTTCAGGGGACCGGCCGAGGCCTTGGCAATGCGACCAGTTTGTACGAATCTCTCGAAAGGCTGCAAGAGAAAAATTCATCAGAATCGTCTCAAAAAATAACAAATTCAGGGATGCATGGCCAGCGCGTTGCTTGTTGTCCACCACGTGAGATATTTGGAACGCAGTTTTCCCAGGCAATTTATCGGCTTTTGAGTTGGCTTCTATTCGCACACGTTCAGCGCACTGACCCGTCCATTTTACGATAGCATTTAATTCAACGCGAGCGGCTAACACCGCCTAATTTTCACATTTTCAACTGATTCAAATTTTGTTGAATCTTACCATGACGCTAACCGGAAAGAAAGAGAAGGAAGGAACATTTTTGACAGCTCTGTCGCAACATGGCGTTGGTGTTGCTGAACGCAGGGTTGCATTTTCTATTGTAATCTCACAACACTGTTTACCCGATTCGGATTTTACAGCAGTATGGCAACGCTGGTTGCTCGCGTCTGTCAAAAATATCGAAAAATCGTTTGCGAGCAAAAAATATCGAATAAATATGGGAAAATATCGATATATTGGTAAGTATCAACCAGCGTTGCCAATTTAGCTATTTCCCCACTAGATCTGACGGTTTTCAAAAGCGAAATGCAGGATAAATTGGAAACTAGCGGCTAGCGGGGAATATAGCTTTCTTCAAAGCAAAATGCATTTTTTTTTAGCTTTAACATCACGCTTGGTTTGTTCTTTCCGATTGGCAAATATACAAAAGGGAAAGACTATAAGAGTAACTAGGACTTACAAATAAATTCTTAGAAGGAAAATTTGAGAAATTTAATAAAGGAATAATGGATATTTATCCTTAATTTACAATATCTTAATTATATTAAAAATCTGGAAAAGGACAGTATATCTATTTTTTAATAGTTTCTTATTATTTAAATTTTTATTATTTTAATGCCCTTGAAACGCAGTATATAATGAATATTCTAAAAATTACGATTTGCTTTATATACGATATGGTGTTACTTCAAGACAGATTTTGTTTTTTTTTTTTAACACAATTGAATACCGAAATTAGTTTTTTAAATTAAAAAAGATTTATTTTAAATTTAAAAAGTTTTCTTTTAATATTGAGTGTGGAGCACTTGAGAATATATACTCGTATGGAAAAATGTACATATTAATTAAAGACCCGTATTTAGACGACGAGTTTTTTCATTTATTCGAATTTATTTTTTATGCTTAATAATATATGTCTGTTTTCTAAGCTTTTTATACCCTTGCAAGGTATTATAATTTCAGTCAGAAGTTTGCAACGCAGTAAAGGAGACATTTCCGACCGTATAAAGTATATATATTCTTGATCAGCAATAGCCGAGTCGATCTAGCCATGTCCGTCTGTCTGTTCGTCCGATTATACGTAAACTAGTCCTTCAGTTTTGAAGCTATCTGAACGAAACTTTGCCAGATCGGACGATTATATCATATAGCTGCCATAGGAACGATGGGTAAATTTTTAGATGCAGCAGACGAAGGGAAATGTTTTTGAAAATATTGCAAATCAAGCATTAATGCAAAACTTTCAGATTTACACGCTCCAAAACGGCCAGGCACAAGGCTTCGTCCTTCGATTTATAAATCTAGTGTTATTTTTTAGCTATCTTTCAAAGTTTTTGGCGGTTTCTAGCTATTTTCATTGGTTAGTTTTGCTTATGACCTAAAGAGTTGGCAACACTGGTATCAACCTAAAAATAAACAAAATATTGAAAAATATACAAATCAAAGGCAACAATTTCTTAAAACAGGAAATATGGTTTACATACACTTTCCTAGCAATCTCACAGAGGAGGAGCAGATGCTGCAGGCCAAATATCAGAAGCTCAAAAAGAAGGTGAGTGCTGCACTGCAGCCATAAATCAGCATTTGCCAGCTAAAAATTACCTTAATTCTACAGAAAAAGGCTCTGCAGGCGCACAAGGCACCGAAACCGGAGCCGGAGAGTTCCATGACCTTGAAGCGGCCCACGGATGCACGCGATGCACGGGAGGTGGCCCGTAAGCTGATCAAAAGCGGCGCCATTCCCGCTATCCAGAAACAGCAGACGAAGCAGGATCAGACCTCGTTCAAGCGTCCAAAGGGCCAGGAGCGTGCTAAACGCTCCACCTCGGAGACCAGCTCCTATCAGCCCTTTTCCTCTACCCAGAATGACGTCGCCCAGGAGACCATTATCAGCGAGATCATCAAGGAGGAGCCGCGCCGGCCGACTCCCAATCTGTACCAGCACTTTGCCACCGAGCGGGATCGGGAGGAGCGCGGACTTCCTGAGAAGGTGCCAATGGACACCACGCCTCCGCCAGAGAAGCCGCGGGCCGGCAATACCATTTTTGTGTCGGGTAACAAGGTCACCGAGGACTTCCTCAAGAAAACATTCAACGACTACGGCACAATAGTGAATGTATCCATGGAAATCGAAAAGAGGTAAAGATTAATTACTGGCTAAACCTACGAAATTGTGGGTAAATTCAAACTTTTTATATATTTCCATTGTCGAAAATCCCTTTAAAATATTAGTTTAATGAAATTTTAATTCAAGTTTGCAGAATTTAAATCATAAAAAGAAGATTAAGAAGTATTATTGATGAAGAAGAAGACGGAATGTGGAATATCCTAAAATTCAAATTTCTTGCAGTCGCGGCTTCGTTTCCTTCGCCAAGCCCGAGTCCGCGGATAGGGCCATTGCTGAAATGCATGGAAAGAATGTGAACGGCATCAATTTGCAGGTGCAGCTGGCTAGACGTCAGCCCCAAATAGAGCCCATAAACGATGCCTCTTCATCCGCTGTCTGGTCCTCAATCGGTGAGTACTGGAGCGTGTTTCTATACTATCTTTATAGTATTTACCTTATTTTCTATATTATCTATTACCTATTTAGCTGCCAGCAAATCTCAGAAGGGCAGTCACAAGGATCATCGTGAAATGGTTTTGTACAACGAGGACTTTTTGCTTTAAGCCATCAAATCATATATATATCCGGTACCCATAGACAAAATCAAAACAAAACTAACTATCTAACCGAAAGCATCTCCGACCCCAGCATCACAAGGCGAGACGATCCTAGTCATGTCTGTCCGTACGAATAATGGTGCCCTAAAAAATCTTCACAAATGCATTACAAAGCTTTAATTAAATTTAAGTTATTAAATTTAATTTATTAGGCAGAAACAATATGACATCATCATATTTATGTAGCTAAATCAAAAATTTTTTTTTTTAGAAAATTGAGTTTAGCAAATTTTTTTCCCTAACCACTGTTTATTTTTTCAAACACAAATGCAATATAGCCCTGTGGCTGTACTGGTGCGGAGCACTGCTTTAGAAGTTAAGTTGACAATAATTTTTTACTTATTTTTTTCAATTATGTTTACAACAAATTAACATTTTTTTTTACTTTTTTACTTTTTTTTTTACTTAATCAAATCCTTGGAAAGCTGCTTTAGTTATTTTTTTTAACTCCCGAAGCTTTGGGTACCGGCTATAGCACAGTCGAGCAGACTCGACTGTAATTCTCCCAATTATTAAAAAATAGTTTCCAACCTCCCCTCCCTATCTATTAAGAAAAACACATTTACTTTATTTTATAATTTTTTTGCTTTATTGAAAATACGCTTCTATATATTTATGTATATATGTTCCCTTTCTGGCTAAGTACTCGCATTTCAAATTATATAACGTTTTCAAATGAATTCAATGAGAAAAGAGTGTATGTTTGTATATTAATTCCTACGTTTTTGGTCTAAATTAAACAACATTTTTGTTCAACAATTGAATCTGGCGCCTCGCTTAGCCGGGTATAATAAATGATCAAACAAAAGTACGTTTTTATTAGAGTTAGAGTTATCCCAGCTCCTCCTCGGCCGCTTAAAACAGACTCGAGCCCAACTAAGTCGTCTAAGTACATAGGTAATACATGGTCGTTGCTCCTATCCTTTTGTCGCTAAGGATCTCATCTCTATTTCGCTGCTAAACAATGTTGAAAAATGTTCCTCTATATTTCGGGTTAGTACAAGTTAGATGTCGGTATGTTGTGTCTGATGATGATGGATCAGTGAACTGGGATTCCGGTTTCTATTAAGTTGTGTGACTAGTAGCTCGGGGGCGGGCACGTCCCTTGCCCACAGCCCAGCGCCTTCCGCCTCCATCGGCGCACCTTTCCTCCTAAAGTAATTTCTCGTTAGTATCATTAAGGCCTTCAAGTTTCGAGCGGACCACCTGGCCGCGTTAAATTCGTTTCTTCTCCCACCAAGATCCCTGATCTCTTGGCCAGATTCGATGCTCCAAAATGCAAAACCGCCCCAAAAGGATTGTGTAAACCAGCAGCAGGAGGTGGCTCCCCACAGCCCCTCACGTCTGCCTGCCCTCGTTCCCGGGCGGATTGAAGTAGTCCCAGTGATGCGTGTGCACCTGTCGCCCTGTCAGCAGGAAGATCAGCACACCGAACGTGATCAGGATGAAGAGCACCATCAATGCGGACACGTTGCGTGGCGCCTGCTGTGGCTCCACTGCCTCGCCGCGCACATAGTGCGTCAACTGGTTAATGATGTTCACCAGCTCCAGGCTGCACGCCGAGATGAATTGCCGGCCCGCCTGAACCACTGTCTTGGGCTGATCCTCGTCGTACTCGTCATCCGGTGGCTGAGTGGCGCTCCTGGTGCGCGAGCGTCTCGACCGGGAGCGTGGTCGCTCCACTAGCTGCTCTTCCAGTTCCGAGCCGGACTCCTCCTCGAGATGTTCTTGGGCGACGTGGCGTCGTCGACATTTGTGCGGTGCCTTGCGATCTGCGGCGGACGAGGCTTCGGCCTGCTCCGCCTCGGCGCTGCGCTGCAGATTGTAGAAGGCCAGCGGAGCCAGAGACTGCAGGTACTCGACGCTCGGGTATGCTGTTGGTGGCGGTGGCAGTGGCAGCAGGCCCGCCTCCGTTTGAGTCTGCTCGTCGAGATTGGCGATAGGCGGCGCTTGTTCGGTGGTCTTGCTGTGGCGTGGCGGCTTGATGGGCTGCTCCTTTTCGGAGGTGGCCGGTTCGCTGCTGGGCTGCCGGCTGGTCTGGGTCTCGCTGGTTAGCAACGAAGTGCGCTGCTCCCGCTGAACCCGTTCCACAATATCGTCAATAAATCCAGGCGGCAGCTCGATGTTCTGGACCACCAACTGTCCGGACTTGCACTGCAGATCGTCGGCCTTGATCTGGCCACCGTGGAGCTGCGACACTTGGATCTGGCCAGCTTGTAGGGCATGGACTCTCAATCGTTCCACCTCCAAATCCGCCAGGCGACTAGGCAGTTGCGGTTCTGGCGCGGATTGCACCGACTGAATGGGCGTGAGTTCGCGGCTAGAGTGCTCGGCAATCGTTAGACTGGCGGCTGCGGTGGGTTCCAGGGCGGTAGTGGACCTGCGCCGCGGTGGTGGCAATGGTACCACCTCTGGCTCTGGCTCCTCTTCTTCCTCATGACCGTAAGCGGGTTCGGTGGGCAAAGTGGCTACGAATTTGAGCTCTACTTCGGCCTCGGTGGGTTCGCTGGCGGTGGACTTCTGAATGGTCTCAACGGCTGGGATCTCGGGCTCAGACAGAGGCTGTTCGGTGTCGGAAAGGAGTGTGCGTTCCTCTTCGGAAAGAGTGTGTTCTTCCGCTGACAACGGGTGCTCATCCTCTGACTGACGATATTCGAGCTCTGAGGTGGCTTTCTCCTCTTCGGATTGCTGATATTCAATCTCGGAGGCGGCAGGCTCTTCCTCGGAGAATGCTTGTTCCTGATCCTGTTCCTTTTCCTTCTGACGGTAATCGGAGAGCTCCTTCTCCATGGCTTCTTGTAGCTCCTTCTCAAGGGCTTCCTCCAGTTCCTGCTCTGTTAGCTCTTTCTCCAGCTGAGCCATTTCCTCCTCTTCCTGCTCCGAGTACTTTTCGTCCTCGTACTCACTGTCTCTCAGCGTGCGCTCCACTTCGTCGTCCTCCAGCCGGCTTTCGTAGTCGCTCTCCAGCTGAGCCTGCTGTAGCTGCTCCACCGCAGCATCCAAGTCTGCGGAACTGGCCGCATAGTCGCTCAGGACCACCTCACCGCCGTGCTCCTCCTCCTCAACGTCGGACTTGCTTTGCACAGAGCTGTCCGAAAGCAAACCCTCGCGTCGCAGCTCCTCCTCTTCACGCCGCAGGTCGTCGTCCTCCAGATCAGCGGCACTGATGGGCCGCACGATCAGCGAGGCCTGCACAGCGGCATCATCTTCCCCAGCCGACAGACTGGGCGTGGGCACACGCCGCTCGATCACCACCGCCGACGAAGGCGTCTGCGGACGACTCAGCGACTTGGAGCGATCCGCTTGGGAAGACGCACGAGATCGCTCCGACATGCTGCGCTGGTTGGCGTCCCGGAATCTTTGCAGACCCTTAGCCAGCTGCTCGTCCTCGGTCAGCACTCGGGCGCCATCCACTTCGTCCGGCTCCTGGGCAGCTTCAACGCTGCGCAGCAGATCCTCCAGGGTCTTGTTGCCTGATCCATTGGAGCGACGAGGCTCTATGATCTTCATGTCCTCGGTGATTTCGAACTCTTCGCACACAAAGTCATCGGGCAGTGGATCCGTTTGCGTGGACACCTCCACTTCGAACTCACCCTGGTCGTAGCTATCACCCTGGCTGGAGCTCGCCACATGTTCGCTTTCGTCGTAGCTGTCCAGGGTCTGGCTGCCACCTCTTGCGGAACGCTTCTCGCGCGGAGGACGCGGTGGCGGCGGCAGTGGGCGGAACTTCATCTTGTTAATGATCTCGCCCGACTGCAGATTGGCGCGCGGCGACTCTGGTCGCCCCAGGGCACCCGGCTCCTCGTAGTCATCCTCCTCCTCCGGCGGCTGCACCTTCTGCTGCTGCTGCTTCTGGGACTCGTAGCTAGGGAAAAGGGTTTGAGGTGCGTCATTAGATAACATCATGGGCTTGGGGATTAAGGGTCAAAACTGAGCAAAAGCCAAAGGCAAGAATATGCTGTGTCTGTGTGGTGGGTTCATGGTCTGCTTTATTGTGTGGAGTGCGTGTCTCGGGTGGATCGGATTAGTAGCCTTAGCCTAGTCTAGGAAACTCGGCTGCTTAGCCTAAAACTTAACGGCAAACGAAAATAAAATAACAACTTAACGAAAATAATGCATTCGCAACAAGTCAACGAAAACAAATCATTAGGTCAAAGCTCCAGGGGCAAAACCCTCTCTCTCGCTCTTACTTCGACTTGATCATCTGGGGGATCTCGTCCAGACTGGCCGCGGATCTGCGACGCGGCACCAGCGGCGAGTCCTCCGTGGGCACGTACTGTTGCGGCGGCGGTGGACGAGCTGGCGGCGGGGATCCCCGCGAGCCGCGAATGCTGGGCAGCGTGGCAAAACGCTCGCCCGGCGACCGGGTGAACTTCTTCCGACGGGCAGGCGGCGTGGGTTTGGGCAACGACTCCTTGCGCACCACCGCATAGCTGGAAGCGGGCAAGAAAGCAACTCCTAGCGAACTGTTGTTCCAGATCGAGAATGGGCATCTCCTACTTACCCATCACTCTCCAACATGTCGATGACGAACTTCTCGTCGCTCTTGGTCCTCGGCACCCCCTCCTCGTTGTCATCCAGCTCGGGCCTCGTCTTTGTGTGCACGTCCAGGATCAGGGACTCAGCGCCGCGCGATGTGCGGTCGTCTTCGGACCGCTGCGTGCGGCCCGATGCTCCGTCCGTAAATCTGTCCGGCGTGGCTAGCGGTATGTGACGATATTCGTGCTCAGTGCGATAAACAATTACCTGGAGAGTGGAAAGTCGAGGAGAAGGTTCATCAAGACTTGTTTCGGACTAGGTATTAATCAGGGATTGATTGAATCCTTTAAAGAAGAACAATTTCTACTTACATCTTCGTGTGGCTGCAAAAAGGTATTCGATACTGATCTACCACCAAAGCCGTTGATGAACGAGTCCGCATCCTTTTCCACGGATGCGTCCCTTGTGCGTTTTTTCTGTCGCCTCGGTGCCTGCGGACGGGTCTGCTGTCGCTCCTTCTCTAGCTCCTCCTGAATCATCGCCGCTGCCCTGCCGCCAATGTTGAGGTTATTGAGCGCCTGCTCCGAGTCCGTCGTGGCCGGCTGATCCCTCACTGGGGGCCGAAGGTACTCCTCGTCATCGTCGAAGTACTGGATGCTGCTGCCGCCATCCGCCATGGGTATGTCCTGGCTGCCCTCGATGGAGTATTTGCTGCGACTGCGGGCCTTGCGAAGTGGTCGCTTCGGCGTAAACTCGCTGCCGTTCTGCGACATGGACAGATCGTCGCCGTAATCGCTGCGTTGGAACTCCTGCGAGTCGAATTCCGGCTGGTAGTTACGGTGCAGGCGACGTGGCTTGGCTGGTGGCACATCGTAGTCCGCGAACTCTGCCGGGACCTGCTCTGCGGAGTAGCCGACATGCTTCAAGGCATTGGGCATGTCGTACCCCTCGCGAATGGCCTCGCTGATGTACTGGCGCAGCTGGATGTTGTCCTCAGAGATGCCGCGCTTGCGCAGGAAGAACTCGTCGTCATCGATGGGCTCCATGACCACCTTCTTGCCGGAGCTGGCCGTGGATTGTGCGTCCTGCAGATCGTGGAACTTGTAGAAGCCAGCCTCAGCTTCCAGTTCGGCCTTACGGAGCAGTTTGTTCTTCTGTATATCCTTCTCGGTCCAGCCCTCGGCATCTCTGCTATCCTCAGAGCGCAGATCCGAGTCCTGATGCACCATGGGACGGCGTTTGAACTCTCGGGATCGCTTGCTGGAGATCTCGTGGATGGCACGGTTCTCTTCGTCGAATTCAGCGAACTGCTTGCTGTCAGCCACGGCGCCAAGGATGCCCATCTCTGGCTGCGGCTGCGCCTCACTGGCTGTGTCTTCGGTGCCCTCAAGGTCCTCCTTCATGCGGCGCTCCAACGAGGACTCCCGGTCGAAGCTCTCCAACTCACTTCCATAGCGTCGGTAGCGAGATCCCTCGCTGTCGTTGTAGCTCACGTCGGAGAACTTGTCCGCCCAACGAGAGCGCACAGGGCCTGGTCCGCGATCGCCCTGAGGTGAGCTAGTTGACGTTTGCGAAGGCTGCGTCTCCGTGCTGGGAATCACACTCAAACTGAGCCCTTCTGTGCCGAGAGATGATTCCATGGCCACAGGGGCTGGCTCCTCAGGCTTCTTCTTGCGGAAGGCCCGTGGATAGGTACCAAAGTTGAACTCAAACTTCTTCTTGGGTGCAGGCTGGGCTTGGGTGGGAGATGCAGAGGTTCCGGTGTTCTCCTGGGTGTCCTCTGACGGCAGCTCACCCTCGTTCTCCTTGAAGCTCTTGCTTCTCCGCAGCTTCAGGGTGGATAACTTCTCCGGCAGCTTGAACTTTGACATGTCCGGCTTGTTGAACTTCGTGAACTCCGGTCGCTTCAGATCCTTCAGCCTCGACATATCCGGTCGCTTGATCTCCGGCATCTTGATCTTGGAGAACTCGGGTGCCTTAAAGCGCCTCCTCTCCTTAGCCTTCGCTTTGGGGCTGCCCGAAACGGGCTTGGGTTTTGGCTTGGTTTGAAGCCTCGTGCGGAGCTTTCCCGCCTGCTGGCGAAGGCCGTCCTGCATTTTCTTAGTGCGGTCCTGGGCCGAGGCCATGAAGCCCTTGCGACGGTTCTCCGGCTGCAGGGGCAGTTCCTCCAGGGCGCTAGAGTCGACCTGGCTGGTGTGGATTTCGTAGTCGGTGCGGGATTCGGTGCGTGGAGTGGTGCCGGCCGAGCTGAGCGCTGCATCGATGTCCATGGGCAGCTGCAGCTCGTCCTGGGGGCTGGGCGCTGGCGAGGATCCGCCCACGGGCTCGTATTCATGATCACTGCGAAACAAAACGAGAAATTGGGATTAGATATCAGGGGACCCTAGGGAATAGCAACATGGATCGTGTGGTTGTGGTGGTGTAAAAGCGGTAGCTAAAAAGAGCCGTCACCCAGCGTGGAAGTCGGCCTGCTGCTTGCGTGTCGAGGTCGGGTTCTCGGGGGATCGGGGACAGGAGGGTGGCGATGGCTTACCGAGAGAAATATGTCCGTTCGAGGAAGTCTCTGTGTTCTAATTGCTTGGGGGTCAGGGGGTTCGAGTTGGACTCGAAATCCGCGAGGCGCGATTTGCGTTCGTCAAAATGGAAACTAACCGTCTTTGTCATGCGTTCCGCCCCGAACAGCTGCTCCTGGGATCGGCCTAGCCGGGAGCCCCTGTCGTGAGACTGTGTGCGCGGCTCCCTAAACGAGGACTTGCGCTGAACCCCAAAGCCGCGCTGCTCGGAGGGAGCCCGCTGATGCAGGGGTCGGTACACATTACTCCTACTTCCGGTTCCGCTCCCAAGTCCGCTGCCGCTTCCGGAAATCTGTATGGGCACGGAGATCAGAGGACGGCTGCCGCCCATTGAAATATCCCTGCTCGCTGAATCCGTACGCGAATAGCCCGATTCTGGTGCCCCTATCTCGCTGGAGTAGAGGTTCCTGTTGCCGGCCATGAAGCTGCCTCCGCTACCGGTCATACTTATGTTCATGCTGGCGCTCTGGCTGAAACTGCCGCCTCGGGGCACGGCGGACACCACCACGGGGGCAAAGGCCTCGCTGATGTCCACCGAGGCCCTGTCCGAAGCTCGCTCAGAGGCGGCAAAGTCCTCGCGACTGCTGTACATAGTCTGGGCATTTGGAGGAGGAGCCGGTGGCTTTGGTGGCCGCACGCAGTACTGATCCATTTCGTCCACCTTGAGCGAGAATGTCTCTGTTACTCGCACGGCCAGGGGTTCCGCTTCCTTGCCCTTGATCGCCGCCGTCGAGGTGGTCACTATGGACATGGCTTTGCCTCGATTGAACACAGAGAGCATCGGGGACTTCTCCAGTCTGTCCAGTTTGGGACTAGGTGTTCGGGAGCGCTGCAGCGAGGGTGACGGTGACTTCCCGCGTGACTCCTTGCCGCCAAACATAGATTTAAAGCGCGAGGTGTAGGAACTCTTGACTTCTGGCAAAGCCTCTGGCGAGCTGATGGCCACGAACACGTTCTCCTGTTGGGGTGTCCACTTAGAGGCGCGTTCTGGCGACAGCTGTCTTTCTGGGGTGTACTGACTCCTTAGAATTGGCTGTGCAGCGGGACTAGCAGAGCGGGATCGCTGTGTAGTGGGTTCTTTAGCGCCAAACATCGACTTAAAACGCGATGTATAGGAACCTTTTACCTCTGGCGAGGTTTCTTGCAGGTTGATTACAGTGGTAGGTTGAGCGGTGGCTACAGTCTGCTGCTGCGGGGTCCACCTGGAGGGGCGTTCCGGGGACAGCTGTCTTTCGGGCGTGTACTGACTCCTGGGAACCGGCTGTACAGCTGGACTAGGAGAGCGCGATCGTTGCCCTGGCTCCTTGGCACCAAACATCGACTTGAATCGCGAGGTGTACGTGCTTCTAACTTCTGGAGAGGCATCTTGCAGATTGATAACAGCAGCAGTCGAAGCGGGTTCCGCTTGTGGTGCCCACTTGGAGGCGCGTTCCGGCGACAGTTGCCGTTCTGGCGTATGCTGACGTTTGAGTAGTTGTTGTCCAACAGCAGGGGGAAGTACTGTTTCCGCTGGCGAGGGACTGGTCGTTCTACTTGAGGGCAGTTGCAGGGTAGCCATTACGGGTGGGGACTTGGGTCTCCTAGGCGTTGGCCTGGGACTACGGCTGCGGTGCTCCGCCGCCTTCGCCTCCTCTTCGCGCACCAATTGGTCTATATCCACCACTGGTATATCGTGGATGATCTCGATCTTGGTCAGCTCATCCACCTTAAGTGGAGCCGCGCTCAGATCGCCACCAATTGAGGGCGGTCGTCGGGTCTCCGATTGAATATTGTCCCTGATGCAAACGATGCTATGCTCCTGGGCTATCTGTTCCAGCTCTGCCACTGTCTCCGCCAGAGGGTCGATGGGTGTCACCGTAGGCTTATAGGGACTCTGAAACTGCTGTAAATCTGACTCTAGAAGGAAAGAGGGTCGCACCGCATCGCCGCCAAAGCGAGATACGTCAATGGGTCGATTCTGGGGCAGCGTGTCTCCGGGAAACTGGTTCTCCTTGTTCGCCTCGCTCGGCCGCATGTAGTCCGTTGAGAGCGGAGGCTTGGCGATTCGGAAGTCCTGCTGCGACGGAGCCGGCGAGGCCTGGTGCGACGGGAACTGCGGTGGCTGCTCCATCATTCCCGGCAAAGCCGTGGCTGGAATCAAGTTCAGCTGCGGAGGCTGCTGGGATCCCGGAACGATGCTGGCCTGGAATAGATCCGCATTGGAAGCGCGACGACTGGCACTGGCCGAGCGACGTCCTCCTGCCGCCGCTGACGGAGCATTCGGTATGTTGATGTCGGCACAGTACAGGTCCGCCCTGGAGTTACCGGCCGATATGCGACGCAGCGAGGTGCCACTGCGCATGGACAGGGTGTCAGGAAAACGACCCATGCTGCCCGAGGAAAGCCCGCCCATGGACAGCTGCCGCCTGCGGCCGGCCACAAAGCCTCCACCAACACCTAGCTGCTGCTGATGCTGGCCAGGAAAGTCCGGCTCTGTGGCGTCCGAGATGCTGCGCACCACCAACCCCCGAGAGCGCGCCGTCTGCTCCAGTTCCGGGTATCGCTCCATGAAGCTCAGATCCACCGAGGGCGCTACATCGGCGTGACTCACCACCTCGAAGCTGTGCGCGGACAGGTCGTCGTGCAGAAGATTGAGATGTGCACCTGGGAACTGCTCTTCGGCGTGCTGACTCAGCCTCGAGCCAGGGCGCGAGTCCACGGGATTTATGCGCTCCGGCAGCAGGGACTCGGACTCGAAGAACTGGCAGGCGCAGCGCACCTCCATGGAGGCACCGCTGGCACTCTCTGCCCGTGACACGAAGTGACGCTTCTCGGCGGGCAGGGCGCCCACCGAGGCTGATCGTCGGGAGTTCAACATGGTCGCCAGCAACTATTACTTGCTCACTTGGCCCCGGCCGTAATCCCCCTGCTCCGCTCGCGAATCTCCTCCTCGGTGCTTTTGTTCGCCTTCGCTGTGTGGTCGTCGTCGGTGGCTATTTTTAAAGCACCACCAGAGCAGACATTGAATTTATTTTCTGTCCCGTTCGAAATTCTTACGGGGCCAAGAATTTCGCTTTTGGTTTTGCAACGGTCCGAAAATCCGTTATTTCGAATTTTTTCTAAGTCGTTAATAATCGTTTATCGATACCGCGCTTGGAACACAGTATCGTCGTCCCTTTCGCTCTTGATTGTGGTGGAGATGTTGGTGGTCCCGTTACGTGTAATTGGTTGTGTGCAAGCGCGAGCGCGTCTACATCGTTGCGATTTTCGGCCAGGACTGAGGCCAGAGAGCTTTTCGCCATTTGCGCGACACAAATTTTCAACCGAATTTTCTTGTTCGAAAGATGAAAATGTTTTCTTTAAAATTAGCAAAAACACAAACACACAAATCGCCAGCGACATGGATTAGGGGCGGTTGTATGTGTGTGCGAATGTGACTGTGCGCCGGCGACAAAGCTCCCAGTCCTCTCATAATTGCGATCGTGGTGGGTTGGCTGTAGTGGGCGGGGGAGGGCAAGGAGGAGGATAAAAGAAGAAGAACTGGGAGGAGTAACAATTAGTTTCTCGACCTGCACTTTATCGTTTTATTTTTAGGATCTTCTGAGGCGGGCCCTGCCGGAAATCTTGTTGTCATTCGTCGACCTTTAGCGCGCTAAATATACTCTACATTTTGCCGTTTGATGTTCGTCTGACACGCGTCGTTTGTGCTTTATCCATGTACACATGTAATTACTGGTCGTCGGAACTCGTCCTGGGGTTGCGGATGTGGCGTGACCTTTGAAAGTAGTGTTTAGATGATCATGGCGTCACAAGGAATCCGGCCCATGCAAACTCGTCTCCCCGCCCACCACAAATCCACCGAAATCCGCGCATATTTATGTTCATATGTATTTACATATTTATTGAACCAACACCAACATTGAATGGAGGAGTGAGAAGGACACACACATGTCTGAGAGAGGAGTACAGTATGGTGAGTGCAGTGCTTATCGGTTATCGGAAAAGTCTTCATAAATTTAAATTTAAATAAATTTACGTAGACTAGATAATATCTTGAATAATATATGCAGTTTCGGGGATTTTTAAAACATTTCAAAGGCATTGTAAAAAGATATACATACATAGGAATATTTTAACTCGTTTTGAATCCTTTTTCTTCTAAAAGAATAAGGCAAACGTTACTTATTCGGCAGTCTACATTTTCAATATTTTAAATCATACGACTTTATAATTATACTCTCTATTATTATGAATATTTAAGAAACTCAAGCGAGTTGGATCTACAGAAGTTAAACTAGAGCTGATTTGAAAAATGATTTGATTTTCTGAAGACAATAACACTTTACATGATACATTTTGGGACTGGGAAAATGTCACGAAAGTGTCGTTTCGCATACCGAAGCGGCTGTCACTACTGAATCCACTGTACCCCCGGTAAGGTCTTACCTTAGGTCTAAATCATGTCAGGCCACCTGTGGCTTGAGCCCGCTACCAATACTTGTTTGTGGAGCCTGAGGTACAGCAGCAGCAAAGCGTCCAGGAGGACGATCGCTTCACCCAGATGCGCCAGGTGCTGAGGCTGTGGGTGCGGGTGTTGGAGTTTGAGGAGGTGTCTGTGTCGGTGTAGTGATAGTCTCGGTACTGTGGTGCACGGTGGTGCTTGGTTAGCCGGCGGCGGCGGTGTTTCCTGCCCCTGCCTCCACCTCCAGCTCCCGGCAAGAAGGTTAGTAACAATTTCATGAGGAAGTCAAGTGGGTTAGAGCCTCTGCAAGATGGTTAGAGCAACAGCAGCCGGGTGGGGTTGTGCTGAGTGTTAGTGTCAAGCCGGGAGAAGTGTGTTGTTCTTGGGTTCAGGCGGCAGGAGATGTACTCCTTCACTTACCTCTCATTTTTCCACTTGGCCGCGTTGGTGGCCGCCTCCAGGACATCTTCGGGCAGCTCGACGTCCTCGCGATGCGGCTCTGCCTCGTCCTCGACGTGAGAAAAGGTGACCTTCTTGTCCGAGGGCGCTGGCGAGGGTTCCTTCTTGAGAGTTGGACGCAAATCGCTACTAATCTCTATCGGTTCGTCGCTATCCTCGGCCACCGGCGAAAGTTGCGCCTTACGGGCACGTTCTTCATCAGAGGATGTGGAGTCGATAGAGGAAATTGGGGCCAGTAGGGCGCCTGGCTTCCCAGCGGTCACCTGCTCCTCCTCGCTGCTGCCCATGCGGTCCAGGGGCACGGGCTTGGCCGCTTCGATTTCATCGAGAGCTAGGTTATCCTGTCGTGTCAGTGACTTTTTAAGGGCTTCAAGCTCCACGATGGGCTGCTCTACAGGCTCCTGAGTTCCGGCCCGGCCAATCTCCTCGTAGACATGCTCTCGACGAAGTCGTGGCGTCTTCTTGGGGGGAGATTCCGCATCAACATCTTCCTCGAGTTCCTTTTCTGGTTTTGATTCCTCCGCCTGCTCCGGCTTTTCCTCTGCGGGCTCCGTTATTTCCACAACAGGAGCCTCCGTCTCAGTCTTGGTCACCGGTAGCTCGATGATCTCCTCTGGCTCGGGCACTCTGTTGCTGCCACTGCCACTGGGCTGATCCTCCTGCAGCTCCTCCTTGGTGCGTTTACGACAGGGAGACTCGTCGTACTCCACCAGCTCTAGGACGTCGTCAGAGTCCTGTTTCTCGATGAAGTGCGGAATCTCACCGCGATCGGACTTGGGAGAGGCCTTTAGCTTCATGATCTTCTGCTGCTCGCCCAAAACAATCTTGTCCTCCTTCTTCAGTGTGATTCGCTTGATGTTCAGCCGCTTCTTCTGGCGCTCGGCCAGACTCTTGAGCTTCTTCATGATATCGAAACCCTGCTTGGGCTTGCTGGTGTTTAAAGGCTTTTCGGTGTTTGGTATAAGAGATCCCGGAGGCGGAGCTAGCTCGTGCACGCTGCTCTGCCGGCTAGGATTGGCTGAGTTGCCCGGCAGCGATTGGGCGTCCTCGTGGGTACGACCACTGCGTCGGCGCCGGATCAGGTCACGTATATGGGCGAGCCGATTTGTTTTGCGGGGACGGGCGTGTCCTCCAACCGCTAGCACAGAATCGGACACGCAGGAGATGCACTCGCTTAGCGCGTCCTCGTTGTGCTGGTCGCGTTCGGACTCGGTCTCTGAGTCGGACGACGAGTCGCTGCTGTCGTCTGTGGTGGTGGCGACCGCCTCGTCCTCGGACAAGTCCTGGATGTATCGCTCGGTCTCCTTGACCAGCACCTGCTCGTCGTAGCGCACCTTCTTAAGGGACTTGGGCGACTCGGACTTGAAGCGCAGCTCCTGTGACTTGCGCAGGAGCAGCACAATCTCTGGCTGCTCGTCGGGTCCCAAAGGTCGCTTGTATAGATGTGTCCAGGGATAGCCGCCCTGCGATCACAAAGAAAATGGGATAATTTCAGGCATTCAAGAATAATTTCACAGTATTTAACTAATTATGTTTTAGGGGTGCAACAGAAATATTAAAAAGACGTAACATTTGAACGCCATTATCATTAATATATGCTATTTTCATTTTATTAAATTCAGTTGGAGGTCCTTGTATAATTGCGATTTTTTCTTAAGTGTAAGAATTGAAACAATATTAGCCATATTTTTTTCCGTATTCATATACCATGAATTACTTTTTTTTTTAATTTTGGCACTGAACCATTAAAATGACAATTAATTGTTCCTCTCTTGTTATGTTTTGAATTCGATTATTCGCTTGTATTATATTAGTCTGTGTCGAAACTATAAATTTATAATTCACCTACTTGAAATGTTTTTCAAAAATGAATGTATATTGTTCTTTCGTCATGTGATGATTTGCATAAAGAAATATTGCTTTTTTTAAAGGGGAAATCATAATTTCTAAAATAAATTTACAAGTGGATTTAGTGATTCTCCTTCATTCTTGGCTAGCACGATTTGCGATCTATTTATACGAACTTTTTGATTAGCAAGATTTATTCAAACAGAACAATTGTAAAGGCTCGATTTTAATAGATATACCCAAGTTATTCATGCAATTTTTTTTTGAAAATATAAAACGATAGGTTGCTTACCCGTTCCTTGGCTCGCTTCAGATCCTCCCAGCGATAGGTTTGGAGTGGCACTGGTGGCTTGTCCTGGCTGCTGTGCAGCAGGTACTTCTTCAGCGACTGATAGTACTCCCGCTTGCAGTCCGCCGAGAGTCGCTGGGCATCGGTTTCCTCCGCTCCGCTGCCCTGCAGGCGATTCTGCTCGATCTGGGGCAGGGAGTCGATGAACTCCTGGCGCTCCTGCTCCTCGGCCTCGGTCTTTGGCGTTGGCACTTCCACGAGCTTCAGCTCGTTGGGCGCGACTACGATTGGCTTTGGCTTGTGCTCCTCTTCCGCTGGCAACTCCAAGACAATCTCCGCCTGGGGCTTGTTCTTGAGGATGCCGGTCAGTTCGTTTAACTGCACCTCCACCTGCTTGGAGAGAGAGCTGAGCTCCTCCTTCTCGCGCTGGATCTGGTCCTTGTGCAGCTGCTGTGCCTCGTCTACATCCCTGCTAAGTGCTTGGATCAGCTCCTGTTCGATCTCATCCACCAGCTGCTCGGCGGTGCGACGCACTTCCTCCGACGGAGTGGCCGTCTCGTCGACCTCGGCTATTTGGTGAGCAGGCGCTAAAGTTTCGACGACTTGCTTGGTCTTGGCGCCAGCCGGTTCCACCTCGATCACTGGCTCTGCGTCATCGGTGCCTACCTTGGATGTGCCCTGCTGCAGTTCCTGTTCGATGGGCGGCAGCTCCTTGATGCCAACGCCGCTGCCTTCGCCAGAGACGCTTTCGATGAGATGAGACTCGAAGTCGAGGAGGTGGGAGCCACCGGGTGTAGTGGGCACTGCTGCCGGATGCTGAGGTGCCTCGATGTAGTTGCTATCGAGGGCTAGCTTTAATGCGGCCGCTCTGACCTGCTTCTCCTCCAACTGGGCGTCGCTGGCGAGGCCGTTGATCAGGAGGATGGTCGGTTGCTCAGTTCCGGGGCCAGTGGTTCCAGCGCCGGGTAGCGACACTGCAGATGGGGGGAGATGGAAAAGAGAACCCGTGAGTGAGGAGGGGCCGACTCAGGTGTTTACACTGTGCCAGCAACAGGTGCTAAAAATAAGCGCAAACATCGGACACTAGACGAGACACAATTACATAAGTCGCAGCCCGACTTCGAGACGTCGAGAGATGAGAGACACAACAGACACACACAGAGGACACCATAAACATTCTCGCGAAGAATTCTCGCTAGTGAATTCTCTATTCTTTCGATTTCGAAAGCTGCAATTACGAAATACTCGTACGAAATATGTGTACTGTAAGGAGCCTTCCTTTACCACAAATTGCCAATTGTAGAACTCGATTCCTTCCCGAATCCGATTCCTGTGTTTCGTTTTTCGTTGGATTCGGTTCGTTTTCGGTTTCCCTTTTTATTTTCAAAATAAAAATCAATCGAAATCGAATGGTACTCGGTGCGCGAATATCTTGGATATCAGCGCAATTCGCGGCGGGTACACGAGCCGTGCACTGAAATTGTCCGGGGCCAACTGGTCCGTCCAAACGGATTTTCGCAAAGGCAGCCCCCCGAAAGCTAAATGCCCGAATGCTACTGCTGCTGGTGAGAGGAGACCAATTTTCCTCCGCTTTTCGCGCTCAACTGTTTTGGTTTTCAAATACTTATGTTTAACAATTTTTACAATTGCTCGCGTTCTCTCTTGCCTTTCCTGCTATTTATCTATCGTTTTGTTTTTTTTTTTTCTAGCTATACTTGGTACATAGTGGGTGTATTATATTCGTCAAAATGTTTTTTCAAAAACCCATGTTGCTATACCAAACATATAGTAACTTTTTAAGTGGCAAGGAATCTATTCCCTAAAATATTTAAAGCCTTGTCAGGTCTAGTTAGTATGGAGAGCGTACGTTAACCTATTGATGGGTACCTCATAGTCGAGGCTATCCACATTGGCGTTCATTCTTGCTTTTGTTTGAGAAATAGTGGCGCACACAACCAGTCGTAAACAATTTGCAGTTTTTACACACATATTACCGTTAATTTAGCACACCTCGCATAAACAAGAGCAGCAAAACAACCAAAAACTATCCAACCAAGCAACAAAATCTACAAAAAACCACGAAAAAATCAACAAAAACCAAAAGTAAATTTCGTTTTGCATTCATGTGCCCAATTCTCAGTGGGTCTCTCTGGGTGCGCATATATGTCGGTGTGTTAATGTGCATTTTACATTCAACAATTATTGTTTGCTTATCGCTGCTATATAGACACACATGTCTACTTATTCCATATCTGTATGTTTTCGGGGTCCAACGTAATCAAATCGAAGAATTACAAGCCCACGAAACTTAATTGTTTGTACAAAACAAAAATTTGCTTTTCGTTACGCCTTTCTGATTATTTCTGTGGGTGAATGAATTGCTATATTGGCACAGAGTTTTCGAGGGGAATAGGTTCTAAACAATGCAGATTTCACTCGTTAATATATATAGTGACACATTAGTTTAATCATTTCTTAAATGAGCTCAGATTCTTGGCTCACCTAGTTGTGTTTTCTTTTCGCGTGTGATGATGTCAAGAATAATGAAAAGCTGACAACGGTTTAAATGGGTAATTATAGAATAATGATGCAAAATATATGATAATGTATAATGTTGTATTGAGGATGCATGTACTTGATGAAAGTTCAAGATTTTTATTGGCAAGCTTACTGTTAAAATACAATTTAAAAGAAAATCAGCACTTCCTCATCATTATCCGATGCTGTCTTACACAAATATTCGTTTTCCGCTAGACCCCGTTGGGAATTCTGGTGCAAAGCAAGCATTAAGTTCGTAATGGCCTCGTTTTGTGCTTTGGACTTTATTCCGGTCTAAAGATAATATTATAATCGAAAATTGTTTTGACGCTAAGTGTTAAAATATAGAAACACCAAGCCAGTGAATTAGAAATAGCTTTAAATTATTTAAACTGTTCTAATTCACATTTCGAAAGTTGTAGTGATTCTTAATCAGAAATTCATTTGTGAAAAACTTCTTTCAGCTTAAGCTCTTATATACCCTTTCCCCTTATAGAAGATCCCAACTCGTAAATTATGAGTCCACATTTAACCCTTTAGTATCCAATTATCCTGAGTGATTTTCATTGTACCTTTTGAGTTGAAAATTCTCAAAATTAAAGTATCAAAAGATGCCCTTTGATCTTTCGCTATTCAATCATCTGGGCTGACTTCCTCACCGTAGTATGTAGCACCTTTCGTATTTACATTTTCTCCCATTTCGGCTCACATGTGTGTATGGATGGATTTACCATAACAATTCGAGCGTAACTGCCTTGGCTTGACTGGCTTTACATGGAGAGCGCCTTGTTCGCAGTTGAATGAGTTTGGTGCGCGAGGCATTTCCTCAAAATCAACTTTTCATACATAAATGAGCATGGACAACTGCCTGCGGGAGAAGCCGGCTCCTCCGCCGCCTCCGCTCCGAGATGGAAATCAATCCGAATCACGGACAAGTTCATGAACATTGTCGCCGTTGAACTTTGTACAAATTTGTGAACAGACTGATAGAAGAGCGCGGGAATTGCGTGGGGAGTGCGGGGAGGGAGAGCTGCTGGTGCCCAACGCGGCGTATACGTAACGCGCGTGCGGATACATGGGCTCTCTTAATAGTGGCAATGTAATAGCCCTAGGAATCATTACGATGGCCATTACACATTTTTGTTTTACTATTTTTGTTTTTGTCAATTTATTGCCGAACCCCGAACCCTTCGAACTTGACGAATTGCGTAACATGCAAATCCATTAGATCACTCACCATAATTGCCAGCGACACTGAGGAAAACATAAACCATGACTCGATATCATTGGCAGTTAAGGTATTATTGGGGAAATAATGGAAAACAAAAAAGACAATAATTTGGAAAAATAAGCGAAAACAAAAAGAGTAATAAGTTGCTGCGAGGCGAGGCGAGGCGTCTCCTGAGCCTCACATGTTCGACGTCTAATCGCGTTTTGAATACTACTCGTAGCCGCTAAAAAACCAACGCTGAAAACAAAACTAGCAAAACTTGGGGCAGCGCCGTCGCCGACAGCAGCGAACTTGTCGTCGAACGTCGAGCGCTGACGTTGAAGCGCTGACGCTGCTCTCGAATCGCTAAATGCGACATGCCGATTGAAAGGCGAGAGAAGAGACTGGGAATGGGTTTGGGGATGGCGGAGGAGACAAGGTACCGGCTCCTCCTCCTCGGCCGCCTCCGCTCCATGCTGCACTTTCGCCACTGGTTGCATGCGACGCTGGCTACGTCAACCTTCAAGGTCGTTGTCATCCGCCGCCGTCAGCCGGGCGCTCTCCACTATATTTAGAATCATTTAAGCGTAACGCACTCGAGGGCCGCCAGGGCAAGCCAACTTATTAATGAGAGCTTTACCTCTTCCTTCGCCTGCTCTTGGTCTGCATGGACATTGGGGTAGCTAGCAGTGGGCACTTGGGAAATCAATTCATTATCCCTGCTCGCTACTCCTTCATCGATTTATTGTCTTTCTAGCTAAGGGGTTTTTAAAGGTTTTGAAGGGTTTAAACGAAATCTTGTATTATACTTATTAAGCATGACATTTTTTATGTTCTAATTTTTTAGTTAGGTTTTTAAGCAAAAATTAATAAATCGTTGCAGTATTTTAGGGTTGCTGATTTTAGGCACTTTAAGACATCTGTTAAGGGCAATTAAACTGGTAACAAATTATTAAGCCAAACTATAACCTGATGTTTTCAAGTTTTCCCTTTAAATAGTTTATCATATTAAAAGCAAACATATATGTATGTGTAAATACATATATATCAAAGGGTTCTGTCCAATTTACAGGGAAAGTAATATTTAAGATGCTTCAGATTGTACAGAATAAGTAAAATAAACGAAAAAGTGTTTTTATAAATTAACTCTTTAATTTTTAAACCATTAAATTGTTCTTTTAGCAATCATTAGTTTTCTATTAGAAATTTTTAATACCAAAAGTATTGACGTCTTGCTTTTGAAAGGCATCATTTTATTTGGCACGTCTGAGAATATTCTGATGAATGAGCAAAGAAAAATTTGAGCAACTGGCACACATTGCGTATGCGTTATGTGGATTCAGGCCGCCGTCCCGGCTAAATTTGTTGCGTTTTGTTTGCTCGGCAAATTTGTGCTTGTTGTGAAAATAAATTCTTGTGACACAATTGCAAAAGCAGAAGCGCCGTGTTTCTCAACCGCAGCGACGAGTTCATTGTACGGCTTAATTATTCAAATGCAAACGGAAATTGCCGATTGTAATTGATTTGCCCCCTAAGTATGTTAGTTTTCCATATTTTCTAAATAGTTTTTTATTGCATTTTAATGCCCTGTCCGTCGGCGATGTTCCGCACAGCAGAAGCTTTCGTTTTCTGACCTTGACTGGCCAGATATTGAATTATTTATGTGGCTACCTATAAATATAGTTCAGGGAGAACGCGGCGGTATATACACATTTTTATACACATTTCGGCTTTCCTTCATATTGACGATTAGTTCCAAACCGAAATAAAAATAAACCGTCAAGAACAACAACAACCACACGCGCCGACGAACGACAAACAAACGAAGGCGAAGTCGACGAAAGGAAGCAAAACGGAACGAAATGAGACGAAACGGGGTACGAGAAATGAGAAATGGGAAATGAGAAGGAAAAGCGACAGAGCGGAAGCCCAATCAAACCAAACAAGCGCAGAATATAACGTATACGTATCGTGGGTACCCCACATGCAGATGGACTGACAGGAATCACGGCACAGGCTACGCCACTCGGTCACTCAAGTTGGGCCCAAGCCTTAAGGAACTTTTCCGACACACAGACACCAACGGTACTCGTAAATAATGAAGGTAAACACAGAACTAATTTCATACCCAAAAAATGTACTAATATCACTCGCTTGGAATCAATATTATTATGTAGAAAAACAATATTAACCAGCTCAATTTTTGTTCAATTTATGTTGTGCGTACGGACATTTATGTAGATGGCATGAACACAGAGAGAAACTGGTACTACTCCCGGAACCACACATAGAACTGATGACGAAGACAAGATGCAGACCGAATAATGTAAACAATGATCTCGGGGCAACATGTTGCCAACGAGAATGGGAACAGCGATCTGTGATCTCTCTTTATGAATGAACTGAACAGTGTGGAACAGCACAAGACCACGGGACAGTCATTTGTGGGGATAAAATCGTTTACCAATCACTGGTGCCATGCAGGTCAGGAAGCGGGTCAGTGCTGTGCCCGTGCTGGGAATGGCTCTATTCGGGTGGGGACTCTTCGCTGAAAGGCCTGCAATTAGGACAAAGTTTGTTTAGAATCATGTGATGGGGGATGCGACTCGCTGCCGCTAATTGGAAATCAATCAGGCCGCCATTAGTTGGGCCAACTCCTCCAATAGACCGATCGATGGCAGTTAGTTCGTTCCCCTGCCAATTACCAGCAATTTTCACCTGCTCTGAATCATCCGGTTTCTTCGCCATGCTAATCAACGGGCGAAATGTACCGTGGAATATGCTTACCGGTATTTTAGGTTGAACCTTTTAGCACATTCGACTTGCCAGGAAATTGCTTCTGAGTTCGCCATAAGATGATTTACCAATAAATTCTACCAAAGAGGGGCTAGAGAGTATCAAGGGGGCAAATGCTTATTGATTTATGAATCTAATATAATAATCATAAACGCTGCGCCTGCCAAGAATAGCAGCTGACTTCACCATTGAGTGATGGCTAGAGCCGCAATGAAATATAAATGCAAGGAGCCCATGACCAAGATAACCTTCATCACCCCCATCGTAATTATTGTGTTTAACATGTAAGCAATTTAAATAGCAAACTTGCTTTGTTATTTAGTCGTTATTTATTTACATTTTTAGTTGGATGAGGAAAGGTCGATGTCAGCTGTGGTAATAGTGACCCATTCATTACAATTGTCTTTTTTAATCAGTAAATTAAGTAAGGGAAAGGCACTATTCACTAGTATAAAAAAGTAATTATAATGAAAAATAATTGAATTTTTCATCGCAAAGGTATTGTCTGTGATTTTATTTCTCTACGAATTTTAATACTTGTTTAATGTGAATTTGATTGCTTTAAAATCTAATGATAGTATGTATATCATTTCAAGGGCTTATTTTTCCTATAATCTGTATGCTACAAATTTGTAAAATGTCAGTATTATAAATACCTGAGCACAATTATGCAACAAACCCCAAACTTATCGGCGAGTCTGGCAAGTAAAATAGATAAAGTCGGCCGCCAATTGCTTCTGAGCGATAAGATAACGTAGCCATATGTTTACTGCCCCATCATATGACCCAAGAGTGACGTTTGAGCGGCGGTCTACGTGCTCTGATCCCAGTGTGCAGTGTCCACTGCAGGGAATGCTGAACTTGGCCCCTTTGTTTAGACGCATATACTCGACTCTCCACTGTTTTAATGGCCCAAAATAATTGCTTTCAAGTGGCAATCAGAGCACTGCAATCTGCCAAGTGATAAGAACTGGCAACGGGAATTTCAACGGGGACTTCGGGTTAGGCTTTATTGTGTGTTTTTCACTTTCATCAGCCACAAATGAGACTGCCCAGAATAGCGGAAAACCTTTCACAGATCACGCTCGTTCTCCGGCTAATTTAAATGATGATCGATGCAACGGCAAACGGTACTCGACCAAGTCGCTGGGCTGGGGTGGTGGAGTCTGTATATAAATGGGTAGTTACTAGCGCATCCATAACCGGTTTGGCAGTTCACACAGAGATCTACGCCCATTGTGCTGCTGCTTAGGAAACCGAAGATGCCGCTAGCACGGAGCCAGTCTGTTTATCCGAATGCCAAGCGATTCACAAGATTCCGAAATACCCGAGTAAAAACTTGTGGGGAAATTCGGTTTTCCAAATGTAGAAGTTCATATGCTCTTGCGAAGGTCAAGATTTCTGGCCAAGAATTTGGGGTGATGAAATATTGGAATAGCAGAGCCATTATAATGTCCTAAAGCATTTTGAATATGTTTTTGTTTTTTGTATTTAATGTTCTTAAATTGTGTTTCTTTAGACTCTAAAGTGCTTAGAGTTTAGAGCAAGGGCAAAAGGAAATTTACCAAAACAAATCAATGGGGTTTTCTTTGATAACTAATAAGTTTTGGAAGTTTTCTTTATTGAGAAAACTGGGTAAAAATTTATAATAAATCTTAGTTGAGTTACCAAAAGAATGTATATTTTAAAATTTATGACTTGAATTAAAGAAGTTGAGTTCAAAATGGAAAGAGTATTGACTTTTCTCACTAAAACAGTCTTACTATTTCGGTACTAATAAATAAATTTCCGATCAAGCACTCGCAAAATATTTAAATTTTGACCCCAAGTTCATGGGTTTCCTAGCATTTTGCATGTCAAAGCGCTTAAGTAGCACTACCCCAATCACCAGACAATTGTGTGGTATTAGCGGGGCCATTGCAATGTGATTGCCGATTTCCGCTGGACCGCGTTTCGACTCTGGGAGCTCTGAATTCGCGACTTGGGCAAAAATATGCATACGGGTTTATAATTGGGCGACCGACCGACTGCGGCGCCAAAACAGAGAGCTTGTCATACTTTTTGGCTGCCGTTCAACTTGGCAGGCAATCATAAGTAATGTGCTATATACCAGGGCATGTGTCTTGTCCGAGCGGACGAGCGAACAACTTGTTCTATATTCGTTACAGGCGATGTGCGATGCGACACACCGCCCACGCGGCGTATGCGTAATGCGCGGCTAATTGTGGGGCACCGCAGATGCAGTGGCCACAGCTGGACTTGATGGGCCTACCTTCGTCCCAGGGGTGATGAGGCTGCTGCTGCTGCTGAGGATTGGCGGCGGCCGGGGCGACCTGTCCCGGCCGAGTTTTGCGTCCTTTTTTCGAGCGCTTGGACTCCATTTCGTGGCGGTGGCGACTGCTCGCTGAGATTTACTTTTTGTTGGCTACAAGACACGCGCGTAAATAGAATAATATATATTTGTATATACTATATACTGCGATTTTATGTGTGCTCGTGGTTTATCTTCAGTGACGCACAGCACACACCAGTGACATTTGCCAAACACACACTCTGCCACACTCGCACACTCGCGCTTTTTTCGAACTTTGCGTATTTTTTGTCGCTTCGATTACTTGGCGGGCGGTCGGGCGCGCTCGGAGATATATATCTAGCTGGCCGCCAATGAGAATATATTTTAGATTTAAAATTTCCCCAAGTTATTTATAATGCGGTGATTTAATTTAACACACACTGGGTCACTTTTCATATTCCTTACTGGCCGTCCGCCCGAAAGAACCCCGAGTTGCACTCGGAGGGTATATTCCAAAAAATTAATAATGAAATTAAATCGAATGGGCATTACGTGACAGCGCGACGTTTCGGTTTCGGGGGTAACTAACCCTAACGATTATGGCGGATAATGATGAGTTCTCCTGCTAACCGCCGCCGCTGGACTGCGGAGCTGGGTCAGTTGTGCTGGCTCTCGTTTGTAATTGGCCGGGCTTGCGGCCGGCTTTGGTCTGGGTATAGATGTGGATGTGGCGAGAGCTGAGCGAGAAGTTGACTGAAAACTGAATGAAAATCGCGCACGGAGTCCATGCGTCGTCGTTTGTTTGTATTGTCGTCGATGTCGATGTCGTCGATCGGGGATCGTGGATCGTTTGCCGTGCCGTTGCGAGCGCGACTAATGCCGACTAAACCTGCGCCCACTTCACTGACGAATGCCGTGGCCGCGGTGTGGACCTGTGGCCGTCCGAAAGCTTTTCAGTTGGTCTCACTTTTGGACTGTGTTTTTTGTCACTGCTGCTGCTCGGTCGCCTCCGTTCCGTTCCGTGTTCTCTGGCCGACAGCCGTTACCGTATAGTATATAGACAGTGTTTACGGAGCCGCTCTCCGGCCAACTGCACTTGCTTATCACACACATTATTTTTACTTTGCGGCGTGTTTTTAGAGATACGCATATCGAGTTGGTTGATTGCCAGCCAGATTGATGGGAAATGCAAATTAAAAGTGGTCGGGATGCCGTTTGAGACCAGAAATGCCCATTCAGGCATGCAGGAGTTCGATTGGTGGCCAATCTGTATAGATCTTTATGGAGAAATGTAGTTTGGATAATGGGAATATTACAGTCCTAACTGAAAAGTAGTTTTAATTATTATAATTCCGATAACTTACATTGTTTTGATATTTTGAGACCCTATAAATGAAATATATTCTTGATCAGATGTCCGCAGAAAAAAAAAAGTTACCCATTTTGCTTTTAAAATTGTCAAATTAAAAAGAAAACAATTTTTAAACTCAATATGCAGGTTTGTTCGCCTGACACATACTAACATAAAATGTTTCCCAAATTCAAATGAATACTTTTTTCGCTAAGCCGTGACATTTTTAAAGAATACTACATTTCTGAACTTTTTGATGTGTCTAAAAGTAATATACATTTCGATTCGCCCTCAAAGTCTTTATGAATATATTTAATCAAATTAATTTAAAACAAGAGAGGAAGCCGAATTTTGTATAACCTTGCATCTTGCAATTTTGAACTGAATTAAATTTTTTTCAAATTCTAATTATTGTTAATTTTTTATAAAATTTTTCGTATGTATACTCTTATAAAATTAAACAAAAAAATTGTTTAATTTGTTGTTCTCAATTCCTGCAAATCGGAATTATATAACATTTGGCAACCACTAAATTTCTTGGCATCCTATATTCTCCAAAACACCTAAAATATTCCCCTTCTAAAGATTTTTTTTTTTTTTGTATAACTTTGTTAACAAATCAAAGTATAAAAAAGCATAACTAAGTCAAAAAGGTATTAATTTCAATTCAGAAGGTATTTCTTTGTTAGTTTTTAGAAGGTCAAGGAATCTGCATTCTGAACTTAGCATTTAATAAAATTTTAATTTATATCAGTTTGATGCTGATAAAAAATATATATGATTTATAGAGTCGGAAATGATTTCTCCACTGGCTGAAATTATAATACCCTATGCAAGACTACACAAATTTCGAATTCTGTTTGCGGATATCCGAATAAAAATGAATTATCCAATTGCAACCTGCAAGGGTAGTTAGCTTATTTGATTATTTTTCTATAAACAAAATTTTGACATTTTTGAACCCCGTGAAGCATTATCATTTAACTGGGCATAAACTGCCCTTGTAATTCCACTAATGAAAGTAAACTTAAGAGACCCAGTTGATGACCTCACTTGTCAGGGGGCATTAAAGTTGGATTATAAAACGGAGGGTTCATCAAAAGTTTCGTGCAGTGGACGCGACAAGTTCAAGTTGTGTTGAGCCGGCAGATTGCATGTTTTGTGTTTCAGCCATGTTTATGAGGAGGCAACCCCCAGCATGCCAGCATCGCAACATCCCCGGCCCTCCCATCATCCCAGCTATCCAGCAGTCGGGTTCAATTGCCGCACTACATCCACGTCCATCAGAGATGCCTTTGTGGTGCACGGCGTGGATGCAATGCAACACCAAAGTGGCAACTGCTGCTCATCAAGTTCATTCCACTTGGCATTAAGGGGCCCCAGCAGCCAGCCAGCAAACAAACATCCCAAGAATGCCGCAACAACACAGCGAGAGAGACACTGGCAGTGAGATCTGTTTATAGACCGGGCGGCATTTAATTGCTGTGCGAGCGCGGTGGCTCCGTGTTGGGTTGATTGTGTTACATAAAGGGAGTGCAATAGGAATTGCAAAGGTTCAGGCCGCCGCCACCGCGGCCGCTGATTGATTAGCCAAGAAGCCAGGCGGCAGTCATTAAAACGGCATTAGCGGGGCCAAAATATACTGATGAGGTGCAGGTGGGATGGTGAGTCCTTGATGAGAATGCTTGAAGAACACATCGAAAAGCATGCTAGATGAGATGCATCCACGGAAACGTCTTAGTTGCGATGGTTACCTACGGGAAGCGCCTCCTCATGGAGTCGTGTTGATTGACAGGATACGCCGATTGGGGGAGGAACTGCCGCCTCGAATCCTTGGCAACGTAACGTACAACGTAGGGGCCATTAATCAAACCAGCACACACGTGAGACGCTCGCTCCTTCAGCTGTCAGGACGACAGCAACGACTTATTTATGACTACGCTGGGACACTTATCGATTTGCCTGCCGCCGAATTGTTCAATTATTTGGGTTACACCTGCCCCTTAAAATTAAATTCTGAACATTTTCCGCTCCCAGTAGCTGCGCCAGTGCCAGTGCCAGTTCCATTACCAGTCCCAGTACCAGTTCTAGTCCCTCTCCCAAGCCCATCAATTAATTATCACTTCAGCCTTCCGCCGGGGGCAACACACACTTCCGTATCCGTGACCGATATCCGATATGGCCAGCAGCAGGACGACCGGATCCGGAGCTCCGCGGGCAACGCACAACGCACGATGGGTAACCACAGCGCTACTGATGACTCGATGGCTGCTCCGGGGCTCGGTCGCCGCCTCTTTAATTCCATTTAGACCGAAGCTCTAGCCAGACTGAGACCGTCGTCCTGGCTCTGTTTATGTTTATCCCTGCGCCTGCACTGGCCTGTTCTGAGTTGTTGTGGTTGTTGTTGGTACTGCCGGCTTCCCGGCAACCCGTCCACTTGCCGTTGGTGAGTCATGCGCACTGGACTCGCAGCTCTCCTATTAGGAGCCCAGTGCAAGGACTGCTCACTCTCTCCTTCGTCTGGGTGCATCTCCAGTGACAGTTGCTTTTGATGGCCTGCCTTGGAAGGGCAACTTACTTTTAGCCACCAGTGTTCTCATGTTTATTTCAAAGGGGACTTTGGCTGACTTGGCGGGCACCTTTGAATTCCAATTTGAATTTGAGCGGCAGCCAGTGTTGGTTGTCGATGAAAATTTAGTCATTGATCTATGAACTTTGCTGTGTTATTTTATTTAATTTATTAAAATTTAATGGAGGCACAATTCAGGTGAAAAAACAAAAATTATATAGAATATTTTACTATTATATTACAACTCCAATAAATTTACACTTAATTTATTTAGTTTTTAATGTAACGTACAAATCTAGAGATGGGTGTGGGTGATATAGCGAGTGGGAACAGCTGATCACCCGAGGTTAGATAATAGTTTACTGCTCCCTCCCTTAAAACACCGTCAACATGGCTCTGCGATTTGTGGCCAAGTCATGCCGATCCCTCCTCCAGAGCGGCAATCGTCCTACGTCCTGGACCCGAACCCTCGCCCACTATCCCGTCAACGATGCCATGTTCGGGCTGGACGAGGATCGTCAGAAGTTGCGGGAAGTTGCCTTCAATTTCTTCCAGAAGGAACTGGCTCCACTGGCCAAGGAGATCGACAAGCTGGATAACTTCAAGTAAGCTATGAAAAGATCCTAACCAGCATGTTCTAAGTTCCTCTTTAACGGGGGATTTGTGGGAACTTGATTGGGCTACCATCTGGTAGTCTATGGTTTCTCTACACTAAAACCTACGTATTTAAATTTATTTTGCACAAAATATAATTAACACTTGCTTGATTTCACAGGGACATGCGTCCTTTCTGGAAGAAACTGGGTGATCTTGGCTTCCTGGGCATCACTGCCGAGCCAGACTTTGGTGGCACTGGGGGCAGCTATCTCGATCACTGCATCATCATGGAGGAGTTCTCGCGGTAAGATATTGAACTTGGCTATCTTAAAATACATAAATACTGCCTGAAATATTAATTTAAATAAAGTGCAAGCTTACATTTCAAACAACATTAATCTATTTCTTTTCAGAGCTGCTGGTGGCGTGGCCCTGTCCTACGGAGCCCACTCCAACCTGTGCATCAATCAACTGACCAAGAACGGCACTCCTGAGCAGAAGGAAAAGTACCTGCCGAAGCTGTGCAGCGGCGAGCACATCGGAGGACTGGCCATGTCTGAACCCGGAGCTGGATCCGATGTGGTGTCCATGAAGCTGCGCGCCGAGCGCAAGGGCGACTATTATGTGCTCAATGGATCTAAGTTCTGGATTACCAACGGATCCGATGCCGACACTCTGGTTGTTTATGCCAAAACCGGAGCTCCTGGAGTGCCGGACAAGCACGGGATCACCGCTTTCATAGTGGAGACCGCCTGGGAGGGCTTCAGTGTGGCCCAGAAGCTGGACAAGCTGGGCATGCGTGGCAGCAGCACCTGCGAGCTGGTCTTCCAGGATCTGAAGGTGCCGGCCAAGAATGTGCTGGGCCAGGAGAACAAGGGCGTCTATGTGCTGATGTCTGGATTGGACTTTGAGCGCCTGGTGCTCGCAGCCGGGCCCGTAGGTCTGATGCAAGCCGCCTGCGACGTGGCCTTTGACTATGCCCACCAGCGCAAACAGATGAACCAGTTGATCGGAGAGTTCCAGCTGCTCCAGGGCAAGATGGCCGACATGTACACCACGCTGGGTGCCTGCCGCAGCTACCTCTACACGGTGGCCAGGTCCTGTGACGCGGGCACTCGCAGTCCCAAGGATTGCGCCGGCGTCATTCTCTACACCGCGGAGAAGGCCACTCAGGTGGCGTTGGATGCCATTCAAATCCTCGGTGGCAACGGCTACATCAATGAGAACCCAACAGGTCGCATCCTGCGTGACGCCAAGCTGTACGAGATCGGAGCAGGCACCTCGGAAATCAGGCGATGGCTCATCGGTCGCCAACTCAACCAGGAGTACAAGTAGAAACAAGGAGCCTAGCTCTAATCCAAAACCAGAAACGCATTTATGGAATGACAATTGTGGCAATTTTGTGGATAAACTGTACTACGATAGACTAAATGTTGCATTTATTTTACTAATTATAAATGAGATTTATAAAACCCTTTATTTTGTATAATTTGTTGTGTCCCTTAATAAAATTAAATAAAAACGTAAGAACTAGCAATGAACATTTGAATTAGATTTGTTTGCATATCGAAAGAAACAAGATTTAAAAAACCATACAGTGAATACCCTTTCACGATGGTCGTCCGTCTTTCAACTAATTCCCAATCAAAGGCTCGGCTGCTTGCCTAGTGCCAAAAATAAAATTAATTCTCTAGCTTTTCGAATTAAAATTGATTTTTTAAATATCGAAAATTTTTGATGTTTTCAGCCATTCATAATCTTAATTCCTGGGAACAAATTTAAAACTCATTTACAACCTTGTTAAAGTATTATTATTTTGTTTTTATTAATTTACAAAAAATACACAATTTAAATATGCAACTGCATACACGACTCGCACATGTACGTATATACAAAGATATAAGAAATAATAATGATTACAACAAACAGAATTCACAACTTTAGAACATAGAAAGGGGTTTTACATAGATAATTTGACTGTTCTACGTGGTGCTATCTTCTCTTTTTCAATGAAGGTTACACGCATTACGAAATAAGAAATCATGTTTTTAGTGCACAGTAATAAATTGCATCGAAATAACAACGAAAGTGAAGTACCAATTTTGTAGGGGTTATAGATATTAATGGTTAATTTGAAATTTTGTTTGGATTTTACAGTTAACATTTTTAAGGCTCGCCTTACTATATATTAAACTGCTGTTTTGTGGCTTGCTCATCGAGATATATGATGTATTGGCAATCGAATGGCAGATAAACAATGCAGACAACAGATTTACGAAGACGTAGAAAGTAGGATAGCGATTATTGGGTTGTTAATATTAGGCGATTATACGGTAGGGGTAGCATATATAGAAGTAGTTCGCTAGTGGCTAAATTACAATTAATATTAAATTATTTCTATTAGTATGTTCGTGTGTATGGGGTGTAAATGTTAAAAGCACTTTTGGCAAACATCGACAGACTTCTGCCAGAACATTTACTTAGGCAACTAGGGCAGGCTTTTAGTCCAGTCGAAAACTATGCTTCTCCGTCTTGGTTTCCGAGCGGGATTCCGTCGTGGTCGTGAAGGACTTGCGCTCCATCACACGCTGTGTCATCGAGGTGAGTCGTTCCGAGCCCTGGTCCACGATGCTGATCTTTCCACCATCGGTGTTGAGGGTCATCTGCGAGAAGCTTGACTCTAAGGGCTTTACCAGGCCGACATCGCTGCTGCTGGTGGTAGTGGTGGTGTTGTTGTTGGCCGCCTTGTCAAAGTTACGCGTCTCATACCTGCGGAACGAACACAGATTAGCAAGAGCAGGACAAAAGTTTTTCAGCTGAAACTCACCTGGACGTGTAGCCTTCGTAATTCTGTCCCGGATAGCCATTGCCGCCCGTCAACTGCACCACGCCGCCCTGGCCAAAGGTCTTGTCATGCAGATCCTGCACACACGCCTCCAGATTCCGGTTAACCGGCTTCTGCGGCACCGCCGGCGGAGATGAGTTTTGCGTTTTAATGCTGGACGACGACTCAAAGCTATGCTGGTAGTTGGTATTAGTGGGTGTGGTGCCGCCTATGGTGGGTGCAGAGGTTAGGCCGTTGCTGCCGCCCGGGCTGCCCGGATAGGGACGTGGCACTGCATTGGCTGTTAGCTTGGGATTAGGGCGGAAGCTACTGTGACCAGACGTGGCGGTTTGCATATTAGAAATGGTCGTCGACAGCGGCGGTGGTGGCGGAGGAAAGTCTCCATTGGCATCATCCATTGCTGGATAGTTGGACGGCGGCGGCGACACCGCTCCGGGGTGATGGAAGTGCTGGGGCTGCGGACTGGCGTAGCTGTAGTGATGCTTTTGCTGCTGCTGCTGGCTTCCACCTGAGAAGTAGCTCGGTGAGCTGGGCACTTCGCCGGAACCGTAGTAAGCGCCTCCTCCTCCGCTGCGACCCAAAGTCTGTTATTGTTACGGGGTTAGGAGAGAGAGAAAAGAGGTTAGACGGTTACGTGTTAGATTGGCTCTGCCAGCCCCACACCAGGTTAAGATCTCTGAATTACTCCACTGGATAGAATACAAAAACTGGTGCCTCAATTTAGCCATCGATCTCAGTGCCAATTTCATTCGCTGGTGCAAAATCTAACTAAAAATGAAAGGAGATAGAATATAAAAAGTTTCTCATACATTGTTCTGGCTCCTGTTGAGTGATCCATAAGCAATGTCCGTATCGCTTTCGTCGGTGGTGAAACCCTGGGCGTTCTTCGCGTAGCGCTGCGCCTGTCGCACATGCTTCAGGCGCTGGCGAGCCTCCTCCAACTCCTTCTCCTTGCGCAGCACTGCGGAACGGGCGTTAATCTCCTGCGCCATGCCATCCACCATTGATGTGTTGATCTTTAGCGAGTGCTCCTCCTCGGCCTCCAGGCCCTGCTGGGCGGAGTGCACCAGATTGTCGGTGGACTTGATCACGGCATTGCCGGCAGCCTGCAGACGTCGTCCGGCCTCTGAGTTGGGATTGGACTTCACCTTGCAGGCAATCAACAACTGGGCCGTCGAGGCGGCCACCTGCTTGGCTGTGGAGATGAGCATCTCCTCGGTGCCCACGCCGCGCACCAAATTCTGGGCAGCCTCCACCAGGCTGTGTGTGGCGGCGGCAACCAGGCGAGCGGCCGAAATGAGGCCCTCGGACCACTGACCATCGTCGGAGCTGGTCAACGGACGACGTGCCACCTTGCCCTGGTCGATGAGCTCACGCTGGGCAGCGTTTGCAGCGCGCACCAAGGCAGCCGAAGCGGCCATAATGCCCTTGGCGGCCTCCAGAATCATTTCGTCGAACTTCATGTTCTCGTCGAGTTCGATCTGTGTTTGGGCAGAAAAGGCAGGGATTAGTATGTACAAATATTTGGGAACAGGAAAGATTTTCAAGGCATAAAAGTCACCAGGCGATTCGGTTTTAGTCGAGATTTCGAGCCGAGAGGTTTAGTAGATTGGCGAGGGCCACAGTAATAATATGTTTGATTCCTGGGTGAACTTTTGAATGTAACAACCAAGAATATCAAACATATCTCACTGGAGCCATCAATTAGTTCGTTTTTAGGGCGTGGAGTTAGGGATCAAGCACCGCTTACAAGCTAGGATGAGTTAGTTATCATTCACCACTTATTAGATATTAGGTAAAGGATATAAAAGCTTGACCTACCGTGACGTCGGCCTGACGACGAGGACGTAGCGAAGCCAGCTTCTTGGCCGCCGCATCAATGGAGGCAGCGGCGCCCAGCAACTCGTTCTCCGCTATCACTGTGGGATCCTCGGGATCGATCCAATCGGAGCCCTTGAGCAGCCTGGCCATGGCCACCAGATCGGTGACACACTTGGCCACACGACGCGACAAATGCATGCGATCGTCGGCGCTGCAGTTGTGCAGGATGCCGTTGAGCAGCTCGCGATAGGACTCGCCAACCGCCGTGCCCGCCTCCAGAGTGCGCATTCGCAGTTCCTCCGTTTCAGCGCAGTTCCAGGCGACAGAGCGGCAGACGATCAGCATGTCAGAGATGGCCCGACGTCCCAGATTGGCGGCGGCCACGATGTCGGCCTGTAGATTGGATGTGCCAGCAGCAACAGCCTTGGCAGTGGCGGCTGTTACGTTCATGGTCACACGGATCAGGTCCTCGGGTCCCACTTGGTTGCTGCCCACTGGAGGGGGAGTGTGCATGGCCTGTAAGGGTAATAGAAAGGGGTTAATAATTGATATATATTGCGATTTACTTTAAAAATTTACCCGAATCTCCTGGGAAATAGCTTCCACCGTGGCCTCCATGGCCCGAGTTCCGCGCGTGTGTTCGTCCTCCACAGCCTTGACGGTCTTCAGCAGCGAGGACACATTCAGCACCATTACCTATTTGGTTTCGAGTGTAAATTGGTTTGGCAGAGCAGAGATGTTTGTGATTAATGTTTGGTCGGCAAAGAGGCGAATTTGGAGAGAGTTACTTATAGATAAAGCAGGGCTTCTATGCTCGTCGACTACTGAACATAATTTACTACCACTACTTGTACAACTAAGAAACTACAAATTCTAATTGGCTTTGGCACTCTTACAAATCAAAATAGGAAACTAAATATACAGTCAAATAATAGATATTCCAATTATGGGCCTTTATTATACGCATAAGTAATAAGAATTAGTTTTAAAAATGACTTGGTAACATTGATAGACAAGAGATAAATAATGAGAGCTTCTAGGGGCCAGGTCAGCATTACGGAATCCCTTCAGTTAAGTTCTCAAATTGTGCCTTAAAATGTTTTAAAAAGTATGTAAAGTAGAGACATTCGCTTTAGGCTCTTCCCAGCACTTAAAAGTTCTCTTACAATCAGTTTCGAATTCAACTTTTCAAGGGGCAAAAATTATGTTTCATTGTGTTCTGAATGGATTAATGCAAGTTGAACGAGGGACACGGACACGGATGGTTCTCAGTTGGCCATGGCGATGTCGATGATGCCGCTGCTGCTGCTGTTGAGGAGGAGGATGTGGCTGCCACTGCGGATGTCTGAGTGTGGGTTAGTTTCTGAATGGCGGCCATTGTGGGCAGCTGCTTGGCAAACATCTTGAAGCGTCTGCTCGTTTTTTGATTTTATTTTCGGGTTGTGCGGATGAATGGAGATTTTGGTTTGATATCGATTTGATAGCAGATTGTTTCCACAGCGAGCGCAGCGCATGAAGAGAAGGAGGAGCGTGTGGAGCGGTTTTTGAATTCGATTTGCATTTTGTACAGTATATGAGTGTTTCGGTTTTTTATTTTTGTTTTGTGGGAAAAAAGAAGAGCAGACACGTCGAAGGCGCAACGAATTAGCAAAACGAAAAAATACATCAATTTATGGATTTTCCCATTTGGATTTCTTTTTACAAACGTTGCAAGTGGGTGGTGGGTGGGTGTGGGAAAGATGGGGAGGGTGGTTCGGAAAGGGTAGGTGGGTGGTTTGGGTGTTCTGGGTGCCTCGGTGGTTGAGAGAGCGCGGCGCAGCGGTTACAGGCAGAGCTAGCCAGCAGGGATGACCAGGGGTTAGAGCCGGAGCCGGGGCAAGTAGGGTGGTTCCAAAATATGCTCCTGCTCGCCGATGCCGCAGGGAAATAATGCAAGTAGTGGGCTTTCACGGGGCATGGTGCGTTCGGTTAAACATTGATAACATTAATAACATTAAAGGAAACGAAAACGAAACGACAACAGCGAGAGCGAGGGCAGCAGCTGAAGCTTAAGGGGGCAGAGTGGGATGCGATTTCATTCTTGTACGAGATTTTAACAAAAAATCAGCCAGCAGCAGTGGAGTTGGGTTATTCGAAATATACACAGATACATTTATGTGGTTGGGTTTTTCCTAGGTTTTTTTTGTTTTGTTTAATGTACGGGTGGATGAGTGCCAAAGCCAGTTGATGTTTATTTATGTTCGAGTTTTCAATATGCCACAAACAACATTTATGTATGCGCTTTACATATTTTTGCATGGAAAAGAAAGTATTATTAAAGAAATCATATATATATATAGCCGATAGACACTATCGAGTTCAGGGATACCACGGAAATTGCTTTTTCGTCAAAAATTCGTCAAAATGTGACATTTTTGGTAAGTGTAACTCTTTCCAGCCTACTTTTAGACAGCATCTCAATAAATCTAAATCCACAGCTATTTCTGTGGCATCTCCGCCTAAGTTAAGATTCTTTTCAATACTCGTCTATTATTAAAACCCTTCTGTAAACTTAAATAACATTTTAGGGACAAACCATAACCATTTCTAGTCAGTTACAACTTTGGTGAGTTAAGGAAAGTAAAAAACTAAATAATTCGCCTTAAATGAATTAAGTGAATTATTCTGCAAATACTAAAAGCCACAACAACGAAAGCTTTATAGCAGAGATTAAAAAAACTACAGAGTAAAAGAGAGATAGTTTAAGAGAGAGACAGAGAGAAAGAGAGAGAGGGGGGAACTGGTTAGGCAGACCTGACACTTACCCTGGCGCTCTCCTTCAGACCCTGCATGGAGGGATCGTTGATGGGTTTGCCTGAAGCCAGCTTGGTGCAGTTGATCAAGTCGCCCAGAGCCGAGGCCACATCCTTGACGGCATTAATGACCATCACCTGAGAGTCGGGCTGTGAGGATCCCAGCGAGCAGGCACCTCGCTTCACTGCCTCAGCCAGTTGAGCTGGAATTTAACATATTTAATTAGTTATTATCCCGCAAACCTTTCGAATTCTGAACTCACTTATAGTGGACACTGCGTTCTGGGCAGCGCTGGCCAACTGATCCTGAGTTCCTGCCGCTCCAGTCACCAACACCTTGGTGTCCTCGACTAGAGCCTTGGCCGTCTGCAGAATGTGCTCACGATGATCGGCAAAGCTTCCATCTCCGTCCGAGTGCAGAGTGCCGGCGGTGGCGAACATAATGGTTGTGTCCAAATCTCCAATAATGCCGGATACCGTGTGGGCGGCATTGATGCAGGCCTGAGTGCCACGTGATCCCGCCTGCAAGGCAGCCAGCACTTGAGCCACCTTCTCGGACACCTCGCGAGCGTTGCGCGCAATGTCCTTTTGGGCGCCCACGTCGTTGGGTCGTGCTCCGCCTGCCGACGACTGGATCATGGAACTGACTGATCGGCCCAGATCGATGACAGTGGTGCGGATGCGCATGGCTACGTCCGGGGAGGTTGTGGTGGTGCTGGCTCCTACAGAATCTTGTGTCAACTGCTGGTAGTGCTGGGTCATATCGACTGCCAGCTGGGGAAGGGCCGCTGGCTCCACACTGCTCTTGGCATTCATCTCGTTGGCCAGGCTAGCGATCTCCTTCGCACGCGCCACCATGCGCGTCTGGTAGTCCACGAAGGTGTCCGAGTACGAGGCATTCAGCAGCGACTGTCGCTTGTCGGTCAGCCGGGTGATCGATCGGTTCACCTGCTCCATCAGACCTGTCACTATGCCTGTCTCAGCGTTGATCTTCTCCACCGTTTGCTGCAGCTCCAGAATGGCCTCCCGCGTACCGTCAATGGCCTCGTCCAACCGCGGATGGGCATGCGTTGCTCGGGGATTGCCGGCCGAATCCTTGGCCGACTGCACCAGTGTTATGGCGCTCTCCACCACAGAGCGCGTCTGCTGAATCAGAGACATCTGCTGCTGGCTGTGCACGATGTGGGTGCAGGCTCCGATAGCGCCGTTCACCATGGGCACCACATACCGTGAGATCTCGCCCACGGCGTGTCCCAGCTGCTCGGCATTGTTCTTGCCCGCCACCCGAATGGGTTCCAATTTATCCACCAACTCTGAGGCCGAGTTCATCGTCTGGCCACTGAAGCCGTGCAGGTTGTTATCCCGCCGCTGGCTAAGACCCTGAGCGTTCACGGCGAGCGCACAGCTGTCCAGCTCGCGGGTGCAAGTGCCCAAGGTATGGAGCACCTGCTCGCACTGCGCCTGGCCCGGCGCCTTGTCCCGGATGTTGTCCACCAGTCGCTTTACAGACTCCGACACGGGCGTCGAGTGCATCGAGAGCTGTTGCCACACGGGTGGATTGTCAGGGGAGAGGGCCAGCGACTTGGCCGCCTTGACCATCTCAACCACACCGTCGATGACGCCACGGCCTGCCTGGATCACTGGCTCTTGCGCCTTCCTGCCCTCCGACGAGATCTTAGCGGGCACCGAGCTGAACTCGGGACTAGAGGCATACTGGCGCACCGCCTTGACAGCTTCAAGGAGTGGCTCCACCAGACGCTCGCGACTTCCACTGGCCGGTTGCTCCTCAATTGCCTTGATAGCTTGCACCAGGTCCGAGGTGGCCGTGGCCACCTGCTTAGCCAGCACTATGAACTCGTTCTTGGCCACCGGGTTCGAGGTGTTCATCGAGGCCTGGCGGCAGATGGAGCACAGGTAGCTGGTGTGCTTGGCAATCACCGTCAAGGCGGAGATCATCTGCGGCTTGGTCGATTGTTGGCTGGCCACGATGTCGCAGTGCTGGCGGATGCCCTGGTAGGCCCACGTCAGCTGAGCTTGATCGATGATACCCGGTCGTCCGGCCACGCTGGACGGATGCGAGACGCCAATCAGATAGGCGGCCTGCGAGGAACTCTCAATCAGTCCCTGGATGGAGTCGTTGACATTGTTCACCGACTGGCTGAACTCCACGTGCTGTGACTGCTTGGCATTGTTGATCATCTCGGAGATGGCGTAGCCCAGGTTCCGCGACTTACCGGTGGCCTGCTCTACGCAGTCAAAGTAACCCAGCTCGTTGATGGGCTCGTGCGGGTAATCCAGCATCAGGCGCAGGGCCTCGATGTTGCGCATGGCGTTGTCGCACTCCTTCTGGCCAGGAGCAGATTGGATGCTGGCGTCCACCAGCTGATTGATGCTCTCCGTGACGCCGCGGGCGGCAGCGTGCAGCAGGTTCTTTGCATTAGGTTGGCCCGGATCAGCGGCAATTGATTTCGCCGTCGAGAGGAGCGAGCACGACTGGGTAGAAACGTGACGCAGGCACTCGATGATCTGAGAGCGCACCTCCTCCTCCTGCGTCTGGCCGGCCATTTCCATGCTAACCGACAGCAGGTCCCGGTAGTTGGCCGCAAAGTTCTGCGTAGTCTCGGCCAGCAGGGCTGGGGAGTGGTAAGAGACCACGATCTGGCCTCCGGAGCTGCTTAGCTGCTCGGCCACCTGCTTCAGTTCCGACTGCAGGGTGGCATAGGCTCGGACCGAGGGCGGAAACTCGCTCATCGAGAGGATCTCACTCAAATCGCTCACGTTCCTTAAGGCCATGTCCACCTCGCGCTGGCCGGGAATGCAGTCCACGGCAGCGGACAGCGCTCCTGTTACCTCCTTTCCAGCCTGGGTCAGAGCGTCCGGGTTGGAGACGCCCTGTAGCGTGCGCTGGGCCTGCTCGATGAGGCGCGCCGAGCTGGTCACCACATCGTCCGCACAGTCGATAATAGCCGGGTTCTGGGTGGTGGCTGCCACTCCGTGCACGCTCTTCGTGAAGTCTCCCAGGGCCAGGGCCGTGTCGCGACCTGCTGCCCCGGCATAAATGCGCTGGTTATGCAGCACCGACGACAGCAATTGGCTCAGGGCAATGCCCACGTTCTTGGCGGACCTTCTCAGCTCGTCGGCCGTGTTCTCCACCGTCTGTCCCGGCAACGGACGCAGCTGGCCGGCGAGGGCCGCCTGACGTGTGTCGTCGAGTACGTCGTGGAGCTTACGCACCTCTTCCAGGGCTGACTCCAATTCCTGTCCACCGCAGGCATCGCGAGCGCGCTGAGCCACCGAATGCAGCTCGGAGACACATTGTCCCAGGTGTAGGGCACCCTTCGACAGCTGCGTGGCAGAGGGAATATCGGTGACGGTGGGCTGCAGAGCCCTCGAAGACTTTGAAACCTGCAGAGCCGGTTCGACGAACTGTTCCGCCGCCTCGATGAGGTTCAGCTGGGCGTTGGGATCGTCGGGCTGAGCCCGGGTGGTCTTCAGCGAGGTGACCAACCGAGGGATGGTGTCAGCCACCCGCTTACAGTCCTGCAGCAGCGTCTCCTTGGTCTGATGATCCTGACTGTGCTGCACCGCATTCTGGGCCGCCGAAATGCACTGCGTGGCAGCCGATGCGGCCTGCTTCGAGCAGAACTCCAATCGTTGGATGAGTCCCCGTTTCATAGCCGGCGTATTGGCCGCAGTGGTGGTAATTTCGCGCAGCTCTTCCGCCGCCCTGCGCAGGGCATTCTGGTTGTCCGTATCGTGGGGATTCGAGGAGCAGAGACGAGCTGCCTCCACCAGCTTGGCGGTGGCATCGGCCAGCTGCTTGGCGGCGGACAAGAGACGACGTTGCATGTCAGCGTCCTGCTGCTGATCGGCCTCGCCCTTGATGCTCTGGATTAGCTGAGCAGTGGTCTGGCCCAGGGTGCGGGCATGGCGCACCATCTCCTGGGGGTCGTGAGTGGACACCAAAATGTCCGTGCCGATGATCACGTTTTCGACGGGACTCAGCTCAGTGCTGGTGCGGTTCGCATGCTCCCGGGTGCTCAGCTTCACGTGCTCCAGCATGTCGGTAAGGCTCTTGGACACATCTCGAGCGGCTGCCAGGAGATCGGCCTTCAGCTTGGGATCGTTGCTCGCTTCGTTGCATACCTCGCAAAGAGAGTTGACGGCTCTAGCCACGTTCCTAGCTGCAGCCTCCAGTTGCTCGCGGCAGGCGGCGTTGTGTAGCGTGGGCGCCACCACCTTGGCACAGGCCACCAGCTGACTGGTGGCCAGAGCACACTGACTAGCCGCTCCAATCACCCTGTTGCGGGCTTGCTCGTCCTCGCAGCTGGCAGCAATGTTCTTGGCTCGCAGCACAAGGGCCGCGGTGGTGTTGGCCACCGCCTTGGCCAGGGCCAGGAGCATATCGTGCAGATCCCGATTTTCGGGCACCTCCTCCTCGGCAATGGTGCTCAGGACATGAGTTGTGGCTTCGCCCACGCGGCTCGCCGCATTGATCAGATGCTGCGGCGGCTCCTTGCTCTCCGGCTCGGCGGCCTTGAGGAGATCACTGAAGGCGTTGCATAAGTTGCGCGCAGCCTCTAGCAGTTGGTCACCGTTCGAGTCGTTCTCCATCAGGGCGGCAATCAGACGCACTTCCTTAGTCACCTCGGGTATGGTTTGGGCGATCTGCGACACCGAAGCCGAAATGGCCTCCGTATCAACCTCGTCTGGCTGCGACGCGGTGATGATCTGAGCGGTGGCGGCGCTCATGGTGGCCACATGACTGCTGACTGCCTGCTTGGAGGTGTCCAGCGTGTTCTCGCGCCACTCAATAGAGCGCATATCGCTGCCCAACTCCTGGATGGGTGCCTGCAATAAGAGAAAGGGTGGTTAGATAATCTCTAGTATCCAGGAGACTAAACTTATCATACCTTTGTGCGCAGCTCTTCGTCAGCGCGAATCAAGACATCCTGGCCGGCGGAAATGTAGCCCAACAATGCCCGCTGTGGCTCCGTTAGATTCACAGAACTAATGCGAACTTCCTTAGTCTAAATAAATGCATTTTAATATATTTATTAGTTATCTAAATCATTTAGTATTCACTCCAGCTGAATGCATACTTGGTGAAACTCTGGTTGACCACTGGCTGTTCTCAGAGATTGCAGCATGTCGGGAGACAGGGATTAAAGATTAGATGTGTCATGTTAGTTCGCTGCAGATGAGGGGAAGTCATATGGCATGGTTATGGTTAATGGTTAGGTTAGGAGTACGAGTACGAGTATGTGCAGTGGCAACTCAGGAAAAAAGCGCGTGAAAACAGGATTAACTGAGTGGAGTGGAGTGTGTGAGTGCGGTTAGTGTGGGACTTTATGTGTGCATAGTATGTGGCGGGGCCAAGGGACAACTCACCGTGGGCGGCTGGTGGGCATGGTTCACCTGGCCAACGAAGGCGCCATACTGCACCGTCTGCACTTCGTTGTGCGTGAAAGGGCGCTCGGCTGTGATTGAATTCACAGGACGGGGGAGGTACAAAAAAAGTCAAATTATAAATTAGCATACTCAAGAAGTAAGCAAGTAAAAAGATAATCAAGCAAGTACACCTATGTAGCTTATATATATATATATATTTATTTATAAATAAAACATTTAAAGTCTTAATCTTGGAGCTCTTATTTTCTATAAGGCTTATATTTTCGTACAAATTTTTTCAATGAATATTTTCATATCTTTCTAAATGCCAATAAACTTGTTTTGTTTAATGTATTTTTATCTATGACAGAGAATTGAATTTTAATTGTATGTCTCTAAGACACAAGAACCCACAGGCTCTGTTTAAAATTGTTTCAATAAGTATGCCGGTACAATAATAATTTTTATCATATCCGAATTAACAATTATGAATGTTACTATTTTTATATTTTTTAAGATTATTGGAGAAACTCTAAATTCAAGAATTCTTTCGGGTTATCTTGCCTAATTTACAAACAATTGTTAAAAACTGCAAGTTCCAATACGTCTGATTTCATAAGAATATGTTCATTGAGACACCAAAAACTACAAACTAATAAGCGCAAGCTCAAGTGCTTATTCTATTTAATGAATTAACAAGAAATCTTTAAAAAAAAAAACTCACCGTCATAGTTGCGTATAATGCCTGGATGGGCCAAGCTCTCCACATTGAGTTGCTCCACGCGATTCGTTTCGTGTTGCAAGAAGGTGGCCCTGAAATCAAGAAACAAAAAAAGCTTAGCTAATATGTCTTAAGGTCTGAGTCCTTTCTCTACTCACTTGGAAGGTGCCACTGACTCCTCCACCATGGTGGAGCCCTCGTCGCCCTCGATGCCAAAATGATCCTTGGTCTGTTTCTTCTTAAGTATAATATCGATGTAGCCAGCGATGAGCTGGACAATCTGTTCGGCCTCCGTCGTCTGCACCGAATAGTATTGATTAGCATAGTCGCCAAAGTCCAGGGTGAAGGTGTTCGGCGAGGCGCCCCATCGTCGGACTGTGGTCAATGGCCACGAGACGAGAATCTCCTTGGTGCGCTCGTCTAGACGCAGCACTGAGTCCTTGGTAACGCCCAAAAGGCGGGGCACCAGCTTGTTCTTGCCATTCATCTTCTCCTTGACCAGGAAGAAGGTAACACCATAGGTGGGCAACTCCCGGGCGGTCTTGGTGTACAGGACTTTGGCGTCGATTTCGGACAGATCAGCGTGTCTTCGGTGCTCCGCAAAGACTTTCTTTTCAATGCCCTTAACCCGCACGTATGACTGAGGCAGGAAGTCCTTCAGGCTGTAAGGAAAGGATTTTAATTAGATTTTTTAAGAGACTGAGGATGAAGCCTTTAACTCACTCTAGAAATCCGGTCTTGTGCTTGGCCTCGTTGTGCGGTCCAAACTGAATGTGCGTTTGAATGCCGGCAAATTCACAAGCTAAAGAAGTCAGTTGATTATTAAGAGAGTTACTTTGGGGGTTTGTATAAAGCAAACGCACCTTTCTCCTGGGTTACGGGGTGCGTGCCATCCAGAATGGCGTCCCTGGCCTGCACATATAGCAGGTTCAATTGCACGGGATCCCGGGAATCGATGTTCTGATCCGAGAAGAAGAAGCGACGGCGCAGCAAGACCGTCTCGGCCTCATCAATGCCCTGCTCCCTCAGGGTACGACTGACATCCACCCAGTTCACTATAAATAAAGTCCAGCTTTAATAAGTTGTCTTTGGGTACCCAAAGCCAGATAACTTACTCTCATCATCCGTCTTGAGTTTCTTGCGTAAACTCTCCATCTTGGCATCGCGATCCTTCTCCATGATTTTGCGCTTGAGGGTCAGAGTGCCGAACTTGTTGTCCGGCAGATTTTCGTTCTGCGCCTCGTTGTCCTCGCGCACCAATCCGTATTCCTCGTGGTTGGTGATGCCGATCTTGGTGCAGATGACCACCATGAGCTGCGACACCGGCTGCGAGTCATCCACCAGAATGGTTTTCACGGCCCCGTCCAGCATGCGGACACGCAAGGTGCGCAGCTTGCGGCGGTACTCCAGCGTGTCTTGATTGTGCAGTATGTAGTAGCCAAGGGTGCGTCCGGCCTCCAGCCAAACTCCTTGCTGGTTCTGCTCGTCGGAGATGAATAGCCCATATTCGCTGGCTGTAATGAGTGGAACAGGCTCTAATTTAGAGGGACTTCTGGATAGGGATTTAAGGGATTTACGTACGTTGTCCTTGCACAGCTTCGGCGAACTTATCGCGGATGATTTTGCAGGCGTCGAAGACTGTGGTGTTGGGTTGGAACTGTATGGTCTTGGTCACACGACCACCCTCCAGCTGGATGCGCAGCGATAGCGTGGACATCCTGGCGTTGTATCTGCTGCTTCCTTTCACCTCCTTCTTTAGGTTTCTCGATTCGTTCTTCTACTCTTCTCCTTACTCTCTCTCCTCCACCTCGTCGTCGTTGTTTCCTTGGGTAAACTTCCAAGGATGTGGGAAATGCAAAAGGCACTGTAACAGGAAAGAAAAGATGTAATATAGTAAAGTTGGTTTTAGAGAGTAATTTAATAAACATATTTCAGTTTCTTGCTCATTTAGAAAGAGGATTTAACAGAAACACATATTTTTCAAGCATTTCAGTGCATTTTGAGAGAAGTGAAAGGATGTTTCACTGTAAAAAGTATCCATATTTATGCTTTTACATGATTATCCCAAATTAAATTAAATTTTTTTTTAACTATTAACTTTTATTCACTCTTTTAGGAATTGGGGACACAGTCCCAATATTATGCCACATTATTGTAATGGAACATTAAGCTTGAAAAAGTTGAAAGTGGAAATCAGAAACCAGAAAAGCCGAAACCAAAAACCCTGAACCAGGAACCAAAACCAAAACCGAAACTGAAACCACCCCCAAAGCGTAAGGATATCTTTTGCCGGGCGGACAGGGGCGGTGGATGTGGATGTGGCAGTTGGCAGCCACCACCCAAAACGCAGACGACCGATAAAATTGCTGATGAAAATCTTCTCCACAAACACACACACATACACTTAAGAGAGGCCAACGCAGGACACTTGAGTTTGCCAAATCAAAGCCTAAAAGCCCAGGCCCATTGTAGTTTCCTAAGGGGGTTGGCAATGTAACCCCACACCAGGGCACCTTTCTTCGACCGCTTCTCTCACTTCTGCTTCGTGGCTCTCCTCTCCAGTAGCTCCGCGTCATTACGGCAGGGCTTCGGATTTTAAGCCAAGTGCTCCTAATGCCTATCTTTCCATCCCCGAAGAGCGGGCGTAATTGATTTTCTGTCGCCCGCTTTTTAGATCCAGCATCAGCAGCCTTTGAAAAGGAGCTGCCTCCTCTAAGTGTGTCACAGTTCGCCATTATTATTTTCTCTAGTTAGGGCAAAAATCAATAATTTACACAAATGTTTGCCTTTTTCACTCTTTGTTTTTTGTTTTTCGCTTGGAGAGCTGAAGCGGAAGCGGAAGCACTTGAAATTTCCGGCAGACGACACACACACAGACAAAACCGCACACAAACTTTCACAATTACTTTTTACGGCCGGGCAGGACGTCCAGGACGCCTGTTCCATATGGCGGCGATAGTTGGCCCCGCTCGTCGGCATCCTGGGGAGAGTCGTTGATTAGGTTATCCGGCTGCGAGAGCGGCACACGTCTGCTGCCCACGGAATCTGGCACGTTAATGATGAAAAGGCTGACTCAACCTTTGGACTGAGAGCGGCAGAGCCACCGGCAGAGGATGCGGCCGCGGCAGAGGGATGCTGCTGCGCCGACGTCAGCATCCTGCTGGTGCTCCGGTGGTGGCAAAACAACCGCGAGGAGGACGAAAAGAGCCCCAGAGAGCGGCGCCGGCGCCGCATTTCCCCGAGAGAGAGAGAGAGCTGAGTTTGACCCCAAAGGGTGCAGCTACTAGGAAAAACACCCTTCTCCTTGGGAGATTGGAGAGTTATCTCCTTGCACTCCCCTCCGGAACCGGTGTAGACTTTTCACGGCGCCTGAGTGGCGCCAGCCAGCCGAAAAAGTATCTGAATCCTGCGCAGCTTCAGCAGACATGCACAAAGGAGGCGAACCCAAGGGGCAGCAGGAGGCCAACAATCGCTGCGTAATCTGATACGGAGCTACACTGCGCGACAGGACGACAAGTTCAAAAGGAAGAGTCAAGTGCGCAGTCAGGATACGAAGTTTTCTTGTAAATTATGTATAAGCTCCGTTTTAAAGAAATTATGGTATATTCAGGAACTAACTAAAGTTTTAAGAGGCTTTTAACAATGTTTTGGAATAATTTTAATATGTATTTTGCAATTCATATTATCCTTTTGATAAATTGCAAATAACTTATGAAATTTAAATAAGAACTGCGTCAAATTAGTTGAGTTTGAATATAAACTAAATTATATATATATATATATCTATACCAAATGAAGCATTACAACTCGCATACTACTATAGCATATCCCCCAAAATTCCTACAACCACGCCAAACAAATACATATTGTAATACGATCTGTCCCATTAAATCAATTAACTTTATATCAGAGAAGGAAGAAAGAAAGGACAACTACTAACAAAACATCCTCATCTATCCTATTTAAGCACAACACAAAGAAAAACGCAAGTGAATACAGAAAACTGTCAGTGTCACGTTGGGAAAATGGATGAAAGACAATGAATGGGATAGATTTCATGGAACACACAATGAATACAACGACTTTCATGAATATTTTGATGAATCAGAATCACTATTTGGTTAAACGAACTCTGTATATCAAAAGATATCACATTTCTCAGAGGTTTTACTTGAAGTTAACGATTGGCCACGGCATTAGTCAGGCAAAATACAGATGGCTAATAAAGCATCATAATGGAGAATATATTGGTTAATTTGTCACGAAGTTTCACGTATTTTTTGGGAGCATCGAAGCTTTCATTCCTGCTTCACCTCCCGCTGTCTAATCCCACTCCTTTTTTCCGCCTCCAACCATTGACAACCGAATGCAAATGGTAGCCAGGCCAGGAGTCGGAGGTGGTAACGAAGCCTCTCACTAATTGGCAACCACTTTCCATCCAGAAGTCACACTGAGCTGCTAATGGATGTAATTTACGGCCGGCAACGTTTTCCTATGAGCACAACTAATTAATTGACTTAGGATGTGGAACCCAAGGCGACGGCTTGTGGATTTCGTACATTTATTACTGACATCCCGAAAACAGAGAATTTTAATATCTACGGATTTGCAATTAATTAAAATTTCACTTTTGATACATCTTAGAACTAACTTTGTAATATTATTTAAATATTTGTAGTAATATTTTCCTGAGAAAGATTTTTAAAATGGTATTCAAAACCAGACAAATAACTTGTCAAATTCAAAGGCACATTTGGATAAAGAACACCCTTCTCGTCATCAGTATTCTATACTGATTTGTGCTTTTAGGAAGTTATTTATCTGAATCTCTAAGAACAATTTTTAATTTAATATATAAACTTGTAGCTTATTAAGCGTTTGTTTAAAGCATATTTGTATACAAAATAAATCTATAAACTACTAAAACATAAGAAAAAGTCTAATTAGTAGCTCCTACGAAAGGTGATTTATCCCAGTTTTACTTACTTTTCGAACACTTTGATAGGCTCATCGTGGGATCTTTTTGCAAAGGACGTTCTTTGCGAGAATGTTTATAAAGTATTTTTCGGTAATTAGCGATCGAAAAACTTTAAGGCACACAGAGCTTACGGTTACGGTTTAAATTTTTTTCTTTTTAGCTTAATGCTTATGAAGGCACGCTCGGACGTAGTGTGTGTTGTTAGGTGTGTGTTTTTTTTTGAGTGGTGTGTTTAGTGTTCTATTTGGTGTTTAATCGATCGGCTTGACGTTGTCATCGAAAGGCATTGCGGGGTGTTGAAGGGAGATTTTAAAAATCGTTGACTGCGACGGCAGCGCTGGAGCTGGCGAGATCCTCCTGCAGATCCTCCTGGGCTCCGGCGGCAGCTGCTCGACGAGCTGAGGCACGTTTGTGGTGTTTGGCAAACGGAGCGGACCGTTTTTGTACAAAAAATTGTACGGAACCGAAACTGAATTTACAAAATACTCAACACAAAACGATGGCAAAAATCGCTAACAGTTTGGAAAATCTTAAAAACGCGTATACTTCATTAAATAACGTGGGAATTTTGCAATTTTACAATGCTCTCTGACCTCAACAAATAACGTTTAAAATTTCGTGGGTTCTCTAGTGTAAAAGCTTTCGTTGTGTAAATTTTGTAAAGTATATATAGACGTGTGAGGCTTTGTATAAATATTACATATATCGTTAAAAACGTGTAAGACTTTGTAACAAATTTTTGTGTTTTTTAAGGCTTTTTGAGTCTGTTCTAAGGCAAATTAGTGGCAGAGTTTTAGAGACTTAGGGTCTAGTAAAAGTAAAGTTTCTGTCCAAGGCACTCGACGACAACAACGCAGTGTATGGTGTGTGTGTGTGTGTGTGTGTGGAAAGTTAAGAATACTTCTTAGGGATAAGGCACGAACTATTTATGACGAAAAACAAGGAACGGAAACGGCACAAAGGCACTTGACCGCCAAACTTAACGAATTTTTAGAAACTCAACAAGAAAACGCTTTGAAAACGCGACTTGACACTTTGTGACTTGTGTGTTTGTTTTTTTTTTTTTTTTTTACTGATAGCCAGCAGTCCTGGCTGTCCTGGCAACTCCTGCCCGATCAGCGGCTAGGCCTAGAATGATGTGCTATGCCGGCGACACATCGTGAGCTTCTGACGCCAGCATCATCCATTCCACAAGTCGTAAGCGTTGTGAGAATCCGCGACTCGACGGCGTCGTCCTGGCGTCGTATCCGCGCATGCTCCGCGGCTGGGATGCAAAAAGCCTCGGCGAGATGGCATGAGCCTGGGCAGCCCTGGCCGCGTGGCTGCGGGAAAAGGATGCTGCTGCTGATACCGCTGCTGCTGGCGCTGCCGAGATCGTAAAACTGCCTAGCCATCGCATCCGAAAAAGGGAGGGTTTGGGTTTTGGCCTTTTCACTTTGGTGTTTCCTGTGGAAAATCCACCACCAACTGGGTGCGCCCCATGGGTGGCCCTGGACCACCAATGGCTGAACTTCGCCTCCGCCTTATGTACAAGCCCAGCCATTTACTTGGCCAAGTTGTGTGTGAGTTTGTGTGAAACGCATGCAAAATGAGTAATGGTTAAGGAATAGCGGGAAATCCTTAATTTTCCTAGCTTTTTTGCCTTGCAATATTTTAATTAATCGGATTGCCCTTGATTAATTGCAACAAGATGAGTTAGGTGAAGTTTCTGAGATCCCTTTAACGACTTGGGAAGGATATCGTCTCCTATTGAACCCACTTATCTGTGCAATCTCTTTGGACGACATAAAAGCGGAGGAGGAGGAAGGCAACAAAAAATAAGCTCAACTGGCGCGACTTTCTGGCGCCGAAGCCTCCATTTTGTCTGGCCATATAAACGGGTGTACCATATCCTTGTGTGTGTGTCTGGAGCAGCGCGTGTGCCTGCGTAGGAGTCCTGTGGTGTCCGCCAAGGAATCTGCACAGTTTTCACTTGTCTTGGGACACGTTTACTCCTTCCCATCCATGTTCTCCCTCTGATTGCTTCCCCCGTCGCCGATCCCATGGGGCAGCGCCAATGTGGAGCCCTTTTATGTAATTTGCACAGTTTTTATTTCTGTTTGTGCTAAGCGAGCAAAATAGAATTTGCCAAAGATACAGCGACTTGTCTGGGGCATAAAAATCAAGCCAGAAAAGGCATAAAGTTCAAGGAGGCATATATCTAAGCCAATGCCATTTTATAGGTAGAAATAAGATTTTAGTTCTATTTGATTAATTGGGGTTTTCAGGGAAAATAGGGGGAATGTAGAACTTTTGTGAAATTTCCTAACTCGACGACATTATTTACTCTTCAAACAAATAGGCTACTCGTATTTTTATTTATAACTGAACATAAAATTAGTCCCAAGCCTTTAATTAACTGTCAATAAAAAAATATGCTTTTAAAGCGACTAAGACTAAGTAAGTCTTATAAAAATCTCTAAATCTCTCAAACAAGTTACTCTAAAGGTTATACTGTTTACCTTTTAGTAACTCAACAAAGTAGTGGTTTCAGATATATTATAATCTATACTTAATAGCAATAAAAAAAAATACGGCAAGCTAAATAATTATCTCTAATTAAAGAAGACAGGAGTAAACACAGAATCTTTTAACAGAGTAAATAAACACTTTCTCAAATGTTTCTTTAATAATTACCTTATTTGTAATAAAAATATTACAACAGCTTGTTTGGAAAAGGAAATTTTAAAGGAGAGAGTACACAGCAAATACCACTCTTTATAATACATTAATAATTAGATCACAACAACCAATTAAGTTTAAGCCACAAGTAATTTCATAAACATCATCCAATTCTCCACTAGCAAATGATTGCAACACTTTGAACAAAGATCTCAAGAGCTCCTATTTGATTATGGAGATATCCGTTGACACCTTCTTCACTCACCTCAATTCGTTGCTAGCCCCTGGACTGGGCTAATGGCTGTTCGAGTTAGTTTCTGTTGTTGTTTCGCAGATAGTGGAGAAATGTGAGTTGTTGTTTATCGAAAGTTGTTTGCTGTGTGTGCTGGTGCGCCCGTGTGTTCGGTGTGTGTTTGAAGGCAGTAGTAGTGTTAAAGGTAATCGTTGTTGTTGTTGCGTTGCTTGTTTCTTCGTTGCTTGTTGCGGTTGTCGTTTGATTTTGATTTGTTTAGAAGATCTGCAAATAGAAGAGCAGAGCGGGCGAACGGTTAAAACTGCGAACTACAGACTCATGGGGGAAATGGGAATGGGAAAATCTCTCGAGTCGCTCCGCGCCAGCCACTCCAAACTGAAAACGCACAAGGCATTTTTCCTGTTTTCATTTTCCATATTAGCAGCGCTCGACCTCGGCGATGAGGATGATGATGGGTGGAAGAAGAGTCTGTTAGGTGGGGCATCTGGCGGAGAAGAAGGGGCCCCTGCACATATATGGCTAGATGTTGGCATTGCGGTTAATGCCACCAAGGCAGCCGGAGCACGGCCACCGATATGTGCGCACATAGAATACCATTCCAAGAATGCTGCACCAGACTTTTCCATTAGCGTTCGCACATCGCCAGCGACTTTTGTTTACAGCAGCAGCAGCACTAGCAGAAAATATCAATCAACACCCAAAAGCCCAAAAGAGTGCATCATCCATGGAGGAGGCCGAGGATCGATCGACTGGAGAGTTGTCAGATGCAGCTGGCCAGGAATGCGGCTGCTGCGTTCTTTCATTTCTGGCCATTAACCCAAGGAAAGTCATACTGCCAGATTGGATTTGCCTAACAACTACCGTGTGTGGTTTTCGGAATGGAAACAAGAGGTCTTTCAGGGGATATTCTGATTTGCCTGAGAATCCATTAGCTTTCCTTTAAAATTATAATAAACTGAAGAAGTCTAAAGAGTCAATTATAAGTCAACTTTGGGAAACTATCTTTAAAATTTTATTCGGGCAACTTTCTAACGATCACTGATCTGTGAATGAAATATTTGTTTTATTCACATTTAAATCGCGTGTCATGAATTTAGACGGGGTTAAGACTCCCCCTCAAATCTCAATCCCAACATACAGGTGCAGGTCAGCCCTCAACTCATTGGCAAGACAAAAGCCATCGGCATGGCGTGGGCGTGAGTGCCCCTGCTGATCTCCTGGCCCCCATTCTAGACTCAATGAAAGCGAAATGCGATTGTGGGCGTTGTTGGACAAGTTTCAGTGCTTAGTGGGTCGCCGGCTGATTGAGTTTATAAAATGCTACACGCTACACTGTTCACGGTACATGGGCCAGGCCATTGAGTGTGTGTATGCTGTTCTTCGCGGAGCAATCAAAATTACAAAACGATAGCGTCACGTAGTTATGGCGAACACAATCTGAGACCTTGGCACGATTCTGCCATGCGGCCAGATGTCAGGTTAGGTGCTCCGGCACGTTCTACAATGCCGTAGCTCCCGCGACCAGCTGCAAAGGGTTCCGAGTGGAGGGGTTTATGGCCAAGACAGGCGGCATTTCAGGGAAGCCTTTGGATGGGTTTATTGACCCGAGGGGGAATAAGTGATGATCTTTCGTCACATATACCATCATAACTCTTCTCTAGAAAATGTGAGCAAAGATTTTGTTATCTTTGGATTAAATAAACAAATAAAAGAATCTTTACAAATTAAATATTTTGTGTATATATTTTCGTCTTTCCTCGTAGCAATTCACAGACACTTAAAAAACACTTTATTTATTTTATATAAGTGAGCTAAAGAGACTCAATTGATTTCATGATGTCACTTTCTTAATTAAAACCATTCATCAAAGATTTTAATCAATAATTACATCACATCTTAGCCAGGGATTCCTATAAAAAGATTTCCATAAAAGTTTCACTAATTAATAACTAAATCTTCATTATTGAATTAAGCTTTTAAATTGGCTGTCCGTCAAAAATCACCCATAACCCACCCACATATAGAGACACACAAAATAATACCTCATAAGAAATATATGCGAACGTAGGTGATGACTACACATGCAAGTGCTTAAATCAGCTTCCAATGCTATAAATCACATCACACAACGGCCAACACAGAAAAATAAGAGAAAGAGAAAGGAAATTTTAAATAAACTGCCAAAGAAAATTCATCGTAAAATGTGTTGAAGAAAAGACCGTACGAAAAAAGTTTCCTCTAACGATAAAGGCAAAACAGATTTTAATTAAACCAAAACAACATTCAGACCTCATACTAGAGATGTGCCCAATCCCACATCCATGCTATATATATGTAGAAGGAACGCTATAAATACCCGGCAAAAAACTAGAACTTTCAAGGTAAACAAAGTATAATTTGGAGAGCAGACAAATCTTTTGGATTTTCCATTCGATGCGCCTGAGAAATCAATGGCTATGCTCGAAATGGAAAGCAAGAGTGTGAAGAGCTGAGGAATGATAATGCCATACCCATCGATCTGGCACGATTTCCACGCTTGACTTTAAATAGAACGAGAAGCGAAGTATATTGTAGAGAGGATAATTCCACCTCAGGGGAAGGAATAGCTACTGCACAGATCTTTAATCCGACGAAATTGTCCCACCGCGGAGCTTTCACTGTACTCTGCCTGCGGCGGAGGTGGCGCAGGCGATGATGATGCTGCTCTTGGCTCATTCATCTGCTTATTTCTTGGCCCGTCCTCTGAGTCATAGCTGAATTTATAGAAATTTCAATTTGTGTGTACTACAAACCCGCTGGTTTGGAGGTCCAACAGATGGCCAGAGAGCGATCGCCCCACCGGCGACGCGCCTGATTATTAGTTTCGCTTGGGTAATGTAACAAAAACAGCATCCAACGACTCGTGCAAAGTTTTATTTCAGTTTTGATGTCAGCGGAAATTAGCGAGCGGTCAGCGAAACAGAGAAAAAGTACATAAAAGGCCGTTACTCAAATGTGTCACGATCCAGTGAGACAGGTACTGAAAATGGTTTAACGAGACCAATTACGCCAGCCGAAAGGTACTTAGCTTTAGCATAATTTCAACGAACAATTATGTTTGTTTCAGGCAAGTTCACTTATTGGTTTCCATAACTTGGTTTTGTGTTATACTAACCTTGCAAAGGTTAAATTGGTATTTAAGAGGAATCTATAGCCTCTGTGCGAAGACCTCTTTAAATATAACCAGTGTTAGGCTATTGTGTACTTTGATACCAAACAAAGTTACTGGTTATTAGGGAGCCAATATAATTCAAAAAGTGTGTGAGAGAGGATAATTAAAATCTTTGCAGTTCGTTTTTTAAAGAAACTATAGAATTTTCTCTAACATTTTAATCCTTGTTCAATTGTAAGTGTTAAGTGTATAATTTATTCCTTCATCTACTTGACTCATTCGATTACCTATTTCCCTTTGTTAAAAATTGCTATACCCGATAGACAATGCCTTCATTCGTACAGATAATAATGTTTATTTGGCGATTTTGTGTACGTTTGCACAATATTCAGCACTTATAAACAACAGTCACGTTGTGGCGCTTCCTTTCCTCTGAACTGGGGTCGTTCAACCCGACTGAAAGTGATCGCCAATAAACAAACTGTGCGTTTAAAATATCAATCTACTCAAGCTTGATGTGATTTTCTAGTTTTCCCAGAGACACATCGGAGCTGAGTGGCTGGGCCACTCCCGCACACCAGGGGTCAACTTGGCAGATTTTACTCAAGGATCTCAGATCCCTGCCACCGAAGACGACTGCTATATGCACCTCAGATAACCCCTGGCCTGAGTGGAGCTGTAATTTGAGTAAACAAGACATCGTCGTCGCCGGGGCAACTCCGTGGCCAACAATGGGGCACAAATTTGTGTATCGCTATCAGCATCAGCCGGCAACAACGACAACAACAATGAGCCAATGATGATGGCCAAATCCAGATAAAAGATGCATTAAAAGTAACAAAATACACAAATAAACAAACGCACAGGCTCAGGGATGTGGCTATGGAATGGATAGATGGATGCCCGGGAAGGCAAACAAACAAATCAAATCGAATGAATCGACGGCGATGACAAAAGCCCAACGCGTCGTCCATGAGGGGAGGCTGTGGTGGGATCGGGTTGACACAGCCGGGAGAAAGCACTCGAGATGGCCCTGTAATTTTCAATTACCGAATCAAGGTGGTGGCACATCATAATGTGGCCAAATGATGTCAACCGGAGTGATAGGGATCAATGTCCCAATTAGAATCCTTTATGAAGAAGGAGCGTGTTGGTAATTAGCCAGGCTTATGATACGTTGAACAAGTATTGTAAGGGGGTTTTAGAAAGGGAGAGTCAAGTGGATTTAATTACAAATAAAAAAGTAATGGTTACAGATTTTAATCTTTGCTTTGCATTTGGAAAAGCTTTGTATTTTCTCTGGAAACTTCAGAAAAAAGGAGGTTACTGAGAGATATTTGTACATTTTATAATTATTACATTAATAACACATTTGTTCAAAGTAACTGAACTCTTTATTTTTCTTATTAAGACTAAAAATCTGTTCTATTAATCTGTGTGAATTGCTCTACATAATTTCAACTTTTTTTGCTCATTCCATAATTCCCAACAACATTTACGTCTATATATATTTTGCATTCAATGTATTTTCTACCCTAGAAATTACACATTTCCTGCCAACATGGATTGTGCCTTAGCTTCCTTCCGTTCCTTGATCTACATACGAAAGACATTGCCAAGCAATTTTATGATTGGATGCCAAGTTCCATTCCCATGCCACCGCCTTTGCCCACTTAGGCAGGAACCCCTCCTGTTATTCACCCTCGTTCTGTTGTGCCCCTCATCCAACCTCAGCATCGTCGTCGTCGTCGTCGACGTCGTCAATCGGAGACGGCAAAAAATTAGGCTCCCGCCAGTCGGGCTCCAATGGATTTTCGCACAAGTGAGTGCCAAAAGCGACAGTGCCACGCACATATTCTCGAATTTATATGTGCGTAAGTGTTTATATACAGCGATATAACAAATAGTCGTCAGGGGCATCCCTGCCCGAGGCGAGGAGACTGCAGCCGGGTCGACTTTGGGGGGCGGCCACTCGAATGCCGATGCATCCATGGGACAAACAAGAAAGAAAGGCACTTTGCTTTTCACACTCACCACTCAGCCACTCGCTGTGGCGACACACAAAGCAGTTCCATTGATTAAGAGAGGAGACCCATCCCTGGCCCTGTTCCAATCCCCACCCAGATGGAAATAAATTGCGAGGCAAGGCCAAGCCTAGCGATAACTGCCGATGGACACGACAATCTCGGGAGAGGGGCAGACAGCCGGGGAATAAGATAATCAAATCGGGAATGGAATGCATAAAATGTGGGGTTAAATGCTGAGGAACTCTTCTAACGCGAGCAATTTACGAAGATCAAGCAAAACTGAGTCACCAAAGAGAAGTTCACTTTTACTGAAATTTTTTAATTCATATTTTCAGACACCTTATAGTCTAAGCATTCGTATTTTCCTTTAAAATATTAAAGTATTTTAACAATTCTTTTAAACCAGAAAAAAAATATTTCCCATATCTAAAGGGGAACACGAAAAGTACTACTTGGAAACGGAAATCTTTATTGATCTTAGCGTTTTCGTTTTTACGACCCAGCGATAAGATAACTTGCTAAAAAGTTTTGTTTACTTATTTAAAGAAAAAGAAGACGTATTCGATTTATAAACAGAAAAAAAACTTCCTTATATAATGTCTCAACCGATATATAGATAAAAAATAATAATGCCTAAAGATAAAGACAAATCTCTAGAGATTTCAGAACGAGAACCAAGAATTAAACGAGATTATTCGGAATCACCAATGAATATCTATATTTAAATAAATTCTTCAATACTTAACAAATCTTAAAACTGTTTAAATATCTATAAATGGAAAAGGAAAAAGCTAAAAATCTAGTAAAATCTTAAGAGTTCAGTGTCACCTTTAAATAATACCCATCCTAGTTTTCCTTCTCACCATTTCGGATCCCTTTTGGTACTCATGTTTATTCAATGATTTTTTTGTAATTGAGACAAGTTGGAAAGCTATTTTCAACGTATCCCTTTGGCGCCGTGTAATGGAAACATCTTAAGGCCTTTACAGCCATTTCTCGTGATTATCTCCACTCGGTGTGAATTCGGGGGTGTGACACAAACCACAACCCGTTGCAATCGGAATGCCAAAGCCGACGTATCGACTGACCGCATCGAATTCACTCGCTGACGGACTGACAGATTGATGAAGTGCCCAGATGCGTGTTCAGCCCACAAACCCCAAAATCCAAAACAATAAAAAAGCGCCAATGAGTTACTGACGTAATCAAGCGGGGATTTACGACACCCACTGCGATGAGATAGGGAATGCAGGGAGGGAGAACCCAGGGCCCAGGGCCCAACCCATTTCCCCTGGCAAACCAAATAAAATGAGGCGAATCGTCGTCGGTAGTCGATACTGCAAATTAATTTTTGCATAAATCTTCGGATGCCTGCATTTGTGTGTTTGCATACAAACTTGGTGACAATAAACCAGCAATTCCCCTACGTTTATTTTTAGATGCGAATGCATATTCTTTATCGGCATTAATAGTAAACAACAAAGGGGTCCTCAACTCGCGCCAATCTCCACCGATTTTTAATGACTCAACCGATGAGTGTGCGTGTGCGAAAAGGGAAGGCGAATCGAGTTGAGTTCGAATCCAATCGGAGGAGGAAGTGCTCGAAATTCCGATTCAGATGGCCGGTTCTGGTCTCTGCTCTGCTCAGCTCCCACCTCCGCCACTTGAGTTCCGCGTAATTAAGAAACATTCCGAAACAATAAACTATTCCATAATACGGGCAGCCCATCGAACTCAATATGGAATCTTCTTCGCAGTCCAACTTGCTGTTCTTGTTGCTGTTGAAGCTGGCCCATTTTGTTTATTTAGCATTTCGACTGTTTGATTCGGGTCCGGTGCAAAAGCGAAACATGTGTGCGGCAGCACTAAGAAACCCACATAGCATGAGTCCCAAGCAGCTGAATCTCTGCACAGAAAACAAATAATTATGAAGCGGAGTTTGAATTTGTTTTTTTTAGAATTTCTTTTTCGTTAATAGGGGGATAAAATAAGACTTTAAGTCTAATAACCTCTAACATCAAAGAGAGGAAGACAGTTAGAGACAGGAGACACCTTTACATCAACAGTATCCTAAGCCGATTTTAAAATTAAAAAAAATTACAACAATTTGTCCCTAGATTCTGTTCAAACTATATTATAAAAGAAAGGATGCTGCAGAGGTCTCAAAGTGGTAGTCTTTTAAGAAATTAAAAAAATTTTAGAAATTACTATTTGCGAAAGTATAGATTTACAATGGAAGCTATTTTAAGGGCTCGTTTAGCCTCGAGGGCTTGAACCATCCACGCATTGCCCCAACGACTAATAAAAAATGTTATTAATATAAATTACTCTTTCTTAAATCCGGAATTTTACTCTTAATTCAAGTGTTTCCCAGTGTATCTATATATAGAATCAGCGTGTGTATGCAAGCATGTATCCGAGTGCAATACAAAACCATTGAAAATGCTGAGGCGTTATGAAAATAGAGCGCACACAACAGTTGTTATTTTTATTTTTTAATTGTTATTACGCTGGTCGTTTTGCTTTTTGTTCTTTTGGCTGCCGCCGCAGCTTGGTTTGGAGCATTGAATTCTCTGATATTGGCTGGTTGGTTTGGCTTAATTTGCTTTAATTGAGCTTGAAACATGCAGTGAACAAATGGCTGGAAAAACGAAATAAATCAGGGGTATATCGAATGAATAAGTGACACTTCATAACCGCTTTTGTACTTGAAGTGAAAGTTTTGCAACGACTTGACCCAGAAGCTTCAGTGCCGCTGCTGGGCTTTCCAAACTGACATTTTCCATTATAAACAAATCAAAAGGTTTGCATTCACGCCTGCCACAAAAAATGGAATTCAATTAATCCCCAAATTATGAGGTAATCCTCGCTGCAAAAAATCATCCCCGGGACACATCAATCTCTCTTTCGAAAGTTGCATGGCCAGCGCTCATTGGGAGACCTTTGCACCCCGTCTGGTCGTATCTCTCGCCCAGAGCGAAGCGAATTAATGAATACAGCTCAATTAATAAAACAGCAAAGAAATATGGAAAGCAACAAAAAACACAGAAAAAACACAAAAACAGAGAAGCAGACACAAGTGGAAAATGCAATCGAAACGTGCCCCAAAATGGGCAACACAAGCTGCCCACCAGCGTTCCACCAGTGACCGAGTTACGGATCAGTTTGCTCAATGGATAGCCCGTCTACCGAGTGTACACGCAGCACAACACTACACTCCACATACACACTCTAAAAAACTCCAAAACAAACCCCTCAGCCATTTGTAGATAGTTGAAATTATATGTATAAATACCAATCGGTTTTATATTATTTATATATGCCAGAGTTGGTTCATTTTGAATCTTTTTTCAGCAATTGCAAATTTTTTGTCAGAAAAGATTAGTGAATTATGAATCCGTTTTTGGCAAACCTAATTAAAGTAAATTTCTCCCACGATTAATAGTCTTTCTCACACTTTGACTCAGTCATATTTTTCTTTCTCTTGGGATGTTATCTTAAAAGAAGGAAAATATTTATTTCTCCATATAGACGGGACTGAGTCAGTAGAACACTGCTGTTGAACGTTCATACGATAAATATGAAGAAAATTTTCCAACAGATTAGTAATTTGTAAGTATTTTCTTGTTAATTGTGTAAAATCATAGACTAAGCGTGTTTCGGGTATTTTTAGGCCTTACAATTTGTCAAGTGTACTAACAACTTGGCGGATGCAAACGTCCCCACGTCCGATATATTCGGTGGATTTGGATTTTGATGTGGTTGTAGAGCCGATGCACTGCCCACACAGCGCGGCATGGAGTGAAAATGAGCTCCGATCTCGATTTCTTTATGTTTCCGAAGCGTGTTTATGTGGCGGACATTCCAAAACCGAAGCCCAATACAACTAATAAGGTCAAAACGCTCGAGAGAGACACAGAGAGTGAGAGGGCGACTGAGGGGCTTAAACGAGCATTGACATTTTGAGATAATGGATAAATAATACACAATACAAAATACGCCCACAAAATGGAGCAACGACGGCGACGGCGAAATTTGCCAAACAATCGGACAAAAAATGTGAGGAAAATCACACAAAAGAGCGGAGAAAACGAAGATCGCTTCTCTGTGTGTTGAATTATGACAAAACATCGAGAAGCGCGAGAAATTTAAATATACGCATATATCTCCGAGTGAGAGAGAAGCGGAAAGAGCACAAAAACAATAAATCTACTTGCAGATGCAAAACAAATCTTTAGAGCGTATGTGTATCTCAAAGATAATTTGTATTTACGCCAGAGCGGGGGAGCAGTGGGGAGTGGGAGGCAGCCTTAGCCAGCTGCTAAGGCAAACGAGAAATATAGAATGAAGTATACATATATGTCGGTGTGTGTACACAGAGTACACTCAAACAAATACTTAAGGAATGAGCCAGTTTTGGCGAGTGATAAGAATATGCTGGCAGACAGGAGATAAACATCAGCAAATCTGGAGTTTTTGTAAGATAGTACAAATACTATAATTAGGGACCTGTTTTTGATATAAATGGAAAATTTGGTTCTCTGTCCGGCCTCTGTCGGTAAAGTAGCATTTTTAGACCTAAATTGATTATATTGAAGTCTAAGCTAATTATTAGGCAATATCAAATAAATTTATAGATAATTTTTTGCTATAATCTAGAAAAGTTTCTCTATTTTTCTTCTGCAGAACTTCTATTTAACATGTCAATGTGTTGACTGACCACTTTGTTATCACTTATGACCAAGTATTTGAACTTTTATAAGTTTATTCATTTCGTCTTTTATATTATCAAAACTGCTGTAATAGGTTCAATAAAGGTTTAAGACTTCAGTTCCCTTCAAGAAGTACTGAGCTTGTTTCTCAGCTTTGCTCAATGTTCAAACGATTAAACGGTTCACTTCTCTCTCGACACATTTAATCAAGTATTTCCAAAGCTACAGCAGAGTGATCAGTACGATCAGTATCTCAATATTTTTTCCCGTGCACGAGCATAAATTCAGGGGCAGACATCAAAAAGCAGACGTCAACGACGGCGCCGGCAGAGCGATGAGGTAATTTTCTGGTTGATTTTTTTAGAAGCGCCTGAAGTCAGAAATCCAAACTGAAGGAAAGGGTTTTTCGCCGAGGGTTTAGTTAGTTTTTGGCGCGCTTTGCGCAGGCGCAGCACCGAAGAATGATTGATATCCGATTGGTAGAATCCAATTACACAATAGAATCGCTTATTGCTGGCACATATTGCCGCGATCAGAGGGTAAAAATAACACCATATGTCACGCACTCGGGCCCGCGCACTCTTATTGCCCGCTGATATATACCTTCTTTCAATTCCACAATTGATATTTGAACTTGAACAAATACGATATGTGCGATATGTATTTGTATATCTGTGTATTGGGATATATATATCTCTTTTCTCGATATCGGGCGCGGCACAATCGAACGAATCGGCACCGACGACGGATGAAATTCGAATGAGCCCCAAACGGAGAACGCCAAGCGCGAGCGGTGCTCGCTGGCCAAAGAGCGCCGAGCGCGCAACAGATGTGAGGCAACCTGCTCTCCAACTAATCTCCTCCAGCTCTCAGTGGCTCTCCCTAGCTCTCTGTCGGCGACGATCGCCGCCTGCAAATGTAAACAAAACAAAATGTGCCAGCAAAAGGGAAGGCAGAGAAAGATGAGGAGCTGGGGGAGACGCCGATGAAGAGGTAGTCCAAGAGGGGGTCGAAGAGGCGGAGACGGAGGAGGAGGTGGTGCCGCCACAAGGTGATGGACCCATGCCAGTGGTGACTAATCTTTGGGGCCACTTTTACGGCTGTTTCTTTCTTCTTACAAAACGCCAAGAGGAAGCGACAAAGTGGAAGTGGAAGTGGCCTTAGTCATCTGGGGAATTCTAGGAAAGCATTTACAAACAGCCTACTAGTAATCGTTAGGTCTCACAAAGCCTGCTGTTTTTAAGAAGCAGTCATTAGTTGTCTAGTTGTAGGAATTGTGGAGCTCCGTGGTATATGAGGACGAGAGACATCGAACGCGATCTAAATGTACCAAAAATTGGAGATAAACTGCAAGAACTGGCTCGGAAATATATGGAAAGGCTAAATGAGCATCCCAATAGTCTAGCCAAAAGGCTTGGTACGGCTGCTATAAACAGTGCAAATGCTAGAAACCGAGTCAAAAGAAGACTGAAGCGACACCACCCTCAAGACCTACCAGACCGGATTTTGACATAGTATTTCTACCACCTTCATTATTACTTTCAAAAAAAAACTATATGAAATTCTTCTAGCCCTATGTTACACGTAGACTAATTTTTGTACTTTTTTATATTATAACCGATTAGATTAAGCTGTCAATTCGGTAGCAGTGCGCTAATCAAAAGAATAAATTTCCACATTTATAAACGTGGAAATATAAACAAAAAAAAAAAAAAAAAAAAAAAAAAAAAAAAAAAAAGATTTTCTTTCAAGAAAATGTGTAAAAACCTGCTACAAAAAATGAAATACAATATTTTTTACAAGTGGTTATTGCTGCTTCCGAACATATTTATGGAATAGGGAAATATAATTCTTTAAAACCTAATCATTCATATGACTCTTTACAATTTAAGCTAAAGCCTTAAGACCTCTATTTTAAAATCGCATTAACAAAAATTCCTTAGGAATGAATTTGTGAAAACTTTTAATATAACAAAAAATATTTAAAAACTTAATTTCTATGTCTTTGCTATTATTAGGAACTTTTTTTATAAGCTGGAAAGATTTCTGGTTTAGGCAATAAGATCAAAAAATAAAAAAAAATTAATTTAGTTGGCCTAAAAGTTTAAGATTAAACCTCATCCTATTTTATAATCATTAAACTTTTTATGTTTTAAAATTCAAACTCGTTCTTTCATTTTACTGATGTGTAAGTAAATAACTCGTAATTTCCCATTTAAGACCAGAATTTTAAAAATTCTAATGTAAGTTAATATCAAGTTAAGCTATTAATTATAACTAATCAACACATTCAAATAGTCACCCTTCTCTTACAAGTAATGTTTCCTTTACGTAACATTTGTATGGAATATCTACAAGTTTTACATTATAACTCATTCCCTGCAATCGACTGAAAAGTGTGCGTAAACAAATGAACTGTTGACTTCAATTAGGTCCAATTATCGACGCAGAGTCGTCTGGAGAGAGAGTGAAATCTTTTTTTGAGCCGCAGCGGGATGCCCGCACGAGTCTCGGATCTGGGATCTGTGGGATCTAGTAGCTCCTAGGGGTTGGTTGGACTCTGCCGAGTCAACTCCACAATTAACTTGAAAATTGAAGACAATTTGCGAATCCAATCCAACTGCTGGCTGCGAACCGGGAGCTGGGGCTATCTTATCGCGGCTGGAATGGCATGGAATCCACTCCCTCGAATGGTTCAATCAACGGCGATAAAGAGCCGTCAGACGAAACCAACTGCTGCGCCGATAATGCGCCGCATGTTGTGGCACTCTCTTTCTGCCTCCCTTCGCTCTCCGGCTGCCCCACGTTAATTCAATTATGTATATTCCGACGTTCTCGCTGTGGCTAAAAAAAGTTGCACTTTAATTAGCATAAAACGTAGGCAAAACATACAAACACAAACACAGCGAGTCACACGCACACTCACAGCACTCAGCAGCACGCACACACACATGCGGGCGCTCTGTTACCGAAACATTTGGTGATGACCACTCGGAAAAGGGCGGAATTCGCGTGACCATGGTGCAGCAGCGCCCTCGCAGAGGCCTGCAGGGAACCCCAAGCGGGAGCACCAGGCCAGGCCTGAGGGGATGGTGACTCCACCCCGGGAGAAGCACCCACTCGGCGGCAACAACAACAACAACAAACACAAAATACGCCCGTTTACTCTTGTTGGCCAGGCCGCAGCTGAATCTCCACCAGCTCTGTTCGCTCACTTTTCCCGCCTTAGGGGTCTTGCACGAATATTTGCCAGATGCCACGGCTATTAAACTATTGATAACTTACAGAAACACACGGCAGGACGGTCTTAAAGAGTGCTAAAATCGTGTAAATAAAACTAACACTACAAAAATATGTCGTAAAAAGAACTGTGGGGGAGTGTGGCCGTTCGCTGTTCAAGCAGTTCGCCAACATTTTCCGTTGCCAAGCAGTTCACGGGATACGGCAAACGATTTCTTAAAACAGGCCGTTACCAAGAAAGTCTATTTAAAATATTGAATATTTGGATATAAAAAGATTTAATAAATTGGTCATTTTTACTGTCAAGAAATAATTAAACAACAAATTAAAAGATAACTGACGGTATGTGTGACCGTTTTTAGCGCAGTTATCGGTTCGATAGACTCTGTTAAGTTAACAGAGCACTAGCAGAACTGGTCACCCAAATGCGAGTGGCTAGGGCGCCAAATTTAAATTAAAGCGACTAAATTTGTCTTGCTAACAACACAGCTTAAAGTTACAAATTTCGATATCCCGTAGCCCAGCAGTGATTAATGTTGATTTTAAGGCTGTAAGAACTCGCCCCCGCACAAACTTGATAAATTTGTCTGCCTTTCCTGGCTGTTTTTCAACGATCATCGCTTCCGCTTTGATTCTTTGGGCGAGATTGGGTGGCAGCCAAGGCTTGCAACCCCCTTTAAGGACTGAAACTAGCCGAGCAGCTCGGCAATAGAAATCATAAAAATAAGCGAGGAAATTCATGACTTTGGCAAAGTCAGCGGACCGCATATAGCGCGACTTTGGGGGCCCTGCTTTCACTGGGGTTGCAAATAAAAATAAATTTAATGTTCCTGTTTTTTCTTTCGCATTTCTCCTTTCTCTTGACTTGTCAAGGATATCATACATATATACGAGCGTAATTTATGCTGCAAAACATCTCGAGCATAAACAGGAAACAAGCGTCCACGCTCCTCCCCCTGATAGCTACACTCGTCAAAATGTTTTATAAGTAAAAATATATGTTATGAATCAGGATCATAAGCATACAGTAAACATATTCCTCCCTTAAAATCCAACTAAAGCATATTATAAAAAAAAAAAATATATTAATAAAAATTAAACTCACAATTAATCTTTGAAAATATCTATCTTTACATTAATTTTTCAGCCCTTTAATAGATATTTATGCGTACATAAAAAGCTTGGTAACATTTCTCCTAATACATAGAGCATAGACAGATATAGGCAATTATTTCTGTTAGTGTAAAATGGCACTCGCCTTTCTTGGGAGACTCGCTGCTTGAAATAAAGTCAAGTTCTGGGCTTGGTTGCAAATTCAATTAATTTCAATCGAACGCCTGTCGCTCGACGCATCCGGCATCGATGTCCCGCGATCCGGACTGAGACTAGATACGTAGATACGCAGATATGTGGATTAGATGTGTACAGGATGCGGATGTCCACCCCTCCTCGGGTGTCAATAAATCTCGGAACTGCTCCGGCACACTCGCTCTCACACACGCCTGTTATGACTGGACATGTGTCCCGCTCCTGCTGCGTCATTGCTTTAGTTTCGGTTGAGTTTCTGCCCGGCGCTCGCCAAGATTTATGTCACGTTGTTGGCCCAACATAACAGAAAGGGGCCCTAGCCATGGCTTGGTGTGTGGAAAATAAAAACCCGACTCACAAATCCTTTCCTCGAGTGACCCACTTGGGACGACTGACCGGCGCGGAGCAGCGCTAATTGAGCGATCTTCCGGTTGGCTAATGGGTTAAGCCCGTCGAGTGGCCATATATCATGTCCTGGGCTGCGATAATTTCGGCATTTTATCAACCAAAATTTAGAGGGCTTTTGCGCCTCTTTCGGAGATTTATTGCCATCCAATTACGCTGATAGTTTTTCCAGTTTCTAACTCTCTCGTTGCAGGCTCTTTGGAGACTAATAAAATGCTAAAATTATAATTAATAAAAATATCATATTTTATTTGCCACAAAATTTACAAAAACTTGAGCTCATAAAGCGCTGAAAAACGTTGATAAGGAAGAGGGATAATTTATGGAATAGACTAGTTTTCTCTCAAGTGCTCATGGTAAATCAAATAAGGGAAAAATATCTCTGCACTTGGGGAGCACGTTGGGTTGAATTATTGATATATTATTTGTTCTTATGGCTAGATGAAATAAAAATAACTTAGTTTTTATACAACAATATGGGCTTTAGAAGTTTCAATATATATTTGTTTAAGAGTTTTACTTATTTAATATTAGAAAATATTCGTCATTTTGAATTATAAACTTGAATTTTGAGTGTTAAAATTTTTTTTAAATTATACAATTTGTTAGGCGTTAGATAAATATGCTATTATTTAATTACTAAATCATTGCCTAATGTATTTTTTTGGTTAAAACAACTCAATTTAATGCAATTCCATTGTTTAACAAAGTTTTGTTTTAATTTTGAATGTAAAAAAACAGTTCAAATATTAAAGAATCTTCGATTAACCACTTTTATAGTATATCATTGCCATTAAACGAGGTTTCCCGCTTTTTAATTAATTCTTTAGAGCTATTTAATTTACAAACTAAACGAGGTTTCCCGCTTTTTAATTAATTCTTTAGAGCTACTTAATTAACAAACTTCCATATTATTATTACAACCATAATAGACATAGCAATCAGTGAGTTCCTCTTCTTAAAATCTTTCCAAGACCAAACCAGTACTTTCCCTATCGATTTGCTCAATCAATTTATTCTTGCATAAGTTCTTTCATTTCACCCAAAATGTGTGAATTTTATTTTTAATGTCCCTCGACAAATTCTCCACTAATTCGACAGTCGAAGCCCCCGAAACGACATTTGCATGCGAGCAACAACTACAAAAAACAAAGCGAGAATAAAACTTATATTGAGAACAATAAAAATTTATGAAAACCCATTAGGGCGAGGCTGGAAAAACAAGCAAACGACTACAAATTGCCGGCAGCCGTCCGGGTCCCCAGGCAGCACGCTCATCCTCTGACTCTGCTCTGCTTACCCCTTGGACTCGAGTGCGGATGAAGATGAGGATGAGCTCGAGATCGGAGCATGGGGAAGGGGCATTTTTGGCCACAAATTATTTTTATAGCTGAGCCCGATCCCAGGCACGAGTGCGGCGAGTTATGCGCCGAAGGAACTCATAACCAATCCGGGACGGAGCTAAGCCCGTGGAAGTGCCCGAATGGGCGTCTCGGTCGTAAAAAGATGAGGATAATTTCAAGAAGAGCACACAGTGAAACACTGAAACCATAATATCATCAATACGGAGAGTTCTGAGTTTTAAATTTAGAAAATAGTAATATAGTAGTATTCCTTCCTTCCTTAAAAATAATAAATTAAAATTTCTATAATTCTTCATTATAAAAATCATCGTATTTTTGGTTTAATTATTTAAAAACTGTTTAATTTGTGAGCTGAAATATTTAAATAGAAATGGAAGCATAGTAATTGCCTGAATATTAATCGAAAAATTATGTAAGGGAGTTTCTAATTTCTGGTTTCATTTCTGAGATTTTCAATGCTATAATAGTTTTGTGTTTGAAAATTAAATTCAAGATATTGGGATTTTGTAAAAAGATCTGAATAAACATGAACATGCAAAATCGAAATAAATATACCTGCAATTTAAATTCACCGAAAGATACAACAAAAATCTAGATAGATTAAGATTAAAAGGGATATCTTTAAATATGAAACAGAATATGTATAAATCTTAATTCCTCTGATTTTCGTGCACTGGTATGTATGGCATACTTGCAACCTTAATTTGAATTTATTTAGAATCCAGTGCAATTTCTGTGACAGAAGCCAGTTTGTTCACTAAATTACCATTAATATTTCTCGCAGTGAAACTTTAAGCAGGCCGTGGATGTTGTGCCGTGTCATCGCCATTGTCACTGTTCCTGGCGTCTGGGGGCATGGTCATGGAAGAGAGCAGATTTTAATTGATGACGATTTCATTAAAATTTCAGGCAGCGGCGGCAATCCTGAAAATCCGCATCCGGCTTCGCAGCGTGGGGCAATAAAAATGCAAACAAGCGGCGCGTGGGCCACGTCCTTGCTCCATCCAGGACGAAGATTATGATGGAGATGCTGATGATGATGTCGGGTTAACTCGGCCAGCGAAGCGTGAAGGATGCAAAAAGTTAATCGCTCAGGCGGACGACGCGACGGGCCGGCACTTTGTATCTGGCCAGATGTGTTAATGTTGCTCGATCCCAGCCTAGTCGAACAGGGGTATTTTTTATTGCCCTGTCCAGGACACTCGGCATCCTGCGGGATGTGTGTGTGTTGGCGCACTAAGTAAATTGCGTAAATTTATGGCTGCGTAAATTGTTTAATGACTCAACAGTCTATTTATCCAGGCGATGCCCTGCTCCGACATGTCCTAATGGGCATGTTGAGGTTGGGATAGCATCCAGCTTGGAGTCAGGGGTGTCGTGTCAAGTGGAGGTGGTCTGTCCATAGGACGTGTGTTAAAAGTTCCCATTTATTGACATATCCAAGCGAAGACATTAAAATTTTTATTGGCTAAATTTAATTGAAATCCCTATTGAATTTCAATAGTGTTTCAAAGCAATATTTACGAGCACTGTCCGCGGATAAATTAAAAAATTTTAGCTATTGTGAAGCTATAATTGATTGATTACATATTTATAAAATATTATGAAATAGTTGTATTTATTTTAGGATGGTTTTAGAATATTTTTCAGTGATATGCATTATTATTTGTAATCTCTAAACACCATAAGCATTAGTTATTCTTTGTTAGTGAACATGGTTTTCCATTTATTTTGAGATTCATTTTACAATTAAATTTAAAATTAAAACAGTAATTTAATGCTACTTCCTGGCTCAAATAAATAGGCATATTTATTATTTTAGAAAGTAATTAGAAAATAGATAAACTATAATAAGCTTCAAAGCTGTATAAGAATAATCAAATATAAAACTTAAATAAAGGGGCTTTAATTAAAATAGCACAGATGTTGAACAAATTTGTCTTAACTTTCTCTTGAGCTATTCTTACAACGATAAATATTAGTATATTCCTTAATGAACTTCTTTTTATTTATCAATACTAATTACACCTTAAAAATAACATGGAAAGATTTCAAAATAATTAGAAATGAATACCAAGTTATTTTTGGGAAGTTGACAAGAACTAAATTAATTGTCTTCACTTAATTTTCTCCCAAAAAGTTTACTTTTTCTATATCGCTGACATGTCACTATTTCGAAGACTATTTCTTATCCGAAATGAAGGATCTGCCCCGCTGGCTGGGCCAGCAATTAAGTGAGCATTAAACATGTAAACTGCTCGCAACGCCCCAGAGATGAAGACCAGGACGAGCCCTAGGATGAGCAGGAGCAGAGGCAAGAGCAGAGGGATTCTAGGCAGAGATAGAACCCATTACTTTGGGGGGTTGGCTGTCCGATTCCGTTTCCAATTCGCTGACTTGTCGCACCCAGTTCCCGTCCACGATAAACGGCGCTGATAGCACAGCATTTATCAAGGAGGAGATTCCCGAGCGAGCTCAATTGAGTTTCAAATTGATGTCACCATTATCGGGAACTTTCATCTGTAAGGAGCGACCGCGATGGGGTGACATGGCAGGGATGGGCACGGTACAACAATGGAGTCGGGGATATGTCATGTTGTATCCCGTATTTATTTATAATTTTTTCATCATTTATCAGCGGGGCAACTTTCTCACATGCCCGCAATTGCATATTTATGTAGATGTGCAGTGTGCAATTTGAGTTTGCGCTTCGATTTAAGTGCTCATAAATAAAAATCCCCGCAAAAATCCACCCCCGGGAAATGTGACCGAGGGAGTGGGGGGAAAGTGACTCCGGATCGCAGTTCACCACCACCCTGGCTAACTGTCAAAAAGGCAACGGAAAGTTTGTAAACAAAACTAATGCCGACATGGGTGTTGATAAAGTTCTCCAAAGCAAACTCCGTTCTATCCCGTTCCCGGCTTATTGAATTGCCCTACACGCTTGATTGCCCGCTAAACGGATGAGGGGCAGGGGCTGCTCCTCAGTTCTCCGTCCTATATTCGATTCGTGTGTGACATGTGGATTCGTCATACCAAAAGCGTAAAATATTATCCAGGCCCCGAGTTTTGTTCTGGTTTCACTCGCAGAAACATTCACAAAGGGTCCTGGAGAAGCCGAGTGCAGGATGCAGGCCAATAAATGGGGTGAGGCCTCTGTTCAATGGAATTGTGACTTGTGTCTAATGGACTATCCTTTGTCATTGGCCGTCCCGCGACTTAATGGCCTCGAGAAACTAAAGCAGTTGCACAAACATCCAGCAGCATCCAAAGAGCAGTGTTCCCATTGTCCTCCAATACAGGAAGGAGGGAATTTTCCTATGGAAATTTTTAAATTCGATTTAAGGCAGATGGAACGATTTTCGAATGATCAGATCGAGCAAGCACGCTCATCTTGTTATTGGAATATAACTAACTGAAATTTAATAAGTCTCTTAGGATAAATTTAGTCGCCCCTAGAACAATAATGAATGAAAATATTAGTTAACGAAAGTACGAAAGTATTATAATTTATATAAACGATATTCTTAAAAATTAATATTCACCAATTAACCGCTGAACAGATCAAGAAAGTTTCAGCTAGCTTAAAAGTAAATAGTTTAGTTTCTCCTAAATTAAATAATTGTAGTAGAGTAATAAGTATGTACATTTTAACGATAATATCAACCAAGGTAATTTACCTATGAAACGCGTTATTAGATTAGTTTAAAAACAATTATATTAGTTATGTAACTTAGGAAAAATTATTGAAATATATTTAAAAAAAATATAAGTTTGGGAAATTAAAAATAAAAATGCATAATCGGAAATAGCGGAAGAACTTTACAATGATATTAAAAATTAAAATTCCCTAATTCACCAATTAGTAAACTTCCTATATTCAAAGAAGACTTTAATAAGACCAATATACAAATGTATCTCTTTAGTTCAAACTATTTTCATCATGAAAAATCATTAACAAAATTAATATATAACTGACAACAACATTGTATTATATTATATAGTAAAAATTCACCAACAATATCATATATTCAATAAATAATTTCAAAAAACAAGAATGATTGCCTGATTATAATTATGCGGCTTTCTTAAAGACAATCCAACTCGTAAAGTTTAAGTACCATTAACTTCTTAGGTTATCTTAAGAATGGAAATTCAGCAATCAAACCATAACATATTTATTTAATTGATCACTTCATATTAAAGCAATACAAATTCATAATATAACTATATTTGACACATACAATTACTTATGATTAACGCCGTAACAAAAGTATACTAAGCTCACATAAAAAACTTCAAAAAGCTATACAAAATTAAAGTAGTGAAAGTTATTGAATAAATGCAAAATTAAAATTAATTAATTCAAATTTATTGCTTCTTAAAATAAAAAATTATAATTAAATTCCATAAAATATTATAAATATTAAAAAAAAAACATAAATTACTTAAATGCGAAACTAAATGAATCCTTATTTTTTCAATTCAATATCTTTAAGCTCTGTTCAGGTCATTTGCAAATTACGAAGCGAAATTCAATTTTGGAATTAGCAACAATGTTTGTTTTGTAATCCCGCGACTGCTAATTTCCTTTCTTCGGTTGGCAACTGACAAGGAGAAGAAATCTGCCCAGATCGGATGACAGTTATGGAAATTTATGATTCATTTCGAGATACTCGGATGGCTGGGTGGCTGGCGGGGACTGCCCATGGCAATGTAATCCATTTGTTTGCGCAACATTTGTCACGCTGCCGCTGCTGCTCCTCCTCGAAGGATGTGGCGGGGGATTTGTCAACACACTGATACATCCAGCCCGATCCAGATCCACCCCGTTACATCGCAACTACTTTGACTTTGATTTTATGTCCCCTGTTTTTCGCAAATGTTGCAAACTGTCGGTCCTGCAGATTGGAAAGCGGCGCGGGGACTTATGAATTTCATTTCCTAATGGATTGTGGTGAGCTCTGAAACTCCACAGATGTGTAAATATGCAATATGGATTATTAAAGTTCTGGGTTATCCTTTAAAACGCCGCTGAATTGGTCGGATTCGGGGAAAAACAAATCGATCTGGTTGGTTTAATGGATTGGAAAGGATGTGTCAGTGCTTAGGATCATACATGTTGAGAGTATAATAAATTTGCAATATATTTATCGCAGGCGAAATCCGGTATGCTATAGAACAGAACAGCTTAGGACAACTGGTGTGTATTTAACTTTATTAATCTAAACTAGGATTACATTTTAATGTCATTAGTCCTGTAATTTGGTCAATTTTGTAGATATTAAAATAACGTTAATATAGATATTTGCATGTAATTGTAGCGGTAATACTCAATAACCTTCCAGATATTCCAGTATTCCAGTAATGGAGACAAATCCGGCTTCAAAAGGTATACATATATATTGTTAATAAAAGCCAACATTCGAGTCGCTATAACCGAGTCCTTCAGTTTCTCTAGACTCCCAATGTTTATCTTTCTTAATTTATTACTTTTCAATTAGTCTTCTCCCCATATGGTATACATCTCATAATGACCACTATATCTTATAGTTGTTGTATAGATACGATCAGAAAATTAAAAATAATAAAAATAATAATTTCTTCGTTTTTTAGACCTGCCTTAATAAAATCTAAAAATAATAAGAACATTTTGAAATATATGAATTTCCTGAAATTAGGTTTCTATCTTGTTTTATGTATTTGAAGCCTGCATAAAGTATTTAATAGTTCCCTAACTTTGGGTAAATTATTTAAAGAAATATATAAAAGCTTAAAAGCTCTTAATAAACAAATAAATTATATATCATTTATAAAACGTTGATAAAAATACCTTACTTCTGCGAAATATATAATATTTAACTTTAATCTAAATAATTAAGTAAATAAGCAATTTCAATTTGTTTTAACAAATAAAGAAAACTTGTCTGAAAACCTTTTTTTAGCAGTTTAAACCATTTTTTTAATGAAATAAACTAAAATGGATTATTATAATTTTAACGGAAATCAATACGTTTAAAATATTTACAAATAAGACCGCAAGCTATTAGGTTTTTATACTATAACACTTCAGTAAATCAAGTTTCTGTAGACACGATTATTTATCACCTGAATACTTTTAAATGTATACTTCTCAATTATAATGCAAACACTAATTAAACACTTAAACGAGAAAGTTCCGAGACAGAGGTAAATTTCGTTTATATACAAAATAAACTAACATAATAACAAATTATACCTTTCTTTTTTAGCAGTGTATCATCCTAATTCCCGCTGGGAACCCCTTTAAAAAGAAACCATTTTCTGTGTGTTTGCGAGCCGCATGCCGATTGGCTGTTATAAAAAGTTAATAGCCGTTCAAATCCCCATCCCAATGGCTGGTCTTAGCGAAGTCCTGCTCCTGCGCAGTGCCGGGTAAATAGGAAGCCGGATTACATAAGCGGAACTGCCATCCAACCACACACTAGAGCTGCGTACCTCAAACCCCGCACGTAACCCATTCCCCCACTGCCGGAGTGAATTTATAACATGGGCCGCGACTGCCGTTGGCTTCTGTCCATTTATCTTTGGCTGGGTTTTCCTAGGTTTTTTTCCCAGCTTCAGCACACGGGATGGAAGGGGTACCCAAACCACAGAGACGACTTGCCCACAATGCCACCAATGGCAGTTACATTTTATGGCCAAAGTTCACCAGATTTTCACCCAACTTCTCCCGACCGAGCGGCGCCATTTTTGCCGCATTGTCATCGGCAAAAGGATGGGGGAACAACTGACAGGGAGTCTAGTTTATGCTTACGAGGACTTTCGGAGAAATAAACTTTTTCAGCGAAAATAATTTTGTTTCGAAGGGGGCGGAGGATAAAAATAAAAATGAATAAAGCGATAAAGTTAGGCAGTTAAAGAGAGACTTTTGTGAGGACTTTTTTCTATAAATTGATTTTTATTTTCGGTTTAAACAGTTCTATCGAGACTGGAATGGACAACATATATATAAAAACACACTTCGCTTCAATTGTTTTATAATTTATCAGTAGGTATATTAAGATTATTCAGTATAAAAACATCCTTGCATCGAACAAAAACCTAGTGAGACAGAGTTCCATCCTCATCATTATTCTTACATAAAATCACTTTCAGGCTAAATAACAACAAAAGCTGGCTAAACGCGTTCTGTTGGGAGTCAAAATAGCGCGTGAAAATACAAAGATTTCTATTTCTGTGGCCAATTTCAGTTCACTCAACTCTAAGGTATACGGTTCATAGAAAATTTACTATATTTACGGAATTTTCACTTTTTTATTTTTTTTACGATTTTTGTTTAGTTTTTTTGTGTGGAATTCGTTTTCCCTTGTTTGTATATAGAAATATGTCTGCTGATATGCAGAGTTGAGAGAATGGAGTGAAAATTAAAATTGACTTGCTACAACGATAAAAAAACATCATCATCTTGTGGCTATTACTAGAGGGAAGTTTGTCTTGTGGCTTCGAATCTTTTCTCATTTGTATTGCGTGGCATTGTCATGAGGCTTATTCATTGTTCAAATTTCTTGTTTCTTGTGCTTTCTGTTAATTAAGTAACGAATTCAATTTTGATTCGGGATCTGACTGATCAAACAAAACGTCGATACGAAAAACCATTGGTGTACACATGCTACGCAGTAGTCTTAATCCTTCGTTTCATCTAAACTTAGTTGCTGCCTAGAGTCAGGTGTGTGGATGTTGAGTGGTGGTGTATGTTTGTGTGCTCGCTTGTTCCTGGCTACGATTCCCGAATGACGCTATTTCTCTTGCCTAATAGAACTTTTTCGCTTGTGCTTCGCTGCGGTTTCTGCAATAAAAAGGTGTTAGCGGGAATATCAGAGTAAATCGGAATGCGTCTACTTACTTGAAGATGTTGTAGATAAATACTAGCAGCAATTGCACCACGGTTACGCTTAGGAACAAAGTAACGCCCACGCAGTTGCCAGTGGGACAATTGGCCACCTGCGCTGCGCCCTGTGGCGCTCCCAATCTGTAAAGTAAAGCAAAGAAAATTAGTAAAGACATTTCAAAAACATAGAAGACATTAAGATTAAGATTTACTTTTGATATATCTAAAAGAGAAAATATAAAGCTACAACTCTTAAATATCTCCTAAATGCTGATTTCGTATTAACGTTTAAAATTCATTTATAATGCGGACAGACTACTGAACACATATAATTATTCAATATAATCAATTTATATTATTATATAAATAGTTATTATTATATATCCTTGCAACTGATCATAATTCTGAATTCTACAATATAATGCATAAGGAATTATAAGTTATTTATAATCTGTTCAATATTACTAGTATATTTTTCTTTAAAGAGTCTGAAAAAATAACTAAATAATTAAATAATGAAATTATAAAGAATTTAAATTATCAATAGTATTCTGCGTGTACGAAAAATTAAAGAACTGTAAAAAATAATCTTTGACTTTTTAGAAAAGCTTAATCTCCTATTAAACAATAAATTTAATTGTCAAATGGAAACTTTTTAGTATTCCTTACCTCTGGCCCACGTGGGTTATGCCCTGCTTGACCTGGTTCATGCCGTCGCGCATCTCGGCTATTAGCGTTTGCACATCATAGCCGGTGGACTGGATTTGCGCTGTGTGCGCGTGCTTCTGATTCGTTTGAATGTTATCAGTGCGCACATTGATATCGCCCACCAGCTGGCGTATCTCGCGGATCGAAGAGAGCAGCACATTCTGGTTGGTGAGCAGCAGGTCCACATCGGACCTACTGACGGCGCCCACTGGCAACTGTTGCTGCACTCCGCCAGCAGCCGGCGGCTGCGGCACAGCCTGTCCAGCGTTGCGTGAGACTAGCGATAAGGTGGTCTCCTGGCGGCCAATAATCTCATCCACCTTACGCGACAGCTCGCGCAGATGATCGGCGATCTGGCTCTGACCCTGCCAGATCTGGCGAAGCTCTCGCTGGTTCTCCGACTCGTAGAACTCTTCCCAATCCTCTTCGTCTTTGTGCTGTAAGTGAATTTCGATTAGTGACGATTATCTCGGTGGCGCCGATAAGCTGTATAGCTTGAGTGTGCTTTATCAGTGTTGGTGTCGTCGTGGCAGCCAACAATAACAGCAACGCTCACCTCGTCCGGATGCTCCTTCTTGTACTCCTGCTTCTGCTTCTCCAGCTTGTCCTGGTACTCCTTGTACTCCTGCGTCAGCTTCTCCTGGTTGTCCACCTTGGGAGGCTCCTGCAGCTGGCCGGCGGCATGCAGTGACGTGGTCAGGAAGTGGAAAACATCGTGATCGTCGGCCAAGCCTCCGGTGGCAGCGGAGATACCGAAGTAACCGTTTTTGGGCAAATTAACGCCGTCGGCGCGCAGACACAGCTCGTAATCGTCGTTGTTGTTGGTCATCCCGTTGTGGATGAGGACGGTGAGGACGTTGTTGTAGTACTCGATGCGCGCCCGTGTGGGGAAGGGCTTGTTGCGGAAGTCTCGCAGGCAGCCGCTCAGCAGCTGGGTGGTGCCGTCGTTGGCGTGGTCGTACAGCTTGGTGCCGTCGTTCAGCACGGCGCTGATGTACGGATTGTTGTGCTTGTTGTCGTTGTCGAACGAATCGAAGATAATGGCCAGGCCGTTCCAGCGGTCCGAAGACCCGAACACCGGTCCATTGTAGTCACCCTTCTCGGTGGTGTACCAGAAGGCCAAGCCATCGGCTCCGATCCTGCCACGGCCCGTCACCCGGAAGACGATCTCCACGTCCCACCAGTCGAAATTCGTCTGCGATTTCGTCCAGATGGCGCCCTTCTGCGAGCGCAGCGACGGCGCCACGCGCACACTCTCCGAGCTGGCGATGGCATCTGCAATGGAACGGGAACGGAAACCATCAGCCTGATGAGCAACAAGTTGTGGCAACACCACGAATTGTGGCTAAAATTAAAACCCAAACAAAGTGCCTGCGTGTACACTTTACTGCTGGGTCGCCGCCGACGCGCGCCATCTCGCTCGCACTCGCGGCCGGCCAGCGGCAACGAGTGGGCCAAAACAACTGACGTGGAGCTGCTGCGCCGCGTCTACTTACTTCCACCGTACTCCCAGAACGGCACGGTGCCGTCCTTTTGGGCCAGGTATGGCGGCTTGAACGAGTACTTGTACTCGAAGCGACGGTGGACGCCGACCGCCCCGGGACTCAGGTTGCCAGTCGCATGGGTCTGCCACGCCAGGATACAGAAAATGGCCAGGAATTTGCAAAATGTTGGCAGCATCTCAAAATTTTAATTTGACAACTGCACGGCAGTGTGACCGCGTCCTCTCCGATGAAATATACCATCCGGCCGCAGAGATGTATACCAGAATGTTCCCATTTTGTGTGCTTCTTAAAAATACCATCAAATGTGCATTATGCAACGTTTCCACGGCTTAGTATTTCAAATTCCTCTGGTTTATTTATACGTATTCGTCTAAATTATAGGAAAAGCAATAATTCAGAAGTTAATATAGTTAATAGTATTAATTTGAAACTCATGACTGCTTTTTAAGCCGACAGTTAAAAAAACTTTTTGCGGTTTACAACGTAATTATCACAATCTTTTTGTGCCCAATTTAAACACTTTCATTTTATGATGTTGAGGTGGAAAAACATTTATTTTTGAAAATTTAAAAAGTGTCTACGTTCCGTTACAAAATAATCAAAACTGTAGCAAAATATGCGTCATCTGCGTGTGGTGGTGCACACTTACAGGACTTACATACGATCATTTCCATACGTGTCTATCAATACATTTATTGTAAAATTATTTCGTTAGTTGTTTCAATTGCCTTTTGCGTGGTATCACCAAAGTAGTAGTATTCCATCCGTTTCTCCAAAGTTCCTTTAGCACAGTGTGTATATGTATACTTCTAAATTTTTTGTTTTTTGTTTTCAAATTTCTTTCATTTCCTGTTAGTAGTTGTAGAGCTTACAGCTAGCATTATAATAGGTTTTACTGCCTCTGTAGCATATACAATATAGTGTGGGCTTTATAAAATTATGTTTAGTTGCTCAGTTTAAGTGATAGCTTCGTGTGCAGATCCGAGTGCCAGTGTGTTGTGTTCGTTCGTTCCTTCTTTATCAAGTCGCAACATTTTACAAATGTGTTTTAGTTACTTTACTCCCTTATAAATCACAATCACTTTCGTGTGTTAGTTGTGTGTGCGCAAATTAAGAAGGAAAACAACTAAAAATAAGGAAACAAGTCAACTAAATGGGTTTTAGCTTGTTTTTATTACAAAATCATAATTAAACGAAGGCGCTACATGGCGTAGCGAATAATTAAATGATGCATGAGCGTACGTGCAGTTCAATAATCTTTTCAATTCATTACAAATACGATAATAAATTAAGCTTAAATGGGTTTAATGGATAGTTCCTTGAAGTCGTTAAGTACTGTCAGAAATCATAACAGTGGGACATGACGTCTGTCTTAATTCTTGGCTTCCTTCGAATGTTAAACTCGCATAAAGTAATCGTGCGCGCACCCTAAACTAAAAAATACAAAAACTATATTTGTATACATTTTCTACAATAGATGCATATATCGTAATTATTAGGTTCTGCTTTCAGTGTGTATATAAGATCAGTAATTAGTGGATACCGGGACCGAGCTTCCATATCCGGCCATGCATATACTCTGTTCTCTGTTATTGTGTTTGTTTTTCGGCATCTATTTCAATTGGTTTCTTCCAATTTCAAGATCACTTTATATCCTAGGCAATTTCAAGACATCTTACATTTAATCGCGGTTGTAAATCGATTCGAACGCAATTCTGTTGCAAAAAAATTAGGAACAAAAACGAGTTTTGTAGTGTGTTTCATAAACTGGATAACAAATGCGTTTGCAAATAGGCGCCAGGGGTGTGTGACTGTGTGGCTTTTAACTCTGTGGATTAAGGTAAACAACAATCTAATCAAATTATACAAAAAATAATAATAATTCAAGAGGTCCTGTGACGGCCTGGCGGAAAGAAATGCAGTTAATACGCAATATTCGCTGCAATTCACATAATACACTCTACAAGATTCGCTGCAGTTGGTTACAATTTCAGTTATGTGTGTGATCAATGCGCGTGCTGGTAAGAGCCGGCTCCGGCCGATCCCGTCGTGCCAAACACGCTCATTAGATCGCCCTCGTAGAGGGCAATCAGTAGCATTATCCCCACTCCGCTCAGCATGCCCAAAATCTGCAGCAAAAACTGACCCAGCGACTTGTGCGAGGCAGAGATCTCGGGCATCTGAAAAATAAACCAGAAATTACTTAAAATATGTTATTAATAAAGGTATTTGAAACCCACCATATCGACCAGGGCAATGTAGATAAAAAGACCCGCTGCCACGGCAAACATCCATTGGGCCACGTCCTGCGACTGGCCAAAGGCAATGCCGAAGATCATGCCGATAAAACTCAAAACACCCGTTAAAAGGTTGTAGTAAACGGCCGACTTCACCGACATGCCTGCCTTCATCAGTATGGCAAAGTCGCCCAGCTCGTGCGGCAGCTCATGGCAGAATACGGCCAGCGAGGTGGAGAAGCCGCCGGCAATGTTCTCTGCAAAGGCCGCGCCTATGGCCATGCCGTCAGTGAAGTTGTGTAGCCCATCGCCCATAATTATCATCCAGGCCACGGCGCTTAGCGTTTCCGGTGGCGAATGGACGTGTCCGTGGCGATGGCTATGGCCATGATGCGAGGACTCGTGTTCCCGCAGGATTACAGTCACATGATCGTTCCGCCCGTCCGACTCCTTGGCGCTGTTCGTGGCATAAACTGCATTTCCGTCCAGATCGGTAACGATGGTGTTGTTGTCCTGCGCCTCGTGCTGTTGGTGGCTGTTGTGCTTGTGATTGTGATTGTGGTGGTTCATCTCCACGCAGTTTGAGTGCAGCGTGGATAGCAGAGACTCGGCAGCGGCGGCCATGTCGCCGGAGCCATCGTGATCTCCTACACCATTGCGGAGCTCCGAAGCAGAAGCAGCATCTCCTCCGGCGCCTGCCGTCGAGCTCACGCCATCGCCGGGCAAATGCATCCACTCGCTCTGCTTGTTATTCATGGTGATCTCATCGTAGCAGTACGGATACGAGCTGTACTTCTGCTTGCAGATCTTGTCCCCGGCCACGGAGTTGTTTACCGAGGAGTCGGGATCCCGCATCACCTTCGCTCGCGACGGCTTCTTTGTCTCCTTCTTCTCCACGCTTTTGCGCCACTCCGAGATCATGGTAAGCGCGTGCTCTGTGACGTAGAAGAAGATGATGCCGCCCAGGCAGCCCAGCCCCTTCATGATCATGCCCCGTTCGTCCTGGCCTGCCAGTGACTATAAGGAAAAGAACGAATTTAACATTAGGTACGGGTGTCGACGGACAGCCGAAGTGGAGGAAGTTATCTCTACTTACATGGGGCAGCAAGTGCAGCAGGGCATCACCGGTCATCGTACCCACGGCTAGCGACACCAGATACTGGATGATGTACTTGTAGTACCGGGAGCCCATGAACGGTATGATGGCCACTCCCACCAAGCCGAGTATGCCGCAGGCAAACACCGAAATGAAGGCGTAGACCCACACTGCAAACAATATATCAAGATATAGTATAAATTCAGTTAATAAAAAGGTATCGAACCCACCGTAGAAGATGTCCTTGTCCTTCTCAGTCTCCAGCAGTTTTTCCGTGGTGTCGATTTCGAAGAGAATCGCCGGCTCTATACAGCCTCCGCTTTGCGATTTCAGTTCATGCAGGAGAACGGGACACAAATAAAGTACGTCCCTTTCGCTGAGCGTAAAGTTCTGGGCCTTCTCCCCAAACGGGTGAGTGTGGTTGTTGAGCAGGGATGTGCATACGACATTGGAGTTGCTACCATTGTTGTTTAACGTACAGTTGTTCAGCTGCTGCTGCTGTTGCTGCTCGTGTATGTGATCCTCCTCGTCCTCGTCGTGATCATGGTGATGATCGTGAGGCTGGACATGATGCACAAGGCGACTAGCTGGCACGCACTGCAGAAGGAGTAAGAGCGATTAGATTTATAACCATGGCAGATTGAAAAATAGATCCCAGAAGGGAGCAAAACTTACAATTCCTTCCGTTCCCACTCCACTGACCAGGGATGGGAGACTGAGTTGCTGGAGTAAACCCTCAAAACTGCTGCTGTCCATTTGCTTGCTCTGGACCATCAGTTTCTGAAGATAGTACTGGGTAATCTGCGGGAGGCGGGAGTCGGAATCGCCATGGCCATGGTCGGGGCCAGCGTGGCGCTTTTGTCTCCTCGAGGGCGGGCTGGTGCTGTAGTTGGGGGTGTCGTCGTCGCTAGCAACGGAGCGCTGCTGCAGCCGATCGGTGGTTTCACTGGAGGGACTCGGGTTTGTATAGACGCGGGCATTAAGCGGTAGCTCTTCACTGTGCACCATTACCATGGCCGGGCCTAGGAGGCTCTCGACATGATCCTGGCAGTGCAGGCGGTGTGCGCAGAGCAGGCAGACCACACAAACGGCCATAATGTGACGCGCCATCTTCCAACGAGTCTGCTTCCGCTTCCACTTGCACTCCTTCGACTAAGGTAAGAACTCTTCTGACTCTCTCGTATTTTCGGGATTTTACTGTCCAGCGATCATTATATATCCGCCAGTCAGTTAGTCTTCAATTTTCGCGCCTATCTTGATCTGAAATGGAACAACAAAACCCGCGGGGATTATTAATCAATAAAAACAAGTCCAAGTACAGTGAGAAAACCAACACACACAAGTCTGATCTAATTACAAGTGATCGTTTATGGAGAGCTCCACTGTCAGAACCTCGTCAACATCCCACATCCCACACTCATTGGGTCCGCGTTCCGCTGTGAAGCACTTACAAAAGCCAGTTACCCATACCCAATCCCATTGCATAACCAAAATAGTCAGCGGACCAAAGCGGAAGTTCAAGATCGTTCGTTGGTGGATCGGATCGACACCTCCAAATATAGACCCCAGCGACCGCAGACCACAGCCACAGCACAGCAGAGTGGCTTCAGGTGGCCCAAGATCGCCATAAATGGGGAGTTTCGCTGCATTTGCTTTCGAATGGTCAACAAAGACATGTTCTGTTTTTGGCAAGAGGGATATAGATCAATTCATTTGTCTTTAAATTAAATACATAAATAATCTTAAACCCGAACAGCAATCGAAACCAGTTTAAGACAAAGTTAAATTAAATTGATTAGCTTTTCAAACAGCTGAATTTCCAATGTCGAACATTAAAAAAACATTATTTTCACAATCACCACAGTAGTTAAATCCACGTTGAAGTCTTTAGACTTTTATCAATATTAAAACCGCCTTGCTTTAACATTCCTTTGTCTTATCAAATCATTTTACTTTTCAAATCACACACGGTTTACAATCACAATCGCTTTGGTCGCATGTTTTCATTTTTTATCTATCTATATATTGTTATTTTCTTTATTCTATAGATAGATGATAGTTACATAACTTTAACATTTACACTTCTATCAACTAAAGTTGGCTAACTACTTTCGGCTCCCGGCCAGGAGCTAAAGACGGTTCCATGCGGCTTCTTCGAGGTGGAGACGGCGAATGGCACGCGCCAAAAGATTTCAGCGAGGAAATAGTTGCAATTTCCCACCACAAACTGAAAATGACTTTGTTATTGTTATCCGATGAGAGGATAGTGGTGGCTCTAACTACTTGTTGTTGCCAGACTGGGCGCGCTTGGGACTCAGACAATTTTACAATTGCGCATTAATGCCACAAACTTGGGCAGTTAGTTCAACGTTCCTGCATTGAAATCCAATTTATTGATAAAACTTTGGCGAAAATTTACGACACAGGCAAGTACTAGTCGTGGGCGGTTAGGTTGGTTAGGTGTTCGGTTATCGACTTAATAAAAGCGAAAGCCAAGCACAATAATAATAGAAACGTCACTGTTGGTTTGCATAAGGCGGGAAGGTAGAGGAAGGAGCGTAGCGTCAAGGTCGCAGGAAGTGGGCGGCTGCCATTGCACCCGTGCCGTGGCATTGACAAGGACACGCGTCGCCATCGCTCCTCAAGGTGAAAAGGGGTTGAGTGTCAAAGGTTGAGGTTGACTTTGCACTTGTTGAGGAAATTAACTGCCAGCGCTGCGCGGCAATAAAAATCAATCAGACAATCGAGGCAAGTTCTGATTATTATTCGCCTGCAATTTTTATTGGGCATTTTCCAAATTTATATTCCCTAAATCAGATCAGGCACAACTCATCGGCCAATATTCCCAATCAATCCCGCAAACTGAGTCAATTGGTCAAGTGCTGCCGCCAGTGACTGACTGCTTTCATTCGTATTTTAGTTTTTGTTATCTGCTTTTTACTTTGTTGTTTGTAATCAAGCCTCATTTAAATTCTGTTCGCGTGATTTTAATGAAATCACTGGGAGAAAAATGTTTAACGAGTTCGGTTTTATGTCGCCCCCAATGCCAAACTTGTCACTAAACTCAAAAAAGGAGGAGCAGGCAGGCATCAATTAAATTCACTTTCATTGATAATAAATGATTTTCAAAACGTTAAAATATCACTGATTGAGGTCGTACCCTGGTCGAGGAACCCTTTTCACGTGAGATATGATACTGAACCGAACCGATCCGCGATGTGAACCTCTGACGAGCTTTGCACACGATTCGCAACTGAGCGACGCGCGTCGCTTGCGGTTCGATTTATAAGCCAGTTTCATAGTTGGTTGATTGGCGGTACGTACGCCTGTATACATGTTACATTATATATATATATTAAAGCGTGCCCACATCGAGGGCGTGGCAGATCGGGGACCATTACGATATTATCCTCAGCTTGGAGAATCGGGAAAAGCTTGGTATTTGTTTATTTATAATTTACAAATAAATGCAATTACTTTGCTCTATAAATTATTAAACATTTACATGGTATTGTTATTTGCAATATATATTGCAATTACTTTGCTCTATAAATTATTAAACATTTAAAAGGTATTGTTATTAACTCCAAGGAAATACCATGTGCTTTGGTTATTTGCATTGAGCAATCGTTATATACATATGTACATATGTATACTTGATAATAAGATTTAGAGAACCAGCTGCTGTTAAAAATACACACATGTTGGCACGCCGAAGTTTGTATACCCTTGCAGCTAACAATCGGATCATTATGAATTAATAAAATTATATCAAATGAAAAGTCAAACTAACAGGAATTATATACAACTTTTATACATATAAAAATTAGGTTTCATATTTACGTATACATAATATTTCCCGAATATTCATATGGCCGCTAAATGATATAGTAGTCCGATTTTTATAAAATTAAAACCGATTTTTTCTATTTCAGCTATATGATATGGTCGTCCGATCCGGCCCGTTCCGACTTATATATTAGTGAGAGCATATAGAAGACTATCTGCAATGTTTCATTCAGATAGCTTCCAAACTGAGGGACTAGTTTGCGTATAATCAGAAAGACGGACAGACGGACGGCTAGATCGACTCGGCTGTTGATGCTGATCAAGACTATATATACTTTATAAGGTTGGAAATGTCTCCTTCACTGCGTTGCAAAATTATAATACCCTCCAAGGGTATACAAAATAAACCAAATATTATGAAGCAATCAGTTAGACTTCTGTTTACAGTCTTAAGCTTTAGGCTGATGGAATGGAAATGTGTTTTGCATGAGATCTTATTCTTCTAGATTGAAATTTAATTCTTTCTGTAAACTCTGAAATCTTCTGGCACCATTCTTGGTCGGCTTAATATTGCTACGCATAACAAGCTTAAATTTCAGGTGCTGCTTTGTCTTGTTAAATTCCAGCTGACTCCTCATTATTGAATTTCACATTGAACATCCTACTACTCCAGTTTCAGGTATAATTGCTAATACTGATATTCAGAGAATTATTCCTTATTTCTTACATGCATCTAAAACGACGATTTCACATAATATCTCCAGTTCATTCTTCATAATGATTAGTATGCAGAGTCCCTCTTAATATGGCATGTTCGCTGAGTCTGAAATTAAGTGAACTCAAGTTTCCTGAAACTTATTTTACAAATATGTGTAGCTTGCAGTGTAAAATTTCGCATGATATCTCCAGTATTTTATTTCATGCGCAGCTCTTATTGTGCAAAATTGTGAAATTCAAACATAAGTATGTATGTATTCTAGAAACTCAATGCTGAGTCACCATAATTGTGTTTCACATGAAATCTCCAGTTCAGTCTGCATAATGTTTATTCTGCGAAATCAAGTTGCGCGTGGCGTGAAGTGAACTCAATTTTCAGCAATCCCATTTTTCATATTGAATAGTCGGCAATCAAATTTCGCATAATATCTTCTGTACGAAACAGAAGACAAGTGATAAGTGGGCTGAATGAGTCAATAAATTGAAATAAATTTCACGTGATATCTCGTTTATTTATTCAATCAAATTTTAGCATGCCATGCTCCCATCACGACTAATATTTCGCAGGCGATCGCTCAAAGTACAAATGATAAATAGGCTCATAATGATGAGTCATTTAATCAAATTAAACATGATATCTCCACGTTGGGAACCTTGGAGCCTTTGGGATTCTGACTCGACACTATTAAATATCACATATTATCTCCATTTAACGACGTGAAAAGTGGCTCCCTAAGCTTCTCGTACGATTTATATACCCCTATGTACCTTGAGCTGACGCAATCTTTACTGCGTCGGCCTGAAATTTCACACAGACATCTACACTCACGATATGCCCGCTACCTGCCAAGCAATTTATCTTTTACCTGTGAATTTCATGTAGAGAACTCCAGTCAAACAACCTGCGAAAGATACCTACAACCGACAAATGTATGTATCCGTGAAAGAAACGTTAGCACGCACATGTTTCTGCATTATCTTTGTTCATTTTCGGTGAGCCAGGTAATCGCTGGCCCAAAGCTTCATGTGAAATTTCAGTAGACTTTTGTTTTTCGAGAGAGATACGAAAACTGAGACCTTTGGCCATGTGACCACCACATGGAAGCCCACTTCTGGAGGGTTAAATACTTAGCGCTTCCGTGCTTGAACCCCCGACTTTGCAGAGGTCGATCACGTCGGAGCGTTACGGATCTGATCGACTCCGGGACGAGGCTCTGACCTTGCCAACTGCTGAATTACGTGGCTCGACTCTGGATTTTAATATGCGACAGCGCGGGCAGCGCGACTGACACATAACTGATGTTGAAGGGCTGGCCATAGGCGATAAATAATTCATTCGGGGGGCATTGGAACGATAGACTAAAGAATTATTTGTTTTCCGTATATCATCATCTTCGGTGACGGCGCTAGGTTGCAGTCAGTTTGTAATTGCATATTGCACAGGGCAAGTGGACATAGTGCATTGCAAATTGCATTGCCTCATGAATAATTGAATTGGTAGTGTGTGGTCAATGGAGAATTTACCGGCCGATAAGGATACTTCTGCGGGCCAGCACCATTATCTATGATTCACCGCCCGCCGCCTCCCACACGTCTGAAAATAACAGAGTGAAGAGCAGCCGAAAGTGCGAAAGAAACACATGTTGATATATGGGTCAGTGTCGATAACAGTGGCGGCTTCAATGACGGCGGCAGGTTTTCCTTAAAAAGCGCTCTGGGAACTACAGGGAATTTATAGAAGGAAAAATAACCCAAATATTTAGAATTCATTTTTTTATATTGTCGAAAAACTCTATATTTATAATAATTATAATAATTTTCGTAACAATACAAACTATTATTATTATTATTTTTATTTTACTTTGCCTAAAATCAGTCTTTCTCTCAGTTGGCTCTATACTTGGCTGAAAAAAACTTGCCCCAAAAAGATTTGACCCCCGTCCCGAAAATAGCTTCGATAACCACGCCACTGGACCGATAAGCGTTCCCCCGCTATGTGCTACCAAGTCCTCTGATTTTGCGTAATTAGGCTTCCAATGATAGCGAGTGGAAATAACATTCGAAATTGTGCTAAATTATGTATCAGAAATGTTCATTGAGTATGAGTATGTATGCTCTAAAATAGCATAAAAACGTGCTGAATGCTTGTGTAGTTACGTGTGCATGTTGCGCTGCCCCTGTGTGTGTGAGCGGGTGTCAAAATCACTCGCACATGGAAATTTACCGCTATAAATATAACACGAGTGGGCGGAATAAGGGGGAAGGAGCAGGTGGGGGCCCGTCGCATGCATTTCCAATACCAAGTCCGAAACTTAAACCATCACGAACGTCAGTAATTAAAATAGCAACTTCTAACTCACCCGTGGATTTACCGGACTGTTTAGCACATCACACACACACACGGCTGTATTTATCAATTCACAGAGTTGGTGCAGCGCGGGGATGGGATGAAAGATGCTGCTACTCCGGCGGACTGCACAACTGTATGGGCAGAGCGATAACGCTAATGCGGTGGGCGTGGATTGAAGGCGCGGTCGCGACAGCGCCGAATGTCAATTACGCTTCAGATTAACAGATTAACACAGAAATCCGGAACGGAGCGGCAAAATTAGCACGGACTGCAGACGTCGGACGCCACCAACACCAACAACGCCAACACGGGCACAATTACGCAAGGGGCGGGCTAAGTGTAAACATTCTTCGCACACGAGGGGGGTTAAACATATGCCGCCGCAGCCATCTCACTTTCGCACCGCCAACACAAAAAATCCGCAACTTAACAATTTTTTTTTACAACAATCGCAGGCGGTGACTATCGATAGGCGGCGGTTAGACTGCCCGTTCGCCGGACAACAAAAACCCTTTTGGTATTTCTTGGGTGATTTTGAATTCGGTATTTTTGAAAAGCGATGGGTTCCAGAACATTTTTGAAATATTGTAACCCAATACAAATAATTCACATAAAAAACTTGTGCGAATTTTCAAACCAAATTTAAATCCAACTTAGGGTACGCATTTAAAAAAATTGTTTGAATTGTGGGTTAATATCGACGAGCTTCTTGGTATATTTATCTTATTTATTTACTTGTAATGCGGTCTCACAGAATCACAACTTTTGTTGTCACAATTTTCGAATTGACTATCGAGTTAATCGTCAAAAAAAGAAAACAACAAAACAGGTGTGGGAATTTATTGTTTTTATTAATTCTCTGAAAATGAGCGATACCGAGCACTTGACCACTGGTAAGTAAGGTTAAAGACCGTCCAAAGATTGAGTTTAATACACAATTTACATGCAGGCTCCACCAAACCTGTGTTCCCAGACGATGGCGTCTTGAAATTGTACTCGATGCGCTTTTGCCCCTATGCACACCGAGTGCACTTGGTGCTAGACGCCAAGAAAATACCCTATCACCCTATTTACATCAATCTGCGCGAGAAGCCCGAGTGGTTCCCGCAAGTGAGCAGCTCCTCGAAGGTGCCAGCACTAGAGCTTGTCGGCGAACCGGGAAATACCGTGCTGATCGAATCGCTGATTATTTGCGATTATCTGGACGAGAAGTACCCGGAGGTGGCGCCACTATACCCCAAGGATCCGCTGAAGAGGGCCCAGGAAAAGATTCTCGTCGAGCGCTTCGGTCAGTTCATCAACGCCTTTTACAGACTGGTACTCCACGAGGATCCCACCTCTCTGGGCGACACCGATGTGTATGCCGGCCTCGAAACGTACGAGGAGGAGCTGAAGCAGCGCGGCACCGAGTACTTTGGGGGCGCCGCCCCAGGTATGCTGGACTATATGATCTGGCCTTGGTGCGAGCGTTTTTCTGCCTTGAAATTCACCTTTGGCGACCATTTCGATTTAAGTCCGGAGCGGTTCGGCACTCTGGTTAGTTAAAGGAGTTTTCAAACCTAATCCTGACTTATCTAGACCTTTTTTGCAGCTTAAGTGGCGCGACTTAATGCTCCAGGATCAGGCTGTAAAGTGCTTCTATTTAGATGGAAAAACCCACGCCAAGTATATGGCATCTCGTCGTGCTGGCGATGCAGACTACAATATGCTCTAGTAAGTTTTCCACATGTGATTAATGCGAAACCTGTTTCATTTTTTCTCTTTTAGCCATGCTGCCAAGCGCGCAAGGTTGGAGTAATTAGTATGAAAGGCCACCTAGCCTCCAGACCCAATCGTACATATGGAAAACTTCTTGTGATAGCAAAACAAATTTTCTTGCGCTGTTTTTTTGAAAATTTCCCTTATATTGTTTCGAAAACGAATATTTTTAAACAATTAATTATTTTGTTAACTTTCTCTTTACCAAGTACTTTCAAATAAAGCTATGTTAAATAAATATATACATAAAATATAAAATGAAATGTTAACGATCGCATATTTAAATTTCAATGTCTTCCGCACGTATCGTTTAGGCTGTTTATAACGAACTATATAAACCCCTTTGAAGTAGTGTCATACCCGCATAATTAACTTTAAAATTTGCCACAAAAAACGGACAAAGCAGCAGCACTGTTCCCACTGCCAGTATAAAAGCAATTCCAGAATTCCATTTGTATCACTCGATTGAAAGCTTTTACAAACATTTCACGTCTAAAAAACTATCTTAAAATCGTCAACGGAATGGCCCTGCCGCAAAAGCACTTTAAGCGAGGTAAGCAGCAGCGGGAGCACCTGAAGGTCACTGGGATAGTGACTGGGCAAATAGTTGGCCATTGATTCCGTTGTTTTATCTGCAAGCATTGCGGGGAGCGGTAATTTCGCGACTCGCCTTGCAGATATACATTTAATTTTGGCAGAAGAACAGTGGAAAACTTTCCGTTAACGCTGACGTCAAAGCCCACTCATGAACCACTCACGTCCATGCCCATTCCAACAGGTTCGCCCAAGCCGGAACTGCCCGAGGACGGCGTCCTGCGCTATTACACGATGCGCTTCTGCCCGTACTCGCAGCGCGTTGGCCTAGTGCTTGCCGCCAAGAAGATACCGCACCACACGGTGTACATCGATCTCAGCGAGAAGCCGGAATGGTACAGCGACTACAGTCCGCTGGGCAAGGTGCCGGCCATCCAGCTGCCCCATCTGCCGGGCCAACCGGCGTTGGTGGAGTCCCTGGTGATTGCCGAGTACCTAGACGAGCAGTATCCCGGTGAGGGTTCGCTCTTCCCCAAGGATTCGCTGCAGAAGGCGCTGGACCGGATACTGATTGAGCGTCTGGCCCCGGCCGTTAGTGCTATCTATCCAGTCTTCTTCACCAAGGATCCACCAGGGGATGCCATCAAGAACTTCGAGACGGCGCTGGATGTCTTCGAGCAGGAGATCATCAAGCGGGGAACTCCCTATTTTGGCGGCGACAAGATCGGCATTGTGGACTACATGATTTGGCCGTGGTTCGAGCGATTCCCCGCCCTCCAGTACACGCTGGAGCCAAAGTACGAGCTGGACGCGAAACGCTACGCCAATCTGCTCAAGTGGCGTAACCTGGTGGCCCAGGATGAGGCCATCAAGGCCACGGCCCTGGATGCCCGCATCCATGCCAAGTTCATGCGCACGCGCCACGAAGCCAAGCCCAACTACGACATTGCCTTCGAGCCCTTGTAAGGAGCGCAATCTGAAATTCTGGCCTGGATTAGTTAGCTGTGGAACAGCAGGAATTAAGATACTTAAATATGGATTATGAAACCGCTCAGCGAGAGAAATTAAACATTAAACATATATATTTATATTTAAATACCTCACTCTTCCACCTCCATTAGGGCTTGGGTCCTCTGATCCTCTGATTCATCTCCCATTAAACATTTTATTTTGGCATTGCAGGTTCCACCAAACCTGAGCTCCCTGAGGACGGCGTCCTGCGTTACTTTTCCATGGGTTTCTGTCCTTTCAGCCACCGCGTTCACCTTTTGCTGACCCTCAAAAAGATCCCCCATCACAAGATCTATATTGACTTGATTGAGAAGCCGGAGTGGTACAAGGACTTCAGCCCACTAGGCAAGGTGCCAGCCCTGCAGCTCACTCATCTCGAGGGTCAGCCGACCCTCGTGGAGTCGCTTGTCATTGCCGAGTACTTGGATGAGGAATATCCGAGTCCTCGATTGTTTCCCACCGATCCGCTGCAGAAGGCACTGGATAAGATTTTGATTGAGCGCTTTGCGCCGGTGGTCAGTGCTGTTTACCCTGTGCTGACATGCAATCCCAATGCTCCACCAGATGCCCTCATGAAATTTGAAAACGCCCTGGATGTGTTTGAACAGGAGCTGGCCAAGAGGGGAACTCCCTACTTCGCCGGCCAAACTATTGGCATTGTTGATTACATGATCTGGCCATGGTTCGAACGATTTCCCAGTATGAAAATAAACACGGAGCAGAAGTACGAGCTGGATGCCAAGAGATTTGCAAAGTTGGTATGTGGAGAATGAGAATACATAAAGGAGATTTCCTAACCCAAGACCTTCTCATTATTTCAGCTAAAGTGGTGTGATTTGGTGGCCCAGGACGAGGCCGTAAGGAAGACCGCTCTTGACGTTCAGCTGCATGCTGACTTCCAGAAATCCAAGACCCTGGGAAAACCCCAGTACGACATTGCCTTCAAGGGCCATCTCTAGAGTGACCAAAATAAAAACTCTGTGACCGGATATAGACTGTATCTAAGGGGGATCTATCCAATCTATTTTATTCACTTCAAGCTAAATGTGCAAATAAACCTTATGCTTCATCAGGCCTCCTTCACCAGTAGATTGTAGTTGGGCTGCCCGGCGCTACGCGTGCGCAGAAATTCCGCCTGCACCTCAGCTTCCATGTAGAAGGCCATCACAGCCTGATCCCGCTTCATGCGCTCCAGCCACAGAGTCTGGTTAAAGATATGCTTTAAACACCCGACTTAGTCATCGCAAAGACTTAACTCACCAGCTGCGGGAAGCGCTGCTCGTCGTAATTGTACTCTTCGCCTCGCTGCAGCTTCAGCAGCTCCAGGCGCTCGCACCACGGCCAAATCATGTAGTCCAGAATGCCCGTCTGCTCGCCCCCAAAGAAATCTGTGCCCCGGCGGCTCAGCTCCCGCTCGTAGGTGTCCAGACCGCTCCAGAATGGCTCCAGTTCGCCGCCGTCTGAAGCCCTAAAGAAGGCACCCAGCACTGTGCCGAAACGCTCGATCAGCAGCTTCTCCTGCACCTTCTTGAGGGGATCACGCGGATAAAGTGGCCGCAGCGGATACTGCTCGTCCAGGTACTCGCAGATCAGCAGTGATTCCGTGAGCACTGGCGGCCCAGGCTCGCGCACAATTTCCAGAGCCGGCACCTTTCCCTGCGGGTTCTTGTCCAGCAGCCACTCGGGCTTTTCTGTGAGATTAATGTAGATGCTATGATACGGAATCTGCTTGGCGTCCAGCACCAGGTGCACGCGCTGGGCGAACGGGCAGAAGCGCATGGAGTAGAGGCGCAGGATTCCGTCCTCGGGCACATCCGGCGTGGCAGAGCCTGCGGATCGGGGATTATCTATATTCCTTTTCGTTGATATCAATATTCATACCTACCTTTAGCCAAATGCCTGCCGTTGCTCATGATGTGCGTGCTCGGTTCTGGAGAAGCAAGTGATGATAGTGGCTGCCAGCGGAGTGATATATAAAGAGCCGCTGGCTGCCCTTCGGCGGCGGCTTCTGTTACCCACCTGAACTTGGCGGCCGGGGCAACCTTTGCGGCTGACACACATAGCCAGCCGGATGGATACAGTGCTGCCTGTGTAGCTTTGGACACTATGATAGACCGTTATTTATGAAATTTATAGTTTTCTTAAATATATATTCAAAAACTTTTCCCTAAAATTTTAATTTGAATAATTTTTAATCCGGTAATAATTTATATTAAAATAGTTGAAATCCAGAGACTACGTCTTATATTTTGATTATATGTATCTTTCTAAGACCAAAAGAATAAAAATATGTAATTTTGAATATATTAGATTTCTTGATTTGAGATCATTTTCAAGAAATGTCAAAAGATTTAAAATAAAATTTGTCTGACTTGTAAACCATTTTAAGTGTAGTGCCCTATAGGTCATATAAAATAAATCAAATATTAATATTTTAAATATCTTTATTTGTTCTTTTCAATTGTTTTCTTATATATTTTTGTCTTGGAATTATTTTTTGTACATTTTTTCCTTTCCTTTTTTTTCATATATGTATATAATTTGAGTTTAAAAGTTGGGACTAGAAATCAGGCTTGTGATCTAAGCCAGCAGATCGTAGTTGGCATTGCCGGCCTTGCGGGTGCGCCAGAATTCCACGTGCTGCTCGGGAGTGGCATAGAAGGCCTTGATCGCCTCATCCTCCTTCAGATGGGCAATCAACTGGGCCACCTTGGGGAATCGCTTTTCGTCGAAGTTGTAGGAGTCCTTCAGCACAAACTCAATGACTGCCAGGCGCTCCAGCCAAGGCCAGATCATGTAGTCCACGAAGCCGGGCTTGTCGCCGCCGAAGAAGCTAGTGCCCCGCTTGGTCAGCTCCTGTTCGAAGATGTCCAGGGCCGTCCAGAAGTCATCCAGACCGGTGTTTTGCAACAAGATCCTCATGAAGGAATTGGTGATGCCGTTGAAGCGCTCCAGCAAAATCTTGTCCTGGGCCCGCTTCAGGGCATCCTTGGGCAGGAGCGGATTCTGCGGATACTTCTCGTCCAAATACTCGGCAATGATCAGGGACTCGATGAGCGAGGGCTGGCCCTTCTCCGCCGTCAGCAACAGAGCCGGAACCTTCAGAAGCGGGCTCGCCTCCACCAGCCACTCAGGCTTATCGGTAAGATTGATGAACACGGTGTGGTAGTCAATCTTCTTGGCATTCAGGACGAGGTGGGCACGCTGGGCGTAGGGACAGAAGCGCATCGAGTAGAGGCGGAGGACTCCATCATTGGTCAGAACGGGCTTGACAGAGCCTGAAAATGTGCATTCATGAGTGGAATTTCCAGAGAGCCGATAAGGGCTTTATAAAGAACCGCGCAGATCGAAAACATATTCTGAGTGGTCCGGCATAAGCTTATCTTTTCAGCAAACAGAGATCCCTTTTGGATCCGTCACTGTAAATACCATATAGCAAGTCATACGCTTAAGTTTGATAGACCCAGCCGCGATATGACAAACATTTAGCTGATATGTTATCAATTTTTACGGGTAAATATATTAAAGTTCGTCGATCTTTGAATTATAGTAAAGGTTGATGGATGATTGTGCAAATTGGAATACAAACGACTGATCAATAAGAAGTAGGTTAGATGTGTGATTATCGAAGCCTGTAATTGTTCATTAATAATTGCACTTACTCGAAGCCATTGAAAAAATATTACATTAAAAGTTAAAGATTTATAACAGAGAGTAAATATTTTTTGTTGAAAACAAAAACGAATACCTTTTTTTTCTCAACTTTTTTGCACTAAATATCTAAATTATGCCTGCTAAGATATGTGTAAATACCCGGTGGAATGTTGGGGAACTTGTTTTAGTAAATCGAATAAATTATTGTTACGGGGGCGAAACAGACTCAAATCTCACGACGGGATGAAATTAAGCTCCAGAAATTACACTCTCTCACCTGCTAATATCATGTCCTGTCATAATACAAAATAAACTTCCCTTCTTCCCTCAGAATACACCTATCTCTGCAATAACTTATCCAACACCAGAAAATATAAGTTCTATTTTAAAACTTATTAAACATGTTAATATATATTATCAGATCTGAAAACTAGATCTATACAATTAATTAAATTCAATATAGTATGTAAACAAAGAGAAAACAAACTGAAAACAATACAGCCGAAGGCCACAGATGCCATAGATTCTGTAGCAGATTTAAGTTTTGGAAGCCAAGTCTACGTTGCAATAATAATGATAATAATTGTTACGGGGTCTTCTCTTACCACTGACAATACGTAAACTTCTCTTACCTTTGGCCAAATGCTTTCCAGAGCTCATGGTGGCTTTTGTACGACAGGGTAGGAGAAAAGTAAAATTCACTTAATTGTTGAAGTCAACTCGACGCTGGTGTTCAGACTAACTTTTCTCTTCGATGGCGCTCTGTATTTATAAAGCTGGAGCATGAGCTTTTCGGAATATAACTCTTAGTTCTTATGGCTCTTCGATATCGCTTTAAAAACGATTTCTCATCGTCGTCGTTTATTTGGAATTAAAACGCTCTTGCTACATATGCGATTTGTTTGTATGTTTTTTTGGGAAGAAACAGTTTTCTCCTTGCATTGTTTTACTTGTTACATCTACTTAGTTTCTTAATAATCACGCCTGCTTGTAAATATATATAGTATATTGTATATTGTATTTGTTTTTACATGGTTGGGGAGAGTTTTTTAATTGAACTTCCAACTACTACACACACATCTAGAGATTTAAGTTTATAAACTTCTCGCAAAAAGTTTCAATCGGCGGACTTTCAAAATCAAACTAATCTATATACAAATACTTCTCGAAAGTTTCGTTCTGATGAATCCACATATAAAAAGAATATAAAAAATTTGCTGACCTCATGTGCCCGCGATAGGAGCCTGCAAAACACAGAAGTTATCAGTTATTACATTCAAAAATTAGCAGCAGGTGACAATATTGGATAGTAAGAAGGGATGATTATTGTTTTCGATGCACCTGAATGACGATTTGCTATTAAAATTGATAACTACCTGCCTCTACCTTGGTCCTACGAATGGAATTGTTCGGTTTTAATCAAGAACGGAGAAATAAAGGTATTAAAACTAAACGAATTTGAGTTAAATTTTTACAATTTCCTGTGGGAAAACTGATTTGATGTGATTAATTAGTTCAGTTATCTTCCTTCGTATCAATTGCGCGTTGGTACAGTAATTACATGTTCGCTTACTGGGGAATAATGTGACTAAAACTAGGTACATCCATACACTTAAAAAAAACACTCTACACAGTTGAGTTAAATCTGGTTTTCCTTTCGTTTTTGAAAGGGGTTTCCCTTACATTTAGATTTGTTTTGTTTTTGTTTTGCATCGTTGCCTGACAGTTCCGATTCTAAGAGTTTCGTTTACAGTTTCGTTCATTTTTTGCGATTTTTGTATTTTGCTTGTTGCTCTCTATAAAATATGCAAACTGGTTGCATTTTGATCACGGTTCTTGCTGTTGCCTTATAAACATCCTCCTTGTTTTTGATTACAACTGGAACGACTTGAATTTATCGAACAAAATGGTGTCTTGAAGTGGCTCACTGTGCCCCTGGGATCCTCGTGTGGCGAGTGTTGATGGTGCTGGTGGTCATCCTTAGGCGTTCGATGATGAGGTGGCGGCTGCCTCCGAAGGTCCCGGAGAGGTGGAGGTTGCTACTGAAGCTGCCACGTCGATATTGCTGCTCCTGTTAAGCAGCATCGATCGCGTGGAGTTGGTGGTGGAGCTGGGATACTTTGGCTGCTGTTGGCTGGTGGACACTGTGGAAGAGCTGCTGGTGGCCGGCTGCTGTAGCTGCTGCTGCTGCTGCTGGCTGCAAATGAACAGAGTTCATCAGAGTGCCTTAGGTGACCTTAGGACACACACCCCTTCTGCTCGCCATCCTTCTTGCTGTTGAACATGGCCAGCTCGATCTCGGTGTGCTGGCTGTTCATGTGGCGCACCCACTCCGCGGGCGTTTCGAAGGCACTACAGGAATTCATGAGAATTAGTAACTGAGTTTTTGGGAAACGTTCTCTGGAATAAACTTACGTGGAGCACAAATCGCAGAGCAGCGTGACATGATCGTGATCCATGTTGTTCTCTTGTTGCTGTAAAGGGGGAAATATAGGGTTTAAGTTTTAATACTATAAGAAAATAACACTAAAAACCTCCTGACTTTCCCAAAATTTTCTAGGATTTATCACTCACCGAGACGCGGCGTCGCTTCTTTGGCACATAGGTTTTTAGGGCTCTCAGGGCGAGATTGCTAGAGTTTCCGGAGGCGCTCGGAGTACTGCCGCTGGCACTGGGCCCCAGCAAATTGGACCCCGCTCCGACCGCTGGATCGCTGGCATGGGTGCCCAAGTGGCGGACCAACATCTTGGTGTCCTCGAAAGACTTCTGGCAGATCTCGCAAACCAGCAGCTGCTTGAAAGTGTTGTAGTCACGCAGCGTGTGCTCCTCGGAGTCCTCCGAGGGCGTGCCCCTATCCCGGTTCACCTCCATCTTAACCGCGCTCATCTTGAAGTCCAGCGGCTGCTTCGGCGACACCAGCGGTCCCTCCTCGAGATTGTTGTTGTTGGCACTGGACGCATTGGGTGGGTTGGTGCTCCAGTCGGTCGGCTCCTGCTTAATGGTGAGGAAGTTGTGGCCATGTCGATGGGTTGGTGGCGCCTGTTGAGGTGGTGTTGGTGGTGGTGGTGGTGTGGCAGCCAGGCGGGAGGGCACCACGTGCTCGAAATGGGGGGGCGGTGCCTCGTAGTAGTCGCGAGCTTTCGGAGATTACAAATTATATTAGTATTTAATGAGGTTATAAATGATATAGTCTCACATCTCTCACAGGCACTCTCTCTCCGAAGTCGTCGCTCGAAGACCAGCCCCACCTCGTTCCGCTCGCGTAGCGCCTGCTCCTCGTACTCCGTGCGCCGCAAGCTGGTCTCCGATTGCTCAGCACTCGGTCCAGGGGCCATAGGGCAGCTGCTGCAACCCACCTCCGTGCATATGGATATGGGCTGAGAGGCTGAGGGACCTGCTGCTATGGTTCCTCCACTACCAGCCCCTCCGCCGGCTCCGGCAGTCGACGATGAGGTTGGAGGCGGTGGATGTGATTGCGGCTCTACCTGTCCGGGGGCCGCGAAGCAGCACTTGTCCTCCGGATCGATAGCCACCTCCTTGTTGACCGAGATGCCCAGCTTGCTGCTACTGGCCACTGTGAGTAAGCCCGTGTGGGCGGCTATCTTAGGCGACTTGATGATGACGGGACTGTCCTTGGGCATCACGGAGGCCCCTAGTCCGCGAAATTGCTGCTGTTGCTGATGGTGGTGGCTCAGGTGGTTATGGTGCGACGGCAGGTGGTGGTGGTCGAGTGCAAAGCGTTGGGATCCTCCCGGCTTATTGGTATAATGATCTGAAATGGGCGGTGGCGGCGGAGGAGGCGGCAGGGCAGCAGAGCGCGTGCCATTTGACATGTACATGGCGCCCGTCTCCCGCGGATGCAGGTGCCCTCCCAGCGTGTGGTGTGAGGTGGATACGACGGAGCCGCCGCCGTTGGAAGCGCTGGTGCGGCACAGGCCGCGGATCTTGAGAATCTCGCCGCCGCGCAGCACCTCGTTGAGTATATCGTTGGATACTGTGGCTTCGCCGCTGTACATGTACTGCACCAGGATCTGAATGGCCCGATGGCTAAGATCCGGCGGCAGGACCACGTACAGCACGCCATTAGGAGCGGTAATCGGCGCTGTTTCGAACATGGTGGCGAAAAACTGCGACGAAGCACTCAAGATGAACTTGTGGGCCGAGATGCCCACCGTGGGAATGTCCGAGGGGATACCGCTGCTGTTGTAGGAGCTGTAGAGGACCACATCGGCGAACTTTTCATTTCTGGAGAGAAATTAAATCGTTAGGGAATTAATTTGTGTTTTTGAATACATTTTATATATTATTTTAAAAATAAGTTTTAGTTTTCTTAAGTTTAGTTAATATTTTATTGTTATTCTGTCTAAAAATCAAAATTAACCGGAATATTATTGAAATCCAAGTTTAGAAAAGGCATGGGTTTATTGAAACTAAAATATTTTCCACTTAAAACAAATTTTAAATTTAATCATAAATGTTAAAAAAAAAACTTTAAAATTAACCAGTCACATTTAACATTAAAATCAAGTATTTCACTACACCTCTACAATTTCACTACAATTTGATGGTAAAAAAAAAACAATTATCGTTAGAAATCCATCAAAAATGGCGCCCAATTCAATATTTCATTCACTAATGACTAAAATATAAAATTATTGTATTAATTCGGATATACTTACTTGTAAAGCGTGGCAATGGAAGAGTTTAGATAGGACAGGTGGGAGTCCCACTTGAGGTGATAGTTTTCGGCGGCCATCTCTGCGGCGGACAGCGCCTGGTCAATGAGAAAATCAATAAATAAATCAATAAGAGCCGTCAGACCGTGATGTAACGGATACAAACAATGTTTACATGCTCGAAAATAGTACATATGACATACATATATAAATATATAATCAATAACTCTCAGAAAAAACAAAAAAGTTTGTGCAAATCTAGGATTAAATTGGGATTTATCTCTAGTTAAAAACATAAATAAGAATGTAACTTTTAGCTTTATAAATAATTCTAGCAGTTCGACCAGGATTTTGAACTAGATCTGATTATATGTATACATAAAGAAAAATTTCAAAATTTAAAAAATCAAAATATTTATATTATTTAAATTTTTGGAAGAGTATTAACCGTTTGGCTGAGTGATGGAGTCTTTTTCTTTTATTTACTTCAGTATTTATCCGAAAGCTTGGCATATTCTAAGAGTCGAGCAACGGTCACTCTAAAGTCTTGTTTACTCACAAAGAATTATTTGCTATTTTGTTCGTTTCAATTTATGTTAATGAAATGTCTGATTTTAACATGCGACTAATTGAACTGGTCCGCGCCAACCCCAGTCTCTATGAAAGGGAACTGCGGAGCACGCCCTACGACACGAATAAGAAGCGGAAAACGGAGATTTGGCGCAGCATATCCTCCTCCCTCAAAGCGGATGGTAAACAATAGGGACTTTTATTTATTTTCTCAAATTCCCTCTGTACTTTCGCTCAGTTAATACATGCATAAGCACATGGAATCACCTGGTGGCCAAGTTGCGACGGGAGTCGGAGAAGGAGAAGGCTGGAGGCGCGGGATCCGATTGGAGTCTCCTGCCCCACATGCGCTTCATGCAGCAGCCGCATCATGCCGGAAACCACCGCAACGTAGTAGACGCTAACTGGCGGTCCCCGAAGCCCCAGTCACCCATTGAGGAGATCCACAACGAGGAGGATCCTCTGCAAGAGGCCATGGATGAGCAGCTGGCGAATTCGAGTGCAGCAGCACCGGCACTTCCGCTTCCACCAGCGGCTAATCATGCCGCAGCAGCACCAACATTAACCGCTGCTCCAGTGAATGCAGAACTGCTAAAGCGGATTGAGGCGCTGCTGGAGGGACTGGGGGATGCGAACCGCGTCAAGGCGGAGAAAAGGATTCTGGCCTATCTCTGCAAATGTAATCTTCGCGCCCTTAACGAAGAGCAAATCGATGATATAGTTATTTAGTGAAGCGATACTGATTGGTAATTACTGATAGAATTTTTAAAAGGTATAATGAAGCGTTAAATATTCAGGACTGTTTTTACTCATTGCCTAAATTTAAATCTTATTTATTAAATCTTGAGCTTTAACTAGACATTGTATATTTAGCATTTCTAATTATTACATTTAATAAAAAAAATCTTGTAGGACCTGCTCAAATATAAAAAAGTTATACTAAAAGTACGTTTTGTTAATCTTATTTATTAAATCTTGAGCTTTAACTAGACATTGTATATTTAGCATTTCTAATTATTACATTTAATAAAAAAAATCCTGTAGGACCTGCTCAAATATAAAAATGTTATACTAAAAGTACGTTTTGTTAATTTTAATTGATTTACTGGAATATTAATCCATTTTAAAAGCAAGTTTGTTGGAATTCGATGTATCAGATATTGTAGACAAACTTAAAAATGTCTTGAAAAATATTTAGTTTTTAATTGTTTCCAATCTCTAAAAGAAGTATAAATATTTAATGTTAAGGTATCTGAGTATATGTAAAATGCGAACAAAGAGCTCTAACCTTACCAAATGCTTTTTAATTTTAATTTAATTTAAATGTAAAATTTTTTAATTTATTACCCTTTAACCTCTAATAAACATCTAAAATACCAATAAAACAGGGAGTTCTTCTATAATTCCCTAACAAAACCTTAGGGATAAAAAAACCAATATATTATTTGATGAAATAGAATCAAACCGGAAAAAATGCATACAAATATGAATTTAAAGATGCTACAACATATCTGAAGGAACAAATCCATTGGCTTAGCTGGATGGATGAACTGGCGCGAGGTAGGCGACAGAAAATCGAATTTAGCCACGCCAAAAACTCCGACTATATATGACGCAGCTGCTGCTACTGCTACTTCTACTGGTAACTGGTCAAAAAAAGAGTCAAAGTGCGCGCGCAAGCAATAACATGTCCAATATCCACGTCTGGATCGGCTTCGAAAGGGATGCGGACGGAGAGTGGGCGGGAGGGCGACGACGCCAAAACAAGCATTTAGTTTATTAATTTGAGGACTCCCAAAGGGGGGAACAAAAACATAACGAGCGAGGAGCAGAGCAGAGCGGAGCGTCGTGCACCCTTAACGGTTGCCGCCACCCCGAAAGTAACCCCGATCTCCGACTACCGAGCACCGAACACCGACCACCGCGCACCGCTGCCCCCCCTGACGCACCTCAACTAAGCCCACTATACATGAACTACTCCTACGGCCAGCCAGCCAGCAAGCAAGCCACCTTCCCAACCTTCCTCATTCGCGCGCGGACCCTTCCTTCGCTTGGTATTAACACCGTATTATCGATTGATTTCGGGCACAAGCACACACAAAAAAAATCAATAAGCTGGCCGAAGCCAAAATCAAAAATATTGTACAGTTTGGGGCTTGGCAGGGTAAGTTCAACGCTCACTCACTTTTAATTACTGGCAATTGCTCGGCCGTGAATTGTGCTTACGGCTAAATAAATGGCTTATTCAAAATACGCGCCCAAAAGCGCAGCACACGTTTAACAGATAAATTCACCTTGGCTCGGCTCTCTCCTCCTGGATGTTAAAGTTTGGCTATATTGGGTTGGATGCACTGGTTGATTCGAGTCTCGGGGACTTGGCGGAACCGTGAATGTTAGTTAGTTGAGTTCAGTTAATCATTGGCCACTGCTCTTCATTGAGAACGCCGAGGAAAACGGTCCGACTTGGTGGACTGTGTGAGCTGTGAGCTAGGGTAAACTGCGCAGCGCGTCGTTGCGAGCATTCGCGTTGCTTGCCACCGAACGAATGAAATCGCAGTCGTCCCAGACAGGACTAAAAGGACTCTCCTTCCAGCTGGCGAGAGAGACGCGAGAGAGAGAGGTACCGAGACAGAGAGAGAACAGCCCTCGTCGTCCTCACGTGCGCATTGTTATTGTTGTGGTTGGTTTGAAGTTGGGATACGACGAAGCGCGCGTAAAATTGATTTCCCCGAGAATATTGATTTTTGGCTTCGGTCGTCGGTCCTGCACTTAGTTGGCCTGCACCTCCTCCTGCGTTGTTGCCTCTGTTTGCGTCTCCGCCACCTTCCCTTCCTCCTCCTCCATGGGCTCCTCCTTTGTTGCCTCCTTTCCTGTTTCCCCCATTGCCTTCTTTTCCAGCTGCATTTGCGTGGCCGCCGACGTATCCTGCTTGAATAGTTCCCGCAAAAACATGGTGGCATAGGCCGCCGAGGGCAACGAGAACTCCAAGAGAAGGGCCATGTATTTGGCCTCCTCCTCAGTGGGCTCCGGGGTAACGGGAACGCCCTTTAGAAGCTCCCAGTCGGAGGCGATCAGCGAGTCCTCCGGCGTGTTGTACAGTCGGAAGCTCCACTTAAGGTCACTAGACTGAATGATCATCTTGCGGTAGGCGCCACCTAGGGCGTACGTCTTCTCCTTGTGCTTGAGGAGATCCGAGGTGAGACCCACTTCGGCCAGCATCTCCTCGTACCAGACGCCGCACTCATTCGCCGGATAGGTAATGTCATGTCCCGGCAGAGGTAGAACCACGTCAGAGAGACGGTATCTGCCGCTGGCAATATCCTCGGGGGTTAGGGGGCGAACTTTGCGCTTAAATATTGATTCATCTACTATGGTCTCGTCCTCCTCAAGAGTTTCCGGGAGTTCTTCGGCATTTTCCTCTTCCTTTTGCTCCTCTTCCTCCTTCTCGATCTCCTTCGACTCCTCCGGTTCCTGGTCCTGATCCTGCTCCACATAAACCAAATCTCCGGGAATCAGCTTCAGGCCAAACTCCTTGATCCTCTTAGAGGCAATCCTGTTGAAGATCAGACTCTGGTAGGCATGTGGATACAGCATCAACATGTTCCTGGGAATCTGCCGCAGAGCTGAGGAGTAGTCAGACTCTCCAAATCTGGCCAATCCCTCCAGCAACTTTTTCTCAATGAACTTGTCGCCGTAGATCCTCGCTGCCGCCGCCGCCGAGTCTCGTTTCTCCCACCATTCCTCGCGGATGGGACGCATGAACTCCACGTCGGAGTCGCGCGGCTTTAGTATCAGCTCGCAGGCGAGTTTATAATCACATTTGAGCAGGGCCACGCCCACCTCGTATGTGGGCACGCTGGCACTGTTGCCGAAACGCTGCAGGCCGTAATAGTTTATGAAGCCCCGTTCCCGGAGCGATTCCAGCGCCACCTCAATGTCGCCACGCTTCTCCTTGTCAATGTGGCGCAGGGCGATTCGGAAACGGTTGCCCTGTAGGTCACCCAGCTTAAGGGTGGTGTTTCGGAAGGCGAAGTTGCCGATCTGAACGTTACGCAAAGATCGGGCGGCATTCAGAATTTGATCCGGCGCACGGCGTTTGATGCAGAAATTCTGGGTGGTCTTGGCTCGTTTGTCCTTAATCCCGGCGTAGTTCACCTGCGAGGGTCGCAAACTGTGGAGGAATCAAAACGTAATAATGGCAGCCTAGCTGAGTATAGAAAGCAACCGAACTTACAAAAGACGCGAGGCCAAAGTGGAGGCGATATCACTGGTAACCAAGTTGGTTTTATGCACCAAAAAGCTCACGAACTCCGCGGGAAAGTTCCAGCGCTTGTCACCTATGTGAAAATAAAGCAATAAGTGAAGTTTTTTCATTTTAAGCTCATTGCTTACCACGCCCTCCTTTGGGTTTTAAGATGCGAATAGTTTTCTTCTCCACCAGCTGCTCCTTTTGCTCCGTTTGTTCCTCCAGCAGAGGGGCCTTGACCTGTTGCTGCTGCCCAATAGTCGTGGACACCAACTTGCCTTTGTACAACTGCTTAACCAGCTGGTGGACCTGACCGCGCTTTTCCTTATCCAGGCTGCTTACATCTATCTCAACCTTCTGTTCGATTTTAGGATCGAGTTTTGCCTCAGCCAGCTCGGATATTTCCTGCCACACCTCACCACCAATTACCGCCTCCAGTTCCTTTCTCCACTTGTCCAGATCCTGTGGGTCCACCGCTGGAATGTCAGGCGATAAATAAGCACATTAGTGACACAAAGTCCAAATACACACGTTCGATGGCCACCTTTGGCACTGTGAGGTCGTTTAGCTCCAAAACCTTTCCCTCGCTGTCAATCTCGTTCACATGGAAATCTGAGAAGCGCGACTTCAAGATGCCAGTGAATCCAGGAGCGTCCGGATTTGTGAACTCCGTGATTCCCACCTGGTTCTCGAGCAGGACGGACTTCTGCTGTTGCGGAACTCTAAAAATAAGAAATAAAAGCCGGTAAGCAATGTAGCTTGTGTTTTAGTTGAAACACTTCACTTGTTGCGCTGTCCTCCGGTTTGTGGAGGGCGATCCCGCTTCTGGCCACGCCAGTTGCTTTTGTTGTAGGGCCCGGAGTTATGGTTCCGGCGTCCTCTGCCCCGATCCTTGCCCATTTTTACTCAAAATATTTGTAAAAGAAACTTGTATGCCAATCCACGTTTTGCAGAACATATGAACGTGGTGGGGTTTTAAAGTGACCTTTTTTGTATATTTAAATTAGGCGGTATTTTTAGAAACGTTCTTTTTTAATTTAAAAAACACCTAACAAAACACAGAGACACAGTTTCAAAAATTAAATAAAGACACTTGGCCACAGAAACATATTTTTTTCATATTTGAATTCTTACATTTAGCAGCAGACTTGTATATTGCCTTAGTATTTTTTACAACTATTTAGTATTTTTTTACAGCATTTTCCTGTTCAGAGCGGCGGGCGCACTAAAAACACGTAATAATTACAGTATAAAGTAGGTTTTTTAATTAGTGCTCAAATTTGGATAAAAACCAAAACAGGATACCAAACGTTCAATAGCCTTGACCGAGCGACTAACAAAATGCTGCCGCACCTGAGCTCCGACGAGATCCTGCCGTCCGTGACGCGGAAGGTGTACATTAATCCCAATTTCCAGATGGCCCGCACAGCGTCTGCTCTGCTGCAAGGCCAAACTGCGCATCAGCTGCCGCCGTTTTACGCGCCCCCACCGCCGCCACAGAACCCAGCTCCCGCGATCCACATTAATCCGCAATTCCTGCAGCGCCAGCGGGCCATGTACGAGCAGTTCCAGCAGCAGCAGCAGCACCAACCACAGCAACAGGAGTTTCTGCATCAACAGGTCTCCGCTGCGTACTACAAACAGACGCCTTCGTTGCCAATTTCTCTGCCAGCTACCCCACCTCCCCCACAGGCCAAGATCATCAGCAAAGCGAGCACGTGTCTGGTGCGTAAAGCGCCTGTTAGGGCCGCAGCTCACCCACTACTACCTACTCCTCCACTGGCTGCTCCCTCCCATGCCCAGCCTCCCTTGGTCAGCATTTCGAAGCGGAAGATTGTGCGCCAAGGAGCTGTAACCGGTCTTCCCGCGTCTCTACCACCTCCACCGCCTGCCAAGCGCACCAAGTACAAGCTGGTGCGCTCCATATCACTAACCTGTACTCCCTTGATCAAGAAGCGGCGGCCATTGCGGGAGTTTGTGGGTCAGTACGCCCTAAGACGAACCAACGAAGATGCAGAGCCAAAGAAAAAACTGAGGTAGGAATGCTAAAGCAGAGATATTGTCCAAATCTTGGTTGCTTTTAACGATTAACGATTTCTATTAAATATTCACCATAAAATCGTTTAAGATCACCGTTTAGTAAAAGCCTCCTGCTTTGTAAACTATATGTGCAGCTATCTAATTCTTTTGCAGATCCGAGCCACAGGTTCTTAAGATGGGCGTTAACAAGTCCCTCAGCATGGTCAGCATACATGGCGTGATGTACAAGAAGATATCGAAGAACAAAATAACTAAGCTGGTTGCCAGAACTGCGACTCCCCGGACCCCCAATCCATCATTGTCTGGTCGGGCGGTGTTCGTCAGCGGAAATAAATTCATCCTGGATCCCTCGGGTTGCCGTCTTACCAGAGTTTCCTTTTCATCGGCTCCACGACTACCAACAGCTGTTGCTGCTGCTAAACCACAGATGAGCGTGAACCGCACCATAATGCGGCGCATTGATATTGGAGGCCTTACTTATGTGGCCTCGCCGAAGACCCAGAACGTCTTCATTCGCACCACAAATCACGTGTCACGGGCCCACCTAATTACCGCCAGGCAGAGGAGTTTGACGCTGCTGAACAAGTCGCGAGTGAAAACCAATGTGCCTTGTGCCATTTACCAGAAGCTGGGCAAGTGTGCTGCCCACAGCCGCGGCAAGTGTCGCAAGCTCCACGATCAGCGACAGGTCGCCATCTGTACCAGGTTTGTCCTAGGTCACGCAAGGAGTGCTTACAATTTGATGGCGTTCCCAGTGTTGAGTCCCCAATATGGTTTCCATTCTCTTCTTCACCTATTTACAGATTTCTTCGCGGCGATTGCTCCAATCCGGACTGCCTGCTCTCGCACAACGTCTCGTTGGAGAAGATGCCTGTCTGCCGGTACTTTCTGCGCGGAGTCTGTGTCCGCGAGAATTGTCCGTACCTGCACAAGAAGCTCAGCCGCAAGGCGGAGATCTGCATTGACTTTGTGCGCGGCTACTGCCCGCTGGCTGCCGAGGTAAGTTGGATTCATCCCTTTAAAGGTAACCTATTAACGCCTTGTTCCTTCAAGTGCAACAAGCGTCACGAATTCGCATGCCCGGAGCTGGAGCGCCAGGGGAAGTGTGAGTTGTCCAAGTGTGTGTTCTGCAAGAAAACGCCGTCTAAGCGGATGGTCAAGTCGCGGCCCAAGACTGTTATTCCTAAGAATAATCTTGCTAATATTGAAAAGGCCCTGAAAAAGTCGAAAGCCAAAAATGCGGACATTCCCAGTAGCTCTAGGTACTTCACTTGCAACGATGTCCAGACAAAAACTCCCAAAGATGATACAGAAACGACAGAACCTCGGGAGGAGAAAGAAGAGGAGGCAGATCAGTCGGAGACAGAAACAACTTGCGGCGTGCTCAAGCTCCCAAGACTGGGAACTCTACCCGCTTTCATTCCCCTGGGCGACGGCAGCGAAGAGGAGGAATAGTGCAACGGTGCGGAGACTTGGACCCAACGTTTCAGGTACAAATAATTTGGTTAAGTATCGTTATAGCGTAGCGTTTATTCTAAGCTCTAATTTTACTAGCCTAATTTCTATACAATACAAAATAAAGACCAATTTATTTGCATAAGATCTGAAAATGTATTTGAATTTAGGGGGACTTAAACTACTAATTTTACTTAAAAACAAAGTCATTCAATTTTAATATATTTTGATTTCAAACTCAGAATTTCGTAGAAACCGTCAGAATAGAGAAAATCCCTTTAGCTAAGTTTTCCACCTTTTAACGTTCATTCCAATGCCCTTTCATTAAGCAATGTTTCCCACCACCTTATCAAACATCTCCCAAATTTGTTTGTTTGACTTATAAATCAGTTTAAATATTCCGTACTGTCGCGCGTCACATGGAGTTGCCTTAAACGGCTGCCCCACACCAATAGTTCCCGAAGGAAGGGTAGACTTAGCAAGTGCAATCTGCACGCTGGGTGCGGCTCGGTTCAGCACGTTTTATTCTGAAAGTAGCAATAACTTAACCTCACACAATTTGATCTATAGCTTAACATACCGCAGTGTGTCCTCCTAATTCTGCACGACAATGAAAAGCTAATTTTTCCGGTAATTTATAGGAACTTCACAATATGCCCGTATCTCTTTACCGGTTAAAATCCATACAATCTTCATACTACTTCAGAAATACTATAACACTAAAATACTGACTATCGATAACAATTACGACCGACGACATCCCCGACCCCGTGAAGAACCGCTTCACTCAAATCCAAAACTGCAAGTTTGGAGACGGGCCGTATCATTGTCCGAGATAGTCCACCGTCGCTCACGCGCACTCTAGCGCGTCTGACGACTCCATCAGCTCCGCTGTAGACCTCCTCCACGATGCCCTTGCACCATTCTCGTCGGGGCAAGGCAGGATCACAGACGAAGACTATATCGCCCTGGCGGATGGGCTCCGTTCTCCGGCACCACTTCTCGCGGCGCACAAGCGTAGGCAGGTACTCCAGGACCCACCTCCTCCAGAAACGGTCTCGCAGCAGGCGAGCAATCCTCCACTGCTTCCGCGTAGAACCCTCCTTGGGCAGCTCCGCATCCAAGCCAGGCGTATCTGGCACATTAGCTGCTCCCTTGAGCAGGTCGTTAGGCGTCAACGGCGCCTCCTGGTCCGCATCCACCGGCAAATGGGTGAGCGGACGCGAGTTCACAATGTTCTCCGCCTCGATCAGGAAACTCTCCAATACATGTTCCCTCGGCGCGACTTCCTTCAGGGTATGACGCAGTACTCTCTTGACGCACTGCACCATGCGCTCCCATACTCCGCCCTCAGACGGGTTCGCTGGGCAATTGAAAACCCATTCTATTCTTCTTGTTGATAACTCACTCTGAATCTGTTCCATCTCGAACACGTCACCAAATCGTCTGGCCTCCCTGTCAGCTCCCACGAAGTTCTTGCCGTTATCGCTGCGCAGTCTATGTACTGGCCCTCTACGGCAGACGAAGTTCCTGATCGCAATTATGCAGGAATCCGTCGACAGGTCATGCGCCAGCTCCAGATGAATCGCTCTCGTCGTCAAGCACGTAAACAATGCGACCCAGCGCTTCTCCCGGTGACGGGAAACAGTCACCAACAGTGGCCCAAAGTAGTCCAATCCAGTGTACTTGAATGGCCATCCACCCGCTTCCAGTCTGTCTCCTGGATGGGGTCCCATTATCGGCGGCATCGGCCGCGCTCGCTGCAACTTGCACTCGTTGCACGTTGAGATCACTTTCCGCATCACACGCCTCATCTTGGTGACCCAGAACCTCGTCCGGATCTCCGCAATCGTAGCATCCACGTTTTGATGCTTCATCTTGGCGTGGAAGTGTCGCACAATCATCTCCGTTAGACTGTGCCTGTGTGACAGTATCACGGGTCTCCTCGCACTGTACGGCATGCACAGTGCGGCATCAATTCTGCCGGACGCTCGCAGAACCCCGTTCTCGTCCAAGTAGGGCGCCAGCCCTCGAATATCGCTCGAGCTGGCGACATCCTTTCCAGCTTCCGCCGACCTCATCTCGTCGGGGAACGCCTCCATTTGTGCCTGTCTGACCAACAGGCTCTCCGCGGCCTCACATTCCATTGCGGTGAGGCCGTATTCCTCGAGCTCGCTTCTCTGTCTGCGGCACCAGCGCGCAAACCTCAAGACCCAGGCTGTGGTCCTCACCAAGCGACTGAAGCTCGAGAATCTCTGGAATGAAATAACAAAATCGTTTGCCAACACTAATGCAAACTCACTGGGCATCTCTTCCTCATCAGGAGGATCTGGAACACGCTTAGTTCCGTCTTCAGGCGCCGGCCAGCTGTCCACTGGCTGCCTTAAAAACTCAGGTCCCCTTAGCCAACGTGATTCCTGGCCAAGGTCCACTTGCTTCTGCGACCGAGTCGCGTCATCCGCTGCATTGTCAGCTGTAGGTACCCATCGCCATTGGGAAACCTCCGACGACTCCAAAATCTCCGCCACTCGGTTGCCAACAAACTGCTTATACCGGCGGTGGGTGCTGCCGATCCATCTCAGCACCGTCTTTGAGTCCGTCCAAAACACCAGGTCACTGATGACCACGCTGTGCTCTTCCTTGACAGCGTTCATCAGTCTGGTTCCAAGAACTGCTGCCTGCAGCTCCAGCCGTGGGATCGACATCGTTCTCATCGGGGCGCACTTCGTCTTTGCGCACACGAAGCTCACTTGCACGTCGTCATCCTCATATATGGCCCTCCAATAGGCCACCGCCGCGAATGCTGATTGGCTAGCATCCACGAACACGTGCAATTCCAAGGCCCGAACTGCTCCACGCCCAAAATAATGGCGAGGGCATCGGAACTGTCCCACGGCGTCCATCTCTTTGCGCCAAGTCGCAAAGGCTCTACCGATCTCCTCCGGTAGCGGTTCGTCCCACTGGATCTTCTGCCTCCAGATCTCTCTCAGCAACAGCTTCGCTGTAATCATCAGGCAGCACAGGAATCCCAATGGGTCGAACGTTGACATCACCAGGCTCAAATATTCCCTCTTCGTAGGGACTCTATCTCCACTCAGGACGCTGCTTGGCACTCGGTGATACTCCACGTTGAACCTGAAGTCATCCGTGGCTACCTGCCAACGCATCCCGAGGATCTTCTGCTCAGCCTCACCCCATCCGACGCTCTTGACTCGTCCAGATGGTCCCAAAGCCGTCTCCACGATGGGTGAGCTGGATGAAAACTGGCATAACTCGAATCCAGCCTCCTTGTGTATCTCCCTCACACGGGTAGATACGCTGATAGCCTCGCTCTCTGTAGCGAAACTGTCCACATAGTCATCGACATAATGGTAGTCGACGATGGCCTTGACTGCTCTCGGATCCGAATCCCGAAACTTCAGGGCATTCACAGTCTTTACGTAATGCGCAGCGCTTGGTGAACACGCTGCTCCGAAGGTCATTACGTTCATCTCGTAGACATCCGGATCTCTCTTGTCGTCGCCATCTCTCCAAAGGAACCGTTGGGAACATCTATCCTCGGGTCGGATCAGCACTTGATGGAACATCTCCTTGATGTCGCCGCAGACTCCGACTGCTCCCTCTCTAAAATGAAAGAGCACGGCTGGCAAAGGCTTGTAATGCTGAGGCCCTTTGTCCAGCACCGAATTTAGTGAAGTTCCTCCAACCTTGGCTGCAGCATCGAACACAAGCCGGACCTTACCGGGCTTGTTCGGGTTTTCAACACCAAAATGTGGCAAATACCATAGCCTGTCGCTCTTCACGGCGACCTCATCCGGCTGCAACCGCCTCGCGTATCCTTTGGACACGTAATCCTTGATGATCCGATCATATTCCAGCGCCAACTGCCCGTTGCGCTTCATCTTCTTCTCGACGTTCACCAGCCGCTTGTACGCCATCTCATAGCTCTGTGGCAGCACAACGTGGTCGTCCTTCCAGAGTAGTCCCGTCTGGTAGCGACGCCCCACTCTCACCGTGGTGTCTTCGAGCATCCTTTGGGCCCGCACGTCGTCGCTGGCTGCGACCGGAGGCGCGGGCTTCACACCAAAGTTCTCCATGTCGAAGTAGTCCTCCACCATCTGCTCCATTGCGTCATCCACAGACACGGCCAGTAGGCAGGACCTCGGTGACGGCGTAGTTGATTGCCCACTTACAGGCCCAAACACAACCCAGCCCAGCTCGGTTGCGGCCGCATACGGTCCCTCTCTGGCAAACCGTCTCGTCCTAAGTGGCAATCCTAGGTGTCCATGGTCCAGTCCGATAAGCACCTTCGGCACTGCGTTGCTATACGGCTTCATCGGCAGACGCGCATCCTTATGCACGCCCTGGACATCTCGTCGAGTCAACGTCTGCATCGGCAAACTCAAGCTCGATACGGCGTAGACATTTCTCAGAACGTGGCGAGTGGGCTTCCCAAGTCCACTTATCTTCAGACTCACCACGTTGGTAGGCTCTCTGGTCGCCCTACCTCCAAACCATTGGATGTTTAACTGTCGACGCTCTCCTTGCACTCCAAGATCCCTCCGTAGATCGTCATCAATCATCGTGACGGAGGATCCTTCATCTAGAAGCGCGTATGTATCCACCTTCCGACCAGTTCCGTACAGCGTTACTGGCAATATACGGAACAGAAGGCGGCCTCCTTCGGCGTCGACACAGCTCAAATTTCTCTGCATGGGAGCCTCCGCTGCCTGCGGAGCCCCTCTGTCCAGGCTGTTTCTGGGAACTGCTCGCTGCTGGTTCCCCTCTTGGTCCCTGTAACCATCTCGTAGCGAAGACCTCCTGTCCGGGCTGCGCCTGGAAACGGCTGACTGCTCGTTCCTTCCGTTGTGGCACCTGAAGCCACCTCGCAGCTGCGGCCTTCGCTCCTCGTCCGCCCCATGTAGCAGACGGTGATGCCTCTTGCGGCATCCGTTGATCTGACACTCACCCTGCGCCTCGCAGTCTCTAGTCAGATGTCCACTTCGTAAGCATGTGAAGCAAAGTCGATGCCTCCTCACCATGCTCCACCTGCCCGGTGGCGAAGCTCCAGTAAATTCTTGGCAGTTCCTAACTGCATGTTGTCCTCCACAGATTAGACAACCTCCATGCCGATCGCCATGTTGATCGCATGTATTCTGGTCGATGCTCGCATGTAGCACTCGACGCCTCGGCTCCTTTCCCTCGACGTCCAAAATCGTACACACGACGTTTGCGTACTCCTGTAGCCACGCGCTGAAGTGCACTACAGTGGGGAAGGGCTCAATCGTTGCAGCATGCCTGGCCCAGTCCACTCGCTTACTCGTAGGAAGCTTCGCCACAAGCTCCTCCATGAGGGTTGGGTTCCCCAGGTGCTGCTCCGCCTTCGCTGACTGCAGGAAGGCCGTGAGGTTACTCACTCGGGTCGCGAAGGGAACGATCTTCGCCAGGTTGTGCTCCGAAATCGGCGACACCTCTCGTACGTTGTTCAGCTGGCTGCGTATTAGCTGCTCCGGTCGGCCAAACCTAAAACGCAGCTGCTCCATCACGGCGCTGACGTTCCCAGGATGAATCAGTAGCGACTTCACTGTCTCGCGAGCGTCATCCTTCAGCGCCTTCAACAACCTCTGGTTGTTCTCCAGATCCGTGCAGTTGTATGCTCGGGTCGTCTCCGTAAACGCACATACGAAGATCGGCCACTCCTCGGGCTGCCCTCCAAATACAGGCAGATCCGGAAGCTTTCGTGGCCCAGATGCTCCTTGGATTCCATACGGCGTCGTCGAGGCGTAGGATCCGACAAGTGGCGATGGTGTTGCCACGTTGTGGATGCTCGCACCCGGTAGCGTGAATCCATGCGCTGTCTGCGCAGTGCTCGTAGCACACAGTGGCGTCCCAAAATAGTTGCTAGTCGTTAGCAATGGCGGTCCACTCCAAGATGGCGGCAGCGTGCAGGCCGCACCGCTCGCACCGACACCGTTGCATGGCACCGACCCGACCCCGTTAGCTAGGGCCTCTCCGTTAGGTGGCGGACCGCTACAAAATGGCGGCCGCCCTGACGCTCCACTTTCGGCGCCAACTGCGCTTGGGCCATCTGCGAATGGCGCGCAATTGGCGGTGCTCGCACTCTGAGCTTTCGCTAGCTCCAGCTCCTTCTCCAACGCTGCGATCCTCTCCAGAAGATCCACCGTGGAGGGCTGTCTCGTCTCCGGCACTGAACTCGCAGCTGTGACCATGCTTCTAGGTTGGGAAGCGACTGTAGTCACCGTAGTGGCCGGGCTAGGAATGGCCGCCGCCGTGGTTATGTTCACCAGCGGCCGAGTTCCTGCTCCACTACTCACTGGCTGCTGATCCGCTCGTGTTGTTATAGGGGTGGCTCCCCCTCCGTTCAGCCGGGCACTCTTTCTTGGGGAATGCTGCATCTTTCCCTGATCCAAAATGGCGGCGCCCTGCGCGCGCTCAAAATGGCGTCACCTGCTCCTTGTGGCCGCTGCCTGCGGCCACCGATGCTTAGCGCTCCTTGCGCCTTCTGACCGCTGCCTGCGGTCTCCAAACTTGACGCTCCTAGCGTCTCCTAACCGCTGCCTGCGGTTTCCTTGTCGCTGTCTGCGACTCTCGGCGTTCGGCGCTGCCTGCGCGCCCTTACGTCGCTGCCTGCGACTCAGCCGGTACGTCTCGGCGTTCGGCGCTGTCCGCGCTCCACAATGTCGCTGCCTGCGACTTCTCTGCCGGATTCCGGCAACTCTCTAACTGGCAGTGAAGTCGTCACTCCAGCGCAAGTTGCCCTTGCAGTCGCCCTAGGACTGCGAATAAAAGGAGTTGTCGCGCGTCACATGGAGTTGCCTTAAACGGCTGCCCCACACCAATAGTTCCCGAAGGAAGGGTAGACTTAGCAAGTGCAATCTGCACGCTGGGTGCGGCTCGGTTCAGCACGTTTTATTCTGAAAGTAGCAATAACTTAACCTCACACAATTTGATCTATAGCTTAACATACCGCAGTGTGTCCTCCTAATTCTGCACGACAATGAAAAGCTAATTTTTCCGGTAATTTATAGGAACTTCACAATATGCCCGTATCTCTTTACCGGTTAAAATCCATACAATCTTCATACTACTTCAGAAATACTATAACACTAAAATACTGACTATCGATAACAATTACGACCGACGACACGTACCTTATTAAAACCAAACAATGATTTTTAATCAAAAATGTATGTATTACGATAATATTTAAACTATCGATACTGCCAGTTAAATCATTGATACTATCGATACCATCGATAGCTTGGCACCTCTATGGTTAAAAAAAACCAGTTACCCCAGGTTCAAAATTTCTCTCAACGAAGGCGGTTGCGGTCGCGGTATTTCACTTTGTGTTTGTTGACAGAGTTAATAATTACCCATTGACCAGAAGAATTGGCCGCAGTGCGAAATAGTTTTTTCTGCATCCGAAGAACTTAAAAAATTACTTTTTTTTGAAGGCTAGTTTAGTTTTAAAACGGACTCGAAAAGTTGACAACACCTGGATGTTACCTGTTACCTCGACTAGGCCGAGCATTGGAAGTTGAACAAATAAAACGCGGACTCCGTTTCGGGCAACAACAACCAGTGAGTGTTCGTGTATGAGTGTCGCGGTGGCTGTTGCAAAAACAACAACAAGCTTAATGTAAAGTTGCGAAAAATGCGGGGCAAATATGTAATGCTGGGAAACTTTCGGCAAAACGGCCTTTGAACTCGATTGACGATATTTACCCATGCTGGATAATCCTCTCTCTCCCTCTCTCGCTCTCTTTCTCCGCCAAAAAATCCAGGCCACAAGCATTTTCCTTGCATTTTTCCAATGTGTTTGTGCACTTGCTGTAATTTTTTCCGAAATGTTCTCGCTTTGTGCATTCCTAAGTAAATGCTACTAATAAAAAAGAGAGAGAGAAAACTGAAAAAGAGAAGAAAAAAGGAAGGCAATCCGAAGATTGGCCGCTTCCAGCAAAAGAGATGAAAAAAAAGTTGTTTGACTTGTTTGACCCGTGCAAGTGTGTGCCAGTGTTTGTGGGTATATGTATGTATGTGTATGAGTGCGACTTCTGCTTCTTCTTCTCCTCGTTCTTCTTCTTTCAACTGCTTGTTGTTGGCCAAGTCGTATTCTACATAAATTACTAACCAAAATGACACATAAGAGCCATAAAAATGAATTTTTAAATTATGCAGCGCCCAAGAAAAGCACAAACAAAGCACACAACAACATAACGGCGTCTGCATAACTCTTCAGATTTTATGTAACGCAACCACAACAAAGCAAACAAAACGAAGAAACTTGCGAATAATGAGATAAAAACGATATAACGGTCACTCGCTGATCACCGATCGCCGATATATTCTTAATTAGTGATAATCATTTGCTCTAAATCGCTATAATTACACTTTGTGCGGCACAATTTCACTTATTTAATTGATTTAAAAAAAATTCCAGCAGCCTGTGATAAAACAAAGCGAGAAACAATCATAAAATAAAACAAAGAAAATAAAAGAAGCCACCGAAAGAGATTGGAGAACAAAGCCGAGTTTCCAGCCCCAAGGTTCCACATTCCATGGTGAGTGGGGGGCAGCAGCAGCAGCATACATTAATTCCCATAAATTCCCAACGAAAGTCTCGACCGAAAATGCTTAAACTCGAAATTTATGTGACAATGGCATTAGGGATTCAAATCTCCGGCACGAAATAATTACATTACTTTTTATTTTCATTTAATAATTTGCATAATTGGACCCCAGCTCGGAGTTCGCTCTGGGGTTTCCTTGGCCGACTTCCACGTCGCGGTGGGTCGTGCCCGTCCGTCGAACGGTACTCGGTGGCGGGTCTAACGGGGCCGCGCAGGAAAGCTAGAGAATTGAGGGAATCTGTGGGATGAGCCTTTTTATTATAATGGTCGCTACATCTTGTATTTTTCCCAATGGTGCCAATTAAGTTACCATATAAATAGTATTTACTGGATGAGATTTAAGATTCAAGGTTGATGTTTTAAAATTACAAACTAGGAAAGGAGTGTACAATATATTTGCTGACATTCAGTTTCTGGAATTTTAGAGAATAATTTATTTAGTGTGCTTAAATAATCACAGAATATCATATAGCTACCATAGGAACAATCGGTTAACGTGTACAAAAATCTAAAACTATAAATGAAATTATTTTGTCGTGTTTTAAGATTTACCCATAAGTCCTGATATATAGTTATTTTATACGGTTTACAAAATTTTAATGCTTACAAAAATTAAAAAAAGTTTGGAATTTGGTATGGAAATTAAAGGAAAAACAAAAGACTCAGGACACGAACTTGTTTTATTTACATGTTTGGCTTTTCCTATTAAATATTTCAGTTTTTTTAAGTTTATAATACCTATTTAATTTGATAGTTTTCTTTAAGCCTTTGTCGTACATAAATATTTTATTTTATGGAAATCAAGGAAGAACGAAAGACTCAGGACACGAACTTGCAGCGGGTGGGTCGTGTCGCATATGAAACGGTAATCCGCCTAACGGTGCAGCCTAGAACAGGGATGGGGTGTGTGAGGGTTTGAGGGGTGACAGAGCCGGCCACTTTCTAGTCGGACCCGCTGCGCTTTAGTCTAATGATGTCAATTACATCGTGCCACTCGCATTGCGGGCAACAAATGCATGCCGTGCTTATAAGGCAGCAACAATGCGGCCTGCCGCAGAGACAACTGCAAACGGCGCAACTGCAACTGCAACAGCAGCGGCAGCTACGACTGCAACAACTGCAACAAGTGGCTGCGACTTTGGCTTCATTAAAATTGCTATTCGTTTGGCCAGCCTGCATCTTTCTTCTTTCCTTTTTCTATCCAATGTTGTTACCATGTTGCGCCAACAGGGAAATATGTACGAGCATCCATGCACCCCGTATGTTTCTCTGCCGGCCAGCAATTTTAATGAGTTTTTAAGAAATTGTACAAGATGCCAGTTACGGCTTCGAAGGCGCACTAAAAACATAAACACCTTTTAGCCGTCGCCACCACACATCTCATGTTGTGTGATTAATTTAGTCGCCGATTTGTTCGTTAACAAGTGTCCAATGTGTGGAAAAAGACGCGGCCGTTTAAGGGGGAAAGTGACAGCGATGAAAACCCTGGGAAATTCAATTGCAAACAGTGCTTGTAATTTTCAAAGAAAGTATAATAAATTAAATTTGCATAAACATTGCACATACATATTACTTTGAAAGTCTTGGAAAGCGATAACGCTAACAGATGGAGCTCTTTTATTATTTATACTAATCTCCTACAAGGATTTAAATGAGCATTAAGTACAATAATCCTTGGCTCTTTATAAGTTCTTATTATATGCATTATACCTCCTCAGTTTATTTGTGCGAAATGCAGCTCTCCCAATGGCCCTTCAGCTTATAAATTTATTAAACATAATAATTTATGACTCAATTTTTGCACTGGGGCCTCTTAAAATATATTTACGGCCTGGCCGCAAAAGAAAAGCCCAAAAAATCTGAACCAAAATCGGTGCTGTCACGCCCACGTCTCATGTCCGTGGGCATTAAGGGAAGAGACTCGGGGTATGGGGCTGGGCCGAGGCCTCTTTACGCCCAATTTGTCACACATTTCAACAGGTTACGAGATGGATCTCAGATCGGGATGGAAGCGGAGGTTGAGGGCATTATCAAAAACCGAGCAAAGAAGACGTTGACGATGACGCTGGGACGCAGTCTGGCAGCAGATTTTGGGCTGGGAACCGAGAATCGAGAGTCGAGTATATGGATCTGGGTAGGCGTTTTTGGTGTGGTATTTTCGGGCATACCTGGCGGGCCTCATGAAGCGTGAGGAATTCCCTCTCCTCTCCGCACCGCGCTGCGCCGCGCCTTCCCTTAGCTTGTTGTCCTTTCTAAGTGAAAAATTATGCAAAAATGTTTCACTTTAATAGCGGAAATCATTTATAGAAGTTGTAATAAAGCCCCAGCATGGTCGGTGGACCAACGGTGGTCATGTTTTTCGGTTCGGTTCGGTTCGGTTGATGCGGACGAGTCCTCCGCCTCCTCGCATTGGCCTGGGGCTGGGTTTTGTGCTCGTTAAACGACCGCCAACGTGGCCGAGTGCAAGAATGTTGCCACACTTTGTGGCCCCGACAGTGGCGTGGCGTGTCGGAGAGGGGGTTGACTCTGGCCGCCCCCCGCCAAAGGAGCCTGAGTTAAGGCAACTTTAGTCAACGCTAATGACCTGACAAAAGCAATTCTCGTCGGCATTTGTTGACTTTCGGGCGCAAATAAACTGTGAGAGTTCATTAGCGACAGAAAAGATACTATGCCTTATTTGGAGCAATAAAAAATGTGTTTCCCCAATCGCGAAACATGGTAAAAAGAAATAACGAAGCTCGTAAAAAGCCCATGCTAACGCGACATTAATATGTGAATCAATGGGTTCTTTCAGAAATTTTTAAATAGTTATTTATCAAATGCTAAGCCTTAAAGGGAAATTTATGTCTCTGTTTGGCTTTATTAGTTGCATTCTTTTATATAAAAATTTTCTTGTTTAATACCTTTAACATTATTTTAATCTTGAAAATAAAAGAAAAACTGAAAATTGTACTATAAAAAAGTAATTTAAATCGTAATTAGACAAACATATCCAGTGAGAAAAACATCAAACTGCTGTAATAATCATTAGTGTTATTTTTTCGCTCAATTTCCACACATTTGTTTCATACACATGTCTCAATTTCGTTGAAATTTGAAGGAAATACAAAAGACTTAGGACACGAACTTGCAGATATTTCAACAAAAACTAACAAAAAAGAAAGAAGGAAAATACTCAATCAAATGCGAATAATTCGCTCATGTGAAAGACTTGATCCAGTGTGGCTGCTGTTGGCATTTCACTGGCTCGCACACGGTCGCCATAAAAACCTGGGACCAAGTACAATTATAAAACCATTAAGGCATCTAAATTAGCTCATTTGCTATGAAACCGGGCATCATAATCGTTAAAATCCGAGCCGAGACGAGTCGAGCAGTCGCTGAAACGAATGATAATTGTGCAAAAAGCGCGCAGACCCAGAGAGAAATAACAAACACGGCCAATAAAAGTAATAAAAGCAAACTGTTAAAAGCGCCGCCACACAGAGGCTGAGCAATTGATAAGCGCTTTATGGCAGTCGACTGAATGCATTACGGTTTATGCATTTTTTATGCCTATTTATTGGATATTTGCCAGAGGATAGCAGTGAACTGAGTGCACGGCACCACCACCGATCATAAAAATATCGCAGAGCGAAACATAAATGCGCGGGACAAATTCCACGAACAACTGTGCACTCAATAGAACTTGACTCTGCAAGTCCCGCAGGCCGATGTCCTTTTTAACTGTGGCCAGGCATTTGTATAAAACGAAATTCTAAGGATACATTTAGTTTAAATGTCAAATAACATAGATACGATTTTGAACAACAAATTGTATACGCCAGATAAAACGTATAACCCAAGCATGCTTCTTCAACTAAACAATCATAAGCTCTTGGAAAACCTCTTAATTAAGTATTTTGTTAAATATTTTCCTGTGATAAATCTGATCCTCTCTTGCTGCCCACAAGGGGCACTCTCTCATTAGAATTCTAGTGCAGTCTTCCTTCCAATCAATTCAGGGGGAACGCACTTAACCAAGGAGGAATAGTGGGAACGGTGACTGCGGTTTCCCCAGGCCTGTCACTCAGGCCTCTTGTCATTGGGCCTAACATTTCAATTAAAGCCGTATCTATGGCTTCTGGCCAACAATGGAAACCTATTAAGAGACACACACGCAATTTCCACATGAGAGCAGAGACCGGATCGTATCGGATCGCGTCTGCGGGGCTGCGAATTTCCGCTTATGAAAAAAGAGGCCTTAATTGATTTTGGCCAATTTCGGTTCGGGATTTTAATTACGGCTTCTTGTTTGCTTTAGCAACTTTCTCTAGAAGCGCAGTTTGCCGGCTACCGCAAAGCCAATTAAATGATAACAAATTCGAAGGGAAGAGGCGGCCACCACCACCACCTTTCCCGATGCCGTTGATAGGCAGGCGCCGCTGGCAAGTGAATGGCGCAATCAGAGTCGCACATCCCGGTGCCGACACCGAAACCCGTATCGAAACCGCGACAGAATTCTCGCCGAGCTGAGGCCACTGTGCGAGAAGCTGTCATAGGGGCCAAAGAAACTAAACAAGAGCAGAGAGGTGAGGTAGGGGGCTTGGGGGATCGCACAAATTTATGGCCACATTCAATTGTCAAGTTTATGTGACTGCGGCTGAGGATCGGCCAATATTTGCATAAGAGGCGTCGACGTCGTCGTCGTCCCTTGGCTCTTCCCTGTTCCCTAGAATTCTCTTTCTGGCATTTGAAAGTCTCATTGTCTGGGCTTTGTTTTGCGAACCGCTCTATAAATAAACACGATCTACCACCTTTTTTTGTTTGCAGACAACGAGGGATCCGAGGGCGCCCTAATGACTCTTCGCTGGCACACAAATGACGAATTATGAGAACCTTATAAATTTGCCATTAAACTTTAATGCAAATAATCTCGCCGCCAATAATAATGAGAACAATGCCAAAATTGCCGTCGCTGGCGACCAGCTGCTGAATAAGATGTCGCAGCGGGATTTCTCCGAGGTAAGTCGAGGGGCGAAAGGAAATCGAATTATTGTTCAATTATTGCTTTTGGGAAGCTGCCACACAGCTCCCCAGACCCCCTGACTCCCTCACCACGGCATAAAAACAGCAACAAAAAGAGAAATATAAAAAAACATGTTTGCAGGCCATGTATTTCCAGTTTGCAGTTCAAACACCATGACAATTATTTATGGCCTTCAAATATATAAAACTTAATCATGCATTACGCTCTCCAAAATTTAACAAAGAAGAGATGAGATCAGGCAAAGACATAAGGGAAATCAAGTACACTTGAAACAAAGGCTGGATTAAAATAAATAAATAATATATAAATAAGAATATAGATTAATATTTATGTTCTTTGATTAAAGCGATTACAGTACCCACATATTAGTTAATCAAATAAAGCTCTGAAATCTAGTATAAACTATCTGCTTCAGCTTTAATTGATTTAAATAAGTATAAACTAACACAAAATAATTAAGCAGAACACTTTTTTAATTCTAGTTATTAGCATCAATGCTACAAATTTTACTAAACAAGTTAGGGAGCATCCCTAGTAGAGAAAGACTTATTGGGTACCAAATATGAAACTTCTCAGTTAACATAAGTTTTGATTGATTTTTCTGCAAGTGCAGGCCATACAGGAAAAAAACAATCAGAGGCAATAATCAAAATGATGGCAAAATGATTTCAATGTTGATTAACTCAGCGGCAAGACTACAAAAGGGCTTAGCTACAAGACCAAATTAAACAAAAGCCCAACAGAGCAGACAGAGATAAAAATGCCAAAACGCAAAACCTCGGCGACTCGGCGACTGTTGTGGACTGCGACTAACCCCCCAGCACCATCTTCTGACCCTGGCTCTGACTCTGAAGTTGGAGCTGAGGTTGAGCGTAGTCTGGGCCCGGCCCTTTCATCATATTCCGCGCTGTCATGTCATGGGCAAGAACAAAAAAGATCCAAGCGATCCAAGCACAACAACAGCAGGAACAGACGACAACGTCAACGATGTTGGATAAGTTTCTGGCGCTGTCTCCGAGACGGACCAGTCCGGAATCCGCAATCGCAGAGTCGAGACCCCTGCGGCCTGTCTCGCTGACTGACTGCCTGACTGACTGCCTTTCGAGTGTCCCTGTCCCCGGTGCTCCCCAATGCCCAACCCATCCCTTTGGCAGCTAGACGGACGATAGGAAGTGGCCATTCGAGATCTTCTGATCGGAGAAGCGTGGCCAGGAATTTCGGAGAGGGGAAACAGCAGCCAAATGAGTGCATAAATTCCAGGCTAATGTCGATTTCGATTAGGGCCTAAACATACGAATATTTAGGGCTTACTTAAAAGGTGATGTGAGCAGATAGGCATGCGAAGGGTATTTAGCGTATTAGCGTATTCAATAAATACAGGAATGTTGAAGCTGGGTTAAAGCTTTCTGAAATGAGTAAAATTTTAAGCCACATTAATAATTTAATTACTATTAAATTACTCATAATCATTTAAGTGTACCTTTTGTTCTCTGAAATTAAAAGTAATCACCCATTGGCCTGGGATAATACCAAAAGACTATTTAATATATTATTCTAGTTTCATTTCCGGCAAAGCTGCAAGGTAAATTGCCGAGACTTAATTAAAATACATGTCTGATGGAATTTATTACTATCTTTAGAAAACAGAATTCAGCAAAGAATACTGAGGGGGATATAAAGATCAGTGAACTCATAAATCCCACCCTAATGTCTAGACTCCAGGCCTAATGAAACCAAGAATGGAACGTCTGAGGTTAATTTACCAAAGGTTGACTTCTTGTCTGTCTTTAGAAGGGGATAATCCGGGATTAGGCTCATGGCGAGAGCGGATCGCAGACAATAGTGGCTGAGGGGATCTCGGGGAGGGATATTGAGGGAGTTTCGGTGCCCGCAGCTAATTATTTTATTACGCGTTAAATTGCAACAAAATTCTCAAGTTAGCGCAGAACATGCCAATGTGCGCCACAAGCAATCGTGAAATTGTTCGCATTCCAATGCGACGGACGGACTTTATCGAAGCTGCTCTCTTGGCCAGCCTCTGGGGCTAACACAGACACATACACTGGCAGGCTCTAAACTTGGCCAAAACACACACACATGTTCCACTCACATACACTCCATGGTTCCAGGCAACCGCCCGAGTGCATCTATGGGTGCCACTTTTTGTCTTGCTCCGCGCTTTTTTTTACTCTTCTGTTACTCTTACTAGAGGAAGTATAAATTTGTTAAGAAATTTGTAACAGTATCAATATATTGGAGATTACTTATGATCATCATCAGCGGGCAACCCGATCTAGACAGGTTTTTGAGTGTGCCTAGGTCATTTCTTACCGTTTTAATTGCTATTCTTTTATTTCAGGTTTAAAATAACCTGTACCAGTAAATAAAAAAGTCTAGACCTTTAATTTTGTAAAGACCTTATTTGGGGTTATTACTTTGATTCATAATTTAAATTTAATTACAAAGCTAGTTTTACAAATTGGACTCAAAGGGTGTATAACATTTGGTTTGCCAGAGCTACCTTCCTTTCTCGTTTCTTTCATTTTTTTGTGTTGGGCGGACAGCCAACAAACGGCGACCAGTTCTCGATTCGCAGGTTTTTCTCTGGCATTCCTGAATTCCACCGCCGACTTCCTTTCTCTCTCTCTATCTCTATCTGCGCCTCGATCCTCTGTTTCTCCCTTTCGCGTTGCATAAAATTCTTGGCCGTCTTCTCGACTATTTTCTAAGATGCTGCTGCTGCTGTTGCAGTTGCTGTTGCAGTTGCTGTTGCCGCAGTCGCTGCTGCCAATTTAGCAGGAATTGCTGGAGCGAGATGGCAAGCGTATCACTTTACATGACTTCTCTATGTGCCATTTGGGCGCCAATTCCTAAATTGACACACAGCTTGGTCCAGGTCCAGAAAAAAAAAACGAAGCAAAAGGGCAGAATATTCGCAAAAAACTACGGAAATTGAAGTCTGATAAAGGACTGAAGAGCAGTTAATTAGAGGAACAAAAAATTAGAATTACAACCAATGATCTAGGAAAAATCCACCTAAAGAGTCATATGAGGTGACAGAACTTTTGGACGTCCAATTTAAAAATATTTTAGCAGTTTAAATTATATTTGTTTTGAAATTTTGAAATAACAAGAATAGAAACTAAAAACCTTTTAGTTTTCAATTTAAAATGGATCAAAGGTTTGACAGTTTAATTTGTAATCCCTTAAACAAATCAGTAAATTATTTTTTATTGATGTTGTTTGTTAATAATGCTGATCAAGAATTTATATGCTTTTAAGGAAAATCAAAGGAAGGATTAATAAACTTACACCAAACTCGACAATATGCCAAATCACACACAAATCGTTTGTATAGCTCTTTCGATTCAGCCTTAAATTCTCATCAGTATACCTTTCAACAGCAATTAGACTTAAACGTAGAGGACTTTCCGATATAAATGAGCTTAAATATTTGTTCACTACCTAGGTAATTAAAAAAAAACAAAGAGTAGTGAGTCCTGAAGCACTTAATGAAAGAGATTACTAATAACTTGGCTCTTGAACCACATTTAAGAGTTCATCATTGATGGAAAGGGATAACAAAATGTAGAGATACTTATTCCCGAGCCGTATATAAGTACATTGAAGAATTGCCACGCATCTGTCATCACCGAATCTTGTAGCTCTTGTCCAGCATTCCCACAGTTTGGGCTCATCCTAAACCATCGACATTCCGCTACGAGTTCCCCTTAACTCTGTCTGCTATTATTATTATTATTATTTTAGTTGGAGGGTGATAACATCTGCTAATGCCATTCCGTCGGCGCTCCCTTCCTGGCGATTTTGAGGGCATGGGCATGTTGCTCTGCCTCTCTGTGCGTGTTTATTTGACTTTGACTTTGACTTTAGCTCCGACTTTGACCATTGGCAGCCGTTCCCCAATCTCGTCTGCAAGATCTACTCGGCTAGCACCGCCAACGCTGAAGATTCTCTTTCCGATACCCTTGCTAGAGCAAAGCTTTCTAGCTTCTACCTTCTGCAGCCTAAGATGGAGGGTATTTTGTAAGTCGGTCATCCAGGTCAGGCTTCCTCACCCGTTTCGTTTGGCTTCGATGTTTTTCTTTTTGGCAACGCCCTCTTCATTTGGGGCTTATCGCTGAGGTGAAGTCCGTTGCCGGCTTTTATAAGCGGCATAAAGCGAAAATTGCGTTCTGCATCTGTCAGATACTTTGTTGCTGGCTGATTTATTCGCGAGGCCAGGTTCAGCCACAGCTACAGCTCCAGCTCCAGCTCCAGCTTCAGGTTCAGGCTCGGGCTCAGGTCCAGCTTGTCCCGGCCAGAAGGCCAATCTAACCACGTTATCCGTAACTCACGCCCCGCCAGCGACAGCAGCCACATCAGGAGGGGTGCATCAGCACTTGCCTGGCCACGTTTCCTGGCCAAGGACTGGCCGTGGCAGTGGGACTCGGTCGCCGTTTCGGTGGCGGCCTAATGCATTTGCATACTCATTGCATTTAATTGCTTCAAAAAATATGTAAAAATTTCCACGTCGTTGTCACGGTCTCGTCTTGTCTCGTCCCTGCAACGGCCGTGACCATGGCCTATGCCCAAAAAGGCCTCGGCTCTAGCCGCGGCTACTGATTCACCACCAGTCGTGGCTCAGTTCTTGGGCCACGAATTCGTGGAATTGCTTCCGCATTTGACGGTCAGCGAACAGGATCGGGAGCTGTGGAGCTGTGCAGTTGAGGAGCGGCGAAGCTGAGATCTGGGAGCGAACAGCAGTTGGCCGGGAAACGTGACTCGGTGGCCGCATACCTGTGTTCCGAGGGCTGGCGACTTAGCCGCGAAGCTGGTGCGTCGGCATTTAACATAATTACAACCCAGTGTCGACTGCACTGTGGGTAAAGGTACGAAAACCAGTGGGATGTGTCCATTATATTTTCTGGAGATCAGCCCTGGATCACGGAAACGGAGGTAATCGAAAGTCAAACGAAGAGAACGAGGGAGTTTATTACATAGAATAAATATTTCTTGTTCACAATTAAATATCTTCATTGTCCTTTTTTTAGAAACAAATATTTAAAAATTTGTCTTGTTTATGTGTTTATGAAACTTCAAAAATCATCCCTAATTAATGTTTTCACTTTGACATGCTATCAAGCATAGGGGTTTTCTTAAGTTTTACCTAAATTTAATACTGCGTTATATTCGCATTATTAAAAGCATAAATCATTCTTACATTTTAAAGAAATAAACACACTCCATAAATCAAAATACTTTTTGATTTATGACTTATGTAACAGAGCAGAACATAAGAAACATGTTGGTTTCCATTTTTTATTAATATTACTTTGGCTGAAAGTAATTTAATTTAATCATTTTGGATAATAATATACAATAGACTACTTAATATTCGGATCTACTAAAGATATCTTTGATTTTTATACAGATTTTCTTGATTTTTTGTCTGAAAATACTCTCCTGAGCCACTGTGCTTCCCAATAACTGCGGCAGATGTGCAATCATCCAGACGCTTTCCTCAATTCTCGCTCCTCTGCGAATTCCCGCGCGCAGTCATTTCTCCGCCTGCCCCTGGAGTTATCCACTTTTCCACTTCTGTACAGTTGTGTTTATTGCTCTACTTAGGCCATCGCACTGTGGAATGCTCCGCCACCACTGTGGATTCCTCCTCCACCATCTCATTCTATCAGAAAATTCGGCCAAATCAATGCTAATTTTAAACAGCACCTGCAACTTCCGTTTGTCTTCAAATTTAATCCATGATTATGATATATGTTCTTCTATATCTAGTTTACGACTTCCGAATATGCTGCCATATCTCTTGAAGTTCTCGCTATGCTTTAATCTATCCACTCTCGAATCTCCCCCAGAACGAGCCGGAATGCACGCCGGAGCTGCCCGCCGCGAACCGTGCTCTCTTCCTGGAGAAGGTTCGCCAGTCGAACGGGGCCTGCCAGAGCGGTGACTTTGCCACGGCGGTGCTGCTGTACACGGATGCCCTGCAGCTGGACCCCGGCAACCACATCCTCTACAGCAATAGGTCGGCGGCGTTGCTGAAACAGGGACAGTTCGCGGCCGCTCTGCAGGATGCTACGCAGGCGCGGGATCTCTGCCCCCAGTGGCCGAAGGCTTACTTCCGCCAGGGCGTGGCCCTTCAGTGTCTCGGACGTTACGGCGAGGCTTTGGCCGCCTTTGCCTCCGGCTTGGCCCAGGAGCCGACCAACAAGCAGCTAATGGGAGGCCTTGTGGAGGCCTCATTGAAGAGTCCACTGAGGACAGCGCTGGAGCCAACGCTGCAGCAGCTGCGCACCATGCAGCTGCAGGAGTCGCCCTTCGTGGTCAGCTCGGTGGTGGGCCAAGAGCTGCTCCAGGCTGCCCAGTATCCGGCGGCGGTGTCGGTTCTCGAGGCGGCCCTTCGTATCGGCAGCTGCTCCCTGAAGCTGCGCGGCTCCGTGTTCAGCGCCTTGAGTTCCGCCCACTGGGCTTTGAATCAACTGGACCAGGCCATCGGCTACATGCAGCAGGATCTGGCGGTGGCCAAGTCCCTGGGCGACACGGCGGGCGAATGCCGGGCGCACGGGAACCTCGGCTCCGCCTACTTCAGTCAGGGAGCCCACAAGGAGGCGCTGACAGCCCATCGCTACCAGCTGGTGCTGGCCATGAAGTGCAAGGACACACAGGCGGCGGCTGCCGCCCTCACCTCGCTGGGCCACGTGTACACGGCTAGCGGGGATTACCCCAACGCACTGGCCTCCCACAAACAGTGCGTGCAGCTGTTCAAGCAGCTGGGAGACCGGCTGCAGGAGGCCCGGGAGATAGGCAACGTGGGAGCGGTCTACTTGGCCCTCGGCGAGTGTGAAGCGGCCCTGGATTGCCACTCTCAGCATCTGAGATTGGCGCGCAAGTTGCACGACCAGGTGGAGGAGGCGAGGGCCTACTCCAATCTGGGATCTGCTCACCATCAGCGGCGTCAGTTCACTCAGGCGGCCGCGTGTCATGAGCAGGTCCTGCGTATTGCCCAGGCTCTCGGCGATCGCTCCATGGAGGCGGCCGCCTACGCCGGATTGGGCCATGCGGCGCGCTGTGCCGGCGATGCCAGTGCCTCCAAGCGGTTCCATGAACGCCAGTTGGCCATGGCTCTGGCGGCGAGGGATAAACTGGGTGAGGGCAGAGCCTGCTCTAATCTGGGCATTGTCTACCAAATGCTGGGCTCTCACGATGCGGCCCTCAAGCTGCATCAGGCTCATCTGGGGATCGCCCGATCCCTGGGCGACAGGACGGGCATGGGGCGGGCGTATGGGAACATGGCAAGGATGGCGCACATGGCCGGATCCTACGAGGCTGCCGTGAAGTACCACAAGCAGGAGTTGGCCATCAACCAGGCGATGCACGATCGCAGCGCGGAGGCGGCCACGCACGGCAATCTGGCGGTGGCCTATCAGGCTCTGGGCGCCCACGATGCCGCTCTTACCCACTATCGAGCCCACTTGGCCACGGCCAGATCGCTGAAGGACACCGCCGGGGAGGCCTGCGCCCTGCTCAACCTGGGTAACTGTCTCAGCGGACGGCAGGAGTACGAGGAGGCGGTGCCGCACTACGAGAGCTACCTGATGCTCGCCCAGGAGCTGGGCGACGTGACTGCCGAGGGCAAGGCGTGCCACCTGCTCGGCTATGCCCACTTCTGTCTGGGCAACTTCCGAGCGGCTGTGCGGTACTACGACCAGGATCTGGCCCTCGCCAAGGACGCACAGCATCGGCCGAACATGGGGCGTGCCTACTGCAACCTTGGACTGGCTCACCTGGCGCTGGGACACACTGCCGCCGCCTTGGAGTGCCAGCAGCTGTTCCTCGCGGTGGCCCACGCCACCAACCAGCTGCCGGCCAAGTTCCGGGCGCTGGGCAACATCGGAGACATCCTCATCCGAACGGGGTCACACGAGGTAAATATTTAATGGCTTGTAGAGGAATATATCTCAAGATTTTACCAATAATCGAATCCTTTCCAGGAGGCCATTAAACTGTACCAACGACAATTGGCTTTGGCACGAGCTGCTGGCGATCGATCCATGGAGGCAGCTGCCTGTGGAGCCCTGGGATTGGCCCATCGACTGATGCGGCGCTGGGACAAGGCGCTGGGACATCACACCCAGGAACTGACCCTTCGCCAGGAGCTGGGCGACTTGTCCGGTGAGTGTCGTGCCCACGGTCACTTGGGAGCCGTGCACATGGCCCTCTGCAGCTGGACGAACGCCGTGAAGTGCTACCAGGAGCAATTGGAGCGGGCGCAGGAGCAACGAGATGCGGCAGTAGAGGCTCAAGCTCATGGAAACCTGGGAATCGCTCGGCTCAATATGGCCCATTATGAGGCAGCCATTGGCTGCCTGGAGGCGCAGCTGGGCACTTTGGAGCGAGTGTCCCTGCCGTCCACCCAAGCGGATCGAGCACGGGCCTTGGGGCACTTGGGTGATTGCTATGCCGCCCTTGGTGACTACGAGGAGGCACTGAAGTGCCATGACCGACAGCTCCAGCTGGCCTTGGGCCTGACCAGTCATAGGGATCAGGAGCGCGCCTACCGTGGATTGGGACAAGCTCGACGGGCTCTGGGCCAGTTGCCGGCCGCCCTGGTTTGCCTCGAGAAGCGTCTGGTGGTGGCCCACGAACTGCACAGTGCGGAGATCAAGGCCCTGGCCTACGGTGACTTGGGACACGTCCACGCCGCCCTCGGAAATCACTCGCAGGCCCTGAACTGCCTGGAGCACCAGCGGGAGCTGGCCCAAGGTCTACAGGATCGCGCCCTCGAATCGGATGCCATATGCGCCCTCGGGCAGGTTCAGCAACGGATGGGTCAACATGCTGCGGCCCTGGACCTGCACCAGAAGGACCTACAAATCTGCACGGACCTGGCCGCACCAGCGCTGCAGGCCAGAGCTCTGAGCAATTTGGGATCCGTGCACGAATCTCTTGGTCAGCAGGACGAAGCCCTCAAATGCTATGAGAGGCAGTTGGAGCTGAGCTCCGATCGGTTGGGCAAGGCAATGGCCTGCCTGGCACTGGGCCGGGTTCATCATCAAATGGAGCAACACAGCCAGGCCGTGGAGTATCTGCGGCAGGGATTGGCGAGCGCCCAGTCTATGGGGAAGTCCGAGGAGGAGGCCAAGATAAGACATCAACTAGGTGGGTGGACACAATCATTATATTTTACTACCTCAATAATTCTACCCTGTATATATTCCTTGTCCAGGTCTTGCCCTGCGCTCCTCTGGCGACGCCGAAGGTGCTCACCTTCAACTGGAAACTGCCGCCCAGCTGCTGGAGTCTGTGAGGCACGAGCAACGTAGCCCCGAGACCCGCCTGGCTCTCTACGATCTGCAGACCAGCTGCTATCACCTGCTGCAGGTCCTGCTTGTGGGGCTGAATCGCAACGAGGACGCCCTTGTGGCCGCCGAGCGGTGCAAGGCTCGAGGAGGAGCCGATGCCGTTAGCGGGGAGAGCAGCAAGACCCCGCTGGCGGATAGCGAGGCCATCCAGGACACTGTGAACCGGGGTCGGATGCCCGTGCTCTACTACAGTCTGGCCGGGGAGCAGCTCTTTGCCTGGCTGCTGCAGCCCCAGGCCGGAATCGTGCGCTTCCACGCTGCCCGCATCGATGCCCAGAGTCTGCAGCTGCCATTGTCCCTCAGTGAAGAGGAGGAGGAAATGGAAATGGAGCGGGAACTGGAACTGCAACGGGAACAGGGCGAGGAACGACCCGATGGCTTGCTGGAGCGCTACGTGAACATGGTGCGCGACAATCTCGGAGTCAACTCGCAGAGTCTTCTGCACGAGGGCGACGGCAGTGGTTGGCGAGCCAGCACGGAGCAGCTGCTGGAGGATCTACCCGGAGCTGGTGGCTCGGGCGGTGGCGGCGGCTTCCTGCGAATGGTGAGCCGTAACCAGCTGCTCAACTCGTCCAACTACTCGCTGAGCTCCCTGTTCTCTTTGGGATCGGTCGGCGGCTCGGTGGCCAGTCTCCAGGGCTCCACGCGTTCCGTGGGCAGCCGCAGCTCGCGCAGAGCTCCAGCTCTTCCCGCCTGGCGGGGACCCTCCTGCTTGCACACTCTGTACAATCTGCTGCTGGCTCCATTCGACGATCTGCTGCCAGCAGGAGGAGCTAGTGCCAATCGTCAGGGTCGGCGGGAGCTGGTCCTGGTGCTGGACAGTTCCCTGTACCTGGTTCCCTTCGCCATTCTGCGTGCGGCTCGGGAGGATGGCGAGTATTTGTCCGAGCGCTGTGCCATCTTAACGGCACCTTCGCTGCAATCGCTGCGAGGCCGTCCGAAGCCCCGACGGGACAGAGCTCGCCCGCCCAAGGCCCTGGTGGTGGGTGGTCCTCGAGTCCCGTCCACTCTCGCCGAGCGCTGGGGCTGGGCTGGAGCCGAGTCGCCCGCCGCCTTGCAGGAGGCCGCCATGGTGGCGGATATGCTGCAGGCCACCGCCCTGGCTGGCTCTAATGCCACCAAGGAGTCCGTGCTGGCCGAGCTACCCTCCGCCGAGTGCGTTCACTTTGCAGCCAATCTCAGCTGGCAGCTCGGCGCTGTGGTCCTTAGTCCCGGCGATGTGGTCACCGCCGAGCAGCAGCAGCAGAAGGAGCCACACGAGCCGCAGCTAGCGGACTTCACCCTGGCAGCGGGAGAACTGCGTCATCTTCGACTCAGCGCCCGCTTGGTGGTGCTCAGCTCGTATCATTCCGTGGAACCCATTACAGGAGCCGGAGTGGCCCATCTTGCGGGAGGTTGGCTGATGGCCGGAGCCGGCGCAGTGCTTATCTCGCTGTGGCCTGTTCCGGAGACGGCGGCCAAGATCCTGCTGCGAGCCTTCTACTCCGCATTGTTGCAGGGAGCCCGAGCAGCTCGGTGAGTGATCTTTGGATGATTCAACAGCCTTGGCACAATATTAATAATTATTCTACCAATTCTAGCGCATTGGCGGAAGCTATGCAGACGGTGCAGCACACCAAGCACTTTGCCCATCCGGCCAACTGGGCGGGATTCCTGCTGGTGGGCAGCAACGTCAGACTGTCGAACAAGGTGGCCCTGGGCCACGCCCTCTGCGAGCTACTGAGGACGCCTGAACGATGCCGGGATGCGCTGCGAGTCTGCCTGCATCTGGTAGAGAAGAGTCTGCAGCGGATTCACCGCGGCCAGAAGAACGCCATGTACACCACCCAGCAGAGTATCGAGAACAAGGCGGGTCCGGTGGCCGGCTGGAAGGACCTCTTAATGGCAGTGGGTTTCCGCTTTGAGCCGGCCGCCAACGGGATCCCGTCCAGCGTGTTTTTCCCGCAGGCGGATCCCGAGGAACGGATGTCGCAGTGCTCGGCCAGTCTCCAGGCCCTGCTCGCCCTGACGCCGGCCACGCTCCAGGCACTGGCCAAGTTGGTGCACGTTAACAGTGCCGAGTATGCCGACGACGTGATTGCCGTGATGCGCAACATCCTAGCCCAGTTCCCGGGCTCCAATTCCATTTCCAGCACGAACTCCATTAAGACGGATATGATGGCAGCGGAGTCCTGCTTTATAGAGATGCCCCTGAGCGTGCGCCTCTGGCGGGTGGCCGGTTGCCATGAACTGCTCGCCTCAGTAGGCTTTGACCTGACAGAGGTGGGCGCCGACCAGGTGATCCTGCGCACGGGAAAGCAGGCCAATCGTCGCCAGTGTCAGTTTGTACTGCAGGCACTCCTCGCCCTGTTCGGTGAGTATTTTTTACGAATTATTTATGTTTATATGTTAAATAACAATTATTTAAAAATTCAGATACTCGTGAGGCGCCGAAGAACCTGGGCATGGACCCAGACTCAGCCCACAGCAGTAGCTGCGAGTCCCTGGCAGAACCCGAGATGGACGTGCCACCTGTGCCACCAGCAGCCAGCAGTACACCGTCCGTGAACGGGGCCTCTAAGGCTCCGCTGCCTCTGCATCCGCGTAGTGCGTTCATCTCGTACGTGCGGCGTCGTGGAGAGCCCGATGGCGGGAGAACAGAAGCCATCGGCGGTGGTGGGACAGGCGGAGGAGGCGGTGGATTGGACTCCAGCTTAGCCAACACCACCGACAGCGAGCACTCATTGTCCGATGGTTATGCCACCCAAGCTGGGGCTGGTCTCTCCAATCCTCGGTTGGGCTATGCCAGCATGCGAGCTCCAGTGCGAGTGTCCCGACCGGGAGGTGGAGGCGAGAGTGACGCCGCCTTCACACCGAGTCCGCCCGTGACCGATCCCAGCCTATCGCTGGCTCTGGCCCACCAAACGCGCATCAGGAGCCTGTACTCCGCGACCAGCTCAGCTGCTACAGCTCCACCGGCGACTGCGGCTACCATGAACAGACGACCGGACAGCTCCAGCTCAGCCAGCAGCACCACGGACTGGGAGGGATCGGGGCATGCTACGGTCCTGCGGCGTGGAGCAATGCCGCAGCAACAGCCCCCACTGCCGCCGCCACGTCCACCTACTTACCACAACCTTGGAGTGGGAGCCGGCGGACGCAGCAAGCCGAAGATTAAGCTGGGAAGCGCCCAAAGCTCGCTGGCAGCTCGGGTTAACAAGGAGCACGCCCTGTTCATGGACCGGCTGAGTGTGCGGACGGAGCTGAGTGCTCCTGGAAGCAACGCCATTGGCAGTGGATCCGCAAGCAGGAAGCCCCTGGCCCTGCCCGAGGAGGAGGAGGTCTCCAATGTGGCCTTCAATCCCTCCAGCCTGTACTTCTCGCAGTCAGATGCCGATCTGCTCAGCGAACCCAAGCCGGAGGAGGTTCCGGTGGCTACCAAGTCGAGTGCCAAGTGCCTGCAGGAGAGCATGATGCGACACATGACCCGCGAACTGACCCCCAGCATCTCGGAGTTGTACCATGAACGTAATCTGGGCTTAGGACTGGCTCCGCCGCTATCCAAGCTGCTCCTGAGTTCCAACTACGAGGAGCAGGAGGTGGTCAGCCTGGGTGATGGCTGCCCACAGTCCGGTGCCGGCCTCAAAACCCTGGTGGATGCTGTCAACGAGCTGGAGCTAAGCGGCAGCTCTTCCGGCGCTACCATGCCCACTGTTGTGGGCGGCGGAGCAAATGAGGCAATGGAGGGACCTGCACCTCCAGCAGTAGATACCTGCTCCATTTGTGGAGAGCACGCAGACGTCATTTGTCGCTGCAAGGCGGCGACCATCCAGAAGAAGAGTATCCTCAAGCCCTGGCTGAGCAATGTGCCGGCCAGCAGCCTAGTGCAGGCCAGTGAGCTGACCACGGCGGACATTCTGGAACGACGCATGGAAATCCACAGTGCAGACTCCTCAGGAGCTCCCCCCTTCGCGGTGGATCTATGCCGACGCGATGAGGGCGACGGACGATCTGTGGCGGATTCGCAGTGCAGCAGCAACTACAAGCGGGTGCTGGCCAACGCCACTGGAGGCGGAGCAGTAAGTCTGGTGGGGATTGGTAGCGAAGCGGAGCCACAGAGCGCTACTTCGGCAGCCACCTGCTCAGCCGCACGCCTGGTCTAGACCTTAGACCTATATTTTAACTAATTTATTTGTGCACTTATTTATTGTCATTGAACGTATATTTTATGGATAGTTTATTTCGTAGTCACGCCACTGATTAATATGTATTTTATTACTTTAAAAGTCTGTAATTTAAGGTCCCCCTAAGCTAATAGATTTTATAATTATTATTGAAATAACGTAGCAAAAAAAAAACTGTTGTAATTTAATCAATTTTAAGAAAATGAATTTGTTTTTAATTAAATAAATAAAACTGAAGAAGCGTATAATCCCACATAATATTTCGTTCGGAAAACTTATATTCAGGTCTCGCAAGGGATTTCCTTTCATTTAAAGTTTGCCTTTTAAAAATGGAATTGAAAGAACTGATTGTTTTCTTTTTTCTATCACACTCTCGCTTTAGATCTTCAGATCAATTTTCGCTCTTTTAAGACCGCTTGCGCTTCAAAAAGTTATTTTCCTTCATTCCCTTTCCCGTATTGCCTGCAATGTACAATCAACGCAACAATACAGCCACAAATTATGTTTTAAATCGAACAATTATTACAATTGAACAGAACCACAAGTTTGTTTTTGTTTATTGTTGGATGAGAATCTAAAAAAACTATATCGGTTGCGAATTATGGCCGACCTGTGCTTTTAAACTAAAAAACCCAATTAAAACAGCTTGATTCGCACTTTTTTAAATCTTTTTTAAATAATTCATGTATATTATCTGCAATTTGTTTCCTTAAATTTCCGTTACGTTCTGTTACTATGTCCATACAATTTGTTTTAATTACGGCTACGATTGGTTTTTGCACTGTCCAAATATTTTTGAGTTAAGTTAAGCTTTCTGTGTGAATCTGGAGAGTGATGCTATTTCTTTCTGGGCCTTGGCTGCACTCCGGAATACACATGGTTAAATGAAGTCATTCTGGGATTTTGGTAACTAATGTAACTAATTTTATTTTTGTTTTACTTAGTTTTTACAGGTTTCAATAATTTATCTTTTGTGTTGCTATCATCGAGTTGTGTATGATTTCTTTTTTTGTAGTTTTCTTATTTTTTTTTTATAATTTATTTAGTAATATAGCTGCAATAATATAGCTGCATTTGTGTTTTTTTGTATATATATATAAATATGCATGGATCTTCACTTTACACAATCTTAAATGTTAACTACGCAAAATCTGTGTTGCTTTTGTTTTTTGTTTTCTTTTCTTTTTTGTCGTTTGTGTGCCATTGAATATGCGCTTGCAAGACTCCTACAATAAACTTTTATAGGTAATATATATATATGTATATAGCTACAATATATTTATATCAATGTGTATATTCAAAATGTGAAATAAAAAACGGTATTTAAAAATATGTTTCCCTTTGTTTTTCTCATTCTCTGCACTCCTTCGTCCATTGTTGGCCTTATATTTAATATAAACCGCTTTAATGTATATTTTATGCATGCTTTTGCGTATAATAAATTGTATATAAATTACTAATGTATAAATTAAGCACTCGAAATTGCGGCTGCTTCAAATGCAGGCATCATGACACACCTATTCAGATTATTGTGCTTGTGTGGGCCTGGAGAGCAGCGTCCAATCATTCCACCTAATACCCATTGTTTCGTTATTTATTATGCACTTTTTACAAACTTCCGACGACGCGACAATAATACTCTAGTCATAATAGCAAATAATAAGTTAATGAGTAGCAATTAGTTAGTGGGTAAGCAAGGCTTGCTAGGCTAACACAAACGGAAGCAAAATCTAGGCATTGGCGTGTTTTCGTTTTCTTTCTTTGCATTTTTATTTTAGCTAAAAGGTCGAAGGTTAAGCAGCAAGCGTATCTTAAGCCGTACATTTAAATAGTTCAATCGTGGCTGGAAGTGCATTAAAACTAAAATATATGCTTAACTATGGGTAGAGGAGTGTCAAAATGAAAGAAAAACTCCGAACCGTTTGTACAATACACTCGAATATATATATGCATGAACGCTCTTTGCCTATGTATCCGTAATCGTTTCCTACACTAATTTATGTACCTTGCCTCCTGCACAGCAAGTGCGGGTGAGTGTTTGTGTGTTTTGGTTTTGCTTTTGCTTAGTTATCCTCGTGTCTTCCAAATCAATTGATTTTGTAGAGCTTAGTGGCTAGTTCTTGACCAAGTGCAGCACACACTCGTATCTATGTATATGCAGTTTGAAAACCTCAATAAAAATTTGTGTGTGTGCCAAGTTTTTTTTGTTTGTTTGTTCCTTTGCCTTAATCGGTTGCCTAAGTCTATACCGTATTCAACATCACCTTCCTATCCTCCAATCGCTGCTCGTCTCGCTTAGGTTTTAAGAATTTAACACTATACACTATGAAGAGGATACTTAAAAGATATTGCGACCATCGTGTCCTGTTTTTGTTTAGTTTAGTTTCTTGTAGTTGGTTTCTGCTTTTTGATTCTGAATGCCTTGGTCAGTAGGTGAGTGTGTTGACTCCTGGGATTAACGCAGCTGGTTCCTGTGATACAAAATCGTAGATATAAGTCTTCGTATACCGATAACTTGAAGTAAACATTCACAACAAGGATGAGTTCAAGCATAAGGATGAGTTAAATAAAAACAAAACGTCTTACTAACTTTTTACATAAAAACGTGACAAGGCGTTGCGCAACTTAGAGTCGCTTGGTTTCTGGATTGGATTCTCGAGCCATGCACTGGCGTCGTCTCTGCTGATGATGATGATGCTGATGTTTGGGGTTTGGATGTGTGTGTGTGGAAAACAAAATGTAAACGCTTGAACACAAAAATCACACAAAGCATTTCCTCACGGCCACGGCCCGAGTATTGTCTTTGTTCAGTTGCTTGCTCTCTACCATTGCCGCCTGGCGTCCACTTATCTGGGCCGTTGTCTGTGGGGATGAGAGAGAGCGGGGCGATGATCATACGGAAACGGAAACAGGTGCAGGAAAGAAAACATAAATGCAACCGAAACAGACGCGAAGACAGTAATAAATAATATATATAAATGAGATGAATGAGCTTAACTTAAGAATCAAGATACCATATCACAAATATATTTTACGGTACTTTCGACTTGATCTATCAGCGTTTAAAGCTTGAAAATAAAACTTAAAATCCCTGCCCTTGGTTTTCTTAAAATTAATTCATTAATACCCGAGAAACATATCAATCTATGAGACCTCAAAGGAAAATTCCGATGTACGGAACATAATAGTGATTTATAGGAAATCATATTTGCTTCAAGGACAAACATCTTTATAAAAAACAAAATCGAAGATAACTATTGTATTTGGAGCTCTGATCATTAATCAATTTAAATAAAAAATCTTCGGATTAAATCCCCGAATTTTTAATGACACTACTGTGACAAACCCCATTTTTTTAACCAGTCGAAACTCACCTGAAGTACTGATCATGCAGGGACTGTCGCTGGAACTCGGCGGCCTGTAAATACTGTATATATGTAATTAATGAGTTAGGAGGCGGGTCGGGGAATTGGGAAACCTGTAGTTGGTCGGCATAGGACATGCGCAGCAGGACATCCGAGTGCGGCTCCCTAGGTATAAGCATATTTGGCCGCGGATACTGGCCAACATTCGCTGAAATGCGGAAGGGAAGAGACACAAAAAGGTGGATCAGTTATATTTCATGTCCGGGACGGAGGGGGGAGACGCGCTGGGCGCAAAACCTCGAAGGGCTATACAAACTCACGTGGCAGTTGGAAACCGGCCTCCGGTGGTTGCGGCTGTGGATGCAAAGGCAAATGTAAATGAGTATGAGAGTGTGCATGATATTCTCTCGTCAATCGTATCTGAAATTATTATCGGAATATCGTAGAAAGTTTTCAAAAGAGCCAGTAGTGCTGCATGGGCGTGGACGCCAATAGAAGATAACAGAGTGTTTATGTAACGATGCGTAATGCGGGTTAGATGGCGACAAATGTCGATTCGTTTCGATTCGATTAGATCGTTGATTTGATTAGGTTAGGTGCCCCGTTGAGGTGGGCGAAAGCGGCATGGCATGGCAGGACAAGTAATGGTTAGCGCACTCAACATGAACAGCATGACGGGACAAGTGCTGGGTTGCTTCTTTATGTTATGTGTGAGCGGGACTGGACTGGTTAACAGGTGACAAGCTGACAGAGTGGACATAGTGATTGGTTCGATCGCTTGACGTTCCAAATACGATTGATTTTGTGAATATGAGTCGAGTGGAGAGTAAAAAAGAAGTGTAGCCTACCATACGCACCATGTGCTCGCCCGGGTCTAAGCCGACATGGTGCGGCGGCGGAATTCCCAGGCGCTCCCTCTCCATCTGCGATATCGCCGGATTCGCATACAGCGGGAACTGCGAAGGGTGGATGCCGCTGTGAATAGTAAGATAGTAAGAAAACGATTAGATTATTAAATTTTCCATTTATAATTATTCGGGAAACTTTAACCAACCGCCGGTAGTACTCCATCCAGTGCGGGTCAAGTCGTGACTGACTCGCAGCAGCGGCTTGCGCGTTCTTAATCTCCTCCAGTTCCCTGCAAGAAATCCGAAGATATTTAGGGTTAACGAACACCATGTGGTGGGGGCATCAATATACTCTTTTTTGGGTTAGGGAAGCATGGGCTTGGAGTAGGTGAATTTGGCAAATGATAACTAAAAGCTTTAATTTCGACTTGTGCATAACAAAAATTTCCGAATTGGGTTTAAAAAGCTGGCGAGGATTATACGGGAAGAATGTCAGTGGCTCGTGATGGCATGGGGAAGTGTTTTTGAGTTTTACAGAACAAAGTGCTTTCCGAGTTAGTATTTGCTGATTGTTCATTTAAACTCAAAGGATGTAAGAACGGAGTTTTTAAGGAGATGTGAGCGGGATGATGGGTGATGATATGAAAAGACTCTCGCAGTGAGATGAGGGCTTGGTACTGTACCTCTCTCTGTACATGGGGCCCATTGGATGATGATATGGCACCATCTGTTCAACAGGACTGAAATTGAATCGAATTGAAATAATTACAATTAACAAACGCGGCTTAACAAGGAAAACAAAAATCGACGGAAGACAACGGAACAGACGAAGACTCCTAAACACCGAACGGAATACTCAAAACTCGGAGTGAGTGGCTCCTTCTCCTCAGACACTCACCTGAAGGCGACGTGGGGACGCGCGTACTCGGACAGTTGGCGCAGTGCCGGCGTATCGGCATATGGAGGTTTCAGCTCCGCCTTCATCTTGGCCTGCTGCGCCGCCTGCTGAGCGGCTGCCGCTTGCTGCTGTTGTTGCTGCTGCTGTTGTTGTTGCTGCTGCTGTTGGGATGGATAAGGGAACGGATTTAGTTGGAGGTTGCTGCTAAGAAGATGATGGCATCTCCACTAACCTGACGCCGCTCGCGCTCCTTCTCGGCCAGCTTACGGTCGCGTTCCTCGCGTTTGCGGGCCAGCTTCGAGTCGGCCACTGGCTTGAAGATCAGATCAGTTCTCGTGCACGAATTGTAATCCCCGCGATCGATGTGCCGCACAAATCTGTAAATAATGTACCCTTTAGTTTTCGTACATTTCGGGTCACTAGATGTACGTACATGGCAGACTGGGAGCGATGGCATTCCGTATCGTCCGGCTTCGCCTCGGGACTGGGTCCCCGTGGTATGTTATGCGTGGGACTGGGAATCTCTGGCTCCGGATCCGGCTCTATATCAATGGGCACTGCACAGAAAGTATAAAGAAAGGTTAGAGGTCAGAGATCTGAGGCTCGAGTCCAAGCATCCATCTTACGTGGCTCCGTTGGATGATGCCCGCTTCCCAGTCCCGCCGAATTGGCCGAGTGTGCATGCGCTCGCAGGGCATCCATATGGGACGTGGGTTTCATGCCATGCGGTTGGCCATCCTGCGGCGCAAAAGGCGATCCGTGAGGCGGCCCTGGTGGATATCCCGGCATATGGCTGCCCGGATAGGCGCCTGGCGGCAGGCCCGTCGGTGTTCCCGGGCCGCCCATTCCAGTTGGCATCCCGCCACCCGGTCCTTGTGGCGTCTTTGGCGTCGGCGGCTTGTTGGGCTGCATTCCACCTTGCTGTTGCTGCTGCTGCGGCGCTTTGAGCTGTTGGGCTGCAGCAGCCGCGGCGGCAGCGGCGTGCTGCTTCTCGGCCGAGTGAGCTGCTGCTGCTGCAGCGGCTGCCGCCGCATTCTGCTCATCCTGGCGCACTTGCTGCGGCGGTGGGCCCTGCAGGCCAGCATGGTGGGCGGCCATCACAGCGGCCGGATCCAAGGGTCCAGCCGGCGGCGGAGGCTTCATGTAGGCCGGGAAGCCGGGTCCGTACGGAGCATAGCCATATGGCGAGTTGAAGGGGTGGTGGTGCGGCGAGTAGAACACCGAGGGATGTAGCAGCGGGTGCGGATATGGAGACTGTCCCGGATGCACTCCGATCTGCGGAATACCGCCGCCAGGCGCTATCAGTGGCAGCGGGAGAGGCATCTGCGGGTGACGAATGACTGGCGGCGATGCGCCTGGCCGCAAGTGCGGTGGAGGCGACGTGCCAAGACCCCTCTGGCCCGGCTGTGGAGCGTACATCTTGCTCAGCGGACTGGCCATCAGAGAGGCGTTGGACACCGGCGGTGGCGTCATGTGCGGCGATTGCTGCCGCAGCAACGCGTGCCGATCCCTTTCCGCAACGGCAGCCGCCGCTGCTGATAACGCGGAGGACGAGGGATGATGGCTCAGCGGCGACTGTGGCACCGGATGCAACGGACTCTGTCGGCTTAGGCTGCCCACACTGGACGCGGGCGACGCCGCGCGATGAGCAGCTGCCGCCGCCGCGGCTGCAGCCGCTGCCGAGGAATTTTGCATTCCGCCAGGTCCACCGCTGCCTGGACCCGACGGAGCCCCGCTGCCGCTGCTGGAGATCTGTACGCTGGGACTGGCGCGACTGAAGGCGGACGAGGGCACCGTGCTGGTGGTCAGCGATACACTCGTGGGCGCCATGCTGGCGGCCACCGAATGCGGCGTCACCGGGCCCGAAGAGGCGTGTGAATGTGGCAGGTGCGAGGGCGGGGTACGACGACTCAGGGCGGACTCTGGAATACCTCCTAGGCCGCCGGGTCCGGCCAACAGGGCAATGGGTCCACCGCCAGGTCCCAGACCGGCTATTGAATGCGACAGCAGGTGGTGACCGGGGTGGGCTAGCGCCGCGTGAGCCGGATGACCCGGCGGCAAGTGCGCCAGGTGCGGGTGTATCGGCATCGGGTGCCCGATGAGCCCCGGCGGCGGTGGCCCGCTTCCCGAGAGTCCCGGCAGAGGCGACGTTCGATGCGCGTGCGGAGACTGCTGCGGCGGACCACCAGGTCCCGAACTTGACCCCGCCATCGTGGTCGACGGCTGCGAGCTGGGCGGCTCCCGCGACGACTGCGGATCGTGCAGGGATCGTGGAGGCTGCTGCTGGGCAGGCGAGGGAGTGCGCACAGTGCCAGCCGGTCCACCCGGCTGCTGTTGTTGTTGTTGCTGCTGTTGCTGTTGGGACGCATGCGAGGGTGGCATGCCGTGACCGTGCTGCGGATGTCCCTGCAGCGAGAGCGGCAGGGGAGCATGCGGATGCATGCTGGGCGGCAGGTCGTGCGGCCGGTGCAGACCCTGCAGATGCGGGTGCGGATGCAGGTGGGGATGCATGTGTGAGGGCGCCATCGTCGATAGCGTGGGTGGAATCCCAATGGAGCTGGGCGGCAGCGACGAGGCGACCGAAAGCTGCGGATGCTGCTGACTCGGATGCAGGCCGTGCTGCAAGCTCGGTGGACCCTGACCCGGTGCCGTCGGCGTCGGTTGATGCAGTGACGTGGGTGGTGGCGGCGGGCCACCTGCCGAACCTGGAGGCGGGCCGTGGATGAGATTTTGCGGATGCATCCCGGGCGGCAGTCCAGCTGGCGAAGGCATGTGCGGCGAGGGATGCGGCGACTGGAACTGCTGAGGCTGCGGCGGCATCGAGGGTGGCTGCGAGTTGCTGTTGCTGCCCTGGCTGTCCTGGCCGGGCGTAGAGCGGGCAGAAGCGTCGATTGGACTCTCTGGCGGCGGTCCGTACTGCGAGGACTTGATCAGGTTCTCGCCGCCATACGGTTTTACGTCCGAGGGACCCGCCTGTGAGACCGGCGGCATCGGCGGGTACTTTAGATCCTGCGGCGGACCGTACTTGGCCGAGAGCGGGTCGCTGTACTTGAGCATCAGACCTGATGGCTCGAAAGGCCGTCCCAGCGGCGGCGTCTGCACTTCGTGCTGATAGTGCGGCTTGGGCATGGCGATGCCAGGCGGTGGTGTCGCTCCCGGCGGCACCTGATGAGCAGAGGGCTGGGGCGGTTGCTGCGACTCCTGGGACGTGGGCGGCGGGCCGTACTTGTGCGCAACGTCCAGCGGCGAGCCCACGTTGTGCGGCAGGTGGCCAAAGCCGGGCTTTACGTCCGGTATCTTCAGCGAGTCCTGGTAACCAGGTTTGTTCTGCGGCTGGTGGGCAGCGGACAGCTCGACGGGATACTTGCCGGGCTGCTCCATCATGTACTTCATTTCATATTTGCCAGCAGCCGCTGCTGCCGCTGCCGCCTGCATTTCCTGACTGTACTTGAGCGCATCGAGGGGCGGCGGTGGCGGATACTTGAGATCCTGAGGTGTAAACTTCAGCTCCATCTCTGGCGCATACTTTTGCGGGGTTGTTGGCGCACCAGGAGGGGCTCCGCCACCGACGCCGCCTGGTCCTGCCGCATCGCTATGCAGTTGCGGAGGCTGTGAAGGCGCCCCACCCTGTCCGGGAGGTCCATACTTCAGCTGACCATCGATTAGGTAGCCGGCGGGCGGTTGCGGTGGCACCGGACCATGGGGTAGGTGCTGCAGGTGCAGTGGCTCGGGCTGACCGGTCTCCACCGGTGCGCCTGACAGCGGGTGCAGGGCCGAGGGCGGGATACCTCCAGGACCGGATGGTGGCAAACCACCGGCGCTGTGCTTCAGCGCATCCTCGTTCTTGATCTCGATCTTCACCTTCAGGTCCTGCGGTTCGTTGCTGTTTTGATTGCAAGTGGCGTCCATCGAGTCCTCCAATGGTTCCTTCTTGATGTAGACGCTCTCTGAAGGCGGACACACTGGCGGTGGCTGGATTCCGACTGGCGCCAGTTGCTGCTGCATCTGCTGCTGTTGCGATTGCTGCTGCATGTGTTGCTGCTGCTGCTGGTGTTGTTGATGCTGCGGAGAAGCCTCCTGCTTAATGGTGGCCAATTTCTTGAGCATCTCCGGGTCGCTATCGCACGCCGTCTCCATCTTCTCAATGGCCTCCTTGCGGTCCACGGAAGCATTCAGGGCTTCCACGGTGGCAATTGTGGGCACCTTCATGGTAATTGGCGGTGCCACAATATTGGAAACCACATTGGGATTGGGTCCGTCCGTCGAGCTCGTCTCCACACTGCTCGGCGCCTGAATGTTCGTCTCCTCATCCATGTTCTTGATGGCGCTGTCCTTGCTGTCCTCCGCCGAGGCTTCAGCCTTGATGGCTTTCTCCTCGGCCTTGGCCTCCAGGTCGTTGGTGACCATATCGCGCTCCTCTTTGCAGCTGACCGTCGTCTCCTTGCTGTCCTTCGTGGACTGCTGCTCGGCGGTGGTGGTGTCCGTCGTGTTGGACTCGCCGTCGTCGAGCACAGAGTCCGGCCGACTGTCCGAGTTCATGCTCTCCACCGGACTGTCGGGTCGCTTGCGCTTGTCCTTGACGACGGAACTCGCATTCTCTTCCTGGGTGTTCGGCTCACTGGCCTCTTGCTCCGTACGCTTCTTTTTGTTGGGCGTATCCTGCTTGCCACCTTTGCGCTTGGTTGCCGAGCTCTCGGCCACAGCCTTTGTGGGGGTCTTGGGGCTATCGACAGAGGAGGCTCCTCCGCCGGCGGCGTCCGGCGTTTCGGAGCCGCGCTTGGGCCGCTTGCCATTAGCCACGGCGTTGGCTGAGGACTGGTCCTTGGAAGAGTTGTTGCCGCCAGCGGCACCGCTGCCACCGGTTGAACCTGTGCCCACGGAGGCGGCTGAACCGCCACCACTGCCGTTTCCGGCTGCGTTGTTGTTGCTGCTGGTGCTGCTGCTGTTGTTGTTCTGTTGCTTGTTTCGCGTCCTCATCCTTGAGGGTGATTCATCCCTTTTGTGGGTCAGACTCGAATCACTGTCGCACTCGCTGGCGTCGTCCTCGGTGAGCGAGCTGTTCTCCTCTTTGGAGACAGCGGGCGAGGAGCGACTCGCCGTCTCGGACGCCGCGGTCGCCGCCGCCGTCGCCGTCGTCGCAGTTTGTGGTTCCGGCGTGTCCTCCTTCTTGGGAGGTGTATTGCTATTACTATTGTTGGCCCGCGTGACACGGTTGCGGCGCAAGGCGCTCTGTCGGCGCCGCCTGTGCGGCCGGTTGTTGTTCGCGCCGGGCGTCTTCTTCCACAGATAGTAGAACTCGACCAGCTCCGGCGTATCCTTGTGCGGCAGCAGGTCCTTGTGGATGCGGAAGAAGTTCTTGCCGAACTGTCGCAGACCCTTGATGAACTTTTTCGTTTCGTCCTCGGTCCACTTCTTGTCGATGCCCTTCGAAACGGGGCACTTTACGAGTGCTTGTAGAGCTTTGCCTGGATCGTAGCCAGAATCGTGGAGCTGTATTTGGAGACGGGATTAAATGGGATTCAGGAAGTGCATCATGTACGGATACCCACCACGTCGAGTGCGTTTATTGTGGTGTCGTCGCGACTGGCAGCCAAACAACCGTCTTCTAGTCCGCCATCACACATTCCTTGAAATGCAGCCATGGAGCGAGCCGCACGCAAGAACATTAACAAATCGCCATCGGCCACAACGCCTGGACTCCATCTTGATTCCTCTAGTTCACGTTCATCGGTTTCCTTGTCGATGGGGAAGCTTGAGATTGGATTATAATCGGGCAGTTTTGCCTTCAGTCGTCATAGGAGACAAACGAAAAGTTTCGGGATTAGTTCAAAAACTCCAGGAGAACGATTGATGGGTTAGTCATACAACCACACTACAGCACACACACTCACTACACACACCACAGGCAAGACAGCTGGTGTTGGAAATCCGGAGGGATTCCCACCACCCACGAGATGATAGTACACAAACTTAAGGCTAATGCATGATTATGGATGAATAATGTATATAATGTGTGCTACGGATTTCCTCGAACGGATGTCGTTGGGACATGGGACACGGGACTGGGGAAAGGTCAGTTGGGATCTGTTGGGTCAACTTCTACGCGTCGAGGATTCTGCACTAGTAAGAGCCAATTGCATAAACGCTAGAACTACAAATTATTTACAGGGTTTGGGCGTTATTTACAAGGATAATTGAAGTGGTTATACGGTTTCAGGAGTAACCAAATTAATTAAAGAAATGCATATGCAGTAGCCTTTTTGAAGGAAACGGAGGCAACCATTGAAATCGAATATCAGTTCTTGCTAACAAAGAAAACTGAATAAAGACTTGCTAAAGTCCGAATCTGAGTACTTTAAAAGATTCTTGGATTTGTATTTAAATCAAAAGGTGCCATTCCTATTTGAGCTCCTTATTTAATGAATATTTATTATTTCCATCATGTCAGAGACTGAAAATTTGTCTGAAAAATAAACATTTTCCGCTTTGAATCGAAAACGGAAACTGGGGCACATTAAGATCTTTAATTACTCGCGTTTCCCGTTCCTTCTAAAGCTACAAACAAAGCAATCAGTGAAAGATTTTTTGAAGACATTCAAAGAGGAGGAACAAAAGGAATATAAATTACAACTTTTGCAATAAACAAAAGAAATAAGGGTTATATTTTTGTTTCGCTTTGCATAATTGTTAAATTTTGTAGTTCTTTGTTTTATTTTTTTATTTTTTTGTTACCGTGAGCTGAATTTCTGATTTGTGAGAGTTATGTACGTACATAGACATCGTTTACCTGGTGGCCGGGACCCACTCGAATTTCTCCTTGAGTGGAGGCCGCCATCACCCTTTAAAAACACGCTTCCGGTCCAGTGTTAAGCCTTTTTATGCCCTCTACGATATGAAAATTCAACTGCAAATAGATCCAAGCACACAGAGAAAATTCGTTAAAACAAAAGTGATTCCAGCCACATCAGGGGCAGGGACAGGGGCTGGGCAAATCATCAACGGAGGGCAGAGCCAAAGCCAAAAGCATTTTCAATAAAGCGATGAAGTTCATATCAATATGCATAAATAAATAATCCATAAAAATAATGCCATGTAATGTGCAAACGATGGAGTAGCGCGATGAGTGGAGGGATGTGACGTGGACGGGGCTGTGGACACGGACAGGGACCTGGGGAAGGGGGACACGGCTGATGGGCTCTGGAAATTAGGGGTTTACGCTGTCGGACGATTGAGTCTCTCCGCCACTTAATCGCCTGCATATGTTAATGCGCCCGCCACGTACAGGCCCCGAAGGGATTCGGAGGATTGGACTGTGCGGCTGACAGACGAATGATTTTGCTTTCGGTTTGGCTCGCCTTGACTGGTCATTCATTATGCCCTTTCTTTTGTGAGGTTTTATGGTTTTGTTCACAGGTTTGGAGTCTCAATTATTATGTAGACCTATTTGTTTAATCACTAGGCCTTTTTTTAATTATATCAAAACTTTGTTATATTTAATAATTGATATTCTTTATAAATAATATTATAAGTTGGATTATTGATTTTTTTTATCAATAACCTATATTACACATTGAATTTGAACGCACAAGGCAGTAAGGCAGTCCTGACTGGCGAGTCATACAATTTCTCTGCAAATAAAAACCCTAAATTGTATAGAAATATGACTCTTAGGGTAACCCCCTCTTCGGTTACACAAAAAGCTTTCCCGTCTGGTTTTTTACTCCATTTTTTCTGGCCATCGCTGGCTGTCTGGTTTTTTGTTTCTTCGACTTGTCTGGCGCTGCCTCTCGAGTGTGCGTGCAGCTGTAAACAGATTTTCCGCTCAAGTAAGTCCGCGAATAACTGTAACGAGGCGGCTAAGTAAGCCTCCTCCACTCCCATTTCCATTCCCATTCCCATTCCCATACATATTGCCAGCACCCAACCAACCAGCCCCCAAGCCAGCAAGAGGAATTATCATTAAATTTGCTTATGAATCAATATCATTGCCAATGCACAATGACAGCCAAACCGACGGACAACGGACAGCGGACAGACGGACACAGTGCGTTGCCTGCCTGCCTGCCGCCTCATCAGGAATGCCGGCGGTGCTGCGGTTGTGTGGCAGCGGCACACAAATTATGGCAATTAAAATCAATTAATTAAATGCAGCGACAGCTACGGGAGCGACGACGACGGCTGCCCGACTCTCATCGGATCTGCACAGGCAGGCGAAAAAAGCAACAAAAAAAGAGAAGATATATACACACCGTATATAGCGGTGTGTGTGCGCATTGTCGACAGATTTACACTCAATAAGGCACGACACGCCGCCTAAATGACTGACGACAACGGCGAACGGGCGCAGGGGGTTTCCACACAACGATCCCGGAGGAGATGGCAGCCGAGAAGGAGGGAGTGGAGTGGAGGACCTGGACCTGGTCCCGGGGTTGCACCGTGGTCACAGCAATTCGGTAATCCCCGCGCGCACCGACACACAAATGAAATATTCATGACCGCCAAGGGGAGGAATACGAGCATATTCGGCTTCTGCAGGCTTTTGTTTGACTGCCAGGCAGCGCAAAAGCGGAATATGCCAATGAATGTTTACCTATGAATAATTGTTTACCCAGCGTAAGAGCCGAGATATCAATGGATGGCTTTTCGGTATCAGGAGTGTTCTATTTTAGAGTCTTATGAACGAAAGAGCCCTTGCTGGGCACTATTTTACAAAGAAATGTATTATAACATGTCTTATATCATTCAAATGTGTTTTAACTTAACTACTAATCATACGAAAGTTAGGTACTTTTTAACAAAGAAATGTAAGGGTTCATAATATACTTTACAAAATTCAACTGTGTGTTTAATAAAGTCATAAGCTCAGCTAGCACTTAAGTAACACCCTAAATTGTATAAGAATCATTTTGGATAAACTATTCTTGCATGACTCCACTATTCCCACAAGGTACGTTATATATCGTGTTGAAATCGTACTGTTATGCACAAATTCTTGTAATAAAGAGGTGTGGAGCTCATAACCCTTGAGTTTCTTGGTACCTGGCACCACTGTACCGCGAACGGTCTGCGTTTGGGGCCAACACTTATCAACGACATCAGCAGCAACACCATGCCATAGCCATACCACACCACGCCAGCACACCATTTCGTACCACTTCGCAGCAGACCGACCGACCGACCGACCAGGTTACTTGCTTTGGCTCTGGCTTGGCCTGGCCCTGTTGGCCTGGTTGGGCTTTGACTGCTTGGCTGGTTGGTTTAACTGGCAGCAAACTTTTTATGGGGGAGTCGTGAGTGGAAAAATTTCATATAAACACACACAAGGTGGCGGTGGCCACCAGGGCGCAGGGCACGCGACCGAACGTATCCCCCGTATCCCCACATGCCGAGCACTGTCGGTGGGCTGATGCACGGTAAGAAAGTCATCTTCCAGCTGACACCTAACAAATTCATCTATTAACATAAGGTAGAGCTTAAAATTCCTTTCGAATAAGAAATGGGGTAATAGGCAATCCCAGAATCATTGTATTTAGCCAAAATAAGGTGCTATAGCATTATACCGAGCTAGTGGAATTCAATCTTTGCTTATTATCATTGATTGCATTGATTTAGTACTCCATTTCTCTCGGTGCATTCCCTTTTGGGCTGCTGCCGGCTGGCTGGCGCTTGGGGAGAAATTGTGTAATAACTGCTGGCAATGTGCTAAGCTGTTCCTCCCGCTGGCTGTATTCTGTGGGCTATACTCTGCGGCGGCTTTCCGCTTTCCACTGGCAACTGGCAAGCTGGCAAGCTGGCAAACTGGCGGTGTCGGGGTCTGTTATAAAACAAATGTACTACAAAAAGCGACGTTGTAAACGCACAAAGCCATAAAATCTGAAAAAGACAAAACGAAGGGCTCGACGAGCACACACATTTGCCACCACCGAAAAGTGCCCACCGAGTGCTCCCTTTTCCCCTGGAAAAGACCACAAATTATGGCACAGCCAGTAAAAGAGAGAGAGAGCGCTACAGAGCCGGAAAGAGAGACTGGTAGACGGCAGAGGTAGAGCCTGTAGCCCGTAGCCTGTACATTGACTACGTGACGTTCTCGAGCACTTGGCTCTCACTCACTCTGAGTCAGCAGCGACTCCGTCCCCGGCTGTGGACATGGCCTTCCCCCCGGCCCATCTGACCTGCGTGCAAATTTAAGGCCAATAATGCTGTCAGCCTCAACTGGCCCGTCCGTCTTCGCTCAATTAATGTCATCGCATATTATAAAGTTACACTGGATTAACAACTTCGACTCGCTCCCCCTATCTGTGGCTGAAAATTGTTTTCTAAACAGCCCATAAACATAAACGAAAACAAAGCGAGAAATGTAAATGGAAATAAAAACCAAGGGAAGCCAAGGCAGCAGGGCACGGGAAGAAATTAATTTCATTTATAAAGCATTAAAACAATGTTAATTTACAGCTTAAAATATTTAAGATTAAGTTTTGCCAGTCCACAAGATATTTGAAATATATGTAAGACGTTTAATTTTCATTTCACTTCTAATGTTTTTTGAATACATATAAAAAGATTTATAGTATTTAAATTGAATCTTTTCTGAATCATTTTATTAAGCAACTTTTTGATTTTAAGACTCTTTTGTGTAAAAAAATTACTAAATATCTGAGGTTGGGGTTTTTTCTTTCTGTGTGCATCAACCAGCAAGAGCAACAACACCGACATCGGCCACAGAAAGAGGAAATTCAATAAACAATTTGTAGCATGAGTAGCGGAAAATTGTGTGTACGCACGCGGCTAAACGGACGCGAGTGGCTCCCATCGCTTGCGTGTTGGGAGGGAAAAATGGGGGAAAACCGACGAGGTGCCTGCCTCTCTCTCTCGCTTTCTGGTTTTCCCTCCCGCCCGCTCGGCTCACTCTTTTTAGCTTCTGGCGAGTGTAATTTTGAAATGGAAAAGCTGTCGTCGTTGGCTGGTTGGCTGTCGGCTACGCGGCTCTCCCGCTTGGCTTTCAGCTTGTTTTTCTCTTTGTAATCATCGCTTGCCAATAAGCTGACTAATTGACTGACAAATAGGCATCAGCACGGGAAGCAACAACTACGACGGCGTTAATAAGAGCGTCAGGCAGACAGACAGACAGACAACTCAAGCGCTTGCTCGCTCGGCGGAGTGCCCGACGCCGCAACTGTACATTAGGGGTGGCCGTAAAGCCGAGACTTTATCTCGGCGAGAGATTATTAGGTTAGTTCCCTGGAACATGGCAGCCCGAACCCGGAACACGGATCCCCGAAGCGATGGGGAGGTCTAAGTGATATGGCAGTAAATGAATTAGACCCCCGGCATGTGTCTGTGCCTGTGATTGAGAGAGACCCATCACCCCATCACCATCACCATCACCATCATCATCGTCGTCGTCATCATCGAAAGGGTGGAAATTGTGGAATCCTTCAGTTTTCAATTGACTCGCCACCAACTCGAGTGGGGTTCAATCGCTCTGAACTTGTCCAATCGACCGGAACTTTCAATTGAACCACTCAAGCGAACCTTTGATCCCAGTTGTGTTCGTGTAATTTGTATGGCTATTTTGTTTATTTTATTTATATCCCATTTGGGTATTCAAGGATTCATTCAGCGTAGACCTGAAATCGATACACCCAAGTGCACTTTAGACTTTAGATTTATACCTTTATTTATACCCATAAATTTGCAGTCAAATAATCACCCCAATAAACCGAGCTACATAAGTTATTGATTTTCCACAGGACCATAAGCCCCTGGAGACCCTTAGCAATTTGCCATATATCATGATGGGCTAAGACTTGTAGCCAAGAAGTTGTATATTTTTTGGGAAATAGTTTAACAAAATATTCCCACAACTGTAATTATCATTTAATTAGATATATTTTAAATATTAAACTCTTCTGAGATCTTTTTAGAAAACATTCTATAGAAAAACTTTAATAAATTAATAATGTATGTCCATAAAAATTATAAGTTATACATAACAAGAACAAGAAAACTTCAGCATAACTTGTGAGAATTACATTTACCGTATGAATTATTCGAGCGAATGCCACAACTCCGTTCATAAACACCGAGAAATTCCACTAATTTAGCAGTTTGAGAGCCCCTCAAACCCTCCTCCGCCCAAGTAACCCAACTCCGGCGCATTCCCGAGGGCATAACAAAAGCCTCTCTATTAAGGCGTTCGAGAGGAGTCCATTTAATTACCAAGATGAACCGCACACACAAATTTTATCCATGCAGCATGGCCAATTGAGTTCGTCATAGGCATTTCACTCGGGGTTCGAGGAGGGGTAGACTGGTGTCCGGGGTATATAACACACACATATGAATGTATGCCCATTTGTGGGACTCGTGTGCCTGGGCCTGTGCCTGCATCTGTCTATTTGAAGGGTTCGTGTCAAGTACGGAAATCCCATTAAATGTCGGTAGGCACTTTGCAGAGACAAGTTGTGTGTGTGTATCTACGAGTAGCCAGTGGATGGGGTTCATTCGTGTTGTGAAAGCCAAATTTTCACAACAAGTCAAAACAGACGTTGCAGAAGTCAGGAAAGAAACAAACAAAGGCTAGTCGTCGTCGGCCAGGGAGCGAGTTAGAGAGATAGAGATAGAGAGGGAGAGCATTTAGCCAAAAACCCATAAAACAAATTTCTCTTTTCTCCGTCCGGGTAATGGAATTGTTTGCTTCTGCTGAACATTTTTCGACTCGCTGCGAGTTCGAGTTCGAGCTCCAGCTCCAGCCTCGGCTTCGGCCTCTGCTTCAGCTTCAGCTTCTGGTTCTGGTTTGGTCCGTTCTGGTTCTCGTTTTTGTCTGGACAGGCAGCTTACAGTTGTTATGCCCATTACTCAACATCAACAAGAACATTATGCCACCGCAGTGGCACTCACGCTGGCTATGGTGCTCCTCCTCCTCATCCTCCCCCAGCCCCGCCGGCATTCCTATTCATGCTCCAATCTCTGCCACACACACGGACACGGACTCCACTCCCGCTCCTCTGCACTCCACTCGCCACTCCACATGCTTTTCTTCATTCAACCCAAACGATTGAGCATCTATTCAAGCAGCCTCCACCTCGCCGTCGTCGTCGTCGTCGTCGACGTCGTCATCATCACACAGCCGACGACGACGAGTCAACGCTCCAAAAGCCAAATAAACGACCCACAACGCTGCCCCTGCACTCGCCCCCTTTCGTCCGCCGCCTCTGCCAACCTGTGCTTCCTAGGGTGGACCAGAATATGTCAGAATAATTCAAATAAAATGCTTTATATTTTAAGAGTAAATGTAATTTAAATTAATGTTCAAGAGAATTTTCTGAAACTATTTTGAATAATAAAGAATTAATTTACATTTTCATTACAATGGTTTTATAACCCACAATGATTAAATCCAGCAACTATTTTGACTCAATATTTTTGAGTAATAAATATTCTTATACGTTTTCTTGTATCTCAAGAATTTAATTTACTAATGAGTATAGTTTAGGTGATTATTTTCTAATAATTTTGAGTTGTTGAGCTTTCTTCGTTTGGAAGACCTTAATCCATTTTCATTATTTAATTTCTGTAACTCTACTGGACCTTTTTACGGTTAAAATAGCGACTATTTTATTTTTTAGCATTACCTATGATCAATAAGATTTAAAAACTCATAAATTGATTAATAAATTAAGCTTTATAAAGGAAGACAACATCTTAAAAGTTGATATTTTATTTAATTTTCTTTTTCTGGTCCACCCCAGGCGTACTTTCATTGGCCCGATCCGATGCGAACTGAACCGATCCGAACCGGAGGTCGTCGGTCGTCTGCATCCGAAACCGAAACCGAAACAGAATCTGAATCCGAATCCGAAAGCGAATCGGAATCCGAGGAGCGCTCGTGTCTGCTTGGCCTGCTGTCGGCTTCGTTTCATACGATTTGTTGGATTTGCTCATGAAGTTGTTAAACAGATTGTCGGTGTAGATACCTTCATCATTTTGCACGCCGTCGCCTGGCCTCCTCCTCCACTGCCTCCACTGCCACTGCCACCACCGTCCTCCGCCCTTTCTCGCCCCAAGTATCCAGCCAATTCCGTGGTGTGCGTGCGTGTGCTTGTGCGATTAGTTTTATGTAATTTTATCGAGTATTTTAAGGATTTTGCGGCTTATCCGCGCTTCATTTGGAAATTGTTTCGTGTTACTTATGTCGGGATGTGTCTTCTCTCCGAGGGGGAAAATGTGGCAATAGGGTGACGGCGGTGGTGTTGGTTGGTGTCGGCGCTGGTGCCGTGTGTCTGTTCTGAGCTGTCTGGCCCCTTTTCCCCCGAACACTCGCATTCCTCGTTTTCCTCGCCAGAGAGCAGCCTCAGCTTGTTATTGTCCCTTTTTTTCTAGTGTTTATGGAACTGTCGTTATTTGTTTGTTTGCCATTGCACGAGTGCCTGGATGTGTGTAAATGAGCTCTTTGCATGTTTTTCCCATTCTTTGCTATTATTTCGCCGCTTATTCCGCTTATTCCACTCGGCTAATAGAATTACACACAACGCCAAAGATTTATGGGGCCATTTAACACGCTTTTGCATTATATTCTCACCCATTTTGGCCTGTTCATTGATTTTACACTGATTAACACGAGCTTATGTTAATTATTCCTATTCTACTCGCATTATAAATAAAGAATAAATAATAATAATTGGCTGAGCTGTGGCGTACAGTAACAGATACGTCTCTCTGTCGGCATTATATATTTTAATAAGCACTTTGTGTGTGTGCTAATTATCTTATCGCTAAATGAAGTTAACACGTAACAAAAACAGTAACTGGGATTAGTTTAGCACTCACTGGTGCTTTGACTAACGATGTCTTTGTGAGGCGGTTCTTCAATTAATATTTAAATGTATAATTCTTCATGTCGTAAGAAGACTGTACAAATGGCTGAAAAATAAGTTCACATTTGTTTGGCATTTTTTGTTCACGCGTAATTAAACAAATGGACTTAAATTAATGAGCTCATTAATAATTAATTCAAACAAAACAAAACCATTTTTGAAGTGAACATTTCCTTATGGTTTCATAGATGTAGTTAAGGTAAAGTATTAATTAAAGGTTCCTAATCATTCTCAACGATGAATAACATATTCTTTTATGTATGAAATACTTCAAATCTTAATCCCATCTACCAAAGTTAAATATACTTTTTCCCTGTGCATGTACAGCATTTCCTCTGGTGCCCACAATTAAATATTCATTTATTTACAAATTACCATCTCACGAGCTTATCTCACGTACACACCTCTAGGGCCAAGGTTTTCCAGCACCCATTCCGAGGCAGCTTTAGTCAGGGGATGGCTTAGATCAAGCCGCTTGGCTACCCAGGCAGCCAGCAATGCTAATTAATTCGCTTATGTAATGGACAGCAGAGCACAGCACAGGGCAGAACAGACCAGAAGGGGGGAAACACACTGCAGAGCAGGGAGGAGGTTCTGGCGAGGCGGGGAAACCTTTCGCTCACTTCTAATCGACCCCAATAAATCGGCACTCAAGTCAAGTGTGCGCGGACGGACGGACGGACTTTTCAATCAGATAAGCAGCATTTATAAATTAAAAGCGCAACAAAACAGATTAATAAAAGTTAAACTTTAACGGCACCTTATAAATATGACTAATAATAAAATATGAAAGCGCGCACAAGACCCCGACATCAAAGGCAGCCAGCAACTGTGTAACACACCAGCAGAAAAAAGTACACAAAATACAAAACCGAACCAAACTGAACCGAGAAACCAGAAGAGCAGGGAAACCGCAAGGGAACTCATCCATTTCTCAACAGCATTTTATGTTTTTTTTTTTTTCGGTTTCTTATTTCTGAAATATTTGTGTTATGTGCGCGCCCTGAGTTTCCGTTCGGCAACGTTCGCAACGCTTCTTTATTAAATGCATTATTAGCACGTTATTTATTAATTAAACACTCAAGCCTTTTTAATGCGTCTCTAATCAGATGGCATTGTCGCAACGCTCCTCCACCTGCTCCACACTCACACTCACTCCTGTCACTGTGGACGTTTGGGCGGTGCAGATAAGCGGCGGGCTAAACAAATGGAAATGTGGAAATGGGCGGCTCCGAGCGGGCCAACAGATAAGCACGTCGGAGTGGTGCGAATTGTCTGGGAATTTCCTCGAAATCAATCTGTTGTTTCCCTCGAAAAAACTAACTTCCCGAAAATCAGGTTAAAGGTAAATGGTAGCGAGTTCATTAGAAGAGATAAAGCGTCTGAGATTTAAGGTGAACAATGGGTAAATACGAGTGGTGTCATGTGACATGTAATCCCTCCTTCAGCCTGCATTTAAGCCTGTACAAAGATGGATCGCAAACGAGTAAAACCTAGTGGTGTATTACTAGGGGAATTTCATGGGGTTAAATGGCAACCTGTTAAGCTGGACAAAAGTCAAGCGAAGAAGCCACTGTAAGTGGGTTTCATGAGTACTTATAAGGAAATAGTACTGTCGCAAACAGGGAACTGATCCCAACAGCAGGCTGTCATTCCATCATTAATTCTACATCTAATATTGTTCTTATTACTTAATAAACTAACCCGTTTTATTTAAGGTTATTACAAGACGAAATATTACATTTTAATTCCAAATAAAAACAAACGCCAAAACAGTTGATTTTACAACCAAGCTGGAACCCCTCTCAATGCCTTAACTGATTGTGCTCGTTCTATATGTTCCGCTTCGGACGAGACTAATATAATTGCCGTACAAGGCAACTAATTAGTCCGCCACTCATAGCCACAATAGCCGTGATAAAGATCTGGTTTTGGTCGGGAACCTTATCTCTGTCAATACTCGCATTTCCCTTAAACACCCAGACGAAAATAGGCAACGGAATTCCATATAAGTAGGGACAACAATAGCCGCGGATTATGGCACACGCCCCCTGTTTAATTGATTTGGGATCCCATTGAAAAATAGTTTCCTCCATTAACCCAGAAACCCAACCCTTCTTCCTCCGCGCCGAACTAGAAACAGAAGCAACAAGGGATGTGACACATGAGACGGGGCCAAGCCAGTATCGGCGGGGAGCAGTATCGAATTAAGCAAACAAATAATTATAATTAAATGTGCGCCGGGTTAAGCAGATGTCTTGGCTCACCATGAATCCGGGGTCGGGGTATATAGATGCTCGAGGCGTTCCACCCGAAGCTCCTCTCTCCAGCAGCAGGCGGCAAAGTAACTCCAGTCACTAGACTCCAGACTTCAGACTCCAAACGATGATGATGACGTTGATGCTGATGATGGTGTTCTGGGTCGATGGAAGCGATGGAAAGGGGTGGGCGGTCGGTTGGTTGTTGGTTGTGTTGTGTTGCTGCTCCCGTTGTCGTTGCTATAGTTGTTGTTGTTGCTCAGCGAGGGGGCAGCCGGAAATGTATATTTTGGTTAATTTGCACAAACACAGCTGGAAGGCGAAGAGATGACGTAGGTGAGAGCCGAGACGACGAAGATGATTAAGAAAAGAACAAAACAGAAGAAAAAGAAGAGAACGGGGGCGAACAAAATCCCCAACAAAACACAATGCAACAGTAGCGATGTTTATACGACACCTCCAATCATGAATAAGACAGAGCAGGCTGACCAAAAATTGGGCTATCCGGTATTTATTCCCTCTAATAAGTAGTTCTCAGATAATTTACTTTCTTACTGCCTATGAAAACAATTTAGCTAAAAAGCTTATTACCCATCAATTTTGGCTATCTGATTTATTTATTACGTTAGTTTAAGCATCTAAATTTGTATTATTTGTTTACGAATTTCCGTAGTTTTCCGTACTTTAACGATTGTATATTATTATTTGTAAGTTATAGCCGAGCCGTTTCTTATTAAAAAAAATTGTAAATTCCTTTCGGCAGAATATTTGTAAATAAATTTAAATAAAGACGTGCAACCAAATTTCTTTGAATTGTTTAAAATCTAACACTTTGCTTAAACTTTACTCCAACACTATGATCAATGAATTATTTATTGATGGCTGGAATTTGGCTAATTTTGGTAAAAATTCAAAGTACAATTTGGAGGGAATGTCAGTTAAGGGAATTTTAGTTTTTTTAGTTTTAACCAATTAAATTATTTTGTGGGTGATTATTCGGAATTAAATGAAAATGTTTTGGAAATTTTGTGCATATTTGTGTAGTTAAACAACACGAAAATAAACAATATGTTTATCATTAATAATAGAGCAGAATCAGCATTTAGAAGATACTTTTTTTTTAATAATTCTTGTGATTAAATATATTCTTTTTAAAGACAAAAACAGCAACAGCACATATCCAACGACGTCAGCAGGGGCCGAAGAAGAGCAGCAACAACAGCAGCAGCAGTGACAGTGGACGAGGGAGTGGGATGGTGGGTGCAGTGGCAAAAGCAGCACTAGCAGGAGCATCCTTTTGGGGGGTGGTGAGCTGGCCGCAAAGCGTCGCGTCGGTGGTGACGCCGACGATAACAGCAACAACAACAAAACACGAGCAACATCAACGGGGACGCAACAACGGTGGTGGGTCGCCTGCTGCTATTTGTTGTTGTTGCTACTGCTGCTGACGCTTGGGTTTTTTGCTTTGTTGTTGCTTGTGCTGCTGCTGCGCTTGCGATTCCTTTTCAGCAAATTTGTTGAGCCTTCGTCCGCTTTTTCCGTACGTCCGTGTTTGCATTGTTCTACCCCGAAAAAAAAATATGAAAACGTCCATAATAGACTGGAGCCCGCCGCTTTTGCTCCCGCTTCTCCACCACTTCTCGCGTTGTTTTCTCACCCCGTCGTATAAATTTTAATGATTTGCACGCTGCGCAACTGCGACGCCACTCCGGCGATTTCAAATTAAATTAGTGACACACTTAGTAATAATTAATTTTCGCACACTTGTTGTAGATTTTCCTTACGTTTTGCTTTTCGTTTTTTTTGTGTTTTATTGCGCTTTTTTGTATTTAGCTCTCTGGTCGTCGATGCTTTAGTGGTTGTTTTTGTTGTTCTGCTGCTGCTGCTTTTTGTTGCTTGTCGGCTAATTGTTGTTGTCGCTTCTGCTGCCGTTGTTGTTGCTGCTGCTTCTGCTTTTGCTGTCGTTTTTGTTGTTGGTCGCGTGAAACTCGTCGTTGGTGTTGCTTTTTTAATGCTCTTCTCCGTTTCTCTTCTTCTTTTTTTGCATACACTTTGCGCACACACACCAACAGCGCCACTCGTACACACACAGGCACACGCAGCACACAGACGCACACACACACGGCACACAGTCACACTAGCACACACACACAGGCACGCACTTTGGCTGCTTGCTTGCGTTTTTTTATTGCCTCCGCACAACGAATATTTTCACTCGGTCCGTGCGCGTTTTCTGGGTGCTTTTCCGCGACTTTTCCACCAGCGGGCTGCGGCCAGCGTCGTTGCGAGTGTTTTCGCCAGCAATTTCCAATATTTCGCTGGCCAAATTCCGTTCTTTTTGTTCGAATTATTAGCCACTAATTTCTCCGCGAAGCCACCATTTTGTAAAAATATATCGATATATCGATAGTTTGTTTAGAGATGGCATGTAATGTAGTGATTTTTTGTTTGCTCAAATATCGAAACTGCGATATTTTTATTTGATATCTTTCGATATTTTTTGCCAAGCTGCAAGAAAAGTAATTCATTATTAAATTTATTTATTTAACTTATTGAAATAGTGGGCCCAGAAAAGGCGAAAGAATTTCAGCCTTACCAGCTTTTGGGTGAACTAGAACGGGAAAAGTCTCGAGAACGAAAGGTCTGGCAACGCTGGTCTCGGGTATGTAAAATGGCGTAAAATCTTAAACGCTGCCAGATGTTTTGTTTTTTAACTCTTCACCTTCCCTCCTTTTAATATAATTGATTATGTTATTTTGGTTCGCTTAAATAAGATTTCTTCTTCAAGTAAAAACTATATTTAATTATATAAAATAATATAATTTATACTTTTGGCATCCGAACCAATATCGATCAAACATATATCGATATAGGTAGAAATCGCGCTACTGCCACCTCTAATAATGTTTATTTTGTTATTCGTCGGTCGTTGAAAACTGATTTATACGCGCTAAAAATATTTACTGAAAACATAGACACCTAAGAACTAGTTGAACTGATTTCTGAATCGCTGGCATTTAACTTCCCACCAACAAGGACAAACCGGAAAAGCATTGTGTAAAATGTGCGACGAAGGTGTTCATCTAGGTAAAATCTCAATTGCGGAACGAATTCAACGTATTTTTGGCCTGTTTGCACAAGTCATTTGCATAGCCATTAACTGGCGTTCTAACGTTCAAACATAGACCTCTCCCAGTGCGTTAAAAAACCATTAGGCAAAGCCGGTGGGTTCCAGACTTTTGTTGATAAGCGGGGCGAGTGGCGGGGCTTTGTGTGGGATTTCTCTTGTTTAATTAAAATGACAGAAAAGTTGGCTAAATTTAGCGTGGAAAGACAGGCACTCAAGGAAAAGCGTTGCCTTTTGGCCTTTGCCCGGAATTCGGGGCAGCTGCATTTTGGGTAAACATTCACATGCATAAGTGGGTTACACTGGAAGAAATCAGATTGTTTTACAAGGGACATAAAGTTTTACTTATAAAAAAGGGGCATACGTTCTTCCTACTTCCTTTTAAAACTAACAAATTTATAAAACAAAATATGTTAAAGCTCTAAAATTTTTTAAATTATAGCTAACAATTTCTTTAGGTGTGCACCTGCTACTGTATGAATATGTATTTTTCCCATTTCCTTTCCATCTTCTTTGTACATTTCCTCGACTTTTGCCAATACCTATTGTTGTTCTCTGACCCTCTTCCTGGTTTTCTGCCGCAATATTAAAAATAATATTTGCTCATGGCCAAAGCTAAGCCAATTTTGCTTGCCCCACACACACACACAACACCAGCCAACCTTCAACACCCACCCACTCACGGAACGACCCCTTCGACACTCCTACCCTCCCCCCTCAGAAATCATTTGACATTTGCCGGCGGAATCGATGATTTTCCCGTGTTTGCGGCGATTTGCTATTCGCGTGACTCCAATGGGTTCGCTTATCTTTCATTTTTCGGACGGCGCTCGCCGAGTATTTTTATCAGTGGCAGTTGAGCCAGTTGAAGCGTTCTTAAATTGTCTTAGATTAATTTTTATTTATGATCTCCTGACAGGAGTTAATGAATTGTGTGCCATAAACACATGGAAAGCAGAAATGTAATTTCCATTTTGTCGTTCTACACATACGCTTTCATCAATTAGGGCTTATCGCGTTTTTCGGTGGGGCATTTTCATGTGGCAGGCATATTGGGATATTATAATGGGTTGAAGTAAATTTTACTATAAGAAAGTATAGACTATATGTTACTTAGAACAGAAAATATTGCGGTACTTGGAAATATAATTAATTTTATTGACCAGAGCATTATTAGCAGAGCATTCGAAGGTCTTAGATGAATAAATGCATGGCTGCTTTATCGCCGACCCATGCAAATTGTCGTGAGTTAGCACTTGATGATATTTGCCGAGCGTTTCCCAAACAATCCAATTGTGAATTCATTTGGCTCCCCGACCGACCGGAGATTAGATGTAGTTTCAGCGCCTCCAGCCACCAGCAAGACCAACAGGCAGCCGGCGGTAATAATGAAAACGATCCCCTTCCCCATTGGGGCTAATTAAATTGCATAGAACCTGAGGCTGCTGTTATTGTAATCTTTTTTTCGTTGTGTTTTGCACAGAGTGATATGCAATTGTGCAATGCACATGAGTCCGGGTCTATTTATAGCGCTTGGGGACTGTAGGGCACGTTGTTTGGCCTCGTTGCCTTGCTGCTTGAGGGAAGACCACATAACCCAAACACCACCCAACCACCCAGTCAGCCAACCATCCACCGAACCCCACCACACCGAGGTGTTCGTGATTGATATTTGTCTCGTTGGGACACGGACACCTACTCAATTGTTTTGATTCGAGAATTTCGAGAACAGAATTTACAATATTGCTATGCATGTTTGCAGTTTGTCGGCATTCCCTCTCTCTCTCTGGTATAATAAATAAATATATTCTAAATTCGATTTGGCACGTACCGCAAATGGATGCCTTTTTATGGCATCCCCAACAGCGATTCCGGTTGGCACCTGAATTAGTTATGGGGCAGACCCACAAGTACAAAGCGTCCGGCCAACTGCTCAAAGTCAGCGTCACAGCAATAACAAATGCATTAAATTTGAGTGGGATGTATTGCATAAATAGGGTGGAGAAGTACCTTCTGCATACTAACATTTGGCACTTACTAATGGGGATAAAAAGTAATGAAAATGGAGAACAGCAAGGCATTACTACTATACTGGGATTGAAATAGATAGATTTGGAAATTAATTTAAATAGAGTTTAAAAGTGAACTATAATAATCTATAAATATAACCTTAACTGATTTACTGGTCTTAAATAAAAATTGGTACAGATATGAAAACGATTGAATGAGTTTAATTCATGTAAAGGATTTAAATAAAATCAATTGATTACAAATATTGTATCATATTTAAAATCGAAAGAGAAAAAGTTAAAAAGAATTTGAAATTCAAAATTGTACATCACCTCGGGTCCAGCGCCTTTGTAAACATTTTGAAGCTGTTTTGTGTGGCTCAGGTGGAAGATATACTCTGACAGTTATCTCAGGGGACGTACAATATACAATGCTAATTTCTCTTCTTGTCCCAAAAAATCCCAAAACGTTGAGTTTGAATTAAAGAGAAGATAAATATCGGATCATGCCATTTGCTCTGACTTTATTCACTCAGTCATAGATTGCCCCCATTCGGAGGCATTAATTTAGAACATATTCGAGCAAACGAACCAATTGAAATACATAGATGTGGCCAACGAGAATTCAATTGGCATACAATCTGTCAGATATGCATCAGATAATTTCTCGACATTCAGACGAAAATTGAGAAGCCCAAAGCGAGTGCGACACTGGCAAGTGCAGAGATGAAATCCCAAAAATGGTCGAGTCTGAAATTTGAATTTCTAGCAATAAGAGTTGCCGCAAGCGCTTCTGAATTTCCATTAATGGTTAATCAATTGTGATTCGATTGGAGGCACGTGAGAGCTCCTGCCGTCTGCCAGATTTTTGCGTGTGGCGGCGCATGACTCCAAGTGACATTTATAAAAAGAACAATCTCCTTGCCCTGCCTCCGACAAAGATTCTCCGCTCGCTAGGCATTGTGCGACCTGGGACCTGGGAGCTCGCCTCCATTGTTGAGTCGGGTTTAAGCAGATTAAGCTGGATTACGATAAATTGCTTACATACTGCGAATTAAGGAAGGAGCGACCGGGAAATTACTTCAATTTCGCATTCGGCAGCGTTAAAGGGAAATAACAAAAAAGCAAAGGAAATTACACATAAAAATCTTGTCGACATTTCCTGCACACTACAGCGCAAAATTGAATTATGACGTTTTGCTGAACGGGCGATCGGGAAAAACAACCAACAAAATAAAGGGGAATGGTCAAGGGAACAACCAGAAAAGATTTAATGAAAAATGAAAAACAAAGATCAAGCGTTTGGCGCAGACATTCCAATTGTGGCGACACCACAGAGCTGAACAAAATATCTTTTTAAAAATACCAAACAGCCAAGCAAAACGTTTCAAAAGCATAGGAAAAATGTGGCATTAAATTCGTTGGAAGAAAGTTGAATTAAAAATAGATTAGCTTGAGATTTTATAGTTTTAACTAATTAATTGGAATAACAAGATCAACAACTACATTAATTCATTAAGAAACCAAAAGAAAACAACTGTACCTGTGAAGGAAAAGGTTCCTTTTATGTTGTTTTGCTAAAAACATTAAAGATACACCCGCACCTTAAGCTTTTGAAACGCACTGTCATGCGTTTCCACATTTATGTGGAAATGTTTTGCAACTTTCCCCACAATTGCCGCTGCCAGTGCTATGACCAGCCCGCCTAAGAGTTCTATTTATAGACTCCACTTTTTCGGGGCCAAATGAAATATGGCAAACAACAACCAACCTCATTGAGGCAATCGCATGATTAACTATGCTGCTATTCAGATTATGTGTTTCATTTCATGCGACGATTATGATTAAATGTCTGATTAGAGGCTCGTTAAATAGTCAAAATTTTAATAGCTGCAGAAACATTTGTCAGCAATTTGTTAATTGCATTGCAAAACAAGCCTTCTATTAAAGTGCTACTTTAATATGCAATGCCCCATGCCGGCAATTAGCGTGCTTTGGTCACTATTCTGCGCTTATTTCGATTGTGGTTAGCATATATAGCGGGCAATGGTTATTATTAAACCACGGTCATCTGATGCAAGCCGAAGGTGTAAATTAAATAAGGAAGTGCCCTATATATATGATAGAGGTTTTTTTGAGCTATTTTTTACATTTAATAACCAGTAAGTTAAATAATTAGGTGCTTTATAAATATGATAGGGGTTTCTTTGAGTTATTTTGTACATTTAATAAACTGTTATTGGCAGAGTATACCATAAGGTGCAACGAGATAATAGTTTATTGCCTTTTCAGTATAATTCAATAAAATTTTCTAGAAACTTGAATTAATTTGAATTTAAATATAATTTCATCCGAACTTTAAACAAATATAATTTGGTTGCTAAGCTAATATTTTTCTCGTCTAAATGATTTCGGTTCAAAGAAGAAATCTGCTGTTTTTGGATATTTCATCATTGTTAGCGCACAATTGGCGTGTTGACAGCAATTAAAATCTGGCATAGTCAGCAGTGTGTATATCTTTTTAAATTAATTCCAGACCGCACTACACCTCCGTCTTCCCTGGAAGGGTGAGTGTCAGCGGGAAATATGACGCTTGAAATCACAGAGGAGTGCGTGCACTTGGGCCCAATTAACCCAATTTTAATGCAATTTGAGCCCTAAGGAAGTCCAGGCAGTTTCCCCTACCCATTTCCTACACTCTAAATATTAAGGAATAGAAAGATCTAAAGTTTAAAATTAAAATTTGTTTAGTTTAAGCTATCATTCTTTGATCTATGTTTTCTGAGCAAACAAAAAAACGTTTTAAGATTAGTAAAGCTTTAAAATAAAACTCTCAATTTTTGGTATAGTGTAGGAACGTCGGAGGCGGGAGGAGCGCGTTTAATTACACGCTTACACGCAATTTCCGCGGCGACTGCCGCTGGGGGAAGTTTGCTCGAGGCGGTGTCGTGGAAACCTCTGTTTGCTTGTTTGTTTATCTCGGAATACTTATGTTTATTACGGTAATTTTGCTGTATTCCACCTGCCGCCTGCCCCCTTGACGGCCTTTGGCTTGCAACTTGTTTCCGCGAGAAGAACATTCTTTTTAATTCATCCAATCTTGCTTGTTCAACAAATAGGATTTTCAATTAGGCACTGTGTACATTTACAAATCGCTAAAAATGTCAATAGCTGGGGGAATCTCCGCCCTGTTATTAACTGGAGAGAAATAGTTTTAAAATTGACTTTCCAAATTAAGACTGGCAAATTTGTAACGTTTACCTCTTGCCCTTTCAGACCACCATGTCCACTTTGACACGGCCACGGTGAAGGATGACTTCGAGTCGGACAGCTGTGTGACATATCAACGGTCGGGTGACACGATCGCGGTTAGCCTGGGCTTCCTGCAGATCAACCATCGCTATCTGATCGACCTGAAACTGCCAACAACGCTGTTTGGGGATGCGGGAAAGCAGCTGCCGGGCAGCAAGTTCGAGCCGGTGGTGAGCGCCACTCCGAACCTGCACTGCCGGATCACGGAGTTTGCGGGCACCAAGCATGACGAGCATGACTTTTTCGAGATGAAGATCGAGTTCTTTGCATACAAGGAGAAGTTACTTCGCGAGGTTCTTCACATCGTCAGCTCGAGCAACGCCAAGGAGCTGCTGCAGCTGGTGATTGCCGCCCGGGTCCTGGGCAAGGGCAAGGGCACGCCCATGCTGAGGACTGGCATACATTGCATTGGTGTCGAGCGGGATGAGGATGAGTCGGAGGCCTCCGACTTTGCCGGCTTCGAAAGCAGCAAGCCCTAATTCGTTTTCGTAGTTAATTGCAGACATATTTACGTAGTTCTTAAGTGCAGCGAAGGCAAAACGTTAGTTATCTACCTACATAGCAAATAATTGTGTAAAACTCATTGAGCATTTGCATTTACATATAGGTTTCGGTATCAGTTTTAGATTCAGCTGCAGTTTCAAATTTGTTTGTTGTACTTAAAAGTGTGTAAATTACCCGAGTCCGCCGTGACTCTGGGTAGATTGCAGGAATAGGTGTACGTGATCGTAGCTTGTCTTTTACAAACAGTTTTATGACCCATCAACCTTGTACACTATTTAAAACATATTTGCATTTTGACATTCAATTATGACATTCTAAAATATCCGCTTCTCAGGCCAATCGACCAATCAGTTCAGCATTTTCCCCTTATAAAAATGTTTTATCTTTTAATATAGTAGCATTGTCAGACTAATTAATTGACATGAACTGCGATAAAGAGTCAATTTATGATTTCATCTGGGGAAATTGTTAATGTTTAATGGTTTCGAATTGTATTCATTGTACATACATAATATTACACATACCTAAAAGCACTTTACTCAAAGTATTCTCACAATTTAATTGAAATAACTCTTAAAATCAGACACAGACCAAGCTGTAAATCTGTCTTTCTAAATGTGTATAGAAATATAAACACAAATAGTGGCCAGTCCCAGATGCAACATATTGTGTGACCAATGCGAGGTGCTCGTAACATAAACCACATTGAAGCATCAACCGGCTCAACCCATATAATTCTTTTTGACTAAAGTTAGCCCACGATTAGGGCCTTTTGATAATCTATTCAAGTTGATAATATTTTGCACTGACGAATGTATAAAAATGGGCACCGTAAGCGTAACTAATTAGATTTTATAAATTTAAATCGATCAAGAAACCGATCAACAACAAAGTAACAGAATTATTGGAGCTCAATATAACACAATATACTGTATACAGTCTAAGTTTATTATCGAGTAGGCATGCCGTTGTCATGCCGTTAATAAAAATCCGTTAAAACACACCAGAAACTACATTTTATTTTCAACTACACCAACACACACACACGGATTCAGGAAATACCATGTCACTATCGGAGGCCCAGAAGGACAAGAAATTTTCGATCAAAGGGAAGCTCACTTTGCTAGATCTGCCATACGATGTTATTGACATTATATTCTCGAAGGTTGACTTTCGTCACCAAAGGTTGTTGCGGGGCGTCTGCAAGGAGCTGACACAGCGTCACACTTGCCACATAATGCACAAGTACAACAGGTATATGTCACGTTTTGCTTATCAAGTAAAACAGAGGGAGAGCGCTGGAGACCAGCGTTTGAGGGTCCTGCTGCAGGTAAGCGATATGTCAATATTATCCGTTTTATTATCATTATAATAATTACTTGTTCCTCACAGATCATGGACGGAACTGCCAGAAACTTTTTGCAGGCGGGCTTAGAGTCACAATATGCCAGCAACATACTTTACTTCTATGAACTCAACTCCAGGAGCAACCCTTCCGTCATATACGACTATCTCTATCGGCTTCAGCTTGGCCTGGAGGACCCACTTTTGTCCGGGAATGATTCGGACAGGATTAGTGTTCGGGATCTTCGAATCATTTACATGATTGCATTGTTCAGGCTCCTGAGAGTGGGTATTAAACATGGTGTATTGTCTCAAATCGACCGACAATGGTTTTCTTTCAGGTTTTCGACGACTTTCGGATAGTGGAATCGGACATGAGAAGGATGCACTGGGAGCTCGTGGTGGAGCTGCCCCATGTCTTTCTCGGGGTGATGGACGAGCGCAACCTGAATCTCCGGATCTCTAATCGTGATAAACGCATTGGTCTTCTGTGCATCCTGGCTGAGATGCTCTTTTACGTCAAGAGCAACAAGAATTTTGGGTAAAACGGCTCTCCAATAAGATCAATGTGCTGAAGCCAACCTGCAGTTTCATATAATATAACTCATAACCATAATTACTCGCAGCGGTTTCAAGGATACCGGCAATGTGGTCTACACGTATGGCATCCGGTCAGGCGTTTTAACCAAAAGGAAACCACGCTTAATGATCAAGTGCATGGTGGTGGCCCCGAAGATGATACTGAAGCTACTGCAAGATGTCATAACCGGAAAAGACGTTACCAAGACATCTGCCCACATGCCAACGGATGCGGTTTTTAGAGCCAGGCTCGAAGTGAGCAGCAAGCCAGAAAAGCGTTTTTTTGATTACGGCACAATGCACATAACTATTTGTCACGATAATGAGACTGTAAATTAGTTTAAAGCTCTAGTATGTTTTAATAGCATTCACTTTTTATGGCAGACGTTAACAGACTAAAAAATAAGTTAGATAAAAATATCATGTGAATTTTAGATAATTGGCCAGTTGACAGGTTTATAATTATAATGAGATTTGTAAGGTATAGGAATTTTTAACTTTTCATTGAAAATCGACAAATTTAAAGTGACACCCAACATTTAACTTACAAAATTATGATTGGTATACACATGCATGTAATATTTATAGCCTTATCTCACTTCCATAAACCCGCATTAAATAGGATTATACAATGTCTTTCGTTTTCCCGTTTGGATAAATTTTAATAATACTAAGTAGATTATCTGTTCGAGGCATTTAAACAAAACATTTGAAATAAATTTAATCGCACACTCGACAAAGCCATCGATTGCCTTTTGCCGATATGAAGGCGGGGTAGTACACAGATATCGTTTAATAAAAAAAAGAGAATTTCCCCTCCGTTCGTTGTCTTGGCTCTTACTCTCTTAGGAAAAACCTAAACGAACTGAGAGCGAATCTTTTACGGCTCTCCTCTCCTCTAGGCTTTTCGATCTCTTAGCCTCGGATTGCGGATTTTTCGACGTTCATTTGAGTTGGATTCCCTGCACTGTAACGACGACACAATTCTCATCGGCTATAACTGAAAATTCTTGACAAAATGATGACCTTTAAAAATAACAAAAAATTAGTAATTGGAGTAAATGTGTTCCTTTTGTCAGCAATTTTGGTCATCATCATATGGAATATCATTAATAACAAAGATTATATCAAAAACCCTAAGTGAGTGATTTAATTTACACGAGATAAGTTAACTACAATGTGGCTAAATATAAATATTTTCCAGCGACCAAGATGCTGGCGACATCTAACACAACAACGATTCCGCATTATTTCGTATCAGTCAATAGTTTAAACCAGTGTATACGTTACGATCTATTGGCTATAGTAATGCCGAACGCTGATCAAGTTACAAATAAAATTAAATAATCAAAGGAAAAATGCTGTGCTTCCAACTATTATGCGGCTTTTAAGTCTTTTGGGTGTTTTGTGTAAAATGCTTTTATTTTAAAAATAATCGTTCTGGGTGTTTCGTGTAAAATGTTTTTATTTTAAAAACAAGAAAGATAGCTAACTTCGGCACGCCGAAGTTTGTATACCCTTGCAGCTTACAATAAGATCAAGATGAATTAATAAAATTTTATCAAATGAAAGGTAAAATTAACAGAAATTGTATACAACATTAATACATATAAAAATTTGGTTTAAAATTACGTATTCGTAATATTTCCCGAACATTCCTATGGCAGCTATATGATATAGTAGTCCGATTTCGATCAAATTGAAACCGAAATTCTAGAATAATATAAAATGGCCATTTCTCAAATTATATGAGAATATATTGAAAATTGGCCAAGTTTCAATTTTTTTCTGAAAATGTACCGATCGTTCATATGGCAGCTATATGATATAGTCGTCCGATCCGGCCCGTTCCGACATATATAGTAGTGAGAGCATATAGAAGACTAACTGCAGAGTTTCATTCAGATAGCTTCGAAACTTAGGGACTAGTTTGCGTAAAATCGGACAGACGGACAGACGGACATGGCTAGATTGACTCGGCTATTGATGCTGATCAAGAATATATATAATACCCTGCAAGGGTATAAAAATAGAAATCGAATATAAAATTAAATAAAATTTGCAAACAGTCAACAAATTTAAAATAGGCTCACAGAGCCTGTTATGCACTAAAATGGAACCTGATCGTTAACAATTAATAGTATATTTAAGTTCCCATGATTCTAGTGTCTGATTGGGCAGTGACACCAACACAAATATGAATTCAACTGTTTGGCGCCCCTTAACTTAAATTAGGAAACGGGACCTTACCTAACTTATACTTAATTGGCTGTCAGTGAAATATTAAATAATATTAATTCATAGGAAAACCCTGTGCTGTGCTGTTTTTGTAATCGTGGCTGATGATCCCCATAGTCAAGTAAACGTCTTGTAACTGCGTATACTGGATCTATTACTCAGAGTTTATAACCCATACAAAGCTAACGTAGATAAAATTGGAAAGATAGTGGACATTCACATTTTTTTACCCTTTTCATCAGTGGGGAATAAGAAGTTACTCACTTACCGTCAGAGATTACTAAATAATAACTGAAATGGTAGGCCCGATAAAATAATCAAATATCTTTTGTTAGTATATTTTATTTTTAGAATCCAGAAGCTTCGTTATTTTTTCTTTGTTATGTATAAACCGCACATACTTATGATGGTATCTTAATGTATGTATATTCGGTCAATAGCAGTTGCAAAGAGTAGGGAGGGACGTGTAAAGTCATTTTCTCTAAAGACGGTTACCAACAATTAACCGAAATATATTGGAAGAACGGAAGAAAAACCAAGGAGTCGTATTTGCTGTTTAACCCCACCCCTCACATTTTTGCTCTCATTTGTGTGTTATTTTTAGCTTTTTATAAACAAAGCTTAGGCGTATTGGCAGTTCTTTTCATTGTAAGTGCACAAATAAGCACTTGCAATCGCAACCAGATAGGTCATCAAACTCTGGATAAATAAACAATTAAGGAGAAAATCTGAAAATCACGGGCTAATGGAGTGTCATTGTGGGAGAGAGCATCCGGTTAGACATCTGCATAGCAACACTAGCAACACACATACATACGACATTCTCTGGTCAGATCAGATCAGATCATTAACCTAAATCTGGCTGCCTGAGTATTACTTCAAATGGTATATAAAAGACAGTTGTTTGTGGTTCGATTCGGCTGTGAATTGGGGTTTAAAGTAAACCAACCTCGAATCTCAGAAATGGGCCAACGGCCGTTATAACACTATTGAAGTCTCATAGCGCCTGCAGCTAAAATTGTCATATAAAATTCATACTATAAGAAAGTAATTTATTTAAATTTTTAGGAAATTAAAAATGAAAAACTTGAATATACCTCCATAAAGTTTATGTTTTGCGGAAAAATATAATTTTTTTTAATTTGTTAAGTTAAATTGCTGAAAGTTCCCACACCCCATCAGTCACCGTCGATTGCTCTTTAATTTCGACGGGAATATTATGTGCGGAAGGGGAAGGCAGTGCCGCCGAGAGTGCCGGTCGGGCCTTTTAAACGATAATTAAAATGCATCAATTTATTGCTGTGCGCCGTACCATGCGCGATGTGCGAGCAATAATAGCCATTTAATAAATATGCTCAATCAATGCCACCCCGCTCGCGATGCAGCCTGCCTCTCGAAAATAGCGAAAAGAATTGCGAATAAAAAATATTTGCTTAATTAAAGTAATTACGGTTTCATATTTCATGCGGCGCGAACCTGTAGCTGGCCAGGACCACGACCAGGAGTTCTGCTTCGGTCTGGGCGGTAATTACGTTTTGTCATAAATTTAACATTTATTTTAAAATGTCATTAAGTACTTAACGTGCCGTCCTTGTCTACTTGTCCCTCTCCGTCTCTGCCACTGTCCTAGGACTGGATTTTCCACTTCCTAGATGGTTTGGCATCACTCAAGTGGCCGAAAAAATTGAGGCTAACAAATGCACAGTTTTCGGTAGTGATGGGATTATTAAAAGGGGGTTTTCTTAGGGAACATTGTTTTTATAATACTTAAATTTGTTTTAAAAGTAAACTAAAAAATATTTATGGTAAATAAGAAACTATTTAAAGTTTCTTAATATTGTCTCTTTTTAAGATTTCAATAATTAAGGCACATTAAATAGCTTTACCAGCTAAGAGGAGTATAGGGAATAATCACAATAATATTGTTCTTTATTCTCGCTTTGAGAAATTCACCTAAAAGTAATTCTTAATTAGCGAAACATGTGTACCTTTTCATTTTATCCTCATGGCTTTTGATGTATCCAATAATGTTTCTAGAGGCGCCTGAACATTCTTATTTGAAGTAGCCCAAGGATAATGGCTTTCCCATCACTGTTGGCTGCGGATATATGGACACATGTAGATATGTGTCGGGTAGATATGTGTCTGCAGATGAATGTGGCATGCAACAAAAGGAGAAGTGTAAAAAATGAATGCAGGGGAAGTGGGGCGAAATGTGACAAGAGAATCCAACAGCAAAATGAATAATGTAAATACGCCAAGTGTACAAAGTTTTAATTGTTATCATGTTTTGTTTGAGCGTTGTTCCCTCTTGCTCTTCCCTCTCTCCCGCTCTCTGTCTAGCACTTACGCCTGCTGCCAAGATGCATCCATTTACGCTTGGCCAAGTTTTACTATACATTGCGCATACGACACATTGGTCTCTGGATCTGGATGTGGATGTGGATCTGCAGTTGGCTGAGTGGCAGCAAAGTTTCCATTTTGCATATGCGCCTCGAGGCCCTCTGTCATTTCGGTTCTGCAACTGGAATTGGGGTGCTTTAATCCACGTTTTATTTCTGCACACAAACTACTTTTTAAATCAGGGATCCCCTTTTGTTTCGGGGGATTTTCAGGGGGTTTTATGTAGAGAATTCGTCAGTCTTAATTTGAGTTCCTTGGTATTTTTTGTTTCACAAATTTATTACCTCCAATTAGAGTTATTTAGACGAAAAATATGTCTTGATAGAATTAATTACTTTGGGTTTAGCTTTTATCTTTGGGATGTTAAATCTTTAAAGTATCTATTTTCTCGGTAAGATTTTTCACTACAATTTTATTCAAACGTATCTTTTTCGTGCAAATTTAATGGAATGTATATAAATCCCATGTGGAGTAGAGTATTTAACTTTTCTATAAATTTATTACGAGCAATTTTCTTGCCTATTTTCTTGACAGTCTCAATTATTTAAGGTTTTGATTAAAATAACACATTTAACTCCGACCGTTCAGGAACATTAAACTTAAAATGGAATTCAGAAAAAAACACGACTGGTTCCCGCAAGAATAAACCACTTTTGTAGTCAATCTCTTTTATTTATATTCGTAAATTTATTACCATCAATAAATTCAGCTCGTGACAGCCTCAATTATTTAAAGTTTTGTTTAATTTCAAACATTTTGCTTTGACCGTTTAAGGCATTTATGGCTATTAAACTTTAAAAATGTTTCACTTGCAGTTGATTTGCATAAATATTTAAACTTGTTTAGCTTGCATAAGCATTTATGCCTCTGACTTTTGCCACGAGAGTCTAGTTTTCCGGTTTCCAGCATCCTGTGGCTTCAGTCGGTATTTGTTTGGCACAAATTTAAGTGATTTATGCTGGCCACAATTGGCTGCGTCCCGGTCAACTCCATGCCAATGAACGAAACCATGAAAAATTCAGGAATATGCCCGAAAAGGAGCGACTCCTGTGCGGGTATCTCTCTATCAGAGCATGCATATTTATTTGCCAACATTTACTTATGCTGCATTTGAGGCAATTTTGTTTGGCCAACTCAAAAGCAGAGTGTCCAGACAAAGTTGCAGCTATAGATTTGCCAGCAAATTGCGTTGCCACAAGGACGCACATGAGCTATCAGCCTCTGAACTCAAATTGGAGATGGGCGCGTGTCACGTGACCGGGGGGACTACTTTGACTCTTAATTTTTCTTTGATTTATAATTAAACTAGAATTAAAGTTACGTTGTCGACAGTGTAATGGGGACAATAGTAAAAGGCAACTAATGAATGCTTGCCTAGTATGAAACATGTTCTTTCAACACTGAGGGCTTGGGATTCACCGACAGTCTCTGTATTATTAGGTAGCCACAAATATTAAATATTTATAAATATTTAATAATCAGAATCATGTTCCTTTTAGAATTAATTTAATATGTATAATAAATAACTCATCGCGTGACACGGAAACTATGAAAGATAATGACCAACTCTAACCCAAACACTTGAAAGTTTTGCGAATCGACTTGGACCGGCCTTCTGTTGGTTCACTCGAGCACTTATTTATTTGATAATAATTTCAGGGTTTCTTCCAAAACAAACTATTTACGTTGGCATTTCTGGGGAAATGGTGCAGCGGAGCTCGGGGCTGCAGCCGTATATACATATTACTACTACTACTGCTGGGAACCCGACCGGACCGAGGCGAGCCAACTCTTTTGTCTAAATAAATAATCAAAATGTCATAACAAGTGCAACGGGAGGCGGTGCCGGAGCGGGGGGAGTGTATCTCATCTGCCAGGCATGTATCTGCAATGTTTATGCAAATTCCTACCAGCCACTCCCGACTCCGGCTTCGGCTCTGGCTGTGGCTCTGGCTCCATCTCCTTAAGGCCATCCGTGCTGCGCTGTGCCGTGCCGTGCTCCGTGCTCCTGATTACGGATACGCACACGCAGCCGGGATCGACCTAGCTCCCCCAGGATGCATCAGTGCAATATAAATATTTTACATAGATTTTACATAGCTGATTGAAGTCCGTGTGCATATGCTAAGCCATCCTCCACGCTGTGAAATTATCCTTTGCATGGCAATCATATCAAATCAAATTTAAAGTGCCCCACACCAGCCACAGTGGGCTTGAAGTGGATCCTTAAAACTGCCGGAAGTGGGGTTAGACTCTTTTGACTCAAAGAAACGACTTCATTAAAGGATTTATTATTGCAATTAACATTTGCAGCACAACATTTGTTGTTATTATTTGAAATTGTTTCCGTTTGTGTTTTCCAATATATATTTTACCTTTTAGATAAAGCTTATAAATGTGCACTTTCTTGTAGGATAATATCAAAAATTTTAATTTCAGTTGTACTTTTGCTGGAGGAGGTAAAGCGAGCATTTAATCAAATATTTAAATGTTCTTAAATGAACAAAAAACTTTGAGAATACACTGATATTTGTAAAAAATAAGTAACCATTCATTCAGTATTTTGTCGCTTTGATTTCTTAAAAGCTTCTTTTTGTCTTTACCGAAATCTTTTAAATATTATCTAAGATATTTTAATGAAATATTTTAGTAAACCAACTTACGAGTTATCAACCATTATACTTATCCTTTTGGGGCTTAAACTTCCCAAAGTTATGCCGCTCTTATATTCCATTTTTATATTCGATAAATCTACTTTTAACCCACATCCAAATCCCATCCATAGTTCCGACCAGCACTATGCTAATGTGGCTCAGCATTTGCATACAAAGGCGTAAGCCTAATTGAACCAGCTGTGATTGGTATGGCCCCACCACCAGGCCATGAATTTGTGGGGTGGCTGGGTGTTACGGGTGGCCGTGAGAAGGTGATAAGGTGTGGGGGTGGGTCTTCGGGGCCAACCGATTCTGCGGGTGGGAATTAGTAGTGACGGCGGTGCAATTAATAGCTAATTTAGAGTCGATGTTAAAAAGGCAACATTATTTATGATTATTTGTTTATTGCTTGCGGGTCGTTTGCCGCTTTCCACCTGAACAAATTAACACTCCGCCGTCCTTTCCGGAAAGCTCTCACTCCCACTCCCACTTCCACCTCCCCGCCCACAATCACACACACTCGCACATGCAGGGGAAAAGCCGCTGGCAGCATTTAGCTGCAATAGACAGCCATTTTGTGGTGTTGCCTCGGCGATAAAGTAATAGCTGCTATTTGGGTTTATGACACACACACATACACCCACACACGCTGGGCAGGCTACATGTGTTTTTGGAGAATTTTCTCTGCTTCCGGCAGACACAGACACAGCGTTAGACGCCTTTGTTGTGCTTTTCCACCAAGTTAAAAGCAGAAGCCGCTGCCAAAGGCGAAGCTGCAGATGGTTGCACAGAGAAATATTGAGTTTTTCTTTATTGAATTTGATATAAGATTAATAATAGTGTAACTCTCAACTAATTGTGATTATAGTTTTTTTTACAAAATATACATATTTGCAACTTTAAATATTTTTCGATAAATTTGTTACATAAAATATACATAAATTTATTGGAAATATATGATTATTTGTAGGAACTAAAAGGAAATTGGGAAAATTAACAGTAATTTGTAATGTAATAATTTATTAAATACATTTAAAAATGGAGTACTTACACTTTAATATTTATCCTTTTCCTTTTATTAATTTACCAATAAATAACTATCAGTATTTTAAATTTATTTTACAATTTATATTTATTTTGAACATATAAAATATATAAGAATGTATATGTAAATTATGTGATATAAAAATATAAAATCAATGTAAGGGGAACCTCTCATTTCTTGGCAGTGCATCGCTCATAAGAGGCGGGGGCGGGAAGGCGTGGCAGGCGAGGCGTCATTTTGTCTGCGGTTAGATGCGCGTACGTTTTCATGTTTTGTTCGTATTTCTTTTTGTGTGTACTTGCTCCCCGTTCTTTATGCTCTTGTTCTGTTTTATTTTTTCTACTTTTGATTTTCCTATTTTTTTTTTTTTTTGTTTGCTACAGCGATTTTTCCATGTTGGTTTTTGGGCTGTTGCGCTGCCGTGTTTTCCGTGGATTCGCTGTTGTTGCGGTTGCAGCACGTCTGAATGTGTTTATGGCGCGCATATCCGCAAATATGCAATCAGACCATAATCTACTAAATGTCTTTTTCGCTCGCCCAGGACGAAAGGACGACCAAAAGAGAAAAAAGATGCGCATTGTGAATGAAGTAATGCAGTTTGCCACATTTCGCCCATATTTCCCAGCAAATTCACACGTGCGTGCGGCTATTTATGCGTCCTCTGTGCCCAAAGGCTGAGGACACGGCACATTGACCGAAATTAGGCTGTCACTTTTTTGGCATTCGCGCATTAGCTTCGAAAATTCGTTAAAAGTGTGTGTTTTCGTTAGGGTTTGGCTCGTTTCATTATTTTTATGATATCTGTTGCCTACTTTTTGGGGCCCAGCGAAGCGTGCAAGGCTTTGAAGTCCTCCTCGCCGACACAAGGATATTACATGCCGGCAGTGGGTGTGTACGTTCCACTGGGGAGCCAACTGTTGCCCAAGCAAGGAAAAAAGTTTTAAATTGATAATTTAAATGGATATTAGGAGTTTTAACTTGGGAATTATGGAATATATAAGCCTTTTGATTTCGAAAGCGTTGCCAGTCAAAAATTGCTTAAGTCTAGTTAATCACCTGTATTATATTAAATCCAAATATATTAGCATAATTTGAAAAAATTGGGGATTTTAAAAAGGTATTACTTTCATCCCTTTCGAAATCGGGGGCTTATGTACGCACTTATTTTATGTATAGATGTTTTAGTTGTAGTCTTCAAAATAGTTAATTCCCTTTAAAGAATTTTGCTAAAATTAGGCCAAAGATGTAATTTATATTATTTTAAATAGTATAAATTACATCTGCTATCAAAACCCCCTCCCTATACTTGAATTCACCCAACCTTTTAGCTAATTTTAAAGACAAGTCCTGTCCAGAAAGCGAGGGAGAACACACGGAAACAAAACGCAGAGAAAACAAAAAGACGCTGGCAAAATATTTTGCCGCAGACAGCATTAGATATTGTTTTGAGCCGTGCAGACATGGCCGGCTGGCGTTTTAGTTTTAGTTTCTGTAGCCGTAGCTGTTGCTGGCTCCCTTATTGTTATTGTGGAAGTCGGAGCTCGGAACTTGGAGCTAGCAACTCGCAGCCCCAACTGTCTCCTCCCGGACCTGGGCCGTTATTGTTGACTTGGCGCACAATGCGGCCATAAAAAGCTGGCAAAAGCAGCGGCAAACAATTGGGACAATAAAACGGCTTTAAGGAAAAGCACTGCACTTTCGAGAGCAGGCCGCAGATAAAGGCAATTAAAGGATCTTCTGTTTACTAGAGCTCTGTATCTAAATCAAAATCGGAATGGACGGATATGCGACTGGATCAGCGACATTATCGTCCTCACGTGGCATTGAACAAGCCCTTGACGGTCTCGTCGGTGATGTCGATGGCCAGATCGTAGTATCCTAACCGGCGCAGCAATCGTTCTTTGTCCTCGGGCACGCCGTATATGTCCTCGATGGGCATCATGATCTCCGACTCGTTGGGCAGGATTAGCTTGCGGGCGTCCTTGCGGAACAGAGCCACAGCCTTGACCATGTTCGTGTGCGCCCTGACCAGGTGCTGGAGGGTGAGTGTCTTTCGCTTGGCCGACAGCTTCGACTGGATCCTGTCCAGGCGCGAGATCAGGGTGAGCAGTATAAAGCGGGAGTAGCGATCCTTGATCTCCAGCAACGACATCTCGCCTAGCATAAAAATAAAGCAAAATAATGCATGTGGTGTATGTTGATTTTATATCCATCTATCTCACCGCCATTTTCGAGGGGCGGATGCATGTAGAAGTTCAGGATAATGGACACGAAGATCGTGTTGATCGCGAATATCATCAGCAGCATCGCCAGCTGGAAGTAGTCGACGTCCTCCGAGAAGGTCTCTGCCAAGTGCTTCCAGTACATGAGGTCGTTGTTGTGCACCTTCCACTGGTAGTGCAGATAGCCGGTCACCAGGATTCCCAGTCCGCTGTAGATCGCAATGATGGGGTAGTTCACGGTGAAGTAGTCGTGCGACTGCATGCGCAGCATATACCAGGATTCCATTCTAGCTTCCTTGGGCCTTGGTCGGGATCCGTAGGGATCGTCGGTTTATTTAATTTAATTTAGCCAAATTTTGAAGAGTTGGTTCCGAAAAGTAGAGCTCTGTTTGAGTCTTCTGGCGGGTCTACTGAGTTGGCAAAGACATTACATCGAATGTCATAGTAAACTTTTTTTTTTACGTTTGTTTAAGTGAAATGTCTCATTTACTTGCGGTTTGAGTTAAATTTCGAGTGGCAAGACTTTTTATAAGAGTTATTTTCAAGCTTCAAACCGGGTCCCCAGTTTTGTGGATGCCAAACATGTTTTTCTGTTGCAGCTGGGAGGGCCAACATGTTGGGCCTCATGGGTTTGAGCTTTTGAATGCTGGTGGCTGCAAAGCTTGAGTGGTCTTTCCATGGCTCCAACACTCAAAAACCACTTCCCCTTCAACATCGAACCTCGACAGACCTGGGACCGCCCACAACTGCAACGGCAACTGCGACATCCAGCTGCTTAAAGTCTCCGATTTATTATTATTTGTTAAATACCAAGTTTCTAGTTCTTGCTATTTTTTTGGTAGCCCAAGGCCCCTTGCTATCTTGGCTAAATTTTGCTTGCACCCTCCACCGAAACCCAAGCGATTTGAGACGCTGATAAGCTGGGGTAAAAAGCGAGAAAAGAAATCGTAGCATACTTCTGAGCGCAATGCAATTTCGCCATTTTCCGTGTCCACTTTTTTTCGGTGTGTGCTTTTCTTGTTCCTTTTTCTCGGTTCCGTTGCTGGCTTCTTTTCGCCGTGCACTTATTATTGTCTCTTTTGCGTTGACTTTTTTGCGCCAAAGGGGCCAAAGTGCATGCAAAACTGCATTTTGTAGACAAGCCGAAAACCGAAAACTGCCAGCCAAAACGGAAATATTCAAAAATTTTTGTAGTTGTAGTCAGTTGTGGGTGCGGGTGTGGGTGTGGGTCTGGGTGGGGGCGATGCAGGTTAAGGGGCAAGGGGGTGCGCCTCTGTGTGAGTGTGTGCGCGCTAATAAAAACGTAAAATTTAATGGTTACGGAAGGCACTAAAAAACAGGCTCACCGACAGCACCCAACTCGTTGTTGCTGCCCCAGACGCGTTACACTGAACGAAAATCTGGTAACAGAAGTGGAAAATCATGCAATCTTGGCTAAAATAATTAGCTTAAGGGGTAATTTTTGGCTTTGAATTTATAGTTTTGTAAGTTATTTTGGTTTAACATTTTGCTAATGTATCCTTAAATTTAATATATTCCTAAAAATAAAATAAAGGCTTTTAATTCATATTCTAAGATTCTCCAAAAATCCCTAGGGCTTTCAAATAAAATGCAATAAAACTGTTTATGTGCCACATGGATGAATTGATATAAAAAATGTGTTGTTTTTTGCTATGTAAACTTTATTTTTGACACCTTTTTAAGTGATTTCCGATTAAAAAAAATATTTAATTGATTTTCCCCATGGAGACAGATGATTTCTCCCCGTGCACCTGTATTTGCCGCTGCAGTACTGGTGGGGCAGTGGTGTCGGCAGTGGTCTTTGGTTGTGTGAGTAGTGGCGCTGGCGATAACCAAGCAACGAACCACAACCGCACCAAGAACCAAGCAAGGAGCAAGGAGCAAGGAGCAAGGTGCAGGGAGCAGGCAGCAGGAAGCAGGGAGCTTGGGGGTAACCAGTCGATGGGCAAAACTGTAACTACGCCAACCGTCGCCGTCCTTGCCGCTCTGCTCCTGTTTCTGGGGCTGCTCCTCTGCTCCTGCCCCCTCCCCTGCTCCAGCTCCTTGCCGCCGCCGCCGACGCAGTGGAGTGCCCATCCGTGCACGTCAAACGCAGACAACTTGAAAAATGTAGAGACAGCGCCGCAGTATAGTTGAAACACGCCAAAAAATATGCAAAAGTAAAATAAAACAGACACGGGACGGCAGACAGACAAACGCATTTGGGGCCAGCAGAACGGCGGAATGGCAGAGGAAACTGGCGGAAAGCAGGCCGAAACCCAGCCAGGAAGAGCCAGCGGCCAACAGCCAACAGCCAACAAGCAACTACCAACTATAAACAGCCGCCCAACGTTCGACAGTCGAGGGTCGAGGTTCGACATTTGCCGTTAAAGGTTTTCGTTGTTGCTGTTTATACTCGATGTACTCATCTCGGCCAGAAGTATCGAGGTACCAGAGGGTATTGAGGGGTATATTAAGCCTGCCCACTAGAAGGTAGTAAGCCTTAGTAATAGACTAATCAAGAGAACAATTTTATCAATCCATTCATAAAAGGGAACATTTTATAAAATTTGTTTATCATTAAAAATTATATTTTTATTTATTGAATTTAACGTTTAAATTTACGATTTTAAGTCATTAAAACAGGGATCAAATGTTACAATTTAATGATAACTTCAACATAACTTATGAGTCAAGTGAAAAGTTAAATAGATTCTAAGAAGAAAGACAGTATGTCCCTAATTTCTATGAATTTTATTAGCTTCAAATACAGAAATTATTTTAAATAAAACCTCTATTTTGTTCAATTTACATTATTTTAACTTCATTAATATATTGATATAACGTAGAGGTTCAATTATAACTTCATAAATGTATTTATTCCTGACTGCATTAAACTCTTTTTAGAGGTAAAAAAGAAATGTTAACGATTTCTTAGATTAAAAGGATTTATATTAGTTAAGTTTAACTTTAAGTTAGTTTAAGAATATTCAAAACATAAAATCCCTCGGGTATTTACTGCTGTAGATACTTTTACTTGGATACTTTACTTTTCTATTTCTGCCAGCCAGCCATTCGTAAGGAGTGTCCTTGTCCATTCAGTATTTAGGAGTCCTTGCTGCGCCTTGCTGTTGCTGGTGACTTTTGGTTTCCTTTTTTTATTTGTATTTGGCAGCGCATTGCACAATATTTTGCAGCAGGCAGTTTTTGTCCCGGTTGAATTTTTTCCAAGTGGGAGGACGAGGCGAGCAGGAGCAGCTCCCTGACGTTGTCCACTTGACAGCAGAAGTAGTGGGAACAGGACCAGCAGTTGTGGGAACGGGTCGGAGCTGGAGTTGAAAAGTCAGTTGTCGCTGGGAGCGAAAGTTATGCTGAATTCGGAGAGGTGTGTGTGCGTGCGTGCGGCATGCATCGGGACACTCGCTCGTTTGTGTGGCAAAGGACTCGTAACTGAATGGACAGCAATTTGCGCGGCTAAACGGGTCGACAAAGGAGGATCCTCCTGCTGCAGGACCCACCCCTCGTTTGGCCACTGCTACTGTAATTAGGTTTGTCGCTGACCAGACGCAAATGGCACCGAATCGAGTCAAAGTCACCGCGACTGGCCCAAAGTATGCTGTAAATAATTCACAATTGCGCGCCACATTCGAATTTCGCACTCGCACCAGCGCTGCTCGTCCTCGCCGTCGCTCCCTGCATGGCGGAAATGTTTGCCTTGTTTACAGCGCAGTGCATAAATTTGCAATTGCACGCATTCGCCATCGCATACAGATACAAGTGCAATGGTGCGTGCCTTTCCGCAGGGGCGCACCGGCAAGGGGGCAGTGCCGGGCCGGGCAGGGCAGTCAAATTAGGTCTACTCCCGGACAAAAGTCCGACAGCAAATTTTCGTAGCTAACAGCATTTTCAAGTTTTATCGTTACGTGTGAGAGAGCGGGCGTAGTAGCCGTGCGATTTGGGGGTTGCAGTCCGCGGTGCTCGTCGGTGTCCTTGGCACAGGCATTGTATTATGCTCGGTCCGTCCAGTCGTCGCGCATCGCACGCATACACACTCGGCGAAAACTTGGACAGGATTTGGTGTGAATAAGGGACTCTTAAAAATGTGTGTTTTATTCAAATACTAAGGCAAAGATGCGATATTCGGATTACTTTGAAACCAGCGAGTAAGTTTAACGAGATACTGATAATTCAGCGAGAAAGAAAGCAAGTTATCCCTAGATGGATTTATGACTCATTTCATCTTGTTAGTTTCCACTCTATTGAGAGACCCAAAGGGTGGCAGCATCGATTTAAAATGTACCGAAATTCTCTTTTTTCGATTTTTCCTACTGTCATATGTCTATCTTTAGGAACTAGAGCCCACTAAAACCCCACAAGTCACGAAAAATTTTACGAAATACTTCCTTTAAGTAAAAATATGCCTAATAAATACATTTGTGCGAATGTACTCTGGATAAAAATTAATTTATAATAAGAAGATAAAGATAAAAATAAGAGTTACTATACATTAACTCCACTTACATCCACTCGCTCCTTGAGACACGCTAAAGTCTAGTCTCGAACCTTACTCGACTGTAGCTTTCTTACTTTTATTATTGTAATTGAATTCCTTTCTTTGTATTTCCTTTCTAAAATTATTTTGAATTTCTTACTTAATATAAAGTGATATTTTCAATATTATTACATAAACGAAATTAAAATACATTCTTTATTACCACAAAACAATGATATTTTTTGTGCACTTAAGCTTCAAATTTAAATACATGTTTTGAATATACTAAAGCAGTCTAAAAATATATTTTTTTTCCTAATACATGCTGATAAGCAATAAAATAAAGTTTCGAATGCTTTTTTGTAAATGTACAGCTGCTAACGCGAGCACGGACCTCGCCTAGCCTTGTCTATTTAGCCGCCTGCATACAAAATGCACATAAATTGTCGTGTTCCTAGAGCAAGGAGGGGCGGCCAAACCGGGGCAGGGATGGCTAAGGACGAGGGAGCCAAGGGGGCATGGTGGCTCCATGGCCATGTGCCGAGCATATTTATATTGATTTTCGCGCCTGGGATTGGCATTTGGGGGCCATGGCATGCGTCGGGCCGCCAGCTTGTTGTTATGTACTTTGGCTTTTCAATTTCGGCTCGTTTTCCTCGTTTGCTCGCCCATTCACATCCCTCTCTGGCTCGTTCTTTTTTTGTTATTGTGTTTTGTGGGTGCACAATAAATTGAGCCGAAATTGCATCAGCGAAATTAACAGTTTCATGTACGTTAATAGACTTTTTGCAGTGTCCCAGCACCAACTGGCAGTGCGTGGTCCATGCCTGCGGGTCGGGAGTGGAAATGGCACTGGGACTGGGACTGCGACTGGAACTGGCAGTCGGCTTGTGGCGGCGGTTGTGGGATGGATGTGGATGCTGAATGTTGGCGGGGCTGTGGGGCACTGAGCCCATTAGGCTGGGGCTTTTTAATTATGGCTAAAGGAGCATTTGCTGCCGCTTAAAATTAAATTTCCGCTTTAGGAGTAAATGCAGGCAGTGGCTGCTTAATTCAGCATTAGCAGTGGCTTAAACAAAATGAATTGATAGCTGCAGGTGTTGATATTCTGGCAGTGATTTTGGTGAGCAATTATTGTTATCAATAGTATAGCTTTATACATTCATTGGGCATAAGTTCACAAGAATTCTGTATTGTTTTTATAATTCAGTCATGAACTATTATAATACTTTAAGTATACAATTTTGATATGAGTGGAATAATGCTTCTCACTAGGTTTACTAATGCAGGAAACTGCTCAATCTAAAGTATTAACTAAGCATTTTTGCAACATTCTAATAACTATTTTAAAATAATTTTCGTTTATTAAAATATCTAGCATAATAAAATATATAAATACACTATTTGATATTGACTACAAAATGAAGAAATTATTAATGCAATTATCTTTCAATGGTCTTTAAAATATTTATATAAGTTTAATATAATTTAAATTTCCCTACATTAAAGAAAAATTTTAAGATGTAATTTAAAACATGTTTTGAAGGACTTGTGTACTTATTAATAAATTTAATTTATTCCGTAATTAGTTCCTCAAAGCTAAAGCTCCAGTTGAAACATATCTGACTCCATATGTCACCTATAAATTTCCACCTCAATTTCTCCGTCCAAAAACAAGCAACTTTAAATCCAAAGCATGGTTGCGGATTGCACAAATGGAAGTATAAATCATTCGAATCGCATAAAGCAAGAAATAGACACACAATGTGCGTTATTATTCTCAATGCTGCTGTGTGGCTCATTAGGTCGCCGGGTGGCAATATTCCTGCCCGATCCGGCGCCCCTGCTGGCCCCCAGTCCTCTTCAATTCAATCCACTCTCATCCGGGAGTGCAACATTTTGCATGGCTAATTAATCTGGAGGGATACCCGGATGCCGATGTTGTTGCAAGTAGCAAGTTGCCAGTTGCTAGTTGCTGCACATTAAAAGTGTGCAGCTTCGGCAATTTCTGAAATTTCTGAAATTTTAATATGGCAAAACGAACTAACAATAACCAAACCACTTAGTTACTTCTCGCAGCCATGGCTAATTTGCTTTGTTCAGCTGCTCCTGCTCCTGCTTCTGCTCTGGCTGCAGCTCCTTCCCCTGATCCGAAGCTGGAAAATGGAAATGAAGTTTTCCTCCGGAGCCTGGTAAAAGCAAGTTTCGGTAGCCACTTGAAATATGCAAAATTTGTAATAACCTCAAGAAGGAAGTAGCACGAGATTGAGATTGTGGACTGGCAGGACCTCTGGGGAAGGGGGGGACGAATTGCCGAGGGTTGGCGGCGGCAAGGACGAAGAACGAATCCAGGCAACGGACGCACGCAATCGGCAACGTGTCGCATTTGTAGTTAGACATAATTGTTAATTACCCGAAACCATTACCACATTAAAGGCCATAAAATGCAACACTAATTGCTTTATGCCACCTCGACTAGTCAGGGCAATGCATGGAGAGAAAATTCGACTAATAGATGAATTTTGGATCATTTTTAAAGAATAGTAAATAAAAATAATTTTTTATATAATATAAAATGCTAAGTATGAAAAGACTTTGTTTTTCCTTTATTGTAATAGGACCCGATATTGTCAAAATCTCAAAAAAAGGTCCTAATACTCGAGATCTTTAATTGTCATCTCTAGTCTTTGTTATCAGTCTTCATTTAAAAGCCTTTATTTTTCTCTAGTCTTGAGCTATTGTCTGGCTAACTCCTTGAGGCAAATCCTGATTAATCACGACTTAAATAATATAGAAGTATTTAATGGTATTTGGTTAATTACCCCAAACTCTCAACCGATTTCTTGCTGTGCACCAGGCTCGCTTAACACTGGGCGAACAGTTTCTATTTGATTATGCAGCCAATGCTCCTTTGTTCTGGTTCTGGTCGGACTCCTCCTGGTTCGAGTGTGCTTAATGTGCGCCTGTAACGTAATATGCGGCAGCAACAATAGTTTCGGCCTCATCATCATCCTGCCGGAGTACAGCTCCTTTTTTAGCTGCAGGACTGCGGGAGTACATGGTGCTACAGGACTACAGGACTACAGGACCATAGCTCATGCTCATGCCATGCCAAGCAAACATTGCCATTCGGCGGCAGTCATCGTCGCCAAAGCTGCACATGCCGTATGATTAATATTTCAAAATTACACTGACATGCAAAGTGTCAACTCATTTCGAGAGACGAAGCCGCCGGCAGCACTTGGCACTTGGCAGGCGGCCGTCGGCACACCGGCACTCAGGCACCCAGGCACTCTGGAGTGCGGACTGTGTTGAGTCCTGACTGCCCACCTTGCCGCCACACACACTCAGTTAGAGCACAAAGCGCTGACAGGAAAAATGGTGAAAACGTTTTGTAACAATTCACTCGCAGGTGGCCCTCGGCGGCTCCAAGCGGCGGGGGGATATCAGCGAATAGTAGGCGTGAAAATCGTGAAATAAGTGAAATATTTATTAGCCCGGCACATCGCCAGTCACGCGTTCGGGGCACGCGATTAAATTGAAATTACTGCCAGCAGAGCAGTCCCGAAAGGTTATCCCAGTGGGCGTGGCGTTAATTTAATCGAATTTATAAGCACCTATGTGCTACGTCTTGATAACGCAATCACATTCACATTTACTCATGCGCAGCCACCAGTTCCAGCAAAAAGTCATACGAAAACAATGGAGAAAACGTGAGGGAGCCACGAATAATGAAGAAGGAACTGGCTGGGGGCAGTATAGTGGCAGCAGGAGCATGAGCAGGAGCAGGAGCAGGAGCGGGAGGCGCAGGGACAGGAGCAGCTACATCAATGCCAAGCGTTAATCGATTATGCTTGCTGACTTACATAATTGCATTTTTCCCATTTCACCAGTTGTGATTGGAAACTAAAAGCAGAGGAAACAATAATCGAAAGAACTATAGTGGAAGGTATATGGCCGACTAAGTGTGCTCTATAATTTGAGAACTTCGATTTAAATGTCATTGGTATAATTTACTAAAAACAAATTGTAAATGAGGTAAGTTTAAATTCCTTCTCGCGAAGCTTATAGTTTTCTAAGCTAATAATTTATTTGTATACACATTTAGGTTACCAATTTCATTAAAATAATATTTAAATAAACGATTATTGGGTTTGATTATATAGTAATAATAGAATGTATCATGAAACAGTGAACATTACAGTCCTTTTCGCTCTTTAGTTAAATTTGTTGTCAACTGAACCATGTTTAAAAACTAGCGTCTTAAAAGCCACTTTAAAAAATTGAAATATAATAAAATAAATAATTAGAAAATCTGCTTAAGTACCACAAAAATATTTGTATTATTTCACCCTGAACTTCGTTGGATATAAATTGAGTTTAAAGCAAAGACGTGGCACACAATAATTGCATAATTGTTTCTGCAATTTAATGACTTCATTAGTAAAACTCAATGGTTGACAGTCAGTGGTTTAGTTTTGAGAATCCCAAAACCACACATGACAGCATTATTGCGGCAAATGCATTGATTTATTCGATATGCCTATCTCTGGGGCAGCAGACTCCGTCGTCCTTATGGCAACCGAAAAGCAGCAACCGCAACAAGGCTAAGGATAAGTCCGAGTGAAGCGTTTTTAATTGATTTCTCCTCTCAGGCCTCGCCACATCCGCATTTATCAGCCTGCCATTCTGCGGCTTGTCTTGCGTAACTGATCAGAATTGATGCCACTGATTTATATAATCTGCCCAACTAATCTCATCCAGTAGTTGCCCCCGAGCCGGCTCGCAATTAACACGACTCAACGCGCCCACACAAAACGCCGAAATGGCAAAAGGCAAATGGTAAATGGTGAACGACGAATGGTAAATGCTAAACGGCAACTGGCAAAATGTATCCCGATCCCAATCCCAATCCTTTCGGGACTGAAATATTGGCCTAGCGATTTGACATATTGCCAACAAAGGAACTCATTATCTGTGCATTAAAATGGGACACGGCCCGCTCTCCGTTGTTTGTCCTTCCTGTTGTTTTGGTCTGGGGGCTCCCTCTGTCCCTGTGTGTGTGTCACGCTTATAAAACACATTTATCATAACTAATCCTTTGGGTTTTCGGCTGCCATACCGCCCCGTCCTCAGCCGGATGCGGATACGCCCCCATCCCCTGTCACGCCGGCACTCTGCCACCACCATGATAAAATAACACAAGGTAGTCTCGTCGGCAAAAGTTGTCCGTTATCTATACCATACATGAGTGCGAGTGTGCGTCCGCACACAACCTTTCACTTAACAAGCACGAGCGCACCGAACGTTAACGGACTGAAACCGAACGAAAAGGCACACGACGAGACTACCTTGTGTTATTGTATCATGGCCACCACTGCTCTGTCACCGATAACACTTTGAATAATAAATAAATACAAACAACGACATTTTTGGCAAAGGCAACTGCCAGACGGCCACACAACGCCAGGCGATTTTTAATGCAAACGATTATCATGTAAGGCAATATAAAAATAAATTGCAAGCAGCCAGCAAAAAGGAGAAAAATCAGGAGCAGCGGCGGGACATGGGAAAAGGGATGTCGGCTTTCAGATTGGTTCCCTTGGAGTATACACAGGGGAAAATGATAGAAAAAGTTAAAGTTTTTTCAATATATTGTATGTGCCAAGTTAAAAAAATAAACTAAGTGGCACATGTATCTAGAGCTAAATTAAGATTATAATGAAGCCATTATCAGGCTAACAAATGTGACTCTTTAAGGACAATATTTATATCTTTATCAGCTTGTAATTTTTATGTAATATCATGTACATATTTTTTTTGAGCAAGGGGTACTTCTGTCCAATTAAAGGCTCTCAGTATTGTTTAATTTTTTCTTCTGTGCATAACTCCTGCTTCTGATAGGCATCGGAGTCTAGGCTGGCAAGCTCCCAGGCCCGGCTAATAACACACAAAAGGCAAAAGGCGACACTTTAGCCCCAGAAACGGAGGCCAATCGAGTATCGCCTCCGCCGGCGAGTCCAAACTCCATCCAGCATCATCAGTTCCAGTTCCAGCGCCTGCTCCTGCTCCTGCTCCAGCTCCTGCTCCTTCTCCTGCTCCTTCTCCTGCTCCTGCTGTTGCTATTGCCTTTTGGCAGCATTTAAATAAATTTCACACGTACATATAGACCAGCGGTTAGAGCCCGTCGAGAGGAAGGGAGCGCCAGGGGAATTCGCTGGGGAAATACTCACTGGCACACACAAGGCACAACCAATGCTGACTGTATTTCTGCTGCTGCTGCTTCCAGTCCCGGCCTTGTTGCTGTTGGCGACAGCACTTGGCTCGAACTGGCCTGGTGGCCATTAAAGCCAATTGCCCACAAAATCATGCCCGATATCATAATTGCTCTTCGTGGTTTTCACACCCTGTAATCCAGCAGCTGTACATGGGGCATACTTGTTGTAGATGTGAGCGATCTTGTAAATACAATTACAAGGGTTATAACTATGTATTTTCTATAACTCTTCTGCCTTATAAGGTTATATTTTTAGAATTATTTTGTTAGTTTTAATTCGGAATTGTATAGGATTTTACTTGTTAGAAAGATTTCAAACATTTCAAACTTGCTAAATGTTTAGTTAAAGAAACAACAAATAAGAATAGCTAGTATAAATTTAAACTGTCAGATTTATTTAAGTAAATTTAAATATATTTTTTACTTGTCACAGTATCCTAGAGGACTACATATCCCCTGTGATGCTGGTGCCGATGTTCAGCATCGTTTAGTTAGCGCCAACGGGCGATGCGATGGCCAAGCGAGTTGGACGAGCGGACCCCGGGCGCTTGGCGCTTGGCTCATATAAAATATTGTTTATTCAGTCCGAGGGATCGAGATGGCGAGAGTCGTACGTACTACGTATAGTAAATCGCAGAGGCGATAAATTTAAACACTTGTTGTAGTTGCTGGTGCAAAAATTTATTAGAAACACTTTGCGGTTGTGTTGGTTTTTTGCATGCGTAGCCGATGGCCCTATTAACGTCTCATGGTCAGTTGCAGTTTTATTGAATTTGCGACACCGAGCCATGGTATACGTCCTTTGATTCTTACATATATGCTGGGCTTCCAAAAGCAGGTCAGCATCAGGGAAAAATAAGGGATTGTTTAAAATCCCAGTTAGCTAGGGAAAGCCTTGAATCAATAGGATAGCGTATGTTGAATTATATTGATATAATTATTACAAGCCTGTTGTTTTCTGACATTTTTGCTGGAAAAATACATATGTTCCGAGCATTATGTGTTATTTTACGATCCGCATCAGCCATATCAAGTTGCCAAGAGAAGTTCAAAGGCTGAGAGGAGCTCCCATTTCGTTTGTTTTCGCCACTTGAATTCGCGCCAAGTTAATTAACACTAACTGCCCTGGCCCTAAGGACTGGGGCCAAACTAAACAAGGAGGTTTCCTCGAATGCTAATGAAACGTTCGCTGCATAAATTTAATTGTTTATCTGCCGTCTGAGCTGGCTAAGGGCCAGAACCCGCCAAATGCCTTTTGGCCAGCATCGTGTGGAGAAAGAGTCGGAGATGGAGCAGCCCCAGTAGGAGTCGGAGAAGGTGCCGGAGATGCTCCAGGAAACGGGAGTGGAGTGTCGGATCGGATCGGAGGCAAAGAACATATGGCGCACGGCTGTTTGGCAAGTCATTGGCAATGCCGATGCCACGATGATGACTTTTAAACTTTCTATTAAACTATAACAGCGATGATAGATGAATAATAAAAGCGCCAAATACATAATAAAAAAGTTTAGCGTCATTGGCGACAGGCGGTTAGCTTTCGTTTCGTTTCGTTTCGTTTGGTTTGCCTTGGCCTTCCCTGCCACTTCGAGGCCCATCAGCAGCCAGCTTCGTTCCCTTCAAATCAGTCAGCCATATTTGTTCAGGGAAGTTGCACTGTGAAGAAGAGTCCTTGAAGTTTATCCTGGTAGTATATTTATTACTTCTTAAAATGGAGCTTTTTAAATTGCAGATGTAGGTCAAAAATACATATTTCATATGCAGTTTAAAAGGATGACCAGGCTTAAACTTTGAGAAACTTTAACTTCACACCTGGGAATCAATTACCAAAGGTAGAAATATATTTTCATATCCATATTTAGGAGTATAATTAGTTCTCTCAGTGCATAGGGGAGCATCGGTGAAGGGCAATTGTGCTGCAGACGAAGACTGATGCTGCTGCATTTGCGGTGAGAGTGCGTGCCTCGCATAAGTTAGGAACGGTAACTGGCGGCAGGACGAAGTGGCAGGAGCGGCTGGAACTGAGCCTGCCAGGCAAACTATGGCCGGGAAGCACAGCAGATCGAACAGATTGATGAGTTGTTGAAAAATGGCAAACTTAAACAACAGTTCCGCGCCGCAGAGGGGCAGCCGGGGCGAATGACTAACGACGACGAGCAGTGAGCGCGGCCCTTGTGCGAAATTCCACATTTGGTTAGCATATTGGGTTCAGCACGGACAGAGATAAACCCACGGGCATGGGTATGGTTGAGGTTCCAATACACGGAGGAACAATAACTTTGAAATGGGGCATCAATTTCGTATTTTTTCAAACTAATAAAAATAACACACACTGGCTCATTTTTTACGATGAGCGAAAAACAAACCAAAACATGGGCCCAGCTTTTAGTCTGAATGGCTACATTAATTTCATTGAGACTGTAATTATAAACGACACCAAAATGTTTTATTAAATAATAGTTTCCATTTAATGGCAAATATATTTATGAAAATTATTTATGTGGAGCTACTTACAAAAGGCATTGGATGTATAGGGGAAAAACGTCGATAAGTAAATTATCAAAAATTAAAACGCTTAGGGATGATAGATAGTATAGATGTATCAATAGTTTAATGATATTTGACTTCAATGCCAAATTTAATTGGTAGAGATATATGTGCAATAATATTTATATCAGGAAATTTTTAAATTATAATGAATGTTTATACTAAGCTTTAAAGACTTTAATAAATGGAACATAGGTAATATAGACATTTGATGTTTAAAGTAAATAGTATAAAGTGAAAAGTATTTAATCGACTTTTCCATGTCGAATAAATTCTTAGCTTAAATATAATACAAATAAATTGATCAAGTTAAAAATAACAGAATAAAGTTTTTAATATAATTTATAAATCAAAATGTTATTTAAACGCAATTTCAATTTAATTTAAATTCAAGAAAATGGGTCTAATATATATAAATGTATTAATAAGATAACTTATTTATTTTACAAGTTAAAGTTAAAATAATCACAACAATATGAAATTTAAAAATTAACTCAATAATAATAATATATATACATTTTTTTTAAATACCCGAGCTATTTTCGATCTTTGTTTTCCTTGCTCTGCTCTGCTTTAAGCGGGTCCAGCTCAGAGTTGTAAATCATATTTTCCAAAACTTATTCTCGGGGAACATCGGGATCCTGCAGGATCGGCAAGCAAAGAAGGATACCCCGGCAATAGGTTTTTAATCTAATTAATCCTCGAATCGAATTCAATAAATTAATCAGTTTGGCCCTAAATGGGTTGTCCGGCTGGCGATATGCAAATCGTTTAATCAAAATGTAAATGTAAATGCGACAAATTAAAATGTTCTCGTCAGGAGTCGCCGGCGTGCAGACATTTTGTAAATATTATTATTACATCTCTTTATTTTTTTGTTTGCGCTTTGCATGTGTGTCCATTTATTTATATTTTGTGGGGTCGTTTATAATTTTTTCGTACCTTTTTACGGCTGCATGGCTATAAATTTGCATTTAAATCACCGCCAACCCCGAAAAGCGAGGCCAATTGGCTGTGGGTTATGGGCTTTGTCTGTGTCCGTGTGGGCTGTCCTGGTTTTTCGGGGTCCGTTCCCGGCGAGACAAAGGGGCAGCCCCTCGTGTTATTAACCACAAAGTGTCACATGATTTTATTTCGTTTGCATTTCACCTGCAGCTTGCTTTTTGCTCTCCTGCCCATTATTTTCGGGCTGACTTCGGTCCGATGTTAAGCGCTGATAAGCTCCAAAGGACATTTCGCAACATAAAATAGCCGTAAGTAGCACTTGTCTAGCTAGCGAGTTCGAGTTTCGAGGAGCCGGGACCCAGGACCCAGGACCAAGTCCTGACAGCCGCGACTCCTTGGACTTGGACTGCACTGCAGTGCAGTTAGCCGAGTGCAGCTGGGATTGCAATCGCCATAAAGTGCGCCGCCGGTCGTCGTCGAGGGCAAAATTGAAGTGCAAATAAAACGGCGAGCAGTTCGCTGCATGCATTTTCGTTGGAATCCATTTTTTCGGGAGGAACACTCCACCGTTCGTCGCATATTTCAACAAATTTTTTACTGCACTTTGCAGTTTGTGTACTGGGAAAAATAATATACTTAAAAGGGAAAGTTTTTTACTATAATTTTTACTTAATAATTGGATATGTAGCTGTGTCAGATGAAAGTATAAGAATCGGATCGGATTTATTCAAATCGAATATCGTTTAGACATCACTCCTTACTTGAAATGCAAAAAAAACGGTGTGTACTTATAATTCACAGGTACATTTTCATACCAATGATTAAGTTTAGTATAATAATTTATGAAGGACTTTTAGTAAAGAACATAAATATAGTAGTTTTAAATACATTTATTCTAATATTATTTTATTTAATATAATTATAAATACTTATCAATTTCATCTTGAGTACCATTTCTTTTTTTAAACTCGTATCTTTTTGATAATGCTTCAAATTTTCTTTAGGTGCTTCCCCTTTTTGTGTCGCTTAAATGTCAGTGAAACAAGTCAACGGAAATGGTCGGAAAGTATTTTGTTTGTTATGCTAAAATTTAATGGCTCAGGAAGTCGTATTAAAGAGCAGCAAAGCCAAGACAACACCAACATCAGCTATGAAAATAAATAAATAATACGAAAATGTGTACGGATTGGAGAAAAAAAGAAATGAGGTAGTAAGAAGGAGAGAATGGCAGTCAGACAACGATTTGTTGTTCGATTTATTCAGCATATTTTCATTTATTTCACGTTTGATTGATTATTGCTAGGCATCCGGCCGACCAATCCCATCCAATCATGCCAGCCTGGTGTGAGAAACGGTTTTTGTGATTTTAATTTTATCCGTACCATTTTTTGTTTAAACTTTTTTGCAATGGCCTCTCTTCTTCTGTTGGGGCTATTTTAGATTGTAAAAATATTGCGTGATTTCTCGTAAACTCCAATGTTTATTTTATGCAAATTTCTTAAATTAAATCGAATGCGAAAAAGTGCCCCTCGAGTGCATAAATCTGTAAATTATACAGCGGACTTTAATTAGCTGCCATTTGTTGTGATATCCAGTTGCATAATGAGCTTTGATTCCGGCTTCTTTTTGGAATAATCTCAATAAGTAAAAATACGGGCATCTGTACGGTGTTCATTTAAATGATTATCAATGCGAATATTAAGCAAAATGATTACGGAGTTAAGAGCTGTACGAGGTAATTCCTTAATAAAACCAGAAATATATTGTAGAAAAAGTAACAGCAAAAATGTGTTACTGATCCAAGGATATGAAACGATATATAAACTGTGAAAAATGAAAAGGCAATCTATTCAGAATGCTTATTGAACTTCCTCCTCGAGACTCGCCTTTTCGTCCTCTCTGTTGCCATGGCCATTGCCATTGCCATGTGGCAGTGATGTTTATCAATATATCAGGATAAATAAGCCATTTTCGATTCGATTCGGTGGCATATGCACTTGTCACACATCTGCATCGCAGACTCGAGAGTCAGTCCAATCTAATGCTGCACGTTGTGACACATTCGAGGAGTCAGCAAAAAGCCTACCAGGATAGCCAGGATAGCCGAAATTGAGTTGGAGCAACCAGGAAGTCCTCCGCCAAGCCAAGCCATGTATGCTGCATGAATGTGTGTGTGTGTGTGTGTGTGTGTGTCTAAATGGGGACGAAGGATATGCCCCGAACTATGCGCATCGCTTTATTTGGGCACGTGCTGCTCGTCATTTAAGAGTTTTGTCTGCACTTTCGTTGCTGGAATTTTAAAATATTTTCCGTGCCAAATGCCTGCGTGGCTTTTACTTTTCGTCGTCCTTTTGTCCCAGAGCCCACTCGGGCCCCTTAACCCCCTAGTGCCCGTGTATTGTGTGTGTGGCCACAATATGACTGTTGCTGCATATATACCACATACTATATATGCACATATAAATGTGTGCGAATATATACACAAAGTCCTAACAAAGTGCCCAAGTGGAATGCAACATTGTTGCTCCTCCACAGCATTCAGATGTGGCGGCATTTTCTATTTCCATCTTTGTTTTTCCCATTTTTTAGTTGCCTCCATTTCTCAGTCGCCGCGCCGAGCGCCGTCATTTCCACTGACTGCGTTTCATTTGCCTTTTGCAAAGGACCCGCTCGCTCCGCTCGGCCTGGCCTTTTCCCGGCCACTTTCCCGACTGAGACAGACGCTTCACCAGTAATTTGGTATGCCTTTTGTTGCCTGCCACAGATCCTGTCCCCAGTACTACTCCATTCCCCTTCATTCTAATACCACTAGGAGTAAAAATCAGGAGGTTTCCTTAGTCCTGGCTCAGGAAAATAGCTCATAGGTTTTGACGAAATTTAAAGAAATTAATATAAAATCATATTATTTGTTGGCAAAAAATATATATGCTTCTAAGTAAATATATTTTAGTTTTGAATTTTAATCAAATTTTTCGATATTACCTGGTAGTTGTACCTTAAACAAAATATAATAAAAAGCTTACAAGAAATCAATGGAAATACTTTCATAAAGAGCAGGTGAATATATGTTAAATAAAAAATTGTTACATTTATATTTGTTAAAAATATAAAAAAAAATATTTTTTTGTTTCCTTTCCTTTTCTGAAGGTACGTGTATAAAATATTTTTACTTTCGTAAAAGTGTTAAGACTACAAGACTTTTTATTCTTTAAACGAAACATAAGCACAATCTGAACACATGAAATAAATACAAACTTTAAATTTAATTTACAATTTGTTTTTCAAGTAAATATATATTTAATTTCACATCTTCCTTTGTTTTTTTCAGTGCAACCTCCATTCCCTAACGCTCGACTGCAATAAAAAACTATTTGCGCTTTTAATTTGAATTACAAATTTTGTTCGGCGGATACAAAAAAATAAAGCAAAAAAGGGAAAAATGTAATCGAATTGCCGGGCATATGTAGACGTGTTTATCCGCCTGGTTTAAGGACTCAGCCAGCTGGCTTCGACTCGATTTCAGCGCTTTAACACTCCGCCGGGTGTCGGGTGCGGAGCGCGGAGTGCCGAGTTCGAATTTAATTGACTGTGCTGGCCGTATTTACATAGCCCGGCTGTCTGGCCGATTGCCGTTAATTGTGCCGCTGGCACATTATGGCCACCGGATATCCACTCACACTCGGGACACTCACACTCTGGCGGCCGGGCATTAAACTTGCATGCGCTATGACATCATTGTTGATGCTGCAATTACCAAATCGCCACGCACACAGGCTCACCTCTGCAAATACTCGGGCAGCCAGGCTCTTTGCAAACACTCGTAGTTCATGTTCGCACAAAATCGTTTAGATTGCTAAATAATAGTGACAGACCTTTTCCAATCGCCACCAGATATTGTCAATTGTTTGCAGTTGCTCCCGCCCGGAGGATGTTCGAAATAACCGAACCAATGGAACATTTTATTTACACTTAGCGCCACTCTTCTGGGTTTTGGATTTAATTGAACACGGTCAGTAGTGTATAACTTAGGCCCATTGATGTGCCAACCAATTAATTGTAATTGCAATATCTGTGACTAACAATTAATTGTTAGGCGAAGCCTATCTATAATTATTATTTTAATGCCATTTTGGTTAATTGACGTATTAATAAAATGTTTTTTGATGGCTTAAGCTATCTAATTGCGATTCCTAAATATTTTCCGCTCGTTTTTATAGTGATTTCATAATGAGTGCCATTAAGTCAGAAATGGAATTTTTGATTGCCTTGCACAAGTACAATATGAAATTTGCAATACAAATTGTTATATAATATTGAAAACCACTTTTTGAATCTGCGAATGAGATTTAATAGATGGATTCGAATTTTTAGTTGTTTTTCCTATCCGATAGTTTAAGTAATTCCTTTTATTTCGAACCTAAAATTATAAGTTTAAATGTTATGTTGATCGATTGCTTACAAAAGATAATAAATATAAAATAAGAAATACAAATAAAAATGTATATTAATCATTGAAATAATTTACATTATATATGTATGTGGTATATTAATCACAAATTTTTAAATAATTTACATTATGTAATATACTTAAACCAAATTTAAGTTAGAACCAAAAGTCTCCATCTTCCGATTTCTAATTCATGAAGAGCAATAAAAAATGAAATTTGAAGTGGACGCTTGTCTGGTTTCGAACGAGGCCTGCCTGCCTGATGACCAAACCTCTGGAATACATTTTTTACCGTACCTTTTTTTATCCTTGTGCGGAGCTGGAGGCACCCGGAATAAACAGTTAAAAATGCCGCAAAAGTGCGCATACGACACGTTGTACGAGGGCCGCTGTCGTAGCTGGGAGCAAACAAGCACGAACACTTCGAGCAGGACGAAGACCAACGACACCCTCCCCCTCCGTTGCCGCAGGATCCTCGGGAGCCCGACGCCCTCGCAAAACCGTAACAAGTGTCGCGGCAAACAAGGATGGCAGCGCGCTCCGGGATGGGGAGCGCCAGGATGTGGGGCGTCCTTTTTCTGCAAGCGAACCGAACTGGTTGCAGTTCGAGCTGGGGGTTCGAGTTGGCCGAGGACGAAATGGTAACGGCACTCGGGCTCATCGCACAGTTGGCTGTCGTCCTGCGGCAGCGCTGGTTGTGTGCGCTGGTCCCTTGGATTCCCCCAGGATTCGCACACTCAGCTTGGTGGCTTGGTGGACTTGAAAAGTGTTTAGTGTGCAACCGAATGGAGAGAAAATAAATATCCCAGAAGTGGTTAAAGTTCCAAAAACTGAAACTGTTCAGGACATTATGGTGTGCGAAAAAAATAAAATAAATAAAACTGGAACGAAAATAGAAATAGAGTGAGAAAGGGACGTTTGCAGGATGACTACGACAATGGCTACGCCCAAGGCCTAGGCAAGTTAAACGCCCACACACAGACACACTCACACACACACACAGGACGGCGCAGCCACGAAAACAGGACACACCGCCTGGCAAATGACTTGTTTTCGGTTCTTAAATTGTTTTATTTTACTGCGCCGTTGTCCTGCGGCCATTTTCTTTTATTATTTAGCGCGTTTGTCCTGCGGAAAGTGTGGCCACGAACTCCTGCCATATGTTGACTCCCCCCGTTCGGTGTGTGTATGTGTGTGTGTGGGAGTACTTGTCGTCCTTTTTTTGGGGGCACTTAAAAAAAAATATACAAAACAAAATAAAGCAGCACAAAATCAAGCGAACGAAGGAGAACTCTATCTATCACACGGACGAGCGACGGTAAGTATCCTTTGACGATGCGGCTTAAGCTGCCTTGTCACTCGCCACTCATTGCTAATTGATATGTGTAATTAAAGCGACTGTCAGGCATTTACCGCTCCAGCTCCGGCTGTCAGCTGCAGCGTAATTATAATAAATCAACTCCATGCAAATGCACTCGCCCGATGATAAATAGTTGCGAACCCAAACACCTGACACTCTTTGCAAACATTACCATAGCGAGGCGAGCCTTTAAATTAATTATGTCCCCATTCCGCCGTATTCAAGGGTTACGGGTCCCGGGCTCTCGACTTGTATGCGTGTTCAGGTTGCCATTTCCGTCGCTTCTCGCCAAGTGTCGCTGCTCCGAGCGCACGATAGACCATATCCTGGTCTCCACTCCACTCCACAGCACTCCACTACTCCACTACTCCACTCGACTCCCGATCCCGATTCCATGTCTGCCCGAATGCAATCAACTGAAAACTGCTGCGCGGATTCCTAGCCGAGGGTTGCATTGGGGTATACACATATATCCGGTCTAACTCGGTCTCGACACGGTCTCAGCTCCCCCGATATATCCCCATCAGGAAGTAACTTCAGTTCATGTCGGTCTAGTTTTATCCCCAGTCGTGTTGGGGTTCGCAAATTGCATTCTTGGCATAGTGTTTCCCACAAAGAACCCTAATTAATGTGGCTATAATTGAATTTACATTGTTTAATAAAGATCTTTCTCTTCTTCTCTCTTCTTTAAACATAGTATATACGGTTGCTCCATATCTAATAAGAATGCATTTAAAATGTTCATTAAAAATTTTATTTTATTAAAGCTAACAAGTTGTTCTAAACCAAGAGCTCACTTAGAGTTTAAGAGGCTAAGCAATTTAGTCCATCAGCTCAGAAATCCCGGATATATAATTATAAGATTAGTTTTTTAGTTTTTTATGTTCAAAAACAACTTTTCCTTAACATAATCCGATAGAATGCAATTGTTTTATTGATAAAAAATCACTCTGTATTCAAAATCATTTGAAAGTTCAATCTAAATGTCTAAAAGTATGCTAAAAGAAGTCACTCCAGTCGCCGTTTAAGTAAATTTAATTTGTGAAAAACAATTTCCTTATTGTAGCAAGCTGTAATTTTCATTAGGAAAGCTGAGGTCAAGGAACTCGGCCGCAACTGCCCTCTAATTTCCAACTTTGGGCGCTCTAAAATCGAGTTAGCCCCGCCGCAATATTCCGGCCCCCCATTTTGCTTGTCACAGTCGGCAGGCTGATAGCATTAATTACAGCCTGCTTGGTACGAGTATCGCTGGGCTTTTCCATTAGCATTCGCCAAGGGTTTTCCCTCCGAATGCCAGGACTTTCCATTTACCAGCCAGCGAGTTTTGGGCGCAACCAATGGCAATGCCTTCCCACTGCAGGCAGCTGCACTTGCAACTTAGAAGCGGGCTTTTCGGCTTTCGAGAACAGCCTGTCAGTTGGCCAAGACAAATGGCCCATGGTTGGTGAAGGCATGATGAAGAGGGGAAGCCGTTAACACATGCTCAGGCGCGACGGCTGACGGGTAAATCTGCTACAGATGCTCCAGCACCTACTCCTGCTCTGGCCCGGCTCCTTCTCGTCCTTGCAGACTCTGAGGCTGGGAATAAGTTGGGACTGCAGATTGAATTACGTGCACGGGCCCGAGTCAACGTTTACCAATTTGAGAGCTGAGCGGGGTCCTTTCAAAGTTGATTCCAAAGGTGTGCCGCTGTCTGTCAGCCTGTCACTGGCTGGCACACACCCACGGAGCCACCGGGCCGGACCACCTTCTGGATCTGGAGCCGCCCACTCAGCCGCAGTGAAGGCTCCTGCGTCACCTGACATTGTTTGCTCTGCGGATTTGCATTGTGGTTAGTTGGCGGTGCAGTTTGTTGGCTTGGCTTGGCTCGCCCAGCTTTAGCCTGCTTTACCTAGCGGTCCTGTGAGCGTGCACTGGGAGAAACTATCAGCTTACTATCAGTCTTGAATTTTAATACTATAATTGGTTTAGAACCTGAAACTAGATTTTTTCTGGGAAGTATGGTAAATTACTTGCGGAGGTACTACTCCCCTTCTGCTCTCCTAATTATAACCCCTTTTTTCGTGTGTATCTGTGGGCTACATAATGGCTTAGTTGCCTCTTCCCGGGCAAGTTAAATAAATGTTTTCTATAATCAAATGGTAATGCAGTCAGGGCCGACAGCATCCTCTCATCCACATCCTCGGCACGTTGCCCGAGAACCCAGCCAAGCGTCCACTGCAGACTTTCAGTTAGTTCATCCTAAACTTAATTCACGGCCCACGAAACCCTAAAACCCAGGAACCGAGGACGGAACGGATCTGAGGAGCCCAGGAGCCCATGGGAACCGAGGGAGGTCAGCATCTTCTTGTTTTGAAGTAATTACATTGTTCGCCCGGCATCGTAAAGTGAAGTGAAAAGCGTTAAAGTGTTAAGTTGCTTGTTAATTTTTTCCCTGGCATCCCTGGCGCTGCCCGGATGGTGGCTTCTGGCGGTGGCTCCTGGTTCCAGGAACCGCCGAGCAGTAGGTAGCCAGATACTCGGGTTTTGTTGTGGCTTATAGTCGCGTCTGATTAATGAACCGTGGCCATGTAGCCGGATTAAGCCCGGTGCTGGTGCTGGTGCTGTGCTGCCACTGCTGATGCCGGAGGAGCGATGCCTCCTGCGGCTGCTGTTGCTTGTAATTAAGTTGAGTGTAGTATAAATAACTGTATTTGCACAGCCCGGGGTCTGGGAATGTTTCATTAATTTTGTTATTTAGCTAAGTATGTCCGAGTTTGGCGGAATGCTTTTTTGGGGTAAGCAGCGGGAGTCCCTCAAATAGCAATCAGTTAAAATTAAAGTTCATAGTCGGGAAAGAGGAGGCACTGATATAAACTAATTAATAACACTAGGAACAAGCTGAGATAAGCGTGGGTGTTCTTAGTTTACTTCTTGGAATTCGTCTATTGAAATTCTAGGACTTTTCAAATAATAATAGTAAAGGAGATGCAGCTCTTTTCTGTAAAGCCTTTTCTTCGAACGCAATTAAAACATTGTCCTAAAATTCGTTTGAATTTAATATGATAAATAGCTTTTAAATTTTACAAAATGGTTTCGAGATGCGACAAAGTAGAAAACGTAAAGTATATTATATAGCTCGCTAATTAACAGCCGTTAAACGATTTTAAAAATCAAATAAAAACAGCCTCTACAAAGTGCAGCATACAAAGCGCAGCATGCTTACCAGGGCAAATGCAAGTATTGTAAAAAAGGCGAAGAAAAAATTCCGTGCGCCTTGTTGCACACGTGATTTGCATTATTTGCTCATAATTTAATAAAGTTTTGAAATTTTCGCACCGGAGTCACGCACTCTGCCACATTGAAATGCAATTAAAAAGCGCGAGGCGCGCTGCAAAAATAATTTATTGAATACAATAAACAATGTGTTGCCATAGTTCGATGGCAATCTTTTTGTGTGTGTTTGTATCTTTTTTCCGCATTTTCTTTTCGCTATATTTTGTTAATTATATTGTAGCCGATGTGCATAATTCCGGCTAGCGTGTTGCCATGTTAACACACTCGCCCAAACACCCGAATAAATTATGGCCAGCGATTTGTGTGTTTATTTGCAAACAAGCGTTGACATCGGCGCACCCGCGCCGGGCATTATCGTTGCATAAATTTATGGCACATTATATGTTTTTTGCCTTAATGGCAGCAAATTGCATAATTGCAATTAGATTTGTGAGCCAGCTTAACACTATGGCAGTGTGTGCGCGGCCGGCAAATGCAATTAAGTAACATAGTTCATGGCGATCCCAATGCATTACGAGCAAATCCCACAAAGATCTATGGCAGGAGACACAGGGAAAAAAATATTAAAAAAAAATTGTGTATCTAGAATATATAAAATATGTTATTAATTATTTATTATTTCCAGAAAATAAATGGAATATTTTTTACTGACCTGTGTATAAGAAAAAGTGTGATTCTCTTTAACGAAAAAATGTCCAGCAATTAGAATATATAGTTGCCTCTTTTAGCGCCCCAAATGCAACTAAGTAGTGTCATAACCCCATAATTGCTGGTATCCATTATTTTTTCTATTAACACACTGAAATCCATAAAGCTTTTATTACAAACTGTTTGGATTTAAGAATATCATTCGCCTTGAATTCACTTAAATTTATATTTACGGAAAAATAGTTTAAATCTTTTTTCGGGGTGCTGACAACGCGTAATTCTGGCTAGAACAATGGAAAATGGGAGCCGAAAAGAAAAGCGGAAGGCGCAAAAATAGTGCAGCGGGACTTACACGACAAGCTCTATAAACAGATAAGACTCGTGGCCAAAAGGAGCGAGTGGCAGTGCCTGTGGCAGTGGCAGAAAGTTGGCAAGTGGAAAGTCAAGTTGGGCTCACGCTATTTATAGGCAACGCAAGCTTTTGTTTTCGATGGCCTTTTCATTTGCAGTCAGCACTGCACAAACACAGAAAATACAACAGAAGAAATGGCCAAAAATACACACAAAAATGGTTGGAAAAAGAGCATGGGCAAACTCAACTGAACTGAACTGAACTGAATGTCAGTTAACTGTGGACCATGCACAGCGGCGAATGACAATGGAACCCTCTCCCTCTGTATTGTCCGCCGGACTTTCTCCTCGTTTTAGTTTTCCCTACTGAATCCCGGCCATAAGCCTCCCTGCTTAGCCACTAGCTGCCAATGGCTGTGAAGCGCTCAACTACTCGAGGGCCGCCGCGCTTAAAGCTGTCAAAGCTGCTGAACAATTTAAACGTTCGACGGGCTGCTAACGACAAAAGGCCATCCGAAAAAAACAAGGACAACATTGTTGCCCGCCTGCAAATATTTTCGTAATTATTTTTGCATGCAAAGTGAGGATTTTTCCAATTTTCACTTATCAAAGCGCACACGGCCAATATGCAAAAAACTGCGGAAGGGGCAAAAAGATGGAAACTGGGCGAGCAAGTGGTGCATTTTCCGACAACGAATGGGATGTACACTTGAAGGTATTACCTTTATATTAGTGCTTTTATTTCAAAAAAATATTTAAATGCTAGAAGTAGTATAAATACCCAGACATAATCTAATTTTTTCGGGGTGTATTTCCGTTTAATCGCATCTCTTAGCCATTAACTTCAGCTGCCAAAATCCTTTCCATTATTTTTCCTAATAAATGCGTGTCCTGGCCACTGTTTCAACTGGTATTCTGCGCCAAGATATAACTGGAAAGTGGCTAATAAATTCGCGGATACCCGGCAGAAGCGCGTGTGGCGACGGAGTGCTTAAATTGTTGTATGCCTTTTGGCCGGCATAACGTTTTTACGTCCCATCCATTTCATTTCGGCCAACTGTTAATCCTGGCTATCCCATAGACAGCTGGGGATTGCGATTGGCCATCCGTTTTGGCCTGGCCGGGATTGGTTGGCCTCGTTTGGTTTGCCGGAGCCTTCTTGCTGTTTGCACGCAGAGGTGGCCGTGGCCAGCCGTGTTTGGCCGCTGCATTTGGCACTGATACCTTGTATTTTGCCATGTATTTCGTCCTGGGCCGGTGTTGTCGTCCTCGTATCTCTGCGTCTCCTGGTGATTGCCCGTTTTGCATATTTTTGCATTTGCCATTGCTGTGTCTCAATGACTTTCTGCCAGACTATTGGCTCCTGCGAATACGGATGAGGATGCGAGTGCGGATGCGGATCCTAGCCCTTAAATATGGTCCACACACACGACATGCCGCCGAGCAATCACACAGCTCATAAAAGTCGCCTGCCTGTGACTGGGTCTTTAAGGGTCATTAAATTTTAAGCACATGCGAGCGAGAGTCCCGGGACCCTAGTCCCGAGTCCTATATCCTGAGTCCTGAGTCCTGAGCTGCATAAAAGCGAGCTACGATTTACGGTCCGATAAACGCCCGTCGTTTCCATCAGCTGCTACAAGTCCTCGCTGCTAGGATAAGTTTTTCCTGTTCATTATTTGAGTTTGCCGCATGGCATAAATACTTATAAGTTATGTGGAAAGCTGAGCAAATATGCAACCAATTCGAGTGGCAATCTTGAATTGCCATTCCTAAGACCTACAGTGGTCACTCGCTTTTTCGGTAAGAGAATGAATAATTGTGAAAAACACTGAAGTTTTGGACAGTCGTTGAAACTTTGGCTTGGGGAAAAGAGATAGCTTTTAAATTATTTTACGAAGTTAAATATAAACTAATCCCCAGCTTGTCTTTGTAAATGAGTCCTCACTGTGGCGATGCAAGCGATCTATTTAGCCAGCCAAGTGCCTCGCTGTCTTACTAAAATTGAATTTATAGTTTATTTATGCAGCTACTAAGAAATTAAAGACATTGGTGCCAACGTGGGCGAGAAAGGGGGCTTGTGCAGGGGTTTTTGGGCCCAGACACATGTCATGTTCGTGGCTAAGGTCCCTCTCTGTGTGTGTGTGTATATAAATCAGGCTCATAAAAGCCGCGCGTGGTTTATTGATTTCGAAGGCAGTCTTTATGGACTTTAAGGAGCAACGAGCACCGCCCTCAGTGGCAAATTGATTTCGGTTTTCGGCTAAGCTTTAAGCCCAAGAGCCCCGCAAAGGACCGCCCATAAATCTGTCAACTAAGCCCGCGCGCTAATCAAGTGAGAGTTCAAATCGCATGATTTAAGAGCAGCAGTCGCAGCCCACGCACATGCAACATTTACATAATAATAATGAATAGATATAGCTGTAGATGGTGCATGAAATGGAGTGGATGGGGTGCAGGGCAGGGCAGGGGAGTGGACCGCCGCCTGCATAATTCAATTAATTTATGCGGTCGGTCAATGTTTAGTTTTTACGTTGCGCGGTTTTCGCTTTTGCCTTTTCGCTTATAAATCATTTTGCATAATTTATGCGCAGACCAGAGAGAGCGCCACCATCAAATGCCGGCTAATCCGGTTCCCATATATGCACACACTCCACATACACGCCGTACACATGGAGAGAGCCTTTGTAAACGCAGTCGAGCGTTAAAAAATTGCTAACAATTGCGAATGCAATTTATGGCCAGCCAATAGTTCTTAATATTTAATGTCCACAATTAGCTAAAGTCCGCTTTGCCAATATCGCTCATACGCCGCGTTGCCGCCTGTGGGCCACAATGGCATCGCATAAGCAACTTTATTACAAATTTATAAGCGCACTTCAGCCCCCAACAACAATGCAATGAAACGGGCACACAACTCGCACAGCCAGGCCGTCAAGAAGTTGGCCATAAAAAGTGAACAGCGAAAGGCTTAAAACAAAAAAAGTGGGTATTGCGTTAGAGGTGGCATCTTGTCCTTTTTATGGTTAGATTTCATATGATTTTATTTGCTAGATAAGGCATACAAATAAATATTTATTCTTAGCTATTTATCATATATTAAGACAATTTTTTCAATGAATTTATCTTTTAAAGTCACCCTAAAAAATCATCAAGTCTTAGGTATATTTATGTGATGTAGTAATTCCTTCCTTTTGAGCATTCCGTCCAGTTTTTTAAGATAAACTGCTGGCATCACTGGCTCTCACAGGATTTGCCTCCTCCATGAACCCAGTACAGTGCCTTTTGTGTTCCGACACGACTGTCAACAGCCATTAAATGCTCGAAGCTGGGCTCATAACCCAGTTATATGGCAGTGGAGTGGAGTGGAGTGGAGCAACCTATGCCATGGCACAGATATCTTGATACGCCACAGGGCGTATACGTTATGCTGACTCCTCGGCAGCTGCGACTCAGACTCAACTCAACTCAACTGGGCTCGGATCCGCTCAGTTTGGTTAGAAAAAAGAACAAAAAATCGAGGCGGAATAAAAACAGGCTAGCGAGTTTGCGATTGTAGCTACCAACTCCTGACAGCGCAATTTATCACTATCAAAACGGGCATGAGAGTGTGTGTATGCGGGGCGTGTGTGGGGTGTGTGTGCGGGGGAGCATTGCCTATATAAAACAACAACAGCCTACAAAGTTGAGGTCGTAAATCAAAACTTAAATTTAACACATGCAGCGGCAAATGGCTGACACTGCCAAACGGATGTCGAGTCCTGTTAATCATGCCCTCTCACTGCTAGTTCCCTGCACTTTGGCAGCAACTTTGTCAAGTTTTAGTAGTGAAACTTGGTGTAAACCAAGAGTTGAGACTTTCCCTATTCCGCCATTACTCCACTTGGTTTTTATGATTCAGAGTTTAATCATTTAGCCCTTATCCTTAGCCTTGATGGCTATAAGTCATTTGGACAATTCATCAACTTCCAAGTTTCAACTCTTATAGGGAGCACTGTAAGGAAGCCAGGTATTACTTACAGAATAATTCTTTCTTATAGGTGATATTAAAACCTTTTAGAAATTTTAAAGGGCATTCCCTATTCGATTTTGTGCTATAGATGTTCTCTTCCGTTCTGTTTGTATTTTACTGTTTGCACTTGTATTTTTATGCGCGATTTCTCTCTGCCCTGTCTCCGGCTCCAACTCGGAATCTGAATCTGGTCCTGGATCTGAATCTGAATCTGAATCTGGCAGTGCCCGCGTTTCGGCTGCTGCTCCCACTGAGTTAAGGCCTGGAGTTCTGGTCAGGCAGTGTCCGGTTTTTTGCCAGCTTGTTTGTCAAAGCTGCAGGACCCATCAACAATTGACAGATGGGAGTTATCTGGGCTGCTCTCTGTTTGGCTTTGGGTTGAGGGGGTGGGAGATAGTAGATGGACAGCGGAAATGGGGATGCGTATACTTGGGGAGGGAGAGCGGGCATCGGCATGTTGCCGCACGCGTGAGTTAATCTGTCAAAATAGCTCAGCGGCAGACAGAATCCCTAGAATCCCCCGGACCACTTCACATGTTATCCGCCCTGATTGGTGGCCCCGGTCTCTGGCTGTGACTTGCGTCAGTGCGGGAGATATCCTCCCGGAACCTGATTCCTGCTCCCACTCTCTTTCCAGATTCCGTGCTCATACCCATCCCATTCCCATTCCCATTTCCATTCCCCCGTATTTCCACTCCACGTCTCCATCTTCATCGTCACCGTCATCGCAACGTTTCGTTTTAATTTGGCCTCGGCTGCCTTTTAAGTTGATTCCCAGGAACCTCGCGGAGGATGGGGAATGGAGGTGGAATGCCATCAAGTGCCGGCGCTTGCCACTTGGTTTAGTCATTTGGCTGAGCCATTTTATGTTTGCTCTTGTAATTTGGCCTGATATGGTGATTTCGACTTCATATCCGCTGCCAGCAGGCGAGCAGGAAAGCGGCAGCTCAGGAAAGAAATCGTCTACATCCGCCGGAGAACTGCTCCTCCCTGAACTCCTCCCTTAGCCAGGAGCCACATTCCGCAGCTAGCAGCTCCAGACGCCACCACCCACTTCTTTTGTTGTCGTTCGGTTGTCATGTGCGAGATTTGCGTGTGTTACGACGATTAATTTAAATCATTGATGATGCCTCTCCTCCAGCTCACTCGATGCTGGAATGTCTGCTCCTGCACTCAGAGAACCATTTAGTAAATGGCATTCGAATTGGGACAAGACATTCCCGTCGTCTGACTCTGAGTTTATTCTCTTTATCCTACATCCAAATACTAGTATGAAGCTTACTTCATTTCATTTTATTTGATGTCTATGCTTCTTTTTCTGAGTGCACCTCGGCCATAGACCGATTTTGTTGTTCTTTTTATACGCCTCCATCCTGAGTCTCTGAGTGAGTGAGTGGCAGCCACCCCAGCCCCCGAAAAGAGTCTCCCAATTTCATCTAGCCTGCTCGTTAATCATTGTTTTCGACATTTGCCTGCTCGTCAATTGCCTTTATTGTCATGGTGATGGATCTGGGGGCGAAATGCCTCGGCTATATACTCGTTTTAATGCGGCACTTAAGCCAGCAAATATGTATATCGAAAACGATTCGCATTTACTGCCTTGGCCAATTGTTATTCAGAAACCATTAGCCATAAAATGCAGCAGCAGAATGCAGGGGCAAATTAGCCCAGGGGTCGGTCGTACGAGTTCGAGTCTAATTTATGGGAATGCAGCAGCGTCAGCCAGGATGCTGCTGGATGCCAGGATGCCAGGCGTGTCCTCGGACAGGCCATAGGCATAATTAGTTTTCGAACTTTAAAGTTATGAGTCCCCGCTATCTTTATGGCCAGGCGGCGCTGCTGCATTGATTGTCCCTCCGGCTGGCGAGGACGATGGGAAGGACGGGGAGCAGGCTGTCCATGTGGCTGGCCGCACATAACATAAAGACATTTCTGCTGACTGTGTAGGTGCAGGGAATCGGAAAAGCCGGCTGCACCGCCAGCTTCAGCGACAACCTGACGCCACGGAAAATTCTGCAGACTGTGCAGTCCGCAGTCGGAGGAAAGTTGGCCAAGTTGCCGGTGTCGCCAGTATGGCGCTCCTGATTTTGTATTTTTTTGTGTTACTGCCACCATTGGCCCCAAAAAGGGTGTATTGTGTTCTCGCCAAAGTGTGGAATATCAGTGGTAAAAGCCAAAAGAATGGGTTTCTGGTAAATATTCATTAAGAATTGAGGAAGAACTTTGTATAAAGAAAAACTAAAACTTAAACTTAATAAAAAAGTTCCTCTTGCTAGGAACACAATATTTAAATTAATTAATTTAAGTAGCTTTCCCAAATTTAGTGCAAGGTATTCTTCATTCGAAACACATTAAACTACAGAAATCCTTCCACACCTCCTTTGCTGTTGGAGTGTCCCAGCGCCATTGTGCAACGCCATAACTCTTAATAATCTTATGAGGCATTACCTTGAATACTCGCTCTCTCGCGCTTAATAGAGCCATTTCCATTTTCGGCTCTAACCCGAGGGCGGCGCGCACTTAGCCAACTTTCGGTTCTGTTCGGTTCGGGCTTTGTTTTTACAGAAAGTTTTCCAGCTAGACGGCCAAAAGTTGTTCGCGCTCGCATCCACATCAAATTTTCATGCACATTGTAAACATTTTCTAATTGAGTTGAAAAATACATAACGCTCTTTCAAATTGTTATTGTTTGTGCAAAAATAATGAGCTGCGGGGGTGGGTTCAAGGATACTCCCAGCGAGGAGTCTGAAGCGGAATGTTTGCGTTAGCTATTAAGGACTTGAGATGTTCCTGGCGGAGAGCAAACAAAGCCCAAATGGAAGCCAGGACTCGACGAGGATGGGCTGGCAAAACACTTGCGTCAGCCAAGGCACACAAATTAATTTTAGCTGGGAAACAATTTAAAGTCTTTCAGCTGACTGACTGACTGGCTGGCTGAGTGACTGACTGCATCAACAGTAAGTGCGGAAATTGCAGCAGACGACGCCACTCGACACTTGCAGGGCGGCAGGGTCCTTAGTCCCGAGCACCCTGAGTCCTGAATCCAGAGTCCTCATTGTGCAATTAGGTGAAAGGCAGCCTGAGCCGCCGCCGCCGCCGCCGCCGCCTGCCGAAACAGAAGCGGAAGTTGCCCGGGCACAGGAAGTGCAGCAAAGGCGATGAAGGGCTCTTCCTTCGCCTTTGCTCCTCCGTTTGCTTGCTAAGCAAAATCAATACATAGCGCATACGACACGTTGTCCGCTCGGCAGCACTAACATGTGTCGAACGTGCCCTTATCTCGGCTCTCGCCTCTGCCTTTTGCCGTTTGCTACCTTAATTGGCTGCGGCCAGACAGACGCAAAAAAAAAGAACGAACAAAAATAATGAATGTCAACAAATTGTGACAAGAAATCAAAATTTCTGAAGACTATGGCAAGTGACAGCGATGTGGACAGCACAGAAGCCGAAAAACAAATGGAAACAAACTAAAGTTTGCCAATGGGTCGATGGGGAAATACCCTGTCTATAATAAAATAATATAAATCTTTTAAAAGCAAATTTCTAGATGTTTAAGGTAACAATGACTTTTCCTTTGCTTTACAGAAGATATATTAGATAAGGTACATCCTAAGCTACATAGACTCCCTTTGATTTTTATCAGAAATAACATCATAAAGATATAAACAAACAAGATATGAATTTTTATTTGTGTAAACAAAATAATCTAAAGACTGCGATGTCATCGGCCCGATATACTTTATGTCACAACTCACGCTTAGCTAAAAGAAATTCACCTCGACTCCTCGTCGTCGCATTCGTCTCTTTTCCCCTGTCTCGTTACAGTAACGAGCTGTGCCAAATTTATGAAGATATTTGATTTGAATTTTAAACAGCGGCTTTGGGCCAAAACCAAAAGAGCTTAACAATGACAAGGAGGCAACAGTTGAGACGGGGGCTCCGCCGGGAGGAATGGCAAATGAGGCTGAATGTGTTGGTGGGGCATAAATTACGCAAATAAATAGAAAACACAAAAAGGACCTTGGGGTCCTGCGCCGCCGCTGCTGGTCGAAAGGTAACAAGATTATCTGTGTCAAGACAATTATTTCCACCGCATCAGCAGCGTCGCTGGCCTGCTCTGTTTGGCCATCAGCAATCGTGCGTGCCGGCAGTGGAATTCCAAATGCTAATGGGAACACAAGCGGGAGCATCGCCAGGACCCCGAACTGGAGCCCCTAATGCTGATGTCCCCCTAATGCGGCGCAGTGTTGAAGCCTCTCTGTCGCATTTACATGATTGCCGCATTGCGTTTCCGGCCGCCTATCTGCGCAATTGTCATGCAGGCCCACGGACTTAAATAATTCGCAATTGAGTGACACAAATGCTCCTTGAGCTCCCCGTTTCGGGGTTTTGTGTGCTTTCTAAATTAATTAATTCATTGGGTGACGAATTTCTCTCATCTTTTCGGTGACACAACTTGGACGGACTTGTGATATACTATATAAACCAAAAAATATTTATTTTTAATAGAAGGAACACGCACCTTAAGTTGTTCACTTATTTAACTGCTGTTAATAGGTCTTATTTGAAACATTATTTCGAATTAAGCGATGGTTTTCTGAGAAAATTCATTGCTTTATAAGTTAATTTAGTAAAAAGTTTACTTTTTTTCAAACTGAGCAGCTAATAAAGCGAGCTTATCGGAATGCCTTGATATGTTGTCTTTTACTTAGTTTGTTCAGCCAAGGGGTTAAGCATTCTTTGGCCAACTCTCTGCAGCTACTTATCATTCAATCCATCGCTCATCTATGTATTCGCTATTTCCTATCTCCACACAGCTTTGCATTCCTCCGGCACACTCGCACACCCCGCACAGCGCGCCATTATCATTCACAACTCATCCGATTGTCATTGTCTCTGTCTTCCTGACATCCGCGCTCTGTTGACTCAAGTGGAGCAGGAGAAGGAGTTGGGAGGAACAACAGCAGGAGCCGGAGAAGGAGCTGCCGCAGGAGCAGCAGCAGGAACAGCAGCAGGAGCAGTACCAAGAGCTCCCCTTCGTCATCTCATCCTGGCTTACGCTTGCATTCGTTTAAAAAAGAAAACTCGAAGGAGTCCCAAGGGCATGCTTATGCAGGTGTACAGGATGCAGGATACACTCCATTGTCTGCAGGACAGCATCCCATCATCCCAGCCAGGTAGCACTAGCAGCAAATCAGAGTCAGACCCTGAGCCAGAGCCGCAGCCAGAGCTCGTGCTCCATCTCCATCTTCATCGCGTCATGCGCTAATGGCACAAGGTGAGTTCGGTGCGGGAAAAGTGTTAAAAAAGTGACTTTTAATGGGTTTAAATCAAGTAAAAGTTGTTGAAACTTGACTTGATTTGAGCGATTCCCCCACCGCCGCTCCGGGCGGTCCAAATCCGTAGCATCTTCGCTCGGTCGACTGCCGTTTTATGATGCTCCGTTGCTGATGCTCTCAATGCGACCGTAAAAAGTTTAAGCTGCCCGGAGATCAGCTCAAGTAGCTTACTGCCACTCGGCCTGGCATCTTCCTCGACGTCTACTCCTGAGGTGGGACGGCGGCGGCGGGTCCTTCGTCCTGGGGGCGTTCCTCTGGCGAAGCCACTTGATGACGCCACTCGTTAGGTAATTTGGCTTTGATTGGGGTTTTGGGTGCATTTCGTGCTGCATTTGTTTCAATGACAAACATCCAACGACATAAAAGTTGCAGCACTGATTTAGTGGCTTTGGCTTAGAATCTGAGGGAACTCGGGTTAATGGAAAGAATAAGGAAAAAAAAAGGGAGTTACTTAAGAGTAGGGGTTTGTGCCAGGAAAGTAAATAAGAGGTCATTAATTAAATACAAATAAAAATACTAATTAGGCTATAAATGTTATACATTCCTTGATAAATTACTTTTAATAAATTCCTATTTTAAATTCCTCTTAATAAATTCCCTTTTACTTATTCACAGTTTTAAAAAGGATAACCAACTAGCAGTTCAGATGGCAATAAAAGCTGGAGACACACACACAGGTCCTTGAAGATTTTAAGTGCCTTTCAACTGCTCACTTAAAAGGGCAATTATAGTTTGACAGCGGCCAAGGCGGCCAATGGCAATTCAACCCGTATTTTATGGTTCGATTTTGGGTTTAGACGTTGCTTATCCCCCCTTAAGTGTCACGTAGTCGCACACGCCCGCACCAAAACACATCTAGCATATAAATATAATATATACATGTCTGCATCTTATAGATATCTGCGACCCACGAAACCAGGCAGCCCGACCAGCTCGCTGCCATCTTCGGGTTAAGATTTTTATTACTTTATTTTATGCTCGTTCTGCTGCGGTTCGCAGAGTGTGCTGGGCTCTCAACTTGGGGTGCTAGCTGGGATGCGAGTGTGGGGATCCTTAAGCCAGGCAATGAGACTCTAATGCGCGTAAAACTAATACAAATGCGTTTCTTATCCGCACAGCGCCCAACCCTCCTCTCTGGACAGGCCAAATTGCTTGTACTTTGCTACAAGTGACGGCTTATGCGGCAATATACATAAGTAATATTGCCCCGCTCTTCTGTGGGGCGTTGTCTGGCCTTGGGGTGGCACAAAAAGAGGCGTCGAGTTCCAGCAAACAGAAAGGGAGGCGGGGCATGGGCTCGGGAAGCTTAACTAAATAACCGTTTGATGCGATTGCAAACGTTTTATGTTCTCATCATATTAATGCGAACACTTTCAGTCCGATGTCCATAAAGTGAAAGCGGAGATATCCCTTCTGTTCGCATATGAGATACTCAAAAGCCAAATATGAGTAGCTTTCGATACGAAATAATCAATGGGAGAAAGTGGAAGTTGTTTGGCAACAGGATAACTTTTTATTCTTAACGACTTATTGGGGTTTCGTATGGAAATTAAGGGGAAAATCAATAGGCAATCGATTTAATTAATTAAAAGTTTATGCTGGTTTAGGGGGAATTTTATTTTCCAAGCCGTGTCTGTTGTTGAAAAATTTGTCTGTACAAATTATTTATTTAAAAAGCGCTCGGAAGCAAAGTTTACTGAAGATTTCCCTCGGTGCATATACAACCTGCTGCACGGTCTCCTGTTAAAACTTTCTGAGTCGAGTCCCAATTTATTTGGATCAAGTCAATCCGATTGAGCTTGGACTTAATTAAACGCTCAGATAAGCAAATAAAAACTTCACTTAGATCGAAAAATACGTAATATTTAGATACACATTGTTGCAAACTATAAAAGTAAAACCTAAATCAATGCAAAGTTAAATACCATTTTGAATCAAAATCCTGCACAAATAAAAATTACTCAAAAAAGATTAAATTTCATTGAAAATCTTTCTATAAATGCAATAATAACTTTTTCCGCTTTGCATCTGGCTGAGCTTTAACTGAATGCGCAGCCGTTATAGGCAATTTCAATTTTGGTTTGCATAATTGAATTAAATGCAGACCAATTTTATAATTTACTTCAAACAAAATCCAATTTGTCCCGGCATAATTTACTTACAATATTTTCATTCATTTTTTGTAAACGTTTAGTGCGCCTTTTTGCCGCTTACTTTTCATAATATTCGAAAAAAATATATGCACATATGTGGATTTGGACTTTATGAAAATGTCATGAACTCAAATTAGTTTCATAAACTCTGTGGCGATCATAAAACTCATGTCAACTGCAGGCTGTGTTTTATTTAAATTTATTTTCCCAGTACGTTTTTTCGATTGCAGTTGCTCGGTTTTTATATATTTTCTTTTTTTACCGGCAACATAATTGCCCGAGCATTACCAGAGAGTGCAATTCAATTAAAATTCCTGATAAAAAAAATGTGAAAACATCGAACTTCAAAATGGCACTCGGCATGCAAAATATCTGTATATATATTTTTATTACCTCTCCATATCTGGGGCCCTTTATTTCTGCGGCGGAAAATTTCAACTTTTGACTGCATGAATGTCGTATGAATTTTTGTGTGAAAAATGAGGAAAACTGCTCGCTCAAAGGGAAAATAAACTAGGAGAGAGAGAGCTTGATATATGACCGTTCCGTGTCATGGCTATGAATGGTGTATTATGGTGGACTCCCGGCCATGACGATCCAATTAAATCAACGCCCTGATTGCAAAATGAATGACTTGTAAAATTGTCCCCGCCCCTTCGGCAAGTAAATATCAAATTGCGAGCGTTCTCCTCCTCGTCCTGCGTCGTCCTTCGTTCTTCCTCAACTGAAACTGCAGTTATAGTAAATGGTCTATTGATTGATGGCGCGCACACGAGGACGAAACCCATGTGCTGGGCGGGAAGTGGAATGGTCCCGGGTCCGACTACAAAAGTTCCTCGAACCTTCAATCAATAAGAAGGCACAGCGCACACAAACGGCAACAGATTAGACGGCATTCTTTGTGTGCTCCAACTCCGGGTAGTTGAATTAATTCCATGCAAAACTTCGCCTTTGTCGAGGCTCTCCCTTCGGGTGGGGGAATCACCACGAATTGTCCGCAGAGAGGCCCGAAAATTGTTTCAATTAATTGTCATTGTTGCTTGGCTGCCTTGTGATTTGACAAAATCTCCAGCAAATTAATGCAAATCATATACGAGTGAGTCTCCGTCCCCTTCGCTGGCTTTGGGGCTTTTCTGATTAAGCATTAAGTGCGGAAACAAATCACCGCAGTATAGATGAGAAATCGAAAAGTTTCCAGAGCCACCGAATAGAAGCAGGACATAAAAACTTTCCACTCACTGCAAATCCGTGTAAGTCCTTGGGTATGATTCAATGTGAGTGTCTGGATTAATACAAAAAATGTTCTGACTCGGTGAAGAGCTGGAGAGAGAGCTATAGGATACCGTGGATTAAATTGAAGTATATTAAACCAAGAGCTAGAAATTCTTTCTTAAATAAATTGAGTGTTAAAGTGACATTTAATTTAATACATTTTTCTGTTTTAAAAATATATAACTAATCATAAAAGTTTTCCAAGATCTGTTTGTAAAGAAAATGGTATTTTATATTTTATTCTTTGGAATGTAAAACTCTCTTACTTCCCTTAGTCATATTTTGCCTTCTCAATTTTCTGCAAGTCGTATATTGCCCCATTTTTCAATGGGTATTTCTGATGAAAAACAAAAATGACTTGAATCGCTTTTAGAACAGCTTAACATGCCGTTGTCACACACGCGAGGACGAGCTAAAGCCGAAAATAAAATCCTCTCCAGCTGTTGGTGGTCCGGCCAAGCCCAAAACCCCCCGATGTCCTTTAGCATCCTGCTTTTCCCCACGCGGGCTGTCCTTCCCGGCTAGCGCTTACCCTGTGTGGCAGATTGATTTGTGGTCGAGTTCATGCCAAATTTAACTTTAATAGTTTTTACTGGATTTACTTTTAATTAATTTTGCGTCCACGTCACAGTCCCCGCTTTATTCCCGCCTCGTGCGGACCCAGGACCCGGGTCCTGGTTTCAGTTACGAGCTCCAGTTCATTTGTAACGGGCCAAGTAAGAAGCAGAAGGCTTGGGCTTCTGTGCCTTCCCCGAGCTCCTTGCTGCAGCGTTTATCGTGGCCGCGTAAAGCGCAATTAATTTCGTGTCTGTTCGGAGCAGCAGTTGCCACGCCCACCGCCCCACTGCCGCCCAGTTGCCGCCGCCGCCATTAATTATGAGATAAAACACTAAAATGTATCAAGTTGTTGCCTCGCAGCTGTTTGTTGCTATTGTTGGTGCCGCTTTTGTAGTTCCTGTTGTGCCTTTGCAAGTGACAAAGTTGCCGCCACAAATTTACGTCTGGGAATTTAATTTTCACCCCCACTGTGTCGTCCTCTCCAGCCTTGTTTTTCTTTTATCAGTCTCTGAAGTCTTACCCAAAAATTATAATTTTTTCTTTATAGGTCTGGAGGCTGAAGGCATATGTACTTGAGGGGTTATATGATGTGGTAAGTAGTCATAATAAGTAGGTTAATAACGGAATATAAAAACATTGCAAAGGTATTTAATTTAATAAGGGACTAAGGAGATCCTAGCTATAATTAAGAGCCTTAGAACAAGGCACTTATATATATGATTAGAGATGTCTTTTAAACGTAATTATCAGGCTTAAAAGTTAACTTCTTGGCACCTGTTCAGGGACTTAAATTTACGATTTTCCCACTAGCTTGGCATTAGTTTCTCACTGAAGTAAATCACTTAAATTTTTTAAGTTAAAAATATTTAAATCATAAAATTGTAACTAACTTGTGATTAGAGCCTCTGGCAACTCAGTCCCAACTGTCCAATTAGGCTTTATGAGTTCAAAATAGCTTACTCAGAACCATTTTTCCATGACCATTATTCACACATTATTTGCTAAACAATAAAGCAGAAACAATTAAGTTCGAAGACATCATTAATTACAAATAAAAGACACCTCCGACAATGCAATGCAATCGCTTACACCATCAGCATTCAATTTGATGTCAATATATGCCATCTTCAATTTCGGGAACACATGTCGCCCCGGCATTTGCAAATCAAATCCCCTCTGGGCATACAATCAAATCAGCCCTGATGATGATGATAATGATGATGACGACGACGACGACGACCAGGACGACTTCCTGCTCCTGCGAGGCGGCGGCTCTTTAAGTTGCTCTCGAGGCTCTGGGATGGCAGCGTTCTTTGCAGGGGGATTTCGGCGGTTTTCGCATGCATTGAATTGCAGATTCTTGGGACTGTTTTAAATGCAGCCCACGCAAACAGAATCCTGAATCCTGCGGGGCAAGAGCGGGAAGAGTGGAAGCAAAAAAAGCGGTAGAAAGGTCCTGATAAGATGTGGGAGCGACTCAAAAGTCGCTGGCAAAAGTATTCAGAAAGAAGAAGTGCAGCTGCAAAAAAGTTTACATTTCCAGATGCCATTTTACTTTACTTTACTTTTCTGTTCAGCTTACATGACCGTGCGAAATGTACCTTCCCTCAGAGGGCTGTGGTTGCGGGCGGGGCTGGCTGACTCCTCCTGGCCCTCCTGTTGGGCCTCGGTGTCCTTGTGTATATTTTTGTGACTTTTGGCGCCGCCTGCAAAGACAACAACGCCGAGGAGTTAAGCAACTTACTTAAGCAAGGGGAAAAGCCAAAGCCGAGGCCCGAGCAACGGAAAATGGAAGAAGACGCTGACGACGTCGCCGGGGTGTGGGAGGAAAAGCTGCTTTCAGGAAATTGTTGCATTTCGGTTTTGTATGTTGCCGCTGCGAGAGTCGTCCTCGTCGTCGTCGCTGTGCAAAAGTCAGCCGAAATATACTTGACTTGACTTTTGTCGGCACCGCAAGTAGCAAAAAAGGGAAATACGGAAATACGGAAAACGGGAAAAACAAAACAAGGATGGTGGCAAAAAATCGAGGCCAAAATGTAAAGAGACATAAGACTCCACCCACACAGTCGTGGCATAGAGAGAAAAATGAAGAGCACAATATTTATTCATTATTTCTCAAAGATTAATAAAAGTCTTTAATCAATTAGGTAGTGAAAAAAGGTTCTATCCTTCTTCTTCTAGGCTATCCTTCATTTAATAATACTTGAATTGCCATTGCAGCTAATATACAAATTTATTGCTTAAAATAAAATTTGCTATCCTTCTTTATCCTCTTAAGAAGGAATTTAGTTATTTTCTCTTAAAGAAAATGTTTGCATTTTATTTATATTTTTCTTTACCCAAATATTCTCAAAGAAGAATACAACTCTTTGCTTTGGCGAGAGAGAATAGGACAACCTTAGTCATAAACAAAATTCCTTGTATATTTTATTCCTAAACTCATTAAGTTCTCTTCCAGAGTTCTCCTGCATTCCTTGTTTTTTCAGTGTATGCATGTTGCCTGTGTGAGTTGTGGCTGTGGCACGTATTTGTTTTAATAAAACTTTTGCAGCAAAACTTAATGAAATGTTGGCAGGCCTCAGCCACAGTCTCAGTCTCAGTCCCAGCTCCAAGCTCCCTGCTCGCTGCTCCCAGTTGTGTGTGCCGACTCAACCTCAACCCCGGCTCAGACCAGCTCCGGATCTGGGTGGCCGCACCCTTTCCGCCGGAGGAGTCCCATTTCGGGCCTAGCATGTTATTCGCAGCAGACAGGCCCAAGACATGAACATGTTCGGGCCGTGTCTGCAGGAAAGTTATGTCCCTGGGAAAGGGAGCCGCTGCAGCTCGTTCAAAGGAAGTTGTTGATATTTACGCTCGAGGAATTCGGAAGAATGCCTTTCAATTAAAACAAGTGTGCAATAATTTAAATGTTTGTCCTGCGGTTAAAAGCGGGAGACCCTAGACCCTGAAATGCCTCGAATTGCAGTATCCGGCCAGGGTTCAGCTCGATAATTGACTGCTCCCACGTCTTAATGTCTAATTGCCACTTTACGGGCTTTGACGTTTTTGTGGCTTACGTATGAAAACCAACAAATAGATGGGAAAACAGAAAAAACAAGGGACAAACGCATTGCACACTGGCCAAAACCAAAGACAGCTTGTTAATTGGAAAGTTTCATGCAATTATAAAACTTTTTTCATTATTTTCTGGTATTTTTTTGCCATGTCCCATGCTGTTGCTGTTGATATTTTGTCGCTCTGTACATACAATTTTGTGCAACTTGCAAATGGAAATGAAAATGAAAACGAGACGAGGACGGATGCGGGGAATGTTTTTGCAGCCAAGGTGAGGTGGCTGGAGCAATCCACTGGAAACTGTAACCGAGACGAACGAGTCCAACTCGTGTGTGACCAAAGTTAAAATGGAAATGCACGGGATCTCTCCGGCAGGATCTGGAGGAGACCGAGGATGGGATGGGATGGATATGGGTAACAAAAACGGCAAAATGTCACTGCCAGCAGGGCAGCGTGGCCAACATGTCGCATGAGTGTTTTGTGCTAAATGCAAACGCAAAATTAATTTCATTTTGCAACCCCGCTCACGCCCCGCCCCTCGTCCACGCTCCCAAAGTGACAATTGCATGAGTTGGCAAAGTGTTTAGCATGGATTCCATTAAAGGCCAGCGGGCAGCTAGCAGCATCCCGCAACTTAGGCAGCTTTAAGAGGGAACGGGAAAGCGGAAGCGGAAAGGGGGCTGGCCAAATGAATATGTAAGAGGTCCCACTTGGCCATTTACGTGTAGAATTGATGTGGTTTGATTTTGTTATGGGCATTGCCTACTACATAAACACAATAACAATAACCCCCGGCCACGACCCATTCAAGCCAACGTCCTCGGCTCGAAGCAGTCCCAAATGGCCACCATCCCAGTCCGCCGAACGAATCGAATGAATAAGTGAAGGCAGAGGCCCAGAACAGGTCGATTTCGATTCCTACGACTGCTCCTGCTCCAACTCCTGCTCCTGTGACAGTCGGGGAGGAGCATGTGCACATAATAGCTGCTAAGCAACTGCACTCGAGTGTGCTTGTAGCTGTGTCCCTCTGTATCCTTGTGTCCATATCCTTGAGTGCTCTGCCGGTGGCATGTCCCAGTTGGCATGACAAGCTCTCGTTGGCCCGCGTTCTTCATTCAAATGGTATTGAAATTGATTTCATTTGGTCGCAAATTATTATATTTTATTCTAGTTCCAGCCCATGACAGGGACTTTCAACAGCTAAGAATAAAAATAAGACTGAACTTAAAGAGTTATTTAAATGCAATTATTATTTTTACCAAATGTTAATGATAGGCGTTGCTTAAAAGTATTATTTGTGGTACTATTGTACACTTTATACAGCTTTTATAAATAATACTTAAAACAGTAATACTCCTTGCGTTCAAGGAATTTAGAAATGTAAAAATCGGTTTATATACTTATACTTATCCTCATCTTTATATGAAATTTTATTTAAATCCTCTTTAGATATTTGTTAGCTTTTTCCCCCTGTGTAAATTCAATCAAGCATACAAGTATCTGAAGCACAATTGATGCTTATTAGCCTCGATTTGGCTTAAAGTCGGAGCCCGAAACTCGCAGTGATTGTTGTTTGCATGCCAGCTTGGCCGGAAGTCTCGAATCGAACACAAAATGGCGGCCAAGGGGGAGCCATAACTGCTGCCGCTGGCCAGGGAGAGAGTGCGTAGCGGAAGTGCCCTGTCCGGACCCCGGCCCTCTGTGTTTGCAGCCGGGCAAATATAATAAATAACTTTTTGCTACTTTTCGTATTTGGACAATGCTCGACATGTCTTGGGTACTGTTCCTGCCTCTGTTCGTGCGCTTTAAACTTTGTCTCTAATGGCCCTTCGATTGCCTCTCGGCTATGGCTTCGGCTGCAGTCAGCGGAAAATCAATAGCTGTGGCCGGCCATATCTTTATTTATCGTGTACTGCCGGGGAACCGCAAAAGGGCAATCAGTGGAATATCCACCATTTGTCATGTCACAGTCCGAGCCTAATTTATCAATAATTATACTTTATAAACATTAAATGCGAGAGCATTGTGCGAAATCAATCCGGATTCAGGACTCCATTCCGGATGTGGGCACTCCGTAATCTATTAATAGATAATCTTTTTTGCCCAAACGCTCCCTCTCTCTCCCCCTCGCGCTCTCTGGCATGTCATTAATTACGTGGCGATCCGGGGGCGCCATGCCACCCACAGAAAGTATCCTCCCATAGAAAGTATCGCCCGAGTCTTATCGGCCGTCCCCTTGGGGCAGCATTTTCCTTCGGTCTCTTTTTCCTCTTTTTGCGGCCGTATTTTCATTAAATGGATTTCAATTATGTTCAGCACACACAGCCAAAGGGGCGACACGAAGGGGAGGCGCACGGGCTGGGCTCGGCGGTGGGCAACTTATTGCATAAAAATTTATAAAAGCAGTTAAAATGAAAAGGGAGCAAAAGGAGCGAAATGAACGGCGGACAACAATTTTTAAAATGAATTCATTAAAAGTAAAAATCAGCGAGAGAGCGAGAGGAGAGAAATCACAGCGCAAACAAGACAGGACTGGGCCCCCGGATTCCTTTGATATTAAATACTGGGAGCCCATGGCCCTCAAGCCCAGAGCCCTTAACCCGTAGCCCTTAACCCTTAGCCCGTTACCCTTAACCCTCTGTTGCCGCGCTTCGTCGCGCTGGCTGCACTTTATTTGGCAACTTAATCGCCCAACAGGCCGCAATTTAACAGGAATTTCCTGCCGCGTCTCAGGCCGAATTGTCGTGTTTTATTAAATTCATCGCATTAAGTTTTAGCAGCCGTTTCCCTGCCCGAAGCTGTTATTCTTTTGTTTCGCGTGCCACTTCTGGGTGATAATTATAATGCCAGAAATGCGTCAAGAATCATGCCGCCTTAACGGGTTTATTTTTCGGACTTTTCCAATGTTTTGAAATCAAAAAAAAAGGTTTTCATTTTCTCCTACTTGAATAGGTGTAAGATTCATTTTGGTGAATGGTATCTTAGATGATTATGATGTAAATGTAAATGATTACAAACTAAATATATTATTTGAATATGGAGTTCCCGTTTTATTAAGCCTTAAAAGTACTTTGTAATTATCTAGGCTGTATACATATTTGTTTCATATTTATATTTTTTCCTGCATAAAATAATCATGACTTAATTCCTATAGTTCTTGAAAAATACTAATTATAATACAACAATTTTAAAATTTAACTTGCTCACAATTTATTTATTTATTTATCTAAAGCTAACAAATAGTTAAAAACTAAGAGCTAACTTAAATTTAGGAGCCATAGTATAATTATGACTTAACTATTGAGTTGCTCACAATTATTTCTCCCATTTTCTGCGGTTTCTGTCTCAATTATTTTTTAACTCCAAGGCCCAGACAGTCCAGTCCGCCATTAACTCTTTTAGGCCAAGGTTTATGACATGACAGATACGGCCAAGAGTAAAAACAGTGGGGAATGCATTTCGTTTGGTTTCGCCTCGACCAAAATGGATTTAAGCATTTTTAAGTGTTTGGCAGCCGTAAAATGTTTATTTAGCATTTAAAAAAGTATTTGCTGCGGGGCACGTTTATGGGACGTTAAAAAAGGGCATCAGACATCGGGCACTAGGCACCAGGCACCAGGCAGCCTGGCATCTGCGGCCTTGTCATGAGCCGCAGGAGCAAACAGACAAACAAAGTGGCTGAAATTTATTTAAAAACCCATTTAACAGGCTGGCCCAGTGGGAGGCGTCCTGGCGCCTGGGACGCTCTAAGCCCACATCAAACACAGCGACAGGATCTGGGAATGGGCACAGGGCACAGGGCTGGGGAACCAAATGAGGATGGAGGGAGGAGTCCCCCCATGCGGATGGGAGCTGTCGCCAAGGGGCGCCACATCAAATGGTCAATTAAATTTCTGGGCATTTCATCAATGTCGGCATTGTCAGAATTTCCGGGAAACGCATTTTTTATTTATACATACAATTTGTTATACTTTTCGCTGCGGAACAGCATGGAGATTATTCAGGCCGTAATTATCTTGGATTTTTTTAAAAGAATATTTAACATTTAAATGTGTTGACTTGGGCTATAAAATGTGAGGCTTTTATTGCAGTTTTTGATTAATGATTGAAAGGAATGTGTAATGTCGTAAATGAGGGAGATAAGAATGAGAAAAGCGAGCTTGTGTAGTTTATTACAATGTTGTACTATATTTAAGTGAACTATTTTAGCAGAGAATATATACTTATTATTGTAGCATATTTTTTAAAATAGTTTTAGTTATATTAAAAGGTGTTTTTTATATTCCATTTGTTGTTTAATAATCAACTAAGCTCTATGTGCCACACTCGTTCTGCTCTGCGCTATTTTTTTAATCTCGTAGTCCTGATTGGGTACTTACCATTACCATTTTTTAGATTTAAATATTAAATATTCAATTTAATTTTTCTTAACAAATAGATAAATAAATAAAGATATCAACCTGAACTTCTTCCTTTTTCTTTGTGATTGGAAACGCACTTAACGTCATTAGGGAGACCCCCTTTTAAATATCCTATCCTTTGTAAAAAATCAATTTTCATGCAAAAACTGGCAATCGCTGGGCTTTGGGCTCGCTGGAAATGATCCTGCTACGGCATCTGCATCATGGCATCCCGCGCAGAAATTATTTTAATTTTTCACACAACCGAGAAGCGGAAATTCCAATTAAAACGCATCAGCGCATTGAGATACTCCGCATTCGGCATCTGTATCCGAAAGAGAAACAGAAACAGAGCCAGAGTCAGGATCCGAATCCGAATCCAAACAAGGATGGCGTTGAGCAGTTTTTTCTGACTGATTTTCCATTTATTTGCGTAAATTAAAAAAAGAAAGGATAGAGCCAACGACGAAATTGTTGCACACACGCAAAATGCAGGACGCCCAGGACGCGCAGGACTCGCAGGTCTCGCAGGACTGGGGCTCCAAAATAAATAAACTGAGATAAAGTGAGACGAAAGCGAAACGAAAATAATAATGTGCATATGTAAATAACAGCGGCGGCGGCAACAACAAGGATGTCACGTAATTGGACACGCGCGCACTCACACACACACTGGGACACTCAGTGGGAAAATGCGGAAAAGGCGGAAAACAGGGGGGCGAATTTAACAGGGTTTCGGTATAAAAATGCCCTGATTGCCACGGCGGCAGTGCGTCCCATCCATCAGAGCGTGTGTTTACTGTAAATAGACAAGCGGGCAGGACCCTCCCGCCGCTCCTGCAGTGACATCACAATTTCTTATTATGCAACTGTCATATGTGTTTAATTTGTGCCGCCCAAATGAATTTCCGATTTTGCTGATTTCAATTAAATTGAATTTCAATTAAATTTCCCAATGACAATGGCTCTCGCTCAAGCACACGTCCACATGCATCGCTCGTACCGAGAATATCTCCAAATATAGCGCATATACAGCTCCGCCTATCTTCGGACGTGTCTCGCCGGCATTTAAGCAATAAACAACGTTTCGCTGGCTTTGGCATTTAAAATGTTATGCGCAATTAGGAGTGTGCTAGATGAATGTGTTGAATGGCTGCCGGCCAAGTAATTACAAACCCCTGCAAACATGACGCATCACGCATAATGAAAAGTCACAGGCACACACAGAAACACTTCCCTTAGCAAACATATAAGTATTCGGACCGGTTGCACAATCCAAATGAAATGGCAATCTGCAATCTGCAAGCTGCAAAACAAGCGATATTATTTTGCTGATTTACCAAAGACAAACATAATTGAATTACGGAAAGAGCGAACGGACATGGTTATGAACACGGACACGTATCCGGACACGAACACAGACTCCGCACTCCGCACTCTGCGCTCCGAACTCCACACTCCACACAAAGTCCGCCTCTCCACTGCGGGACCACGTTACGGCTACGTAACCTGCTCCTTAGTGTGTGTGCACTCAAACAATGCGCATTAAATTGGCAATTATTTGTTGTTGCCCCCTGATCGCATTTATACGTTTTTATTGCTCCGGGTTTGAGGGGTGCACCATGGAAATCGAAGAAAACCTCGCCTAATGCAATCCCAATTAGAATGGCCAGGATAATTGCCAGATGCGATTTAGCCTGATTCGATTACGCATGCAAAAGCGAACCGCATGGGCGGAGGCGATGAATAAACAGGATGCGCAGCAATCAAGGATAAGGTATCATCGGTATAGATGCATTTAATAGCAGGATTTGCCACAGGTTGCGGATTAATTTGAAAACAATTGAAAAATAACGAAATTTAGATTTTAATTAAAAAGAAGCATATTTAGGGCCATCTGAAAATTATTACAATTTAAGGACATTTTTGGAAGTCAATTTTTAGCTCTAATTAAACTTTATTCAGATAAGGTTTCTGTATAGTTTTGATGTAATTTAATGTCTCTGGTAAGACATAAAAGTAGTAAAAAAAACTAGACGAATCGTCTGCTGTTTATAAATTGAGCAAAACCTTGCCCAAAATAATCCTTTTATAGTTTCCTCCAAGATAATTCTGTCAATACCATGAAATAATTACTTAAAGAAAATATGTATCCGCTTAAAAGCAAGCACATTTTTTTACAGCAACCAAACCAGACAAACAATATTATTTGCCAGCCTAGACAAGTTTTTAATCAGTTTGTGATTTGTGGACGTGGAAAAACTAATCCCCGATGCTGCCCAAAATAAAAGCCATAAATTCTCAAGTAAAAATACATAAAATAAGGAAAAACGGCCGCTGGTCTGGCGTTGTATAAAAAATGGCCTCAACACCCAGTGTTCCCTGTAAATTCAACCCTTCCATGCCCCACCACTGCAGACTTGAGCGATGGCCAGGGAGCATGATTTGGATCCAGATTTGGATGCGAATTCGAGTACAAACAACAGAAGCTCGGTGGCAGGTGGGGCTTTTCACTCTGATTCGATTCATTTTTGTAATTGTTTTGCCCGGAAAATGCGGGACAGGAGCTGAATTGTTTGCCAGGCCAAACTGCAATCAAAAATGGGAATAGAAAAAAGCATAAAATTTAATGTTTGTTTGCTTTTGAATTTCATGTTTGCCTTCCTGCCGCAAGGCAGTCTCCGGTGCAATTTTCCCATTTCACCCGATGTGTTGTTATTGTGGTTGGATGTCACACGTGCTGGGCATTGATTTAAGCGATTATTTTATTTGATTTCTAATTAAAAATCATCGCAACGCCTGCTATGTCCATTTTTTAGTCGTCCTATTGGACTTGCACTAGCATTTAATTAAATGCAAATAACAAATAGCAGAGAGTGCCGGCATAAATTATGCCAAAAAGGTACGGACCCGGGCCAGACCGCTGTCAAATGGAAAGGGGGAAAAAGTGTGAAGTGTGTGTTGGCCATTATTTATGAGTGCAATCATTCACATGATATTCTGCGGTTTCCCCTGCATTTATCACGCAACAAACTTTTATAACACTTGCTTAACAAAAGGGCGTTCGTGTGTGTGCGCGAATGTGTTGCATTATGATTAATGCTATCCGTTATGAAAGAACAAAGTACAGGGGTCCTGGAAATGTATACAGCCAGGTTAGAGATGAATATCAGGAATAAATATCCCACATACCGAAACATACTCTACTAAAGGGTTTACAAGGAAAACATCAAGGGAACTCAAGGAAATATTCAATCCAAAGTAATTAATATTTCAAGAACTATTTTATGTCAAAGCACATTTACGTTCCTATCTCCACAAGCTAAACCTGTCATGTTTCCCTTTAATATCAAAATGCTTACCTTCGGCTGGCCTTATCCGAATCCAGTCTCTTGACGTATTGATGTCCTTCAAAGTGTAATTAAATTCTGACTTCGGCCAGGTGGACCAAGCAACTCAATCTATATGAAAATCAGTTGCTTTAATTAAATTTCGATAACTGAGCACAGTTTGCACAACGCAAACGCACCTCGTATACGAGCCCTGATTTAAGGCCACGCGAAATGCCCCAAAATGGCAGCACACGGGACCGATGAGGGGCGGGCGCGGGGAGCAAGCATAAACAGAAAACTCATTAAAATCATAAAATGCATTTATGACAGCCTTGTTTGCACTGCGGGGCAATAAAGAGGTGGCCGAGGCGTTGCTGAAAAGTGTCAAAATCAAAACCGAGGAGGCGCCGGGCAAAGTTGCCAGTATGTCAGTCAGCCGGGGCCGGTGTGTGTGCGAGTGCGAATATGTATCCTGGCTGCATCCTGCTCCTGCCGTTGTCACACAATTATGCGTACAACAGTCTCCGGCGCTGTTGTTGTAATTATGTTGCCGGCTGTAAAACAAACTGCCAACAAGGACGAGAAACAAGAGCCTCCAAGAAGGCGAAGAGGCAGCCAGAGGAGCAGGAGCTGCAGGAGCAGTAGGTGCTGTTGGAGCTGTAGAAGCTGTAGGAGCTGTAGTCGCGACAGGACAAAGACAACAAGGCTGCCAGGCAACATATACTGAAAGAAATATATGACACTCAACCGTAGAAAAGAAGAAAGTTATTGAATGAAACGATTGTTCAGTGATTTCGTAAAAATACCTTCTTGAAAATCTTAAAATTCCTTGAATTTAAGTAGCATTTTTAATATTAAGAGTCACCTTTCTTAGCAACCTTTTTAACCGTGTAATTCAGGATAGCAGCCAGTAGGATCCGCTGCCAGTGCGATTAATCATGGCAATCCCGAGTCTGCTGCAGTTGAAATATGAAAAGCTCGGCGGAAAAGGCCAAGGCGCTTAAAGAGCAGCAATGAGCATTTTGCGGCGACAGAGGCACTTCAATCAGGCTCATTCCCCATGCGTTTGACAAGAAGTTGCCCAGAATCAGGGGCAGACAATGTGCTATTTGCTTGGCCAAACAAGCCGTTCCCCGACCATCTCAGTTCGTCTTTATCTTTGGAGTGTGTATCCTTTGCGAGCTTGTCCTTATTACCGAATGGCTGACCACGTTTTCGAGTTACTGCCCCTTGCTCCTGACGCCATTCATCTGGCTCTCGACAATTTTTCACTGCATAACTCAGGGCGCCACGTACTTGGAGGTCAGGTCCTGGCTAGGATCAGACTCTGCTGCCCCTTATCTGCAATCAGTGGCCTGCACAATTTCACACATGGCCACATGGTTCGATACGTTTGATTAATGCCCCGCCATTGAGTGCAATTCCCCGGATCCTGGGCAACTTCTAAACAACTGTGCGAGGAGTTGACTTTTATTGGGTCCTGCCAGCGGGAAGCGGGAAGGTCCTGCCAGCGAAAGCTTAGAGCTGACTTTGATGCTGAATCAACGAAATCAGAACGTGCGGGTCCCACACATTTCCATCTTCATCCGAATGCGAGTTGCCATTTCCATTTGCATTTTCCATTGCGATTCCATTTTCATTGCCGTCGCTGGATGCTGATTACCATTTCGCATTCATTCCTCATCATTTGCTCAGCATGTCAGTCAGTCAGTTAGTCCTTCCACTAGTCCGTAGGTCCCTCCGTTCCTCCGTTGCTGAGTTCCCCAATCCCTCAGTTCACCGTTGAGTTCAGTCAGTCATCGGTCCTGGCATTTCGGCTGGTCTATTTAGCTGATTGTCGTCTGGCGGCGGCTGGTTCCAGCCTTCTAGATCCTGCACTTGGAAATATTATTAGTTTTAGCCTCAGAAATATTACACTAAATTGAAACAGTCTTTAAAAAAGAATATTCCTAAGAAAAGTGCATAACAAAATTGGAAATCCTATTTTTTATAAAGTAAATATATAATTTTAAAGTAAATGTCCTGCATTGAGTTTATTGCTTTATAATAACGTCTGTAAACTGTTTACTAGGCTTTATAAATTTTGTTTCCGTTCTATTTTTAATACAGGAATCTTGAACACTTTTACAGAAATATTCCTTTTAATCTCAAATACTTCCCTTACTTTGTTACTAAAGAAAACAGCCTAAGAAACCTTTCCTTTTGTGCATCCCCTGTTACTGGCTGCTCCTGGCTACGTGTGCTCAGCATTTTAGTTGACATATTCATTGGAAAACCCAATAATGTCGGATTTAAATGCTCAACGGCGTGCGTGCCCCAAATTGAATTTGGCCAAACATTTCGCGCGTTTGTCACGGAAATTGAAAAGCGTCTTCCTGCAGCTCAAACTTTGTGTTTGGGGTTCCTTTTCCGTTTTCCCTTTTTCCCGATTCCGTTTTAGCCGCCATGAGATGGCAAAAGTTGTGTAAATTATTTTGCCATTGCTCCTGTCAGCACTCCACCTCTTCGTCCTTTGTGCATCCTTTTGACACACTTTGACGTCACTTGCAAGTGCAGACCAGCTAATTTCCAAGCCACCAGCACTTCCGCCAGCCAACGAACATTGATGAATGACAAGCGAATGCAGTGGGAAAAATTCGAATTACCATTTACCAGCTGGAAAAATAACCTTTAAGGAAACTTCAAGGTACATAGATCATCCTTCCATTCTTAGAACCACCCAGTGATGCCTAACCCTTTTTCTCTGTGCATCGCAGGTTAATTATTCTGAAGCTGGACAGCGAAGGGCATCTGCTTGTCGACCTCGACTCACTTCCGTTAGCCTGATTAATGAAAAGTGCAATCTGAAGTCCCTTCCTTTCACTGCACACTTGATGTACAAAGGGACGAGAGTGTGCAACTCTCAGAGACTCAAAGCGAAGGCGAAGACGATGGGAATGGGAATGGGATTGGGATTGGGAATGGGTCCGGGGGCTTAGCGATTGCGGATGGAAAAGGGAATATGGATAAGGGTATGGGAATGGTTATAGTGATGCTGATGGGGCAGACTCATCATCATCATCATCGGCATCATTGGCAGCGGCATCTCAGCTCAGCTCATCTCATCTCATCTCATCGCATCGCATCTCATCTCATGGCTCGCCACAAGCCACTTTAGAATTCCATCGATTTTTTCTCCTTGGCTTTTAGTCGCGCTCGCCTTTGAGTCTTTCGGGTGTTTGCCGTTGTTGGCCGCTTTATGCATTTCGTAGCCACTTTGATGACATTACCAGGAGCGATGGCCACCGGTCGGTCCCGCCCCCAGGATACACAGTAACCAGCAGCCTCGTCCTGGTTTCCGCTCCGTCATGGCTTAATGGCATTACGCCCAATGCCTGCTCTCTTTTTTTGTGGACTGGCGGTTGCCCGCCCCAGGGCCAACTCCATCAATATCAGCAGCTTTTTACAATAAATTAAATCAATCGATCAAGCCCCGGCAAAAACTGTGCCAATCAATTAGTTTCCCACACACACAAGGGAGAGGGAGCGCCTGGCCGGCAATAATTTTAATGAAATACAAATATAAATGGAGCGGCGAACAAACAATGACAGCCTCCCTCTATGGCCTCCCTGGCGTGGCCATCCATCGAGCAACTTTTCAGAGCGAATTTGCTGAAAATTATTTCAAGCACTTGCCCGATTAGAGACGCCATGTTTCCAGCTGTTTATCTAAGCCATTTTGCGGCAACGACGGCGTCTTGGCCATGTGCCGGGAATCTCAAGTAGTTCGGATAACCTGCGCCAGAAGCGAAAATGCAAAACAAACAAATAGCGAAGGAGAGTACAGGGAATAAAAATGGGCGCAGCCTTTATAGGGCTTCCTTCAAACGGAACTCGGGATGCCCTTTAGTGGTTAATAAAACGGCTGTGAAAGCAGCCATAAAATAAGGGTTGCCTTCTGGTCACTTAAATGGGCTTACATATTGCGATTTTAAATAGGAGAAGGGCCGTGCCAATTACGGGTGTAATAAAACCCTCTCATGGGTTGTATTGTTGTTTTAAAATATTGCTTACTCATTTAAAAGGGACTTACAAATTAAGATGGCAGTAAAAGTAACTTGTAGGAGCATTTCAAATGTATTGTTGGATATTTTCTAAGGTATTACAAGTGGGATTTCATTTTTTGATAATACATTTATGTATATAAAATATTGTATTTATAGAAAGTGAGAAGAAATTGGTATTTCACACGAGTTTTAATTTCATTTTAATATTTAAAAAAAAATAAAAGCTTACTTTTTATTATTAGAGTTTTAAGAAATTTTTATCTTGCATTTTCGGAATATTTCTCGTATGTATTTCCAACCCAATTTCATATACTTCATTTGAATTATAAATCTCCCCGGATGCTCCAACCTATAGACCCATTCCTTATACCTTATACCCTTATAATACAAGATTTCAAAACCTTATCGAGTGGCAAAAAAAGCCAGAGAGAAAAACGACGAAACGAATGACAAATTTTAATGTCAATAGCCGAAGACGTGCAAAAAGGACGAGTCGCGGTGGACAGGCAGGGACTGGGCGCTGGGACGAGAACAGGAGGACCATTTGCTCTTTATCTGCCGCCGCTTTTCATGTTCATTTTAATTTGTCCAAATGTCCTTGCAGCGGACACAAACGATTTGTTTTGGCCTCTGCCGCCTTATTGGGGAGGCATTTCCTTTGGTTCGTTCGGTTTCGGGTTTCTGGTCTCGGAGTTTCGGTTTCGCAACGGTTTTCTGCCCCTTCCGGGTTTATTTGTATTAATGAAATAGACATTTTGGGGTCATGCTAAAGTGATTTTTCAACGTCTGCCAGGAGCAGGCTATATGCGCTGCCGCCACACATCCTTGTGCCATGTCCATGTCCTTATCTCCCCGGTGGCCCATTGTTGATGTTGTTACCGCGGTGGCGGCGTCGGTGGCGTCTGCGGCGTTGGTTCCATTTTTTCCGTGTTTATTTTGCCTTTGTCTTGCTGCTGTAACCCGGAGCTCCGCCCCGCTCCTTTCGATTTTCCTGGGTTTTTTGCATCGGTCGAGAACGAGAATGTCGTCGGCGTCGTCGTCGTCGGAGCTTTTCAGCAACACTCGCAGCAAAGTGAAACTAATGGCAGTTAGTTTTGTTAAGTCGATAAAACTGTCAGTGATATGGCAGATTGTGTGGCAGCAGCCAGCAGCAGCAGCAGCAGGGTACCCTTAACCCTTGCCCCCGGCCGCTGCCATCGCTGCTTTTGTCACCTAACCCATTTCGTGTTTTTGATCCTGCGACAAAGGAAAGGAGCGACGCGGCAACCAGATACAGTTGAGCTGGGTTAAAAAGTTAAATGAAGTTGCTGCAGGCATTAAATTTCCGTCGCCGCGAACACCGAACCCGAATTTACACTTCGGGGTCCTCGGGGGTAGGAACGGGGGTACTCATAAAAAATGCAGGAGTTATGCAACACCCAGGCATCCAAATATCCTCGGAAACCCCTGTACATACATACATCTCACACCCTTTCGGGGCGTGGCTGTTGGACAAGTAAGTGGCATTTTATGTTCATTTGCCGCGGCTCCTCTCCAATGGCAAATGGCATTGTGTTTTATGTTTTCGCCTATGCGAGAATGCACACAAAGTGCCAAAATGGCGGCGGGCGGAAGTGGCAAAAGGTGGCTTAGAAAATGGCTGACTTATTTCGGCGACAACGCGGCCAAAATGGCGCACATTTTTCGCCCTTTCGCCCCGGCATGCATCCTTCTGCAGGATGGGAGCATGGTAAATGACTCCGGTGCCATGTCTTCATCATCGCCGGGCTTTCAGCTTATTACTTTTCTGCGATGCCACAGCCATGTGCCATATATGCAGCAGTGGGGCAAGGGGATTCCCCTCTTCCGCATACTCGGGTGTGCGGGTGTATGTGTGTGGCCAGGTAGCTGGGAATTAATTATCGCATATCGCTGGTGGCGCACGTATCCTAAATCAAAGCATTTAACGCCGCTAATCCCCTTAATGTACGAGCCCGTTGAGGAAGCACTCCAATTTCAGCTGAACAATTCGTAAGGGTGAATGGTGCACACGGGGAAAAAAAATTTACAACTGGGTTACTACACCTGAAGTTTATCACATTAGGCAATTTCTATAAGTCAAATATGCTTCCAGTTTTAAGAACTATAGATATAAACTTCGAATTTAAGCAACTATAACCCATTTGTATTTATAATTGTTGAAAAATGTTAAAGCATATTAAAGATGCTGATATTATGTTTAAGTTGTTTTACAATATCTTCCCCGTGAACGCAATATTTTAATATAGTTTCCCTACTAAAGTCACCTCCAAAAAATCCCAAATAAAATCTAAACCAACTTCAGCAACGCGTTAAAAAGTTTTCTGTGCATCAAGCTTTTCCCAACAGCGGTTCCAACGTATTTAGCAAATTAAAATGAAAATCCCTGGCCAGGCGAAACCGCAGCAAAAAAAGATATATATAGCTGAGCTGCAAGGAGGGCCAACGCAGCGACAGTTTAAAATCTCCAAGGAGCATGAGCGGGTGTCCGGTTGGGATCCAAAAAGGACGACAGCGTGGCCAGGTCAGTTCGCTGTGATTGGCAGCAGTCATCAGGCAAGTTAATTGCCCACGATTTAGCGAAGCGGAGGAAGGACGAAAGGACTTTCCAACCGGGCGATTCGTGAGCGGGAGTCGTGACACGCGGTGTTTCTGACGTTAAATTAATGGCGGTTCAAGCTGACCAAAACCGCCTCACTCAACATCAAGCGCTATTAAATTCCTTAAATTGCACTGATTAGAAACGGGGAAAAATACTCAATGTGAAGCAAAGCAATTAAGCTTTAAAAAATATTGCTACTTACTTGTATAAAAAGATCCTTGTCTTTGAATTCTAAAACTGCATCACAATAAAAAATTTAAAGTAATGAAGTTGATAAATGCATTCAAATTAATTTATATTAATAAAATACGATTTACTTTAAATATACTTTTGGAACTAAGGAAATTGAAAGCTAATTTTGGGAAACTAAATCGTTCATAACTTTGGTAAAAATCCATTAATTTTATTTCAGTCTTAGTTTGTATTAGCTTTAAGAATCTGCATACTGAATTTAATATCTTTTTAAATTAAAACTTTTATAAATTTTTTACATTTTCTTTTTAACTTATCTTTATTTTTCTACCGGACATGGTTAAGTCAACTCGACTATTGAAGGTGATTACAAAATGACTCCTTCACTAATTTGCATGGATCTGGACTAAAATTATAATACCCTGCCAGGGTAAAATGAATACCAAAACTTTTCTATCTAAAAATTACCCTCATAAAGAAATACTTAAGCAAACCCAGCCAGAATGAATATTTACAACAAACAAGGAAAAAATCTTAAAAGACGGTAGTTTTAAAAGAAATGTAATAGCCCAGAAACTTCGACATTAGTTTGAAATTTAGGACATTTACTTGCCTTTGCTTACATTTCCTTGTTTTTTTTATTTTACATTTTGTGACCAGGGCCTGGCTCCCTTTTTTGGGCACATGGGGAGCCCGGATCTCCCTCGATTGTTGCCGTCGTGCACTTAATCGCAAGTAGAGCCCATCAATCGAATTGAAGTCCACCTACATCATCTCCTGACTTCCTCCTCGGCCCCGTTCTCCCCCGGCAACATCACTTTGATGTAGGTGGCTTGGAGCTTGCTGGTCAGGACAGGAGCTGACCCTCGTTCACCACTGCTAAATCTTGGTCATTTGTGACGCTATTACGGGGCGGATGAGGTCGACTGCACTACCCATGGATATTCACTCAGAGAAATTAATGGGCACTGAAATAAAAATGTAGAAAACATAATTTATTTTATATTAAAGGTTAAGTGTATTAGAAGCTTACCAAAATATATGACATAAACCCCTGTAAGCTTTTATAAGAATATTTGTGTATATGGAATCTTAGTAGCAGTTTTAAAAGTTTTTTTTGTAACAAACTTAAAACAACTCTGGGACTTATCTTAAATGTGAATAATTTTAATACTTAGTTATTTTTGTAATAAGTTCTTGTTTCGTTGTATTTTTCAATGTGTTGTCCCTTGACGATTTGTTTTTTCTACCGACCTGCCTATATCGTCTATTGGGGTAGCGTTATTAACGTTTGCTGCCTGTCAACATTGAAAATTATATGCCTGGCAACCACACACGTGGTGGGTGACCATCTCTGCAGCACCACCTCTTCCTTTCCATCTCCATCTCAGCCATCATTCCCTGTCCCATGCCCCTGCCCCTGCCCCTGTGCCAGGCCAAAACTCATTCTCATTCTCAATCTCAGTCCCCCTTGCAATTTTTTTACGCTTTGGCTTTTCTCGCATTCATTACGTGAGCTGTGTGGCTGATGGCGGCGTTGAATGGAAAAGGGGCGTGGCAGTCGCCCCGATCCCTGCCTGCGTTGCCATTAGCCCAGCAGGAGAAGCGTTTCATTTAGACCTCGTTGTTTTTTGTTGCCACTCCTGCTCCTGCTCCTGCTGCTGGTGGTGCGGTTTCGGGGCCAAATAAATCAAGAATTTTTTACAAATTTGTTGTCATCATGTTGACATTTCCGACGTCTTTATCGACTCCTGGGCTCGGACGGACGAAACGGCCAAAAGGCCCCGGCCCGTTGTCACCGAATTTCCATGGAAAATCCATAAGCCGGATCTGGCTAATGGGAAATGTCTGTGAATGCAGACAAAAAGTTCCATTTGCCGGGAGAGAGCGGGTCGCCTTAAATTGGGATTCTCTCCGAACTTGGCTTAGTGCGGCGGAATTGGTTTCTGCCCCAACCAAGGTCCCTGGAAGCCCAGGCAGGCACTTGAATATATTATGAGACGTGCTCCAGAGACGCTCACAAATTATGTCAATTACGGCGGGGACACAACATTTGCCACGGAGAGTTTACTGCAAATGCGACGCGAAAATGATGCGAAAAGTGCATCGCAGCACCGTGCAGCACAACAAAACGAAATTATCGAATAACAAATGCGAAAGCAGGAAAATGCAAAAAAAGGACGAACGCAGGACGGAGCAGCAGCAACGCCATCCGCTTGACGTTTGTAACTTTCATAAGAAATTCAACACTTCCGCTGCCGCTGCCAAGGGAACTGCAACAGTTTTCCCCGGCGTAGTGCAAATTAAAAACAAAAAATAAGAGAGAAAAGTGTAGGGAAAATGGAGCCAAGGAAGTCGCGGCCAAGAAGCTGCCGTAAATAAAGAATTACGTTTTATGTTCTATTTGCATTCGCCATAAAACTCGGCGCCATCGAGCGGCAAACGGAGCGACATGAACATGAACATGAACATGAACGGAGCGGCATCATGAACGCCGGCCAAATGACTTCCGTTTCCGCCGCTTAAGATGGCGCGTGCACTCGCACTCGCACTCGCAAGCAAGGATCCCCGCTGCCCTGCTGTGGGAAGGCATCCAGCAGGCGGAGATATCCGCATCATCATCATCATTTGTTTTTGCCCGCCCGACTGCCTGCTGTGTCCACTGCTGACATGTCGGCTGGCATGCTGAAAAATTGCATCAAGTATAATGTAAATCGTGTCATTTGTCAATGGCAGATGGTCGCTCTTCCTGCGGACAACTGCTCCGAATGGCGAATGGCGGAGCGAAACCTCCTAATGACAATTGGCATGCCCGCAGGAAGTTTGCACGGAGAAAAACAAAGCAGTGGAATCAGAACACTGCAAGGAGTCTTGAATAGCAGAGCTGTCCTTATTTTAACTCAGATTAAATTTACTTAGATTTATACCTTAGGTCGGATACTTTTGAGTTCATTTTCTTAAAGAAAAATCAGAGTATATCAAATCAATATTGCAATTTAAAACAAAACAAAATACCTGTCAAATACAATAAATCAAATTTATGTTTCAATTATTACACTTAAGGCCCATCTGATGCATACGAATAAGAAACTGCCACTTCTGATTCAAAGTACATTGCTTTCTTTTTCCTAAATTAAATACGAGTATTTTTGTTCTCGCTTACTGAAGTTTTAAATGGCATTAAAAGTTTCATCTGTTGCGAATATTACTCGACTGTTCAAAATGTCATGTCTGATGGGAGATGTGTTATTCCGTGAACTGGAAAAATAAATCAAAATAAAACTACAATTTCTGTGCACATATTCGGTGACGGTTTTTTCCCGGAGTGGCTTTCCCCTAGAGTTCTTCCGAAAGCCACTTCACTGGCTTTATGTTCTGCTTTGAGCTGGATTACCCATACGCCCCGTCGTACGTCGCGTTTAATGACTCTTGGCTAAAATAGTTTGCCAACAGTTTCGACTCTCCCTCGCACATTAACGCAGCCAAGGCGTCGGACCAGGCCGAGCTGCGCAAATAATTCAATAAAGCAACTTTCGGCGAGATTAATTAAATATTTCTGTCTAATTTGACGCAATTTATGCAATGCCGGGGGGAGTTGGCTCTGGCTCTGGTTGGAACTTAAATGAAGAGGGTGCAGAAATGAGCAAAGTTTGCCGGGCAAACTTGTTTATCTATTTGGGGCTGTGCTTCTGGTGAAACTTTTATTAATTACAAAGGATACACATAAACATTAGCCGAGTCACATTTGTGAATCGAGCATTCGAGTTACTTAGCTTCCGCTACGGACTGACATTTTTTTTCCTGTCCCTGGGTTTTTTCCAAGCAGCCAATGGCGGCGAAAGCTGGCGAGGATTAGCCGCAAGGACAGCGGTAAGTGGCCGTCGAGTATGGCAAATTATGCAACTTAATGCGCTCGTATGCCGGGCTACATAATGCATAATTAATTTGGCTCGACATGCACAACCTGTTGAGCCGCAGGAGCACTCACCTTGGCAGTCCTTCACTCCACTTCACTTCACTCCTTACTTATGCCACCCGCCAACCGCCGCCCGTTGCCCGCCGCCCAACCGCCCAGCCAACCCACTTGGTTGCCATTCCAACTGAGCCGCTGCCTCATTGAAAAGTGGCATAACGAGCTCTTGTGCCCCGGCTTAAAAGCGCTTACAAATTGCTACATGAAAATGTCTGCCAGAGGGCCGAGGGTTTGGCGGGGAAGGTGAGGAAAATGGAAAATGGCCAGGCAGGAGGGAGAGAGCGGGGGGCTTTCATCAACACTTCAGGCCAGTTGCAAAGGGCAAGTTGAAAACTGAAACTGCAATTGAAGCGCTTTTCCGCACACACACTGCCACACTCTCACACACCCGCATAAAAACACGGAGACAGGAAAAGCGGAGAATGAAAAAACCTCCGGCTTTTTAATGAGTCAAGTGGCCAACACGTGAAACACTCACGTTTTCCACTGAGGAAATTAGTGTATAAAAGGGAGAGTAATATTTGGAAATCCACTTATGCAGAAGTAGGCTATGAAATAGAGTTCTTAGTCTTGAAAATGGACTTGCAAATAATGTAAATCTTAATCTTAATCTAGTGCTTGTCCAAGAGATATTATATTATTTATCAATACTTTTAACTGTGTTTTAAGCTTACCTACTGGCAACAACGAGAAAAGTTTTTCATATCATAGTGGAAAGAAAACTCCTAAAACCCAGAAGCTTCTCCAAACAAGTTTTAATAGCCTCAGTCAGGGATGCAACAAATATTTCAAGGGTTTTAAAATCCCGGAAAAGCCATCCAAAAGAGATATGTAAGTCACTTCAGTCTAAATTTTGAAGTTTTTAATTTGTAGTTTTATTTTCTCATTATTTCTCGCCGTGTACATGTGTGTAATGACGCACATTTTGGCTGACTTTTGTGCGAGCGTATTCGCACGAAATAAACCGTTTTGCTTTGAGCCGAATTGAGTTTCATTTGAGTTGGGCCCGTTGATTCGTTCACTCGTTCTCGTTCCTGTTTTCGTTTTCCTTTTCGAATTCGGGCGTCATGCCAACGCCTGAACGTTTGAGTTCTTGCACTGCACTGCTTTTATAATTGCATGTCGACTCTTAATGAGCTGGGCGCCATGCAATTTGTACTTTCGCTGAGCAAACAGCGAAAAGCGAACGGCGAACGGCGTACAGGAGGCCAAAAGCAAAGGATTTTCCTGCCACTTGAAGTTGGGGAGCTGGCTCTCCTTTCCTTTTTGTTGTTCCCCAGCTGGCCTGGCTAAGTGGGTTGCCTGCTGGCCGGGGAAAAACTCTGCGCAAAATTCTGGTGGAGCGGGCAAAGTTGGGCTCTTGTTCAAATGGATTTCGCTCGTAAGCGAAATAAAACCGCACAACTCAAAATGAAATGAGTAAATTGCGGTTGAAGTTGCCAAAAGCTTCGGCACTCCTCCGTTTTTTATTTTTTTTTTCGCTTTCGGGATGTGTGGTTTTTGGGGTTTTTGTGTGGCCCCACATCTGCGTCAGTCGACATAGAAATAAATTTGGAGGTTTTTAAAGACAGCTTAGATTTGAGAAGAATTTTAGGAGAAATATGTTGGGCATACCATTAAAATAGTTCGTGGATAATTATTAGCTTGAAGGTTAATTCATAAAATTCACTTTTAAATTATTTTGTGATAAATGCATATTTTATTTAGAAGAAAAGTTTGCCATACCTGCCACAGCATAAACATTTTATTCCATTATTCCTTTATAAAAATTGGTAATATTCTCTAATCTAACCTTTCTTTCGTTTAATCTCATTTTAGTGCATCCCACTTCCCTTTGGCTCTGTAAAAAACGGCTTTCAACACAACTGGCAACCATAAAGATTTAAGCGATAATAGGATACACAAAATGAATGCGAATTTTCCAATTCTTAATGCCAAAACGAAGTCAGAGGCTAAGCGCACGAGTCGAGTAGCATAAACAATCCTGACAGGACCTGGAGGGAGCACTAGAAGCAGTAGAAGCAGCAGCAAATCCAGGACCATACCAGCAAAACCGTCAGTGGGTGGATTGCTTTAAAGCTGATGCATAAAATATTGCGTATACGCCCCATTATGCCTGCCAACAAACACACGCAAGCCAACAGCGAGAGAGAGGGCAGAGAGTGTGCGGCAGGCAAACATGGACGGGACAGACATCTAAACCATATATCGTATGTATAATTGAAAACAAATTTTACTGCTTGTAATTGAGTGTGTTTGTTTGCGTGTGTGTGCCCGTGTGGGCATGTCTTGATATCGATAACAAATGCCACAAATTGAATTTAAATCATATAACATACAAACAAGCAGCACAGACACAAAACAGGCCGCTTTCTGGCTTGGGTTTGAGTTTGGATTTGAGATTGGAATTGGGATTGGAGTCTTGGTCGCGCCATCGCCATGTTCGCTTGTTTTATTTATGGCTGCAACAGCAACAACAGCAAGGCAATTGCAACAACAGCAGCCATAGCCACACAGAGACAAAAATAGAGGTTTTTTAATATATTTAAGTCTCAGAAGCCTTAGCAAAGCAGCTTGTAGCTTCTTTCCTTCGGATAATAATATCAAAATATTTTTAAAATAGTAAGTATAAATTCATTTTTATCACTTAGTTAGCCTTAGGCTTTACCTCAACAAAGTCCATTCCCTCTCCTTTTCTCACCGTGCATCGCAAACTGAAGTCTGAGCAATGCCCTGGGTTTTGCATTGAGCCGTATTTGAATTCGGGTTTTGAGATTTTCATTTTATGCATTCACTGCACACGCTGCTGAGCCGAAACAAGCAAACCAAGCTCCCCGAATATCCTTGCCAGGACTGCCTCACTCGCTCCTCCTAATTGTCTACTCGGATGCGGCATGCCATAAATTTATGCATTGCATTCTGGCGGCAGGAGTCCGTATGCCACTTGCACTTGCCACTGGGAACTCGAAGGAGTATCGAGCCCAAACCGAAACCGAGCTCATCCGGCACAGCCTCAGACAGAGTCCAGACGGAGGCCGTAAATAAATGTTTGATAAGCAGTCCGTCTGCCCAGTCCAGTGTCAAGTCCCCGTGAAGCAATTAAAATCTAACTTTAAAGCAAATATTAAAAGATGTCACAGTAGATCCAAGGCGATTTCAGAAAGCCTCAAAATACATATATTTGACCAGCAATTGCCGGAAAATGGCGACATGGATCCTCAAGCGTATTTTGACCAGAAATCGAACTCTAAAAAATCCATGTGAAGTGTAAATAAGCAGACACTAAGTTATGGGCTCAAGTCAGTTCTGCCACTCAAGGTGTCGATGCATGCCAGCACGATCCGAGAGCTGAATGGAGTTGCTACCGGAGTCTCCCTGCCCCCATGCTGTCCTTCTCGCCGGAGGAACGTGTTGTGCCGTGTGGACCTGGCTTTAGGACGTGACGCACGTGCGTGCTGAGAGTCGCAGGACGAGGACGAAAGCTCTGGTAGAGGTGCATTTCTTATTGACGTTAACATTTTGTTCAGCCCTCGTAACGTGCTGCAATGCTAAATACAAAACAGAAACTGAAAAGAGCAGATACCAGGCTCAAAATGCAGATGCACTGAGAAGAAATTATTAAAATTTTAGATTATATACCAATAGAAATAATAAGGAAACATCCGAAGTTAAGAGACAAGTTTGGAAGAATATTGTCGTCCCCTAATTCTTGTTTTGAAAACTATCTCTTCTTTCAAAAATAGAATCACAACTAAGAATATAATGTTTACAATATATGTAAGGAATCCAAGCAGTAGCCATATTTTTCTCAGTGTTCCTTCGGGACAAATAAGCAGATTGTAATGGTAAATGCAAGCATTGAAGCGAATCGTACCCATGGCTATAGGTACATAGTATATGAACACCCATACCTCACGGCCAACGGCTCACTCCCATGAGGTGTCCTGCGGCAGGAGTCCTTGCACCAGGACCTTATACCCGTACATCATGTCCGGGGCATTGTTGCTGCTGCTCCTGCACGCGCCGCACGATTTTGCAAATAAATACAAATAACTTTGATTTTGTGCCCCCCTTTCTCCCCGGGAATGGCTGCGAGGCGAGGCGGGCGCCCCGGCCGGGTTCCAGTCCTTGTCCCAATCCCCGAGCGTGTGACGTTCAACAGAAGCATTCAAATTAAACTTTATTTGCCTTCCCCCTGTACCTTTGGGCGTCTGCCGGCTTTCTGCTTAAAATTGCAGATTGCAGGCTTGATCACATTGCCGAGGCTTGCAAATGAACATTGGCAAAGGAGCAGCAGCAGAGGGAGCGGAAGCAGGATCTAAGAGCGGGGGCTGAAGCAGGAGCACAGCCAGGAGCCGAGGCAGCAGGGCGGAGCAGTCAGACAAACACATGAAACGTGCTGTGCATGCAATAAAGGAGATTTTTTGTGGGATTTGCTGCACTGATAGCAGCCAACGGCACAATATGCTCCATAAATTGCCTTTGGCCTCTGACTCAATATATAAGACACACACCCAGGCGCATGGATACTTCCGAAGTCATGCCCAGACAATAGTTTAGGCTTGTCTTTGATTTAGTTTTTGCGCCTAAAACGAATGTTCCCGAAAATAGATACGCTTCCTGGTTTTTCTACCCTGGTTTAATACCCTTTCCGAAATTCCCATAATGATATAAGCATGCGCACTGCAATTGTGCGGAATAGCTTTTAATTGCATTTGCCAGAAACAAAGCACTTCTGTGGAAATTAGTTACCCCTTTGTGGGTTTTCTGTTTTGGTTAGTCCATAGTTAAAATTCAGTTTTAGTTTAATGGTTCTAATTTAAAACATTTACCGCGATTTTCCCTTGTATTATTTTGTTTATTCAACTAAATACTGACCGTTCGTAATGAAACATTATTAAAAATAGTTTGTAAACTGCGCAAACCACTATGTTTTAATGCTAACAAGTTTGTAATTATTAAAATTCACCATGTATATATTGTTTGATAAACAACAAAACACAGATAAAACTTTAAGTGCACAGAGAAACCTATATTAAAAACAAATGAATTCGAATAAAAAATTGAGATATAATTTTGAATGAAAAAAATTCAATCACTTTAAATTTTGATTAGCAGGACTCTCAAATAGTGTCCCATGAAGCTCATCGATCCCATCTCAACTCTTTATTCCAGGGTAGCGGGAGCCATAAAGCGACTCTCCGCATGGTTAGGTTATTATTATTGTTTGTAGTTTCATTTTGGTGCTCCCTTTTGTTTGTAATGTGAAAATAATCCTCGTGAAAGTTTTGTTGTGCGGGAAAATCAAAGTATTAGCAGAGCGTTGCCTCTCCTTCTGGCCCAAAACCGAGACCCAGACCCCGGCCCCATGTCTGGTTATGTCTTTGTTTCTGCTTCTGGTAGTGGCAGCAGCGGCAACTTCCGCTGGGCGCCGTCATGGCCACGTGAGCGACGGTAAATGGGAAACATGGCCAACACTGCCAAAGGAGCAGCAGGAGCATACAGTTGTGAACATAATTTTGGGATAGATGAGAACTTAAGAACTTAAATTAAAAGGTTTCGAAATTTTACAAATATATATTGCTTTCTGGGAAAAGGACCAGTTATTTGTCTAAGGTGGATAGAATACCTTCAGTCTTGGCTAATTACATAAAACTTAGGCTATAGCATAATTGAAATTGACTTTTGCTTAAGAAAAGTACTTCGCTGCTGTTGTCTTGGCCCCATCTGTGAGTCGTGGGCGGCATGAACGTGAACGTGAACTTTTCACGTGCGCAATTTGTGTTTGTGTTTAGTTTTTCCTTTTGGCGTGTGTGCCACAGTGTGTGCCGGAGTGTGTGTTGTTTTATTCATACATTATTCGCCTCCGACTATTTGCTCTGACGCTGGGCGAGCAACCCTTGTTCCAGCCGAACTCAAATTATATTTTTATGAGTGGGAGTGAAGTTACGGCACTTAATGATGTTGCTTAGCAAATTGAAGCAACTAAACACAAACATAATTGAAACAATTTTCTCATTATAATGACGATGATGGCGAACAGAAACTGTGGCAGTTTTCCGGGCTCCGAGGAGCCGTGGAGCCGTGGAGCCAGGTGCCGTTGACGCGAACTGTTTGGCTGCGATCCTGTCAAGGAGGCAGGTAAACAATGAGCGCGCCCAATGTCAACTAAATATGCGTCCTGGGCGCTGAGCAAGATGAAGTGGGCGCCAGGTAGTCGGCAGCCAGGAAATGAGGAAGTGGGGGAAGCGAGGAAGTCGGGGCAAAAGTTAAGCGCGCAAATAAAATAAAGGAGAATGGAGAATGGGCGGAGAGAGAGAGAGAGAGAGAGATAGGCAAATAGCATGGGAGGCGGCCCTCGGCCTATCACAGGAAGTGCAGGCAGCGCCGGAAGTTGTAACAAGTTAATGGCAGTTTTTCAAGAAGCCAACTACTGTCAGGTGCAGCAGCATTTACCGGGAGCAGGAGCCCGGTGCCCGGTGCCCGGCGCCCGGAGCCGGCTCTGCAGCTGCAGGACTAAGTGCATTCAAGTTGGCACTCAAGGGCCGCCAAAGTGGCAGTCGACGTGGCCTAATAAAGTTGCTTAGGCGGCGCTTGGCGGGATTAAGTGCCTGCCCAGGATGATGACGATGATGACGCCGTCGCCCTGGGAACTCGAGCACACTCCCAAACTCCCACACCCAGCCGCACACACTCTCCGACGGCGCTTATACATACATTTATTTTAATACCCCGCCATCAGCCATTGTGTTTGCCGGCATTGTGTGCCATTGCGGGGCCATTAGCAGCTCAGTTTACCCGGCGCTGACTCCTGATAGCGCCTTTTCGTCTATCTGCCGAAAAGCTATCTCCCCATCGGCCATCGGGCATCGGGCATCGGCTATCGGCCCAAAACAATATTTGGCATTGCGGGCGTTCGTTGGCCTTTTGTTTTTGTTTCGATTTCCCCTTCCCTTTCCGTTTTGGCTAAAAGCACTGGGCGACAAGTGGACGAGTGGAACTCGAGGACAAGAGGACGCCTAATGGACCGACCGGCGACCAACTGCAATTCGATACGGAGTCCACAGGATGAGTAACTTTCCGGGTCTTGGCTGAGGGCTTGATAAAGGATGATAATAATGACGACAAGTACACTAAAATAAGTCGGAATAGCAACACTCGCAAGTAATCTAAAAATATAACAACCCGGTTGAGTTTAAATTTAAGTAATTGTTAATATTATACTTAAGACACCTAGCTTTACTAGGTTTTCAGAATAAGCTATGGCAATATTGATCCTTTATTCTCTCCGTGTACAGGCTGTGCAACTTTGATACATTGGGCAAACACAAAGGGCATAAAAACAAAATCAAATTGCTTGCAAATAGCTAAATAAAAGGAAGGCCCAGGACGAGGATGGCTCCTCAGCCTCAGTCTCAGCATCAGCTTCAGTTTCAGCTTATTACCCCAGCGCTCTCCCCTCGAACCGGAGCATTTTGAGGCAGGATATTGCCGGCGAACAAGGAACAAGTTTGCGCTCTGCAAATTAATAACAACTGCGATGAGTTTTCTTGGGCGCCCTCCTGTTTGTTGCTGCTCATCCTGCCAGATAGGACAATGTGCGAGAATGTAAGGATGCGAGGGTGGGTACGTACGGGTAAGTAGGACTAATGCCTGCAGGTTGACGTACGTGCTGCGGCATTTTTATTAGGCATCCCCTTTTTACGAGCCCCGCACCGAGCCGAAGCCCTTTTAATGTTGGCGGCGGCGCCAGGATCCGCTGGAGCTAAAAGCCGAAAAGGACAAGAGGCGAGACGTATCAGCAGCGAAACGTTTCATAGCCCATAAAAGCAACAGAACCAGTACCAGTTTCAGTTTCAGTTCCCAGAACAGCGCCTCCACCCTTCCTGCTCCATACTCGGCCAGAGTGGGTGTTACTTTTTGTTTAATTTAATTAGTCACGGCAAGGCCCACACCCCGGATATCATTGTTATTAGTACAGGCATTTTATTGGTCGCATACCGTAGAGGAACAATAACAATTAAACATTAAAAAAGGTTTCGGCAAAGGCCGGATGATACCTATTAGCAGAAAGATTAACACTCAGGTCTGATATTAAGCTTCTCCAAGATACCGAAGATATATAAAATAACACCCAGTATTAATATTTTTGTTTAATAAGTTGAAATACCAAATTAATACATGTATGTATATATTTTGTTAAATATTAAGAATTTGTATGAAATAATTTCAATAACTTTTTAGTGAATAAGAGTTCAGCACACCCCAAACGCTACCCCTTGAAGCGGGCTGTGTGTTGTTGTGTGAGGAGTATATAAAAATGTCGCTCAATTAAAGTGTAGACACTTAAAATTCAACACTTAATTTCGTGCGTAAAATTAATGCCAAGCACATAATTAAATTATGTTAATTACGAACAGCCACGTCTATTAACAGCGGCAGGAATAGACCAAGATAGACATGGCAACCGAGGGAGGACACAGACAGACGAACGTGCGCTCAAAATCCCTTTTGGGGCCAAAAAGGCCAAACATCAAATAACTTTCAATCAATTCCAATTAGGCCAGCTCCCTTTTGGCATAAAAATTGGATCCAGAGAAAGGAAGGACAATTTAATTTCAAGTTTAATGGCAAACAGCAGAAGGAATTGGCGCCGAAGGGTTGGGGCTTTTCAACGGCTTGATGTTGTTATCTTGCAAGCAACCCGCAGCAGGGATATTGTAATAACAGCTGCCCGACACGGACGACTATCTGATCCGGGGTCCTCGGAGCGGCGGCAAAAGAAAAGGCGAGCCAAGGATACGGATAGGAAAAAGGATGCGGCCACGCAGCAATGCATTCTGCAGTTAGCAACAATGGCGCAGCAGCGGTCAAAGCCACAATAAAAGCGTGCCGAGAGAAACTGAAATAAAAACCGCAAAACACGCCAAACCCAAGGAACCAGGGCGAATGTCCCACGGACATACAGCTGTCCGTCCAGGCATCTGCCATTCGCCATCAGAAAATTCCGGGAGAATGGAGGAACACCAAGGAGCAACGAGGAACTTCAAGACGTGGGAGCCAACCGAGTTCATTTTCCGTGCAAAAATTTAATCAAGAAGTGCAGCGCCGGGCAAGCCAAAGTGTCAGCGGTGGCATTGCCCACTCTCCGACCCTTGGAGGACTCCCCATTTAAACTCCTTTCCAGCAGACCAGACCCCCCTAAATGTCCTGGCGTCCAGCCCCTTGCGTGTAATACGAGATTCGTTCAACATTTACAATGATTTTGTGATTCTTCCGACACTTTATGGCCCAAGCCAAACTGACAGGCTCCCCACTAAACTTGAACACCCTCCTCCGCACCGTATATACACACACACTGTATATATCCTTTGGTGGGTGTGTTTGACTATAATAGAGTGAAAGACTTTAAGCAAGCATAGCTATCGTCATCGCCATCGCCATCGCATCGCCATCTCGGTATTAAGTTGCAAGCGAAAAAGTTCACTTGTAATGCAGACAAGCAGCGAAAATGGAAAATTGGAACGCAGCTGACAATGCTCCCATTTTGGCTCCTCTCCTGCTCCCCGTTCTCGTCCTGCGGAAAGTGCCATGCGATATCCTGGGAGCAGCTGGGTCAAGTTCCCACAGCCAGCCAGGAGGGAAGCTACATAGTTATACTTGGTTAATTCGATTTTTAGCTATGATTGTCCAAACGCAATTCTTGTTGATTCCCATATTCAAGGGTTGCGACTGGGCATCGCGGCTCGAAATAAGAATACGACTCGGCAACCAAGACCAGCACAAAGTATAAATAAACTAGTCTAGATTAAGATGCCTGTCACAAATACAAAAAAAATCAAATATGAAGTGAAATGCAATTAACTGACACAAATCAAAGTTAAATTTGGTAATACAAACTGTTTAAGACACAATTCCCAAAAGCTATTAGGCGAAGTTTGTGTCTAATTGCTGTTGCATCATTTATGCCATATTAAGTTACATAAATGTATCGTAAATAAATCAAACAAATCCCAATCTTGCTGTTGATTTTACTTAATTGAAAGAAATGTATACTTGCACCTGAAATAAATTTTACTATTAAATGCACATGCAAAAAGCATTTTCCTTGATTTATTCAAAGAAACAAGAAATTCGTATTAAGTAACATAGAAAATATGCTGTAATAATAAATCAACCGTCAAATAAATAGAAATCTCATCGATCTTATACTAAGCTGTGCCCCCTCGACGGAGCTGCAAAACTTTTGTTTAATATTTCCTTGTTTGAAGCAACTTTTCTTTTTCTGCTTGCGACATACATAGCGAAGGAAAATAAAGAAATCTTAGCACGGCCAATAGGAAACATAAAGTTGAAAGTAATATATTTTATGCGGGGAAGCTAGTCAGGAATTTACATCAGCAAAACTTGCGATATGAAGTGGCGGAGCGAGCAGGAAAGCTGTGCATGGAAAACGTATTTTGTAACAAATATTTGCCAAGCATCTTTTGACAAATTATGACTTGGGTCCTCGAGCTTCCAACTTGCTTTCCCTGCTTCTGCTGCTCCTCCTACTTGTCCGGCACCGCACCCACTTGCTGTTGGTCTTTGTTTTTTTCCCAGAAAACTATGGTTCTAAGTTGCCATGACAGCGTCGCCACATTATACAACAAGTGCTCGAAATAATAAAGTTAACAGCACTTTAATAGTTAGCTCCTGCCCCGCCCACTCTCCCACTGCCGCAATCCCCCGATTGCCACCGAGGATATAGGCAGCTCCAGGACTTTAACGGCAACATGTTGCCCGGCAACGGGCATAAATGAGGGGCTTATCCTATCGAGCAGCACAACTTGAGCAATAAAATTGCTTTTATATACGAGACTTTCTAGCAGAAGATGAGGACGAGCACGAGGACGAGATGGAGCTGGAGATGCCTTGAAATATTCCTGGCATGCTCAGATATACAACCATTATGGGCGGAACAGCAGATAAATTTTCCACTTTGATTTCTGCGCTTAATAAAAATCAAATTTAAATGCGGCTGACAACGCAGCAGAAAGCTGTGAAGTCTTTGCAATGCCATGTGTGAAGAATACACAGGGGGAAAAAGGTATGAACTTGGATAGAGGTACTTCATATTGTTGTTAATTAGAATAAAAATGTTCATCCGTTTTCTAAATATTTATCGCATTTTTTCAAAACCTCTGCTATTTTAAATATTTTACACAACACAGGTAAAAGTTATTTGATTTTAAATTAAGCCAACAATCCTAGTAGAAAACTTCAAACTTCTCAACGTTAAAATTAACACTAAATACAATGTTTACCATTATTTACATTTACTTAATTGTTTTTATTACAAATTCTGAACAGCAAAATGCAGAACGTATGCCAATTACTATGATTTTCCTTCCTCTGTAGGACATCAGCTTGGGGCCAGCAGCGGAGGCATTTATGGCCAGCTGATGACATAGCTTCCAACGATGCCAATGATGGTCTCAGCTCCACTCCGTTCCGTTCCGTTCGGCTCTGCCCTGATCCTGGAATGTAATAAAGTTGAAGCGTCTTTCGGTTCTCCACTCTTTTGACTTTATGGCTGGCACATAAAAGGAAATCAAAGCCACCGAGGAAGCCATCCCCAGCTGGCCAAGTCAAAGAGTCAGTCGTCCCACTAAACAGCACGAAGAAGAGGGGGAGCGGAGCGATAGAGCGCCATGGAGACTACGGGACAGAGGCAGAGCAGCTAATAAGCTCTGCGGACCTGCGGGGCGTATGCTTAATATTTTGAGCCAGTTGGCGCTTTTATAAATGCCGTTGCCCAGAGCACCAAAGCGGAAAGTTCTGCATAAATTCAATTAACTAAAAACATGCAAATGAAAACTTTTTTCGAGGGCACGGACAGGGGGACGTGGCAGAGGCGGAAAATGCTAAAATGCAACTCATTCAGATGCACAGAAGTGGCAATTGGAAGTGGCCAACGGGCGCAGCCTCCAAAGAAATGTTTCCTAATTATTTCGCACAGCAACATCCTTTTTGTCCTGAATCAGTTAGTTAGCTATGCGTGACAGTGTTGACTATAGCCAAAAATTAAAAAAAAAAAATAATAGAAAATATGTCTCAATAGATAAAAGATTTCCTTTATTTAGAGATTGTTAAACGAGTAATTAAGAATTTGAATATTTTCTTCGAGGCTTTTGACATTATTGCCCCGTAAAGGACAAGGTAGCACTTCCACTACTGGCTGCGTGCATATCACCAGCAGCATGGGAAACGCAATAATGTAACGAGTAATTGCGCAAAAAGAGTAATACAGAACGGGCCGTTACGCAAAGGAGAGAGGGGCGGTCAAAGGACACGCAATCTGGCGGGGATAACGCAAGGACACTGGCTGTGCTGGCTGCACAGCGGTTCAGCAGTTATGAGTGCGGTCCAAAGGCAACCGGCAGGCGGCGGGCAACAAAAGTTGTCAACGGCAGCAACAGAGGCAACGCCAACTAAAACAAAGCCCCGCCCGGGGGCGGTGGAGCGGAAGCGGGGGCGTGGCATGGGTACGTGCAACGTGGCCGCAAAAGGTTCTGGCCCTGCTCACGCGCCCCAGCCACGTGATCCTGCTCCCGCCGCCATGCTGCTCCTGTTTGTCCTGTTGCTGCTGCTGCGGAGAGTCGCCGCGTGCCCCGACCAAAAAGGATATTAATTTCCCAAAGGTGCCGTTTTTGCAGGCGAAAATCACGCAAAATGCGACCTGCTCTGGCGGGGGAACGGGAGTGGGAGAGCTACTAGGAGTGGGGAAAACGAGTCGGGGGACAACTTAAGAGCAGCAGGGGCAAGTGCGCCTTTTGTCAAAGCGGAACATTAGACACCCTAGGCTGCAATTAGAAGTACAAAGTACTCGCAATTCAAAGCTTCGCAGATCGTAATTTTAAATACATATCCCCACAGATTGCAATTAATTTAGGGCAGTCCTTGTTCAAAGTAACGTGACCCGCCGGTCGAAGCAATAAAACATTAATTAAAGTGTCACATAAAAGGGGACAAATTACCTTTGCGTTTAAAATATGTTTCGAATAGTTTTAAACATCAATAAGAGATACAACTTGAACACAGGATCTTGCTTTAATGGATTTAAAACTAAAGTAAAAGCTATTATTAAGTTTAAGACTAGTTTTAGGTATGAAATTTCTGCTGTCGTATAAGTCCTAATGTTAATTTTTTAATAGGTATTTTGATATTTTATCTTTTCCCCTATATCAGTGTATTTTTTTAAGCCTGCCAAAATCCTTGCCAAACCCAGAGGACCCTGACTCTGGAGGAATATATCAGCAGGGCAAAATAAAATTAAAACGCACGCACACAAATTAAAAACTTTCAATAGCAACAATTTTCATTTAAAAATTCAACACCATGCGCTGGGACAGGCATCGAGGGATGGGTTGGGTTGAGCTTGGGAAGTGGAAAATGGAAAACGGCAAAGGCAGTGGGACTGGGAGCAGCAGGGAGAACTGCCAGCTGGGTGGCCGCTTGTTGATGGCCATTGAAGTGGGGCGACAAACAGATTTATGAAAACTGAAAAATATCCATTGTAATTTGACTGTGCGCCAAAGTGCCAAAGGAGCGACTGTGGCGTTGGCTCTGGAGCGGAGTGGAGGTCACTGGGATCTCGCTTCTGCTGCTTCTGCTGGGGAGCGGGCAACAATTAAAACTATTTTGGCCAAAACAATATCGGGTTGTTGCCATCGCCGCCAGCTTTCACAGTTGCGCGAGCTCGTTGCTGTTCGCTGCTGGCAACATTTTATTAGAATGCAGGCCGGGTTAGGGGTCAAACCGCAGCTGGAAAGGGGAGTCAGCTTGGGGGAGTGGCAAGTGTGGCCGGTCGTTGGGAGGTGAGAGGTCTTTGGGTTGAAGGGGGCAGGACAAGACCCAAGCTGATTGCTTGCTGCAATGGCTGACAGGACATGGGACTTGGCATGGTAGCCACTGGCTGCAAAATACCCTTGCCACAAGGTTATTTAAATCAGTTCACCCAAAATTGCAGGGTATCAAGCTTAGCTTTTAAGAATATCTGCAAAGATTTACCACTTCCCTAAACATAAGTAAAAAAGAAAAAGTTCTCAATAATAGTAAACATTGCTAGGTTCCATTGGATTCCCTGGATAAGTATTTTAATTCGAGAAAAGACCCACAACTTAGAGCCAATAAAAAGAGGGTACCAAGTGTGCGAACACAGCTGAAGTCCGTGTCCCAACCATGTTGCCTTGCTGTTTTGTCATTGCCGCTGTGCTGTCTGTTTATTGTGCCAGCGCTGCAGAAATCCAAGGCATGTCCTTTGGCCAGGATAAAGTGCAATGGCAGCGAACGGAGGACGCGAGAATGCGGCTGAGCAGGAGCTTAGCAAAACAACAGCTGTTGGACCCCTAACCCCCCACAGGGAATCTTCAGCCCTGACTCTCTGGCAGGCTGAATTTATTGCTTTAAAACTTAATCAACGACTACTGGCACTTCCTGCCTCCGGGAGCCGGTGGCAGATTCAGCATCATCAAACCCGCGGAGGTTCAGTCTTTAGGGTGGTGGGTCCGCCTTTCGGTTCGCTGGCCGTTCTGAGGTGTCGCAGCGCAGATTTGCCAGAATCTTGACCAGACTCGGGTCCAGGCATTCAGTCAGGCTTGCATGTCGTAGTTCTTTCTTCTAGTTGGTCTAATCAGTATCCAGGTTCAAGGTCTTCTTGCAGCTGACGAGAATCGAGGTGCACAGGATGCCATGTAAAAGGTGCGGATGCCCTTCATTACGGCGTAAAATGTATTGTTTTTAGTGGAGTGGTTTTCCTGGCAACAGGCAATATTGTAATTCCAATTTCTGTGAAACTCTCATCTCGGCTTACACAGAGAAAATAATATGAAGCGAAAAGAATTGAAGTGACCAGGAATTCGGGATTCATAAATACATATCTGGTAATTGAATTGCATTAATAAAAAATGAGTGGCAAACAATCACATATTTCTTCACATTCAGTAAAAGCACTTGGAATTGATTTCATTCTTTATTAAACTAAAAATCGTAAATACTAATAATTTTTTAATACCTATTAAACAAAAGTTATATAAAGAAAAATATGTAAATACTAATAAACCCAAAAAATAAATTGAATACAGAATAATTTAATCATGATAACCAATAGAAGAGGTTACATTAACTGAATAAGAATATATAAAACCTTAAGTCTGGCACTTTATGCTTTTATTTTAGTTGTATATTAACTTCTATATAAAACATGTTCCTTTCACATCCATTTCTTTATCAGATCTGGTGAATACCTAGCTAATTGTCCTGTTTTCCCTCCCATTTACCCGTTGTGTATCAGAGCAAGCTGGCGTGGGCGGCTAAATTGCAATCAAATCTAGTTGGCCAGCTGGAGGAGCTCCTCGTCATGGCAACCTGGAGGTGGAGCTGGCAGCAGAGGCGACGGAGGAGGAGGAGGCATCCTACGAGCAGTGCGAGCTCACAACATGCCAATCAAGTCGCCCTGCCGCAAATTGTTCAAATTGCATGCCTCTGCTAATTGTCAATATATAAGTGAGCTGCAGGATGGCGGTGTAATAAAGGAGTCCCAAGGACTCCCGGCACTTCACACCCGTGGCACCACTGTGCTGGGCCACTCAGTTATCAACACCTGTCCCTCGGCTCATTTACGGCGTTTTTATTACGGGTTATTAATGTGCATGTTCACGCCCTAAAAGATTAGATCGTAAAACGCAGACATTATGCCAGCGCAGTATCCGATCGAAATCCATAACAAACAATTAGGATAATGGCTATTCAAAGTGGCATTGACTGCAGATAGCATAACGCTAATGTTGTAAGCACATGTAATAGGCAAATGCCACAGGCACATGTTGGATGGCCCACAAAAAAGCGGGTCGAAACGCTTTTTTGGGTTCTCCTGCCAAAATTTAAGGGAATGTACCTTATTCTGTATTAAAGATGCTGAAAATCACATTATGGGATGAAGGAGGATGTCTTTTCAAATGATGATAGAAAATAACTTTAGTATATTAAAGTACGATATAACGATTAACTTTTTTATGTACATTGAGCTTAATCGAATTTTAATCATTGGAAATACAGTTCGGTTTTATTTTCTCTGATTTTAGTATGAAACCTACGTAAGAAGAAGCTTCTTCAATTAAGGCAGGACTCCTTTGAGCCCTTTGACCCACATTTCGCATGCCCAAAAATATCCACAAATTTTCGAGTTTTTCCGTGCATGTTGGGGAGGCAAAGTCTCGTGTTCCCAACAAGCGGCAACAAAGTGGTAACTGCAATTGGCCTCTAAGTACTTTCCAAAGTCTTTTGCATGGCAGTTCACATAATTCGTGTTGTGATAGTCTCGGCCTCGTTTTCGCCCCAAAACTGCTCCGGTTCTTGGACGGAGAAGCCGGAGAAGTTGGGCGCGCAGCCGTTTTCGGTTTTTGTGCCCAAAACATAATTAAGTGCTCCCGCCAAGTTGTTGACTGTGCGGGGAATTTGTCATAACGCGAAGAGGGGGTCGAGGAAATGTCGAGAAAACCAGAAGCAGAACCGTTGATAATGTACTAAGTAGTAATAAATTTTACTTTTATGCGTGAACCACAAGCGAAGAAACTCTGGGGCGAGGCGAAAACAAGTCCGAGTCAGAAATCAAGTGCCGGCGAAAAGTGAAATGGGCCCGGCTCCTGCCCTTTTGACCTCCTGCGACCAGTGTTGACAGTTCTGGCTTCAGAAGAGAATATAACTTTTGAATAAAAAAAGGTAAAAAATATAAGATATTTGCGGTAATTATGATACAGGCTTTAAGTTAAGTATCTGCCTCAAAATAAACTTTTGAAGTGGTAATGTTAACAATAATATTTTTTAACTGAAAAGTTCTCAAGGTAAAGCTTCACTTTGGGCACAAACTTGGCTAAAAGGAACAAATAGCTGAAACGACAGAACTCGCAGTTGACGGGCTCAACAAGTGGCCAAGTTTCCAAGTTGTCCATCCGAGCTGATGAAGTGGCAATGGCCAAGACCCGGACTTAGTTGTAGTTGGCCAGCCAGCGGTGGAAGTTGGAATTAAATCAAACATCAAACAGCAAAGAGCAAAGAGCGAAGAGCGAGGAGCGAGAAGCGAGGCGGGAAAGGACTCAGAGCCCGGGGGGCCAAAATGAATTGCAATGGGGCAGGGACGCAGTGCCAAAAGTGTTAGCAACTCTGCCGCATTCCTGTTGATTTTGCTGGCGCAAAACTGTGGCCGGGCACGCAGCCACGGGCGTGATGGATTAGCAAAGTTGGAGTTTAGTGGCCGGGCCCGCCCTGTTTATAATTTTGCGAAAATATACGAAACTTTGGGTGCGGCACAAGGGCGTGGCTGGGGCAGCGGCGGCGGCGGGCAGCCCGAGTTCCATGTTTTCGACCAGCTGCAGAAGGACTTTGAGCTTCAGTGGCGGCATACCACCACGGCCAGGCCATTCAGCATCCTGGAGCAGCTGGATCGGGAGCAGGAGCAGGAGGCCCATAGGTTGGGGGCTCGGCCCAACACCAGTTTCGATATCCTGGAAACCTTGTACCAGGATCAGAGGATTTATGATGCTAAAACCACGACCCATAAACCCTTTCGTGTGCTGCAAAAGCTGGAGGACGATTTAATCAAGGCGAACAGGCGCACGACCACAGTAAAGCCCTTTCGATTGGCGAGTGCCCTCGTTGAGGACTTTATCGAAAAGGATCAGAAGGCAGGCTATCTGAGTGAGAGACCTAGCCAGGGAGAAGTGGACCCAATAGCTGAGCACAAGGCTGAGCTGAAGCCCGAGTCTCGAGCTAAGCAAAGCCAGAAGAGGAGGCGCAAACGCATTCGACGCCGACGAAAAAGGATTCGCCGCCGACGGAAAAGGACTCGTCGACGTCGCCGCAAGAAGAGGAAGAAGCGCCGGAAGAAGCGCAAGAAGAAGAAGCAAAAGGGCGGAAAGAAGAAGAAGAAGAAAGGCAAGCGTAAGCGGAAGAAGCAACCGAAGCCGGAGCACGACGAACACGAGGATCATTCCATCTTCAAGCCGGCCCACTTGATCTTCGCGAATCCCACCAAACAGCCTTACTACCACCACCATTATCCTTCGGGGAATCCTTATCCTCCGACCAACCAGCTGCAAGTCCAGACCATTCCCCCCGCACTTCTGGCAGTGCTGACCACCAAAAAGCCGAAGGAGAAGCCAGAGACCACCACCACCCACAAGCCGTTCAGTAAGATCAAGTATCTGCTGCGGCACAACAGCATCTTCAAGAAGAAGAAAAAGGAGTACCTGAGCCATGTGGGTCAGGTGCTCTATCCCTTCGTCAAGTTTGTGGCCTTCTTCACGGTCCTCAATCCCTTTACGCTGGGCGTCTTCCTCTTCACCCTCGTCTCTCCAGCCGTCTTTGGTTTCCTGGGATTCGTCGCGCTCAGTGTGCTGGTCAAGCCCTTCCTGCACATTGTCTTCGGGGTCAAGAGGAATGTGGACGCCTTTGACCGGAAGCGGTGGCTGGCCAACAAGCAGGCCGAGAAGCTGAAGCTGGGACTGCGCCCGGTGACCATCCATAAGCACTATTACCAGCAGAAGCCAGTGCACTCGGCTCCGCCGGTGAAGCTTCGACCTGTAGGCAGCCACTGGCGACGCGAAGACGTTTTAGGTCCTCCCATGCCGCCACCTCCAGAATCTGGGATGCGACCACCGATGCAACCTGGAGCTCCACCCCTGCGAAAGCCTCAAATGAAACGCTACAATCCCCTGCTGCCGGATCACCGAAAAGCCCTCAATCTGCACCACGACTACGGATGAGGAGTCATCTTGTAGAACTGTTCTCTCTCTGTTAAAACCATAATTATATCTTAAATATAAGTGTACAAAGGAAATGAAATAAATATTTATGAAATAGTACCAGTTACAAGGAAAATAATAAATTTATTGCTGACCGTAGTGACAAACCCTAACCATACGGATGCCCTCAGATACCCCGAGAAAGCCAAGCTGCTGGCGAGGCTGACATAGGCCGACTCCTTCTCCGACTCGACTTGGCCACGTTTGGGGAATCCACGCACATGCGTGTACGGCATGATAATTAACATGTTTGCAAAGTGAAAATTACCGACGACAGCGAAGAATTTTAGGCGAAAGGCAATTAAAAAGTTTTGAAAATATGCCAACCTTCCTCCCGGTTTAGGCGGATACGCCGTAGGCCATCCGAAATATCTCCCACTCCGGCAGCGTCGCTAGCTCATCGGTATAGCCACGTTTGAGCAGATCCGCTTCCAGAAGGTCATCCACGTAAAGGACTTCGTGCTGCGGGCGATGGATGTGCTGATCGGTCCTCTCGAACATTTTACGGGCTTGACACCGAAAGCTATGCACCGCAGAGGCGAAGGTTGCGTGTCGCTGCACGTAGTCCGCCAGGTCCATGGTCTCCGGCTCCAGGACCATGTCGTCAAAGGCAGCCAACAGCTGCATCACAAGGAAACGGCAATAGCGCCGTCGCGCACACATGATGGGCACTTCCTCGGGCCTGGGGTCTCTTTTAGCCACCACCGAGCGGATGCAGCTCACCACCGCCAGTGTCAGGATCACGGACACCTTGGCACTTACGATGTACAGCAGCACGGACAGCGGATTGAATGTTGTCAACTGGCTACGCCACCAGAGCAGGTCTCTGCCATGGACCTTGTACCCAAAGTCCAGGGCACCCAACAGGATCAGGCTGAGCAGGGAAACTTTGGCTACCGCCTTATAGTATTGACGGAACGGCCACAGGAGCCAAGAAAAGCCTTCAGTGAACTTAGCCATTCGGTAGGACATCGGGAACAGTTAAGATTAACCATAAATTTTGGAAACCGAATACTGACGATCTACAGAAGATGAACGAAATTTACCCAGAAATCAGAGACTGATGTAAAAATGGAAATTTCTATGGAAAATGTATTTGTTCTGAGTTTGACGGAAAACATGAGAATCACTGACCACTTTAATCGAAGTTTCATTCCTGTTCAAGATTTAAATGAGAAATAAAAAATTAAAATATAATACTAAAAAGAGATTACATAGATTCACCCATAATTAAATTTAATGATTGCCAAATTCTGTTTGTTAAGAGATCTTTAATAAGATTTGCTTTTGCTTACACAAATTATTTAATGTTGTGTTGCCAGCGAGAAACCAATTATTAGTTGTCAATTCAAATTATGGGAAAATGCACTACGAGTCCTTCCTTGGTGGACCCCTTTTTTTGCCGATGCTGCTGCCTGGGCTGATGGTATTGGCACTTTGTTCGCACAATACACAGAGCCAATATCAATTGCGCCTTTGCAATTTGCCAGCATTTTGCAGGCCATCATAATGGAATCGCCTTGGGAACGTCATTTTGTGTGGCTCAAAACAAGTCGTTCGTCGCCAGCACTGCACAGGATGGCGTGGTGTAGATGCTGGAGGAGATTGGAAATATTGAGGGGACAAAGTTCCCATTGAAATACACGCAGCAAAATCTAAACCAAGATACTGAGACTTGCTGAATGACACTGAGTGTATTTTAGGAACAACAACGAATAATCCGTTATTTGATTTTCCCTTTCTTGGGGTAGAAGCTAAGAAAACACTATTCAACTTATTAAGGACTTTATGTATATGTTCCCTCCTATTTTGCTCTCTGTAAAAAGAAATAAGAGAACATTGCAGAACGGCACTCGGAGTGCAAAGCAGCAAATAGAACGAGTAATAATAAATAAAATTGTAGCCAATTCATAAGGATTTCGCATTTTGTCGCTTCAATCAGGCAATGGATGGTGTCTGGAAGAGGAGGTCTGTGGCAGGATCGAAATTCTGCAGGACCGCAGGGCCGTAGGATGGGCGAGCGGCTGGCAAACAGCATTCATTCATTCATATTTGCCAAGTGCCGAGTGAAGCTGCCTTTGCATTCTGCTGATCTCCTTCAATGCCGAGCCACCACCACCACTGGCACCACCCACGACCCACAGCCTCCTTCGCCAGCACAATGTGCGTATAAATAACGGATTTCCTGTTATAAAATATTTGTAACGACATTTTCCCCGATTTATGTATCCACCCACACATACCAGTGCACACGGAATATGCATGATTACTACATACGATTTGGCTCAAAAAAATAGCATTTCGTTTCAGGATATCATAAAAAATATTTGTGTGTTAATGTTATAATTATGAGGGGTTTTATAATTGCACGGTTTTAACCAAATCAATGTTTGAAGCAATCAGAAAAATAAATACATTTATTAAATAAACAATCTATATGAAATTATTATGTAATCTATTACTCTTCCAAAAAATAGTTGTAACTATCATTCGAAACACTATTGTGTGTGCTGGAATAGCGAATATATTGCATTGTACCAGTGCCAGAGCGGATGAGCTTGAAGTCCGCTCCCCGTGTCTATGTAGTGCCAGGGAATCTCCTCCAGCGCTCTCCCCTGCCAATTGCTGCCACTCAGTCATGGCTGACAGTTATGGCTCTATGGATATCGATATGGATATGGCAATGGCTACGGCTACGGCTATGGATATGGATATGGAGGTGGATGTGGATATATCGGGGAAACGTCTTCGGATTGCAGCTGTCAACGCAGCAGCAAATATATCCCGCCTTAAAAGCGCTGCTTAGTCGAGTGGAGTAGAGTAGCGTGGAGTGGAGGCCAGTGGATTGATGATGCCCCAGTTCCACTGGCAGATGCAGTTGCAGTGGTAGTCTGCAGTCAGAGGTGCATAAATCACAGTCATGCACGTGTTAATATCCTCGAAAGCGCTCTAAAGCTCCATTGTTGTCAGCGGATATCCGGCACACGGAAGGTGTCCCGGGGAGGAGGGCCCTTTTGGGGGCGGACAAATGGCCAGGGGTCAGGCCACACACAAATGATGACAGGGAACGCATAATTTCCAAATGATTGGCAACACAATTATACCAACAATCCGGCTCCACTCATCGCATCGAATTCAGGAAGGTGAAGTAGGAGAACGCTCCCTGGATTATCTGCGAAATGGAAACCAATGGGTCACTCAGTCTAAACACAGCCAGAGGCAAGCCACCTTCAGAACCGCCGTCAAACTGACGCGGAAGTACTTTAGCCCCGTGATAAAGAAGGGCCTCGAGTTCAGTTCGATGGCCAGGGTGACCAGCTTCATCAGTCGGAGGTTCTCCCCGACGTCGTCCGACTGGTGGACAATCTGTTCCCAGTCCGAGGTGTAGTACATCATGCCCAGTTCGTCGGTCTGTTTAAGGATCAGAGGAGGGTGCTCTGGGATTTAAAGGAAATCAATAGAAAAACTATAAGAGAATGACACACCGTCTTGAGGAGAATTGAGCCCAGCATTCCAAGGGCCAGCAGCTCCATGAACTTGGCCAGGAACCACACAATGTAAGCCACATTAGCGGCGGGATTCTACAGAAGTAATAATTAATTAAAGCTCTGATTAATGCTCCATCTAATACCGTGTAGGCCTTGAAGAACAGGGCGCAGAGTAATCCGGCGCTGAAGGCGAACATCACAAAGATGCGAAAGCTGAACTCCTCCTCCACGCGGTCGGCAAAGTCCCGCAGGGCCACGTTGCGGCGCAGGATTTGGGTCAGAGCACGGCGGTAGCTGCCGGCTATATCCCCACCTCCCCCTCCCGCCTCCAACAAGCGACCGGCACTGCGACGAAGGTCCTGGCCCAGCTGGACATAGCGGGCATTCAGGTGCATCATCAGCTCGCCCATGACATTTAGTTCGCCAAACAGCATGCTTGTGATGATGACGCCCACCCAAAAGTTGAGGCCCAGCAGCGGGATGAAGAAGTGCAGCTGGGTGTTGTCAAAGGGATACACCTGTTTGTAGAGCATCTCGCGGCGGTGGTATATGACGTTCTGGATGGGCACCACCAGGAAGTTGAACAGGGCCAGCAGGTATATGGTGGAGTTGAGTCGCGTGGCCAGCATCTGGCGCTGGATGCGGGCAAACAGCTGCGGCTCCGCCTCCTCCTTTACGTAGATCTCCGCGTAAAAGCGCTGCAGGAGCGCCCGGAAGCGGTCCTTGTGCCAGGCCAGCTGGTAGCAGCGAATCTGCATTTCCACCAGAATGAGGTATGTGGGCATGCCCGTCAGCAGGTTGTCCATGTCCTCCCTGTTCGCTATCAGGTAGTGGAAGTCCACCTCGTTGTGCTCGCAGAAGACCAGGAAGCCGAGAAAGATAAGCACCCTCTCCAGGAACACGGTCCAGCGACCGCAGCCCTCCTCCAGTGGCCAGGCAATATGGTTCAGGATCCGATAAAGCGCCACCGGCCAGGGCAGCGGGGCCAGCTCCCCGTCCGGGAGACGGGGTCGGTATCGATGGAACGACATGACTGCTCACTGTCCGCCCGGACTGAACCCCATTTATATTCTAATTTTAATTGCCGCCGGCCTGATGAAATATTAAATTCATGACCCAATCGTAAATTATTCAGATTCATTTGCGTTTTGTCAAAATAAACCCGAAATCGAGACCAAAACTAAAGCCAATACCATGACCCAGACCAGACCAGACATGAATCCAACCCCTGGTTGCTGTTTTCGGTTCGATTCGGAGTCCCATTCGAATGCTAATGTTTCGGTTTAATTGTGGTTTAATTATTGAAGCCTTAAGGCTTTAAAGGTTGACTCTACCAAAGAAAAGCAATCATAATGCCTTAAGAATTGACTTTCTGCCGAAGAAATTCTACCAAGCCGATTACGTGGTTAAAGTTATTAAAAAGAAAAATACTTCCCTAACAAAAGATTAAATCTTTTTTTAAATTTTTACTTTTCGCTATTGTTTGGATCTGTGTATAGTGACAGTGGTAGCTCTGAATAACCCAGAAAAACCAAGAAAATATCTCTGCACATAAAGAAAATCCAGTCATGTTAGCAGTATGGATTTGAAGGATACCTTTGTGTCCTCTACTGTGGCAATTCCCATTCAGGACATTTATATCCCATATATACCTTGAAACCTTGAACCTTGACAAGTCAGCAAATATAAAATATAATAATTTCACATGAAAGGATGCTAACTTTTGGAAACTTCTTCTGTGCTAGTTTTATTAGGTTAATAATATAACTAATGAATATTTAAATATTGTATAACTAAGAAAATATATACTTTGTAGGGTCGAAAATGACTTATTTACTGCGTTGCAAACTTCTGACATGTATTATATTACCCTCTAAGGGTATAAAAAAAACGTGTTCGACCTTGCAGAACTCGACGTGAAGGAATGTTTAGTCATAGGATTGACAAACGTTTTCATGTCCGACTAATGATAATGATAATACCAATTGCTATTTTCAGTTTGGATTAGAACTCAATTTAAAATCAAATGTCGCTATCAATCAGATTTCTGATTATGCTAAAGCCTTCACCACGCAGCAACCCACTTAATTTGAAATTGGTTGCCAATGCGGAAATGAGTAGATAAATATGGGTAATTATCCGAGCTGATTTTCTCCACTTAAAAATGAAATCATTCTGCTGATAGACTCGCTTCATTGCATTTCCCTCCCGGCGGACCGCCGCAAAGAATCATTTTTACGATTATGCTAAAATAACACTGACATAATTCCAATAAAAATGAAATTGCCCTGGCACACTGACTGACAGCTCTGTCTTTGTCCGTCAGGTGAGCAAGGACAAGGACGCGTCGGAGGGAGGGCTGGGGCAAGGCTCCGAGCAGAGTCCTTTCGAGCAGCTCCGCAAAGTATGCACCTGGGAGCAGCTGCTCATGTGTGGCAACGTGGGCACATCCTGGGTTGAGGGTCCCGGATTCCGGGTTCCGGGTTGTAAGTCCCGTGTCCTGGCCATATCAAAGGACGACCGAAAGGGCGTCGGAGCAGAGCAAATTCAATTCACTACTGTTGATTCTCCCGTCGGCCGCCGTTGTTGTTCTTTTTGTTTGATAAAAGGATGAAAGCCGGAGGAAAGGCGGTGCAAAGGCCAAACAACAGGAAAAAACCCAAATAATATTAATATGCAAATTGAGTTTTTTAGTTGAGTGATCTAAGCGGATAACCGAGGGCCAAGTCAAGGCGAACGAATGCCTCCGGGGACAGACAAGCCGAAGGATGTGGATGTCGATGTCGACGGCGCTCTGGTGCTGTGGATGAGGGGAGGATGCGGACGAGTCTCTCTTTGGGGCATTTTGTTTTTACTTTATTGATTGCCGGCGGGACGTACATATCTGGAGCACGATTCGGTTTAAATGTGAGCTTCGAATCAATTGAAATCATATTTTATTAAACGTTTACGGGGCCATTTCCCACAGCCGCCGCAGGCGGCAGTGCTGCGAGTCGGAAGTGGCCAAAATAAAGAATAAATCGATATTACTTTTAGGATCTACGATTTTTTGACAGGCTGTAGACCTAAATTACATAAAGATTGCATTCGGTTTTTATCAACAAATATGTTTTAACATTTAAAAAAAATCTAATAATGCTTATAAGGTTAATATTTAATTGCAATATATGCCACATAATACAGATCTGGGGATATGAAGTTTAAAAAGAGACCTTTGACAACTCTGATGGGTGGGACTCAGATCCTCAGTGCCTCGGTGTATAAATCAGAAGGCGTCCAAGTACATACGGGTATGAAAATATTTACAAGAAGTCAGCCGAACCCACGGAGCAAACGGAATCCCCGCCGGCGGCAAACGCATCAAATATAAACACACAAAAAACATTATACGAACGGCTGCGGGTACATATAAATCCGTATCTGTGTCTGCAGATGTTCGTGGCGTGGGTTATGGAATTCTGCTGACTCTACCGATTTTTTTCTTTTATTTTTACCGTGAAAACAAATTCCAAAAGAAATTGAAAACAGGCAGACGCAGATTGAAAGCAAACGAGGGACGGACGCCAGCAAACAGAGTGAGACCTGCGAAAAGGCACGAATCGGGAAGAACTGCAACTGGAGTCTGGGAAGTGGCTCCCGGGGGAATTGGCCAAATGTCACGCAACTCTCCACCGGAACTACTGCCTGCCACCCGATCGGAAGGGCAAACGAAACACCGAACCTGCAAGCCACCGACCCTACTACCCGCGACCCCGAGCAATCGATTTATAATTACGAGCACCACCAGCAGCCGAAAGTGGGCCAGCAAAGGCCCTTTTGGCGGATTTTCTCAATTAGCCAACTCAGACATGAAACTGAAACCGAAACTGAGACCGTAACTGCCAGCAATTCCAAATGGCTTGCCCATTTGTGTGGTAACCACACTCGGAAAATAACCGCCCAAACCATTGCCTATAAGAACCTAAGGAATTTCCTTAAAAATTAATAAATACCTCTTTGTCAAATGTAAATGAATTGAAGTACTTTCAAGCTTTAAACAAAATGTCTGCTGTTTAATATTAAAAGCTTTTTTGCAATGTTCATAATATAACAATTACTTGGAACCTCCCAAAATAAAGGTAAACCTATCGGAGTTTAGCCTGCAATGTGGCCCCGCAGTGCGTAATATCCGCCGGGCAATTTTCTTCCGCTGCGCCTTCTTTTATTCCCGCTTTCGCTCTCACCTGTGGCGCACACGGCGTATGAGTGACCAGATATTTTCCCCGAAAATCTGCGACGCCCTCGCAGAATGTAAAATATATGCAAATTGGTTTATTTTCATATGGCAACGGGCCTAAGGCTCAGTGGACACCGGAGCGTGTGCCGCCCCAGCATCAGGGCTAAATAAAAAAGGAAGACAGGAAGGTAAAACAAAATATGCTGATGCATCGAGGAGATGGACGGGGCTGGGCATTGTCTAGACATAATTTGGAAGCCGACCAGAAGAGCTGGTGGTCAAAGTGTTGGTATTTTCCTTCTGAAAATTCCATGAAATACAGGGGTTAAAATCATTAAATTTTATGAATATGTTCTCAATTTCTTTTCTTTTTTCGGCAGAAAATATAAACCTCCCAAAGGACATACCCCTAATAGACATGTTTACTAGTTAATAGAATAACAGTTTCTACTTATAGTTAGCTAATTAAAAGCCTTGCATTCTTGGTTAAGACAGGGTTTGTTACAAAATTAATAATCTATAAATTATCTTTAAGGGCCATTTATATAATTTGATGAAACTAAACTTTCTATACGTAGAATTTTTATAACCGGTATTTTACTATTATACCACGCAAGAATTTCATCACTTGCAACTAGCATTTTAAGGAATTTCTTTGGACATGCTTTACCACTCTCGCCCCTTAAGCCTTTTATATTCATATCAAGTATACGCCCTGATTTCCGATTTGGGGCATGATCCGCCGCCATTAAAGATACATAAATGGAGTCACTTGAAATATGTATATGGGCCGAAGGCCGGAAAAAAAGGAAGACAGGATGAACATATCTCCAGGCAGATTCCCAAACTCCTCACAAAGGGCTCTGAATAATTAAAGTGCCTATGGAAACGCACATGCCCGCACCCAAACACTTATGGGTCACATCCATATCCTCGATGATCCGATTGAACTGTGGACGGGGCCAAGGAAGCTGCAAATCGAACACGCAGGTTTACATGCGCCTAATCCCGTTGTCAGCCGGATGGCCGTAGGCTGGCTGACTCCGCTCTTCCGTTTCCACCTTGGAGGTCCTGCCGAAAAGCCTCAAGCATGTCCGTTATTTTGTTTACAAGAAAGCATAAATCTCGGCTCCTGTGGCTGGGGCGAGAGTGTCTGTGTGCGGTCGAAAGGATTGCCGCCGCCGTGTGAAATGGAACATATCATCACATCCCTGGCCCCACACGCACTCACTCCATGCCAACCATATGTGTGCGGGTGTCGGCTGGGGCCACGGACTACGGACTACGGCCTTATCCTCGTCCGGTGCCGGACAAAAAAGGGTCGGGAATGGGAGCTTTGGTTTGCACGCGTCAACTGTAAAATCCTTTTGACATGCAGACGGATACTCCTTGGCTTGGCCGAGGCCGGCCATAAAAAATGTGCGAAGTGAGTGGGCTTTGGAAGCTGGGAATCCAATTATAAAGAATTTTAAACTATGTAGCGTGAACAGGACACTTAAAGTGGGAAAAAGGGGAGACCGACAAAAAGCCAGGTTATTAGCGGATATATCCTGCGCACATAGGTCTTAGTGGGTGCGGTGTGTTTCCGGGGGCGGCTTTGTGTGGCCAAGTTATTAAAGGCGAGCAAGTTCTGACGGGCCACAATCAGTCAAGGGCTCACCCAGCTGAGCTCCCAGACCCAGCCCCCGCCTCGCACACTGTATAAAAATTGACGTGAAATTTATACGCCATTCCCGTTTTCGGGTTGCGAGTTGAAGAAAAAATATAGCAACAATCCATAAAGTAAATGTAGCATTTAAACAAACAAGCCAGGCGACAGCGCAGTTAGATGGGGGGATCAGAACTCCAGCCAGGAGCGGGACGGGGCGGGACGGGCCAGGCCAGGAGCTGTGACAAAACACTGGAAGCCAAAACCGACAGTGACAACTGGCTGAAGTGGCGGGGACACGAAGAGCAGAGGCGAGGAGCAAGGGAGCAAAGGAGCAAGGAGTCGAGCAGCAGAGCAGCGTTGATGATGCTGCCCCGCTCCGAGTGGTAGAAAAAAATTGACATAAGCGGATATGTTACCCAGCGCCTTTTCGGAGCGTGTGTGGGCGGGCAGGGGCGTGCCAGGAGTATCCGGCAGCATCTGGGGGCGTGCCAGTAGGCGGCGGCTGCACGAGCTGTGAGCAGATAAATTAATGCGATTTCTCATGTTGCATGCTTGAGTTTGATTTATGCAATTATATGTCTCTATATGCGTGGTGGAGCATGTGTATCCATGAGGCCCTCGGCCACCAGCAGCGAGTGTGGGTGACAGACAACTTTTGTCAAATACGTCTAAAAGCAGTAATTTTTTATATTTGATATAAAGCGGAAATGCTAAGGACATTTCCGGTTCGTTACCTACGCGCAATGTAAAGCCTTCGCCCTCGAATGCGGAATACCCTCTAAAGTTTTATGTCTTGTAGTTGGGGAGGGAAAATTTATGATAGAGATAATATGCTGTGATAAGGTATTTGTTTAAAAATATATAATAATATATATATATATATATATAATATATATATATATATATATATATATATAATATATATATATAAATATATAAATATATAAATATATAAAAGCGTACCTTATAGAAGTTATTATTTGCTACTATATATAAGGCAGTTTAAGATCAAACTATATTTAGGCTGTTACAACGTTAATTATTTCAGCAGTGAGCTCGTAGCAGATGGAGAGTAATTCCCAAGGCAAATTAAGTATCTCTGTGTGATTTTTCTCTCTGTTTGCGATCCATGGCAACCGCCCTAAAGGCAGCTTCTCCCCAAACGGAGGTCGTAGACAATGGAGTAGCCGGCAAGGGACGATGGGCAGCAGCAATCGAGTCTAGTCCGGAGCGAGCCGGCTGGGCCATGTTAATTTGTCATGATGCCACTTGCTCACTAGCTCTGCTTGTGGTCCACTCATCCGCCGGCCAGCCAGGAATACTCATCGCCCATACGGAAATTACACAACAAATGGACTTTGGTCTGCTCCTTCGTTTTTCTGGAATCAGCAGAACAACCTGAAATCTGGCCAAATCCGATTAAATGCAAATGCCCCCGCATCCCTGGTCGCACACGCATACACAGGAGCACACATGCCGGAGAGCATAGCGCAGATTAGTTGCGTAAGTTATCAGCAGGGGAAGATCGGGCTGGAGTGTGCCGAGCAGGTGGGAGCAGGACTGAGTGGTTGCACTGCAGCAATCGTCAGTCAAGCAAACACTGCAGCCATTCCCAGCACACACAGCTAATTAATATTTCAATGGCCGATTCGGTTGCATGTGTCTGCGAGGCTTTAAGCTTCAAAACTGCACCTGCACAGAGCAAAAGATTCATGTCGATTGCCACAAGCTATTTTTATTTTTGTTTTAAAACCACAGAAAATTTAGCAGTCGCCGTGAATAATTACGCTTGCTGTAAATCTATTCTGTCAGAATAATTACTACCCAACTTCCAAGACTACTGGCCAACCTCCAAAAAGTCGAATATAATATCTTTGGTTTATTTAAGGTACTTTTCAGATAATCTTTTTATTTATCTTAAAAATATATAAATATATATATAAGATTTTTAAGATCCCATCAGCATATTAACAATACCCCCGGAGCAGATGATCCCATAAAACTGTCTGAATTTTATCACCGTTTAATATCATATTTTCTTGCTGTGTGGGAATGACCATTAACTGGGAGTGAAAGGAGTAACAAGGCGAGTCTCGGATTCAGGAGTCGCCGCCTCAAAGGAAATAACAGCCATTTCCATTTTTAGGGGCGCATGGGAAAGCTCGCAACTGGAGCGTCCAGCGAAAGGAGTCTTTAAACGGGAACTACTCAAATTGCTTCTTTAAAATATGCGCTAAAAAAGAACGCCCGTATTTGTTCAACTTCCTCGCATCCTCGCATCCTGGCACTTGAACAATGTCGCAAGGCATCAGCATCAGGATTTTATGTAGCGCACGACTATGCCATCCCAAAGGGGGATGGGGTCGATCTGAGAATGCCACTGGACGAGGAGGAAAATAAAAACGCCACTTCCGTTTTATTTGCGCAAAATTAAATAAACCGAAATATGGCTGACCATATTGGCGCATAATGGGCAAAAATATTTTTTTCATTAATGTCCCTGCCGTGGTCGTCGTCCTTGCCTGGTCCTGGTCCTGGTCTCGGCCCCGGCGGAGTAGATGGCAAAATAAATAAATAAGCAGAGCCAAAAAGGAAAGCCGGAAAGTAAAAGCTCCGACTCCCGACCAGCTTATTGTGTGTCAATATTTGGCTGACCACGACAACGGAGCCCGGTTTGGTGGCTAAGTGACTGGCCGCCGGCTGCGGTGGAGGTGGAATAATAAATTTATATTAATAGTTTACCCGCGTGCAGTTTGATCGGGTTTTATCGAGCTCAGCGCCGTTAAAAAAGGTTAAAAGGGATTCATTAAAGGCAGCTCATTTCCATTTTCCAAAAGATTTTCAGTTTTTTTTTTTTTCGTAAAGTTACACCTTAGCCTCAAATGTGCAAAATAGCAAAACTTAAAATTTACATATAGTTTTACAAAAGAAAGGCTCACATATATATTTTTATGTAGTTGGGTTTATTTTTACAGAAGTAATGGTTTTAAATATTTGAAAATATGCATATCTTCATATGCTGAACTATTTTACCAAACAATATATTCATATAAATAAAATAAATAATGCAAATGGTATCTAGATTTTGTTAATAGACTGAAATCAATACACATATTTAATTTGAGTCCAAATAGTTCACAGTCATTCACACCTTCTGCCACTTTCGCTTTCATCCTGCACCCGTTTCCTCTAGGACGTGAAGGGATGTGAAAAGATGGAGCTCTTCACATCCATCCTCTCGTCATCTTAAGGATAGTTAAGCTGCTTCAAAGCGACATTAGATGAAAATTTGTGTAAGCCGTAAAGAAAAAGCCCATTGAGCGAGAGTGTGCGACGATTGCCAATCGAATTTAATGCGCATTTCTTTTTAAAGTGCCGGCAGGCAGCTGGGGACAAACAAACCACCATCCATCCAGGCGTCTTTTGTCAGCAGCGGGGGTATTAGCAGGAGGAGCACCCAGCCCAGCAACCACCCTGCCATCCAGTCACACCCAAGGAGAATCCCAACCCAGCGAGCCGCACTAATCAACACAATTACGGAGCAGCCGAAGGAAAACTTTTCTAATTGGATATGAAGACGCGCACATGCGTTTCTTTAAAGGAATTTCACTCCATCAGCCAAGGGTCCAAATATTGTGACAAGAAAATGGCTAGAGACAAGGCTCCCGGCTCCAAGTGCCAAGTTCCAGCTCCAGTTCCCATTTAGGCATCGCATCTCCGCCAGCTGAAATGCTTTGACAAATTATTTTTAAGCCAATTTACAACTTGAGAAAAAGTATCAGGAAAACATATCACACCACACACACACAGGCAGCCCGAGTGGGTGGGTTGGCCTGGGTGAGTGAGTGGCTGTGAAGGTAAAGCAAATATAATGCGAGGGATAAAAGTGTAAAGTTGACAACCCGGGCACATTACTCACCCGAGGTGCCAGCCAGCCGGTGGTGGGGGAACATTAAAATAACCAGCCAACCGATTCAACGTCAAGCCAGGACCCAGAAATGAGCATGGCCAAGAGAAATGGTAATGCGGCTGGTCGAGAGCCGATGCTACTCCAGTTCCAGCTCGTGGCACTTCCTCGAGGGCTTCTGACGGCTTCTTTGGAGCGTTTTCTCCATGTCTTTTACTCGACAAACTGTCGACAGCGTCGGCGGAAGCCATTAATTTTGTCACTTTCGGAAATGTAAGGGGTGCACATGCGACGCCAGCATGTGCGAGCTGCAACCAGGGCCATTGACCAACCGGTCGGGCAATAGTGAAAATCATGAGAAGGCAATTAAAGCTGGCCACCTGTGCACCTGTCTTCCCGCCTGACTTCCACACAACTTAATTGTCCAGACCAGACCACAATTACCACAGACCTCATGACACCCAATGACCGCGAAACCACAACGCAGCTCCTCTTGTTTACAGCCAGGATATTAACTTAATAATTGCAAATGCATAATTTAATAGTGACGAATGATGATGAGAACTACGCAGACCTGGATACTAGATAGTCGAGTCAGAAAGTGATGTTACAAATAACGAGTGTCTGAGGGGTTACTCAGGTTTTCTTTTCTCAGTCTTCAACGACGCACATGATATTGATACCGCTCTTGCCCAGATTAACGCCCTCCAGGGCCGACTCCTGGTGCTGGCGCATATAGATGAGGAACTGGATGATCACATAGAACAGGTTGTTCCGGTCGTAGACGCAGTTGTGTAGCTCCTTGTCGCTGATGAAGTTGAACTTGGGGTTCAGCTGGTTGCTGGTGGACAGGATGGCGCAGTGGGCCTTATTGTGCACCGCGCTCACAATGTCCTTGGTGGAGCGCTTCTCGTCGCGTATAAGCACGTAGCGGGAGTGGAAGGGTCGGCCGCCGCCCTGCGGCAACGGCATCAGCTGGCTGTCCAGGTAAACGCAGAACAAATGGAAGAGGATCTGTGGGACATAAGACGTTAATGACAGTCATTCTACGTTTGGCAATTCCTAGAATTCAATCTTACGGCAGCATCGGTGGGCAGATGCTCGCCCCACTCCTGACCGTTGTGCACATTGCCAGAGTTCCACCGGAAGTCCGCTATGCAGGAGCCTTGCGACAGCTCTTTGATGCGCTGCACCACGTACTCCTGGTTACTGAAGGTGTCCAGGAAGGGCAGCAGCATGGGCAGCATGGGGGCGCAGGTTTGTACAAACTGCTGGTTCTCGGCGGTCTTGCGCAGCCTCTCCAGGCTCACAGCTCCGAACTTGAGGTCGACAAGGCCACGTTGGCGGAACACATCATCCACATGGTTGATCTCCTTGACTAAACGCTGAAGTATGGTGGTGGACATCCACTAGGGAAGCATGCATATTAGTATGGCGCAAAAGAAGCTGATATGGACCGCTTACAAATCTCAGGTTCGCAACGTACTGCGACAGCTTGTCCGTGGAGATGCGCTTGATGACCTCAGAGTTGCTGTCCTTGAACTGGAACCCGCCAAACTCCTCAATGGAGGTGGGGGCGTTCTCCGTAGAAGCCGCCGGCGCTGGCGACAACTGGTAGATGGTGGTCTTCAGCATGTAAGCAGCATTGTTACAGTAGTTCCAGAAGGAGTTGGCCGAGCCCATGCTCTGGACACTGGGCGTCTCTGTGTTGTCCACCATGCTGCGCTCGAGCTGCGCCTGTTTTATCATTGCGGGCAGCTTTCGAGGATCGGTAATGAAGTCCTCGCGCCGCACCTCGGCGTAGGGGGACATGTAGGTGGACTCGCTGCTCAGATTGCTGGCGTTCAGCGAACTATTTTGCACCATTGACGAGTTGTAGGAGGCGTTCTGGTTCGTCACCGGCGTCCGGGCGGGACTGGGGCTACGCCGCATCGACTGCGTGCCCCAGCAGGAGTCCTCGAAGGAGGAGTGCCAGTTAATGATGGGAATGTCATCCTCTGCATCTGTGTCCGGTTCATAGTTGGGAGGCTTCGTCGCTGGCCGGGAGTAGACCGTCCTAAAGGAATTGTCTGCGAAGGAAAAATATAGGCAAGATGAGAAACGGCCGCATTTGTCCCCACGCTATCCTTACCATCGCAGCCGTCCAGGAGGCGCTTCTGGATGTCCGTTCCCAGCACCTGGTCGCCGCCGCACCATAACCACAAATACTTGCCGAAGCAGGCCAGCGCGCTCAGGCCAACTACGGCGGTTACAGTGCACTCGGCCACAAAGTAGTACGTCCGGTAGACGGAGCGGCACGCCTGCCATATGTCCAAGACAAGCAGCGACAGGATCGCCACGTTGATCGAGCACCATTTGAGGTAGTAGCGCGCCTGGGCGCTCCGAAAACGCAGGTCCAGGCTGCGCTGCACCACGGGATTTCTGCTCAGCGGCGAGCTGGGGGCAGTTCGGGGTTAAGAATCTGAATTACCGTGTTTTCCAGCTACATACCAATTGCTCCTGGGAAAATTCATGGTCGGTTTGCAAGGATATCAAGGAATGCTGGATCAGTGTTGCCAGGTGATGAATGAATCCAAGGAAAACGCGCTTTTTCGTTCAGGCGCAAATTTTCATTCAAGTAGTGTTGCCATCTCTTCAGGTCATAAAAAAGCTAAACTAACCAATGAAAATAGCTAGAAACCGCCAAAAACTTTTAAAGATAGCTAAAAAATAACACTAGATTTATAAATCAAAGGACAAAGCCTTGTGCCTGGCCGTTTTGGCGTGACCGTGTAAATCTGAAAGTATTGCATTAATGCTTGATTTGCAATATACCATTACCCATTGTTCCTATGGCAGCTATATGATATAATCGTCCGATCTGGCAAAGTGTCGTTCAGATAGCTTAAAAACTGAGCGACTAGTTTGCGTATAATTAGACAGACGGACATGGCTAAAACGACTCGGCTATTGCTGATCAAGAATATATATACTTTATACGGTCGGAAATGTCTCCTTTACTGCGTTGCAAATTATAATACCTTGCAAGGGTATAAAAAGCTTAGAAAACAGCTAATTTTTATAAAATAATTTTGTGTATATTTTTTATCATTACAGACATATATTATTAAGCATAAAAAATAAATTCGAATAAATGAATAAACTCGTTAATATCTAGAGAATATTTAATACATCCCTAACTGCATCCTTAAATACATCCTTACAATATTTCAAAACCAAGAACGGATTATAGTTTTTAAAAGGGTATGAACACAAAAGCGTTGCCAGACTAATCGGCTAACTTAAATATTTTTTTTGTAAAGATCTAGTTCATTTCATATATTAAAAATGAATTAAAAATGAATTAGTAAGTCCTAGTTAGTCTTATAGTTTTTCCCTTTTGTATATTTGCCAACCGAACCGAAAAATAACAAACCGACTTCAGTTGTAAGAAAGTTTAAAAACCTTACGACTTGTACATTTTATATAAATTTATTGATTTGTAACCTATTTAGTTGTAATAACGTTTTCGAATTAATTTATTTGAAATTTGATTATTGCAGTCTAATCAAAACAATTTATTTCTGTTTCACTCAATCGGTGTTAACTTGTAAACAATAATCTTCTTAAAGATGTTGTGTTTATAGATAGATAAAACATCAAAAAGTTGCAATAAATTAAAAATAAAAGCAACAAAAGTATTTTCTGTTGCTAATTAAATTTTAATTAAAACCGTTTATTTATTTATTTATTTATTTATCTAAAGCTAACAAATAGTTAAAAACTAAGAGCTAACTTAAATTTAGGATCCATAGTAGCTAAGACCTTTGGCTCGCGTAAAACCGTTTAATTTTCTTTAAATTTTGTCATTTTTATAATTATATTTAGTCTATATTCATTTATTAAGCAATACGGCCGGAGGCCCCGGCTAAAGCTTGGCAGGAGCAAGCGAGAGAGAGCTAGAGCGCCAGAGGCTCTCCTTTGATCCCACCCACCACCCACTCCCATGAGAGAGAGAGTCAACAGATGAGAGTGAAATGTATTTTACAGAATTGAGAGTAACAGAGTTTTGTCAGTAAATTCATGGAATAACAGAAGTTTGCCTGTGAAATCTTGAAGTAACAGCATGTTGTCGGTGAATTCTTGGAAGTAACAGAGGAACAAGAGAGAGTAACCTAGATCAGAGTTGCTCTTTTGGCGTGTCGATGTTTTTTATGATTCAATGGAAATAATACTATAAAGTGATGTTTTTCAAAACCCAAAATAAAGCATTTTGCTTTGAAGAAAGCTATATTCTCCGCTAGCCGCTAGTTTGCAATTTATCCCGCATTTTGCTTTTGAAAACCGCCAGATCTAGTGGGAAAATAGCTAAATTGGCACGCTGGTAGAATGTTTGTAGAGGTGCAAAAACATCGATGAAAATACCGATGCATCAATGTTTTTCGCATTTTTAAAATATCGATGTTTTTTCTACAATCGATGTTTCTGGGTCACTATTTAAAAAAAAAGTAATGCACTAGGGGAAATGTGTCCATTTTTATGGTATGCCTACAAACTTTTCATTTAAAACCAAAAGGCTTCAAAGACAACAACTAATACAAAAAAAAAAACGTAAGAAATATAAATTTTTTATCATTTCACGGCGAAGCCCACAACTACATGGATCATATATTCATACTCTTTGGTTGTTCTCACCGTTTTCAAGAATATAATCTCTACCATTAGAAAAAAAACACTTTTCGTTCGATATATGTATCTTTTAGCTGTCCCAAGGCGGATTTGTTAAAGAAAACCCCACTGGGCCTTTCGGGTTCCACCACAATTTTAAATTTTCCGCTGATAATGCCAAAGATACCAGAAAAGTCGCGAAATTCATCTTTTGCGACATCTGGGCACACTAACACGCATCTATTCTCAAAAGTCTGGCAGCGCAGAATGGTATCAGCGGTTTTCAGCACCACAAATGGAAAGTCTGGTAACCACACTGCACATGTGGCGCCCACTTCGAAAGCGTAAAACGTTAGCAAGTTTTTCTTTTGCACTTTCCCTTTTGTTTTTGTACTACATTTGTTTGCTTGCAACAGAGAAGTCATAATTATAAAGTATCTTTAATTATCGAAAATTGATTATAATAATGTATAATATTTCCTGATGTACACGGGCTAAGAAAGCAATCATCTGCAATTAGAGCAAACTCCCCTAGTCCTTTTCTAGAGTTTTCCTTGCCCGTGAACCCGCTGCTCAGCCCTCCTTCTCCGCCTTCGCTTGCCCACTACTGGAGGACCCACTCCCACTCCGACACCGATCCCAGGCACTGGCGCCAGCTGCAGCAGGAGGGGATTGCTGACCAGGGCGGCGGCTATGCCCAGGACGGTGGCACTCGCCAGCGGGATCAGGAAGCTCTTGGCCAGTAAGGCTTTCGGCGAGAGCTCCGGCGATCCCTTGTGGGCTACGATCTCGTGCGAGTCCGCCTGATAGGGACTGTAGCCGTAGTCTACGGATGGTCCCGGGAAGTGACCGTGCTCCGGTCGAGGTCTGTATACATGGTAGGGCACTCCCGCCTCTCCGCTCGATGAGTATCCACCGTGGCCCTGGACAGGTCCTGGCTCATATCCATTGGCATGGCTGGGCCCGTAGTCGTACGGATACGGATGACTGTCATAGGCGTAGCTCTTGCCCCCACTGCCACTACCTCCGTACGGACCTAAACGTAAAGGAAAGATTCAGGCTTAAAAAAATCCAGTGGTCTTAAGGAAATTAACTCAGAACCCACCCACACTGATCCGATCCTGGAGACTTCCGACCCCCAGACGCCACTTGTCGTAGGCCTCGCTGAGATTGTCGTTGAGGCTGCTGATCTGGGAATGGGCGCCCCCGACTGGAGGCAGTGAACCAATCGGTTTGGATATGAAGCCATCCGCTTGGCTGTCCAGATTGGATTTAGATTTGGTAGATGAGCCCGGGCCGCGATAGAACTCCGGCGGTGGATCGTAACTTTTGGCTGCTGCAGAGCCCAGGGCGTCCAGCTTCACCACAGCTTGTCGCTTCTGCGGGTGCAAAGGCTTCCAGGAGGCGGACCCAGACTCCTCGCTGGCGTTCTGCGCCTGCGCGGCCGCCAAGGTAACAAGAAGACCGAGACAGAGGGCGCAGCCCGGGAGTAGTTTCCCTTTGATCGCGAACATTTCCACTGAGTGCGCCGCCTACAGAGCGATGGATTTTATACAGGTATACCCATCAAGGGGTCTGCCTGCTGGAAGCCACCTGCCGGGGCCCATGTCGTCACCTGGAGTGGGTGGCATTACAGGCGCTGGCGACAAATTGCAGGCAGACAATTGCCGTCGCCGCTTGGCTGCTGGCATTGAGACGTCTGCCGCCGTGCAACGTGCCCTGCGTGCGATTAGTGCCGCCAGCTTGGGAGCTCGGCTCGAGTGGGCTTGACAGCTCTGGCTGCCAACTGGAGTTCTTTCCTAACTCTTTCGTCAGGCGTTTCTTCAGCGCATCAGCGGGAGCAGCGGGCGTGTAGTTGCCAATTTGTCCCTCTACGGGATTATTGAAATACTGCCGCCAGAGGCCCGCCACGGCAGGTGAGCGGCCCAAAATTAGTGGAGTTATTCACGCCTCGACAGAAAGGCAGGAACCACCAGCCCCCAGCAAAGCTTAATTAAATCATTTATCGCCGCTTGTTTCAGCGTCATCCGCTCAGCGAATTGGAACAATCTAGAGGTTAAGTTGAAAGGTTGAGCAAAAGAAAGTTTAGCTTGTGTCTGCACATATGTATGTAACCATGAGATGGTTCTGTTCCCAGTCGACTTGTGTTATTACATGACTTAAATAGAATTAAGGGTTCTTCATGCTATTTCAAGAGAGTTTTTCATGCTGCACTAAAAGGAAAATGTAGGGAAATCCAAGGGCGTAATGCTTTCTATTTTTTCCACTTATATATATCGGAATCCACGTCAGACTCTGGTGGTGTGGGAATATTGCCGTACTCGTCGCCCAAGAGATAGCGCTCCAAAAGTTCCATCTGCACCTCTAGCACAGCAGTAAGGCTAATAAGGCGCTGCACACGCCGCAGGTAATCCGAATGCTGTTCCTCATCGGTGAGCCGAGGTTTTGGCTTATAGTACCGGCCGCGTGACCTTAACAGCTCCTTATACTCCTGACGATCCAGCTCCATGGCTACGTTCTGGGCAACCGTGTGTTTCCGGCGGTAGTACTTCTTGCGTTGGAAAAAGCAGCAGAAGAAGCGGCGCACGACCTCCCCATACTCCGCCTGTAGGAACTGCCAGAAGCTAATATTCCATTCCTTTTGCTGCTCCTTGAGGATTTGTCCGTTGGTTTTTATGTAGTCGTAAATAACGGAGGTAAACACATTTATGAGGACGATGCCCAAAAAAAAGCCCAGGACAAGGTACGTCAGCATCCCCATGAGAAGGCCACCTTGGAAGAAATCTTTGGTTTTAATGCCTTCGTTGTGGCCCACTGAGTACCTGTGGAATCGGCACATGATTGAGACATTTTTTTTCCTCTATATACATACCGAAGGCAGGCGATGATCGAATGGATGACATTGCGAAAGATCACTGCGTTGTTGCCGCTGGATATTGCAACGGCAATCCCAAGGCCCATCAGGATGACTAAGATGACCACCCCGAGACTGACGACCGCGTTCCAGGCGTGGAACAGCGTTTGCGTGAAGTGCTGGAAGACATAGGCGAACTGCAGCACCTTCCATAGTCGCAGCGTGGTGATGGAGATGAGTAAGCCCATGGTGATGGTCATCATATATTGCAGTCGTAACTGGCGCTGCATACCCAAGTATTGCTCCAAGGTCGACTTCCGCACCATCTCCAGGATTTCATGCGTCAGAAGCTCGCGCACCAAATACAAAATAAACAAAAACCCGTTCAGCAGGCAAATGATCAAGTCCACTATGTTCCATAGCTGCTTGATGGACGCCGGGTCGTGCCACAGCTTCCTCACCAGACCGCGCATGAACTGCAGCACGAGAATCAAATATATGGCCAACAAATACGGCTGATACCAAGTGACATTGTCAGACGTTCCTAGTAGCCTGACGCAGTCCACTCCCACATGGGTCAGCTGAGTCCCGAACGGGCTGTTCTCAACTCGCAGCGTTGCCATAGTGATCGCGTTAGCGTCCACGTTGTACATCGAGAAATCTATGAACAGGGCCACGGTCTTCCTGTCCAGCCATTTTGATTCGAGCAGGTAATTAACCTGTATCCGATTGCTCACCTGTGGGATATGGATAGATTCGACTTCCAGACCTACTGCATTCTTACCAGCGGCCTCATCATCAGGGCCATATAACCGCCTTGCTCCGGGTACCTCAGCAGTTCGCCGAGGTGGTGAAAGTGGAGCAGCAGACCATTTATAAGGGAGGGCTCCACCTCCATCGGCCTGAAGGGGTGGAAGATCCGCCAAAACCTCTCCGTAAAGATAAAGTGTTGGTATGGCAGCTTCCACTCGGGCGCATATGTCTGTTTGTCCCATTTGGGCTTGCTCCATCCGATGTCTTTGTCCGCGGTGCGCAGCTGGCGCAACCGTATTGCTCCCAGCATCTTCCACTGCTCCATGGCGTACCAACCGTCGTGGCCATAGACGCTGATGTTCGCATTGAAGGCGTCAACTAAGGTAACCGTGAAGAACGAGTAAATCTGTGGGATGGTGAATAGGCCGTACTGCTTGCATTCAATATTCAAGGCATCTACCTGATACTGGAAATCTATTTCCGACAGGCCCATGGTGGTCGGGGTGCTCAGTCTAAATAGCCTGTTTATCATGCTCGTTGCGTAGTAGAGGCTCGAGTCCTGCGAAGCCACTATGCTCATCAGCAGAGCCAGAAAGTAGGATCCGTAGAGCCACAGGTCTGTGGTTATGTGCTTGTACTTCCGGTTTAGGGCCTCGTTGCGGTGTTCCTTGGTTATTAGGACCTCGGATCGCCGGCTGTTCAGTCGGGTCTTCAGGTAGGTGAAGTGATTGGTCACGGCGCTTGCTTCCGACATGTACGGGTGATCCACCGACGGCCAGGTGGCGTGGTCGACGGCCAGCACAAGGAACCTGATCGGATCCCAAAAGAACAAATCGAAGATCACCACAAAGATCAAAGTCATCATCATAGCCCTGTACGCCATGGGGTCATGTTTGAAGCCCGAGAAGGAGGCAATAAGGATTACGCACACCAGCACAATTAAGGTGGCAAATGCAAAAAATATGAGGGTTCTCTTGCTGGCCTTCGTTAGTTTCATTCTGATATAGTTAATATTTCCAATGTTTTTTTTAAAGACTTAATATTATATTTTGCTTGTCAAATGTTTGGGCGCTGACTTTGCTTCGAAACTAGGAACATTTGCTTGATAGAAAATTATTACTGGAACTAATTATAACTTACTACAGTAGCGTGAACCTTCAGAGAGCCCAATTAAACTTGAAGTGTTCTAGGTTTTCTTCAACGTATTTGCATTTTATATCGATAGTTTTGCCATTTTCTATGCATGGATGTATATTTAAATATAAATGTATATGCACAATTCATTAACTTAGTTAACGTTCTAAATTAAAGCGGTATTCTTCCGAAAGATCCTCTTGTATACTTGGAGACTAGGTGCTAGGTGGATAGTTCACTAGACATACTGATATAATGCGTATAATACTGGCTGATCGAGATCAGGATCCGGCAACTGGCGAGCGCTTTCATACATTTTCGGAATTGACTTTCGGAGGGCTTCCGGGTGTCGAGGAGAGTTCCCCATCCCGGGCAGCCTTCCGCGAGGTGGACACTGAGAACGGAACACCTCCGGGGAGGAAACACACATGCTATATACGGTTAGATACAGTTGGATTAGTTAGTCTGGCTAAGTTTGGGGGCGATTCCGAGCGGGATTAATTGAGGGGCTGGGCGGAACGTTTTCCCCATCCGCCGTGGAGCTTCTGCCACTGGTCGCGCTTGCCCCACATGCCCTTCAGGTTGTTCCAGGTGGGCTCGCGCTTGCCCCAGGCCCCTCTGAACTTGTTCCAGCCCTGCGCCTGCCGCCGCTTGCCCCAGGCCACGTTCATGCTCTTCCAGGCCCGCTTGTCGACGTCCGGCTCGCCGGCGAGCTCCTCTAGATCCTCCCCCGACTGCGGTGACTGTTGGAGCTGTTGCTGCGCCGCCTGTCCGCTGGCCAACCGCTCGAAGGTGTCCCAATCTATGGTGTTGGTCCCGTCGGTGATAACCAACGGCACAAAGTGTCCGGTCATGTAGATGTCCGGATCTCCCGCGTCCCCGGCGGAGGCTCGTTTGCCCCATGAGCTCTGGAGCGACTGCCAGGCGCGCTTGTTCACATTGTTGCCGTACAGGTCGCTCTCGCTGAGCTGGTCCACCACTACCTGTTCGGAGAGGCCTCCGCCTCCTGGCTCGTTGGCCGCGGCGGAACTAGTGGCGCTGCCAGTGGTCACCAGACTGCCGCAGGCACTGCCAAGGATGAGTAGCACCAAAAGGAAGCCATAGGTTCTCCGGGTCTTCGTGTGAGCCATTACTGCGAAAATGATAATGTTAAGGGAGGAATATTTTAAGCAAGGTTGGATCAGAATGCAAATCTTATTATTGGATCAGGGGGCCGAAAATTAAATCTTTCATACCATAAGACATTTTTTAATGCAGCTTTAAATTGGCTCATGAAAATGAATCATAACTAAGCCAAAAATGCATTAATTTCAATTCAAAGCTTTGCTGTGCCAGTAAATAAAAAAGGTTTATAAAATCTTTATCAGAAAAATGCTTTTATACAATATCTTTACCCGGCCAACAATGATTTATTACATATTTGAACGAATTTGTTTATTTTAAAATATTAAATGTTAATTATCTGCTGACATTTCAAAAATGTACACCTAATCAGCCAAAAAATCTGCCATCATTTATGTGTTTTTCCTATCCAATCTCAATGACCGAACATTTACGGTCTAACGGTCTTGCTAACTCGAATAATTAAAAAGCTATAAATCAACTTATATTACCCACTATTAACAAGTGAGCAGATGTCATCCTGGCCTGTGCAGTGACATTTGTCCGGTGAAATCGTGGCTTTTTCATCTAATAAAATTGCTTTCAGTGCAAAGGTGTAAATATGGATGAATAAATGCCTGCCGGGAGACTGATCCTGGGGCCGAAGCCAGACCGCAGGCCTCGAGGAATGCTCAATTAAGCCGCTGTCGGCGGCTCCACTCGACTGCTCCCTGGGGGTTGCTCTGAGGAGCTGGGGCGTCCTGCGGCAATCATTTCCGCCCGCGCCCCGGCATTAAGACAACACGGTCGGAGCAGGAGCAGCAACAGGAGCCACGGGAGCATGGACAACGGGGGGAACAAGCGTAACGATTTAGCTAAATAACCTCTCTAATTGAAGGCGGTGGGGGCCGATGAGTGGGCATGGACAGAGGGATGAGGTGATTCCCCGGCTCTGCAGGATGACTGAGGTCATGCCGTCTGTCGACTGCTGTGTTAAAAGGCAGCAGCGCATAACAGTTACAATTTATGGCCTATTAATGTCCCTCCGAGGTAGCAACCAGAGGGGGGCGCATTCCAGGAGCCGGAGGTCCGTGGAATGTGCGTAGGCCCAGCGGCAAACAACGCCGGGTGTGGAGGGGGCCAGAAGCCAACGCAGCGGAATGATTGGACACGGGCGGAAACAGTAGCTTTGAGTGGGCCATTCGAGCCGGAATCCCAGTCGATAATGATGCTTCGAAACGCTAATATCAAGATTATGGGCATGTTTACGCAATGGCTTAAGTGCCTTGCGATTGCACTTGCGGCCACTCGACAGACTAGACAAAAGCCACTGGAAACTGCTGAAACGAGAGCGGGATCTGCTTCTTGCTCGCCGTTTTGTTTGCACTTCCTGCCAAAGTAGTTTTTCCTATGCGCTCGCATGAGCAGCGCCACCATATTGATTTGCATACATTCGAGCACACGCCGCATCCGGCTTAAAGGACACTCCAAGGAAGCGGAAATGCCAGCGCATTATGCGGGAATTATGTATTTTGTGGGATGCTGCCACAAATATTTGTTTCTAAAAGATCGGATGTATTCATTTTATACTGCCAATATTGACGGAGCAGTATTGTCGCCTCTTTCAAACTGAAATTAAACTGAATTGAGAGCGGGTTTGCTAATTAAATAACTCATTAATTACTGCCTTTTCAATTTCTCAGAACTCTTAAGTTGATAACTCAACTAAAATAAACAAATTTCAAGGGAATTTGGGCAAATGATAAAAATATAATATATATATGTACATATTTTGTTAAAACCATGACCTTTACCGAATTTCGAGGCAATTAAATGAAACAACTATCCCCTTTATCCAGTGAGCAAATCTAATTCATTTACTGCCTGGCCTTACATTTGAATTATCACATTTGCTGTAATCCCCGTCAGATTTTATGGTCATTGCGAGCCGGCAGCAGCTGCTGGGCGCCATCATGGAGACGATGGAATGTCAGCAGCCGGGAATCAAGTATGCAAAGCCCACCAGAATCGGAGCAACAGGAGGCAGGGCGACGATATCTTATCTGCGGGTCGCCAGATTAAATGATGTTGCTGCCTGAGCGCTCGGATTGGCCAGCTAATTGAGTTGTCTCGGCCAACCCGTTGCCAGCTGAATGCGGATACGGATATGTGCCATGGCTCCTAACCGCGACTCCTGACTGATTGTCCCAGTGTGGACTCGGCCGCTTTTTTCCGACTTAGCTTGGACTTAATTTGTGCGCTTGTCGTTGATTGATTGACGCCGCCCAGATGAAAGTTTTAGCGGCTTTGCGCCAAATTATAATATATAGCCTCCGCGATGATAGAGCACGCATCGAATTTTATGGCTCCTCTGAACAGTGGTCAAAAGATAAGTATTTTGGGATAACAATTTTAGGAAATTTACGATTATTATTTTTAGACCTTAAAGTCAAGCAAGTTCAGTTATTCGCTACTGACAGCAACAGTTTTTTAAGTCTTTATGCTGTCTAAATTAATTAACACTCGAACTTAAAATAAAGAATTTAATATAAAAAGGATACGAGAAAAGAAACTTATTTATTGCCAAAACCTTTGTTCTTCAATCCACTGTGCGGAAACAAAGACCACGCAAACGTGCCGGGTCAAGTTGTAATTGAAATTAACTGAAAATATTTATGGCCCTTGCGGATGACAGTCTTCGGAATTTGGTAGTTGACTCGCTCTGCTCCATTATTAATTTGCCAGTCGGTAGTCAGTCGGCCGGGGAATAATTCATGTGGTGTCAGGCGAGGAACGAGGCACGCCTGAACGGCCGTATGGTGGCGACCACTTCAAGTTTGCAGGGCAAACAAATTGAAACGAAATTTTCGCGCCAAAATTAAACAGACCGCTGGAAATCGAATTTGCCTGCTCGGCAGATCGTATATTCTTTGTATGTCTCGATAAATAGCCAGCCCAAATATTTGCCAAAGGATGGCATTTGCCAATAAGTACTTTGTTTAAATAGGTTTCCTGCCGGCAGGCAGCACCCACGCAGTGGGGAACCAAGGAGCCCGCCAGCGCCAGCCTGTTGCTACTGAGTGTGAATGGAAATCTTCTCGGGGACATGGACATTAACGAAAATTCGTAAGTAAACAAAATATCCGCAAAAGAGTAAATATATACTGCTCGTCTCAAGCAGGTTAGCCGTGGGTCTCCCCGCTTCCCACGTCCATTTCAGGCCTTTGTTTGGCGAAGGAGTTCTGCATAATTTAGCCAGGTTTCGTCAATAGATTTACGCAAAAGCAGACTATTTTTTAAAATTCAAAACTCATTATTGGGACAAAATTAGGTCATTGATTTTTAATGCATAATTTAAGGTGTTTCTGGCAAGGCTTAAATATTTAATGGCATTGAAATTCACAAATTAAAGTGTGGAAACATTTACTAATTAGTTAACTCAACAAGCGAAAATGATTGGACAGATTTTAGCTGAAAGATACTTAGATACCCTTGAAAAATAATTTATACACAGAATATATTTTTGCTCAGCGTAAAATAGAGAAAAATATCCTGGAATTCGTATGATTATTTTTGATTCGGTAACTTTTATAATATGCTATTATTATAATCAGTTTTTTTACAATTATAAAATATTCTATTTTAATATGTACAAGTATCAAGATGGTGTAAGAAATTGTGGTGTAAAGTTATGTTATCACTCTTTTAAAAAAGAAATCTATAAATTTAAAATTTATTTATACTTTAAATATTAATTGTATTTCAGTATTTTATTTTAAAACTGTTAGCAAAAAGCTTTTAGTCACCACAAGTATTTTTTCTAAAGGCATTTCCTGTGGCCCTCAAACGAATTACGAATATATCGAATCCACTTACCTGGGTATATTTTTTGGTTCTTTTTCGTAAACTGTTTTTGCGGTTTGCCGAAGTATACACAATTGAATTTTTAATTTTGTTTTATTTTTTGCACGGAAAAAGTTGGGTTCGTAAATGGATTTGCAGGCCGAACTGCAATTCAATTAGCGCACTCAATCAGCCCGTGTGAATCTGACTTCCGGGATAGCGGCTCCTGGTTCGGCGTTCTGAGCTCTGAGTTCTCTGTTCGCTGTTCTCGGTTCTGTGTTCTGGTTGTGGACTAACCTGTTGATCAACTGCTAATGATTCGGAGCCCGGTGCGGCAGTCGCTTATAAATCAAAACGGAAGCGAGTCGGGAATCTATGAGTCCGCACGAACGGAGCTTCGTGTGTGTGCCGGACTGCGCACGCACGCACTTCGGCAGGGGGATATCCGCTTGTCGCCGTTTGTGCAACGGAAGTGGCCGAAAAGTGAGTTGTGTTGCCTACTTAGCGGGGCGTTTGTATGGCACACATGCGCGATTGTTTATTCACCCTACCCTTGCCCAGTCCAGATCCCAGGCCCCCGGGGAGCCGAAGCCTTGGACTCATTCAAATTCAGGTACATGCGCCCTCCTTGGGGCATTTAAAATTAAACACACCACTCCACACTCAGGCGCTTACAATGGAGCAAATGGAACGCAGAGCAGCATATTGCATATTGCATTTCTTTGTCACCGCCATTGGCAATTGACCAGGCACGCCAAATACGACACAATTCCAGCACCTTTCAATGTGGGCGGGCGTCGCTACAGGACCTAAGCATCCGGACGAGAACCCTTTTAGTGCTTCATGAATATTTATGGCGATATCGGGCGGCTGCCTCCCGTTTTGTTGCTAAAAAACGAGGCAGAGGAGCTTCTTCAATTACAAGCGTCGCAAGGCAGCCTGTCGCCCTGTCCGACGCTGTATATGGATCCAAGTGTGCTCGGGGGGTCATCAACAGGTTTTCATTTGTGGCCATTTGATGGCTGCTCGCCGAATAAACGATGATGGGAATATTTATGACACTCCTCTGCCGGTGTTGCGTATAATGAATGGGACATGCCACCCAACCCCCTAGCCCGAACCCCTGCCCCAATCCAACCCCATCGGTCGGCGATAAGCTACGTAGTTACTAATTGATTTGGCTCCTGATAAATCGCTGCGGACTCTCAGCCCCGATGACAGCTACATGTGTCCGTTTCTCCGCAACACAGCAAAAAGTTTGATCGATTGTGGAATTTATTATTAAAAAACTAGATTTAGTTATAATACTCATTTTAGATTATAATTGAATCATTTTCAAGAATTTAAATATTATTCAATCAATATTAATTATTACTTATGGCATTAACTATGTTTGCTGTATGATATATAGGTATACCTAATAAATTTGTTTCAATAAAGTGTAATTTAAACACTTTCCAAATTGTTTCTACAAATGAGATATTTTAAATTAGAAAATACAAAGTTATGCACACTTCACGTTCTTAGGCATGGAAGATGTTTCATTGTTTACTTTGTATACTTACTGTATTTAATGATATTTTTCTCACTACATTTTAGGGGGTGGCAAGCAGGTTGCCTTTCACCGGGAGCAGCAACGATTGTAAATCATTTCCGTTTACGTGTCTGGCCTAATTGCAGGCATCCGATTGCGACCTTTGAGCGATCTATTCCAGTACGTCACCACTAATGTTTTATTCGCATGGTGACAAAGTGAATTAAGTGGGTTGGTCTTTAAGGCGGAACTGCAACTGTGGCACAATGCCACAATGCTGTGAAGACCCGCCCTGGCTATGACTCTTCGTGCCACCGTGCCGAGTGCTACAGTTGAATGGGAATCCCTTGGCGCTTCCATTGTGAAGATGATGTAGCTGGCGCTGTTGGCAGCTAATAATAATTTGTTTGCACTTTGCATATGCCATCTGGCCAACAAAAGGGCAGGAGGAAGCCACGAGAACACACAATTTGCGAGGTCAAGGCTAAAGTGAAATTATGCCAAAACTATATATTTTTTACAAGCAATTCGGTAAAAGCCTATCCAAAGGTGTAGTAAAACCTTTTTATTGGCTAGCGGAGAAATAATCTCACACCTTCTGCTTTTAATTTCTTTCAAAAGGAACTTCATTTTACAGTAACAAATTGTGTATGAAAAAAATTGAAGTATTAAAATGTTTTATAATTCATGAAAATTTTCGTGAAAATCAAAGTTTTTTATCATATATATGTTTTTATCAAAACAAATATGGAAAAATTTCTGCCAGTCACATTCAAATTTGGCGGTCCATTGCTGACTGACAGAGGCTGCCAGCTATGTCATCTGTTTCAAACAGTGTGACCGTTGTAAGCTTGTTATTAGGAATATAATATTATTATTGACTTGTAATTTATTACTTATAATATTACAAATATGGAGACCCAAAATTCAAAACGCAAAACTCAATTATGTCATTTAGCTAAAAATTGTCTGAATAGTTAAGTCGATGTATCGATAGATATTTTTTCAGATCTGCATTTAACAATTTTTGTTTCGCCATTGTTTGGTCACACTGCATTCAAAACAAAATAAAACTTTTTATATGAACAAATATAAACTTTAAATTTATGGATTGAAATGTATTTTTCCGGCCCTTTAGACATGAATAAAAGCTGAAGAATGGAGATAATATTTCCGCAGGATGTGCACGACGTGCAAAAGTTCCTGTCCTGCGCCGAGCAATTGGACTACGACGAGTTTTCAGCGGTGAGAAATTGCGATTTATTTATAAACAATAAATTCGTGCAATAATAGCTTTCAACCTGCAGCAAATGTTTGTGTTCTGCAACGCACACTGCGACGTGGATGTGTTTGAGTTGATGGGGAACGACCGGCTGGCTCAGCTGATCTACGGCTGGGAGGTGTGTCGTGTGCCCAGTCGGGACTTGATGGCCTTCAAGGAGCCGGCACTGCGCCACCTCGTTCTTGTGCTGGCGCATCACTCGCTGCAGATGTGGTTTAGCCAAGAGTGGATCACCTGCTCGGATGGCCTCAAGCACATGTTGCTTTATAGCCTTACCAAGGCGGTGCCGGCCTTCTACCGCATCGAGGAGCTGGCCAATATCAACTGGGCCTACGTGCTCAAGTTCCAGACGAGTCCCTGGAGTGTGCCGTATCTTCAGAAACTGTTCGCCGGCCTGCGTCAGAACAAGCATCATGCCATCGAGCATGCAGTGGCGGTGGCCACAGTTGAAGGTAGTCCATTTTTAATTTAATTTTTTTTTTGTAATTTTACTGAATCCCTGTTCTCCGTTTTAGATATAACTTTCCTGAAGGTAGATGGCCTTAATCTGATACTATTGCGCCTAATGCAGCTCTTCAATGCCGGGAACTTTGAGGCGGTCAAGCAGCTGTCCTTGCGCATGCTGGCCGCCTGGTTAAAGGCCAATGAACTCTCCTCTTTTGAGTCCTTAGCAGGCGATAAAACCTCGATTGCCCTCGTAGGGCACCTTTACCTCTTGACTGTTTTCGCGATGGACGAAAATCGCGGTTATGCCATTGATAACTTGGTAAGAAACCTCCCCGTACGCCATATAAAATGAGAATGTTATTACGGAGACCTACTCCTTAGATGTACAACATCCGGTTCTATGCCCAGAGTATGCAGGAGTATTCTTTCATCTCAGAGGGCACCCAATTTACGCCAGCCCGTCTAATTGCTCAGGTCTGTGTGCGACTACGGATGGGCAAGAGCGGGTTCTTTGAGCAGATCAGCTTCAAGAATTTCAAGCTAAATCTGGTTACCTCCTTCGCCGTCATGCTAGAGGCCTACACCAGCTATGTCCTGGGCAACCAGCTAGTGGAGCTGATGGCTCTCAACGAGCACGACTTCCTGGAGCACTCGTCGCAGTTCAAGGAGCTCATGCACCGCTATGTTGCGGAAAGGGAGAGTAGCGAGCGCTTCCTCCTGGAAGAGCTGAAGAAGTTGGAGAACCAGCGAAACAGCCACTTCCAGCCACATGTGGTGAAGCTGAACATCAACTACCAACAGCAGATCTGCAAGGGCAACCGGGCCAGCAACATTGGTAACTACAAGAACTGTGATGACGACGAAAAGCCCCTGCCGCCCGAGTCGGAGGAGGAGCAGGACAGGCAGATAGATCCTGTGTTTCAGAGTGTGCCGAACAACGAGGAGATTCTAGATTTTGTCTACAAACTGCTGGCGGAGCGGGTAAGACATCTTATTATCTATTATTGCAACAGGACCTCATATAAATTCCCTTTTACAGGAATTTAGCGGCTGGAAGTTTGCCAAGATTGCCATCCTGCTGAAGATCATTGGTCAGCAGCTAAATGCCATTGAAATCTGGCGCTATCATCCCGGCCTTACTACCGATTTCATGCTCAACTTGGAGCAGAAGATGTCGCAGAACTATGCCGACTTGGCGAAAGTTTTTTCGGAACACGGGTTCATGGAGGCCGAGTTCTGGCTTACGGCCTTCTATCTCAACCCCATAGCGGCCAACTACAACGAGGTCCGACGGTGCTCACGCATTAAGAAGAAGCGCCAGGAAGAAGATAATTGGTCCCAGGCAGCGACGGCATCGCAGACCATCAAATACGAACTGCTCAGCTCCACCATCGACGTGGACGAGATCGTGACCGTGACCAACCACAATGCCCCCGTCGGCGATTACGATCCCATCTACAAGGCTCTGCAGGCGCTGCGCCTGCCCCCCAGCATGATCAAGGACCTGCTGACGGTGGTCTTCCAGCCCCGGAACAAGCGCTACTCCTGGGCGCTGGACTGGTTCACCCTGCACGAACGCTGCCATGCTCTGTTGAAGAGTCGCGACCTCAAAAACAAGTTCGTGGCCCTCAACATGGCTGAGGCTAGCGACCGCTTGGAGTATCTGAAGATCGACTATGCCAAGTACCGGGATAGACCACAGTTGGACTACGGGACCATCGAGGAGGGTTACGAAAACGCGGCGAATCTGCCGGAGCCTGAGGAGGATCCAGAGCTGACTCCGAATGCAAAGGAGGAGGAGGAGGACGTGAAGGCCAAGCAGCAGAAGAAGCGTCGTCCCACACGGAAGTTCTGGGATGAAGGTAAGAAAGGATCCCTTCTGTTTTACTTTTGAATAATCTTGTTTAGTTTTTTTTTATTATTTATTTATCTTAAAATTCGTAAAATTTTTGGCTTACAACGTTTTTCTCGCAACCCAAACTCAGTGTTCTCAGAAGACGAAGAGGAGGAGGTAGCATCCAGCGATTCTGAGGCTTACTACACGGGCAATGGCCGCCGAAAACGGATCAGGGCTGCGGCCATGGTGGCGAATGCCATGTTGTCCGACATGGATCGCAGTGCGCGGTGCGGCCGACGTTCAAGTTCTCCGGCCATGTCCGATGAGTTCAAGGGTTATCCCACAGCAATGGACGCCAAGTCGGAGACCGAGATCAAGCCATCAATGGCCCCGTCCGCAGAGGAGAAGACTGTTATCGGTGACGAGAAGCGTACGATCGGCGATTTGTTGGAGGCGCGCACCAAATTCAGCAACGAAACCGGCGGCTTCAAGGCCTTTGCCGACATCTGGAGCTTTGAGAAGGAGGAGCTCCAGAACGTGGCCAGCGAGGGCAACAGTCTCATGGAGTGCAGCTCAGTGCTCAGCAAGTTTAAAAATTGGAAGTCGTTGAAGGAGTCCGTGGCAGCGAAGGTACCCCCTGTGGAGCCACAGCCTCCCAGAAGGACTACGCGCACTGGCTCTGAAACCGAAAGCATCGTCTCCGAAGCCTCATCGATGGCCACGCATTACTTCAACGAGGAGGAGCCAAGCGACGATTTATTGTCGGGTGTAAGTAAGGAGCTAACGCCTTCGCCCCCCCTCCTGCCTGTTCCTAAACTTACCATGGAGACAGAAGTGTTGCAGCCTACAGAAACGAATAAGGTCGGGTTGTCGGAGCAGCCGCCTGGATTTACGGAACAACTGACTAAGGAGCTGAGCCCTAAGACTGCACCACAGACTGAGCAGCCCTTCGAAACCAGTCAGTCAATAGAGGCCCCTTCGGACACGAGACAGCTAAAAGAGGAGCTCATTGAAGCTAGACAGCCATCGGCGGAGTTACAGGCAACAGAAGATAGTCTGCTAACCGCTCAGCCTTCGGATGCAAGGCAGCTAACCGAGAATCATCCGAAAATCGCACAGCTAACAGCGGAAGCAGAGAAACCAAAACATATAGATGGCGGGCTCATGGAAAGTGCACAGTTAAACCAGAAACCGATAGCAAGCACACAAATAAAGAAAGAGCCACTAGAAAATGGGCAACCAAACCAGGAGCCTCTGGAAAAAGGACAGCTGCTAATCGAAGGGTCTCAGCAAGCCGAAAAACTAATCGTGGACGCGACCAAAACTACCTCGGAAACAGAAACAGATACGGCGGAAGAGACAAGGTACGACGACATTACAAAGGAGCGGACGGTCAAACGCTTGAAACTAGAGCCAATCGGCAAGGCTTTGTACACATTGGTGTCCCCCGACGAGACTGCTGACGAAAAGAAGGTAAGAGAGCGTCTCACCAACGAGTGTCTGCACAGATCAGCTCGCGTGTGCCTCAATATGCTGACGGTCCAGGACATCGAGAAGCTGCGCGGAGTTCGGGTGCGGGTAAAGCGCACCAATCTGGTAGATTTCTACCGAGACCAAATGCAGTGCAAGCGGCGCAAAATCACAGGCAGACGGCAGAGTCCCAGCCGCTCCCACACCGAGGATAGCACTGCATCCACGCAAAGCTCGGATGCCCAGAAGTTGGGCAGGAGGCGCTTCAAGAAATTCGTGCACATCACGTCCGACTCACTTTCTCCTGGTACCGTTGACATCAAGCCGCTCTTCAAGCACATAACATCTGACTCATCAACGGATCTGGAGGAAGTGCCTCACCCTGTGGTTGTGGTAAGAAGGCGCGGACGCGGACGAGGACGAGGCGCCGGACCGAGGTGTAAGACACAAGCTATAAGAGCTCCGCGACACACACCCAGCTATTCGCCGGATGTGATCGAGCTGTCCTCGGACTCGCTATCATCCAATTCACCCGTGCCAACAGCTGGACAGCCTATGCACCAGTTCTCGGCGCTGGAGCTGGATCCGCTCTACGAGGAGGAGATTGTTCCCTTCTAACATGTCGAATTAGGCAGGATTCCCAGCCGGAGGCGCAGTCCTTCGTGTTCGGAACGAATGTAGACGAGGGGTTGCACACCAAGGCTGAGCAGAACGAAATATGGTGGAAAAGCAACGAGAGCGAGAGAGGGAGAGAAAGACGGGAAACAGCAGCTCGGAAAATCGAGTTTGCCTCGCTTGTTAGAATGTAATTAGCCCGGGGCTATGTGCCGGTACGAGTATTTGCTTTGGCTGGACTCTGATTCTGATGAAATTATATACATGTACATCTGTTTGGCCAAGTCCCCGTCTCCGGCATTGTATATCGGTTTGTATTTGAACTGTGACGACGACGACACCCGCAGGCAATTGAAAAAAGAACTCTGCAATGGGAAACGCAAATGCATCCGCTCTTCAATTAACTGCCTAATTGATATGCATGGTGGTCTGTAAAAAACAAAATTAGGCACACGCGTCGGAGAAGCTCTTGAACATGGAGGACGCCTGCGACACGTGGCCGAGATGGTGTGAATTTTGGTGGCAACATATATAAACATATTAATAAGCGAGAGTTTCTAGGGTAGGCGAACCGCGGAGAAAGCTAAAACCCCTAAATAATAAATAAGCTAGTAACTAGCAGTTAAGCTTGTTAATCCTTAGAATTACTTTTTGCTCTGTAAAATCTTACACTTTGTATTAATTGAATCTTTTTGTTTGGTTTAATTTAAATTATGTTGTAGCTTAGGCAGCTTATTATTTTGATTTTGTTTTGCTAAATAAATTAAGCCATGTTTGGGAATTAAGACGAACTCAAAGATCTGAATGAATTTGAAACAAATTAAATATTTATTATACTTCTTGAGTTAATAAAAAGCCATTAGCCTTGCGGTTGGTGTTGTCCATAAATGTGATTTATATTTTACTCAATTACTCAATTAGCCCCCTTGAGAAACACCGCGTGCTGGCAATTTGCAGCAATTGCCGGCTATCATAACAAATCCGCACGTGTCACCCGCACCCACCGGCCACTTGAAACTGAAACTCCTTCGGCAGCTCTTCTTTTCAGCAGACTGATAGAAGCCCCGGCACACTTGGCCACTTGAGCAGCCGCTAAGACCACGGGCACGTGCTAACGCCTGGCTATCCTATCGAAAGAACGAATTGGAGGAGTGACGGCCTTCTGAGGGAGACTACACATGTTGCTTTTTCGGAAGCGGTGGCGGTGTCCTGGCCACGTGCCACTAACCCGGTTAGCGACAGGCGTAAGCCCTGAACGATTATTGTGGTTTAGTGGCGAAAACGAAAGAGTTGCGAGTAATTGAACCGTTTGAATTGCAATCGCATTAAGCCCACGCAAGTTAAATGTTGTGATAAAATAAAATAACAATTTATTTTGGACCTCGAGCCTTATCTTTTATACCCTACATCGGTTAATGAGTTATGGTTTTTAACTACTGAAAAATATCAGTGGTTTACAAGCATTTTATTTTTTTTTAATTTTAGTCAGAAGCTTTCAAAGTAGTGAAACCGAATATATATCCTTGATCAGCATCAACAGCCAGTTGAGTATATTTAGCCATGTTAGGTAGAAAAAAATGTTACTAAATTTTCACAGTTTCTACGGGGTTGTTACATTGTTAAACTTTTTTAAAATGTTTAAAAATTGAATTCGAACAACATTTTAAATTAGTATGCATTTTTGTTTAATGAAACCTAGTATTAAAAAGGATTTCGAAATAAATTTGATTTACTTTTGGCAAAGTTTTGAAATATTAAAAAAAAAAATTGCAAACTGCCAGGGGTATCCGAAAGCTCGTTTTTTTGTTTTAATTTCATTCCAATTGTTCTTCATGTTATACTAAGGAATTATAAAATTTTTATCAGTAAAATTTGTTGGTTTTAAAACAATAAAAATAATAATTTTAATTAAATGGGCTTATTGGTTTAGTAAGAAAAAAACCAATACATTGTCAAAACTAAATAAACCACAACAAATAAAGCATTATCGTAAAAATTAATTTTTTTTTTAATATTAACTTCATTATTCTTAATTGTTCATCTAACAAACCTTAGCCGAATTAAAATTAATGCATTTTTGGCTAAGCTATGATTAACTTAAAATTCGGTCCCAGATCCGTTTGCAAACTGCAAGGATAAAAAAGAATTGGCTTAACGAGGTTAGCATTTCTTCATTAATAAGTTTTAAAATATTATTAAATATTTAATTCTTGTTTTGAAGAATTTTTAGTTGGCGGATTGAATTATAGAAATAAATAATTTTATGTAAAAATTGAAAGCATAGAAGTCTATATGATCTCAGAAATCTTAATTAATTATCCACATTTGGTTGCTAACTATAAGTCAGTCTGGGTTATCGTATATATAAATATTCTTAAGAACCTGACAGAAGGGTATAAAAATATACAGACCTCCATGGTCTGCTTTGGCGTCATCGCTGATCCTCGACCACAGACATCCTTCCGATTGGCTTAGAGAACGTCGCTCGCCGCCAGAGCGTGAATAATGCTCGTATTTTGACTGGTAGCGCCGTCTGCCAAAACGAATCTCCTCCGACTCCGACTTCGCTACCGACTCCAACTCCCCGCCAGAGCTCTACGAGTAGTACAAGGGGTATGTGTGTGAGTAAAAGCCACCCCCGGGCGACAATCACGGCGCATATCTGTTGGGATTTATACCCTGTGCTGTGCGCCATGGCGCCGCCACTACCGACGACAATGCGCCGAGGGTTGCTGGCGGTACAGAGTTCGGAGGCAAATCAGCGGGCTTAATGGCTGGCCGGGCACATAAAACCGGTGCGCACTCCTGGCCAGCTTTCAGTTGGTGTGGGCACGCGAAGAAACGAACTCTCAACTGTGTCAGACTCTCAAAGCGGAAATCGGAAATGCGAGGACAGTGAGTCTCGGAGGATTCTCAGGACTTTCAGGACATATATAAACACACACTCCAGAGATCATGGCCGCCTGCTACAATGCCTACAGCGTGGGATCGCAGTCCTTCGAGTTCGACGAGGACGACGATGATGCCTCCTTTGACAGTGGCTACGAGAAGAGCTTCGAGACGGAGGCCCAGCTGAGTTCCCGCAGGCGCTTGGACTTCGACGATGCAGCGCCGAATCCGTTGGCGCCACAGTTGCCGTATTCAGGAGCCTGGGATGGTGCGCCACTCAACTCACCGCCGGCGGCGGCTGCGGGATTTGTGGGCCTGCTGGACACGAGCAGCAACCACAGCACTCGGAGCGGAAGAACGCTGGTGGAACATCTGAACAGTCGCGCCCCGAACGGAGGCTTCGAGCCGCCGCTGACCAGCACGCCGATGAAGTCGCCCGAAGATCCGGATGCGCCGCGCCAGAAGCGCAAGTATGCCGTCGGCAAGAACCGGGTGACGCGTTCGCGCAGCCCCACCCAGGTGGTGCGGATCAAGCGCTTCCGCCGGATGAAGGCCAACGATCGGGAGCGCAACCGGATGCACACGCTGAACGACGCCCTGGAGCGCCTGCGGGTGACGCTGCCATCGTTGCCCGAGGAGACGAAGCTGACCAAGATCGAGATCCTACGCTTCGCCCACAATTACATCTTTGCGCTGGAGCAGGTGCTGGAGAGCGGCGGCACGATCAACCTAGACCTGGAGAAACTGCAAAACTTCACGCTGAGCGGCGAGCGGATCACCAAGGAGCTGTTCGACGCCCTCTTCGTGAATCCGCAGCCCTTTCCTATGTACGGTTGCGGCAGGATGTTCCCCTACGGCCAGGGACCTACGCCTCTAGTCCAGAATCCGCATCCTGCGGAACACCAGGCGCCCATGGGAGGCGGGGCCTACCAACAGGCCATGGACTACCCGCAGCATCCACCAGGTTTCGACTTTACCGGCAGCATGCGCTTCTATCACCACCACCAGCAGCAGCACCACCAGCAGCCGGAGACTGTCCAGCACACACCTAAGCAGGAGTCCAGCCCCCCGCAGCAGTTCTCGCAGGAGAAGTACGATATATTCCGGGGCAGCTTCGAGGCAGCTGCCAATATCCAGCCGGCGGGCTCGGATATTCACCAGCAGAGCAGCTTCTACACACAGACGCCGCCGTGGAAGGACTACCCGGAGGATCAGGGAGCACTTGGTCACAGCCACGCCCATGTCATACCACAGCCCCACAGCTACAAGCAGTTCGCCCCTCAGGTGTAGCACAGTTTTGGGGGTCAGAGCTGCGATCTAGGTTCTTTTTCAGCGTGATATGTTCGAGGATGTGCGGATTTGCAGGAAACTGACTGAGGAGATTTTGCAGAAGACGATCCTGTAAATTATTTAAAACTAACTTGCAACTATCATCTCAAAACTCTCCCCTTTCACTTTCCTCGAGACCCGCACAATCAGTTGATATTGGTAATAGGTGAGGGTCTCAAGTGACTGCAAGGATGTGCCATTATCTTGGCAACGAGATATCCAGTTCCAAGCCAGGGCTAATCCTTGCACTTACTTGAGGTCCGTGTTATAGAGGGATCTTCAAATGATAAACCAATGCCAGTTAACCATCAAAAACAGACTTCTTAAACTGTTTTAGATCCATACCAAATCTTAATCAGTTTTAGAAGCCTCATTAATATCACATTATTGGTTTCTTTTTTGCGGACCTCAATGGAATATCTGAGACAAGAAAGCTTGTCTGGAACCAGTCCTATATAGCACTCTTCTGCTCGGCATATTCCACATCTTATCGACTATGTAGTACAAATCGGTTGTCCATTTAGCCTAAGCGGATACGTACCTTGCCATCGTAGACGTAAGCCTAGACCTAAGCATCTCCGACATGTACCAGGTATTAGCTGTATTTAATTGTACGATCGATGGACCACTTATGTAGGTTATGCTAGATTCTCTATATCAGTTATTGCAATGCAAGGAAAGCGAGCTAGTCAGGGCCAGAACTTTACCGTGATAAGATTGAAATTCGATGTAAAGCCACAAAGATTTATTTTTGCAAATAAAGTTGACGATCAAAACGAAGCAGAAAATTGAAATCAATCGGGATGGGAAGAGGGTAAAGTCAAAGGAAAAAAGTAGCCAAAGCAAACAACCCTGGGACTCAATGGCCAGAATCTCTATGGTTCTGTGTGTGCGGATTTGAGATCCCAAACAAAGGACTTAAATTCAAATAAATATTGTATATTGCAGTGCACATAAAGCGAATGGCCTTGTGTGTGTGTGCACTGCAGCTTGTTTTTATTGTAGGGGGCATTTTGCGCCCTTACGATTCGACATGGGGTGAGTTCAAGTAGAAACTGAACTCCGGAATACGGAGTACGGAGCACGGAGCCCGAACAATGGAAGATTGCCCGTCACCTGCCACACAATTACAAAACGAATGTACCAGCGGCGGCGAGGCAGCAGCAGCAGTCAGCCAGGACCGGCAATCCTGAAACATGAGCTGTTAGCTGCCAGCTATGAGCTGCGAGCTGTGGGCCAGTGGACCTGCATGAATGCCACTCAAATTATTTAGTTGAATGAACCGGCAAGAGTCGAGGGAAACTGCTTTATACCTCCGAAATGCCTAACTGACTGACTGACATTTTCCGTTACGAGGCAAGGGTGAAAAGGTGCTGAAGATGCTGGGACTACCACGTGCAATTCCGCATCTAAGACTTGGAAAGACTCACGAGATCTGCTAACTCGAAAATTTAAAAAAGTTTAAAAAGGGGAAACATTTATGGAAGCTTGCAAGAGAAAGATAGAGAAGATTTGTAAAGAGTAAGAAAAGAGTTACTTCCTATTTCGAGTCACAGTCACAACTACTATATATTTTGGGTTTATGAATAGAATTTCGGTGGAATTTCTACTGCTAAGCCGGCGTTTGTCATTTGTGCAGCTTTGTTGAAGGTGTCGGGATTTATCTTTACAATAATCATTATTCTGGGCCGCATGGGTCCGCTATTCTCTTATTTCGTTGTGTGGCAAAGGCGCAAATACGCAGCGGGTGAGCCAGCTAAGCTGCATTCAATTTCCAGGACTCTAGCAGGGATGAGGACCAGCCTGAAACCTAGTATGGACCCCGGCATCATTAGCAGCGGGCTGCTCCGGGACAGGGTGGCTGCGTTTTGATGGCTATCGGCGGATCAATGACGACATCTCCGCTCCCTTACCATTGCCACTCCCATTCGCCGGGATGCTAATGCACTGCGTGGCAGGGAAAACAATTTGGAGATGGGCATAAGGCGATAAGGAAACCGAAATGGAAACAAATTGCCATGGACAAGCTAAAAGGCGCAAACACAATGGCATCTCTGGCTGCGGCAAGTGCAGGTCCTTGGAGAGCGATTGATGTGCGGTCCGATGAGACTGCACAAAGAGAGCTGCTCCTGGTCACGGAGGGGTTTGGTCCCAGATAGCAAAGCTAAATCAATTTTTCGTTAATATTTAAGGATTAGTCTCCATCGATTGAAACACAAGTGCCCACTTTGGGATCTCCTAAGGAATATATATTATAAATATGTACATACAAACATGTCATGGGATTACTTATAAGGTTGCAGAGCAAAAAGGTTTGCTTACAAAACGAATTGTTAAGAAAACAAGAAAGGAAAATAAATTGGGGAAGACAAATTTGAAATCGATTAAAGCTAAGCCAAGTTTGCAGTCTTATTACTTTGGATGGTTTTGATATCTATCTATCTATCTAGCTATCTATCTATCTGTCAGTACTATAAATTAAGTCAATGAAATAATAATTTTAGAGTCTGGCTCATTAGCAAGTTGATTTAGCCATAGTTCCGATCGGTTCGTCTTTCTAGCTCTACTTAGTATTACCTATGTGATTATACACTCTATTTACAAGAAAACATAACAGGACTTCGTGTTTAAATTTCAAAGGCATACAAGTTCAAGTGTATGTAATATAATGTATTTTAAAATCTCTTTGAACATACAGTACTTTATGAAATATATATTTCTTCTCATTTTTATCCCCTCTTGTTTTTGGGTCAAATAGTTTGGATATGCTTTCGAAAAGCAGAATCAAAGTTCACCCCTTGCTGGTGTCGGCAGGCATGAAATATTAAGATCATATATCACACCGTTCCGGACAACACAGCGCCAATTTGTCCTTGGCCTTTTTCGATATTCCCATTTCGCAAATCGAATTTTATTTGCAGAATTGATTGTTTTACGCCTTTTTAGCAAGAAGTCGGTGAAGATTTTTTGTAACCCTTTGCCGGTGCACGTGCGAATACTTGAACCCTCGCTTCAATATTTTTTATTACCCCTTTTGGTCCTGATCAAACATCCGCGGCGAGATTCGTCCTGGTGCCGCAGATACACGTTCGCTTTTTGGCGGCAACTTGGACGCCCTTTTCGCCATTCATTGCCCTGCTCGAATTGGTTTATCTGTGAAATCTGTGATGTTCCCCGGTTGTGTCGGGGTGTGCGACCCCGACGTATTCGTTACTGTTCGAAAAAACGCATGTGTGCCCGTGCCCGTGCCCTACCTTTGTCGCTTGCGAGTTGTGTGCTCATCTAACCGAAAAACATTGGATAAACAAACAGCCGCTGGAGTATTTTGTTACATTTAGTGTCCGTACCGCACCCGGGACCTATTTATTCCAATCTGTCGTATTCGGATGCACTGGATGTATGTAACCCTCGATGCTTGAAACTGTAAAATGTTGAGCGAGCTCTGATTTTTAATCCGATCAAAGCGGTTTTAGTCAAATTTAAGCAGATTTATGTCACATTGTTGAGCCAGAAAGTGGTACGCGTCTGAGGGAAAACAAAAACGAAAATGTTAACACATGTAAATCAAGAATCAGATAACTATATCCAGGTCCTGGCTGGTCTTCCATTAGGCAAATCGAATTGAGATCATGTTAAGGCCCACGAACGATAAAACCAGAAAATTTGATTTAGGTTGCGGAAAATTGAGTGAATGCTGTGGAAATTGGAACAGCCACGGCTAGTTAAAGGTCATTTCATGGAACCTTAAGTGCTACTGATTTAAGTAGCAGGACATATGTGGAAAATACAATTGCATAATGGTTTACAATGGGAATTTAGAGAGATTTACGTTTTTAAATAAACTATTCATGTTTTGAATCTAAACTTTAGACATCCAGAAAATGTTAAGAAAATAACGAATTTAATCTTTAAAAGGTTTTTAAACAAAGGGTAGCTTTATAAAGTTATCATTAGGTTTCTATATTTACTCTAGCCTGCTTCCGAAGTCGTGATTACTATTTACTCCCCTGACATTTAATTACCGATTTATTATCATCGAGGAAAATAAGTTGCGGCACACACGACTGAATATGAAGAGAGATTTATAGAATCAGTTACTTTAAGGACAAAGCTGCCTTCCAACCCCATAGAAGAGCCATTTTTTATTCCAGTCACATTCAAAAAATACCCATTTCTAATATATTCCTTTTCCAAATGAATAAACTGTTAGACAAACAATACATTAAACTTTACAACTTCACACCCGCTTCCAGTGTACGAAAAACATTAACATTTCGAGGAAGGCATCGAATCAGCTGCACCCTTCGTCCTGTGGAAGGAGCAAGGGCAGATATGGTAGCTGTACCACAAACGATGAGTTGATTGTTATGCAAATGAGCTCAGCCAGCGAGACCAGGAGAACCAGGACGAAACGGGAGAGCCCTGCAACCCCAGGCAAGGATACGGATTCGGGGATTCAGTTCATCAAGTGGTCATAAATTTCTGTGTAGTTTGGAGAGAGCTCCGAGGACGCGAGAAACTGCCTAATTACTATGCAGCGCCATGTGCATAATGAAGCTGACATTTCTAATTTATGGTTGATATTTGTTAATTTTTTTTTTCAGCTCGCTGTGCATAATTTGAATCGGAAGGCTGGCACTAAAATGTCGGCAAAACACCGGTTTCATGCCCAGTTATTGTTAAATGTAAACAACGGACATGGCACGATCGATTTAATGGGGGTTATACTACACATAGAGTATAAATCCTTTCGGCTGATCCTAAGCCGACGTGGTCTGGTAATTTCACTTCCGGCTTGGTTCTGAAATTCGCGCGAAAATCCCGTGGTAATGCCACCATTGTGTGCGTTTCCGCAAACAGGAAACAAATGGAAAATTCGGGAAAAAATCGGGAAAAATTGCGAAAAAATCGTTGCAAAAATTACCCCAAAAAAAAGTACGAACAGCCGCGCAAGTTAACTGCAATTACGCAACCTGGGGTGTGTCCTAAGTCCTTTTTTATAGTTCTGCCACCTCAGTGGCCGTTATGATTCCTTTCCTCACTTGCCTGTCCCGCTTTTCACATTTTGGTATGCACGCAAGGCTTTTCACTTTTTGTTGCACTCGAGTAGCAGGACGAGGGAATGTCCTGGCTCAGCCATTAATTGTTGGCATTGTTTGTAGCTCTGTCAGTCGGACATCTGGCCAACTATTTGACACCCGACAAACAGCGCGTTAGCTGTCATTGAATTGAATCTGGGGTAAAAACTTGACTTGTGCACACCTGCACATACATCTATATATCTTTATACATTTATTTTTGTGTTGTGCTAAAGAAACATTAAAAAAATTGGACAGATAAAATCAAAAGTAATGGTTTTATTGTATTAATTACTTGGAGTTTTATGCTAGTGATAATATCTACAAATGATTTATAATACAGAATTGAGCTGGAAATTTCCTTTGCAATGTATAATAAATTAATATAACTTACCATTTAGGAATATAATTTTACTTTATCCTAAATATAACAAACAATTTCTATACGATATTTGTTGTAAATCTAACTGGAACGTTCCCCACTTGTGGATCTCTGTAAGTTAAGCCCTTGGCGCCCACAAAAAAGAGCCCTCTATCTCCTGGTATTAATTGACGATTACTGGAACTTGCGAAGTCTCGATGGCTGGCGCCATGACTGCTTTCCCATCAAGTCGCTTTGTCACTCGAATTTGGAGTGTGATTTGTGAGTGATTTATGAGGACAGCCCTGCTGCCGATCATCAATCACTGTTCAAGTGGTAGTTGATCTGGCGGAGACAAAACCTGAAAGTGCAAGGCCAGTGCAATCCAGGTTAGTCGGTCTTTATGTTAATTTCAGAATATCGCGCTCAAGACACGGCGGAATCATGAGGGAAACAAGTTTAATTACACTCCATCTCCGGGGAGAAGAGCAACCCCCAAAGGCTGAAAGGCTCAGTTGACCCCGGACAGCACTTGATTCGCTGCCTTGCGTTGTTGATGTTGTTTCGCTTTAAAAAGTTATAAAAATAAGTCGAGCTGTGCGAGTACGCGTACGAGGACGAGAGCACCAGCAACCCCCGAAATCATCATGCACCCTTTGATTTTGGCCAGGATCAGGGGATCGGGGGCAGGACCAGCATCATCCCCTGTTTCCTCGGTCGTTCGTTGCCAGGGGCTAATGAGCGCCGCACATTAGTTTTAACAACATTTATTATTTATGGGTTTTCCAACCCCCCGCCTGCCTCCTGCTGCCTGCATCCTGCAGCCTGCCAGTGCCAGGATATTTGCTTTGCACGTTACATCTACACTTGCCTGCATAGTGACGCAGTTCTCGAAACGATTTTAAATGGGAATTTGCAATTACTTTAAGTATGGCAAGTTTAATTGGAATTTCGAATCCGGAGCAGAGCTCGTTAACAACTTGAGTCAGGATCGGCTGGTACTTAAAAGGACTTGAAATGGGCAAAGGGATAATGGCTAAAGTTATTTTTTAGGGTTTCTAAATAAGCGATAACCCCTTATCCTGAAATGAATAAGAAGAAATAATATTAAAGTTATAATAATTATAAAGCATTCATCTAAGACACTAGGTTATCTGATGTTCAAGGATGGCCAAACTATTAAGGTATATACTTTGTAACAAGACGTTAAATCCCCTTAATTAAGGCTTAAAATATTTAAATCAATCTGAAAAAAATAGGAAAGGCATAGAGTGATTATATGTGTTTTTGAAAAAGAAATTTTTTCAGTCACATTAAATGTTTGAACTCTCTTTTAATTAGATATGATATGCCTCTGCAACCAAAGAGTTCATATTGAATGCAGATAATTCCCACTACTTCAATGCTGCCGCCCACTAAAAACCGACAATTTTCTGCCAGAAAAATCCCATAAACATCAGGTTTAACCGATCAGACCCACTTTCGGAGCCCATACCTTCCTGGATTTCAGCACATTAGCGGGAGTTCATGGTTCATTTGCATATCACTTCAGTGAGTATGTGCTTGCGTTTTGTTTTCACATTTTTTACGTGGTTCATAGTTAATAGAATTTATTTGCACACATGTTCACATTGGACACACTACTTAGTCGTAGGTACATATATATAAATATATTTACTTAACGGCGAAACCATATGCATTCTGTTTGAAAACGAGACACTCATTTTCGGGCGACACGCACATGGGGCCTGACTTTGACTCCTGGCCGAGGATAGGATTGGATTTTGGATTGGGTTGAGGAGCTGGAATTGGGCTGCGTTTGGAGCGATATTTATTCTGCACTTGTTCGACATGTGTTTGGCAAATAGACGATAAGATAAATATAGGTAAAAATAAATGCATTCCAGACCTGCCAAAGGGCAGAGCCAGCGAGACGACTTCAGCCTGCACTTTGGCGCGGATGACACAGAGAACTGACTCGACTTAGGCTACGCTTCTCAATTGGATAATCGCTATGTATTATACACACTAACCTAGGCTAACTCTAAATGGTTCTACACGTACATACTAGATCACGCGCATAGTATGCTTAAGCTTATATGGACTGATTTGGCATTCCACGGACTACCAATCTCTGCAAGGTCCCGGTTCGCAGCGGCCGAGCGGAGATCCCTTCCAGTCCAGGGACTCTGCAGGATCTCCGCTGGTGCAAAGAGGGCTCGAGTCTTGGGCACTACTAGTCTACGTCTACATCTACGTCTAAGTGGTCAGTGGTTGAACCTGGACCGCCCCGTGCAGAAGATGAGCTGCGGCTACAAAGGCCCGTAGATGGGCTCCGAGTATAGCACGGCGGGCATGGAATAGCTGTACGAGGTGGGCGTGTGTTCCGTGGGTGTTCGCAGACTCGCCTGCTGGCTCCTCTTGCTGTGCCGCTTCAGCCTGAACAGAATTAAAAATTGTGAAAATATTTCCTATATCCTTAATATCCTCTAAGATATACTCACTTCTTCTTCAGACAGCAGGCTGTGCACAAGGATACCAAGGCAGCCAGGCCTATGAGGGCTGCCAGGAAGACCAGCCATGCCCCCGCAGAGGTCAGCATGCCGGCGAATAGGGCCGCCGTGTGGGTTCTCCGCACGGAGCAGGACTCAACCTCGCTCACGCCGTAGGCAGCGTATGTGTCGATCAGCTCCTGGCGCAGTTGCTCCGAGTTCATCAGCTTCTGCATCTCGTTAAAGGACAGGGCAGCGCCGTTCTTGAACATCTGAAAGCAGGAGCTGGTGGCGGTGAAGTCAAGGCTCATGTCGGGCCGTGTGAACACCTGGGTGTCCAAAACATGTAGCTCCAGTCCCAGGGGCCGCAGTTTCTTCTTCAGTTGCTCCTGGAAAAGCCGGATATTGTGCTGGATTTCGTTGGGCGGACGGGCAAACACGAACTTCAGCAGGGACTTGTCCCGGATCACAAACACCTTAAGGTTGCTGTGAGCCTGGCGTTTTGGTTCTGCGGAGTTGTTGGCCATCAGCCGCATAAGGAAGTACCCGTCCACGTAGTCGGCGAAGGAGCCTCCAGTGCGCAACTCGCCCGTTCGGTTGTTCAGTGTGAACAGGTTCTGGAGATTTCCCACGGCAAGACTGCGGCTCCGCTTGTAGAACTGCGGCACAAAGGTCACGTTCTCGATGGAGAGGCCGATAGGCGGAGCCTCGGCATCCGCATCGCTGGCCCGCAGAGTGGTCACCACGGTATCGATGGGGACGTTTATCCTTATGCCCACCGTGGGATCCGGCTGCTCGAATTGCGGCAGATTGTCGTCGATGTCCAGCACTCGGATGGTGATACGCAGATGTGAGGCGTCATGGCGATCGTAGGGATCTCCAATGAACTTAAAGCCAGGCTCGCCCAGTTTCAGACACTTAACCGTCAGGGTGAAGGATTCAACCTGCTCCCGATCGATAGGCTTCTGGGTCTTGAGGATAGCCAGACTCTCATTATTCCGCTCAATGGTGAACAGCTGTTCGTTATTTCCCTCGATGATCACATAATCAATGGCCGCATTCTCGCCAAGATCCTCGTCAACGGCGGTGAAGTTGCCCACAATAGTGCCAGCGGGTTCCTCTTCTTTAACAGACATGGTCAGGGGTCCTTCGTCCTTTTCAAAATATTTTAAAATTTTATTTTAGACCCATGAAGAAAGGATTAGATCGGACTAGAATCTATTGTACTTACAACTTCCCTGGCGAATCGTGGTTCATGATCGTCCACATCCAGAACTGCTATCTGCAGGATTCGGGTTACCGACTGCTTGGGCTGCCCATTGTCACTCACTTCCAGCAGGATCTTGTACATGTTTTTGGTCTCACGATCCAGCGATTCCCTAGTAGTTATCAGTCCCGAGTGGGCGTCTATGGTGAAGGCCTCCGCGTCCGCAGTATCCGGTAGAATGCGGTAGGTAATGGTTCCGGAGGCAGTGTTCTCGTCATCGGGATCTCTGGCAATCACTTGAAACACTGGGGCCCCAATGACAGCGTTCTTAAAAGGCAAGTATCAAATTATTCAAGGGTATATTTTCACGATCAATAGGACTCTTACCTCCGTGACATTCGCCATTTGGCCAACGCGAGGAGCCACAAAGTAGGGCACACCGTCGTTGGCACTGACATCCCCAATAAAGATCTTAACATCGGTGTCGGTGGACAGGGTCGGCTGCTTGGGCAGCTGATTCCCATTGTCCTGGGCACGGACAATCAGGACATACGGCTCGGAGCGGCCCTTGCCAGTGAGATTGCGGCGTGTGGATATCAGACCGCTCTTGGGATCGATCTTGAAGAGCCCGTTGGCCTCGCCCTCGTTGACCAGCTCGTAGCGCACTTCACCTCCTAGTCCCTCGTCTGCGTCCAGAGCCTCCAGTTGGAGGACAAATGAGTCTACTTGGGCGTTCTCCGGTATCACCGTGCTGTACTTCTTCTGCGTAAACTCAGGAGCATTGTCGTTAACGTCCAAAACCTCGATCTGCAGATCCACGACGCTCTGCTTGGCATCCGTGGGCCTGCCGGGCGAGTCTTCCGCCTTGATCTGGAGCTGAATCCTTGGGGTGCGCTCCCGATCGATGATCTGCCCGCTGGCCACGATCACCTCCCCCGTGGTGTTGTTAATCTCAAAGAGCATGGCGTGTTCGCCCTGCAGCGAGTAGATGATCTTGTGGTAGCCCAAACGCTCATCCCTCGCGTTTAAGACCGCGTCCTTGTCCAACGCTCTCACCCGGATCACTCGCTCCGGATGTGGACGGTTCTCGATGATGGTTGCTCGATAAGAGCTCTGCTCGAAGCGAGGACTGTTGTCGTTCACGTTCTCTACGGTGATGTTCACCCGGCTAATGGTGCTTCGCTGGCGATCGGCGCTACTGGCCCGCACCTGGAGTTCGAAGTCGGGACCACTCTCACCCAGGGCCTCGTAGTCTAGACGCTTTTTAAGGATTACCTCGCCGGTGCGCTCTGCCACCTGGAAGTATTCCACTTGCTTGGGCTCCACCAACTCAAAGGAGGTGATGGGTTGCCGGGTCACGGGATCCTCCGCCTGGAGAATAAACAGCGCACTATCGATGGGCATTTCCTCTTTGATCTTCACATCGATCACTGGACGAGAGCTGCTCCAACCGGGGTTCTTGAAGACGGGATTGGTGTCCTGGAAGGATTGCACGTACACGGTCACCTCGGTGGTGTCCACCTGCCCCTCGGGATCCACCTCTGCATTGAGATCTTTCACTCCAACGGTGAAAATGATGATGGCTGCCACATCGTGCCGGAGGGTACCATTCACGAAGATTTCTCCTGTTTGACTGTCCACCCGGAAAGCCTCCTGCAGGCGGTAGTTGCTCCGGTTGGCGATATTCACTCCCGCCTTGGTGGTGGCCGTTACAGGACCCACCAATCCGTACTCCAGTCTGGAGTTTAGATCCTTATCGATGGCCCTGACCCTGAGCACGCTCTCGCCCACGGCTGTCCTCTCGGAGACGTAGGCTGCATAGCTAGCCTGCTCGAATTTTGGCCTCTCATCATTAATATCCTTCACATTCACGTAGACCGTGGTGGTGGCCGTCTCAGGAATGGGCGTGCCCGAATCCACGGCATTTACGATGATCTCGAAGCTGTTCATATTCGAGTCGCGATCGATGCGGGCTTGCGGTGACACCGTAATCAAACCGGATCTATGAAGAAAGAAACAGAAGGTAAGTACAGACTTTATTAATTAAGAAACCACCGTACTCACAGTTCATCGATCTCGAAGTTGTCATTGGCTCCCACAATCCTGTAACGTAGCAGGCTGTCCAAGCCATCTGGGTCGTGGGCAGAAACTGAGGTGACATTCGATCCGGCAGCGGCATTCTCTGGTATGGAAACCCTATAGCTCGGAGGGCCGATAATGGGCAAGTTCTCCATGTTTTGGAAGTGTCCGCGGAAGATGGGTCGCTGGTTGCCGGAGATGCCCACGCGAACCAGGACACGAGTGGTGTTCGAAAGAGGAGGAATTCCTAAAGGATGTCCGCATTATAGGATATATTTCTTCAAATGGTTGATCCTTAACTCACCGAAATCTGTGGCAGATACCACCAGCTCATACTCGCCACGTTCCGTGTCCATTGATCGAGCTGCCTTCTGAATGACAATCTCGCCCGTATCCGGCTCGATGCGGAACACATTCCCCGCTATGCTGTTCTCCGACACGATGGAGTACTTGACTCTTCCATTTCCCTGTGTGGGACCATCGGCATCGTGGGCACGGACGAAGAACTGCGGCTCGAAAATGGCAGCTCCCTCGCGGATAGTGCGGCTGTACTCGCGGCTCTCAAAGCTAGGATGGTTGTCATTCACGTCGGTGACCCCAATGAAGAGATTGGCATTGGACTCCCGCTGACCACCATCGATGGCCACCACGGTGAGGCTATAGCTGCTCTGCTTCTCGTAATCTAAGGGCTTGAGCAGGTAAAGGCCTCCCGTCTCTGGGTCCACATAGAAGTTATCCGCTCCGAAACCCTTCAGCACATACCGAACGTGTCCGAATTCCCCAGAATCCGCATCGCTGGCTCTCACGTGACCTATCAAGGCGTCCACAGGAAGATTCTCGGCTGCCGTAAACCGATAGGTGCCTTGCTCAAACACCGGGGCATTATCATTTGCATCCATCAGGTGGATCTCCACACGTGACTTTGCCATCTCCACACCCTTGACCGAAGCCACCAGATCAAACTCAAATTTCCGGAGCGCGGGATCTGAAACGTCGTAGTCCAAGCGACTAGCATTCAGGACTTTGACCACAACCGGTGTTCTGCCCTGAGCATCCGTGGGAGACACCGCAAATACACCGGCGGCATTGGCCACATCCCTCAAGGACAGCTGGTAGCGACTGTTCTCGCCCATGTCGCGATCATCCACGAAGATCGAGAGTCCCGGCAGCGGCATCCCATTGGCCAGGTTCTCGGTGATGGAAACATTAAAGTGCGCACCGCTGAATGTTGGTTGGTGGTCGTCCACATCGGTCACCACGATGGTAACCCGGGTGAGCGAGTGCTCGGCAGGAATGGCTCCATCAATCAGCTCGGTGGCTCTAATGGAGAACACGTAAACGCCGCCATTCTGCAGGATCTCTGCGTTCTCACGATCCAGGGGTTCCGAGGTGGTTTGCAGCACGGCAGTGCCCTCTCGAGGATCTCCGAAGGGTACCAGTTCAAAGTGCCCAAAGGGCTCGTCTTCCAGGGAGAGGAATATATCCCTCGGAATGCCTACATCACCGTCCATGGCCTTGACAGTCAGAATGCTCACTCCGGCGGGTGTGTTCTCCGGCACCGTGGCAGAGTAGGGAGCATTGGTGAAAACCGGTGGCTGATCCTGGATGTCGATTACATTGATCGAAATGGTGGCCAATGAGGAGAGGCGGTTGTCCAAGGCGCTGTCCGAGGCCGAGATGGTCATAATATACGAGGGACGACTCTCGAAGTCCAGGGGTTGCTTGAGCGCCACTCGGGCGGTGTAGTTGCCATCGGAGATTTTCACAGCCCGCACCTCAAAGATGTCGCAAATGACGTTCTCCTGAAAGAGATTGGTGTTATATTAAGATAAAATTATCTGAAGAAGTAGTTCTTCTGTTCTTTAGTACCCACCTCGACGCACTTAATCTGGACCTCGGCATTGATGCCCTCATCCCGATCGACAACCACAATTGGTGGCTCTACGCTCAGCTCGGCTCCCACGGGCAGGGACTCGCTGACACTGGCAGTGTAGGGTCTTCCCAGGAACGTAGGCTGGTTGTCATTGTAGTCTCGCACGGGAATCTCTCGCCGCTGGGAAACGGTGTTGGGTTCGGTGCCGTAGATGCCCTCGTCGGTGATGCTGATGATCACCTCCACGGTATCCTGGGTCTCGCGATCCAGCTCCTGGCGCAGGCGCACCACTCCCGTCTCCCTGTCCACGGAAAACACTGGTCCACTGATGCTGTACTTTAGGCGGCCGCCCTCCGGATCGGTGCCTAATGGTCAGGTTACATTTATTATAATATTTGAAATATGTATTAATATAAATATAAATTATTCAAGGGGATAGATATTTTATCCCCTAAATACCCTAACACCCTTTTTAATCTCTTACTACATATTATATATACTATATCATTGCTATTGTTACATCAATAACTTACTTATTTACAGTAGTTTTTAAATACATTTTACTATCTACGCATGGGAACTGGGATCTCGTGTGTTTGGTGGCCGGAAAAAGTGTAACAAATTAGTTGGCGTCGCTTTGTTGGCTTGTTGCTCTGTCGGCCAAAGCGGTGTGTCCCGACGTTTGACACGCTCACTGCTTTAATTACGGGTAATCCGAGACAGCGTCATAGGCTGTCACTTCGTGGAAGTCGTTCAGTAGTCCAAACCCGCCGCCGCCACCACCTCCGGCATCGCCGCCGCCGTCTCATGTGGTTTATGTAAAAGCGTGTGAAAAATGCTAATTTGGTTCCCACAACTTTTCCAGTCGACTGCGGCTCCCCGGGCCCCTCTGAACTACCTGAACAGTCTTAACTAGAGCAACTAGTTAGACATTGTGGGGTCCAACCCTAAGTGGATTGTGTCATTCCCGCAGCATTTTCTCTTTCCCTGCTAATAACAGGAAATATATCTACGAGTATTTGACTTGGGCAGCCGAAAAAATATTCCGGCTTGGGGGCAACTGGAAATTACTGTAGAAATTCTACCGAATCATTATTGTGGAGAGAAGAAAGAAAACAAATGAACCCAAGAAGGGCTAACAAAGGAAAACAGAGACCAATAAGCGGTCGGAAAACTGCTTTTGCCAGCCAGATTTTTCAAGTTTGTGGCAGCAGCGGGTCTGCGGTACACCGACAATTGCAGCACGACTGCCACAAACAAAACATGGCTCAAAGCGGGAAGCCAGCAGCGGGCACAGCCGCTCCCCTAGCCTCAGTCTAAGCTTCGGCTCCTACAGCAAACCCAGACATACCGATTGTACCTCCCCCGGGAACCCCCGGTTGTGGCTCTACTCCAAACCCGAACCCATTCCCATTCCCCTTTGGTTTGGCGCGTGAGTGACCGTTTTAACTTTTCAATGTACATAATCATTTTTTTCGGTCTTGCGCTTCGACATTCCTGGTTTAAGTGGGGTATATTGGACCGAATATCAAAATTATAAACATTAAATTGTACATTTCAATGAATTTATTTTTGATATAAATAATAGAAAATAATTATTTATTATCTAAATGTATTAATAATCACAGAGCTTTCTCGATCTTCTGGTGTCTTGACCTGTTTTGTGATTCCTACTCAATAGATTTGTTTAAATTCAAGATATTATGCTTTTCCTTATCATATTAAGAAAATCATTCCCTATTTAATAGACAAAAATTTCTCAGACCCATTCTAATAAAGGGTATCTGCACCTCTTCACCACCACCTCACCGATTCTTGCTCGTTTTCTCTTTATGAATTCTCGTGTTCGATCCGAGATGGTGTGTTTATTGTACATATGAGTGTGGTTTTGGGGGAAAAGTGGAAAAGCTGAATGAACACTGTAATTGCGTGTACGTGTAGAAAAGCTTTCCTACACTTTTCACTTTGCCCAGCACGAGGGAGGATGTACCCCGTAATTGTTGTGGTTTCTGCCGCTGTTGCTGTTGATGCGGGAGAAATAATTTGTGATTTCATGCTTGGCAGAGCGTATTTGTTAATATTTTGGTTATTATTACACATGGCACAGTGGTTAATCCCAAACGAAGCGAGAGAAACGCCCGCCATGTGGCAACAATTGTTGGCTTATTTTTCGGCTTTCAAAGAGCTGCAGTTAAATGGGAATGTGTGCATGGTAAAGTGATAGGAGTTTCCCCGCCAAATTCCATGCAATTAAATCCTCAATTTTCGACACCAAGTGAAGGCTGGCTCCCAGGGGACGTCGCTGGAGTTATGCAACAACCATTGGCACTCGGACTTGAGTTGCAGTCTCGGATTTGTGGTGCCCGTTATGGCTTCGTCTTCCTGGACCCCCGTTTTGGCAGAGATCAATTTCCTCCTGGCCTGGCCTGGCCTGGTCAGTTTTTCCATTTACCACCTGGCTTTTCCAAGGCACTCTTGATTTCGAACGCACCAAAGCAAACGTGTTTCGTATCTCACGGATGCCGCTTGCAAAACCAAAGCCAACCGGGTATGAGGCCGCCCAGTCTCCGTCTTCGCCTATATATCTGCGTCTCAGTTACAGATTCGGATGCAGATACAATACCAAAGCCATAACCCGGCCAGGCGGAGTCACTGGGCGAGCGGCGAGCATCATCCAAGGCGATTTGGCACACGCTCGGCAACCAGTTGAGACAATGCGCCATCTGATTATGAAGTTGCCGCGGCGCGGCATCGAATTGCAGGCAGACCTCTCGATGTCTACGAACTCAACATATATCTGGTTTATATGTACCACTGTATATCTGTATCCGTATCTGTGTTAGGGTGTCAACTGGCTGAGAGGCAGGTGCAAGCGAGACTTGGTTAAATCATAGCTTTAGGGGGAGTGTCGGAGTGCCGCCTTAAGTTTATTAACGCTCGAAGGGGAGTTTCTAACTAGATATCTACAAGATCAAAGGGGAGTTTATTACCAGGTATCTATTAGATTTGTATGGGAAAATTGAAATTGTTCCAGCTACTGACTGAAATTATGACACACTGCCTTAAGTTTATTAGTTTTTTAACTCTCCATAAGTAACTCAACTTTAAATTGTTTTTGCTTAATCTTACTAATAATAATTTATATTTATTTGTAACAAATATATTTATAACTCAATACCAACTTTAAGTTCTATAAAGGAGAGCTAGCAAACGAACTTTCGATTGATTGCCACTCTCGTTCCGAGTAAAAGTGCACCATTCTCGAGCAAAAGTGGTGGCCATCTAATGGAAGCCATTACCATCACCATTACCATGCCGGCCATCGCCATTATCGGGGGACTAACACTTATCGCTGGTGCTACGCACAAACGTGTTCAAATGCATTTCCGCCTGCCCGCCTATCAGATACATATGTATCTCCGCCTGCCTTTGTTTGTTTTTGTTTGTTAAGTGATTAGCAAACTGCATTCTTGGGCGAGCTAACTCCAAAAAACGACAAACCAGAAACAGCAAATGAGAAAAAAATACATAAGAGCATAAAAATATGAATATCTTGTGTTTTTTCTCTGAGCTTTATCGCGAATTCTTGCGGATCCGCACTGCATATTTTACAGCACCGACATTATGCAATCTGCATCTGCGTGTATCTGTATCTGGCGAGTGCGAGATACGAGGGTGCTGGAAACGTGCGCGGCAGCCGCAAAAATCCAATACCCCGCCACAAGGTTGACCCAAAGTAGGTGGCCCACCCAAAGCCAGAGAGCTGGCCAAGAAATGAAAGTCAGCATTGGTAATTTGAGGTATGTTCAAAAGCCAAATTACAAAATGATTGAAGCCAGTTTTGGGGTGAGGTATGCTTGAATCGAAGAGGGGATACTCTTTAGGCTTTGGTAAATAGGGAGAAAAGAATATTCTAATATTATTATTTGTTTTCTAAGAAAATGTTTACAAAAATTCGAAACGTCTAATGACAAGAATATTTTTATAGATAGGTAATATATTAATGTTTTCTAAAAACAAAACTCGAAACATATTTCAACTCATTAATATTTAAAATATTTATTTCCTAGATGCCGGTTAACAATCAGCCTTAATAAAGATTATATATATATAAACTCTTGATAATTAAATGTTACTAAAAATGCACAAATAAATATTAAATAAACAAAATAATAGAATGTTATAGTTATAAAGATAGTTATGAAGTCTAAACTCTAAGAAACAAAATTTGTTAGCTTTAAGCAAAATTGGAAAATATTATGGAAACAAAAGCAAAATTATTGAATGAATGAATATATAAACTCTTTAAATTGTTTTCCCAGTTATTCAACAATCTTTCGACAGACACAATTTTATAATATACAAATTCGGTTCCTAGTTTTCTTTTAACTTAACTTAACTTTAAACCAAACTCTAAACATTTTATTGCACAGACGTTCGTCAAAGAGATAAACAATTTAATGGGTTATTTGATAATTAACCTGAGATCGTGACTTACTCAAGATTTTAGCTTATCATTTATTTATTTTCGGACAAATTTACCTAAATTCTGAATAAAAGATATTACATCATCGTATCATTTAACTGAGAAAATATATATTTTTCGGTGAAAAGATAAAAGTTCTTTGGCCTAGTTAGGTATACATTAAAGCACATAAATTAATAACTCCCCTGATAGGTATTAATCAGCTGATCTCCCACAGCCCCCTCTGGCTCTGAGCCATCTTTTTTTCGGACTAAAACAAAACAAACTGTTGCGAGTGAAAGGCATTGGCACAAACTGCGTGGGAATTGGGCTATTTGTGTACATTGTCTCGCTGCTGCAATGAAAGCCGTGAAGCAATTCCGCATAAAATTATGAAACGTGATGGCCCCGCACTCCCAGTACTCCCGGTGCTACACATGTTGATAAAATGTCGAGCATGCAATGTCAGCCAGCAATGTAGAACTCCCCCGCCAACACCTGTGAAGCATCTGGAGCAGCAGAAACTGGTGCTGAGAGCCAAGAAATATGGGGTATTCATTTCAAAGGCGACATAGTTTTAATATAAATTAACTAGTATTTATATAAACTAATAAGCAAAGGGGTTTGAATAGGGTTTTAAGTTTCATTGTACCGTATTAGAGCCAGACTAAAAAAGAATTTAAGCCCCCGTGTAACTTAAGGAAACTCACCTTTCAGCTGATACACCGGACTCCCAACGGGCGTGTTTTCCGAGAGGCTAAAGCGGGACATGTCTCCCGTGCCCGGGACGAACTGCGGCGGATGATTCAGCAGCTGGCCGGCTGCCAAGCTGGCCGAGAGCAGCGGCAGCAGCCACATCCATGGCGGCAACATGTTGCCGTGGCTAATTGCAGAGCCGTTAGCTATCCGTATCCGTTAGGTCCGAGTTTTCGATGGTGTTTACTCTAGTATTTAGCACATGTAGAACGCCGACACAGTTTGGTTTTCTTTAATCTTTGCTTCGCTCTAAACTTTGTTGTTTTATTCGCGCGTTCACGTTCTTGGACTGGCAGAAATGCAAAACAAACTGGGCTTATATATTTGGCCAGAAACAATGATTTTTCAATGCTAACACAGCTAGCTGCACCGCCGCCGCCCCCAGTTGGCCTTGTCTTCGAGCGAGAATGCCTGAGATTTCAGCTGATTTCAGCTGAGTCTGCGAATTCGCTTGTCTTTAGCCTTGGCGTTTGAACTTTTGCCAGCACTCGATCACATTCCGCTAATGATGGGCCACAAAAAAGGGAGAAACGGGGGAAACAGAAAGAAATTCAGTCGCTGCGGGAGCGGAATGGAGATTTCACTTTATGCACATGCGAAAAGTGGCACATGATGATGAGGCGGCTGCTGGCCGCCAGTTCCGATCATTGGGCACTTCTTGGCGATTGGCAAATGTTGCGAAGCGATGCGATCCGGAGTGATGATGGCTTTCTTTTCGCATATACACACGGACCCACGGACACACAGACTCTAGGCGACAGAGACTAAAACAAACAAAGTCACAAAACAGACTGGTTCGCAGGTATATCTCGCTCGCTGTATCTATCAGTTCTTGTTTTGGCCAAAAAAGAAAAGGAGAGACTGAGAGAGAGACAGGCGGAAAATGTAGGTACAGAACGGCAAGAAGGAAATGCAGAATTTCACGGAACCCAAGGGGTTGCGGTGCAAGTAGCTCTGGCGAAAATCATAATTAACACTGCCGCGCAATGCCCATTTAAGCCAAGACTATTTCACTTTAAACGGGTATTTCGGTGGGACCCGCTTTTTGGCCAACAACGCACGCAAAAAACACACCACAACAACACACACGGGACCGCAAAACGGATGACGCCGAGTGACCGAAACTTGATCTTGCTCTTGTGTCTGGCTTTTGTATCTTGTATCTCACGGATGTGCCCGGTGCGACTCACAGCGAGTTTAAAGCGCGACAACGTCTGAACGGAGCGACGCTCGCTTACCTTCTGGCCGGACTTACCTGTTGCCGCCGCCCGTTCTTTTGGCTTAGCCTCGGTCGGCGCTCTCAGCCGGAGAGCCGCTTGGCTCGGAGTAATGGTTTGTGGAAGACTGGTTTCGTGCCGATGCCGGTTCTGTTTTTGCGCACGCGCAATGAGATTGGCAATGAAAAAGAGTGGAAAGCCGATGGAAGGCAGGCTTTTAGGCGGCTGCAAGAAAGTGTGCTCACAGAAAGACATAATCTACTTTAAGGGAAAACCAAATTTCGATTCTAAAAACTATTACTTTCAATAAATTAAATTGTATTCAGAGATGTGCTGGCAAGGCGGAATTAGTTTTCATATGAATTTTAGTATATGTAATCGAATTTAGTAAGAACCACATTAACGAATAAAAATTCAGTTCCCTTTAATTTGAGATGCGTATTTATGTAAAAACTTTAATTTACCTAATTTTCATTAAACTTCCCACCAATTGCCTGAGGAAGATGAAAACGACAAGGAGTAATATTGCTACACTAACTACATAGGTCTAAGTACAACTATAGTTAGTTAGAGAGCATCGTCCACCTGGAACTGTATCAGATCCTCGACGGGAAAGCGGAAGAGCGAGGCGGTCTGGGCCTCCGCCGCCAGCTGCTCGATGTTGGCGCTCTTCCCGTAGCGGAAGTGCTCGTCCACGGGCGTCTTCCGGTAGCGTTGATGAAGATCCTGCCGGTATCCCGAGAGGGAAGCCCGATCCGGCAGCTCGGCCGCCACTATGGGATGCTCGAAGTCGATGAGCGGCACGTGGTCGCTGCGGGAAATGGAACTGGGGCGATTGGTGGTCGCTGGGAGCTGATTCTGCTGCTGGGTTTGGTTCCCAGATGGTTGATTTGGCTGCTGCTGCTGCTGCTGGGGAAGGCTGACGTTGCCACCCACTGCCTGTCGTGGCTCAATGGGACTTGGCGGATTCGGAGGAGGCAGTTCATTCGAGTTGACGGTGTTCCTTTGCATGTTGTGGTTGTAGAACGGATTCGTGGAGGCACGAATCGTGGCCGTGGGCTTCTGCTTGGGGAACACATTCAAGTGCAACATGATGGGATTGGTTTGGCTCTCTATTGGGCCATGACCCTGTCCCTTTCCTTGTCCGTAGATGCTATCCTCCGGAAGCGGCGGCGGAAACTTATGCTGGTACAAGGCCTGCTGCTGGCTGAACCTGGTGGCCTGGTCGGGAAACACCACCGGGGCGGACTGCTGTGTGGGGAACTTGAAGGGCGTCTGCTGGTAGAGGCCAGGATGCTGACCGTGACCCATCTGGAAGGCCGCCGCCGTGGTGCCTGTCAAGGCAGCCGCCGAGGGCAGAGCGTACTCCTGCTGGAAGGGATGCCTTAACACCGAGGCGGGACGCGAGGGCGGCAGCACGGGGTATATGTCCAGGTTGACCTTGAAGGGAACCCTCTTGTGCTGCGGCTGCCGGGTGGCGTTCAGGGCAAAGTGCTGCAGGAAGGGATCCGACACAAAGTGCTGCTGGCTGCCGTGCTCCAGCAACTGCTGCTGCAGCTGCTGTTGCTGCTTCTTCTTCTTGTTCTTGGAGAGGGGCTTCCCACTGGCGACCACCGGTTGCATGGCCAGCAGATTGACGTCCTGCGGTGAACGGGGCTTGTACGGATACAGCTGGTCGATGGCCACTCGCTGGTGGCTCGCGGGAGCATACCACATGGGCATGGGCATGGCCATGGGCATCAGGGGCAGGTGACCCATGGGGATGCTGAACTGCATCTGCTTCTTGTGGCGTTTGCCCCGGAAAAAGTTCCCGATGCCGCTCGACTTGAGGTTCTTGAAGCTACCGGCGATGTGCAGGCCCGTGGGCATCATCACCATTGGCGGGAGCTTGCTAGGTCCTAGACCTCCCCCGATGTGCAAGTGCTGCAGGATGTCCTGGATGTTGTTCAGCTCGGGACGGACAGCCTCGCCCTTGGTGAACTGCTCGGGCAGTGGGCCATCGTAGGGAAAGTGGAAGGGCTTGGGCTTGAACTCCTCCTGTGTGTTCTGTGCCTGTGCCTGAGCCTGACTCCGCAGAGCTCTGGTGCCCGGTGTCTCCGAGTATTGACGCCTCAGCAGAGCTTTTGTGGGCGGCGGCGAGGGTGATCCCAAGGACAACTGGGACATCTCCTGGGTGGAGAGGCGCGGCGGGCGCGGCATCTGGTCACGCAGCAGCCCCTTCAGAGGCGTCATGGTTGCCGAACGTCTCGGCAGACGCTCGTACACATGGGCGTCGTCCAGTTCGTGTGACGCCGTTGCGTGTGGCTGCCGTCGCGCTTTCGTGCGCCACGTTCCGTAGATGGGTGCGAGCTGGCTGTCGGCACGCTCCAATAAGTAGGCGGTTTCGCCACCAGCTCCAGCCCCAGCTGCCGCAGCTCCTCCTCCTCCGCCTGTCGCTCCAGCTCCCTGCACCGCCTGCATCTGCTGGAGATGCAGCTGTAACTGTTGCTGCTGCTGGCGGAGATACTGCTGCTGCTGCTCGTGCTGCAGCTGCTGCAACTTGGCCCTCATCTTCTCGATATCACTGTCGCTCTCCGACTGATTCCACTGCTCCGAGTCCTTGGTGGCCGGCGATTCCTCGGCGGAGGACTCAATGTCGTTGACGGACTGCGTCTGCTGCTGCTGCTGGAGCAAATGTGGCTGCTGATATAGAGTGGCTGCGGAGGCGACCTTGACTACCACGAGAGACATCTGCCAAGGAGAGGGTAATGTGGTATAATTTATAATTTAATTCTAATTTGAAACCTAATTTCATTTAAGGTAATTTAATGTGATGAATCAAGACTCAAGGAATGTTAGTGTCTATGAACTCACAATTGTGCACCCCAGGATCAGGCCCATTATCTGCCGCCCGACGCTGGTTGAGCCTGGATCCAGCCTGGATCGCGTTTCACGTCTGGTGTCCCTGTCTCCTTGTCCTTGTCCTTTTCCTTGTCGTTGTCTTGGGGCTGGCGTCATGGACATCTTGAGGTCTCCGAATCGGGACCGCTCGGCTTGCCTATCGCTGGGTGAATGTGGACACGGGCCTCTGCCTCATCGCGGATCGTGGCGATGACTGAGTGCAGCCGGGCGCTGGCGGCGCCTAAAAAGCAGCGATTATATCGCCGAAGCGCAAGTGCAACAGCTTAATTAGAAAGTTTGATAGAGTTTGGCTGCGAAAGCAAAACGGCCGACTGCAGACAAATAAATTAATTGCTCAGGCGAATTCGTGCTTCGAGGCTTTGAGTGGAAAAGAAAGAGATATTAAAAAACGCATTGACCATGAAAATCTGAAGATCGCAGCGAAGTAACTAGAAATTGCAAGGCGAAGGCAATGAATCCGAAGTGGTTATGCTCTGACGGGGGATTTATTGAATTCTAAAAGGTGGGTTCTTTTTAGAATCTGAGAAACATAACTCAGGAAGTATTTTAAGAGTGATTTGAAGCACAGCTTAATGTAAAGAATATTAAATATTATACCTGTATTTTATATATTATGTTAACTGGCGGAAAGAGCATTTCTTGAATTTTTTAATAATGCCTTTATCCTGAATGCAATTTGGTGTAAATTTTTAATTTGTTGTATAAAAATATAAATACATTTATTAAAATCTTTATGTATATATTAAAGGAGAGCTTAGTTACAACACTTCACCTGGAGATCACATTTTTTAAGTTATTTAAAACAAAATAAATAATAGAACTTTTAGCATCCTGGGACTTTTAAAATAATCAATAACTCAATACCTACCCGATGATAAAAGACAGAGCCTATCAAAAGTCACTATTGAGCGAAACATAATCTATAGTTCTTTTAAAATCTAAAAATAAACCGCTGAGAAAAACATCATCTGTTTTAACATCCTTATTATCGTGTTAACTGACATTTATCTCCAGTGTGAATGTCAATGTTTATGACTTAAACCTGAACCTTTAAAGAAATAGAGTCTTTAAGCAACAAACTCCTTAGCATAGTCGTAAAAACCAACTTGCATGAAAACTGCCGAAACATGTGTGTGGTTAACAAGACCACCAGATCTCCCGGACATGATATGCTCCCATTTCCCCGTTGTCGGAAGGAAAAACGAAAAGGAAAATAGTTGGAAATAATTTAATATTTATTTTATTGTTGAGGTTTATAGAAATTAAAATAAATGCCACAATTTCTCCCGCTTCCCAGCTGAAAAACGTATTATATTGTTAAGGGTTTCTGCAATCCAAGTCAAGTGAAAGTGATAAAGGGAAGCTCGAGAAGTAGATTAGCGTGTTTCAAATGTTATACATAAAGATTACATACATAGGTTAACATTAACTTAAGGTGCAAACCATCTTCAAAGTTTAATAATTCCATTTAAAACGAGACAATAAGCCTTTATATTTTTTAATATTTAGTAAACCTTACGATATGATTAAAATTCATAGCCCTTCCCAATTCAAAATGCTTGAATATATTCGAAAAACTTATTTTATTGTTCAGGTTTCAGCAATCCGAATAAAGGGTTTATTTAATCGTAATATAGAGCTATATAGTCTTGAGCTGGCGCCCGTCACAGGCGACGGCGCCCTTCGATCGTAGCGTGGTAACATAGAACATAGCAAGAGTTGGATAGAGACTGTTAGCTGTACGAGCCGGACTGTACTGGTACTGGACTGCCCCCACGGACCCAAGGACAGCGATCCCGGGCTGTGGGGGCGTTAATTACATTACAAAAATAAAATAAAAACAAACAGGTGTCGTCCTTCCGGAATCGTGATCGTGTGACGTTAGACTGTACGAGTATGACTAGACCAATCTAGCCCTGGACAAGTGCCTGCTACTGCGCTGCTAGACGGAGACGGAGGGGGGGAGCACCTCATCGCCCTAGAACTCGAAGGGGATGCTGGGGGGTGGGTACTGGTAGCCCTGGTGCTTGGTGGTCTGGGGCACGTAGGGCGTGGTCCTCACGGTCACCGGGGGCACGTACTGTGTCGTCCTCACAGTGGTGCGTGGCACGTAAGGAGTGGTCCTCACGGTGGGCGGTGGTGGCGGGCGGGTCGCACGGGTGGTGACCGGGGGCAGGTACGTGGGTGGGGGAGTGGGAGGACGGGTGGGGGGACGAGTGGGTGGGCGAGTTGGTGGTGGCGGAGGGCGCGTGGTGCGCACAGTCGGGGGTGGCAGGTATGTGGTTGGGGGGCGAGTGGGAGGGCGGGTTGGCGGCCTGGTAGGAGGCTGGGTGGTGCGCACTGGAGCCCTGGTGGTGGCACGAGTGGTCACTGGAGGCAGGGGCTTGTTGGTGGGAGGCAGGTAAGTAGGAGCCGGGGTGGTCAGCCTACGGGTGGTAGGTGGCGCGGTCGGGGGACGAGTGGGTGGTGGGGGAGGACGCGTGGTGCGCACAGTTGGGGGTGGCAGGTAGGTGGTTGGTGGCCTGGTAGGAGGGCGAGTTGGTGGCCTAGTGGGCTGGGTGGTGCGCACAGTCGGGGGCGGCAGATAGGTGGTTGGCGGCCTGGTTGGGGGACGGGTGGGTGGCCTGGTTGGGGGCCTCGTGGGAGGCTGGGTGGTGCGCACTGGAGCCCTGGTGGTCACTGGGGGCAGAGGCTTGTTGGTGGGTGGCAGATAAGTGGGAGCCGGAGTCGAAGGACGGGTTGGTGGCCTGGTAGGAGGCCTGGTTGGTGGCCTAGTGGGTGGCTGGGTAGCCCTCGTGGAGGGACGAGTTGGTGGCTTGGTGGGTGGTGGCGGAGGACGAGTGGTGCGCACCGTCACGGGGGGCAGGTAAGTGGGAGGAGGAGTTGGTGGGCGAGTTGGGGGACGAGTGGGCGGCCTGGTCGGAGGAGGAGTGGGTGGCCTGGTCGGAGGAGGAGTGGGAGGGCGGGTTGGTGGCCTGGTTGGAGGCTGAGTGGTGCGCACAGGAGCACGGGTGGTCACTGGCGGCAGGGGCTTGTTGGTGGGTGGCAGGTATGTGGGAGCAGGAGTGGATGCACGGGTTGGGGGACGGGTTGGGGGAGGGGTGGGAGGACGGGTTGGGGGAGGGGTGGGAGGACGGGTGGGTGGCGGAGGAGGACGGGTGGTGCGAACGGTTACGGGGGGCAGATAAGTGGGAGGGGGAGTGGGTGGGCGGGTTGGTGGACGAGTGGGGGGACGGGTTGGTGGCCTGGTAGGAGGCTGGGTGGTGCGCACTGGAGCACGGGTCGTGGCACGAGTGGTCACTGGCGGCAGAGGCTTGTTGGTGGGCGGCAGGTAGGTGGGAGCCGGGGTGGTCAGCCTACGGGTGGTTGGTGGCGCGGTCGGGGGACGAGTGGGTGGTGGGGGAGGACGCGTGGTGCGCACAGTTGGGGGTGGCAGGTAGGTGGTTGGTGGCCTGGTAGGAGGACGAGTTGGTGGCCTAGTGGGCTGGGTGGTGCGCACAGTCGGGGGTGGCAGATAGGTGGTTGGCGGCCTGGTTGGTGGACGTGTGGGTGGCCTGGTTGGGGGCCTGGTTGGTGGCCTTGTCGGGGGCTGGGTGGTGCGCACTGGAGCACGGGTGGTCACTGGAGGCAGAGGCTTGTTCGTGGGCGGCAGGTAGGTGGGAGCCGGAGTCGAAGCGCGGGTTGGCGGCCTGGTAGGAGGCGGCGTCGGGCGACGAGTGGTCACTGGCGGCAGGGGCTTGTTGGTGGGTGGCAGGTAGGTTGCAGGGGGACGGGTCGTTGGTGGCCGAGTTGGTGGCCTGGTTGGAGGAGGAGTCCTTGGCGGCGGTGGTGGTGGTGGAGCACGGGTGGTCACTGGCGGCAGAGGCTTGTTGGTGGGTGGCAGATAGGTGGGAGCCGGAGTGGTCGGCCGACTGGTGGTCCTTGGTGGAGGAGGAGGCGTCGGGCGGCGAGTGGTCACTGGCGGCAGTGGCTTGTTGGTGGGTGGCAGGTAGGTTGCCGGGGGACGGGTGGTTGGCGGCCTGGTTGGGGGCCTAGTTGGAGGAGGAGTCCTCGGTGGCGGCGGTGGTGGTGGAGCACGGGTGGTCACCGGCGGCAGAGGCTTGTTGGTGGGCGGCAAGTAAGTGGGTGGCGGCCTCGTCGGAGGACGAGTGGGTGGCCTGGTCGGGGGAGGAGTGGGTGGCCGAGTGGGCGGCCTGGTGGGAGGTGGGGAGGTGGTGCGAGGCGGCAGCTCGAACGGCACATTGGGCTGCGGGTAGAAGTATCCCTCGGCGGCACGAGTTTTACGCTGCAAGTTGGAGCGAGGGATCAGTTTCTGTAGGAGCAGGGCTAAGGCTGAGGATAACTTACCTCATGGGTGTCGGCCGATGCGGTGGCCAGTGCCACAGCGCAAAGCGCCACGACGAACAGTGCACTTCTCTGTGGAGGAAAGAACACAACACTTTAGTATTTATGTTTAATTACATGAACCTCTACATAATCTCGCCAAAAACTATTATAATCGTGCTTTAATAAATGTTATTTTGATAGTCTTTTGTATCTTTAAATTGTATATGTTTATTCTTCAGATTAATAAATTATTATAATCATTGGTTTTAATTTGTTTCTACTATTAGGCAGTGTCTTCATCAATCATGCCTTATGTCTGTCTTTACTTTATGTTTGCCATTCATTTCTTATTAGTTTTTTAAGGTAATATCATGGCTATATTTGGGTAGTATATTTCCAAGAAATGTCCTTTTATTCCTAAGACCTGTTCCGTTCCTAAGAAGCCTTGTTAGTACCATTGATTTCTAGTGCAGGTCTTTGGTTTTATTGCTGTTTTGAAGGTGCCAAGATTAACGACTGGCTCTAACAACCTGATTGCGACTAATCGATCGCCTTCTAGGCTAATCGCCTCTCCACGCTTCGTGGCAACTTGGCCCGGTTCCGACTCCATATCTCCATCTCCATCTCCGACACCAACTCGGAGTCAAAATCCGAGTCCATCACCGACCCCAACGCCGATGGCCTGCAGTTCAAAACTGTGGTAAAGTTCAGCCAGCGATCGGTCGCAGACGCCGCATTAGCATAATGCATTGAAAATCACCCGAAATGTTAACACAGACATTCAACTTTGACAGGCATTAGCATCTCTAGGTCAGGCCGTTGTAAATTTCGCAGATTGGCTCGATTGAAACACAATGCTAATGCAGACACAAGAGGTATGCTGGAGTAGAGGAAGCAGCCCCTGAATTATCGCTTCCGACGAGGCGAGCTCATTTGCATTTTTGTCGCCGCAGTTTCGGCAAGGTCATCGCTAGTTAATGAAAGTGCTCATCGCTGGTCGATGAGCTCAATTAATTGGACAGTCGACAGCCGCAGATAGCCGTCGGAGGAGAATTTTCGTGGGTTATATAAATAGCCGATTATGCCAGAAACCGGCCCGGATCCGGCGAGACCCGTTCTAGCCATGATTATATAATAATCAGCCAAGACGGGCCATAAAACTAGTGAGAAAATCTGAAGTCGCCTGCCGAAATTAGCATACGCACCGCCATAAAAAATAAAAAAGAGTCTGCCTGGGGTGTCGTTTATAACCAAATCTGTTAGATTATAGCCACTACCTCCAAATGCGGCTGGGCCTACATTGTCTTCTTTTTCCTTTATCATATATGTCCGATCGCCTCTGAATGTTTGCTAATTTCGAGAAATATTTGACTCTTGTATGTAAATGATTTTAAATAATTTATGCTAATGAACCTGAACTTTTGGCTGTTCTAACTCGTTTCAAATATCAAAATTTCGCTTAGGAATTCGAGAGACAAATCGGGTTTGACTTATGGCAGGGAGAGTGTGGGGGGCGTGGAAGTCGAGAAAGTGAAAGGACTTGTCGAGATATCGCCTTTGGTATTCCTACCAAAAGGTGAAGTAACCCGGTTTCCCTTGACTGTTCATTATGCTAATTGGCGGCTAATTAATCCGATTCACACCGCTCGAGGGCAGAGCCCCAATGCCAAAACTTCGGGGCAATTAAAATGGTCCAAAAGTGTGAGAGTCTCCGCCAGTCTCTGAGAGAGTTTTCGCGCCAGGGGAGAAGCCCTTTAAGCTCTTCTTCGGCAGCATTGCAACCGCCTTCAATGGCAACATCTAGAATTTGACTTAAGGCAAACGTTTTTATGGCTCTTTACCTAATTACGCCAATCGCAAATTGCCACTCGCAAATGTCAGAAGCAAAAGCGAAAATTATGGAAAAAACAAAACAAGTTTTAATTTCATCTTCAGCCATGTCAATGCTGACATAGAAACGGCAGCCCGAATGCCAGAATGCACATGCAGCTGGTCCATCCTAATGACTTAATACGCAAATGGCCAAGGCGATTCGAGCAATCGGACGTGGACACCGTGGGCGGTCACCATGGCGTATGCGTAACATTGCACCCGATGGCACTTGCTCAACAGATACACAGGTACAGAGTACAAAGATTCAGATACAGATACAGATCCGCTGGCTTAAATGTCAACTGGTGGGCAGCTGGTCAGCGGGACAGAGATAGCCCCGGTCTGGACCACAACTGGACCCCCGTCGCAATGTGAAATGCAAATAGGTGGCGATTGAATTGGAACTGCAGTCTCTTTGGCAATTTATTTGCTTTTTCTTGTTGTTTGCGGTGCTCTTGCGGGAAATTTGTGTGGCCCTTGAGAGCACAGTGGAAAAACCACAAAAAAGACAGGGCCTACGAAGTTACATATACATCTGTAGTATTTTAAAGTATATATAAAGAAATTATATATTAAACGGTGCCTATAAATCTTTGGAAAATACTTGATTTGCGTTCATCTGCTAAATGTAAGTGACGAAAACAATGTTTCAACATAACATTAGATTTTGATTATGCTAAAACTTTTATTAAGGCATGAATTATGATATATGTTTTACGGTTTCCTCTTTAAATTTCGTTTTGTTCTTCTTCTCATTTTAAATTTTAAAATAAAAAGTATCACATTTTAAATCTAAGTCAAAAACGATTTAAGTATCAATGCTCTTTTTCGGAAGAATCAAGATACACATAATGATAAAGTTGAAAACGTAACATAAATATATACAAAGTTTAGTTTTTAAATGTCAATGCCAAACATATGTCAATATTATCATATTTAGCAGCAAACTTTAAGTAATTTAAACTGTCATAAGGAATATTTACATACTTCAAAACCACGTTTAGAACCTCGACTAATGTAGAAAAGATAACTTAATTAAAAAAAAGCATCCGTAGCTTATGTAAACATTTTTTTACTCTTATTTTCAATTTGCAAAAAAATTAACGAAGAGAGCTTCTTCGGATTTGATCCTAGTTACTTATTGATTGTTATTACTACACAAATCTGAACATATTGACATTTAAAAAACCTCTGATAGTTTGTTATATTCTTTTTGTAAATTGTAATTGGGAGACATGTGTAATCAAACTTAAGATTTTTTATGTATTTTTTTCCAAGAGTCAATAACTGATCATTTTTCCCCGTGTCCCCACTGTTTCCTTTTGCGAAATGTCTTGTTTGTGATCACACCGAGAGGGACACTTGTTTCAGTATATGTTTCTTGTTGCACTTTGCACACGATCATTGTTCGTTTTGGGGCAGAGATTACGTTAGATTGGACGAGGAACTGAGAACTGGGAACTGGGTTCGGTTACCATGGTGTACACTTTCGGACTGCTACGAGCGGCAGTTGTATTGGGTAATCCTTTGCTGGTGCGTGCTTAATCCTGGCGGACGTGGAGGAGGAAGAGGTGAAGACGCGACCGATCGTATCAAATTCAATGGACGATTGAATTTGATCGATGCCAAGCTAAGTTGGTTTAACTTCTAGGTCGAGTGTGGAATACCAACTAAAGCATCAAAACGTGTAGATTTTCTATATATACTCGGACGCAGCATCTGCCCGCCCGCTGTCGGCGCTGGCAGCGGCGTCTTCGCCTGGGCGACAGCTGTTAACACTCGGCCAAAAAGCCGAAATCGAAAGCGTTTTGGCCAGGTGAAGATGCGCCGACAGCGAAGTCGACAGCGACTGCGGCTGAGGCTCAGACTGGCTGACCAGGCCAGCCAACCAGTCTGAGTTGTTTGTGTTTGATGTTTGTGAGTTAACAGCCAGATAACATGGCTAAAACAAAAGCACCCAGATCGAAGTGCGGCCCAGCAATTATGGCAGAAGACGAGCGAGCAACCGGTGGCCAGCGCCCGCTCTTATTGGCATTTCTACTTAGCCAGCAAATAATTTTGGCAGAAGTCTCTTTGGCGAGTGTTAAACACGTTGTCGTGCAGCGTTTAATTTGGCCGATTTGGTACATTCGGCGGTAGATTTGGTAAACTTGGTAAATTGGGTCCCCCGGCCAGCCACCGAGCCGCTGAGCCGCTGAGCCGCTGAGCCACCGAAATTTCATCAATCGACGCTGCGCGACAGCCGAGAGATGCGCGATGCGAGCCAAGCCAAGTCAAGGCTCCCATCGAAGCTTGCCAAGGCAAATAAGACTCGGGAGCAGCGAGATCATCATCAGGCGTTGGCTAATGGCAATTACCCAGACGCGGCCAGGTCCCCAGGCCTACACATGCAGTGCAGGGGTATGCACTTAGCAAAAAATATTTCACAAGAAAGTAGAAAGGAAGCTAACTTCGGAAAGCATTATTCAAAATCGATCATAACTAAGCCAAAAAGTTCATTAGATTTAATTCGGAACGGGTTGCAAGTTTAAGAAACTTTAATATTTTAATATTGTTTCTTAAGTTATATTAATTAGAGTTTTTATTTAATGTCTTTAAAATAATTAAAAATAATTCTTCAACTCATATTCATATATTAACGATAAATTAATTAATATGAATCTATATATTTTCCTAGTAAATATGCCAAGAATAAAACGAGATTACTATTACAATTATTTAAACATGTTTTTTAATCTATAAATGAAGACCTATAAGTTGATATTTTCAACATTTTATTTAGCGACAGTGAAACGAGGAATCTTAACTGAAATATTTATTAAAATAACAACTTAATATATTACGATCCAATACATATCAGATACAATATTAGTTACAACATTTTCCAATTAATAATCACACTAAAAGTTCACTTTTTCTCCAGGTGTGGAAAATTGAACCGGTTGACTGGGCCAAAAAGGCCCAATGCGTATGGGGTCAGCAGCTGGAGTTGAATGTTAAGGTAGGCTCATCTCGGCGCATCTCAACTCGACTCATCTCTGACTCCTCCGAACGAATGACCTTTAAACGCACACAACTCGGCGATCTGCGATCTGCGATCTGCGACCAGCAATCCGCGATCCGCGATCGATGTTGCGAAGAAGCTGCATTCTTCGAGCGACACCCAAACGGGTTTCGCCAGCGTTTGTCATCGCCTGCAGTATGTATTTCGTCGCATTTCGTTTATAATAACTAGAATTTATTAATTTTCGAAGTCACGCCAAGCTTTTAATGAACCAATCAGAGTGACACCCACTGACGGGACGGAGTCATGAGCCCGGCCGGCCCAAAATAGAAGTGTGACTTTGAACTCTTTCGGGCCAGAGGTGCGTGGTCAGCCGTTCAGGGTCTGCTAATGCCAGAATCTCTCAATAAATTCAGTCGGAAGTCACCCCACTTAGTGGCCGGTGCAACAATTAATTCTCGGCAGCCGTTTATTGCACAATCCGGCGGTGAGAAACCTCCGGCTGGCCACCTATTCGGGTCATAACTTGCTTCGCACATCTCCACCAAAGCGAACGCCAAAGGCAATGACACTTGACGACGACTGCTGACATTTCAAATTTGTCATTGCGGATAACTGAAGCGTCTTCGTTGTTTTTATTATTTTTCCCCTTTGAATTTTCTATTTTTGCCAGCATGGAAAAGCCTTTTTTTGTCGCATCATCGGACATTGCAACAGATGATTATTCAACGATTATTTTCAATCGAGAATCGGTTGAGATTTTGGACTCCGGCGAAGGACGAGTCAAGTCCATGACATGTGCTCGTTCTAAGCCGCATTCTATACCGGTTACTCCTCAGCAGAATTCAAGCAATAGTGAGGGTCTACAGGTAGTTTAGAGGTGGTTTTATTCGTATATTCCTCGCCTTTGTCTCCGGGTGCGGAAATCATGAATTTCGGCTTTATCACCGAAAAATATCTCATCTTGGAACTATTTCCGAGTGGTGTTGCCAACACTGTCTTGTTATTGGTATCTAATAGAGTCAACTGGTCCGAACTGAATCATCAAAAGAGCCAAGAGTATAAGGTAAACATAAATTAAATCACAAAGTTTACTGCAGTTTTTCTTCTAAACAAAAAACAGGTACCAAAAGCCAGCATATATGAACTAATATTTAACTTGGTTTGCATAAGAATTTATTTTGGTTTTTTGTTGGAGTTTTTATTTGAGTTTTTTTGTACCATAGTGCTGGTCACTTTTTAAGTAGCTGAAATTTTTGCATGGTTTTCGTGGATAGTAATTTTAAAAGTTGGCATTTGACTTGGACTCCTAAAAACAACTGTCAAACCAAGAACTTGTAAACAGAAATAGATAACATACCTTCTTAGATCGAGTAGTTTATTTGAAGCACTTATACCTGACTTATTTAATTATTAATAAATATTTAACTAAGATTAAAAAAAGATCAAAATATCTCTTTATAGGCCTCCTTGAGGCTGCCTAGAACAGTTTCTTTAAAGCGTCTACCCATTCAGGTAGGGACAAATGTGGCTTATCTAATCCCAGACCAAATTAAATACCCTCACGCACGGGCCATTAAAATTGAAATCAAGTCTCGAGAAGACAGCAAGAGATACATAGATATGTCTTTGAAATGAATACAATTCAGCCGCAAATCGGCTAATGAAAAGTGTTCGCTGGCAAGGCAGATGAAAGAGTCGCCACTGAATATTTATTAGGAGGCCGATGACTCTCTTCCCACCCAGAAGATTCACGCATCTCTGAATGGAGGAGGAGGAGGAGGCGGGGACTTGGACAATATCTCAGAGTGCGTGGTTATTCAAATTTCGCGGATCTTGTCGCTGAGGGGATCGTATAAATTTCAGAGTCAAATGTCACGTCACCTGCGTCAGCAGTTCGGAAAGAACAAGCGCCGAAACATCGTTAATTGTGCTTATGATTTATGCAAATTTATCCCTATACATAACGCATTTGTCCGCGTCTCTCCGAAAAATTCTACACGGCTTCAGTCAAGGCGGACTATATTGTTTTCTGCTTAAGATTTATATTTATGTAAATCTGCGGTCCAAACAAACGTCGGACCCGGACTAACTAGTTTCCCACTTTATTTAGTTATTTTTCGTTTGGTTTTTTTGGGTTTAGTTTTATATTTGGCTTGGAATTCTGGTCTAGGAAGTAGAGATATATATAAAGTTTTATGGAAGGTTCTGTTTGAATCTTACAACGTGCGAAACGTCGAAATGGAAAGTTTTAAGAAAGGGAAGTTTAAGCTAAGAATATACTCCTTATTAAATTGTATACCACATTAACAAATTAATGAGTACAATAATTATATAGATTTGTGCCATAAAGTATGGCTTTTTGATTTAATTAAATGAATAAATTATTCATAAGCCTCATAAAGCTTTTCAAGTTAATATTCAGGCATATTTTATAGAGGCATAAATTATAAGCTTAGCTCCACTTACAATCTCTTTAATTTGTTTATGATTTTAACATCTAAAACAATGTTTAGTTTGAACAAAATAGCTGAAAATATATTCCCCTTTCTGTACATCAATCTAAATAAATAAGATTTAATCTCAGCCCCAAATAGCTAAAAATTCAAATCTTTCAGGTTAAAATTAGAATAAATTCAGACGATTGTCCTTGGATATAAAACACACCTAATAGACTTAATTTGTCAGCCTGACACAATATATTCAATATCTACTAAGACATTGCTGCTTGCATATAAATAAAAGTTGAGTTATCGCTGCAATGATCTGTGAAACATTCACCTTAAATTGATTTAGATCGGGCGATAAAAATTAAATGAATTGCACTAAACATGTTTTTGCTCGAATTTGTTTAAAGAATGAAAAGTACAGTTATCTCGCCCCGTAAATTTATGAATATGATTGCGACAAAATGTAAAATGTTTGCACGGCCATTGAATAATTGCTAACATTCGGGCTCAGCAGATCGCATAAACAACTCGCTAACGGCACTTAGCTAATGGATATTCCCCGGCCGATGAATAAATGGCGTTTGAAATTCATTAAAGATCTGTAAATTTATAAATTTACTTGAGAAAGATACAACAAGAAACCTGCAGCGGCGATTCGGCTGAGCTCGACTAAAAATTAAAGGCGGCTTTGGGGTGCGAGAAAAAAACGTGTTTTTCCCCGCCAAAGACCCAGAAACAACAAAAAATATTAATAAGCCTTATCAAGGACACCGGCAGGCGAGAGCGTTAACCAGTTTCTGGCCAGCAATTTATGGGCCACAATTGTTGGCCATTGCCATTGGAATCCTTGTCGCGGTAAATGAAACACCACCCATTCAATTTTTGGGAACCGTCGAGGGTCACCTCGCTGGAACTGGAGCTGGCAGCTGCTGGGACCTGGCCACTGGTGGCAAAACCAGTTCCACAGAATCTGGGCTCGGGCCATTACATAACCGAGTGACCCTTGAAAGTTTAACAAACTGGCCTGGCATTTTAAAGCGAAAGTGCCGCGCTTAACCAGAATCTTACAACAGATGTCTTGTAAAAGATGTATCATTAATCAGGCTTAGATCGGTGGGGCATCATTTAATTAGGGTAGAGATGGCAAAATAAATAGAGTTTGCTAATTAATTTGTTGAAACATATCAAAACCTTTATAACACACATATAGCAAAGAAATATTCTCAAATCATTTTTGACTCCACATTTTTTGTTTGCTGTATTTAAATATTAACTACGTTTCTGGGTGTTCTTAGATTTTAATCGATAAGTATCGATATTATATAAATAATTGCAGTTTTAACAATATTTCAAATATTGATATTTTTGTTAAATACTTTCTTTTGGCTTTTAAAACAAGCTTATAGGTTCAAACGAAATATATTAAAATAAACTTAGATATATATTCCAGAATATCCTTAAAAACTCGTATTAATGTTATCGATAATGATCGATATTTTATTAATTATTTAAACAGCTGTACATTTATAAATATTTGTTGTTTATTTTTAAAACATACACCTTTGCCTATGCAAGATATATTTTAATTAATCCTCTCAATTTCCCTCATAAATTTACTAATCGCTATTAAGTATAGCTTTTATTTCGATATTTCAATATCGATATCCCCAGTTTCTTCACGATTAGGCTAATCCAAAATCGAGCTAATTATTCACTTGAGGCGTCACCTTGTCTCAAGTTCATCTCGCGACTCGAAAGCTCCGTGGGTCAAAACGGAAGGTGCCCGAAATGGAACTTGAGAGCTGTCTGATTAATGGCCATCTCGAGAGTGCACTTCACCTCTGCCATCTCCGGCGGTAAATTAGCCCACTTGGGGCTACCAAATACGATCTCGGAGTGCAAATACAGTCAGAAATTGGAGCAGCCACACGCGTCGACGGCCACAAGGCTGTTCGGGCCCCAAATTATATTCACAAATGAGATAAATATAATGTATGAATTGGAGCTACAGATCTGGCTTTCAGGCTTTAAGTCGTCGCTGTGGACGAGCTTAAATTCTACACGGATTGGCCAAATTTTGTGGCCGGTCAGCTAAATAAAAACACAAGCCAAAAATTAATTTCGAATAAAATTCATTTGTTTTGCACCAGGGGACTGGGAACTGCGGCCAACTGGTTATATCGCCTTATCTCATTTCATTTTAAAAGCCAACTGGTTCGTCCCAGCACATAATACATAGCCATTTACTTAAATCTTGTAGGCAGACCACTTTTGACAGCAACGATTCTACGCCCGAAAATCCAAATTAAAAGTCAGACATGCAAATTTTCCTGTTTCTTGACAAACACACCCTTTGTCTTACAGGGGAATATGTGAATTAATTCTATAGGAAGTTCTATAATTAATCCATATTATTAGGCATTAAAATAAACATTTATTTTAAGGTAGTTGATACACTTTTAAGGAATGGATTATGTTTTCTAAATTTTTGTGAATGATCTTGGCTGTAAGGCTAAGTATTATGAATTTTATTATATATTATATTATATATATTATATTTAATGTGAATATGTCATAACTCCTTTCGTTATCTATACATTTTAAATATATTTAAAATGGTACCCCTAACTCTACCTAAAGAGTATTCCCTCTTCGACTTACTATATAACGTGAAAATATCAATTTTATTTAAGAAGAGGCTGTATAAGGCCTCACACACTGACGCACTGGCCAGAGCCCATATATATTTTTTTATATTATTAATTTATCGATGTCTGGACGATCGGTGGTGGCCTGCGAAGTGTGATTGCTGGGAGCCACGAACAGCGTTCTGCAGATGTGAAGGCGCCCAAGAGGCCGTGTTTCTCACAGTTGGCCATTAATTTTCGGCGAGACTCTTGTGATTTGTGGGTACTCCATCTGAAATACTGGGAGTTCCGCCTTTCTGGGCCTTGATTGGAAATCACTCCTTAATCCGGTAACTTCGCGCCGGATAATCCTCGGTTATCCTTGCGTGTCATTGACGGCATTAACTCGGATTGACATCGCCTCTCAGGCGTTTAGCGCCAACTTAATTGTATTATGCAATCCGCAGACGTCAATCAGTGTGAAGTCCCCGCCCAGTCCCCGCTCGGTGGCATCTTCTCGACTCGAAGGTTAGATGGACCAGTTTTCTAATGAATTTCAGATAAAGTTCGGCGGGCCAGAGCCACAATGAACGCCTAAGTATTTATTAGCTTTAATTTGAATTTTCATATAAAACTAAAACCGCGAACCAAACTCGTTGCGGCGCTGCTGCTGCTTCTGCACGGAGATACATTTAGACATAGATGCTTCTATCCGAAAACATAAGACAACAAACCGAATCAAGTTCACCTCGAGTGTATCAAATTTGTATAAAATTCATCAGTTAGCAAATACGTCAGCTGGTAATACAAGATTCGTGTTTGTGGCCAGCTCCAACTCGGGCTCTGGCTCTGGCTCTGGCTCTGGCTCTGCGCCTGTGTGTGGGTATTAGTATTATGCAAAGCAGAGGAAGAAGACCACTGCCAAGATGTACCCCAATACACACATATGGTGAGAGATATATACAAACATAGCCACTTGTACCTGCTCAGCATCAATTAGCATTTTAGTGACTGTCTTAATGATGGACACTCCGCCATGGGAGCCGCGCAACGCTATGCAGTTCTGCGCGTCGGCCAAACTATATTTCTATGTGGAATCGATTAACTCGAGCCATACATCACACGCTTGTTCATCCATTCGATATGCCCCATTCAAGGCCCCCCTCTGCGAGCCGAACAAGAGCTGGAATTAGCTCAGAAGTGGCCAAAACAGCCATTGACTGACCACTTAATGGCTGAACTTAGCACTTCTTTAGCGCTATTAATTCGCCTCGAGAATCTATCACATTTTCGATGCAAATTAACTTGTAATTGCTCAATTTTCCTTTTCACGGCTCCATAAATCTCTCAGTTGACCAGAGTAATTAGTAAGTGGTAAGAATATGCTTGCGGCACTATTTAAAGACACTTTCAAGTCAAAATATAACTTTAGAACACGTGACCTTTACAGAAGAGAATAAAGCATTACTTTGAGTGATTAATATTCATCAAGTATGTTAGCTCTTCAAACACAGCAGGTAAAATGTTGTTTATGCCATTTTAACTTAAGTTTATTGCCAGCTTACTTTGTTGTTAAATACCAATAATACTCCATAATAATTTACAAAGTAGGTTTTACCATAGGAATCATAAATCTAAGAAATAATACAAACCAACATTAAATGATCCATGTTCTCAAAATATAAGTGTATTTGTTAAATAATTGTGCGACTTAAAATTCCGAAAACAGTAAGCTAATTACCTCGCAAATCGGCAAACTTATCTGCCCGGCAGGTAGTATTTTATCCAGAATTTTAAAAATTAAATATATAAATTTTATTAAACCGCTTATTAAACAGGCTGTCCTCTGCTCCTTGACTCACTTTTAAATATATTTTTAAACATCCCAAATCAAAGCAAACCAAGATCTTTGTCTATAGAAATCTTTGTCTATGATACTGACTTGTCTTGTTATATATAAATCTAGAAAATCCACCATGTCCATTTTGAAATATGAATAACAAGTCAATAAACTTAAATAATAAAATGATTCTTAGGCCTTCAGATAAGCTAAACAAAACCCAGGAATCTGAATATTAATCTAGACAAAGAGCTACCTAAAGTAACACAATCATTGATATATTCGAATACTAAACCCATGGAGATAACGGTAATCATAATCGAACAATCGATAATTTAAGCCAAAATGAAACTGAAACTGACTTCATCGGCTTTCGATTTCGTTTGCGTCAGCATAACTTGCTCTACAGGCTCCCAAAAGAAAGAGATTCTTGCCAGTTTTAACTGCCATCGTAGGAAGTTCACTTGCCGAAATACAAATCTCGTTCGCGAAACCATTTTGTGCAAATTTGTAGCCGAAATTTATAGCTCAAAATAGCGGAATATATAAATTCGAAGCAGGATTTTGGTAGTTAGCGGCGACAGAAGCATCCGACACGATCCACCGATCATGTTCGAGCATGTATGCTAATTGAAATTCTGGTTCCTTAAAAATTCTGGAACCCGATTGCTCGGCTGAGATATTTAAGTAAGAACGTTCCGTGATTAGGAAACAAATTTAGCACCCGACTTGACAAATATCCGAACTTTGATATTTAATAGCCATATAATTTCGACAGAAAACACACACGGTCGCTCATAATTTACTAATGGTACTATTTATTACATAAGATCGTTTTCGAAATCGTTGTGTTTCAGTGTAACTTTACAATGGATAGGAAAGCGGGTCATCGGTCTAAGGACTAACTTACGGCTAGGGTTAATTCAATCGCTACAATTCATGGTTGGTTTCTCCTCCTGGCCTCCAGATGATAGAGAACAATGACAACGGAATTTCATCGACTTAAACTAAGGAACTAGATCGTAGAACTATATCTAGGGATGCTCTATATACAGCTCGCAACTAGAAGATACACTTTCCGTATGGACATGCTTCATTACTCGTGGCTTACAACTAGGTGAATACGGATTACAGATACAGATACGTTTGTTTTGGATGCGACAAGTCTTTTTGAATGTGAATGCTTCGTTTCCCTAGCCTATCTCCCGGCCAGCCTCACAGCTCCGTGGAGTACTCCTGCGGATTGACGTTGAACTTGCGCCAGCAGATGTGGTCACCGGCTCCTCCCGGCGGCAGTTTGTGCGAGTTGACATTGACCACGGAGCTGGCCGACCGCTTCACATGAACACTGGGCGGCGGCGGCTGGCCAGGAGCGGCCAGACAACCCGTGGAACGTCCCAGCGGATTGCGGGACATGGCCGCCGAGGAGATGTGACTGCTCTTGCCATTCCCATAGGTAATGGACTCATTGGAGGGCGAAATCTCTATCCTGGTGGCGTGGCCGCCGTTTCCACTGCCTCCGTCTGACAGACGACGTATGTAGACCACCTCGCGGTGCTTCTCCACCGACTCCCTGGGAGGCGGGCGAATCTGGGTCTGGGGCTGGGCAGTCTGGCGCATGCGCTGGGAATACCTGCTGGACTTGGTCTCGCCGCTCGCCTGGAAGGGCACGTACTGCTGCTGCGTGATGCCCGGGAACTTGTCCACACTGATGTCCTCCTCTATGGCCGAGTCCCCGAACATGGAGCCGCTGTAGTTGGGCGAGCTGTTGCCGGGCGTGGAGGACTTCCAGTGCTGCTGGTGCATCTGGTTTTGGGTCTGACCACCACCACCGCCGTTCTGGACTCCGTACTTCGGGGCACTCGAGTACTGGCCCTTCTTAATCGAGTGAGTGTAGTCCCGGGTGCCTCGCCGGCGCAGGGTGAAGTCCCGACGACCCGTGTCCTGGCACACCGAGCGCCACTGCTTCCAGGAGTGCCGGGCCAGGGGATCCGCGGGTCCCCACTCCTTTGCCGGCTTGGAGGCCTCGCAAATCATGCCGAAGAAGTTGTATTCCACCTGCCGGAAGATCTGCACGCAGGCTATGATCAGGATCACGGCCAGAACGAACAGGATGGGTGCCCAGCGCGGCAGGTACTCGGCCAGCAGGTCGTACTGGTCGTCATCCGCACACCACCACACCAGGATGCCCGTGAGCACGGCCGGACACGTCACCCACAGCCACATCCACACCCGGAAGATGGGCCTGCCGATGGAGAACTCCAGGTCGGTGTAGATGTTCTTCGCCCCGTAAATCCAGGTTATGGCAATCAGCTCGAACACCAGGGCCGTCACCACCATGGTGCCAACCAGTCGCGAGTCCAGCACTCGCGCGATGAGGAACTTGGGCGCCGCGAAGGACATCACTGCCACCACCAGACCGATTAGGCAGATCACGTAGTTGGGGCGACGTGGCACGAGGCGCGTCGAGGTGTACACCGCCACCGTGATGGATACCATGGCAGCGAGGATAACCAGGACATAGATCAACGAGGGCACCAGGTGCTGGAGCAGTTGGCTGTCGCCCTCCTTGGAGCCGTTGAGCACCCGGTCGTAGATGGCCGTCAGGGGCTTCAGCTCCTCCATGTTCTGGTAGCCATTCGCCGACAGGTCAAACTGCACCATGAACAGGGTCACGGCGATGGCGTTGATCAGCAGGTTGAAGCAGAGGTACACCACCGAGGTTCTTACGGCGTCGCCCTTGTACAGGAACTTGCCCGTCACCATGGGCAGTGCCCCGAAGCCGCAGTTCACCGAGAAGAGCACCTGCATCAGGGCATTGAACCAGATGTTGCTCTCGGCCAGCAGGCTGACGTCGAAGCCCCATAGCTCCGGGAAGTAGTGGCGGCTGAAGGAGTTGCGCACCTCCCAGCCGGTGAGGGTGCACAGCAGGAGCAGGCCACTCAACCCGTAGACGAAGATGCTGCGCCGCAGGATCTTGGCATTGTGGGTGCTGTTTTGGGGGACAAAGACCTTGATTAACTATTGATTCAGTTTGAATATGTTACTATTTACAACTTCTTACCACAGCATTACCACTATCCAGAGACCTATTAGGCCCGCTGCCAGCAGGCCAAAGTACAGGGGATTGCGCCAAAAAGGCGTCAGGAAGGTCTGCTGCAGGCACTCCTGGCCACTGGTGCCCATCAGAAGGTAGCCACTCTGTGGGTGAAAAAGAAGAAATTTAGTTTTCTGGTTTTGAACAGGGATTAGTACCAACCATTCTCAGCTTCACTGGTCCGGCGCACTCCCGGAATGGCAGGTCATTGGAGGCAAACATCCCGATGTAGGCCAGTGCCAGCACGGCCTGCAAGGACACCCAGATGGCCGAGAGCCACGAGGCAAAGCGACTGACGATGCAGGCTCCTGGAAAAGGAATCAGAGATAAATATGGTTATTAGATATATATTTGTAAGATTAAAAGGTAAATCGGTGACAAAAAGCTTAGACTGTTAGCATGTAAGTATAATTTAAAGAACATATCCAATATAATATACAACCATATCCTGAAAACTTTTTTAATCTGCTCAAAGCACAATACGCTAATCTCACGACAAAAGAGCGGAAGAGGAGGAGCCCTGTTAATTAAATTACTTTTGTTATTTAAATGGCGAATTTCATAAAAAGCCAGAGCCAGACCAAAAAGCATTAACTTAATAAAAAGCTCAAGTGAAAACTAGTTATGAATGAGAACGAGATTTGTTTTGTTTGTGCTGTTTTTACATTTACATTTATAACATATTCTGCGTCTGCGATTGCCACTGAGAAACTATTCGCCAAACCAGATCGATTTGACCTTAAAAACACACCCAAAAGCTGTTAATTTGTATTGTAAATTGATGGGGAAACTACCCCAAGTTGACATTGATAATTGTCCAAAATAAAGCCTTAATTTGGATCTTAAAGGTTTTTAGGGTTTCGTGTGTATTTGATGTGTGTGTTTGACGGCTTCAAAAAATATGAATAAAATATTTTAATTGGTAGTAACCGTATTTTATGATGGCCTCCGTTTTGTCTATAACTTTACACTTCCTCTTTATGCTTCTGAGCTTTGCTTAGTATCTGTGTCTGTGGATCTCCGTTACAAGCACCGTTTTGCACATATTGCAAAAAGGTGAAGGAGCAAAAAATCAGCGTTCTGTGCTCATTCATTCGGAGGTAATAAGCAATCGGCACGTGCCACGAATCATTTTCCACATTTATCGTAATTATAGGCTGCGAGCCACTCAATCGTGAAACCGCTCTTCACTCAATGAGCTCGCTGATTTCGCAATGAAATATGTACGAGCGGACGTCAGTGTATTTTGAAATTTAAGTATTGCCTTCGGCCTTTTTTATACGTTTTATTTAGGTGTTAAAAGGCGCATAATTGTTTTATGGCCTCTTCTGCTTTGATATATTCCTCCATAGACACTTGTTGTTATTCTGATTTACTATGGGTCATCAACTAAAAAAAATATGAGCGTCGGTAATGAGTTTCCTTTGTACATTGCTCATACGCACAGTTGTCCCTCCTAATGTGTTTTTCCTCATTGTTTATGGTGATATTCCTTCATAGGCAATTATTTTGCATTATTCAGAACGAGCATAGGCCATAAACTAGTAAATCATTAAAGTTTTAAGGGTAATAATAACTTCCTTAATATATTGCTCATACGCCCAGGTGCCTTCAATAATATGGGAGATTCTTTAGTTATTTTTCGAATTAGTTAGTTAGTTAGATATTCCACATTTTTCGTAACTAACTAAATCTGAAACTAGGAAAACCATAAGCTTTTTACTGTCGGTAATACTTAATTGCTCATACGCACAGGTGTCCTTCCTAAATTAGAAAATTTATTACTTAAACAACTTGTGTGTTCTCTTCTCTTGTGCTGGTAGTTAACTAAGCTAATATATTTCCCATATTTATAGACTTTTTGTTATTTTAAAAACCTATTTTCTGGTGTTCGACCAATGCCAAAAAAGGGCGATACAACGAAGGCATTCCTTTGCAGCCACCAAGCATTCACGTGTTTTTGTTGTTGGTGTTTTTACTTTATATTATTACTGAGGTCTTTTCGAAGGTGTTGTGTCGTAATTTGCAGTTGTCGTTTTTGCTTTTTGCCATTATTAGTTGTTTGTTCTCATATTGCTCATTTTTGAATTCGTTTGTTTCTCGTTACAATTGTTTTTGGTTTATACTTTTGTTCATTTAGAATTTGCCTTAAACGTCTCTATGGTTATTTTTTGTGGACGCGCCCGTGTTCCCCGGCCCCGACCGCAGCCACCCGCGTTTCCTGTTTCCGTTCTCCGCTGCCTGTTTCGGTTTCCGTTTCCGCTCCCGCATCAATTTCCGCACTTCCGCTGCCGGTCCGGTCCGGTCCAGCCCCGCCCCAAATCACGTAGCTCTTTGGCAGAGGGGGCGCCGGCGGGCGGCAGAGTTCGATTTTCAATTTGTTGTTATTCAGTTAGCGGCGACGATATTACTGGATGTCCTGTGAGTAGTGCTGCCGCCGCCCAACGAGTCGCCCGACTGCCCCGCAACTGGGACGGACACTGATGGACGCTGCTGAGAGCAGGAGGAGGCTGGTAGGTCCTCGGCGGAGAGAGAGATAGATATTGGGTCCTGGGCTTTGGTCCCGGGGGCGGATGGTTGGCGGCGCATCCTGGATCCCGGAGGGTGGCGGATGTAAAGGGCTGGGGGCGTGGCGCGCCAGCGATTACACGAACGGGACACACACACCAATGCATTTTGCGGTTTTAATATTTTTTTTGCGATTTTTCAGAGATTTTTTACGGTCGTCCTGATAACACGATGATGATTTATCTACTAGGTCACATTTAAGTTTAGTCTTCTCTTTTTGTAGTGTTTTTTATGTGTATTTTTTAGATTTTTTTGTTTGCATTGATATACTTTTGGTCTGATATTTTTTGTTCTCTTTTTGTCATTTATCTTTTCGATTCGTGATTTTCGTTTTTATGTTTTAGACTTTTGCTGTTGTTGATTTTGCTTTTGCCTGCTCATTTTCTGTTTTATTTGCTTTAGTTGCTCCTGTGCTCCTGGCTTGCTTTTGCTTCAGAGAGTGAGAGAGGGATGACGAAAGTTTTTGCAATCGTAACTTCGGCTACCAACGGACACAATTCGAGAGAGTGGGGGATGAGACGGGATGTGTCCAACCGTCGTTGCTGCGGAATGCACGACCGCCCGACGGAGGTCCTGGCGATGCGGCTATTTATGCAACGCCACGCGGAAAAGCGACTTGGGAATCGCAAGGTGCACAAGTGCAGCAGCGCAGCAGCGCAGCCAGCGGAGCAAGAGCTTTCGCCGAAGCTCTGCATCCTGCAATGGGGGATGCAAAAAGCTGCAGCTTTCCGGTCACCCCCAATTTCCCCAAGAGGCGTACATAGTTCGCTTGCCCGCTGTTCTGTGCACCTGTTGCCCGCCGAAAAGTATGCAACACCTGTTGCTGCCTCTTACTAGCCCTGATTAGCTCCAGCCAGTCAACAAAATTAAAATAGTTTTTAAGTCAAATCATAAAATCACCCTGATTCCGAAACGTGACAAAATTTTAAAACCTAAGATTAATTAGTTTAATTTTAGTGGAAATGCGATCATTTACTTACCTTTGAAGATGGGCGAGGCCCGCCAGGTGTGCGCCGCTCCCTGGCCCAGGAACTGGCCCACGGAGATCTCCAGCAGGATCATGGGCAGGCCGACTAGAAACAGCAACACCACGTAGGGCACAAGGTACGCCGATCCGTAGCGATCCAGCTCCCGTGGGAAGCGGACCACGTTGGCATAGCTTAGGTTCAGGCACAGGCAGAGCACGAGCCCACGGAACACCGAGCATTTGGTCTGAAAAAGAAGGAAATTAGTTGTTGAAATAAATAATTGTTAATAATTGTGCTTAGGTGATCTAAGTCAGATCAAATAAAAAAAAAAATTAAGGTTTATTTTTCATTAAGCCAACAAATTATTGTTATTTTCGAATAATGAAATGTGCATATAATAATATTGTAAAATGTTCAAAAAACTCTGAGTGCCTTATATTGTTATTACATATATACACATAATATCTTGAAATACCCATTACATTGGAGTTACTAATCGATTTTTATTTTAGTCATTATAATAATTTAATTAAAAAAGTCATATCAAAAACGGTTAGCTCAATTTTTACTGAATAAACAAATTTTAAACTTGTCTAATTACTTCTGCTTGTCTTCTGTGTATTTTTCGCTTAGAAGTGACTGTTTCTAATGAAGACTCATGTTTAAAGTCTAAGAGATTATGTTTGATTGATTTGCAGAATAAATTAAAATGATTTATAAACATGTTTATTGAGAATTCAAAACCACATTAAAGGGCGTAGTAGGTCTCTATTATAATATTTAAACAATTTCTGAATATGTGGTAGAATTCACCAAAATGCAATTGAATCTCAGTTTCAGACATCTTGAAATCTCAGCTCTAAAGTATTATTTTCCTTCCCATGCAAAGAAAGTAAGAGGAAACATTTTTTCTAATAGCCACCCAAAAATTTGCACAGCTGATGAGAAAATAAAAATTGACAAATTGCTTTCATATGCAAACCCAGTTGAGTTTGCTTTTTGCAGGTAACTCAGGCAAATAGCGGCATTTGCAGTCACAGTCATAGACACAGCTGCCGCATCCGCCGACATCAAACAAAAACAAACAGAAAATAAAAATCAAAATAAAAATCAAAAACAAAAAGATACACCTACAGAGCTACGAGTGTAGCCGCCATTTCCGGCACTTCCGCTTTCGACTTGTGTAATTTCGCTATGCTTCGCTTTATTTTCATTAATTACACAATTTTGCTTTCTGTTTATTTGTCTTACGACTTATATTCCTCGAGCTCCGAATTTCCCCGCCGCGCCACCTCTCTGTCTTGGTTCTTTGTATTTGCTCACAGTGAGCGACAAAAGAAAGTGCCCGCGAGCGGCGACCCTTACGGGAGATCTTATTAAGCGACGACCAAAATTCGTTCATGGCTCTAATAAGTCATCTGCAAAATGTACAGCATAAGCCCATTAGATGTGCGCCCGCAAAAAATACAGAAAAAAATCTGCAAAGCCACTAACAAAAGTCTACACCTTGGTTGCTTTCAAAGCGGGAAAAAAATATATATAAACCTTTTTGAGGTCTTACAGCTAAAAGAATACCTCGGAAATTATCTTTAGAAATTAAGCATTAGAAATACATATAAGCACTGATTTCTCTTCTTTCACTTGTTCTGATTTCCCTCTTTTATTAACTACAAATACAGTTCAACAAAATTAAATATTAGGACCATAAAGTATTTTAAATGAAAGTGTTTTCTTTTACCTTACTTTTTATAAAAAGATTCTAGGATAGTTCATATAACAAACTAATTTTGTATAAGGGAAAAGAAGCTCTTGCCAAATGTTGATTATAGATTCCCACAAACATATACATAGTACATCTAACAAGAATCCAACCTAATCCTATAGACCCGGGCTATTCCCCCCAGAACCCTTTAGTCTCCTACAGGGTACCACTAATCGTTAGCCAGCGGAGTGCTTTTAAGTGAAATTCATTCAAGAGAGCGGCGGTAACATCGGCCAGCATCAGCATCACCCAAAGGTGGAGCGGTAACAACGTGACGCCCAGGTAAACGCAGTTAATAAAGCGAAAACCGCACGGTGAAAATGTAAACAAAAAATTACGCGCACAGACAAAGTATATATAGAAATATCGCCCAGCCAAGCGGCGTTCGGAGTTTATGAGCGTGCAGATGACGAGCGTTATAGGAGCACATATCATATGCCATATCATGCATGATGGCCCTCCCGTAATGGCCACTTACTTTTCGATAGTATCGGAAGGGAACATCCTCGTGCACCACGTACAGATAGTCGGCTAGATACTTAGTCGTTGGAATTTCCATCTTGGGACAGACTTTGTATTGCTTGTAGGTGCAGAAGAACTTGTCATTTTCTTGCATTTGTTGGTCGGTGCATACAAGGCGGATTTTGTTTGGATTCGATTCGATTCGACTGGGTTTTCTGGGTTTGACTGCGAGGTTTCTTTCCTTTTCCAGCTAAAATGGAGGGCGGAATTTTTTAATTGCACTGCACTTGAAAAGAAATCATTTACAATTAGCGACAGCTCGCCTTTTGTATTTATTTATTTTTTAAACATCATGCTAATTAAGGCCTCCACTTGCAGGCGCATTTGTGTGTCAAGAAAATAACAATATTTTTATGCAAGTGGAACGAACAAGTTATCACGTGACGACGACGACAGCAAGGCAACAAAAAGCGCAGACTTTTAAAATAAATTGGCAACACCTTCGGAGCCTGGCCCTGAACCGCTTATTGAATGTCTTGCTCTCGCGTTTTGTTTTTATTTCAAGTATATGGTATTTAGCGTTGCTTTTCGATATTGTTATTATTGTTTCATTTTATTTTTTCCATGCCGCACAAATCGCCAACGCATATCAATGACAGTTGTTATGGGATTATTACTACGCGGAGGAGTTCCTCCCATAGCCTATAGCGCCGTCGCCTGTGGTTACGAATATGGCCCGGAATTCAATTACATTTCTCAGTACAGAACTCATTGGACACGCGATTCACTTCACACTTTTGCATTTTCACGATCGCACTGCGTTTCTATTTTCCTGGCTCGGCTCGGCTAGGCTTTTCTTTTTGTTTGCAGCCAGTTAATGGAGTACGATCAGCGTTCCCGAAGCGCATCGCAGCAGCGCCGTGTTGCGACTGCGCAGAAGACGCATCTGATTTGGGGGGAAAATCAAAATCGAATGAGAGAGCTGCCGCCGAGAGATGGATGGTCCAAACGAGTTTTCCCCAATAAGTTTACTTTTATTTGGCATCTCTCTCCGCTTGATTTTCCCCCCTATCACAGCGTTTCCATCTGGAGCGGGCACACACTGCCTGGCTGGGGCTGGAGCCTCTTGGTTACGTAGGGGGGCGACCACACGGAGCGTGCGAGCGAGCGTACCTAACTGCTCTCTCATTAATGCAGAACTGACGACTGACGTAGCCGGCGGCAGTGGCAGTTGCTGGGGACTTCGCAGCAGCAGAAAGGCAACAGCAGCAGCACAAAAGCAGCGACGGCACCAAAGCGTGGCTTTCTATGCACAGTGGCTGCGCAAAGTTGGCGAACGCCTGCTCGCCTCCGCTGTAAATGCGAAGCTTTGCGCGCTACGCCTCACTGGGTTTTCTTTGGAAATTTATGCATGCTTCTACAGCGGCACAGAGAGAAAGAGTCCCTAATTAAAATTTACAAGATACAATATTTTAAATGAAAAATAATATAAAATTATACTGTAAAATTATAGGTATTATTGTTATTTCAAAAAAAGGGTTTATAATTATAAAAACAGATTTTCTTTGTGGAATTAAAAAATATACAAAATTTATTGACTTAAAAAATAAGTATTCCGATTATTTCTCTAAAAAATTCGTAAATGTTTAACTAATATTAATTGAAAGAGGCCGATATATGATATTACTTAGAACCTTCCACCCTATAATCTTCAATCTCAATATTAACATTATTTATATTATGTTACAACATTATTTTTCCCAGTGCAGCCCACTTTTCTTTTGGGAATTTAATCATCACAGGTTTTATTGAATGTTCTCAACATTTCAAGCCTGCGCCCACGTGGGGTAATTGAAATAAAAAATAAAGAATGAAAGAACAGGGCATGGGCACGGGCACGGGCACGGGCAACCCGAGATGCTGGTCTGAAGGTGATTCCATTCCTATTGCCTAATGAGTGACGCCCCCAGGCCGCGTTCCCATGTCCCGAGATACATCTGCATAATTAACCTGTCTTCTGCACAGCAGGAAGTGGCCACCACAAAGAGCAGAAACCGTCTATTAGTCGTGGCTCTTTGGGCCGCTTCTCATACTTAAATTAAATTTCGTTTTAACACGTTCTTTGGCGCAGAAAGAGAGAAGAGCGCACCGTTTTCTAATTATTATGTAAGCATGCGAGCGAAACTGGCAGCTCACTGTAAGATGAAAATGGGGAACGAGAAAAAAATTATCGGGCTAGTGCTCAGCGAGGACTGAATGGGCGCTAATGTTAATTTCAAATATTACTGTTCGGCGGTTAGGATTTATATTTGGCATCAATGTTCTGCCACATCAAGCGGAAGTTCAAATACAAAATAAAAACGCCAACTTTCCCATTGGCCCGATCGATGATGATCGCATCAAGAACTTCCACACATTTAGCATAAATAATTGCTTGATTTTGGCTTTTTGACGGTTGAGCTTGTGCCCGGCATATGAAATGAGGTCTAAAGTGGCCGTTAAAGCGTATAAATATGTGTATGAATACGTATATATGAAATATGAAAAGCCAAAAGTAAAAGCGTGGGCTGCGGCCAATTAAATTGAGTTTCTCCGGGCTTGGAATCACTTCTATCGAGAATTGATTTGATGAATGTACCGGGGCCCTTAGAATGGAAAGGCCTCGTAGGCTGCACAATAATTACCTTTGGTTCGAAGTCTGAACTGAAACTGGAGTGTGAAAATGTCCCCACAATGCTGAGATGGCCACAAAAGGTGTCCGAAATATGGCTATTGTCTGCAGTGTCTTTCTGTTGAATAAGCAACGCGACGCGACAATCTCTTTGACCCAACGGATCTGGGCACTGGAGCATAGTACCCGGTACTCGTTCCACGAAGTACTCTATATCTGGGCTATTGTTTTATGGCTCGGATTGCGTCGCTTTAATCGGCGGTGGTGCTGGCCAGTGAAAGGAGAAGTCAGGGAGCCATGTGATATCGCTAACTCGTCAAATGTGACTCCGTTACACCCAAAACCCGGTAGCGCAGTGTACCGTGGATAGGTTCGGTTCATATTTCCACACAGATTCAAGGGAATTCTGGGCGATACCCACTTTCACTGGCTTTATATATTTCATTTATTTTCAAGAGAATTCCCCCAACCACTTCGATGCAGTTCTAATAGCCTGCAATTATTGTTTAGTGTTGCATTCAACCAGTTTGGAGTGCAATCAAGTGACGTCACTTTGGCATTCGGTTGCCATTTCTTTTTTATGGCCGAAACGTGCGTCTTGCCACTGCCGAATTTGCGCCGAAAGTAACTGCAACATTGTAGTCATTTTCTTTTCTTGTTTTTGGTTTTTGTTTAGTTTTTTTGGCTGCCACCGTGTTTTGTTGAACTTGTTAATCAGCGAATTGGAAACGAAATAACATAAGAGATGAAGTAACTGAACAACTCGAGAAACATGCATATGGGCTTGGGCTTCGGCATTCGGTATTCGGTATTTGGTTTTGGGTCTTGGCTTTTGGCCACTCGCATGCGCAGCAGAAAAAACAAAGGTAAAATCGATTGTGGTAAGCAAATTGCACATTCGGAAAGTCGCGAGCTAAAAGTAAAAATAAGCAAACAAATATGCGAGTAGCCACCGACAGTTGCCGATACAGTTCAGGCCGAGGGACCATGAAATTGGTCAATAAATGCGAAATGCTGGAAGCAAATAATTATTCCGGCTGAGTTTTTTTCCGCTATTAATAGTTTTACTGCCCACAAATTTGCAAGCCAATTAGGGAATGCATTTGGCATAAAATAATTCAAACTTATTTCCTTTCAACCAGATTTGGATTTTATTGATAGAAGTCTCTATCGTGATATCGAAGTATTAAAGATGTAAAATTTAATATTAAGTCTACAAGCATTTTACAAATTATTTTTTCATCAAATTAAATCGCATTTAGTCATACGGTATTATGGATTTTACTCAGCTAAAAAGCGTTTACTTTAAAATGTAGTCATAAATCTTTTCTTATTAAAATAACAAAAGACTTAGGCCACGAACTTAATTCTCTCAAAAGTATGCAGTACTTTTTCAGAGTGAATTTCTCGTCTGTATTTAAGAAAGCAAAGCCTACTTTGGGGATCATAAGTTTACATTTTACTTTCGTATTACAGAAAAGAATCCAAACAAACTCGAACTATCCTGAAAAGCTATTGTTAAACCAAGAAGAACGATTTCATTTCCTATTTATTCTCAAAGAAGGTCAAAGTAAGCAATTCATTTTAACAAGGAAAATAAAAATTAATCTTATTTTTTTATTTAATAAATACCCAAAAAATTGAACGATGCTTTAGAATATGGAACGTATATTTTATAAACAATTTTATTATTTGAATATTATAAACTGTTGAGGAAAGGTTTAACAAAGATAATATTTTCCTTATCTATTCAACTAAAGTTTTGACCAACTAAACTTTTTAAATATTATAAAAATGCCTACACAAGCCTCTTTAAAAATTGCTCATACTAGAATTTAAAGTAATAATCGTGGCAATGATCTAACCGACTGACTATTTTCACTTTTCTTTCAACATTTAAATATAGGTCTCTATACGGTGTTCCTAATTGAATTGGATGCTCGCATATAACCTAGTATCGCGTGATCTAGTAATTAAGGCCAATTAGCATCCGGACTGGACTTGGCACTTGCACTTGCACTTGCAGAGAACCCGGCTTGAATGGGTACCAATGGCGGGAACAATCGAGCGGATCGCCGAGGCGAAAGACAATGGCCAGCTGCTGGGCCCTATCCGGTCTGGTGCGATCCGATCCAGTCCGGTGATTGCCGCCTTACTAACCCAAATAGGAGACAAATGCGATGCCGAAACTAGTTTTATGATCGTGTTTATGATGTTGCCGCTGCCCGGACAACCCTATAAACAATGACTATTAGACTATTAACACGGGAGGATCGGATTTTTTGTATACACCACAGCTGAGAGCTGCTGCACTCCCTTGCCAGGTTTATACATAAATTCAATCACAATAGCGCCTCAGGTGTTTGAAGGTTGCCTGGGCCACGCCTTCTTCTCGGCTGCTGCAACTGCTGCGAGTTTGTGTAATCCTCATCTTGAAAACTATTCAAACAACTCGATGATCGGAGATCGGCAAACAAAGGAGGAGAAAACAAACAAAAAGTCGCGAAAATTAACGCGTTTTAACTCTAGAAGATGTTACACTGAGCTGGTAAAGTCTGTGTACTAAAAGAAATTAATTGTATACCTATTTCTTAGGGGTTTTTTGAATTGGTGGATAATGAAAATAATGTAATATTTATTTTTCCAATTTATATATTTTTAAAAATTACGATATAGGATTAGGATTAAAATATACACATTTAAGGGTTGTTTTCCAATCAAATTCCTATCTATATAGTATTAATTCGATGCTTTCAAGGCAACCTAACTCCAGGAAAAGTTATCTAAATAATATCAAAACCATTTCTAATCATTTAAAGGTATTTTTCCACAGTGTACAGAAGTGTATCCATATCGCTCACGTAACCGATTGTCATGGCTTAGACAAATCGATCGATTCGCGCCACAGACAAACAAAAATGTAAAATTCTCTTCAGACCTCCAGCACGTACTCAAATTCATTTCGAATATTTTCAGCATTATTAAGCGGAGAAATAAAATTTACAACGACTCGTGAGCAATCGATAGCCGGAATCACCGAAAGTCATTCAGAAGAGTCACCTCGCCTGGTGATAACCCCTCATCATCATCATTTCATTCACATTCTTTTTCATTTATTCTCACGGAAATATCGAGGGGAAGATGAATCAAAATCGCTTCTGGTTAACCCGTAACATTGAACAAAAGGGGTTCAACTTGAAAGATCTTCGCAGATAACTTCTAAAAAGCCAAAACAGGTAAGACCGCCACTCGATTGGGAGTCGGAATAAATTGCATACACGAGTCTTAGCTTCGACTCCGGCTATGGCTCCGAAGATGAACTACTTTCAATCTATTCGAATGCTAAATGAATCTCCAAACCTGCTAATAAATATAAATTTTAATTGCGTTGGCCAGGCTACGAAGTCAAAGGCATGTGGCTCAAGTTTCAGGTGGAAGCCTTTTTTTTAAATTATCGCACAGTAACGATTCATTTATATATTTTTTTGTTTAGCTCTTTGTAGTTTAAGCAGAAATACTGGTTGCTTTTTATAATCAAGCATCTTGCGATTCAGAGAACTGCGAATCTCAGGGTTTTTTTAATAAATGGTTGAATAAATAAACGGATTTTAGCTGTTGATAAGAACTACTACTGCTCCTTTGCAAATATCTTTCAGCTGAGGTTTAGTCCGTTCGGTGAACTTTAGGCCTGTTATTAAATAATAAATCTACCGCCTGACTAGCAAAGTATTTTATTTATATATTATTATAAATCTTTGTTGAGGGAATAAAAAGTTCTAAGTATGCCCATTACACATATTTTTAAATAATAAAATTTCAATTAAATATTCTAGGAAACCAAAAATATATCTAGATGTAAGCACCTACTTGTTTTTTATAATACTTAATATATTTTTCTCTTTTCCTTCGTCCATCTTTGTCTATATTATTACGGAATAAATTTCCGACCAGCTAACACGCTTTCATTACAATTTTCTCTCTATAATTTTTAGCTAATTAAAACTTCCCAGCTGCAGTGCCATAAAATAGGTATCAATAAAGCACTCGTAAAGTGGTCTTCATTTCCCAATTAACCCAATTTGTGGTTTCGTTTTCCCACCGTAAAGCCCACGAATGCTTCCTCTTAGTTACTTAAAAACAACTTACCTGCTGGTTGGACTCATCCTCGACGGCGGGCAGCAACTTGGCATTGCTGGCCGTGGTGATGTTGTGGACGGAGGCCGACACGGAGTAGTTCTTGGACACCGCATCGTGTTCCAGGTCGTGGTAGCCGCCCTGGATCTCTGACAGTGTGTTATTACTCCCGCTGAGGGTGACGATGCCGCTGGAGCTGATCCGGCCGGAGGTGGCTGTGGTGCGTCCGCCGCCACTGTCCACCACACTGGACACCGTGGAGATGCAACTGCGCGTTGTCTGCGGCGAAGGAGTGACGGCCGGCGGGTCTGCCTCATTGGCTTTGGCCCGTCTCATATTCAGCCAGGACATTCGCTGCGGCTGCCGGCGGTCCAGAGTCACCGAGATGTGGCCGTTCCCTGTTGCTCCTCCCGTTGGCTCTCCGCCTATGTAGACGCAGGTCCTCGACGTTGCCGTGGAATCGGTGCGCAGGCGGGCAGAGTTGTCTGCGTTATGATTCTGATGGTTGTTATCGTGGCGCGGCAGGGTTGCCATGGCGCCGGATATGTGACGATAGGTGGGCGTGGCCGGGGCCTGGGCGCCACTTCCGGTTCCAGTGCGGTTCCGGGCTAAGCTCAGCTGCTCGGCTAGGGCCTCGTCGCTGCCTCGGGGCTTGTAGCTGCTGCTCATCGATCAGATCTGTGGGACAGCAATAAAGAACAAAAGAACAATGTCAGCCAAAATTTATCAATGAAAAAGCAACAAAATCTAAGTTCAGTGAAAAATATAGCTTTAAATGGGAAATTGAAAACATTTTATTTGGGCGTGCCCTATACATTTTTTTCAGCCGAATTCTGGACCCTTACCATGATATAAATCTAGGATAGGCTCAAAAATACAGAGTCATTTTTTACCCAACAATATAAGTGAAAAAAGCATTTTGATAAATCTCTGAAAACAAAATTTCGTATTCCAAAATAATCTATAAAGGTATCTAAAAACATATTTATTAATATGTATAAGTAATTTTTTTTAATAAATTTAAAAGTATAAATATATTTATATATTGTTTCTGATAAATTCATTTTGAACTTTATTTTTATTTTATAAATAATTTTTAACATAGTAAAGGCCGAACATCTTTTACTTTTTAAGCATTTCAAATGTTGTAACTTTAAACATTTTTCATTAAATGTATAAGAACAATTCCTTTTATTGTGATAATAAAAAATAATTTATAACATTTAAAAGGTGATATCAAAAGAAATCTTCAAGTTTTTTCCCTTGGAGCGTTGAATACAAATTCGTGGAAATAATCAAAATATCATCAAAGCCCAACACCACACGAGTTCACACGAAGCCCAAAAATCGTATAAAAATACGAAATACGAATTATATCCGCTGTTGTATTTCTAACGAAATGATTCATATGGGAGATTTGCTGGCTGAGCTGACTTTGTTTTGATTTGCATGCGAATCGAATTTTGAAGAGAGAACAATATAGGAAAGTGAAAAGTGGCCACAATTCGCGGGCCTGTGAAAGTGAAAGCCCCTCTGGCCATTCTACCGCATACTGATCGGGCCCATTATGCCATGGATTATGATTATGACATTGTCTACCCGAAGATTCTGCACTCGCCAGTCGGCCCATTGTCATTCAGTTCTACACAAATCAGAGCAAATCGTTTCTTCTACTGTTTCTGACTGTTTTTCGCCTGTCGAAATTTCACTTGACTGTCGCCGTTTTTATCAGTCACTGGCAGAGAAAACATCTGAAAGTTGACAACAATGCGCGAGCGAGAGAGGGACCCCTGAAACAAAGTCGTAAAAACAACTGTTCCAATATGAACATGGCAAAATAAAAAAAAATTATGAAACAAAAACACCAGAAAACAAAATAAAGCGAGAGACAGCGCTATCAGTTGCTGGGCTTTCGGTTTCCCAACTTATTTTATTGACCTGAAAATGAATTTCTCGTGGGGGAAAAATATTTTTAGCGTTCCAATGCCGTTGCTTAACCCATTGGCAACCCACTATAAATTGATCAGCATTTTTTCGAAATGTCACAGAACTTTTTTTAATAGCTTAACCCATCAATTGATTTGCTATTTTTACGAAATGTCACATATTTTATATATATATATATATATATAAAGGAGAACTACAGCAGTCTTATAAAATAATTTATAAATTCTAATAGAACTAACTAAAAAGTTAATTTAAACCATACATTCTCAATAATATTTTTAAATGTCATTACTAGAAAGCCGTGATATGACTGAGAATTCGTATTAATTTATCCATCAAAGCCCAATATAAATCTAAAAATGGCAGCCACTCAACACATATCTAAGATCCCATTTTGTATTAAACTGTTTCATATAAAACTGTCAGTGTGTCCCCAGTGAATGATAAATAAAAGCCTTAAAGACATTTATAATTATACAAATCGATTCCCCTCATAATTTTGGCTACCGTCTTCGAGCCTTGGCAACACCTATTAAGCAAATATATGCGACTAATAAACATTAATTAAGCCAAGTGCGTGAATGTGTTGGCCGATTGGCATATACATATATATTTAGCTCCCCTGGAACGAACCCCAACAGCCCGATGACTCAACTCAAACACAACACAACAGTTCGATTATTAAGGTTGTGTCATTATATTAATGACTGCTGGCACCAAGAGTCAAGCATCTTATCGGCGCAATGGCACACATTTATCTTAGCCAAGTTGAGAGCGGACCTTATCACAACCACCTGAAATGCATATTTGCAAATAATTATGCATGCTTGCATAAATGAGCAAAAAAGGCGGGAGAAAAGAAAACAAAATCAACTTTAAACATGCAATCGGAGAGTTCGGTGACCAGCAAAACAGGCCAAAAGAGGCCGTATCTTTATCTTTACCGGGTATTTATACAAATTTTCGTTCATTTACAGCCGATTCAGGCGAAGTAATAAACAGATACAACAGGTGGGGCCACAGGGGAGCCTGACTAAAATAATATCCTGCACTAAATTGGAAAAAGCATATCCGTTAAATATGGTTAAATAATGTTCATGCACAGAAATACTTTTTAGGGTTTGCTTAAATTAAATTTAATTTTAAATTTCAAAAAGAAAAACCGCTTAAGCTTTTAGATAATTTTATCAAATTAATCTTTTATAATAGAATATCATTAAATTTCTTTTATAAATGCCTTTGCTTCACAAAAATTCGAATGTCCCGATCAAATTACTTTATCCAGCCCATGTTTATCCACAAACAACAGTCGACCCTTAACGAGTACCGGGTATTGAAATGTTTACGGCGTCTTCGTCCAAATGAAGGCACCAAAGTGGATGACGGCGGCGTCTCCGCTTGTTTATTATTGAACATTTTGCAAACAAATGTGGCGCCTTAGTGGCAAAGATTTGCATTTCGCATGCTGCAGATACAGATACAGACGCAGATAGAGCGGCGGCGAGATGTGCATGCCTTCAGATACTTTTGTATTCAGCCGAGCGCAAGTGCCAAGACCACTCTCACAGATTGCAGATACACTCATATATATGTATATACCTGTATAAGCTGTGGAGAGACGGGGCGGAACAAGCAGTGCACAGAGAGAAATTTAGGCCTCGAAAGATAATTAATATTTCAGATATAATTTATAATCATTTTAAGTAAGATCGCAAAGCTTTGCTCAGGGTTTTCAAATTTTATTCTCTGGCTAAATTATATTTTTCTAGATTTATTAAAGTTTATATCCTTCAGTTTCTTTCTGTGCAAGATCGCTCGACCGTTGGCGAAGACTCGGAAAGTCAGTCCAGTGAGACGAGCCCAAGGGACGCGATCCGACGATGCATCAAGTTACAAGTTATTAACAGGTAAGAGTGCGAGTACAAGTGTTGCCAAGGAAAGCACCAAAGTATCCAAACCCGAACCCGAATCCGAATCCGAAGCCGAGCCCATACCCGTACTGGTACCGGTACCCCTAGATGTGCCACACATCCGTGGCTGCTTTTCTTTGTGCACTCAGATCGAACGGCGACAAGTACGAGGGTGGAAGGGGCAAAAGTATGACACTTGATAAAGGTTCTGATGAGGGCAACATATAGTACCTAGAGCTGTGCCACCGGCAACATCAGCACCACCGGAATTCAGCCGGGCGTAACCACAAAAAGGCACAACTGCGGCTGACCAAAGCCAAAGCGAACATTAACTCGCCATTTAGGCCCGCTCGTCGACCTCAGGGAACCCCGAAAAACAATCCGCACAGAACTCCATGCCAAGTTTGCTCTCTGGCCATAAAGTTTTACTTGAAATTATCAAGGGTTCACTTCCAAGGAAACATCAAGAATCATTATTTTTAATGGGTAAGCTAATGGTTGAACAAATACTACATATATAAAAAGCTTCTGTCGTAGGAAAATTACAAGACAGAGGACGTCTAAGATCAATCAGTTTATGAAGGTTAAAGTAGTTCGGTGTTTCGTAATAAATAAATGGGGAAAAGCTTTTAGTTTTTAAAAGGTTAAAAATAAATAAACTAAATACTTTTCAAAACATTATAAATGTAGCATTGTATAGTTTAACTTATTTCTCTATTAGAACGACCTTTAACTGATATGTAATTCCCCGGCCTAACGACAATTACATGCCGGATTGTGATTAATTTCGACCTTTGACAGGGCGAAAGTCCAAGCGAATAGCGTTTCGAACGACCATTAAAAGGCCGAAAGTGAACCTCAACCCCAGGCAAAAATGTCACCAAACCACAAACATAGTAACTTCCATCAAAATAAAGCAACAGGCAGCACTAATTACTGTCGCTGGACCAACTGTGCGGCTAATTAGGAGATCATCCGCCAGGGAGACCGAATCCAATCAAATGCCACCGTAGCAGCAGCAATTCATTTAGCGAGTATCCATGGGATAATCGCAATTGGCTCGCTCTCTGGGGTGTAGCTAAAGCGGAGCGTATCTGTATCTCAATCTCGACAGTCTGAAGTAATTGAAAGTCCGCGCTTGGCCTGGCATAAAAGGAAAGTAAAAACCAGATGGGCTTGCTCATTTCTTCTTCTGCTTCTGACAGCCACCAACGAAAGTAAAAACAACAATGAGCGTATCTGTGTATCTGCTAGTATCTGCTAGATACTTACTCGCACTTGGCTAACTGCTCGACTTGACACAGTTTCTCGCAGCGGCGAAGATTATGTAAAATTATGTGCAAATTGAATTGAAACTCGTGCGACACACAAGTAAAAGTAAGAGCGTGTCTGTATGGCACTGATTGGCTCTTATTGATTGCCAATCGAGTGTAATTAAAGCTGTCGTCCGCTGTGGGGACACGGACCACTGCGAAAATCTCGCCGTGCCACGCCCCGACTATATGTCCGCCGCTTCACTGATTTCCAGAGGCGCAGAGCGGTTTCTCAAACAATTGTCACATCTGCGATGCAATGCGAAGCTACGACAATTTCAATCGAGTTCCAGTTCCGTTTTTCGTGTTAGTGGATCACACATTGCCGGATTCCTCCTGGCTGCGATCCAATCCGAAAACACGTTCCAGCATTATGGCTCTGCAAATTGCATTAAGAGCTGGCTAATTACACTCGTGCAGAGATCAAGGCATGGCAGGTGGACAATGTTTGTAGTACCCTTTGGATTGGGTATTACGCTTTAAAGATTCCCCAGGCATTGTCCCCATTTGCTATGCTTCTATGTAGTAGTTCTCCTGAACTTTAACTCAAATTGTAAGATATTCACTTCATTCTTTTTTGGGTTTTAATTTATTTATAATATATTATAATAAACCAGTGTCAGTATAGTCAGGGTATTTTTAGCTTCGCCATCCCCAGCTAGCCTTAATTTCTTGTTACTCTTTTTATTGGACTGGTTTACGCGCCAGATTAGCCAAGAAATTGCGTTAATAAAGGCCTGCTTTGACACTCTGCCACTGGGTCAAGAGCATAAAAAGCATACATATGTATGCCGGCAAAGATAGACAGATACTCAAATACTCCATTCCGTGGCAGGCTTCAACCGCAAACTCGATTCAATAATTGCTCAGGACCGCGTTGGCCCATGATTTGCATAAACGCTTCGTGCTGCCCTTGCCGCTCGTTAATTGCATCAGCATCGAGTCGCTGGCAATCATAATCGCAATCATAATCCGTACTTAACAAAACTCTGGTAAACGTCAAGTACCCTCTATATTGCCTTGCCGCCCCTTCAGACCCTCAAATTGCACAACAAAAGCTTCGCTTTTGGATTCGCACAATGGCAATTATCAGAATCATTAGCAACTGAATGGGCTCCACCTTCCCCCCTCATTGGCATTAGATTCATCGCTTTCGCAATCGAATCGAGTCGAATGAAAACAGTCAAAATGGCAATGAAAATTGCTTAGATGCTACCTGAATAATCTTGGCTAACTGAAATAGTAGTAAATGAATTAAAGACAATACTCATGACAGGTGTCTTAGGCAGATATCTGGCTTGAACTTCAAAGTGAGCTTTGATGGAAGTTTTTCTTTGGTGACACAGGTGCAAGAGTCTATGTTAAGGTTTTTTAGTGCCAACTTATCTGAAGTCTTAGCTGTTTTCCAGTAAAGAGTGAAAGAAGATTAGAATGAAACTATAGTTTCTAGAAACTAGAGAATAATTAATTCTCCTACGTCTTATTTTTCTGATTAAAACTAATTTCCATTTATTTATAAACCAACATAAATTACCATCCAATGCCACAGCGAGTAGATATAAATGTAGTTCCAAATAACGAGCACGCACACACTTATTTCATGAATATTTCCGCATGCAGCAAACTTTAAATATGTAGTTGTTCACAGTAAACACTATTCGTTAGCATCTTTCAACTTCTTATGGGAAGCCTAAGGTTGAAACCGACATTCATTCATCACCGGTAAGGAAGTAGATAATTTTTTAATTTGTATTCAAGCGCTGACTTCTGATTTTTCGGGGCAGCACGACACTACAATCAAAACTGGAACTCGTAATCAGAGACGTAACTTCGTTCCAAAAAGCTCATTTGAATGCTCCATAAAGGGCAATTGCCACACGGCGAAATGGCAATCATTGGGGTGGCACTCGAACCGCCATCAATTTCGATTCAATAGCGCAAAACTCATGCAAACTACGTTCTCACACGCGCGAAAATAAAAACAAACTGAAAACATCCAAGTCCAACCACGAGCGAGAAGCGACGGCGACGACAGGTTCGGCGGTACTGACTGGCGAGAGCGGGACTGCGATGAGCCGAGCCGAGCTGAGCTGAAACTGAACCTGAACCTGAGCCCGCCGAGAGCTGAGCACAAGTAAATACTCGGACAGGTAGCTGCTATTAACTATTGAGTTGGACATGAGCACGGGTAGCGTCGCAACACGTGTAACAGCCGAATGTACTGCTATCTGCCAGATACACAGCTCCCATCCAGTCCCATCCCAACTGATCAGGCGTCTGGCGATTACGGTAATATCACAGAAACACGCAAATCGTTCCCGAGAGGGAATATATCCTGCACAGGGAAAAATTAAGCACCATATAGATATTCATTTATTCAAAATATATCTCTGTGTAATAAACGAGAAGGTTGTCTACCTTCCACAACAATTGCGCAGCCAAGCAGACCCGAATTTTGGTTGTAAACAACATAATAGTTTGTTTATTATTGTTCTATTGTTGGTGGTTACTCTTAAACAAGTCAGAACACTAATTAAAAGACTTTCTGGTTTTAAGTAAAAAAATTATATTAAAGATACCAGTTTTAACCTACGCTATGGTAAATCCATTTCTGATCAATCCTCTTTTAATTTAAAACCCCTTTAATGAATGCCATGAAATACAACTAATCATTTTAAAGCTATTCAAAATAACTTACTAATACACATAACTCAAAATGTATTATATCCTTACTTCAATCTCCGACTGATCCTATTGGTTTTAAATCCCTTAAAATCTGTGTGAAGAAATCGATTAAATTTCATTGCCGTGTACTGAGTACATATGAACCAATAAACGAGTCCCGAAACTCGCTTCCATTGAGGGAGGAAATCAGTCGAAACCTTCGAAACCTTTGGCAAAAGAAGCCGCACAACAAAGAGCGGGGCAACGAAGTGCTCATAAACAGGAAATTAATCACTCGAGAGTGTGTGTAAAATGCGCCGATTCACCAGCTACATACGTTCTCAGACTCGGTTCCTTCAGGTAGGCGGAGATATAGCCCTCGCTTAAGTCCCCTCCCGCCAGGTCAGATTCAGATTCTGAGGAAGTGAGGTATTGAGGGTTAAACCGAGGCAAGGCTCGGGTAAATTCCCATTTGCCAAGGTCGCTCCGACAGTTACAACTCCATTCGCTTCCTTCCCAAACTGCGTGTAATTGAATTCTGTTTATTTTGACTTTTCGATTGTTCACACGGGGCAACAAAAAGGCGTTCGCGAGGAAAAGAACAGAGCAGGGCCAGGTATTGCGACGACGACGCTTCTGGCATAATGCTAATGAGTTCCTAGTTTGAGTTTTTCTTAACGATGATTCAATGGAGATTCTCTTTGCCAATAACTAATTACAATTGGAGATGCTGCCATACTGGAGCCGGTTTCCGGCTCATTTCTAATTATAAATCCGACAAGTCAACAATTATTTTTAATATTAATTTAGCATGCATCCAGCAAATATTTCACGGAGCCAGAACATTTGCGCATTACTGCCGCAGATCATGAGCTAGGGGAAGGGAATATAGGGGGATTAAATACCTTTTTATAGAAGAAACGTGTGTGAGAGCTTTGTCTTGCTTTGGTTTTTTGTTCTACCAGACAATTAATGAGTTGAGGAAATCATCTTTTGTAGATTCAAAACAAGAACAACGAAATATTTGGCAGTTAATCGGAATATTGTTTACAATCCTTCCTGCTTTTTGTTCTTAATAGATCAATCATTCAGGCTTATAACAGGCCAAGTAACATAAAAATATATAACTATAAGGGAAAACGGTAACAAATTCATTTATTTACTGATTATCTATCGGGGATCGTAAAATAAATTAAGTTTAATGCCGTTGATTTGATAATTTCATAATCCCATGCTCTCTTAGCTGGCCATCAGTTGAGTTATGTTGACATTTTCGTCACACCTGAGCTTCCCAGGTAAAAAGTTCTCTTTCTACGGCCTCAAGGCAGCTGAGCTCGTAGAGTCGGTGGGGATAATGCCTAAGCCCCATTAGAACCGGGCACATCAAAATGAGGAAACTAGTCTATATATAATGTAAGACACGAGTTCGTCCACTTCCAAGATCACGTTTGCATGGTGAAAACAAACCAAACCAGACGCAGACACTCGAAAAAGGGGACGATAGTCGACACTCCACCCCTTTCCTCCTAGGCAAGGCACAGTGGTTTAAATAGTTTCAAAAAACATAGAGCATGAGCTATATGTCAATATTAATAAAATCACAAAATAGGTTCTGAAAAAATGTTTATAAAGAAATGTGGCTTGAGCCTTTTTACTTTTCATTGTTTTTTTTTTTTATTTCTTTTTCTTTGCAGTCCTTAATTTTATTTGTTTTAAAAAATTTTTTATTATTTCCATGAATGTATAAAGTATGGGCCTTTGTAAACCACTGTGCACTGCTGTCAGCTACCAAAATGAGTGCAGAGCCATTTTCCGCAGCATGCTTTACTTTTCAACTTGGCTTTAGATTACGCTTTTTGTTTTGTTTTGTTTTTCTTCTTCTGTTCTTGTTGTTTTTGCTATTCCCAGCCGCCTTTTGGCCACTTTCTAGCAGCAGGCAGCAAGAACCGTCGAGCAAATTGCACCACTTTGCGGCGTTCTGGTGGCGAGTCGGCCAAGAGGCATCATTATCATGGCCATTACCGGCTGCAGTGTACCTTACTGACACCATAAATGGTCTAGGTCTAGTCCCTCTCTCGGGGTAAGTATCTGGAGTTACTTTCGAGGGCGCTGGTGCCATGTGTGTGTGGATTGGAGTGTGCGTGGAGCAATCGAGTCTGGAGATCTGCAACTCTACCCCCAATCGAATATGACGTGCTCAGTCGTTTCTTTTTCCAGCATTTCTAAGAGCCGAGAGCCCAGGAGATATCACGCAAATGTATATATCTTGACATTTCTCGAAGGTAACTTGATAAGAGTCAGGAAGTTTTTTGATTTTACACAGAATGCTTGGTACACATTTTACGCTAAAAGATCGGGTAAACTAATAGGAATATTGGTTAGAAGCTAATACATAGATGGTTCGTTTTATCATGGCTTAAATGAATATCTAATTATATTTAATCATCGCTTCAAATATAAATGTTCCATATATCCTTTCTTTGCCTTCTTCAGTATGCAATTCCAAAAACTGTTCAACGGAACTGCAGCCTAAAATCTTACGCTTACACACATCTTCCCAGAGATCCTAAAGATGCATTCCGGCTGAGTGCATCCACCACTTTTACAGTCACCTCGGTTGTTTTTTGATTTAGTTACATGGACGGGCAGTTATGGGTTCACACAGTTCACATGGCTCACGGATTTTGAGAACGGGGCACCACACAACCAGTGGAGATTCCCCCTCTGGTAGTAGGTGGAAGGTGCAGGGGCTGCTGTTGGCTTTAGGTATTATGTGGCTCGGCTGGTTGAATATATATTCAGTTAGCACTTGCCGTAACTCTTCTCGCTTCGCTTTTATTTATTTGAGAGTGACTTCATTTTCTCAGGGCTGCGGCGGGGCGATCTAAGGCTGAGCAGGTGACATGCAACCCCCGTTCAGGCTTATTTATACACTTTTTATCGTATAACGTTCCATTGTTCGGAACAATGTGCACCGCACACTCTTTTTATTATTTTTTTCCACATGCATTATAAAACAAGCACATAACTATACGCGACGAGCACCTGTATATATAGCTTACTTACGGCGCTTATTGTTTGAGCTTTTCCGATTGCCAAACACTCCGAAAATTTTAAAAGAAAAAATTTACTGAGCACGTACAACGCAGATTAGGGCGGCAGCTTCTGCTGATGACAGCAGAGCTGCTAACTTTTGATTTAATTAGTCTGGGTCTAGACTCTAGATTCTAGACTCCGCTGGCCAAAATAACGGTCAGTTGGGCGGGCTAAAATGAAAATGCCAGAACCAAACAAGAAAAATGTGCGGCCCACAGCAACAGCAAAAGCCATGGTGCAGTGGCGCAAAAAAAAAACGAGAAAATAGGAAAAGAAAAGAAAATAAAGCACACGGAATGAATGAAAGGTAAGAAGCCAGAAATGGTGGGGAAAAAACCGCCTTTGGCTGCTCTAACCTCAAGTAAACTTGGGCCCTGGTTCAGGCTAAAACCGAGGAAAAAACTTGATGACTCAGTCACGACACCACCACAATGTTTCGGGAAATTGGCAGAAATTCTTGGGGGGCGGTTGGCGATGTGCCTTCCTCTATTCTCCGCCTCAACTGCATAAGTACAATATTGAAACAACAGATAATGGCCGAGTGCAAATATTTACCAGGCAATGCATTCTACAGCGGATATTACACAGCTCCAACGTCATTTCCTTTGACTTGGTTTCTTATTAATTGCCCGAAATGTGCCAAGCAAACAGTGAGTGCTATGAATACTCTGAATCAAGAATGAAAACGAGAGTCACTTAGCTCACTATCTGGACTTTATCTCGACCGATATCAAGTGCGAAAAAGTGACCACATTAAGTAAACTGCCCTCGCATCATTCTAATGACTAGGATGTTACCTAGAAAAAAAACATTCGAGACAAATAGATAAAATTAAGAACACTTGTTTACAGGTGGGAAATTGTCTTGAAAAATATGTTTTTTCTATTCTATTGGAATTTTTATCTCTTACTTTGTGAACCCTGCAATATTCCATTAAAATGTGAACTCTAAATTGCTTTTTCCCTCTAATATTATAGAGAGCGAGTAGTATACATATGAGGTGTGGTCTATTAATTCTCTCCAGTTATCAAGTGCAAAATATTTTATATTCTCTCTACATGCAAATAATAAACTGGAGCTGCAATTAAAATCGAGTAAATAAACATTTGAATGGCGGCAATCAGGGAAATTAAGTAATGTACATATGGCAGAAATGAAGGCTTTGATATCGCCGCAAGTTCCAGAGTGTGTTGATATTTGACACTATTCCGTAGATATAGTATGTAGGTATATAAAGAGTGCATGAATGAAATAAACACACACACACCGCCGCTGAATAATATGCATATTTGCTTTTTAAAGAAATTTTCAACTTCTAAGGTGGCATTGAAGTAACCAGATACTCGCATTCGGGTCGCATTTACTGTAAGTAAAATTCGTTAAAAAAATACTCGTACGAACACACGTTGGAAGCCTCGCAAATATTTATACTAATTAACAGGTCTGTAGCTGTTAACCCACTAAAGCCAGTCGCTTAGTGACTCAAGATCGACCAACCGCGATTACAATGTTTACTGACAACATAGATAACTCTTGCACTTAATCACTGGGACCCTTATCGCACTTTATCCGCTGCTCCAAGATCACCTCCAGGTAATTGGGGCTCTCGAGCGCAGGGCTAACTCCGATCTGTACTGGCTAGTCATGGTAGTAGTGTCTGCTGACCCCCGGGCGAATAGCGGAAGTCCACATGCACCGGCACATCGCATCGTTCGGCTCGGATCAGATCGGCTTGGATCGGATCGGATCGGTACGGGTAGCATTGAACTTGCTGGGAGACGATCGAGCGCAGCCACGACTGACTGGCCAGGGGCTTATCAAGGTGGGCCAGGTTTCAGCGAAACTTCGTTAAAATATACAGCAACAGCAGCGGCTGTGTGATGACCGCCAACAAAGGAAAAAACAAGAAAAACAAAAGGCATTGGCCAAAGAGGAATAATAGGGAATGCACATACAGTGGGGACTTAGAAATAGGAGTTCATCAAAGGTACTCCTAACAAAAACCTGAAATTAAGAGATCACAATACTCCTATAAATGAATACACAATTATTATTTCCATAAACATAAATTGAAATCCAAATTATATATCTGAAATCTATCCTTCTCCTTCTCTTGCAGAGCCAAAATATCCTTCAACCAGGGTCCCACTGTACCCACAGGCAGGCCGAAAAAGTGGAGGAACATGAGCACGGGAGCGCACGAAGCTCACAAAAAAAGAAAAGAACGAGAAGCGTGTGTGCATGAGGAACGCAAAGACAGAGGGCAAGGTAGGGTAAGGTAGGCTAGGGAGAGGTGGCTCGAGGAGCTAAGGGGATGCGAGGTGGAGGAGCCAGGAGAATCGAGTCAGGAGCGACAACCGGTCGGACGGGTCGCCTGGTAGGGGCCCATATACAGGAGGGAGGATCGGATCGGATCGGTTCGTTTCTGAGCGACGTCTAACTCTGGGTTCTCCCTGACGGAGGAGAGCTTCTTAAAATAAATATATATGCAGCACATTTAGATGCACGCGGTGCCGCATTTTGCAATTACCATTTGCATTTCACGGAGTTATCAACGCGACACACCGGAACAGAGCACACGGAAACACGTACGGGTGGAACAAATTAAAATGCATACAGGTTAAAATCGTTACAAATTCGGAGGTGGCGGTGGTTTTGGGTTGGGGAGCGACACGATCGACCGACAACCGACCGGAATGAGGCGCGAAAAATGACTGAGAGCCGAACTCAGAATTTTGAAAACTGGCGGCTGAAAAGCTGGCCCAGAAAGCTCCCTCCAGCTCTCAGCTCTCTCGCGATATCTCTCGTATCTTTTTGATCTTGCCAAGCTTTGTTGATCTTTCTAAGCTGTTTAAATAAATAGGCGGTTATTTTTATGATCAGCTAAAATAACGCCTCTAATTCTATGGCCTATAGCAATACCGATACCGATAGGAGTAATATATATATTTTTTCACATTTTTACATTACATTTGAAGGGAGTTTGTGCTTTCCGCAAATTTTGACATCAACCAGGTTTTGAATAAAACCCAGTATTTTACTATCAAAGAAATCTAAATACATATTTGTAGAATACAAAAATATGTAAAATATTTTTCAGAGTTACCCAACTGCTGATGCTGTCAGTTAATAAGCTCTCTCTAAAGCTAACCTTTGACTGCCATTTCATCTCTAAAAGCTTTCTCTTAGTTCCATTATTTCAAAAATTGAACTTTTCCAGAGCCATATATTTTCCTATCAGTAAATTATAAAAACAGCACTTTAACGAAAACACATCTGTTTAAATATACGCGCCATATATTTTCCAATCAGCAAAAAATAAAAACGGCGCTCTAAATACTATTGCACTTAAATATAAAACTCGGTTTGTGCGCTTCCAGATCTCCGGAATCCAATTCCTTGATCAGTGAGAACGCGCAATGTCCGAGAAGAAGGCTAGTATGTCCTGGATGTTGAACTCCAGGTTGATCATGGCGCCGGCGTAGCACTTCTGGATACGCTCCTCCAGGTAGTTGTACTGGGCAATGAACTCCTCCTGCATGGCATGCCACACCACCTGCAGAAGGTTCTCCTCCTCGCTGAGGTGCTTCTCTACCTTCTTGTAGAGGTTCTCCAGGCCCTTTTTCACCTCCCTTGCCGGATACTGGGCGATCACCTTGCGCAACTCCTGCTTGGAGAAGGCCATTTGGTAGCTGATCTCCGTTTCCTTGACACCCTGCGCCACTTTCTGCTGCACGCCCTCAAAGAATAGCTAAGGGAAAGATGGAACTAGGTTAAACGGGAATTCCTTTTGAGGCGATTTAAGCTTACATTCAGTTTCTCCAGCGGCCGTCCAAAGTACTGAGTCACATATGCTTTTAGCGCCTCATTGTATCGCGATTTGGCCTCCTTTTTCAGGGCATCAAGTCCAGGCACCTTAAGCTGGGCCAGCAGTGCGTACATGTGATGGTAGTTCTCCATGCGCACCACCTGCGATGGTGTCTTGGGATGTTCCTGTGAGTGCAGGTGAATGCCCTCAAAGATGGCGTTCACGAGCTGCAGATACCACTTCTCCATGTCGGTGCGGCGGTCGGACTTGCGGAAGATGCCCTCCGCCGTTTGGGCAAAGTTCTCAAAGTTCTCCACGTACGGCAGTATGGCTTTGGAGCGTTTGTGCAGCTTGGCCTCGCGGATGGACTGCAGTTGCTGCTGCATAAAGCGGTCAAAGTTGCGCTTCACCTGCACCAGGGCGGAGGCAAAGGTCATGCTGAGAAAGGAATGTGTGTCCTGGGCGGACATGACGTGCTGAGTGAGACGGACGAGAACGTATAGGGAGTAGCTGAACCGAGCAGAAAGCAAGTTTTAGAAGTAAGAAAATAATTTGAAAAACTAGCTACTCACAAGCTATCGACCCGCTCAAAGCTCTGAATAAAGCTAACCAATTCGGGCTCCAGGCAGCCAAAGAGACCCATCATCAGTTTGCGTACATCCTCGTTGATTTGCCTGTCGATCCGCTTCTGGGGCACACCTTCTGTTGACGGCGAAATTGCTGCCCCCAGGACAGCTGACTGAGACATGTCCACCGCCTTCTCCATCTCCAGCGTGGTCTGAGTATTCTTCGTCGTTGGACTTATCACGTCCATCTGGAAGAAGTTGATGCAGAACAGCTGCTCCTGCAGAGCAATTGGCTCCAGCTCGGCTAGAACCTTTTCCAGCAGAGCATCGAATCGAATGCGATCCGCACTCTCCACCCCTGGTCCCCACTGATCCCGGTTGATACCCAAGGTGCCATAGGGAATGGTGGAAATAGCAGACTTCCGAGATGAAGTGGACATGTCAAGATCCTCGCGAGAACTTCTCAGCTTCTCAGATACCTGCATCTTAGCCTAAGCCAGAGGAACGAAAATTTAAGTAAATGTATTTAAACTTTCCTTAACTTCTTACCAAATTAAAAAAATTCCTCACATCCCTGTCATAGATTTTGCTCAGCGAGGCTGTGTAGACCCGCATCAGGCCATCATAGGTCTTTCGGTCCATAGCCTTCGTCCAGTGCATTAGCTCTGTGTAGGGAGTCAGCTCCCGATGAACGTTGGAATGGTTGGGCAGCGTAAGCTCTGTGCTGGTCACCGGCATATCCCCGATCTCGTTGCCCAGATGGATGAACAAGTTATTCATGAACCGACTGACTGTTGCTGAAAACTTCTGTTTCCACTTCTCGAAGCGCTTGCGCTGATCCTGCACTGCCTCCAAGCGAAGCAGTGCGGGATCTATATCGCTGTTCATGGCCTGCTGCAGGCATTGTGCAGCAGCTATGGCCGCCTTGCGTCCATTGGCGGTCTTCAGGTCGGGCTCATCCAGCGCCTGCTGCTGGCTGTGCGGCAAGTCCAGTTGGCTCTGCGCCATAACGAAGAGATTAATTGCTAATCAGGGAGACTTCAATTAAAACTTACTATGACTTTGTTGAGTTCCTTCATCAGCTTAATATTGTTATTGTTGGCTATCTCGATCATCGCATTTTTTCCGCCAATCTTCTCCATGGTCTCCTTGACATGCCCCAGGATATCCTCATAGCTGTCCAGTCGAGTCTCGAACTTATCCGCCTCGGAGATGGCGTTGTCGATGTGCTCCATCATCTTCAACACCTTCTGCTCCGAAGCCAGAACACTTTGTATATTGGCCTGTGGGATTGAAGAGGAACAACAAAGATGACTCATGTATTGCGAATGGAAAACCATTGTCTAAGTACCCCATCTAGATCGTGGAGCTCTCGCGACAACTGGTCGATGAACTGCTCGGCATCCTTGATGGCAAAGTCGCACTCGGAGAAGAGTTTGCCCAACTCATTGGCCTCCTTGTCTGTGAGGGCGGTGAACTCCTGGGCTTCCTCTTCCTCATCCTCCTCGTCGTCATCAATGTGCTGCGCCTTCTGAGCCGTTCTACCTAGAGCCACCTTTTCCGGCGACTTTTCCGATAGCCAGGCTGCGGGCACGTTTCGGAACTCCGCCCGCTGGCCACGGACACTCTTTTGGATCTGCCGGTTCAGCACGGCTAGGAAGTTCTGGCGCTCGTGCAGATTGAGGGCGTACCACTTGTACAGCTTTTCCAGCTGCAGATCAAACTCGTGGGTCTCGAACTGCTCGTTCCGACCGTCCACAGACTTGATCTCGTCCAGCTGCCAGCTCCGCTTGCGCTTGTATTCGCTCTCGCGCTGCTCCGATTGCTTGACCAGAACTAATGTAATCACGGGCACCGGCGGCGCTGTGGTGACCACGCACAGATAGCAGGGCTTCTTGTCCTTCTTCTTGACCACCGTCACCACAGAAAGGAGGCGTTCGCCGGCGGCCAGAAAGAGCTCCTTCTGCAGCGTGTGCTTTATGTTGGCCAGGGCGCCGATGGACAGCATGGCGGTGGAATGTCTCTCGAGGCACCGGGCGCTTGAAAAGTCTTACAATCGACTAGTTTCAACTATTTTCAAATTATTTGCAACTTGCGAATTGAAGAACGCCTCCACAACAGCTGGCAGCATTAGGGATGGGTACTTTACGTGAGTGATTATGACAAAAAATAAATTTATAAAATTAAAAAATATGTTAATTGAAAATTAATAAAAGCATATTTTTACCCATTTTTTTCGTAGAATTTTATCTAGCTTTGTATAATTTATATTTTCATTCGCATATCCGTGATTGAAGGCGCAGAACGGCTTTTTTTAATGCATCCCTAGATTTCAGGTGGGGTATTAAACCATTACTGTTGCTCGGTCACACTATTCGATACATAAGGTAATCTTGGGTAAGTTTTTACGCAAAAAAAGTTTGAGTGAAAATAAACCATAATTTACCAATTTTCAGCAACTTTCGAGCAATCATGTTGGTTAAGCACATTGTCAAGCAGGGGCTTCTGCTCAAGAATGGTGAGTTTGGGCGGTGGATTACCCATTTTCGCTGCAACTGCTAACCTTAAAAATTACATAATGTGTGGAGCAACGGGAGGGACATCAAGGAACTGCGGACAGGTGCTCCCCACAAAAACACCTTCGATTAACGAAAATTATTCCATCCTAAGTTGTTCTTGATTCTAATTCTTCGAATTAGGCGAAAGCTTGGAATGGACATGTTGTGTTTTTTCTCCAAAGTAATTATAATCAAAAGCGGTATTTAATTAATGAAGTTTTCTTATTTCAGTTGGCGCAATGTCGCGTGCCGCTTACCATGGCGGTGGCCACCACCAGCATTCAACCATGAATGACCTGCCCGTGCCCGCCGGTGACTGGAAGGAGCAGCACTCCCAGCAGAACGCCAAGTACAATGCCGCGCTCATCACTGGCATTCTTGTCTTGGCCGGAACCATTGGATTCGTGAGTACCCACGCAGATATCACACCACATCAAAACGGATTTTCTCATTCCCAATTTTTTTCGCAGGTGAAATCCTCCGGTCTGGTCCACTTTAACTACAATGCCCCCAGGGACCTAGACTAAGCCAGCCACCCCCTTAAATGTATATTGATCCAACATTTGTGTTAAATAAGCTTAAAGTGGCGACATAGTAAATCACAGATCCAAAAGTATTTAACTCCGAACAAGTCGTTTGTGTATTTTGCTCAGTACACGGGACCATCGTCCAAGTTGTCATCTTCGTCGTTGTATGACTCTCCATTATCGAAGTAACTGTTGCCGTAGTCGTTCTCCTCGTCCATCTCGTCGTCCAGCGCCGCCTCCGGATCGTCCTGCTCCTCCTCTTGGTCGGAGTCTGATTCCTGCTTGATCTCGTCCTGCTCCCCGCTGCCGGCCTTCAGTTCCTTCTGCTCCAGCACCTTCAGTCTGTCCTCGATGTTGGTCTTCTTGGCCAACAGTTTGGGCTTTACTTCTGCGGCCTTTCGCTTGCGATTTAATGTGTTCAGCTCCCGCGGCATGGCTTTGTAGTTGAACTCGGGCTGAGCTTTTAGCTTAAAGCGATCCATGGCTTTCTGTGGGGCAGGAAGAACTTGATTACTGGTTATAGCAACAATATAAACGTATTACCTCTCGCCAGTCCTTGTGTTCCTTATTTTGCAGCTCCTGGCTGGCGGAAACAATGTAATAGGGGGAATCGCGCATACGGTTAAGGAAATCCTCCTTCCACAGCAGCTGGTAGTTTTGTGTGGCTGTTGTCTGTCGTTGGGATTCGTGGGATAGGTTAATGACTCAAATGCATGCGATTTATTGAGATTTAAACCAACCTCCAAGGTAGTGGGCCTATTCAGAACCGGCGGAAATGTAGGAGGCGGCGCTGTCTGCACGGGCATGTCCTTCGTACAGCCAAGCAATGCCATTTGCTCGGCCGTGAGGGTGCCCGTCTTACCGCCCCTCCCACGTCCAGCCATTCTTTAATGTTTATTTATTCAAATTTCTTTATTTAACTTCGGGAATTTGTGTAGCGTCCGCACGTTTATTAAACTGAAAAGCGATCAGCTGTTACATGGCGTTGCCACCTTTTCAAAAACAAACAAAAATAGAGAAGTGTCAGTGAAGTTATGAACCATTTGATACCCTTTCTTTTGAATATTTTTGTAAACTAGTTACACGTCTTAAATGGTTAGTATTACACACAACATATACATATTTTATTGCGATTTGCACTTTTTTGCTTACTCTACAAACAGTAATTACACACTAATATTAGAGAGCTCTCAAGACTTGGCTTTGGGGAAGCAGCAGCGAATGATTTTTAGCCAATTTTCATTCTTAATATCAATTTTGCACACAAAATATATAGCGAGCAGTGCTTAATTTAGATTCTAAAGTCATATGGTGGGAAGCAAAACTGAAGCTCGCTATTAATATAATTAATTGATCAATTGACAGTTGGGTTGGGGGGCGAGGCCGGCGGTTCCTCGTCGCTTGGCGCCAGGCCCACTTTCTGCATGAGTTCCGTAAGCTTCTGCGCCTTGCGATCCTCGTTGTGGGCAATGACAGTACATAGATGCTCGGTGAGCAGCTCCTTCTTCTCGGAGGCGTTGTGCAGTTCTATCTTTGCTTTCAAGAACTGAGCCTCGATCTTCACGTATTGTTTTCTAAAGGGTAAATTTGTAAATTTTGGTTGATCGAAGACAAAATATTATATATGTATACTCACTCCACATTGGAGAAATGTATGCATGCGTTGTCGATTTGTTTCCTTAGCAGGGCCACATCCACGGCTAGATCGCTCTCTAGTTTGGACAACTCGTGGCGGATCTCTTCGATCTTGCGAGACTCCGCCGCTGTTTTCTGCGTATGCTGCTCTATTGCCTGATAGAGCATCTGCTTCTTCTGCTTATTCTGCTCTTCGATCATGCGGCGATGCTGCTCGAAGTCCTTCAGCGAGACGCCCTTGAAGGGAGAGTCAGTGTTCAGGCGTTCGCGCGAGGAGTCCTTGGTGCTGGGCAGTATACTGCCGTCATCCGCGGAGCTAATAGCCTGGCTGTTGCTACCGCTCATTTTTAAAATCGAGCTATCGTCCGTGGACGTCTCCTCGCTATGCTCTCCGCCAGCATCCGCATACGTGGCAGCCGCTTTATCTCTTGCTGGAGCGTGACCATGGTATAGAGCGTCCATCAGAGAGTCGGAGAGAGGTCGATCCAAGTCTAGTGACAACCGATCGGTTGCGACTGCGTCATCTTCGACCGTGGGAGTTGGCGTCTTTTCCGTGGGAGTTGCCGCTCTCGATTTGGCTTTCTTTGCATCGTCCACTTTCTGGATCTTCTTCGGCTGCGGTTGCTGTGGCTGCTGTTGCTTTCGCAACTGATCTGCCTGCCGGAAGATCTTATCGGGCATGCGCCGTATGCCGGGCTGATTCCGGAGCGCCTGCTTCGCTGCGATTATAGACACACACAAACACATGCAAAAGGGGTTTTTAGTATAAACAGATAATTGTTTACAAACTCCGTTGGTTCATTTATTTGCCATCTAACCTGCTTCCAGACCCGTCGCCCTTTTGCCACCGCCACCCTCCTTGACTCCCGTTATCTTCAGGATCTCGTCGTGGCTAAATCCATTAAATCTATCTGTCATTTTCGGGATTTAACAGATAATTAGGCCATTAAGCGGCGATCGGCCCAACAAACACAACACATCAGCAAATGCAAACAGTGTGTCTGGGTTGCCAGATCGATAAAAGTCACGATCACATCTGAAAATAAGACGTTCTCACCAGATATTCATTGATGCTGATCATTATTATATATTCTCAATAGGGTCAGAAATGTCTCGTTCGCTGCGTTGCAAATTTGTGGTATAATACCCTGGAAGAGTATACAAAAATATATATTTATATATATTTAGGTGTTTAGATCTGTAGAAATGTAAACTTTACATTGCAAAGCTACCCGTATAGGAAACCCGTATACGTAATACTTGAATAAATTAAATACATTTTAATGCTTTTGCTGTAAATACTTCTGGACAAACTCCCCGATATCTTCCTCTGCTCCGATCACACTTATCGACAACCTTTATCGAAATGCCGCCAAATCAAAAACTGGCTTAAAATTTAAACATCATCAGGCTTTATTCAAAACAGTAATGCCCAGTTCAGAGCGTAGTTCGTGAATATTCTGCTCCCAACGCTTCTCCCAGTAGACGGGCATCAAGGGTTTGGTCCGCTTGCCGTTCTCCAAGGCCCAGGGCAAGTAGTGCTTCAAGTATGCGCGCCGCTGCCTGCGCACCAGAAAGTAAACAAGCGCGTGAATTATAATAATTGGGTCCAGGTTCAGTGAACTCACTTGGGACGTAGGCGGATCGCTCCGAACACTGCGCCGCCGTAGCACATAGGCAGGCCCGTATTGAGTGCCTCCACCCACTTGACTGCCACCTCGCCGAGCATGTTGGTGGGCATGTCCAGCACCGTGTGGATTAGATCGTGGCACTCGCGGTAGCGGGTCATCAAATAGGCCAGCTTGGGATCCTCCAGAAACCTCACGGCCATGCGACTGTCCGGCGTGACTTGCTGAAAGTGGGTTAAAAGGACTTAAGTCGGTATTACAGACCAACTCGGCCCAATGAGACTTACATTGTCTTTTAGGAACTTGACGTAGACAGCTCCGAAGGTGTCGGGCGGCAGGGTTTCCAGGCGCTGAAAATCAATGGTGCTGGTGTGAATGCGTGGCTTGTCGGCCATGATGCGCTGACCCTCCTCGCTGGCTTGCATAGTGTCCAAAATATTCAAAAGAGCGCCCTCGCCCGTAGTCTCGCCCAAACAAGCAATCATGTCGTGGCTATTAAAGGGGAAAATATTATAAAAATAAATAAATTGATTATAGCTTTCTAGTTACCGTCTAGGATTTAGCAGGGCGGCAATGGAGGACCCTGCTCCCAGGACCATCCGCTGGAGAGGAGATATCTCAATGCGCTCCCTTAGGTATTGCCGCTCAAACGTATCCAACGGCTCCGTCTCGGGTGTCTCTGTGGCCACCGCCTGACTCTTGACCTGGCCAAAAGAGAAACCGCGTCGCAGGGCCAGCGGCAGTGGCAGTCGCCAGCAGCGCTGCATCATGATCTGTGAAGGCAGAGCGGAGGGATTGGGGAGGTGCACCCGGTGACCTTATCAGCACGATCATCATCAACTTTATCGTCAACATCATCATGACTATTGCCGCATATAACATGACCCTGACTACCTGTCTTCGGTTAAAGCTTGTCGTACGTGCCCACTTTCAATAGCAGCCGAGAATATGAGCAAACAATTTGTCCATAATGTGGCTATGGGCCTGATGCTGACTAACAATTTACCTCACCTCCCAGTCCCAGCACGACGTCCGCCCAACGGTTAAGCCGGAGCAAACCTGTTTCGGCTTCCTCATTACCTGGCCCCCACTCCGATCCCCGAACCCATCAATACTTCAGCTGCTGCTGGGTCTCAAAATAAATCCCAAACAAAGTGCTGCAGGGGGCACTGGCACCTCTACCTCTTTCTCGGATTTTCTGCTCAATTTCAATGTCGTCATTGCTATGTCTCGTCTCTAGGGACAAATGGGTAGTCACTGTCAGCGAAAAAGTTAGAAAAGTTAAATTTAGAAACTACGCGCCGCACAGAACGTTATGTCAGGGTTTTAGCCAGCCAAAAGCGTTATGGGCAATTAATTAATTGGCAGCCTAGTTCTAAGAAAATAGATTATATACATTATATCAATCTATGTAAATTCTGTTTTATTTAGTTCAGCAGATTAAAGAGCCATTAACTATATCACATCAAGTAGGAGAATCAATTCATAAATGGAATATAATTGTCAACTTTTATGTTTTAGCGCTTTTTAATCAAAACCTTTTATCTGGCAATCAAAAAAGGAAACGGAAAATAACTGGGCACAAAAAGCACCCAGTACGTGTTCTAATCAGTATTATCACTTTTTTTACTGACTTCACTGATAAATAAAAGAATACTCCGATTCAGAGTATCCAGTAATCGGCCGGCACCCCTATTAAAGTTTTCCCCGATGATTTCCACAGCTCGGAGTTGAGTGATGACGCAGCTGGATTGCCCAGCACTGCAGCACTTTGTTTTGTGTGGAATTTTCAAGGTCCCAATGTGTGCTTACCCGGAATACAGAGAGATAAACACACCTCGGTTAGGCGCAAGTAATTGGAAAGATCCCACAGTCCATCGTCGCGGCGATTACTCTTTTCTCTAACAGAAAAATTATATATAGAGGAGCACATGTGGCGCATTATTTCTTAATTAGCAAGGGCCGAGTTGTCGGACTTTATCGCCGGGGAGCAATCTTATCGTTGACCCAAAAATGGAACAGAAAACAGCACACAATCGGTTATCTCGCCCATTCCGTTCCGAGGAGGAGCTGGATGTCTGTGTATTTCTATAACTTATGACACTTTCGATGCAGGAAACAGTTGCATGCGGACAATGTACAAAGTGATTAAAATTACATAATTGCTAAATTACACACTTTAGATACATACATAGCTAGATATACTTATGTACAGAGACGACGCGCAGTGGGTGGCTGTGTGGCTATAGGAAATCGCATACGCACAGAATACGGTGTACGGAATACTCTAAACATATCGTATGGCTTTGGCTTGTGCTTGAGCTAAGACAGTGCGAAGCTAGACATTCTCGCCGCGGGTGCTGCTGGGCAAGTGGGCCTGCTTATCGGGCGCCCGCTTCCGCCGGAAGGTGACGTATGTGTAGAGCAGACTAGCCAGCACGCTAATGTTAATCCCGATGCAATTGAGCCACGAGAAGACGTAGTCGCCGCCGATGAACATCCCCAGATACGTCACGCATATGTTCTTCAGGCAGCCCACAATGGTGGTGGTCAGCGCCGAGTTGAACTGCGTGCACAGGATGGTGCTGTACGACAGGATGAAGCCCATTACGCAGCTGAGCAGGAACTGAAGCACAAACACGGGGTCGTTCCACTGGGCGTAGTTCAGCGCCTGCTCCAGATCCCCGGTGGCGTAGTTCAGCGCCAATGCCGGCAGGAACATAAACAGCGAATTGTAGTACATCAGGCCGTACTTCCCGATCTCCGAAGTATCCAGCTTCTTTTTCACATACACCCCGTTCGACGCCGTCATCGCGTTTGTGATCATCACGTAGATGTAGCCGCGCATGTTGAACGACAAGTCGTCGGAGGCGGCAAGCAGGGCGCCGCCGATCATGGCGTACACGCTGACCTGGACCGCCGTTGAAGGGCGCAGACCAAGTATCCTCAACTCCAGCAGCATGGTCATCAGGATGGAAAAGCGCCGCAGGGCCGCAAACATGGGCAGGCTGAGCGATTTGGTGCCGCCCAGGCCGAACATCATGTTGCCCAGAAAAATGAGTGGCAGCGGGAAAATCTTGGCGAAGGTATTTCGCTGCAGCGGCGGGTAGGAGACTAGCTTCAGCCGCTTGCCCATGCCCAGCACCACGATGCTGGCAGTAAGCTGGCCCAGGCTGAGGAACAGGAACGAGGGAAAGTGGTACGAGGTCAGCACCGTCTTGTTCACCACCGTGATCATGAACGAAGAGATGCCGTAGAAGAGGGCGCTGCCAATCTTCTTAATGAACACCGCCGAATCCTCGCGCTCCCGGTGGCTGAGTTCCTTCGACCCAGAGCCGTTTAGCAGCGCCACGCCACCGGCTAACGCGGCCTTCGACTCCGGCTCGTCGTCATCGCGGTGACTGTCCTCCAGCAGCGGCTGCAGGTCCAGCGTTGTGCTGCCGCCACGCGATACACTCATTGTAATTGCTGCGGCGTCTTGTAATCTGATTTATGATGCTCTTTCGTCACAGGTTATCGGCTGGGCAGGGGCCGTTGCGCACATTGGCACACTCTTTTCGGGGCCGCACTAGCGCCGGGGAATGGGCTTTTCCCGCGGCACATCAACGAGAACTCGGCTAACGACAGCAATTGCTATTTTTACCGACGCGCCGCCGACATATTCTACGCAAACTTTTTGAGAAACATATGTTTAGCAGTGTGACCGTTCAACATGGTTCGCGAAATCCCTTGAACTCGGCCTGCAGTGCTAGTACTAAGTGGGCACACTTCTGGTAGCCATAATGTTAATATTCTGTTGAAATTAAATGCTTATTATTTAGCAAAGCTAAACCCTATAAGCTAATTATCCACCATATCCGCTAATCCTCCTGATCCAGCTTACTTTACTGCTTTTTATTTACGATTTTCAAAGTCCCACCATCAATAACGTACGTTTTCGTAATAGCCACAGCCAGAAAAGGTTTGCTTACCCTTTTTGTATGTAAAAAGCGTTCGGCAAATTGATAAACCTTTTAAACTGCTGATAACACTTCACATATAAAAAATAAAACGAAATCGTACTTTATAAAATTTTGAGGCAAAAAGCACAACACAACTTGTCACAACCTAGACGGCACACCAATCAGCTGTTCTGTCAAACCAAACACAAACACTGTTAGCTCTTAACAGCGCTGTTAAACAGGACAGTAAACGAAAATTTTGTTTAGTTTTTCACTTGAAGAAAACACGTCAGGAAAATGAGAAGCAAGGCCAAAAAACCAGGCAAGGGTGACCAAATACCCAAGCCCATTAGCATTAAAAAGGAAAAGACCGAGGAGGACCGAACGCTGCATCCGATTTCACACTACATTGACGACCGTCTGGAGCTGGTGAAACAGATTTTCGGCACTCTCAGGCCCAAGACAATTGTGAATCTGGCGCCGGAGTCCCTAAAAGTGAGTTTAGGCTGTGTATTGATCGAGTAAATAGAGTGAATTGTCCACAGAATACCCCCCTGGATGAGATCGAGGCGTTGTGTCTGGAGGAGCTGCTCTGCTTGTCCACCAAGCGCCTGAAATCCATCATAGAGGCCACCCGTTGTCCCACGGACACCGAGAGCTCCGAGGATTCCGATGTGGAGCATAAGGAGGGTATGTGGAAGGCCGCTACGATGGTGTATGACTTTACCTTATTAAGTTCACCCTTCCAGAACACATTTCCCTGGAGGAGATCTCTTCCGACAGCGACATAGGCGGACAGGAATCCCGAAAGAGTGAGTTTGTCTTTACTACATTTAATTTAGATCTTGTGAGCACTGTAATCTGCACAACCGCACGCCAGAAAGTCAGCTGCCGTACTTAAACTTCTCGCAGGCGAGCAGAGGGGCCACGTAGAAGGCTCGCAGGATGCACACGTCGTCGCCAATGCCGATTGATACGTTCTCCTCGTCCTCCTTACCCACCTCCAGTGTGACCACAAAGTCGCCGACCTCCAGGCAGCCCTTCTTTCGCATATAATCCACACCAAATTCAATGGGGTGATAGCTGCACTCGTTGAGTTCCTTGGTGTACAGAACGGGGTGCATATTCCGGCGCAGGTGGAGTGCGCGGGACAGCTTCACCTTGCAGGCAATAGTCTCCTCATCGTCAGTGTCCTCCAGCGGCAGCATCACGTAGACCGGGCAGTATATCTCGGTGCGGGACAGGGCCACACTGGCGGTCTCGCACTTCGTGAACAGAAAGATGGCCTGGCACTCGATCGAGCTTATGGTGCGAATGATGAAGTTAACTATGGCGTGGTACGAAGTAAGGATGTTCTTCAGCACCATCTGGTTTTGGACTACGCCAATGCGATAATCCTTGATGGGCATCAGCTTCTTGACAATCAGCGGATACTTGTTACACCATGGACTCTTCTGGATGTGAATGGCGTCGATCTTCCAGAGGAACTCGTGCAATTCGAAACGCTTAAAGTCACTGCAGCGCTCCAGCGGCACCGTGCCAATCACCGGCTTCTTCTGACACTGCGAAATGGGCAGCACGTCCTCCATAATGTAGTTGTAGACGCAGCAGTTTACGCAGAACATGTCCGGTATCCAAATGTAGTCCACCAGCTTGATGATGCCCAGCAGATCCAGCATGTTGTTACGCACGTACTCGAAGTCGATCATGCCGATTAGCTTTAAGTTTAAGCCAGCATTTATGCTCTGTCGCACAGCGCGCAGGAAGCCCTTGCAGCGGATCTTGGGCAGCACCACGTAGTTGGCGTTCATTGCCACGGCCATCTCCAGATCCTTCTGAAAAAGATCCGGATAGACTTCCGAATTCAGGGCGTGGCACTGGCGGGGCAGCTCGATGAAGTCGTAGGATGCCAGCAGACCGGCATCGATGATCATTACGGCCAGAGCCTCGCGCAGTGTCTTCACCACTCGGCCCCTTACCTCCCGTCCAATCATCAGGATGTCGCCCAGGCGAACTGAGGAAAGATATGCCTGCAGATTGATAACATACACAATCTCCTTGAAGCCCTTGTAGCGATATGACTCATCGGTGGTGAGGGTGACCACCGCGCCGCGGGCCAGCATAACGGTGCAGTTGTTCCTCAGCCTGCCGACTCGACAGCACTCGCCATTAATCTCCAGCGCCAGACCGGTGATCAGGCGGAGCTCCCTTTCCGCAGTATGGGCAGCAATGGCGATGTTCATTGTGTCCAGAATAGTCTGCAGCTCATCCGGCTTGTTGGCGACTGTGTCGATGTGGAAGGTGTAGGTGCCATTCTCCAGCATGCGGCGCAGCTCGTCGTGCGTGGTCTCCGTCACCAGCTTGGCCACTAGGCCCAAATTGTAATAACGCCTTCGGCGGCGGCGTCTCGCATGCTTCTCGTGGGCCTCGCAGGCCGCCTTGAAGTCCCGCAGTCGCTGCTCTAGGTCGTGCTGCCCATTGAGCCTCACCTTGAACTTCTCCAGACGGTTCTCGTCCTCCGGCTGTTCCTCTTCCTCCCCTTCCTGGCTCTGGCTGTCCAGGTGCAGCGAGGGGGCCGTCTGCTGTTCCAACACCATTCTGGCGTGCGTTAATTTTAATAACACTACGTACAATTTGTGATCTGTATTTGTCTTGTCTGAATTTCAGCCAAGAAGCCCAAAGCCAAAAAGACGAGCAACGGGAACGAAAACAAGGAGTGTGAGTAGTGTGCTTAACAAAAATACAAAAATATAACTAGACCGAACGAACCACATGGACAGCTAATATTTGTATTACTGACACTTTTCGGTACGAAAGGCCTTACCTAAGGATCGTGGCTTACTAAGTTCGTTTCGTTAATTTCTCCACAGCGGGCCAGATGAGCGTGCTGGAATTGCTGGAGCTTCAGGCACGTGCTCGGGCCATTCGCTCCCAGTTGGCCATGGAGCCCATCACCAAGATCGAGGTCAAATCGGACGACGATGAAAGGCCCGCAGAGCCGGTTCAGCGAAAGTCGAAAGAGAAGCGTACCGCCAAGAACACAGATGCAGAAAAGCGCAGCTCCCTAGAAAACAAAGCAACTAAAAAGGATCAATATCAAGATGCGGATAGCAGCAGTAAGGAGCAGGCAGGTCCACGCAAGAAGATTAAGCTCAAGCGAAACTATCGACAAACCAGCCAGTCGCCCGAGAAGGAGAATTCCGTGAAAGTTTCTGCTCCAGCACCGGCTCCTGCGGCTGCTCCAATTGCAACTAGGCCACGCTCCAAGTCTCGTTCTGCTTCGCCAGATGTGATAACCATACAAACGGAGCCGGAAACGTTGCTGATTAGCGACAGCACCGACGATGAAGCCACAAACCACAAGACAAAGGCAGCACCTGAGCCCGATCCCAAGCCCATTTTGGAGCCACCAGCTCCTCTTGTAGAAAGTGAACCAGAGGAGGGAGAAGTACGCGATGACCCCGAGGAACCAGCCAAGACTGTTGAGCCGGCCAAAATAGAAGACCCAGCAAAGACAGAAGACACAGCAAAGGCAGAAGACCCATACAAGACAGGACACCAGCGAAAGAATGAAGAGTTGAAAGAGTCAGAAGAGCCGATTAAAAAGTCAGAAGATCAAGACAAGCCTGCCGAGGAACCAGCCGAGAAACATACTCGCTCTGAAGAACGAAATCCACCAGCAGAAGCTAAGGAAACTACCGCTGTTCCCGAGACAGCCAACATTGATGATGAGGATCAAAACGACGATGTCATCTCCATTGGAGGCGACTTGGAAATGATTGAGGAAATGACCAAGGAAGTCGAGCCCAAAGTGAGTGTTAAAAGTGAGAAAAAAGATAAGGGCCCCCAGGAACACGACGAATTGGACAACGATGTAATCTCCCTGGACACCAGCGAGGATGAGCGTGATAAACTGCAGCAGCCCGACTCTGAGGTAAACTGGGATAATCATTTTATTTTGATAGCTAAGTTAATACTCTTGAATATCATTCCAGTCCTGGCGCACACGATACCTGAAGAGCTCCAAGGTTAGCCAGGTCTTAGCTGCCTCGCGGCTTGGGAAACGCGTGCGTGACAAAATAAAAAAATCGAAGCGCAGCAAAGCCGCCGGCGACGAGCAAGCTCAGGCTGAAAAACAGTCGTTCACCTCCAAACATGAGGACGGATCCATGGAGCAATACGAGGAGCTGCTGCAGCACCGTCAGCGGAAGTCCTCAAACAGCAGCAAGGGAGGCGATAAGTAAACCCACACGCCGAGGACGATTTTTTGATTGAAAAGTCGGGTACTCTGACGCACATTTCTGGCTTATATGGCATATAAAAAGTAAAATAAAAGTCCACTGTACTCGGTGAGGAGCTCGGGAAAGGGAAAAAAAATTTGAATATATCGTGCTAAGCGCATATTTGATTTCTCATTCGTCTTTCAACAATATACTTCTCAACATCGAGTCTTCTAGCCGCTCTGTCAAATAGTAAAATAGAATTTGAATTCTTGGTTTATAATACTTATTTCATTTTTATATAAAGAGATTAAAAAATCAATTTAAAATAAATTATATATTTTAAAAATATGTTTTGAGTACAATGGTTTGAATAGCCTAAAAAATTTATTGAAATACCTCCAAAAGTATGTTTTATCTCAACAACAGTATACTTTTCCCTAAATTTGCAAACCAATATATTTGATAACGTTTTCGACTTCTGATAACTCCAACGTTTTTGAGAAGGATACTTCCAGCGTCGACTTGCTTCACTAAAACTTCCTTTCTTGTTTTTAGTTTCGTTGTTTTGTAATTTAAACGAAAATGCGAAACTATGCCCCCATTTCCGCTGCGTGCCCAATTTTCGATGGGAAGCCGTTTACGGAGGAGGGTTGACAGTTAAACGAGTCGCACGCAGGTTTAGTCTTTGCTTTGATATTGTTTGTCATAAACTTTAGCTAAAAAATCACTAACCGAAAAATTTTAATGAATGGGATCTAGGTTAACCCAGTTTTAGCACCCCTTTCCTATTTAGCGACCAGGAAGCGGATTAATGCCGACCCTGCCCATTTTGTCATCGACTTTACTCGATTCCTAATCATGCGGTTACAGAACATGTCCACACTCGACTCGGCTCCACTCCAACCACTTGGCTTCCTCCTCCTGGCCACTCCACTACACCACTCCAGTGCGTTTAGCCACCCCGGGCATCGGTCTGGTCACTGGACTATATCTCAATTATGCTGCAGGAGGGGCGGCGGTGGCGGCGGCTGAAGCGTGTTGCACCATAAACGATGATTGTTTTATCAGAGACTCGCTTGTGTGTTGATAAACTGTTTTAGCAGGAGCAGCAGCACAAACGGAAAACGATTCTCTGAGCAGCGTTTTTACTATTTTTTAGACTTATCCACTACGCATGTCCTGTGAGCTGAGGGTAGGATTAGTGCCCGTGTGTGTGTGTTTACTGCGAATCCATCAAGTGGGCGCACTGCATACATACATATGAACATGAGGCATGTGTTTAAAGTAATTTACTTAAGTATTTATCAAATTGTTTTACGAAAATTAAAATAAATTTAAAATCTTTAAAAAGTAGGCAACACTTAAGTGAAAGCCCCTCGTTGGGCGCCAAAATTAGTTATTTGCAAGCTAGCACATGTTTGTGCTTGCACCACCATCCCCTTTTCTTCGCACTTTTCTCTTTACTTTCTTTTTTTCCGCCGAACGCCCCCGCGGCGAGAAGTAAACAAAATAGCAACAGAGCGTTGCCCGCCAAAGGTTGGGGGTGGCTCTGGGGGTGGTTTCTCTCGGTTTTTTGGGCTCTCCGGCTCTCTCTTTCGCTTTGGCGAGTGCCAGTGCCTGTGTGTGGGTGTCGTCTGCATCCTTTGGCGGCAGGCTGGCAATTGGGAAAACGGAAAAGCCGAGTCAGTCTACAGAAAACGCGTACGTGGTGCAGAAGTAGCCGCGGGTGGCTACCACAGCGTCGTTTTGGACTTGTCGGCATGATCAAATAAGTGTAACGCCCTGTACAAGTTCTGTAAGTTTTGAGCAACTAACAAAAAATAATGAAGTCCAATAAGAAGAAGCAAATGAAAGCCAAACAAATACCAAATAAGAATCTGCCGATTTCAGTGTCCAAAGTGTTCTAAATATATGTGACAAAACCGATGGATTTGTAAGCCAATAACAATCAAAAAGTGGTGGCAATACACAATCAAAATTGAAACTCGGATAACCAAGCTTATTTTATATTTTTCTAAGCAGAAACGCTGTGCTAAAATTAACCCAATAAAGTGCTTTAATCGTTAACCAATCTAATTAATAATAAATAATTGCAACGTTTTGATACTAGCCCAAGTCATGCCTTATCCAAGGATTTTCCGTTCGAAGCGCGTTTATTTTCGCGAAAGTTTACACTTAGGATTAAAGATGCTCTCTCTGGCCAGAGACATTGTGAGTCCCAGCAACCAAAAACTGCAACCCAAGTTAATGCAAATATATAAATGGATTATTGAACTACAACCGCTTGCATTGGCCACTTACAAAAAGATTAACAAAATTCATATTGGCTGGAAAAAGGAAATCTTAAAATTTATTAAAAATTGGCAAATTCATTAAAGTGTGTTGCTTAATGCTTTCGAATGCTTCAAAACTCCTTCTTAGACTACATGCAATCAATGTCATGTTCCAGTTCAAAAATATATATTTTTATATAACAAGGATTTTATTAGAAAAGAGCTTTGGAATTCAATTGATTGCATTTTTTACCCATAAATATACCCATTGAAGCTCCCCTTAACATGACCTATCGTATGCATGTATGTATTTAAATATAATTGTAATTGGAACACAATTCGGCACAAACTGTTTTATATTTTTAATTTTAAGTTTTAGAGTTTAAGCTTTTATTAATATTTAAAAAAAGATAAACTTTTTATTTGGGTTAAGATATTTATTGAATTGAAAGACTTCAATAAGGTACTAAGATAATTATTATTATGATATTACTAATAGGAAACATCATGAAAACAGGTTGTAGGACCTACGAGCTTCTATGAAAAAAAATGTCATCAACATTAATTTAATTTTAAAACCTTTAAAATGATTGAAACTTACGTGAAAGCTATCGCTGAAAAGTATGCTACTTTGACCGTTCTTAGCTGTCTTATAGAGCACATAAACCATAGCCTTGCATATATCGAATATTTGTTGGTTCTTGAAGATCCAAAGTCCTATCATGACGCACTCCCAGAGACAGTGACGAACGAAGTTGGTAAATTTAATTGGAATAATAAATGGTGTGTCCTGCTCACACTCTCCTTTTTTATGATACAAATATGCACAATGCCTCCGCTGATATAGAGATGTCATAAAGTTTTATTAATAATGAAAATTGTACTAAAAACGCGGCCAGCCGGAATGGGGCAATTTATTAAAAAGTCTCATTAGCTCTCGCACACACTCACACAAAAGTCGCGGGTTTTATCGCACATCGAGCATACGCCACGAGGTCCCCTTACGGGTGCTAATAACGTAAAAGCAAGAACAACAAAAAAATAATAATAATAATATGCCCGGCCTGGTCCGGGATTGCGATACAGTAAAATTTTCGATATGGACATGATTAAAGCAATGACTGCCCCATCAACTGACTGACTGGGCACCACGGGCACCACCGCCCACTTTTTATGACGGGGCGGCGGCAATAACTGTGCCGTCGGAGATTAAGTATTTTTAATGCGACTGCGACTGACAATAAAAATATAAAAATTTCAACGATAACGTGAAAGCAACGTCAGCAGGCCGAATCAATTTCAATATATGAAGAAGATATACCCGGGGAGACACCTCCACATATATCTATTGATATGCGTTTTGCATGTGTGCATATGTACATGTATTGTAAATATCCAGCCGACTGATATTAAGTCACTTGCCATGTGCTCCTCCGGCAATATTTATTCGCTGAAAATCAATAAATTCTACACAGACACACACGGAGAATTTTTTTCTCATTTTCTCTTTGCGCTGGCGCTGCGGCTCATTATTAATATAAGTATATACATTGTATACTTCTACGTATATATAATTTTTTTACATTTTGATATTTCGCAGAGGGCCTCTGTGTGGGCGGAAAGGGGGTATTGGTCGGCTTAAGTGTTTTTCTATTACGCCTTTTGCCAGAATTCCAGCCAAATACACACACACGAACACCCCGAGTGCCACCGCCACCCAACTCCCCCAATATTATATTTGCTTTTAAATATTTTGATATACAGCCCACACACACATACCCTGCCATAGAAGCTCACACTCACACACACACAAGGGCTGAGTTGGCAGGCATTTTCTCATAAAAATGTTTGTACACTGAAAGAAAATCCAAGGATCTTAAGGGAAGAAAGTTGCAATTGTTAAATTCAAAAACTAGCTTATCCTAGTTAAATAAATATTTTTTATATTAATGTATATAAATTAAATCTACTTTTATGTATTAAATAAATATATCTAGGCAACAAATTAAATTTATAATCATTACACTTGAATTTTGAAAACTATGTTATTTTAGATTTTTCTAATATTGTGATTTTTTTTTTTTTTGTAAGGTTTTATTAAATTTTAGACAAGGTTTATTAATTATTAGCTTAATTTAAATATTGAAATTCCGTTTTCGTGAATGGGAAGAAGGAAGCTGCTTATATTGTGTTCGTTAAGGCTGTTGTGGATTTTATTTAATCAGTATTACAAGTTGGCATAAAAAATACCATATATTTTTCGTTAAACCATTTGAAGTATTCTTAAAAATGTATAATTTATTATGAACTATTTCTTATTTATTAATTGGATTGCTATTAAAATAAACTATATACTAAAAGTTCTAAAAAAACAGCACTTTAAATAAGCTTAAACAAAAAAAAAAAAATCAAAATGTGAAACCAACTTATTAGTGGGCTATTAAAGGATAGTGTTGTTTTAAAGTTAAATTTTCCCCTTAGAACGCATACATTTTTCTTCCTGTGTATACTCGAATAAGACGAAGTAGCTGCACACAAACGCACAGACACACAGAGGAAAACTTACAGGACTTGGCAAAATGTAACCCGCAGGCATTTTGGGTTAAGGGGGCGTAGGAAGGAAGGCTAGTTGGGGGCAACGCAGGCGAATGGGGGGCCACATGGCAAAAACTTTGAGCAGCAGCAGGAAAATAATGTAAAGGATGTGCCACCCAGGGCCACCATGGAGACCAAGCCGAGTGTAACTGGAAAATAATAATTTTTTCTCCCTTTTCCCTTTTCCCCCGTCATTTCTCTGCTTTCTCCATGGCCACCCACCCCACCCCCGCATTCATCCGACGCTGTGCTGTGCGCCTTCTGTATGTTTGCCGTTTCTTTTGAGTGTCAGAAATGGAAAAGAAAATAATTTGATGGTTTCATAAACTCGCTTCGGGGCCCCAGGCAGGGAGGCGTGGGTGGTGGTTTTCCCCTAACTGTATGTGTGTATATTTCTGATAAAATTGCAAACTAGTATGTGTGTGGGGGGTGGTAAGAAGAAGCTAGAATTTATGGAATTTTTCTGCTTTTTTTGGGTGAAAACTTCTTCGGACGATAGGTTTCTTGCAAAATATTACGATGCATAGTTCGAAGGGGGATGAATCTAGATAAAAGCTCATCATGAAGCTGCAGATAAGGCTGGATGATAATGGCGAGTGTACAAGGATCCCTACTCATTAGAGAAAAGGAAAACTTTTGCCGAATACACTTGCAATATGATTAGACAAAAAAAGTATTATTATTATTATAACCCCTCCTTGGTTCATTTCTCTCCCTACACTCCTAGCTGGCTGGCTTATGTGTACACAGCATTTGTCCTTGTCTCTGTGTGTTTGGGTTTCATTATTAATTTTCCTCGTTTTTTCATATTTTTCGTATTTTTATTTTATCACACACACAGCACAAACACACACACTTATACGGCTCGGGGGGTGAAACGCACACACACAGCGAGTTTAGTTTATTGTAGAAAATAATATTTGATAGAAAAAGAAATTTTAGTGGCCGCCCGACAGAGATGGAAATAGTTTTGTTGGCTTTTCGCTTTTCGGTTGGTCGGAAAATAGGTTTATATATGTGTACTGTGTGTGTGTGTGTGTTTGAGGGGGAAAATGGAAATGAAAATGGGGTTGGGGATAAATTAATTTTTCACTTGGTCGTGGCCCATGCGCCATGGAGATGTAAAAGTGAAAATGATGGAGAAATATCAAACTCAAAGGCGAACAGTGAACGATTTTGAAGGTGTCCCATCCCTTAGTTATCTTCCCCCCTACCTCGTGGATACTATGTATGTTTGTTTGTTTTCTGTACGCGTTCATTGGTTTCTAATGAGATTTCTTACTAATGAGCACGGCACATAGAAACTGGAAATGTTTTTTCACTTTTTCCCCCATTTTTTTGCTTGTCGTTGTAGAGCTTTAGGCGCAGGGAAAAGGAAATTCCACGAAATTCTGTCATTTCGGATGATTATTACTTCGAAGGAACTTGGGCGGGCTCGGGTTTTTTTCAATTATGATGGCCACAAATACTGCTCCAATTACCTACAATAATTTAATATGAAGCGTAATTAAAAGGTAGTTACTATGGCTGGTTATTTATACTTATAATTACCAGATATCAATCAGAACTTGACACTTAGCAATACGGTTACTCGGGGTTATTGTAAAAATTTTGATTTTCTATCGATTGATGGAAAATAAAGCTAAAATTTATTTAGTTTTCCATATAAGGAAAAAGCTTTATTAATTATATCTTAAGGAAAACCCCATAAAAAACAGTTTTCAAGCAATGAATTCCTAATCAGGACACCCCAATCCTGGCACATCAAAGAAACTAAGCATGACTTCTAAGCGTAACTTCTGCACTTCTAATAAAGCAATTTGTCGCACTCGCACACACATTTCCCGAGGAAAGGCGACACCGAACTTTCCCCTACCCTCCTTTAATTTCCTCCCCCGCACTAGAGTACGAAAACCAACAGAGATCATTACTCCCAGAGTTGCGAGGGTGAGTTTTTCCATTTACTGACCCATTTCCCATTTACATTTTTGAGTCCACGCATAATTTCAATTTGATTTCCGTCTGAAATATTAATTGCATACCGCCTTAGGGGCGGGGGTGTCCTGTCACGTGAGTGTGCCTGTGTGGGTGCAAGTGTGGCATATGGGCCGACAGGGGCGGATCAATCATAAAACCGACAGTTCTCGCTAAGGGTGCGAGGTGGGCTGGCCAGCGCTAGAATTTAAAATTAATAATTACTATTTTTGTGACTAATGGGTTGGGCGGTTGGGCATAATTATCCCTTAAGTAACCGAAAGGTGTGACAGAAACTTTTGTCTGAGTTTGATCAGGGATAATGAATAACCAAAATAACATATGTTATTTTATTTTAAAATTCATATGAAAAGTAAGAGGTCAATTATAGAACTAAAACAAATAAATTGCTCTATTTTATTTTGTTAAGATAATAACTTTATTACTTAAACTTTATTGTCTTTGAAAATATTTAAATTTTATATATTTAAAACTAAATGTTCGACATAACCCCATATTAGAGTGGATTTATACTCTTTCTACTATATTTAGCTTCACACATCAACTGTTTTCAATGCAAGATACATAGGTTTCAGATAATACAAGCATTTTCATCGGTGGCATTTCACAATAATTTGAGATTTTGGCATAAAATAACACTACTAGTTAAGTACCCAAAATGTCAAACCATTTAAGTTTACAACAGATTGACCGCGACATTTGCGTTTTGTTTACATTCCGCCAGCCCCGGCAAGGACATGCGCCTACGCTGGGGCTTCCCCTTTTTCGGGGGGCTGTCCGTCTGCGTGTGTGTGCGAGTGAGTGAAGGCGAAAGTGAAAGTGCCGGCAAAAGGCAAGTGGACAAGTGCGCCGACATGTGTGAGAGTGAAAGTTGATGGGAGAACCTTGACCACGACCACGACCAGGTCAAAATAGACCCAGTGGGTGGGTGGGGTCCGATCCGATCCGATTCCGATTCCGATTCCGATTCCTATTCCGATTCCCGACCAATGACTGCTCCCCTCCGCCGACTGTTGCTGCCGGACTACTGCTGCTCCTTTGGCCCCGTTCGTTCAACCGGCTCTGGCCAGTGGAGGGCCACACATGACACCGGCTGCAGAGCCGCTCCGAAAATATGGAGAGTCACCTTTGTGGCGCAGGCGCAGATCCCGAAGGACGCGCTCGCAGGACTTCACTTTCGCTTTCTCGCATGCGTGTGTGTGGGTGAGTGTGTGTGGGAAAAGAAAAACAGAGAATGAAAAATGGTGAAGGCAAAGGGGTGGCCAAGGTTGGACCCACAGGCACTCACACACCTGCACACAAGTATCTTGCATTGAGTATCTTGTATCTTATAGCTCGTATCCATCCGTAAGTCAATCCGTCAATCGGGAAAAGCAAACAATCGCCGACTCCTTCACTGGGGAGAGTTTCTGACTCAGATTTATGGCGATGTGCAGTGAGGCAAGGTTAATCCCTTCGGGGAATCGATGTTACTCCTAACTTGATTTTAATATATACAATTTAATTAATGTGTGATGAAAATTAACTTCATTTACTCCTTTATGGTTATGAGTGTTCTTAGAGAGAAATTTACGTTCTTATTCTATAGAATTAGATTCATAGAAGTGTCATTTATGGTTTTTAAGCTTTTTAAAGCTAATTTAAATTGAGTAAAGTGGTTATAATCAGTATACATTAATTAAAATTTATCATGGTAGACCGATTGGTTGACATCTGAATTAATTTTTCCTTAATGATGAAAAAGAAATATAACATTTCGTTATTGACTTAATAGCTAATAACATAAATTGTTTCCAAAGTCTTGTCAAGCACCCTAACTCTTCTCCCTACAAGGGTATCCCTTTAAGGCAATCCCGGTTCCTTACAAAAACTCTACGTAATCATATCATTAAAGAACAATTTAAAAAATGTTTTAACAAAGTCCCTAAACAAAAGGAAGGGATATTACCTACCTGGAGGTACATCCTGATTATCTCGGAAGTCCTTCAATTACCCAATTTCCAGCGGCAAACCAACCCCAAACCCTTTTATTCTCTGAGTTATTTTTCTTTTCTGAACAACACAAGTCAAGGAGTGCCTGCTTTGTTAGCGTCAAGGACTTGAAAGGATCCGAAACCAAACGACCCAAGAATTTGTGACTCTTGCCGTTGCGAGTGCATAAATTAAAATAACAAAAATATAACTGTCGCTGCCGGAACACCAATAACAACGATGGCGGCGGCACACGAACTGCTACTGCTACTGCCACTGCAGTAGGAAAAAGGAAAAACAAATTGAAAATCCTATCGAACAATGATAAATTGGCACGACAACACCAACAGAATAACATCGGGGAAAAACATTCCAAGTTGCGCGGTTGTTGCTCATTCGCCGTCCCTTTCCATATCGCTGTAGTTGTGGTGGTTAGTGAAAATTTCAAAAAAGAAAAAAAGGAGAGGAGGAAAAATGAAAAGGGGCGGAGCAATAATGGTTTTCCGAGCAGCGCTGCTCAGTTGTCGCGTTGTGTGTGGACTTTTTTTAAGGGAAATTCTATGATTTTTGATATTTTGGGGTGTTTTATTGAGGTTTTTTCGGGCGATACGTGCCGGCTCTCCATGTGTGTGTGAGCATTTATGGAAAAACTATTAAGCGATATAGAGGGTTAGGGTCCGCTCGTGTGTGTGTGGTTGTGATTTTAGTATCATTGCTATTTGCTGTTTTGATTTTCAACCGGCAACGGGCAATTGATAGCCGATATTTTTTGTTATTCCGCCGCGTCATGCGGCAGTTGACAACGAGCTAGCCACTTGGCAGGACACGATCCCGACACACGCCAAAAAATACACGAAATACGAGACTCGCAACACGAACCGGAAGCGGAAATCGAAACGAGCCAAGTGCACATGCGCGAAAGTGGCTTGCAGAAAACATAACAAGAGAGCATCAAGTGATCACCGCCTTTGAAATGAGTTTGCAAAAGGTGTTCAGTGAGAGGTTTAACCATTGAAAGAACAGAAAATAAATAATAAATCAGTGATTACAAAGTGATCGTGGAAGAGGTTCACCAAACATAATTAATGAGTAGGTTTACAAAACATATTTTGCTTGAATAGTTTAAAAATTATTAAGTGAAGTTATGGTCTGTGAATATCTTATAGATAGTGTATCATAAGCACGAATTAAAATGGTTAATTTAAACGTTTAATTGATAAGCTGAATCAGTTTAATTTAGAGTTACCCTACAGATCATTTATCATAATCATTTAAATATAATCTTCAGATCATATCAGTTTCTTTATAATTTAATTTATCTCTGACTAATCGAATTTATTTTGTTTTTATTTTGAATTATACTTTAGGGAGAAACAAATTATTTTTATGAGATCGAGCTTACTTTGATTTGATAAGTAACATTTTTCATGGTAGAGACATCCTTATAGTCCCTGGTGACTTCTAGCTCCCTGTCTTTCCCAACCATATATTAATTCATGTCAGAATTTGTGAAATACCCTTAACCAGGGGAACTTAAGTCAGAACCAATCTGACGTTATTGGTTTCCCCTAGGCCAGTGTCAAGATTATATATATTCTCACTTCTCGCCCTTAAGCCCCCAACCCAACCGAAAACTGGTTTGATATGTTGGTTTGCCAAATTAGCCGCTTCTGGTGTGTGGAGCCTCGAAAACATACAATATACACACGAGTATATACACTGAGTCAAGGAGTACATGGTTTTGTTTACACTCTGTTGGCATTTTCATTTGGAACATTTTTCTCGGCCATCCTCCTCCAGCTTCCAGCATCCGAGCTTCTGAGATGGAAGGCAGGCAGGCGAAAAAAATCAAATAAAATAACATCAAACTACCTTAGGCTTTATAAAAATCCCAAGCAAAATACAAGCAACACTCGCCGCCCACACACACAGACAGGCCTCGGTCTCGGCCAGGACCAACTCACATAGATACGCTCGCACCGAGAATTCAAGAGAAATGCGCACATCCTGGCAGGCATTTTTGCTTAACTCCTCAAAGTACCGGGCGGAAGGGTCAGGGGTTAAAAGGGGCGAGGGGCGGGGGAAAAGTCCTGAATTGTATAAAAGCAAAGTCAACAACAACAACAACTACAACGACAACATGTAGCAAGAGAACCAATTTCCAACCATGGAAACTTAATTTATGTCTGCAGCATAGTTGAGAATATTTTTCTTTTCTTTCGCTTTTCCTCCACTCTTCCTGAGCCAACCGCGCCTCCCCCAAAACCCCCATCTGCCCTTAATACCCTTGCAAAGGGCATTACAGCTCTTCGCTTACTATAAATTAAAATTTATTTCATTTAAGAGTTTTAGAAGTCAGATGAATATGAAAATATGAAAATCCTACTCGAAAACCATCAATATTAGTCAAAATCATAAATAAGCCCCTCTAAATATAAACTTCTATGGTATTCTCAAAAATTCCAAAATAATTTTTTAATAATAATACGTTAAGAAAAGCTTTCAAGAACATGAAGTATTTAACACTTAGTTTTTAATATTCCAAACAATAGATAGTTTCCCAATTATCGGTCAAATGTACCATATCATTTTTAAATGTAGTAATATTATGAATATATTTAAATAATTTATAATTAAAGGGTATACAAGAATTCGTCCTTCCTTACTTGCTTCCCCTTCCTTCTAGCTGCGCCTCCTTCGGCTTTCTCCTTTATGCCTGCGCTCAAATAGGAAAAAGAAATTTTCGGTTTATTTCGAAAAATTTTCCCATCCTTCCTTACAGAGCCCCAACCTCTACTTTCGCCTCCCATTTTCCCTGGCGTTCTTCCTGGCTTTCACCCCCTACCCCCACTTTCTCTGCCCTTCTTCCTTTTTGCTTTTCTTGAGAATCAAATTTATTTTACCAAGTCATGTTGAAGAAAATTTTTATAAGTTTTATGCTTGGCTCAAGTGATGGTTTTGGGGGGTTAGCATGGCGGAGGAGAAGTTCGTGTGTGTGTGTGTGTGTGTGTGTGCGCTTGTGAGGCGCAAAAAGTTTTCTGTGTACACCCACTCACACCCACACACACATACTGGCAGGAAAATAAGCAAAATTTGTATTCCTTAAATCGGATGACTTTGTATAAATTTTCGTGTGCGCCACAATGGGGTTGTGTGTATGTGTGTTAGTAGTGGGTGGCAGCTGGGGCGCCTAGTAAACAAACAGAAAAAGCAAACTTTCCTTATATATATATATTTGTATATATATATACGTATATAAGGAAAAATTTTTCATAGAATTTGCACAAAAATGAAAAAGTGTGGCCGCAGCAAAATGATGGCGTGGGGATGGAGGTGGGGGGTGTGGGAATAATGATGATGGAGAAGAGAAATGAGAGAGAGAGAGAAGCACAAGGAAAGTAGAAGGAGAAGATGAAGGAGGAGAAGAGGAAGCAGAAGGCGGACAGAAGCAGAAAAATGAAATTAAGCGCATACGGAAATGAGACACAAATATTCCTCGCGTGTGTGTGTGAGCGGGCTTATGTGTTGCCTGCGTGTGTGTGCGTAGGGACATAAGAATAAGAAGAAATATTTGAGTGGCATTCAGTTCCGAGCCAAAACTAAAATTGAATGGAATCTCTGGCCAAATATTCTGTAATTTTTTTCCTTTCTGCATTTGGCTTTCCTTTTTGCACAAATAATGCGATTTAAGCCGCAGGTCGTATATTACGTACACTGGGCGAAATAAGAGTTGAAGAGAGTATCGCATTGTAATACCAATTGGAATATATTTACTATTTAAAACCATACAAATTATTTTCAGTAATCAAGAATGCAAAGCTATTTGGTAACAACTTAGGTTAATAATACATATTTAAAATGAACTAAAGCTTTTAATTTTTCAATAAATAAATATCCTACATTAAGAAAAACTCTAAATTGCTCAGAATTTTCCCCAGTAATTATTCTATTGCAGACTTTTATTAAGGAATTTGAAAGGATAGCTATCTTATAGACACCCATGAATAAGATCAAACTAGGCTTTATAGTTAAGCCGATTATTTGTATAAGAAGTTAATTCACTTTGAATTGAGCCTTCAACGATTCTAAACAAAATGTACATAAGTGAAATTTCTAAAGAATTATATACACTTAAACATATTTTTACAAGATATGTAATTAAATATTTTAGTTCTCAAATTTATAGTAAATATATTTTACTCGCAAAGTCAAAATTAAAATACAATCTCTTAGATTATCTTTAAGGGCTATTTTATGTCACATTGACTTTGGTTTCATTTTAAATAATGAGGACTACATTTTGCAATACAAATTTATTGAACATTTTTTTATTTTTAAGTTAGTTTTATACGTCTATAACTAGCCTTATATTAAAACTTTAAGTACTTACTTTAATTATTTACCCATTACTTTAGTCTTATTAAAAATACATTCCATATGTCGGCTATACATACATACCTACATACATGCATATAAATTAAACATATCCCATTCCCATACCCTCAATCCCTTTCGAGACTGCTCTCCCGCTAGCATGGCTTTGACTTCAATTAAAAAGTTCTCCACTATAATATTTCCCTCTTTCTCGTTCTTCCGACTTTCCCCGTCTTCCCCACAGTAATATCATCCAAAATGGCTGCATCCATATATGCCACCCCACCGCCAGATCTGAGCAGCGAGGACACTGCTCTCTCCGACGTCTCCAACTCATCGACACTGAACACGAACCGCAACAGCAACAACACACATGAAGCCACAGGAGCAACATCCCGAGAAACAACAGCAGCAGCAGCAGGAGGGGGAGGAGGAGCAGGAGCAGAAGCAGGAGCCGGGGGAGGCGCAGGAGTGGGAGCCATTTCACCCGTCGAGCAGTTGGTCAAGCCAATGGAGCTGGAACTGGAGCCGCAGCCAGCGGGAAGCGGCACAACTGAGCCGGAGCCAGAGCCGGAGGAAGGTCAGAAGGATAGGGAGGAGGCGGAGGAAGAAGGGGAGGAGGAAGATGCTCACATGGCCACCATGGCGGCAGCCATGCAGCTGCAGCTGCTGGAGGCTCTGAGCGATGCGGCCAAAAAGCGACGTAAGCAGCACAACCCCAGTCGCCTGGAGGCGCTCAATCTCAGTGGCGAAGCTACGGGTCAGAGGCGAGGTGACTCCACCGTGGACTACGAGAATAAGCTATCCAAGATGTTCCTGCCCAAGTCCATTGAGCAGCTGAAGGAGACCTTCGAGCTGCTGCAGCAGCACAAGCAGGAGGAAGAGCAACCCGAACCGGAAGCAGAAGCCGGACCAGAACCTCAAGCCGAGCCAGAAGCGGAAGCCAGGGCAGACATATCAGAGCGAGCGAGTAAGGAGCGGGAGAATCCCTACCACACCTTCTGCAAGCAGTGCGGCGAGAACTTCGAAACTGAGTTCAAGCTGAGCCTGCACATGCTGCAGGACCACGGGGAGGATCGGGTAGGCGACCAGGACCCCGCTGACTTCCTGGCCTCCATCAAGGTGAAGCTCGAGAGGGCCGAGAGCCCTAGTCCGCAGCAGGAACACTCCATGCACATGCAGCCGCAGCAGCACGACCTGACTAACGGTCACGGCAAGGACTTGGAGCGCGAGCAGGAGCACTGGTTCCAGGCCATGCAGCAGGCTCAGGCGCATCACCCGCATGCTGCCCAAATGCCACCGGCGTTTCCCTTTCCCCCGGAGGCTGCACTGGGAGTGGGTCCAGCTGGTTACCTGCCCCTGCTGGGAATGTCCGGGTTTCCAGGAGTCGATGGCCTCCACCGACCGCCTTTGCGGATCTTCAACCCCGAAGCGTATTGCGAGCTGTGCAACAAAGAGTTCTGCAACAAGTACTTCCTTAAGACGCACAAGGCCAACAAGCATGGAATCTTCGATCCCGTCGGTGAGCCCAACGCCACCAACGCTTCCAGCCACCACAACAACAACAACAATAACAACACCACCAGCAGTAACAACAACAACAGTGGTCACCCCACCAATCCCGGCATGAGCTCCATGAGCCAGATGTTCCAGCTGCAGCGAGAGGCAGCTCAGGTGGCCAAGCAGGATCAGGTATCAGCCAGCGGTGGAGGAGCCTCTGCTCCTCCCGTGGCCACGGTGCACTGTGACATCTGTTCCAAACGCTTCACCAATGTCTTCGCCATGCGTCGCCACCGGGCCAAGCAGCACGACTCACTGCCCTCCGCTCAGGATTCGCCCAATTCACAGACCCAGACGCCGACGCAGTCACAGTCGCAATCCCTGCGCGGCAGTCCCAACGAGCCACCGCAGCAGACCATAAAGCAGGAAATGTCGCAGGAGGCAGAGCAGGTTAAGCCATACCAGTTACCCGAAGGCTTCCGCGAGGACTTTACCTTGGAGCAGGAGGAGCTGAGCTTTGTACCGCCGCCCCGGAAGCTGCCGTCGCACCTACAACAGCAGGCCAAGGAGGCCAACTTCAGTCCGGACAAGCTGCGTCGTCTGGGCGTCCAGTTCCCGGAATTCTACTGCGAACTGTGCCACCGCGAGTACGCCAACAGATACTTCCTGCGCACCCACAAGTGGAAGCGACACGGCCTGTTCGTGCCACCGGAGGACGTAACACCGCAGCAAGCCGGCAAGGAGGAGGCTCAGATGAGCGCCTGGCCCTTCATGCCGCTCAACCTGATGCTGGCCAAAGCCGCGGCAGCCTCCATGGATCAGCAGGATCTGGACCAGGATTTAACGGAGGCTGAACCCGACGCTGAGCAGCCCAGCAAGCGGATCAAGCTGGAACAGCAGGAGTCATCGCCGCCGGAGGGCTACGACGACGAGAAGCTGAACGGGTCGGTGGTGGGTCTGCAGAACCTCCAGAAGCTCCAGTCCATGCTGCAGCAACTGAACGACATCAACGGTAAGCGTCCGCTGCCGTGTCACCTCTGCGGCAGGGAGCTCGAGAACCAGTATGCTCTGAGGGCTCACTTAATGACGGAACACGCGGGCCAGATGCAGCTGCCGATGCCCATTCCCATTCCCCTGCCCGATCAGCAGGCGTCGCATCCCATGGCTGGCTTGTATCATCCCCAAACTCCGCCGGGTCCAGCGGCAAGGTCCTCGCCCACCGGCGATCTTCGCTGCCAGCAGTGCGATCGGGATTTCGCCACAGCCCAGGAATTCAAGCAACATATCGCTGAGGTACACATGGGTGGCCGGAATGGTGGACTCGGAGGCAGTCCCCTGCGCGAGGGCTTCTTTACCCCGGAACGACCAGTACCGCCGGCTGCTGGGGCAGGAGGAGCTGCTCCAGCCGGAGCTCCTCCAGGCAATCGTCCGGCGTACACCATCACGCCGACCAGTAGCTACTGCGAGATCTGCAACAAGGAGCTGTGCAACAAGTACTTCATGAAGACGCACATGCAGCGGATGCACGGCATCGAGATCGAGAATGGAGCCCAGATTGGCGGCGTGGTGTGCAACATCTGCAACAAGGAGCTCTGCAGCAAGTATTTCCTGCGGGTGCACAAGCACAACACTCACGGGATCATCGAGGAGGGCTCCCCGCTGCCGCAGCCACGGGGTCAGAACGGCGTCAAGATGGAGGCAGCCGCAGCGGCAGCAGCTGCTGCCGCTTCGCAGTCGCAATCACAGCCAGCGGCAGCTCAGCCGCAGGAACAGGAGATGAATGTCTCGCCGCCCACAGTGGAGGGAGGTTCCAACTCCAGTTCGTCCGGCACTAGTCACGAGGTGTGTCCGCTGTGCTCGCGACAGTTCCGCAGCTTCAAGTGGCTGCGCTCACATCTGATGAACGAGCACGGTTCTGCGGGAGTGGAACGCCTCCGGGAGATGGAGCCCACTCAGTCCTCCGGACGCAGCAAGCCCAACAGTCCCACGCTCAAGATACCCAACGGCAGTGGCAACGGCAACCCGACTCCGGCGGGAGCGGGAGCTGGAAGTGCCGCTCCCAACCTAGCCCAGGCCCTGCAGAACCTCAATGCCCAGCACCTCTTCGGCCAGATGCAGCAGCAGCAGCAACAGCAAATGCCCAAGATGCCGCCTCTGCCGCTGCCAGGGATGTTCGGGGAGCAGGCGGCCAGGTTCAAGGAGTACCAGTGCTCACTGTGTCCCTTCACCACGCCCTACTACGCCTTTCTCTTCATCCACGAGCGCTCTCATGCGCTGCTCAACAACGGAGGCGACGGCCTGGAAATGCCCATGGAGACACCGCCAACGCAGCCGGCGAGGAACCCCGGAAAGTCGCGCAGCAAATCCAGTAAGTCGGCAGCAGTAGTGGCACCTCCAGAGCCCACGGAACTCCCTGTGGAGCCCACCAATCTCAGCACTTCGGCTGCTAAAATCTCGGCATCAGCCGGATCCCCGGCCAACTCCTCCCCCAAGACAACCAGCTCAACAACTTCTCCCAAGATTCAACGCCGTCGATCTTCCTCGAAGCCCCCGACCACGCCCAACGGCCTGGCCAGTGGCAACAATGGAATCGGAGCCGGAAACGGAAGTGGTGGCCACCGCTCGGCCGCCACCTCGCCCTTCGAGGGCTGCGGGGAGCTGGCCAACGGTAGCGGGAAGCCGGCGAGCTACGCACAGCCGGATCGGGCCGAGGAGGCATATCAGATGCAGGCCTTCCACCTGCAGCCCGCCGACGCCGACTCGGAGATGCAGTTTGCGCCTGCCCTGGTCTACCTGCCGGTGCGGGTGCGGGCCTCGGAGTCGGCCACGCTCAGCTTCCGGCTCACACCGGCCTAAGGTGCAGCATGCAACAGGTGTATAGTGTTGCCAGCAGCAGCGTAAGTTACAACCCATAGTCACATTCCATAAATCTGTGGGGGCTTTGGTCCTCTAACAAACAGAACAGCCAACAGAAATCCTAGAAAAGCCACATGCATTTTCTAATTCCAAAGATATATTTTCGAATTTCAAAAAGTATTTTACGAGTTCAATTGCAATTTCCACTGAAGGTGCCCAAAGCCCCCCAGAGAACCACAGAAATCCCCACAAAATAGGTAAGCAAACGAAGTTAGGAACATGAACAAGACAAAATAGTGGAACTACAAAAGACTGAGTGCGCATATTAGTTGAGCTCATACTTAAACTTAAATATACAAAAACCCTTATAACAACAATAATAATCGATCAATATCTACGCCCAAGTTCACCATGTCCAACATGGCACTGATCAAGAAGTCTATAGCCTATAACTCAACAAGAACAAGTCCGTTTCAGCTGGCAACACTGTGCTAACCGTCGAAATAAGATATATATTTTGATAGACGCATGACATGGCATAAAGCATAACATACCGCAACCTATAACATATATCTCTAGTGATTAACTATCAAAGTTCCTATGCGTAATCGTAGTTTATCGTAAACGAAAGAACCGGAGTTCGTAGACGAGCAGGTGGAGTCGGAGGAGAGGAATCTAAATACGTACATAATGCATAAGCTGGACAGTCGGAGGGGAGGCGTAGAAGGGGGAAGGAAGCAGTGCTATATATGCCACTTAGGGGGATATATGTATATCGCAGTAGCAGCAGCATAAAATCAAAATTTAAATTATACACTTCTCATCTAGATATGGCTATTTGGGTTTTAGAATAGGGCGGACAGGTCCCCGGGGGATCCGAGCACGTAAAGGATATATATGCTACGATCATATATATAGGCATTTAAACGATACAATATGGGACAGCTTCAGCACAAACAAATTGCTCAAAGTCAGGATCTTTATAGCGAAGACTATACACTCTTAGGATGTTCTGAACGAAGGCCCCGACGGAGATCTGCACTCACTTTGATTGCCACACTCTCAATAGAGCTATATCCAAGGAATGTCTTCACCTAGAACATATATTTCCAGCGCACAATGTGTACATAAAAGTTGTTAAAGATATAGTTCAGATATCCGACAGAAGGGGGCAAGAGGGAGAACTAGCGCCAGATGGTAAACATTAAGAACATTTAAACAACTCAGGGCAAAAGTACAATGACCATTAGTACTTTTTTATACAAGAACATATTTAAAGAAAGCAAAACGTAAACAATTAAATTATTACAAAAATAATAAATTAAATATATATTATGAAACGTTAAAAAGATAACAAAAATGCTACCTCAGACGGACTTGAAAACAATAATTTAAATAAAACAAGAATTTATAGAGCAAATTCTATAAACATTAAAACAAGCAGCAGAAGAAACCCCAAAAGCTAAATAACATTTTTTGTAGTAACTTTACCTCAAAACAGGATTACATTTCGTACTTTATTCCACATATTCCCTATGATTTAATGAATTATTTTAAGTTAAGCATTCCAAAGATTAAAGACACAAACTAGTCGCAGAACTAAGAACCAAAGCATTCTAGTCAAACGTTTAGAAATAAACATAATAGTAATAATAATAACGATAACCCGAAGCCAAATCAGGTCCATCAACTCATCCGTGTCGGCGGCGATTCTCACAGATTATTTTGTAGTATTTAAGGAATTTGTTCTTCGGTGAGAGGAGCTGCCCGGGACGAGTTGATGGCTTCAGGACGAGTACAGGGACCGGCGAAGATTCATTTGCTATATTCGAAATTTTCTTTTTTTTAAAAACGTGTGTTTTTTAAAATGCTGCGTGCCTTTTAGCAAATACTTTGCCGAGTCCCGAGAAGCAAACCAACATTTGAGCCCCAAAAATCGAAATGAAAATACATATAGCTACAAATATAGATGGTAATTTTAATTTATACATTCTACTTAATTATTAGTTCTTATATATTATTTGAAATGTGTGTATATATGTACCAAATAAATGTCATGCAATTTGTATTTGTTAAACTTGAGTTTCTATTATTTTGTTCCAAATTTTTATTTCTGAATTCTGATTTCCCCCGGACAGCAAGACACCATTTACTATTATTTTTCACCCCGATGAAAGTGTGCCAGACTCGAGCCGCAGGCAGGGTTACTTATGTACATGTCAAGGTCTTAAAAAATCCGGATCTTCAACTTATTGACTGTGAAGTTGTCGCCGATAGGGGAGACCTTTGTTTCCTTTGTTTTTTGGTTTTTTTCGAGTAAGTTCCCATAGGGGACCTTCATCTTTCGGGGTGTTATATGCTGGTCCAACGCCTTGGCGGCTTCAATTATTAAATTGCCATTTAATTCAATTTGTCAACAATGGCTTGAGTGCATATCTGCAACTTGTTTAAAAACTAAACTCCCAAGCAGCTGGTTTTTCTTTTTTAAATATTTCCAAACAGCAGCAGCACCCTCATAAAAAAAAGAAAAACTGTTTCCGGTTTCTGGGACTCACACACACTGACCAGCAACCCCTGATTAGTATGTTTGCATTAAAAAATGCATCTATATGAATAAAAAAAAACAGAGGAATGCGATAACAAAAACCCAGCATGGTCATGTGAGGGTCAAGTTTGAGGGTCGGGTCAGCAGCTGCAGTTGTAAAAAATTCCAGTCGAAACATCCGAAAACCAAAAATCGATACTGTTGTCGCTATGCCACCGGCCTTTATTAAACGCAGCCACCCTCTGAATTTTCCTCTCGATTTTCTCCCATTTTTGGCAGTTAATTATTTGTCACGTGTCCATGCAAATTTCATCTCATTGATTACGGCCAGATATTCGATACTTTTCCGGCGTGTAGCTGCAATTAAAGATTGACTCAAGCAACAACCCCCAGCCAGGTTGCCAGGGGATGGATGGTGGTAGGCAAATCTGGCAAATATTTTTCCCAATTTATCCCGAAATATTTTCTATTGAATTTTTATGGCAATTTGGGAAAATCGTCTGCCAGCACAGCAGCTATTTTTAGGGCGCAAACAATTGACCAAAATGCAGTCTGCCCCGTGGGGTTTCTGCATCGATTTAAGGGTGTTCGCCGGCGCCGCCGCTATTTGCATGTTTAAAAGTGAACTGGAAAAATTGCAATTTATGAAAAATGTAATGAAAAGAAATAAGGAACAAAAATTGCATTTGCCAAGGGTGATTTAGGCGCAACCCCCGAAGAAATGCTATGCAAATTATTTCATTTTGGGCTCGAGTCTTGGCAATGGCTTTCCATTTATTTTATTTCTCTGAATTTTCGCGTGATTGCAACCCCCATTCCCTTCAAATGAGAGCGCACAAATCAAAAAAGATAAGCAAATATGTTTTATAAACGAAAAAGCTAAATAAATTTTACAACAAAAACCCAAAGACAACTTGCAACGTACCTTGAGCATAAATCAAAATTTTGTACGACCACGCCGGACGCAAGTCCGGCAAGGTCCACAGCAAAAACGACAACAAAATCAAAAATACAATTTTAGAGCGTTAAGCACAAAAAAAAACATTAACAAATTACACTCTTAAAAGATACTTTAGTTGTAGGCCTAAGAAAAAATAACAAAATACTTTGGAAAATAATTTAATTGATGTTGAGATTGAAATCAGAGAAGAAAGCGATGGAAAAGATAATGAAGGAAACACAAAGACGTGAAAGAGCGCAAAATCAAAAGCCACGAGCAAAAATCAAAACAAAATTAAATTTAAATTTACTATAAATAAAAAATCAAAACGGAAACAAAACAAAACATTTATTTAGCAATTGGCAAATGTATGAGATATATACACTTATATATCGATATATATACATATATATATTACATATATTTAAACAATTTTACTTTGTTATTCGTAAAACTATGTGTGAGGCAAAAATCAAAAGAAACGCAAGGCAAACTTGAACAAAATAATTTATATTACGATATAGTGAACATGTGAAAGAGCGGAGAATCAAAAACGGATGGAACGGAGGAAAAACAAAATTTTTCATTTCATTGTAAGTGAGCATTTATCAAAAATTGTATGTGTTTTAAATTGATTATATTAAATATATATACAAATACATATAAATAAATCTAAAACTGCTTCCACTGGGGGTGTCCTCTGGCAAGGGAGCCGGAATCAAGGAGTAACCTCTCCTGAGGCTCCTACAGTTCGCCTTCTGCGAAGCGAATGCACTCGGCTACACAAGTGTCATCATCTCGAGTTTTAAAAGTGCTTAGGTCGCCCTGCGATTCCTGTGATTCCCATTCAAAGTCGGCGAGGGACTTGTCTAAGCTGATTCTGCGACCCTTGAGACTGGAATGCGCCCCACACCACCCGCACAGCCCAAATCACTCCCAGCTAACATGAGGGAAATTTCAACTTTTCCGAGTTTTGACATTTGCTTTCAGCTTTTCAATATCTCCACGAGGATGCGGGGATGAACTAACAGCACTGAGAGCAATATTTGATCGTTATATTTGCAGATTTCTAATTTAATTCTTATTTTTATAAGTGGAGTTATCATAGCTTGGATTATTTGTTATTAAAGGTAAGATTTTATGCACAATCTTAACACCAGTTGGAATTTATTTTAAGGTTTGGTTATACTAAAAATTAAAATATTAATTATTAATTCTTTTAAAACAATTTAGCATTCTTGAACTACCTATTTCTGGAATTACAAATTCTACTTCTATTTCGATTTTAGAGCTAGAGTGGATTTATTAGTAAAAGTAATAAAGTTAAATCATTTATTATTTAATTTTTGACAACAGTTTTACTATTATAAAGAAATACCTGACACTTTAATCCAAATTTATTTCAGTGCATAGGTCAGAGGAGGCGGCAAAGGAAACTTAATCCTCCACCGGCAACTGGAGATGGTCCTGCCATTTTGCTTGTTGCTACCCTCTAAGCAGTTCGAGCATTGCGAAATCAAAGTATGTCAATATTTGTATTACATGGGACACTCACTGTAGCCGTAATGGGCAACAACAATGCCCGTGGAAATGTCTTATCAATAATTTTCGTTAAGAATGCGACGAAATCAATTCCGATCGGGGGGCTGGAGATGTGCGTCGGGCGGCGCGTGTTTCTGACAGCTCCATAGTTTCCTCTTGTCTAACCCCCGGCCAAAGTTTCACTTCCTGTTGCCAAAAAAAAAAAGGCAAGGAAACAAACTTGTTCATAATTTTCGGCCTGACACGGAGAGGAAAGAGAACATTTTTCGGGTGAAAACATCAAAACGGGTGAGTATTATAAATGTTCACAATATGTGAACGAACAGTTTGGAAGTTTTGGGTACAGTTTCTGGAGACTTTTAGCAGGCCAACATGAAAGTTTGTTTAGTTTGGATAGTTTGAAAGATCAACTAAGTAGGAATATATTTAAATCATATTTAAAATACATATAAGAATATATTGAAGACTTTAGAGAAAATCTAGATATCGTTTATTGCTTTTGGTTTATTTTCTGTTTTCCATCACGAAAGTGTCACCAGTATTCCTTAGACCTCAAACATATTCTTAAAAGAATACTATAACAAATTTACAAACAAATGTATATATAAAAATAAAAATGTATTTATTTTTCTAAAAACCTCCCTTTGTACTGTTCTGTTCTAATTAAAATCCCATCCTTTACCCATGTACATATCTGTGGACTGTCCATTGCCTCTAATGCCTTCTACATTGAACCCATCCATCAATGACAGCAATTGCTCAAAAACTTTGTGAATTAAATTATTGTTTTCGTCGTTCTTTTTAGATGGATTGTGTGTGGAAAATTAGTTTTTAATCGATTTGACAGAACTTCGCACGCAGGCCACACTGGTCACAAATTACAGGCCCGAAATACTCATTGAACGCCATTAAAGGCCAAAGCCAGGACATCGCCCACTTATTCCGCATGTGAACGAGTGTGTGTGGCAAAACATACACACATTTACGAGTAATTTCAACTCTCAATTAAATTGTTTAGGCGGCGCCAGGGGCAAACAACAATTTTTGTTGTCACCATATGCTTTGGAAACGCTTTCCATTTTCAGCTACATTTTCAATACCCCTTAAAAGGCGGCGACTGAAAGTATTTCGGTTTTCTGGAAACCTCAAAAACGTTTGAATGAATTGAAGTTGCGTTTTTCATGCAATTCTTTTAAACCTTTCAGCTTAGTTAATTTGGGTTAAAATTACATAAAATAATATTAAATCAATTTAATTTAAGTTACATTTAAAAACGAATTAAGCTATTAAAAGTTTAGGGTATTCTACATTTGAAACTATGTAGAACCTTCCTTGTGCTTTTATGGGACTTCGTTTCATTGACCGCTTGCCGCCGAGTCCTTGGAATGTGTCAAAAAAAAAGGAAACCCCAATTCTCGGGTGAACACAAACAACAGCTACAAACTTTAATAATTTAACTTATGGATTTTTTTCGGCGCTATTCAGGGAGCTGGGGTAAGTATTTGTTATTTCGTTTTCTCATTTTCCAAATGTATATCGCGGCTAGGGGGAGAAGGGAGCGGGGGTGAGTTTTTCATTTGTTTTCCCCCTGGCATATGCACATTAGTCCTGGAAATGCGGCAATTTAAATAAATGACGCAAAAGGACACGCACCAAAGACGAGTGGTGGCGGTAGGTTTCCCCTAATGACTTTTCAGAACGCAACTAAAATTGGTCTGGTTTTTCCCTTTGCATAAATTTGTATTGAAGTCTCGCATTTTTAACTGGAAAATGTTACCAAAGGGAAGAGAATTCTAAGGATATTATCTCTGATAAAAATTGGTAAAAAGTATTTTATTCAAATTAATATGGATAGATTATATTATAATATATTCCAGAGTCTTGTCAGGCTTCTATCTAAGACACTTAGCTTAAGATTTTAATTAAGTTAATCTTTATTTCAATTGAAAACTGTACTTGTAGTACAGATAACTGCACATGTATTTTATAATCATTAGAAGATTACAAAGTGTGGATTATTACAAAAATGAAACGATAATTTAACGAATCATTTCCTTGACGATTTGAGTTGACTTTTTAAATTTACAGAACCTAAAATTTTTGAGCAAGCATTCACGCGCTGGTGCTTAGACCCTCTCCATAAGGACTGAGGAGCTGCCGGAGTAACTGGCTGGGGACCGCCATATTGGTAAAGCCAGCTTTCCGGAGTTCCTCCTCCTCCTCCTCTAGCACAATGCAGTATTCCGTCCGATCCAGTACGGCATTGGCATCCCGCCGAAACAGCTGCACTGCCTGATAGGCGTCCCTCTTTACCTGCTGGAAGATCTCTTGAGTTGCTGGATCCATCAGATCAATATCCGGTTCCTTCTTGGGCAGCCTCTGGCTGGCCAGCTTCAGCTGATAGAGCAGTCGCCGCACGATGAAGCCGGCAAACTGTATGCGGCAGAGGTGCTCGACAAAGCGGTCTAACCAACGGTAGGGAAAGCGCCGTTCTACTTGCTGAAACACGATGTGGCACGTTCCACCTACCGCCAACGATTGAAACAGGACATGGAGCGCCATAGGCTGCATATTCTGGTCACGCCATTTGACCAGGTTAAGTTGGACGTGTAAGCAGATCTCCGTCAACATGGTGACCGCCACGATGATCACGCTGGTGACGAGTACTTTCTGGTGGTGACGCTGCAGCCAAAGGTCTAGGCTGGTTTTAATAATGTTCAGGGCTCTCATGGTCCGCTGGTACTTCACATGTAATTTTTAAGAATCTTAAATTTTTCGGGGATCCAATCTGATGGAAAATACTCGGCCGAATTGATATACTTTATTTAGTTTTAAATGTTGAACATGTTACAGAGATCATAATATAACACAAAAATATAAAAGAAAATTACTGTATCACTGATATAATTAAATACCATTTTATTGCTAAATGTTGAGTCTATGATTTAATCACTCTCGATAATGATCATTAGTTTAATCCTAATGAGTTCATTGGGTAATTTTCGACACACAATCCCTGGTCTTCGCACATCGTACACCCCGCAACCCTTATCTAAAGGATCTCTTATCTAACTTTGCCCAAAACTGCATCCCTTTAGTCATTCCTGTATGAAGCCAAATGAAAGGAGAAGTCAGCCCAAAAACACGGATTTATTTCAGTTTCAGTTGCGTTTTGAGATTTATTCCCCGCTAGTCCTGCTGCTCCTTTTGCCTCTTCAATTGGGATACACACAGCAGCCAGCTCATGGTCATGTGCGTGCGTTTCCAGCCAGAACTCCTTGGCCGGACTCTTTGAGTCCGAGTATCCGACTTCGGCTGAGGGGGAATAGGTTGAACGGGCGTTGATGAGGAATAAAACTTGCCGGCAGAAAGGACGCACACACGCATCGGTGTGTACTTGTACGGTTACGTTGTGGCAAGGACGAGGGGAAAGGACATCATTGGGCGTCCAGCGAACGAACGGAAGCAACAAGAGGGCAAACAATTTTTTTTTCCTTTTGGCATGAAAGTTGAGAGAAAAATAAGAAGAAAATTGTAATTTTCATCAAGCGAAAAAAAAAGTTTTTTTTGTATTTCATTTCAGCTTGACCTTAAAAGAAAATTAGATGCTCGTGTTGGGGATTCATTCATGTGTGTGTGCGCAGGATATATGTATCCTGCGTAAGCATGTGTGTGGCACATGCATGCGAGAGTGAGGCGGCTATCGAACGAAATTCCAAAATAAAAAGAAAAATTTAACGCAAAAAGGCAAAGTTTTTGGGGGAGTGCCGGAGCAAGGATAAGGTTGCCAGGATAACTGGGGACGGGAGCCGTGTGTGTGTGTGTGTTTGCTGAATGCTGCGGCAGTCTCTTCTCCAATTTCCAGCTGGCCAAGCGAGGGTGTCCTTTGAATTACTATACGTGTGTGTGTGGTGTGTGTGGGGGTTGGAGTGTATGCTAAAGTGAAAAGTAGTAAATTGAACTTTCTTCCTTCTCTTCCTCTCCATCTGCTCCTTCTGCTCCTGGTTTGTTTTTATATTTTTGTGGGCAATTTGTACTTTGTCTGCGTTCAGCACTTTTTGCAGTTGTGCTCCGGCCACTTTTCCACTTTTCTTTTCACTTTCATTTTACGGCTATCCGCATTTCGGATTCCGGAAAGGGAATTTCTGGGGATTTTCTTTGCGAAATTCATTGGTCATTCGTTATTTATCGCTTTGCAAATTAAAGTTGAGCCGCACCAAGCTTGCCAAATTATTTGTAGTCATAAATATTAACCAAGAATCCCCCCAACTATCATTAATTAAAAGCTGATAAGCAGATAATAAATTGAAAAATCTATCAAAGGTAGCACCATGTCTCAATACATATGTACAAATTGCTGCTGATGGAGTAGAACTCATAATGTCAAGATTGACTTGACAGCAACAGAAATAGGGCCAGTTTGGGAATTTCTTTGTATGAGAAGGGGAAGAAAAAAATTGTGTTGTCATTACGGGAGAAATTCGCTGTAATCAAGCTAAATATTTTTATATGAACTCTTAAATTTAAAATAAAAAAATTTAAAATTAAAAGTAATTAACTTCGTTTGTGAACCTTTTTCATCACATATCATTCACAGTTGGAGATATATCCACATTAATACATTCCATACCTTTTAGTACCAGCTTTAGTGATTTCAAATCCCCTGAGTTTAGAAACCACCCATACTTACAGGTAGCTATGGCTAAAGACACTTCCCTGGCATAGCAAGGACTCTCCTTAGCAATGTCCCACTGTATGTATAAATGATGACAATAAAATTGCTTCGCCTGGGTCTCGCCTCCTCAGGCGTGTGTGTGTGCGTGTCAGTTTGTTTGGCAATCAGCCATGACAGCCAGGAATACGACCACGACTAGGACTACGACTTCGATGACTACGAATTCCAATTCCCGGCCGAAATCTACCCCCCTCGCCGTCACTTTCCCTGCAGTGATTTTGCAATGAAATTCGATGGCTCCACCGGGGAGTTGGGCCAAAATAAGCCTCATTATGGAAAATCAATAGAGACGAACGTAACTTTAGACTTTGCCAACTACAGAAAGAAATGGAATTGGAAGGAGGGGGCGATGAATAGGAAGAGTGACAAGAACACGTAGAAAAATAACTAAGATGATAATAAGAATGTGTTGTGGAATATGAAATAATATATAAGAGTTACCTCTGTTTATGGAGTATTTATAATACGTTCTAAGAGTTCAAAGTTATACAGGGATTTTAAAGCTTATATACAGAGCTGAACAGAAAAAGCACTAAGGTCTTAAAATATCTTAAAATATCTCTAAAAGTAAGAAATATAAGGTTTCCAAATTCAGTGAAAAAAACAAGATAGAGTATCAAATGTAGTGAAAAAAGTTTAATTTTTTTATAAATACAATTTGGTAACATTGTTTTGCAACTGTTTTATGAGATTTTAAAAACCCATTTATAATCTCTATCATCCTCTAAAGTAAAATATATATTACAATTTGTTTGTTACTTATAAAATGCGATCCTTTTCATTAAAAAATTTCTTAAAAAGTTAATATAAGAGTTGTTACATTTCGGAAACAAGTATATAAACATATGAATTGGGACTCAGATTTTAGGATTCAAAGTATGTATTTTTCTAATTATTTATTATATTATATTGTTTTCGGTGCATTTTAATATTATGGGCTACGCATTAAACAAAATTTCGATACAACTAGACTCAACCCAGCCACCCACTGTCACTCCCCACCAGACCCTACCAAAAAGACACAACAAACAAAAAAAGGAGGCAAAAACAAAATTAATTAATTTATGTCCCAGCCGGAATTTTCCATGGCAATACTACACACACACACACACATAGCAGCAGCGACAACAATCTATTGATACAATTTTTCCAATTTCAACGCTTGTTGTTGTTGGCTTACTTGCTGTTGACAACAAGAGGAGCTTGAGCAACAGCAACAACAACAACAAGGGACTCATTACAAAAACATAATAACAAAATAAATATTGAAAGAAATGGCATAAAATTATAAAAGCCTTGTCCACCACAAGGAAAAGTGCCAGCAACAGACCGAAGTGAAAGTGGAGAGGTCCACCCGATCCCTCGGAAAACTCGGGAAAACTCCGCCCCCAAAGCGCCAATAAATTTTATGCACTATCACACGCACACACACTCGCACACACATAAGCCGCTTAAGGGAAAAGCCAGAGCGGGTGTTGTGTGTGTGTGGTCAGACTTTGAAAGTGTATCAGTGGGGGAGTTTGCATTATTCACGTAAAAAAGGAGGGCGCAAAATAACCGAAAATAATAATAATAAAGAACCCTAACCAATGACTTTTATACTTTTATCTCAGAGTTTGCGTTCAGCAGAAACTTTGAAGCAGAAATACATCAATAACTGCAGGGCCAGAGATAAGATAAATTTCCTTTAAATCTTCTAAAGCCAGCCTAGGTATCTGACAGATACTAGAAACCAAACACTACATATATAGTGCATAGTATGTTATTAAGTTATGAATTATAGTATGTTACCAAATAAAGATATAAACTATAAGGCAAGGGAATATGACATCAACTAAAAGATTCCATGTAAATCCTTAAGAAAAATAAAATAATAATTAATTATTTAAACTTAACTTATTTAGGGATAAATAAAAGTATTTTAAAATTAAAATACCTTTCCATTTTTAAAAGGTAAAAACAATTGAGAAATTGTTTTATTACTTTGTGTGTAGAATAGATAAAACATAATTGTGTTCACTTATTTTTTAAATATTACTATAAATAAAATTAAAATACAACAGTAGACCCTCAAGCAAGGGCCAGCATTTATAGATGTTGAAACTAACCAGGCGGCGCGTGTCTTGATTTAAAAACCATATATTCAACCCAAACTCACACGCAATTCAGCTACAAAAAGAGTCAGTTTTAACACAAAAAAGCCACGGGAGTTTTCTTATCTTTAACACCCCAGAAAAATACATATAAAAAACCCGGCTGCGGACCCTAAGCCGAGGGCAAATACAGACGCGTGCGCCAATAATATCAGAATCGAATAAGTAAACAAGATCCATAAAAAGTGTAAGATACTACCGGCCTGTATCGGATACGTGTGTAGTTTGTGTTTGAGTTTGAGTTTGAGTTTGCGGCACGGGTGGGTCGGGGTTTAAAAACCATTTGGACGGAGACCCTCCAAATTCTGGAATCGTGGCAGCTGCTCTCTGAATTGTGAAATGTGAAATCCACACGCGTGCGAAGCGTGTGTGTGTCCGTGCCCCCAAAACGTTGTCAAAGGAATCGACATAAATTTCATTAGAGTTTACAGCTCCGTGGCATTGTTGCACATGGAAAAGGGTTGGACATTTGTCCGAAATATCTCCCATATCTCCGCTGTCGCTGCCCCGATGAAAATGTGTAAAATCTAGCCCAAAACTAAAGGGGGTCACCAAATTACTTTTGAGCACAAATGAAGCGAACGAAAGTGCAATGTGAAATCCGTACATAGACATTGGAAAGGGGTTAGGGGCTATAGGGTAAGCGCAGGGGTAAGTGCCGCCGCGCTGAACCCTTGCCCATTGTAAAATTGCAATTTTCTATGGATAATGCGAATTTTGCAACAAAAAAATTTCTTGACATTTTCCGCAAAAATTCTCGGCGGGTTCGGAGGTTAGGGCCGGGGCAAAAAAGGGTCACCCAAATGCTGCCGCTCTTTGTGTAAATAAAGGATCAGCGCGAATGCAACCAACTGTCACACGTCCCTGTGAAATTAATAAATTACGTTTTCTCGTTTTTACTTTTTCGCGCAAAAAAATCTTGCCAATTTTTGAACCCAAAAATAGGGGAGGAGGAGGGAATTTAATTTTTTCGGGTGCACGAAGGGGTTGTGCGACACATTAACTGAGCCCATTAATAAGCGTAGCCAACCCCGGATGACACGTGGGTCAATGTCGGCCGACCCGAGTCCTGGCAAGGACGACAGGCGGCGCGAAAATGGGTGAAAAAACAACAATAAAGAAACCCAAAAAAACAGCGCAAAAAATATAGTAAAAACTACGGAAGCCCGTTATGATGCTCACTCGATTTGAAATTGGGATTTTTCAATAAATTGTCACAAAACCTTGGCAATTCCTTCTTTGTTCGCCAGGCAATAATCCTCTTAACTGCAGCGACTGTCGCAAAATTGTGACAAAGGCGCAACGGCGCAATGAAAATGTCGGAAATAGGGGTACCAGTAGCCAGTATTAAATACTAGCAGTGCCCTCTTTTCCCAGGGACTCTTGTTAAATAAATGAGATTTAAGGCGGAACAATGGGGAGAAGGAAGCCTCCTTGGATAAGCCCTAACTAGGAAGGACCATATGAGTGATTACTTAAGCAACAAAACTGCACGACAATCTTACCTTATAAAAAATAAAAATATGAAATATATTTAAATAATTGAGTTACATCAAATTGGCATTAACATTTTGATTATTTCAGACTAAAACTATTTATTGTTACCTCAAAAAACCTTCGAGAGACAATAACTACGTAGTTTTTAAAAAGTAACCACCAAAAACAGGTCAAAATTGTTTTCAAATTTAAACATATACATAGTAAACATAGTAACAAATAACATTGGTACGAAGAAGATAATGCTAAGATACCTACCAGGCTTTTCTGTGACTTACAACTGGTTTCATCTTTTATTTTAAGGACGTTGAAAATCATCCCCTAGGATATGTAACTGAGATCTGCACGAATATTCACCTTTTTGGCACGGTATTGCAGTACCGCCGGGATTTCGGCCCAACTAAGTAATAAATTTAACATTTCTTAATTTAGCAAGTTTAAAATATCTCACTTAATATTTTTAGCTTTAAAAACAAATTCCGTATGTGTGAATCAACAGGAAGCCCACATAATTTACTTTTCTCATCCCGATGAAGATGGAATGCTTCATGTTAATTTTATTGCCTGTGTACCAACATTATCAAATTATTATTAAATAATTTATTATGCAAAATTCGTGACTAAGAGCTCTATTGTATATGCAGTGATAAGTATAACGATTGTATTTGAAATAAGTACAGGTAAAAGGTTAATTAAAACCTAGGTACTGCTTAGACTAGACTCAAACCTAAGCGTTGCCTCGCACCGGTCTCTTCAGTGTAGGAGCAGCCGTGTGCAAGGGCCACACTGACACTTGTAGTAGAGCTGACAAAAATAGATTATTCCCACTATACATTTTTTATTTTTTTACTTTTGATTTTTCTTGAGTCATGTCGTTATATTGATATTAAGTAATTTTAATAGTTCAATTTTTGTTTTTATTTTTTTGCCATTGTCATGTTTGTTACACATTTAATTTGTGTCATATTCAAATATCTTTATGTAAAAATGGTCGAAAAATGAGTGACACTTATAAAATCGTACATTATTCGCGTTAAGAAAATTATCAAAAGATTATCCAAATAATAATAAAATTTTATTTTCAAAACATCGATAGTATAAAAAAGTATGTTCCAAAAAAATAGTTCCAAGCATCGATAGTATCAATATCGCACTGATGTTTTACCACCACTAACTTGTAGCCAAGGTCCCACTAATATGCAGTAAAAATTATTATTATTATATTCCGAAAAATTCGAAACGAGAGCGACCAGACAGCTTTGTTTGGACTGAATCCAGCCCCCCGTAATTGTCACACGATCTTCCCCTGAAAAAGAAACGAATCAACATGGTGGTTGGGTGAGTGCCGATGCAATTGTTTGCAACTTACGTAAGCCTGACACGAGAATCGAATCTTTTTCAGATTTCTGCTGCGCGGCGGTCTGCTGGCCGGAACCGTCTACTACACCCGCAAGGTGGGCATCTGGGGCGACACGGACCAGACGGACAAGCTGTACAACCAGATCAAGGCGGAGCTGTGTCCCTACGTACAGAAGGCGAAGAAGCAGCTGCCGTTCGAGGTGCCACAGCTGCCGCGGACCGGCGAGTTGCGGTTCCTGGCCAAACACTACTACAACGAGGGCGTAAAGAACACCTTCCGCTTCATCCACATGCTGCCTTGCTACGCGGGACGCGGCCTCAAGAAGGCCAAGGACACGTTCGAGGACTTTGCCAAATCCCCAGCGATTACTGGAGTCAGCCAGGAGACCAGTCCGGCGAAGTAATGCCAGCTAGCTGGCCACTTCGCTCTTCAATGGGAGGCTGTTTTCGTGTTAGCTCATAGTTAGCTTATTGAATAATGTCTGTGTAATATTTCCTCGATCCGCGCTCCTGCGGTTCCGCGACTTGAGCTCTTCTGAGACGCATCGAACTGGATATCTTCCAGTTTATAAGAAAAATAAAAGTAATTACGTTTTAAGCGGTAAGATCGCCCTGAAATGTTGAAGTAATAATGTTTGGGGATGGAGAAAAATTTTGATTTTAGAACTACAAAGTAATTTATTGCATTTCGGCAGTGCCTCTATATGGATGAAAAAAATTAGATCGTTGCAAGATAAAAAAGTCATTGAAAAAACATTTTTAACTATAGGAAAACTTGATAAAAAAAAGTATAAGAACCAAAAAAGTTCAGTTAATAGTTAGGATGGAAGGTACATATAAGGCCTAATCATTATAATACGGAGTTATGGAACGTAAAAGAATTTTTTGTCATTAATCATACAAATTAAATACTTAAACATTGTTTTTTATTATCAAAGTTTTTGTTGTGTAGTAAACGTTCATGTGATATATATATATATTTCGATTTTAGAACTCTAATTTTTTTATTTTTTTTATATTTTAATTAAGACTAGAAGACTTAAGAGGAATGTTTCAGTTCCAAGAACTTTTTTTTAAAAAAGGATACACTCATTGCAATGCTTAAGCAGCGAAGCTTTCAATATTTTATTTGGATTTTGAAATTTTAGTTATGAATAAAATATACAAAATATTTGCATATTAAAAAGACCTTTAAAATTATCAAATCAATGTCAAATTGAACACAATATTCTTGAGAAAACTGCCACCTTGTTCCTTTAGCTGATCAAATGTGGTCGTTGGCCCCATAACTTGCGTTGTCTCCGAACTTTGAGTTATTTCACAGCAATAACATGGCAAGGACAGCAACAACAAGAGACACGTGAATCCATTACGATTTGGCAGGCAATTATGTGCGTGTTAAATCCTTCCAACAATAAAAGTAACAACAGCAACTACAATACACATGCAGCAACAGCTATGAAAAGCCACGAAATGGGCTTTTAATGCAAACGATTTTTTGCTTCAATTGCACGCACGGCCAATGTGAATGCTGAGGGCGCTTAGCGGATGAAACTCTTCTGAAGGAAATTTCGATGGCTTCACAAAGCTTACGGAAACGGATATAATAAGATCTCTTCAGAACGAAGACTGCACACAAGCCAAATGCTTTTCAAAAAATAAAAGATCGTATCTCTTTTATATTTATTCTATACAAAAGTACAACTTGATAAAGAATGAACAAATTGACTCCAGTTGAAAATTCCAGGTCCTTTCCACTTTCAATGGACTCCAGAGAGTTGCGCGTACCGCCATTTTTGTTCCCCAAGAAACCTAATGTTTTGGTATGTTTAGAAGCGAGAGCCGTGGCAGCAACAAGCCGACTGGGTCTGATGGTTGTCTGTCTACCTGTCCCGTCGCGGAACCCTTCCGACGACTGCCAGTCTTTTGGCCAGGTGAGACGACAGTCGTCGGCCTGGCTGTTTGGGTCTCGAATTGCCCCAAAAGAGCTTTAAATAAACAAACTAATAACAGAAATCACGAGGAGGTGGCCCGGGTGCCAAGGAGCCAAGGTGGAATAGGGACAGCAACTGTCTCCCAAATGCACCGCATACCCGTATTCTATGGCAACCGCGCCAGCCCAAAACCCCGTGGATGTATAACCCGAATAAACAAACTAATAAAATGGGGCCCACATGAACGAGTCCACGCGAATCCGCGAGTCCTGGCTCAGAGCTGCCACGGAGGCGACCAACAACACTCGGGGAGCACACAAATTCCATACCAATACTATATAGCTGCTATATACATATCTATACCCCAAAAGACTGAACGCCGAGCAACAGCCAACCAAAAAAATCACCAAAAATCGACGAGAACTGAAGGGAAAAGCAGCTCAAGTGGAGCAGTCGCTCCGCTCCCATTTTCATTTCCATTTCCTATTTCCACCCACAGTATCTCTTTGTGTGGTGTCCCCAAAAAAGGAACCAAACCAAACTAATCCATAATCCGTCGAGCAGAGCTGAATGCACTTGCAAATTAGATAACCAGGAGTGGCTTTCTGGTGGCACTTCCTGGAATTTCCAACTCCATTGGGTGAGTATATGTGGATAATTATCAGGAATCTGTCAGAAGACATCAAGGAAAGATTGGAGAAAGCGGGGAAGATTGGGGAATTATAGATAAACTTGAATTAGGTATCTATATGCTCTATTCTGCCTATTTTCGATCCATAGTTATCAGGATTGCTGAAGATTTTAAATAAATTCAGAAATAATGCCGAAAAGTGTGCGACAAAAAGTTTTAACAGTGCCAAAATATCAGATACTCCTAATATCCTGTCTAAAATATATTTTAGCACACTTTTAGCACCTTTCCAGTTGATTTAAAATCTATTAAGATCTTTATACATTTTTAATAAGTAATAACCAACGTTAAAGAGTCCTTACAGGCTCTCAGAGTACTGCATATGTATATTATGCAACGGGAATAGAGGATTTCCCACAGACTTACACCAATTCGCATAATCATGTCCGAAGCTCTCCAGGAGTCGCTTGCCCGCATCGAACTATTATGAAACTCGAAGGTGGAAGGTGCCACACGCACGGCAACGGGCCAGGGTCAGGGGCAGGGCCAGGTGCCAGTCCAAGTGCAGGCGCCGGTACAGGGTCAGGTGCCACCGAGGACGACACCTGCAACGGCAACGGCGGCAACTCATGCCAGGCGCCGCCAACTGCTCTCCATGGCCAAGTGCCGCAGTCGCTCCATACTACTCAACGATGAAGCGCCCACGCCGGAGGCTGCCTGCCCTGCGCCAGCTCCTGCTCCAGTTCCAGTTCCAGCTCCTGCGAGTCCCTTGCCACAAGCCCAACAACAACAACAACCGCAACAACAGAACTACTTACCTCAAACATCTTTGCTGAAAATCGAACCGTTCGTTCCTAGTTTTAATCAAAGACTACGCCGGCGTCCTATTGGTCGCTCCCATAGCACCTTAAGCCACAATGCCGTCCAAAAGCGACCAGTGCAGCAGCAGCTCCAGATTCCCCAGCAGCAGCAGCAGTCGGAGCTCCAGGTTGGCCAACAGCAGCAGCTCAAGCGGAGCTATGCAGCCGCCGTCCAAATCCGCCAGCAGCACCAGCGGAATTTGCCACGCGGTGTTGGCATTCAGCGTCAGCGTTCCAAGTCCACCTCCTCCTCGGCGGCCTCCAACAACTGTCGCCCGGTCACAGCCGCTGCCACGCCCAACACTTTGGTGGGCAGCACAGGTGGAACGCTAGTCAGTGGTGCCATAGTGACACCCCAGCCGAATGGCATCTGCCGGATCCAGCGTCTGGCCAAGGAGCGTGAGGAGCTGCCCGACCGCATAAATTACGACCGGCGGGGCCTGACGGCTATTCCCATCTTCGAGCAGGAACCCAATTTGAGGCTGCTGTCGCTGCAGCACAACCTGATCAACACCTTCCACATACCCAAGGAGCTGCCGCCACCGCCGCCGCCTCCGCCGACGGTGCCTACTCCTGCAATGGCCACACCGAGGGAGGGGAATAATAATAATATCAAGCTGGGAGGTAAGTATTCGTATCCAAATCATAGGATGGGGATGCCTGCTTATCCATAATAAAACCATATGGGAATACATCAACTATAAAGATAATGAAAAATTTTTAAATCTTTTCGAACATTTTTTATTTTTTTTATTTAAGAATACAACAACACTAATGGAAACAAACAACTGCCGGAGGGAGGACGCTCTGGCCTACGTGGCCACCATCCCGGAAGACTCACCCGCGCCATGACCAATGCCGGAAATCCGCACAGCCACCGCCTGTCGCCGAAATCCGGCGGTAGTCCAGGATCAGGCAGTCCGCTGACTACTCAGGCACTGGCCATCAATGGAGGCGGCGCCGCCGGACGGTCCAAGCTGACCAAGAGGGGCTACAACTACGGACAGGCGCAGCTCACACCGCCGCCGGCATTGAGGATGCGTTACGGTCTGGAGAAGTCCAAGAGCTTTGTAAGCAGCAGTCTGCAAGCGATGAAGCACCAACAGCAGGTGATACAGCGTCGGGCCTTTCTCAATGCCAACAGAGGAGGTGGTGTGGGTCTGCCTGGAGGAGGCGGAGGTGGTACAGGCTGCAATCTCCTACAGAGCTGCGACGAAGGCAGCGCCCTGCACAGCAGCAACCTGTCGCTGTGCGGCGGCTGTGGCGAGGAAGAAGAGGCTCCCAGTGTAATGGCCTCTATTTCGGCCCTAGACCAGCTGAGCATCAAGAACAAGCAGCTGAGCCTGAGCGCCAGCTACGGGAGCATCTTCCAGCAGCTCGTTTTCCTGGATCTCTACGATAATCAGATCGAGAGGATAGCCAACTTAGATGGCCTGCCTTCGCTCTCGGTCCTGCTGCTTGGCAAGAACAGGATCACGGACATAGGGGGTCTGTCCTCTTTGAAGGACTCCCTCAGAGTTCTGGATCTGCATGGCAACAAGCTCACCAGTCTGGGCAGTCGCATCAACTGCCTGCAGCAGCTAAAGTCGCTGAATCTGGCAGGAAATCAGATCCGTCAGATCAACCAACAAGACTTTCTGGGACTGCGCTGCCTTAGGGAGCTAAATCTGAAGAGGAACAAGTTGCGGCGAATCAATGGCTTCCAGCACCTGGTGGCCCTGGAGAGGCTGTGGCTGTGCCACAACGAGCTGCACCGGGTAGACGACATGGCCAGCATCGCGAGAGCCAGCCGTCTGCTAGAGGTGACAATCGAGAACAATCCCGTCTCGCTGGCGGGGGACTGCGTTTCCTTCCTAGTCTCGTACCTCCCGCTGCTGCAGTCGCTTAGCCAGATGCCCATTACGGAGCAGGTGCGTCGGGCGGCCCTGGCCTGGCGCCAGCACAAGGAGCAGGCACAAGCTGCTCCCGGGAGCTCTGAAGCCTACCAGAGCATTCGCCGAGAAGAGGTAATATCCAATGCGCGCACCAACTGGGAGCTGCTGCGATCCCAGCAGACTGTTGCGGGTCGTCCCAAAAGCCGGCTGACCAGCGAGCTGGCCAAGATCAACGAATCCAACGAAGGTCCAGCCACCGAGGAGGTGGAGACGGAGTCCGAGGAGTCCCAGCAGCCCAAGGAGCTGATGGACGAGTTGCAGGCTCTGATAAAGTTGCCTCCTATAGCAAAGAACTTGCAGACGCCGCAGGAGGAGGATGGCGGCTCCTCAGAGGCCTCTAGCCTGGGGCCCAATGTCGACTCCTGCTCCAGTTGCTACAGCACGGACAATGAGGAAGGTGTCAAGAACAAGCCACAGACCCCACAGATGGACGAAAACTGCAATAAGCTGGGTTTGGTGGAGAAAAGTCCACCGTCACCCGTCCCAGCTCCTCCTCCGGGGTCTTCTCCATCTCCAGAAGTCCCAAAGGTGACACCTCCGCCTGTGGTGGCTTCTTCACCATCGCCGCCTGCTTTGACCTTGACGCCACCGGCTGCTCCTGGAACTCCAGTGCCCGGCGCTGCGCTTACTCCGCCACCAGTCGCAGTAAACAATACCCTGCCAGTGCCTGCCACAACATCGTCCAGCAACAGTCGTCCGGCCAGCAGCAAGCAGCGATCCAGACACGCGCCCATCACCCAGTTGGGATTGCAGATCAACCAGAGAGGGGGCGGAGGCGCATCCTCCCGACGCTACATGGCTGGTAGCTTGGTACGGGCCCAGACAGTGAGCAGCAGCACCAGCAACAGCAGTAGCTCAAATAGCACGGGTCGCGGAAAGGCCTCAAACAATGGCCTCACTCTGGTGGCCACACAAACAAAGGCGTCAACAAGCGCTTCGTCTAATCAGTCATCAGCGGGAGCCGGTAGCAGTACAGGACCAGCGGGAGCAGGAGCAGCGCCATCTGGAGGAGCAGCATCCGCGCCCACAGCAGCCATCACTGTGTCTAAGCCCACCGCCGCCGAACGGGAGAGAGAGCAAGGCGGCGATTATCTAATCGAGATTTGTGGAAGATACTTGAACATCTACGGCCAGGGAGCCCTTCGCTTCATCGACAAGCAGTGGAATCCCGCCAAGGCCAACGACGTGCACACCCTGAACTTCAGCTACATTAACTTCAACAGCATCGTCTGTGTGCTGGGGAGGATCAAGGTGCGGTTTCCGCACGCCGAGCACTTCGTCTTCCGCGAAACGAACATCTCCTGTTTGGGACAGCTGAATGGACTGGCCGAGCTCCAGGGGCTGAGCAGCCTGCTCATTGATGCCGAGGGAAATGGCATCACCCAAAAGGAATCTTGGCGAGCATACGCCATCTACAGGCTCTCGCACTGGGGTCTGAAGCATCTCAACGGACAGGAGGTCACTGAGGCCGAAGTGGAGGCTTCCAATGCGATGTACGTGGGACTCTCCGATCTGGTGCTGTGGTCCATGCCGGAGGTGATGCTGCAGCCGCTGTTGGCTCGACTTCGTCTGGATGAGACCTGCAATGCCAGTAAGCTGTCGCCAAAGGAGTGGCTTCTCCGGCCGGACAACAAATCCCTCCGCCTGGTGGTTGGCAAGGAGGCGCTGCAGTGGAAGAAAAACGCCGGCGGAACAGTGTCTGGGGCGACAGCCTCATCCTCTATGAATCCGGCAACAGAAGCGGGAACCACTGCCATGGCGCCCAGTGCCCGAGATCGGGGCCGTCAGCACTTTGCCTTCCTGCTGGAGAACACCTGCAACGCTGTGGAAAAGCTGCACAAATTGGAGACGCTCTGGCCGAGCATGCTCCTGGACATTGTGCGGAATACACTTTTGGATTACGCCCAACTGGACGTCTACCTGCGCAACCTCATGTGCGAGCTAATGAAGTGAAGTGAGGAGAAATATTTAGTCATACTCTGGCTTCTAGATAGAGACGCACTGATATAGAGCAAATCATTATATATATTCCTATGATCCTAGGCATTTACATGTGTCCACGCGACCAATCCTGTAAAGCAGCTGCTTACAACTAGTCCAATTTTTATAAATATTTAACATTAAACATGATTAATTGAGTACCAAACTAAAATGGCTCACACCGGAAATGCAATCGGGCGGGTTTAACCCACAATCCAAAATCCTCCTTAAATCCTTTTGGATTCCTCCGCCACAATCCGTTTCTCTTAACAACTAGGATAAAAGTGAATTCCAAAGGGAAAGCATATTTACGAATTTTAAGCTGTCCTCGTTTAGGAAACTGTATTTGGTTTTAAATTGTAAGCTCTTCAAAAGGGAAAGAAATCATTTGTGTTATTATTTTAAGCAAATCATGCCAAATCTTTAACCAATCTTAGGAACTTTTTCAAGTGTTTAAACTTACGTAAGTTTTTTATAGTTTTTGGTCAGTTCAAGTTTCTTAGGTAAGGCTCAGCTTAAAGTTCACAAATAATCTGAGGATTCTAAAAATCTAGCCACTTTAACTTACATAATTCTACGCCCGTGGCAGTACCTCCTCATCGTCGCCACTAGTGGCCGGCTTCTGCGTTTTCTGTGCCTTGTCCACATAAATATTCAGGATTGCCTCGATGCCCGGATAGAGCACGAAGTTGGTGGTCCTTATTTTCTTGTCGATAAGGTAGGATGTTACCGATTCCGTATTGAAGGCAATGTCCAAGGCATCGCTATGCGTCACCTTGTCAAGCAGCGTGCGCTGCACTTTGATCACACAGTTCTCAAACCCGTTTACCTTGATGCTCAGATCCAAATTGTAAGCAGCATCGATGTCCGGCCACCGTTGGGCCAGCACGTCCTCGCTCCACTGCAGCTCCTCGCTGGCGGGATTCAGTCTGCCTGGTATGGCCACAAACTTTGACCACAGTTCGGAGGCGAAATGGGGAGCCATGGGTGCTAGCATTATGATCTGTGCAGCGAAAGCTCGCTCAAATTGCTTGCCATGCCGCAAAACGTGCTTTGGTGTGCGCTGGAATGGGTATTTGATCAGCAAAGATCGAGGTAACTGAAAATCTGTTAAGCAGCTTACTCTCAGAGAGTTGGTCAGTCCCTGCATCTTGGAAATAGCCACGCTGAGCTGATGTGCATGGCGGTAGTTGAAGGTAGCTCCCTTCACATAAAAGTTACGGGCATCGAAGAGCTTGGCATCTTCGGCTAGGAATTCCTCGCTGTTTACATCAACCTCCGGTGCGGAGGTGTCCTCGCGAGCCGCCTGGAAGTCCTGCAAGGTCAGCCAAAGGCGCTTCTGCCAGTTTAGAATGCCAGGAAAGGCTGTAAAGCAGTGCAAATGTCGACATTGTTATCACTTATTACTAAGAAACTCACTGGCACTGGACCAATTGCGGTGAGAGGTGGGCGCCACATCGGCCAGGATGATCAGTCGGGTGGTGTCCGTGCCGTATTCGTTGAACATGTCGCTGGGCTCCACTCCATTCAGCTTCGACTTGGACATCTTCTCCCAGCCCATGACCACGGGCTCTTTGTTTTCCTTCAGCACCGCCTGGTTCTTCTTGACGTTCACAATCTCAACCTCCGATTCGGGCACATAGCGCCCGCTGCCCTTCACTCGAAAGGAACGACCCATGACCATGCCCTGGACCAGCAGGCGTGAAAAGGGTTCGCTAGTGGGCGACAAGCCGCAGTTGTGCAGGAAGTGGTTCATAAAGCGGGCATAGTACAGATGCAGCACGGCGTGCTCCTTGCCCCCGATGTACAGGTCCACGGGCATAAACCTGTTGGCCAGCTGGGAATCGAAGATGTGCTCAGAGTTATGGGCGTCCAAATAGCGAAGATAGTACCAGGAGCTGTCCACGAACGTGTCCATGGTGTCGGTTTCTCGTCTTGCCCCTTTTTCGCCGCACTTGGGACACTCGCAGAGAAAGGCTTCCTTTGGTGAATCCTTAGGCGGAAGCGTTACTGGCAGCTGCTCCTCCGGCACCGGCACTGCTCCGCACTTGCTGCAGTGGATAATGGGAATGGGAGTGCCCCAGTAACGTTGTCGCGAGATCAGCCAATCCTGCAGCTTTGAGGACACCCGATAGCCGCCAACATTAAGCCGTGTGGCGGCTTGCAGCACCTCTTTTCTCAGCAGTTCCCAGTTGCCCGGGTTAAGGGTAGCCTCCTGCTCGTCGTTGCAGCTGAATGCCAGTCCGTAAGACTCCCACAGATCCTTGTCCTCGGAGCGGAAACTGGGCGCTGCCAGGTAAACATCGCACTTCGCCGGAAAGTTCACTTCGTCGCCAAAGACAACGGGCATCGTGGTGCCCGCAAAGGGGTTCTCCACACTAAGGCCACTGGCGTCCTTCAGCTGCGACAGATGATGGTTGCTACGGAGCACTAGGAAGGCATTGGGATCCTTTAGATGCTCTGGATGGGCGGTCCAAACCCGTAGCAGTCCGGAGGCCGAGGTGAGCAGAGTGAAAGCGTGCCCGTCGCAATCTCCAATCCAGTGCCGCTGCAAGTTAATTATGTCCCGCCAGTCACGCAATGTTGGATCTTCCAGGCCATCCAGCAGCTGCTTGGCGTAGGCACTCGTCCGTATAAACCACTGACGGAGCAGCTTCTTCTCCACCTTTGCACCCGAACGCCAAGAGCATCCGTTGGCGTCCACCTGCTCGTCGGCGAGCACGGTCTTGTCTACGGGATCCCAGTTAACGAGCGCCTCGTTCTGGTAAGCCAAACCGTGGCGATGCAGCATGAGGAAAAGGTGCTGCGTCCACTTGTAGTACTGCGGACTACAGGTGGATAGCTCGTGGTTCCAGTCGAAGGAGCAGCCCAGCCGCTTTAGCTGATCCTTCATCTGGGCAATGTTCTGTTCCGTCCAAGAAGCGGGTTCCACACCACGCTGATTGGCGGCATTCTCGGCGGGCAGGCCGAAGGAATCCCAGCCCATAGGCTGGAATACGTTCTTGCCGCACATCCGCTGGAATCTGGCCACAGAATCGGCGATGGTGTAGACGCGTACATGGCCCATGTGGAGATTACCCGAAGGATACGGAAACATGGATAGCACGTAGTACTTGTCCTGTGCCTCCTTGGGGTTGAACTGGCCACCGCTGAGCTGATCCCGCCAGTGCCCCTCAATCCGGTGTTTTACATCGCTTGTTAGCTCCAAATTCTGCGAATTAAATAAGGTTCAATTTCATTCTAGCTTCTAATTACCGCACTCACCTCAGCTCCCGTGCAGCTTTGGGTGAGCAAGCGACGCCAACTGCTCAAATAAAACCCCCTCCAGGGAATGATACATTTTAGAGTCTGCATTCTGGAGCTTTTAATTGATTAAATTGCACATTTCCTTCCACGGCTATTAAATAACAAATTCATAAAATGCAACAGTCGAACAGCTGTTTTCTCTGACAGAGCTGCCACTTCGTTCGCTGGGTAAAAGTTTGTTCCTGAAATTTTTGGCGGGAAGCATTCCTGACTTACTGGCAAGACCGCGCCCAGGGCTGCAGTTCCGATAAGTCGCGCACTACGGCAACTTATCGCATTTTTCACTCGATTTTCGTCTAGGTGGCAACGCCATCGCTGCATTTTGCGAAAAAAGCTTACACGTAATTTTCACAGGGTGGCGAGGCAGTGAAAAAATCCAATTGAACACGTTTTACCAAGTGAAATTGACAAAAAACCATTGAGGGACATGGGTGATTCCTTGGAGAACACCGACACCTCGGTGGATCCGGGCGTAAATTTGTCCATAGCCAATTACGACGCATTTGCCAACTACCTTCGCAAGACGGTGACCATTTTGCTGCCTGAGGAGGATGTTGTTTCTGCATCTCTGAACACCGCTCTGGATGACCCCGTTAACCAGGAGACCATACGGAAGTTCCTCTCGGATCCGCAGGTGCAGGCGCTCTACGTCCAGCGGAACTGCATTAAAGGTAGGGACTACAAAATCTTATCTTGTGCCTCGCTGGCAAACTTGGGGCGAAAAAGTGCAACTGCACAAAATGGCGTCTCGTTGGCAAAGATAAATTTTTCGAAAGACAAGCTTTTGTTGACTTAAGAAGCTGAAAATGTTAGTTTAATGAGATTAAATGAATCATTCTAAAGTATGCTTGCTGAATTCGTAACGAGTTTGTTAAAAATCAATTTGCCAGATGGTTTTGTTGAATTCCAATAAGAAAGTCTTGTGGTTTCGCATATTGACTGTCGAATACCCTACCATTGTTAGAATGCATGAGCGAAATAATTGAAGTATGGCACTTACTGCCAAATTATTATTTTAATCATTTTTATCGATCTTTACGCTTACATAAGCATATTACTCCACTTATTCGTTGATCATTCTTGAGAAAATTACCCTAAATTGCATATTTGAAATAGTCTTTATACTGTTAATAGTGTATCTATTCCGACATTATGCTACAAATGCTTTTAATATTACTGGACTGGTTAATTTTGTATATCATTATCAACGATTTTTCACATATGTGCACCAATATGTTAAGAAAAGTCATTATGTCTGCTAGAAGGGTATCAAAACAAGTTTCTGCGCATGACGTCAGCCCATCTGACTCACACTCCGATATCGATAGAGCGATAACTTGAGCCGAAACGATAACTGCAAACAGCTGTGCTGCCGCTTGCCGGCTTCCGTTTGTTTATAAACAAAGTATGAAAAGCCGCCGACAGCTGTTTGCCGGCACAGCAACAAGTTTGTTTACGGAAGCGACCTTGGGGCTGCTGATTCGTTGGCTGTTCGTTGACTCGCTCGCGACTTTGGTGCCGACATTGACATTGACCGAAGGCAAGGTAATGGCACTGGCTCTGGCACTGTCCCTGGCAATGGCAATGGGAGTGTTCGTGGCATTGGCGGCAGGGCCACATGTGTGGGGGCAATGACAGCGCCAAGGTCCAGCCTTGAGCGTACGAATTTCGAAGGTTTTTCCTTGGCCGTTGAATTTCCGGAGGTCGAAGCCTTGATAATGAAATGATGTTAGTGCCGTGCCAGTACCATTGAGCACCAATGCCAAATGGGCCGTGTTAAATGTGGGTGAGTGGGAAGAAGTTGGGTCAGTCATGTGTTAGTATAAATAAAGCTGTATTATAAAGCTTTGCTATACGAAGTATGTAAGGCAGTGGGAGAGCAATTTGTATATTAACACCTTTTTTTCTCCCGAACAGAGGATGGCGAACAGCCAGCCGAGGGTGAGGAGGAGAAGGAGCAAGTAACCTACCAGATCAGCAACGATGTCCACTTCACCAACAGCCGAATGGCATCGCTGGCATGCATCAAGCGGGGTATGGTTGTGGAGGCGGACAAGTCGATCCACTCGCAGCTGCGACTGATTAACTTCTCGGACGGATCGCCGTACGAGACTCTACACGCGTTCATCAGCAAGTCCCTGGCACCCTACTTCAAATCGTACGTCAAGGAATCGGGACGCGCTGATCGCGATGGCGACAAGATGGCTCCCTCCGTGGAGAAGAAGCTGGCCGAACTGGAGATGGGACTGTTGCACCTGCAGCAGAACATCGACATACCGGAGATCACGCTGACGGCCCATCAAACTGTCAACGTTGTGATACGGAAGTGTTCGGATGAGGGTCGCAAGGCCAAGGTAGCAGACTTTGGCGACAAGGTGGAGGATTCCTCGTTCTTGAATCAACTGCAGACCGGCGTCAATCGTTGGATTACTGAGATCAAGAAGGTCACGAAGCTAAACCGTGATCCGGGCTCGGGAACTGCCCTGCAGGTGAGCGAAAAGAGGAAAAAATAACTTAATATTAATTCGATGTTCTTATTCTTTAGGAAATCTCCTTCTGGCTGAACCTGGAGCGTGCCCTCTATCGCATCCAGGAAAAGCGCGAGTCGCCTGAGGTGGCTCTGACTCTGGACATTCTTAAGCACGGCAAGCGGTTCCACGCCACAGTTTCCTTCGATACGGACACTGGCCTAAAGCAAGCTCTGGCTACCGTAGCCGATTACAATCCTTTGATGAAGGATTTCCCCATCAACGATCTTCTGTCGGCCACTGAGCTCGAGAAGATCCGGCCGGCTGTGCAGCAGATCTTTTCGCATTTGCGCAAGGTGCGCAACACCAAGTACCCTATCCAGCGCTGCCTCAAGCTTATCGAGGCCATCTCGAGGGATCTGTCGCAGCAGTTGCTCAAGGTGCTGGGCACACGACGTCTGATGCACATCCCCTTCGACGAGTTCGAGCGCGTGATGAACCAGTGCTTCGAGATCTTTAGCTGCTGGGATGATGAGTACGATAAGCTTCAGGGTTTGTTGCGCGATATCGTGAAAAAGAAGCGCGACGAGCACCTAAAGATGGTGTGGCGCGTCTCTCCGGCGCACAAGAAGTTGCAGACGCGCATGGAGCATATGCGCAAGTTCCGGCGCCAGCACGAGCAGCTGCGCACAGTCATCCTGCGCGTCTTGCGTCCTAACAAGCCGGCCGTTGGCGATGACGGCAGCGCCGTTGAGACCAAGCAGCCGTACAGCCTGGACGCGGCCGATGCCAATGCCATCGAGGAGGTGAACTTGGCTTATGAAAATGTCAAGGAAGTGGACTGCCTGGACATCACCAAGGAGGGATCTGAGGCCTGGGAAGCTGCTGTCAAGCGCTACGAGGAGAAGATTGGTAAATATTGAAATTCAAACTAATTCGTTGGGTACTTAAACTCTCCCTCACAGATCGCGTGGAGACCCGCATCACGGCCCATCTGCGTGACCAACTGGGAACGGCCAAGAACGCCAACGAAATGTTCCGCATCTTCTCGCGCTTCAACGCACTCTTCGTGCGTCCGCACATCCGTGGTGCCATTCGGGAGTACCAGACTCAGCTCATTCAGCGCGTCAAGGACGACATTGAAGCCCTGCACGAAAAGTTTAAGGTGCAGTATCCGCAGAGCAAGAGCTGCCGCCTGTCCTCGGTGCGAGATCTGCCCCCGGTGGCCGGCTCCATTATCTGGGCTCGCCAGATCGACAACCAGCTGACGATGTACTTGAAGCGCGTTGAGGATGTGCTCGGAAAAGGGTGGGAGACTCACATCGAGGGCCAGAAGCTTAAGGCCGATGGCGATAGCTTCCGCGCAAAGCTCTCCATCTCGGATGTGTTCCACGAGTGGGCTCGCAAGGTGCAGGAACGAAATTTCGGCAGCACTGGCCGCATCTTTACCATCGAGTCGACCCGTTCGCGTACCGGACGCGGAAATGTCCTGCGCCTGCGGGTCAATTTCCTACCGGAGATTATTACCCTGGCCAAGGAGGTGCGCAATATCAAGAATCTGGGATTCAGGTATGGATTAAGTAACTTTCTCTTTGGGGGAGATATTGTACGTGATTTATTATCCACAGAGTTCCACTCACCATTGTGAATAAGGCGCACCAGGCCAACCAGATTTATCCGTATGCTATATCCCTGATTGAAAGCGTTCGTACCTATGAACGCACTTTGGAGAAGGTGAGTTTAATTTACTGAAGCCTGTAATCAGACGAATTCAGGAAGAACACATAAAGAAAATGCCAATATGGGACAAAAATTGCCAGATAACTGGAGTACTTTTCCAAAGCAAAATATATTTAAATGCTTCAAAAGTAATTAAATATTTGAAATAAGATGAGAAACTATGGGGATTCGTCTGAGATCAGCCGTAAACCAAGGACCTTATAATAACAAGAAAAAACTTGCAGAAAAATGGCTTAAATATGGCATTTGCATTGGGTTATTATAAGGTCCCTTGCCTATACATCATTCATTCAACACCCTTGCCCAGCTCTTACAAACCACAAATACACACACTTGTCACTCTCAAGATGTCACTAAAGCATAAGTCGCTCTATTCTCTTGCATCGCTTTGTTCCTGGCGTGCAGCTTGAATTTTGATCATACCACCGCACACTTTGAACACTTTAACCCTTACACTTTGTACCCATAAATGGTCACCTTAGTTTTAGATATCCGCTCTTGAACTAAACCAACCGAAACAACCAACAACCTTTCTTTCATGCAGCTTAATAATAGGAGTCTAGCACAAAATTCTGTATTCAAGGTAGTGTCGTTTTTGTCTCCCCAAAAGTTGTTGTTTATTCCGTTAAAATCGTATATCTGCAACCTTTATTTGGTTTTCTAGTTTAGTTTTGTTCAACTCCTGCATGTCAATAAAAAGTCACATATTTCCATCCTTGTTAAGCCTTACGCTAATAAAATGTCTCTGATTTAGATCGAAGATCGCGCCAGCATTGTGCCCCTTGTGGCAGGATTGCGTAAGGATGTCCTCAACCTGGTCTCCGAGGGTATCGGTCTGATCTGGGAGTCCTACAAGCTGGATCCTTATGTTCTGCGTCTGTCGGAGTGCGTGACGCAGTTCCAGGAGAAGGTAAGTCCGCGTGACTTCCTTAAAAAAGTTTATTTGCTAAGCTGAACTATAACGCCCGCTAGGTTGATGACCTGCTGGTTGTGGAGGAGCAGCTGGATGTGGACGTGCGTTCGTTGGAGACATGCCCCTACAGTGCGGCCACCTTTGTGGAGATCCTTTCGAAGATCCAGCACGCCGTGGACGATCTTTCGCTGCGTCAGTACTCCAATTTGAGTGTGTGGGTCACCCGTCTGGACGAGGAAGTAGAGAAGAAGCTGGCCCTGCGTCTGCAGGCCGGCATCCAGGCCTGGACGGAGGCTTTGACTGGCAATAAGAAGGAGGTGGACACCTCTATGGACACGGATGCTCCAGCCCAGCCCACACATAAGCTGGGCGGCGAGCCGCAGATCCAGAATGCCGTGCACGAGATCCGCATCACCAACCAGCAGATGTATCTGTATCCCTCCATCGAGGAGGCCCGCTTCCAGATCATGCAGCAGTTTTTTGCTTGGCAGGCAATCGTTACCTCGCAGGTGCGCCTGCAGAGCACTCGCTATCAGGTGGGCCTGGAGAAGCCCGTCTCCCAGACGTATCGCAATTTGCTGACCAAGCTGCCCGAGGGCAAGATCCTGGAGAATGCTTATGGCGCAATCGAGCACAAGGTGGGCGAGGTCCGCAACTATGTGGATGAGTGGCTACGCTATCAGAGCCTGTGGGACCTGCAGGCCGACACTCTGTACGGTCGCCTGGGCGAGGATGTGAACTTGTGGATCAAGTGCCTGAACGACATCAAGCAGTCACGCACCACCTTCGACACGTCGGATACCAGACGCGCCTATGGACCCATTATCATCGACTACGCCAAGGTGCAGGCCAAGGTGACGCTGAAATACGACTCTTGGCACAAGGAGGCTCTGGGTAAGTTCGGCACTTTGCTGGGTACCGAGATGACCAGCTTCCACGGCAAGGTGTCCAAGTCGCGTACAGATCTGGAGATGCAGAGCATCGAGGCGGCCAGCACTTCGGATGCCGTGAGCTTTATCACCTATGTCCAGTCACTGAAGAAGGACATGATCGCCTGGGACAAGCAGGTGGAGGTGTTTAGGGAGGCTCAGCGCATCCTGGAGCGCCAGCGCTTCCAGTTCCCAAACAACTGGTTGCATGTGGACAACATTGAGGGCGAATGGTCGGCCTTCAACGAGATCATTAAGCGCAAGGACACGGCCATCCAGACGCAAGTGGCGAGCCTGCAGGCCAAGATCGTGGCCGAGGACAAGGCCGTTGAGACGCGCACCGTTGACTTCCTCAACGATTGGGAGAAGACTAAGCCCACGGGCGGCAAGATTCGTCCGGACGATGCCCTGCAGCAGCTGCAAATCTTCGAGAGCAAGTACTCTCGCTTGAAGGAGGAGCGCGACAACGTGGCCAAGGCCAAGGAGGCGCTGGAACTGCAGGAATCTGCGGTGCCCAACAACAGTGCAGAGCGCATGAACGTGGCCCTGGAGGAGCTGCAGGATCTGCGGGGCGTTTGGGGCGAGTTGTCGAAGGTGTGGACTCAAATCGACGAGACACGCGAGAAGCCCTGGCTGTCCGTGCAGCCGCGCAAGCTGCGTCAGCAACTGGAGGCCATGATGGCGCAGCTGAAGGAGCTGCCCGCCCGTCTTCGCATGTACGAATCCTATGAGTACGTGAAGAAGCTGATCCAGAGCTACATTAAGGTCAACATGCTGATCGTGGAGCTCAAGTCGGATGCCCTAAAGGAACGTCACTGGAAGCAGCTGACCAAGCAACTGCGCGTGAATTGGGTAATTTCTGACCTGACTTTGGGCCAAGTGTGGGACGTGAATCTGCAGAAGAACGAGGGCGTCGTTAAGGACATCATCCTGGTGGCCCAGGGCGAGATGGCGTTGGAGGAGTTCCTCAAGCAGGTGCGCGAGTCCTGGCAAAACTACGAGCTCGACCTGATCAACTACCAGAACAAGTGCCGCATTATCCGCGGCTGGGACGATCTCTTCAACAAGGTCAAGGAGCATATCAACTCGGTGGCCGCTATGAAACTGTCGCCGTACTACAAGGTCTTTGAGGAAGAGGCGCTCACCTGGGAGGAGAAGCTGAACAGGATTAACGCCCTCTTCGACGTATGGATCGACGTGCAGAGACGTTGGGTCTACTTGGAAGGCATCTTTTCGGGCAGCGCTGACATCAAGACACTCCTGCCGGTGGAGACATCGCGGTTCCAGAGCATTAGTTCCGAATTTCTCGGTCTCATGAAGAAGGTGACCAAGTCGCCCAAAGTAATGGATGTCCTGAACATTCCCGCTGTCCAGCGATCTCTGGAACGCCTAGCCGATCTGCTCGGCAAGATCCAGAAGGCATTGGGCGAGTATCTGGAGCGTGAGCGTACCTCATTCCCGCGCTTCTATTTTGTGGGCGATGAGGATCTGCTAGAGATCATTGGCAACAGCAAGAACATTGCTCGTCTGCAGAAGCACTTCAAGAAGATGTTTGCCGGCGTAGCCGCCATTCTGCTCAACGAGGAAAACAACGTCATTCTGGGCATCTCGTCGCGCGAGGGAGAGGAGGTGCACTTCATCAACCCGGTGTCCACCGTAGACCATCCCAAGATCAATGAGTGGCTGTCGCTCGTAGAGAAGCAGATGCGCTTCACCCTGGCCTCGTTGCTGGCTCAGGCCGTGCAGGATATCAAGCAATTCCGGGATGGAAAGATCGATCCCCAGGCATACATGGAGTGGTGTGACAAGTACCAGGCCCAGATCGTGGTTCTGGCTGCCCAGATTCTCTGGTCCGAGGACGTGGAGGCTGCCCTCCAACAGGCTTCGGAGAACAACAACGCTAAGCCGATGCAGCGTGTCCTTGGTAACGTTGAGAGCACTCTGAACGTGCTGGCTGATTCGGTGCTGCAGGAGCAGCCTCCGCTGCGACGTCGCAAGCTGGAGCATTTGATCAACGAGTTTGTGCACAAGCGAACGGTGACTCGAAGGCTCATTACCAACGGGGTGACCTCGCCCAAGTCCTTCCAGTGGCTGTGCGAGATGCGCTTCTACTTCGATCCCCGACAGACGGAGGTTCTGCAGCAGCTGACCATCCACATGGCCAACGCTCGCTTCTTCTATGGCTTCGAGTATCTGGGCGTGCAGGATAGACTGGTGCAGACCCCGCTGACCGATCGCTGCTATCTGACCATGACACAGGCGCTGGAATCGCGCCTTGGCGGCTCGCCCTTCGGACCTGCAGGAACGGGAAAGACAGAATCCGTAAAGGCGCTGGGCAATCAGTTGGGCCGCTTCGTGTTGGTCTTCAATTGTGACGAGACCTTTGACTTCCAGGCTATGGGCCGTATCTTTGTCGGCCTGTGCCAGGTGGGCGCCTGGGGCTGCTTCGATGAGTTCAATCGTCTAGAGGAGCGCATGCTCTCTGCCTGCTCGCAGCAGATTCAGACTATCCAGGAGGCCCTGAAGTACGAGATGGACAGCAACAAGGAGAGCATTACAGTGGAGCTGGTGGGCAAGCAGGTGCGCGTTTCTCCTGATATGGCCATTTTCATTACCATGAATCCGGGCTACGCTGGACGCTCGAATCTTCCGGATAACTTGAAGAAGCTCTTCCGTTCGCTGGCCATGACCACGCCGGATCGCCAGCTGATCGCCGAAGTGATGCTGTTCTCTCAGGGATTCCGATCCGCGGAAAAGCTGGCCTGCAAGATTGTACCCTTCTTCAAGCTCTGCGACGAGCAGCTCTCCAATCAGAGCCATTATGATTTCGGCTTGCGTGCCTTGAAATCCGTGTTGATCTCTGCCGGAAATGTGAAGCGAGACCGCATCATGAAGATCAAGGAACAGATGCGTCAGCGCGGCGACGAGAACATTGACGAGGCGTCCGTTGCCGAGAACTTGCCCGAGCAGGAGATTCTAATTCAGTCGGTGTGCGAGACCATGGTGCCCAAGCTGGTGGCCGAGGACATTCCGCTGCTCTTCTCACTTTTGAGCGACGTCTTCCCCAATGTGGGATACACACGGGCCGAGATGAAGGGTCTGAAGGAGGAGATTCGGAAGGTGTGCCAAGAAGATTACCTGGTCTGCGGCGAGGGTGACGAACAGGGCGCTGCCTGGATGGAGAAGGTAAGCGGGGGGTCTAACCATTCTAAAAATCGATTTATAGGGTGAGACTTTAAAAAGGGTGGAAAGTAGATATTCAAAAAAACATTAGTTTTGCCAATTCTTTAAGATCTTTGCAGTCCAAAAGATTAATTGGATTACTTAATTTAATTAAATATAAAGCATGTAAAATTACTTTCCGCTCTTTATGGTTTTTTGCCACCCGAATAAATCGTGAAAACTAATCGGGCATGATGTGAAATCCACTTGTAATCCACTTCATATAACTATTCGCTTCACACATGCTTACTAACCGTCAGGGACTCGGCTCCACCTGGGTGGACAAAGTAACTAATACTCATACGAAAGGATGCACATTGCCATGCTAACAATATTTGTGCTCTCCTAGGTGCTGCAACTATACCAGATCTCCAATCTGAACCACGGACTCATGATGGTGGGCCCATCGGGCTCTGGCAAGTCCACCGCCTGGAGGACTCTGCTGAAGGCGCTGGAACGCTTTGAGGGCGTTGAAGGAGTGGCCCATGTCATCGATCCCAAGGCCATTTCCAAAGAGGCCTTGTACGGTGTCCTGGACCCCAATACGCGCGAGTGGACCGACGGTCTGTTCACGCACATTCTGCGCAAGATCATCGACAATGTGCGCGGTGAGATCAACAAGCGGCAATGGATCATCTTTGACGGCGACGTGGATCCCGAATGGGTGGAGAACTTGAACTCCGTGCTGGACGACAACAAGCTATTGACTCTGCCCAACGGTGAGCGCCTCTCACTGCCGCCCAATGTGCGTGTAATGTTTGAGGTGCAGGACTTGAAGTTCGCCACACTAGCCACCGTTTCGCGTTGCGGTATGGTGTGGTTCTCGGAGGATGTGCTCTCCACGGAGATGATATTCGAGAACTATTTGTCGCGGCTGCGCAGCATTCCCCTGGAGGACGGTGACGAAGACTTTGTGGGCGTGATGAAGCCAGCCAAGGACAAGGAGGAGGAGGTATCGCCCTCGCTTCAGGTGCAGCGGGATATTGCTCTGCTACTGCAGCCCTTCTTCTCCGCCGACGGAATTGTGGTGCGCACTCTTGAGTACGCCATGGACCAAGAACACATCATGGACTTCACGCGTCTGCGGGCCCTCAGCTCGCTCTTCTCCATGCTTAATCAGTCTGCACGAAACGTGCTTAACTTCAATGCCCAGCATCCGGACTTCCCCTGCTCCGCTGACCAGTTGGAGCACTATATTCCGAAGGCCTTGATCTACTCCGTCCTCTGGTCCTTCGCTGGTGACGCCAAGCTAAAGGTGCGCACCGATCTAGGTGACTTTGTGCGCAGTGTGACCACGGTTCCGCTGCCAGGAGCCGCCGGTGCTCCGATCATCGATTTCGAGGTCAACATGAGTGGCGATTGGGTCCCCTGGAGCAACAAGGTGCCCGTCATCGAGGTTGAGACGCACAAGGTGGCCTCACCGGACATTGTGGTACCAACCCTGGACACCGTGCGCCACGAGTCGCTGCTGTACACCTGGTTAGCCGAGCACAAGCCTTTAGGTGAGTAAAATTTTAAGTTTCTTTCGAGGTACTAACTTATGGAACACCCACCCACCCTCAGTGCTCTGCGGTCCACCCGGTTCTGGCAAGACAATGACCCTGTTCTCGGCCCTTCGTGCCCTTCCTGATATGGAGGTGGTTGGCTTGAACTTCTCGTCGGCGACCACACCGGAGCTTCTGCTGAAGACCTTCGATCATTACTGCGAATACCGCAAGACGCCCAACGGCGTCGTTCTCTCCCCTGTGCAGATTGGCAAGTGGCTGGTGCTGTTCTGCGATGAGATCAATCTGCCGGACATGGACAGCTATGGCACACAGCGCGTCATCTCGTTCCTCCGCCAACTGGTGGAGCACAAGGGCTTCTACAGGGCCAGCGACCAGGCGTGGGTCTCGCTGGAGCGCATCCAATTCGTGGGCGCTTGTAATCCGCCTACAGATCCCGGTCGCAAGCCACTCTCGCATCGGTTCTTGCGACATGTGCCCATCATCTACGTGGACTATCCTGGCGAGACATCGCTGAAGCAGATCTACGGCACGTTCTCACGGGCCATGCTGCGTTTGATGCCGGCCCTGCGCGGTTACGCCGAGCCCCTGACCAATGCCATGGTCGAGTTCTACCTGGCCTCTCAGGATCGCTTTACGCAGGACATGCAGCCGCATTACGTGTATTCGCCTCGTGAGATGACCCGCTGGGTGCGAGGCATCTGTGAGGCCATCCGGCCGTTGGATTCGCTTCCTGTCGAGGGTCTGGTACGCCTCTGGGCTCACGAGGCTCTGCGCCTGTTCCAGGATCGATTGGTGGACGATTCGGAGCGCCGATGGACAAACGAGAACATTGACATTGTGGGACATAAGCACTTCCCGGGTATTAACCAGGAAGAGGCTCTGCAGAGGCCGATCCTCTACAGCAACTGGCTGAGCAAGGACTACATGCCTGTGAATCGCGAGGAGCTTCGCGATTACGTGCGCGCTCGGCTAAAGGTCTTCTACGAGGAGGAGCTAGACGTGCCACTCGTGCTGTTCGACGAGGTTCTCGATCACGTGCTCCGCATCGATCGTATCTTCCGCCAGCCGCAGGGTCACCTGCTGCTCATCGGAGTTTCCGGAGCTGGCAAGACGACGCTCTCCCGCTTTGTGGCCTGGATGAATGGCCTGTCTATCTTTCAGATCAAGGTGCACAACAAGTACACCAGCGAGGACTTCGATGAGGATCTGCGCTGCGTTCTGCGTCGCTCCGGCTGCAAGGACGAGAAGATCGCCTTCATTCTGGATGAGTCAAATGTGCTGGACTCGGGCTTCCTTGAGCGCATGAACACGCTGCTGGCTAACGGCGAGGTGCCCGGATTGTTCGAGGGCGATGAGTACACCACGCTGATGACTCAGTGCAAGGAAGGCGCCCAGCGTGAGGGTCTCATGCTGGACTCCAGCGACGAGCTGTACAAGTGGTTTACCCAGCAGGTGATGCGTAACCTGCACGTCGTTTTCACCATGAATCCCTCCACCGACGGACTCAAGGATCGTGCCGCCACCTCCCCGGCCCTGTTCAATCGCTGTGTGCTGAACTGGTTCGGCGACTGGTCGGACTCAGCCCTGTTCCAAGTGGGCAAGGAGTTCACAACTCGCGTGGACCTGGAGAAGCCCAATTGGCATGCGCCGGACTTCTTCCCCTCCGTTTGCCCTCTTGTTCCAGCCAATCCCACCCATCGCGACGCCGTGATCAATTCCTGTGTGTATGTGCATCAGACGCTCCACCAGGCCAACGCTCGGCTGGCCAAGCGCGGTGGACGCACCATGGCGGTTACTCCGCGTCACTACCTAGACTTTATCCATCACTTTGTCAAGCTATACAATGAGAAGCGCAGCGATCTGGAGGAGCAGCAGCTCCATCTCAACGTAGGTCTCAACAAGATCGCCGAGACCGTGGAGCAGGTGGAGGAGATGCAGAAGTCGCTGGCGGTGAAGAAGCAGGAGCTGCAGGCCAAGAATGAGGCTGCCAACGCCAAGCTGAAGCAGATGTTCCAGGATCAGCAGGAGGCCGAAAAGAAGAAGATCCAGTCGCAAGAGATACAGATTCGACTGGCTGACCAGACAGTGAAGATCGAGGAAAAACGCAAGTACGTGATGGCGGACCTGGCCCAGGTGGAACCGGCTGTCATCGAGGCACAACAAGGTAGGTTCTTCGGGCCAAAATCGGATAATGGGCGGGACCTTAGGCTAGCTAATCTAAGACTTAGGTGTTCCTATACATTTTTGACCTCAGAATCTCTTAGAAATCGATATATTACTCACTTAATCTATTGTTAATGCCGTGTTTGATTGACTCCACCAAAACCCGCACACTGTTCTCACGGTCGCCATCCTCACTCACCCACCTCCTACTCCAACAGCCGTTAGCTCGATCAAAAAGAAACACCTGGCCGAGGTACGATCCATGGCCAATCCCCCGGCCGTGGTTAAGCTGGCCCTGGAGTCGGTATGCGAGCTGCTTAACGAGAGTGCCACCGACTGGAAGGCCATTAGGGGCATCCTAGTCAAAGACAGCTTCATCTCCTCGATCGTTAACTTGGAGACTGACAAGATCACGTATGCAACTCTCTATCTCTCTGTAGCATCACGATATCATCCAGCACCTCACTTCACCCAAACAAGCGATGTCTAAACCCAAACCCACCGGATTAATCAGTCGATCATTGAATATATAATCAACCCATTCGTCCACCATAACTACAATATACTCTATAGATACATATGTACAAGTAACACCAAAGCATACGCAATGCACTGGCAACACTCAACCTACCATAACCCCTTAATAATACCTACTCTATATCTTGAGATTTTGTGATTAAGTATGGCTGACGTTCTGTTTATGTAAGCTAAAAACAGGAATCCCAAGGGGGAGATTAGTTAAGATATAGGTTCAGCTTTGAATCCATTCGGCTTGCCGAATTCTTTGTGTTTTTGCAGGAAATCCCTTAAATTTGAAATGGTTTTGGAAATAACAATCATGATAATAACAAAACTCTGCAAGGACAGAAAATAACAATTTAGAAGTTCGATATAGTAAATCGATTGGAACAATTTCAAAAATTTAGTTGTACAACAGATTTGAAATAAAAAGGGGTTGGATATTTGAACGATAATATCGGAATAGACAATTTCCATATATTTAATATCGGACCAATTTAAAAAATGTAACTTTCAAAATGTTTTAACCAGACGACGCGTTGTAACCCTGAATCAGAACCAGGACATATCGGTGGGGTTTAGTCATTAACTTTAGATGGTAAACATAGCCTAATCTTTTAATGATTGTTGTGCTCAAACGTACATGTATATTAATTCTGATCCCTCATGTTAACACCAATCAATCAACTAACCGACGACGTGCAGCGGTCAAGTCTATACGCAAGCAACAGCTCGTTGAGGTGCGGACCATGGCTAACCCGCCGTCAGTGGTCAAATTGGCTCTCGAATCGATCTGCCTGCTGCTGGGCGAGAATGCGACCGATTGGAAATCGATCCGCGCCGTGATCATGCGCGAAAATTTCATAAATTCAATTGTATCTAACTTTGGTACAGAGAACATAACGTAAGCATGAAACCAATTTATACAACACCCACATTTCTTCGTTCTCGTTCTCTCGTTGATGTTTTTCGCCATAGTTTTGAGCGTAGAAATTGGTTTTTATCAGTTGAGTTGTTTGTTTCGTTGTTACCTCTTGTAGTTCTGTTATTGAATTGTTTAAGCGAGAGCTGCCTTATGGTTTGTAAATATATTTACATTTTCTAATTTCAACTAATTTCGGTTATTGGCTGTAACTTCTGTAACTGTTCTTGAATTCTCTTGGTTTTGGTAAAATTTAACGCAGATTCATAGTAATCCGACTGCTTTGCTTGCTTAATTCATTCAATTAACTTCTCAAATATCATTATTACTTGCTAATGAATATACATTTATTTCTTAACACCCAGCGACGATGTGCGCGAGAAGATGAAGTCGAAATATCTGAGCAATCCGGACTACAACTTCGAGAAGGTCAATCGCGCCAGTATGGCCTGTGGTCCTATGGTCAAATGGGCCATTGCCCAGATCGAATACGCCGACATGCTGAAGCGAGTGGAGCCGCTGCGTGAGGAGTTGCGTTCCCTGGAGGAACAGGCCGACGTTAACTTGGCCAGTGCCAAGGAAACCAAGGATTTGGTGGAGCAGCTGGAGCGCAGCATTGCTGCTTACAAGGAGGAGTACGCCCAGCTCATTTCCCAGGCCCAGGCTATCAAGACGGACCTGGAGAACGTTCAGGCCAAGGTGGATCGTTCGATTGCACTGCTCAAGAGCTTGAACATTGAGCGTGAGCGCTGGGAGTCGACCAGTGAGACCTTCAAGTCTCAGATGTCCACCATTGTGGGAGACGTGCTGCTCTCCGCCGCCTTCATCGCCTACGGCGGCTATTTCGATCAGCATTATCGCTTGAACTTGTTTACCACTTGGTCGCAACATCTGCAGGCGGCCAGCATTCAGTACCGTGCGGATATTGCTCGTACGGAGTATCTATCCAATCCGGATGAGCGACTGCGCTGGCAGGCGAACGCCCTGCCCACCGATGACTTGTGCACGGAGAATGCCATCATGCTGAAGCGCTTCAACCGTTATCCACTGATCATCGATCCCTCGGGCCAGGCCACCACTTTCCTGCTCAACGAATACGCCGGCAAGAAGATCACTAAGACATCGTTCTTGGACGACTCCTTCCGCAAGAACCTGGAGTCGGCGCTGCGTTTCGGTAATCCCCTGCTGGTGCAGGATGTGGAGAACTACGATCCGATTCTTAACCCTGTGCTCAATCGCGAGCTGCGTCGCACTGGCGGCCGAGTTCTTATTACCCTTGGCGACCAGGACATTGATCTGTCCCCGTCGTTCGTCATTTTCCTGTCCACGCGTGATCCCACGGTGGAATTCCCGCCCGACATCTGCTCGAGGGTGACCTTCGTGAACTTCACGGTCACGCGCAGCTCTCTCCAGTCGCAGTGCCTCAACCAGGTGCTGAAGGCCGAGCGTCCGGACATCGACGAGAAGCGTTCCGATCTGCTGAAGCTGCAGGGCGAGTTCCGCTTGCGATTGCGCCAGCTGGAGAAGAGCCTGCTGCAGGCGCTCAACGACGCCAAGGGCAAGATCCTGGACGACGATTCGGTGATCACCACACTGGAAACCCTCAAGAAGGAGGCCTACGATATAAACCAGAAGGTGGACGAGACGGATAAGGTCATAGCCGAGATCGAGACGGTGTCGCAGCAGTATCTCCCGTTGTCGGTGGCCTGCAGCAACATCTACTTCACCATGGACAGCCTGAACCAGGTGCACTTCCTCTACCAGTACTCGCTGAAGATGTTCCTCGACATCTTCTCCACGGTACTGTACAACAACCCCAAGCTGGAGGGCAGAACCGATCACTCGGAACGTCTTGGCATTGTGACCCGGGATCTGTTCCAGGTGTGCTACGAGAGAGTGGCACGCGGCATGATCCACAACGATCGCCTGACCTTCGCCCTGCTCATGTGCAAGATCCACCTGAAGGGCACCTCGGAGTCCAACTTGGATGCCGAGTTCAACTTCTTCCTCCGCAGCCGCGAGGGACTGCTGGCCAATCCCACTCATGTGGACGGTCTGTCCGCCGAGCAGATCGAGGGCGTCAACCGCCTGGGCACTCGCCTGCCCATCTTCCGAAAGCTGTTGGAGAAGGTCAAGGCCATGCCAGAGCTGGGCGCCTGGCTGCAGCAGAGCTCGCCGGAGCAGGTGGTTCCCCAACTGTGGGACGAGTCCAAGGCTCTAAGTGCTATCTCCAGCTCGGTGCATCAGCTCCTATTGATCCAGGCCTTCCGACCCGATCGCGTTATCGCCGCCGCCCACAACGTGGTCAACACTGTGCTCGGAGAGGACTTTATGCCCAACGCCGAACAGGAGCTGGACTTCACCGCCGTGGTTGACAAGCAGCTGAACTGCAACACTCCGGCTCTTTTGTGCTCAGTGCCCGGCTTCGACGCCTCCGGGCGTGTGGATGATTTGGCCGCGGAACAGAACAAGCAGATCTCCAGCATTGCTATTGGCTCCGCCGAGGGCTTCAATCAAGCGGAGCGCGCCATTAACATGGCCTGCAAGAGCGGTCGCTGGGTGCTCCTCAAGAACGTCCATCTGGCACCGCAGTGGCTCGTGCAGCTGGAGAAGAAGATGCATTCGCTGCAGCCACACTCCGGCTTCCGACTCTTCCTCACCATGGAGATTAATCCAAAGGTGCCGGTGAACCTCCTCCGTGCTGGTCGCATCTTTGTGTTTGAGCCGCCGCCAGGTATCCGGGCGAATCTTCTGCGTACCTTCTCCACTGTGCCGGCAGCGCGCATGATGAAGACCCCCAGCGAGCGGGCTCGCCTGTACTTCCTTCTGGCCTGGTTCCACGCCATCGTCCAGGAGCGCCTGCGCTACGTGCCCCTGGGCTGGGCCAAGAAGTACGAGTTCAACGAGTCGGATCTGCGAGTGGCCTGTGATACCCTGGACACCTGGATCGACACCACGGCCATGGGTCGCACCAACCTTCCGCCCGAGAAGGTCCCGTGGGATGCCCTTGTCACCCTGCTCTCGCAGTCCATTTACGGCGGCAAGATCGACAATGATTTCGATCAGCGCCTGTTGACTTCCTTCCTTAAGAAGCTCTTCACCGCCCGCAGCTTCGAGGCGGACTTTGCCCTGGTGGCGAATGTGGACGGTGCTTCCGGTGGCCTGCGCCACATCACCATGCCGGATGGCACCCGTCGCGATCATTTCTTGAAATGGATCGAGAACCTCACCGATCGCCAGACGCCTTCATGGCTCGGATTGCCCAACAATGCGGAGAAGGTGCTGCTTACTACCCGCGGAACGGATCTGGTTAGCAAGCTGCTCAAGATGCAGCAGCTGGAGGATGATGACGAGCTGGCCTACAGCGTCGAGGATCAATCAGAATCCGCTTTGGCGGTGGGTCGCGGCGAGGACGGCCGTCCGTCTTGGATGAAGACGCTGCACAACTCGGCTACGGCCTGGCTCGAGCTGCTCCCGAAGAGCCTGCAGGTGCTCAAGCGCACCGTGGAGAACATCAAGGATCCACTGTACCGCTACTTCGAGCGCGAGGTCACTAGCGGCGCCAGGCTGCTGCAAACCGTGATCCTGGATCTGCAGGATGTGGTGCTCATCTGCCAGGGCGAGAAGAAGCAGACGAACCACCATCGCTCCATGCTGTCGGAACTGGTGCGCGGCATCATCCCGAAGGGCTGGAAGCGGTACACGGTACCCGCCGGCTGCACTGTGATTCAGTGGATCACGGACTTCAGCAACCGGGTGCAGCAGCTGCAGAAGGTGTCGCAGCTGGTCTCGCAGGCGGGCGCCAAGGAGCTGCAGGGCTTTCCGGTCTGGTTGGGCGGTCTGCTCAACCCGGAGGCCTATATCACCGCCACCAGGCAGTGCGTGGCCCAGGCGAATAGCTGGTCTCTGGAGGAGTTAGCTTTGGAGGTGACCATCACAGACGCTGGACTAAAGACCGATCAGAAGGACTGTTGCTTCGGGGTGACAGGATTGAAGCTGCAGGGCGCCCAGTGCAAGAACAATGAGCTGCTGCTGGCCTCCACAATCATGATGGATCTACCCGTGACCATCCTCAAGTGGGTCAAGTAAGTATCTTTTACCCCTGTTGAAGGGTTCTTTATTAATTTCAACTTTTATTTAAGGATTTCCTCGGAGCCGCGCATCAGCAAGCTCACTCTGCCAGTTTACTTGAACTCCACGCGCACCGAACTGCTGTTTACCGTGGACCTGGCCGTAGCCGCTGTCCAGGAATCGCACAGTTTCTATGAGCGAGGCGTGGCCGTCCTGACATCGACAGCCTTGAATTAAGTGCTAAGCACAAACTATTAAAAATTCCTTATATAACCGATAATTACTCAAAGGTTTCCTGTATCCCCATGTCCTGAAAAGATCTTTAAAATTTGTTTTATGTGCTTAAATGAATTCGGTAAAGTTTTGAGAAAATGAATATAAAAATTAATATCGCTTTTTAGAAGTCGATTCATGCATTTACATTTTTTTACTTTTGAAGTATTTTCAAAATTAAAGTCAGTTTAACAATGTTTATATTGAAATTTTTAAAAGTATTTGCTAATTCCTATACCTTGTTATATCTATTGTATCCAGAAGCTTCTTACAAATTATATTTACTCTCAGCAACCCCAATCACAACTGTTTTTCTAAACTACCTGATGATATTCTCGTGCGAAAGGACAAGGTATCACTGGCTTAGCGTTGCTCCGGGTTCCAGGAGAGAAGGTTTGGATTCTCCCGGGTGCCTGTAGAGTCGGTAATCGTCAGTGAAACGGCGGCCAAAGTCCCTGTGAATGCAGAATGGGGTCCTTGTGGATACTTTTTTTATGGACCTGGTGATTTTGAGAGTAAGGAAGTTAAGTTTTCAAATTATTTTTGAATAGTCAGCTGGTAAGTGTTCCAGGCTTCGGTGACCTGAATAACTGGCTGGCGCTTTAAAGACACCATTCCGGCCAAGTTCAAAGCTCTGGAGGACCAGCGGTGCATGCGATTCAATGAGGTTGGCGTCTACGAAGAGCTTCAAGTCTTATACAGGCTAAATGTTGGGGGAAATTTGATGAAACCAATATTTTCTTATGGGGTTGCTCTCCTAGAGCGCCCTCTATATATGAAACTCAAAGAAAACGTGCCTGACTGGGAAGGGTGAATCCTAAGGGAGGATTCAGTTGTTGAAAAAGTGGTTACAGTTTGTGTTACAGTTTGTGTCTGGGAAGGGCTAAACCCCAAAAGGTGGCGCTTGATGTCTAGTTTATAGCAACTTTTGTACCTATTGATGTCTCAAAAAATACTTGATGAACCTAATAGAAGGGCACTTTGCTTGACAGATTGCACCCCTGCCGATTCCAATCTGAAGTACATTAGAATGCCCAAGTGTCTGACCAATTACATGCTGCGAGGATTACGGATCGGCGGCCTGAGGTGTGCCCCAATGGATCTCCCCCGCTGCTCATTCTCGGCTGATCGTTAAGCGTGCAAACATGCCCCATTGCATCAACCAGAGACTTTCGGTTTCTAGCCGGGCTCTGGGGCACTGAGATGCCGGGTGAGGCCTGGACGACCGCAAGATGCGCTGCAGTTCGCCGGCTCCCATGTGGCGCTGTGGGCTACTTAAGCGTAATTGCAGTAAATGCAAATTTTCACAAATTATTCAAATAATGAGCGGATTGAAGGGGACTATAAATGGGCCTCCGGATGGGAGCAGTTCCCACAAAACGTCGAGAGTATTCGGTGAAGACATGTCGCTAGGAGTCCTGCAACTGTTGAGCGTTATCCTGCTGATGGATCCAGCCGAGGTGGTCACGGGTCCTTCGCAGGCCAGGGATCTGCCCACCCAGAGCCTGGATGAGTTCCGGCAGAGGTACTTGCTGCCGCTTATCTCCTCGGATACCAGGAACTGCAGCCTGAACGCTTGCGAATCGCTGGGTATCGTTTCCCAGCTGCTGATGCTCATCAACGCGATGCCCAATGGAACGCAGCCAGCCTCCGCCGGCGGGCAGAAGCCCACCAAGCCCAAGCCGAATGGACAGACCAACGGAAATGGAAGTGGCAGCGGGGAAGTCAACGCCATGTCCCATTTGGCCAATTTTGATCTGGTAAAGAGGGTGCGCCAGATTGAGAGTCGCCTCCGGTCCGTGGAGCAGCCCATCTGGCACTTGGCCACCGGCAGCCAGATCGAATGGAATCACTGCACATCGGGCGTGTGTCGCTGCAATCCGGATACCAAAAGCTTCACCTGCTGGAATACGAACCTCAAGTCGGTGCCGGTGACCCAGGTGATACCCATGAATATGGTGAACATGTGAGCGGGGAAACTACAATGCTGAGGAGTTACTTACGTATCCCCATCCCACAGAGATCTCTCACGGAACATTCTGTCCACGCTGCACAAGGACACATTTCGGGGGCTGACGCTGCTAAAGGAGCTGGACATATCGCACAACGTCCTTGACTTTCTGCCCTTTGATTTGTTCCAGGATCTGGATAGCCTGCTCATTTTGTAAGTTGTTTTAAATGTTTATATTTTTATTTTAACTCAAGAGTTTGCACTTTATATAGACGGGAATGATCCATATAAAGTGTATAAACTTTTGATCAGCTTTCCAAATTAAAATTAATGACTTTTCGGCTTAATTATGTTAGATTTTCGTTATCCGAATGCTAGCTGGAAGGGTATACAAACTTCGGTTTCCCAAAGTTAGCTTCCTTTCGTGTTTAATATAATAATATTTAATATTTTTTTGTTGTATTTATATAGACGCATTCAAAACAATCAGCTGGAGGATATTGACCCCCGCACCTTCTGGAAGCTGCGCAACATGAATATCCTAGATCTGAGCAAAAACGAGATAGGAATGCTGCCAGAATCAATATTCTACCATGCCCAGCGGCTTACTGTGATCAATCTGTGCGACAATAAGATCAACAACTTCCCGCCCAACCTACTAAGGGATCAGCTAATGCTGGAGGAGCTGGACATGTCGCGAAATAGAATCGAAGAGCTCAACTCGGGCAGCATCCATTTTCTGACCAAGCTGAAGAACCTGGATTTAGGATGGAATCAAATATGTAATTTAATAGTTCAAAAGTTCGTTATTGATTGTATATTTCAATTTACCTTATTTCCCCAGCTAGGATCGATGATGATTTCTTTGTGGGATTGAAAAGCCTGCGGACTCTGACCCTGCACAACAATCGCATTTCAACACTTTCGGGCACCATATTTAATAATCTCGTCAACTTGGTTACCCTGGATTTGACCATGAATAGGATAAGTCATGTGAGTATTTACAGCTCAAGATATTATAATATATTATAGTTATAAATATAATTTACTCCCCTCCCTAGATCGATGGCCATGCCTTTGTGGAGCTGAAGAACCTCAATGAGCTGTTTTTGGGACAAAACTCACTGCGCAGCATCCCGGCTGACCTGTTCTTGAATGTGAGTGCCCTCACTCGACTTACTCTGTTCTCCAACAACCTCACCACCTTGGAGGCCGATGACTTCCAAGGATTGAGCAACCTCAAGATTTTGCTGCTCAACAACAATATTCTCAAGAATTTCGATTCCATGGCTTTTGGGCCGCTGACGCAACTGGAAAAACTGTGAGTTAGTAGACTTGGAATGTAAATAACGATTCAAATAAATCTTATTCTTTAATTTCTTAGCCGTATTGACTCCAACAAGCTGATGTTCCTGCCTCATGGAGCTTTGCATGGCCTGGAAAAGTTGGTGGCCGTCAAGCTGGACAAGAATCCCTGGCACTGCGACTGTCGGGCTCTATACCTGGCCAGGTGGATCCGGGAATTTGTGTTGAAGCTATGGGATGGACAGCAACCAATGTGCCGAGGTCCTGGCGACTTGGGGGGACACGAGGTGGGCCTGCTGCGCTATGACGACCTCTGCGATGGACAGTGGGCCAGCATGCTATCCCTCTCCCCAAGGCTTCCCGTTCGAAAGCATCAGATATCAACGCCCATGAACTACACGGACTATTTTAATCTCTACCTGAAGCACATCTATAATGGCACCACAGATGAGGAGCTCAAAGAGGCCGAGATAACCAGCGTGGCTATAAAGAAGGTACACGTGGATTAAAAAAGATTACTCATATTAGTGTAGCATTAATGTAATGTTAAATACATATCCAAGAAAAGTAGTAGGTCCATTATAATAAATATACTTAGTCGCTAAAATATTTTAATAATTAAATATGTAAATTTTATAGGTGTGCTATAAATTAGGCCAAAATCGATTGATTCAATCAAGTCGATTAATTTTGTTTTTTGTCAAGGTTAAATTTATGTATATATCTGTTAGTTTAAAACTATTATGTCCACATACTGAATTGCTACTCTCGGCAATCACCATCTTTTTGGGCATCTTATGCCTTCAATAAGAGCTCCAATATTTGCGTTCTTTAAATCAATATATATATTAACATTTGTATATGATTACAGTTTTTATGTAGCCAAGTGCTAAAAATGGACCAGTAATTAAGATTTTATTTGTGGATCAGATTAATTAATGAATATACGAATTATTTCAATTAAGAGGACAGCAATGAATTATTTATTGAAATTCCGGAATTTTCAGTAATCTCTTTGTTATCAGTATCTTTATTGTATATGTAATTATGTATTTGAACTTTATTGTAACAATTATCCTTTCTCCACTATTTGTTTGAATTCTGTAGATTTATTGTCTTAGTGAAGTAGAGATTCTTTTGGCAACACAAGATACCACTGCATTTGTCTGACCCTGCCTAAAACTTACTAGGATTCCTAAAGCTGTGCACCCTCTTTAATGTGATTCCCCTACTTGTGTCTGCAACATAACTTTGGTTTCCTTTTCCATCCTAGCGCCGAAGTTTTCCACTTATTCTTGTCAAAACATATTTAAAGTCAATTATGTATTTGCATTGCAGACATTTAGTATTAATTTGCAACCTCATGGGCAAATAAACCATCTCGGTGCGCCTCTCCTCCTCCTTTTATAGGCATGTACATATTCCGGCCCGTCCTCATTCTTGGCTGGGTTGGCGCAAAAACAGGAATTACGGGCCTGTCCCGGCCTCGCGTGCCGCTTTTTACCGGTGTCTGCGTTTGCGACAAGCTTTTTGCCCAACCAATTTATTGCTTCCGCCCGGCCCAGCCTAACTTCGTTCCAGGAGCTATCTCGGCTCCTAGCCGGGCTCACTAGCTCCGCACTCCGCCATATCATTCCCGTTTATAGTTGCTATTCCTGCTCTTTTCCTGCCATCCTGTAGCCGCCGTCCTTGCAATTTCCATGTGTTGACATTGCCGTGCTCCATTCACTTTCCCACTTGGGCCCGGCGCTGGCGGCTTCCTGTTGCCAGTTTCGCCGTTTCGGGTCTCCGGCTCTTCCGCCCACCATTTTCGGCGGGTCTCCATCTCCTCGGAATCCCTGGGTGTCGCGGCCCTGGGTATCCCTGGAAATCCCTGAGCAGGGGCGGAGGCGACAACAAATGCATTTTATGGAAAATTTGCAAGGCAAATATTAAAAATTGAATGCCGCTATTGTTGCCCTTGTTGTCGCATCGGCTGTTGTTGTTGCCGATTTGTTTGTAAATTGTCTGCACACAGTAAAAAAGTTTATATTCATACCCTTGCAGAGGCTATAATTGTTTTAGTTAGAGACTTGCAGCGCATCTAAGTATATATATAATTACATACCACATACCTAAGCGAAAAATTCATTAATTTAAATTGGAAAAGCTTTCCTATAATTTAACGGCCAAATTTGAGTTTAAACTTTAAAATAAAATTAGCTGCTTTCCCGCTTGATAATTCCAATTTTAAAAGACGGTAAGTTGCCGCCAGAAAGGTTAACAGCTATATGGCGTCTTACTTACATTAGAGATGCTCATGAAAGTCAACGGCCAAATTTCAATTAAAACTTTAAAAGGCAATAGGTTATAAGTTGACTGCCAAATTTGAATTCAAATTTAAAGACAAGATAAGTTTCCGCCAGAAAACTTAACGGCCGAGTTCGGATTCGAATTTAAAAAGTCGCCCAAAAGAATACTTTGGTACAGCCCAAAAGTATGCTGGTCCGGATAAATAATTAGGCGTAGTTATTATAACAGTTTATGCCAGTTTCTGTCGTCCATCTCCTGACTTCTGTTCGCCTGTTACTCAAATCGGAAAACGGCCAATTTGCAACGCAGAGGAGAAGTCGTTTCTCATCATCTTATATATTCTTCCAGCCATTTCAAGCTGAAAAAAAATATAAAAATTGTATAATTAATTAATTTATTTAATATAATGTTTATTTATTAACTCAATAAAAACTAGCACAGAAAAGCTTTTCAGATTCAAATCAATGTATTTTTGGACTTGTTATGATTGATTTTCAGGATCTGATTGCAAGCTGCAAGGGAATACAAACATCATTTTCCCGAAGTTGGCTTCCTCCGATGCTTTGCCATTAACATTTGCCTTGTAACGTTTAAGTTTTGTATCAAAATTTGATTATCAGATACTAAACATGTTTTAAATTATTTTACAAATTTGGATTCACCCAAGCTGCTAATTTTTAACTTGCTTATGTCAGTAAGACTTCGGCTTACTTTGATATTTAGGGTATTTCTAAAACATATATATCTCTGATTTTCAGGGCAAATAGTCAGCCAATTAAATTTAACGCTAATATTTTTGGTGTCTCAAACACTAACATGGGTTTTAGGGCCTGGGGCAATGGCAGGAGTCGCTCCAAAAATGATATTCGTACAGGGACATGCAGTTTTTATCTGTGCAATTGAAAGTTGAAAAGTGATTTGCTGTTTTCCTGTGTGGTTGGAGAAATCGGCGCTGATTGCCTTTGAGTGGCTCGACTCCGCTTTCTGACACGGCTTCAAAAGGGGAAAAAATAAAAAGACAGAAAAAAAAACACAAAAATGTCAACCCTTTTCCGTTCCTTTCACCCGCCCTCTAAAAATACAACAATATGTAATCATATTTTTCTTTATACGCTACGCACGCGTCTCTGTTAAATACGAGGGGGTTGGGAAAATAGAGGAAGGGGTTGTGGAAAACCTTAAGGGAGGGGAGGGAGCGGTGACGGCGGCGGTGCGAATGTGAATCCTGCTATCAGTCGCATCTGTCTTGCTCCATAGTCGTTGCTGTTGCTGCCTAAAGCGGAAGTAAAAGGATTTGAATTGCCTTTTGCTAACAAAATAACAAAACACCCTTAATGTATGCAAATTCCCCCAAGTTTAAAGTCTCCTGCCAGCTAAGCAAACATCTTAGCGTCTTAGCAGCGCTCCGCCTCGAGCCTACGGAGACGTTTTAAAGGATTTCTTCGGATTCCAGCGGCTCCCCCAGGACAGGCTCCTCCATCCATCCATCCAGTCAATGACCAATTGCCGTCAAAGTGTTTTCTCGGCCTCCAGGATAACAGCGGGAAGGTCAATTTGGACAGTTTGAAAATACGAAAACTTCAAATTGAATTCAGCTAATGCAGCCATGGTCACGAATATATTTGGAAGGTCTTACAGGGTTGGTATTGGGGAATGCTATTACTCCTAGAAACTATTTATTGGTTCTTTCTTATTCATGTTTACTCTGGAAATTTAATGTAATTCCTGGAAACTATTGGTTATTGTGAATGCAAATGGATAAAAAAGGTATTGGAAAGTAATAGAGTTGACAGTAGTTTTAGCATTTGATACAAATTAGTTCTGAATTTTATTTTAAGATATTATTTAAGATTTTTGGCTAGTAAAAAGTATGAAATAATTATAAATTACTTAAAGGAAATTGTTGTTAATTAAAAACCCTTATTTGTAAACCTTAAAATATATATTTTTCATTTTTGTATGTTAAATATTTTATTAAATTTCCTGTGCAGAGCTTTTTGCATGGTCTCAGCTATATTTTACCCAAGCTTACAAAAGATATGTAGAAATAACATACTTTTTGTGGTGAGTTCCCAGAAGTGTCCAAGTTTCATCAACCCCACACGCAGCTTTTCCAACTCCCCGCTGCAGGAAAAATTGGCGACAGTAAAGGTTTTCCCACCACGTTTGAGCTACACTCAAAAGTTCACACTCACTTGCTCTTGAGTCTTTCTGTACACACTCAAGGCACTGCTCAAGCGCGCGCTTTTGTCAGCGGATTTCTCTGTGAACGCGCTCGGCTTTTCCGCTTTTCCTCCGAAGTCGATTGACACACTGAACTCGAAGCCAGTCGGTCACGATGTTCGCCGGCATCTGCTGTCGGCTTCCCCCACAATCTCACCCCTCTGCCCGCTGCAAGTTGGTCAAATTTGTGATTTATTTGAAATTTTTAATAATTCGGGATTGGGATTTTATTGTGTGGCTGGGGCCAAAATTGCTTGAATGAGCTGGCCACGCAAATTAATGCAAATTTCATGCAGTTCTAAAAATTGCGAATGGGTCCGGACTACGGAGAACGTATTCCGTAGTCCGTAACCCGTGGCCCGGAGACCGAGAACCAACCGAGGACCAAAGACCGAAGACCGTGCCTGACCTAAGGCAAGCCGCACAAAATTTGACTATGGAAAATTCACTTAGACGATGGCCTTTCCACGGCGTGCGCATGAAAAGTTTTTGCCACACTTTTCTTTTTGCTACCCTTTCAAGGGGTATCTGGATTTAGCTTGGAAGTAAAAATACCCTATGCTATCTCTACATTATTGTGTCGTCTGGATAAAGGCTAATGAAGAAGTAACTAAGGATTGTAAATGGAATCCCTTAAAGGTTAACCTACAATATATTTTTTAATCATTAAATTATTGACCCCTTTAAGGATTAGCTTTCAAGCAGACTATAGGGGTTTCCCTCAAGCGTAAGGATATATAAAGTTCGGTTATAATAAGCTGTTTTCCTTTCTGGTTTTTTTATTTTTATTTTTTTTTTCGTACATATTTAGCACATGCTGCAGGTTGTGGGAGCCCCAGGGAAAGGGCAGGGAGGTGTGGGATCTGGAGGATGTGTTTGCTTGCCACTTTGGAGCAGCTACAACGCATAAAGATGCGACTTGGCGTGAGTGTGTTTACGTGTGCGTGTGTGTGGTTGGTTTTGCGGCGCAACGGACTCTCCGGTTCCTCCGGTTCTCCGGTTCTTTGGCTCTCCGGCTCTGCGACTCCGGGCCTTATTTTTTTCCGCTAGGTCCTGCTAGCCGGCTGACTGCCTGGCAAACGCGGCGTATACTTAATTCGGTTTATGCCCGAACGTGTCGCACATTATTCTTATGTGCTCTCTGTCGGCTACGATGTGTGAAATATGCTGAATGTGTGTGCACAGCAATTTTGATTAGACCCCGCCCCCAGCCCCAAACACACACACGGACACACAGCGGAGATAGAGAGACACCGTGAACGAACACTCGCGACATTGACAAGGCCGCAAAACAATTAAAAAATGTTCTTTTTGTTGCTGTAGAGCGATTTGTTTGATTTGCTCTAAGCGCGAAATAATGAAAATTATGGAAATGCCTGCCCATTGACCTCATTGAGCAGCCAGCTGAAGTGGATAAAAAAAGGAGGCGGATGAGGAGAAGGAGCAGGGTGGTTTCTCTGTAGGAAAACCGTTTACCTTGCAGCACAAATGAGTGATGATAAAAAGGCAAGAGGACAGTTCTTCTGTGACATGGGAAGTAGTGTACTACCATTTCAAAATGCTTATAAATCCCACAAATAAATCCCTTTTAATTTACACACAACATGACATATTTATTAGGGGATTTTAATTAAAATCAACTGGAAATTAAATTGAAAAACCTAATCACATTAACTTATAAATCAATGAACGCTAATAAAAATGTAGAGCTAAATGGTTCTATTGCCATTATTTTCACATACTTCATGCGTTAAGCTCTTTAAACATGTGTTGGCTTTACATACTATTTAATTTTGAACAAATTAATGGCTAAATAAATACTGCTAGTTAATGTTATTGATGAATGGAACTAATTAAATGGACGTTTCAATTAATTTAAAACCACTTTTACCTTTTAAACTCTCAGTAAAGCTATAAACTGCAAGTTTCGGAAGCTCTATAGCCAAATAATAGACCCAAAATCGCTGGCATCTCTGACCACCTTCAACCGCGGATTGGCCATAATTTTTACGACCTATTTCGTGTGAAAACTGTGTCGCCATAGCATCGCCAGGCCATTCGCGGTGACCGACCAAGTGGGCAGCTGAAGTGGAACTTTTAATTTCAATTTTTTATTACTCCAAATCTGTTTGCGCGGAAAGGAGCAGGAGCCGGAGCAACAGGAACAGAGAACCACGAGCCTGTCTCACCTGTTCCACCATTGTGTCCCCGTTTTTTCTTCTCTCTCGTTTATTTATTTTTTTCTTTGTGGTAAGGGTAAGGACTCCGGTGTGTGCGGCAAGTTTTGCGGCATTTTAAATACAGCAATGAAATGGTTTTTCGGTTAGTTTTTCCGCCGGCGACTCGGGCTGCTTCTCGGCTGGTGGATACGGTCTACATTTATTGGCCCGGCGACAAATTTTTATTGCCCGGCGGCAGCATATGCCGGGGTCGGGTCGTCGGGTCGTCTTGCCAGGATTCAGGCGGGGCTTGTGTGGGGTAAAAGTTTGTGCATTCAGTGCCTGGGGCCTAATCACATTGCCAGGCATCAGGAATCGGGCAGGAATCAGACGCCAACCTTCGCAGTACGTGATGCATTTTTCACAAGGCGCTCAGTGGGACGGAAAGGAAAAGCGTCTTGGGTCCTGCGGTCCTCCAGATAGTTCCGACTTCGACTCACAATTTGACTTTTGATGTGGGTAAGTGTGTGTGTGCCCGCCTGGAGCACCATGGGTGAAATGCCAAAGTTTCCCTGCCAAAATGTTTGGAGTTTCGGGCAAGTTTTCCAATAACATTTTCGGGGGTGGGTGAGGTTCCAATTTGATTCGATATTGAAAGCCGGAGAGGAACGCCCACCCTCCTCCACTTGGCGTCAGGTAAGACCAAAGTTTTAATTATCAAGCAATAATATTGAATTTATTAAAGCGGATAATTCAATTTCTGAACGAAAAGCAGCCGCATTTTTCCAGCAGCAATTACAGCTCGTGCCCATGGATAATTCGTTTGGGGTGGTATTTTAAGCGCCGAAACATATATCCTTTTACCAGTTCGGAGGCCGTCGCTTCTATCCGTCCCACCGTGCACGGTTGGCATGTCAGAATTTGTGGATATTCTGTTTAAATACCGTAATGAAGTCTGCTTATACAATATAATGTACCGTGTTTGTGCTACGTGCCTGGGTTATGTTATTGCACGCCGATCCGCACTTCCGTGTCGTTGTTCCGCTTGCCAGGAAATTTCTGGGGGGGACTGGGAGCTGGCTTTCCGCTTCTTCGCAACCCGGCTGTGTTTTTATTTGCGTCGGCAAATCTTAAGCTTGTTTAACTGCTCGTTAGTGTTAGTAGCTAGCTAGTCGGCCGATGTCGCTGCTCCTATCCCTGCTCCTCGCCGCTCTTGCAGCGCCATCGTGACACCCTATTGTTATAACACGTTCACGACCTAGTCAACATCTCCAGCTGACTTGGCCCAGAGTCCCTGACTGCGACTTTGTCTGTGTTTGGCAAGCATCGGGGCTCACTGGCAGTAGTAGTGGCATCGCCAACGGGCCTGGCACTGGCTGAGTGAGTGTGTGCGTGGATGGGGATATGCCAAGGTGCATGCTAAGTACCGACCTCCAAACCCATTTCCACCTGCCGCCAGTCGATTCCGTTACACAGACGAAAAGCAGGGGCTGCGGTTGCGATTAAAAATTCCTTCTTAGAGTGCCCCAAAGTATGCAGTGAAATAAATAATGGTAGCTTATGAGTTATAAAAATTAAAATATATTAGGGGTTGTCAAATAAATCAATAGGGGTTTTAAAACCCCTAAAAAATATGTGACAAATTAAATTAATAAACATTTACATCTTAAAAACAAGCAAATCAACACTGAACTCATGGGCATCCCAAATTCTTTGTATATATTTTACAAACTGAAAAATCCCCGAAATCTAAATCTAAATCTCCTTTTTTATGTGGGTTATTTCACCTATTTTCTACAAATATTTATCCATTTTGTAAGCAATATTTCTCGCTGTGGAGCAGCTCCATGGCTCCTCCGCCTGACTGGCAAATGTTTGTCCAGCATAATTGCGCTCAGCATGCAGTTTCCCTTTGCCATCACCGACCGGCTTGCTATAATATTTTCCTCAGTTCAGTCTCAGTTTGCAGTCTCAGACCGTTGCCGTCGCCGGGCGTTTTTCAATTTTCCCCTAGTTTTGCCTTCTTGCGGAGCTTTAAAGGATTTGGAACTTGTTTACGTGGCGTATTAGTATAATTTACAACGGAAGCCATCAAAGGCTTTGATGCGCCGCAGGCGAGTCTGGAAATTATTTTCCCATAGCCTTAACCGAACTAATTTCAACGTGTCCGCAGTTGCTGAGTGTTGGTGTGTTGTTGTGTTGCTGTGTGTGTGTGTTTGGTGGGTTAACCGCAGGGAAAACTAAGGCAGGGTGAGTGTTTCCATTAAACAATTTGGCATGTGAAATGTCTGGAATTGGATCTAGATAAACAGCATTGGATATAATAAAGTTCGAGGGCTTAATAAACTAATGAAAAGTTAATAACCACAGCTCAGATATGTATGCTACACGGAAAGAAATAACGTTATATATATTTAATATAAATAAATTGTACTAACGTATACAAATACTTTAAGTTAAAGCCAAAAAGGTTTCATACCGAAGTAGAACTTTATTGGCAATTTCTCGCATCCATTTTTATACATTTCGATTTATAAGCAACTCGAAATATTTAAATTAAATCGAATTCCTTTCCTATAAAGATCGAAATTCCTTTTTTGTCTGCCTGATAATAGAATACCAAAAATCCATTAGCAAAGTATAGCCATAGATTAGAGTCTAAGCCAGACACTCTTGCAGGGCCCAAACACAATAACAACCTAGTCCTGTTCACTTACATATTTATTAACGTTTTTGCCCATTACAATTGTCGCAGCAATTGCTGGTCATAACAATTACCGTTTCGTGTTTAACCATAATAATCTGGCTGCCCTGTTGTTTGAGTAATTAAACAAATAATAAAGCCGAGTGCCCGCCCAATCCCAATCCTTGCCACTTGAGTGTTTTTATTGTTGGCCAAATATGAGTTCATGGGATTTAAAATGGTTTAATCAACTCGGCTGGTTCTTGGCCACCAAAGGTATTTACAATGGTTTATGCGTTTGCCGAGGGAGTCCTGATTGTTTCAGCCTTAGTCTTTGGCCACGTGCGTGCCTCGATTTCCCTGTAATGTATATAATTTCCCTTTTGTCGGCCGCCTGCCTCCATAAATCTTGGGGTGAAATTTAAAAATAATACAGCCACGTAAGATTTATCGAAGAAGTGAGCAGCTCGAGGTGGAGGCCAGGTGGGAATCAATAGACATGCCAGCGCCAGGATTTATGACGCAAGCCCGCAACCAATCGCCCCTCCTCTCCCTCTCTCAATTATTTCACAATTTCAGGTGTTTAATTAATGTATGAATGGTATTTTATTGCATTGTGTTCGGGGTATTCGTGTGTGTACGTATGGTTATGCATAGTGTGTAGAGATAAGTAGTATTGGTATAGGTAATGGGCATAGTTGTAGGCATTATGTAAACACTAACTAGCGTTATGCGTGCTCGATTCAATTGCATATCACTTAAATTATAATTACGAAACGAAATCGCTCTCGTTGGTTAATAGCGCATAAATACAAATTAAATGCATAACCAATTGTTGAGTTATACGTCCTTCGTCCTTCTGGGCTAGCTGCGTGCGAGCATCCCGTTGATCATGATGTTGGCCAGGGCGTTGCGCCGCTTCCTCCACGCCCCCATGCCCTGGGCATGGTACTGCATCTGGGTGTACCACTGCTTCGTCCTGACGCCGTCCTCCGCCTGCGAATAGCGAATAAATAAAGCGTGGTGTAAACCCGTTAGACGTATTTGATTGACTGGACCCCTCACTGGGTGTCCCCTGTCCCACTGTCCCCCTGATTTCGAAGCCCACCCCTCGCAGAACTTGTCACTGTGACAGGGCTCGTGGATTGCGTATACGCACGTGTGTCCGGGGTTACGGGCAAGGGTGTTGGGGTGCTCGGGTGCACGGGTTTGCCGGGATGTAGACTCGTCAGCTGCTCAGTTGGCCGGAACTAAACGTTTCAATTTATGCGCCGCCGACCCCCATCTGCCTACGTCATGGATTATTCCCTACACTCATCAAACATATGGAACCTAAAGGGAATACAGTGTATGAAGACAAATCGCGCCAACATCACAAATATTCTTTATCATTATTAAACAAATTTAATAACATATTAAAAAGAGGTAAATATATTTAATTTCCAACGGTTTCTATGGATGTAGATTTCACCTTAAACTCTTATTTAGTTGAAAATAGATATGATATCATTACAAAATATTACTTTTTATATTTTACTTTTTATTTGGTAATATTTTTTCAATTATTTTATTTACTGTTGCTTAAGGTGATGTAAATTTCCCAAGTAAAAATTCATCTACGCTTTTATATTTCTTAAATTATTAAAGCCGATCGTCAAAGAAATATTTACTGATCAGTCGAAACAAAAAAACTCAATTTAGCTGAAAGTTCATATTATTTCCTAAATTAAATATTTAAAATTCGTTTATTTATATTGTATAGTTTAAATTCTTATTTATTTGATTTATTTTTTCAAAGATATGCAAAAATTAAAATTATAAAATATAATGCTTAAAATTTGGCAGAAAAATAACATTCCCTTTTCGGTCCACTCTGTATTCTGTAGCGTAACCCGGCTGCCTGTCTGTCTCGCACTGTCCCCCAGTCTGGTTGAATCCCGCTCCCTGTCCCGGTCCCGATCCCTGCCCGATCCTTTCCCGCCATTCACGCAGCCATTTTGTTGCGCTCCCGTGCGTTTTTCTTTCATTCTTTATATAACGTATTTCAATAAATGTCATTCATTTTGGCAGCCGCTCTACGTGCGCTGCCTGAGCGCGTCTGAAAGGAGCCCCGCCTGCGGCTCAGGCGCCAGGACCTGCCTCCCTGCCGCCCGACGGCTTAGCCAGGCCTGAACCGGAGCACAAAAAAAGGAAAATAGAAATTTGCATGGCTAAAATCTGGATGGCTGGTGGGATGATGACGACGATGATGCTACAAGCATTAGACGAGCGAAGATTTGAAATGGATTTTGCATACGCTTTTTGCGCTCTGTCTGTTATTAAAATTGCTTTACTTTGCTCTCCCCGGGTAACGGCGGGACTAAAGCCAAAGGTAAACTCTTCATTGTGTTGCTTCTCCGCCAAGCCTCCCAAGGAATTCAGTAGCAGGCCCCCAGGAAAGGTTATGAGCATGTGAGTGCGAATGAAGGAGCTATCCAAGGGTGACTTTTATTACATTCCAAGATGATTGTGCGGGAAGCACTTTAAGCTGAATCAGCGGCAAGTTTCAAAACCGCTTTATATCGAATTTTTCTGGTTTATATGGTAAATCTTGGACAAGCATTCTTGGTCAAGGAGAGAAGAAACTTTCTGAGATTTCTTTTTATTAAAAAGAGAAGATTGCAAGCTGAAGGAACGGCTTTAAAATAATGTTGCCTTGAAACCTATTCCAAAGTCCTCCCATCTTTTCATGCACATTTTAAGGACCTTTAACCCCCTGCCGTGTGTGTGGCCCTGTACCATTTCGCGGCCTGTTAACCCTCCTGTTGCACTGCTCTATTAACCACATTTCTAGGGCGAAGGAAAAAAGCCCCAGAACTATCTTTCCCACCCCCCACACAGCGAAAAGCGATTCCCACACTAAGCTGGAAAACTAACGAAGCCCAAAACACTGGCGTTGTGCAGTCAAATGGCAGGCGCTCACTAATTCAAAAGCCAACTCAACTGGCACGGGACCACGGACTACGGCATACGGACTCCGGGATACGGACTTGGGGCTCCGGACTGCGGACCGAATGGGCTTGGCCAGCTGAAGTGGAAAACAAAGGGCCAGGGAACCAAGCCGATACCGAAGCGATAGCCACTCTCGCTTGAACCCGTCCCCGTACTCACTTTGAATATGAATGTGTCCTTCGATGAAATTTCCTGCACTTCGAAATAATCATCCCAATCCGCCTCGCTGCACACGACACATCTGTCCAGATAGAGCGGCTCCCGGATCAGCGTGTAGCGTCCGCACTTCTCCTTCACCAGCAGGAGCGAGGCCTCGCGGATGCCCGTGTGCTTCGGGAAGTTCAGTTTTTCCGACACGGCCTTCTCCGCCCTGTAATTGGCACTTGGCTGTTGTAGTTGTAGTTGTCGTTGTCGTTGTTTCAGGTTTAGTTGTCGTCGATGTCGGTTGGTGCGGCATAAAAAAGTCCAGGAAGACCCAGCAGCATCAGGAGCAGTAGGATCGGGAGGAAGAGCACCAGCAACAGCGGCGACAATGGAAAGAAAGGAGCAGAAATAAGAAAAAATAAGGAAAATTCTGTAAAACGAAACTAAACAAAATTACAACTCAAAAATAGATGGGGAAGACACTGTCAAAAATGTATGTGGAGTTTACACAGAACCTAAAAAATTAATTCTTTAAAAATAAATAAACTAAACTGTGTATCGAGGGGAAAGTCCGTTTAGAGATATTGACGACACTATATTCAAAATATTAAAAATTAAAATATATTAAAAATACAAAAAAATAAAAAAAATTTTAATTTACATCCAAATATCTATTTTATTCCAAACATGTTTATGTAACTTGTTTGTATTTTTTATGGATTGTAATAATGCAAACTACCAAAAATAGTATGTATTGTATAGATTTATATAATTTGAATTATATAAAAAAAAAATAATATATTTATGGAGCAATATCGAAATATCAATACAGTATCCGAAACAAAACAGCGATTTATGGAACATCTTCAGGCATGGATACAGTATCAATCCACCATCGCTAATAAAAGTTTAAACGTTTATGTAATATACGATATATTTGTAACCCTTATATTTAAATATTTAAAACTTATATAGGAAGGATACTTTAGTTAATTAGGACTACTTATAATTCAACAATTTCCCCAAAATTTCAATGATTTTTCGCTCAGTGCTTTAAACCCCGTCCTAGATAAGGCTCTGGCAAGAGCGCACAAAGCGTGTCAGGCCGAGAAACTGCCGCAGGAAGCGGCACCAAGAAGCAACTGGAGCCACAAGACCCACACGCTCACCCAAAACACGAGGAAAACAGAAAAAAAAAAATGAAAAGGGAACAGGCAACGGACTCGGCACTGACCGTTCTTGAATTGAGCAATTGTCGGGCCAGAAATTTAGAGCGGGCCGTTGGAAAAAATAAAAACCCCGATCGGGGCTGAAAAACCAAACAAAACATGTGACATACGCACTGCGTCCGTGGTAGGCAGATTACGCCCCCGATCCCAGGACCCCAATTCCTTCCCGTCCCTGTCTTCGCCCCCGTCCACATGCCCATCCTGGAGGCCAGACGACAGGAGCAAGCTACTTCTCTACTTTTTGCCCCGGCTAAAATGGGTTTTTGTTTTTCGGGCCAGAGATAGTTGCTGGGATAAGCACTTTTCATTAGGAGGAAAAAACCAGGAGCATAACGAGAACGAGAACGAGCACCAGCACGGGGCTGCTGGAGTCCGATAACCGGCTGAATGGATGTGGATGCGGTCTCGCTTCAATGGGCTCGGCTCTGATTTGTTGAAATCTTTTATCGCACGGAAAAGTGTTGCCATGGCAGCCGGAACAGCTGGGACAACCGGGACAGCTAGCTCCGCAATCCGGTCAGCGACAGCTCCCGCCGCACGGAGAGGTTAGTGGCAAGCGCCGTTCGCTAATTGCCTTGGCATCGCCATCGCCATCGCCATCTCCACGGCCATCGACTTGCCTCGTGTCAAACGCCCAGGCGTCTCTGGTCGCCTGTCAAATGTGATGCCAGAGAGAGGAGGAGGGGTGCAGGTTCCGAAAGAGGTGCTCAGTGGGAAAAAAGGCAAAGGCTATGAAAAAGCAGAAGCCACCCAATCTGGTTGGGTCTCCTCAAGGAAAAATGCTCGGTACTCGTAAAGAAAAGGTTCAAAAGTTTGGAGTAGTTTTTAAAAAGGTGGTCCAGTAATAAATGATATTTTTACATACATACTTATTTTCAATACTATTATTTTCTAATTATTTTTTTAAAGATTTTTCTAAATAAAAGCAAATGTAAAATGTTATAGTTCGCTTCTTCGTAACCTTGCAGGGGCTCATACTTCAGATTGCATTAATGGCTGACTTTCCACCAGCATCAGGTGAGTGGATTTTGGCAAATCTCCTGTGTACCTAAATTCTTCGTTAAAATTAAGATCCATTGCCTTGAAATAATTATAGGTCAATGTGGTGAGACCCTCTCTTGATCCTCCAATTAGAGCTAGGCTCCGTTTTGATTCACTCAAATATTTGTACTAGCCTTTAAACATTTGTAAGCCTAACACCTTTTTCGATCGTTCAATTGAATCGTTAAAATCCTATAGAAACTATATCAAAGAAATCAAGTATAATCTTTAATTTAAGTTATGACAGATAAATAAAACTTATTAATGGTTTCCCATTTCAGGACGCACCTTGCCATTCGTGACCAATAGAGCGTTGACCGGCGTGAGCTTGATGGTGCGCGCCTTCTTCCAGTTGCTGTCCGTGGGCTGTGTGTAGAGCAGACGACCCTCCATGGCAAAGCGGACTTCGTCGTGGTTCCACTCCAACACATCGATGGCCATCTTGCGCAGCTTGATGTTGATCATGTCGATCTCGCAGGAGGCGCGGCGGTTCGGACTGGAGGAGCTAATGCGGCGCCAGAGCTTGGTGGGCACATCCTTGGCCTCCTGGTTGATGTGGTTCAGGTGCAGTTCGATTTTCTCCTGGGCCTGCTTCAGCAGATCGCGGCCATCGAGGTGAGAGGGCGTGACCTTGTAGAGGCGGGCCAGGAGCAGGGGGTATTTCGTTACGCGCTGAACAGGGACCTAATGGTAAAAGAGGGATATAAGCAAGTGCTTGTAATTCTAATGTTACATAGAAGTTCTAAAACTTTTAACATGTTTTTATTTTTAATGTATAGATTATAATGAATAAAAAAAAGGTAAATAGACTTTAAAGTTACAATACCATTACTTAAAAAAATATTTGACAATAAGACAACAGCTTCAACTCACCATCAGGAAGGAGTTGAGGTTCATGCGCCGCAACACAGTGTTCTCCATCTGGGAGACCTTGAGGAAGATCCGCAGCAGCTCCTTCTCCTTCTCGAGGTTGGCCAGGAGCAGACTGGCGCCCGCCTGGCGGACGCAGTAGCTCTCGAAGGCGTGCAGCATCTGGGTGAAGTCGAGGAAGATGCGCCCGATGTTCACCGTCAGCAGGTCGTCGTCCCCCTGCTCCAGCGACATGTCCAGGGCGTCGCGCATGCGCTCGGCCAGCGTCTGGTTGTTCTCGAGCAGATCTTCCGTGTTGAGGAAGATCGCGGAGAGCTGCTCCTGGGTGAGCAGGCCGGCCACCAGCATGGGGTGGCAGAACTCCTCGAGTATGATCTGCAGGTCCCTGCCGTACTTCTCCTCGGTCTCCACGATCTCGGTGATGATCTCCTTGCGCTCCACCCGCTTCTTGCCGCACTTCCGGCAGACTAGCGGGGCGTAGAGGACTCCATTCTCGCCCACCTGCATCTCCACGGCCCCGTCACAGTCCTCGCACAGATGGAGCACGGTGGGCGTGGCCTGGTACTTACTCCGGGATGTCTTGCTTGTCTCGGAGCCTACTCCGGAGTCCTGGCGCTCCACATCGCTCCCGGACTTCCCTCCGCCGCCACCGCCGCAGATAAAGTTGTGTGGTGGCGGCGACAGGGAGCTCATGCTGCTCTGGCCACTGTCCCGCTCCCGCTCGCGTTCCTCCGCCTGCCGCTTGTCCAGATCGCTGAGGGTATCGGCAGCTTCCTCCTCTATGATCTTCGGGTTGTTCCCATAATCAAAACTCTCCTCCCTGGCCAGGCCCCTCTCCTTGGCATCCACCAGATAGGAGAGAATGTCGTACTTGGAGGCTCCCTCAAAGATCGATCTGGCGGCTTTCTTGTCCAGATCCGCATCGTTCAGGGGTGGCGCTGAGAGCGGCAGTGGTGGGGGCACCTCGTGGATCTCCTCGTAAATGGGATCTCCGCTGTGCCGGATGGACTCGTAGTGGTGCTCCGTCTCACCGCCCATCCGCTCCTGCTCCGCGTGCGTGGAATGCTCAATCTCCGCCAGTGTGGCGTCCACCAGCAGCTGATAGAACTTGGCCCGCGTGGCAGAGTCCAGTTCCAGTTCGGGATCCTTGTCCACATTCGAAGCCTGTACCGAAACTGACTCCTCTTCGAGGACACCCGCGGCAGTGAGCTCGCTGGAGCAGCTCTGGTAACAATCGGACTCATTGCCACCCGCTCCAGTGTCGAAATCATAGAGTTCGTAGTGGGCAGAGGCGAAGCTGTTGGCGGAGCTGATGCTGCCCCGGTTGGACAGGCGGTCCTCCTCTTTGGTTGGCGTCGCCGCCTGCTGCCGTTCCTGGCGGATGCGCTGCAGCGAGGCGCTGATCAGGCGGTTCATGTCGTCGTGGTCTTTGGTGCCGCTCATATCGATGCCGCGGCGGGCCTGCTGCAGTCTCTGCAGGCTGTTCTCGATTAGCTCCGCCACGGTCTCGGTCTCTAGGCCCTCGGCCACTTGGCCCAACATGGGATCCTGCAGGAGCTTGGCTATGAAGCCCGGTTCCTTGGCCGCAGGAGCATTCTCCGGCGTCTCTGCCTGCATTTTCTTAGAGCGTCCACAGTCGGGCGGAGGAGCTCGCAGGCCACACACATGGGGTACCAGGTTGAGCTTGACCGCCTCCACGGGGTTCCGCAGGATCTTCAGGAGCTCCGTCTCGTGGGGCACCAAGTTCGGGCTCGGATTGGAAGTGGGACTGCCGCCGCTGCCCGGCGAGGCCATCGGAGGTGGGGTGGCCGGCGTGGAACTGATTACAGGCGGCGTATTGATGGGAGTGCTGCTGGTGGCGGAGCCCTTCCTCTCCCTCTCGTAGTCCAGGCGGATGAGGGTCCTGCCCCGGCCACTGGAGCTGCTGGAGCTGGAGGTGGAGCTGCTCGAGGTGGAGGAGATGCAGGACACCGATCGCTGCAGGTTCACCTCGCTGGCCCCGCGAATGGGTATGATGGCAATGCCCATTCCCATTCCCATCTGCTGGCTGCGCAGCGTGTTCAGCTGGTTGAGCTGCTGCTCCTGCTCCTGCTCCTCGGCGCTGCTCACGTTGATGCAGACGCTCGTGGCCGAGTGGCTGTTGACCACCACCGAGGACTGGTACAGCGGCTGGGCGGCATCGGCGCTCAGGTTCATGGTGGAGTAGCAATCGTCGCCGCTAATCAAAATGGAGGTCTTCTTGGGGGTGGCATCATCCTCCTCCTCCGGGTGCAGCAGCAAGGTGTTGGGTCTGCGGCGCAGCTCCACACCCAAGTCTGAGTCCTCCTCGCTGTGCGAGATCTTCAGGCGGTGCACCTCGTGCTCACCCACCTGATGATGATGATGCGGCTGCTTGAAGGGCGCCACCCGCACCACGGTCCTTTGGGGCGTCGCTGGCGACTTATTGATTTCGTGCGGCAGCCGCTCTAATCCCTTGCCTGGTCCAGACCCCACACCACCGCCGCTCCTCGGCGGCGGCGGAGGCGGCTCCGTGGGCCGCCTTTGAAATAAATCTCTCGAGTCGCTGCGGTTGCTTTTTATGCGCAGCGCCATTGTGTCCTTAAAATTTAAAATGACATTCTGTGGCCCACTGGAGACGGGAATGGTGTGGGAGTTGCTGCCAGAGGGGGAGGCGGAGGCGGGGCTGCCTCTGGAGTGGGCGTGGACGGGCGCGGTCGACAAATGCCGTTCGCTGTGCGCCCGTCTGATGGGATTTCGCGATTGTGTCGTTTGTGCTGCACGCTTTTGACTCGCCGCAGGCTTGGCAACAGCATCCTTCGTCCCCATCTCCTTCTGTTCCTGCTGCCCCTCGACCTTCTTCTCCTTATCCTGGGCCACACAATCTCGAGCCCTGGCCGCCGCCTGCACCTCAGCCCCCCTTCCAGCCAAGTCCTTGTGTTTGTTGTCCTGACTCTCATCCTTGTCGTTGTGCTCGTCATCATCGTCATAATCGCGATTTGCTGCTGTCGTCTTTTGGGTTGCTGTTGCTCCTGTTCCTGTACCCGGCGCTGGTCCTGGAGCCCCGGCTCCCGCTCCTGGAGCTCCAACTCCCGCCGACGTGCCTGCAAGAGAGTAGATGGGAAGCCGGTTAGATGGTGACACTGGTGAGTGGCGTGTCGCAACTGGCAAAATGTTGCTTTTGTAAAGTAAATCCTAGACTGGCAAGGAGTAGCATCTAGCAGCCAGTAACCGGCCTGCCCGCCCCAGCCCCACTGCTGCCTGATCATGAGAGTAATAGCCAAGAGCCGAGGGGGATTTGGCTTGGATCAGATGCGCCAGACAACGACGACGGCAGCAGGGCTGGCTAACAGGATAGGTTTTGCTATTTCTCAACTGGGCTATAGCCAGATTTGGCAGGGTTTCAAGGGGTTACCGGCAAGGGTTTTTCATAAATTTGGTTAGCTAATATGGGCTTGATAAAGCCCCTTTACGTCTGAATCAGATTTCAGTGAATAAGTTACATTTAATCACGGTTTAAACTCAATTGAAGGGTGATTAATACTCTGAAGTATTCACCTCTTGAAAAATATTTACATAACTAAGAAAATTAAACAAATTGTATTTATTGACCGTTAACTGCACCCTTCATCTGCTATTTCAAAGGTTTAAGAGTGACTGGCGAGATTTGTTTATTTATTCACTGTACTTGGACTATTATTAAGTGTAATTCGGGGAATCCCCCCGAATGACTTTGCAGCTATTTATTTATCTCCAGTGGCAGCAGCACCTTCACTCGCTTCGGTTGCTGCGGATTTATGTTCGGCCAAATGGTGTAGTTGCCCCCGTCTGCCCCGGGCAAGCCACTATCATCCGCAACCGAACCCAACCCCTTGTGGCAACCTTACCACATCCACAGCCACACAGCCAATCCTCCTCCCCCAGTCCTCCCCAGCCGCCGCTTCCGTTGACAGCCACTTAAAGATGTGCCTGCCCGCGATAAGGTGTTTTGTTTCGGCTCTTTTGGTTTTCGGTTTTCGGCGGTGGCCACGCTTGCGGTTGCACCCACAGCGAGGAGCCCCATCCTGAGACCACCCTGTGGGTCCTCCTCCTCGACTCCCTCCCGACTGACAATATGTACGTATCTTTATTTATGGTAAATTGGGTGATTTACGTTGCGGCCGATAAGCTTTGCTTTTCAGCGCTTGCCTCGGCTGTCCTTGTCTTGGTATTTGAATTGCCAGGCGGCTCAAGTCCTTGTAAATGGGCTTTTATTTTCGTTAGCCGGGTTAAGAGCCCGCACAAGGACGAATCTGTATCCGAATAAGGAATGCCACGTTCGCGTCCGCGTCCGCCAAACAATTTGTGTTGGAATTAAGATAATAGATTACATTTAAATGTTTTGAGGCTGCGGCTGCCGAAAAAGGGTTTGCTTCCGTCGCTGAAATTTGAGTGCTGACGTCAGCCCGGGAAGGGCACTAGCTCCTGCTCCCACACTAGAGCCAGCTCCTCCGCGTTTTAATGAGTGTGAAAAGTGAGCTGGCTTTATGGGTTGCGGCCACCTTTTGGGTTTTATGTTAATGAGTGTCATCCGGAGACTCGAGCGTCTCCCTGGCTGCACTCTGAACCCCAGAGCGGATCGGATGAACGAAGGGTTGGTCGAGGACAATGAAATTAATTAATTGCGACAGCCACTTGAATTTCAATCGAGACCCCTTCTCCTTATTCGATTTGGTCCAATCGCATTAGCCGTTCCCCATTCGAAATAGTTTGCCATACAAAACAGTAACAAGAACTCGAGGTCGTGGCTCTGTGGCTCAAAAAAGGTACTTCGGTTTTCAGCCAACACTTGTCTGTCACCTCCCCGAAACAAGTGACGATGCACGGGGAGAAATATAGGAGAAAATAGGGTAGGTAAATTTTATATAGGGATCCTCCTGGAACCCTTCAATTATACATGTATATATCTTGGCTTCCAGAACATAATAAAAAAAAATTTAAAAAGCATGTTCGAATAAGAATAAAATATCTCTTAGAGCCCCACTTCGATGGATTATTTTTCCGCGTGACTCTTTCTGGTGCTGCTCTTTCCGCGCTGCGCCACTTAATGAGATTTTTGTTGAGAATTACGAGAACACTGTCATTGGCGCTGGGAAGTCGCGCAGTCGTCGACTATTGTAATTGGTTGCCGCCTTGTCTTTGAGAGAAGATATTTAATTAACGCCTTTTGTAGTCGGATGCGATGCGATGCTCGGCTGCTTATAATACACTCGCTCCGCTCGCTCCGAATAAAACAAAAGGGCCACAAAGGGCGCAACAAATAAATCCGAAACTTGACAAGCCAAGCGCATGCAAAAGCCTTCATTTATATAATTGCCCTCTGGTCTAGGTACATCTTGGAAAACACAGACAAAAAACAAAGCAAAAATGGGGAAATATGTAGAAGAAAGCAAACATTTTCCGGTCAGCTCCAACTACAGCCGGATTCAATTAGCAAGGCCAAGTGGCTGAAATATTGTTAAATTCGAAATCAATACTTAAATTGGATCAATTTCGGGGAGAATGGATTTCTGGCTTTTTCGGTTAGTTGGCAAATTAAATAAAAATCGGTTTTCGGCCAGGCTAGGGAAATGTAAACAAAGTGAAAACGGCAGGCCCGGCGAGGAGGTGAATCCTTTGGCCCTGTGCGGCTTTGTTCATTTGAGGAGAAAAAGTAATTAAAAGAGTAACTTGTCGGGATTAGTAAAAACATTTTAATTTAGTTGCCATGCATAACAAAAAGAGAGCCGAGGCGAAGGGAGGGGTTGAAGCAATGGCAGCAAGTCAAACTGAAATGGGTCAATAAATCCGAGCTTAATTTTATTGCTCTGCACGCTCTCTGCTCTTTTTTCGCTCCTTATACTCCCCCCGCTTTGAGAGGAAGAAATATAAATCGCAATGGTAAACAAATCAAAATAAATGAGTAACAAAAGCAAGTCCTGGCCGGGGCAATGTGAGCTCAGCTTGGCTTTTCCGCTCCTCGTCTCGGAGTCCCCCAGATTTTCCCATTTCCCATTCGCCACTCCTCCTCCTACTCCCCCGATGTGCTGACAACCTGACAAACTGACTCCGGACTGGAGACGGAGACTCGAGGCTCCAAGGGAGTCTGGCAATCTGCCGAGGAAACTCAGAGGGTCCGGAAAATGGAGGAGCGGCGAACAGCAGCAAGAAAGAAATTATAGTGGCTGAGCGGGGATTGAGATACGTAAACGTACACGGATTCCGATTGGAATTGCGATTATACTCCCCCATCTGCACAGGGAACAAAATGTCACAAAAGTGGAGAGCTAAGTAAATACCTTTTCACAATAAAATTTACAATAAGTTCCACATTAACTTTACTTAAATAAGATTCCACTATGGGGAAGTAAATGTTTCCAAGCATGTTTTATAATGTTTCTTCCTTCTACAATTGTCGAAATTTTTCCCAGTGCACATCACCCTTTTACAGCTGCAACATTATTGGGTCGGGTCCACAGCAAACATTGTGTACATTTTGGCTCATTTCAATAAGGGCACAAATTTTACTAGCCGGACATGTCAGAAAGCAGCCAAAAGCTGGGCAGAAGCAGTTGCTGTTTTGATGGCAGCGACGGGTTAAAACATATAAATTCGCATTAGAAATGCACGAGTTGATTTGAGTTTCATTTTGGCTGTGAAACAGGCAAACAATGCCCATTGCACAGCGGCAACATCAAGGGGCAGGCAGCCGATGCAGCAGCAGTGGCAACATCAACAAAGTGCAACGTAAGGTACTGGCAACAGCATCAACATTAAGTTGCACGTTTCGCCGGTCTGTGCAACATTCATTTCCTTGTCTTGGCCGGGAAGGAATAAAGGGTTGCCCCCTGTGCTGCTCCTTGTGCCTCAAAATCCTTTGTCTTGGCAGGGCAACAACTCAGCCACCGCTGCCGCCTGCTGTTGCTGCAGCTTCGTCTTTTTAAATGCGCGTAAACTACTTACAGGCGCTTCCGCCGACTCCTTTTGAGCCAAAAAACAATTGCAGTTAAAAGAATAGTTTAAGAAAAGAAAAACTGGCATAATAATGTTGACATTATTAAGCTTTAAATGTAGGGTTAAAAAAAAAACAAATTTAATTTTACAACATACAAAGATGGCTCAATTGGTTAGAAGGAGATTGACTTTTGAAAAATTCTAACTATTTAAATTAAATTCGGAATTACTAGTATATGCAATATGTACGTTATAAATATATTCCTGCTAACTTTTTTCCACATATTTGTAATAGGAAAAGGTTACTATTAAACGCTATCAACAAACATAGGGACTAAGTCAAATTAATAATAAATCCAGAGCTATTAATTCGAAAGCTACTGTTCTTAGATATATACACACCGGCAGTCCATGGCGCCATAATATATATTTCTTGGGCAGAACAAAAAAAAAGAAAAACAAACTGCCGGCAAACATATTGCGAAAGTGCAAACAGCGGGCAAAAGATGCGTTGAAAATCCTTTATCAGTGAAATTATTTGCGCAAGGACAACAGCACACTGGCGAAGGCAGAATGAAAACGAAATGAAAATGATTCCGACTCGGACTCGGACTTGGCCTCCAACTCCAACTCCGACTCCGACCCGGCACTGACTGTGGCAACTGAACTGCTCCTGCTGAACCGAACAGACTTGGCCAAAACAAACCAAGCGATTCCCCAGATACGCCTCAGTCCCATTCCCACTCCCAGTCCCAATTCCATCCGCGGCGATTCTTGGCTCGAAACTCGCTTGCCAAATGTGTTGGAAAATTTCTTGCTGCGAGAGATGTTAAAAAAATCTCCGTTGCCATTCCATCCCACTCCATTGAGGCCAAGAAGCGTACACTTTTCTTTAATGGCAGTCTCGGCGCTTTTATGTCATAAAAATTGAGCAAAGCGAGAGGGTATAGTGCAGTGGAACCTCTGTGAGGAGGATAACTAGGAGTCAATACAAGTGCAAGAAAATGTAATAAAATAAATTAATCTACAATTACACTGACCCTTCATTATATTTATGTTTCAAGGAAAACTTAAATTTCAAGTTCCCTTTACAGAAGTTCCACTGTTTATCTATGTAGAAGCCAGTGCTGGGAAGGGGGTCCTTTTTATGACCAGCATTTTAGAGGCGTGGCTACCTCCTCACCTGATGCAGTTCAGACAATGCGCTGCATTATTTAAAGGAACCCAACCAGAGATGGAGCCAAGGAGCCAGGGAACCGGAGCAGCAGTGCAAGCACGGACTCGAATCCGGCGCAGCTGCTGAGTCCGGGTCAGCACCAGGCAACGGCGGAGGCAACGCGGCAGCGAAATGCAATTAAAGCGCCGCTCCGCATCTAGCAACCTTTCAAAAATCTACTTGCAAAGTTTTCGCATGCATTGGCAGACAACAACAACAGCAGTGCACACAAAAAGAACAACAAAAAGAAAGGAAGAAAATTCGAGTTTTTCACACAGGAAAAAAAATAGATTAAATCAATCATAAAACTAAATCAATTTTATGACAGATTTGGTAGTAAAAAAAGCTATTATTGTTTGGAAATTTAATTTATTCTTGTGTTGAATATATCCTGTTACCGTAGATTAGTACCTTTTACAACAGTATAAGAAAAACTCAATAAATGGATGTATTTACACTTAAAAAGATAAGGAAGAAATTATATCCATAATTAGGATTATGTAGAATTAACAATACAAAGGGTTTCTCAGCTCTCTAAGTTGTCATAAGTCTCATATATAAAGTAGAATTTTTACATTGCAATGAAATTGTATCTTATTAATTAAAAAACTATGCATTTATTGTAGCTTATCAGATGGAATGATTGTTTTGGAACTGGACAATTTAATTTGGAATTCTAAAATTTTTCTCCCTTTACAAGCTCCCTATAATCCGAAGTGTATACAACTGGCAGACAAGTTCTAAAAACACTAAAAATACTTAATTTAGCTGAAAATGTCGTTGGCTTTTGTTTTGTTTTTTTCTTTTTTCCTGAGAACGCGCAGCAAGTTTACAGTTCCCGCCCAGAGATCGTATCTGGCAGTCCCTACGGAGTGTGGATCCCTACCCGCGCATCCACCCGGAGCCGAGCCCGTCTCAGCGATTCCGGCAGGCTGTTGTACGTGCCCCGTCAAGTCCGGAGAAGGAGGTGTGTGTGAGCCGGCTAAGTGCAGCCAAGACGGTGTATATGTATGTATATCCTTATGGCCAAGGCGGTGGATATCCATAGACGTGTGTGCCGCTGTGCGAGCATTAGAAACGCTTATGACAAACGGATATTAAGTTCAGCAGTCACGTAGCCCAGGTAAAATTCTTTTACGATAATTTTTGCTAAAAAAGGCAGGGCAAAACAAAAGGAAACTCAGCACCGAAACAGGAGCAGCATCCTGGCAGGACCAGACCGGGAGTGCAAAGTGCAAGTCGGGTTCTGTGCTGAATAAAGGGAAATAAAACATTTTCGGCAACCGGAAACTTGAATCAGTCAAGTAGAGAGATTCATTACGCACTTTAAGACTGCTGTCGGAAAATTCTGAGAGGAAAATTAAAGTTTCGAGGAGGGAAAGGGGGAGCAACATGCAGATTAGCCAAAGCTACAAACCACGGACAGGGAAAACCGCACGGCAAAGGGAGATGAATACCAGTTTCGGCTATTTAAGTCGAAAATACTTAATTGGACTTACACAGTCCATCCAAATGGGATACAGTTTTGTTCTTGAAATTCAAGTTAAGCCTTAAATCTGAAAGCACGCCTCTTAATTTGGGTAAAGATAAAGGTAAATGTTACAGAAACTAAGGCCAAACTAATGCCTTACTTAAAAATGTGGAAAACACACTCTGCAGGTGCTTCAACAATTTGCAGTTTGAAAATCTGATCAATTAAGGGGGCAGGGCAAAGTTAAAGTTAGTTCGATTTACCCGATTAAATTCTAAGCACAATTTATCGGGGCAGGAGTTAAATGCTCTCCGAATGTTACGTATACGAAACGTTGGCTAACTTTTTCCCCACATTCGTGTTCATTTGCAATTTGTGGCACAGCAACAACAATTAAAGGAGTTCCTAAACGTGGCACATCCCCTGGCCTCCCTCGGGGCTTACCTCACCGCCCCTTCCATCTGTTCCTCACCTGCAGTTAACAATTAAGTTAACAGTTTTGCCGAGTGTGTGTCTGAGTGCTGGATTTTGTCTGTGCCACGTAAGGCGAAGTTTCACACCTTGTTGGACATGGAACTTCAGCCATGCCGCCACCCATTCCACAGCTTAATAAATTCTTACAACAAATAAATATTATTTAATTAATTTCACAGCTTTGGCCAAAATACAGCAGACAAGTTTTGCAACTGCAACTGCAATGGTAGTTTGAGAGTTTTGCAACAGCATTTTGTTGTTCGGTTTTTGCACTGTTTTGCGGTTAGAGCGCCCCTCCCTGCCTCTCCCCTGCTTTTGGGGTTTTTGGTATCGGTCGGGCTTTTCAGCCATGAAGGTGGTGGAGTCGCCAGCTTGCCAGTTCCCTGGTTGCCCAGTTTCCCGATCCCCAGTTTCCCGTACCCCAGTTCCCCAGTTCCCATCCGAGTCCCTGTCAGTCGACGCGGTCCATCCATATGGGGGCATGTGAGTGTGCGGTCTCTGGTCTCGTTGCCGGCTAACTTTATTACGATTATTTCGGTGTTTGTTCGGGCCTTGTTAATACGCTCATTGCAGCCCTTTTGCCCTGGCTTATTAAACGAGCGCTGATGGTGGCTTTTTAAAGTTTCGCAACCACTTTGGCCATCGCTGCCCCGCAAATTGCCTGCAATTAGATGCCTTTAATAAAAAGAAACCAGAGCAGAGCTAAGCACAAAAATGTTGTTGCTTTGTGTTCTGTGCCGTTCTGGAATTGCCAGCAATTATTTAATGGTCCTCTAATAGCCAACATCCGAACGGGGCCATAACAACGGAACAACAACAAGCGGACAAGCCGACGTTAACTTAACATTATGCCCAAAGGGAGTGGGCGAAATCGGATGTAAGGGCGAACGGGAGATGCCCTACAAAGGGTGGAGGAGGAAGAGGCTTAAGCTACCCATACAACTTGGCGAAATGTGGTTGCTGCGATTTTTCAAGAAAAGCATACTGTTTTCTCTGATATTTTTATATATTTCCTAAGGTTATAAATTTATGATTGAAACTTTAATAGCTTTAAAAGCTTGATTTAAAAAATATTTTCAAACTACTTAAATTCACTTTATACTGTTTGTTAAACAGAACCATACTCGCCTTTCACAGGGGAGATGAAACATATTTCCGTATGTATATGTATCCTTATGGAATTCCTTTTTATGACTGAGTTATTATAGGTTTCTTTTATATTTTTAAGTATTTTGCTGGCGCCAGCACCATTCGAATTTATACTTTTCCTCTGTATATGCCTTGTTCCATGTATACTTTAGTTTCCGCTACGATGATTTCCTTTCTCAATGACTTGGCTTGAGAGTATTAAGGTTGCTGATGCTTCCTTGGATATCAAAGTACAAATAAAAAGCACACAAATTATTGCAGAACACCCCCAACTCGTAGGCACTCCCACTTCGCATCCTGATGGCCTCCCACTTCCTGTTGCCTGCTCTCTAATTGCCAAGTGCCATAAAAATGCGTTTGTTGTTTGTCTCCGCCTCGGCTCCTCCTCGACAGAAGAAGGACCTCTCTTCCCAGTCCGCAGCGAGTACGCTTTGTGTGCTTTATGTGGCTGGCGCTTGTGGCGGCTCGTTGTTGCCCCCGAAAAGCAAACATTTGTTTATATTTTTTAATTTCTTCGGGGCAGCAATAACGCGTGGCAAATACATAAATTCGCGTCAATTAATAAGGAATTGTGGAGCGTGGCGATGCGAAACAAAATGCCAAAGGCCCGCCCCAGATTATTACACGTGTGGGGAAGGGGATGGGTCCTGGAATCGGTCTGCGTACTTCTACTTAATTGCACACTAAAGAGCGACACTGGCGCAGGACCAAGGGGTGGCGACCGGGAGCAGACCGGGCTAAATTACGATGCATTTAATTGCTCGGATTTGGTGCACAGATTTATGTCCGCGCCACTAAGTGGCCTGCTTAAGGCTTAAATGGCCCCGACGACGTGAGCGAGCCAAGGACGTCGGAACGCCGCAACGCCACGGCGTACGCGAGGATACGTTCGGGGGACGCAAGGACGCAGCAACGCACGCGGCGAAAGTGAAATCGCTGGCAGGATATGAGCCATGTGCCCCATGCCAGGCACCTGTCTACGTGCTCGGGTTTTGGCCTGGCCAGAAGGAACCGCTCTTAACCCATTGTGAAGGCAGGGGGAAAATAACAGGGAAGGTTTTTTCTATCTTTAATTTAATACATTTGACAAATACAATTGTTTTTTTTTTAGTTGAGGAAATAATGAATATAACAATTAAATACTTATATTTTTGCTGTACAAGCCTAAGTATGCACTAAAAAACTTAGCTTATAACATAGAGAAAATATATTTACCCAAAATAAGTAGAATATTTCGACTTTGTCAAGTTCTTATTTAACTTTCGCAATTCGCAAGGCAGAGAAAGGACTGGAAAATTAAATTACTTGAGTGCGAATACATCAAGTGCAACCGCTTCGAATCCATAAAACTTTAAAACTCCCAGCCAACTTTGCCGGGATGGCAGCGGGTTAATTGGAAGGGCAGAAGGCAATTCCCATATGAGATCTGAGTGGGTTCTGGGTGGGTTCTGGCTGAGTTCTGGCTGGGTTCTGGCTCTGTGGAGCCAAGTGTCGCGCGCGTTGGCGTTCTAATTGGAGGTCGGCGAGCCAAGAGCATAATTTTAATTTAATCTTTTTCCTCCCGGTAGCGGCAACGCCGGGTCGCAATGGGGGCTCAGGAAATCAGTTTAGGAATGTAAATTGATTTTGCGGTAATATGCAATTTAGTGTCCAGACACAGAAGCGGGTACAAGGGGTGGGGTTGTGCAGTGGCCAATGGTGCGTATGCGCAATCTTGGGCCCCGGACGGGTCAGCAAAGTTGTAAGCTATTAGGCTGCCGGACGCTCGCCCTCTCTCAACAATTTAAGATATGGCGGAACATAAAAAATTAAACTATACCGAGAATTCCTGGGCTGGCCGTAAAAACTTGCCGAAAATAAACAGAAATTACCAGGGACGGCCGCAAGTAAATAAAAATGTTCAAGCAGAAAAGCTGCTCAAAAGAAACCGAAAGGAAGGACGAGGACCCAGTGGGTGCCTGTGCGTCTGCCTGTGCCTGTGCCTGGGCGAGTCCTTGTCGCATTACGCATGAGGAATTTTCGCTTTTTAAATTCTTTAAGTAATGCAAATTAAATTTAAATAGCAAATAGGCAAGAGGCAAACACAACACCGAGCTGCGGAAAGCCAAGGAACAGGACACTCGGGCTCGGGTCCAGCTTGCCCTGGCATGAACAAATTTCAAAGACAAATAAGCGCCGAAAACAGCAGCAATTAATTTGCTCCCTCCGTGTGAGGGTGTCCCACGGATCCCCAGGAATATCCTGGGCTTGGACTAGGACCTGGACTCTCGGCCAGACAATTGCCGGGGCATTGCGTGGAAACTTTCTTTTCGGCTCCAACTTTTCGGCACAGTTAGCAAACCGCACGGCCAACTGTGAACTGTGAAGCGGAGCAGCGGCAACATCGCACAGCAGCGCGGCGGCAACAACAGGCGACAGCCACAACAGCTACTAGCAACTTAAGCCCAACAACTTCAAGTTGTTTCGTGAGCAAACAAACGCACCCACACGGCAACAACAAGGAGCCTCAGGAAGGACCAAAGGGACCAGCAGAACAGAACAGGAACTGCCAACTGGAATCGGAGACGGAGTCAGAGTCGCACGCCAGCCAGCGGAATCGGCCGAGATGCGATGCGGGAGCGTAGGAGGGGAGCCACGAGACACCCTCCCAGCTTACATTTCACACATTTTAGCTATTTTTGCACTAAGAAAAAATGTGTTTTTAAATATTCTTAGTTAAGAAATATAGTAAGTTACTTGGGGTTTCTTAAAAAAATTGTTCGTAAAGTTGTATTTAATACTTGAAGCATGTAAACTCTGCATTAGGGCTGAACCCTTTATGTAGAGTCTTCTAATAAATTGTTCTGTGATTTTTTAGTATATATTTAAAATATAGGTTTTCTGTATAACTAATAAAACCATTGTATGCTTTCTAATTATCTTAAAAATATAAATATTTAAATTATAAAGCAAAGCAAACATTTACATTTCCTTCTTCTAACTACAATCTTGATTGAAAGTATACCCAAATCTTAATAGATCTTTTAAATAGAATTTAAAACTGTAAGGGGAAATATTTTCTCCCAGTGGTTCTTCGTCCTGCAGACAACGTTTCCTTGGAGTGCCTTGTGCATGCGGTTTAAATTCAAATTTGTTGGCAACAAACAGACAATTAATTTCGCATATACCATAGATGTGCTGAAGGCGCTTTTTGTTTTGTCCTGCCACCAGGCTTGGGCTCCTTTTCGCCGCTCCCCTCAGTGTCCCGTTCACCGTCCTCCCGGAGTCCCAGCTAGTCGCCCTGCTTCTGCTCCTGCTCCTGGTGGTCCTTGTCGCTGTCTATGGCCCGCAGGCATAATGGGCATCTAAGTGCCGGCGCAGGCACAGACAACGCGGTTTCCCAGCTCCTCCCTCTGCATATGTGCGGTGTCTCAAGGTTTTAGCCTACGACCACGCCCACTTTTATTAGCTCCATTTTTAGCTGGCTGCCACTCCCACGACCTCCTCACTCATGCTGTGAGTTTGCATTTGAATTTTAAATGTTATTACTTCTTCTAAATTGATCAGCATCAGCATCAGCTTCAGCTACGTCGGAGGAAGATAGGAAGGGAGGGGAGTAGGCCTGTAAAGTCCTGCTAATTTATTCATGGCAAATAATTGTTTGTTAAAAGGGCGCAAAAATGTAGCCAAGTAAATGGATGCTAATCTGCATATGCTGGAAATTGAAATTGGCGAGGGGAAAAGAAGGAAAACTGTGCAACTTAAGCCGCGGCATAAAGTTGTCTTTCATGCTTTTTTAACAGGAACTTTTAAGGGAACATTTCAGAACTTCCTTAACTTATCTAAGGGGGTTAGAGTACTCTGGGAATTTTTAATAATTTAGAGTCACACCTTACCAATACCGAGACAATTATTCAATCAAACTAGTTTCTCCCTGTGTTCCCCAAAACTAATTATCCAAGTTTCAGATTAATCTCATTTGTTTGCAGTATCTTCCAGCGTCCCAGGACGTCTGTTTGCTTTTGGAGGACACTCGCCGGGATAGTTGTTACCAAGTACATAACTTAAAGCTAAATGCAGCTCCTGGCTGCTCCGTCCGCGTTAAATTCCAGGACAAACAGACCCAAGGACATGTCAAGCGCAGCGGCGGCACACACAGTAAACACAGGCAAACAAAACACACACGCGGGCAGGTCTGCAGGTTCGCAGGATCCTCGCTCGGGGATGGAGGTGTTGGAGTCATAGACAATGATTAAATGATGCCCATCATTCATATGCAGGACATGGGCGATGGGGGGAAGGGAGACTGCTGCTGCGGGTCCTGTAATGTAGTGCCATAATCCTTGGCGCAATTTCTGCGGAGCAATATGTCGTAATATCCGGCGCTGGCTGCCTGTTTTTATTTGCCACGCACACGGAGGCAGGCCCGGCCTACGCCAGGACATATGAGCTAACTGACAGCAATTCTCCTGACCAAGTTTTCCCTCCCCTCCGCCACAGTTGAAAGTACTAAGCGTGGCTATGATTTAGCGCTTTATTATTTGTCGGCTCCCTTCTCCCGCCCCCAAGCCGAGGAAAGAAAACCATTTCAACAACCTGGCCAACTCGCTTCGACGTGACCGAGCGGCAGCCGCTTTGTAGCCACTTCATCAATTATTCTTAAGCATAAAATATTTGTCACTTTTACTAAATTTATTGTGACAAGGCTCCGGCACACCTATCACAACCACGCACTCACACACACGCCGGCGAAGGGACACTTTATAAGGAGCTCTGCATATGAATCACGTGCGTAATGGCACAAGGATCCAGCGGAAAGCAAGGGGACTCGCCTGCGATTGCTTTACCTGGCTGAGGCTGCTTTGCCTCAAGTGGACAACATTTTGTTTTGTTTACTCTGCCGGAAGGGAAAGTATTTGCGTTGCCTGAAGAGCTTGTTGGCCCAGAAAGGAAAAGGATCGCGGAATGGTAGCCCAGAAATTGGGGATTTGGGAACTTGAAGGAGGGAACTCTGAAGGCAGGTCTTTGGTTTATGTGAATATCACAAGCCTTGAATATATTTCTTTTTAAGTCTATAATATATAAGTATATTTATTAATAGTGAAAGTAGTTTTAAAGAAAATTAACTGTGTCTTAGAAGGAAGTAACTTTTAGCACAGTCCATAGCTAATCCTTAACCAAAAGAACCCCTTACTTCTTTGAGTACCTGAACTTCGTTCTGCTGGCCGGACTCCTTCCCTCAAGTTGTATTTTCATTTGCAGGTTTGTTTTGCTGGCACTTCCGCCACGTTTTGGATGCCATATATTTTAACGTCCTGCGTATTTGCCTTTATTTATGCCCTGGCCAACAAGCAGGGCGGAGGTTTTCGCTCGCCTGAAGGACTCGCGGCCCACGTGGCGTATGTGCGATTTGAGTGCTGCCACAACTCGAAGCGCATTGAATCGGAAGCCAAGTCCTGCAGAAGGAGCAGGCGGAGACGGGCGAGGACGGAAGTCAAGTGTCAAGTGTCGCGGAAGCTCTCTGGCACTTCATCAACTCTGGAGCAAACGGAGCCACAAATCAGATAAGCGAGCACGCGATTAAAATTTTTGCGGGTCTCCGAACAGGACGAGCGGGAGAGTTCACGTCCCCGGCATCCTTTGTGGCCAAATCAAAGTGACTTTTGCTTGAAGTTGCCGCCGCCGTCGCCGACACAACTTTTTGTAATTTTCGTCATATTCAAAGGGCGGCCGACGGGCGGGGGTCAAAGGCAGCAGCGGGAGAAACCCATTTAATCCCCGCGTGCGCCAAATGGGCGCAAAGTAAACTGTTGACATTTCAGCCTCGGCAACATGACACCGAAAGGGGGTGGTGGGGCTGAAAAGGCTTCGAAAACGGGGCGTGGTGCCGCCGCTGCAGGACATGCACGTGCTGCTGTCGCAACTGCAACTGCAAGTGGATGTGCCTCTGAAGGAGAGGCAGGATCTGCTGCTGCTCTGCCCCTGACTGTGTTCCCGCCACCAAACGTGTTTGCTAAACACCTACACAAATGCTGCAGGTGGCTATAAAATCCTCCTCCCACTCTAGAGGGAAGCAGCTTCACAAATATTTTTGAGCCCTGTGGAAAGCGAGCAACTAAATGAGAATCACAATGGGACATCGTGGTACTGCGAGAAAATTTTATTACTGAATGAATTTAAAGAATGTTAAAGGTAGGGGTTTATGAGCAGGAGGAGAATATGATTGGGAAAACATTAACACATAACTTTTTCGCTCTTTACAAGGGTTATGTTATTTTATATCTTGTTTAGTTAATAAATTTCCTATGCTTAATTTAGTCATTTTACTAACAATTCATCTTTATTCTCTGTGCAAAAGCTGAACGATGGATCGACTCCTGTCTGTGACTGACAAGGTAGGTGGCATTAGGGGGCTGGTTCCGGTTACTACCTTCCCGCAATCAGGTCCCAACATGCAGGTGAAATGCAAATAATTTTTGTTTTATCTGTAGCTCTGGCATTTTCTTTTCCGGCTTCTCCCCAGCATCACTGTGCATTTTGTTTGCGAAGCTCCTCCCTGCAGCCGCTGATTTGGATGCGGATTCTGTTCTTTTTAGTGTTTCTGCTGCTTGTTGCTATTGTTAAAATGACAAACATATACACACATATTCGGAAAAACTAGTTAAATAGGTAAATATAAAATAAGTGACTGGAAATGGAACAAATTTTGAGCAGATAAAGAGAGATAGTTCCAGGAAAAGCGTAGAAAAGAGGGGCATTGTGATGGGCTTCTAGGCAGTATGTAAGATCAATTTTTGAATTGCAAAGACCTCTGTTTAGGGTAAACTGCTTTGAGGATTATTCTGGACTGGAAATGGGACAAATATCGAGTAGAAAAGAGAGAGAAATTCTAGGAAGAGTAAAGAAAAACGTTGAATTCTGATGGGTTTCTAGGCAGGATGTATTTATTAATTAGAAAGAAATCCGTTAAGACTAACCCCCTCTGAGGTTTATTGAATGAAAAGTTATTAAAAATATGAAGAAAAATATCAAAATAACTCCGATATAACTTTTATATAACCTAATAAAAACCCCCCTGTGTGGCTTTATTAACGAGAACTGCAAAGCCAAGAAATCGATTTCCCTCAATGGTCTTCGGTATGGCATATTTCCACCTACAGTTGCCAATAGTTGACATTCAGCTGTCCCTGATTGAGGCACAATGGGGACAGTGGAAGAAATTGATTTGATTTGAAATGGAATGGAATGCCGCTTACAAGAGCACTTCCCCCGGTCGCCTGTCCTGCTTTCTGGCCATTTTTCAAAACCAACTTCTATTGACTGAGTCCGACGACGTTAAGTCGAGCTTTGTGGCTGTCTATTTTAGTTGCTTTTCCTTTCTCCTTCTTTCTGTTTTTCTTTTTATTCCTTTTGCCGATTTCGGTTGAGGCTTCTGTTGCATATTTCTGCAAATGAAAATTCATTTTCTTCGTTGTCTTTTGCCATTCACTTCTTTATCCCCAGCTCGGCCTGCCTCCCACTTGTTTTCATAACTTTTGCGCTTGTTCGCACGCACGCAGGAAAAAAAAGCGAGGGGAAGCCCTAACTCGAATTCCGGCTCTTGTGGTTGTGCCTGTGTATGGGTGTGTGGGTGTGTGTGTGGCAAATCCGCATCCGCTTTTGAATCCGCATCCGCCGTCAACCGAGCTCATGGGCTATTATGCCGGGAACTAGTTGCATTTTTATAAGCGAGCAGCAGTACCTATCGTATTTTTTTTTGGGCGGGGAACCCCCCGAAAAAAGGGGGCCCTTGTTGCGTGACTGCTACCTTAATATTTACTGATGCCACGCCCCCACTCCGGCCCTTTTGCGCCCTCCGGAGTGCGCTGTCAAGTGCACTTGTCGGCGTCATGGCTATTTTCGCTGGCAAAAACCAAAAATGAGAATAAAAAACCCAAAAAATAAGTGGAAAGAAGGCGGAGGAAAACCCCTCTGGAAAACTGTAACCCCCGCCGAAACGAACCTCCCCAAATGTTGACTGAGCCGATTCACTAAATATTTACCTTGCAGCTGCGTCAGATTAACTTTTATTTGCCCCGAACGCCCCCGGAATTTCAATATTAGTTGCAAAAATATACAATACGTATATAGGGCAACAGTTTATAATGCCACAAAGGCGGGGGAGGTGGGCTGCTGCCGGCGGTGCCCCGCCTCTGCTCACGTAACATTTCAAAGTGTAGTTAATTGATTTTTCAGCACAATGCCAAGCGCAGAAGCGGGTAAAAATGTGCCACCCGGAGCCCAGGCCGCCAATATCACTAGCCGACAAAATATGGACAAAGTAACAGAGAGCTTTGGCTATAGAAGCCTTATTTTTGGTGGATTTATTGATTTTTTTGCGAAAAATTATAAGTTTCTTTGGTTTAAAGGCATTGCAAGTGATGATTTCTAACAAAGAAAAAGCATTCCCTAATTAAATAACTGCTTAACTTCAAAGTAAACTTAGAAAGTTAGCCAAATTTCTTGGCCAGACTCGAGTTTATTACATAAGTATTTCAATATATTAACCATCAATTTTCCCATGTTAGCCAGTGTCTGGCTGCGACCTGGGAATCCATGGGCGAACGCCGCTTTGTATGCAACACAAAAATTGCTGCACTTGTTTGCTCGCTTTTTACATAAATGCCATAAATTGCGTGTTGTTGTCAGTTGATTTTTCGGCAAGAGGTTGCACGTTGCCGCAGTGCGAAAAGTGTCGCAGCGGCAAAGGAGTTGCTGCCAGCCACGCCCCCGCCGAGCAGCCGCCTCCAGCTGGGCGCGATAAATAAACAAAAAATTGTGTTTGCTCCTGCGAATATGAATAAATATTTGTCGCAGCTGCAGTTTGCAGCATGTGCCAGCAAAAATGAAAGTGTCAACATTTAGGCCGTCCCGGGGCCAGCTAACTGATTGCTTGACTGACTGGCTGAGTGACTGAGTGACTGCCTGACTGACGGATGTCGTTGCCAACAGAAGTTGCCATCAAAAAAAAAGAGAAAAAACTGTAAATGGCACAGAACTTGTAGTCATCATCAAAAAAATCTACTTTTTTTTGGCAAATTGTTAAAACGAAATGCTAGTGAGTTGTTCGATTGAGTGGCAGTTCCTTGGATTGAATGCAATTCAAGCCGAGTGACAGTTTCCCAATACAATTTACAGACGAAAGTTGCACATCCCGATAATAATTAGATGCACAGGGAATAATATCTACTTTATTATATTCACTCATTTTGATACACATTTAAATAGAACTTATGCTCATGATAAGAATTTATATTTATTTAATTGCCCAAAGATATTAAAGTTCAGCTTCATTCCCACTTTAAGTATTTTTCCCTAGTGCACTTCCGGAGCAGCCAACAGATAATTCCTTCAAATTGATAGCAATTCAAACAGAGTGACAGTTTCCTAATTCTAATTATCAGATAGGAAGCCAGCCTCCTGGCTAATGACAACTGCAAAATTACCATTGAAGAATTATTATCAATCGATGGCAGACGTAATTCGGTAATTTCAACTTTTGATTGGCAAATTAAACTACAAAAAACTATTTGCACCTACAACTTTTGCACTCTGCGGAAAGTTTGTCGTTGGCCGGGCCAACTGGCTGCTTGCTGCTGCTGTCTGGCCTGGTCAACAATTTTCTCACAATAATACCTCGGGTCGCTTCCTGTGACCCCGACACGTACAGTGGCACAGTGGGTAGGTACGTTGTACAGTGGGGTGTGCGGCATCTACACGGCCAATCAAAAGGAAAAATAAACCGCAGGAGAGGGAAAACCAGGGAAAGACGAGGGAGCCGAAGAAGAGCAGAAAGAAATACAAGTAATATGCAAGCATTTTATACACTTCGACGACTGCCAGCCGTTGGCCAGGCCATGGGTTTTATAATTTCAACTACAAAAGCCAGGCAGGAGGGAGGAGTACACTCGGAAAAATTAACGAGAAAAATTAATATTGGACATAAATGGATTTTACTCGAGGAATTTGTTTTAGAGTATTATTAAATAAAGAAAAAATGTAAAATGTCACAAGACATAAAGAAATTATATTCAATTTCAAGGCAGAGAAATGCTTTTAAGCTTATTATAAATATTTTTTTAATAAAATATATATATTTCACCATAGAATATAAATTTTTAAAGTGCTGATTTAATGTGGCATATGTGTCATTTTTTGTCGAAGATAAGCTGCTGAAAACTTATCGAAAATATCTTTTAAATTTAACTAGGACGTCAATTAAACCTTTTATATGAATAATATATAATCCAATATATGAATAATATTTTTTTCAGGAAAGTAAGTAAAAGGTCTTTCTCTATTTTAATAAATTTTATATTCCTTAATTTTAAGCTTGATATTCTTTGCCTTTTATTTCCGTGCAAGAGCACCGCTGGCCAGGGGCTCTTGGCCGTATCGAGATGAGCATGTTCAGCTACTCACGTGCCACATGCTTTGATTTGTTTCGTTACGTTTCATTACAACAATCATGCCTGCTCTCTCTAACCCCGTACGGCGCTCTCTTTCTTTTTTATCAGCCCCCCTGCCTCCCTTTTGGTCGGAGTGGCATTTCGTGTTTGGCATCGAGGAAAACACACAGAGATACATCGGATACGTTGCGGTTTCGATTTGCTGTGGCCAAAGATTCTCAAGAGGGCTGCTAGAAAATTTCATTTTGTTTAAAACCCCAAAACAAAAGGCAACTTTTGCATGCCGGCAGCAGCCCGAGGACCAGGCCGGACTCCAAGACCCAGCACAGCACCAACAATGGCCAAAGATCGTCCGTTGGTAATCAGAAAATTGCAACAGACCATTGACCATTGGCCATGGACAGCATGCATCATGCACTTTTATTATGATGCCAAATATTTTGTTACCCGTTCTCCGCCAGGAAGCTGCTCGGCATGATGGATTTCCCCTCCAGTGCCACCTTGCTTGCACTGTGAGAAATCGACAGTGACAGTCGATATTTCAACTGGCAGTCTGCTCCTTAATGGCAGTTCATTTGTCTTCCCTCTGCGAAACTTTGTGGCTTCGCCGGCACACACACATCCTGGAATTTAATTTATTTTGCAACTAAATCGATTGCAGGCAACAGAAACTAGACATTCATACAGAAATAGGAGCAGAAACGGGAAGAGCAGCTCTAACAATTGCTTTAAATAGCCCGAAACAGGAAAACTTTTCCTGGGCCATGGCTTGGCTAATTTCTTATTTAAGTTTTCGAGCAATCAACAAATTTGTTTGGCCGGCAAACTTTTGTGAAAGTGTTCAAAGTCAAAGTTTATTATTTGATTTTATTTATTGGTAATTAAGGATATGGTGTACTTTATAGAAACTCATTAAAGAGAACAAAGTCTTTATTTAAGAGCAAGGAAACCCAGAGGGTAATTGCAGGAGAACCATCTTTCAATTAAAAATTCTACATACTTTGACAAAAACCCTTGACTTAATGCTAATTCCTTCAGGACAGAGCTTAAGTTCCATTCTGCTCATTAATTAAAAGTCCTTTAGAATTGCCTGGATAGTTTCAAAGGATTTTACCTTTCTAGCTTTTCCTTTTTCTATCCACATTCCTGTCTTTTTGGCTGCCTTCAAGTTGAGTGAACGAGAATGTTTAGGTGTCTTTCCCCATTGTTTTGGCCAAGATTCGATGCGATTTTTTCGAATGCCAACTGGAAAGTGAATGTCCCGAGACACACACACCATATAGCCCACCATACCTAGGCTTTGCCATTCTGTTTGTTGTCTTTCCCTGACTTTCTTTTTCTCCTTCGCTGTATTGCTGTTCTTGTTGTAATGCAAAAAGCGCATCAGACATTTGTATGCATTAGCTGGCAAAACGAACATTTTATGGGTGCTCAAGGGGGGCTAGCGGGGACAGAAGACCCACTGGAAAAGCGAGCCGGAGGAGCTGGGAAATGGCTTTAGCACAAATATGCATGTCGGCACATTCTTGCATAGAATTGCACTTAAATGCAGAAAATGGCACACAGCATAAGCGACGGGGTGAAGGGTTACATGGCCAGTGGAAAGCCCAGGGAAAACCAAGAAAATGCGGACGACGGAGCGAGGAGAGGGAGAACTTGTTGGGCACTTATAGGGGCCATCCCCGAGTACGTCATGAAAATCAGGAAACAGGATATATTAAGTTTGAGGAATGGCCGAACCCTGGACACACTAACACTAGCACCCAATGCAGGCTACTGCTGCTGCTGTTGTCGCAACAATAAAACAGCCGCAGCAGCTATTGCGGAGGACGAGGCACAGCCGCAGAAGCGGCAGCAACTGTGCAGCAGCAGAGCCAGAGCCGTAAAACTGGCCCCTCTGGCCCCGCCACCGCCCCCAACAGCCTGCGACACTTTTTATTGCCACACATAAAACAGCAGCAACAGCTACAGTGGCAACATATCGCAAAAGTGCTGCCAATTGCTCCATTTTCCAGACAGATTCCAAAATGAACTTGGGCGGAGGAATTCTTGAAAAACTCCAGAGCTTTGAGATCGCTTGAGTAAGAGTTGGGAAGTATGCAAGGATTTACTCTACCACGAAAATTGTTACTTAGCATACTCTTGGGAGGGATTTGTAAGGCAAAATTTCCTGATAAAATTATTTAATTTTGAGAGAGTGCTATGGATAAACAGAACTTCCATAAAAATTGCTATTGATTTAAACTTACTTTAAATGCGGTCTGAAAGCATTTAAAAAAGTTAGCCTATTAAAAACATTTTAAATTGGAATCAATTTATATAGCATACTTTTAGACACCTATTCCAATTATCTTGTAATTTCAAGCAATTTCAATTATCAAGTATTTAAATAGCATACTTTAAGACACTTTTCCCAATTAATTTGTAATTGAAAGGCATTTCTGTGGAACTACTGAAAAAAGATGAACGAAATAATGTATAAACTGTCATTAAAATAAGTAATGTTGATTATTTTGGTCTCCTTCACTAGTAAATTTCCCCTTATTTCTGGCTTCTTTTTGGGCCACCACTTGAAAGCAACACCAGCCGGAAAAGTTTGTGCGGCGCTCTCCTTTTTCAATTGCCTGCCACAATTTCTATTAGTGTAAATATGCAAAGTACATGAAGACATGAGGCTCAACTTCCGCTGAGCATGGCAATATAAAATGCAAAATGTAACAATGTTGCTGCTGTTGGCACTGCTGCTGCCGCTGCTGCTGATGTAGATGTTGCTGCTTCTGCTATTGGCATTCGGAATTACAATTGCTGGCCATATTTAAAAATCTCATTTGAAATCGCTTCGTTTCAGCCAACAGAAGCAGTGGCAGCAAAAACGCTTTTCCCATTCACACTTCATTTGAGCGGGAAAGCGGGAAAAGCGGAGGAAATTTAAGGCAGGCGCCATTAAATGAATGGAGAGACGTTTGAAAACAGAGAAGAAACATTAGTGAAGCAAATTGCAATGAGCAGAAAAGCAAAGTGAAAATTCTACTGAATGAACAGGACCGGACCGATGCGATGCGAAATAAAAGGGGCTTGGAGGGATTGCAGAAATGCTAATGACTTAATATCCTCCACCCAGGAGATATTCCTTTGAAACGTGTTAATTGCAAATGTTGCCGAACCCAGCGCCTCCTCCAAACTAAAGCAAAATCATTTTATGATTTGCTCAATTAAATGCTGCTCTCGGCCCTTTATCAGGCCAATTTGATGTTGTGTTGCAATTTATTAGGCACACAGCTTTTGTATTTGGGAAATAAACAAGCATATTCAGACAATTATAATGAGTGAAAGTTGAAGAATACGTGGCAAGCGATTAATTAATGAATGTTGGATTGCTATCTTTGCCATCTTATATCTTTGCCATTTATACTCATATCTCATGAGGAATTTCTTTAAATTGTGACACAGTTTGCAATGTATTTTAATACGGTTTAAAAGGTTCTCCCATTAAACTTTAAAATCAATGAATTCCGATGCCAGTATACAATAACAAATACCAATTGATTTAATGGAAAGGAGAAAATATAACTTTTTCCCGCCCTGGCAAACCATTCCAGAAATATTACAATTTCCATTCATATTAAAAGTGAAACAGTATTCTATTTTCAGCACTCACCAGCGTACTCTCGTTCGGGCCGCACTTTCCGCTTATCAAAGACAAATATGAAATATTAATAATCCGGCGAGTTCGGGCCACGGTCATGACTCAAAAGCTCAAAGTTGGCCCAGTGGCGTTGGCGTTGGGGCATTAAAAATGCAAATTTCACCGTCGAGCGGCCAGACTCTATCACTTTAATGCCTTTCACTGCGATTTGGCCCGTCTGGCGACCCGGTCTCCTTTTATTTTTTCATTCCTCCCGGTGAATGCAACACGTGCGCCATAAATCATCTCGGGAGGCGTCGGTCTCCGGTCCCCACTGCGGCCGCGATGGCCTCCACTCCCGGCTGGCGGACGGAATATGGTGGGCTTTGGGTGGGCGGATGGCTCTGGCAGGAGGGATCACTAAGCGCCCGTGGCGAGCCAATTTCAAAAATCAAATCAAAAATAGTTTGCAAAGTTCCAAGTGCTTTAACTCGCGGCAAACAATGCAACAAATTGCAGCCGGCGAAGGAGGAACTTTGTAATTGTCTAGCGCTGGAGACACGTGGGCGGCATGTCACCTTTATGAGGCTCCGCTAGCTCCGCCGGCTTCTCCCTTTGTCTCCGTTCCCTCTGGGCCATAATAGACAGCCACAAGTCTAAAGAATGGCCCGTGAAATTCCCGATGCGTTGGCATAACTGGAGTGGCGGTCGCGAGAGCTAGGAGCTGCGGGTCTTGAAAATATATGAGCTTGGAAAATAATGGGGACATAAGGCGATCATGTAACACAGGCTATTAGGGCAGCATTTCAAAGGTTGTTGAGGTTGAATGAAAACTTTATAATATCCTCTTAGTATCTAAAATAGTTTGAGGAATATTCTCAGAAGTACTACATACTCTTTAAGAGACAATAATAAGCGAACAATGGTTTAGTAAAAGAGCATAAATTAATATCTCATTTAATAATCAAATTTAATCAATTAAATTTAATTAATTAATGTGTCTTTGTAGGACCTTAAAAAACCCAGACTTAAATGATTACTGAACCTTAAAATAGGGATATTCTCCAGGTCACAGCCCATGCTGACACCATTAAAGAGTGATGCTCGTACCCTTTCACTTTAGTTGAGTTCAACTCAACCGAACTCAACTCGATTCCCTGATGGACACAAGTTTTTCTCCACCGTCGAAATTTAATTGAATGAAAACTTTTTGTCTGAGTCCCGCTCCCCGACCCCAGAGCCGCTTTATCCCAGTGTGCCGCCTGTTAATTTGCTTTGAATGAAGTCGAACATGTGTGTGTGCCACGCCTCCTCTGGGCGCTCCACCTGGAGGAGCAATGCATATGAGGAGGGACTGTGGATGCGAGTGTGACTGTGGATGCGACTATGAATGTGAATAGTTCGCTGCAGTCAAAGAAAAAAGGTATATCTTGTGGAGATCAATCTAACCTGACTGTTGAGTATTTTCAGTGGATAAAAAGTACTTCCTGACTACGCGGAAACCCATTTTTCCCCGCTCAAAGTTATTCAAATATATTGGCCAATATAAATTTCTTGCTGTGTGACATATCGCTGTGCGTCGCTGCCATTTGTGGGTGCAAATGTCACGTTGACTTGGCCTGCTAGTCGTTTCAGCTGTAGTTGTAGCTGTCGTTTTGTTTGCCGCGCTGCTACGTGCCGAAGGGGGCTTGGTGGCACGGTGGCACGGTGGCTCATCCGGCGGGGTGGGCGGCAGAGCGTGTGCCGTTGACAGGGAGACTGTGTCAAAGGGTCTGACTGCCACTGCCGCTCCGCCAGATGCTTGATTATGGTGTTAACCCCTGCGTGAACCGGCACCAGGTGCGACCCCTGGCCCTAACCTACTACTACTACTGCTACTGCCATACGAGCTATACGAGTAGTATATAAACGCTATATGGCCGCCCTTCCATTTCAGTCGCATTCAAATGCCGGCCCGACGTTTCAATTGGCTCACACACAACCCCCTCTTCTGGCCAAAAGCGTTTTCATGCTTGTTAGGAAATTTGTATAATGCATAAAGTGTCGCCAACTTTGCGTATACGTAATGTGCAATGTGGCAAACTCCGCAGACCGTGCCGTGATGATGAGCAATTAGCAAACAATTGCAGAATTTTCATTTTCACTCGCAGAGTCCAGTGTTTGAGTGAATGCCGCAGATAATGCCAGTAAATGGGAGACAACGAATGTAGAAGTCCCTTTTTTTGTTAACAGTAGTTTCCCTTTTAGAACATTAGAATATGGATCTAAGTACAAATCTATAAGATTTCTGGTTCCTATCTTAAAATTCGTGAGAGTTAAAGTAACTTGTCTCTGTTTCCTTTTCATATTATGAACTTTTGCAGCTATAATTTAATCCCACTCTTGGCTAGTGTACTGGGAAGCCAGTTAGCTAATGAAACTGGAGCCGGAGCTGCGGAAAAACTGCTGGCCTTGCCAAAGTCGCAACTCTCCGCTCATAATTAAAAGTCAACTGTGTGGGGGATTTTTGAGTACTCACCAGCGCTGACAGGATTCGCAGTGACATGCGGCGACCCGACGTCCACGGCTGGCAGTAATAATTTCGGGGACGCAGCTACGCTGTCGCCGCTGTCAAATATTTGGGGTCCTGGAACGACATCTTCATAATGCAAACTATCCGGCTTTGCTGTCGCGGAAGCTGTAAAGTTATACTGCTCATCAGCAGCTCCAGCCTCCTGCTGATTTGGTAGCAATGTTGCTGCTGCGCCGGATGAGGTTGCTCCTGCTGATGCTGATGCTGCTGCATTTCGCTTGCGATTGTAGTACTCGTAGTTGGTTTTCGTGGCGGCGGCAGCACAGACATCGCCGCCATCATCAGTTGTCGCCGCTGTCACAGTCGTGGCTATGACTTTATCCTCGACCATAAATTGCACTTTTTTGCGTGAGCCCGGCGTGATGGTTGCTGCTCCAGTGGCAGTGGGTGTGGATGTGGCTGTGGGCGAAAGTGTTGATGTGTCCAGGGGCGGAGATCCCGAGCCGGAGCCCGAGCCCGTCCCCGTTGGCGTCGGTATATAGAACTGCGACGTGCCCGAGGGCGTTGCCTGGCCAGAAATGTCTGCCGACGGCGGCGGCGGCGGAGGCGAGACAGACAGGTCCAGAGTGACGGGACGCTTCAGTATGGACTTCAGAGCAGATTCCGTGGGCGTCACAGTGAGCACTGTGTAGGGGGAATCGTCGACCTCCTCCTGCTCCTCCTCCTCGTCAGTGGCAGTTGTTGCTGGTGCCAAAGCTGGAGGGCTAGCAGCTGGGGGACTGCTAGTTGGAGCCGGCAGAGTTGCAACTGCAGGAGTTCCCACTGTTACCTCCGCGGGCTCATCCATCTTCTTGTTGCGCGGCGGACGTCGCGGTCCATTGGTCACCGCTGCATCTCCACTTGAGGCTATCATAATTCGCTCGTAACTGTCACCCGGATCGGCGGAATCCTTCTCGCCCAGGCTAATCCGCTGGCCGGCGATGGCCGTCACATTGCCGCTGTAGAACTTGCTGCTGGTCCGCTGCTGGCGCTCCACGGCATCGTCGTTGAGCTGGGCATCCGCCACATCGAAGTCGTCGTGGGGCTTCCTCAGGTTCCGCTGCAGTTCGCTTGAGATCAGGTCATAGGGATTGACGTGGCACCGGAGGATGGACCGCCGGTTGGAGGCTCTGCTGGCTGCCAGGCCGCTGCTCTGGAGCAGGGATTCGTTGTCCTCCATCAGCCAGCAGTCCGTGGGATCCACTAGGGAGGAGGGAGTGGCTGTCGTTTTGGAGACGGAGCTCATGACGGGCGGCGGCGGTGGGGCCCGGGTGCGAGTGCGACCCCTGGTGGGATTCCCAGCCGGCTCACTGCGGCTACGTGACTTGCCGTCCGCATCCTTGGAGCTCGGCTCCGGGGACAGGAGTCGCGTGCGCCGCATCAGGTCATAGGGATCCTTCTGCGGATCCAGAATGGAGGGACGTGATTTCTTCGTGGCACTCACCACACGCATCGTGGCGGACATGGGTCGCCGCGAGGAGGACGCGTTGCCGCTGCCGCTGACAGCTGGCAGCCGCACGGTGCCCCCAGCTGCTCCCCCGATGTTGGCCAGCGGCAGGCGGGAGCCCTTGCACTTCTTGCACACGCTTGCTTTCTTCACGTCACGTTTCGTGCCGTTCAAGTACTCGGCACAGGAGCAGATCACCACGGCCAGAGCCGTGGTTCCTGGCATGCCCTCCGCCGCCGCGAAAATGGCCGCCGCATGGGGATGGTATCCGTAGGAGGGCCGGGCCGGGATACCCCTCACCGTTCCGTAGATCCAGGGCTCCGCGTACTTCATGGAACGCGATAGGGGGCTGGGCAGGAACTCGGCGGCGGGCACCGGCGGCAGTTGGTAGGCGGTCACCATCTGGTGATGGCCATGGTGGGGCAAGTGTTGTTGCTGCTGCTGCTGGAGCTGCTGCTGGTGGAGCTGCTGCTGCTGCTGGTGTTGGTGCTGCATGTGCAGCTGCAACTGCTGCATGGCCTGCATCCCGCTGACGGCCGCTAAAGAGGCGTTCTTGTCCACAGAGTCACCGCTGCCGAGCGTCTTGAGCCGCTGACTCCACGATTTCTTGGACTTGTCGTACATGAGCTGGTGGGAATGGGAGTCGGAATAACATATGTATGAGTCCACATCAAGGTTAAAGTAAATAATAATATTAACAAAGTGAGATACAAGTTAGGGATTAAGCAAACAAAACCTTGATTTACTAAGTACTTTTGATCTTTTACTTATTTAAGGCTTCACTATCACTTTGTTAGGTTTCAAATAATGGAAAAACTACGCTCTTTAGTAGGCTACCCTACTAATGAAAGGGCTCACTAACCTTTCTGTCTTCGCTGCTAGTGCGCTCATAATATCCAATTTAAATTAATGGCTTCGATGCACTCTGTCCTTTGTTGTCCATCAGCTGAAAACCGCCTGGTGCCTGGAAAAAAGGGATAAAAAACGGAGAAATTATTAAAGCGCAACGCGTCCAGCGGGAAATCCGTTTAGAAAAGTTTTATTATTGAAAAAGTTTAAAATGCGATTATGTGTGTGATAGACGGAGGGAGAGAGTGTGAGTGGGTTAGGGCGTCTGTGTTGTTTGTGCTTTGTTCTCGGGGCTCCTAATGAAAAATGGCCCAGATTAGCTGGGAAATTGATCCGTTGTAGGGCCGCAAAATACTTTATGTTTACCTTAATTAAATAAGATAATTAGAATTTTTGCGCTACACGATTGCCAAAATGCTGTTTTTTTGGAGCACAAAACTCAATTTGCCACACACAAATCCCAAGCAATTTCTCACAATTCTCCAGCTTATTCCTGCCAAATCAAATAAACCAGTCAAAGGAATATAAACCGCATTCAAGGCTCCCCTTTCTTTTTTCTCACTTTTTTTTTACTTTTTGGGAAAGTTCTTTTCGGAGAAAGCAGAGTGCAGATTGCCGAGAGAGTTGCCAACGAGCTACACCTCCTACACACTGGCTGAAAGGCGGCGGGCAACTTTGTTTTCATTTCGCCAGTGAATTTTTGTCATCATCGTGACCACTTTTCACAATCACAAGAGGCAACTGGACGACGCGGCGGGCCAGAATCTTTTCTTGTTGCGATTGTTGCTCAGCTATGGCAACTTTCGAGATGTGCAGTGAGCCAAAAAGTGGTATAATATGGTGGGAAATATATATTTCTAAAGAAAGATATAAAATCAGAAGTCTTTGAGTTGAAAAGCAACACATTTGACATGAAACGATTTATGCTCTAGAATTTTCCATATTTATCGAGAGGGATAACGTGATCTTAGCAACAATTTCATCCAGATTTCGTTTGATCTAACTTGTCATACTTTCTTATAAATTGGGTCATAATTAGACAATGTGACTTGGCCATGTCCGTCCAAAATCAAACAATCTAAATTTGAGGCATAAAGACATGCTATTTACTAAATATTTTCTCTATTCTACACTCAAGTGGCTTCTTCTCACTAAATCACTTTCTAATTCTATTCCAGAGTTTTCCCTAAGTGTCCATGTTGTTCGTGATGTTGCTATAGCATCCTGCAAGCGGCTGCTTGACGTTGCGGATATTAATCAAAATGCGGAGCGGACTCGCACTCGCACTGGGACTCGAACTCGAACTCGAACTCGGACTCCCACGCGGCGTCCGGACAAAGCCGAGAGAGGTGTTGGCACACTTTGGACCTGGCTTAGTCTCGGTCTTGGCCAGAGTTTCTTTTCTTGGCCATTGCTGGTCCGCTGTTCTGTTTCTTGAGGTGCCTGTGCCCGGTGCTTGGTGCCTGATGCTTACCCTGGCCTGGCCTCAAAACACGTCCCGCTGCCCGTTGAAAAATGTTGATAAATGTTGACAATTTTTCCGGCAACCACTCGTGATAAATCTAATTTTTCTCTGGCTCTCTGGCTCGCCTTCAGCTTCCCTTCAGCGTGTTGTGTTGTGTGTCGCTGCATTGTTGTCACCAGCCAGCGATTGTTGCTGTTGCTGGGGTGTTGCTGTTGTGACTGTTGCTCTCTTGCAGTTTTGATTACATGGCAGCTCCTTGTTGTTGTTCTGGCTCTTGTGTAGGTGTGAAGTAAAATTAAAAACGTGTCATTTTTTGCTTTATCGCCTGACGCGGTGGCGCCCATGGGCAAAGTATCGCAGAACCAAGAGCAGCAGCAACACAACGGCAAAACATGAACAGGAGCGGCAGGAACATGAGTGGGGATCGGGGGCAGGGTTGAAATTTAAGCCACTTTTGTTTGTTGCCGGTTTGACTGATGGCAGCGGGGGCTTGGAAACGGTAAATATGCGAGGGGAGGTGCATTTCCTGCAAATAACGCTCATACGCCGGGTGGGCGGTGAGTAAATACAAATTCCTGAGTGCTCAACAATGGTGTCCGGTTCCAGACTTTAGTTTGTTTTGAGGCGCTCTTTCTTATTAGTATTTTATATTTTTCTATAAGAAATTCAGCACATTCTTTTATTAACATAGCATAGCAAATAAAATTTGCATTTCCTCTTCGTTTACCATTGTAAAAGTTGAATCTCTATTCTATTGATTGCCTTTGTTGGCTTGCGAAAGTCTTTCACTTTTGTCTGCAACTTCTTCTGTACTCCATTCATTTTTCACCTGGCTTTATCAGCAATAAAAGAGAGGAATTTACATTTAAGCGGATTTATGCTGTAATTAAGCACTTGGATTGTCTCTTTCCGGCTGGCTTTGGCCAAGTCCGTTTTCTTTGCAGCTTCATAATTTTTCACGCTCAATTGGCTACCTTTGCTGGCCGTTTTTTACATATTTCTTTTATTCGCCGCATTTGCGCCAAATGCAATTTGTCATTATAAATTTACGTCAGTTTAGGCAAAGGCGGAGGGAAAGACGCAGCCAAGTTGCACAAAACTTTGCCATTCGGAGGGAAACTCTGGGACGAAAAAAGGAACTACTGCATTTTTCAATATATTTTCAAGTTGACTCGGGGTAAGTTTTCCCCTCGTCCCCACTCTCGTTCTCGTTTTCGCTTTTTGTTATTGTCTTGGCCCCGGGCAGTTAGGTGTCGGTTTCAAGCCACCCAGAAAACTTGGCCATGCCGCAGATTGATGGTCATATGAAAAAGTAGTTAACGCCCAATCGAAACTGCAGTTGCAGTCGGGCTAATTAAGTGACTGAGGGTTAAAGTTTAATATAAATTCGAGCGATCGTTTGTCCATTTGCTGGACAGGCATAGGGATGGGTGAATAAAGCGATATAAAACTATTGTATTGATGCTGGTTTTTTATTTGTGTATCGTTGTAAAATATTTTGAAGAATATTCTAATCATTGGAGAATATTTGTAAATAATATTAAATATGTATTAACGAAGGAGCAATTGGTGTTATGGACAAAACTAAGCCTTATTCCGGCCTTACAATTATTTATTTATATATGATAATTAAGTCATACGTATATCACATTCAAAAAGTACATTTTCAAAACGATTATTAAAACGATATTCAGTCAAAAATATCATATAAAGTTTTCCCTTCCGATATTCTTCCCTAGAAAAAACATTTAAAATGCAATTACAGCTGCAGCTGCAGACACAAAAGAGCTCTGGGAAAATATACATATATGTGTATATTCCATTGATGCGGGCATATGCTGGCCGTTGGATTGGGATCATGCCATAAGCGGATTAGTTAGACATCAGACATCCAGCCGGCAGCAGCAGCAGCAGCTCCGGGTGCTCAGGTAACGCAGGTAACTCCCAGGCAACCTACACACAGACACATCACGCATACGCTCCGTTGTGCAGCTCTAAATTAACAATTTCATTTAGCTGTTTGCCGGCGACTTAATTTATTCAAGTGATGACGTCGCCGACAACGGCGCCACCGCCACTACGGCAGTCAGCTAAGAAAAATTGGCCAGGAAGGTGGGGATGAGCTGAGGGAGAGATGGGGAGCATCAGGAGCTTGGAACAACAGGGAGAACCAGACGACGAGGACACCGCTTTGGAGCGCCAAATTTACGCGTTGCAAACGCTCGGCTAAGCTCGGCTCAGGCTAAGAAACATAAAATAGTGCGGGGAGAGCGGACACTAAAAAAGGATCTATAGAGCAGAAAGAAACACTGAAGAAAATCCTTTAAAATGTACTGCATTTTCCCTTTCACAATAAGATTTCATAATAATATACAGTTTCTTTGCGGCAAAAAAGAAGTAAAAAACAAAGTAAATTAAACCTCTCAAGGACATAACATTTAAAGAAAAATGTCAGATAGATTTACATCACACAAAACTATTTAATATATCCTTCTAGGTTTAAGCTCTAAATCCATATAAATTTTACTTATTTTATTCTATTATTTTGCTAGTGAAAAATCCCCCTTTTCCAGTGCTCGTTGAGCGTTGCAGTGGAAGGAACCGCTTCGTCCTGAGCATGAGCATCAGCTGCCTTAAGTCCTGGCTGATGGCGACGTGTGCAACTTTGATGCTGCTTCCTGCACCAGCTCCGGTTCCTGCTCCTGCTCCTGCTGCAGCTGCCACAGGCGGTTGCCAAAAGAACCCGACGGATGCGCCGACGAAGATGAAGTGGCTGACGGCTGACGGGCAGGAAAAGTGGAGCAGCAGCACCAGCAGGAGTAGAAGGGAGCGCAGCCGTCTGAGCCGGCACTCTATTTATATTGAATTAAATTTATTGAAAAACCTAATGAGCTATCTTTCCGGCCATCAGTTGGCAGCTCGTTTCGGCCACAATGCACTGCGCAGCGCCAAACAGTCGGCAGATTTATGCTTAGACAAATTAATTTATGCGCCAGACAGTTAAGTAAATTACGACAGACATAAATTGCGAAACCAAAAGGCAAAGGAAGCGAAAGGAGAGGAACTTTTGGGCATTAAAGTAATTTAGTAAAACGTTCACATGGCTTTCCGAGGGGCAGACGACGACGACAAACTAATTGAATTTGCTACTTAGTGAAATGTGAAATGTTAACAACTCTCGGGCTGCATTTGCTTGTAGGCTGAAGGCGGTGTGGCAAACTTTCCCAAGTTGCCTTAAAGTGCAGGAGTTGCCGTTGCACCAGCAGCCATTAAATTTGCGCAATTAACCAGACGCCGACGCAGAACGAGACTGTGTCTGCCCCGAGTTGTGCACACAAGTTTGCTAAACTAATTAAAATGCATATTCCACTGCCGGCAGCAACATAAATGCGAAAACTTTCGCTTAGACGCCAAGTAACAGGCAACAATGCAACATGCCAGGATAGGTAAACAAATGGCAGTCTAAGTCGCCCAGCAGCAGCTAGCAGCAACATCCTCCACATGCAACCACTGGACAGGAGAGATGGGAGACAGGAGACTCGACGTTGATGACAGTTTTGTCCTGGCCTGGCTCCTGTCCCTGCAATTTGTATAACATGCTGGGCAGTTCCTGCCAACTTCTACTGTGCCACATCGCTCTGCCCCTCGCATTTTGTTAAAGCAAAACTTTTTGTAAACTCATTAGGGCAGTTGGCCAAGCAGGCAGCCAAGCGACTGCGCTAACCAAACGGGCCAAAGCCAAGCCGACAACAAGGCCAACAACAAGGCCGGCACGGAAGGCAACTTTTTGAAAGAAAACAGCCCGCCTGCGACAGGTCACGGAGAAAAACTCGACGAAACTGTTACTTAGACTCTTTAGTTTAAAGAATAGTAAACTAATCAGGATTTAAAATATTTGTCTCAATATGTTTTATTTAAATTCTTCAAAGGGAAGAAATATATTCAAGATTTTTCAATCTCAATCTACTTCGTTTTCTGCCTGTGCAAAAGATGAGATGATGATGGGGTTGGGTCTTGGTATCCCGTCCGGGTCTGGGGACAGTTGCTGGGGAACAGGACCTGGGCAGGACCTGGACTTGGACCCGAAGTGAACACCGGGATAAACAAAAGGCAAAGACCGGGGCAAGATAAACAGGCAACTTCTTATGCAGGCCCGGCTTACTGTCGCTTTTCATGCGGCTAAACATGCCCGGCGGTGCAGTTGAAATTTTATTTATTGCATTAACTCGAGAACGCAGGCGTTGCCCCGGCGGTTCCCGTAATAAACATAATGAAAATGATGCTCATAATGAAGCGCACTAATCGACGGCTGCCGCTTTAAGTTCTATGTGCCTCAAAGTCGGCAGGAAAATTGATTTAAATCGACAGGCGACGGGCGACGGGAAGTTTGAACGATTAAGCGACGATAAATAAATCCATTTTATAGAAAATTAAATAACATATGGCAGAGGCTGCTGCAGTTGGGGCTTTCCTTTGGCAAGAAAATTGATTGTGTGGAAAATTTAATGTGCGGGCGGACATTTTTCATAGCATACTTTTGAGTGTTTGCAATTGCATCGCCCACACACTGCATAATTGCGAGCATATGTAAAACAACACCCGGCACACAGTGTGTTTTAATTGTTAACACTCACATTCACTTTGGCTGAGGTCTCTGTTTGAACATCGCAACCCATTTCGATAATAAAATTGACTTACTGGCCGCATTATGTGCGCCATTTATTTATTATGCCGCATGGCAAGGCGACGGGCCGGCATTTATTAATATTATTTGAGTGAAAATAATGATGTTGGTGTTAAGTTAAGTGTAAAGCACTTTGTGAAAATTATTTTCCAATTAAATGGGGTGGTCCCTCCTCGCCAATCGTTCCCCTGCGAGTTTCCTCGGTCTCGAAAAAGTGCGCTTGCAAGCTTAATGCGCCCGAAATACTCATAAATTCCTAATGAATTGCGGTCGAGATAAGGACCAGAATGCGGGCCAGGATGATTTGTCTTGACACGTGTCAAGATGCTGCACGGAGAACTCAATTAGTGAATGCCACAAATTGGCCTCAGCTGATAGTTACATTGAGGTTGCCTTCTGTCCACACAGATGATGTCGGTGGAGACATTCATTTGTGCAGATTCGGAGGAGAGTTGTGACAGGCCAAAAATAATATTTACAGCTGCGGTCAAAATAATGACACTGAAGATATGACATTCTTGATTAATCGAAAATCGAAGACTGTGAGTTTTGAGCTCTATTTATCAGTTTAAGGTTAGCAGTGCCAACTTTATGAAATTATTAACTCATTGTCAATGAGTTTTTAATAATTTTTGAGCGGTTTAAACTATTTATAAATAAAGATTTAAAGAAAAATAATTATCTTAATAAGACATATTTTATAAGGATTTCATTAATTAATTTGTTTTTATTTGTATTATCATATTTATAAACTTCAAGTCTAGCTTAAAAAGTAGATTAATGGATTAATATTAAAGTAAATATGATTTATGCAGTGCCCGCCATTTATGGAATGTATTGCCAACATCTAATTTAATTTATTAAATTGGAATTACTTAGAGATTTACAATTTAGAATTAATTCACTAAACCACAATCGAGGTATTCTTGAGCCTATGCTTAAATCATAGACAGAACTGATTGCTTCACAGGACTCCTATATCTCACAGCTCGGTGCTCTCCATTTTGGGATTGGCATTCTTGATTCCCAGGCTCTTCAGCTTCCGGAGGCGCAGGATCTGATGCTTCAGCTTGTGCCGGAACACGATCTGGTTGTTCACTGTTTTCAGTTCGTCAATGCTGCAGCCCTTGAGGTTCCTCACTGTCTTGGAGAGCAGGGTGTCCGTAATGCAGTACTTGGCCTTGGACAGACGGATGTACTCCACATTTCGCTGGGCGAGCTGCTGGCGGTAAAGGTACAGGTGATAGCCCACACTGGGTTTCTGATGCTGCTGGAAGCGATGCGGCTGCTGGTCCTGGGAGCTGGATGATGATGGAACGTTGTCCTCTTCGTTAATGAGCTTCTGATAGCGTGGCATTTTGGTTTATTAATCAAGCTGAGTTCCCGTGAGATCGGAGGTGTAACTTAGATTTGTTTGGTGAATTTTAGATTCCTTCGAATATTTTGAATCCTTCAAGATTTCAACTTGGACAGCTCCTTGGTCTTCCTTATATACCAGAATGTAACTCTCCGAATATTATATGTAAATGTGTTGCTTGCTCAACGTTTGCCGATCGTTTGATGCCTCTTCCAGTGCTGCAAATGCTTTTTATACACCTCAGGGCAGAATACTGCTACCTGTCCTCCAGCCATCCCGACTTTTTTGGTACCCTCAGAGCCCGTAATACCTGAGACCTACCTGCCCTTTTGACTTATGCCCGGCGGCTGGCGTAATAAAAAACAATTCATTCTTAATCTGCCGTCCGCCATAAAGTTTTCGTATTTTGCAAACACTTTCATTCTTAATCCGTTCCACTAATCCGCCCACGCGGCCGCCCTGGCAATTTGCAAAAAAGAAAAAGAAAATGTTCATCTCAACTGGCGCGTATAAAAAGATTAAGTGACATTACACAACGTATTTTCCCAAGCAGCTGAAAATGTTCGATGAGCATGCATGGTCATGGCGAGGAAAGGGTGAACTGCAAGGAAGGATGCCAGCCGAGCGGGATTAGCGAGCGGACACAGCTGCTCCGCCTTCAAGGATTCATTAATGATCTCCGAGAAAGACGGCAGATATATGTCGATTTCATCCATGAATATTTCAATTTTCCGAAGGGGAAAATAAGCTGCTCTTTAAGAAGAATTTACTTAAACTAAATGGTTAAGTTTATTCTTAAATGTTTCAATTAAATTGAGCTGGGTAAATGAAAGCATATTCTTTGGAAGGAGTTTAATTTCCTTAATTTTTTAATTATATTTTTTCTTGGTTAATTACTTTTCTTTTCCAATTAAATTGTATTGTCCCCATAACTTAGTCTGCTAATCCTTCCACTGTAGTGTTTCCTGGAAAAATGACTTTCAAGTTGAGAATCGCCGAGATCAACTTTCATAACTGCCTTGTCAGTGGAGGAGGGCAGCGGCGTAAAAGTGCACTCTGGGTAAAATGGAATGGAAAATGTCGCATAGATTTCATGGCAACTTTTTCGAATTTTCACATTCCTTGCCTTTGCATAAACCATCATGTCAAATTCTTGATCAAATAAAACAAAGTTCAACCTACTTTTTCTGTGTTGCGAGCTAAAATAAATAAGAACGGAGAATAGGAAGGGCGGGCAACAAAAATAAAAGAAATTCAGGAGAGGTGGCAAGAAAGTGATAGACCTCTGGCAAAATTATGGCAAACTTTAGCTTTCCCTTAAAGCTAACGAGACGAAACGAAACTTTTGCAAGTTGAATGTTGAAATAAGCAATTTTCGCGTTCAACTATGGCGCTTGTCTATATATAGATATAGACTATATAGACTAGACAAGTCGGGGCTGGAGAGAAGAATAAAAAAGATTGAAAAGTAATTGCATTCAAGAGCTTCTAGTTAAAAATGTATGGCCATGGTGCACAAGAACCTAGCGGAGTGGGCTATATAAAAAAATGATGCTACTGCCGCTGATGCTGATGCTGATGCTGTTGCTGTTGCTGCTGGGAAATATTGAAAATGTAATTCCAACTGTTGTCTGCCCTCCGATGGTAATTGCAAAAACCGGGAGCAGCTCGAACGGCAGTATTACCAGAAGCGAAAGCAGCTCGAAATAAAAGTAAGTTAAATTGAAAAGTGAAATGCAATCTGCTTGGGCTCTTTGGACCACTTCTTTGGCCATCGCTGTAAAGGTATCTGTGTCTGTATCTGTATCTGTTGGATGCATTTCAATTTCGCAGTTGCATTATTAACGCAAGGTGTGAACATTTTAGCCGTGTAATTGACACGGCAACATCAGCTGCAATTTTTCCATTAAAATTCTCTCTCGGACAATCGCTGGAGTATAAAACTGAATTAGAAAGATGTAGAAATGTAGAAGGAAGATAGTTTTTGGTGGGAACATGAATATATATGTTCCCTTTCATATAGAAAATGAAGGAAAACAATAATTTTATCGTATTTTAAGAACATATGACTGACTTTTTAATGCACAAATTGTAAGATACTTTTATTTAATGGGTTAACTTTTTGATAAAATAGATTGAAGACAATAACTTTGAAATGAAATTAAACTAAATAAATATCAAACAATAAATAAATAATAAAACATAACATTTTTACACGCAATAAACAGTATTAAAGACCGTTTTTGTGTGCTGAAAAAAGACTTTACGGCTTAAGAAATAGTTATTATTATCAAAACAAAGCAAACATATTTACAAGAAAGAGCTATTCTTAATAACTTTCAGCAATCTCTGAAAAATAAATCGGAGGTTTAATGGAAATATTGCAATAACTTATTTTAGTAACAGAAATTTAATAGTCACTAAAAATTGTAACAAATTTTATCTTAAATACCAAACCGCTTAAATCGAAAGCTTAAATCACCTCTTGCCTTTTCGACTTCACCGAGGAATTTTTTTGAACATTTCTTCAGGTGCAATTTTCAGGCAATTTTTGCCAATTTATGATGGGCAAACATTCAATGCCCACTTTTCGGCCTCGTTTAATGGCTTATTTTCCAGGGATATTTGTACAAATTTTCCTCTCCATCTAGCTGCACATCCCGTATGCACAGGTGGAGCCAAGCCAGGAGCTTTGCCGAGTGCACAATGAAATTGAAACATATTAAGGAGAGCTCTCTGGACGAGGACATAGAAGGAGGCGTAGTTGCAGTCGGAGGCGGAGGCACAGGCAGGGGCACAAGCGGAGGCAGAGCCGGCCAGGGATTGCAAATTGAATTGAATTGGAAGCTGGTGCATCCTTAAAGCCTTTCTATACCACAGTACCAAAATGCAGTGTCACAACAGTAGACAGACAGACACTGGCGGAGACACAAATGCAGCTCCCGACACTTATCGCCCAATCAAAACGTCATAAATCAGCTGACGGGGACAAGTTTGATTTGACAGCTAGGCGCGAACTTCCCAGCTCAGCGTTAATTTTGCCCTGGTACGTACAGTGCCCGACATGATAAGCAGGCACTAGAGAGCGCTCCCAGTATAAATCAAATCAAATGACAATTAAAGCGCCATTCGAAGGAAACTGCCCCCCATTCCGATGCGGGGCACATGCGAAAAATGCAGCTGGTGAAAATTCGCGGATTAAAAGCGACGAAGTGGGTTAGTGGCGGCAATTAATTAAGGCAAAACCTCAGCGACATTGCTCAAAAGTATGCAACACACGAACCGCAAAGGCAATGAAATATTGCAATCACTAAAAGAATGAAAAGCCACCGAAAGGAAAGGGGGAATGGGGGCGGCTGGTTACCCAGCGGAAAAGCCAGGGCCGCCTGCAGCTTTGAGGCTTCCTCTCTCCCCGCCTGCAGCTCCATTTCCCTCTACATCTCCATCTTCATCTCCGTCTCAGGCTTTTCCTTCTTGGCCGACGTCTCGGTTGGCTGCCTGACGCCCGCTTGCCAAAATTAGTTTCTGTGTCAAAAGTTTGAAATGAGCAAGCTCCTCTTTGCTTGTGCACAGAAAAAAAATCGTTATGGATTTGAGAAATTATTAGGGAAATTTGAAAGCCTAATACAAAATTAATAATTATTAAAGAGATTTAATGCATTGAATGCTTGCCTAAAAATTTACTGAAGTGTGTTGTCATATAGGTTTTAATAATAAAACAACGCATAAAAGAGTAAATATTCAAAAATAAATCTTTAAAAATTATTTAAATTAAAAAAAATAAACATGGATTATATAAAAAACATCCGTTATATATTAGTTAAGTTTCCTGATGAATAAATAATATTAGTTGTATGTGGCTTAAGTTGGACTTTTATATAAGAAGTAATTGCAATTTATATATGGATTTAATTAAAATTGTTAACTTTCTTTCTTTTACAATATAATCTTAATATATTATTTTAGTTCCAAACAGAATAATAAGAAATATTAAATAATCATGATTTATTCTCATACAAAAAGGGTCTTTAAAACTAAGAAAATTTTCGTTTTTAAATATCACAACCCTTTTCTTAAAGTTATAACCATGAAGAAAATAAGTTTTATTTTAAAACATTTAGAAATTAAGATATATCAGTCCGAAATGAAATATAAAAACATTAAATTTTAATATTCATATAAAAAACACTACAAATCCAATATTTCCACACTTCTTTCGGTGTTCTCGGAAAAACTAACCAACGGAAGCCAGAGGAAAAACTACTCGATGGGTTACCGAGCGGGTGAGAGGACAAAGTTTGCGCTGCGCTGATGTAGTTAAGAATTGGCAGCAAATGCTGCTTAATTTCAAAAGAAACTTTACGTATTTGTCATGCGGCGCACATTCATTGCGGTGTTCATTTGAGCGCTCATTCAGGCGGCGCCAGAGAACCGGAGGAGCCCCGGGAGGAGTCCAGGCCCCGGGACGTTGACAAACGTTGCCGTGGTCACTCCACGGAGGCGGAGGAGGAGGCCAGCTCAAGATGCTGATGATGACCAAGATGCTTCTGCAACGGACACTCGTTTAATAATTCATCAGAATCACAGCCAAAGAAGTGGCGATGTGGAATTCGCGTTAATTTGCGGTCGCCGAGTATTGGTGCGGTCACTCTCCTCGCTCACGCACTCTTCTTTGGCGCTTGTGCGCCTCATTTCCTGTGGCCGACTGCCATTTGACTTGCAGTTTCCGTTTCCGTTTCAATGACGCTTTGATTGGCCTTGCGGTATCCGCTCCCCACCCCCTTTCCACGCCAAGGTTTGACTATTAGGCGATAATTATTTGTGTGTGTGGGCAAAGCGCTTCTCCGCTGACCGCATCGCAAACTTTCGAGGTTGGCGGCCACTTCAAATGCGTCTTGTGTTTGTCCAAGAGCCGTGGAGTTCTTTTGGCCATTATTAATGACAGATGCCTTAAATCTGCCTGCAGCACTGGCTTTAATTAAAGAAGTCAAGGCTAACCCAAAAATACATGACATGCTCCTAATTGTATTTATAAATAAAGCAAAATAACATGACAACAAAGGGTGAATAAACTCTTTGAAATAAAATATATTTAAAGGAAGAGGAAAGCATAAATTAATCCCTGGAAGGGGAAACTAAATCATTATGTCTTCCTAAATCTATAAAATAATAATAAAATCAAGATACTGTGGAGTCTTAAATCATAAATATTAAAATCAAACTAGATGGTATATGCCAAAAACAGGATGCATCATAAAAACCACACTTTGCAATATTTAACAATTAAATAAATTCAAACTTTCTAATGAAACTTTCATCATAACTCTCTGTGAACATGACAAGCCTTCGGAATTCAAAAACCGATTTGACAAATCGTTAGAGTTTAGTTTAGTTTAGAAATAAAAAAACACTCTTTCCAAGGCCGACAAACAAGCTTGGTGAGCAACTATTGATCCAGTTTGACTCTTTAACGGAAGGAATAAATAAATATTTGATTGCGAATCCAAATCTGTTTGACGGCGGCACACAAACTGGCCAAAACAACCGAAAGAGTCTCAAAAGAGCAAATACAATAAAACAGATTAAATTTGACTTGCAGAATATTGAGAGACCCAAACTCCAGTTTCGTCTCACCTGCCTAATCTCGGTGTCTTTTGCACTCGCTCGGCTTCGGTTACGCTGTGTTTATGCCTTCCCTGCCTTTATTTCTGCTTTTGGCTGCAAGTAAACATAAATAAATTGTTATCTTATTAGTGCTGAGTGCTTCGCAGTCGGACGATATTTGAATTTTTGGCATCGCGCGGCACGTTATTTAGTGCCCACACAACAATTGCAAATTGCAATCTTTACGTTTAATTTAGCGGCTGAAAGTTGCGCGCAATTAAGCAGCCATGCAATGCACGAATTTATTTTATTTACAGGCCACGCATGATAATGAATGATACGGAATCAGAAATAAAACTGTTGAGGTAGGTGTAGAATATACCTATTTTTCATTAACTAAAATGCAAGGGAAATCGCTTTTTGGCTTTAATATTTGTTAGTTCGACAAATAGTATACTCAAAATATATATAAAAAGTAAGACTGCACTTTCTCTTAATATTATATAATAAATTACAAAGATATCAGAGAAACAACTGAGATTATTCTTTGTTTTCAATTATGGTATTAATTATGGTGGTACTTTTATTAATATTTATTTAAAATAAAATAAAATAAGATGTGGAAAGACAAAACACATTTTCTACTAATATAAAAGGGATGGTATAAATTTAAAACATTAATTGCTCTGATATATAATAATCATCATAATTAATACTAATATCATTATCAATTACTTATGAACAAGTCTCAACCTTACAACCAGTTAAATTGTACTTCAAGTTCCCTTGACCCTGGTTCCACTGTACTTTATTTTATTTCTATTTATACCTCCGGTTGAATTTGCATCGGTCGCTTTGCAGATAAACAAACGCGCTGCGTGCCTATCGGATCGATTGGGCGTGGAGGCGGGAAATTCCGCTGGGGAATGCAGGGGGAAATCGGGGCTATATCGCGGGGGTAAATCGGAAGCGAACGGAAAGTGGGACGGGTTGGGTGAGGGGGAAAACTTCATTATCGCTCTGCGGGTGCGTGGGCGTTTTGCAGAGCGTTGATTTCTTTGGCCGTAAACATTTCCGGGCCGAGGTGCGATGCAGTCGTGTGTGAAAATGATTTTAAAATTGGCGCTGGATTGCGCAAAGACAATCAAAAGGCAATGGGCGTTGATGATAATGGCGGGAAACAAAGGCAAAAGCAAAGGCCGAGGCAAGGGGGTTGAGGATTCCGGGGACACGGGCTACCAAAGTGAAATTTTGACAGCTTTTAATTGTGCAGCGAGGCGAGAGTCGTGCTGCCGCTGCTGCAGCACATCTACATGGAAATATAATTGTGTATATATTGCCAAATGTATATATTTAACAGCCCTTTTACCCGGCATGCAATTATCAAAACGCATCACGCGTCAGGGCCAGGCCGAAATGATAAGCGCAAGTAACTGCAGTCGGCACGGAGGCGCAGCGGCGGCAGGTGAAAGGGGGTGAAAGGTGCCAGGGGTAAGGAGGGACGGGGAGCCAGGTGGCCAACTGTCAGCTTAACGCCTCAACGAGCAAAGTGAAGGCAAAATTGCATTTGCCTTGGAGGCCGCCGCAATTAACGCGGCATCATTTCTATCCAACTTGATGATATTTCAACTTGGCGGGAATTGGTCTCAGCTTAACCCTTGGTTTAAGAGGGGTGTTTAAAAATTAAATATTAAATAGAATAATAAAAATTAAATATTATACTAATGTTAAATATGTATTGAATATATATATAAATATTAAATAGGACTTTGTATCTACTAACAAGCTAAAGTGCAGACTTCTATTATTTCTACAATTCTTTTAAATTTAAAACTTAAATTTAGTTAAATATATACCTATATAAGCAGAGAATTGATCCAAATTATATATTTACATTCTCTTATAAAACCAAGGATAATTTTTAGCTGGAAACTTAATAATTGCATAATTACACCTTGAAACCTTTGTAGTATTTTATAGCTTTCATTCAACTTTCCCCCTATATTGCTCTCCCATTTGATAAATATATTTAAAAGGCCTGAACTCTGGTAACTTAGCGGGTTAATTGTGGTTTGGCTGGAGGCCCCAGTTTGAGCTTGTGCCGTGCGAATCATCATTAATAGACCAAAGTGAGAGTTTTCTAGCTGCTGCAGCAGCAGTTGCTCCTTGCCGCCTAATGGCCAAATGAGTGCGCACTTTAAGCCGCCGAGAAAACGCCGAGGAGGAGCCGCGCAGTCATCATCAGTCGGCTGGGTGGCTGGGACCCAGGCCCAAGGCCTTTCAGCTATTTATAACGCACACGCATCGGGCTTAATTAAAAACTGTTGAGCCCTATGCAAATGTTCCGCACCGTGCCCCATAGCACTGCAGGGTTAACGAAGCATAAATCTCCGCTGATAAGCTACAATCAAATGCAATCAAACTAAATTCAATTTAATGGGAAAAGTCTCGGAGCTGAGGAACCAGGAACTAAAGGCGGGAGACTAAAGAGTAAACGCCGCCGAGGAATCGGGAATCTGGCTGCAATTCAAGTGAAATCAGCTGGAAGGGAGCGGAGCCAGCGACCAAATACAAATTGCCAGCTCAAGCTCGGGCTCAATCCCGCTTCAAGGTGGCCAAATATTGCCTGAATTTGATTAGATACGCCGACTGAAGTCGAAACTGGAGCCGGATATAGGAGTGGGACGGAGTGTCTTGAGAGCTGGAGAATTAAAAAGACAACTAAGGTTGCCAAGGATGCTCGTCTTAACAGAAATTTCACATTTAAGCAGCCAACTTTTACAGCAACATCCTTCATGTTCAGGAAACATTATAAACAGACTTTATTCGAACAAAAGAAGAGCGCTGAAATGTTTACAAAAATCAAGCGAATCTGAACTTGGAGTTGGTTCTGATCCCGTCAAGGTTGCCCCATAATCGCGTCCCTTCCGCCGGGCTTTATAAATATTTATATTCCCATCAGAGGCGATGCATGCTGCAGCTTTTCTCGGAGCAGCAGCAAAGTGAGCTCCAGCGAGTGGGAAATGCGTGGAAAGCCCGCGAATCGCGATGCGGAAACTGCAACGCCAGCGACAGCATCGCTTGTGCTGGTTGCAGCTGAGGCTGAGGTTCCCCTGCCGTGTTTTCCCCCTCGATTTCCCAGCAGTTTTCCCCCACGAATAGCTCCCCCACTTTGCTGGCAATTCAAGCGTTGCGAAAACGTTTCTGCCCTCTGCTTTTTGCCCTCTGTCTAGTCTATATCCGTCTATATCTTCACTGCACTCTGCGCCCATTTCCCAGCCCCGATTTTATTGCCATCGAAAGGCTCGTCGACAGACAGCGACCGCAAAGCTGAGCCTCTGACACTTGGAGAAAATTAATACAAACATTAAGGCATTATTGGAGATTAATTTTGAAATAAATAAATGAAAGGAAAATTCAGGTCTAAAAATTTTTATTTAAATATTTTTTAATATCTAGGCGATAGCAGTGTTTTAATTGCTTAATAAATTAATCAAATAAACCAAAATTTATAAAATTCATAAATTTATCATTTATTAATAAGATTTCGGAATATATCTTAAAAATCTAAATTTTGTTAACAAGTTTTCCATGGAAAACTAAATGATAGTCATTCGAACATAAAGACATAATATTCCAAGTACCTTTTTCAGGCTGAAATTCGTTGATTGACAAGCGTCTACCTTCGTTTAGAAATTTCCCAGAAAATGTAGGCTTTTAGCTTTAATTTTTCCCCCGGTGTACCTCAAATGTTTTCCCGTCCTGACTTTTTTTTTTCAGGAGACTGCCTTTCGCCTTCGCCTTGCACACAACTTGCCGAATTTCTGTTTGGCTGTGTGTTTGAGTGAGTGTTTGCTTAACATTGTTCGATATTTGGTTCAGCGCCTGTTCCCGCTTTCCCCTCGGCTTTTCCACCCGCCTGTCCGCGACTTTCCTCCTGGCTTCTGTTCATTTCTTGACTTGGATGTTTATCTTCAATGATTTGCGATTTTCCGGCAATTTACGCAAAAATATGTGACGAAATTTCAGCACTCCCTTCCTGAGGAGAGAGAGTGTTTATGTCTACTGAACTGCAACAGTTTCGTGTTCTTTTTTCTTATTTCATTTTAAAAATATCTATGTATCTTTCCGTCAACCCCGCATCTTTATGCGTTGCGAGCGTGATGTCAGAGCCCCAAAAATTTGCAGAGGAAATTAGCGTGCAAAAATGTTGATGGCAAATATTTGCTGCGAAGCCCAGGGACTTTGGGTGGGAAGGGGACTTAAAAAACATCTCCCACGCTTTTCCATTTGCTTAACGAATTTGGTAGATTGTCTCTGGCATTTGGCTGCAGTTAATTGAATTCGAAAGGTGAAAGGAAAACAGACGGCGACGGAATGAAACGGATTGGGATGGGATAAATCGGATCTGAGCGATAGCAACGAAGTGCTTTATTGGCTGATTTATCGAACAGGCGAATAAAAATGGCTAAAAAGGGATTCGGTTAGCAAGGGAGTTCGAATTTGTAATGCGGAAACGGAAGTCATAGGCATTAGGGTTTGTTCAAAATTGAAAAGTGAATCACCCAAAATTTATTTACCTCATCATTTACTTTAACAAATGAAAGTACATCAGCACTGCCACTTCCTTCGATTTTATGGGCAAACAATAATATTTGCCCCTTCAACAAGTGGTTATGCATAAAAATTGTTCAAATAAAATATTTAATTTAAGGCCTTGGGGGAAATGCCTGGCAGCATCGCCCAAGCAGCCACATCATCATTATAATCATCGTTATCTCGGAGATAATTGTCGCCATTGTCGTCGGTGTAATGATCATGTGCTGATTTGATAATTAAAAGCAAACATTAAGTGAGGCAGATGGAGCCGGAGACGACACAGCAGCACAAGTAAACCTCCACAAATACTAAAAGCACCATAAAATGCCAGCACAAAAAACAAGGCAAAACAAAAGCAGACGATATTCCTAAATGCCTGGAGGATTTCTCGGCGGCGGCGAAGGAAGCTGAGCCCCTGCTGACCAATAGAGCCAGAGTTTACTACTCCCTTTTCAACTAGTACACCTTAAAAAATCTAAAATAATATCCTTTTTATCTATTTGATTTGAAGTCTGGTTGGTCTCTGGTTGGTCTCTCATTAAGGTTTATATATGTTCGATAATTTATTATTTACTTAAGCATTTTAATGGATAAATAGAGGTAAATAGAGTTTAGATTTCCTCTTTTAACACTTAGTTTTTATATTAATGTAGATTGTATATTTTTTTGAGTGCCCATCAGCCCCCTCCATGACGATATCTGTCTAGTGGGTAACAGTAGCAGTCGGGGACTGTCTCAGTGTCTAACTGTGGCAGCGATAACAACTTTCGTGCGTGGCCAGTGGCTCCAATTGGATGGGGAGACGATGGAGCGGAGGTGGAGGAGGAGGATGTGAAAGACCTGGAGCAGGGGGATGTGTTGTAGGAGAAGAGAGCTGACTTTTCAGGCCCCTTCACCGCGCACCGTGCGTGAGAGTTCCAGGAAAGGAACACGTTTCGTTTCGTGGCGACAAGGTTTTTGCTCCGCTGATGAACTCGCAGCGGGTCTCGGACTCCACTCCCTCCGCAGTCCCCTCCTCCGGCTTTCTGGCCAACGCATTTTTCATTAACACGCCGGCGAAAAGTAGTTGATCCGCTTTTGGCCGTTACACTTACATCTGTGTATATATGCGATATGTCTTATTGTATCTGTATCTGACAGATACGCAACCGCCAGCCCAAAAACCAGACCTTGTGCCACTTTACGATCAGTTTGCCCGAGAATCGGGTATATGTGCAGGTATGTAAGCTTGGATATATGTATATGAGGCAACTGGCAAATTGATTAACGCTAATCGACGCCATTTTGTGCGATTTTAATAAACCGCACTGAACCTGCGAGCGGATTTTAATTTGTTATTTTTTATCTCGATTTTTATTTTGACAGCTTTTTCGTTCATTGGCTTACAGAGAAAAAAGCAGGATTATTTTTTGGTGGCCAACCGGGGGCGGCGGCGGTGGGGACTTCGGGGAGCGGTCGAGCAACTGTAAATTGCAGCCGCGCGACAGCTCACAAAAATCTCGTTTGCCTAATAGCCGAGTTCAAGTTGAATGGCTCAATTTCTCAATCTATCAATTGACGACGTTGCCGTCTCATCAGCGTCAGCGTCGTCATCGTCGTCATTTATAATTAACAGTCAAATAAGTTGACCAAAAAAGGGAAAAACAAGATAGCCATTTCAACAGTAAAGACGAAACTGAAAGAGCAACAATGCAACAGTCGGCCCAAAAATAGCCGGGAGTCGCCGTGGGGAACCCTCATAAAGTACTGCAACTTACGGTCCCCTTCAAACTGGTTTCAAATCAATGGCCAACAGAACAGAACATAAGTGACTTTTCGAAAAAGTTTAACAGTCTGCGTAATTAATCAAACGATCACGGCTTTCGCTTTAAATATTTTAAATATATATAAATACTTGAAATTCACGTTTCTAGGGGAAATCTGTAATGGGAAATCTGCTTAAAACAAAACTCACTGAAGAGTGTTTTCTATTAAGTTTATAATTAAGATCTTCAAATAATGGATTACATAAGCAAGCAGAGATTTTAAAACCTTTTTATATTTATTTTCTGCATCCTTATACATAATTTCTTTAACTTAAATGTTTGTTGATTCTTAATCATTACCCTTATCCCAAATAATAGCTGTATTACCTATTAGTAAAAACTGTAAGATATAATTAGAAATGTTAAAAGCCTCACATTGCTTAGTATTCTGTGAGTTTCATTTAAAATCTCGATTAGATCTTTGCCGCGTATTCTGGAAGCCCGGAAAAAACTTCCATTAAAACGGAAACCTAAACCCAAACATAAAATAAATCCCATTCTTCACTTAAATTCACATAAATGTTTTTTTTGGCTACCAAAACACTTAAAGTTGCTCGGACCAAAGTGAGAACATTTAAAGGCGAGAACCTTCAAAAGTCGAGAGAAAATATAAAGCAAAGTTCATGAACTTTGTGACGGCGAAGAATTTCTCACACAGCCATGGCAACGGCGTCAATTACATGGCAATGGCTGGCTATGGAGATGGAGATGAAGATGGAGATGGAGCTGAGATGGACCAGCTGGAGGTGGAGCGCCCGTGGATGACCAGGGCTACTTAGAGGTATTGCAGACCGGGGACCAGCTTAACTTTTAACCGCACAGAAGTCGACATCGATGTGGCCGGGCCACTTGAGTTGGTTACGGCCAAGTAATTAAAACGAGTCGGAACGAGAAAAATCAGCCCAAAGAAAATGGGAAAATTCTGCGCCACGTAGCCGAGGAACTTCGCAGTCAAAGCCGCTGCTGCTGCTGCTGCTCTCTCCGCTCGGACATTGCTCATTTCGTCGTTTCGTAATTAATTAGTCTTAAAAGTTAAATAGCCCAAATGATTTTGGACAGGCTACAAAGGCGCTGGCTAATAGAAAACGTTGCCAGGAATGCGCCAGAAGGCGGAGAGCGGGACGCCAAGGAGGATTCGCCCGGCCGGGAATTTTCAGTCCTGTTCAGTTTGGGTTCGGTTCAGCAAATGAAGATAAGATACGTCTTTGACAGGCCCGCGACTGGGAGGATGGGGCAGGGGCCAGGGGCAGTGGGCAGGGGCAAGAGCAGTGCATATTTGTGTAAATTTACTTTTATACACACACCGACACACTGAGGGAAAAGTGCTTGTCTGAGATGTTTTGTTTTATATTTAGAAAGGAGTAATCCTTTAAAAAATGTTCTTGGACTAGTATTAATTGTTCAATTAATTGCAGAGTTCATAAGCTTAATACAAAAATTAAATCTGTTTAATTTCAATTGTTTTTAATTGAAAAATAAAGAGATAAAGCAAGAAAATACAGATCTTGCTTGCTTAATATAAAAGAGTTGAGAGTATTGATAAACATTTATGTTCTTAAGATTAAATGAACTAAAAAATTAGCAAGAAATCTAACTTATTTATTAAGTAATGTAAATTTACAAAACAGTTGGGAAAATGCAGGAATTGATGTACATTTACGTTCTTTTCATCTTAGATTAAAACACATATATATAACTATTGCCAAATGTTTTATGTTTCTAATAAAAACAAGTTTTGTATTCTCTATTTTTTTTCTCTGTGTGCACGAAGGGACTTTGCCAATAGCAAAGCCAGTTGGATGCTGTCAGTTTGTGTACGCATTGAATTGCAGGATGAATTTATCTAACGCCGGCAGCGGCTGTGTGTCGAGTGTGTGTGCTGGGTGTGTGTGTGCGGAGTGTTCGAGTATCTGGTGGATACGTGTGAAAGCTGCAGCTCTGCCCGTTGCTGCCATATTGATTGAGACAGAATTTATTGGCCAAGTTAGTGCCCTGGCTTCGGACCGTCTGTGTGCTGGCTATGGCGTTGGTGGCGGTGGTGTTTGTGTTGTGACTTTTTGACATTAAAAATTTGTGCGTTGTTGTTGACTCCGGCATGTACATAAAATGCTGGCTTAAAGCGAAATGGCACAATGCATATTATATATGTACCTAGTATTTGTATATTCAAGTGCTAGCTGCTCGGCTCGTTAGCAGAATTTCTCCCTATTGCGATGGCATATTTAAATATTTTGTTGCAACGTCCTCGGCTGCCACACAAATTGGCAAAAATCAACTCACAAAATGCCAGCTGCCCGGGCGGGCTGCACCCTCAATGGCATATCAATTTCATTTGGCTTTTCATACCCGATATTCCGCATATATTTGCCAATTTATTTTACACTTTTCCTGCCTGCTGCCAGCTCCTGTGGAAATTGCCATTCGCTTTAAGTGCAAAACTGCTCGCCACCTGCCGCAGAGAGTTTAAATAAAGCGGCAAAACCGCAAAAACTTCGTCCAGTGCAGAATAAAGTGCAAATCGAGCAAAGCTCTGAGTGTGGATACCCGGTAGCCATTAACTTGTGTCCAACAAGCTGCTGGGCCCAGCTAAAAATGGAAAATGGCACAAAGTTAAAGTTGCCGAGCAGCACGAATTCGTTCAAATCAAATTTTGGCAACAAATCTCAATGACACTGAACAAAATGGGAGAAAAGGTTTATAAAGAGATTCGAATGTAAGATTCTATAAACCTAAGAATAACCTCCAAGCACTTTGTATATTCGGTCCTTAATATTTTCAAAATAATTCAGCTTTCTAGCTCTTTCTTGCAGTGCATCTGACCAATGATTATGCATCCAATATGTTCAATAGATGGACAACTCTCCGGCTGCAACTGGGCCAAGTGGCTGCTACTCTTTTGAGGGGGAAACGGTAGAAGCACCATCGTCCTCGGCCTCGGCATCGGCATCGGCATCGGAATCTCTTGACCGCCACATGCAAATTGCAACTGATTCCCCATTCAAGTGCCTGGAGAAAGGTCCGGACAAATAGCTGGCCCACAGAGAGAGAGCATTGGCCCGAGATCTGGGGCCCGGATGCTCCCAATCCCAAGGTCCCAATCCCTAGTCCTGAGCTGGCAAGCTGGCAAGCTGTTGCTGCTGGCCTGCATAATTTATGGCCCAGTCTAGACCGAACTGACAGGCAGGGCACAGTGCTCAGTGCTCAGTACTCAGTACTCGGTACATGAGGCCCTCTGCCAATCCCTAATTGTTCGGGCAGGCACACATTTTTTGATGATGAGCATTTTTGGCATTTCATATTTGTGCCCGGCTCGGCCACATAAATTTACCCACAGAATAATATTTTCGTTGGGCCAAGCGTGTTCGTAAATATTTGGCCAAGACAAATTGCAGTAAACAATTTGCAACAATTTCATGCGGTTGCGGCAAAAGTCCTTTCAGAATTTTCTCGACAGAGAGAGAGCCGGCCCAAAGCAACAATTATAGCTCATAAGTTGGAAATTTCCTTGGCCCCTTGTTGACCCTGGCCGAGGCGAAGTTGATGATAAAATTATCAACTTAATTGCCGGCCAGGGAGATGGCCCAAAGTGCTCCGACTCGGGCTAATTGGGTGCCATATGAGGGAGCTCTATGTGCTCCACGCTCTGTGCTCTATGCTGCAACATCGGCCGATAGCCGGCGAGTGTTAGCAAACTTTTGAACTGGTTTCCTTGGCCATCCAGCGAAAGCAAAAGTTGTCTGCACTCTGTATTTGCATTCGACGTCTCCTGGCCAAATGCCGCCGAATTGGGTTAACGACACTTGGCCAAGGCGATGGCGATGGCGATGGCGAAAAAAGTGCACTTTCCACGGCGAGTGTCGCATAGAAAGTGAAACTGGCAAGTTGCAACTGCAACCAAGTTGTTATACATCCCCAACAATTACATGGCTCGATTTGGTTTCGTTTCGTTTCGGCCAAAGAAAGTGAAGCCAAAGTGGGTCTGCTAATGGCCACCATCGGGAGAGCTCTGCAGGTGAATAAAATCTGGGGTCCGGACTGCGAGGAGTGCCAGAGATTCATGTCAATTAGAGCTGGAAATGTTGCCATCATCTGGCATCTTACGTATGAGAGTATAGATCGTTAGACCGATGTGTATCTTTGGGGTATTATGCAAACTACGGTCGAGACACGAAAGCTGATGTTGATGGCCAGGTGGAGCGTCTAAGACTCTTGATTATCCCATCAAATAATTACTTTTGCGGGATATTGAACCATAAGCTATGGCAGCTTATTCAATATGGGAATTTTAAGCCAAAATCCAAGAGGAAAATGTTTTCTAAATTTAATTTAAACTCCTTTTACTCACTCAGAGTAAGTGTCTATCCGCTTCCCTCACCATTTTAGTGCCTCCTTTTTAGGATTTTCCAGAGCAAGACTCGTTGACTTGACTCTTTACCTCCTCCACTCAATTCTAGTTCAAGCTTCCTGGTGGAGCCTGCACTTGACTGATATGTCACATGTTTTCCCTAATTCGAGGCATTAGCAATTACCATTTGGCCTTTCAGCCGGAGTTTCATTTGAAGCACTTTGTCTCCATTTCTCTGCCAATTTAGAGAGACTTTGCCTGACTCATGAGACGCACAAAAGTCGCAAAAATATCGCATAATTAAGCGGCAACTCAGGAACTGAAATGCTAAATGCGAAAAGCACTCCGCAGCCCGAATGATTGCATAATTCTGCCTAAGATGCAGCCACTAATGGCAGATCCAGAATGCAACTCCGCCGAGGCCCAGGGAGCGAGGCGCTCGCACACAAATCAGTGGGAAGCGAAATCAAATGAACTAAGCCGCAGCTCGTAAGTTGAGTCGCCTCCAAGAGGAGTCAACGCAAGTCAAGTCAAGTCAAGGAACCCATAAGCGTTGACAATGCGCCGGGCCGCAGGGAAAGGGCTTGGGAGAGGGAAACGGAGCTCCATTGCCAGCACATGCTAATTATGCTATATTTATGTGGAAAGCACAAAACACCGAGCCCGGAACTGTGTCTCCGTGTGTGATGGCTCTGCACTTGCAGAAATTGTCTCTGAGGGTTTCAAATTGTTTTGCAACTCATTTAGTTCACAATAAATACTTTGAAGTTATGTTGATGATAGTTTAAACCTTAACAATGTCCTTTTAGGAATAAGCTGACTTCCCTTAAGAGATATTAGTGATTAAGGGAAATGGTTGAAAATTCGTCAAACAGTATTTATATTTATTTGATATTTCCTAGGTCACATTTTTAAATCTTCAAAATAGATTCACATCAGAGGTCTCTTTATCGACTGACAAACTCTGTTTTGCACATAACAAAAAACTAAGAACTTTTCTGCCATATCTTGTGTGTCATTATTAGTTAAACGTCCGAGTTTTAAATGATTTGATTTATGGTAATGTTTTTGCACAAGTGCATGTGTGCCGAAGTGCATTCGAGTGCAAAGGAGGAGCACATTTGGCTCTGTGGCAAACTTTTGCCTGACATTTGCCGTTGCCAACGAGAACGCTTCATGTTCCCTGCTCCGTGTTCCGTGTTCCACATCCACATCCACATCCACGTTCACGTTCACGACTTTGACAAGAACGCGGGCCATCAGGGGCCATTATCATGCGCCTCATCAGCGCCGCCGTCTAACGCCAAACGCCAAAGTCATTAAACTCTCGACGCGCACAGCATCATCGCCGGCAATGGTCCGTTCTGGAGACTCCAGCTCCATCTCCATCTCCATCTCCGGCTCCATCTCCTGGCCAAAACGCCGGCTAACGACTAATTTGCGCATATGACAGGGCGACATGCGAGTCGTTCCATCCATGGGCCAAGCCAAGTCTGGCCCGGTCGTATTTTCAGGCCCTCAGTTAAAGACTGCGACTGCGATCCGCGATGTCAACGATTGGCAGCTCTCGTTCGGCCGGGAGGCTGGGATAGCTATGTGCGTGGCTTTCCCATCGAGACCGCTTCAGATTTTCTCTACACACAAAGAAAAAACTATCGAGAGTCTGCATGGAATTTAGGCCCATAAAACTAACCAATTGTTGCTGAAACTTTGCTGCTTAAAACCTTTTTGTGGCTCTCAAAAACAAATAGTTTGGCTTTCTTTATTTGAAAGGGTTCAGAATAAAGTGACATTTTATTAAATTGTTTCCAAAAAGAGATCTTAAAAGGTTGCTGAATTTTATTTATCCTGAAAATGATACGGATGCATTTTGAACAATAATCAATGCTTATCTAGGGGTTCCTTATTTCAATGAAAATTTATACGTTGTAAAGTGTTCAAAAATCACATAACTTGTAGCAGAAGGGTAGGTATAAAACCCTTGGTTTTTAAAATCCAGTCTTCACATTTTCTCCAAGTGTTAAACCAACTTTAGGCGACCATAAACGCCAGTCTAGGCCCATGACACGTTTATGTGCTTTAGATGATAAGAAATGTGCAGGCGCTGCATGGCCATTCAGGCCGAAAGGAAAAATGGAAGGGAAAACGAAGCGCAAAGTTTACAATTGCACTTTAAATCTGGCTAAAATGCTGGCGTCCGGGGCGTATGAGCAACAAACGAGGCGTTGGGCTAAACAAATCGTCCAATTTGCTGCGAGTTTCTTTTATTTTTATTTTTCGCCTTTAATTTATGCACTCCCCCGTCAGCGGTTATTCACTTCAGCCTAACGAAAAATCATATATGGCACGCAATGGGGAAAATAATGTTGGAAAATGTTAAATCATCCCGTGCAGCGAAAGGCAGGTGCAAAACCAGGTGGAGACCTACGCTAATTGCTGAGAAATCACGTGTCAGGTTGCACATGGTAGGCGTGGCCTATGCCATAGGTTAAGGCGACAGGTGAGACTTATGGGTTAAAGGCCTCAAAAGGATGAACAAGAAGGCTAACAATGGGGAAATGTTGATGAACTGGAAGATAAAGATGGAGCTCAGTGAGGAAGAGAAATGTATAAAGCAGGTTGTTTAATTTTAATTAATATTATATATATTCAAGACCCACTTATACCATTACCCATCTATGTATTCCCGACCCCCATAGGTTGCATTTTCCACTTAGCATTAGCAGATGTCAATAGACTCCCGGTTAGCATTCGTGACCATACGATTTTCATGCGTCAATTGAATGCCATTAACACCTTAAGGGTCTCCGGTTTCCCCACACACTGCCACCGATCCCACTTGGCTTCCAATCTCGACCTGGCCAGAACGACAGCGGCCTAAGCACCGGGCTGACAATGGCATTAGGCTGCGGACTAGGGGCTGTGGAAAGCGGACAGTGGAGGCGGGTGGGAAATGGATGGATGCACCTTCGGGGCAGCAGTCTAATTAAACACGACAGTGAAAATGTGCTCGCGTTGCCATTGACACGTGTGCCCAGCAGCAGCAGCGAGAGCAACAAAAGGGGGCCAGCAGCAACACCAACAATAGGAATATCAACAATGGTCAATGTCCAGGCGGATGCAGTGCAGCCGATAGGCCGTTAACTCAAACAGGTGCAGAGAGAGAAAGGAAATGTTGAATATTTATATTTACGAATTGGCATTTGAAGGCATAAGGTACAGGTCTATCCCAGGGACTCTTAAAAAAATAGTACTTTATACAAAAAGAGAGAAAATTCCCTTTCTCTCAGTGCAACAACGGCCCACAAAAGTCTGGTCCTCCTGATTTTCCGTTTGCCAACAGTTGCCGTGTCCCCCTGAAACCCAGGCCCGGCGATTCAGGCACGTGATTTATGTGCGTGGGTGCGCATTTTAACGCGGCGAGAGTGCCAAGGATCCTGCTCCTGATTCTGGTCCTGTTCCCGGCACTGGCCCTGGCCAAAAGGCACACACGCACACGACAAACTGATGTCAACTTTATTGAAAATCGCATATTTTATGTGGGCGTGGACGTGGACAAGGACGTGGCCGCGGACGTGGACATGGATTCTGCTGGGTGCCAGGCCTTCCCGGCCGGGCAATTCAATCAGGATATAATTTTATGCGTAACTTAAACACGCAGGATATGTTAATATTGCGGCCCACGCGCACACTCGTAAACGGTGTATATATAAGACACGGGGCCCGGGAAAAATCGTTGCACTTTCCGGTCGAAATAACAAAATACTATACGTGTAAATAACTCGTTGAGCGTGTGTTTGTTTGCGTGATTAATTAATTGTGTTTAAAGGATAATTGCCTCTAGCTTTCATTTGATTAAATTTCAATGTGTGAGCGAGTATGAGTGCGGGTTCGAGGTAAAGTGAACCTCAGGTCAACGCTCAGGCCCTGTCACAGGCGGCAGCTGGCTTCCTGGACAGATTACGCACAGATCAGGCCGCGCGACCTTTTGCATTAAATTTGAAATGCAGTTCGACGAGGCAAAAATATTTAAGGCATTATGGAAATTCGCAGGAAAATCCTTTGGGGAAACCAACGAAAGATTGTGACTGGCATGCTGGGCTGGTAATTAAAATGTAAATATGTTAATTCAATGACTTTAAGGGAATGTCAAAGGAAAGGCTTTCTTAAATTGATCGATGAAGCATTTAATTACAAAATAATAGTAATAAAATAAACAAGCAACATACAGCATAAAACGTTATGTTATTTGTCCCTTCTTTATTAAACAGTTAATTCACTAAAAATCTCAAGCCTTAGTTTACTTTAACTATGTTTAAAGTAGCTTTGCCTGAAGGACTCGTCCCTCTAAAAAACATTAAAGCTCTTTTCCACAATCAATTAGCTCGCTTTTTGTGAGCCGTATTCCGTTTGGCTGGCTCTTAACAACATTTTAGTAATTGATTAATTGCATTCGGGGTTCGTCAATTAAAGCCACAATTGAAGTAAAACTTTTTTCGCCGCTCCTAACGTTTTTTGATCAATATTAATCTGTTGTGGAATTTTATGCGAGTGGGCCCAATCGCAAATTAAATTTGCTATTTCTGCTACGTGACTCGTGACTGCTGACTGGCAGTGGCATGATGCGTTAATTATGACAATTTTTTATGCCAGCCAAGATAGATTCGTTCGTTAACACGCCGAGAAGTTGACGTGTCAACTGTCTGTCGCTATTTATATATATATCTGTGTGTGGTGTGTATAGTATTCAGCTCCTGCGTGCCACTTCCTGTTCCTGCATAATCGATGGCAGTCGGAAAGTTTTTCCATTTTTGTTTTTCTTTTTTTTCGGCCAACAATCTCACACGCACAGGGACCAAAACCAGCAGCAGCCTAAAGGCCAACACCAACAAAAAGAGCAGTAATAATCATAGTATAACCGAGAGCAGACGGCAGACGGCACCCGGCCAAAAAGTTTTGTGAAACAAAATACGTAAATCTCTTTAGTTGGCTCATAATTATGACATTAAGCGGCGATGCGGCTTGAATTTTAATTGGCATTCCGTGCGTTTTCTATTTATTATGGCTCCGCCGTTTCTTCTCCGCTTGTTATTATGTTTATTAATAAATAATTTCCAGCTTGTCGGCGGGGCTATTGCCAATTTGTGGCCATTCATCGAGATTCGCATTTATGGTCACCCAACAAAACATGTGTTTTTGCCCATAACCGTTAACAATTGTGGCTTGTCAGCAGCGGATTGTTGGGAATAGGGCTTAAGTGTGAGTAAATGGCTAGAATAGTCTGAAGATTCCACTGTTTCCATGGCTAACTTTGGAGGTTTGCAAAATTTATAAGATATCGTTTGGCGAAATATGGCCAAAACATTTAAAAAAAAATAAATGTGTTATTTGAAATTATTATTTCTGACCAAATATTGTATATTTAAATCCTTCTTTCTGTACAAATCCACTTCGAAATCTAGTTAAGTTCGAGTTCAGATCAAAATAAATCCCAGAGTGATGCTAATACAGTTCGAGCGACTTGGATTAATTGGATGAAACCACTAAAAAAAAATCACCTAAAATACATTTCCCATCTTAACAATTCGTGACCCGAATCGATTCGTTAGTTGCATAAGGCGGACATGTAAATTAAGGTTAACGCTAATTGACATTTCGATTTGCACATAAAAACTTCGACTCGAAGTCCCGAAAACAAATTGCGGCCAATTTCCCCGCCCCACTCCGAGGGCTTTTTTATGGTCACATGAAAATTAAATTAAATCTGCGTGAAAATACGGTTATTTTGTTTGGTTTGTTTATTTGCTTGGCTCCGCTTCGCTTTGTGTTTTTTTTTTTTTTGGTTGACCATCTTCCGTCCATGTTTGCCCTTCACACGCTTGAACTTTAGCGCATAAAAGAGCCGGTTGCCAACGAACAATTGAGAGCACTGAAAATTGGTAACAACCGAGTTGGCCATTTCCGTGCGATTGTCTTGCTCTTGCCTCTTCTGCTGCTGATGGCAATCTAAGCCAAAATGTTGCAATGCCAGCCAGCAGTTACGGAGGCAACTATGCAAACGACAAACACACTGCTCAGGCACACACACAACACACAACAACAGCGACAACAGCTGAATAAAGTTATTAGCGCATTTAACTGTGGCAACGGACGTGGCACACTCGTTGTTCGCATTGTTCATTCCCCGTCTGCGAATGCAATTTCCATTTTAATTACCTCGAAAAGCCAGCACAAACGGCTGAAATGCAGAGCCAACCAGAGGCAGACGCCCGGCAGACGGTGGCGCATGCGTCGTGATGCATAAGTAACAACAGTGGCAGCGACAGCACAACCAGCGGCAACACCAGCGACAACAGCAACACCGACGACCCAGCAGCAACATCACCATCGACAATGGGCAAAAAGGCAAAAAATGAAAACAACACAACGGCTGAAATTAGTCACACATTTCGTGCATCGTTTAAAATACAAATGCACTCTGCGAGGTTTCTTTTAAAAGTTTGGAAATCGAACTAGAAAGGAAGAACTGCCTATTTATAGTGTTTAAGATTCTTATTTATGAGTATTTATCGAGAGGAAAAATAATATTAATCATTTTTAATGGAAATACAAAATTTGAGCCATTAATAAGGCACAAATACATTATTTTGCAAATCATGAGTTAAAGGTGTAATAAGCTGAATAATATTAATATGTAAGGAAATAATTCATTATAATAGGTAATAAAAATATGTAAGAAATTAATGCAAAATATTTAGAATTGCTAGTTTAAATTTATATTCAATTGTTAATTCGTATTTATTGTCAGTATTACATATCTGTGTGCGTTAAAAATGTCATATTTATAAGGATGTCAATATTTCTTGAATGTCCAGATAAATAAATATCAGTCAGGCCTAAAAACGGCAACCTCCATTAACACCTTCTTCTATCACAAGCTGAAATATGAACAAAAATTACAATTTAAAAATATAACTCAACTCAACTCTTCGATCCACCTCCTAAAACTCGCTGCTCGTTGCCGGCGCTATTAAAAATGCGAATTAAAATTCGACTTGTTGTTGGTCGGTTATCACTATATCGCCGTTGTTGGCTGTTGTTGTTTTCGCTATTACTGGAGACACTTGTATTGCTCGCTTTTTCTGTGCATTTTCTGCATAAATATTTCAACACTTTCGCTTTTGTTTTGTGTCACAGACACATATACACACACACACACAGAGCGGGGAAAATCGTTTTAATTATTCCCAACGTGAGCGGCGACCTCCTCTCTCGCCGCACAAGTTGCCGTGCATTTTAATTGCATTTTTATTTAATTTTACCTTTGCTGCATCTAATTTGTCGTCATCTTGCATTGTGCCCCGGTATTGTGGTTATTTTGTAATAATATTTTTTGCCACTGCGCTTTTGTTTTTTGGCCCCTCGATTTCGTGCCGAGCACTTCCCACGCACTTTGCAGACATATCTGTGGATTTTGGGTTTATTTTTCTTTATTATTTGCCTGTCGTCGTGCGATCGTTTGCGTAATTGCAAAACACGAGACCAAAACAAATCATGGAAATAATTTCGTCACAGTTGACACCATTGTCTGCGAAAGTACGTTATGAAATGTAGTTTTCGTTTTGACAGAAGGAGAATTAATGCAAATTTATATAATAACTAACTACTGTATACATAATGGTTCAGAGCAGTTTGTTTAGGTTCAACGGACGATGATTTATGCAAATGTTTTTGACTTCTTGGCATCGCCTTAAGTTGTGGTGTTGTAAGCTGATAATATAGGTCAGTTATTCATTAAACTTGGCAAACTGAAACCTCTTCCACGCTCCGAAATCCACAAATCTCCGCTGACTCGACTTCCGTTGCGTCTGCGCAATTCTAGTGACCCAATTTCGAATTGATTTCCAAATTCATCCATTGTTAGCCCCGATTCGCTCGTGTTTGCTAATTTATCACCGCCTCTAGTTTGTTTTTGTGGGCGTTTCGATTGATTTACATACAAACGCATACAGTTCGTATTCGTTGGCCTGGCTTCTGACTTCTTTTATGTGTTTTTTCATCGCTGTGGTCATGTTTCTTTGAGCTGCCCAAAAATTTAAATTTCTGGCGATTATGGCGGCGTTTAGCTTACCATTTGGGATCATATTGTTTGCCCACAGATCGTTGGGGTTAACAATTCCATCAATAATGAACGCCAACAACATTGCCAATCAATTATTTTTAACAAATTCGAGTATATTATTTTCTGAAATGCTTATAAGATCGAATTTTAGGGTTTCATATAATTTAAAACTCGGTTCGAATTAATAAATATATGTTTAGTAAAATATGAATGCATTTAAATATAGAACTTAACCAGTTTGATAAACACTTTTCATACAAAAATGGTAAAATATGTAGGCACTTTAATCTGTACCTTAAAATAGAGATGACATAAACAAATAAAGCAAGTTCGAAGTCTTTCCTTAGTTAACCTTTCTGAACAAATCCCTTTCCAGTTAACGCGATTACCACGCATTCTTGGGCTATTTTTCAGTGTACAGCTCGCGACTGCCCGCCCCCTTGTTGCCCGATTCCGTGGAAGTAACAGTAACAAATAATTAGCTTGTAAACTAAAAGTCATCATTAATAATGATTACCGCTGGGATCTCTGCCGGGTTCTCTGGGCCGCCTCCGATTCTCCCATGTTGTGTGGGTGGCGGCTGGCAGATGCCGGCATAAACGTCAACATAATTAAGTGAGCGACTTCTTGGGGCATCGTGGCACCGCCGACGCTCTCGCCATCGACTTTTTCTACTCGGCTGCGATTTATTTCACATTAACGTTAAATATTGCTTCCTAATTAACCACGGCCCGCTTGCCACATGCAAACAGTTGGTGGGAGTCACTCCGAGGCGCTATAATGACGCCCGATACACGATACACAATATATACAAACTGTGGCATCGAGTTTTGCCCTCGATGATGAGCAGGATGACGATGCGTCAATTTTGCGGCAGCTAATTAGTAGCCGGCGAAATAGAGAAAACGTAAAGAAAAATAGAAAAAACACGGCTGGCATTTACAGTTACTGTCAAAAGTTCTGGGCCGGAATTTTCGGCACATGGCCAAGGCCCAAAGCTCTAACTACGATTTGGCGTGACGCATTACAGTTAAACTGATTTCTGTTCGTTACAGTTTTGTGCTCAGCGGTCATCAGCCCCTCCTTCCCTACGGCCCAAGTTTCTATTCCCCAAACCCTCCTCTGATTAGCGGCTAATGAGTGCCAATGGGATTACGGCTAATTTACTCGTGAAACTAAAGGAAGTCATGCACTGCAAATGGGGTTAGATGATACACTGGGTGGTCATAGAAGATTTTTTAAGGGATTTCGGAAGAAGAACTTGAAGAAACCTTTCTTAAATTCCCGCTTATTAACTAAGTCTTATCTCTTTACCTAGTCTAAATTCAAAAGTAATTCTCGAGAAACCAACTACTAATTTATCCATTTGAGCTTTACTGCCGCGTATTAAAATAAAATCAAAATCAATCGAGCTTGGCCAGTGAAGAGATCTCCATATGAAGTTGTCGCCCGGGGAAGCACTTAATTTAAGGACATGACCATGCCCACTTTAAGCCCGTCCACTCAACTTTTTACGCCCCCGAGTCAGAGCCATAAAATATACCGACAATGCTCTTAGCCCGACTTTGGGTGCGATAAAAATTGATATATAATGGATTATCGTTTATTACACGCACGATTACCCCCCCCCACACACACGTCCGCCCGGGACACGAGGATGTCCTTGCCGGCGTCCTTCGCAGGATATGCATATTGTTTGCTTTGCTTTCCTTCACTTTTCCTTCTTTGTTTTCTTGTCTGTTTTCGTCCTGACATTCCCCATTTCTTCACTCCGTTTGGTGCGGCGCTGGCGTACATTTTAATGAGCCCCACAATTTGCATCTGCAACTGTGCGACGGCCGCTCTCATATGGTTCTTCGATCCGCCGCCGCGCGAACAAACAAAGAAGCGAATAAATAATCGTACAAAGTATTGCCGGCCATAAATATCGGAAGCCCACGGGGGCTGCAGAGGACACGGGTGAAGATGCTGCAACGCGGGCGACGATGGAGACGATGGATTCACTGGATTCCGAGGACGCGTTGGACGCGGTGGATTCGGTGGACTCGGACTCTGAGGAGGTGGCCCGGTTTGCGCAATTTCCATGCAGCATGAGTCGACAATAAAGCGCCATAATAAAGGCAGCAGCAACAGAAACAGCTACAGGAACAGCAGCAGCAGCAACACCCACAGCAGCAACATTTTCAGGAGCAACACCAAGAGCAGTCATCAGAGATGAGGCATTGTAATAGGAGATTTACACAAAAATAGCCATGATATAACACTTCCTTTAGGTTTACCATAAATGTAGAACCTTAAATATGTTTTGGCAGTGTAATTAATTTGTAGATTGGTCATTATTAATGGAATAATAACATATGACTGAAATTTTAATGTCATTAGTAAGCAGAAAAATAACCTAAACTGGCCAGGCTCACAATAAATGTTCTCCAAAATAATATTAAAATATTGATTTTAAAGAAAATTCCCTTATAATGCCTCCTAATATTAGCTATCTACCAGAAGAAAACATCCGAAAGGGCATCCCTGTAAGAGGCAAAGTAGCAACAACGATAAACAAGACGCGCAGCAATTTCACTGACTACTGAGAACTTTACGTACTGTGACGAGGACTCGACTCCCACCTCGGTAACAACTCCTTCCATTCTCGCCCACCTTCCCCTCCCCCATCTCTCCTCACCCTCCCACCCTCTCACCCCCCTCCTTGGACCCTCTTGCACCGTGTGCACTGAACGAAAATGGAGCCGCTGAACGCATGTTGGGCGCGCTAATGGGGCGTATGCGTAATGGTCGCGCTTATTAAAACTTAAGGAGGCGTGGCCGGACTCATTACCAGCGGATACAAGGTACTACGCTTACCTTCCAAAAGGGAAATTGCGGCCGAGTGAGTTCCGATTCTCTTCGCTGGGCAACTGAAATGAAAGGAAAGGAGGATTCGTTATAAGTTGGGGATTGCTAAGGTAGGTTTAGAACATGTTCAGAAAATATATATTTAAATGTGGAAAATATTACAAAGAGGTTTAAAATTGTTTCAAATAATTTTAGTTAACAAAATGAATTGGAAAGTAATGAAATTTGATTTCTATCTTTAAACCTTTTTGCTGTTCTTTATGTTAAATAATAGAATCCTTAGTACAAAGAATGAAAGATCTTACTTGACACCATATTTAGGGGGTCTACTGTTTAACTATATATCTAATTATTGTAAATACCTTATTACTTTGTGAAAGCTTTCTAAAATACTTAATAAATATCTATTTCAAAAAGATTTTTTGCCTGTGTACCTCTTACAATTAAGTTTGCAATTATTGGTTCGTTTCTTCGTTCACTTTCAACGGACTACATGACATTTATCGCTTTTCTTTCAGTGCTGCATTTGCACTTGCTCGTGTCTGTTGTTATTATATTATTGCTGCTGCTCCCTGGCTCTGGCTGGCCCCTGGTTGCCTTCATTTATATTACCCTGGCCCCTCTGTCGCCACTCTGCCGGGCTGCGTTTCCCGCCGATTTTCCCGACACTTGCCCGCTTTCCCCACCCGCTTCGCCCGCCCGTTTTCATTCATGCGCCTCACGCTGGCGCACTCATTTACCCCTTAAGCGAATCGTTTCCACCCAAACTCCCCCTTTTTTGCATATCATTTGCGCGCATCTTGTTTATCCCCCAGCCTCGCCCCAGCCCCTGGCAGGGCCCCCCTTTAAGTGCATTACAATGAACTACGCCGGAGCCCCAAACATCCACCCCCCGTCGTGACTCGTAAATAAGTTTTATTGTGTTTGTGTGTGCCCACGCCCCCGAAAAGCAGAGACGAGACCCCAAACCCTAAGCGTTGTGCCCCCTCCGCAGGTCCAGCAGCGATGCAAGTTATCGCTTCCTTTGGCTTTTGTTTTCGCTTTTCCATTTTTTGATAATTTAGCCAGCTTGCGCTCCCCAACGAAGTTGTCTAAATTGCTGGCATACATTCTGCAGCCAATGTACTAGGAAAAATCTCAAATAAACTGGACTTAAATGAGAGGGAATTGTACTTGACGAGATTAATATTTAAGAAATTGGATTAAAATGAGAGCCAAGATACTTTTAATCATCTGCAAAGATTAGTTCTTTCTCATTGAAACAATAAACTAAGTTTATAGGTTGTGTTATTTCAATCTCACATTAGGTACATTAACGATTTGTATTTTAATAATCCAACTATCCAATCTGTTTCTCTCTGTGCGCTGCAGTTGCCTCTGCTCCTGCTGCTCCTTCTACTGCTTGGTGCCTTTTGTCTAGGTCCCAGGCAAATGACTACAAGAGTGGGCTTAGCAGGGACTCGAGGACCGGACCCGAGGACCTGCGTCCCAGCGTCCCGGCGTCCCGGCCTCCGCCACTGAATTATGGCATTCCTAATATGGGGGATAGCTGTTGCTGCCCCTGCCGCAGCCGTGCCCGAGTGCCCCACGACCTTTGCGCCGCTGCTGTTGCATATTTAAGGGCGAATGGGCGCAATTGTTGCGCGTTTTATTGTTTTGGGAATAAGTGCGGATTTATAGAATATTTTTTTTTCTGTTTGTTGCTAGCCGTAGTAGTTTTTCGCTAAGCTGGCCCCGCGAGAGATTTTCGGTTTGTTTTTCTTGTGCAACAATATTTTTAAGTGCAATGCTCAGCATTTTTAGGCCAAGGAATATGAAAATGGGTAAAGGAGAAGGAGAAGGAGATGGAGATGGGGACTCACATCGACAGCACATGACGTGAACTCAATTACGGTCTACTATCTGCCACACACACATATATATATAGCATAGTATGTGTAGTACTCCCACTAAGGGGGGCGTGTCCGTCGGAGTCCACAAATTACGATTGCCGCTTTGCATGTAAATGTGCACTTTTCTGGCCCAGCATCAAAATTAATATACACCGCAGTGCCCCAAGTGCCGCAAGTGCAAGGGAGAGCGGAAAAAGAGACAGCTGTAGACCTGGAGAAAGAGACGGCCACAGAGTGCCCGAGATGGCGCAATAATAACAATGAAAATGCACAGAATGCGCCTTATATAAACGACAACAAATTGCCCATTTGGCACAGAAGACGACGATGATGAGGACGGGGTTCGTTAGTGCTCCTCTCCAGTCCTCCGGCTGGGACGGGGAAATGGTTAGCAAACCCGTGACATGGTAGACATTAATTGGCTGCCATGTCATTCTGTTTATGGACAGGACCTGGCCCACTCCCCTCTGTCCTCCGTCCTCCGTCCACTGTCCACTCTCCACTGTCAACGCCAGGCAATTCAGATCGGAACATTAGCGCTGGACGCGAGGACCAGGAAGGGAATATTGATTAATATACATAGTACAAAGACTGGTAAGGAGCGCTGTGCGAGTGCCATGATGAATGGTAATTCGCAGGAATATACCTCACTTCCCACTGGCAGTTCCTTAAGGAGTGATTCATAGCGATAACAAAGTCATTGCAGAGTGGATGCTTTACACATAATTGCCTTTTAGCTTAAATGAAATCAATCACAGGGCGTTCCTAAACAAATCATTGAATAAATCATAAATAAAAGAATCTCCTCTATTTTAAACGAATTTCTTTGCTTGACATAATCTAAAAATAATCGATTTGATCGTCTTAATTGATTGCAAAACTTATTTGCCTAATTTATATGGTTTAAACTAATAAATCTTGCAGATAACATTATTTTCTTGGATGAATTCGTTCTCCTTTATAATTAATTATAAATTCCCCCTATGACAGATGCACAACAAGATAAACCGAGTGCACACTAAAAACCAAACCCCGTTCGCTTTAATGACCCACTTTGCGACTCAATGAAAGATATCCCTATCAATTCGATAATTGTTTCCCCATCAATCAAAATTGATGAATGCTCAGGCTCCGCTCCACTCCGAGTGATGTCCCTGACCCCAAAAGCCGACTCGGATGCAGTAGCAGGCGGAAGGGCAGGGCAGGAAGGCAACGCCATGTCAGCTGTCCAGGCAACATTACGCATACGCCACATGGGACGGCCGAAAGGGGATGCTATCGAGATCGGAAGGCAGAGACAGGTCGGAGTGTGTGTGCGGTGCGTCAGGTATCCAACAGACCCGGGCTCTGGTTGTGTCTCTGGTTCTGTTTCTGGTTTTGGCCATGGTCCTGTGCCGGTCCTCTCCAGCTAGACAGCCGTATTATTAACGCAGTGGCTGCTGCTGGCATTTGCAATTTTACGCCGCGCATGTGCCACTTACGTGTTTGGCTGCCACAAAACTCCGCTTGGCTTGGCTGACTTGGCTAAGCTCCTATCATGTTCAAGTGCTTGGCCCCAAAAAAAGCAGAACAAAAAACTAGAAGGGAAGGTAGTTCAGCAAGCTGAAGCATATAATACCCTAGGAATAGATATTCCATTGGCAGCTATAGCAGGAGACTCTTATGAACATTTTTAAACTCACATTATATTAATGAGAGGTTTTAATAACAGTTTCATTGCATTTTCAACCATTTACTTTAAACTTTGATACATAATTTCCCAATAGGTCTTGGATATAAAGCTACAAGGTCTCCACGTCTTACATATTAAGGTATCTGAGAAGCCAGCTTACCAACTTCTTATTCAATTCAGAATACCCGAAGAGAGGATAGAATAATAAACTCTAACCAAGAAAGAAACAACGTGGCAAATGCATAGGGCTTCTGATGTTGCTGCTGCTGCACTTCCACTTGAGCTAACCCGCGGTGTCACATTCGTCGTCGCCAGTCAGTCAGTCATAGTCACAGTCACAGTCACAGAGCTCCAGCTCCGGCTGTGTTGCAATTCTTGTGGTATTTGTGGCATAAAACAAAACGTAAATGAGCAGCAGCATTCGGCGACGGTGGCGGTGGCAGCAACATCACGATGCCACAATCTCATTTCGGCCTGTCGTATTGAATTCAATGCATTTTCCAACAGCAACACCTTGAGGTGTTCATTTTCATGCCAGAAGAAAATGCGCTTAATTATGCGGCCGAGCAAAGCGATTCTTTTACTTCGTTGTCGCTGGCTGCTTTTTTGGAGGCCATTTGTGGTACAAGAGGCAAGATGTCTTGCAACTGGAGCGCACTGCAAGGCCGCCGCATGAAGCAGCACTGCACTTATTGCAACAGAATCGCAATTGGTTGGAAAAGTTTTACGGCCAAACAGAAATATGAAGAGAGCGATAACTTGAAGAGTTATTGCCAGAGACAGCCGGGAAAGCACAACCAGGCGGCGGCGGCTGCTGCGGAAAAAATCCCAGCAGAAATATGAATGAATACTTTATTGAATATTGTGCGACGTATGCAAAATGATGGCCAGAACTGACGCTGCCGCTGCTGTTGGCCGTTTCTGGTAAACCGAAGACCGCAACTGACAGGAAACCATTTAAACTGACCTCAAATGACAACGGCAGCGACAGCCGGGACCCAGTCTCAGTCCCATTCCGCAGACCCATTCCCTTTTCCGGAAAATACATGCGAAATACAAAATGCAATGCCCGTGGAGGGGCCACAAAAAATAAAGCGACCCCACCCGAGCCCCAAACGCAACCCAAAAACCCATGGTAACCCATAGATGGACAATGGCTGGGTGCTGGGTGCTGGGTGCTGGCTGCTGGCTGCCTGGCTGCCTCACTGGGAAAATAAAAACGGGGGAGCGAAGGAAAGAAACGACCAAAATGGTAGCTAGCCACAAACAAATTGGCAGCAATTTGAGGACCCAACAAAAGGCGACAAAAGCCCGCCGAACGCCGAACGGCGAACGTTGCTGTAAGCTCCACGGTGCAGGACTTTCGCGGATTGGGTGACTCAACGGCGGTGCAGAAAAACCAACAGGAGTGGGGCCATGTTGATGGAATGAAATGAAATATAGAATACAATTCCACATGCCGATTGATTTATATGCACGTGACCCATCGCTCCCTTTTTGTGGCATCTCTTGCTCGCTATGCTATGCAAATTGCACGGCTCAGTTATAATGCCATTCCCCCAGACAAGGCCAGCAGCCAGCAGCCAGCATCTAGATCCGGATCCAGGGTAATCCAATACGCAGCCAGCCACTGGAGAAGCCGATCTAAGGCGCTCGGGATGGATGCTAAAAAGCCGGTACCGTGAAATCCCATCTTAACGGACAAGCCAAGGGGCATGAAGGATCAACAGCAGGCAATCTTGCAAATTTGTATAGCAGATATAAGCGTTTGAGGTTACTTCAAATGCAATATTAATAACTTAAAATTATGTTGGCAGAAGCATCACTTGAAAGTAAACTAATTCTGTTTCTAATCATCTACCTTGCTCTCCCCTAAACAAACAGATTTCCTTAGTACCAACTAATATAGTAAAGTTCCTACAATTATTATACGGAAAACGAGGGAGAATTCTGGCTAAACTGTTTGCACCCAAGGTAGGAAAGTTACCCCAAGAAAATCATCTTCCTTGAACGAACTGCTTCCGTTTCTTCGTCTCTGTTTGTAATTCCTGATAATTTCCCTCCATTTGCTCCTTTCTGCTCCCAAGATAAGCACCCCGGGCCACCCTCTGGGAGGTTCTACTGTTGGCAGTGAGCATCTTAGAGCTGCCCCCGCCGCCTGCCCGTTACTGCCATGTAACTGCAGTCACAAAATGCAATTTTAGCTTTCAATTGCCCGTGGAAACGGAGTGGAACAACGTTTCGTGTTTTTCCTACAATTTTTCTCAGTTTTTTTTCGGTGCGGTTGGGTTCGGTTTGGGTCATTTTCGTTTGTTGCACTGCATTCGTTTTGCCTTTGCCGCACACACAATGGCCACGATAACTTTGCATTACATTAGTACGAGAGTATATAGTGGGTTTGTGTGGGAAAGACCCCTCGGAAGCCCCACACCCCGAGCCCGGGAGAGAGAGATCTGTGGACAAAGGAAAACTGGTTTCGGTTTCGCTCCTTTTAGCTGTGGCATTTGCAACAATTGCATCAATGGATGTGGCCTGCGTTGCTGCTGCTGCTGCAGTTGCTCTTGCTTTAGCTATTTTTATTTATTATTTTTATGGCCAGAAGACAATATCGATACATTGATTTGTGGGAGAGTGTGAAGGAGTACTTTTCGGTCACATATGGGCACAGAGATCACAGAAAGAAAATAAATGAAACTGAGTATTAATCAAAATTAGGAAATAAAAGGAATTTTAAATTAAACTAGTTTGTACATATTTAGAATTTTCTTTTGAGCCGTATTTCCTTTAATGAATTTATTTTTCAAAATAAAAACCTCAAGAACTTTATATTTATCGCTTCTTCAAAGCCTTGATAGCCTCTGAACTGTAACATAAATTACAAAAATATCCTTCTTTATCGAACACTTTATTTTAGTCTCTTGAATTATATTTTTCCCTGTGCTTTGAACCAAAAAATATCGATGTACTTTTAGCTTAGCCATCGGTATGGGAAATTGTGAATGCACTTTGAACTGCATTCCGGGGATGCTGCTGCAACGACAACTGACAGCTTTATTATCAAATTGTCATGAGCCAGCCATTTGGCTCAATTTACGTCATGGATCTTATGCTGCATATCAGCAGTGCGCCGGGGAATACTGCTCCGTGGAAGTTGGAGCAGGCCAGTGTATAAATCACTTTCGCCGCAAGTATCAATCTCTGACATGTGGCAAAAGTTGAACTGAAACTGAACCCCGGCAAAACGCACGGAGAGCGAAAAGGGAGCCGGGGCGACAGACTCCCGACAAAAGAAAGAAAAGAAAGGCAAAATGTCGTCGCCGTTGTCGTTGTCGTGTGACACTGAAATGCGGATACAATAAAAGTTTATTTTGTGCTCTGTGTGTGAGTTTTTTCCGCCGTTAGCCAGCATCGTTTATACCCTTGTTTAAGGTATTGTAATTTGGTCACCAAGTTGAGAGCCTCGATCTGTCTGCCAATTTGTTTTCCAAGGATTTACTGTGTATGCCTTGGGAGTTGAGTAAACTTTCTCAGTTTTATTTGCTAATTGTTATTTATGGTTGGTTTAATTAAGAAATAAAACAGATCGGTGGATTATATAACAAAGGTGCCAAAGGAACTACATTTTTCCCTGTGCTGTCGTAGTTTAAAAGCTCTCGAATCGCAGCATTGTAAATTCCTTAATTTATGGTGAAGCAGTAAATATTTAAAAGTAAGATGAATCGGAAGACTAAATATATAATTTATATAAAATAAATATAATAAAACCCTGTTATTTTTTTGTTAACTAAAACAGTATTTATTTAACTATACGTTAAATATTCCAAATGTACTCCATTAAATTATATAAATGTGTCCCCATTACGTATCCTAGAATATTACTTAGCTTATAAAATATTAGCTTATTTTATCTTGAAACTAAAATTTAAAAAAAAAAAAAACAATTTGCAGCCGGTTTGAATTTTCAGCCAAAATAGGCTAACCTTATCCTCAAATTTCCCATAATAGGTGCGAGAGAAAATAGAATTTGGCTTGCCGAAGCAAGCAGATTTTCTCTATATTTTCTCCTTTCCCTTCCAGTCTTTCCTTTTCCCCGAACTTCTTGCTCCTTTTTTCATGGTTGACAAGACGCGAGGAGCAGCCAAAGTGCACCCCATGGAGCAATCACTCGATGCCAGCCAGGCTCCCAACAACAATAACAGCAACAGCAGCCATATTGGTTAGGGCCACAAGGACACACACGCATTAACGGCAGCTGCTCCTTACGCTCCCTCGCCCACGCACACACACACACATAAAAGTTTATTAAATTTACAAGGAACTTTTATGCAGTTACTTTTTGACATGCTTCCTTGTTCACTTTCTTTTCATTCCTCCTTCCGTTCACTCATAAAATTGACAACGACAATGTAAATATGCGTGCGAGTGTGTGCCTGGGTTCTCGGGACTCTCGTCCTGTGTGCAAAGGATTTCAATTTAAATGAACTTGCAGATGAGCATTTTATTTTCTTACACATTCAATAATTCTCCCCCTTTTCGAGCAGGTCGTATGGAAAATTACAATGCCACTGCGGCGACATGCAAATATGTGCGAAAAAACAACAGAGCCTGAAAAAGGCTCAACGGGCAGCGGAATGGCATTGAGTTACAGCCAACAACTTGTCATCTGTCACATTTTGCGGCCGATTTTGAGAATACCCTCGCACACATATATAAGCCGATTTTTTCCAGAGCGAAACGGATGAGCTGGAGTTGGCTAAAATCGAGTCTGAAACCGAAACCGAGGCCCTGTCTGCCACTGAGGCCGTTATCTCGTCTCGTGTTCGAACCGCCAACACGTCGTCGTCATCGACGCGTCGCCGGTGAAAGGAAGTTGACCTCTAAAGTTTAATGCATTTAAATAAATCTCGAAAAAACAACATTAAGCGAGACAAAGCTGAAAGCGAAAACAAAAACGGAGGGGAGACCAAAACGAGGTGTCGGGGGAACCAATGTAAATTTAAAAGAAATTTAAATTTTTTAGTCGGCGGCAATTAAACCGAGAGCGACGCGTGCAGCCTAGCCATAAAAATATTTGCCAAAAAGCCGGTTGCCCTGATGACTCAGAACTGGTTCGCAACGATTTTCAATCGAGTTCGAAATTCACTTAAAATTGCGGAATTTCTGCTTAAAGGAAACACCAGCTAACTTTAGGGATATTATTATGTACTTCATTTTATGAGGAAAAAAAGTGTCAACAAAAAAAGGATAATTAAAGTTTATCCTTATGAAAACCTAAACCTAAGTTATATATTTTTCTGATTTTTAGAAGGTGACCAATTAATTTCATATATATACAAATTTTGAGTCTTAAAAAACCAAGCTTATTCTCACAAAAATTTAAATAACCAATCTTACAAAATCGTAAAAATAATATATAATTTAAAGCAAGCCTAATTAACCCACCACTGCCCCTGTGCTATTAAATATTTTCCCTTTTCCCGCCCCCTGGTGAGCTACCTTATGGGATATATTCATGCAGCTGTAATTATATTAACCCTATTTCCCGCCTTTACAATTCAGATTGATTGAGTTCCTCCGTCATGCTGACGCATACGCACTGTCCGAGGTCTCGACTATCTATTTCAGAGGAGAAACTGAGGAAAAAATCGAAATTGAAAGTGATTTGCATTACAAAACTCAATTAGAGGCGTCAAATAGCCTTGTCCCATAGAAAAACACATCCGCCCACTGAACCCATTGATCGAGTTTTGATTGACAAGTCGAGTGGTTTCGGCCGTATCTCTCTCTCTCTCGCTTTTTGGGCCACATTTTTCTTTCTGTTTCTTGTGCTCTATTAAGCAAATTCGCTTGGCATTTTATTGATCTTATTGTTGCCATCCAGCGAGCAATAATTGCATCATTAACGACAATTAGCGAGCGGGGGAGACACAAATCCGAACTGACAGGCCACCGCACAGAGAATGTATATATCTTTTCATCGTTCGCTGGCCGACATCCTGTGGTCGCTGTTGAAAATCGGCGTTAATTGTGCGCAAAAAATAACAGATATGTTTGGATTTATGGGTTGAGACAACCCAACGGATACGGATACACAGCGTTCGTTCGATTATGAAATATGAGACTGAGGAGCGTAATGCGAGCTGTCCTGTCAAAGTCTGCAGGTGTTTGCCGTCATTTGAGGATTCGAACTTCACACATTTCGATGGGACAGTTTAGACTTTCCTGTTGGACAAAACAATTGCTTCGAAACTAAGGCATAAATTGCTTTGAATCTAAATCATTACAGATTCCACAAAGTTTACTGTCACTTCGTTTCATAAGCCCCAATCTGAACTTTGCACAACACATGTTGACATATTGAACTCTGACTTTCGGTCTGAATTTATGCCGATCTCAAACGGAAGTGAAAACAAAAAGCATTTAAAGCCCCGATGCTCCCACTTGATAAACGCATGATAAACGACGACCGCCGTCTTCCTCCGCTCTTTTTTATCCGCAAAATGTATCTGAGAATGGAGTCGAGAGCACAAGGTCGCTGCGGCAGCTTGCCGACAGTCAAATGTTGGCCAAAAGTTTTCCTTTTCACAATTTGACATGTAACAGGAAAGATGCTTCAAATTGAAATTTAACAATTGCCCGTGTGGGTTTTTGCGTGTGTTTCCTCTGCCGACAATCTGACAGCCTCTTGAGGGGAATAATTCTCAGCTGGAGTGGTTGAAGGCCCTTCACGGATATTCCGAATCAGAATCTTCTTACCTCGTCTGAAAAGCGAGAAAAGACAGGGGCTTTATTTATGGTTTTTAGCGGACAAACGGAGGAAGCTTTAACAGCGAAATAAAACAGACACTTAAATAGATTCAAGAATGCGAAAAATATGCTGGCGAATATGAAATATTTACTTATTTTAAAAACAATAAATTTTATGAATTTATCTATTACAACTCCCGCCATAAATTACCAAACTCCCACGTCACAACTGTTTGTTTTGTGTAAACTATAAACTTATTAATGTATGCTCTTGAACTCGTACTAGGAATTTCCCCTCACCCTCACATTTGTCATTAATTTTAAAATGAAATTTCCATTGTTTGACTTTACATAAATTTTTTAAGCCCCGCCAACTCTCGGTTTAACGAGCTAAACGATGCAAGGTTTTGGATTTGTTTTTGCACTTTTTTAAAGTTTGTTTATACTGCTGGAACTCTGTCATTAGTTTAAGCAAATATGCGAACGCTAAAAAAGACCAACAAACAACGGGCTACTGCTAATTTTTCATATTCACATATTTGCATAAATTAAAATGTAATTATAATAGTGCTTTAAAAAAGTGCAGGAAATGATTTATGCATGGAGTAAGCCCAAAAGAATCAGGGGAAATTGTCGCTTTCTACATGATATGTGAATAAAAATATCCCTTTTTTTCTTCTTGTTTGCATTAATAATTGCCTACAAATAAAATAACGAGCTATTAAAAAAATGATGTATATGTGTATCGGTGAAACAGCATAAATTTTACGAGCGAGCCACAAAAAGCGTTTGGCATTCGCTTTTTAATTTTCAATATTTAACTTTTAATTGTGGGCAATCAATTTTGAAAGAGCCCAGTTCCAGTCCCAGTGCCAGGCAGTAAAATATATCAAAAAATAGTTATTCATATTCACTTGTATATACACATTTACATCTGGGTACGTGTAAGTATGATTTTTCATATGCCGCGCCTCGGCATCATTTATCAAACCGAATATTTTCATCTGTCAAGCGCAAAAATTGTTATTGAACTGAACTCATTTTTAGAAAGTGAGTTCGAGCCGAAGCTGGTCCGCACTTTGGGGAGTCATCGATTATGACTTTGAACATGCTGTCCATTTATTTACATACTTATATCCATATAGTTGGCCACAAATACATATTCATGTCCATTGGCTACTGTGCAAAATCGTCTGTTAACCGAATTGAAATTTCAAGAACGCTCTCAAACTGCCACACAAAAAACGATCTTCAAGTTTCCTTCCCCTGCCCCCCTCTCTGAGATTTTTGATTTGTTTATTTATATTTTAAACACATTTGTTTGCTTGACTTTTTTGCCCAATCATGGCCAATCCATGGAGTGGAGTATATACATTTTTTGTGTCTGGTCATGGCCCCACGCACAGAGTCAACAGTTTTACTTTCATTTCTAATTATGATAATGTTTCGCAAGTGATCGGATCGCGATCGAGGGTCCATGGAAAATTATGTTTATTTGAGGGATATTTACGGGAGAAAGTACAGGTACTTGGCTGAATTATTAGGTGCACAATTATTTAAATTGCTTCAACCTCGAAAGCCGCTAAGTGATGTCACGCGTTTGTTCTGAGAGGTGACTCTGAGATGTAGAACATCGAAAGCGATTCATTTAGTTGTTAGCCAAGCTCAGTCACCTCTTTATCTTTGTTTTTAATGCTCTCTCGTTGCAAAGTTCAGACTACTTAAGACAATTATTTCCGGCACTTTTTCTTGGCCCATAAAAACTGGCACAGCATTGCCGCGTTCCTGTTCTGGCAATTTGCTTGTCGCGCAACCTGAACTCAACTGAACCGAACTGAATTTCACAGCGAATCGCTGTATAATTCCAATTATAAGCAATTACCTGGAGTGAACTTGAGACTCCCCGAGTCAAAGTTTGTGGGCCAAGCGATTTAATTTGCTTTATTTTCTCAGTGTCTTATTTGTGTCCTACTAACCTGAAACGAAAGAACAGAGAAATTGTTTAAACACTGAGGCGAAGAGTAAACTTTTTAGCACTGATATGCGAAAAATTGGTAAAGAAATGTTCATTGCGTTCATTTTGGTTTCGTTTAGGCTCGGTTCGGGGTGGCAAACGAGAGAGACTGTGAGTCACACCGGGCGTATGAGCGATTTGGGAGCAAGTATTGCCGCGATCCGGGTGAATGACTCCAAAGTGGGCCAGCCGGAGCGCAGTCTCAGCATTAAATGTTAATATATTAATGATTTGCAATCGCTGCCGCGACCAGACTTTTCTCGGCCCGCATCGTGGACATTGGCCAACTTAGGCGACAATTGGCCGCTTTTAATTGCCAACTCAAGTCGCCACCATTCCCATCCGGCTCGCGGCACCCTAATGTGGCTGCAGATCGGGCTCGGGCCCAGGCTCTGTGCACTGGGAAAAAAATTTGGCATTGAATCTATCTTTATACATATATTGTATCCAACTATATAAAAGTTTCCCTGTTTTCAGATTATTTCCTTTTGAACTCATGTTTAAAGATGCAATTTCTATTTTGTCTAGTTTGAGTTTGAAAATAGTGCCCTGAAAACTTCTTAAGCCTTTATGTATAATGCCAGGTATGTTTTTAATAATAAAAAGATTGTTATTGTTCTTAAAAACAGCAAGATTTTCTCTTCGGTGTATCTCTCAGCTACGGCAATTCATTAACGCTCCACATGCGAAAGAAACGCTGCAAGTCCGTCTCGGACTCTGGCTCAGAGAAAAAGTTGCTGTGCCAGTTTCGGATTTGTGCAAGAGCCCCGCTGCAGTGGCAGTTGCAACGTGTAACTTGCAACTCTCGCAGCAGCTTGCAGCTTGCAGCGAGTCGAGTCATGATTATCCGTCCGCGTGGCGTTGGTTTAATTATTTAATTTGGCGCTCATTTGCATGGGTCTCGGATCTCCGGGGCCTTTCGCAAATGATTTGCATCCGAGGCGGTTTCTGTTTCGGCATGGACCTGTGCAGGGGAATGCTCTACGCTCCGAAACACCCACGCCCAGCAGCGATCTGTGCCCTGGCCAGCCCAGGCGGTGGTGCCAACCGAAATGGAAACTGCGGTTCCCAACTGAAACCCAAGCCGTGGCCGCCGGGCCTCGTTTAATTTTGGCAGTGTTGCACGTTTTGTCTGGCCTGACTTTAGGCATTAAACAATTGCCAGCAAATAAATAGCCAGTAAAATGAATAGCATACAAATAATAAACAAATAAATAAATTAATAGCACAAGAATAGGTTTAAAACAAAAATATTCAAGCCATAAGAAAATATGAAATAGGACAGGTACTCTTTGAGTTAAAGTTAAAATAACAAAACTAAAATATATAAATGTGTCACAAATCATTAAAAATTAAGATTGCAAAACCTAACAATTTTCTTAGCTTATTTAGGATTTTTAAATTACTTTTCATTTTATTTTTTTTAATTATCTAACCACCGCTGTAACAACACCTCGGCCAAGCTACAGGGCAGCTTTAAGAGCGGAAACTCCTCACACTAAGGTAACTGTGAAGAAATCTCTGAAATTAGCCTCCATTAAACTAAGTTCACTTTAATTCTGTAAGCATTTCCTCTTGACAAGACTCATTGTAAAAAGAAAAGCGTCGAGTGGCCCCGCTCCGGCCAGCCCTTGCAATTTTACAGTCACTGCAGCCCTCAGCTCAATATGTAAATTTTCCACAACAACCACAACGAGAGAAAAAAGCGAAACCAAAACAGAGACAACACAGAAATGTTAGCCCCGAAATAAATTCAAATTTTTTATGAATCAGGGAAAGATACGAGCACGTGGGCGGGGAGTGCGTGACTGAATAACACACTTTGGACGGGGTTAGAGTAAGGCTTAGAAGCAGACCACTACAACGTCTAGAGGGGCACTGAAAAAAATAAGAAAGCGAAACTAAAATCATAAAAAAAGAAACAAAATTAATATATAATACGCTCTCCGATAGTACTATCCTTTATCTTCGGATTATGCTAAAGAAATTACTGAAAGCTCTTTATTTGCATTTCATAGCTTATGTTCCTGTAAGAAAACCAGGTTAATCTTTTTCATCTTCGTAAAAAATAAAATAAAAAACATTATTCAAGGATCTTAGATTAAATATTATTAAGCTACTATTTCCCCCTATTTTCATTTATTTCGTCTATTCTAATGTATATTTAACTCTCCCTATTACCTCATCAAAGTTTTCCCTACTTCAAATAAATATTTTATATAAGTTATAGCCATAATAATTTATTTTTCTTAGTGAATCTTGTTGCTTATTTATCTTCTTCTGGTCATCGCCTAGGCCTGCAGAATGTCTTTCAATATTTTATGCGTCGGCGGAGTGGCAGAAGGTGAGACGACGTCGCGTCGACACACTGACATACACAAGATGCTGAAAAATTAATGAAAATGCCGTACCAAATTGAAAACAATCAAGGCGCAGGCGGATGGACACAAGACCAGAGAGAGACGGCGCTATGCGGAGCGAAAGAGAGGGAGCGAAGAAAATGCAGTTTACCAAATATGCGCAAATATTGTGGTTTGAAAAGAGCAACACAGCAAGGCAAAAGCCGGTAAAGGCAGAAATAAAGCGTAGCAACCAGATGATAAAGATGGTAACACGATGACGATGATGCCGAAGACGATGCAGATGATGATGGCGATGATGATGGTGCTGCTGCTGTTGAAGAAGAAACTCCGACTAAAAAAGAAAGACTCAGAGCCAGAGCCAGAGACAGAGGCGGAGGCAAAACGAGAAAAGAAGACGAAACACAAACAAGCAACTTGAAAACTTGATGTAGGTCAAATATTTTTTCCCTCTGCCGCCTGCCAGTCAACGCCTGCTAAAAAGTGGTATATATATATAGTATACTACGGCCACACGGCAGTGTGGCCTTTGAGGAAGAGGGAACAAGTCTTAAATGTCTGCCCGAACGTGTTACTTTCGGTTTATGGGCCAATGCAAGATGGCAAGTTTATGAAGCATATATGCGGAAGCTCTGGCAGCAGCACAGGGGGCTGCAGCTCCCGGGGTTATGATGAAGTTTCGGACATTGATGAGCCTGCGAGAGGGAGAGCCAGAGCCGGAGACAGCTCTTCCTCCTTTGAGTGTTCTTAATTGCCGGGGCAAACACAAAAACGAAGCAAATAACACAGCATTGGGAGGAAAACAGAGACCTGCTCCAAGAACTTGTGTCAATTTTAAAGAAACGAACTTAAAATGCAGAGAAGAGGCTTCTCGTTAGCACTAAACTCATCAACGATAATTGAATGTGAGCTTGGTAAACCCAATTTGAATAAAGTTAAAAGAGCTAAAGAAACCTGTAAGGCAGAGGTTTAAATATATCTTAGTGTTTATATTCACTCTCAGCTATTGTTACTTTTTAAATATTATTTAATAACATTTATATTCCCTTCCCTGACCCACCTCTGCTCTCCCAGCTCCATCTGGCTTCGTCTGAACGAAGAGGCTCAAAACCCAATTTTACCCACAAAATGCAACCCTGAGATACCGTACCCACTGAACTCCCTGCCAAATTGGACCATGAACGTGATCAATTATTTCCCATTGTGGCGCATTCTTTTTGTGTGTAGCTGGAAATCAATAACACAACAAAAGCCAAGTCAAGCGGCCGCAAGCAAGAGTCAAGGCTAGGACCGGACCAACTTCAGGCCGAATAGAGTTGCGTTTCGTATTTGTCTTTATCAAAGTCCAGCCCGAACTAAGCTTAAATAATAACTGGCAACAAATACACAATTATTAACCGAACCGAAGCGAGCCGGAGCACACAAAAATGCATACAAAATCACATCAAATATCAATGTCAGTCGTTAATTGTGAGGCGACCAATCGATTGTGTCAAGAGTTTGTGGCTATAAAAAGATGATGGCGTTGCCTCGTTGACTTGTGGGCATTATCTTGACCCCTCGGGCAATTAGACGAGCGGTGTTATGTGGCCGAAATGCCGAGAGGCCAAATATAGATCGGTTTTCTATAATTTTTTTCGACTTGTCTCGCCTCAGTGAGCTGGCACTTTTTGTCAAGATAATGAAATACTTGAAAAATGAGCCGTTTTTTGGGTTCCCCAATTTTTTGTTTTTCATATTTACCTATTGTTCAGTCGGCTGCCAGTGGCTTCCGCTTTTAGAGTTGGCTTGTTCAGTTATTCAATTACTTTGGCAAACTTTTTGCGCAGCTTGTCTTGTTTTTTCTGCTTTTGCTGACCTTTGCTGGTTTTTATAGTTGGCCGAGTAAAATATATATCGATCACGTAAGTAGTAGTTAAATATCAAACTGCAGGTAGTGTGGGGCACATAAAAAATGGGTTTTTGCTGAAGTAATGGGGAAATTGTAAGAGAGAGGCAGATATGGGGTTATAGATTAGGAAAAAAACGCTTACTTAAGCATTCAATAGGGTTGGGTTGAGTTTTGGAAATTGTTGTAAGTGTAGCAGAGTTGAGAAATTGGGGGTTTTCCTATATTTATAATAGGTATGCAGTAAAATCCATTGATATATTAAGGTTTAAACTCATTTCCTCTTATTTTATGCCTCAATCTGTTATGCAACCGTACTTAAACAGAAGAATATATATTTTCCCAATTAAAAGAAAATCAGTTAGCTAACTTTACTTTTAGTTGAGTCACGTTGGCTGGCCACTGAGCACTCGAAGAACACAATGGAAATACAATTCGCATTTCCCACAGAAAATAACAGAAACAAGCTCGAGTAGAAAGTCGAGACCAGCGATTAGTCTGTATCAAATTTACCATAATTAAATTTTTTAACCATCTGCAGTTGAGAGCTGCTCGAACTGCGCGCCTCGCCTTTCTTCTCGTCGCCGCAATTGAATTAATTCAATGTGAATTTAAGCAAGAAGCAACTAATTTCAGTTTAGAGCGCTCAAAGGAAATGGCAGACATCAAGCGAAAAGCTGGGACAATGGCGTCGAACTGCCGCCACTGCTTCTGGCCAAGTGGAGATACCGTTTCGGTTTCGGTTTTGGGCATTATCGGCTTTTGTCTGACTCGGAGTCGGAGTCTGGGCCTGGTCTTTGTGGATCCATTCCTTCTAATTTCGTTAATGGATTTGCCTTTGTTTCGCTCTTAGCGGTGAAATGTTTTAAGCAAAAACGAGTAAAATTAATAATGGAACTATGGTACGAGTGCAGGTACTTATCATTGGGTATTTGAGGTTAATGTGCAGCAGGCACAGTTAAGTTAATAAAATAAAATGAAATTTAATGTGAAGCCCAAGCCTTCAGTGATTGCAGCAACCGGGCTAATTGGTGGCCTGCTTTTTTAGTGGCTTGCTTTATATCATTTTCCTTTTGACTAATGGTGACCAGGCCCAGCATGTGTGCCGCTCCGCCGCCGATGATATATAATTAGCCAAGGCAAAAAGGCAAATTGGCTGACCAATGTCTGGGCCAGAGTTTAAAGCCGCAGCAAATGCCCAAAGCAAAGTAGCCGCGATGCCCTCTCGCCCCGCCGTAATTTTTCCTACAAATTGCAGACTAATTTGGTAAGGGCCCAGCAAAAGGGCCAACACTTGCTTTCGGGGTGGCCCACACCCATCGCTGCCACACAGACATAAATATATGTATAAGTATCTATACGTTGCACAGTTCCTTTTCAAAAGTTATTAGCGTGTTGAGCACTCTGTTATTTTTTGCTTTTCTTTCTGATTTAACATTTTTTATTCGGGCTCTCTGGTACATGTACTTTTTTCTTTTTTAGCATTTTCATTAAAAGACATAAATTGTGCAGAAAAATGCTCCTCCACTGCTGCCGGCTAAAGAATGTCTGTAGCCGTACATGTTCCTGCATCTATATCCATATCTGCAGCTGTATCTGAACACTGGGGGAAAATAAATGGCAAACCATATGAAAAATAATTTGTGGAAGAATTTATTTTCTAAAGTTAAGTATAAGTATTCGTTATCAACCTTCTTTCTAATTAATTTCTATGTTGTAAATATAAGTTAGTTATTTAATCTATGAGATGTGACTTCATGTTAATAGCTATTTCCTAATAATTCTCAGTGCCTTTGCATCCGTTTTCTGAGTCTGGGCCTGCCTCTGTCTGAAAACACCCACAATTCCAACCAAAGGAGTATCTATGTGTGCATGTCGAGTGCTTTATTTTTCAGCCTTTGCGCTTTTTATTTACGATTTTTCTTTTTTTCCTCCTTGCGTTTGCTGAATGAATGAAAGTTGCACGAGTGCAACGAATAAATGAATGAATGAGTGACTGAACGAGTGGGTGACTGAGTGAGTGGGTGGCAGCTACAAGAATGTTGCAAATGGCTCAACAAAACGCTGCATATTAAAACATTTGGCCAGGGCTCTGGGCTCCCTCCTCCCTTCCCCCCGGACTTCCAATTGCATTTTGGGGGGCGGGACCACGCTGCGTATGCTCAACATTTGCAATTCTTTGCATTGCACAGAAAGGAAATTAGACAAATGCCGGTGACAAATTGAAAAGCAAAAAACAACCCCCACGTAATGGAATACAAATACCTGGCAAAGCCAAGGTGGAGCCTTTCCTTTCCGTTGGATGACGGCAGATGACGGCACCTGTTAGGAGCGGAAATGGAAGCCTTTGAAATGCTCAGTAAAAGCTCAGAGAAAAAATAACAGAAGCCGAAACTGAAGCATAAGTATCTGTGGTCATATAATATTAACCACTCAGACAAGCTGGAAATATATAAAGCCGGCAATATGTTGTTCTTTTAGGGATTAACAGCAGATGGGGAGAAATGTCCGTTAAGGAAAAAAGGAAACCCGTTAAGTGTCAGTCTAAGGAGTGATAATTTCTTTAGCCTAAAAAGCTAAGTAAAGCCTTTAAAGTTTAAACTTGTAAAGTCTACGGTGATAGTTGTTCAAATAGGGTTAAGATTTAACTGGTCAATTTCCCACTATGTCAAAAATTAATTCCCATTGAGAAAATTATATCCAATCCTATGTAAACCCCTTAACCCTTTTAAGCTGTTGCAATAAAACTAATGTCTGGGTATTAGCCCTTGAAACCTCTGGCCAAACTTGAAGAAAGTCACAAATTGACTAGAGTCAAAACCCATTAAGCCCCCAATGATTCTACCACTTATATATTCAGTCTTTCTAAATTTCAACGCCGATTAAAGAATTCTTTGCCTGCCCGCGCCCACTTAAGGTTTTCACTTTTTTCGCCGGTTTCGCTTTTCTTTTGGCCATTAAGTTGCGACGTTAGTGAGACGAACAGAAACACAACAATTTTTGCCCATTTCGTTGATGCGACGTCGTAAACTTTCATGTGCCGCCTTCGCTGCCAACTTTTCGGTCGTGATCTTTCACTCACTCTTTCACTGGAGAGTGAAATACTCGCTAAAAAAATTCAAGAGAGCCTCACACACATGCCGAGGCATTCAAATTAGTTGTGGGCGCCGCTTTTTCCCTTCTTTTTTTCTAATTGCCGGCAACGCACGTTCGCGAGGTCCACAAAATCCAAAACCAAATCCAAGCCCATCCGAACCCGGCCAAACCAAGCCCACACCTGCCACGCCCGGGACACGCATAAATCCCGCCACTATGTCAATCGCATCAAAGTCACGTAATCTATGTGACATTTTCACTGAATCGTTAAAATTGGAAAAACGCGATTGAGTTCCACTAAGTAACACACACAGGAAGAAAATGCTAAAATTAGTTAGGAGGTATTGAGATCTAAACGAGGCTTAAATGTGTAATATAAATTAAAATGTATAATATACAGATAAATTTTATATCAAGTTCTTTAAATTATATTCGAATGCGTACGGCTCTTTGTTTATTATTTTAAACTATTTCACTGTCAAATGAATTTAAGTTAATAAGAAAAAACATTCTTTCATCGTATAAATAGTGTTGTGATTAATCCATCTTTAGATATCCTAAATAAGTGAATCAAAACTGGTATTAATTAGAGTATTTCAGCATTCACACTTTTATTTTGTGTGCGAGTTCTTAAAACATTTTTTTAATGCTACGAAATATATTTATAGGTATAGACAATATTAGTTATAAAAAATTTGTAAATATTTTTCTACACCCAAAAACTCTACCCATTTACTTCCCAGAACTCAATTCCCAAGTGCATTGGCACAGTCCCTGCAGGCTCGTTCGCCATGAATAATTCAAGGGGCGTTCGGCAAATGCAGTTAGCTGCACTTTTGCCTGGTAAATAGTTTTTAAATCTGTTTGCTAATGTCCGCCAGTCAACTCATCAGCTTCGGCAACACTTCACGGCCAGTCAACACACTCACGGCACCGATGATTAATGTCAAAGTCAGCGACAGACAGGGCGAGCGAAGTAAAGTGAAGTTTAAGTTTTTTTTTTGTTTGCGAAAATAGTAATTAAATTTTTCGTTAAATCTGATCATTATGTAAAAACGAATTGAGTTCTGCAAGCGCGAAGGTTTAATCAAAAATTTTCACACGAAAATGTTTGTGTAAATCTGCTTTTTTGCTTAACCCCGTCCGACATATAAAAAGTAAGCTCGGCGCGTTCGCTGGGAAATACAATGCGCACAAAAAATGGCTAAAGTAATACAGAAAATGGTTAACACACACACACTGGCCACGTGAACTCTCACACATGCTCGCTTCGAGAGGGGCTGTGGCCGCAACCATTCGCCACTTTTCCGCAGACAAAGAATGGAAGTGGGATAAGCCCGGGACTTTGTTTTCATATATCGCGAAATTAAATGCATCATAACTGCACGCGATCTCTGCATTATTATCCGGATAATCATCCTTAGCATTATCTCTCAAGGTCGGAAGTCGGGCGTAAAGCTGCTCATTACGGCTTACAACACCCGAGCCCTCATTCAGTCCTTGGTTTGTGTATAAATTATTGATAAAAATCAAAAGACCACACGCCACAAGGCAGATTACACTGGTAAAGTGAAGAGAACAATAAATATATTCTTTGAAATAAGGGAGTTTAATTTTTAAATTGTAATCAAAACGAAGTACTGGAAGATTAAAATAAATTTTAAGATATTCAAATAATATGTTTTGCATTTCTGTACACAAAATCGAACCTTAAATTAAAATCTAAGAGGTCGAGGAATATTCTCTCAGTGCAAATTTGTCGCTCCCTTTTTGACAGCTTTAAGAATGGGCCATGATGATTTGTGGAAGGCCAAGAGAGCAACACTTTCCATCCACACCCACGCCTTTCCCTTTTCCTTTGTGTCTGTGTTTTTCTGTGTTTTTGTTGTTCTGCAAACAGTTTTCAAGTTGTGCGAAACTGGAAATTAAAAACGCTTAATGTGCACTTCCGGTGAAGACGAAGATGCCCAAAGATCCGAGATTCCGCATCCAGATCCCAGACAGCGCCTTGGAGTTTGGAGCAGCAGCAACTTATCGGAGCCCTCAACAGCAGCAGCAGCAACATTTACGCAGTAGCAACATGCAAGGCAATAGAGATGGGACTAAACTATCGATATATCGAAATTAGATTAAATTTCTATATTTTGAAGGTTTAATATGTGATAGATTATCTTTGCTAAAATCCAGATATTATGGATGTATTGGCAATTTTATTTTCGATATTTACTGAATTTAACCCGCTAAAAAAACATTGTTGTTGCCCGATTTATAATCGATTGTTGCACGCAACAAATTAGAAAACTGGTTGATATTACATTATATTTCATTAACTTAAAATATTGTTTTCAATATTTTATGTAAAATTATTCTTGTTTTGAGACCGTAAACTATCCTTTGCTATATAATTATTCTTTTTGAATTATTTTCTCTTTAATATTTGTAATATACCATCTATTTTTCCCCTTCTCGATATACACTCCCCAAGAGGGCCAACAACATTTTACGTTAATATGTTTGCTTGTTTGTCTTTTGTTTTTGGCTCTAACCCTTTTTTGGCACGTTTTGTCTTTTGTTTTGTTTTTCTCTCCACTCCGCTCTTTCACTAAATGTTGTTTACTCTTTGTCATTGTTAGTGTTGTTGCCATTTTTCTTTTGTTTTCCCAACATTGTTGTTGTTGTTGTTGCTGCTGCTGCTGCTGGTGGTGGCTGCTGGTGCCGCCGCTTAACATTCACCTACTTTTCACCTTGTTAGCCAGCGAATTCTGCGCTTGGCCCTGGCAAGAGCATCATCAAAGCCAGCAGCGGAGGCTTCAAATGAAATTAGAAGTTGACGCAGTGCAAGAGCTGCCTGCAAAAAAAGCAGAAAAGGCTGAAAAGGCAGCTAAAACACCAAAAGGCGGCCAGCACAATAAGGTACAACGGACGAAGAAGGCTAAAACTAAAGGCGAACAATGCAGAAGCTGCAGCCAAAGCCAAGGAATGGAGGCCTACACTAGAAAAGGTGAGAAAATCCCACTTAAGATTTATCCCATAAGAGCTTTGGGGGCGTATACTTAATATTTTTGCTTTAACAATACAAATTATAAATGTGCAACTATCAGAATACAGACAAGTATTAACTTAAGACAAAAAACACACGAAAAAATAATTAAATTAATTTCTTAATTATTATTTCTCATATTGAATATTACCTCAAGAAATTCAAAATTATGTACCCCGCTTTCCGCAGTGTAGATCCCCCTGTAGCGGCAGCGAGAAGATGAAAACTGAGCTCTAAGTAGAAAGTTAATTAGGCTTAAATGTGCGAGAAGTCGACGATGACGACGGCATTGAGTAGAAACACAACAAATACAACGAGAATAATAATAGCAACAAAAGCGGCGAGAAGATGAAGCAGAAAAGCCAATTAAAAATTCTTATGCTTTTGCTTTAATTTTTGCGCGACTCTCTGGCTCCGTCCACGTCTCTGGCTCGAATGGCTAATAATAATTTCAGCTAAAACTGCTCTCGGTACGGCATCTGCTTGTTAATTAATTTTTATGCATTTCTACAAATGTTCAATCCGAAAAAGTTTTCGACTCGGACTTGGCTTTTTGTTGGCGTGCAGCGAAGCGAGCCAATCAATGGCCGCGAAACTTTCGTTTCAAGTAAATTTCACTCTTGGCCCAAAGGCTTCCAAGTCGCCCAGAAGTAAGCAGCAAGCGGCAGTCGGAATAAAGCCGCTGACGACGAACTTGGTTGACATTAATTGGGCCCATTAAACGGTGTTCGCTAATAAGTTGGCATCGGCCAAGTTTCGGAAGTGCTGCTGCCAACTTGCCACGGGTATTGTTCTCGGCCATGTCCGGCTGACAGCTGCGGCGGAGTCGAGGCGATTAACACTCGGATGGTTAACGTTTACGTTTACGTTGGAATATACATATGTGATGCGATGCAGTTGTGTGTGTTTGTTAACGACATCCCCATCTGTGGCCAAGTCAAGTTAACAGGGATTAAAGACATCCGACCAGGACATACCTTTACAATCTTAAATCAATTGAAGGAATCTGGTACTGAAGTAAGTAAAATAATATAGAGCATTAGTTTATATAATAAATTACAACCCTTCGCTGCTTACAAAATTAATAAACTTTGTTAATTTGCTAAACAATAATTTACTGTTTTTATCTTTATTTACTTTCCAAAAATTCCTATATGTAAATGTATCACTTTTAAATCCATAACATCTCAAGACCCCCTTCATATCCGTTTCCCAGTCGATGACTTCATCGAGAAGCCCGCGCCCTTCTCATTTCCATGGTGAACGGCGAAACAGAGGAAGTATTAACGCGGCCTAAAGGTAGTTCCATCAACGCGACCAACGGCAGCAACTAATTTAGGGCTTAACTCTAATCAAAGTTGAACAGCAGCACACCCGGCTGAAATCTCACGGATGCGTGTATGAGCCTCAATTGAATTGCTGGTGAGATGTGGAGAGGAGGAGTTCAGAGGGGATTTTTAGTGGGGATTTTGGACCTCGGGCTGCAGCTGCATCATCAAAGCTAGACGGAGGTCAGTGCTTATTAGAGCTGGCATACTATCGATAATGCCATACGGAGTATATTAATGGGGTTTATAAGTCTATGAATCGAAAGTCTTGAGGGCTTCCATAATTTCAAGAGTTATTGATTTAAGTTTATATTGCTGTCCTTTAAATATATTAATAAATTAATTTTGTTTTATTAAATTATTATATTTTATTAATTCAAATCAAATGATCATGAACTATTTTTCGAATAGCTTAACTTATGTTTTGTAAAAATATAAAATGCTATGGAAACAAGAGACGTGTTATTAACCTCAAACATCGGAAATGCCACCTTTGTCACCTCTGGTATACCCCTATCCTTATATATAAGACGAAATAATTGGTGACAGTAAAATGAAATTATGTTGGAAAAACCAATATGTGTTATTTATTATTCATAGTGGTACCATAGATGTTCTACCATCTCTAGTGTCTGGTCAATTTAAAATATATTTTTGGAATATTTGTGGAGGTCATTAATGATGGTAAAAGCATCCGTTTATATTTGGTATAATTATAAAATTATATCGAAACTATTGATTTGAGTTTTCCATACAACACAAATATCTCGAAAGTGTCACCATAGATGTCCCATCTCTACGGTCCACTTATCCTTGAAAAGGGGTTGGGGTGGTGCAGTCGCAGCCACAAAAGGGAAAACTTCATGGACTGTCTGTATGTGCGAGTCAATTTGCATTTTGAGGAGCTCGACGAGAGGCACCGGGAATGGCAACTGTTGCATAATTAAAATTTGAAAATTAATTTCATAATTTCTGCGAGCTTTCATTATTAACAGTTGTCCCAAAATACAAAAGGCTCCTCTGCTGACCAACACTATTTGCTCCTCCCAGTTCTGAGTTTTGAGTTCTGAGTTCCATGTTTTTAGTTTTCAGTTTTCAGTGTCCAGTTTCCAGCTCCAGCAGTTCCCTCGATTCTGGCATCTCGATTCGCTTTTGTTTTTAGGTCCGAGTTCTCGTGTCCGTCCGGGTTCCTGTTCTGGTCGTTTGGCTGGTTCCATTTATTATTTATGTGCATTTTGATGTGGAAAACAGTCCTTTTTGTCGCTTTGTTTTGCTTTGTTATGTATTTGATGTACTTTTTAGTTATTTTCTCTCTGAGCGCAAATACTATATATTTTTTGTTTTAGATGTAGTTCTGGCCAGGCAAAACTTTCCGGCGGCAGTAAGGGCTTTATATATTTTGCGTATTGTCATTTGGATAACATTGTAGTGCAGCTGGACTGCCAGGAGCACAGTTTCCACTTCACACTCGGCAGCATGTGGGTTAATTAGCACCCGAAATAAAGGGAAATCACTTGGCAACGTGCTGCTGCTGCTGCCAAAAGGGTCTTGGCCATTTCAGGGCGGAAGCACTGCCTTGGCAACACCAGTTCCGATTTAACCCCACGACGAGTTCCGATTAAAGCCGGGCTTAATGAGATCGAGATGCGGCGTGTTGGCCAAAGAAATCGCTTATGTAATGCCACGCACTGCCACAAGGCATTGCCCCCTTTACGCCTTGCAACCTCAGACTAACTGCCCATTGTGTGTAAATTTGTTACCATTTTTTGTTGTTTCTTCTTCTGTCGAGTGTTTTTTTTTTTTTTTTTTTTGTTACTTCGCATTGCACACATAAAGGTAATTTCTAATTTGCTGGTCTTTTATTGTTTTTCTGCCGGTTCGGTTTTATGGCGCCGACTTATGCAACACCTCGGCGTTACACACATGGCCAGCAAACGCACCGCGTACCGCTCTATATGTAGGGCCTGATCCGACCCCCGATCCGACCTGAACCGTAAGAGCCGTAAGAGCATAACGGCATTCATTAATCATGCAGGTCGCGGTGGAGTGGAAAATAAAAGAACCGAGATACATACACTAACACAAAATGGTCGAGAATGCGTGCTCGAGTTTAACGAAAACAAATTGTGACCCAGTGCATTTTTAGAGCGGTGAATAATTAATGAGTTGCCTCAACACCAAATCTAACAAATCTTAAAAATGTTGAAGGCTTGTAATTACATAAGAGAAAATTTGGGACAAAATGCATTGCCAAACAGAGCAGCCTCTTTGCCTGATTTTATAGAACATCCCTGAAGTTCCCTTAGCCTATTTAAAGTACATCTCATATAGCATATAGGAAGCATTCTTAACCCAAGTATTTCCGCCAAGTGCACTGGAACTGCGATGTGGCAGCGAAAGAACAGTGGCATCGACAACTGTTGCCAATTAGCGGCAACATGCAAAGCGCATTTGCATTGAACCAGGAGCTCTATTCCGCCGCTCTTCCTGCTCTACCCGCTGGCAAATGACACCGGTGCAGCAGCGCCGCTGCTGCCATCGGAAAAGCTGGAAAATCGGAGGCAGGAATCGCAGCTGGGTCGGAAAATGTAATCAGTTCAAGTCGCGGTACGAGATTAGCTTCAGCTTGCAGGTACTGGCATCAGGTACCCAGCCAGACATGCATGCACGCGCTCTCCTCCCCGACCCTCTCCAGGTAAAAGCTAATTGAGCTCTCCAGTTACACGGCGGCAGCGCAACCCAAGATGGCTGGCTCAATAAATTCAGGATTTCTGCAAACCCTGATCGATCTACCTGACTGGCTTAAAAGGCGCCCGCACACGCACTGATTGCATCATTTGGCCTCCAATCGCCGGGGAGAACGCTTTGATTTGCATAGAACACTCAGCAGCAGCGACGAGGCAGCAGGAAAAATGTCAGACGGCGGAAAATGCGGAAAATCCCTGGGGGCGGAGAAGTCCGTGAGCTATGCCCTCTATCTCCACCTCAGGGAGCTGTGTCGCCCCAAGAGGCGGCTGATGCGCATCGCCAGCACAAAGCTGCAGCTGACGAACGAGCTCATCCAGCTCCAGCAGCGCCGGCAGTGGGAGACGGCCTTTGACCTGGAGTTCGACACGGAGGCCAGTTGCCAGCTGAACAGTGCCCTGGATCGGGAGAGGTTATACCGCGACAGGCTGCGCAGCAATATGCAGAAGCAGCTCGCCAAGCAGCAGAAGAATAAACGAAAGTTTTTCCAGGATATCGGAAAATTGTAGGAAATCTTCTCATAGTTGTACTGAAAACATACATTTTTTAGAAGAATATTTCTTAAGTCATTAGGTCAATAGGTAAAATGTGATTTAATAGCTAAGTAGCCTAAATATAGGGCCCTATTTTAGACGTTACAAAGCTTGAAAAATAAGCCAATAAGTATGTAGAGATAAAACAATGATGTATAAAAGTGACAAAATTTTAAGAACTATCCTAAATAAAACTCGACAATAATAGAACATATTTTGTAAAAATATTACTCCATAATTGATTAGGTAATACAACTCTCGAAACAAAATTTATGTGACAACATTTTAAGAAGTATCCCAAATAAAACTTTTCAATAATATAAAATATTTTGAAATAATATTTATCCATATTTGAATAGGTAATACGACTCTCAAGAATACCTTTCTTGCAAGGTGAAGTTCGCAGGTTCTGGATTTAAACTTAGATCTTGAAAAATGCTTCCTTAGAAATGCCTTTTTTAGAAATACCTTTGCCAAAGACTCTAAAGTGGCATAAATCATCAAAGAACCTTCGCTGTGAGTCGCGCAACTCAAGAGATCGGGTCTGCGACAGGCAAAAGTGTTTGACTTTTGACACTCTTCCTAGGCGGTTAAGGTGGGAACAACTGTCAAGCGCAGGTGAAAAAAATGGAAATGAGAACCAAAAGCGACTTCAAGATACCCACTACTACTAAAAAACTTCCTACTAATTGCCCATTGAAAATTAAATTGGATTTCTGTCAGAAACAACAATGGAAAATGTGGCAATAAATGTGGTTTATATGAGCCATATTCATGGTCATAGCTGCCGGCAAGAAAGTCAACCATAAGATTATTATTTTTCTGAAAGCACTTGTACATTTGCGAGACTTTTTATTAGAAGTTAAGATTTTCTGAGATATAACAGCAATAAAACTAAAGGTAATATAAAACTGTCTATAAATGAATACCGAAAAATTGCAGTACTATTAAATATGTAAAGTTTTATGAAAGTTATTTATACTCCGTTTTAGCTAACTAGTTTTTTGAAAGACTTTCATTCAGTATACCTATACTATACGATATACCCTATTTTTCCGCGAGTACCCTGTGGCCAGGGAAAAGCGCCAAGAACAGTCAAGGAAATGCAACAGAAGCGACCCAAAGGTGAGCGCGCGGCAAGTTTTTTCAATTTCCTGCTGCCATTACGCAGAGCGTCGCAGCTTGCAGTGCCCCCTGAGTACCCCCGTGCCCCTGCCAGAATTTTCCTGGCCATTGACGTTTTCCGCGTACGGAGGCTGCAGTTGTTTCTGTTTTCTTTTCCATTTTTTCTCTCTCTACGGTCGCGGTTGTTGTCTTCGCTCTCGCTTCTCGCTTGATTTGTCACACAGTCCCAACGGGAAAATAAACCTGTCCCCGTGCAGCACCACTGTCTCTGGGACAGTGGAGAACCGGTATGAGCGCTTTCTTTTTGCTCCCACTGTGGGCCGAAAAGCGGAGGGGAGGGGCAGAGAATCCGGGGCACGGGGATGCATTGCGTTTCATCTTAGCACTCGTATTTAGTTGCAATTCCTTTACACACACTCGTGTCTCGTAAGGACACTGAGAAAAAATATCAGAGCTATATTCGGTGCGAAATTAAGTGAAATTAAAATATATATATTTTTAAATTTATATTACAATTAGTTACTGTTAAATTTATAATTCGGCAAATGTGTATTATGACATGTTCCAACATTACTTTTTTAAAAGAAAACTTTTATAGATCCTCGTGATCCTTGAATTTCCTTCTTAATATTTTAGGATTTTCATATGAACCACAAATACAGTTATTGTTAAATTTATAATTCGGCAAATGTCTAGAGAGACTTTTTTTAACAGAAAATTTTTTAACAGAAAAATATATTCAAGAAACCAACTTCTGGGCTCTCGGGAACCTTGATTTTACTTTTTTCAATATCAAGGATTTGCTGTGATTTATTTTTCCCAGTGCACCAACCCCAGTCGTCATCGCTTGTTTACTATTCTAAGTGCAGTATCTTGGCGAGTTTCGCTTAGTTTTTTTACAGGCTTTTTCTTCGTTTTTTGTTGGCATGTCGGTTATTTATGCGCCTTGTTGTCCCAATTCTTGAAAAATGCTCCAACAAGCCTCGTGACTGCGTCTGTGTCTCTGTCCATGCACTTTAAGTTTCTTTTTTTTATACCAGCAGCAGGCAGCTATTTTTAATAAGCAATGCCACAAAAAGCGCTCCCCTTTCTGGCTTTTTGTTTCACTTACCTCACTCTATCCATCGGCCATTAAACGCTGCAGCCCACTGAAAGCGAAAAAAAAATAAAAGGAAAATTGTGAAAAACAGCGAAAAAGAGTTTTTATTATTTAAAGCAAAATCAATATGAGAAATTCCGCTGACAGCGTCTGCGTATGTGAATATAAAATTTAACAACAGCCCCGCAGGCAGGGACTGACATAAATTTAATACCTTTTCAAATTGTTTTTCATAACCCATTTTCCTACAAATGTGCTGCACTCTGTTGGTCAGCAGATAAAATGCATTTGTTTACTTTTGCTTTATTTTGCGCTGAAATAAAAGCAAATACGCACAATGTAAACTAACTGAAGGCTCCCCGTACCATTTCCACGAAACAGGAGAAGTGCTGGCAAATATGTGGTATTTTAAGGTATTTGCTGTATTAAATTTAATGCATTTTGTGCTAATTATTGGACATTAAGCTGCTCAATATTCTGGGGTAAAATAAAATCTCCTGTTTTCAACCTGTCGGAAATTTCACCTATGTAGGCAGCCTAATTAGCATTGCTGTAATGATTCGGTAAACGCTTAAGCGGCTTAGAATACAGAGCTTATTGAATTTAAGGCACATTCTAATGCAGGCACACATCTAATTATGAGGTCACAAGCTGCTCCATTCACTTAAGCATGTTCAGCAAAGGCCTTGAGAGTTATTAATCACCAAAGTTTAGTAGCAAATTCAACCATCTGAATTTATTAATGTGCGAAAAAAGATTTGGATTGTTTTCTTGGCGAAGCAGATTAATTTGAGAATGAAATATGAATTAATTTCAGAGCACTCCTTGTTGTTAAAATCTGATAGTCATTCCGTTGCACAATTTATTTAACGAGCTAAGTACGAACACATTTTCGTTAATTTTGTCACAATAAATTCGATTTTAGAAGGTAGTGATAGTAGAAGAGGTTTTATATATCTCCAGCTTCCTTAATTATAGTAAAATTTGTAAAAACCCAAGTCACATCGTTACTGAAGTTAGAGTAACAACTTTTCGCCATTGTTCGGTGGGAAGAAAAACCTTTTCGCACCTTGGCAAGTGTTATCATTAACCCTTAACCCCCTCCCCAAAACTCGGTTGGCCAACTTGTGTACCTTCGTCTTTATGCCCATTCAGCCATGGGACAATGGCAAACTTTGGGTTCTCCCGGTTTTGAGTTCTCTCGATGATTTTTGCAGCTACTGCTTTTTATTTGTTTCTTGTTCCCTCTGTTTTTTTTGCTATTGTTTCGTTTTTTATTTACTTTTTTGTTGCTGCTGCTGCTTGTTGCATTGAATTCTGCGTGTCAGCAGCAGCTGTGTTGGCCACTAAACAACAACAACTGTAATAATAACAACAATAATAGCAAACAAAACAAAAAACACACTCTGGCACACACAAACAACATTGTACAAATAACAACACTTTTTATTGCTACCAAAAGGGAGATGGAGTAGTTGCCAAAGCAGAAGAAGCACAGTTGGGAGGGGGAAAATTCCGGGGTGAGAAAGGGGAAGGGGTTTCAATCCCCCCTCCGTTCAGAGGGGGCTGGCGGCCAGGGCAGTAAACACAAATAAACAATTGCAATTGTGTGGCGATGGTTGTAATTCTGTGAGCTGCTAAATCGTCTGTAAATACTTTTGTACAAGTTAACAGTTATAAATGGGCTTTTTATGAGTTGTGTGCGACAATATTTGTGAGGACACTACACAACACTGGACCCAGAGGCTTGAAGGATGTCCCAGGAATATGGGGTACGCCTATCAAGGACACGGAAAAGCAGAGGAGAACGACTCAAGATTACCTGGTTTTGAAACCAATACTTTAAATATTTATTTTCAACTAAAAATTAACAGAATCAGTGTTGTAAATAAGTATAAAAAGCAATATTTCGACGTATTGGTGTTGATAAGTAACCCCACTCCAAATTTCGCAACTCGAGATTCAAGTTTTTAAAGTATTGGTTAGGACAAAGGAACACCGAGTTAGAAATCCCTTGTTAATAATGTTAGTATTTATTTTCTATTAAAAAAAATTTACCCAATCAGTGTTGTAAAAGAGTAAAATAAGCAATTTTTGTTAATTTTGCTTTAGAAGAGAAAAGCATTTTAGAGATCTATAATCAAGAGCATCAAAGGAGTAAGTATACCGAATTTCACAACCCGAATCCATGAAGATCCTGAGATATACCCCATATACCCCCTAATTCAACCAGAGTACCGACTACCGAGCAGCAAATGGGGATTTGATGCCGCTGCTCACTGATAATGGCAGTGAGCTCTTATTACTACTGGCTACTGCATCTCCACGGCCTTCGCTCCACATTTTTCATGTTGCCGGCATTCGGGCAACGCTTAGAAAGTCACTTGAGGGATATGGCCATGCCAGCAAGCGGGCAAACACTTTGCTTATGTCTGTTTGTCAGTCAAGTGAAATCGTATGCCGCCTTCTGCGGCAACTCAATGTCCAAGTCCAACTCCAACTCCAGCTGCCGGTCCGAATCCGAGTCCGAATCCGAAACCGAGCCAACTCTGTGTCTACGCGTTGTCTGGCCAAGTGGCAAGTGGTTATTGTTACGATTTATGGCATACGCACCGCTGATGAACAGGGGAGAGTTGGGAGCCCCATCCGGGGGATTTCTATTGATTTTCCTACCACTGGAGCTGCTGTTGCTGCTACAACTGCTGTGTTTTCTATTTGCCGCTGTTGATTCGCCACACGTCCATAATAATGCTAAGAAATGGAAATCATAAAAGTCAACAATCATCCACGTTGGCCATGACCAGATTACTGCAGCCAGCGGGGGCAAGTGGGCAAAAATCTGTGGGGTGTACTGAACAGTTAGTTGCAGTCGATTTTGCGAGGCGGCATCATTAGGAAAATTTTTGCGCTTTCGTCAAAAGAAATCAACCGGCTCTCCATAATGATGTTGACGCTGCGTTTTGTGGCACTGCCATTAGGCAGGTGAAAAGACGGTGACTTTTTGGGGTCGCATCAGGGGGCAAAGGTGCCAGTTTTAGAGCAGGAAAGCACGACCTTGAAGTTCTCTTAAATACCTCAAAAGGCAATCAAAGAGGGTATTGGAGAAATCAAATCAATTAAGAAGGTATGAAGGGTGCCAAAAGCTTTTTATATATTCTTAAAGTTGCTTGAAAATTTGTATTTAAAGAGAAGATAAATTCTATGGGGCTGCTTGGTATTATTGATGTTCGTAGATCCCTAAGCCTGCGTAGCAATCGAAAATGAAATTCAGCCAACAGTTGGCTTTGACAATTTGTATTCGACGGTGAAAGTAAAAACTGCAAACATAAAACTAGACTTGCATGAAAATTCAGCGGCAAAAACCACGCCCTTTTTGGCCCATTTACATTGACGGCAACAGCAAAAATCAAAGCTGCTACAGAAGTAATGTAGGATTAAATGCAACAGAAAAAAAAAGAAACACATTTGCAGAGACAACAATTGTTGTACAAAAACAAAAGCCAGACAAAATATTTATTATTACACAGCATTGCGCATTTTCTTGTCATATGTATGTAGAAATACCCTAACTCAGAGGGGCTTTGTTTTGTCATGGGAACATGGGAGTTAATTCTCGCCCTATTATCTAAATTTTATAACATAAATTCCGATTAACATGTGACAGGCAGCTGAAAAATAAATTAATGGATCGAGGTCAGCGAAAATCGCTAGGAAAATAATTTAGACATGGCATTGTATTTATATGATGAATTGTATGAGTATTTAGTATGTTTATAATTTTATTTTATATTTCAACCAAATTGATTGAAAAATATAAGAAGACTACAGGCACCAAGACTCTTCAAATAATTATTAAAAATATGTAACCCTATTTTACCGACCCAGATTTTTTAATAGAGTATCGAAAGTATTGTTTCGTTGTTTTTTTCTCGCTCGCCAACATTTTGCCCTCTTTTTTCCCAGCGAATTGTTGGCTTTTCAATTTGTTTTAAAATACAATAAAAGTGCATTTTGCATTTTGTCTGCCACGCATTGATTGAATGCGTCGCATCGCGTCGACTTTTTCGCAAAAACCCCTTGCAGAAGCCCCCTTAACTCCGATTTAGTTTTGCGTATTGACATGAACAATTTTAATTATATTTTACGTCAATTGTAAAAGGCGCATCGAGCCGAGCCGAACAGAAGCAACGAGAATATTTTTGGTTTAATTAATTGAAAAATGTGTGGAAATTGTCGGCCTGGAAGTGGAAATCGCTGTGGAAATGACTGTGGAAATGACTGGCCGCCGAGAGAGGCTGATTTCGTGCATCGTTAAATGCTAAATCGAATGTGAAAGGGTTATCGCAGGTTTTCCCTTTTCCCACTTGCCTTTTTTCATTATTATTTGTGCTCTTTATTTTTCCCTTTTGTTTTTGTTTTGCTTTTTTGCAAAGTTCATTAAGCCCATCGCAGTCACATTAATTGTTTTGCGCGCTTTCAACAACGCCCATTTCTTCACACAGGAGGTGGATATATATTGTAAGTTTGCCGAAGTCATTTAGCTGGGATTTCGCAAAGATTGCCATGCAAATGAGCTGAGGCAACTCTGATTGCCGGCTGCCATTGTCTGGCATTGTTGCAATGGAAAATTTATTGAACTTACATCATAACCGGCACTCGGAATGTCTTGTACTGGCAGCAATCCACTGACACTTTGGCCACTCTACCGTGACATTCTTGAGTGCATCTCTAGTGACTTGGGAGATAGAACTACACTGTGGACAAATGGGGGAACACAGCCATAGAGAATATTTTGAAAATACATAGACAAAAGTTGTTCCCTTAGTCGAAACAATTTCCAAAGCAACACGATTTTCTTTCTCTGCACAAATACAAGTTAATAAAACCAACTTGGACATGGTCAGAAGCGAAGGGTTACGCTGGGGACGCTGGACGGGGCCGGAGGGCTCCTAAGCGGACTCTTCATAAATTTGTACTTGAGCGGCCAAGTGTGACGAACGAGATTACTGAAATCTTCTGGAGCAGATCCATTTTTCATAGCCGACAACTTCAGCAGAGAGCGGCGCATTGAGTTGTCCCTCACGGATACAATTCTATCTGGTTTTTGTGCGAGTGTACGAGTGTTCGAGTGTCTGCGTCTGAGTCTGAGTGAGTGCAACAAATTGCCTTTGCTGTCATAATAGTTGTTGCTGCTGCTGCTGCTGGCTTTGTACCTTTTTTTCTATTGTTGCTGCTCCAGTTAGCGTTGCCCCGGTAATCGGACATCAGAATGCGAAAATGATACCGAAACCCCTCCCGATTTCCCAGTTTAATACTCATTGTTGACCAATAATGAGCAGCAGGCAATCTGTGGCTGAAGAGGGGCTGAGCTCTATTCAATTACGGGGCGATGTGCAAGGGCAAAAACTATTAAATAAGCTGAACGAATAAAGGCGATCAATACTGTAGAGTGACTTTCCCTGCACATTAAAGCCTGAATCAGTAATCAGTATCTTTATTTAATGTTAAGTAATATTATGACTATATATATTCCTCAACCAGTAAGCTGGGTTTTCCAAGGGCCTTAATGTTAATGGGTTTTATTTTAAACTCTTTCATGTTCGGGTTCGTTGACACTTTAACAAAATATATTTACTACTACCTTTTAAATAAATATTGAACATCAAAGGCACTCTTATACTATATCAAACCACAAAGAGCTAGTTTCTTTTGAGTGCACAATTAATTAACTCCAGCGAGAACTTGAAAGGCTTCCCTTCATCGCCGTGACTCAGTGGAGGTGCAAATAACAAATGGTGGCGCAATTCTTGCACAATCAAAAAACATAAATTACGACTCCCGAACCAAAAAAAAAAAGAAAAATTATAACAAAACCAAAAACGAAATATAAAAAGGAAAATAAATGAATAAACCATGCATGTGTGTGAGTGAGCCCGTGCAGAAACCGAGCTGTGAAACAAAAAGCAATTGTCACATAAACAAAGTCTCACGTAACTGCTATAAATATGCGAGCAAGAAAGAGCGCGGCTAACGTTGCGTATGAGTTATATCTGCTCTTCTGCACACTCGCCCCCCGCCCGCCATTTTCTTTGTAATGCAATGCGCGCGAATAAAAACAACAACAACGGGAGCAGCAGCAACAACAAACAACCGCAACAATAAATAAAGTGTAACATATGCAAATGATGATGAGAAGCGTTTCGATATAGCGGCTCCTCCACCGCCGATACAGAGGAACAAAAAATAATAAATACTGCATTATTTGCGGAGCATTAACTGGTTTTTTTAAGCCAAAAGGGGCTGAGGGATATCTTCATAATTTATGCAGTCCATATTTTCAGAGGTTACAATTTTATTAAAGTGTATCTTGAAAAGGTAATTAAATCCGCGTATGGAAATTGTTTCACAAAATATTTTTTGCAACATATTCTTTAAGACAATAAAGATAATGAAGATGTAAAATTAAATTATTGATATTTAGTTCATTACTTCAAATCCTTTACTTATATAAAGAACTCTTTTGCATAAAACAATTAGCAATATTACAATTGTACAATTGAAAATATTTTAAAATAACACTTCTTTATTTTCTGTAGTATGTCTCCTTTAAAGTGCATTAATTCAAAACTTCCTTTTCTCTTAACAAATATCTCAAGTGTATTTCTAGCATTATTTTCAAGAGCTGCCGCTCACTGATGATGATGATGCTGACTCCGACTGCCATGTCCTTGGGCTACCAATGAATATGCAACGCGAACAGGTTAAAATGCCGAACAACAACTCAAAGGATGATATACCTGGAACTGCGGAAAGCTGTTGCTACTGCTCCGGCGATAACCCACAAAAGGCGACCATCGACATCTGGTTGAAAAGTGCAAGGAGCAGAAAACGAGCTGCAGTACGTACACAACCGAATTGTAACCGTTTCAATCTCGTTTCGAGACGGCAAAACTTCATCGAACTTTGGAAGAGACACCCGCACAAACCATAAAACAAAAGGCGGTTCGCGGCAACAGCAGCAACATTGCACGTCAACAACATGCGGCGGCGACGACAGCAACAGCAACAGCAGCAGCAGCAGCAGCAGCAACTTGTGCCCGTTGTCATTTGTACAATTCCCAGGCAGCAGCACATGCATATGAGAGCAAAGTTTTTTCTTTAATAAAATTAAATTTAATGCTGCCAAACGCCCGACGAACGGCGTCCGTTCGGTTTCATTTTTTGCTGTTTTTTGGGTGCTTTTATACCCTGTGAAACGAAGTATGCATATCGATTGGGAAAATAAGTTTGTAACACAGAGCAATGACCCAAGAATTTTATGGCAAAATACTTTACAAATGTTTCAAGGAATATTGGGCAACGTAGCATGTTATTCCTAATGGGGTTAAGGAATAATTTAAATACATCCTTAACAATACAGCTAGAGCATAAAAACTCCGGCTTATCAAAGTATGCTTATTTTATAATTTTTTTTATTATTTTTCTTTTTTTCAGCAAATTGCATTGCAGACACCCAGCACAAGGATGACGACGCCAGCAACCGCAAATGCAAATGAGCTACAAATGCAATGCACATGCATAAAAAATGAAAACGGTTAAATTGCCGAGAGAAAGATGCAGATGCAGATGGAGCTGTAGGAGGAGGCCCCTCAAAGTATCCATAAGTTGCGCCCGAACGACATTTCTGCCGGTCCTCACGAAATATTGTATGATTAAATATTGTAAATGCCAAAAGTTATGAAAGGCGCACCGAGACCGACCCCCAGAAGTCGCCTTTGTGAGGCATTCAGACAATTCCGAATCCAGTTTTCGGGGCACTCGCTTACGCCCACCGCACAGAATCGCTGTGGAAAAGTGCAACGGCCACACCTTGGTGCCACAGTCCAAGTCACAGGGGCATCAGGTTGCCTATTTTGGCACGACTTCAGCCGAACGAACATAAATCTAGCCAGAAAAGGACATTACAGCCAGGGATTTCTTTGTGTCTCAATGTAAAAATAGGTTCAAGTAAATTTGTGAAAAATGTTATACATACATTTCTAAAGATGTAAATAAATGGACAGCATTTTATCAGAAAACAAACTAAGCAAGTAAGTAAATAACAAGTCAATTTTAATTGCAGGAAAAAGTAAACTAAGGAGAATTAAGGCATTGGTTACAATTACTTTTAAAGACGTCTTAGGGCTTAAAGGATTTTAAGAAAAAGAAACAAGTTTAAAGGCTCATAAAAGCTTTTCAATGTTTAAAAGACATTACATGGTTTACTGTAGTATCATTATAATATTCCATTAAGTACCTATTATTTCCAAATGAAATATATATTATATAGGCGTTACTCATCTTATTATACTGTTTGCTACAACTTGTTTTATGCCCAGTAATCTCCATTTGAACACAAACTAAAATCGATTTACCCCCTTGAAACGTGATCGACTTTCTAAAAATAACTCGGCGAATCTCTGGTCATGTCAGCTGTTTTTCTGTGCATGAGGAAAAAACATTTTTGTCGCAACTTAATTGACCGCAACACCTTGAAAATAAGAGTGGTGCGTGGTGTGGGGGGCGACGGGGGCTGGAAAGAGTGTGCATATTTTAAATATAACAAGTTTAGCTATGGAAATGCAAAAGCGGGAGATATATGGCCAGCGAGTCATGCCAAATATAAGCAACGAAAGACGGCTAAAAAAGTAATTGTAGCTAAATGTCAAATGCGACAATTGTTGCCATGGCTGCACTCGCTTGTTGCAGTGGTTATTGTTGCTTTTCTCGGCTCCGGTCGGCGTTGGCGACTCTGGCAAAACGCTGGCAAAGTGAACGGTACAAGCTGAGCGGTCATGATGAGAAAGGAGCCAGGCGAGCGGAGAGGGCGGACAGGAACTTTGTGGGTTGGTCAATTGGTTCGTGGCAATGGTAACAGAGTGGCGCACTAAATGAGGCTTAGCTTTAAATGGAGACACTGGGAAAAAATTTGCAAAAATTTTGAAATAGGAATATGTTACAAGATTCAGATGGTACAATATATATATTATAATACATACATACAGGTTTTTAAAGCAGTTTTACAAGAATGTTTGAAGACCCAGTGCAATAAATGTTTTTATTCCCATTTCATACATCTTTTTTTTAGAGTGTGCCCTGCTTGCTGTGTCACTTGTTTCTCTGGCTTGGATATCTTAGTAATTACTCGAGGGGATGCAATCTGCGAGCCGCACTAAATATGCTAATTATGCGTTAATAAGCGCCCCGGCTAACGGGGCGTATTGGTTATATATACTCGCACACCCAGCACCAGGGCTGTGTGTGAGATAATTTCTTGGTTCCTCGACTATTAGATTCGTTTGCTGTTTGCTGTCACCTCGAGTCGAGAACCGAGAATGGCGGCAATCCGGTGACGCCAAGAATTATTGCGAAATTTTTGTGCTGCCAACAGCCTCGGGGCCGGTGGCTTTAATTATGAACAATCAGGCGCAGCGGCGGTAGTTGTTGGTCTTCGGGTTTTTGCTCCTTTTTGTGCATGTCAATCAAAAGAGCTCAAAGTCGTGATTTGATGATTTTCCTATGCCACAGCAGAACAGTGTTTGCTTGCCATTGTTGCTGTTGTCGTTGTCGGGGGTCAGGCCAGAGAAATCCATTTGTCAAGTAGAACAGCAACCTCAACTGGAGTCTCAGGTCTCGAGTCTGGCTGTCTGTCCGGCTGTCTGCGATTCTAAGCCCGCCTGTCCTTCAATAATCGTTGCCAAAAGGCAGTGACGGCGGCAAAAACAATGAATTATTGAAGCCAACAAATTGTGATTGGCGGAGAAAGAGAATTCTAATCAAAAGTGAGAGGCATGAAAATTTTGATTTGTGCGAGGGAATCGAGCGAATGATGAATTATTAAGTATTAAAGCCATGCAGTGCAAAGGATTTTGATTAATAAATGATCAAAATATGGAAAATGACAGCAATAAAGAGGTAAATAAAAATAGAGTATGAAGTATAGTTATGATAAAAGGAATCCAGAACCCTTTTATTAAATATTTAAATAATATTTGTAATGTCTTTAGGTAAATAAAATAAAATATATAAATATTTATTTTATATTTGTATTTATTTTATGTGTTTTGTATTTATTTTTTATAATTGCAATTGAAACCAAGCCTCAAAATAAAAACGACTTAATTTTTCATGCCGTAGTTATTTTTCTACAAGTCATTAGCCTTGGAAATTAGTATACCATATAGCTCCTTGACTTTTGCAATTATTTAAAATAATAAAAGAATTATAATGCCGTTAAAGTTGTACCAAAATTATCATCCACAATAGAACTTATATTACCTATGATTTATGGCTCCTAAAAACAAGAATGATCGCCGCAATTATTTCGAGAGCTGGCGCCAGTTGCCCCAAGTTGCTTCAACGACATCTGTGGCGATCTATAAGCCCGGCTTGTTTTATTACAACATCTCAACACATAAATTGAACAATGTCACGAAATAAATTTGTCTGGAGGAAGCCGAAACAAAGGCGAAACAGTTTCAGCTAACGTCTGTTAACGTTGGCTGATTTTTATTTATTTCGCTGACTTTTAGCAAGTTGCTAACTTTATTTATATATATTTTTTTTGTTTTTATTTTACTGCTGCTCCCACACGCCCCCGCGCCCCTCTCTTCCCCTAGGAGACGTGGCTTCTTGGCTCTTTGACTTTGTTGCCGCTGCTGCTGCTGCTTTTTGGTTAATTTATGCAACGAACCAGTTTTGTTTGGTTTCCATGGCGCTCGCTCAGTGTCAGCACAATCTTTGTATCGGTCTGCACTCGAAAAAAGTTATTTCTACATTTTGGAAAGTACTTTTTAATTAATATTAATTAATTTGTTATGTCCAGAAAAGCGAATGGCGGCATTATGATCAAGGATTACGACAAAGATTTTGAAAAAGACATTCACAGGCTTGGATGTATAATTGTTTCTAATGAATACATTGTCGTTTTAACTCTGATTCTATAAAAAATAAATTACTTTAATTCTTAAATATTTCCCCATTTAAAAAAACTTCTATCTTAACTATTAAGTATATGTTGAAGATAATATGAAAACATATTTAAACCAGTTTACAAGCAAAAAGAGTTATAAAAAAGTTAAGAAACAAAAAAGATTAATTTAGAAATTAATTTAATAAAATATAAATCCTTTAGGTGAAATAATATATTGAAAAAATATAAATTACAAATAATCCATTGTATTATCTATTTAAAAATTTAGTCGATTTAAGGAAACATGTCGGTTCGTCTGAATGTTTTACTTAAATATAAAAGTCTTGGATTAATTACGTTAAATAATGTCAGAACGTAACAAAGTCCCTTCGCATTTTTCCAAGTGTACATATATCGAATTAAATTTTTATTAAAACATTGGCATTTGAGCGTTTGCCTTTGTTAATTGCATTTGCAATTTCTAATTAAGTTTGGTTGCCAAAAAAAAAAGCAAAACAAAAAATGGATAAAAATCGAGAGAGGAAAAAACAAAAGCATCGCAGAAGCAAAAAACGATCATAAAGTTTCCAACTGGTTTGGGTCAGCCACTGGGCAGTCAGAGGTCTTTTTTCGAGCGGATCTCTGGTGACTTTGTGACTTTGCCCGGGCTTTGCCGTTAATTCCTAGCCGCAGTTCAATGCAAACGAGAAGCGCCGCTAAAAGCCATTAAAACGAACCAGTTTTCGATGCAGAAAAGAAGTCTTATCAACTTATATTTATTTACACACGGCTATATACAATAAATCAATCAAATGGCTCCTAGTCCTGCCTCTGCTCCGCCGACTGCCTCTTGGCCTCCTTTTTCAGCTTGGAGACGTTGTGGCGCAGTTTCCGCTTGAACAGCAGCTCCCGGTTCACCGCCTTCAGGTCGTCCATGCTGCACGTCTTCAGGTTCCGCACAGTCTTCGAGATGAGCTCGTCCGTGATCTCGATTTTCGTCCGGGAAAGCCGCAGCTGTCGGGCATTCCGCCTGGCCAGTTCGGAGCGGTACAGGAACAGGTGGTAGGTGACAGTGGGCTTCACGTTCTCCATGCTTCTCGGGATAATTATTCTTCTTCGCAGGATTCTTCCAGAAATTAGCTGACCAGTGAAAGTCCTCCTTTCGCCTTGACTTCTCTCAGTCGAATGACATAACTTCCCCTGCGACTCGTCCTTCTTATATGTTTACTTGTCTCGTTTTCGGTTACCTGTCTGTGCGGTTACCTGATATGTCACCCCAGGTCAGGACAGGTCAACTGAGGGTCCGCTCCTCTGTAAATATTTGTGCCAAAATATTTCATTACCTAATCCGGACTAATCCCCATTTTGGATCTTAAGCCTTGGCTCGGTTGACCAGCCATTATTATACTTGATGCCCGGGGAAAGGGTGGCCAAACTAGGCTTAATTCCAGGGCTTCTCTATTGAGCAAGACAAATCTTGTTCGCAATTGTAACGGAATATTCTGGAAGAGATTTTAGGAGCTCTTGAGCAGCAGACAAATGTATTTGCAAAACTAAGGAAAAATAAATAACTTGGATGAAATTTTAAGAAGTTATATACAACTATTTTTATGAAACAATGTATTGTTATATTTTAGAGAAATATGTCGGAAGCTTTATTAAACATTTCTAGAGAATTTCAATATTTAATGAAATAGTAACTTAGTAAATTCAAAGGAAATAAATAAGTCATATTGTCTTAAAATTTTTGTTGATATTGTTTGGTTCTCCAATTTAAGATGGCAAACATTTGGTATTATATACAAAAAATAAATACATTTTTAAATTGTATTAATATTTGTTTTAATTTGTTGTATATTTACTATTAACCATGTAAAAAAATAAAAAAAAAGAAGCATAGAAGTGTCTAATATATTAAATTCACCTTCAGAAATAATATTTGTTTACTTCTTGGTTAACTTGGCCTTAAATTACTCTACAAACAAGAATGGTATTATTGAGGAAAAGCATTGAACGAATATACTGAAGTTCATTGAGCTGGACAGCCGAGAAGAATGTTTTCCGACCACCTTTCAGCTTTTCCCAGCACAGCATTTCCCAAGCATTTTTCCACGACTTCCCAAGAACTTATATTTGCTCACGACATTTAACCCAAAGAAACCTTTCTCTAAAAATGTTTTCTAGAGAATTCTTGGGGGACTCTCAATGAACCGCCAGCAAAGAACCTTAAGCGTAAAATTCTATCCATTTCCAAGTAACGCCCATAGATTTCTGACTCAGCACCTGAGTGACATCAACGTAAAGTCCGTCGCTTTACACATGTGTCTTGTACAGTACGGTACAGCGCGCAAACCAAGGCAGCATCATTAGCATAACTGCAGTGGAGGGAGAACTTTTTGCAACTTAACTACTTCCAGGTAATTCATTAAAAATGTGTCATAATGAAAGTAGATGGCCGGCTTCTGGTGGCGTCCCTTCGCCCTCGGGTTCAGGTCAGCGATGGCATAATCCTTTTATAATTGCACTTAGTAGCTGAAATGTAGCGAAAACAAAAGGATTTCCAAACCGGATTAAGAACTTTGGGAAAGACCACGCGCCGGATTAAGCAAATGCGCAGCATCAGCGTTTTACGACCCGCGGGCCCATCCTCCCATCCTCATCCACATCCCAAGCCCCGGCGGTCAACAGGTAGGTTGCTTAGGTAGCCACCTAGGCCGGCATAAAGGTCAAAACAGTGGCCCAGGGGCTGCTAAAAAGGCCATACGGGCCAGCAGCAGCCATTTTGACCAACTGCTTGTGACAGCTCGCCGACAGCTTCCAATTCAACGCGCTCAATGAACCGGGCTTGAACCGCCTTGGAAACGAACATCGAAATGGATTTGGAGATGCACGGCAAGCAAAACGGTAGTAACTTGGTGTTTACTAATATAATTAACACAACCTTAAACGAATAAATTTCAAATGTTGAAAGTAAAAAAGCAAGCATTTGAATATTAATCATATAAAATATCAGATCTGCATTACTTTCAATTCAATCAAAGCCTCCTAGTACCGTTTTCTTTCCGTGTACAAATGCAACCTGAGTTGGGGCCAAATCTGTGCGTGTCGAGGCATATATTTCAGCGTAAAGTAGTCAGTAACCAGACGAGACAATCATAATGACTGCTGTATCATCGCATCAGCATCATCAGCATCATCATCATCATCAGTATCATCCCATCTGCCTCGAGGCTCTTGCATTTAGCACCCAAATGGGCATTGAATCATAATTTATTTGGACCAAGAATTACCATAAGAAAAATAAAAGCACCTCGAACGCAACTTTCACTGGTCATTGTTATTGTTATTGCCATTACCATTATTATTATTCTCGTGGCTTAATGCAGCTCAATAAATTTTCCCTTAAAAGAATTCGTTGATAAGTCGCAGACAATGCAGAGGGAATTTTCACTTTCCTTCGGCACTTAAATGTATATGGGCCATAATTAAGTTGAAATTAACTTGATTCGGCGTCGGTGCGTTTTAGATGCGGCGGGGGAACCGAGTGTCAATTACGTTAAGTGAAATTACAATTACATGAAAAGCATTTTTAAAATCATCTAACCAGCCCACATTAAATGGGTTTCAGTGGGGGCGGAGGCGGAGGCAGAGGCGGGGGTCAAGCCAAGGTCACAGGCCTGAACTTCGCCCAGACATTCGTTCATAAATAAATATTTAACACGCAGTCCTTGGCCCGTGGGCTGGAGCAGAGAAAAGGAGGATGGACGAGTGCCACTTTGGGATTATATTTATCACTTCATGGAAACTCATTAAATAAAAATGTTTTTCATTTGCCGAGAGTTGAGACAGAATTTATTTAGTTGCAGTTCGGGTTCGGGTTAATGGGGAGAAGTGTGCTTGAGAAATGGCTCCAAGTTGGGCATAATTCTCAATATCTTGAGGTCAGGCGTGTAAAGCCATAAAATTCAAAATTCTTTAAAAGTTTCAAGGCGATAATTCTGTGAAGAATTATTGTTATAACAAGATTGCCCTTGAACCTTACAGTATCCTCGGAATATTCGTTGACTTATGAAAAATCTTCTTTAAATGTAAATAGTTTTTAAAGTACGAACTAGTTGTATACTGATTTCATTAATATTTGATAGCTTATAGAGTTAAATAATTTCTTGACTATACTTTCTTTGAGACTATTCTCGAACATGAAATTTCATTGACAAAAATTTCCACTGGCAAGTTGTGGTGACTAGCTAATCTTTGGCCCAGCAAACCATTGAACACCCGTGCCGAGCAAATCCGCAGACACTTAGTCACCGTCTAATCTCCGCTGTATGGCCATATTTAAACAGCGGCCAGCGTCGAGGAAAAGGTCAGGTCATAAACACTTTCCGCTCAAAGGAAACTCGTTGCGAATACCAAAAATAGGTACGTTAAGTAGCCTGGGCCAGAGATGTCAAACGTTTGGCAACTTTACAAGGGATCGAGACTCGAAGCGAAAGGGAACGGATAACGGATCTGGATTTACCGAAGCACTTCAGGTAATTACGCGACTCGCACAAGTCAGCAGGTCAGCTGGCGGGTCAACAGGTAGCTTAGCGCCCCAGATATAAATAATCCTGGTAAAGTACCGCAGGACATCATTCACAGCTCAAGCTGCCAAGCAGTCACAGCAAGCACAGCTCGCGGAGTTGCAGACTTTCCGAAAATCGAATAAATCCCTACACATCCATCCACAAACCGGACACATTCTCAGCAATGGAAGGCCAACAGCGCAACCACCGACGCGGAGCTCGTCCGAGCGTGGGCTACTTGCTCTTCCAGTACCAGAGCGAGCTGACCCGTCGCCACGCGGAGCCCACGCGCCTGTCCCGCACCAAGATCAACATCATCGACGGCCTGGTGTCCCGCACCATCCGCCACCTGAAGCACTGCAGCGTCGAGGAGCTGCAGGCCTGCAAGCGGGAGCTCGTCTACAAGGAGCAGCTCCGTGATCAGCTCAAGGGAATGCGTCGCCGTCGCTCCTCCGCTGCCTCTAGCACCAATCACAATAGTTCCAGTAACACCAAGACCTCCAAAACTGTCCCTGTCAAGGCCCCGAGCACTCCACCCAAACCCAAGTCCCCCGATGGTGGTCGTCCAAAGGTTTCCATCTTCGGTCCAGAGATCTTTGTCTGACTCAAAGTTTTCACAAGATTTGGATGTTTAAATACTCTAGTTTATCACGAAGCTTGACCTTAATTGTTGACGATTAAAAATCAAAGAACAAGATTGAATATTGTACATACAGAACTCATATAACTAAATAAACACACTAAAAGCAAAAAAATTTTAGAATTTTTAATTTTTGAAACGATGTATTTTGAATTTATTTCAGGTGAGTTTATAGATTTATAGATATCAGAATTTAAATGGTTTTATTTACTTTGTTCTTTAGTGCTGTTTCTTAAATGAAATATAAAATTAATTAAAAAATATTTTTAGAAACTTTAAAAGTCGGTTTAAAGTATATTAAGATTATTTCAGGAAATATTTTTTACAAAAAGCAATATTTGTACACAAGAATATGCAATGGCTTTTATATGTTAAACACTTTTTAATTTGCTCTTAAATTACATATTGCATAAAATGTTTATTTGTTTAGGAATAATTTTAATTTAAAATGATTGAAAGTCGTGGGATAAAATATACATAGGGTTAAAAAAAATTCTTGTTAATGGACTATGAGTTTCTTTTTGGAAACAATTAAAAATAAATCGAATTTGTTTATACATTTTAAAATGACTAAATGAATTACTTAAAAAAAAATTAATGTAGTAAAAACAATTAATTTAAATTATTAATTTAGCTAACTCTGACAGCTTCCCATGTAGAATAATAAGAAGCTAAATACTATAAATTAATTACTTTAAGGCGAGTTAAAAGAAATATTTTACAAGACCAATTTTAAGGATAAATAAAATTTTTTTTTTTACAAGAGCAACATTAACAAGACAACAATTGTTGACTTAAATCCACGACTATAGAAATTACCCTTAAGCATAATTACTCAGTCTTAAAACCTAAACTTAAATACAGAAATAAGACCTCTTTAAACTTCGAAATTTAAACCGAACCGAGCAGAAACAAAAACTCTTGCAATTACACAAAAATGTCAATTGTCGGCGCTTTGTTGTAGGAGTGGAAATTCCTGTTCTGTAAGCCTGTTTTTGGCTCCGTTTTGGTGGCTTGTATTTTGCGGCTAGCCAGGGCTAAAATGTGTGCCGCGAAATGCCAGGCCCGGGGTTCGAGACCCAAGAGTCAAGAGTTCCCACGAAGCGGCTGCGATCCAATGAAAATTGGCCACCGCCACTCACCGATCTCTGATAGATGCGTCCGAGAGCCGAGCGTCTTTGCAGACAGGCCAAAAGAATGCGGCTTAAAGTTCAATCGTGCAGCAAGTGCTATTTGAGGGAAAAACTGAAACAAGGAACATCGATCGTCGATTGTCGATCGTCGGGAAATCGTGAGCTGCGATGATCTAACCGTGGCTTTCTTCCCCAGAAGTTATGAACCTGCTGCGGCCGATATGCAAATCGTCAGCGGGAGAAATGTATACTAATGAATATATTAACCAAATCAAGTTCAGGCCAAGTCGAGACCGAGTTCTGACGTTTTCACAATTCGCCTCATTAGCGGAGAGCTCCCCGAATGGGTTAATTCCTAGGGACTTTATGGGGCCTCGGCCTCCCTCCCCGCCGCTTGTTTGGACTGCATCTTCTGACTTACCTTTAAGCGTTGAAATATTCCACTTGCTGTACAAATTTACTGCTTTCTATTTGCATATCTCTGGGTACAATAAATTATGAGCACAATGTTAACTGGCGAACAAATAGGAGAAGAACGCACGCCGAGTGACGTTTTCTTTATTTTCGAGCACTCTTTTCTTCTATATTTATTTATTTCTCTCTGGCTTAATTTATATTCGAACACTTTTGAGTGAAATGCAGCTGCAGCTGCTTTAGTTTGGACACAAACACGTTTTCTTGCGGTAATTGCTGCAGAGCCCCCCGAAAAAAACGAGGAAAACGCAACGAAAAGCGATCGAGAAATGCAACGCGGCGAAATGGAACGAAAAGCGAGTTAAAAGCCAAAAACCAAAGCCAAAATGCAAATGGTAACACGCACACGAAGGCACAGCAGCAACACGCGCACACACACAGAGACACACGGCAGGCCGCAGTTTCGGGCCTGGGAAAACGTTCGTTCTTCGGCGAAGAAGAAGACGCTTTGCCCCGAAGATCGTGTCTGTTTTTCCTGAAGACCGCAGACGGATCGCGAGCTCCACGACTTTCCACGGCGAATGTTCAAAAGTTTATGCTTGCCGGACGGCAGCTTGGAGTTCGAAAAGCCCGCCGCTCTGAGTTCGAAATTCGGTGAGAGCGGGCTCAAGCCGTCTTGCGCTCTCTCTCTCTCTTTCGATCGCCGCCAGTTCGTTGCCTAAGTCTTTTGATTTTCCTCTTTTATTTTTTTCGAGATCTTAGAATCCGTTGTTGTTGCTGCTGCCATTGATTTATTGTCCAGCAATAACTGTTTTTTGCATTGTGCGTTGAACTTCTTTCGGAACAGAATGATACAGAGAGAGGGCGAGAGAAACACGGCGTATGATCGATATTTATTGTGATGACACACTTCTGCTGAAGATTTCGTGGGTTTTTCGGTATTTTCGGGTGCTTATTCGTAGATCTCTTAATCTCGCACTCTCCGCTCGACTTTAACTTTCGCTGCTGCTCGCTCTCGTTTGCTTAAAGACTTTTACTCTCTAGCTTGGTGTAATTACTATAGGCGCTCTCACTGCTCTGCGGTTCTCCCTCGCGGATTTCGCTCTCAGATTTTCGCTCTGAATTCGCTCTGTTTACTCCAGAAATTACCACCTAGTGCTGTCCCGCTCACACGCACTGCGGCTTAGTGCTGTCTCACGTTTTTCTGTTGTTTTTTTTTTTTGTCTATCCAACTTCGAATGACTTCTTAACGGTTCGCCACTTAATGCCTTGTTTTTGTACACGGGGGGAAATTTATGGTTACTTAACGGGCAGGATGTTAGGGTTCTAAGTAATTAAACGAAGAGGAAGTTAGTTACCAGATCGAAATAATGTTCAAAAATATAAAAAATGCTAATTTACAATGAAGTTAAGTCACAAATTGATTTTATTTTGGCATAAAAAGATTAGTTGTAAGCAAATAAATTAGAGCAAAGAAATAACATATAATACTTTTCTATAATCTTCCTTCCAGTGTCTTAACTAACCTATTATGTAAATAATTGTTTATTTATTAAGACCTAAAAAGCTTTATTCAACATAATGTTAAAACTACTTCTTAACAAATAAAAGGTTAGTTAATCTTGGTATTAAAACCGAAATTTTTTTTATTCCCGGTTACGTATTGTAAAGAAATCAGACAACATTCTTATTTATCTTAGACTCTACCTTAATAATATAAATGTAATGACCTTTAATAATTTATATAATTCAAAACTGCGATATTTCTTTAAATTATATGTTGAAATTATATAAATGTACAATTATTTTACTTAAGATACTTATAAAAACCTAATAAAAAATAGCAATACCCATTGGTATACAAATACTACTATACGCAATATAATATATAACATAAAGCCTTTTCATCTTTTACTTTCAAGGTAACATATTCTTTATCTTATATGGATATTTTAATAACTCCAAGAAATGCTCTAACAAAGCTGTATCTACTCCTTTTTCTTACTCTGTAGTACTTAGTTTTTTGTCGTTAAGTTCGGCTCTCACAGAGGGCCATCTCCCCGCACACCCCTCCTTAGGAATTGCAGCTGTTATTGTCATTTTGCTTTTAGCAGCAGCTTCACCTCAACTGGGCTCAGTTCGGTTCAGTTTGGTTCAGCTCGGTTCGCTTGAGCGTAAATTTCTGTGGTTTCCCTGCGATTCTTTGGGATGCCCAACCGCTCCTCCTTCTGCTTTATCAGCATTGTCATCGTCGCTCGCCTTATTGTTATTATTGTTGCCGCTCTCTGCTCTCCGCCTTTTGCTTTTTGCGACTTTGCGATTTTCTTTTAGCTAGTTTTCCCTGCCTTCCACGCTTGTAGGGCTGCTCGGCAGCTATATCTGTTATATAGCTATATCGGTCGTTATATATATATATATATACATGCAGCAGCCACCACTGAAACCGCAGCAGTCGGTCGCCGATATGATCTGATTTATTGTAGTTTCCCGACTTCTTGTTGTTGCCGTCGCCTGTTAAAATATTTATTTACAATTTTCACAATTGGCATTTCAGTTCAGCGAGCTTGTCTCTGATTGTTTGATTGCATTGTTGTTGCTGCTATTATTGTTATTGTCGGGACTGTAGCTCCAGACTGTTGCCCCACTTTTACTTATGCACATAAATAATTAGAGTATTTATGCTGCAAACTGTGCCTGATAACAACATTTGCATCGTCGTTAGCCAAGTTGGCACCAAAGTATGCGTCAAGTTTTCAGAGGATTTGGGTTTATGTTGGCTTATTGACATTATACGGAACGGTTTCTTTGATGAGTGCTAAAAAGTTGATTGGGAAAACTAAAGAATTTAATTAAGAATAATATTTATTTGTTTTTTTGATTCTGCATAAGCTCCATATTATTCCTTACTAAGATTAATTATTTAATGGAAATATGATAATGCTATATGTTGGAGTTTATCATAATAAAATCATTGGAATATTTGAACTTTTGTTTTTACTCTTTGAAACTTTATTTAAGCCCATTTTTAATTTGAAAATATTAAAATGTATTTTGATAAAGAAAATATTTTTATTTGAAATATTTATCACAATAAAATTGGTATAAGTAACATAATAACATATCATGTTATATCTTTAATTAGATTACAAATTAAATGAAATTATCATAAAAAAATATATTTTTCAAAATAATAAAAGCAATCAAACAGTTTCGTATATAATCTTAAAACCTTTTATTTATAATCAGAACTAAAAAATATAACTTCATTTGAGCTCTTATAGGTTAAAGAAAATATTTTCCAATTAATGAAAATTTTCTAAAAATAATATATAATCTACTAAATATAATTATGTTAATATATTTTTTAAATCGCGTGATCACTGTACCTCATTCTATACTCCACAGTGGCGCCTTCATCGAAGAAGCGGAAATTCCAAAGACTTTCATACCATGGCTTTTTCGCAGCATATTTTCAGGCGGGCAAATATGAAGTTTATAATTGCGATCTCGCATGGGAGTTTTTCTCCTTTAGGTTTTTCTTTAGGGGAGAAATCAGTGCCAGTCGCTTTCCCGTTTGCCCTTGCCATCTTTCCTTTTTGTTGGTTCATTTCCAAGCGCATGAGCTCTTAATTAGCCCGCAATGAGTTGTCGATACGCCATTTGCGGGCTCATGAAACCGAATTTCGGTTTCAGTTACGATTTTTGCCCTACCAAAACCTGACATAACAATTTCAGCTTGTCTAAGTCTAATTACGGGCTCGTGTGCCTCCTGTAAAGTGTTCTTTTGGTTTGAGTTTTGCCTCTAATTGCATTTCCTGCGCTGCCAAAACAGTTCTGTGGACTCATCTAATGGCGAAAAATGTGCCGAGCTCGAGGCGCAAAGGGTTGGAAAATCGAAGCAACCGAGACATGTGCAGATAATAAGCCGCTTGCCGGGGTTTCGTTAATTTGTGGGTGGCCCAAAACCGTCACAATTATCTGGCATGTGAGGAAAATTATAGGCGCTCGTTAATTGGCCGGAGGTGTTGGCCTGTTAACTGCCACAATTAAAATCAATGCCACAACGACCCAAATCTGCAAGGCAACCGAACTCATTGATTGGATTGCTAAAAACCCTTTTGTTTTTTGTTGAAAGTGCAAGAAGGAAAAAGCATACATTTCTTTCAAAATACTAGGTACTCATCTTCCTAACAATAGTCTAAGCTATGCGTAAACTTTAGCTTTTTTAAATGATTTTCATGATTTCATGATTATTCGTATTCAAATCTGATTTCAGTATGCATCAAAGAAGGCCTTGACAATCGCATCGCCACCGAACCTGGTGTCTCATAGGACTTTGCTCAGTTCGAAACACACACCCGTCCGGCTCGTCACAGTCTAGTTTTTCCAACCGAATAGAAGCTCTCCAGTAAAATTTTTCTATTTGTAATGGCGCTGTTTTACGGCGTTGAGAAGAAAAAGACGGTGCCCACGTACATGAAGTACGTGTTGAGCGGATCATCCGCTATGCTGGCCACCTCCCTGACCCAGCCGCTGGACCTGGTCAAGACCCGTATGCAGTTGTCCGGCACTCTGGGCATTCCGGAGTACAAGACCTCCTGGGATGCCCTCTCGCGAGTGTTCAAGGGCGAGGGCATGCTCTCGCTTTACAAGGGCATTGGGGCTGGCCTGTTGCGACAGGCCACCTATACCACGGCCAGGATGGGGCTTTACCAGATGGAGGTGAACAGCTACCGCAAGACCTTCGACGCCGAACCGTCCCTGGTGGCCTGCATGGCCATGGGCATTGCCGCAGGCGGCTTCGGAGCCGTGTTCGGCAACCCGGCGGACGTGGCCATGGTGCGCATGATGGCCGACAACCGCCTGCCGTCTTCGGAGAGACGAAACTACAAGAACGTGGGCGATGCTTTCGTGCGGATCGTGAGGGACGAGGGCGTGCTCACTCTCTGGCGCGGATGCCTGCCCACCGTAGGCCGCGCCATGATCGTCAACACGGTCCAGCTGGCCTCGTATTCCCAGCTGAAGCAGCAGTTCCGCGGTCACCTAGACGAGGGCTGGACCCTGCAGTTTGGCGCCGCCATGGTGGCCGGCCTGCTGTCCACCGTCACCTCCCTGCCGCTGGACTTGGCCAAGACCCGCCTCCAGCAGATGCGGCTGATCGAGGGCAAGCCAGAGTACGGCGGCACCATAGACGTGCTGGCGAAGGTGCTGAAGAACGAGGGATTCCTGGCCATGTGGAAGGGGTTCACTCCGCACCTGTGCCGCGTGGCCCCGCACACTGTGCTCTCCTTCGTGTTCCTGGAGCAGATGAACAAGGCCTATGTCAAGCACGTGATCGGAGAGTCCTCTCCAGGCGATTCCGCTTAAGGAAATCAGTCCCCATCTCACGAGAAGCCTTATAAGATTTTGCACGCTAAAAAACGAGATTTAGATTCATAATTCAAAATGTAAAGAGTAAATGTTCTATCTACGAAATAATTATTCCTACATTATATACCAAATAGTGCGGTTTTATTTTAAGCTAATGTACCTTAACACAGTTGGCCTTGCTGTAGTAAACACTTCAATTCCACATAATTTCATTCAATAATATAAATTAATCAAGTATATTCCACAATGACTTCTCGCCGCCCCACAGGGAAAAAGAAAATTCCGTCATACATGATGTATGTGAATGGCGGCCTGGCCGGGATGATGGCGACGTGCATTGTGCAACCGCTGGACTTGGTCAAGACCAGAATGCAGCTCGCGGCTGGGGAGTACAAGAGCTCGATGGATTGCCTGACGCGGGTGGCAAAGGCCGAGGGAATCGCGGCCCTGTACAGCGGCCTAACTGCGGGCCTGATGCGACAGGCCACGTACACCACGGCCCGGATGGGTTTCTACCAGATGGAAGTGGACAAGTACAAGAAGGCGTACGACGATGCGCCAACCGTCTGGGCCAGCATGGGCATGGGCGTCCTGGCCGGGGCTGTTGGGGCCATGATCGGGAACCCGGCGGAGGTGGCGCTCATCCGCATGATGGCCGACAATCGCCTGCCGCCGGACCAGAGGCGCAACTACAAGAACGTGGTCGATGCCTTCGTGCGGATCGTGAAGGATGAGGGCGTGCTCAGTCTCTGGCGCGGATGCACGCCTACCGTAGGCCGTGCCATGGTCGTCAACATGGTTCAACTGTCTTCGTATTCCCAGCTGAAGAGCGCCTTTGCCCCGCACGTGCCTGAGGGCATTCCGCTTCACACCTGTGCCGCCATGTGCTCTGGCCTGTTGACCACCATTGCCTCCATGCCCCTGGACATGGCCAAGACCAGGATCCAGCAGCAGAAGACCCGAGAATACAATGGCACCATCGACGCCGTGGTCAAGGTGGCCAAGCGGGAGGGTGTTCTGTCCTTGTGGAAGGGATTTACTCCATATCTGTGCCGCTTAGGTCCGCACACGGTCTTCTCCTTTATCTTTCTGGAGCAGCTGACCAAAGCCTACAAAAAATTTGTACTGGACGACGACTCCGACTCCTCAATCTGACCTGGAACTAACGCTCTGACTGAACATGATATTTAAACAGACCTAAGGAGCACTTCAATAGACGTATATATTTTCCTAGAGTGTAACCAATGCAATGCTTAGACCATATTTTCTCCGGTATGCAAAATTGTGTTTGTGGTACATTCGCTGTACTTGATCCGCCGAAATAATTATGCTTACGTTATAAACCAAATAAATGGGGGTTTTCTTAAGGCCTAATAGAAGGGGGGATGATTTAGAAATGAATTATGTTATTAAAAATAAATAAATTAAAAATACAGGTGGACTTCAATTCAATAAATTATTTAAGTATTTCCCACTATGTAATTTCCGCACCCCATAGATAAAATACCATCATATATGATGTATGTGAATGGCGGCCTTGCCGGGATGAAGGCGACTCGTATTGTGCATCCACCGGACCTGGTAAAAACTAGGATGCAGCCCGCAGCTAGGGAGTTTAAGAGTTCGTTCGAGTGCGTGAAGTGGCTGTTAAAAACGACGGATTCATGGCCCTGTAAAGCGGCCTAACTGCGGGTCTGATGCAACAGGCCAAGTACCCCACAACCCGGATGGGTTTCCACCACAAGTGTACAAGTACAAGAAGACGTACGCCGCAGCGCCAACCATTTGGGCCAGCATGGGTATGGGCATCCTGGCCGGGGCCGTTGGGGTCGTGATCGGAAATCCCACGGAGGGGGCATGATGGCCGACAACCGAGTGCCGCCGGACGAGAGGCGCAACTACTAGAACGTGGTCGATGCCTTCGTGCGGATCGTGAAGGATGAGGGCGTGATCAGTCTCTGGCGCGGCTGTACGCCTACCGTAGTCCGTGCCATGATCATCAACATGGTTCAACTGGCTTCGTATTCCTTGGTAAAGACTGCCTTGGCTCCGCATGTGCCCGAGAGTATTCCGCTTCACATCTGCCGCCATGCGCTCTGGACTGTTGACCACCATTAGCTTCATACCTCCTGGACATGGCCAAGACCCAGATCAAGCAGCAGAAGACCAGTGAATGCAAGGGACTAGTGGCCAAGGTGTACAAACAGGAGGGGGTCCTGTCCTTCTGGAAGGGATTTACTCCATATCTCTGGATTAATAGTTCGCACACAGCCTTCATCTTCATCTTATTAGAGCAGCTGACCATGGCCTACAAAAAATTTGTACTGATCGGCGACTGGCTCCAACCTCCATCTGATCGGGCTTCGGCTTTGATCCAAGTATACTATGTATATTTTAAACAAATATGTGCATATTTTAGGAATTTGGACCTAAGAAATTTTATGACCTATGAAGCATTTCAGTTGATCTGTTATTTCCCTGGAGTGTAGCTAAGATACTCTTAAATGATAATGCTTTTCAGACCGCATTTTCTTCTCGCATGCGATACTGGATGCGCTGTGGGGCACGAACAGCTGATCTGTGTTTTCGTTTGGCTTTCGCGGCGCTTATCAGTCGCCCGATCAGCCGGCGGGTCCAGTCCATATAATCGGTAATCGCGGCGAGCCAGTCGCGTTTCTACGTTGCCATCGAGCGGTTCGCCAGCGGTTCTGGTTGCGGTTGTAACTCGATCGGCGGTGGTGTGTGTGTGTGGTGCAGTGCAGCAGCTCGGGACGGAACGGGATTCCTTAGTGATTGTTCTGGCAGGGAGCTGAGCAGGCGGCGGCGTCTCTCAATTGAAGCCACTTTGGGCCCGGGGGCCAAGGAAATCTCTGAGTCGCTCACAGTTCGCGGATGAATCAACCGAACCGCCGAGTTTGTGCCGCGGAAGTGTTAATTTAGCGTCCAAATACGACTTGTAGAAGTGCCAAGTGCCGTCTTCCCATCTGAAAGTGGTCTTTGTGCGCGAGTATCTCGTATCACATGTATATATAGCCCATAAATCGTGGCTGTCTGTCTGCCGAAAATAATAGAAATATGCAAATGAAATTATGTCCGAGATAGATACATAAATCGGTAATTAAGTGATAATTATTTCTGGTGTGAATTGGACCGACCGAAGGGACACATTGACGAATCTCCGCGGGTCGTTGTAAATTTACTGGAACACAGGTGAGCCCAACGATAAGATGGTATCTCTTCTTCTCTCCCTATGCATTTTATGGCCGACACTCCTTAAGATTGTGGTCTGTATCGCTGACGATCGATCGATTGATTGATTGATCGCTCTGGCTCTCGAGGAAATTTACGGGCATAAAGTCTGGGGTGCGATTGGGAAACCCTGCTCCTCCTTTACGACTATTTCGAATTATGACCTCATAAATCTGAAAATACCTCGCCGTTTATCTGACGTTCGCGGTAAACTGCAATTTCTCCGCTGCAAAATCAACTGATTTGACACCTCGATTACCACCGAGGGGAGAACGAGAGAGGACGCACACTTAAATGTCCAGGTAATTGCGGGCTGTCAGGTGCGCGAAATCGGTTCAGTGGGTCGCGTGTAAATTATTCGGCATTTGTCGTTCGCCATAGATAATCCCCGCGTGGATATCTACCCCAGATAAGCCCGATAGTGACGCGCAAGGTTTCGCTCTAGGTTTGTTTAATTATTCCTTGTTGACTTTTCTTATGGCAATTAAAACTTGTCTCTTGTTTGCCCAGAGTGGTAATTGCCAAAAGCTCCTTATCTGCCGGCTTGATTAAAGTTCGAGAATTGTCAAAGGCAAATAAGCAGAGTATTGTTTTTTTTTTTCAATATTTGCCTAGAGATTTTCAGCTGCTTTTTTCACAGAGGCAACTGAAATATTATATTTTCGCTGAAAATTTAAATTGAATTAAATATATAATGACATTTTCCCACCGTTTCGGCTTATATCCACATTTTATGTCCGCTCCATCCATCGTTTTTGTGGGAAATTCTGGCTAAACTGTCGGGATATTTGAACTAGAAATTCTAATTAGCTGCATGTTGTCTGAATATATTAATTTGTCAACAAAATGAGTAAAAATCAACAATGAACCGAACTATACAGTGAACGCTTCGTTTGGCATTTTGTGTTTTTTGCGATTTGTTGTTTGCTGAAATTTTAATTGGAAATCAAGCGGCAGGAATCAAATTAAAATGCCATTCGCCCTTCCAAACTTCCTTTAATGTAGTTAATGTTTGGTTAGAGCGATTAATGAGCACACAATTGGTAGGGTAAACTTGTCAACAGAGCGAAAAACTGACGTTGTGACAATGCAAATATAGCATCAAATAGTGAAAAATTAAATATCACAATAATCGAGTTAAGTGAGGTGGGTAAGTGCGTTTATAGGAAGTCGAATAACAAAATACCCTTGATTTTCGGATACTCACTTGTTTACATTAGGATGTTTCTTTGGTAAAATCAATATTCAAAAAGTCATTATTTTATTTCATTAAAATAAAAATAAATAATATAGTATTAAAAATATATATCTAATGAACAAATTATTTGGTTTCTTTGCTAAAAACAATTTATTATTATACTTATTAAAATAATTACGTTGATCCGTTTAAAAGAAATAATTAGTGAGGTCAAGAAATTTTTACTTATAGGCCTTTAAAATATAAATTTTAGTTATTATTTACTATTTAAATATTTAATAAAAACAACAAAAAAATTAAAATAAATCTTCCCGACAGGATGTAACTTTATATATAGGAAACTAAAATAAAAACGAATTATTAAACACTATATCAATCAAACCCAGCTCAAAATGTTCAAAATTTAGAAGGATTTGTAAACTCATAATTCAAAAAGATAAATTTATCCCAAAATTTTTATTAAAATTTCTGATTTAACTTTATAAAATGTTTAATATATAAATTAATATTAAAAAACGTATTATAAGAACCAACTAAAGATGTATACACAGTCGCCAATAAAATGATATATTTATTAACTTTATTTTAGAAGGTAACCGAAAATTATGAACACCTGTTCTTAATATCAACTAATTTCCACTCCACTGCAGTTGTCACGCCCTTCTGGATTTTAATGAATGCGAATAAATTGAAACTGATTAAATATAGATAACCCGGCATGTGCTCGATTTCAAGCTCAAATTAAGTGGAACTAATTGGTGATTTCTGGCTGCGACTGCGAGTGTCTTGCCGAAGTGATTGTACTCTCATCTACCCTTCCCTCGGCTGATGTTTAGCAAATTGAAATGACAAAGTTTCAGACGGCTGCCACACTCTCGCTGCGTGTGTGTGTGTGTGGTGTGGGTGTGTGTCGGCGAGGCTGTGCCAAGTCATTACCATATATACATATATGTATCTGTACCGTAGCCCATAACGGCAGACAAAACCGCACGTGATCACAAAAAACACACACTCACCATTGCAATTTCCATAACTGGTTTAATAAGCTCCCTTGTCGTCGGCCTTTTGATCACATGACAACAGATGAAAGCCCCGTTTTTTATAAACAGATATATATGTTTTTGAACATCAAATGCAATTAACTAATAAACAAATTAACGAATGCTTCAGGCGAATTCAAAGCAATAAAAAAGACCATCTTAAAGTGGGCACGCAAAACCCGGGGTCAAAGGTCAATCGCCAATATTTTTGTATTTGACCGCAAATCTCACATGTCATCGCTGGCAACCAAAGTGAAGCATAGCTCATACATCACACATTTTGCAAAAAAATACAGAGAGAGAAAATAACTTAAATTGGAACTATCAATATCCATGCATTTTGTTATTTTTTTTGTAACAATAGTTTTCTTACTTTACATATTCTACAATATTGTAAATTGTATTATTAATTTAGTTGTATAAAATGAAGATCACAATTTGTTAAACATTACATAGGTTTTTCTTTTAATTTAAGCTAATATTAAATTTTTAGACGGCAACAAAATAAATAATATATTTTATAGAATTCTAGGTTCAACCAAAGTTTTATATTTATATTACTTTTTTATGTAATTTATCTTTCTATATTTATCAGATTTTAATGTAAAAAACTGAACTACAAAAATTATGGCACATTTTAATTATTACTTGAAATTGTTACAAAAAAAAAAAAATCCTTAACCCCTTAAAAAAAGTGAAGTAAAGTTAGGTATAAATAGATCCTGAAATTATTTTAGTGTGCTTACACTTCCAAGCTAAACTATACATTATTACAGAATTAATACAATTTAGGTGCTCCAGAATAATTTATGTATCTTTCATCCGAACTACATATTAAAAGACATTCAGTTTTATGTCTTTATTAACATTTTTAAATGTTTAATTTAATATAAAAACTACCTTATCGAATAAGAACAAAGCCTTTTGTTTTAGTTTCAAGCCCTTTAAATATCATTAAACCTATTTGTATACTTTGTAGCCATAGATGTCTTAAGTCTAGTACCTTTAAGCTCATTGAAATGCTTAACATTTTTAGAATCCCGGTTCAAAAAATCACAAAAAAATTGAGAATCAGAAATTTGACTTGCATAAAAGAATGCCAAGATACAGACCGCGAGAGATCGATGCAGAGCATCGAACTCGTGTCAAAATTTATGCTCGTCAGTGTATTTATTTGCCTCCCCCTGATGGGCAGCAGATAAGCCGCAGTCGCAACAACAACAGAATCGTGGCTGTCATCTGGTCGCATCTTGGGACACAATCATTATCGTTGCCCAGATGCGTACACACTCGTGCATGGCCACAATTTGTCTCAACGGTCGCGAGAGTTGCAATTTTCGAATTAAGACAATTGCCCCGCGAATTACGGAGCCCGAGATGCCCCGGCTAGATTCGCGACCCAAGGCATCCGTCTCGGTTGCTCCATTCCTTTGCCGGGTGCAAAATCAATGCCAAAAGTAATGCAAATTTTTCGCCAGCCAAAGAGCCTTTTTTCTCATCTTTTTGTTCTGTGTTGCCTTGTGGGGCAGGCGGCTGCCAAAAATAAATTGAATTTTAAATGAACGCCGCAAACCTCGGCGAAAGTCATCAAATATTTAGATACCACAGGGAGACTGAAGGCCCAAGGCTAGACATAAGATATGAGAGGACATCAGACGAGAAAAAAGCTTATTTCCAGGTCAATAAATTGCATGACACTGAAGCTATGGTAAACAAAACAAGAGAACATGATTCCCAATCAAATTACTTTGAGCTATATTATTTTTACTAATTTATTTGCGAACCTTGTTGAGAAAGGTAATTTAATCTTCTGTTTATAAAGGTGAACTGATATTATAACATCTGACTATTATTGCCTTGATAAATACTCAATAAAACCAAACCACATCCTTATTAATACGATTCAATGTACCCTCTTACACTGTAGAGTATCACCGTAAAGACAAATCCAAATTAAATCTGAAAAATCTTTCGCCCTGGCCTTTTGTCTTGCACCTCGAGTCAATTGCAAAGCAAACACACTCTTAAGCCAACAGATACTCTGTCTACATTGTCTGCCGGCTAACGTCGCCTCAGATGTGCGGCAGATCGGCGGTAATTTTCCAATTGACGCCTATTACGGTTAATCGTAGCAGTGACCCAAGTCCGCACCAAACTTAAACTAATAATGTGCCCAGTTTAATGGCTAAGCCGCAACAAATCGCCCGGTCAATCCGTAGTCGTCCCCCTTGGAGCACACCCCTCTTAAGCTGGCACCCACTACAAAACCGCCACAAGACCGCACGACATCGTTGTCTCGTATGCCATGACACCGCACTCGCCCACTCACCACTCCGCACCCCTGGGCGTCTACACTGGAAGAATAATCTGTTCCATATAGTCAAAACTATAGTTGAAAATGAAACAAATTTACAAGTTTAAATATTAATATTTTGGCTTTAAATGAAGAGAGACTTCTTAGGAGATCTGAAATTGCTTAAATATACTTTTAATAGGTTAAAAAATATTTTTCAGAATATTTGCGATGATTTTTAATTTAGGTTCTTAATTATAAATAGCTTATTATATGTGCTGACATTCCATATTAAATTTGTCCTGCATTTAATTTATATTTCAACTAGTCTGTGATGCAAAGGAGCCCATAAGAGCTTAGAAACCCTTTTGGAAAATGTCTAAAAAAGGTATGCAAAATGTTAAGGGTTCCAAAATGGGTGTAACATTGTTTTTTTTTTTTGTAATTATTCGGAAGTTTTTAAATCATTAATAAATTATATAAAATAGTTGACACGAAATTGAAATCTTACACATTTCCTGAAATCATCCACATTTTCTCTCGGTGCACGGGTGTGTTGTTCCTGCTGCTTAGCACGCTAACTAACTAACTAGTTGCCGCCGTCGCTGCCGGCGTTGACGACGGCAGTTGCTTTAACATTTCGTCGCTGGAATTAGTCGCACCGCGTAGGTCGAGGCAAGTGGATTAAATGGCAACAGGATATATGTATAGGGGAATCGTGCCTCCGATGAAGTATTCATTATCCTGGACAAGCAATTAGCACGTCACCAGTGAAAGGGTCAATGCCGTGGCTCAAAGGCTTCGTGTGCTCTGCTTCTTATTGCGCATTGCCCATACGACGCGTTGGCCGGAGAAATTTTCGGAACCGTTTTCTCGTTTAATCAGAGACCCTTTTTCGGGGCATCCTTTCTGCGGATGCGGGTCCTTATCCGGATCTCGGTGTCGGCGCCTGTGTCGGTGTCCTGTGTCCCGTGTCCCGTGTCCCGTGTCCGGTGTCCCGTTTGGCCGTGTTCAATTGTCTCTGATTTTCACGCAAATGTAATCCTCGATGGCTTGATTTCGGTGCGTATCGTTTCGTTTGGCTTTGGGTTCGTTTGGCCGTTCGGTTTGTGTTTCGTGACTTGAGTAAAAGGCAAAAGTTGATTCATCAGCCGCAGGATACGGGCAAGCAAACAAACAAACAAGCCGGGCTGGATGAGTTCACATGCGAGTCCGAGTGCGAGTGCGTCAGCAGAAAGTAAAATAAAATAGTGAATATATAAGGCACAATACGAATACGTATACGTAAAAGCCAAAGTGTACCGCTGCAGCGACACATCCTTGAAGCGAGCGAAACGAGCGCTCACGCAAAACGCCGGCGCACTTTGACCTCATTTTGGGCTACGCTCGAGTGTGTGACCCTGCCCCGCCCCCCCGCCAATGCCGCCAACAAGGATTTCAGAGCTCGAGTGTGTTAGTGTTCTCGCAAAAAAATAAGTAAACACACGCACACACACACAGGAAGCAAATTAAATCAATAAGTTGGCATCATCGCTTAAACAGGATAAACTGCAGATTGCATTTTCGGTTTTTGTCCCATCCAGCGGGCGCTCTCGTTCGTTACCCACTGAAATTTGTATAAATTGCAAGTAATTAAGCCATTTTTGGCCAGTTAATAAAAATGCATAAATAAAAGCGCATTTAATTCAATAAGTGCGGACAGCAAGAGTGCCATTGAGTGGGGAAATTCTATAACAAAAAATATATACACATATTCCGGTTTTCGAGAAAATTAACATATATAAATTAAAATAATATTGGATAATGTGCTGGTGCTTCCCCTATTAGCATGCTCATTTTTAGCTAATAAAAATAATAATAAACTCGTCCGCGGAAGCGCATTTAAATAAATATTATTGCCGCGTTTAAATTAAATATGGAAATAAAACACGGCCGAATAACAAGTGCGAGTCAAATGTAAATGATGCCAATTAATTGGTGCCAACGAAGCGTTTTTGTTTTGTAAATCAATAAATGAAATTAAAGATTTAAATGTGAAGAAATTGACAATAAAATGCAAATTGTATTTAAAAGTGATGTAAAGAAATGTGATTTATTTAGCCAGTGAAAAAAAAACATTGTATTGTATTTACCTGCAGCAATGTAATTCCATCAATTTACATATTTTTTCGCATTATTATTTATTTATAATATCAGTTAATATTGAAAGAAATTTTAAAAGTGCTTAACTGAATAATTGTATTTAAAAGAGATCAAAAGCGAAAATAAAATACGTAAAGGCAGAAATAATATACACAAAATAATAAAAATTTAAAAGAAATTAAAATCTTCTGCAAATATAAGCGAGGAAATCATATTCAACTTTTTCAAAGGCCAAACAGGTGCAAAAAGATATCAGTTAATTAATACTCAAATCTTGAATTCATAAATAAATGTAAACAGCAAAAACCTCAAAAACTTGGCCACAAACGAGCCTCTATTTGCCATGGGATATTTATGACATGCCAGCGAGGTGAGGCGTAATTTATGGATATATACTCGTACTTTTACACTAAATAGTTGGGTTACACTCTATTCAAATGCCCGGCACGCTCCACGGGTCATTAAATAGCGCTCGAAAATCAGAAATCATTTGCATAATTCTTTGGCGATTCACTCGCTGTCAAACAAAGAAACAAACAAGTTGATTGGCCCAGCAAGTGCCAGCAAATTAAATAATAATTATTTATACAATGCACAAATAACGGGCAATTATAATGCATATGGACCAGGCCAGACGGAAATTCATTCCAACAATTCCGAAACTCAGCTCGACTCTATGCAGCCAGGCGTGTACATTTTGTTTAATATTCCCAGCCATGTTACTTGAGTTTTCCGACAGCGAGCGAGTGAGTGAGTGGTGTGGGTGTGTGTGTGACATAAACTATTGCTAAATGCAAACATTTATAGTTTCATTAAATGGCTTAGTGTTTCGCTCCGGCGACGGACATCGGACGACAGGCATTAAATCATTTTTAAAGTGCTTGCAAATAATTGAATTTGTTAGTGCGAAAATGCTAGCACATATCTAGTCTGCTTTTGTCTTTGTCTGAACAGGGAGTAATGGATAAATAGAAAAGGTGTTTTTCATGGTTGAGACAATATATTTCAGAAAGTGGAATATATAGCAAAACTATCTTTTTAAGGTATTTCTTAATAAGTAAATATCTTTCGCTATAGCTTTACTTTTTCTTTTTAACATTCTTAAGGATGATTACAGTATTATAAAAACTATTTTTATTTTACTTCCTGAACCCTATATGCATTAATATATTTTTAAAAATAAAAATATAGTGTATTATCAAATTTGCATACAATTTCTGACTTATTTGCTCACTAATTGTTAAAGTCTCTTCGTTATTAATATTAATTGGTAACTGTCTACTATGAAATTAGCATTTGCATTATAATGTTTAACAATTTGAGTTATGTTTCTCTTTGATTAAATTCATGAATTTACTCATTTATTAGTTCTGATAATGAAATCATTCACTTTAAAATTTATAAAGATACTTTTAAACTTTTTATATATTTTTTTAATTAAAGTGGCAAAGCTATTCATATAATATATTGAGAATAATGATAGATACAAAGCAGCGGAATTTGTCTTAGATTTGGTGCCAAAATACATGATATTTAATTTGAATGAACTACTTTATTAAATTTTTATGCAGCTTTTTATTCGATAACCCTAATTACAAAGCATTTCATTATAAATTCGACTTGATTCAGGTATTTCTTGTTATGGAAAATCTGTACGTTCTCCCATTTCCTTGTGTTACTTAACCAATCTCCACTGTGAAGTTCAGTCACATAAAGGCGCCTAGTGAAGCAGAGCACAACGGCTAAATGCCTGCAGCATTTGCTTCGTTTCTTGTCCTTGTTCGCCCCCCTCCCAGTCCCTCCCTCTGTCCCCACTAGTATCCTTTCGCATGTTCTTTGTCTTCCCGGTCCCCTCGTTGGTCCTGAAAATGTTTCGACGCCTCCCACGCAGTTAGCAGCGCTCTCTCATGCATCCTGACTTGTTTTATACCCACACACACACACATGCCAGCGGAGGATAGTTGGAGGATACATGTATCCTTACACGACCGTGACGCCATCACTGCTAACAGCATCAAAGACTAAAACAACAATGGCCTTTGCCATTGTCGTCGTCACTTAATATACAAATTTCAGTAAATATTTTTCACACACACATTCGTAAGTGCTAGGTCGTCGCACAAGGAGTGCAATTTCCGCGATCTGCATTCGCCCCCAACTGAACTGAACTGTCATGACACGGCTTTCCTGCCTTCCCCGCATACTTGTTCTCCAGTTATTTTCCTTCATTTTCCATGCCGCGTTCCTTGGGCAACAATTCGTTCAATTTCATGCAATCAAGTTATTTTAATTCATTACCCTTACGCGACCAACACTTGCGAGACATGCACACACAACAAACACAACACACACACACTCGTTGAAACTTTTACACCCTGACAACAGTGCATATATGCCCCGGCATGCCGTCTTCTCCTCCGACTCGAACACCCTGAAAACCCATTGAACCCCGCCATTGTCCCACAAGTGCATGTGCATTTTGCCTTGCGACACTTGACATTTACATACACCAGCATTTTGATCGCTGCAAAAAAAGGTTAAAAAGAAAATTTATAAAAAAATAATGAAAGGGGTGCAGAATAAAAAATAATCTGTTTAATGCTTTCAAACATTAAGGCAACGGGTAAGGGTGCTCACAACATTTAATTTGTATTTGTATTTTTTTATTATATAGTATATATTAATTATTTCACTAATAATATTACTTAATCTATAATTCTAACGTATTCCTTTTACCAAAATACAATTCAATTCTTTTAAAAAATTTTAACTACATTTATTTAATGTTCATTTTATTACATATATTTTGTTTTATTATTATTTTTTTTTTTTTTTTAATTCTTATCTTTATCTAAGATATTTATATATGTTTTTCCAATTTCATGTGTTTAAAATTTTTGTTAACTATTTATATTTTAGAGTTTTTTATTAATCTTAAATTTAATCTTAAATCTTAATACAAATTACATCATTTGTCAGAAGACAGGCAAAGCAAAAACTATATGTACATATATGCCACTGTTTTGATTTCAATACAAAAAGGTTTTAATTATATTTTATGACGGCTCTTAGACTTTAACATTTGCAGGGTATATTTTATTTACACTAAATTGTCGCTGACTTATTTAAAATTAATAATAATTGATATATGCATTAACAACCTAATACCTAATTCATTTAACAACTCTTAATTAGGTATTTCAAATGCATGATCTTCTCTAAAGTATCCTAACAACGGAAAAACGTTCGTTATTGCAATTTAAACTAGTAATTTTTTAAATATATAAAATCATAGCCAAAAATTATGCAATATTAAATCCCAATTAAACCTTAATTTCTCACAATTTTCCCCAGTGTATTTGGCTATTTGCATGTGTTTATATTACACACACCACGGAATATAGGGACTCACGCACGACTATCAAAATGTCAGACATCTGTCATTTAATTTAATTTGACTTCACTTTGCTTTCATTTGCCCTTCCCACCGTTTTCGCGCCTCGTCTTCTTCGTTTCTTCTTGTTCTTCTTCGCGCTTTCTTTTCCCCTTTCCACCCTATTGCGATATATATATGTATATATACAGTTATATAGCGCGCGAGGCGTCGACGTTGAGCACAAAACGTGTAATTTAGGGGGTGGCGTTGGGTGGACTTTGTGGAGCTTGTTGGGCGAGGGTGAGTGGGTGGTGATTCCCTCAGGCGGCTGTTATTACTTAGTTTTTTTCCTGTTGCTGTTGTTATTGTTGCTGTACTAGTTGTTCCTCCAGCTGTTGTTGCTTTTGTAGCTATTGTTGCAATTGTTGTTGCTGCAGCGTACGCGAGCTCAATTTAAATCGCTTTGCGTTTGCTGTGAAAGCGGTAAAAAGCGAGGAAATTGAGAGAAAGTTGGCGGAAAGTGCATCGATCAATGAATACCCTTAATGGGCATAGTACAAAAAATGGAAAGTTTGTTGTGTATTTTTTATAAACGGATAGCTATTTGGCAAGGATATATGGCCACAAGTTCAAGTGAATGATTGAATTAATAAAATGCAACTGGGAGTTTATCGTTTACTTGATAAATCGATTTATATATCAGAGGGAATATGAAGTCATTAAGAAATAAAAAATTGGGTTTAGTAATGAGATAAACTAAGTAAATTGAGAAATAAGTTGGAAGAAGTTAACTAGACAGGGATAATTTTACATAAAATGGCCTAATAGATGTCAGAGAATTCTTTATTATTAAAATTTAATATAAGCTTATCTTAAAATTGAAAAAGACAGCATTATTAAAATCTGTTCTATTTAATTAATGTTTACAATTGAAAAAAATTAATTATATAAGTATTTCTAAAATGAAGTACCTTCCATTGAACCTATAAATGTATTCAAGCAAATTCATGTAATCTTTAAAGAAAACCAAATTTATATGGAACCCTTTTCTATCCAAATCCCATTTTGTCTTCCCTGAATTTCAAGAACCCACAAATATACCCAAAACGTTTCATAGAGTATCACCAAAAGACGACTTGACTTGATTTGCATAGGAAATTTTATTTCTTTGAGCTGAACTAAACAAAGTTAGACTAAGGAAAGACACACATCGTTAACGCTAAACTAAAACTAATTAAAGTAGTAGCCCTGGGGAGATTTGGGACTGTATTATAGACTGTCTAAGCATCGCTTTTCCTGGTGCTTGGCAATGGCCTTCAGCTGCTTGGTGCGGTGCTTGAGTTTCTGCTGGAGCTGCCGCTTGAACTGCTGCTCACGGCTAAGGATCTGCAGATCCTCGGGACTGCAGGAGGACAGGCGCTGCTTCTGCTCGGCGATCAGTTCCTTGGTCAACTGGATCTTGGTCTTGGACACCTGGGTGTAGAGCATCTGGCGGCGATGCAGCTCCTGGCGGTGCAAGAACAGAGCGTAGGCGACGGATGCTTCCATTTTGCCGGCTTGCTGCTAAGTGAATGCCAGGATCGAGGTGAGCCGGCTTTTTAAAGGACCTCCGCAGGCCAAATGTGTTATGCATGCCCGGTCTTGTTTATCTGTTTTTTGCCTGTCCTTCGGGTCGGTCCTGCGGCAAACGGGATGGTGATTTTTCGCGGCCAATCCTTTGGGATGCGTTTAGGCTCGTACCTGCGTTCCCACGCAGCAGGTACCAGGCAGGTCTTCTTCCTTCACGGATCCGTGTCCGGTACATTAATGCACTTTAGGCCAAAATCCTTCGCATGTGGCCGGCAGGATTTACCCAGCGGACCTCAGAAAAGTTGGGTAAACTTTTGCGCTTGCCTGCGTCCCATGAAAGGAAATTGTGACCAGAAAATGGGAGAGATTTTCGAGGCGGTGTTCGGGTGGCCTGGAGGCCGGCGGTGACACATCCACAGCAAACTTCTTGGTCATGCAGCCACGCTGCCAAAATCCAATGCAATTTTTGGGCCATCCATCTACGGCCACCCCATGGACCCACTCAACGACAGGATGGCACGCACGTCCTGGACAGCCCGGCATATGCATCAATAATTTTCCACAGACCAGACGCTTCACTGGGAGAAAATGGATGGAGATGGATAGAGATTTTCGGGTTAACATTTATAAACTATAACTATTTTTAAGAATTACAAAATTACAGATTTTGGACTGATTTCAAATAGTTTTTATTACATTTTTAAATTATGAAAATCTCTATTTAATAACTACGAGTTAACTACGGGTTAAAGCTCAAAGTACAAAGTTTTCAAAACAGTCAGTAAAAACACGTACAATAAAAAATAACACTTATACTCTTGTTTTCACATCTCACTTGTATACTTCTAGAATATTGTCTTCCTGTTTTCTGGCAACTCTTTTGATCTCAAACCTATTTTCGCCGTGTTTTTAGAGACCCACCACCCCTCACCCCCGACCCGACATGACCCGGATCCGGGTCTAATGCCGCACCAACACTTTGAGGTTTATTAATTCGCATGAACTCCGTCCGGCTGTTCAACCCGGCGCTCATTTTTCATGCTGCCCGGGCAACGAAAGCCACAATTAAAAATTGCTTATGAACGGAAATGGTAGACAAAAAAGAAGGCAACTGCTGCCTCCCGTCCGGAAAGTCTAAGCCATAAGCTGAGCCATGTGAAGCTCTCAAAGTTTTTCCCGGCGGAACAGCAGGAGGGGAGGGGTGCTGCGAAAAACTTAATTTCCTATTTCCTTTCAGTTTCCGGCGGGGCTTCCACCTCAACTTCCTCATCCACTTACACTACCATCTCCTTGCCATTTAGTGTAAACTGTGTGCGCATCATTATTTTGAAATTTTTGACACTTTTTTCGCTTGATGGTGCTAAGCTACTTGTAAATCAACCCAAGCTCTAGCTCCACTGTGTGTCTGTGTGTGTGTGTCACATTTCCGGCGGAAGTGTAAGCAGAAAGTTCGTTCGTACTAGGTTTCGTTCCCGCTAAATGGCATCAAGAAATGCAGCATCCTCACTTCATTCTCGGCGAAGGCAGCCAAGGCGACATTGACTGATGATGATGAGCACGATGATGTAAATGGGATTTTAGTGCCGCACATGACAATAGTAAACTTCTCGGCTAGATCCGGGATCATAAGCTGTGATAGCTCTGTTCCGTGTGGATCTCTTCTGTGTGTGTTTCTGCCCTTGTGAGACATGCAAGTAAATTGCCTTACTCAATTTATTGTGCAATTATGGGGGAAACTAATGAACAAAGCGGGGGAAGATGTAAGGGAATGGGAGGAGAATACTTGGATAAGTTGTAGGGACAATAAGGAAGATAAACCTTTAAGTTTATATAATATTAATATATATTCTATTCTCTACTCTTTTCCCTCTTCCAGTTACCAACCAAAGTCAGGCCTGCGCCTGCCCTCCGTCCCTGACATGGCCTTGCCATTGCTCCTGGTGCTCCTCCACCTCAGCGGCAGCATCTCAGCCCTTAGCCTGCCCAACATGACCTTAGCGGATGCCGCTGCCGGCGGTGGCTCCAATTCGCCAGTTCTGCTGGCAGGAAATCCCAACATCCTGGGTCCGAGCAACCTAAGCAATCTGAGCATGGGAGGTGGACTGGGACCTGGCAGCAGTGCCGGTGGTCAAGCCCAGCCGGAATCGGGAGGAGGTGTCTCCCTGGGCGGATCACCAGTGGGTGGAAGCAGCGGCGGCGGCGGAAGCAGTGCCAGCAGCGGCAGTGGCATCAGTGGCAGTGGCAATAACTCCGCCTTGACGCAGGCCTCCAAGGACAAGCAGTATGACAAGTGCTCGGGTCCAGGGGATCCTGGTCCCTGCAAGCAGTACATCTACAAGTGGCGCTACGAGCCGACCACCAACGAGTGCACCAACTTCATCTGGGGAGGATGCGATGGAAATCCGCAGAACAGGTTTAGCACGGAGGCGGAGTGCCTGTTCCACTGCATTGGGGGACCACGTAAGTATATTTTTTGCTTGATTAATATAAAAGAAAGATTAGTTAAAGATACCAATAAAATTAAGTTAATTTAATAAATAAGCTATCAAATTTCTAGAACTTATTAAGAAAGATAAATTAATTATGATTATCCAGCTTAGTTAAGAAGTTTATAAGCTAGTTCTCCACCTCTATAAAAGTTAGAATAAAATGTTCTTTTCTATATAGAATATCAAAACATGTTCCCCCAAATTAAATAATATTCCCAAATATATTTCCCAAATAATAAGGGAAAGCCCTTGACGTAGAATTTGTTGTGAGCTTCTTAGGTCATTACCTTAATAATCCAAATTGATGTCAACTCACTCTCTCTGTTGCAGACACTCTGCCCCCATTCTTGCAGTCCACCACCCGCGAGCCCAGTACCACGGAGAGCTCCCTGCTCCTCGGTTCGCCGTACACCCAGAGTCCGGCCCAATCGGCGGACGGAATGGGCGGAATGGAGGGCGGTGACGGGACAACACCGGTGCCCATCGAGCAGCGCGGTCCCGAGCTCACCTTCGCGGAAACGGGCCAGGAAAAAACTTTCATTTTCGCGAAGAACAACACGTTCATCCAAATGGACGGCGACATCATACAGACATTTCAATTAAGGTGAGTGCCGGAGAGGGCTGAAGGGAGTCGGCTTATGACCACCTGGCAGGTGGCAGCCTCAGGCCCTCAGGTCGTCGGGTCGTCAGGCCGCGAGGTCTCAGGTCTTCAGGTCCTGTGCATGCCACACTTCAACTGGCCGCGTGCTGCACTGCCGCGTCATTTAGCGGATTGTTGGCCCTTTGGCTCAAAATTGCTTGATTTCCTTAACCCTAGAAAGGACATGGTAAAGTTTTAAAGAAGGGTTGTACGAAAATTAAATAAATATGTAAATATTAAAAGCAAAACATAGCTTTATTAAATAACAAGTTTAAAGACAGAATACAGCTTTAAAGTAATTTTGATTCCACATAAAAACGATTTCTGCTGCACATTTAAATCCAAAAATAAATTGTGGCTTGTTAAAAGTGTTATAAAATATTTATTGCTTGATAGCCAGTAAAAAGCTTTCCATGTTCACCTATTGCGTGATTTCCGATTTACCAACCTTCACCAATACCAATTATAAAGTCTCTGGCGAATTTTTGTAATAGAAGCCAATTAAATCTGGCATTTAAATGGAACAGTCAGATGCGAAAAAATCGATCTGACAACGGGGGTCGAAAAATGTTACATTTTTTGTTTTGGTTTTTGTTTATGACACAACCCAAGACCCAAGGGGTTAATAGTGAGAGCAATTAGCTTAACTGACATTTGCCTTCCCTGTTTGGAAAATTGATTTTCCCTCCAGAAGTTTCTTAGGGGACCTGCCGTCTTATCGGCAGTTAGTCTACACAAAAAAAAGGAATCTAAAGAGGAGTAAAAAATAGGGGACACTTTCGAAAATCCAGGTCAGAGGTTAATTTTCTGCTCAATTGCGAACAAGTTGTGACATTTAAATGGCCCAAAACCGACTTCTTTTGGGTTGCCGAAATTTCAAATTCAATTTGGCCAGAAACATTTGACATTTGCATATTAAATTAAGATAAAAAATACGATTTAAATGTGCACATGTTGGGCAAACATGTAGACAGTCAGGCAAATAAAATTAAACATAACTTTGCCAAATAGATCTTGCACTTGCCATCGTAGTTTTCGCCCTTGCTGTCGGCCGGTGGCTAGCTGCTCCTTGGCCAACTTGGCAATTTGTGCTGTAGTTTTAATTGTAACTCATGTGGCTGCCGACAGCAGGAGCAACGGAGCAACGAGAACAACAGCAGCGGCAACAGCAGTCAAGAGCAAAGTACAAATAAATTTAAAACTCTGTCAGTCGGACACACCGTCCGACCCTGGACCTGGCCCTGCCTCTGTTTCTCACTCACACATATGCTAATGAGTGCTGAGAACTTGGCTATATTTTCAGTGACTTGGTTAATTGAAAATAATTTAAAAAAATATTATACATACGTATTCAGGGGTATTTTTTAAATGTAATCCTTTCTTTTTTGTATCTTACTTGACGCTGGCGTAAAAGCTGATATTCATAGATACCAATTTTGGGGAAAATGTTTACTACATTTCAAAAGAAATTATTAAATATTGAATGGAAATGTTAATAACAAAAAACTAGATAAGGTAATATTCTATATGGCTTACAAACATATATTAAAAAAAAAAAGGGCTTCAAAATAAATCTTACAGGTTAAAATATGAGTTTGAGCTTTGACTTCTACCAGTTTTCCAAATTTGCTTAAAGGTTACTTAAAGTTACTTATATAAATATTAAAATATTGTTATATATGATTTACAATTATTTTAACCATCTCAAATAATTATTTAACCTTTTTTAAGCTTTTTAAACTAAACAAGTTCACTTTGAGCACCTCTAGTCCTAATGCCTAGTGCCCCCTGAACCCTTCTGTCTTTGCAGACTTTGCCGTGAGATTTCATTTCAATTCCGCACCCGCCTGCCCCATGGCCTGCTCGTCTATCACAACGTTAAGAATCCGGATCGCATTAATTTGGACCCCTATGCACTCTACGTGATTGTGGAGAAGGGCCAGCTGAAGGTGGTCCATGTCTTTGGCAAGCATTCAACGAGTGTCACTGTGGGCGAGAGTCTGAATCGAGACGAATGGCACAGTGTGATGGTGAGTGGGTGGAAGTGAGCCCCTAAAAACGGGGTCAAGTCTGCCTCAAAGGAAATCCCATCCTGCGGGGCTGTCGGGCTTCTAGGTTGGCTCAGTTGCCTAAATGAGTGGTGTACATCTTGAGTTAAGGTCGGCTTTTGGAAAGAGTGTCGAGTTAATTAAATCACTGTAAAAGAGTTTAAGGAATATCCTTAAAACTCTGTAACTGATGCTGAAGAATCCATTTTTAAAATACCCTTTTCAAGGAAGAGGGTACGCAAAATTCGGTTAACTGAAGGGTTTCGACCAACATTAGCATGGCCCTGCGTTCAGCAAGCAATTAGCAAGATTGCAATGCGGAATGTGTGCTGCCTGCCTGCCGGTGCATGTGTGCAAAACGCTTTATCAAACTTTTATAACAAAGCGAGCAAGTTGATTTATGTGCGTTCAACTTTGTTAACTCACCTCGGACATGGGTCTGGTGGCTGTTCCTGCTCCTGGGATGTTACCGGTGTGTTGCTGGTGTATTGCCGCTACAATTGCAACTGCTTCCCACGCATGTAGCTAACCGCAATCCCTCAAGCATCGTCAGCATCATCATCATCAATAATGGTGGCAGGAACAACCGAAATGCAGCAGCGCCAACAGAACCCAACAGAACCAGCAGCCGGCAGACCAGTTTAGTTCGTGTTTTCATATTTAAAACAAGCAGATCCCTTACTAATCACACCCCCATACAAAAACTGGCAAAGCACATGGACAAAAATTGCTGACAATTTTTAAATAGTTTTTAACAATGGTTGAATACCTTTTTAAAATACAATTGTATGGTAAAACGTTAAACATATTAAATCTATGCCTATTCAAATGATTCTTTTTGTAACACAAAGTAATTCTATTTATCAAAGTTTTATTTAAATAATTTTTATTAATTTTTCTGCAAAATTATTTAAATTAAATAAAAATTCAAAGCCGCAATTAAAACTAAATTAGTTAAATAGCAGCGCCTTTAAGTATCATTTTAAAACCCTCCTGAAAGTATGCTGCAAAAGCATAAGCACGTGTATCACAGCATACTTTTCGACTGCATTAAAAATTCTAAAACTAGTTTAAGACCCGTATATGTGAAACTTATTAATAAGTATTCTGCTTTATTTTCCGTGCACTTCGCACACACTGAAACAGACACATGCAGGCACTCATAAATAACACGCAAATTCCTAATGAATTTCAGCTGATCCCAGCTATATGCGCACAGCAGTTGCAATTCATTTTCGTAGATTTTTACCCATGCAACGGCAGAGGCAGCAGCAGCAGCACCAGCAACAACAACAATTTATCGCTAGCCGCTTTGCAAAAACTTGCAACTTCAACTCGGGGCCAAAACGCATAAATTCATAAATTTTTATCATTTGTCTGTGTGTGCGAGTGCCACGCCCCCGTCCCATGCTAGCTTCCCTCTTTATGGCAGCTAGCTGGTTTATTGGTTTTGTGCACCTCACCGATCCCTGGCTGTCTGTTTTGCACAGGTGCGCATCGATGTCCATGGCGCAAGATTAATTGCACGCGTCGACAATAGTCAGGAGGAGGTCTATCTGAAGGGACTGAATCACGAGTACAACTACGGCGTCTCCACGAACCTGCCGTCGGTGGTCCTGGTCGGAGGTGAGTGCCCAAATCAATTGTGTGAGTGTGTCCAAATCCATCCCCATCCCCCATCCTCATCCCCCATCCCATACCTATTCCGATCCGCAATCAATCATATTAAAGGCAACGGGCGCCTGAATGTATGCCATGATTTTCGTACGCGAAATTCACACATAAACCAGCGCATCAGCGTAGAGCATGGAAAGTTTAGTACGCGCTTACGTTTATATAAAAAAATATATATATAAAGCGTTGCATATAGAGCCGGCGAAAAATCTGAAAATGTGCAACAGAAAATTGAAAATCGAATTTGCAGTTGGCGGTGACTTCAACCAAACAAACACAAATACCACACAGTAAACATTTTTTAAGCTCTTATCCTTTAAAATAGATTTTTGTTCGTAGAAATGGCTTTTCCTTACAATGAGAATAATTCCAAAACTAATTTACAAAATTCCTAAAAGTTTGCAATGATATTATTAAGCTTCCATCTTCAATGCATATTTTGTGGCATATTTTTAGACAGCTTTTTTAAGGATTTTTTAACTTTTCTCAGCTCTAATAAACCCAATTAGTAATAATTCTAATAATAACAAATGTTGTTACAAATACTAAAACTACAAAATTAAAAAAAAAATTATATGTACTTTTATTAGAATTCAAAATTAATTTTTTACTTTTTGTTTCGTGTATCTACTCAGAATGCATGTAGTGCCCGAACTCAAAACCGAACTTGCTCATTTCCCATTGAATCGGGGGGACTTTGTAAAGTGTTCGTATATGTATGACTTTGAAAGCTGCTTTTGTGCGTTATTTTGAAAATTTAATTATTTCACGTTGCGAACAGCAAAGCCCATGGAAAAAAGGGGTTTTGCGATCTGCCGGCCGACAGAATGGGCCATTGATTTCACTCTGATGATGATGATGATGATGTTGGTCTAGTTTTTCCGAGCCAAAACACCTCCCGTCGAGAATTCTCGGATTGAATGAAGCTAGGAAAATATAGAATGTGTGTAGGTGCAATGTTTTTTTCACCTTTGCAAAATGATTTTGTTGTGGTTTTCCTTTTGGAAAAGGAAGCCCCAAGAGCCTGGCCCACAATTGATGATAAAAGTGAAATGGAAAGCGTGCAATCAATAAACTTTAAAAGTGTGTTATCCCGGAGTTTTATGGATTTGTTTTTATGCTCCGAATCGATGCGTAAATAAGTAATTTTTCACATGATATTTCCATTAGGCAAAATGGCAAAATGAATGGAAAACTAAATAATGTATTTTATTAAATGTGTCTGAAAAAGGATGTTTGGCTGCAAAAAACTTAGCAGTAAATCTGTAACCATAAAGATATATGCAAACATTTACTTACAGTATTAATCAACAAATTGTTTGGTAATTGTTTAATTGTGGAAATAACTTGTTTGTCTCTTTCTGTGTTTAAAAGCAAATAAATAATAATAAATAATAATAATGTTAAGCTTTTAGGAACATGAAACAATGTTTCCTAAAACTTTCTCAGCCACCAATCTCTCTAAAAATAACAGTCAAACAATGCAGTCAAGGCTTCTTTATATCCATAAATAATTGGACAAGCGGGGAACAGACTCGGCCTCAGCCTCTCAGCTTGTATTTATTTATTTAGACCGCTCTTCTCGCTGATCCCAAAAACTGGGTGGAGCCAACTTTTTTAATTAAGCAATATTTAAATCTCTAGCAGAAGCAGCAGCAGCAGCGTCCAAAAATCCCATCAAAACTTTCAACTGTAAACAACGAAATTATGTTATGGCCCGGCCACTGCACAGCGCCGAACCGCATCCCAGCACCACCCACAGTCCTGCACAGATATAGCCAAAATCCATTTGCAAATATTCAGCATGTTAATTAATCTGTGGTATCCCGGCCAAAACCAAACAACTGACCATTTGCAATTTCGCAGGCCTTTCCTCGGAGGAGAAGCTGCACGGCGTGAAATACATCACCGAGTCCTTTGTGGGCTGCATCCGGAACGTGGTCCTCAGCTCCGGCAAGGCCGCCTCCGACCTGCTGCCCATCGCTCCCCTGGTGGCCACCAAGCACGAGAACGTCAACGAGGGCTGCTCGGACATGTGCGAGTCCCGGCACAACCTCTGCTTCGTGGGATCACGCTGCATCAACCACTACGGTGGCATATCCTGCGACTGCTTTGGCACCCACTACGAGGGCGAGCACTGCGATATATACAGTGAGTATCAAGAGGAAATATTCTTTAATAGAATTTATACAATTTATACAAGTTCTATCTGTAATAATTTTAGACAACAGTTTTTGCTCGATCTAAAACTCCTAAATTATTGTTGGTATTTTGCTTAATAGTTATTTCTTAGGTTCTTGTATAAAAACTTTGAAATAAGAGGTAGTTTTAAGCACAAAGAAGCCCCTAAACATCTAGCACTTGCGTTGCACTAAAATTCACAATGAGTTCTAGTTACAAACTAAAGGTTATAGAGTGTCAGCCTCAAATATAAATAAGGAAGGTCTGTTTATAAAATGTGTCCAAGACAAGACAAGATTTTGTAGAGTTCCTCCAATTTATAAAGTCGATTTTTCGTGTTTAAATTTGATATATAATTCCCCTTTTTTCCTTTTTTTGTATAAACTATAAACAATATTTTCCCGAGTGCACCTAACACATCCATCTAACTCTTTCTGAAAACCCCAGAATCTATCTATCTCTGTATGTGGACTTGGCCCTAGGGGCGCCATTTTGTTTTAATTATAAACTATGTTTGTTTGCTAGCGGTTAGCCACTGCCACTAGCCAGGCTTACCATCCCCCCTCAACCCCGCCGCCCCCTTGGCCACTACAGTTTTAAACACGCTAATGACCTGACCATAAATTATGCAAAATAGTGTTTGACTTTTTGACTGCCGAACCAGCTAAGGCCGCACACCCGGCAGAATGTGCGCAAAATTAGTTTGTTATGCTCAATATATACATATACCCCCCGGTATACCCTGACCCCTTTGCAGCCCCATCCCTTGGACAACATCCGACATTTAGTTAATGACATAAAGCCAATTCCAGGCCGCCATAATCTCAATTAAGTCACGCGAGGCCATTATATAGGCAAGCCTATTAAAAATTGAGCAGCTCGTTTATGTTTTTTGACATTGCACAGAGGTTTCGTGGGGTTTGGGGGCCAGGGATTTGCAGGTTACATGAATGGGCAGTAAGTTTGCATTCTGACACGAAAATGGGAGTTTCCATTTTAAGGATTAAGCGAAGGGTTTTTACTCTAGCCCTGGGATTATGAAGTAATTAATATTTCATGAAATAAATTACTGGCTAATTTCCGTGTAGGTAATGTTAAATGAAATGGTCTGTACAATGCATATTTGTATATTGAGGTTTTTAAAATTGTTCAAAACTACAGTTGGACTTTAATTCAACTTAAATTAATTATTGAACAATAATGTAATTTATAAAAAAATTGTTTTCCATGGACTTAATTTTCTTCTATTGCGTAAAATTATATAATGACTTGAATCAAAATTTGTGCCTAAGAAAAAGTAAATTGTGACTTGCTTAGAATTTATTTTGTGAATGTTTTGAATGCAATACAAATATTTTTTGCGCAAGAAAATGTAATAAAAGTAGGTGTTTACCACTTCCTCGACTTGAGTAATCATAAAACCAAGGAGCTTATAAAAGCCAAACTCCAGTTAGGGCATCTCAACATGCAGTCTTCAGACTTAGCCCACTGGCATTCCCAGTGTTTGCTAAAAATTTGCATGCAAATGATGACCAACCTCACACACTCGGCCCGGAAAAGGGGAAAATTCCAAAAATAAAATCCTGACTTCGCGGGTGGCACTGGAATTAAGTTGAGTTTGGAGGGGGGACAGCGGTTCCTGGACTATTGATGCAGTGGACAGCTGCAAATTGCAAATGGAACAGAAAAAAATGTAAAACAAAAAAAAGGGAAAATAACACTAACGGCCAGCCATGACAACGTTGGCTATTTTGGAAAATTCCTCGTGTCCTGTCCTTCTCGCCGTCTGTCTAAATGGCGTCTGTCAAGGACAAAAGAGCGACCGCCGTGACGTGCGAGTTTGCCGAGCATTTGCACCGCCTGCCGCCGCCACTGCAACTGATCACAATTACGTAACGAGCGCCAGCAAGTGCAAGCAAATTACACAGATGTAGCCCACCCACGCACACCCATCCCCTCACCCCTGACCGGGTCCCCACCCTGCTCCACCCGCTGGTTTGCCGGTTGCATGCTGAGCTGCTCCTGGAACGGAAACAGTGTCAGGCCATTAAAAGCTCGCACATAGCGAGCAGAAGAGATGCACTGCACTGAGAAAAATATGGGTGTAAAATAGATCTCTAAAAAATTCTGAATCTTGATTAATATAGATAATAGTATTTATATTTTAGGTCCCTTGAATATTATATATTTTATCTAATATTCACATAAATATATTACTAAATTTGGGATATATGAATATATGGAATAAATAAATAACTTAATGGGATTTCACAACAAACTCCAATATTTTTGGTACTGAAAACACTAAAATAAATATTTAATTAACAATTAATAATATATTTAAAGTTTTCTTTACAGTAAAAATTATATTAAAAAACACAACTTAATTTAAGACTTATAATTTCCATTCGACATAATACACACCTTACCCTTACAATTAAAGATCATGCTAACTATAAACAAATTTTCAGCGAAACATTAATTATATTTATCTCCCTTTGTACACAAATTTCTCCCAGTGTTCGGAAATTGGGGAAAATTCATACAGGGTACGAAGGACACGAGACATAATCAAACGCAGACGCTTTTGTAATGCAATAACTAAAATGACAACTGCCAGTACAAGGACGAGCCTGTTCGTGTGCAGTGCATCCTGAAGCCCAAACCAAAACCCTCATCCCCTAAGCCCCCTTTGACCCTCCACCAGCAATCCACTTTTCACTCATTCGGATTTCACAAAATTTCCGTGCTAAAAGTGTCAACGAAATGCGTTCAGTTGGGGAAATCATTAGCCCCCGAAAAACCCGGCATCAACATTTCTGAAAGAGACTACAAGATTTTTCGGCTTCTTCCGGCATAAACGAATTGCAATGCCAGCCATGAAAGAGGGACGGACCAACAGGACAGCTGGACGAGGGGAAAAGCAGGACAAAGGGCACGGGGTAGTGGGTATGGCATGACGTCCTATGATGTCCGATATGATGACTCCGGGCTTAGGTCATCTCTGGACTCTTTTGGCCGGCACTTGTCAGCCCGACTGACATTCATGATGCAGCGAGTCGAGCTGCACACTCTTCCGCCCAGATTCCAGGCAACAATTACAATGGTAGCACATTTCAATTGGGGCTATTAATTGGTGTCATTCGTGAATGAAGTTTTCCAATTTTTCTTTTAAAATCATACGAACAATTTGGCAGTTAATTAAAGCTTACCAGTAAAATTTATAAATATTTTTTATAGAAACCCTATGCTTATTTATTTCTTTAAATCAATGTATAGGCTTGACAGTCTATTGAACCTTTTCCTTCAAATAGGCTTATAAAGTAAAAATTCGCAAAATTTTTATAATTAATTAATGACATTCAAAAATAGACAACAGTCGAGGCTTGAATGAGAAGTTCACACCTCTAATTAGACTTAAAATGGTAATTAGTAATTTATTTATAAGTCAAACTGCTGCCTGAAGATTTAGGTAAAGGAAGATAAATTAAGTAAACAATTCGATTTGCTTTGCTTAATTAGAAATTTTTACAAAAAGTTACCAATTTCTTCAGTCATAATATGACATATGTATATATAAAATTATATAATATATCATATTATGTAATATCAAGTAGTCGTTTTTTTCTGTTTTATTTTTAATATTCATAAAATATTTAGAACTTACCTAAGGCTTATGAAGTTTACCCGGCTCAAAGGACCATATACAGAAATCTGGAAAGACAATGCTTTTAATTCTAACATTTAGAATCTAAATTGAAATTATTTCACAGAAGTAAAATTTTATACAAAATAGTTTTTTTTAAACAACATTCAATATGCCATTTCTGCTTGGTTAATTTTCTACAAATATTTACCCATCAAGGCTGGCGTTCAGTTAATAGGTCAAAACAGTGCTCCGCTTGTTTATCTCAAACACAAACAAACATTCGACAAAAACAAACACAAATTACTTGAGTTCGCAAATTCGCGAGTTGAACTTGAACGGAAATCGTCAATACTGTGGTACAGTGACTCCTCCCAGACCAAAAGATGCGCTCTGTTTCCTACTCCGAATTCTTTGCCAAAAATCAGAGCAGCCGGAGAGCTCAGCTGCGGGCCCAAAAGGTGGTCAGCAGTCTGCTGACGGACAAGTTGGTGCGGGAAAAGTTGCCACGCAACAGAGTCCCCACATACTCGGAGTTCCGGCAGATAATGCGATCTGCCGGAAAGTACACCATGGCCGATAACAACGTGCTCACCTTCCGGAGCATGGTGGAGTTGCGAAAGGCGCAGATCGAACGTGGTCGCCTCAAGAATATTAAGTCCAGCATCGACAATCGGCCGGAGCGGGAGATCACCTTGTTCAATCGCACCAAACTGGTCAACGAGCTCGGCAATAAACAGAACCTCTTCCGGAAGAATCTCGAGCTCCTTGGCAAGCTAACCGAGATCAACCGGGTGAAGAGCACTGTGGATTGCTTCAACCGCACGTATCCCGCCCTGCAGTCGAGCCGACTCAAGATCCGCGACCTGACCCAGCGCCTCAATCAGGAGAACCGGCAGCTGGGCTGTCGCCTCTCAGTGGTCAAGTCCAAGGTGGGTGAGGGTACACTTCAGTGGAGAAACTATTAAGCTTACAGCACCGTGTTTCCCCAAGGTGGACTCCGTGAATCCCCTTGCGGGGCCACTCAAGCCCCTCGAGCAGAAGGCCTCCGGCGAGACGGTGTCCGAGTTCATACCCTACATGCCGTCGCCTCGCCTGGGCAAGCGCAGTGCCCACATCCTCCTCCGGCCCATCGTGTACTTTGATCTGGCGGTGCTGGAGGACAACCAAATCCTGGGTCGCCTGCTCATCCAGCTCTACACGGAGATCAGTCCGGAGGTGGTCCTGGAGTTCGTCCGCATGGCCACGCACAATGACACTCAGAGCCACAGCTTCGTCCGGATCTTCCCCGATCTTTGGATGGAGGGAGAAATGGTGCCAGAGAACAGAGACACCCTAAGCCAACACCACAGTGTGAAGCGCTCGTTCCTCGATCCCGGCAAGCTCACCGGACTGCTCTCTTATCCTTGGGACTATCGCCGCACCTTCCCGCAGGGACTCCTCAGCTACACCATCAGCTTCAAGCCGCTTTCGGTGGATCCCCTGCAGCGAGTCGTCTTTGGCCAGGTGCGCAGGGGCCTCCGTGTCCTGCAGAGCTGCCCGCAATTCGGTACCAAAAATGGCAAGACCAAGAAAACAGTGATTGTAGCCCGGTGTGGCCTGTTCTAATGGGACAACGTATCGTTCTCATTATGCATCTGCATTAACATAAGTCCACAAAAAATTGCAACATACTTTTGCGGTCGAATGCAGCAGAAAGTTCAGTACCCCAGACAGGAAAAAATGCAAATAAAATTATAAAGTACGCTTGTAGCCGCGTGTGGTTTTGGCAGAGAGAAAAATATTGTAACTTTGAAAATGATATTAATTTAATGACAATATTTCTTGTGATGTATTAAACTGAAATAGATGACTTTACTTATTGTGTTTTAATCATGTAATTGTGCAATAGAGGTTCCTATATATATTCTTAGAACTTTCCGCAAAAGAAAGTCTTTTTTGAATCCCCATTTTCTGTCAGTTTCTTTAGATAGGTAGAAGTGGTGAGCTCCGTTTTGATCCAGTTTCTTTAAAAAATAGTTCTCTTTTAATTCTTATTTAAAATTAATTATTTTTGCTCAGTGCACAGTCTACTGGCTATGCGTGGGTTGTGTTACTTTATCGGCTGGGCGTGGCCCACGTGTGCAGTGTCAGATAAGCGGCCAAAACGCGGCTGCTGTCAGCCCATCATAGCGCCATCCTTAACCCTACCCAGCCTTTAACCCTCCTTTACCCGCAACAACTGCACCACGGGCAGAGAGAAAAAAATGTTCATGAAAATTGCGCGTTACACGATTTGCACATTTGGTCCGGGGAAAAGGACGTTACGAAACCGGAACGAACATCAGGCGAACGCCTAAAGGCCGCCATAGAACAAACAATATAATCTATTTTTGTGGACCACTGGAGCTTTTTTCTCTGCATTTTCCTTTTGCCTGTTTTGTGGGTGAAAATCTGTGAGTGTGGCTGGCAGGCAGATAATGCACAGAGCCTTTAAAAAAGGGCGAACTATCAAGTACTCTGCTCGGATTTCCACTTTGATATATTGATTTATTTCATAATATTTTATTTGTAGTGAATTTTGTGATCGTTTTATTATAACTATATTTTTCGGAAAATTTTAAAAAATATTAAAATACATTTCAAGGGCAATACGCTTCAGTTTCTAAGAGCTAAGCTTATTACAGGATTCCGAAATGTTGTAATTATATTGAAGCGTTTATCAAATACAACACTCTCTCTTCCTTTATTTTAAGGGGTATCAGGAGAGAATCCTGTTTAAATTTGCTTGGGCATTTGTAGTAAGCTGCGGCGAAGTGCAAACTGAAAGCAAATATGCTAAAGGTGGCATTAAGCTCGGCTTCCTGGGAGCCCAAGCATATTTGAGGGGATTCAGTGACTGGGCTGGCTTTACTTAATAAATTAATCGATTGGCTTTGCCTCTTCATTGCAGCGGCCACCATAATTACCCTGCGTGGAGCCAGCTATGTGTCCTACAGGATATACGACTGGAAGGATCGTGTGCATTCCTCCACGCGCCGCATCAGCCTCATGTTCCGCACGAACTTCGACGACTCGGCTCTGTTCTATGCCAGCGGAGAGTCCCTGAAGCATCAGTACATAGCCGCTGCCATTAAGAACCAATCGGTCCACGTGGAAATGGACTTTGGCGATAATGTCATGAGCACGGTACTGACGGACGACTTGACCCGCGGATACTGGCACAACCTCACGATATTGCATGAACAGCGAACGGTGAGCATCATACTGGATCAGCAGCAGAAGGTCCTGGAACTGCCAGCCACGGCCAGTGGGAACCTGCTCTTCGATCCGGAGATATACTTCGGCGGAGGACCCGAGCTGCACAAGAAGAAGGGCCTGGCCTCGCACAACAACTTCGTGGGCAGCCTGAAGTATGTCTACTACAACGACATCTCCATTCTGTACGAGCTGCAGCGTGGCAATCCCAAGGTGCACTATCACGGTGAGTGGAGAGCAATTTAATATATCGAGTGTAGCGATTTGCTGGCAACATATTTTCGGCATACTATTACCGAGAGTCCTTCTGTTTCTGCCTCTGTTTCTGGGTCACAGGCGTCCTGGAGGCGGAGTTCGTCGAGAACGAAGTGAATGTCATACCCATCACCTATCCCTTTGCGACATCACACATTTGGTGGCCCATAAATCACGCCGAAGAATTTAATATTAAATTCGATTTCCGCAGCAGTCGGCCGGGCGCGGTGCTGGCCTACAGTGACGTAACGACCAGTGCCGGAAATGGCTTCTGGGAGGTAAGTGGGAGCATTCAAGCATTCCATCTCATATGTGCACTGAGAGAAATGGGTTGGGAAATGGGAACTATAAGGAGGGATTAATGTTTGAAATCAAGATGTTAAGTATACTTAACTTCAAATAGAGTAGGGTTTTTGAAGGAACAATTCGTTTTGTAGGAGATCAGGTCTGTACATAATATTATTAATGGCTAAAAATATGAGTAAAATCATATCATGATTACTATAATTATTCAAAGAAAAATGAAACTGCTTTCTAATATATTAATGTATGCTAAAAACCAGATCAATATTTATTTGATCAAAGAATATCTCAACTGTAATCGCAGTATTAGTTCAATTGATATGAAACTTGGTATGTGGATAGCCAAGGATAAAATACAAATATGATTTTAAAATAAAAGATCTTATTATTAAACTCAAAATAGTACAGATACAGCTTGGGATAAATTTAATTGAATTTGTTTTTTAAAGAATCTCCCAATGGACATCAAGATATTTTAGGGTAAAACTAGATTTTATTACGATCGTGATAGTTACCAGATTTATAGGAAACTTGGTATGTAAATAGATTAGGAGTTAATAAAATTATGCTTTTTAATTAAGGAATCTAAATCTAAAAGTACGAATATTTTGAAGAAAGGAACATATTTATTATGATTGTAATTCTTTCCCAATCGGGACACCAAAACAAATATGAATCAATCTCAAAAATTCTCCATGCTACAAACTAAGTGTGATATATTTCTCAAATAATCCTGTAAATACATTTCAAGAACTCACGTTAGTTTTGAGGAGTGTACTTAGCCCACAGACTTATGTTCATTGCTTGAGCTTTTGAGCTGCACACACTCCCACAAACACACACACATAACGCACACACATACGACAGCTGGACGGATAAGGACAGACGTTTCCACCGACGACGTGCTGCTTAAGACGACTTAGCAGCGACTGCGACTGCGACTGAAACTGAGGCAGTGGCAGTGGCAGTGGCAGTGGCAGAGCCAGAACCAACGCCAAATGAAATGCAAATCAAATGTGCATGTGCGTGTGTTTCTATCCAGAGTTGCGTATGAAACTTGCATTGCAATTGCCGGGCCTTCCAGCCTCCCCCGAAAAACCCCTTTGAAATCCTCCACAGAAGCCCAGGCCCACGAAACTCCCACAGTTCCGGAATCGGAGGCATGCTCCATGTACATTGCGGGACTCGAAACGAAAATGTACCCCAAAAATACTGGTTGCCATTGGGAATGCGGAAAATGCAATTAAATTTAAGCGCTGCTGAGTGAAACTCGACTCCGGCTAATGCAATGAAAAGTCAAATGAGCTTAGTGTTTTGTAATTGTTTGCCATTATTCATTTCTTCGGTAGCCCGGAGCGATTGTGTGTGCTCGTGTGCCAAGAGTATATTTCTTTTAAAATTTCAAATACTGGGATTTTGTAGGGGATTTTCCTTCTATTAAAAGGGAAGATAATACTGCACCATGAGTTTATTGATTACTTCAAAGTATTGAAATAAATATGTCTTTAGTATTGGTTTTATTCATTACTTTTATAATGATTCAAGATAGCAAAAACCTATCCATTTTCCTTAGTTTCCCACTTTTAAATGTTTTCATTATATAGAAAGATACTCTTAGCGATAAATAAGAATAAATATTATGCTCCTGTATAAAAATAATGACCGACCCATAAAGATATTAACCAGAATGACCTAGAAATTGTTTCTTTTCTCTGCTCAAACCGCTTTTCCGTACGACTTTTGTTCGATTCTGCGGTCCGCAATTTATTTGAAATAACCATTTTTATAGATTTATGCCATGGCCATCGCATAACAATTGAAAGCAAGTTAAATGTTTCCATGAAATACCAATTTATAACCAGACAAGCCGAGGAAGGGAGCCGGAGCCCGAACAGATTGAGGTCCGGCATATAAAAGTGCGTTGTAATCGATCACAAAAACAATTGGACAGTTTAATGCCAGTCCGAGGAAGGATATTCTCCCGTTTTCCCTAGGAAAAGCCAGCTTTATTTTTGCCCCATCCCCCGAACTTTGACCCCTGCGTGAGAGTTGATGTTTATATGGATGTCAGTAGCGTTTATCGGCATTTAAACAAACCAACCTTGTCTTGGCCTGTCCAAGAACGTTTATTTGGTTACTTGGCATTTCGGCAATGTACTCGAGTTGGCCTGAAAAGGGAATATTCAGGGAGTGTGTGTTTGTGTTTATTTACGTGTGTGGGCCATATTTATTTGCATTTTATTGTTGATTTTGTTCCTTTTGATTGCAGGACCAGAGTCCTACGCACTCACTCCATCCTCCTAAAATAAGCCGAAAATGTCACTGCAGAATCTCTGACTTATTGGCATTGCAATAAATGTTGTTGTTGTTGCTGCGATGGTTGTTGTTGCGATGCCAATGAATATTTATGCCGCAAGGCATTTAATTTTGCATCGACTGTCTCTACGGCTTATTTGCCATTCGCCGTTTGACGATTTATGCGCACCCAAATTAATACTAAATTGATTGTGTCAGTCAGGTTTATAATATGACTCTGTTTATATATATTTTTATTTGGCCGAATAATTCAAAAGCAGCCTGTCATCTATGGCTATGCAGACAGCTGTGGTTGGGAGAATAGTTGTGGGTATTTTAAAAGGTTTTTCTTGTATTAGAGTTTGGAGTTTTATACTAGTTTATTGATTATAAAAATAAAGAACTGATTTTAAGTCTCCTTAAAAAATCGTGCAACGTTCTCACTCAATGTTTTTACTTAGTAAAGACATCATATAAGAAATCAATACCAAGGAAGTCGCAAAAAAAAAGTGAAAAGGTGTAAAAATAAAGCTAAAACCTTCTGTATTTAAAACAAAATTTTATATTTCACAGAACTTTGAAACTAATAAGTGCATTTTACAATTTTAGAAACATTTTAAACACGCAATAATGAGTATTCGACCCAAATTTTAATTATAATTGAAGTATTTTTAACTCTCAGACTTTATAAGGAATTTGCAAGCAAAATAGATATGTTCAGCCCTTCGGAATATTACCAGATAATTAATAAGTTATTTTCAAAATAAATTATCATAATATTAATTTAAGTAATATTAGTTTAAGAAGTATTTACTTAAAAACTTCAGTGTAAACAACACTATAATTACTTTATGGTAATTGATATATACTAGTGTATTAACAGTCTTTTCTAAAATTCGGCAAGGTTAAATAAATCGACCATATATTTCTTTACAACAATATCCCTAAATTTATAAATAAATCTTATGAAAGATTCCCATTCATTTTTCAAAACCTAAACGTTATGGAACTCATTTTGAATGCTAATATTTTAAGCACATCTTTATATTTGCCCGACATCCCATCTATATTTGGCAAACTTCAAAATCGCATCAGTTACGAGCTCTTATTTATTTACTATTTTCGCCGCACAGGCCACAAAATTGCCACCTGCGTGTTGCGTATGGAGCTCAACAAACTAATAAATTGCCGGCAGTATTTTCCCTCTGTCACTCATTCAGAGAAAAAAATATACGTACAGAAGAAGGGGCCCCAAAAACAAGTGTATGTAGTATGCAACATGGAATGTCATGTCACACGATTCAGCGGGGGTGTTCCCCGGATCCGGGGTGTGACATAAAAACTATGCGCCCGCATAAATCGCGAATCACAAATCGAAAATCGAATTTATTGACAGCGCGCAAATGGGCGAAATAGGCAAACAACACAAAACTGGCAGAGGAATAAAAATGATTTGAAATATTGTCACAGAGTGCGGCCGATGGGGGAGTGTTTGCCTTTAAACATAACGCTCTGACAAAAATCTAATGAAATATGCAATAAAATTTGAGTGTTTGCCATTCCACATAAGCGACGCAAAAGCGCAATTCACAATGAGCATAGATAAATATGAAACAAACACACACTGACTCGTACATTTATTCATACGGACATGTGCAATTTGCAACTGTGCTGAGCTGCTGCAAGTTCATGAAATTTCAATAAATATGAATATTTTTTATTTCGATTTCCCCCAAATAATAGACTCCTGAAAACAGGCAGGCAAAAAAATACGTATGTGCACATGGGCTATCAAATTAGTTGGATTTTGCACGTTCATTCACATAGATAAATAGTTTTTAACAAGGTTATCTCTCCGATTCGTATTTTTGTGAATAAATCTGATAGACTTTAGTTTATATATGTGATCTATGAGTTTCCATTGGGGTTTAGATTTATAAACAATCAGATAAACTTAAAAATGGTAAAATTGCAAGTCGAGGAAATATTTTTTAATATTTTCTAGAGGCTTAAGAGGAAGGTAGATGAAGATGACTAAGGAAAATAAGTCATACTTAAGCAGGATAAATACAAAAGTATTTTTAATTCTTAATATCTTCTAAGGGGAAATAACAGAAATAGTAAGTTCATCCTAAACTCTCAATACCTTCTATTTAATTATAATTTAAGTAAACAATTTTATATTTTAAATACAAAAGCCCTCGAACTAGTTCACCAACTCAGTTCCGGCATACATTTTAGCATTTTGCCAATAATCGTTATTGCTTCATATATGACACCAAACGGCCGAGAGACCGAATATTGCACATCAATTTGGGTTCAGAGGGACAAACAAATGATTAAGAGTCGTGGATAAATACCACGGACGGACCACCTCCCCGAGCATGGCTGCAAATTAATGGGCAGCAATTTCAACAGAACAGAGCGGCACACACAGAGAGTATTCGAGAGCCCGATTGATTCGGCGAATGCCAAACTCAGCGCCGCCACGTGGCGTATGCGTAATATGATTTAAGCGAAGCTAATGCACAAAGGCATTTAAATTGAAATGTGTGTGCTGGCCGAGTGGGTGTTTCCATGCGGTTGTGCCGAGCTGCATTTCAGGCATTTTCGCAATTTTGATTTATTTCAGCACACGGACAAACACACACACGCACACACAGTTCGAATCCTTCTAATGCTAACAGAATTTTGTATTTTTCTTCCTGCTCTCCCCCCTCCTGTTACATGTCGCTGACAAAAACTAATATTTGGAAACACGCTAATGCGCGGCTTCGGTTTTTGTTCGGCGCTACGTGCAACATCCGTCGGCGACAACAATGGCCGCCGTCTGCCGATAAAAACTGCAACCGGAAACGCGCGACTAACGGAAATTACAAAATGGCTGCCATCCATTAGATACGTCTCACGTCGGACAAACTGAGTTTCGATCTGGTCCCCGACGTCAACAACAATGTAACGCACTCGACCACCATCAAAATCAATAGGGCCACCTCCTGGCACAGCGTGGAGCTGGATTATAAGCTGGGCGAGATCCGGTTCACGGTGGATTATCGTCACACCCTCAGCCAGATGTATGGATTGACCTTTAACATTGGCGACAAGCTGATCATTGGCAGTAGCCTAAAGTCGGCGGCCATGGGCTTAGTGGGTTGTATCCGGGATATCGAGATAAACAATCATCTGATTGAACCGAGGCATGTGGTCAAAACGGAGCGAGTGGTGGGAGAGGTAACACTACAATTTTCATAGCTTTTCTTTTATTAATTTCATTTCCCCCGAAGGTGGCCCTGGACAACTGCAACTACATAGATCCCTGCAAAAGACCAAATACCTGCGAGCATGGCGGCAAGTGCTTTGTGAAGGACGATCGTGTGACATGCGACTGCAAGCACACGGGTTACATTGGCAAGAACTGTCATTTCACAAAGTACAGAAAGACCTGCGAGGAGCTGGCCCTGCTGGGCTTCACCAAATCGGATGTCTATCTCATCGACATCGATGGAAATGGCGTTTTTCCGCCCGCCCATGTGAAGTGCGATTTCCAGAGCCTCGAAAATGCCACCAAGACAATTGTGGAGCACAATCTGCCCAGCCAAGTGGATGTGCGATCCGCCAGGGAGACGGACTTTAGCTTCAACATCCGATACCGGGAGTTCTCGCCGCACATGCTGCAGGAGCTCATCTCGCACTCACTGTACTGCACACAGTACATCAAGTACGACTGCTACCGGGCCCAGTTGGAGCTGCACTCGGCCACCTGGTTCACTTCCTCGGCCAAGAACCTTACCGTCGACTTCCTCGGCAACGTCAAGAGGTAAGCTGGGTGCATGAGGCGGTGCCCCATGCGGGTATTTGTGATTTACGTGCTGAGCCACGTCACCGCAAACAACACAAAATTGGATGACAAGAGCAGGGCTTACGGTACAGTGGGTGCAGGAAGGGGAAACATTGTTTATTTTTTTGATTATTTCATTTATTTATATTTAGTGGTATAAATGGAATAATTTTTGTGAATGGTTGAGATACGATCATTTCTATTAGAAATCTTTCTTGTAATCAAAAACATACTTGAAATTGGTTTAAAAGTTACAACATAAATAATTTTATATTTCTAACAACTCGTCATACATTTAAAGGATATTTAGGAAATTATAGAAATTGCTTTTCTACCTTTTTTTGTTTCTCTGATTGTTGTTTCTGTTTCTCCTTTTCAGCCCGAATTTTATTTACTTCTAATTTGTTTTATTTAGAAATTTCACTAAATTTCCACTAGATTTCCTAAAAACATTCATTTAATTAAAACATGCCTTAATTTGTATTACAGTTTCCTCATTTAGAGCCCACTATTCGTGGCTTAGTCCCTGCATATGCTGGCGGATGATTTTGGTCCACCGCCAGCCACACAATTAATGTTGCAGTCTATTTGCTTAACTTGCTGTTGCACCCTGGATTATCACCAGGCCCTGATCCCTCCCCCTTCCCCCGTTGTGTGTGTGCGTGTGTTGTGTGTACGTTATGCCCCAGTGGAGTACAGAGTACGTGCGGTAATCCAACAATATAAATCCGAAATTTCCGAAAGGCCAACCCAGGATGCTGCTCTCTCCCGGTGGTGCTGGCGTTTCAATTGTAAACGAAACTTAAATTAATTGCTCGCACATGCATAATATAAATGCCAGGCAGGAACCTTCGCTTAATGCCATCTGACATGTTTACCCATCACACACAGATGTGCAGTTGTTGTTCTGTTTCTAGAATGCCAGCAAACTCCACATCACTTTCACAAAGCATCGATATTTCCCAGTGCAATGAAACTCCGACCGAGTCTTGTCAGTGATGCGGTTTCACTTGGAGGAGCCATCTGTCGGCCTCTGAAGTCTGTACACACAAAGAAAAGTTCTAATTTAAATGAATGAATAGTTTAAATTAAAAACAAAGCTTTAATCCTCTAGAATACATCCTAAAATATAAAAAAACCTTCTTAAATTCGATTGTTTATAGTTTTAATAACTAATAATATTTAAACATTTTATATCCGTGTTCTGAACAATTTGTCATGAAGGAGTTCGTCCCACTGAGCTGGCCAACATCTAGTGTTGGTCTCGCTCTTCAAATTTCCCTTTTTTCCTTCTCCAGAAGTAACCCTACTACTACTCCCACCAAAGTTATATCTGCGGCATTTGTTGCCATGCATTGGAGCATAAAATTTTATGGTGCCGAAAGGCGAGTAGCAAAAGCCGGCTACCGGATGCCTTTTGGTCCAAGGTACACTAATGGCAAAACCTCTAAAAAAGCTCAGCGAACCACAGTTGATGATGGGAGGGTAGCAAAAACATATGAGCCCAAATACGGGTAAAATTGCAAAAGTGCAAAACAAAAGGCCTGAGCTTGGTATTTATGTCAGGCAAATATGTTTCCGCATCAGCGCTAATAAGGTTTATGACTGAGTCCCGCCATATCTCTTGTGGCGCCCGTTTTGCCGGTCCAACTTTTGTGTTTTTTTTTTCAGCCGCCATATTGTCGAACAACTCTTTCGTTATTGTAGCTCTTTTTTTATATTTCATTTTCTGAGGGGTATCAAAAAGGGGGTATGTATTTTATATGGATTTATGAGAGAGCATATTAGGATTTAAATGATCATAACTAAAGAAGAAGCATTATTTGTATGTAAAGATCTAAAAAAAATTTAAAAGTTACTTGTCAAATGTTGGTTATAGATTTAAAATATAACCTTGATTTCTGACTTTAAAAACTGCAGTCTTACCACTTTTTATTTCATTAAAAACAAAGTAAAAACGTAAGCTACTTTGAGTTCTTCTAACATGAATAGTCTAATATAATAATAATAAATAGGTATCTTCCAGTCGAATTTTTCTTTAAGGCATTCATATGCTTGTTATTTTCTATCCTTTTTTGTTTTTAACAAGTTCGCCTTGGTAATTTTTCTTGCTATGGGCAGGCCTTTTTAAAATGAATGGCTTTGAGCTCACAAATTTAGTCTTTACGCCTAATTTCTTTGAGGCTTGGGTCCTCCCGTAGGTTGACTCTCACTCTGGATGGCGTGGCATGGATGTTTCGGCTTGGCTGGCTGCCTGCCTGGAGAACCCTTTGACAATACATCATGCGCAGCAAAGTAGGCAACATCTGGCGGCGGCAATTTCCAGGCGCTTGTTGCTGCGGCTCCTCCTTGTTTCTACTTTCTACTTCCTTCTGTACGTCCCCCTCTGTGTGTGTGTGCCTGCGTCACTAATTTCCGCTTTCAGTAAATCAATTCGAAAACCTTAACAGCCTGACTTTGGTTTCGCTTTCGTTTTTTTGGCACTTGTTTGTTTGCCTCCATGAATGAATGGCGTTCTGGTTGGCCTCGGCCAACACGAAAAATGCACCCGGTCTGGGGGCTTAGAAAAAAGCCGGCTAGCTTTCTGGGGCGCCCCAGACCATTTGGCCATCCATCATTGGCTCGTAGTTTGGTCCTTACTCATTCAAAATTTGACAGGCTCGTTTGTTTGTTTGTGTGTTTGTGCCACTGTAGTGCTGTGCCACTGCCATTCCTGCTTCTGCTGCCGCTCCTGCTGCTGCGGTGGCTTGAATGCGGATCTTGCAACACGGAGGCGGATGCGGATGAGGAAACGGAAGCGGCACATGCAGGCCAAAACCGCAGCAAGCACAAACATGAGCCGGAAAAAGCCCATCACGAATCGTATTTGGTCCAGTGGATACTTGTTAATACAGGTTTTAAAAGGAAATTTTTTTTAAAACTGCGTAGGGATTTATCTTGAAATAATAAAAAATTTATAAGAATCTTATATTAGCGGAGATGTACTAGAGTTTTCTAAGGCATCTATATATTTTACTTCGATTTATTGTAACCTCAATGAATATCCTGATCAATTTCACAAAATATAATATTTACCCAGCCATTATTTAAGTTTATCCTCTTTCCCTCCCAAATAATTGAACTCAATTTTCCCCTAATTACCCTGTCACTGATATAACCTCGATTGGCCTGATACCCAACGAATATTTCTGCATAAATGGCGCTGCGAAAAGCAAAAAAAAAAAGATGAAAGAAAGGGGGCAGGCGGCGGATGTGGCTCAGTCGGTCACTCAACGGACTCGTCAAACTGCCGGCGGCTCTCCGGCTCAAATGTATGCAAATGTATGCAGACTTTTTCTAATACCTTTCACCTTTTTTGTGACCACCCCTCGCCCCCACACAACCTCAACCCGGAACCCCGTAATCCGAATGGCAACCCTTCCGCAGAGGCGCCTGCCCGTGCTCCGTTAACAAGACGTGCGTGGACCCGAATCAATCATGCAACTGCGACGTGAAGGAGAACAAATGGAATTCGGATGAGGGCTACTACCAGGATCCGCACAGTTTGGGCATCACCAACATGTACTTCCTGCAGCAGAAGGATCTGGACGATGAGGCCCAGGGCCGCATCACTCTGGGGCCACTGGAATGTGTGGAAACAAGTGAGCGAGAATTTAAGTTTTCATTTAAAATTAAACAGTAGTCTTTAAGGATAAGTTGGCTAGACTTTTTTAATGTCATATGTCTTATGATACTTATCCTGTCTGGTATACCTTAATAATTCCCTTGACCTGCCCCCGCAGATACGCAAAAGTACGTGGTCACCTTCACCACGTCGCAGTCGTATATCGAGGTGCCTGGATGGCGTAAGGGCGACATCGCCTTCTCGTTCCGCACCACCGGCGAGAAGGCCATCCTGCTGTTCCAGCCACCGATCCGCGCCCACTATCCCTCGTTCATGGTGGCTTTGACCGGCGACGACCAGCTCACGTTCACCTTCACCCTCAGCACGGGCACCACCCGCGAGCTGGTCATTAACTCGCACCGCCGGCTCAACGGCGGCGAGTGGCATAAAATATGGATCGACTACAACCAGTATCATGTGCGCTTCATGATAAACACCGATTACCAGATGCTCGATTTGCTGCCCGAGGAGGAGTTCGGACCGTTCGAGGGCAGCATGTACATTGGCGGTGCCACGTTGTGAGTATTTTTCAGCATTGCGGGGGGTTGGTTATCCATTAGCTCTGTGTCACTGGGAAACAAATGTGAATTTTCTTTTTAGCATTTCTATTTAATCCGTAATCTGTATTCGCTCTAGATTATCTCATAGAATGGGTTTAATGCTACCCATTCTAGGAAATTAGGTATAGAAAATTTCCTTTAATTTGTCAAGCAATTTTAAAGAGACTTATCTGGGTGGTTTATCCGGCTCGAAGGACCAAAATAAAGGGGAATCCAATCCTTTTACACTGGCAAAATGTTTTGTAAAAAAAGCAAATGCATTTTCCATGTTCTCATAACGCTATCCATATTTATAAATGACGTTTATAAATTAAATATTTAAATTCAAGTCAAAGCAAATTAATTTTTTGTAAGTGTTAAATTTTTAAACTAAAGAAAACTGCACTTTCTGCTGTTTGCTAGTGTAATCAGACATACCTTTTTATGGCTGCCAGCATCGGTGGCAGATGTAATGGCAATCGACGGGTATAAGCTCTATTCCCGCCACTTGTCCTGATGCTGTTCCTGCTACTCCTACCGCTCCTCCTCCGGGGGGATACTCCTCCTGGTGGGGTATCCGCTGGCAGTTGCGGTTTGTGCAATTTATTGCGGCAATTACGTTTTAATTATAAACGCGCGACTAACTGCCAAGCAGCAGGACTAACAATGACAGTGGCCTCCGTCCGCCCGAAGGAGTCCTCCAATGGCATCGATTCCTGCCCTGCGGGTAGCACATGCCACGGCCCGATGACCGCCACAGTTCGATTGATAATTGGGACGCCTCACTTATGAGTTAATTACGGATTGATGTCAGTAATTTGCAACGCTCAATGTCGATAACCCGGGGCGGGTGTAAATTTTAATGAGCGTCACTCTTCTTTTGCTAAACTTAAATATATCAAAGGCTTTAAGTTCTAAATATTACTGCTTATATTTTACTTTAACGTTTGAAAGCTTAAACAACTTCATCAGTGGCGTAATTTGTATGCACAAATCGCTTTCGCACGCATTCACTTTCAGCTTTCACTTCCTGGAAAGCCAATCCTTCTGGGGATATAAAAAGAATTGCCACAATTAAATTAACTTTTCGCTGGAAAATTCATTCAAAGTCATTATCAATAATCAAGCCGCGGCGACGGAGTGAGTGTAACCGTAACCTGATGCTGCCTTTTCCTGAATTTTTAGCCCGTAACCATTCCAGTTCATCCCTTCGGAAGTTAGCGCACTTAAAACGCGCTTATTCTTGATTGGCATAATTTATAAAGTTTTTTTACCCCCGTTTCCATGGAGCAGATACCGCCGCCGGCGAGATAGATGGAGCGTTGGAAAAAGCATTCGAGGGTTTTTCAAGCACTCACATGTGCGGAATATGGCACTTGTCTTACTCCATTCCTTTTTTTAATTATTGAAAATGTATAAAAATCAAATTGAAATATTTATATATACCCACACAGGTGCTCTTGTGTGTGTGTGCGCGAGTGGCAAGGAGACGTGTGCACACATTGCCACTTAACCCCGAAAAAGTTCTGCCTGCCACTCATAAAATTTCGATGAGCGGTAAACACGCCGAGTAATTAACGGTAAAGTGCAGCGCTCTATAAAGGCCAACCCCAGACCCAATAAAATCACCCATACCCCACCACCCCTCAGAATCGATTCGCTTCGACCCGATCCGCTTTCACTGAGCCAATTTATTCAATTTATTTATCGGCGGAAAAGAAAGCTCTGTAAAACATACAAGTAATATGGAAAATGCAATATTGATGCCGCCGTCGAAGGGGGAGAGTGGGGTCCGAGCCGTGGCGAAGTGGCGTATAAGGTTGCACGTGGGCCAATAAGCGGAATCAGCGGATGCGGCTCATAAATAAAAGAGTTAATCAACATATTGATAGAGACACGGCGAGACCTTAACGAGACGTTCCCAGGGAGGCGCCCGGCAGCCAAGTGTTAACCCATTAAGAACTTGCGGTGCGCTTAAAATTCATTCCATGTCAGTGCCCGCATTCTGTGTGCCAGAGGAGCTCTTCAATTGGGTTAAAAACAAAAAAAAGGCAAACACAAAGTTAAGCTTTTGCAATGCAATTACTCTCTAGGCGGCAGAAGGGGTGGGTTTTAAATAGAGATGCATGTTGTTTGTGTTCGGAAAAAGCCAGCGGTTAATTACTTAGGCATTAAAAGAACCTAATTAGAAGCATAAAATGTAATTATAAAATGGAGTTTCCTTAGGGAAGGCTGAAATAGCCGATACTTTATCGATATTTGACTCGAAAACCGATATATTCATCAATAATTTACTAAGATAAATGATACATGCTGATTAATATATCGAACTTATATCATCATATATATAAATAAATTAATTAAGCTATTAGATATATATCAATAATATTGCTATTTCAACATTGTAAACCGTATTTTCTGATATTTTAGATTTTGTCGTTCCAAAGTCTGCGATAATTTCAATTTTATATTAGGAACGATAAAATATGATAAGTTGATAACCTACCTTATATTGAAACAATACATAAGGAAAGGAAGAATTTAATAATATGGTATTTTTCGAAATAATATTGATATATTTTAACGGTAATTCAGATACTTATCAAAATATATTCCTATTGATATATTTACAAATTTACGATATTTTCTACATGATAATAAGCGATAGCTTTGTACATACCTAATATCAGACTTCTCCTTTCGATATATTTAGTTTTACTGAATATCTTAAAAGGACATTACAAGCAAGGCTTTTATGCAGTGATTTAAGTTACTTCCTTTTTAATCGAGAAATTTAAGTAACTCGATATAATCCCCTTTTTAAAACAATCATTATTTTAACCATGATCATTTTAAAACAAAATATAAACTTAAAAATATGCCCCAAAGGATAAGTGCTTAGCCAAAAACTTTCTTGCTCTATCAGCATAAGCGACTTTAAAATATTTTCCCTTTTTTCCCCGAAAAAGTTAACTTATCCAAATCAATAGAAAACTTTCCGAAATTTGCTGCGAATACTTTGAAACTTCAACGCCATTCAGTTAATGGGTTAAGCAGTGTTTTTCACACAGCTTAAACGGCGCCAAGGATGCATGGAAATTTATGCAAAAGTCTGGGCAAAAATTACAATGGCCGATGCTGCTAATGATTGTTGTAATCGGTTTTTGCATGTGGTGCAACCGCACTTGCCCCCACATTCGATGTCGTGTTGTTTAGGAAGCGACAGCAGCTGGCGGTCCTGCTGATGCTCCTGCTGATGGTCCTGCCCATGCCGATGGTTCTGGCATCCTCTTTGGGCCCCGGCCCCATCCGCGGATGTCCTGCTCATCATTTGCATGGCCATCGATTACCACATCGCACAGGACACACAGCACACGGGGCACCGCATGCCGATGGGAAAAACACAGGCAACTGGCGTGCCAAATATGCGAATTATTTGCCGCGCTGCAGGAAACAGGATGACGTCGATGGGCGGCGGATCCATCGCGGGGCATTTCCCCCGCGGGCGAGATAGCGGCTACAGTGGGCACCGTGCGGGTACAGTGGCCACTTGATGCCGGATAGTAAAATGCACGGCTGTCGCCAGTCGCCAGTCGCAACGGCCATGAATGAATGAAAAGTGCTTAATTGCTTGTGACGGCGTTAAATAAATTCTTAATTGCTTCGCACTTTGCGCGTTTGCAACGTTAATAGGATTTCCGTCGCCTGCATGTCGCCAGGATATGCACATCGCCTGCACCGGCTCCAGCGGCGGCTCCTCCTTTTCCCAAAAAACTTCTTTCCTTTGCGTTTTATTGCCGTTAATTTCCGAGGAATTTTCGTCATTTTTTTTAACATTTTTTTGAGCGCGGCCAGCCGCCGTACAAATCCTTTTAGCCAAGTGTCAGCCAGGCCAGAACTCCCAGCCAGCCAGCCAGCCGGCGGCACATCATTTGCAAGGCAAAGCGCTAAATTTCATTTTGCATACGCGTGTGTCACGCGTGTCCTCCCACGCGTCCTCGTTACAACGTCCTGTATATACACTTTGGGGAAATATGTTATTCCAAATTTTAATGGGTTTATTTAAGGTAGAAAATTATTGGATTTTTTATATAGGGTAAAATTAAATTGGATTTTAATCAATATTTTAACAGGTTTATAAATGGTATAAGTATGTAAGATATAATTTATATTTTATTGGGTTTATGAAATATCTCACTAAAAAGGGTTTTATCAATACATTAAGGAGTTTATATATGGTAAAAATAAGTATTATAATATAAAATTGTAATATGAGGATCATAAAAATATTCTATAAGAGATAAAGAGGAAGGATTTTATGAAGGCTGTTAGGGGTTTATATTAGCTAGAAATATTATATGGTAAAAAGTACTTTAATTGATTTCTTATTTAATTTATTTAAATCAAATTGAAAAAGTGCAATTTCGAACCTTTTGAGACAAATAAGATTCGATTTCTGATTTCCAAAGCATTATCCTTGATTCCCTTCGCCGAAAACACACTCTTCTTATGGAACAAATATAATATGACGCATAATTTACCGTCATGTCCTCTATGAATTTTCTAGAGATAGAGAATTCATAAGAATTGTAGAGAATTCACCGAACATACCTTTCAGCTCTCCCTTTTCCCTCAGTGCACTTTTATATGTACGCGTGGCCCCGTGTCTGTTGACGTAAAAAAAAATTAAAAATGCATTTGTGACATGCCAGCAAAAAGAAATGCAGCACACGTTGCAAAAACTAATGACTTAATAGCTCGCTGGCTGCCAGCAAGGACACGCGTGTGTAAGGACTCCGTCAGCGGCTGAAAGTGGGGCTAAATTTGGGTGAAGAGTGCACTTGGTAAATGCAAATCATGAAATTAAACTGCTCGCTGGCCAATTCGCCTGACGGCGGCCCGTCAATAAGTTTGGCGCTTAAATAACGATTACGCAAGGCTTGGCAAACAATTACAACCGAAAGGCGGAAAGAAATTGCAATAAATTCAAGGAAGAAGGGACACGGGAAACCCCAAAACCGAGCTCGGAGACTTTCCCTCTTTTCTTTCTTATTTTAAAACAAGAATTTTAATTTCACTCGAAGCTCTCGCTCAGACAACACCCGAAGGAGGGACTTGGGATCCCGGGGATCCTTGTGGGTGGAATGTCTCGTAATGAAATTTACATAATTTAGAAAGACATTTGAACAACTTTCTTTTGCCGCTGTACGCGTATAAACAAGACATTTCCGCCACTTTAATTTTCAAAAGCTTACACTTGAGATTTTATTGGCCAATTCATTGTTGGCCGTGGCCAAGAGGGGAGGAGCGAAAAGTGAAAGAAAACGCAAGCCAAAAGTGCACAGGGAAAACTTGCAAAATGCTGAAAGAAAAAGGGAATCGCTGAGCAGGAATTGCAAAAAAGCGAAAAAAAGGTTAGAATGAGCTGCTGAGACATTGGGATGCTCTTCGGTAATGTTGATTACCTTTAGTTTTAGATTTGTGTATTTATATGATGAATACAGACAATTAAGTATTTTATATATATTTTTTAGAATTTTTAAATATTTTCATTATATTTTTTTAATAAGGTTTATAAGCCTATATACCCCAAGGATATTCAGAGCATCGTAAATTAAAAGTGTAGCAACGGAAAACTTAAGAAACTGAAGGGAAAACTCAGTTGGGTAATTTAAGAATATGCTTAATAAGTTCTTTTTAAGAGTTTCTTAAATGCTATTTGAATAAAAAATATTTAAAGTCATATTAAATAAATATTAAATAATTCTAAACAAGAATAGATCTTATAGTTATTAATATAATTACTTTGATCAAAGCTTTCTGTTCACATTATTTAAAATCAAAATAAATATTTACCAAACCTTAACTTAGAGTCAGAAAAAGGGGAAACTTTAGCAGCAAAAAGAAACGCATCCTGAAAAACTTTTCCAAGTATCCCTAAGAAAATCCGTCTGCATTTTCCACATACCATCAAGGGGTGTCGCTTCGATTTTCAGCTTGGCAAGTTTTAAACTCAAACGCGTCGCATCCGATTGAGCGGGTCACAATTTATTTGCATAAACCCAGTGACAGAACGGGCAAATACACGGGAATCCAGGATCTAGCATCGAGAATCCACCACGTGGTGATGTCTCATGTTTGTCCAAGAGGGGGAAATCGATGGGGCAGCTGGTGCAGCTTAAGCCAAAGTGGCCGAGTTATTGAATAGTTACGACAAGTCATAATATAAAATAATCCCCAGCTGACTTTCTCCCGCTTTTTCTCCATCTTTCTCTCCAGCGACCTGCTGAAAAAGCTGTCAGTGAAGGCCGGGCTCATTGGCTGCTTCCGGGGCCTGGTGGTCAACGGGGAGATTCTGGACATTTACAGCTACATGTCGGTGCATCTGTCGGAGATTATCAAGGACTGCAAGCCCTCCTGCGTCCCATCGCCCTGTCGCAACGGTGCCCAGTGCAAGGAGCTCTGGAGCAGCTTCAAGTGCGTTTGCAACAATCCCTGGGCTCACATTGGAGAGTTCTGCGAGACAAGTGAGTGCACAAGGAGAAATTTCCTTCAGAAATGTATTAAAAATTTTGATAAAATATTAAGCTTAGAAGGGGAACCTGTAGAATCTAAAAATCCTTAAAAAACTAAAACTAACATGAGCAATTTAACGGATTAAGTGTATCACAATTTGTGAAATAAATATCAATTATAAAGTATATTTTCTCTAAAACAAGGATAATATTTTTTCCTCAGTTAAATGTTCCGTTCAATAAAACCCCCATTTCGTTTAATTTTAATAACTTAAAATCCTTCGCAGATATTAACGAAAAGGCTCTGACCTTCATTAACCGCGAGTCCTTCCTGATGCGAAACTATTTGAGTGTGACCGCCACTCCGGCCATCTTAATGCACGGCATCGAGGCCGAACGGGATGTCCTGAAGGGCATCCTGAATCAGGATCTACTGATTAATCTGCGAACCTACGACACAAATGCCTTGGTCCTGTATGCCAACGATCATTACAACAACTTTGTTCATCTGTACATCAGCCTGAATCGGGAGATTGTTTTCCTGTACAATTACGGTGATGAAATTGTGAATCTTACTCTGCTGGACGATACCGTGGTGGCCTCTCTGAAGAGCATCCAGGTGGCCATAGTTCGTGGGGAACAGGAAACCCGGATGCATGTGAATCAGCGGAGTGTGAGCATCGATAGGGGAACACTGCTCCTGGATGAGTATGCCAATAAACCGTGGAGTAATCCGGAAAAAGGTGAGTCTAATATGTATTTCATTTAGAAGTGATATAAATTAATAAAAATAATACATTTAAATAGACTTTATGATATAAAAAAGTTATAAAAAACCTTCAGAAATAATTTGATTTTATATTTTCAAATTGAAGTATTTAACTTTTAGTGTCCTTTGAAGATATTTTCCCCAAAAATAGCTAAAGAATTCACTAACCACAAGTACTTATTGAGTCCATCAATAAAAACCACTTCAATAGGACAAAAGAAGTCTTTTTTTGACAGCTTTTCACAAAATGCAAGCTTCAAAATCAATTTTTCATTTAAATTGTAGAAATAAATATAGTAACCACAATTTAAATTCTTTAACAATTTTTCTACATGTTATTTTATTTTATACTTTATTTATATTTTCGGATTTGGATTATTTGTGAGCCCTCTATATTCCCTCCCCCGTAACTACTTTCGTCACTTCCAACGGCTGCCCATCTTAGAGGTCTTGGTGTGGGCATTGTTGCTGCTATTCTGATGCTGTTCATCCTGGGCGGCCAGCTCCTCGTCTATGAGTAGTTCGAAGTTACCCAAGGCATCGGCACTGGGTACCTTATTCCAACGCACATCCGGCACTCCATCCGGAGGCAGAACCACCGATAGAATATTATCTATTAGCTTGTACTTGAGTATCCTGTCGTTGACTGTAGTTGATGTCAGCGAGGGCGAGGCATTGACTTCCACCAACCAGGGTTTCAGGGCATTATCTATGATGATATCATAGCCATAGCACTCGAAGCAATGCCTATCGCTGGCCATCACCGGGGCCACTGCCCTCAGGGAGTGGACAATGAGCCAGGATATAGCACCAAAGAGGCGATCAGTGACCTCCTTTCCACGGGTTCCCTCCAGATATAAGGCCAGGTTCTGGACCGACCACTTTCCTCCATGCAGGGTATTATACTCGCCGCCATGTTTCTGCACACTCACATTGGTCAAATGAACGTACATATTATCCAGCTCGGTGACACTCGTATCGTATTTTACAGTACAAAAACGGCAGAATCCTTGCTTGAAGAGGTAGGCCTTCAAGGGCCTAAAGGATGCCACTAAGACGTACAGACGTAGATCAAACTTTTTGCCACCAATCAGCAGGGGATTGTCTATGTATCTGGAAATCACATACGACTCCTTGGCTATTTGTGGATGGAAAGGACCCTTGGCCTCCCGGGACCACTTCTTGAGTTTCGAGAGTTTGTTTATAAGGAATATACCAGCTCCCTGGGACTTTCCGCAGGGTTTCATGATCCATGTGCTGAGGGGGAACTTCCTGTACTCCTCCACAAACATATTGTAATCGGCTGGCAGGACAAATGTGGTTGGGACAAAGTCCAAATATAGATATCTCGTGCCACTCGAGTTGTTCGATTCTGTTTTCTCGGCCAGGGGATTGCCATCCCGTTCGAGGTCCTTGCGATACCGCTTGATGTTCTTCACCAGCAGGTCCTTTCGCGACAACTCGTAGTGATTGGGAAAGTGATTGATCATCTGGTTGTCATGCATCCGATAGCCACTGTCCACGCTGAAGATGTTCCTGCAGGTCTGGACTCCCGCCCAATAGAAGTGCCAGTCATCGTCGCCGTTCACCTGATGCCAACCGCGCTTCTCAAAGTTATTGACCAGCACGGATTTATCCAGGTCCGTGCAGAAGCCAATTTTCATCTTGTCATGTCCCTGGCCACCTCCGGTACCGCTGTTCCCGCCGCTGTTAGTAGTGCTATTGGACACACCCGCTTGGTTGGAGCCGCCCGCCTGGCGACCGTACATGGTGTGGGCTGTACCGCTCGGGCGGAGCGTCGACCTGAGACTGTCTAGCCGTGACGCCGGCGTCCAGTTGGCCATGTCCCAGACAACGCTCATGTTGCCAGGAGTTATTGAACCAACAATGCCGAAAAAATATATATATATATTCACAACCCTTTTGTGTTGCCAGGCTGCGCGGCTTCCTTTTCGGGGGGTTGTTCCCCTCACTTGTTTTTGCTCCCAAAATTTTCAAATAGTTTAGCAAGTTAAGCTGCAAAAATGCCAAAAATTTCGCCAAAAAAAAACAAAATCTGTGCACTCCGTTTGTATGTGTTGGCAAAATTATGTGCACTTGAATTTTTTTCCCTTGCAGTTAGCATCCACGTGAGTGTGAGTGTGCGGTAGAAAACTGTTGGAAAATAAACGCCGAGCGAATGGATAAAGTTTTTCTCTGTGGCACAAAAACAACGAGTTGCTTTGTAGTTTGTAGATATTTGAAAAGCTCTCCTTTTTTCTTGCTTTGTTCACTCAATATGTAAATGAAACGGTATTTCAATGGCAGATAGAATGCGGAAATTGTTGTTAAACGGAAAAATGCATGCATTTCGAGTTGATTATGATCCGAACGGATTTCTTTTTCGAGTTCGAAGTATTTGTAGAGCCAATATTAGGCAAATAGTTTAGTAGTTTGTATTTATATAAAACCAATTGTAAATGATATTTGTTCAATGACTATTTGAGGCTGTTTTTACTTTCGTTTCTTTACACTTTTTCAGTTTTAAACCTCTCGAAAAGTCCTTCTAAAATTTTTTCGTTTATTTTTAAACATTTGTTTAAGTTACTGTGTAGTGTTTTGGTGATCTGTAGTCGAATTTAAGCGATTTTGGGTGGTTTTAGACTAGGATTTTTAAAAGATTTTTCATAAGGTTCGTAAGCGGGGATGGTTAGGAATGTTTTTAAGGATTTTTTTGTGGAGGTTCTTAAGAACATTTTTGAAAAAGATTATTTAAGGGGTTTCTATGAAGTTTTTTAGAAGGGTTTTAAGTTTTAAAAAACTACTCCGAAGAAGACTAATTTTCAAGAAACTTTCTTGACTGATTTTGATAAGTTTATTTTAGTTATTAATTTTTATAAATTCTTTGGGCTGTTTTAAAGAGTAAAGAAAGAAAATTTAAAAAATGTTTGAGGTTCTTGGAGGAGGTTCTTGAATAGAAGGAGGTTCTTGAATAGTTTCTGGTTGAAAATTAGTCTTCTCCGAAGTAGTTTTTCAACAGATTAATTCTACCTTTTTAAAACGTTTATTACATAGATTGCTGTCATTATAGTATGACATATAACATTGATAGTAAGGGAAAACCAGAGGAGCACTAAACCCATCATTAACATTTACAAACCATTTTCGAAAACCGTTCGCTTAACTGCCCATCAATTAAACCTAAAGCACCTGCTTTTGGGCAATGATATTTCGGAATGATTGCACCTCAAACCGGCACCCATTGCTCGTAACTTACCTTGCAATTGAATTTTATGGAAAAGTTCCTAGCCAAACAGCTCCGGAGCTTGGCAATTGGGAAAAGGAAGGAGAGAGGAGCGGAGAGGAGTATCAATCAAATTGCCCGTAACTCGATGCCAAAGCGATTTGCCGGCAAAATCAATCATAATTACTCCACGTTGCAGGGCACTGCGATTCGATTTGAATTCGAATTTGGTCAATACTTTGCACAGAATAACACATAAGCACTTTTGTAATTAAATGCGTTAACCAGAGATGGACTCTGGACTCACTGGACCCCGAATCCTGCCACTGCGGCATGCAGCCCTCGGCCGATTCAGTTTAGATTGCCGCGCTCTGTCGGCTGGCAAACATTTCAATTAGACAAACTTAAACTCGAAATTGATGGGCCTAAACCTCAAACGGCCGGGTCTGGCCGGGCACCGGAGTGCTGGAAAGGGTGTGGATAAGGGTACGTGTCCGGGTCGCCGGCAGCCTGGCTAAAACCCAAACTGCCACGGCAATGAAGGCTCATTTCCGCAGACGCACACACACAGAAAAGCGAGCTTACATAAAGCAACCGGAGCCTAAATTGTGCACTGTAAAAAATAGGGGAGTTTCGGTTTATTTTTTATAATTAATAAATATCTTAACATTTACTTAAAAGCTTGGTTTATTAATTTTTTAAAAGAGTACTTCTTCATTACATTATGTATATTCTTAATTCTTTATTATTCATCATTATCTTATATTCTATTGTTTTACAAAGTTCTAAATGAGAACTAAGAAAACAAGTTCTACATAATCCTCAAGAAATTAAAAATGTGTAAAATAAAATCTAATCAGAAAATAAATTAACTTCAGAAAGTAAACAATTGTTTACTAAATTTTAGAGCTTATCATAAATTAATTAAATTCTAAATAGATTTCTAGCTTATTTTTCTTGGATTCTCATTTAAAGTCACAGATCGCTACTATGGCAGCTGTATACATTCACATCAAGTCATCAGATTTTTATAAAATATAGACTATATAGAAGTTTAACCATTACTTTCTGCTTGTTTCTAAGTCAGCAAAAGTCGTCTTAATTGTGAAATTTCAAAAATTACAATTTCTTAGATTAGATGGATTTATTTTTTGAAACAGTAAAGCTATAATTACATTTCAATGAAGTTTTGTCTTTCTCAATACATCTCGTTTGTTTTCAGTCATATTGTAAATAATTTTCCAACTACATCCCTTTTCCCAGTGCATCCCAGACCCCAAAGCCATACCACGCTTTGCCACCCGACCGTTTCTCATTTGATTTTGTTTATTTGCAGAGGTTCTGTCGCCGCACCGTCCGCCCGCACCGCCCACCGAGTACTTCCAGCTCCACGTGGGCGGCTATGATCCGGCGAATTTGCTGCGACCGAATGTGGATGCACCCGCCCTCGACGGCTACATCGGGTGTGTGCGGGGCCTGAAAATCGGAGCGCAGTTGATCGACTTGGCGGAAATCAATGAAAGGAATATAGCGCCCAGTAAGTAGGCAGTATAAATCAATTTTCACAGAGTGCAGTTTCGGGTCGCTCCTAATGCCATTTGGTATTTGGCGGGCGGTAGGGCGAACTGGCTGGCTGGCTCCTCCGACTCTAATTCATGGCCGCCCGCTGCCACTCCACTCAGCGTCTGTGGTTGCGACTGCGGCTGGTTTTGTGGTTGCATCTGTGGTGGTGTTGCAACGGAGCCTCGTCTAACTTAATATGCATGCAATTTCCGTTAAGTGCTGGCGACTCCTGCGAAAGTGGCGATAGTGCAGGAGCTGTGGCAGGAGATGATGGACGATGGACGATGAGCCGGGCCTGGCCACTTTGGGGCCGCGCCAAGATTAATGCCAATGCGATAAGCAACGGGCCCACATGGCGTATGATTTATGCGGCCACGCATCGCGGAAATTGCAACCTGACTTTGATGCGATTAAACGCAACCGCCGTCAAAGTAAATACATCGAATGGAAATTGAGGAGTTTGGAAAAGCACAGATTGGGAATAGAAGCCGGACTGATTGATACATATGGAGTTCTAGGGAGTCCTTTTTGAAGATGAACTTCTTAACTCTATAATGGTTCAACTCTTACAGTTTACATTTTAATTTAAAGATGTGTTTGTTGCTAATAATAAATACCCTTAAATAATCTTTAAAATTCTCCCATTTAATTTAATTTCAGCCCAGGATGGCGTTCTGCCCAACTGCCAGATTAAATGCGATGCGGAGCCGTGCAAGAATGGCGGCACCTGCCAGGAGCATTTCGCCGAGCAGGTCTCGACCTGCGACTGCGAGCACACCAGCTTCCTGGGCGAGTTCTGCTCGGAGGAGAAGGGAGCCGACTTCAGTGGCGAGTCCACCTTGCAGCGCAAATTCGAGCTGCTGCCGGGCATGGGTCGCGTTGACTACGTCCGCCTGCAGCTGGCCTTCTCCTCGTTCGACCTGCGACGCGCCAACCGCATCATGCTGCTGATGCAGACGGCGGCCGAGCGAAGCTATTACCTTCTGCTGGCCATCACCTCCGATGGCTACCTGCAGCTGGAGGAGGACCGGGACAATGGTCGGACTGTGGGCGCAAGGATCGATAGGAATTTCCTGAACAGCGCCAGGCACTCGATCTACTATGTGCGGAATGGCACCCAGGCGCAGCTCTACATAGATCGCGAGCAGGTGCCGCTGACGGAGTTCGCCGCACGTGTCCTGACCACCGGCGGCGAGGCGGGCTCGAATCGCGTCCAGATCGGTGGCATAAACAGCACTGACTCGCGGTTTGCCGTCTTCAAGAGCTACAGCGGCTGTCTGTCGAGTGAGTGTCGTAAATTTAAACCCCGTCCGCCATTAATTTCTTTTTGGTCTCATCAAGTGACGTTCCCCTGCATTCCAGTCACTGAAAATAATGGAGTGGAAATAATAAATAATGAGATAAAGAATAATACAAAAATAATAAAATTATAGATTAGCTTTGTAGGCCCTACAGATTACATCTTTTCATAAAGAATCGTAAAGGGAAGTTTAAAGAAATTTATGAATGGGAATCTTTAAGGTTAAAGAAAGTTGATAAACGTAGACATTTTTCGCTTAATATTTATTTATTTTTAGAGAGGAACCAAAATACTTTATAATTTGCATTATCCTGGTAAATGGTTTAGTATTTATATTCATTTTTTTCTAGTGTCCCTTCACTTTACTCCAGCAATTTTATGAACTTACTGAGCTCTCAGCTCCCAAAATGTTTCGGCTAGGCTAGGGGGGATAGTGCTGCTGCTTCACATTGTTGACCAAAAAATTAAATTTATTCGCTGCCATAAAAAGTCATTTCCGTGGCCGTTGCCGTCGCTTGCCATAAATTCTGTCAGTTTTTTCTCTCAAGATTTACAGTGGCTCATATTTAAATTGCTGCTTTGCTGCCACTCCAAACCGCAGCACAGTGGCCAACACTTTGATTAAAAATTCACCCCTGATTCCGCACAGTCCCCCCTTGTCGCCAGTTGATATAACATCTGTTTATAGTGCCACGCCCACACACACACCACATGAGGGGGCGAGCCGTAAACCGATGTCGTACTCGATCATCATTCCATTAAAGAGTCATCGGAAAGGCGATAGTTGTGGGCCATAAAGCAAGGCGTATTTAGCGAGTTGGCACAGTGGGAAATATTTTAAATAAATTCGGAATGATCAGAGTATATATCGAATTTATTTTAGAATTTAAAAAAATATTTGAAGTATTTTAAATTGTTTAAAAACAAAGGAAATCGACATGTTATCGGTTAAAAATAATTTATTTTAGAAGGAAATTATACATTTCTAAGAGTGCTCATTAGGGATTTTATTTCCAAACTTTAATTTTTTTAAAGCTAAACAGACTTTAAAAATATTTGCGTAGAATTTACAGTCTAATATTCAATGTGAAATATTTCTGCTATAGTTTGAAGAACTAAAAACTGCTCTAGGAATTTATTTAGCTTCTAAAAAAAACCACACAACATTTTATAATATTAAATGGATTTAAGTATAACAAATCATTATGCTTTGTTATTGCTCTAAACAATTAATTTTAGGAGGATTTTACATTTCTTTGAGTGTGCTTTAATATGTTTTGTTGGGACTTTATTTATAAGCTTTATTTATTTATAAGCTATAAAGACTTTTAAAATATTTTATTTGAATTGATAGCCTAAAATTAAATGAAAAATGTATCGACATTTGATTAAAATTAAAACTGATCCAGAAATTTCTTTAGCTTTCGAAAAATACGATTAAAAATAATTATACTTAATTATACTTATATAAAACAAATCTTTACTAAGGCAACTATAACGTTGAAAAATCGATTTGAATAATTTTCTCCCTTCACTCAAAGCCCAATGTAATCGAAGAGTAATTAAATAGCTCGCTTTGACCTTAATTATAACCTTGCACATACTTGGAGCATTCCATTAATTTGCCAAATAAGAATTCCGCTGGCAACACACCCCTCGAAAACAAAAACCAAAATCAAAGAGCCAGGGTCCTCGTGGGAGTTTTCCGATAGGCATTAAAATTTTTATTGCTAATTTCGGGACGCGCATAAAACACGCACGAACGACTTGCCACTGGTGCCACGGGGTCCTTGTAGCTGCTGGAAACTCGGAAGCTCGGACACCGAGCCGAAATTTCAGCCAAGTCAAGCCAAAGCAATTCCAATTTCCACTCTCCGTCCACACACATTTGCATTTCAATTTGAATTAATGACCAATACTAATGAAAATTTCACCCCCGACCGCAAATTGGGTAAACCAACTGGACGCCGCATTTCTCCCACCTCCTCGGCAGACATCTATATACAGGTGAACGGGCAGGTTATGAAGCCACTCGAGGAGTACATGCTATTCACAAAGTCCGGCGCCGACAACATAACGGTCATCAATCCGCAGGGCGTGAGGAGCGCCCAATGCAACGCCAAATTCGATGTGAGCGAGCAGCCCACACAGGAGCCCATGGTCAACGTCAGCATGGTGAGTAGGGGGCACTGGGAGAAATAACTGGACAAGAGTTGTTAAAACTTTATGAAACCGTGCTTTAATAGGGGGTTTAAAAATTTAAATTTCAATTTACTCACAAAATTGTCCTGAGAAAAAATCATCTGCATATGAAGAATATTTATAAATACATAGGTAGAAAACTTTACAAAATTATTGAAAACTACTTTACAGTTTATAAATCACATTCGTGTGTAAGTAAGAAATTAAACAAAAAACTAGGTAACCTTTGGTATAATTTTATATAAATATTAACGTGTCTACAAATTATTAATAACACCCTAAAGAAAGACAAGGCTTATTTAAAAAAATATAATTTTAACGCACTTTTGGATGATTTGAATTCTGTGTAGCTGCTGCTAGAGGCCGGACAGAGAATTCCAAGATTCATGGGGCTCATTAAGGCTTTAAGCATCACCGATATATACTCTTTATAACGAAAATGTAACTTTAAAAAATTGTTGAAAAACTTTATCAACTCCAGGCAGTCCATTGGTATTTTAGTGTTACATTTGTGTCAGTTTAAAATAGAATAAAGTGAAAAGTATAGTTAATATTTTATTAATTTTACATATTATTATTAAAAGAATGCATACATACATAGACCAAAAACGATCATTATAAGTTTAAAAAAGGGTTAAACTTAACCAAAAAATATAATTGAAATACACTTTTGTGTGGTTTACATGCTGTGCTCCCGGTGCATGTGCCACAGAGGCTGAGCGGAGAAATTTGAAAGTCAGGACATTGGGCAAACAATGACATATTGTTTATAAACAAAAATTCAACTTAGTTTGATTAGTTTCAGTTTTCTCATAATATAAAATAGTTCAAGGAATTATTAATCTCTTATCATAATTTATTAATCATTTATATACAAAATAAATCAATCATTTATTTATTTAATATAATACCATAGACATTAATCACACATTTATTTCCAAGTGCATTGAGCTCAGCCCATTGGGTGTAAGACAATCGGATTATTCGAGGCAACCAGGCGACAAATTGTGCTAATGAATGCCCAATCCCAATTCCAATCTTAACCACCCGCTCCCTCTACCTGTCTTCCAGATCCCGGAGCCGTGGGTGGAGGAGCCGCCCGCCCGGGTCCCTTACATTCCGAGATTCGTGTACGACGAGAACAAGCAGGAGGACTCCACGCAGGTCGTCTTCCTCACGCTGACCAGCGTCTTTGTCATCATCGTGATTTGCTGCCTGCTGGAGGTGTATCGCAGCCACTTGGCCTACAAGAAGCGCATCGAGCGGGAGACGGACGAGGACATCATCTGGTCGAAGGAGCAGGCAACCAAGATGCACGAGTCGCCAGGTGTAAAGGCGGGCCTGTTGGGCGGGGTGTCGGCGGGATCGGGTAACGGCCTGCCGCCATATACCTATAAGGCGGTAAGTAATGGACTCAACATGCATTAACTCTGAGTTACCTTTACTCTGGTGCACTGAGAAAAATATTTGAAACTTTCTTTTCTTTATGTATTTTATTATATTTATTATTATTATATTAAAACCTAGTTTGGCTAAATTTATACAAAATTAATTGTAAATAGTATTCCTTTTTAACGAAAAGTATTTTAAAATATTTTTGAAAATAAGTCATGACTTTTTAAATGTGGTCTTAATTTTTTATGTGCCTCTTAGCTACCGCAGGAGGACAAAAAGCCTGGCAATGGCGCCCCCTTGGTGGGCATCTTAAAGAACGGCAGTGCCACGCCCTCGCAGCCTGGCACGCCCACTGCCCTGTCCAAAAACGGAGACATTGCCTCCCGCATCGAGGAGGAGGAAGAGGAGGAGGAGCCTACGGCCACCGTGGAGACAGCAGTGGATAAGGAAGGCGACAAGAAAGAGCCTCTGAAGGAGACCCCGGCGAGTGCAGTGAAGGATGCACAGTCGCAGCCACCTGAGCAGGCGTCGAAGGACACCACGGATGCCTCTGCTGTCTCACTAAATGGTGCGTCCACATAAATCAGTGAAAATCCATTAAAATATGACCTGGCCAATCACACTGTAAAAAAGAATTTAGAGCAAAGTATGGCATCATTATTTAATTATAAAGTGGTTTATCCTCTTTTAATTTTCTATGATCTGTAAAAAGTTTTTAAAACTTGTTGTTTCCTAATATTTCATTTTCATTAAGATTTTTCTAAGATTAGTTCAATTATCCTTATCCCTTTCGAAAATAATTAGTTACTTTTTAAGTCTTTATTAATTTCCCGTTAAGTTTATTTAATTAATTTTTATTTTCTCCCAATTTCCAGCTTCCAAGGATCCTGATCCTGCGGCTGAACCTCCCACACCGCTGTCCTCCGCACAAAATGGACCGCTCTCCCCTGCCAGCGATGGACTGGGTCAGGGAGGAGGGGATGTGCTAGTGGAGGTGCCGAGTCTACCGGTAAGCAGAGGACCCACTGTACCCACTGTTTCCAATGTATCTACCGAAAACCTTATCCGAATGGCGCCGCTCGTCACAATCAGCGAGACCAATTTGCATGAGTTGGGCTGAGGGACACGCGGCCTTGGCATTGGCATGTAAATAACACCTACACCTCACACAACACCCACCTGAACACACTCACACACACCACTCCCCAAAATAGACCCAAGTCAAGTGGAAGAGCATGTCATTACATAATGTAAGCGAGTAAATGGCCTGCAAATACATAGGCACACACAGCTGTGAGGCATGAAAATGCATCATTTGTAATTGCAATCACAAGGACATCCCCGAAGACAAACACACACACACTGGGGCACCAATATTTGGACAGTCCACGGGGGACATTAGTAGTCAGGACATTGGATAAACAAAACGTTATAATGTCAAGTGCAATCAGGGTAACACACGACGACGACGAAGCAACTGTAATTACTACACCTGGGGATTAGCTGAAAACAGGGTATTAATATTCAACAGGGCGATATATCATGCTTATAAATCATTTTACTTCATTAGAAATGTGTTGAATTTTTATTTTAATATGTTTTAAATATTTTATGCACCTTATATTTATTAAGAAAATCTTTGGATTCTTCCCTTAAAGTTTTAGATAACGAACCTAAAATGGATATTAAATAACTTAAAGAGTTTGCTTATAAGTTTGCTCAATAACAAACACATAAAATAAGTAATCATAAATATTTATATTAATTTGAGTTTATAAAATTGTGTTTATTTAGTTTTAAAATGAAGAATGAAATTAGGAGCCTTTTTTTAATATTTTCTTGTTATTGCACGGATAATTAACCAAGCTTAAATCTAAGCATATTTCACATAAAACTGTTACACTGAGTATTAGTAAAATAACAAAAATTATAGGAGGAATGCCTTATAATTTCATTTTCTAATACTTATTCAATTTATAATTTTTGTATTCAAAATATTGAAAATAAATTAATAATAATTGAAAAACTTTCTTCCCAATGCAGCCTTTAGGGTTTTTAAATGAGAATTTTTTTTAATTGCTAAATTTCAAAATAATTTTTATATATTTCAACACCTTAACACTTTCCAAATATTAAGCCATTCGCATGCCCCTACTAACAGACTTTAATAAATATTACCTTAGTGAAGCGTTTTAACTTGTTTGCTCCGCCTGGCTTGCCTGTGTGTCTGCCTGGCGGCCATCATCCACCCCGGAGAATGTTCCGTTTAATTAAATGGCATTTAATTAAATTTAACTAAATAAACAAAACATGTGAAAATATTTTCTTCACTTTCTGTTTGCATTATTGAACGACGGCAAACATTCTGCGTGATTTTTTTATGAAATATTTAATCGATAATTGCAATATAATGGTTAAGCTCGTCTGTGTTATAATTGTCTATATTGAATAGTGTGTGACTGTTTAATTAAATTGAACACAAACCAACCATATAGGCAACAAAAAATGGGGCGAAAAAGTCAGAAAAAATGGGAATGAGTACCTTTTGACAATTGACAATTGGCTTAAAGCAACCCAAATCGGTCGAAATTGGCCCGGGCAATAGACTTTGACCAGAACAAAGCTTTTGCCAGTCGAGTCAATTCAATTATTTCTCAATTATTGTGTAAGCCGATTATTGGCACTATCGAGTTAAATGAATTAATTGCAGCGAAGGCGATTGTAAGAAAGGTTTTATTTTGTTAATAAACTTTAAAGAATACCGGCAAATAAGTTATGCTCGCATATCCCTTGAATAATTAATTTTAATTCAATTTCCTACACTTTTCAAGAACACCTTAAGCGTTCGTGGCTTATCTCTCTATTTTACCCCCTAAATAATTAATTTTAATTCTGTTTAAGGGTCCTGCTCCTTTAAGGGTCCAACTATTCGGGCAACAGCATAATACTTACACTTCTGAAGCATTTAATGTGTGTTAAGGGAACTCTTAAACGCCGGCCACTTGATAGTTTTTACATGCCCTGCGAAACTTTTCGATTTCTGTGTGGTGTGCGGTTTCTCCTTGTCTTGGCTCCTCCGCCACGTTCCTTTTTTATCCTTTGTATATTGGCCAATTCTTTTTCCTTTGTTAGCTGGGGGTAGAAAAAGAAAAATGAGTCCTTTCGGTTGCCTGTTGTGGCCAGGACAATTTCTTAAGCGGCATCAATGCAATTTCTTGCCAGCGGCAGACTCTCCCCCTTTTCGGTTTCGGGTCTTTTTCCGCAGCCAAGCCAAGCCAATTGTCTAAAATGTTATTTAATAGAAAAAGTGCGCTGCACAGCACAAAAGTTAAAATACCTCCGCACAAAAATAAATTGAACTGCATTCGGAGGGGGCGAGCTTATTGCAACTGCTTTCTTTTGTTAACAGAAGGGGGCCAAAAGGACATTTTACCAAATGAATATGCGTTAAGGCAAAGCAGGGAAAAAGAACAGAAAAGCGGGGGATAGAGAAGGGAAAATCTAAGCAGGGGAAAACTTCATCTTGTGATGAAGTTTGGGCTAAGAATAACAATTGTTGCAGGCCACAATTTATGGGCCCATGATGGGTCAGTTGTAGAAGCACTTGGAATAAATTTGGGAATTGTTTACAGCATTTTGTGTTTTAAATTATAAATTATAAATAAAGTTTGTAAAATATTCGGTTTTTTTTACTATTACCAAGTATAATCTTAGATGCCATAAAATATTTTCGATTACTCCAAGTATACTCTCACACGCTCTCAGAATTAGACGAGCGAGAGGACTCGAAGAACTCACCTATAGCGCGTTACGCATCTTATTATCTTGAAATCCTATGAATTCTTCTGAAAGTCTTATCTCTTTGATTTCATAAAATTGTCAAACCTTAGTCTAAAAATTATATTAAATTTCTTAACCTTTTGTTAATCAACTCTTGATTTATAAGAAATAAAATTCGCAAAAAATTCGAATATTTCCCCCAGTGAAAAAGTTATATCTACATAGGTCTTCTTGCTGATCAAGTGCCGTGACCATGATTTATACAGATTGTATATGCATGCGGGGTGACCAGAAACTCTTCGGCCAGAAACTTAAGACAAAACCTTCAACTAAGCAACAAACGCGGCAAGAACTTTCAACTTTTGCATCGACTTTTCGGCACGCCCAAAAACAAACTTCTAGCGAAGCTTCAAGCTCGAACTACGAAGTCCCTTTTTCCGTCGCCCAGTTTTCTGTAGGAAATTGGAAAAGCAAAATATTGAACTTATTGGCTTTTATGTAGTTTTAGCTGGAAAAGTGTCTATCGAGGCGAAGGGGGATGGGTCGGGTCGCATGTTACTTTTGAGCTTACTTAGCATGTACTTTGTCTGAGCTTAAGCTGCAGCCAAATTGAATTTTCCCCGACGCCAATCGCTGCACATTCAAATCTGGCGATGAATTTTCCTAGTTTTTCCCACGGCAACGGCAACGGCGACAGCGACACCCGAAAAATGGCGAAAGTTTCCAGGGGGAGCGGAAAGTGCGTGTGGCATTGTCTAGGCCACGCCCCCCAACTCGCTACAAACAGCGCCTTCCCGGAATTTTCCACATTTCCACTTGACTTGCGGCGTCTACGCGAGCCTGATTGCAAAGCAACCGAAATTGAAGCGCACTCAAAAAGTTTTTTCCTGCCTGAAAATCAAAAAGTTTCGCTTACCCAAAAAAGAGGGGGAGGGGAGGGGTAGCAGATCCTTCAAAAAGGGGTTAATACAGCGCTCGATGTTCTGGGAAATATCTGGGAGTTCGGTAATGGGTTAAGGATACCTACATTGACTTTTTACATTAAATTTTGATTAATTGCTTTTCTTTTAATTGCAAAATATTTGTATTGATTTTTTGAGTTGTTTGAATCACAAAATATTCCAAAATAAATATTTTGATTAATTACCATATTATATTTTCCCTTTTTAAATATTGAGTTAACAATTGTTTCCTTTAATCACCAAACATTATTTCATTAAGTAAGAAATAATAAAATTTATTGCTTTTAATCCCTCTTTCTAATGAAATTTATTACCCAAAAAATATTATATAAAACAAGTATATTCACTATACTGAGACTGCACTGTAGTGAAAGCTTCAGCTTTTGTTTGAACAGCAACCAAAAAGTGCAAGTGCCTCAGCTGGTGGCTGTTGCTGCTTTTGCTCCTGTCATGCATGCCAAGTTTCCTTTTTTTATTCAGAAATGTTTGTGGGCGTCTTTGCACTTTTCTTTCATCTTCTGCTGCTCCGTTTCTTCGGCGCTTTTCCAGCTTTTCCCCCAGTCACCGCGAACTACTGCTGTTCATTTGGGCCTGCCGCAAACGCAGCACGCACTTAACTTTGCCAGCTACCACAATGCTGCGGTGAAACTCATTACGAGCTTAGAATGCAAAAACGAAACCCCAAGCCCCACACACCCAGCTGCAGCAGCAGCAGCAGCAACAACAAAGTCTGCACAACCAAAAAGCATCCAGAAGACACCCAAAAGAACACCCAGAAAATGCACCCAAAAGAACGCCCCCAAAACACACACAAAAAAGGAAAAACCAGCCAGCAACACCCACATGCTGGAACCATCCAACAGATTTTGCCCCCAAGTTTTCTATAAATCTTAATGAAGGCAAAGAGGTCGAAGCGGGCTAATGATGTGTAAATTAAATTGCAGTATAAAAATAAATAAATAAAGAAGGGGTTGGGATGATTACACAGATAGGCAAACAGTTCCGCTTTTAATCAAGCAAATCATTTGCTTTTTTGTAGATAGTTACTCTCAGGGAAAGCATAATTTTTTATAACTTTTTTAGTAAAAAAAAGATTAAAGGCTTACATAAACATTTTTGTTGTAAAAAATGTAGAGCTCAACATTGAAATTAATTTTTTCCTTGCAATTCAAACAAAATGAAGTCAAACAAGCTCTTTATTAGGTAGTTTCTTGATTGTATTATGCCATTTTTCCCTTTTTAATTAGCAAAGGCATATATGCTTGTCAAATTTCTATCCCACTTGGGTTTTTTGTTTGGACTTAAAATACAAAGAAACGAGTAACAAAATAATTGCTACACAAGTGAACAATGAGGCGGGCACACAATACTCTCTCCTGGGCTTCAGGGCTTCATCTGGAATTCCTCACTTCAATGGGTATCCTTCATTCTGGGAAAACGAACAATAAAGTTCTCGTTCTCCGGAAAAGCAGACGCAGGATAACGAATTTACCAAATATGCAAATCGAATTACTAACAAGTGAGCAATATGCGAAAGGAATTTCGTCATTTCGCGCATGTTAATTAAAAAAGAACCAACTAAACTATGCATGAAGGTATGCCAATGCATGCCACGAAACAAAACTAATCAAGGAAAAAATTGTATGCAAAGGAATGTCTTTACTGCACCCCGAAAAAAAAAAAAAATATATATATATGAAATATTTAAAACGGAAGGAAAAAGTTTTTAATAAAAAGCAATTCGAAACATTTCTGCACTTTGACAGCAGCAACATGAAATTCAAAAGCAGCAGCAGCTACAGCGACAACTGCCGCAGAGAGGAGCGAGCTCCAAGCGACGCAAGCCAGGATCCGGGGGAAACGGAGGTCCTGCCGGAGCAGCAGGAGCAGCAGCAGCAACAGCAGGCTCTGGTCCTGTTGCGGGACCGGCAACAGTGCGGCGACAAGTTTCTTGGGGCCCGCCAATCGTGGCCGAAACGGATGTGGACTTGGCCAGCAATTCAAACTCAAACTCGAGCTCCAGCAATGGTAATCGCAAGGCGGGCAAGCAGAATGGCTACCATGGCGTCAATAGACGGGCCACAACGACCAGGAACTGATGGAAGGCGAAGCGAATGCAGAAATTTTTGCCAGCAAAAAATATATGTATAAAAGCATAAATATTTAGGCGAATTGATGGCAAGACAACAACAACAGAAGCCGAGCTGAACAAACAAAGCACCAGGCAGCGTGGCAGCCGAGCTGAGAGCCGAAAACAAAAGCAATTTGTATAAATAAAAGACAAAGTCAAAGTGCGACAGAGACAAAGGCAAAACAAATAATATAAATTGAAAAGAGGAAAGTCCTTGGATTGCTGTATAAGGAAAACTGCCTGCCCATCGACATGAATATTCCTCAAAAGTGCGGCAGAACGAACTTTCTTTCCTTGCACATAAATTCTGAAATGCAAGCAATTTGGTTAAATATGTCATGCTCTTGGCTTGGAATTTAAGACTTTGGTTTAAAAACGATTTGAACGAAAAACCAAAAAGGATACATTCTTTGCAAAACCGAAACTATGCTTAGAATTAGTTAGATAAACGATACATGTTTTTGATTTCATTTAAAAGTTAAGGTTTTACGTAGAAGATATCTTTATGAATTAAGAGAAATACTAGGATAGCTGTGAATCTGCATTGCTTAAGAATTCATTTGAGAGTATTTTTGATAAGACAAGAAGATAAAATAAATAAAATACAGGACAGGAATACAATTTCCTAGCAAAAATCCATTCCCAACTCATAAACTTAAATTTAAATTGATACCTTTTAAACTTAAGTTGCAAATTGCTTTTGTACATTGTTTTTTTGAGCGAAAACTTGCCTCCATTAAGTTTTAAGAACTGCACAACTTTCATTCTTTTCCCTTTCCGCACATTTCCTTGATATTTTTTGTTCGCTTTTTGTAAATTTTCATTCTTTTGCTGTGTGATATACGAAGGTAATAAAAGTTCTTTGGGCAATGAAGCCAACTGAGGGCGAAATGAGAACACAACCTTAACTTGTTTCATATTAAACGATGAGAAATTACCCAGAATAACTCGCCCATACATCAATTCATTTAAATGCGTTTATTAAAAAACTTTACCCCCGGACAAACTGCTGACGACACGCCAGAGGAGCGGCGGCATCATCGAGATTGACGCCGCAACAAGGAGCAGGCGATGAAGTCGGGAAGATGGAAAAAGAAAAGCGCACATAATGGCACTCCAATATAGTGTGGGAGTGGGGGAAAACGGGGGTTAATGTGGGGGAAATGTGGAGAAAATGGGTGTATATATAGTGTGTATATTATGGGGCCAGCGCAGAGAGTGGCTTTTATCGGGGGAGTTGCTGGCCAACAGCTTGTTAGTGGCTTTGTTGGTCAGTACTTTTAACTAATGTGCTTTGTGCGACCACAGAAAATCTCAAGTACTCATACGCGCACACATGCACTGGATCTCTCACATATTTGATGTACTTAACGTGGGCACTGGGAGAAAAATAGTAAACTAAGAGGTTGAATTTATAGGGTCACATTAATGACAGCCTGAATTAATGTAACGGAAACCACCTGCTGTATTATTCTTCTAGGGAAACGATACATATGTTATCTGGCACATAATGGTTTCCCGGTTTCTGTGAATTAAATCAAGTTTGTTAGCCCTTGACTAAACCTCCATTTCCATAATAAAGGTCAATATTATCTACCGATAACGATATTATTTAATATTAATTTTCGGTGATAAGAAAATAGTTTTCAATAGGGGAATGTCTTTTTACTTGAACTAAAATACAAACAAAATATAAAAATCACAGGTGATGGGTTAAAAATGTTATTGAATATTAATTTGTAGTGATAAGAAATAAGTTTTAATAGGAAAAGTTAATTATATTCGATTTAAAGTGTGGTAATCGAATAATACTATAAACAAAACAAAAATGTTTGTCTGCGTTATACCTCCAGACAACTTCTTCAATATCAGTGTAATTTCTCCCAGTGCACTTCTCCCCAACTCCCCTCAGCTTGAAGGGTGCCAGCGTAACCGCAAAGTGTTTGTACGAGGAGAAAAGGGTGCTCACACACATAGTCATTGCTAGTCTGGCCCTGGGATTCCCTTGAGCTCCTTCAGTTTTGGCTGCTGCTTGCATAAAATAACCGCATAAAATGTCGTTAAGTATAACGAAATTGAGTCGGCACATAAATTCAGATTATGAGATTAAAATGTTGTGATTTTCGCACATACACAGGAGCCGGAGCCGGAGCCTGAGCCAGAGCCAGAGCCAGAGCTGGAGCCGGCGAAGAACACAACCCTTTTCATAATGAAACCCCAAAAGCGAACGCCAAATATTCCGGATGGTAAATGCCCTGAATACAAGCATTGGTAGCCCCCCGGTAGCCCCATCAAAAGTGGCAACAACATCAACAGCAGTCAAGCCAATGTAATGAGTTTATATCGCCCTTTTGCCCTTAGGCATAAATTTATGAAAAAACAACAAAGGGCGTGGCACAGTGGAATGAATCCAGAGATGGGATTATTTAAATTGGGAAAATGTAAAGCTATAGTCGAAGACTGGCTCTTAATAATTTATACAAGCTTTTAAGTAACATTTAACTTGTTTTTCTGATATACTTTAGATCATCTTTGATGGGAAGATACAATTGTGCATGTTTCTTATTAAATATTATAAAAAATCGCTGAAAAAATGGGTTATTTTATTAAAAAACAATTAAACTGAGATGCATACGTATATTTATATTTTTTTCTAACAAAATTCTTACCTAAAAGCCCCGGAGAATATATTTTAGTGGCAAAAATTATTACATATTAATTTAAATATTTTTTAAAATAGGGTATCTTATAAAGAAACGATTTAATTGCGATATAAAAATATAATTCGAGGTCTTTAATGTCTTTCTTAAATGGAATTTTTTATAAAAATCCCTAAAAATATATTGGAAGTCATAAACATTATGAAACGTCTATGAAATTATATTGTTAAGGAGCCTTTTTTTATAAAGAAACAATTTAATTCAGATTTTAACATATATTCCAAGGCTTCAATTGTCTTTTTTAAAATAATGTTTATTTAAAAACTCGAAAATATGTTAAAAGTGATACAAATTTGAAAAAATAGTAGAATTCATAAAAATCATAAATAATTATTTTAAAATTGCCTTCTTAATAATGAAACAATTTAATTGAGATGCATTTATCGCATTTTAAAATAAAATTCTCAATTTAAACCCCTGAAAAATATATTGAAAATGACAAAATATCTTACAAACCACTGTGCTTCAGTCGAATAATAAAGAAGTTGCGGTTGTGGCCGGCGATCAAAGTCAAATATTTGGCTTGGCTGTTTACAAATTGGGTCAGCTGGTCATTTGTGCTGGCCGTGGGCCATACGGAGACCCCTCTTGGCCGCCCCTGGCTGGCTGCTGTTTTCCAACCCCTCATCAAAATGTAAAATTTCCCAAAATAGAGTGAATCTCGGGGAAGGGCTATCAGCTGTCGTGGCTTCATTATGACGCTAATTGCCGGCATCGCTGGCCAAAGGACGAAGCCAAAAGGATTAGCATCATGCAAAGTGAGAGGAGAATCGATGAGACCGCAGAGCAGAATCGGAACGTGGCAGGACGAGCAAGAACATGCGAGAACAGGACCATCAACGGTCTCGTGTCCCATAAACAGTTTAGTTCGGACCTAATCCCCGGCTGTATATCCGGATTAGCGGCCCAGAATGCGAGCTATTTTTACAACTTGGCCGCACTTTTTAGGTAATGAATGGGATTACATTTTTTTAATCCACTGCCAGCCGCGAGCTGTAAAAAATCTAGCCGAGAAAAAAAACAAAATTCAGGTCAGATCACCCGATTGACCTGCGAATATGGGTCTCATGAATGGGCAGGTCAGAAAAAAATTGGGTATAAATTAGCGCTGAGTTTCTGATGCAACCAGCAAACGCAGTTCAGCAGTCCAACAGCCAAGATGTGCCAAGTCCAGCAAAAGAATGCATCCCAGCCAGCCAAGGACTCAGCTCAAAGTTCAGGGGACTCACCGCCGCGCTCTCCCACCGCCGCCTATGCAATGTTTCTGCACCGCGAGGAGCTGAGACGTCGAAAAGTCCACGTGTCTCGGGTGTCCGTGACCAAAATTCACCTGACCAGCGAGTTGATAGCAAAAACTAAGCAGAATATACGCCAGTGCAGCTTCGAGGATCTGGAGATCCTGGCCCGGGAGACGCTCTTCAAGAAGAGCCTGCAGCGACATTTGCATTATCGGAAAATGCAAGTCCAACAATGGATGATGAACAAAAAGAAGCTGCCAGCCAAGAAAGCCAAATAAGAGAGGGACAATGAGTTAATTAAAAAAAATTTAATACATAAGAACAGCAAACGTGATACAATTAAGAGTTACTCTATAAATTGAATATATTTAGAAATATTAATAAATTAAATAATTGCAAAGAACGAACATTTAAGTTGAGACTAAAACAGTTTTTGTAGAAAAGGGACAACTATTTAAAGCTAAACCTTAATTCAATTGAAAATTGTACACATTAAAATGAAACTAATTTGAAATGGAAAATATAACTATAACTCGTTTACTCATCCGCAATTCTTCCGAATAAAATATCTCCGATCCCACTGAAGATTATGTTTGAAACAAAACTGAAACTTAAATTAAACTTCAGTCATTTGTTATGGGAAAGCAACAAGGCAAACGTAAACTTCCACTCACTTTCCCCGGCAAAAGTGCAATTTTCCATTTAAATATTTGATTATGTGTCCGTTGTCCTCAGCTCCAGGACCCCAGTAGAGGGGCGACCTGTAATGGGTGTAAAAACAAATTTACACATGATTACCAGAAAACCCGGTCGGCAAAACTGCGAACATTTAATACAACTCAAACAAAATGGTGCGTTGCATAAATTTGAACAGGCAGCCGAGGCAGAAGCAGCAGCAGCGCTCTCCTCGTTGGTTGTAGAAAAATTTCTGCCTTTTTAGACTACATAAATTTTAATTAAATGTCACTCATACGCCATGTACGCCGAGCGCAGAGACTGCCTCTGTGTGTGTGCGTGCATTTGAGTGCTGAAGCTGGGTCTGTGCGAGTGTGAGTGAGTGTCTGAGGGAGCCTGGCGACAAATGAATGCACATGGAAGTGGCGCACGAATTACAGTTTATTGAACAGCAGCAGGAGCTGGAACAGGACCAAGGAAGAAGGCCACAGGACAAGGGACTGGAGCGGAGCTCATCGAGAGCGAAGCTCGAAAACAAAACAGAACACCAAGGAGCAGCTGGGAATTTTTAAAATTTAAGTAGCACTTAGCTAAGAATAGTTTCGGGGACATTCTCGAAAATTAAAAACAGGAGGTTGTCCTTTTTTCTACAACATATCAGATAATTAAATGGAATATATGTGGTGAGAACTTGAAGCTCAAGTTGGAAAACTTAATAGGCTTCGATACAAATATAAATATATGGATAATTAGGAAATTATCAGTACAAATACCAAACAAGAAGGAGCTTAAGTTGCACGTTATCCAGTCGTAATTTTATTTAAATTCAAAATAAATAAATATTTTATAAAATACTAGCGTACCCTGTGCACACTTCGTAGTGCATTAAGGAAATAAAATTGAAACAAAAGCAAAAAATGAAAAACCCTGATTTTATAAAGTGAAATGAAAAACAATTTTATTGAAGTGCTGTATGGTACACAACGTTCTTTGTTTTTGAATTTGTATTGCTAACGAATACATAGAGAACAGATGGTTTTCCAACACGTGAACATGCAACATAAAGTTGTCCATGTGAAAACACTGGATTCTCTAAATTCACACCACAAATTCCCAACGACTGGCCTTGTGCCTTATTGATAGTAACAGCAAACGCGAGGCGCACTGGAAATTGCAAACGCTTAAACTCGAAGGGCATATCAGATGATTTCATTGGAATTCGTGGTATCAATACATCTTCACCTTTGAATTTGCCAGTTAAAATAGTTGCTTCGATCACATTTGCCATTAACTCTTTAACTGCGAGTCTGGTTCCATTACATAAACGCGGCTGATTGATATTACGCAACATTATTATAGTAACACCAACTTTCAATTGTAAATTATGAGGTGGTAATCCAGGAAATTCCAAAGAATTCAAAAATTCAGTTGGATATTGAACGACATCTTCTTCCTCGATAACCGTATCCAATGACTTGTACGAAATCAATTCGCCAGGAATTTTTGATTGTATGACTAAGTTCAATTCACTGACGTCTTTGTTTTTCGCAGCTAAAATTGCTCTTTCACCTAACCAAGTATGGCATTTATAATGTTGTGCTATGTTTGGAAGAACACTTTCAATCAATTCATCCATGGATTAGCAAAACGGCAAAAATCATTAGGCAACGTTATCAATCCATTTTCATCGACTGACATAGCACCATTTCCAATTTTTAACAATTGCTTGGAGAATGTATCAGCAGATGGATCATTCTGCAACTGAACACGAACATTGGTAGTTAATTTCAATGTTTTGACGTTTCAAGCAAGCATTAATCTCATCAGCAGGTGTTGATTTCGGAATGACTGGCAATGTTTGTCGAAAATCACCAGCCAATAAAATCAATGCGCCACCAAACAACTCCGCATTACCTCGAAGATCTTTCAAAGTTCTATCCAATGCTCCGACTGATTTCTTGTGTGCCATCGTACATTCATCCCAAATAATAATGGAGCATTGCTGCAATACTTTAGCTGTGCCAGATCCCTTTGATATGTTGCACGTTGGAGTTTCATTCCCTTGATAATTCAATGGTAGTTTCAAAGCAGAATGAGCCGTTCGACCGCCATCCAATAACGTAGCAGCTATACCGGAAGAAGCCAATGCCAATGCAATTTTACTTTGAGAACGCATTGTTGCCAACAACAATGATATCAAAACCGTTTTTCCAGTTCCGCCTGGAGCATCCAAAAAATAAAATCCACCAACACCACTTGTAACAACTTGCATGATCTTGTCATAAGCGATTTTCTGTTCAGCATTCAATTTCGTTAGATTTGCTTGCACAAATGCATTCAATGCGTTTCGGTCGTACTGTTGTTCACGTTGCAATTCTAACTCGAGTAAATCGCGTATTGATCGATTAGGAGATTTGTATGTGTGTATGCGTGTATGCGTGTATGCGTGTATACGGGCGAAGTAGTGTTCGCTTAAACGTTCATAACTTACGAACCAAAGCACATACAGGCATCGTATATACATACAAACCACCGTATTGATACCACCTTTCAAACAAAAAAAAATTTTTGAAATCGGTCAACGCACTGAGCCTAACACTGGCTACAAACACTTTTGGCGTTTAATTTTTATATATATAGATATATGGAATTTTTACCGCTTAAGTGAAATTTATATATAATATAGGAGTCAGTTATATAAATAATATATATATTTTTTTCAAATCAAATTTTATCATTTGAAATTGCAAATGGAATTTCAACTCCTTAAATAAATTAAAATATTTTCAAAGCTTAAATTAAATATAAATATTTGTTGGATCAATTTTGCCAAATACATTTTCACTGCCTAAATTAAATATAAACTATTAACGGAAATATTAAATTGATTGCATTTTTATCATTTAATCGAAACCTGAACATGTTTAAGAATATAGTTTAAGGATAAAATTTTCACTGATTAAAAAATATATAAATATGTTCATGAAGTTGTTTTGCCAATTTAACTTTCCCCTCTTAAATGAAACATCAATTTATTAGAGACGATATTTTAACAATTGAATTTTCACTGCCTGAATGATATATAAAACAAAACAAAAAAACTCCTTTAAATATATTCGAGAAAATATTTAAATGATTGAATTTTAATCGCTGCAATATAAATATATTAAAGAATACTTTTTGATGATTGAATTTTCACTGCTTCGATGAGATATAAATATCCATTTGAATTTTCACTGCTTAATTAAGATTTTATTAAATTATAGAACATAATTGTATTCTACACCGAACATCGACTCCAATCCAATTACAAAAAATTCAAAGTCAGCAGCCAATTGCCGTGGTTGGTTTACCAGCTTGCTCTAATTATTTTTCCGCTGATTTTTGTCGACTTTTTTGAGTTTCTAGTTCCGTTTTGTTGGTTTCCAGGGGTGGTGGCATTTTCCCTTTTCGTGCACTTCCCTCATACAACTTTTATAGCATGCATTATTCATGTTCTACAACAATTGCTTTGGTCCGGCAGCGGATGATGATGCTTCCTCCCACTGTACCCAGAGCTGTGGCATGGCCAGTCCCTGGGCTTAATGAAAAGCCATCGTGGCATCAACATCATCTTCCGCTGCTGCTGCCACTTGCCACTTGAAACTTTTTCAATAATTTTAACATATGTATGCGTTCTCTCTCGGCTTTCTTGATAAATTAACTCAAGTGCACAATGAAGTGTTTATTGTGCTGGAAAAAAGTTTTTTCGGCCGCCTCGCTCAACTTGAGGCGTTGCCAGGAAAGGAAAAGGAGCGAACGGAAGGAGATGTGTGTTTATATATACTTTCGATTTGGCCATCATGACAGAGTCAGAGTTGGCAAAAATATTTAGATATTAATAATTATATAATTAATAGTTAGAGGTTCTTCTTTTTATATTTAAATTTCCCTTTTAAATTGCCTTATTTTATTTAACAAGAAAATTAAACTTGATGCTTTGATCTCTGTAATTTAGCATTTTTACCTTGGCTTTACTTATGGAAAATTCAATTTGAGCCACTACACATTTAATTTAAATGAATATATATTTAATTCTAAACCATTAAAATTTTCATTAAATAGCCAAATTCCACAAAATATCCAAAAGGCCAGTACTATAAAGTAGGCAGAGCAGAACGTAATCGTCATGGTGGCTTAAAGCAATTTGTTATTAATTTCCGCGTTGAAAAGTTGAAAAAAAAGACCAAACTTTTTCCTTCTTTTGTTTCGGCTCTTTTTCGCATTTTCCCCTCTCGCGTTCCGCAGCTTTTCCTTTACCTCGCTGTCTCAATGCCACTTGGCATTCATTTAATGCGAAAAGTTATTGTCGTTTTTTTCTGACTGTTGTTGTTGCTGCTGTTGTTTGTCGCTTTGTGTGTGTGTGTGTGTTGCCACATTAAAACATGGCCCATAATGGTTAACAAGGCATTTGCTTGTTGACCATCGACCAAATGAGCAGCAAAACTTGTGCTTACATTGTTCAACATGTGTAATAAATATATTTCCACCGCGTGCCGCCGCCACGGCCACTGCCGTCATCCTTCCAAAGTGCGTGTCTGTATGTGTGACATTGTGTCTGTAGTTGTTGCACGGAAAATAAATATGTGTGTTTAAGAATGCATTCAATTTGAAATTTTTTAAACAAAGGAATAATAATAATTATTATAATTATAATAAACTTAATATTTTTTATAATTTTAATAAACTTTTATAATTACCTTCAGTCACGGAGCAATGAGGAGGTCGAATATGTCATGTCCGTCTGTCCGTCAGTGTGTCTGTCCTTATGTCATATAAGGCACTATACGGTTACAATAAATAACCTTTTATAGTTATTTTTATAAATATTTATTTTAATACAATGCAACGATAATATAATAATCAATAAAGTAATAACTTTTTTTGTAATCTCGTGAAATCGTAATTTCCGCTTCCTTGTATTGTCAAATTGAATATGCGAAAAATACTTAAAATGCAATTATCATTATTAACAAAATAAAAAAAATTATATTTGTTTATTTATCAATAATAAAGCTATTTCAACTATTTCATTCATTCATCGATAATAAAACTATATTGAGAAGAATAAATTTAAAATAAAGTGATAGGAGCTTAAAGAGACAACTTAAAATATCCCAATTATTTAATGTTTACCTTTTAAAGTATTTTTCCCGTGTGCCGCGCCAGGTAATAAATTGGAATATTCCTGCCTAGGTATGATGATGACTTGGCAAAGTACGAAATACAAACATATTTGAAATGCAAGCGCCGCGGCGTATGCAATGAAAAATGTCAGAACAACAATGTTAATATGGCTGCCAAAGGATTCAAGGGAGCTGCTCGGTGGGCGTACTTAAACGGGGGCGTGGCCCATCGCGGGGGGAGGGGTTCACCGAGAAGTGTGTCAGTGTGTGAGCTGCATGAAAGTGCAAGTTTTGCTTATTGTTTCTGCCCGCTGCCGTTGTAGCTGCTGCTGCTCCGCCAGTAACCTTCAGCCAAGAACAATAAAATTGCGAAAAAAAAAGAAAAACTGGAAAAATGAAACTGAAATGGGTCCCTAGCAAATGGAAAACTATGAAAAGCGACGGCAGCAGGGAATGCCAGGGAAAAATAACATTTTAAATGCGTTCTCCATACCCAAATTGCATAAAGTTTGACAGCTTAATGATGAGCTTGGATCAGGATTTACATTAAGGTTTAAAGCTTTTTTTGGGGGGAATTTGATATCATTTTTTATAATTAATTGCTTAATTTATAGCTTATTGATTATTTTATTGTTAATTATTATTTTTGTACTTTAGAATTTCTTATAAGTAAACTGAAAGAGTTATGCTGTTTATGTTTTTTAAGAAGTATATGAGTTGTAGACCCTTAGAAATACTTTTTTTCATAAAGAACTTACCATTAAAATAAATATTAAAAAATCTAGATTTTTTATTCCCCATTTTCCTTAATCTAAAGAGCATTCCCCAGTCGTTAAGCCACATACTCCTCTCCATTCTATTCTCCAGATGGGAGTATGTAAATGCATCGCAGTCGCTTGGCCAACACACATTTGCACTTGACTGAAACGCGTTAGCTGCTTTCCTTGCAGTTGATTTTTGGGCTGGTGCCACGCCTCCCAGCCCGGGGGAATAGATGGGCGGTGGTATTGGGGATCGGGGGATTGTGGATTTTAGATTTTCGGTAGATGAGGCACAAGGTACGAGAGCCATGCGGCTGCCACACAAAATGCTGGGTAGTGACTGGCGGGTTTCGTGTTACCAAGACACCAGCCGGGGGACCGTCGGTGCGTCATTGTTGGCCAAGAGACCTTGGGGCCAAGCTTAACGGGCAGCAAAATGGATTTTGGACCAGGTCCAGGCATGCTCCAGAATCCAGAATGCAACACAAAAGCACTCACATCCAAGATACACTTGCAAAGTTTACTACACTTGCCTTGAAAATGTTTAAAGTCCTTTTTAATTTATGGTTAAATTTAGTAAAATTTAATTTTAATAATTTTAGATTTTCTTAGATTTTTGGAGTCCCAACTCTGTAAAGTGAAAGCAGATTAACTTAATGCTCAAGATTATTGTAAATATTTTGCATAAATTTTTTAAAAGCAAAAATTTATTATGCTCTTGATACAAGAAACTTAAAAATACGTATAAAAACCCGTAGTTTTTTGTTTAATAATAGTTCATCTTACGTTCATAACGAACTACGAAATATCCTCTTCACTTCAGCTAATAAACATTTATAAGTATAATAAACAAAACACTAAACACTCAACTTGCCTCGGCTTTTAGGAAGTGCATTTAGTGCTGAAATTTTATAGGTGTACGCACACTTTCATGTCAGGTCCCGTGCATTTATATTAACAACATAAAGAGCCAAGTCACGACAGGTGCCAAAATCCTGAAGAAAAAAAAACAATGCGAACCAAAAAACACTTTTCCCTGGACCAAAGCTTGAATATCCCGCCGTACCCCTTCTGACCCTCTCTCAAAGCCTTTAAATAATTATAAAACTTTATCTCTTCTCTGGACACGAACCCAACCCGCCACACACAACCTCTCACTGTCCATTGAACGTCACTTTGACTAAAGCCAAATAGAATTAAACCCTGAAAAATATTTGATCTAAATTCCCGGACCTTTCCACGCTCCGCCAAACTCCATGTCCCGGTGCCATTTTCATGCCCAATCTCCCCCAGAAAGCGCAGCAGCAGCAGCAGCAGCAGCAGCCGCAGCAGCGACACAAATCCCGCCACAAAGCGCCCGATGACACAGAGGATCCCAAGCAGCGGGAGCGTCAGTCCTTTGATGTAGCCACAAATGCCGATGCTCGAACAGGGTCCACCCCGCCTCGAACACCCCCAAACTCGCCGCGGCTGGTGGAAAAGCTGCCGCCCCCTTTGGTGCCTCGGCGACGACGGCCCTGCCCCCCAGCGCCGCCACCGATTTTCCTGGAAAACTCACTGCAGCAGCGTCAGTTCGCGAATCCAATTAGTTACTTGGGGGGACCGCGACTGCAGCCGCGCAGTAATCGCAGCAGCATCGACTCGATATTATCGCTGGATTAGCGGCCCAGCCAGTTTTCCACCGCCCAATCCTCGCCGACGAGTCAACTGGCGGGACGGAAAATGGAGAAAAGTGGGTGTCTTGGCTACCCGTCCCTCCCCCAGTGGATTCTGTTCCTGTTTGCCACAACCTCAAGCTATGAAGTCTAGTTGCAGTTAGAAAGTTTAAACCAATGTTAGATAGAACAAGTTAAAAAATAAATAAATCAATTTGTTAAGCTGAAATTTATAATTGAAATTGTACAGATTTAACGGTAGGTATACAGTATATATATTATAAATAGTAAATAAGCAAATAAAAAAAACTGCAGTCCAAAACAGAGAAATCAAAAACGATCGTTAAATGAGTGAAAAAATTAATATAAAAATGAATGTACCTTGGCTATTTTTTAGCCTAAACGCTTATACCGTTAGTTATGATACTTATATTGTTTAATTCATGTTTTCAAAACTTTTCAAGCTTTCCGAAAGTTAAATTCTCGACCCTAAATACTTAATTTATTAATAGTTATGAATCGATTTTTCATGTACGTATTGTCATGCTTTATTATTACTGCTATATAATTTATGCATAATGACATTTAACAAAGGTGAGCCATACGTAATACCTGTTCTTAATCGAATTAGAACCTAGAACCTTTATAAGGTCTCGTTCCAATAGCCTCCGCAAAGTTGACCGTTAGCCTTCAAATGAAGTTCTTGAGTAAGTAGAGTATCCCAAAGGAGATAATTTCAAAACGATAAGCCCAAGTACACCATTCGCAGCTCTTACCTTTCTGGCCACTGCAGTGGCTGGATTCCATCAAGAGTTCCATCGTTATTTAGGCCAAATTCATAAAAATAAGAACCTAATTGGATCCTCCTATGCGGCGGAGATGGCCTTAGGCATGCTTGCCGCTGGGGCCGGAGGGGAGACGGCCGAGGAACTATGGAAAGCGATGGACTTAAACAGCCAAGAGGATATGGAGGAGAAGTTCGAGGGCATCCTAGGCCTGCATCCCCATACCCTCGAAGTGAATAACTACTTATTTGTTAACAGCGAATACACGGTGTTGGAGTCATATAAAGACCAGATCGGCGAGCACTTCGAGGGCACAACCGATTACCTCGACATGGCCGACTCACAAGAGTCCTCTCTTAAAGTTAACAAATGGGTGAATGACCGAACTCATGGCAGGATCCAGAAACTAGTTTCACACATAGGACCTAACATCAACGCAATACTGATAAATACGCTGTACTTCAAAGGCGAGTGGGCCAATATGTTCAATCCGGAATTAACCGAACAAGAGCAGTTCCATGTGTCGGCCACAAGAAGTGTCCCCGTCCAGATGATGTCAATGCGAGGCAGGTTCCTGGCAGAATGGTTGTTCAATTTGGATGCCAAAGTTATTGAGTTGCCGTTCAAGAAGGAGGGTCTGGTGATGCTCATCTATCTGCCCAACAAGCTGGGCGGTCTCAAAGAGTTGGAGGAAAGAATTCAGGACTTTACGAGGCCCAAGGATCATCAGTTTGTAAATCTGAAGCTTCCAAAGTTCAGAATCTCAACTAAAACCAAACTACAGCCGGTTCTCAACCTTGTGAGTGTGCTCTGTGTGAAATTTTAGGTATTTTAATTTCTTTTCTATATTTTTGTGCAGCTTGGCGTCCAAAAGGTATTTACGCCTGCAGCGAACCTGAGTGGCATCGTGCAAAATTCTAGCAACTTCTATGTCGATGATATAGTACAGGACGCATTCATTGAGATCTCGGAGAGCGGCGCTGAGGTAGCGACTGTCACAGGTAATTAAGCCGACGAAAGACTTCAAAATTAATATGGTATTGTCTTATATGTTTATATAGAGTATACATATATTCAAGGGCCGTAGTATCCTATTTTAAATCAACATTCCTTTCCTTTTTATTTAATCTGTAGAAGTACGGAGTACTCCAACGCTGAATATTATAGCCAATGCCCCATTTGCCTACGTTATTCGGGACGCAAACGAAGTTTACTTTCAGGGCCATGTAACTGAGCCTCAGTGGAATTAATGACACTCCTGGCATTATTTGTATTTTAATACACAAATTAAAGTACTAATGTATAAAACACACAATTAATTTTCGTATATAATTAATCTCGTTATGGACAAAGGGGAACGAATAGGTACTACAACGAAAATATATGAATAATAAAAACAGAAAAGTCCGGATGTATGGTATAAATATTTATTGGATTAGATTAGTTTCTGCGTGAATCGCCACATGGGATCGCTTAGACGTAGGTATATCCTTCTGATTTTTTTTACTTTTTGCTTAACTTACACAATTACAATAAATTGTATTTTAGCTTACGAAAAGTTCAAGTCCCGCCCGCTGATTACTGATTTTCCCCCGGGAAAATCAATGGAATACGGCTCTCGATCGATCGCGTGGATGGTGGGGCTGATGTCACATGCTGACTGCGATCATGATGGGATGGATTGACGGGGCCAGGGCTCAGGAGATGTGGTCGGGAGACGTAGTTTGAGGTGGGGGAGAGTTCAAGGGTCGCTAGGTAAAATCCGGCGGCTTGTACTTCGGCGGTCGCTTAATTGGCTTCTATAACCAATTGCGGCCGCCACGTCATATGTTGTTCTCCTTGGCCCCCTTGGCCCCGGATCCGGAATTCGATCCAGTGCCGGATCCCGCATTGGTAGTCGCTCCCGCATCGTTGTCGCTCTTGTTGTTGCTGTTATTGTTGCTGTTGCTGTTCGTGTTAGAGGCAGTGGATTCCTCACCATCGGCTCCATCTCCTGAAAAAAAAACGTAGAGATTGTTAGACCCTGTACTTCTTTATATCCGTTTGTGTTCTCTCACCCTTCTCCTTCTCGTCCTTTATGTCGCTGGACGTCTCTGAGGAAGCCTTGTTGCTGTTGGTATCCTTGTCCAGGCGCGGCCTCTTCCTCTGCCCCTTGTACGTTCTGTTGTCCCGGCGTCCGCCCTCGCCCTCATCCTCGGAGTCGGAGTATTCGTTCTCCGGCACAATGCGCTTGTCCTTGTCGCTCTGCGGCAGTCGTTCGTCCTTGTCAACCTTGTCCTCGTCCTCGGACTCATCGTTAATGGCGTCCTCGGGGATCGCTTGGATCTGAACGCCCGGGGCGTGAGGCAGCATTCGCAGGTTCTCGAACAGACGGTTTTTGATCTTCTCCAGGTACTCGGACGTGTTCTGATTCGTCATATTACTGGGACTGATGTGCAGCTTAAAGTCGGGCCCAAAGTACTCGAAATAATCGTTGTAGGGCAGTTCGTTGGCAATTTCCACGGCCAAGGCCACCGATGTTTCGTATGTCCAGCAGCGGGAGACGTTGCGGATGGTATAGCCGCCACCGCCGACCATCAGGAATGGCAGGTTATACTTCTTCACAAACTCCACGCACTTTCCATGGCCCTTGACGGTGAGATTGAAGCAGCCCAACCGATCGCCGGTAAGGGAATCGGCGCCACACTGCAGCACCACGGCCGCGGGCTGGAATGTCTCCATCACCTTGCTGATAATGGGCACGAAGATGCTCTCATACGCATCATCGTCCATGCCGTCGCGCAGAGGTATATTCACGGCATAATACTTTCCTTTGCCGGCGCCAATGTCCCGGAGGTCGCCGGTGCCAGGGAAATACTCTCCGTACTTGTGGAAGCTCACGGTCATCACACGATCCGTGGTGTAGAACGCCTCTTCAACGCCATCGCCATGATGGACATCAATGTCGATGTAGAGAACACGCTGGTGGTATTTCAGCAACTCCAAAATTCCCAAAACGATGTCGTTCACATAGCAAAACCCGGAGGCCTCCGATTTCTTGGCATGATGTAGGCCGCCGCCCCAGTTGATGCATATCTCCGAGGCCTGCTTGTTCAGCTTGACAGCGGCAGCCACGGATCCGCCGGCGGAGAGCTGACAGAACTCGTAGAGTCCGTCGAAGACGGGACAGTCCTCGCCCACGTTGAAGCGCTGCATCTGCTTGTTGTACTCGGAAATGTTGTCCGGACGGATGGAGCGCAAGAACCGGACGTACTCGTCCGAATGGAACTTGGTCATCTCATCGGCAGTTGCCTTATGGGGTCTCTGGAAAATCAAGTTTTGTTAGTAAAAAATTGGACAAATGGAGACAATGTCTCGGAGGAAAACTTAATCACTTACGTAAATCTCCATTTTCCGGTAGAGCCCATAGTTGAGCAGCAGGTTGTGGGTCATGCGTATGCGGTGTGGCTTCATGGGATGGCCCTGGCCATAGTAGTAGTTGCCAATGTCGCCTGCGGATCAAAAATCACAAGTATTAGTCACTTGAAAAAAGTACACTTATTTGCCACGCTATGCAAAATATAATTTTTACGGCCACTGTCGGCGCGGCGTCTCTGCTAGAAGTACACTTTGCCCGAACGACCGCAGCGGTCGCACTTTCGCCCTGAACAAAAGCAACAAGAACAGGGTGGCGGAAAGAGAGACCTACAGGTACATACACGCACACGCACACATCGGCACTGCGGACGTTCACGAAAAGTGCGCTGTGGTAACAACGCGCGCGTACAGTCGGCATAAAACTAGAAATCTGCGAAAATGCCATTATCTGACGCCGAACGATTGCGGAAAAAACGGAAGCCGGGTCTGCACACTATAAATTTTGCCTTGTGGGTGATTAGTCCATCCCGCGGCGTTCTTGCACAATATATTTGATTAAAACTTACTGTCATAGTAATAGCAGACGCGTTTTTTGCTGTGAGACTGCATTTTTTTGTGTTTTTCTGGGTCCTAATAACCCTTGAAATAGATCCGGCGGGTGGGAGCCCTCTGAAAATCCCTTTCTTCGGTGCGGTTCTGCGTTTCGGCAATTGTAACAGGAAAATTCATCCGCCGCGTAGCCCGTAAACAGTTTATGACGTTTTTCTGTTTCCCTGCTTTATACCGCAATTCCGGCCAGCAACCAGTGTTGCCAGGTGACGAGCGCCCGTATAGCTAGATTTGTGAAAAAAAGCTAAGACAAGATTTATTTAGAAATCAATTCACGATCATATGAAACGCACATGACCATCGGAAAAAAGGAACAAGCTCCGATATTTTCATGCCATAAAGCATATTATTCGTACAAAACAAAACATACTTAAAGATAGAATATGCTTGATGAAATAAAATAAGCTATATTTAAGGCTATACAGTTTAAAATATGCTAAAACTAGCCTGTAAAAAGCTAAACTGGCAACATCGAACAACTCCCAAATCGAACCAGCTAGCCGCTAGTTTGCAATTTATCCAACATTTTGCCTTAGAAAACAGCCAGATATAGCGGAGTAAAAGTTAAGATGGCAACACTGTTAATAATATATAAATGTTCAAAGAAAATCGCAATGGGCCCGCAGCCTTTTCCGCTGATAATGTTTACGATCAACAAAAGGCGCAAAATTGGCCACTTTCGGGCTTCTGGGCACACTAATACGCTCGAGACCCACGCTCACAGATTCTCAAAAGACTGGCAGCGCTGGCCGCTAGAGCCTTGCCAGACTGTACGGTCTCGAGAGCATTTAGCTAACAGCTTAGCTATAGCTGATTATTTAGCTATATAGCTAGCAAAAATATCGAAAGTGTGACAGTAATCTGGGCGATAAAATAAATCATCGAAAGACGAACTGGAAAAGGAACAGTGTTGCCAATTTAGCTATTTCCCCACTATATCTGGCGGTTTTCATAAGCAAAATGCGGGATAAATTGGAAACTAGGTGGCTAGCGGGGAATATAGCTTTCTTTAAAGCAAAAAGCATTTTATTTTAGCTTTTTAAAAACATCACGTTTTACTACGAGAGCCTTTGGCGCTCTAGCTCTCTCTCGCTTGCTTTTGTGTTCATATTCTGGGCAAAACATATGTTTGTCAGCCACTGCGCTTGATCACACCGTATTGCCATTTTAAATGTTTTGATGGTAAGAAATGAACCTTAGGATCTTTGCGAAAAAAATATTTAAGTTACAGCCGTGTACCTAAAAACCGATTATTTTGCACTTCGAGGTTTAAGTATTTCCAAAACCTGATGTATAAAACATTTTTCAAGGGACGAATTTGAGCATAGAAACCCTTTAAGTAACCATAATCCGTTTCTTGGTTTTGAAATGTTGTAAGAATTTATTTAAGGATGTGGTTAAGGATGTATTAAATATTCTCTAGATATTACCGAGTTTAATTATTTTTTCGTATTTATTTTTTATGGTTAATAATATATGTCTGTAATGATATAAAATATACACAAAATTATTCTATAAAAATTAGCTGTTTTCTAAGTTTTTTTTTAATATCGTTTTTTTTACAATTTGGTTTTTTGCAAATCTAGCTTTATTTGTTATTAAAAAATGACATCACTGAAGAGGAAGAAGAAGAAGGGAGGAATATTGGACACAAAAACAATCGGCGCTACGCGGTTCGGACGCATATTCGGAGTTTTTCAGCGTGGGTGTTTTTCCTCGGTCGGCGTTTTTCGGCGGCTTACTAGTGAAAAAAAAAAACAATTGTGCACGAAGGCAACAAAGTTCAAGTGCAAAAAGCTGAATTTAAAAAAAAAATTAAAAATTCAAAACGACGACGCGTAAGTTTAACTCCAACTGTCGTGTGTGTGTGTGCGGCCGACTGGCGTGTGTGTGTACGAAAAAAAAGAGAAAGAAGTTGCCGAGCAAATGGAGTTGCAGTAGTTGCAAACATAGTCGCCCCTCTCTCTCTCTCGCTCGCTCACACATACTCGCACTCGAATGAAGAAGTGGAAAAATTAAAATCGAAATAAAGTGACAAAGCGGAGTAACCAATAATAAAGAAAATGCCAGATTAAATGAACCCGCACGCTGTGGAAATTAAATTAAAGTTAAATGGACAAATCAAATAAATCCTGCGCAGCTCTCCGTGTGATTTTTCTCTCTTTATCTTCCCCCCGCAGAACCAACGCCTCTCTTTCTGTTACTTTTTGTTAAGCTTCTTTTCCTTTTGCTGGTGTTGTGCCCGCAGGATATGTAAAACTTTTCTACTGGTGTTGAATTCTAGTTTTTTCTCATCTTTCTTATTCATTCATTTTCCAATTAACGACGAACTTTAGCGAAAGGCATAAGCAAAAAATTATATTTTATTTGTTGTTTGCAGACCGTGAATTAAAAACAACTACTACGGTGGTAGCCGCAACTGTAAATTTCGCGCTTTTAATATCAATAAAAAACCTACGGAGACCAGAAGTTAATAGTTTTGATTTATTCTAATTAAAACTAAGGTAAGTGCATAAATAAAAAAACCGGATTAGCTCCTTTTCATTCGCACCTCCTTGGCCAAGTACCGTTAAGAAGAGAAGCCAATGAACGCAAATAAGTAAACACAAAAACTAAAAAAAAAAAAAACGGGAGAGCGAGCGAGAGCAAGAGATTTGCTCTCCCGCTGCATTTCTATTTATGCTTTAACCCTACAGGCAATGCTCGATAAAAAATTCCACATAATAAAAATATATTTAATATGAAATTAAAATATTATTTATTATGTGTACTAAATGTAATTTTCCCCAAATGGTTAAACAGTGTTAGTAGAATTACATAATTTAATTAAGAATATTTAAATATTGCGGCTTTCCGAAACCCAAAAAGTTCATATAATGGAATGTTCACTTTAATCAGAGGTTACTGTAATTTTTTATTGCTCTTCTCGGCTGCTGTAAAAAGTCAAAGAGCATTTCTGGTTGTTGTTGTTAGTGCAATTGTCTTTAATTTGTTGCGAAGAAGAGGAGTTCTGGCAGGAGAGAGCGAGAAAAAGAACGAGATTACGAAAACGACGAAGAAGAAGAGCGCAGAGCAGCAAGCGTCGGCGCAGCAGCTGCGGTTCTCTCTCTTTGGCTCCCGTTTCGGAGCTGTGCGCTAATTTCGGCATTTTTGTGCTTATTTATTTACCTTTTGGTGGCTTGTTTATTAATCTTCCTTCCCCCGGCTTATCCTTCCACTCTCAATCGGTCCATGTGCTTTGAAGTTCAAGCCACAGAATTTGTTTCTGTGTTTTTGTTGCTTATCTGCTCCACCGGAGTTTTCCCCACTAACCACCCTCCTCCTTCCCTTATTCCCCCTCTGTGCCCCACAAAAACCCTTCAATTAACATTGCCGCCGTCTGTTTTCCGTTTTTTTTCGGTGACTCTTTCCCTTTTTTCAGTTTTCTCCTTTTTCACTTTGCGGCTAGCCGATAAAGATAAAAACCACAAATAGTTTGCCTCACATTTTCTTTTTACAGTGAAGTTTAGGATATGGGATATTTTACAAATATTTATGCGCACTTATTAATTTTAATTTGCATAACCTGAACCCAAAATTTACTTGTAGATATAAATTAACCTTTTAAGATTTAAAATAATATAGATTTAAATATTCGGTCTCAATTTTATATTTATGATTTAAAGAAGCAACCAATTTAAATTGTCTAATATTCGCACAATAAAAATAATACATCCGCGACAGATTTTTTTAGTTGCTTTTTATCTTTTAAAGGAGTTTGGGAGCAATACTTTGTAGTAAAAGAAAATTAAAATTTTTTTTTAACAAATTCCAAATATCGTGGGAAGTACAGCAGTAGACTTGTGAGGAAAAACTAAAAGTTAAAATTAAAAATTAAAAAGTAAGTTACACAGTTGTTAGTGAATTATATTAGATTAATCGTTATTGATTAAAGAATGATCGTTGATTAAAGAATGATGAATTTTTGTCATAAATGTAGATTAATTTTTTGTCTAAAATGTTGAAAACAGCCTAGGACATGCCCAATGCTCATGTTAAATTCATAAGTAATTTGTATAAACTGTCTTTTCATCAATAACACATGTGTGTTAATGAATTACTGATGATAGTTACTGCAGGAACATTATACGAATGGAAACTATGCCCAATCATCTTAATAATACATTTTTTAGTGTATAACACACGAATGCAATTCCACTTTGAGCACTATATTTTTAACCCTTCGTATTCTGTTGCTTCTTCGCCGCCGCCTTGCTCTCTTTAATCCTTGTTGGGTAAATGGGGGCCTTTTGTGGAGTTCCATTTAAGTACAACTGGGCAATTATGCTTTTTGGCCTATCGACCCCTCTTTTGTGCTCCCCCCTTTCAGCTCCCCACACTCCACCGTTCCTCCTAAATCATTGCAAAATGGCAATCGCAAAATGCTCAAACAAGTAAATCTGCTTAACTCGACTAACGGCAAACTTGTTGAGATCTTTTCATTTTCTCTATTTTGCTTGCAGCTTCTCTGGTTGTTGTTGTTATTCGCATTTTCTATTTTGCACACAAAGCGCTTACAAAGGCAAAAGGCAATAAAAGCGAGAAAGGGAAAAGGAGCGAGGGAGAGGGGAATATTAAGCGTGGGAGGTGCAATCAGGAGAATCCAACAACACGAAACCACTACAACAGCAGAAAACCGAATAAAAAGTAGTCAAAGCAAAAGAAGTGGCGGAAGAAGCAGCAGCACAAGTAGAAAATTCAATTGTTCGCCGCTCTCTTTTGGGCTCTTCATTTGTGCTCTCTGCATGGGCCTGTGTGCAAGTGTGTGTGTTTGTCCACTTAGCCAGCAAACAATGGACAATTGATAAGGAACAACGGCTAGGAGAAGTAACAAAGAGGAGAAGGCGAGGAAAAGTGGAAAGTGCGTGGCAAGTGCGTCAAAAATAAAAAAGGGAAATATTTGCAGCAATGATAAAGTGAAGAAGTAATGAAGGTGTAGATTTATTTCTAATTTCCTTGCTGTTTTATATAAGTAATTTTCTTTAAAATTTATAAACTTAATAATCGTATTACAATATTTCTTGAAACACATTCAGATTTTCCATTCTATGCTTCAGTTCCTCTAATAGTGTTTGCTCATTTAAAATAAAATCCAGATTTGGGCCAAATGTCTTTAACATTCTGAACAAACAGCGATTGGTGGCCAGCATCAGTAGCTTGTGGCTAGGGCAGAGTTTTCCGTTTCCGCTATCCGTCTGAGCTGGAACCTCTGCGGCGGCTACCAGTTTTAGTTCCACTTTGAGAAGAACGTCAAAAACCCAAGATAGATCTCTCTGGACGATACCAAATCTATCTTCTTTTAAGGATCTCGCACAAATGCAAACGAGTCCCTGAAGGATCCACACCAATGGCTCACCACATTGCAGGACGTTATTCAGTTTGGCCAGCTTATCGATTTCGAAAAGAGAAGCGTGCAGATTGGAAAGTACGGGAAAGCTCTGAAAGATATGTCCCGAAAGAGAAGGGATGCGTTCTCTTAAGCTGTCTTTCACATTACAAATGATCGAATAGGTCGGCTGTTTACAGCAGCAAAACCTTTGCGGCGGCTGTTCTTGACGTATCAGTTGACAGCAGCATGTTCTTTTCGGCCGTTTAGTCTTAGGCTGGGTCAGAGGTCTAATCCCCGTTTGACGTTTCAGTAAGTCACAGATCTGTGCTCGAGGCGCAGTATCCAAACAGGAGTCCATTTTGACTAGAAAATCCTGAATTATTTTGTGTAGAACCTCACGCAATTCTTCCCAATAGGCACTGGTATTCTTCATGTCCTCGATAGCGAACAATTTGGTCCACAAACTTCCTGACATTTCTGCGTAAAAGTCTCGGGCTGCCAGCATTCTAAAGCCATATAGATGGGTACTATCCAGTGCCTTTGATATGGGTAGGGAAAGACTACAACGTGGCTTCTTCTCGTCCAGTGCCTGCTGTTTCATACTGCAGATTAAGCGTTTGATCCATTCCTCGAGCAGATTGTGTATACATATATCCTTCCTAGTATCTCGACATCGCAAATCAATACTTAGTGGCAGTCGACACTGCATAATCACGCTATAAAGCTCACGGACCATGTGTAATTTAGCCATGATTAAAGTATTTAGTAGCCAACCTCTGAAGAGTATTCCGGGTTCTGTTATGATCACTTTAAATCCGTTAAAAAGATTTTCCATATATGGCCAAAAAATCATGGAAAATATTATAGTGGGCTCTAAAGCATCTCTTCCAGATCTTTTTAGGGAAGGCCACCAGATCTGCAGGATGGATTCTAGCAGACCCAAACGCACTATGGGCAATGGGAATCTCTGGAGGGTCAAGCCATGTTGTGTTTTAAAATAGAAAATTCCAGAAACGCAGCCCAATATCTGGTGATAGGGCCCTTGGACTAGGTCCACAAAGGATGAATATAGCCAGCTGCTCGTTATAGCCACTGACAGTATCGAGAAAAGTAGTAAGAAATGTATTGGAAACTCGTAGATAATCCTTTTCATTTTTGAGCCATAACATCTGGGATAGGCATAATGCACATGGCATAATATAAGGCCATATCCTGCCATGCCAATTCGTATTAAAATCATAATTGCCGATGCATACAGCGAAAACATGGTCCACTGAAGGATCTTGCTTAGGGAGTTCAATGGTTTTCTCACCTCAAAAAATTGAAAACTGAGGAATATTCCAAGCATCATGTAGTCCAGAAAGAAGCCAAGTATGAAAGTGAATACGAAGCGATATTGCAATAGTTTCTGTATCTTGTGCGGCACTTTGCTGGGTCCGAACAGCGTCCTCTGTATATCCAACCACATAATTACAAACTTAACAATCTATTTTTTTTTATATATTTGCTCCAACGTAAGTGACAGTACGAATTTATGTACTACTGTTTGGCTGTCAGCAAGGCAAGGGGAGAGTTGTAGCCTCCTTTGAGTCAGTTTACTGTCTCAATTGACATAGTTCCCAAGTCAGTTGGCCTGGACATCAATCTATTTAATGTCCTGCCGTTGACCCAACGCACGCCCCCATTGCCTCCTTTCTGGAAAGTTCAAAAGTTTTGATGCCAATTTAAAGTTTTTTTCTATTGAATACCCTAACCTGGATGCAGTGTGCTTTGGAAATGAATTTTGTGATCAGAAACTGGAAATTTGATATATTTAATGCAGTTCTCGGTACCAAAAAATTTAACAAAGTCTCCAATACTTTAAAATTTCTCTATTTAAAATTGGTTCTGTAATATTTTAATACCCTAGGGTATTGTAGAGCATTCAAAGCCTGATTTTCCCCGAAAAAAGTTACCATTTCAGCCGTTTTTGTTACCGTTTTTTATGGCTTTACAGGTGACAAGTCAGCCAGGACTAAGTGCAGCTAAAAACAAAGTTGTTGCCGCTGCAGGCACAACATTGCATTTGCAATTGTTTTTTTTTTTTTCATTTCTAGCCACCTGAGAGGGGATTTCCAGAGGTGGAGCCCGGTTTTTCCGATGCTCTTCTGCTCCCAGCTAAAGTTCTAATTTATGTCGTTAAGTTTGCGCCTGCGAAAGAAAAGTTAGCAGTCGCATTTAATGGTCAAGCTGCAGGCACAATTTCTACAGGGGGGCCAGTGTGGAAAATTCAAACGGGAACTGGACATGGACATGGAAATGGACATGGACAAGGCAGAGGATGTTGGATGTTGGGTGTTGTACCCCTCCGTTTCGCTATTTGCCATTTTAGCCTGTGTGTGACCGCCTAACCCAAAAGCTGGCCGGGAGTGGAGCGAGGCCCGGGGCCAATTAGATTTATGGGATTAGCACAGGTCGTTGGCTATAAAACACTCGCAGGCTTCCAGGGGCCAAAAAGAGAGAGCGAGAGGGGTAGGGGAGTCAACGTGAAAATCCGGAACATGAGGATCCCACCTAGGAACACATACGTTGTCGCAAAACGAAACGGTTTCTGTTTAAACAGGAAACAATTTTTTTTAAAAACCTATATTTAAAATGTTTAAAAAATGCCGTTATTATATTACATTTATGTATAATAATTAAACTTCATCATTGTGTCTTAAATTCCTTTTATTTATATTCACAACTATAAGGATTAAAGTTTGTTTATAGACAAGATAGATATACATTTTATGTTGTATTTATTTTGTTTAAAACTAAACTAAAACATATTCAAAGTGATCTGAAAACGAAGTTCCTTTGTATATTATATATAATTTAAATGTAAAATTATACATTTTATGAATATTTTTTGAACAAAACTGGTTCATTATTCAATTTTCTATCTTGAAAGATCTCCAAAATGGAACCGAGATTGTCTGTTTCTCGCCGTGCAACTCTGCAAACATTTGCATTTGTTTGTCCTGCCCAGCTTCTCTCTATCTGTTGTCCTCTCTTTCACACTATGTAGACCTCTCCCTTTCCACTTTGCTCCTGTACATCCCCCTCTCCCCTTTACTTCCCATCTTCCGCACTCCGGCGCGCTTACCTTCAGTGCACATCCGGTGGGCAACAAAACATTGTTTCATTCCATAAACCGCCGCCAACTTTTGCATCGTTCGCCGGTGGTTGTTTCGTTCTCGCACTCGGCGAGCTTTGTTCCGGTTCTCCCATTCATTCTTCTTTCATAGGACTGGAGTCCTTGCGCCCACCTTCCGCCAGCCACGCCCCGTCGTGCTGGCCGCCCCTCGTCCTGATTCCCTTGCCATTGAGAGGCCGCGACGATGACGCGTGCTTCTGGCCCATTCCAAAACCACGTACCGCCGCACACATTTCCGGACTCAGCCGGACGCTTTTCATACTCTTTACAAGGAGAGGGTATTTTAATTTTAAGGATATTTTTTTTAAATCAAATTTTCAATTATTAGTTAAAAAAAAGTTCTGGAGATTATGATTTTATTTTAATATCTTTTGAAACCTCAGGATCTCTTTTTTTAAATATTATGTTAAATCTTTAGGAGATTTCTACGGGTCTTTTTTTTTTATCAAGCAATTGATTATTTAAGGAGGTTATAAACTACGTAAACCATTTTTTAATATTAATAATTAATTAATTTGTTTAAAATTAGTTCATGATATTAGAAATATTTCTTTGTTTCAACCATATTTAACAATTGCATGACAATTCATAATGGCATCGCTGACAGGGTATTAAAAACTTCACTCCCAAATTAACCTTCCTTTTCCCTCCTCTGATGGTGGTTGCTGTTGCGTTTGCCGTTTCTGTTTTCTGTTGGCCCGTTGTTGTTGGCTAGTTTTCGATTTTATCGATTTTCATAAAGCTGCTTTTATGGGCGGCATTCAGTGGCAGAAAGTTTGTGCCTGCGTTACTCCAATTAGAGGCACAAAAACACATCCATAAAGCAGAAACGCACACACAGAGAGAGGCTTGCGGAGATGAACAATTTGGCCGTTGACCAGGTGAAGCGAACATTTCTGGCATTCCAATCGCATTTTCATTGACTTTGCTCCAGCTGCAGCTGAGGGGAAATTTTTCGGTATTCGCTTCATAAATTGAGTTTTTACTTTTCTCTCTGACCGTATGTATATTTCCCTTTGTCGATGCGTTCAACCGAAAAATAAATATTGCTGTATATGTATTCCTTTTATGATCGCCACAACCGAACTAATTCGTTTATAATTCTGGATGAAAAAACGATTGGATTGCTCGTAACATAAAGTAGATGTGCTCTTAACTCTTGAATTAGGTACGGGTTAATACATTTTCTTATTGTAATATAATTTATTTGTAATATATCTTATCAATACTATATTGCAGTTATTTAAATATATTGGTCATATACCTTTCCTAGAATTCAATGAGCTTCATAAGTATAAAGTCTAATTCATGGAATAAATCCTAAAGTAGTGATTCATTCAGAAAATGTAAGGTTATTGAGCACGTTTATAATTTCGTTACGTCAATTAATTCCCCCACTCGGCCAGTAGACCAATTGTAATGACTGTCACACACGTATAAGAACTGCAGCTGCAACTTAAGCTCGACCCAATTCGAGGGCTGTAGTTAGTCATCCAAAACTTATAGGATGACACTAAAATAAGAGCCCTGCTTTGCGACTTAATGAAAACTTTTTAATTACAAGGATCAGGACAATAAAAGTTTATGAGGCGAAAAGCCTCGCCCCCGGCTCTCTTCCTCTGTAATTTCTGGCAAATAAATACCAAAGCGTGGCAAAAACTAATAAAACTGAACTTAACTCTCAGCTGGCTTCCAACTATCGTCATATAAAAAAGGAAGAAAAATCAAACAAACAAGAAAATCTAGTTGAAGTTGAACTGTTTAATGTGTGCGGCAAAAACTTGGCTAATCCCTTCAAAACGAACAAATAAAAGAGCGCCAATAAATAGAGAAAGATGAGACTGTTGCGCTTATATTGGATTTTTTGGCACAAAGTTTTGTAAATATTTTCGGAGCAGCCAAGAGGGCATGTCAGGACTGGGCAGAGATCGGGGGAACATTGGTTATTGCCGGTGACAGGCTAGCGAAATGGCAAATCGATTTCCAAATGCAACCCCTGTGCCTGCAGGGGCTAATATTCAAATGAAATTCCCGTGCATTGAACCCAAATCAGGAGTACAAGGTGTGAATTTGCCTGCCATCCCAGGAGCAGAAGAGCAAGAACAGGAGCTGTGGAGCAGCGGCAGGATGTGAATTGGTTGGCAGGAAGCAGCTTCGAGCCACCAGCAGCCAGATAAATATAAACACGAAAGTGGAGCAGGCAAACCTGTAGCCGCAATAACTGTCTTGGGAGATACAATTCCCCTAAAGCAAACCAAGTCCACACTGATACCTAGACCTCTTATTGATTTTTAAAGGATCCTTGTTTTAAATTAATTTTTGTTAAAAAAGGGAGAGTACAATGCACATTTTTTGAAATATGTTGTTTAATTTATACAAGTTTTTTAACTGACTGGAGTTACCTAGCTAGTCGGCATGATTTCACATACATAATTGGACCCAAGGTCCTGATGCGTTTTAATTAATTTCCATCTAGTCAGTAAACCTTTGGTACGATCAAATCCCTCACTATAATGCCTATTTGATGATATGAGATTTTGTAGGCAAGTCATCGCAAAATATATCCTTCTTTTTTGTAATTTTATATTAAAAAACTTAGGCAGGAAAAATTATTTGTATAAAAAAAATATAAAAACATCTTTAACATGTATTCCAAAAAATAAAACACTATTTTATATTTATTTAAAATAAATTATTTGTAAATAGGGAGCTTTTTATAATTTAACCAGTCCACTTCAGTACCAATTTCTTGAATTCCAGTGTATTTTGTAAAGGGGTCGTTGAAGCGAAGTGTGGCTCTCGAGGAGATTCGATGCAAAGGCATTTCCAGGATGGCAGCAAATAAAGCAAATACTCGGGATGCTTGCAACCCTTCACCCACCCGGTCGCCTCCCACCTTCCCTGGTAATTCCCCAAACGCTCGGAAAACTTGACAACTTCACATTTCTGGGAGGTCTTAGACCAACTCACACAAACACACACATGCTTTCACTCAGATTCCGCACTGAAAACCTTCAAATGAAATTAAAAAGTTTAACTTCTAACTTTTGAGAAGAGGAGCAGAGCGCAAAAATACCTTCTGTGCGTTAGACAACCCCTAACTTACATCTCAGTTTCTCAGTGCTCACCACCGACCGACCGACCTGCTCTTCATTTTCTTTATGAAGTTCTAGAGATTTTTCCTTTAGTGACGTTGGGACATTAGCCGGCTACTTTTAGGGTGGGGAAAGAGCTCCTTTGAGTCCTGCAATCTGGAGTGTGTGTGTGGAATAGTTGGGGAGAGGTCCCTTTGGATGGCATAATGTTTGTAATTAGTCACAACTGCCAGGAATCTCTGGATAAATGTGCAAAACAGGGTCATATAAGCAGCTTAAGATAGCCGAATCATGAGCTCTTGAATAAGTATTTCCCTAGGTAGTACTAGTAGTTGCACTTTTACGCCCTTGGATTAGAACATGGAGGCAATCATCAGTTTATTATGATAGATACTCGACCTTAAATTCTTTCTCTATCGAATTCAGAAAGATTTTTTTTGTCGCATTCATGCTTTTAATCATTCTAAAAGGCGCCCACAAATATTTTTCTTTTCAGACAAATGTTCACCTGTGAAATATTTTCTTTTTGCACCTCTGTTCCTGTGCAACCATTCATAAAGTTTTCTGCTTATTTAAGCACTATTTCCATTTGCTTGACTATATATTCCGACACGTGAATTCTTCGTGACAAATACGTGATATATATTGTTGCAGCTCATCAGGCAAACATGCGCGACATGAACGTATATAGTTTAGTTGTGACGGTGGGTCTTGAAAATGCGCTTTATGGGGGGAGATCTTAGGGAGGAAAATGCCAGACGAGGGTGATATTCCAAGGGAGTGGTAGGAGTGTTCCTTTGGGGACGAATACAAATGCTCATAGCATATTTCATGCTGAAAACCCACAAGCAGCAAGGAAAAAATACAGCGAAAAACACCAAACAATGGAAAACAGATTTGTTTTGCTTTGATAGTTTCTATGGCAAAGTTTTTGATAAAGTCAAATAGCTTGATGGAATTTTTCGATTTTCACAGCTTAGTAAGTTTCACTGATTTAATCATTTCTTTTTCCGACAGTTGTTTATGCTTGAGATACAATATCTTAACGTTTGTTTTAGGGAGTGTAGATGTATATATTAGTAGCAGTATCCAGTAAGCTTTTAAATCCTAGCCCTCACCTTGAATTTAATTGCAACTGCCGCTGTTTCGTATGTATTTTTTATTTTAATGACGATTACTGCATCCAAAATCTAGACCTGTTTTTTGTGCAGTACTTCCGCCGATGAAGTACCAATTTGTCTTTACCTTTCAGCTCAACTCGAGTTACATCTTTACAGCAGGCCGCCTCAATGGAATGACTTCTGTCCGTCGAAAAAGCCTGACAAAATGTCACGCTGCGATTGTGCCGATAGCGAAATCTCGTTCTCATTTTCAATTGGGCGGGCTGAATATTCTATGGCAATCCCTCAATCCCTTCCCCCGGATTTCCCCCATTTGCCGCTGCATTGCGCCGGAGCTTTTGTCTCAAGTGCATTGCAGTTGGAATTGTGTCTAGAGTGGGCTGTGCACTCGACGCAGAAGGCAGCAAAAAAATCACCAAGAGCACCAGAAGCCGAAACTGAACTGAGCTGAAATGCAATGAAATGTGCGGAAAAGAATTGAATTGAAACGCCAGAGCTGGCTGCGCTTCTCCCCAAGCGCTTCTTCCATGCAATGCACTTTGCTGATTATTATTGCAGTTTTTTAGTCCATATTTTTTGTGTTTTTTGTTCCGACGTGACGCAGCTGTAATCAATTTGACATAGATTTTTTAAATCAATATATGGGTTTGTCACGAGTTCGACGGCTAATGTGGCTGTTGACCAGGCTAAGGGCCACTCAATATCCCCCTCAATTAACACACACACACACACTCGGAGGGGACTCAAATTTGCTTTAAATCTCCTCTGTTTGCTGAGCAAACAAACAACCGAACAAGCAAACATTTCCTCAGCAAAAGGAATTTGTTTGTTTTCTCTTTTTCTTGTATTTTTATCATTGAATTTGGGTCTGGCATTTCCCAAATATCTCTCCTAAATTGCATTTATTTTTCGCTGCTAAGATCATTTTCGAATACTTCATTCTTTCGTGTGGTCTATCAGAAAATATTTTCCCACATTTGCATTGATTGTACGAGGCAGCTGGGCGGCCGGCAAAATGTTCACATGTCCATATTGCATGTTAGAGCGAGCTGCTGCTTTTTGCCACCGTGCCACATAAATTGCATTTTTAGCCAGGCCAAAACATGTTGCTTTCGTTGTTTATGGGGAGGCATTGGCTTCGGTGTTTTTTTTGTGGGTTGGGTTGGATCGATGGAATCGAAGTACTCTTTGGATTTGAAACTACTGAAAACTATTTTTTATTTACAAAAAAATAATGTTTAATATTATTTTATTTCTTATTTTTAATAAAATTTTAATATGGACTAGAGCGATTAATAAATGGAAGAACGCTTTGGTTTTTTTAAAATTAATTTATATTATTATTAGAATTATTATTTACATATATTATTATGTTCCTTTATTAATATTAATAATATTGGTAAATTTTGTATATATTTTATATATTTTAAAACTTCTCTGAACATTGCGATCAAATTAACATTTTGCGGTTAAACCTTGCCTCTTTTAGAGCTATTTAAGCAAATATAAATTATTTTATATTATAAAATAATATTTCATATATATGGTTAGATATTTCACACTTTTTTATTTCTTACTGACACAAATAAAATTCTAAATTGTTTGTGTACTTCCTATGTTTTTTTTTCTTTTCTTTAAAAATAGTTTTTTAGTTTAATTTTTCATAAATCTAGTTGCAAATATTTTTTGGAGTGCAGTAAGTACGCTTTTAATTTGATTCTTTTTTCACGCCGCCATATAACAGCTCTCTTGAGACTCTCTTATCTGGTCAACACTCGAGTTTTGCTTTGATTCATTTGCGGTTTTTAGTTTGGAGTGATGCAAACGCAAATGTTTGCTCTGCAACTGATTAATCTGGCTTCTATCATAGTTACGAGAGGATTGTGACTCTAGTTTCTATCTTAGGGCACGTGATATTTGGGATTTAATAATACTAAAAACTGGAAACATTTTAAATATATTATAAACGGGAAGTTTGTGATTCTATGATAAATAAACAGCAAAGAAAGTTTAATGAAAATGATTGTATAAGTAAGGGTACTAAAATAATGAAAGATTCATATTGATTCAATATTTTTATTCTTGTATTACAGCCAGGGTACCATGTTATTATTCATTTCTTAATTATGTTCTTTAATTGTTATTTTCATTGCCGTTTCTGTTTTAATTTCATTTTATGTTATCTGGAAGTACTCGATCTAAAATAAACACGAGGAGTGTGTACATGACCCTCGTCGCTTGAATGCTCCTATTTTATTTTTATTTTTATTTGGGGCGTACACTCTTTAAAACGGAGCCAGAGATGCAGGGAAAACGAGGGACAGCTGCTGAAAAATATGAAGGAAGAGAGGCCCAGGCCCAGCTGACTGACTGACGGTTGGAAACAGAAAGTGATACATCTGCTGGTGCTCTAACGAGCCGAGAGCCGCCTGTTAGGGTCACAGGCCCCTCGCGCTAAAAGTAACCACCTTTGCAGCGTGCCGCGTGCCAGGAAAAGAAGAAAATGCCTCGAGGCTCTAGGCGAAATCCACACACACACACACATACACACAGCACATCCTGCGACCGAGACGTTCTCGCTTTGACTTTCGTAAGCAGGTCACGTGAGCACGAAAAAAAAATAAATAAAAGGATAAAAACGAGGGGAGCGCTGACAAAGGGAAATCTTGGCAATTCGTCGTAGGGGTGGTCGTCCTGCAAATGTGATTGCCCGAAGAAAAGGGGGCGTTGTCGTCCCTACTCTACCGCCCACTGCGTAAAATAAAATACAGAACAAATTCGCTATACTTTGTTTTTTTTTTTTTGTGCTCTCTTTCCTTATACGTTTTTTGTTCTTTTTCGCCTTAGCACATTTCCTTGGCCGTTTGTCGCTTCTGGCCGACAATTGTTTCAACGTGTTTGAAATATCTTAAGCACGGCCTAGCCAAAAAGCTCAGGGTCTGGGTCTGGTTTATGCCCCTCGGTTTGTTTTGTTTGGTTTTGCTTTTAGTGCCTTTTGTTTTTACGCATATATATATTCGTTCGTCCGATGTCTGATTTTGTGCATATCAAAATGAAGTTTCTGCCGGGGTTATATATACGAGAAATGCTCGTATACATACAAACATAAAATCAATATTTGCCCCGCGTCGCCATCCATCGCTGGTGTTGCGTCTTTTTGATACCAATTAGTTAGGGGATTTATAAATACCATTTTCATTTAAAAAGTATATTAAATACGTTTATTATATATTAATAATAAAAAATATAAATTATTCCCGTTTTTACCAGTATAACTAAACTTCTAATCGATAGAATAGATATTCCATGTGAATGATCATTTCTTAAAATTAAACATAAGTTTGTTTAGAAATTGATAAGTATTAGGTATGTTTATGCATAAAATATGCTCTATATTGACTTATTTTTTATCATATTTTTCTTTGCTGGGTATTCCCCTGTTGACTATAATGGTTTGTTATTATATTTATTCCTCCTTTATTTGTGCCCCCTGTTTGCTCCGAAAGCAGTCAGTCAGAATCAGAAACAGAAACTGAAAACAGAGTCAGCGTCAGACAGCAGCTGATAAGCCCCGATGCGGATGTGAATACGTTCCTGGGAAAAGAGGCCCAGCAATAAATACATACAATCCCATATAAATATGTATTCTCATATACCGATATTTGTACAAATGTGTGAAATATATTAACATGTACTTGCCGCCATATAATTGACCCCTGTATCTCTCTCTTATTTTCATTTCAGGTTGCGATAACCAACGTTGACCGAATCAAAGGTGAGCACGAGAACCTAATGGAAATGGTGTACACTTTTCTTCCCTTTTTCTATGTTTGTTTTCTTTTATTTTCTTGCGGGTTTTCCTCTTTTGAAGAGTGCCAAGTTTTTGTCACTCGGCCTCGGGCGATTTTGAACTTGTTCCACTTTGGCAGCGGGAATTTTTGTGGGGGTAGCTTTATCTTTGCATTCATCTAGTCTGCCAATGACTGCGGTTCTATTCTTCTCTCTAGGCGGAGATAAAACGCCAAAATTGTTCCTCTTGCGTTTGCTTTTTTGCTTGCCAGCTGTGCTCAATTCTCTTGGAAAAATAAAAACGAAAAGGCAAAACCTGATGCTGGAATATAGCAGATACTCGAACGGCTTGCTCCAGTTCTTGAAGTGGAGTCCAAAACGAGTTTTTCGGCACTTGCCCGACCGCCTGCCACCGCTAATCCCCGCCTCGTAGATGCCTATATACCATACGTAAATCGTTTGAGTTGAGTTAGGTCTGGTTTTCTGATAGTTGCCGGCCAGGCTAAGTTTAAGCAAAGACAGAAACGCATAAAGCAAGAAAGCCGTAGGCCTCTGATACCCCAAGGTTTTTCCAGCCAACAGTTGTTGACTTTTAAAGCATTTCGCATGTGTGTATTTTCTTTATGACCGCATAAAATCCGTTATTATGTCTCTTGACATGTTCCCCAAACTGGTAATAAATTTGCTGTGCATATCCACAACATCTAACAGCTAATTGACCGATCTAAACGATTCCGTTTGGAGGCTAAAATGGAAACATAAAACTAAATCACTAGAATAGCTATATCTTCAAACTTAATGGCTTAAAGTCCGTTTGTCTATTCAGAACACAAAGGAATAAAGTTTAGCTAAAAGCCAACTAGAAATGGGATTGTTTTTAGTAGATAGCATTTGGTTTTATAATCTCTTTGAAATGGTTGTTTTTAAATAAAACAATACCTTCATAAGCTATTTTGTTTTATTTAGGTTTAAAACTATGTTGACTTATATTTCTACTATTTGTATATGCAATTTATCTGTTATTTATAGGACTAATAGTTTTTTTTTTTTTAAAGATGGCTTTTGGAGTCTTTGTTTTCTCTATTTTCGTTGGATTTCGTTGGATAAATTGAATTAACATGTTGCCCGCGCGCCACACGCAATGCAGCTGTCAAGTCCGGTCTGCCTTTAGCATTTTTAGCTTTTTTGTGATATTGCCTAGTAGCACCCGCGATGGGGAAAGTCATTGATGCATTGCCACTGGCCACGTATTACCCCTTCAATCCCTTTTGGCTTTCCACTGATGCATTCCTTGGATCTTTTGTTTTATAATGTGGAAACGTGTTCGAATCACCTGGGCCACATGCTGGCTACGAAGATGGGGGGAGCTGCGCACAATTGCAGTCGAAGAAATAGGAATTTGTATTTAATTAAAATAAATATGTTATAATTAGTTTTACCTAAGACATGGTTCCTAATAATAAAAATCTAATAAGAGAAGTGTAGTGTTTAAAAGAATAACTTAAATTGGCATCAATTTACAAGCATAAAATAAATGAAGATAATACCATACCTTTGATAGTAATAAAATATAAGAAATGTCAATGTATTACAGATTTCTACACTTTCTGAAATGCATTTAATTATTATTATTAGGATTATATTATCTTGGCCTTAGGTGTACAAAAGGTAGATGGATGAATGACACACGCGACAAGTAGCCAAGCGCATCTGGCGGGGCGGTGGGGTTTTTTCGCCTTTGCTTTGTCAGGGGGCCAAGGGGACTGGGGCAACCCTTCAATGCCGCCTAGACAAGCCCTCGGCACGTATGGTGTATCCGATTTCATGACTAATTATACGGGAACCGAGTGTGCCTGCAGCGGGTAAGGCGAGAAGGTTAAGCGCCTCCTCCCTGCCGATGCCGCCTCCCAATGGCATTATGCGGATTATATTTTTGTTCTTTGCTGTTTTTTGCGCCCTGCCACTGGGCGTGGCCAATTTCTGTTGCCTTTTTGGTCATTAATGAAGTAATGGAGCTGGTCGCCCCGGTATCCAGCCAGCCGTCTTTGGGGATCCGAAAAGGGTGAAGCCCCCGGATTCGTTATTTGGTTTCATGCATAAAATAGCCGCACATAAGTGCAAGCTGCAAGCAAGTGCAGCATGAAATGCTGATGAAAATTTAATGAAATTGCAACGGAGCCGAGAAGCAGAGGAGCAGGGGCGTATCCTCATCCTATTTTATTTTCTGCTCTCTGGCCCAGTTGTGGGATGAAATGCAATTTTGCACGGCTAGTTTTTGGAGTGGCAAAAAGAAAACACAAACAAACAAACCACCACACTGTTTCATTTTAATAGGTGTAAAGTTAAGTTTTGTAAAATTATGATACAGGCACTGGGAAATATTATACTATTAATAATAATTTTTTAATTTTTATAGAATCAAAGCCGACTTGACTTAAAGTCTAGAGAGCATTGAAAATTCTTAATAACAAATAACAAAACATGTTGGCAATTATTATAATTAAATACAAATACAAATGAAGTAAAGATTATGTTTGTATATGTCTAGTACCATCACTTCAATTTAAATAAACGTTGTGACTAGGTAATGGGTAATTTCGTAAATGATCTTTAAAATAGTAGTCTGAGAAATACGTTCTCTTATTGTTTTGCCTTCCAGTTGACCTTAAATTTGTCCTATAAGATTGAACTGAACTGAAAACTTCTGAGAAATACATATATTCTCTCTTAAGCTCCTTAACGTAATAGTCAAGAAATTACGTCCCTAATTTGTTTCTCTTCAATAAGTATGAAAATTAAATACTGGGTTTTATTTAATATTATATATCTGACTTCAAATTCAAACCTCTTGCACTATATAAGCGCAGTGTAAAATCAGTTGCCTTGGCAAGCTGTTGCATAAATCAACTTCACCTGTGAACGAACGCTCTCTCGCTGTGTGCAGGTATTTGTTTTTTACCTGGGTGCGTGTGTTTGTGTTTTAGATAACTCAGCGTTAAGCGCCCGCTTGAAACTATGTCAAGCCTTCCCGGACACAGGCATATACATATGTACATATATACATATATACCGGTATATAGCTACAGCACTAATGCCGGCATTAACCCCCACAGCTGCTGCTGCTGCCGCTGCCGCTGCTGTTGCACCCGAAGTGGCAGCTTCTGATGCTCCTCCTCGTGTGTGCTCTATAAAATATTTGTTTAAACTTGCACCCTACCCACACACAGACATTTTCTGGTGTTGATAAGCACACTTCGCCCGCCCGCCTCTTGAGGCAGCGCAACGGGTAATCACAACTTAAATGAGTAGTTTAATTTTGTTCAAGTGTAGAGTGCCGAGAGATGCGTCTTCTCTTGAGAGGGGAACACAAGAGACATTAGCAGCCGAGGCCATAATTTCCCTTCACTTGGAAAAACAAACTTCAAAGGCAATTGTATTTGTTTACTTAAGAAAAATAGTTTTGAGATTGAAAACAATTCTTGAGAACTCTGGAATAAAAACAAAGACAAATCTGCAGAGTGGCAGAAAATCGTACATTTAGGTTTTCCAGATTATGATTTGCTAATGTTATCAGAATTGCTTAGGATCTTCTTTAACCTCGGTCTTACTCAGAGTTTTCTTGTCTCTAATACCTGAACTCATTTATTATTTATATTTATTATAGTTTAATGAATATTTAAGGCATTTTCCCACAGTGCTTGGAAGTTTCAAACTCTTTTCCTGTGTGCTTGATGCATTTCTGCCCTCCAGTATATACACACACAGAGATATTGTTAATGTATTTTTCCTGCCAGTGTTTTGAGAAAATATAGAGTCAGAGACTCGCTTTATGAGCAGCCGAGTGGCAGGTTGCCTTGCCCGCTGGAACTGCTGTTTATTGTATTCGTCTAAATTGTTGTTTATGTCTGCATTCAGACAGCAACTGCAGCTGCAACTGCAACGGCAACGGCAATGGCAACGGCAACTGCAGCGGCATTAGCAGAGGTAGCAAACATCAGTCGGAGACTCGTCAAGAACCCGACAATTTGCGCTTGTCTCGCCTCTGATTGTGCTGTGCGAAAGAAGTTTGCTGTAGTGGCACTGCCAGCAGCAGCAGCAATAAAAGTGCTAAAAAGTTTCATGCCCCCAGACTGCATCCTGTTGTCAAGTCCTGCCTGCTGGTGATGTTCCCCGTGCGCCAACAGACAAATTTTTAATCTTTTAAAACTGAGCTGCATTGTTGCCGAGTCTCCTCTGGGCTGCATTTGAAGAGTTGCCGGGGAAGAGCGGAAGAATGGCGCAGTCCACCACCAAGAATCAGTCCAGGCAGTTCCTCCTCGGCTGTGTCCTTGCATATTCCTCGGGCCTAATGAGAGAATTATAACTTTGTGACAAACTTTGTTGTGGATGCGGGCGCTAGCTACTGATGCTAATGAGGAAAGGAGTATTCCACGGCTAAAAAAAGGAAGATTGTATTCATTAAGGGTGAAGAACGGTTAAAATTCTATTGAAAGGACAGCTAGGGGCTATCACTTTAAAAATTAATTTAAGTCAAATAAAGACGAAAAATGGTGCTTGCGACCATGAACTACTAACCATAATTTGCTTTCAAATAATTCCCAGAGAAGCCATTCTTAGTTAACTCTCAAGATATTCTAAATTCCCTTGAACTGATAGTCAAGCTTATCGTTTTTACTAAGAGTGCATTCTTTGAACTTAAAAGTTAAAGATTAATTTTTATAAGTAAGTTTTTAGTCAGATTTAAGGGTGGTTTTCATGTAAATATTAAACAATGACCATGACTTTGCATATCAACTCGCATTTCCCATTCAGTTAAGGGAATTTGGTTGTACTTAGTTAAAGAATTTTGTTTTGGTTTCCTTTTTGTGCCTCCCCTTTGTTTTGCCAGCTCTCCTTCATTTCCTTCGTTTCATTCATAATTTCTGCCGCATATGTAACTGCGGGGGTTGCTTGGAGTGTTGCAGGATGTATCTGATATGCCCCTGGGGGGTGTTACGAGGTTTCGTGAGAGTGGGGTTCCTCCACAGGCAACTTTGTCGCGTTGTCAAGCCTCTGTGGCTGTTTTCTATTTATGTTATGTTATGCTACCGCTACCTGACTGGGACACCCCGACTTTGCCACCATCGGCTGATGTCTGCTGTCTGGCGCATACACCTCCCATAAACCCAGCCCCAGCCCAAAACCAAACCGAATCCTATCCCCCCATTTGCCACCACCCAAGAATGTCTGCACACGGAGCCAGAAATGACATCAGTGGCAGCCTGGAGCTTAGACTGCATCGTGTTGAGTAGGAAATTAAATACTCGAGTCGGATGTTTTGGGAAATTTCCGTTTTCAGCTGAAATTTGCCTGTCTGACAAAGTGCTCAAGATATTCAGGTATAGCTTTCCTCGTCTCCTGCCTCGAAAGTGCTGCTGGCTATTAAAATTGCATATTTGGCTTAATTCCCATTTATTTATGGACGACCAGAGACTTTCGCTATCAACTTGGCTTACTGGTTGGCCTTCCTCTACAACTCTCACCCCTATATCCTTTTTTTTTATTATGGCCCATTCAATTAGTCTGGCTCTAATGACATTTAGCCCGGCTCCCATGATAATCCCCCCATGGTCGGCTTCGGTTGCTGCTGCACTTTTGCCCCAATTTCCTTGGGCTGCCCTCCCCGGCTTGAACCTCAATCCCCTTGCCTCAATTTGCGTTGTTGCACTGCGCCAAAAATGCAATGGAAGCGATATAAAAGGCAACAAGGCTCTGCAGCCTCATTTCGTTTATAATTTTTGTTGTTCTCTCAGTTTTTGTATAGGGTATTTGGGGAGAGTCTCAGGCTTTGATTGGGGAAAGTATATTTTACTTAGAGCGATAGAAAATCTCCATTCTTGAACTTTAAAATTCATGGATCTGGGGATCTTTGAGAGCTATTTTAATACATTTAAGGATGCCAGTTATGGTATGTTATGTCATTTATATGTACTTCTTAGTCTTAAAATATTAGAGTAATCTTAATACAAGTAGAAACTAAAGGATCTCGGGATGTATTAGAGCTATTAAAATACTTTTTGGGATGGAAGCTTATAAAATACTCAGCTATACTATAAGTAAAGGACATGCCCCTTACTCTTGAATATAAAATTATCATATCTGATTATCATTACCTATATAATTCCTATAAATCGATGCAGTACGAGGTATTTTACAGTCTGGAAACTCCCCTCCCCTGTTTGTTCGTGATTTTTTGGACACTCTCTTGTTGCCTGCGCAGTTGTTGCTGTTGCGTGTAACACTTTTGCAGCTCCCCTCGCCGCACCCTCGCTACAAATGTCACAAATGTGGAGCACGTCATGTGTTTTTTATGCATGCAAATGCATCCAACACGTTCAGGACGAGAACGAGAGAAAATAAGGAGAGTCTTTCCCCCCAATTCTCGATCGCGATTGTTGCCCACATGCCGAGCCGTGTTATATACTTAGTAAGTTTTCCTTTTTTGGTAAACGAGGGGGGCGTGACATTACATTTTCGGTAATTTGTCTTGTTGATTTCAATGTGCGATAAGTTCCTTCCAGCAGAGCACAAGCTGTTGACTGGCGATGGGGAAAAATGTCTTCACATGTCTGAAAAACAAGTGAAAAATTGTGCGCTTTAAAAATAGGAATTTAGGGAGTCTTCTGTTGCTAGAACTTTGAATTTGCTTTGTAACAAATTCTATATATGTATGGATAATATTTTAAAAAGAAAAAAGATTAAAGTCGAATTAAAAACTAAAATAATTTATAAAAAAGAAGGGGCAAAATATCAAACAATTATACGGTATAATCCTATTATTATAAAATCAAACTAAGGTAACCGATATATATAAAAAGGTGTATAAAAAATAGTTAAGTTCAAAATAATTTAACACTTGGGCGTGAAAATTAACTCCGCTTCTTTCATTACCATATGTGTCGATTTATTTCTTTTTTTATGAAATTTCCGCCCATTTTTAAAAGCCTTTCTAAATAAGGAAAATGGGGGTTTCCTCTTCCAACCATTTTCATCGTTGTGTGGCCACCTCTACAATGAAATCGATAGGGAACTGCTAGTGGAGACCTGGAAACAGAACTGCGATAAGCGGAGCCACCTCCTCCACAGACCATTAACTGCACTCTATCGATATTCATTTGTACATTTCACTTTTTTGGGTTTTGGGGTCAACTAACGACTCTCGAGCGCTTAAATTGTGTGTCTGTCCGATAAGAGGTCGCATCTGCTGCCGCTTCTGTTCCAGCTTTTATGGCGATAACACGCGGGCCCAGTTAGGGGCTTTAATGGCTTATCAGGCGGCCGGCTGTGGAGCACCCCAGCTCTGCCCGTCTGATTCCTACACCTCCGGTGTCGAAATCCCGCGCTTGACCCCTTTTGGAAGTGCGACGGGGAGGGACCCACACATGAGAAATGGCCTGCCAATGGCTACAAGATTTCGAATTTGGGGAAAAACTTTGAGTAATTGCTGCACTCCAGTCCCGAGCTACAGCTTCAGATCCAAAAAAGAAAAACCAAACCCGCAGACGAGGTCCAAAAATAGCTCCCATTTAACGACTTGGAATGCCACCTCAAAGCTGATTTAATCGCTATTTAAATTTGTGTTTTATTTATTTTTTACTGCTTTGTAAAGGTATTTACTAAGCGTATTTTAATATAATGTAACTATCTGAATACTTTATTGATTTATGTTATAAGAATATAGATTTAATAACAGAATTTAATTAGTCGCAGGCAATTTCTTATCACAAATTAAACAAAAGGTCACAACAATTAAGGGAATCAACAGGAACAGGATATCCTTGTTCCTTATGGATTATTTCCACAAACATTGCTCTGCTAATTTATGGATTATTTATTTTATTTTTTCATTCACTCTGCCCGCCACTTGACCCATACTCCTAATGCAAAGTTGCGTGTGGCATTGAGTTGACGGCATCAGGATACGGGCGTTGATGCCCCATTCTGTTGCTGTTGCTGTTGCCTTGCTATCGGTGTCGTCATGGCCATCGACGTTGGTAACAGCGGCGACTTGACTGGGCTTTCGGTTCCACTTAACTGGTCACTGTCGGCCTTTTTAGCCTTTTTTAGCCAGGCGGTGACGGGCCAACAAAAAGCGTGTAAATATTGCCACCTCGCCGCGTCGTTCTGGCGCCGTATCGCCATTTCCCGGAGCGCTGTAATTTGCCACGTCCTTCGTTCGTCATCCTTTATCCTTCATCCTGGGCGCTCGTGGGTGTTATGGCTGCCTTCTAATCGCGTACAAATATTGTTTTAATATTGCAGTGAGCCACATTGAAGCTTTCTTTAGCAGGTCCCGGTCACTCCCTCACTTCCACTGCCAGTTTAACCTGCAATTAAGTTTCTTCGTGGCTATGAAAGGGCAGCTCCACTGCTGCGGCTCCTGCTGCTGCTCGCGTTATTGTTGACGAAAATTACTGTTGTTTGTAGTGCCAACAATTGCAACTATTACATGTTCCGACGGTTTGTTGGGGAAGGACGGAAGCAAGGACCATAACAATTGGAGGTTCTGTTGCTGGCACAAGTTTGTGGGAGTTGATAAGAAGTCACTGCAGTTTTTTCCCGGGGAAATGTCCGCATAAGGCGGTGTGTACTTTTATAAAGGATCCTTTTTTCCTTGTTTAAAGGGTGATTAAAAAGTAAAGTTTGGAATATGGAACCCTTTCTTTAATACTCCTTAATGTACTTAGAGTGTTACCCTGACATTTAATTTAAAATCATTTTAGATGGATACTTCAATTCTTTCAAATTTAATTTAAACCTGGAGCTGGCTATAATTATTCCTTATTTCAGAACGAACACTGTTATTTAGAAATATCCGATTATCCGGCTTGATTAGCCAACATTTTTAAAGAGGTTGAAATATTAAATAGCTTATAATAGATGACATACGATTCTGTTTCGTCAAATCTACCTACCTATTTATTTTATAAGCTACAAAATACTTATTAAAGTACAATTTCACTATCCTCAGTTGCCTTTTAAAACTATGGATATTTTAGTAAAAAAAGCCAGCTCTTAAGAGTTTAATTCACTCTAATTATACATCAGGTGCAATGCAGTCCTTGCTAGGATTTATTTATTTTTTTAATTACCCCATAAAATCGTAGTTAAATATTTCGCAACCAATTAGTTTCCTCGGAGTGAGAGAGCGAGTCCTAGAAACGTCATCTATGGCATGTCTGACCTGACCGGTCAGAATTTTATTACTGGCCGCCCTCGGCGTGTTGAGTTCACATTTTTCTTCAGCAGCTCGATTTCGTCATCGTTCAGAACATTCAACGCCCCCTTTTTCGCTAACTCGTTTTCCGTTTTTCCACCCATTTTCCATCGTGTTTTCCTTCCAGTTTTTGCTCTCCTGGCACGCAACGGGCAGAGCTCCCGAACCGAACATTTCCCCGCCTCAATCCTGCCTTCTTTTCCTGGTTTTCATTTCTTGTTGCTTTCTTTTTTTTTAGTGTTCCTTTCCTGCTGTTGTTTCTCACACGGTAATTAGATTTCTGGGTTATATTTTTCGTTGTTGGAAAATTCGTCCAAGTCCTTTGACAGCGGTTGTTTATTTAGCGGGCTAATTACGAGTCTGTTGGTAACTCGGAAATTCGTTTCCCCTTTGCATCTCGCTCTTAATAAAAATCATAACTTTTAACTTCTTGTCACATACAAATATTTCATTAAAATAAACGCGAATAAGCCACAGGATGTCTGTCTGTCTGTGTGGCATCCAGCCGACCGCAGGCATCGGGAGTAGGAGGTGGGAACCCATTAAAGTAATGAGCTCATCTCGTGATGTTGTAACACCCCCATTCCCGAGTCCTGCCTTTTCGCTGTTTGCCTTGGGTTATGTTTTGGACGGGGGCTCGGTCGTTCCACCGCCCCCGCGGAGGTTGACAAACCCAGCCGCAGACTATCATCATCATCATCAGCATCATCGGAGGCAAGTGTTATGCGCTCTGATCACGCATCACTTACGGTTCGCCCGTATTCTTTCTTCAGACAGCCTCCTTCTACAGACTTGCTTCAGAATGTGGATACTCTATATAGCTTATGATTTAATCTTTAATGAAAATTTATGTTTATATATACTTTACATACTCTTCCATAGTTTAAAAATAAATAAAAAGGCTCAATTCTAAAAGGACTTAATAATTTTTAAGGCTCTACATTTGCACAGAAACTTTCAAAAGCTTAAACCAACCTATTGTTTTCTTTGTCATCATTTATTATTAAAAATACTGTTATTCAGTTTTGGACAATAATTATTTATATTTCTTTTAAAGAGTATCTGCATTTTCGGTTTTAAAAAGAAAAGTATTTTCATTTCTTCGCTCGTTTATTATTGTTTTTCTTGCTTTTTTCTTTCATAACCCACACGTCGACAGACAGCAACAAAATTGCGTGAAATTGTGCGTTACAAGCAGGTCACGCCCCTCGATCCGCCCCTAGACGAAACACGTTCTCTTGGCTCCTCCTTCAATTTTTCCCCCCCACGAGCACTCCTTAACCCTTAGCCCCCAGCCGGGAATCGGGGGAACTACTGGCGCCAGCAAATAAATCTGCAAATCTGAACCAACCGAAACCCAATGGGAATGCCCTACAGTAAGCTTGGGCCACAACAAACCCTGGGGATACCCTACTTTGGGCCTTGGTTTAATGCCTGCCCTGGCCTAGATTATGACGGATTCAAAGGGATTTGCTACGGGGAGAGGCTGAAAATGAGATTTCATTGGGTGGATTTCTCAGACCCCCAATGTACCCTATATATAGTACAGACCCATAAAGGTTGCTTTTTATTGGCATTGCAAACTTTTGCATTTCCTTGTGATTTTATCTTTCCCGCTGTTTTTAGTCGTTGGTTTTTTTTTGTTGTTACTGCTGGGGAAGTACGTGACTATTTTATAATTACATAGGCCACAAACACTCCCTTCCTTCGCCAGCTCTGTCCCTTTTGTTAGTGCTCCTCTCACTCCTCTATAATTCTATATATAACTTTAATCTCCATATGGCTGCGGCTGCTCACGCCGTCTGATTGATTTTTGTCACATGAACTTGTCAGACTGGCCCTGAAGTCGGTCAATATATACAAAACCATATTAATACATCTGCACTGGAGAAAAAATTATTTACCGTTCAGAAAATGTAAATATTGTTGGGAACTTCACAGGACATAAAAGTGACAACAGATAATTAAATACTATCTATAAATATTAGGTGTTATAGGTATTAATAGGGAAAACTAGAGGGAAAGGTTCATAAATTCAAAAATAGTATATTTAAGGAACTCTCAGAAAACTGTTGAACTATATTTATGGAAGAAAACAACTTCTCAAATATTCAATTAATTCTCTTAGTGCACATTTCGTATAAAAGGTCTTCCATTACCCTGGCTTATTATGATTATTGCTTGCAGTTCATTTGTTTAATGGTCTCGGAGGCAGAGAACGGGACTCGTAACAGTGTCAGTGTCCAGACCCTCGTAAATAGAATCTGTCGAAGAGATCTGTTCCGCGCCAAGTGTTCCTGGGAGTTGGTAATAGATACTTGCATAAATAAATTGATTGGTCTGGGTCCCTTATATCTGGGCTGTCAACTTCCTTTCGCTGGGGGAATAAATTAGCTTAATTTATTTGCCCGTTCATTAACTTTTGCTTAATTTGGATATCAGCGGACAAAGTTAAATGAATTCTGACTTTCAAGAAGTCATTTCCTGTAAATTGATCATCTCCGTGATACAATGGAATTAAGCGATGTTATTTTTTGCTCTTCCCGAATTTGTTGTTATTAATGATACACTTTTGTATTAAATTGCATTCAATTCGTAATTGGTTACAAAAAATTCCACTTGTCTGATTAACAATTTCATTTTCGCTGTGTTTAATAAATGTATGTATTTGCAGTTGAAAGTACATTTTTTTAATAACACAAATTGATTTTAATTGTATGTTTTTTTTCGTGAACTTTTCCCTTGATGCATTATTTATGACTCTATCGATATGCGGCTGTATGTATAAAAATTGATATTTATATTTATTTTGCCGCCTAGAAAAACTTTACAGAACGTGCGAATAACCAAGTTTGATATATTTATGCCTTCATTTATTTATTGCACTCGCTCTAAAGTAAAGCTTCATTTAATATTAAAGCGTCAAAGGACGGGTAAAATGCAATGTTTTATGCAACAAATTCAATTTCGATGTCACGTCACCGTCAGCTGGGGAATGTTTTATTTAATCTTTATGGATGGACCACCAAGAAGAAGCTGCCATCGAGGGATGAATAAATCGACAATTTATTGTGTTCTTCATTACTTAGCCGAAGAAAATTTCACTGGCACAATATTTCCGCACCAACAGATGTCCGTGTGCGTTCTTATCCAGTACTTGGGAAGGAATAGGGTATATCCCTTGTAAAGACTGTCGAAAGAGAGTATTGAATGCCGTTGAAATGAGGGTTTTTATAATTTATAATTTGTCCAAACTTCCTAATTTCTCTACGAAAGGAAAAATTCTTTAGAATTAATATTATAATTGTAGATTTGGAATTACTTAAAAATTAGTTGAAAAGAATGCTACTAAAAAAATGAATGCGGCATTAAGACTAAAATATTCTTTATATGCAGTATTCTCCTTATTTATATATATATTTTTTAGATATTTAAGACAATTTCCTTCAGTACCGGGTATCGCATAGTCAGGACACTCGATTAGGACTCTCTTTTTGGTTTATTTGTGTAATTCTTTTTGTGGGACTAATCGATAGCACGTGACGTTTAAAGGTGAACGACTGTGACACTGTGGGTTGAACGCACAGATAAGACAGAAGAGGGAAATTGGGGGAGGAAAACTGGGGGTATGTGGGGGTATGAAAGGCCCGGCATCCACACGGCAACGGGATGACTTCGAGGACGTCACACAAATTGACTTTTTAAGTAGGCAACAATGTGGCTACAGCTGACGAGGGACGAGAGACTCGAGGCAGAACGCAGGAAGAAGGCAGCCAGGCTGCGGCAAACCCAGTATAATAATAATGGAGAGCAATAAAAAAAATGTGGGCGAAACAGAACCATTGCCATTTCCATTTTCCAACCCAGAAGCAACCCAAAGACGTTCTAAATTTTCATATCAAGTCCTCTATTTCGGCGTGTGTCTGTGCGTTTGCGTGGCCTGTCATCGGGAAATGACGGCATTACGGCATTTACAGTTAATGCCTTTATGTCCTCGAGGATTTGGCCTGACATGCGGTCGGTTCCTGCCCCCCGGGGGAATCAAATTCTTTTGCATAATATTTGATTTTATTAGACAGAGGAAGGCATTGCCGCAACTATATATTTGGGCACATTGTTAATTTGACAAAAATGTAGTTCAAATACTTTGTGTGAAAGGCATAGGGAAAATCTTTAAGAAAGACTTTGAAACGATTGAATTTATAATTATTTATATATTTTACCAAATTAATATTTGATTTGCCCTGGAATTATAAACATGGGAAAAATGTTTTAAACTCAATTAAAAGAAACAGTAAAAAATATATGGAAAATGGTTTACTTTGTATTTTTGTACATTTCAAATAAATTGCTCATATTCTAATTTAAATTTATGGATTTCCCAAATTGTTTTCATTATGACAAGCATAAAATGTATCTATTTTCAACTTGAATTTATTAAGAAGGTATTCAGAAGTCGAGATAGCTAGCAATCCAATTTATAATCTGCACTAACTCTACCTCTCACAACCTTCTAAATTTATAATAATATTCTAACATCTGGATTTATGGACATTTAATGTCGAATTCCCATCTTGACACACTTATACACTCGAATCATAAATGCCATATTTTCACATTCGTGTTGCCGTCTTTCGGGCGCATTCAAAGCCGCAATATCCAATTAAGTATTCATTTAGTTTTGTCAACTTCAACAATGGAAATTCATTGCTTGTGTGCAACAACAACACCAAAAACAACATCAAGTCAGCCCACAACACATGACCCGTTTTTCCCCCAAAAAGTAAACTAGAAAATTACATTTTCATGTCACACAGGACACACTCACTCGCACACCGTATCACTTGTCAGCGATGGAAAACCGAGAATTTCACTGCTTCTCGTTTACTGGCCATCAACCCATCAACTATGATATATCGTATACATTCGTATGTGTTCATATATGTACCTATTTTTTTCGATTCCAACTTTTGCACCCCCAACCTTTTGCCAGCAATCCCCAATCACCCATTTGCATTGAGCTTTTGATGTGGATGTGAGAGTTCGGTCGGTCGTTGGGGTTCGGTGTGTTGGGGTTATAAATCGCTCATGTCTGCGGCAAGGTCTCTATAGGCAGACAATGCGCCACCTGTCGTCCTGGGGATAAAATGTATCGAAATGGGAATAATATTCAAAGAGTGTGTGGGATTGCATATCATGTCAATAAACCCTTAACCACAAATAATGAATACAAATGGGTGAAATTCTTAACCAAGAAAAAAGTGTTTATATTATTATGGAAAATATATGTAGGCTGTAAAAGTACACATTCTTTTATAAACATTTTCTTGAAAGAATTCCAATCCCTTGGGATATTAAATAACTCGAAAAGGTAAGGGAAGTGATTAAAACTTATACCATTTTCCTAGAAAACTTTGACCGGGAATGGTGTTAACACCATAATATAATAATTTCACTTTAAAGTCATTTTAAATCAGCGAATCTTAAGAGATTTAAGTTCAGCAAATTTTAAATTTTTTAATCTGCTAAGAATTTAAAATCACTAAGCTTTTAAAATTTTAAAATCATTTAGTTTTTTTAAAATAAAGAGATTCTTAATTTCTAGAGATTTTAAATCACCAACTATATTAGATTATTAGAGATTTTCGATAACTCGCGACTTAGATCACTATAAAAGTTAATTCATTTCAGATTTTATATCAGTGGAAAATTTTAATTCTTAATTATTTTATATCACTAAACATTTTAGATCACTAGAGGTTTCAAAACATGTTATTACAGATTGTATGTTAGAGATATATTAGAGATTTTAAATAACTATTGAAATACAAATATTTTATGAAAACCAACCAGATACAATGAAGGTGTAAAACAGAATGAAGGTTTAAAACTGTTTAAAACACAGATTAATAAATAAATCAAGCAAACAAGGCTTTGCTTCGCCACTAGTCTTAATAATTTTCGTGAATAATTAAGCTATCTAGTGAGCTATCTTTGCTCTTTAAAATAAACAAAAGACACAATGAGTCATCTTGAAGGGCAGTTTACTGAATTGTAAGTTATCTACCCATCTTCTTATCACTTCATCCTATCGCCGGGCCCTCAACTGTTGCTCTCTTTGTGTTGCGCGCATAATAGATACATATAACCTAATCCAGTCAGTCAGTGACTTTTAAAGCACATCTCATAAAGCTGCGAATATAATTGTATAGAATTTCCCAACATTATTGCAGCCTCGATGCTGGCTACTCTCGCTCGTCGTAGCTACGACCCCAAAATAAAGGTTGCTTGACCCCCGTGGAACTTTTTCACTGACTCTGTTGTTGCTATTTTTGCTGGCCGAATGGGTTCATGAACTCAACGAAAAACAAACTTTGACTTTTTATGGGCAAACGAACGCAAATCCATTCAAACTTTTATGGTTGTTGCTGTTGTTGGGCGGACTTTAAAGCGCTACACGTTGGTTGTGTGTTTACCAAGCTGTGGGGACAATAAATGCAGACGTCGCGCCGACGAAACTCAGACAGTTCAAATGTCCTGGCACAATTTCCACACGGAGGCAGCAGGCACCGTGCTCAGTTGGCACTGTGCTCCTTCGCTGTCAAGTCAGCAACACTTTCCACCGTTGTCAGTTCGGTTCGCATTTTATTGGTCCTGCTGGATGCACTAAGAGAAACCCTCAAGGTTTGGGCAATAAATAGGATTATTGCAGAGGACAAAAATAATTAAGAAACCCAAGTCAGAAAATGCTATACAAATATTAAAGTGTACTCCTTGTTTGCTGAATATTTAAGTCTCGTAATCCCTCTTGAGGCTCGGACTAAACATGGCTTTAATAATTGACGGCATACCAGAGGCGGAGCAGGACAATGGCAGGATATTAGCTAATGCCACAAATGCATCCTGGCATTCTGACATCCTGGCATCCGGAGGCAACTGCCAGCGGAGCGACAATTTCATGCCAGCTGCGCACACACTCACACAGCCACACAACAAAATGCGCAACAATAACAATTAAAATTGGAAACTGCAGTAGCCATCCGTAGTGTGCAGGGGAGAGTAAGCGAGGGAGAGGGACATGTTGCAGAGTGGTTCAACCTTGGCCTCACAACACGCCCCTGCATCAACCCCGGTTGCCACTCCAGTTCCATCCCCTCGTCGGAGTCCTCAACTCCGCTTTGGAGACCATAATTATCCAATTGAACAATAAACAGATGCCTGCCGGGCTTGAGTCAATAGACAATGGCCACGGACGAGCGAGACACTGAGCCTGCCCAGCTGGCAACCTTTCAAGCGGTCGCCTCCACTGGATGATGGTGAGGCTTCTGCTGCAGTTGTGGCAGCAACTGATGTTGCATGTGCTGTTTTGTGGTTTCTGTGGCATTCGTCGAAAGGTTGTGTGCCACTTTTGTCTGGGTGATGAGTTGCAGGAACACTGATAGCTTGTACGACTTTTAATTGAGTTGAATATATAAGGAACTTTCCTAGAAGAAAGGTAATTCAGTAAGTTGAAATTGATGGAGAATTAAGTTATCGGATTGTAATTTTTAAATAAATGCAAACCTATTTAGTGCAGCCTTTGTTATATTTCATGATCCTCGATCACCAGTTTAGGTAAGCCTTAGTGCTTTTGAGTAATTAGAGCGGATTAAAATGCACATTCTCATAGCCATAAATATGCCTTATTTAATATTTAATTTCATGGGCATTTTGAAACGTAATCAATCTTCTAATTACGCTTAAAACACAATCCTTTGAAAAATAAATGGTTTAATTCAATTTTAATTAAGCCAAACAATTTTGGCTAATTAAAACGAACATGTTATGCAATATGCAATGTGATATTCAAATCACTGGGCATCTCTAATCCTGAAGGGCTGATGAACCCTCCTGAGCTGTAGTTATGGGAGACGAGGAGCTTCCTCCGGGCAACTGAAGTGTAATAATGTGCCAAAAACGTTTACGGAGCCCCACAGAGGATGCCCGGAGCAGGACAATTGGCAAGAGGCAACTTGTGCGGTCGCTCCGGCCGAGTGGACACCGGGGGTCAGTGACTGACAGGGTCCTTTGTCTGGCCAAATGCTTATTTAATGAATATTTATTAACACAGTAACTAATTTCGGTTTTTCGGTTCTGTTTACTTTTTGCCTCGGCTCGCAGGTGACTGACGACGACGACAACGAGGATTGCCCAGCAATGTGCAGACGGTCGCTGGCTGGAATTGCTGGCAGGACACAGACCGCAAGGATCAATCCAATCAAGGAGCAGCAGTTGCAGCTGTGAAGGCAACATTGGCCACTTTTTATACCAACCCACACGAAATGCGTTTTTGCAGCTCGGCCAACGGAGAGATAGCAGTTGACAGATGAACTAATGCAAATGCCCTCCAACTGCAGCTTTTGATGCAAACTCAAGGCAGGGGCCCACAAGTAGAACAAACCATAAGCCAACTCGACTGATAGTTTAAACTGAAACGATACAACACACACACACACTTTGGCTACAGCAACTTTTTAATTATTGTTAAGAACACACTTTAGCCAGACAACAACTCGTTATATGCCAAATATGTGTTGCCCCAACTGAAGCTGAAAAAGAAGGAATCCAAATACCCATAGGAAGCTCAACCCATCACGAAGCCCAAGCGAATCCCACAAGGCTCAAGCGCGCGCTCATCACCAGGAGGACCTCGCATAAGCCATGGGCAACAAATGCTGCAGCAAGCGACAGGATCAGGAATTGGCACTGGCCTATCCCACGGGAGGCTACAAAAAATCCGACTACACCTTTGGCCAGACGCACATCAACAGCAGCGGCGCCGGCGGCAACATGGGCGGCGTTCTTGGCCAGAAGCACAACAACGGGGGTTCGCTGGACTCGCGCTACACGCCGGATCCTAATCATCGGGGTCCGCTGAAGATTGGCGGAAAGGGCGGCGTGGATATCATCAGGCCACGCACCACACCAAGTGAGTTAGCTTACTATATTATATATTTATTTATTTATTTTATTTTTTTGAGTAAACAACCCAACCAAAAAACCCAATATAATATGCGTATTATCATGCATTAGTAATTGCAGTGGTACTTCGGTAAGAAGGATGCCATTTAGTCAGAGTTTAGCTTTAAATTTAACTTTATTTGTGTTTGGATTCTATTTTATTTGATTTTATTTAATTGGTTAAAAATGAATAATTTTTTATAATAATTTCTATACGCATAATATTTTAATGTGTATTCCTGCTATAGTTTAAATAATCAAACACTTCAGGCTCCCTCTTTGGTTTTTTATTTATTTCTCTTTAAAATAAAATAGCATTCCAAGTAATTCTCTTAACTCTTAACTCCTTTGAATTATTGAAAACTTCCGGAGCCAAGTGCATTTGTTTAATTAAAGAGTTTAATTTACTAGGTAAAAGTTATCCCCGTCAATTATATTTATGCGACACAACATTTTAATTAAGGAAGTTCAAGTGGGAGAAGTTTGCCTGTAATGTGTATTATCATGCATTAGTAATTAGCTGGTGGCTGTTATCCTCCTGGGCCGCCGCGGGAGGAGTGATAATTTCAGCTTTTAATTAGCAATTTGACTTTTCGCCCGCCACAGAGATTGGCTTCTACCCGCCGGTTGGCCTTCTGTGTTTGCATAATGCGAGGCAGCGCCAGGCGACCCGCCAAACTAACTAACCAAGCAACTACCTGTACTGCACACCTACTGCCATAATTAGAGTTCGTCTCCCAGGGGGTTCAGAGGTGGAGTCAAGTCATTTGCTGGAGGCAACGCAATTCTCATATTTGCACTGGTAATACGACTACAGTCGTTAACCTTGACCAGCTCTCGTGGCCCGGAAAAGGGTATCTCAGGGTGGAAAGGTGGTGTTGGATTAATGCCACCTTAGCGGGGATATTGCATACGATATGACACGACATTGTGTTGGCATATACGAGACCCCAAGGAGTTGCGTAAGGAGCTGTTGCAGCTGCGTAACAGTTTAATAAGTTGGCAAAGGGGTGCTATGTTTGCCACGAGCAAATTGCAGGGCTCTAAGGGAAACCATTTACTTTTGTTTGAAGGGAAATATAAGCTAAGCTCAGGGGAGAACATAGAGAAATAGTTTAAGTGAAGTATAAGGCATTATTGCATCCACAAATGGACATATCTTTCGTAGTAGCTCAACCTGGCTTACTATTTTAAACCATGATCAAATTCAACACCTACCTTCTCCTATTTAAATTTGATAAATTTGTAAATTTTGCAAAATTATTAGCATATCTTTGTAGCCTATGTTTCTGTAAGGTTATATTTTAGAACGGCAACCTTTAGCAGTCATAACTCTGAAACCACAAAGGCGGGAACCAATCCCCTAGTTTTCCCATGGCATAAATGCCACCATTCGTTTCATTCCAAGTAGCATTGAAGTGGACTGTGGACGGCTGGTGAATTATTTTGATGTGACCTGTCACCGCCAGCTGGGAATGCAAAACCTCGCAGCCGGCAGCCGATTAACTGCTGCTGCTGCCGTTTTTATCCATGACATGACGGCTACACAGTACTATGGGCTTATATAGGCCCCTAAAGCCGCTTAGGTCGTGTAAACCCATCAAGAGGTTGAGTGCTTGGCCAGTGATTTGTGCCGCCTTTGTCAGCACGAAAGCCTGGTGAAAAGGGGCGTGCCCAGGCCAGTTGGGCTAAAGCTAATGGAGGGCAGAGCAGAGAGCGGCCAAGGCAACTGGCAGGCCAGAGCAGACAGCAGTTTATTTATGCGTTGCCTCGCTGCTTGTGGGCTAAATCAATTAGCCAAATGCAAGTCAGTGCCAAAAATCGCGGCTTGGCAACGGGACACACTTACCATACACGAAATGAAATTGTTTTGTTTATGGCGCCCTCCCCGAAAATGTATGCTATGCCATCCAATTTGCATTTGGCAAGCATCTACTCCCCGCCACACTTGAACTCATTAAACTCTAATTAAGTTTTAAGGCAATTCGGTTAGGCAAATAGGAAAAAATATATATGTATGCACAAAAAATTGTGTATTTCCCAATTTGTCGCCATAAATTGCAATTTAAGGACGCAAATCAAATTTGCCCAGCCAGACGAAAATTTTTGCCACTAACTAGACACCTCTCCACCCTGCTTCTGCTCCAGCCGGCGTTCCCGGAGTGATGCCCAAGCGCGTCGTCGTGGCCCTCTACGACTACAAGTCCCGCGATGAGTCCGATCTGAGCTTCATGAAGGGCGACCGCATGGAGGTCATCGACGACGCCGAGTCCGATTGGTGGCGCGTCGTGAATCTGAGCACCCGCCAGGAGGGCCTCATCCCGCTCAACTTTGTGGCCGAGGAGCGCAGTGTCAACAGTGAGGAGTAAGTATTTGATTTTAACAGGGCCAGCAGAGTGTGTAATTTATATGGTTTTTATGTGTATAAAAAACTTGAATTTTCATGAAGCTATATCGGTTTCTTTAACAAAATCTATTAGAAACACAATCATCTGCTAATCCCTATCGGATATAACATATTTACCTAATTTATTTCTTGAAATATTAATATAAACCTCTAATATCCTTCATCCACCAGCTGGTTCTTTGAGAACGTGCTGCGCAAGGAGGCGGATAAACTTCTGCTGGCCGAGGAAAATCCACGTGGCACCTTCCTCGTTCGACCCTCGGAGCACAATCCCGATGGCTACTCGCTGTCGGTGAAGGATTGGGAAGATGGACGTGGATATCATGTGAAGCACTATCGCATTAAGCCGCTGGATAATGGTGGCTACTACATAGCCACCAATCAGACTTTCCCCTCGCTGCAGGCCCTGGTCATGGCATATAGCAGTGAGTATATACCCAAGCAAGCGACAACAATAATAAGTTGTAGGCAATGAAGTGGAAAAATCCATTTATTAATTCTCTTATCGCCGCAGAAAACGCTCTTGGCCTGTGTCACATACTATCGCGTCCCTGCCCCAAGCCCCAGCCCCAGATGTGGGACCTGGGCCCGGAGCTGCGCGACAAGTATGAGATTCCGCGCTCCGAAATTCAGCTGCTGCGAAAGCTGGGACGCGGCAACTTTGGCGAGGTGTTCTACGGCAAGTGGCGCAATAGCATCGATGTGGCGGTGAAGACCCTACGCGAGGGCACCATGTCGACGGCTGCGTTCCTGCAGGAGGCGGCCATCATGAAGAAGTTCCGCCACAATCGCCTGGTGGCCCTCTATGCGGTTTGCTCGCAGGTAAGTGAAGCATCTAATACCTTTGCCTTCGCCTTTATTAATTTTGAAAACCATCTTTTCCAGGAGGAGCCCATCTACATTGTGCAGGAGTACATGTCGAAGGGTAGTTTGCTGGACTTTCTACGCGAGGGCGACGGGCGCTACTTGCACTTTGAGGATCTCATCTATATCGCCACTCAGGTGGCCAGCGGCATGGAGTATCTGGAGTCTAAGCTGCTCATACATCGCGATCTGGCGGCACGCAACGTACTGATTGCCGACAACAATGTGGCGAAGATTTGTGATTTCGGACTGGCGCGCGTTATTGCCGATGACGAGTACTGTCCCAAGCAGGGCTCACGGTTTCCGGTCAAGTGGACGGCGCCCGAGGCAATCATCTACGGCAAGTTCTCGATCAAGTCGGACGTCTGGTCGTACGGCATCCTGCTGATGGAGCTGTTTACGTACGGACAAGTGCCCTACCCGGGCATGCACAGTCGGGAGGTGATCGAGAATATCGAACGGGGCTTCCGCATGCCGAAACCGACGAACCACTACTTCCCGGACAACATCTACCAGCTGCTGCTCCAGTGCTGGGATGCCGTGCCCGACAAGAGGCCGACGTTTGAGTTCTTGAATCACTACTTCGAGTCGTTCTCGGTCACGTCCGAGGTGCCGTACCGAGAGGTGCAAGACTAAGGAGACGAGTCCAGAGCCTAATCACACACATCACCTACACACACTCACACGCATACACACACGTACGACATATATATATAGTATATAAAGTTATACATATATATTATACATTTATATGCATATTTACTATAATTCTTAAGACTTTTTAATGGCATACCAACCAAGCAACACACACACCCATGAACTCTATATGTATGGTATATATGTATGTGTTTAAGCGTATCTTAACAATTCTCTGAATCCAGCAACAAAAATAAGAAAAAAAAGTAAGAAGGAAAACGAAACACGAAAATCGGAAAGAACTAAATTTTATATTTTACACGCAAAACTATTTTATAATTTATATATATATATACCTAACTGTATGTACTATGGAAATAGAAAGTATTTAACTAGTTTTGTAAGCTTACGGGGCCGAGAAAACGATGATAACGATGATACCGACGATACCAAGAAGTCAAGTAGGAAGGAAATTGATGGCAACTCTATTGAATTTCAAATCGAATACAGCTATACAATTTAAACGCTACTTTAACCGGTGCTTAGGTTTTTTGTATAAACAATCCAATCCAATCCAATCTACAAACTAGATAACTCTTTGATCTAAGCCTCCTCCCTCTGCTGAATAGTTTTTCTTCTGATACTTTCCACACAAAACAAACACACACACGAGACGACTATCTTACGACTAAGCCAAGTATTATTTAAATCAATCCGAATCCGAATCAAACATTAATGTATTTCGAATTGTTGCTAATGAGAAACTCTCCAATGATGGCATTTACTTATAAGGTGGCAGCGCGCGCACGCCACGTCTTCTACTTCCATGTCCAGAATCTAGAAGGAAATATGAAAATTAGTTTGCGAAAATTGCATTTTGTACAAATCATTGAAAAACCACAAAGAGTTAAAGAGAGAGAAAGCATTTCACGTTTCGTTGTTAGCAATTGAACCAATGAATGTTTATAGTACACTTAAGTTTATGCCAAAATTATTGTTTATACCTTATACTTTGTTCGTATACTTAAGCACAACAAGCACACACAATTGGGCACTGTCCATGTAGTCTAGATATATCTCTATTGATGTACAACCTGCAGCGTTGGCCCGCATTTAGTTCCTCTCCACACCTGCTGTTCCTTGCGTGTGCAGCCCAAATCAATAGCCCGACTCAAGCCATATGGATAAACTGCTATCTCCAGGGTTTCAAATGCTAAATATCATACGATAATGATTCGACACGATCAACTGTATCAATCAATCACCAGAGACCACACTCAAATCAACACACCTATCTTAGCTTCACACGAGACATCGATTGAGAGGAGACTTTATTTAATTTATTTGATTTTTGTTATAGTTTTTAGTTTGTCGTTCATCGATATAGTACATAGCATATTCATATATATATATATTGTGTTGGCCATTGTGTGCACATTCTGTAGCATAAAACCAAAGTTTAGCATTTCGTATTGAGATCTATGTATTTGTAAAGAACATTTATACGGCGGCATTCAAACACACACCACACACACACACAGAGCGATCAGTTTATATAGGATAACCAGGCTTAAAAAAAAAACGAGGACAACAAACCCAATCATTGTATGAAATTGCATTCAACGTATCGGAATCATAACGGAATCATTGCAAATAATTAATTAAAAGGATATTGTTATAATTCACAGGCAAAACTGAAATTGTTTAGCGTAGTTGATGAATTTTTTGTATATAAACTTGACATATAACGTGTAGAAATAAACGACAAATTAAATTGAATAATAATACCATGATAATACCAAGCGAATTCTGCAAAGCCAGCAATGGGCCACTGGCGGCGCAGCGGCACGCGAGGCATTTAACCACAAAACAAGAACGTCATTTCACAAACTTTTTATACAAACTGCGGCAATCAAATTGAAAGATTTACAAAATTTTTCAGCCTTTGCCTAGGTAGGCGTGTTGCATGCGCCGCCAAAGATTCTGCATTGTTGCTTGATATAACATTGAATAACAACATGATGGACAACAATGTCCAACGAGTAATTATAGTAATAAACAGAGGAGTGAAGATTGTCATGTAATACGGATAATGGTAATAATTCACAGATTCACGAAAGCAAATATGAATGGAAACTGAATTTAGCTGATGTAAAATGATAGAAATGTGTCCGTTAAGTCGGTTAGGTGTGTAATGCATAATACAAATAATAATGATAATAACTAATAAAATTGAAAAATATGTAATAACTAAACTCTGGTTGTTTAATTTTGGATTTTGAAGGGTTCTTACTATTTTTAAGCAAACAATTAACAGGCTCTTGATTAATCATAACCTCGGAAAAAAAAACAGATATTCAATCAAAACTATTAAAAAAGTTTTCTAAACGCACTTAGAAACAATATAAACAGAGACAGAGTTGAATGAAGTCTCGTTTATGTTCTAAAAGGGCTCAACAAAGAGCTCTTAGTGAGCAAAAACTAAGCAAAAAGTCTAAAAATATGCTAATTGTGGTAACACAATTTTAATTTAAACTTATTTAGGCTTTGTTTACCTGATGTGAGCATGTCAAGGACTTGGACACCACTGCTCTATGCATATTTATTTTTTAAATAAGTTTTGATATCAGAATATAAAATATTAAAATAACTTACCAAGTCTCTTACAAATTCAAAAAATAATTAAAACCCATATTATTTTGTTTTCGCTTTTTTGGATACCAAAAAAGTTGAATGAAATTTTGTATTTTATTGTTCCTTTCCGGGTTTAATACATGTATGTATATAGAATAATGAAATCGTTTTCGTTTAAAAATTGTTCAAAGGCAAAATTGTACATAATATGTAATTCGTTAAGTTTTGTCTTGTATATGTATATGTATATAATTAATTCAATAACTCGCTTTTAATCCATGAAGTGCGCTAAAAAGTAAACGTTTCTGTGTCTTGCAAATGCACTTTGAAAGGACCGATTCTAATTCGATTTGGGTAAATTTAGCTTTATCCCTTTGGGGCTGGTGACTACTGACAAATGTATTAAAGTATTCATTTTGGTTCGCTAATCCGATAGAGAAGGTCCTGCGCGATGTATATATCTTATTGGGGGCGAATATATATAGTTTGTAGGGGATATACACATATCCGCCATGCTTTTGGGGTAAAACAGTTCTGTATAGTTCGGGCATATTTGCTATTTTGGTTTATTGTATGTACAATAAATTCGTATTACTCTTATTTATTGTTTGGCATTCGTATTTGGACCTACGAACGTTGCTCACTAACGGATTTGATCGTAAGGCTCCATATGGCAACCACTGGTCTCGGCCACAGTCGTCCGAGGGCGAGTTAATCGAACAAATCGGCTAGTATCCTGGGCAAACTCTAGTTGAAAACGAATAACAATTGAAGTAACTAGGAATCCGGGGTGTACTCTGCAACTTGTTTCATCACATTTTATACACATGGTAATGTTTCAAGTTATCAATATCAATATCCAATATCAATACCTTTAAAGTATCTTCTTATGCAAGTGCGGACAACGTTTCTCTAATATACATCGAGGCATAGCCAATCACGTTTTTATACATTCATATGCGAGAGCTAAGTATACAGCGATATATAATTAGAGTCATCCATAATTAACAGGGCAAACACCTTAATTCTAAACATTTACAAACGCTTCCATCAACTGCTCAAGAATGTCTATTATCTGCCAAAAGTAGGCCCGTATCCTAACCAGGTTAATTCATTTAAAAATTTGTTTTTTTAACTGCTTAATATATGTAAATTAAATTCACCGGGACCGTTTTCTTAATGCAGTTAATGTCATTCGTTGTGATTACAATGAATTATAAATATACACGGGTAGAGCATTAAATGATAAATGCTACCCTGAGCAGCTTGAAACTTAGGGTAACATTCAGAACAATTTCCACGGCGCAATATATGTGGGCGAAAGTGCTAAAAATGAAAGTGATATCTTCCAGCTAGTAGATTACCTGAAGTTTATAGAAATTAATCATAATCGAATGCTCTGCCCGTCCAACTTAAATATTTTCATAAATTAATACTACATTTATCTGTTTTGTTAAGTTATTCTATGAAATGAAGCGAAACTCATCTTGGCGTTGGTCTTAGTTTGACAATATTCCGCCGCATTTTCATAGAACACATTCTCAAAATTTGGTAAGTTGTAGTATATAACTAAATATTTTAATTGTAAATGAATAAAACAAATATAAGAATATGAAAAACTCAAATATTTTTATATGAAAAAAGTATATAATAAACTTATAACTTAATAATAAACTTAACTCATAAATAAATACTACATTTATCTGTTTTGTTAAGTTATTCTATGAAATGAAGCAAAACTCATCTTGGCGTTGGTCTTAGTTTGACAATATTCCGCCGCATTTTCATAGAACACCTTCTCAAAATTCAGAAATTCGTAGTATTAACAAAATATTTTAATTGTATATGCATGAAATAAATTTAAGAATATGAAAAATAAGTATAATAAACTTCGTGATTATACCTCAACTGACATTAAAGAAAACGGACACTGGAGACAAGAAAAAAAAAACAACAACAAAAACCTTTGGTCATCTCAGTTTTTAGGTGTGAAAATACAAAACCAAACCAACCACTTTTGACTATATCGAATTTTCGAATTCAAGATTCTCAAAACTGGTTGGTTTTAGAATTTTCACCTGAGCGGCCATTGATTTAACTATGATATTTGAATTATTAACTTTATTATTATTTACTATATTTCAATAACTGATGTATGTATATATATTGTGTGATAGTTTATTTTATATTTGTTTTGGGTTTTCCGATTGACAGGCTTACCTGTAACTTATATATATATATATGTATGCATTTTTATATATTTATATATAGTGTAGTAAATTGCACCATGCTAAGTCCTACGTATTATCTTTAGAATTGCATCCTCTGGTCGTAAAGCTACAAATATTAAACTCTACATCTCGCCTCGTATGAAACTAGTCTAGGTTTGTATTTTCGTACCTATATGACCTCAGAATCCCAATACTATATAAATATATTGGGGCCTCCTTCCGGCGAACACATTCGAATCGCACTTATCGGTGTTATGAACTACATTTTTTGATTCTTTTGAATCGTTGTTTCCGTTGGTTTTTATTTTGTTTTGGTTTTTATAATAAGGAAATGTTCTGCACAAATTTTGATGGCTTCTTAAGGGGTTTCAATACCAGCAGTTGAAAATAACCAAAGAATCACATTGACCGGAGAAGATGGTTGTGTTTCCTTAATTGAAATTCAGCTAACCAGCCTTGATACCCATTAATTTATTTAAAAAACAGAGGATCGCAGGGTACACTTGACACGAGAAAATTTGTAAGAAACAAAAAAAAGAGACTGAATTGATTTTGTTTCCAGGGGTTTCCTCGTGCTACATTTTAGCTTTGATACCCTGTAATTTCAATTAGCCTTAGTTTACGGACATCCAAGAAAATACCGAGTGTCTAGGCTTCCAGGTTGCACCTTAAAATAATTAGGAAACGTAATAAAGCGATCTTTTGCTTGGTTTCTGTATTTTTTCAGTGCAACTTGAGAGCCTTGATACCCTGCAATTTCCCTTGTGCAGAGCATTTTCGATTCGGCTATGCCGAACCAATATGATGACCTGAAGCGGATTTACATGGCGGATGAGATCTGCTGTCCCTGCTGATGCAGTTGTTGTTGCATCTGCTGAGGCGCTTGCTGCTGCTGCGACGGCTGCTGTTGCTGCTGCTGCTGCTGCGGTTGTTGCTGCTGCTGCTGCTGCGGCTGCTGCTGATATTGCTGCTGGTACGGCTGCTGCTGATATTGCTGCTGCTGCGGTGCTAGCTGCAACGGCGGCGGTGTATTGCCAATCGCTGCCGCAGCCGCCGCCGCGTTCTGCTGCGTTGTGGCCTCGTTGGTCTTCAGGAAATACGTTATCAAATCGATGGGCAGCGGGAACACAATCGTCGAGTTCTTCTCCGCGGATATGGTGTTGAGTGTCTGCCGGAAATCGGAATATTTAATATGTAAAGTTCATGAAAAAAGCATAAAGTGTAATGGAAGCAGCTTCGATAAAGAATATTGCATGCGGGAATCCCCCTTTACGTATCTTATAAATATTAATTATCATGGTTTTTGTATATATTTTAAATTATGGAATTATATTTAAATAGAACTTCAACTTGTATATACAAATTTTATTGACTAATTTCACAAGCTATGTCTACTAAATATGCTCGTTGTCTAAAAACCCCATTTATTTTCCTACCACATGCACTTACACCATGCATATATAATATCCTTATCCCCTTCTAAAACCCCACCTGAAACAACAAAAATTAATGGCAATGTCAGTGACCCACCTGCAGGTAACGCAGCTGGAGGGCGGCCGGCGAATCGCCAATCACCTCCGACGCTTCGCGTAGTGCTCGAGATGCTTTTTGTTCTCCCTCGGCGGCGATGACTTTGGCGCGGGCTTCACGGGCGGCCTCTGCCTCGGCGGCCATCGCGCGTTGCAGTTGCACGGGCAGGCGCACGTCCTTGCTGTTCGGTCGATGGAGAAAATGAGATTAGCCGGGGGGAGTTGGGATGGATAGGGCAGATAGCGGAAATACCCGTAATTCGAAGCTAACACCATTTCTATTCTCAAAAAGTTCTCAATCACTGAGAAAAAATAGTGAAGCCAGTGAAAATGTAAGTCAAAGAATTGCGTTTAAAAGAAAAGTATTAAAAATCTAATTCCGTTTCATTCTGATTTTAATATTTCATTAAATAATATCTTTTGAAAAACTATTTTAGAGATAAATTTACATTAAGTAGGCTAATTTTGAAATTTGCAGCTATAACAAGTTGGGAATTCCAGTCTTTTTTTGGACAAACATGCTTTACGCTTTGTTCTAAGCCATGATGAGGACACTGGCATAGCCTTTTTCTTGTCTTTCTTTTATTTATCCTTCCATTTTTAAGCATTTTCACTTGTATCGTTTTAAGCCAAATCATTTTTTCCAGTGTCCTTTGCAATTTCCATATTAAATTGTCTGCCATCAGACCGAAATGTGCGAGGCGCCTGCTAATGTGCCTCGCAGCTCGGCGTAATGGCGCATCTTTAATTCGGCCAACTCGCGGTCTCAGCCAGTATTTTTCACAGCCAACGTAGCGTGAGGCTTAATTTATCAAAAGAATATATTTATAACGCCCTATATGTCTAAATTTTAAAGCGAACAATATATGGCGCACAATTTCTCACATCATCATACCATTTAAGAAAGTTGTTAAGCTGCTGATCAATTTTCATAACACATCCCAGAGAGCCAGGGCAATAATGCCAGCGAAATGAAGAAAGGCAGATGCAGTAATGAAAAATTCAACAACTGCCATAAAATGAAACCGGCCAAGTTTGTGCGGGTTGTTGTGGGGGAAATGGGAGTTGGTAAAAAGGTAGTAACAGCAGCCGCCGCAGCAGCATAACCACAACAACAACCGTCAACGCGTCAAGTTGTTGCAGCTGTTTTAACATGGCCAACACCAGCCGCTGTTACCAGCCGCCATATTTGTGGGCCACTTGGAAAAAAGAGCGAATCACACTTATGAATTTCGAAGTTATTTAATACGGATATAACTCTATTTCAGCCAAGGAATTTATTATAAGGAGAAAGAGACAAAGATTTAGGCTTTGACATGGTATTATTATTAGTATTCAATTAGTATCAGAAATCAACGAAATTTCATAAAAACCCCTTAAATTCACCATCATGAAGCTCTCTGTAATTGTTTCCTGTGCATATGCAAGCATTTGACGTGCCAACGTCACACTTGGCGCTGCGAAACTGAAGCTGACAAAGTAGTAGCCACTTGCCCCCTGTGAGCGGCATATAATAAATTACAACAACGGGGCCCGCTCGGTGACAGGACAGACAAAGAACAGCAGCCCACTCCCCCACACACTCACTTCTGGCCATCATCCAGCGTTATTGTTATTGTTGTGTGATAAATGCCCAGGAAAAATGGTAGAACAAATAGGCGACAACCGACTCTACTGATGTGGCCTTCCTTGTCGCGGCTATGACAACGTTTGTGGGGCTGCCTTCTGCCAGCAGCCAATTTAGATGTTATATAAGCTGGCAAAAACTCAAGTCTCTGGCGAGTTTAGTCAGCAGAAAAAGGGGGAGCACCTGGTGGTTTGGCATAACGCAATTAGAAACTTTGGCAACTGGCGATGAATACTTGATTTTGTCACCCGTGCACCTGTGAGGTGAATGGAATTTGAAAGGATTTTACAGGGCCAAAAGTTAAATAAATAAGTTGGCAACAAATTTTAGTCTCTGGAGGAAAGTGTCAACAGGAAGCGGAAATATTTTACAGGGTCCTTTGGATTTTTAAATAAATTAAGGCAAGTTAAAAATGCAGTTATGTCTTTCTAACCAAAGGATATTATGAATAAATCTATCCTTAAAACAAACACAATATATTTATTCATGAAAGAGGCTTCAGAAAGCCAATTTCCAAGCACCTAAGTCTTAGATCCTTTCAACAGCCTTACGCTCTCCTAAAACCAGGTTCCTTGAACCTAATCCAAGCCCTTAAAGGAATCACATCGCAAGCAGCCGTAAAGCCAGGGCTCTCGGCATCCTTTAGAGCATATCATCAACTTCGACTGTAGCCGAGGCAAACCGTTTATAAAATTACTTTTATAGCTTGACATAGAAAGTTTTCCAGGTTGCCACTGCAACTGAGTGTGCTGCAGAGGGGGTTAAAAAAGCTGTGCTACTTACATTTCAACACGTTCAACTTTGATGCCCCAGGCATCGGTGGCTTCGTCGAGTTGAACCTGTTTATGATTGGACGCCAGGTGGTTGAGGCGGTGGTTGGAGGTGGATTCGTTGGTTGGTCGGTGGATGAGCCGTGTGAGAAATAGCAGTAAAAATACATTAGTTTTTGTTTACACGCGTTTTTCAGGTCGTTAACAGTTTTGTTTTTCAGTTTTCTGCTTTTATTTCCCGCCCTCGCTCCCCCTAGCTCCACGTGGCCACATTGTGTTTGTGGGTCGCACAGCATCCTTGAAACGAGAAACTAAAAATGCAGCACTCGGCGGAGCGGCAGAGGGAGCACTGGCAACTTGGCATTTTTCACATGTGCGCCTCGACGTGCCACCACCGCCGCCTGATGCTGCTTGAGATTTTCGCCTGATTTTGAACTATTTCTCATATGGCATGAAGAATAAATAAATAAAACGACGACCGCCGCCGCCGCCGTTGCCAGGCATGCCTTTAGAATTTGGGTTAAGTTGGCAGCTGCTAAGATATGCGGATCGCAACTCCACTCCTCCCCGGCTGCCTGTTTTCAATTTTGCGCAATGAAAAAGCACTTTGGCTCAGAGATTATTCTCATGCCGGGCACGAAGCTCGCTGTCTTTGGCAGCTGCTAAATTTCGCAATTAATATTTTCCTGCCGCTGGTGGAGTTCCGCCGCAAAACTTTAAGGTTTATCCTGCATAATTAGGAGCAGCGACTCGAATGTCATCTGTCAGCAGAAGGAACAGGCAAAGAAGCTGCCTGGCTGCATTTATTTTACAGGGAATTTGTGCACTGAGAAAAGGATTTTTAGAAGCTCTAAAAATGTGTTTTAAATGTATCTTAAGATGGGGAACTGCAACTCTCTGAAGGAGTTTATGGCATTCTTTTAATTTGACTGCCTTATTTGAGTCATTCATTAAGTTTAATGAGTTTTATGAGTCAGTTTCAAGAAATTTTATTCGGAAAGACTCACACACATGTCTTTTAAAACCCCTCCAGAGTATCTATCCTGCAACAGGAAAATTTCGAAATAAATAGTTATATCTCCACCTATTTATGGCTAACTTTGAAATGCCTTTCAATGTCTGAAATCAGTTAAAAGAAGTTTAAACTCCTAAAGGAGTTTGTAATATTCTTTCTTTGAAAAATGTAGGTTCTTATTGACTTGGAATACATTTTATTCGGGAAACAAAAGCCTTAATCTTTAGGATTTGTGGCTCTTGAAGCTGTTATTATATTCCCATTATGTTATTTGCTTAATTTTCCCATAATTTTCCCCCTAACAAAATTATTTCCCTGTGTACATTTCCATTGTGTGAGGGGCAAAGGCAACTAAGTAAATTAGAGGAAGAGCAGCTCGATGTAGTCGGAGCCGGAGCCGGAGCTCCTTGTCCCAGGCCGGGGCCAACTGGCAACTGGCAACTACTGTCAACCGGTTTGAACTCACCTGCATCGTGCCGGAAATCGTCATACGCTCGCTGAGTATCTCATGCAAATGCCGAGTTCCCATTGTGTTTCGTAGAGTAGTCTGTGCCAGTAGTCTGGTCGAATGGTGGGCATTCTCCACGTTCGCTATAGAGACCGTTGCATTTGATACGCGATAGTAAACCACTGCATCCACCGAAACCGTAACGCTATCCTTTGTGAGAACCTACAAGATGCAGTGGGGTTTTTTTGGTTTTTGGGGACACTTGCTTGCTTTCTCTATTGTTCCTGCTATTGTTGTAGTTGGTCTGTAGTTATTTTTATATATGTTTTGTAAATTCGCTTGTTATTGTTGCCGACAAAACGAATACAGACGTAAACAGAGAGAGATGTGCGTATATACAGATAGACGCGCATTGAAAAATTTGCAATTCGTACACGAGTATATATACACATGTGGGTGGCACTATGGCACTATGGTGATAAGCTAAACATTTGTATCTGTATCTGTATCTGTATCGGTGGCCGTGCTGTGCTGTGCTGTGCACTTCGTAGCCAAGAGATAGACAGAGAGGGTATAATGCGAATGCACTTGACTTGAGCGGCGTTCGCTCGCTGCTCGCTGGCCTCTTGGCCGGGTCGGGTCGCTATTCTCTAATAGAACTAAGTGCTGGGAGTGCAAAAACTTTTGCCTCAGACCTCGGGACAAACGGACCGACAGACAGACACACACAAAGGCCGGGCTTCTTCCATTCTGATTATTGCATCTGTGACTGTGACTGTGCGTTTTGCATTTGCATTTGCATTTGAATTCTTAGCTCTGGCATCCGCGTGTGTGCTGTGCACATCCCAAAGTCCCAAAGTCTTTTCGCATTGTTTTGCATTCAGCGAACTTTATCCGGGGGAGACAGCGAGAGTTATATCCCGACCAGCAATTCGGGCTCGAGAGGGATCCGATCATCTGCGCTAAGCGATTCGTGGAGCAAAACCCAAGAGCTTGGGGGTTACAGTGTATAAGTTATAGTACAGATGGGGCAGAGAGATATATAGAGACAGAGCGAGGTAGAGTGGGGCACAAATTATACAAGTACACGTGTAAGAGACTCAAATTATAAGCCGAAAAAGTAGGAAACTCAAGAGCGAATCAAACCAAACAACCAAAGGGCATTAAATCGTTTGTAGGAGATGTCTTAAACTTAGAGTATTATATTCTTGCAAGTTGTGGGGTGGCGGGTTGGGGCGGGGATAGAGAGACTGATGTGGCGGGGTCGTGGGCGGTTTATGTACACGTTCGGTCTCGGGATTATTCCCATCCACACCGCAAGTCTACTGGGCCTGCCCCAATGGTGTCAGCAGCCTCGGTCCATGATGTTGCCCAAATCGAATTCTCAAATTTTTATTTTATTTTCCCTGCCTTTGCCTTGGCCACAGGCCCTGCTCGCATAAGTTGGCTTAACTTATGCCAAACTATCCCGCACAAGTGCATGTATATACGTTCGGCAGAAAGTTGCTCCCTCGCTCGCCGCTTTATGACCTGCCCAAACATTGTTCGGCGCAGTCTAGACCGCTTTTTACGGGCCCTACAAAAGCTGCTGGAGCTCTGTGGTGTCAATGTTGTTTAGTGTCATCGTTTCCACTCGGCCAGTTTCGAGGGTTTTGCCATCATCTCAGCCCCTGTGTGGGCGAACTTTTCGGGCATAGCAAATCTCTAGCATTTTAGCATGAGAATCAACTGAAATGTGAGCAGCAACTGGAGGAGCTGGCACAGAAGTGTTTCCGTAAATCCAGTTATTTAAATTTATAGAGTAAAATCTTCTTCAGGGCTTTCTGTTTATTTATAAGAATTGTAAGCAAAGGTACTTGATAAGCTTCCTTATGTTTGTGGAGGTAATTTAAATACTCTTTGGATTTAGTAGTTAGCTATGTTCAACAAAGCAAAGCTAGGAGGGTTTTTCTAAGTTTAAATTTAATACTTAAGAAGTGGAAAGACTCAAGAAGAAGTTCTCTGTAAGATCGGCACTTATAATTTCAATAAAGAAAATTATTTAGAGAGCCTTAGAAAGACGTTTTAAAATCAAATCTTAAGTTTCTTGAATAATTTCCTATTTCATATTAAAGCATATTTTTTTCAGAAAAAGCATCATAATATTCTAGATTTTTTGTTCCTGATCCAAATTTAAAAATTCTAAACCACACCACAGTGCGTATACTTGATTATACAACCAAAAGTTAGTTAGTTTTGATATGTTTTCTAATAAAATACTAACCCCTTTTGATGTGCCTGAGCTGGCACTAAACTATAAACCATTATTTTTAACCGTGGACCACAGTGCGTATACTTGATATACTAGGTCATAAGACCAAAAGTTAGCACAATGTTTATTCTACTTTGTGGTGTTCTACTTTTCCGACTTTTTCTTATTTTGCTAATAAAATATTAACCGCTTTTGATGTGCCTGAGCTGGCACTAGACCATAAAGCTGCTGTTTATACTCTGGGGCAACAGTGCGTATGATTACTTTTTAAGGGAAACCTCTGAGCCGTTGCGATTTGTGGCCTCCATTACGACTGAGTGATGGTTTGTTCAATTTAGCTAAAACAAATAATCGACAAATTCAATTGCATTGCATTGTGTGTGCTCCGCTCTATTGAAATGCATCATCAAGGACCTTCGCTTTGCCTACCTTGGCATAATCATGCACGACTCGACGACTCACTTCATTATGAAAGTCGGGCGAACATGGACAGAGCCCTAAATCAATTTGGCTAGAACAATGGCTTATTATTTCCCAACAATAGTTGTTAGGGCGGGGGTTTGTGGGTGGCATTTGGGCGGTGGCTTTGTTCTGGGTGAGTGTGTGTGTGTGCAGTGTAGTGGAGTGGAGTGGAGTGGAGTGGAGTGAGCTGGGTCCTGGATAAGTCTTGCTTGTTCATTGCATTTTACACAGTCTGAATCGAGGAAATATAGCATTGAATGAGCATGGCAACGGGTCAATAGAAACGTTCAGGAATCGATGATGAAATCATAGAAGTAGAAGGTGGAAATAGAGGTGGAGGTGGAGGTGGCTGTGGTGGAGGTGAATGAAATGAAAATTCCAAACGATAGTTCATACACACTGTATATTTATACACTGTAACGCCTAAACTAATGAGTTTTCAATTAAACATAATTAGGTTACTTATTACAATTTGCACAGTTGATGCTGGGAGTGTGTCAGCACTTGGATCAACGAGATTGGTTTCAACTGAAAATATCTTTGATTTGGTATTTAGCAATTAGAGTGTCAGAGATAGAGAGAGGCAGAGAGACAGAGAAAGAGTCAGAGTGAGAGGTATAGAGAGAGACAGAGTCTTTGGGCCCTCACTCGTCTGGTCTTGGTTTATCACATCTCCGAGGCTATGGTCTATATTTCGTATCTATGGGGCAACTACTGATGCTGTGATGCTGGGACTAGCTATCGCTATAGCTCTAGCACTGCTACTATACATCATTACAGTTATACGTTAGTTACAATTACAGAGTTACGATGCTAGCGCGTTCGCCTTTAGCTTTACTCGTTTTAGTCTAATGCTCTCGCTTTTAACTTGGCTTTTTCGGCCTGCATGCGTGCAGGAGTTGAGTTGAGTTGAGGTTGAGTTGAATTTTGTTACCACGTTTTAACAGCCTAAACCACGCAAAACACACATAGATGAACTCGACATGGGTTGCTTTTGCTCATTTCGTTAGCTCAGATCGGCACAGCGATATATGTGCATACATATGCGCCGTGGTGCGGATATATATATCGCATATATGCAATGTGCTTTCTTGCTTGCTTTCTTTTTCTTTTTTGGGGAGTGCGTCCTTTTGTCGCTCGTGCTCAAACAAATCAAATTGTAACGTTTAATTAGTTTAGTTAGTTGTACACAATACAATACAATAATTGTTGTTGTTCTTCTTTTTTTGGGGGGTTGGTGGGGGTGGTTTGGCGATATGTTCTTGTTGAAACGAAAACTAAAAGCGTGTGAACTAAACGACAATGTTAGACGATGGCTGTGTGTTTAGTATGTCTGTGTGTGCTTTGGGTGAGTGTGTGTGGTGGTGTTATTGATTCTCTGAATTTTTATGCATTAGTTTTGGCTTTTGTTTCCGTTTTCCAGTACTTAAGTTAGACCAACATTGGATAAACATTATCTGTTGCTTGTGTTTGTTTTGGGTTTTGTTTTGTTTTTCATTTGGTTTTTCTTTGGTTTTTTTCGTTAAAGACAGTTAGAAAGCTTTTTAGAATAGACATTTATGGAAATATATATTTAGCATGCTCTCAAAAATTATTCGAACGCTTAACCGAGGGGGAGAGTGGGGGTTTTTTATATCAAATAAGTGCATTTCGGTATATTTTCTATATTTTTTTTATATATTATTGTTGGTGTGAGGGTTTTGCTTTGGTTTTGTTGGTTTTTCAGTTTTTGGTTCCGGTTTCTTTGTTTTATATATGGAAAAACAAACTGTTTTGCTAAACAAAACTTACATAGCTCAAAAACAAAATCAATATATATGTTGGTATATATAGAGAGAGAGATAGAGACAGAGAGAGGTAGTACATATATATAAATAGAGTTATATGTAGAGCTTGGGTTAGATAGACAGTCAGATAGAGACAGAGACATAGAGATAGTTAGAGAGAGAAAGATAGAGACAGACGGTGGGAGAGATCGGTTTTTGGTGGCTGCTTAGCAGGAGAGTGAGCAAGACAGTCATAGACAGCGAGAGAGAGATAGATTGATAGTCTGATTATAATTAATTTTCGGTTTTTTGTAGCTTGTGTGGGATTTTTGGGGAGTGCAATGAATGGAGTTTTCTCTGGGGGTTCCACTTGCATTTCTGTTGCATACTTGTAAGCTACGCAAGACCTTGGGTTTTTAGTTTTTTAATTTTGATTGTGTGTGTGTGTATCTGTGTGAAGTTCTTGGTGGTGTGAGTGCTGCACCCTGTGTTCAGTGAACAAACATTTGACATTCATTTCTTCATCACAGATAGAGACAGACATGGAGTGACACATAGAGATAGAGATAGATAGAGAGAGAGACAGCGATAGAGGGGGTGAAGAAAAGGGTGGGCTGTGTGCGTGTGTGTCTGAGTGAGAGAGAGAGAGAGCCAATGCGTAATGCGTACAGTTCTTTAGTGGTTTTGCCCCGCCCCCGCCCACCAATTTGATATATTTTTGTATTTTTATTTTATATTTTTTTATGTGATGCTCGGCTGAACACAGAGAGCGAGACAGATAGATAGATAGACAGAGAGAGATAGAATTTTCAGTTGATATGCATTCTTTCACTTTTTCTTTGATATTTGACTGTTTTTCTTTTTTTGGGTTTTTGTTTCATTTCTAATTGCAAGAGAGACAATCAGAGCTTTAACTATGCAAATTGTAATAACTGGAAGTTAATGTTCAAAAGACATCAAGAACTAAATACGGTTACGATAACGATTACGATACGATACGATATTCAAAATGAAATGCTCGAACAAACTCAACTCGATTCAACTCAAAAAACAGAGTAAAAAAGGGAACCAAAGATGAAAGTGAAACGAAATGATGCGCCAAAAAATTGCATTTCGTATGCACTTAAAGGGGGATTTTGTTCGGGCGATAAATGGGTGTGTGTAGAGTCTGAGATTGTGTGTAGTTTCTGTATGTGTGTGAATAATAACAACGTCAACGAGAAGATGACTGAGCGGGCTTTGCTTTTTTTTTTTTGTTCATCCGAGGGCATTGCCGCAGTGGCCTTCATGCGATTTACACAAAAAACCGAACAAACTCAAATGGAACACGAAAATGCTGGCGGAATCCGCAGATATACAAAAAAGTGGGAAAAACAGAAGGGAAAAATATATATGAAGGGGGTTATACAGAAACTGAATAAAACTGTTTTTCGGCTTTTCGCTTTGCTGTGTGTTTGGTGTGTGTGTCCTTTATGTGTATGAGTTTGCTCCACGTGACGTCAGCAAGATGGTGGTAAAAGGCTGGAAAGGCCAGCGGATTGAAATCGAACCATCGTTACACCATTACTTCTATCTTAAATTCACTTTTGCCATCGCTTTTCATTCCATATTTCATTTAAGTCTGCCAAGCGAACAATGAAATATGCACAGGTAAAAATGTACAGGTAAAAATGAGAAATGTGAGGGGGTTATTCGGGGGGTTGATTGCGATAAAAGATCAAGTAAGCGAACTAAAGGCTTGTCCGGAGAAAATTCCCAAAAATAAATGGAGCGCGTATCTTGATGAGACTCCTGTATATACTTTCGTGTGCGTGTGTGTGGAAAGGTGAGACAGGTGTGTATGCATGTATGTATGTAGGCTGCATCTGTGAGTAGTGGTTGAGTGCACACCAATGGCAATAATAATAAAAATCTGCAACATTGTTCAACTTTCAATACGACAACAAGTACCATACAAAGTATTTAAAATATATATAGAGGTTGTATATATGTATGCTTGATATATAGGATACAACAAAGTCTACCAACAACAACAACAACAACGAGAGGAGGAGTATAGAGAGAGCAATTGTGTGTGTGTGTTATGATGTGTGTGATGCGTAGGAGAGTGTGAGTGCGGTTGAGTCGTAGGAACCGCTATTTAATAAACCAAAATGAAGACTCTCAGAAATAATGGAGTTTCAAAATGTAAATAGACTTCGGAGAGAGTTAATAATCTGTTTTATAAATTTTTAATGCTGTTTTTTCTTTGTGGATTAAAAATTCAGTTTTGAACATAATTATTTTCAGGATAAATAATTCCTAAGGATTTCCATTTGTTGTTTTTTTTTTGTTTGGAAAGATTTTCTTTTTTATGTTTTGTGTATTTTAAAAACGCTAAATATCCAATTAATTTCTTAAATGAATATACAAATTTTGTATTTAAAAAAAAAAATAATTTTTAGGTTGAAAATTATGTTTTTGTTTATTCATTTTAAAATTTAATTTTATAAAATCGTTCATTTTATAAAATTTAATTTTAATTTCATATCATTTTTGAAGATTTATAATTTTGTTTTTAAAGATGTATTTCTTTTTTCTTTTATGAAGTATAAAATGTATAAAAATCATTTTTTTCAGTGTATAGAGAGATTAAGTTTTTAAGGAACATTTTTTTTATTTAACGCTTTTAATTTTGTTGTTGATGATGCTGTTTTCTTTTGTTGGTGGTTTTAGAAAGCAGGTTTCTTTGCTGGATTTTGTTTTTAGGGGGAAAAGGAGATAGTTATGTTAAGAGATACAGATAGTCATAGACATATTTAAACGAGTACATAGAGAGAGCAGGAAGACACACAGATAGAGATAGATAGACAGAGATAGAGACAGCAAGAGAGGCTGCAGCAGGAAGAAACACGGTTACGCAGAAAGAAAAGAAAACCGAAACCGTAAGGAAAAGAAAGGACAAAGAACAACGAAGGGGAACCAGAAAATAGAAACCAAAAGTAAACACCGTGACATGCGACGACAACAACAACAACAACAGGAACAACCAGAGCGGGGAGAAAGAGCACAACAACAAAAACAAAAAAAGAAAGAGGGGGCGGGGCACAAGTCAAAGAAAGAGAAACGAAGAAACAGAAAGAAAACGTTGCGTATGCGTAATTCACGCTCCAGTTGCGTGTCCTGTGGCCGTGTGCCTGTGTGAGTGTGTTCCTGTTCATGTCAGGGTTTTGGATACACAGAGAGGAAAATTAATACTATTGAAGATACAAAACTGTTAATTTAAGAACATCATATTTGACGGCTTTTCTATTTTTAAATAACATTGCCTTACTAATTTTAAAGCTCAAAAAGAATTGCATTTATTTTGTCAGTTTTCCGTAAAAATTTTTTATGTTAAAATTAAAATTTAAAAAAAATTAAATATTTAGTTCTTTTAACTAAGCTCTTCAGGTATCCTAGCCTATAGAAATAAATAAATAAAGAAAAATGAAGAAAAAACTCGCTTTGTATGTAGAAAATAAGCCAGCTTTTTATGTAAAGGTAAAGGACCTTTAGCTCTTCGACTCCATTTGAAGGTAAACACAAAATTTAGCTAACTGAGGCCGGGAAGTTCAACGTTATTTAAAGATTTATGCCATGAATAAATCATTCTTAAATCACGAATTTTTGCTCCTTGAATTTTTAATTTTTTTCTCCGTGCATGTGTGCGGTTGGTGTGCATGTGGGGGTGTCCTGTCAGCAGAATCAACACACAACAACTCGGATTTTCCGGCAATGTTCAGCGAAGCTTCTCTGGCGGATTCCGCCGACAGGACCAAAAAAATCTGTGCCTGTCTGTGTGTCTGCTGGTGTGTGTATCTCTGTGTTTCTGTATCTTTTTTTTTTTGGTTTTTGACTAACTCGAAACGGAAAATGCAACTGAAAAATACACATATATGTACATATATATCTATGGATATAGATATATGTACATCTGGTTAACAAACGTGTTGGCTGGAATAACTTGTGGCAAAAGCTAAAAGTTTAATTGGTTTCTGCTTTACTTGGCATCGTTTTTTGGTTTCTTTTTTTCTTATTTAAAGTTTTGTCATGTGTGAGGGGGACTTTTTGAAGTACATAAACCAAACGAATTTCGCATTCTTACTGCTCCGCTGGGCAGCAAAAACACACTGATAGTAACAACAACAACAATATCGAAGAAAGGCAGCAGCAGCAGCGGCGGCAGCTGTGACTGCAACCGCTCTGCTTGGCCCTGCTCTCCAGCCGGAACTGGGCACCGGAAGTGGCACCGGAACCGGGGCCGGAACTTACCTCCTGCGGTGGCACATCGTAGGTTCGGGTACGCAAGTCCACGCGGGCATAAGAGTCGATGCAGGGCAGGATGAAGAAGATACCTGTAATTACGGCCAAGATGCATTACACACTCGTTATGGTATACAGCGAAAGAAACACTAGTCAGCAAGGGTTAAATTTCGTAAAAAAAAATGTCTATTAAAATTAATCTTAACTACAGATGGCAGAAAAATCGGTATTTGGTTACTTTGCCGATTTTTTTACACAAATTAATTGATATTTTAATGTTGCGATAAAGGTGTATAACATCATGTTTAGATCGATAACTTTAACTTTCCTTGGTGGAAATAAATACAAAGAAATATATATAATATCGATTCCTCATTTTTAAATGCGATATTTTTCGATATTCAACTTCTACATATTAAATGTTAATAAAGTTTCAAAGTTCCTTTCATTTATTTCGATATAACAAATAGAGCATTTTTCATTTAAATGAGTGTTAGTTCTGTCTTGATAGCTCACCTAAAATAATATTTACGATATTTTGAATTTCAATATTTCAAACTGTATAATATTATCGATATATTTTTTCGATACTTCATTTGAATTTTACACTTTATATACATTATTCTGCTATCGTCAGTTTTATTTCTCATAAAGTAACACACCCACGAAAAATTATCATGAACCCCAGAACTTCAGCTAATACTTCCATATCAATGTCCTTAATTGTCCAAAAAAGTTTCCTCATTCCTAATTTTTGTAGACTAATGTTCTCTGACTGTGTCAGAACTTCGCCTCGATTTGCCTAATCTCTTCCTCCCTGGGAATGGGAGCGCAAAAGCAGAGCACACGGACACTGAGGCACTGGGGCCGCCCTTAGAGTCGCTAATTTGGAGCAAGTGCAGCAATTAACACAAATTCTTGTCGCCAGCAAGCGGCACTAAAATTTGCATAGAATCGTTACCCCACTGCTCACCTGCACCTGCACTTGCACCTGCTCCTGTCGCTTAGGCACTGAGTACTCACCTGGGCCCTTGGCACCGCCCTGCATGAGTCGACCCAAACGGAAGATAACCGCGCGCTCGTACTCCTGCACCACCTGGAAAATGTGGCATGTGAGTGAAATGTTCGTGAAATGAAATTGAAACTCGAAGGATTACAGGAAGAAGGTGGAGCTTGTAAAATTAAAAATGATACCCTGGTAGGGATTACAGGGTTTGTTATAGGTCAGTTGGGTACTGGAAACTCTATTCAAACAATGCATTTCAAAGCAAATATATATAATTGAAAAATCTATTCTTAAATAAAAACCATTACTACCATCAGCTAAGAAAATTATTTTGAAAAAAGCTAAAAGAGCAATTTAATAATATAAAAATACAAGTTAAACATCAAATTAAAATAAATATTTAAAATTAAAATTTGTAAATAAATCACCTACATTGTAGGTTTTTAAATATTATTATTTATTAATATTAGTATTTTTATAAATATCACACTTTTAGTGCTAAAAACAAACTAAAAATGTAAGAAACTATTTAATGCAGATAATCAAAAATAGTTTATAATATCAAGCTTTAACTATAATATCTAGCTTCAGCTTTTCGATTATATTTCCAATCTATAACTAATTTCAGGGAAGAATTATATAAATAATTAACAATTAATTAGTTCCCAATCTTACCTTGAAGCAAACGAAGAGACTGAATGGTAACGTCATTATCACAAGTGCCACGGATAGAAATATTAGCAATTTGCCGCATGTTGATGCCTTATCGCTGATTTCCTCGTCCGCTGCGAGAGAACGTGGCGAGAAAACGGAAAATGACTTATAGATACATATAGCGTGGCTGGATGGAATCAAGTGCTCAAAGCAAATGCTGCAAATTAAGGCTTAAGCTATAAATTCGTTCGTATTTTACTCGCTTTCCTCTTGCACAGCCTGTAACATGAATAATGCGCGGAGCGTTGGCTTTGGCACTAAGGAAAAAAATTCCGAAAAAAAATCTTAAACGAAAGACCTCCGTTTGGCGCATACAAAAATCGCAGACAGAATGTCGGAGGAAAAAAATACAAGAAAATACTGTTGAGCCGGAAAAAAAATGCGACAAAAACGGAGCGGGCATTCTTCATTACGAAACTCGATTTTTCCTTAAAGTTTAGCCAAAAATTGAAGTTGCTGCCAGAGAGAATGTCATTCAGATGTGGGCAACAAGTCGCCCATTTCTGCTTATTGATACTTGAGACGCGCCATCATTTCGATGGCCTCGTAAAAGTCAAAACGTTGGTCCTTTGGGGGCCTGGAAAAATCTGTAGCATACTTAGGTGCGCTCACCGAACAACGAAAAATATTTGGAAAAACACGGTTACATTTATAGAGAGATACAAGCAAACAAGGAGTGTGCATATTCAAATGAAATATACTCGTAGATAGGTATAGTCGATAGATAGTAGAAGAAATATAGGCATAGTTATAGTTTATAGTTTAATCATGTAACGAGTAAAAAAGTAGCTTGTGTGGTATCTGTTTCTGTTTCGTTTTTGATTTTGGCTGTGGGATGTGGGGATCTTTTTCTGGTTTTGACAAAGGGTTTCTGTTCCAAATTGGTGCGACTTACAATAGAGAAATCCATGTGAATGTTTTGCTTGTGTATCTGCAAGAATACGATAAATCGAATAACAGAGAGAAATTAATCGGGAATGCATATCGGCTCAATCATGTGGTTGTCTGGGAGCTGGTTCTTGTGTTTGTTTAATCCTGCGATCCTTGCCATGCAGTTCTTTTTGGGGTTACATTTTTTGGGTTAATAGCATGCTCCAACAATCTACGAAACTGAAAACGGAACTCAGTTAACTGAAACTAACTATAACTACACAACCGAAGGCGAAATCATAAATTATTCATGCCACACATTTAAATGCTGTTTACGCGTTTGTTGTTTGCCTGCCTTCTGGCACTCGGTGTTCGGTGTTCGGTTTTTGGATTTTCCGACCGCTGCTGGCTTTTTCCGCTTTTCGGTTCGTTGCCAGCTGCAACGGCAACTGCTGGCAATTAGCGGCACAGTTTGCATTTCAGTTTCAATTACAGTTCATTGAAAAGTTGCCACAATGCCAACACCCAGCAACGGCGACGTCAGCAAAGTGTTTTTAACGAGCTCTCACCCGCACTCTCTGAACACTCAACACACACACACCCCGCACACTCGCACACACTCTCACAGACACAACATGAAAGGCGACACTGGGAAAAGGAAAACTTTGATGGGCGAATCCTGGCTGGATCCTGGCTAAGCCAACAAGCTGCCAAACATTGAAGGAGCCTCCAGGCTCCCGCCTTCCATCTCCTGCCACCTGCTACCCTGCCTTCCTCCTCCTTGGCCGCAGCAAACTTTTATTGAAATTGATTTCGAAATAATTGCGATTTGAATGTGCCGGGGCTGGATCCTAGAGCTGGGAGCAGGACTTGGTCGAGATGAAAGGCTTTGTGGATTTGCCAGCAACGCTTCGGGGCTGGTGACCGCACATCTAATAGATTTATAGCTAAATTGCTCCCATAAAAATGATAAAAGATGGCAAAATGGGACACAGCTCAAAATGTAATTAGGTGTGTGGGGCTTCCTTTTCAACCTTAATTGCCTCGGCTTAAGTCGAGGTTTTTTTTTTGGCAGAATTTAAATCGAATTGAGTGTAAAACAATTTGGAACTCTTTAAGTAACGAAGGACTTTTTATACAGAAAAATGCCACAGATATCTTAAACAATTTTACTTGTTTTAAAAAGTTGTTTCCCAAAGTATTCTAGCTAAGAATTTTGTGGGCATACTTTTAGACTTGCTGAAAAGGGTTTTTAAATCCTTAGGGACTTTTTTGACGGTTGAAAATAAATAAACCCCAAATAAAACCCATTTAACAAAAAAATATTCAGATATTATAGTGTCCTTGGCTTTAATTTACCTGGAAAAATGAGCGTTAAAGCCTAGGTGTTATATTTACACTATAAAATGGTTCTGTTTGTTTGCTCCTGATAACGTCACAAACATAAACTATAAATTGCGCATTTCATCACAGCAGAAAATGTCATGACAACTTTAATAGCTTTGCACAAAGCTTTTCCGATGGAAAATATCCATAGCTGCACAAAGCGTAATAAAAAGCTGAAAACGCTAATAATTGACGTATTTCATAGCTTTCACAGCGAAAAGGTGCCCATTTCCATATACAAAGACTAAAACACTGTCAACTTTCGGTAAATGGTTATCTGTAACCCAATTGATCGCTAATAAATATTTGAGTAGTGCCACTGCAAACAGCGCTTGGCTGCGGGTTATTTAATTTTTGTTATTCCAATTGTGTGTGTGCTGTGTGTTGGCCAGAGGAAAAGCCAGAAAAGTGCTGAATTTACCTTAATGTACAATCTCGGAGAACAATGTGTGGTCATAATTTTTTAATGACCAGCCCACGGCTGTCCGGCAGTGCGAGCTCCAGCTACACCCACTCGCTCAAGGCAACCCGCTCAAATACCACCCATACTCCGCCCACAAGCATCACCCACCGCCCACCACCCACTACCCAGTACTACCAGCCCCCGCACCACATCAACGCATACGTCAGAGGCAGCCCCTGGCAAAAAGCTTTGCTCTGGAAAATGGGTCAGCTCGTTGTTGCTTTTGGTCCTGCTTTCAACTCCCAGCTCCCAGCTCCCAGCTCCTGCTCCTGCTGGTGTTGCTGTGTGTGCTGTCGCTGTTGCTGTTGCTGTTGCTGTTGTGTTATGCCCGTGCTCGTATATAAGTTAAAGCAATTCCTGATTGAATTCTGCATGGGAAATGCGAAAGGAAAGACTCGCTCTGCCCCGACACCTCGCCTGCTGCCGCTGTCCTTAGCTGCAACTGAAAATCCTTTTGTCGGTTCTAATGAAGCGATTAGCATGCATGTGAAATGGCCCACAGATATATCAACATTTATGTACACCTAACCCGATTAAACAGAGATACACACACAGCAGGCATCAGAAGATCGAAAGAAATGGGGGATTTTTCTACTACCAAACAAAAATTCTTCTTAGGCTAAGAGAACTATGGTTCTAGGGGAGTAGAGTACCGAAAGATAGGAAGCCTTTTCTATTTTCTATAGCTTTGCTGGAAGAATCTTTATATTATTTACACGAAACAAGGGAAAACTATTCAAGAACTAAGAATTTTCAACTCAGATTTGAGTGTTTTGAGCTATTTTCTTGGTCGTGTGCAGGACTCTCCCATCCCTTCGATTTCCTGGTGGTCTGTGTGCAGAATGTGTGCAAGAAAAAAGAAAGTTTCGGTATAAAAAACATATATACAAAATCCAAATTGCGTCTTCTCGAATCAATGTCGCTAGTCGATGCAAAGCATTTGTTTGGTTTTTTGGTTCTTGGTGGTGTTGCGGTCCTGGGAGACCGCGCAACAAGTACAGCCAGCCTACAGTGCACACTCTCCATGAGCCACCAGGACGTCTAGGATGAGCTCACCTCGTCGCGCCTCGGCTCGGTGGATGGCCTGCTGCTGCTGTGACTGCTGCATCAGCGCGTGATGGCTGTGTGGCAGCTGCTGTGGTGGTGGTGGTGCCATTTGCTGCTGCTGCAGTTGCTGCTGTGGCTGCTGCTGCTGCTGCTGTTGGTGATGGTCGCGCTGCTGCAGTTGAGGCAACTGCTGCTGCTGCATCGGCTGCTGCTGCATGGGCTGCTGCTGCATCGGCTGCTGTGTTTGCTGCTGTTGGTGGTGCAGCTGCATGGTGGCATTTACGGGCAGCGGCGACGAGGCAGCTGCATTGCTCTGCTGGTGATGGTGCAGATGGAGGTCACGATCCCGCTCGCGCTCCCTATCCCGATCCCGCTCCCGCTCCCGATCCCGCTCTCGATGATCGGCCGATGGACTGGCCGCGGTGGCCGCCGGAGCTGGCGGCGCAAAGGTGCTGGTACTGGTGCTGGCCACCTGGCGGGCGGACTGGTGGTGGTGCTGCTGCTGGCGGTGCAGCTGGTGGTCCCGGTGCTCCATGTCCATCATCGAGTCGGGCATCAAGCCGCGCTCGCAAAACGACGCCAGTGCGATGGTTGTGGCTGGCTGCTTCAGCTGGTCAATCAGAGTGGATTCCGGCCTTATCCCGGCCTTATCTCTGGCGCTCAGTCTCAGTCCCGGTTGAGCATCTCACTAGCTCTGTTCTTTTCGCACGCACACTCCACTAACACTGTCGCGAACACGGTTATGGGTACACAGTCAAGACACGCACACGCACACACTCACTACGGTGAGCTAGTTTTCCTAGCTGTGTCCATTTCCCACTCGGCTCGGTGTCACACTCAGCTCGGCTCGGCTCCTCTCGGTTCCTTCCCAGCTCCTGCTGTCCTGCTGTCAGCTCGCTCAGAATCCAACTGAAAGTGCGCCATTAGCGAGCATCCTTTTATATACTTGCTTGTCCCGAGGAGGAGCTGTTAACCGTAGAGCTTTGGCTCTCAACTTTGTTATCACCAGGCTGGCCGGATCGAAGAGCTTTCCTCTCCCTCGGCAGCAGCAGCAGCAGCCGCAGCAGCAGCAGCAGCAGTGGTGCAGGCTGCAGGTGCAACCCGAGAGCAATCCGCAGGAGATGCAGTCCGCTCCCGGCAGCTTTCACCTTTGCCATATTCCCTGCCAGCTTGCACTGACCTTGCGCACTCCCCGACACATTGGTCCTGGCTGGAACTTCAGGAACGAAGCTTTGCCCCCTCGAAGCTTTTCGTCCTGGCAGGGGAAGAGCTCTCTCATTCTCTCTCTCCCTTTCCAACCTGGGGACTTTTAGTTCAGCGCGAAGAGGGACTGTTTTAGCACAGGACTTCCCCTGCTGCTGCTCCTGTGTGTACAGGTGAACGGTGTACAGGTGACAAACCTAATTTATGACACCTTTAACGCTGTTGATGCCACACTCCATATAGCAGCGCCTGCTCCTCCCGCCAGGAATCTATTGTAGTCAGACTAGAGTGGCCTCTGTGTGTTTGCCAACTGGCATGGAATGATACGAGTACGAGTCTGGGTATGAGTGTGGGTCGCAGGATGAGCACCCGGCTGCCATTCTGTTCCATCCCAACACATCCTGGCTGCCGCGCCACGCTCGGCTGCGAATTTCTAATGAACCCACCTCCAGAGCCTGTCGAACTGTCGCTGTCGAATATTTTAGGTCACATGCAGCTCCTGAGCTTTGCTTTGAGCTGTCAATTACCGTTTACGCTTCATTAGGCGCCACAAGATGGCAGGCGCGAAGGGGCACACGGAAAGAAAAGCACACAGAATTGTGATCAAAAATTCAGAAGATTTTCCGGGACAGAATAGCTTGAACATCTATGGTGCTTCAGAAAATTCTACAGATTTTAAAACTCATAAAAATGTGTCTAACAGCATTCTTAGATAAGGAATTCCATAGAAATTGGCTTACTTGACTGAGTAAGACGTGTAGCTTACTTAAAGCTGCCTTTTAAAGGGTTTAGAAAACCCTAGTAATATTTTTTAAGTTATTTTTTTCTAATGATCTATTTATAATTCATGTTATATTCGATCAAGAAGGAGTACCTGTTTCTTTAATATCGCTCTCAAAAGTATGCAAAACTTAAAAAAAAATTTACAAATATTTCTTTGGGAATGTTTAACTAAATGTACATGCATTTCCCACAGTGTACATAAAAAATAAAAATAAAACTGTTCTAGCTGGCACTCCCTGGAGCACAGGACGCTCTGAAGTGCCGGGCATCCGATATGCCGATATAACGTGTCAACTGTGCCACAACGGTGCGTATGAGTGCCATTATGTTTGACATTCATGCACAACACTCCACAATGGGGCACTCACACACACACTCTGCATACCCTCAGCAGGGCAGTTAATTAATCTCGGGCTGCTGATTAATGTGCGGATTGATTTGGGTTTTGCCATAAATTCCCCTTTGCAGACAAATGGGGCACTCGACTCCCTAGGACCTAGGAAGAAGCATTATTATTGAGCAATCAGAGTGGTCTGGGTATGACTTTGACTACGGACTCTGCTCCGAATGCCGCACGTGAACACACACTGGATTCTAATCACGGACAGACCAGGGAATTCCCTCTGTGTTGTTGCCTTCCATTAAAGGCTAAATTCTCTCGACAAATAATCGATTTGTGCAGGGTGAAGTAGGAGAAGTATTTGGTGCTTAAGGAATATGTATAAATTATGCATCGATTATAATCTAAATTAATTAAATAAATAATATATAATTTCAATTTGATTGAATATATTCTTCATTTCCATATGTCGTCCCAAGTTTACAATTTGAATTCCTAGTTGTATGAACATAGCTTACCCCCCAAAAAATGTCCTTTAGGAATGTGTTTCTTTCAAGCTACAAAATGTGTACATCCCATGTCCGTGCGATATAGTTTCCATTCGTTCGCTCGATTTGCATTTGGCATTCAATTAAATTGCTTCATTTGGCAGGCAGAAGTAAAAAGCAACTGCATGGAAAATTGAGTGGAAATAAAGTTGAGGTTTCAAAGGGAATTTTAGCTCGGAGAAAGGATTGCTAAAAACCACTTCCAACTCTACCCGAAACAGGACATTCTGCATCTGCAAACGGAATTTCAAAGCAGGGGCCGACAACAAGACAGGACTTCTTAACCACAACCGGATGGCAGTTAAGTGGGGTCCGCCTCCCGGCTCTTATTCTGCCATACGCAGTTTTTATAGACCAAAACATAAAAGCGGAGCAGAGCCTATATCGAAAGACAAAGCCGCAAAAGCCATAAACACGATTTGCCAATGCAGAGGGTGGTACCGGGAGGGGGGTACAAGGATTGCCGGATCGGGCGGGAGTCCTGACGAAGACGAGCGAATATGATGTCACACACAGCACATGGCCGAGCGAAATTTCGGCCCAGCACTGTGAACCGTAGGTCCTGCGGCGCTCTGTGTGCGAAATTAGCCAGGCAAATATGTCGCACTTAACAGCCAGCGGAAGAGTGTGGCAGAGAGAGAGAGAGGGCGAGCGGGGAGCGGTGCCTTTTGGTGGGAGGTGCTCATAGGATGTGCCAGGATGTGGCCCGAACAATGGCCTGTGCAATTGTCGAGGCCTACGGCGAGGGGTCAGGCAGAGATAAACGACAAAAACACTAAGAGAACAGGGGATTTTGTTTATGAAGAGAGACTTGAATATTTGCAATATTTTGTACATTTAAGTTTAAAATTTAACTAGATTCTATATAAAATTCAGTAAACTAAAGTAAGATAGTGACTTAAAATACTTTCAAAAGGTGTCTAAAAGTATATATAAAATGTTTTAGATATGGAATTGCATTTTGTAATTACTGTCAGACACATTTTTTAAAGACGTTTCAACGACTTTCAAATTAAACAAATCTCACTTGACCATTAACTTTGATTTATAGCTTTACTCTGTATTTTAATAAAAGTGAGATAAATTTAGTAAAATTTCAGTTCCTTCCCTTCTTGATTTTTTTTCTCTGTCCAGAGATAACTGTCCCTATCTTTTCATTCCCCCTTCGGCCGCCCCTTGGCTGCCTTTCAATTGTCGACGTTTGCGCTTTTCCGTCGGGAAAATAGGGGAAACGGAGGAAGAGCTGGGCATCGGTTGGGTGGCAAGTATGTGACACAAATGCGTCGAATTATTGTCAGATATGAGGTCACTGTCCCTGTCGCGCAGTGAAAGTTTCCCGAGACACTCGAGCAAACAAACACATTCAGTTCTGGCCCTGTTTGTTTGCCCCGCTGCCCGGCTGCTGCCCGGCTGCCTGGTTGGCCATTGTGCGGGCCAGAAGTTAAGCAAAGTTTGCTCGAACACGGCCACAAGTACAACTGGTGGTGCGATGTAACTACCATGTATCTGCGGCTTGTTGCAAAATTCTAAAGGAGCTCGTTGAAAGCGAGGATGTGCGTTTTTGTTCCAGCAGAAAGGCAGCTAAAGCTGAAGCAACAGCTCCGAATCAATTTGCGCGGAGCATTACGGATGCCGGGAGACCCGTATTTTCGTTAGTATTACGGCAGTATTATCCTTTGCTCCTTTTGCCTGCTTGCTGCTTGCTCATCAAATATGAATAGGTGGGCGGAGGCGGTGGCGGTGCCGGTGTCTGAATTTATTCGACACGGCCCTCTGGTCGGCCAGAGTCACTGGCGGCCGAATGAAATATGCCAGTCCGGTTTATGAAACTGATTGGGCCCCAAAGTCTCGGGTCTGGGCAGCCCGCGTTCCTCGTTAAAGTTGCATGCGGCTATGAAAAGGCAACTTTTGCCAGAGATACCACGCCAAAGCTGACACAAACTTTCGTGTCTATAGATGCACGGTAAACGAACCGTGCCTCAAATAGATGTTCATTAAATATTAAAATGTATAATAAATATTAATTTGGAAATAAATGCAAAATGGATACGGACAGCACTTCATTTGCATCAACAAACTGGTAATTTGATTTGCAACCAATTAAAAGCTATGCAATTTATTTATATTTCTCGTAAACAAATTATTTTGTTGCGTACTTTTTGACATTATTTAATTGGTTTTGTATTTAAGTCCAGGCATTAAATGCCAAGAGAATATAAAACATAACTAATTTTATCATGAAACGCAGCGTGTGATTACAAATCAATTGAAGAAGCTATTGAATGTAGTATGTTCTTTTAATAACATATAATATTTTATAGCAATAACTTTGGATAATATCTAGTTGATGTTTAATTAATTAATAATTAGAAAAAGGTGTTCGGAAGCGCACAAAAAAAAACCGAAATGGGAACGTAAACGTTAACTATCAAGACTATGCAATACCCGGTGAGCTGTTGCAAAATTCGTGTTGCATATTCCTAAAAATTTTTAAAATATAATTTTCTGAAAATTTATAAAAATCGAACCCAAATTTGTACGTAAAATAATTATTTAATGCAACTTTAGACTCCAACTAACACCCTTTAATTATTTAAATCTGGTTTAAGTTGTGTTAATGTTAAGATCGGGATAAGTATGTATGAATTTCTAATTATTTAAATATTTTCAGACTAGTTTGTGTGATTTCTAAATTATACGCAAAGCTTCCCTCAACATCCAGAGAAGTTAAATATATCAAAGAAATCGGCTTTTAAACTATATTTTGTTTGATAGAAAAGCAACTCGAAAAAAAATGCAAAAGCTATTGTATATGCTTTTCTAAATCGAGGTATACTTTTGTATTTACTTTTCAAAGCCTTATCAACGCTTTTTAATTGATTTCCAATTAAAATTTTATTAAAGTGCATATATTTTAAGTGTTCCTTGCGACACGATTCAGTTAAATGAGTTCTTTTAAATGTTCTATATTTTACTTTTATCTGTGAATTTTGTAATTATATTAAGGATCGATATCGATTAGTCGTTAGCTATTGCATAAAATTACCCCTAAATTACCGATGCTTATTAAATACCTGTCGACTTTAATCAAACTTAGAGGGTGGACCTGATGATGATAATACCTTCTCCACTACCGCTATATATTTTTCATTATACACTCCGCTTTATTTTCATTTAAGCCAGCCAGCTATCAATGGCCTTCATTAGGCTGGATATTCATCGTTTTGGCAGGCGACTTGCTAAGTAGACCGACTGTCAGGCCGGACTATCGCCCAATCAATAATTCATAACCACCGCACATCGACGACGCATTCCCCGGCACTCGGCAATAAAATGAAAAGCGAAATGAAAAACTGTCCCGGCCAAATGCTTGCCAATAATTCAACGCTAGCTCGGTTCGATTCAGGGTCCTGTGCTGCTGCTCCCGACTTTATCAATGGCAAATCGGACTGTAGATACATATACACACAATGTATATATATGGTCGCACAATGAATGAATGCGAGGCGGCGCCGAGGCTCGATTTCGGTGTCGCCGACATTCCGTCCTTTGCCATTTTTCCCGTTTTAGCTGGAAAAGCGCTGCTTTGCTCATTTTTCCTCTGGCCTTTCCCGACTATCATTTTGGTGATTTTCCGCGCTCTCTCTCGCTTGTGATAATGTCGCTGTTGCGGCATGAAATATTGATGTCGCAGAACGTTGTGCCGGGCATATTAAGCGCTCACATAAAGTTTATTATGGGGACATATGCTCGGCATGGAGCACTTTATATTAATTGATTTTTTTTTTTTGAGTGTCCTCTCGACTTTTCACATGGAATTTAATCATCGAAGAGTAGCCCCGCTTTTCATGCATTTCCTCAACCGCAAAGCTGCTGTTTGCCACTCGTTACAATCCTTTTTTCCTCAGCGCCCAGTCATTACTTTCTGTTTACACGCCGATTTCGATAAGCAGGACCCCCCGTGGAGCTATAATTAATAATTTTTCCGGCAAGCGGTTTTCTGAGCTTTTTAAGGGTTTTCCCAGGAAAAAAATTATAATAAAATGCAAAGAAAAAAGTTCAACAGTAATTCATTGGTAGAGTATACCACTGTAAAAGTAATTTGAGTAATTGCTGATATTTAAAGTGTGTAATTTTAATTAAAAGTTCATAATTAAATCTATATGAAAATGTTAGGCCCCAAGGACTAATATATAATTATCTTTAAAATAAATTTCCAGCAACTAATCAAAATAAAATTATACTTTTAAGCTCCTAATGCTTAAAGCTGGGAAGATCCATCATCTCTCCCCTATTTTCTGTAATGTGTACCAAGTGCACGCAATCTATTATTCATTTGTCACATTTTTTATCCCAGTGTCGAGGCGGGAATGGTCCCTGCTGATGTCAGCGACTGCTGAGCTAACCGCTCCGAGAATTAATTAAAGCTCCACATTGTTTGGCCAGAGCGAGCCAGCGATCAAGAGTCCGCGCGAGAATAAACAATGCACTGGCAGGGGGCGTACGCAAAACGGATAGGGCACGGGGCACAAAAGGTGGCAGGGACAACTGCAAATGGCCAACAAGCTGATAACGTGACCAACTTGGAAATCAATTAAAGTGCACCGAAAGGGCCACCGAGGCGAGCTCTGAGCTCTGCGGTCGAGTGTCGGGTGCAGAGAACGGGTTAAGGATGTCATGGCGGTCCCTGGTAAAACTTAATTATGGCGGACGGATGTGGCGCTCCGGGGGGGCGGAAGTGAGCCATGCCGCGCATGCCACGCCCACCCACTTCCCTGTCCAGAGCACACACTCCACTCCACACACACTCTGCCACTTGTCGCCGGCGAAGAACACGCCTCGCCAATTTTTCGAACATATTTCTGGAGTGCGCACACACCACACACTCACCCCTTTTCGCTGCTCATTCGATTTCCTGGGGAAATGTCGTGCCAGCAGTTGGAAGATTTAATTAAAAGCTCCAGTTAAAGATGGCTCAAACGAGGATTGTAAAAGGTAGTTGGAATTATGCAAGGGATTTGGATAGTTGTGCTCGAGGGGAGGCATTAGTCACAAATTTGAGTCAAGGTATATATATTATATGAAGACATCATATAGAATTTATCTCTCTATACATTAACATTTAATATAATACCCAGCTCACTCTGTTAACACCATAACACTGCACAAACGAATGCATTTATTAAGCTATAAAATAAATATCAAACAGCACTCACTATTCTCTTGGGTGGATATTTTGAACAAGTCATAAATATCTCGAACGAACGAACCATTATCCGATAAAGGATCAGCTACATAAATTCCTATTTTATATCCAATTTGCTGGCCATATAAGCCTTGCCTGAGTGGTTATAAAATTGCTCTTATGTGCAAAAAACACATGTCCGTATAAAGTTATAAATTGCATTGCATGGCGGCTCTGGATGTGAAAGTTGAATAAAATAGAAATTGCTGGAAGAAGGCAAACTTTAGTGTTTTTTTGTGTTTCATGAAACTATTTCTCATTCTATTTCAGAGCTCAGGGAAAGAGTTATTCATATATGAAATTCGGAGGCTATATATGTATTTGAAGTTTAATTATATATGGAAGGTTTTAATTATATAAAAACAAGGGAAATAAACTGTAAAAATAAAGATAAATGGATAATCTAATATCAAAGAAAGCAGAACCTGCTTTAACTTTGGATTAGAAAGCACAGAAACATTGATTGATCTTCAATCAATTTAAATACCTTTTGAGGTTGAATTAAATTCCATTTGCACAAAATCCTATTTAAACTTAAATAAGTAAATATTTTTCAGTGTATAAATCCACTCTGAAACTCTCCAACAAGCTCAGCTTGGACAAATTGACAGCTTTCTGTTCCGAAATGCCATTACACTGAAGTTTTCAAACTTTTGGTGATAGATCTTCGGATTTTGCATAAAATGCTGGGGGGCAAAGGAAATTGTCTCAAGTTTTCCCCACCGCCGAGATTGGTTTTCTTTCCTGGTGGTGGTGCTTACCTCGACTGAACCCAAAGCCACCGCTGGTGGATCCCGAGGCGGTGGTGTCTAGAGCCACACGGCGGGGCGAAACACTGGCCTCGCGCTGGCTGCTGTGGTTGCTGCCAAGCATGGCGTGGCGTCCGGCGGTACGCGGTGTATGGTGGGGATTCTGATGGCCCTGGTGGTGCAGTGGCAGCTGGTGGTGCTGGCCCTGGTACTGGTGCTGGTTGTGCTGGTGGTGCTGATGGTGCGGCTGCTGCTGCTGTGCTGCGGTTCTGGCATGCCGCTGTGGTGGCTGTTGCATGCTGCTGGCAGTCGTCTGCCACAGGCTGTCGGTGCGGTCCGATATCTTGGGGCCTTTGCTGTTCACCGGTGGCAGTGAGGAAATTCAGTAAAGTACGGCCAGCCACTTGCTAATTGCCACAAGTTGCCTCCACACACACAAAACTTTCCACCGAAACGTTTATTTAATTTGCGCTTTAAGCACGGCGCTCTCCGCCGAGCAAGAACTCTATTAAAAAGTTTTTCGGTCTCAAAGTTTTCCGGCTCGGTTGGTACTTTTCCCCCCTGAGTTTTCCCACCGCCACTTAAATTAGGACAGCCACAAAGGAAAAGCCAAAGCCACAACATCAACAATGAGCGGTGCAGCGACGATTGTCAAGTGAACCGTACGTAAGATGGCGTTCCTGCTGCCGACGCTCATGGCGAGATCCGGAGTCCTTAATCCGTGGCCGGAGTCCGCAAGCCGGAAAAATAGCCAGGGGGAATGGACGTATATATATGTATGTATACCCCGTACGGGAAACACGGAAAACTAATTTAATAACAACACGCCCGGGGGGCATGCAACGTGCCGCTGCTGGTACTTGCTGCTGTTGCTGTTGTCCGCTAGCCTCTGGCCGCAAGTCCTCCGTAGTTTATAGACCAAACCGAACTGAACGATGGCCCAGCGAATGGTTTTAAATTTATTTACTTGTTTATCGAGTGCACGGGTGTATACTCTCTCATACACATACATATAATCTACCCCTATTTGCGCTTAGCCAACAATTGGCTCGAACGGGAGGCCCGCGCGCGCTCGCTCGGTGGCAATTTATGCTAATTGCCATTGACAGTGGACAAGTTAATAGTTCGAAAATTACGGTTCGCCTTCCGCTAACGTATTCAGCTCAAGGATGCAGGATGTGGACTGCCGGATGCGATGATGCCCGATGATGTTGCGGCCAGGCATTCGCAGATGCCTTTTGAGGCAGCCTCTCCTTTTGTTGGTGACAACCTCGAACTAGTTTAGGATAGATGTGCAGCCCCGAAATGTATATGATTAAACACTGGCGGAAAAGGTTCGAGAGTCTTTGGGATATTTGGAAGGAAAAGCCGTCGGAATTGAGGAAAATTTTAAGATAAGTAAGCTGATAATATATCTGAAGATGAACATGATACGGGAGCCTGAACATACTCTTGGGAATGGTTTTCAAAGGATAATAATATTATTAGTTCATTGTTAAATTTAGGCATTCTTTTCCTTTGTAAAATATTTACATAAACACTTTTTAGAGTGTTGAAAATATTTTTCTTTCAGGCTTCAGACTTCTTCTAGCAAATAAAGGCAATTCTTTATTCTTTCAAAACAATTTTTACAAATTTAAAAAAACATCTGGAATGTCCCGACAATTTTGTATAATTTTCTTGATAGCCACCGATTTCTGAGTAATTTTTTAGCCAAGTGCAACCCCCTTAACCACCCCCCGCTGTTATTGTTGCAACTCACCCCCTCGGCCGTCTTCATTATGCCAGTGTTCATTTGACTGCCGCTGAGGCTTTTGCATCAGTCAAGTCAAGACGAGTCAAGTCGACTCGAGCCAACTCGACCGCGTTGTCAACTGTCGCATCAGTGTCCTTTCGTCTCCTCGTCCTTTCTCTCCTTCTTTGGGCCGGCAAGTAGGCCATTCTGGCCGTGCTTCTAACAACGAACTGCAGGCTCGAGCCGGCTTCGCCTCCCGGCAGGACTTTCGCCGGGCGAAAGTCACGCAAGGACCCTCTCTCGGCCATATCCTCGCCGATTCTCGGCTGGCATTTACATGCTTGCATAAACCTGAATATTTAATGCTTCCCCCCGCCGATGGGACATCGCCAACAACTGTGTGCTGGCTCGTTATCTTTGTGTTTGTAAAATTGAATTGTAAATATTTGAAAGGCGGCGGCTGTTTTCGTTCATGGAAATCGGGGAAAAACTAATACAGCCGATGAGTTCAAGGCGAAACTGGGTAAATACGACAAGGATACGGGTATTGTGGGGACAATTAATTAAACAGTGAAAGTATTGCAGGCGAAAAGTTATTTATACGAAAGAATGATACCACGATTATGGTATAGACTATATTTCCGAACGTGTGTATTCTATTTATTATTTGTTGAATAGAACATAAAATGAAAATTAAAATTTAACAGATATTTATTATCATAATTATTGAGCCTAATGAATATTTAGCTTCTTTAAAGAAGGAGAAATGCCGCTAAGGGTTCCATTTCAAAATGATACAAACAAAGTGATTAAGAAAATATTGAATAAATCTTAAAGTATTCTTTTTTTAATATTTAAAGTATTTGAAAATATAAAAAATATTTTGTTCTTAAGTACCTTTTGTAAACTTTAAACTATATAACTTTATATCTGTGCATCCTGTAACTTCGACTCAAGAGCTACATTTGTTGCTGACTCAAACACGTAATTGCATTTTCCATTTCCCGACTTGCCCGGCTAATGAGCAAAAACTACTCTTTGAATTGATATAAATTAGACTAATTGGTTTTTGCCGTGTTTGTTTTGGCCGAAAGGTTTAGCTTTGGCGCACCTGCAGTGTACACTCCTCGCATATTGCTCGTAAACTCGTAAAATGGGGGAGAAACCTAAGCCTGGCAACAAGTTAAGACTGCTAGGAGATGGCTGTAATGGCCGCTGGGGCAGACTAGTAATTACCAGAATACGTATACGTCCTGTTGCACCAGCAGCAGCAGCAGCAGCGGCAGAGGCAGCAGGACATGGTCGTGTCTCGTGCTAACGGCACTTGTGCCAGTTCTATCGCCATTTGCCTTTTGTGCGTCAAATTAACAACTTCCGCATGAGGCCACACGAGGCACTTGCACCCAAATGCGTCATTTTCTGGGCCGCCTTCGTTGGCTTTTGTCTGGCCAGCGCAGCCATATTGTCAGGGCTTGGCCAGATGCCAGGATGCAGGATACGGGACACTACAGAGCTACAGGATCTCCCGGCAAAGCCAGACTGACAGCCCAGACGACGAGACCGAACGAGGAGCGGACAGGGCCTATTATTGTGCTTTAATGGCAGCTAAACTGGCAAGCTATTTAGCCAAAGGGATCCGCCTCGTCTTCCGACCTGATTAATGGTATTTTTAAAGTCTTACCCCTTGTATTCCCCCTCCACTTAACCCCATTAAAGGGCTAGTAATTGCTAGAAGTTTTCCAATTGTTTGCCAACTATTCAATACTCAATTTCCAGCATTTAAATGCCTTGTTTCCTCCTCACTCGAAACCGCCTTGGGGAAACACCACACTGACACTCACTCAACCGATCGATATGCAATATCTCTGGCATCCAGTCGAGTCTTGGCCAAAAGGACGAGTATCCGCCGTAGAAGTTGTGAAAAATCTCTGCGCATCAAGCATGCTTCAAACGTATCATTTGAATCTGTTCGATGGGGAAAAATGCTCAGACATTTATTTTATTATTTTCCCTTCAACGGCTTGCTTTTGCTTTTTTTTCGGTTATTTTTTTGAGCGGAAAAACTCATAACCGAACCGAAAGGCAAAGGAAAACTTTGTTCTCAATGCACAGGAAAAAGTTGTGTATGTGTGGCTCTAGGGAAACTAGGAAAGCGAAAAAGAAAATAGACTGGCAGGTTTTCAATTAAAGTTGAGAAGTTGCAGTTTTAGAAATTTTGAACGGAATAAACTTAACAAAGAATTTCTGAAGCAAGTGGTATTTGTGAATTTAATAAAGAATTTTTTAGAATAATATAAAGTAAATATAGCCCGTTTTCATTGTGTTTTAAAATATATATATTTTGTTTATACCTAGTTTTCTCTGATAAATATCTTAATTTATAAATCATTTAAGTTATTTTTTGGTACACATTAAACCTAAAAGAAGTAATTTTTTCGGATGAACATATAAATATAAATTTAATTAAAGTTTAATTAAATTAAATTAAATTGTGGCGAAAAGTTAGAACATTTTTAAAGAAAAACTTAGAACAGATGTAAGGCCTTTGAAAACCTTCTCTTGATTTAGTAAACATTTAAAAACAGTCAAAAAAGTCTCCCTCATATTGTCACATTTAATTTAAAATATGATAAATAGCTTTTAAACTCCATAGTAGACATTTATAATTAGGTTTCTCTTATCCAGCTGATCCGATAAGATGGCCATAACTCATGTCGCGTTCTCCCCCATGTTTTTTTTTTCCGTGCACTTAAGTGAAAAAGCCTGCGCAAAGTTCTTCAATGAAAGACATAAAATATTTGCCATTTCTGGCTGTTTGTGCCTGTGTTTGTCTGCCTTCTTGGGGTTCTAAGGCGATTTCCTTAAGTTTTGCTGCAGCAGGGCCAGGGCCACATAGCCGGAGCATTGAACTGCCAGGGCTCCTGCATTTTGTTGGCAGGAGCCAATTCCCGGGGGCCAGGTCTAGATGGAGAACTGAAACTGGGCCCATTTCTAATTTCTTTTATTCTGCGACCGCTTTGTCATTGAGAGGTGGTTGAGCTGGGCTGCAAATGATTTGTTTCTTACTTTTGTTTTCGTTGCCACTGGTAAATGCCAAGTTTATGCAAAATGTTTGCGGGTCGAACGGAGTAGGGGAAACCCTTTGAGAGGGCGGACGGACGGACGACTGGGGACCCAAATTAACTAATGATGAAAAATGCCGTCCCTTTTCGGGGGGCCTTTGTGACCTGGTCCAGTAATTTGCAGCGATGGAGGTCAGCATAATGGTTTATGGGCAGCTCTGTTCGGCCTAAATGAAGTTGTCTGACCGCCAACAGCCTTTGGCTGAAGCTGCCACAGTGGCCACAAGAGCAGCAGTGGCAAGCATATAACAGATATTAAGTATACGCCCCCGAGACCGTTTTCTTTGGTCGCTCCCTTGTATGCTTATGGTAATACGGATGTAAACGCAACTGGAAATGTAAATGTAATGCTAATGCGTTTCACCCAGGCTGGCAGAGGCACAGGCACAGGCACACACACACCGCACACACGCACTGCTGCACACACGAGGGCCGCACCCCACAAAGTGCATTGCTCATACGCCCTGTTGCACACCGGAGAGCAATCAGGCCCTTGTAAATATTTCATTTATGCACTCGCAACAGGAACTTAATTTTCGGCTAAACTATCTCAATTGGAAATGAAATCATACTTACGCCGGCCCGGTCCCAGGACCATCATTATCTATATATGGTAATATTTATACAGGAGTATACAAACCGAAGGCAAAGAAGTGGTTATTAAAATATTTATCATTTCGGACTCACCAAGTCTACGTACTACAGATGGAGAGATGTGAGAGAGAAGCGTTTGGTTGATTATTTGGTTGGTTGGTTAGTTAGTTGGATTTTGATGATGCGTTTGGTTTTTGGTTTTGCGTTTTGCAAATTATTTTATATGCAAATTTGTACAGAGAGAGCGTTCCAAATTCGTCGAATTTGTTGGGCAAGCATCATGAAATGAGTTTACGTTTAATATATAATTTAAAGGAAAGAAACTGGTTAGTTGACAAATTTACAAATTACACGAGTGTGCGTGACGACGGGATCGGTAGGTGTGTGGTGTGGGGATGTGGTGTGTAGTGTGGAAATGACGATTGCATCTACGCTTGGCTTAAATCTAGGCTAAGAGTAAGGCACAGCCATGCCGCAGCGTGTGTATGTTACGGGTGTGTGGCATGCAAAGACGAGGGGGGCGTCGGATGTTTTCTGGGGGGTCTGGGGGACGGGACGGGCAGTGTGGATGTTGTGGCGGCCAAGGGGATGCAAAACGGTTAAGCGAAATGTGAAACGCTATTTATTTGCCCCTCCTGGCGGGGGGCTTGGTCTTCTAGGGCTTGCAGGGAGGCATGTTTGCTGGGATTAAACTAAGTATGTCAACTGCAAAGCCAGTAGGTCAGGGATATGTGGAGTCCTCCTGCCAGTTGTTACCTCTCTGTGTGACTGCGGGGGAGGGGTTTCGGGATGGGGTTCTGTTTTCGGTTGCTTCGGCAGCCTTCTGCCTGACACACTTACTTTTCATGATCCGATTCCTGTACTCATCATCGCGCTGCATGGTTACACTACCACCGCCGTTGGAGACCATCGAGCTCACTTGTTCCATGGGCACAATATCCTGCAAGGAGACATGGCATACAATAACAGCAGGAGCTGGGAGGCTTACAAGCTACAGACAGGACAGGACAGTAAACCTAAACCTGGACCTTAAATCAATTAAAAGGAGTCTAAAAAACTATGCAGTGAAGAAGTTTGGCAGCCAAGAAATAACAGCCACTCCGTTATCCCATTACATATGCCCATATGTCTTGCCCAACCATAATAAACCCTTGTAAACCACGACTGCTGTGTGAAAACACAAAGACGAATGCAAAACTGTCATCAATCATACGCCCCGGCGGCAGGTCGGCAATATGTTTGCCGCCTGCTTATCGGAACGAGTTATGGGTTTTCCCGCAAACAGAAAAATGGAAAATGCTGGGAAAAACTGAGAGAGATAGAAGAGAACGGAAGAAGGAAACACTGAGTGTATGTTGGGCAACCTAATTAGGGAAGGCAGAAAAATTGCATTCATTGCTGTATGAACATGTCCTGCGGGCAGATATAAATTCCATAAATTCCTTTTACATTTTTAATTGTCCGTTGCGACTTTACCCCAAAAATGAACTAAAATGAATTGGGTTCATTTCCTTTTTTGATTTTTTGTGCAGCGCTTTTGTTGAAGTGCCAACAAAGGCATTTTCTCCATGCCATGCCATGCGGTTTTTCCAGCTTCACTTTTTGTGATAGCCCGCTTGCCAGTTTTGACTGGTTCCAGCTGCACGGACCGGATGGCCAGGACCCAGGACCAGGACGAGCAGGACGAGCAGCTGCTCTTGCCCAGCCAGCCGTGATACATTCGCCCGGATATATGTATCTGTATTGTGTGCAGCCAGCGGAGTGTGCCCTCGGGGAACGGGACGCTGGGACGTCGGATTGGGTAAAATGGATTATGCTCGGCTCACTCGTCGACATTTAATAATGAATTTAACAGGATTAGCTGGGTAATAAACGCATTTGATCCGCTGGTTAGCTGCTGCTCCGCGGATTAGCTGATGAAATGTCTGCTGTGAGTGGTTCTCAATGCACTCGTCCAGATGGCAAAGACATGATATAAAAGCGTATAATATTTCACAATGATTGTCATGAGGGAAATGAGAATTTCCAGGGTTCAAGTGAAATATAAAACAGGGAGAGCTGACAGAGTACTGAAAAAAATAATCACTGAGGAAACATATTTTTAAAAAGAATAATAGTTCAACGAAAAGTATTTATTTCTGAAGATATTAACTGATTTCTAAAGTAAAAAGCTAATGGAGTATTTGAAATTCTAAGTCATTTATTTGTAGATTTCTAATTCATTCAATAAAAAGAACTCCTTAATTCTTTAAGACTTTAAAAAGTTTTGTTCCTCTTAATCATTAACTAATACATGTTAAAAGTCTATATAGGTTTTTCTTTATCAATATTAAACCTTATTAAACACATTTTCCTCAATGTAGCCTCTCAAATATTTGTTTTCATTTCCACAATTCTCCTTTGTTTTTGGCAGCATAAATATTCATTTTCATTTATCTCAATGAACTGCAATCTGTATTCCTCGCTGTCTGCTGATGATTTGTGCTCGGTCAGGAATGAAGTTTATAATTTATTTCGTCAAATAATAGTTTGATTGATGGCCTCAAAAAAATAAAACCCCCGAGCGATTTTAAGCCAAAATCTCCGTAAGCAAACAATTTCCTCCTCGGGGAAGGAGAGCTATGTGGGTAAATCAGGGAAATCTGCGCCGTCACTCACACTCACTAAAGTCATTTGGACAATGCGGAGGAAATGTGAGCTGCCTTGCTGGGGGTCAAAGGGCACGTGGGGAGCTGTTGGGCGGCTGAGCACGTCACGTATTCGACATGTAAAATGCGCAATTCAATTTTGATCTAAACACGCATTATGCAGCATATTACGCATACGCCATGTGACCCGCCACGTGCCCCGCTCCCCGGATGCCATAAAACAGAAGCAATCTAAATGCATGGGTCCTATGCGGAGTTTTTCCCGGCTTTCCCCCTCGCCATTTTCTGGCTGTCATATTAACGGCTCCTGCATATTGAAAATGTTTTGCCTGCAAAATGTGACAAACTTTCAACGATGTCGTTGTGAGTTTTCGGCTGCTCTGTGTTTGCTGGCTCCCTGCCAGAAGTCTGCCATGTGCGGATGTGGACTGGATCCAAGAGTGTCTGTCCCGGATAAGAGACACTAAGCCACTTGGAGAGCGGGGAGCGGAGTGGGCCCGAACAGGTGTGCAGGAAAAGGCTATAGAGCAGCGACTGGTTTGGGCTTCAATTAAAATGTTGCCGAAATTGCTTTTTGTTTGCAAATAAACAAAACCTGCATAGAATATAAACGAAGATACATTCTCATGAATGCGAACAAAAGCGAATAAACTTAGATAAGTACAATTTACACAAATGCTTTGGTAGTAGAGTGCAGGAAGCTGAATAGAATTATATGGGAAACAGTCACATAAAAAGGGAAATCAAAAGTACATTTATAAATTGTGGGCAATTTCGGATATAGAAAAGCCAAAGCATTAGGGAAAATGGAATAGAAAACGAATAAAACAGCAAGAAAGTTATGGTTATATAATAAAGTACAATAAATAAATATGTATGTGCATATAATAAATATTCATTGACAAAGACTTTAATACAAAATGCACCGGACCTGGGGCTGAAATTGCAATTGCAAAATGCGGAAAGGTAATACCATAAACTAATACATCATATATTCACATTATATAGAATTAAAAATAACGATTACATTTAAAAAAATTAAAAATTAATGTATATTAAAGTTAATGCAGACTATCCATATACAAATTTTAAATTTCAATTTATAAAGGGCAATTATATTTTCATTTAAACCAAACTGGCATGGTATTTAATATTAAATTCCTTTTTATGGCACTAGGGAAAAATACAGTTTAACATAACAAATTTAAAATTAAATTATACATAAATCTGGAACCTTGAAAAAAGAAATACTTCATTTATGGTACACAGAAAAGAGAAGTATAAAACAAAAAGACATTAGATCAAGAACTTAAGTTTGCACTATAAAGATTTTTAATTTGTACAAAATTAAAATATCTATATTTTATGCCAACCAAAAAATCCTTTAATAGAGCTTAGATAATTTTAGAATGATTATTGATTACATTTTGGCTTTTGTTAAAATCAACATTATTAAACATGTTTTCATTCAATTGATGATACTTAACAGTGAATGTGTTAGTGCTTCTTAATATTAGTTGATATTAGATATATAAACCCTTTAAAATAAAGAGGCTAAGGAAATGTAATTATTGCACCACAAAAAAAAAATAAAATAAATAAATGAAAACCCCACAAATATGAATGCATGAAGGCCCCAGAGAAATCCATAAAAAATAAAGTAAATAAATAAATTCACATACAGCAGCTTCAGCAGATTGGAATGAGGAATGAGGAAAATTGCCGGCTTGGAAACTTGACACCAAATTACATTTAACTTAACCCCAAAGTTGCCACTGGGGGCTTGTGTGTGCAATTTGCATAAATCTCGTGGTAAGTCCTTGCAAGCCAAATGAGCTTTGAAAGTTTCGAGATGACGATGCCGTCAGCACATCGCTCTCCACCTTTCTGCATGTGGCGGGGAAAACTTTGGCATTTGCTGTCGCATCGATTTCAATTTCGCCAAATTGTCGGTTTCCCCAGCTCGGATTTAATTAAATGCACTTGCAATTGCAATCGCAATTGCAATTGCACCGGCAATTGCCCCGGCAAGGACACTGGAGGATGAAATTCGATGTCCAGCATTTTTTCATTCCCCACTCTCCCTCTTTCCAGCCCGGGTTTTTTTTACGCCAACGTTTTTTATTTGAGCTGGTCGTGTAAATTTAAACATTTTCATTTACTTGTCTGTAGCCTGTTCGTTTTGGTTTTTCTCGCATTTTCCCGGCTGGGTTTCCAGTTTTCCGCTTTGCCCTCAGCGGGGCCACAGCGGCCTGCTACTTTGTCATGCAAATTAACGGGTATATTGTAGCGACATCGCGACCGAAACCGCAGCTGTAAGTCACACAGACAAAAAGAGGTCCTGGGTCCTCGCAGGACGATACGCACACGGGGCCATAAATAAGCCATTGGCGGGATTAGTGCGAGCGAGAGTTGATGGCCTGTACTTTGCCACATATACTGAATAATTAATTTTTATTGATCGCGGTCGGCTGTTGTTTATTAGTTTTCTGGGGGGCTTTGTCTGGCCCTCTTTGCGGCTCATAAAGAACTCACAAGGACCTCTCGCGGCCGCCATTGTTTCCCATGTGTGCCGCATAATTATCTTACCCACACACAGTTTACCCAGTTGTATCGCGCTAATAAAGTTAATGTGCTCGCTAAACTGTTGGCCATGACCCGCCTGTGCCCCGGATGACCCTAACCCGTCCCAGGCACACTTGCACTTACACTTACACTACCAATCCGGATCCCAAGCTAGCCCGCTTACCCACTAAAGTCCGTGCGAGGAGTGCGCTAATTGCCTTTCAAGTTGTTGACTGAACCATCACTTTCTGGACTTGGCTTTCCCAGGAAAACCGAGTGGTGAAACGGGAAACTTTCTAGTGGCGGCGGGGAGTTTGGGGCTGGGAAATAAATTCGAGAAAATAGTTGTGGCATGAAGCGACAGCTGAAGACCTAATCGATAGTAGTTTAAAGAGAGGAGATCATCTGCGGATGTAACTGCCTTGCCCGGGAGCCGTTATTATAAATTGCTATCAAGTCTAACACGAACGTGCCTATATCTTAATTACTCTCGAGTGGTTTCATTTGAGCCTGAATCATAATTTTAATCATAAATTTAGTAGTTAAAACTAATTAGATAATGTAGGATAATAATTTAGAGGAGTCTGTCTTGAATTTATAAATACGTTACCTTCCTAAATTAATTATTTTAATCGATTTAAAATGTTTTAAATTCTTTGAAGGATTGCAATGTGTAGTTTAGTTTTCTACTAAAAATAGAATGCATATCAAATTCCTTAGTATATTTAAACAAAAATGTAAGTATGTTTAATTTCAATATTACTTTTTGGGACTAGTTTATTTCCTGACTTCTTTGTTTAAAATTAAAGTTTTCTTTTATTTAAATTAAAAACTGCCTTCTGATTACTTTCCATTTAAAAAAGATTCCAAACTCCCTCTAAATTAATTATATCTTTTAGACTTTCTAATCAGGCAACAAATATCTGCAACCAATGTACGCAAATTCCACTAAACTTGAAATAGAAAAAATACTGTTATTTATCCAACGAACTGCAATTCGTAAAATCCAATAGCTAAATATTTGATTGCCCTCTGTTTGTGTTTGTGCTTATCCGCTGGCTTTTGCTCTAGCCCATGTTACATATTTAAATGCCGCTAAACAAATAGATAGCTGTATTTATGTGCAAACATGTAATTATCCGCTGCTCACTACCGATTCAAATTCCAAATCCAAAATCCCCAAATGTGCACTACCAACTGATCTGGCTTTTGTGACCCCAAAGGCAGCGCCAAGTCAACGGCAAGCCAAATATTTGGCGAAGGCTCAGGCAAGACAAAGGATCTGAATCTGGATCTGAATCTGGGCTAATGCCTGGCTGAGCCCCAGGTGCTACTACTACTACGACCACTACCGTTCTCAGCCTCCTCGGGGGAAGCCTTTGGCCAAATATTCGCCGTAAAACAAATGCAGAAGGCGAAAGAGCCTCGGCTAAGTGCAGTGTGTGACTGCAGCACTCAACAGACAGTGGCGGCGGCGAACTGATTAAATATCCGGGCCGCAGTTGGCGGAACGGAATCGCAGGAATCCCTGGAATCCCCGGCTCAGTTGTACACTCAGCATAATGCGGATCCATGTAGGGAAATGTAATTTGAGCGGCAAAACAAACAGCGTGGCAAAAAGCGTTTGAAAGCCAGCCAGGAAGTTGGGCTCTGGGCAGGTGCTTGTGCTGCCTGGAAAAACAAAGGCTGCCGTTGGATATTTGCCTTGCCGGTGCAGCAGGAGCAGGGAGCAGGAGCAGCTGCTGTTCTGCTGTTGGGGGACTCAAAACAAAGCCTCGGTAAACAGCCGAGCAATGTGATTAAAAAATAAAGAAACACAGCACAACAATGGGAAATGGAGCAGACGTACACGTCGGGAAAATATCAGCCAAATTGGCCTTTAGTTTCATTGTTGTGCCCTTTTGCATTTGGTGGGGAAAAACCTTTAGAGACTACGCCAGAGTATGCCATAAAATATTTTATTCCGAAAGCGGTTATAAAAAGGGAGAACTGCAGTCTTTCAGACAGCCTTGAAAAGATTTTTTTACGGCCACTAGAATTTTGGGAATATCCAAGATGAGAATTTTATTGTGTTTTAGCTCTCATGAGTGTTGTTGAAATTTTAAACAGAATTTAATTATAAAAAAATACAAATTTAAAGCAGTTGAGAAAGTATTTCCATGAACTAAGCTGCTTAAAAATATTTGTTATTAGCTTATTTTGGTAACGTAAGCAGACATGTTAAAAAATAAATAAAATAACATACAATTAAATGTAAAGAAATTTATTCCATAGGCTTTGAGATATTTAAAATTGAGTCTTAAAATTGTGAAACAAAACAGGAGAAACATATAAAATTTAAACTGTAATAGACAAACAACTTTAATATAAAATAATTAAAATTGCTTTAACAATAGTATTAGTTTGGCACTTGAACTTTCTTTTACTGACAAACTTTAAGTATTGTTATTAGATTTCCACAGTTTCCAACAATATCCCATAGAATAAAATAATTTTTCAACCACTTGTAACTTATAAAAATTTAATTCCCTTTAAAAAATTAAGAAATTTAAGAAATTCTTATAAATGTTTAAGAAACCATTTAAGTAATTAGGTTCACATTAAAAGTAAATACTGGTGGTCTTAGCCTGTTTTTAGGCACTCAATAATAGTCTTATGAAATATCACTTGGCTTTTAGCACTTTAAATAATGTTAAAAAATATTCAAGCGATCCTCTTAACACTGATTCCCTGTGAATTCGACTTAATGCCTAAATGCCTTAAGGGTACCCTAGTTTTTCTCACTGCATTTGATGACTGCATAGTTTAAAAAGGACAGGCCTTCGGCTGGGACTGTGGCGGGACTCACCTCGTAGCGTGTGTCGATTTCTGGCAACTTCTCCAGGAACTCCTCGACCATCTTTCGTTGCACGTGCGCCGAGCCGAGCAGTCACACACACACTCACGCACTCTCGCACACCCTGGGGCAGGCACACGCACACTCCGAGCCAGGCACACGCACAGAAACACAGATACAAATAGTAACAAGAGTCCAAATCAGTTGACACGCACCAAGCGAAAGTTTCACCTCATCAATTATGAACAGTTCCTAATTGCTGCTGGCAGGATTTACGACTTGTCCTGCCCTATAGATAGGTTCGGTTGGTTCTCGGAACAAGATCGAGTTAAAGCTGAAACACCTGTTGTGGTTTTTGTAGTTGTTGGATGTCACGCACTGAGAAATTCGTAGGTTGCGTCCCTCAAAGGTTGTATCTGTGTTTACTGCTAAGTTTGTTGTGTGTAGGTTGTAATTTGCACTTTCCGTTGTTGATGTCCTTCCGTGATTGTCCTGGGGAGGGGTGTGTTCCTGCGGGGAGCGTACTGTGTGTGGTGTCTACTTCCTGGTCACTTGGCACTTGATTTTGGGCGGCAGTTTGCGAGAATGCGATGGATTCTGGGAGGCGAGGATGCGAAGATGCGAAGATGCAGCGGGCGCGAAAAAAGGAAGCTGAAGCCGAACCAAAACATGTGCCAAGACTCCCTCTCTGCTTAGCCAACTCCTTGGGCTCCTCTGTGTGTGCGAGAGACCAACAACCAACAAACGCTGCCCGTTCACTGCCGTTCAGCACTAACAACAAACTGCAGAAAAACAAAACATTTATAGCCAGGCCAGAGGCAGCAGCGGCAGCACCAGGACCCGAGTCCGCGTACCCACTCGTATCTCTGCGGCCCGAGCGGGATGTTGTACTAAAAACTGGCCAATCGACAGCTGCCGAGCATCGTCACTCCATCAAATCGCTGCCGATGCGATGCTGGCCGATGATGCTGCCGCTGGCTTCGAAAAAAAGAGTGCGGTCCTGGCCGGCGCCGGCGCAGGGACGACGCTTAGAGAGGGGCAGACAAGTGGCAGAGCAGCAACTCCTCCTCGCTCCTGTATGTATTCCGCGTTCTGGGATTCCCCCTCTCGACTTGACACACATCGGGGCAGCCAGCTTGCGGAGCTTGCGATCCAAAAACAGCAGCCTCCAGTGGATGGCATTGGAGTGCCGAGCGGCCGAGTGCCGGAGCACCGGAGTGCCGGAGTGGCAAGTGTGCGGAGCTGCATGTTGCATGTTGCCTTTGTTTTGCCAGCACTTGTAAATAATTTGCAGCTAACGAAGGCGGCGCCACTCAAAGAAGTCCGCATCTGAAGGACCCTCTCCTCGTGCTCTATCTGCTGCTCCACCTGCACTGCTCCGCTGCTCCTTCCCCAGGATCACTAGGTCTAAGTCGGCTAACAGTTATCATTAATCTCGAGCACCCCGCACACACACACACACGGCGATTGATTGCTGTCAGCGGGTGTCTAGTGTGTGTTTGCCTAGCAATTACCACCGGTAAAATTTAATGCCGGCAGGGAAGGCCCGAATTATGCCCAGGGGAGGTGCACTTTAACGACACTTAAGAGCTCACGGGTCTTGGCCAGATTGAAATCTGGCCCTTGGATAGTTAAACAAAGGTCATTGTTGTCAAGAAAGTATGGTTTTTTGGTTGGACTTTTTGTATTTTTTATCATTTGAAAGAATAACATTATATATTTTCCATCAATCGCTTAATAATTTGGTATATTATGTATTCAGCAGCTCTTAAAAGATTTCAAGTGAACTATACAATACAAAGAACATTTGCTCTTTGTTTTATTTTATATAAGTAACTATTATGAAAATTTTTATAGAAATAATGAATATTTTATACCCTCGCAGCGTATTATAATTTTAGTCCGAAATTTGCAACGGAATGAAGGAGTCATTGTCGATCCTATATACTATATATGTAGCAAGACGAGACGTACAAAAACCAATATTACGTATTTTTTTTAATTTTAAAAGAAGTTAGTTACGATATTAAAACTTTCAAAAAACATTAAATTAATTTTTAAAAATTCTGAACTTGATATGCATTTATTAGCTCATTTAAAACGGAAGCCGAACAGATTGTGATGAACATTTAAAGCGGTTTTGGATTAGTTGTAGTTTTTTAAAGTATAATACTTACTTTAAAAATTATTATATAAAAATATCGAGTAATTTTGATTTTATAATTGGGAATATTTTATGTTTTATGAGGGAATACAAACACAAAATAGCCAGTGACTGCCAAGAGTCACATTACATAATAACAAAATATTAAGAAGCTATTTAAAAAATATATTTTAACAAATTTTGAAAATGTAATGCGGGTCAAAATAGTAGAAAACTAACAAAAATTGTTATGCAAAAAAAAATCTATGTTAAGTTTTATCAACCTTATAAAAAAAATATAGAAATCTTTCAGAAATGAAATTAATGCATTTTTGGATTAGTTATGATCAATTTCCCATGATCACATCGCAAAATTAAGGGCATCGAAAAATCGGCTTAACGAAGTTAGATTCATTTCTTGTTTATTTTTTAAACAGGATAAAACCCAAATAACTTGATATTTTAGCCAGAGATCACGGATCACGATTATTATGCTTAACTGTGAAAACTGATTTTCGCTAACGAAACAATTTCCCTTTTTGATTTTAGACAAAGAGGTTGGCTAATAACCTTGGTTTTCCACATAAAAGACCACTTTTAGACTTCCAGACCCCGATAACAATCACCCATTATCTCGATTCCCCACTTATAAGCACGTTCCTGTGTTAAGCCAATCAATGATAAATAATTCCTTACAAATTCCTCGATGTTGACACAGTAGTTACGCTGTAAGTACTCACCGAACCCATTGCTGCCATGAGTGTGGTGTTCTATCCAGTACTTAATAGCCACCAAAGCTGAACCTGTGACCGCACCAACCGACCAACCAAGAAATACTGAGCTGCCAGGGAACGCGCCTAATCAGAGGGCGACTCTACCATCGCTATAATGCAACAATTGGCCGGCTAGCCAGCACACACGTCATCGTCAGTAGGGCCGGGTCCTTCCGTGGGAATAAAAACAATTACTTGTCAGCAGGACAGCTCTCCACCCCCCATGATTATCCCCATCACGGGCCCTCTAGCCCCGAATAAGTGGCCGTCGAATGTGAATTCAACGCAATTCGACTCTGTCGTCCAACGTGGCGCTTTCGAATTAAATTCAAGTGCTTTGCTATTTGCGGTGGCGATTTTGAAGTCCTTGAACGCAGCTGCTGCAGTGGGTTACCTTTTCCGGGGGCGCATTGAATTATTTACATGGCAAACAGGTGAATTAGCCGAGGTGCGGGCGTGTCCTGGTCAAGTGCAAATATGACACAGGCACGTACTATACCTACGTAGGTAATGAAAAGCTTTAAATTATTCACAAAAGTTCCTGTTCAATGGCACTTTTTGAAAGAACCGCCAAGGTTTGAATGATGAGCCCAGTCACAAGCTGGTTGCTATGAGACTTGGGTCGGAACTATGCCTGTCTCTTTCTCTCTTTTGTGGAATGAGAAGAGAGTGGAACTGATTGAGTGGGAACAGTGTGGAACCTGATGGGTGGGAACAGTGTGGAACCTGATGGGTGGGAACAGTGTGGAACCTGATGGGTGGGAACAGTGAAGAAATTATTTTAAGAATAATGATTTAGGAAAACTATAAAAAAGCTTTACAAAGGCAAACTTTAAAACAAATAAATGAACAAGCTAATTTACAAAATTGTACTTATTTTATTTCAGATCTTAAGAAGTTTACACTAACATAAGCAAATAAATTAAAATAAAGTTTGTACAGAAAAAGTTGTTTTACTAAGTTTTCTCTTAATACAGTTTCTTAAAATCCCTAAGAACCCGAATAATGTACACAAACCTCCGTTTTCGTTTGCAATTTGTATTTGGAAATAATTTTCAATATAATTTCTGACAAACTTGAACATTCAATTAATTTCATTAGACATTTATAAATTTCATTTGTTACAGTTTTCGTTCTTGTTCATCGTTTTCAGCGTATGCTCGGACTCGTTCCCTACTTTCCGTTTGATATTTCATGTTAACATTCCTGCCTTTACTGTTCCCACTTAAGTTATCCTTTAATTTCATTAAATTTTTCCGTATAAATGTGTTTTGTCGTCTCTGCAATCTTTTGGCGTTACTGGAATTACGAGAATCAAAAGGATACAGAGAGATGGGTAGCTACAAAATACACTTTGCGGGGTAAATACGATACAAAATAAAGAATAATAGGTAAATTTCATATAAGCGCGAACGGTCCGCACCGCATATTTGTTCCTACGTATATTTTATAAATAAATACTCGCTTCGTTTTTGGGCTAAACATTGTCCGAATTCAATATTTTTGGTTTGGTTATATTGCCGGCCTATATATTCACCGATTCCACATTACTACGATCGAAAAAGACTCGAGTCATCAGTTTGTCAGCGCGCGCTCTATTTAGCCTAGCCGTGTCCCTACGTCGTTTTCTCAATTAAGTACTATGGTAGTTGTCTTATGTGATAAGAGTTGTGCTTAAGGTTAACCCATGCTGCGGATGCTCTGCTCGATTTCATCATTGGTACGACTGCTGCTGTTGGAGTTTGGTGTTTTGTGGGTGTTTCTGTTGGTTGTTGGTGTGCTAGTTCTCTCTTGGTTTTATTGGTGAGCGATTCGCATTGGATGTACATACATGACTATCAGAATAATGCTTCGATTAGTTACGGTTTCGTATGATACAAATGATTGTAGGCAGGTGGTTGGTGGTTCACTTGACTTGCAATGTTCCGTTGTGTTCGTCCCTACAAAAATGCTACCTATCAGTAATCAGTAATCAGTAATCAGTTAACATTATGGATAACTACAAAATATAAACCTAACGAAACCCTAAAACTGAACAGCCAAAGAAACTAAACGTAATCCATTGAGTTGCCAGTCAAACTAGCTGTGGCCGGAGCTCGTCTGCGCCTCGGAATTATTCGCACTGAGCACCGCCGGTGCGATGATGGAAGAAGATGCGGATGGGATTGAGGAGGCGGGTGCTTTGGATGTTTTGCTGCGCTCGCGTTCCATCACCATTTGCCAAATGCCAAAGACCTCGTCGGGCGTGACATCATGGTTGGTGAAGAGGAAGGGCGGGTCATCTAGGTCGGTCGCTCCCTCGAGCAACCGCCAAACGTCTTTGCTCTCCAGGTAGTGAACCAACGAAGTGATCTTTGTGCCCGTCTCCTCGGCCAGGATGCCCGTGATAAGCACATCGTCCACCCAGAAATATTTGGCCTTCTGGGCCGCCTTATACAGCCGTTGGGCAATATTCGAGGCGTACACGATGGCCATGCCGGGACAGTAATGCGGGTAGTAGCGGTGGGGGTACTCCTTGTAGGTCACCCGCCACTTGGACTGCAAAGGAATGAGTTTTAATTAGTTTGTCGGTATTAATTAAAACGTATTTTCAAGGGGTTTCGCCTCCACATATACATATTCGCTATCGATTACAATAAATTCCTGTGAACTATTTCAGGTGGTCTATATTATTACACTTGACATAAGCAAAGCTGTGACAAGCCGATTTTGGAAAATAATTTAACAAACAAATAATTAAACTTTGTTTTTAACTAAAATCCCTGAAGGCAAAACCCCGGTACCATAGCAATAGAACTCACCCGATAGCTTCGCTTGACCCGCGACTCCCTGACCAATCGACAGAGCAACAGGTCCGGCCGCGCCAGGAGCTCATGCTCCGGGAACGTGGGATCCTCTATGTACTTGACCAGTTGCGGCGTATTCACGAACACGTCGTCGTCCACTTTGACCAGCAGCTGTGCGTGTCCACAGTTCTCCGTGAACCACTTAAGGGCCATCACATGCTTGTAGGTCATGTTGCGGTAGGCGTCCACGAAGTTGCCCTGGATGACATCCCCGTAGTACTTACTCTCCCACTCAAGATATTTCTGCCACGAGGGGGCGTACATACTGGAAACGGCACCGAGCACGAAGATCACACGCAGCGGCGTTCCACTTATGTATGAGCGATTCGCCCACGTGCCGCGAATGAGTCTCCGCTTCTCGGCATTGTCAATGGCCGAGTGGATCAGGACCAGCGCCTTAACGTCCTTATCACAGGCTGGCTGATTGATCTGGTATTCGAAATTGGGCATGTCCATCAGGTGGCTGGTGCTTTGGCCCTGGGAAGCGGGCGTTCGGGGTGTCGTCGGCCAGGGCGTGTACGCTCGCTCGAATGTGTTGCTAACTAGGCTATCGTTAAGACTAAGTGTGCGACTAGGCTGGTATGGTATTTGGTTTGGTTTGCTACGGCTACCCCGGGCTCGTACGAATCCTCCAGCTGGTCCGGCTACCGCACCCGCTTCCGCACCTCCTGGTGGTGGTGGTGGTGGTGCTGCTGCTGCTGCTGCGACTCCTCCTCTGTTGGCACTCGTGGGCGGATGAGGGGTGCTGCTCATACCGGCAAAGTCCACCATCACCTCCGACTCCAGCGTCTCCTGCTGCACACTGACCAGCCAGATGACCAGGAAGACGTTCAGGCAGATGACCAGCACGCACAGCGATCGCTTGTCCATCCTAGCGGCTTCTACTAATTGGATCTAACTCTATATCCGGACAGCTCAGACGGAAGCGTTTTCTGCGTGCCTTGGCCATTTAACCCCGGATCGAAGTGGCTGCAACGATAAAGCGGTAATAAAAAACGGTTAGAGAGTGTGGCTAGAAATTAAATTTGCTTATCAGTATCACAGTGATAATGTGTGGGCCATTAGGGTAATTGATTGGCACGACATGTGGACAATTTCCTAAGTGGTCAGCCGGTTAGAGCGGGTTAAGCGAAGAGCAGCCGTAGTGACTCCTCCCTTTCATTGCTCTGGGCCAAGTTCACTGAACTGACGTCATGCCACCGCAACGCACCTGCCATAATTCATTCATCGCACACCTGATGGGTTCCGAGTACGTCCGACGCTGTACTGAAAATGTCCCCAACTGAACCCGTGTGTCCTCTTATTCGTACCAATTGAGACTGAACCAGCCCCAAGATAAGTTGACTCTATCGATTTATTGGTTGCGAAACCAGAGATTAAAGCTACAAGAGGTATGTTTGGCTGATTTGGTGAGGATTCCTAGAAGTGTACAAAAAATGTACTGACCAGAGAATCGCTATATTACCAAGCGTGGATAACTGATTAGGTCCTTATCAATGTAGACTAAATAATAGAAGACCTTTTAACTCCACTATCTACAGCACAATTTGTGACTATTAAATGTTATATTATTTAACTATAAGTCACGAGCCTCATAAAGATAAGAACAAATTGGCAGGCAGTGGAAAGTTATAGTCTTCAAATGGGTTTGGTAGTTATCAGAACAAGGTCAGTTAACCAATTAAGTGATTTACGGGACTATAATCATTCAAAAATTAAAAGTTAATTGAAACATTAATGAGTTAGGGTTTACAGTTTCCAATCACTTTCGTCAAACTTTGTGAGCTTTTTGTGATTCTTAGCATATTTCAATGGCTAAAGAAACAGTGATAAGTTATCAGTTTTAGCCAATGAACTTCTTCTATCGGCAAAAGCTTCTCTGAGTGCAAGCCAATCCAAAAATTGTGGTATGTCATAATGATTAATTGAATGGTAAGATACTCGTGTCAGTCCTTGGATTCAATTTATTTATGGTTCGTCCAGGGTAATGCAAATAAGGTGTGCAGTTTGTATTCAATATTTATGGTAGGCAACCGGATGAGGCACCTGGGTACATTTCCGTCAATAATGCGACAGACAAGAGTCAAAAACGAAAGGAGAATACTAAAATTCACAGTCACGTAGAGGCTTTAAATAAAATAAGGTATGAACTTCGTTTTAAAGAAAGAAATCCAACCACTTGTTTATAATTAACGCGAAGGCATAGAGGCAACACCGTTCGAGGTGTTTTACCGCCACGTACTGCCTTCAACTTGAATAAAGTGCACCAAAGGCACCATGAAATATAGGAGCGTATAATGCAACCAATAAATGATTATCGTGCTATTGAATCCCAAGGGGTCTTTATCAGTGCCTGTCTCGATTTGATAAGCCACCAGTGTTTGATCACTTGCCGATTAGATATATTGGTTTATTAATGACAGATGGCCTGGTTTCTGTCTTGTTCCGCCCTATATTACTTACTTTTAAATATTTCATGATTGCCGACGAGAGCGTCACAAATAAAATTCGAGGCCGAAACGGGGCGGCCAACACGAAACGCTATAAACTTTTTATTTTCATGTAAATTCCCCGCCAGAGTCAATAGCTTTCTATGGGCATGGTTAATGTAAAAGGACTGTACCCAGGCCCCGTTGTTAATGGTCTTTGGTAGCACGCAAAGCTCGTCCTGTTCGTCTCTGTTCTGGCCAAATATAAAGGTAGCGGTTTGATGTACAAGTACAATTTTCCAGGGGTGAAAAGAAGCGAACTTGCCGGATGCGACGGCCTCAAGATATGCAAAAACTAATTACAAACGAGGCTCTGACCTTTCCTAACTGCGGGACCTGCAGACTTGGCCAAAAACGAACGAACTGTCGACAACTTCTGCTTCAGGCTTTAGGCCAGACCAAGGCCAAAGTGCAGTGCAAAATGAAGTTTGCCTGCAGGGCCGATTGCGAGGGTTGATTCACCAGTAATTGACTGCCAGCGGTCACGACATTTGATGGCAGCGATTAAAGTATGTGTAAGGATATTTAAAATCTGTAAACATTTTTGGTTGGCTTTCCCTGCATTTAATTATTAACTAAAGAAATTGCCTTTCATGTTACATATTTTTTTAGGAAACTGCTTTTTCATGTTACAGATCTGCTATCAAAATCGCATGTGTCCTTAGTGAAAGTCACTACCAGTGTACAGAATAGTTTCTTAAATGGGATCACTGTCTAAAATCTCACATTTGTCAAATTGTGATGAAAAATACATGACTCGTTCAGACATTAGAATCAATAACTTTCAATGAACTTGAATAAACTTCATGTAGGCAGGTCACATTGACCTTTAATTAGTAATTGTGATAATTATCTGTGGGCTACCCATCTTTGTGGGACCTATAAATAAACCGACCTGCATTTCGTGACACTTCTGAGCATGATAAGAATTCAATTACTCGGCGGCTTCTTCAATTACTTTATTGCCCTTTGCCCTGGAGCATGATGGTACTCCATAGCTTATATGTAATAATTGAACGAGAAAGGCAGGCGGGGTCTGGTAAAATGAATTAAGTACCTTGCAGACAAAAACAATTATAAACTAATTGAAGGGCCAGAGAGCTAGGTTTCAAATTAAATGTTTTTCTATTGTTTTTGCTTATAGAAAAATATACAAAACATCTTTTTACAAATATGGTTCGCTCTTTTATCTGTATCTCTTCTATTTTATACCTTTTGGTTTACTCGTATTGTATAATCATTTATTATTGATTGACTTGCACCCATTTCTTTGTGTGATTTAAAAATTACATGCTTGACCTCGAGAACGGTAACATATTTGGATAGTAATACCTTCCGATTGGCTGGCAAATATTTGCTTACGATATGAACCTCCAGTGAATACACACTCCCAGAAGGAGAGCCGATGATGACGGTTACCCATGGTGCCTGTCCGTGCAAACATTTCTCAGATGCCTCACCTTTGCGGCCATTACTGGGTGTTCACACCTCTCGTGAACTCTACGAAAATAAGCCTAGACTCCGTCTATAATATATATAGAATAGGGGATTGGGTGTTGGGATGGGTGCCAGCGATGGCATTTTGCAGTCGATAAAATGCCAACAGCAATGCCGAACAACTTTTTCAAGTCGAAGGTTAAATTTTATCGTGGTCTGAATGGGCAACAAAAACATCGACAGCTCTGGGCAGGCTATTCTTCTATTGTTTATCGGGTATCTGGGCTTTGATTAGTTGCAGGCCGCCGCCAGAGGAGGAATTGTTTTCATTTCATTCAGAATGGCAGCCGGTTGGCACGGCGAAACTTGGCTGCTGCCCAAAAACACTTTGTGAATGCCTGTCATGTTGTCTCTCACTCGGCCGGCACACAATGCAGCGAGAAAGGCAACTTTCACGTGCACTACTGATACCCGAGAGGGCCTTGTGGTAATTGCCATCAATTCGGGCAGGAATCAGGGTGCAATATTTATACACAGTACTGCGGCGGAAATAGCGGGAAAAATGTAAATTCAGGAGGAAGGAAAAACTAGAAGACCAATGATTTGTGGAGTGTTTTAAGGCGGGTTCTTACATGGCCTAACTCAGTAACCTTTTTAAATTACATTGAATTGTAAATGACCCGTTGCACTGAGATAATTCTTGGTACTCAAGAGCACGGCAAACAAATAAACACTATTGTGCACCTCAAACAACTCGAACTTATGCCAAGGCAACACTTAAATACGGCTCGTAATTAGCAACAAAGCGAATCGCCACACTCAATAACAAGTAACCTGAAAGCAAACAACAAGCTAACACGAGTGCAGAAAATTGCAATTCCAACTTCCAATCAATGAGCCAGTTGGGCTCGGAATTACATGTAGGAAGGTAGCAGCGTACATCATTTAAGAGTTGTTTAATCGAAAGTGTGAAAAAAGAGGTTTTACCTGAGCAACTTTCAGGATGGTTATTTGTAATCGCGAGAAAAGCACTGTTTTGCTGATGACTGATAAACTGGTTTGTGACGTTAAGTAAGCGCAACTTAAAATCGCATTTACTTTGTTTCGCAAGAAAGTGTGTTCAAACAGGTAAGACTTATAAATAAGTCTTATATTATAAGTATTTCCTCATTAAAAGTTAATTAATTTAAGGTAAATATTAAATGTGTTTAAAGCTGCATTTATCTTTAATTTACTTAACTTTAATACTTGCTAGAAACAAATATGTATTTAAAGACCTAAATTAGCATGTTGTACTATTTTAACAGCACTTTATTTGGCTTTGTGAAGAATAGACACAACTTAAGGCAGTTAAATATAAAAAGATGTTACAAAAGGCATAAAGAATATTATCTTCTGTCTTGGGGAGGAGATAACTTTATTTTTTTTGTTCCATGTGAGGCTTTATGCCACTGGACTTTATGTCACTAGACAAGAGTGAGTTCATAAAGTTAAATGTACAATAAAAGTTATAATATCCTACCATATTCCTTACGACTTTGAACTGTAGACTCAAACAGATTTATATCTTGTTTTCTTACGCATGTGAGCAGTAGCCACTTTTTATAACAATTTATAGAATCCGCAAACAAGGTTCATTTGCATATGGGAAAACGTTTTCTAATTGCTTGCAATTTTCTCAGTTTCATAATACGACAATAGCCCCGCATTGTTTATGCCAGATTCCGGGGAAACCGAAGCGTGGCATGTCCGCAGCTGGAGATCTTCCTATACATACATATATGCCACTGTAATCCGACGGCATCTCAAGAGCCCGGAGAGCGTTGCATTCGCCACTTGGCATCCTGTCGCCGCCGTCAAAAGGGAGTCAAGTCAAGAGCTCAAGCATCCAGCATTAGGCCCCCGCCGTCGGCGTAGACAAATGTCCCTCACATGTTGATAGCTCACAAATGTAACCATCCCTGTGTGTTTACTTACATATATTTACGTAAGTATGTAGGGCTGCACGGTGCTATGCTCACACATGCCACAGGCAGGCACACTGCAAACAAATCACCCTTATGTCATTATCACAATCGAGAGATTTATATGGATTTCAGGCAATTATTTCCTAAGCATTCTGGAATTGTAAATCTAAATACATCGAATTTTATATAATACCCATCCTATCCTATCCTATAGCTCCATAAATCAAGATCCTTGTTATATAAACTCAATAATAATCCATTCCTAAACATGCATTCCCTAAGTGCATTCACGCTGAGAGCCCCGGAAAAACTCGCCCTGTCCCAGATGTCGAAAAATGTGAGTCAGCGGAGCTGGCAGCGGCTTGAAGGAGTTCCACAGACTGGTAAAAAAAGAAGAAAAAAATGTATAGTGGGATGAATAGGGTAAACCCAGACGAGTTTTATGCTGCCAACATGCCGCAATTACAACATGCTGGGCCAACAGACAGAGGGAGTTTCCTTCGCCTAGGCAACATTTTGCGGTGAGGTTCAGTGCGGTTCCTTCTGTGGGTGAAACAGCAAACTTTTCCCATTTTCATTTCCATTTCCACTGCGACTGCACGCACTCTCTCTCTCACGTGGCCAACAAATTGCGGGGCAATGCTAAATAACGATGCCAGACAGATATTTAAGCGAATGTGGGTGCAACGTGCATGCAATTGCAGTCCAAGTTGCAATTTAAGTTGCAAGCATGTTGGACATCCCAGGCACCGGATGCGGATGCAATCTGCCTGAGCCTCCGACGGTTTATCCGCCTGCTTCTCAGGATTTACGAGCACTATCCTGCGTCCCAGGGCTTTAGCCTGGGCGTTGGCCAATCACTCAGAGAAACTTGTAATGAACATAGTTACTTTAGAATAAAGATGCATTTTATTTTATTATATTCTTTTTATCCCGAGGACGACAGATATTCTAGAGCGAATCCCATATGGTTTTAAGAGAGAGATTGCAAATTCCTTCAAATTGCAAATTTAAAAGTAAACAGATATATTATATTTGCACAGAAGTGATGTCAACAATATATAACCTATCTATTACGACTTGAATGTTTGCGAAGCTTTGTAATGACTCCATTATCCACATTGACCTTGTTCCCATTTCCATTTCCATTTCCGACGGATATGTTCGGCATATCACAAAAAAAGGAAATAATTTATATATAAGTAATTCGTATTGCACTATTAAATCTCGTTTAAAGAAGACTTGAAGACTTGAAGACTTGAAATGAATTACAAACTTATGAGCTAAAGGCTTCTTTATTAGAATGGTAACAGCGGGTACAAGAGATGCTGGATCCTGGTGTTTTTCCCCAGTGTACAGCCGCCACAAAGCCATAATTAACTCTTGCTAGCAATGCCTGCGGCTGTGGACATCGGATGCACACAACTATGTATGTGTGCCTTTGCAAGGAAGTTTCCCGAACCGGGACCCCGAAGTCATAAAGAGCATTATTACTCAAAGCACCCGAAGAGGGGACATACATTGTGTGTGGGGGTGTTGGGTGGCCGGATGACAGAGCGGAGACAAATGCATTCGGCTTGATTGAAGGACAAACTGGCTGAGTGACAAACCAGCGGGCGCCGCCGATTGCCAATTAAAAAAGCCAGCGGGGATAGAGAAACCGTGAAAGAGGGAAATAAAAATGCAAAAAAGAGGAGCGAGGACACACCCAGGTTGGGACCGAAACCGAATGGGTCCTGGCCGCTTATGGCCTGCCTTCGGGGTTGGTCACTCTCTCGCACGCTAAATAATTTATGAATACATTTTCCTTAGCTGCGTATGAAAATTTAATTACGCGCCTTTTGTTTACATTTCCACAGGCCAAAGTCCAGCGTTGAACCCTGGAAAAGAACGGCGAAAACGAGTTCTCAGCACGCACTCCCATCACTTTTATCGGGGCAAGGAACGGGGCTTAGTTCAAGCAAAAAATACAAAACATTTGTGTTTTAATAAAGGAATATCCCCACTCATATTCAAAAATATTCTTTTTATCCGAATTTGAATAAAGAATGAGAAGTAAGTGAAACAAAACAAAGAAGAGATTGTGGAAAGCCAAACAATATATAAAAAATATCGTGACTCACTTTTCTCGGGGTTTGTCGAGTTCAATTGAGCACTTTGCTCAAGTGAATTTATGTATATTTAATGGTGCATATCACTCACATATATCTCACATTTCTTGTGTCGTTTATTGATGCAAATTATTTTGCTGATAAAAAATTAGCAAGAATTTGTTACAAATTGATATCTGAACTGTCTGGTCTTAAAAAGTTGCTGATGAAACAGTTTCTTCTACAAAGTAAGAAACTCTGGGAACAGTACTGCCTTGAAAATAAACAAAGTTCTTCTGTAGAACTCTTCTATATAGTGAAATGCAGAGTTATATTCGACCTAATTTAAAAATGCAAAAGAATACAAATTATCCGAAAACCTTCTGCAAAGCAAATTTTCGCCACACATGCCTGGTTTTTATAATTTACACGGCAATAAATAAATCCCAAAGTATGCAAACATCAACATAGGCTTCGCCCCCTAAACAGATACAATATGTATATAAATTTAGTCTGTTTTGTGAGGCGAAGAGCGCGATTCTCATTATCGTTTAATTGAGAAACGCATTGTGTTTGTTTATTTTCCAGCGGTCGAACGCTTAAGTGGGAATTTCAAGTACACATGTGCAAAATCGAAATCTACATAAATTTCTACATAAATATTAAACAACCATGTATTCTCTACGTGTTGCCATTCCTCTCAATAAACGAATACTAATAGTTGTTAAAGCTTCGGCACTTTAACTTGATTAATATTTTAAAAGTTAAACTGTAGCACGACATTGTCACATGACAAATAATCTCATATAAAAATCAATTTTGTCTATTATTTTTAGGTGCTAGGAGATTAGATTTCATTGCGGATCATTAATGAAAAAAGACGTTATTTTTTGTTATCTGAAATGAAAAATTAAAAGTAGAAAGTATTCTTTGTTAATTGTATTAAAAAAGAGCTTATTCTGTTATTAATAAATAATTTCCTTGACTTAGATGAGTCACAAATCCAACAAACATAAACCTTGTCATTATTTGATTAGTTTTTAAAAGTCCGAATCTTTTAAAATGGGAACCTTGTCCCCCACAGAAAGAGAAACTGAACAGAAATATAAATTCAATATTCATAGACTTTAAAGACTTAATATGTAAATTAAAACTAGTCACATGATAATCCAAAAAGTCTGTTTGTAAGCAATTTTTATGTGCTCTTAAGATAACACAGTTCGCAAACTCATATAAATTTCACTGGGATCGGAAATTCGAGCGGGAGTAAAAGAGAAAGCTAAAAACCTTAAGCCGCTGACGTTGACGTGACGTCGGCGGTGAGTCTCCCGGGGTCGATGTACGCACCAATAAAAGCAACACCGCGCACCGTAAACGGCCTAACGTCCGAAGCTCCGTGTACCGTCAGTTATCAGTGGGCCAAAAGGCCCAAAAGGTGGCGAATAGAAGCAAGAAATGCGGATACGCAAACAAATAAACAAAGAAAACAGAGGTAGCGAAAGGTAGCGCAGAAACAAATAAAATAAAATATTACTTCGCAATTGTTATTAAATTTTCAAAAATATCTTAACTTGCAACCTCAGACCTGGTACCTTTTTCATTACTTAATGGAAAATATTTATTTTATATTTTAACCGAATAAAATTGAAACATTACAAAAGTTTTACCTAACTTTAAATTTGTTTCAGTGCTCTAAAAAGTTTGTTAATACATATATCGCAGCCGGAGAAATTTATTTAGAGAACGTTAAAGAGCGAGCTTCGCGCGGAAGCTGCTCACGACAATTAAAAAGTAGAGCTTTAATTTCCGCGAAGCATGTGATTTGAGAAATTTTGGGCGTCAGAACAAATTGTTAAAGTGAAATTTTTAGATTGATAGTGTCTGTACATGGTGTCGCCATAAATAAATCAAAACTGTTCCAAGAAATGACAAATGAAATTTATAAACTCGGAGTTCAAACAGGTTATTTGATTGTTATATTTTATTGAATACATTCATACATACATATGTATATTATGACCATAGAAAATGTGCATTATGTTAAATTTTAAGATCATTAATTCAGTCAACTGTTAACTTAACATAGCGGATTTTCAAATTTCTTAGTAACTAACAGAAAGTAAATTAACCTATTAATATCGAGATTGCACTGTAACTATTAATCATTTCCTAACATTGTTTATTCAATTTGAATAATTACATCCTATGTACAACGGAAATATAATCGCTCCAACGCTCTTGGCTTAGGCAGCTATCTGAAGTTCCACTGTTAGAACGAATATGCAAACACTCTCACAATCTTTTGGCTGGCACTCGCGAGTGCTAGAGAGAGATGCAGCGTGGCGGTGGCGCGAGCGGTACAGTGGAGCCGGCAAAGGGCCAGGGACTGCAAAAAAGGCGCAGGAGCCGGAAAGGGGAACAGGCGGAGTGGCGAACAGTCGAGCAGGCATGCGTGCCACTGTGCCTGAACTTGTTCAAGGTCAGCCCCAGCCACGGCGACAGAGACATGCAAAAAATAGCAACAAAAAGCGCAGAAAAGGAAGAGCGCACAACAACGCTACCTACAGTAAATACGAAGAAGAACAACAACACAAGACGGCTGGCCAAGTTAAAGGCGATGAAAAAAATAGCGCAAAAGAAAAAATTCCACAAGCACACACTTGGATACCGGGAGAGAGAGCGAGAGTGAAGAGGCGCGCGCGAGAGAGCGGGGGCGGACACCGTGGCAACAACAATGAGATGCTGATAAGAAGCAACAAAAACGGCGTCAAGTGCCAATTGGGAAAAAAGAGATAAACCCCAAGTGCAGCCGCTGCTGGCTCAATTAGTATCTAAAATTTATTGATAAATATTAGACTTTTACCTGCTTGGCGGTTGCTGTGCTGCGTCCTCCTTGTTGGCACATCAAATAGGTTTATCCTTGCATAGACAGAAAAATTTTTACGGTGAATTTTTATTTATTTATAAGGTATGAGCACACGCACACATCAGGTAACTGTTATTAAAGCGGAGTTGGAGCGAGACAGCCGGAGAGAGAGAGAGAGTGCTAATTCAACACACATGGTCGCAGTTAAATGTTGTTGTTTTTTGGCATTAATTTTTGTTATTGGCAGCTTGAATAGATTTATTTAACAAAATTTTCTAAGAGAGAATGCGACGCACGCACATACACACACATACACACATACACACATACAAGTACACAGTGTAAGCGAAAAAGGAATGCAAAGGATGATGAAGAAGAAGAAGCAGGCTGAAGGATGCTGGGCCAGAACTTTTCTCTTTGCACCGCTTTTCTCGCCTCAATGACGCCTTTTTGCACTTTCAATTTGTTGAAACATATGGCTCACTATTTTGTTAAGCTAAATTGTGTACTCGAGGGCAAGGTTTTTTAAAACGTGCACCAAAATCAAATAAAAACCGCCGCCACACCAAAAAAACTCGCTCGCTTGTAAATTACATTTATAACAAAGATTTGCTCTGTATATTACACTTTTTAATTTAAATGGCACCTTTTGGTTTTTTCCCGGCAATTTTTTTATTGACAATGCCGTTTAGTTGTATTTTATAAACATATTCACGGGAGCAACACGAGCAGCGCGTCCGCCTTTTCCTCGTTCAAACTGGCTATTGTGTATGGTGGCTAAGCGTGGTGGTTGGTGGTTGGTGTCTGGTTATTGACAAGTGTGCCGATAGAAATACATTTTAACATTTAAACCATGAAACTCAATTACAACATCACTCTAAACGTTAGTACAAAAAGTAAAACTTAAAATTAAAAATTAAAAATTTTAAATTAATATTTAGTTTGCTAAAAAAGCTGGAATTACCGCATTTTTTAAATGTTCCCCACATTTCAAAAAAGCCAAATATGGCGGGAAAAAATCGGAATTGACATCACTGGCCCGAAACCCAAGCTAAAGAGAGCGAGAGCGCCAGAGGCTCTCCTTCGCTCTCCTTCATTCCCGCCTCCCACCCCACTCCCATGCAAATCTAACAGATGACAGTAACATATATTTTACAGAATTGCGAGTAACAGTGTTTTGTCAGTGAATTCATGGAAGTAACAGAAGTTTATCAGTTAAATCCCCAAGTAACAGAAATTTGTCGGCGAATTTTTAGAAGAAATAATACTATTAAGTATTTAAGTGAGGTATAGTAAAGCAAGAAGCCGTCAGATGTTTTTAAACAACTAAAATTATGTCTATTTTGCTTTGAAAATAGCTATATTCCCGCTTGGTTGCAATTTATCCAGCATTTAGATTATAAAAACAGCCAGATATAGCGGGGAAAAAGCTAAAATGGCACAATGGAAGCTGCTTTTTCTCTTTTTCAAACTGAGTGACCGTCTCCTAATAAAAAACAGAAACTAGTCAGGAAAAGGGGAAGATTTCCTCCTCCCCGACAGCTGGTCACACTTAAAAAAAGGTGGGAAACTTTGCTTTGAGAAAGAGGCTGCCTAAAAATCGATAGGTACTACAATAAATTACTGTTATCAGTTTTTTGCTAGTTTAAATGTAAAATAATTGTCAAATTTGTATACATTTATTCGTAAAGTAAACTTTTTAATTGTTTTTGGAGCTTTCGTATTAAAACAGGTCAGCAATCAACTATCGATATGCCCGATGCACTCGAACGTCCATCTGCATTTTGCAACAAGTGATGAGTAAGCTGTCAGAACAAAGATTTTTTGGCAAATATGACTCTAAACCCGACAGTCCGGGAAGTGCAGCAAATGTTTGCCGAACTCCTAAGTCACGGCGACGATATTACTTGGGATCTGTAGGTACCCAATATTGGAATTTATTGTTATTTGTTTATCTCAACATGTTGTGGTCCTCAGATTGTCCCACAACCAGACAGAAATTCTACGGAAAAAGGTCAATGACTTCGAAGATCCTGAAAAAAAGAAGCACTTTTTTAGCTATCGGAAATTTGATCGAACAATTTTTGATATGATATGGCAGCAGCGTAAGATTATATCTTTTAAACTTCGAGTGTGCTGTTTAATTAAAGAATCATTTCCAATTACCAGGAAAGTTCACCAATGGCCAATCGCTCTCAGCCTTATTTTTTGTGATGGTTGTGGATAACGTCTCGGATCCCAAACAGGCCGAGGAAAGCAGATCGTGGTCGCTTCATCCGGTCTTCCGTTGCCGTCGTTGCGTAGGTAAAATAAGCCCAACATATAATTTCTTGTAAACTAGTTTTCTGTATTACCAAAAACCTTTGTAGATGACAACACTGGGAGAAACTGCAGCAGTCAGGACTGCTGCATGGTGTACGTCAGTCAGTACGAATCCTTCGAGGACTGGGATATGTTCGTAAAATCGACGCGTTTGCCCAAGGGATACATGGTGACTCCGTTTCGAGGGGTCTACAAGCTCATCGATGGCAAGGTGGAGCTTTCAACGTATTATATCTGGGAACGTAGCAACTCCATGTTTCCCATCGGCAAGGATCGTTGCATAACGCCTAAGTCCTTGGCAGAGGCTACCAAATGTCCTAGTCACAGGCCTATAGAAGAAAAACCCAATCAAGATTTTTATATTAGACTTGTCAGCGTGATGGAATGGAAGTTTTGCTCGTGCGACAGAATACTATATCTTCTATTGGTGAGGCACTATAAGTATATTTTTTCTGTTATTTTACTTAATATTCGTCATTAATTTAGAACCAGCGTGATGGTCAGAAATCCTCTGATGCCAACGAACTCTCCGATTCTCTACTTTTATTTACTCATACCATGAACAATTCCCGGCTGGCACTGGAAATGATTAAAGAACAAAAATATCGCAACATCTTGGGCAATGAACTTAAGTACTTTTACAGATAAGCGTGTTACTTTTCTATAAAAATTTTTAAAATTGATTGCAGGAGAGTTTTTGACCAGATCTCGGAGGAAGCCAAACGCATCGAGGGTAAAGTGGATCTGATACGCATCGCCAACGAAGTGCCCTCAAAAAAGGAGCTGGACAAGATGTTCAAAATGAAAGCAAAGCTCGAAGATCTCTCCTCAGCGAGGCTGAGCCAAGATGAAATTAAACTGGAGGACTACGGTTCTGCTTTAAAGGAACATATTCTGAACTACGAGAGCTTTCACGATCTGATCTCTAGCATGTCTGAGTCCTTGGAACCGAAAATGCTTAAGCTGGTTCTAAAGCTAACGCAAACATTTGTAGAAAATACGCGGGAGGAGCTGTGGCAGTTGTTGAAATATCATTTCCCAACGGAAACAATTCTCTATCAGATTATTTTGTGCATCTTGAAACGTCATTCCGACTTAAACGTCAAAGAGATCGAAGAGCAGTCTTCGGATATTTTGAGGCGGGTTAGATATTATTTTGCCCAAGCCTGCCCCAATTCTCGCCCAGATCTACTGACAAAGTGCACAAAGTGTGTGGGTTACTACCATATTTCTAAAAATTATTCTTAACTATGAAAATATATTTTTATTCACAGAGAAGCATTCATTAAAACTTAAAATTTGCATTTGTGCTCAAAATATATGTAAGAAAACAAAATAAATATACGCATTTCTGGCTCGCGCCTCGTTTTAAAGATAATATTTAAATTTCGATATTAATTAGATTGTTCTATAGTCAGTCTGAAATACTGTAAGCCAAAGTCGGGGAATTCAAGATTCTTTAATAAGATTCGGGAGAACCGTAACTCAAAATATATATTTTTTTCAACTAGAGATAGTGCCCATTATTTTTGAGAAAAATACACTAATGGCCAGTCCCTCTGCTCCCTTTTCTTTGTGGATGATACCACCGATGCCAGGTTGGCGGAACACACACTTGTCAAATGTTTGCTGAACAATTATTTTCCAAAAGGCACATTTGGCAATATCTGCAGCACTCTGCTGTCGGTATATGTTACTCAACATGACATCTTTATGAACTGGGATTCTCAGGGAATTGAATTGACCACAGTCAGAGTTAAGGGCGAAGTGATCAATTGAGAAGGCTGTGGCTTTACGCTTAAGGAGCCACCGATGATGTGCACATTAAAATGATACTCTAACTTCGATTATAAGGAAGTCAAGGAGCAGGCTAAGGATATTTTGAGGCGTTTTGATATTCTATAAGTGATTTCGTCCCTAAAGATCCTCAGCAAACAGTGTAAGCTGTACGCTCTCAAAAATAAATAAATCAAACACATTCTACTTTAATTCTCAACAAGGCTATATTCTATGCTGGGTAATGGTATGGGGTTTAATAGGTATAGTACACTTTTATAGTATGAGGGGTACAGTACGTATATCTGAGTGGATCTACTGCTAGAGGGATCAGCTTATTAAGTACGGTGGCCACCGATGTACAAGGTATATAGATAGTACGTTTAACATATTGACTAAGACAAGACTAAGCCTAGTGATTCGGTTATGATGAATAGTTGTACATGAAGCGATCACAATTGTCAGATGGAGGCGTGAGCGTTGACCCTAAGGTCCTAACTTAGGGCTAGCGTCTTTTAGGCACTCTTCTGTTTGCTGCGCCGGTTTAGCAAACTGGACAGGTTGCTGAAGGGCAGCTCGAAGGCCAGGGAGAAGAGGATTGAGGCCAGGTAAACAATGACAGCGAATCCGCAGGTGACAACGCACTGGAAAAAATGAAATGTAGATTTTCATCTTTATATTTATATCCTTTTAACTAATCACCAGCATAAAGGGATCCGCATCCGTGCTGGCATTTGTCAGGCTGTAGAAGAGGGCAATGACCAGTGGATTGAGCAGGTAAATGGCGTAGGACAGTCGACTGACGTGCTGGAAGCCCTTGGCCTCCAGCAGACGTGACCACCAGACACCGCGTCCCTGACAGCTTCCCGCCACCATCCAGCAGACGCTCAGGGAGAAGAACAGGCGTCCCATCACAAAGAGCGTGATGGCCATCAGAGGGCCCAGATCCCGCTTCACGGTGGAGTAAATGCAGGCAAAGAACACCACCAGGGCAAAGTGCCAGCACTGCCGTTCCCTCAGCTCACTCAGGTCCAACTGGAGGCGATTCTCCAGAAGAAGCCAGGCAGTAACAGCTCCCAGGATATACGGCAGGACCCTAACAAAGGGCGACGTGTAGATCTCCGTGCCAGTGGCAAAGGCTGAGTCGAAGGAAAGCTGGAACTTGATGCTCAGCCCGATGCTGTAAGACCAGGCAATGGTGGCCACAAAGGCCGAGGCCACCAGGGTCTTGACTACCTTCGGGTATCTGTGAGATGCAAAGCATATTAGTGTGTTTTTTTTTTGGCTTATTGTATGATCAACTCACCTCACGTAGAGGAACAAAAGCGCATTGGCCAGGATGAAGAACTGCATTTCGCAGGCCAGCGACCAGCTCCAGTTGGCGCACATGTCCCGGTGGTCAAAGAGGTTCTGGATGAACAGCAGATTGCGCCACCAGTGGCGGGAGCACATCTCGTCGAAGCGCTCGTTGATGTGGTAAACCGAGACATCCCCAATGTAGGCATACACCAGATCCACGGTGGCCATAACCACCAGATAGAGAGGACCCAACCGGAGATAGCGGTGGAACAGCAGCTTGCCAAAGAGCTTTAGATTCTGGCCAAAGCCATTTCGACGCACTGTCCCCAGCTGCTGGGAGTTGCGCAGGAAGTTATAGGTTTGCAGGAAGCCACTGAAAGGATCTCATATTCACTAAATATTTCTTATTTCTTTGAGAGCTTCCGAACCCACCTGATGGTGAAGAAGACATCCACAAGCAGAGGAGCCGAGGAGACGTATTGGAAGAAGGCCTGTTCCGCGTATGAAATCAGCACTGTTTTGTTGTGAACAGTGAAGTACATGAACCACACCACGTGGAACACCATGATCCAAATGGCGCATACAGATCGCAGCCCATTCATCAGGGGAATTTCATTGGGACTGTTCTCTCGCACTGCAAAGATCTTGGCCCAGTTTCCGGGCACATCCCAGCAGGGAATGTATTTCTGCAGCTTCTCCAGCTGGAGCAGCGAGTGGAGTCCCCTCCATAGCTCTGACTCAGCGGGAGCCAACCCGGGATCAGGCTCGTCCGAGGAAGGTGTGAGTTTCTTGGCGGCTGTCAGCTGCTGGGCACAAAGCATCAGAGCTCCGGTGGCCAGGACACAGGCCACCAGCAGCCGGAAACTGGCCCTCTCGAAGAACACCTCCTTCAGCTGCAGATCCTTCATATAGACCACCTCCGGCCGGATGTCGAAGATTTCGTTCTCGGTGAACATGCCCCCATCCACGTAGTCCTGAGCCAGGCCCTTGACCTCCTCCGAACTGCAGGCAGTCGGCAGGCAGAGTCCTATGTGGATGATCTGCTCGGACATGAGCTTGATTTCCACCTGCCACGGGGAGCTGTGCCTCAGGTAGATCACTCGATAGTCCATGTCGAAGGGCGCCTGCTGGGTGATAATCCCGTGGTGCATCACCCGATCGAAGTTCTTCGAGAGCGTTATTTCCACGGGTCTTTGGACCCCGCGGCAGGCTTCCCGGCTCCCCAGCCAGTAGTTCTGGCCATAAACAAAGCCCGAGGGCTTCGTTCCCGAGGCGTCCAGCACTGTGGGAAAGTACAATAGAGTTCAGGAAATTACAAGGGTCCCAGGTGAGTGCCTAACTGGCGGAATCTTAAAAGGCTGTCTGGCTTCTGTTTGTTATTTAAATCAATTGTGGACAGTTAAAGGGTCAAGCTACAGTAGAAATATATGTTTAGTTTCTCTGTGAAATCTGGCTAATTCTGTAAGCCACGTGACTTAAATTGCACCATTGGTCAATTGTTATGTATTTACGCACTACAAATTAATTTGTTTACTATTCAAATTCGTGTAGATTTTCGTTAGAAACTCTACTATGAATCATAAAATGACTTCCAGGGATTATCTACCTAACCGAGTTCAATTGAGCTGAATCTTAAATATAGCTTTGAGTATTTTAAGTATATTTATTAAAAGGGTTTTTCAAAGTTATAAACGATTCGCTAGAAGTGATCTCACTATAGTAACACATATGTTTACTGTATATTGCTTATTTGCTGCTTGGAGTTGCTATGCAAATATTATTGAAATAAGCAGATAATTGGAAATAAATAAAAAGTTCACAGCTGATTGAAAAAGTGAATGTTCTTGGTGCATGGTATATTTGTAAACTGTATTTTTAACATAAGTTTTATTGATCATTCCTACTTTTTATATCGATTTTTAAGTAACCAAGAAGACCATTGTTGCATGGTATGTATAGTTTATGCGTCAGTTTGACTTATTTATTATGTTGATTTTAAAGCTCACCTCACCTGGGGTGTCTTTCAATCTTCAACTACAAATCCCCCAAGGAAATCTTTACCCACACTTACCCTTCATGGCCCACGGCTGCTTGGCGAGTATGCCGCGCTGCACCTGTCTCAGCTGCGCGTGGCACTTGTGGCTCACACGGCTCTCGTTGGCCACTTTAGTTAGCCCGAAGATCACCGAGGTGCGAGTCAAATGGGTTTCATGGGGCGAGCTCACCATCGGGGGGTTCAGTTCCATAAGTGCCGGTTCCTCCGGCAGCAATTGCGATTCATTGGAGTGACTTTGATAGTGCTGCTGCGTCTGCTGCCAGGTCTGCGCGTTGGTCTGATTGCTGGCGCCCTTGGCCAAAACCGAGCCCAGCCAAAGGCCGAGCAGCATCAGCAGCGTTGCGGCCCAGAGATATGGCCGAGATCGAGAGGTGCGCCTGATCTCCATGCCGCTGCCGTACTTAGTCACCTTGGCTTATTTATATTTGGTGTTTAACTCTATTGGCTGGCAGTACGAGCGATGGTATTGTGCGCGATATTTGGACCGCGTTTGTTTGGCTATCTCAAATGGCTTGTTTGATTGCCGCTTTGCCGCCGTCCGTCGAAGGTCACCGCACTACGATTCACCTCACCTGGCCACGCCTCGCCTCGCCTCGTCTCGCGTCGTCTCACCTGCGGTATTGATATTGGTTAATGTTTGTGCCAATTGATTGGGAGAAACTTTCGTTGGCCAATAAGCACGTTTTCAAACGCACTCGTTAGTGATTTCCCACTGACACACATTGCATTTATTTCTTTATTCGCTAACTAACGCACTCTGGCCCCTCACTCACTCTTTATTTTTGCGATTGCATTAGAATATTACGCATACGCCGTGTGGCTCTGTTATGGGTTATAATCTTCGCTGGCTGTTTACGAGTTTGAGCTGGAGCAAGGTATCGAAATTTTTGTGAAATTATCATTTAACGTCTTTTGGTCATTGTGGGGAAATTGTATCACTTGCTTGTCTTTTTAAATAAGAGGAAAGAGATGATTTTGTAATGTGATGTGTAAGAGATGATTATGTAAATAAAGTGCACTTTTGATACTTTAATTTTTAAATTAATCTTGGTGGGTTAAAAAGAACTATATTATTGATAAATTACTTTTTTATGATATTTTTTATAGACATTAAAAAATTGTTTACTAATTATAGCAACGCAATAAATCAGTGTTCTCTTGTTATTCCTCTGGTTGTAAATGATTCTTTAAAATAATAAATCGTAAAAGTATTTTTTAAATTACTTTTATTATATTTAGCTTGATATATTTATCTTAAGTACACATTTTCCCCTGTGTCAGAAAGTAAACAACCTAAAATGAGCAAGCCCACGCACTACGCCACCTCTTTCTCCCCTCATCATCGATTCCATCATTAGAATATTACGCATACGACATGTAAGCCCATTACCGGTTAAACAATCGGCGAAAGAAGGGAGGGAACAACGACGCGAAGAGAAGACTTATGCAACAATTAACATTTTTAACACAGGCGTTAATAATTTTGCATTTAATTTTGATTTGAAGGCGCCAGGCGGGGTAAAAGTTTTTTGTTGAAAACGCAGCGAAAAAAGATAAACAAAAGCCGAAACGAGACGATACGATACGAGACTCAACCCAATTCCGCTGGGAGTGCGACTCAAACGGCGACTAAGGTTCAATTGATTGCCTGCGTTGCCCGGCGACGCGTCTGTCTCGAGCGTGAGTTCGAGTTTCGGTTCGAGTTTCGGTTTGAGTTACTTTGGTTTTGGGTGCTTCGAGTGACGCAGGCAGCTCTGCGCAGGTGTAAAGGCAGCGCCGTCGATTGGCACCGCGCTGACCACACACAATCGGTGGCTTGTTGTTGCTACCTTTCGTTTTCGCTTTGACACACAAACAAACTCACTCATACGTAATAATTCGCGGCTTATTGTTTATTATGACTAAAGGTGCGCGTAATCAAAATTAACAGACAAAAAGACGGCCCCAGAATCATGAGAGCTGCCTTTTGTGGCACAATCAATTTGGGTGCACAGAGAGAAAATTAAGAATTTTGGTATATATATTCAAGTGAGGGATTATAAGAACTAAATAGGTCAGTTGGATAATGGTAGGTGTCTTTGACAGTCTATGAATTTGTATAAATTGAACTGACTATAAGGTATATTTTTAGAAGCTTAGAAATCTATACATCAGCTATATATAAAAGTTAAATATAAAAAAACTAAAATATATTCAACTTGAATGCTTATATGCTCAATAAATGTTGACTTAACTGAAAAATCTATATTAAATTTCATAAATTATTTAGAGCAAGTTTTATAATTTCTTTGAAAAAAAATTATTAGCAAAAATCCTAAAAAAATCTACAATGGTGTATATTAATGAAATCCAAAATTGTAGTACTACTCATTATAATATGCTGAATCTGTTTTAAAAAGTTAGTTTATTATAAATGTAGGTCATTCTAATTGTTTTTACTAATATTAAGTTAAGACTCTTTTGCTTTTGTTGTTTATATATTAAGCAAAATTTGTTGAATTATTGATAGTAATTTTATTTAACAGTTTTTTTTTTAATTTTTAAATAGTTAAGCAATATAAGCCACTCGAATTGTTTCTACTTATTTTAGGTAATTAAAACACTTCTTTACATTCATAAAGTCTTTATATAAAGTAGTATTTGGCGTATTTATCCCCAGTAATTACTGGCCATCAAGAACATTTGATTTAAAGCATTAAAAAATCGTATTTTTTGTCCCTGTGCATGGTTAGCGCTTTTTGCTCGTTTTCTCGCTTTCCTAAGCGATCTTTTTGTTGGTTTTGCATAATTTAGACGCCGCTTCTTTTGTGGCAAGCGCAACGCGCGACGCGACGCCCCTCGGAAAAAACATATATACTTATATATGCATGGACCCGTCTATTGTGGAATTTCGAAATATATTTGATCTGCATTTACATAACATCAGTGCGGAATCGGTGTGCGGGATGAGGGCGGGGGAGCAAGAGCGCCATGCGGATCCACACTGAAGGCCTGGCTATTGGACACTGTTTGGCTGGACGCTCCTCTGATCAGAATCCAATTAACAAGTCTTATTTGCCCAGAGAGCACAGAACTGGCTGGCTATTCCCACTCGACTTACTGGTACTTAATGCTCCTCTTGTTTGACTTAAAACTTATTTTTTATGGTCGAAACTCGGCGAGTGCTTTTATTTTCACTTTTTCCTACATTCCGGCTGTAGTTAAGATGGCTTTTATTGAGACATTACCGAGATGAGATCCGCGTGCCTCTGATTTTTTCTTCACCGATTTTATTTGGCCTTTTCTTTCCCCGAAGAGATTTTTTCCACCGAGACTCGACTTGGACTTGGACCGACTTTCGTTTTCGTTTCTTTCGCTGGCTGATAAAACGCACTGCACAGATTAGCTGACTCTGGCTGGTGCTCTGGCCCTGCAACTCGTTTGTGCTTTTTGCTTCTTTTTGGCTCTTTGAATTTTTGTCCGTTTCTGTTGACGTTAACCGAATTTCGTTTTCATTTTCGCTTAAATTGTGATGATGGTGAGGGCCACGGCGCGTGCAACGCTTTGGTAACAACTGTGCGCCGCTGCATTTTGGCTCAAAGTTTTATAAACTTGGTCGCTGGTCAACTGAGCCGGCCGCGGCAGCGACGGCGACGGCGCAGCAGCCGAGAGATAAATCAACAATTGGAATTTCAGTCTCAAGATCAACAAAAGGCGAGAGACCCGAAACCCGAGACCCGACGCACTCTCGACTGGACGACTCCCTTACGCGCCCGAGTCCGAGTTCCAGTCCGGATTTGCCGCTGGCGGTGGTCAATAATCGGGTCTTATATTTTTTAGCTCTTCGCCTCGGTTATTGCACGCACCTCGGGGACCGCTCTCTCTTTCGCTCCAGCGCCGGGCCTCATTCTCGGACCGTCCAGGCCCTTCAATCACTCAATGGACTCAATCACGTGTTCATAAAAAAGAGCGACGCACGCCGAGTTAAGCAAACGTAAAATGTACAAACGACGTTGATTTATTAGTGGAAATTATTATTATTACTATTATGATTACAGTTGAGATGCGACAATAAAACGAAAACAGCACATCTTAATTTATGGATTCCTAAGAGATTATCTTAAAATTTATGTATATAGACAATATTTGTTATTTTACTATTTTAATTTTTAGCCATCTTAAAGATACTAATCACACTCTTCTTATAGATCTTCTCAAGACCTTTAATGAATGCCATTATTTTAATTACCATTTTTACCACCTGAAAATACATACATAAAATCTTGTTTAAAGTACAACAATCTCTTTCCGACGAGCATCTGCGAGCGCATTGATAAAAGCTTTAATTAATTATATAAATACAGGATCCGTAGGTTAGCAAGCCGCTTTAAAATTATATTTTAATTGGGCTTATGTTACTTATTTTAAGGCCTGAGGTCAGCAGGTTTTTGTGTACAAAATAAAGGCTGTTATTTTTTAAGCAAGGAAAGATATCTGACGAGGAAGTTATTACGTTTTAATTCAGCTTGTTAATTATACTAGTGACAGAAAAGAGAAATATTAGCTAAGAAAATAATGTAAAAATAATTATATAATTACATTACATATTTAAAAGCATTAATATATAAAACTAATTTTAGTATTTTCAACCAGTCATAGAGAAGCTTTAAAGAGTTCAAAAATTAGGTATAGTTTTTAGACTATACATTTTGGAAAAATACAATAATTTAATAATAAAAATTATTCCATACTGAATCAGCATCACAAGTCGAATCGATTTAGACTTGTCCCTTGCTCATCCGTGTTAAACAGCCGAACTCCGATACAACAAAGGATCTACAGCTATAAAATTTTGAGGCTACCATTTAATCTCCTCTAATAAATTTTATTTTATAATGCGATTGTTTTAAGACATAATTTTAAATTGTAATTAAATGAAATTTGTATAAAATTGATTAAAATTTGTATACTTTTTTATACCCTTGCAGGGTATTCTAATTTCAATCAGAAGTTTTCAACTCAGTGAAGGAGACATTTCCGACCCAATAACGTACATATATTCTTGATCAGCATTAACAGCCTAGTCGATCTAGCCATGTCCGTCTGTCCGTCTGTCCGATTATACGCAAACTAGTCGCTCAGTTTTGAAGCTATCTGAATGAAACTTTGCAGATAGTCTTCTATATGCTCTCACTACTATATATGTCGGAACGGGCCGGATCGGACGACTATTTCATATAGCTGCCATAGGAACGATCGGTTAATTTTCAGAAAAAAATTATAACTTGGCCAATTTTTAACATATTTTCATATAATTTAAGACATGACTATTTTACATTATTCTAGAATTGAGGTTTTAATTTGATCAAAATCGGACAACTATATCATATAGCTGTCATAGGAATGTTCGAGAAATATCACGTATACGTAACGTTAAAACCGAATTTTTATATGTATAAATGTTGTATACAATTCCTGTTAATTTTACTTTCCATTTGATAAAATTTTATTAATTCATAATGATCTATTTGTAAACTGCAAGGGTATACAAACTTCGGCGTTTCTTTCTTGTTTTAATTTGATTTTTTTTCTATACAAAACTCAAAGCAAAATAAATGACTTTAAATTTTTAGCGCCTAAAAAATTCCAAAAAGATACTCCCGAATTCCGGCAGAGGTCGCTGCAACGCCAAGCTTCAGCACACCTGACTCCCTCTCACCTGTGGAAAGCTCAAAGCTTTCAAGCTGCGCTCAGGCGCGAGCACGATCGCCACTGAGATCGCCGCTCAGTCGTGTTGCGCCGCTTGAGAAAATCAGTTCGAAGACCGCGAGAGGCGCGCATGTGTATTACCGCCCAACCGCCCACCGCCCGCCACCCCCGCGAGAGCGAGACAGAGAGGCAGCTAGAGACAGACAGGGATAGAGGCAACCACTACACGCTCGCCGCTGGCCAAAACTAACCGAGAAATTTTCGTGGGTGCTGAAATGAAACCGAAAAACGCACGAAATTCATGAAAAAATATTTCACCCAAAAGCTGTTCTTACTTAATGTGCGTGTGTGTGTGCTGGTGTGAGTGCGCGTGTGTGTGTGTGCGTTAACAAGTGCAGAATGAAAAATCATAAACAAAACAACAAAACGGCCAACAAGTTTTTTTGCGTAGAACCGCAAAATTCCAGGTAAACAACAACGGCAGCCGTGTGTTTTTGTTACCAATATCGCTGCCTTGCTGCAACTCGTTTCGGTTGTTGTCAAAGCCACACACAAAGCGGGTCAAATGCATAAATAAATGAATGAAACGAAATGAAATGAACGAGGCGCGATGAGAAGCGAAAAGTTGTTATTATCACTTGGCCCGAAGCGAAGTTAATTACAACGCTCATTGTCCCTGCAGAAAGTAAACAAACGCAGCAAGAGAGCCACAAAGAAAGAAGTATCTCGCATCGCAATCAGTGAAGTTTCTACGGGTATCTTCTGCTCTTCACTCGGAGTACAGCCATCCCGCTCCCTCGCGCTCGTAGAGCAGCTCGCAAAGCTCGAACCGTAAACAAATGAGTGTATCTGCTGGATGCGTTTGCCACCCGAGCACCTGTCGCTTCAAGTAAGCACCTCCGGATCGTCACCACCAATGGCTGCTAAAGTAAGTAATTGATGGGCGGAAAAGTGGGGGTTTTCTAATTTAAGAATATCAACTATGAGTTGGCTTTCTAGTTGATACTTGGTAAAAGTTTAAACACAATTTGTTGGAGAGTTTCAAAGTTCTTAAGGAAAGAATCAATTGCTCTATAATAATTAAGCAAAAATAACTTGTTAACCGTAACGAAAACTTTAGCTTACGACTCATATGAATAGGTTTTCGGTTTTTTTTGCATATTTTATATATTTTGTTGTAAACAGAAGGTGCAGTAATAAAAAAGTTATCAATTTTGAATTTTTAATTAAATTTTTGAGGAATTCCTATTGTTCTATTATCACTCCTTTTGTAGATTTATCCAACTCCAATATTAATTTTGAAGGTATATTGTAAAAGCAGATAAATCGTTTGTAATTATTATTATTTATTAAACAGGCATTCATTTAGTATACCCTGCCCTAGCAAAAAATACTCCATGTTCTAGGTTATACGTTTAAAGTCAAGTAGAAATACTGTATTAAACTAATTTATATTTGTCTATACTTTATGAACGTTTTTAAGGAGTGCTGTTAAGAGTGCACCTCAAAAACTACTTAATATGGAAATATTTAATTCACAATTATTTCTCACGCCTTCATCGCCTTACCATATACATACTTTTACATTTGTTTTGCTTAAACAAAAAATAAACGCATTTCTGCAACATGCTTGTAGTTTGCCCCTTCCCCAAATCAATACACGAAAGTACTGACCATCTGCATGGTGCAAGGTATCAAAGTATCTTACCAATTCGGTTCTCACGACACAAAAATCTGTGGGGAAAAACAACAAAGTACAAACACTGTGTTCAGACACCTTTGAACTTTAAAACGGGAGAGTGCAAAATCAGCCAGGCAGCGTGTAACGGTGCCACAGCCGAAACTAAAGCCAAAAGCAAACAGACATCAATGAGCAATTGGAAAAAAATATAGCAAAAGTACAAAAAAAGGAAAATAAAACATTAAGACAGCAACAAAAACAGACCGAAACCGGGCCCACAAAAAAGGTTCCAGGCAAAAAACAACTGTTACAGCACCAACACTGCACTCGAGACAGTGGGATAAATAGGATAAAAATGGTTACTAAAATAAAAAGAATTTTAAATATTAATTGAGAAAGATAAGGGAACTTTTAAGTAAATTTTTTAATATATTTTGTGACTCTTGAAAGACTTGTAACCATTTTTAGGTATATTTAATTGACAAGGTAGTGAGTTCCGGTTAGTGTTACAGGGCCTTCATAGTTCTTTCATAGTTCAATCGATCTAGAATTAGGATAATTTCTGCTTTATTTGTGTATTCCATCCACTGTGCTGCCTGCAACTGCAACTGCATTTAGTGGCCATGTCTCTAACTGTAATGGACATGGACAATACAGTCGCTTACCACGGCGCACTTGTCGCAAAACAGGTTTAATCTCGCAGTTGCGGCTGGTTCTGCGGTCCGCCGAGTTATATATATTTTTTTACGATAGCCAATATGTGTGTTTATTAATGGCCCATGCATTTTTTCCATATTTTCCTGCTGACCTCCGACGAGTCGGTCTGCAGGGGCAAAATGGAATCACCTTGCCGTTCTAATTTGCCAACTGCCACCGCGCGTTGCAATAATTGGAGCGTGGCTAATGTGCGGAGGAAAAGGCCAGGGGTCGGGCTCATTAGCTGGAAGCTGGCCTAAAGAGTCACGCCTCCGAAAACCCCAAGTCGATCGAAAGGAGATCGGCCAACTTTCCCAGAATAGAATATTAGCATTGTGGTTACAGGTTCTAAGAATTTTGAAGTAGTAATTTGATATCATGTTATTTTCCTTAAGAGACATTAATTTTCTTTGAAATTATTAAATCCGTATCAGTTGCCAGTTTTTCTCTCTGTGAGCCCAGCTAGAACTTTGCCCGTTTGCATTGTTGGCAGCTTGTTTAACATTTAAAAATAAACTTATCATAAATCGTGTAAACACAACGCAAACAGCGAATGCGAACTGAAAACTGTGTGAACATTTTTTATTTTCCTTTAAGCCCGGGTGGAAATTGAAAAGTTGTTTGGCCAGCCGCGGAGTTGGCCATAACCATAACCATAATACAGTGGCAATTGGTAAGCGGATGGTCAACGGAGAGACGCCACTGATCTGTCCGCCAACGGATCGGCGATCGGCGATCGGTAAGCGGATCGAACCCAGCTGGTAACCGGACGCTGGCCACCGATACTCCACGACGGAGCATCGCCGGCTAATTGCATTGGAAATGGATGCTAACGGGGCCGTTAATGCGCCGTCAATGGAGCATTAAGTCGCTAGTTAGCCGCCACTTGTGGGTCTTCGTTATGCAATAGCATTGCGGAGATTGTGGCCGCTATTTCTTGCTGTATTTGCCGGCGTTTGGCCGCTTGGTGACTCACCCAGGTAGTGGCTTCGGGGAATGGGTTACTTTGGGTAGGTTCAGGTACAGTGAGGACTCGGATACGGATAATATAAATATATATATTTTTTTGATTTGTAGAAGTTTATTGTAAATAAAACTTGGAACTTGTTTTTAGAGAGCTTTAGTAGCATTTACATTATTTTTGTATTTCTATTTACTTTACTAAAAGATATATAATTAATTTGTAAGCAGGTATTTCATTATTTTTTTCACAAAGAAAATCCTATTAAATATAAGAATATTTAAGGAACGCATAATAAGCATGAAATTGTGGAAAATATGCGAATTTAAAGACTCAACTTAGCTTTTGATTGGAGACTTAAAATGCCTAATTAAAAACAAAAGAGAAATAATAATCTGTCGTGACCCAAGCTAAATTAATGATGTTTTAGCTAAACATCTTCTCGAATAATAATTATAAATAGAATCTTGGTAAACTTCAACAAATTAAACAATAAAAACTATTTTAAATTGAACTCTATAACCCTTGTATAAAATGATTTCCCTAATTAAATGTGTGCCTTATTTTCATATATTAACTGTATTTCAAGTAACAACTGTGAGTGTTTAGTTATTACGAGGAGTGTCACGTGTACTTTGCACTAATTAGACTAAGTAAATGGCAGGGCAGCTCCTCGTATGCAGCTGTAAACTGTTTTTATGAGCACTTTTTCATTAAGTACTCTAACTTTTGTCGCTGTGAAAAACAAAGACCGCAAAGACTCCTACTCTGTGACTCATGGGCGCGTCTAGAAATTCCTAACAAAATCGGTCATTGTGGCAAATCTCTGTTAACTTCAGTCCACCTACGCGACTTCGAAGGCGGCACCTTAAAAGTGCACAATATAAAGTAAAACAGAGTTGAATCGGAGCCTTGAGCTTGACAAAAGAATAAGCAAATTGCATTAACACTGTGGGAAGTGCAGCTAAACACTCCCTAAACACACACAATTTAAAATAATTTATATAGGTTTTGATGCGATTATAAAGATTTCTCAGTTGCTTAAGGTACTTACTGTGGAATAAATTAACCCATAACTAGAATAAATGATTGTTTCACATAAAAAGTATAAGATGACTGCTTAGGTAGGTACTATATTTCCTCAAAGCCTTGTAGGGAAATCCTTTGTTGTTTATAACTAAATGTGAATGATTTTGAGCTTTACTTATAATGCTTAAAGTAGGATAACATTCATATATACATGTATCTCAACGTAATTTCACCGCTTTCCCGCTTTCAAAATTCCTCTATGGATTACAACTCCCATTTTGAATAAATGCCACCGAAATTGTAGTGGCGGTTAGTGTGCCACAAGGCAGGTTATCTAATCCCAACTCCAATTGTCTCAATGACAGCGAATCCACACACTCAATATACCCGCGGCTGTCACTTGCACTTTCCTTCAGCCTTTGCATAACCACCACACACGCGAATCCCGCATCGTAATCCCCAGATCCAAGCCCGAGGTCCCCCGGGTACCCCCGATATATACACACATATATTGCCTGACCGCAAACTGCAAATTTGCCTTAATGACTGCGCCGGCACGTTAACTGTCATTTTCAATCAAGTCCCGCTCCCGTAGAGGCTTTTCCCCGCCTAACGTGGCCTTAAGTGCAGGCCATTAGTTTTCAGCGCTTTTTAAACTCTTGCACAAACGGAGATGCGGACTGAATAATACCAATGGGAACCCTGCGGGCAATTGGATGCTATTCGATCAAGCGAGCCAAGTGGGAGGTCGCTTTCTTGAAGTTTGCCGAAGCTATTAGCTAATACCGCGAGATCCCAAAAAATGAAAACCCGAAATAACCTGACAAATATTTGCCCACTTTACACACAGCCGGAATTCGAGTTCGATTCCGAGAACCAAACGTGTAAAAATCCGTCGCGACGGGTAAATGATTATAGAGTAGTCCCGCCAACAACAATGGGGCATTCTTATGTACGTGTTCACAAGTACTATATAAATTTGTATTTATTTATATACAAGTGTGTGCGGCGGGGTTCAGGGTTAATTACTCCATTGCACGCCTCGGCTCAGACTCCAAGCCTGGCTGGGACCGAGACTCGGAACTAGCTGAGGTATATGACTAAATTATGCATTATTTGTATTATTAAATTTGCTGGCTGTCGCTTGCGTTAGTTACTTAATATTTATTCTACATAATTATTTTATTAGCCGAAAAGGAAGTTGACGACATCTGCTGCCGATTTTGTCATGCGTGGCTCGGAATATAAAACAAACCCAAAGAAGCCACTTCACCTTCATGGCTGACAAAATACCCGAAATATTCATAAGGTCTAAGCAAATTTGCATCTAATTTTTAATGAGCTCTCCTAAGCTTAATGTCTATATTATTTTGTTGGAATTACTTAGTGTATTTTCAGTACTTTACAGCACTAATAAGTTAATCTGGGCTAGATCGGCCTTTGTTTACAGAACTTTGTGAATAGTCGAGTGTCGGCTGTTTTCTAATTATTCCCCCATCAATTATGGATGCGATGCATTCCTCACATTCTTTAGACGACTTCCTCGGCGCCTCTTTATAAGCAGACGGCACACATAATGCATATAATTAAGTTACATTGAAGAAAATAGATAAATATATATATATATAAACAATAATATCACTTGAAAAAGAATTATTATATATTATTTTATACGTATTTCCTGAAGTGTTGACTAGTTACCTATTCAAGAACTTGGGAATATTAAATTCTATCAAAAACTTATTTAAAAATATTGCAAATAGTTTTATTTTATCAAATCTTTATATATTACATAATATAACTAATTCAAATGCTTTTAATACATCAAATAATTTATTTCAAATATATATCTTGGCTTCCCCCTCGTGTACCTAATACATTTCATTTAATATTATCCAACCCTAAAGATACTGTCCCGAAATTAAACAAAATTCGTTCTGTGCATAGGCAAATCCCAGAAGCAATCTATCTTACGGATTGCCGGGGCCCCTCTTCGGATGCATTCGAAAACCTGAAGCTGAGCTGAAGCTGAGTGATTGCAACAGAAACTGGCAATAAAAATTTGCATTTGCTTAGCCCGGGATGTTTTGTTTTACGAGAGTGTTTATGCGATCCGCCGATCGCTCCCGGCTGATAAAATCGCCCGGATTGATAAACACATTTTTAACTGGCCGTGTCGTGTCTTTGCTCGTCCACGATTTCCCAACGCCAATTTGCATGTTTAATCAGCTGTGGCCAAGTTTAACCCATTGTTTGGCACAATGGCAATAACGAGAGATTCAAAACAAGGCGAACGAGCGACTCTGTGTGGGCGGCTCTGAGGCTGGGACTGGGGAATTCTGTTTGCCTTGAGAATTCTTTCGCACGCCGGATTTTCAACTTGATTTTCGGTGCTCGGCGCACTTTATCAATCATCGAAAGAATCGAGCAAACAACGCGAGAACCACTTCAGAACCCATCCAATTGTAAGCCACTTGAAAGTATTTCTGTTCACCGCGGAGACGTTGATTGAGTTGGAGAGCCAACATGACAAAAAATGATTCTAAGCCGCGTTTTTTGCCAGTCAAAATTAAGGGTATATATGTACGTATACCTGAACTTGAACAGGAGGTAAGCGGAAGTTTTTCCGACTACGCTTTAGTGTAGTTTAATTATTGCAAATAAGAAACCTTATAAACTAAAATAATAGGTAAAGAATTTGGTTATTTAAAAATAGTTTAAACAAGCCAGCACTGTATTTTATTTTATGTTCTAAAACCAGCTTCTTTTAATTATAGAAATAATATAATCTAGAATATGAATATATGTTTGAATTCTAACATATGGCACGTAACAAAAAATAAATGTTATTATTACATCTACAAAAAATGAAATAAAAAACGAACTAATGAGTACCGTCAGCTCGCAACACCTGTATACATCCGTCTTACTCGTTTGTAATCTTATTGCGCGCTTTTGATTGTTAACTTTAGAACGCTGATGTTATAACAAATTAACAAAAAATATAATCATATAAAAACGAGCGCGAACGAGCGAGTCAATGGCATTTCTTATAATTAAACTGGGAGCGAACCTTAATGAGCTAAGTTCGGCGGCAAAAAGTTCTTTTCGCATTATAGCCAAATTACGAGAAACATATAATTTAAAAAATGGCTATCATGGGGCTGGCTGTTCTTCGATCATCAGATTGGCATTAGCACCGCAGCCACCGCCACCATCATCATGCAAATTTCTTTCTTTTCGGCTTTTCTTACACGGCATCCTGCTTGGAACAATTAATCATGGGAACTGCCGATGGCCAAAAAAGAAGTTCCCGGCTTAGGCTTTGGGCCAACGAGCGTTGAACTTTCGCTCCTCCGCTTTGGCCATCCGCGAGAAAGGTTCTTTCGGTTGTAAAAATAGAAATGCGATGCGAGCACAACAATTCATCAGCATAACAAAGAACGCAGGCTTCATAATTTCGGTATTCAAAACCCTCCGACTAAATGGGCGAGGGTCAAACGTTGGACTCGTGGGCCTATGGCTTATTTCTTTCTTGAACGAAAATTACGCAAAGCACTGATGCCGCACCCAGGCATGAAGGCTTCTTGTCTTGGCTCGAGCTGAGTTGACTGGCGGCCTATACACCATCGCATACCAAATCGAGTGAAATTGTCAACGTAATTTTGCGCAAACCCAGCGGCCAAAACACTTTATATTTCTCCTTTACGTCGCTTTAATTGATTCCTCGCCAGGCAATGACACACATTGCCATAAAAATTCATAGTTGCTTATGTTTTTAATGGCTAACGAAACTGTCGGGCCCGCGTACACCAGGGCGTATGCGTGATGTGGCTGTGGCAGCGGGTTCGGCTTTGGCTTTAGCTCTGGCTTTGGGCTCTGGGATTTTATTGAACCGCAACCGACGCTGATCGGTTGGCTCGACGACCTCAGTTATCACTCTTACTTACCGCGAATTATAATTGATGTTTGCCCAGGCGATGGCCAAGCCAGTACATATGTCTATATATTTTGTATTTTTAGCCGCTTACGGAGGGTTATCTGCCCGACAAAAACTATGGCCCCAGGTGGCAATAAAATTGTTTATTGTCGAGCCGCTTCTAAACTGTGGAAGTTATGTCTCAGTTGACAATGAAAATATATTAATTACTTTATTAGGCAGGGCAAAGTGAGATATCCCGCAGGCCGTTCAGGTATCTTATTTATGATTTTATAGACTGTGTTGAGTTTCCTAATAAGAAAAGATAAAAACCTAATCGATGCATAAATGTAAATATTCCAAACCATATTTCAGCTTTGCATAAATGGTTATATCTATGTTAACCTATTTTTGTACACCTTCTCCCACATCTTGCATTTCATAAAGCTCAGCTTTGGGTCCCTCCTTTTAAGGCTTAAGCAATTATGAATTTCTCAATATATACATTTTAATATGAGGAGATTTTTACTTATTTTATCTATTTCCTTTCAAGTTTAAAGCCCTAATTAAGTGTCATTTAAGAGTGAAACGCACTGTAAGCCAAGCCGAAACCGGCTCATTTCCTCCATGTAAAACATTTTCCTTCTGAATGATTTTCGCAGCGATTTCCTTTGACTGTTTTATGTACCAATCAGCAACATTTCACTAATGCACTCCGATCTCTCTTCCGACATTTTGCAGCAACGGGCCGGCGTACGATTTCCCAAAGCAGCAGCACAGATAAGTCGACAGCACGACTTGAATTATTGCACGCAACAGCGACAGCAGGCCCATCTACAGCAGCCACAGCCATAGCTGCGGCCGGGGCGGAAAAGCGGGGAAAAGCGGCTGGAAAAGCAGCCAGAGACGCAGCAGCTTCATTCTACAAAACAATTGTGGAAAAGTGGAAAACGTGTGTGTGCCTGTGTGCCTGTGCAAAAGGCAAACAATAGAAAACCAGATAGAAAATCAGCAGAGAAAACAATCAGCAACAAAGCAGCAGCAGCAACATTTTGAGTACTTTTGTTTATTTAGTTTGCTGTTGTTTTTTCGGTATATGCTTCGGTTACGATGTCGCTGATGAAAATTCATCGAAGCAATGAATCATTTTGCAGTTGCTGGTTGCTCTTGTTGGTGGCATTGTTGGCAGTAGAGGCGGCTTCGGCCGCGTTGAGTGAAACACAGACCAATGCAACGCAAACTAATGGTGCAATTAGAGAGCCGGAGCAGCAAACGAGGCATGTGCAACATCAGCAGCAGCAGCTGAATGCGACCGCCGGCCACGGCGACGGCGACGGGGACGGCGAAAGCCGAAATTCAGCGGAAATTTTCAGTCCCGGCGATGTGGGTAAGTCTTCCAGCACTCTACACTCTACACTCTACACACTCCACACTCCCAGCCCCACACACACGAACGGGAAAAATTGCCAACTAGCCAAAATAAATCTATGCCAATTATTGACCAACTGCCAGCAGACGAGGCAACAATCGCCGCTGCAACATTCGAGTGGCTGACTCAAAAAACAATTGCTGTTTAGGCCAGGCCAAGCCAGGCCAGACCGACCGACGAATGTGGCCGAAGAAGCCGCCGAGGCATTGGCCAATCTTTTTGCATTTGAAAGCTTGAAGCGGTTGTCAACGATGTTGGCGTTGTTATGAGACAGAAAGGAATTGTTTGGTTGCGCGGCAGTCTCCTTGCATTCAATTTAGAGTTTTTATTAGCTGGAAAGTATAAAAAACGGTTTTAACTTTTTATCTATACCTCTAAAAACGTGGGTGAGGGCCTAAAACCTTCTTTGCTGAGGGCTCTTAGGAGTTTGTAAAGTAAATATGTAAATAAAGAAGTTGCTGAAACCATTCTTCAGCAAAATTTCGAGGTTTAGTATTCATCAATAAATATTTTTGTGGGCCCTTAAATAGTTTTAGAAAGGTACCGACCACAAGTGCGACCCATTTTCGGTCAAGTTCCCCTGCTCAAGTTTATTAAAACAAGATCCAACTGCAGAGATAAACCCACAAAATGTGAAACCCTACCGAGTTGCAAGTATCCGAAAAAACATGAAACGGTTCTGCAAGGGCAAAAGTCGAGGTGAAGATAGCCAGCCTTTCATAAATGCTTTTTAAAAGCTGGCTGCAAGTGCCGAGATTGATTAGACCGGCGGCTGGCTCTTTGTCCCTGGCTGCCCCGCGCACTCATAAATGTAAACAGTAATTGTTATTTCAATTAAGTATTTTCATAAACAATTAAGTTTGGACTTGGTGATTTCTCGAATGCTCCATGGCGTGGGTGTCGATTGTCGTTTGCATTTGAAATCGAAATAAAAATTGTATTTCGAATTTGAATGTGAATTCAATGGTCGACTTAAGTGTCATTTTTTTTGGAACAAAGTGTCGGGCCTAGAGTTTTTCGAGATCTTTTAGCTCCAGCCACTCATCTTTATTCATGAACTTTGGGCTTTTAGGCTTGAGACTTAGTTTTTACTAACTTTTTATGGTTGAGTGCAAGGGCTTGTATGAGGCTGGCCCAGAGCTAACTAAACAAATGTTAATGCATTTTGATTATGCTTAATTTATGCACATTTAAGTATTTTGTATGTGCCCAATGAATGGGCATAATTTGGCTGTATTTGTCCGTCTTTTCCTTTTGGCCAGCCCTCTCTTACGAAATGCATTTTCGGAGCTGCCCCGGCCAGTTGTAGGTGTCGTTTTCTGGCCACTTGAACACCCGAGATATTCGTCTGAAAATATCAATATTGGTGTGTCTGGGCCTCGGCTTGAGGCTGGTGTGTGCTCATTACGTTTACCTGTTTCTTTACTTTTTGTTTCGCTTCTTCTTTTTTTTTTTTTGGGAACGAGAGACCTCATGTGCGTCCATTGCGTAATCCCACTCGTTTAGCAGGCGTAGTGAAGCGTTGGCAAGCTCCGCAGAGAAGAAGAGCCAAAGAGCCGAAAGCAAATCTGAAAAGTCAACAAAAAGCCAGCCAGCAACCAGTCAGCCAAGTGCATTTTGGGGCCAGGTCTGCAGCTGCCGGAGATTCCGACTGAGGCTCTGGCTCGGTATCCACCAGGGCGTATACGCAATATGGGGGCGTGCATCAATGTGGGAAAGATACAGAGAAAGAGGCGAAGTAGTGAAGTCATTGTTAGTTGTGCATAGAGAGAAATTTATTTGAAAATTGTTGATATATTAAGAAGTTGAAAATGTGAAAAAGAAATATAAGAGAAATTATACAAATGGAAGGAAGCGCCTGCTTAGCGAAATATTCTTCTATTATATGTATCACAAATTATAAGATACAAATTTTTCAATTCATTTCTTTTGGTGTAAAAGCAACTGCAACTGTTCAAATATTTAGCCCTTTTGCCTTCCGTATTACGTACTCTGATTCGGATTTTGTTTCTGGCTTTTCTGATTTTTCCCCACTAGCTCAGTTCACTCGATATGTAATAACAAATATTCAATCAAAATATTTGCTGTGTTCATTATTTGATAGGTCCGAGGCGCACATGTGTAAACAGGCCAGCGAACATACAGATATCGGTTGATTTTTAATAGATCTTCGTCACGGAACTAATCGGTGGCGTCGAGTTCAGGCGCACCGTGATCGGTCTTGGCAAGGCCAAGAATTATTTACATATAATTATGTAAAGTTAAGAGCTCGGAGGGCTTCGAAAACAGATAAATGAGAAAGAGAACTGAAACAACAAACAAACAATAGCGAACACTGAATGAAAATAAATATGGTTCTCTCAGCAATTTGATTTCAGTTTGATGATAAGGCAATTCTGGTATATTTTCATTGTATACAAAAATGTTTGTTTTCCAAAATTTAATCTCTCAAAAACGAGTTATATAATTAAAATTATATTTAAAAACTCTCTTGTAGATTATTTTATAATTTGCCTTGAATGTGAATCCCCCAAACTTAATTCCCCTTCTAGTATTCTCAATTGCATATAATTGTTTCCAACAATTTGGCAGTAGAAATTAATGCCTAAAACCAAAATAAAATATATGCATACATTATATAATAAGTGTAAAATGGTTCAAGTTATCATCAAACTTTTTCCTTATTTCCTGGATATTTACATTAATTTCGCATGGTTTTTGCCTTTGAATTGGATTTAATTTGAAGACCTCATTCCCATTCCCAGTTGGTAACTTTTGTGGTTAGTGTTTTTTGGCGAGGAAAAGGAAATAAAACGTGCAATTTGTGTCGGCGGTGAATTTCAATTTAGTGAGTTTTTATCTTCGCCTTATTTTTTATATAAACTGTTTATAATTTCTTTTTCATTAGCTTTCGTTGCGGCCCCGGTTTATTGAACCCTTTGGCAGGTCCATAATTTGGTTAATTTCCTCCGCCGCGTCGTCCGTTGTCTTTCTCGCGGGTTTTATGTTATGTATTTTTCGGCTGCGTGATTAATAATAACACCGCTGGTGACCCACAACTCCGGGTTATGCAATAGCGATGATTTAGTGGCGACTTAATTAAAATCCGTGGGACAAAAGAAAGCGGCCGAAAGCTAATTATGGGGGTGGTGCAAAGGTTTCGTCTGCTGCGTTGCGTAAAAGGGGCTCCCGAGCCGATGATGAGCATGTGCCACGCCCCTTCTGGCCATTCGCAACGCCTCAATGCACAGGTATTGAAAAGTACTTTTATTTTCCGCCGAGCTCGCTAAGCCAAACAAAAAAACGGAAGCCCCGAACGTCGCACAATGGCACCGAGGTATATGTGTGTGGATAAAGAAAAGCTGAAAAATACAAGTACTAACAAAACTCGGCAATTATCCAACATATGCGCCTTTGAAATGGAAAACAAAGTGGAAATCGCTCTCCGGGCCGTAATTGCGCAATTAAAAGGTCAGTCCCATAAACCTTATATTGCCAACATTTGGGTGTCAGCGGTCTGTCAAGGCGGCCGGCAAGGGTTCAGGCCGCACCAGGAAGCCCAAAAGCCAGCGCCAAACGATTCATTTAGCGGCATTTCACGACAACTTCAGCTTCAGTTTCTGTTTTGCAGTTTTGCAGTGTTCAGTTTTCAGTTTGCAGCTTTCAGCTTTTCAGCCCCATTTCCGCATTGACATCCGTGATGCGATGCTTTTGGCTTGCATTTCTTCGTCGCGAGTGCGAGTACCTTTGCCATTTCTCTTGGCTTTCTCACGTCCCAGCGTCGCTGGCAGCTGCACTTCCTGCATTCGCCTGCACTTTCTGCACCCACGAAAGCTGGCCCGCAGCGATGGCTCCTTCTTTGGCCAAATGTCGAATTGGACAACTTTTTGGCTTGGCTCCTGCGAAGAGTTGGACTCGATCAGGCAGTGCTGCACTCTGCAGGGAAATAAATGTGGATAATTTTGGGTACTGATTCCATGAGTTTTTCCTACATAAAAATGAGAAAAATAAGGCAGATAGTTAAAGATTTGGTGCTTAAAGCTGTAGGAAAATTCCATTGATGCTCTTAAAAGTCATATTAATATTGTATTTATCTATTGATCAAGGGGGTTAAGAGATTAGTGATGAAGATCAATTTTTAAAAATATTTTGGAATTACAAATATAAGTTTATTTATTTTCATTTTGACTTGAATTCATATAAGAGAAGATACTGTCGAATTCTGATATAATATATTTGAATACTAAAAATATCAATAATTCGATACTGTAACGATAATTTATACTGAATACGATATATACGCAGATATTTAAACGTTGCGGTTATGTGTGATTCATCGATAGTTTTTTTATATTTTAGATTAATTCTTTTGCGTGAAATAAAATATGTAAAAAAGTTAATAAATTGTACAACATTTTATTTCAAAACTTCGATATTTTAATGTTAAATTAAAAAATATTTAATACAATGAATTTCCATATATAAAAATTCCCTATATTTTCGATATACATAGATAAGATCAATACTTAATTTTTAAAAGAGACGTTTTTCATATATTTTTAAAAATTTATTTTCATGTTTTATTAAGAGAGTTAATTGTGTCGATACATCGTTTCCATGTGTTCCATATGTTAAACAGATTTTTTCCAGTGGCTTTCGTATAAAAAAAACCCTCTTAACGTCTGACTTTAGAGTCCAGTTTGTGGGGACTACACCCCCTATAAAACGGAATTGCCCGTTATGCTCAAGGAGCTGTGCGGCATTCGCTGGATTTTGGCATTTCATTTCGCGTTGCATGCTTCGATTTCACATTAGAAATGCTTTTGATTGGCGATTCCAGGTAAAAACATGTCTTGCATGTCCGCAGCTCAGTGAGTCAAAAAACAAAAGTCCAAAATCGAAAAACGAACAGCGAAAAAGAGCCGAAATAACCAAACACGTTTCAGCCATGAACGTGGGATGGGATCTACCCATAGTGTATGTACGTACTTGGGGGATAGGGTGCAGCAAGTTGCAGGCTGCAAACGAAAGTGAGAAATGCAAGAAAGAAAGAAAAAGCAAAGTGGGAAAATAAGAAAAATTGCAACGAAAGCCGGAGAAAGTTTTTGTTTCTGCCAAGGCGGCATTTAAAATGTGAATTTATGAACTGCCCGCTGTTTCTGCGAGCGGTTATGAGTGCCTCTGTGTTTGTCTTTCTCTCTGTGGAGTAAGTTGGGCAAATGCTGTGGAAAATACTGAAAACCAGAAAGCAAAAGTGAGGCTGAATTAGTGCCGGGGAATTAATGAAAGTTTTCAGCGTTTATGACGATTGGATTTGCATTTGCATTCGCTCTGCTTGAATGGCTTTCTTTTGCTGCCCAGGAAACCGAAAAATAAGTGAATTTAAATGAATCAGAAAGTGATGAGTCAAGGTCGCCAAAAGCGTGAGTCTTAGCCAAGTCTTTTCTGAGAAATCGAGTCGGGAATGATTAATTAAGGTAGTTGAGAGATTTGGTTATTTTAATTCAGTCGAATATTTGGGGTTTTTAATATAGAAATTCGTTGGAATAAATATGGTTAGCTTGATGATTTGGAGAAATTCTAAACAAACATGTTTAAAAAAAGTAAAATATTCCATTAGTAGCCATAAGCTTGTAAGCTTAAATATATTTTCTCTTTTTAAACAAATATAAATTTCATAAATTCAAAATCAGTTGCTTGGCTTTAGTTTTATTGAGAATTAATTTCTTAACCATCTTCAAGGAACTTCAATGTTTTAAATTAATTTATTTCAATGCAATTGTAATAACCTCTAACTGTTATTATTCAATTGGCCTTCAGCGTACTTATAACTTTTAATTTCTTACCAAATAACATTAACTATAAACTATTAATGATCGCAGTCTGGTTCGTTCCCTTCTAAAACAATTTCCGCTGAGGTCTGCACTTTTAAATTATTTTAAAAATCAAATAAAAAGTACATTTATTGTGTAACTTTTGGCGGAGTTTCTGATGCCTAATTATAAATTATGAATTCGGTCTATGTGTCATGGTTGTTTGGGGCGGAAATTTCAAAATTTTCTGTCAATTTGGCTTTTGGCGGCCTGTGCAACGTTGCGTATGATTGACATTTGTGTCACAGCCACATTCGGTCGCTGTACACCTATGTGATTATGAATTTTCCGCTCATTGAATGATATTTCATAACTTCAAATGTGACACCATTAAATGAGTTTAGACAATCGAATCAAACACAGCTGTCAGCACGAGCGAATGCATTGCATGTACGAGTGTTTCACTTGTCGAGTACGTACTTCCAGAGTGTTTCTCGGTTTGTCCGATTGTCAATTAGCAATGAGCAAACTGCAAAGTCAGCTGCGACCGTCTGTCAGGCCCTTCTGCCCACTCGTGGCGGTAATTTATTTTTAATTAAAAGTTCTAAACAAAAGCCAAGACATGCGATTCATTCAAGCGCTAATATTCTGCCAACCAGCCCCCGCTCAACTATCTATAGTTTTGCGTTTTTCTAACTCAATTGTGTTGGGTACACTGAGGAAACTGAAACTTATATAATTATTATATCTATGGTTTAATTATAATGTAGAATATGTACAAAATAAAACGCTTGGTTTGGATGAATAGTTGAAATCTAAATTTTATTACAGAATATGGGTTATAAAACGTTGGTAGACATTTATGAGCTTTAATTAAGTCTCATATATTACTTAAATATATATTTTTGTACAACGTATTTAAATAAATATTTAGTTTAAATGTTAATTAAAATACCAACTGATCAATTAATTCATTAAGCTCGAAATATTATTGTAAATCTTATATAATTAAGAGCTTAAGCATTTTCTCACTGTTTAAGCCAACATTGAGTGTGGCTTCGGTTCGGGTGGCATCTGTGCAATTATTGGGCGACGTGAGGTGGCGGAGGAGCGGGCAACCTTGATGGGCTTTGTGCGGCAGCAAAGTCTCATTAGCTGCCAAATAAAACTTGGCTTTTTTCGACCAGAATCGCCAGCCCAACCGGGCGGGGTCTTCTCCATTGTTCGCCTCGGCGAGAGGGGCCAGAGTTCGATGCGAGTTTCGCAAAAATGTAGAAGCTAAGGCTGGCATTAGTCACGCCGTCGCATCCGTTTGATGGCTGCTTTGTATTCGAATTTAACCGGAGATTAATCACCTGCCAAACGCTGCACAATTTTCGGGCATTATGTAAGCTGTTCAGAATTCCCCCAACCTATTTCGCAGTTTGCAATTTGCCAAGTGCCAGAGCTCCACAAAAAATATGAAGCAAAGTAAACACAAATAGCTGTTGACAGCCAAGAGAACCGTTTCTGATGCCCGTCTTGGGTTGGTTTTTCTACACCGATTCAGCTTTGGTTTTGTTTAGCCCAACTTGGCTCTGGCACAGCCGAAAAAATCGTGTATATGACCAAAATCAAATTAAAATTCCACAACGCATGCCAAGCGGCGGCGGCGGTGGCCAACAGCAGCGGCATTTTCAGCATGGCTAATGCCAAGAAGTCGCCCGGGCCAACTCGGAATGGCCAGCCGCAGATCCCAATTCCGAGAGGGAGGAAGTCAAAGCGGCTGGGAAGTACTCTTTCCTAATGATTTTACCTTCGAGTTATTAATATTTAGAAAAATTCATATAATAAATTCACTCAAAGCTTGAATAATCAACAGAGAAATAACTTAATAGTCTACAAATATACTTCCCTATAAAAGAGTTTGTAATAGGAGTCTCGTGGAATTAAAATATTCCCAAGTTTGCTGTATCTTTTCTGGAGTTTCCTGAATCTATCCCCATAGTTAAGCCACCTTTTGACAGTATATACAGAGAGATCCATAGCCGATCCGCCGTCTGTGACTCCGACTGTGACTGCGGCCAAAATGGCAACCGACGGCTGCTTGTCGGTTGTCGTTCGTTGTTTCATTGAAGGCGACGTGACGAGACGCCCAAATGGGGCGCTCAGTGTTGAAAAATCCGGCAGAAAACGCCGCCGAACGAAGAGACCGAGAAACGGCCGGGCCAAAACAAACGTCCAAGTGGCCAAAATGCGGCAGCCAGCGGCGCGGCAGCGGCAGTGGCACAGCGGCATCTGCAACTTGTTCTAGCCGCGTTGCCAGTGCAACCTTGGCCTAAACTGCCAGCCAATGAACTAAATGTTTGTGAAAAGCAGCAACAGTGTTTGTTGGCGGGCATTGTTTCCCCTCCGAGTTTCTGTTTTGGCTCTTTTGGCAATGCGAAAATTAAACAATTGTGCAAGCCGCCTTGTAATTGCTGTGCCCGGATCGCGGGTCAAACAGCTCGGGGTTTAGGCCCATTGCCCAATAACGGCCATAATGACCAGCTGCCTGGCCGGAGGCTCCTAACCGTAGAACATAGAAGCTGCCAGGGGCCTTAGCTAATTAGCAACTGCAACAATACGAAAATAAATACAAATCAAATGAACCAGTTGGTCGGGTCGAAACGCTTTTTGGGCTAAGAAGCCAGCGTTTTAGCCAGCTGATTAATGGCCCAAAGAGCAGCCTCGTTTCTCAAGATCCATGCTCATGTTGTTGATGGCAAGAGATGCTACTTTGCCGTTTGTTAATACCGCAGATGATGCTGGCGATGGCGATGGCGATGGCGATGATGATGATTGTTGGACGAGGCCTTACCCTAGGCAAAGTTCGCATTCCAAACGGGTTCCGTGCTCGCCGCCTCAGTCGCATTCAATTTCCATTTTCAGATTTGTTTTTCCAATATTTGTCACGATCTGGCGTCAAGAATGCCAGCGGCAGGCAATCTACACTGAGCAAGAAAATTGATAAGGAAATGGGTTAGAAATGGGGGCAATTTGTGTAATATAGCTTCTGTTATAAGGTATTCTTGGATTTTAGTAATGATATTACCAAGTAGTAAGAGTTACCAAGGCAATACAATAAAATTTGAATAACTTTCTATTTACTGATTTGTAGAATCGTAAAAAGTGTCATTGCATCGTTATTCCTTTCCTTATTTATTAGATAATTTGGGAATTCGTTAATTCCGAGGAACTTTGAATAATTAAAACCCTTATTTAATGCCTACTTATGGCATAGAAAGAATTACAATGCGCTTCAAGCAATGATTATTAAAATAATAATAAATTACATCAAACAATGCACCTTTGTTAGTGAAACTAGAAAAGGAAGTATCATGTTCAGTGTAGAATTTACAATTCCAATCAATTATTTTGTGCCGTGCACTTGGGCAAAGCCCCTTTGAAAATATTCCATTGAATATCTGATCTAATGGGTAAATATTTTTACGTTGCAGATGCCGTCGGCGATAAGCCCACCACTTACAGGCCCTCGGGCGCCAACAGGCCATCGATTGCGCCACTCAACTCGGCACAGGACCGGGAGCGCAAGCTGATGAATGTGCTGGCTGCCCGGAGGTCGGCCCTCCATCGCGGTGGCTTTCGCACCCGGATTGGAACCACCGGACGCAGTGCCATCTCTCCTGCGGCGGCGGCGGTGGAGAGCACCTCGAAGGCGCCCAGTGATCCTCGGTCCGTGTGCATCCGGAACTGCACCAAGAACTTCACGCGACGCACCACCGCCAGTTGCATGCGACAGTGCGCCAACTTCACCCGCATGGCGATGGCCTCCAGTGGCAACAGTTCGGTGGTGCTGAAGGGTCTGGCAGCCAAGGGATCCGCCGCGGCGGGAGATCGGGATACCAACGAGATACTCTTCAGCGACGAGTCCTCGCACGGCCTCTTTGTGGTGGCCAAGGATCAGAATGACACGGTCAATCACATAGCAGATGGCGTGAAGCCACCAGTGTTGGGCGGTAAGAGCATTCGGGGCAAGGTCAGCTCCATGGAGCGCGGCGAAGAGGATGCCGAGGAGGAGGAGGATGAGCTGAAGCCATACGTTTATTTTGGAGCCAAGCTGCCGCCGATTCGACCCGGTGGCTTGACCATTAAGCCCGCCGAGGGGGATGACGAGCATCCGCGAGTGCTGGAGGTTTCGGTGGCTCAGAGCAGCACCACCACGACACTGACCACTACCAGCAGCACCACTCCAGAGCCACCGAGCTCCACCAGACCCACAGCCTCTACGCGGAGACCCCTGACACCCGTGGAGCGTAGTCGCAGCAGGTACAAGTATCATATGCGGGACCGGGGACTTGCTCCGGCCCCTGCACCCGCTGCAGCTCCACCTGTCCAGCCAGCCAGTCGCACAAGGTATGTGGGTTCGGGAAGACCCACTGCAGGGCTAGCTGATCCTGTCCAGGAGGCAAAGCAGCCAGAGGCAGAAGCACCCAAGCCAGTGATGGTGCGGAGAGTGGTCCCAAAGGCAACGCCCTCCTCCTCCACTCCGCTGATCATCACAGTACTCAGTGCCGAGGAGGAAACCACAGTGGGGCAGGCGGAAACCACCACTTTGACGACGACTACAACGACAACAACTACGACAGTGAAACCCACCACCACAACCAGTACAAGTACCCAGGCACCCAGCACCACCAGAAGAACAACCACGACTACGACGACAACGACACCAGTGCCCACAACAACACCCAAAGCCACAATTCCTACCTCCACAACCACGACTTCGACTAGTAGCACCACGCCCAGCACCACCACTAGCACCACTAGTACCTCCACTTCTGCCACCCCTAAAGCACCCAAAACCATTAGTGACAAGGACACAGAGCTCATTAGAGCCCTGGGACCTGCCTTGACCCAGGAGATCAACATCGAGGATCAGAATAACCTTATTATCTTCTGCAACAACACCGCCGACTGTGGGGCGACTCCTCGCACCCACACCCAGCCCTCGCACACCACCGACTCCAGCCAGAAGATTCTGCGCACCACTGTCCTTACCTCGGTGAGATCCACTGTGAATCCGAGACCCACTAGTACCAGTACGACCACGACGGTGGCACCTCCGCCGGTTGTGCCAGCCTCATCCGGGGATGTCTACATCGGGATTGTGGAGTCCTCATCCTCTGTTGCCCCGCAGGACATAAGCTCCACGGTGATAGCCAACGAAAGGGACTTGAATCTGGAGATGCGTCGCATGAACCTGGTCACTCTGGTGCTGGTGGCCGTGGGAGTGATACCGCTGGCCGCCATTATCCTTTACCTGGCGAGGAACTACGTGGTGCGACGTCGGGCCAAGCAGGGCGAGGTCTTTGACGTTTGCATCACGGACCAGCAGCCCATCAGCCCTGTGAAGAAGGTGGACTCCAAATACCAAGTGGACGACGACGAGGATGAGGTGGATCATCCGCACCATCACCAGCACCATCAGCAGCACCAGCAGCAGCAGCACCATCAGGCCATGCCCATGTCCCAAGCAGCCCAGAGGGATGCGAATCACAATAGGTATGGGAGCAACAACGATGACAAGACATCGCTGGCCAGCGAGTTCCAGGAGTTCGAGCGGAGCAACATCCGGCTGAAGAGTCTCCTGGGCGAGGGTAACTTCGGCCAGGTGTGGAAGGCGGAGGCGGACGATCTGAGCGGGCACTTTGGAGCCACCAGGATTGTGGCCGTGAAGACAATCAGAGCCTGCAGTGCCCAGGTGAGCCTCAAGGACGAGGCCAACATCATGCGCAAGCTGGGATCTCACCAGAATGTGGTCACGCTGCTAGGGGCCTGTGTGGAGAGCGGTGAGTCTTCATCAATTTAGTAAGAATCTAAATGTAAATTAAAATTGTTCGCTCCTAGAACCACACATGCTGATCATGGAGTATGCCATGAGGGGTCGTCTTCTGTCCCTTCTGAGGGCAGCGCGAAGTGCCACCAATATATTGCCAGCGTCAGTGCCAGGCGGCCGGAGTCTGGCGCCTCTGTCGCCCCGCACCCTGGCAGGCTTTGCCCTGGACATAGCCTGCGGAATGGAGTACATAGCGGGCCGAAGGGTAAAACAATCACAAACCTCGAATTATAATCCATTTATTTATAATTTATTAATCAATATTGTATTCTTAGATCGTCCATCGCGATCTGGCTGCTCGCAATGTGCTCCTCGACCACAATGGCATGTGCAAGATCTGTGACTTTGGCATGTCCCTCGATCTGGACGCGGAGCGTCTCCGCAAGGAGCAGGAGAAGAATGCGGCCAACGATTTGCTGCGTCACAATGCCCACAAGTTCAAGTTCGACTTCGGCAGCCGGTACATCCTGCAGCACTGGCAGCACACCTTTGGCCAGGGCCATGGTCCTGGCCAAGGAAACTGCTCCAAGGAGCACGGCCACGGGGAGAAGAAGTCGCACCATGGCCACGACACCATCGGCAAGAGGCATGCTCTGCCCATTCGCTGGATGGCGCCGGAGAGCCTGCAGTACCACATGTTCACCACCGAGACGGACATCTGGGCCTTCGGGATTGTGCTGTGGGAGATTGCCACTCTGGGTAGGTCCTGGTATTCCTATAGGAAAATATTTGTTTTTTAGACTACCATATAGTATATATATAGATCAAAACGGTGCTTAGCTCTAATTGGAGAGGGGGTCTCACCACTTTAACCTTAACCATATAGTAATCGCTTTTGAAAATATAGAGATGCTGTTGATATTATAGAATTAATTCGAAAAAGAATAACGTTTAATGTCATAAAGTAAGGTAGTTTCTGTAAATTAAAAATTCATATTTGGGTAACAAAAGTTCTTTACTTAAGAGATTGTCATTAGCATTGATCAATTAAACTTACAGCAAATAAAACCATTAATTTTATTCAAAATGGCAGGGTTATAACCATTTTACTGTCAAAAAATGAATGCCATTCATAAAGAAAATAAGGAAAGTTAATTAAGTTGTCGTTTCATGATTCCATAATGAGGATATTCAATTTGGAGTTGAGTTTGCGGTTGTCTGTTTATTTATGTCGTCCAGAATGACGCTTACTAATCATGCTATTGTTCCATATAATTCTCTGGTTAAATAATCACTAATTTGAGATTGAGCACATGACAATTAAACTCTTGTATAAACAGTTGAAGATTATTTCACATCCGGCTAAAATTAATATGTATAATTATTAATATATCTTTTTACTAATCTTATATATATTATTCTTATACCTACAGGCTCCACGCCTTACTCCCAGCTGACTGGCCGGGAAGTCATCCGTCGGGTGCCCCAGGGACTCCGGCCGGAGCTGCCCAAGGAGAGCCGGCACGAATTCTACAACCTAATGTCCCGCTGCTGGCACAAGGACCCCCACATGCGACCCTCCTTCGCCCAGTCCCGGCTGGAGATCACGAGGTCGCTGCACAAGTGGGTGGACGACGACTCGGCGGCGTCGGACTACATGGACGTGAGCGGGTTCAGCGAGGACCTCGAGCACGGAGTGGTTTACTTCAACCACCGGATCTCGGAGTTCGAGTGCGAAATATGACGCTGACTGAACCCAGCCCCTCCAAGCATCTCAACCACCTCAGTCCCAACCCGAACTCATCCAAAAACACCTGTCTCTCGAAATTCTCTTCCCCCGCAGACGTGCTGGTCGAGCAGTATTATTTGTATTTTATCGTTAATCTTCGATCCAGAGCTTCTTTCATTGTAAATATTTATACGAAAATGCTTATGATTTACGTTTAATGAATGGCGCTACCTATGCCTAGTTTAATATTCGTCACTTAGTTCTTCTAGTCTGTATCTCTGAATTCCCATCTTCGAGTTGAGCTATATTCCCCGACGTGGCCCGGATTTGACTGCACTATCCAAGCGTAGAGTTCGAACCACATCTGTTGTGTAAAATTATCGTTTATATAGATAGGCGTGCAGCGCATAGGACATATGTAATTGTATTTGATATCTAGCTATAGAATTGTACAAATAAATTAATTAAACACGAAATATAATTATGATTATTACACCAGTTGAAGTTGAAGTTGTTATTTGGACTGCATTTAATTGTTGCTGGGTAAGTTGTGAGATTCTTAAATACATTATTTATACTTTCGTGTTGGTTGAGAATCTACTAAATTAAAAACATTGGGTTTCAGATTTTAACAATTACTGCTTGATGCCTTTTTTTCTTAACTGAATGGTAGAAGCCAACTGTTAGCTAACATAATGTTATTTAAAAGATACAGCTTTTTTGGCTTATAATACCAGTTAGGCAACCTTTGTCTTAAGTTAACTCTGGCTTAAGCTTTCACCTTTTTGTTTGTATCTGGCAACTTTGCAAAGCTAGTTCCATCAACTGGTTCCAAAGGCCAGCGGGCTTTTTTAAGTTTTTAAATATAAAATATAGGACAATAATGTAGTAATTAAAAATTCACAAAATGTTTGCCGAAAGCCACAACAGCTATGGCTGATATCCACCCTGTAGCTTAATTTAGAATTAAGCATACAGCGTACAAATAAATAAATAAATACAATATGTTTAATACAAAAGTCATTGGCACTGAAAACTTATACCAAGACAAATTAAATAAATATTTTAAAAATCATATTAGTTACAACATTCCTTCGCTTATATTCTACTTCTTATAAAACATATTTAAAATGGTGCACTGTTATATGTATAAATACATATATATGAATGTGTGAATACTATGTATTACTTTTTTGAAAAAGTCTTAAAATGTCCTTGATGTTTAAAAGCCTCTTACGGTCTTGTATAACTTTAAATTTAACCCTGAAAATGTATAAATAAATATTGTGAACCATATTTTATGTAAATTAGTGGTACTTCACATATTTAAAATTATATTGCAGAAGCCTAGGAAGCCCTAAAGGCCTAAACTAAAAACCGGAATTCGGTTAATAATATATGTCCACTGGCTGAAAATATATGCATAATTAGGTCTGCAGCTGTATGCCTTTTGAATATCAACCTGAAATGCATGACCAAAAAGTAAACCTGATTATTTTCAATGTCATAGTTCTTTTGCATTCATTTATTATTAATATCTCACAAAGGCAGGGTCAGTAATCCCAAGCCGAATGCAACCAGCCAGCAGTGCTAGTTTTGTGGTCGGTCACTCCCCAACCGGAACACACAAGTCGGAAAATAAAGAAATAAATATAAAAATAAAACTGTAATGTGCAAATTAGCCAAGTGCATCGCGGTTTTACAATTTTACTTTATGGCCACTGGGATGAACGCCGGTAGCGGAAAGATCTACCTATATGCGGCGTGAAAATCCAGCGGTGTTGTGTTGGCTCCAATGGACGACAGTTTTGGCCATGGCTGCCTGATTGATGACGAGGCAATTAAACACACGTCCAGCGATGCGGTAATCTCGACAAATGGACATTAAGATAAAGTGCGTGGAGGCTGGAAAAATCGTTGCGTGCAAATGAAAACGAAATGAAAATCCAGCTGGTGCCGTCTTGCCGCTGCTGTGGTTACCAAGGAAAGTGTGAAGAAAATGCTCTTTAAGTGGTCATTGGAGGCACTTGCCCTGGAGCACTTGACGCTATAGTTTATGGGTTTAACCGATGATGAAGAAATAACAATAAAGCGCAAAAAAGCGAAACGACAAAGGCACGAACAATCATTAATAGACGCGGCACAGTGGGGTGCGAGACGATTTAAAGTCATTAACTTGGGATATTTATAGATGGTTAACGGAGTCTGTAAGGGATATTAAGTTAAATTTCCATTCATAAAAGTATATTTGGAATCAACAGTTTGCTTTCATTCAACTGAGAGCAACCTTTCTTAAATACTCAAAAATCTAACATAACAGATTAATTCTTAAATGGAAAAGTAAGAAGCTTAAAGGGGAACTAGGGCTTTAGCGTGGTATTTAGTTTAACTTCCTTATTATTTTTAATATAAATCATTTATCATGATAAAATCACTAGAATGATGTCTCTAAATACTATATTTAAAGAGGAAAATACATCACCAATAGATTATAAGTATATAAACATCTTAGTTGATTTTAAGAAAATGTATTAAAATAATAACAAATCGTACTGTAATAAATTCTCAAAAATATTTTACTCAACATTTGATCCACTGTACCTGGACTGACAGATAGGCGGAGGCGCTAACAACCTGCCCAAAGTTGCCACCGAGGGCTGTCTTAAAAAACGAAAGTGCCGCCGCTGATGGCTGTGAAATTAAATTTCCTTCCTCAACTCCTGAACTGACCCCCCTTCGATGGAGTGGTCAGAGTGTTTTTCATGGCTAATGATGCCGATAGAAAGCAGTTTAAATATACGGCTTAGCACGCTTCCGTTTTTGGCGATTTGCTTCCTGACCCAGTCCCAAAACAAATGACTTCAGGCACGAACTTGGCGAGCGACTCTGGGCTACAGCCGAATTACTTGTATAAATAATGAAAAGCTTCCGCATTTAGCGCTAATATATTCATATACGCAAATGGAGCCATCTAGGCAACGGTTCAATGACCTGCGAACTGCAGAGCTGCACAAGAAAAGCAATTTGCCGAGGCACAAACACGTTGCAGAGAGTTGAAATTGCAGCAAGAGGTCCAGAACGCCAACCGAGCCAAAGTCACAGCGACAGCAGCGGCAAAAACAGCAGCAGCAGAAGCAGCAACAGCAGCAGCAAAAGCCGCAGCAGTTAAAGAGGCAGCGAGCAGCTGCTGAGGCAGCAAATCAGTCGGCGGCGAGTGTTGAAAGCGTTCAGACGTAGCAGGCGGACAAGAAACAAGACCAGGTCCAAGACGGCGCCGTGAAGGTGAATGCCAAGAAGTGTGGCAAGGTAGAAAAGCTGCTAATTAAGGCGCGTGTGAAAAGTGTGAAAATCTGCATTCGAAATCCGTAAATCCGTACTCGAAAATCAGCCAGACGGCACTGGCCAAAGCCATAAAAAGTGAAAATTATCGCCTTTAAGTAGAGTGGCAGTGGAATGGAAACGCGGTTTTCGCGCCGCAACAGGAAATAATCAGTTAAAAAGCGCTTAAGGCCCAGGCCGGACGGGGAAGGGAGCGGAGCGACTGGGCGAAGAAGAACCCAAGACTGAAGCTGATCTGAGGTGATTTCCTGAGCTCAGCCTCGTTTTATAAATTAATCATAAAAAGAGCGGAAAGCAGAAAACCAAAAACAAAGAAACAAAATCGAAATTGGAATTTCAAAATACGATTTTATTTGTGGTGGCTGTTGTTGTGGCTGCGGCCTGTGTGTGTATTTTAGCCAAATATGTGAAATGGAAAAAACTTTCTAAATGAGCAGCGGAGAAAAAGAGCGCTTACAGCGACGCACAAAAATTTGAATTCTTTTTATTCTTTACGCCCGAGGAAACCGTGTCAGTCCGAGCCGTTTAAGGCGTGCGTGTGGGTCTGTTTATTTGTGTATATGAGTTGCAGCTTTTCGGTATTCCAGCTCGTGTCGAGTTCGTGCCCTGAGTCTTTCGTTTAGGGCCGGCAAATTGCTTGGGACGTTTATGTCTCGTGGCTGATATTGATTCCCCGATGCCGATTCCGATTCCGATTGGGACAGCTGTCGTCGCCAGTGGTGGCTAGTGGTTCAGCGGGTTCGCTTACTAGGTTAGTCGGTTAGCACCTAGTTGCGTCTTGGTCTTAGTCTGCTTAGTGGGATTCTGCGGAGATTGTCAGCGAGACTTTCTTGCTTTCCGATGCTGCTTTGATTTGTTTTCTTCAATTCGTTGTGTTTCATATTTTCTTCAGCTCTTGCTGCCTTTTTTGAGTGGCCCCGTTTCGTTGTCTGCGCAACGCACGCAAATTACAAGCTAATTAAAGTGGCCAAAGAATTCGCTGGGGGATTGCATGCTCAGCCAGCTGCAGCATCTGCATCTGCATCTGCATCTGTATCTGTATCCCACTCCCCTTTCCGTTTGTAATTTGTTTTTTATTTGTACTCTCCTGCGATGGCACCCACGCCAAATTGCTGGGATGCCTGGGAACCGAAATAATGGCTGCAACATATGGGAAACGGCCGCGACTTATTGGCTTAATTTGATTAATCGTGGTACACCGCTTTCCCAGCCGGTTGCGGGTTACCAGTGTACACATATACATATATATGCAAAGGCCACACAATTCAGGCAAAAGAAAAGAAGAAAAAATAACCAGAAGCACCAGCATTTTCCTTCTGCCTTTGCGGCCATTAGCGACGACGGTCTCCTGCGCAGGTGTGCGAGATAAATTAAAGACTGCGGGTAGTGCCGAGTCGCATCCATGACAACGGCGGCATCCTCACGTTCGTGCAGCTAACATTGCGCATCATTTCATTCAATTATTTGCCTTGGGTGCCTGCGATGCCTGAAAGAAACGAATCTCGCCAATCTCCGGCCCACGTCTGCCATAAGTCTTCAGGCCCGGCCTTGGCTGCCTTTTCTAAACTGTCAACTGCGGTTGCCGCTCGGTAGATGCCGCCAAATTTTCACTTTTCATCTGTTCAAAAGGTCACAGCATCTTTGGCAAACATCGATGCTGCAGCTGTGCTGCGAGTGCCATTGCCTCCGAGGAGTTAGCCGCTGCCTTTTGGCGTTTTGGGTGTAGTTAGCATTCAGATTTGTCAGCTCCTTGGTCTATTCAGGGGAATAACGAAAGACTTCAAGAAAGAGAGAAAGAAAGACTTTCCTTTGGAAATAATGCATTTGCATGGCCAAGAAGAGAAACCCCAGGGCAGTTCACGAAAAGGCAGGGCTCCCTGGGGGATAGTGATGGCAGGTTGTCAGTTATTGTTTTTAAACAGTTGTATCCTCTTCAAGGATGAAAATATATTGTTATTATTAACGTATTTTGTTAAAACATTATTTAATTTAATTACCTATTAAATTCTTTAAATTCTGTGTTAAATATATATAAAATTATGTTAGAATATGACTTTTAAGATTACAGAATTTAAATTTAAATTTTACTGCAGAATCAATTTCCTTTTTTAATTTTAAAGAAAATATCTACAAGTGAATATGAAGTTAAAACTATAGGATAATCTTTTTAAATCAACAAATCTCTACTGTCTTGTTTTTATACTAAAGTATTTAGGTACTGTGAGAGATTACTCAAAATCCCTTATTTATTTATTTCAACACTTTTCAACAAGTTAAATGAGTTTGCTAAAGATGAACACAAAATTTATCCTTTCCCTGTCTACGATTTCTTAATACTAATTTTTTGCTACAGAATATTTCCTCGTAATTATTTAGAATATTTACGTATACCCTTTGGGATTTCTTCGTTTTCAATTAGCATAAAATACTTATAAAAAGAAGAACAGGTTATATTAAAGTATATGAATATCTTACTTTATTTTCCCAGCACTCGCAAAATACATGCTATTAATAAATAACTCTTAAGTACAGTAATAAAGTTTTTCATTATTTTCCTGTTCCGCCTGTTTCGATTGATTTGTGTTGTGTTACTTCGCTGCCATCTCTGCCTGGGGGAGTTTCCCCAAGCCTTCAGTGCTTGACAAATGTCTTCATCATGAGGATAGGAAGTTAGGGCCACAGCCAAATCAATCACACGACCTTTTGGCGTGTCTTATCGCCATTAAAGTGCCGCAAAACTGCAGGCCAGAGTCATAACCTCGTGTGGCAATAAAAATGGCAAAAGTAACAACAACCGGAGCGGCTTCGCTGCTTCACGCCTTGTTGGGCAGTCAACAGATATGACAGTCGACTCCGACTCCGGCTCGGATGATGATCATGATCATGACGACGCCGATGGCTGAGTGCGATTACCAAAAGCTGGCGACGCGAGATGACGCCGAGGCCCGACTCTCGTAATAGCAAAAGTTATAGTCTTGAGAGGCTTGTGTCTTGGCCAGGCCAAGACGACGACGACGATGGTTATGATCCGAATGCTCCGCAGTCGTAATAGTTAACGCTCATGCTAATGACTCTTACTTTCGATGGAAAGCCAAAAATAAGCGGTTATGAATTTCTAAGCAAATTGCACAAGTCCAAGAATAGACCAAAGGTGCTTTTCGTTTTTTGAAAGCGTGTGAGTGCCGCCATAAATAAACAATTAAGCAGCTGTCATTGTTCGGTTCGGGGAATTAAGCCAAGCTTAGTAACAGCCACTGACCGCCCCCTGAATTAACTTTCCTTTGCAGACGAAATAACTGAGCCACGAAAATAAAGCCAGAAAAACAGAAGAGCTGAAAATGAAAGTGGGCCGCGCCTTCGGCTGCCTCTTCTGGGCCCTGCTCTATTGTGTGCTCTATCTGGACCTTGTGAGCGGCAACTCCGCCGACGATGAGCTCCTGGACTTTGATTTCGCGGACTCAAAGGATGTTGTTTCCGGGGACAACTGGCAGCTGGACGACCTGGAGGATCAGCAGGGCGAGCAGACTGAGAAGAAGCTGGAGTCCAACATGCTCGACTTTAGCGTGGATCTTGACGAGCCAGAGCCAGAGCGTCAAGTGCCGCCCTTCGACTGGCGAGAAAGAGCTCTAAGGAACGCCTTGGCCAAGGCTCTGGCGGATGAGGGACTCCGCCAGAAGTTCACCGAGGTGATGCCCATCCTGAGGGTGCTCTCCTCGCAGCAGCGATTGGCCTTGTCCGCTCTCATCTCCGCCCAGATGAACGCCAAGAAGGGACACGACCTTAAGTTGGACCAGGTAATGAAGCAGCCTTAAGTCGAACAAATTGTATTATATAAATTATTTAAATTTATTTTATTTTATTTAATCAATGAACAACTCCCCTAGGTTCGCATGATGTTTGGCAACGACAAGAAGCTGTTGCTGCCCATTGTCTTTGATCTGGCCAATCTGGTGAAGAGTTCCACCCGGAAATACATCAATCTCGGATCGGACTTGGCCTCGGCTGCGCTGTTCCACAAGCCCATCGACCGCAGGGAGGATGTCCTCATAGCAGAAGAGTCCCAGCGTGACGACCAGGTGGGCACCATTGCCGTGAGTGCCAAGCCAGAGGAGGAGGAAAGCGACGATGAAGAGCCATCCGAGTCCCTGGAAGACTTCTTCGATGAGATGCAGGCAGAGGTATTGGATCCGCAGATGATAAACGAGGCTCTGCAGGCGGATATTCGAAATAATAGAACCAAGTCTTCTGAGGAGGGAAAGCATGTCCAAAGAGTGCGCCGTTCGGCCAATGAATTTGTCCACAAACTCACGCGATCCGTGCCCATTCCGGTGACGGAACAGCAGCTCCTGGGTGGAATTGCGGGACGCACTGTCAAACTGAATACCACAGCCTTCCAGCAGCCCAGTGGCTCCAATGAGGAGGATGGGGAAGAGGACGCCTTGGCTTCCGGTCAGTCCTATGCGGAAGTTGAAGACCTGGCCTTCGCTGGCCTCAATGGCACAGAGGTGCCCCTAGGTGCGGACGAAAGACTGGATCTCCAGCGAAACAGCGGCGAGGATCTGGAGAAGCGAGAGGAGCCTCTGCCCAGTCCCGAGGAGCTCATAGCCGGCCCCCGTTACCGGCTGGGCAAGCGACCGCTTCCCGGCCAGAAAGCGGCGTCGCCCATCAAGAGGAAGAGGGTGCAGACGGTGGCCAGCGGGCGGCCAGGACGACCCAAGACCGCCGCCAGTTCCCACAAGCCGGTGGTGTCGCCGCCGCACAAGAAATGCGTGCGCTTCACCAGCAACATGTGCATCCGCACCGAAGACTATCCGCTGTAAGATCCCCTCCCATAGGTAGTTGGTGAGCGGTGCTCCCGGGTCCTGGTTCCTGGTTCCGGTCTCAGTCGGTCTCGGTCCTTAGTCCTTAGTATAATTTAGTCCGAATTTTAGATATTAATAAAAACCGTAATTTATTCAACTCACCACAACGATCCCTTGCACCTAAGCTTAGTCACTGGTTTTTGGTTGGACTTAAACAACAAGCACTGGTTTTGGTAGGAGTTTCTATATAAATTAGTTGGAAATAGTATATGTATTTTCTTGAAAATCTGAACCCCACACAGCGAACAGATCATGGGCAGCATTCGGCGGCACAAGAATGCCATGTCCGCCCTCTTGGCCGAGTTCTATGACAAGCCCAACAATAATCTGGAGTTTGGCGACGAATTCGACGACTTTAGTCTGAGCAAAAAGAGGTGAGTGAGAATAGAATCTTATAATAATAGTTGGACAAACTTTACATTAAAATATAGATAAACTAGAAACTAGATAGGACATCTAACCTATTATGACACCAAATTTTAGAAAGGTTTCCTAAACAGAAATATCTAAGCAAGCAAACCCTTCAAAAGTGAAAATCATATATAATGCACATAAAACAGAGTGAACCTATTTTATGATACTTTTACAAGGGGAACTATTAAAAATTGTTTCAAAATTATAGCATTTATAGGGATTATAAAATGTATAAGCTCAATAAAACTGTTTCGAAAGAGTTGTTTACTTTAAGGTGTTGTAAATATTTTAAAATCAGCACTTTTCACCACTTAACACCATAAATGAGAGGTTTGTTTGCAATTAAATGAAATAGCGAGTATGAGAAATAATTAAATTGATTTTACTTTACTGAAATAAGCTTTGCGAATTGCAACAAGTTAGGTACAAGGACTTCTCTGTAACATTTACCTTTAATGTATTTTGCGACCGAATTATTATCCTTCTTGAATCCAAATTTAATATTAGTGCTTTTCTTCCCAGACGTGAGGATGAAGGCAGCGCCGGCGGCATGTGCCAGAGCGTGGTCCGCTATGCCCGACCCCAGAAGGCCAAGTCCGCTTCGGGAGAGGGGAAGTACATAGTGAACACTGGCCAGCACACGCAAACCTTGCGGCTGGAGAAGTGCAGGTGGGTGTTGGACTTAACCCTGGTGAAAACAAAATCATATATCCATCTCCGATTATCCGCAGCAATCCCGGCGAAAGCTGCTCCTACCTGGCGCAGACCTACCGCTCGCACTGCTCGCAGGTGTACAACTACCATCGCCTGCTCAGCTGGGACAAGGTGCGCGGCCTCCACGTGGACATCTTCAAGGTGCCCACCTGTTGCTCCTGCCAGGTGGACGGCTACCGGCAGCAGTTCCCGCCGCTCTCCTCCATCCAGGCCAAGGACTACTCGCCTCTGACCAATATCAATGCGAATAATAATGGCTACAGCACCATAAACGAGGAGGATCTGGACTACGCAGATGAGAGCGAGGAGGACGAGCTGGGTCTGCGCTATCCCTCGTTCAATAACCGGGAGACCAATGAGCTCTATGCCAGCAGCAAGAAGGTGAGGGTCAAGCTACCTGGTGTCAGCACCAGCGTGGGTCCCTACCTCAGTCCTCCGGACGACGACGAGGATCGCTATGGAGGCGGCTTCAAGGGCTCCAGCTCCAGTTCCAGCTCCAGCTCCAGCTTCGGCTCGAAGAAGTATTACAGCCAGGCGAGCCGCCGGCGGCCGCAGCAGCAGTCGGAGGCGCGGCTGGACTTGGATCTGGCGCCGAGCGAGACGCATTCGGACCAAGAGGTAAACCCATTTGGTGGTGCTGCCGAGAAGCCGCGAGTCCCGCTCAACCGCAAGCGTATTTTTGCCTCCACCCACACAGCCCCACCCGCAATATCATCCGCTTCAGCATCACCAGGAGGAGCTGCCTTTGGCCTACGATTTCCACAGACCACAAGTCTACCAGCCCGCACGGGAACCGCCGCCATCGGTCCGGGAGGCGGCTATAGCCTCGCCATCGGTGCCGGCGGTGGCCCTGCCGCCCATGCCCATCAAGCAGGTGCCGTCGCAGCACCCGGTGCACCCACAGCTGCGCCACCTCAGCCCGGCCGGAGCAAGTCGCGACCCCGCTTCTATGCCCCACCCGCCACGACGACAGCAGGCTCAGCATCACCACCAGCAGCAGCGCCGCCACTTCCGACCCAGCACACCGCACACTGGGAGCCGGATCGGGAGCGGGAGCGGGATCAGTCGACGGCATCACCAGCAGCAGTACAGCCGCCGGCCGTCTATCCGGTGAGCTCGATCTTCACCAGCGGCGGAACGAGTTCGGAATCGGCGGGCAAGAGGATCAACTACAACTACCATCCCATCATTGATTTCTTCGAGAAGAACCGGCGGGCTGAGGCGGCAGAGAGCACAGTGCATCCGGCGGCAGAGGCGGAGGAGTCCCGAATCGTGGAGCAGCGGGTGCCAGGCACCGGAGTGTCCCAGCATCCAATTCTGGTGCCCACGACCCACGAGCGTCGCATGGGCTTCGGCGCCGGTGGCGGTGGTGGTGGCGGCGGCATTGCTGTGGGTGGTGGTGGGCAACGTCCGGGTGCAGGTGCTCCTGGGCGGCTGGGCTTTGCCAGCGACAACGCCTGGACGCCCATGGTTGTGGAGTAGACTAAGTCGCATGATTCCGTTCAGCCTGAACCCCACGCAAATCTAACGCATTAATCATAATCTCTGCCGTTCTCGCCAGGAGCCTAATCTCGTAGTGGTCCAGCTGGCCCAGCTCCTAATCTCAACTCCCCCGCCCGCAAAACCCCTCTAATGTTTAACCAACTATGATTACTTATTTATTTATTTGTAGTGTGTAGTAGTACGGGAGGACCTCGTTATTGGGGGGTTCACTTGGTCAAAGCTAGAGTTTTAGCAATAAACATAATTTATTTAACATTTATGGTGTTTTATTTGCATTTTTTGGGCTTAAAATATTCTAAGAAAAGCTAAAGGAAAGGGTGAGGGAATGCTTACTTTTGGTGGTCACTGTGCTGCTGTTATTTAGCAGTGGGAAAAGTGTGAAAAATTAAAAGCATCTTTTAGGCGCTTGAAAAATGTTAAGGCTAAGCACATGCGCAACTGTTAAATAATAAAGGTACTGTTAAGTTTTATTTTCAATAATTGAATGTTTTTATAAATAAATAATATATTTTGTCAATATTAAATTTGTATCTACCTTTGATTATTTTGTATTTCAAATATTTATATTCTCCCTCTAAATTTGTGTACAAATTAAGTATTAAACAGATCACAAAACTGTTGAAAACAACTGAAAACATTCCCTGAACCTTCAAAGAAATTTTAGAAATACTTTGTAAGTAGCGAGAATTATTATTACCAACCTAATATCTAAATCTGAAACGATGTGTCCCATATAAACGTCTTATTGGATTAAAAAGGTAAATGAGAGCGTCTCGTAGTTATAAATTAAAAACTCGCTTTCCAATGGATTTTAAGAACCCATAAAAATAGAAACCTAATACCATTACTATGATATTTCGCACATCAAAGCAGTTAAACTCTACATTGTGTGGACTAAATTGTTATTAATATGTGGATTCCTGCCAGTTTTACTGCCCATAAAAAACAACGGCAAAAATGATGCCCATTACGAGAGTCGGCAAATGAACCATTTTATTTTTTAATATCACAGACCAGAAATTCCTGAACTTTTTAAGCCCATAATGTATTCCCAATTCGTCCATAAATCAAGCCCATGAAGCGGTCCCCATTTTTCCCGTCCATTGGACACATTTTAAAGACCCAAATTAATAGACCAGCGCATAAATTATTTCGCCTTTCGCCCGGATGACACAAATACATACTGTTCGTATAAATATTTGCGGGTCTCCGGCGAAGTTCAAGTTGAGGGTCAAGCGGCGCGCTCGCTAATGAGATTCGAGACCGCGAAAATAAAAACACTTACACACACGATCGACGAAAATTGAAACTAGTTTTCAGCCAGAAAGTCAGAGAGCCAGAGCCAGAAAGTTGCATGCGCAGAGGCAGAAACCGTGGCTGAAATGTGCCAAGCCGCAGACTTTGCATATATGCAAAGTGGGTTTCTAAAGCGAAACGGAGTCCGAGTCGGAGGCTTCGGCTCAGCTTCGATTTTAACTCCGACTTTGACCAGTTATAACATTGGACGTTGAACGCAGCAACCTGCAACCAGCCACCAGCAACTTGCAACGTCACCCGGCCAGTTTCGCTTTCATTTGCTGCCGATGACGACGACGACGATGACGACTGCAGAGTCACATCCATCTCGTGGCGAGCGAAAGAAACAAAAAGAAAGGCTCGTGTCGGGCCAATCAAACTGGAAAATTGGAAAAACGGCGATGAAATTTTATAAAGGCCCAATGATAGCACACTTAGTGCACAGTTGTTGCTCGGCCGCCGAACGCGAAAGTGAAAAGCTGCATTTCCCCGAACGAGAGTAAAAGTGCAATGGCATTCAGGATTTATCCGGTGCTCCTTCTGTTCCTACACCTCAGCCAGGCCATCAAAGTGGAGGATGGAGCTCCACCCAGCAGCACTGTGAGTCCCACAGTGTATAGGGTCTCCAAGCCGGAGCCCAAGAAGCCGGAGAATCGAGTTCCGGCGCATCTGCAGGACATTCGTCCTGGTTATGTGGACGACGATGCGGGCGATGTGATACGGATCATCGAGCCACCGCAGCACTTCCAGCAGCTGAAGAGACTGCGCCACCGACAACCAGTCGGTCCTCCAGTGATTTGGGAGCAGCCTCGCAAGCTGGTGACCAACAGGGCCAAGGTAGTGACCCCCGGCGATCTGCTGACCCAGGAGACGCAGCTTCAGAACCACCTAAGCTCCCCTAACCAGCTGCAAATACCCATGGAAATCCTGGCCTCTGTGAGAAAAACCGAGCGTTTGCTGCAGCGTCAGAGGCAGAAGGGACCGCTGGTGAGGCAGCGCCACATCCAGAGGCAGAGTCACACTCTGATTTCCCAGAAGAGCCTCGAGCAGCAGCTCTACCATCGTGGACAACAGCACAAGCTACGGGCGGTGCTGAGTCGGAACCAGGAGCACAAGAGGAACAAGAGGGTCAAGAGGGAGCTACCAGAGAGGGAAGACAACAAGCGGCAGGGAAAAGCGGCATACGATGTGGCACAGGGCCTCAAGCTGGTGGCTCACATAGGAGACCTCCTGAAGAACGCCACCCTGTACTTGCCCGAGGAGGGTGCCACCAACGAGGTCACCCCCTTCCCCAAGAGGTCACCATTGCTGCAGCAGTGCAGCAACGGCACCAACTGCGACAGCCGGCGACGTCGCCAGAGATTATTCAAGCACCCGGCCAAGTCAGCGGAGCGGGAAAAAGTTAAGGAGAGGCGGCGCCACTTCCGCAATGAGGCAACAACCACGACAACCGAGACAACGACAACCACGACCACTGGCAAATCACCACCGGTAACAGCTTCGAGTGCTTCCGCAACTCCGCTCGCCAGTCGCCTGCTCAATTCACGCAAATCCAAATCAAAATCGCCAAATAACCACCTTGCTCGCAGCGATGATTCCGTGCTCTATGCGGATGTGATGACTAATATACGCAATTTGTGGCAGGAGCACGACCTCCTGGCGGCGCCCAGGTTCGTTGCCCCCGGCGAGGTGGCCAACAACACGGACTACCGCGCCCTGGACGTCTACCTCAAGGAGCTGGACCACTTGGCCAAGAAGCTGCCCACGGTGGCGCCCATCACTGGGCTCAATCGGGAGGAACTGGAGCGGGCCACGCCCACGCCCAGTTGGTACTTGATCAACGAGGAGGGCAGGATCTACGAGACCCGGCTGGACAGTCAGACGAAGCCCTCTTCGGCTCTGTTCCATCGGTTCCCCGACATGCCAGAGAACAAACATAATGCGTCCACATTGGACTGGGAATAGGTCCTTTTTCATGACCCGTTTAATTAGTTTATATTAATTTATTTAGATGGAATAAAGTGTTAGTAATGGAAGTGAAAAAATGTTAATTTAACATTTACCAGTGGAACAGAAAACTGTAAGCTTAGTCTATTTTGGCATACAAGTATGTTAGGGGGTTTTTAGAAAGATTTAAAATTCAAATAGGCTCTATTAACTTAATTTATTAAAAACTTGTTTTTTACATGGAGAATCTGTTGGTTAAAGATATTTACATTAGTTCAAATTTTAAGGGGAATGTTATGCTGATTTCCCCGATGTATTTATTATTTACTTGAAAGTCAACGCACAATAGCCGTGGAATTCTTCACCTTCCTTAGAGGTTCCCCAAGCTCTTTCAATGCTACTTCTCCGGGGGGACGGGGATTCTTGCTGGGCAGCCAAGCATTTAATTCTGCTAATTACAACGACTCTGCCTCCAGTCCCAGCCCAAGTCACAAGTTCTTGGCTAATGCGGCAATTTAGATAAGCCCAAGCCGAAAAGTGGCAATTAGCCCCGAGCTCGGACGGTCGACGCGACGTGCGAAACGCATTGTATGGAGCCCTGACCCCGCCTAACATGCAAACTTGTGAGAAGATTTTCGGGGCTATTAAAATAGTTGGGGGAAGCAGTACAGGAAAATCAAGTGGCTCAGATGAAGCGGAAGAAAACACCTGACCTCTCTCTCCGCGCGGGAAGTAGAACTCGCCCTCAGACCAATTTCAGGTAATGCGCATACGGTTTCGTGGCTAATTTTATGGGGATGCCAGCTTTTAGAGGTTTGACGTTGGATTTTGTGAGCGACCACATTTTCATTTCCACATTCGTTTTTGGCTACCCGCAACAAGCCAACGGACAGGCACTTTTTGGGCTGCTCTTTTTTATGGGATTAGAATGTTGCCCAGCCACTTTGACTCAGAATTATTTAATTTATAGAGCGTGTGTTAGTTTTTTATGATTATTATTTAGTGTGTTGGCGGGAACTGCTGATAAATTAGAGTGGAACGCGACTAGGGAATCGCTCCATATTATGTAACCAAATGTGGGGATGGCCCAAAAAATACGTTTATTTTCGAGACACACTGAGAACTTCTTGAGGCTTCGAGTTGCATGAGGAAATTGGATAACTCTTTTGGGCGTATCTGTTGGATTTATGAGTGTCAAATAAATTAAAATTTAAATTTAGATAGATTAACACATTTGTATTTTCTGCTAAACTAGTTAATGAATATATGCGAAGAAAGGGAAATTCAAGACTCTCTCGTGGGCTTCCCTGGCTGCCTGCTGAGTTGTGTGACTTTTCAGCGAAAAGAACACAAGAAAAGCGAAGAGAAGAGAGCCACTGCCCATTGCGACATTGACCCCGCTGATCACAGACAACAGACGACAGACGACAGACGACAGAAGGTGGGCGGTGGGTGGCTGGCGCACAGAGGTAAAGGCAAGAGGGCAAGATGTGGGCAACAAAACAAGCAAACGCAAGTTGGCCCAAAGCATTGTAATTAGCAGTCGGTCATGCAAGAAATTCATTGATACTCGGGGGATTTTCGGCGGAGCGCGGGCTGCTGCATTGTTAGAAGCACACGCAGTTTAGGTGGAATCGCCCAAATTGGAGGGGAAAAGCGTTTTCGCTTAGACAATTGTTTTGTCGCTGGGCATTGATGGCAACGGCGTTGCAAGAATCGCTTTTTGGCCATTATAAAAGCCCGCTGCACGCTCCCATCGTCAGTCAGTCAGTTGTTGTAAGCCCCGAGTGGCATTTCCACCGTCAGCGTTTGTATTGCCTAAAGGAAATCCGCCGTAAAGCCATCCTCAACACCATGTTCCAATCGAGATTCCTGTGCCTGCTGCTCGTTCTCGGCCTCTTGGCTTTGTTCCTGGGCGGATCCGAGGCCCTGCCACGTCCCCAGGAGGGCCGAGAGGAGGGCGGTGACCAGGAGGCGGCCGTGGAGGCGGAGGAGAAGGACCTGGATGGAGCCGCCTCTTTCGGATATGGATACTACTCGTCGCCGTACCTGGGTGGATACTACGGCGGCGGATACTGGCCGCACTACAGTGGCAGTTACTACGGAATTGGTAAGAACATTACATAAAAACTATAGTAACATCTAAATAGTGGATATAGTTTGGAAGCTAGAAACTTCGGGACTATAAAAGGTATTTTTTGGAATTTTGATTTCGAACATTCTCATAAACTGTGGATACTTATGCATTAAGTGAAGTTTAACTAGATATTTGCCTCATTGTATAAGGCAATGCTTTAAAGATTCTAAGCTTAAATAAGTTGTAACATAGCTAACATTTATGATCGTGTATATAAGATTTTTAACTTCATATTTATTTTCTGTAAACCCACAGGCTATCCCTACTACGGTGGCTACTATGGATTGCATCACCACCATGGCCATTATGGACACTACTTCTAAGGCGGGATTATCTAACGCCACAAAGAACAAAACACAAATAGAAAGAGGAATCTTTTCCAGCCTCAGTAGAATGTTAGCGGCACCAAACTCCATCCAGCACTAGCTCGAGTAGAGAGACCTAAGTAGAGAAATAGAATCAGATTGAAGATAGCGTTAATAGCCGGCACTAGCCTCAATAGCCAGACGATGCGTTCTTGACCGGATGGCCAACAGATTAATTGCACTGCCCCCTTGCGCAAGGATAATTGCTTCAATTAAGCAGCAAAAACATTCACAAAAAAAAATAGTACAACAAACCGAAACAGACAAACTGAATATTACATAAATAAATGTTATGATTTGTACAAATTAATGCCTGCGCTCCTGATGGCTACCGTTGATTGTATTTATTTTTATTTCGGAGCAGCGTCTGTGCTCTGGCTGTTTTATGTCATCGTAAAAGCCGCTCTGAGAAGTCAATCACACGGGGGCACCCAGCTAATTAGCAATTCAAATGGGGCCACCAAACATTTGTTTTATATCGGTGGCCTAATCTAATTAATAGGGGGTTCGTTTCAGAAGCGAATTAACTGTACAAATTGCCAAGAACTGAGTCGTTAAAAGGGGCAGCACGGCTCGGCACGGAGCAACAAGTAAGTGTTCAACACGGCGTATGCGTAATTTATGAGTGGCTTACCATAAATCGCTTAAGACGAGCCGATCTCGCGGTTATTGTGTAAGCCAAGTGTCTCAAATTCTGAAAATAAAACCCGCTGAATGCTGGCGGTGCCCGAAACAATTTGTCTTGATCGGATTTTGACAGGCAACAATCGGATATTGGAAGTCAGACAGACGTCAAGTCGGAAAGGTCACGGAAGTGATGGACAATGGACAATGGACGATGGACGATGGACGCTCCGAAGATTAACGGCCGGCGGACGGCGAGAATGGTGCGACAATAATCGTTTGATTTCACGGAGAAACCTCTGCGTGAAAAAGCCAGATCAAAGGTCATTCGGTAGCCGAGAACCGTATTTCTGTTGACACTTTTCTTCTGTCCGAAACGAGAACGTTTTTTTTCGGACGCGCATTCATATTCCGATGGCCAGCCTTAATAATAGCGTTAAATTGGCCATTAAAAGATCGTTTAGCATTTCATTGTTGATCCGAAGCGTGACCAAGCAGATAAATATTGCTTAAATATGATTATTATTAATTCATAAATTTTTTGATTTAGCCATTTCGCAACATGACTCACTCGAGATCTAAATTTCATTAGGATCGCGTCCGAATAGACGCAAAACTTGTTTTAATTAGACTGGGGAGACTTCTGTTCATTTTTGTTGTGCTTTTTGCTTTTGTGTCGAAATAAATTAAGACCGCTGACGCTAACGCCGACATTCATTGCACTTTCTCACAGTCGACTGAGTTTTGGCTTCTCTAGCTCATTCAGCAATAGACCAAGTTATCAGCCGGATAATATGGCTAATTGATGATTTGTTTTGGCCAATTTTACCTATGACTCTTGGCATTTCGTGGCCCCTTCTAGGCCAAAGAAAGAGATATTGAAATTCATTGAAATCAAATCATTGCTACATTGTTAAGTGGAAAAACCACTGGAGTTCTCCTTCCATGGTCTTCATTGTTGTTTCGCTGAGTTTTTGTATCTTGTGTGGTATTTAATTTGGGCAACGGCCACTCGAGTTCAAGTGCACGAAATGGGAGAAGTAGAGCACAGTGGAATCAAAATAAAATGTCTTTAAACAATGATTTCAATATAGTATTGGAGTATGAATAAAGTCTACGAGTTATTGCACTCAAAATGGTTTTGTGCTTGTCTTATTCGCTCTGCCCACTGACCACTGTGCACTGACCATATTTATTTATCTTCGAGATTACACACAAGACCGAACTAGTAATTCGATTCGTATCCGAGTATTTGTCTGCTCAGCCATGCGTGGGCAGCTTTATAACTCAATTAGATGCTAAGGCGATCATCATTAGCGGGCCATCGGGCGACTGCATTCAAAATGCACTCAGCACTTGATACGTTAATAATTTCAGTATTGTAAATTATCAATCTATATGCCGAAGGCATTAAGACCCCGTCAGCGAGACGGCTTAAAGGTGTCGCAATCTCGCCGGCTTCGTGCTGAGAAGTTCCTGCTGCGACAGGTTCGTGTCTTAAGTCTTTCGTCTGGCGGGGAATTATCATGTCAGGCACGTCGCATTTGCGGTCGAGCAACTATCCCCATCCGCAATCTTGTGGCAGTCCCGATTCGATTGTTCCTTGCCACCAAGGTCGCTGCGAGATGGACGCACTTGAACCCTGTGGAAGTGTGCACAGAGAAAAAATAGTTACAATTGTTCAGATTCAGTGCAAATGTTGCAATATTTTTAGAAATACTGTATTAATATAGATCCTGGTGGTTGGACTCTATTCAGATTAGAGCCCTATTTACACCATAGAAAGCTTTATTATTTTTGCATCCCTTTTATAAATGTTTAATTTAAAAATACAAAAGTTAGATTTAATAGTACCAAATTTATTGGTTTTTATTATGTTAGTTTGAAAAATATTTTATGATCTTTTATTCCCTAAAATACTCTTCACTTTAGCTTTATTTATGAATTCATATATAAAGGTCTTAGTTATTTTCAATACAATTTTATGATATTTATGCTACATCCTTTGTATCGCTGCCAGTAAGGTGAACATTTTCCCTTCAAAAATGAATGCAAATTTCCTTTGACAAAAATTTCTCTCATTTTCTGTGCAATCATCCTGTTATTGGCCCTCGAAATTGGCCATTGAACCTGCATCGAAACTTGTTTTCCCTCGGCTTCTGATAGTGTTTTGCGGCAGCTGGCATTTGTGGTTAAGAGCCGAGGCGACTTGAAAGCCAACAGGGGGGGACTTGGCCGGATTGTAATGGTAAACATTTTGCATACCAAAGGCATTAAAATCTTTTGGCTTTGACCTTGCCCAGCCCGATGCTCGCGTAGGTGAATAGAGCACCGCAGGGAGCTGGGACTGTGTCTGTTTCTGTTTCGGATACAGTCTCAGTCAGGGCTTCAGTTTCTTTGCATTAATGTGTGTGGCATGCTCGACTTGGCAGGCGGCAAGGGCAATCAATTGTGGCAGACACGGCCGAGAGTCCGCTCCAAATGCAACCGACCAGAAACGCGCCCGAATAAAGAGAATAAGCGCGTATCTGTGTCTGCTCGTTATTTAATTTCCAGTCAAGCTCTTTAATTAGCTGTTAACTTCCGCAATATTTGCGCCAAAGAACGCTTGTCTCGCCGAAATAAGACCAAAATACTGAGAGACATAGCCAACTCCCAGCCATGTAGATATCCATTTATTCGCTGTGGGTGCGTTCACTGGCTGAAAGTGATTTATGAACGCCGAGTTCCATAAATATTTACGGCAATTGTTTCGACTTCGATTTGGCGGGCCAGTTTAGGCTTTAATTAAGCGCCGTTCAGTGCTGCCTGAAATCTAAATCAAAAGTTTCCATTAGCTGCAGCCAAGTGCTGACAGGAAGTTCTCATCTCGGTTCTAGCCATGAATTATGACCAAGTTTGTACGCCGGTCACAGCGAGCGAAGCGAAGCGATTTAGAAAGGCGAAATCCTGTGCCCCTAAGGTCACCTTCTGCTCGAGAATCGGGCCGAGAACCCGTTCCCAGTCACTTCCTCCTTTGTAACAGGATCGCACCCTGGCCCTGGCTCGGATTCCCCTCCATGTGCTGGCCATTAAGCGCTCCGATTCTGGTTCTCAACCCCAGCGACCTTGGGACGAGAGTGCAAAAAATTCGTTCAGATGCTCCGGTGCCTCGCATCGCGATCTCCACCTCGATCCCTGTGTAGGCTGCAATTAAGCTGAACTTGTTATGGTCGCCGGTTTCACTTCGGTTTACTCACCAGTCGCCAGGCTTTACGACCGGCAAAAATGTGTTTAACGAAAACGAACCGACTTCGCCCCAACCAGGCATCCGACGGTCCATCCATCTCCCCTCGCTTTCAGCTAATCGCCCCGAAAGTTGTTATAAATTTGTCAGTTAAATTCATTACATCAATTGCGGATCCATTGTCACAAACGTAATTAGATCTTGATGAATGGACCTTTGTGGGTGGTTCCCTTCAACGGGAGGGGTATGCGAACTTTTTGGAGAAGTTGGTCACAGTTGCAAGTCACTAGAAAGTTTGTAAACGTTATTTTTTGTTGCCAGTGAGTTTCTAGAATTCTACAATATTTACTAATGTTTAAAAAAAAACCTTATTCTTATTGTGTGTTTAGATTTTGAGTTAATTAGCAAAATTCCATCGACGCCCACACATTTAATTGTTAAAATTATGTGGGAAGAAGTTCGCAAATACACTACACAAAGAAATAGTTATTGATGAAGTGTCTTTAATTATTTATTTGAAGGCATGACACTTTAAAACTATCTAATGATACTATGATTAAAGTGTCGCCGAGTTCAAAAATATAAATATTCCTCTGAACCTCTTAAATATTTTATAATATTGTATCTCGAAATTGTAAATCAACACATAAATAAAAGTGTAGCTTATTTTTTTGAACCCTTAAAATGTGTTTAGCCTAAATTAAATTAGCTCAGTGACATATATCTCTCGATAAACACTTTCTGGCTTATCTCATCGCGGGAATCGAAGACACTTCTCATTTCAGAGTATGACAAACGGCGCCCTCTCAAATTTTACTTTCATTTGTCATCTTTGATTGTTTATTTATTTGTGAGTATATTGTATCAGTTCGATTTATACAAGTGCTAAAGCGCCCGGGGGTTTAATGAACTGTTGGCGGATTTGTTTTGGGTGAAAACCAATGGTGCTGAATCACCTGCTGATTATTATTATTTATTTTATTTTTGCTACCTCCGTTGGTTGTTGGTTTTATGAGCGTTTACCTTGCGGTCGTCGGTGGCGAATCATTTGTATGCCATGGGCGAAATTGTCGCAGCGAAATGCATAAAGACTTCGGGTGGTTTTATATTATTTATGGCACGAGTCCAAGGAATTTTAACCAGGTTCTAGTCGCATCCTAGTCGATAGTGCTGTAATAAAGCATTCATGATATAAGCGTATATTTTCTGCTGATTTATTGTTTTATTTTGCTTGGCGAAATGTGTGCAATCAAAGGCTTAACATTCTAGAGTGTTTTTTCGCCTTTACGAGGGGATGCTAAAAAGCTGTTGTGGGGTTTAAGTTTTGTCTAGTTTTTAGTGCTAAGCGGATTAGGTGAATAGAATTTCTAGCCCCACACGACGGAAACCCGGCTCATCTCTGCTCCAGCTCCGCAGTTTTTAATTATCGGCCGGCAAAAAGCGATCTTAGCTTCAGTTAAAGTCGTTAATGGCATTTCATTATGAGCGCTGTGCGGCTGAAAAACATAGTTTTGAAAGTTGAAATACTTGAGTCGAATCAAATGGCTGTTGTACACACCGCATCTTGTACGGGCAATCTTCCGGTTTTCGTTCGATTTATGATTATTATTAATAATTGAATTTCTATTTGTTCGACGAGCAGCGAACACAGACCAGCATCTTTCCGCGGCTTTGTTTCGCTTGCAGGGTTTAAGGTTTTTCTAGGTTTTTTTTCGTTTTTTGTATTTAGAGCTTAATTTAATGGAATCAACAATGGAGACCGTTGGCTTGATCGATTGTCTAATTTGTCAGCCAAAGGATTAGTCCGAAGATCAACATTAATAAGCCATTAGAAGCGGCACGAACAAGGTTTCCCCCTCGCCCGATCGATCACAAAGGGTGCAGTTCCGTTTGATTGATGAAACCGAAGCTATCGGATCGCTTTTCACACTTTTGGCCAGCTCCACTTCTACTTCTGCCTCATTTCCCCTGATAGTTTTTGGACTGCCATTTAAGGTCATTCCACAGGCCAAATAAAAGCGAAAACCGCTTCGAGCTACGATTTTCAGTGTTTGGGGGGTTCTTTTTGCACTCCGATCGATATTTCGATTCGATTTTCGGAAATTCAAGGCCATCGCATCTCAGCTCACTTCAAACGGTAGCAAAACTGCAAGGCGAAGATAACAAGGTATTTTGGCACGCTCGCGATGGAAAGAGGAGGTTTTTAAGAGGTTCGACAGATAATGATACAGTTTAGTACGGAATGACAGGGCGTTTTAAAAATAACGTTCAATGGTAAATATATAAGTTATTTATTTATATTTAATGCCTTTACGGCTCGTTTAAATCAGCATTTGACTTAGTCTTTAGCTTATTTAAAGCTCAAAGTTAGTCATCATTTGTTATGTTTATATTTGCTTCACTTGGCGAAATGCTTAAATTTAATTAACTTGAACTTGTAAATCATGAGCTCAAAGTATATTGCCAGGGATCTTGAAAGTTTAACTGAGAGTCGTTAGAAAGTTTAATTATGTCAAGTTAATTTGGGCTAAGCTGTCTAAAAATAAAAGTTATAAAATTTAACATTTTAAAGTCATATTTAATTTTATAAAACATCCTTATTGATAACAAATCGCATGATAGCTTGTTTAATCTTTTAATCTATTTTATCAACTTATCTATTCATCTCTTTCATTTCTTTATCTTTTTTTGTGTACATTTTCTTACTTTTCTTTATTTTCCTGCCTTGAGCTCTCTGTAACTGTCCAAGGTCGTGCCATTGCTATTTTTGGCGCATAATGATGGCAATTTGTGAGCCAATTTGCGGGCTTCTTCTGCAGTTGGCCTGGCGCAAACTTCCAGTTTGTCTTAGACTGCCTTAAGTTGGACTGGGCGGAGTTTCAAGATCGATTAGCACCCTGAAGTCTGGCTAAATGTGGGCACGCACGAAGCCCAGCTCTAGTTCCGAATTCCACTACTACAGGTGGCCTGGTTTGGAATGCTCAGCTCGGATGCAGATAGAGAAAAATCTTAGTATCCAATAAAAATGCATTATAAAAATTTGATAATATACATTGACTAAAAATAATGTGTTATGTTTAATATAATTTGTAAACAATTAGATTTAATTCATATATTATATTATGGAATTTATTAGTTTAAATTAATATTTCAAATATCCTTGAACTTATTAATGGAACCTTGCTAAAATATTTCACAGGATGGCTACTATTTGTAACTATTACTCCATTTCATCAGGTTTCAACGTGAAAACTATTCGACTGAGGCTAGAACCAGTTGGGAATTCTAGCTACAAGATATAAAGTATAAATTAAATTTCTAAATATTCTCAAAGACCTTAGCAATATCTTAGCAATATCTATAGAACCTTAGGTTGATCTTACCAAATCGACTTAATAAACCCAATTCCTTCGATCAACATTTAAGATACATTTTTGTATCTGTGGGATCGCTCACCCGGCTGCACTGCGCATGCGTGGCGAAGCGTCAGAGGCAGAGTCTGAGTGCCGAGCGTCGCCTTCGTCGGCGGTCTTCGGCTGCGGCAGCGATCGCTCTTATAAATACGCCGGGCGTCGGCGCAGTTTTTGTTATTTGAACTTCAAATCTGCTCGAGTTCGCTTCGTCGCTGGCGACACGCGCGCGTTTTCCCAGCGATTTTGGCCGCCTGAACGCGGCTCTACCGATTTAGTGTGTGTGGTCGCTTACAAGTGGGTAGCTGTTGCCATAAACAGAGTGACTTCTATATGGAACACTCGCACGGATGTAAACCAATGATCGAAATGTATATTTTAGGTGCTGACGCAAGTGCTGAAAGTTTCTAGTTGATCCGTGGAATACCGGGGTTGCATCACGAATCGAGAATGAAGATGGTGAGTGGCAGTGCGGGCCGGGTGCCGACGAACGGCCCCAGAAATAGCTGAACAATCAGGCCATAATCGTAACTAGAATCCCAGAGAATTCACACTTTTTTCGGGGTGCAGTTGCCAGTGGCAGCGGCAGGCTGCAGGTTGCAGTCGCACTTACAGCTGGCCCGCTGGCTAAGGCAAAGGCAAAGGCAAAGGCATCCCATGAGTTGTCTGTCAAACAAAATTGCCCAACGCCAAGAGTTTCTAAAAAGCGACAGCGTCGAAAAACAAACAAACAGAAACTCCGGCGACGCGACGCTGAACAGCGGAGGAGTAGGAGTCGCATGGTAAATTTGCATAAATGGCGCTACAATTGAGGAAAATCGGTACAAGTACAAATAAAATAACAGAAAACAGCTGGCAGCAGTCATCAGTCAGAGACGAGGACCGAGACATACACGCAAAGAAAATAGAACAATGTTCAATTGATTATTAGGAGATTAAATTGGGTTGCTAGGTAAAAGAAGAGAAGATCGTAAATATTTTGAAGTGGTAAGCAGAAATAAAAAAAAGTAAAAAAAAAAATGGTTTAATCTATTATTTTTATAACCTTTAGAACATTATTGAAATAAATGGTTAATGTCCAGAATATAACACTACTTAAATAATTCCATTTGTCTTAAAATGTGTGTATTTGATTTAAATAACTTAATAGGATAATAATAATTTTCCTTAATAGGAAGAGATAAAGTTCAGATCATATTGTGCTAAGTTGGTCTCAAAAATACGTAAATTATATATATATTAATTAACTCTTTAGACTCTTTAGATATATATTTACATTTATGTTCTGAATTCATTTTGATTTATTTAAAATATTCGATTAGTACCTTCGAAGTTCACTAGAATTAGTATTATTTCTTATCAGAATTATACTAATTTCAAATTATACACATAATGTAGGAAGGGTAGAATTTATTTTCATATATCCGTGTACATTTTATTTATGTCTTACCCTTAATTAATATCCATATTTCAAGTGATTAACAAATAAAAAACAAATATGAATAATACAAATTTCTCCCCGTGCAGACCTGCCGCAACGGCAACTGCATTGGGTGATTCCGCCGACTCTGAAGTCGACCGAGTCCCCTCCGAATCTCCGCCAATGACTGACTCACTCGAGGGCGACTCCAAGCGAATCCGCGCTGCGACCGGAAGCGCTCATAACACAGTGATCTTCACGCATGCGCGTGTTCTTGGCCATTTCAAGAGCGGTGGCCCAGAGGCCCAGAAGAGGGCCAGCAGATTTGGCAACCTGCCTGTGGCCTCAAGTCTTGGTTAGCTCGAGCTTTGGCTCCGACGCTTGAATGAGTCAATGGGCAGCAGAACTCAGGCAGTCAGCCAGTGTTGAGCAACCGCAATTAACGCCGAGCGTAGAAACTGATTTTCCCCCAAGGTCGTCACACCACACACACATAAGTGGATGTGCTGGCGGTGGCTTTATGGCACTTCACACGCCTCAATTGTGACAATTAACGCCCCCCAGTTGGCGGCATTTGTCGCCCGGATTGCCTAAGGTTTTGTCTCCGTTTCTGCTCGTTGTCTCAGGAGAATGACTCGACAAGACTCGGGCAGATTCTAGCCAGGGCACACCTCGAGCTGCACAACCTCACCCACTTTACACACACATTATGTTTCTGATTTTATGTGGAGAATTATGCCGAGATGACGCCGCACATTCGCTCTGCTCGGCATTTTGTAATGGGTGCTTTAATTGCGGGCTTGTAAGCCCGGCTTGGAGAAGCATTCAATTAAGGTTAACAGGAAAACGGATATGTATCTCTTAATTTGCTCGGACCATGTTTATTCGGATTACCAAAAGTCCGCTTGGATCAGTCTAAATGAATATTAAAGTGGAGAATCCGACTACGCCCGAGAATTATTCATGTTATGCGACACCTGAGTCAGTGCCATAAAAACATTTCAACACAAAAAACTTAATTGGGTTCTGACTTTAATGGACATACTCATCTCAGCGCGAGTTGTCAACTAATAACGAAATAAAAACGAAAAACACGCAGCAAGATACATTATTTTCGGCCCGAGTCAGAACTAGTTTCGATTCTTGCCACAATCCGAGGAGAGATTGGCAAATCCGGCGGAGCTTAAGGCCCGACAGCTGACAAGCCGCTTGAGTGAGACGAGTGGCATTTTTCCATAACCATCTATCAGCAGCGAGGAGTCTGGGACGGAACAAACAACACCTGAAGAATCATAAATCCATAAGAACATGCGTGGGAGGCTCTAGACTATTTCCATTTGATTGAGATGATCTGTGTCGGCTTTTGTCTCGTTTTTGTTTCTTTATTGTATGACTTTTGGCCATTGTCTCGATTCAATTAAGGTTTCATTTTAATGGCCAGTCTTTAACGACTCTCCACCTCGAAGCGCACTCGTAGAAGCCGTTTAAGCTGAAGTTTATTTTTAGTTTTATTTTGCTGCCAAATTTATGTGTTTCAATTTGGGAAATGGAATTCCGGGTTCCAAAGATTGCATAAAGCTGGCTGCTGCTCCGAAAGTCCTCTTATCAATTAGAGCTCGGCCAATTTGATAGTTTTCGTATTTACATAAAGCCCGAGTGGAGCCTAAAACTAATTAGATTTTAGCATCTTCGTGGGTTTGTCGAACCGGTCGGCGTGACTCTGGTGTTTTGATCGCCACGAGGCCATTCACACCTGCCAACTATCTAGAACATTTCTAGGCGGTTCGATAACCCGTCAATGGCCAATGTCGAGTGGCAGATGCGTCGACCTTGACTCTGCTGCCAGCTTTTAACTCATATTTTTAGTATAAACGGCGTTTAAAATGCAACCACATGCGGGCTGGGTCTCCGCCTGTGGAAATAATCAATCAAGCGCAGGCAATTAGCGCAAAAATGCGTTTAATTTGACTCTCGGCCGGCCAATCAATAATGTGCGTGGAGAGCCTTCGCCGAAGGTGGCCTAATTGGGCCGCCAGCCTCGTGGCGGCGGTGCGAATTCCTTTTGGCCAAAAGCCGCTGGTGTCAATAGCTGACACAGCCATTTGCCAAATTGTCGAGCCTTAATTATATGCGGAAATTTTCGACGCCGTTGCCGCGGCACTGAAAATCGCCATAAACGGCCGAGGCCCACGTAAATATCGTCCGTCACTCGCTAAATACGCAGAAATATAGATGTAGAAAGATGTATAAATATAAAAATAAATGTCCGAGACTCTGATTTAAGACCATTAAGGTTTTCGCCAGCCAATCACTAACTGATGTCTCTCTCTGTTTCTCCGCAGCCACTCGGTGTGCTTAGTCTGGCTTTGATCGCCCTAAGCCAGAGCTACTTAGCCGGGGCCCAGGTAAGTGGAACCGCTTGAAGTGACACCAGACTAGACGTGATTAGCTAATTGACTCTTCCACAGGGCTACGACTATCCCCAGCCCAAGGTGCCCTTCACCGATGGCTACTCCTACCCACAGCCAGCGATCCCCTTCCCACCGCCGCCAGCTCCCAAGGTGGTGGTGTCTAGTGGGTACTCTTACCCCAAGCCATCGATTCCCTTCCCGCCGGAGCAGCCCAAGTACCAGCCACCGGTTCAGCAGATCATTCCGCAGGAGCCCAAGCTGGTCAGCAGCGGATACTCCTACCCCAAGCCGGCGGTTCCCTTCCCACCACCGCCGCCACAGCCGAAGCAGCAGGGGTACGACTACCCCAAGCCCGCCGTTCCGTTCCCACCACCAACCAACCCACCGCAGAAGTACCTGCCGCCCACGAATCCACCGCCACAGCCCAAGTCCGGCTACGACTACCCGAAGCCAGCCATTCCGTTCCCACCACCGACGGCTCCGCCACAGAAGTACCTGCCTCCTGTGACCACCACCACTCCTGCTCCACCACCACCGCCACCGAAGTACCTGCCACCGCCGCAGGTGAAGTCGGGCTATGACTACCCCAAGCCGGCCATTCCATTCCCACCTCCAGCTCCCACCAAGTACCTGCCGCCCGTGGTGCCTACCACCCCACCCGCACCCAAGTACATTCCCCCACCAACTCCCGCCTACATTCCCCCGCCGCAGCCCAAGTCTGGCTACGACTATCCGAAGCCCGCCATTCCATTCCCACCCCCCACGAGCCCACCACAGAAGTACCTGCCTCCAGTGACGACTACACCTGCGCCACCTCCACCACCACCACCGCCGAAGTACCTGCCTCCTCCACAGGTGAAGCAGGGCTACGATTACCCTAAGCCCGCCATCCCCTTCCCACCACCAACGGCTCCACCACAGAAGTACTTGCCTCCAGTGACCACTACTCCTGTGCAACCTCCGCCTCCACCGAAGTACCTGCCTCCTCCGCAGGTTAAGCAGGGCTACGACTATCCCAAGCCCGCCATTCCATTCCCACCACCCACTAACCCACCACAGAAGTACCTCCCACCTGTCGTGGTCACACTGCCACCACAGCCTAAATACCTGCCACCTGTAAAGCCCACAAGCCCACCCCAGCCCAAGTACTTGCCGCCTCCCCAACCCAAGTCGGGTTATGATTACCCCAAGCCCGCCATTCCATTCCCACCACCCACGAACCCACCACAGAAGTATCTGCCCCCTGTAGTGGTCACACCCCCACCGCAGCCCAAGTACTTGCCACCTGTGAAGCCCACAAGCCCACCCCAGCCCAAGTATCTGCCACCTCCGGCGCCCAAGTCGGGTTATGATTACCCCAAACCCGCCATTCCTTTCCCACCACCAACGGCTCCTCCCCAGAAGTACCTGCCACCCGTGACCACGACTTCGGCTCCGGTTACGAAGTATCTGCCGCCTGCAACGAATCCACCCACGCCCAAGTACTTGCCACCTCCTCAGGTGAAGCAGGGCTACGACTATCCCAAGCCCGCCATTCCCTTCCCACCACCCACGGCTCCTCCGCAGAAGTATCTGCCACCAGTGACCACTACTCCGGCTCCGCCACCGCCACCTCCACCCACGTACCTGCCGCCTCCCCAGGTGAAGCAGGGCTACGACTACCCTAAGCCGGCCATTCCATTCCCACCACCTACGAATCCCCCGCAGAAGTATCTGCCACCTGTCGTGCCCACCAGTCCCCCCACGCCCAAGTACCTTCCTCCTCCGCAGGTGAAGCAGGGATACGACTATCCCAAGCCAGTCATCCCATTCCCACCGCCCGCACCCAAGATCGATGGCTACTCGTACCCCAAGCCGGCGATCGCCTTCGACTTCTGAGTCCCCGAATCCCTGATCCCGTTCCCAGAATCCCAGAAACCCGAATCCCTTCATCCTCCGCCCGGCCACTCATCACTGATTAAATGACACAATTGCCTCTGTGTGCGCATAGTGATCCTTAGGAACGTACGAAATTGAATAATTGTAATTAACTGTAATAATTTAATTTAAAACCTATCTTTAATGATGTACCGGGGATCTTGCCTGCGGACTCTCCAATCGAACTTAGTCATTAAAATATGTTTATTAAATATATGTTTTAACGATTACGCGATGCTGCCGAATTAAAACGATAATGTGAATATTTATTTTGTATTTTTTAATTGATTTACAGGGGGAGGGTATCTATTGTACACCAGTGTGTGGCATATTTTAATTCAAGGTAAGAAAAGCATAATGGGAAGTACAGACAGGTAAGGATACAAAAGAATACTTCAATAATAAGCCATCTAAACAGACATGAGAGGCTGTCTTTCCTTTACCTATCTTTACAATAAAAAATAAACAAAGGATATTTTTGATATGATCTCATTGACTTAAAGACATCTCAAGGGCTTCCAGGTAATTGTTCAAGGCCATAAGCTATAAGACTGAACAGGATATATACACAAATTGTTCAAGGCCTTAAGCCACGAGACTGAACAGGATATACAAAAATATAACAGAGCCTTGAGAAGCGAAGAAAGAAATTACAAAATGAATCTGAAAGATTAAAAAGTATCTCCCATATCAATACCTGTATAAATATACCCAGAAAAAAAGAGACAAATTTCAAAAGAAATCACAACACCTAAAAACCAGTTCAGAAAAACATCCTGTTGCTGTCACGACTTAAATATTAATAACTCAGCGGGTTATCGGCGGCTATAAACACAAAACGTTGAGAAATACAAATAATATCACGCTTTAAAACAAATGAGCTGAGACATTTCCGTCTGGATTAAGTGAAATGTAGCCAGTACTTAATTATTAACCCATTAACATGAAACCAAAATCAAACAAATAAGGCATGACAAATAAAATAAAACTCACATATTCTTAGGGTCTTCGGATTAGGCTAAGCTTAGAAGCCGGCGAGTATGCCACATTCCCAGAGCCCAAAAAGTATGCTGCGGATATATTCTTCTCAACGACTTTGAACTTGAAGCTCGAGACGACAATGCACTTGCCGAAATAAAATTAATTTCGAGCCATTAAACAGGTTTCCGCATCTCGACCTGAACTAGTTTTCTAAATCGTCGGCTTGCCTCCGCTTGACGACAGCTCACTTAATAATCACCGAATTTAATAGTCTAAACTTTTTACTTTATTATTCGGTTTCATTATTGAACAAATAAGTGTGCTACCATCGGAACATCCGTGTTTCCTGATTCTTGAATATTAATAAGCCAGTGGAATATTTCTTACTATTCTTTTTATGGGTGATTCTTACCCCTTAATGGGTAGCACAAGTGGACTAAGCAGTTATTATTAGATTAAAAAGTGTGCTACCATGGGGAACATCCCTGCTCCGGTTTAATGAATATTAATGGACTTGACTTTATAGGGGAATGGATCACTTTTATTTATATATAACAATATAATTAAGAACCTACTGTTTCGGTTCAGATGAAACCTCTTACTTTATTGTTATCCGAGTTTCCTGTTTCTAGAATATTAATAAAAAAGAGGTGTGCGTATTTTTCAATAATTTTATTCATGACTTTCTCAATTTTCGTTCCCCAACAACTTCGGTCGGAACAACCGAAAAACCCGATGGCCACAAGACAGGATTTGGCTCGGTTTGCCGGGGGTGCAGCCTCAACGGCGGGGCCGTCTAGTAACGGTGGCGGCGGATGACGCGACGACGCTGGGTCTTGTAGCGGTATCCATCGTTGGAGGAGAAGGTGTGGGCGGGCTCGGAAGCGGCGGTCTCGTAGCTCTCAGCGGGGGCGGAGTAGCTCTCGGCGGGGGCGGAGTAGGACACAGCTGGGGCAGAAGCGGCAGCGGTGTAGGTCTGGGCGGGGGCAGAGTAGCTCTGAGCGGGAGCAGCGTAGGACACAGCTGGAGCCGAGGCAGCAGCGGTGTAGGTGGCAGCAGGAGCAGAGTAGCTCTGGGCAGGAGCGGCGTAGGACACAGCTGGGGCGGAGGCAGCCGCGGTGTAGGACGGGGCAGGAGCAGAGTAGACTGGAGCCGGGGCAGAGGCTGCTGGGGGCAGGTACTCGTTGGAGGGCAGGTGGCTCACATCACGACGGTGACGACGGAGGACCACGCGACGCTGGGTCTTGTAGCGGTATCCATCGTTGGAGGAGAAGGAGTGGGCGGGGGCCGAAGCAGCGGTCTCGTAGCTCTCAGCTGGAGCAGAGAAGCTCTGGGCGGGGGCAGAGTAAGAGGCAGCGGGGGCGGAAGCGGCAGCGGTGTAGGTGGAAGGAGCGCTGTAGGCGGCAGCAGGAGCGGCGTAGGACACAGCTGGGGCCGAGGCAGCAGCGGTGTAGGACGGGGCGGGAGCAGAGTAGACTGGAGCTGGGGCAGAGGCTGCTGGGGGCAGGTACTCACTGCTGGGGGCGGAGGCGGCTCCCTGGACTGGGGGCAGGTACTCGCTGGACAGGTGGCTCACATCACGACGGTGACGACGCAGCACAACGCGCTTATGCGTCTTGTAGCGGTATCCATCGGTGGAGGAGAAGGTGTGGGCGGGCTCGGAGGCAGCGGTCTCGTAGCTCTCAGCCGGGGCGGAGTAGGACACAGCTGGGGCGGAAGCAGCAGCGGTGTAGGTCTGGGCGGGGGCGGAGTAGCTCTGAGCGGGAGCAGCGTAGGACACAGCTGGGGCGGAGGCAGCAGCGGTGTAGGTGGCAGCAGGAGCAGAGTAGCTCTGAGCGGGGGCAGCGTAGGACACAGCAGGAGCCGAGGCAGCGGCGGTGTAGGTGGCAGCGGGAGCGGAGTAAGACACAGCCGGGGCAGAAGCAGCAGCGGTGTAGGTAGCAGCAGGAGCAGAGTAGCTCTGGGCAGGAGCGGCGTAGGACACGGCTGGAGCAGAAGCAGCAGCGGTGTAGGTGGTAGCAGGAGCAGAGTAGCTCTGGGCAGGAGCGGCGTAGGACACGGCTGGAGCAGAAGCAGCAGCGGTGTAGGTGGCAGCAGGAGCAGAGTAGCTCTGAGCGGGAGCAGCATAAGACACAGCCGGGGCAGAGGCAGCCACCGAGTAGCTGGACTCAGCAGGAGCCGAGTAGGAGGCCACAGGCGCCGAGGCGGCGTGGTTGGGCGGCAGGTACTGGTTGGAGGGCAGGTGGCTCACGTCGGCGGCCACGGCGGCTACGAGGGCGCAGATCAGCAGGAGTTTCTACAGACACAGAGAGAAGGAGAGTGTTAGTAGGTATCCTGGTGGGCGGGTGAGGGAGCCCGGCAAGTACCATGGTGCTGGGTGCTCGGCTGTCCAGTTGATCGGAGAATGCAAATGGAAGTGATGCTCTGGCCAAAGTTCTGCCGCTTATTTATATGATTCTAATCGCCGGCCTGCGGCAGGAAATTTGCATTTCGCTCTTTAATTTATGAATTTGTATTTAGTGACACCGCCAAAACATATCCATTATAGTTTTTGCAATCAGGTTTGCAACGGGTTTTCGGTCTTTTCAGCCTCAGCCACCGCATGGGAGCCGGCGCGGGGGAAGCACCCCTGCCACTGGCCGGCAGTTAATACCCCTAAGATCCACTCTGGTAATACCTATTGGCCGGGCCAAGATCAGGTTCCATTGTCCCCGCACCCCAGCCGCACTCACTCAATTTCTCCCAGGGCAGCGCGTGCCGCCTCTGATCCATTCCAGCTCAATTTGCTTAATTACCGATAATTATATTGTATACTTTGGCTTAATCAACCGGGAGTTAATCGGACAATAAAAGCAGATGGGCTGGTCGGAGGAATCCTAGTCACTTCGGAATAAAAGCGAAATGACTGCCGAAAGAGGCAACCAAGTTGCGGAAATAAATCACGAACTCAATGCCGAAACAATAGCTCCGACTGTCTAAGCCGATAGTATGTCAAAGCTGAATGAAAACTGGAAACAAAAGCACTGAATACACTTTTAAATGAGATAGCACTTGGACAGATCAAGTCCAAAGAAGTCATAACATATTAAAATGAAACAAAGAGGATGTTAAGCTTAAACAATGAAATATAGTTCAAGTTCTCATTGTATCTGTAGAGTCCTTTCGTGGAAATTATTAAGAACTATACGCTTATCGACGTAGTTAATTGATCTGATTTCCTTCATTCCTAAAATGATATATAAAGCATTTTCATTATGCAATCTATAAGTATTTTAGATTTAGTTTTATTTCTAAGGTTAAATACACGATTTGAATAAGAAAATAATCACCGAAATATCTCAAAACTACATTTTCTGTAGCCATAAGTTTATAATTAAAGCAATTCGATGATAAATTTGATTCTGAGATTTCATATTTCAAATACTTGTATCAGATCTATCAATAAACAAAAGGGGGAACCTGAAATCTTACGATATCATAACTTCTAAAAGAATACATATACCCGTAGTAAGATGGGTAAGCGGTCTCCGAGCGTCAGGCAGGCTCGATCGTTCAGAGATGAGTGTGCGGAAGCATTGACAGAAATAAATTTGAAATTAATTCGATTATAGATCAGCCTTACATTATTTGCCATCTGTGGGGGCTAAGCCCATGTGTCCATAATTATAATTAGATCATTTGACTCGATCCGATTAGAAGGAATATATTTATAGAAGCACTTCAATCTCTTGTGATGTCTTCATATTTGGACAGGCACTTATCACGTTTTCGACAGGCTTCTTAAGAACTCAGGTGCTTTTTTGCAACGAGTTTTGCCATATCATAAAAGTGAACCATAAAGTTAATGATCCAAACCCATTTCCTTATGGGAATTGAGAACATCCCACTTTTGCCTACAGATCTTCTTAGTATAACTTGACCTTGTTTCAATCGCTGATTTCCACCCAAATTGAGACACCTCGTGCTTATGGATTCGTTATCGTATTATTGTATTTGTTGAATGAAAAGGAGGTATTCTAATAGTATTGTCTGCACTCCAAAATGAGCACAAATCGATCACCGAGTGAAGCCGACATCGCTTGATTTAGTGGCGGCGGATCACAACGCGCTTCTGGGTCTTGTAGCGGTAGCCATCATCGGCCAGCTGGTGGGCGGGAGCCACCTCGACGGTGTTCTCCACGGGGGCCAGGTACTCGGCAGAGGGGGCGGACTGCACGGGGGGCAGGTACTCGTTGGAGAGCTCGTTGACGTCACGACGGTGACGGCGGATCACCACGCGCTTGTGGGTCTTGTAACGGTAGCCATCATCGGCCAGGACGGTCTCGGGGGCAGCCTCGACGGGAGCAAGGTATTCGTTGGAAGGAGCAGCGACCTCCTGGACAGGGGGAAGGTACTCGTTGGACAGCTCGTTGACGTCACGACGGTGACGGCGGATCACCACGCGCTTGTGGGTCTTGTAACGGTAGCCATCATCAGCCAGGACAGTCTCGGGGGCAGCCTCGACGGGAGCGAGGTACTCGTTGGAAGGAGCAGCGACCTCCTGGACGGGGGGCAGGTACTCGTTGGACAGCTCGTTGACGTCACGGCGGTGGCGACGGTAGACCACGCGACGGTGGGTCTTGTAACGGTAGCCATCATCGGCGAGCTCATGAGCGGGCTCGGCCTCAACCTCGACGGGAGCGGCAACCTGGACGGGGGCAGCGAAGTGGACGGGGGCGGGAGCTGGGGCAGCAACCTGGACGGGAGCGGCAACTGGGGGCAGGTACTCGTTGGAGGGAGCGGCGGCCTGGACAGGGGGCAGGTACTCGTTGGAGGGCAGGTGGCTCACATCACGACGGTGACGGCGGACAACCACGCGCTTGTGGGTCTTGTAACGGTAGCCATCATCAGCCAGGACAGTCTCGGGGGCAGCCTCGACGGGAGCGAGGTACTCGTTGGAGGGAGCAGCGGCCTCCTGGACGGGGGGAAGGTACTCGTTGGACAGCTCGTTAACATCACGACGGTGACGGCGGATCACCACACGCTTGTGGGTCTTGTAACGGTAGCCATCATCAGCCAGCTCGTGGGCGGGGGCGGCCTCGACCTCGACGGGGGGCAGGTACTCGTTGGAAGGAGCAGCAGCCTGGACAGGGGGCAGGTACTCGTTGGACAGCTCGTTGACGTCACGGCGGTGGCGGCGGACAACCACGCGCTTGTGGGTCTTGTAACGGTAGCCATCATCAGCCAGGACAGTCTCGGGAGCAGCCTCGACGGGAGCGAGGTACTCGTTGGAAGGAGCAGCGGCCTCCTGGACGGGGGGCAGGTACTCGTTGGAAAGCTCGTTGACGTCACGGCGGTGACGACGGAGCACAACGCGACGGTGGGTCTTGTAGCGGTAGCCATCATCAGCCAGCTCGTGAGCGGGGGCAGCCTCGGCCTCCACGGGGGGCAGGTACTCGTTGCTGGGGCCAGCGATGATCTGCTGCTCCTGGACGGGAGGCAGGTACTCGTTGGAGGGCAGGTGGCTGACATCGGCAGCCACGGCTGCGATCACGGCGAAGGCGACCAGGAAGAGTTTCTGGAATAAACAGAGCGGGTGAGTGGGGTTAGTCCTTGAGTGGGATGACTCCAGGCGGAAGCCATGCGGGTTAGATCTAGTAGGACCGAGGATCGTACCATCTTGTCCGTTGAGTTGCTTGTTCACAGCAGTAAAACCGAAACTCTAATGAGGAATACGCAGAACCTTTTGGTATTTATACAGATTCTCCGCTCTTCGCCGGCCATTACAGAGCCACAGAGCTGGCGTCTTCCGCCGACGCCGCTGCCGAGGCTGGCGTCTGTAAATTCGCACGACTTGGCTCGGATTTTGGCCCAGAGCCGTGCGTTCTAAGCCTCTCTTTTGGCGGCTCAGGCCGAGCTGGGCCAAAAGACGCTCGGTCCAAGCTGAAAGCCAGAGCTGAGGCTGCGCGGCGGCTGCGACGCTTACATTCGCACAAGCCGAGCTCGAGAGCAGTTGATGGCTGAAAAAAAGTTTAATGGCCAAAATCGTTCGCACGGATTCTCTTAATTGTTTTATTTAATCATATGCAAAAGATTTGATGGACATCAACGTTTTGGACAAGTCGAGCGCTCGCACACACACTTCTGGGCATCTTTCGGCTTGGCTCTCTCTTGTTGTTTACACCTCTTTGTGTTTGCGCTCGATTTAAATTCAAACGATGAGTTATATGTTTCAATCAAACTCGCTCGCTTCAATGGAAACCAAGCCCCGACAGTCGATTATTTTGATCGCAGCAGCCTCTTCTCATTGTGGCGATGTCGTCGCCGTTCATTAATCAAGAAATAGGAACTGATCGAGCGGCCATTCAGTTTATTTTTTGTTCGGAAAATATGATATAATTGTGCTGCTGCCAAAGAACTGGTCAAATTTGTAAACAGACTGCCGGATATTAAGCTGTGAGCTCTTCAGATATTCTCTTGTGGCTTCCTAGAATCTTTCAAGAGTGCGATTCCGGGAGTCGAGCCAGTAAGGAGGTTCTTTTTGCTTTTAACAGCCCATATTATTTAAATCAAACTTTTATTTGTCATCGAATTACACTTAAATTAAAATATATACAATGCTCTTACTTTTATAGAACAATTTAGCTTAAATGATGCAGTTTTTTTATATAATAAGTACTAAAGAATTCATTTAAATTGATTCAGTTATAAAATTCATTTTATTTCATTTTCTTTATAATTCTAAAAAACATCATAACCTTTTCTCTATATAACCGCTTACTTCAGTTCATTGTTCTAAAAGTTAACAAAGCATTTAATTCGTATATCCATAAGATGTTCAAATAAATTAAGCCGCGTGTCCCACATCAAAACCAACAACATATATTGTTAAATTAAGATTATTTATTTGCAGTAATTTATGAGCTTCATTTTTTAATGCACACTGTGGGCCGATGAAAGGGGATTAAACGCTCGCGGAAGGAAACCCATCAATTCAAGCTAATCAATTTGTTAAAAGCCAAAGTAAGCCGTATATTGCAGTAGCTATGATTAATGATAGTCTCAGGGAGACTCCCCCTCTCTGTGTTTTCGTTGAAGACATATAACACATATGCAACATTGGCTCGGTTCGAGAAACTCAGCCGTGAGGCCAGGCTCGTTAGAGGCGCTAAGAACTAATCGGTTCCGCGAAGCTGAAGGATAAACGATGACTAACCTATCGATTCTGCGGAATGAGTGCGGAACATAGGTACTATTATTATTGCCATTGCGAAAGTCAAGGGTAAAGTTTATGGGGTTGACCAGAGATATTGATGGGCCTCAAGATGGGATGGTGCTGGTGATGGATGGTTGTCACGCGCCACCAATCGCGCCTCACTTTCGAAGACCAAAAGCTCTCTCAACTTTTATAGCACCAGTTTATGTTTTTGCTTTTCGGCTAATTAACACGGGCCATTAAGAAGCTGGCCGGCATCAAATAACAACTATATCATTTTCCCTGTTCCCCCAAAATGCATTAAGTTCGCGTTCAGGTTAGAGCCTTACAATTCTAGTTTTGTTTTCCATTGTTCTCGCGTGGGACAAAGATAAATCATTTCATTTCCTGTGTGTGTGCAGCACTAAAAAATAGTCGCAAAACCACAAGCTAGAAGACCTAAAACTACAATATTAACTAGCTGAATTTATGGCCTTTGCCAATCTACATTTCAATCTCTGGCCGCATCTAGGGGCGGCTCTCGGTTCTAGCCGCTTCCACAGTCCACTTGCCATAAATGTTCTACACGCATGCTGCCAGTCAATAGATCACGATTGGCCGGCCAGCGCATCATCATCGACGTAGTCGACGGATGCTATTATTATTACCCATCGGCAGCCGGTCCCCACACTTAAGAGTTCCATTTCGGAATCGCAAAATATGCAAATTAGTGAATGGCGAGTTCGGGATCCCAGTAGAATGGGACAAAAAAACTATCACAATGGCCACAGACAATATTAAAATTGTCAGCTCGCCTTATTAAGCGTGGGCCCGAAATTAGCGTAACCCACAAAAAGAGACCAAACCAGGAGATCGGTTCGGCGAAAGGAACCCCAGCCCGCTTGTGCTATCGGATAATGGATGGGACCCCAAATGGAGGCCCTACAAAAATACTCCGGACCCGTCCGTCTTCGGTCTGCGATCGGTTTGCATAATCCCACAGGCCGCGTCGCTCTGTCTAACAAAAACCATTTCGCGTTGCCTTAATTTATGCAAATTCTATTCTAATTAATATTATAGCGATTCGATTTTTTGCCATATCCATGAGCTTAACTGGCGGCAACTTCTTTCTCGCAGCTGCCGCCTTTCCTTTGTCCCGGCCTGTGTCTCTTGTTCCCGGCACACTCACACGCGCTGGTTAATTTAGTTTTCAAGATACCCTAACTCAAGAGATTATTTCTGGGCCAGTGGAAAGTTGAGGCATCTTGGGGGGCTTTTAATATTTCTTATATTTTGGTCATTTTTGCTGTACTTTGATTTATTGTGCAAAGATCGTATGGTATGTAAATTTTTTTTTATTGTTAGAAAATTGTAGTAAAAGATTATGTATTTGTAAGTTTGCAGAAATTGTACCTACAAAACAAACATACATTATTTACTAATATGGCTTTCCTTAAAATATAATTATGACAAATATGACAAAATAAATAAAGAAGTAAATGTTTCTAAAGTATTCGCACAATTCTGCCAGCTTCAAAATACGTCTTGACACAAATTGACAACCAATTTCTTTTGTTATTAAAGCACTTGGAAGCTTCATAAAAGTATATCTATTCTTGTATAGGATAACAAAACGTTCTTTATAATTATGTTTAAAACCTCCTAAAATATATTTGAATATTTAATACTAATTCGTATTAGTTGAATTTAGTTAGTTGAATTCTCTTGTTTTTAATTATTATTAAAATTAATAAATTTACCTGCTATTTATTTATTTATCAAAATTAGGTAATAGTTTATCTGGGTAATAAATTTTCTCCCTTTTTCATTTCGAAATTCTATAACTTTTTTAATGAAAGCGTATCAACTAGTCGCCGTTTAGACCGCCTTATTTACTATTTGCCAAGTACACGTTTTAGAGTTTTATGATAAATTTAACTTTTGTTTCTGGCTCTGATGCTCTTTTTTCGTTTAACTAAAACGTATGATAAATCATTCTGGAAACCAGTTTCCAAATCGCCCCACTCTTCTGAGCCGGCGACTAGAAAGTGCCACCACCGCCGCCGCCGCCGTGGAGCGCATCTCCAGCGCGCAGAAAACAAAACAAAACCGAAAAAAGCCAAAATCAAAATCGAAAAAAATACGAAAATCAACGCCAGGCAACAGGCCAGCAGGCAGCTTAGAAAAAAGATCTCCGCACACTTTTAACCCACGGCTCGGGGCCAATAAATAATGGATACGCGTGGCAGCCGAAATTTGGCAAGTTCCCTTCTTGTAATTCTCATTCTAATTCAGAATCTAATTCTGATTCTTAAAGGCTGCCCGCGGCTCCCCGAGAGTTTCATGTCGGTCTTCTGATGGCTGATGGAATCATGAGGCCTGAAGTGCGACCGCGGCTTCAAATTGTATTTTCAACTTCGTCCAAAATTAATTATGTTGCTGCCAAGTGCTGAAAATTAATCACCTTTTCTATGTTTAACGGATGACGCAAGGCGGCATTACACGGGATCGAATCGGATCGGATCAGATGGGATCCCGAAACTGGGTACGCATCATTATCCAGCTGTAAGTTGGAGAGACCAGGTGGAGAAGCCTTCGATTATGGACACACTGAAAGAAATATTCCATTATATATAGTATTTAGGTAATGATTCCTTAATAAACAACCGACTTGATACCTAATAGGGGTTTTATTGGGAATTTTTTTGTTGATTAGCGTATTTTTATGTAGAATATTTAATATATATTATATTAATATTCTGCTTTTCATTTATTAGAGACACTTTATTACATGCGTAAAAATAATGAAGCATAACATAAAATACTGAATTTTATTTTGTTTCTGAAGTAGCTCTTAATTATCTTGTCTTACAATCTTGATAGAAAGATTTTAAAAACAGATTTATTTATACATTTTAGGGTCTTTATTTAATCTATTGAAATATTATTTTCATTTCTCAATGTCATTGATTTCTTCTTATTTTTTTCTCTGTGTAAAAACTATACCTTAAATTTCTTGTAATTAACTTCGGACAAGGTAACAATCAGTGTACCTTAAAAATCATGAAGTGAGAATTAGATAATAATAGAACAATTTTTGTTGCCAAGCAAACAAACATATTTAAATTTACAAAAAAATATCCTCAATTATGATTAATTACAGACTAATTAAGAATATTCTGAGTAGTTTTTCTTAGTGCAGGAAAAACCACAATTTTTGATGGTAATAATTGCCCAAGAAGCGGGTGGCTGGAAGATCGGATCATTGAACTCCGAGCTGAACCCACTCACTCGCTTTGCATACGAGCCACAAGCCACAAGCCGGCGAAATTCGCACAGACCCCGTTGAAAATTTATTTGTGTAATCAGCGGGCAGCGTTTTGAATGCCCTGGCGGTCCCCGTTAATTTTATGCCGCGCTCCTCCGGAGAGTTTGATCCGAAAGTTTGCCATAAATTATTTTAATTTAATGCTACTTGCAGCCATTTTCGAGCGGGCATTGGGCTCACTTAAGCGAGCTAATTTGGCCAGGAGAAGTGCACTGATTTATGGGGCTTTCTATTGGCCGCGAAGGGGATGAGATTGGGTCAAGAGCCGCGAGCCGAGAGCCGAGCTCTTGTGAGGTCCGCATAAATCCAAAAGTGACCTACAGCTGACCAAAAATAAACACACACACCGAACAATGGACTGCCTACCTTTGATTTAGGAGTCTGCTGGCAAATATTGACATTGATTGGCGAATTTGAGCATTACCTCGAGCGGGGAGCCGCCTTATAATCATAACAAAACCACACGGATCGGTGTCTTACACACTTGAAGATTGTTTGCCAGCCAGGTCACATTGATCGTTGGATGTTCGTGATTTGGCCAAAACGGATGGGCTCACCTCTATATGCAGGCGACTGGCCAAGTGAAACAATAGATTTTGCTTTATTTCTATTTTGATTTCAGCTGATTGGATTTGCATGAGAATCGAATCTAAATGATTGCATAAATTTATGTCGACAATTCATTTTGCCCATGTGTGTATTTCGGAGCCTCTCTCGCTCCGAATCGGTGTGTCTTTATGGGTGTCTATTTCTATTGAGCTCTGAACTAGTTTTCTTTCCGCGTCCCCTAATGCTTTATATACATTAAAAACTTTTCCATCAAATCGGGCGATTAAGGCTTGAATTTATTTGCACGTGTGGTGGTTATGTTAATATATTTTACAGAAGTTCTTTTATTTACGAGGCCAACAAACCTTTGAAGTTGATAAATATTTCGAGTTGAATACACTTCCCTGAAGACCAGTGTAAAGTTTGCAAAGAGCTTATTTCTGAAAGCTTGGCCTGAACTGAAGTATAAAATATTCGACAAACTTGAAAGCAACTCGAGGCGAGCTCAGGGCGGAAACGGAAGCGAACTCCATTTTGGAATGCCTGAAAGTAGGCAACATAAATAAGACGCCCTTTTTCGACTGCTCTTGTAGCAACTGCTGCTAAGTATAGTTTAATAAAATTATTTTAGGTATGGGTTTTTACTTCACTCAAAACTCAAACGAGTGCTTGGGCTTCTGGTAGTGATAGCCATCCTCCCGGTAATCGGTGTCGTGCTCCGAAGCGGAAGTTCCCTGATCCAGGCTGCCACTCTTCGAACTGCGCCTGTGGGACCGGTGTTTCTTGGGAGCCACCACATAGGTAGACCGCTGGTTAGTGGCCGCGAAGCCCAGGAAACCGGGCTCCACCTCGTCATCCGCATCGTCGTCAACGGGCACCAAGACGGAACGCTGGTTGGGGTTGACAGACACCAAGGCTCCGTGATGACCATGATGCGGATGGCTGTAGAAGTTGCCGTCGATGATGTTGGTGTCCTGCTGGTTGCCCAAGGCATTGGAGGGTCCCTGCAGATGCGGCTGTCCAAATACGTTGCCGTTGAGCACATTCAGTCCCTGGTAGTTGGAGCGACTCGGCAGACGCCGACGATTGTTGAGGCGCGGCACCTGTCCCGCAGCCAGCTGGGCACCCACCGAAGGGTCGAACAGGCTCTGATTGGGGTCCACATTGGCCTGGGCGCCCAGCTGAGCTCCAAGAGGAGGATTGGGTCTCTGGTTGGGTACTCCCTGAGCTGCTCCCAGTTGGGCCCCCAAAGCGGGATCAAAAGGAGCACTAAATTGCAAGTTTGGGTCAAATTGGTTTTGCAGGGGAGCCACTGGAGCAGGAGCTGGAGCCACTGGTCTCTGGGCCACTGGTGCTTGGCCAGCCCCAAAGTTGGGATCAAAGGGGGCACCGGGAGCAGCTGGAAGCTGCGCTCCGAGGGACGGATCAAATCCTTGTCCCGCGCCCAGTTGAGCTCCTCCAGCAACGTTTCCTACAGCTCCCAGCTGGGCGCCCAGCGAGGGATTGATGAAGAAGTTGTTCCGCTTGCCACCGTGTCCTCCGTAGCCGCCTGGTCGGAATGGAGGACGTTGTCCATTGCCCTGAACAGCCAGTTGGCCAGCGGGAACAGGAGCAGGCTGATTGGTTGGGAAATTACCGGCACCGGGAGCCAGGGCACTAGCTGGGAGCTGAGCTCCCAGAGGATCGGAGGGACCGCAGCCGGGCGGGACATTGCCAGCCACCGCCTGACAGTTGGGCAGGAAACCCACTCCCGTGGGCAACTGAGCCCCGGTGGGAGCCTGAGCCCCGGTCGGTGCCTGAGCTCCTGCCGGCAAGTCGGGGCGGGAGAGGGAGTTCAGCTCCGAGTCCTGTGACTGCACGTTGATCTGGGTGTGAGTGTGGAATACCGAATTGGGAGCACTGGCGTACAGGATGCGACTGGGCCGGCGGCGGCGGTAGACCACCTGCGTGGCAGCCGGAGTGAACAGATCCCGGTTGTAGTCCGTGCGGACCTCCGGCTGACTGTGCTTGTAGTGGATGTGCTGGGTCTTTACCTCCGGCTTCTTGTCGTAGTGGTGATAGTGGTCCACGCGCTGCTTCTTCGGCTCCTCGTGGTGGTGTTCCACATAATGGTGCTCCTTGTGGTGCGGCTCCTCATGCTGATCCTCCTTGTGGTAGACCACTCGTTCGCTGGTGTGCCTCTCCTTCTTGTAGAAGGGTTCATGTTCCTCCTCTGGGGGAAGGTAATGCGACTCCTCATCCTCGCCATCGTGCTCCTTGGAACGGTGATGGCCGTGGTGCTTGCGGTGTTTCACATGGGAAACATCAGCCAGGCAGGAAACCGCCCAAAGGCTCAACAGCAGGATCAAGAAGAGTTTCTAAAGGACAAATAAAACAATTCAGATCTCCAGACTTGACGTTGAATGCTCACCATTGCTCAAGTGCCAGTGACTGGATTCTTCTGCAAATGCATCTTTTATACTCTCTCTAGAACCCTGCAATGCAATCGATTATCCCCACTTATCGAGCCCCCAAAAATTAAACCGAAATCGAAAGCGAAACCAGTTGTCGAGCGTGAGAAATTGACTCGGCTCTTTATGTGACCCATTTGTTCCTTTTGAATAGCCGCAAATTGGATTCTAATGAATATTCCAAAGCACAACGAAAGTGTCCGTAAATTTGTCAGATCAAAGCGCTTAAATTTATCGGCCTACTTGTTCTGCACACGCCGTCGATAACGAATGGGGTCTTTGATCTTACTTGGAGTGCAAGTCAAGGTACTCTTAATATTTTACCGGGTTTATAGCCAGTCTCTAGACATATATATATATATTATTTACAGTTTGTGAAATAAATCATTAAAGGAAATACTATTCTGAATTGCATTACTCGCTCTTTCCCATTTCCTTAAACTTAAAAATTCTATAAAAAGATATGTTAATTTATATGAATGCAAACAGTTTCCGACTAGAGCTCAGCATATGTTTACCTGAATCTAAAGTTATATTATGCTCGATTAACGGTGGCTCAACTTGAGGATGAAATCATCTTATTTTTGGGTCAATCACTCGTGAACTGCATTCCAGTGTTGAGCAAACTAATAATATTCATTAATTATGATTAGAGGTTGAAGTTTTCTTTGTGCTTGGCTTTGTCTTCTTTAGCTATACTTCTCATATTATTCTATTCTTCTCTTGGGCTTCTCTATAATTCTTAATTATCATATTATCATTTTAATGTGCTTCTTGCTCAGCCTTTATGGTTGTCGCATAATCCATTGTTGAATAAAACTACACAATTTAATTCGTTTTTTTGCGATTTTATTGCTGTCGTTTCGTCATTATCGTTAGTTTTTTAAGCGCGGTGCCTGTAGACACGGCGACGGACGGTCTTGTACTTGTATCCCTGCTGGCTGGCGGCGGGCTGGTGGTAGTCGTAGCCAGAGGAGACTGCAGCTGGGGCGGAAGCGGCGGCCTCGAAAGCGGGACCGGAAGCCTCGAAGGCGGGCGCTGGGGCAGGAGCGAAGGACTGAACGGGAGCTGGCGCTGGGGCGGGAGCAAAGGACTGGACGGGAGCAGAGGCGGCCACATGGTGGTGCACTGGAGCGGGGGCTGGGGCGTGGTGGTGCACCTGGGGTGCTGGTGGCACATAGGTCCTGGCAGGGGCGGGAGCGGACTCAGCAGCGTGGAAGACAGGAGCGGGGGCAGCCACTGGTGCGGGGGCGGGAGCAAAGGTCTGGACGGGAGCGGGAGCAGAGGCAGCGGCATGGTGGACTGGAGCTGGGGGCACATAGGTCCTCACGGGGGCAGGAGCAGAGGCAGCCTGGTGGAAGACGGGAGCGGGAGCGGGAGCGGGGGCAGCCACTGGAGCGGGAGCAGGAGCAAAGGACTGGACGGGAGCGGGAGCAGAGGCAGCGGCATGGTGGACCGGTGCTGGGGGCACGTAGGTCCTCACGGGAGCTGGAGCAGACTCAGCGGCGTGGAAGACCGGAGCTGGTGCTGGGGCAGGGGCAGGAGCAAAGGACTGGACCGGAGCAGGAGCAGAGGCGGCAGCATGGTGGACTGGAGCTGGGGGCACATAGGTCCTCACGGGGGCAGGTGCCGAGGCAGCAGGAGCGTTGTAGTTGTAGCCAGAGTCGGCGGCCACGCAGCCAGCCAGAGCCAGAGCCAAGATAAAGAATTTCTGCCGGAGGGAAACAGAAACAGAAAGTGAAATGTAGCCGAGGAACAGCCAGGATAATCCACAGATCCTTACCATTTTCGAAGATCTGCTTGCTTTAGGTTGAGCGAATCGAATAATATCTTCTGGCCGCAGCTCCTGTACTTTTATACGAGTCGCCGGATTCGCGGCTCCAAACGGAAGTGCGGCGTATCATAAATCAACGAAACGTTTTTCGCGTCGAAAATTTGTTTAATTAGGCAAACAGATACCTCGGCCGGCGCAGATGTGGCTTGTTTTTATCAGCTAGGTACGCCTCGCTCTGTGGATTAAAAACTCTCATTTTTTCTAGCTGTCCGCCGGGCATAAATATTCATAAGAATGGCCATATCACAGCTTTATTTTACTTTTTGGCCAGGCAAAAATGATCGCAAACCTGATAGTTTAGTTTCGACCCAAAGCTGTTTGTGGTCTCAGCTGAGATTTTTTCATCTCTCAGCGCTGTCCGAGAGTAAAATGCTTATTGCCTTAATGGAAACAGTAGCTTCGGTGGCTCTTGGGATAGATTAATAAGGTAATCCAGGCCAAAATGTGTATGACACTTAGCTGGCCATAAACTATCTCAGTCAGCCGTAACCCAGGCCACCGAATCCGAAGAGCGGCTTGAGCTAATGACTTAATGTTCCGCTAAATGGATTGATTGACTGTTTGATTAATTGCCAGCGAAGCCTCAAGATCGTTGAAATTCGCTTAAATGTCTTGGTGCCTCGAATGTTTCCTCTCGGGGTTAATGGCATCTGAGGCCCTTCTTAACATAATAAACATAATTCTATCCGATCTAAGTTACCGCCCTCAAAATACACAAAGACCTTTGTTAATCTTTCTGAGCTTTCTTTATTGTCTCGCGACTGATTCGGGAATATGCAAATGCCATTCGGTCACACATTTAAATAGACGTATTAAATGTATTTTTGCATTTCTTTGAATTAGCATCAGAATATAGTTGGCGGCGTGGGTTAAACCACACCACAAACCAGTCGGGTTTAGAAATGTCGCTTGGCCTGGGACTTTGTAGTGGACGATGATGATGCAGCACTCACTGGGGCGGCAGATAGGTGTTCCTGGGGGCCACCACTTGGGGCGGAAGGTAGGTGTTTACCGGGGGCGGCAGGTAGGTGTTCTGGGGTGCAGCCACCTGGATCACCTGGGGAGCTGGTCGGGACACCACTCTGGCGGCGGGACGAGAGATGGTCACTGCGTGTGGCACCACCCGCGGAGCTGGCGGCAGATACGTGCGCTGTGGCACCACCACGGGCTGGACCACCGGGCGATGGACGATCTGGGGCTGAACATGAACCCTCGGAACGGACACCACTCTGGGGGCCGGTGGCAAGTAGGTGCGCTGTGGCTGAAGCACCTGCGGTGGCAAGTAGGTCCTGGACAGGGAGGTGGCACCCACCACTCCCATAAGAGCAACTGCGAAAGCCAGGAATAGAACGCGCTGTCAAGAGAAAACAACTTTCCTTTAATCCTTGATGCTTAATAATAAATTTAAGTCCAATTTGGAACGAAGCCCACCGCCATGTTGATCACTCAAAGTCGAACAATTAAACTGTTTTTTTGCCAGCGGAACATTTGGTATTTATACGACGTTTCTGGAAGAACCCCGAAAGATATACATAGTCGAAGTATATAAAATAATAACAGAATCACTGGATCATTTGCATATGTTTGGCATTGTTTTGCGAGGCGTCTGGCGAGATGACATTACGACTGACGCTCATAAATAAGATCAGGTAATTCGGGCGCGGGCTACTTGTCTGCAATAAAGCAATCAGACGCATCAATATGAGTTAGAATTCTTCCAAGTTTACCAGTCCGTAAAATTTACCTGGTCAGATGCTTTCACTTTTTATGTGATTATGAGCTAAACAATAAGTACCAGTGCTTCGGTAGCCAAGTGGATTCTAAAATACTCTATAGAAAACTTAACTTATTTTTTATACAGAACCCATACGTAAATCTAAATAGCATGAATTTCAATTCATTTTTGATGTGCTAGTTATTACCTTTTATTACTGTTACTTTATTAACTTATTAGCAAATATTCTCATTTTTAGGGTATCAACTGATGAAATTAATTACCTTACTTTTAATTTGATTATTTCTCACCAACACGTCGCTTTGTTCAAGTTCATAAATAAACGAGTTTCTGGTGCGACTACTTTTGTCTTACAAAAAGATGTAACACATTCGTGTTGGTAATTCTGAAGAACTTGTAACCTAAATGTCACAAATAAGTTATTATAAAGGCTTTTCTTAGACTTCTGAGAAGATTTGCGTAAGAAAAAAAAAATTGTAGGTAAGAAGTCTATTTATTTTTGGCTTATCTGATCTGAGTCACTGGATATATTATATGAAATAAGTAAAAATTTGCAGATAATCTTCGGACTATTCTCGGAACAAAAAATGTTAAAATTCATTCATATAATTTGATACATGGTCATTATGAACTATTTTAAAATTGTCGTTTTAATTTTTTGAATATCGGGCTACTATATCATATACATAGTTGTCATATAACGATCAGTAAAAATGAAACGCAATTTTTTCCCAATATTGATAGATAGCTAGTTGAGCATCTCTGGTGCCAAATAAGATTAATTGTCTCAATATTGCAGTATAGCTAAATGAGCATCTATGGTGTCCCAAAATTGGAATATAGCTAAATGAAAATTTCTGGTGCAAAGGAAATGCTTTTTTATCCCAATTGTCACAATATTTTTATATAGCTTTATGAGAATCTCTGGTGCCAAGTGAGAAGCCTTTTTGACCCAACAATGCAATAAAGCTAGTTGAGCATCTTTGGTGAAAATTGAGAAGTCAAGTAACGGCTTGACTTTTTTGTGACAGCGGATTTTCGTTCTCTCCGTACTAGGCTTTAACTTATATGGCGTGAACTAATTGCAGGGTATTAAAATTTCAGTTAAAGCCTTACCTAGCAGTGAAAGAGTCATTTCCGACCATATAAATCATATATTCTCTTGATCAGCTTTAAAAGACCCTTTTTTAAATTTCAAATTTTCAGAACATAAAATTTAATATGCATATTTATTAATCTTATAAAACGTAGCAAATAAAAGCTTTTCGAATTGAAATCAATGATTTTTTTCCTTAGGATGATTTTCTTGATTCATTTTCAAGGGTATACAAACTTCAGCTTCCCAAACTTAGCTTTCTTTCTGGTTTATAAAAATAATTTTATTAGATTATTAAAAGCAATTTTCAATTTTCTATCTAAATCTGATTGAAGTTTTTATCTACGTTTATGCATAATATAATATTGTTATCGACTGCTCATTAATACCGTGATCCGGTGCTACTTTAAATCGTGAACTGCGGTCAGTGCCATATTGGCCTTAACAGTCATGGCACAGCCGAGACACAAACCCGCTCTGTTAGCCACAACGGTTGCGTCAAAGCTGCTGTTGAATTATACTTCGAATTTATGTGCTCTTAATGCAGATTTATTCAGGCAGAAAGAAATTTTGTTGTATTTTTAATGAACCTTAGAGTTTTGTTTTTGTGTTTTCGGATTTATTACTATTATTTTTTCTTTGTTTATTCGTTGGAATAGAATATGTTTAAAAAATTGCCAAAGTGGCCAAACATGCAGTAAATATTCGCGTGTAGTTAGCGGGCTGTGTTAACGCGGCTTCCGTTGCCTGAAAGCTAATTGATGCCCACATTTGTGGTATCTCTCTCTCCGTTTGAAGATTGATGTCTGGCATTATGCTTGGATTGATAAACAGTTTTTGAAATTATTATTTTATTTGCATGCATCGGCGGCTGGAATTCGAACTTGACTTCGGTTTCGGTTTGGGTTTGTTTTTGGGGCTTAGACTTCAGTTTTGTCTGGAGGGAGCTCTCAGTAAGAATAGAACAAACTTGTTCTTAATTATGCCTAATGTGAAATTTATAAACACTAAATTCTAAGGCATTCACCAAACTAATTGAACCGGTTTCGGGTTCGGGATCGAATCCGATAGGTTCTGCAATTTCCGATCCCCGTCATCCGAATCCGAATCCGAATCCGACGCACGCGTGTTTAGCGGTGCACATATTTGGCTATTTCAACAAAACGCCGAACAAATACGTTGTGCGATGATATATATTATTCTATATATACAAAAACAAATATATGTATATATATTTGTGGTGAGGACAGATCGCAAACTCGTTTACCGTTGTGTGGCATTTACTCAAGATCCATCTAATTAAACCGCAAGCCATAATTTCGGATGAAGTAATCAGAGCTAATCTTTAATATTAGGTGATGGCCTGGCGACAATGGCCTGAGAACCCATTTGAATGCCGGAAACTGATCTTTGATCTGACTCAGGTCAAAACACACATCAAATTCCGACAAATTGGCCCGCAAAATGAGTCGCTAAAAGCCATTCGCAAATGAGCCATCTCGGGTTTCCAGTGACTATGGCGTAACATTTAACGACCGCTTGATTGACGACTTAGTTCGAACAATGACGTATCGAGTCACTGTCCTACAGGGGTTATGCTTATAAAATGTTAATTTACTTCTTCACAAGGGAATACCTCAATCTGGTCAATAGGGGTTTCGAGCAACGTAAGCTGGCTTTTTATTTATGATTTAAGCAATGCTTTAAGCCCTTTTAACGCGGTTCTTTTTTGTTTAAGTGTCACTTTTTTCTCCTAACAAAACCCCTAACTTGTTGGCTAGTGTACTACGTCTTAATTCATCTTCTAAAACCCGATTTTACCGATAAAAGATCTGCCCTATCGATTGCGTAACAAATTTGACGAAATGGAAATTAAGCGAAAAATCCCCTTAAATTCTAAAAAAAGAACAGCATAAATTAAATAATTGCGCCAACGGTCAACGATCGACCTAGCCATGTTTGGTGGGAATTCTTGGTATTCAGCCATCTTGAACGTCATAAGCGAACACGCAGCTTTCGGAAGAGGATAATAATGGATGAATTTGCGACGCGAAGCAATTAACACGGCAATCTGAAGAGAAAGATTATGGTTGCAAATTTAAATTGATTAAATTTGAATTTCAACTTGAATCTCGATTGTATAACAATCGGGTTTTCAACGGGGGAAAGGAATTCAAATGACGGCCATTAAAAATCAGTTTAAGAGTGCACGTTCCGATTGCGTAAATCGAATTACCAACGCGAACCCGGCCTGGACTCGACCAGTGGGTCAAGATGAAGGGAATTGTGGTTGTGCTTGCCGCAAGCCAAGGCAAAGGTCATTGCAGATTTTGGGGGAAACTGCAGGGAAACCAGTTGCCGTCTGATTCATCCAGCTGGATCGCTGTACAGCGCTGGATGATGCTGCGTGAAGGTTGCCGGTGCCCTTGGGTGAGTAATTGCCATAACTCCAGGGGAGGAGTTAATTCGCTGCCACACGCCGCACCGTTCAGGCGGAACTTTGGAGAATTTATGCAAATCCCCGAATGCCCTCATAAATAAAACATTCCGAAGTAGTTTTATTATAGAACCACAGATAGATGCGAAATTAATTTATGTCTCTCGTCGCGCTAACCAGCCCGAGTACCCTCACCCGCGGCTCTAAACTAGATTTATGCGCGGGATCAGCTAAAGAGTGCCATTGTCTATGTCGTTAAGTGCGAAGTGGTTCCATCATCGCGATAGGCCGACAAATTGGCATCGCAGCGCAGCGTTATCGATCACCGAAAAATATTTCAGAATATTTATCGAGCCCATGCGGGACCTCCATCCCGCGGTTCTTCCCCTTCTTCCCCAAAGACGTCACCCTTATGATCTCCAGAGTCTAACCCCGTCTTTCTTGGCATATGATTATCACACGTTTACCTGTTCTCCCCAAAGATAGCTCCCATATGATCCCCATATTTCACCGGTTTTTCTTGAATTCAAATTAAACTCTGCTGCTTTTTATATTAGCTTTGGCTCTGCTGCTCAGACAGTTGTCTCTGCTCTTAAGTTATCATATATTTTAAAGTTGGCGATTTGCTTTCTTTGGCCGTGGCTTATGATTTTTATTAGATTCAAGCTCATTTACGTTGGTTGTTCCAACGCTGGCCAAAATCGGAATTTGTTGTGGCCGAGAAGGTATATCGCCTGGAATCTGGACAATAAGTTTATGGGTGTCGTTCTGGTGGCGAGAAGCGCGACAAGCAACCAGCCAACGGCGGCGACGTCAGCCACGACAGCCGGTTAACCAACCCAAGCAGGTTCTGTTTAGTTTTCGGGGCTCTGCCGAGAAGCTTCTGCCGCTCAGCACCACCGCACCGCCATCCTGAGCCGCTGAACTATAAATAATGTAGACCCGAGCAGAAGCGGCACAGTCACAACTCTGCATCCGTGGTGTGGATTTGGTTCTGAGCAAAATGGTAAGCTAACACAGAGGATCGAGGATCGAGGATCGAGGCTTCCCCAAGCCCAGTCGGTGGTGGATACGAAAACCGCACTGGGACCCTGGGCACTTTGGAATATGCCGAGGCAACGACTACAGTCCAGTGTTCCGCGTTCTCTGTTCCCAGAAACTCCTCATCGCCTTCGCCCTGGTGGCCGTGGCCAGCGCCGACGTGTCGCACCTGTTCTCGCACAGCAACAACCTCCAAGAGGATGGCTACCACTACGGAGCTCCCTCGGAGCCCTTCCCTGTGATCGATCTGCCGGTGCCCCACGAGACTGCCCCCGCACCGGTGGTTGTCTACAAGCCCCAGCCCACTCCTCCTCGTCCCGTCTACACCGCTCCCCCGGTGGTGTACAAGCCACAGCCCACGCCGCGTCCCGTGTACACCGCTCCTCCAGCAGGTGTGCTGAAGGATGATGGCTACCACTACGGTGAGCCTTCCATTCCCTTCCCCGTGACCGTGCCCCCACCAGTGTACGTGCCCCCACCCACGAAGAAGGTGGTGTACGTGCCACCCCCACCACCACCAGCACCCAAGGTTGAGTACCTGCCTCCCCCACCCACCAAGAAGGTTGTGTATGTGCCACCCCCACCACCACCACCACCAACCAAGAAGTACGTGCCTCCCCCACCACCACCACCACCACCAACCAAGAAGTACGTGCCTCCCCCACCACCACCGCCACCACCGACCAAGAAGGTTGTCTACACCCCACCCCCAGTGGGCATCCTTAAGGACGACGGCTACCACTACGGAGAGCCCTCCATTCCCTTCCCCGTGACCGTGCCCCCACCAGTGTACGTTCCCCCACCCACGAAAAAGGTGGTTTACGTGCCACCCCCACCACCACCGGCACCCAAGGTTGAGTACCTGCCTCCCCCACCCACCAAGAAGGTTGTGTATGTGCCACCTCCACCACCACCAACCAAGAAGGTCGTCTACGTCCCACCCCCACCACCACCAACCAAGAAGGTCGTCTACACCCCACCCCCAGTGGGCGTCCTCAAGGACGACGGCTACCACTACGGTGAGCCCTCCATTCCCTTCCCCGTGACCGTGCCCCCACCAGTGTACGTTCCCCCACCCACGAAAAAGGTGGTTTACGTGCCACCCCCACCACCACCGGCACCCAAGGTTGAGTACCTGCCTCCCCACCCACCAAGAAGGTTGTGTATGTGCCACCTCCACCACCACCAACCAAGAAGGTCGTCTACGTCCCACCCCCACCACCAACCAAGAAGGTCGTCTACGTCCCACCCCCACCACCACCACCAACCAAGAGGGTCGTGTACACGCCGCCACCAGCACCCAAGGTCGAGTACCTGCCCCCCGCGGAGAAGGGCTACAGCTACCCCAACAACCCCCAGCCCTCGTTCCACTTCTAGGCCGATCGAGCCCTTTGTAAATACACAGATTAAGTATTAGCCATATTTGTGAACGAATTGTGAATGAGTGGTTCGGCCTTTCGCAGGAAAGCCGAATCCACTTGATAAACTGTCAATATAAAAATCAAGCGATTTTAAGGTTCTGTCTTTTCAATTCTGATATTTCAGTAGTTCTGGATCTGGGAGTTTCTGATCTCAAACCTTGTGAGAACAAAGGAACAACTCCTTTTGTATTGGAAATAGTTACTGTATTTATTGGATATGAAATAACGTGAATATCAGGCCAGGGAAAGTGTAAAATTTAAATTTAAATTAGCAAATTGCGTCATTTCTATAGTCACAACGAAATGCTAATTTGGAAATTTATGAAATTTCAAGGCTACACTCATTTGAAATTGTATAAGCATTAACGAAAGAGGTTTAGTCCATTTAATTAAGAGCGCATTTCATTAAATATTTCTTAGATTTATATAAAATCAATATCACTTAGAAGAATTTATTCAAATTTACCTGTTTGCCGTTACTAAGATTTTGCTATGATTTTAACTTTGAGATATTATGAAATGGTTCTTAAACTTTAAACAGGTAAAAATAATGCAAAAATATGGGCATAAATTGCATAACATTCCTACTTATTGCGTAAAGGATAGATAAATAATAAGTGGTCACATACTTAAGTCCTTGGACATTTTTATAAGGATGGGTTGTATTTAATTTTTTGGTACAAACTAATTTTTATTAAGGCATTTAAATTTAAGTGGGAAAGGGAAATGTTTTTAGCATTTTAAGCTATTCTTTTATTTAATAATTTATATCAAATTCCACAGACCGCCCGTACTTATGCTATATATTTATATAATTTACAAAGACTCCTAAAAGTAAACCAGCTTAAAGTAAGTTTCGGGTAAAAACTTCACTTCCTTAAAATGCAATCAATCATCTTTTCGCAAATTTGAAACGGGATGACAGAACAATTATCACAGTTTAATAATAGACAATATTTGGGTATTAAAAATAGTGTTATAAGTATATTGAGTTTATTCATTACTTATTAATGAGTTAGTAAATAACTCTGGCAAGATATCGAATTTCTAAGAAGGCGGAAAAAATCAATTAAAATGTTTGACTTGAGCCGGATCAGTTTTTATTCATTGGAAGCTACAGTGAATTCCCACAATTAATTAAAGACTCTGTAAAGCTTGAATAATTATTTCTGTTATTAAAGTTCAATGGTTCGTGTTGAACTTGTTCCTCTTTTGTTCGGCTTTCTTCAGGTGATTGATATTAGAGGGTGTGTCTCTGAAATCCCGTTGCAAGTTCACAGCAGGTGGAATTCCAGCCAGACAAAACAACCTGAAGCTAATGCCATCAATCTTGCGATGTCCACTCAAAGGCGATGCTTCGTATAATCAAAATGTCGAGATTGGCATAGATAGATTGTGCGATCGTCGCCGGATCTGCAGCCGTAAAACGCCAATGAAACGGAAACGTGTTGAGGCGTCGCTTTTATGCGCTTCAAATGCTCGATGGATGGGGATCAAATCGGATCTCATTGGACCGGACAGGGCTGCATAATTGAATATGCTCGAAGAGCTACTTGTATCACGTGGATCTCACTGAACTAGAGATGGCAAAAACTTAGAGATATATCGGTATTAAGGCGATTAATGGGAGTCGACAGAAATATTAATATATTGATGGAAATACCTAGGGAATATTTTATTGTTAGAGTGGGTCGATATTATATTATAAAAATTGGGCAAACTTTGGTTTATCTTTTCATTACAATTTTGATTGATCTAAGGCTATATTACATACATTTTATACATTCGATTTCATACCGATAAATTCGATATTTCTTAACTGTTGAAAATATTTCGATTTGTGACTGTATTTTCAGGTATTTATCGTAAAAACCTATCGAAGTGTGATTTGCATCCCTAGGGCAAACACAGAGATCAGTCAGAATCATTAATTCGAATGCAAATCGCCGCGGAGCTGAGACAAAGGCAAACGCACTGACACTTGACCCCACAAAACAAGTCTTAGCCTTGGCAATGGCTATGTGGTTGTCGACGGAGTTGGCGATGGAGATAGAGATGTTGTAGCATTTTATGTGGTAGCAGTAGCACCGCTTCCACCATTTGGCCCAAGACATCGACCCATTGGATCTCTGTCTCTCCGCCGTTTTTGTTTGTTTGTTTATCTAGGGCCGCTCACTGAGTTTGGCTCCGTGTCTTGGCTTCAGCACCGTCATCACGATCGATCCGCTTTGGCGCAATTAATAAAGTGAGGCAAATGAGCCGAGCATATAGAAGTATGAATAGTATAAATAGTTTGGGCCCCAGCGCCGGCGCCTGCATTCGCTTGAGCAACACATCGCTGGAAGGCGACAACCATTACAGAGGCATTCTCAGCAGATCAGCGGTTCCCTATTCACGTCAAATTCCATCTACAGATCATCATGGTAAGCTTACCAGCAGCATATGGATAAATACAGAAAGAATTACTCAAATTGGGTAGTGTTTTAAATCAAAAAATCTGCCTTATACTTAGATGTGTTTATTATTAAAAGAAGCTTCCATAAAATGCTCACAATTAGCCAAATTATCAATGCTGTTTTAGATCACGCTTTCAGCAAACACTTTACTAAAATATTCATATTTAAAGAAAAGAATAACTTAGATTTGGTTATAAATTAGCCAATTATTGATATGCATACATATAGCTCCATAATTTTCATTTTTGCAATATGAAGATTTAAAAAGGAATAAATTATTTATTAGAATATTAATCACGAAACCCAATTCATAATCTGATTATAACTTATTGAGCTGGACAGCCTTTTTAAGAACAGAATATCGATTGTCAGGAAGCTGAATGGTAGAATTTATTATGCAGTATTCTTTATCAATCATATTTATTTAACTAATTAATTATAATTTCCACTTGCAGCGTCTTACGATGATCGGCCTCCTCCTTCTGGCAATCTGCCTTTCCGCCCGAGCTGATGTCTCCCAGCTGGTGAGATCTGGCAATGGATTTGTGGACGATGTTCCCAAGGTCACAGAGCTGGAACTGGAGGTTAGCAACGAGTTCCCCACCGGCGAGGAGTTCCCCCAGGATGCCATTCCAGTGGCGCCCTCCGACGCAGAACTTGGCCTGGCCGAGGAGGCTGAGGAGCCAGCAGAACCAGCACCAGTAGCCGCCGCCTCCTCTTCCTCCGCCTCCAGATCTAGCAGCATTCCCGCCAAGGGCAGCAGCAGTGCCCATGGATACAAGTACCAGGTGCCCAGCCGGCGCTTCAAGAGCTAAACACCCCGCCCAGCAGTTCGAATTTGTACCAAAGTCTCGTAAAGATAATAAAAATAAAAATAAAATCTAACCCAGAGATCTAGCTGCGTTCCTTTCACCAATGGCCCTTGGACAGGGCTTAGGCCAAACACAGAGGTTGCCTTGGACTTGGCTTAGAACGAGATTCACCGTGGCTCTTGGCTGGAACTCCATAAAACCAAGCAGCAAAATGTCTCGCTGCTTGAGTAAATATCTCTAAGCCAAACCGGTTGAGGACTCACGAAATTTGCACACATTCGCGCTCATCTGCCATTAAAACTGAGGCCTAGCTGGAGATCAGCGAGATTAATGCCCATAAAGAACGACAATTAATTTCATAATCGGCATAAATTTCGCTCATTTTTGCCGAAATCCGAGCAGAAACGCGGATGGTTCGGTTCAGCACACGCATCAAATTTCAGCACTTGACAATCGATCTTCGGAGATCGCCGATGCTCTCTGGTTCAACAACCCGCCTGCGAATGGGTTTTGTGGTGGTATTTCTTATTTTTTTGGCCACCGACGAAACTAAAAGTGATAGTTGAACCTAGACCAGTATCGTCTGTTTGTTTATACAATCGCGGCAAGAGACGCTAATCCAACTAATTAGTTGATTAAACGCTGCCGTTAAAGTGATGGGATTTTTTTTAAGAGTTAGGGACATCACTTTAAATTTATTCATAGTTCTGTAAACACATTCTTAGAGCCTGACACTTATATGGGTAAATAGTTGTTTTTATAAATATTTATATTGTAAAGACAGAGAAGGGAATAGTTATAATAAACTATAAAAAAGGAATGGTAAATGATATATGCAATATCATTAAGAAATTTTAAACATTTTTCCTTTAATTGTACAAATTAATAAACCTAACTTAAACCAGCACATAAAATGTTTCTAAAGTAAAATTAATAAATTGTTCACTTAGTTTTAATTTTGGTTGTAAATGTAAATATTAATGATCTTTTTGAGGGCATAAAATAGAGAACAATTTGGGATTTTATCTAGCCCGTTGTATCTTCAGAATGTTAATATCCCTTAAAAAAAAAAAATAAATAAAATATTACACACAATTTCTAATTCAATATGCAGACTTAATAACTTAGAAAAAATTTACGAACAAAATTTTTCAGATTGGAAAATTAACTCTTTTAGACATCGTTTTTTATTTATCTTAAACGATTGATTTAAACAATGCGAACTTTGTAGCTCTTCTCGAAGGCATTTGATATCATTTCAATTCACCATAAATATTTTAAGGCTACTTTGGATATAGTTACAAGAATTTTCATTTAGATGGAATGATCCAATTGCAAATTGCAAATTAAGGTTAAGGAGCTGATTTAAAATAAAAGTCGTTTTCGAACTTTTAACTTTGCAAAGATATTAAAATTACTTCAATATATACATTTGATGAAAATTATATTGTTCTTCCCCCGCTCTCTGTAATGTGTGAATACTTCTCCATCTTGTCCGCCTCTGCTGGAGATCCCCATTGATCTGTAACCGAATTGCTTCCGCAAGATCATGTCCCAGTCAGTATACCGTAGACAGCTTCATTGTTCGTCGCTGTCCATGAAACGTTGACCACTCAAACTGAAGCTCGGACTGAAACTTCTTGAGCTGCAAATGGCAGCGCGCGCCATAATTATTATAAATGAAGTCTAAATGATTTATGACAGCCAGCAGAGCACGCTTACAACGCTCCCAGCGGCGGAACTAAGTCTTCAGCTGCACGGCAAAAAAAAATTATGTATTTGTAAAATTTAAAAGGTAAAAACTTCAATATTTATAAGGGTCAGTCTACTTCGATCTGTGTGCATAAAAACTACAATTAAGTTGCCCTAAAATATTCAAAACGAATGGATTTAATTAAAAGCTAAAAAGTAATCATTTGCCTTTCAATAGACTAATTAAAATTGTTTTTGTTTTCTAAGTAACTTTATTAAAGAGGCCTGACCAAACTTTATTTATTTATTGAGTCAGCATGATCAGTTATTAACAATATTCAATGCAAAGAGAATTAGCTTATGGATATGCTACTCATATTATAAATTTACTATATACATTGGGCTTTTTGTTCGGTGCACGTCTTTTAAAGATTTATTTCTTAATTTAAAAATGTTATATCTTAATAGAAAGCTCAATTAGAAAGAAGGAATAATAAACATTTTGTAATAAACCTAAGTAGCTAAGGCTGCATCCACTTGTAGCTTTAGTTTTTAAATTTAAGCAAACAGTATATAAATATATAAATAAATATGTATCTTGAAGTAAACCCAATCAAATGAAATGTTAACTTTAGTAAAAACTGAACTCGATAGTTTGCATAATAATTAACACCTTAAATGTGTGTGCACGTCAATAAAGAGAGATTTTGAGTGAGTTGAGCGACATACCATAATAAATTTGTTAACCATTGGACTAGTCTCAATATTATTTGTCTAAAAATGTTTTCCGCTATAAACAATATGAAATTAGAGTTATAATAGTAATTAAAACTTAGTTTTAGCAGAAGACAACTATAAAGATTCTGATTTAAAATTAATATATGTATATACGATTATTGGTGTGATTTTTAATGGCAAAAATTCTCGACTTTTCTCAAAGTGCCTCGGCTTAGGGCCTGTCTTCCGTCGGAAGCAGAGGCTTAGTTTTCGGCTGAGTTTGGCACTTTAAACAATGATCTCCGTGGAAACAAGAGGCCGTGGCCAACTGGCCAAGTGGCCCGAGTGACGACGCCGATGAAAATGCTTACAGTGGAGACCCATAAAATCATAATGCCGAAACAATGACTCTCGCTGCTCCTCTGTCTTCTGTCCTCTGTCAACGCAGCAGAGCAGCATTGTGGCGCTAATCATTCATATAAACAACTCAGAGACAGCTGCAGATACAGATACAAATACAGATACAGATACGCGTTACGTTTACCGATACAAAGAATGCCGTGAGGCTAGCGGAGCGATATCGATTTAAATGATAATAATTGGCCTTTGAAGCCATGGACAGTGTCGAACTGTTTTAGAATTTTGACTATAAATAAACAGACTTCGGAGCGGACGGTCAATCATTTGCGGTTTAAGAGCTCAAGGTGTCAGACCTAGACGAGATCACAACGGACATGGTGAGTGTGGTCAGTTAGGGCTCGAAAATCGCCTGGATTTAACGATTTTCGGAATGATTTTATATTTCTGCTCCATTTTTGCAGAAGTTCTTCATTTTGGCCACTTGCCTGCTGGCTTACGCCGCCGGAGATGTGTCACATTTGCCATTGGAGCTCCTGGAGGAGCACCACGAGCACGGCTACGGCTATGACTACCCCAAGCCGGAGGTGCCCTTTGTGATTACCAGCACCACGGAGCCCCCACCACCGCCGCCGCCACCAACTTATCTGCCACCCAAGCCGGTGCCCACCTACCTGCCTCCCCCACCACCCACAACTACCACCACCACCACCACGACCACGACTACCACTACGCCTGCTCCCACTCCCGCTCCCACTTACCTGCCTCTTCCCCCTCCCACAACCACCACCACACCTGCTCCTACTCCCGCTCCCACCTACCTTCCTCCCCCACCACCTCCACCAAAGACCACTACTACCACCACGACAACTACTCCCGCTCCCACGCCTGTGCCCACCTACCTGCCACCTCCTCCTCCCCCCCAGCCAGAGCCTGAGCCAGAGCCCGATCATGGCTACCACTATGAAGCCCCAGCCGAGGCATTCAACTTCTAAGACAAAATAAGAGAAAAACCTATAAAAAAAAAGACAAAAAAAGATGCACCGCCCCACTGGACTGAACCCGCTGAAAATTTCCCCGGATGACTTTGTTTCGATCGTTCCACACTAGTCTAAGTTTTACATAAGTTAAAGCTAAACGTATCTCAAATAAATGCTGTTTTGTTAACCCCATTTGCATTGATATCGCCTCCATTTCGGATATTGGGACTGGATCGGGGCAAAGTGGTCCAGATGGCCGAGTCAATCACCGTCAATTGTCTGTGGGATTTCGTCGCTGGCCACTGCATATTCATGAGCCGCTTTGTTGGAGCAGCTAATTTGGCCGAAATGGCATTAATTGTTTGTTGGAGAGGAGATACCACACGCCGATAATTGGCCACCGTCAAGTTCAGGCCGAGAAAACCGAGAAAAGTGTGAAGAAAACCGAGCTCGAGGAAGCTGCTTCATTGATGGTATAAAAGCTGTGGCCATCTGCGATATTGACATTACTACCTGTTGTCGGCAAACGGCAGCAACATCAACCGGATAATCTCGTCGAGACCATGGTAAATAGCCAGAGGATTAGCTCGTGATCTTGTCCATCTAATTGGGTGTCTTTTCGTCTTGCAGAAAACCCTGATGATCCTGTTGGCTCTGGCCGCATTGGCCACTTGCGCTCGGGCGGATGTCTCGCACCTCTTTGGCGGAGGTCACCAGCACGACCATCACGACCACCATCACCACCACGAGCACGATCACCATGAGCACTACGATGCCCACTCCGCGCATTCCTCTCACTCTGCCGGACACGATCACCACGACCTGCACATCGATCTGCACTTCCAGCCGGAGCCGCACCATCACCACCATCATGTCCACGAGGCCAAGTTCGACATTCCCAGTGGATACAACTATGGGGCCCCGGAGAAGCCGCGCCAGAAGTACCTGCCACCCAAGGTCTCCCTGCCGCCGCCACCTCCTCCACCACCAGTGGTACCGAAGGCGAGCTATCTTCCTCCCTCGAAGCCGGAGGTGAAGTACCTGCCCCCTGAGCCCGTGGCCCCCAAGTATCTGCCGCCCAAGGTTGCTCCCAGCCTTCCTCCGCCACCACCTCCGCCAGTCCTGGCCCCCAAGCCCACCTATCTGCCTCCCAGGCAGCCGGAGACCAAGTATCTGCCTCCTTCCACACCCGAGGTGAAGTACCTGCCCCCAGCTCCTGCGGCCCGGTATCTGCCACCCAAGGTGGCGCCCAGCCTGCCGCCACCACCTCCTCCGCCACCAGTGGCGCCCAAGGGACTGTACCTGCCACCTGCCAAGCCGGTGGAGAAGTATCTGCCTCCCTCCAAGCCCGTCGAGAAGTACCTGCCGCCTCCCAGGCCCGTGGAGAAGTACCTGCCCCCCAAGCCAGAGCAGCAGTATCTGCCGCCAGCACAGCCCGAGGTGGACTTCCACATTCCCATTCCGTCCTACGCCCTGCCCCTGGGTCCAGCACCAAGCTCGCTGCCCGTGGAGAGCCACGATGTCGACGCAGGATACCACTACAAGCCACCACTTCGGCGCTTCCGGCACTAGGATCGCCCCAGCACCACACACAAACTTCCCCACCACCTCATAAGCCCAGCACCTGCATCTAGCTTTAAGCTGTACAAATTAAAAGCATTTTAAACCACAAAAACAAAGAGTTAATGGAGCGGTTAATTCCCTGATTCCCCCTAGAGACACGTTGCGACACTCCCGCTCTTTCGCCATCCTCAAGGTCAGAGCTATCGCCTCCAAATCGCTGTCACCCTGCCCCGAGGGATCCGTGTGGATTTCGATCTGACCCCCAAATCTAATTGCGGCCAATCAACCGGAGTAGCCGAGCAGCTTCGGCTTCGGTTTCGATTTTAGTTTTAGTTCGGCTTGATCATCACCTGCAGTGTCTATAATTACTGTCTTTGGGAATGAAAAATGATGCTCGGCTTTGGCTGTGGCTATGGATATATATAGGAATTGATTGCTTGGATGCGGCGTCTGTTACAGAAACCAAAATCGCTAATCGTCAATTGCAGCCGGCAGCTATGGAGCGACAGTTGACCTCTTTCAATGTTGCCCAGAGATCCCAGAGATGGGGCAAGTCGACCAAAGAAGAGCAAACTATTTTAAATAATTAAGCTTAACACGAATGGGAGATGCTCTCACTCAGAGGGTGACAGGGAAGTGAACGAGTTGCCTCTATGAACTCCTTATTAAACACAAAAGTAGACCTAACAAGATGTAGAGCTTGTTACTAAGAGATCTTTGATTGCTAATTTAGCATGTGTGGTCATTAAAATGTTCCTGGCTATAAAAGTAAGACAAAAAAGGATTAAAGATGCTATGTTTGGAATGATTTAGATAAAAAGCACGGAGTGTGGTCACTAAATTTGGTTATCAAACAAGAAAACTGAATAATTCAACTTTCAAACGCGCTTCAGAAGAGAGTAAAATTTATAAACTATACAGAAGAGCCTTGCTTACAAATATACTAATAAATAGGAGCAAATACAAGTTAAATCCTTTAAAATGTTATGAAATAAAAGAGTTTGCTTAGTAATTTATTAACTGTAACAATTTATATCCTCATTCGTTTACGACGTTAGGGAAATAAATCCTTACAGAACGAGTGATTATATATTTTGAAAAGAAATTAAAATGATTACTTAAACATATTGTTATTAAAGGACTCTAAGCTCTTTCTTAACTCCCGAAATCGCGATCGAATGGCCCCAAAAGTGCGCTCAACTTTAAATTCCGATCGTTGACTAATCAAAAACTATTTTAAATACTTGGCAAACGCAGCGGAGATCGTAAACCCCAACACGTTTATGGCTCCCAGCCAAAAAGAGATCTCCGACCGGGCCAAAAAACAAAAGCCAACGCAACGAGATGACTTCGAATTAAGAGATTTAATATAAAAAATTGAATGCCAATTCCCAATACCAATACCACTACCAATGCCAATGCCCGTGCCAATACCGGCTGTCAAAGGGGCGAGACCCCTAAACGCCGCTTGGCTGACAGGCTTAGACATATAGCGACCAGATCGCAGCCAGATCGTCTCTCGCGACGACAGCGTCGTTGGCGTTTTGGAAGCAATGGTAGTGGCGAGGCGAGACGGCTTTATAGCGGCCACTGGGTTCAGGTTCGGGTTCTCTAACTGTATAAATAAAGAAGCACTTGCCGGAAACTGTATCACTTGGGCAGAAGCAGTCGTCGCAGCAAGAACGTTCCCGCCACAAAATGGTATTTCCACGCTCTCAAGGATAATCATCTGGATGGATCTCACAATGGATATATATATTTATATATTTCAGAAACTCCTCCTCCTGGCAGTTTGCAGTTTGGCCCTGGCCGCCGCCGATGTCTCGCATCTCCTGGGGCACGACCACCACCACGATCACCACGATCACCACGATCATCATGAGCATCCTGGCTACAACTACGACCCGCCGAGCATCCCCTTCGACCTGCCCACTCCTGCTCTGGCCTATCTGCCTCCGGAGCCAGTGACCGAGCGCGTGATTGCCCCAGTTCCCAGCTATCTGCCGCCCAAGCCCGTGACCCAGCCTCCGCCAGTGTATCTGCCCCCCGCGACCGTGAAGCCCGAGGTGCCGGTAGTGAGGACCCCCAAGCCATCTTACCTGCCTCCCCCACCACCAGTGGTGAAGGTCAACCCACCCAAGCCCGCCTATCTGCCTCCTCCTCCTCCTGTGGTCCGAGTTGACCCACCCAAGCCAGCCTATCTGCCTCCTCCCCCACCAGTTGTGAGGGTTGACCCACCCAAGCCCGCCTATCTGCCACCTGTTCCTGCTCCCGCTCCCGTGGTCGAGCAGCCGCGCTATGTGGCTCCGTCGGTGCCCAGCTTCAAGATCCCGATCCCCTCCTACGCTGCTCCCCTGGAGGAGCCAGTGAACACTTACCTGCCGCCCCAGGAGATCGTGGAGCCCAAGAGCGAGGATGGCTATCACTATGACGCCCCTGCCCAGCCGTTCCTCTTCTAAGCGCCGATCATCCCTAGCCATTTGTTAGTTGTCTTCCAATGTCACGTGTATTTACCTGTAGTTATTTATTGTTTACCGAGTCTGCACTAAGAAACGAATAAAGCCTTGCACTGCCAAACGTAAAATGATTCTTTTATAAGCTAAATATTTTGGTAACAGAAAATTCCCAAGGGGCTCTGGGGAAAATCCGATGTCCCAGAGAGGCCAAGAACACGACCGCGAACTCGGCTCAAGTGCCACACACATAATTGCCGGCTAAAAATATCTGTGAACTCGGCAGAACAGTTTCATTCAGGGGTACTCTTTGATCTCTTCTTTTTGGGACTGAGTAATGCTCTGTATCCAATTCCGGCTTGATTTATTGACTCGCCAGAGAAACCCAAACAAAACCAACGTTGAGTAATTGAAGTGAGCAGCCATAACGGCCATAAGCTCTAATTTTATGGCCTGAGCTGTGGCTGAGCTCCAATAAACGACGGTTTTATAATTTATAACAATGCCTTAATTGCTCCAAGACAATCGCTGGCATTGTTGGAGGTGTGAATACAGATACACCCGCAGATCCCCCGCAGATTCTTAAGTCCGCCCACGGTGCCGTGAAAGTGAAACTAATGCGATCAGGAAGTTGAGTCCATATTTTTGTTGACTTTCGGTGCTGAAGAAGAACGTTTGTTGACAAAATGAATTGCTTTATGGAAATCGATTGCATGATCTAATGGCCGGCAATCCGTTCCTTCATCTCTGTCAGCAAATGCAAATTAATTAGTTTATTACGTTTATCTTTCGCTGGACGCCCAAGAATGATTTACCTAAGAGCTTTATCTACGGTTGTTGCTCTTAGAAGCGCCGTTTAAATAAATAAACACGGCCCATAAATTATCTCTCTCATCAACGGTTTTAGATTTTCGATTTTTAGTTTTTAGAAAGCAAAACTGATGACCCCAGTCGGCCAGGCAGTCGTCTAGCCTGTTTCTTATTCGTTTCGCATTCGCCACTAATGAAACCAACTATTTGTTTCCTCATTTGAGGCACGACATTTTCGTTGATGCATTATATACCAAATGCTAATTGGTGGCTGCTATTTTATCGGCTCGTTCTGGGCAGATCAGAACTATTTTCGTATTTCTTGTTATTTTTGTTTGACTTAAATGTGCATACTGTGCGTATGAGTTATATAAGGATGCAAATATTACTCATACGCACAGTTGCACATACAACCCGAGGAAAAATAAAAAAAATACTATGATATAAGGATACAGATATAACTGATTCGCAAATAGTAAAGATCCATTATTACAATTAAAGACCTTAATTTCTTACTGTGCGTATGAGTAATATCTGTATCCTAATATCTGTATCCTTATATTACTCATACGCACGATATGATTACAAAAAATTGAATTGTTAATAGTAAATACATTATCACAATTAAAACTCCTAATTTCGTATTATATTATACTGCGCGTTTGAGTAATATAAGGATACAGATATTACTCATACACGCAGTATGATATAACTCGAAATTAGGATTTTGAATTGTGGTAATGTATATTTACTATTAGCAATTAAATGTACTACAATTAATATACCAAATGCTAATACGCGGCTGCTTTTGACTTTTTCTGGGCAGATAAGTACAATTTAAATTTGGTTTATTATTAATGGGTAAATTTAAAAGCATTTATCAAAATATTACCTTTTAATGATGTTGTAACAATTCACTTATAAATTTCTATTTAAGACTGTTCTTTATAATTAAAATAAGTATTATGCTTCGTTTCATCGATTTCTATTTTTTGTTTGGCTATATTTGCAATAATTAATTTTGTTTCAAACTCAACATTTGTATAGCCTAATTTCAGGCGAAAAATATCAGAAATGCCCTATTTCAACTGAACCCGAAATATATGCCATGGAGACAATGTATAACAGTTTGTTTTATAAGCATGCAAGCTATGAAAAATCTGGCTAAAATCATCCTTTAATGTAGTAAATAAAACCAAGCCAAATTTATAACAACGATAGGGATTATTTGAGATTTATTTATTAGCATTTCAGTCTTTTAGTAATACTGCTCAGGTAAATTAATATAAATTTGTACAATCAATTAGAGTGTGATCTCAAGGAAACACTTCTTCATGGATCAACATTTCTTCCGTATAATAAATCAATTAATCAAATCAAACAGAACCACGCTTATTAGTTAGTAATTGACACCACAGTCTGTATCGAGGTGCGCTCTCGGTCAATGTAAATCTGTGTAATTAATTAACGAACAGCGAGGTCAAGGCGTATAAGTTCCACTTGACCCAGGGAATCCAAGAGAAATCCCACCCGGAGACGGAAGCATCGCTGTCATCGCTGGCACACAAAGGAATGGAGTGGATTGGATCGATCGAGACCCAGTTTGTCATAGTTCACAGACAAAAGTGGCTGTTAATGCCCCTGAATAGAAGCGGAGGCAAGGCAATCAAATTGACAATCAATCCATCAATCAATAGTATATTGTCTCACCCGGACAGACGCACAGTGTATGGCTTTTAAAACGGATTGTTTACACTTCTGGCATTTCCATCGATCTAGTGTGTGTTCTGGTGGGTTTGGGACAACTTAGCAGGTTTAGCAGAAGCTTAAACCGGTTAAATTTAATGTTTTTTGAAAGTATTCCACTAGATTTATGTATTCCTATTTGTTTACGAGCCGCCAAGAGTCATGCAAGAACCTGCATATCTAATTATAACTAATTGGCCCGAAGAAGTCGCACTTAATGAGCCCCGACACCACGCAACACCGAAATTAAACCACATACACATATTTATATCATACTGAACATATTAGGTAATAAGACGGTGCGCAAATAGTTTGCCCACGAGTACTTCTGCGCAGCTTCCGTATGCAAATGCCGGAGATATCTGAGATCTCATGCAGACAGCAGACAGATCTTCCCCATGGCATTCCGTGATTAATGAGGAGCCCACGCCGACGGGGGGCACTCATCAAATCGAGAACGAATCTTCCACAATTCCGACACACTTTATTGCGCCTTGATGAGCTGTGAATAATACAATTAGGGCCCGTTGCGATGCGATACCCCGGCTGGGGCTGATTGGCCTTGGCAGGTGAATGAAATAACTCGGAATCGAAATTTGTTTATCATTTTTACAAATAATTTACGTTTATTTATTCGTACTTTACTTGGCAACTCAACAATAACTGAATACTTCGTTTTTCGATCTTTGTCTTTAGAACATCATTTGTCTCTTTGTACTTCGCACTTATGCTTTTGATCTTGGCTTGTTCTTGTTCGTCGTTTCTTTGATGGGTTCGTTCTAGGATTAGGTTGTATTAGGTAACGATAGTTGGGTGGTTTTGATAGTTGGATAGTTGGAGGTAGTGGGGTTCAGTGCGTGGTAATGGGTGCGTGGTTTTGGGTATTGGTTAATGCTTGATTCGGTTCGGATTGGTTGGAGTTTTGGTGCGGATAGTTCGGAGTTCGGAGTGGGAGAGGGAAGAGAAACGACAAGATATAGGAGGGATTACTAGGAGTGTCGAGCATGTATTAAATATAGTTAGGAGCTAGCCGCCCATCTTAGTAGCGGCGCAGGCGGTAGAAGCGTCTTACATAGACTGGACGACGGTACTGGTAGCCGGCCCTGCTGCTGTACGTGTGCCCCGCCAGCTGCTGCACGGGAGCCACCTGGATCTGCTGGGCCACTGGCGCCAGGTACTGGGCGCGCTGCAGGATCTGCTGGTGCTGCACGGGCTGCTGGACGAAGGACTGGACCACGGGACGAGCCACGGGACGGGCAATGGGAGCAGGGGCAGCGATCACCGGGCGCGGAGCAGGGGCAGCCACGGGACGGGGGGCAGGAGCGGAGGCCACCGGGGCAGGATCCTCAATGTCAATGTACTCGGGCTCAGGAGTAGCAATGTCCTGCGGATTGGGACCCTGCGTGGCGGAGTCGGGCAGCTGGGCGCCACAAGCAACACCCACGAGGGCCAAGGCCAACAGCATGAAGAATTTCTGGAAGGAAATGGAGGGAAATATGTATTTTATTTATTTATGATTAAAATTTGTGATATACTGGGATGTTAAGTCCTTGACCCCACAGTGTGAACTCATAAAAACTATTCGCTAACAATTTTAAACCACGAAAAATATACATTTTCGCACTGTGAAGCCATTGCCATAAAATTATTATGAGCGCACTTTAATTTCATCTAAACAATTTTAATAAGCTTGGAACTAGTTGAAATTAAATATATACATTTGATAATAAGTTCAAAGACACAAATAATCAAGACAAATTAATATCAAGACTAATACCATTTTTCCTCTCTTGATTTCCTGGACTTTCGTCCAAAAGGGAAGTTAGTTATGAAGAAGGTTAAAGGACTCTATAAGAATAGTTTAAATATATTTAAAGAAAATAAAGGATACAAAATATAATTGAAATACAGATTTACTAAATCCCTTGAGGATTGCAAATCCTTTGTCGTTTGAATGTGCCCAACCTCCATTATCTATCCCATTAGGGCAATCATAATACCATAACGTTTATAGTCATATCTACAGGGTAACAATTTAGGAATACAAAAAAAGAATTATAGTGAGAGGTGCTGCTATTTGGATCTATTTCTGGAGCATAATTATGTGCGTGTCTCCGGCACGGGTGTGAAGTGAATCGAGTCCCGAGAGCCACTCGAGTCGGGACAGCGCGTTGATGAAGTCGTTTTCGGGCACTTGAGCTTGGGTTGGGGAGCACTTGACAGTAATAGTTATTTCGGGTTTGCTTTCAAGTTCAGTTTTGGTTCACGATTCACTTTTTTATGTCTTGGGCTTATATCCTGCTTGGTCAGCAGAGCGGATCACTAGGACTCGGGGTCCTTGCCATTGCCAGGATCACATACCATTTTTGTTTGTTTTCGGTTTTTGGGGATAGTCACGAAATTTTCTCGAGCAGATGCGGACGAGCAATTTACACTTAAGAAGTTCAAAGCACAAATGATGATGAGCTGGTCAGCGGGTATGAAATTTATACTATATCGCCGGCTCAGTCCGATCCGTCCGGTTCGGTTCAGTTCGGTACGTGGGTCTAAGAGAGTCTGGCCTGACCGCCAAAATCCGAGACCGAATCCGAAACCCGATGAGACACAAACCGCACACGGCGTTATAAATAAGGTAACAACAAAATACTAGCAGCAGAAGCACCGCTCAGCACCAGAAACAACAGCAACAACGACAACTAACCAAAATACAGCATCGGCAATTCAAATCAAAATTTAAATTAAATGAAACGAAATGAGAAGAAACGGCAGCTAGAAGAGGCTGCTGATGGGTCTTGAGGTGCCGATTGGTCCCTTTGGACAATCACTTTGGTGTCGTCACGAGCCATGACGCACGGACAGGTCACAACACAAGCACAAGATCGTAAATATGCACTGGGAAAAATGAGAATATTGTTGAAAATATTTGTACTTTAACTTTAGAGCTTGATGAATATTTGAGCTTACATAAAAGCACCTTTTCTCTATTTTAAAAAGAAGTTCTTATAATTATATTAAAAAAATTGTAGTTAAAAATATATTAAAAATATTAAATGGCAAACATATCCCCTCTTTTTCACAATTTTTTCCAGTGCATTTTGACTTGCTCACCCTCTTTCCTCCAAGAACACGTGTTGATTACAAGTAAAGTTCGTTGCCTAAGTCTTTTGTTTTGGTTCAAACAGAAAATCAAAATATTCAATTTTTCCAACAAAATTTAGTTTTAGTTAACCAAAGAGCTTGATAACATAAGAAAACTAATTTTTCACGAATGATTTCCCTCAGTGCAGATACTCCGATTCTATCGCCTGCTGTCGCTACACAGCGCGTGCCTCAATTGAGGTTCGTCGCCTAAGTCTTTTGTTTGGGCTCCTGCTTGAAATAATTTGCATAACATTTTGCTAGAATAATATTTTTCCAGCCAAGTGGCTCCATGCAAGTATGCTAAACTCCCCTAAAAACCTAGCCAACAGGGAGGATTAGTCATGTGTGTGGGATAAGCAAAACGCATCAACACTTGTGCCATTCAATAAACATATTTTGACTTTATCATGTCAATTCGGAGATTGTTGCCCATCTGGCCGGCCCGCCGACCTGGTAGCCCTCTCTTTCGGCCATTTGATCGTCGGCTGGCATGATTGTTTGTATCTTCTCTTGACCTTAGTGGCAACAATAAGCGAATTTAACGGCTTTTGGGCATACATCATTTCCGTTTCTCGTGCGTGTGTGTGTGGGGAAATACATTCATCTGCCACCGTCAAGTGAATGAAGCCACTTGAGCCAAAGATGCAGTGCCAATAAAAATGATTTGTTCGATATCAAGGTCTCCCCCAAAAAGATTAAGTGGCACAAACACAGGAAATGGTTAATATGTTTTCGACATTGTAAAGACGTTACCATGAATATGCACAACACTAAAGACTGTTTAAGAGCCCACTTTAAAATAGTTCTGGCCCGGTCATGTGACATCATTTCGGGTGCCTTTCACCTGCATTGATTGATGGTACATTTGTCAACGGCAGCCAAGACGAGGAACATGGGAAATATATACGCAGCATTTTTCATAATCCCACCATAAAATCTAGTAATGAACAAAAAAAAAATAAACAATTTATTGTGTGTTTTTACGGTTATTAGAAAAGTTAAAATGTAATTAATAATGCTTTGGTCGCTGGTGTCTTGGGTTTCACATTCATAAATTTGATCTCCCGCGAAACATTCATTATTGGCTGCTTATGCCATTTGCGGCCATTGTCTATTGAGTCAGCGGTATTTGACTTGCAAAATGTGTCATTTGTATGAGAAAAGCAGGGTTCTTCTCTGAATCGGATCGATCGGTAATCAAGGAGTGCCATAAATCAATGACAAGGGCGGGGCAGATGTATGTTTTATATGCTTCGATGCAGTTCCCAGCCGGTGATAACACTTATATCAGCGAACTCTTATTTATGTTAATTCCCAGATATAATATTAATATGTTTGCGATCTTTCCATCATCGTGTCTTTTGGGGCCGGAACCGAAGCGACAACGACAACGACAATTTCGATGAATTTGCATATAGGAACCTGAAATGGAGAGATCGCACCGAGTGAATCAAAAGCCATGAGCCGCCGTAGGAGCTTCGGCTAAATGCCGGCAATCGAAAATTCTCTTAATTTATGACTCCATGCCTGTCGATAGCCAGAATCCAGTCGCCTTCACGTGCCCCCCGAGAATCGTTTTGTTTTGTTCTAAGCGTTCAGACATATCAAGCATGCGACCTGTTGTCCGGCCGGGGTTAAGCGGGGCCATAAATACGAATTTCCAAGCTAGATGTTGTCCGGCTGGGCGTGTGTTTACAAGCGATCCGCATCACCTGATAAGGACCACAATAGAGGCCCACCTGGGCTCCGCTGAATATGTATGCTCGGTTACCAAGAGACCTCTCTGTTTGGGCAAGACACGCCTCGTTATCTTAGCATTTGAATATGCGCGTGTGAATGGGAGTGATATAAAACATTTTCTGCGCTTCGTGTCACTTCTTGGCATCTGTCTTCATAAATAGAACTGAAGAGGAAGCTATGAGCGATTTTTGGTTAGAGAATTTAGCTAGTTCTTCTGTAATCATTATGTGATTATTGACCTTGTCGAAAAGCGAAGATTCTCACTCTCAAGCTAGTCTCGCTTTCCCGTCTATTTTTATCACGAGTCTCGACACAATGCTTCGTAAATATTTTGTGGAATTTTTATATTTGTACAAGCTTCCGCACATTCACATTCACGAAACAGACCAGAGAGGCATTATGAATATTCAATATTTTTACGCAAAAAATTATAACAAACAACAAGCGAGGCACGGCAAATATATCATCTCGAGGAGACAATTGGAAACTCTGGCATACTCTTGTCGAAATAAGTATTTCGAAAGGAGCGTCAAACAGGTTGGCCAGTCGGGCGACCCCTTGGACTTGGCATCGACGGTGATCTAGGCCCAGAAATATTTATTGCAACACCTCCAAACTTCGGGGTACTTGACAGATTTATGACCGCCTCAATAAATTGTCTCAAAATAGACCACAAACGCAGATGCTTAGTCTCGTTTCCGCCTCTGCATTTGACGAAATAAATGGCTTAACAATTATCGTACATCAGCCACTTGACCTACAGTCTGGCGGCGAACTCTCTGGATCGCAGCCGAGGGGTTTATAATTATTTATTTATTTTTTATTTGGCCGTCGCCAAGGCAAGGCAGATTCTCCGAAGATTATTCTGGTTCCAATCGATCGCCAGTCCCAGACAAACCGGCGGGCACCGGGACACGCGCACAGTGAAAGCGTCCGCAGAAGAACGTTAACATTTAATGGGTAGCATAAATTAATTATTGAAATTAGCCAGAATCGAGATAAAATAATAGCCGAGCGGGAATGGGAATGGGAATTGAAAGGCGACCGAGAATGGGAATGAGAATGGCCACAAAGAGGCCCCATCTAATCATTGTTTAACTTAATAATTAGTTTTTTATTATCTCCCCCCATAATTTGTTTCGCAACAACAGCAAACAATGAAATCGATGCCGCCTGAGGGGCCAAAAGCATCGGCCAAAGACAAAAAAAGAGACGTCGCGACGTCGGCGGCTGTGAACCTGAGCAATTTAGCCAATTTTGGCACCTTTTTGGCCGGCTCGTGCCGTCAAAATCGATGAAGCCAGCCAGGTGAGCTGGCATTTTGAACTTTGACTCTGAATATAATAAATAATAAATATCCACACAAGCTTTAAATGAGAATTAAATTTACCCGAGTAGCTAAAGTCATATAAGATTAGTGATTTATAGTGCTTGATATATGATATTATAAGTTATTTTTCAGTATATTTAAATTTATTTATATTATATTTACTAACAGTATCTTTATTTATATAAAAATTAGAGTATGCATGCATATTTAAAAACCACTTTGACTAAATTAATACTTCTTTTAGGTTGATTTTCATTTAAAGAACTTTCTTAAACATTCTAAAATTCTCTTATTAAAATCACTAATTAGTAACTAAAGTAAAATTCGTCGCATAAATTTATTTCTGAGCATCCATTATATTTTATTCTCATATAAAAACGGTTTTATTGTAAGCTCCTGTATATTAATTAAATTACTACTATAAAAATCGTTAAACTTGCCAAAAGCAAGCCTAAATGTATTTCCTATAAGCCGCAAAAGGTTATATATTTTAAATAGAATCATAAAAACAATTTTATTATCGAATTTGGACCAATATGACTAATTTTATGGTAATCAACCAAGAATTTGGCCTGCATTGGGAACTCGAATCTAAACTGGTTAGTTATAATTCACAAATAGAGGTCACATTCTCCACTTCATTAGGCAGAGTCAAAGCATTAAGACCGCGATAAGCATTTGGAGAGAGGGTGTACAAATACGGAGACGGAAACACTTCCTCCGAAGAGTATACCCGAGAATACTCTGCCGATCGGAGGTTCGAAGATGCTGTAATCTAGAAACTTCAGTTCTGAAAAATTGCCCCAATAAAAACGGCATTAAGCTTTTACGGCTAATGGAGTGATTCGAAAGGGGCAGCCACGAGTCAGGCAAACAGGCCATCGATCAGATTTCATTCATGCCGATCTAGTTCGGTGACAAACAGCCATCGCAGGTAACCCGTTCTCGCTCGGGAAGAACACAACGAGGGGTTGGTATTTAAGTTTATATACATATGTATATTTATATCTCTATATTTATAAGTATAAGCCATTCTAGTCAATTTGCACAAATGCAAATGCTGATTATTGTGGTCGCATCTAAGGCTTGGTGGACGGTTAATGGCCATTAGCAGAACCAGTTTCTTTGGTTCTTTTTCGGCAAGAGATTATGACGATGATTAGCCCCACGGGGCTAACAGCGACGATGAAGGTTCGTTCTTCTTCTCGGGCCCCAGTCGCCGCTCTGTCTGCGGATTTCTGTAAGATTCTTCGCGGACTCGCACCTGCCATGAGTCAGGGGAGAGGATCATCTGGCGAAGCCATGCAAATGAGGATTCTCCGGCGATTCGACTAACTGCTATGACATTGTTTCCACTCGGATGCCGTTTGCTGCGCTTTGTCTGTGTAAGGCCAAGGTCGAAATTTGTAAAGAGATTGTAAACATTGGATTACCGGCTTTGCGTGTTGCCTTTTCAATCGGATTCGTCGTCTTGGCCATTGTTGACTCTGCATTTGCATAGATTCGGGCCAGCTTTGTGGAGCTGGTGCCGGTGATCCATTGTGACGGCTGTCGAAGCAGCTGTTTTTTGTCTGTCTTGACATCCATTATGGATTGGTGTGACAAGTGCTGTCAGTGCTCAAGACAACGACCCACATGGATCGGTGGCCCAGACTATATGCCGTTAATTGCTTCACGCTGGCCAGCATCTTTTAAGGCAGCACTAAGTCACACTTGACAAAAACTAAACTATAATGCTCTGCCTAATTAAGGTTTTAAGATGAGTAACTAAGTCTTGACAAATCATATGTAATAAAAAAGATTTTTCAAAGAAATACAAATATATTTTCAAACTCATAAATGAAACTATATAAATTATATGGAATAAATAACCTGACAATTTTAATATTTTTTTGTTTAACTATATAATCGCTCAGTCAAAGAAGCTATCTTTCTTCTTATCCTTTCATGATATCTTTTAATTTAGCCTGCATTTTTTTCCAGTGCATTTTAAAGCCAGTCAGAAGCAGCATTCAATAAATTTGCGTGACAAAGCCGCCCTCTGGGGCTTACCGAATGAATGAATTTTGGATCGATCTAGACTAATCCACTTGTCTTCATATTTGACGCTTTTTCTGCATTTATTCGCCGCGGCGCTGTGCGTGTCGCCGTGCTTGATTAATGTTGGCGTTTTGTTCGTTTTATAATTAAAATTTAATAGAGCGGGCAAAATGTATGGCCAATGCCTTGGTATTATGCTAATCACTGGCGCCCACAGCGGTCTGCATTGAAAATCTTGAAAAGTCTACGAAATCGCTTACACGGGCAATCATCCTGAACAAAGGCTAAGCCAATTTTCTGGCTATTCACTTTAGGCCACGAGCTGTCTTGGCCGGGAGAGCCCACTGGCCGGGCCAAGCAAAACCGAGTAATTGCCAATTTTTGGCTGCTAAACGATTTTGTTCACGCTCAGCAGAATCGCAGCGTTTAATCATAAATCGCCGCTGTCCGCGGCTTGATTTATTCGCAAGCCGCTTGAATGAATGCTCGCCGGGAAGGTTAACAGTTGTTAAACATCTATTAGCAATTGATTAATTTGCTGTTAATGCGATACAGCCATGCGACTCGAGGGGTGGCGAGGGGATTTGTTATTCGGCGGGGCGGCAATATCGGTCAATTGGACAAGGAAGTTGTAGCGGCAAATGGATTATGCGGAATCTCGCGTGCAGAGCTATAAATTGAGACATCAGTTGGCTTAAATCGAGGTGTATGCTGATTGCCGACCGAATATTTAAATGAATCATCTCGAAAATAAATAAATAAATGGCAATAAGTGTCTAAAAATAGTGAAGACATTATGGTCAACTTGGCACAAATCGAGGTTTTTGGTTCAAATCAACTTTTATAAATGCCTACGTAGATTATTAAAATATATTAATCATTTTAAAAATAGCAAAAGCGTTTAAAAATAGTAACGGCATCAAGCCAACATCTTCATGATTCGAGGCTGTAGATAATTTTGATTTATGATTGCCTTTAAAGTAATGATAAAAATGAAATATTATTTATTAAATAAATTTAATTAATCCATTATAACTTTAACAAGTCAGTCTTTACAGAAAAAGCTTTTAATGTGTATTTAAAAATCATCTTTTATATACATTAGTTATCATAATACACATAATAAAGACAATATCGGCTTAAGCTCTAGTAAAAAGCAAAAACTGAGTTAAAGCTGCAAAATTAAGTAAACAAATAACCAATGAAGCTTAAAGCAAGCTTAAACCACGCTTAAATTAAGCTTGTCATTTAAACTTACATCAGCTAAATAGTCGGCAATTAATATATCACTAGCTTAAGCTTGGCTTAAACAAATTTGTTGACCGATTTCTTAGCCTACATTTAGGCTAAAAATGTATTAGGCGGACAATCAAAAGCAAAATAAAAAGATAAATAAGTGTTACTCACTAAATGAACATTAAATAAATTATAAAGTCAATAAAACAAATAAAATGGTTCTTACCTTAAAAGCTATTATAAAAAATTAATTTGGCTCTCTTTCAAAAATAAAAATTAATTTTTTGAGAAAACTGTTTCTAATAATATAATTATTGCGCAAAAAACATGTATATTTTTCTTTAAAAAAAATTAAGTAATTATTTTAATATTACAAAACTTAAAATAGACCCTATTTCAAAAAATCATGTTAATTTCAAAAATTATTTCGCTATATAAAATCCAAAAGTAAGACTCTTAAATTGCGATAATTTTAAGTCGACTACATAAAATCCCTTTAAAAATATACTCTAGTAGCTTTTCAAATATTTTCCCTGTGCATGTACATGCGTGAGTGATTTTCATCTGCATTCCTCCGCCTCGTTGCCTTTCCCCTCGCGGATCCACCCGAACACCGCTGACGAGTTGATTCATATTTCGCTTGGCGGCGCCGTCGACACAAATCATCGTACGCAATGCCTCGAAGACGAAAACGTTTAGGTGCGTTGCCAGTTTTACAATTGAACAGTTATGAGCCGAGACAACAGCAGAAAAAACACCCAAAGGTGGGGGGAATAGAAAAAAGATGGAAGCAAAACTGTGCCAAGGGCAATTTCGCCAGTGATTGATTTACAAGGCGGCGAACGGAACGCCAGGCGATGCAGCGAACGCATCGTAACTCGCAAGAATATCGCCGGCGCACGTTGCGTATGCGCAATATCTCTTGAGACTTCTAGCGAGGCGGGAACAGGTGCTATTTTCGACTTTACGGCTTTTGGCATCGGCATAAATCACTGTGTGAATTTATTGTCTGTCTATTAAGTCATAATTATAATATGTCCATTAATATTTTCGATTAGCCCCTGTCGGAATAAGTTTTGAGGAATTAATTGGAAATTTGAGATTAACGATGAAGAAGACGAGACGAGAATTTCGCCCTCGGGTAAGATGATGATTATTATTTATTAATTTTTTTTGTTTTGCTGCTTTCATTTTATTTAGAATGACTTAATATTTATATACTCGCATTTACATTTGCGTGTTCGTTTGATTGCGGCGGCGGGGGAATATTAATAGCTTGTTTGGGAAATTTACACCCGGATGGAATGAGAATCGGAATCGTAAGCGGAATCGCCAGCCACAGCACCATCCCACCTGGTTAGCATGGGCGAAGTTAGTTAGGGTCAGCGGGTGGGCGAGTAGCTCTGCTTTTCGGGCCTATGCCGACCACTTTGCCTCTATTTGGATTCCAGTAATTGCCATCGCATAATTATCGAGGCAAGGCAAACAATGCGTGGCGAATCCCTTGTCATGCCGAATCTTTTCAAGCGCCGTGCTGCAATCATAAATCACGCAAAAAGCCAAGACTAAGTGCAGCTGCAGATCCGATGGCTGACAACATAAATCACACCCAAGCCAGGCCAGGCCGGCCGCTCGTTAAGACGTTAATCAAAAGGCTCAGATCGGGCCGGGCTTAGGGCGCCTTCTGTCCAGCGAAATTGAAGGCCGCCGTGCAAGTGCTTATGTAATTAGTGGCAGTGCCCCCCTAATGCCGCCAGCACCATAGCCACCCCCTCGGAGCCCTATTGGAAAATCGTTGCACAACCCACAGCGGCGACGACGACAAAGACGACGAAGCCACTGCAGTTTTTCTTGTTTACCTTTATTTTTGGGCAACCTAATGAAGTTGCCACGGCTACCTCAATTTATTGACTAGGCCCGCCGACATATTGACTAAATGACTGATGAACCTGGCGACGGACCGAGAGTCGGTGGGAATTGAGTCGTCGTCGATCGTGGAGCTGATCATCGATCGGCCCGCGGTTGCTCATATTTATTTTGGCTCAGCCGGCACCTTGAGTGGCCCATGTATGGATGCGATGCAGTTGCAGTCGTTATGGGCTCTCGCAAAAATATATACCTATATATATATGGTCGTTATGGGTTTATAGTTAGATATTGCAAACAACGGCGGCCTGAGAACGTTCACGGCTGCTTGACGCTCTCGGAATTTCCGCCTCTGATTTATGGCGCCCCCAGGTTTGATTGATTTGACCTACCAACTGGACACCAGCGGCCGGCTCCGTGCTCCACTGGGTGGTGCAGTCTGGGGACTGCTCTTGAACTGTTGGTATTTTGGCTAGGCCATCTGCCTACATGAAAAAAATAATGGGCAATACTCGGATAATTTTACAATTTAAATGCATATTTTCTTCAATGTTCCTTGAAGTCAGAAGAATTGTTTCGAGGATCTATGGTTAAATTGAAATTTATAAATAAAATAAAATAAATGATTCAAAATTAAAATGTAAATAATATGCTCACATAAATCAAATTTTTTCTTCCTTTTCAAATCAAAATCAAAACAATATATTTTACGATATTTTACAGAACCCTAATGAAACCTATTTAAGAATAAACAATCAATATACAAAATAATATAGTAATTCAACTAGATTTCCCCTTTCCTATCTTCCCTTTTTTACCAGGAAATACATATTTCTCGATATTTATGAAATGAAAACAGTTTCCTTTCTGCATTTTTTTTTTCAATGCACTTGCTGCTGTCAAAAAGTGATTACCCAGAAGGTCACCGTTTAAGCTTGGACATTGACCTGACAGCGAATCCCCCGAGTGAGTGACGTATCCAGCTTTGGCTTTGGCTTTCGAGATTTGTTTTTATTTGGAAAAGATTTGAGTTGCGGGCTGTGAATCCAATGGTGGATCACGGGACAGTGGTGGGCACAGGAGCCTCTCTTTTAGAAGGTAAAGGGTCTGGCAGGCTTGTTGTAGTTGTAGCCATCGGGTCCCAGCGATCCAGCCTCCTCTCCGCCGCTAGTGGGCGGAGGTCCGTACTCTGGAGTGGGTGGTGCCGGGGGTGCTGGCGGACGGGGCTGGTAGGTGGGTGCAGGCGGTGCCGGTGGCGAAGGTGGCTGTGGCTGATAGGTGGGTGCAGGTGGTGCTGGAGGTGCCGGCGGACGCGGCTGATAAGTGGGTCCTGGTGGCGGAGCAGGGGGGCTGGGCTGGTAAGTGGGTGCCGGTGGACGGGGCTGGTAGGTGGGTGCGGGCGGACTTGGCGGAGTGGGCGGGCGTGGCTGGTAAGTGGGTCCTGGTGGCGGTGCAGGTGGCGACGACGGTGGTGGCCCGTACTCTGGAGCCGGAGCGGTTGGCTGCGGCTGCGGCGGGGTGATTTCGTTCTCTCCGGGAGGCGGTAGGTACTCAGCTCCTGGTGAGGGACGTGGTGGCGGCGGTGGGCTAGGAGGTTGAGGCCTGGGAGGCTGGGGACGCGGAGGCTGGGGACGTGGCGGCTGCTGCGTTGGTGGTGGTCCGTATCCCGGAGTGGGTGCTGGTGGTGCTGGTGAAGCCGGCGGTGGTCCGTATCCTGGAGTGGGGGCTGGTGGCGCTGGTGGAGCCGGCGGTGGTCCGTATCCTGGAGTGGGCTGCGGCCTGGGCGGAGGTGGTGGCGGTGGCTGCGGACGCGATGGTGTGGGACGGGGCTTGGGCTGGTCCGGAGGCAGATACTCAGGTCCAGGCTGCGGCGAGGGGGGCTGTGTCTGCGGAGGTCTATAAGGAGCTGGCTGAGTGGGCACAGGCTGAGGCGCAGGACGAGGTGGCTGCGTCTGAGGGGGTCCATAGGAAGGAGCCGGAGCCGTAGGCGTGGGCTGCGGCTGAGGACGAGGTGGCTGCGTCTGAGGAGGTCCATAGGAAGGAGCCGGAGCCGAAGGAGTGGGCTGCGGTGGAGGACGAGGCGGCTGCGTCTGAGGAGGTCCATAGGAAGGTCCTGGGGCCGGTGCCGTGGGCTGTGGCTGCGGCGGAGGACGCGGTGGCTGCGTCTGCGGCGGTCCGTACGACGGAGCCGGGGCAGAGGGGGCGGGACCTGGTCCTGGGCCTCCTATGCCCGAGTCCTCAATGCCGTTGCCCGAGTCCGGCGGCGGAAAGGGCACCGAGGGCTGCTTGTAGTGGTAGCCATCCTCCTGGAGATCCGTGTCCAGGTGGGACACATCCGCGTGGACACCCGCTGCCAAGAGCAGGGCCACCAGGGGCAGGAAGCAGCGCTGCAGAGAAACACGGATGACGGGTGAGGATGACGAGAGTCGGGGTTGGCTGACTGGTCAGTAACTCACCATTTCTGCTGGTTTCAACTGAGCGCGGGTTTTCCGAGTTTTCCCAACGCGACGCGACACTACACAAAAACGAAACGGCGGATCGAATTATGACCGGTTTCGCAGACGAACCGCACACGAGATGGCTTATCCAGGTGGCTTGGGAGACGAGGCGACGTCTTCGTTGCAAAATCAGAAATCGAATGGTGCCCAAATGTTCTCCCTTGGCGCATTTATACCGGCCTGGCCGGGAGCAGCCCCTAAGTTGGCCAAGTCGGCGCTCCGACCGCTCAGCGGATGCCGAAGTTTTGAGTCAGCCAGCGAGACGAGTTTTGGCTCAAACGTCTCTCGGCCCGAGTGGCTTTGGCTCGTCGTCATCAGCGCCGTGATGATGGCGATGCTGCAACCTTTGATGTAGTCACTGGCGAAGATGGAGGAGATCTCTGGCCACAGATAGGGGGGCTGGAGCTGGAGAAGCTGTGCCACGAGAACTACAACCAGGAACCGAAGGGGATTCCTGGCCATTTGTGTGTTTGGCCAATTAGGTCCGACAGAATTCACACCACCGGCCACGTGGGCGTATGATTAATGTGCGAACTTTTCCCGACTATCACATATGGCCAAGATCTGTTAGATCTGCTAGAATCGTGCTTACATAATTGGCTGATGCTCACTGCCGTGGGCAAACTGAACAATCGATGCTCATTTGAATCGACATTCTCCAGTTGGTCAATAAAATGTTGTGCCCATAACAATTAGTTAATAAGCCAATTGACTTGGCGCGTAACACGCGGCGTATGCGCGATGCGGCCTGCTACAATCGATACAAAATGCATGCACAGCTTGATTCGTTAATTAACCTTTGCATTTTTATTGGTTTCTGGTGACCCGGAGGCACCGATTAATTAGAGAAGCATTTACAAATCGATTCACTGGGCTTCCATTCTTAGATCTCATGCGTAAAATGGAAATACTTAAGTTTAAGTCTGGCACAACATAACAAAGTTCCACTGTTTATTGCCTTAAACTAAACTTCTTTCTATATATGTAGGTCTATATTAGCTAAGTTCGTTTTAAAAATTATAAAGTTACTCACAATTCCACTAGGTTTTGTTTGTTTTTCTTTTGATTTACTTGTTTAACATTGTTGCTGGTGAGTTATTTGCCTCGTGTTACCCGACGACTGTTCAGTGTCCAGTGTTTGGTGTTCCGATTCGTGTGTGTTTACCAAAAAGAGTCGATATAGTTAGTTTAGGTGTTAATGCTGCGCAAGCAAGTATCGTTTAGTGTTCATTATTAATTATTAAAATCTAAAAATCCGCATTAATTGTTGCAATTTTTCATTGTTCTCTTCCGTCCCCGATACCTCGTGTCTGCCTATTATTGTTGCGTTTGCAATGCTGTTAACCATTTCAATCAGCCCCGGGCTGCTCCGACGACTCCTCGCCCCTCTTACTTTCCCCTGTAGATCTCGATGATGCGATCCTGGTCCACGTACTCGAAGATGTGCGGGGCGTCCATCAGAATGCCCACTGTCCCAGCAGTGGTCACTATGAAGAAGATGTACAGCTGCAAGCGATCGATCACCATGGCCACGTACTTCCAGTCCTCGCGGGTCTGAAAGTGGAGAGATTTACTTGTAATTACTTTACTTTACTTAGTAAGGAGTCATCCTAACCTGTATGTACAGATCCTCGTTGCGCAAATGCTCGGCTATGAACTCCACCGCCTCGGTGGCCTTGCTGGCCTCCGGGGAGAGCAGAATGGAGTCGGAGGACTCGCTCTCGCGGCGACAGCCATCGCCCAGGCCCAGCTCGGCGCCGCTGTTGACCTTGCGGTTGATCTTGCAGTTGGGATGGTGCAGGTCGGACAGCTCCATGACCTCCATCTTGGACTGCTTGCCACCGATGGCACTGATATGCTTGGGCAGCTCCGCCGGCGAGCCGTACGAGGGATGGGGGTGGGCGGGCATGCTCATCCCGGGCATCTCCATCATCCAGCGCAGACGGGTCTTGCGCGGCCGCTTCATGAACAGGAAGGCGGGCAGGTAGTGCAGGAAGATGGAGCGAATGTACATCGGCATGCGGTGGGTGCGTGGCCCCCGGAAGTTCCAGTTGATGATGATCACGGTCACCAGGATGGACACCGTGTTCATGATGAAGGTGAACAGCAGATACTTGGCGATCAGCGGCAGCACCAGCGACGTTGGCGGCAGAATCTTCGACACGAGCAGCAGGAACACAACCAGTGACAGCAGAATGCTAATGCCAAGCGTTACCTGGGGATAAACATCTTAATTAAGCGACCGGGCAGTAGCCGTGACCCCGCATCCCACAGTTGACCCGAAACAGTGAGCGAGAACGTGTCGCCTCTTTGTTAATTGGACAACTTGCTACATACGAAATACTTTGTAAATGATGCTCTGACTTTGTTTTTCTGAGAGTGTAATGTTGACTTGACCCCACCCCGTGACCCGCTCCAAACAAGATTCGAGCAGAGCTTCCAGCTTACCTTCTCGCCGGCCTCGGCTGGCAGGTAGAAGACCAGCACGCAGAGGAACGAGATGAGCACCGTGGGCAAGATCAAGTTGACGGTGTAGAAGAGGGTCTTGCGCCGGATGATGATGTAGAATGTGATGTCCGTCTCCGTGGGATGGTTGCCCTCGCCCTCGTAGACGTTGAGGTAGGCGGGCACCTCGATGATGTCCCAGGTGCCGGACTTCCAGTAGTCGGAGAGATCCACAAAGTTCTTGTTGTTGTACAGAGCCAGCGACACCTGGTCGCCGTTGAAGGTCCAGGAGCCGAACTTCATGATGCAGGTCTGCTGGTCGAAGGGGAAGTAGGTCACGTCGATGGTGCAGGAGCTCTGGTAGATGGCCGGCGGCACCCAGAGGACCTCTCCCGTGGGATAGATCAGGACGTTGGACTTGTAGCGCACCTCGTAGTTGCCATCGGCACTGGGGGAGGGGGCGGAACATAAGGGTATTAGTATTTCAAGGATAGACAGGACACTCTGAAGTGGAAAGCGCTGACTGGTCGCTCCGCTTTCGCCTACGGTTTTATTGTCTTTGGTTAGTGTACAGAGTTGGAGTTGTTGGGTTAGCTAGAAAATGTGGCCATTTACTCACTTATTGAAGAGCACTATGTCCGGCTTCCAAACCTTGTCGGGGGGCAGACGCAACACCCCGATGCCGCCGTAGTCGGCCTCATCCCACTGCAGCTGGTAGTCGTACCAAACCAAACGTAACCAAACGTTTGATTTCATAATTTGATTTTTCTCATTCTTGATCGGTTTCGATTTTCGATATTCGTTTTCGGTTTCGGGAATTCGTTTGTATCGGTTTTGATTGTGATCAGATGGTGGTGGTTTGGTGGTTGGTTGTTGGTTATTTGGTTGGTTGATTGGTTGGTTGGTTGGTTGGTTGGTGGTGGTTTGGTGGTGTGAGAGAACGTAACGGAGTACGGTGTACGGATTACGGCGTACGGAGTACGGAGTACGTGATACGTGGTACGATTTGCATTTGAGATTCGAAACGAATCGAAATCGAATCGAATTGGCGTACGCAATCGAGAAATCGAGAGAGAGAGCGGGTGGGAAGGTAGTTAAGACATTATTTCGCATGTGGCTTTACTTCAGTTAGTTAGTTAGTTGGTTAGTTTGTTTTGCTTGTTTAATCTTAATTGTTTAGGGTTAGTATTTGTATTTCGTATTTGATTTGCTAGCATCAAGTTCACTACAAACATACAAAGTCAAGACAACGTGTACGTAATGTAATTATTTACAAAGCATAACCGAAACTGAAACTTTGCGTGGTTGTGTGTGTATGACGTGTGTACTTCTGACTGTCGATGGAACAGTGTATGAATCGGCGTTTCAAGATGGACGATTATGACAGCAACGAAACTGAAGAATTGTTAGGAACAGAACTCGAAAACACATTTACACTCTACGAATGTTAGTTTTGCTTTTTTGTAATTCTTGTTTTTTATTAGCTTAATCTTATTGTTATTATTCAGGTTGTTTTTGATTGACAAATTTGATTTTGAGAACACTTACGACATTGATTAGCTGTACGAACGCCAAACCAAATCTTACTCCAACTTTTTGTGTCATATTCTGTACGGGTCGTATGAGTTTATTGTAGCCTCGAAAGAGGTCACGCACCAAGCGCTCTTCATCTTCGGATGCACTGACTAAAAAACACAACGAAAACGGAAATGGAAATAGGAACGGTAACGAGAACCGAAACGGAAACGGAAGATAACACAAGACACCACGAAGTAAACAAGGATTAGGGGTTTTGGGAAATACAAAATAGTGGATGTAAAGAAATCAAAAGTTATTTCAAAGGGTAAGCAATGAAAGAAAATACAGAGAAACAAAGAAACGAACGGATGAGCAAAGTTGTTGTATTCTTTGTTTTAGTTTTTCTTGTTGTTCTTTTTCATTTTTCTTTTTTAATGGGCTTTGGTATGATTTAGCTTATAGACAGATAGATTTAGACAGAGGCAGAGCGAGAGAGATAGTCAGAGAGAGAGAAAGAGAGAGATAGAGAGAGACAGAGAGAGATAGGCAGATAGGACAGAGGCATTTTCAGACTTTATACCGAATCATCGTCTTCAACTTCAGCATCGATTGTTTTTAGAATTTTGATTTGGAAAGTTAAACGAATATGGACGACGCATGAGAGCCGCTCGATTGTGGTTTATATTGGTTCTGTGGTGGTGGTGGTGCATACTGTGGGTGTTTACTGTTTACTGTGTGTCGGCACTGTTGATGTTGTTGCTTGTCTCTGTTGTTGACCTACGTTGGATATACGCCGCATGGGAGGCACTTCCATTAGACCAGGACTATGCGCAAGAGAAGTGGCTCCGGGCAGGTCACCACCCCCTGCATAGCGGTTGGTCCAATGCAAGTGCCTCGTGGTTCTCACAGTCCTAGAGCCTGGCATTACAAAAAAAGAGCACTATTTGAACAGGGTTTAACTAGCTAAGTTCGATAATTCGTGCTTTACAAAGTGCAACGTTGAATGGCGCCCCAGCAGGGACAACTATCGGGAGCCTAACGGGAGTTTCCGCTGCTTCTTCTTCAGCTACTTCTAGGCGGGACAGAGATGGCTATATAGTCACGCTTCACCGTTGCTTAACAGCTGAGCGAACTTTATCCGAGAAAAAGCTCCTCCAAGCACACATCCTTCAGAGGAAGAGAGAACGAGCGAGAGAGAGAGAGCGAGGGGAAAGCTCAGGGATGCTGTTACCCACACTCTAGTCTGCGTGTGTGTGTGACCGGGTTATCCTTGTCGAGCACGTGTGTGTGTGGTCTCATATATATGGAGCACGCTACAGGAGCTGATACTGGGAGAGTGCGTGAGTTTCGGAACTTGGTATTTTTTTTCTGGAGCTGCACTTAGCGCTGGGAGAATGATATGACTTTTGGGGTGGTGCTTGTACGATGAACACTAAGCGAATGTCGGATGTGTGGGTGACTGAGTGTGTGCGTGTGAGTATGGTGAATGTACTATATTCTTCTTTTCTTGTATACATTTGTACCATTAATGGGGGGTTCTGTCTAAGCGATACATGACTTGGTCTACAATTACTATTTGCTTTTCTTTTCGTTACTTCTTGGACTGCTCAGAAGAGAAGGAGTATGAATTAAGATTCGGCAGTTGATACAGAAATCTTTAAATACACGTATATATATGCATTTGGCTGGTTCGGTTCATTGCATTTTCATTTCTTTGCTGTTTTCTGTTGCTTTTCTTTTCTTTTTCTTTTCGGTTTTTGTTCATTTCGGTTGCTGTGGTCGGTCTGGATGCTGTACGCCACCACCCATCCTGCGGTCCCCGTAAAGGACCTTGGCTACCACGCTTTTCATAGATACATAGTCAGGGGGCGGGGAGGTGGACAGAGAGACAGAGAGAGAGAGAGCGGGAGTCAGACATAGAGAGAGTGAGAGAACGAGATAGATACAGAGGGGACTCTGGAGAAATTCGTAATTACAAAAGCAGATATAGCTGGGGTTATAAATATATTTATCAATACTTATAGAGTTGGACGAGAGTATGCAGGTGTTCTGGAAGTATAGTTTTGGTTCGGGTTTACAGTAGTCGAGCATTGGAGAGAGAGAGTCGGAGCGAGCGGGAGCGAAAGAGACAGTGAGGAAGAGAGCGAGAGCGAGATAGATAGCTAGAGCTAAGCTAAGGTTGTAGGGTCTATATAGAGATAGAGCTAATCCAGAAGATACTAGACTGGGGCAGCACTTGAAACGGAGTGCGAGTGGGTGGTGCTATGAGGAGTTCTACTTGAGATTACGGAATATATATGTATAATAGATATAGTTTACATAGAGTTGATAGATGGCTCAGTTGAATGACTAGCGCAGTTGTGGTTCGGTTATAATTTTTTCGGTATTTTTTATTTATTTTTTGTTCGTTTGCAGCGCTGCAGCAGCGACGCTTTGGCAGATTCTCCAAGTCTCATTTTCTCATTTCTCAGCGAGAGTTGTCGGTGGTTGTGTGGCGGTTGTCGTAGCAGACAGAGCTATACTTTGTTGTTCAGGTCGGGGAATAGTGTGGCTATAAGCTATATACACAGAACGTTGGATGCCAGGAGCTGAAGTTGGTCGTTGGTCGTTGGTTCTGGGTTCTTGGTGGTGGCAATGAGAGCTTGGAGAACTTGTTAAGGCGGCGCTGCCAGCGCAAAGCGTGAATTTAAGAAAAAAATCAAATCATTGCTGTAAATTCGTAAGCTAGCTAAGAGAGGAGAAATAGAGAGATAGGTTTGCTTTTTTGGTTTACGGGGTCGAAGAAACGGTTAGCAGAGTTTAAACAGAGTTCTTGAGGTCGCTTAAAGTCACTTTTATTACATAACCACCCATCCCGAAGAGGGGAAGTCCACTCCCCTCGCCGTGACTCTGAACGTACGTACCTAAGGCGATGGCCAGGAGCACGAGGATGCTGCCCAGCAGCCAGGATTTGCCGGAGGTTGCCATGGTTCTTCCACTTCGTCTTCTTCCACTAATTTCCACTTACTCCAGGGACATGGCTGAGATTTTCAAGCTGAGGTTTCGCTGGGCCCACGCCCCAAAAACTGCAGGCACACAAAGGATTTCCGATTTCAGGCTTCAACTCTCGAAATCGCCTTGAAAACTACAACACTTCACCTTAGCTTTAGCTTCTCTTGATTTTGAATATTTCTTGGCAAATTTTCAACTCAATTTTCAATGCTTTTCAGGCAATTTTCTTGCCAAAATTTCTCGTCTTGAACTGGAGCCGTCAGTTTGGGTGCGGATTAAGAACTCTACTTCGGGATTCTGGATAAAAATCAATGGGATTGCGACTTTCACGCGCGCAGCAGCCGAAATGTGAGTGGAAGTCACTGGACATGCGCGAGAATCTCGGATAAATGAGAGGAAAATAGGGAAAGCTTCCTGCCTCCGTGAGGGTGGGTTTTCCACCACCCACTTTCCCGTAGTTTGTAAACAAAAGCATCAGCTGTTGATGGTTTCTGTTTACATGTGCTCGACTTCAGGGCTGCAGGTCTTTCCAGCACAGTGGCTGCGGAAAGTAAATGGCAGAATGCTTCCGGAGTTTTATTGTGTTATAAAAATGTATAATTATGACACAAGACTTGGGCCTATAAATTAAGCAAAGCGCACAGCGAGCGACGAACAAAGCAACGCCTCGAAAGGTCAAGTGGGTGGGGACTTAATTAGTTATTTCATAGTTTTTCATAGTTTTTTAGCCGCACCTAATCGCTGCTGTGTATCATTAATCGCAGTTCCTCATGGCGCCTAAATGTTTTAAATTAACTTGCACAAAAATGCAAGGGCGTTTAGGATTTTCACATTAATATACCAGAGCTGAATTAGCAGAACTTCGAAGCACTTTGTCTAAATTTAAACATTTTAACAACACTCCCAATGAAATATAGAATAAATTAAGGCTTTTTTACTGCACTTTTTTTACTGCTTAATTTTTATGGAGCTAGAAGTATCATATTTTAACATTTGTATGCATTTTGTTACAGTTGGTTTATAAAAATTTGTTTGCAACCGATGAGGTAAGCATTTTCTCAAAAAGCTCTTTTATTGCTGCCCAGTAATTATGACCTTTTCCAACTCTCATGGAGCTGTCAGCGCCTGTCCCAACCTCTAATTACATTACAAATTAGAAATTACATTGCTTGTTAACTTCCGTGAATTGATTGATAGCAGCACAATTTATTAAATGCGTTTGGGGGTACTATGAAAACTTCAACTCCAACGCCTAAAAACGTTCGAAGATTCTCTTCAGAGGGAAAACTGGTAAGTAGTCAACGATGATTCGACTAAAGGAAAACATTATGCAGGCCATATAATGCCAGACGTTTGGTAATGAAAGCATATTTTTGCATTGCTGATGTAGCTGGAGTTGCTGAAGTCGCTGATGTTGCCTTTGCTGCACAGAAATAAATTTTTACAATGATTTTTAGAATTTTCTGTTGGAGAAATCAAATGTTTTAATTATTAGAGCAAGCTAGATATAAGTTTAAAAATTATTGAATCTAATTTAGGCAGTACATAACCCATTTCCCTTAGTACTATTTCGATAGGAAACCTTAAAATATATGTTTAAATACAATATGAATTCTAAGAAGTATGCTTATGCCAGCAGATTTGTTATTATTGCAGCAGAAAACGTTAAGTAAAAATGGAATTGTTCATTTAGGCTCTATATAGGTCTGTAAATATTTGGTTCAAAGGTGCCTGATTTTTTCTGTGTGGTTATTTGGCGTTCGACTGCCTTCTATGCCCGATGATGATTTTCATGTGCGCATGACAGCGCAATACAATGCAGCGACAGATGAAAGACGAACACGAAAAACGAAAGACTTGAGACGAAAAACCCAGGCCACGAACGTGCAAGTTATGAGACCCGCTGCTGTCGCGCTGGGCAAAAACGCTAAGGTCGCCGTGGAGCGCAAAAAAGCACAACTTTGGAGCCTTTGTGCGGCTCCGTTGGCGCAATTTGGCTGCCATTTTGGTGTCACCAGCGAGCCGAGTTGAAAAACACAACCGAAGAACAGATAAAATCAATGGCAACGCCAACGCAAATTACATCAAATTAATTTCTGTATCTTCATAAATTTTTATTTAATTATTTCGCTGCATCCGATTGAAACACTTTGCCCCGCCACCGCCAAGGTCGCCTCCGCCGCTCGCAGATCGCAGATCTACGTGGTCGAGATGGCCTAGAAAAGGTGGGGAGAAATCTCTTCGGGGTGGGGCTTGAGCACATGGTACCTATTATCCAAAGAGACACCCAGGGACTGGGGCAGGGACAGGGACAGTGGCGGAATTTTAATTTCAGTTTCGGTTTCAGAGGGCCACTTCCAGCTTGTGATTCAATTAGTGTGTTTTGCTCACTCGCAGCTTAAACTGCCATTAATCATAAATGAGCAAAAAATATCCGCCACATTGTATGCAAAATCGTGTGTGAATGGGCTGCCATATTCTGCACACAAACTGTAATGTGATATCATAAACATTCGGATTGTTTTGCCCAAAGCTCTGTTGTTTGTTTTCGCACAGCCAAATAAATTAATTAGCCAGAGCCGCGCCGGATTCCGTGTTAATTTTTACACCCAAGAACCCCAGCCGTGGTCCGTTTGCCAAAACAATAATAATCGAAAATTGCACAATTAGCAGTGTACGTATTGCTGCGGCTGCTGCTAATGCGGCTAGTGGCTGCGGCAGTGCCAGTTGGGCAATATTAAAAGTCCTCAACCATATTAACACTTTGGGCAATGTTTTGCGGCGCGCCGCAGTCGAAAATTTGTGTCAAACTGAGAAGCGAAAATCATGCGGCTAGGTGCACGATCCACAAAAGAAAAACACAAAAAACAACCACAACAAAATAAATAAATAAATAAGTACTTTCAGTCGCAGCACACATAAATCTCGCTAGTGGCTCCATAAATAGCGGCACACACAGCCCCCAAAATGGATGTGTCACTGACTGAGGACAAAGCCAGTTCCAAGTCGCAAGTCGCATGAGGAAGTGCTACAGGTGGCACGAGTCGCCATCACCTTCGACTTCCTTATGCCTGCCCCGTGTGGCTGCATAAAGCTTCAAGCATGGAGCCACCTGATGATGCTCCACTGAGCAATTTAGGCAAATTGAATGCGAATCGGAGGAGCGCCTGAAAGCTGGCACTCATTTGTCACGAAGCACGAATGGGGAATGTATTTATGGACAGCCTAAAGGTGGGCTAGAAAACAAGGGAGATCTAAAAAATATTCACGTAAAATACAATTTAGTACTAACTTAGACCAAGGAAGCATTACATTTCATTTTATTCAACTATTTCGGGTCTATACTATTTATTTATAAATTTATTCTTTAATAGTCTTATAAAAACCAAATTCACTTGGTTAAATATATTTTCTACAAGTTTGAAATAAAAATAAAGCCTTAACCAAATTATTATGTATTATAATACAGAAAAGAGACGGATTCTTTTTAAGTATAGTTGTCATGGAAATATCTAATTTATATAAGAGTTCATTATAAGGTGCATTCTAAAGTTTCAAAGAATTCATGCGATAAATTTCCTTTAAATATAATAAAGAAAGTATTGCAGTTTTAAGGTTTGTAATATCAAATGTGTGCTGTTTTAAATATATATTTCATTTTTAAAAATAATTAATACTTGGTTTAAACGCGCATAATACAAATATAAATCTATGGAAATACCTGTAATTTAAACACATGCTCCCCACAGTTCCGATAAAAAATTTTCTGAAAATAATTGAAATAAAAACCTACATTTTCCTTCGGAACATTTCATTTTAAATACTTTATTGGTAAAAAATGAAGAACATTTGAAATGTATAATTTCAGACATCGCGGCCCCTCTCTTCCCCACCGCAATCGTAGTTGGCAAAATCGTGACTTAAGGCTAGCACACAGAACCTACAAAAAAGTCTACAGCGAACTTAAACTAACTAAAACAGAATGTCGTGGGCCATAAGCTATATACACAATGTGCTCTGAACGAAGCCAAGTCCGGGGTCGGCGCTCCGTCAATCGATTTGACCCTTGTGCGCTATGTAGGAGTCGTACAGGGAGGACTCCTTGCGCCGCTTTAACCGCGAGCAGGCGATGAAGAGCGTCACAGTGAGCACACACAGCACCGCGGAGCAGCCAGCAGTCAGGGCCGAGAACGTGGAGGTCTTGAGGCAAGTCTGGTGCGGAGCCAAGAGCTTCGTCTGCCGATGGGCAAACACATCATCCCCGTTGGTCTCGCCCTCCTGCAGGACGCGCAGCGACTGGAAGAGATTCACGTTTTCCGAGAGCGACGGCGAGGAGGGTGGGTTCTCGGTGGTGATGCCTTCACTGTCGACAGTGGACAGCGGTGGCAGCGAGAGATTCGTGGCTGTCATATTGGAGGTGTCACGCTTGGTCACCGCCTTCAGATTGCGCCAGTGACATGGCTGACTCTGTCAGAAGACGCAGATTATCAATTAGTTTGTGTAATTAAAAAATAAATGAATTACCCACCGGACACCTGCCGTGACACATGCGCACATCGCACTCGATGTAGAGCGCCGGCGATCCAGTGAACCGGAAGGTCTTCATGTAGGCGTACACCTGCGTCTCGTAGACACCTGAATCCGACCAGGAGCCCCTGAAGCGTGAGATGAGCTTGTCATCCACCGGACAGCCGTGCTGATCGATGAGCTGTATCCGCTTGTTGGCGCCATTGTGGGCGTAGCAGTCGTTGACCACAATATCGAAGCCATCTGTGAATCGCCATTGATTGATCACTTCGTTGGATATATGTTTTACTTATTTAGTTACCATATTTGCTTCTCATATAGATGATCAGGGTCAGGGGATCGCCGACGCGCACTGGTCCGGTCACCCGAGGACCACCTATGCCATAACCATTCTGAATCTCCATATAGCACTCGGGGGGACTCAAAGTGAACACCACTGGGTTGCCAGTGGCCACTCTATTGATGATCAAGAAAATATATAGGGAATTTATTTAAGATTATAGATCTTTGAATTAAGTTTGCCCAAACTCACTCCACATCTAGAAAGGGAAAGGTCACTGTCTTCCAGAAATCATAGCCATACTCGCAGGTGACCTTGAAGTGCTCATCGTACTCCTCTTCTATCAGCGGATTATACTGAACAGTCACCGTGTTCCACATAAAGTTCTGCGGGTAAAGAGAGCGTCATAAAAACGTATACCTATTAAAGTGTTAATTTTACTTACTGTAGGATTCTTGCGGCTCTCCTCTTGCAGAGAGTTCTTGCCCAGAGTTCCACAGCGATTCAATTGTATATAGAACTCATAGTAATCCCGTCCAGATCCATTGATGTACATACAGTCCGGATCGTAGGCATAGCCAGCTGAGTACAGCAAGCCGCTAAAAGAACCATTAAAGCCTATGCGTATCTTCATGTAGTCATCCTGGCACTCGGCTTCAATGTCTGCCCGAGGGAAATATATTCATATTAAAGATTATACCAACATAAAAAAAAGACTCCTTACGCTGCACTCTAGTGCCATTGTGCTGATGCTGATGTCCTGCATATTCCTGATCCCAATACTCCTCCTGCCACTTGCTGCCCTCGTAGGGCACTGCATGATATCCCCCGCTGCCAGTCGGAGCTCCACTGGAATCCACACCCGTGGAGCCATAATCCAAATGGACGGGATGCCCAATGCGATGGGGTATATAGCCAGAGGAGTCGGGCACGTGGTCGGGCTTTTAAATTAATAATTGAATATGAATATTTGCATTCCCTGAAGGCATTCTCCCCTCAAAACTCACCACCTCATGCTGCAGCTTATTCCTCTCCACGGCATTGCTGCTGCGATTGCGCACATCCTTGGGAAACTTTTTAGAGCCCGCCAATCCCGCTCTTTTTGATAATTTGGAGGACTGTGTGGTGGGTCCCGAGATGTATGACTTGGAGGAGATGCCAACCAGTTCCTGCTGGGCTTCCGCTCCTGCGGCCAAGGGACGACTGCCAGTAGAACTTCTCGACGAAGGAGTTGTGGTTTGGATGCGACCCTTAAAAATGCGCAGGGGGGCAACCACTGTGGGTGGGGCTGAAGTGGTGGTGGCCACCCCCGCCGCCTTGCTGACCACCGAGTAGTCCGTGCTTTGCTCCAAGCTGTTTCCAAACTGCAAAAACAGCAATGAAAGCATTCACAAAAGTGCGTGCGGCGCGTGGGGCGTATACGCAATGCAATAAATCACTCGCGCGAGTTTGTGTCTTAAGTCTTTCGTTTTTTCTGGGGAACAAAAAGTGCTGCATCAGCAGCAGTGGCAATAGCAATGGCAACAAAGCCACATAATTTTTGGCAGACAAAAGCTTCTTCCGCTCGCGGTCGATACGCAATCTGCATTAGAGCAGAGCATATCCGTTAGAGAGACGGGCCAAGAGATTGGCCAACGATCGGTCACGGTTCATGTGGCCTAATCGGGAAGTTCACTCCAAGAACTGTTAACCAGATTAGATTTCCCATCTGCCCAGGCTTGAGCAACCCGCTTGGGCAATCAACGCGAGGTGAAAGGTTCCTTACCTGCAGTCCGACAAGTACCAACAGTAGAACCGGCCACAGAATCTCCGTCTTCTTCGTGGCCATCGCACGCCAGGGCAATCTGCACATCGCCATGTCCATCACTCGACTGTCCGGTGGCTGCAAGAGGAAAACCAAGATGAAGTCACATAGGCGACCATTCAATACTATCGGAATGCGGATCGGTATCATAATTATCGTCATGCTTGGAGCGGACGCCGACCTTGCTAGTGGTCACTCGAGTGTTGTCCGCCGTTCGTTGGTTACACCAACGTGCGTGCCGGCAGGAAGGAAGTTTGTGCTTCATAAATTAATTGTGGCCAATGTTCAAGCCTAGGAGATCTCGGACAGGGAGGCTGAAACGCCCTTAACATGATTTATGACGGACAATAAAATGTGAAGGTGAATCCTACGATGAGTATCTATGGTAAGTAGGGTTATGGAACTAAGACTTTATATGTTCATTTGATAGAGACTAAAGTTATTAGAACTTTATTGCTGTTTGGAATATTAAATCTACTTTATCTTTAAATTTAATCAACCAGAGGTATTCCAAAATACCTAATTATACTAGGATAATTAAGCACAAGTATTCTCTATATAATTCATCTGTAAAGTTAACTTCCCTTTGTGGTCTCATTATTTAATTCACTGCCCTTATTAAAATCACCACCTAGTATATTTCTAACCATAAATAAAACCCATATAACACTTCCGTCATAAATGGTAATTCTCGAGAAGCATCAAAGACACTTCCGTTGGACTCTAGGTATTCTATGCCATATCAATGTCGCCGAAGCTATAGAACAATGACAACACCTCAAGTTTTATCATCTTGTAACTCGGTTTGTCAGGCGTTAAGGTCAAAGGCATAAAACTGTCATCCGTGGCGATGGTTTAATTATGGCCGCAGCAGAACATTGTCTCAGATTTGAGTCTGCGCTTAAACTTGGATTACATTTTAATGAACGATCCCGCGTCTGTTCGCTTCGCCCGCCAAATGCTTGGCTGACTTTTCGCTTAGCTGTAAAAACGCACGCCGTTTGCTTAATTGTTGTTATAATTACTCCAACTCTTGTTGTTGCTGTTCGTTTTTATGTTTGTTTATTGTTTTTACCCGCTTAGCTCTGTTGTTGGCTCGTGTTATGCAATAGTTGCCGCTTCTTCTTGGGCTTTTGGTTTCGGTTTTTGGCTTTCATTATTCGCCCGCCACTCGCGCTGCCGTTGTTCTGCAGCCGCTGCTCCTACACTTGGCTCTATAATTATGGCTAATCGCATTCGGCTGACCTTGAGCCGTTTTCCTTTGCCCGTTGCTGGCCAACGGCATTAATTGCCAATACTCGCGCCTAACGGTCCCGAGCACGTTATGGTGCGAATACCGGCTACAGGGCTTTGACAGTTTTTCCGATCAGAGTAAGGATTTGGAAGGTTTTGAATTTTTAATGGTCCTTTGTTAAGTCATTTAATTTATAATTGAGCCTGGAAAAACCTTTAGATATCAGAGGATCTAACTACCAATATTTTTGGATGTTCTCAATATAAAAATAAAAATTTTTAAAGCTTGTATGAATTGAATTCCAAATGAATTGAATGTTTTATGATTATTTATTTTTACGTAAACATCATCAATTCAAGGACAAAATTCTGTAATGACCGAAAACTTGGTTGAAAATCTTTATTAAATGTACTCAAAAAAGGGTAATTGAACTATTTTATATATATATATCTATAAATCTATCTTTAAATTGTATTACTGTAACAGAGTTTAAGACCAAGAGCAATTTAATACTTTAAAGAAATTCAAATTCAAATAACTCTGCCGTACATTATATTTATTAGTTTATATACGTTACTAGTATAGTTTTATTATTAAACTTACTAGAAATTCTAAATAAATACTCACAGTTCTATGTACTTTAATCCGTTTCCTTAATATTTTTCCAGCACTGCCCGCACTGACCTGCTCAACTGATCTTAGCTTTTCCAACGCGCTTTTCTCGTTAACACCCGCTTCCACAAATCACGGTTCACTGTTCACTGTTCACCGTTCACCATTCAACATTCACAGCTCGGCACGCACTTTGACCAACTGACACCGAACAACTTGGCCCATTTCCACTTTGGGCTTAGCAAATCCTCGCGACGTTGGCCATAAAAGTTGACGATCCGTCGCAAATCGCTACAAAACGGGGTTTTTCTGGCTGTCAGTCGCTCTTCTTTTTTTTATTTCTTGTTGGGGTTTCACTTTCGATAATGGTTTTGATATTGCGCGATTTTTGGCTGGCAGCTTTTGTCTCGGCTTTTCTCGGCTACGTCATTGGGGCTACGTCGCTTATGTGGCTCGCTTTACATATTGCACCTCTGCTCAGAGGTTTGTTGGTTTTCCGTTTTGCTTTTTTGGAAGCCCGAAAAATCACTCAAGTGCAACTTGCCAAATAGAATCAGCGCCGCCTGGGCCGCCGACTGGGGGTGTGTGTGGGAGTTGGGTGCGAGTATGTGGATGTGTGTTCGCTAGCCGGATTGCCCAATCTTACATAATAGTTGGTCCGAACGGAGTTCCGAGTGCCGAGTACCGTTGCCGGTTGCCTTGTGGACTTTCCGAGCTGCCAGGTTTTCGCGGACTCAGCGGCTGGTTTGCAGCTCTTCGCGTTGCGAGCAGGTGTGAAGCCAAGCGCGGCTCGCACGGATCTTTATAGAGTTTTCCTCCATCCATCCATCTAGCCGCATATCCCATCCGTTTGAGTGGCTACATAGAGGCGAATTTTCTGCACTTCTTGGTTATTTAATTGGTGAATTAAAGGTTAGTGTTCCTTGGGAGTTTGGGGACTTCAAACAGAAGACATAAGGAACATAGACTTTTTTAAAAATGAACTTATAACAATTTTTAAGCTATGTATATATTTCAGCTACATGTTTTTTATTCTTGAAACCCATTTTATTTATTAAATATGGTTGACACCTATATAGGATTAAAACATAAAATTTATGAGACAAGGACTAAATAAAATTATATTTCTTATCCCTATAAATATAGAAAGCACTTCTAAAGCAAACACATTTATTTTTGTAGGTAAAAATAAATTTACGATATTCTACATACCTTATATTATATTATTTTTATTAATTGTTTATTTATTTATTTATCTAAAGCTAACAAATAGTTATAAAGTAAGCGCTAACTTAAGGTTAAGAGCCATTGTAGCTAGGACCTTCGGCTCGTATTTATTTTGTATTATTTTCTTCAGGTTGAAATTTATTCTGTTATAAGAACCGATTATTTTCCCACGTTTTTAAAACCTGAAATATTCCTTACTAAATTTAAATATCACCCTATTTCGTTCTGTGTAAAAGAGCTGAGCCAGCGAACCGCATTCTGGTGGCTCTCAGGGCTCCATCAGAGACTCTCCTCCACCTGCTGCAGGTTGTTGTGAAAGAATCTCGCAGAGCCCACCTGTGATGATTCCATTTGCTGATTTACTTTCATCGTGGTTCGCCGTTAGACGCGCTCTGCATCGCGGAAGTTGGAGGAACAGGTGAAGCCAGAGATGAAGCTGAAGATGGGAGCCCGAGCTGGAGCTGGAGGAGCTGGAGCTTGGAGCAGGGCAACCCCTTACCTTTTGGCCAAGGTCAACGGCACCTAACTGTCGGGTGCGGATCTGCAGGTTAGGCTCTTTTAATTGCCTCCGTTTGCTAAGCGTGTCTGCGTTGAAATACAAATCACTAATTAGTTACTTGGCACTTTAGGCGTTGTGAAAGGCTCGTCCGCCAGCCATCCAATTTGACCCTGGAGTAAACGCCATTAAAACCTTATATCAATATCCCAGCAAGGGCAACCCTTGACCATCCACCGTGACAATTCCTGAGTTTGCCGCAACTGACCCACATTTAAAGAGATCGAGATGGTTTATATTTAATCGTTGGGCAAAGTAATAGATGGAGTAATATTATTTTAAAGATTTGTAATCAAATTATGGCACACTTTGTAATCAATTGTTTAGAAGATTGAAAAGAACAGAAAAATGTAAAATCTTTCAATAGTAAGTGCCTGAAAAATAGGGATGGTGGAAAACAGAAGTTTCAAAATATTTCCAGCTTGTTTTTTAACTAAAAACCTCTTTTTTATAGATAAAAATAGAAGATATATGAATAAATTAGAACTCCACTTGTTAGTTTTAGCATAATCGTTTTTTATTGTGATTTCTTCCTTCTGTTATATATACTTTTATCATTTTGTTTGTTGTTGTTGTTTGTCATCTTCGCACATTTTTGTTTCATACATACGCACGCGCATTTCCAACAAATATATATATTCAGGCATACAATATAGAACATTACATCTGGTGCATCGGGGTTTAATACATTAAGTCCTACTTGTCGGTAAGCATACACTTTACACACAAAATTCATACGTTCTCAACTCAAAAGGATCCATCAGAGATTGCTCAATCGAAGGTAAACATAAAGTGTTTTGCAAATCATACCATAAGGTTATCGTGTGTGTGTTTGGTTGTTAAGATTAAATAAATAAAACTGATTGCTATAGTAACAAAATCGCTTGCTTATACATAATTTTTTTTGTCATTTGTTTTGTTTTTTTCTTATGGGTTTTTTTGCATATTCATTTTGAAAATTTTATTGCATTTTTTTGGTATTTTTGTCATATAAGTTTTGAAATAGAAACGGCAAACGTTAAAACCTACGCATTTACACAGATAGTTAATTTTTTTGTGGCTTTTGCTTTTCGTTTTTACACAATTAATTATTAAGTTTAGTTAAACGTATGTGTTTTCTGTAGCTGCTAGATTTTGATATATTTTTGTGGCTTTCCTTTGATTGCCGATTTTCTCGTTTCTTCTGGGGGTTAAGTTAAAATACTAATTAAAATCCATGCCATGATTGTAATGCTCCTCCAGTGCGGGAGGGTGTGTGTTTGGGGGCGTGGCTGGGAGCGGGGGCTGGGGCTGGTGGGTGTGCGGGTGCGACTGCAGGTGCGGTGTGTGCCTAGTAGCAGCACTTGCTGCGGTTGTTGTTGGCGCCGCTGACCAGCTTGCAGTGCTGCATCTCCGAGCGGCGGGGGCGGTTGGCCTTGGCCTGGAAGTCGCGCACCTTGTTGGCCCGCTTAATGGCGCTGCGGCAGAGCTGCTGGTGCTGCTTCTTGTTGTTGCTCTGCAAGCAGGGGAATGTGTTAAATCCTCCCTATCAATCAAACCCTGTTAAGCCTTACCTTCTGGCTCTGACGAGCCAGCGTCTGCTGCTTCAGCTGAGCGGCCGCATGGCGGTCGTAGCGAGCGCTGTTGTTGCGCTGCTCCCGGAGAGCCTGGCTCTGGGCCTCCGGCTCGGCTTCCGGCTCCGCCGAATCCTCGGCCCCTTCCGGTTCCGCCTGCAACTCCGCCGACAGCCCGAGATCAAGATTAACAAAACTTTCGGTGCCCTCCTGGGTGGACCTAATACTACGATAAACGGACATGCTGCAAGGCAAAAAGAGATCCTCCATTAGTAAAGTTTATATGAAATAAATGTCCAAATAATATTATTGGCGTGCGTTTTCGGCTGTAAATTGCGGTTGGTTTTGGAGAAGGGATCTAGGTTTCGGGGGGGACTGGAGTGTGTACTATAAAGATCACCAACCTTGGATGCTCAATCAATAGATTCTCAAATGGTGATGTTTCCATATTGATTGGCCCAATCGAGGTGAAGCATGGTGGCGGTGTTACGTACCAGGACTCCTCCATCAGCACGCCAGCACCGGCACCCTGGGCCGCCTGGTCGCTGCCGCTGGGCGAGGCCACGTACAGCGACTGGCTGACGTTGTCAGTGTCCAGCGCCACCGGAAGCGGAAGGGCCAGCTGAAGCGGCAGGCGCAGCGGCAGCGGAAGTCCCTGGACGGGCGGCACACTTCTGGGCGGGCTGTGGGTGCTGATGCTCAGCGGGCGGGCGACACGCGAGCGCTGCAGGTAGTTGCGCTGCTGCTGTGGCCGCGGCCCGCTGTACAGGGAATGCGAGTTGAGGTGCTGCCGCCGGCGGGAGGATGCCGCTTGGCCGTTGGCGGTGGCCCCCCTTTGCTGCTGCGTCACCTCGACGACGGAGAGCTCCTCCTCGGAGTCGCTGCGCGGCAGGGAGTCGTCCGCCTCGTCTGGAGGGGGATTTAGACAAACAGGATTAAGATGATCCCTCGGAGGGTCAAGGTCCAGCTGAACTCACCTTCCTTCTCGACGATGTACCACTCGTCCTCGTCGAAGTCATCGTCAATGGTCTCGCCCGAGGGCGTCAGCAGCTTGGTGATAGTCGCCGGCTGCTTCCGCTGCTGCTGTTGCTGGTGGATCCGCTGCTGCTGCTTGCCGCGCTTGTTGCGGCCCCTTTTACCGTTCGAGGAGCGCACCGCCGGCTGGCTCCGCTGGCTGCCCGCTACCGAGGGCGTCGAAGAGGTGACCTCGATTACATCTCCGGCCGTGGGATCGGTGGCTGGGTCGGAGCTGGGACTCGAGTTGGGTTGCTGGGCGGGATTCGCTTCCTGGCTGCTTGAATCGGGTGTCGCTGGCGATCCAAAGAGATAGGAGGCGAGGCTGCTTAGCATTATACGGGTTTTCGGAGCGCTGATCCGGCGTTAGAGGACTCTATATTGCTTAGTGGGTGCTGAGATCAGAGTTTCGCTGGTTTTCGCTGCTTGCCGGGCTTGTTTTCACAGTTAGAGAGACAAATGGAGATTGCTTATGTTGCTGTTGGTTTTGTTCCTTGGATTTGCTTGAACGTTGCTCAGTCTTTTATTTAATTCTTGTTGTTTGTACGCTGTTTCGCTGCTTTCCTGTCTTGTTCTGTGTTTTGCTTTAGCGTAGAAGCTGCAACGAAAGACATGGGAAATGCGAAATGAGCTTAGCAAATTGTGCGCATATTGCGTAATCACCACCCCCTCGGAAGCCCCTCCTGTGTGGCCCGCAGTAAGCAGCTTGTTTGCGTGGGCGCACGCGGTTCAATGGGGCGGCTACTGAATTTCATTTAATTGCAATTCCCATACCCTGCCAAGAGGCGGTTTTAATCCAACGTAGTATGTTTTAAAAATAGAAAAATATGCCAAAGGGTAAAGGAAACTTATTAAAGAGGGCTTAAGGGCAATTAGAAGTTGGATTATGTTTAACAAAACCCAGCAATAAAACATTCTAAAGACAATTTATATGGAAATGTAGTCTAAAGCCAAGAAAATTTAATGAAATTAACAGTAAGTACTATAAACACTTGTTTAAGCTTCAAGAGCAAATTCAATATATTTTCTTTGAATTGGTCCTTCGAGCCGGATTGACATTTTATCATTTTATCGATTTTATTGTTTCAGTGAGTTCCGATGTCAAGTTTTTTTAAATATTTTTTTTACCAAAATATCCAAGAAAATTATTCCTATTAATTTAATAAAATAAACATAAATAAGAGAGAGTATCTGATCTGCCTTATAAAACCAATTCCCATTTCCCATAACCATTCATTTAATTGCCTTTCCTTGGAACTCACTCATTTTTCTCCTAAAATTTAATTAAAGTGTGAATCCGCATGTGAACTGAGCAACACAAATGCGAAGTTTCCTAGCCTAAAGATGCCAATTAAATTTTATTGCATCAGTTCGACAGTATTTAAAATATATATGTAGAGCTCGAGTTGGAATTAATGGAAATGCGGTTTCGGATTCGATTGCGAAAGTGAAATTTCCTCGACGCAAATTAAGCAGAGACGCCAATTACGTTTGATTACATTCATCAGATTTCTTCTGTAGCACCGTGCTGACAACTCTCGGTATAATAGACGGGGCCACTGCCGTAAAGTATCGCAGCACTGCCCATTAAGTTTCCCAGTTGAGAGCCCCTCTCATGGCTTTCCAGCGGTGTGCATGCGCCGAGCTTATGATCGAGGCAATTATATATGGCACACACAATCGCCGAGTGTACTCGGCGCATATACTCGTATGCAATTTGAATCGAGCTCACGTCATGACAATAGGAAAATGTGTATTCAAGCCATGCCCGTATATATCTCGTCCCCAGATGAATTGAACTAAATCGCTGGCAAAAGGCGCACAGAGAAATTTTCTATGTCAAAGGGAAATATTAGAAGAGGAAAACTATAGAAGGGGCAAAAGGTTTACTTGAGAAATAGCACAGAAGCCTTTCTCTACTATAGGAAAATATCGGAAACATTAATTTAACTAACCTTAAACTTTGACAACTTTTAACTCCAACTTTGTTTTAATTCTAAAAATCTTGCTTACATTTCTGTACATTTTTCTTCTGTGCATTTTCCTGTGTTTCGCTGATTATCGCATCGTCATAAAGATGCCAGCAGCTCGACTGGCATATTTTTGTCGATCAAATTGTGCACGGAAAACGGAAAACTCTGAGGAAAAGCCATAAGCACTAACAAAAGGAAAATAAATAGAAATGTGGCTTAAGTTAGAGCTAGAGCTGGGGCTGGAGCTGGACTTGCAGAGACAATTGCCACGGCAATTTGCAATTTGACCGCAAAACGAAAACGTGAAAAGCAGCAAACTAACAAAGTGAAATCTCCGGCAGAGACAGAAAAGCGTACGAAAATTGGGCTTGATAAGGCAGACCCGAGTCAAAATGTCAGCGAAAGTTTGACAATCAACTTGATGGCGGGGCCATTGGACTGGCGAGGTGGAAATAAATTCTGATTATTGCCAGGAGCCTGTTTAGGAAGTACCTTGTTCATACGAATAGATTTGAATTAAGTATTATCCGAAGAGCTGCCTCGCTTGACCTCAAAATGCCTGGCCATAATTTGCGGCGACTTTGGCACTCGTCAATGCATATTTTAGCACATATATGCAGCTATGCGAAATAGAGGCGAAATGTTTTGCAGTCGAAATAAATTTGCATTGCACAACAGCGGTGGTGGCAGCAGCGATTGCATCGTTACGGGTCCGTGCTGGCATTTTATTAATAAACACGTAGGGGGGACGGATCCGAGGGCTCTTACTTTTATGGCACAGCTTCAGGCTCAGGCTCAGGCTCGGGCACCCTTGATAACGATTGGTCATGGACCCCGAGATATCTGCCTTTCTAGCCTACTTTGTTTGCCAGTAAATATAATTTCACTTTTGTAACATCTGCCCATCGGCAGCGAAACAAAAATAACCTTGAAACACATCAGATATTTGTGCTGTGCATATATATTCTAGGTGCATCGACAAATGCCATATCATAGTGCTTATTTTAGCTCACAATATATTTGATTTTCTAAGCGTCTTTGACCTTGATCGATAGCACTAGCCTACATTGAATTAAGATAAGCCGTTAAATTACCTAGTTCCCAATCGAGTATAGTTCTTGAAGTTATATAACTCTAAATTCGATACCTAGGAAATCGGTATCTCCACAATGCGCTGGCATTGTTTGCTTTGAGGTAAACAAAACAATGTTTGGGCCTTTGAAACCAGTTTGCTGACTGATAACTACAAAAAAAATACACAAAAATATTCGCCAACTCATTTGAGGCCCGATAAGCCGCACCCAGACGAATTCGCCAGACAGCTCCAACTATGCTAATAATTCCTATTTGTGTACTATTGTTTACTATATAGTCTGGGTCCGACCAGAGTCTGGCGTGTGCAGCAAACGAGCCGACAGTCGAAAGTTCAGGCTTTGTTCAATTGATTGTAGTCAACCCCCCGATGGCGGGGCTGGGCTAATGAACTTGAACTAATTTAGTTGAGTCGACAGCTGCCCCGATCGGACACCGGAATAAACGGAATAAAGATTGATGGACCGCAAAGGGAATTTACAAAAGAACTTCTGTAAAGAAAGGTAGTTTTAAGTACTTAAAATAAAGTATCTTGAGGATGTCAATTATTAGAAAGCTGTTTTTGTATCATATCGTAGTGTTTCATACCCGTAACCTCATTTCATAATTTCACCATATGGCATTATCTGTTTTAAACTAAATACTTTCTATTTAAATACCTATCCCATTGGCAATCTTTCACCTACGTGAAAAAAAAAAAAATAGAGATCCCCTGAAATGTATTTTTGCTTCAACAAGTATTTCAAACAAAGAACAATATCTAAAGCTTTCTTTTTAAGTGCAAACCAATTGCCAATCTATATAGAGAAACACACACAGCCCGATATCTATATGTGGGCATATATTCATATCAGTCAAATCGTATCTGATTAGCTTTAAGCTCTCCCCTGTCAAAGTGCAAAAGTTGCCTTGTTGTTGATGGAATTTCGTGTTTTTGTTTGTTACTTTTTTCGGGTAGAAAGGAAAAATAACATAAACAAAAGCAGAAAATAACAAATGCCAATCTGTAACAAACACTTGAGTTCTCCGGGATAGGGGTTCGCTCTATATGGCATAATGCGGAATTATGCAAGACGAGCAAAGTGACGTCATTGGCGACCTTGGCAGTGCCAGAATTCCGACCACAAATTGCACACGATTGGGAAAATAGTCCCTTGACTGTGGATAATTCTCACCTGGTGGATATGGATAACTTGGCACGGGAAAAACACACGCAAGAATCGGGAAAAATTCACGGAGAACCACGGCACGGATACGGATACGGATACAGATACAGCGGATCCCAGAAGAGGTACAGCCTAGTCGACACTCGTTTGCCAACTGAAGCCAGCGGAAGCGCATTTGAATTTCAACAGCGGACGCAAGAACAAAAGCTACAAAAGTATCTGCGGCTGTGTGTGTATCTGTGTCTTTACCTGTGTGTTTCTGCGGCTGCTGCAGTTTGGCCAAACGTTCTACGGGCTCTCTCCTATTTTTTCGGGGCTAATTTCACACTTTTTTGGGCTGTTTTGTGGCTTGTGCTGTGTTGTGAGTATTTACCTAATCTTTTTCCTCCTCCCTGGGTTTCACTTTCCGTCTGCAGCACTCGAACTCGGCGCTGCTGCTGCTGCTGTTGCGTTGGCTTTCAAATATCAAAGGCGAATGCCAGCAGCGACCGCAGCTGAAGCCTCAAAAGTATCTCAAACGGAGTCCCCCACATGAGAGTATCTGTGAGAGAGCGTAGCGAAAGAGCGGGAGAGGGCAGCGATCGGGAGCGTATCTAAGCCCATAATTATGTATTTTTTTAAAACGCAAAAAGCCACGATCGCAGCAGCAGCAGTAAACAAAAGCCAGGCAGCGCCAAAAACATTATGCTCCGCCAGCTGGGAGAGAGAGCGAGCGATCATACGTGTTGGTCGTGATTTTTGTTTACCAACAAAGCGATCGCGAGAGCGTTTTCCGCTCTCCACTCTCGGAAAACTAACGCTCTCGCTGGCGATCAGCTGCTCTGACGTTTGCGCATTGACACACTTTCGCACGCCACTCCCCGCCCGCCAACTGTACTCCGTGGCCGTATCTGTATCTGTTAGATACTTTTCTATAGACGCCAGACCAAGTGGCTCTTCGCCACCGACTTGCCACGGGCCCAGCGAGTGACTAAGCAACGCGAAAGGGGGGAACAGCGGAGGCAAAGTACACTGAGCGAAAAGATACAGTGGAAAATATAGTAACAAATCCAGGAAATTGTATTTATATTTCTCGTAAATAAACTATATTGAACCTAAGCTTTATAGGGAACATAAATTTATATTCAGAAAACTTCAAAATGTTCTGGTTTAACTAAAAATCAAGTTTACTTAATTGTTATTGAATTTAGTTTCTTTTTCACTAAGCAAAAAGATACAATGAAAAATAGGTATTTGATAAAAAAAACTTCAATATATTTTGTTTGAAATGGTAAACAAGTGTAAATACATGTTTTTGATTTATTTTCTTTTTCAATTTATAATTCTTTTAGCAAATATTTCTCTCTCTGCCTCGGGTATGGGGCAAAGTATTGGCAAACGTAGCTGACAGCTACTGGCTTGGCTACTCCAAAGTTCATGCTGAAATACAGTTTCTCTGGCCAATAATTTTAGATTTTTAATGCCGAGTCACGGCTGAGGCAGCCAAGCAATAAGTTGTCGGACAGTCGGAACGCATAAAAATGCTAATGAAACGCAAACGCCTGAGAACTATTCGCCAAACTGTCATTCGCTGCGAAACCGAGAACTCTCGAGTCATTCGAATAAGTTCAGACTCGATTTCGTAGCCAGTTTGTGGATAATCGCATTATGCAATTTGAATTGAATTGAAATAACAAGTGTGAGCTGCGTAGTTATTTCTGCAACTCAAAGGGTATTTATTCGATTTCCAACATAAATTATTTCAATATCAAATAACTCATAAGAGTGAATATCCAAGTATAGAACTCCCCATTGTTTCCTTAGCATTTAATTTTAAGCTCCAGCTTTAATTATCGCATACTGGTTCTATTGCACACCCTAAACTGATTCTTGTTTTGCCACCCATTAGATAATTTCATTTCATTTCTGATAATGAAAGCACAAATACTATATATACTTATTCCTGGCCATAACCAAAAGCACAACCTCTCGGCCAGGTTCAAGGTTGTTTAGCCATTAGCGCAACCATTTGTTGTGCGGTCTTCTATATATTTTTAGACATTTTATCATGCAACAGCTGACGGCGACAAGTTGTAGCTTTTGCTGAGAGCAGCAGGAAAGTGGCTCACGGCTACGGCTGCACAGGTGCCAGAGATCGGCGGATATAGCCAGGTCTCTATGGCCAAATATACCTAGGAAAATTTATGTGTGTTTATGGCCACTATACCAACACAATATCTTGTGATCTCCTCTCACTGCTGGACAACCCAAGTTTTTTTTCCTTATAATTAATCTCAGTCTGCACGCGTCGTGTTTATGTTAAAAAATTCGAAAAAATAAACACTATGAAAACAAAATTCCCCTACTTTTGCGTGGAGAGGTAAACAATATTGGCGTCATCAGGAGGAGCCGCCAACGAAATAGAAAACAAAATAGAAACCCAAAGCACAAATGCCAAAATGCCAAGAGAAATGCGGGAGTCTCTTCTTTCTTTATTTTTTTCTTTATCTAATCGAGTAATGTTTATGTAGCTGCCACACACATAAATTGTAAGCATCTCTGCCTCTAAATGATTACAACAAATGTTGGAAAAACAAGCAAACAAACAGCAAAGGCGGGCAGCTTCAAAGGGAGTGAAGTGAACTCAACTGTTCCGGGCACTTCTTTCTGGGTTATTGCGCACCAACTCCCCCGAGTCACCCCACTGTGCCTGGCCCACTGTACATGCTGTAACTGTAATCCAGTCCGCGACACGAGCATAGCTTGGAGATACTGCGCAGTTCGGGATATCGAAATAGTATCTGAGGCAACTCATGCTGGCGAATGACAAACGCCAACGCATCGGCAGAAGCAGAAGCTAGATATATGCGACATAGAGTGAAGCTGCTTTTTATTCGTTTTATGTATCCATTCGGGTGGACAATACACTGGAAAAATCTCCAGTCTATGGGAGGAAAATAGATTTGGCTGAGCCAATTTCCAAGTAATGCTAATTTGGTATTTTTTCTAGCTTTTAAACTTATCTATTGTTGTTTATTATAACAAAGAAATAGTTTTCTATTAAATTTCAAATATAATATTAATTCTAACTGAAAATATCTTTTTATCAACAAATTTGATACCTAAATACGGTTTTCAGTGCACTTTTATAGAAATGGTTATGCTGCCTCTCGTGCATATGAATTGTATTTCAGCTGCAGTGGAATTTTAAAGGCTTGGTAATGGATGCCATATGCGATAGAACAAAATAAACAAGTATGTCATAAGAGATATACGATTATCTACTTTCTTTATAAGCGTTTCAATGTGATATGGCTTTGTACTGGTGCTTATGAGATTATCTCCAGTCTTTCACCATTGATTAAGTAATTCGTAGCCTTTTAATAATATAATAAGCTCATCAATAGCAAGTTGTGGAAGTTATATCCCAATATATTACGATTTATCTTCGCTTGCAATTTCAAAACAATTCACTGAAGAGTGCTCCCTCCTTTGATGGCATTTGCTATAATCACAAGGCACTTTTGTTTCGTTTTCTTTATTCGCTATATCTATAAATATATGTACTAAGCCCCATCAAGCCTCCCAATAAAGCTCCTCGAAAAAATGACGCAAGCGGTTCTTTGATGTCACAGGCCCCCCCACACACACATCTGGTGTCCCACTGTACCTGCACACCTCCGAGCATCGAGGGAAGGGGGGGAAGCATTCATTGGCCAGGTTCAATGTGTTCTGGCTGTGCTTATCGAGCGATCGATGATAAATGTGGGACTGCAGGTTCTCAGATACTTTCAATATACATAATATACGTATATACGATTTCAAGTTCGCGTACCTTGATGCACTTGGACCGTACACATATTAATGGCATTTAGATGTGCTTTTTATTATATATTTTTATACGTACAAAGTGGCTGTTTAATAACGCGTAATTTCAATTAGTACGTGAGACGCAGATGCGAGTGTCGATGTCGCTTCTTAGGCAAATCGCTGGGCACGACGCATTAATTTTATCACTTTGTTTATCAGTATCAGTCGCGGGCCCAGCTGCCGTATTTAGAACACTGGGTCAGCGCCGTCTGTGGCCCCTGCAGTCTCCGGTAAACAATCAATCAATCTAATATTCCGGCAGTCAATCGATTTGGCGCCCTTCCCCGCCACGGATTACATCAGCTAAGGCTATAGAAAGGTCTTTACACCTCCAGTCATCCCATATCATCATGACTCTCACTACAGCCAAGGGCCTTGCAATGAAATAATCTCGTTTGTAATAGTTTTATGGGTGTCATTATTAATAATAGGCTGCACACGACAAATCAGAAACTATATAGAAGGAACTAAAAATATTTTTAAATACGAAATACATATGTATATAGTTATTTGTATAATTTGTGTTTTGTCTACAGATTTTTTTAGGATGGCTAGATAATCAATTAGAGTGCTCTATTTAATGCAGAGTTATGACACCCCCATTACCCTTCTCCTTACCCCTTTGTATCCTTATTGTTAATCAATTGAGTTTCCTTTTTCTTGGTAATCAAATTAATATTTGACACCATTGTGGGCAACACTCACAGTGCCGTCATGCATAAAGTGCCTTTATTTAAGCGCAGCAATTGTGCCTGGACGTCGCCAATTAAAAAGGAGATTTATGGGCGAGTATTAATCGACCGCCACCCAATGGCCACCCCTTGCAGACACCCCCAACGGAGTTAAAAATAGTTCGGACCGCAGTTGGTTACTGGGACCGAGACCGTTGCTGCTGTTACTGAATTTCCCCTACTTTTGGTGCAGGAAAATTGTCGTGCACGACTCTCTCTCTCCTCGCGGTGGGATTTTGTTTACAAACAAATTTGTTTGACCTGCGCAGTCGAGGGCCCTTTCTCCCTTTCTCCCCCGATGATTGCCAAGGCAACCTTCGAATGTTTTGGTTCGACTCTCTCGCTGCAATTATGTGTCTACATACATATATAAACCTATATATATTTAGACACGACTTCCGAATTTAGGGAAATGTAGGCCCAGAAAAACTTTTCGCAGCTTCTCGTTCCGCAGCATTTTTGGGGGTCACCTTTGCTATTTTCGTTTCTCGGCTCCCGGAGGGTGCCCACTTTTCGAGCAGAGATTATGCGAACCCCACACGCGCCAAAGCTGCAGATCGATGAAAGGCCCTAACATAGCTGCAAATCAGCGCCAGTGGAAAATGAACACGTCAGCAACCCCCAGCCGCAGGGGATGGGTAAAGGGGAACTGCGCAGTGTGCAGTAACTGGGCCTACCACCTGGAAACAGCACCAACACAACCACCACCCCATCGCAGTGACCATCCCCCAGGGAATCCCCTTCCTTTAGCTCTCGTTGCAGCTGCGTTTATTCGAGAATTATGTCATAATTTCTGACATTTTGCTGAACAATTAAGGAAAAACTAAGGAATATATAAAATACCCAGCAAATAATGATTAAGATTCATTGCATACTTTTTGGCGATAATACCTTTTATTTAATTCTAATGAAACCAATTTAAATTTTATCATGGAAATATAAATAAAAGTAAGTCAACTTTAATTCAAAAATTAATCTTCTAATCTAAGTATGTATATAAATTAAAGGCACTCTGGAGTGGGTAATTAGAGTAAGTATTCAGTTATCTACCAATTATATACAGCAGAAATTTAAACTTTCCTCAAGAAATTTACTGCGCCTTGGAGTCGACTATGAAATACCCAGCACTCAGATGAAATTTAATTTTCTACTGTTCTCAGCTCAGCATATAAGGCAACTGATTTCAATAAAACTGTGAAGATGTATATAAATTATAAAAAGAAGTAAATTACCCATATCTTCTACATATGTGTATTGCTCTAAATCTAACTATTTGTTAATTAATAGTTATCTTTTTATGTTTTCTCTTTAGCCATAACGCTCCTGAAAACCTTATATAACTCCCGATAATCGTACGACTTGAACTTGACACTGCTGCGTCTTTGTCTTCGCCTTTGTTTATGTCCTGGGTAAATGGCAAACAGGTTTTTCCCACACCGAATTTCACTTTCTGCTTTCTTCGCCTCCCGCTGCCATAAATCAGGACCTGCTAGGAGCAGGCCTAAACAGTAACCCAAAACCGAGACAAGAAACGTCAGGGGACAAGGAACATCAAGTGTCCATTGTTTGGGTTTGTTTGAGTATCTTTCGGATACCCAGCCGTAATTACAGTTAGGCCAAGTCGGCTGACTAACTTTCTAATTATAGTCGGGCATTATCGGGTCGGGTAGGGTGAGAGGGTCTGAGGCGCAGTCCGCCGGGGACGAAATGCGTGCCATTTTGGGATTAGCCAGCTGCCGCCAGAGCTACCTGGTAGCCGGGTTCTCCCATCAGTATCTGTATCTGTTTCTGAAAGGTAGCTCTATCTGTGTCCGCGTTCGATGGGCTGAGGGAGACTACCCGCGGGGCTGTGAAAAACTGCCGCGTCAGTTGGCAGCGAAAATGCGCTGTACTAATTAAAGCCCCTAATGCCGCCTAAAGATGACTTAATTGCCTTCAATCCCTGGCCAGATCGGCTTGGCTTGGAGTGAAAAGCGCCTTAAAGCTGACCAGTGCCTTAAAAGGCCAAGACTAGTTCAAAAATAGCACACAAAGGAATTGACATGGCTACAGGCAGAGAAATGTTAACGAAATGGGTCGTTAAATTTATAGAAAATCTAACAAAGTGTATTAATATATAAGGTTATATTAAAGTTTGTAGAAAACATCATACTTCAAAGTTTTTTTTAAATATATTTTCCTTCTGTATTTCCTTATAATAAGTCTTTGTATCTGTTAATTTCTCTCTCTGCACTAGTTGTATTTCTTTGACTCTGAGCTACCCTTTTTGGCCAATTAAGGCGGCCAGATTCGTTGGCCACGATCGGGACAACAAACGTATCTGGCAGATACACACTCGATGAGTTTCGCGGAGCTGCAGCATCATCAGCTGTTCGCTGTTTATGTTGTGTTGTCCGTGGCTTTTGTTTTTCAATTTTTCTTTCGTTACCACAGACAAACAACTGGCCAGACTTGATTTATCATCCGGGACTCGGCTCCTCCCGACTCCTCTGCCCGCCGTTTCAGTCCAGCACCTTTGGTTCTTCGGCTCGAAAAATGGATAATGGACAATGGACAATGGCAACTGCAACTGCAACTGCAAGACCTGTTCTGTGCACATTTGCTGCATGATTCACTTGGGTTTTCGGGCCCTCATTTTGTGTACTATAGTATATAGTATTCATATAGAAGTGGCAGAGGCTTCTCCCCTACAAGACTCCCTATTTGGCATTGTTTTCGGATGAATCTTAGTGCATCTATTTGGCTAACAGCCAATGTATTTTTTGTGCTGCTGGGGCACAGAGCAGGAAATAATTGCAAGGCTAATTAAGATGTTAATCAGCGAAACATTCATTGCACTTGCCATCGCCAGATGACACTCCATGAACACAGTCATAATGTTCGTTCAAACTAAAACTCGATCAGGGCAGAGAGCAGCAGCTAAATGAGCCTGAACTAGCACTGGGAAAAATAGTTAAAACCAGCAGAAAATGGTTGTTGCTAAATCAAAATGTATTGAATTACAGCTTAACAATCTTATAAATGTTGAACGTATCTTATTGTTTTAATTAGAAAATAAGTAGTTTGGGGATATTTCAATAATTTCTCTTTTTAATAAGTCTGACATTTTCTCTCTGTGCACTCAGCTGGCAAATGCCAGAGATCCGAGATCTGTGGCCTGGCTCTGATAACGATCGCTACAAATGCTGAAAACGTGATGCAAGTCAAATTTATGGCTATTAGATGCCCAGAATGGAAATCCACTAACAAGAAACTCGGCCGATTTTCAGTCGAATACATTGGGGGAAAACTCCCGGAAAACCTAGAGGGGAAAAAACTCGGCCTGGCCAAACCGAAGAAAACTCGCACTCACTGACACACACACTCAGTTGCCCGAATACAGACGCAGAAGTGTGAACTCTTTGAATGCGAAGGTGCAATCAGAATTTTTTTCCTGTCTTTTTGTTTTGTGCACTTTTTTGTGTATGTATCGCTTGGCTGCACTCGAGATGTGTGTACATGTAAATCATGGGCAAACTTCGAGGAACCCCATACATAATAAAGATGTACACATTCGCTCGAGTGTCCTTTCCTTGGCGGACTTCGACTTCCGCCTGCGTTACTTATTTCGGGGGTTAAAATGCACTTACTTGCTGCTGCTGCTCGGAGTTTATTGATCGGTCGATGGCGGACGTATTCGCTCCTCGGTCTCTCGTCCTGCGTTCTTCACTTATTTCAATCAATGTTCTTCAGTTTTTATTTAGTTTTTCGTATTATTTTTTATCCTGACTGCTTCCGTTGTGTGAGAGCGAACTGAGAGGGGGCGAGAGGTGCAAGAGCAGCGCTACAGGAACTCCGTGACGTATGCTAGCAACGACTGACGAGCGAATGATGGCTTCCAAAAACTGGCCAACAAAGTTGCCAGCCAGCGTGCGTGTGTGTGTTGCTGGGCTTGTGCTGGTATGCGTGGTGGTTGTGCCTCTGTGTTGGTGACTCTACAGCTGAGCCCGACACACTTACCCCGATTCTCCCGCTCCGCTACGCTGCTGCGCATGTGCAAGAGAGCCCGAGAGATACCCTTCCGCAGTGGTTGAAGGAGAAAATTCTATCGGAAATGGTGCTGGAAATAAACAAATCAGGTTATTCTACAAAATATATAAAAATTAATCTGTAATGACATTGTAGAAGGTTTTTTTTTTAGAAAAGGTACTTCCTCTTGTAGTTAAGCCAAGGATTTCAGTTAAGTTAACGTTGTCAGAGATTTTCTTTGGCAAATCATGGACGACCATTGGTCGTGAAGTAAAACTCTAGTTAGGGAAAACTAACTCAAATTAAAATAAAAATCAATTTATAGTTAAAATATTTGTTATTAAAAGTTACAGAAATCACTTGTTTATTACCTTATATGTTACCTGCATAATTCAGAAACTGATATTAAAAATTAGGTTATGCATCTAAGTTAATAAATAAACACATTAACGCATAAACTGAAACATATGTATATATGAATACAAAATTTATTTCATTTAAATTATATTAAAACTGATCTTCCCTCTATTTAAATGTTCTATAAATACAATAGGGAATTCTGTATTCGTATGGATTAATCCTCGTCCAATTTTCTTTTTTTTTCGTATTTTGCAGGCCTCTCTTTTTCTCTCTCTCACTCTGCAGCAGCTGATTTTGTTTGTATACAAAAATCATATTGCATTCTGAGAGAAATGAGATGAGAGCAAAAAAGCCAGAGAATGGGGAGAAAACGATTGGGTAAATGAATAAGCAGAGGAAGGCGTAGAGGTGGTGGTGATGGAAAGCCACTGAAGCTCAATTTGTGGTTTTAAGCTTAAAAAATTTTGTATAATATGAACAATCTGAAAATTAATAAAGAAGTAGGTTTACTTGTCAATTCATTCAAAAGAAACACAATAAACCCACAACAAAGAAATACGAAAAAATAAGATTAAATTAGTTATACATTAGAGGGATAAAAACTATTCCAGATACACATATAGTACATAAACACAATATATAATGTATATTACTTATTAAACCTATACCAATATTGTACCAATATTGATATATAATTATAATAAATAGAATTTATTTTTTAAGAGCAATCTATATTTTTTGATGCTTTCATTCTAAAACATATCGTGTCTTCTAATATTAAAGAACCGGGAAGTGTTTTGCAGTGTATAGGAATGAATTGGAACTAAATTCAAACGGCTGTTACTTTTGAAAAGTATCGGATCAAATCTCGATATCACAGCACACTAACATGTTATCGATATATCGATATGACAGGGTTGTTGGACCACCTCGAGCCAGCTGTTCAAACGCACGTGTTTATTTTTACGAATTGAACGCAGTTTCTTAACTATTAATTTAAAGCGCTTACCCGATTTGTAAATAGCAATATGGGCCGCAATAATCGCTCACGAAAGCGCCGCGATGAAATGAACAAGATCAAGAAGGCGCGGTACGAGGCTAAAGAGTTAATTCGCCTGAAGAAAACTCTGGGACTCCTCGATGCCGATGGCAATGAGATCATGAAAGATATCAGCGATGTGGTGGAAGTTAAGACCTCAAAGGAGATCAAAAGGGTAAGTTACTAGATATATAGTGTTGTATCAAGTAAATACTAAAATACTCCTACCTTATAGGAAGCCAAATCCAAGGAGGAGCAGGAACTGATCTTCGAACACCAGGAGAGCCTGGAGAAGGGAGAAAAGGTGGCCGTGGTCAACGAGAACACCGGCGTAGAGCATGTCTTCAACAGCAAGACCCTCAAGGATCAGTATGGAAACTATCCGGCGTGGTTCAAGAAGAAGAAGACCGCCAAGCGTCTACGCAAGAAGCAGCACTCCCAAAAGAAGAACTTTAAGCAAGCCTGGACCACGGTCAACGTGCCCCTTTAAGTCTGGGAAATGTTTACCTATTCAGGTATCCATCTTAGGTTGTAAGTCCCCGCTTAGTTTAGGTGATTTTGTAGGCCATCTCTACAAATGTGTTTTAGCTAAGAGTTTTTTGCATATTAAAGCCTTAAAAACTACGAATCTATAAGTTCTAGTTTGAATTCTCCCCCGAAAATTGACTCCACTTAAATCGTAACAAGACATCTCCATTTAGTAGTTAAAGCTAAGGTGTTTATTGCATATTAAAGCCTTAAGAGTTACATATAGATTCTACGTCATGGTGACAACAAAGATTCAACGCTTAGAGTAGACACGAAGTGGAGATGAGACTGGTGAGCTGCCCCACATGGATGATCACAAACTGGTGAGGGAATTGAACTAAAAGGGGAGTGTGGTATCATTACTGAACGGAACAATAGCTGCGCACACTGGAGATGACGCTGGTGGCCGCCTCCAAGCGTCGCGTATTGGCCGACCAGATGTGCGTGGTGGCCAGAGCCGTCGACATTGACTGGGCTCGTTCTCCGGCTGGTCATTCTGGCTTCTCCTTAAGCTCCAGCCTCTCGGTCGACTCGCTATCAGCCTCCGCCTGCTGTTCCTCAATATTGCCATGCATTACATTTGGATTGGCCTTTAGGACTGACCCACCGGTGAAGCCCAGGATGCCGCAACCCACGGCTGCCAGTCCTCCTGCTTTAATTCCAGCCACTAATCCAATTGGTCCACCCACACAGGTGCCTAGGAGAGCTCCCACAACGGGATACATTGCTTTTTTGTAGGTCAGTGCTTGACGTAGCTGTCGCTCGCCTTCTTGTACATTTTCCAATGCTTCCTCTGCATTGTCAGCGATTTTCTCTACAGCCACCGATTGCTCTGCAGTCAGTTGCCGCATTCCCTGGAACATGCCGTGGAGATCGTAGATTTCCCTTTGCAGATTCTCCATCTGATCCAGGCAGGCTTGGCGTTGTGCCAGTGTGTGCTCCTCCAGGTGGAAGTTGACCTGCAGCTGAGGCATATGCTGATGGGCAGGTAAATTGTGCATATCCACATTCTGGGCTGGATTATCCTGATCCTCGTCGTACTGGGAGCCCAAAGTAGACGTGGGTGACTTTAGTTTCAGTTCTGAGGACGAAAATCTGAAGGTTTACTCGGCCAAGGGAGAGTATACTGAGTTTACCTGCAAAATCCTTCATGCCAGCGAAGGCTTGCTCCCTGCCAGGCCGCATTAGGTCGTCGAAGCGCTCCAGATCCTCTTCCCGCACCTTTTCACGCAATGCATCCATTTCTAGGAGTAGATTCTTTATTTGCTTAATGACCCTCAAGGCATTGAGTTCCTCTTTTTTGATTTTTTGCCAGTCGCCCAAGGCCAGACTTTTCTCTATGTTGCTGCGATGGTTTTTCAGGAGACTCAAGTGATGTGGAACCTGTAGATTGCCGATTTAATATGCGAAAATATATGACAATATGGTAAATTAGTTACCGCCATTTCCTGGAATCTTTGTATAGAAACCTCCGCCTGCTTCAGCGGCAGCTTCTCGTCGCCCGTCATTGTGAATTGAAAACTTTGCCCTTTAGCTGCTCCGATTTATATATAATTAATCAGCTGTGATTGTGGTAAAAGTGAAATTGGCCACAAGGTCGGTGGGATCGGTTGCTAGTGTTCCCCCTGTTCCCCTTTTGATTTTCTCCAAGATTTCCGATGTTGTTTTTCTGCGCAGTTTGGCCCGTGACGTCACTGTTGTTGTCTGGGGTTTCCAATGTGTTTGTCTTAAAATTATTCCATATTACTCAATGACACTGCACTGACATGGTTTCGTTTATGCTGGTGGCACCTCCTCCCCTATGAAGACTGATAATAAAATTCTATTGTTTGTGTTTGGGTTTTCTTTTTCTTTCATTTTTCGGACAGTGTGACCAGATGCACAGTAGTTAATAATTCTCGTTGTCCGCAGGGCGGCGATACATCGTTTGGAAGCTATCGTTTTGGCTTATCGATATATGACAAAATAATCGTGTCGGAGCAGGCAGCTTTTCAAACTCAAACAAAAGAGTCGTTACTTTTGACTAAGTTTTTTAATAATCTTTCCCTGGAAAATAACAAATAATTTACTATTCGATTATTTAAAAACAAAAACTAGTTGTGTTTGCGTTTATGCATCGTTTAAGATAAAGTTTTATCATAGATTACTTTCTGCTGTGAAACCCCCTCTATTCCAATGAGACAAACTCCGCAATGAATTAAAAATGCATTTATTTGTGCAGTGATTTCTCATATACGTTACAATTATATACAGATACATGCAGAAACTAAACGCTGCACCCACCGCGAATCGGGTGGGGCAGTTGGCGGTGGTGCGCTTACAGCTAAAACTTCAGATCTCGATACATTTATGACACGTTCGCTTAAGTACTAATACATAGCCCTAGTCGAGGGCTGGTTCTACGGTTCTACGGACTACAGAGGCACTCGACTCGCAATTCGGGAATGGCTTACAAGCTGGAGTAGCTACACGTGAACAGAGTGGAAAATTAAGTTACCTAACATTTAAAAAATAGCGTTGGGGAAAAAGGAAAATGCAGTTCTGTTTAGGGGCAGTTGGCATTAGGCCCGTTGCGGCACTTTAGCAGCAGGTTCAGCATCCCCTCCAGCTTGTTCGTCCGCGACTCCGTCTTGTAGAGATTCGTCTGCAGCCGGCTGACATCCTGAGCCTGCTTTTCCTGTGGAAAAAATAACTTATTACTATAAATTCCTAAAAAAGTATGCCTAGGAATCCTTACCAACGTGCTCAGCCGGCTTTTGAGCGTGTCCACCACGCTGTAGGTGGCTTGTAGGGACTTCTGCAACTCGTTGGTGTGCACTCGCTCGTTGGCCAGCGAACGCTCAATCTTCTGCAGCCGCGTGACCACCTCGGCATCGGTGTCATCGATGTCGTTCTCCAAATCCCTCGCCTCGAAGGCATCGTCTGCGTGGGTGGAACTCTTCCGGCAGCTCTGCTGGTCCGCCTGCAGCACGAATCCCTGGCGACAGCGGCAGAAGTAGGAGCCGGGCGTATTGACGCATTGCTGGTCGCAGGGCTTTTCCGTGAGGCACTCGTTCACGTCCTGCTCGCAGTGGCGTCCACTGTAACCCGCCGGACAGCTGCAGGTGTTGGGAGCCGTACAATTACCGCCGTTTTGGCAGCGCGTGGAGCAAACAGCTGGCAGGGGCACAATGAAAGTTACGTTTTTACTACATATTCCTAATTTAAATATTTATAATTGAATTCTTAAGGATTAATTAAAACCTTTGGAAGTTTTGTGAGACTCTTAAAATGTAGTATTCTAAAATGTGACTGGCACTTTATGTTAATTCAATGCAGCTTGAAAATCTTTATTTTTATTACATGGTTCAACCGGTCGTATACGCAATCTCAGTATTAATCTTGGCTGCATATGCAAGAACTGTTTTTTTGTTAGGAAAATAAATTCATTTATCCTTTCCTTTATAACATTCTTTATTTTAAATAAGCTTTTAAATCTTTAAATTGATTTTGTGTTTTAGATATTTATATTTATATTTCTCAAAAAAGCTGGTGAATATTTTACTTTTAAGTTAGTATGGCTTATATTTCGGGATAGAAAGTTTGTATTTATGTCATCTATAATTTGATATATTTGGACTGTACTAGTGTGACTTGTTTGATCCTTCACTCACGTTTCATGCACGCATCCGCCCGCGGATTCTCCCTGCTCCAACCCGAACAGCAGTCGTAGGTCATCTGCTGGGCAGTCTTGTGGTCGATCACATCCCTGTAGGCCGGCTCATGGACCACCTGCACCCTAAAGGTAAATGTTTTTATTAGAAACATAATTGATAAGCAAATCTAAAATATATTTAACACTTTTAAGCTTAAAACATATAAAAACAAAATATTAAATAGTGCGCTCCATACAGTACAGTGATGCTATACCTCTCAGTATACATATATAAATATTAAATAAAAAATAATAAATCAATAAGTAAACATACAAGTAAATGCCGCTTACCTGGTGCACATCTGTCCATTGAAGGTGGGCGGCTGGCAGGGCGTGGAGACGTGCTTCCAGGTGGGACGCGTATAGACCTCCGTCCGCTTCACGGGCATGGTAACCGTCCGCTGCTGCACGCATATGTGCCGCCTGAAAGAGACCGAAGCGAGGTGTGAATTGGACTCTGGCTGGGATGTTGGTTTTGACCCAAATCAGTAACTCATCATCGGCGAAAAGTGAAACTGACTTTTCCAGACGACGTCGGCCAATTACTGTCATAACGACAGGTTGCTGCGCCCCCATTGCATTTGGACTCGGATCTGGATCTGGCTCTGGCTGTGGCTTGGACTCTAGCCAATGCCAATTGTCACATGTGCCAGCATGTGCCAGCGGAGTGGACTCCAGCCAGAGCCAGATAGGAGCGTGTCTCTGTGTCAGCTCCGCGGAGTATCTGCGATGACAAACACGACACGCTCCGCTCCCAGCCGATGACTTGCGGCCATGTCAGCCCATGTCATTTGTGCGGAGGAACTGCAGACCGAGTGCTCCAGTTCACGCAACCGACAGTTCAGTGGCTGTCAGGCCCGGTTCGAGTGCTGTTCGGCATTGCCTTCAATCTCATTTAATTTAGAGCTAGGCAATAGGTTTTTACCTTGATCGGTAAATGAGGAAATCTTTGAGATACAAGTATTTCAATTGCTAATTGATAATTTATTTTTAGAAGAAGCTATTCCACCTTCACCAATCCTAGAGAAGGGTTAATAATTACTTTAATAATATGAAAGGTATATTTCTTATTCAGTTTTAAAGTAGTCACCTAACTATTCCTCCATTTTTGCAACAATATATTTGGAAACTAATGTATAATTTAACTTTCTTCAAAGAATTTTCCCTGGAAAGTGTCTTAAATCACATATTTAATTTTTTACTCACAAAATATTGTGGTAAAAATTAAACACAAATATTTGTTTACAAGTCTAATGCACTAAGATTACTAAGACCAATTTAATGATGCCATTAAGAAGATGCACTTGGGTGCGGAGAAAATATCTCTCCTGGGCATTAAAACTTCTTACGAATCAAGATCATAAAAGCAAGTTATCACACACCCATTTGAGTTGTAAAATGATGTAAGCACACACACCCAGCTGACTTGAATATCTCCCGGTGTGTGTTTGTGTTTTCGAAACCCAAACAAAATCCCAAGTACTAAACCAATGCACCCAAGACCTTTTACCCGCCAGCAGTCAAACATAAAAAGTGCTGATAATAAGCGGTTTTTGACTTTTTTCGGTTGCCAAAAAGAGGCTGCAAACTGGCCCGAAACCGCGATGCATCCATAAATTGGCAGTTGGTGTTGCTGCTGTGATTTGGATGCTGCTGCTGCTGCTGCATCAGTTGCTGCTGCTGCGATGTTGCTGGTTTGCTGATGGTGTCGTAATTGGCAATGCGGGCCAAAAACAATTGCCAACGCGTGACGTGGCCACTGGAGTGACTGACTGGCCTTTTTGCTGGCCGAAAAATCGCGGATAAAAGTGGCAGCAGGCAGTCAGCAGCAGCGGAAAGTGGCACACAGTTGTTGGCCAGCACAATGGTCCTGCGACCGGGACATTTACCAATTTCTTTATTGCCGCGCATGCATATTTATGCGCTGTTCTCTTCCTTGGCCGTAACTGGCTTCCCTGGCCAGCGTTCGAGTACCATAATTCTCACGTTATTTATGCGCCAGCATTCCCAGCGTTCAGCGTTAAGGGCGCCAGTCAAACGGGAACGGAAAAGTCCAAGCCCAAAAACCGAACCGAGAACGAAACAGCTCCAGAAACAATAACAAGAACGGCCAAGCCAAATGCGGAAGTATTCTTTCGAAAACACAAAAAAAGAGGAGGAGGAGATGAAACTGTGCCAACAAAGTGCAACATGAAATGCTCATTTCCATCTCCATTCCGCTGGCTACATAAATCTCCGAACGGGTCCAATGCACACACAAAAAGAGGTAATCAAAGCGATTGATTTTTGAAATTACAAAACCGAACTTCATTGGTTAAAATACAGATGTCTGTCTCATTGAGTTTCTTATATTTTTGGAGTATTATAAACCTATAATTCGGTGTCTACGAATATGACATGGCTTATAATAGGAAATATATACATAAATAAATAGTTTTATACCTGTTAGACGTATTGAAACGTTTATTTAAAAATATATATTATCAAGGGATCACATATAGAAATACATCTTTCAGGTGTCTAAAATTAAAATCTAAATCCCATCTGTCCTTACATACCCATTGGTTCCTTTTTAAAGTTTTTCAAATAGAATTTTTCAATCAAATAGAATTAATTAAAATTTCTCTCTGTGCCGTTGCAGAAGATGCACCCCGACCCCAGACGAATCCACCGATCCAACGATCCACCGCCGCCTTGTATATATCCCGCTGCGCCAGACAGCGCCAGACAAAGTGTAATCGCATGCATGTGTGTCTGTGAATGGCTTCATTGCATTGTTTAGAAACGTTTAGTCTAAAATTAAATTTGAATTTTTAATTGCCGAATGCCCCGAACACCTGTGGCTAGACCTCAGAGTTCTCCTCCGGAGAAAAATCTCAGTTATTTACCCAGCCAGCATCCACGAAGGGTTTCCCTTGAGCAAAACCCATAAAATTATATAAACATCAATCAAAATTGCCTTTCGGGGACAGACGAAGAGCGGCAGCAGGCAACAAAAATTAAATGCAGGCAGGCCAATTAATCAAAAAATTAAAGCTGTTAAATTTTAACAGAAATATCGGTCTCAGTCCCGAAAAACAGATGCACTTAAAGAAAGCCAGAGGAAAGTGGGGGCAACACGGCTCAAAAGCCAGTGAGTACGGTTTATTGATTTACGATTTATTTTCATTGGATGCCACGCAGAAATTAATGAGCCATCGATGGCTGCAGGCCAAGAGGTGACCCCGAGCCGATGTGTGGGCTTAATGGAGTGTTCCGCGCGGACCCTGGGCTAATAAATGGACCCTAGACTGCAGTGGGAGATAGAGTTCAAAGTACATAAAGAACCACAGCAAGGCGGGGAAGATGAGTCAGTTACCAGTTTAAGAAGGAAGATTATAAAATAAAGGAAATTTTATAAACTTGATAAAGAAGAAAAAATTAAAAATCATTTAAATAGAAATAAAGGCAGTTTTGTAGTTATTTAATTTCATTATCATCGGTATCTGAAAGTCCACTGTCCTGTTGCTAAAATAAATACATAAAAGCTGTATGAGATGTATTTAAAAAAAGTGAAAAGAAAAAAGCCAAAACCTAGTAATTTGCATTAAAAATAGTGCTAAAAGGAAACCCTTAACAGCCTTAAAGAAGACTCCGAGATACTTATATTTTCATTTATATTCCCTTAAAAATCAATTTCAGCTTTTGCACCTCGTGATCTTTTATCCTTCACCAAGACCCCTTAAGTTGATAAATATTAACAAGGCGTCAAAATATTATTCCCTTCACTAAAGTTCGCTTTTAATTAAAATCCAACGAACCATTGTGTTGACAGCAAGCAAAACCTTGGGAATTTTATTTCGTTTTCGATGAGAGTTAAAACTTATTAAAATTGTAATCCCAAAAAAAAGTCTTTGTGCTCGAGTCTTTTATGAAACCTATTAGGAGGGCCAAATGGGTTTCTGGCCAAAATAAAACCCCTCAATAAAGTAAATCTCAATTTAAATCATTTTTATGGGCCTCTTTAGAGTCTCCGGAGTCAGTCAATCGGATGGGTCGGATTTGGGAACCAGTTTGCATTTTGTCACTCTTTACAACTGCAACGTGAATGCATTTAAAAAACAGTTAAGAAAATACGCCCAGTAAAAAGCAGAGCCACAAAAACTTGGCGACACTTAACGGCCGTAAACAGCTGCGATAGGCCCGGGAAAAGTGCAAGTCTGTCTGTTTGCTTATCGGGTTTCCAAATGAAAATGTGAAATAAATTTATAGAAACATAAAAATATTGTTGCCACAGTCATAAAATGATTTTTTACGGCCCGCGGAGAAGGAGTGAAAACGCCTCGGGCTAGGCCAAGACCAAGAGCAAGAGTCATACCAGGCAGAAAAAAAACCAAGCCCGTGGCCAAAAGGCTGGCCTAAAACTTGGCTGCCGAACTCGGTTCAAGTGCGGCCAGGTCCGGCTAACTGTTTGGGCCATTTTTGTGGTCGGTCGGCAGCTAATCTGATTTGCTACATGGAATTAGAATTTAAATTGGCCCCAGCCCAGTCCTGGCCACAAAATGCGCAATTCCAGAACAGAGCGAGCTGCGGTGCATCATTAGGCGAGTTGGAGGCACTCACCCACAACTCCATCCTGCACTTTAATGCACTGGGAGAAAAGTAGAGGTCGTAAAATATTTTTTAAGTCAGCAGAGAGTATATTTGTGTCTTAAATCTAACTGACTCTGTCCTTATGGTAAGAAAAATACGTTTCTGATCCTGATATTTCCATAACTTTTCATGATGTACAATTGATTTTTATTCAGAGAGCTCCCTAATTTAATCAAGATTTTCTTACAAGTTAAAAAAGGAAAGACTACATTTTTTCAGTGCATTTACACAACACGACCGAGACGACGACAACAGCGACACACAAGAGCAACAAGAGGAACGACCACGACAACGGCATCGCAGGCGGAGAAGAACACTGCAGACATCATGCTTCCTGGTCCAGCTCTATTCGGATTCTTACTTAGCGTAAAATGCAACGCCCCTGTGACCATGCTCCGCCCGGGAAGAGGAGTTTTGCCGAAGGAGGACGCACTGGCTCGCCGCTTCTAATAATATTTCAGTCATGTCCACGGATGGCAAGTGCAACAGCAGCAGCAGCAGCCAAGGCAGGAGAATCATCAGCAGAAGCAGCCGCTCCACCGCTTTCAGTTTTGTTCATTTTTCAGCAAGAGAATTATTGCAGCACTCAGCGGCGGCTGAAGTGGAAATCCAATATGCGACTGGACAAATACCCCAAGCTGGAGGCGGAGACGACTCCATATTCCCTGCCCTCCAGACAATTTCCCCAGGGAAGGAAGGCCCCGGCAACTTCCTCATCCAAAATGGGCAAACATCGATGGAATTTCTTCCATTGCTTTGAAGTACTTGTTAGCACTAAATCAGATTGGACTTTTCTGGATCGGGATAATATATGGGCAACGTTTACCAAGTGGCAAGAGTATGGGGTACAGGAAATAATTGAATTATGAAATTTAAGGGAATTTAGAGAACTAAGCATGGTTAATAGAGTTTAATTAGTATATTTTACAAGGGAAGTAGAAAAAGCTTATATATATTTTTTTTAAATATATAAAGTTTATATTAAAAATCCATTAGGTTCTTAAAAAATTATTCTCTTTCCCTGAAATAAATAGGTTCTAAAGATATCATAAAAATTTGAGACCTCTGTCATTTATTATGCTAAAGGTCCTTAATAAATAACTCTTAAAAACAACTCTTCTGTCTTAAACATATCTACTTGACAAGCAAATTTATGTAATATTTATTTGAAAAGAAAATACATTTGTTATATAACATAAATTGTTTTCATTTAAAATTATTCCTCTTTTCGATGAAATTAGCATAAATATTTACTAAAAATATCATAACAATTTTGTGACCCTTGCCATTGTGTGTCCTTTAAGTCTTTAAGTAATGACTCTTCTAATAATAGCATATGTTTAAAAAAACATATTTATTTAACAAGGAAATTGTTGTAATCTTTATTTATATTATTTTCTTAGTTATTTTCCTGTGACAAACTCCCTGCAACAGTGCATATACTTTTGATTTTTTACCCTTTTCAACAGAAATCGCCAGTCACGCTCAGCCGCAGCCAGCCAGTTCTAATTTGGCTGTAAATTTGTCTTGCTCTCTTGGCCAGATTATGCAATAAAAGACGCAGAAAGAATTTGTTGCGAAAAGTGAAAAGAAAATTGCCGCAAGTGTCAGACGAGGCGAGGCGAGGCCAGTTGCCAGTTGTGGTCGCTGCAGCAGTTGCACATAGATGAGAATGCAGCGCTGGGGCGAGATGAAGATGGAGCACTGTTTTGTGGTAATCTGAGCTGATTACAGGCCAGCAGGAGGCCCCAAAAGCGATGCGATGGGGTTCAGTGGCCTACCATTGCATTTTCCGTACAACATAATCGCGCGATAAGCGATCTTCGGGGCCTGTCAATGGGTAACTCCCTCTTTTCCAAGTTCCCTCCCCGCTAATTCGGCCCTTTTTTCGCTGCAGCCTCTGGGGCCGGAGTGTGAATGTGATTGAGAGTGTGTTGGCTCCGTGTGTGTGTGTGTGTGCGGGGAGGATGGTGTAAATCATGATTAATGCCCCAAACTTGTTTAAACAACGGCCGTGTCGAGCCGTGGCCGAAAATCCGATTAGTGGCAACGTGAGCTTCTTCCTCTGCCCTTCTCCGAGTCTGAAGAAAACGCCAGAGAAATGCAAGAGGCGTGCACGATTTCCATTTTCTGAGTGCACTCTGAGAAAATATATATTTGTTATGTCCAGAACTAAGAGGGTAATGTTTATAACAAGCGAATCAATTTAGACATGACCATGTAGATCTTGGGAAGAAGGAGAGCCAGAGATACCAAGTTTTACATTTATTGTTACGGATAATTATAAAAACAAATATATATTATATATTTTCTCAACGTGTAAATTATTTCATACGTATTTCCACCTTTTCATCGCCTTTTTTGGTCTTTCCGATGAACTGCTAACAAAAGCGCAGCCCAACAGGCCAACGCACACACAAATTTTCATCAAATTAACATGGCCCATTCTCGGCTGCTGCTGCTACTTTGCTTATTGTTATTGTTACTGTTACTGCTAAGGCTGAAGCCGATGCCGATCAGATGCTGAAACTGAGATCCAAATCGCGCAACGACGAGTGAAAAGGCCGTAACGAAAATAAACCAACAAAATTTTGAAAGCGCTCCGCTTGGAAAAGCGGGAAGCTGCTGCCGAAACGCTGCCTCCAATGAAGATATTTTCCAACGAACCCATCGGCCCACGCCATACCGCAGCGGAGCAAGTGCAGCGATCCTATCCCATCCACTTGAATCCACTTCAAGCCATTCCCGAACCCAAGCCCAATCCCAGTCCCAATCCCAATCCCAGCTTGTGTGTCTTGGCCGCTCTCGGTGTCCAATTGCAACATAATTAAGTAAGCCAAATGGCGTGTCTCGTTCGCTCTCCTGGCTAGCTTGCTTATCTGGTGCACTGTGAGAAATATATGGTATAGCAGGAAATTTAGAAGATATGTCGAGAAAAAAGGTTTCCTAAAAATAATGTAACTAAGTGCAAGCTAAAATTTGATTTTTATATCTTTTTAAGCCACTTTAAGACAAGGTAGAATTCAAGTTTGTAAATTAAACCCTTCTGTATTAAGGTTTGAATTTTTTATAATCAAGTAATATGGTAAACATATAAAGCTACATTTATTTATTCCATTATTAAGTACATTATATTTTTTAAAGAATCAAAGATTGCATTGGTATTTCAATTAAATGAGTTCTGACTGACAATGATTGATGAGTCAATCAGAGGAGATGACTTCATAAACTTTTAAATAAATGACAGACTTTTAAGTAAATGTTCTGGGAACTTTGTCTGCAGCATTAAGCTCGTAAACAGCACTACGGCAGAGATAAAATATGCATTCCATGACTCAAGTACCGATTATTTTCTCAGAGTGTACTGTATGGTCGGAATTTTGTGCGTCATGTCGGGCCAAAAGCCCGACTTTTTGGGCGACTCGAGGAGCTCGTGTGTGGCGCTCGCAGATTTGTTGTGTCTTTTGTAGGGGCTGCAAGACAAAAGCGATGCCAAGACAACGACAACGTCAGCACAGCCCGCCTCCGAACCCCCCTCTGGGAACGGGTTTCCATGTAATCCCGGCCAGCCAGCGTCTCCCCTCAGTCGTCGCCCATCCCCCCCCAGCATTGCATTAACCCAATTTTCAACTTGAGATGCGAAGCTGCGTGATTTGCAAATTACTGGCCTGAGCCCATGCAGTTCCATTGTGCGACGGCACTGTCCATCTGTCCAGCATGTCCACGTGTCCATCTGTCCTAGTGCTCACTGTCCACAAGCCATGTTGCGAGTGACTTACTCGTGTTTATGTGAAAACCCCACTAATTGCATGGCGCAGACGGAGACGCAGACAATAGGCGTAAATTTAGACCATGAATCGAGATTTACATATTCATTCAATAAATTTTCTTTATAGTTTATGGCAAAGCCTAAGGTGTGATATAGAGGCCTGTCATAATTATGATCATGGTTTCACAGAGGTTTCTTTGGGAGATTAAGGGGGTACAACAGTGGGTATAACAGGACTTATGATAAGGTTTATTTGAACCTTTAAAGGGGTTTTATGTTATTTTATAAATAATTAAAATGTAAAAGAGAGAAAATGTTAAAATATTCTTGAATATGTTGAGTAAAATATACAAAATAAAATCTTGGTTATTATTTATATAGTTGTATCTAACCGTAATAGATACGTTAATAACATCGAAATTAATAAAGTAGTTCCTTTTAACCTTATAAATATATATTTTAAAAATCCTTGATTTCACCTTCAAATGAATTCTTTTTCTTCTTAAAGATTAAACAAGCCTTTTCCCTTTCAAACCCAAGCTTGACTCAATCATTAATTATTTAAGGTTGGCTCGAAAAGGTCTCCATAACCCGAGAAGGTACATAAATACCTCAACTGGAAATGTGATACTTCAGAAAATGACACACGCTTTGAGGGAAAGTGTAACAAATGTTTGTGAGCCAGACCTTTGACCCAAATAAATTGTCACAAATCCATAGATACATATTCAAATGGATACATGTAAACCTTCAAAGGTAGTGCATAGCTTGATCCATTCTTCAGGCCATGACTAATTTGTGGAAACAGGGTTACCCCACTAATAAGTATTGAATAAAAAACGAAACCCCTTTGACAGTATGAGAAATCCATCTTAATTAAAATGTATGCAGCGAAGGCAAAGTCAGCCTTTTGCCTTTGTCAAAGCAATTTGTTCAATTGATGTCATATCATTTCGTGTTCTCCGCTGATTTCCGATGAGCACGTGTACAAGTCGGTGGGCATAACAAGTTGGATTCCCTCACGGATCCCAGGAAAAACTCATTAAACGAGCTTCTGCCTGGGCCAAGGTTTCCACTGCCCCGATGGCATGACTTGGACTCCAGATAAGCCCAGTTTCAGCGCTGGAGCTCCAGCTCCGTCTCCGGCCAAAGAGCTCGGAGTCTACAACTCTTTTTCCTCGTTTATTATTATTTTTTTTAGCTGAGCACGCGTAGGCGTAGCCATTGAGCACAATGCTTCACGGTGCAAAATGTTAACGAATTTTCACAAGCCCCAGCCGCATTCTAAGTGCAGTTTTCCAAGCCCAGCATATCAAATCATTCGTCACTCGCCCCCAAATCCCCCTGGCCTGTCCATAATTATCGCAGAGCCAGGCTCAAACGCAGACCTGGAGCTTGGAGTCTGGAGGTTGGAGTCGTCGATTGTTGACAAGCAATTTGCAGGCGGCGAACTCGAGCCCTGACTTCGCATCCAGCTGCGATTGTGCCTCCGTCTAAGACTGGCACTGGAAAAAAATATATGTTCTTTTGGCATATAAAATCGAAAAAAACTAAAGAGTTAATTGCTTAAGGACACTTAAAATTATACAAATTATTTTTCAATAATTGGAAATTGTTGAAAAGTTTATTGCAATTTGAAATGGATTATAAAAGTAGGTGCTCTTTACACCTCAAACTTAAGAATATTAGGCATTGGCACTCGGAGGCGGCAGAGAACGCTCACAAATAAAGTTTTTCTGGTAGTTGCAGCTGTCGTCATTCAGTAGGTGCGTATAGTTATATCGAAACTCATCGCAATGTTGCTCTCCATTTGTATTATCTGGTTGCGCCGGATGCCAAAGGGCCGGGTCAACTGGCTTGCCACTGGGGAACCAAGTATGCTGACCCAAGTTCAGAAAGTCGTTACCCGAAGTCCAGAAGCTGCCGTTCGATCCTTTGTCGTCCAGAAATCGGTTAATAACATTATACTTCTCCCAGCTATCAAGCGAGAGTAGATTGTAGCCCAAGTTCTCGCAGAAGGCACGGGCCTGGAACCAGTTCTTCCACACGTTCTCCTCAATGTAGAAGAGGGTGTCGCCAACGTATATGAAATTCTTAGTTTTGGAAGTCACTGAATAGGGATACGAAGGAATTAAGGAAAAATAATGATAAGGGAAAGGACCATCTCACCATCTCCTTGCACTCCGCTTAGGTAAATGAGGCCCAATATGGCCAAAACTAGACTGTACTTGGTAAGCATTTTGCAATTACTGTTGTGGTTTAGGAACGCACTGCACCTTTTTATACTTTTAAGAATACTTTAAATTTCATAGGAAAAAGAGTGAGTTGGCCAACAGATAGGCCAAAACGCAGTATCTAGATTAATCAATTCGGTTTGTATTTCGCTTGTCTTATCACCCGAGGCAGGGAAAGGTGAGATCTTGTTATTCGGTCAAATCTTCAGACACTGTAAAGGTCGATAAGAGTATATGTATATTGTGTATACTGTATATATCTTAGAACAATTCTAAGAAATATTGTATGCATCATAATGGAATTGACCAGAATATCTATATAAACAGGCTAAGAAAGAAACAAAGCAAGCAAATATTAGGAATATCCTAATTCTATTAGGATTAATCCCAAAACAATTGCAATTCATTTAATCGAATTCAGAGATGGCGATTATCTGATAACATAACATAACAGACAAATTACTATCGATAATCAAATGAAGATAGAGTCGTGGATTATTATTATCAATTGTTATCTACTTCAAGATATAAATAACCAAACGAATAAGTTTAAATAGCAATTTCCATAATATATTTGTGTAGAATCGTCAATTAAAAATAAACACACACTCTCAGAATCGTTAGTGACAGGATCGATAACTCAGAAGGCGATAACTTAGTTACACTATTTAAATCGAAATAATGTAAGAGAACATCAATAATGAAAACCAACATAGCTACAAATACACGATCCAAATATAAAGCTTTAGTACATGAACTTTTCTTTAAACTAATATTATTGAGTAAACAAATATTAAATTAATTTTTAAAATTTCTTGCTAAAAAAATAATAATCAGACATGTTTAAATACAACTTGTTTTCGCAGTGCACCCTGAATCTCTGTCTGGGGTCACAGAGCTGCTCAGAGTGCACATAACTCTGCGCCGGGGCTCTTGTCTCATTTGATTGTGCATTTGCCAATTGTGTTGCTTTTTGGCTTTTATTGCTGCGGCTGATTGAAGTCAAGGCCCTGCTTTGTTTTCGATTTTTATGCCAGGCCATTGCAGATATCTGCTAGATACAGATACTCGTTTCCGAGTGGCAAGTGGCATTTGAGCGGCGACGCCCACCACAGCAACAGCAACCGCCCCGTATCGACACCTACAAGTATATCCAAGTGATCAGAGTCCCGGAATCCATAATTAATACATCAGCTACCGATCGGTGGCGCAACTGCAATCGCAAATCAAAAGTCAATCAATGAGAGTTACCACAAATAAAAAGGCAACAGACATCAATCAAGTGTCGGACGGAAAATGCAAAACATGCACACTGCAGGCATAAATTGAGTTTATCAAACAGAAGCCAAAACACTGGTTAAAGAGGCCGCCGCAGAGCAAATTTCGAATGGTACGAATGCTGTTTTGGCGTTGAGTTGCAACATTTGGATAATTAAAAGCGTAATTTCCACGGCCTCTGGGGCGAAGGAGCGGAAAACGACTTAACTTCACTTTTATCCGCATTTGACGGTGATTAACACCGAGCCCGCAACCGCAATTGAATCGCTGCACCGACCATTAACCAGGTTCGATCGCCGTTGAGAGGGGCATAACGTACAATATATAAATATATTTGCCTAGATACATGGATATACTCGTATATCTGCTGATGGCGGCGTGTGAATATCGCGGCAAAGCCAATCCGCACGGAGCAATCATTTCCATACGCTCTGTTGCAACTTGCCACTTGCAGTCGCAGTTGCAGTTGCATTTGCTTCGCGATGCACGTGCAACGCTTAAATAAATAGAAGCCAAAAAAAATAAATATATAAAGGCAAGGCAGCAGCGCCTACGTACTGAGGCAATCACAGTGGAAAATGATGCCACAGAATCAGAGATCTTTCTGGGGAAATACACTTAAAACAATTTAAGAAGCTAAATTAAGAGAGATTTTATTTTAAGAAAGCGGAGAAATTTTCCACATTGTTTACAATATATTATAAGCCATTAAAAAACCCCTTTGAAAATTCGTTAGGAAATGTTCTTAACGATATTCAAGGGTACTATATTTATACCCTTGCAGGGTATTATAATTTCAATCAGAATTTTTTAACGCAGTGAAGGAGACATTTCCGACCCTATAAAGTATATATATTCTTGATCAGCATCAACAGCCGAGTCGATCTAGCCATGTCCGTCTGCCCATTTCATAATATACTAGAATTTCGGATTTAATTTTTTAAAAATCGGACCACTATATCATATAGCTGCCATAGGAATGCTGGAGAAATATTACGTATACGTAATGTTAAACCGAATTTTTATATGTATTAATGTTGTATACAATTTCTGTTAGTTTTACTTTCCATTTAATACAATTTTATTAACTCTTAATGATCCAATTGTAAGCTGCAAGGGTATACAAACTTCGGAGTGCCGAAGTTAGCTTTCTTTCTTGTTTTCCTTAATATTTGTACAACAATTAGCAACGATTTTAAAATAAAAACAACTTAAAATAATTATTTATTAAATCACCATATGTATTCCCGTTCTATAAAAGAATAGTCTCTTATAATGCAATACATATAAATTATAAAAATAATCTAAATATGTGATAGAAGATTTTTTCAGCAAATTAATGCAGACATTTCAGTAATATTTTCACAAAACAAATTAATTAAATACATTTTAATACTAATAATTCGGCTTTAATTTAATTTTAATAAATTTAAAATAAATAGGTAATTTACTCCTTAAATTTCCCAATATTTATGTAAGTTTTAAACATTTCTTTAAAGTTATTAATTTAGTATGTTCCCCTTTTTGACAGCCAACTAAAAATCTCTATGATTTACGCTTCCCCTTGCGCTTTTGCCCCACTGTGGCATGACTGATGATGCTAGCTGGATAACTTTGCCTTGTGGCGTGATTTTGGCAGTTGCCGCATAAATCAAAAAGTGTCATAATTTGCAACAGCCCGCTCACTGGTGGCTACCCTCCCATATTGCGCATACGCAGCGTTTGCCCCCTGGCAGATGCAGGAGCGTCACGTTGCAGTACTGCAATTGGACTCGGAATCGGAATTGAAATGGGAATGCCTTTGCCCTTAAGTAGAAGGGCATTAATTCCAATTAGAAAACATCAGGGCACACTTGGCAATTGAAAACTCGTTAAAGTTCATTACCTTAAAGCGACGCAGAGACGCTGCCTTTTCGAGTCAATGCCACGCAGATCTCGGCAATCTTGGCCAGATCGATACCAGATCGGTGGAACCAGAAGGCGAGGACGTGCCATATCTAGCCAGAGATCGAAGCCACACACTTGGGCAGCTGCAATTGCAATTGTCTCGCGCACAAGTGCTCAGCAATTGACACACACGACAATTGAAGTCGCGGCGAAGAGGTGCTGGAAAAATCAAAGCCACTTGGCCTTGGGGCTAATTTCCAGCCAAAGTCCGGAGACCGAAGACCGGGTCTCGGGTCTCAAATTAGCAGCTGCTGCTGGAACGCTGACATTGAAAGCGCTTCGTGTCATAATATTTAAATAATTTATGGGCGCCCCGATAAGCCTCGGATCTCGGGCCAAAGGTAAGCCTTTTCGGCTGTGTATTTATTTATGGCTGCAGCAACCTTGAACCGCCGACCAGCGGGCGGCAGCTCTGATAAATGCAATCGGACACGCCCCGCCCCAAATGCCGCTGAGAGATCGCCAGACCCCAGACCAGCTTTAGCTTCATCTTCATCTATCCCAGGGGTGTGACCCAAAACCATTACTCTTCGATAGCTGAATGAACCGAGGATTGCAAGGTTAATATCATCTGCATCGTCTTTTGAATCCCCTTAATCGTGTGGTTTTGATAAGATGTATTATCTTTTTAATCCGATTTTTAATCGAGGGAGGATCTCTTCTTTATATTTTGGGATATATTTTTACCTATTTTCCTTGTGGATTTAATGACAAATAACACCCATTATGAACCGTTTATATATTTAATTACTTCTGTTGAAGTCTATAATAAATTTTCTGTAGAAAAAAAGTCACGACTAAGCCATCTAAAGGATGTGAAAAATTATTTGGCAAGCGTGCTAACTTAATTTTAGAATGATCCACTTACCGCTCCATCTCCTTGGGGTCCGTGGGATGGCCCCGACCGATGGTGTTCGTCTCGAAGGGATCTTCGGTGGTGAAGCCGGTGGACACTGTGCTGGGTGCCGTGGTAGTGTAGCTATAGCCTCGCCGGGCTGGAACCAGCGGGGGAATGGTGCCCATGCTGCTGCCCAGACCCGGACCCGCCGATCTCCTGTTCAGATTCGGTGGCGGTGCCATGGTGGTGCTGCTCACCGATGGCACAAAGGAGTAGCCCCTGCGTCGATCCTGCACTCCGATGAACTCCACATCGTGGGTGTTATCCTCACCCTTGCCGGATCGCGGCGATGATGGCATGGGTGGCGGCGGAGGCCCAAAGGTGTTGGTCAGGATGTTGTAGGTATTGTAGTCCCACTCGGATGTGGGTTTGGTCTGGTGGAGGCGTCGTGCTCCCTGCACTCTGTTATAGGGGTTATGGGGCTGAATCCGCCGTAGTCTGGTGACCTCCTGCATGGTGACCCCGGGCAGCAGTTCCACATCCGACTTGGACGGCTGCACGAGTTGTGATCTCCGCTGTTGCCTCTGGGGCGCGGTTGCAGGACTTCCCTGATGGCGCGTCCTGTGACCATGTGTCCGATGGTGATGCGGATGCATATGAGTTCTGTTCAGCCTCTGGTGGATGTTTGGGCCCTGGCTGAGGCTACTGCTGTTCTGGACACCTGATGCTAGCATCACTGTGCAGCAGAGCAGCAAAAAGCAGCCCAAGGAGTTAATTCCCGGCATGATGATGTCCCGCTATCTCAATTCACTCGATGGACCTGCAAGTAAATAAAATTAAATAAAAGTGGACTTTATTAAGTGCCGAACTCGTTTTGTTTCCTCCCCAATCCCTTCCCAAATGCATTCACTTTCGTTCTCATTCAAATTCCTAGGCATTTTGCACGCCTCGCGGCGGCGCTTAATGTAAGCAACAAGACGGATCCACGGCTCCTCATTAGCGATTCCTTTGTCCCGTGGAGCGCCGACCTGTCTGTCCATCAGCGGGTAATTGAAAGGTAGCATAAGTATATTAACTAGACTAGAGTCAAGGCTACAGGATCAACACGAAACTGGAATACACTACTAAGCTCTCGAATTGGTATTCTAGACTTTGATTAAGCGTCTTTAGAGGCTGTAAAAAATATCTTCAGTAACATAAAAGAGTAAAAAATTAAATGGAATAAGACATCATTTCAAGTCAAATTTAACTTTATTTTGACTGATACATTTTAAGGATTTGCTTCTGTATAAATTAGGAATCAAGAAAGCTGTCATAACTTAACAAATTTCAAATAAAGTTTAACTACATTATTGACTAAGACACTTTAAGGATTTCTCTTTATATCAAAAAGGACTTAAGGAAGCTGCCTTAACTGAGGCACTTTTCCTAAAATATATATAAACTTATATATATAGATACAACCCGATGAGGCCGAACGGTTTTCACGGTCGAGTGGCCAACACTTCCAAGTACGGATCGCATATTTTTTTACGCCAGAAACAAAAGGCAATTTGTTGACGATGACGGTGACTGTGATTATTATTCTCACATGAAGCTGTTGTTGCTGTTGCTGCTGTTCTGGCCGATAAATCGCACGTTAAACAAAAAAAAGTATTTATAAAAAAAAGAAAAGTAAACGCGTTAACAGTTAACCGGCCAAAAACATGAAGCAAAGTGGAGTGAACCGAAGCCGGAAGCAAGAAATGCATCAATTTTACGCTTTGTTCGGTCATTTCTCAAAATTTCCCGCACTGCGAAGCCAAAAGCCTCTCATTTGTCAGCATAAAAATACGAAATAAAAAAGAAAAACTGATAAAACACAGCCACCCTTAACCCATCGGGAATAAAAAAACAATTATTGCAATTGCTCAGTGAGCTTATTAATATTCATTGCTCCAACTTGAATTTATGAGTCCACCCGCCCTGCTCATTAAAGCGGATCTAACATGTGTTCTTGGGTTTTTTAATTTCGAAAAATTGTGCACTGTGAAAATGAGGCTTTAGAGTATATTTTTATAATTTTCTTAAGATTTTTTAAGTTTCTAATTTAAGTAAAAGTAATTACAACAAGGATTTCAAGCTTCAAAGAAAAGAGTTCTTAAACTTAAAGTTCGTAAAATAAAAACAAAATATAAATATAAAAAATTGTATGTACAAAAAACACCCTAGAAAATTGTTTTTCATATTTAATTTCTCCTATTATTTCTCCCAGACTTTTTCTCTCTCTGCACTGCAATTGAAAAAGTCCGAAGATAGGTCCGAATGACAACAGTCTCTCGACTTGAAGTCGTCATTAACATTTGCTGCGCTAATTAAAAATCACCAGTAAAAGTTTGGGAAATTGTGAGACAGTAAGCCGTCAAAATGTGGTAATTCTGATGACCCTTTTTCCCAGATGCATCTCCACAAGGGGGAAGACAGCACCACCGAAGGGGGAGTATCAATCAGGTGTGGCTTTAAGCCGCTTAGTAAGTGAAACCCAGGGACCCCTTGGGCTCGACTGCCACTCAAATGACTGCCAAATGTCCAGTTCAGACTCCAGACTCCACACTCGAGACACAAAACCAAACCCCAACCAGTTGTCATAACTCTGCACAAGTTCCAAGAAATGCAAAAACGCGAAAAATGGTAAAAATGGTAAAAAGGTTTTCGGGCGCCGCACAACAGCAGACTTAATCGAGACTGCAGACAGACAAATAAACTCTAAAAAAATATAAATATATAAAAGAGTGATGAAGAAATCCAAGCAGAGGGAAAAACAACTTGATTCCGTTGAAATCTAAGCCGGGCAACTGCTTCAAAGTCGCTCGGAGTTGACAACTCGCCTTGACCTTGCCGGGATTGCCAAAAACGGTCAGTCCGGAGATAAATCAAATCCCATAGCGCGGCATTCGTCTGAACCCGAAGGTGGAGATGAATCCAAAGATATATATATATGTGTATAATGTGTGGTGTAGAGTTCCTGCCCACAGCCGATCGGCGGCAATATTTTGATATATCTCTAATTAATAGCTGGACAATGCCTTAAGAATTGATTATAAATCAACTTTCGGGTCGCGGTTGCAGTTTGGGCCCCGCTTTACCCGGAATTTATGCAAAGGCTGCCATAAATTTCCCTTTTTCCTCGTCTAGAAATTAGTGAGTGTTAAATGTTATTGATTCGTTTTCCCAGCACATAAATCACCAGCTAAATACTGGCAATGGGGAGCGGGAATGCGAATGGAGGCGTGTTTCGTTCCCCGTCGGGAAAATGTCAACTTTATTTTTGTCACCCTGACAAGACACGGATTCTGTGGGAGTATCTGTAGCGCAAACTATATCTGTATCTGTATCTGTATCTGTCTCTGTGGCTGTAGCTGACCCAGACATGAGCTACGGCCAATGAATCACTAGAGATGCGTAAAACAGACGCTATATATATCAAGAAATTAGGGAAGAAATTACAGTGAGCTCTGAAATTGGGTAATTAGAATTTTATAGGAAATTTAATGGGTCTTTGCAGTGAGTCAGAAGATAAAACTTAAAGCATATTGTGAATAAAATAACAATAATAAGATACTTCAACCTCTTGTATATCATACAATACAAATTAATTTTCTGATAACCTTACTTATTTAATGTTATTATATTTTTTTATAAATAGTTTACATCTGAACAGTACTTTAATTGTTATGCAATGTTATATGGAAATAATTATAAGAAATAAAATAAGAATATTAAAATACTTTAAGAAATAATACACAAATATATTGTGAATTTTTTCAGGACTGTATAAGTAACATTTTGAATTTTTTAATAAGCGAGTTTTTCGCGAAACATTAATCAGATATGTATAAATTAAATTAGTTTCTATGTAACTATTTCTAATAATATATTTGTATAAGTCTGTATAAACTCTTCTTAAGCAAAACTATCAAAATAAAGTAAATTCTTTCTGTTTTTAATAGATATATTTACTTATATGTTTAGATAAAATTTAATTTTAATTTGAGCAATAAGTAAATATAATATTTATCGTTATCCTTCTTATCGAATGTCTCCTGTTTTCCTACATGTTCCATAGAAACAGTGCTTATATCTCATTCCCATTTGACATGTTTTTGGTTGTCATAGGAAATGGCTGTTGTGGGGGAAAACTTTAATAAACCGGGCGATATGACACACTTTCGTCTTCTCTTTTTATGAATAAATCTTCTTGCATTTCCCATTAATCATTACTGGGTAAGAACTGCAGCAATTACTAAATTACTTAATAAAGCAGACAACATTTAAAAATATTCAGATGCTTTTTACCTGCCTTCAATGGTGTGTAAAGTGATCATCATTTGATGTTTTTGGGCAGAACTTCTGGAATGTAATTTAAATTAAGAACTTTGCCTCAGACTCTCCATTTAAATGTTAATTAAATGCCTCTCTGGCTGGTTTTTTCTCCGACTCGTTCTTTTTTCACATTTTTTTTGTGCAATTCCAAACAGCTGCCACTTTAGCATGCGTTTTTATTTATGTTTTGTGTAATCGGGGCCGCTCCTCAAGTTCTTATAAAGTGATAAACTAAGAGCTTAACGCCGCATGCCGAGGGGATCCCCAGACATTCGAGAAATTGTTTGGTAACTCGCACGTCCAACACCATTTTTTTATGGCCGAGTGAGAAAAATAGGATTTTCCAATTCGTTGCTGCTATTGTTTGCTGTTGCAAACGCTTTTCAGCACTGCTTTCATTAATATTATATCGACAGCCGCGATGGGCTGCAAATGCCTTAGATCTTGGATTTTGGACTGCATTAAATATGCGATCTCACTCACAGTAGGGGTTGAAAATAGGGGGGAAATTGCACAGCGAAAAATTTAGAATCAATAAATAATTTTTCTTTAGAATTCTTTGATTTATTTAAACAGTTCTGTTAAGAAGTATCACATTTTTATATGGAAAACCGTATCGGAAATTGCAAATAAATAAAAATAACATAAAAAGAAGGTACTTTAGGTAGGGAAATATCTGAAATCCTTAAAACACATCCAAAAATATTGTGCTTCTTTATATACATCTAAGAAAAATATATTACAATTCTAGGTAATAGTCTCAAAGACTATTAAATTTTAATATAGGAAATAAACAGTAAACTTCATTTTCTTTAGTTTGTTTAATGCTTAATGTTCACTAGATCTATATAATTTTTAAATATTCTGTTCTAACAACTCCTAGTTTTTGTCAGTGTCAGAATTCTCCGTAAAGAAGAAGCCACCTAGCGACTGATATAATTTTCACGCGGTGCGGAGTTCAATAACCGAACGTATTTGGGGTATTATCCAATATATATATCTTATCTGACGGATTGCCAAATATTTGAGATGAAGAGCAAGGCAGAGGGAGGGGGTGCTGGGGCAGTTGCACATTTCATTCATCCCCCTTGGGCTTTGTTTATTGTTCTTGTTGACGCGTTTGTCTTCGTTTTCCCACGACAGCCAAGACAGCTCTCTGATGGCTTGAAAAATCACGGCCAACGAAATGGTCAATAGTGTGTCGTAGACCGGCGATTTGATGGTATAGCGTATATATCTTCCACATGCTGTTTTATATCGTGTGTTGATATTGTGTCGCTGTCTTTAATATGCAAAATCATGACACATTTGCCCGGCGTTTGTATCTCGTTTACTTTTGACATTCCCCTCGGCCGGCTATGCCCCTCCTTTTCCTTTCTTATTTTTCTGAATGTTTTTATTTTTTAACAAGATCAACAAACTGTCATTGCCGGGGAGCAGGGGGGAAGCGGCCAGTGGGGCCATGGGTCGTTCGATCGCAGCTTTTTGTTTACACTTTACTTTCAGTCCAATTAAAGGAATGTTGCCGGCCTTTGTTGCCGCGTTTCCTCCTAACAAAGTCGGAGTCTCGGAGATGAAAAGCGAAAACTATGCAATATGCTCAACATCGACAGTTTGACATCCGAAAACCGCAACTAGGCCCAGCCCGCTTTGTTACACAGTGAAAAAACTAATCTAACAAATTATTATTATAATATATATATTATTATTTCACCTCGTACTTTCAGAAACGAAAACAAAAACTAATCTTTAAACTTTTTGTCAAAACAGAAATTAAACTTTTGGTAGTAAAAATATAAATAATAATATGGAAAATATTTATATTTTGGCAAAAAGCCTAAAGAAATTATTTATTAAAATATTATTCTATTTTTTCAAATATAAATATTTCAAATTTCTTATTTATAATGGTATTGAAGTTATTACACAGGAAGCTTCATAAGTTCTCCTTTGTTGATTGATCAAGCTAAGTTTTTCGCCGAATTCATACTTGAGAATTTTAAGAACATTGCCTGCAACAATTTTACGTTTATTCTAGGTTATTTAGGATATTTTTATTCTATATATCTATTTTATTAGTGATTAAGTATTGTTTGAATTAATAACATTACATTTTAAATATTTTTCATTTATTTTGTATTATTTATTTGTGTCAAGAATAGCAAATAAGGATCATTTAAGGAGAGTTTTTTATAGAGAGTTTTTTAAATATGTGCTTAATAATAAAAACTTTACAATAAAAGAATTTTTCTAACTACAAAGTAAGGAAATAGGGCTTGAAACCCCTAAAAATTCTCTAAAATTAATTCCATATATATTTCTCCTAAGGAACTAATCTCCTGTATTTTTTCCACAGTACAACATTGCAGCAAGTTCAACTTCAAATGCGAAACTCATTTCAATAACAATTGCAACTGCCCAAAAAAGGCAAGAGGAAACAACAAAAAAACAAGGCAACGGCGTAGCTCGCTTTGCTGGCATGTCCAGTCTTTTGCTAATTGCTTTGCAGCTGCGCTGCCACGCCCCCTCGGGCTCCATGCCTCCCAGTTGCATATCCCCATGGCCACGTCCATATCCCCACTGGTATCCCACATTTCCATAGCTCATGGTGGTGCTCGGCTGACCCTAGACTTTGTTGGGGGAGCTAAGCCAGACAAAAGACATAAACCCAGTTACCGTTAGCTGCGTAATTTATGCAAATGACTTTGGTTAATTAGCAAAGGAGAAAAAGAAAAACAAAACGAGAAACCAGTGGACATGCGCCATGTGACGTACTTCCCGCCCCTCGAGTTTTCCGTAATAATATTTGTCGAGAGATTATGATATGCAGGAAGGCACGATCGCATTTTGGGCGAATCGTGCCCGGGGAACCCGATTTTCGATTGCGCACCTGCCCCGGGCGATATGTGTCCAAATGCAGTGTGCATTTGCACACAAAAAATATACGTTTAATATTATATATAAATTAGCCCTTGCATAATTACTCAACAAAGCGCGTCACAACAATGGGGAGTCTATTAATAAAATTATTCAAATTTGTTGCATTTTCCGCTTTTGTCACACCATTAAACCAGCTTTACACAAATTTTGTGATGAAGATAATGCCAAAGATATTGGTCGGATTAGCATATATCCACCTAGGGTATTGACAAAATGAGCTAGGGAAGAAATCTTAAAGCTTCATTCATGGGAAAAAGTCTGCCGGTTAGATTTTAAAATCTTCTCTGAGGGAGCGTAAATTAAGGCGTTTAATCCGTATATTTAATGAGGATTTATTTGCTGTTTCATGAAAGTTTAAAATATTAATGGAAAATAAGCGATAAAATCAGTGAAATTAAGATAGAAATGGAATAACTTTAAAAATGAAAATATTTGTATTATTGAAAGCCAGAAAAGTAGGGCCTATTTATGATTTAAAATAAGGTCTGGAAAAAACCCAACTCAAACATAATCTTAAAGCTGTTATTAAAACATGTTTTTATTATAATAATTTATAAAAATGCAAAAAATGCGTTTTTAAACCTTGATTATTATGCAACAATTTTTTTTTTTAAATTTAGAAATATTTTAAAACCCTGATTACTATGCAACGAATTTATTTTCTAACAAAAGATTCTGGTTATTTTAAATGCAACCTTTAAGAGCTCTTGTATATATTTTCTTTTTTATAGATTGTTCTGATAGTTCTAAATAAATGGCACATTTATTGCCACTTGATAATAAAAACAGCACACATATTCAAGTATGTAAAAGTCCTTTTACAATCATTAGCATTCTTTTCTCTAACATGACTTACTAATTAAAAACTAATTTTTCATACTTTATCAGAGAACATAGCTTTATCCGCCTTGGGTTCCCACAATAATCAATTCCTAATCCATTTATGGCATTGTGCAGTTGGAGTTCTCCAGAAAAAGACTTTAAGGTAGACACAACTTAGTTAGCCGCAATGCAAAATGCAAATTACGTCCATAAGTGACATGCAACTCCCAGACAGGATCCCCCCACTGCCCACCCCGGGGGGGTGTGCGATTTTGAGCAAGATTAATGCACTAGGAAATGTCGCGCGTCGCTTGACACACATTCAATTCATAAATAATTGCAATTAATTAACAATATTTGCATGCGACTTACACTGGGGTATCGTCGAGAGGGGGCTGGGGAGATTCCCTGGTATTATTTCGCGATAATCGTGGCCAGATTACTCGGCAGACTTGAAGATGCTCAAGGCACGAGGCGCACACAAATAAATCAAAACACAATTATGTCAAATTTGCAATCACAAACCATAAATTGAATTGAGTTTTCGCGCTGACATTAAACAGATACGCGGCATTTGGTTGTATTTTTGTATTTTTTTATAAGCACTTAAATTGGGGGGCTTTTAAAATATATTCATAAGCAATTATGGCTGCCCCCGTCCTACTGTATTTCCTCTGCGGATTCTGCGTTAGCCGCTTCCGTGTGCCAAGCGATCGGGAAAAAACTCGCCGAGATCTTCGAGACTCGAGATTTACTTTTCTGCTGGCGCGGCGGAGCTAACACGAACCAAACCGATCGCTAAGAAGTCCCGAGACGAACTGAAAAGTGCCCGGCCGAAACCGAAAGTCCAGTTAACGATCGCCGATCGGCGACGCCGCCAGTGCTGTCCGAGCTGGAAGATCATCAAGAGTTGTGTTAGTAAACCTAAATGAAAAGTAAGAAATAATAATAAATAAGAAATAACTAAATTTAAAATAATAATATTTAACATATAAGTAAAATAATTTACTCTAAGCAGTTACCAAAATGGGTATTTCTTTCATTTTTCACATTTTTAAATTTCCCTCTGTGATTGCTGAATCTTAACTTCCGTAAACAAATAATATATTAATGTGTAATAAATTCACAACAAGACAGATTCGGCAAAACGTTTGTTTATTTTATTGTTTATGAAGGAATCTGTTGATTTAATATATATGTCTTCATCATTTATTATTTATATTTTGATTATCTTAAGCAAACTGATGACGTTATGACAATGTGCTAATGGGTTAATTGCTGTTTTATGAATTTCAAGCAAATTAATGTTTAATGCTGCATATTAAGACCAATCTGATATGGGATTATATATTAAATATATAGTCCAAGTCAAATTAATGGCCTTATAAAGACCTACTAATCTCAAAAATGTACCCAAATAATAAATTTTTCAAAAACTAGTGAAACACTTAGATCACTATCTTTTTTTTATTGTATACAATTTAAAGAAACAATATATAACATTAATATTTTATAGTATATTAATGTTCAATGTTTTAGCTATTAATAATGATTAAATAATATCAATTTGATGCTTGATCTATTGGAAGATACTTTTTAAAAGTAAGCAATAATACATCCTCCATATATAATTATATGAAATATATATTCCAAACTAAATATCAGAATCAAAATACAGTATAAGGTTAAAATATAATTAATTAATGTTAATAAAATTAAATAAAAATATTCGAAACCCTTTTAAACATTTATTAAAAATTACACAAGTAATTAGAGTTTGCTAAGGTAAAACATTTTTCTTATTTGGTTTTATCTTCTTTTCTTAAAGTAAATTTGATTAAATTAGTAAATTGACCACCTCCTTCGTAATTAAACAATTTATTTTTTTTTTAAGCATTTTAAATTTATTTAATATTACGAATCCACAATTCGTTACTTTAAAAGCCAAACCATCATCTCTGTCAGACCAGTTGAAGCCCATGTTCGGTGCCCCTTCGCTGGTTCGTTCATACAAAATTGGACTGATTGGGAACAAGTTGGCTTCCTTTGTTCGATGCAACTGCGATCCCTGCGGGCATGGAGTGGGCGAGGGGGCTCTGGCGAGGCGTTCAGTGGGTGGTGGAGGTGGTGGGCAGCAGGTAAGCTGTATTTGCCCTCGGCTGGTCGTTGCCTGATGTTTGAGTGCATTACTACAGCTGTTTTGTTTATACGCGAACGTCGCCTCTCTTCTGGATCCAAACTATTCGGAGTTTGCGGTTTCTGCTTTTTATGGTCTGCGATTGTTGTTGTCTTTTGGTTAGTGTTGCCGCTGCTGTGTTGTTCTGGCAGCTACTGTGTTGTCTTTGTTGCCTCTTCTTCGGCGGATGGGTGGTGGTGGCAAGTTGTTAAGTTAAATATTTACCCGACGCCGGGCAGCCCACAGCCAGTTTAGTGCTCCGCTCCGCTGATCTTTCGCCTGGAGAATATCCCAATCCGAAGACGGAGCCCAATTGGAAGCTAAAGCGGCGGGCGGGGGAGGAATGGAGCCGGGGGAACACAGAACTTGTTGGCAGCCCTTCTTCGTATGACCATATCGGGTGCTGGATCTGTCGTTGTCATCATAAGAGTGCTACTGTCAGCCACACTCGAAGAATTCCACACTGTCTTAAAATATGCCTAGGATCTAGGAAATACTTTTTACCAAAATAACAACATTTTTAACCTAAGAAAATAGTTATATATTTCTTTCTAATTGATAATTAATTTATTAAGAAACTCCAAAAATTCCTTCCCAGTGCTTTTTCCTTATGCTATTAGTCTTGGCCTTTGGACTAGCTGACCGGGAGCTGAGCACATTGGACATGTCAAAAGGATTTGCGCCTGCGCTCTGAGACATCCAGCCAGAGATCCCAGGCTACGGAGTATCCCATAAACTGGTTGCACATTCCCTGGCTGAGAAGAAAAAAAACCAACACAAACCTGGCCATAAATCGAACAATGTGCCAGCCATTGACAGTTCGCTTAGCGGCCCAAGGGTCCGTTCTTCTTTTTTTTTTCTGTTATTATTTTTATTATTTGTGACGGAGTCTGGCTTTGGGTTGCCTCCGTGGCGTGTATCACAATTTATTGGGCTATTAGTTGCCACTTGAGTGGGGACTTTGGGTTCGTAAGGGAACACCCACGCCGCGTTCCCAAATCGTATTCAAATAAAGCATAAAAGCTGATAACAAAGGCCTGGAACCCCGCTCAGACAATTAACTGATAACAATTCATTAGCATTCCGTGTGGGTCTCGATCTTCGTCGATCGACATCATCGTCATTATCGCTTCCATCGTCATCATCGGTTGCAGCTTCTTTTCATGGGGTGTTTAGGTAATTTGACAGCCGTTTCAAGAGCCCCACGAAGATGCAGCCAAATTGTATCTTCTTTAATGACTCAGGTGGGTGGGATCGTGGAATCGATTAAGACAATCTGGTTTAATGGGGGCTAGGAAAATGCACGCAATTAGTAGGTTTTTAAAAAAAATAAATAAATTTATAATGCTTCAAGAAATGTAAAAAGAATGTATAAAATAAATATCTAGTACAAATTAGATGTCTCTAATAATTATTTCACAAGGCTAAACTATAAGGTGTATAAAATATATTAAACATTTAAGTACATTTTATTATATGTATATATTTATATTTATATATTTTTAATATTTACACGCAACCATTTCACACCTGTTCTTAAATTGATATTTATTGATCTTGATATTTTTTATTACTAATAAATCATTTCACAACCGTTTGAAGAGCAACAAGCAGCTGAATTATATCTCTATTTAATAGGCCAGGTGGGTGTATTCATAAAATCGATTTAACCGTAGACAATCTAGTTCAATGAAGAGTAGGAAAAGATATGCCATAAATGTATTATCGTGTAAGAGATAAAATCAATAAACATTTTTAAGCCAACAAAAAAGGGATGACCATTAAAATTAGTTTATAAGAATATCCATAAAACGCAACAATATAATAATAATACATATTTTGTATTAAATAAAATCTAAAAACATAGCTAAGAATATGCATGAGTTCATGAATTTAATGTGGAAATCAAAGTCAAACATATTAGCATTTTTCTATTTTTCTCTGAACCAATGTGCATCTTTACAAAGTAAATAACTAAATACCTATTAAATTACATAATATTAAAAAAAAATTGTAAATATTCCAACAAAACAATTACAATAATAATAACTTACAAATTAAGACATTGAAGCTAATGTATCTTTTGCATTCTTTACAAAGTAAATAACTAAATACCTATTAAATTACACAATATTAACACAAATTGTAAATATTACAACAAAATATAACAGTTAAAAAATTAAGACATTGAAGCTAATGTATCTTTTATTTTCTTATAAAATCTTGCAAACTTAAGACTCGAATTGCACTCCATCTGATGGCATCGATGTGTCAGCAAATTTGTTTGATTCCTGGTAAAATCGTAACTTTGCGCCCTGTCAGGCATTATCCATGCCTTGCATCTGGGTTGGCTTGGATTGGCTTTTCGAATTGGAATTGGAATCGGAGTCAGACCCGGGGCTGGGTCGCCAGATCATGCCTCAATTTGGGGCAATGTGTGCAGTCTTACTTGGCAGGGGCAGAAAAGCGAACAAAAAAAGGGGGAAACCTGGTGAGGAATTTCTGGCTGCGGCCATAAATCGCCAGCGAATGTGTCAAGCGCCTGGCAAAAGTTTTCCAAGCAAATTCACTGAAATGTTCTTTTGACACTGTCAAAAGCAGCCCCGTCAACCCCCCGGATACGCCCATAATTTATATGATCACGCTTTTCCGCGCTGACGGAAGCGCACGAATCGCCATGGCAAATCGTAAATGTACAAACAAAAGCCAAAGCTAACAAATTGGAAAACAGGCAAACTTGAAATAATCAAATGATGAGCCGGGCGGGCAATCTATCGTAGATCGCACACAGCACATCGCTCGACGAGCGCCGGCCTTGAGGCCTTATTAAGCCGTAACTTCCAGGTTGCTAAGGATAAGCAGCCACTAATGATGAGGCATTGATCATGCTTAGCATGGCTTTGGCAGTGATTAAAATACTACTGATTAAAGCAATGATTGCTAGGGTATCTTAGCTGAAAGAATTAAATTCCTACTGAAACATATTCGAAACTAAGATAGCAATCGGTCACTTAAAACTCAAAGACAGAACAATTTTAACAACAGGCAGGGACAAATATTAGCCTCTCACATTTGTTGTATTTCCAAATTTATTCCGGACTCAGACCGACAATGCTGTTTAAATTCTGGAGATCCATGGTGAAGGAGCACCAGCTCGAGCAGATATCGCCCATCTGGAAGGATTTGAATACAACATTCGTGACGTAGGACTAGGGAATATGGGGTATAAGGTCATATAAATAATTGGTATCCTTTTTCGGATACAGTGTCCTCAGTTGGAGTTGGCTTATCTACACCATCGCCGTTGTGGTGATCACCGTGTGCTGCTATTATGCATATCGCGAACGTTGCCGCCGCTCGGAGACTATGCGACGTCGCCGTGTGATTCAGCATGCCGAGAATAGGTATGAAAATATACTATTTTACACTTATTTAATTCTTACTTCATTAATTATTTGCTTCTTAATTCATTTATTTCCTTCTTAATTCATTTATTTTATTTTATTAATTTTCATTTTACTCTTAGACCCCCGCAAAAACGCCGGCCGAATGCTGCCTACCGCGACCACCAGATCTATCGCTACATCATCCTGAGCGTTGCCAAGTACATGAAGAATCCGGAGGTTATCCGTCCTTTCATCGACCATATGGAAAAGCTTTATCCTCTCAGGCATACTATGGCTGATCAGCAGCAAATGGACGAGCTCTCGCCTAGTGTAAATGATGCAGAGCCAAGCGTCGGCGAGGACTGAAGGGTCCTGGGATTCTAGATCTACCAAAATTGCTGTTAAAATATAATCCAAAATGGACTAACATTAACTAACTAACTAAATGGGTAACATCAGAAGTGAATGTTTTAAAGAAACAAATTTGGTAAAGTAAAGTAATTACGAAAGAACTTTTTCACCAAATTCTAACTTTTTGGAATTATAGATTATATAGTAAATAAATTAAATAATTCAAAAAGTAAGTAATTTTAATAATTAAAAATAAGAATTATATTAATTAAATGAATAGAAATTATAAATAAGGCTTTGAAAACATAAAAGAAAATTCAATTCTAACTGGTTAATGAAGTAACTTTAACTGTGGGTGAATTCAACGATATTTTCTTGGGGAATTTCATGTTTTAATTAGATAGAAATAAAATAAATTAGACAGATAGAAAAAATTAGAAATCAAATTATTGAAATTATAATTATGGCTTTGGAAACATCAAAGAAATTTAAATTCTAACGAGTTGAGATAAAAGTAACGAAGTAACTTTAACTGTGGGTGAATTCATTAATGTTTTCTTGGGTAAAATCATGTTTAAATTCATGAGGGAACAGTGTTAACTAAAAGATGAATTCATAAACTCATGAATAATAAAATTAAGATAAATAAATATATACAAACTATAAATTAGACTTTGGAAACAACAAAGAAAAATACGTTCTAACGAGGCCCTTCAACAATTGGTAAATATATATGTGTAAGCATGGGTAAATTAATTTTTAAATTCATCGGTGATTCAATAAGTAAATTATTTGTTGATTTCAAGGGTGAACTAAAGATTGAATTCATAGAACTCTTGAGTGAATTAATGGAGAAATGAACAGATAAAGTAATGAGTGAATGCATCCGTTAGTTCACCCTCAAATTCACTGATGAGTTCACCTATGATTTCTTAATTATTTTATTTTAAAATATTTAAAAATAAATTAAATATTATTAAATCCTATTTTTGTCATATTTATAGTTGTAAAATAGCAATATAAATTTCTTTAAATGTTTTCAAGCCTTTTTCAATCTCAGTTACCCAAAAAAAAAAAACTTTCAAGAACCTTTAAAATAATTAAATGAGCCCCGAGATGTACATAAACTAATTATTTTAACCAGGCTTTCAGCCGGAGCACTCCCAGTGCATGCGCAGTGGCGGGACTCTTGGCGGCGGTGCCTAAAAATATGCAGTGCTATTTTTACCTGCCACAAATATAAACAAACTCGGATGCCATGTGCGTCGCAGAGCTTTCAGCTGGCCGCCGAGCTTGGCCCGAAAAGTAGGCGAAAGCTTGCGCTCTTTCCTGTTGCTTGTTGTTGCGGCTTTCCAGCTAAAAGGGGCGCTCTCTCGCGCTCTCTCTTGGCCAAGTTCTCGGGGCGTTAGCAGCAGCAGCGGCAGCCGAGAAAATGTGGGAAAAGCGGAAAAGCAGTTGCCAGTTAGACAGTGAGCGCGTCGCACCTACGCACGCATCGGAAGAATCAGCGGTTGTTGTTGTTGGAAACGGTGGAAGTCCACAAACACACACACACACACAGCCCTCCGTACACACACTCCAACACACAACACACGCACACACTCCCACGGCAAACACAATTTTCCGCTGGCCAAATAAAATAAAGAAGAAAAGAGAAATAAAAGTTTGTTCAGCCCCCGTTTTTTTTGTTTGGCTTTGCCCCGCAAACAATAAAAAAAGAAAAATGGAGCGAAATCAATTAAGCCGTGCAAATTACCAGCGAGACTCTAATTGAAAAATCAAGGCACACACCTGCGCACATGTGTCTGTGAGAGGTCCTGTGCGTGTATCCGTGAAGCCGTGTATCCGTGCGTCTCTGTATGCGTGTTGAAGGCTAAGCAGCAGCAGCAGCAGAAGCAGCAGCAGCAGCCGCGGAAAAGCCAACAAGTAAAGCGAGCTCCGAGAGTTGCATGTGTCCCGGAAAATTGGAAAAGCGACGCTTCGCTAGCACGTGTGCGTGGAAAGCCTTGGAAATTGTTTGACCGCAAAAGAATCCAAAACAAAACCCACACTCGCAACGTGAAGTCATAAATTAAAATACATCTAGTCCCGCGAAACTATCTTATCGAAAACCGAATCCATTTAATTTACAAAACCCACCACCCACCAAATGCATGCATTAAAATATTATTTGATTGATTTATTGGTGGGGCAAAGGCCAGCTTACCGAGCCGAAAGGGAGCTGACTTGCCCGCTGGATATATAGTTGAGACCCCGGGAGCCCCCATTTATCTAGATATCTCATAGTTCTTGCCTGTTGCAGCCAAGGGACGGACAGACAGACAGCAAAGTGATAAAGACAAAGTGTTCAAGACAAAATGTAATAAATATTATTAAATATACAACAGAAAACCAATAAATAATAATAACTTAAATAACCAAACTGGAGCTCGGAGCAATGTCAAGGGAGAGCACACGCAAGGATGTCCCGTCTAAGGTGAGTAGCTCTAATTTCCAATCCTACCTCAACACAAAAAAAGAAGAAAAACAGTACAAATAAAATAAAATAAGCGAGGAGAAAAAGAATGGGAAAGCGAAAGAGCGAAGCAAAACATAAACAACCCCGAAAAGAGCGAAGAAGTAATGATTGAGGGAAAAGTGCTGGGTCACACTGGGGAAAACCAGGGAACACCCTGTTTTGGAAAAATCTTGAATACTTTATATTGAAAAAAAATTTAAATAAATATTTTTTAAGCTTGATATAAGTATTTATTCATAGATTTCAATTTATTTTATTATATATTAATTATAATTACCTAACAACATAAACATAAACAAATCTAAAACTGATTAATATATATAAGAGTCGAAAGTTGAGTTGATAAAAATTCCCATTCCAATTTAAATGCTTTTCATATTTTCCACTAATTAATTGCACTTTCCCCCTCTGATTTGATCTGATTTTTCCGAGTGACTTCTTTCCTGCTCTTCTCCAAAAAGGATATGCTGTGCTGATTTTCTCTTCTCCGCCATGTCCTGCTCTTGCAAATTGATGTAGAGATACGAAAATAGGCAAAGTTGAGCAACAAAAAAAAAATAATAAGAAAAGCAAAGAATTCGGTGGAAAAGCTCAATGCAAAGAACGGCTGTGTTCGGTGGGGATTAGCCAAAGCCAAAGACTTTGCGCAAATACTGAAAAGCTCGGGCTCAGCGCATCATTTTCCACGCAAATTTCGTTTGCGAAAATTTCAATTTGTGTGTCGCACACAGGATTGGCAGGACATGTGTAAACGTGTGTGTGTGCCTGCTGCATATGTATCCTGTATCTCGGTCACACGTTGTGCGACTTTTTCTTTCATTTATTGACTTGGCCATTTTATAGGCAATTTGTCCTTTGCCAGCCGTCGATGGCTGGTGCTCTGTCATAAAATTGCGCGCCAAGAGAGAGCGCGAAGCGAATCCTTATCCTTGTCGGCAAGGACCCAGCTACGGCAGCCGCCGCCAAGTTGTTTATTTTGTCGTAAATTTGCCTTCAAGGACGCGACGGCACCGCACACCGCAACCTTCCAGAAGAAAAAAAAAAGAAAATACCGCCCCCTCACATGGCCATTTTATCGATCACACAATGGGAAATTTCACACGTTGTTTCAAAAGGGCCTCGAATTGGAAGGGGATATTATAGTGGTTAATTGGGATTTAATATTGGGTTAGTTAATAATTTAAATCTATTAATTAATAAATGTTAATTTTATTATATAATCCATATTTATACATTTTTCTATATATTTTAAATTTGTAGTAGTACACTAAGTACTTTGTTAACTTAAATGAATGAATACTATTTGTGATTTTTTGTCTACAAAAGTATTTGGGTAGCAAGAAATTATTTTCCGAAAGTCTAAACATTCATAAAACATTTTAAAGATATATAAACTTTCTTTATAATTAGGAATCCATATATTGCTTGCTTCAGATTTTAAAATTATAAATCTTAGCCCTTGTCCTTGGAACCCCTTTATTTAATCTAAGAAAGAAAGTCTTGTGAGATTTACTTTAGAAAACTCAACAACTTCAGATAATTCCATAAGCCTTACTTTAATGAAAGGACCTTCGCAGCGCTAAATTTTTTTAGAACTAATAACTTAAGATAACAAAAGGTATTCACTTATTTATTTACAATTGAATAATAAAATATGATTATTTGTATCATGTTATAGTGATAACATTACAAGTTTCACTGAAGTTATAATTGTGTTCCTGGCTCTTATTTAAAACCGAAACTTAAGAAAAATCTTTTTGCTAAATATATGGAAAATATCACAGAATTTTCTATAATATACCAATATAATATCATAGAAAACCAATAGCAAATACAAAATACAACCAACAACAAAAACAATAGCAAATTGACAAGCCCTTAAAACCCCATTATTTTAATAGTCCTTACTCCTATTTAATTATTTCTTACCTTACTTCCCCAATTACAGCCCATACTCTATACTCCCCTGCTGTAAAGTGAAACCCACCGCCTTGTTGACTTGCGTTTCGTCTTTAATTACGTGTGTTGCAATTGGCAACTTCAAGGTCGTTGGCGTCTTTTGCATAATTAAGGGTGGCCCACTGCTGCTCTTTGTAGCAGCAAAAAGCGAGTGGCTTTTGTTCTGGTTGCTGAATAATGCAATTGACGCGAACGTGTGGGCGCTGACACAGTTGCCATTTTCACACATGAGCGGAGGGGGTGGGGGTGAGAGAGAGGTGGGGACGGATCGCCAGCGGCAACATGCAACATTCGCCGCATGTCCGGCACTCGAGTGCAATTTCCATTGCATACTCCAAGGCTGGCCCTTGCCGGGGTCTAATTTGCATGCCGAATGACGCTGCTCGTCTCGTCTCGGCTCCCAGCATTTATGAGTCGTGACGTGTGACTCTTGGCCATCCCATCGCTTGGGAGGCTCTGCTCTGCCACGGCTATGTGTTTCGGGCCACGTATTCAATTAGTCCCATGGAGAGAGTAAGGGATTGCAGCCAGCTGCTGCTGGCCACACATTTGCATGCATGAGGAAAAAGTCAAAGGGTCTTATGTCCTTGAGCTGAAAGTGAGCCGTTAAATGTTAAAGGAATGCCTGGAATTCGAGTTTTGGGAAATAATGTTGAATGTTTTTTAAAGACTTCTGACGCTTATTGAATTTGAATAACATAATTGAGAATGTTAAACCTGTAATACGACTTATTTCATGTTTTTGGTAACTATTATGAGAAATTATTTTTTATTTTTACTTCAAGAAAATTATAAATAACAGACAGCTCTTAAAACTCTTAAAAAATATATAAACCTAAAATAGAACTCTTCTTTAACAATGCAAGTCTTTTATATTTATTCTAGTTTACACCTTAATTATTTGTTAAAAAAACATAAAACTCATCTTAAAGCAAACAAACCTTTAGCTACATTGTTACCTCACCTCAATACTCTTAGAACATGTAGTAATAATAATTCTTAAATATTCAAGTTAATATCTTTCTTGATTTATGGCCACAACGTGTCTGCATTTTGGCATTTGAGGCACCCACAAAAGACACTTTTTTAGAGTGAAAGTGAAATGGTTTTTTGGCGGCTTGTGCGTTTGACAACAAATAACAAGCAAAACAGGCAAACAGCAAAAAAAAAACAAAAGTAAAGAAAAAACAGATGAAGCAAACAAAAAAGCGCTTCTATATTTAAATTTCTGAAAATAACAACAACAAATTAAACGAAATATATTTATATAGAAATAATTCTCAAATAGCGAATAGCAGATGCTCTTAGAATTAATATTATAAATAATATAATAAAATATCCTTATCTAGTTTTTAAAAATATTTTGTAACTTATATTCTTTGACTTTTTCGCGTCATTTATCAATCACATATACCCCAAAAGTATAACTTTTTTTTGCTAAAAAAAAAGCATTTAGCCAAATGAAAGGAAAACATTTCAGCCCAAACGCGGGGAAGAAAAACAAAACAAAAAGCTGGTCGATGGCCGGCCTAAATGGACACACACCCACACACCCTAAATTCTCCAACACACCCTAAATAATTCCCGCCTTCTAGAATATCCCGCCGCCTGAATTTCTCCACCCAAAACCCGGACACTTCCTTTCACCTCCCTCTTGAGGCACCCACAAATCGCAACTTTCGGTCGTTTGTTTTTTTCTCCTAATTAGTTGTGGGCAGGCCCCCCTTGATTTATATATTTATGATGGGCGTGGCACTGGGCCAGTGCCAACTAATTGCTGGGTAAGCAAACCCTCCTACATTTCTGACTAGACTAGACTTTTACCGATTTACGGATCCTCGTATCCTCGAGTGCTGTGCTCTTGGCAGCTGCTACTCAGCACAAATTGGTTAAATGTCAAACCTTGCTCGCTGCTTCCGCCTCAATCCCGGACCAGACTTGGCAGCTCTTTTAGCGTCAGTTTGCACATTGAGCCAATAAATTGCAAATGAAATACAAGTAGCAGGGTGACGGCTAAGCCTTGTGTGCAGCGAGAGAAATACATTTGTGGGTTGAGTTAAATAATACAAATAAGAGGGAAATAAATTGGTAGCTTTAAAGTAAATTATAATATAATTATTTATGGGTGTCAGAATAATTAAGAATACTCTGATTGTTGAATAGTTTTTTCTTGGTATTTCTGAGTTGTTTTATTTATAAAGCATATGGTAAGAGGTAAGAAGGTTATAGGTCTTATAAATTATAAATCAAATCCTAATCAACGTACCTGTTTGAATTTTTGTAGAAAGTATGTACACATAAATAATATAATTATCCGGGCATGTTCCCTTTATTTGAGTACAATAGAAGTGGCCCAAAATATTCTTAGCTACTCTTAGGTACCTTGGAACTATAGCTTTTCCCACTGCTTAAATTATAGTGCTATGCCATTAGGCATCTTCCTAATCAACCGTATTATTTTCTGTTGAAAAAAACATCCCATTCAACCTATTTAGTTACATTTTCTCCTCTGTGCCCCAGTTCGTCTGAGTGTGCATCGAAACCGCATCGTCATGATGCCAGTATACAAACCCCGCCGTTCGCCATTGGCTTTATCCGTTTCCCTTTGGCTTATCAATCAGACAGCAAATAACAGCAACAAATAAACAAGTTGCAGGCATTTAAAAGGACGACAGCAACAACAGCAACAAAACTACCAGCGGCGTGGATGACAAATTGATGCATTGCCGTATTGATTGCTCCACTGGCTTTGCGCTGCTGCCACTGCCACAATGGACGCCTTGGCTGAATGTCAAGTCGCAGCATTGAAACGAATTTCGTGTTGTTGCTGGCGTTTCATTCTCTCTTTTTTTATTGATCGATTGTTCGGTATTTGATTGTGTGTGAGGGCGTGCTGGCATGTGTGTGTGTGTGCCGGTTTCAGGACCCAATACAATTGTCCTTAGCGCCGAGTGCCGCAAGTCTTATTTATTACGCATACGTCACGTTGCCAACGGCGGCGCCGGAGGGAAACACAGAAGGGCTGCCGCCCATGACTGTGACCTTGCCAATTGCAAACATCTGCAGAAAAAAGCCCTTGCAGTCGCTATAACATTTGAGTTTTCCGCTAGATACTCGTGACATTCAGGCATTCAAAATCTTGGGACCAAGGGGAAATCTGAATTAGCCAAATCCTAAGGGGAATAAAACAATATAAAACTAAACACGCGCTCGTCGCCAAGTCGCTGTTTGCCCTTGGCCCCGCCCACCACATCCTTCTCTCTGTCCGCCCTGTTTATCCACCCGCGCAACGCAAAATTGGCCCAAATAAAAGCATTGCGTATACGACATGTGGTTCGGCATTTCACAATGCGGTTTATGGCCATAACAGCGGGTAGCACGTGAATGTAAGTTGGCCCAATCACGCACCCCCCGCCAGTATTTGAAGGGCGAAAATATTCAGGGCATTTCGTAGGGAAATTGGATTTTTTATTGCCTTTCTTCCTAGGCTAAGTTTGTATTTGGGTTTTATTTTACTTATTTTTTTTTATTATGTTGAGCTTTACCAGGAATTAAAATTACCAATCAGAGAAGGGGAAGTTTTAGTTTTTGATATTTAAACTTATTTTTGTTCACACTTACTTATATTATTAAGGAGACTAAAGTAAGGGAGCGGGAGTGCATTGTTGTACAATTTTTAGACTGCGTCCGCTATAGGGATTATTATGATATCTAATTAAATTTCCTTAAAAACAAATTAAACAGATAGGAATCCATCAAAAACTTAACATAGAAGCCAAAGGTTAATACACGTTATTTACTTAAGAATTACAAAAAAATCTAAACTTGTTGGACTTATCATTTAAGCCCGCGATAAAATCCATCAAACAACATTTCTGACTACCCATTACCTTCTCTGATTTGTATATTTTTCCCTAACTTTTTTCCCCAACAATAAACTATCAAATTTCCTGTTCCTGTGACAGAAACTGTTGCACTTTGAAGTGAAAGTTTGCTGCCTCTTTAATTGCATTTCGCCTGCGGATATTTTTTGGGTTGACGAAAAAGTTTGTGGCCAAAAGTTTTGCTCGGTGGCGAAGCAACAGGCTGCAGGAGCCAGCAAAGACTGCAAAGTCCTTAAGCCACTGAGTGACAGGAGCTGCCAAGTGTGGCCAAGGACGAAAATGTGCAGCCATATGCGACATTTGACATGCGTAGGCATAAATTATGCACTGGGCGAAACAGGTGGCCATGTAAACAGCCTGAATTAAATATGGCAGAGCGCAGTGAGAAGTAATAAGACAATACAAGCTGGAGGCAGGGTCCGCGCCAAGGTGAGGTCATGCTTATGTTAAGACCAGCAGCAGCCACGTGGATGGCGACGACAACGATGACGACGATGACGACGTGGCGCTGGCGCCCATCCACAGCAGCCTTGTCGCCATCACAGCCACCGCAGTGCCCAACACCCATCCTGCGAGGGCCTGCCAGCGGCTAACGTCATCAAAGGAGTATCCTTCTTGGGCCTGCAGCTCTCGCCTTGGCCTTTGCGACGGTGTTTCGCAATTTGTTTCAAACGAATGTGCCCCTCGAAAAGTTTATTTATAGCCCAACAGAAAGAGAGAGCCTGGCCTGGCACATCCTTCGCCATTCGCACCCAACCACCTGGCAACCTGGCAACCTGGCATTGGGATATGGTTTTAAGGCACTTCTCGGCGGGATCCCGTGACACATTCGATGGGTATCCATTTCTGTTTGCGTATCCTTACGGCCTGGCAGGACGGGACAGGAGTTCTCTGGGTCTGTGTGTGTTTCTGTGGCCGCGTTGTAAACACGCATGGGATACATATTTTATGGGCTCTAACGCCTGGAAATCTACAAAATGGGGAAAGAGGTCAACAAAGAGTCGAGTGCAAACATACAGTGCGTTTCGGGGGTGTAGTTGTGGGTGTATTATTATGTTAAAAACAAATAGTGGTAGCTGGATTGAGATAGAATTTCGGTCAAAAAACTTCAACTTATAATAAGCTTTGAGTGAGCCAAAAATATCTTTAATTTCGTTGGAAACATTTTACATTAATTAATGTATGAACTTAAGCTATAAGCTATAAGCTAAGAACGCTATTACCAAATTCTAAGCCTAATAAAAGCCTTTTATGGAAGCTTCAACGATGTCTTATATTTTTTAAACAAGAAAAGTAGTTTAAATATTTTTAAAACCTCTTTAATACTATGAGTACAACTTTTGAAAGAGAAATATGTATCTCTTAAAGCTTTTAAAATATTTTGATATTTTTAAAGTAATAAACATAAAATCCTTTCTCACGCTCAGATAAATAATTATGCATTTCCTCTATAATGTCATTAATAGTAATTTCTACATTTAATAAAACCCAACATTTTAGAATAGAAAATTGTTTAAAGAAATAAATATATATATAATGCGAATCTTGCTTATAAAAAATACATTTTACAGGCAATTTTAACTAAAATAATATATCTTGTTACTAAGACCAACTATGCTTCCCTAGTAGTTTTTTTAATACATACTGATGGGTACTTAGTCTCCGAGTTAGTCATATTTTTGAGCCTTCTCAAATCCGAACAGCTGAACTTCGAGTTGTAACCAAAAAGGATACTCTCAGAAAAAGTAGGCCCTGAAAAGCAGGCCTCATATTATTTTTAATTATGGCACGCGCTTAATGAGCTGCGCTGCGTCCCAGTGGCAATCAAAATCTCATCAGCTTGTTAGCGCTCCTCGCTTTGTTTTTATATGTTTTGCTTTATCCTTTCGAAGAACAATGAAAATATTTACATAATTAATCACCGGACAGTGCTTATTGATTGTCCCGCCAAGAAGCCAGAGCCGCGGGTTCGCTGAACCCACATTTCTCGGGTATCAAGTCCATATTCCGTGCTCATTATGAGAATCGACTACGACGACAGTTCCGGCTAAGTTGCCAGCAATAACAGTTATTTCAGCGTAATTGCCGCCGGCCGGAGTCGAGTGGCTTTGGATTGTTTGCCGGCCAGGAAGTCTCATTTGGCCAAATCACCTCCCTTCGCCTCCTCCTCCTCATCATCATCATCAGCTGCAGTGGCTTACGTAATGATTGACAATCAGGTGTGATGGAGATTGAGAACCAGAGCCGGCGCAGTGCAATTCATTGATATTTATCACCTGGCGGTGACCGGTGGCTGAATGTCGAGCGCAGAGCGCCTCTGCTTGCCCCGTTATCGTTAATTAAATTACCAAGTTGAGCGACTGGCGTAAATGACAAACTTGTTACCTCACACAACGACCCTTCCTTGGCCCCCAATGCACCCCTCCTTGGCACCGGAAATGCCCCCCGCCGCCGCCTAATGGCATTTGATAATGGTGTTTGTGTTTGAGTTTGTGTTTGTGTGTGCGTTGGAAAATGGCACAATGACGTAGTAAACGCCGCTGACGGAGGCTGCGAATCATAATCGGTGTTGGCACCCTAGTTGGGGGTGAAAAGTAGCTGAAACGGGGGTTGATATATTTTTAAATAATAAATAAGGATTATTTTTAATAAGGAAATATTTAATTTATTTTTAAGGCTGCTGGAAATGATTTAATAAATTTATTTAATTTTAAGGCTGCTGGAAATGATTTAATAAATTTATCTATTCAAGGGAAAGAAATATTATTGATGTTAAATCTGTTATTGCTGTTAATATCTATCAATATCTATAAGATACATAAGTATATCTTATGTATTTTTCTATGTTTTAAAAATATTTTAAATAATTATTGTTACTTATACTTTTTCAAATGCAATTTGACTTCAATAAATGGTAGTTAAATATATTTTACAAGGCATTTTCCATTAATAATTAAAAAACTGTCATCAAATAATTAGCAAAAATTCTCCTTAACATTAGAGCACAATAAATAAATATCTCCTAAAGGCTTGTAATGACCAAGTTAAATTGTTTTTACAATATCATATAAAGTGTTTAGAAAATTCTAACTGACTTAGGGCTTTAAATAAAAATAATACAAATTCTGATATTAAATATGATATTATTTGTATTTATTGATGTACTTTTTCATTATTAATTATGTATATTGATGGATTAATCTATATATATAAAAATTAAACGCCAAAAGTGTTTGTAGCCAGTGTTAGGCTCAGTGCGTTGACCGATTTCAAAAATTTTTTTTTGTTTGAAAGGTGGTATCAATACGGTGGTTTGTATGTATATACGATGCCTGTATGTGCTTTGGTTCGTAAGTTATGAACGTTTAAGCGAACACTACTTCGCCCGTATACACGCATACACGCATACACGCATACACACATACAAATCTCCTAATCGATCAATACGCGATTTACTCGAGTTAGAATTGCAACGTGAACAACAGTACGACCGAAACGCATTGAATGCATTTGTGCAAGCAAATCTAACGAAATTGAATGCTGAACAGAAAATCGCTTATGACAAGATCATGCAAGTTGTTACAAGTGGTGTTGGTGGATTTTATTTTTTGGATGCTCCAGGCGGAACTGGAAAAACGGTTTTGATATCATTGTTGTTGGCAACAATGCGTTCTCAAAGTAAAATTGCATTGGCATTGGCTTCTTCCGGTATAGCTGCTACGTTATTGGATGGCGGTCGAACGGCTCATTCTGCTTTGAAACTACCATTGAATTATCAAGGGAATGAAACTCCAACGTGCAACATATCAAAGGGATCTGGCACAGCTAAAGTATTGCAGCAATGCTCCATTATTATTTGGGATGAATGTACGATGGCACACAAGAAATCAGTCGGAGCATTGGATAGAACTTTGAAAGATCTTCGAGGTAATGCGGAGTTGTTTGGTGGCGCATTGATTTTATTGGCTGGTGATTTTCGACAAACATTGCCAGTCATTCCGAAATCAACACCTGCTGATGAGATTAATGCTTGCTTGAAACGTCAAAACATTGAAATTAACTACCAATGTTCGTGTTCAGTTGCAGAATGATCCATCTGCTGATACATTCTCCAAGCAATTGTTAAAAATTGGAAATGGTGCTATGTCAGTCGATGAAAATGGATTGATAACGTTGCCTAATGATTTTTGCCGTTTTGCTAATCCATGGATGAATTGATTGAAAGTGTTCTTCCAAACATAGCACAACATTATAAATGCCATACTTGGTTAGGTGAAAGAGCAATTTTAGCTGCGAAAAACAAAGACGTCAGTGAATTGAACTTAGTCATACAATCAAAAATTCCTGGCGAATTGATTTCGTACAAGTCATTGGATACGGTTATCGAGGAAGAAGATGTCGTTCAATATCCAACTGAATTTTTGAATTCTTTGGAATTTCCTGGATTACCACCTCATAATTTACAATTGAAAGTTGGTGTTACTATAATAATGTTGCGTAATATCAATCAGCCGCGTTTATGTAATGGAACCAGACTCGCAGTTAAAGAGTTAATGGCAAATGTGATCGAAGCAACTATTTTAACTGGCAAATTCAAAGGTGAAGATGTATTGATACCACGAATTCCAATGAAATCATCTGATATGCCCTTCGAGTTTAAGCGTTTGCAATTTCCAGTGCGCCTCGCGTTTGCTGTTACTATCAATAAGGCACAAGGCCAGTCGTTGGGAATTTGTGGTGTGAATTTAGAGAATCCAGTGTTTTCACATGGACAACTTTATGTTGCATGTTCACGTGTTGGAAAACCATCTGTTCTCTATGTATTCGTTAGCAATACAAATTCAAAAACAAAGAACGTTGTGTACCATACAGCACTTCAATAAAATTGTTTTTCATTTCACTTTATAAAATCAGGGTTTTTCATTTTTTGCTTTTGTTTCAATTTTATTTCCTTAATGCACTACGAAGTGTGCACAGGGTACGCTAGTATATATATATTAGTAAATGGTAAAGCTATCAAACCATTTTGCAGGTAAAAACTGAAGCTAAAAAATACTTTAAAATAGAACAAAGTCCAACACGGAAGACATCACAGAAGCCCCTTTCCCCTCTAATAAATGCAAAACTGGAACTAAAAATAGTTAAATTGGCAACAGCGCCTCGAATGAGCGCTCTAAAAATAGATAGAGTGGGCGTGATCGATGAGGAGGGTCCGCAAATAGCGCCCAGAAAGGGAGACCCTTGAGATTTTTTAACAGTTCCCAGGCTCTCGAGGGACAGAGGCAGTTTGAGCAGCCGGCCAGTGACAGCGATGGCTCTCAAACTGTGTCAAGTGGCACGGCAAAGTGGGTCATTGCAGGCGGGAATTGTGGGTGGTTACGGGGTGGCCTGGGTGGCTGTTCAGCTTTGGTTGACTCTTCCACAGCGGGCAAGTGACGGGCCCAGGGATAAGCACGCTTATGTAAAGCGTTTGTGCATCTAAAAGGCTTTTCCGCCAGCCTGCCGTATGTGGGATAATTTATTGATTGGCTCAAGACGTTAGACTCTGCAAACTATTTATAAAGCACGCAGCAGGCATTCAATGGCTTCCCCTCTGCTCCTTCCTTCCAGATGCGCACAATTAGCTTAAAACGACAGCGGGAAAACTTGGAAAACTGAAGGCATTGCACAGGAGGCAGCAGCAGGAGCAGCACCAGCAAGGACAGACAGAATTTACAAGCAAAAGGATAATCACAATCACCAAGCAGCGAACACGAAAAACCAACACCAAACAACAAACTATTAACGAAATATTTTAACTTAACTGTAGCACATCGGAAGCCTTACAACAACAACCATTTGTGCTGTGCTTTAATTATAGTAAAGAAAATCTAAAAACAAAAGACACTATAGAAACACCAAGAACAACCGCGAACGAACCCGGGAAAACCGCGTAATTATTACAAATTAAAACTAATAATAATCATTATTCTTCCACTTGAGAGTTTGAACGCGTACATTTTTAAACCGGTATTTAAACTAGTAGCAAATTATTATTAACTGAAAAAAGAAAACGAAAGTATATTATACCAAATAACCGTTTAACGTTCATTACAAGTTTAGCGAAAAAGAGCGTTGTGAATTTAACTAGGAGCAGGCGAAGGCGAAACGGTTTACGATCCTCTCTCTCAACTTAGAGCAAATTGTACGCAATTAGTAGCATTTTAAACGTAAGATTTTAATCCGAACAAATTTTTAAACGAGCTTCAAACCCAGAGACACACAACACACGAGGAAAACAATAGAGTCCCGAATACAGAAAACACACACGGCAGGACCTTATCCTTAACCTTAACCACGGCGCCAGGAGTGTGTAACAATCAAATGCTTGGCGCAGCGCCAGAAAGTAGGCAGCACCGCGCACAGCCCGAAAAGTAGGCAGTAGAAAATTTATACAAATTTGGCGCCAGCGAAAAAAGCACAGAGCGCCCAGCGCCAAGGACTCCGACGACCTTCGCGTGTGCAGGCGTCGTTGCACAATAAAGGACGCCACTCACACACACACACAGCGCGCTCGCGTCACCCAGACGAGAACACACACACACCTAGAAGCCGACACCGAGACACACTGAGGAAACACATACACACACAAGCAGGACACACACAGGACAATTGCATGGGCAGCCGCCATGACCGGAAGTGAAGTACGGTCACGTCCACGTCCACTGGCCTTTGCATAACAATCAGCCCACGAAGGAGCCCCCAGAGGAACGAAGGGGGCGAAAAGGATACGCCGAAGGATCAGGTGCTACAGCACAGGGACATAGGACACATCAGGAGGGGGAACATAGCCCCCAACCGGCACAGGAGCTCCACTTTCACACGCCGACCGGCCTGCAAAAATGCAGGAAATGAGCTACCTGCAGGATAATTCCAAGCTGGAGGCCCTCACCAAGGCGGTGCTCATATCCATACTGGGCGTGGCCATCGTCCTGTCCAACCTCCTCATCATCGCCACCTATGCCAACTTCAAGGGTACGTTACACGCCAAACATTCACGGTTTCATTCTCTCAACAGGATCTTCTTGCGCGTAGGTTGCCCAATTTAAGACAATAATATCATCAGCCAACTTTCCGTAAACTTACTTAAATATATTTATCTTTCATCTTTAATTAATTGAAATTGCATCTGAATGTAAAAAAGGAATGAAGTAGATTGCAGACGTGTTTTTCTTTTTTTCTAAAATAAATGACAGGAACAACCTCAGATTATTTGTAGTCCCCAAAAAGTTTTAGTCAAAGGCTTATTTATGAGATTGGAATTTTTGCATATATTTTGATTTGTATTTTAAATTAGTTTTAATTAATTTTATCCTAAGGATATAACTTGAAATATTTAATAATTTCCTTTCAATTTCAACACATTTATATGAAAACTGAGTTCTATTACTTCCTGCAGAACTTTAAAGAGGCCTTTAAATAAAATATGAAATCCCTAGTAACTTTTAGTTTTCTTTATTGTTTTCCGTTTTTATTTAAAGAATATTTAACACATTTTATTCATTTTGACCACAGGTCCCACAGAGGTGATCAACTACTACCTCTTGTCTCTGGCCATCGCCGATCTGCTATGCGGACTGCTGGTGGTGCCCTTCTCCGTGTACCCCGCCCTCACCGGAGAATGGATGTACGGCGACATTGTGTGCCGCTTCACGGGCTACCTGGAGGTAACTCTGTGGGCGGTGTCCGTCTACACCTTTATGTGGATCTCGGTGGATCGGTATCTGGCGGTGCGCAAGCCTCTGCGCTATGAGACGGTGCAGACGAAGACGCGGTGAGTAAGGAGGAAATCTACAATCATTTTATTGGGACTTTTCATATTACTTGAAATAATATTGTTATTTTACTTTTGGACCTTATTTTAAAGAAATTTGATTTCTGTGGCGTTCCGGATTGTTTTTTCTTTAGTTATTAATAATTACAAAAGTAATAATGACGGTTTTAACTCTTTAACAATTGTATACAATAGGAAACCCTTTTTTATGCCATAAGCTAAAATTCGCTTATAAGATAAACTTAAACTCAGATTGCATATTTTTATTGTCTCTCCCTGGAACAGCTGCCAATGCTGGATGGTGTTCACCTGGATATCGGCGGCCCTGCTGTGCTGCCCCCCAATATTGGGCTACTCGAAGCCAATTGAGAACAATGTGACGCACATCTGCATGCTGGACTGGGGGAATATGGCGGCGTATACGGTCACGTTGGCGATATTAGTGTTAGGTCCCAGCCTCATTTCGATCGTACACAACTACGGCTACATCTTTGTTATGATGCGTAAGATTAGGTCCGGCGAGCCAATTCACGATAAAGAATATGCAACTGCTCTGGCTGAAAATTTATCGAACCCTAGTCATATGATGTCATTCGCATTAGTCTTTGCATTCTGGGTGTCCTGGCTGCCATGGATCTCGTTGCGTCTGTATGAGGTGGTCACGGGCGACGTTATCCAAAGTACTCTTATCAATTTCGCCGTCGTCTGGATCGGCATATTGAATTCGTTTTGGAAAATTCTGATCATGACCAGTATGTCGCCGCAATTCCGTATCGCTTTGAGAGTATTTTGCTTAACCATTTGTTGTAAGACTAAGGGCCGTTTGCAAGCAGAGCTAATCGGGTTGGACCCAGATGACTAGAGTTAGATTTAGATTTTCATTATCCCCAATTAAATGATTGCCCTCCTGCCTACCTTCCTGCCATCCTAGTCCATCCTAGTCCTTCCAAGTCCTTCCTAGTCTTTCCCAGTCCTCCCTTTGCAAACCGAAATCCGATATCCGCAGTCCGCAATCCGTAATCCTCAAATTCAAGATCCCGCAAAAGTAATAAAATTGGTTGTAATTGCATTGAGCCATTTCCCAGACTCTCTCTTTGCCATATAGTTGCATATTTACGGCCCGGTTGGCGCTACGCACCACCACAAATCACTAAAAAACGCAGAAACTCAACAAAAATAAATGAAATATATATATAACTTATGTTATATGAATCATACAGCAACCACACAGAGACACCACACAGCCACTCAGAAACACACTCACACGCCGAAAGACATATTCATATTTCTAGACTAATAAGCTAAGCTAAGAGTTTTAGCGTATCCGATTATGATTGATTGATTGATTGATTGATTGCATTGATTGACGATTATTATTGTGTATTTATGAGCTTACCACGTATATATACATACTTGTACTTAAATCTAGCTATACTTGTACGCATAATTCTGATCGTAGACAAGAGACAATTCACAACAAATCCGACAGCCGATAGATGCAGCTGCATTTCCGTTTCCGGTTATACAAAAAGAAATCATATATGCTATTTAAAAACAAACTAGAAACTTGACATCTTGTTAGCATGACAACTTAAAGTATAAACCTTTTTCAAAGTCCATATTAAGTAGCATTTAGAATTTTACAATCGTGTGTAGAGTTTATTAAACAATTTGCCAAACTTGACGACGGGCCGGAAATGCGAAATCGGAAATCGCTATTCAAAATTCAAAAACTTCAATCTTCGCACGCTTCGCGACTTTCGAACGGAGAAGGTCCTAAGATCCTAGGAATTATATATAATCAAAGCGATCAAACCGAAAACTAATAACATTTCCAGTAGTTCTTAGCCATAAATAATATGAATTAATTAAATGAGATGGGCAATGGGGTGGCGGAGCCCATAATCTAGGCTAGTGTCAAGTTTCGATCGTGCTTAAATCGGTGGAAATCGAGCGTATATTTTCCGCATTTGGCCGGGCACCTGAACGCCTCGATCTGGCCGGGTTCCCAACAGACTGTTGCAATTTTGCCTAGTTCCCTTAGTGGGTCAAATTCAGTTTCCCAGGCCCAGCCAGCGGGATGTCCAGGTGCCAGAAGATGAACATCGTTGATTCATTCACCGATGAAATCGTAATCGCCAAATGCGAAACAATTATAAAGGAGAGTACGAAAAATTTAAATGCCGATAACGAAACATTCTGTATATTTTGTTGTACATTATTTCATTCATGCGATCTTTTGTACTTATAGTTTTAAACGTTAATTTACACACCAACGCAAGTGTTATCGATTTGTAAGTTTAAGGAAATTGTTAGAGCCATATAAGCAGATAGAATGGGCGTTCGGCGAAATTATAAACTAATGAGCCCAGTAAATAAATGCAGATGATGATAAGATGGGAGTGCTTTTTGTTGATATTGTGGGTTGATTAATAATTTTGATTGTCAGCTATATACTTATATTTCTATCTTCTTTTATTTTCATTCAAATTTTAATCGCAAATTCTTCCCTTAAAGTGAACTGTCTTTCTTGTAGATGTTTAAATATCGCGCGCAAAAGCTCGTTTCTAAATTCATCGATAGTGTGTATATCGATGTTTTAACTTAAAGCTTACGTTTTCGCCGAAATTAAATTTCTTTCTTGTTCTAACATGATGTATTATAGACTAAAAACCTGGCGGCCACACTGAGAATTCATGTTTTTCAACAACTATATGTTTTTAGTCTTTTATTTATTTCCGAGGAGCAACAAAATCTTTATAAAATGAATATCCGAAACAACAATCCCGGAGCCGTTCAATATGGAAACTTCATGAATTATTATCAATTCAACTCGGCCTCGAAGCGGATTGAACTATTGCCTGGCAAAGACACATGGCTGCCATCTGTGGAAGAACGCCCGAAATACCCCGAAGCAACTCCCTACCTGGTGCTAGATGTGGGCTGCAATTCGGGCGTTTTCACCGAACTTCAACATTATCACTTGGAGAAGCTTCTGCAGCGACCTGTGACAACAATAGGAGTCGATATAGACGAACGCCTCATCGAACGTGCCATGGCGGAGCACGCATCTACTGCTTATATCAGCTTTAACTGCATGGATGTCCTAGATGAGACTTATTTTGCCACCATAACGAGGTACCTAAATTGCATGCAACGCAAAAAGTTTGATGCCGTTTGCTGCTACTCCATAACCATGTGGATTCACTTGAATTACCATGATCAGGGTCTTCAATTGTTCCTCAAGAAGCTATCAGATATAGCTGAACTTCTGGTGGTGGAGCCGCAACCCTGGAAATGCTATAAAACCGCCGTAAGACGAATGAAGAGAGCGGGCGATGGCTTTCCCCTTTTCCCGCAACTTAAATGGCGCTCCGACGTGGAACTGCAGATAGAGAATTACCTGGAGAAGACACTGGGCCGCCGAAAGATGTTTGAATCCACGCCCACCCAATGGCAGCGAAGGATATGCTTCTATAGATAATAAGAAATATACAAATCTGTTATTATTTATCCCTCTTTGGATATTAATTAAGGAAACAACCATCTTTAAACCTGTAAGTAACAAAATTCACATTTTAAGCACACAGTGCAAGAAATCTAATCCACATTAAGCTTCCTGAATGAGCCCTCGATGCCAAAGAGTCCCTCGAAATCAATGGGCTTTCCCGGACGCAGACTCTCATCGGTGCCGAAGGTGGCATTCGCCTTAAAAAAATCGCTGTACTCGTCCAACTTCTTCTCCCACTCGGCGACTATTTCCGGCACTGTTCCATTCTCCCCTCCGTACTCCTTGGGCAGATACTTCAGCGGGATCTGATCAGTCAGCAGTTCCATTTTGTTGCCATGGACATAGAGGCGGGACTGCATCTTCTTGGACATCATTGGCTTGAACATATTAAAGATCTGCTCGAAGCCGGTGATGGTGTTGATAAAATGCTGGGCCTTTACGCGCAGTGGTAGAGCCTCTTCCGAAAAGACAGTGAACTTCTTGGCCATCGAGGGCGTCATCTGGAACAAGTGCGCCGCAGTGGCTCCCTTCATGTCCATAATAAAGACCACACCATGGACGTTAGCGTAATCATCCTCCAAGATGGCAATCTCTTGCATTGCCTGGGCCACCATCATGCACTCCAAGATGTGGTATTTCTCCACGGGACACAGGCCCATGCGCCAGATGGCGATGCGGGGTCCATTACCGTTTAAGGGAGTGGGCAGATATATGATAGCCCTGAAACAATGAGATTTTAGTGAAAGTTGCTTACATTAAGAAAAATAAAATGCTGTCGCTTTGAAATTAATTAAAATTGTGTCTAAAATATGACACATAAGCTTAAACCGAGAAAAATAAACAAACATAAAAAGAACTTGGAAGCTAAAATATAATATTGCATTTCGTTGGATGGTTCTTAAGTACATTTAAAATCATTGAGAGAAATCTTAAACTTTCCAGCCAACAATTTTAAAATTATACTTGATATTCTGTACACAAGCCCCTAGCAACTTTGAATTCCAATATCGGTCCAGTTTCCTATCGGTTTCAAGATAAATAATCCAAGATAAAGATATTTCTTCAGATAACACAAATCGAATGATGAAATTTTATAAAATTAGCCACGATCTTAGTTCTTCATAATTACCCTGTTTGGTGGATTTCCCGGAACTTGCCCTCTGTCGTGCTGGTCACGGTGAAGTACTCCGGATACTTGGTGCGCAGCGTGTAGAACTTGTCCAGCTTCGACTTGGCCCGCTCCAAACTGAACTTGCAGCCGCGGAGGAAGGCCACGAGGAACTGGTCGTCCATCCGCGGAGTTAGATGCGGCTGCTGCTCAATCCAGGTCTTAAAGGCCTGCAGATCAGCCTCCAGGCGGGCGGGATCCTCCTTTAGCTGCTCGATAGCTGCTTTTTGCAGCTCCGGCGTGAGTGGGCGAATTTGCGGTGCCATTTCTCGAGCTATTTTTCTTTAAGAGGAAATGCGAGTGGACTATTCAACGTTTCTTGGGGCACTACTTGCCGCCCAATCTACGTTCTATTGATGGCCGAGTTATATGGCGCCTTATCACAATGATAAGTGCCCGATTGGGCTGCCATAAACTAAACAAAGACAAACATTGTGCGAAATGCCTCGATAACCGGAGCATTTCATAAGAATGCTTCTTAATAGAAACCAATTGCGGATTCCCCTCCTTATCGATCGACTATGAATCTTAAATACAAATTAACAGCTTTATTGAATCTACTTCTGGAAGGGATAGTAATCCAGTCCGGAGTTGTAGTTGTACTTCTTCTTCTGCGTCCTTTTCGCGGCCTCCACTATCTCCTGCACGTCCTTGCGGTAGGCGGGCGGCAACATCTCTTCGTGCAGCGTGCACTTGTGCTCCTCGGGCTCCTGCACCTTGAACACGTACCGGCGGATGATGTCTATGTCGCGGCCAAACTCCTCCTTCAAGTCGGCGATCTGCGTGGGCGCGGTGTCGAAGGCGATGGTGAAGTGGGTGCCTTCGCGGTGAACCACACCGTGTTCGCTGACTTTGTGGGGCAGGGCGCGCGTTCCGAGATTCTCCAGCTTCCGAATGATGCCGCCCTTGTCCAGGATGGCTTCTGCGGTGCGCCGGATCACGGATATCAGCTCGGTCTGCCGGCAAATTTAGGAATTTAGTCAGGTTTTATGTAATCTTCGTTTGGCACAACGAGGCAACTCACGCGGGGCAATTGTCGCAGCACCAGTGCCAGTTCGTAGGTAGGCATTGTCACTTAAAAATTGTTTTAGCTAGTTATTCGGTAATTAAATTATTTAAGGCTTTTAATTTGTCTGTTTTAATTGAATAAAACTGGACAATTCGCTTTGTTGATTCGATCAAGTTAACAAATGTTTTATTAGGGATGCAACGAAAGCCAACTCTTGTTCGATACTATCGAATGGTCCTGAAAGACTGCACGAGGAACAAGTATTTGCAATAGAAATAAAATTTAATTTAAACAGAAATATTTGAAAAATCTCCCGGTGCTTGAACTGATTAAATAATTTATCACGCCTTTTCCCTTATTCACAACCTCTTTGTACCATTGCGATAGTTAGCAAGCCACCGGAGTGTCGTCCCTATCATCGATAGTTCAATCGATGTTTCGACGGGCCTCGTTTTTAATAAAAAATCGATACTATCGCTGGCTGCGCCCACCTCTAGCCATACTGTTTTTTATGCCGAAGGAGAAGAAGCAACGAGCGGATAGTTTTCGTTTTTTTCGCTCGCCAAAAGGAGAAACAAATGCTTGCGTTGTGTGAGTGCGGGTGTATATTCGAATATTATTGTGTGTGTTTGCGCAAATGTCGCCAGAATTATGACGCATACCAAAGTGCAGGCGCTTGACAAAACAACAACAAGTTAACAGGGAAATTAAGTTGCAGCTTGCATTAACAACACGAGAAAATAAACGGTGGAAAAGGGGCAAGAGTGAGAAAAGAAGTGGAAAAGTGCGTGCACTCGGCAATTGTGTTTACTTGTGTGTGTGTGTGTGTGTGCATGTGTGTGTGGTGTTGTGTGCGAAATTATGTAAATACAACAATAGCTGCAATTCCAATTGTCTCTCTTCCTTTTCTGAATTATGAAATGCAAGCTGCACTCTCAAATGAAGTCGCCTACTCTCTTTTCGCATTTCTCTCTCTTTGCGCCGCCGCTGCAGCACAAATGCCAGTGCATACAATTTTACCTAATTACATTTTTCTTAAAACTACTAGTTTAATAACAATTTCTCCGTTTGGTTAGTTAAATCCTTGTAAATTGTTTTCTACCTGCCGCTGCCGCTGTCGTCTCTGCCAACGTCGGCGTCGCTGCACTGACACGTCTGCATTCACTCGTCTTTTTTTTGTTGGTTTTACATGCTTTCTTACCTGCCCAACCACCAAACAAAAAAAGACTGCCGAATTGCTCTCTTTTTATAGAAAATTAAACATCGCGTCGCGCAACGCTGAAACCAACAGAAACCGAAATGAAAACGAAAAAGCAACTATCAAATTAATTAACCTTTGCGGAAAACACATAAAACCAGCTAACAGCAACAGCAGCAGCAGAAATTCTCATCTCTTACTCCTCTTCTTTGCTTCCCTTCGCCGCTCCCCTTTGGATTATATTATCTCTTCATCGTTCTTTGGATTATAATAACAACAACAGTGGCAAGCGGAACAAGCAGAAGCAGCAGCAGCATCAAACTGGCCGAATCGGAAAGCGCAGCGCAAAACTCCAACATGAGTTGGGGCACCGAGATATGGGTGAGTTTTATTGAAAGAGAAATGTTATCTCTATAGTTTCGGTTTCTCAAGGAGCTAAGTCGAGATTAGTCAAATTCGGTTGGTGGTCAATGAAAATCGAAAAATTATTATTAAGGCATCAGTAAAACTTTAGTATTTTAGTTCTCCAAAATGTAATACATTTTTTAGAGATGTTTTATGGGAAAGTTAAATTTAATAAAAAAGATAAATATATTTTCAATTCGCTGAAACTTGTAAAAATCTCTTCATTTTATCCGAAAGAATTTCTTTAAATTTATTTATTAACTTACAAATAAAATTTTATTTCTTTATTTCCCATTAGATTTATTTTATTAGCTCAATAAATTGGTTTAAAGCTCATGGGTGCTTCTTGAATATGTTTATTAGGTTTTCCCTCTTTATTTTTTATTAATATAGCCCAAACGCATTTCTCGTAATCCCTCAAGTTTCTACACCTATGTATTTCCAGTTAGAAAAGCACCGTGTTTTCCAATTAGATACCCAATCCGAGTTAGCTTATCCATGTCGATTAATTATTTCAATGTCATCGGTAGTTAACCAAAGAAAATCCACTCAAATGCTCTCGAGCAGTGAGAAATTTACAAATTGCTTCCCATAAGCCAAAGTGCAGGCAAATGTTTTAAGAACGCGCGCTTGTGGCCTCCCCCTTTCTTTCCCTCGCTCCCGCCGTCTCGCTCCCTCCCCGGGCTAAGCTGGAACTTGAAACTTTATAAAGAAAAAAAAAACTGGTTTTGCGGGTTTTATGTAAATCGCTGCCATATGAGCACGCCAGCGTGCGCCCCAAAGCAATACAGTATATGTATATTTCTCGGATATTTCTCGCTCGGCGCTGCTGTTTTTTGTTTTCTTAGTTGTCAGTGTTCTGTGTTTCGGAGGCTCCACATTCCACTTGGATCCATCGAGCTCCAAGTTTTCCAGTACCATGTCTCGACGTTATTATTATTTGGTTACTTGGCGTATAGGTTTTTCTCTTTAGGTGCTTGATTTAAAGTTTTTTTTTTTTTTAAGAATGTTTTCTAAAAAATAATATAAAGTCAGACATAAATTAGTTAATTAAAATAAATAAATGAATTTTCTATTTAATCCGCATATTTTTTGATTAAAAAACACATTTTTTGTTTTATTTACCTAGTAATATTTACCTTTAAAATATTTAAAATATTTAAATATCGGTTTCACTACTTACTTTACCGACAACAGACTTTTTCTGCGATAATCCCTGCACGACCGATAAAAGTCCCCATTTATTAGCTTGAACAGCTGTTTCTCCTATGGTTTCAATTCTCGTGGTTTATGGCCAGGGCGTTGACACGCCCAACCAGAGCTTACCTGTATTTCCAGGGATTTAAAATGGGAAACAAGAAATGCATAATGCGAAATTTTTGCTATCCTCAGCTGCTTTTTCCCCACTTCGGTCGATCTAGTTCTCCTTTTTTTGCTGATTTCAATTCATTTCGGATATCGATGGATTTTATGCCTTCCGCGTTTCGGGGGTAGTTTTCATTCAGAGCCGAAAAATCCACAGACAGCAGCCGGCACACCCTCGAAGTGTGTCTGTCTGGTGGTGTGCATAGCAGTGTAGGTGTGCTTGCCAGTGTGTGAGTGTTAGCGGAAAATTTGCCTTGGCAGCAGCAGAGGAGGTTCCGTGATGTCAGGACCAAAATTGCAAGTCTAGACAGCGTTTTGCAATCTATTTGTTATACCATTTTTCCCTTTTTTCCCACAGTTTTTACTATTTTTTTCGGCTACGAAGATTTGGCGGCTAGTGTCTGCTGTTAGTTTTAAGCTCCAAAGGCTTACCAAGTGTTTGTCTGGGGGATTTGCATAGAGTTCAAAAAGAGTGAAAAACTGAAAAACTAATAATAAATGCAGCAGAAAGTTGAACAGACTATAAGTAAATAAAAAAGTCGAGTAATGGAAATATATGGCCACCGAAACTGGGCCAAACAATGTATGTTGTGCAGTTGTTTACCAAAAGGTATAAACATTTAAAGAATGGAATAAAAATTTAATGCCTAGATTTTTCGAATACTTTTGTATATTCAAATTTAAATGTAAACTTTCCAAGTAAATAATATCAATTTATTGAAAACATTGAGCTTATAATTTACAAATTTCACAATTTAATGGAAAGCAACCCTCAAAACCACATCTAAAATCAGTTGCAGCATTTAAAAGCTTGTTTTTATGGATGCCAAAACTAAAAAGTACACTTAAGTGGTTAAACAAATTAAAGAATTTTTAAATTTCATAGAAGAACTTCATGAAAAAATGCCCAAGAAAATAAATAAACAAATTCTTCCCATGCTTAATGGCCAATTCAACATTGTTGGAGTTTGTTGCTTTGTTCTTGGCTTCACGACTTTGTTCAGTGATTCATGAAGAGGTGGAAATCAAGTTTTCAGACCCCCTTCTCGGCTGCCTCCTACGGATTTTGCAGACTCAATCACGTCGTATTGTTCGCTTAGCAAAAGTCGGTAGCAGCCGGATAATACACAATATACAATATAATGCCCATAACTGTGTCTATGACATTTACATAAATGATTTGCACGCCACAGAAATACTCGATAGCCCACTTAAGCCGCCTCTTTCGGCGGCCCAAAGAAAGTGTAGCCAGAAAGATTTCGGTTAATTGAATTTGTGCATGGAAAGCGAAGCGGACGTCGCCTCGATGAAATTAAAAAGCAAAAAATAATAAAAATCATAATAATAATAATGTCCATTTTTAATGCAAAAATCATAGACCCCTCAGTTTCTTGGCTAATACCAACGTCGATCGAGCGCGTGGCTAAGCGGGTCAATTGCGGGGCCTGCATAAGCCGACCATCAAGCCGAGCTACAGCAAACAACAAGCGCCAGTCTCGGGTAATACGAAAAAATGTAAAAAAAACTTTCTTTGCTTTTTTTGTTGCTCATTTTTATGAACAAAATTTTCACTTTAATTAAATTTAAAGCATGCGCCGTCGTCGCTGCTTTGCATATGCAAAAAATAAAGTTGGTGGGCCCACAAAAAATTGGGTAAATAAAAACACTTTTGTGTTAGGTATTTATTTCGAGTGGCGTGCGCTTTGTTTTTGTTTTTGCTTGAGGTGAATTTCTTTTTTTGGGAAATCTCCCCGCCCCCACACACATCTTTTATTTTCTTTCCCATCTCCATCTCTCTATTTCTTGAATTTTCTTGTGTCTATAGAGTGGACCTAAAAATAGTTTGTGTTTTTGTAATTTCAAATTACTTTCGGGCCCAGACAGAGTAAATTGAATTAATGAATTTTTGGTAAAAGAAGAGGAATACTGTTTTAAGATACTGTTGTATTATAAATTTGATAGCAAATTTTTATTTTAGTTTTAATATATATAAAGGAATAATTTACTTAAGTACAAATTATTTTCTTATATGAAAACACATATTCATGGCGTAATTAACTGACTACTTGCCAACACATTAAGTTAATGTGATATATATTGATTTTCTATATTACTTTATGTTATTTTTATCAGTAAACTTTAACAATATCTTATTTACTGAAATAACCTGCTCAGATATGAGCAATTATTTCCTTTAATTTTCGCGTTTTACCATTCTATATAAATTAAAATAAACTACAAATATTTTCTTTCGTCAAATGAATTTATTTTCACAAATATGATTATCGTTGCTTGAAGAATTCGTCACCTGTCTCATTTTGTTTTTATCAGAAAACAATTGAAACATTTATTTTGTAGAGCATTTACTCATCATTACTTTTATTCTAACATATCAGTCTTCTAATTTCCCCTGTCTTTTCGAATAATTTGTCTTCATTGAAGTGTTTTGCTTTGACATACCCTATATAATCAGCTGGTTTGCCCGGAGTACTTTTTCAAGATCTCACAACTGACCGACCGTCTCCTCCGACACCGACTCCTCTCCATATTTTCCCTCGGCTGCGACAGCGTTCAATGCCATTGCGTTGTCGAGTGCAGCTGTTTAATGTTGTCGAGCACTGTGTAAATAATTTTCATGCAATTTGTGCTGCTGCTGCTGCTGCTGATCGTTTTCGATCACTTTTCACATGACATTGAGAGGCCCCAGAAACCGAAATAAAATGAAACAGAAACAGCTACATTCACCGAGGCGTTCGCCCAAGCAATTAGCCAAAAATTATGTTTCGAATTGGGGAACAACTTTAGGTTCGGTGTCTTTATTACTCTCCATACCCCAAACTTGTTGAGCGGCTAAAAATATGGCCAGAGACAGGCGCATATAAACCATTTTTGATGGCTTTTTGGGTGTGGACAAACTGCTGCAAGGAACTGTTGGAAATGTGTGCCCCTCAAGCTCATATATCTTTTCGCAGCAGGTTATTCCTGGGGATGAATGCTTCTCTGCTATTTCTAACGTGTCCGCCATGATTGAAATTCTATCACCAGTTGGTACAGAGAGAGCTAACCCTGCTTTCTCAAGACTGCACTTGGTTTTTCTTCTCCCCCATGTGAGATTTTCTCCTTGGGCAGAATTCCAATTAAGCCAAGGCAAGTGTCAGGGGCAGGACATCCCCGGAAACGGTACGGGGTGGACTCTGGCTCAAGGCCATCTCCTTCACTTGTTCCTTGGCTGAGTGGAAAACGCACCCTATCTGAAAATCTAAATCAGCATCGTGTCGTGTCGTCCTTATCCTTATCGATTTTTTCCTACTTATCCCCCTTGCAATATGTCGTCTGAATACAATCAAAATAGTTTTGGCTGCCTCGGGGGAATTCCCCAAGTTCATGCTCGCCACGGGGGGTTGCGAAAACATTTTCGCAGATTTTATTGCAACCGGATATAAAGATTTCAGCTGAATTTGGCAGCTATTCGAGGCGCAACTGGAAAGCTGACTAAGGGTATACTTGCCGAACCGTTTGGGTTCTGAGTAAGGAGCTAATAATGGGTTTGCAAGTGTCAAAAGTGTCGTCAGTTGCAAATATTTCCAAAGTACGTTTGACAGCCTTGTTCTGGTGAAGTACAGTGAAACTATCCTTTGAGGTATTTGTGCAATTTTAATTTGGTAAAGAGCGTATCCCAAATTCTTAAGAACGAATTCACTCTGTTATAAAACAATTCAAAATGTTGTGATAATCCTCGGAAATATTTGTACTAATGAGATTTCTTGGCAGGAAACAAAAACATACAAATAACTTTGTGTTTTAATTTAAATATGTTTATTGATAGTTTTAATAGTTTTCATTTTTATTTTGCATAGTGTTTGTGGCCAAATTTTTGTAAATCCGATCCTCTTAAGTTTTCGTGAAACCTGTTCATTCTGTACATTCCGTAACATATCTTAACCATCTATATCCTTCTCTGTTTGTCTCATAACTCTCGACACGATTGAAAATTCTATTCACATCAGCTTGGCCAGTGCATTTCAAACTGAATACTTTTTGTTTGCATTTTTTATATTTAATTTTCTGACTGCAAAGTTGCACGTTTTGAGGCGTCTATCGATTTCAGTAGCCTTCAGCCAGTTTGCGCCGCATGCATATTAAGCAGCCGTCAGATACTTTTGCCAATGCAGAAAAAGGCTTTTAAAATGCAAATTGTAGCCGTTGGAGTTTAAAATAAAAATCGGTTGCGGCGCCCGCGGTGACCATATAAGTATGTGGATATGTGCCACTGCTCAGCGATTGCCCCAAATACCCATGTAATACTATTTTATTTCTGCTGGAAAACAAATCTGATGTACTTGGTATGCTTATACTTAAATAGAAATATGTATCGCACACAACTTCCTTTTCTCTTAAGCCACCACTCTGATAAGTTGACCAACTTAAGTATAATTTGTCCCTGGAAAGCGATAAAAGAGGGAAACCATATGATGAAAATATTTCCACTCACAAACACATTTTTGTATAATTTTACTGCACATTTAAACAAATAAAGAAATGCGAAAGAACGTGAATAGAATTCTACCCGATTTCCATGATTAACACCTTGGCATCTCCAAAAACAAATTGATTTGTTTCCATTCCAGTAGTGAGTCAGAAGAAGCTGGCTGATTTGTTTATAAATACCTGCGGCTGATTCAGCGAGAGAAAAATCTTGCATAGATTATTTTCTGCATAATTATTTACTAAATTTGAGAATTTTAAGTTTTTACCGAGCATGTCATTTCCAATTCCATTTCCATTTCCGTTCGGTTCAGTTTCTTTGTCGACGATATATGTGTCAGAGAAAAACTTATCAGCAAATCCAATGGTCCGTTCGAATGTGACTAAATTGAATGAACCTGTTGGTTGTCGCGGTCGTAAAACTCTATATAGACACGCACACTCACATCAAGCTTTTTATGTACATAGACAGGTGACAAAAAAATCCCTGGATGAGTTTATTAAATTTGTTTTTGGTTCTTTTTATCGCTCGGAAGTAGAGGGATTGCCTGGGGGACCTCATATCAACAATAGATTATGATACCCTAGAGAGAAGTAGATATACGATTTTATTTCAAATGTAGTCTGGTGTAATAGTTTGACTATCAAATGAAACAATCACCTATTTATATTTATTTATATATATATTTATTTTTATATAAAAAAGATTACTCTAGATAAATAATTCATGTGAATATAAAATGTATTTTACTTTGATGTACTAGATATTAAATAATATAAATATAAATTTATATATTAATATAAAAATATATAATTATAAATATATAACATGGGAATATGTAGCAAAAACAAATACCTTTAATTAAAAATTTCTATTTTAAATGTTGTTTACATTCTGCGAGTTTACGTTCTTGCAAATCAAGCAAATCTTTGGGTACCACAGATTTACATTTAAATTGTAAATTGAACAGTATTTGTTTTACTTCGTTTAAATGCTCATACTTAAAAAGCATAAATAAATGTACGCACGATAGTATTATCTTAGCCAGAAAAATATTTAAAATAAATTAAAATACTTTCCATACATTTCTGCTTTGTTTCCTCGTATTTTTGGCAAGAGTATGTGAAATTCAGCGATTTGCAGCCAACATTTTCTTGTTGACTAAGCTTACACATACTCACAGGCTCTTACACAAAGACTAGTACACACGAACCATATCATATCAGCATAGTTAATAAGTAAATATTAGTTAGACATTAGATACACAGTGTGGACGGACGGACAGTGCTACGTATCGCTTAGAACAATTTTTTTATTGTGGTTCTTGTCTGCGGGGCACAAAGGCCAAATTCAATTATAGTTGCGGCCGGCAACAACATGGCCAAAATTGGGTGTGGTTCGAAATGAGTGGCGGAGCGCAAAAAAGTCCAGAAAAAATATCGAAGAACTTGTTTTTGGAGAGAATTATTTTTTAATAATTAAAATTCCACCAAGATTTATGGGGTGTGTTTGGCAAGCTAAAATAATGTTAATCATGCTCACACACAATCGTAGGAAAGTAAAGGGAAAACAACTCACATATTACATTTAGTTTTTCAGCTCACTCGCTAAGAAGGCTTTTCCGCTGGCTCCATTATCAACAGGTTCCGGGGCTCAACTTTGACCCTGCGCTGTCATTTTGTGTTCAGCGATTTTTCTTTTATTTTTCCCCCGATTTATTAATTAGTCTGGAGATTTATGGGGGCTGCCCTTTTTCGGCTTCAGTTGATAATTATAATTCATTCACGCCGGCTGACTTTTAAAGGCGACATGTGGCCGCTGGATGATGGCACATGACCAAGTCAAGTCGAGGCCTGGAGAGTCCTCTCGCCAAGGGGATATTATGTACTGCAAGTGTTTGTATGTGCCATTTTGCCAGAAATCGGCCGCAAAATAACAGCGGGCAACCCCATTTTCAGTCCAAAAAATGCACTCGAATTGAAGTGGTAAATGGGTCGTCATGGCAACCGATGGATGGGCTTTGTTCTCGATCCCCTCCTGTGTGTGCTGGTTTCAGTTTGTAACACGTTTTAGCCGTTGGTTCTAGCGACACGTTTCGTTATTTACATCCAGCTAGTTGATAAAGAAGCGTCCTTCCTTTTGAGTCACCCACTTCGGCCGACTGACTCATTACATGGGGGTTGAGGGTGGTGTTTCTCTCTGGCTGTTGCTTCCACCCTCCCACACACAACAGCTGGGTGGATGAGTCATCAGCTGAGCCTGGCTGGCTGGCTGGCTGGCTGTCCTTCAGCCCCACGCCGCCCAACCAAAGCCCTGGCCCGCCCTGGAGCCCTCGTGTAATGTCGCCAACATTGCGGCAAAGTGCTTGATTATGATGTTTGTTTAATACTTTTTTGCTATGCCAAAGGGAACAATGTTGACTTTGGGGGTGCTGTGCGTGCACTGCAGGAAATGGGGGCTTAAAAAAGAGGGGGTTTTATTTAAAGTAGACTGGGTGATTATTATTCAAAACAAAGAAGGCAATCAGGGAAGTAGCGTACAAAAATTCAATTTATACGAAATATATTTTCCATAAAGATATTTCTTTGAGGTTTAATTTTTCGCGACCTCTAAGGAATATGTCTTTAAGGATTCCTTTTTTCCTAGTGTTCAAGGAAGCTGTCACAAATTCTGGTTCTATACAAAAGAAGCTTCTCCGCCTGCGCAAAGGCAAGTTCAAAGGCAGCTCATGGAGACAAAAAGAGGGTTAGTCAGGGATACGAGCTGCTTTGTGTCCCTGTTTCGTCATCAAAATGGTTATGCAAAGGCCACAAAACGCGGAATCGAGGACGCAGCCCGGCTTCGCTTTTATCATTGTCATAAACATAAACGCTGGCTGAAGCCGGGCTGCGCCTGCTTGGGTTTCCTTTAGTTTGGGTTTCGTTTAATAATATTTTTTTGGTACCGCCTTTGTGGCTGGGTCTTCCTCAACCCCTTGACAAAAAAAGAGAGAGAATAACAACCGATGGCACACCCGTAAAGCAAATTAGCTTCATTTCCTGCCCACATGACAGGCGCAGCTTTAGCCCTGCCAAAATTCAAGCATTTTTTCTGTTCAGAAATACATAAATTTCTCGTTCGTTGGCCATCTTGTTTGTTTGCGAAAAATTTGAACAAACTTCGCTGTCTGTTTTTTTATTTTATGCCGTGCCGTGCCGGCGTGGGCCATCCAGTCGAGAGACTCCTCCACATGAGGCTATGGGAGCTATAGCGGAAATCGTTAAATACTCGGCGGCAGCGGCGGCGATAAGAGCTCATGTTGCATCAACATGTTGCGAAAAGTCACTGAACTGGGCGGCGTGGCATTCAAATCGATTCTGGACTCCGATGATCCACTCCCTGACTCATCCCGAGTCCCTCGCTCTCTATCCATGCGTCGTTTTGGGGTCGCTTTCAATTTCTGCACAGTCCTGAATCATTTCAGGCATTTTTTCGACGCGTGTCAGGGGCAGCCACGCTTGTGATGTGAGTGTTGCACACACCAAGTGCTCGCCTTTTGTCTGCCTTTTGATGTTTTTATGACGGATTCAAATAAAAAGCGTCCATTAACGCATAATATCCATCATCACACCGGTCTTTGTTTTTGTGTGTTGTGTTGCGATCTCCTTGGCCATCGTGACAAATTGCACTGATATGGGTTCAACGGCTGGGATGGGTTCATCCAACGATCGCCTCATCATTATAGACCCAAGATCTAATCTCGCTTAGTTAATGTGCTGAAATAATAAAAATAAACGAACTGCCAATGTCAGCGTAGTAATAATACTTCCCTTTTCCGCTCCTGTGGCTGCACTCATCTGACAAATACTCGCTAAATTAGCTTGCAACATTGTTGCCACTCAAACGTGCCACATATAATATTATTAAAAACGGCAGGCAGTTCGCCGCCATAAAACTCTGCTAAGCGACGCGGGCATGTGAGGTATGAGGAGCAGTCTAAGGTATAGAGCACTCTGCACTCCACACGAGGCATGCCACTGCCAGTGGGAGCTGCAGATGGCGACGACGAAGGCATTAAAGTTGCGCGCTGCTTGGCGGCAAGTGGAGCAGACCAGAGCCTCATGGGGGGTTAAGAAAGGGAGGTTTTGGGTGGGGGTTAAGGCAGGCGGGCACTGCCGGAGCAATGCACTCGCTGTCATTGTGGAAAACTGGCAAACTCGGAGGCAGCTGCCAACTATTTTGCATCCATGTGAGAGTGCCCCGTGTGTGTGCGTGTCTGCTTGCTTGTTTGTTGTAAAAAACAAGATGCGACGTCTACTTCAGTTAATACTATTATGGAAAGATGGTAGCGCGCTGATTTCACGACGAACAAGAATAAGTACTTTGCGGAAGAACATTGACTTTGCCTTCGCCGGGTGGAGCGCAGTTTGAGCAGTTTGCTTAATCAGTCAATATCGGCCTAGTGTGCCTGTTGTTACACATTATTTCTGAGAATAACTCAATTGCTTTATGGTCTCTATTAAGAGTGATTCACTGAGGAATTCTGAGCACAGAATCAGGTGTTCCCCCGCAAGGCGCTTGATAAAATCTAATCTTAATCAGTTTGTTAATTTATATCGTGTTGTTATGTACAAAATATGCTATTTTTATTTGCTGAAAAGTACTTTTAATGAGGTTACTCATTACTAAGTATATTTATAGGGCTATTATACTGCAGTAAAAATTGTTTTTATAGAGTTTTATAAATGACAAGCAATAGTACCTTATGTTTATTACTGGATAGTTCAGAAAAGGATATATTTAACAAGAGAATTCGCTTCTAGAAAAGTTAGTGCACAAATCTACAGAAATAGTAGTTTCTTCTATATAAAAGATATTTATACAGCTATGACACTGTATAATTTATTATTTTATAAATATAATAAACAATTATATATAATGTAACAATAACATCTTGACTAGTTTTATTTAGTTACCTTACTCTCTTTCATGCTTAACTTAATATTTATGAAGAGAAAATATTTAACAAGAAAAATCTCCATTTGGTAACTTAGCTAAGAAATCCCACATAAAATGTAATGTAAATTTATTGTAAAATTTATATTAAAAGTTTCATGAAATTATATATTTAATTACTTAATAATTTCCCTCTTATATTGTATTTTATTAACTTTTCTTCTCTTTCTCCGTTGCAGGTAAGTTCCAATTCACATTAATCAAGCGACGTGAGTCTCGCGCTCCCTTCGAAAGAAAAGAAGGAAAACTGCTGGGTAAACAATTGGGCAAAAAGCGCCGTGAGTAAAGTCTCTCGACTTGAACTGGATCGAATGGAATGGGTTCGGAGTGAATTTACTCACCTCGCCGGCAATGGCAATGCATTTGCCAGTGCGAGTTTATTTTTATAAGGCTTCGGCGCATTTATTATAAACAAACCCCAAATTGATAGCCGGCATATAATGTTTACGTTAACATTGACTGCCAGTCAGTGGATCGATCTTGAAGCTGGAACAAAAAAAAAAAATAGAGAACTAGTGAGAGATACAATGAGAAGCCACCACCCACGAGAAGAATGCTTTTTCCTGACGCATTTCCGTGGCCTTTTCCTATTTAGTAAACACAATGCTGCCAATGCTTTTCTGGCCCAGACAGAAACCACAATACAGCCAGTCGATCCTGAAGCAGTGCTCTCGATTCCCGATTCCCAGAAAAGGCCTTCTGGCTACTTTTACTTTTTCCGCACTGAATTGGACTCGAAAACGAATCAATTTGTATTTGAAACGCAGTGCGTTCATAATTTGTTTACAGATTCCGATTCGAATGCGTATTCAATATTTATATTTCCGCATTTCGCTTTTCGGGCACTTTCAGTTTTCATATGCGGCAGATGGATTATGCATTCGCCTTATTGTCTCGCCCCGATTCGATTTGCTGACTAATGGAAACTACTCCCCTCGGGCATAATTAACATAACAAATCATAAAGATTTCCGAGCGTCAACTCGATTTGCATCTCCATGGTACGTTGTATGTGTGGACAGCGTTGGAACTGTTTTGATAAAAGATTTTGTTTCTGTTTGTTAGTTTTGTGTTATTATTTATTTATGCATTCTATGGTTTCATAATTTCCGGACAAGTGCAAAACAGGTTTTGGGGAAAAGTACAGGGGAAGAAGCTGCTGCATAATTTTATAAACAAATTGGGAGCTTAATTTTATTGGACAAACGAATGAAAAGGCAACAGCTTTTTTACGACCTCTCAACACATTCGGGATGCTCCTTTGTCCATTCGCAAAAGTGAAAACGGTTTTCTAACACACAAATACCAAAAGTTTCTGTAATAAACAAATGAAATATCATTTGAATGTAAATTAAGAGGCGCCGACAATGTTGGATCATCAAACTGGTGGCTTCATTAACATATTTGGTTTTTGTTTGGAGAATCTTCTTAACGGCATCTCGGGCTGCACTCAGGCCTAACTGTGGATGCAACCTTTGTTAGGGCGCTATTTTCGGGGAACTTTTAGAATGCCTAACTGTTAACACACACAAAAGATAGAGCAATCAACGGAAAATTTATAAGTATAGCCGAAGAAGCGATCTAAAAATACCACAAAAACAACCGAAAAATTTCCCCAGAGAGAATTCTCGATGAAAAACCACTCAAAATATGTAGATATACGAATTTTCTGCAAAGGAAAAATTCGCCCACGCAAATATTCGTGTTGTCCGTACACATAAATAGATCCCAAATTATAGGCCGATTGTTTTCCTTGGCCATTTGGCAACACTTGTTATGAAATCACTGCAACATGCGCGATGATTTTCCATTTTCCCCTTGGACGCTGCAGAGGCGTTTTCCAAACCGTGCCGATCCGAGCTGAAAATCGAACCAGGCCAGCTGAGACACACACTGAAAAAAGAGGAGGTCGTAGGAGATGATCAGCGTATGATGATTTTATTTTTGTGAAACAGAATAACAGCTAAAAAATACAAAGAAAGGGATAGGTTAGGTTCTAAGGAAAATTGAACCTAAAGAACTTTAATCAAGTCTTTTCTTTCTTTTTGCTCCAATTTTATATTTAAGAAGCTAAAAGCAAGCAAAAATAATTTCCCTGTGATATTCATAGCACTTTGTAGCCGTGGATCCGCAACAATGGATCACCACAGACCCAGACCCAGTCAGAGTCTCAGCCTCAGCCGCGAGGTCCAGTCCCCCGCCTTTCGACTCCCAGACTGACTGGCACTTTGGGGCATGAAACCCGTTTGGCTTTTCTTTTTCGCTCGCCAAAATGCTGGCCACCTCCTCCTTCCCATCCTCAGCCTCGGCACAGGCAGACTGCATTTATCGTCGTCAAGCAGCTGGAACACATTGAAGCACACACTAAGGCACTCGGCGGCGGGCAAAACAAAACTCGTGCCCAAAACAATGGCAAACTCAAACCGCGGGCAATTGGAAACCAGAATTCGTTTGGTTTTGGTTTAGATTTTCACTTTTGTGGCTGTTTTGACGGACACTCCCCCTCGATCCAACGGCTCGGAGTGCTGCCTCCTCCTTCACTCTTTCTCCCTTTCTTTTTGCCCTACTCAATTTCCAGAATGACTTTGGCAAAGAAGTGGGTTGAATCGACGAAGGAAATACCTCTGAATGTTGGGGTAGTAAAATCGGGAATGCTAATCATGAAGACTTGGAATGTATGAGTCATTAGTAGTCTCATTTTCTCATTAAGAAAAGAGCTCTTAAATATCTTTAAATTCTATTCTATTTTTCAAATTACTCTTTTCTTGAGTCTAGGGTATACCAGAGTTTTTTAAAACGTAACCCTTGTTGCCGTTTGAAGCTCTGTCCAGGCACGTGTTTAACCCACACCCTGCAGCACTTCCCTGTCCCTGTCCCCGGACTCACCTCGATCCCTGATCCCAGACAGCAGCTGGTCAGGGTAATTTACATTGTTTTTGCTTTTTGTTCTGAGGCGCGCAGATGTTCCATTGAACTGCGCTTAGCTTGGCCGAGCTTTCGTACGAATCCGAGTGATATTTCCCTTCGCTTTTCACCGACTTAATTGGAAGCGTTTGTTTGTGACTGACCGGGGCAATTGTCCAAATGTTTGAACAGAGCGGCCCGTTAGTTAGTTAGTCGCTTGGACTTGGACTTTGCCGGGACAATTGGGTTTTGAAATTGACATTGACGCGGAATGGGATTGGTGGGTCGCGACGGAAACAATGAAGAGCTTAGAAATAAATGAAATCCATAATGCATTCTCGGCGGCAATCAGTTGCGGGAAGATGTTTGAAGTACTCGTTATAGTTTTGCGCAAGACTCCAAGACAAAAACTCTCTCACGTTCGCTGGAAGAAGGCGAACCCGAGTTAACCTTTTTCAACTGGTCAAAAGTCGCGGTGCAGGCGGCTTGTGACGTCACTAGAGGCAGTCAGCTTGAAGTTATACACGGTGAAAAATGTATAATAAAAATTTTTAAAATAAAATTTGTTTAAAGCAAAGATTGACTTGGATATACTGCTGATTCTAGACATAGTCATAGTCTCTCCGTAGTGTTACTGACCTACCTCAATACTCAACCGTCTAGTTGGGAATTCTAGCAGCAATTCACTTCTTAAATCATATCATCCTGATTCTACCAAAGTTCTTGAAAGTGCTTTCTTCATTATGATGCATTATTTAATCTTATTAATATTATAAAACTATCTTAATGAGACCTTTAAAATATATTCAGTTAACCACAAATCACAATATTTCTTCCTGTGCATCCAATATTGGCCATAGCTTCATCTGCAGCTGTGATGCCACAACTCTGAGATGTTTGTCTGGTCAGTGAAATGCTGTGGCTTTTTTGTGTTTGTTATTAATTGACTTTTGAGTTGACTTGCTGCTGGGCGAAATGACAGCGCTTAATTTATTGCGCATACGCCCCGTTGTCTGTGGAAAAGAGCAATGTGGAAACACGGCGGGACCATTGAGGAGGGCAGAAGGGCACCCACAAGTTCGGAAGCAGCCGCTTGAGGAAATTGATCAAGTTTTTCCTTTTAAAATTAACGAGAGTCGTCTCCTTTTTTTATCCACCATTTCCCATTGCATTTTCATGGCTCATAAATAAATGGAAATGGCAATATTCTTGCCGGTGAAGATTCTGTTTGTTTTTTGCTATAAAAACAGCAAATGGATTGCAGTTTGAAAATCATTTTTCAACAAATGTTTCCCCTCCACAGTTCTTTGTTGTGGAAGCGTGTGAGTAAGTCTTTTTGTTCTACGCGTCGTGGAATACCAAGTATTTGCATTATACGCCTAGTTTTCTTAGCTGGTTAATTGCCACCGTGTTTTCCACGAATCTCTCGGCTCCATGAAACTATCGCCTCGTATAATCAAAGATATGTATGTAAATACATATGTGAGAAATTTTAATTACCAGCCATCAGAGGCTGACACAACAATCAAGTACAGATGTGGTTGAAAAAGTGGTATCTACACATCTTGTTAAGGAAACCTCTTAATTTTAGATATATTTTTGATGGAAATTCTCTTAGGATTTTAGATTTTTTAAGTCTTATAAAATGATATACATTTATTTCTTTATAATAATTTAATATTCATCCGTAATACCTACTGTCTAAGGGACTTAACCCTACAAGCTATTCGCTTTTTTTATATTTTGCACTAGAGATCTTCGTTCCTAATATCTTAACCCCTTCTGTAGATTTCACAGAGATCTCAGTGTGCATCTTGTTTGCCGCAAAGAGATTAATGATAACTTGAGGAGCTGAAAGTAAAGTCTGAAAGAGAGAGCATGAGAAATGAGTTACTTGGAAAATGCTGGCCAGCCTTTGTTGTTGCTCCAGTTTTCATCTCGCCAGCAGGAGAGTTGCTGCTGCATATTTTCTTGTACAAGCAACGGAAATGCAGCGAATTTTTATGGCCACTGGGGAGCGAGCAGGAGGGAAATGAAGAGAAAAACACACAGAAAGACAGAAAAAAATAAATAAAATAATAGAGAGACTTGAAAAGCGAAACTCTGGCCACGCGGACCGGGGCTGATAAGGCCCGGCCGAGGCTCTATTTATAGAGCGAGCAGCTTTATCCAATCGGTTCTGGGCGCACTCGAAGCCACCGTCCATGTCCGGTCCTGCAGTTGCAGCTGGGCCTCGGAATTGTCCACGGTTCTGCTGGTGGTTTCTGCTGCTGGTCTGGTCGTCTCTGGCCGTTTCTGCTGGCCAAAGTAGTTCAACCTGTTCGGCGGCTTTGGCCCGGTCCCAAAGAATGTGGCTGCAAATTTATAGCGCTTTTTGCTTTCAGCTCTGCGCCTGGCTTCTATGTGTCTATGTGTCCATCGCCAGCGCTGCCCATTTCCAGCCTCGTCTCCTGACCATCTTCCACAGCAGCATCCGCAGCGACATTAGCTGAAAATAGAAAAAAAGATTAAACTTTCGTGGCAATTTACTAGCAAGATTTACGCAAAATGTTGCTGAAAAATGGTTAAGTCACATAAAGTATACACAAAATGCCAGACAACTGAAGTTTGCTTCCCATCGAAAGGAATGTTAAGTACACTGGGAAAATGTGACTTTATAAATGTGGACTTTCTCTAAAATTAACTAGAACTACTTGTAAATTTATTTAAATGAATTTTACGTGTCTCCAGATTAGTATTTCAAGAATTCTTTAATAAGTAATCATTACTTCCAAGAGTTACTTACCAAAATGCCAGAAAACTGAAGTTTGCTTCCCATCGAAAGGAATGTTAAGTACACTGGGAAAATGTGGACTTTCTCTAAAATTAACCAGAACTACTTGTAGATTTATTTAAATCAATTTTACGTGTCTCTAGATTAGTATTCAAAGAATTCTTTAATAAGTTATCATTACTTCGAGGACTTACTTGGCTTATCACCTTCTACCTAGACTAAATCTTATCTGAATTATGAGATTAACTAACTAACAACTAACAACTAAAAAGCTTAAAAGAGATCACCTCTGGAAGGTTTCATGAATTTATAATGTCTAGCATATCACGTTTGCTTGGAATTTGCTATTATTAATAGCTTTCTATTTAGGTCAAGCTGTTGTGTGTGTTTTAAATGAAGTAGAAAACAAGCAAAACAACTTAATTGGCTTAAGATATTTCTGACTTATTTCTTTTCTCTTAATAAATTATTATCAGTGTAGTTGATGGTTGCCACAACTTATTTCCTAAGCCGCTTGCCTGGGCTAAGATGGAGTTTTGTGTTTTGATTCATGTTGTACTCTTACCTCTTTCGAAAAAAAGACTGAAGCATTTTTATGGAAGATGAGATGATGGCAGGAAAAAGAAAATCCGTTGATCCGTTTGCCACTTCTGTCGTTCAATCATTTCATTCACTCAAGGCTGGTTTTTAGCTGGCCAATGCTTTTTTGAATTGTTTTTATTTTGTGTTTTTTGTTCATCTTCTCCGTTTCGACTTCTCTGCCTCCTTTTCCCAGTTCTCAATTAAGTTTAATGAGCACATGAGCATTTTCATAATTGGAGCAAATTAACTTGAATGGCGCTTCACACAGCCCCGAGATCCCCCATCCATCCACTCCATGTAACATGGTAAGGCTATCTCTGGCATGTCTGCGTAGTAGGGTACTCCATATAGTGCAGAATCTGTCCGGAAGTGTTTTTCGTATGGTCTTAAGTCTTAAGTCTGACCAACTTCCCTCTTGTTCGCTGGCTGTTCACCTAACGAGCGCCAATTGTCAACTGTTTGCTGGGCTCGGATCCGTGGTATGGCCAAGCCATGTGTGTTCCACGAGATCTCTGGCGTTTTGGCACGTTTCGAGGTTACTTGGACAGCGGCAATCAGCTCTTGAGAAACTGAATAAATATCAGTATAATAATAATAATAACGAAAAGAGGAGAACACTTCTTGATTTGATGCGATGTGTGTGTCTGCATCTATCTATCTTGAGAACCCACAACCACTCCCCATGTCTCGGATGGCACATGTTTTCACATTCTTGGGCTATCTCGATCGCTACTCTTCCTCCTTCTGCTGCGGCTCCCCATCTTCTGGTTACCACTTTTCCCATCGGCCATTGGCGACCACTTAGCTGGCTGGAACAGTTGGTCAATTAGTTTGCTCGCGGCTCTCGACATGAACTGCCTGATCGGCTATTTGAATGCGGCTCGCAGCCGGAGTGGATCCGGAGTGGCAACCGTTTTGGATCTCAGGGATCGTCAGGCGGAATTTTGGGTGAGTCCAAGTCCAAGTCCGGGTGTCCAGTGTCCAGTGTCCAGTGTCTGGTGTCCGAGTTGCTCTTAAAGAGCTGCTGGTGCTGTGTGTATCCAACAACGAGAATGGCCCCGCCGCAGGTGGTTAACTGAACAACCAGTTTGCAATTAAATGTCGCCGTTTAAATGTGATTTGATTCTTTGCATAACCGAAATGCAATTGAGCTTCGACTGCTTGCGGTAGATAGGTATTCGTGATTGGCCTAAACCAGTTGAAGGTGCACTGAAAAAATGGTAAATACCAAGAGAAAACTTTAGGAACGTTATAGGCTTAAGGAAAGGCTTTTATTTCAACTTGAATTGTGCATAAAGTTGGTTTCAATCTTCTCTTCTTAGAAAGTTCAGATCCGTAAAACATAAAAGGAACTGCTACCTAATAGTTATTTAAAAACCCAGTAATTAACATGTTTCTTAACTAAGCATAATAATGGTATTCCATATAATAGCTATGCTGCCAGTGTCGTTGATTTATAAATCATGATAAAATGATCAATTCAATCTTCTTTTTATGGTCAAGTAAAGAAAGCCATTGATGAATGCTAAATCGGTGTTATAAATAACATTAAATACCACAAGAAAACCCGTAATTGTGTAAAACATGGATAGTATATCAATTTCCCCATTGTTTAATGGAAAACGGCACCTTACAGAAAATATTTAAATATTCTAGCTGTGGCTGCAAGTGGAAAACCTTTGATCTTGCGTTCAATCAGTGCTTTCCCAAAGAACTATTCATCAGGCACTGCCGCCGCCTGGAGGCCACACATTTACTCATCCATCTGCCTGTCGTTCGCGTGGAATGCCCATCTCTAATGATCTTGCCCAGACCGGGTCTCCGTCTCCAGCCTCGGCTCCGGCACTTGACCAACGGCTTCTGCCCGGCGGCTTCTGTGTCCGCGGGCAACACGTTGAAAGTTAAAGTTCAACTGAACGATGTTGCTCAACTATTTTTATGATTACAACTTTGCGGTGACTAACGGTTCACACACGATACACGCAGCTTAGAAAAAGAGAAGATATATGAATGTGTTTTTTCGGCCGATGTTTAATGCTTCCTGTTTGCTGGCTGCAAGCATTATTCTCTGCTTCTGGCCAAGATCAGGTGGCCAAGTCTCGCGCCCCTATTGTTTTTCCACATATTCAACTGTGAAAAGGCGTCGCTTGATTTATTCATTTATTCATTCTGTTGCATAATTGCAGATTTACGTGTTTAATTAACGACTTGCTGCAATTTGTTAAAGGCTTGCACGCCTTCAAGTTGTGTTGGGAGTGAATTTTGATCTAATTGGATAACACTCGCCTTTGATGTTGACCGAACCGACCCAAATATCGATTTAGGTGTGCGGGAAAAAACCCAGAAGAACTAGACAAAGTTATTTAATCGATAGCGGCACAAACCAGCGCCACCAATGGGTTAATGTGCTAATTTTGGGTTCCCACTGTCAACAACAATTTGCAACTAGAGTGTGTGCGGGTGTGTGGAGCGGAGAAAAATAGATGGGGAAGTGGCAAACGACATGTAAATATAGATTCCGAGTCGAGTGGGAGACAAATGGGAGCAGAGTTTTCCACGGAGCAGCATTGAGGCGGAAAATCGTTACACCAAATTAACTGAAAATGGGCAGGAACAACAACGAAAGCCGCTTATAAATAGAAAAGGGAAATGGAAAACGGGTCAGGAGTTGCTTCTTAGCTTAGTTTTCCTTCTATTTCTCCCACTCATTGTCTTGCAAATTGTTGAGGGAAATTTCTTGCGGAAAACCGCCGCTAAATTGCACAAAAAGTACCTAAGCCAGTGTGTGATTATTGTACTTTTTAAGATTTTATATCACACGATATATATACTCAGTTTCTAAAGCATGTTCCCAATTGCTTTTGTTGTACTTTAAATGTAATGTTTAGTTTCAATAATTTAGCTCTCAGAATGTTTAAATCTAAACTCCCTACAATTTATTTTTAGCGGGTTCAATGCTCTGACCCGTGGTAATGGAAAAACCTGATAATAAAGAAAAAATAGTGACTAGAAAGCTTTTACATACTCAACAGTTTCATTAATCGTCGTGGCATGGTCATGATAAACAAAGGTGCCGCCGCCAAAACCGTTGTCATGCAAAAAGCCCAGCCAGAGGGGCGGCAAAACTGGGCGTGGCGGAAGCTAATAGACATATATGACATATAGACATAGGTTGCATGTTGCACTCGCTCTGGGGGCAATGTCAATTTGCGTCAGTCAAGGGACCAGTCATCGAACATCATCGTCATTTACACTGAGGAAATATGGAAGTAGATGGAAAAATAAGTGTTAATTATTAATTATGTAGAGTATGTGAAATAATATTATTAGGAATCAATATTAATACAAAAAGGGAATAGAAGGGAAGTTTTTTTTTGTAAAAGATTTGTATTTAGTTGTAAGTAAAATGTTTCCGATTCTAAACGCTTTTTTACTCTCAAAACAACTATAACTTTCGGTATCTATTAGCTTATATTTATTATACAGTCAACACTATTATCAAAATTGATTTTAAGAGATTTAAAGTGTTATATTATTATTTTTGTTTCCGTGTAGTAAATGTCAACTGGGTGCAGCAGCAAGAAAAAAAGAACAAACAATTTCTCGTCATGCCGGGCGGGCGGTCAACTTCACTATCGATGTACTCACTAACACTATGTGTGTTCATGTATGTTTTGTGGAAGGCACTTCCCCTGCTTATCAGTTGCAATGAATATGCTGCTGTTGTACATGTTGCTGCTGCTGCTGCTGCCGCTGCGGCAGTTGTTTGCGTGCCACGTCCGCTGCAGATAAAAACGCGTGCTGCGGAACTTCCATTGGACGAGTTGGGTTGCCCATGAGCTGAATCCGTTCTTCTGTTCTCGGAGAATTCATCATTCCAAACACTGTTCGAAAATGGAAACTAATGGAATTTAATCTCAATTAATATAAATTTATTATTGATTTAAGAAACATGTCACACACAGATCGTCAGAAGACAATTGCAGCAGGTTGTTTCTTTATTCTATTCAACGAAATGTGATCAATAAACCTCTCTACGGATTTATTTAAATTTTTATGGTTGAATTCCCTTTTTAAGGGTAATCCAAATTCGCTTCTAAGTCGCTACTTTAACGGTTCTGTGTATCAGTGTACAGAGAACCACTAACTTGGCTTAGATTCGTTGTTTAAGCCACCCCGTTTGTTGTTTGAGCCGCTGCCTATGGCTTCCAAAACCGCAGCTGAATAACAAAGCGGACAGACCGACTCACCAACCGACCGACCGGTGGTGGTAACAAAATCGTTGGTAACAAAACCAACCCACAGCCACCGTGTCCCAGCCCACCGCTGTGCACCTGTTACCCAGTTTTAGCCGCTGGCATTGCCATCAGCTCGCTCGGTTAGTCGGTCGTCCGAACTGGGTCTCTCTGCTACTCTGCTACTCTCCTCGGCTTCTCCTAATCATTAAAACAAAAAAATCATAAAAATAAAAAACAAAAGCCAAAGCCGAGGCAAAAGGAAGCCAACGTTTCTGGTCGACTGAGCTCCTGCAATTGTAATGCAAACAGGAACCATATTGTAAGCGATGTACACAGAGGGAAATTTTTGTTCAGGTTCCAATAATAAAAGCCACATTGTATCATTTTTAATATAAAGCTTAATTAATTGATTGTTTTTATAGGCTTCTCTATTGACAGTTTAAATTCAATATTCAATATAAAATACAATTTATCCCCCCATGTAATCAATTGTTCATGGAATCACATGGCAATTCATTTAGTTAGAAGTGCTTTATATGGTTTTTATATTTCAGAGCCAATAATAAGCTATGCATCGTAAGTAATTAGACGGTGATCATGTATCATCCTGATACCATTTTCAAACTCCCTAATTAACCAATGGCTTAAACAACCTATAATATATTTAAATTCAATTTAAGTTTTCTTATTTATAAAAGTACAAAACCGGCATCTGGTTAAGCACACATAATTTGTAAAGATTTATTTTTTTAGTGTGCATTTACAGATCAAAGAACGAGACAGCTGTAGCGTTGGATAGGGACAGACAACTGCCAGACAGTCGCCGTCAACGCTTTCTGCTTCAATTGACACCCTCGTGTGTTGCAGTTGCAATGTTAGTTGCAGTAGTTGCATTTGGCAGTCATTACATAAAGAGACATGCAGCGAGCATTGACAGGGCCAAGAGGGGTCCACAGGCCAGACCAGAGATTTCCCTTTACCGTTGCAACTGTATTGCGCAACAGTCTCATTTCTAGCCCCTATTGGTGGTGGTTACCATTTTCCCTTAAGTGGTAAAAGGTGCAAGGGGTACAGGCTATAGCCATTATCTGGAGCAACTATCATAAATTATATATGAAACTGAATATACCTGGGGTTTTGCGGTTGATATGTGTGTACTTTTCCTATGAGATAACTTTCCAAGAACCCACTACAGATTATAGCTCAGAAGAGTAAATATATCAATTCTTTCTTTCGTGTAATTTGAGTTAAGCGGTTATTATTTGAATTTTACAACAAAATGAAATTATTGGAAAACCATTTAAAAATTGTGTAAAAAGGGGCAAAGGTACACAATTTTTTATTTACAAAGTAGTTAATCTTTTCAGACAGGAAGTAACTTAATATAGAAATATAAGTTGAGCCCATATTTCGGTCGATTTTGAAACAATAAAAACGCATACTACTGGCTAAATTCTTTATCAATTAATCATAAATCAAAATATTAATATCTTTGATTAAATATAATAATATGATGAGCAATAAGTTCTTTCAGTTTAATAGAATCAAACATTCAATTACAAGGCCTGATAACTTGTATAAATATTATGAGTATTCTCGCAATGCCCCACAATAAATAATAATACTCTCCCCGATTACAGTCGGTACTTAAACCGCGGGCCTGTCCCCGTTCCAATTTCCTTCTCGATCGAATGTCACGAGCCCTGGAAACACGAATCGGGTCGAATCGAAGGCACGATTTAATGGATGAAAGCCCGCAGAGAACAGAACAATGCAAGCCCGTGGACAAATAAAACGCGACAAATGCGTTTAATCAATCGGATCAGCCTTCAATCTTGACCCACTCGGAGTGATGGAATGCTGCCCTTATATCGGGAGGGTCCCCACCACAAATTCCTCACTGTTCACGGCATTGATTGCTCACACTTAGAGTGCCCGAAGGGGGGCCCAAACAATCGATGACAATCTTCAATCGAATTTAACACTTTTCAATGTTTTATTTCTGTGGGCCGCGGCCCTCTTCCTCTTGCCAGCAATTTGTTAATTTCTTTATTGCTTTTTATTGTCATTGTTTTGTTTGGTTATTTTGATGTTTTTTCAAGTCACTTGGCCTTTCTTTGCCTTTCGATTCTTACTGCTACATTTTGTTGATGGTTTCCCATGACTCTGATGAACCAACTTGTGTCAAGTGAAAGTCATCAAGTGGGAATCGGGATTGGATTGGATGGTGCGCCTCTCTGGATTGGGGCTTCTTCTTCTGCTAATAAACTCTGTGACACCAGTTGATGTCCACGATGAGGATGATGATGATGATGCCCCCATGTAAAACTTTCGCCGTGATTTATTGGCCAGCTTGTTAGTGTTAACCAGCCAGCTTTTGGGCTGCGACTGCGACATTAATCTTCCGGCTCTGGTTGCTTAAATAAATAAATATTATTTAAATGCGAGTCATTAACCCGAGGGGAGAAAACACATGTGTGTCTGCGCCCCACCTCCAGCCGATTCGAGAGACCCTTGCCATTTCCATCCAGCACTCCTTATATGCGCAGACTGCCTCCGATCTTGGAATCGTTTCTGCGATCTCTCGGCGCGATCCGGTCAAGGTCAACAATGCGATCCGATTGGCGAACACAACCTCGAGAGTCTTCTATCAATGTCAGGCCCCGAACGCTGTTCATGATGAGCTGAGCGGCAGTGCGATCATGTTCGGCCTCTCGGCATCCATAGAAATTCGCTGAAACAAACAACATATAAACATAAGTGCTTCCCACATTCTTTCACAATCAATCGATGATCGATCGATCGATCGATCCAGAAGAAGATCTCTATCTCCCCGCCCGAGACATTCCTTTCGCACCTCGTAAGCCCGGCAACAGCATAGACCTATCATAATCAATGCATTCGACTCTGGGGCCTATCATTAAACATTTATATAAATCAATGGCGCTAATGGCAACTTTCCTGCCCAGACAACCGCCGGCCAATTTGCCATTCCATTTAATCAGGCAACATGGAAAAACTGGCACGCACACATTGTGCGACTCTATATAGATGTATTTTTATATAGGTGGAGCAGATCAATTGGAAAAACAATTTCCCGCCGGCGGGGGGCGGGAATATTGCGCAAGCGCACCACCGCACAGTTGCTGTGCAAAGTAAATTAATTTGATTTGATTTCAGTCGAACCGAGTTGAGTCTGAGTCTGAGTCTGACTCTGAGTTGAGTTGATGGAAAGGCGCTGGGGGCCAGAGCTGTCTGTGCCAGGTGCACTTGCAGAAATTGCATGCAAAATATGTCCCAAGAATGGAGGTTGTCAGACTGGGTTACAGGGAAAAAAATGTTGATTTCAATAAAGATTCTGTGAATACAGACTCTTTTTCCAGAAAATATGGATTTATTAACAAGAAAATATCTTTAATTAACAAATCGAATGTTCTAACATAATCATATATCACTTGACTGAATTCTTTAAATTATTTTTATAATTTTTCTAAGTAGATCTTTAATAAATGTTAAGTTTAAAGACCGTAAAACTATTATTTTCTCAATGAAATATTTTTTTAAAAATGTAAAATTTATAAGGATGCCAAAGTAACTTTCCGAAAATCAAAGTAAAAAGTGTTTGTTTTTGCTTTCTAGCAACTGCTTTAATTTTAATATTTTTACAACAAATCACTGAGTCTTTCCAATGAGCCTTACGTATTCAAGTTTTAAATACTAGACACAGGGAACCACAGTATAAATTTTAACAGCATTAAGACCATTAAAGACCATTGCAATAAAAGAAATGTTTAAGTTTTACAAAAGCTTGAATAACACCGCGTTAACACTTTAGAGGGGCATTCACTTACCATTTATGTTAGGAAAATAATTTTCCGAGTGCCTTCGATTGCATAAAAGCTGCACACATTTCCCAGGGGCACCGACTGACAGCCAAGACATATTTATAGGCCCAGTTTTGGGGCACAGAGAGTCGTCCTGGTGGCTCATACAACCACCCACCCACCGTGTGGAAGGCAACGCCCTCGGCGCGGTTGCAACTCAATTACCGCAGCTACTCGCTTGACATCTGCTGCTGCCACTTCAGCGACATTTGCCAGTTGCCCGACACTTCCACGCGAAAAACGCTTTTCATCGGCTGCCAAGATGCCGCACCTAGGAGCGGGTGAAAGTTTTCTCAGCTTTTTGCGGTGACGCAAGCAAAACCCGAAAAACATAAAGTAAAATCAAACATATTCTACAAACGCACTCGGTAATGATGTGCTCGAAAACGTATGTAATTGACAATTGTTTTAATTAATGGCGGGCACGTTTTAATTGAACGACGAGGGAAAATCGAAGCCCCAAAACGTTGCCGAATTTCACTGATCAGCAGCCGCTGGGGCAACCTTGTTAAGCGGCCGAAATTAATATAATCGGTGGAAGGAAACACAAAACATTACAAAACTCAGGCGAGACTCTGAAGACGACACCAAATATAAACAGACAACGTAAATTTTCGACAATTTACCGCTCATTTTGGCCACGAAAATTGTTTGGGCCATGATCGGAACTGGGTTTCATTATGTAATTGATGGTAATTTCCTGGGGAGAGCCTCTCCTCTCCTCCGCTGAACTTCAAATGCAAATTGGCCGTGCGTCTCGTCTCGTTTGTCTCTTTGTGACTGACTTTTAGGGGTTTTTTCAACTTTACTTAAAATTCAAATCTGCCTGCCACCGATGATTGCGTTTGGGGGCGTGTTTGGCGGCTAACTCGGCCAAAACGGCTGTCTCTTTTGATGTCATTGCTGGTTGTATTTGTTGCCGGCGTGCGAAAATAAAATCAAAAGTGGAGCGCAGTTTGTTTTGATTGTTTGTTGGCTCTACATTGAGCGAGCTATTGACAAACAGCATTGAAAAGTGTTGCAAATTGCTCACAAAGACAGGCCCGAAGAAAGAAGGAAAATGAACCAGGTAGCGAGTAAGAGAGGCAGACATTATGTCATAACTTCGAGTCGAGAGGAGGAAGTGGCTGCCCATATTTACCCATAATAATACATGTTGGCAAATACCCATACAATAAATTAAAACCAAATCGCACGATATTGTCAGCTAGTAGCGGCCAATTTTGGTCCAGCTCTTTATGGCTAATGAGTTAATGGATCAGTTGTTTCGTTTCATTTGAATCGATCCATTATGGCCTCTTCCAAGATACATACATATATGTTCGGCGAGAGAGATCTTTATCCACGGGGCTTGAGCGTTTAGGCGAATTCCATTTGGCCCGCTACGCAGTTTCATTCCTACGTAACATATATATCGGTCTAATTAAAAAATTAGATTAATTTCGCATTATTTTTTTGCGGCGCTCGCGGTCCACGCATTTGTGTTGGCTCAATGTCAAGAGGCTTTGAGTGTTATTTTTGTGGCTCCTTCTAATCTATTCCATGTGTCTGTTCTGTACAATTTCAGGATCAGAACGAAAACATAGCGATACACACAAACAGAGGCATAGATGCTTTGGACAAGTATTGTAACTTCTTACGCGATCGGGTGGCCATAGAAACGGAATATGCCGGCAAATTAAGGTGAGTCTGGATTGATTAGTAACTGAAATATACAAAAAAGTAAATCAAACAGTAAAATAAGGTGATTTCTATGAGTTAAAAAGTATTTTTAAATGATTACAACAGAAAAATTAATCAATAAGAAGAAATATATAATATAACTGACTTTATAATCAAGTTAAAAATACTTCAGTTAACAAAATATCAATATAATATAATATAAGTGGACCCAAGCCTTCGAAAATGCATAATATAAAGGCTCAAAATACATTTATTTATAAAATACGAATCCAATTATTAATACCTAAAAATGATTTCAATATTTAAAGTGAATAAAGTATTAATATCAATGTCCAACTATTACCTTCAACAATTTCATAAACGCTTTTAAGGCACTGCAAAGTGCCTGACCGATTGGCGCCTCCATATTTGGCCTTAACAAATCGCCAATTAAATATAAATATTTTGTATTAGGCATTTATTTAGCCAGTTGCAACAGGCCTCACCCATTTGTGGCATGCTTTGTGGCTGTTGCAGCTGCCAAAATAATGTTCTCGCCGCTAATGTAAATGTTAAGGCGAAAAGCAGCTCCCAAGTAATAAGCACAAGGTCGTCCACTTGTGGAAGTGATTGCCCGATTGCCCGACTGACCAGGCTCCGTTCCTGGCCAAGTCATAATGTATAAAAAATACAAAACAATCCACTCGTGTAGGCCTCGTGTGTTATTTAATTCAAGCCTTTGTCTTTAGCGACCTTCGCCTGGCGACGACAGAACGACAACGCGCCATAAACAATAATAATCGTAAATAGCTAATTGTGTGTGCATTATACTCTTGTGGCGCATTTCAATTACGCCTGATGTTTTTACTTTCATGGACCCCAGGAATTTTCGGTGTAAAGGGGAGCCACACCTCGGGGAGAGACAGACACGGGCAACGCCAACCCTTGGCTATCCCATAAATTGCACTAAATTGAGTGACACCCGAGTGCTGGCCACGACCTGCCCCACGCAATTGACACGCGACTGCCTCCGTGCCCGAATCCGATTCCCAGCTACAGTTTTACCCCCTCCCAAGCTCACTGGACATGTGGGGACCTAATGGGATTAGGCTTGAGTTACCCAGTCGATTGCCCCACGTCGCCTGCGTGGGTCGGCTGTCCCGACCCGTCCCGGTCCGTCCATCGTAGTTCCGTCATAATTGTTTAATTTAGGCAAAGATTATGTTGCCGCCAAGGTGTTGCTCGGTCCGTCCGGTTGGCAGATCGTGGGGGAATCGGTTTCCCACTGCCTGCCACCAATGTTCCCACAATGAGTCGCTGCCTGGCTTGATGACTCCGCTCTGTAGTGTTTTCTACTGCTTCTCCTGCTCGTGGTGGGACTGAACTGTGGCCCCTGATATGGCTGGGAGCTGCTACCGTCTTGACTCGTTTTAATGACTTTATCATTACGCGTCTAACGTTGTCTGACACGGCCTTAGTTGCAGTTGTACACTGGCAGGCGAAATTTAGACTTATAATTACATCTATGAAATGAGTTGTAGTTTTTTCTATTAAAAAGGCGACTTGAACAGCTTATCTTGGGATTCTTGGTTCAGATTTACTTGTTTGAACTTATTTTAAAGTAATAAATAAGGACCTTCCTTGATGCTTTATTATTTTCATTTCTATACTTTGATTAAGTAACAAATTAAGGAAAATATTAAACAGATTTATGTTGATTTTCTTGTATTACTTTAATTTTGATGAAGATGTACATATCTAATAAATTTTGAAAAGTAATTTAAACCAAATTAAGATAAATTGTATCAACAAAGTTAACCAGATTCCCTCTAAGATAATTTTAATAAATATGAAACAAAGTAAGCTGGTCTCGACCGTTCTCCCAGTGTTTCCTTACTGGAGTCTGCTAGATGGGATCGTTGCTAGTACGGGTTCGACTCAGAGCTACGTGGATACCGAGTAAGAGCAGCAACTAGACCACAAAGCAGCCGCATGAAACTGTAAGGAAAAACTGTATTTAATATGCGCGGCGCAGTGAAATCTTTTGCGTGCTCCGCCTTGGCAATCGCAATCGCGAAATGAAAAGTCTCGTGTTAATGCAAATATGTTGCTTCTGCTGCCGCAGACTACTATTATTATATTATTATTATTTCTTAGTGTACTTGGCTATGTAAAAACAAAGTTTCACTAATGCCATGATATGGATTTTACCTTTCGTTTCTTTCTCTTGCAGGCGCCTGGTGAAAAACTATCAGCCCAAAAAGAAGGAGGAGGAAGACAATGAGTAAGCATTAACCGAATAGAAAAAATATATATAAACTTTAGTTTTTTACCCCACCTTACCTTCTTCGTGTTGTTAAATGTTTTGGAAAATTATCCGTAATTTGCTGCACTTTGTTTGCCATATTTGTTTGGCAAAGTGCTAAGTGGTTGCCGTTCGGGTTGGGCTGTGGGATATAGTCTCATTTGGGCTGACTCTAGCTCTAATTGTGCGTGCTCTGTGGCATTCAATTTGCCGGGAAAAATCCACTTGGGGCCTGGCCTCAAGTAGTTCACTCCACCGACGTGTGTGTGAGGTCTGGAAGTCTCAGTTTTTAATTACACGCCATGCAAATCTGGCACTTGGACTGACTCTGACATCATGACCCGCAAATAGATCTCCGGATTGTGGACTGTGAATTGGGATGTGACTGTGAATGTGGCTGAGACTGCCGCGACTGTGGCATGTGTGTAACATGACAATGAAGAGACAGAGCCAAGTGGAAGACTTGGTAATGAAATGCCAAGCGCTTTTGCCATATTCAGTTGTAAAATCCATAAATTCATGCCCGTTCCTCGGCCATATTGAGTGCCCATTCTGGTGGCCAACGACGATGGCGATGATGGACAAAGTCCGGAGCTGCGTGGGCGTCCACAGCGCGTGTCTGGCCCTGTCAATCCAGAGAGCTCCATAAATCGGGCCCTCGGCTATGGACTGGGGCTTATAAACTTGGCTATACATTTTGCACAGGAAGAAAGAAGTTAATCAAAACAATGAAGGTGTTAACTGGTTGTCTCAGAGTTGCCTATATGGAGATGATATATAATCCTACCCTGATAATAATGAATATTAAATAAACATTTATAAAGTGAGACGCATTTCTTTCTGTGCATATGCGGTCTTCCTCGGCCGCCAATTGGCGCGTAGGTCGAACTGATTCACATGCTCCTATTACTTACTTTTACAGATACACATCGATGCAGGCCTTTCGCAATCTGCTCAAGGAGGTGGGCGACCTGGCGGGACAACGCGAAGTGGTCTCCGAATCCCTACAGCTCCAGGTCATCCAGGCACTGACGCTCCTCTCCAAGACACTGCGCGAAGATCGCAAGGTGAGTGCGTGGGCTAAGCCCCTGATGGACGGCTTACTAATTCTGATCCCATGTATACCCTCTTACAGAAATGCCTTAGCGATGGTGCGATGCTGCAACAGAACCTCACCACACAGCTCTCCTCGCTGGATCGGGCCAAGCGGAACTACGAGAAGGCCTACCGGGACTCGGAGAAGGCCGTGGACAGCTACAAGCGAGCGGACATGGACCTAAATCTAAGTCGTGCCGAGGTGGAGCGCTACAAGAACGTGATGACGGCGAAGATCCAGCAGTCGGACGACGCCAAGAACGAGTATGCCAACCAGCTGCAGAAAACGAACAACCTGCAGCAGCAGCACTTCAGCATACTCCTGCCCGCCGTGCTCAATCGACTGCAGGAGCTGGACGAGAAAAGGACGCGCGGCATCCGAGAGTTCATCATTGGGGCGGCGGAGGTGGAGTCCTCGGTGGCGCCCATCATAGCGCGCTGCATGGAGGGCATTGTTAAGGCCGGCGAGTCCATCAACGAGAAGGAGGATTCCTTCAAAGTCATAGAAAGGTTTTTACTTAGTTTTAATATTGATTTTACAATTTACTCATTTTAACCTGTACTTTTACAGATACCAATCGGGCTTCACGCCACCACGAGACATACCCTTTGAGGATCTGTCCAAGCTCGACCCGGATGCCGTGCAGGAATCGCACTACAGCAACTCTATATCGAACCACCTGACCATGAAGGGCACAATGGGTGCCAACAAGCTGAAGAAACGCGTGGGCATTTTCAACATATTCGGCAGCACCAAGGTGAGGGAGGGAGTTCACGTCCGCTACTGGGGGTTCGTCCGGTGGGGTGACCTTTTCCACTGCCTGACTCTCTCAATCTCTCTCAAAGTCCAGAGTTTTCAGTTCTCCTCACGTGTGCCTTCTCCGTTCCATTCTCTGCACCAGCCTCTTGAGTTGAGCCGCTTTTTGATTAGTTGTTAAGTTTCGTGTGTTCGTTCGTATCGATAAGTCGTAGGTCTCGGTTCTGGTTTGTGCCTCCTTCCTTATGGTTTACTCATCCAGTCTTCTCTCTTTTCCGTTCTATTTCTATATCTTTATATTGATTTCATCGAATCTGTCGATACCCATTTATTTATTTAAACTTGGACCATGGTGATGTCTGTGTTGCCGTAAGTACCAAGTGTCCCAGGCCTCGTTTTCGTGATCCCTGTCCGTGCTACATACTTACATACATCGCCTCACTACATCCTCTGATTAAAGACAATATGATGAGCAAGACGCGTACCGCATTATATTGTCTTTTCACATACTACATATTACTGCATATTGCCATGTTTTGTGTGTCCTTCATTTACTAATACTTGGCTTTGCTTTTGAGTTTCCCGTCACAAAACACCCCCAGCGAAATCCCAAATCCAAGCTTCTTCTATAAACTGCAAATATTAAGTGAATTAACTCTTGATTTCTACCTCTGTACACATATTTGTTGCGCTGCCATTCGGTTTTTGAAATGATTGAAATGCTTATAATCACACGAACACAAACACAACACCACAAACATGTGATACAACTTAAATAAAATGCAATTACTAAAACAATTCGCTGCCAATAGCAACGGCAGATAATTGAAGCCTGTATCACCATGAAGGTATGATGAATCTCTCTCAGCTCTCTCTCCTAACTAACTCTAAATCTAACTCGTAACTAAGCCTAGCCTAAACTATAGCCCCCAAATAACACTATCTCGCTATCTACTAATCACAATGCAGCTAAATACAAATCTAACCATCACTAGCCAGCATTATATCGTTTCCATTAATTATAACTACTAGCCTCTGGGCCACCACCACTTTCACTTTAAACGCCTGAACGATCGGCATATTCTTGGCTTTAGTTTAAGTCAAGTCAAGTTCTAAAAATAACACAACCTATTAAATATAATTAAATGTTTAAGAAAATAACCAAGTAGCAGCCGCCGCACACTCACACATTATCACTAAATCTTCTACTTTATGATTGACTTTCAGTTGAGTTTTTTGTTTCGAAAATCCCTCCGCATGATTGAATGCCGCCTGCCTTTATCGCCTTCGTTATTTTCCCTTACGTTCCATTTCCATACATTTTCTTTATGGTATTTTTTAATGGCCTGTTGATGTCTGAAACGGGTTTTAGTGATTGAAGCCGAAAGCGGGTCATTGGATTATCAGAATATTTGCATTTATTGTTTCCCTTTCGTTTTGTGGTGATTTTTGTTTATGAATTCTTAATTATTTTCACTCACTGCGTGCAAGCAAAGACTTTATAATAACAAGATGCATAACGTCCGTACATTTGAATTGAATACTTTGAAAAAATTTAAGAGAGGCAGTACGAAAAGTTCAAAATGCAAACTGTCTTATGAAGTTACTGATCTTGTTATTATAAGATTTTGTTACAACTTTCCCTATTGTTGTGGATGTCGTCTTGCTGTGTTACTTGTGTTGTCCTCTTTTTTATATAGTCCTGATTTGTATTGTATTGTATTACTCATTGCATTCGCTCTTAATATATAAATCGTTATATGTGCTTGTTTTATATTATAAACTAATCCTGATGTTCGTTGCACACAGAATTCCCTAACTGCGGACGGGCAAAAGGAGGACTTCAGTGATCTGCCACCGAATCAACGGAGAAAGAAGCTGCAGGCCAAGATCACCGAGCTGCAGCAGAAGATCGCCCAGGAAACGAACGCTAGGGATGGCCTGATGAAGATGAAGATCGTCTATGAGGCGAACTCTTCGCTGGGCAATCCCATGACCGTCGAGGGACAGCTGAACGAGTCGGAGCACAAGCTGGAAAAGCTGAAACTAGATCTGAAGAAGTACCAGGGCTACCTGGACAAGGCCAGTCAGGCGCAGGTGGCCACCAGTAGTCCGCAGTCGAATCGAAATCAATTACAGAATGGTCACCGAACCTCTAGGTGAGTTGCTGCTTTTTTTTTAGGTTAATCCGAACTCTAATGAGATCCCTACTACCGCTTGCAGACATTCCAATGGCAGCGCCGATGACCATCACGAAGATGGCGACGACCAGCCCGATGACGCTGGCAGCTTAAGCAGGTCAGGTTCTGAGGATAATGTGGCGCAAATACAAAATGGGCATAATAATAACAATAACGGGTACACTCATAAGTCTACGTTCAATGTTTATAATATATATATATTCCTCACCCACATATACATTATACGCGTACATACATTATCGTAGCATTATGATTTGGCATATCTAATCTCTGTACTCTACACTGCACTTATCTGATTACAATCGCACTCATTGCACTTCTCCTTGCGGTGTATGTGTGGCATTTTCTTCGGGTGTGGGTTCTACTTCCTTTTCGGTTTCTCATTCATAACAAACGGAAATCTATATAATTAAATAACACAGCCCAGAAAGCATATCTCGCAAATAAGAGTTGAGAGTTTAAGATTGCACGAGAATATGTATACTTGATGTATATTTGTATATTCTGAAGAATTTATTATTAAAATTTCAATTATAATTTTTTTTACTTATCTGTCGAAAAACTGCTCAACTCTTTCTTGCGAGACTTGCCAGAAAAGTCCACAAAAATACCCAAAAGATGCTAAATTCTAAATAACAATTAGCTTTGACTTTTAATTTGTATCTTTTAAATCGTAAATATCTTTTTTGTTTATTCTTTGACCTTTTGGATTCTTGATTGCTGTATACACCAAACATGACAACACTGAATAATGTGAAAATCGCAACTTCTTCAAATATTTCGTTTCATTTTCCCTTTTACATTGGTGAAATCCAGCAGTTCGGCCAGTCCCGAAAGCGGCCTGGGCACTTCCCACACATCGCTGCCCGGCTCCGGACAAGGCAGTGCCAATGAGAATGCCATCGGCGAGGATACCTACTACGAAACGGAAGTGGAGACACTGAATCCACTGGGCACATGTCGAGCCCTGTATCCCTTTGAAGGTGAGTCGTGGAGAAAAGCCGAATTACAACTGAATTTTAATCCGAAAAATATTCTATAACAGCCTCCAGCGAAGGCAGCATACCCATGAACGAGGGCGAGGAGCTGCAGGTGATTGAGATCGATCAGGGCGATGGATGGACGCGGGTGCGGCGGGCGAACAACTCTAATGGCTGGGACGAGGGATTTGTGCCCACGAGCTACATCGAGTGCACGCTGTACGCTTAGGCTTAAGATTAAGGTTTTAAAAGTTACCTACTCCGCAAATCTAGCGTATGTTCGATTCATTTTGTGTACTTTTGTCATAACTTTGCGTTCTGTAGGACAGCCATACCACACAAACACACACAGACTTACTGAACACACCGAACCTTCTTCACACACATACACACTGTACATTTTTGACCTAAGCCAAGTTCGAGAGACATTTTACCCTTTGTATGCTTTGTATATTTACTTTGATTTTAGAACGTCATTGATCTTATGGTAGTGCAAGCTATATCATACTATACTATAGTCATATGTGCACCTACGAGCAGACCTCACCTAATTGTAAGCACGCAACGTTTCCCTCTTCACCCATAACAATCAGTCATGATAACACCTATTTATATACTCATATATGGAACCAGATTTATATGGCACTTGAATACGTGAAAACATGAAAAGAAACTTGAAAGTAAAACTAAACCTTAGTCGTTGGCTTTAAAAAGTAGTCTCGTGAACACGTTTCGGTTAGACAATGTGTTGACGATACTATTTTTGCTCGGTTCAGCACAGGGCACTCGTCGCTTTTCCTCCGCTGACCAAATGGGAAAAGCGGCCGAGTGCCACAAATTGAAGCCCCCAAAAGCTTTGGTAAATATGCAAAGATCAGGAGAAAAGGGACATCGATCACACCCTAGACTCAAGGATATGTGTAGGCGAAAGTTATGGCAATCTTGCATGACATACACACGCGGCAATTGCGGACGAAAAAAGGAGAGAACGCGCTAGCTTGTTTTATATATTTCATATGAATAGCAACAATTGTACATTTTTACTTTACATACAAACTCTACGCATAATTCGTAATGTTAATTTAATGATGATAATTTTGTATTGCTCTTTGCCTTGTACATTTTCACACACACCACACACACCGCCAAGTGCAGCAGGTAATTAAGTTCTTAGACCTTAAGTTCACAAAAACATTTAAGGCTTAAGTCAGACGCAAAGCCGGGGCGGACGCCACTTTGCAATTTACATTTATTTATACATTAATGAGATATACAAAACTGCTGTATATTTTTTAGACCACAATCAAAAACTGAAAACGCAAGTCTGCGGGGAGCATCCAGGCGGAGCGAGCTAGATCTTTAGTTAGGCGTCCTGCTAGCCGCTCCTATATGTATTTTGTACTTTCATTTCGCATATATATGCTTAGCCTTTAGTCCCTAGCCCGTAAGTGTGCAGAAGCAACTGATGATACTGATGGATTCTGTTTCTCTTATGTTAAATATAAACGATGTAAACGAATGAATGATAAACTAACATACTGCGCGAACGCAGCCAATAAATAATTCCAAAATTCTTAAATTTATCTAATTTTAAATTCGAACCGCAAAACAGGCATATACGTATTAACGATTCAAAATGTTTACAACATCAAATGGAGGGAGATTAATTGAATTAAGAGACGAAACTACGGCAAGTGTATGTGAGAATTGTCAGCATAATAAAAGTATTTGCAATTAATTGAGAAGGTCTCTTCAATGTGTTTCAATAACAGTTTGGTTTAGATTTCATAAAAGTAAAAAAGAGTTTTATTTTATTTATATACAACTGAACATGTTATTATCCTTGCAAAGAATTTAATTTCCGACGTTATAAGGCGTTTACATATATTCTTGACCATCCTCAACTGGCGGGTTGAGTTACCATATCAACAATTGAGAAATTTAAAAAATTATTAATTTTACAAGTTTTCATTATATTTTAGTCTACTAAGACTACTGTTTTTGATCGAAAGTTAAAGGAGTTTTAAATCTTAAAAAAGACGCTATTTTCACTAGACCAGGGCTGCAACCTATAACTATCGATAATTTCAAGTATCGTATACATCGAATCGTAGAAAAGCTTCGATTTACAACACTAAGTCTCAGGCTCGAAATTTGAATTATTCTCGTTACATTTCCATTTAACTGGCTTTCTTCACCCAATTTTAATAATAATAAACTTCAAAGATTTGTCTTGTAATAGTTCGAATATTTATTTCATCAAATGCTTGCACATAAATATATTCATATATAGTTGATGTATGTATGTATAAGGGTATACAGTTGGGGTTATATATATTTGTTTTGTATAAATAGTGGTATTTTTTGTTGTATTCAACACCTATAACTGCACATAAAGAGCACATTCTGTTTTAACAATAGCCACTTAGGTACATCTGCGGTTAACGGTCGAATGCAGTTCAAAACACACAAACAACATCTAAAAAAATGCGTTACGATATTGGCCGAGAGTTTAATACATTTGTGTCTGTCTGCATATATATATAGTACATACGCATTATATAGTGTGTATATGTATATAGGAGGGTGGAGATCAGCATACCAATTTGTCACATTTTATAGTTTTCAGAGAACAGGCAACACAAGTCGAACAACATTGAAATAAAATGCATTTTCTAACATTTTCTTGTTTAACGATAAACGGTAAGTTTCTAGTTATTGTCCTTAGATTTTTGTTGGATATTCGATTTCCTTTAAGATATATATAAGTATTCGATTGGCTCCAATCAGCATCTCGCACTCTTAATTGACATCTGCCGCAGCTTCATCCTATGGAGGGCATCATCGTCTCGACGAACCACAATCAACTCAATTCAGTTCCCAGCCAGCTTTGCGATGAAAATAAAACTAAGTAAATGAAACGTGTTTCGTTTTGTTTTTGGTTTTTGGTGTGTAAAAAACTCAAGTCTTTTTCTTTTTTAGTGTGTAAACTAAACTAAAATCGCGAAAATAAAAATCACAAATTGCAAATCGGTAAAGAATATCGCTCTCTAGGCTAAGGACGATGCACGCACACAAAACTTGACATTAGCTGCTGCTGCTGCTGGTCTCCTGCTTAGGACGTCGCAATGACGCCGCCCGGACCTGGCAGCCCGCTGGGGCGGCCGGTCAAATAGGAGTCCACCTGACGAGCGGCCTGACGACCCTCGGTGATCGCCCAGACGACCAACGACTGGCCACGCCGGCAATCTGTGAAAGGAAGAGTGAGAGGTAAGTAAAAGGGATAGATTACGGTGTGTTCTGTCTTTAAGGATATTTATAATAAAATTACAGAATGTTATAGACTGTTCTTCAGACTTACCGCCCGCCGCAAACACCTTGGAGTTGGAGGTGCCATACTGTCCATTGCAGGCCTTCACATTGCCACGCGGGTCCAACTCCAGGCCCAGTTCGCCGGGCACCGTCTTCTCTGGCCCCAGGAAGCCCATGGCCAGCAGAATGAGGTCGGCGGGGAAGTACTTCTCCGAGCCAGCTACTTCTGCCATGCGCCACTGTCCCGTCTCCGTCTTGGTCCACTCCACCTCGACGGTGTTCACGCCCTTGATGGTGCCATTTTCGCCGACAAACTCCTTGGTGGTGGTGCAGTACTGGCGCGGATCCTTGCCCCACTTTAGCTTCACCTCCTCGTGGCCGTAGTCGACGCGGAAGACCTTGGGCCACTGTGGCCAGGGGTTGTCATCGGCGCGCTTCTGTGGCGGCTCTGGCAGAATTTCGAATGTGGTGATGCTCTTGGCACCTTGACGGAGCGAGGTGGCAATGCAATCGCAACCGGTGTCACCGCCGCCGATAATGATCACATCCTTGCCTGCGGCCGAGATGATGTCCTGCTTGCCGCCCAGCTGCTTCTTTTGCTGCGCCTCCAGGAACTCCATGGCGAAGTGAATGCCCTTCAGGTCACGGTTGGCCAGCGGCAGGTCGCGGGGCCAAGTGGAGCCCGTGGTCAGGAGGACGGCATCGTACTCCTGCAGCAGCTGCTCGGCCTTCAGGTCCTTGCCCACATGGACATTGGTACGGAACTCGATGCCCTCGTCGGCCATCAGGTCCACTCGCCGCTTGACCACATCCTTAGACAGCTTCATCGTGGGAATGCCGTACTGCAGCAGTCCGCCGACGCGATCGTTGCGCTCAAAGACGGTGACAAAGTGACCGGCGCGGTTCAGCTGCTGGGAGGCAGCCAGACCCGAGGGTCCGGAGCCCACAATGGCCACCCGCTTGCCGGTGCGCACTTCAGGAATCTCCGCCTTGATCCAGCCCTGTTCGAAGGCATGATCGATGATGGCGCATTCGATGTTCTTGATCGTCACCGCAGGCTCCGAGATGCCCAGGACACAGGAGCCCTCACAGGGAGCGGGACAGACACGGCCGGTGAACTCCGGGAAGTTGTTGGTTTGCAGCAGCTGGCGCAGCGCCTCCTGCCACTCGCCGTGGAAGACAAGGTCGTTCCACTTGGGAATGATGTTGCCCAGCGGGCAGCCCGTGGAGTTGGACTGGCAGAAGGGAACGCCGCACTCCATGCAGCGAGCGGCCTGGACCTTCAGGTTCTTGCGCACATGCGGGAAGTTGTAGACTTCGTCCCAGTCCTTTTGCCGCTCCCCGGCATCGCGGTACGGCGCTGATTCCCTCTTGTACTTAACGAAGCCACGGGTTTTGTCCAACACGCGATCGGCACGCTTCTGCTCGAGTGCCACGTCCTGGATGGCCTCCTCGATGTCCTTGATGTGCGGCTCGTGCTTGCCATTTCCATTCTCGATGGCGGATGTCTTCAGGGGCTGCTCAGCCGCCTCCTGCTCGGCCATATCCTTTAGAGCCTTCTGGTATTCGTACGGGAAGACCTTGACGAACTTCGCCTGTGCCTCGGCCCAGTTATCGAGCAGCTCCTTGGCCACCTTTGAGCCGGTCTTTTCAATGAAATCGGCCAGCAGTTGCTTCACGAGCTGCACATCCTTGGCAATCTCCAGCGGCAGCAGCTCCACACTCTCCGGGTTCACCTTGGGCTTGAAGGATCCATCGATATCGTATACATAGGCAATTCCGCCGGACATTCCAGCAGCAAAGTTGCGCCCTGTGAGACCCAGGATCACCACCAGTCCTCCAGTCATGTACTCGCAGCCGTGGTCGCCCACACCCTCCACCACAGCCGTGACTCCAGAGTTGCGCACACAGAAACGCTCGGCGGCGATTCCGCGGAAGTAGGCAGTTCCCTCGGTGGCTCCATACAGACAGACATTGCCCACGATGACGTTCAGGTGCGACTCGAAGGGAGCGGTATCCGGGGGCGTGATAACCACATTGCCACCGCACAGACCCTTGCCCACATAATCGTTGGCATCGCCCTTTAGAGTGACGTTAACGCCGCGAGCCAAGAAGGCGCAGAAGCTCTGGCCAGCGGATCCCTCCAGGAAGATGTCAATGCTTTTGCCAGCTGGCAGACCAGCCTCGCCATATTTGCTGAAAAGGAATATAAGGATTATCTGTAAATAAGACTTGAAATTCCAAACCCACCATGCAATATGGTAACTGAGGGTAGATCCGAAGGCTCTCTCCTCGTTATGGATGCGCATCTTGACCGTGACATTGTCGTCTGCGCCACTGAAGATCTGCTGAGCCTTGGCAATCAGTTGGTTGTCCGATCTCTTCTCCAGCTGGAAGTCCTGCTTGACCGAGCCACCGACAATGTTGGTGCCGGGACGCAGCTCCAATGCTGGCTGCAGAAGCAGCTTCAAGTCCAAGTTACTGGCCTTGGCATCGCGCTGACTAGCAATGCGCAGGAGATCAGTGCGACCAATGAGATCCTGGAACTTGCGAATGCCCAAGCCGGCCATGATTTTGCGGATCTAAAAAGAAAGCAAAGGATATTAGCATACAACAGAGAATAGGTTTATTAATTTAAGAGCTTACATCCTCGGCCAACATGAAGAAGAAGTTAATCACGTGCTCCGGCTTGCCGGTGAATTTCTTGCGCAGCACTGGATCCTGAGTAGCAATGCCCACAGGACAGGTGTTCAAGTGACACTTGCGCATCATGGTGCAGCCTTTTATAAAGAATGAAAAAACAGTATTTAAATGCGATTTCTAAAAGAAGCTCTGAAAATAAGAACGAAGATCAGAGTATATACCATAAATTATTGGCCTTATTTTTAATCCCTTGACTTACCCATGACTATCAAAGGAGCCGTACTGAAACCAAACTCATCGGCACCCAATAAAGCAGCCACCACAACATCGAATCCCGTGCGCAGCTGTCCATCGGCTTGCACAATCACACTGTAGGAGAATCATCCGGGAGAGAGCATCGTCATCAAATCCAGACCGTTTTAGAGTAGGGGAAGACACGACATAGAAAGGAAGGCAATGTTAGCGAACTCAAGACCCGCCGAAAGATCAATGTAATGAGAAGAAATTACGAATGGAGCACAGCGCGACGAACGTGATCGAGTGAGCAAGTGAGTGGAGTGGAGTAGAGCGAGTGGACTGGAGTTGGGATGTGGATTTCGGATCGATCGAATCGTGTATCGTTTATCTGCTGGCTGGGAAAGTGGCTTAGATCACGGATTGATTTCATCGCTTCAGGATATGGAACTCTATTTCCGTTTCATTCTTTCTGATTTTAAGGGGTAATCCCAGTATTTTTTGAGTGCCAATCACTTCATATTTTAGAGGAACAGTTCAGGTCACAGGATCAATGGAATAAGTGGCCCCATTTCATATGGAATCCTTTCGTTAGCAGGCTTTTTTCATTCTCTTCTGCCAGTCTAGATTCGCCACCCTCGCCCATCCGCCGTGTCATCGTCCTCCTGCCCACACCGCCCACTGGCCACATGTACGGAGGAGGAGTTTCAATGGGGTTGTGTTTACGGGGGATCAGCCCAACAACTTTCCGATGATCAATGGATCTCTGCATTTTGGGAATACATGTTCTGAACAGGTTTTCCAACGCTGTCATCTGGATAACCACCAGGCACTTCGGTAATGTATCGGTTCATGATTAGTAACAACACAAGAGGAGAGAGCGGGAATGGCTCTGAGGCCGGCTTTCTCCTGGTCGGAAACTTACCGTGATCGCAGGTTGTTCAGCACCAGCACCTGATGCGTCTCGGCCACGCCCAGTTCCCAGGGTAATCCGGCATTCTTGATGCCTGTCCACGAGCTGGCGCCGGTTCCACCATCATGTCCCGAAATAACAATGTGCTCGGCTTTGCCCTGGAATATAATGACGATTATTAGGAGTAGGAAGCCCTGAAGGATAACTCTTCCAACGCACCTTGGCTACACCGGAGGCCACCACACCAACGCCCACTTCGGAGACCAGCTTCACACTGATGCGTGCATTCGGATTGGAGCACTTCAAGTCGTAGATCAGCTCTGCCAAATCTTCGATGGAGTAGATGTCGTGATGCGGAGGCGGGGAGATTAAACCCACTCCGGGCACCGACTTTCGGGTCTTGGCAATATCCTTGGTCACCTTGTAGCCAGGCAGCTCGCCACCCTCGCCCGGCTTGGCGCCCTGGGCCATCTTGATCTGCAGATCATCGGCATTGGCCAGGTAGGAGGCAGTCACGCCAAAGCGGCCGGAAGCCACCTGCTTGATGGCCGAACGGCGGCTATTATTGGGATCCTGATCTGCAGGGAATAAAAAGTAGAGTTAGAACACAAAATCACCATAAAATTTCTCATTGAACTTACTCAAATAACGATCAGAGTCCTCGCCACCCTCGCCAGTGTTGCTCTTGCCGCCAATGCGATTCATGGTAATGGACAGCGTCTGATGCGCCTCCAGGGAGATGCTGCCAAAGCTCATGGCCCCAGTGGCGAATCTGTAGGATTATAAAGTTAATATATTATATGGATTAAGGACTTCTGTTGCTTCCAGGATCACCTACCGCTTGACAATCTCGCTGGCTGGCTCAACCTCGGATAGATCGATCTTCTGGCGATCATTGACGAAGTCCAGCTGTCCGCGCAGCGCGCATCGCCGCACGCTCTCCAACGTGGTCTTCTTGAAGGCCTCAAATGCATCCAGGTTCTTGTTGACCGCCGCCTCCTGCAGGCTGCCAATGGAGGAGGGCTCGTTTATGTGGGCCTCGCCTCCGTGACGCCAGTGGTATTGTCCCGGATTCCGCAGGATGCGTGTGTCCGGCGAGGTCTTGCCATAGGTGAGCTGATAACGTTCCAGACCCTCCTTGGCCAGAATCTCCAGGGTGACGCCGCCGATGCGGCTCTGGGTTCCGCGGAAGCACTTGGCCACCAGATCGGTGCCCAATCCAACAGCCTCGAAGATCTGGGCACTCTTGTAGGACTGCAGAGTGCTGATGCCCATCTTGGCCATCACCTTGGCGATGCCAGTGTCAATGGCCTGGGCGTAGGCGGCGTAGATCTGCTTGTCGCTGACCTCTGGACCAATTACTCCGTCATCTCGCAGAGCTTGGGCCAATTCAAAGGCCAGGTACGGGCAAATGGCATCCGCTCCGTAGCCGAGGAGCACACAGATGTGGTGAACTTCACGGGCCTCAGCCGTCTCCACCACAATGCCCACCTTCATGCGCTGCAGCGTCTCGATCAGATGGTGATGCAGGGCTCCCAACGCCAGCAGAGCGGATACGGCCACCTTGCCGCCGATTCCCGCTCCACGATCGGAGATGACCAGCAGCTGGTAGCCCGCCTGAGCCGCCGAATAGCCCTCGCGGCACACACGATCGATGCAGTCCAGGTAACCCTGGACGCCGTCGTTGTACTGGAATGTGATGTCCAGGACCTTGGTCCGCCAGCCGCGGTGCGTGTTCCGCTTGAGAAGCTGGGTGTCTGGAATGCTCAGTATGGGATTGGTCAGCCAGATGCGATGCACCTGCTGTGCCGACGGCTGCAGCAGATTGGCCTCCGGTCCGAGGGGGCACTGCATCGACATGACCACCTTCTCGCGGAATGGATCGATGGGCGGGTTGGTCACCTGGGCGAACAGCTGCTTGAAGTACTCGTACGGAATCGGCTGGAAGCTGGACAGGCAGGCCAGCGGCGCATCGTTGCCCATGGAGCCGAGGGCTTCCTTCCTGCAAAGAGGGATTATAAGGGTGAGTACAACGGATGAGGCATCTCTTAACTCCACTTACTTGTTCTTGAACATGGGAATGAGCAGCATGTTGACCGTCTCCGTGGTGTAACCGAACAGGGAGAGTCGTGGATCGAAGATGCCCCTCTGGGAGGCGGGCAGCTTGGCCAGCTCATCCGCCTGCGGAGTGTTCAGCACATTCGCATTGCGAATCTCGTCCAGGGTGATCTGTTCAAGAGCACGAGAGACCGATTAAGGGAATTCTCGAGAGGATGCAAGAGCAAAAAGCAACCAAAGAGCATGCATAATGGAACGCAACGGGGGAGGCAATAACGGAACGCAGCTCTACGGACTACTTCAATTCTTGGAGGCGTAGGAGGCGAGGCTAGGACCTAGGGCGACCTCTGGGTTTGTTAACTCACCATCTGCATCAGTCCCACAACAAACACACACATATTTGAGATTCAGATTAGGGGATAGCATGAGAGAGAATGGACGAATTTAGACCAGATACATATATTATTAGATTGTTCGATTCGATCATTAAGGTTGCCAAAATTTCGTGTCTGGAGATGAGTTGAGTGTCTCTCGAGATGATTAGTAGTGGGAATCGAGCCTGTGAGCTGATCTGTGTTGTAATACAGTTGGATTTGTTGGATATTAAATTCTATAAGTTATTATAAGTTACACAACTTTTCAAAAATTGCATAAAAACAAATACATTTTGGTATAAAAGAAGTACAGATTATACGACATTTTAAATCTATTTGTATTTAATCTAAAATTAACCAAATGTTTTTAAAATTTTCCATCAAAACAAAATTTAGCGAAAGTTTTATGGAATGGAATGTGTTTAAAAATATTAGAAAACGTCTTAAAATTAAATTGGAATGTATTTCAAAAATATTAATATTATTAAAAATAAATGGATTTGTTTTTTCATTTATAATTTACTAAAATTTAAAGGAAATATATGATCTTATTGCCCTGAAAATATTATTTATATTTTCCATACACTCAAAGTATTTTAACATCCAACAAATCCAAGAAACCTTTCATTATTTACCCACCCATAACCCACCTTTTGTTGCAGCCACTCAGAGTGGGGCCTCGACTTGGAGATCGTGGCCTTCAGCTCAATGTCCTGGATGAGCTTCTGCTCCTTGGTGTCCACCAGCAACATCCTGCCCGGCTTCAAGCGGCTCTTCAAAGTGACCTGCGATGGATCCACATCATAGACGCCCACCTCGGAGGCCATGACCAGGACGTTCTCCTTGGTCACGTAGAAGCGCGAGGGACGCAGTCCATTGCGATCGAGAACGGCGCCAATGTACCGGCCATCGGTGAAGCTGATCAGAGCCGGACCATCCCAGGGCTCCATCACACAGGCGGCCCACTGGTAAAAGTCGCGCTTCTCCTGCGGCATCGTCTTGTCGTTCTGCCACGCCTCCGGCACCATGGTCATCACCGACTCCGGCAGCGACCGCTCGCTGGCCATGGTGATGAACTCGAGGACGCAGTCAAAGCTGCCCGAGTCCGAGAGATTCGGCTCCACCACGGGATAGAGCTTCTTCAGCTGATCCCCGAACAGATCCGACTGCATCACGCCCTCGCGCGCCTTCATCAGGTTCACGTTTCCCCGGAGAGTGTTGATCTCACCGTTGTGGGCGAGCACCCGGAGCGGATGGGCCCGTTCCCAGCTGGGGAAGGTGTTGGTGGAGAAGCGCGTGTGGACCAGGGCCAGGTAGGTCTCGAACTCGGGGTTCTTGAGGTCCGTATAGTAGTCCCACAACTGGTCCGAGGTGAAGAGACCCTTGTACACCACCGTGCGGTCGGACATCGAGCAGATGTAGAAGCGTCGACCGGGCTTGATCAGCTCGTGGCTGGCCCTCTTCCGCAGGACGAACACCTGCCGCTGGAAGGTCTTCTCATCGCTGCCCTCGGGACGGCGGACAAACACCTGGCGCGACAGGGGCTCCGACTTGCGGGCCACCACGCCGATGGCTGCCTGATTGGCCGGCACAGTGCGCCAGGCAATCACCTCCAAGCCGAGGCTCTTGGCCAGCTCATCAAACTCCTTCTCGGCGGCAGCATGCTGGGCCTCATCCAGGTAGAAGATGCCCGTGGCATAGTCACCCAAGTCCGGCAAGGTTACACCCTGCTTGGCACTGAAACGGGAGAAGGAAGAGCGGGGATTAGCTCGGAGAGAAAGGTGGGATGTGGAAATTATTATTTAAGCGTTTCCAGCTTCCTCATAATGGATTCTCCCTCGTTTTCTTGATTGGATTGGGTCACGGCTATGTCGCACTACTTGACTACATTCTCCCCTGTCTAAATGTCTATAGTAATGCGCCATTAAATTGCTCATAGTCAGGTTTCCATTTACTGCAATTGAGTCCGACTCGCCCGGTTCAGTTATTCAGTCGTTCATTCATCCACAAGTCTCACCTTATCAGCGTCTCTCTACAAGCTGTCAGCGGTCCAGCCGTCACAACTTATACCCCACCCATATACCCCACCGATCCGATGGAATCATCTCACTGCCACCTGTTTTTACTTGTCATTCAAATATGCAGTCGTACAGAGAAAGAAATAGTTGGCAATTGACACATCTTCAACTTATTTTCTTAACTAAAAAAATATGTGCAATCTAAAATCTTGGCACATCCTTTCACTTTTTTCTATTAACTTGCTTATACGTGGTTCATCCCTTTTCACTCTTATTTTATTATTTATTTATACATTTACAATTATAAGGATCCACTAATATAAACCGTAAAGGTTTAATTACGATCAGCAGCGATGTTTAAGAGCCTGCAGAGCCTTCTTGCTAAAAGGAAAACTGACTGAATAAAGAACCTGCTTTTTTTGGTTTTCGTATAAAAGGATCTACATCTTTATTTGTATCCTTATGGAATAGAAAATCATCTGAAAATATGCAATACTTTATCCTATTTTACCATGACTACGGAGTTTACTGACGAGATATCTCCGATAAGCAGACGTCGTTCCAGTACGTCTGTTCCTTATGAAGTCACGAACCCAAAAGGCTCCTCAAAAGCCAAGGAATATCATCGTAATCCTGATTGGATTTACGCTTAAAATTTTGAAATTCAAAAGACTGTATATAAGAACTATTTTCGGTTAACCAGATCATTTCACAGAATCCTTATCAAAAAATTGGAATCTTATATTGAGAACTTGTATTTAAGTTATATAGAATTCCTTATAAAACATCAAAATTCTTGAACCTATTTATTTTGTTATATTTATAGTTGTCAGAAAATAAATATACTGTTACCCTGTAAAACGGGACATTTAACGTTACATTTATCCGGCACATTCGGAATAAAAAAAAAAGGAAAGGCCAAGGAATATCATCGTAATCCGTCACTTAACTCTCAGCGCCGCTCTCCTAAAGAGTTTCTTGACGAGATCTCTCCGATAAGCAGTCCAGAACGAGAGGAACCAGTGTATTCATGTCGAATTTTATTCGAAGAATTTGGACTTAAGCTGATTGGAATTACGTTTAAAATTTAAAAAAAACAAAAAAAAAAAAAAAATTAATGACTTAATATACGTTGAACCATTTGTAAGTAAATTGAAAATAAAAACATAAAAACATAAAACACATTTGTAATTAAATTATAAAGTATAACCCTTTTCTCCCTGTGCACTTGAGCTGAGCTCGTACTGTAACCGAGAGCTTGTTCTTATTACGTCGCAGCATTCCGCTGGATCCGTTGGACGCCTGACGGACTGACCGGCTAAGTGTTTTGCCATAATTTCGCAATTAGTCCAAGACTTGAGGCGGTCCTTGAACTTGGAATTCGGCGCCGGCGACTTGTTGCTCTCAGATGGCAATCTCGTCGTCGGTCCTCTCCTCCATCACTTGGCACGTGTGCGTTTCTAGAGGGAATTTCATGCTCTCCGCGAGTGACATGCAAAGTATTTCACAATTCTCATGCTCCTCTGCGGAACCTCCCAAAGTCTCCCGGAACCCCAAAATATGTTCGGACATATCAATTAAACCCTCTGGCCAGACGCTAGCTAAACTAGATTTATGATCCGTCGCGCGACATTACGCGATTTAATCATCCAACACATCCATCTATCGCCTCTACTGTATACTACATAGATTCTGACAGCTGGGCCACTAATTACATAGCAAATAGTTGCAAATTCGCGCCATTGATTAGCACATTGAGTTGTAAATCTATTGGGCAGTGTCGTTTTTATTAGACGGCGTTCGGGAAATACGCTTTCCATGGGGCTTTCATTAATTGATAAAAATCTGAACGAATAATTAACAAAAATCCCCCTAGTAACAGTTTTATACCGATATAAAAAATAAAATAGAGGTCAATGTAATTGAACATAAATTCATTGAAATCTCTGCCAAGTTTGACTTTGATTTAAGTGATTTAAATCAGTTAACCCTATTAAACTTGTCAAACAATCTGTACTTTTGCATTTCTTTTTTTCCTCTATACTTTTTAAAATATCAACTGAAATAAATAAATAAATTAAATAAATTAAATAAATTAAATACATTAAATAAATAAAATAAAATAAATAAATTAAATAAATTAAATAAATTAAATAAATTAAATAATTTAAATAATTTTTACCTATTCACTAGTAATTCCCCAAACCAAGTACCTATTAATATTAAGTGCCCTCCAGATGGTGAAATTCCCAAATTGTTCTTCACTTGGACTTTTGTCAGATCCTAACCAGACTAAGTCTCATTACTATGCACATCTGGCACACCATTTACACTGGACCGAGTGTGGGGGGCTACGAGTGGGGACCTTGCCGTGTTTTTCCATTTGGCATAGTCGAGCTAAATAATATAATATAATATTGTGGAATGGAATAATTTGAGTCAAGTAATTGCCTGCAAATGTGTGGCCTCCGTGCCCCTCTCCACTTTGGCCAAGTCCCTATAAAAAACTCTATCCCCTATATAATATATACAGTAGGTTTGCTTGATATATGTGTGTAAATACAGATTCTGGGCAAAGCGTGACGAAAACAAGAACCGTGCCAAAATACTGACAAAATAAGTCAAATAAACAGAAAACAGAAATCGTCGGTCGGCGGTCGGGTGCAGAGAGCAGATGTAGGTTTTAGCAAATTCTCTGGGATCAGACATACATACATATGTACATACGTATATGTACATATGTACATGACCACGGCTACGTCTCGGTCCCCCGTTGCAGTGATGATACATATATCTCTGCGGATATGTGGATTTGCCTCATTTCAACAGACTATTTCTGACGTCCGCTCGATTTTTGTTTTCACAGTACGGAAAATCGGAATCTTACCCGTTTTACCATAAGTGCAACTGTTTTTAAAACACAAATTTATCAAAACGGAAAAATATAAAATAAATACACAATATTAAAAAAAAATAAAATAAAAAAATAAAATAATAAAATAAAAAGAAAATTGTGTTAGTTACTAAGGATATATTGAATTAAATTATTCAAATTTGTTATTTTCTTTTGTTTGGATTTTTTTTGTTTTAGTCACAGACGTCTTACCTAGTCGAGTGTACCGACGATTTTGAGGCTTTTCAGGGGTTTGATTACAGACGCTATCAGTGAAATATTCAACATAGCCTACTACCGTTTTTTTTTTAGTAGCCCGTTTACAAAAATAGCTTTAAAGTTAATTCAAAGATTTTAAAATTATAACCTAATTTCCAAAAATAATCTGAACTATAAAATATATAACTATAAACGACTCTGTAAATTAGACTCTTTTAATAACAAAGTTGATGGTCGATGATTTGCCTCATTTCAACAGACTATTTCTGACGTCCGCTCGATTTTTGTTTTCACAGTACGGAAAATTGGAATTGAATCGGAATCTTACCTATTTTACCATAAGTGCAACTGTTTTTAAAACACAAATTTATCAAAACGGAAAAATATAAAATAAATACACAATATTAAAAAAAAATAAAATAAAAAAATAAAATAATAAAATAAAAAGAAAATTGTGTTAGTTACTAAGGATATATTGAATTAAATTATTCAAATTTGTTATTTTCTTTTGTTTGGATTTTTTTTTTAGTCACAGACGTCTTACCTAGTCGAGTGTACCGACGATTTTGAGGCTTTTCAGATTTTTGATTACAGACGCTATCAGTGAAATATTCAACATAGCCTACTACAGTTTTTTTTTAGTATGCCCGTTTACAAAAATAGCTTTAAAGTTAATTCAAAGTTTTTAAAATTATAACCTAATTTCCAAAAATAATCTGAACTATAAAATATATAACTATAAACGACTCTGTAAATTAGACTCTTTTAATAACAAAGTTGATGGTCGATGATTTGCCTCATTTCAACAGACTATTTCTGACGTCCGCTCGATTTTTGTTTTCACAGTACGGAAAATCGGAATCGGACCAGTTTTACCATAAGTGCAACTGTTTTTAAAACACAAATTTATCAAAACGGAAAAATATAAAATAAATACACAATAAAAAAATAAAAATAAAAAAAAAAAATAAAATAAAAAAATAAAATAATAAAATAATAAAATAAAAAGAAAATTGTGTTAGTTACTAAGGATACATTGGATTAAATTATTCAAATTTGTTATTTTCTTTTGTTTGGATTTTTCTTTTTTTAGTCGGACGAAAACCATCAGACCCATTTACTATAAGTGCAACTGTTTTTAAAACAAAAATTTATCAAAACGGAATAATATAAAATAAATACACAATAAAAAAAAATAAAATAAAAAAAAAAATGAAATAAAAAATAAAATAATAAAATAAAAAGAAAATTGTGTTAGTTACTAAGGATATATTGAATTAAATTATTCAAATTTGTTATTTTCTTTTGTTTGGATTTTTTTTTTAGTCACAGACGTCTTACCTAGTCGAGTGTAGCGACGATTTTGAGGCTTTTCAGGGGTTTGATTACAGACGCTATCAGTGAAATATTCAACACAGCCTACTACCGTTTTTTTTTTTTTTTAGTATGCCCGTTTACAAAAATAGCTTAAAGTTAATTCAAAGTTTTTAAAATTATAACCTAATTTCCAAAAATAATCTGAACTATAAAATATATAACTATAAACGACTCTGTAAATTAGACTCTTTTAATAACAAAGTTGATGGTCGATGACTGCGAGTTTTTCTTTTATACTTAGGTTTGTAAAGAGTTCTAGCGTCAAATAAAATAAAAAAAGAATACCTATCTGTGCCCAAAGACACCAAATCAATGGAAGAGTTCTTATCATTCAAGGAATAGTAATCAGGAATTTTTTGCATTAACCGTTTTGTCTTATCCTGTTCTTTCTTTAAAAGGTTAATATATATTACATATATACTTCGCTCATCCTGTCTTTCTTCAATAAATGTAAAATATATTATCTACAATTGAATACTCTGGAGATCAGTTATAGCCCTTTCTGAACCAGCTTCATGCCAAGTTGAGTATACCCGTCCTTAGAGAGTAAATCTCGACTGATAGACAGCGACAAACGACACGGCAGCTTTGAGCTATTTTCGTCTTTCGCGCACGAGATCGCACCGATATCGTCTCGCTATTCCCCCAGCGCCTCTACTGGCCCTCGGTCCAACCCGCAGACAGGTCCCGTGTAAGCGGCTCGTTCATCAGTGGCGACGGCGCCAGAGGAACCGGCATAAATAAGCAAGCACAGCATGCATATATAGCATGTTTTTTGAGTACATATGTACGGCACATATACATAGGTAGAACTTACAGAGCCTTGACATAGAGTCCGTGAGGAATGGAAGCCAAGACGCCAGCGCCATCGCCAGTGTCATTGTCGCAGGCGCAGGCGCCGCGATGATTCATCCGTTCTGACAGGGTCTGGGCATCACGTAGAATCTGAATGGGAATATAGAAAGAATTGGAAGGATTAGCAGGATCAGAGACTGAGGATATAACAGCTTTTTACTGGTTAAGGTAGAGTAGATTTCAAGTGCCAGAAGTTCTATTAAATTACTTTTTTTTTTGCACTAAAAGGCTTTAATTTAAACTTTTGAACACATACATATATCGATTTTTGGTTTATTTTAAATTAATATATAATAATAATTAATAAAATCTGTTTTTTTTTGGCTTAAATTAAGGAAGATTCCTTACCTTGTGAGAGCGCTTCCCATCGATGGCCACGATGAAACCGACTCCGCAGGCCTCGTGCTCGTTCTGGGGATCGTAGAGCCCCTGTTTGCCGGGTGCCTCCCATGGCATCTGCTGCTGCTGCTGCTCCTGCTGCTCCTGCTCCTGGGCATCCTGATCCTGCTGCTCGCCGCTCAAATGCAATTCATTCGATTGTTCGATGTTATCGCTGCCGCTGCTGGCGGAGTTATCGATGTTATCGAAATTATCGCCGCCAATCGTCGTTGTTGTTGTTGTCGCCTCGACAGTAGCACATTCAAATTCGCAATTGTCAGTGATTGTTGGTGCCATTATACGTTGTTACCGTTGCACTTGCTGAAAATCTCTCGCGATCTAATTTGATTTTCACTCGGTTTTCTTTATTGTTTTTTTTTTAAATCTGATTTAGCGTGTTCACAGTGTACACAGTTTTTAGTTAACAAGTTAACAGTTCTCTCTGGTTTAATTAACACAGTTTTAGTTCACTTGGCTGAAAAAAAGTAAGTAGTAAAAAAAGAGAAATTTTTAATTCGATTTCGATTATTTTTTCCGTTTTGTTTTGGTCTGCAGCTTGGTGCACTTGAAAATGATTTTTGCACGATATTCACTTATTTCGTTTCGCCTGCGTTTTGCACTATTTTCACCCAACTCACGCACACACGTACACTGCTAGATATTTTTCTATATATTTATTTCGATTTATCTCGCTGCTGGCACACGCGACACTGACGGCTGCTCACAAGCGAATGAGCGTCGACGCAGCGTTGGAGCTGTCGAGAACCCGAGAACCGGGAACCCGTGCCCCAAGATGATCACTCTCTCTCCTGGTCGCCGCGATTTCCTCTCTGCACTTGGACTCTCTCATATATAGCGCTAAAATAACACTGCGTCTATATATCTCTCTCCCGCCCCCCGATTGCCCACCCAATCGGGCGCCTGATTCAATTCGGATTCAATACTCGTATCATGTAATGCAATTGTGCTTATCATCAAAATATTAACAGGGACACTTCTGTAAGGAAAATTTTATTAATATTGATTAAAGTGTTCTTACTGGAAAAAGAAAATAGTACCTAAACATCGCACTTTGTAAGATATTTTATTTTAAAGTTTTCTTAATAAAATATGTCTTAAAATACTGTAAAACGAAACAACTAAAAATTTAATGCAATTTTTACCTAGATAACGAATATTTGTACTTTAACTTTATGATTACGTTAAGAAAATTTAAACCTAAATTTTAGGCATATTCAAATCTTATAAAAAGATGTCTAAAAGTAGACAATAAATTCTTTGATATATTAAATTTAATATAACTTGTTCTATTCCTACAACTTGGAAGTATATAAATCTATCATTTCAGAAATTAAAACATTACTAAAATAATATTTATCTCTATATTTTTAACTGTAGTAAGCACGCTTTTCTCGATCTCCCGCAAACCCGCTCCCTGAGCACCTCCTTCACCCGAATAGGTTTTTGCTAAAGTGCTCCCTAAATAGACAGTTCGACGATCGATCGACTCAATTGATTGACGGTTTGGTTGGACAATCGTTGCATCCAGAGTGGAACCTTGAAAAGCGTGCGCTCACGTAATGCAACGAAATCGCCCCATATTTACATTGTTTTATCGAACTAGGAACGGCAGTGATTTAGAATCGTTAAACCTTATCAAATGCAATTGTGGAATGATTTATATATGTAATATAAATATATGTATATACCCATCAAACGGCGTCACAGTCTGACATGAAAAACACCACAACAAAATGCTTTAAAATGCGAATTACAAAAGACTGCAGCACAATAAAAACGATTGAGCAATAACAATTTGAAATATGCGAAATGAACAACAAAACGTATTCTGTTTTTTCAACAGAAGCCATACGAAAACAACGGCACAAATTCCATTAAATCGGTGTTTCGCCGTCTTAGGATCATAAATTAAGATACTTTTTGTCGAATTTCTGATGCTGCTCCATCACGGCATCCTGACACATCGGCTAAGAAATAATAATTCACTGTCACACATGGAATATTATTTTTTCATTTACATATCTCTCTATGGGGTCCTTCACCTTTTGACCAGGAAAAATGCATTTGAAAATACACATTTTATTTGAGATACATTTTTGCTCTTTGTGAGACTCGTTAAAAATAGATTCTCCATTAGAAAGTCATGTTGATGGTGGGAATTCTTATTTTGAAAATTTTCCACTGCGCCTAGCGATTAAATTTGATTTGCACAATACCCTTTCCCAGCAAAATAATATTAATATGGTGGGACTCGTTTAATTAGGCCAACATAAACTAATCAATCAAAAAAGGAAAAAGTACGATAAGAGGGAAGGAGCAATGTGGGAGGGGAACTAGATTCCAAGTTCATGGGTTCCAATTGCCCATATTAAATCACTTCCCATCTAATCAGAGAGACTTTCTATTGTACTCCGCAGACGATCGACCGAACGAGCTGGCGCTGGTTCAAAGTCTCAGAGAGCGATCGGAATTATCTGCCCGGGGGCTACCACGTCACATCGCAATCTTCGGCGAACCATTCGGGTGACACATTCTCGCCGTCTCGCCACTTGGGGGATATTTCAGGAGGAGCACGGAAGATGGGGGCCATGGAACCGGTTCCCGGCCTGCACCTCGCCGTGATAAGTGCCGAAAATTGGTGGAGCGATAATATTCTCTATTGCGAAGAATCTACCAGGTAGTGCGGAGTATCGGGGGTATATCTATCGATATCTTGCGTATATTAAAATATATTTGTATGAAATAATAGGTTAGAAACTTATTTTTCTTAGAAATGTGTACCGTAGTTAGAGATGATCTTTAAAACTTTCTTAACACAAAGAATGTTTTCCTATTTATCTCCTTTAATAGTATTTTATACTTGATTTCCTTTATATTAATATAATTTTTTATAGGGAGCACTCTCTATTTCAAACACCCCCGAATTTCTTATATTTTCTAAATGTTTGTTTCTTTTTTTTTTGGCTCTCTGGTATCTGGTATCAGGCGTCTAACATGTGCCGGGCGAGTGTCTGCGACTGAGGCAGCGGCAAGAGGAAGACGGAATTCTCTTTCATTATGTTTTATTTTTGGTTTTTTATTATTAAGTTAATAAACTTTTGGCACACCCCGCCGGCACCTCGGTATCCCCCCGGGCGATTCCACCAGACCAGATAAGATTCATTCACGACGCAGGCAAGAAGACTCCAATGGCACACTGAACCTTCCTATGGGGGGATTGGGAAAGGTTTTTTCCTTTCGTACGGCGAGATTGCGTTCCATTGGGGAGCAGTGCTAAAAGGCGCTATTCACGATTTGCATGCGTGATTGAGAGGAGTGGGCTATAAATATACACATGTTCGATTTCTGGCTGCATGCGTAATAGAGTCCCGTCCCGGACCGATAAGACCCATGTTGTGTGACTCGTGGAATGCGAAAATGTGACGTATGTGAGGCGGGACAATAGCCCACCAGGGTTCCAGAGATTACAAGATCTGATCAGTGAGTTCAGTGGAAAAGTTTTGACCCAGCCCCACTGAGATACCAAAAGAAAGGTCGCAAAAAGTTTAGATATAAAAGAGAAAATTTCGGACCATTTTTTTTGCCAAAACGAGCTGCCATAAAACTTGATAATCATGACTTGAATAAAACACATAAGTATCTAGGTTTATGCTCGCGGTAGCAAAGGCTAAACAAGTGTTGGAATAAAGATAAAAGGATAATTGTTTTAAGATATGATGATTGCTCGTGGCAATATTTCTCTATATATTGTTTCTTCATTGAACTAAGTTAAAAACTGATAAAGTTTTCATATAGGCCCCGGAATCGGTCTAATCTATCTCTCTTTTCGATTGACAAATGGCCATTTCCTTTCACATTTCCGCCGTTCTCCTTGCATAACTTTCCGAAATACGTCAGACCCATAGAATGCTATTTTCAGAGTACAGAATAATGACAGCCAAACAGATACATATACTTTATCTATATACATCTCCGCAATGTCGTTCGGAACAGAAATTCCATTGGAATTATCGATCACGTGTCGAAAGGTAATTACAAATCATTGTTGTGACAATTTGTTAATAGGAATAATTACCGAAGCCATAGAAAGTGGAGACACCCTGTGTTCCAGGGACCTGAAAGCGCAGACTCTGGCCTCGCAGTCATCGTAAATATTTAGACTTCCACTTGAGCGGATAGCAAGACGAGAAAAAAAAAACAATCCAATATGGCAAACAAGTCTGCAGACTACCAGATTAGAATAGATCGGAGATCGGAGAGGAGGCCAGAAGATACGGGGAGAGATATAGTCAGCACCTCCATTGCGTTGGCTCAAAGTCCGAAACGCGCCGGCCGCGTGTGGCCCACATCTACAGAGAGCCAGCCCCGATATATGTATGTGCACATCTATAGATACTACCTATCCCCTGTGATATATATTTATTTATAATGTAAACAAGCGCAGGCAACAAGTTTCAATAACCCCGAAGCCGAAATAAATAAATAAATTATGCGTCGACAACATTGCGTGTGGTTAGTTTGCGATTAGCGATGGGGCATGTCACGAGGCCATTATCGAGGATAATCGGAGGTCCTAATGGGTGCCAGGCTCTGGAACATCACCGCCGTACAATGGAAAAGTCATTAGCCAAAGCGAAACCTTCTTCCGTGCCCCAATCTCAAATCACTAAAGAAACCAACTCCGGTAGCCACCGTCGCTATAAAATGTTTGTGCCAGCGATTTACGATACGATATAGGCCAGAAATTAGAGGGGGGAGCCATCGGTGGGGGCGGTTCTATTGCCATTATTAATGCGCATTATCTGACCCGGCTGGGGGCTTATCAGGTGGTCGGTCGGGACCAACTTTATTGGTACCCCTATTGTTTTATGGCCTCCAACCTGTGCACTTGAGTCAGCTGTGCAAAGTTTGTGCGCCGATTCCGCGGGGGGAATTCCGATAGGGATCTTCTCAATTGCTTTAAAAATAGTTACAATTTGTTTTCATTATCGCCCGGTCGATTGTTTAATTAGAGATTCCCCCGAGACGTCTTGCGGTTTTGTGTTTTTATTGCGCTTTGGAATTACGTAAAAGTAATTACAATTATGCGAACTTTTTTATCTACACCTACAGTGGGCGCCAGGGCATTAAGAGGGCTGATAATTAACCTTGTTCAGTAACCCCTCTAATAACGAAATGAGTCGAATGGCTGATAACTTACACTGACTTTGATTGGACGACAAAGATCAATATGCCGTTATTAAACTTTTGAAACTTACTGTACTGCTTATTAGTGACTTGGGTCAGATATTTAAGTAACTAATTAAACTTGAAGTCTTGAAGGTCCCTAAGTTCTATGTATATCCGGGAAGTGCTAACAAACCAGCAATTAGCACTCGCTTCTTAAATTCTATAACTTTGAGTGTAATTAATAAACATATCGAACAACTCTGTAAATATTAGAGGGAGCTCGATACATCAGAATCTTTGTCAGATTTCTGATTATCCGCGAATTTCTATATGACACCCCCAAGACGTATACAAAGAAATAATTGAAAGTTTGACACTTTTCAGTAGACATAACATAAAAATATGATTGCTTATTGGAAAGGCTTTACGTTCCCGTGTTTATTTTCTCCATAAATTCCTGTCAGCCACCAGAAAATTATCGCAGCTGTTTGCTATTTATGGCATAGGTGCGGACTGCTCCCCACAGCCCCGGGACCTCTCCAATTAAGAGCCGACTACAGTTTGCAGTCAATAAACAAGCAACGTCGCAATTTACATTAGTTTTCAATGACCGTATCTGGCTGGGATCGGTTGCACTTTTGGGGTAGGTTGTCCGGCCCTTCCAGAGCCCCTTTCTCCACCGTACCGGCAGAGTTATGTAAACAGAATGCAAGTAAATTGAAGCGGGGAGCTGATTCACCCAGCGGGCTATCGGGGCTTGAGTTCCGAGTTCTCCGTTCAGGGTGCTTATGTTTATCTTTTTCCGTAATAGACCTCGGGACCGAGCTTATCAGCGCTGAACTATAGGTAATCCTGGCAATGGGAAATCGATCAAGGTACAACCTTAATTGTAAGAAGTCAAACTTAAAGTTAGCTTTCTTTCTTTCTGGTTTTTTAACCTCCTGTTTTTTAGTTATATGGATTTTGGTTGTCAATCGAAGTAACTAAGAACAATATAGATTAGTCTTCCAACCATTTAATAAATTACCATTTATGAAAATGTAACTTTGCAAGCTATTCTTCTGCAAACTAAAAAAAAAAAAAAAAGTTATTTTGCTTTTATTAAATTAAAAATACTATTTTTTTGTGAAGAAGTCTTGAATTCTACACTAGGGAACCCTATTCAAGGGAATACTAGTATGCGATGTTACCGTAATTGCTTTGGGCACTTGCTTTGATTCCCTCCACTGCTCCCTAACTGCTCACCCGATATAGAGGCTGCGACGCAATTGAAAAGTTTTCCGTTTGGAAAATCACTGAACCATTAAACCAAACTTGCGGCGCCACCTTATTTCAACCGCAACCGCAGAATATATCAGATTTCAAAGGGGGAGGTAATAAGGAATGGCTGCGAAGGCATGACCATTAATGTGCAAAATGTTGAGACATTCCACGGTTGCTTTCTTTTTCATCTCCAGCTATCCGTGATAAGCTTAAAGAGGGCTTTAAACGCACTTAGCCGTACGAGGGGGCTTAGTTCACACTTTCGGGAAAATCTTGCACAATCTCTCAAGTCCTGTGTCTATTGTATCTTATTTGCTCACTCAATTTCGCACAATCCTTTTTAAGTGCTTGAACACACTCACAAACACAGACGAAATGGGTAATAAAACAAAGGCAAGAACGTTATCCTTTAAATTGAAGTGCAATTGTACTGCGAAAGCCTTTCTCTCTTTGCGGCAAACTAGGAAACGCCGTGCTGATTACATAACGGTTATGTCAGGAGAGCAAAAGCCTCAGAGACAAAGAGTGAGAGAAAGAGAGTGGGTGGGCGAGAGAGCGAGCTCGGAAGCTGCCACCCACGCAGAGAGAAAGTGTAAATGTCAAAGGGCAGTGACGCAGTAAGGCAAACATTTTTCAACTACTGCACGAAAAATAAATATACGGTCATATAATCGGATGAATTCATTTTAAAGTTTTAAATTAATAATTCAATGTTTCGATAAAATTAATTGCCTACTTGTCGGCGTCTGCCCACTACTTACAAGTATAATATTAAATGCTTCAATAAGTGTAATAATAAACATTTAAGTTAGTAAGTCGATCGAATTTCATTAAAATATTCTTTTCCTACATTTGTTTAAAAAAAATTAATATTAAGGTTCACTTTAAAATTAGTGAGAAATGAATATCGTAACCATACTTTCCTCAGTGTAGCATGAAAAGGATGCTCCAAAACAAATACACACAGTGGCTATCATTAATTTTGATGCGACCATTAGGAAAAACAATTTGCGGCAATCGCTTGGCCGCAGCTTTTCAGCCACCACTGTTCCCGACTAGAGGGAGATGGATGGTTGGCAATGGAGAAGAAATCACTGCCATGGCCCTTTAGAGCACTGCGAAGCAGCGAAGAGAGGCGCGGTGCGGAGCTAACCTTACTCTGACCTTGAAGCGGAGCGAAGATCTGGTCTGCATCGCACATGCCTGCAGTATAAGAACGGGGGCTGGAAAGAGGCGAAAAGGGGCGGGAAATAGCGAAACAAGATTCACGAATGAAGCTCAGGCCATAAAATAGTCAACGAGCAGGGGGGAAAGAAGAGGTAGAAACAGGGGGTGGAGAGCAAACGAGGAGAGACTTCACAGCGGCAGGAACAGAAACAAGAACAAGAACGAGCGGCTTGCGGCAGGGCGGCAAACATCGCTGTCACACTGCCGGTCAATTAGATTGTGCCAGCTTATTTAAAACCTTACCACACATTAAAAAAAATTAAGTAAAAAAACACAAAAATACAAAAAAAAAAAACATATACATTTTGTAATTAATTAGTTTTAAAAATATAAACCAATTATTTTTGAATACATATATTAAATATGTTTATCTAGAACAATTTCCTAATTTTTATATTTGTTTACAGCCAAACACTGACTTTGAACGTCACTAAAATAAGTCACAAATCAATTTGAACGATAAAAATACTTAGTACCGGAAAATGTAAGGGCTAAGTGTTTTCATTTTTTTGCTCTAAGACAGCTTTTAATTACATTCACTGCATAAATAACGCATATGCCAACACTTTGCAAAACGGTCTATTAAACACTGCTGTTTATTATTACTTTTATGTGTTCATAAATCAGTTGCCCAAACGACTCTTAGTTTTGTGCCCCCTACTGTAATTAGTGGTGTGGGAGCGAAGCTCTCCCTACTTCTTCCTGCTCTCTTGCTCTTCTTCTTCCAGTACTCCCGCCTGCTGTCTGTTTGCGAGTGTATAAGTGCGCCATGTAAAATTTATCGATTTTCCAGTGAAACTCCTACGGGAAATGGGGTGGGAGAGGGAGACAGAGGGAACTGGAGGGAGGGAGCCCGGAAACCCTTATCTCTTTTCCGTATTACGGTTTTCTTATTCCCCAACTATTTGTAAATATATCAAGCACGCTACAATCGTACATGTGTGTCTGTAAGTGTGGGTAAAATAATTTGCATATCACATTATTCTAAGCCACGAATTTCGCATTTTTGTTTTCATTTACTTTGAACTCTGCTGATAAAATGCTTCACTTTTCACCGACTATCGACTTTTGCGCTTTCCACAAAAAACCGAAAACTTGAAAGTTTTTCACTTTTCCACTTGCTTTTAGCACACTTCCACTTAAACTTCGATTTGGATTTTATTTTATTTGCTGCGTTTTCCGCGTGCTCAGAATACGTGCGATTCCTTTTAGAGACCGAAAGAGAATGAGCGAATAGGACGAAAATCGCGACTATCCCCCAAAAGAGAGAGCAATAAAGAGTGGAGCAGACATGGGAGAGCTAGAACGTGAAATGTACGTTTGTTTCATTTAACATATTGTTTCTGTCAAATGAGCTTTTTATATATAAATATATTTATGTAGACTTAATTATTTATTATTTATTTTGAAATAAAAAGAAATTATGGGGCAGCTTCTTTTTTTTAATTCCGGTAAATACCGTTACAAGATGTTCAGTGTCAAAAGCTACTTGAAAGCCTTTTAGTATATTTCTGTTGCATCTCCGTCTTTCTCGATAGTTATTCCCTGCCTTGCCATCCCTGAACCCAGAAGCTATCGATATAGCCGTTCATTATATGTCATCGATAGTTGAAATCGGAGAGGGTTTCACATACCTAATTCACATGTGCCGGCAGCAGAACTTCAGATAAAACAAAAAGTATTTTGATCGAATCTTCCAGAAATCGAACGAATTTTATTTCTTAGAAGTACAAAAACGCAACAGCATGTCTAACGAAGAAGGACTCTACGACAATATATTGCTGGCCGTGGCAGAGAAGCACCGCGGCGGCGTGCCTGAGGTAAGAATAACAAAGACTCAACTCCTTTGTGCCTGAAATTTGAATTAATCATTCCTTTTGGTTCATAGTTCCTCGGCACCCTGGCCAGTTTCCTGCGCCGCAAGACCGACTTCTTCACGGGCGCCAAGCAAGCCGAGTGGGAGAAGCTCCTGCTAGGTGTTTTCAAAAAGGAATCTGAGCTGGCAATCAGCGCGCACCAGGAGAAGGTGAAGTCGCGCGAAGCTGCCCAGAAGGTCAAGGATGAGAAGGAGCGCGCGGCCCGGGAGGCTCGTCAAAAGGAGATTGACGATAACAAAATATGTGATATCACCGATGAGGAGGCTGCTGCCATCATCAAGGAGGAGGAAAACAAGTAAGCTGACAGACAGTTTTGTATACCTTTTTTGACTGAGCAAGAAGCTGTCTTCGTTATCGGTTACTTTCACAACCAACATATTGAAATATTGCCTGATGGAGCTTCCTTTGAGCAATATTTCGAAAATTTCTAGAGTAGTGCCAATTCAGTATTAATAGAAATAGTAAAACGCTCAACCAAAATTGAACTTATGGCCCAAAAACCGTAAAAATATAAACTTCAACTTGCTTTCAATCAGAGGAATCGGTATAATTAGGCTATAAATTATGTTTTCTATTAACGATTTCTCAATGTTTCTTCTACAGAAAACGACAGCAGCTGCTAGATAGTGCTAGCGGAGAGCCAGCTGCCTCGAATCGCGATGACATTTCCAAGCCCATTGAAAACGTGGACGACGAGACCGAGAAGGGCGAGGTGGGCAAGCTGCAGCCCAATGCTGGCAACGGCTGCAACTTGGACAAGTACAATTGGACACAGACACTGCCGGAGGTGGAGGTGAGTCCCTGTTAAGGGTAGTGCTTGGACCCAATGAACTAAAGGGACCTAGTGAGGTGTTGTCATGGTTATAGATTAGTTAGAAGTGTTGCCAAGCTCTAAGTCTTGGAGTAATGTTCAAAAATCAATAGCATTTAGGTTTTCTTAGCAAGTATCAATTAGAATTTTGTGCAAAATTGAGGCAACTTGGGAATAGTGCCAAAAAATAACTTTTACGTTTTGTTTTTCCACCAAGAGCGGGTTTTGCTTCTTAAAACATACCTATCGCTGGTTGCTAAGGCTGCGCTCATAGCTGCGAAACCCCCAAAAAGTTATTGACCCCTCGATACAGGTGATTGTGAGTCACTCTCCCCTTTCGTGTACAATGTAGAAAATTCACTTTATTAAACATATCACAGGGATAAATAACTTAGGTGGTAAACCAGAAAATACAGCTTTTACTATCATCCGATCCCAGATCCAGATACAGATCTACTAGTTCCTCGTATGTTTCTCTGTCTCCGTAGCATAGGGCGCTTAATACTAACGAAATTTCCCTTCAGCTTCGACTGACTCGTCTCCAGCTTCGATTCTTACTCCTCCAATCCAAACATAATCGTTTAATAAATAGCTTACACAACTAGCGCCAAGACGACGACACGATAACAATAATAATATTAATAATAATAATAATAATTGGGGGACAAAGACAATACAATAAATAATAAGCTAATTGGGCTAGGCAGACAGGATTGAACATTAGCTCTTGGGCATGTCGCGGGCGCGCACTAAAAGAAAGGAAAAAATACGAATTAAAACAAAGTTCTAGGCATTTAGTTTAGTTTGGGGAACTTACTCTCCAGCGCATAGACCATGCCCATGATGAGCAGCATGAAGATGGTGCTCATGCTGACAATCAAGACGGTGACCTGGCGCCCACGATCGCAGAGGCCACGCTTCGGTTTCTTGGGCGGACCGCCCTCACCGTTGACCATGGTGAAGTGCATGGAGCTGGCAATGGACACGGTGTCCAGGTCTTTGGTTTTAATGTACTGCAAATTGGGATCTGCCTCGGCATCGCCAGCCTGCTGCTGGCCATCGATGGCGATCACCGCATCCTTGCCGTTGCTAGATGCCAGCGCCAAATTCGCATTGTAGTTGGACGACGATGGATTGCTGGAGGGCTGGATCAGCATCTTGTTTTGTCGCTCCTGCTTCTTGTGGATCTCCGCGAACCGTTCCAGATTCGCTGCCGTCAGCAGCAGTGAGCCGGAAGCGGCGCTCTGTTAGGAGAAGAGAATGTCCATTGAGTCATGCTGCTGTTACTCTCCAGTGGGGCTATCCGGATTCGGCGGCCTGCGTGGGCTCGTCTTACTCACCCGCGTGCTGTTGTTGCTGTCGCTCGATCCCTGCGAGCTTCTCGATCCCCTCTTGGCAGCCGCCAGTACTGCCGCCGCCGCTGCCGCGGTCACAGCGGCACTTGTCGAGGAGCTGGTGCTGTTGTTGGTGATGTTGCTGTTGCTGGGCAGGCTGCGTTGGTTTAGAGTGGGCGGATTCGAGTGCGATTTGTTCGAGGACTTGGACGAACTGGCCGAACTGATGGCCGAGCTCGAGGAGGAGGCCAGCGAGGCGCGGGGAATGTGCCAATAGTCCTGCATCTGTAAGGATAGGGTAGATAGCTTGTTAGTTTTGTTTGTGGGAACTGAATGAAGTGAATTTGTTTAAACTATATTTAAATATTTAGGGGGAAACCTAGTGATCGCTTTGTTTAGAAAAGTTTAAGCCATACTTTTGGGGGACCTGCTTAAATCTAGATTCAGACGTTTGGTTTTAAGATAGGTTGGTTTAGGATAGGATTGTTTGAGATCGTATATTATGTTTAGGTTCTTTAAATTGGTCTCAAAATGTAAAGTTAATTATTGATTATAGAAGATCTGGAATATTTAATACTGCAAATATTTTCTTTGCAAATATTACATAAGTAATTACGTTTATCTCACACCTTCAGTAAATAGTGAAAAGTATTTAGAGTCTAATTAGCACCAAGCACGCAAACACTGGTGACGCTCTTCTCGCATTATTAAGTTTAAACAACACTCTGCTAATACAACCCTTAACTTTTATAACATTAATTATGCCAACCTTGTTTTATAAGTATTTTTTATTTTATTGAGTAGTGCACTTTAAATAAATATTAGGGCCAGGCACATTCTGTTAGTGTAAAACTGAGCTCTCCTTCGCCTGGAAGCCCTGTGATCTGATCATGTCACGAGCTCGTACATCCGCCTGCTCTACAATATAATTTTTTTTTTTGGCCACACATCTAAGTCTTCCCTGTTCTTGGCTCCTCCTCCGCCTCTACTCTCTTCCTGCCACTTTTGGCTGTGCTAGCGTCAGAAGAAATACAACAAAAATGTCAAAATTAAGAAACCTGAACTTTCCAGTTGTCTTTGGGCCTTTGGGTTCTCTTTGTTTTGCATTTGGCTTGTTGGCAACTTGTTTGATATTTATGGTCTCTGGTCTTGGTTTGGCTAAAAGCCTGATTTGTATTTATTATTAATTCGGTTAGTGGTTGTTGTTGCGACAGTGTTTGTTACTTTTGGGCAGGCTTTTGTCGTGGCCTTTCTCTCGAAATGGCTCCGGCGATTGTTTGGCTTTGACGTAATTGAGGCAATCAATTGTTCTTGATTCTATAAAATCAATTTGCCGGAATACAAAAGCTGCAATTCGAGTTTGTGCCTCTTGTTTGACTTTGCAGCTTGATTCGTTTTCGGCTGACTTTTCTGTGTGTTTTGTGTGCTTTTTGTCTTACACGGCACAGAAGTTAATAAATTTGTTCGCCGCCGCTTCTTGCGTTTTATTTATTGTAAATATTATTTAGGCATGCGGAAGTCTTATCACTCTTTATTTGATTCAACTTGATTGGCCAGTTTTCGATTTGTTTTTTCTCCCGCCGTATTTATTTTTGAGTCTGTTACTTTACTTACTTTTTGTGCGTTTTGTTGGCTTTGTTAATTTGCTTCTCGGCTCCCGGGGGGATTTGTTTGATTATTACAGCAATTTATCACACACACAATTTAAGGTAATTAGTAAGTATATCACAATCTGGAGTATTTATACGCAGAGTCTCGCTCCGGTTGTCAGTCTCTGGTTCGGTTCTTAATTGGGCTTTTTACGACACGTCTTAAAAACGAATTTTAATTTAAGCGTATTCAAATGCGGCTCCTCGCGAAACACTCAGCTGTTCTGGCTGCTGTTGGGGATACCGTCTCTTGACTTGTGCAACTTCCTCCGATCGTATCTCTCAGTCAGAAGACGCGTCTTCTGCTCGCAGCGAAGAATTCTTCTTGTGAGTGCGCGTGTCGCCAAAAACAGAACCGATCTAAACGGCCTCAAGAATCGAACTGAGGCGAGCTTAGCGGATAAGTCGCTCTGCTCACCTGAGTTCTGCCCACCTGAGCGGTGCCGTCGCTGCCTGCGCCGCTGCCTCGGTCGGCGTCGATGCGCAAACCTTTTGCGAGTGTAAGTGTTTGTTGTTTTTGCTGGCTTTCTTGCCGGATTTCGCATGTCATAACATTAGTACGGTTCTCAATTTGTGTGTTGCCACTGCCACAGTAGTTGCTCGTAAATTATAGACAATTCTAATTACAGAGAACGTATGGGATTTGTTTCAGGGTTCTATTTAACGTTATTCAAGGTAATTTCATGGTTTAGACTGGGCTTGGAAGACGTTCATCATTTTTATTATTATATATTTGATAGAAAGATGTTCATTATAAGATAAACCAGAGGTACTAGTAAGATTTATTATTATATTATTAGTAAGTTGAAAGCGAAAAGAAACTGAATATTTCCAGTATATTTCTTAGGTAATAAATAGGGGTTTATGGTTAATTTTAAAGGTAGTTCGTTAAATATATTCTTATTATTAAATATATAAGATTTAACGTATCAATAATGTAAATTTGTGCAAAGAAATCTATTAATTCAAGATATACCCCTCCGTATCATCGGATTTACTGCTAGCTTTGCACTAAAATTCCCAACTGGGAATTCAGAGCGTTGAGCTTTTCAGAAAATAAATAATAATCCAAGATTTTGAACAATATTTTCAGCTTCCATTTTCTGCTTATCTGGATCAGAATAAACAAAAACCCATAGGATATTTTGTAAACTTTTGCGGAAATATTTGTTTCTTTGTTTCTGAAATATTTACTTAATTTAAAATTAAACAGCATGAAGCCAGTATGATTAGGCTTATTCTTTGACTTCATATTAGCTCTAATATGTATTTCTTTAATTTAAATCTCAATAACATCACACTCGCTGATGTACTAATTCATGAGCTTCTGTTACCTCTAAGATTTCTTTATCTTTAATATGATGGCTTATTGTTCTTTATAAATAATAATAATGTATTAATTGTCTTTACCTTCTAATTAATTTTTATTGACTTTCTTCCTATGCCACTCAGAGTTTCCACGTTACCAGAGACCACTGTACTTGTATCTATTTATACAGCTCTGGACGAATGGCAACTTTTCTCCCTCGGTTCTTTTGTTTTGCCTCGCTTATGTTTGATGGGGCTGACTTTGCCGGCTTTGATGTTTGGCTTGGTGCTCGCCTTGATCAGCTCATCTGTGGATTTGCCTACTTTCTTTCGGGCATTTTTTTCTCGGCTCTTTTGCCCGCCCTTTTTGCTCATTAAGTTGCAATTGGTTTTGCTTTTTTTGTGGGTATTTCTGAGCCTCTTCAGTGAAGGGCCCTTGGTGGTCTTGTGCCGTGTGGGCGTCTTCTTCTAGATCCGTTTCGGCGGCCCAGAAATTGGAGTTTGATTGCGGGAAAACCCTAATTCTAATTTAATGTTGAGCATAATTAAGGGCAAACCTTGACCAGCTTACACACTCTCGGGTCACTCCGCCCTTTCGGTGTAGTACCTGGAGTGGGGCTTCCATGGCCCATTAATGTTTGATTAATACGTCTTTCGTTATTAAATCAACGGTTTACGGTCTTATAAATAATATGGCCATTATTTAAATGGTTATTTCGGCTTTTAGGCGAGTCTATTTTTGGCTAATTTCGAATTCTAAGAAAGCATTTAACGTCAATGATCCACACAAAAGCCTTATATCAACACACACGATTGGAGATGCAAAAATGGAATTTATCGATTAATTAATATGAAATTTGAAACATGATCGGCGAAGTCAAATCAAGTTTCCCTTTACACTCTGTAGTAGATATATAATATAAATCACGGCAAACATGTTTACAAAATTCTCGTTGAAAAGCATTGAATTCTGAGATCGACCTTTTTCGAATCTCTAAAATCTGAAATCTTTTGTTGAGTCAATATGAAAATACCCACTTTATCAGTGAGTCACCGCTAGAAGCTGATTTTCATTAATAAATTATAGTTTCTTGAATAATCCCGCGGTGTTTGCGTTTCTCTTGGGAGGAATTTGTTAAACAAATTGCCGAAAATCCCCAGAAGACGTCTTATTATTGTTATTTGTTTGTTTTTTTCTCGCTGATCCTAGCCCCGGATTCGATAGTTGTTTTTTCCAACCGAAATCCAGCACTGATCTCATATTAATATATCATTTTACTTTCGAGAATTGCTTCGGCAAACAGCGAAGCCGAAGATTGCCAACATTTCTATTACAGATTTATTTGCTTTGGGGCTTAAATCGGAGAGCTCCATCTGTCATTTTGGCCGGAGCTCTTGCCTCGGAAGCCAGGGCCCAGCAAGTGTTTCTAATTTTTTGTGGCTCCGTCTGTCGAGCATCTTGTTATCACCTTTTAAGTGAGACAAGTGAGTGGCCTGCCGCCTGTATTTTGTGTTTTTTGTGTTTTTATTCTTTCTGCTGCTTGGGGTATACTCGGGTGCCCTGGTATGGGTGAAGTGCGGCCGATTTAATCAGCGGGGAGTTGACAAAGATTACCTGACACGGCCAGTTACCAGAGCACCGGAGTGCCGGAGCAGTGGCAATGGACTCCGAATCGCATTAACAGGGGAAATAAGCAGAATAAAACCGAAAGAGTTTCTCGAGTGGCGAAGATTGAGGGACGTGGCCACTCGAGGAGATGGGATGACGGCCAAACACTTGCTATAGAGAGCCGTACCGAACCGTACCGAACCGATCCGAGACATTCCCCCAAATAGAATCAACAACATTCACCACACACAAAAACTAAAACCCAAGACAAACGCAGATGTGTTTTGTTTTTTTTTTTATGCATATAATTAAGAATGCAAAATAGTCTCGCCAGTGACGCCGACGGATGGGTCTTGCGTGCCCAGCGATTTCTGTTCCATTTTGGGTGACAACAATTGGGATTAAAAAAGCGTTGAATTGATAATTTGATCGCGGTAAACGGGGAAATCCCTTGGAGCCATCCCCAGATAGAGCCGTTGACGTATGCCACGCTTATTTAAAGAGAGCCTCGGGGCCCATACAGCATCTTCATCTCTATATCCATTGATTGCCGCTATTAAAGCTTAATTTTCGCATATAGAAAACAACGCTTTGGGTATGCAAACAATTTATCGGTTTGCTGCCTTCAGGGGGCTGAGTTAGAGCTTCTAACTAACTAACGTTCTTCTCCCCCCGAAAACCATGCGAAATTCCTAAGAGCTTGACTCACTCGGTGGATGCCAAGCGGAAACACGAAATAAATGTCTTATTGATATCTCATCACGTAACAGAGTCTTACGCTTGGGTCTGTATACACTCGAGATTATATTGCCGCCTTTGAACAGCTTCTAATTGCGGGTTATGTGAACGCAAACGCAACTGATCTTTTATTTGTCCGTTTCACACCTGTTTAGCTTATAAAACCCCTCTTAATGGGCTCCTACCTATAAATCAAAGGCAAAAGTCAACTTTGGTGGGGCTTAATATCGTGTGGAAACGATGTGTGAACAAAGAATTCAACCTGACAAAAGCCCCTTGGTAAATTAGCCGCTTTTAAGAAACATTTTGTTCGGTTTCCTGGTCGAGCATATATTTTGTTATTGAGATCAGGTCACTCAATAGTTCCAGCATTGATTTATTCTGGCTGTGAGTTTCCAAGAATCTGGTCCAACTTTGGTGGGAATACTTTGATTTTGGAAATTTATGAACACTTTCTTGTGGTTCAAGTTGTCTTGACTCCGCAGGGAACCTATATTTGTTATCACCTAAACCCATCACATAAACCCACAAATTATCTCCAAATTACCCAAATTAGTAAGATGTTAAATAACTCGCTTGAGATATACAAAGATCGAATATCTTGTTCTGGGCTTAATTACCACTAAACTACTGTGTTCTGGAGGCTTTTTTACAATTTTAGTTGTATTTAATTTATGGAAAAACCATTCACGTTGACAGTTTCAGCTTGAAAAGATCTCGTTTCTCACAGCTACGATCATTATATGGGATATCCCCTAAAAAAATATAAAGGTTTGACTAGGTTAACCGGATAAAGCTTTCAAACACAATTTGTTTTGTAATCCGCTTATGGCGCAAATAAATAAATAAATGGCTACCAGATCGATCTCTCAAATCTCATTTACCATGCAAATGTCAATACGGATTCTATTGTAGCCACTCGAGAGCTCATTGTATCTGCGTCTGCTTTTTTGGGGGGCGACGAAGCGGAGTTGAGCGCCCGCCGTTCCCAATGGGAACTAGTTTGGTGGCAACGTTCTAATCAGATTTAAAGGCAAAACAATTCTAAATGGAAAGGAATAAAAAATACAAATAAAAAACATCATTTGCCACGCTCGATTTCGACTCCATCTCCCTCTGCCTTGGGATGTTTCGGCACTCTACTCCACTTCTGGCCACAAATAAGTCAAGTTTAAGCCGCTTTTAATGAGCATACAGTAGCACATCGCAAACGGGGAAAACGGGGTTGTGTTTTAAAAAGATTTACTTCAATTTCATTGTATTAAATATTTATTATTGTATTCAATATTTATTTTGAAGGAGATTTTTAAACCTTTATTTAAAGTATATATTTATATCTACATATTTTATGCAGAGGATTTCATAGATGTTTGACAGGTTTTTTTTTTATTAACTTATTTGAGAATGAAACCTATTCCAACAAACTAGTTCTATACCTAAATTTGAGGGAAACTTTTAAAAACTAGGCTCTGAATCTCAAACTTTTGGTCCATCAATGAAGCCTGACCTTAGTTTCTTGGGAACAACGTTAAAGAATACGGCGATTAAATCAACAAAATATAATTTAATATTTAACCCCCTTGAAAAATATAAAATTCTAAAAGAATAGGCTCTAAAGCTGAAAATTGTTAGTGAATTACTGTACCATAGTTTCTGAGATAACTTAGCTGTTTTTTTTTTATTCTAAAAACATTTTTTAAATCCCATGAATTTCTTTAAAGTTATTTTGTTTGTTCTTATATCTATTTTGCAAGGCAGACTCCTAATTCATCCTTTTGTGAGTCTTCACTGCACTCTGCAACGTAGTTTTATAGAGAACTCACCAGATTTTTTGCTGTTAGCATTATCATGGAACATAAAGAATTTACCAATTGTTAAAATCTCAAAAATCTTAAAACTAAGACTCCCTCTAGTCCCCACCTGTGACTGCTCACTGTACTCTACGCCTCAGTTTCTTGGGCGACTCAGCTGTTTTTTGGCTCGCTGATAACATTATCGAATACAAAACACTCGGCACACACTTATAAACACTCGACTCCATCAACGAAGCTAGACTTTTGGTTGTTTTTGTTTTTCTATTTTGCTTAAATGGACGCTGGTTTGTTGTTCCTACGCTACTTTGGTCGGAGGAGACCGTTGTCTGTGGCTGTTGTTGGGGCCGTTCTTTTTTCCTATTTAAATTTTTTCGGTGGTGCCTGGCACCGGATCGCATCTTTTAGCATAAATTATACTCGGCTAGATATTTAAAGAAAATGAAATGCTGTTCAAGTTTTATAGAATTAATCAGGCAGAAGCAATAACAACATATCGCGCGATTAAAACGGCAGCAGACAGAGATGTCTTTCACTTTGCAGACTGTGGGAGAGTGGTTGAGGGGCCGCGGCGGTCGCAAATTAGTTCGAAAAACTCTGGAGATTTGAATGATCGATTGACTGGTTGCCGATTTAACGTGCAGCATCTCAGCATTAGGCCAGCCCGCGGCATTTGCATAAAATCGCCCACCGCCTGACGACGAACCGTCTGCGAGTCCGCGCTCTCACCTGGATAAGTGTGCCATGTCTCGTGCTTGATATTTCGTATATATCTCTTCTTTTTCTTCTTTTTTATTCCTGCTGCCGTCGTCGCAGCCATCAATATTGGTTATTATTCATTAATTCATTCACGACGACACCTTCTTTATGGGGCTGCCGCTTCTCTGAACCCAATGGCGGCGAACTCTGACTTTGACTGGCAGTGACTCTTCAGCTTTGTGTGTTTACCTTTCGGCTGCTGGCTGTGGCACAGCTTCATTTCGTGCCTCTATTGTTTTTCCCCCAGCAGCAGCATTTGCATGTGTGACCCACCTGTCGAGGTGCCTTAATGGCCGTAGGTGTGTGCTAGTCTCCCTCTTGTCTGCCGATTTTTGATTTGTGTAAATTTCCTAGTTTCGAACATGGTGTTCTTTTCCGTCTGCTGCCATTTGCATAACCTTCGGCGAATGCAGAATGGGTTTTTGCTTTTAAAGTCCCTTGAGAAAGCCGCCGGCATTGTCTTTACATTTACTTAATTAACTTTTCAAAAATTCAAACCTAAAAAATACGTGCAAACCTTCACATTTAGGCCTTTTTACAATCAAAAACCCTTGAGGAACTTGCTTTCATTTTATGTTTACTTAATCAACATTATATATACAAAGTAATCACCTTTAAAGGCATATAATACATTAAACAAAAGGTTCTCCTTTACAATACAATCTAGGATTCGTGTGTCTTAAAATCATTAAAATATTGAAAATTAAATAATAATAAATCAATAAAAAAACGGTACTTTCTGTCCTAGAAAGAGAGAAAATCAATAAATGCAATGTATCCCCGCTCTGTTTATTTGTTTATTATTCATCTTTACATTCATTATGAATGATAATTATATTAAGAAATAAATTATGAATACCCTTTGGTTACAGTAATTGTAGTCTAAATACCTAAAGGTTTCCTCGTTATTCATGGATTAAAGGTAGAAAAATCATTTTTATTCAAAATTTAATACGTATAATATAGAAAAACAATTTTTTCTAACTATCCAAGAGACTATTCTTTCAATTAATTACAACCAGTAATGTTTCTTTTTATTACTTTTTTTTTTAAATATTTTTAATGATTAATTTATATTTCTCCAGGTGAAGGGTAAATAATTGAATCAGTTCTTTTTCCTATTCGATTTCTTTAACTCATTAATTTGCAAAGTAAGTGGACCATTTTGCTCAAATTATTCGCACATATCTGGGGCTAAATGGCACAGAGTTTTTTTTATCTTTTTGCTGTTGCCAAGCGCAAGTGCCCACGTATCCGCAGATTTAAGATTGAGACTCTTTCTAGTGCTATTTCTGTGTTGCTGCCTTACATCCGCGTACAATTCAGCGTTTCCAATTGACATCCGCTTCAGTTTCAGCTTTTGACACATTTTTTTGGTCACGGCGATCGCTGGGTGATGATGAAGACGATGCCACCCACATGGGCCCCCAAAGATCGGTGATCCGTGATCGCTGATCGCTGAGCTACTGTTGACACGAGCCGCGTGCTGCTCCGCGGAGAAGAATCGTTTCGGAGCTCGGAGTGGCTGCCACCTTGGCTGGCTGCCCACACGAGCGGCGTGGAGACTCCACTGTGGTCGCTGTGGAAAGCGTCCTTGGTCGGATGCTGCGGCGTCGTCGTCGTGAGACTTAAATTAAAGGGGCTCACCCCTACCCCCCTCATTGTTTCTGCCGCTCGAGCCGCTCGCTAATTGATTGCACAGCCAGTTGTCTAATAACTCTGGCTTTAATTATGCTGCGAGCTAATGGGAAAGGTGTTAATGTATGCATGTATCCGTGCGATTTATAATTAATGGCCAGCCGTGGCATATAATTCTAGACGCCAGTGTAATTGCTGTGAACTTGGCCAGGCCAGCTATGCCAAGCCGAGCCGAACCAAGCCACAAGCCGCATAAATAACTCCATCGCCTCTTTAGGCAACCTGCAACCTGTTGAGCGACATTCCCAACATCTTCGCCTCCATCAGGCGGAGCTGAGGCCCTTAACCGGACCTCAAGAACCGCTGTACGTACGTCCTTGAACTGGCAGCTGAACTACATTCCCGTTCTACTTGGGGTCCTTGAACAAAGGAAGACTCGCATCTCGATCCGTTGATCTTGGTGAAGGGCAGGCCGAGAGATCTGGCAGCTGTGATATGTAAGCTGCGCCGAGGAGACGTGCCCCTGCCTGCAGTTGCTTGAATTTATTTATAGAGAGATCGTTATTAGCTCGCCAAGGTTGTGCAATGACCAAAGCAAAGTCTGGGCTAAGGAATCATCCGTAGATGTACACATCCGATCATTAATCACAAGAGACCTGCCACTCCAAGCTTGATTACACGAAGAACCCCCTGAGTAATCCACTCTACTCCAGTTTGACTGTCATTAACGGAATGGCTTTGGCATTACACGCAGAAAAAACCAAGAAAGATGGGGTTTAATGGGTTCAAGTTGTGGGATTTTATAGAAAGTTAGAAGGTTTAAAATTAAGGCTTGGGTGCCTACATATATACGTTTTAATCCCCATATAATAACCGTGTATTAATTATTTATACCACAATTTTCCTCTCTGCAGCTCAAGATTCCCTTCAACGTGACATTCGCTCTGCGTGCCCGCGATCTGGTGGTCAATATCGGTAGGAAGTCGCTGAAGGTGGGTCTCAAAGGTCAAGAGCCCATCATTGATGGCGAGCTGTGCGGCGAGGTGAAGCAGGAGGAGTGCGTGTGGGTCTTGCAAGACAGCAAGACGGTGATGATCACACTGGAGAAGATTAACAAGATGAACTGGTGGAGTCGTTTGGTCACCACCGATCCAGAGATATCGACGCGCAAGATCAACCCGGAGCCCTCGAAGCTGTCGGACTTGGATGGGGAGACGCGCAGCATGGTGGAGAAGATGATGTTCGATCAGCGGCAGAAGGAGATGGGTCTGCCCACCAGTGAGGATCGCAAGAAGCAGGATATACTCGAGAAGTAATAAGTACTAAATAGTACATTTACAGAACTCTCATTAATCTCTTATTTCTTCAATTGCAGATTCAAGCAGCAGCATCCGGAGATGGACTTTTCCAAGTGCAAATTCAATTAGTTTCAACATTCTAAGCCTCACTTGTACAACTTTCGCTTTCGCACTCTTCTCACTCTCCCTCACATTCGAAATGTGTGTGTATTCTCTACATCTTTCATCCTTTCCAACCACCCAGTAAACTAATGCAAGCAAATAAATATAATTCGAACGGCATTTGAAATGAAAATCAAACCCAAAACGCGATGAATTTTTAATATTTCAATATGTTAAATACCAATTAGTTAAGTGAAAGCCAAGCGGCAAAAAAAATCGATCATTCATGAAAGAAAAGGCGGGATGAAACCAGCTTGGTCATCTGCAAATGATCCAAGGTAATTTCTCGCTTTTATGGCTGCCTTTTAAGCTGAATTTAAATTGAATTTATTTATTGGATTCCCGAACTGGATCTGGATCTGGATCGGTGGAATATCTTGGGTCGCATCGCCGGACTTACTTGCCTTTAACGGTTCTGGGCAATCCTCTTCATTTCAGCGAGAGGAGGAGGGCGTGGCCTCCGATCAGAATTTCTCAGTAGTTCTCTGGGTCAATGATCTGATTAATTTATATATTTTTTTGTCCACTTTTGAACTTGTTCTTGGTAGAGACGATCATAAATTAGTGGGAGCTGTTTTATTAAATAGTTTCTTTAGATATTATGTTGATTTCGCAAGCTCTGGGCTTTGTCCAATTTGTAAAGTGCTAAGCAATTTCTTAATGGCTACGACTAATTTGGCAACTAATTTGTTGTCTTGGCTTTTGAAGTTATTTTGGGTATTTTATTTGCCACGCGCCGTGAATTTTCGGCTTTGGGATGAGAGCGTGTCACGTAGGGGTACTGAAGAGATTAAAATATCGGAATCTTGAATTGGAGGAGTATGAAATGCAGCTTTAAAATGCATTTATGATATTGATGTTATATATTAAAGCCATAAAATGGGAATGTTTAAGTAAAGATAGCTAAAAACAAAGGCTATAACAGTTTTCCTCGAAAATACTTCCGCAATCTTATGTTTAAATGGATAAAATATTATCCTGGGTTTCATAAAAACAAATTTATATAATATTTCGAAGCCGTATCAAATCAGTAAGCACCCTAAATTTATGTCCCAACTGAACCATCTCTAGTTTTTAAAAAACCACCAAAGTAGTAAAGACATTTGATACGCCCCGTTTAGTTGTTAATTCTCGTACCTCATTAATTAAATAAAATGTTTCTCAAACTGTGTTTAACAAGCCGTAAAAAAGAGAAGCGTACGAACAATGCCAAAAGGCCCTAATTAATGAATGGCTATGACTGACGGTTTCCCCATATCGCGCAATGGGGTGGAGGCCAAAAAAGGAGATGGCTTTGGGATAGTAATCCCATCAAATCATCGTTTGTCATGCGAGAGGTTCCACTACTACTACTCTACGCCTTACTTAATTAATTACCAATTAATATCATAAATTACTGTCAGCCGAGAATACGAGAATCGCGCACAAAGGCTGTGCAAAAAAGTGGCATTGTCCCTAATAGCCAAAAATAAATTGTAACAAATTGTTTGGGGAGGGAAGCAAACATGCAAACAGAACAGAACGGAGCCCGGGTAGAACCGGATTTTTGGTTTGAACTTAATATGTGGAATTTTGTTTGTTATAAATTGGAAAGTACCGAATGCTTTCGGCTTATATATCCGCTTCGGTTTTCTGCCGTCCAATTAGAAGGCAAACCGACCGGTTGGCCGGCGAAAGAGACCCGGAGACTACTCCCGGGGAAAGAGAAAGCCCGCCAATAAATGTGGTTAGATAATAGCGAGCCGCAGCAAAACGATTTCTGCATCCAGAATCTCAGTGACTGACTAATCACTGCCGGCGATTAGAGGGAAATTTAGTTTTGGCCCTAAGGCGCTTCGGTAATTAAATTCCAGGCCGCAGTCAGGCTCTATAAATAGCACCTTTATTCGAATCAATTGAACTGTTAAATGACGCACGTGATGGATGCGTCTTGGGTCCAGCAGAGAAATCAATAAATATTAAATGTATGAAGAAACAAAAATAAAAAGGGGCTAAAAAGCAAATCAACAACAATGGGAGCCATAAATAATGAATCCGGGTGCCGTGCCGGGTTCTACTGTTGTTTCTGCTGTTCTGTTCGAGTCTCTTTTTTGTATTTTTGTTATTACTTATTTCGACAGTCGAAAATTTTTGGCAATTTCGAGTGTTTCCCACATCAAACACACGGGCGAACACGGAGAGTTATAGCGCAAATTATTCCTCTGGGGCGTTCTCAGCTTGTTTGAGACGGTCGGTCGGTCGGGTCGCGTGGGCTATTCTATTTTTTCCCCTCGCAACTTATTTTTTATGCTGGTAATTGCGGCACATTTGTTATTTTTAGCCATATTTTTCGAGTCTGGTCCCTGGCCCCTTAAGTATAACAGTCCGGGAGGGGGAACTTGGGTAAATCGGGAATAGGAGGCTGGGGCCTGTGATCAGGGCTGATGACTCTATTGTAAAGCTAGCGCGTCATGTTGCCGGTCACGCCTCATAAATTCGTCTAGACTTTGGCTCAGACAAAAGACTTAGGCAACGAACTCGCATTGAAATCAACGGGGGCCGCGCTGGAAAGTTTCGGCTTGCCAGGTTGCCAGGCAAAAAGCGAGTCGCCTTTTGTCCAGTTTCTGTGATCGGTTTGAAGGTCAAGCATAAAACTGCAGTGGCCATAACAGTAAATACCTTCAAGCCAAGAGACATCAAAAAGAGACAGCCAAGAGGGAGAGAGAAAAAAAAGCCGCCTATATGTTAACCCTGTTCATGGGACATGTCTCTTGTTCGTACCTATTTGTTTTCTGATCAAAGTAAAGCTGTAGCAAACAATAAAATATTAGTTTTTGAAATTAAAGTAAACCTTTTAATTCTTCGATTGACTTATGTTTTTATCACTATTAATCAGTAGATTTAAAACTTCTTCAAAACAACAAAGAAACATTTTATTTATTTATTAAGCATACTTATTACAAGTAATTTGTTACCTCAATTCATCTTGAAAACATCAGGAAAATCTTTAATGAAACCTCGTTGATTGCAAAATGCATTGCACTGCCATAAATCAGCAGGAAATAGTGCGTATAATTAAATCTCCCAGCACCAGCTAATCACCAGCCATAAAGCATACATTAAGAATGAATGAAACGGATTTGCCTGATTGAGTCATCAAGCAAGAATGTATTTTTAATCCCTGTATACGTAGCTTCAAGAATTGTATTGATACGGCAGGGTTAAGGTTGCTCAAACGAGAGAGAAGGGAATTCCCAGTGTTGTGCTAAGCTGGAGGCCCGAACCCAGACCCCGGTGGTGGGCTTGTCACCATGGAACCATGGAGGTGGAGTGTCGAGTGTTGAGTGCCGAGTGTGTGGCTTGGGGGGAGCCATGGCATTGCCATGGTTGGCCGGTCTCGAGATGTGCAGACAGGCGGAGATTAATGCCTTCGACTTATGGCCGCTGTGCCTGCCATTTCGTCAGCCGATCGTTGAAGAGTTCTAAGCGCTGCATGTCAATAGTATTACATGGATAAATATATCCGGCTGCGTTCCCGGACCTGATTCATGCTGCAGTTGGCCTGCATTTACATACATATAGAGTCGTATTTATTGTATTTTTTTTTTGTTTTGTGCCGCTGCCTGTGGTTTTGCCTTCACTTTTTGGCCTGCCATTGCCTGCAGGAATTTCCAATTAGCTTTGGTTATCGCACAATTTGCTTTTGGCCTGGCCTGCTGCATTTGCATATCGGGGCTCTGAGCGATTTATAGATGCTATTAGCCAGGTTTTTTTGGTGGTAGCAAATTTATGGGAGGTTTCAGGGGATTGAATCTAGTTAATGCCAGGATGCCAGGGGAAAGTCAAACCCTTTAGCAAGAAGGATTGCTGGTTAAGTCCATAATTACATAATACCTTGATACCTTTTTAGATTGGGCGCATTTAAGTTGTATTTACATACATTATATATTCAGGTGTTCTTTACCACATTTTGTATTTAATTTCAAAGCGTATTTTCCCGCTTTGTTCTTTTTTTCATGTTATTTGACTTTTTCTTGTTGCCAACTGCTTGGCTTGGCCCAAATCATGTTGTTGGCCTGCGGTATACAGCAGCTGTTTAACCGTTCACCGCTTTAGATAGCGATCTATTAATTGGCCATTTTTGGCAAATTATTTGCCGATTTTTTCTTCGATTTGAATGCTTTGTTTTCGGCTTTATCTTTGTCTGAATTATGACTAATTTTATGGTATTTAGAGTGCGGGCGACGACTACTAAATGGGGTGTTTCTGTGGGCTGAGTGTAATATTTCGTTCAATAAAATCTTTTGCATATGAGAAAGTTGAATCCGCCTTATAATTAATTGGCATAACTCTCTTTTTGGGCTTCAGTTTTAGACCCACAGATGGATGACACATAAACCTTTGGCATAACGATCTAAATTTAAGATTCTCTTGGTATATTCCCATGACTCAGTTTATGGTTTTACTTCCTTGATAGTTGAATATTATTTTTTGCAAATACAATGATAAACAAGACGAAAACAAATGTTTGTCCAGTGTCCATCGTGGGTGGTCGACAATCATTTATCCAATTGCGAGGCGGGAATGGCCGGCACAATCAAAGTTATTAATTACACAACAATATAGTATCATTTGTTAAACATTTTATGAATTGCTGTTCTTTATGCTGTGTTCATCGCCCGAGAATGTGGTGTGAAAGGCAGAAGAGCACAATCGCCGAGACGATGATGATGCACCTGGGCAATGGGGCTTGAGATCGTGATTGGGTCTAATGCATATGTCTAGATATGCAGTAAATGGACGTGGACAATTAGAGAATGATTTCACTCGATTAAACTTTGAATGGAGGAAGTTCTTGGGTCGGACTTCAAGATTGCATAAGTGATTGAGAGTTGCTTGATTGCATAATTTCCCAAGAAGAGGGCTCTCTTGTTATGTGCCAGCTCATGGAAAGCAATTACAAGTGTCTTAATCGTTAGCAATTGATTTTGCATAATAACACACTGAGAAGTTGTATTTAACTTTATTATTAATTCTTTAGCAGATTTTATTAGTGTATTTTTTTTGACCAGTTTTTAAACGATGTGTTATTCTATAGCCAGAATCATTAGCCTAACTCATATTTGAGCTTGTAAAGTAAAGCTATTTCCAAAATCGTAAAAGCCATCTCAAATGCAATTATCATAATTGCTGCTCATTTAATTATTTTGCTTAATTTTCCACCAACATTTCGGTTATCTAAAACCTTTTATTTTGTATCAGTTTTATATCAAATCGTTGGGTTTTTATGAGCATTTACGTTTAATTAGCTAATTAATGGGCAGGCTTTCCTGGCCTCTTCAATTAACACACTATACCGAAAAGGTGAGCAGGGGCTGTTTGTGCACTTGCATAATTATTCACACGTCTGGCAAGTTAAATATAAAACAAAAGTTAAATAAAGGCCGAGAAAAAAACCAACAAAAATCTGTCATTAAAGTTGACACGGGAAATGCCCCACGAAAAGAGGTGAACAGAGTGCAAATTTTTGAGGGGGGATGTAAACATGGGGAGGGGGATATACTTAACCCAAAGCAGCCCCCTTGAGTTTACATTCCGGGGCGTGGCAAATATTTATTTTGTTTTCACCTTTATTTTCTATTTACTAGGAAAGCATATCAGTGGGTTTGTTTGAAGATATGAATTGGGTTTCTTTTGCTCTAGCCAGTAAATGTACCTAAGGTACAAATTTAAAAGTTCTTCATTGTAAAATACTGATAAAAGTCAAATGTATAATAATTACAAATCTAACGTAATCTTTAAATCGATATTTAGGGTTCTTTTTCTGAACAAAGTATCTACATTTTAACTTAATCAATTTAAGATGGTACAATAACTTGTACCGTACAAGTTGTACGGCTTAGTCTTCTATTTATGTATATATTCAGTTATTTCATAAAGTTGATTATAAATATTTCTTTCAAAAAAAAAATTAAGTGGATTGGTTAAAATGTTTTAGTTTGCAACTTGTTTAAAATGATAATTGAAATCATTTAATTTCCTTTCCAAACTTTGTTTCTTAAAGATCCAATCGTCATTACTCTCATATAAATTTTATTTATGTTATATAACATTAAATAAATGTAAATTCAAAATTATTCTGAGCTGTAAAAGTAATTATTTTTAATCTATTAAATTATTTTGCCAAATAAAAACCTAAGGACATGTGTTACCTATGATTTATGGTCAATAGGTTTAAAAACATGTACAGATAAAGCCAAAAAAAAAACACTATTTGCCAGGCAAATCTCACAGAACAGCTGATAGCCAGCCCGTCCGCCCTCTCCGGCCCACCGATCGCCGATGGCTGCTTAGCGTGTTCATGCAAATTCGACCTTGACACAATTCCGTTTCACAACAGAGAAGCAAACAAATGAGCGAGGGAGGCAGGCGAATACCCAACACACAACACCCATGTGTGTGAACGAGTGTGTGCGGGGCGACACACATAAAGAGACAACAACAACAACAACAGCCACGGCGGCGGCGAGGTGGCAGCAGGTGAGATGGAGACAGAAACCCGTGTAATAACTCAACCTCAAGTGCGGGCCAACTAAAAAAAAAAATCCAACAAAAAATCTTCACTTTTTTGCGGCTTTTGCAGTGAGAGAAATTTTAAGGGATCAAGAAAAGAAACTAAAATTTTCTTTTTTTATTTAAATGAAAGTAAAATTGCCTGATAATAAATACAGCATTGTAAATATTTAAATTGATGCGATAATTAACTTCACAAAAAGAAAAGTAAAGGCATAAAGCAATCAACAATAAAAAAATATATTAAGTGTATTACTATATTAACTATATATTTTTTATTGTTGTAAAAAAATAATACAACATGTGATTTTATAAATATAAAGTGAAAAAATTTTTATTTAGAGTTTTAAGTGCAAGATAATCATGTTTAAAAAAGTAGGTATCGAGTTTTTGAGCACTAAATGAATATACAAAAAAGATATGGTAAATTATATTAAATATATTATATTTTAATATATTATTATACTTAAAATGTGAAAGGGTGTTTATCTCCTTCTAGCCACACCCAGTAAATGTACCTACGGTACAAGTTTAAAAATTTTTCATCATTAAATACAGATAAGAGTTAAGGATATAATAAATACAAATCTAAGATCGTATTTTATATATTTATGTCCTTTTATATACCTTACTTATTGATCAGTTTGGTATACATGTTTTTTCGATCTTAAAACATATTTTCCCTGTGTAACCGCCGTCGTTACACGTCGTTACCTCGCGTTTATGTTCGCCACCGGCATTCACATGGCCAAAACGGCTTACGAAAACTGTTTTTAGTTTACTGCCAAGAAGTCAAGTCTGAGAATTGCATGCTCTGAACTTTGCTGGATTTTCTTTGGTGGATTTATGGGGGGGTGGGATCGAGGCATGGGTGCGGGTGTGGACTTGCTCAAGCGATGAGGTGCGATGAGCGGCATGCGATAGGAAGCACTCATTGGAAATTCTAATAAATCGGGCCCAGACCTGGGTCAGGTCAGATCATCTCACGATCTTCGGATCCGATGCGAGATCTTCAAAGCTCCCATCCCCAATCCCAATCCCAGATCGGATCGGATCAAAGGCGAGCTACCGACAAATTTTGAGTCATGTTTCGGTGCCAAATTGGCTGGGCTGGCTAAAAGGAACAAAAAATATGCGATGGGGGATAAGAAACAGAAATCGAGACCTCCCCTGAACACAATGAACTTCTAATTAATTTCAATTTCGTGGGCTTTGTTTTTGCTTTTCCATTTAAAGGCAGCCAACTTAATTTCTATTATTAATTAGTTAACACATTTCGCGCATTAATGAAGGAGCTCTGAAAGCGACTCATCGATGGCACGTGGAAGCGTTTTTTATGGTTCCCCGTTCCCCATAAATATGCACATATCTATTGCCATTGCTCTCCCCGATCCGATGGGAATACATTCTTGGCCGGATTTCATTCCTCAAGCGGACACCTTGTGGCGGAGATTTGCATGGAATTACTAAGGTAAGGCAATCAACGGATTTCGCGTGTGTGGCAGGTGACATCGGCTATCTTGTGAATGGGAGCTGATTGGAAATGTTGATAGGGAAGTTTAGAATTGATTACCCAAGAGTGTTCGAAGATAAAGTGATAAGTTATGCTGCAAAAGTAATCCTTTAATGGGTTTGATTTGCATGCCTCTTTAGCAGCTGAGAAAACAAGAAATTTGTTTTATATTTATATGGGGTTTGGAGTAGATTCAAAGACCAAGATAGAGAATGATGTAAACATTAATTAACTCTTTATAACTTGATTTAGAATATAATCTTGGCAAGTGTTGATAAGAGTTAAGTGCCACTGAGCTTTATGATTTAATTAATAACCAGCGAGCTCCCTTCTAAAATGCAAATAAACCTAATGCATATTATATTACAACTATTTATTTATTTTTTATATTAGATAATTTACTCTTTATACACATCAAACTTAAAATAGTTTTTAAAATCAAATCAGTTCTTCAGTTCTTAATTATTTGCCTAACCCATAATGTTTGCGATTTCCTCTCCTGCAAACTGCTTCCCAAGCATCTCATTTCTCACGTTCTGAGATCAGATAAAATTCTAACATCTTCTTGACAAACTTCCTTCCTTTGTGATCTATCTCTTTTTTGCCACAAAATAAGTAAAGCTCGACTGCTGCTTCTGGGGATTAATTCGTTTTTTCGAAAGTGAAAATGCCAGAACCAAATCGGAGCTCCCAAATGGCAATTCCAAATCCGTTTCGGTCGCAGTCATTATCCGATTTAAAGATCAGCCCCCACGAACGAAAAAGGAGACTCTTCAGAATGTTTATTTGTGTATCTCTTACACAACAATAAATTATAACGATTTTTTGTGTGCTACCAAATTGGACGATGTGCCGCGGTCGCTTCCCCATTCTCAGCTGGATATTCACGTGGGTGCTGGCTGCTGGCTGCTGGCTGCTGACTATATATGATACTGTCAAATCCGACAACGAAGCCGAACCCGGAGTGGCAGCAGATCGACAAAGTGAAGGGAAACCTCAGTCTGGGAATGCGATCGACTCGATTGAGTTTAAGTACGAGTATTCCGCTTTACTTTTTGGTGACACGTGTCCCAAGAGTCGAGGGGTTCGTAAACTTTATATAGCTTCCGTCGCGGAACAAAGCAGCCTCCGCGCGACTTAATAGAATTTGTTATTAACTCGGAAATTAAACAAAATTGCATGGCTGAGCAGAAATTGCCCAACTTTTAACATTTACTTTGGAGCTTTTTTTCGCTGTCTTTTTTTTTAGTTTTGTTCGAGAATTCTGCACAAGGTTATCAAACACAAACACCAGCACCGAAATTGAATGCAATTAAAGTTTGCATTGAAAGCCGCCGAAAAATTGCTTCTTTTTAAGTATTTTAATAACCGAATGCAATTTGCAGTTCATTCTCGGTGTGTGTGTGGGTCTCGAGTTTGTCCGTGTTTTCGGTTCTTTCTGGCACGTCTAACCCACCGAACAAAGTGCAATAAAATTTAGCAGGGCACCGCCATTTAAAATTGTTGGCTTCAGAAGTGATTTCGGTAACTTAATCACCAAGAACATAAACGAGAAGCAGGGGAGTCGGGCTCAACAAGTTTAGTTTTCTCAATCAACTTGCCAAATAAGTTTACGTTGTATCAAAAGAATATTAAAAGTAATGCATTAATTTTAAATATAACTAAAATAAAAATAAACAATTCAGAAACTAATTTACTCAAAGGGAACATTTTGAGTTTATTTTAATATATTATTTTTAGGTATTTACATTCATTTTTTTGACAAAAAATATAGTTTGAGGAAAAGTTTAAAGGAAAATTAAGTCATCAAATTATTAAAAGCATGTAATATTATTACATTATCATATAATATTATTATTGGACTATTACATTCGAAGGGTTAATGAATAAATTGAATGAATGAATTTAAAACAACATTTTTAGGCAGAAATGTAAACATTGAAGTCAATGTTGTGCTACATTTTCCCTTTTTCCATCCGTTTGTATTTTTGAAAAAGATTAATTCAACTGTTTTTTATTATTTATATTGCAAAACTAAATGAAATATTTATTATTAATTTATTAATATTATTAACTTATATTTGTTTAAAAGATTTATTCAATGCTCTCTTAATATTTATACTGCAAAACTAATTAAATATAAAATTTTCATTTGTTCTTTTCCTTTGATCCTTTATTCTATAAGTTACAAATTTTAAGAAGATTTATTCAATGGTTTTTTAATATTTATATTGCAAAATATTAATAATTAATTTTCTTTTTCCTAGTCACTAATATTTTTGTTAAGAAAATTTATTTAAGGGTTTCTTATTATTTATATTGCAAAACTAATTAAAATATTAAATATTAATTTTATTATGCAACATTTTTTTCCCCTTAATACTTTGTTAATAAAGTTGTATATTTAAAGAAGATTTATTCAATGGTGTTTTAAAATTTATATTGCAAAACTAAATGAAATCCTCAATAAACATTTCATATAAAAATGTCAAGCATGATTTCCAAATATTTCGAAATATGGCAATTAATGTGAGATCAAAGAAAAAATCCGCAAAGCAATAACTCCAATTTACTTATTGATCAACCCACTGAGGCTTAACTTAAAAAATAAAAAATATGTCGCGAAATTATGATGAATGATGGGGTTGGGAAAATTTGCAATTGCCAAGAGACGTAAAAAACAAACCGAAATAAGAAAAGGAGACAAATACAGCAAAAAAAAAAAACAAACAAATTGTAAACACGTTTTTTATTTTTCTCTCTTTTTTAAGCCATTGCGGTGTGCCGCCTGGCATTAATGGGCCAAGGGGCGTGGCACTTTTCGGAGGCGGCACAAAGACAGGCCGCCGACTTGTCACGCACATTTTTGTTGCTGCTCTCGCTTAGCCTACTTAACTAGTTAAAGTTAAAGTTGCAACAACACAGTGTGTGTGTTTCTTTTTGGTGGGATAAATTTGTCGTTTACCTGCTTGGGCGCATCCATTTTTGACCAGGTGAGCGAAGTTGTGGGTGTGAGTGGGAGGGATGATTGCAATTCAATTGGGCCTCTCTTTCGCTCTTATTTTTGCCTTGTATTATTATTATTTTTTTTATTTTGGATGTGTCTTCACTTGGGCTACTTCGCGCGTATTTTTGGATTTGTTTGTTTGCTTTGAAGGTTATCAGTGAAATTCGTCACTTTTGATTTCTTTCTTTGATTATTTCGATTGCAGTCAATGGGACTTCCCTCGTTATCGTTTGTTATAAGTTTATCGGTATGCTTTCGACTTGTGATTTATCGTAATCTACTTTCAGTTTCTTTCCTACTCGCGATTTCGTTACTCAAAGTCCTTCGATTTCGTTATCGATCGATCACTTTCGATTGCTGGAACAACAATTTTGAATTGACACTTTTCAACTTGCTGTTGTTTTTTCTGTTTCGATTTTTCCGTTCGCCGCCACAACTTTGTTTCGAATTTGGAAAAGATTAATTTTCGCATTCACCGGGCAAACTCGTTCGGGACTTAAAGTTTTTGGCGGTAGTTGGCAAATGTAACTCAGTTTTTTTCCTCTACTTTTCCTAACTCTATCTTTAACTCCAAGCTGGCTGACTGCTCTGCTGGCGCGTGCACACTCCGTTGCGGCTGTGCTGAGACTAACTGCGACGGCGGCCGCCCGACGCTTCAAGTATTAAGAGAAAAAACTACATTAAACATTATTTGCTTTGGGGGGCCGCCTGCAAACACAGATACTCGGTCGCGCACACACAGCTGCAGCACACACACACACACACACAGCATGGCAGGCACGGCTATAATTTGTACGACGCTCGGCCTATCTGAACTTTTGTGGTTAATGCCAAAAGTTGGCTTCTGCTCGAGTGGCCCGAAGCCGGGCCGAAGTTGCGAAGAAGCTGCGACCGGAGTGGGCGTGGAAGTGGGGTCAGAAGTGGACTACGGGTACAGAGGGAGAAATTAAGGGAAAACTATGTCTGGAAACTGAAAACCCCATTCGACATATATTTAGAAGTTTATTTAAGTGGAAATTGAATGATCCATTACATGATACAAAGAGATACATTGTGTTGTTTAAATATATATTATTTAAGTTAGATCTTTATATTTAAATAAAAAAAACTGATTGAATTCAAAGAGCTGAGGGTATGCAGTATGTTAAAATAATATGAATAATTAAATAAATAATTTTAGCAAAGGCAATCAGCATACATGGAGATGCAGCTTTTTTCAACAGTATATTTTTATTATGCAGCTAGACTCAGTTGGAAATTCTCTTAAAAAACAATGAGCAAGTGTCCCAGTTTATTTTTTGATTCAATCACTTAAAAGAAGTACATATTTTGTGAATAAAAACCCCATATAAAAATCCATATTGATTTCTCAGATAATTTTTCTAACCTATTTTTTACTGAACTAGTTATTTTTCCTAGTGTATCTGCATTTGAGCTTTGCTCTATCGCAGAACCAGATACAAAATCAAGGTTACCATCAACTTCCGTTTCTTTCATGGCGGTTTCCTTGCGTATTTTCTTTTTTGTTAAATTCACCCACCTTATGTAATGCACTTTTAATTGAACATCTTCCTCGTCCAGGGCGATTCCCAGCCTGATGTTTTTTTAGCAAATTGTGAAATTGTGTAAGGTTTTTACCTTTTATTTTTTTGTAGGCCGCTGCCATTCCGCACGTACACAAGAGATGGAGATAGAAAAAGCTGAGTAAGAGAGAGAGCAATGCCGGCAACGACCTTGACACATATTCGGTGCCGAAGTCAACGACCAACGAAGTTGGCTTGGAAAACTCGTTACTGTTGCGGCGGCTTTTCGGCCAGGTGAGTCACGCGGAGAAAGAGTTAAAGAGATGGTGAGAGTGTGGCAAACAGGTGTATCTCTTTGCCATGAACTTGAATTCGATGGGGGCTTCGTGTTGAACGAATCTGTAACACAGCTCATAACGAAGGTCACTTTATAAGGCAGAAAATAACATAATATTGATCTGCTACTCAGGGAATGTTCGAGATACAAAAATGGTGAAATAAAAAGGTAAGGCCAAGAAATTTCAACTTTTGAATATAAAAATAAATTAATATCTATTTTATGTGTAATTAGTTTTTTACAAGTAAAAACTTATAAAAGCCCAAAGAGCTTACAACATTATCAAGAATAGACCTCGGTGTTTCATCCAACAGAATATTTAACCATTAAGGTAAGCGTGCAAAAAAACGTGACAGTTAAGGAGTCTGCTTAAAAGTCGTAAAGAAGATTTATGTTATGTATGGGCCACTAAATGATCATCGGCTGTAAAGGCAATTGTATAATACTGGCAAATTAATAGTCGCAGTTATGACCATTAAATGTAAGAGCCTAGTAAAAATAATGGTGAATTAGTGAGGCATCGTAAATTAAGAGATTATACAATCCAAAGCAGACAAATACAACTAAGTACAAAACTCGAAAGTAATTTATAGAAACATCTGCCGAAACTTGAGTTTCATCAATCCAGCTGATCTTTTACGGTCATTTCATCAGCTGGGAATTAAAGCAATAAATTTAATAAATAAATCTGATGAGTTTTGGGAACTCCCCCCTCGGTTCGCATAATAAGCTGCATATTTTATACAGCTTCTTCTTTATTTTTTTTAGGCTTTTGCAGTTGTTTTTCGTTTTTGTGTTTGCTGTGTTGACGTTGGTCAGTTTTGTTTTGTTTGCCAATGACGGGGCAAATTTTCCAGGCCAACAGCTTTGAACCCTTCAGATGCCAGTAGTTTCAAGCTTTCCGGCCAACTCTCGCTTGCCTAAACGGCTCGGTTAACATTCAGTTGCAAATTGCTGTTAATTTCAAACTAAAATATTTACACCGCCAGACAAAGGCGGCGGAGAAATAAGTGGACCAAAGCTGCCCCAAGAACCTTGATAGTGCGAAACGCCTGAAATGCAAATTAAAAGCGAGAATAAATGTGGAATCGGTAAGCCGATATTTTTATACCCTTTAAGTAGGTTACAAAGTAGGATAAATAGTTGTAGTATTGCTCATAGTAGAATATTTTATGAGAAAAATGATTATAGTCCCAAAAATACATGTTTACTCAGAGATATAACCCCCTCAGTAAGTCATAAGCACCATTAACATTACGGCAATACCCCCTGCAAGGGTACAATAATATTTTCCCTGCTCTCGGAGCAGAATTAAAGCCAACCCCCCTTCGGCGAGGTCTAATCTCTGGAGGGGGTCTAACTCTGCTGCGGAGTATAAGCCACACTTAGATCGCTTGACAAATGCCACAAAAGCCTTGGCAACGACTTACCACCAACCATCTTTCCAGCTGCCAGCTCTCTTGGCCAGTTAAGCCGTCGATGACTTTAATTACAGTTATTCGAGCTAACGGCGTCTGAGCTGACATTTGCATGGATGTTTTTTTATTATTAATCGCGCAGAAAAGAGAACCAACCCAAGTGCAAAAGTCAAGATTTCCCGGGTGGGAGTTTGGGAATTTGCTCACTCCAAGGTGGGATTGTAGGCACGGATGATGATTTGTGTCTTGTGAGTCGCAAAGTTTAGTACTCATTAGTATACAAATTTATGTTATGCACTAGGCAGAAATATTGCCATTGCAGGTATTGACAACTATTGCATAATCCCAAGTCCACGAGCTTGCCTATTAAAATCCTGTAATAAATCAGGGTCTCATGCAAGATGTTAATAAGTTAAATGTTAAACGAAAAAGTCATGCAGGGGTTTTATTTATGTTTAATATGGGTGACACTATCCTATAAAATACCAGCACAAGGTGGTTGTATGAGGCGCTTGAAATAATAATTTTATATATTTAAAAATATACCATATTTCTTAGTTTTTCATAGATACCATTACAAATGTATTATTTTTTATGCTGTATATATTATATCACTCATATGCAGTGATATACATTAATATATATTTTCTATATCTTTTTTTACATATTTTTTTACAAACTGTAATATATATGTTTATTTTACATTCTTAGATTACATCACTCATACGCAGTGATGCCTCGGCTGACATATATTACTTGTTTCTAGCTACTAATTTTTAGTTATATCCAAAATTTTCATATTAAACACTATAAAATATTATTTACTTAATATATTACGTGGATTTGGTAGATTTTATTACCCCAAAATTACTCATACCCCCCATGATTTTAAAATAATATCACTCATACGCACTGTTGTCAACATAACCGCATGTAAATTACATATTATTTAAACATGTTATATAGTTTAATTTTATTATTATCACATCATTCATACGCCTCGGCTGACTTATCTTATTAAAACTTAACGACTATCCTTTGGTTATAGCCAACTTTTCATACCCAATTACCAGCCAGCGTTGCTAAAGCCATAACTAATATAAATATTTTGCTGGATTTATGACAACTCTAATTAATAATAGGTGTTAAATGAGTTTGCCAAAAAACCTAAACGTTTCGCACAAGCAAGGGAGTGAGGTGCTGTAGGGGATATATCAATGTCGCATTGCTTATCGGCCGGTGAACCCAACTCAAGTTTTAGCATTTTTGCGCCGGCCAAAAGCCATAATTTTGGCAAATCAATTCGCTGCGCTCAACATGAGCAACTTAATAAGTAAGATATTAATAAATATAAACTGTCAGTCTAGCTGGTCGCCGACTCAGAGCGACGTGTGCAGCTGTCATAATTTCGGACTCTGAAAAGCTGTACGGGGAACTCGTGCCTCGTTCAATTTTTCGGTAGCTCAATCAAATTATAAAGCCCGACGGACGACGGACGACGGACACCAGCAACAACACACAACACAGGCTTGCAAATTATTTACAATTTATATGCACACAATCTGCGAGCCGGCAACTGCGAAACCTTCAACTGCGGTTTAGCATTAGCGCCGATTTTGGCCAGATTTCACTGTGGTAACTGCCCTTGCCACTGTTTGCTAAACGTTCTCTAAGGTTGCTGGGAAAGTTTTCATCTACGGAATGCTGAATGCCAATCGCAGGTCGGGGACCGGAGTCAAGGCTACTTTGTTTTTAATCATTAAAGGGTTTTCGAGAATTGCATTGAAAGTTTATTAATTTAATTCCTTGACATGTGGCTCTGTTTAAAATATATGATTTTCTAATCTATTAAGTTTTAGGTAATGTTAATTATAAACTCAAGATTTAAACTGCATTTAAATGCATCTTAACAAAAGTGATTTTTTTTTTGTAAAAACAATAAATTTTAAATAATAATATATTATTAGCAGCACTTACTGAAACAAATTATATTTATTTATTACCTTAGCAGCTTCTGAATTACATTTAAGATAATGTAGTTAATATATTGTGTATCATTGGGAATAAAATTTAAATACCAGTTATGAGTTAAAGTCAAGCAAGTAAAATTACAAAATCACAATTACAAATTATCCGTAAACCAATTAATTGAAAAATTACTCAATCTATCAGCTTAGTAACAAATCAATGGGCGAAGTAACAGTAGTAATAGCAGTAAGTCACTATATAATTAGCTGACGAAATGGTACATTACTTATATTCTAAACGAAAAAAATTATTTAACTTGACATCGATTTGTTAATAAATCAGTTTTCAATATTCAAAGTATTTAAATATTAATTTATGATAATACATCTAGACCATATTTAATAAACTATATGGTTGTAAACGTCAAATTAAAAAGAAGACTTATTGTATACATGTAATGTACTTTAGTTTTTGAACAGAAAATAGAAGAGAAGAGTTCTTATGGAAATACCATTTTTAATAATAATTAAAAACAATTCAAAACTATTTTTAAAAAATTCAACTTGAATATAAGTTTACAGGTGCAAAACATTTTAGAAAAACATATACACAAGATCAAAAAGTACATTTGTATATAGCTAACATTCGAGGATCTTTATAATTCAATTATTTTAAGAAACTAATTTTCCACTTAGCAGACCAGCTGTAGAGCACCATCATTAATGGTTAATTTAATAAGGAATGTGTTTTATTATTTCGACTTGTTACATTTTAAAGCGTTAAATGGCAAACATATTTTGGCCGTTGCTTGTTATTAATTTTGCATTTGCCGCCGCCTGGCTTCCTGCTCTTTGTTCGGGGTTACGTCCGTCCCAATGGCTAATGGCCAATTTCGATTCTTTATAGACCATTAGGAAGAGACCGAGCAGGCGGGCACCCGACAAGTATAACAACTCACTTAATGGGCATTACTCATCTGGCATCGCCACGCTCCGCGACCTTCGCGAGTGGAGGCGCGCGCTGGAGGAATATAATCCAAAACCGGAGGGCTGGACACGCATCGCGGAACTGAAGTCGGAACGGAACGGAACGGAACCTCTCTCGGTCTTGGACTCTTTGTCTTTGATTTATTACGAAATCTTCGCGCTAATTGCCCTCGAATGTAATCCACTTCCCACCATATTTTTCTAGGCGCGACTTCCTAGGAACTTCCTAGTTTCAATTAGACTTCAATTGTGCAGCCGAGCGTTGGGACCATTAGTTGGTCACAGGGTCACCCGGCTCCGCTCGGTTCTCGGCGGCGAGTCCGATTCCCACGCCAACGCTCTTCGATACTATTTTGCATTCATTAATGGGACAATCTCCGGTTCGTTCGGTTATCTAATGAATGCGAAACGAAACCCCTGCCAGCTGACTCGCCGGATCATTTGGCTTATATAAATAAACATTAGAGACAAGTTCAAGTTGATAATTGTCTACAAAGTACAACAAAAAATACAGAAAAAAAAGGCGCGAGCCAGTTCGTGAGCACATCTGGACTGGAGCCCGGTTTCGCGGCACTCGATTCTCCAGATTCTCGGATCTAGTCAATCAATTGCCTCAGAAAACGCTCCTATCCCCATTTGGCTCTCGGGTAATTTAGCCAAACGAGTGGGCACAGAAAAAATGGCCAAAAGGGTTAAGTGCGATGGCAAAATCGCAAATCATGGTAATTATGAACGCGGCCGCGGCACTTGCAAAATTAGTCGACTTGGCAAACGCTACGTGCATTAATTGTGCGGTCACATAAAACAGGCCAAGAGGGCGGCCCAGTCGGCGGGGCATCCCAGAGGGGGAAAGGGAAAAGCGGCTTCAACAGGTGGCAGGGCAACTGCAGCTGCTATTAGATATGAACTCAAAGTAACACTGGACTGCATGGGCTAAGGGCTTTCTTTAACTATTTAACTTTATTTCATTTATTTATTCGAAAAGGGTTCCGAAAAACTGAAACAATCAATGAAGACAAACAGAATGGCAGACCTTTACGTTTGTGTATCTTTTTTTAAGCCGTTTGAATCCAGTGACCAAACAATATTTATATATTTTTGAATTGTAGGCATGGAAAAATCATCGATAAAAAATCCAGAATCAAGACGAAAACCTTTCATATGCATGTGTTATTATACCTACTTCTTTGGAACCATTAAGATTACGATATAAAATAATATTTATAGAGCACACAGGACTTAAAAGCCAAAATATACCAGAATAAATTCTTTAAGTGAAAATAAAAACAAGTTTAAACAAATTATTACTAGATTTAAAAGATTTTATTTTTTAAATTTTGCTACATTAATGTTAATCATCAATAATCAGATCATAGTGAAGCTCCCACATAATTCTGTAACATTTGAACGATAGTTTAGTTTCCTTAAGTTATTACTATGGAATTTCATATTAATACTTCACTTAAAATAAAATCAAAGTACATTTTAAATCTAAATAAATTGTAATACTTAAGAATCCTTAGGTATGGTCCTTAAAACAGGTAAAAGAATATTACAATACCTCTAGATATTGCATTACATCTAATATATACATCTAATATTGCAATATCTAGAGGTATTGTAATATGTTTACCTTTTTAAAAACCATTCTTAAGGATTTTTAAGTATCCTTCCCTAAAATACCTATCCCAAAATCTCTCCTCAACCCCGCTGTCCAGTGTCTAATGCCTCAATTGCAAATTCGAATTTCAAATATGTGTCATTTGCGGGCGCAACCATTTTCTATACATCTCCATACAAATGCACAAATTTTTTAGCCGTATTTCCACATCTGTTGAGTTATGAATGCAAATGCTAATGCAACTGGCTGGCTTTAAATCCACATGCCTATATATATGTATGTATATCTATATATCCATCTAACTATCGATGTAGTGCATCGGCAACAGATGCGGATTAGAAATAGAAAAAAAGCCCAAAGAGAATCTACAAATTAGACACGACTTTTTTTCAGCTGGCGAACACGATTCGAGACTCAATATGCAAGGCAAACGGAATGACAACTTTTAAATAGAATATATTTATAATGGGTGCACTAAGAAAAGAGTAGTTCTTAAATGAATTAGGCAGATTTTATAAAGGTCATATTTTTGAAGATTTTTAAATTATTTTATTTTAAACAGGTTAAAAAATGCATTAGGTTTTCATGTTTAACAAGACCTCACTTTTCTATACTTTTCAAATTTATAAGCAAATTTTGTCTCAGTGCCCAAATATGAATTTCAAACTGCATGCATATCAGAGCGTCCGAGATGAGGCTGCAGTTCCACGGAGCATTTAATTAAGCAGCACAGGCAGCAGCAGCAGCCGTAGGTGCTAATCAACAGCTTACCCTTTTTCTGCTAATTGGACTTAAATTGCAGTCCACAATGTATTGTGCAGCGGGTGGCGGGGGGAGGTGACTCGATGTGATCTTTGGCGGTGGCCTTGTCTAGGGCGCACAGCTGTGCACACATTCTGAGCGAGATTTATGGCCAGAGCTGTTGCTAGTCAGCTGGCCCCCGCTTTCGAGAAGCGAACAGCTGGCAGCGTTTATCGCCACTCAGAACCACCCACCCACCGCCGCCCCCTAAGTGCCAAGCGGCGATCGGATCACCCCCTCGAAATCACAAATTACATATCAATCATCCGGCCGCAATTGACCCTGGGAGTTGATCAGTTGGCAATTTTCATTTCATTCCCATTTGGAACTGATTCTCAATCGGATTTCATTTGATTTTCATCTAAACTTTATTTTTTTTTATATTTTGGCAAATGATTCAGCACATCTGGCGCCAGGCAATCAAGCGCAAATTTATGCATAAAATATTCGTTTAAAATATGTGAAATATTTGCGCTGCTTTTGAATTTTTATGTGGAATTCTCATGCGAATTCTTAGGAAACTGCGAAGCGCGTAGCCGCAGAATGAAATTAGCAAAAAACAGCAATCAATTTAGTAAGAAAACGCAACTGGCGCCAGTTTTTGTTAACAAAAAAAATACACTGCAAAAGCTAAAGGGGTAATTAAGTTTGATGGAGTTCTTGGAGTTGTGGAAGAACTTTTTGCAGAACGGATTAAATATTTTTAAATTGTAAAGCTCTAAGTTTCAAGGTTTTCCCTTCATGAATTGTTATGTTTATTCATACAACTTAAGTTTTATATTAATCATTTTATAGATTATAAATTATATTTTTCTTTTTGAAAACTTTCCTACACATTGAAACAAGAGTTCTTTTATTTCTACTATTTTACTCAAAATGCAAGCTTTCTTTCGTTATTTTTATTTATTTATTGTGAATTCTGTTCCCTTTTTAAGTGTATTTCTTAACTTACCTTTTTTTTTGCTAAATATTTTCTTCCTTGTCTTGCTTTATTTAAATTTTCCAGTTATTGTTGTGGTTGACTTTAGAGCCAAGCGTGACGCATTTGATTGCTGACTTTTGTTTCTTGTCGGCTGGCACGAAATTGGTCAATGAACGCGTTTGTTTATGAAAATGATTTCGAGTTTGGTTTTAACTCCGCTCGTATATTTTTTATGCACTTTTGAGTGGCCGGAGTCTGAAGTTTTCCTTTGTGGGCGTCGCTCCAGTCGTCGGGCTTGGCTTCCTAGATTTGTTTGCTTGGCTTCGATCGGAGTTTGTTTGCGTTTGAACAACTGTTAGGGAGGCACACGAGCGCGAAGGAGTGTCGTAACTTAGCACCTTTCGAAGCTTTTAATTATAATTTTTTTTTTAAATTTAATTCGAGTTTTACGGAGACGGAGTTTTGGGGACTCCCGATGCCGGACAACGCCAACTGACAACTGTCAACCCCAAACAAACATTAAACGCTCGTCGGGAGCCTCGACCGCCGAGCAGACGACACAGAGACGGTACATCAATTTTTCATTTAACTCGAATTTGTTGAATTTGTTGAATTTAAATTTAAATTCAGCTTAGGCTACTCGCCGTGCTGTGCGCTGTTGTCAATTGCCGCCGCTGCCGCCGAATCAGCAGCAGGCGCAGCGAATGCTCTTCGCCTTGCATTCCATTCGCGGTGACGTGGCTCCTCCGCTTGGTCACAGGGATCGGGGCAGTTGGGTTTCGGGTCTCTCATTATCGCCGGCCCAGCTGCCATGTCACGTACTCACGAAAATAAGTTCTGGGGCCTGGGACAAAAATCAATTTTACGTGCCAAAACTCATCGATTCCGAGCACTCGTCATTGGTCTCTGGTGGGCGGATTTTCACTGAAGGCGAGTGGGCGTGGCCCTGGCGACAATTAAAGTTCACTTAAGCCGTCATTTGTATGCGCAGGGGCTTGAGGGGCATCGTAGTAGTAGTAGTAGTTGTAGTTGTGGCCGGGGCATGAGAAAGGTCGAAAAGTTCGTTGCCTAAGTCTTTTGATTTTCGTCAGGTGTTTTTCGCATTACCGGAAGCACTTGTCGCTGAGCGCGCAGATGAGTAACTGCGGTAGTCGGATGTGACCAGTGAAGTGCTACCGTGGATCGTGATTGGTAGAGAGGGGAGGAGGCATAATCGTACCCCCTTGCCCCAAAGGGTTTCTCTTTATTTTGATAATTTATCGTGTCTTGTTCGAGTCGGGGAAAACAACAAGGCATTGTGACTAAAATAAAAATGTTGACAAATGGGCTTTGGTGTTTCCAGCAAAGTTTACAACGATACTCGGAATTTTATTGCGATAGGTTAGGATTTTTCAGGTTGAGTGTGTAGAAGTCAAACTTAAACAGGTGATTACTAAGGGTTTGATTAATTATGGTTAGATATAAGGGTGTTTTTTGGTCGGAAAAATTACTTAACTGGATATTATAATAATAAAAAGTTTTCTTGCTGTAAACAAAACATTATATACTACATTTTTTTAAATTTAGTTTGAAAATTTAACAATTTATAGATTAGTTTTACATCCATTTCCCATTCCAGTTCCATTTATTGATTCCATCCATTGATTTACTTCAATTACTTTTATTAAAACATTCTCGATCCCATTTATTTTGAACAATTGTACCATAATAACTGACATTGCCTTGTATAAATCCATAATTCTTCAGTGTAACTCCTTTTTGCTAATTAAATAAATTTACACAACCCACTTGAAGGCTGACTAATATTTCTTGGTGACTCACAGACCGCCTTTAAAGGCGAAACTTATTCAATCAGCATCAATCAAGTTCTGTTCTAATTTGCCACTTGAAAGGAGCTCCAGCCGTTGGATTATGGATTATTCCCCACTTCATTAATTGCCAGAAAAGTGAAACGACTCGATTCATTTAGCTGCAAAGATTACAATGCAAAATGGCCATAGAATTATATAAACCAAATGGAGTGACCTAGGTGATTACGTGCACAACATTCGAAATTAAATCGATAACTGGAAACTCCAAGTCAGCCAATGATCATTCATAAATTTCGCTCTAACGATAGCGGAGCAGAAGTCAAAACGAAATCGAAATCGAAATCAAAGTCGAAAACATTTCGCGATCATTTGTATCCATAATTAATTGAACTTTTATGCGAAATCTAACAGCCAACTGAAGCCGAAAAATAATACTCGTCGAAACAGTAGCCATAAACATGGACAAATGGCAGTTAATTTTATTCCGAACACCATTGATAGTTAGAATAATATTTTTTTGCTTTTATTCCGAGGCATGATAACGCGGCCAGGGCTAGCTCTCCATGTGAGTACTTTGAAAATGCTTCCTGTAAGGCTGACATTGAGTTACTTCCCCTCTCCGCGGCGCTAAAAAATAAATCTAGGTAATTGTGCCTGTCGTCGCTGTTATTATGCTCGAAAATTATTGTTCACTTGAAATGGGTTTTTTGGTTCTAGAAAACTCGAAGCGACTGAAGGTTTTCCTCAGCTCATTTCACATTCTGAGCTGTCAGCGCTGTCACTGCTTCTATTTAGGTTGTCCAAAGCCGGCAAGGTGGAACTGAAAAGCCTTATCGAAGAGCCTCTGGCCGTCTCCCGTGATTGATCATATTATACTTTTTTGCTGGCCAGCAATGCGGAACCGGAGCTTACGGTTTTATCCACGGATCTTTTGAGTTCTGAGTTCTCAAACCTGTGAGATTTTCGCCCGGAGGAAGAACCCGTCCCCCGAATCCAATTCCCTGTTCGATTCACCGCACAAATGATGGCTAATTCGGAGTTCGCACAAATCAAACAACCATTAATCATCGCAGCACACGAACAATTTTGGGTATTTTGTCACAAAAACAAAGCAATTTACTAATTAATGGTTTCAACGTTCGACGAGTGGCAGAGTTCACGTTTGTAAGAAGCCGAAGGAAACGCTCGGAATGGGAGGAGTAGCAGGTGAACGCAGGGCTTGACCCGGAAGTGACCCCCAGATACGCCCAAAAAACTATAAGCTTGTGCCCCGAGATGTTATGCAAGATGTCAGATGAGTTATGGAGAATATACATCGTAAAGAAGCGAAGGTTATGAATGTAAGTTAGCCGCGAAAATTGAAATGCATAATTAAGCTATTTGCCTGAGGGGCATATAGCACGCTTACTGATATCATCTGAAAAATATGGCGTAAAAACTAAATTATTTTGTGGAATTAGAGCTAGAATTATTTTGTTGTTATTAATTAAAAGTAATAATTAGCTCAGAAGTAAGTTAAACATGTGATATTATGGTCTAGTATTATTTTGGTGGACTAGTTATTATTAAGGTAGTTTTTCTTCTCGATATAATATTAAATTTTAAAGAATATAAAATATAATTAACGGGTTCTTGGAATTATTAGAATTATGCGGTAAATTATCATTTATTTTCTGCTTTATTAAAAAAGTTATAAAATCAGATCCATACAAATATCCATAATTTAATTCACTTCCCAGCTCCAGTTATTAAAAAACTATTATGAACTCTTTTGAAAAAAATATCTACTAATGCCCAAAGTTCAAGCATCTTATTGAATATTATTTCATGCTTTTGTGTGTATATTTCCACGTATTTATTTGTTCTTGGATATGTTTTGTTTTTCCAATGTCTTGTGTATTGTTCATTAATAGCCCCAAAGTGATGCTGGCAGAAATTCGCTCTTTGTTGCTAATGATATTGTCAGTGGCGGGGGCTGGTACCGAAGATACCTTTGGATTTATGTACATATATGTCGTGTCATGGCAGCATCAGGTGTACTATTGATTCTTGCGCTGGGCTTTTGTTCGCATGGCTTTTATTGTCTTTATGGCATAATAATAAACAGCATTAAATAGCATTACATTCGAGTTTCTTTGGAAGTTCCGCCTTTGGCCAGTCGAACCAAAGAGGTCACTGGGCCGGATAAATGAAGTGTAATAATAATTAATAATATGTTGGATACAGATGGATTCCCGGGAATTATCCGGGGATTTTGGACACTCTCTTTTGCGGTCATCGCTTGGAACTCACTGACAGTTTCATTAAATCGGTTCTCTTGATTAGACTTTATTTTTAGTCTATTATTTTGTTTGCGCTCGCTCATTAGGCGTTATTTTTAGAACCCCGAAGCTAAATAAGTACTCCGAAAATAAATCTCGATTCGCGGAGCGAAGATTTCCTATTTATAAAAATGTAAAGACATAATGGCAGCCAATTAGCCGGGGCTTTGCTGCCCACTTCCGCTTCGAGCGCGAGTCCATTACGCCGAAACGGATCCATCAAGCTAGAACTTATCGCCGGAGAGTTTGTTTGGGTCAAGTACTCGGAGTACTCGGCCTTAGAGTGTTGTGCTGAAATTGTTTTAATTAAATCCGCACAGCTCACAAGGTGGCGAGAGGCGGGAGGCGCCTGCTGTTCATTAAAAGTCATTGGCAGGCGTGAAGTGATTAATCGGGCTGCGGATTTCAGTTGACAAAATTGATGACTTCTAAACGAGATCCGATCTCTGCGTGGGTGGTCTTCGAACTCACATATATGTACATACATATATCATTATACTTTCGATTCTGAGACCCAAGTGAAACCCAAGACGGCCATTTTTCACGGCTAAGACTTACAACAGTTAGTTGGTCAATGGGTTATTATGATAATGAACTCAATTGCTGCTGCCCCCGGAGCTTTGTTGTAATTTGCGTGGCCTTGGGACGCGGGCTAGAAGATTTCACAGCCAAAAGAGAGAATAGACCGACGCGCACAAAGACCCGATGAACGCGATCATTATTACCACGATTATTACCATGATTATCATTATGATCGCGGCGATGGAAGAAGCAGCAGCAGCAGCAAACACAGCTGGCCGGAGGTCAACGCGGTTAAGAAAATCAAGTTTACAAAAGGCAGGCAATTACAGAGGCACACAGAAAACATTTATGTGATTTTTGAAGCTTATAAGAAGAGACTTGAGTATCGTAATAGGATCTTAATACTCAATACAAACTATTTATATGTTCTGGATTTTTATTAACTAAGTAAGAAACATTAAATAAAATGAAAGTAATATAAATATATATTAATAATTTATTTCAAATGCAAAAAATCATAAACAAGCTTAACTTTTTTATTCTTATACTATTTGTGTTATAAATAATATGTTTTATAGATTTAGAACAGCCATAATGGTACAAAAATTATTTTTATTTGTAAATTAATCAATCATTTGTTATATATTTCCATCGAATCTTTCTCTACGTGCACAGCCGAGAGTCAGAGCAACTTCAGGTTGGTTTCCAGCAACTGCCAGTAGCAAACTGTGATAAGAATCGCGTTGGCTAATTAAAAGCGACCACAAGGCGTATGAGTAATCGGCAGACAGCCAGCCAGAAGAGTGTGCCCAAAGTGATTTATGTGAATTCACTTCTGATTTGAACCTCAGCCGAGCTCTTCGAGCGAGTTCAAGTACACGTAGACAACAATTTTTTTGTTATACATTTTTTGGCCGAAGGCAAAGCGCACAAGAAGCCAATTGCCCAAAAGCACTTGCCATTCCACCAGAAAAATCCATCCAACCGAAGCCATCTATACCCAGTGATGCGAAAGGTATAATTTATTACGTAAGATAAGGCAAACAAAGAAAAGTATTGCTCTCAGTTTAGTTTAAATAAACTTATAATAAACTTACAATACAAAAATATCATTCTGATGACGATATAAATTAATTTTTCTGGCATTAGGAAATAAAATAAACATGGAAACATACTGATCATTTATATTCCTTAATAATGAAATTATGGTTTTTGCAAAAAAAGTTATTCGTTAATCAATTTATAAAAAATATGTAGTGTAAATTTGCCTAATAATTTACATGAAACCAAGCTTAAAAATAAAATACACACATAATTCTCATGGTTATTAAAATTTTAATTGTAATGTTTATAAACATATATCTTTTTGTAATAGATCGGATTCTTAGTGTTAGTATTCGCCTTATTTTTAAAAATTGCATAAAATTAAAGTTCAAATCGATTAAAAATCTACGTAAATACCTAAAATTACCCTAAAAAATTCCCACAAGTGCCACGGCCACGGATCTTTCCTTAATGATAGCGTTCTGCTACTGTAAAGTGCTCACCAGCTCATTGATTGCGCTTCGGCCAGAAATCAATCAGCAAGGCAAACAGTAACAAAAGGCATTAGATCTGACCTTCCTTGGAATCGAAATTTTATGTGCGCGAACTTGAGACATTGGACGTAATTACTGTCAAAGCCGGAATCCGCAACGGAATTAAAATTCGCGACAAAGTGCCTCGAAAAAGTTTAACGACTCGCGCCAATTTGTGGGCACAATTAGGCTTAACGAGTGGAGCAATGGGTCTCTGTACATGGATTTGTCTTGCAGAGATAAGCCAGGCAGTAAATGGCACGTTTTTGGCTTAATTGTATTAATTGTAGCAAAAGCTAGCCCGAGGGCTTCGATCGGAACACGATTTGGTTAATTAAAGTCACCAGGCGCTTGAGGGACAAGTGTAATAAATTCAAGAATGTTAAGCTTTAAATTCAAATTCTGTGTTCGGTTTACTTAAAGCCCCACAATTTATCTTTATTTCGGAAACATTAATTTCTTGAAAGAATCCAGAAGAACATCCAAAATAAATAAATGAGTTCAGCTTTATAATGAACCAGAGAAGTAAAAGGCAAATTTAGAGTAGGCACAGGTGATATATTAATATAGGATTTAAATGAAAAACTGAGGTCAAACGTGTAACAAAATTTAAAAATAAAATAAAGACAACTCTTGTTACAACTTTTCTATGGTAATTCTTGATGTTATGTATTTCACACTTATTATACCCTTGCAGGGCATTATAATTTCAGTCAGAAGTTTGCAACGAAGTCAAGGAGACATTTCCGACCCTATAAAGTATATATATTCTTGATCACCATCAATAGCCGAGTCGATCTAGCCATGTCCGCCTGTCCGTCTGTCCGTCTGTCCGATTATACGCAAACTAGTCCCTCAGTTTTGAAGCTATCTGAATGAAACTTTGCAGGTAGATTTTTAGAAAAAAAATTTTAACTTGTCCAATTTTCAAAATATTTTCATATAATTTGAGAAATTGCCATTTTATATTATTCTAGAATTTCGGTTTTAATTTGATCAAAATCGGACTATTATATCATATAGCTGGCATTGGAATGTTCGGGAAATATAACGTATACGTAATGTTAAACCGAATTTTTATATGTATAAATGTTGTATACAACTCCTGTTAGTTTTACTTTCCATTTGATACAATTTTATTAATTTATAATGATCCGATTGTAAGCTGCAAGGGTATACAAACTTCGGCGTGCCGAAGTTAGCTTTCTTTCTTGTTTTTTAATTCTAGTCGAATAAATCAACCATTTATTTTCAACAAATGTATAAGTATTACTGAAATCAAATAACTTACAAAAACAAAAAATATCTTACAGTATCGTCTATTTTAATTATCTCCGACTGTACATGTTCACTTATTTTAAACAACAATTTTAACGGCAACTAATTGATAACAAGCTTTAGGTCTGGCAACACTGACTATCGACCAAAACTGAATGGCAACTCTACAACAACAATAATTGAAAAAAAAAACTTTATTTTTTATTTTTTAAGATATCTGCCATAAAATGTAAATATTTTTATGTTTGATATATTTTTTTATTTTATAGTCCCTCCAATTATAGTCATTTCTAATTATGCGATACTTTTGTATCGATGAAAATATCGATGTTGGAAAAAACTTTTCTAAAAACGTCCATACATCGATAGAGACATTAGCTATTTATCTTTTTCTTTTTATTATTACCTTTCGAGTGCTACAAGTAAATTTCGTAAGTTTAATGCAACAGTCGCAATAAGGCCTAATTTGCCAACCACAGCGTGATAATGCCCGCGTTCGATGAGACACAAATCACAAAGTATCTCTCAAAGGTGAGTCCGCAGATGAGTCATAGCCCCACTCTCTGGGATATGCCTTTCTCATTGTCGGGTTCTTTTGCACGCAACGCAATTGACCACATACATCGACTTTTATCCATTGCAGTACAAATATGTGGGAGCCACGAAAAAGGACGTTATGGATGTGGTTACAACGTACCACAGCTTGACCTACGACCTACAGAAGTTCAGTGAGTAGCAGCTCCCAATTTGAAAGCCAAGATAACCCCAACGATCTCTTAATCTCCAGTTTTCAACGATGGCAGCTCCAAGGATTTGTTTACCCTTCAGGGCACTATTCCCGTGGTCTACAAAAGTAACTAGAGAAACCTATAAACTCCACACTCGTGCACATTGTGATGTAAACGTATTTTTTATTTCCGCAGATAACACCTACTACATTCCCATCTGTATATGGCTGATGGACACTCATCCCCAGAATGCACCCATGTGCTTCGTCAGGCCCACGTCCACCATGCAGATAAAGGTGTCCATGTACGTGGATCACAATGGCAAGGTCTACCTGCCGTACCTGCACGACTGGCAGCCGCACTCGTCCGACCTGCTGTCGCTAATTCAAGTGATGATCGTCACTTTCGGCGACCATCCGCCGGTCTACTCCAAGCCGAAGGAACAAATTGCATCGCCATATCCGCCGAACTGTGAGTCTAATTAGTTGCTTTTTAAATTTGAATTTGAAGAACGTTAAATTGCACTTGAAGATACATATCTGTAATGTTTCGATTATATTTTTTTTTTGCTTCCACATAATCTTATCTTAATCAGGAAAAGAATTAATTGCTATCCGCTTATTTGGTTTTCTCATCAGTATCTTCTAAAATTGTTTAATTTTTAAGCTTCTCTGACAACGTAACACTTATATTATTTGCTTTTTTCTAGCTTTCATGCCTCAGCCGGGGGGACCGAGCAGCAGCTCGGCTCTTCCATATCCTTCAGCCGGCGGCAACTTTCCGCCGTATCCCACTGGTTCCGGGTTCGGGCCCTATCCGCCTGGAGGCGGCGGAGGTTTCCCTGGGGCAGCGGCCGGACCCTATCCGCCCTATATGAATTTCCCGCAGCCACCCGGTGTTAGTGGCGGCTACCCACCAGCAGGGGGCTATGTAAGGACCTTTCTTTAATAACCAAAATAAGTAAAAGCAAGCTAAATTTATGTGCTCCCATAGAACCCCTCATCCAATGCCAGCTCTACGGGCACCATTACCGAGGAGCACATCAAAGCATCACTAATCAGTGCCGTAGAGGATAAGCTCCGCCGTCGCATCCAGGAGAAGGTTAATCAGTATCAGGCCGAAATCGAAACGCTTAATCGCACCAAACAGGAGCTAGTCGAGGGCAGTGCGAAGATTGATGCCATCATTTCTCGCCTCGAGCGCGAACATGTAGACTTGCAGAAAAACATAAGTGTGCTGAAAGACAAGGAGCAGGAGCTGGAGAAGAGTCTGGAGGCGCTGGAGAACGCCGAGGCCATTGATCCCGACGAGGCAGTGACCACCACAGCACCGCTATACCGACAGTGAGTAGTGATTGTTAAGCGGATGTCTAAACAAAGAAGGAATACACGCTCGTCTTTCCTTGCAGATTACTCAATGCCTATGCCGATGAGGCTGCCACCGAGGATGCCATCTACTACCTGGGAGAGGGCCTGCGCGGCGGTGTTATCGACTTGGAGACCTTCCTCAAACACGTTCGCCAGTTGTCCCGCAAGCAGTTCATTCTGCGTGCCACCATGCAGAAGTGCAGACAGAAGGCCGGACTGGCCGGATAAGGATGGCTCTCATTTGATTGCGGAGGATAAGTGTGCATGTGTAGACGATTTATATGATAGCGTTAATATATATATATTCGACATTGTTTTAAGCGCAAAATTGAATCTTTGAAATTGAAATTACAATAAACGTAAATAAAAAGAAGGCATCATGTTCTACGCTCTCGCCCACGGACAGTTTTTAGGTTTATTTTATACTCGGAATGGTGATTAGTCTTAATTTCATACGTAAATACCGACGGTTAATAGCAGGAACACGATGCCAAAGCCAAGGAAAATGGAGGCGCACAGGCTGATCAGCAGTTCCTTGATGAGCGAGCTCTCCTTGGAGTTATCCTTCAGGTTCTTTCGCGACACCACGATGATGAAAAACCAGGCGGTGAAGAAAGTGCCGATGACCAAGAGCACGGTTGCAAGGTGGGGGAAAACGGCCGGGTTGACGGGCGAAACGTAGCGAACCATTGTATCCATGCTGCACATCCAAAAGGTAGTTAGGTTTCCATTTAATTGGACAGATTCTACGTCAACTTACATCGTTCTTTATTTTATGTTAAATATTGTTATTTTTTGGAGTAAATTGTACGTGGCCCGGCTGCTAGAGTTGCCTTTCTTCGTATCGCAATCGGTGGACACCCACTATCGATAGCGATGTTTGTGCTATCGAATCACGAGGAATAAAATATACATTTCAAATTAAATTATTATCAAACTAAAAACAAATGCTTTTAAACCAAATAACTGCTCTTAGGATAATATTTTACAAATAACTAAAGAATAACAAAAAAATTAGTTTTAGACTTTCTAGAAAATGCAATTAGTTTTATTACATAAAAGCACCTTGAATGTTTTTTGTTATTGATGGCCCTTAAAAGTATTTAAAGTTTAATTATTAATGCAAATAATTTCAAAATATAGCTTCTTTGGAGCAATACATTGTTGTCAGAACTACCGGTTAAAGTGTCATCACTGTACCGATATCGTTTCACCTCGCAGTCGATAGGCCATCTCTAGTACTCTTCCATCAACGTGCTCTCTTTTCTCAAATAAAAAATATAATTATCAATGCGCAAGAAAAACGAAAGCCAAAACAAAGGAAAACAAAGACGCACACGATGGCCGATGTGGGTAGTTTCCATTATGCACGTGAAACAATCATAACATATTTTCACCGATCTCCTGCAGCTGGAAGAACTGGATAGCGAACGCCTGAACGAGCTAGAATCGATTCTCTACGCCTCGATCCACTACAGCGATGGAGCTGGCGAGCAAGGTGCTGTGGATCAGCTGATGCTAGAAAAACAGCCACCCAGCGACCAGGATGCGGACGCTAAAAGCATGCCACCGCCTTCGATGCAGCAGCTAAGGAAGAACCCGCCACCCGGTCAGCAATCATCCCAGCGCTTCGTCTCAGAAATGCGGGTGATCAACAATCAGGGACGACAGAAGCCTCGCTACTGGACGGAGGGAACAGAGGAGAAGCAGCAGGCGACTCCAAACAAAACAAACCTAGGTGAGTAATAAAGTTAATCAGTGGGGTGGTTTTGAAGACTTGTTATCGTAAACACAATGCGCGAATTTATGTATGTATATTTCAAAGGCAGTTGAATTTAATTTATTTTCAATACTATTGGATTAATTTTTGTTTCTATAACTTTTGGTGCTTTCGGCAGTGGCTTTAGTGCTTCTTTAATCAATTTTTTTTTTGTGCTCCGTTCCTCCTGTTCGGGGCCTATATCTGGCGTTTTACCGTGGATTTATTTACTCTCTAAAGCACATAGTTTGAGTCCTACTTTTTCCTAACGATCAGTCTGTCTTTTCAAGTTGAACTTCCGATACTACCCCTTTCAAAACCATTTTTGGCTTGCTTTCGAAATTATCAGTATCTCCCCGACGATGACCTGCTTCCTTAGACATTTGGCAGGCCGCCTAGAGGCGTTTATTGGGTGGCTGAACCAACTCAACCATTATACCCTGGCACTGGCCACCGTGGACCTTATATGCATCGTGTGTCTGCTTCACTACAAGCTTGTGTGGCACGGGTGCGATCTGTTCTTCTGGTGCGATGAGCTGAACCGACGACTCGTCGACTACGTGCTCTCCGCCATTGTGCTAATTGCCACCGTGCACGTACTGGGCTCCTGTGTGGATGCAGTTATCATCACGGCTTTGGTCCATCGAGAGATGAGTCGGCACAATATGCCGCGGCAGCACTTCGAGGAGCGGTACCGCAGATTCGTGTTTATGCGGTTGGTCGGGCGCCTGGAGCAGGCTCTCAAGGTGCAGCAAGCAAAGCAGTCGGAGGAGGGCCTTGATATGGTGCCTCTGGCAAATCTATTCGAGGCTCAGCAGCTAATTAGGGAGGCGATCGACGAGTTTCGCACAGCGGTTCGAGTTCTACTGTGGCCCAATCGATCGGATCTGCAGGCAGAAGCGTTTGTCATCTTTCACATCAGCGAGGATCAGTTGGGGCAGCTGGCCGACCAAGGCTACAGCCTGGGCGATGTGAACGTCCAAGATATGGGTAATGCGCGTCTAAGTCATTTGCTAAACCCACCCTGCTATTAAAGTGTCCATAAATTTATAGTTTGAGTGTATTTTGGCAGTGTAGCGATGGTGGAACTAGCCCTCCCTATATCCTCTCTAGGTATCCTTGGACGTAGTTGTTTCAAATTAATTAATTTTTAACTGTAAGCCTAAGAAGTTTTTTGGAAACTGCTTGTCACAAGATTTTATTTCGTTTTTGCATACATTTCAAGTTGGGATCTCCTTAGAAGTTCAGAGTCAGCTTGATTCCTTAAGCACGGGCACGACGACCACGAGACCGGCTCTGTCGCTGGCGTTGACGCCTCTCACGACGTCTCTCAGCGGCCCGCCTTCGCTGTCTGCGCAATCTGCGACGCCTGTTCCTTGCAGCATTGCTGCTGCCGCTTGAGGACGACGAATCGTCAGTGGGCGATGAGGACGATGCGCTGGGGCTAGTGGAAGAAGATGGAGCGGGTGCAGTTGGTAAGGTGGGACTGGGTGGAGAGGTTGGCGTTGTTGGCGATGTTGGCGATGTTGGCGATGGCGAGGTCGGAGAAGTTGGAGAAGTTGGGGAAGTTGGAGACGTAGGTGAAGTCGGGGATGTCGGCGAGGTTGGTGATGTCGGCGTGGTTGGTGATGTCGGCGAGGTGGGAGAAGTCGGCGATGTTGGAGAAGTAGGCGTGGCGGGTGCAGCCGGAGTCGATCCTGAAGCAAACACCGTGGCGATGAGAGCCACAACACCAAAGAGGATGGTAAATTGAAAATGCATCTTCAGATCTCTGCCTCTGTGTTGTCCAACTACCGGAGTACTATATAGGTTCTGGCTTTATCTTCGGTATTTATAGGAAAAAGTTCTTATGTTTTTGATCTAATTGTTGAATCTGTGTTTGTATTACTTCTCAGGTGGAAGGTTGACTCTTTTCTTGCTGCCTAGAATGCAAACAAACTATGGGACACTTGTACAATAAGATGATCTGCTGTGGAAGAGCTAAAACTGTTGTCATTGTATTTCTAATTGAACAAAAGAAAATTCGTGGATTTGTTTATATTGTCCCACAAAAAATATCCAAATGTGCAAACACAGACATCTTTTGTATTGATAATAGCTCTGTGTTCTATGGCTTCTTCGCTATTCTTGAACGCTATTTTCGCAGTTAGCCTTGTTTCAATAGACCAACGGCAGCAGGCTTAATACTGTGAGCCTTTGGCAGATAATGTTGACTTTGAGACTTTATTTTTGGAAATAATTACAACAAATAAGCGGCGTTTGTCTTGATAGTTTGGTTTCTTTAATCGTATTAGGAGAATTATTCATACTCTTATAGATATTACAGTTCCAAATCTTTAAAGCTTGGTCCTTAGGGTAATTGTTTATTCAAGCAAATCATTAGTATTATTTATTTAACAAATTTGTTTATTTAATGTATTTATATGTTAGTTACGTATTTATGTACATATAGTTACAGATAGACTTCTTTAAAATTGATCTTTCTATTTTTAATTTTTAATTTCATCTTTCTCTTCCAGCTCCTGACGATCCTTCCGCTAAGGAAAGCCCACCGTTTTCGCCAAAAAAGGGGGCAACACCCAACCAACCCAAAACCCCAAACCAATCTCCAAAACAGCAGCAGCAAAATGCACATACAAAACAACATCAAAACCAACAAACCAATAAACATCAACAAAATCAGAAGCAGCAGCAAAGTCCGCATCAAAAACAGCAACAAAAACAGCAACAAAAAACGCAGCAAAATCAGCAGCAGAAGCAGCAGCAAAATAATCAAAAGCCAAAGCAGCAGCCGCAGAACCAACATACCAAACAGCAGCCGAAGGAGAAACCTTCGCCCCAGCAGTCGCCAGTAGTACAAAAGCCCAAAGGACAGGCAACCAACACAGCCATCAAAGCAAACCACGAAGCCTACGAGGAAGAGCGATTCGACCAGCGGCTCCTGGTGGCCATCCCACCAAACTGCTCGCCAAAAAAGCAAAATAAACCACAGCAGCAGCAGCAGGGCAAGCAACAGAACAAACAACAGCAGAATAAGCAGCAGCAGCAACCTGGTTCTGGTCCCTTTGGCAAGGCCAATCGGAAGCTGGAGCAAATGCAACGTTTGGCGGCCAAGAAGCAAAAATCCAAGCAGGCCCAGGCAAACAAGAAGCAACGCAAGCAGCTCAATGCAGCACCGGTAGAGTTTGTAGATCTGGCCGAGAGTGAAATCAGCAATTCCTCGGATGATGTGGTGCATGTACCTTTGCCGCCAGTGCCTGTCATTGATCTCGATGCCAGCGACAACGAGCAGCCTAGCACCAGTTCAGCAGCAGCAAAAGCAGCTGAGGTGTATCACGAGGAGAATGCCATGGATGCGACTGATGTAAGGATGGGCTTGTCGTCCATTCCTGGGCCAGAGGCGGAAGTGGTTACTGGGACTGTGCCACCATCCATGCTATCGCCTTGCAGTTCCGTCATGTCGAGCGATGACTTTATAGTTCAGAAGGACACCAGCCGCTTGCTGGCCGAACGAGAGAAGGCCAATGACGATGACCTGCTGGTACTCACCGAGAATGCCATTAGGGAGGCAGAGATTGAGCAGGAAAACCGGAATAATGTTGAGGAGGAAGTAACAGCCGATCTGGAAACGAACCCTCAGGGTCAAGATACTTCCTCGGAATACGAATTTGTTCCACCTTCGCGCCTGGATGAGATCAAGCAGAACTTTCGAGTGGACGACGAGCAGCAATTTAGGGCCCTAGACGTCTACGAGAGCGAATCCGATCTCACCGAGAGCGGCATCTACTCGAAGGCCAAGTCCAAAGTGACGCCCACGATTATACGCAGCATAGACTCGCCGTCCGACAGCTCTGCGTCCGTGGAAGAGGTTGTGGAGCCCAGCGTGCAGAAGACAAAGCGTCTGCGCAAGCGCTCCTTTTCGGCCAACAACCATAGCCATTCGGAGTCGGCGAACAACGAGGACGGTGGGAATGATTCGGATAGCGACGATGGAGTCCATTCCACCGGTGTGCCGGGCATTGCTCGTGGCATGGCCGTAGAGCGTTGCAAACGCAAGATACGCAGAATCAGTACCAGGCGCAGCTCCGAGGACAATCAGAGGAAGGTGGCTCGTAGTAAGAAGCCAATGCTGTCGCCCAGTCAGGAGGCCAGCTCGGAGTCCGCTGTGGAGGATGGACTGCCAAGTGCCCGGGACATTGCGGAGAGACTGCTCCAGCAGGAGCAGGGACTGGCCAGGGAACAGCCATCCAGTAGTGAAGCCCTCGAAACTCTTTCCGTTGGTTCCGATGCGGACTCCCAGGGTGAGGCAGAGTTCCGGGATGCCATGACGGACCGCATAGCGGCTGTGTTTGAGCGCATCGAAGCTCAGTCACGGAAATCCGGCTCCCATGACGAAGAACAGGATGCCAGCGGCTACATTTCCGATGACGAGGAGAATTCTCGGGACAAAACTGTGGACAGCACAGTGGAGGAGACTATGGACGCTTCCAACGAGCTCCAGGAGGCTGATCCCGATGAGAATGATGTTGATGCGGTAATGGCAGAGCCGCAGATCCAAGTTGAGTACAATCTACCAGGCATTACAGACGACGAAATTCTGCCAAGTGGCGGGCAACTTATTGGCTGGAACGAGGAGATGCGCCGCTTCTACGACGAAAGTTGGCATGGCGAGCATTTCTCCGTCCACAAACTGCATAGGTCCATGAGTGGTGAGTACAGAAGAGATTTTCCAAGAAAACTTTTTGATGTATTTTCGTAATTTTAGCGAATCGTCAGGAGTGGAGGATCAACAATGCGGATCGATATCCTGTGGTGCGACCCCGTTCCCATGCCAAGTGCACCAACTGCGCCGAGATGGGTCACGTACGCTCCAAGTGCCCGCGTCCGCGAAAGCCACTCATCTGTTTCATGTGCGGCGTCGTGGGTCACGCCGAGCCGCGCTGTCCTAATGCCATATGTTTTGGAGTAAGTAAATTAAAAGAAGGTACATTTTAGAATAAAATAATTTCTCATACTCGTATCCTTTCACAGTGCGGGTCAAAGCAGGCTATTTATGTTCAGCAGTGCAACAAGTGCTCCTTCCACAGCCGCCTGGTCTGCCAGTTGTGCAAGATTCGAGGCCATGGCACGGATCAGTGCCCGGACAAGTGGCGTCGCTATCACTCTACGGTAACCTATTTCCTTAAACTCTGAGGCAGTACCCTAATACTCTCTCCCCGACTCCGCCGACAGACTCGATCCAATGTGGAACTGGATAGCCGGGTGCAGTACAAAATGAGACAATGCAGCTACTGTGCCGGACGTGGCCATCTGTTTGAGAACTGTCGCCAGCGCATTGGCGAATTTCGTAGCAACAACTACACGAGCCAGATTGTGTCGCACCAGAAGATCTACAAGGATCGCGATGGACCCTTGGGCGACCTCGGGAATTTGGGCAGCTTTTACGCCTTAGAGACTCCCTTTCATTTCCAGTGGAGCAGCCCGCAAATGCCCAAGAATAGCTACTATTCTCGGTTCCTTATCCAAGTGGCTCTAGCCAGACCTCAGCCTGTTAAACGGAAGTCCAGCACAGCTGTCATTGAGATGCCAGCAAAGGTATACTTTACCCATGACTATGTGCCCAACGCTCAGGCGATGGCGGCTCGAGGTGAGATCCTCACCGAAGTGGAAGCACCAGAGAAGGCAACGGAAAATCCTGTTGTTGGTGAAGAGGAAGCCAATATAGAAGCACCTGTAGAAAAGGAAGCTGCACAAGATGTACCTTTAGAGATTGTACCGCCTGCTGACGAGGATGAAGCGACTTCCATTCAGCGTGAAGAGATCACCAGCAATTCTCAGACTCAAGATGCGGATGAAACGATAACAGCTAAGCCACCTGTGACATCCCATGAGCTGGACTCTGACTCAAATTACAGTTTCTCCGAGCACTTTGAGGTTCCCAGCTCGACGACTACCGAGGATAAAGGGGATACTCAACCTTCCGACCATCCTTTGGCCAATCTACCAGATGTCATACCTCTTTGTGCGTCGCTTGGCGACGATTTCGAAGTGTCCTCCAACAGCCAGGGCATATCCATGTGCGTGAACGCCAGCAGCAGAAGCAGCGGAAACAAGCACCAGAGTGACGATCCTGAGGAGTCGCGAGATATTCCTTGTGAAGGAAAGATCGTAATGGCGCGCGATCAATCCGAGTATCTTTTCAGTCCCGAGGGTCGGGCTTTCCTTGCCTCCACCGCCAAGCAGTGTCAGGTAAGCGTGCGCATGGACTTTACGGAGTACGGCTATGTACTTGTAATTTATGGGCCGAAGGAACACCAGGAGGATCTGCAACTGAAGCTGTTGCGACGCCACCAGGAAGTAAAGCGCAAGAGTATCGAGTTCCAGAGCCAGAAGCCGCCGAAGAGAATCGATGTGCTGATCCGCTTTCTGCGAGACGGAATCAACAGTCTGACCAGCAATCTGGGCAACGCCAAGAGCCACTACATGCGCATCAAGGCGCTGGAGGAAATGAACACCAAGAACGGCTACAAGATGGCCGAGAAGAAGCGTCGCCAGTTAAACATGATCCTGGTGGGGCAGGCGGGCCTCCTGAACGGCAACACCCACCTGGATCAGTTGTTGGTGCTGTTGCGCCGCCTGGTGCACGATTTCTCGCCGGATGAGAACGCCACGCCCGAGCTGCGCAACGAGATCGAGGAGCATTGGCGGATGATCTTCACCGCGTATCCGCATCCGAACTATGACTCGCTGATTAATAGCTACGGTCGCCTGGATCAGAAAAATCGCCTGCCCTCGATGCACTTGGATCCCATTTTGCTGGGATTACAGGACAAGAAGGCTCCACCATCGCCGTCTAAACGTGCCCCATCGCCGACTCCGCCACCGCCGCCGGCTTGGCGAATGGCGCCACCGCCACCGCCCAAGATGCCAAAAAAAAAGCAACGGCAGGCTATTTTGCTGCAGCAGCAGACCCAGCAGCAGCAGCAACTACAAAATATGATCAGGCAGCAACAGGATCAGCAGCAGCAGCTGAATAATATCATTCAGCAGCAGCAAAACAATCAGCAACAGCAACGCCTGCAGCAGCAACATCAGAGGCAGCAGCAACAACGCCTGCACCAGAATCAGCAACAGCAGCTGCCACATGTGGTGCAACAGCAGCAAAACTATCAACAACACCAACGTCAACAGCAACAACAACAGCAAAGACAGCAGCTGCAGCAGCAGCAACAGCAGCAACATCAATTGAGACGCCCACAATCCACACATGTTATGCCCTTCAATAATCCCCAGCAGCGGGCCCGCGCCGATCTGCAGCTCCGCCAGGCCCTCAATCCAGAGTGCGTCAACCTGCTGGCCGAGATGGAACGCAACGAGCGCGGCGGCAGCATCAACATAGACGCCAACAAACCGTCCATGTTCTGGTCCCGGGAATCGCTCAAGTACCTCGATGATCTGTTCAAGATGACGTCCAACGCGGACACCGTGGAGCGCCTGAATCGGGTGCTCCAGCGATCGCAGCGTGGCCAGTTGTCGCACAACGATTACCGTGCCGTTATCCGGCTGCACACGCTCCTGCTCAACTGAGGAGGATACCCACCGGGGTCTGGGATTTGGGGTTTTCTTGGGGAGAACACTTTCATTTTGTTTAACAAATGCCAACAGATTTCACATCATTGGGTATCTGAAAGATATTACCCATGCACCGAATAAATACATTACTGACTATTTTCGAAATTGCGTCTGAAGGGTTTCTTAATTGATTGAAAAAGTATACTATTATCCTTACGGAAATATTTTTTAAAGCTACATATAAGATGGTATTCACTACTTGTTAAGGCGATTATACAGGCATAACGGCCACAAAATAGATTTCGGTTATCTTAGCTCTGTTGGTAGCCTCCAAAAAGTAGGCTTTGTTTTACTGCAATTTGAGTATTCAGCTCTTTAAATAATAACTTGAAATTTTGACTTGAAGTATGCAGCGCACTGAAGAGGAGCATCCCTGAGCATCAACACCAGCCAATTCAAATCTAGGGATATCCGTCAGCCTTTTGAAATGGCCTGTTTCCTGTGAAATTATCTGCATGTCCTTCCATCTATATACATATATATTTCTTTACTATTTTTAGGTGCCATAATAATGATCATAGAAATTTACTTAAAGTTCGACAAATATATATAATTTATTTATTTTCTTTCTTATTTTTAACAATGAAAATATGTAAAAGATGACTGAGGTAGGTGTTTGACCTCAGGGAAGGCTTTTGCTGAACCCCTTCTGGCATCAACGTAAAACAATCCGTATTCAGAATTATTGTCTTTTGCATTATCCAGAAACGGCTAGATAAATGTGTACATTGGCGGCCCCGATTGGTTTGACGTTGACAGTGGACGAGTCGATTTATCAATTTCTTTTTTAATTGTTTATACTGGAATTTGAAAGGGACTTAAGTTACCTTCTGAAAAATGGAACAGTTTTAAAAGGATTACACAATTTAGGAGAAATTTATTTGTTGTTAAGTTAGATTCTGGTATACGATCGCCATTACTATTTAAGTTTCCCTTCATCAAATGCTATGACATAGAGGCTTTTGAAGTCGGCTTCGTGGGATCATCGACTGATAATTGTTTGAATTGCATCTTCAGCTTTGTGTGTTCTTTTGCTGAAATATTGTATGTATTTTAGCTCGAATTTGGGTGTTTAAACAAATGTATTAGTCTAATTGGGGAATTTTTGTTTGCCCGCACGTGTTTGTGTTCAGAGAAAAGAAGCTTCGTTCGTTATAGACGATCTTTTCGTTGTGGGTATACCAGGTACTGTTTAAGCAAAGGGGTATATTATACCCATATCTAATCTATCAATTTATAAATCTCTAAAACTTGGAATCTATAAAACTGGGTTCCAATAAGTATATGACATATATTCATAAAGACTTTAGCCAGAACAACAGTACAAGTTTGATAAAATCAAAAATAGATAATTGCACATCATTCCCATGTATCCAATATTTGGATGGCAAAAGTGTAAAGAAGTAGCTATCAATATAAAATTAGTTGAAATCGGAACTTCCTCAGTCGGGATTCTCGACAAAATGCAACAGGATTTTCTTTTTTTTCAATAACAAAATATAATAAGTAAAAACAGCAAACAATGTGGCTTAATTGTATGACGGTTCGACAAATGAAAACCCTTTTACCTAGAGGCTGGCATCATAATTGACGCGGTTAATTTTTTTTGTATTCTAACTAAACTTCGATGAGGAACTTGTGTTCCGGAGACAGTACATCCTTGGGAACGGCGAACCACCTTAATTTTCGCCAGATATCGGCCATCGTCAATTTATTCCGCTTGCTGTAGACATTGAGATAGATGCCCAGGACGACGATCAGGCCAGACCACAGGTACTGCATGGTGAAGGGTTTGCTGAAGAGGATGAAGGAGAACGCGATGGTAACCGCCTTGCGAGCGGTGGTCACTGTGGCCGCTATGGGAGCGCCACTGCTCCGCACCAGGGCCAGCACGAACTGAATGCCCAGATAACCGGAGAGGCTAAACAGAAAGCCATAGCCAAAGGTTTCCAATGGGTGCTCCAGGCAGAAGGCAAATCCGCTAAAGAAATTGCCGGTAACCAGCATGATCACAAAGAGATAGACGAAGCCCAAGCCGTACGAGTAGAAGACCACCTCGCTGCTGGGCGCCTTGTGCTCCCGCATGGCTTTCTCCTGGACATTTCCGATGGCGGCGTCGCAGAGCAAGGCACCCGATATCATGGCCACACCCAGCAGATTAAAGTTGGGTGTCATCTGGGAGTCGGCGAGCGTGAACCAGGCCAATCCGATGCACATACAGGTGGCTGCTGCAAAGTCCAGCACTCCGTAGCGCTTCTTCTGGATGAGGATGCTGCCCACCAGCACGGGAATGAGCTTGCAGCACTTAAAGATCACCTGTGTGGGGTAGTTCAGGTATCCCAAACTGGAGTTGGACAGGCCCATGGTGCCCAGAGTGAGGGCAGCCAGCACCAGGTACGTGCTGATGGGAATGCAACGGGCCACTGGTTTGCTACTCCAGAAGGATCCTCCACTCATTCGGTGGCCCTCCAGGTGACGCTCCACCAGGCCAAAGCTGATGTAGTAACCGAACTGAACGAGCGTGAGGAACCAGCCGTACGGCTTGAATCCTTCCACCGTGAAGATCAGCTCTTGCAGGTAGCCATAGAGAATGTACAGGACGAAGACGCCTACACAACTCAGCAGGAACTGCGTTGGGCGATTGAAGGAGCTAAGGTCGAAGCACAGGATACGCAGCTCCTTTGACGAGGAAGTTCTGACGGACTCAGCCATTCTTTAGTTTTTTATCACAATTAATATTATAATATTATGAACTATTTAAGGATTTGAAGTTATCACTTAATTATAATTAATGTAGTATTAATTATGTAAGTTATTGCCAGGATCGGGTTATCATGCCGCTCTTGGCTTGCCACATCAGTTCCCCGTAGTTGCTGAGCTTAAATTAAACCGAAAGAGAGATACTGCCTAATATATGTACATATTTAATTATTGCGTGTGAGAACATATTATGTGTAAGCCGTCTGTGAAAACTCCAATTAAAATAAAAAAAAAAAGAGAGAATTGTAGATTCGTTTGCTTTTTTATAGCCTTTGAAGGGTATTATAATTTTAGTCAGAAGTTTGCAACGCAATAAAAGGGACATATCCTACCCTATAGAGTAGATATATTCTTGATCAGCATCAACAACCGAGTTGATCTAGTCATGTCCGTCTGTCCGATTATATGCAAACTAGTTTTGAAGCTATCTGAATGAAACTTTGCAGATAATCTTATATATGCTCTCATTGGTATATTAGACGGAACAGGCCGGATCGGATGACTATATCATTTACCTGCCATACAAACGATTTTCAGGAAAAAATTATTACTTGATCAACTTTCAACATATTTGCAAATAATTTGAGACATGGCCATTTTGAATTATTTTTCAGTTTAAATTTTATGAAAATCGAACTACTACTTTATATAGCTGCCATATGAGTGTTCGGTAAATATTACATATACGTAAATATAAAAACCGCATTTTAATATGTTTGAATGTTGTATATAATTTCTGTTAGTTAGACTTTTCATTTGATAAAATTGTATTAAATCATATTGATTCAATTGTAAGCTGCAAGGGTATACAAACTTCTGCGTGCCGAAGTTAGTTATCTTTCCTTTTTTTTTTCTACAAAAAAGCCAGACATGACTATTAGGCAAACACACGCGCCTTCTTAGTCAATTGATGTATCCAAGTCGTTGTTTACCAAACCTCGTTTGAATGGACAAATGGAGCAGATTTTACTTTATCTAAGCAACTATTGATTCTCTGGATTTGTTTTGGCTTGCTGATTTCTTCGGCAGATGAAAGACAAACACAAATGTGTTAGCTCTGTGTGTTCTGTCTTGGATAGTAACATGGTGTGTACAAAAGCTTGCTTCTTGTCTTTGTTTTTTGATTTTAGTTTTGATTTGTTATTCCAAGAATCTTTATTAATATAAAATAAAAATTGTGAAAATGTATGTAATGATCTCGCATCTCTCGTATTTAATTCGCTGCCCATTTCAATTTTTGGAAGCCCCGCCCTCTCAGTAAAGATCTTCAACCAATCGAAATCCCCAAGGCAGCCAGTCTCCCAGACAGCTTTAATCCAAACAAATAACTCTCCAAAGTACACTTTCTTTGCCATAACTTGCTACTTATTTAATATAAACTCAGGAGAGATAAACTACAAATTAAAAAATCTAAAAAGGTAACGGTCGATGTTCCATAGTTTTGGATTGATTGAATCCTTTATAGTTATTCCGAGGCTTTTGTATTACGAGATCGGTTGAGTCAGAATTGTCCCTAGTCAGTTCTACGCCGCCGTGGTGTGCTGCTGCTCCTGGGTCGTGGTGGACTGCGCCGAGGAGGCTTCCCCGGACTTCTCGTTGACGCCCAGCCAGGGGCACCGCTTCTGCAGCTCCATGCGGTATCTGGGATGCGAAATGGCGTACACGAAGGGATCTATGCAGGCCACCAGCTTGCAGGTGCAGGCCGGTATCATGGTAGCACCCGGAGTGAGTAGGCTCTTATCTCCGAACGCTCCGATCAAGGACATCACGCCGTACGGGGTCCAGGATACAAAGAACAGGAAGCATATGGTGATGGCCGCCTTCGCTATGCGGATCTCAGCCGTCTCCTTGCTCTTGTCCACGTTGGAGCGCAGCGACTCCACGTTCATCTTCTTGGCCTGCTCCCGAAGCGCCTTCTCGTGGCTGAAAACGTGGCCCACGATCTGTGAGTAGTAGTACAGGATCATCAGCGTGGGACACACGAAGCTAAAGAAGAAGATCGTGCCCACAAAGAGGCGTGTGTCGAAGTTGTCCGAGAGATAGTCAAAGGAGCAGGAGGTTAGATAGCCCTCTGAAAAGATAAAGAAGTAAATAAGTTGGAATTATTCTGGAGTTGCGATTCAAAGATCTCTAAAATCACTTGAAAAAGTATCCGAAAATGTGAATTTTCAACTTTAATATTCTTTAGCATAAGGTAAATTCTGCGCCACCCCTCAAAAATGCAGTATTAAGATTTAATTTCACAATAATTATCCTTAATTATCTTAAATATCTCGTAAAAAGTTTTTTTTTAATATTTTATACCTCAATATCATCCTGCGTAATTTGCTGTCAAAATAATGGGCTTTCCGTTAAATTCTAGTAATAACGACTAGAGGTGGAGAAACATCGATGTTTAAAAAAAGAGCAAGAACACAAAGAATTGCTCCTATTTTATTTAAATTGTATTTCAACTTTTATTACTGTTTGTAATAAAAAGCACAACTTCTCTATGAGTTTAAGTTTTTAAGTTTTTATTTACTTCTTCTACGAAGAAAGTTTTTGAACTTTTTCGATTAAATCGATTCTTAAAATTAAGATCGAGGCATCGCATAATTGAAAAAATAATGCAAAAACATCGATGTTAGCGATGTTTCGATGCCAATATCGATGCTTTGCCATCTCTAGTCAAGGCATTTTCCGATAGCCCAAATGCGGTCACACTATACCGACGCGACATTAGAAGAAATAGTAAATTAATTAATCAACCGTCTAACAAATGCAGCCATCACACCCAACACACACTTATAATGCCGAAAAAGACTGAACCACACATCGTGCAAGTGCAAGTGCAATAACCGCTAGGCTTGGCGATCAAAGAACGCAATATAGAAAAGTAGAAAATACACACGAAAAAACCCCAGCGCTCGCTGTTGTGTGTAAATGCAAATGATATATTTTCGTGCAACAACAAGCACAACAACAACACACCAGCAGCAGCAGTGGCGGCGGCAGCGCAGCAAAAAAGGAACAAAAATAACAACAAAAGCTGAGCACAGCAAACGAATATGAATGTGTGCGCGTTAAAGAAAAATTAGATAAAAAGCCAAATGAAATTAGCTCACGCCTGAATTTCGAGTTTGGCGCAAGGTGAACGAAAAGGCGAAAAGCAATCAAAACAGTTTCCATTATCGCAGTGTGCGTGTGCAGTTTTCCCCCCGGTCTGCGTCGCGTCCCGTCCCCGCCCCACTAGGAGGAAAACCACCTGCATTGATTTACAGTGTAAAATACGGATAAAAAACGGAACTTGCACTGCGAGGATATATACACATATATACAAACGCACACACACCAAGGCAAGCACAGGCAAGGCACAAATACCAGCGCCCGATTTCTCGGAGGCAGCAGCCTGCCATGTAAGTTTACATTGACGATTATGTATTTGCCGTTGTTTATGTTGCACTCTTGCTGTTTAGTTATTTTGTTGCTTTGCTGTGCTTGTCAGCAGCCAGCCAGGCAGCTACTTTAATGACGGCTTAAAAAAGAGCATTTCGCTCTGGTCGGCAACTTACCAACTTACGTTTTCTATTTTATATTTCGCAACTCATTGAATGAAAAAAGCCAAGTTAATTATATTCATGGCTATGACTTTAGTGGCAGCAATTAACAATTTTACCCCGTATGAATGTTGCCTACGGTACGCAGCGTAAACGAACTGTTAATTACATACAGATGTATCTGTGTGTTGTATGCACGTCGTCTGTCGTTGTGTGCGTGCGTAGTATCTGTGTTGTTGTTAGTGCCCGCCCCCAACTCTTCCTTCTGCTAACCATCCCAAGCATTCCCCGTTGCATCGGTTACGTTACGCGCATTTCATTGCGTGTCCCCATGTTTATGCGATCTCACGTTTATGCGGGTGAAGTTACGAAGTTGCAATTTCATTAATTTGCTGATATAATGCAATTTTGCTGAGTGGCCAAGAGTAGAATTTAAAATCATTTATCTTTAATAATATGTAATAATGTCCAAGTACCCTTTTAACATTAATATATAGTTTCTTTTCAATTTTACTATGTTTCACAAATTTGTGATCCACAAGTATTATTATTTTCTAAGAAATCTTTAAATCCCAACTCAACTGAATGACTTAAACTTGAAATTTGTATTTGTAATTGACCTGACTTCAAAAAATTTGCATGTAATCATGAAATCTATATTTTAACGTTGAAATTAATTAATAAAAAGTTTATTTACATTGAAGTTCAGCTAGTGCCTAAAAATATCGTATCAGGAAATTCAATTTGAAGAAAATAATCACTAAATAAATACTGCATTTGGTTTTTATATCCAACATTATGTTGATTATTGTTATAGTTCGTTTTAAAGATCCTTTATTTTTCTTAAATGGTTAGTTTCTGATGGAGGTTCACTCATATACCCTGCCTGCACCCGCACCCAATACCCCATATATATTCATGTGTGCCCATTGTGTCCAGCGATGTGAACCACACCCATTACATCTAGCACGACACCCCCACAGTCGCACAGTCCCTCAATGGGTCGACGTCCCTAATGGCCGTCCGTCAGCTCTGACTGATAAGAGCCAACATTTTTGCGTCGTTTCACACGTGCCGGCCGAGAGGCCTTTGGTTTTTGGGCCTTCATTTGGGCCGGAGACGTGATGGCGGCCCCGAGTTACGGGCTTACGGCTCTGGTTTTTTGGACACCAACTCTAGGTTCGATACGTTCCGCGGTAAATAATTGCCTAAATGCAATTCCCATACATGAGTTTTCTTTTGGCTTTATATATATACATATATATGTATAATTTGGGTAACAACAATTGTGAGTCCGTGGCAAGGTAAAGGTCAGGGGTGATTAATCGCTGTGACTTTTCCAAAAGGCTGGAATGTGACCAGTGTAGGCAGATAGGATTTATTAATATCTTTGTTTCATTCTTATTAACTAAGGACAACAAATGACGAATAAAAATTGAACAACTTTGTAAATAAATTGTGAATCATGTGGCTTCGTTTGAGATAGCGTTCTTTGATCGCTTGAACTGTATCATACTGATAAAAGTTAAACTGAATAATTGGTAAATGAATAAAAACAGCCTTAAATGAAAGTGAAATTTAGTAGAAAAAATAAAAAGGAACTTAGGAACCCCTGGTATTAAACTAATGCAGAGTTTAGAAACCCCTAGGTTTTCTTATATAAATTCGATAGAAAGATGTTTCAGATTTGTGTAGAAAGAAAGTGTAAACTTGTTCAAGTTTCTATTTCCTATGTAAAAATGTGAAAATGGCCAAATGTACACATTATTCACTAACTATATTTGTTGTTTGCAGATAAACGCACAAGATACGCCTGGGCTAGAGGTGAACCTGGCGCAGATTGCAGGTACCGAGGAGAATTGTACACACCTTCGTGTTGTCGCAAGAACCCTTCCGATGTCCAATAAAATCAACCCGAAGCGCCGCGAACCGACAGCAGCAGCAGGAGCAGCCACGGGAGTGGCCACCAACACGAACAGTTCGACTGGATCCTCCAGTGCCGGCAACACCTCTTCGGCCAACACATCCTCATCGTCCAGCTCGTCGCTGTCGTCCGCCGGCGGCGGTGATGCGGGCATGTCCGCCGATCTAACCTCGCTGTTCGAATGCCCCGTGTGCTTTGACTATGTACTGCCCCCGATCCTGCAGTGCTCCAGCGGCCATCTGGTGTGCGTCTCCTGCCGCTCCAAGCTCACCTGCTGCCCCACATGCCGCGGTCCGCTGGCAAATATCCGTAACTTGGCGATGGAGAAGGTGGCCTCAAACGTCAAGTTTCCGTGTAAGCACTCCGGCTACGGGTGCACCGCCTCGCTGGTCTACACAGAGAAGACGGAACACGAGGAGACGTGCGAATGCAGGCCCTACCTGTGTCCCTGTCCGGGTGCCAGCTGCAAATGGCAGGGCCCGCTGGACCTAGTCATGCAGCATCTGATGATGTCGCACAAGAGCATCACGACGCTGCAGGGCGAGGACATTGTGTTCCTGGCCACCGACATCAACCTGCCCGGCGCCGTCGACTGGGTGATGATGCAATCCTGCTTTGGCCACCACTTTATGCTTGTTCTGGAGAAGCAGGAGAAATACGACGGCCACCAGCAGTTCTTTGCCATCGTCCAGCTAATTGGATCGCGCAAGGAGGCCGAGAACTTTGTGTATCGCCTGGAGCTGAACGGAAACCGCCGCCGGCTTACCTGGGAGGCCATGCCGCGCTCGATCCACGAGGGCGTGGCTTCGGCGATTCACAACTCGGACTGTCTAGTGTTCGACACGTCGATTGCGCAGCTGTTTGCCGATAATGGCAATCTGGGCATCAATGTGACCATATCCCTGGTCTAAGCGCACTGTCAATTCGCCGTGTTCTACATTATTATTTTTGTTTACTTTTCTGCTACATATACATACATATTATATATATGTATTTATATATACATATAATTTATAGACCTCTGTTCGCATCAGGCGGTTAACTCTTTGAAAGAATGCGAGAAGGAACAAGGGAGAACGTGAGAAGCGGGCAGAAGAGAGAGAGTTGTGCAGAGTTGTTTTATAAAAATGATTCTCCATTTAAATAGCCACATACAACATGCATATGTATATATATCTATGGAAATGTCAGGCCTGTTTCGTTTTCACTTCGTTCGAAGTTGTGTAATTGTAACGCAAGGTTACTTGGCTTACAGGTGGACTAAAGCCGTACCGAAATCTGTGCTAGTTGTATATGTTTGATCATTTTGGTAAACCTCCTGAGGATAATGCTAGGATAAGTAGAACACGAGCTGCAGAATCAGTCTAGGATAAATATTATATTGGCTACTCTGTAGACAGATTGCATGGGTTTAGTTCACACTGCAAATCGGGAACTTTTGAATGCATGAACAGGACCTGTATGTTTTTTGTATGTCTAAACGGTTCGATTGGTACTCTAGTTATAGGACTTGATTTTTTTAGCTACCATACACACACACACACTATATATATTTTAATGTTTCAGTGTGTTTATCGTTTTTGTAAGCGTCGTGGGGTTCATTCTGCTTTAGTTTAATTTAGTTTTTAAGGGCCACACACACCTGGAGCAGAGCTGCCTGCGCGTGCCCACCCACTACAGTGAACACTCTGGACACACACACTCCACTCCAACCAGCAACAAGCAAAAAGAAACACGAGAACACTCAACACACTCGAACATCTCTAGTTTAGTTAATGTAAATTATTTTATACAATACTTGTAAATGTTAAGAGAAAGAATTAACGAACACAACACAAACAATGATAGTAACAAGATCAACAGCAGCAGCAATGGCGAAACCGTCAAAGATAAAGTAATGTTTGATAGCGATAATCTGTAATAACTCGAGAGTTGTTTTGTTCAGGCCAAAACCATTTTCACAGAAATTATAAAAATAATATACACAAAAAAGGAAATATTTTTTCGTCAGGCTAAAAAGACAGTTAACCCTTGCCCCCCATTTATACCCAATCCCCGGAATAGTAAACGAAGCAATGTTAATGTTTAAATGTCCAACCTAGTTTAGGCGATCTCCCCGGCCCGGCTCATGTGTTTGGTTTTCATTTCCCATTCGTTCGTTCGAAATAAACGGAAGACAAATGATTTACAGCATCATCTGCACCGTAATTAGCTTTTAATGCGACGATTTATCGCGCCACTACCATACGAGATCACTTACACAGACACAAAACTACAAAAGTGAAATAAACGTGATTAGTAAAAGTAAAGAAAACTGTTCATTAATCTGGGAAATCGGAAGATGAAGTAATTATGTCTAGTCGGGGGAAAAGCAATGGGTATATTGGAAGCAGCCAAACTCTCAATACAACGGGGCTTAAGAAAATACTGGGAAAACAAAAAGTGGACTATCTTTTGGTTACTGAATGTAATATAAAAATCATTCCGCTAACTTGGAACTCTGAGAAAAGTGAATTTTACACCAAGTTGGCCATGTTTCTTTAGTAACCTTTGTAAATTCCCTAGCAGCTCGTCTTTATTTTTCAGCTCTGAGTCTTTTTAGAAAAGCTTTTAACCAAAATAAAATTTTAAGTGAAAAACAACTCGAAAAATTCAATCTACCCATTCGATATCTGTTTTTATTTGTTTAAATTTCGTAGTTTCCTTTGCCTAATAAAAAATTATCAGTAAATATGCCTTTGGAGAACCAACAAAACAGTGATGAAAACCCGACAACCCCACAAAGATTCACTGGTGTCCCATGGTCCTCCCCGGCTGCAAGCGATCAATCGGCTGCCACTTGTCAGGCAGCCGAACCGGAGCAGGAGGAGGGGGTTCCCAGTGAGTTCCTGTCCTCGCTGCTTGAGTGCCCGGTGTGCTTCGGCTACATGATGCCCCCCATAATGCAGTGTCCCCGGGGCCACATGATCTGCCAGCCCTGCCGCCAAATGGTTACCCTCTGTCCTGTTTGCCGCGTGGCCCTGACCACCATTCGCAACCTGGCCATGGAGAAGGTGGCATCCAAGTTGATGTTCCCCTGCAAGTACTCCCACCTGGGCTGCCGAGCGCGACTCGCGTATGCGGAGAAGAATAGTCACGAAGAGAGGTGCGAGTGCAGTCTGTACCGCTGCCCATATCCCGACGAGAAGTGCGTCTGGCAGGGACCACTGGGCGATGTGTACCAGCATTTGGTCGGAAATCACGAGAACATAATCACCATGGAGGGCACCGACATCATTTTCCTGGCCACCAACGTGAACCTGGAGGGCGCCCTTGATTGGACCATGGTGCAGAGCTGCTTCGACCGGCACTTCCTGCTTTCATTGGAGAAGATTACAATGGGCGATGACTTCCAGCAGTTCTTCGCCACTTGCCGTATAATCGGGACCGCGCGGGATGCTGCCAATTTCGTGTACCATATCACGCTGGAGGCCAATAAACGCACCCTGCGCTGGAAGTCCACACCGAAATCTATACGTGAGAGCTTCACCTTCGTCAATTCGGATTTCCTAGTGCTCAACAAGACGACTGTCCAGCAGTTCGCGAAAGATGGCGACTTGGCCCTTAATGTGGTCATTAAAAAGGCGAACGAGTCCAGCGAGGCAGCTACGGCATCCAATCCATCCAGTAATTCTGGTGTTTAGTCGCCTGCCACCCCATCGATGGGCATGGCGATCGCCCTTTCCATTAGCCCTAGCCATCTGCACGGCCTCGTTCTTCACCAGCCCCTCAGTGAGCAGTTGTAACTAAAAGTTGTCTTAGTCAAGCGTATCCGTAATAAAAAGCATCCACGTCATGGGGTTTGTTCAGTTAAAATTAAGTAAGAGTATTTTTGGTTTAATTTAAGAAAAGCGTACTAAATTATCCCGATCTTTTAAAAAAAAATTAATTTAAATATAGAATGGAATTACATGTTTTGGGACGACTTGAAACCTTTCTTAAACATTTGAACAAAAAGGGCTTAAAAAACGCATGGATCATGTTAGCAGCTACTCATAATCTGTCAGTTAAAAAAAGCACACGAACACCATAATTTTTCGAATATTTTTGGTTTTTTTTTTGCTTTTAGTCAAAATAATGTGTTTTGTGGTAAATGTCTGCAGGCGTTTTGCAAATGAACATCCAAAGGCGTACGTGACCATAACACATCCCTATTGTGTTGGCCTGCTGCTGGTAGGAACTACCTTCTTTTTCCTGGCTGAGATGTTCTATGTGATTCCTTGTATTTTCGACACCGGCGGAGCGATGTACAAGTTCGCCTGGCTGGTGGCCACCTTTATTGTTTACAACATTCTGGGCAACGAGTTGGCCTGCTATCTGACGGACACTTCGGTGGCGAGTCTGCCAGAGGAGCGTCGGACTCCGAAGCCGGAGGAGGAGCACCTGTGGTCCTACTGCGACATATGCAAAATGAAAGTGCCGGTAAGGTCAGAGGGATTTAAGCAAAAGTAAGGAGAACATGGGTAGATAATTGTCCTCTTCCATTATTTTCTTATCTTTTTTTTATCTATGATATTACCTTTTGTCTTTATCCTTATAACATAGCCCCGGGCCTGGCACTGCAAATGGTGCAAGTGCTGTGCCTTGCGGCGCGATCACCACTGCATTTTCACAGCCACTTGCATTGGCCACAACAACTACAGATATTTTTTCTGGCTTCAGTTCTACCTAGCCCTTGGCACTTTTTTGTCCTTGAGCAGCCATTTACTTGCGGTGGCAGTTAATAAGGACTTCCGGAATCGATATGTACTTGTGTGGTTAATTAAAAATGCTCTCAAGACGGATTACAACATGCAAGTTGGCAATTGGAATGAGTTTTTGTGGGAGAACTGGCTTCTAATGCTCAACACGTACGCCTTGGCCTTTGCACTGCTGATGTTGCCCTATCAACTGCCGATCTTTTATTTGAATACTACTTTCTATACGGGTTCAGATCGCCGGTACAACCTCGGCCTACAGAGGAACATCAAGCTGTTATTGGGACAGCGTGGTTTCTGGACTTTTATCTCGCCCTGGATCAGCAGCCCATTGCCACACGATGGCACCCGTTGGGAGGAAGCCAAGCACTCAGACATTAGCAATTGTTATGAGTTATCGAACTCTTTCCAAATTGCATAACTGATGATATTGTAAGGTATAAATAAACCTCAAAATTCAGTCGGTAAGAGCCTTTATTTCTCACCTGGTACGAATCGATCCCAGAACTGTGTCAGCGGCAGGACGACCCACGGCGTGCAGTACAGCCAGATGATAATGTTCATTACCACCGCCTTCGTAAATGTCATGTTCCTGTTCATCGGCTTGGTAATAACATTGAAACGATCGTATCCTATGGCCGCGTTCGTCATCCCAGCTCCGATGCCCGAATATGACCCAATGGCTGCGAATATCTGGCACCAGGTATTGCCTAAAGCGAACCCGCGATGGAAGCTGTTGTAGATGAAGATCGGCGCCTTGAGGCACATGATTAGATCGAAGACGGCCAGATTCAGGACGAACATGTTGGAGGGAGTACGCAGCGACTTGGATGTGCTGAAAATCCAGATCACCATGCCGTTGCCCACCGTTGAGGCACAGAAGAGGAATATGTAGAAAACGCCCAGCATGTAGTGCATGGAGGCGGGCGGCTCCAGCTGCGTCAGCCAGTGCTCCGGAATGTACTGGATCTGATCCGGTGGCACGTTCCAGCCTAGAAACTGCAGCTCCCCGCTACCGGATGTCCGAGCCTCCGGCCGCAGTGGCGGTTCGCTGGCATTGCACAGCGGTTCCATCCCGAAACCGAAACCGAAACCGATACCGCTCCCGAGCCCGATTTCGATCCCGATACTCAGCCCTTCTCACAGAGCGAGCAGAACTGATTGCGTCTTTCGCGTGGCGACATTTATAGGACAGCCACTACATTGGCCAAATTCAATTAGGCTTTGTGGTTGCGTGTCCGTAAAGACGATTTTCTGCCCAGTCGGCTATAACATGAATATCAGCGAATTGCCACTCGAATCACAGCCAAAAAGGGTTGGTTAAATACTTGGTAATGACGCTAAGACCAAAAATGTCAGGGTCCAAGTTTAGGGGGTCATTGCAGCAATCTTACCGTTATTTGTTTACTAAACGTGCTCTAAAATTTAATTTAAATTTATTTGTAGTTTTTGAAAATATATCCCAGAAACAGATTTCTTTAAGTCAAGACCATTATATTTAAGTAAGTGGCCTTTTTCCTTGACATATTTGTTGCTCTAGATGCGTTCAGGAATTTATAAAAAGAAATATCAAAGCTAATTCTATACATTTCATTTAAAAAGCTTAATGGATTGAGTGAAAACTTGTGATCAAAAGGAAAACTGTGATACTTGCATTTAATCTTCTAATCTTTAGTTTTCAATTTGTCCGATTATATAATAATCATAATTATATTTAATCATGCAAAAGGCAGTGATTTTTTTATTTGAAGTAAGTAGCATAAAATATTTAGACAGTTGTAATATTCTTAAATATAAGACAAGTAAGAAATAAATTAATTTTATTCCATTGAATCGCAGCAAAAGTTCGTTAAAATTTAAATTAAGCTTGAACCTTATTAGCGTTGCCATCTCGTGAGTTTGAGCTTATTAGTGATGCCAGAGTGCGGCAAGTGGTTTCGGTGACTTCGCGGTCACAAAAATAGTGTTCTTGTTGAATAATAGGGTCTTCCCACAGGAGTATTACATAAATAAATTTAATAAATAGTAAATGGGCAATTGACAAGTGTTTTTCTTCTGATGAATTGCTTTCTCTTTGCAACTTGGCAAAAAAATTTAACTTATTTTTTTCGATATTTTAGCAAACAAAAAATCACTATCATCTTTAGACAAAATATCGATATATTGATAGTTTGATAAATCCGAAAAATCACAGAAAAATGCGAAAATAAACGAAAAACAAATAGAATAATGGATGAGGTGGACAAGATAATCATGCACCAGCTGCACCAGGTGGACCCGGCCATCGAACCGACGGAGGAACTGGCGGAATTCTCGCCGGAACAGGTCGTCCGAGCGGTGTCCAGCTGCCTGGCCGAGATCCGTCCGGATGTGCAACTTCCTCGGACTCTGCCCGGCGGAGCCATGGCGCTGCGATTTGGTGTGGCTAGCTCCCTGGCCGAGGGATGCAAGGATGCCGGCTATAGGGGCGACATTGGCTACCAGACGTTCCTCTATCCTAATGCCGTCGAGCTCCGGCGATTGCTCATGTATCTGATCGAGCAGCTGCCACGGGAGCGCCAGGCGACAGAGGACGGTGTCGGGAAATCGCAATCGCTGAGCCACAGGGAACTCCTGCAGCGGAAGATCCGCAAGGAGCTCGCCACACAACTAAAGACGCCATGGGTGCCGCAGTTTGCTCGTTCGGTGGGCAACAGGAAATCACTCGGCTGCAGCAGTTTGTGCATCGACTTCCGACCGCATATCAATCTCAGCGTTCCGTCTGCCAATCCTGAAGAGCGCACCAAGGAGGTGCAGCAGTATTTTGACCAGCTGGCACCCAATATATTCCAGCAGACGGCCTCCAGGTCGGTGGATCTCATAGCCTCCGTGCTGCACAAAAACGAATTGGAACGCTGGAGCCACGGGATCCCAGACTCGCTGCACATCTTTTCGGGCATTGAGGAGCTGGCGCCGCCTCTTCCCAAAGTCTCCCAGCCTGTGGATAAACCTTCAACATCCGGCGTCGAGGAGGAGGTCTCTCCCCTGCAGCAACTAGGCAACGAGGTCCAAGATCTGCGTTCCCAGTGCGAAACTCTGCTCATGGAACGAAAATCTCATGCAGCAGCTCTGGCTGCCTCGAAACTGCGGGAGAACAAGGCCACCGAGGAGATAAACCGCATTCAACCTGTGCTAAAACTCCATGAACGCACCTCTCTGGTCCTGGCCGATTCCGAGCAGAATCTGAACAAGTTGGAGGCCCTACTGAAGAGCACACAGGCCAAAAGAGAAACCCTCACGCAGCAGTGGCAGGAGTACAGAAAGCCCCTGCTGGAAACACTAGAAGCACTGAAGACAGCCAAGGAAGCCCAACATGTCCAGGGCATCCGTAGCAACATCGAGCAATTGGAGCAGGAACTTCAAGCAAAGACCCAGCAGCACAATGAACTAAATGCCACCCTAAGAACCGCCAGCCAATCCCTGGCTCCTCGCAAGGAATACACCCGAAGGATACACGAATTTATAGGGAATATCCGAAAGCAGCGAGCCGATATCTTCAAAGTTCTGGACGACACCCGGCAGCTTCAGAAGCAACTGAACGTGGTGGGTGCCCAGTTGCAGCGGCAGTTCAATTACACCGACGATTTGCTCTTCCAGAGCGCCAAGCACGATCTGCACGCCAAGCGGGCGTACAAGCTGTTGGCCCAGCTCCATGCCAATTGTAGTGAACTGGTCGAGTGCGTCTCGCTCACCGGAAACGTGACCAAGCAGATCCGCGAGCTGGAGGTCCAAATAGACGGCGAAAAGCTAAAGAACGTGCTGACCAGTCTGCAGCAGATCACCGGTGATATTCAGAACTTCGAGCAGCACATCCAGGAGCTGCAGGGTCAGATAAGCGCCGTGGAGCAGACCCAGACCAAAACTAGCGGGTGTTAGATACTCGGTGTACTAGTGCCAATAATTTTAATAAAGGAATCTATGTACGCTTAGCGTTTATTTAGCAGTCAAAAACTAATTTTATTTGTTTTTGATCGATAAAGTATTACAATTTTTTAAGACGGTTTCTATATGCCAGATTATTAAATCATTAATTACAGTGTGTTTTGTTTGTTTACAAAAAATTTTCAAATAGTTATGTTTGAAAACGCACATCGATTTTTCGATAGTTTTTTGGCTATCCACATGCGATATTTGTCCCATAGAAAAAGCCGCCTAATAAAAGCATCGCATAAACGACCCAACTATCGTAGGCAGAGACATCGATAGCTTTCAATGAATATATCGGCCTTACTACTACCATCTCTAGTGAGCGCCAGAAGGTGTATTTGAAGCTGAAGCCAAAAGCCAAAAGCTCGTCAGCGGCTGTTCGTGTTTTTTTCGTTTTTCCGTTGATTTACGTTCGTTTGTTTTTAATTTGACCGGTAGTGGTGACAGAAAATAAAAAAGGTAGCTGAAACTGAAACAGAAACAACTCGAGTGTGTGAGTGTCCGTATTAGCTGGCATTTTTTACCCAAATTACATACAACAACCATGAGCGTTTCAAAATAAAACACTTGAGTGTCGCCGCCGCCGCCGCAATGGTGGTGCTCTCCCCTTGTTGTTTTTGTTTTTGCTATTCCAGAACTCGTTTTAGAGTTTCCAGTGCGTTGTTGTTGTAATTTTGGGTTCTTGCATGCGGCCGATAACAAGTTTAACCGGTGTGCGTGTGAGCCGCGCTTAAATGTATTTTACGTACCTGTGTGTGTGCGCGCTCTTGGGTGTTCAAGTGTGCGTGCGACTCCTTCAACAAACTGTTGCTTCTTCTGCTGTCGCTTCTTCTTGCTCAAATTGAATTCCAATTAGAATTGCAATTCCCCTGAAGGTCGAGTTGGGAAAGAAAGAAAGGAGAAAGAAGAGCAGCAGGAAGAAGATACTGAAAAACCGGCAGATAAAGTACCAGGAATTATTGAATCGCTAAGCAACCAAACCCTATTAATTGACCGGCCGGCTTGGCGCTCTCTTCGTTTTTTTCTCTCATTCGGGGTCAATCAACGTTCGACAACAACAACTACAACAACAATGGCTAGAAATTCTTTCGGGGAGCGTTCCGGTTCACCTTTTTTTTTATAATTGTGACGTCGCCCGGCTAAAAATAACAAAATGACAACATTCTTTCTTCGACTCATTAGCGTTTTTTGAATTTGTAACAGTAATTGGAAATCGATTACCAGTACAGTAAAAATCAGTTGCAAAGCGAACACCCACGATTTGTATGCTGTTTTGCATATCTCGGCAATCTAATAAATTTCAATTAAAGTATGGCAAATATATGGGGCTTAAATTTCAAAAGTTGCTTGGTGTCCGTTCGCGATCAAGACCTTGGATTACAGCTATGGACTACTCTACTTAATTTAGTTAAAATTGGTTTAAAGCTTTAAAAACACTTAAAAAGTTTAATTTTTATTAAAATATTAACCTCATATATGTTCATAAAAATAAGGGTAAATACAAAAATTATTAGTTTGACAGATTATTTGTGTTTTCCAATGTTTTTAGAAATATTTAATAGAAGGAGAAAGATTTATTTAGTATTTGTTTTGATCTTGAAATTGGTTCTTTCTTTGTGTACTGAAAAGTTAAAAAATTTATTAAGTTACATGACACAGTTTGACCCCTACCAATACCCACTGTCCACTACCTCCAACGCGCCGACCCGGCCGGCAATTAATAAATGGCAAAAACAAATGCCAATTGAAGTGGCAAAAACAGTTTCACGTTAGCGACATTTTTCAACGGCTACGCAATAATTTGTTTATAGACCACAAAAAAACAAAGCAAAACAAAACAAAAAAAAACAAAAAACGAATAGAAAAACGCCGACTGATAAAATGTTGTTATAAATTAAATTTACCCCGCAGCACGCAAGGGCAATCTAAATTGAAAGAAAATAAAGTGCAACCGAAAGCAATACGAAAAGAAGTCGCCAGTGAGTTTTATAATTAGAACAAACCAACAGCCAGCAAGTGCAATTCATAAACGATAACACCAGCACCAGCCAAGGGAGAGATAATTGTTAATAATGACACCATCGCCGACCAAGGAGCTCCAGAGTGCCTCGCCGACGATTTCGCGTCGTCCGCGGGAGGAGTTTGCTGAGAAGGTAAGTCAAAGCAAACTATTCTTTCAACTGAGAATAAGTTCTAAGTGGAGGAAACTTGACAATAATAAATTAGGGAAGAGTGGAAATGTAGGTGTTATTAGTTTACAAACTCGTAACATGTAAGATTGTAAACAAATGCAGATTCGCAAACAATTAAAAAGCATAGAATAATAGAATAGAATAATAAATTCCCCAAGTAATCACAGAAAACACATGTTTCATATGTTTCCACAAAATGATGTATGTATATGTTGAACCTTAATTCCGGGATCATTATTTTATAGTATCTTTTTTCCGCAAAATTATACTATATCTGTGTCCTCTTTAGTGCACTTTTTTCCCTGAACATGTACAATGTAGATATATCCCAACCCCCTATTTAACAGCCTCCCCCCAGATGATATTGGCTAAACTTCCTGTGTTTCTATTAATCGACCCTAAATGTGTTGCGATGCCGTCGCGGAAGAAAAAACATAAACATTTTCGGCCTTTCGTCTTAAAGTTCTTTTGTTTGTTTTTGCATTGTACAATAAAATATATGTATGTACTCTCGATCCGCGTATGCATATACACACATCAATGTTTGGGAAAATAAATATCGCTGTCATCGGCCGTCTTCTCCGGGACGGACCTCTGTCGTAATCGTTTCACCTGAGTTTCCATATATTATGATTTCCGTTACTCCATCACCCTGGGTACACTTTGTTTCCGTCTCGATGGCTGTATCTGGGTTTATTTAGCCTCCGTCTGCATCTATTCTCGACTCTGACTAATCGAATCGAAAATGGCCATGGCCTACGTAACGCTAGAATTTCATTGATAAGATATCGTTTGGCAAGCCGTAATCGGTGTAGTTTAAATGGGCGAAAAAGTCGGTGAAGAGATATAATTTTTATTCAATTTTTATGAAGTTGGGGCTGGTAAAACAGACAAATTTTAAGTGGAAGTAAATATACTTTATTAATTTGTACATGCTGTTCAAAGTCGGTGAAGAGATGTATTTTGTTTATAACTATAAAGATTTCAAGGGGAAGTTAATAGGGGAGTTCTATACTTTATTCAAGCAATATATCAATATTTCAAGCTGTCCAAAGTCAAAGGCTTAAGTCAAAGCCCAATATTTGCCAACTATTCTTGCGTGAATGCCAAAAGTCCAACTTGAATGAAATAAGAGATCGTTGAAATTAAGGTCTCGTCAGTACTTTTGATATTACCGACAGTAGACATTGTTGTTTCCTCCGATTTATTCGCATTTTAGCTTACGTCACTTGAGCCACTTGAAATGCAGAAAAGAAAACATACAAAACTGCGAAATAAAAACACTTGCTGCAGTAAGGAAAATCGAATTTGAAATTCACCGCTCCGGGCTTAATGAGAGGTCAATGCTGCTGCTGGGAAGTGGGGGAAGCGCCTCATTGCGACGGGAAAGGCGAATGCTTAAAACTGGATTTTCAGACAGATCATTAGCATTTCCTTCGAGCGTGATGGATACAGGTACTAATAGAAGTTGAACAGTTACAGATTCATATGCAAATCGCATTATTTATGGCTTGTATCGGGGCTAGCCTCGGGACAACGCCCCAGAATGTGTATTCTTATGGAGATGTCAAGCGAGCGACCAGCAAATTAAGAGGGTTTCTTACATGTCTCTTTTTTGGCTGCTCAATTTCGGTCAATTGATTGATTCGCCACAGTCGGCCACAAGTTTGGTGTAGGATCAATCAATTTGCTGCACACGCCGTGATTTTATTTCTCCTCCATTTCGGACGTTTCTCGAGGGTACCTGTGCGGGAGTAGTATGTGCGACTTTGTATCTCGCCTGTCAACGAATGTCACTCAAGCGTCCCATGCAACGAATTTCATGGCATTGACCATGGGGCCCAATAACGAATAACTTTATTGTATTCTTTTTTGTTGTTTCATTGGCTCGCCTTAAAAAGTCGGTTGCTGGCTGGCGTGCTAACAGCTAATTTTGAATATTCTGCATATGTCTTTTGCACATTAAACACACAAAAACAACACAATACACACACAGCAAAAAACGGGGAGCGAAAATGGGAACAGAAATTGCGCGCGCCACAAAAAGAACGACATGCCGTGCGAAATCTGATGCAATCGATGAGATCATCGCCCAGAGAGCCCACCAACAGCCCGGCAAGATTCTCCATCCGTATCCGAATCGGAGCCCGGGCTCCATTAATAAGCCGTGCCATAATTATAATTAGTAGAGCCAGCATAATCTCTTCATTAGCTGGAAAAGTTGCCAGTCGATTTTAGATTTTCAGAGTGGTGTGGCTACTGGTATTCCCTCTCGTAAGCCTACATAATCTCTTGTTCAACTTTGAAATTTCCATTTGATTTAAGAGCAAGTTTCTGTCATACCAAGATGGTTCCTGTGACTCATCTGGTGGATTCCTTGGTGCATCATCACCACCATCGCCCTCCTTTATATTCCTTTTTTGATGCTCTGGTTCTTTGTGTGTCCCCGACTTTGTTGCAGCTGACTTTCCATTTCCGTACACTACAAGAAGCGCTTCCGAAATTTAAATTAATTCGCAGAACTCTGATCTTAAATCGCTTTAAGTTAAATCTTTGTTAATTGCCTCAGGAGGTGGCGAATTTTAATTATAATTGCCTAGTTTGATTGCAATCTTTACGGCCAGTCGGTTAAATTGTTGTCCAGTGGCTTTGAATTTCCTGAACAAAAACTAGAACTGAGTCATTATTCTTCTTAGTAGCTCAACCCAAAGAGCCTCTTCAGGCTGTTTGGGGAATGCAGCTGAATCTAGTAAACATCATGGAAATTATTTTGCATTGCAGTTTAGTTATCGTAGGATTTGCTATATTAAATTTCCATTATTAATAAGATAAGATTACTATGTATCTGATATAGCTGTCAAACTAATGATCGGTTATCTAAACATGTCAATAAACAAGATTACTTTGTGGCTTTTAGCGGATTACAGATTGAACAACAGATTGTAGGAGGCAAAGTCGTGAAAAGATTTAAGAATTCAATCAATTTGCTTATTTTTATGGCAAAACAGTATTGATTTGATTAAGATTTAGTTGAATATATGTTAAATTTTATGATTTTTAAGCAACTTTTTAGTAAAAGTTTTATAAAGTCAGTAGGGTTTCCTTCAAATCTATATTTTAAATTAATCAATTAAGAACTTTCCATTTCCATTCAATACTAGAGTTTGATCGTTTTCCCTTGAGAAATTTAATAACCAAAAAAATGCTTACTATGGAAAAAAGTAAGATTGCTGTAAGCGCCGTTTAATGGATATTTCCAGTGCACCCCTCAACATTTTTGCGATGTTTTTCGTTCCGCTTCTCTTTTTTGACACTGTGTAACCCGAGGCAATCGCTCTGCGGCTTTCCAAGTGCCGGGCCATATACTTGGGATATGTACAGACACATGTGCATGTAAGTGGGCTCTGTCTGCTATATATTTGCATGGGGAGACGCGACACTTGGCGTTATTTGCGTTTTAAAAAACAACCTTGCACTTGCCGAGCTGCGACCAATCGACAATCGCTGGTAACTGGCAACTGGTAACTGGCGACTGACAGTTGACAACTTTGTCAACGCTTTTAATTGCATTATTAGTTTTCATTGCCTGACAATTTGCGGCCAAATGGCTCCAAATTATGGAGACCTCCGCCCGCCGACCATATATTTTGCATTTTGGAATTTTTTGAAAGTTGGAATGGATCTTTTGGCGCGCACCACCCTCAGCAACACCATGCGTCCCCCTCATCAGTTATATTCCGGTGTCCGTTTTTGGCCTTTCCCTAGATTGTTGCGTGCCTTTGTTATATTTCCCAGGGGCTTGTTGGTTGTACATACAGCAGCGGTCGAGAAAATAGTTCTGAAAGAGTATTTTCCATATTGCAGTAGAGTTTATCAGGTTAAATTAAATATATTTCTAATATTACTATATAGGAATTAATGATTTGTTAATTTATAAAATAATTTAAATTTCATCTATTCGTCTAAAGTGTACTTTTTGAAGGCTGCGTACTGGGAACATTTCAGAGAGAAACTAAAACTGTTGTTCCTATCAGCCTGAAATTTCATAGCTAAGCACTAAGTTTATACACTTTTCTATATCAAATCTGAATTACTATTTAAAATATATATAATTTTGTCCTGCGAGGGATGACTGATAATTCATAATCAAGCTTCCCTTCCTCACTCTAAACATAATTATAGGAAAATTATTAAGAAAAATCTAAACGAGCTTCAACAATTGTTAAGCATTTGACGGACAAGAAAAACCTATATAATTCTTAGGGCTATTGTCTTACCAAGAGTTGTGAACGGTAACTGGGGGGAGGTTCGAGGGCGTGGGCGTGGGCAAGGCTATCATCTTGCACACCTTTCCAAACACGGGGTGGCATGTCATGGCTTAGGACCGGGCGTCATGGGATGGGCAGTGGGATGGCCAGGTGGCCCTGTCATATCACATGGCGGTGTTTGCGCAATGGAATGCCGGCACGCTATCGCTTTTTCGGGCCTCTCCATCTGCCAGGGGGTGGAATGGGTGGTGGTGGTATCATCATCAACATCATCAGCCAGCCAGGCAACCAACCTCCTGCTCCGGTTCCACCTCGTGCTCCCGTTCCCATTCCCATTCCTGCTCCTTCTCCTGCTCCTCCTCCTGCTCCCGCTCCTGTTTCTGTTTGTCTTCATCATTTTTCGGGGCGCCTGGGCGTGTCGGCCTTTGTCGCACATTTCATTTTGTTATTATTAATTTAATTGATTTGGACTTTAATTCGTTTATTTTGGAACAGCTGGCGAAAATGTTATTAACACAAAAAGTTTACGCTCAGCCGAGCCGCTTGCCTATTTTTAGACACATTTTCGTTTCAAATATACTTTGGGCATAAATTTTGGCATAACTACTGGCGTTTTATTCAAATTGCTTTAATGGTTAATGGTTTTCTGTGTGATCTCTAGCAGGTGTCCTCCTCCCTTTCGGCTCTGAACTGCTATAACCCCAATTTGCATCAGATGTCTTTAGCAGATATTCATGTATTTATATATCTCTCTTTTTGTTAGCTTGTTTAGCTTTAATTTTTGCTAATCATTCGCGCCAGTCAACGCTTCACACCTCACGAAAATAAAAAACAGAAAAAATCCAGTTTCAGCGTTTTGAATATAAATTGGTTTCGGAGACGAGGCAACGAAGCTGGCATTACCCTTCAAATCTGGTCAACAAATCTTAAGCTCTCCTCGAGCTGAAAGTCAATATTTGTGTTGGCTTTGAGCCGTCGGAGTGACGTCACCGAGGGCCAAACACGACGATCGACAATTTAGCGGCTTCAATTGAAGCGAATCATCTAAAAGTGAGGGGTTTCTTATATATAAATAGGGTATTTTCTGAACTTATTGATTAAAAGTTGCAATAAGTATAATCATTGCATCGAGTATAGCGTTGTTAAATTGTAACCTATAAATTTTGCATATTTTAAAATGGATTCAATGCAGACTTGTTCAATAAATGCCCTTACATAAACAAACTACATTTAATTTGACATGTTTTTTCTTCGAAAACCATGATACTTTCTGATTTTCCATTCGTTAAATCCTAGAAAATTATATTTTCTGAGGAATTATAGAATATATTGAAGAAAAGTTAAACGAAATAAGCATAAAAAATAATCAGAAAACCAATTAATTCGTTAAACACCTTTTCATTACGAACAATCGTTAGGGTATCGGAATTCAAGAGTAAAATATTTGCATACGATTATTAAGGATTATGGCTGCTAAAGACACGTTCCACAGATAACAATGAAGGCGAAACGGGTTCTCTAAGTGCCAGCTTTCTAGCTATTCCTGGCTCTTAATGGCTTCATGCTCGAATAAGTGAGTTAAGTAAACCTTCTTCTGCCATTCTGCATTCTGCAATGCCCACAAATGCAGCGCTCTACGTCATCGCTTAGCATTTGGCAGTGGCCAAAACGCCGCACTGCCAAAAATGCCACTGCACTCGCTGTTTCGGCCTCTCTGCCGTCGCGTGGCCATGTGGCCTTTCTCCAAAAAATTGCAAATAAAACAGTCATGAGGCGGCAACACCTGCCCCCCAGGTTCACCTCATCCCCGGCCACTGCAACATAGCTGGCGGAGAGTTTGCAAAGCTCGCGTCATGCGTGCCTCCACTTGGCACCTATTTATGTTGAGGCACAGATTTGGTCGGAGTAATAATACTCACCTCTAAAATTAAGAAATTTATATACAAGTTTTAGAGAAAATAATTAAAATAACTTAAGAAAAATACGGAATGCTTCGAAACAGCTATACATTCAGGCCTGCTAAATGTCTTTAATTAGATTACTTGATAAGATACTTGATAGCTTTTCCGAAATAAATAAAGTTGTATTATATTTATATATAAAATACATTTCGCTTACTCCCATTTTCCTGACCACAAGTGTACCACATCTTGTATGTGGTGGCATTCAAACAGCGCTGGTGTCTGTGCTTGAATGTCGGCTTCGTAGCGCATGTGAGTATTGGATGGACCAAGCACTCATACTCATACTCGTACTCGTACTCATACTCGTACTCGCACTCGTGTTGATGGTCTATTTTTCTGCCTTCTCGCCTCTCTAGGCCCTGTCTTGAGACGCGGTCTCGTGTTGTTGCTGTTGATGTTGTTGTACTTTGCCTGCCGGCAACCGGTCACGTTTATTGCACTGAGAAAAATATATATATTATAATGATACAAATATTTTTAAACCTTAAAAATGCTTTATTTAATTTGGATATACATTTGGCCAAATGAAGTAAATTAGTTTGGCAGTTATATAATTGAGTTGTAAGTTGATTTGTGAAATAATAAGAGCATAAAAGAATAGGAACATCCTTGGGTTTCTAAAACGTACATATTTTATTAATAATTTACTGGTAAACAGAAAAAGATGAAGTTTAAAGAAATTGATATCAATTTACAAATTAATTAAAAAGATGTCCCAAAAGTATTTTAAACTCCAAACCTTTTGTGCACATTTGTTCAGAGCTTACAATTGGGTTCTATTTTCTAAGAATTGTATTTCAAAACGAATTTTTGATTCTGAATAGTTTGAAACCACTAAAATAATTTAATTATTAAAATAATTAAAATTGGACAATATACCTCTAAATCTAGGAATCATTCTACAAAAACATAGTCATACATACATAAGGCTTTTCAGTCTTAGAAATTCCCAATCAATAATTAGTTTTCACAGTGTACTATGATTGTTACTGCTAACGCCTGGGGGAGTTCTCCCTGCACTCCACTGCCACCCCCCTCCAAGTAGGTATGTAGGTAGGCTTTGGATTGGAGCAGCTGTGTGTGCTTTATAACTGTAAAAACACGCTCGCCCACTTCCTCAAGAGCCGGCGTTTTGACCAAGGCGTTGTTTTGTTTGGTTTCTGTTTCGTTTGCATTACCAGCATCCCATTCGAGGCGATCGCGAGATCTCCGGATCTGGATCTGGACCTGGAGCTGCCTCGGTGTGGGAGACTCCCCCGTGTGAGTGTTAATTTTTAATTGTGCTAAATGTGCACATAAATACACAATAACCGTTCGCAACAGCAATCGCACAACACACACAACTCGCAATCCGTAATTTTCAATTTCAACACCCACCCATAATTTGGCTTATTTGTGGCTTTTACTCTGCTTCTCCTCCCCCGATGTTTTTTATATATTTTTTTGTGTTACTTTGTATTATTGTCGCTGGCATTGGGATACAACAGCTGTCATTGTATCGGCGTTTGTGCATGACTTAATAGCTGATAAATAATATAAACGGTAGGTCACCCAGAGATATATATCTCTGAGTATTTGATACTCTGCACACACAGAATGCATTTGTCCAGTGGCCATTAGAGTCCAAGATACACTCATAATTGTGTCTTGCATTGATTTCCTTATCGGTAGCAAGGCGGGACATGTAAAAAGTGTCAATACCTAAAGTTGCACAATCACATATAAATATTTGATAAATCAATCCAAGGTAATATTTAATAATTGAGTCATTTTCCATGAGATTGAGCATTATTCCTCGAAACACACTTTAATATGGCTTTAGTTCAATTATTGGATTTAAGAACTTTTCTCTTAAATGCTTATATACACATCCGCGATGATCGAGCAATGAAAATCATAAAATGTTTATGCTTTAAAGGCATTTAAGAGATTTTATAAACAATCTGAAGCTGTGGGAATTGACCTTATGATTTATCATTTGGTTTTCTTCACCATTCTCGTATGATTTTTCTCCTCAAGTGATTTATTTCGCACACGAGCAATAAATATTAAAAATGTTTTAAGTTTATTATTCGGTGGGCCTACCTCAAGACAAAAATATAATTCCTTTGATGTTTATGTTTAGAACAAGGCATTTACTAAATGTGGCCAACTCCCCTAAGAACAATAAGGAAAATGATTAATTTAAAATACTTTTGAAACGGACTTGCAGATGGTATGAGTAATATTTCTCTTAGATTTTATTTTCATTGGAAATAAAGATTTATTCTTAAAGTTTCCTAAATATGTTACTTATATAGTTTATTTCCAGAATCTTTCGTTTTTCTTAAATATTCATTGAAAGCCTTTATGTATTTGAAGTTTATTATTCAATTTCCCAGCCTACCTTAGGGCAGGAATTCATGCCTTTTGATATTTACGTTTACAGTCATCTATAATTCATACACTTTTTTTCATAGACAACGGCTCGTATGAGTAATATGCCTTTCGTATTTAATATTCATTGGAAGTTTAGATTTATTTCCCGCTCTCTGCACGCAAGCGTTCCAATTTGCAGTTATACATATTTTATTAATCTTTTCACAATAAACATTTTGGCGCAGCAATATTTCTCTAGACTCGGAAAGGGGGTGAGAGAGGGAGCAGGAGGTGGCACCCAATTTGGCAACCACGACTGTATGTGGCATGTGGCAAGTCTCTGGGTTCCTTTATTCTCTCGCCTGCAGATGCGGTTGCCACAGCCTCTGCTGTTTATATATATAGAAGATGGTAGATGGTAGCTGGAAGCTGGAAGATGGCAGACGGAAGATGCTGGCTCATGACTCTGCGAACGGCGTGAACTTTTCCCCTGCCCCATAGTTTTTCCACACTCGCATCCCGCTGCGATTTCAGATTGCCCCAGTCCAACCGTATGTTTGTGTTAACAGTGAAAAGTATTTGCTCATCGGAACACGTTCAGTTTTCTTGTTGTTTCTTTCGTTTTTTGTGGTTTCAACAATTGAATAAAATAATACAGAGGAAAAGTGGGGGTTAAAGAAAATATTGGAGGACTTTATTTAATTTATTTTCGGTAGTATTCCCGTTGGTGCTGATTAGTTAAGCATAAATCTTTTGCTAAACTCATATTTTTTATTGAATAAAATAATAGAGTGGGAGTAAAGAATATATTAAGACACCCACTGACAATGGTGTGAATTTGTTTAATTTAAAGTTTTGAATTATTGAATAGTTAAGCAGGAAGTAGTCTAAATTTAAAGCTTATTGAATATATATTTAGATTAATTTAACAACAGGTTAATAAATGAAATAAAATAAATCTTAATGCAAAAAAATGAAGTAATATATGTGTAGTATTAATTATTTTAAAAAATGTTAAAGAAGGCGGACAAACAACAAAAAAGGTTGCAGAAAATATTGAATAATTACCTAAACCTCTTTGCCCCAAGCTAAATGTTCGCTTAAGCTGAAACATAAAATAAAACCAAAAATAATGAATTTAAATTCTGGCCTCTGGCCTCAAAATAATTGCATAGAATCCAAATAAATTTGCAATAAATTTAATAAATTCTATTATAATGACACCGACAGGCCGATAAATATAAAATTAATCAGTTTAAAGCCGCACTCGTGTGTGCACAAAGCAAAATGCTATTAGTGTGTGGACTTAACTCGACTGTCAGGTTTCTGGTTCATTGCCTGCTTTTAGGCGGCAGCTGCGCAGTGCCACGAATTAAGCCCGAAAGTAGGCAATTGTGTAACCGAAACCTGAATTTCAAATTGGAAGAGATTAAATTCGGGCGAGAAAACGGCAGAAAACCAAAACAGAAACAAAGGCAGAAGCAAACAACTGATTTACGAGCCAACTGGGATTGCCCCACTGCAGTTGGCCCGTGTACTTAATTTCCCAGTGCTTTGGGAACGTACTCGAGCACATGTGTGCCGCCATTAAGTGTTTAAAATATGCATGCTTTAATTGTCGACCAGCTGCCTCTGCCTGCCTGCATTCGATTTCGAACTTCACTTAACTCGCACCCAACAGTGGGTGAGCACTCGAATCTCACAGATACTGCGATACAATCTATAATGACTGGCGTTAACGCTCGTCAGCCGTGGAATCGGAAGCGAAACGAATCAAAAGTGCCACTAAAAAGCGACAAAAAGATGGTGAAAAAACCCCTACAAGTTTCAGAAACAAAGACACTTCGTCTTCGTCATCGAATGCTCGTTTGATCAGCTCCGTCGAATCACATCTGATCGTGGAATGCCCGGCAAACAAAGCCGCGTCCAAACACCTGAGTTCAGGTGTTGCTGGCTTTTGTTGCCTCTATTTTCTATTGTCGACCCGACGACACCCGGTAGTTGGTCACAAAAAATGGGGCGTATAAGGCAACAATATGCTATAGAGTTTGCTTCAGGATGTGTCAGACAGTGATTGAGTTCCCTATAAGTTTGTGAAACCATACAAGGCGACTTTCCATATTCATATTCTTCCTGAAGAAATCAATTTTTATGAAGGCTTTGATGACTTTTATGACACATTAAAAAGTTATTATTTAGTTATTGAACCATTGAAATTGTACATAAATGTATAAATTAAGTCTAAACAATAAGATTGTGAATTTCAAGTAAATTTAACTATTTACTTATTCTTTATAATGATATTAAGAATTTTAACTATTTACCTCTTTTTTAACGTTTTTCTTAAATGTAATAAGGCTTAAATAGTTCTTCTCATTTTATATAAGGCAAATAATTTTTATTCTTTTTAAACAAAAAAAGTAAAGAACTATCTATGAATGAAATATATTTTTTATATTAATAGAATTCCAAGAGCTAGCTTTTGTAATATAATATAAGCTGTATAAGTATATAAAATAGTTACTAAATTTCTTAGACTTGTCAAATCAAGTTCACAAGTTTTGCAAATACTTTGCACTACATTCTAGGAATTGGCAAAGGAACCCCATTTAAACTTTTAACACTCTAGTGCCAATCGAGGCAATGGCAAGCTATGTATTATGGAATGATTATTTAATTAAGTCAATATTTAATGTGAAGTATTTTGTTATACAATTAATTTATACATCGAATTGTAGAATACAGTTCAATCTTTGAAAGCTGCATAACTTAGAACTTAGAGTTAGTAAATCTTATTTAATTTAAGCAGTAGCTATCATAGCTCTCTTAACTCACTTTTATATTATATAAGGGGTATTCCCCGATCGAATCCTACAGTTTTCGTGGTGTTCTATTAATTGCCGTGGTGCTTTGCATGCGCGGTGTAAACGCTAATGCGTTAAATGAGCTGCTGATGCCAGCTCGCGATGGCTAATTAGAGCGATTTCCGATGCATAAATTACAAAATCTACCGTTTTCCCAAAGTCTGACTGGCTGGGTGGAAAAAAGGGTTAATTTACATAATACCCAGGCAAGCGCCCACGCCGTCAGCTGGTGAACACATCAGACTCACTCGCATGGCACTCGTAATACATAATACAAAGCGGCTCAAAGCGCGTGGAACGCGATGATGAAGTTAATACGCTAAATTGGTCAAAACAAACGAATCGGGCAAAGTCGAATGTCGACGGAGCAGCCAGCAGGAGAGAAAGACGGCAACAGCAAGGGCGAAAGAGACAGGCAGATCGGAGAGAGACAGAGACAGAGGGAGAGCGAGAAAATCAGACAGAAATTCTAGTGATCCGCGTAATAACTGAAGTTGGTCGCTCAGTTGCTCAGCGGCAGTTGACAGCGTCGGTTCGTGGCTCGTTCGTGGATCGTGTATTTGGCCCAAGGTTAATTAGCCAAGATCAGAGGTCCGAGATTGGAGCTTGGAAGCTTGGGAGCTGCTCGATCCGCGATCTGAGATCTGAGATCCGAGTTCCGAGAGAGCGAAGATCACCAAAGATAGCAATCCATGAGATGTCGTTTTTCCGCAACATACGCTCCTCCCTGTCGTCATCGTCACGGGCCAAGAGTTCGCGCTCCTCCTCCCGCGACACGACACCCGTTCGCTCCGCGTCCCGGCCCGGCAGCGTGATCAGTGCCCTGAGCCACCGCAGGGACTCCACCACGAGCTCCACTCTGCAGCGTGGCGACACCTTCATCCTGCCCAATTCCGAGGAGGAGGAGACAGCAGGCGGACCCGCTTCGAACACCTCCACCCTGGAGAAAAAGTCCAAGAAGTCCAAGGTCTTCAGCAAGTTCAGTACCTTTACGAAGCGCAAGAAGACCCCGTCGCCGGAGGAAGTGGCCAGCTATGAGCACCATCCCAGTGACACAGCCACCAACACGTACTACAAGTGGCGCAGCGATGGAGCCGATCGCCTGCAGGACTACGACGCCCAGTCTGATCCCTTCAACTTCCTGTACGAACAGCACTCCAGTCTGCGCAACCTGCAATCCGGAGACAACGGTGGCGTCCATCGGCAGGCCAGCATTGGCTCGAACTCGAGTGGAAGCTTCGACTCCTCCACGTACCGGAAGAGCAAGACGCCCACTCACCTGCGAGAGCAGCTGGAGCAGCTGAAAACCCACTCGAACGACGACCTGCTGGAGGATCAGCAGCGGGAGGAGGACGAGCGGGAGAAGTACAAGACAGTGACGCTGAACAGCTTCAGGAAGTCCTTCCGCGATCGCCTGCTGCAGCAGCAGAAGGAGACGCCGCACAATCCCGCCTGGTTCGTGGAGGTTCCCGCCGCCCAGCAGTCGACCGCCAAGACCACGGAGCGCCGAGAATCCAAGGAGAATCGACCGGATTTCCTAGTCTTCGACAATGAGAACTACCGGCCCCAGTCGCGCTCCCCGCTCCGGGATCGCCCATCGCGCTCCGCCACCCGCTCGCCAGTGAAACGGAACGAAACCTTCCGGGTGGCCCAGCCCTCGATGCGTCACATCTCCCCGTCTCCGACTCCGGATCTAGTGCCGCCCGCGCCCTCCATCCGCATCGAGATCAAGAACTCCATATCGCCGCACTCTCCGGGCAGATTTGTGCCCGTGGGCGTGGCCAAGCCCATGCCCACCACGGAATACTATGCCCAAAGACTGCTGGCCGCCAATCACCAGCAGCACCATCACCAGCAGCAGAGACCCGGACTGGGAGTAAGGAGCCCCAGTCCCAGTCAGAGCTCTCGGTGGTACCGCCCACAGCCTTCACCCAACAGGTTGGGTCATCAGATGCAGAATCCCGCCCAGCAGAAGGGCGGCCGCACCCTGGTGCACATAGGATCCGATCAAAGCAAGGCCATGATGCCGCCTCCAGCCCGAGGAAGGGCGCCCACGCGGGTCCAGCTTTACGGGAATAAGCCGCAGAGTCGCCCCCCTCCGACGACTTACTTCGGCGGTCACTACAATGCACCTGCCAAGTCCGCCGTCGCTCCCAGGGGATCGTCCGTTGGAGGCCACACTGTATATTTGGGGCGTCGCGATCCGCCGATGACACGTGCCACCAATAGCACCAGCACCAGCAGCGCCGCCCACGTTGCCGCCCCCATGCCGCGTCGCAACCGATCGCCGATCAAGATGCCCTGGCGGTAGGCGTCAACCCGGCCAATCTGTGGAGCGGAGAGTGGAGAATCAAGAATGAGTGGCTCGCACATATACGTCTAAATATATATATGTGATAGCTTCTTTCCAAAGTGACAAAGTCGCCGCCTGATATTGCGTCATGATCGGAGAGCTGGAGCTGCGCTGGGAAACGCAGCTTGGCGAACGAATCCATAATGTGCAAATAAATGATTTATGTATCCATCGTTCCCCCATACAGTCCCGTATCGTGTGTTGTGAATTTTTTGTACGTCAAATTATTGTTAAGTAAATAAATACAAAAAAAATGAAAACAAATAAACGACAACAGATAATTCAAAATGTACGCTAGCCCCACGGGGGATTTTTTATTTGATGGCTCCAGCGAACCCGAAAAAGCACTCGGATTTTGTCGGTACGCAATTGTTGTTAAGTGTTAATTGCCAGTTTGGAGTCGGCCCAAAAAAGATGGCTCTGCCCTGGAACCTACGACGAGTACATGGGTGCATGTGCTCTATAAAAATGTAGTTAGTTCAACGGATATATGAGCGTATGTACCGCCTGGTGCCGCTCTATGACTAACTGTGCATGAAAATGAGCGAGCGTTACGTGACAAGCATTAAATATGGTCACTCGCCTGGGCTCGATGCGGAGAGGGTGCGGGCCATTTCTAGTTAGAAAGCAGCTGATGAGCTTCTGGCCGTATTTGGCGCTGCAAAAGATGTATTTGTACTCGCGCAGCAAATTATGGAATAAATTGTCGTTGCCCCGACTCGAAATCCCCAAAGGCACTGGGTGATGTCAGCAGCCGCCGTTCTATGCGCTTCTCAAGATGTTTACGTAGGGGGTGCAACAAGGGGAGGGACTTGTCTCACTATATTCTATATCCTTCTATGGCATTCCTTCTATTAGTGAATCTGTTTAAAGAGAAATTATTTATTTCCTTCTTTGTATCGAAGACTTCGTGCCAAAGATTGTAAATATAGCCAAAAGCCCTTCAGACACTGGCTGACGTCAGCCGCCGTTCTATGCGCTTCTCAAGATGTTTACGTAGGGGATGCATCAAGGGGAGGAAAGAGTCTTGTCACACGGTATCCTATAAATGAATATCCTTCTATAAATGAATTTGTTTAAAGGATAAATATTTATAATCATCTTATTAGTATCATTGATTTTGTGCCAAGGTTATAAATTTACACAAAAGCACCCACGGAAACTGGGTGATATCAGCCGCCTTTCTATGCGCTTCTCAAACTGTTTACATAGGGGGATGCATCTAGAGAGGAAGAACCTGCCTCTTTCCATCTATAAATGAATCTGTTCAAAGAAGAATTATTTATAATCCCCTTATTTGTATCAATGACTGTGCTAAAGATCTAAATATAGATTGCTATGATGACTAGAGGTTCTCGCTGCTGGTCATCAAATTAATAATATCCGTTCACAATGAATTAAATTAAATTAAATACGTAGTTTCAATTGAGCTAAGAAGATAACATATAGTAATTATAAATGATTGTTTTAAGTTAAGCTGCAAAATAAAAGAATTTTAATAAGCTGTTAAATACTTTAAATAAGTAAAGCTCAAGGAAATGGTAAGAGAAAAAACTTCCTGACACTAAAATATAAATATTTGGGTAATATTTCATTGACTATGTATGTCAGTTGGTTACCAAGATTAATAATAAATTAAATCAAGTTTTAAATGTTAATCCTACATTTAAGCTTAGAAATTTCTTACTCTTTGCTATTCTTCTGGCTTTTGATGCTAAAATACGGTTCCGACTCCGATTTCGCTGCCCGCATCCGTCTTGGCTGTCCACTAATTAGTGGACCATTGCCCCAGTCTAACTCCAGCTCAACTCTCCGCACATTTCACTTTCTAATCTGGGCAGCAACGAGGCCAGCAAAGCACACTAGCTCGTCTCTGGCCAAAAGATACAAGATCCGAGATACTTCTTTAGTCACACTGAAACCTCTGAAAATGGCCAGTGCAACCTGGGTTTTTGCTCGGGTCTACGCGTGATCTTGAACTACATTCAGGCTGAGATCAGTCTCAGCTGGCGACGACGACGCACTTCTGTCTGGCTGGGGTTTCTATTGCGTTAACGTTAACTAGAGTGTGAAAAAGTTAGACGACTGGGTTTGCAATGTAAGCTAAAACGCAGATTAACCTTGCCTATATGGCTGGGATTGTGGATCTTGGCGCGATTTTTGTGTGGGTCTGGGCTACGAAACAGGTTGAAATCCGACTTGAGTAGTCATCATCATCGCCTGTAAATAGCGGCGGGCTAATTTGCGATCATTAGGTCGGAGGTTCCCCCAGCCCATTCCCCAGAAACTCCAGTTGTTCCGTCTCTGCATTTGTTAATTAGCTTTGTATGTTCGGGGTACTTTAACTTAAGTGTGTCGGATTTTTCGGGTCTCTCGCTCTCTCCCTGCTTTTGTTTTTGGGCTGAGTTTTGCAATAAACAAACACTTACTGTGTTCTGCCTGCGCTTTAAAAGATATACTATATATGCCAGAGAGTATTTTTTATACTACGCATAGATTCGATTCCAAGTAACTGAAGACCGGTTTCGTGACTGCTTTTTTTTCTTTCTGTTTTTGCCGCCAACGAAGACGACGACCTACGGATTTTAATACCCTTTACTGACGGGTCTAAGCAAGGGGTTTAGGCCATAAAAATGTGTTAAGTGGGAAAAACCTCGATTAGCTGGAAGCATATAAATTTTAAATGTATTTGTTATGCATTTTTAGAGAGGTTTTCAATAAAATGTTGTCTTTCTAGGTGTTATTGATAATATTAAACAATTTTCTAAATTTAATTTAAATATTTAGGGTATTTTTATTGTGGGAATATTAAATAATTAATAATTTTCAATTTAAATGTTGTTTGCCAACAGGTCGTATGAGTGATATTCTGTATAAAATAATATAATAATTAAATTACTTTAGCAGAGTTAATGAAATTATTTGAAAAGTTATTTCTATTAAATTATGTATTTAAAAATAGTATTTTGAAAACAAAGTAATACTTTGTGGGCATTTAAAAAAATATTTGTATACACTGCGTATGAGTAATAAGCTTGACACTACTTTCGTTACTTTTTTAAAGCTTTAAGAACTATCTGATAATTTAATCGTAATTATTAATATTGTTTATACATAGATAAATTCTCTCAAAAGACAAAAGAGGTATTCCCCAGTCGATCAGTAACCCTCTCTACTCCCATTTTACCGCAGACAAACAGTCAACAGCCGGTGGCATAGCGTCATTGTTCGAAAATGTAGTGGCTGAACGAACTTTGATTCCGATTTGTGTATATATTATTCGATATATCTTTTCGCCAAACACTCGGCTAGGCTGTGCCAGAATTTCAGAGCCGAGAGTGGGAGTCCCGGCCAGTGAGTGGGCTGGGACCGAGACCCAAGCTAAGCGAACTGGACCGGTCGCCATTAGTGCCCCGATTTGTACGTGCTAAACTTTACAAGACCGCGAGCCAAAAGTCGAGATGCCAAAAACGGCAATTGCAGCATAAGTTCTCTCAGATTTCTCATACTGGCACCGCGAAACGAATTCTCGACTCATGTTTATTAATATTGGAGATTATGAAAATTAAAACGGAATTGGTTCACAGCAGCCAGAGTGACATCATGGGAACACGGACTGAGGCGGAGGAGGCATACAAATGGGTGGATAATCCATGCATCGGATTAAAGCCGATTGGATGACATGTGTTTAATATCAAATTACGATTGTAACATGCTGTGAAACTTTCGCCTTTCATCCAGCAATCGGGGGATTTATTGACACAGCCATTTGTTTAATTGGAGGCCCATTAATCTGGGCCAAAGAACCGGAGGAACCGTCAAAGTCAAAGCGGAAGACAAAGCGGCGACCCGCTTAAGTGGAAATCAAACATTTGCCCCACAGCCCCGCCAAGTTGCAACTTAATGCCAATAATATCCGCGCGTCAGGCGCAAATGTTTGCCCTGTCTGTCTGCCCGTCCTCGTCCTCGTCCTTATCCCCTGACCCCTGACCTCGGCTTGCTGATCCCTGCGCTGTGTGCCCTGTTCCCTGTTCCCTGTTACCCGGCGTTGTCATTGTCTCGCTGCCATTTTATTCCGCCGCCTCTCAACTGGGTCAGCATCGATTTTTGGCCAGCGACGTGTCACAATTATCGCTGCCAGCGATGGATTCGATGGCACCCAAAAGGCTGCCATCCACGAAAAAAATAGGAACAAATGATGCACTCCTGTCACCCGAACTAAGGTTACTTGGTACTCACTGAGGTGTGACAATAAAATCGAGTACTTGAGCTATTTAAGCTTAAAGAGATTTCAAATCAATCGAAATGGTGCCTGAAAGTAGGCTTTAAAACGTGCTCTTGGGCCATTCCTTAAATCGTTGCATTCTTTTGGGCAGCTCAAGCTCTCTTGTTTCCTGATTACTTGCGTACTTATTGTCGTATCTGATATATACTTTAAATAGTCAACAGAGATGTCTTCTTAAATTAACAAAGAAAATAAAAAAACTGTCACGAAAGCACTCTGTAATTTGTAGAAAGACAAAACACTTCTTTAAATATCGTTTAATAATAACAAATTATAGTATATGATGTTCTTTTCTTACAGTTTGATGAATTAAACTTTTAGGTCTTTTAATTTTACAAACAAATTACAAAAAACTTTCACAAAAGCACTCTATAAATTGTAGTAATAAATAAATCTTCCTTAAAAACCTGTTGAGAATCAAAAAAATGCTAGCTTATGATGTTCTTTTTGTCAATTTTTACATGTATTAAACTTTAAGGTTGTCCCCGAAAATCTTGATCTTTACGTGTAAACTCAGCTGTTTAACTTGATAAACATTGTTAATTGTGAGGTCATTATATAGTATTTCCCCCAAAAAACCATATACCCCTGAACTCGCTGAATACCTCGCACAACAAAGAAGAGCCAAGCCGAATGCACCGAGGGCAGCGCAGGACATCCTGAATATTAATGTCCTGGGTCAAAGCTATGAAAAGTCAAGTCTCGTGTTTATTGGCAAACGCTAAGGACTACATACATACACACATATACCGGGCCGGCCGGAAAATAAAACCAAAACAAGTTTTACTGCAGTTCTCGAAACGCGGCACAAAGACAAAGGCAAGTTGGCCAAAAATGGAAGCGTGCCAAGTGCGATTGCTGGTTTTTTTTGTCGTTATTTTTGCTGTTGTTTTGGGTTGGTCTTGCCGAGCAGCGTGTATTTTTGGAACAAGTGCAACATCCACGGCGGCAACTGCAACTGCCACTGCCACTGCTCTGCCACAACCATATCCATGTTGCCCCTCTACGTTTGAGCTTAACTTTTGGCATGCGGCATCGGTTTCTGCCTCCGTTTCCTTTTGCCCAACTGCAATTTCCCCACATTTGCATCCCGGAGAGTGGAGTCCGTAGTCCGTGGTCCGAAGTCCGTAGTCCGTAGTCCGGAGCCCGGTCCGGTAATTTCAGATATGGCTAGCCGTACATGGAATTGTTTGGCGCAATGGCGCGTAAATGAGCAGGGCGCAAATTAAGTTGTAGTATCGTAAATCGGTTTTGTCTGGGCGCCTTGTTTTCCCATTTGCTGCCCCTACATGCTTTTTACGTTAAATTAAAAACGGGCTTAGTACTTGGCAACGGAAATGCAAATTTTACTCGTAAAAGGTACTCTAATTATCTTAATGCTTTTGAATTATTATTTTCTAGGACCGTTTTTAGAAGTATTTAGCGGAATGCTCTGTATTTCACCCTTAATAGTTTAACTAAAATAAAATAGTTATCTTTCAGGAAAGAGTTTCTAGGGTGCTTTAACTTTCGTAACCCCGTTTACACTTTGTTAATTATTTAATTTGAATTTAATGTATGATTAATATATTATAATATAAAAAAGATTTTAGACGTTAGGCTCAGCAAATAACACAAAGATAATCCCAAAATTAAATATTAACTATATTTACCTGTTAAGAGTCGTAAATAAAACTTTTCTTTGTTAAAATCCTTGTCGAATTTTATATTTTTAATAATTATATTTATTATTTTTATTATTATTCCAGGGTGCCATTATACGGGAAGTTGAGGATGGTGTGCGCTGTGAACAATGCAAGTCAGATTGTCCCGGCTTTGCAGCTCATGATTGGAGGTAAGTAACAAATTAAATCGAATATATTTAATATATATATATTATTCAAAAACAGAATTAATTATTTAAATTCAAGGGCATTTACGAGAGTACTTAAAATATAATTAAAATTAAGAAATAGAATCCCTTACTAAAGTTCTCTGTAATGTCTTTTAATATGGGTCTAAAATATGCACTTTTATACTATATATATATATACTTTTATAGGTACCAATTTCAGTGTAAATTTGTTTTTTTTAAGAGTTTTAAAATACTATGGAATTTTGTAGCAAAAATTTATAGCAGAAAAAACACTTTTTTTTCACAAACCGATACATAGAAAAACTTAAAATTAATATTAAATCGAATTTCTCAAAATACTTATACAATTTTTAAAAACTTAATAACAAAATACCCAAAATTGCCAATTATTTTATTAACCTTATATTAAGTGTTATATTTATTTTGCCTGCCACTGTAAAGCTTACGACAAAAGCTTTCTGATACGTGAAACGCCACACTCGGTCGCTAGATGGAGCGACTGAGAGTCTGTTTTGTAATTCAAAAAATTAAAAACTAAATAAAATATCAACAAAATAGGGCCAGTAAAAACTTAATTACCCCCAAGACAAATAAGCAGACATAAAAACTGGAATCTTCTCCGTCAAAACACCATAATAGATTCATTTTTGATGATTTAAATGCAACATTTATAGACCAGCTTTCCTGTGTGGGATCCCAATCGGTGTATTTCGGTAAATAAATTATGCGTCAGCGGTGCCAAAAACAGAGAAACCTCCTCTCAAGCAGCAGGGAATCAAGATCCCAGAAAAAAAAAAGAATATCAACAAACTTGTGGTCCATAAACGACGTTGTGATAGAAATATATAAACGAAAATCGCAAGTCAGTCGCTGCTGCGATTTGGCACTGCCTCTATGTGCCCCCTATGCCCATCTCTATCTCGCTTTCTCCCCCTATATCTCTCTCTCTCTTTGTATATATAGAATCGATGACATCGGTGCAATGTGCAACGGATAATGGCTGGCCACAGCGTTAATTTATTGCCCCGAGTTGCGGCCGCGATCCAAATAAATATTTGCCCCTCATTATTTTCACTATTTATCATCCATGCAACCCCACTCGGGTTGCGTTTTAATTAAACGCACTTAAATTATGCAATTATTGTGCATTACTTTTTGTTAATTCCAATGTACAAATATAGGACGTATGCTAATCGGGCAATATTTCGGCAAATCGTCCAGACACTTGGCACTTTCCCACAGCCTCTGCTGCTTCCCACCGCGAAAACCATTCGAAATTACGCCATTAATTTGTGAACTCAACCGAATGTCCGACTGTCTGTCTGTCTATCGTCTCCTTTGTCTAACTGCGGTTGCGCCTTGCTTTGTATTTGTGTTTTCATTTTGATTTTTGATGCTGGCCGCACGCCAATTCCATTTGATGATTTACGGGGCGTATACGCGATACACTGCCATCCCCTCCGGTAGTGGATCACGTATACGCCCAGTATCGCAAGTTTCCGCATCAAAAATAAATAGAAGCCGAATTTTTAACGATTTTTGTCGGAGTAAACCTGTTTTACTACATGAAAATTTTTAGTAGATATTTTTTAATAAATAAAATCAGAATGCTGCATCGTGGTCATATCCTAAAATCTTACAAATCCTTAAGGACTGTAAAGAGTATTCACTATTCCCCAGGTCTACATCTTCGAGTCCTTCTACAATTGCTTCAATTTCGTATTATTGAATTTGTTTGCCATTCATTCGGCAGCATTTAAAAGTATAATTTGCTAAGAGCAACTAAAATGTATCTGTTTTCCTTTGAGATTTATGTTTTTATGTGGCATTTTTACTACCATCAGGTTCAGGGGCAGTAAATTACAATTTTTAATTCCCCTAACCGAGCAACTTGTACACAAATACTCAACGGACAAGAATCGTAAAAAAGAGATTTGGAAATTTTCTATTTTTAATTAAAACGTAGGCATTTCTTTATGGTCGTGTTATTAAATTCATTTGATGAAAACATAGATCAAACGGTCTCAATGAACAATTTATTGTGGGAAAACAAAAACAAAAAGAAATATATTTGTAGTCATTTGATTAAAAACATTTAATAGGGTGCTTTATTAATTAAATTGTATGAAATTTTTGTATATTGTTGAACTGTGATGTAAAATATTTATTTACTTACTACATGTCTCGGTTTTAAAATAATAAGAAAATCAAAGTAAAGTTTGAAAGTCTACTTATTATTTTAAGTAGACTTTTATGAATAAATATTTAGCAATTAAAAGGACACAAAATCAAATTAAAAATTAAATTAAAATGTTCCCTTTAAAATCCAGCTTGTTGATTTAATGATTGCCCTTGATTAAATAATATAATTTATTTGCTTCAAATAGTTCATAAACTACCTTATTTATAACTTTTATACAAAGTCATCCTTTCCCAATTATACCAAAGTATATTTGCATAACTCGATCGTTAAATCTACTAAACATATTTAATTATTTAACGCTTCTCCAGCTAAGGTGATAATGAGCTTGTAAATAATTAAAATGGTAAAATTGGGTGCTTGGAGCACCCATTGGAGCAACCTTCACCTCGTTGCATTTTCGATTTCCCTCAGCTGCAGCGGCAATTAGCGGGCAATTAAAGACCTCGACTCGATTTTCCACAGACATTTACCCAAGGGTTCACCCGCAGAGACATGTGTGTTTGCTTTCCCGGAGACTGGGATTGAATTGATTGCGAGACAAGATTGAAGACCGAAGATTGCGATGTGGTTGCAACATCAATTTGCTGGGTTCAGCTCAAGTTCAAGCTTCCGAGCAACGCGTGCAGTTTTTTAAATATAAAACATATGTACACATATATGTGTGCATGTATTTTTATGTCTCTTATTTTTTAGGGCTTATGCTTGAGCAATAAGGCCCGACATTGACTGACTCGAGCTCGTGTTTGTATTTACTGGTACTATGTATATGTGCCTACATTATACACTGCCGATCTCTCTAACAGCGTGCTCGATTCGAGTTTGCCGATTTATATATTACTTGTTTTTGTTTTTTTGAGTTTGTTGTTGTTTTTTTGTGCTCGGAGACGCGCTCAAATTGCATTGTTTAACTGTTAAAACAGTTGTTACTCAGTTGCCCACACGATCGGTCTGTGACAGAGAGCGAATGAATATTCAAGTTAATTTTTGTGGTGTTTTATGTGTTTTATTAAAAAACCGAGAGAGCCGAGCACGCCATGTGTCAGCCCCTTATCGCGTTTTAAATTACGCTCTTTTCACGGAGACTCTTGGCCTAAACGTCAATAGGTCTTATCAAAATCGAAATCTCTTTTGTCGTACGCACAAAAACAGTGCAGTGAAAACTACAGACTAAAGAGGACGTTTTAAAGTAATCTAGTGAACGGAAAACTAACTACTTATCGGTTTTTCTTAAATAATATAAAAAAATATTAAACAGAAAACAACTTAAACAAAAACAACTTAAAGGCAAATAAACATAAATGAAAACGAAATATAAAATGCCAATGCACAACAAATAAATGCAACTAACAAGTTAAAAAAGAAATTCAATTAACCAATGGAAATAAATACAAAGCAAATAATTTAATGGTCTGAATAAATAACTACAGCCTCTGGCAAGTGCTGTGATTTCAATAGATTAAATAAATACATAAAATTTATAAATAAATACATACTAAGATTAAATAAATACAAAGTCAACAAAGTTTTTAATAAAATAATCCATAAATAATATACATTTTTAATCGAATGTAATCAGTTCGAATTTGACACTGAAACTTGACTACAAAAATAAGGCAACTTAAGAAGAATATTTAAATACTTTAAAAGAATATTAAATTGTAATTGAGTTGGTTTTCCTATAAAAATATTTTATTTTTAAATAAGTGGCATTAATAAACTTACGAGTAAAGCGAAACAAGACGACACCTCCTAAAAAATATATTTAAAGTATACCAAAGTCTCTGTTCCTGTGACTTTTAAAGTTAAAACTATATCAACTTCGATGTTTGTGCAGCCTTAAATTAGAGTAAAGAAAGGCCCGAGTTTCACCTCTTTTGCCTCTGCGATTGTTTGTGTTTTTACATTGCGTGCTGACGTTGAAGACCGACGTTGAAGTGGAACTTTCAGCCCGGAGCTGAAGCTGAAACAACATGCTGCTGAGGACCCAGCCATGTGACGTGGTCCAAGTGCAACCGAAAGTGGTGAAGAAGCAGCCCAAGTTTCCCACCCGGGAGCGCCACATGGCGATCCGGCGGAAGAAGTCCACGGTCACGGTCACGTCCCCGCCAGAAACAACGCGGAGTCCGGAGCAACGGTGAGATGGGGGAAAAGGTGGCGCAAAAAATGTGTATTTCGGGTCTGACCCCTCTCAGCTATTTATGAGTTATTGAGGTGGTAATTATCGGCTAATGGATTGCCCCGCGGCCGGCAAAGTATTTTAATTGGGCATCAATCTTTCGGCATTCGCCCGGGGAGAGAGCGAGAGATTTGGCCGAAAAGGGAACTCAAACTCAAATAGATTCCACTTTGATTCGGCATCGGCTGTTTTGCATAAGTTCACACTTTGCGGTATCAGGTTTTTTTTATGCTTCGCCATTTTAGCCGCGAAAAGTGAGTGCTGAAAGAGGCAAATCAAATTAAATAATCGCTGGCCGTAATTATAATTGCGCAGCTATTGGCATGGTTTGCGTTTTGATTGAATATTGAGTGGGTTTCGGGTTTACGCGTTTTATAAATACCAATTTTTAATCAATAATTTCTCTAAAAAAAAAAGAGAATATAAAGAATAAATTCGGAGAATATTTGTATATATTATAAGAAAGTATTTTATAAGAAAGCCACCTAGGTATAAATTAAGTTATGGTCAAAACCCAAACATAGAGAGCCTGTAAATAAACACAAACTAGTAGCATTTTCAGTTTCCTAGAAACTTTGGTCTCCCAAAAGTCAATATACAAATTGGTTATGCAAAATCTACGAAATCTTGCCCATAAATAAACCCGGAATGCTCCACGTGAGCTGCCTTTTCAACTGAAAATTTTGACAACAAAGCAATTTAAAACATTTGCCGGCCAAAGGCCAACAACAGTAGAAAAAAAAACGCCCAGAACAAAAAGAGAAGAAATAGTGACGAATGATCATTGTACTTGGAGCAACAATAAACACCGAGAAACGGGGCAAAGGCAAATTATTTCTGTGTTTACTTAATGTGACGCTGGCGTTAACGTGAATTTCCACGAATCAAAGCAAACGTCAAAGCCTAAAAAATATGTGTGCACAAGAAATAAATAAATAGATTCCATTAAAAAGTAAGACAGCATTTGTAGCCCAAAAACACGCAGCCCAAATATCATCTAATGTAGAGGGATGGCCTTAATGGCACGACGGCATCAGAGCCTTTTACACCTGCGGCCAGCCGGCGACAAACGCCAAATGTAGCCGGCGGATACAAGCTACTCATGTAGCTGCAGCATCTGTAGCTGTAGCTGTATCTGTCTCTGTACCTGTCTCTGTGTCCGTAGCTCGCACCTGTGTTCTGCCTTCATCTCTTCACCCTGCAAAGCGTAATGTAATGTAATTTCCTTTTGGCTGTTTTTGCGTGTTCGTGTAATTAAAAGCAACAAACGACAGGCTCGTGCATCCACGGGGGCAGCTGATGGGTGGGTTAATAAACAAACAAACAAACAAACAGGTTTCCCCCGCAGCTGTTTACCTGGCCCAAAGAGTGTCCATGATAAATGGGCTGGGCTATGGCCAATTGCATCTGCATGTGCAGTGAATATTGCCCCCTGAATGGACTGCGAGTGGGTGAATTTATTTAAAAAGGATTGATGGGATGTACGGGCTCAAATGTGGGAGATTTTGTTTAAATATTCATGGTGTTTTTGTTGCTTATCAATACAGGTTCATCTTTATTTAGCATTTTTATTGATACGGGAGAAAATGATTAAATTTGAACTTCAGGTATTTTTTAATAAGCTTTTTTATACAAATAACAATTTAAAGAAACTTAACTGAGTCGAATTCAAAATTCATGGCAGTTCAATTTATCTTTATTGGCTTTATGATCCTGTATCCCGAAGGAGTTTGCACAAGAACTTAATTGACTGCACAGGTTTACATAAATCTCAGCAGGTACCACCTCTGATAGAATCACGTGCTGCCATAGAAGAGAGAGCCAAAGATACGTGTAATCGATGCCCTGCCAAAAGAAGATACATTATCCAGATACGGTATAAACATATACTAAGCAAAGCCAGTTTTGTTCCGGCACTTGGTCCGTCTCGAAGTCCATTAATCAGCTGCCTCGCCAAAGTCACGTTTTGCATTTCTCCAGTGTATCTGCGCATCGGCGAGATACACTTCCCAGGTGTATCTGCGAGTGCGGCAGTATGTGGCCACACTTAATGCGGCTGCTTATCAAGTTGACAGACATGGCGGCGACACCGCAGCCACTCTACCTGCACTACCTGGACGTCTTGCGATGGACACTCTCGTGAGCCTCTAATTAAGTGGTTTCCAGCTCAAGCTGGAACTCGGCCAGGCAAACGGCCATCAATCTTGCGGATGTACGGAGATACGCGACAAGGGCAGATGCAAAAGCGCACATTAGTTGTGGGATTTTATTGTTCGGCCCCGCAAATTAATCATTAATATTTACGATTAAGCGAAGGCAGGCAGAACTCTCCATAAATTGCACAGATCCTCGAGATGGGTGTGTTGACTCTTGTCGTGCTCGTGCCCCATGAATGGAAGCACTTGGCCACACCAATCAAACCACTCCTCCGCCCACTCAAAGGCTTTGTGTATTTTTAGTGCAAATACACAAATTTGCCCAAGTGCTGCCTCCCGGCGGCGGGCGGAGCGAATCCAATGGCATCATAATATTATTAAAGCAGTTGCGTGCGCGTAAATTATGTTGAAAGGGGGAGCTATTGTTTCAGACAACACCGGGGCATATGGGCTTTAATAAACCGTCTTTATCAGTTCGATCAAGGTGGAAGCTCTTGGGAAAATAAATAAAGTGCCCATGTTCGAAATTCATTTGTTTTAGATCCAATTATGTATTTAATAGTAGAACTAGAATCGTACAGAAAGATATAATTAAGTGGAGGTCGATTTCAGTATTGTTTAAGAATGTATAAATTATAATTATTATAGAGGTTTAATGGATGTGTTGATCTGTAGCATTTGGTATCTATTCAGTAAGTATAATTATATACAAGTTAAAGTTTGGTTGAGGAATATTTGTTCAATTTATTATCTATATATTTTAACATTTTAATAAATAAATATTTGCACAGCTATAAAGTTTCTCGGACTTAAGCTAATCCCCCACATAACCCCCTTTGTATCTCTCGGCTACTACGCCTGCCCATATTTTACGGCCCATTTGCTTTGTCTTTATGGATTTTGTCCAGCTTTTAGCCAATTTTTCTTGCTTTTTGGCTGCTGCCAACTATAGTACATACAGACATCAGTTGGCCTTTTAGCTAGTTGCGTTCTGTGCTTATAAATAATTGCAATTCGGAACTTGTTTCATGTCTGGTCGCTGCTTAGGAGCTTAGATGTGGCAGTCAAAGTCAAATTGTGGAAAAATGGTCGCAGACGCGTTTGATAAATGACCAGAGCAAGTGGTGCGCTGGGGGTCACCCTCTTCCCTCAACCATGCCGACCTTGACCGCCTTCCGACGGAGGGCAGGACGGAAGCGGCCATGTGGTGCATACGGCTCAGTTTACATTTCGTGTAATAAGTGCAGCGACCGATGGCCATTAATTTGCCGGAATTACTTGGGCACCCGCCGCGGCTCATATCCCCTTGAAAGTCACACTATCTAAGCGCTTAGCCAGCCAAGCGCACTACCTGTTGACTCATTAACTCAGGTTAGTGAGCACACTGGGAAAATAGTTTAAATATGAACCAAGAAAACATGCATTTTGAAAAGAATAAAATATAAAAAAAACATACATTTTAAAATAGAAATGTAATTTTCTATAACTTTAAATTCACTTAATTTTGTGGTAAATAATTTTCAAAGACGCTTAGATTTAGGCTTTTTATATCAATAAATAACCTTTCTTAACAGAGTAAGAAAAAATGGAAGAAGGCACCTTTAATTAAAACAAAGTACGATATACAATTTTGTGATTGTTAAAATTAAATAATCGACATAAAAATGTATCTTGATTTGTTTTTGGTGCGTTTACTTAACTGTACCTTTGACTTCCCTCTTATAAGAAATCTTTTTTGAATTAATTTAAATAAAAGAAGCGTTATTTTTATAGGCTTTAAAACCTTTATTTTTTAATAAAATGGCAATATTTATAATTATAATTATTGCTCTGTGTGTTTGAAGTGCTTAAATTTATAAGTTAAACATTTTGAAAACATAATATAATCATGGCTTGAGATGAATAAAATATATAATTATTTTAATAAACTAATAACTAAATATATTATATTCCATTCTTCATAGAAACAAAATTCTCATTCTTTTTCTCCCAAAAACACGTAAAAAGATTTTTAAATATAAAAAATTTCTCTCGGTGTGGAAAACTCCGAATGGAGTTGCAACTCCCACCACAATGTCACTCCCCCGGCAGCCACGTGAGCGTGTGCTTGTGCTTGAGTGTGTGTTAATGAAGAGCCTCGTAAAAAACCGACGCAATGCATTGCTAATAAGCGGTTCTTGCGGCTTCCTGCCCCTTCTGCCATCTGGGATCCCCCTCGCTCCACCTGAGCTGGATGCAGTGCCGCAAGTGTGCTGTGTCATTATCACACTCACCTATCGGAGGGGAGGGGGCAACACCCCCGCCCACCGCGCTATCGCACTATCTCCCGCACTATCTCCCTCCCCCGCGCTTTCTTTGGGGCAGCAGCGCAGCAGCTTCGTGCTTTTATGCTGCGCTTCGGGTCGGCACGAACGAACGGAAAAGCCGAGTGCCGAACACCGCGGCGCAGACGGCGACGCCGACGCAGCAGAGTTCAGTTAGAATCGGATTGTATAACGGTGCGGTTGTTGGCGTTTCTCCTTCGGTTCCCTTTCGGCTGCCGCGCGTTTTGCGAGCGTTTCGCACGCGTTTTCCTCCGGTCGGTGGAATAAATATCAAATAAATTTTAAATAAATTGAATTAAATTTAACTTAATTGCACATTTATTTGTGTATTCACCTCTGGGCATTGACTTGCCTGTGACGTCGGTGGCGTGTGTGTGTGTGTTTGTGTTATTGCTCGACTTGAAGTGTTTAACATTTATTTGGATCGTAAACAAAAACAAAAGGCCTCGATTTGTTTACATTTCTGCACTGCGGTTGCCCCTCCTTTTATTATTATCATTGCTGACCATTTTTCGGTTCGCAAAAATGCAAATGTCAATTGCCGGGATAATTTCTGGAAATCTTTCAGCGGATTATTACATTTTCACTTGCCCCGAAATGAGTCAGTTTGTTTTTGTTACTGTTTTCCTTAAGTTTAATTTATCCCACACATTTGACATTTGTTTTCCTTTTTCCCTTTTCACGGCCCATTGCGCTTTTCTCGATTTTGTAACACATTGTGACCAGATTTCGCGGAACTGTAAGCCCCGGAAATTTTTGCAGTCAGTGCTGAGTGATAAATATTTGTGCGATGCCAGTGGTGTACAGATCTCTTTTTGATCCGTAATAGTTTCCCAGAATCCGGTGTCTCTTCTTCTAGAACATCACCGATCTGGCTCGCATCTCAATGGGTTAATGGGGAGCTTAACTAGTGCTAAATTGACGAGATCGTAAAGTGAAAAAGTGTATTGTAAATCATAGTAAATTCTCAGTAAATCGGGTAAACAAGGTAACTGGGTAATGAGGTGTTTGCTCTCCCCGATCGGACAGTTTGATAGCGAGCTCTTGTGAAACAGAAAAACAGAGTTATCATTTTTTCTACTAAGTTGTGTTATCTAATTGTAGGTGTTATCGACCCGTAAATCCCTTCTCGGCAGTGTAAACGGACCTGGGAGTTTGTAATTCCATCTTGAGTACTTTTATTTCCCCTTAAATCAATAGATTCGGAAATGTGTCAACCTTTTCAAATATTTACAAATATTTCACGATTTATTATTGGTTTTTATATTTGAAATGAGTTGTTATTCCCAAGGCTTGCATTTATTTGTGGTGGTTAGTTATAATCATTCCAGCAAAATGAATTCTATATTTCGATTAAATATGAAACAGAGAGTTTTTTTTTAATATTAAAAAGTGCTTTTAGCAAAACAATATCAATGTAAATTCTTATAATTTTATATAAAAAGTGCTTTTAACAAAACAATATCAATGTAAATTATTATAGGAAATTATAGTAGTAATATAGTATAGTTATAGTAGAGTAAATGCAGTACTACTAGGAAATTTTATATAAGAATTTACATTGATATTGTTTTAAAAGGGCTTTCAATTGTCATAAAATATTTATGTAACCGGAAGTATTTTTTATGATCGTATTTAAATTATTTTAAACCATCGTTTTACAGAGATTTAACTTTGTTCTTTTTATTCTTCAATTATTAATAGACATTTCCTAGTAGTACTTCATTTACTCTACTCTTGAAATTGTTATAAAGTTTCCTTTTAATTTCGCTCTTCCATTTCCCCTTAGAAATCACATTGGCTTAGTCGTGATTTATGCAGTGACATTTGCGGTTCATCTCTGTGGGAACCCCGCAAGGTTGTAATAATTCACTATGCAATTTGTAGCCAAAGAATATTCTATCTGCTTCCCGTCCGTCCGGCAGCCCCCAACAACTCTGAGTATAACCCCGTGCCCGGGCTCGTAAATATCAACTAAGCTGCTCTCGCTCCTCGAAGTGGCGGGCGGAGGAGGAGTGAGGCGGGAGGGACAGGGAAGGGGCCGGTGCAGTGCATATGTTAATTATCCCACCTGCCCAGTGGGACTTTCGAACTTCCAAACTATACTCCTTTCATGCCGAATCGCTCACTCGGCGAACCTTACCGTGTATGGAAACGGCTCATTCGCTTTTATTAATGCGTGGCCGGGGTAATTCATGATGCCTCAGTCCCTTCTCGACTTACCATGAAATGGACTCTTACCGGTAAGAGGGCGATTCAGAGTGCCACCGTCGCTTCTCGACTGACCATGAAATGCACTCTTACCGGTATGGAAAAACATCAGAAAATTATTTTGCTAAAAAAAAAAAAAAAAAACACATGAACCCCGAGATTTTTCATTTTTGTTATTAACTTTACACATTTAAACTTACATTTTCATTGTTTATAAATCTTACCATTTTTTCTGGAATACTAAAGGACCAAGTAGGGATCGAACCTGTGTCTCAAGTGTTTAACGGACCGGCCGCTTACGCAATACGCCACGTAGGCAAACTGATTTGCGTCGGCGATATACACATATGACCCTTACGCGTGTGAGAGTGACAGAAGATTGCAACCCCTTAGCAAATGTTTTTATTTTGCTCGGTTGATCTTTGACTGTGCTGTCGCGAGCCGATCGTGACACGTGGCTCAGTGGTTAGAACATCCGTCTACGAAGCAAGTGGGCGCGAGTTCAAATCCCGCTCGAAACTACCTATTTTATATCTTAATTTCTTTCAATTTCCTATTTTTTATTATTTTATTAGAGCAATGATTGATAAACTTTCTTAAAAGTTAAAGTTAAAGTTTTAAATAGTTTAAAAAACAAATATGTAGCTTGTGGTGGTGAAGTAATTGCGTCGTAATAAGATAAAATCCCAAAAGGGAAATATCGCCCTGAGCGAAAGCAGTGATTTTTATCCTTACCGCAGCAGCGATGGATTCAGGTACCTGAGTCTCCCGCTTGCCACTTTGCTGAACTGGGGCATCATACAAAAAAACATTACCGTTCAACATGGATATCCAACTCGAGTCGCTCAGGGCATGACGCAAAGTCCGACTGGGTGGCCAATGATAGTGGGGTACAAGTTGGAAGAACAGAGGCGAGGAGGGCAGTTGCTGCTCACTGATTCAATTAGCGGTAGCCATACGCATATAGCCCGTATTTATGGCTGCAGAGGGAGAAAAACTTAGCAGATGTATTGTAGGTTAAGGAAAATAAAAAAAAGGATTTGTTTACAAATGTTTATTGCAATTAAATGTCAATTTAAAAGTGTACAACGTAAGGGAAATGCTTTGTTACTAAGTTAAAGCTATCAAGCAATCATACAATTCAGTAAAGTTTCATTTAAAAGTATACAGATATCTTTCTCACTTGAATATTTTTAAAATAGTTACAATTCTTTAATATTGAAGTAAAAATATATCAATATGAAAATATTAAACTTAAAATGTAACATATATGTACATCTTGAAACTTTAAAGTTCAAAGCTTTATGTTTAGAATATATTTTATTTGATTGTATCCATTTCGCTAGAAATTCCCAAGTCTAAATTCTGTGGCACTTTAGTGGATAACCCCGCAAATGTTGAAATCTAATCGGTAGTAAAATTTTCTAGAGTTTTCATAGGGAAACAAACTGTATAAACAACATGCTGCACTTGTGTTTTGACAATACAATCTTTATGTAGTCTGGCATATAGTCAAGTCGATATATGCGCTTGAAATCAAGTACATTAGATCTCTTTAAATACTCAAATAAACCCAAATAAAATCAACTATACCGATTTTCCCCATTTTCTCTCTGTGTTGTTGGTCGTGTATGGGTATTTACTATATAGGGCAATCTGAGCGTCCGACAGTAGAGTGCATTGTTCTGTTGTTGTTGGGGTAATCGCATTAAAAGTCGTTTAATCGAAAGCGAAAAAGAGAACTACCCCACTGCCCCATACCAGGCCCTTGTCCCTTCCCTGCCTTGCCTCGCGCTCGCAGTCACCTTCAGCTAAGTGGGTGGCAAATGGCGGTGGGAGGAGGGTTCGAAGGGGACTTGTGGAAACTGGGACCACGGCTCATAATTGAGATTTGTTGCACTCCGACGCTGACTTTTATGCGAGCGCTTTTTATTGTTTATTGTTTACAGCGGCAACATGTAAGTGCAATTACAGTGGAAAATTGGATTTCCTTCCACTTTGCTGCGGAAAAGCTCTCTTCCCGGCAGCTCGGCGGCGCCGAGGTTTAGCGTTTGGGTTTCGCTCCTCGGAGAGGTGGCCAACAAATTGTCGGTCAAACAATGCTGATTGCTCTCTGGCCCTGAGATCTCAGGGATATGCTGGATTCTTGGAGTGGAGGGGCGTGTGCCATCGGGGGTCGTAGCCCCGAAACTTTTCCAATTGCGGTCGCCTCCCGGCGCTTGAATCTACTATAAATGAAACTGACTTTGGGGCTTATCAATTGTAATTGTTGGTCCGGGTTACCTCCGCGGCTCCCCTTTCACCCGAAGCGCGAAATGCTGCGGGGCCTAACAAGAAAAGTTGTCGCCGAGTTTGTGTCTGTCTATCTGCGTGTGACAGTGTGAGTTTGCTTTGCCTACAGTGCGTGCCGAAACTATTAGGCTTATGAGCCTTATTATTATTATTATTATTATTAAAATTGTCTTAATTTTTACGTAAATATGGAAGGTATGGCTTTTATAGTCGCCTTAATGCGACTCCTACTTCATATGAAAAAAGCATTTTAAAAAATATACCCACAAATCATTATGGGTATTTTCCAATTTCAATAGAATATTTCTACTATGTTCCTATAACTAGTGAAAATTGATTAATTAGTTGGGCCGAAATCCCGGCGGTACTGCAATACCGGGCCAACCAGCGACAGAGGTGGAGCAAGCTCCTAGCACTCCGTCTGGTTCAAAAAATCAGTTTAACATTTGTTGTCCTCCAATGGAGGAACTATCAGATGTTAAGCTGATAAGAACAGATACTACACTTTGATCTTAGCCATAAGACCGAGAAAAAGAGTATAAACTATATTATTTTAAATTATTTTATATAAAAAAACTGATGGTCCTTTTGCCAAAACGCCATCTCCATCTCTATCGGCTGAGTAGCGTGCAGAAGAAATTACAACTCAGTTTGCTAAGGCATATTTAGGGGATGATTTTTAGGGAACGCTACCTACCCTTGTAAATATTTTACTGAAACATAAGGCTATAAAATATTCTTTTACCTTCGCCAGGAGTGCCTTTACAGAAATGATACGAACTGTGAGCAAAGTTTTGGCTTTTAATTACATTTATCTGGCAAAACTTTCTGCCCCGAAACTAGTTTTATTTGTTTTCATACGCATTTCTGTTGATTGTACGCCATACGATATCAGTTATTATTATATTATGATTCCCTCTATTTGTTGTTGCCTTACTGTTATGTTGTTGTTGTTGTCCGTTTCAATTAAATAAAAATCTTTGCCAGATGGCAAAGCGCTGAGCACTCGCGCTGAGCACTCGCTTTTTATTCGCGTCTGTTTCTGATATGACAAAAAAGAGTCTTGTCTCTCTGGGTCGGCTCTAATCTGAAATGAACACGTTTTAATGGCATTTTAATTGTTTATTCAGCGATAACGCTGCGCATCTCCCCTCAGCCCAAAGTAAACACACACACACACACACCGAGTATCTTTGGGGCAGATGGAGCTGCGAGAGAGTTTTAATCATTATTAACCATATTAGCACATGTGGCCCGCATTGGTGGTGCATTGTCACTTAACTCGGAAAACGGAGCACAAACAAATGTGTTCCTCAAGGTCTCGGAGAGCCATCTGAGCTAAGAGAAAATAGTTCAAACCAACTGCGGGCATTCCTCGTTCACTTGAATTTAAATTTAATTTTAGATTCTGCCCGTGTGATCTATCTGCACTTGGAAATCTGTCAAATTCAATTAGTTTCCACATCAAAATTCGTGAAATGGCATTTATTTAGGCGACGAATTCGTCTTTTACACGCGGGGGGAGAGAGTTTTCTGTGATGATTTCCTGGCATTTTTGGTTTTATTTTTAAATTGGTATTCTATCAATTTTGATTTGCTTTTTTTTCGAGAGTTTAAATATATTTTTAAAATTGTATACTATCAATTTTGTTTTGCTTTTTTTGAGAGTTTAAATATAAGTTTTATTTTGATTTAAGCCAGTACAGAACTTACAGAAATATTTATTAAAGCTGATTGTTGATGAAATTAATTTAATTTGATTTTTTTCTTTTAATAAATAAATCAACAAAAGAGACCATTTCAATGTTTAAATATTAATAATTTCATGGTTGCTAGTTGATTTTGTCGTTCTCTTTTTTATCACGTTTCCTTATAAGTATTTAATTTTTGACTTAATAGCCTTAAGTTATTGTAATACTTCTTCTATAAATAATACAAAATTTTTTAAGAAAAGGGAACATTTATCACATTTATCAAATGCGGAGTTCAATAAATCAGCCTTAAATTAATTGACAAGCGAAAAGTTTGTGTACAAACTTCCTCAATCGATAATATAACCTGATAAAGGCTATAAAAGCATGATATAGTTATCTATCCCTAGCTAAAGTAACCCTCAAGTAACCTTTTGCTGTGATATCTAATCGGAAGTAACTTCTGAGTAGCTAATTTTATTTTGGAACATTCTTCACTGCCCTGGACTTGGGAAATGTAAACATAAAGTGAGCCAGATCTTGATAGGGGCACATTTTGTGTGTCACTGGTACGTGAGTCACTCGAGCAAACATTAAATTATTCCATTTATTTGCATTACTTGGAACTGGGACCTGGGACCTGGGCCACTGCCAAGCCAAAACCTGTTGCACTTTTCCGCATCGGAGTCGTGAGCAATTAGCAAGCAGTTCCTCATCCGACGAGACCATAATAGGTCAACTGGCTTTCTGCAGCCAGTATGGAGTGTATAGTATATAGAATCCCCACCTTCTCATCCGTTCGATAGCATTTGGGCGGAGGAACTCACATCGGCTTATCTTATTTTGAAAGCTAACGCAGTTTGGCTGCCGTCGATGATTGAGCAAATGGAATTTGGCAATTTCGGTTTTGGGTTTTCGGTTTTTCGGCCCTGGCTTTTTCGTTCTCCGCTTGGCTCTGCTCCCCCACGATGACATCACACACTCCGATGGCCAATCCTACCCAGGAGTGGGGCGTGTGTGTGTGCGGGTGAGACCTTTATTAATCTTATCAAAAGATGCTTTTTTACCTTTTATTTTATTTCATTGCGGGGACGTTTTTGACTTTTTTTCGTGAACTGTCAGCCAAACGGAGAGGTCGTAATCGTGAGCTCATTTCATTTAGAGATGCCTTTAATAAATAATAAAGTATTTAAGCAAAAATCATGTAATAATGGGTAGATGTTTAGTGAATTACATTTTATTTGAAAATAATTTATTTTCATTAAAATAAGATGATCATTAAACAAAATCCCCTTCAATATATTTAATAATTCGAACAAAGAGGCCTCTGTAACCCTGATAAAAATTAGAAAATTTGTTTTTGAGTTGGTAAATTTCCCTTCTGATTTTACTCTGTGATGTTAATCTCGAATATTTGTTTTCTGTGCATCGGTAACGTGTTTACGCAGCATTCCGCTGGGTGCGGGCGTATTTATGATGCCGATTATTTTTCTTGTATCTCTTATTGAAAAATAAGTAAACAATTATAGCAATTATAGTTATTCGCAACGTGTAGAGTTCCCGGTTCTCTTATTGAAAAATAAGTAAACAATTATAGCAATTATAGTTATTCGCAACGTGTAGAGTTCCCGGTTCCCTGAGAATTCCTCCGCCGCCCCGGGAAACCTCAAGTTCTCCGATAGTAAACAAAAGAACAGTGCCCTATGTACTGACGTATCAGAGCAAAGGTCAAATTAGCGCTTTAATCAAAATGTCAATGAGCAAATAACGCAAATAACCCGACGTGCCGACTGAAAGGTGATTTAGCCTTAACCGCAAGTTCTCTTTTTTATTTTCGCGGAGGTGGCAGAGCGATTTGCCGCAAGAAGATCCGCGAAGAATAGTGCCGAGTCAGGCCATAAACACAGATACATACAGATGTATATTTAAAGAGAAACAGAGACCCCGTGGAAGCCAAGTTCATTAAGCCGAAAATACAAACAGCAACGGTAACCAGTGTAAAGGCCAAACACCTTTGGGTTAAAAGTGTTAAAAGTCAAAAGCTAAAAGTGGCGTAAAATGGTGAAAATGCTCGACCTGGACCGTCACGCAGAGTGCCCACTGTGGGCGGCACTGGCCTCCTCGGACGTGCCCTGGACGGGCATGGACTACGCCTGCCTCAACGTCCTGAGCATCTACTGCAAGGTGTTCGACCGGAAGGAGATATACGATCTCATCGTGAGGTAAGATTTTCCGATTTTCCTGGGAGTGCTGGGTGTGCAAAGCTGTCGCTGGATGGCGCCACGCCAACGAGGCTGCTTACAGTGGAATGGAAATTAAGTATTAGAGGTATACAATTAAATGTTTAGGTTGCTCAAATTGAAAGGCAGGCTTTTCTGATATAAATTGCATATATATATTTTTTTTATATTATATTTATTACCTTTTTAAGTACTTTTCGTTATTATAAGGCAGTCCGTATCAAAGACTCGTAAATAACATATAATTTCAATAATTTCCCCTACTTCCAATCTAATCCATCTCCAACCCTTTCCGATCTTTCAGAAAAACCTGCCAGTCCTGCAAATGTCCTCGTGAGGCGCATGCCATCTACCAGCAACAGACGACCAATGTCCACGAACGGCTCGGCTTCAAGCTCGTCTCGCCGGCGGACTCTGGCGTGGAGGCGCGGGATCTGGGCTTCACATGGGTGCCGCCTGGCGTCAGGGCCTCCTCGCGGATCAACCGCTACTTCGAGCAGCTGCCCGAGGAGGCGGTGCCCCGGCTGGGCAGCGAGGGAGCGTGCAGCCGAGAGCGCCAGATCTCGTACCAGCTGCCCAAGCAGGACCTGTCGCTGGAGCACTGCAAGCACCTGGAGGTGCAGCACGAGGCCTCCTTCGAGGACTTTGTGACGGCGCGGAACGAAATCGCACTGGATATAGGTGAGTTCTTAATTTCATACTTTTACCCAAACCATATTAATTTCTTAATTCATTATCTTAATGGTGACCCCGCCCTGGATGATCCAACTGATTGCATTATCCTTTCGGTGGATTAGCCTACATCAAGGATGCCCCCTACGATGAGCACTGTGCGCACTGTGATAACGAGATAGCCACCGGAGAACTGGTGGTGGCGGCGCCCAAGTTCGTGGAGAGCGTGATGTGGCACCCAAAGTGCTTCACCTGCAGCACCTGCAACTCGCTCCTGGTGGACCTCACCTACTGCGTCCACGACGACAAGGTCTACTGTGAGCGGCACTACGCTGAAATGCTGAAGCCCCGCTGCGCCGGCTGTGATGAGGTGAGTACGGAAGGGTCTTAGCTTTGCACAGAAACCAAATAATTGTAATTTGTAATTAATAGCTATTTAAATTTCCTGTGTGATATTATTTATTGAATGGGGATCTGACTTTTTTGTTACCGTGAAATACATAGTTTTTATTTTAGACATATTTCCCAATTAATTAATACAGAAACCCCTCTAAGATACCCACTTTCTCTCAGTGTTCCCCTTGCGATCCCTAATTGAAAATCAAATGTGTGGCATACTTTGGGGCGCATTCTGCAGATTGTATCTGTGTGTCAATCGGTGCGGCAGTGTCGCTGTGAGTGAGTGCCCGCTGTCACGGCTTCTGGCTTTTATCGTCCGCCGCACGCAGTTCACATTTATTGCTTAGGTGCGGCCATCCGTTGCTGCCCTGCGCCCCTTCTCCCCCTTCCCCCATGTCCCTCCAAAGGTTATGGCATTTTCATTGAACTTCACTTTGGCCCAGGAGACAAGCGGGAATATTTTCCAGCTGCTCGTTGCAAGGAGAAGCGCCGCCAGTTCATTGGCAGCATTGGCTGTTGACGCGTTGTCATCCTGCGAGCGGAAGTTCATCGTGAGTGAGCCGGAAATTGGTGGCTATCAGTGAAGGTCAGCAGAGATTGCCAAAATCAGTAACGATATAAGATATTTTTAGATTTAATCCAACGATTTTTAAGGGAAATATGAAAGGAAAATGAAATGGCATGGTTTAAAATTTAAATATTTGAAAAATTGTCAAACATTTCTGTGATTATTTCAAGCAAAAAGAATCAGAGTGTAACAAAGGATTTCTAGGCATCCTATAAAAAAGAAATGTCGGGAGTGCTAAGCAGAACTTACATTACAAAGCTTATTTTAATTTATTTCTGCAAAGATTCCTTTCTCCTTTTTCCAGTTCAAACAAAACTTTTTCAATAATTTCCCAAATGTTCTCTCAAACGTTTGAAATAAATATGTCTTTTCTCACTCTCTGCGTTGATCAGTTTCCCGCAACCCACAAACAAAGAAAAACTTTCGCTTTCGTTGCGAAAAACCAAAATAAATAAATAAATCAGCACCCAGGCGACCCATATATACACATATATTCATTTAAATTAATTTATTTTTGGCCGCGACATCTAATGCAAATCAGTTGACGAAAATAAACAAAAGAATTCAGAAATAGTCAGGCCGCTAATGTGGGCCAAGAGCACAATTATGCTGCAAATTAACAATAATTATGCTAATTTTCCCCATTGTCTTGGTGGTGTGCGAGGAAAGCCTAGGAAAATGCAAGAAGAGAGTGCCGAGAATCGGTCTGGGAGAAAGAGCGAAGAATCCGCGAGCTGCTGGCAATGTTAGTGTCAGTGCCAAGTCGAAATTTATGACAAACATTTGTGTGTGCAGGCCGCGGGGCGTGGAAATGGGGCGTGGCGACCCTGGCCCCCGGTCCGGACGTTGGCCATGCCGAGGAGGGACACAATTGCAAAACAAAGCAAACTACAGTGTCAGTCATAGGAAATATTAAATACACCAACTTTTAATAACTTGGTGTATTTATAAAGTCTTTTCGAAATAGAGATGGTTTTCTTATTTTATGATTAGTAAAAATATCATAATTCATGCCATCTTAGATTTTTTAAGTATTATCAATGAAATATTTAACACTTGCCTTAGATCTAATTAAATTTGTCTGTGAACTGTGTGTATTCTTTGGATTAGTCACTCAAATCAATTTAAATAAACACAAAAATATTCCTATTTGTTTACATACGGGATGTATGAGTACGGGACGTATGAGTACGGGACGTATGAGTAATATTCAGATTCATATATAGGAGAGCCCCACAAATAGAATATAATTTTAATACATTTAAAAATAGATTTCAATCAAATTAAAACCAAAATGTTTGCAGTTTTAAAAAATTATATTAGACGTTCAGAAGAATAATATTGGAACTTCCACTTTATAAACGAGTTTTTCAAGTATATCCTGAAAATACTTATTTAATTTTTTAAACAACCAAGCTCTTAGCTTGATATGATTTTAAAATAAATCAATCTATTAAAAATCAATATCAAACCCCTTTTCACTGTCTCAAACTGATTTACACCCATGACACTGACTGTTCTCCCGCACGAAAACTGCGAGCAAAGCAGAAAGTGGCGAAAAGTGTTTTGTGGAAATCGTCAATCGAAACACAGACCTAAAATAGATCCCCTCAAAGAAGGCCTGGCACGGAGGAGGGTGGGAAAATGGTGCGGGAGACTAAACTGATTAGAAAATCCGCCTTGGCCAATTCCGATTGCTTTGGCATTTGACACAGAAGGCGGGCAGAAAAAGTGGCCGAAACCCAGTGACAGTGCAGCGGCCGGGCGTTTGTGTTGCCAAGAGTTGTTCGGCGGATTGTCTTGTCAGCTGAGTCGCTCGCTCTTCGCGGGCCGTCAATTAGCGCCGTTTGCCATTTGAACGGACAGCGTACGGCGGCTGGGACTCGGTTCTTGGCGGATTCGTGCTCAGTTCCCAATTCTGGCCGCTGATTCACTATCTGTTCAGAGGGCCCTTGGTCACTCGCACTTGGCGCACTAATCAGTTGCAAGACGATCGATTAGCGGAAAACAAGAGCCCGCCGGTGCAACTGCCGCCGGATTGCGATTTCCCGTGCCCAAATCTCGGAACTCTCTCCCGAAAAGCGATATAGTATACGGAATTCTTAGATAAATAAACATTAATATCCATCGATACATTTTTGAGCGAAAAGCGGGCGCGTCGAAAGTGAAGCAAATATTTTTCGAATTACCTAATCGACTGGCCGTTAACGTGAGAGGTGTGTGTGAGTGAGTGTTGTTCTGAGTGCGTGGTGAATACATTTTATATAATACTCGTACGCGTGAGCCGAATAGCTTCTCGCCGAGAGACACCCTCATTGCATCGCCGAACGCCTGAGGACTTGGATTTGAGTTCCGATTCGGATTCGGTTGAGGGAATTACGCAATGGCCGCCGGGGAGACGGCGCTTACCGGCGTCGGCGAGCTGCTCTTCTCGCTGCTGATCACCTACTTTGGAGCCCTGGAGTTCGCCTACGTGACCCGCCACCTGTACCACTGGACCTTCCGGCATCCGGAAGCCTCCGCCCTGGATGCAGCGGCTGATAGTGAGGAGCTGCCTCTGATGCGCGAGCGCCTGGATAAGGAGATCAAGGAGGCCGCCGAAAGGGAGGCCCTGGCCGGCACCAATGTCATGCAGGATGGCGTTATGTACACCAAGGGCTTCCGCGTGGATCCTGCCGGCGAGAAGAGAGAAGCCCTGGCCGCGGAGCTGGAGCGCCAGCAGCAGATAGAGGCCGAGACGCGGCGACAGCTGGCCGAGGCGGAGGCCAAGCTGGCGGAAGAAAGGCAGCGGGTCAGGAGGCAGGAAGAGGAGGCCGAAGAGCAGCAGAAGAAACTGATAGAGGCCGAGAGACAGCGCGAGAGAGAGCAGGCGGAAAGAGAGCGCGCGGCGGAGGAGAACCAGCGTAAACAGCGCGAGATCGAGGAGAAAGAGCGGCAGGAGAAGAAGAGAAGGCTGATTGAGGCCGAACGAGAGCGCGAGGAGCACGAACGCAGGTTGCATTTAGCCGAAGAGCAGCGAGAGCGCGAAGAGAACGAACGCAGACTGATCGATGCCGAGCGTCTAAGAGAGCAAGCCGAGGCCGAAGCTGAACGACAGCGAGAGCAGGCCGAGGCCGAAAGACTGAGAGAACAGGAAGAAGCCGAACGGCAAAGGATCCTGGCCGAGGCCGAGGCGGCTGAAGCCGAGCGTCGTATCTTCGAAGCCGAAATCCAGCGAGAGCGGGAAGAAGCCGATGATGAGGAAGAACAGGCCCAGCGCGATGCTGAGATTGTAGAGCGCCTTCTGGCCGCCGAAAGAGAGGGCGCGATGAGCGCCACTGAGAGTGAGCTGGAGGAAGAAGCCGCCTTCGCCGAGCAATCGCGTCGCCTGATCTCCAGCAGATCCGACCTCGAGCAGAAGCAGCGGATGATCGAGGAGAACGCCCGCCGCTTCCTGGAGGCCGAGGAGGAGATGGTGATGCTGCAGCAGCGCCAACTGATGGCCAGGAACAGCAAGGAGGAGGCCGACGAGTACGCAGGCATGGAGCCTGTGGTGGAGGAGCCGTGCGTGAAGAAGGTGGCGCCACCCAGATTCCAGGATCCCGACGAGCCCCTGATGGTGCAGAAGGTGAAAACGCAGTTCGGTCAGGGCAGTAGTTCCGAGGAACCGTACTTGACCAAGTCCAAGACCCTCACCTTCCCCGGCGTCTCCGATGATGGATCCTCCGTCGAGCCCATTTCCAGCCAGCTGTCCTCGTCGTTCAGCACCCAACCGTCGGACGAAACTAACCGAGCCGAAGGAGAACGCCCAGAGCCCGAAGGGGAAGACCAAGTATCCGATGTCCAGTACACCGAGGAGTACCTGCGGTCCCTGGACGGAATCAAGAATCGGCCGCTGGTCCGAGAGGATGGCTCGGGCAGGAGAAGAGCCTTTAAGAAGCGACGCTCCAGTGGCAGCTCCAACTCATCGCGTGACTCACGCGCCTCACGCGACGAAGAGTTGAAGATGTTCACCTCCCTGGAGGAGGAGGAGCTGCGTCACGGCGACCGGGAGGACTACAATCCCATCAAGTACACCAGTGAACCGACTCTCAAGGTGAAGTCACACCATCGTCGCCACAAAAGGAGTCCGGCCAAGGATGTGAAGCCACCTTCGGAGGCGAGTGGATCCCTGGAGATGCTCGGCGAGGAGAGCACAAATCCATGGGGTGAGGTGGTACCGGAACACTACAAGGACACCGAGTTCTGGAAGCGGGAGAAAGCCCTCTCCATTGACGAGGAGGAAATCGAACTGGAGAAGCCATCCCGGGGAGAAGATGTGGAGGACGAGGCCACCAACGAGCCGAAATCCTCCTCCTTCGAGGAGGCCACCGAGGCCCAGAACGAAGAGGCTGTGGCAGCCCTGAAACAGCAACACTCCAAGGAGCAGGTGGTGAGTAAATGAAGCTATTAGTCCAGGATCCTTAACAACGGTTTACTGTGTGTTTGCCAGGAAGCGGAAAGGGAAAAGGACAACTCGCAGACAACGGAGGCCAGCGACAGCAACAAAGCCAATGTAAGTGCGTAGGTCAGCCATCCAACCAACCAGTACCAGATCCACCCAGCACCACTCCAGTCCCACTTAACCCGATCTTCCTCATCCTACACCTCCTTCAGATTCCCCCGCTGCTCTGCCGCCTGCCTTAACGCTTTACCTCTTTGCTTTCCATATGACCAACGCCTAACGCCTCGCTCTTCCGCTTGCTTCCTTGCATTCCTTGGCCCCGAAAGTTGCAAACCTCTTCCGCAACCGAGGAGCAATCGAGGGGCGGCTCACCTGGCTTGCGCCGCAGTCCGCGCATCGATGAGATGGATCACTACGAGGAGCGCTGGTCCGCCAGCCAGGAGCAGCAGTCGGAGCAGCCACAGCAGCCAACAACAGCGCCCCGAACCCCAGTCATCAATGTCCAGCAGCCGGATACGGCTCCTTGGCGGGATCAGTACGGACTGCTCATGGAGGGACTTAGCGACTTCTACGACTTTACGGCTTCCGTGAATCCCTCGAGATCTCGCTCCACTTCGCGCAATCCCTCGCCTACTCCCAAGAATGTGGCCAACCGGATGGATGTGGACACGGAGCGATCTCTGGAAGTATACGACGACACCCAGGAGGGCGTGCTGGCGGGAGAACTGAACTGTGAATCGGTGCTGCAACTCCTGGAATCGAACTTGAATGGAAATGAAGCCCCCAACGATCAGCCACTTCAGGTACAGACTGTGGCGGATGATGCTAGGAATGGAAATTCCGCTGTGCCCATGGTATACGAACCCCTGGAGGGAGCTACCCTCCATGCGCCCCAGGGTGAACGAGGACGCGAGCCTTCTGTGGAGAGAACTCGGTCCCGGTCGAGATCCCGTTCGCCGCTTCCCACCTCTGAGAATCTGGAGAAGAGCATCAGCAAACGCAGGGAGCGACTGATCAGACAGAACGATGAGCTCGCCGAGCGACTCTCCCACTCCGGATCCGAAGGTTCCATGGAAATCGAGACCAATGGCAATGGGAGACTCAGTCCCCAGCAGGAAGTCGTCCTGCCGCAGCCCGTGATTGAGATCAATGAAATGGCCGACGAGCCCATGGAAGATGAAGTAACTACGCCCGAACAGATGCGACTCTTTGTGGAGACCCTGCGAGCGGAGCGTAATGCCCAGTCCAGGTCCAGATCCCGATCTCGTTCCCGTTCGCCTTTACCCACGGCTGACAATATAGAGAAGAGTTTGGAAAGCAGGCGACTAAAGCGCATTCAACACAATGATGAGATCTTTGAGAAGCTTCACGACCAGATGCACTCGCCAGAGATTGTTATAGAGTCGGCTTCTCCTCCAACGTCTCCGCTTCCGCTGCCCACGATTTCCATTGAAATAGTGGAGCCACCACCGGAGGAAACCGAAGCAGAGCCCGTGGACACACCGGAGAGTATGGCCAGACTGTTCGAGCAACTGCGCCTGAACCGAGTGCGCTCCCACTCTCGATCCCGTTCCCGATCTCCCCTGCCCACGGCTGCCAACTTGGAACAGAGCCTGCAGAAGCGGCGCGAGAAGTTGATAGCTCAGAACGACCAGTTCTTCGAGGCGCTTCAGGAGAGAGCAAGGACCCCGGAGCCGGAAACCCGCATGACCGTGGAGTACGTCTACGAGTTTGTCCACGAGAAGGATGAACACCCTGTGGAGGGCCGCGACATGCGCTCCCTGTCGCCATCCCGCTCGCCATCCCCGTCAAAGACAGCGGATGTAGATGACTTCCATCTGATGCTGAACTTGGAGGGCAGCGAACTGCGCACTCTTCGGAAGAACAGCGAGGAGCTGGAGAGTGTCCTGGCTGCGAGTGTGAGGCAGCGAGATCTGGACCTGGAGGCACTGGAGAAGCTGAACAATGCCAGCGAAGAGACAGAGCTGCGAGTCCTCAGTCCCACTGGTTCAGAGCTGGAAAGAGTGGCTGCGATGACGCGGGAGATACCGGCACCGGACCTGGAACGCACGGTTTCCGAGGTGGCCCGGGACTTGCAGGATGAACTGGTGGCCAGTGGCTTCAAGCGTTCCACCTATGTGGGCGAATCCCTTGACCTGGGAAGCGACCAATTCCAGGATCTGCGCCGTGAGGCTGCTCTATTCGAGCGAAGCCGCAGTCCTTCGCCTGGAATGACCTTTGATCAGGCCAGGGAACAGGCGGCGGCCCAAAGAGAACTCCAAGCAACCATACTGGACTCCATCACTGACAGTCGCCTGGGAGCCAAGCCCAAGACATATTCGGAGGAGAGAGCTGCTGCCGGATGTCAGGAAATCACCCCCGCCCAACTGGACGACCTGCGTCATCGCACCGCCGAGTTCCAGCGTTCGCGTAGCCAAAGCCGATCTCCCCTCAGGGAAGAGGAGCTGACCCAGTTACGGGAAATCGATGCGGAGGCTGCCAAGCGGGAGCTGCAGGATCAGGTCCTGGACAGACTGGCCGCCTCGAGTGTTAACTTCGAGAGTTTCTCCCGGCACTTGAACGCTGACTTCCTCGACAGTGAGCGGCGTGCTTCGGACTCGGCCTTGATGGGGGATATGGAGCCGGAGGAGTACCATCACTTTCGACGCTATTCGCTGGCCCAGGAGCAGCCCGTGGAGGAGTATCCGAGCGACGACTACGTCTACATCTCACAGATCGAAGTGCGCACTCTCACAGGCACCAGAACCTGGCTGAAGGAAGACTTTTACCCTCAAGATGCAGAGGACTACTTGAATTCCAAGAGTCAGGTGGTGGATCAGGATTCCTGGGCACGAGCTGTCTTGGCCGCCGAAGCCGAGGCCGCTGAATTCGATGCCACCAACGCCATCTACAGCTATGACATTGTCGGGGACCACGAGACTCTGGATCAGGAGAGGAGCAGCTCCAACGACAGCGAGGACGAGCGTCAGACGGTGGTGGAGATCGATGAGGACGACGAGGACGAGTACGAGTTCGAGCTGGACGAGGGCATATCGGACAACAACGAACGGACGCAGCCCACTGATGAGTCCCATCACGACACCTCCGAGTGCGAGGAGGCGGAGAGGAATGCGGATCGCTATGCAAATCGCGGAGCTCAGGACTGGGAGGAGGTCGAGGATGTGGACGACTTCCTGGACTACAGCCTAGACGACGGGGCTGTGGGTGGGGCAACCCCGTACTCCGATCCGGACTCCTTCATCGAACAGATCTACAACGAGGCCATCAAGAACAGGAAGCAATCGGGCATCTTGAGGGACTACGAAACCATGGTCCAGGAGCAACTGCCCTCGGACCACAGCGAGTCGGAGAAGGAGAAGTCGGGATCGGACAGTGAGCGCTATGCTCTGTGGGCCAAGACCCGGGAGCTGGAACGCTCTAGCTCCAGAACCCGACACACGGACGTGGACGTCGCCTTGGGCTTGGTGCCAGAGAGCGAGCGCCGGGAATCGGAGATGCGTTACCTGGGCGATGCCCATGTGGCTGCCCGTCAGTCCACCAGGCTGCGTACCCGCTATGGCTACAATCCTAAGTTGGATGTGGGAGCCGTGGAGGATGACATTGAGGTGGACATGAATTACACGCCCAAGAGGGAGTACAACTGGCGCAAGAACTTCCGGCTGGACGACAATGATGATGAAGTGGAAAGAAATGGCCAGGAAAAGGGTGATGAGAAGGAAGAGCAAGAAGCCGGAGATCAATTTGAGGAGGATTCGCAGGATCGTTATCAGGAGCAGGAGGATCAGGATCCGTACTTGTACGCCGACGAGGAGAATGGCGAAGGTGCCATTGGGGAGCCAATAGATCCCCGTCGCTACAGCCTCGGTGGGGAGAGCATTACCCTCTTCAGTCGCAGTCCCGTTCGTGAAATTCTATCCGATGTGCCCGAGGAACTCCCTCAGGAGGAAGAGGCACCCAAAGAACAGCCCGAAGAGGCTGTTCCCATGGAAGAAATGCCCGCTGAGAAGCCAAAAAAGAAGAAGAGCAAGAAGAAGCTACGCAAAGGATCCAAAACGGAAGAAGAACTGAGAGACGACAACGATTCGGACACACAGATCGGTTACACTCGACGTAGAGATGACCAAGAGGCGGCGGAGCCACCCAAGAGGAAGTCCCGATCCCGGCGAAGCTCCAAGAGCAGTCTCACCAATGAGGAAGCCAATGGTGGCTCGGGACTCTTCTCGCCCCGAAGCAGCTTGGCTTTTGTGGGTGATTCCCTCGAAGGCATAGCCGAGTTCGAGAGGGATGAAGACCAGTCTTCGTCTATGAAGAAAAAGACCAAGAAACGCAAGAAGACTTCGACCAAGGAGAGCAGGGAGGAGACCAAGGAAGAGACCCATCCCACAGAAGAATCCCATCTCGACCAGGCCTTGGCTGCTGCCCTGGCGGAGATTGCTCCCGTGTCGGTGTCCACCAACTTGAGTCCCGAGTCCACGCAGCAGAATCTGCTCTCCATCATCAGTGCCGGGCAGAGTGTGTGCATAACGCCGGCTTCATCCGTTGAGGAGATCGGAGGCACCTCTACCACAGCCACAGCTTCGCCCTCCTCCATCTCGACCACTGTGGCCACTGCTGCCGTTGTGCCGGCGCGATCCGTGGTGGACACCTTCGACATACTCAAAGATGCCAACTTCTATCCGCTCTTCTAGCCCGCTTGGTTTGAGAACTAACCCCGCCACACGCCATTGTTTCGCTTATACTATTTATTAATCTATCTGTTTCTTATAGACATGTTCATAAGCCAAGTCAAGCCCAGCACAAACCAGTCCCAAACCGAGCACGCTGTACACGAAATCAGTCCCAGTTCCAGTTCCAGAGCCCAGCATCCAGCATCCGCTCCTCTGAATGACGGGATCCCACAGATCCCGCACTGTATAAACTATGTATTATACTAACGACCCCAAGAAATAGCGAACGATTGAAGGATTGTTTACCATATACTCGTAGCTGTTAGTTTACTTAACGATTTTTTGTCTTTATAAAAATGCCGAGAAATAAATGCCAACTGAATAAATGAAAGAAAGCATTTCTGTAGTTCTCTCTCTGACTCTCTGTGCGGTGGCTATAAATAGCAGTCCCTCCACCAGCCTCCCCTTCGGATCTGCCAATCTGTTTGTGCCAATTCTGCATCGGGTACCGAAATACCCGAGCATTGAGATCACTTAGTGGTGTCATCCATCCCCCCAAGTGCAGTCGCAGGGGGAGAGATGGCCCATAAATCGTCCCACAATTACCCGTATGTACTTGTGGCCGCATATGGCCTATAGCACATATCCGCACGATGCGGACCAATTTGCATTTGTGGGCTCCTGGTCGCCCAAGGCATGATGATGTCACCGTTTGACATACGCGGGTATTACGACTCCCCTGACGGGTGGAACCCATAAATCCCCCGGCAAATGGCTCGCCATATAGATTTACTCGATTTTTAATGCTCTTGTCATTGCGACTATAAAAACAAACGAAAACAATCTGTCATGCAACCGAATTATATATTCGGTCTCTGGGACTTTGTGGGTCTTATGTCTGAAGAATGGGCGCCTAAGGTCAGGGTTAAGTGGCATTATGTTGGGCTAGGAGATGTCAAAATAAAAGAAGAACATCATTTATATGGGACTTTAATCGTAATAGTTCTTACAGAATACATAAAAATGCTTAGTATAATATATTTGGTATAATTTGTAATTGAATAAATTTGAGAATATATTCTAATAGGAATTGGAATATTAAATACTAAATACATAAACATTTACATTTAACTAAAATGAAACAGTCAGTTCATCAATTAAGCAACAAAGATTTAAGAATTTAATCGTAATAATGTAGTTTATAAATCATTTAAGGTGACAAAATATTATTTCAATTTCATAATACTCTTGAAGTATAATATTTGTTGAAATTATTTTCCATTAGCCAAACATCTTTTAAAATTTCCTCCCCAAAATATGCTGCTTTCTGATCCCAAAAGTATGCCAAGCCCCCTGAATATATCCAGATCTTGCTGCTCCCAGCAAAAGGCCAATTCATTCATTATTTTCCTGTATGTCTAGTCTGCGAAATATAATATTTTTGCACTTCTCGTCCACAATTTCTTTGGTGAAATGCCGCTGTCAAGTTTTAGATGTCGTATCCTTAGTCAAATTAAGACAAAGCCAGCCACTGAAAGGCAGCGAAAGCAAAACAAAGGTTCGCTCGCGGAGATAACAAATTATTTTCGCGACTGTCAAATGGCCGCAAAAGGGGAAAATTGGGGAAATTGGGAAAATGAAAAATTCTCAAAATATTTATGACAGGCCAACAGGAAAGTGTGTCACTCGAGTGATTTGTTTACGTGGCTCACTTGGCTTTGTTCTCCCCTCCAACGACGGGCCATTTGGAATAATTTTCTGTATTTTCTGTAAAACCCATTGCGTAATGCATCCAAGGCGTACACCAGATAAATGTACACATCTCTCCGAACTTGCGTTAGAGCCCCAAAAGCAGGGCACAGACGTTGCCAAAAAGTCTTATTCAATAGTTTGTCTTTGACATGAATTCATTTTTCTTATACGGGGCACACTTAAAAGCCTGCGGTTATATTTGCTTTCATATTTCCCCCGCGAATTGCCAGTACACGCTCTCAGAATATAGTATTTTTGCCTTAAATAATTATAGAAATAAAAAGTACAAATTCACTTGAATTTTCGTGCGTTCGTTCAGCTGGTAAATGAATTTTTCTTATTCAGTGTCAGTTAAATGAAACACCTTTTTCCACGCTGCCAAACATTGGTCGAAAATAGATACTCGCGAGTCATCCCTGTGTTTTTCAATATTTTTCCATTTCATCTCGACCGAATTAAGGACACTTTAGAAATGTGCCAAATTGAATTAAATCCGATCCAAGGCGCAGCTGCTCTCAAACAAACTTAAACTTGAACTTATGGACAGCCCGCCATTTACAGAGAAGTGCCTCCTTGTCTCGGGGAACTTTCCCTGCGCCCGCCTTTGCTTTTCTTTCGTTCGATAAACAACAAGAAATAATAAAAATACAAAAATACGCTGGAAATATACGCGCGCCTTCGATATATGTACATGTCCATCTGTATATATCTGAATTTATGACCCAATTAACGCCTTAACGCCCGCGAGAAAACTGCCAAATAATCGTAATGAGGAGCAGCCGCGGGCGCGGAGCAGTCACAACACGCAAATTTTTTTATCAGAGATTCGCGAGATGCGGATTATTTATAGACCAACTCGCAGATTGCATTACACTCGGCTCCATTGCAGTTGTTGTTGCTGCTGCTGCTGTGTGTCTGTGGCGAAAATAGCAACAACTACTATACACACGCTATGCATTATTAAATGCATAAGTCCGTATGTGCACATAGCCAGCCACGAACATACATCATCTTGTAGTATATGTGATAGATAGGAATATGGAATGGCATGGCCAGCGAAAAAATATTTGGGAAAAGATTTTGAGGCAGGAATTATTAGAGCTAAGACTTTATTATTATACAATATTTTTATGATTATGACTTTGCCTGGAAAATAGGTAGTTAAACAATTTAAAATAAAACATTCCACCTTAAGGAACCATTATCTTTAAGTTTATCTTAATTTCCCAGCATATTTGAGAACCATGATCAATAGTCACGAAACCTATATATACCAGTGTTTTGAAAAAAATACATACAATATAAGAGTCATAAATTAATTAGAAACAATAATAAAAATATCTTTAAAGGTTATATTATATTTTAGCCTCATATTTGTGTCCAAACAAGTCTCCTGAATATACTAAATGTAAGGCACACATCTTACAAATATAAAAATTAAAAAGATACAAGCATATATATTTTGAAACCTATTCCAATATAATATGTATACCTGAAATAATAGATAGACCTCAAATAATGTAAAACAAACGAAGTCATTCTCTATCATCTTTATGCCTTTAAGTTTCCTTAATGCCTTAAATCTAATACAAATCATAAATACAAATTATATAGTTAGAATCAAATTCATTATAAACATTTCCCAAGATTATACCCAGACAGATCGATTCATAGACCTCTTATAACGCCAATAAAGTATCTCTTTTTAAAACAAACAAATCGAGGCATTTACAATTCTCTCTTATCCATTAGAGTTTGGTTCCATAAATAACTCAATAAAAACAAAGAAATCTTAAATTATTTGGTGGTGTTTATACTCTTAATTTTATGTTGTTTCTGTTTGGCTTTAAAGATAATATCCAACTTGGAACTACACATCATTCCCGGGCTATTTATTTGATTAAAACCCCTTCATCGCTTTCCAAACCACGTCACTGTGTACATTATTATTATTAAAGCCATAAATTTCAGCCATCACAGCAGTGAATCAGTTTACATCAACATTTTGATTTTTAAACAATCCCTCTACATATATGTATATAATTTCTGTGGCTGCCGCTCTCTGTAGCCAGAAGATTTTACGAGTTGTTGATTTCGTTTATAATTCATCTCGAGCTGGGCCATTTTTCTTACACCAGTGACGACCTAGAGCAGGCATCGGAGACCTTGTTAATTGCTTTCTACCACTGAACTGTCACCGGGCTTTATAGAACATCTTTGCGGCCCATTGGCCATTTTTACTTGTTTTTATTCGCGCCAATTCCCTTGGGCGGCTGCCCTTAAATGTCGCGTCAATTTGTCTAATGGCAATTTGTTCCGCCGCCTAACAAACACTGCTTATTAATTGGGGTGCAATATTTTAATTTTCCGCAAAATATGTACGTTGAAATTGATTTAGGACCAGACTGATGATGAGGTCACGGCGGATGGGGGCTCCATGAAAAGTTGTTCCAAATCCATCAAACGTCAGAGTTATTTACCATTAATGTATTTTTGTTTTAAAAGTTTGTTTTCATTTAAAGTTTGTTTATTAGATTTTTGGGAAAATGAATCCTAAACCTTAAAATAATTAATGGGGACTTCTCTTAAAGCAATATCAAAATATGTTTGGTTTAAAGATATATTACTTTTATCATTAAATTTGGTAAGAAACATTTGGAAAGCTTTCGCAGGCAGTGTTTATATAACTATGTAACTAAAAAAATAATAAAAATATAGTTATCTGACTGACATAAATGTACAAAAGTAAAAGAAAAAATATAGTTATCTGTCTGAAATGAATTTACAAAAGTAAATTAGGTTTTTAAAGACATTCCCTTTGATATGCATAGCCAATTCTTGATCTTTATGGCTGAATTCAAACTTGAAATTTACCCTTTCTTCTCTTTATGGTCTTGCCCAATTGGGAATTATTTAATGTTAAATTCCGAATGATTTTCTTATTGGCCGGCACACCTGTTGGCGCGTTTCAGTAAACATTTGCAACCATTGGCATCCCAATGATGTCTGCCAGAATATCTAGGAATGCGAAAATAAATTCCATATATTAATACAATTACGATAATGCATGGGCAGATCAATTAAGGCAGAACTAAGGGATATATGTACGAAAACACGAATGCCAGAGGCAGATCATTGCTTTAGATCCCCGATCCAATACAGATTTATGCTCCATTATGCAGTGTGTGTGGGAAAGCTGGGTGTATCTGTGAGATTTTCCATTTACGAGAGTGCCTTCGGTGTGTGTGTGCGGCGACTTGTGTGTCGTGTGCACAAGCGCCATCGCATCTGGGAGGGGGAAACTGGGAAAATATCTCAAAACTCTGACAAGCATTTAGGGGGGGATGATGCCACACCCCTTCGACACCCCGACAGGCCGGCAGGTGCGCCACCCACGCCTTTTGGCACCTGAAATGCGTTCGATGATTATTATTTTCCCTCTTACAAATGACTATTTTTAAGCGGGAGGCGCGAACGAAATATGGCCAGCAAATTGGCCGAAATCGCAGAAGAAATTACCCAATTGCATTGCACATTCAATAATCCCGTTAATTATTGGCGATATTTACATTGTCTAGCCAGCGGATTTTCCTCTATTTTCCGCTCTCTCTAGATCTCTAGAGATCGCCGCTCTCCGCTCGCTCCGAGATTTTATTTTTACACTTGGCGGTGGCGAAACTAGATACAGAGCGAGCGGTCGGTGCCGCTGCACATTCGAGCGTTTCAAAAACATTTTCGGAAACCGCTGCGCCAGTTGAGATCCCGACTCGGCAAGATCATAACGTTCTGGACGCCGAAAAAATCGAAAAATAATTTAACGAACGCACACAGTACACGCAGCACGCGCGGCTCCCAGAAACCGAAACAGAAACAGATACACACTGAGATACACAGACACACAGATACAGATCCACGAGATACAACATTTATAGAAGAGAAAGTTCAGTCGGTCGCGATGGCGGACGTGGAAATTATGCAAACCGTGCAAACGGAAGTGAAGAAGACGAAAAAGGTCAAGAAGTCGTCGAAGCGCCGCGAATCCGAGGTCCAGATCAGCGAGGTGGAGGTGGACGCCTCCATCGAGGAAAGGGGGTAGGTGACCTGTGTCATGTGTGTCCCAGCACAGTTTTGTGGCAGTTCGTTAAAGGCATATGTATATTTTCTCTGTCTCATGATCTTTATCAATCACACAATCTTCCTCCTTGTCCGAGCTCATTCCGAAAACATTTCCCTTTCGAAGTTTCCAAAAAGAAATCCAAAACTCAATTCCGAGCAAAGAATTTCCCAATATGTATACAATATCCAAAAGAACTCTCTCTCGCATATCGAACTTTTACAAAACGACACACGTTACTACTCTACTTTCCTCGGATCACTAAAAGGTATCCACAAAGTCGATCTAAGTACACCAAACCAAACCAGACCCAAGACACGTCCAAAACCAAACCAAAATCCAAGAAACAGTGCCACAACAAAACGACAAATAACATACCAAAATCACACTGCACAACACAAAAACGAAAACAAAAACCAATTGGAAAATATTTTATGAATTCCCTATGAAATACACATTTGTGATATATTCCGTACTCTTTTTATATGTGATAATATCAGGGCTGTGAATTATATAATTGTGAAGGGTGGGATATTCCCGAGCAGAGTCCTGCTTTAAAATGAACTTCATAATTGTTTTACAAGGATTTTACAAAGTTTTCTTTAAAGATTTAAATCATATCAAAGACTTATTTCAATATTTATTTATTGTTAGAATAAAGAACATTTGAAACTGTTTCTAGAAAGTCTATGTATTGACTTATATAAATACCCCAGGAGGGGATACCCTCTTTTTTCAAGCTCAATCTATGTAAAATAATAATCTTCGAAATGAAAATTCACAGTCCTTAATATTTTATCGTGACGATTTCTACATCCCCAATCTCTGTGTGTGTGCTTGCAGTTAATTTTCAGTGGCGAGTACACAAAAGCCATGGACAAGGACTGGCACTCAGGACACTTCTGCTGCTGGCAGTGCGACGAGAGCCTCACCGGACAGCGCTACGTCATCCGGGACGACCATCCGTACTGCATCAAGTGCTACGAGAACGTGTTCGCCAATACGTGCGAGGAGTGCAACAAGATCATTGGCATCGACTCGAAGGTGAGTGCGAGTGCACAGGCGGCTGTGTATTAATAAAAGATTTAAGAAAACCGGGAATCTGGGCCCATAAACCGATCGTAAACCGAATTGACGATGGCCATATGTGGGCAGTTTAATAATGGCACCATCAAGTAGGGCAAAGACACGGGCCAAAAGATCACACTAAATGGTGCACACTTCCCTTGACAAAATCCCTGTGTTTGGTGCCAGTCGTAAAATCACAAAAGAAATCCATAAATATTTGAAATCTATCAGAAACGCAGATTACAACAGTTTACTGAAAGATTCAATTTTTAATGCGGGTTTTATGCTTCTGGTGTGTTGCTTTTTATGTCCCTTTAATGTTCATCGAGTTTCGTTTATGCTGTTTTTATGCGTCTGCCCGTAATTTGTTTTAATTATCATTTTAAAAATAGAATGACAAATGCAAGATGTGCTAATAAACGTTCTTTTTAGTTAGATAATTGTTTGAAAATGGTTTTACGTGTTTATAGAATGTGTTTAATACAAAATATTTTAATTTTCATGCATTAATCTTGATATTAATATTTTTCCTAAATTCGTCTTGTTATTAGTTTTGCAATAATTATTTTTCAGACTATATCTTAGTTTATTCCTATTTTAATATACGGAATTGTCTAGTATAATTTCATATATAAATTGTATATGCATTCCTTAGATGTTAATAATTCCTTGTATAAAGTTTTTAGATATAAAAAGCAATTTAAATATGCAAATACAAAATTTTCTGCCAATTAAAATTTTCATATAAAAATATTCCACAAAACTGTCTAATAATATGTATGTACATCTCACTTCTCGTCGTAAATATAATTAAAATTGGGTAGAAAATCACTACTTATTTGTTCTAACTTATGACTAATATGTAAACCCCCTTATATGCCTCCTTCGCAGGATCTATCCTACAAAGACAAGCACTGGCACGAGGCCTGCTTCCTGTGCTTCAAGTGCCACCTGTCGCTGGTGGACAAGCAGTTCGGGGCCAAGGCGGATAAGATCTACTGTGGAAACTGCTACGATGCCCAGTTTGCGTCCCGTTGCGATGGCTGCGGCGAAGTTTTTCGTGCAGGTAAGAAAAACCAAAGAAAATCCAAAGAAAATCCCCGAATTTCGTGGCATACTTGCGGGCGGTTTTTGGTAAATGGCAGCGCTGAATGAAGAGTTTATTTCGGCTGTGGGAATATCTCAAAGATGCGCACTGGGAATTCAAGTTCTTCCTGTTCCCGTTAGGGCCTGCTAATTGTTACTACTAGATGGATACGATCAGGAGCTAGGCGCAGCTGCCAGAAACTGGTTCGATGGTTCAGGTGGATCTGCACAGGTATCCCAGGTATCTCCAGCACTTGATCAATTTATAATGCCATCTCAAGGAAATTGATTGCTTTTGGCCAGGCTATTTGTTAGCAACGTGGAGTCTAGTTAGATTGGGGTGGACTTGTGGGAACTGGAATAAAATCAACTATAATTTTATTTCTTTAAAGTGACACAAGCTCTTCAGGGAATGGATTTTAAATTTAGCATTTTGCTCACTTAACGATGGACCTGATATGTCAAGTTATATTAAACATTTACAGTTCATTGTCTGTGATTAAACAAATATTAAGTCCTTTTTATGTAGGAGTGACGAACTTAAAAACCAGTTTTTATATTAAAAATATATTTTATTTTATGTTTTGTAGAGTAACAACCCAAAAACCGATTCTCTCACACTTTGAACTTTTTTAAATATATTTTTCAATGAAGATTACAATCTGCCAAGTTGTTAGACGCTTTTTTCTCAAAACTAGTTTTTTGACACTAGCGGAAGCATAACTCACTCAATTATTTGCCGGATTGACAGGCAATTTCGATGTTATCTTCTAAGTTTATCTAGACAAAGGGGTTTGTATAGCGAACGTTTTATATTGGTCATAAAAAATATACAATTGTAGTTAGCTCTAGTAAACTTCTTACCATTCAAAGAGGTCCACCCGAATGTATCTGCTGGATGTGTCAGCTTTGCATTCCAGCTAACGAACCTGCCACACTCGAGTGCGTCCAGTTTTGAGATGCAAAGATACGCGGAGTTGCTTACGTAAGTGCCTTGATGTCTCAACTGGCAGACTGCAAGTTCATTGTCACCTGTGCCCGCGGAGTCATTAATGGATCGGGCTTTAAAGGCGGCCCACGCCAGACCCTGAACCAATTCCATTCCCCCCTTTCATTTCGAACTTCAGAGACAGGGAGAGAGATGTCAAGACAAGGTGTCTGCCGTGCTCCGCTTTCAACTGTAGCGCAAATAAATATGACAGAAAGGCAAACAGTGTCAGAATACGTTGACTTTGTCGTTGACTGATAAATTTATGGCCGATGCCATGCGATCTGATACGATCCGATCCGATCCGATCCCACCCCTCGGCACGTTCCCAATTTGGCCAAAACGCCGCGGGGCCGTGACACTTTCGCGTCAACGCAAGGTTGCCAACATCCACATCCACGCGTTGCCAATTACGTGTAGAACAGGCCAGAAACAGACACAGAAACAGCAGAAATCGCGACAGCTACGCGGCAGTAAATATTATTATATTGTTGATTTCCCTGCACTCGCGAAAAGTTATTTCAATGTCAGCCGCGCATCCCACACACTCGGGTTTTAGCGAGCTCGGATTAAGAGATTCTGCTGTTTGTCAAAGGTGGATCCCGGCCGACAGAGCACCATGTACTGGCCATATCGGGCGGCAGCCAATATGCTTATCAAGTGCACAATAAATACTTGCTAATTACTTGGAGTTCACGAAGGCAAGACAAGTCTCTGACATGAAATCATGCCAGGGCGCAGGGCCGCAGGCCATCAAGATCCCATAGATCCCCTATGAGCGCATCTAATGCGAAGCCTCTGAGTCACCAGAAAAGAAAGGAAAATAATTTTAAATTGTGCACTGAGAAAATAGTTGATCAGAAGATTAAATTGTTGCTAAAATAGGTGTATTTTCTTAGGGATTTACCTTAAAATTTAAACTAGTTTATACGGTACACTTAACATTATTAATGGGAGTATTTGTCTAAAAATAATTATATAAGAAAATAACCAGTAATATAACTTATGCTTTTATTAGGTATCTGAACTGAATTTAAAATTAACTGTTTCTGAATAATAAGTAAGTCAGATAAACGTTCTTTTGTGTGTCAAGACTATTTTATACTTAAATTGTATCTTTCTTCTATGGAAATCCATAAAAATATACATTTTAAAAGGTCAGCTTTATATTGTGTTATATTTTTTCATACAAAACATTCCATAATTAAAAAAAAATATATATATATATATATATATACATATATATATACATTTTAAGTAGGCTAAACATTTTCCTGTGTATCTTTAGATACTTTTTTGATTTATTTACTCCATCTGCCCAAAGACACGCGTCGTCGAAGCAAAGATTTTGGGATTTTAATTTCTTTTTTTTTGCATGCGGTATCCCTTGATTTGTGGCTTTTAAATTGCCATGGTTCGGATTCATTAGAATGAAAAATGGTTATTATGCTTTTTTCGGGGGCGGAGGTGCGGCAGACATTGCGAATCGGCGGGAATAATTAAATAGAATGTGGTTTTTGGCACGATGCGAGTGAGACTTTCATTTCGGTGCTGAGCATATAGAGGAAATGGTTATGCCATTGCTGGGGATTAATTATTTGAAATTTTCGTATTTTTGTGGCCTTAATAAAGGTTTAGATAAGATTGGGAAGAAGGAAAGCCTAAATACATCAAAGAAAATAAGAATCTTCGTCTTCAAAAGTTATGCACTTTCAATGTTGTGCAATAAAAATGCTTCACATCACAACAACTTCGTTGAGGCCAATTACTGGTGAATTTTTCTAATGAATTTCGATTTTTTATGGGTTTTCAATTGATTGATTTGCTGGTAGCGAACTGTAGGGGAATCCCACGCCTTCGTTTCGGATCATCCAACGCGTGTCGAGCCATTTCCGTAAGTCGCGGGCATTAATCAAAAGCGTTTGGCAGCGAAATTAACTTCATTCTAGTATTCGTGGCCAAATCGGGATGGAATTGATTAAAAACTGCAACCGCTTCCTATTCGGATCGAATGGCAGCCAGGGTGCCACTGCCACTGGGCGTTGCGACCATGCAATCAAGTAAGCAGTTCGACTTCTAGTGGGTCTAGTTGACATATCCCCAGAGTTACAATGCAAAGTTATTCAAAGATGAAGCCCACACCCGATCTGCATAAGTAGAGGCCACGACCAGTGCCAGTGTCAGTCCCCTGCCTGGGTTCGTCAATCTCCTCCCTGCAGTCAAAATAGTTCATAATTGCCGCCCGGCGGAGGAGTCCATGCTCTCTAAATGGCACCTGGTCTGCCTTGCCGGGCACGGGTGAATATAATATGCCAGCTATTTCCAGCTTGTCGTGTTCGATCTCCGCTCGGAGGCGGCATGCAACAGGTACCGATACCGGTACCGGCGGCAGTGAATACCCGAAAACACTCACAATTCCGCTCAATTGCCCCGAACTGACTCGACTCAATACCAGCTAAAATTCGAGTCACTTCGCTCGGGTGGCTCTCGGAAGTGTGTGTTTTGTTTTGGGCCCTCGTCTCGGGGTTTTCAGTCTCAAAGCGGCTTTCAGAGCGCGTGGAATGTGCCGCGGAAACAATTGCAAAGCGATTCCCCGAGATATATACTCTGTTTGCTGATAGTCCTCTCGCCAGCAGCAACGTGTTGCATGTGCATAAACTTTGATCATCTCGATACCATAAAGAACCCCATAAAGTACATCCGCAGTTAGTGTTCATAGTTGAGGAACGGCGGCGTTGAGTGGAATAAGCCAGCGCCAGTGCCACTCTGCGATTATAAACACCTTGTTGTTTTGGGGGAAATCACCTGTAAACAATATGGAACACTATATGGAGAATGCAAAAGTGTACCCAACACGGTTAAATGGCTTCTGTTTTCCGCGATTGTAAACTGTGAAACTGCAATCAAATAGAGCGGGGAAGGGGTTATTTTTTCGAGAAACTGTGGGCTCGATTTCGGCCCACATGGCGTATGCTCGTCGTCTGATTTCACTTTGCATCCTGGGCGTATACGTAACGCACGGCCCACACGCACACACCCGGTCATTGCACAATCCTCAGGTGGCCAGAAATGAAATCGAGAGGCTCCAGTTACAGTTTTCCCCAAAAAACACAACACTTTTCCCCGTCATAAATAACCAACGAGGCGACCAACAAGCCGGAAATGAATTTCGAACCATTTCGACTGCATTTAATGTCAAGCGATGCCCAATTCGACGTGTTCCCCATGTAAATTCGATCCGGAATGGGAGTCCGAAATGTAAAGCATATGAATATGCACGCCACTCGGTTGGAATTTCTTTCGTTTATTATTATTGTTGTGTGTGGTTGACGTTGCAATTGAATGTCAATTGGCAATGGAAATGGAAACGAAATCGAAATGAAATCGCTTGAAACTATTTCAGAGCTTTCAATTGAATGCGTAAATTGTGCGGCCTGCGATTAAAGGGGTGACGGTGGCTGTGAAAATGATTCTTAATTAACTCGATTCCCCTTGGGGGTTTTGGATTAATTAAAGATCCTATCGGAGGAGCGTTTTAAGACACCCGCTAAGTCGACAGCTCACGCTGAGCCCGCTTAGACGATGTCGTCCGGTTGTCTTATCAAAACAAAGGCCCACAAAACAAGCAAATTCAATTTCTCTTTTCACCGAATCTAAGCGACCAATAAATCTTGGCTTTTAAGCCCGCTTTTTGTGCCCTGCGGCGGGTCAAAGTCAAAGATCCCACAGTGAAAATCAAATATTGCGGCAACCCGCTAAATGGGAGACACTGTCAAATGCACAGCAAAAAATAGAAAACAACAAAAAACATAAAACCCATTCTTAGCCTAAGTTTTGAATGGTAAAATTTACTTATTTTATTTTGTATATATTTTAAGAATTAAAATTGTATTAGTTTTCTTTTAAGACTAATATCAGTAACAGTTTATTCAAATGATAAACCTACAAAAAACACAATGGATAACTTTTCATTTTAAATCTGTTGTCAAGCAAAATCTTAGATGTTCTGCATCTTTTTAGAGCATTAATACTCTAAGAGAGTTATTATTTTAGAATTATTAATACAAGTTAAAGGTACATAATTACTTTTAGATTCCATAAAATTTATTTGCAATAAATTACCTTTATTTAAAAGTAAACTTGTTAATCAGTTAGGATCAAAATTACTTCTACTATTTCACATTCTTAAAAACTGATTTGCAGTAAATTAGTTCAATTTAAAACTAAACTTTTTAATCAGTTTTCTTTTGTATTTCATTAACTATTTACATTCTCTTTTCTCGTCTTTCATCGGCATTGAGAAATATCTTAGAGATATCTCAAATGCTTGACTTATGATTTCACAATCTATTACTCAATCTGTTCTTCGAAATATCTCAAATAATTATTCATTGAAAGAATGTTTTTGTTTATAAACAATGTATATACAATTTATTTTTTGCTGTGTGCCCTTTTTCGCTATTTGCTGCCAAGAGTCTCGGTGTCTCCAATTGCAATTAAAAATGCAGACCATGCACGACGGAAGGGCTTGGGTTTCGCTCTGCGTTTGGCTTAGGTTGACATATCCGAAACCAAGTGCGAGTCCAAATCCGACTGCGGATTCGAATCCACTTTCATTTTCGGGGCCAATGCAAATGCCATCAATCAGCCTGCAGTCAGCGACCTGTCAATATATCATTGCCTCAATGTCTCTCCACTTGACCTCAGCAGCGATCGTCATTGCCGCGGCGACGTTTGTTGTAGGCGTCGTCGGCGGCTTGAGGCTCCGATCTATCAGTACCTCTCAGTGTCCCAGTGGGCGATGTGTTTGGTCTTTGCGAAGCTGACAACCCATCACAATTAGTTATAATTATGTTAGACGCTGGTAGCCATAAATAAACTTTGTTTATGCCCCATCATTTAGCCGCAAATAAAACCGCGGCAGAAACCCATACGAATGCTGTGGTTACGAGTTGGTAATCCAAAACGGATGACATACACTCTATGAAGATGAACTAGATTCGAAAGACAATAAATATGGAAAGCAATATGTGCACTTAGCTCTTACGTCTTAAATTTGTTTTATAAAAAATGTAATATTTACAGTGCCTGCTTTTATTATTTATACTCTCTGCTCATTTTCAACCAGTCTCCAAAATCAGTTTTCACATCTTACTGTCAAGTTAAATATTAACTGAAGTTTTGTCTTTTTGTGTAGAGTAGTTGAGGAATGTTTTACTTGTTTATGGAATATTTTAAGCTTAGCAATTTTATGTTCTGCAAGTAAATGTCAGAGCTGAAGCAGAATTTTAATAATCTACAGTATTGTTTACTAAGGATAAAGTGGTGAGACCCTCTCTTGAGCCTCTAATTAGAGTTAGTCTCCGTTTTGATCATTGTTTACTAATTTAAAGCCTTTTAAATTCACAAATAAAATATTCATTCTCAAAAAATATTTATTTACTTACCTAAAAGATAATCAAATGCTGCACTTAAAATAAAATAATACCAACTAAATCTCCTGCCCTGTGAGAATATTCTGAGTTATTGTTATTAAAATGAGCTTGGGAATTAAATATTATAATTTCCTGTAGGGGACATTAAAATCTTACATCATCTCCTAATTTGCATTGTTTTTGATCAGTTTTTAGCTGAAATACTCCGCTTTGTAGAGTTTGGAAATCACTCTTATTTCCAAATACTTAATCTTACATCATCGCCCCGCAGATAGAGCACTCCATTTGCTTGCCAATGGAGATTTCTCCGACATTCCTCGGCTATCTGTCCATTGTATCTTCCCAATTGTGTGGGTTTCTTTGGTTCCTATTCCACTCTAATCTATTCGATTCCATTCTGAGCTTCCTGTGCGCCTCCAGCTTGGACAATTTCCTGCCTCAATTTGCGCACGAGCTTCGACCAAAAAAAAAAACTAAACAAAACAAAATTGCTCATGAAATTCAGTATTTCTTGCTTACAAAAAGTTAATTATTTAATGATTTATGATAGCCAGTTGCGGCAGTTGTTGTTTCATTTCCATTATAACCAATTTGGTTTTGGGTTTTATTTATAAGCATTCGCTAAGTTTAATGAAACTTGTTATTTGGCAAATGATGTCATAGAGACAACGCCTTGAGATCATAGCCGATCTGTCATGGAACAAGAGAGAGAGAGACTCGACGTCGCCAAATTAAGTTCGTGCTTAATTCCAGAGATCGTATTTAGTGGATTTATAGCCCGGTCTTAGATCACAAATTGACCCACTTAAAGCGGCTTAGAGTTCAATGAAATTGCATTTTTCGTGTTTGATATTTCGATTTCGATTAGGGGGGAAAGTCAGGCAATAACCGAAGCCATTAGTTGGGTACACTCTTGAATTCCCGATATCTAATCCAACGATACTAAAGAGTAGCCCCCGAACATGACCGACGTGGATGTGCTCAGCTCGAGGATGAAGTCGCGCCTGCACCTGCAGACCAAGACCATCGGCGCCGATCGGATCAAGAAGGCCAAGGATAACAACGAGGACATTGCCGTGCTGAGCATGTTCCTGCCGAACGCCTCCGCCGTGGAGGAGAACCGCAATTTCTATTGCCAGCTGGGCGACTATTGTCGCCTCGGCGATCCGCGCCACTCCAAAGCAGGTAACCAAAGCCAAAAGGTGCTTAATTAACGGCGGATGAGACATCATAATTTATCAATATTATTGGCCGAAAACTATTCAAATTGGCCAGAAGAAAGGAACCGCCCACAGGTCCACAGCGTCGTCGTCATCGCCGTCGGTGGTGATGATGATGATGAGTAATGAATTTGCCATTTACGGAGACCCTCGGAACAGGCCAGACAAGAAATCCAACCGAGGGTCTACTAATTTATGTTTCTAATGAAGAAAGACAAGCCATACAATTTAAATAATAAAACAGAAAACTATAATCGAAATGTTTTGATTTACAAGACGTTCGAGTGTCCAAAATTGTTTGACCGGGTTTTATCTTCTTGGTTTTTACCTCTAAAGGAAAATAATAATTATATTTATGGTTTCATAATTTATATAAGATTTATGGGAATATAAGAGTTTTAAGTGCTTTACTCTTTAAAAATAATATTTCCTATAGTTCTCATAATATTATTGCCATGTTTAGATTTTCCCATAAGTAGAGCACAAAAACTGCTCATAAATTAACAACTAGGGAAATTTAATGACACATTTTGCGGAGACAGCTCCAAGACAATATGGAACAGCTCCCTCAACTTTTTTCCCGCGCCTGCCCCAACTTTCCTCGACTGTCTTGCCCAACAACCGTGAATTAAAGAATAATTTTCAGACGACAGAGTCAGAATTTCCACTCAATTACCCGCCCTAGCAGAGCTTTATTCTCTCCAGAAAGGGGGAAAACTCACCTTAGCTCTTTCCTGTCTGCTTATTTTTGGCCACAAACATTTCGAACACGCAATAAAGAAGCTTAGACCAAAGTCCTCAAAGGTTTATATGGACTACTAAAGCGAACATAGCCCTAAATCAAAAACCGAATGACTGTTGTCTCAAGACTAGCCAAAAATTTGCGTAATTTCTGCATTAATTGTTATGAAAATGTCGAAGCCCCCGGGAACAATTCGGGTGGGGCGTGACAGGCGCCCCCGCCGTGGAAAAAATGGAAAAAAGTTGCATGTCTGGCCGACATAACGGCGGAAAGTTTTTTCTTTTTGTTTCCATATCGAAAAATGGTCGGAAGACAATCACTGATTGAGCCCGCCGCTGCTCTGCCCCCAATCTGTCATTTGTCTGAAATTGAGTTTTTGCCTAAATGGAATTGATCGGAGATCCAGAGCTGGGTTAGTGGGTTGCCAAAGTTCAGGGTTCAAGGTTCCCGTATTGCGGAAATTGATTTCGACTTGAACTGATTTTGACCCGATTCCCAACCTTCTCCACTTTCAGGTACCAAGAAGATGGAGTACAAAACCAGGCAATGGCACGAGAACTGCTTCTGCTGCTGCGTCTGCAAGACGGCCATCGGCACCAAGTCCTTCATCCCGCGGGAGCAGGAGATCTACTGCGCCGGCTGCTACGAGGAGAAGTTTGCCACGCGCTGCATCAAGTGCAATAAGGTGAGTGGAGTTATGCCTTGCCTGTAGTCCTTATAAAGTGTCCTCTTTGCTGTCCCGACAGGTCATCACCTCGGGAGGTGTTACCTACAAGAACGAGCCGTGGCATCGCGAGTGCTTCACCTGCACCCATTGCAACATCACGCTAGCTGGCCAGCGATTCACCAGCCGGGATGAGAAGCCCTACTGTGCCGAGTGCTTCGGCGAGCTGTTTGCCAAGCGCTGCACGGCCTGTGTGAAGCCCATAACAGGTGGGTTGAATGTGACACCTTTTTACCAGAGGAATTCATTCTAATATTCCCTTTTCTCGTCAGGCATTGGCGGCACACGCTTCATCTCGTTCGAGGATCGCCACTGGCACCACGACTGCTTCGTGTGCGCCAGCTGCAAGGCCAGCCTGGTGGGACGGGGCTTCATCACCGACGGACCCGACATCCTGTGCCCCGACTGCGCCAAGCAGAAGCTGATGTAAGTCCCAGGGTCAGGCAGCAGGATGGAGGAGTCGGAAGTCAGGCGGAGGAGCAGCCAACATTAGCCATAAACAAATTCAACGAAATTATGGATCAAATCGGAGGGATACAAGTGGAGAGCGATGAGGAGGAATGTGTACACACATGTATTAAAACGATATACAAGAGAAGATAATGCCTTACACTTACATTAGAAATGGGAGAACCTAGCTGAAGCATCGAAGGGAGGACGTATCCTATGCTAAAACTAAATCAAAAGCAAATCAAATTTTGTAAAATTCAAGTCGATAGAGTTAGCTAAAAGAAAATGTAGGATAACTTCGCTTTATCTTCACGCGAGCAGACCAGCACATCGGATTGTATAGATACTTATTATTTGTAATTGCATTTCAGAACGAAATCAAAATCACTAAAAATGGAAAACAAAAAAAAACTACAGAAATACTGAACCAATTGTAACTATTGTTGCCACATTGAAAAATGTATGTTTATTTATTTATTTTAAGTTTTAACCAAGCGACGAGCAGCGCGCCGAATGAGATGAAAGTTTCCTAACCGCAGGTTTCAGTTCTAAACAGTTTTATTGTATTAAAAGCCACTCGGTTCACGTTTGATATGTATTGTATGTTTATTAAACAGCAACAGAAGCAACACGCACACACACAGACACAGACACATGTCCTAGCAATTTCATTGTTTAGTTTATATTACTTTTGTTTCGATATTTTGGTCACTCTACGTATGTCAGAGACTCCGCTTACTTCGAGCACTAAACCAACACACACCACACACACGCGCAAACACACAAGTAATACTGATAATTGCGACACAACATTATATCAATGTCCTTAACTATTTAATGAAATTCAATCTAAATAAATTAATAAATTATCAACGAAATGTTTCATTGGTGTTTTTTAAAGGGGATTTGAAGGGGAATTTCTGTATAATTGTATAAAAAAAGAATTTATATTATTAATATAATTTTGACTAGTTCAATAAATATTAGGTAACCCTTGTCGCACCAGGATGTTTTCAAAAGAAAAATTTAATTTACAATACTGGTTAATTGTTGGATTTAAAAAAATTTTTTCCTATTATGAGTGTGACCAGGTATCATTTGTACCTTGTCCGATTACTATTTTGAGTTGCCAGACTGCTCAACTAAGATGAGTATGATGCCTAGAGCTTGATTTAACATTATGTTAACGGTTAATTTTTGGGGAAAATTTCATTAAAAAATTTAAAAAAGAATTAAATTACCATTATCCATATGGGCTTTGGTTAATAAGGACATACAACCCGCACCAGCTTAAATGCCGAATACGGAAGCCAGAGCAACCTCATTTAATAATTTATTGACACTTTACTTAAGACTGGTGCTTTAAATAACTAAAAAACCCCAAAACAAAAAGAAGCTGTTGAAAAAACATTAACATTATTTTACTCTTTTTACGAATCCTTTAATTTAAAAAAATAAAGATTATTTACTACTTAGGCAAAACAAGCTAAGCTAAGTCCATGTATGAATCAATCTAATTCCATGTTAGTGCTACGACCCCTCTCCAAAAAATATAACACTTTCACTGCCCGATAACTGAGGCGATATTGGCAATAAACTCGTCGTAGTTCGTGTAATTTCGGGGCCCACTGAAGAGAATAATACGTATATATAACAGAAAATTGACAAACAAATGCAAATGGGTAACTCAAACAGTTGAAATCGCTCAAAACCAAAGCGCAGCGAGTGCTCAGGGCACGTCTCCAAGCTGGGATCGGTGTTTGGGTGTTCGGCGTTCGGTGTTGGATATTGGCCATGTGCCAGGTGAAACAGCTTAACCAAACCGAACAAAGGCAAATACAAACAGCGCTCAATTACACTCAAGATGCGTACGAAAAAGTGGTAAAATGTGTGTAAAATGTGGAAAAAAGCGCAGCACTCGGAATAAGTTCGTTGGCCAAGGCGAAGCCGAAATTAGTGCAGCCGCAGGCCAGGGCCAGAGCGGATCTCCGGGAAAGCTTCGTCGCCGTCGAGATGCAGGTGATCTACATGACGCTGGGGCTGGTGCTCTCTCTCTCCGCAGCCCCACTCCAGGCGGCCATTCTTCCGCTGACCCTGATCAAGGAGAGCGTGGATTACAAACAGGCGCTGCCCACGGATACGGAGAAGTTCGGCTATCTGGAGGTCAAGCCCAATGGCTCGCTGTTTTTACGGAGGGCGCCCAGCCAGAGTGGCAATAACCTGCAGAACCTTCTAATGCTGCGAGGCATTCTTCAGGCCCTGAAGATCAGTCCGTCGCGCATTTCCGAGGCCGGGGGCGAAACCAGGCTGGACCTGAAGATCTACGGAGACGGAGTGGAGCACAAGTTCCCGCCGATTCTGGAGAACATCATTAGGCGCATTCAGACCTACTTCTCGGTCTATCGCTACACGGACACCAGCCAGCCCTTGCAGCGGGTGGAAACATCAACTCTAGCGGCGGAGGATTCTGCGGATGTGACCACCTTGCAACCCCAGGACGAGGACGATCTGATAGCCATAGGAGAGCAGGATGCCTACATTACAGTGGGCGACGATGCCGATCCCTTGCATCGCTCTATTTATTAAATATTTATGCCTCTAGCTGTGTAAGTCAATAAAAGTGCCAACCTCAAACAACTTTTCGGGTCTTACCACCCTCATTCGGGTACCAGATCCATATCTGGGCACGTTTCGGGGGTACTTGGTATGCAGCCCTGCGGATTATGATTTTGTTTACCAGTCCGTGTGATTTGTGCAATATTTTTAATACTGCCAGGGGAATTCGCGGGACTGCGCACGAAGCTCTCACCGTATTGCTTGGCTTTTTGAGGGTCAGTGTCATTACATAACCAAAAAGACGAGTGCGAAAAATTAGTAATACGATAGTTGAATGAGAAACATTGCACTCCACAAATTACATTATTTTTATTAAAAACTATGGGCTTCAATAGCATCAATTTAGGACACCTATTTATAGGTAACTCCTAACAACGGACCAGCAGCAGTAGAGCGACAATGCGTGAGTTTAACGCAGAGAAATGTCCAAAGGTTAAAATAAAATCTTATATGTTATATTATAGGAAATAGTTAATCGACATCTCATTTTAAAAATATGTATTGCTTTAACTCAAGTTAGGGATCATATTATCACCAACAACAACAAACAATTATAGAAAACTAGAAATTATGCTAACTTTGGTAAGCCAAACAAAGGTTTGTTGTACAAGGAAACCTTGTACAACAATATTAAAATTCGTGTTTACAAACTTATACCATTACCCCGGAAACCCCAGAAAGGTTAACAAATCTTTTAATTGAAATGTTCATAACTTGGATCAAAAAAAGAAAATAAAGGAATGCCATATAGTTTTATAAAGTGTTTAATTGGAAGCTTTTATTAACGTTGAAATAGATCAAATCCTAAATCCAAAGTTTTTTTCGATTTTAAATTTTTTTTAAGGGGTTACATCAGAAAAATATGCAAAAATTTGCCAAAAATTAGATATCGAGTTTTAAATGCAGAAAAGTTTGTCTCTAAAAAAGAAAATACCAAACCAAACTGAAATTGGTTGAGTGTAAGCCAAGTTATGATTATAAAACCATTGAAGATCTTAGCAATTTTTAAGCCAAAAGCATCACTCAATGATTAGCTTCTCTGGGAGCATCGCCATAACGATTTTTTATAATTCGAATTTGAATTCAAATTTTGGCCGTTACCTATTATGGCGGAAACTATATTGATTTGAACACCATTCCAATATTGTATACATCGCGAAAGAATAAAATTATAGACAATACGCAAGCGTGGACGAATTGTCTGACAATAATTAGCAACAAGCGGAAGTGCCAAAACTTGGCATACTTTTGAACTGACTTTGGACCGGAAGCACAGTTTGTAATGCAAACGTTTGCTCTTTGGTCGCTAGATGGATTCCGAAAGGACCTAAAAAAATACCCATTTTAGAAACTCTTAATAATTTTATTTCATGCATTAATGGCAGTTTTGCTATTAGCCAGTTCCAAAAAATTACGTATACGCACGGATGTATTATGTATTTAAAATTAAAACAAGAAAGAAAGTATACCCTTGCAGCTTACAATTGGATCATTATGAATTAATAAAATGTTATCAAATCGAAAGTAAAACTAACAGGAATTGTATACAACATTAATACATATAAAAATTCGATTTAACATTACGTATACGTAATATTTCCCGAACATTCCTATGGCAGCTATACGATATAGTCGTCCGATCCGGCCCGTTCCGACTTATATAGTAGTGCGAGAAGACTACCTGCAAAGTTTCATTCAGACAGACGGACAGACGGACGGACAGACGGACATGGCTAGATCGACTCGGCTGTTGATTCTGATCAAGAATATATATACTTTATAGGGTCGGAAATGTCTCCTTCACTGTGTTGCAAACTTCTGAATAAAATTATAATACCCTGCAAGGGTACAAAAAATAGTTAACTCCAAATACGAAAACTTAAAAGAAGCTGTACTTCTCTTTACGTCAAGCATTTTATTATTTTTTACTGGATAGAATTAAGATCGGGGACATGTTGTTTCCCATGAAATAATAATTCAGTTTTGATCAAATTTAAGTCATTTCAAAATCGTTAAAATCATTTATATCCCGGAGTTTATGGGTATTTGTTAAAAACAATTAATTTTCAGTTTTTATTACCTTTATGAAGAAATGATCAGAAATGACTCCTTAACTGCAAGGGTATAATAATATTTATACAACACTCAAACAATGGTTTTACAACAGCATCAGTGGTCAACGATTTCACCAACAAATCTGTTCAACAATTTAATATATGAGAGCTGTAAGTCTTCTTTAGAGTTCATTAAACAGCTAATAAAAGTGGATTGATGGGAACATAAAAATAAGTAATAAAACCCTTTTGAAATAGCTTACCATCTTCCAACAGTTTTTATAAGTTATTCAGTCATTATAATGACGTTCCCGAGTACATCCCTCCCATCCAGAGAACCCAGAACTTCATTCGCCCGTCTTGTTACATTTTACATTCACTTTTTTATTGTTCTGTTTTACGTTTTCAATGTTATGGTTAATGAATATGTAATGATGATGATGAATACGAACGTGTCTCGTGATGATAATTATGCTTGAATGAATGTCTTTTTCGCGTTTCGCTTCTGTGTTAATTAATGGCTGGAAAATGGAAAATGTGTGCGGATGCGTGTGTGTCTCATGTTAGTAATTAAATGTACTGTTGTGGCTGGTCGAGGATGAGGGTTACCCCGTGGCCCGGTCTGCTTCGGCGCCGGGCCAGCGATGAGAGTCAGTCGAAGAACCAAAGCTGCCCAAAGGTATGAGTGAGATTCAGAGATTCAGAGTTCTGGTTCCGGGCCCAGGCTTCAAGCCTGCGGCAAAATGGCATCGGCGATGATCTCGGCAGGCTGCGCCGGCTGGATCTGCTGGATCTGCTCCTGCTTTGGCTGCTCTGCCTGGATGGGCTCAGCCGGAATGGTCTTGGTCAGAAGCGGCTCAGCGGCAGGAATGGCCTTAATCAGCGGCTCCTCTGGGAGCTGGGCCTTGGCCGCTGTAAGGGAATCCAGTGCCTCATAATAATAAAGTCGGGATAGTATTACTCTGGATACTTACGTTCTTCCTTCAGCTGCTCCTTGGCGATCTCGGCTCCCTGCAGCTCCTGCTTGATGGCATTGCTCTCCAAGAGACGGCCTGCGAACTCCGACTTCTGCTCGCTGGCCCCGGCGATGATCGGTTTCGGCTGATCCTGGGCGGGCTGCTCCAGCGTCTGCTCCTTCAGCAGAGGCTGCTCCTTCAACAAGGGCTGCTCCTTCAGCAGGGGCTGCTCCTTCAACAAAGGCTGTGGCTGCTCCTTCAGCAGGGGTTGCTCCTTCAAGAGAGCCTGCGGCTGTGGTTCCGGCTGGATCTCCGCCTGTAATTCAGGCTCCGCCTTCAAGGCCTGCTTCAGAGCCGGTTCAGCAGCCGCCTGCTGTTGCTGCTGCTGCTGCTGCTCCAACTCGGGTTCCTGGATGCTGCGGGCCCGAATGGCAGGAATGGGCCAGGAGTAGACCGGAGCGTGCACCACATCCACCACCGGGGTGTGATAGACCTGCGGAATGGTGTAGAAGTGCCGGGCTTCGGTGGCAATCAGGGGCTGGGTGTTGGCCGGCGTCTCAATCAGCTCAATCTTCTCAGTCTTCAGTCCCTGCTGCAGCGGCTCCTCCTTCTTGGAGCCGGGTGGAGGGAACAGGGCCGGGAAGAAGCCTGCTCCGGCCGAGGCTGCGGATGCTGCTGCCTCGCTCAACTGGCCGCTGGCAATCTCGACGCCCTGCATGGATGCCTGCTGGATCTGGTTGATGATCTCGCCCGTGTTCTCCCACTGCTTCGTTTCCGGCTGGCTGGCTGCCCCTCCAGCCCGACCCGAGCCCACAGCATCCAGCACTGGCACCACCTGGGCAGCAGCTCCGGCCGGCACGTACACAATGGTCTCCTCATGATGATGCGGCGAGGCGACACGAGCCAGTGGTGACAGGCCATGGACATAGCGGAGAGCCGGCTCCAGGTGCACCTGCGCCTGCGGGGTCACGATCACGATGTGCTGCGCCGAGGGCTCCAGGGGCCTGGCCTGGCCGCCCACTGCTGCCAGGGCCAAGCAAAAGGCCGCTAAAAGGAACATTCTGGAAAGGGGGAGGGAAAGCGTTTAATTGGAAGGGGTTCAAAAATGTTGTAATGATGTTTAGTTAAGACTTGAAGGACATAATCAAAAATGAAATAGTGCAGGTTTATGTATATTGTAACCTTGCGGGGTCGGACCCTATAACCTATAAATATTATCGATCAGCATCAGAAGCCAAGTCAATCTATGTGTCGATTTGAACTTTAATTTGTAAAAAAAATAATCATATCAAAATATCTATTAAGAGATCCTAGAATGTAAAAGCTAACTCTACTTGATGGCTTCTAAAGGCCAACCAAAGGAATGATTGCTATAATTCAATTCACCATTAAAATGAATTTTAATTTAAGAAAAGGTTTAATTGAATTTGTTTCATTTTCAATAAAATTATTTAAATAAAAAAAATTATTTAAATGTAGACTCGACAAGTGGGTTATCCGTGTAGTAATATTTATCTTTTAGAAATCTTTCCGAAATAAAATGTATTATATTTAAGAGTCTTAAGTTCGATTACCAATTCATTCCCATAATTCACTTACAAGCTGCAAGGTTTTCCTTTTACCTTTCTATAGTTATAATAAATCCTAACAGAAATAAATTTCCAAATCCAATTATGTATCTTCCAAAATGAAGGCTTCTTGTCTTTCTTCAATCTTTAAAAGCATAAAAACTATAACAGGTTAAGTGATGCTTTGCTTAAATCAATTAAATTTCGAGAATATTCGAGTGAGGAGCCTCCAAGACAGTGACTTTATTAAACCATCATCTTTTATTCTTGGTGCAACTCTCCCGTCAAACTGGTCTAGTCGCGGGGTTATTTTTAGCCACGCTCCAGCCAGCGCACCAAAGTCCATTCTAAATTTAACGTTATTCGGCGCGACTGTGTGCGTCCGTGTGTAATTGCATGTTGCATGTTGCATGTTGCCTGGCCGGACAGGATGCTCCTCGCAACGAGTGCGCACTATTATACTTGGATCGAGTGGCTATCAACCGGTTTGCAATTGATTGGCCCCCGGCCATAGGAGCTTCTTCGCCAAGCACTTCTAGTGTAGATACTGGCTAATGACTGGGAGCAGCTTTATGGCTTAAATCGGTACTTGATAGTCAAGTTTGTTGTCCCCACGGACCCCCGACCACACTCTGAAGAATGTTCTTTGTGTGGTCTAAAAGCTAGTCAAGTTCGCTGCCTAAGTCTTTCGTTTATGGCTCACTTGGGACGGCTTTAAAATTTCTAGAAGACATTTTTTTCCTATATGGGATGCACTTAAAATAGCATAAATTATTTTTTAGCAATCAAAAACTAATTTAAACTCAATGAACAATGGATTTAAACTATATTCTCCTATTAATAGTGACGTACTTGTATTCATATTTTAATTTTAAAGTTGTTTTACTAGGAATATTCTTTTAGATATACTTTATCAAAAAAATTGTTCTGGATATATTTAAGTAGCTATATAATAAGATTAATCTTTTTTGTATCCTTAAGAAAATATTAATTTATTATAATACAATATTTTTGTCGTGGTTATAAACTCATTTCTATTCATTAATATTTTATGAAGTTCAACATCATTATAATAATATTTTTATAATTCGAGGTATTTATATTTTTTGTTATATAAAAATTTGAATATATAAAAATTTAGCATACATCGATGTAATATATTATCTGATAAAAAAATTTCATTTTTTCAATTCCTTTTGTGTCTAAATTACTTTTGCAAGACCCATTTACTTGGTCAATGTATGAAAGAAATCGTTCTATAAAATTAACTATTTGACAAATGTTGCAATAAGTCACGATATTACATAAATAGTTACACTATATAAACTTTTATCCTGATTTTCCTGTTACAAACACTATAATTTATACAATCCTTGTAACTATATTAATTCACATGGTCGATGCCTTCAAAAATCCTTTAATTAAGTTAACTATTTAAGTACATGGTAACTATTCCACTTTACTCGAAATTTCCTAGGCCAGAATGATCTCTCTTGTCTTTTAAATTTTAATTAAAACGAGTTTTACGTTCTTTAACAACCTTTCTTTTGTGACACAGGAATTTAAGAGCTACCAAAATCAGCGGAAAATGAGCTTGCAACCAAGGCAAACCTAGACTAGATAACTTTCTCGACATGAAACGAACGTAAATGTGAACCAAGAACACAAATTGGGAACAATTCGGAAGACAGACTTACCTTTAGTTGTGGCTGAGATGGCCTTTCACTGCTTTCCCAAATCTAGGCAGGTAATTTGAGTCGACACAGAGCTCTTTGATGGCCACACGATCCGCGCGATCCCCTCGAGAAGAGAAGAATCTGAATTATCACTAGACAGTCTTGACACAGCAGTCTTCGTCTTCGCAGCGTGGCTTCAGTCTTCAGTCTTCAGTGTTGACACGGCGACCACTTCAAGGAAACTGGTGGCCAACGCTGCCCGGCCATGGCCTTTTATAATGTGCGACCGTGGACCCGGGCCCCTCGCCCTGACCTATCCCAAGAACAAAGAGCTTGGGGCCCCCGAACGAAGAACTGATAGAACTGGAAATGCCCAGCTTCCCGCGGGAAGACAGCAGCCATCCGAGGAGGCAGGGAATGGCCGATGACCAAAAGGAGGAGCTGGCCGCAGATAAACTGTGGTACAAGTACGAGTACTGGTACTGGTACTGGTACAGGTACTGGTTTCAGGTTCGTTGTTGCAGATGGCAGATGGTCAGCGGAGATGCGGTCTCGGTCTCGGTCTCGGCCAAGTTCTGAGGCTTTAAAGCCACTCGAGTTTGTTAAACCTGCCGCGTAATAGAAGTCAAGCGTAGCCTGGGAGATTGCATTGAAGCCGCATTGACGCGGCCAACTGGTTCAGGTGCAAATTGAATGCGTTCTGGCCGGGCACGGGCAGAGGCCCAGGCACACAGATCCCCCATCCGACGTCCGCTCCCCGCTTAGATAATTTATTTCCATGCCGCCTGGCCTGGCGGAAAAGATTAATCAAGATTTGCACATGCTTGCATTCAGTCGGCAATCGCATAAATAAATGTGTTTTCGTTATAAACTATAATCACTTCCCGCAGCAATTAGATGCATCGCCTCCTGGTCCTGTCCCTCAGTGACAGTCTCTACATGATCTTGGCCATATTTGTTGGCTATTTCTGATCGGGTCTGATGACAAGCGATGGATACTTCCAGTTCATTGGCCTCTCTCGGGATGGTGGACAATGTTGTTTAGTGTCACTTAAGGATTTTAATTGGATTCGATGCTTAAGGGAACTTATTACCCTAAGAGAGATTTCTTTGTGGCATAACCTGAAGTTGTTTATTAAGTTTAAAGTGGTATTTAATATTTTTAGAAGAGGTCGCTTTTAAATATATAATCTTTATTGGCAATTCGGTAGCTGGCACACATAATGTTGTACAACGTATACTATAAATCTCATTGCGTTTAAGTGGGCTTTACCCTGGTTCGATCCTTATTCCGAGTGCAGGCGCCGCTTGGGTCCCATCCGAATGTAGGGTGTTGGCGAAGCCATGGCCAGGGCCACCTTGGCCTGAGCCTGACGGGCGGCATAGTCCTCGGCAATGGCAGTGCGCCACCTGTCCACGAGGGCATCTCCTCCAGAAATGCGAACGGGGACGAGCTGCTGCGGGGTCTCGCGGGTCAAGGGAAAGCGGGCAAGGGTCGAGGGCACATCATTGTAATCGTAGTCATCGCTGGCCTTCTCTGCCGCCGAGTTGGGAGTCTTAATCACCAGCTGGTTGCGTGTTGGCAGCGAGATGCTGAAGGCAGCCGCCTCCTCCGGCGAAACGCCAGCGATGGCGGTGGCCTTGGGCGAGGCAACGGCCAAGCCATTCCTGCCGGAAAGGGCCACGGCATTTGGCTTGGAGGAGGCCACGCCGCCCTCGCCGGCAATGGAGAGACCTAAAGGGAATTTATTTATTAGGTTTTTGTATTAATATGTCTAAATATTCCCCGAAACTCACCTACTGGCTTGGCCTCGGCCACCGCGGCATCCTTCTTGGGCGCCATCACGGAGACGCTGTCGTTGACATCCTCGTAGGGATCCTCGTTGTTGGGCGGCAGGAACTGCTCGTCCGGCGAGAACTGCTGCTCGGTGACCTCGTCCAGTTTCTGCTCGTCGATCTTCTGGTCCGCCGGATTATTGCCGCTGCTGGCCTCCAAGCCGAAGTTCGAGGGCTGCTTCTGAGGGATGGCGAAGAGTTCCGGCTGCAGCAGGACACTGAAGTCCTTGATTTGGCCGGTCTGCTGGAGCAGAGCCAGGCTCTGGGCGGCCTGACCGAGTTCCAGCAGGCTGCTGGCATAGACCTTGTTGTCCTCCTCGCTGAAAGAGCCCTTCCTCTTGGCCAACTCCTGAATGGCCACCAGGCGGGCGGCGGCCAGCTGAATTCGGTTGAAGTCACTGGCGCTGGCCGAGATTGAGCTGGAGCTGGTGCTGCTAGATCCTGCACTTCCATCGGCAGTGGCCGATATGCTGGCCGCCGAGATGGTGATGGTGTCGTCGGCGTCCCTGGGAACAGCCCTGACCTGCGGCTGCTGGCGCTGCAGGATAAAGCTGCCCAAACTGCCGTCCCTCTGCGGACGCAGCTGCAGGAGCTGACCCCTCAGGCCGCCATAGTAGGGATGCTCCTCGAAGACCAGCGGAGCCGCCCTCGATCTGTGTCTGCTTTTGGGGGTTCACAATGATGTATTTATATAGAGAGAGTGCATTGGAGGGTCGGGATTTGCCTGGGAAAGCTGGGAGAAGGGATGTGGCGAAAGCATCGGAATATCTACAGGGATACAGATTAGCGGACTACTCGGTGACCCAAAAGCGGAAGCTGTACAGTTTACGTTTAACTTTATTTACAATCTACGAAATGACACGTTCTTAGTGGCCTCTGTTCTTAACATAGGAACATGGGGGAGCTGGGAGGCAGGAACTACCCATTCGGATGAGCTTCACTTGGGTTTTAGCTATATAATAGGATGGACTTTCAGGACCTGATTTCTTTGGTGGATTGTTGTGATCATGATTTAAAAAGATTATTTATTTAATGAACTTTAGTTTAATTTTATCAAAGAATTCATAAAGAGAATAATATGGATATTTAATAGGAGAGTTTATAGAGAGTTTATAACATATGTTAGATAGCAAATGAAAAGATCAACTTTATCTTATAAAGAATATGAAACAAATTGTTTAAAATACTCCTAAATTAACCCAAGTGATCTTTTGAAGGTACCAATTAAATCATTGAACTTTTCAAAGTGGTTTCCAGAAGGTGCAAGATAAATATTTTAAAATGGAATACGTAAACCCTAATACCTCACAATCCATCTAAGAAATCAGTCACTGAAAGGGATTTTGATGTTAACTTAGTTGGCCTCCTGGCAAATCCTGCTCCTCTACGTGAACAGATCCAGCTCCAGATCCGCCGTGGCGTGCGCCTTGCCGCCCACACCCGCAATGGCCACCGACTCCGGATTGAAGTAGACATTCGTGGGCACGCCCTTCTTCAGATACGCCTTCGAGATGGGTGTGGAGATGGCGGTGCCGCCGTTTCCCACCACCGCCTTGGAGTGCGGCTCCAGGATGAGGGCCGCCTGCTTGCGACCCTGCACCTTTCCAGCCTGGTAGGGCAGGAAGTAGGTGCCGAAGGGAATCTGCGGGAAGTTGGCAGCATTGGTGCTAGTCCTTCCCGTGGCCTCCACTCTGGGGGGAGTTGCTCCACTCACCGCCTGCTTTCTTAGCTTCTGGGGTACGAGCTTCTTTTGCAGTTTGGCAGCGCGAAGATTGCCAGAGCGGAGAGGTGCTCCATTGGAGGTGGTGGAGATCACGAGCTTGCCGGGCACGGAGACGATCTCCTCGATCACATAGTCGGGATTTATCTTGCTGATGGCCGAGCGGAGACCCGAATCGCTCTTGAGATCGCCGCTGGTTCGTGTCTTCTCTGCGGCTGGTGCCTCTTGCAACTTCTCCGGCTTCTCCAGCTCGCTGGAGCTGTCATCGGCTAAGCTTTCCTTGTTGGCGGTGGGGCTGGCGGTTGTAGCATCGGCTGTGGGGGCAGCTGGCAGCGTGGTGGGTTGCAGCACATAGGCCAGGGGGTGGGCGTAGAGGGGCGCGTTCAGCAGCAAGGGCTGGAAGGCGCCGTAGGGCGTGAGCTGGGATCCCTGGAGCAGCCTTCCGTGGGCCTCCGGTGGCCAGGCCTCGAGGTTGGTGGTGCGCCAGTAGGCACTTGGGTTAGGATAGTGTTTGGGGGAAAGCATGGGGGGAAGATGGTGGAGAGAGAGCCGCCGGTTAGTCCGATAATATTTACAGCAACAAGAGGGTTAGTTCGGGGGGAGAAAGTGTGGGAGATCTGTGTGGGATTAGTGGGTTAACATGGCATGCCAGGTGGGTGGGGATCCATGGGAACTAGTCACCGGGTTATAGCTACTTTATACACCTACAGATGAAAGCACAAGGCACGGACACTTGGGAAATACAAACATTTATTAGAACACTAGACAATACCAACTACGGTTCCTAACTAATCTGGTCAAGCCTCAGACTCAAAACCCCCCCTGCTCCTGCTGCTCCTCCTCCTCCTCCATGGTCGCCGTGGGCGGAGCATAGTAGACCGTCGGTCCGGTGGCCACCACCTTGCCCTCCAGCGGGAAACTCCTCGCCTCCAGATCGGTGCGTGCCAGTGCGTCCTTCAGGTCCACATTGGCCGGTATGGAGATGACCTTGGCCCCCGGTCCCGCGATGGTGAGGCTGCGCGGGTGGGTGAGGGCATAGCCACCGGGACCCACGATCGCTGTGCCGCCACTGCCAGCGGTGGCCACGCCTCCTGGTCCCGCGATGGCAATGCCGCCCTTGCGCACCTTCAGCCGCTGAATGATGATCCCTCCCTCGCGCAGCGCCTGCTTCTGGGTGCTCTGCTGGGCTGTGGCCACCTGGCCAACGGCGTGGACCAGGTTGTGCGTCCTGTGCGGGAACAGGTGCTTCTCCGAGGAGGCACTGCTGTCCTGCAGCTCAGCCGCTGTGTTCTCTACGGTGTCCAGATCGGCCGACATGCCATCGCCGCCGCCCTCGTTGTCATCGTCCCACTTGTAGTCCATGGAATCGAGGGCCTGATTCTTCTGGGGAATGCTGCCCACAATGACGGGACCTGATCCCGGCGAAGATGCCATGGCTGGCCGGAAGGGAAGCTTGAATATATTCTGGAAGGCGTTCTTGATGGCCGTTGAGGTTTGGTTCTGCATCTCGGCGATGTTCACTCCGGGCATGCGGAAGGGATTCAAGCGGTTGTGGTTGGGCAGGAGACCGCCGGAAGGCGGCAGGGTTGAGCTGAGGGCAGGAGGAGCAGGAGTGGCCTTGACGGATCCCGATAGCGATGCTGATCCCTGGTGCAACTGCTGTTCGGCTTCCTTGCCACTCAAACGCACTGGCTTCGCTGTGGAGCCGACTTTCTTGCGATTCACCGCGTTCAGGTTGATCAGTTCAGGAGCCAAGCTGGGCTGAGGCTTCTGGGACTTGTGCATCAGCTTCTCGCGGGAGTCCAGGCGGGATTCCTTGAAGCTCAGCGGACCAGAGGGAGCCCTGGTGGTCGTTGTTGTGGTAGAATTACCCCTCTTGGGAGATCCATCCTCGTTGAGGGCCAGTTCGCGGGGCAGGAAGAAGAGATGGTACTTGGGCGTGGTCTTGCTCTGCTTTGCCTTTGCTGACTTGGCCTTTCCATAGAAGCTGTCCACATCGCCCACGATCTTGTAGCCCTTGACCCGGTACTCCCGGGGAGCGTGCTCCTTGAGGTACTGCTCCTTGTTCAGCTTGTAGAGGTGCACGGGGATCACAAAGTGGGCGGGCAGCTGTTGGGCCTCCTGCGGCGTGCTGGGCTTGGGCAGCTCCACTTGGTTGGGTCGGAAGTATAGCTGCTCCTTCTTCTCCTCCTGCTTCTTCTCAAGCTCCTTTGATGGCCCATTATCCTGCCCCTGCCGCAGTCTCGGCGGCACATTGTAGTTCACTGGGGCCACGTTCCTGGTAAGCTTCACGGCGCGGATTGAGGGCTCGAGCAGAGTCTGGCCATTGCTCCCGGAGAAGTGGTGCTGATGGGCGTGGAAGGGCTGATGCGCCGGCTTGGGGAACAGGTACTGGCTGGAGTCGAGGATCGGCGGCAGCTTGGGCTGCTCCGGCTGCTTCTTGACGTAGCCGAAGGCCTCGTTCACCTTGGCTATCTGCTCGAGGATGCGCTTGGCCTCGTCCGCTTTCTCCGAGGCGGGAGGCGCCGCATTGGCCTCGAACTCCTCGGGAAACTTGACCAGGCGCTGCCTCTGAATTCTGCAAACGAAAGTGGGTTGTTTTTTCTTTCTTTTTTGGTTGGTGGTGTCTCTAGCTTCTAGGGGCTAAGGCTAATGCATGGTCAGGTGGGGTTATTTATTTTTTTGGGGGGCAATGATTTGGGGTTAGTCACAAGTCGGGGCTTTGGGTTTTAGTCACAAAGTTCTAGGCGGGCGCATCAACTTCTACTTGGAATGAGCATTAGCGTTGACACAGTCACTGGTCACTGGTCACAGGCAGGCAAGGTGTTACTTAAAGAGTTAATCGGTCTTAGGACTGGGACTAGTTAAGGTACTTACTCGACGCCAGCGGACTGAGCCTGGCTGAGGGCCAAAGAGGCTAGCAGGAGTGTGGTTAGCTGGAAGATACATTGAGTTAGGGATTGTTATTTAAGAATTACAAAAGAAATCTATAAACAAAGCCTGGACAAAATACCTATGCCATAAATGTATTCTGATGACATTTTTATGGAAGAAATAATCTGAAATCTTTTATGATTTAGAACATAAATCTCAGTATTCTGATGTCGTAATAGATACAATAAGTCACCTGGAATGCGGTCAACTCCCTCGCGAAAGTCTATCATTGCTGAAAGGAGCTGTCACCGCACAGCATTTGCATAATTTCTTCGAAAAGTAAAAGCCAAACCCCAGCCCAGAGACAGAACCAGAGCTGGCTCTACCGCAGAATATACCTGGAGTACCCAACATGCTTGTCAAGAGCCTCACGATCGGCAAATATTTGACTCACTCTCGCCGGCTCCACGCGTCTGGTTTCCCCCGGGGACTCGGGGATCCGATCGGGGGCATTTGGCAAAGTCAATATTGACGCAACCGTTAGCCAGCATCGCCCAGAACGCCCATCTATCACGGCAGAAATGTCACTAAGCCGGGAGCTCACGACCAGCTGGAGCTGGAGCTGAGCCGAGGCTGGAGCCCAAGCTGGTGCCGAAGCTGGGGCTCGTGTTGTGTCATTGACCTGAACCTCTAGGCGGCTCTGTTACGATTCCGGGCCAAAGCGTAACTCGAAAAGCGTTCTGGACGTCGAGAGGCTGTCGAACCTGGTTGTCATTGATTTGCAAGAAGACTCTTGCATCCCGAGATGTATTTATGTCCGCTTTCTTTTGTCTGTTTGCCTTACTTATTTATTTATTTATTATATGTATTGGTCCCGAATGGCCATAACGAGACCCCGGATCGGGTGTGGCTTGTCCAAAAATAAACTGGGTTAATGGCTCCGAATGCAAAGTTTAAGCGCAGCATTTTATGTTCTCAAACAAGATGTAAGTGGGTCTGGTCGGGTCGGGCTCAGGTGTCTCTCTGGGTCCCAATGATATTCCAGAGATCTTTGAGGCTAATTGAGCCAAGATTGATGGACTTCAGGGCTGGGACGTGTGGGATAACGACCCATGAATTTATTAATTTATGAACCGCCATCGGAATCGAACGAAACATATCAATGCACTTCCAGTTTATGGAGCTCGGACTCCAACTCCAAGTCGAGTTCTTTGAGCCCCCACACAATTGGTAACGATTGTTCTGGCCAGAAAGAAGATTTTAATTGCCATTTGTTAGCCCACGCATGATTTCTTTACGTTTGCGGCATATTAATTTTATGTTCTTCGAGTCATAATTAATTTTTGGGCTTTTCATTGGAAGTGTTGGTATTGATTTTGGCCATAATTGAATTGAATGGTTCCTTTTGAGCCAGGCTTTGACGCATTTCGGCTTTTAAGGGCGTGTAAGGCTTTATGAATAATGCAGGGAATAACCTGGGCAAGGGTGTACATGAATCATTCTCACTTTTATTAATTAGGGAGGGGCTAGAATATTGTCACGTTCGCACAGAAAGATTTCACTTTTAGGCCGATTCTTAAAGCCTTTTGTAAGGCTTACTTAAAACTTTATAAAGGAAACAAAGCTACAAAGCATCTGTAAGCTTCTGTCATGACTAATAATAAATAATATACCTACTTCTTAACATACAAATTGCTTTCTGATTATTATAAAGCCGAAAGAAGATTTTAGCCAAATTAATAATATTTGCATATGGCACAGAGCATAATTAAGGCTAATTTCCTTGGCCAAGAATCGAGGTAAGAACGTTGTTTCTTTTTTGCCCAAAAATGTCGCTTAGTGAAAGTTCATTTCAATCCAGAAGTGAAAGAAACGAAAGACTTGAGGCACGAACCTGGGCCAGTTGACGAGTTAATGGGTTCAACGGCAGCACAGAGAGCAATAAATGATTAATTGCGGTCAGGCTTAAACTAGTTTCGTTTCGTTTTCCCACCCGAGTGTGTGAAGTGTTTCAAAATTAATTTTCTTTTCGTTTTTACTTACGACAAAGAAGCGCATTTTAAGGCCTGTGAATAGTGGTTTCCGTTAAGTTCTGTCCAATTCTCGCCTTGACTGTGTAAATGTATCCTTGAACTGCGAACGAGAAACGGAATGAGTGACACGATGGCTTATATCTCGCGGCAGAACACACTCAAGATCGCACACACACGGTTTCACCACAGGCCAATCCTGCTGGTCTCTAAATTTACGATTGTTTCAGGTCTGTCCTTGTTTATGTTTCTTATTCTTTTAATATTTTTTGTCACACACACTCCCTAGGACTGGAACTGGGCCTCCTACCACTCTCAAGAACCAAGAGCCAGCGAGCCAGACGACGACTGAAGATGAACTGAGTGGTGGCCGGGCCCAGCGCCTCTGTTTATAACATTTCCATTAGCGATGCAAACGACGACGGCGGGCAGAGAAATGGCCAAGAAAACAGGGCCCGAGTCAGGTGGGTAAGAGAATTGGGCTTTCGGAGCCAAGCAGAGTCAAGCGGAGCGAAAGAGTGGAAGAGAGTGGAAGAGAAACCCGAGGGCTTTGCCTTGGCCCGGCCTTTATCTGGGCTCGTGCATCTCTGAGGGATTGGGGCACCACCAGCTCTGGGTCCCAGCGCCAATTGATATTCAGGGTTCCAACTCTAGGATTTCGTAGATTGCAATCTCCCCTTCCACCCCCAGGGCTAAGTAAATGGTTTTGCATACGGGAAATGTTTTCTCGCACTTTTTTGTTGCGTGAACTGAAACTTGTTAGACGCTGTGCTGACAAGGGGCTTCTTCACGCTACTGTTTTTTGTTTTTTGCCATCTAACACAGCACCTAGAACACCAGAATCACCGAGGTGACGTTGATTAATTGGCCGTTTATTGGCTTGATTGAGTGTGACTGGCTGGCCGACCATTACAAGTGCCGAGTAGAGGCGAAATGCGTGTGGGAAGCGAGCAGGTAATCAGCTCGGAACGAATCTCAAACATGACATAAGCCAAAATGTTAAGAGACTTATGAATGAATTGTACGGGGCTGTTTGGGCAATTCAATTAAAATGTTTGCCTGAAACGCTTTAGAAAGTTTTTTGCGCGCAGATCAGGTTCTTGGTGCTCTTTCGATTCCGATTCTGACGGGCAATTCGGCGTGAAGACTTCACACACTTCTCGGGTATCAGCAGATTACAGCTGAGCCCCAGGCAATTTCTGAATTTAAATCATAAATAAAATTACAACGTATGGGTTTTCTCTCCACGAAAGAGTTCGTGTTCTGAGTCAAAGTCTTCATTTGAATTGATTTCCCGCCCGCGTTCGTGCCCTAAGTCATTTGTTTTGTGTGTCAGAAGCAGAACCTTCTGGGCTAACCCAGAACCATTAATTGTCTCATAACCAACACAGTGCAGGGAGTCACGCCCCCATATCCCCTCTGATCCGATTGCAATTTATTCCTTTATTGGTTTCCAGACGCGCCAGCCTGCCAGCTACTGAAATTGCAGAGGGCCATGGGGGCAGGCTTAAGTGCGGGCAATAATAATGCATATTTCTTGATTAACCAGGATTCCGACTGGGCGGGGCGACCGTTGTGGCACACGCAGGCAGCCAGGCAGCCAGGCAGCCAGGCGTCCATAAAATTGCCACAAGATTTATGGTTTCGGCCGGAGGGAGCATACGAAATTAGCAGCAACACGCTGTAAACCCAAACCGAAACCCAAATGCGCCACACGCACCACCAGATACACAATTGGAATGCAGCCATCAAAAGGCGATAAATCGAACCGCAGCGGAGGAGGAGTGGTGGCGGAGCAGCTTTAGCTGGGGACTCGGAGACCTTGAGACCTATTTATAAATGCTGGCGAACGGGACTGCCGATGGGATGTCGTTCGCTAGCCGCCTAGGCCCGGGCCAATTAAGCCTGACCTTCGCCGGAGCAGGCAGAATCCCAGCCAGAACCGTTGTTTATCTGGCTGGAACAACAGCTAACTGGCACCTGGGACTGTGCCCACCCCCAGTAATTTGAGGTTCCAATGCAGGCCGTTCTGCTGCTGCCAGGCTAACCCAATTATGCACCGCCGCGGCTGCTCGTTCCCAGCCGAGGAGGCATTGATACTGCCAGCGCTGAGAACGTGGCCAGCGGTTTCTCTGCGAGCCCTAATAGAATCTATGTCAGCTGGCCCTGGTTTTTAGTGCTTTTCTGTACATTCTTTTAGTGCATTCTCCGAAGAAAGTTGCGGAGTGCGTAGGAACTTGTTTGATGGAAATTAACCGCTTAGATCTCTCGTGACATCAAACCCAATTGCGGCAGTGAAACTTTTAAAGCAGGCCTCTTTCCGAGTCATATTTTTGGACATTCGAGCTTGGGCTTTTCCTTGTTGTGCCTGGTAAATACATATTTTTTTTATTTAGGCCACGAGGCGCCCGCCAAGGCTCTCCGTTCGATTCAAATTATTTGGCAAGTGCGCGCACGCGCCGAACATTTCAAATGTTGGTATTATTTTTTGGTCGCTTTCCGACAAGAAATGACCCAAAATAAAAATAAATAAAGACCAGAGCTGACTCAATTTGGGCTTTGGGATGCACCAGCCCCGACCAGCTGGTCATTTTTATGAGCGGAAAACCAATTAGCCATTATAAAATGCATAAATCGTACAGGTTGCCCCAAGCCAAAGCACGCGCCACAAACAATTGAAGCTATTACAATCATTTACGCTCGCCAACTGACAATGTTTTCCTTTCGTCAATTTTTAATGCGAATTTTGAAATAAATTAAATACTATACACAGCCTACATGTGGCTGAAAATTGATTGAAATTTGCATTAAATTTAAGTTTTTGTGGGTCAAGTTAAGTTACAGATACAATAAAATATTTGTATTAAATTCTAATTCCCTCAATCTCATTGACTGCCATTGTTTTAATTTCTAAAAACTATGATTAGAAGAAAATAAGTGCAGGTATAGACCGATATACCTTCACTCAAGCTTGTAGAATGAGCTAGTGGGTTATGTGACTTTATTTTAAACGTCCAAAAGTGAGATTTAGTGAAATTTCCGCAATAAATAAAGATAGCTCTAGCTTTCACAAATCAACACTAGAAAGAGTGTCATTATGTCCAGATGTAATTTACCTTTCCCTTGGCATCTTACCTACACACATTATCTTGTTTACAAACATAGTCCAGTTTGACTTAGCCTTCTTTTGGAAATACTTTTGGCAATACTTACTTTACTCCCCATAAAAGTACTCTAGTCAACCTTAAGCTCCTCATTCTTAGACTTCCTTAGATTGCAAGTAGATACATTTTACTCCCCGATCACGTAGATGTTCCGACATGACAGCTGACACACTGTTTTGGATCTCCGAATCGTTCCAATGACAAGACACCCAAGTAGAAGTAGCAACCGCAAGTAGTTCGAACTAATTTGTTTATTTACGCGTAACCGCGATATTTATGCAACTCTGGCAGGCCTGTCAAGGCATTGGCTTGGATTCCGTTTCCGACTGCGATTTCCGAGTGCGGCTCAGCGGCGGCTGAGTTGGTGGCCTTGGCCAAGTTGCCACCCATGACCACGAATCCGATGCCGGCGCCCGCCTTGTAGCTCAGCTCGTGGTAGCCAGCCTCGTCGTAGTAGGAGTACTTGCCCAAGACATTGCCGGCCTCATCCGTGTGCTGGGCGTGTGCCATCTGGTGGGTGCTGAAGTCAAAGTTCTGGCGTGCCTGCACGGGATGAGGATTGCCAGGAGGGGGAGACGTTATGTAGCCACCAGTCAGGGAAGATGTGTCCAGATGGGAGATCCTAGGCTGCCTGCTTTGGAGGGCCTGCTGCACAAACCGCAGGGAGCTCAGGGAGTTCAAGGGAGAAGAACTGGGAGCCGCTGCTTCATAGTTGGGCAGGTGGACACTCCTGTCCAGGCGATCGCCATCCGTGTTGTACGAGTACCGGTGCCCATTGAACTCCATGTAAACCTGAGCTGCCCGAGCACAGGCAACTCCTAGCAATCCTATCCAAAACAGCAACAGCATCTTATCGCCAGCCTCAAAGACAAACTAAACTCTTGGCGGGCAGACCCCTATGGTTATATGGAGATCCAAGGAAACCGCAATCTGCAGCCCAACCTGTTGAATGCAGCCTCCACGGATATCACATGACCATAGTCAGCTATAGATACATTTGAAGATACAGATACAGATATGTTTATAGATTGTATTCCGCTTTAAATACTGTTACAGTTTCCACGTGGAGTCAACCCAGTTTCGGTTGCCCAACATTGATCACTTAGAGCTAGGCACTACAAGCTAGGCTCCCACTAGTGCTCCCTGGAGGCACTCAGCTCGGCGATCTCGTCCTGGCGCAGCGCCTCCGACGGGGAGAGTCCGATCCTTCCGCCCAGCGGCACTATGTCGATGTTCTGGACGTGGGCACGGACACTCTGGCCGGGCAGCAGGCCCACATACCACTTTCCCACGTTCTTGATGACCGTGGAGTCGCGGTGCCTCTGCACCCACTCCCTGTCCCGATCGATCTCCAGGATGCGGTGGTTGGCGGTGACCAGCGGCGGCAGTGAGCTGCCCACATCGTCGTCGTTGAGGTGGTAGTTGTCGCCGGGTCCGCTGATGGCACTAGTGCCTGATCCCCCGCCACCTGAGGGCGGCAGGTAGCCCAGGCCAGAGTCGCCCTCGGAGGAGCTGGAGGCACCACCTCCTCCTCCCCGGCGACTGCTGCCCCCACCACCTCTCACGGTGCTTGAACCACCTCCAGCGGCGCCAGCTCCGCCCCTTTCCGAGGAACCACTGCCTCTGTTGCCACCACTGAAGCGATTCCTGTTTCTCGTGCCACTGGCATTGATCCTCGTGGAACTGCCACCGCCTCTCTCGGAGTTGCCACCGCCATCGTATCTGGTGCTGCCCCTCTGAGAGCCACCTGCTGGATATCCTCGGCGGTCTTCCTTGCCGTGCACGGAGGTGGAGCCACTAGAGCTGCTGCTCAGCCCGACATCATCCTCGCCATTGTCACCACTCGAACCGAGATCATTGTCCCCCGGCAAAGCATCTCCTTCGCCCTGATCCCTACCTCCAGCCCCGCCACTCGGCTTTAGGTAATCCGTGCCACCTGGCCTGCCAGGAGTGCGGCCCCTGCCTCCACCACCACCACCTCCTCCACCTCCACCTCCACCCGATCCACCTGAGCCACTGGACACACCGGATCCACCACCGCCTGGCTTTGTTCCTAGGCCACCGCCGGCTCCCCTGCCAAAGTCATTGGCCAGGCGGAAGTCCGGATCCGCCAGGCGGAAATCGGCCACGGAGGGATTGATGTGGGTGCCGGGACCAATGCGGTTGTGCACCACCCGGTAGCCGATGCCCGCTCCCGCGATGTACTCTACTGTACGCTGCACGCCCTTGTCGTCCAGGAAGGAGTAGGTGCCTCGCACTAGGCCATCCGGAGCGCGACTCTCTGCCCTCCGGTGATCCGGACCGGAGGCGATAAGCTTGTAGCTGCCCGCAGGACCTCGCTGCACGGCCATCTTGCCACGGGTCTTGGGATGTGACTTGTACAGGGGACTGGAGTAGGCCACGCTAGAGGGCGAGTCCGGCACGGCATTGGAGATCTCGAAGCCGGTGCCGGCCCCAGCTGCATAGCGGACACTGTGCCGTTCGCCCACATCGTCCAGGTAGGAGTAGAGGCCTGGAATGGATGGGAATAAATATAATATTTAATGGTGACCTGATGTCCAATCCCAAGGCTCACCCCTGATCCTATTGCCAGAGTCATTCTCCTCGCTGCGCGACTGATCCGGCGTGCGAAAGCTGAAGCTGTAGGAGGGATCGTCGAAGGGGTCGGCCAGGGGATCGTCGGGACTTCCCCGGGGCAGTACCGGATACTGGGCCAGGTCCATTTTCCGATGGATCTTCGGTCCGTTTGCGCGAAAGCTGTATGAGAATCGGGAGAGATTAATTAGCTGCCAATAACAATAGTTACACTCATAAAACCTAAAATCACCCTAAAAACAATTTCCTACCGTAGATATTGCTATAAAAAAGGATCCAAAGGAGAGTTGCCCTAGATTTAAGACAAATTTGCCCTGAAATCAGGAAAGAAACTCTCTCAAATCTAGGGGGAAATTTCTTGATTGTAAATACACTTTCGTGTTTTAGGGGCAATTGTCCTAAAATTGGGAGAAACTTTTCTTAGTCACACGTAAATATATCGTAAATTTGAAACATTCTCTCTTCAAAAAAGGTTGATGAATTACTGAGGAAAAAAAGGTCAAAATTGTTCCATCTGTCGTCAGTATGTCTTCAGTAAAAAACGGTACGGCACGGCACACGGTGTTTTAAGTGTGGAAACCAAATATTAAAACCAATAATAAAGAACAAAATTAAACAATTAGCAGGGAATTATATTACTCATCAGAAAAGAAAAAAAATACTATGCTAACAAACATTTTTTTTTTCAAACTTTCATCAGTAATTTGTTGAACTCTTATCAACGATTCATCGAAAAACCGTACCATCTGTTGATGAATTACTGATGAATGGTACTGCAGGGAAACTATAAACGGTAGAGGTTTGTTATCTTCTGAAATAAGAATTTGCCGGCAGCCTGGACTTCATTCCAGAAATTTTAGTACCTGTTGGGGATTATAAGCGCACTCGAGCAAGTTTTGTAGGGACAAGTTGAAGGGAAATTAGCCATAGTTTTACCGACAAAACAAGCGCATTTCGCTCTCAAATAAACAAATAAAGAATATTATTTTTATCAGTGTAGGTAAACTCTCCCAGCGGAAGCGGATTCGCCCTGCAATTCCGCATATATCGTTTGTACGAATTTAGATCCGATCTGGGACCGGCACGTCGTTACTCAGATTACCCCACATCTCGGGGAACGATCCCCCATTCAGAATCACCGCTATCGCTGAGCATCTGCAGGCCCTGCGAGCAAGCCAAAGTGGCTGTGGATTTGGTTTTTGCCCCGGACTCCCAGGCCAGTCAATTTGTTAACAGCTTTTTGTTTCCCCCAATTTACCGGAGATTGCAAAAAACAACAGTAGCCGAGTGGCGGTAATGGAAAACGTTTAGGCAACCCCGCAAAAAACCGTCCAATGTGTTAGAACGGCTTCGACTTGGAGCTAGAGCCGCCACTTTTAGAGTCGAGTTTCGCTTCAGTGGCCGCCGCCTGCCGCCGCCACCAACCGCTGATATATGAGCTCAACTCTGACATCGGGCCAAGATAACTCACTTTGTGCTGCCACTTCCTCTTGGCTGCCTTTCATAAGTGAGTTTGTACACTCGACCAAGTCATTCAAACGGTATGAGCGCCTGATTCTTCGAATATGGGGCAATTTGAAGACCACGGGTGTTAAAAATTTTAAGTTTAAATAAATGAACTAATCAAATAAAGCTCAACGGGAACACCAAATAAAGAAAAAAAATAAAATAGGAGAAAGAAAGACAGGTGGCCTAAAATGAGCCTGGAGAATGTCTGAACCAAAGACAGTAGAATTACAAAAATAAGTAACGCCATACGATTTTTATCCGCACGATTTTTTCATACTGGCTTCAGGGTCTCAAATTTTGTTCAAAAACTAATTTTATTTTTTAGGGGTCATTTTGCAAATCAAATGTGAGGCCGTTACTCATCTTATTAAATATAATGTCTTTGACTGAACCTAGAATGTTGCCAGGGTGAGCAAGAAAGTTCTTGGGGGAAATAATCTAAAGTACCTAGAGATGGTCGGCCTCGTTTTGGACAGGGCTGCACATAAATATCGTATATCCTTACTAAATTATCGCTTAATCCTCGTTTGAAATTACCTTTCAGTTACACTTTTTGAATTACAAAAATAAATTTTCCAGTTAAATATCAAAATGCAATTACTAAAACTTAAAGGCAAAACCATTTTTTTCCCAGTGCACCACCGCACTTTACCCACTCGGACTGGTCTGGGCGTCTTCGACTACATTACTCACCCACGTGGTCCGGCCGTGTAGACGGTCTCCTCGATCTGGCCGCTCGCCGGACTCCGCGAACCGTAGCGACCTCGCACCGTGTTGTCCGGAGTGCCGGAGGCGCTGTGATAGTAGCCACCAATGTCATCATTTGCATGTCTGTCGGATCCCAGGGAGAGGAGGAGTTTCCATCGAACCAAAAGTAATTGCGTTGGCCCATGCGTGCGAAATGGAGAGGAGGAAAGATTGTCGGAAGCGGGTTATTGGTATTGTTATGGCTGTGGCTGTGGCTGTGGCTGTGAATGTGCCTGTGTCTGTGGTTGCAAAACGTTAAGTCGTTAAAGAGGTGTTAAAAATCTCAAATCTGCTCGACTGTGAGGGTGAGACTGAGACTGAGACCCTCCGAACATCATTGACCGATTAGATGATTTGTTAGATTTATGACCCATGCCTGCTATGAAACCGTAATTGAGATGTTCCCTTTCATGGTTTTGGCATTCCATTGAAGAATGGTTGAGGGAGGTTGTTGCCAAAAGCACTTAGAGGGCTTATATCTAAGTGGTTAGGATTAACTTGAAATGGATAAAGTAGCTGAAGTGAGTGATTTTGGATTTGTATCAGATCTCTAAGAGATTTGAGTTAATTTAAATTAAATACATGTATCAACTGGATTGACAGTTGATTTGTATTTTTAAATATATAGAAAAGCTTGATGAATTGGTTGTCCTTGGGGAATAAAAATTGATTTTAAGGGCAAGTTTTTCAGCTTGTAATGTAACTATTTGATATAAAATTTTTAATAAAATATTAAAAGTTTTTTAAGGATGTTATTCGTCATCATTAAGATCTCATAAGCTCATAAGACTCAAATAATATATAATATATCAGTCTTTGCAATAACTGCAAATTAATTAAATAAGAAACCTTAATACTTGAAAGTCCTTAGAGGGAATTATCCGAATTTTATGAAGTTAAAGTTAATCCTTTAAGATTCGTGACCTTTCAAGATTATTAATTGTTTTATTTATCCCAGACATCTTGTTCTCTTTAAACTGGAATTTTAAAGGATATTTATAAAGTTTCCTACGCAATTTGAGGGTTATAATTTTCTTTAATCCGTGGCCTATTTTCGTATTATTAGTAAATCACAGAAATCAAGGTTCAGTGAATATATTTTAATTTAAAGATTGTAAAAATTGGTTAAATATTCAGTTTCAGAGTATTCAGTCTCAAATTTAAAGCAATCACTGTTTGGTTAGGAGCATTTCGGAGGCTTCACAAAACTATTAAGCACACATCCTTGTACCGAAACTGAAAAGATCCGTCATCGTTGATGGTGTTGTATTCGATTTCAGCTCTCGTTGGGTCCGCAAAGTATCCCAGGAGAGCGCACAGTATCCAGAGAAGATGCAGCATCTTGAAATCGCATTTGTTTCTATCCAGTCAGAGGTCCAGCGACGCTCAAACGGGCATCCTGTTCACAAAATAAATCTCTAATCCAATGCGATACGATCGGAGGCTGTAACCGCACTGAGATCCCGAATTGAGCTGCGACTTGTGGACGATGAGCTGCGGCTAGAACAACGCGACGACGACGACTGATGCGATCCAGCGTTAGACCTTCGTATTTAAATACGATTCTCAGGCGAGGCAGTTCGTCGGCGGTTCGGTGGCGGTGCCTCCGTGGTGGTGGTGGTGCTTGCCACTTGCCACTTGTCTCACCTGACCACCCACCGAAAAAACAGCAAGCCACGAAGATGAAACAGCAGCATTTGTGTGCAAATTGCGTTACAAGCCAACCCAGAGGGGGAGGCACCGAGGTAAGGTTACAGGTGAGAGCGGAGGGGGAGGGGGAAGCCAGCAGTTCAGGTGAGAGAATTTGTTCTAATGACGGACACGCAAGTGTTGCTGCTGCAGCTGCTGCTATTGCTGCAGCACTCCAGACTCTGGAGGCACTCGCTTCGTGTTGTTTATTTTGTGGCCCCACTGGAGGCTCCTTGTTTTCGAGATTCCCCCCTGATTCCCGGGGGGAAATGGCGAACGGAAAATGGAAAATGGGAAATCGTGCCTGTGTAGCTGTCTGTCAATTAGCTCACGTTGTTCTTGTTCTGGAGGAGAGCTTCCTGTTGACAATGCCTCCTGCCACTGCTGCTCCTACTCCCGCTCCCTCTCCAAGAACTGGCCACTGAACATTGAACTTCAGCTGGGAGGGGAGGGATTATGGGAAGCGTTTTCAAATTCAATTTTCCATTAACCGCGACGACCGTTAGCCGGGCCTATTATGGATTCGATCCGGAGCGAGTCTGGGTCAGTGTCTTAGCCGCAATAGCGGCGTGCAATTAAAGGCAATTACCCAGGCATCAAGTACCAAGAACCAAGTACCAACTACCAAGTACAGTTGAAAGGAGACAAGCGACCAGAGGCCACAGAAGTTTATGACAATTTCCGCCTAGGATCTTCGGCACTTTAATGAGGCATAATTAGTGTGGAGACGCTGACCACTTCCAAGTACAGTTATTGGCCATTGTTCTGGGGGCTCTCTAGGGGTTCTGGCGCTTCTGGGTTCTGTGTTCTGGGCGGGGAACCGCTTCGCTGGGTTTGATTTCGGTTATAGTTTATGGCCCAGCCCAGTCCATCTCCACTACCGCCTTTGATAATCTTTATGGCCGTCTTTTTTCCTATTTTTTGGCCATATGCAAATTGGTCAGAAGGCGGAAGAGTTTGTCGAGCCCTCGATTGGTTAATTGCGCGCTCAATCGAAGCGAGTGCGTTCCTAACTGAACCGCAGAAACAATAGGTGGAAACCTAATGCGAACCGATCGGATCATCCAGCTATATGCGATGCCAATGACCATGTGCATAGACTGGCATGTGGTCGGGGCTTTAAGGACAAGTTTCTAACGGACCGCACGCATGGGAAATGTGCAACCAGTTGTGGCACTCATAGTTGCATTTGCCATTGAACCACATACCCATTGAGCGAAACTGGAAATGCGCACGGGCACTGCTGGCTGCAAAAGTGAAAATGCTTTCGATTTCATCTCGGGGCCTTTCTTGGGGGACATTCGCGTGACAGCAGTCCAGGCGTTAGGATCAGTTCGATCAGGCGTGCAGTATCCAATTAATCGGAGCAGCCATGAAGATTACACAACTGCTATATATCTCGAGTGTGGTTATCGCATCGATCGAGGCGCTGGAATATATAATACGCTTCGAGACGAAGAAACAGCGCTGCCTGAACCCCCCGAGAACGGCCAGGAAGGTGGAATCCGTCATCGGGGAGTGCCAGGATGAGATTAGGAACAAGCTGGTCCACGGTGAGAGTCCCTAGGGGAACCTCAGCGGCTTACACGTAATATGTAATCTCCCACAGAGGCCTACGAGATACTCAAGGAGCAGGTGGCCCACGAACAGCCGCCCATTGATCCCAACGATGACTCCATCGACTTCATTTGGCCATCTGCTCCTGAGGGCTCTGCCATAGAACTGGATCATCCGCCATCACCTTCATCCCCGGGCCCTGTGAACATCAGCAACTACGAGTACATAGTCTACGATGAGCCCGAGCCCCAGCGCCATGTGGCCAGGCTAATGAGGAGCATCCGACGCCTGGATGTGGCCAGTTCGGGGATATACCATCCCACACTGGTGCCTCTGGAGGACAAGCGCATAGCGGGGGTAAGTGCACTCTGGATCTCCAGCAGATAGCAGATAGATCTTCTTCCCGTGTTAATGAAATGCAAAACCAACGCTCAATTAAGTTCAATGGCAGCCCAAGAAACAATCGGCTGAGCTGAGCCCCCCAACTTGCCTCCTCCGACAAAAGCCTAAAGTCAGGGTTATTAGACAATTGAAAGAAAAGCTCCGGCAGGCAGCAGATGCGATTGCATTTTCAGTTTTTCAGATGCATTCAAAACTCACACGCCGGAGATTTTTCGCACACCTCCGGCAAAGCTGAGTTTGATGAAAAGCGCACTTTATGGGCGGCACTTAGTACACATTAGCTGGCTTTATGCATCAGAAAATTGAATAAAAAGGTAGCCCTCTGTCGAGTGCACAGGGGGAAAATACTGGTATTGTTTGATCGTTTTTGTCTTTAATTGTTAAAATGTTTTACAATCGATATAATCCTGAAGGTAGGTAAGTAGTAAGTTTTCAAATATGTACCGTTCTCAGTGATATACTAGCCTCCTTCTCCTTAAAAAACCCTTTTATTAAGTGTAATATGTATATTAAATATTATTTAATATTTAAATTATCATTCTTATCTTATATAACTTTTTCACAGTGCCTGCTGCACTGCGTTTATGCGAGGAACAACGCTATAGACCACAAAGGCTGGCCCACGCTTGACGGACTGGTCAACTTCTATTCCGAGGGCGTAGGCGAGCATGGCTTCTTTATGGCCACCTTGCGGGCCGTGAACCTTTGTCTCAGGACAATGACCGCCCGGTACAGAGTCAATCGCAAGGAGCTGCCCCAAAAAGGTGAAAGCTGCGATCTGGCTTTTGATGTCTTCGACTGCATTTCGGACCAAATTACCGGCTACTGTCTGGATCAGTACAGCAGATACTAATTAATCGTTAGTTGCTAGTCTCGTATGTGTGTGTTTTTGTGTCGCAATAAAATTTTGAGTGCAAAGTAATTTCGAGTTGGAGAGTGTTTACACTTTTTCGATCAGGATAATTAGCTTAAGATGAAATAATAATACAGCCTAGGAAATATTTTAAAATATTCTGAGCTATACACAGTGACTAGCTAAAGAAACATTGATCTAGCTGACAGAACTAAAGCAGGTTGTTGTAAACTTATCTTAAGATTTAGGAAATACCAAAACACATTCTTATCGTCATCATTTAATAATCAAAGTCTGAACTCCTTGAGACAAGGTTTAGAACGATGAAACAATATTAATTTAATTAATGCGACAAATTATTCTTTTTAAATTTTGTACAACCTTAGCATGCATCGATGTAACTTGGACTATAGTTTCCCTACATTTTTTATATTATTAATATTATAATTTTTATAAACATTTAAGGACTGTGTTTTTAAACGCCGTTTTATTTTTTCCCTCAATATTTCTTTTCTTATAACAACTGAGCTTAATTCCCAAGAACGTCAATAATATAAAATTTACTTACTTAATAGGTAGCACACCTTTAAAAATAAAGATAGAAATCTATACAGAAAATTGATTAAATAAGAGATCTGAAAATCGATAGAAATGTACCATTAAAATTGGTTTTAGTCACAGCTAAGACGCAAGTCGATTACTTTTTAAGCCGAGTTCCGGACCCTCTAACCGATACCACATCGCCAAAAATAAACATCGATATCCGTAAAACGTCTTCGAATATCGAAGATATCGAGTTATTTCCAGCTCTAGAAGCAGCGTTGCCAATTTAGCTATTTTTTTCTTTTTAAAATGTATTGATGGTAACAAATCAACTTTAGGATCTTTACGAAAAAAATATTTAAGTTACAGCCATGTACCTAATAACCGATTTTTCTGCACTTCGACGTTTAAGTATTTCGAAAACCTGACGTATAGAACATTTTTCAAGGGGCGAATTCGAGCATCGAAACCCTTTTAAAAACTATAATCCGTTCTTGGTTTTGAAATATTGTAAGAATGTATTTAAGGATGTTGTTAAGGATGTATTAAATATTCTCTAGATATTAACGAGTTTATTCATTTATTCGAATTTATTTTTTATGCTTAATAATATATGTCTGTAGAGAAAAAAAATATACACAAAATTATTTTATAAAAATTTGCTGTTTTCTAAGCTTCTTATACCCTTGCAAGGTATTATAATTTGCAATGCAGTAAAGGAGGCATTTCCGACCGTATAAAGTATATATATTCTTGATCAGCAATAGCCGAGTCGTTCTAGCCATGTTAGTCTGTCTAATTATACGCAAACTAGTCCCTCAGTTTTGAAGCTATCTGAACGAAACTTTGCCAGATCGGACGATTATATCATATAGCTGCCATAGGAACAATGGGTAAATTTTTAGATGCAGCAGACAAAGGAAAATGATTTTGCAAATATTGCAAATCAAGCATTAATGCAAAACTTTCAGATTTACACGCTCACGCCAAAACGGCCAGGCACAAGGCTTCGTCCTTTGATTTATAAATCTAGTGTTATTTTTTAGCTATCTTTAAAAGTTTTTGGCGGTTTCTAGCTATTTTCATTGGTTAGTTTAGCTTTTTTATGACCTAGATGGCAACACTGTCTAGACATAGTTTCGGCTGCAAAAAGTAAATATAAACTTTTAACTAGTTTTAGTTGAATTCAGTGCGTAAATTTTAAAAGGTACCAGGTAACCAAGGCAACCGAGTGCTGGTGTTGTTTTTTCCTGAAAACTTGACAGAACGAGTGATTTTCCTCTGGCCCAGATTCAAGCCCGCTTTTCAGTCATGTGGAGTTCCTGGAATAGCCATCGATTCTCCGGCCAATAAGTGCCGCACCACCGCGTGCTCCATTTGGAGCTTGCTGGTGCAACTTGTCGGCTCTGGAGTATTGAGTTTTCCAAGGTTTTCCGCAAGGACTGTGTCTGCTTATATAATGCGAAAAGTGCAGGTGGGCGGCGCTCGGTGGTCGGAAAAGCGCTTGCGCCTGTCGCCAGCTGAAAAGTGAAATTTCGCAATGCAAAACAAGAAACAATGAATACGTCACGGCCGCCGCTGTAAAATTAACTACAACTAGCAACGATGACGCAATTGACGACTGTGCCGCGTGTGCTTTTTCTCCGACCCCCAAATGAATCATCAATCAAAAACGAAATGAAAAGAGACTCGACGAAAGCGCGCGGCCGCATTGTCTGCCGCATTTTTATCCGCTTGCTAAGGGGAACTAGTTTTTGCAGATAAATGTGGAGCACTCGCAACCTATGATAAGCCGGCTGCCCTGGCCCCAGATCAGGAATAGTAATAGTATCCGCGTCCCCGCCCCTTGAAAACGCTGCCCTCAGTACCTCTTGTCTTCCTCTTCCTCTTCTTGGGGGCTCGTCTAGGGTTTTCAATGAAGTGCAGTTGCAGGTTTTTGTAGCGGCTAACCCGAGACCTCAAGCTTACCGACTGCGCCTTCGTTACCTCTTTTATACCCTTTTCGAAAGTTGATGTGTCATTTAGGAAACTATTAATTTTTTTTTTACATACTTTTCTTCGAAAATATATGTCATTGATGATAGAATTATAATTTAAATTTTTACTAAGAGGTATTATGATTATTTTTCTAGACCTTATTTTCCATTATCAGCTTTTAAAGAAGCCAAGATATTTACCTCAAATAATCTGTATAGAGCCAGTTATCGGAAGCACTATAAATCTAGGGTATTTTCAGTTTCATTCATCTTAATTTTTCTCTAAGTTTGCACACCCTTTTAGAGGTAAATTGATAAATTAATTTGGCTTGCGTGTGAACTTGAAAAGTTTATTGATTAGCGGAAAGGTAATCGATATATATACACACATATTTAAGCGCATTGTACTTGACGCATTTGGTACACTGAGAGAAAAAGTTATACTTCCACTAGGAGTAAAGTTTGTTTAATGTTTATTTAAGCACTTTTTTTGTTTTAATTTTGAAAAGCTTTTAAGTTTGGAAAAGTAATCTGTTAAGAATCAAATACGCATGAAATCGATTTATAGTCGGTTTTATTACTAAAATTGTTTATATATTAATTTATATATTTATTAGATATATTCTTCGTTTGGAAAGAGTTCATTAGAATAATAGAGCTGGGTGCATTTTAAGTATTTATTTTGACAGCAAAAATTAACTCTTTGAAAATGTCAACTTGGAATGTGTTCATTTTTACGTCAAAGAATATTATTTTAAATTATAAATATACACTTCCAAAGGCTAAAATTGTAAGTTAATTGTTTCCTGACCTTGAAAAATAGGTTTAAAAAAAAAAAACAACATATCCGTTTATTGATTTTTGATCATATTACCTCTTTTACCTCTCTGTGTCACAGTCTGTGCCCCTTTTCGCGTGCGTGGGCGGCATCTGTTCAAACAGTCAGCCGGCTGACGAACGGACTTTGGGTTTGTTGTAAACAAATTTGGCTATAAATACGCAGAGAGAGGCGGGTAGGCCAGATAGCCGGAGGAAGGACAGTCGACATACATAATATACCTGATAACACTCAGGTCCGCCTCGGTCTTTCCTTCTCTCTCAGCGCGAAGACCAAACCCCCTTTTGCCTGAAGATAAAGATTCAACGCCGAGTTGTCATGTGCCACAGTCAGCTTTGTGTGTTTTTTATCACACACTCTCTGTTCTCCGCTCGCTTTCCCGCAGCACACTCTGCTCCTCTTGTGGCCACCGCTCGTGAAGAGCAAATTTTCGATTTCTAAATTTTGTATTTCACTCTCGACGACGACGACGGTGACGGTGAGGGCCGCCTTTGCATTCCGCTCGCATTCGCTTCAGTCGACGCGCAGCACTCAGCCCGAACAAACGTTAGCCGCGTATCTGCGAGATACGGATACGAGTGCGTCGAGTACATATATTCGGTTGGTTTTGCTTTTTTGGAGCAATCGTTTGCGCTATAGTATACGCACCTATATATCACACAACACAGTCGGTGCCGTGCAGTGTATAATCGGTCGGATAGTCACCGTCCCATCCCCGAAAATATCAAAAATACTTGAATGGATTTTTCCAGACACGCTCCAAATGGAAGCGGGCCGCTCGCCGTCCTATTTCACACTAATTAGCTCCATTTGAGCGTTCTAATAATTTCGCTGCTCTCACGCGAGTCTGTTTTATTATTTTTTGCACTTATGTAATCTGTTTTCGTAACAACGGCGGCGACGTCGGGCAGAATATAATTGCAAGGAAAGCAGTTTGTGAAAAGCGCCAGCACAAAACAAGCAAACAGATAGATAACACCGAGAGGAACGGTGTTTGTAGGCGGCTAAATTCAATTATCTTTTCAACTGTGGCTGTAGCTGCACTGTAAATGTATCTGTAGCTATTACCGAATCCAAGCTGTGCTGCTGCTGCACATTCAAACACTTAACTTTGACCGCTCAAAACCGGTTAGCCGCTCCAATTGCTTCCTTTCCCTTTTTCGGGGGGAGGTCTCGGTTTCGGGGGCCAGTGTTTTGTAATCATTTGATTTGGATCGTCTGGCCAGCGCCAGCAGCATGCGTTTGCCGATAAGACATGTGACCTGGCCACGCCTCCCCAGACTTTCCCATTAATTCCCAGCCACAGCCATTGCCTTTCCGAATTTCAATTTATACTGTTGCTTTTTTTTGCACGACTTTGGCCTAAGATAGCGATTCAATTACGACATCCGCACGCGCGTCCTTATCACAAATAATTTGATTAATAATTGACAAATTCCGCTGGAACTGCTGGCGTGGCATGATCGGCGACGGAGGCCGGTTTTACGCAGCGCCATCATCTTATCACCTGGGTTGTGCGTCTAGAGGGTTCTGCGTTTAGTCACAGACCGCGAGGAATTTATTACTCCGCCCCGGGACATTCACACTTGACGTTATCTCCCTCGACGTAAACTCGTTCGTTCCCGAAAAACAGGTGGATGCTCACCGTGATTCGTATTTGGCAAACAAAAGTCCAATGCTTTTATTTAACCAGCAAATATTCACGGCTGATTAAGAAACGAAATGAAAAAACTGCGCAAAAAGCAGCTGCTGAGAGATTGCCTGCTCGCTCTTAGCCCAAAAAAAACCTCATTTCACCATTTTATTATTTTTTTGGGGGCCAAAGTATCTCCGCAATTTCTTGGCTGATTATCAAAAAAACGACGAGCGGAACTACCCACGCCAGTTTGACGTCATAAGACGTTCGGCATCACGTGTGTGCCTTAGCGATCCGGCTAACCATACGGTCTGGTCTAGTCAGGCTTTAGACGTATGTAAATTTGCCACCGATACACCGCTGGCCACACATTCATTGTTAACTCGTTACGTGCGGGAATTTCATAACTGGCTGGGTTGGCAACAAGTTTCAATTAGCTGGCAGTAGATCGGCGATGACACAGTTAAAACCCCGAAAACGCGGCCATGACGTAAAGACTTATGGATCTAATCTAATCGCGTTTACAGCAGCCGAGAGGGTCAGGTTAGGGGGGCGGGTGTGCTATCTCCTTCGTGGGTTGTTTGTCAACAAAGCGCCAACGATTAATCAGTTGATAAGATCCCCAAACCAACAAACTAATATCTCTCCTCCTTCGCTTTCAGATCTATTTTGTAAAGATACAAAATGCATAGAGCCCACACAGCCTTCAGCCTGGCGTTGTCGCCGATGGCGCACAAGAACTTTGCCACATGGCTCCTCAAGAGCAACACCAGTAAGCAGGTGAGTTCGTCAGCACGTTGATATTTGCCAGGAGTGCAGTTAAATCTAAATGGTAATCCCTTTTAGATGGCCAAGGTCACTGCAGCAGCCGCAGTGCGCACCTACAACTCCGCGGCAGCCGAGCCATTCGCCAACGGCAGCACCGCCTCCTATGTGGAGGAGATGTACAACGCCTGGCTGAGGGATCCCACCTCGGTGCACACCGTAAGTAATTGTTATCAGGACGGGACCAATTCCGGGTGTGATTCAACTTAAAACGAGTAATTCGAAAGGGGTTTGCTTTGTGTGCCGCAAGTTATTTCCGTGTTAAGGAAAATACTTAATGTATTCATCATTGTAAATGTTATATATAATTTGATTTCCAATTAGTTAAGCTTCCTTAAACATTTTTTATTGATTGCCCTTCTTATTTTCAGTCCTGGGATGCATACTTCCGCAGCAACAGCTATGTCAGCCCCCCGAACTTGGCGCCCGTGCAGGCCAACACTCTACCGCTAACGGCCTTCAACTTTGGTGGAGCCGCCGTCTCCGGCGCTGCGCCCGACTCCAAGACCATTGACGACCATTTGGCCGTGCAGGCCATCATCAGGAGCTACCAGGTATGTCGGCTCGTGCTGGCTTCCCCTCCCCAACTGGTTCACAGAAGTCGAACAGTGGAGATTGCAGCAGCCACAGCCTTTGCGGATCGTATTCGTATTCGTTTGGCGCTTTTTGTTTTTCGTTCTCCTAGGTTCAGTTAATGTTTATGTTTAGATTACGATTATTAGAGTTGCCTTGCCCCCTATTTTATGTGTGTTCTCATTTCCCAGAAACCAGTTCATACCGCGTCCAGTACCCATGGTAGATAGTCTGAGTTCCGTCATGATATCGACATTGGTTTCCATTCCCATTTAGTTGGTAGCGAGTAGAAGTTCATGAGTAGTTTGGTTATCTGTTCGATCACCTCCATCCCGGCTTACCACCTTACTGTTGGGGGTCATACTTCTTAGCACCATTTCCCATTAACTTATCTGGGGTACGTACCGCAGGGGTATTGCCAGAGAAGGAGCGTTCTTTTAAGTTGCACATGAATTAGATTTTTGGTAAAGTTAAAGCCCGTTGATTTGTAGCTGATTTCCATTGTTTGAGTTAGTTACTAAGGCCACACAAACACGATAACCTCCTCTTGATATACCTAAGACCTATATGATCTACCCCACATATGTATAATCAACCAATATCTGTCTACAAATTGTTCGAACCATACAATATAGTCACGTGGTCATTTGGCATCTGATCTGGATCCGCTTGGAATTTTAACACGCGAAAAAACCGTTTGCAAGGATGGTCTAGCACGTCGTGCTAACGAAGATGTGCTCAGGCAGCATTCTGGGTTTTTGTTTGGTAAATTCTTCTTTTTACAGAACTCTCTCATTTAACCCAACCATAGTCGCACTCAATCCGATAATCGTGCACCAACCGCTACTCCCCCATCCCCACACCTAGAGCCTAAGTTAAACCTCCCGAAAAACAACGAGTATCGTGCTTAAGTAACCTTTAACAGCAGAAGAATGTTAAGTGAAATTCGGAGTTGATGAGGAGCAGGAGAATTGACTATTCCGTAGGCTTAAGTTATAGTTAGCGAGTTCCGTTCTATAGTTCTAGGTTTATGATATTTCCTGTAAGTAACCTTTTGGTGTTTGGCTTTCTCAAAGTTCTTCGTCTTTCAGTTACGGTTTATAGTTCTAGTTTTCTCTACTCTCTGTTCCGGCACTCCACTTTCATGTCTCTTTATTTTTCTGTCTCTGTCCTGTGCACTGCACTGATCCCCGATCCTTGATTAACATTCGACAAACGAAACATACCATTTATATCTACCGATCATTGTCTACTTACTGAGCCCTTAGAGTTTGCTTCATTTTGTGTTTGTGCGCTGAGGAATCTGTTGTAACTGTTCTGTTTATATTTTTCGTTTTTTCGCCATACTCTACTACGAATCTATAATTTTAATTGATTATTTTCTTTTTACTTTATTTTTATATAACCGCTTCCTAACCTAAATGTTATACCAAATCGAAAACAAAACTGCAATCGAAACTCAAACCGAAAACCGCCAAATCTCGTATCGAAAACAATGTTTAAAACAAATTCCAAATTCTCTCTCTTTGTACTTATTATGTGTGTTGTGAAAACCTAAAAACAAATCGAAAAACAAACCAAAACCAATCCGAAAACATTGTTAATACTACCAACACCACACACCACCAATCCACCCAATACTGACACGTTAGATTCGAGGACATAATATTGCTCACCTCGACCCACTCGAAATTAATACACCAGAATTGCCTGGCAACTCCTCGACGAAATCCATTTACGCTAATTTCAGTTTCGGTAAGTAAATTCGACCCGGGACACACCACGCCCCGTTTTGCGTTCCTTAACCACACTCCTTGATCTCCTTGATCTGTACATACCTTAAGAACATACCGAGAACATTGTGGTAGTGACTGTCTCTTGTCTTTCACGCACACACGATATCCCCGACATCAAAATCGAAACCCACCACACAAATGTTGTGTATGATATATAGAACCAAGTAAATATACGCCTATATATTGCCAATGAATTTGTGTTACATCGTTTGTACATTCTCCTGCCTCATTATTTTTATTGTATTTTGTACTTTAAAATGTGACAATAAGTTTAAGTATTATTATTTATTCTCACGAGTTCGTTCGACCTTGTCATGAATATAGATTGCATGATAGTTTTTATTTTTTTCACGAGCGAAACGAAGGGAAATCGATCGATGATAAGCCCCAATTAGTCTGATTGCAAGTGAAATGATTATGAAACCATCCGGGAACCAATTTCAGTTCAGTTATCACCACCAGTGTCTAATGCATGTCCACTGGCCAGTGGCGCCAAGTGTTTGAAAAGGTGTCAGTTAAGAACCGAGATGAGCATGAACCCAATCCGAACTTTCTGTACTTGTACACCCTGAATGGTACTCGTAGCAAAGACCCTATATAACAGAAAGATAAACCACGCCATACTTTTCATTTGCTCGTAATTTTTTTTCCGCAAGCAATTCATATGTATGAGCGTTTTGCATCTTGTTATTATTAGGTCTTTGCTGGTATCAACGAAAAACTAAAAAATCATTACACTCCGAATTTCAAAACCAACATTTGCCGCCTACAGTTTACTAACCTAACTCTCACTTGACCGCAACCTTTCCGAGCTCCTGACTAAAGTCTTAACCCATTCTTAACCCTCATCCCTACCGGAAACAGGCGAGCAGGACATGGAGCGCCAGTTCAAGCTACCCAGCACCACCTTTATCGGTGGCGATGAGGCCTCCCTTCCCCTGAAGTGAGTATATAGCACTATTTATTACTTCCGTATTGATCCTAAGATTTTCTTGCTCTACAGGGAAATCCTGAACCGCCTGGAAAATGTCTACTGCAACAAGATTGGCGTGGAGTTCATGTTCATCAACTCCCTGGAACAGTGCAACTGGATCCGCAAGCGTTTCGAGACACCCGGCGTCCTGAACTTCTCGCCAGAGGAGAAGCGTCTGATCCTGGCTCGCTTGACCCGTGCCACGGGCTTCGAGGCCTTCCTGGCCAAGAAGTACTCGTCTGAGAAGCGTTTCGGTCTGGAGGGTTGCGAGATCATGATCCCAGCTCTGAAGGAGATCATTGATGTGTCCACCGAGCTGGGCGTGGAGTCGGTCATCATGGGTATGCCCCATCGTGGACGCCTCAACACCTTGGCCAACGTGTGCCGCAAGCCCCTCAACCAGATCTTCACCCAGTTTGCTGGTCTGGAGGCCGCTGATGATGTAAGTTTCTCAAGACAGTTTCCCCGAGAAAGTCTTCTTGACTATGAAGTTTCTCCTTAGGGTTCCGGTGATGTCAAGTACCATTTGGGTACGTACATCGAGCGCTTGAACCGCGTGACAAACAAGAACATCCGCCTGGCCGTTGTGGCCAACCCCTCCCATCTGGAGGCCGTGGATCCCGTCGTGCAGGGCAAGACCAGGGCCGAGCAGTTCTACCGCGGCGACCAGGAAGGCAAGAAGGTCATGTCCATCCTGATTCACGGTGACGCCGCCTTCTGCGGCCAGGGAGTGGTCTACGAGACAATGCATCTCTCGGACCTGCCCGACTACACCACCCACGGCACCATCCACGTGGTGGCCAACAACCAGATTGGCTTCACCACCGATCCCCGCTTTTCGAGGTCCTCGCCCTACTGCACGGACGTGGCCCGTGTGGTCAACGCCCCCATCTTCCACGTGAACGCCGACGATCCGGAGGCCGTGATGCACGTGTGCAAGGTGGCTGCCGAGTGGCGTGCCACTTTCCACAAGGACTGCGTCATCGATCTGGTGGGATACCGTCGCAATGGACACAACGAGATCGACGAGCCCATGTTCACACAGCCGCTGATGTACCAGAAGATCCGCAAGCACAAGAACTGCCTGGATCTGTACGCCGACAAGCTGATCGCCGAGGGCACCGTCACCGCCGAGGAGGTCAAGTCCGTGGCCGCCAAGTACGAGAACATCTGCGAGGAGGCCTTCGCTCTGGCCAAGACCGAGACTCACGTCAAGTACAAGGATTGGTTGGACTCGCCCTGGTCCGGCTTCTTCGAGGGCAAGGACCCCCTCAAGGTGGCGCCCACTGGTGTCAAGGAGGAGACCCTCATCCACATCGGCAACCGTTTCTCATCGCCGCCACCCAATGCCGCGGAATTCGTGATCCACAAGTGAGTTTATAAATCATATTCCTTGATCTTCGATCTAATATTTCTCTGCTTAGGGGTCTTCTTCGTGTGCTGGCCGCCCGCAAGGCTATGGTGGACGAGAAGATCGCCGATTGGGCTCTGGGTGAGGCCATGGCCTTCGGCTCGCTTCTGAAGGAGGGCATCCACGTCCGTCTCTCCGGCCAGGATGTGGAGCGCGGTACCTTCTCGCACCGTCACCACGTTCTGCACCACCAGCTGGTGGACAAGGCCACCTACAACTCGCTGCAGCACATGTACCCTGACCAGGCGCCCTACTCCGTGTCGAACAGCTCGCTGTCGGAGTACGCTGTGCTGGGCTTCGAGCACGGCTACTCGATGACCAACCCCAACGCCCTGGTGTTGTGGGAGGCGCAGTTTGGAGATTTCAGCAACACGGCCCAGTCGATCATCGATCAGTTCATCTCCAGCGGCCAGTCCAAGTGGGTGCGCCAGTCCGGTCTGGTGATGCTGCTGCCCCACGGCATGGAGGGCATGGGACCCGAACACTCCTCGTGCCGCGTGGAGCGCTTCCTGCAGATGAGCAGCGACGATCCCGACTACTTCCCCCCGGAGTCCGATGAGTTCGGAACCCGCCAGCTGCACGACATTAACTGGATCGTGGCCAACTGCACGACGCCCGCCAACTACTATCACATCCTGCGCCGCCAGATCGCTCTGCCCTTCCGCAAGCCCCTCATCCTGTGTACACCCAAGTCGCTGCTGCGTCACCCGGAGGCAAAGAGCCCCTTCAGCGAGATGAGCGAGGGCAGCGAGTTCCAGCGCATCATCCCCGACCGCGTGGCCGGCGAGAACCCGAGCAACGTCAAGAAGGTTGTCTTCTGCACAGGTCGCGTGTACTACGATCTGACCAAGGCGCGTGCCGACAAGAAGCTGGAGAACGAGGTGGCCATCGTGCGTGTGGAGCAGGTAAGGACTACACTTTTTACTCAGGAGGAATGGTTTACTTAATCATTTCACATCCTTTAGATTTCGCCCTTCCCCTTCGATCTGGTTAAGGAGCAGGCCAACCTCTACAAGAACGCCGAGCTCGTATGGGCCCAGGAGGAACACAAGAACCAGGGCTGCTGGACCTATGTGCAGCCCCGCTTCCTCACCGCCCTCAACCACAGCCGCGACATCAGGTAGGTGCCAGGGCTAGAACACTAAGCGGTCACCGAATCCCACCCACTCGAGACTGAGTCCGCGCCTCAGCCTCATCCTTTTCCCTCAGGCTACGTATCTTCTGCAGTCTCTTTGTTTATCTCTGTCCCTTTGGAGTGAAGTGCACCCACTACTCTCACCGTGCACTGTATCTGTTATTTACTTTGATTCTTTCAATATCTTTCTCTCCTTTGCTATTATTTCACTCTATTTTTGCATTAACCCAACCATTATTTTACTGGACTATCTTTTTATTTATCGAAGCTATCGCTATCTTTTAGTTGTCAAGGACGTATGACGCTTGATTGCTGAGTAAAATAACTCAAATATAAAATTTATTGGCTTAATCTTACATTTTAAAATAGATCTCAAAGCTATGCTCATTTTCAAAGCCTAAATACTAGTAATGATACTAGTAAAATCAATGAATTTGTAATAAAAATTCCTTCTTATATTTAATTGCCTCCAACAATATGCTAACGTCATACGGCTTTGGCTTAATTTAATTGAACTTAGAGCTTCCTATCACCCCTCATCATGCCTCCTAGCTGCTACCGCCTATCTATATATATATCTCTCTCAATATCTCTCCCTAAGTAGCTAGACTTAGCCCCTAGACAAGTGATAAAAACAACAACACTTCCACACAAAAACACATTGAACGGATATCCGCATTGAGTTATCTTTTATTCTGTTTTGGATGAGCATGTCCAGGCACCGCAAAAGAAAACCAAACCAACATTGTTGTCACCTCGAAACCTATAAATTCGATCACTGAAAATTCTCCAAGCGATTCCATCAGCAAATTGGCTTAATCATCCATTAGATACAATCATCCTGTTCATTTTACTTGGCATGGCTTCTTATTTTTGATTTTGTTTAACCCCCGATGCCCTCGTTAAGTTGTATCTTTCTTTACTAATCGAAACTTGTGCAAGACGATGAGCAAATACCAGTTTTTTGTTATTCTGACAACCAAACCCCTTGATCCCAGTCCCATTCGTTGTGTAAATATGTGACGAGCAATTGGCGGAACTCAAGAAAAGAACAAAAATTGCGACAAATTCGAAACAACCCAAGAAATCGAAAAAAAAAAAACCAAACAAAAACAAATCCTCTCTCTTTCTCTCTCGTTTTCTCTCTGTGTATGTGTTATTGTTACAGCCAAAGCGATGAGCAATCCTCCTCCAATACAACCACCAATACTACTACCACTAATGATCATACTAATCACGAATCCGACTCCGATTCCGATCAAAAATCAAAACCCTGGCTAAGCCGCATGTTCGCCTCCTCGAACGCGAAGGGCGATCCTACGGATCCTGCTGCGGCGGCGGCCCAGAGTGGCGAGTTTAATGCCGCCAAGCACTTTGACCTAAAGAACGTACGACACGATTTCAATAGGCCCGCGGGCATCGCGGCCGCTCCCGGAACGCGTAAGGCCAAGTCCGGACGCAAAATTAGGTGAGAGGACCACCAGGAACACACAGCTAGCTAAGCCACGATGCTGCCCGCGATCAAATACAATCTATATATCTACAATTAATCTATCTAATCAACCTATCTATCTACTACTACTATCTGCAAATATAACTACTATCCTCGGAGCGATCCAAATTAATACTCTCAGTTCCGTTAACTCCTCATTTGTCTCGTTTCCGTTTCCGTTTCTGTTTCTGTTTTCGTTTCCTTTTCCTCGATTGCTGATTACTGACTTCTGTTGTTCGGCATGATGTTTGTTATACCCTTCCCGAAAAAATAATGAAACAACACACTAAAAACTACTTACTACTCTAACTCTACTTTATCCAGCCTCGAACTTAACTATATCTTAACCTCTGACTACCTACTGTCTTACTTTACAGTTCAGAACTAAGCACGCGCGTTTCGAATTTGAGTTTTGAGTTTGATTTTGATAAGTTCCCCGCTCCCATTCCTTGGCCGTTCGCAAGTTCCTTGTTGTAAAAGAGATAACCACAGTTAACCCCGACATATGTATTGATCCAATCTAACCCAAGTCGTCGTCCTGTCCACCTTGTTTTGTATGTTTTGTCCAAAGTGTTGTATAAACCACACAACAAACATACTATATACACTCCTGCCCACAATTATACGACACCCTCAAAATTTTTGTTTCGACCCTCGTAGGAAAGTGGCAAAGAGTAATACAATAAAATAAAGTATACAGGATGAAAGCTTAATGAATTCTGCTTAAAAAATGATTTTCTTATCACTGATTGGATCTTGCGTTTTCAAGTAGCGGTCAAAGAAGCAAAAAAGTCTGAATTTTGCCATGCTTGAAACTGTATCAAAGCTATACGACATATTTGATTTTTTGCAGTTGGAGAGAAAAGTTTGGCTTCCAATATTTTTTTTTATATTTCTGTTAATAATTTATTGAATTTGGTATAAAATGCCGCGTGAACGATTGTTATCCGACGAGGAAAAGGGAAGGATTAAAGCTTACAGTAATGCTAGCTTTAATGTGAGTGAAATGTCTCGGAAAATTGGTCGAACACGTTGTGTTATCACCAAATTTTTGAATAATTCGAATGAATATGGCGTAAAGCATTGTTTAGGAAGAAAACCCAAGTTGTCTGACCGCTATAAACGTCGTATAATAGCCAGAGCTAGCAGTTCATTTGCTACGTGCTCCACACTTGCCGCAAGTTGCAGTAACCCTGTGTCACGAATGACTGTTTGGCGGACGCTGCAATCATCGGAATGCATTGTCAGAGGAGTCTTTAAGAAGGCTTCCTTCTTAAAGCCGCGCCACAAAGCAGCCCGACTTCAATTTACAGAAAAAAACTTCCAGAGAAACTGGGCATCGGTATGCAATTTTTACTTTTTTTTTTAAATATTCCGTTTTTTAAATATTGATCGTTTAGATCATTTTTTCTAATGAAAAAAGTTTAATCTGGACGGCCCACATGGGTTTCGGTACTACTGGAGGGATTTACGTAAGGATTCACTTATGTTTTCCAAACGCAAAATCGGAGGCGGATCCTCAATGGTTTGGGGAGCCTTTCATGCGCATGGAACGCTTGACCTTTGCTTCACAAGCTCAAGTATGAACAGTGGAGATTACAAAAAAGTATTGGGGGATCGTCTTCTGCCATTTTTGGAAGAAAATACGGAAAGAGATCTTATTTTTATGCAAGATTGTGCATCAATTCACAAAAGTAGAGAGACCCAGTGCTTCTTAAATGATCACCATATAGATGTTTTGGATTGGCCAGCGTGCTCCCCTGACCTAAATCAAATAAAAAACATTTGGGGTATTTTAACCAGGCGAGTTTACGCCAATAACAACAAATTTCAGAGTGTTGAAGGCCTCAAAAATGAAATTTTGACTTAATGGTCCCTTTTAGACCAAAATATACTTAAAAATTTAATTAACTCAATGCCTAAGAGACTTTTTGAAGTAGCAAAGGCTTAAGGTGGTTCAGTAAATTATTAAATATTTTTTACATACTGTTAAAAAAATATAATATTATCTAAACCTACCAAATCAACATGTGTCGTATAGCTTTGATACAGTTTCAAGCATGGCAAAATTCAGACTTTTTTGCTTCTTTGACCGCTACTTGAAAACGCAAGATCCAATCAGTGATAAGAAAATCATTTTTTAAGCAGAATTCATTAAGCTTTCATCCTGTATACTTTATTTTATTGTATTACTCTTTGCCACTTTCCTACAAGGGTCGAAACAAAAATTTTGAGGGTGTCGTATAATTGTGGGCAGGAGTGTAGAAACTTGAAGACGCTTTTAGGCAAACATTTCATACATATATTTTACCAGGCAGTTTGCTGTATGATCGAGACTTGAGAATTTATGGTAACAATCCTAAGGATTAATAAGAAAATATAAACAAGGGCAGCAAGGGAATGCTTCTTTCCAGGAGTCCATTTAAATGTTTGGGTTCGGTGTGGTTTCCCTTTAAGTTCCCGCCTCGCCCTAAGATCTCTTTTCATTTCTAATAAACTAGATCTAATACCCTGCGCTTGCCTAACCCCTCATTTCATTGAACATTTGCCATTTGCCCTAAGTGTGCTAAAACCCAAGAAAAACTAGTTTAAAGACTAAAGACTAGGGCACGTGTCACTAACCCAATGAATAAATCAGCACCACTAAGGATTCCCAGCTAATCTGTTCTTCTTTAACTATCCGCAGCTATGTTGGACGCGCTTGCGGAGCCTCCACCGCCACCGGATCCAAGGCACAGCACATCCGGGAGCTGAACGCTCTGCTGAACGACGCGATTTTGACCTAAGGAGCAGGATGTGTAGATTTGATAGTGATGCAATGGAGGAGTAGCAGGAGTAACAGATGGAGTTGAATATTAATTACGATTATATTTTGTATTGAAACGTATGCAGACTCTTTGATACGATTTTTTGCTGACGAAATTGTTAAGAGCATATATTGTGTGTGAAAGTAATGGAATGTTAAATATTAGTTTAGTGAAATTACAAGAGCAAACAGCAAGCAACCAAGTAACAAAAATACAAATAACACGAAATGTATAGTGTTTAGAAAGCAATCCAACTTACAGCAAGTCTTTAATGCAACCTAAAGAGCCAAGGGATGTAGTAAATAGCCAAGCGACTCTATGCGAAGAGTGAGGAGAGGAGCCCGCATAGGGGGTCGATCAGCGTACTTTTTGGAATGAATAAAACCCTTTCTAATTTTATTTCTTACTCCTATGTTTAATATTTATTTTATTGTATTATATATAATTAAACTATCTCAAGCCGAGCGAATGAGCTCTTGACAACTTTGATCGGTCGCAGGCCCAGAAATCATTTAGTCTTTTTTGTTTGCCTAAGTTACACACTTTTGTTTAATTAAATAAATGAATGAAAGAGTATAAAACTTAACAGAGCTGTGCTTTAGTTCGCGTTGCCGAGGAACGAGGCACTATCAGGGATATAGATCGAACTACACTTTGGATTTTCGGCAGAGCACGTATTATTCTTTTTGGAAAACCCTTTTGGAGCGAGCATCTAAATGCAGCTAAAACGCTTTAATTGTTTTTGAACCACGGAGAACGTCCAATCAGGACCCTCGAAATATTTACAAAAATCAAAGAAATATATATTTAAAATTAACATTGCACTTTGTCTCGCACCAATATAAAATATTGAACTGTAGAGTGATAAAGCTATGGGAAACCCAGGCACTAAGGCCTATGTTTCCAAGAAAACCAAACTATTTTACAAAACGAACGAGAGAGAGATAGTATGTGTGTGCGACACTGTCGAAAATCTAACCTTAACTCTACATTTTAATGTTACTAACAAAAGATAATTCACAACTTTGCACCAAGTAAGTAAGTAGAATGTTTAAATCAAATATTATGCAAGGCAAACAAACAGTTTTCGAGAGCTCGAAAGAGGAGAGTTTGGAAATTACAAAATGTAAAATGTGGGGGGTCGAACACGATATAAAAAGAAATATACAATTTACTATATAAAGCATGGCAAAAGGAAAATGTTTTTTTATTTAAACATGGAAAGTGGGAAACCTTTTAAGGCTTATAGTCGGCGGACAACCAGTTTCTATTTTAATTTTTCTCCTTTTTTTTTGCACGCAGACTCTGGCTAGATTTTCTACAGGAAGTGGAAAGACTGGACTTGGGCATTTTCCATTTTCACTGCTCCATCATTCTATGCGCACTTTCACATGCTATCTTGCGAGCTGAAGCAAAGATCTTCCTGTCCAGACAACTCTTGGACAGGCACAAATTGGGCAGGTAAAGTGCTCACTTTGGTCAATTTCCACGCAGCTGGTCGTGTGTGTTCTCCTCGTCTCCTTGCCGCTCTCAGCCCATCTCATCGAACATCTTCGGCTGAGTTTTGGTTTTGCCTCGATTTGCCTTACTTTCTAATGTTGACAGCATATTTTCCTGTCCCCTTTGGGAGGAGGAGAATCCCTTTCTTCGGGGCTTCTCTTCTCCGATTTCAGGTAATTGCGCCAAGTGTATCAGAAGCGGCCAAGACGTGTGTGGAATTCTTTATTATATTATCTGTTGACTCAAGTATTTTGCGTTTTTATGGACGTATCTCTGCCAAAAAAGTACCACAACAAGAAATGCGGAAGCTTGTAGTTTAGACACCGAAGGGTTAAACGCCCTTTATTTAATTTACATCATTTTTAATTTAATATTTATTTATATTAATATTCATTTTATTAATATATCATTTTTATTTAATTGTGCGGGATTTACTAGAGGGAGTTTAATTTTAAATATATTTCTTTATTTGAAAATTTGTCTATTGTGATACATTTATTTTTTTTATGAACTTAAGTACTTAAGTTATTAAAAGTGGAAAAATGTAAATATTCCTACAGAATTACATTTGTTTACATTATTTGTATGTCTAAATCTTTCTATAAATGAGACTTCCTAAAGTTTTTCTCTCTTTAATTGCCTATATTTTTTATATATTTTATTAATAAGTTGTCAAGTTTAGATTCGAATAAACAAATACGAAATTGGAAAGTTTTCTAGTGTAAGTTTTTATTTGGTTAAAACCGATATTTTCTCGAACTTAACCTTTTCTTTAAGAACTGCTTTGCACAGTAAGCCCGACCTTTGTAAGGGTATAAAACCTCTGGAAAGACTCCACGAAGAGCACACAAACCTGGAATTGGGGACAGCCGTCGTTAACCGCTATGAGCAGACGCAGAGCGCTCTGCTCCGTGCCTGAAAGCTCCCTGTGCTCCAACTTAAACGACCCGAACTGTTTCTCCACAGCCTTCGGGCGTCGTGACCCGACCCGGCGGCACTCGGCCAAAGCTCCCGAGCGCAGAGATCGTGGATCGGAATCGGATCGGCAGCGACTATAGCCCCATTGTTATTGCCGCACTCTCGCACGCTCTCTCTCCCCGATCCCCAATCCCCGATCCGGCGCTATCAGTCTCCGGTCTCCGTTCTCCGGTCTCGGGTTTCCGTCACAGTCTCAGTCCAGCGATCAAACTCTTACGAGCTCCATTAGCGCGCGGTTCCCCGACTAATTGTTATCGAGACCAAAAGCCTGTGATTGATCGCCGAGCCAGTGCTGCAACTTGCGATTGAGTGGAAAATCTGAGAAAAGTAATTGCAAAAGTAAAAGTGGAAAATGAGAAAACGAGAAAAATGTGAAGAGTGAAATATTTGTGTGGCAAAGCAAGTGACCGGGCGGAGTACCAGGTCCAAGTCCCAGCAGCTTCTTCTGCCCGGGCAGGGGCACAATGGATTCGCCACTCACAAAGCATAGATAAAGTGATAATACCCCGAAGGCCGATTCGTATATGAAAGCGTGGAAGATAAAGCCGTCGGGTCATTACTTATATAACAACTGAACGACAAGTGAATTAGCATAAAAATGGAATGTGTGAAAACCGAAAACTGATTGATTTAAAGCTCCCATAAAACTGGCACTTTGGATGCAGATATCGGATTCGGATTTAAAAATAATAAATACACAATAAACGGCCTCAAAATGTAAGTAGAGAGGGAAACAATAAAAGTGATAAGACCAATGCAATTGCAATTCTCGAATATCAATACGAATGCCTGCTCCACTGATAAATGGTGTCACTTATCGGCAGTTTTCTTGGAAAAAATAATAATAAAGTCCCCATAAGTAATGTGTATACATGTGTGGAGCTGTTCTTCGCAGCTCCAAAATCTTTATTTTTATTACACTTCTCGATCTCCCCGATGTTGTGTGTGTGTGTTTCTACGCCCTTCTTTGCCAATTTACGACTCCGGTTGCCGTGCAGTTAGAAAGCTGCCAAAAGCAAATAAAGGTCGGGCTTTACTCTCTTTGAAAGTTGTTTATCCGCGGGATTGGGTCTGGGATTGAGATTGAGTGAAGTAGGGTCTAAAAAGTGAAAGACGATTGATTAATGTCGTGATGGAACTACGTTCTACGGGCTAGGGATCACTCATTTCTTCACTGCCCGCATGATGAGACAAGTTATGAACTTCATTATGATATTAAACGTATAAAAATGCTGTCTAAGTATAGTTTTGAGATCATGTCTATCAGAACTTTCTTCGTTGCCTATATAAACTAAACTGATTTAAGCAATCTTTATTTCTAAAATCTATATAGTAACTTCCTATATGTATTTCTTCAATTGATAAGAAAGTTTATTTATTTCATAGCGAGAATTGCTTTTATTTTGATATTGAGTAATTGAAGACTTGTTGTGGCACTTGAAATAAACTGCACCAACACTAACTGATTAATCATTAATTAACATAAAACTGTGATGTTGTGATTTGTCTAATTTAAAGAACATAGACAGACAAGAGTCTGCTAGGCTCCCAAATATATTTTTTAGGGTCACATACAAGATCAATTTCATAGAATTTCAATAAGATTTTGTAAGGTATTCTTAAAATATTTTTGAATCGAAAAAAAACCTCAGATGGGTGGCTCTTTTTCCCGTGTCTCGGTAATTTCCCAACTAAAACCTACCTTGTATTTATTCAGACCCAGAGCCTAGCCTTTGCTTGCTTACGGATTTAATGGTTTCAGTGCCAGCTGGAGTTCCAATTTCGATTTCATTGCTACTCCAAGTCGGCGACTACACCGTTACAATTACAACAATTTCTTCCGGCCTCATTAAAAGGCAAATACGAGTTTATGAGCACACACGACGGTGAAGAGTGTAATTCTGCAATCCGTGTTTTGATTCGAGTGAAGTGGATGCCAGTGGACTGACCTGGTCATGGCTTCCGTTTCGCTTTTGTCGCCGCAGAAGAAATCACCATAATAACTCTGTTAGTTATGCAGTCGGCAAATTATATGCTCTGCGAGATTACAGCTCCACTTTCCATTTTCATTCACATGATCTCAGCGCGGTGACCATCTTGAGATCAGCTTCTTTGCATAACAATCATCGGATGCCAAGTGCTGGCCATATAATTAGAGCCCACGCCCACGTCCACGCCACACGAAATTGTGCCGCGTGGGGGCAACAAATTGTATCTCGCAGATACAACTAGATGCTGATACACTCATAATTGCAATAATTTGTAGGTGCAGCTTACAGCCGTTGACAACCCTGGTCGGAATTAGCCAGAGTCTCGCCGGGGACTTTTCCCTGTGGCATTCCTCAGCCAAGACCGTGACTCATGGCCCAAAAGCGGGGCTGATGCTGGTCAAAACCTGTAGACTGAGCTGCACAAAAGTCCACTTACTCACGTGGCCAGATAAGCACCGGGAAAAAAGTTTCCTAAATAAGTTGGTAAAACCTTTTTCTTACCGAAATGAAATATTGGTCATAGAAAATTTCGTTGAGTAATATATAAAATATATATAATACTAACGAAATCACTTAAAAACCCTTAAAAAAGTAACCCAAAGAATGTTGGGTGGTAATATATTTTCAATTCGTTACCTAACACACAAAAAGGATTATTTTGCGACACTTTTTAAAGGGGTTTCAGGAACCTAGTTATTACTTTTTCTGATTTCACAAATTAATTGTAATTTGTAGTAAAAAGAGTCTCATTCAATCCTATCTCCATTTTTTTGCCCAGTGCAGATGCCTTTGGCCAGTTGCTTGGCGAATGCTTTCGTCGTGCCAGCCAATGAACTTCGCTCGAGTAGCTCCGACATCAGCAGATTTTGCTGCAAAAAATGCATAAAGTATATATATTGAAGTTTAGCGAAACAACGCAATGGGAGAAGCAAACACGTCATTGTCGTCATCGCTGACATACTTGGTGACATTTTCAATGTGAAAACTGCATCGTAAATTATGTTGGTCATCGATCGATCGAACGATCGCTGATCGTCGAGTGCCAGTCGATTCCAGCAGCAGCAGGTTCTTTTCGGGTCCGAATCTGCTTGCCAACTTTATTTTATTTTATTTTTGGCAATGTGAAATTCCCCCAATTGGTATTCGCTCGGCATTTGGCCATAATCGCAGGTCGTGAGACAATCGTTTCGCAGTCAATATCTTTTCGTGGCATGTCAAGCATTCTACATGAGAAATAGTTCAATGCTGGTTAAATGGTGTCACCTTAAATAAGTGTGGGCGACATTTAAAAGAGGTTATAGACACGAAATAGTAAGCCAAAGTGAGATTTGGCCTAGAGAGTTCGTTGATCGAGAGATGAGACATCACTTGCCCATGAATAAGTGATAATAAATAACTGGTTTGCAGAGATGGGGAGAAAGAAGTCCGAATGAGATGAAACCGCAAGCAAAGATTTTGTAAACAAAATTCACAAATTTCTATAAAATGAACGGATATTTTAATGGTATCATCATCTTTGAAACTATATTAATATAAATATATGTAGAATTCTACTTAAAGAAGATGATTAAAAACTAAATAAATAGGGCAGCATTTAACTTACTTTAAGAATTTCTTGTTAATTGTTCTTAGTGTTTTTTCGGTTAAAGTAACAATTTTTTTACTAAGAATCCATGTACACTATAATATTTCTCCTGATAAATTTACTCCTCTATAAATACCCTCGTTGCTTTCAGATATCCATCCAAACTGATTCAATGCATATTCCCAATAGACTATTTTTGCAACGCAGTTGCTACTTTCCCATTTGCAGCTAAACTAAAAATATATACATATTTCTGTTCTCCGATATGGGGACTTTTCTTTCTTTACTGATTAAACACGATTCCAAGCAACCGGCCACGACCAACGACTGGCCGCTGATCGTACGTGGTTACGATTTAATTCTAAACAAATCACGTTTTGGGGCTGGGATGGGGAGGCAAATGTCCGAAAACCCGAAGACCCCTGCCAAGGCCATCTAATCCGCGTGTTGTCTTCAGCTTATTACCATTTTTTCACACCTTTTAGCTGACTTTTTCCTTGGTTTTTCTAGCATGAAACGGTGGCATGCAACAGGCGACAGTTGATGACAGTTGGAAAGTGCTCATATATTTAGTTTTCGCGCCCAGATTTCATCTCAAATCTACGCGGCTCTCTCTCTTTCTGGCCAGACAGTTGTACAATAAATTAAATAGACCAAAAAATGAAGGAAATACAGAAGAAGAAGTGGAGATTTCGTCAGCTGAAATGGTAACGATAATTAAAGTTTTGCATTACCCCAGCTGGCGGTGATTAATGGGCATTGTTTCGCATACGCCCCGTTGCCCCAGCCCGACACCGCCCAGGAAAAAACTACAGAAAAACTACTACAAGCTGAAATTAAAATGAAAACGAAATCAGGCGAAGGAAAATCAGCCACTTAATGCAAATTACAGAGACAGATACAAAGATGCGGAGATACAGCGGCAAGTGTGTCTGCTATGGAAATGAAGTTGCCACATGTGGTGCCTCCGCCTCATAAACAGTAACAGTCCCAGATCCCAGATCGTAGGCACACCACCTCGACGCAGATGATAATGATGATGATGATCCGCTCAAGTACAAAGCGGTTGCGCTGACAAGCCCATGTTTGGGCGTTGAGTTCGTTTTTTAAGCTCTTTTTATGCACTCACTCCACTTGCTGTTTTCGCATTGCATTGAATGGAAGTCGCAATGGAAATGAAAAATGAAAATGAAAAGGAAAACGAAAACCAGGTTTGCAGGTCGCTCAGATTTTTGAGTTTTTCGTGCGCGCCAAAACTTTGCGAAATGCTAAAATTCCTTTTAACTCTCTGGGCCACTTCCACATATTTCACTGTGGGCTTTTTTAACCCCTAATAAGTCGTGGGAATTTGCTAAATATAAAAACCTCAAAATCGTCTCAGACATGTCTAAATAAAGAATTACTTTTAAAAGTAGTTTCGAAATCTTGCAGAAATAGGTTTAATAACTAATTGTTAAATAAATTAATTAAAATTAATATTAGGGTTAAATTTATATATCCTTAGATTTCTACTTGAATGCAATACTGTATTATTTTTCAAAACTTATATACTTTGAAATAGATTTGTATATCAGAAGAAATATTCAAAATGATTCAAAGTAATATTTGATATTTAAGTCACCGAATTTGTTTAATTTCCAAATTGCTATCAATTGTTTATATATAATATTTAAGAGTGTTTCTTATATATGATTTTCATATTTTGATTTCAAATTCAGATTTTATAAACTTGCTTACTATAATATATTTTCTATAATGCTCATTTTAATACTGTTAATTTATGACAAATAAGTTTATGAAGTGCAGCTAAAGATTTTGCTTGATATCACTTCTAACACAAGGTAATTATCTTAGAAAATATTTTTTAATCTTAACCGATTTTAAAAATTAGGAATTCACAATAAATACATTTAAAAATAAGTGGGTTTTTTCTCCCAGAAAATTTGTGTTTGTTTATTGAGGCAAATATTTAAGTGGGCCACAAAGGGTTAAGCTGTTAATGTCTGTTAACAGCGATGAATGGTCACCCCATTCTCAGGCCATCCCACTCGCACACGCACACACCAGTTAACAGCCGTTAAAGATTTGACGTGTTTTTGCTCTGCCGCAGCGCTGCTTGTAGATTGTGTTTTGTTTATCTGCCTTTGTTTACTTTTTTTGTGTTTCTTTTTTTGCTTTTTGCTGTTGCCAGTGGGTTTGAGTTTCGGTTTCTGTTTTTGTTCCGTCTCTTTTGAACTTGGACAAGAACTGGTATTGAATTTCGAAATCGAACTCGAACCCGAACCCGAAGCTGACATCTGTTGGTCTTCGTGCTGATTGATTGAACGATTGAAAGACGCTGGCGGGCGTGCAGTCTCCGAAGAATCACGCGTTCTTCTGGCTCCCAAAACCTGTTTCCGCTTCCCAGGCGCCTCAATGGGTGATTTATCTCGGATCTCTGATCTCGGCATCGACATCGGCAGACTCTGCAGAAAGCTGCCAAATCAATTAGAGGCGCTGCGACTTAATTAAAATTTGTTTGCCTAATTAAAGGCCACCATCATTTTCACAAGTCAATGTGAACGAACGCGCACAAGCGATTCTTTGTGGCCGCTTCTTCTGGCTTCGCTTAGAGCTCCAACTTCAGCTTCAGTTCTCTGCTTTTGTGGGTCGCATGCCTCTGGAGAAATGCATTTTGCAGTCGAGGAAAAGGAAAATAAAACCGAAACAGAACAAGAAAGAGTAAGAGAAACAGACACAGAAACAGAAACAGACACAGAATCAGAACAAAATGCAGCGCCAAAAGCCAATGCACAAGAATGCGAGACAAACTCCAACCATCCAAGATGCACGATCTTCGACTAAAGTTGCAGCACACTGTGAAAAACTTTAATTTTTAGACTTCATTTAGTATTTATTAATATTTTTTGTTTGAGTTGATAGGTGATCTTAAAACATAAAGAAACAACATTTGATTAATTCGATAGTTTTACAACAAATATTTTTATTTCGGATAAATATAGTGATATTAAAGCATTTCTTAACATGAACTTCGTAGTTGCTTTTATAAATAAATTTTAGAGCTTATAAAAAATACTACTACTATAATTATTTATTCGTATTTATTTGTTGTACAAATTAAACTTAATTACCTGAAGTTGGGTTTAATCTATCAAATTTAGTTGCCTAACAGCTTAATATAAAATATATATGTATATAAATCTACATTGAAATAATGTAGACAATAGACGTTGAAAGAAGCTTAAAAATACCATAAAATCAAATTTAGTGGGTAATTTAATTATTTATTTTTATTTTAATAAAAAAAGCAATTCCTTATTGAAAGTGGGGACAAAACCCACTATACATTTTTGTAATGCTTGGACATTCAGTTAAGATTCGGAATGTTTTAGCTTTTCCCTGGTAAATCATTGCAGAAAAGTGTAGTTTTTTTCAGTGCAATAACAGCTTTAGGAATAGCAGCAGCAACGGCAATATCAGTAGGAGCAGCATAAGCTGCGACAGCGACGTCAACGGCAATCGACAGCGGCAATCGGCAGAGCTGCTGGCAGCGGCAGCAACAGCGACGACAGCAGCAATGCCAATAGCAGCAGCAACACTCGCAGCAGCAGCAGCAGCAGCAGCAACGCAAACAGCAACAGCAACGTCGACGGCGGCAGCAACTCACGTCAGTTGCTTTGCGGTCGTCGTTCGTTGGAGACGTTTGGAGTTGCTCAGTGGCTTAGTTCCTCGGTGACTCGGTCGGTCTCTCGGGATTATTTCACATATTTCCCTTTGGCACTCCTCGGCGCGTGTTATTCAGTGTTTTGTTTGTGTTCCCAGCTCGCGTTGCCCCTACAAATATTTGAAATAGCGCGCAATGGCCGCTGGCAGTGTGCAGAATTGAATCCGGAACCGATATCTCGGGTACTCCGTCTCCGGATTCCGGAATTGTGCAAGTTCTACGGGGCCAGAGTGAAATGAAAGCTGGCAAAAGTGAAACGCCCACAAGAAAATCGGCGAGGTGCTGTTGCTGCTGCTCTTGAAAGAATCTAGCCAAACCACTTGGCCAATTCCACATACATACACGACACACGCTCACACCCGGCCAACAAATTGGTAGAAGCGAAATTTCACCCAAGAACAGGCTCCAAAATCTTCGTTAGCCTGGCTAAAACTTCGATTTCCGTTGGGATTATATCCAGCTATCTCTAGCTTTTGATGGTAATTAAAAGAATTTAATGTTCTTAGATGGATTTTAGATTAAAATCTATGGGTTATGGCGAGAATTTCAAGTTTCTTGAAAGGCAGCTTAAGTTGTGGATCAAAATTGATTAGAAAAAGTATTAAGACTGAAAATTGGAATTTGATCTCTTAGATGTAAAAATAATCGAAACAAAGTCTTATTCTAAGACATTTTTAAGATGGTATGATTCTGAGATTCCATTGGGAATAGCTTTTATTTGACTTAAAATATTAATATACTTTTTATTGGTTAAATGTTAGGAAACTATGTTTTTTTTTTTGAGAATCCATTAATACATTTAATACGAGACTAACTCTTCAATAATTCTATAAAATCTGCTTTAGAATGTGGGTAATAAAGCTTGTAGATTTCAATTAATATTCGATTAATATCGATTAATATTTACATTTTTGTAACATTTAAAGTTTTTTCTCATTAATGTTTATTCAAACCCTAATTGTTGTTTCTTGTGTGCTGTGAGAGTATTTGAAAATCCATAAAACCCATAATTTTTCACCCGACTTTAACAACTTTTGCTGGCAATTAAACGAAATCATAATTTTACGCTTGCTTTTTAGCGAATTTCTTCCATGACTTAACCGTAAACTCGGCTGACTTTTGTCGCCGTTTTGCTTCGCACACACACACGGCACTTGGATTGGCCTCCGAACTGACCTCTGCGGTGGCTTCAGCGGCTTTTCGAGACTTCCACGACTCAACGGCTCGCAGCATGTCTTGCCGGATTCCCCGCTTACGGTTTCAAGAATTACGGTTAAGAATCCGCCGTGTGTGTGCGAGCATTTTCCGCTGCCATGTTTCTGTGCTGTTCGGGGTTCCATTAGCTTCACTTTGCCAATGTTGCACGCTAATTATACGCCTCTGTGCCTTACGCGGCTATAGCCAGACTTAGTCGCGACTCAGAGTCGGAGGTAGACTTAGACTCGGGCTCAGACTCAAAAAGAACAGGGAGAAACAGGGGGTGTGATTATAAAAGCATTACTTAAACGATGATTAAGCTTTATCTTTGTATGAAGTTTGGTTTATATTTTCTGGGTATGTATTTTAGCTGAAAATTTGTATTAACGGAGCACAAATCTTTGAAGGAACTTGCTGAATTTGGAGTTAATAACTTCTCTCTGTTATTTCTTCAAGTGTAACTATAGTCTAAGCCTCAGCTTGGAGTCTAGCTCTGGTTGCGGTTCTTTGGCTCTGAGGCGACGGAGCTTGGAATGCAGTTAATGCTCGTTTGCATGCACAAGTAACAGCTGCCTCTCTGCGCTCAATAACTGCCCCCAAACCGATTCTATCAAATTTCCCCCGATTTGCCACCCGATAAGCCCCTGACTCATGCTGTAATCGGGCGAGTGATAAGCAGCTTGCCATAAATATACAGAAATTGTGCCACTCGAGCTGTGCATCAATTTAACAAATTCAATTTAACTTGCATCCCAGCCCAGGCCGGAGAGCAACAAAGCATGAATAATGCAAGTATACATATTATATGGTAAATAGGAACTACCCTTGGAGAGGTGGTGGAAAAAAACTACTTGTGTATCGACCCATCGACTTTGTTTACCATATATAAAGCATACGCAGCGTGGCCCGATGGGGTGTATTAACGCTTAGGGGTTGCTCGCGGCTAGCTTCCAGTTAGACCTTTCAGTTGGCTAAGGGCTGCACGGGCTGTTTGTCACGGCAACGTGGCCAAAACAAAACAAAGGGGTTAGTCTGTGGTCTAGACCAAAAAAAACGGTGGCCAGTCAACAATATTTGGCCAGTCGAAGGTCCTTGTGTCCCCAGCGAGTGTGTGTGTCCGCGTTGATGTAAACCCCGAACCAAGAGAACTGTGCAACCTTGGGAGTAAGACCAGAATTATTTCACATTTTTCACACACTTCATTGGCCGTCGACAGCATCACTAAATCAAAGTCCAGACAGTTCATTAGCTCTCAAAAAACAAACAGCAAATCACTCCGAAAAAAAGAAAAGTAAACTTTCACATTTCTAATGGCGGCTTTTGTTTCTTTTTTCTTGTGTTTTCTGTTCAGCTGAACGCTATGCAAAATGGCAATAAATTTTCCTTGATTTAATTTCTCGAAATTAAAATATTTCTTTCTGCGTTCAGATTATTTCATTCCATCTGCCATCGTCTTCCGCATTCAGAGAGCCAAGATTAGTGGCCTGCGTGTCTAATCTGCGGATTCTTGGCTCAAAGTCAGCTGGGGCATTATCACTTTCACTCCACCTCAGTGCCTGGAAAAGCTCTCTTTTCTTTCCGCGCCCTCGGAAATTATGCCCAGTTCATTGTGATAAGTCAAACAATAAAAGAAATCAAACAAAACGCATCCGTTTTGAAAGCCATTTGCATGCCTATAGATATATGTAGGTATTGAGATATATATAGGTTTAACTTCATAATAAATGTGAGGCAGGTGCAGCAGCTGCAGCTACGGCTTAGCCTAAAAAACTGCAGCTCATCAAGTTTCTTTTTTATTATTTCGCCTTTTCTTCGGCTCGAGATGAGGCTGATTTTTGTATTGTCGAGGTGTCTCTCGTCTCGCTGTCAATTGTTTACATTTTCCTTTTCGGTATTTTAGCCGCGACTGAGTCTGAGGCTGCTTAATATGCAAAACATTTTTATTGACCAGGCCAAAAAGCAGTTGACCGCCTCACGGCTGGAATGGCCTTAGAGTCCGCTCTCTATAAAAGGCATTGGAATTATCATTCTGTGGCGGCTGAAACTGAAATTTGAAGTATTTATGGCTCATTGGGGGATATTCTGGCGGATTCTTTGATAATTGATTAGATAAATAATTCAATTAAAATTAAAATTAAGCAAATTAAACTGTGGAAATTATAATTATATTAAAAATAAGATTTTTATAAAGTTTTCCTTTTGGAATGGTTCTTTGTAGAAATGTTTCCTAAGAGTTTTGTTACTTAATTGGTTAAAACTCTTCTAATTTATTCCCAGAAAAATCTTAAAATATTATTTAATCAATTGTTATTTCAATTATCATTTTCCTAATTGTCTTGGAAACAATTATCATTGCTCACAGTACAAATCTTCACTAATTGATTTGTCAAAATAATAATTGCGTTTCATAAGTAATAAATCATTTGGTGGCCTTCCTCAATTAAATCTCTAAAATATCCGAAAAATATGCTGCAGAGTTGCCAGTTGGCATGGCTTCCCCTTGGAATTCCCCATTTTGGCGGCCAGTTTGCTTTCCGCCTTGCAATTGACAAATAATCACCAATAAAAAATTCCATTCAAACCAAACAAGACATTTTATGTAAACACGCTTTTTCGCCAACATTTCCTTTAATACACAAAATATGCTCAGCGAAGGAGGTTTGCGTAATCAGCAGTTTTAGCTTCTTTATTTACATTGGCCCCGGATCGTGCGTATATAATATTTTTGCTCGTTCAAAAGCCTTTCTGCAATGGCAAATAAAAATTAACTTTGTTATTCTTGCCGCGTGCGAAGTAGCAAAAAGAGTGACAACTAGAAACAACATATGGTTATACCTGGCCATATATCCAAGCAAATAGGTACATACAAAGAGCAAAAGGGGACAAAAATATTGTATGGGAAAGAGATGAAGATGAAGGCGGCTAACGAACTGACTGAAAGCAGCTTAAGACCATTTTACGATACCTCAGAAGAAATTGTTTTCGCCGACGCTCCAGTCGCTCGCTCGCTCGCTCGCCTTTATGTAATCGCTCATTATAATTGGCATTTGTCTGTGACAAAGACACGTGAACGGGCGGTGAATAATTGTCAGGTGCGAGGAGGCGGTAAGACAATATTGTGGGCCTCGGTTTGTGCAATGCCATATCGTCACATAGCCCACATCGATCGCCCGGCGATAAGCCAGCCAGGGCGCATTCATACCGCATCAAGCATACGCAACGTTGTACGTAGCATGCGGTTGCCGTGATTTCTCACTCGGCGAGTGCGACTTCCTTGAGGCGACAGTTTTGTAATATATACATACATGCACAACAAGTAGCCAGTTTGGGCAATCTAATGGGCCATGAGTCAAAAGTCGAAAAGAGGCTTAAAATACCTGCGCAGATTATACGATTTTTAAGGAGCTTTGCCTTCGCAGATAGTTTTACTTGTGGAAATTGTTCAGGGAAAAGAACACATCAAACTGTTTAAATACAATTGGTTTTGCCTCTTGATTTTTATATCAATTTGTTTGTTTCGTTATCTTTGATGTTTCTCTGTTTGTTTATCAGTTATTTTGTATTTTTTGAACGTTTTTTAACTTAATAACCTTGAAAACTTTGTTTTTTATTTAATTTGCTGAGAGTATCGCGTTTTTGCTTTATTTTTTAATGATTTTTTAGAGCTGAGAAACATCATCTGACCTTCAGAAAAGACTATTAAATTAAGAAACTAGCTTAGAGTTCAAAAAAGTTAATAATTGAGTTACTTAAAAATCATATATTATATATTATATTTAAGCTGTTAAACAGTTTTAAATCTTCACAAAATATCAAAAAATGTATTTTAAATATATATGAAAAATACATCCTAATCTTCTAAATATTTTCTTAAATTTGAATAACAACTAATTGGTACATTTAAGCAATTTAAACTGTTAACAATCTTCATAAAATATTTAAATATACTTTTGTTATTGTTATTGCGTACCCTTCAGAAAATATTTATAAACAAAAAAAAAACATATTGCATATTTTAAACAGTTTAAACTATTAAAAAGCACATCGAGTGAGTTCTTAAAAAGGTTGAAATCTTCATAAAATATTGTTAAATGTTTTTTTTTATATCATATAGACTCTGCTTAATCCTCAGAAAATATTATTTTATATAAAAAGCCACCAAATTATAAATTTGAAAAAGTATTAACTGCTATAAATCTTTAAAAAAAATATTAAAAAATCTCTTTGTTATTTTTAAAATAAATGAACCTTAAGAAAATATTCTTAAATTAAAAAAAAAGTATTTGGGTATTGAAGGTGTTACACAATTTAAACTTCTATCAAGACATTTAGCAGGTATAATAATGTTCTTAAGGTTAATCAGTTTAAAATCTTTATAATTTTTATAAAATATGTTTTCATTTCAAGCAAAGCTTTTCAGAAATTTTAAATATATAAAACGCTTTATTAGTTTATTTGAGAAATATATTAATGACTAGAATTCTTAAGCAACTCAAATTTTTATCTCAGATGGACTGAATAACGAATATTTAGTGTTACACATTCCTGCCGAAGGCCCGATAAGAGCACAGCTTTCTGCAGCAGTTCTTTGTCCCCAGGCTGTTTTCCAATCTATTCATTCATGAATAATGCAGCTAACCCATTAAGAAACAACCACAAATACAGCTAGCCTTGTAAAACAAAAATATTTAATAGCAAATAAGTGTTCTGGCCCCCTCCCGCTGGTTCTCTTCAAAATATGTCATGCCAGAACTCGTAGAGAAACCCCGATAAAAATGCCACAACCAGCTTATCGGGCATAATTGCTGCGATGAGCCACGCCCTGATAAATAAGTGCGCCTCCATTAATTGCCGGCACCCAATTTGCATTCCGCTTGAACAAGATTTTCACGAGCTTTCTCTTCCACTCTCGCTCCAGGGGCAACATCATCACCATCACCATCTTGGCTGGCCGAGAACGTGATCGCCTTCAGGCCGAGATCGGAGTGAGCCAGCGCCGCCATGGCGATGTCACCTGTCTTGGATGCGGCTGCCATTGCCGCTCGCCGCGATCTCAATGGGAATAAGACGGCGGCAGCCACACAGGCGCGCTCGGGAGCCACATCGGCTGCGAATTCGCCGCGTAAATCGAAAAAGACTATAATTAATTGGCTGGTGAACAGCAGCAGCAGTGCTGACAGTGTAAACAATAATCCCAAAGCAAATACCAATCCGAATCCGAATCCAAATCCGAATCCGAATCCAAATCCGAGCGCGAATCAAAATTGCAGCTGCGAGTCGCGCGCCTTTCGCGATTTCCGCGGCGTGCAAACTCTGCGTCTGCTGTGGAGCAAGCGCATCAAGAGCGCCAGCGAGGAAGCCTCCAGTCCAGGCACCCACTCGCACTACCACTCCAACGCCTCCTCCTCGCTGGGCACCCTGAAGAAGCTCAACAAGAGCGTCAGCTGTCTGGTGAACGCCTTCAACAACTCAAGGGACTGCGGAACACCGGAGAAATCGCTGGCCAAACGGGCCGCCAGCTTGCATAACCTGCAGGAAGCGAATACCAGAAATCTCCAGCTGCAGAGGGAAAAGGATAACTTCTACAAGTACAAGAACGCCGAACAGGCCAGGATGCGGGCCAAGATGAGGAGCGATCACTGTGAGGCCAGCGAAAGGCGGCTGAAAAGTGACGACAGCACCAGCTCACCTGCCCCGGCAGTCTTATCAGCTGGAGATAAGGCGGAGCCAGAGGTGGACGCAGTGGAGGCAGTGGAGGCAGCAGAGGAGGAGGTGGAGGAGGAGCAGGTCGAGCTGCGGGGCAAGCGAGAGCGTAATCGCGGCAAGCTTTTCAGTCTCAGCGCGACGAGCGCCCTTAACGGCGACGGCGGCGGCAGCAGCGATTCAGTGAACACCGCCAATTCCCACGCCTCCACCTCGGTCTCCTCCAGCGCCACCCACACCACAGCGACGTCATCGGGCACGGGACGTTCCGGGGGTCGTCGCAAATACAGCTTTAAAACGCACGCCGGCAAGTCGTACCTCCAGCACCATCACTCGTCGCGACGGATCAGCAACATGGACATGGCGCACAGCTCCAGCTCCAGCTCCAGTGGCGGCATCAGCCTGGTGGCCAAGCTGACGCAGCAGTTCAACGAGATCATCCAGAAGGATGCCCGGCTCCTGGAGCAGGTCAAGCGGAACAACGGCGTGTGGCTGTCACGCGGCACCCATGTCTACAAGATCGTGGAGAAGCAGCCCGCCGCCGAGACCGGCGAGGAGGGTAGCCGCGTCTCCATGGTCCAGCGGAACATCAAGAAGTTCGAGAAGCTGGAGAAGCCCAGTGTGCCTCTGAAGAGTGAGCAGCTGATGCGGAAGCACCACGAACTGATGGCCAGTGGTGGCAGTGCCAGGGGCAGCACTCTTCCGCGGGGTCCTCGGACCAAGAGGAATCTCAAGCTGCCGGCGGGAAGCCCAGGTATTCCCGAGCTGGCGGAGGTCAGTGAGGAGGTCAAGACCCCCAAGGAAGTAGCTAAGCAACCAAAGTTGAGTCCCCCGGAGCCACTGCCCGATGAAGCTAAGGTTGAGAAGCCTAGAGATGAGCGGGACTTTGTTGCGGGCGAGGGAGATGAGGAGGAGGATCTGCGTCAGAAGCAAAGGAAGCACAAGTATGCCACCATCTATGAGAAACTGCGTTTTACCTTTGCCAAGGGCAGGAAGTCAGCTAGTCCCTCACCCACTAAAGGCAGATCCAAGGAGGAGGTTTCCCTGGAGGAGGAGGAGGTGCCCAAAGAGGCAGCTTCCAAGGAGGAGCTTCCCAAGGAAAGAGTACTTAAAGAAGAAGCTCCGAGAGCAACGGAGCTAAGGCTGAGAATACCCAAGGAAGAGGTTCCCAAGAAAGAGGAAATTCCCACAGAAGAACCTCAGAATGGGCCAGCTCCCAGTCACCTAGAGGATCCCTCACCCGTTCTCCCCCTGCCGCCCTGCATTGATGCCGATTCAAAGATCCTAGATGCCCTCGAAGCTGTGGACGACAAGCTAAAGGTGCTGAATCCCCCAAGTGAAATGTCCTCGCAGGATGGCGAACTCCTGCTTGGAGCCAACAATGACTTCGAGCAGCGCATCCTGCCCAACAACTCCTTCGTCTACCAGGCGGCGAACAAGCAGATCTCCAACAATCAGATCCTGCTCAACCAGGCGGTGAATGTCACCCTGGTCAATGCCATCGAGGGCGAGCAGATGATCATGGAGCAGAAGCAGCTGATGAAGGACAGGGCTTTGGAGCCCAAGGCGGAGCAGACGAAGGAGCAGCTGCCGGAACCCGAATCCATCTACGAACCCATCACACCCATTGGCAGCGAGACCAAGACTGAAGCCCCGACCTCCAGCCTCTTCAAGATAGCCGCTCAAAAGTCTGAGATCGTGGAGGACATATACCAAACCCTGGAGGAGACTGCCAAGACCACTGCCAAGCCCAAGCTGAACATCTGGCTGGAGGGCTACGAGTCCATTGCCGGCTCCCAGGAGTCATCTCCGCCCGCCTTCGATGGCTACGAGTGCATTGGCCAAGAGGAGATGGTCAGCACGCCCATAATCCTGGGAACTGGCACCTTGGGCAGGAATACGCGGGATCAGCTGCCGGAGCTGCCGAAGCCCATGAGAGTGCTCCCTAAATCCACAACGCCTCTGCGACCTGCTCCTCCCAAGCCGGGCGCCAAGGAATCCGAGGAGGATGAGAACATCTACGACACCATCAAGGGCTGCTACGAGTCCATGCACTGCAAGACCTCCTCCTCTTCCTCGTCCAGCGGGGGCGCCACGCTCACCACAGATGCCATTTCCCTGGGCTCCAATTGCTACGAGAGTATAGCGCACTTCCGCAAGGCGAAGATGGCCACGGGACAGAACCAGGCAACCGCCGGCAGCTGCATCCAACTCTCCAGCAGCGGTTCCACCCTGACCATCTCCTCGGACCACAAGACCAACAGCCTCTACGAGTCCTCCCTGGCGGCCAACGGTTGCGTCGTCTATGGGAGTGCCAGTGTGGGCTGTCGCTCCTCTGTGGGCAGCAGTGCCGGGAGTCGGGACAGCGGCAAGCCCGGCGACAAGCGGTCCTCGATAGCGGGCTCCAGCGACAACAGCGATGCCTGGGTGGACATCTCGGACGGCGAGCATGGACACACGAAGGTGGAGCTGGCCACCGAGGCTCAGTTCATTGTGTGAGTATAATATAAGAATCCTTATTTGTAGGATTAAAGGTTAATATTTAACGGGATTTTAGAAAAATGAATTGAGGGAGAGGTTTCTGAATGCTTTGTTTATATTTTTCGACCAGATAAGCTATCAATTTAATCTTGTGTTTACTTTTTGCAACACAATTTGTGAGCTTTACAGTCATTTTTTATAATTTCTTTTTTAAATTCGTCATGGATAATATATAATATTATAGTGGTTACTTTTGATACTATAGGGTAAATATTTAATATATTCCACATATCAAATGTTTAACCTTAGTAAAAATAAACTTTAAATGACTATTTTTAGTAAAGACACCTAATCTCTGGCAATTAAAATCAGATTTTAGTCTACTTTCATTTCAACTCTTGACTATATAAACACATTGAAGGTTTTGAAGATTCAGTTAAAGTAACATGGAGAAAATTTTTTTTTATTTTCCTGTACAGCGGAACTGCAATTCCCCTCAAACGCGAACTGTATAAATTCTGCGTATATTGCTTATCAGTTTGTTTGGGTTTCGCCTTATCTAATCGCCTTGGGCCAAGACAAGACCCGCAGGGGTTCCGACCGGCTCAATTGCTGTTGCCGTCAATAGATGGTGCAACATGGGTGTATTTATAACTTTATACATATATGTAAACCCATAGCTAAGGGTTGACCCCAAAAACTATACTGAAATGCAGGTCAAGGTGGCTGGAGTTGAGCTCCTGACTGGAAGTCTTAAAAGCAAAAAGGAATAATTAGCACAGAATATAGAATTTAAATATATTCACTGCCTTTTATACATTAAGCAAGGGTTACTTAGTCACTCTGTTATTTTTCATTTGCATAATCTCATTAATAAGTAAACAAAGCAGAGGAGATAAATGCTACGACGTCAGAGAAGCCAAAACAAAACTAAGTGCTGTAAGTTTGAGCGAAATATATATATTGCAAGTGAATATATAAAATATTTATAGTTTCTACCTAATTTTCCCTCAATTGCTGTTCAGTTTTCAAACAAACTTTGTGATAATTCCAACAAATTAAGACCCATTTAATAATCATTCCCTTAATTAGTGAAATGTCACGCTCTGCTCTGTTCCATTTCTTTTCCATTAATTTTTGAAGTTGCAACACTCTTCAGAGCGCCAACTCTCTCCCCCCACTAATTAGACCACTGACCTACAATTCGCCATGTTATCAGTCGATAAGATTGACTGCCTCTGACGGGCCTCTTGAGGGAAACCCTAGAAGTTCTGAGAGTCGAGAGGCAATCCAAGCACTCTTGCCAGTCAGCGCCCAGCATGGTTGGAGGAACCACATCAGAGAGCTCTTTACCGCTTGATCGATCGCTTTTTGGGGGATTCTTAAAGTACTTAACCGCAACTATTTTAAGTCAATTAAATCAGAATTAAGAAGTGAACGATTTGGTATTTCTTTGCCCTTGCCCACTTTCAGTGTCCGGGAACGGTTTAAGCCGCATCGCACACGCAGCCCCGATTGGTCGAAGCGCATCAGAGACAAAAGACTGCAAAAGAAGGCGATAAGCTGCATTGAGGGTGAGTTATATCTATATAGAGTATATCTAGAATTCTGAACAATAGTTATGGCTATAGATAAGGCTTAATTGTTTAAGGAAGCTAAGAAAGTGTTACCGTGAGAAGGGAAGGTTATAAGCTATTTTTAACTTAACGAGAAGGGAACAACAGGTACTCTTAGGTATTTTGAGACTGATTTTACAGATTTAGAATTATAAAACGATTTATTTCATTATCTTACTTAATTTATTAATATCGTTTTTAATTGTTAATTATTTTTTTCTACATTCTTGTACCATTTTTTACCTTTTCTTGGTACTTTTAATTGTCAAAATCCTAAAACCTAATCCATTTCTTTAAAAAAATTTAAAATAAGAATTAAGAGTAATTTAGGATTTCAATTTAAGTTATTTAATTAAGCAAAATATTATTTTTATAAAACAAATTAATGTATGAAAATTAAAATTAAAATTAATGTTACAATAATGATAAAATTACAGCAAATATTTTGACACAATTTTTAATTTAAGTATTTTAAACTTACTCTAAAACAACTTACGAGTTATTAAATTTAATTTTAAAAAATTCAACAAAATTCTCAACATTCCACATATTACGTATACGCATATTACGTATCTTTAGTTCGAAAACATTACGTATACGCAACGTAATCCAGCTTATAATCCAAAAGTTTGCCTTCATTCGATCGCTTGGTTCGTGTCCGCGCTAAGCTTTGCCATCCACAACTGCAAATGTCCGTTGAGTGTGTGGACCCTGTGTTTGTGACTTTGGCGAGCAAAACCCCACTAATTATCAACTGTTTAATTGCTGCGAGCGCCGCTAGCTGTTTCGCCTTTTGATAAATATGCATAAATGGCAGCCCAAAGCCCAAAGAAAATGCCAAAAGTGAAGCGGAACCCGTAGTGATTAACAAGGCGAGCAGCTAGCAGAGCGTTTAATTGGCCAAACAACCTTTTTTGTTACAAATGAGAGTGAGAGTGAAGTAAGCCCAGCTTACGGAGAGCGGAGAGCCAGCGAGACAGGTTCCACACAATGCCCATAAAGTGGACGCAATGTGCAATTTGATCGTTGTTGTTGTTGCCGCAGCATGCTCTTCGCGGGGATCCGTGTGGATCCCACCTCTCATTCGGTAAAACGCGCTCCACTCGAACGGTCCGAAAAACTCGGCGGGCTGTTAAAACAGAATTTGTGTGATAAATGTGAATATCGGTGTGCATAATTAATGATGTTGCTCTAATAATAATCTGAGAAAAATAAACAAAAGAAGACCAAATGAAATAAAATGAAACAAGAGCATCAACGGAGCTCTCAAAAACACAGAGAGAGCGAAAAGTAATTGAGAGAGCGAGAGCCAGTGCAGTTTGCAGTTACAAGTTTTTTGTGTGCTTTTTGTACTCATGTGGAGACGTCACGAACTGAAACCGATGCCGATGATTTTATTGTTGCCCTTCCACCGTCCACACCCAACCCCGCATTAACCCCCCTCTGAATTATTGTTGCTTTTGTTTGTGGCGATGACGAAATTGTTTAGCGAAAACGAAAACCAGTCTAGAAACATAAAACGCCAGCCAACAACTCACAGGCAACCTTGAAGAAGTCTTAACGAAACGCAAAGCAAAACAAGCGAAAAAGCGTAGAGATAACCGTTGTACATCCAAAGGAATCGCTATTTGCCAATTTACCAATTTGCCAATTTACCAATTCGGCGGATGACTTTTGCAAAAATAGTTGTAACTAGCACGAAAAAAGACTCCCCTCTTCATAATGGACAACTATTGCAACAAACGTTTACAGACGATGTGCAATGTGCAACGCGAGTTCGAGTGCGAATCCGTATTCGAAATCGAGGAAGCATGTTTACTGTGCACACAGAGGAAAATTAATTACTACAAATATTGAAGAGTTTTTCTAATTGATCTTAAGAGAATTAATAGTTGATGCCTTATTTAAACATGAAGCTTAAAAAGCTAATTTTAAAAGCCAAATTCCTGTCCCTAATCATAAATTTAATAGTAAAAACCCGTAAACTCAATAATTAGCGGATCAAAAGGTTATAATATAATGACAATTTCAGTTTAAAAAAATGGATTAACAGAACCTTCAGGTTGAATTCTAGGTATACATACCTAAAAATAATCAAATTCCACAAAAATGGAAAAGTTAAAGCCAGAATTATATTATATAAAGATTTGCAGAAAGAAACCTTATCGGGAACATAATATAGTTTTCTTTTTAAATACTAAATAATTTACGAAACATTGGTAAATTCCGCTTACTACATTTCTCTGTAGCAACCACATTACCAACAATTTCTCTCAGTGTTACACGTAATCCTACAAAAAAGGCTTTGTGCGAAAAATGCGATAGTGTCTGCACCAATCCCCTCGCCCAAAAGGAGAGTTCAGCGAACGCAGTTGGCAATTGGAAAATATCTTGTAATTGCTTCATGTTTCACGGGTGAAACCGAGGCTCGCTTAGGCTTGGCCCGCTAAATGGAAATTCTCAGCTTAACTTTTAACTTTTACCCGGGGCACGTTCAACTCTGGCTCGTTACGAATACCGGCTACGAACTTTGCTGTGTTATTTATTTTTTGTCGTCGCCCGACACGCAACGCCCGCAGCGAAAGTGTCGTGGAAATTCAGACTTGGGCCCAGGGCGAATCAGACTCTGTCTTGGGGCGAGGCAATGAAAATTTATGAGCCCACTTGTCGCATCCAGGAAGAGATCACGCTAGATTTGGGGAAGCTACGGAATGGATGCACATTTCCAATTAGATGACTGGGTAGATGTACAGGGCAGCCTCGGAAATGAAAGAATATTGTAATACAAATCAATTAGGTGACTAGAGCTCCGAAGTCTTGCCCATGATGGGGCAGAAATATACTCTAATTACCAAGAAACATAGAAACAATAAATATTTGAATGAAGCTTGCAGCTTGAGAAAATGTACCTTGATTACAAATTTTGAGGGCTATGTATTCACTCTGCCATTTAGATGACTAAGGCATAAATTAAGAAACATACTGCATTCGTTACTGGGAAATAAGATAATTTCTTATATACGAAGCCTTGAATTACTGCACCTAAACCAGATAAATAATTTATAACAAATTTGTAAATGGTTGCATGCTGAAAGTTCAACCTGAGTCTTGGGCTTTCCGAAATGAATGATTAATTTACAGTAAGTGCCTGAAATGCTTAACTAAAACTATAATAGTTTCTGAGAAACCATTAAATTTGTTAAATATTAAACGGGGTACGTTATATTTTCACAGATATTTACTACAAACACAAGATATATTAAGAAAGCAATGTATAGCACTCTTTTAAAATCAATTTAAAGAAACTTGAAAGCTAATAGCTGCTGAAGGGATTATAATTTTCAAGTTTAACAAAGCCATTTGGTTGCTATCAGCTATCAGCTGGCAGCTTGTTTTCTTACGTGACCAAGAGACGATTGAAAGGCAATGACATCGTTTGGCACTTAATAATCTTAACCTTAATGCGTCGTGCGATCAATCAACCGTTGGATGCGATCCGCTGATCAACTGGACTTCTTTCTATCTGCAGTGCATTAATTGTTAATTGCCAGCAAAGAAGAAACAACAGCAGATCGACCGGCCTTGCACTTGCTGTGCATTCCATTAAACAAAAGAGACCCCGGGATCAGCTTCCCCAGTTTGTGTGTGAATGCAATTTGTACACTACACCATTCTGCACACTCGCTGTTTACGAATGTATCCCATAGCTAGACCATAGTGGGTTTCTTTTTCTGGTACCATCTCGCGGTTTCTTTGTTCACTTCGCCGAGGCGATGGGGCGGCTAATGAAATAAACCATTTCCGTATTGGATATGAACGTTCGCCTTACACGCACCAACAAAGGCCCAAATTCGCAGAGAGAAAGAGCGAACTGGGGCCTGTACGTCAGCAATAACCTGAAACCGGTAACACTGAGCTGGCCGAGATCCCAGCTCCTTGTTTTCGAGCCAGAACCAAACTCCCCAACTACCCACGCGCAACAAGTGTCGCCGCCGAAAAAGTATCTCGTTTCGTTCAAGATATGCACACATAGATCGTGACAGTGAAGGTTAAAATAATAGCAGAGAGCTGGGTTTTATTTTAAATAATAGTTAAATAAACTAGCACTGCAAGGGGACTTTAATATTGTAAAAATTAAAACAGGTTTCATGACTTTTTTATTACAAATTAGCTAGGCTTAGACGAGTGATTATAGATTTGGTTTCTTATGAAGTAGTTTTAAGTAGTTTTCCTGAGTTACTAAGCAATCAATATTAGAATTAGACATATATAACACCAATTGATCTTTAAATTCCCGTTCCGCTCTGTCATTACAACAATTATGGTCTGCATTCTTGAGTGCTACTATTGGGGCCGCAACTGTAGATGGATTCATGCCGTATCAAACTCATATTCATGCTCAGATCGGGCCTCAGCCTGCAGATCTTGACTCAGTGCCTGGTCTTATTGGCTCCCTCTCTCTGCGGAACCGGTTGGCAGTCGCTGCGCTTGCCTGCCTCCTCATCTCCATGATATTACGTATACGTAATATGCGATCAGATACCATCTAGCTCTCAGTGTCGGAATTTAATGTTCTCCGGCTGGAATTTTCTAAGTTTCCACATGGCTTGCTGGCAAAGCGTATGAAAAAATGGCTTAAATTCATTTGAAAATTGCCAAATTCGTTAGCTTTCAGGGCATTTGATGTGCGGCACCTGCCACAGCACACAGCACATCATGGTGTTTGATTTTCCAGCCATGTATAGTATGTTAATCACACGCCGCACTGTGCCCAGAGTGACTGTCTGCATTCAACCATGATTCCATTATAATTTGCGCTATTTTGCATGCCCCTGCTTCGGGTGTTTGCTATTATTTTACTTTATTTTAGCTAAGCTTGGTTTAGTTTATTCTCCACTCGCCGCCTACGGTCCGGTCTGGCTGATATACTACACGGCTTATAAGGCCAGCTTTTATGTTGTTGTGACACTCGGAGAGTCGGCTTAATTATCATATCGGACGTAGTGGACAGTGGACTGTGGGCTGGGTATTTCAATCAGAAAAGGGCAGACAATTGCAGCGGCTTTAATTGCTTTCAATTGAGTGATTTCTTCCTAAGAACAGAGTTCAAAATTCCAAAAGAGCAGGCACAACTCCACACTTGAAAGAATAATGGATACATTTTTGGATACATTTATAAATGAATATAAGTGTACACAACATAAAAAACAAATATTTAAAATATAAAATAACTCAGATTTAAAGCAACATCATTAACTCAACACTCTAAAAACATCTGAAAACTCTTTTGAACAATAGCAAATTTGTCATAAAAAGACTAATTCCATAAGGGGAAAATAAGCATATAACAAAGAAAAGATGTTAACTACCTTCTTTTTATGGCAAATTTCTAGAATAGAAAAGAAAATAGTTTATTCGTAGTGCCAGGCCTTTGAGTGAATCATTGATTGACAGGCGTTTGACCCCCAAAGATGTGACTAGATGGCCTCAATTAATCCCAACAACGACCAGCGCCTGAGCTGCTCCAGCAGCCTGAGCAGCAGCGGTCATCCCGCCGATTTGGTGACCCTTCCCCGCCAGCGTCGACCCCGTGCCGCCGGCGAGGTGGCGGTGACCAGCGGTCAGCATAACTCCAGCTGCGTGTATCTCAATGGGCCCCTGTCCGCCGAACCAGTGCGTCCCGCTCCCGAACCGATCTACCAAAACGAGGCAGCAGCCATCAGCCAGCGCTGCAGCCATGCCCACCAAAGGGCCCAGCTGCTGACCTCCTTGCGGGTGAGCCACGAGGTGTCCCCGGAGGGTCAGGAGCATCCCACAAGAGTCATGATGACAGTGACCACATTCGTAGGTTCGTTCTGGTAGCAAAAGTATTGCCTAAGCTTAATTTTGAATATATTTTTAAGAATTTAAATAATAATTAAGATGTATTAGAATTTATATGTTCATTAAATAATATACAAGAATATCATGGATTCATATATCATGGATTCAGATCTGAAGGTAGTTCTAAGAGCTATAGATGGCAGCATTCCCTTAAGTCTTGCCATAATTTATTTATTTGTTTAAGTAAATAGGTAATAATTTTAAAAACTAAATATATAAACTCTCCACTCAAGCATAAACAAACAAAAGCATAATAATAATCTTTAAATCTTTAAAATCTCCTTCAGATGACTCCGATCACTACTACGAAACGCTGTCGCCCCTGGGAAACAAACGCCATTCGACGCAGCTGCTGCGTCCTCACCAGGATGTGGTTCGAACCAGCGGGATCCGCTCATCGCAGCGTCGCTCCAAGAATCACTCCGCCTCCGCGCATGCCCTGGGCGAGCACGTGGTCATTTCAGATGACTATGACTCCTTTGAAACAGACAGCGATGATCCCGGAGAGGGAGAGCCAGGCCAGCAACAGCGCAATGTAAGTACCTAAAGGGAAGCCTATTTAATTATTTATATTATTTATTAAATAACTTCCCATTCCAGCACAACGACAGTGGTGTGGACATGCGCAACCATCGCCTGCCGAAGCCACCTCCTGCCCAAAACCAGGTCTACGAGTTCGTGCGCAAGTTCCGGGACTTTATCTCCAGCAAGAAATCGCCGAAGGGCAGCCAGCAGAAGCTTTACGAGAACACGCCGGCGGCCACGCAGTTCTACGTGGAGAGTGGCAAGCGGCAGGCGGAGGTAAGGGAGTACGAGAACACGGAGTATGGGCCGGAGAGGAATACGCCGGCCACAAGCCCACACCAGGAGCAGGCGCCAGTAATGAGAGCCAAGCAGAAGAACGGCAAGAGTCTGCGCTCCCGCCTCCGCAAGAGTCTGGTCGGATCCAGCTTCGACACCAAGCACTTGGCCTCTTTAGCGGAAACACGGAGCACCTTCTATGTGGAGGACCCAGAAGGATCGCTGCCGGCCCTGCAGTTGCCCTCGCCGGAGATCCATGGCTCTGGGGAACTGGACTCTGGTTTCTGCGAGAAGACCTGCACGCCCACGGTCGAGTCGCAAAAGTTCTCCACGGTGGCCCGCAAGGCCAAGAAGGAGGCGAAGGCCAGCAGGCGTCGCACCACCATCGGACTGCGTCCCCACGATCCGCCACCCCCGCCACCGCCGCCAATTGGACGCAGCAAGACGCCCACAGATACGGAGCTACGTGAACAGGAGCCTGGCCAGACCACCTCCTGGTATGCCGAATGCGGTGTCTTCAAGCAGGCCACTAATTCGGCAAGTTCTCCGCGGGGCGACGAGCCAGTCACACCCACGCCCAGTGCCGGAGGCGTCAGCTCGTGGTACGCCGAGTCAGGTCTCTACCAGACCAGCGGCATATCCGTGGCCAGCTCCAGCGGCAGCTCCGGTGTCTCCACCGGCAACGAGGCTGGTCTGGGTGACGAGTTGAACTCGGAGCCGCACAGTCTGTTCTCCAACGAGCCCCTCTATCAGATGTACAGCGCCGCCAAACTGGAGGTGAGTGAGCCAAGAAAGACTATTAGGACCAACCTTGAATCCATGAATCCACTTTCAGTCCATCACACGTGACCTGGAAGCGCACGAAGGCTCGGCGGATGGCTACGAGGAGATTGGCCAGCATGCCAAGCAGAAGTCGGAGCCGCTGGCGAAGCCGCGACCCACCGCCCTACAGCTGGTGGAGCCGAAGAACGGACCGTCGCGGACCCTGTGGAGTGAGATTCCCGAGGTCATTCAGTCGTGCATTCTGCGTGAGTATTTGTTATTGTACACCTTACCATAACCATCTCAACCAAATACAATTACAGCCACCTTGACCAGCCGGGAGCGCAGCCTGCAGGAGGCCAAGTTTGAGATCATCACCTCGGAGGCCAGCTACCTAAAGTCACTGAACCTGCTGCGCCGCCACTTCATGAACCACAGCGCCTTCATGGACACTTCCGTGCTGAGTGGCCGGGATCGGAAGGCTCTCTTCTCCTACATCGTGCCCGTGCACGAGTGCTCGGAGCGGCTGCTCACCGAGCTGGAGGCCTGCTGGCAGGACAACATTATGCTGCTGGGGCTGAGCCGCTGCATCTACGAGATCGCCGAGCGGCACTTTCAGGTCTACGTGGCCTTCTGTGAGCATCAGGGACGGATGGACAGGACGCTGCGGCGGCTGAAGGAGTCCAAGGAGTCGAGTGCCTTTCAGCAGCACCTGGAGCGGCTGGAGCAGAGTCCCAGCTGCTGCGGCCTCAACCTGCACTCGTTCCTGATGCTGCCAATGCAGCGTATCACCCGGCTGCCGCTCCTCATCGATGCGGTGTTCAGCAAGGAGTCGCCGCTGAATCGCGAGGAGTACGAAAGCTGGAAGCTGACGCTGGCCCTGGTCCAGAAAATAGTGGCGCAGTGCAACGAGGCGGCCAATCGCTGGGAGCAGGCCTACGAGCTGGAGCGGATTGCCCGCCAGCTGGAATTCCCCTCGCACGTGCGTGCCCTTGCCATTGCGCCGATGGGCGTGCCGCGGGCAGGCGCCAAGCCGCGCTTCCTGGTCAAGCGGGGTGAGCTCACCCACCTGATTTGGCGCGGCGAGGATGCCAAGCTGACCTTTGGCAAGCGCCTGACCAAGGCCAGCATCTATGCCTTCCTCTTTTCGGACCTGCTGGTTCTCTGCAAGCGTCGCGGCGAGTCCAACTTCACAGTCTTCGACTATTGCCCGCGAAGCATGCTGACCCTGGCCGCTGGCGACACCCTGCCCCAGCTGCCCACCAAGGACCTCAAGGACCAGGCCGGCAAGAACCTCATCCTGATGACGCTGCTGGAGAACTGCGACCGCAAAACTGTCGAGCTGGTAGGCTTAACTCTAGTTCTTTCTCTGAATGGAAGCTAATCCCTGTTCCCCTTAGGTGCTGTCCTGCCCATCGGTGTCCGACCAGCAGCGCTGGCTGCAGGCCATGCGACCGCCCGAGGCGGAGACGCCCGGCGAGAAGCTCTACGAGTCCTGGGACTGTCCGCAGGTGGTGGCCAAGCACAGCTACGAGTCCGACGAGCCGGATGTCCTTCAGCTGGAGCTCGGCGACGTCGTCAACGTTTCCCGCAAGCTGCCCGATGGTGAGAGAAGCTTCTAGCTATTCAAAACAATATCTTCAAGCTCCCCTGATTTCTTGCAGGCTGGTACCAGGGTGAAAGGATTCGGGACGGCGCCGTCGGCTGGTTCCCAGGAAGCTACACCGAGGAGCTGAACTCGGCGCACGTCCGCGCCCGCAACCTTAAGCAGCGGCACCGCCTGCTCACCTTCACGGCCACTTACCTGGAGGCCCAGAAGAGCAAGTGACCTGGGTCAGTCTTGAGCTGAGCAGGCGAGCAACGCCAACCATATATAGTCCGCAAACCAACTCTAAGTGAACTACCATATACCATTATATATATACACTGTAGGAAATGTGATAATTATTTAATTCGATGTCGAAGCTGATGAAAAGGGAATCTTAACTATTTCTTCCCCTAGTGACTAAGCCTTAGCAGTAGTAGTTGTATTTATGGATATTTGTGTGTTGTTAAGTAAGCGAATTCTCGATAAACAAATATAAAACTGAATGAAAGAAATAAATCCATTAAGTGTGGAAATCTAGTTCATATATTTTGATCATAAAGTTTGGTATAGGGTACTAAGGAGTGCAGTTTTCAGGATGTCATAAATATATATAAACTAAAGTCCTATTTCAAGTAGCGCTCACAGATATAACAATGCTTGAGTGTGCAGTCCTGGACATACATTTTACTTTTAAATATTTCGTCGCAATGTTCCACTCCGGTTGAATTGTTTGGTTCACCGGGATACCAAAGGTACGATGCCACCGGCCTTCCACTGGGAAGCCACACATGGCGACCTGGCGTCATAAAGTCATTACCAGAAGTCCAGTAGTGATCTGTGTCCTGTTGGTCATCGAAATATCTCTTGATGGCGTTGTATTTATTTGAGGTGTTGAAGGATACTAAATTGTAGCCCATGGACTCGCAAGCACTACGGGCGCCGTACCAATGCCTTGGCTTAGTGTTTTCAATATAGTACATTGTGCCGTCGATGTACAGTAGGATGGAAGATACTTTGATAAGGGAAAAGGTTACAGATGAAGATACTATTAATGAGGATAAGGAAGGGATCTCTCACCATTTGGATAATTACTTGCTCCTGATAAATGAAGCAGACCCAAGAAAACCAGGAGTCCACTGAACAGCGAGAGCATTTTGCAAATTCTTTTTTGGTTCTTCTTAAATTGACTCCCTTTTATACATTTGGTAATTCGTTAACTAAATGTTTAATTATTGTATTAAACAGATAAAATGAAACGTATACCTTTTAAAGTCAATGAACTTGGCCTCTATCTTATCTTTTCAATAACTCGGTCGTCGGGTCTTGTCAAAAGAATGCGGAAAATTTTTTATAATAAAGAGCAAACCAAAAAAAATGCATCATTTCTTTAGTATATTATATACTGATATAAAGGAAAATAATATAGATTAGTTGCATTTGTTTATCAAAATCGAATTAGTTTTCATTTATTCATTTTATTCAGGGTACTGAGTAGTTAAATTAAGCTCACAGACATAAAAATACTTGAACGTACAAGGTTCGTCATATATGCCATAGCTACCCCTAAATTTGCATGAGTCGCAGTGCTCCTCTCCGTTCTTATTGTCCGGCTGAGGGACACTCCAAAGGTCCGATGGCACGGGTTTACCATTTGGGAACCAAGCATGATCCCCAAGATGTATAAAGTCTGTTCCAGATGTCCAGTAGCCTTTGGATTTACCCGTATCCGTAATAAAGCGATTTATGGCCTCAAACTCCTCTGCTGTCTCAAATGAAATGAGGTTGAAGCCCATGCTTTCGCAGGATCTACGGGCCTCATACCAGTTCTTACTTCTTTCGTCAATATAATACAACGAGTCGCCATTATAGAATAGATATTTTGTAGTCACATTCACCAACTGATAGCCGTCTAATGGATTAAGATGATTTTAGTAGTTAATATGTTTAAGTTAAGGATCTCACCATCACTCGCTGCAGATAGGTAAATCAGGCCCAGAAGGACCACAAGTCGACTGCACTCTCTGAGCATTTTTCCAAATACTACTTTGAGTCCTATGGAAACGTTACCCTTTATACTCTGGCAAACTTAAATAAATGCTCCTAATGGTTTACAGATAATTTCTCAATCAACTACAAATGGACTGCACTCTCTAAGCGTTTTGCAAATAATTATTTTGTAATGTGTTAAAGATAATATTACAATTAACTAAACTAAAAACGTATATGATACTAGATGGCTAGTCCAAAGCGTATCCTTAATAATGTTGCAAGCTTCTGTCAAAAATTATAGTACAATAATAATAATAGCTAATTAATCAATTAATTAACTTTCCAAACATTTCATGATACCTTGTCTGTTCTCCACTCTGTAGACATTTTTAGACATTGCCTCCCAAAAGTATGCCAAACCGTTTATATACATTGCAGTACAAAAAATATTTTACATATGTAATTTTCTTTTCTGGGAGATCTATAGAGCTAACCAGTGGTTTTAACCAGTTTTACCTGGATGTAAATTGGCTTTTTAAATAATTTATTGGTCTTTTGAGCATTTACAATTAAATAATCGCATTGTTTTTATTAAAAAATAATATATTGTGCATGCCGAATCTAATTCGAGAGTGAAATGAAGGAAGCCTGAATTTTATTCCAGGTATTGCCCCAAATAAGGATGCGCATACAAACATATCGCTCTCAATATCACGTCGAAAATAAAGTAAACATTGATATATCCAAATTTTAAACATATATACCCAAGCAATAAAACACCCCAGTCGCAAATTTATGTTTTCAGTTTCTGTTTATATTCTTCTTTGCAAAAATATATACACATTTAATTTCAGCAGACCTCGAGTTTCTCCCCGAGTGCTTTTTAAATTATTTTAGTAGCTGCACTCCATCCCTAGGGTATATTGTAAATGTATACAATTAATTCTACGATTATATTACGGCTGTCATAAATTATTAAATCTAAATCAAGCACTACAAAATTGGGGGAGGGCGGGGCAAGATATGTTTTTGGCGTTCGATCGATCCGATAGCAGCGCATTGTCGAGTGCTGCTAAGCCGGCCATCGCCAGCGCAATCTGACCCAAATAATTTACAATACTTCTTCATGGGAGCGCGATGAGTGGATGTGGTAAATTTCGATGAATCGATGAAGTGGTCTGGTTCGAGGACTAAGGCTAAGCTATGGCTCACTAACGTATCCTGCATTAAGGCGCTAGATTCACACACGTCTATAAATATATATCACAAAATCAGTGAAATGAAAATTCGCTGGAGTATTTGCTTGTTTCGCTTTTTGGATGATGCCTGGGTGAGAGCAGCGACTGAGGCTGAATGTTGATTGAATGGTTCTTCAGCTGACGGCCACTGTGACCTGTCACCTGAAGCTGATGCCGCACTTGCGACTGATCTTGGGCGTGTGTATGTAGGCGATGGACAGCAGCAGCGGCACATCGTTCTCGGAGAGCTGCAGCGGATTGGTGATATCGCTCAGCCGGCAGGGATCCGTCTCCAGGAGGAAGGCGGCCAGGGTCTCCGATTGCAGATAGATCTCCTGCAACTTGGACTCTAGAAACGACAGGCACTGCAAAGAACATTCAGGAAAATCTATTAGAAAATGTCTATTAGATCGGGTCAAGGGGTATCTACCTCATAGGCGGGTATGCCGCCGGCATGCATGGCCTGCACTGTTTCCAGCATGCTGGACACCAGCTGTGACATGCCCACCGGCGAGCTCTGGCCACCGGCATACGGAAACTGCTGCGTTTGCGAGGAGATGAGACGCACATCCCACTTGTCCATGTCCGCCACAATGGCAATGTTCTCCGCCGGTTGCGAGATGAGCGAGGCAGAGCGTGAGGCCAAGGCCAGATCCTCGCGCAGATGCATTTCCCATTTATTGGGCGGAGCACAAGTGCCCTGGAAAATGAGGAACATTATATTAACTATAATAATCTGGTAAGAGTCTTCAAGAGATTTGGGCACCCACCTGGAGTACCATGTCGGAGACGTAGTGATCGCTGACGCTCAGCAGCAGCGAGGGAATGAAGCCGGCGCGTAGTTGTTCACCAGGCGAGTCGTCGTCCTGCGGCAACTCCTTCACACCCGGAACGGGCAGCTTCAGCAGCTGCTGGGTGACATTAACTGCCGCACACTTGGCTGCCACCGAAGAGACTGAGCTACGGCCGGAGGGCACCCGCTTGGGCTGCTGCTTGCGCATGTACATGGGCTGCGGTATCGTCGGATTCAATGGCTCGGCCGACTTAAGGGTGTCGATGGAGGCCGCCGAGTTCACCGACTGCAGGACCTTGGAGCTGGACACATTCTGATTGTAGCAGTGCACCTCGTCCGTTTCGAACTCCAGCTCGGTGGCGTTAGACGGTGTCTGGTTCCAGGTGGCCGATGAGTTGAGGCCGCCGCCACTGCTGCAGACCACACAGCGATCGGTGCTGGTGGTGGTGGTTGTTGTCGGAGTTACGGGCGTCGGCGGAGCGGCTGTGGAACTGCTACTCGCCGCCAAGGTAGCCGTGCTATCGCTGCCCTTGAGAGCTGCCGCCGCCTCGCTGGCCTCCAGTTTGGTGGCCTTATCCATGAGCAGGTCATAGTTGGACATCACCAGGTTCTTGCTCTTCATGTAGTTGGTGGCAATCTGCGGATACTGCTCAAAGTTGAACTTCATGCCCGAGTGCTTGCTCCTGTCGTGGGTCCGCTGATGCTGAGCGCACAGCATCAGGCCTGGTTTCGTGTCGTGGTCCCCACTGAGATCTTCGCTGCTCTTCTTCAGATTGACCAGCGGCTCGTTGTCGCCGAGGACGAAGACGACGCCGTTGCCATTGTCCACGGCCGACGTTTGCCGACAAATGCCATGCTCGCGCTCAATAAGCTTGTGGCAGTGGTCGAAGTGTATCTGCTCCTCCAGACTCACGTTCTCCTTGATGGGCTCGATGCCCCAGGTCATGCGATCGCTCTTGCCCATACTATTTTGGGTAATGAGATCCGAAAGGGACAAATGCGAGGCCCTTCTCTCGTGGCTCAAGGGCTCAAAGTCAGCCTTGATTGGCTGCTGGTCGCCCTGATTGCCCTCTACTGAAAAGCTGCTACAGCGACGCTCTAGCTTACGATTAATGATCCGAATGCCCTGCTGCAGCTTGGCCAGATCGCTTAGGCTGAGACCCTCCTTAACGCCCGCCACCGGCACCATGTTCCAGAAAAAATTCTTTTTCGGCGGCGCCTCCACGTTGCTGTCCTCGATGAACTCGATGGCCTCAATGGCGCCGTCATCGACGGAGCCAGTGCCCACGGAGCCGGTGGTGCCGCTCGACTGCTCCTCCTCCATGCACAACTCCACGTTATCCGGCGTGGTCACCGTCAGACGGATCCGGCCGTCCTTGCCAGTGCGAAAATATTGCTGAGCCTGGCGCGCCAGCAGCGTCTTCTTGTCGATGCCCGTGTCCATCAGGTAGTTGCCGATACGCAACTCCTGCTGCACAAAGTGCGAGTCCCTGAAGGCAAGCACTGTGGGAATCTCGTTCTTTTTCAGCGTCTGCATGCCATCGCTGGCGTCAATTGATCCCGGATCCATTCCATCCCTATTCATATCGCAGCCATCATCCTCGCCGTAGCCATTCAGTTCGCCATTCTCGTCGTCCGCATCATCGGCAATGGCATTCAGATTCTGCTTGCAGGTGGCCGTCCTGCTCAGTCCCCGCATCTGCGTCGGCGGACTCTTGTGCCGCTCTTGACCGGCTGCAGCCTGACTTTGGCTCTGGCCTTGCGCCACCACAAGATCGTTGATGAGTTGCTTGTTGAAGTCCTCCCGCTTGGCCGCTCGCCGCACCTCGCTGCAGCGTATGAAGTAGGTGAGCACGTTGAGCAGCTTTTCCACCCAGAGCTTCTCTGCTCCGCAAACGATGGTGCGCGCCAGCTTCGGCGGCATGCCAATGGCGCCATATAGGTCGCCCAGCTGGGCCCACAGAGCGTTGTACGGATGCTTCTGGGCCACTTGGAGCAGCTTAGCCCTCTGCTCAATAGCAGCCGCCGAGGCAGAGGACTCCGATCGCCTGGAGCCGGCGCTGTTAAAGGCGGAAACGGTGGCCACCCAACCCAGGTGATGCGTGAGAATCCCCGTCAGCATGGTGCTGATGAAGCTGCAAGCAGGGGGAAGAATGATGAGAATCTATAATTTATAATTAATCCGGCTCGTCTGTGAGTATTTCAACTTACAAATTGGAGTCCTTGGTGTCGGCGAAGGAGAGCAGGTCGCACAGCTCCTTGATAAATCTCTCGGCCACAGTCTTGGAGTACTTGCTGCCGCTGGTGGTGATGCTCAGCCAGACAGGCGTCTTGATGCGCGGAGCGGTGAAGAGATCGCTGAACCACTGTTGCGTGTCCTGCCACGCTTGAAACATGATTTGCAGGAAGTTCTTGTGATTGATGTACGCATGCTCGGTGCTGGCCCTCAGCCGGCTGAGCATCGACTCTAGCAGTGCAATATGCTCGCTACAGAAGAGCTCCATCTCCTCCTCGAAGGACTCGCTCATCGAGATGCACACGGCCAGTCCCAGCTTTGCCCTGCGTCGCAGGTTCGCCTGTCGCCGGCCAATCTCTGGATTGCTACGTGACTCATTCGCACTGTAGCTGGCGCGTCTGTACTGCGGTGGAGCCATTCCACCACCCTCGCTGCCGCCGCTGCCGCCATTGCCTCCTCCAGCACCACCTCCGCCACCGCCGGGAGCCATCGCATAATTGTCGCTGAGGAAGCCAATAAAATCGTTCTTGGAATGCTCGTTCTCAAAGGAGGTGCGCAAATTGCGCGAGATTCGTCGCTGCAGGCAACCATCGCTGGCAAATCCGTCCAGGTAAGGCGAAGAGCCCGAGTAGCAGGCCGAGTCGACGCTCAGCTTCCGCATCGCATCCGACTGATCGGAGAGCACACTGCCAAGGCTGCTACGCGTGGACGAGTACTGGTACGACCACTGATCCCCGCCAGCTCCGCTGCCACTCCCGCTGGCCGAGTAGCCCGAGTCGGTGGCCGTGCTGTATGTGGAGGAGTAGCGCGGCCCGCTCGAGTCGATCGAGTGAATCGATAACGACTGCTGGTCCGCCGGCGTCACGGGTACATCCAGCGGTGGCGTCAAGCTCATCTGACGGCCGACACTCACGCTAAACGGCATCGAGAACGAGTTCATCGAGAGGCCGTCCATGGAGCCGAGCTCACTGCATATCGAGCTGCGCGGCGTCGCCAGGCTGTTCATGGAGAGCGTGGAATAGGGCGAGTGGCCGGATCCCCCCGAGCCACTGCCATTGCTGGTGGGCGTCAGGTAGACCTGAGAGCACAGTATCCTTGCCGGCTCCGGCAACCAGTGCACCTTGAGGGCCGTTCCGCAAAAAGACATGGGCAGGGAGCCAAACACCATCTCGCCCAGCGGTGTGATGTCCGCTCCAGAGGGTCGATTGTGCTGGAAAAACAGATGGCAATGTTTAACTTATTTATCCACAGTTACGCTGCAACGAACGACTAGATTAGCGACTGGGGATGACTCACCTTATAGCCGTATTCCGCGCAGACCTCGATGAAGTTACTGCCGTTGGTGGAATGTGCCTTGGCCTGTATCTTGCCACTCTGCTGCAGCGAAGTGTACTTTTCATTTTTAAGGAACTTTCCACCGCCACTCGTCGTGGATGATGATGATGAGCATGATGCTGCCGATGCTGAGGTGGCCGATGAGTCCCTGTGGGTCACCTTCTGCAGGGCATTCGAGTCGAAGAGCAGGCGCCGACTGTCATCCTCTTTGTAGAGCAGAACTCGCACCTGGCTGCCCTCGAAGGGGAAACGACTGCAACAAATGGGAAACGTTGAGATAAAAGTTAAATTTGGTGTTTATGGAAGGCTAATAAATGTGCCATAAGGAGGATATTTATCTTTATAGTGGTAGAAGTTAGAAATGCACTCAATATAGGACAGTAAAATTTGAAAGGTTTAAAGGTTAAACTCTATGGTACCTTTTTGATGTGGAAAATTAAGTTTAAATCTAACAAATACTTCGCTGTCTGTTGCTTTATTCATCATAATTCCCCCATTATTTGCCACACCTCCGAATCGAAATAGCAGAGCCCCGCTCGAAGGTCATTAAAGTGCCACCCTCGCCACATACATTTTCCCACACCAGGCCAGACCAGACATATGAGGTCCATTATAATGCGCACATCTCGAACAGCGCTCTTATTCTCGATTCTGTTCATTGTCGCCGATAAAATGGCAAATGCTATGCTCTATATATAGCGACCCTAGCGGTTGGCACGTGACGATTACTCATGCCCCCTCCGTTTGAAAAGTGTTTGTCGTGAAATCTTTTACATTCTGAAACTAAAAGATAAGGCCGCCAAAGCGTACTCGCGGCTGACCTTTGAACTCGACGAAATGCGAAGAGTGAAGGTGTCACTAGTCACATGACGGCTGGCGAACGCGAATGTTAAATTAAGGCAATTTATTTTCGTCGGTTCTATAATTGGGTGATCCACAGCAGACCTATACATTAGAAGTGAGGTACATACACCACGAACGGATTTCAATGGAATTACTTAGGGTGTGTGCACAGAAATTTCACAACGGCATTAAATGTGAAATACCTAACAAGTTAAGGAGATACTTAGTGGCATTTTTATAGGATTACAATCAGAGCTCGTTAAATCGGCCCACTACCAAGAAAAATACGTTAAAAGAGACGACACTTCCTCTCCCCTTTCGCAGCTCTCTCAGCTCTCTCTCGTTCGCTACTGAGTGCAATTTATAAACTGTTGAGGCTGTTTTGCTTGTGCATTGCAGGCTAAGCGTGAGAGCAATCAAACCTAACTGGACGTTAATAATAGAGTCTTTGGACAAGCTGTATCTCCTGTATATCACCATTTTGTAATCAATATCTGCCAAAGTTTTTGATTTCCGAAACCTATATCCTCTCCGAAATCCACTTTACCCCCGAGATTGCCCATTGGCAGCGCTCGTGAAACAGATTTGAGCTAATTTATTTTTAGTGCGTTTATAAACGGCTTGTCTAAGTAGCGCTAACTTTGAAAAGGCGCTCTCGTGAAATTAGCGCTATAATTAACAATTAGCCCAAACTGATGATAGTCATTGGCGGTACCTGGGGGCTGGGTTAACTGGCCGGGGGAGTGGGCCAACTAGTTTTAGAGCTTAATAAATGTTTTACAGCCCAGCGATAAGAAGGGGGACCCCGAGCAACACCGCACGCACAGAGATTATAGTGGCGGTGTTTTTCGGTTTTGGGGCCGGTCACGAGTTCTGCTCCGACTGATACATATAATATCCACTATACATGTTATAGGGCCAGACTTGACCGGCGGCGGCGGCGTCGGCGGTTCGTTTGTTCTAACCGAGTTGGCCAATGTCCGGCTCTTCGCGGATCGGGTCCGATTTATGGGCCGTGCTTACTTGTATTTAAAGGGCGGCGTATGCATGCGGCGACAAATGTAATTCCACCTGCAGCCTCGCGATTGCGCCAGCTGTCTGTCTGGCAGGTAATTCTTCACGGTTGCACTTCTCTAACTCGACCTTGCCAAACTTTAAATTCCTGTAACTGGTAACAAGTTAGAACCAAACAAAAATCTTACAAATTTATTTAGAATTCGAAGAGGTTTTTGAAAATATTTATCAGCCAAATTACTTGAGCTGCCTTTTGTTATAAATAACATAGACGAGTTTTCAATTCCATATATTAATTTCAATTATTGGTTTGATTTGGTTTGAGATTACAATTATACAAATAAATGTTCTTTAAAGGGCAATATTTTAAATACCAAATTCAATCAAATTGATTCATATCTAAGAAATAAAAACTTAAATGCTCAATAAAACTCTTACACTACCTTTTATGGGTTTCTATTCTAATTACATTTCACAGGTAATTTTGAAAGCGCCTAAAATTTGTAAAGTCATAACTGAATCACCAATCTAAACCCTAATTCACATAGTTTATACGCACGCTTGCCAATAAAAAGGTAAACAATTTCATTATTTACTAACAAATAAGTCATAACGACTACTATAATTGATTAGTAGAATTAGTACCGCTCATTATATTTTATATTTTTTACACAAACAGTAAACAGGGAGATATGTGTTTGTAATTTAAATAACGGGCGGAATTATACGTTGCTTTTTTAGTAAATATATACAAAATGTATTTAGGAACCAACTATTCCATTTGTATAAATGATTTTTTTTTGTAATTATTAATAGTTTAAACTTTCCTATTGTATTTGCATACATTTTGTTTGTGATATTTATTTACATCATTTGAATTAATTTATTTATTATTAGTAACTGTTTAAGTTAAATTTAATAAAAACAACTACACCCAAATATGAGTTTTATTAATACTTAACTGAAAATTCGTCATTGTTCGATTATATAAAAAAGGCAGCTGTTTCAATTTTAATTTTAACACTCATGTTTCCATTTTTGAATTAAGGCTGCCCTAAAATATATGTATATTATTGAAATTACATTTTCTTGCTGTTAATTTATTTAGTTTCGTTGAATTTTATTTTTTACAATTTTTGTATTTCCCTATTTCGAGTTAGAGAAGTTTGAACTGTAACATTTACCGTTGGGCCCCCGATTAGCGCGGACGAACAACGACGCGTCGATATCTTTATGGCCGCGATGCTAGTCAGCAAATGAAGTTCAAGGCGCTCGCGATCGCACTGGGAACTGGGGGAACTCGGAGCTCGGTAACTCGGGAGCTCGGGCACTGGAAAGGGGGACAGGGACAGGGCAGGGAGCACCAGGTCCCGTGAGGCAACTGCGCCAGAGCGAGACGAACGTCGAACGGCGACCGACGACGACGAGCTGGCTCACTCGGAATATGCATTATAATAAGGCCTGGCCAGCCGGCTGGCCAATCGATATGGGCTCGTCGTATGTGTAGTACGAGGCAGTAGTACCATGCAGATAATGCCAGCAGCGATCCTAAACGAGGCGACTTCGGGGCCGCGACATGGGGCATCCAATTTGGAGCGCCGCTCACATGATTCGTCGGATCCGAATCGATCCGATCCCATCCAACACAGCCATCCCGTCCAGCTGCGGACCCAAAACCGAGCATAAACGAACCGAACCCGAACCCAAACCCAAAACCGAGCACGAACCCGAGGCGATGTCGGGCGAGCATCATGTGGCCACCATTTGTTGCTTGTCACAGACTGATGTGTTAATATGTTGTTTAAAAATTAACAAAAAAAATAAAAGGAAAAAAACAACAACACAAACACACATAATCATAGAAAGAGAAAGGAAGAAATATCTTGGGCTGAAGTCAAGAGACAGCGATGAATGATTGTTTGATGGATTAGTTGAAAGACATATGGCCAAAATTGAATACCAACACTCGAGGGGTTCTTCAGCTGGTTTTTGACTTGAGCCGAAGGTTAAATGCCCTAGGGAAGCCAATTTAACAGGTGAGTTAAAGGTTTTCATTTTAATTACAGCTTTTAATTTGTTTGGTTTTCGTTGTTTTCACTTTAATTTTCGTTAGACATAACTTTTTAGACAATAATCTATATAAATTCTATGCGCAAAATCTAGGATACATCAATAAAAGTAAAAAAACAAAAATTTAATTCTTTATACTTATGTAAAAACTTATTGTAGTCTGTCCTTAAAATTCCCAAGCCATTTTTCAGACAAGGTTTGTACTTTTTATTGTTCTCAGGACGCTCAAATGTTGGTAAATTCAAGTGGGGTTGGCCTAAATAAACTCAATTATTATTAAATTAAAAATATTTTTTTATTTGAATTTTTTCCAATAAATTAAATTAATTAATAAAAGGAGTCAAATTATCTTCCTCATTACTTGATAAATAAATATAATATCACCATAGAAAAATAAATTATTTAAGCTCATTTCACTCGGCATGCTCCATTTTAGGCAATCAGTAGAGCAAGCAAAGTACCTGTTGCTTTTCGCGGTAGAGTGCAGCCATACGCCTGCCGTCTAAATGGACTTTGTCAGCAGCCCTCTGATCGCCGATGGGGGGAATGACTACGTGAGCATATGGGGCTAAAAGTCAGAAGGCACACACGACGTTCTTGGCTGCTGACCTGGCCAAGTCGGTGGGCATGGGGAGAGAAGAGATCAGCGCGAAAACAATTATCGGACGGCCGCTAAGTTGACTTATCGCTTGAAGAGCAGCCAGTCGGCGGAATATCGGCAGCGTTGTTTATTCTACTATTTTTTGCTTTCGGCTTTTATTTTTATTATTTCCCTGGGACGGGGGAGCGGCGGGGCACTCACCGGGATCACATGCTTTTCAGCTACGCAAGCAAAACAAAAGCGAGCCGCAGCCAAACAATATTGAGCAAATAAATACGTATACATGCATACATAATGAGCAGAGGAGGCACTCACTCGCCCCGCTCCTCCCACAGAGCCTCTCTGCACTATATTTTGATTGATTCGGTCAGGCGTATTTATAGGCGGGGATGTGCGGCCGAGGGCCACTCGAGTGGGCGACGGGCGTTATCGGGCTTTGCCTGGATTATGTTTTGATTAGCCCTCGGATACTCCGCCACTCCGCGCCACTGATTGATATGGGGAAGTCACTCGGAATCGATATGCCCAGACAGTTCCACAAACAAACACGACGAAGGCGCGCAATTGTAATCAAATCAGCATCTGTTAATGACTTTACAGAGCGTATCTCTACCCTTCTGCTATCTCTACACTGCGAAAAACCCAAATAGAGCTAAATAAGGAGACTTTAACATTTGAAATGTTATTTGTGTAGAATTATAATGAGTTCTGGAATCATCATACCATGTTTCAGATCGATTCATCGTCATTTAATCTTTAAAGCAATGGTTAAGTTGGTTAACCACTCTCAGATCATTAAGAATCAGATCAGAACAATGATTGCTACAAAATATTGAAGTCATCTTAATTTAAAAAACTTTTCATGGTTATTTCATATTAAAATAAATATTTAAGAAGATTTACTTCTCAGATAGCATTAAAAATATAATCATAACTGTAATTATTATAAAGTATGTTTAAAACAAAGGCCTTTAAAACACTATCTCTACCAATATAATTATGGAATCATCTGAAATTATAATACAATCGCCTCAAGAGTCCAATAATACCACCTCTAAACTTTCTGATTTTGAACTTTGTTTATATGCCTTGGGCCACAAGTGGTTCGGTAACTCAACTTGAACTTTAGCTTGAAGTTGTAGTTAAATACCAGTTTGAACATCATAACAAAATGCTATTAAAAATAGCTTATTTCAAGGTATATACTAACTGTGATTTAAATGGATTATCTTAAATATCGGAAGCCTTCAAAATGACTCAATAGAATTAAAAGTTTAAACCTTATAGGGAAAGGAAAGTAAATATTTATTTAAAAGTGCGAAAATCTCAATCTTGAACTTTAAACTTTTATGTGGCAGATGGTTTTCTTCCAAGGCCTTGAGGAATGGATTGAAATCCACTGGGGTGTCTACGGAAGGCACAGTTTTCCCCCAGTGCTTTCTGTATTTTTGTGTTCGCGGGTGAGTGAGTGAAAGAGAGCGTGGCAAATAAACACAGATTTCCAAAGCGACGACAACAAAGCCAACAAAAGCCCGGCAAAGGCAAGGCAAAAGCGGCAGCGGCGGCGGCAGAAAAAGCAACAGAAAAGCAAAAGCAAAGCGAAACAACAACCAGTTGCTCCATCCATACAACAAGTCACATGACCCAACCAACCAACCGACCGTCCAACAACGATGATGGCGATGGAAACGCTGGAGACGTTGGCGTTGTGGGCTGCGACAATGGATATATCCATATATACACGGATGCCTATATATAACGACTGTGACGACGACGACGGCAGCGGCAGCTGCGCCCAGCAAATTGACTATCATTATCATTGGGCCCATTATAAGCAGTTATGCACACACAAATAAATCCAGTAAACACATGTCTCTCTCCGAACTCGAGCCTCGGAATGAATATACAAATAAAATAAAAATAAAACAAAATAAAAGCAATCGGACAACCTTCACCCCGTCCTTTTGCGAAAATCGAATGTCAAGTTCAAAGCAAATTGGCAATACCGCCATTACCACCCACAATACCCCCTTTTCCCGCTTTTTTTGGAGAGCGTACAGGCACAACATAAGAAATTTATCAGGCTGGCAAACAAAAATAACAAAAATAAATACAAACAAGAGTCGTTGTCGTCGTCGTCGTCGCTCACAATACTAATGAGCAAATGACGACAAAAATATCGAGTGATTTTCATTGTCACTTGAGACCAATGCAAACAGACCCGGAAAAGGGGGTGGGATGGGTGCTGAGGTGAGCACTTGCGGGCGCAATCAATCAATGAAAGTTCCCAGGTAACAAGAAATATGTGGTCAGCTTCAGAGAAGTATCAGAAAGTAAAAGATGTTCAAAGAAAAATATATAGAATTAAATGTACAACTATTTTAATAAACTTATAAATATTTATAAATATTAAATCTAATTTCAATAGTTTTCTTGAAACTTAAAAATATTTTCCCACCTGTGGAACTGGCCATATGGTACACAAGACAAGTGCTAACTAATGTGTACATGCGACACCCGCGCAAACACAACGTGACTCAATTGGGCAGCCCCGGGAATATAAGCCAACCCACTCAGGTGAGATCATGGCCGAAATGTCAACAGCCAAGAGTCATACAGAAAGATGACGATATCTGGTGATTCTATCAAGTAAAGCGAAACTTCCGTAATTTGCCAATGAAATATGGTAATAAAGTAGAGACAGGAAAACGTCTCAAGAACTCCGTAATCAACTTTATATAATGGTTTCATTCAGCAAAAGCCGGAATCCGAGAATAATGGAAACATTTACATAAAGAAAAACGATCAAGGCAGACCCAAAGCAGACCTTGCTGATAAGGCAGAACCAAGTTCCTTGGAAACTTACAGCTTGAACGCAGTAAATTTCCCTCAAAATCATATTATGACGCAGTAATTCATATTATTTTTCGAGGTAATAAACACATTGTCACTAATTTGGACAAGGAATTACAACATAAAATATACGATAGGTAATTTATTATCGGTAAAATAATTTAATAATTATAAATCTGATGAATGTATAAGGTTTTCGCCAATCATTGCTTCGTTGCTCTCCATTGTGTCAAATATAAATCACAAATATATTGGTCGTAATGTCTTGTTGACTTTTACTTTAACCATAACCCAAGCGTTCGAAGTTCAGCAGCCATCTATTAATCAAAAAAGATCATTAAATGTGATCTGTTGGGTTTATGGCTTACACTTTAATATTCCTAAATTATCTTGAAGGCTATCTGCACTTTACTTGTACAACTTCCACGAAACAGTCATAAAAAGAAATACATTCGGTATCATTATTCACAGTTTTATTTGCCCAGCTCGCATAATATTTCCATGAAGTAACAGCCGAGTGTAATCCCAGGTGTTTTGTTCATTGCTATAATGCCCATTTTCGAGCCCCAGCGATTCGATGAGCATTTGGATTAGGCCTAAGGCAATGGCAAATAGTGCTCGTGGGTCGTAAACTTAATTTAAATAGAGCCGTATGCATGGGCCATTGGCAACTATTCGGGAATGGCTCCCCCAATGGGTTCACCCATAAGGTGTCTCGTTGAGCTTCCGTTAATGGAGCTCTCGGCTTAGGCACTTCGGGGCGCTTATTGTGTTTGCCTTGCTTATTGATACGAGAGTATACGGCGGCAGGCAGTGGAAAACAAAAGCGTTTTGTCAACTGATAATGGGTGACAACAGGGCCAGGCCGCAGACAGAGAAGCGCTAGGCGTCTACACTTGCAGATAAACAGAGTGAATCACAAAAGAACAAAGAAACGTGTTAAAAATACGAAGTTTTGGGTCTCAAAATAAAAATATTAGTTATTTAACTATCAAAACAGCTTAATTTGGGGTTTATTTAGATATTATAATCTGACAATATGTTTTTAACTACGCCTTTATTTATTATATACTCTAAAATAATTATTAACCTATTAAAGGAATTAAAAATAGGAAAATGATCGACTTCTAGTTTCTAGCTAAAAAAGTAACTTGAGAATTCTAACGACATGTTGTCCTTTTTTCCTAATTGAGGTTTCAAATGTTATTAACTTTTAGCATAATGTATAAAATACACTGCAATTTTATTAGAATCAGTTAAATATAATAAAAATATTAGCCTTGACATTTTATGGATTTGCTATTAACTTTAAAGTCATAATATATATCTTTATTTGTTTTATTGATAATTTAATTAACATTGATTTAATATTATTAATTTTTACCTGTTTCCAAGAGTATGCTAACAAAGAACCCAAAAATTCATTTGTTCCCTTTAAATGCGTAGAAAAACAACAAAAATATCCATATTCTACACATCTCTGAATAACTATCAATTAAACAATACAGCAATTACACAAAATCACACTCGTGTAACCTGATATCAAGCTGCTTATTTATTTACAGACGGTATTTACTCAAGCTTTTGTTTCTCCAAGTGCATCAGCTATCGGAACGGGTCCCGAGGCAACAACAAAAACTGGATACGCGTCGCCGTCGTCGCCGACGATTCACTACTCATATGACTTGGCAGACCACGCGACTTCGCACATGAAGCACCACATCACCACCACATCGCGCCTGCTGCCTCTGCCTCTGGCCTGCCGCTCCCCTTTCCTCGCTGCCATTTAAATGTGCTGATTTCTGTTTGCACATAACTAAGGTTTGTGTGCCGACTTCTCCGCAGTCAAAAGCGTACATATTTAATTGCACTGATGATTATAGTGGCACGAGGCGCTCGCGGGGATGGCCACAGGAATGGGAACACCGGAGCTGTGTTGGGGCACCACTAGCAACTCTTTTGACATATGGCCCACAGCCAGACACCCTGGCACCTGGTCTATTACTATATTACTCTATTACCGCGCTCGCTCGCATCAACGTAACGTTACGGCCCATGTAATAAGTTCACACCTGGACGAGCCAGCGCCACTTTGATTGATGTCTGGCCGTGTTTGGCCATTCAATTGGCGGGCAGTTATCAAAAACTATTAATGAATTCTCATTCGCTCCCAATTTACGACTCATTTCGGTGCGTGGAACTAAGCCGGCGCAAAGGCTCTAAGTGAAATCATCCATAATGGTTCATTCAGACAGTTTGATTCGGTTTGGTTTGGTTGTTGCTGTGCTTCCCACATTTTGCGAGGAAGATTGATATGTGTGGCTTTGTTTGATCGGCAATCGGACGCATATTTTATTGTGTTTCACACGTGCCTAAAGCCCTGGTCCCCGGATCATAATGAGAGTATTGTTGGGCCAAAGTTTTCCACAAAAGGTGCTAATTTCCTTGATTTGCGCGTATCTGCGGGATGGGATCCATGTGAAAGTCCGACGATCGACCGCCAGTCGGAGTCCGTGGGGTGTATGAAATCACAGTTTGTATAGAGCCTGAAATCCCCGAACTTATCGGGAATTAATACCTGCACGCTAATAACGGCTATATGTATTTTTGGACGCCATATGTGGTGGATATCGGTCGAACGCGAACGCGAAGGCGATTGCGAATGCGAATGACTTGCGAATTGGGTTAAGGAATGCGCGCCTTCAAAGGCACATGATGCCAGACGACGGCTGGTTTTCAGCTGCTTTTCTACTTTATTTTTTGGCCATTTTGCGTTTATATCATGCATATATCGAGGCGAAATTAAACAAAAAACTGTCATGTGACCAACTGGCTAGCAAATGTCTAAACTTGGTCACGACGCTTTGCTGGGACTGGAAAGCTGGGTGCTGGAAAAAACAGTGATTCACTGCCGACCCGGGTTGATTCACGTCAGGAACTTACTTTTTTTTCTAGAATTTCACCAGTGTAGGCCTACTTTTACGACAGCTAATTTTCCTATTAGTTTAAATCTTAAAATATTTTAAAATCTTTAACATAGTGATTTTGAGCTTTTTCGAAAAAGAACTTGGGAATCATAAGGTGAAAGACAAGATGTTTTCCGTTCACACTCTTTTGATATTGTGTATAAAAAAAAATAAAAATAAGAACGAGAAAAATTTAATTAAATTTTCAGACCTTGACTTCCAGCATTTCACCATTACTTTAATTGTTGACTTTTTTCGCCAGTTATTATTCTTAGCTCTCCGGCTATCAGAGACCGAAAGTATGTTATTTTTAAATCAAGCGAAATGGGAAATGTGAATGTGAACGATAAGTGAGGTTCAGATTCTGTCGTGGAAATTTACCCAAGCGTGCTGGCATAATATATATTGCCGTCAGCCAACTAAATTAAGCAAACAAACAAATAAATTATTTGGGCGGAGTGGTGTTGACTAAAGTGGATAGTTTTTAACTGCTATTAGTGTAAACGTTTGTTTAGTTTACAGCGAATCCGAGAAACCTGACCTAGTGCAATGATAGCGTCATAAATGGGGTCTTCCGTGGGGGTGGGGGATTTTAGCGGGGGAGTTAGACGCGCCAGCTGTCCACACATTACAGGTTTTTTGTACATAGTACCTATTATTATTGTTATTCTCCAGGCGCGAACGTGTTTAAAGTTGTGTTGTGTTTATGGGCAAAGTGCAAAAACCCCGAAAGCTCGCGGCGCTTAATTAGCGAAGTGAAAAGTTTCTATCACGTGATGGCGAATGTTGGCGACAAGCGCGGCCATAAATGTGTTTACAGCCCCGAATATTGGTCAATACACACTTGAATCTGACAATTTCACCATTACGCTATATATATTTTAAATGCCCGCTCGGCGTCTGACCGATAAGGTCCCCGATTGACAGCGTGGTCGAGGCGCTAATCGAGTTAACCACCGCCCAGCGGAGGCGGAGGCCCTCAGATTACGGTCCCAAAAAAAATAGGGGAAAAGATCGTAATAATTTTTTAGGACCGGTGAAATAATTTCTCCAAAAATTTGTCATTAATTTATGGTACTTTATTTTGCACCAAGAAGTGGACAATATCTATGGTGTATCACCGTGACATTTCCAAAAACTAAATTCGGTTCAATGTTTTTCGAATATGATAATGAAGTGGTTCTTATCACATTTCGATATGATTTTTGATTAAACTTTCTTTGATTGCCAATAAAAAGTGCAAACTTGAAATGGAATCCTTTTATTATCATCATAAAATGAAAATTTTCAAATGGGCCAAGGGTACTTGGAAAGCTGCTAGTGTTACCAAAAGACATTTAGAAGAAAATTGTATGTATGTTTACTTTTAAGATTACGATCAAATTAGAAATTTGATTTCAATAAAATTGCAGGATTTTAACAATGTACTTGTGCACATAAAATTGTTTGGGTCAAATCAAGCCACTCCAAGCGCTAAATAAGCATTTTTAGTCATATTGTATTTCCAATTTTAGTTCGTTAAATTCTATCGAATTATTTGCGGTAAACGCAATTTAATTTCCCCTGCGTGTGGAGCGGCAAATCGACTGTTAACCAGTTCCTAGAAAACCGGACGTGGGTGTGTCCGTCAGTTAACTGTTAACTGAGCATCCCTCTGTTAATTCCCCGCAATCACAACTACATCCCCAAACAACAACAAAAAGCACAATCAGAACCCACGCACAAAGTGCGGAAAGTGTCAAAAATCAACATTGTAAAGCGTATGCAGCAGCATGAATAAATAGTAGTAATAAATAATAATGAAATGAATTAAGCGTGGAACGCAGGAGGGTGGTGCCGGGGGAGCGGCAGTGGAGGCAACAAAAACAATGAGCCGCACCAACAACAAAATATGTATGACATAATAATCACGAGAGCAGGCCGCGACCGCCGATTAGCAAGTCATGTGATTCGCTTTTATTTACATTTGCGCCTGACGTTGCCGCCGCCGCTTCTCCCCCGCCACGCCCCCTCGCCGACAGAGCGCCAGCGGTGCGAGCGAGATGGGGCTATGACGAAGCGATAACGAAGCTAGCCGAGAATGAAACGATCCACGATCGGGTGGTGGAGAACAGAGGAGAACAGAGAGATGGAGAGGGAGAGCATAGTGGGGCACAGTTATTTGCGCGCGCAGCTCAATCGAGGGTGTGGAGCAATGGGAGTAAAAAGAATGGCAACAGCCAATGGCTTTGTTCACACACATGCACCCTCGGGGCAGTGCTTTGCTTTACGGTTATTATTGTTGTTGTTGTTTCCATGACTACCCAACATGCACTGCTGGGGGTGTTGGGTGATTTAGGGCTTGTTGTTGCTGTTATCTCTGCAGCAAAACTTTGTTATCGATAGACAGTAAAGACGCATAATGTGGTAGCCAAAGTGAATGTTGGCCCAATTATTCGTGGCTAATCTAATTAGGCGAAGCAGAAGAGGTTTCGATACAAGTGAAGCTATTTAATTCATTATCCATAAAGGAGATATTTGTAATCTCTATGCCTTCTCTCTGAAAAACTACGAATTTATTTTGAATATTATGGATTTATTTTGTCTGAGGCTTTGGAAGTAATCCCTATGAAAGATATTTAAAAACTAATGTACCATCGACTTCAAAGAATCCGCTTTGAATAGATTTTACTCTCCATTTTCCGGCCAACCAGGTGGCTTTTAGGCAAGGTTTACTGTGATTGTTTTTAGTCCAATGAAAGGGACAGGCCATGACAATGCCTTCTTTGTTACATTTTCGTAACAGCTGCAATGGCTAACGCATCTAGAAATCCGCAACAAATTTGCATATGTATATGTATGCATCTGTGTGCTCGACTTCCGGCTGATGCAAATCTAACTAATCGTACATCGGCCTACGTGCATATATCAGCAATGCTGGCGGCGTACGTGACACCGTCTAGTGCATGCCGAATATGTTTGCTGGGTTATCGTCCTCGTTTGCTCTCTGCCAATTTGCGTACGAACAAAGGGAAGAGGAAGCGCAGCAGGTAGTGAACGAGGGGGCGGGCGCAGAGCGGTGCAAGTGTGAAACGCAGCATGAGAACGACTTTTCGTATGCGTGTGTGTGTGAGCGAGAATTTTGTGTTTTTTGCAGCTGCACCTCTTTTCCTCCTGGCTTTTGTTGTTGCGCATTTATCGACGAATAATACCGGGTGTTAGACACGGTACACTTCTATGACTGTCTCGGTATGCTTGCAGGTAAGCAGATAAACACTTACCTTAGATAATTTCGCGAAGTTTGTTTTGTAGCTTTTGCGGACGACGAACTATTGCCGCCGCCGGCAGAGGCGTGAGTTGGACGTGCCGGCAAAGCTGTTGTTGCTGTTGCTGCCGCTGATGTCGTTGTTTGGCTGTTAATTAACGCTGCTGCTGCTGCGGACGCCGCGGTCAGCGTGGGCGCCGCCGCTAAATTTGCGGGAGTTGTTGGTGTTGCCGACGGAAAGAAGAGTTTATTCAATAGGGCCATAATAACATACAGTGTGCGCAATCATTTAATAAACACATCTGGCCAGCCTCCGATTTTTATTTAATGGAAATCAAAATTCAGAAATCACTTGAGTTACACACACACGCGCGCGCGCTTTTCGCTTTCCTTGGAATGTGTTGGTGTTGGCTTTTCGCGTTGGAGTGAGCGAGAGGCAATGCAAGGCGAGACGGGGCAAGGCGTTACCGTTAGTCGAGCGACACACGCGCGCTAGCCAGAGCGAGATGGCGGATGCTGCACAATCAAAACTTTCGCTTTGCACTTTTCTTTTGCACACTGTATTTGCTTCTTTCGATTTTTCTTTTAGATCAGATCGGATCTCTTCCTGTATTTGCACACACAGGCGCACACACACACTCACTCACTGTTTTTGATTGGGGAAAAATATGGCTATTTTTGTGTGTTATTCTTGCGAATTGCGGCGGAAATCGCTGCCGTCCGTCCCGTCGACACAGGTTCTTTACCGTTCCACACTGAAATGAGAACCAAATATCGCTGGCGTCCGCTTTAAAAAGTTTGCAAGAGACGCGACCATGATAACATCAGTATAAGGTGGTCTAGACGGCAAGAAGTAGTCCGTTAACACCCTAACCATAACAATAACCAAGCAAACGATAGCGGACAAAAACCGATCGCCTCGAAAGCCGACGAGACCAATTCACTTGTGTGTGAGCGAGAGAGTGGGAGCGAACGCGAGGTGGCGAAGAGATCTGCTCGCGAGCGAATGTTTGTGTGTGAGAAAAACAGACGTTGGCTCAAAACGTTGGTTTTTCTGCTACTAATATTTATGACCAACGCGCGAGCTTCTTTTTGGCCAATGCACACACACATACATATATATTTTTTCTCGTCTTTTGCCTTGTTTGTTGTCAATCAACGCACTTCCCACTTCCTGCCCACCTCTTTTATCCGTCTTCTCTTTTGCCCTGGGCGCTGAAAGCCCCGCTTGTCCAGTCACTTAATTTAATTGAACACTTTGCGGTTGATGTTTGCTCCCTTTCGAGGTGCTACATTCCGGTTTAAAGGTTGATTTTTAACAGTTTGGCCTTTTTAACTGTTTGGCCTTTATTTACAATCACAAATACAAACAACTAGGGTTGTATATATTAGAGGTGGGAAAACATTGATGAAAACATCGATGCATCGTTTTTCGAATTTTCTAAAGCATCGATGTTTTTTCGACCATCGATGATTCTTTGCCGTCACTATTAAGAGCAACGGGCAAATTTGTATTTATTTTTGAATTATATTATTAAAAGTTATTCTTTTTCAGTAATAAAACCTTCGGTTGGTGGTGCAGGCAACGGCGTTACGATGGACAAATTCTCGTTTTATGTCACTATTTCTATCAATTAACAAAGTTATTTCCAGCAAAATTAGCTTTGACTCTTTTTTTTTTGTAATGTTACTTTTAATTTAAGTTTATTAATTCTAAATATTGTAGTAATGGAATGTGTGTAAATAAATGATTTTGGTACTTATAGTTTTAGATTCTTAATAGGTTTTTAATATAACATTTTTATACTGTGAAAAGTCAAATAAAATTCTGAAATCCTGCTAACTTCATCCAATCCAAATTGATTTGGATCAAATTAGAAAATTATTTTAAAACCTCAAATAATACCCTTAACATGGGTATTATGCAAAAACCACGAAATAATGTAAGCTTTTACATACATTTTTTTTAGATCATTGCTCGATTTTCATAAAATTTAAATTGGCATTTTAGAACTATAAAACTGCCATAAAAATGGTTAAGTTATAATTGTTGTTTCTATTAATTTTCCAATCGACTTAAAACTTAAATATAAACTGAATCATAAATAGTCATATATCAGAGTATAAGAAAATACGTTGAAAACGTCGATTTTACAATTTGTTCGTTGAATTTTTGTATGGTAACGTGTGTAGCTATATTATTCCTATCTGGCCCTTCCCATTATAAACCATTGAGAATATAACTATTAACGCAATTAATATTCCCAAAATATTAAACCAAAATTGACTTGAAATCACAAAAAGTATTCCTTTTTTAAATTAAACAAAGCTTTGTATTTTGATTTAATTTTAAATTGTTGAACTTTATTTTTGTTGGCTTACATATACATACTTCAAAATTTTTTAGGCCCACATGCGAAGGAAGCGTGGGAAATTGGTTTCGACATGAATAGAATTCACCGTTTATATAAATTCATACGATCTGGCTTGCGTGTGCTGTCCTTTATCCTCCATATATCCTCTATATCCTCATTATCTGTTGTATATTCACTTAACCTTAACTGGAACCGAGCGAAAGTAGAAAACATTCAAATCTTAAACATTAGCGTTAAATATTCGTTCGCCTAGGAATTCCGATATTGAAAGGGTTGGTTGTAAGAGATTTTGATCAAATAGAACATACATATTAACCATATATAAATGAGACGACTTTGAGCCGCGCCTTGGAGAAGAAGCTTACCATAGTTACTTTCTTGTTTTTTTTTTCTTTTTCTTTGTTTTGTGTGTTTTTAAGTTTTCTTAAGTTGTTTCTTTGTTATGTTACTTTTGTTTAACTGGATGCTTGCATGCGTGCGTTGTGTGTGTTTGAGTAGCAGAGTGTGGGATTGTGTGAAAGTGAAAATATAAGTCATGATTTTTAAACTGAAATTTGGAGCAGCTACTTCCGGTGTTGTCCGCCTAATCCTTGCAGGTGGACGTGTCCATAGGACTGGCCGGCTGGATAAAGGCCGTGGCCGCCGAGCTGGGCGGATTGGTGGGCGTGAATGCCGACAGTGAGGAGTTGCTGCTGCTGCTGACCAAATTGCCGCCGCTGGACGAGTTGTTCAGGCTGATCATGTTGTTCATCAGGTTTGACGACGACGAAGATCCACTGGATGTGCCCGTCAGCTGGCCCAGCATACCGCCGCCGCCAGCCAGGAAGGTGGCGCTACCGCCGCCCGCAGGTGGCATCGATCCGAGGCTCAAGCGTTCATTTCCGCCGCCCAGATTTGAAAGGAAGCCGCCAGCGGCGTTCCCAGCTGACACGGACGTCGACGAGCTAGCGGGACCGATAATACCCAGCAATGGATTCGTGGTGGTCAGCACATTGGGTGCGGAAGTGTTTAGGCCCAGCATGGGCGTTGGCAGTGCTGGCTTAATGAAGCGCTCGCTGGCGCGACGGTTCTAGTGAAATTAGAAGGAAATCATGGTTTACGTAGAGATCAAAGGATTATCTATACTCAATACTCACCACTAGCTGACCACAGGCGTAGCAGCGGTTCTGGCCCGCCGTGCCCGGGCTAAGGGGACGGCTGCTCGAGGGGCTATGGGAGACGGGACTGCTGATGGTGCGCTGCCTCTGGGCACTGGCCGCCGAAGCAGCGGCTGCTGCAGCTGCCGCCGCTGCGGCCGAAGAACCACCTGCCATGAGACTTTCGTTGTAGAAGCGCTCCTCGTCCATCTCCAACGAGGACTCCGATTCTGAGAGGTGTCGGCACAGGGCTTCGCGACGCTCTACCTCCTGCTTGAGTTTTCGTTGCAGACGGGCGTTTTCCTCGCGAATGGACTTCTCCTCCAGCGCGTACTGCTGCATCTTGATAGTGGTCTCCTTCTGGGCGGCAGCGAGATTGGCGCGTAGACGCAGCACTTCGGAGCGCAGATTCTGAATGTGAGCGCTTAGGCTGGTGGCAGTGTCGCCGCCATTGGCGTGGGCATTGTTTGTGATGTCGCGCGGGGTGGTCGGATCAGAGACGGGCTGATCCAGCTTAATCTGAAGCGACCGCTTCTCGGTCTCCAGCTTGTCCATGCGCTTCCACAGCTTGTTCACCAAAGCCTCCTGCTCCTGCTCCAATGTGTTCTCCAGCTCGACCATTTCACGGCGTAACTGCTCGAGGTTGGTCTGCTTGTTATCCGTTTCTGCCTGCAGCTTCTCGATCTTGCGCATCAGCTTGTTCACGAGGCACTCCTGCTCCTGCTCGAGGGTCTGCTCTAGTTTGCATTTCTCCTGGCGTAGCTGATCCAGCTTACGGGAAAGATCATTGGTCAGGCACTCTTCCTCGCGCTCGTAGTGATGCGCCAGTGTCTCCTTCTCCTTTTTCAAGGCCTGAATTTTTTTCAGCAGAGTGTTCGAGATGTACTCCTCCTCCTGCTCGGCTTTGGCTTGCTGTGGAGTTGAATTGCAAGTTGAATAGGCGATCTAAAATGTATTATTTTTTTAAGGAATATAAGTTTTACTAACAATTATGACCGAGGCCTGTTTGAGGCAGCGATTCTCCTCTTGCACCACCTTGCACTTTGTCTTGAAGGTGTCCAGCTCGGCTTTCAGAACTCTGTCAACATAAAGACTCGGGTTAGTAAGGGGAATGGGAGGCCAGACGCTATATTACTCACTTGTTTTGCTGGGTGAGCGACTCGATCCGCTTCTGTAGCTGCTCCCGAGACACTGGGCTCGGTGGCAGCATGGTTCCGCCATCTAGCGAGCTCTCCGACTCACAAGGACTCTCCATGTCTGCAAAATTAAGGGTAAATGACATTTTTAAGCATATATTACAGGGAACAATGTATGCAAGTCCGCAGAGTATACATATATGTATATATAATGTGTATATATGATATGTGGTGTCTGTTCTTTATTGTTTTATTCGGCGCATTCGTTGGCGAACAAAGAATAAAGAACGAAATCGGACTGTGGCGCTGTGGTTTTGGCCCTGAACCGATAGAAACGTTTAACCTTCAGCTGCGAGGTGCCTTCTTCATCGGCCACTGATGCATCTGATGGTTTGATGCATTTTTTCGGAAATCAATAGAAGGGCAAGGTCGGCGGCAGCAGAAGACCTGCAAACTGGCAGGCACCACCCACCCAATGGGTCATCCTCCCAGCTTCTGCCTCTCCCCCTTCTTCACATCCTTTAGTGTGTGGAAGCCGGTCGAAAATCTCGGCTGCGACTTTCCTTTCCGGATTTTCATGGTTTCACCTTTAGTTACCTGGCTTTTGTGTTGCTTCGTCGCCTTAAAAGACTTTTGCCTTCCGTCTCTCCGTCTCCTCTCCACGTTCCTTCGGCTTCGCCCTGTCCCTCTCCCACTGTCCCGCAGCTCCTCACCTTCACCGACTCTGTCTCACACACTGCGTGCCAGGGCGCTGTGGCTTTTCTCGCTTTTCACACTTTTCCCCAACGCTATGCTGGGTGGAAGGAAGCTATGCAAATCTGATGATTTGTTCGTCTTTTTAGGGCCTGCCGTCGCGAGTGCAAAGCATTTTGCGCGATCCAATCCAACAAAATTAATATCAAATTGCGAAAAATTGCTTCCACAGTGCAGAAATGTGACCGTAAACGCAGCGAAATACCGAAAAAGCGCTCACCGAGAAACGCCGCTTACTGCTCCCTGGCTGGTGATGACAACTAGGAAAATACTGCTAGAGGTGGGAGCGTGCCTGGGATGAAAGTTACTCACGTTGGTATCAGGAGATATGCATAAATACTTTTGTAAATCTCTACGAAATCTTTTTAGAATATAGAAAATTATAACACTAAGAATATATAAAATTTACTTAAAAATATGTTTGTTTGCTTATGATTTTTACTAAATTGTATAATTTTGTTGGCACAATATGATCAAAGAATTTAAAAGAATACATTTAAAATAAATTAATAATTTAATTTGGACATTCTCTGCATAGTAAATCACTAAATGAAAAAAAAAAGTATATAAAAATAACTAGAAGGAAGTGTTCCATACAAACGGCTTTTGATATAATAATTTATTCTATTTGCTGAAAATATAAGCTAAAATGTAGTTTGGCTTTTAAGTTTTTATAAAGCAAAGTGTTGATATGACAACTTTTCATTTATCAACTGTTTAATACATTAGTAATCCATAGATAACCTAATAATGCTGCATTATTTTCTGAAATTTAATTATTACTTTATAAGGAGTACATATTTAGCAACAAACCGCATTGTTAGCTTTTCATCTACATATATTTGTTTTCTTTCATCGATATGTTCAAAGGAGATAAAACTAATCTAAAAAAATTATTTATTTATTTATTTTCAGTTTTTTAATAATATTTTTACGCACTCGTTAATGTTAAAATTTATTTCAGTGTTATTCCGTTATTGCAAATTCTTTTGGTATATTTAAATTGTACAAGCGCGGTCACATTGTCCAACACGTGCGTAAACAGCGAAACGGGGAAAATAATTTTTATAATCTTAGCAATTTAAGCTTTAACGATGGCCGATGATGCCGGTCAGGACAAGCGCAAGCAGCACCGTGCCCGCCAGTCCGGCGTGAAGGCGGACAAAAAGAAGGAGAAGGCCAAGAAGGACTCAAACCAAAAGGAACCGGAATTAACCGCCCGCCAACGGAACCCGAAGGCATTTGCCATCAATTCGGCACAGCGGGCGGAAAGGAACTTTCGGCGCAAAGAGGATCTTACTGCCAAGAAGCAGCACATTCCGGTGGTAGACCAAACCCCCGATGAACCGCCACCAGTGCTCATTGCCGTGGTGGGCCCGCCCAAGGTGGGGAAGACCACGCTGATCAAGAACCTCATCAAGAGCTTCACCCGCACAAATGTAACGGATATCAAGGGTCCCATTACCATAGTGACCTCTAAGAAGCGCCGGATCACGCTGCTGGAGTGCAACAACGACGTGAACTCGATGATCGATGTGGCCAAGTGCGCGGATCTGGTTTTGCTGCTTTGCGACGCAAGCTATGGTTTCGAGATGGAGATATTCGAGTTCCTCAACATCTGCCAGGTGCACGGCATGCCCAAGATCATGGGCGTGCTCACCCACCTGGACATGATCAAAAATCCCAAACAGCTGCGAAAGCGCAAGAAGGAGTTAAAGCATCGCTTCTGGACGGAGGTCTACGATGGCGCCAAGCTCTTCTACCTTTCCGGCCTGCTCCACGGCGAGTATTTGCGCAATGAAGTCAAGAACCTGGGACGGTTCATCTCCGTAATGAAGTTTCGCCCGTTGCAGTGGCGCGGTGCTCATAGCTATCTTCTCGTGGATCGGGTGGAGGATGTCACGAACACAGATCGTGTGCGCCGTGATCCGAAATGCGATCGCGAAGTAGTTCTGTACGGCTATGTGCGCGGTGTGGCCCTCAAGCAAGAACATATGGTGCATATCGCCGGGTTGGGCGATGCCCGCATCGATGAGTTAAGCGCTATTCCCGATCCCTGTCCACTTCCAGGCATGGAAAAGAAGCGAAGTCTGCTGGAGAAGGAGCGCTTGCTGTATGCTCCCATGTCCGGAGTTGGTGGCATTGTCTACGACAAGGATGCAGTGTACATCGAGCTGCAGGGCTCTCACTCGCACAAAGAGCAGGAGCAGAGTGCGGAGGCTGCGGAGCAGGCGGAACTCGTTAGCAAGCTGATCGACAAGAAGGCCACCATTGACGAGCAGATGGAACAACAGGAATTCCGACTCTTCTCCGATGCCAAGCCCATCAAATCGAAGGACTTCCGCAACGACATGGACGAAGAGGATGCAGAGGATGAAAGCAGTGACGATGAAGAGGATGAGGAGGGTCAGGATTCCGGTTTGGAAGCGGCTGGCAGTGAGGAGGAGCAGGATGAGTTTGATGCAGACGATTGGCGTGGCGAAAACAGCGAGGCGGAGGAGAATGCTGAGGACTCTGATGCCGCCTCTTCTGACGACGAGGAGTACCAAAGTCTAGGAGGCGTTAAAACCGCCAACGACTCCGACTCGGACGATGAGGAGGCCCGTGTCATGGCAAGCAATATGAGCTGGAAAACGAACCTCGCCCAGAAGGCACGCGATGCCTTCCTGCAGCGTCACTCGGAGTCCAAGAACCTGATGCGCCTCGTCTACGGCGTCTACAACCAGAATGAACGCAGTCGGCAGGAGGCTGAAGGTGAAGAAGACGCCGAAGAATCCGAGGAGGAATTGGGAGGACTTTTCCGAGTGGCCGCCAAGAAGCAAAGCCAACAACAGAAGGACAAAGACATCCAGGATAAGGATGAGCGTTGTTTCTTCGAGTATCAGGGTGGTAAGTAGCTTTGTTCTATATTTCTTCCGCTTTTTGACTTAAATCTAACCCCTTCCAGATGCCACTCGCGATTGGCTGTCGGAGGAGAACAAGGCCCTGATCAAGAACTGCTTCGTGACCGGCAAGTGGAAGGCTAGCGAGGATGCCGAGAACCTGCTCAAGATGGACGACATGAGTGATGCGGAGAGCGAGGTTTACGGTGACTTTGAGGACCTCGAAACGGGCAAGCAACACAGCGGAAAACCCAAGACAGAAGGCGAAGGAGACTCTGATGAGGAGGGTGCGAAGCCAGAGGAATCTGCAGGAGCCACCAAGCGTAAAATGACACGCGTGGAAGAGGAGAACCTCACCAAGGCCGAGCTCATGGCAAAGAAGCTCAAGCTTAAGGCCAAGTTCGATGCGGAGTACGATAACAGTGGCGAGGGCAAGGGAGAAGAGGACACTGGTCGCATTACCGGGGATCATTCCTTCTACGAGGACCTCAAGGCGGAGGCTCAACGCCAGAGTGAGCTGAACAAGAGCGAGTTTGCCCATTTGGACAACGAGTTTCGCATCCAAATCGAGGGTTATCGGCCGGGTCTATATGTTCGCCTGGTATTCAAGCAGCTGCCCGCTGAGTTTGTGGAGAATTTCGATGCCAGCTATCCTGTGCTGGTCGGTGCCTTAAACATGACCGAGGAGAACGTTGGCTACGTCAACTGCAAGGTGAAGAAGCATCGCTGGTACAAGAAGATCCTTAAAACTGGCGATCCCCTTATCGTTTCGATGGGCTGGCGCCGCTTCCAAACAGTGGCCATTTTCGCCAAAGTGGAGGACAATTTCCGGCAGCGCTACCTCAAGTACACCCCCAACCACGTAACCTGCAGCATGACCTTCTGGGGTCCGATTACCCCTCAGAATACGGGCTTTCTAGCTCTGCAGACGGTGCGCCAGGATCAGGAAGAGATGCAGAGGCTGGGCTTCCGAATAGCGGCAACGGGATGCGTCACCGAACTTGATAAGTCTTCGCAAATCATGAAGAAGCTCAAGCTGGTGGGGCACCCCTTTAAGATCTACAAAAAAACCGCCTTCATCAAGGACATGTTCAACTCGTCGCTGGAGGTGGCCAAGTTCGAGGGAGCCAAGATAAAGACAGTGTCCGGCATCCGTGGTCAAATCAAGAAGTCTCACCATACGCCTGAGGGCTCCTATCGCGCCACCTTTGAGGACAAGATTCTGCTCAGCGACATCGTATTCTGCCGTACCTGGTTCCGTGTAGAAGTGCCTCGATTCTATGCACCAATTACCTCGCTTCTTCTGCCGCCCGAGCAGAAGAGCCAGTGGCAGGGCATGAAGACGCTGGGCCAGCTGAAGCGAGAACGGGCCTTGCAGAATGCCGCCCAGCCAGACAGCATGTACACGGAGATTGTGCGCAAGGAGAAGATCTTCCGGCCGCTGACCATACCCAAAGCCTTGCAGCGGGCACTTCCTTACAAGGACAAGCCCAAGCTGGGGCCCGAGAATCCGAAGGCAGCGCTCGAACGTGTGGCCGTGATCAACTCGCCCTACGAACAGAAAGTAGCCAAGATGATGAAGATGATCGCGACGAACTACAGGGACAAGCGCTATCGCGAGCGCCTGGAGACCAAGAAGCGGATCAAGAACTATCGTGAGAAAAAGAGCGAGAAGATGGCATCCAAGGAGCGGCGCCAGAAGGAGCTGCGCAAGAAGGTGTCGCGGGCCATTAGCAAGATGCGAGGGAAGCAGTCTGCTTAGGACTGCGTTGTGTTTTCTGAGGTGAGACCCCTGAAAGGTTTTTACTGATAGATTCTTAAAAAATGTTGCTGTATAGAAAATAGGTATAAACAAAAACAATAAATTTTAAATTTCAGAAATCAAGAAACCTTTCCAATACAATACCCAATAACATCCGAAACTTGGCTACATTTCAATTAGAATTTACTCAACGCCTGCACTTCCGACGCTGGACCAGCTACAAAAATCGGTGGTGTAGCGTTTCGGCACCGTTCGCTGCAGCTGCTCCAGCTGGGCCGGAAGAGCTGGTCTCAGTTTTTGGAAAATATATAGATAACGCAACACAGCTTAGGGACTAACTTGAACTGGACATTGTTGTGGAAACTAACGTAGTGTGCTGCCCTAGTCCTGGCTCTTGTTGTCGTCGATAGTCTTTAAAGCGGCCAAGAGGGCATGCTTGCGACTGCCGGTCATGTGGCTGCTAGCCGCGGCTCCGCTGGCTATGCTGTTCCTCTTCTTGGAAGCCGGATCGTCGCGCATATTGCTATTGCTCGCCTGGCGGCAGAACGTTTTCAGGAAGCTCTCGCGCTCCTTGTAATCATCGGAGATCTGCTTGCGCAGGCTGGACATGTTCTCCTTAAGGCGTGGAGCCCGAACTTCGTTATCCTGGGACTGCAAAAGTAAATTATACGGAAATTAGAACTGTACATTTTTATGACATATCATGAGCATCCAGGACCTTACCTCTTCATCGCTGCGCTGTGTATTCTGGCCGTCCGTATCCTCGTCCTCTTCCTGCGACTCTTCCAGCAGATCGCCCTCGCTGCTCTTGGTGTCTAGGTAGGCGGCATATTTCACCAGGCTGGCATCGTTGGCATCGCTGTGTTCCTCGGGATCCTCTGATCCCTGGTCGCACGTCTTGGACATCAGGCCGTAGGCATCCGTCTCGTCCTCATCCTCGCCGACTGGCTCGTAGTCATCCTCGTAGTCGTACTCCATGGACTTTAGCGACGTCTGCTTGGACTTGCCCTCGGCAGAAGGTATCTTAGACAGGCCACCCGAATCGCGACGCTTGCTGGCCGGAATACTCTCCGCCTTGACAGCAGTAACTAAGCGGTGTCTTGCGTTGCCACTCTTTCCAGTGGCGGCGGCCGCGGCGACGGCAGCCAGTGGCGATTTTGCCTGCGCCGAGAGCACTTGGCTCAGAGTGGAGCGACTCTGGTTTGGGGCAATCTTGGCCTTGTTGTTAGCCGGCGGCAAGGTGAGCTTTCCACCACGTCCACCAGCCGCCTGTCGCTCTGGCTGCGGAGTCGGCGGAGTGCACGGTGCACTCTTGTCCTCTGCCTCGTCCTTCTCGAAATCGAAGTACGTGTCCGACTCCAACACATCAGTCAAGGCGTTGAACTCCATTTGGCTGTTCTTCTCGATCGCTTTGTCGAGCATCTCCAGGGATTTCTCCAGCTTGTCGATCTTGTCCGGTTCCTCGCTTACGCCGCTCAGTTTGGTGCGGCGGCCGGAGGACAAGGGATTGACCTTGTCGGTGCCAAGCTATGGCGGGATTAAATTCCTTATTTTGTTCCTGATAAACGTATGGTTGCATTTATACTCACAGTGTATTCCTCCAGCTTGCGGTACCCGCTGATCTCGAGCTTGGACTTCTCCAGCTTTAGCATCACCTCTTTGCACTTTTTCTGCTCGTTGAGGAGCTGCTGGCGGAAGTTCTTGGACTCCAGCTGCACCTTACGGGCCATCAGCTTCATGTCATTGTCCTTGTCCTCGAGGCGCTGCTCCAGGGATCGCAGCTTCTCCTGCAGCTTCTGACGCTCGTCAAGGTTCCTTAATGAATAGATAGGGGATCAAAGATCGTTTAAGCAAGGCTCTTACAATTGAAAATAAAAATTAACTAAAACAAGCTGAGAAACGCTAAACCAATTGACTAAAAACGATAAAAACACGTACTTATCCTTGTTGAGCTGACTGTAGTGCTTATTCTGATCACTCAGCGACAGGATAACGGCCTCCTTCTGCTTGAGCTTCTGCTCCAGATCCTTGTTGATCGCCTGGAGATTGCGGTACTTAGTCTGCCAGACGCGCAGCTCTTCGGCGTGCGAGTGCAGCAACTGGGGCAGCTCCGCGTTGTTGGACTCGTACTTGTTCAGCGCCGACGATTGGCGGTTGTGGAGCGTACGAAGCATCCGGTTCTCGTGCGCCAGATTAGCTATCTCCGCCTGGGCATCGGCCAGTTGGTTCTGGAAGGTCTTGGCGCGCAGATTCCTTGCGGACATGACACGCTGATGGATCTCACTGTGGTTCTGTGCCGAGGCCACCATTGCTGGCTGGCGGAGGCTGCCGTTGCTGGACCCCTTCATCCCACCACGATGCTGCGGTGGTGGTTGCTTCCGCTGATAGATCAAACTGGCCGATTCCCGTGAGCTGGCCGAGAACAGGCTCTCACAGCTTTTGGCTGACGTTCTGCGGGTGGTAGTTGAAGAAAGAAAAGATTGGATTTCAGTCGCAGAACTGGAGAAGGATTATCTTCACTCACGCCATCTGATTTTTTTGACTCAAGCGAGGTATTGCCGAGTTAAAGGACATTGCCGGCTTGCGCGGCGATACCATCTAAGATCCGGTTCGTGAACCGGAAGATTCAAGGATTGCTCCACAGAGGTATTTAATTTTTAAGAGCCTGATACGGATGTATAGAGTGTGAGGTAGCAAATCGGGACTGAGAGAGAGCTAGCCGGTGCGAGGCGATGCCGATGTAAAAATGTTACTGAAAAGCCTGGGTCTGCTGCTGCTGTGGTTACCCCGTTTGATGTTTGTTTATTGTTTGCTCCGCCGCCTGCTGCGTTGTTGGGGTTCAGTTTGGACTCCAGTCCTGGGTCCGGACCAGTGACTGGTTGCCATGGCGCCTTCGATAACTTCGACTATCGAATGGGGGAGTTGTGTTCTTAGGAACAGCTCCCATAAGGGGGTTTAAGTCTTTTATAAACATTTTTTAAGTAATTAAATTGTTTGAGTGTTTATTAAATGGGTCTAAAGTGCAATATGAATGTCTGGTGGTATCTTTTAAATATAAAGCTCCAAACCGAAAATTTAAATTCAAAAAAGGCCTTTTGCTTGCAAGTTTTTATTATATATGAATTTAATATTAAAATGTTCTTTAAAAACAATCTTGATAAGAATATAGACTAAGACTTTCTAATTTAAAAAGTTAATAGTAACTGAAAATAATTAACTCTTAAATAAGATTATCAAGTTGAAAATAATCGTAAAATGTTTCTTTGTGCACAAATAAGGATTAGTAAAAGATAAATTATAAGTATATATAATTAAGCTTGTTCAGCGACACTGCCTTTCATCTTTTGGTACTTGGTGCGATAGGATCCCTCCGGATCGTAGATCTTCTCCAGTCGCTCCCAGTCCGCCGGTCGGTTGTCGATGAGATGGTTTGTCACCTTCTCGGCCCCGTAGCGTTGCTTCTCCGTGCATTTGCTGCATTCGGTCATAATAGCGTCGGGCAGGATTTCTATGATACAATTTTGTAACATTTTAAAAAGAAACGCTATTCTGAAACTCACCCTTTAGCATCTTGCCATCGGGCGTGCAGGGCCCAGTGCCCTCCAAGCACTTGATATAGTTGTTTAGCAGTCGTTCCTGGTTCAGGATCTCATCCAGGTCCACGTTGTCGAACTTGTTGTCGTACGGCGCCTCTACCATTGGCGCTGATGAGGTGGCCGGCGGATGGGGCAGACCATCCACGCTGCAAAGTATCGTGCACACTAGTGCCAAGGCCACCGATGCGTTCCACAAGGCCAAACGAAGGCTGGCGCGTCCCATTTTCAAGTATGATCGTATGCTGTTAATAGTTCCAGTCACCTGGGCTTTTATAGGTAAACTTACTGGCCTGCGTGCCTCAGTCCAATTTGGTTAATGCCCAATTGGACTCAAATTAAGACAATTTAATTTGATTACCAGAAAAGTCCATGGGGTTAGCAGGCGAATGCATTTGCAACTGAAGCGATTTTATTATATTGTTTGTTATTTTTCAAAGAAACCAGGATTAAAAAAAGTTCCTGTACTTAAATTTTAAAATAAATACAAAACTATAAATTATATTAAGTTGCTATTAGTTCAACTAAGGACCAGCATTGGATACATGTGAACAAAATATGTAATTTTTCATAACACTAAAAGTTTTGAGATATTAGTTATTTATGATCAAAATAAAAAACAACAAAAATTATAAAATTTTAATTATACAAAATATTAATTTTAAAGAAGAAAATTCATAAACAATCGAAATCTTAAGAGTCTGGAAATTTAAGTCTAACAGAATCGTTCAAATTATTAACAGTACTTTATGGAATTTCCCTACCTCGAAAAATATGTACAAATATGTAAGACAATGTAAAAAAAACCAGTGCTTCCAAAGCACAAAACACTTGATAAATTAAAAAATAAGTTTATTAAACTGTTATTCCAGTAAAATGCGTATTTTAGTTTACTTATAATTTTACATTAATGGATTAATTCATTTAAAAAATGGCGCCTTCTCATTTAGTGTTACCACATTTTATGGTTTGGCAGCTCCGATCAGCCGCAGTTCAGAACGAGTTGGCAGGCCACGTGATGCTGAGGCGCTTTCTTTTTCAATGAGTTTTTTTTAATTGCTCCATTTACGCAAGTAACCAAAATCGATGCAATTGCCGACATCCGGAAGCATTGCGGCCTAGGCAACGCGTCCGCCACCCAGTGACTGCCCGTGGATTGGGTAACCGTGCAGGAAATGCCAAAAAGGCGACCATCTGTGCGGCGATCTCGATTTCTCGAACGTTTCGCGACGTGGGCGCCCCCGCCCCCAAGACCAAGGACGACCTAGAAACGCCCAGACAGCGCCGATAATCTAGCACAGGTGACATCAGCCGGGGAGAAGCACATCACCATGATCCACGTCGGGGAGAATTCGTGGAATCTGCGGATCTTCATCACGGATCTGGCGCTGGAGCGTACGATGCGCGTGCGCGGTGACCAGCACATCGGTGGGATTATGCTGCAGCTGGTGGATCCAGAGAATCCCAAGGACTGGTCCGACCACGCGCTGTGGTGGCCAGCGAGGAACGTGTGGCTGAACAGGACGCGCCTAACGCTGGACCAGTGTGGCGTCCAGGCCGACAGCCTGCTGCACTTTACGCCCATGCACAAGGTACTGCGGGTACAGCTGCCGGATCTGCGGTATCTGGACTGCCGTGTGGACTACTCTGTGAAGACCTTCGCGGCGGTGGTGAATCTGTGCAAGCAGCTGGACATTCGTTATCCGGAGGAGTTGTCGCTGTGCAAGCCGCTGGAGGCGGAGCACCTGAAGCGGAACTTTGCCCAGCTGCCACACCAGAAGCGTGTGGCCATCGCCGAGCCGGATGGCACTAGTTATCTGCAGCCGGCGGCAGATACCAACTCTTTTGTGCCCATTAGTGCCTCCTTTCACGGTGACGGTGGCGGCAGCACTGGCAGCCTGGACAAGCCCTCGGCTCCGGGATCCTTTTTCTGCGCCCCGTTGTCGCCGCACAATCACAGCAGGGGACGCTCGCCCATGGCCTCGGCTTCGCCATCGCCGGGAACGTGGAAGCAGAGCCAGATAGGCTATGCCACCTACGACTCGTCGTCATCGAGCTTGGGTGACTTCCAGGAGAATCTGGCCAGCTCGCCGCCCACGCCATGCTCGGATGTCCGAGCGCAGCAGCTGCGCCCCAAGTCGCTGGTGGAGAAGGCGCGCCTGAATGTCGGCTGGCTGGACTCCTCGCTGTCCATCATGGAGCAGGGAATCCGGGAGTACGACACGTTGTGCCTGCGCTTCAAGTACTTTACCTTCTTCGACCTGAATCCCCGGTGCGACCAGGTGCGCATCAACCAGCTGTACGAGCAGGCCAAGTGGAGTGTCCTCAACGAGGAACTGGACTGCACCGAGGAGGAGAGCCTGATGTTCGCCGCCTTGCAGTTCCAGGTCAACCATTACGTGGACTCGGCGCCCACCAGTGGTGGAGCCGTTGATTCGGGCATTGAGACGTCCAGCCAGGAGAATGACAACGATGACGAGATCGATTCGGCGCTGAAGGAGCTACAGATTACGCTGGAGGGACCGAATGGCGGAGATTCTGTGAATATCACACGCATTCCCGAGCTCTCCGACTACCTGCGCTACCTGAAGCCGCAGAGGTTCACTCTGCGCGGCTACAAGCGCTACTACTTCACCTACCGGGATCTGCACTTGCACCTGTTCAAGAACGCCGAGGAGTCGCGTCGCGTGGCCCCGACTGTCAGCATCAATCTGAAGGGTTGCGAGGTCACCCCCGATGTGAACCTGTCACAGGGAAAGTACGCCATCCGGCTGGAGGTCTCGCCAGAGGGCGGCCACGGACCCAACAGCGAGGTGTGGATACGCTGCGAGAACGAACAGCAGTATGCCAAGTGGATGGCCGCTTGTCGCCTGGCGGCCAAAGGAAGATCCCTGGCGGATAGCTCGTACGAAAGTGAAGTCGATGGGATACTGTCGCTGCTGCAGATGCAGCGACCAGTGCACGGAGTTCACCTGAGTATCGATCCGCGGTCCGTGGAAGCCGGAGATTACCTATCGCCGAAGACCCTGCGCCGGCTGTCCAGCAAGGCAGTCCAGCGGATACTGGAGGCACATGCCAACGTCCGGGAACTGAACCCCTTGGACTCGAAACTGAAGTACATCCAGGCATGGCAGTCCCTGCCTGACTTTGGCGTCACGCTGTTCATCATTAAGTTCGATGGCCATCGGAAGGAGGAGTTGCTGGGCGTGGCCCACAATCGGATCATGCGCATGGACCTGGGCTCTGGAGATCACGTCAAGACCTGGCGCTATAATACAATGAAGGCCTGGAACGTTAACTGGAATATTAAGTGCATGATGATCCAATTTGAGGACGAAAACGTGGTCTTCTCTTGCCATTCGGCCGACTGCAAGGTGGTGCACGAGTTTATCGGCGGCTACATCTTCATGTCTATGCGATCCAAGGACAACAACCAGGTCCTCAACGAGGAGCTCTTCCACAAGCTGACGGGCGGTTGGTCCTAGGAGCTATTTTGTTCGAATTTTATCGGTTCACCTACGCGATCGTTCGCATTTTGTAAGGATGAAGCCAATGTTTTATATATATATATATTGTTGACCTGACCAGTGGCCTCGATCCGCGCTAACCAACTGATAGACTCACAACTTCAATGCAATCTCGTGTTTTCACGTTCTGCCTACCACTTAATTCGTTGTAAACTAATCTTGTTGATGATTTTTAACTGCGAAAATAGCTTGCCAAAGGCCTTTTTGCCTGCCTAACTCTAAAACAGACTTAACCGTGGCCTTAGCAATGTTTTTGTATGACTAACTTTTAAGTATACAATAAATAAATATGCCTTACAATATGCGACATTTTTTCATGGGTCACGGTTGGGAAAAACGTTTGGCGTTACTTAGAAGGTTTTTGCCCATTTGTAGATATTGGAAAGACAGTTACTGGTTGAGCACATGTGACTATTTTATTTGTTAATAAATGTGTCTATTATTATTATTGCAAAAGTGGGCGTTCGCAAATATAGTACGTTGGATAAGTGCAATCTAAATCGTTCATTAGACGTGAAGGACCATGTCCGAAGTTGTCACAATGTTCTATTCCATTACGGTTATTAGGCTCTCCGGGATGCCAAAGATCTAATGAAACTGACTCCCCACTTGGAAACCAAACGTGATGACCGAGAGTTAGAAAGTCGTTTCCAGAAGTCCAGTATATGTTTTTATCTCTTTGACTGTCCAGGTAACTATTGATAGCTTTAATTTTTTCTGTAGTATCGAGCGATATCAAATTGTAACCCATTCCTTCGCAGAACTGACGAGCTCCAAACCAGTGGCTTTTTATTTTATTCTCAATGAAATACAGGGTATTGCCAATAATAACCTGGCTACTGGGAGCAATATTTACAGATTTTGGAGGCACTAAAGAAATATGAATAATAAAAAAATAACCAAGAAAATAATAATCGAGGAAATATCTCACCATCTGGTACAGCGCTCCCTGCTGATATATAAATCAGCCCCAGGAAGACTGAGAGTATTCCACACCGTGTATGCATTTTGTACTACTACTACTTTGGCCCTTCTTCCATTGCTCCCTTTTATACCTTGGTCAAGTTAGATCACGAGGTATAGTATTATATTAAGGTATAGGAATGAATCTATCACCTTATCGGGTGATAGCCTTACCATACCCTACCATATTGTCAACTAAACCCAATAAATTATTATTTACTATACCTTATCAGTCTTGATTGTAAAATTGGTTTAATCAATGTTCAATTGTCTATCTATTGTTCAGATGCATTCGAATGTGTGACCTTGACACTAAGAGTCTTCATAATAGGAATCTCTTTGATTGTCGAGATAAATGTGGCTAAAGCTTTGCCAATACACAAGGGATTCGAACTAATTATTTTAGAATCGTAAAACCAGAAATTTAAATCGAAGGTAATAAAATGTAATCAAATCTACTTAGACTTAAGTTTAGTGTCACATCACCAATCCACCCCTCACACATTCCAAAAACATTAAAAAAATAAGAAAAACAATACAAAATAAACATAAACACTAAGAAATGGCGGCTAAACGACCCCGTGATGCGGATGTGCTCAAGCAAAAGAAGGCACTGCGGGTCCGCTTCAAGAAACTGGTCCGCGCGGTCATCATGAACCAGGCCTGGCTCTCCGACGCCGAGGAGCAGGGCATTTCCATGAACGTGAAGAAGAACGTGGCGTTGTTCCGGCAAAAGCGCAAGCCAGGCATGCTGACCATGGCCGTAAGCCGGAAGCTAAATACCAAGAAAATCAAAAGCCACTACTCAAGCATTATATTTTTCAGGAGAAGGCCCTAATGCGTTCAAATCCAAAATTAAGGACCATCGAGGAACGGAAGAAACTTTGCCTGCTTATAGCAGGGCTGGAATGCTTCTCGAAATATCCGCCGGTAAAAGGTTTTGGTTTATTTTTTCCCTCTGAAAGTTACCTGTGTTTTGGTTGAACTTTTAGAAAGTTCGTGCTCGCATGGCGCCTGTTCTCGAGTTTATTCACATTAATGAATCGCGAGTGATTATCGCAGAGGGCGACATGCCCATCATCGTCTATTTTATACTGAACGGCGAGGTCGAAATGAAAAAGAATGTCTACAACAAGGCAAGTTTCCCTATTGGCAACCATTTCAGGCTTAAAGATGTAAATATATTATTATATTTATTTTATTATTTAGACCACAAAACAATGGACTGAAGTACCAGAGGCCATATTCGGTCCTGGCGACTGTTTCGGCGATGTCGAGATGACTGAGTCTTGCCCCAGAATGAACACCTATACGGCCTTGTGTAAGAAATTTCAGTCGAGTTTTATGATTAGAATTTTGATCTTTAAACTTTGAATATGGATTGTACTAGTATTCGCAGATAGTTTCTTTCAGCACTTTAAAGCCTTAGTTTTTTAATTAAACCATATTTTTTAATAATTTTCTACAATAATTAAGCAATAATTAAGAAGTACCTAATTAATTACTTCCTCAATCAACTGCTTATTTCGGATGTTTTTAGCTGCCTGCGAATTGCTTGCGATTTATGACTTGGATTACGATCACATTTTAAAGCCTTTTATGTTGAAGCAGTGGAACGAAAAGAAGATGGCGTTGAAGGCCTTTGATTACTTCAGATTCTTCACCCCGGAACAGGTAAGGCTCTCTGGTAGGAAGTCCTTATTAACAATATGGAATTTTAGATCGTTCTTGCCTGCAAGTACGGCTATCTGGCTCAGTATGAACCATTGGACACTATTTACTTGGGCGAAGAAGGCTCCCTGGGCTACGTTCGCTTCGTTCTGAATGGCGAGTGTGTCATTCTGCAGTGCCTGAACATGAAAGTAAAGTATATCAACCTAGAAAGATATATTTAATAGAGGAAATATTTCAACATTAGGTTGCTAACAAGGACGGGGAGGTCACTTTTGAGCTGACCGCCATCGACGATGACAAGAACGGCTTAAACATGTTTAGTTCGAACATTTTCAGCCGCATGAAGTTCCCGAACATTGCGGACCTTCTGGCCTCGTCCTCCTCCTCCGACGATCAGAGTGGCGGCAAGAAAAAGAAACAGACGGTATTAGTTCGCATTATCCAGCTCTGTTTCCGATTAACTCCAACTCCCTTTCCGACCAAACAGATGCGCCATATGAACCTGCAAGACATTGAAAAGTTCTGCGGAATCGGAAATGCAGTTCGTGGTAAGCGAAAGGCACGGGAGAAACGAACGTTAACTGCAGCTGCACAGGCCAGGAAAACGATAAGGATTGAGAACCTGCGTAGAGGAACACCCTACGTTCCTGTCCCGTATAGCGATCTGGATTCCGAAGAGCAGGACCCAGACCCTGACTACGATGATGAGGATTTTTCGGACTCCAGTGGCACGTACGATCTGGTTCTTGAGCCAAATGTGGTGCAAATGAAGTTAGGTCAGCGTGCCAATAGTGAAGAGACACCGAAAGAAAGGTCGAGTGCTTCTTCAGAAATTTTCAGTGCTACATCCGAGACCGTCGAGGAAAAAAAAAGCAACGAGTCAGTACCCCGCTCTGTAAGTTCTTGGCAATGAGACATTAATGCCACAATTAGAACTAGAACTAGAACTATCTTATACCAATATCTTTTAGCTTTGATCGTCAATTTATTAAGATAAAATCACATTCTTCAGTGTAAAATTTAAAAAAAAATCATAATAATTTCAATTTAAGGACTATCCTGTTTTAAATAGATTTACAAGGATCCTATCGAGACCCACTTCATAGACGTGGGCTCCCTATCATACGGAAGCATCTTTGGTCTGGGCGAGAAAATGGAACATCGTGTGATTATGGCGCGGACCGTAGTACAGTGCCTACATCTGCCGCGCTTCTGGCTGCTCAAGGAGGAGCAGAACCCGGGAAATATATGGAGCCGGCGACGGTTCTACTTTGAATGCAATGTACCATCACGCCAGGATCTGTTCACCAACTTTCTGAAGACACGGAAGTGGAACAAGTTCCGACATGACTATATTCAGAGCCTGCTAGATGATAAGAGACAGGCCCATATATCCAAGGAGGAAGATATCCCGATTATGTGTCGCATCGTGGAGACTAGCGATGATGCCATATAGCGGTTTCACTGTAAGTCCCATTTCCAAATATATTGAACAGTGTCCAGTAAAAGAGATGTAAATTATAAATTTGAACGATGTATAAAATAAATATTTTTCTTCTGATAAGATTATAAGATTGATTTATTGTTTTATAAAGGTTTTAGGTGCAAGAGTTCGATGCTTCTGGCTTCCCACTTGGAAACCAAACATGACGACGAGTCAGTAAATCATTTCCAGAAGTCCAGTAAGTAAATTTATCTTTCCGGTTGTCCAGATAACTATTGATAGCATTTAATTTTTCGTTGGTGTCGAGCGAAATTAGGTTGTACAACATGCTCTCACAGGATTTACGGGCTTCAAACCAGTTCATCGCTATTTTATCCTCAATGTAATACATTGTATCGCTGATAAATATCAGGCTAGTCGGTGCAATATTCACAGATTTGGGAGCGACTGTAACAAAGGATCAAGATAAGGTCCAGATAATACGTCGGTGGAAAGTTCTTACCATCTGGTTCTCCGATCGCCGAAGACGAATATATCAAGCCCAAAAGGACCAAGAGTGTGCCACACTTTGTAAGCATTTTGTAGATACTGTTTTGGATCCTCCTTAGGTTACCACGGTGAACTTATATCATCATTGAACGTTCAACCATTGTTATAAAGTTTTCACCTTATCAAAAACACTTGATGGGAGAGAAAGAGATAGTAGTTTAATATGGAATTGTTTGCGAACTAAGCTAATACAAAACTCTACAGTCTGTAAAAAAATGAAATCATCAATCTCAATGGGAAATTTAAAAATAACATTGTTAATAAATTCAATAATAAATGAGAGCTAAGCTATTGAACCTTATCAGACGCACTGGATTGGAAAGCAAGAGATAGTGTTGCTTTAATATGGAAAGTTCGATATTTTGACCAGGATATCATATCTTATCTCTTATAGGCGGTCTGTAAGGGAAAGGTATTGAACAACCGGCACCTATAAAGGCGGAAAGATTTATTTATTTATTATTATTATTTTTTTTTTTTTTCATCTGCAATTGTTGTATTTGATGTGTAATATGTGTGATTATTAAGCGTGGTATAAACAGGAATTACTGAAATATTTGTACCGAAACAAATCAATCAGAGATTACGCTCACAGATATAGAATCGCGAAATTGAACAGTCCTTATCATTCAATAGTGTAGTTCCACCAGATCTGAATACATCGCAATGTTCGATTCCATTGGTGTTGCTGGGCGCGCCAGGATACCAATAGTTCCATGGAACTGGCTTCCCACTTGGGAACCAAACATGCCAACCTAGAGTTAGAAAATCATTTCCAGAAGTCCAGTAGGAGTCTTTATCCATTTGATTGTCCAGAAAGTTATTGATCGCGTTGAATTTTTCTGGCGTGTCAAGTGAAATTAAATTGTAGCCAATGTTTTCACAGGATTTACGGGCGTCAAACCAACTTTTCCCGATTCTCTCAATGTAATACAATGTATTGCCGATTAATATCTGGTTAGCGGGCGCAATTTTTACAAAATTGGTAGCGACTGAAGGAATATCAAAAGTTAGGAAATATTCGAGAACGTAATGATCGAAGATTGTATCTTTACCATCTGGTTCGTGGTTCGCTGAAGATAAATAAAATAGGCCCATCACGGCCAAGGTGACCAAAAACTTACTGCTCTGTTTAAGCATTATGGCAATACTGTTTTGGCTAGTTTTTAAATAATCCGCTTTTATACATCGGAGAACTTATATCAGACTAGCAGAAAGTGCCGATAAAAATTGATTAAGTTCGAAATTTAGTTTTAGTTTTAATTATATTTAGCATTTAATTATTTTACCGGCAGATTTTCTATCGAACTGATTACTGTATGTGAGTCTATACATATAATAAAAAGGCTATCATAAATTACTCGTAATATTTGTACGAAAATATTTTGATTTGCAATAAATTTTCTAAGATCACCTTAGCGTTATTTATATTATTTATATTTTACCAGATACTTTTAAAATTTTTAGAGTTATGAATTTTTTATTTTCGAGTCGATTCAGTTCAATTGTAAACAGCAAGGATACTCAAGATTCGGCTTTCCCCAGAATTTTCCCTGTTAAATTTAAAGCTAAGTTTCAAAACTTTGGCGCCCCAGTTTTCAGTGTGGCCAGAACGGCTTTGCACTTATCGATAAGTTCTATCGGCATTGCAGCTGTGCAACTTCATATTGGCGCCGGCTTCGTTGTCATGGCAACAAAAGTTTGATTTAAACACTCTATATCCTGCCGGAAACTAAATTTTTGTCTGTTTTAAGTGTTTGACTATTATTTCCGTGTCCTGAATGTAACCCAGTAGGTGGGGAACAGAAATATGGATGAACAGGAGGAACAGGAACTGCAGACGATGCGGACGGCGTACGAAGTGCAACGGGACTTCGGCTACAGCAGCGGACTGCGTTCTGAGATTATTTGGGATTCGTAGGTTATGCAATTGGTTTCTGTGACTTTACTTCTACTGCCTGTCCACAGACTCTCGCCCGACCAGGCGCCAGTGCTGATGCAGAAGATCGAGAACCTGATCCCGGAGGACGAGTCTCGGAACAGCAAGGCTGTGAATCGCCAGCGGCAGCAGGTTTTCCGCAATGTCTGGCAGCAACGGCGCTTCACCAATGGCACCCTGCTGTCCGCCATTATTTACGTGCTAGTCACGCCGGAGACTGACCCGGAGCTGGCTCTGCAGTCCACAAACTACAGCTGCCACCCAGTTTTTCGGACGCGCCGCTGCATGAACGGCGAGAACAGTGCCGCCTGTTGCATGATCTTCGTGGACGAACACGGACGCGTGTACTCCAACTGGCAGCAGTACGTGTTCCGCAATACCCTGCCCAGGGGCACAATGATCGCACCCAGCCAGGGCGTCTACACCTTCACCAACGACGATACTGAGCCGGGCGTCCAGCTGATGGTGCATCCCACACCAGCATCGTATAGTCGGAATCGCTTGCTCAGTGCCGGCGATAAGGTGGCCACTGTGGGCGGCCTGGTGGCCACTGTTCCAGTGGCAGCTGCACTGGCAGTGCCCGTCGCAGCACCCCTTGTGATTGCCGCCACCGCTTTTGGCGTGGCCACGGCCGCCTACAGCACCCTACGCTCGGCATCACATCTAATCGATCGGCGGCGTCACGGACAGAGCACCTGTATCACGGACAGTGAGGCTCGCAGCTCCTGGCTGGGCGTGGCGGGCGGCGTGGTCGGATTGGGCGCCACGGGAGCAACAAAAGCCTTAGCCTCGGTGGCCGGCAGGGGCTACAGCATCAATCCCGCAGCTCAGTTGGCCGTCAAGGGCATCAATGTGGGCTCAGTGGTTATTTCCGGCACGGGTGTGATCAATGGTGTCTACGATATGTATTTGGTATGGTTTATATTAATCAATAAGGTAAAATTTTATTAAATTTGATGATTATTGTCTTTCCTTAATCAGAAAATAGGTGACGATCAGGCCATCAACAGTCTGGACATGTTGCAGATGGCCTCGCACCTGGTGATCTTCACGCACTCCATTAATAATTTGCGCATAGCTTCCAAGGCTACGAATGGTTCCACCCTAAGACGAGCACTGCGCAATCAATCCCGGTATTTAAGTCGGTATATGTGCGAATGAAAGCATACTTAATATTTATTTTTGTCTTTCAGCAAAGTCTTCGATCGCATCTCGCAGGAGTCTACCAAGCTTCACAGCAGTCAGGGTGGAAAGTTCGATATTGTGCGTACCCTCAATGACATTCCTCTCAAGGAGGCGCTGCTCAGTCTGCACAACCTCAACTCAAATCTCAGTCAAGGCGTTGCGGCGATCACAACTCTTCTGCCTCAAATAATTAAGCTGGGCAGCGGTGGCCAGCTGGATCTGGAGGCGCTGGCCCAGCACTTTGGCCAAAAGTTCGTGCAACACATTGGCAATATATCCAGCCTCACGGATGTCCTGGACGCGATGGCCAGGTATTTCAGTGATAAGGCCGTGCAGCTGCTAATGCAAATGACACGGACTTTCCTTGAAAATAATGTGGACTCCATAGATCGAACCCTGAACACGTTTATATCAACTGAAACTGTGCTCTATCGGATATTAATGCACTCGGTGAATACATTTGATAGCTTTGGTGAGGACTTTCTGCGCAGCCGCCGGGAGGAGATCCTATCAATGGTCTCCAAATACTTCAGGTCTCTGGAGTCGGTTAATAATGAGAACTGTCGCAAGTACAAGTGCGCCGTCTGCAAAGGCGCTTATTATATAAGTCGCATATAGACAGGATTGCTATCAGGAAATGTTTGTGCTGTGTGATTCCTAAACTTAATACTTTGTCTGAAACATTATTTTCGTAAAAATTTTCTGTTCTTAAGTGCGACATATGCATATTTTGTAAGACACTTCCCTAGATCGCTCCTTTTTTAATGTTTTCAAAATAGATAAACTTCAAAATTCTCATATTTTAATTATATTTATTTTAAGAGTCCAAAGTATCATCCAGGCAGAATGTGCTGTGAAAATCCCAGGATTATATTTGTACAATTAAGGTTCTTATAAAGATTACTTTTTATTCAACTAATGTCCTAGCCTATAAATTGTGTATGTGTTGGGTTGTGTCCCTCGCACAGTGGGAGCAACAACTAAGGTACCGAACTCTATAAGAGTGAGCGCGACTTGTGCCAGAATGTACAACTATATAGTATGCGTGCTAAGCTAACCTATGGACGGATGAGTCAGAGATAATGCTTGGACGAGTAGCTAGCAGAAGAACTCTTCCTCGCAAACATTAAAACAGCAGTAGGGAATGTTGTTGTAGCTGCTGGAGGAGTGATCTCGCTTGAAGCGCTGCTTCTTCTCGTGATGCAGCTTCTTAGGCTTGTAGCGCGGCACCACGTCCAGCTCGCTGAGGCGATGGAAATGCTCCCGATTGACCTTGAGATAGCCGCCCATCGGGAAGCTGCTCCGGATGATATAGTGATGCTTGTCGTACGCTTTGCCGTCTAAAAAGGAAAACCAGAAAGGGGGAAACGTGAGCGAGTGAGCAAATTGATCTTGAACCTGCGCCTTGAAGTCGGTTAACTGTTGCATCGGAACTGCTTTGTATATATGCAAATAAATATTATTATTAATTCCGAAGTCTACACATTTTAAAACGTGTTTTCGGCACTGCAGTTCCGATTGCAATTATCTGTCTGGAGTTGACTGACACTCTCTGGCCTTAATCATGCTTCGTAGTTCATTCTTTAACTGACTAAGCATAGTTTAATTATTGTATTTTCATTATACTTACATCCCAGCCGATTTAGATGATGGTGAGAGTACTCAATAGACCGCCTGTCCCGTCGCGCGCTCTCGTCCTGCTGGAACAGGTGCTCGCACGCCTCCATGGCAAACTTCTTCATTCGCTCCAGGGAGCAGTAGCTGCTGGACGCACTGCCCGACGAGCCGCCCACCAGGCAGCACACTCCGAGGGCAATTAGCAGCGTCCAGCGGCACAGATTGAACTGCAAAGAGAGAAGGAGAAGAGGATCGTGAGTATTGAGTTGACTCAAAATTCCAAATTAAACCTCCCGATTTTTAAATTTAAATCCACGCTGACGCTCTCAGAATTTATGGCATAAGTGTTACAATGTTCCTCTAACCGGCTGCACTCTGATCTGCCTGGCTCGATGTCGAATCTGGATTAACCACTTCTGGTGACGACAGTGGCAGGACGCCGGGATGACGTTGACGGGTTCGTCGGGATGCAGCCCATAAACTGGGTCAAAATCGAAACAAGACCGAAACATCGAAAACTGGAGCGCATTTGCAAGTCGACGCGGCCAAATGGTCAAAATTTAATTGCCGGTTTTAATGACCGAAACTTCCCCGACATTACAGAGAGTGGAAATTATGTAATGCGCCGACACCGCCGCCACGCCAGGTAGGCATTTCCGCATTTTGCATTTAACATTTCGCACTTGGCGACTGTTTAGCACACTCGCTCCCATATAAATCCGATCGTCGGCATTATGCTTGCGGTTGAGCTTGAGCCTGAGCCAGTGGAGAGAACAAAAGCGCACTTGTTGTTTATTTTGATATTTTTAGCTGACAGCCGCCCGTCAATTACAGCACACACCCACTTTTTCGGGCCAACTGATTAATACAAGCCATTAAAGTTTCATGTTTCGAGATTTTGTTCTTTAATTAAAGTTTTCTTTAACTATTGAGTGGGGGAAAGTTCTGGCTTGAGAGCTGGGGGGTTTCCCATTGTGTATCCTTAGTAAAGTCTTGTTTCAATGCTGATTAGTTATGAGTGCCTTATAAGATTTTATTTAATATATAGTACGGAAGTATACGGATTTTTCTATTCAAAACCCAATTTGATTTATTTTATTCTTAAAATTTCATTGATTTGTAAGCATAACTCCTCTTTTCCTTCCTTTATTATTAAGTGGTTTATAAAATTGTATATTTTATTAGTACGGAATTATACTATGCCTAGGAATTAGTCTATTCGAAAACCAATTTAACTTTATTTTATTCTTAAAATGTATTTGATTTGTAAGCATAACTTTTCTATTCCTTCTCTTATTTTTAAGTTTACAAATTCTCACCTTTGAATCCATTTTAAATCCGTTATAGGATCGGGCGAGCCACACGATGTACCTTCCGTGGAATACCACACTACGTATACGTGTTTTTGGCGGGCGAATTAAAATATCCCAGCGAAGAAATGTAAACTTGAGCGAAGAACGAAAACGAATGCGAATAACTGGCTTTTGGCTCGCAACGAATAAAGCCGACTGATAAGCACGAGTGACGAGCGCACAATGAAAGCTCGCCCGAAGCCGCTTAGCTTTTTATACGCGCATGCAAATCGAGGATCGCAGCTTCGGATCGGCTCAGGTTGACTCGTCGTCGGCTTCCCCAGGTTCTCGACGTGCTCTTTTTCGGCCTTTTCAATGGGGGATGGAGCGATGGAGATGGAGAGAATGCAGCCAGGAGTTTTGCGTAAGCGGCAAGGGCGGCACACCTTTCCAGGCCATTTCAGACATTTATATATACCTATAAGCATGTTTTTTTATCAATGGACGTCAGGAGTTGGCCTTTATAGTTGGTCCAGTGGCTTGTCGGCGCCACCTTCAAATCTTCGTCATCGGTTTCAACATAATCGGTTTGGTTTCTGCGAGCTGAGTCACCTCCAAGCAACATGCCACGATGATGGCCTAGCTGCTTTTGATTAAAGACCTGGCACAAAACTGTTTACAGTGTTATCAGGCACCTTGGACGTGTAATAAGGTAGTATTTGATCGGATTTGGCGGTCACCACCACCAGCTCTGGGCGACGTAGTGAAAGTTTCACACGCTCACATGACCGCTTGATAAGTTGGTATAATTATTTTATTAGAAACCATAGCGTCGCCAAAAATTGATTAAACAATAATAAATACAATTTTGAAGTTCAATGGGATAATAAAGTCAGAATCGGTCAAAGCACGATGAAAAAGTATGCCGTCAAATAGTAAACAAAAATCGAGGCTCTTTAGTGTTAGTTTTTTTTAAGATTTCAATTCTAATTGAAATGTTTAAGTTGTATTGAGTATTTTATGGGATTTTACTGGTGTTTTCTTCAATATTTATAAATACTTCAACAAATTGGACTAAAATGATAGGCAGTTAATTCTGGTAATATCTTTTATTTGCATTTCATTGAATCCGGCTTGATGTGCAACTTTCGTGTTTAGCTTAGGTAAAACTGAAATTCCCATGAAATTATAAAATTTCAGTTTTTTGGAGACCATAAAAAAAGAACGATATGGATAGAACAGAGAACATAAGCATCTGTGTAAATGTGAAAATATAGAATTTCTTTTCAAATAAAAGCTATGTCCACTGAAGAAGAATAATCAATCAATAACAATAAATACATAAATATGTACTATTCTTTCTACATAAAGATAAGATTAATATTAATATAAAACAAAATAAGAAGCCTGAGATGAAAAATATTAAAAATTAAGATGAGTTTTTAAATATAAATCTTTAATTTGAAGCAAGTTAAATTTAATTTGGAAATAAATAGCCAATAAGTGGATAAATAGCCTTTAAGATTTAATTACTTAATATGATAAAAATAAGGAAACATGCTAGAAAATATGAAATAACTATAGACATTAATTATTGTTATAGTATGTTATAAATTATTCTACTAGATTAATAAATAGATTTTTTAAAGTTACATTAGAATAAGTTATTAACTAAAGATACCCCCATCACGACGTACCACTTTCTGGTCACTTCTACTGAACTTCAGCTTTGTAAACATTAGGAACGGGAGAGAGAGTGCTCCAGTTACAGGTTTTTCCCCTATATGTAAGGTTCTAGAAAAGAGAGCGAAAGTGAAGGCGACGAGAGACACTTTCACTCTCGCTTCAGGGTTGTGGCTCTTTCAAGTCATTTGGCTCTCTCCATTACTCTTGCCCTCTCTTTCTGGCTTGGTGCGACAGCATCTCTTGACGTTTCACTGACATTGAGCACTTAACGGTTGTTCTGTATCGTAAGAGATCGGGCGTCATCGGCACCGTCGTTGGTTCTTATTTTGGAAGCTCCTTTCAGATCGCGCCTTTCCAGTATTTTTAGCCGCTCTCTCGGTCAATGCACACTTTCGGCCGAGTTTTTTATGGGCTTCGTTTTGGTTTCGTTTTTATTTTCGTTTTCCGTTGTCGCTGCTGCATTCCCGCATGCGGAAACGATCGCTTGGCCGCCGGGGCGTATGCGCAATGCTGCGACGCAGTTGCATTTCGCATGCTCCGATTTGCACGTCGCGCGAATCCTTTGGAATTTTCGCATTCCCGTGCCGCCATAGTCGTCGCAATCTAACGGTACAACACGGATCGGGGCACGGTCACGTTCTGGGAACCAAGTGGAATGTTGGCGAAAAATTCGCCCGCGGAAATATGCGGCACTTAATTACTGCTGCTGGCTGGCTCCACGGGCCACTCGACGACTCTCATTCATAAATACAATTTCACAACCTGATTTAAGAATCGCGCCACTTGCGCCATGTCAACGATCTCCGAGTGGAGGGAGGGAGAATGGCTTACCTGACCCTACCTGGGCATCGAATTCACGTCGCTCTGATTGCCGAAAAAACAACATAACATAAGTCCAGCGACGAAAAGCATAAACCACAAACTGGTTTCTAATAGAATCGACGGGGCCAACGTCGATCTGATATTCGTGCAGTCTAGACGAGGGCATGGGCATGGGCATGGATCCTTGCCTTGGCAACAGAAGAAAAGAACAGGGAATGTCGCTTCTTCGTCTTCCGAGAAGATCTCTGTGTGTGGACAGGACAGGAGACGGACAACGGGAGGACAGGACCGCTCGATCGCAGAGCGTGTGAGCTAGTGTTTTTGTTTTGATGCCCATCCCATCGCCTGTTCCTTGAACTGAGGGCGAAAGTGGTGCGTCACGTCATCATCTCCAGTGTCTGACTTTGCCGTCGGCTTTGTCGTTCACCTTTGCCATCCTCATCCTTGTTCACATCTCCTCTTCTTGTGGCTCCTTGTGGTATGCCAAAGGGTCTTCCGTTGCGCCCCGAGTTCAAAAAACTCTGCGATTGCCTTGCAGCGATCGCATTTCAAATTAGAAACTTTTTTTTGGGGGATTCGATGGCCCATTGCCATGGCTATTCAATGCTCTTTCGTGTGTAAATCTTGTGAACATTAGCGTTTAAGTGGGAAATAAATAAATAAGGTAGAACAGCTCAAATTGAACACATGATTGTATAAAGGATAATTCTTTAGGTCTTTAATTTAATCATGGAATTTTTTACAAAATATTCCCATGTTGAAGATGTAAAAAGAACGATCGGGTGAGGCTAATGTTCACTTTATTTCTGAATTAGGTGCTCTGCGGTTTCTTGTTGGATTAAATATATTAATTAAAAATGTAAAAGTTCATTCAATACAATCAATACAATTACATATGAGTTGAATAATCATGGTGAAATTCGGTTAGGCGAACGTGCCCTTTAAACTTAATTGTTAATTACCCACTTTGTCAATTATTACTTATACATTATTCATTATCTTAATCTTGATCAAATTAATTTAAACACACACTTCATGGAATCTTTCTTAAGTCTCTTTGATTACTTTCGACTTGACTGCCTTATAATGAAAATATATTCGAGGAGTTTCTATGTAAAGACAGTTCAATACACTTTTCGTCGTATGGAGCTAAATCTGGAGGCTAATAACAAATACCTCTTGGTCATAGTCACTCTGGTTTCTGAGTAACATGAAGACAATTTCGTCATGAATGCAAAATGAGTAAACTAATAGCTTGGCAACATAAATCAAGATTAGATGACGACGAAATCAAACGTTTTTAGAGTTGTCAGCATCGCTCTATGACAAAAAAATTAAAAGTTTAATATTTAAGTACTTTTAACCAAAAAGTAACGGAAAAATTACATAAATTATTGAAATTAAAACTAAAGTCTTTTGTTACCCAATTAAAAGGTGATCTTAATGTGTTGCTAAAATGACAAATTTCCTATTATCTCCATATAAGGCACTATCAAGAAAGAAGAGCTACTTTTTTATTAATTTGACAGCTAAGCTGTGGTTTTAACACTTTAATTTTTAAATTAAGAATTTAACCGGCAATTCAGAAACTACCAAAAGATGGAGCACCTGCATTCACCATAAAAGCGCCACCTACGCGGTTAATACGTTTTAGCAGCTGTTTCATTATTGTGTAAAAACTGCGGTCACACTAGGGTAAAAACAACAACAAAGATAATAGAATAAAAATGTTAATTTCCCGGCTATTACGAAAACAACGCATTTCCGGCAATTTGAGCTGGTCCCGTTGGAGCAGCGATGCCGCCAAGGCTACCACCGAGGCTAGCCCGCTGGACGCAACCCCAGAGAAGCGGCAGCAGTTGATCAGCGAGCTGGCGGAGCCACTGGACCGCAAGAGCCGACCCGCCATCGATCCCAAGGAGACGAGCATAATGCTCTTCCCCGGCCAGGGCACCCAGTATGTGGGCATGGCCAAGGACTTGCTGCGCTTCCCAGGCGCCCGTCGCATCTTCGAGCTGGCAAACGAGGTGCTGAAGTTCGACCTGCTGAAGATTTGCCTGGAGGGACCACGTGAGAAGCTGAATCGCACAGAGCACGCTCAGCTGGCCGTGATGGTCTCCTCGCTGGCGGCGTTGGAGCAGCTGCGCGAGGAGCGGCCCAAGGCCATCGAGACGTGTGTGGCGGCCGCCGGTTTTAGTCTGGGGGAGATCACCGCCCTGGTGTACGCGGATGCCATACCATTTGACAAGGCGCTGCGCCTGGTGCAGGTTCGAGCCACCGCTATGCAGGCTGCCTGCGATCGGGCAGCCGGAGCCATGGCCATGACGCTGTATGGACCGGACACGAACCTTGGCGAGGCTTGTGCTCGAGCACAGCAGTGGTGTGTGGACAAGGGCGTGGAGTCGCCTTACTGCGGCATCGCCAACTACATGTACCCGCACTGCAAGGTGGTGGCCGGCAATGTGGAGGCCCTCGAGTTCCTCGAACAGAACGCCAAGGCCCTGAAGATTCGGCGGATGAAGAGATTGGCCGTTAGTGGCGCCTTCCACACTCCCCTCATGCAGAGCGCCGTGGAGCCGTTCACCAAGGCGCTAAAGTTAGTGCGCCTGCAGGATCCTGTTATCAGAGTGTACTCCAATGTGGACGGTAAGCCGTATCGCAATGCCAAGCACATTCTGACGCAGTTGCCAAAACAAATCCTGAGGCCCGTCAAGTGGGAGCAAACACTCCACGAGATGTACGAGCGCAAGCAGGGCGCCGACTTCCCGCGCACCTTTGAATGCGGTCCCGGCAAGGGTCTCGTCCAGGTCCTGGAGAAGGTCAACGCCAAGGCGGCGCAAACAAGCTTCAATGTTACAGCCTAGATTTGATAATAAAACTTGTTGTTGCTTTTATAAAAATGTATTTTTTCTTAGTTGCTGAGGAACAAAAAAGAAAAAGAAGCGTGGGAATTGCTAATCTGCGTCAGATTCTTAACTCTTGTCGTCCCGGGTGCGCATGCGATGTGCGAAGGCGGCGCCCTTGTTCTTGCGGAAGCTCTCAAAGGGATCGTGCATGTTCGCGCCCACGCCCTGCAGTGAAGGATTCAGACATTAGGGATTGCTTTTTGGAGTTACTTTTGCCGTCGACTCTTACCTTGTACATTTCGCGACGATCCCGCACCTCGCCACCGGAGATTGGCGTATCTATGCCTTGGTTCTTTGAGCCCAGTCCCGTCCCAGTGCCCGCCCAACCCATTTTCATGAGCATTTGGTGGCCCTTGTTCGACTCTTCGATAAATTCCTGAGGCTTGGCAAAGTTGCTGCCCCTGGAAAATGGAAAGAAAATGCATTTAGCACTTGAAGTCTTTCCTTACTCGTCTCTTTACTCACAGGAAACTCGGCGGAGTTGGCGATCTGTCTCGCTCCACTCGTCTCAGCGCGTTATTGCCATTGTTGGCATTGTTGCCTGCGTTGCCAACGTTGCTGCGATCTGCACGGTTCTCCCTATTGTTGTTGGTGTTGCTGTTATTGTTCTCCCGTTCATGACGCGGCGATCGGTTGCGACTCTTGCGATTGCTACCACTTCCTCCTCCTCCACCACCGCCGCCGGATCTGTTGCGCTGCATCGGGGGCGGTGTCAGGGCTCGTTCAATGGATCGAGAGCGAGATCGTGAGCGGGTGCGGGAACGTGATTTTTCGCGCGGCGGTGGTGTGTGGGAACGAGAGCGACTGCGACTCTTGGATCTAAATTTGAAAATAAAATAAGTCGTAAAATGTATCAAACTTCCACTGCCACAACTCACCTGTAAACCCTCTTATTGCCCTTCTTGGGCTTGGGCTTCTCGAGCACAATGGGACTGGGGGACCGCGATTTTTCCCGTATGCCATCCTTGATCTCCTCCTCCTTTTGCTTCCGCGCCGCGTTCTTCACCTTGTAGTACTCATAGAGACCAAGCTTCTCCCAGCCCTCACTGTAAGACAAAATGGAGCGACATTAGAATCTTCCAGGGAAGTGTGTAGGGGAGCTACTCACTTATCCCTGGGACGATCGTGCGAGGGAGCGGCATAGAAAGCATTCAATGCATTGGTCAGCCGCTCGCTTTGTGGCGCCGGAGCTGGCAGTCGTATGTCCGCTGGATCCAGGGGCTTGTAAGTGTAGTCTTCCAGACGGATTAGGGGCACCATCAGACCCGCGGGCAGGTCGTAGTAAGGCGCTGTGGGTATTTGTGGCTCTCCAATAACGGCGGGAGACTCTGTAGAGTCACCTTCTGGCTGCTGGCCATCCTCTGATGAGCGTTGATGTTGTTGCTGGTCCGGATGCCCATCCTCGGGTTGATTTGTTATCACCGCCCGAATGGCCGCATTGAGAACATCGAGATCCACTGGTTCACCCGGCTGCCCACCAGGTCTCATGGTCTGAGGATAGGCAGCCATGGGCGGCGGCTGTTGCTGCTGCTGCAGTTGGTGAGGACCTGGTCCCGCCTGCTGCGAGTCGTCTGGCTGGCGTTGCTGCAACTGCATCACCGCCTGAATCGCAGCATTCAGCACGCCCAGATCAACAGGTGGCTCGTTGTTGGCTCCTCCCTGGCCCTGCTGCATCTGTGGATAGGGCCCCTGTTGCTGTTGCTGCTGCATTGGCGGCCCTTGTGCATGATGTAGCATGGGCCCGGCAAAGCCTGGCGGTGGCTTCGACATGTCCGGAATGAAAAAGTTCGGTCCCCTGGGATCCGCAAAGGGGTTGCCTGGGTGCTGCTGCTGCTGTTGCTGCTGATGGAAGTTGGCTCCCGGGTAAACGTTGTTTCCCGCCGCTTGGGTATGCTGTTGGGGATCGTGCGGCCCCGAGGAATTAACCATATGCTCGCGGTTCCCTGGCATATTCACCCTGTGGGACATCAACGAGGGTATGTTCTTCCCAACGGCTGGACCCCCTTGGTGTTGCAGCATGTGTTGCTGTGACTTTTGGGCCACCATGAGCTGCTGCTCCAGCTGCTGGCGCTGCTGCTCGAACTGGGCAATCTGCTGACTGGCATGTTGGATAAATATCTGATGCTGCTTTTGGTAGCTGTAAATAAGGATAATTATGTGTGGTGGAACTTTAAACAGGCTTGCTTAACTCACTTGTCTAGAGTGGCCTTGGTGTTTTGCGAGAATTTGGCGGTTATGTCGGGATGTGTGTTCTGCAGATTGGTTTTGTACTCCTGCATGGATGAGTCCGGCGACTGCAGCTTCGAGATGACGCAGGCATCAAAGAACTTAGCCTTGGACTCCCACAGCGACAACAGCTTGGCAAGCTTCTGGCGCTGATCATTGCTGGCAACTGTGTGGGGTTTAGAGATGGTTAGTAACTAAGGCTAAAATGTTGAGAATGGTTGAAAATACATACTCAAGTCGGCGCTGCAGAACATCGGAATAACGACATTCTCGAGGTTGTTCTTCAAGTCATTGATGTTCTTGCGCATGCTGTAAATACATCGTTGCACTTAGGACACTACTGCCAAGCCCGGCCGCTAGTCTAATGTCTTGGGTCGTCAGTCGGGGGTTTCGGTCTGCTCAAAAGCCAACCCACAAAGCCAGGACGCTGTCCGAGGCTCTGTGGGTTAGCGGTCTGACTTTCTAAAAACTACAAACTAAACTATTGGCGATTGACTGGGCGAACTTACCAGTGGTGGAGTATATCATTAACTAAATATATAAGATGCAATTTTTGCTGAAACGTTGAACCATTGACCAAAGCCCTAAAAATAAATTAACAAACGAAAAAACATATTTTTCTCTAGTTTCTGGTATGCACAACAATATTCTGCCAAAGGTAATTGTTGTGCCAGAATGATATTTTGTTAGTTCTTTCTTTTGTTCTTTTTTTCTGATGATTTTCACTGTGTGTTTTGTGTAGATTTAAGCTTATTAAGTAGGAAAATGATGTGTGTGTTTGGGTGTGTCTGAGGGTGTTTCCCTAGCTATGCTCTAGCTCCCGGGTCTGTGGGAACTATTTCATGGATCATAAACATAACATCTTTCGAAAACGAATCAACGAATCAATCTCGAGCCTTTCTGGGGAATCGATCATCTCTCGCTCTTGCATTTCGATATTTCGTTTTTGTTTTGGTTTTGGTTAGTATTTCACTCGTTGAAAGAAAGAAACACAATTTAATTAATATATGTGGAGTATCATTAAATATAAAACTGAGAGGCATACTTCTTTAAAAGATATTGTAAAACGACATTGATTTTTGCGCTGTCGGTTGAATGCTGTAAAATCCAGTTCTTGCCTAAAATTGCAATATCAAACGGGTTACTCATATTGTCATTGTCACTGGCAATTATATTATTAGGTAAATGTATATAAATATTAATCAAAAGATTGTATGGATATATTTAGTGTGTGTTTTGTTTGTGTGCTTGGCAAAAGGGTATTTTCTCATTTAGATAACTTATGAGTTGAGATTACGAGACTATGTATGAACTACAAACAAGCAATAATACTGAGTCCGGCTGGAATAGTCCAACTCGGACATATTTATTTACCTGCAGAGATGCTGTCCTTGGTGCAGGACTCTATGATCGGCTGCAAGACGCCGTCAAAGTCCCTCAGCACGATGCCCTGCTCTCCGGCCAGCTGCTCCAGCTGCGTCGTCTGCGCCCCGGCGATCGCCTCCTCGATCTGTTTCGTCTTGTGGTTCATCAGCGCCTAGAGGTTGGTTTCGTTTGGATTCGGTATCGGTATCAGTTGTGCGATTTAATTTCAGATGCGTCGGTGTGGTGCAGATCGGTACAGATCGATTCGGATCGGATCGGTTTGGTCATTGGGCACACAAAGATATTTTTGTTTCATATTCATATGCGCATATGCGTTCGCGGTTTCGTTTTCAAAACAAATTTGATTTAAGGATTTGTTTTTTGGTTTTTTATACAGTTTTTGTCAGTTGGTATGAAGAGTGGTTTTTGATTTGGTAATTTTTTTTTTTGTTTATGTTTCAAAAAATACAATAAAGCAAAAGTTTAATGTAGCATTGTAAATGGTTAATTCAATAGTTAAAATAATAGCAATAATAGTTGGTAGATTGATTGGTAATGCTGAAAGTACACTTTAAGGTATTTTCTTATCCGTATTCAGATCAAGGAGACGGAAGAGATCGAAAGAGGCCAGAGCAGGGTCAAGGGGTGCTCAATGATCAGTGAAATTGTATAGAAATACTTTGTGAAATAAACTCAGTTTTGTAGGAGATGAGAGTCCAAAGACCTAATTATTTAATTTTCCATAATTAAATAATCAAAAAATACAATTAAAATATGATATTTGCTCTTATTTTGAAGTGACTAATCGTTTAACACTTTTACGAATTTCAAGATTATATTGTAAATATTGCAAAGCAGATAATTAGGGAACGTTGAATTGAGCACATTCAACCGAAGACCAAAAAGAATGGAAACAAAGTGTTTCGCTCAATTAGGGATCCATTTTTTTTAAGGTAAATTCCGAAGCGAAAAGTGGTGGCTTTGTTGGTTTGAAGGAATATTTGTAATAAACAAGTAGAAGGCTTAACAAGATCTCTCTAGAAAAATAATATTTCACAACATAACATAATTTATGGCATCCGAGGATGAACATTTTGTTGCGTTCCTTTTTAGGCACTATATTTGGGAATTATCAGGGTGGGTCGATCAAATCGGTAGTTAAAAATCGTACAATCGAGAGAAACCGATGCAAGGGCAGTAACATTTCCCAATGTATTATTTGTTAAGTCGAACAAAAATAGGTGAGATCCTAGATGGTAGCATTCAAAATAGTTAACTGAAGTTTAAGTGTTATGGGGTCTTAGCCGGACACTAGAGAAAGGGCATAAGTTTTTACAGGACTACTTTAAATCAAGACAAAAAGACAGAAAAAAGAAAGACAGTCAGGGGGCTTTCCTTCAAACACTCGAGCTGCTCTCTAATCCCTCAGAAAAATGCTTGCTAGAATATGTAGAGTAGACCGATGATGGTTATCTTTGTTAAATTACCGTGTGTTGTGCCGAGAGATTCGCTTCGGATTGCTTGATCTGTTCCCGCAGCGTCTTCTGCTGCAACTTAATGGCGTCCAATTGGGAGGTTAGGTTCATGACCATGGCATTGCCATTGGCCTGTTGTTGTTGTGGCTGCTGCTGCTGGTTATTTGGCGGACCGCCTGGGCCTGAGTTCGGTGGCCACATATGCGGGGATTGCTGTTGCTGCTGCATGTTGTCTTGTGCGTTCTCTGGCGGGTGCTGCTGCTGCTGGTGGTTGGGTGGCGGATAATGACCAGGAGGCTGGGATTGCTGCATGGGCGGGGGATGTTGCATGTAGTGACCACCGCCTTGGGCGCCCGGCGGCAATTGTTGAGGAATGCCCTGCTGCTTCAGCACTGCAAGAAAGAGAAGAGGAATTAATGGGTAATCAATGGCTTCCCTCGCCCTCGTCGCAGCCACTCACGCGTCTGTTCCGCTGCCACCCGGAATTGATAATAGCTAGCAAACTCGCCGCCGTACAGGAACTCGAACTTGGGGTTGTTCTGCTGCTTCTGCTTCGTTATGGCCTCGAATTCCGGACCGTTCCGGGCCACGAACTCCGCCAGCTTGTCGATAATATTGCGTAAACTGGCATCTGCAAAAAAGGGAAATTTTGCATAAAATGTGAGCAGCATATCAACGTTTGCATGTGTGCGTGCGTGTTCTGGTGGCGCAGCGTAGTTCGCCCGCCGGAAAAACTAGGTAATCGCCCTTTTCCAGGCCACCACTTACCTCTCGGCGGCTGCACGTCCATGGCGCTGCTATTTCTACAAACTTTCACTTTGTAATTTCACTTAAAACATTACTTTTAGCACTTTTTCAGCGGCACTTTTCATTCCTCTATTCTTTTTCTTCTTCTTGTTGGGTGTGACCAGAGCGCCAATACTGAAATATACCACACGCATACCTACCACTGTCTATGGTCTTAGTCTGGCCAGATGCCTTTCCTGAAGATATTTTAGCATTATCAACAGAAAGGACGGCGGGCACACTATTGCCAATTTTAGGGTTTTCGAGGTAAACAAACGCAGAAAACATATATTTATAGCCAACTCGTCGCTCGATTTAACACATACTCCACGCCAGCGGGTAATTGATGTGGCACTCCGCCAGCGGCATGACAAGTCAATCCTGATCACCGATCGCCCCTTGCACTGCGGCGTGTCATTAATTTCCGCGGTCACCGCAGTCATATAACTTTGTGATAACCAACTACTACTACATTCACCGCATACGATGGGCAGCAGAGTGGCTGAGAACGCCGGAAGTAGCGTTATCAGCATTAACGGAGCCGCTGGCAGCAATGGGACGATGGTGGGAGCTTCCCCGCTGCCGCAACGCAAGTCCTCGTCGGTGGAGTCACCGCCGGAGTTGCGCATCCTGTGCTTCGACCTCACTTTTTACAATCGCACTACGCAGTTCCTGCTAAGCTGTGCCGGGGTCTTCATACTGTACATCCTGTACGGCTACCTGCAGGAGCTGATCTTCACGGTGGAGGGATTCAAGCCGTACGGCTGGTTTCTTACCCTTGTCCAGTTTGGCTATTACATTGGCTTTGGACTGGTGGAGCGCCGCCTTGAGGGCTATCGGGTGAGCGGAGGATCATTCTGGAGCATTGAGCCGGAGCCACGTTGCATTCCCATGAAAACGTACCTGGTGCTGGCTGCCCTGACGCTGGGCACCATGGGTCTGTCCAACTCCAGTTTGGGCTACCTGAACTACCCCACCCAGGTGATCTTCAAGTGCTGCAAGCTCATTCCCGTTCTGGTGGGCAGCATACTCATCCAGGGCAAGCGCTACGGAGTCCTGGACTTTGCGGCAGCCACCTGCATGTGCATCGGATTGGCCTGGTTCACGCTCGCCGACTCCCAGATGACACCCAACTTTAATCTGCTGGGTGTGGCCATGATATCGGGTGCCTTGCTCTGCGACGCCGCCATCGGAAATGTCCAGGAGAAGGCCATGCGGGAGCACAAGGCGCCCAGCAGTGAGGTGGTTTTCTACTCGTACGGCTTGGGTTTCGTTTACCTGTTTGTGATCATGCTGGTTACCGGCAATTTCTTCAGCGGATTTGCCTTCTGCTTGGAGCACCCATTGGAAACATTTGGCTACGGCTTCCTGTTTAGCCTCTCCGGTTATCTGGGCATTCAGTTCGTACTGGCCCTGGTGCGGAGCAGTGGAGCTCCCATAGCGGCCACAGTTACCACCGCTCGCAAGGCTGTGACCATAGCCTTCTCCTTCATCCTCTTCAGCAAGCCCTTCACTGTGCAGTAAGTATCACCAACCTAAACCAAAGTAAGTGCTTGCTAACTCGTGATTCTCTACCTTAGATATCTGTGGTCTGGCCTTATTGTGGTCCTGGGCATCTATCTGAATGTCTATAGCAAGAAGAACAAGTTAACGTTCGCCGACATCCGGCAGAGATTAAAACAGTTCGCGAATTCCAGGATCGCACGGACTCCGAGTCGCAAATTCCTCATCGACGTTTAGTTTGAATACCAAAAATAAGTTTTACCTTTTAGTCGAATTTTGACACCGGTTTTCTACAAGAAAGCTATGTACTATATTTACTTAATTATACGCTATGCAAATCTTTTGTAGCCTCCACTTGGGCCTGTTGTTAACTGTCCAAGTCGAATTCCATCACGCGCTTGAAGAGATCCTGCCGCTCCTTGGCGGATGTCAACTGGCCCATCTCGCGGTCTAGGAATTTCTTTTGATGCTTGATGATGAACTTGTTGCACTGGATAATGGTTGCGCCGATGTACAGGGTCCTAAACTTGGCCCGGACATCTCCAATCTGAGAAAGATGAAGGAATTTAATGGAAGTATTTAGGATAAGGGTGATTTTCTTGCCTTACCAATGTAATTAGGGGCAAAATGCTGGATACAAAGCGTTGACCACCGTGCAGGCACCGTATAATGGCTATTTTGGTCCGCTCGTTAATGTACTTCACTCGGAAACCCTGCTCGATCATTCCCAGTCCGTAGACTCCATAGTACTTCTCAATATTCTGCAGCAGGCACTTTGTCAGCGTGTTGTCGTTGAACCACAAAACCTTTGTGTTTTTGTAGGGCACTATCTGCACCGCAATATATCTAGTCGATGGGATTTATTCTTATTATTATAGGATTAATTCATGTATTCTGTATTTACCTGTTTTTTATGCGAACCATGCTTTGTTTACTGGTTGAACACTCACGCGCTATGGCATTTTAGGACAACAGCAGTCCAAATTACCTGGTTACACTGATAGTTTACGTGATATGATTTTTTATGTTTTCCGCTAGATGGAGCTAAAACTGATTTGGGAAACCCGGTAAATTAAATCAATTAAAAATTAAATAAAAATATGAAGAATGGGACTTCAATCCATTTTAAAACTCATTTTAAAAATAAATTCTAAATAAAATTAAGCTAGAAATAATTTTTAATATTCAATGTTTTCTGGCGTTGAACTTTAAGATATCTCAGCATCTCATAGAAATTTTTATTGTACATTTATTTTGAAATTTAATTATATTTTAATTAAAGAAAAATTACATTTCTAATTGCCTTAAAGAGAGGCCAATTTAAAAGAATATCTGAGATATTAAATGGTTTACGGTTTTCAGAGATCAATAGTATATCAATAGTTGATCCTTTAATTAACTTAAGTAATAGATTTTCAAGTGCATTACAATTGGTACTGATTAATTATGCATTAGAATTGGTACTGATTAATTTTGCAAAGATAATAGTATACTTTGGATTCTGTATGAGTTTCCATATACGCTAAAGTTTTTTTATTAATTAAGGAACTGAAAAGGTTCCACACTTACATTTTCCGAGAATTTTAGCATCGAATTATGACCAATTTTTGTCAGTTGTCAAGATTTTCTATATATACTATACTTATATACATATATAATATATTTCAAAAAAATTGTAAACACTTTAAGATATTTACGCCAAAAGCCCTGCCAAAGAAATCAGAAAATACATTTAATTTCATGCAGTTGGTTTTTCCTTGCAATTATTCTTTATTTAAATAATTTTTTTTGTGCCACATCTCAGTGTCTACTCAGAATTTTTTTAAACAGAACAATAGAGTGTCATCCCACCCGAAAGTAGGATCCTCCCACCTGCTATACCCTGGAGTTCAGAGCAAACACTGCACGCATTCACACCGCGCACCATTGGCGAATTCTCCAAGTCGCCTCTCGTTGTGATGCATCTGGTGGCAGATATACATATGTATGTATGTATATCGGAGTGTATAAATAATATATATGTTTATATGCGCAACGCATCGCATTATAGCTGGCCAGGCGGCTATAGCACACATGCAGCTTCCATACCACCCCACCCGTCCCATCACATCTCGCTGGCCATGGAAAACCACTATACGGCTCGTATTCAGTCTCCGGCTGTGAGTGCGGCGGGATCCGTGCTCCTCGTCGTTTTATTTTGGCTTTTTCCGATAGCACATTTACAGTTATTTCTAAAAAACAATAAAATTCAGGCAGCGACGTGGAAAAGCGCTACAAATACACACAAACACTCCGTGCGATCTCGTTCGTGTTTCCGATTCTCCTCTGTGCTTTTTGTTTTGTGTGCGTGGCAAGTTCAGCGATTTTGGTCTATATTTTGGAAAACGCATCCGCGCAGCCTCGTAGTTGGCACGAATATTCCGTGGCGATCGGTTCGAGAGATATCAGTGATCAGACCTAAAACCAAACCAGCAGCAATATGAGCAGCGTCGTAAGCACTAAACGTCCGGTCTCCAGTTCCGCGAGGATTACTAAAAGGATTTGTTTTTATTTTCGCCAAAGGATGAAGATCTTACCCCCGAGCAGATTGCCGTTCTGCAGAAGGCCTTCAACAGCTTCGATCACCAGAAGACCGGCAGCATCCCCACCGAGATGGTGGCCGATATCCTGCGTCTGATGGGTGAGTCTTGCCTTGAGTCCTGAAGTCTGCTTGAAGAGGGAACTAATGCTGGCGGTAATTGCAGGTCAGCCCTTCGACAAGAAGATCCTGGAGGAACTGATCGAGGAGGTCGATGAGGACAGTAAGTACAAGCTTAGCCTATAGATACATCCAATTATATATATATACATATCCTCGAGATTGAGTCATTAACATTATTTTAAATGATCGAATTTTCGCATAAAAATAGACCCAGTTCAATACTCAAAAATTAAAATTCTTTTTGGTGGAAAGGAAAAGCCAATTAAAATAATGATTTTGAGTATGCTCATTAATGTTTGAATTTATTGTGTTATATACATATATTTTTTAATTATAGTTACACAGAAAAATATAATCATCATTTTAATAAATAATATATAAAAAAATAAAATAGAGCAACCATAATCAAATTATGGTTAGACAAATAAATCATTTTACGTATAAAGCACTCACTAGAGAGAAATTGAATGGCGAGAATATTTTCCAGCAAATATCAAATTATAGCAAAAAATAATAAAGTATTTAACTAAATTATTATAAAAGTCTTAAAATACATATATTTAAAGGAAAGAAACTAAATTCGAGCATTTTCTAATATTGGTATTAAAAAATCCGTATAGAAATCATAAATATTTCATTAATCAATACATCATTTAATTTAATTAAAAAATAAGGTTTCCAAAAAAGTTAATCTAAGACCGCCTAGTGACTAATTATAACGATTATTATTACACTAAAATAAGCATGATTCACTAGCGACTGATGATTGTATTTAACTCTCTAGCTGTCAGTGATTTATGATCATCAGAGTCTCGGGCCCCGATCATTAGTCCGTAATATGTATATCCGCCATAGCTAATTATATATTTTCGATACCTTTCCAGAGTCCGGTCGCCTGGAGTTCGGTGAATTCGTGCAGCTGGCTGCCAAGTTCATCGTGGAGGAGGACGCCGAGGCCATGCAGAAGGAGCTGCGCGAGGCCTTCCGTCTGTACGACAAGCAGGGCAATGGCTTCATTCCCACCACCTGCCTGAAGGAGATCCTCAAGGAGCTGGACGACCAGCTGACCGAGCAGGAGCTGGACATCATGATCGAGGAGATCGATTCCGATGGTTCCGGTACAGTGGATTTCGATGGTGAGTCTCTCGACATAGTATTTTATTTTCATTCATTCTAGTGGCTTGCTATGCCGCCCACGCCATGCGTATAGTGATCATAAATCTGGTGATCTTGGGATACCGAAATCGCTCGATTATGACAACTTGATCAGCCGCTCTCATGGAGCATATCGGTGGCTATTTTTAGTCTGCGACACAGACACACAATTCTCGATTCGTTTTCACGCATTTTTCATTCTCAGGCATCGGCATCGGGCATCGGGCATAGGCATTTTCCATATACAAACATTCATTTCTCCTGCTTCGTGTTTATGGAATATTTATTTATAAATATGCATACAGCGGTTGCTTTGGGCCTCTGGCATCGGTTTAATGTCTGTCGTTTTGTTTAATTTACAGAATTCATGGAGATGATGACCGGCGAGTAAATAAACGCACTGCGTCTGCCACCCACAAGCCACCACCTCCCACAACACACAAGCACACACTCGCACACCTGTTGGACAACGGACACACTCACACACACCATGCACATACACGTTTGTTTGCTCCCCATATTTGCACACTTGTTTCACTTTTTATTTGCATTTTCCCCACGGGAGCAAACAAATCCACGTACTTCAGTTTGACAATGCCAAACACAAGTAGAAATAGAACTTTTGTACTACTTTTTATACTAAAAGAGCAACGGAATACTGTGTATGCGAAAAAATAAATGTTATACCATAACAAAAAAAAAAAAAAACAATCTCGAAAAAGATTCCCTACTTATTTTCAGTTTGTTTTGGGATTAAGTTTTGGCGCCCAGTAAACACGTCTATATCATAAATTTCATTTTGATTATGAGCGTAAACAATAGCGGATCAACTTAGAAGAAAAACTATAATGTGAGGACTTTCGGCGAATAAATTCATATATTTAATAATAATTTCCTTTCAAAATGCCTTGTCATTCGGGTTTAACAAAAATTAACGTTTGACAAATATTAGCTGCTGGGTCAAGCCCAAGACAAAAACAAAATTAAAAATAAATGAGCAGCGGCAATTAGTCACAATTTCTTTTTCCTTTTTCTTTTGACAAATTGACATTTTCTGCCGTTTTCTTGTTGGATTAAATTGTTCACTTATTTCGGTTTTAACTGAACTTTGGGAATGCATAGAAATATATGGGGGCAATAACATAATTATTTAAAAACGAAAATAAGTGAATTGTCATTATATTTCACTATTTCTTTTGGCATTTTTGACGTTGATTTAATTTTCTTATATTTTCATACCCTTACAGGGTCTTATAATTTTCGTCAGAAGTTTGCAACGCAGTGAGGAAGTCACTTACGACCTTATAAATAATATACTATGTATATATTTTTGAACAACTTCAATTTTTTGTTTAAGTAAAACAAAAAATAATTTAACCAAATTCACAGATCAAAAAAATTTATAAATGCAATAGGAGTTAGCAAATAAAGTCCAAATTGAAATAATTCCATTTTTGGTTTGGTAAATTTCAGCTTCCTTTCTTGTTTTTGAAGGGTTTTATAGTCTCTTTTTATTGTAAAAATAAATAATTGATATTTAACATATTTATGAAGTGTTTCTTAGATATAAGCTCTTGACATCTTAAAGATTGGGCGAGTTCCAGCTAGTTATTACATTGTTTTATTATTTTATTCCTTTTATTGTAAGTTTGATTTTATTTGTTGAAAATAAAAAGTATTTCTTGGTTTTATTTGTCATTAATTATTTGTATTTAAATGCGAGCCTAAACTTTTGTATGACAGCTTTAAACTGAAAGTCTTTTTAGGATTTTTTATTTTTTTAATTTTATTAATTGTCAAGCACTCTTAGCTAATTTATTCATACATATACTAAACATTTTATTACTTTTGTTCTATCTATAGATTATAACTATTTTCCATAAACTTTAGAAGACTTTTTTAAAATAAATATTTAAATATTTATACATATAAGTTAATATTATTATGCCACCTGAATTTAAGTAATTTGTATCTTATAAATTTTGCATAATTTTTCCCACCTTTGAAGAGTCTCCATTCCGAGTTTCCGTTATGAAAAGAATAAATATTATGCCAGCTACAAGAGTCAACTTCTTGTAGCTTCGATCGGCCAAAGAGAGGGGCCCGCGCGGAAGAAAGCTGCGGCCAAAAAGCTTCGTCTTAACCACGTTAGCTCCGTCGGTAAGCTATTGCCTTTGCCTACCAGCGTTTAGTGCGAGTTGAGTGCTGGGCGTCGAGCGTGGAACGTCGTGCCGCTGCTTACGCCTATTACCATATACGGGTTCCATACGGGCCTACCCACCTTCCGCCGTAGACCGAATCAATCTGAACGGAACCTACCCCTGGCGATCGCGAGTTTTCCGCGAGTTTTTCGACAGTGTCTCGTGATTCGCGGCGCGATTGATAAAGAAGTTCAAAGAGAATTGTGAAGATATATCAAATATATACTCCGACATGCCGCAGAGGTAACGGAAAGAAAGCGGTAGCTAAGGCCTTTATTTATATAATAACAGTAACAAATGTTGTTTGTTTTGGCCAAGAACCGAGAATGCGAACGTGTTAAAAAAGCAAAGGCAGCAGCGCGGCAAAGGCAACGGCAACGGCAACGCTTTTGGCCATGCCTATAAAATTTATGAGGGCATCGTAAATTCATATAGCGCCCGATACTCTTCTCTTCAGTTAGCTTTAGCGCTGGCCTGGCCTTTTCATTTTTCTTGACATTGGCTTATCAAATAAATTATAAAACAAAATTGGACCTGATAAACGGCTTGCCGTTGTAAATTTGTGCGTGTGTGACTGGTTATGAGAGTGTGTCTGCGAGTGTGTGTGCGAGAGCTGTCGGCCAAGTTCGCTTGATAAGCGCTTTTTTGGGGCCGCTTTTCGTGGGCTTTTTTGTAATTTTAGCCCTGATTGAAAACAAAAGCCATTGGCACCAACACGCGCGCTTCTGTCTGAGGGGGTTTCTCGCGGGGCAAATACGGGAAAATTCTGCAGCTCAGCAGCAGAAACCAGACGTCAGACGTCGTCGCTTGTGACGTGAGTCACAACAATGGCAAACCCAGCAATTAGCACTTGACTTTGAATCAAATCAAGCCGAAATCAGTCGCAAACATGATAACGCAAACACAAACAAATCGCAAAAGATTCCATTTGAGTGTAACTCCGGGTGTTTTCAATTTTTTTCTATTTACTTTCCTATTTCGAAAGTCCCACCAACAACTGGTCCTTCCAGCCGCTCCACCGCCAGCGCAGCGGCAGTGGCTATGGCTACCCGCAGCACGTCCTCAACACGGTGCCGGAAACCGCGGTGCTCACAACGCCCCCGCCCACTCGTAAGCGTAAGTAGCACGATTTTATTTATTTTTAGTTTGATTTTCTTTTTTGAATTTGGCGCGCTGTTGCAGGCAGCTTGCGCGATGTAACATAGCAACATTCAAACGCAGAAGTTTAATAGCTTCCAGCTAATGTCAGCTAACAAATTATGTTATAATTTATTTTTATTTTATTTTATTTCAAATTATTTTAACCCTAACTATTTTAATGTGATAAATGTTTTAAATGGTATTGAATATAATAACAAAATGTATATTTAATATTGATTGAGAACTTAACACTTTTTTTCTAATATATGTCGCTTTAATTCGAGTAGTTTTTATTAGAGGAAAAAAAGGCAAATTGAGTTTCTTATTCATTGTTAATATTTTTAAGAATACTTTATTATAATGTTTGTATTTTAAAAAACATTTTAAATTGCTAAATTAATGTTCAATTCATAATCATATGGAATATTAAAAAACTGAACTACAAAATAAATAGTTGTAGAATGCAGAAGTTCTATAGCGTTCAGATCATATCAGCTAACACTACAGAACCAGCTTTCGCACGCTGCCCAACACTGCGCCTTTAATTAAACAACAACAACTGAAATAAAAACAAAAATTATAGCGCTCACATTTAGCTCACAAATTGCTGGCGTTGCTTCTGCTGCGGAACACAAGAGGCGATTCCTACCAGCGCGGAAAAAAAGCGCGATGAAAATGCTCGCGGACACGGAGCGGGAAGAGGCCCTCAATTTGGTGAGTTCAATTAACGAAAAAGAAGAAAAAAGCGAAGGCCCAAAAACCATGACAACGGCTGTGCTGCTGCAAAAACAAAACAATCGTAGCTCCAACCGTTGCCAAAAACGCGAAATGCGATTAACTAACTTTGCTAATTGATTATCAATTTTTCGACTGTGCTCTGTTTTTCCTGTTTTCCTCATTTTCCGCACCCCGCTCCCGCTCCAACGCCGCCGCCGCCCACTGTGCCGTTATTGATTTGTACACGGAACGTGCTTTGTTTGGCGGCGCTATCGCGAAAAACCTACGCACATATATAATCTCTGGGCTCGAACTATACTACACACCGCGGAAATATGCAAAACACAAACATACGCACACATTACATACCCCATTCCCGCATTCCCAGCAAATTGAATTCGAATGGGTGCTGCGGCAGGAGGTGCACGCGATACTGAAGCAACTGCGAACCATTCTGGTGGTGAGTTCATGACCTACATCTACCTGTAAATCTTTAATTTGTCATTGTCCCATATTCCGGCAGGAGTGCGCCCATCGATTTCCGGTGCCGCTGTACGAGAACGAGGGAAAGAAGACTGAGAAGTTTATACTCGCTGTGTCGCCCGATCAGCTGAAGGCCGTGCTCACCCTGACGGGCGATGCCATCACGCAGGCTGTAAGTTAAACCCAGGAGGTAGTACTCCCATCTCCTCCTAACCCATTTGAAGGGTTTTCATCTTATAAAGGGGCAAAATATTTATTATAAGCCTAGGGGTGTTGATGTTAGCTAGAAACCCATTATTATTATTTTAAATTCCGAAAAATTTTCTGTGCTGCTTTTGATTAGGTTCCAAAGCATAATATGTTGATCAAGAATAGGGTCGAACATGATTCCTTCACTGTATTGCAAACTTCTGACTGCGAGGGTATAAAAACAGTGACACGTCGAAGTTCATTACACAGCAATTCATGTAAATCCCATAACGAGCTTGGGAATTACTCTACGTTTCGAGCTTAGCACCACAGTTTTTTTTAATAGCTTTGTTTAAATTTTTCATATTCTAGACAATTTAATGTTAAAATTCTAATCAAATCATTTGAATCAAAAATATATTTAAGAACTTAAGGCAGATAAATTTAAATCAGCATAAATAAGGTAGACTATATTAAATCTATTCCTCAGTACCTAAACAATATTGGTTAACGAGTTATTGAAACGAGTTATTTGAAAACTAAGCAGAGTTATTTTTAGTTGTGAGTGCTTGCTTTTTTAGAGAAATGTATGATGTATTAGCTACTTAATTTATAGTTAATTAGTTACCACACCAAGACACCAAATATTTTAAACAGTTTATACACATAGTGGGGAAAAATAGATTCATTTTGTTCCATTTTAAGTCTTATGACGTGGGCATTGCCCTGATAGACGCAGTCTTACATCATGCCATCAATAAATTCGATTACAAATGACTTTTCCTACCGAATTTACAGCTTTCAAAGCTGATATACTAAAACCTATGCACATCTATCTCTATTATTCACAGGACATTAGTTTTAAGCTGTGCAAGGCTCCCAGCCAAACGCAACGTACCTCCATCACAGGGGAGTCGCCCTGGAAGCTGCAACAGGTCCAGGATGCCGCCAATCATCTGCAGACCGCCATCAACCACATAGACGACGTCGACGACTCTTATCACTTCAAGTGAGTCATAAGTTTGTTTTTACACTCAGATTCGAAGTTACTATATATATGTTGCAGAACCTCCGATGAAGTGCTGCATGTGATAGGCAACATACTAGATGCCCTGCAGCGTGGCAGGAACAGCTTGCTGGTGCCCAAAAAGAAGCCCATCGACGAGCTGATCAAGGGACGCAACATGAAGTCGCTGGTGCCCAACCTGCCCGAGGATCTGGCCGTGAGCTTCTATTTGCAGAGCCACAAGCTCATCATAGCCGTTTACCAGCTGTTAAATAACCAAGGCACCATGCGCTTCGATTCCCGCCAGGCGGAGGCCTCCGTTCAGTGGCTGAACGATGTGCTGCTGCTGCTAATGAATGGCCAGAAACTGTGCCAGCAATTAAAAGACAAGGTGAGTCACATACCAGCAATAAGTGAGGGGCCGGAAGTGGCCGCACGAAAGGAATTTGACTCAGATACCCTTGGCATAATATCACGATCGACACCCGCATTTGTTGAAAAAGAAGAATAATTCTTGGCAGTTTAGGAAAAATATAGAAAAAGTAATTATTTTGGTCTACTAAAAGCATAAAAGAATTTCTCTTGTCTACACAGAGAGAAAACGGGGTTGAAATATTATCACGACATTTATTTTCATAAAAAAGGAAGGATTTGACCAAAACCCAGACTTTGTCTCACACAGTAAATCGTCTTTAATCAAAATCAATTGTTCATGTTATATATTCATATTTATAGACATGACCCAAAATAATATTTCAGGAAGAATTTTACTGCTGTCTGGTTTTTGCTCAGTATAGCAAGAAAAATGTAATGAAAAAGAAAATGTGTTTGCCTTTTGCCTCTTGAGAACATCAAAAATTGATTTTAATTGGATCTATAAGTCAAAATAGAACTGAGTATTGTTCATCAATTAAAGGCCCGCCCACATGATGCTGACTTAGCGAAACACACCCACCTCTGAGATGGTCTATTTTTGGGTATTAACGTGCACTGATAAGGCGTCTCTGCTCTTGAACTGATATCACAACGATTCGCATCGTCGGAGCACATGTGCCGCCGCAGATGCTGGGCTGTGTCCCATTTTAACCCGCACACCCACAAGATGTTGCCAAGTTTTATTTAGTTGCTGGCCAAGTGCCAGGGCCACCGCGCTGCTGCTGCTCTTCTGCTGCAGTTCTTGACTGTGACGCAAGTCCGCAATTAAAGTGGCCAATATGGGGATTGGTACGGGATGATGGGCTGGGCCCCCCGCCGTCTGTGTGCGTATTTTTAATTCCATATTTCTACTCTTTTCCCCGCAGATATCTGTGTTTTCGGTGTACAAAGATTTCACAGTTGGCTCGCGCTCACCCTCAGCGCTATCCTATTGAGACGTGGCGCGAGTACCCCCAGATGGGATGTCAACTGTGGAGCGGCGACAGAAACAATAACAACAATAATAGCTAATAAAGAAATCGTACTTGTAATAGCGAAGTAAATAATGTTAGTTGAAATGTTGCTACTGGAAACGGCGCACACCCATAATACCCCTGCATACATCCTATACTATATATATATATACAAAAATAATACTAAACTGCACTCTACTGCTGTATATACTGGGCAGTACAGTGCAGGACAGTGCGGTACATACATTCAACTAGTTTAATGTACACACAATCGACATTCATGATATATTACCCATATAGAACCTGAGTTCATTGCTTCACGTCACTCCAATTATGCATCAAAATGCATCTAAATAGCATTAGGCTGAGAATTGAAACGGAAACAAATGTGTTTGTATGTGTAACTAAATGAAATTGCTAGATAATTATAGTTTATTTGTACGTGTAATTTAATGTAAAATACCATAGAGTCCCCTTATATTTATGTTTTGCAAAGCAGCTGCAGAGTCAGTCGGTACTTAAGATCGGTACTTACAGCCCACACCCCGTGTACCCCGTAACCCCTATTTACATCGGCATTTACATGATATTGTTGTAATAAACCAAACCGAAATGTGAACAGAATTTTTAATTGTACTAAACACCGTTTTGTATTCGTATTCGTAATTGTATTTCGCGTACTCGTGTTAATGGTTAATAATTAAGTGCGCCCAATCCTAATCTAATCCAAAGTCATTTGTATCAACGGCCTTTACTTCTTGTTTACTTTATACATCCTTATACCAGGGAGTTTATATGATATATGTAAATGGAAGTCAAAAAGAGATGAGCAACGAAAACAATTACCACTGTACTTATTGAATATTACGATTGCCTAGGCACCCCCAGAAATGCATGGGAAGAGAAGACAACTATTTATGTAATCACTAAGCGTACTTACTACTGTCCACATTCATTTAATTGTTGTTGAATAAAAATTACCTTTTACCAACGGGATTGTCTTTGAATTCGTTAAAATATGTTTTAAAAACCTCCGATTGTTGGCGCCGCAGCGCGATAGCTGCGATCGATAGCGTTAGCCGATAGCTGAGAAGTTTGGCAACGCTTTTTGGTCTCGTCTCGGTCTTGGCCAGCTTTGTTTATGGCCAAATCAAATCGGACAGTTTCAAGTCTGCAGGCAAGCGCAAAGGTTTGCCATCCAAGAAAGTTTCGTTATCTCCTGGTAAGCGGAATTCCTCCATTATTATAAAGATTTCCCCGCTTGTTGGCGGATAAAAGTGCATTTTGTTTAAGTGGCCAAAACATGGCCTGGCCAAAAAGAGCTGGGCTAACGTAAAGTGCTTGACGGCTATATGTCGAAATAGAGAGACGCGGAAACCAGTTCGCGGTAATTATTTTGATGCTAGTTTGACGGCTGTGTTGTAATCCCAGTTAGCCCAGCGACAACATTAGCACATTTGCCCGTGTTTCTCTTTGCTATTGTCGCCATTTGAATGTTGGCAGTAGATGTTGCCTCTGCGTTGTTTCTTTCGGCGTCTGCCTCTAATAAAACTCTAACTCAAAATTCACAATAGTGTTGACCGTGGCCAAGTAACACACTAAGGCGAAACTAAGAAATCGAAAGCTTGATACGATCGCTGGTAAATGAAAATCAAAATGCTCAGTGGTTTTATCTATATATTTGGGCAATGGATTCTCTTTTGATGTATTCTTAATATATTATTAAATTGTATTACACATAATTTAAATTTTATAAATAATACTTTAAGTATTTTATATCAAACTAACATTGAATTTTGAACATTTAAAATCAAGTATAAATATAAATACTTGTTGGGGAACCTTTAACCTTTCTTGTGTAGTTCGTGGTGAGCTTTAAAAAGCCTTTATTCTTTCACAATATCTTACTAATTTTATTAAAATGGTTTTGAGTCAATGTGAAAGCCAAAATTAATTAGGGTCAAGTTTTATGGGATAGTAAAGTTTTAAAAGATATTTTGAATGTTTTTGTTAAAAAAGGAATTTGAGCATAATAACTTACCATTTAATGTAATAATACAATACATTATTTTTTCTTGAGAAGATATTATTAGTTAATCGAAAGCCTAGAAAGTGTCTTTCTTATTTTGTTAGCTAAGGAAGTAAAATGTTAAATAAATCATATAAAATTTCATGTCATTATTAACCGAATAAAAACAAGAAGAGAACAGTTTTTAAATTTAAATCATGTGGCTTATGAGCTTAGTTTTTGTTCATTTTAACTTTGATTTACCCAAAGAAATTGTTTCAAAGATTTTATTTTAGTCTCAAGCCAGACATTTTAACTCAGTTAAAATAGTTTAAATAATTACCTTACATGAAAATTTGTATTTATACAAAATCGATCTAAAATAAATCTAGATTATCTCAACACTTAAGTTGAAGCTGTTTACAATTACTCCAACTCAAGGTGAAAGCTAAGAAAACACTTGCAACAATCAAGAGTATGTAGATTACCTTAGGAGTGTCCCAGGCTAGTAATCAAGGAAATGGGGATTGCGCAAAGTATGAATTAAATATAGTATGTATGTAGATAATTTGCCACCTTTATTAGCGGGGGGCAGTGCGTCGTCACGTAAGCCGAGAGCATTTGAAAACGCGCCGAGTCATTCGGAAACCTGCTTCGCTGACCCTCGAAGAAGGTCGCCCGAGTCTCAGGCTAAGGCTGACTGATGATGAGCCAGTTTATGTGGAATGGCGCGCTATGTGGCCGGCTTTATGGGGCTGCCGCAGCCGCAGCCGCAGCAGCAGCAGCAGCCGCTGGCCATAAAAGCCACTCTCACGGAAACTCGGCTTAAGTGGCCGGCTATGATGGTAGCTATGCTAACCTGCATTCGGTCTCGTTGCAGTTAAACCAGTAAAAGCAGTGCACTTTGACCCCCGGACGCAATGGGTGGCGGCAATACAGGCGAAGTGGTGCTCGTAACCGGCGGCAGTGGATTTCTGGGTCAGCACCTCATCAAGCAGCTGCTGGAGCGGAAGGAGGAGCTGGGCATCCGCGAGATCCGCTCGCTGGACATCGTGCCATACAAGAACAACATCGGGCATGCGGACACACCCCTGCTGCGCACCTTTGTGGGCGACATCGGCGGTGACCCGGAGCCCCTAGGGCCGATCTTCGAGGGCGTTGACGGTGTTTTCCACTGTGCCGCCTCGGTGAAAATCGAGTATCCGCCCAACTACGATGAACTGGAGCGCGTGAATGTGAACGGTGAGTGAGCAGGTACTTTTCCGCCGGTGGAAATTTTAAAACCACCTAATTTGTGATTAAGTTTTATTACTTTAAGAGAGCTTACTTTTAATTAGCCTATTTAAGAATTCCAAAGGAAAACGAAAGGGGAATTTAATAGGAACGGTTAAACATTAAAGTTTTAAGCATTTAACCTAGGACTTTTGAAATAAAACCCAAAACTATTAGATATCAAAACTTAGGAGCCAGCTTCATTATAACTATTCATAACTTTATTTAAACAATACAGGTTTCAAGAAATTTACTTCTTGCTTATTATAACATTCAAATCAGCTTATGGTGGTTCCACTAGTCGTATACGTATTTTCCCAACTACCTCTTGTAATATTGCGTATCCGCCTAGTGGAACAACAAAACTATCTAACAAGTCCCTAATGTTTCCACAACAATGCCATTTTAGGAACCCTGGCCGTGGTGGATCTGTGCATCAAGAACAATGTAAAGCGACTGGTCTACACCAGCTGCACCTCCGTCTGCTTTGTGCCCTTCAAGGGTCGCAGCACCTTTTCGGCGGTGATCAACTCCACGGAATCCAAGACGGATACGCCTACGCTGGACAGTTCCACCCTGTGGGAGCAGGACAGTCAGTTCCTGATAGCTGGGTACGCCTCTAGCAAGCTGAGAGCGGAGAACATAGTGCTGAACTCGAACGGAGCACCTCTGCAGAACCAACAAGGTGAGTAGCTTTAACCTTTATGGTCTAAAAATTCTTACTAAACCCCTAATCTCTCGCAGAGTATTTGGCCACCAGCGCCATTCGTGCACCGTTGACCTACGGCGAGTGCGATTCCCACTTTGTTACGAAGATCTTCGAGTACCTGTCGACCCGGGGTTGGGTCTTTCCGAGGATTGCGGGCGTAGGTGGCAAGCAGCAGCTAGTTTATGCCGGAAATGTGGCCCACGGACACATCTGCGCTTACCAGGCCCTAAAGGTATCCGACAAAGCGGTCAATGGACTGCCTGTCTTCGTCACCGACGACACCGGCATCAACGATGTCTCACGGTTTGTCCAGAAGATGGCCGTGCTAGGGGAACGTTTCAAGGTGAAGACCAGCTGGTGGTACATCCCGCACTTCCTGTTCTTCTTCCTGGCCTTCCTGCTGGAGGTGGTGGTGCGCGTCGCGTATCCCTACACCAAGTACCGTCTGCCCTACTCTCTGCGCGCCATCGCCTCCTACACGTCGTCGATGCTGATGTACAACCGCCTGCGCGCCTCCATCCACATGGACTACATGCCGCTCTTCGATCCGGACACGAGTGCCGAGCGGAGCGCCAAATGGTATGCCAGGTGGTGGGACGAGCGCAAGGAGGCCAGGAAGCTCAAGAAGTCCAGCTGAGCTGAGTGGCGCTAATCCCGCATTACGCACTCCTAGTGTACGTTTCGATATCGTAAGTGGATTTGTATTTACTGCCCCGCTTGATGTCCTGTAAATATCCTGTTGAATAAAATGGTTGTTGTTTGTTGAACGAGGTCGTGTGGCATTCCCTTATTTGGGTAAGAGCTTAAACGCAAGGCCAAATGATGTTTGCTTTGGCGGAAATCGGATGCTCTTATTGTTCGGTTTAAATGCCTAAAAATGTCTTACAAAGCATTATTTTTATTAACTCTTGGAAACTGAACGTCAGAATTAACAAGAAAGGAAGCTAACTTCCGGAAACCAATGTTTTAATACCCTAGCAGAGAGTAATTGGATCAGGGAAGTGAATTTAAAATCCATTATAACTAAGCCAAGAGGCAATAAATTTAGAAAGCTTTTGTGCGATAGTTTTATATACCCTTTCAAGGTATTATTATTTCAGTCAGAAGTTTGCAACGAAGTGAAGGCGACATTTCCTACCCTATAAAGGATATATATATTCTTGATCAGCATCAACAGCCTAGTCGATCTAGCTATGTCCGTCTGTCCGTCAGCCTGTCCGTCTGTCCGATTATACGCAAACTAGTTCCTCAATTTTGAAGCTATCAGAATGAAACTTTGCAGATAGTCTCCTATATGCTCTCACTACTATATAAGTCAAAACGGGCCGGATCTGACGATCGGTACATTTTTAGAAAAAAAAAATTATAACAGCCAATTTCCAACATATTATCATTTAATTTGCGACATGGCCATTTTGTATTATTCTAAAATTTCGGTTGTAATTTGATCAAAATCGGACTACTAAAAATGATTCGTTCCTTGTTGACCTTTGCAGTGCACATTAACCTACAGTTCGAGATTAATCACCAGGCGCACAGAAGGCAGCCGAAGGAGTATTTTTTTTTTCACTATTTTCACTCAATGACATTATTTTAAGTGAATTTTTACTCAACGTACAGAACAGCGGTTTAGCTCATTTCCGGTCTCCTGCTCTCTGTTCGTTGTTAAAATGTTTTCTTTTTTTTTTTTTTTTTGCTGTTGTTTTTGGCATAAACAAGGCTTAAATTCGAACATTTTCAGTACAAATTAATACAATTTTGGAAATGCGTGCACCAGGCGCATAGAAGGCAGCAGTAGGATATATAAACTATTATTTGAACAGGTCAACGCATCGTCAAACTGCTGTTTAAAAGTTTGATTAAATTAATTACTGATTCCATATACGGTGCAGCTTGGCATCTCACTTGCCACCACATTTAGTGCAACCTGAAAGTGTGCTATGCGCTCCCACGTAATCCCCTCCATAACCCAATAAAAAACACTTAGACAGCGTATGTTTTTGAACAATGTTCATATTGGTTTATTTATCATTATGAATTAATTTATTTATTTCTCAGTTATTTCATTATAATTTTTATTATATATATATATATATTTGTTTGTCTTGGTTTTTCCTTTCTTGTTTTTGTTGTTCTTGGTTTTTTTTGTTGCTCTAGAGCATTTCTTTCTGCCGTTTGTTTTTTAAACTTATGTACCATTAGCTTAACTTATATGCCATTATTTAATTTCATTTTTGTTTAAAATCATGTTTTAGTTTTCTGTTCATTTTGTTTTCGCTTTTGTTTTCTCCCTTCCTTGCACTTCTCTCCCTTATTCCTGTTCTGTATTGGTTTAATATGCGGTTGCTTCTGATCTCTGTTGTTGCTGCTGATTCCGTAGGCGATCTTAGCCCGGTCAAGGGTTATAGTACGATACGATACGACACGGTACAAGTGCGCACATACGTATACCCAAGAATCTCCCATCGCTCCCTGTACGTGGCACATTGTGAACAAAGTGATTTTTAATTTGCTGCTAAAGTTGTTCGCGTTCATCTTGTTTTTGTTGCATATACATATTGCGGGCTGTGTGTTAATGGGGGTGTGGCTGCATGTGTATGGTGTGTGTCCTGTGTGTATGGTGGAGTGTTAAAAAATTCGCCTGCAAAAGAGCAATGCCTTGCTGCCCTTTTGTCGTCTTTTTAATAAATGTTGCTCTTGGCTGCTGTTGCATCGAGTTGTTGGTAATTGTTCTTGTTTGTTGATGTAACTGTTGGTGTTGTTGTTGTTTCTGTTGTTGTTGTCGGTATTGGTGGCCGCATAGTTCTGTTTTTCGGTTCGAGGGTCCTTATAAATAATTGCATTTCTTTAACCACCAGTATGCGTGTCCGTCTGCCTGTCTCTGTTCGTTCGGTTGTTTGCTCATCGAATGCTTAACATTATTGAATTTAACTATATGTTTATTTGTTGTTCTTGGTTATATAACTATGTATATATATGTATATATATCATTTGGGTTTTATTTTCATATATATATATGTATATACGGGCATATTTGCTGTCCTCAGAGGGACATTCTTCGTCGGCCATTTAATATATATCTTCTTGTATATATCGCGATTTTTGTCTTGTTTATTTTTTGTCGCCTTTTGCTTTTCTCGTAGTAAATATACAAATTCGTTACCGGATTTCTTTATAGAAATGAAAAATGGTTTTATTAAATTCTCGTTATGCTTCTATTTATGTGTATGTGTCGTCCCCTACCGCCGCCTGGTTGCGGTTCGCTGGCTCCTGTTAATTATTATTATGTTTTTTACCTTGTATAGTTTGCTGTAAGTGTAGTACTGTACCAGTTTAAGTTATGCTCGTAAATATATAGACCTTATGTACACACATTGGCAATCTCGCATTCCGCATCCAACATCCATCATCAAGCCACCTTTCATTCCTTTCTATTCCACTCCACTCCACTCTGTCCCTCATCTTCCTAGCATCCCGTCCCAATGTGTCCGACCGATTTCGCATCATTCGCATCTGAACGCATCCCATGCCACATCCTATGCCGTCAAATCTCACTTCCCCTACATCTGGCTTCCTCTCTGTTTCTCTGGGTTAAAGTATTCGCACTGAAAGTGGCTGGAGCCTTGCTGCCCCGTAGACCGTATGTATGTTTAATTGATTCTCGTCCTGCGCTCCTCTTAATTACTTTACTTACATAGTTAGAATACTTACAAACTGGACGCCCTGCTACGGCGCATTTTATAAATGTATCTTCATCGTCTTGTTGTCTGTCTTGTAGTTTCATATTCATCTTCCGCCCGCCTGCCTCTGCCCGGCTTCTCTCCCTCGTCTCTAAAGATCCCATTGACTTTTATGTGTATAAAGTATTAAAATGATTTCATCTCGCTTAACGCATTTACGCATTTCTTGTAAATACAATTTTAACGCCACTCACGCCGTTCACGCCTCATCTCATCGTCATCTCCTCAATTATGTATTATTTGTTTTGCTTTTGGTTTTCCTCATTTTCTTGTATATATTAATATATAATTTCCATATAGTATAGTGTAAAATATATAAGAGATATTGTCAATATAGTAAAGGTGTTTTGTCAGCAGGAGTTCTGCCACTTCCGACTGACACATTCCTGGGGGGAATTTCTTACTTATAGCAAAAATAGTCAAGTGATCGTTCGTATGAAGGTTCTTTTGTATGTGATCTCCATCGTATATATGCGCGTGCCCGCGTCTGTGGCTGTGACTGTGTCTGTGTCTGTGTCTGTGGCGTGTCTGTGTTTGGGCTGTAGTTGTGGCCGTGGGTGTAGACTGTGGATTGTGAGTGTGGTGTATGTACACATGTCTATAAAAAAGAACCTAGGATAGAAATGTCTTGTGTAAGTAAAAGGATTGCTATCGTATAAAAGCACGTCAAAGTGTAGAAGGCCCACAAGTCGTATTGTGAATGGTTACTCTCGGTTTTTTCCCACGTACCAGACGCCTTTCTGCGCCGCTCTCCGCGCTTCTCAAAAAGGCCAAGTGGGCGGCGCGCGTGTCCTGCTCATCTGTGTGGTTGTGGGTTTTTGTTGGCAAAAAGAAAGGATCTTCGTTCGTTAGCGCTAGATATTAGTTGTAAGTTGTATTTCATTAATCGTTATCGTTATCGTAATTGTAATCGTATTTGTTGATGTTGTTGCTATACTCATACACATAATAAGAACTGATATGTTTGTAAGTCAATAATAAGAGAAAAACGGAAAGCAATTCGTATATGTAACTACGTAACTCCGCCTTCTGGTGTGTCGCCAAATTTAAAACTATTTTACATTACACTTTATGTCTTTTCGTGCCGCGTTTGGTTGAAGGTTTCCCTCACTAAAAACCCCGTTTAATATATTTTTGTTGGCTTCGATCACCAACAATTGACTCTTTGACCGAAAGTTTGCGTATAGCTTAAAGTATGGGTACATTATTTTTAAAAAATCGTTACGGCATACTTCTCGTTACACACACACAATTCTCCGTTATCGATATAAAAAGAGAGCTCACTTGTCGATTTCTATAAATTGTTCTCCTTGTTCGTGTTATTTTTATTCTTTTGTTCAATTTAAAGCTTTTGCGCCTGCGCCGCCGAGCCTCCCGTCGCTCCTCTTCGATCATCGTCCCTTCGCTCTGACGGCGCCTCAGTAAAAAAATAATGAAAACTGTTTTTGTCTCTGTTCGATTTTTGTTTTTTGGGTTTTTGTTTTTAAAAAATGTTCTTGTTGCTTGTTGTTCTTGTTGTCTTACATGTTGCTCTTCTGTGCTTTGCTGGTGTGAAGTTCTCTAATTGACTGAAATTGATTTTGTTACAAGGACGCATTGCTTGTTGTTTCGGTATTCTTTTAGCTGAAGTTGATCCGGTACACCAATAAGAGTTATAGGTCGCCTAGTCGGCCAAATAGCTTCCGCAGAAGTTCCTTATAGAATACATAGAGAGCACTACAAATCAGGCATGCGGGAAAGCGCAGGCTCGCAACGATTGGCGTTAGCGGGGAAGTTGGGAAAACAGCTGGGAAAGACTCAACATTACACTTAAAGCTGCATCGTCGACCTACAACGTTAGCGGACCCTGGGACCGAGCTGGGACCCATTCTACACCACAAATAATACGAGTTTCGCCCGCCGATCGGGGCGCTAGTTGGAGGAGTGTAGCCTACTTCTGGGCATAGCTAGCTGCCTGCGAAATGATTAGCTCGGCTTGGAAAAGTCCAGATCTGTTTGGCTAATCGCTCTCTTTATAATATATATATATTTATGCATGTATATATACTTGCGTGTAGGTGTATATTTATATATTGGTGTATATTTATGTATTCATTCCTCTTGGGGGTTTCCTCAAAGCCTCAGCTTCGGCCTCCTTTGCATCCTCTTGTTGTGGTTGTTCTTGTTGTTTTGAGTTATTGCTTTTAGAACATGTCTTAAAAATATATTTTATTTATATATATATGTATATGCCTTAGAAGTAGGTTTAATATATATATGTATTATGCAAATATAACATGTCTGCCGTCGCTGCCATTGCTCGCTTCCCCGTCTTTAAAAATACCTGCCCCGCAGGGTAGAAGCCGCAGCTGGAATCTCCTCCTCATGCTCCTCTCACCCCAAGTGACCTTCGACCTTCTAAAGTAATGCCGGGCCGTTCAAACTCCCGGATATGCCAGACGACAGCCAGTGGTCTGATCTTTGTCTATCTAAAATGTCCTTCCTCCGTCCACTTAATTTGTTACCTTGGTTTTTGATTATTTATAGGGGATGTGGTGTGATGATGATCGCAAGCCGCGATCCTTGGTAAGTCTGAAATGGTCTTTGTGGGGGAATTGTATGTTTTTTTGGGCAACACTTTAAACGTTAAATGTACTGTATGATACACTGCAACTTCCGTTTCCGCTTGCCTTACACATATATATTGTATAAGTTGTGTGTTGTTTTGGTTTTCAGTTTTCAGTTTTTGGTTTTTCGGCTTTCCTCGATTTCCCTCTCTACTTTATATGTATGTTTATGGGTAAGTTTGTTGGTCCGAGACTTGACGCGGCAAAGTCCTGGAGAGCGTTGGTTTGACAATTTGGCAAAAAAGTTATGAAAGGAACATTTTCACTGTTGTTTCGGCATGTGCTTTGCTTTTTGTGTGTGTTTTTCGCTGACTTTTCTCGGCTTTCTCTGCTTCCTATTTTCTCTGTTTTCTGTCCTCTAGTTGTCAGCTCATCTTGTTTTATTTTTTGGTTTTTACGTCGCCTAATGCAAAAAATTTCAGACAGACAAAAAGCGCATCGTATTGTTGTTCTGTCAATTATAGAATATTTTGTTTTTCTCTGCTATTTTGGTATTTGGTTTTTTGTTCTTGTGGCTTGTTGTTTGTTTGCTGTTAGGTTTTTGTTATCAGTTTTGGTTTTTTGTTTTCCTTTGCAATTTTCCCCCACTTGCTGTGTGTGTAACAAATGTCGTTTACTTATCTAGCTGATAGGTTTTGTTTGGTTTGCTTTTCCAATAATTTAATACTCCATATAGTTGTATATAAATATATTTTTCTATTACGCCCCCGATTGCATCGTCGTCATATTATCGTCACTATGCTCCTCTCGTAATCCCCAAATACACAAGTCTAGTACATCCATCGTCCGGGCGTTTTAGAGCCGCCGGACGGAGCGACTAGAAAAAAATTAATTGCACATTGCGTGGCCTGCATTTCGTCGGTTTTTCATTCAATTTCCAATTTGTCCGCCATCGAGCGGCATTTCCTTGATCCTTTTTACATGCGTTTGTTTACAGATATACATATATATATGTATATATATATATTTAGTTAAATGTTCAAACATTTGCGATTTTGCGCGTTTGTTTTTATAAATATTTTATTTACTTAATCGTACTATATGTGTTGTATGTATAATAGTTCATTGTTATATTTGCATATGCTCTTACCACCTAATTTGTTTAAGTGTTTTTCTCGTTTTGATTTATCAGTAAGATCTGTGTCCTGTCTGTGTCTGTGTGAGTGTGAGTGTGTATCTTGTATCTCAAAAGTGGTGTGTTTTTCTTACATTTTTAAAAGGGAGAGTTTTGTTTTAGCCATTGTTTGGTTTTCCTTTGTTTAGCAAATAAATTGATTTATGCCTCGAGTTATATAGAAATACACTCTCTCACTTAGCTCTCATTGTCATATTTAATGCTTTAACATATTTGTCTAACTATCCACTGTTTAATTAGCATTATTTACCATTTTGCTTTCAATGTGAACACAAAAGTTATAGGTTTTTCCTCTACAATACGTATTCCCCTGATTCGATAGAAATAATTGAGAAAGAGAAGAACTTCAACATAGTTAATATAACAAATTACCTTTGACTTTTGCTTTGCATTTGCGTTTCACATTTCACATTTGCTTTTCTTTTCTATTCGTTTCTCTATTCCTTTGTTTCTTTGTTGTTTACTTTGGCCAATAAAGGATTGTTGTACTTTAAAATAAATTCATAAATATAATTGTAAGCACAATTTTGATTTGATTCACCCCCACCCCGGTCGAGAAATGAAACTAAACCAATCCAATTCAATACAATTCAATTCAATTCAATTTTCCGAGAAAACCAGGCCCTCTCGTCAGCAGAGTGCCATTTCTTTTTCCATATATCGATTATCGTTGAAAGTACAATAGTTTGTGGTTGGTTTCGCTTGTTGTTGTTTTTTGTTTTGATTCAAGTAATTTCCTTTTGTATATATTGCAGTTTTTACTTTATATGTATAAGAGTGTATATATGTATATATATATATCGACTTTAACTTTAAAAGTTACAACTTAGATACGATAAGAATAGCAATAATAATGGTAATAATAATTTGCATCTCATAATACGCAATTAAATAATAACATTTTCGCTATTATTGCAACATTTTTGCCTTGTCGATTTATTTTTCAACTCTATCGTTTTATTAGTTATAATCCCCCCTCGTATTTTTCTGATTTCTCATCGCTTTTTGTTGTAATTTTTTTTGTAGTTTTTTTTATGGGTTTTTACTTTTTTGGGTTTCGTTTGTTGGTTTTCTCATTACTTAAAAGTGGTTTGCCCCATGGTTACGCCCCTTTCCCGGTTTGTCATCCGTTGGGCGATGATGGGTGGTGGTTGGGCGGAGGCCTCCGTGCTTTTTTTGCTGTGTGAGCAGCCACGCCCACCGCCCTTTCGCCGATGCCACTCCACTCCAGTTGGACGCACAGTTTCCGTTTAATTTGCATTTTAAACGATTTTTGCTGCACACGTTGCATCTTTTGGGGCCACGGTGTTGTAGTTGCTGTAGTTGCTCTCTGGTGTTGTTGTAGCGGTTGTTAAATTAAAATTAATTTTTTGTTGTTTGTGTTCGCTCGTAGTTTATCTTCTTTTTTTGTTCTTGCTTCTTTCCTCTATGTGTTTGTGGGTGTTTCTTCTCTTTTTTGGTTTTTGCCATGCGTTTATATGTACGTATTTTTATATACGTTAATTAATTAATTAATTATAATGTGTGTGTGTGAGTGTTTGGTTTATTGTTTGTTGCTCTCGCAGTTGCTGTCTCTTAACGGATTTTCATTTTTGCCATGTGGAAATACACGTAATATGTAATACGTACTTTATTTGATTTATATTTATATATTTGTATATATATGCACGTATATATAATTTAAATTATTTCGGTTTTTGTTGCGCTCTCTGTGGTTTGCAGCATTACAGTGTGTTGTGTGTAGGGTGTGTGTGTATATCTGTCATTTGTTGCTAAAGTTGCTGTTGCATTTTGTTGCTCCTGTTGCTGGTTGTTGTTAAATGTTGCTGCTGCTGCTGTTGTTGCTGTTGCTGTTGGCTGCTTTTGTTGTTGCTGCTGCTGCTGCTGTTGTTGTTGTTGTCATTGCGGTTGTCGGCGCCACCTTTTAATGGTATCCATTTGTAAATGCCGCAGGAATTAGTGGTCCCTGTAAATAAACGTTTCGTGGAGAACAAAACAAGCAAACACCAAAAATTATTCAAATAAAATGAAATTTTCTAGTTGCATATCTACGCACACACACATAATTGTATTTAAATATATATATATAAATATTTTAATATATTTATGTATAGGAAAGTAAACATTTAGAGGTATACAGATATGTATATATTGAATATAGAGATAGAAGTGGCAAGAAAGAGAGAGATCGAAAAACTTTAAGGTTTATTTTTTCGATTTCTAAAAAAAAATAAGGAGAACAAATAAAATTTTCACACATATGCTGGCTAGGTTTGATAAAGGAATAATGGACATCTAAATATTGTTTACTTCATTTCTATAAAAACCAAAAACTGGCTTAAAAATACAGCTGTTTTTGAATATTCCCTAGTGCCTCTTCTGTGTCCTATGCTCACTTTAACTTTCAAATAAAATAAACAAATTTTTATGGGTAACGTAAAGAACATTTTGTTGTTAACAGTGCGTATGAGTGATCCCAATACCTTTGGGACAGCAGTGCGTATGAGTTTTATTACTTACATAATTTGCCTCAAAGATCTTGAGTTGGATTCAAAAAGCTATGCTTTGCTCGTAATTTAATTTTTAATTTAATTTTCATTTAAAAAGTTATAAACTAAACAATTTTCAGCTAAGCCTAACATGTAATCTAAGTAAATCAAGTTTCCAACCAAATTAGTTTTAATTAAACTAAATTCTCGCTTAAAATTTACCACTATTTAACTTAATTTCAAATAGAAAGGCCATACAGGTGTCCTGTTTTAAGTTTTTAAGTTTCCCATTTCTAAAAACAATTATCTTTACCCGAAAAAAGCAACATATACTCCTCTATAGACGATAACAAATGCATTAAATGCAAATTGTTTTGTCTCATGTCCTTTATCAAGCCCCGCCAACAGCCATGGATAATAAATAAGTTTCGATATGATTTATTTTAGTTTGCAGCGAGGCATAGGAGAATATTGAAATATTGTAGTATTGAAATATTCATATAATACATATATGGTGTATACAATTTAAATAAATAATAATGGTTTAATTGAAACGGCCTAGAAAACTGTGCTTGTGACGTGCATACATATTTTTACGTTTATTATTTTTTGATCATAATTATTTTGGTTTTTTATCGACTAGTTGTAGTTAAAAGAATTTGATTGTTAATAATTGAAATTGTTTAGTTGAAAAAAGAAGAGAACACGCTGTAGTTTTGTTGGTGTGCCTACCTTGTGCAACTGCGTTTGTTTTATACTCTTATTACTTTTGTTTGCTTTCGTTTATATTTATTTTATTTGTATTTTTTCATATATATATTTTTTCGATTTAAATATATAATGGGTTTCTTTCTTTTTACTTTTGCTTTTGTTCTTTTGCATTTTTATATTTTTGGGTTATCAGTCTTTTATATATTAGCCATCGCAAAGTTCAACGAATAAATCTGTACGAAATGAAAGAGAAATACATACAATATATAGAAGGATAACGCAATAGTTTAGCTCTACATCGGCAGGCTCTCCTCATCATTATCATAATCACTACTGAGAATGAGTGTGTGTGGGGTGTGTGGTGTATGAGTCCTACGAGCGTTCTAAGCGGAGGGCCCAGAACCGAACCGAACCGCTGATCTCTCATGTGGGTGTTGCTCTAACTTAAACGCTAGCCTCCGTCCAGCCAGGTCCCGGGATCGCTCGGCGGTCTGGTCTGGGTCCTGGGGCCTGGCTGGATGCGGAGTCCGTATGCGGGGATCGCAGTGTGACACACTTACCGGGCTGTAGTTCAATGGGGCGCGGCTGACGGCAATGGGAAAGCCGGACGGCTGCGGACTGGTGGCCTGCACGTAGCCCACATTGTCGGCGGCCGCCGAGCTGTACATGTCGATGGTCGGGCCGGGCGAGTTGGTCGAGGGGAATCCCTGCCGGGTGGCCGTGGTGGCGGCGGCGGCATGCGGGGATGCCGAAGGACCAAAGCTGTGGGCGGCCGCAGCAGCCGCCTGATAGTTGTTCATCACTGCAAGAAGAGATTGAGAATATATATTACATAGGTTTGGTGAGGGATAAGAGGAAATATTCTTAATATTTCAGGAAAATTGGGAATGTGATACAAGAGATTGTGTTGTCAACAGTGCGTATGAGTGATTTTCAGAGACAACAGTGCGTATGAGTGTGGTAATTTAAATGTAAAATTAATTTAGAAGAAACTACTTGAGTTACTAATGCAAACAGCAAGCCATTTAATTTACTTTTCAAAGTTTCTACTAAAGATTTACAGAACCAATTAAAGGATAATAGAAGTGAAAGGGTATATGGAGGTCACTCACCTGACAGCGCCTGGGTCAGCAGCGGGGTATTGTTGTTGGGTGTCAGCTGCCCGTTGGTTAGATCAACTGTAAGTGGCAAAAAGAGGGCGACAGAGTGGTCATTAGTGGGTGCGGGTCTCTCTCTGGCGGCGGCGGATCATCGCTAGGCGATTGGTAAAAGTCGTTAAAGTCGGCCACAGACTACTTGATATATATGTAGGAGGTGGCCGCGACACTCAAGAGTATACGAAACGTAATCAAGGCTGAGCTCTAGGGGTACGAAGGGAGTCGGGGATCGAGTATATATATAAATAGGTGGGTATGGAGTGAGAGAGAGTATTCGAGTATGCGATTGTTATACATGTGGGGCTATAGCTCCGCTACATCGGTGTGCCGAGGAAGCAAACAATCAAAAGCGAAAGTAAACAACTCTAACTAGTCCCGGGACACAACTACGATGCCAAGCGCAAACACAAAAGACGAACCAAAACAGCGAAAGGAAGTACAGATACACATACAATATATAAAAGGGATTTCGGAGTAGGAAGGGAAGGCTATATGGGCCAGAAAGGAAAAAAGGAGAGGGGAAGCGCTAACTGGAACGCAGGTTATGAAAACACAAAGTGCTGCTCGGTTATTAAACGAGCTTTGGGCCGGGGATGTTGACGCTACAATGACAAAACAAAGCCAAAGCCCAAGCCAAACTAAACCAAACCAAACCAAACCAAACCGAAGCGAACCGAACTGAACCAAACCAATCCCAGAACCCATCCAAACTCAGTTACTACGCTTGGTTTGCCCCAGCGCTGTGCACTTTCCTTTGGGCACCATTTTCCCCATGCATTTTCCCCCCAGTTTCACCCACTTTTCCCTTTTCGCTCCGTTATCATTGTTATCGCTTTTTTCCGTAGCTGTTTTCCCTTGTTATGGTCACAGCTGCTGCAGCAAGTAAAAATACGCCAGCGCCAATATTGAAATGACAACAGAATGCGAATCCGAATCCGAACAAAAAAGGGTAACGGGTTATGGCAGGGCGGGATTGAGCAGGACTCGGCTGCAGGAATGTGGGGGCGGAAACGTAGCAGTTGCATTTCCTGCGGAAACACAAAAATTGATGTAACGTAACGTGACGTAACGTAACGAGGCATGTCCCTGGCACCAGCACCGCCCCAAAAGTAACCCCATCACCCATCAAACCAACGACCTTCGTCATAGTCGTTGTGCGTTTTATGGCGCCAATCAACTTTGGCTTACGTTTAGTTTACGTTTTTGTGCGAAATCCCGGTGCGCCATGTTGTTTTCATTAGTGTGTCGGGTCTGGGAACTCGGATACAAAGAAGCGCGTACTCTGAACACCCGTAAAAGCAGCAGCAGCCGCTGCAATAGCGGTAACGGTTGCTTTTGTAAATAAATAACTTATTTAGCCGGGGTTTTTCGGTCTGCCATTGCACGAAATGCGCTTCCGCCCGGGTCTGGGATCTGGGATATCGGGTAAGGTCGGTAAGGTCGGCACTGGCACTACTGTTGGACTCGAACGGGGTCGAGTTTTGTGTTTTGTGCGGGCAAAATTGCAATTGTCAGTCTTGCGGTTGCGGAAAAACAACTGTTCCCAGCTGTCGTCGTCGTCGTCGTCGTCGGAGCTCATGCCATAAAGGGTTCAATTGAGACATTTCAACAAACAGAATCGGTCAACGAAAGAGACATTTACATGATCGGGGCTACACGGTTTGGGGAGCAACTAGCGTTTACATAAAAAGAGGTACGCATAGGTGGTAGGCCTGGGTTATACATGTTTTATGCTTACAGTTTACTACTAATGAGTGTGTGTTGGCATTTTTAGACACTATTTCGAGCTACTTAATCTGCCGCTCGTCTCATATATAGTTGAGCTAATTTGTTGTTAGTCTGGATGTGTGTGTGTGAAATTGTACTAAACACAAAGTTTTATTCAGAACGGAAGAAGAACACTACACATAAATATATATATATGTATATATGGTTGTTATTTGTCCAACTACGACTGGCGCAGCCAGTTTACATTATTGGTTTTAAACCGCTCTTTGCTAAACTTTCTCTATCAACTAACAGTTTACATACAGTTAATAATCGTAAAATGTGGAAAATCTGTTCGGATATGGAGCCAAAAACGGTTATAGGTTCGATAAAAAGATGAATAAATACGTATATAAAGAGATTATAATGCTTGTATTGGAACTATAAGACGACCATTAGCTGACCTTGTTGAGGAGTGTGCTTGAGTTGCTGTTGTTCTCGGTTCTGGCGTCCCCTTGAGCTGTAGTTGTGGTAGTTTTCCTCGTTGCTTCCCTTGGCTGGAGTCATCGCAGTCATCGCTGTCTTTGCCAAGTTGCTGTCACAATATTACGCATACGCCCCGATGGCCACTTTGTCACTCTTGGAGCCGTCAGTTCCATTCGAATCGCAAAACGCTAATAATACGAGAGCTAGAGGCAGGGAGGCTGAAAGGCCCTAGGCCCGGGGCCAGAGAAAGGATAGACTTTGGTTTCGGCTTTGCGTCCGCATTTATTTTTATTTATTTTTTTGTTTCACTTTATCTTAATTTTGTGCATTTATTTAGTTAATAACTTTTCGTTTTCCATTTTCGGTTGATGCGTTTCTGCGCAAGCGATTTCAATTCTGCGTTTGGCAAATGGGTTTCTTGTTCTCGTTTGAAGCGTTTTCTTATAAATCACAGTATATACGTGTAAAATACATATAGGTATGAGCGTGTGTGTGTCTATATAGGTTTTATTTGTATGTAAATAACTCGCAAGCGTTTTTTGTCAATTTAAATAGTTGCAAATACCTCGAAGCAGTTCCTCCCAAAGTGGCGATAGTTGCAAGTCAATTAACTAAGTAACAGCTTATCCATTTATAGAGTTATGATCTTAATTCCTTAGATAGGTTCGAGATTCCCTCGTGTGTGTGTGTGTGTGTTGTGTGTGTTCAAGTGGCTAAGTGTGTGGGTGAGAGGACTTACAGTTACGCGTCGAATGGAGGGGACACAGAAAAATTGCATTTTTCATCAACTTAAGAGAGAGATTTGTGTTCATTTCGCTGCCGCTTTTCTTTTCTTTTCCTTTCGTTTCGTTTCTTTTATGTTTGCTCTTCGAAAATGGATGGACATTAATATTGTATTTTTCGTCATTGTACAAATCAAATCGAGTCACGCCTCGCATATAAAATGATACTCGATAACTTAGCTTGTAAACGTCGTATATTAAATATGTGTATATATATAAATATTCATGTATATAGTAGGTATAGTATAGGTATATATCGTAATGTCTATATATGTAGTTTAAATAGAAATGTCAAAAAATTTCGCTCGTTTCTTGTTCTTTACTTTTTTGTTGGCCATTTTGTGTGGGTTTTAGCCGTTTTGGAATTCTTGCGATGCACCGATGAAGGAAGGAATTCGTATGCATACAGAGTAAAGGCTTCAAAACGTATTTATGCGGGCCAAATGTGGTTTTTGCTAATATATATACGAAACGGAACACAACACAGCTACGAATAATGGGCAAATCTACTAATTAATGAACTTTAGCTATGGCAAAAATCTCTGCACGTTTGCTAATTATCTAAAACTCATGGGACCGACCGACCAACAGCAGCAACAAATGGAAACGGAATGAAAAAACTGGCAAAATTCCATACATAATGCGTGGCAAATTAATTAAAGGATAATAATGGCACTACATGTGACAGGCCTGCTAAAATTTGTTGTTATCTAAATGTTTTTCCATGTGCAGTCGCCAGCTCCCGTTGTTGTTGCTGCCGCTGTCGTTGTTGTGGGCAGCAACTAATTTATGCATACAGGGACTACAAATGAAATTTGCATTTAAATGCTACGGCAAAATAGTTTTATAAATAATAGATGTGCGTCCCTGAAACCGGGATGCGAGTGGGTCCAGGTCAGGGTGCAAAAAGCCAGATACAGTGTACTGTCGAGTGGGTGAAAAGTGAGGTGAAGTGGCGTGAAGTGAGCGGGGACTGCATGAAGATCGAGTATAGTTCGCTATATATATTAATTCGTTACACTTGCTGGATACGAGTACGCTGTGTCACATGTCTAATTGGGCTTCTAGGGAGACGTATTGGTGTTCGTGTGATTATATAGGCGCTCGGCGGCTGCGGGGTGATTATGCTGGACTAGTTCTAGACGACTCTAACTGGTTACGGGTGCTCTAGCTGCTCTAGCGCTATGAATACGCAATTATGGGTACTTTATTATACGATTTGGGATGCCGCTAGTCACTACTTAGGGTTTCCGGCTAATACTGCTGCGGTAATTGGTTAACTGCTCCAACAATATATACTTATATATGGGTATACTTCTTTGGGAGTCGCGTCTAGTACGTAAGTTCTGTGTGTGTTGTCCAGCTATGTGGGCTAAGGGTGTGTGTGTTTCTGTGTTTCGTGTGTCCAAGTTACATTTTCTATGTAGTTCTTTTCAAATCAAATCTCTCGTTAGTTCTCCGCCCACCACTGGGTGTACTCTGTGGTTTTGTTGTAGTGGTTACCATTTACCGGAGATACAGGCTACTCTAAGCTGTACCTACTTGTCACCGTTCATGTTTACTTGACACACGGAAAGGGGGACGACTCGGGCTCCCACAGTCTCGTTGCGAGTCGGGGAGTCGAGTCGAGTCGAGTCGTGTGTCACTCTCAATCTTCACTCAATCAGACTTGGCTCTTGGTCTTGGCCTCTCGCCTAGAAATTTATGTTGCCCAGAAACTGCGATTTGATGGCCGCGGATCGAGCCGTCAGCGCGGTGGCCAGCGGCAAGGTCAGCGCCTGTTGGTGGTACGCCGACTGGGCGTGGCCAGCGGCGGCACCGGAGGGGGCCGCAGCAGCAGGGGCGGCGCCATTCGGTTGGGCCACTCTGCTGCGGCCCGGGGCGGCGCTACAAGCGGTCCCATAACTTCGACCGATGCCGCAAATTGTCAAGCCTACAAAATCATACGAGATACAAGATATAGATGAACAGAGAGAGAGAGAGAGATAGAGAGAGAAAGAGTCAGAGAGCGAGATGGAGAGAAGGGGTCAGAACTGTTTTTAGGCACAGTCTCTGCCTGCTAGAGCTGCAAAACTATCGGCTTAGGACTTTTCATTGTAAAATGGAATTGAAATCTTTAAATTATAAATTAAGTTTTTAATTTAAATAAAAGAGGAAAATTTCACTAGTAAATAAATTATTCCGTTTTAAAGTAGACTTAAATATACATCGTACATCCAGGTTTATGGCTTTAAGTTCGATTTTTCCGTTTAATATATCAAACATTTAGGAAATTCTCCAGCTCTAGTTTCAAGGCATATTTTCAGTAAAACCATCTAAATTTAATATTATAAAAACTATATATATGTAGTTTCAAGACAAAATATTTATCTAATTTACATATGTCTAATGAATGCAAACTAATTAGAACGGTACACCACAATACGGACATTTAAATTTTAAATATATAAGGATTCAAGGCAAACATAGTATAAGAAGTCCTTATGGTAATTTAAAGGTACTTTACATGAACTTATATTGTGACAGATTCCACTTTAAGAACATAAATATTTTAAATATAAAAAAATTATTTTAAATTCTATAATCGGTAAAAGACATGTTCAGTTGTAATGAAAAGTTTCCGGTACTAAAAATGAATTTATATTGTACAAGATTTCACTTTAGAAAAGAAATATTTTAAGTATAACTTTAAATTTATTTTCGATATATTATCGATTAATATTAAAAACAAATAATGTAAATATTTATAATCGGTAAAAGGATTATTCGTTTTAGTTTAATTTAAAGAAGGGTTTATTTGAGAGAAACGAAACCTTTTAAATCATAATAGTAAAGTTTAAAGTATAAATATCCCTGATTACTGCTTCGATTGCTGTACAGCTCCATCGATTTGTTCGATAACTGCCCCGATTGTTGTACAGCTCTAGCTCATACAGAGGGTAAGGTATTTATTGACATCAGCTAAAAGCCCTAGTAGCCAGTGTTTTGGGGTTTGAGGGATCTCTTCGTGTGTTGTTCAGTGGTGGAAAATGATAAACTCAAGGCCAAGCTTAATGAAAATATCAGCTGGATGCGCAGGACACAATTCTAGGGGGATTTCTATATGTCATGTGGCGCTGTGAGTGGCTTCAATTGGTTCTCCGATCTTTTCAGCTACATTGTGCATTGATATGACGAACGCTTTTTTGCTCTTTCTTTTTATTTAGAAAACAGTTATTCATTTCATTAATGAGTAATACTCGATAAATAGTCATTGGGGGCCGCCATGTCCTAGGTCATGTAGTCGCCAATCAGTATCCGATTCTCCGGCACTACGCCCATCACACCCGCTGCAAAGCAAATACAAATACAAAAGAATAAAGAGTGATCAAAGCAAAACTAGGGGGAAACATGGATGTATTGTGGCTGTAGTTCGGTTCGAATTATAAGACATCGAGGGCAGACGACGAGCTAGCTGAGTTAGTAATGCTAATGCGGGTTATCGCAGTGTAGAATAATGACTCGACGCCTTTCGTCATATCAAGAGGCACACAGACTCGGTTCGTTTGGGTTTCTTTGGGGGTTTTCATGTGGCAGATGCGAGTGTTTGATGGTTGGTTTTAGTCACGGGGTTGCTCTTCACACTCTCACTCACATACAAGTAATGAACGGGGTCTGAGCAGGTGTGATTCTGTGTGTGCGCTGTGCAGGTTCGGGTGTGTCTAGGCGAGTGTATACATGGGTATTTGTTGGACTCACCAGTTGGATAGGGCAGACCAAAGCTGGGATAGCCCGAGTAGCCGCGACCAGCGGCATAGGCGGCATAGGCAGCTGCCGGAAAACCTATTGAAAATATTTTAATTATTAAATTATCTATATATTTAGATGGGATTAGTGCTCACCTTCGGGCAATGTCCCCAGTCCCCACATGATGTTATCTAGAGGAGTGGCATACAAGAAAAGAGAGAGAGCACAGAAAAGAAAGGCAAAGACATGTAATTACTGGCATTCGTACGATTTTATCAGAGCTAATAATGAATTCAAACAAAAGTGTATCGAGATTATATCAGGACTAATTGTTATAGAGTGTAAATATGGATTGACTGATTTACTATACGTATTCGTTAAGTGTGTTCGACTCGTGTGTACTTAGAGTTCTAATCAAGTGTGGCAACTAAGGAACTGCCGATCCCAGATCGATCGTCCCGCTATATACTACTCTTATATATAGTTAAATACGTTTTCTGAGTTCTAAGAAATGTTTGGCGACTGTCCGACACTTTTTCCAGTGCCCAACTAGGGGGATGTAGATATCTCCCGACTCGTTGTTCATTTCTGCATTAACAGCCTTGGTCTGAGCTATGTTTATATAGAGTTATATATATGTAGAGTTACATTGGATCGATATACCGCAGATATGACACAATTCTAAACACTTATTAGATATGTAGATATAATCTAAGACATTTAGTTTCTATTCTATGATTATAAATTTGAAATTTTCTGCTAATTATAATTGTTATAAGGATAATCCATCGAGCGAGGGCAATTCTAAGGGTCTGCCGTTGTGCATTTCTACAAAAATGCCCCATATCTGCAGACCATTGCCCCGCACCCGAAGAGCTAAGGTATTAGGAAAATTTTGGTAAAAGAAAAACGAAAACTAAACACGCACAATTGGCAAAAACTATAAGTATATGTGGGCTAGTTAAACACTACAACTCAAGGGGGGAGAATATAGGTTGACAGCTATTTGATGTTAGTTAAGAAATTTTTGTTTGAATTTTGCATCGGCCTCTCGAGGGACTTCCGGTTTCCCTGCAAAATTCTCCCTCGCTCGTTCTTTCATTCGTTCATCTTTGGCATCGAAGGGCGGCTGGTGGCGGCTCGTTTCCTGCTTTGTGTCTTCTTTCGATTGTTGCATCTTAGGCTAATGTTACAATGGTTTAACTAGGAGCTGAATTTGCGTTTGATTCGAATTTGAATTTGAGTTTGAATTTGAGCGCTTAATGCGCTTATCGTAATGCAATAGATGCGTGTATATGTGGTTGTTTATGCATGTATAATAAATAGCTAGTTTCGAGTTTAGTCAAATATTAATGGCTATGGCAAACAATATATGTGTACGGACACAAGGAGATGACGGATAGCCGGGGGAGTTGCCTCCTATTACCAGTCGGTCCGGCCATCAGCTGTCTGAGCCGTAATTTGGCTGGGTCCCTGTAATTGGCCCGAATGCACACCGCACCCTGCACACTGCACACTGCACTCTGCACAGAGCACACTGCACATCCATTATCCATGATCCATTTCGGAAAATTACACTCGGACAGCTGTCCGGCCGATGGCTTCGATGGCATCTGCCCAGCTCGGCCCGGCTCGAGTCATCAATTTTTCAAACTAACTCGGTTACACACACCGCCAATGCATACTTGAATACGTGTATACTTTCTAATACCTTAAGGGGCCGTCCTTCCGTCCGGCCTCCGTGGGCCTCCTCTTAATCCAACTTAATCGCTAATTCGATACATTTGCTAGGATTGAATTCGATTCGGTTAAATGCTCGCTTTTTGGCTTTGGGGCTAGATAAATACACTTTTAGAAAGAGCTATTGATATGAGTGGTACGTATTAGTAAGTACAATAAGAAATGCTCGATATATGGTACAGGAGAGAGTCCGTTCTCGCACCCACGCAAAACATAAATGAGTGATGACTTTCGTCCCTCTTGGCGTTGGTTGTTTAATTAATTTCTTTACACCCACATGTGGGGCTCTTACTGTCTAGAGAAGTCGCCAGGTGTCTAAGACGCATTACATAATGATAACTGTTACGATCGCCTTCTAAGGTCTAGGGTTTATCGATTGCCTCGATAGTAATGTATCTAAGCAGCTCGCTAGGACCTGCACTTAGCCTAGTTCTTAAGTAATCAAAGTTCGCTTAGAGTCTAAGGAAAGAAAACGAATGCGCCGCTATTGTATGTAAGTAATTCGGTTAGATAACGCATACGCCGCGTGGCCTAAACGCAGCTTCGACAGACACAAAATATATAAGATATATATTACGATATATAGTACATATGGCATAAGTAAGTACATGGCTAATTGTAAGTAGAAGTACACGTAATCCTAGGCCTAGGCTTTAAAGGCGATTCGCGCCATGGCCGCTTAATATATTCTTTTGGACATTGAGACGGAATGAGAGTCATATATATATGTATATGTAGGTGTATAGTCGTTTAGTGTGTGTCTGGTGGTTGTGTTTCGGGTGTGTGCGGGTTTTCAGTTAGTACCAATACTCGATAGCAAGAATTTAAGCCTGGAGAAGCTTTGAAATCTTTGGCAAACTTAAAGACCTTGGTTTAGTCAGCATTTCTTCGCGCAAGTATTAATTTTGATTTTGTTTAATTTGCTTGTGAAAATCAATAAAGCGAACTTAATGTATGGCTTATTATTAATGCAGCTGCGAAAATATATATTTGTCTTTTGATTTATAAATCAGGCAATGTTGCGAAATTTTCTAGGATTAACTTTGTTACTCTTGCGCTTGATTAATTTGTTTGAGTGATGCATTTTTAATTAATTGGCCGAATAAAATCGCTTAAAATACATTTTCCTATCATTAAGAGAGGGAAAATTTATATTGAGCAAACATTTTTAAATCAAACAATCAGATGGCAAATTTGCAGATTAAGCAATTTAAATTCATTAAAATATATAAATCGCTGATTAATTTATACAAATCGAATACATTTTGTATTATTTTCTGACCAAACCGAAATCCTTTAAATCAAAGCCTTCGAATTTCGAATAATTTTAAAAGAAGAGCTTGATGTTATTAGCTTGGAATAGTTAAACTTTAAACTTGAAGAATTCGGAAAACATCCAGAGCTGAACGAATATCTTGCGATATTGAAATCGAACTTTAGGCTGCCTTAAGGACCTCTCACTGCGGCCTGTTCGGTCAGATCCCGGGCAGCTGGTACAGCGAGGCCGCCGCAGCTGCCGCGGAGTTGGCGCCCGCTCCCGCCATCTCCAGGCCGCCCGGCATGGCCAGGAGTTCGCTGAGCGGATAATGGGCAGCGGCCAAGGCGGCATTTTGCCGGAGCTGTGCCTGCTGTAGTTGGGCAGCCGCTGCGGCGGCAGCAGCCGGAGCCGCCGCTTGCAGGGCACCCAAGGCGGAGGCGGGAGTCCGCAGGCCACTGCTCACTGCCGCCGCTGCCAGGAGCCGCTTGTAGCCAACGACGGCGGCGGCATCGGCATACAGAGAATTGGCCAGGGCGGCGTTGCTCTGACCAGGCAAGGCATTGGCAGCTGCCGCGTACTGGAGCAGCGAGGGCGTGGCCGAGGCGGGCGAGGGACTGGCCAGCGGGAGCAGTCCCGGAGCACCTGCAGCAGCGGCCACCACCTGGGCGAGGCTGTGCTGCTGCTGCTGTTGATGCTGCTGGGCAGCGACTGCTTGGTGCTGCTGCTGTGCGGCAGCTGCCTGGTGCTGCTGCTGCTGTTGCTGCTGCTGCTGGGCGGCAACCACGGCTGCCGCCGAAAGGTGAGCGGGCAGGGGGTAAGGTGTGTACCTTAGCGAGCTCAGCAGCTGGTGGTGGGTGTGGGTTGTGTGTGCCGACTGTGTGTGCGTGTGTAGTTGCTGGTGGTGCTGATGTTGTTGCTGTTGTTGCTGCTGCTGCTGCTGTTGGTGCTGCTGCTGCTGCTGGTGCTGCTGCAGCACGGAGGCGGCAGCCGCTAAACTACTCGGCAGCAAGCCTGCGGCTGCGGCAGCGGCGGACGTGGCCGCCGAGGAATGGGCGTGGCTGCTGCCCCAGACTACCAACTCACCGTATGCGGAGCGCCCGGCAGCCCGTGTCTTGGCCAAGTTGGCCGGCAGCATCACCTCCTTCGGCTGCGCCTTCTTGCACTCGACCTGCGGGGTGAGAGATGATAATAAATGAGTATTAAGTTGTGATAATACCTTTTAAATAAATTATTTCGTAGAAGCTTTGATCAAAAATGAGCTTTAATTGATTAAGAAACATTTTATAATATGGGCTTTGTAAGAAAATTGTCTAAAAATAAATGTCCGAAGACCAAAACATAATTTAAAAGAAGAGCTTAGTTAGAATTCGAACAAAAAGGCTTTCAAAATGTTTCCAAATTCTTTCATTCTTGCAGACTTTAATTAACTTAAACAGAAAGACAGCAAACAATAACCTCTTTTATTTATTTACTAAATACAAAAATAATAATAAATAATGAAAAAAACAGCGATTTTTGATCAAGGTGCTTCAGTCCTTGTGCAAATATATTATTCCAGCAGAGGTATCTGATATTTTTGCCATAATAAACTCATAAATTGATGGGCAATTCCGGGGAAATATTTTTGCTGTGTATGGCAAAGGAACAGGAAAAACTTAAAGACGAAGGGGAAGTTAAGCCTCCTGGGCTGCGATTCAGACCGCCACGCTTCACTTACCATTTTGTTGTTTATCTCGTGGAAATGAATTTCGCAAACTTTGTCTACCACATCTTCGCTTTGAAATGTAACGAAGCCAAAACCTGCAAAATAAGAGCGGGGAAGCGAGGATGAGTGAGCGAGAGTGGGGCAGAAAAAGTTTAAGGGCTGCAAAAATTGAACGAAATATGCTTTTGTGTGAGCGAGCGGCTAAATAATTTACTCAAGTGTCGAGACCGAGACAGAGGCGGCGCCCTCACCCCTTTGCAGGACACCCAGGACACCGCCCTACCCATCCCCACTCACTGCCAGAGCCAGAGCCAGAGCCAGAGCGAGAGCCAGGCCGGGCCAGGATAGCTGTCCTCCGGCTGACCTCAATATGCATCCCCTGCAGGGCCTCAAGTGGCGGCTGGGCGAGTAATTCAAACACTGGCCGCTCCGAGTTTACATAATAAACTTTGCCAGCTCGGCTCCCTCCTTGAACCCCCGTCCTGCCCCCCATCTTGACCCGCCCCTCGCCGCCTTGGGAGCGGGCATAATAACTTTGTCCTAATGGCGCTGGCCAGCTCTAGAGCGGCGTGGCCACTCTCTGGATATCCTCCAATTGGTGGCTGACTAAGAACTCAAATTCCCGGAATGTCAAGTCATTTCGGGGGGTTTTTTATGCCCGGAATTGGGAAAGGATTTATTACGGCTTAATTAAATTTCTTCAATTTCTTGCCGTTGCAATTTGTGCAAAGTAAAACTTATATTTACAGGATTTTCTTTTTTAGTGGAAGGTTTCGATAGTTGGGGACTCCATGATAGTGCTTGGTTTATTTTTTTGTTTAATATTATTACTTGCTAGTCTTAATTTAGAGGTACCAATTAACGCTTTTGAATACTTTTTAAAATTCACTTGAGAGATTAAAGGGGATATACAATAATAGACTTTGTCTTGTGAGGCAGTCACTATTAATAAATTATCACAAAAAACTGTTACATAAAGCTTTTTATGTGAGTATAAATTTTAAGTATAAATTATAAAATAAAGGTATTCATGAATATATAGACAGAAAAATAATTTTTCTTTACTTAAATTATCTTTTAAAGCCACTTGCATTTCTTTTTATTATATAGAAACTATTGATAAGCATTATACTAATTTCCTAAATTAGAAAATGGCTTAATTAACGTGTTTTTATTATTCCCCCAATTAAGTTACTTCATTTGGAGTCGCCAAAAGTAGGACGCAACTTTCCATCAGATTGGGAACCATGGAAAATTCCTTTTAAGGCTTTCTAGCACTGCCGGGCGCTCTATCCACTATCCTCTATCCGCTTAGTGCTCCTCCATGCCGCTCCGATTCCCCCCCTCCGATTTCGGCACTTGGGCCTTATCGGGGCTTTTCAATTAGCGCAATTGTCTGAGATTTCACATGGTCGAAAAGAAGGGCTCTCTCTGTCTCTCTGTGCAATTAGCAAGGCCAAGTGCAGACACCTGATGCCCCGGCGCCCGCATGTTTGTGTTTGTGTATGTGTCCTGTACGTGTGCTTGCCCTGCCATGCGGGCCTTAGAGGGGGCTGTGGGCGTGGGCGTGGCCGGGCGGGGGCGTAACTGACAAATTAGTTGAAACAAGTAACAGTAAACACGCAGGCTTATTAGCGACATGTGCCGAGCAGCAGAAGCTCCGAGCTCCGAGCGGAGAGCTCCTTTTCCTTGAGACAACGTGCGGGCGAACTGCTCTTCCTGGAGAGTGTTTGTATTTGTTTTAATTATATAAAATTAGCGCACGTTGCAGGTTGCACGTAAAGCTGCACGCGAAGAAACAAGTTCGGAGACAGATAAAACTGTTGAGAATTTGTGATAACTTCTTTTGATTTAATTTTTCTAACGGAAATTCAAGATTTTAGGCTGTGGTTTACTCTTTTCACTACCCTTAATCACTAATATTTTAAATATACTATTTAAGGCTTTAGAAAACTTAAAAAGAAAGAGAAATTATTTACCATAAAAATATGTGTGTTCCTTTGAAATAAGTTAATTGCTCAAACATTCCTTGAAAATGCTCAAGATACATTTTGTTAAAAACCAATTTTTATAATTTAATTTTTCTAGTGTAGCCTCATGGGTTACTTCAGGTTTTTTCTATTCCGTTGCAACTTCATAAATCAGCAGCCTTGGAACAAATGAAGCCTGCAATTTTCGGTACCTGCTCCGCGCTCCACACGTAACTCAATCAAAAATGTATCTGCTGGATACAAATGCGCCCGGCCAGCATGAGGAATGGGCCACGGCCAGGGCTCGTTGGCCAGTTAATTCCGCGGCCTGAAGCTTCAAGCTTTCAGCTCTCAGGTGAGTCTGATTGTGAGTTCTGTGCTGAGCCCGCGCCCGGCTGCCATTTTTACCTGTCGAAAATTTCCCGCAGGACGGCGCGCGCTGGAGCGATAGGAGCTGACGATGGTCTTGGCAACTGCAAAAATTGCACACTCATGCATGTTATTGCCAAGAAGCGGACACAGATATATGCTCTAGGGGGCGGAGTGGGGGCAGTGGGGGGAGTAGCAGCAGCAGCAGCTGCTGCTGTTATGACTGCGCTGCGCCGGCTTGCCAAAAAGAAAAATTACAAAATTTTCAATTTTAATATTAGTGGCGGCTGGCGACGCCAACTGCCAAGCCGGGGCCCCGCAAGCTGCCCCAGCTCGTTTCCCGCTCCTCCTTTCCACCTAAGCCACCCGGAAAAATACCCACCGAAAAATACACCCAACCGTGCCGAAGCCCGGCCGCCCACAAGCTGGCTGCTTAGGCGCACGTTGGGCATGTCCTTGGCTTGCCAAATGAAATTCATAGCATAGTTTTGGGCGCAGCTCGGCTGTTGTGAACTCTATATTTGTACAGGACATATTGCTTAGAGGCGGCAGGCAACTTGAATAAATACTTTTTGCAGACTTTAGCTTCTGCCCGGGAACTCATCGGTTTTTTATAAATATATAAGGAGAAGTATTTAATTATTAAGCTGGAGCTTCTCATATATAATCCTGGCATTAACAAGAGTTTTAATAATGCTTTTTTTCCTTACCTAAAATCCCTATCTATTAGTTTTCCCTACCATTTTCTAGATTTTACTGCCTTAAATTGATTTTCTGCCTAAACCGAATTCCCCCTAGCGCATCTCCACTGTAATTGCAATTGCCCTCGGCCGCGTTGTTGTCATCCCCGCTGTTGTTATTGCTGTTGCCCGGGCCTGCCTATATTGTTTTATGGCATATTCATATATCGTTTCCTATATCTTGTTTTACTTTCCTTCTGCCCTTATCCCATATCCCATATCCTCCCGTAGGTCGTGTGTTCCGTGTGCCGTATCCAGTATATGAAACGCTTGTAGAGTTCTGGCTTACGGGCTGTGCGGCCCCCTCTCGGTTCTGGGCCAACTGCCACTGCTGTTGTTAGCTGGAAAGCGGCGCTGCAATTTTCAGTGACCAGGCTACTCGTACTCGTACTCGTATATGAGTTGCCTCGCTGGCTGTCTGTCTATTTGTCCATCTGTCTATATGTCGCTGTGCTGCACACATGATTTATGAATGAGTAACAAACTTGCTGCCGTGTAGCCGAGCAACCAACGACGTCTTTTCCACTTTTCTTTTACATTTTCCCTCTTTTTTTCCGTTGCCCCTCTTTATTATAGTTGGTGTGTGTGTGTGTGTGTGTGTACGTGGCAATTGCCGCACACAGATATGTATATATATATGTAGGGGGCTGCCGGATCGGATCGATAAAATGCAATTACAGGCATATCGCAAGTGCCAGTAGGCAACGGACTCCGACTCCTCATGGCAATAAGGTCGTACATCGTACATCGTCCGTCGTCCGACTGTACAAAAAGTCGCCAGCGCTGTCCTCGTCCTGCTCGTCCCCGTCCCCCTCCTCCGAGGGGGCTCCTGCTACAACTAATACCCTTTGATTAACGACACACATTTTCTATTGACTTGCCCGCTGGTCGCTGTGAAGTTGGGCAGTTGGCTGCTCGCAGAACGGAGAAAGCACCTGCATATTTCATCGCCGATCGATGCACGCAATTGTAATTTGCGATTTGCAATTTGCAAGGCTGACATGTCCTGGCCAAAATGAATTGCGCCCGGCCAATGAGTCGTGTCAATAGCTAAACTGTCCCACTCAACTCTGGTTGGTCAATGCATTTTTAATTGCGAAATTGGCAAATCACGGCACGGCCAAGCAGCTCTGGCCAGGTAATTGCTGGAGGAGATGGCTGGAAATTGTTTTGGGGTCGGCTCATTATTGCGACCTGGCCTAAATCTTTGATTTGACGGGTCAAGACTGGCAGGACCCCTTGAAATCCCCCTAGTACTAGAATATATCAAGGATATTTTATTTAATTGGGGGAAAATCACTTGCAAAATTAGTTAGTTTGCCTCGATTAAGTTTCCTGTCTCCCTCCAAATGAATTTTTAATTGAAAACCCTGAGAACTGCGCCGGAAACTCGTTAAAAATGTGTGTGCTTTACGCTATTCATTTTGCTTATTATTGCTGCTTGGTCCCCGGGTGACTAAATCTTTGATGCGATGGCTTGGCGTCCTTCACATTATTTTTAAAATGCCTCATATTTGTTTTTATTGGCTGCTGCCGGCTGCCTCCCCCGTTTTCAAGCCTTCTTTTTTGTGTTTTTACGTACTATATGTATGTATGACTGCATCATCATGCAGTTTCAGCGTACTCCAGCGTCCAATTAAGCGAAATGTTCTGTGGGCCCACGGCTCTATCTCTGCAGCCCGCTTTCCCACCCCCTTCCGCCCGCCGCCGCTTTTTGCGCTTATCTGCGATGCGGCGCACAGAAGTATGCTACAATTTTTTATGGGCCGCGCACAAGCAAAAATCATGTTTTCTTATTCCCGTGTGCGTAATTTGAAGGGCGCAAAAGTTAACAATGTCCGGTGGTGGTGCTGCAGAGGGGGTGCCCGGTATGTACAACGTGTAGCGGGTGGCACGGAGGGGCGGTGTTTGCCAAGTGGCGGGATGATTGCGCACCCGCAAACCAGCAACAACTATTGATGCATGCTGGCCCCGGTTTGTGTCCGTGTGAGCTAATTACTTTTGAGCTGCGGTTCGGCTGTGCTGCCTTTGGTTTGTGCGAAATTGGGCACATCAATCTTAATGCGCCGTGTCTCAGGTTGTTCCCCAGTCAGACCTCCAGGTGGGGGTCGGCACCCGGGGTCACAATGCGAAATTCGGGGCGTCATTTAAAACTTTAATAAGCAAAATTGACAACGACAAGGCATTGGACTGTGCAGCAGGACACAAAAAGGACACACACACTGAACGGAGAAGGGGTTACTGAATATAAGTATTTATATTTGTTTCTCAGGAAAACTGTTTACTTAGGATTTTATATGTCAAATGATGAGACTTTTCCCAAGAAAGTTCTGTTTTAAACAGATAAAAATGTAACCTTTGAGGTTTTTTCTTGGAAATGTTATAATATATGTATTGATTTGAAATATTGTAGTTTAAAGGTCAGTTGAATAGGGCGTTCTGTCTATAAATAAAAAACTGTTTTACTTGGTAGTTTTACACATAAAATACTGTTAAAATATATTCTAAAATGACACATACCTCTCCAAACATCATATTTAGTAAACATTTATTAATGTTAGTTTATTTTAACTTAGCTTGGGTAAAGATTATACAACAAATGTTGCCTTTGTTCTCAGAAAACATAAGCATCTTAGGTAAAGGGATTTATTAAATGGAAAACACATGAGCCAAACCATTTGCAACATTATTTACTTTACAGATTTTACGTTATTCCTTAAGATACATTTTCCTGATTTCTACGTTTCTTTTTAACAGTGCATTGGAAGCCGGACATCCCGACAGGGTACTTGGACAGTTGGACAGTCGGACGGACAGCTGGACAAACGCAATGGACGCAGTCGTGCGCTACAAGTTCGTGTAGCGGATGTACACTGGAGATTTAAGCCTTCTGCCGGCCAGCCAGCGCACCTCAGCTGCTGACCTCGCTGCTGGCCTGCAGCTTCTCCCCAAACCCAACCCGCCGACCAGAGCACCTGGACCAGCCACCAGCCAAAAGCCACTCCACTCCTGTGTGAACCCCACGAACCACCCACTGGAACAGCCATCCGGCAGCGTAAGAGGATGGCCGTCTCTTATGGCCCTTATATCCGGTTGCATTGGCAGGTAATCTTTTCGGGTCCCTCTACTTCCTACTTCCTGTTGCCCGGCCATTTTAATGCCCCGACAAGGTTTTAAAACTGTATTAGCCCTTTGCTTATGAGCATCCTGCCATGCATGATACATTGACATTCGTGTGTGTGAAGAGAGTGAGTGTGTTTGAGGGTGTACATGCATTGCAAAGCTCTCGCACTTCCGGCTCCGGCTCGTTAAAGTCCGGAAACGGGGCTAGCAAATGTTTTGTGGCATTCATGGTGATGATTTTCATAGATAACGATGCTGATAACGATAACGATGGCGAAAGTGAGAGTAAAGCTATAGCGATAACTCACCTCTGTGCCGATTGGTCTGCTTGTCGAACATTAACATGGCGTCTTCAATCTGGAAATAGTCAAGTGGAAAAACAGGTTGGTTAGTTATTAGCTGAGGAAAGCGAATTTAGCCAAAAATTTTAGGCAAGTTCTGTACATTTATTGCTAAAAATGACTATTACTTAAGCTTTTCTGAGGTAAAGATTGCAATTAATATTTAAATATTTTAAAGATGCAAAAAATATTTTTGTTCTTAAAGAAAGTTATTTTTCATTTAAAAAAGTATTGCTTATTCATAGAGAGTTCCCTTTTCTAGTACACAAATCGATATATCTCATCTATTTTCTCAACCAATATAAACATCCCTTGGTTATCGATAGACTAATATATTTGACTTTTTCCCGTTGCGTAAAAAGTGGCAATTTTTCATTTGCCAACTCATTTTCCGCGACTTGGCTGCACTCGCCTTCGCCGCTGCGAAGCCTCCTCCAGTGCCTGGGTCCTTCGCTCCTTTGTTGCAGTCGGTGCATAAGCACTCGAAGTTTGCCTCCTCGGTGCGAGCAACTCAATTAATGGCCTGAATAAATGTTCGCAGCAGACAAAACTGCTGCTAATTGCAAAGTGAGTGCGCACAATGGCCGGCACACACACATACTGGCCGCCCACCAGCCACCCCGTGTACCCAACCAACCCCCAAGCAGAGCAAAACTTTTAGCCATTATGGCGCAAAAGAACTTATAATGATAGTTGACTGTCAAACCAGCGCACTAACTAACTAACTAACTGCGCCCGCTGACTTTCCACTGGCTGGCTGACTGGCTCATTACAGGCCCGCTAACTGGACATGCGGGAATGATGAACTGCTGGCCAACTGGCTGACTGACTGACTGCCGGAATGACTGACTGACTGACTGAGTGACCCGCCAACTGGTTGTCATTTGATATTTTAATTGACGCGCAGAATGAATGCAGCAAATGTGCTGCTAAATTGGCCATCACAATCAGATTGGGGCTCAATGGCATTGGCCAGAACGTGAATGGTGTGGTGTGTTCAGTTGTTGAATTGAGGCATTAATGATAAAAATCAAAATAAATGTGCATAATAACTATTGGTATTTAATTAGAGAGCTTATTAATTTGATTGTGGAGACAAAAACAGTGGAAGGAAAGGGGTCTTTTACAAGGAACACTTTTTGAAACCCAACAGATTCATCTTCTTACTACCCCTTCAATTCGTTAATCCTGCAACTCAAAACCCTAAAATGAAGTAGACAGTAAAGTTGCCTTTCGAATTATACCTTTAATTAGAATTTTTGACTTCTGATTGGCCGTCACAAATCAATTGAATACAAAGTACATTTTATGAGGAATCTGTTCAACTGGCCAATTAGCCAGTTAACGTATCAATTTCATTCCTTTAAACCTGACTGATTTGATTTTTGTCCTTATGATTTCAGGAATGATTCCCATAATCGAACATTTGAATGATAATTTCCAGGAGATTTCCACTTGACGTTCTACACAATCCTTTCATATATTCACTGCCAAGCAACGGATGATTTGGACTGGCACACGATTTCCTTGAGGTCCTTTAGCTTCCTGAATGCCTGCCTCCCTGCCATTCAATATTATAATGTGACAACTTTGCCTTTATCCTGCTTCTGCGCTGCTAATTGCACATTTCTTGTCAAAGTTGCGATGCGGCCTTTAATGAGCTGCAAGCTGACCCCGAATCCTTGTCGTTTCTCGTTGCTCCCCTGCTGCTGCTCCTGCTCCTGCTCGACTGCCTGCTTATGGGCCATTGATTAAACTTAATCAATGCGCTTAAGGCAACTCGCAACTCCTGTGCACTGTAATTAAAATGCAGCCACGATGCCAGCGAAGGCGGCCTTATAAAAATTAATTAAGCTTGCGCCGCACTTTTCCGCCCAACGCCCAGAGCCGTCCCCCTCTTACCGCTGATTCGGTAGTTTACAGAGGGAAAAATTTAAAAAACTTTTGATGAAAAGCAACTGATTTATAAACAAAGAAAGATAAAATCAAATTTCAAATCAGTTTAAACAGTCAAAGAGAGATTATTTGGTTTCTTTATTTCAAAGCTTCGACATTTTACTATTTGTTCCGTATAAGAATTTTAAGCCTGATGGCAACATAGATATATTTTAATACCCATTAAGTTGAATAAAAAAGGCATTTTCGACACTTGGAGGATTAATAATTCTAAAAAAAAGTATGCCAAAAGCAATTCAAAGTGAATTTTCATTTAGGTTTCACATGGCTAGGGACGATTACGAGTACCTTTGACCCTTACTTAAAATCAATATAAAATCTAATCCAATTTAATTATATTTTCTCCCCGTGCAGCTGTGTAGCTGTTGTTCGCGCCTCGCAATTCGCAGCTCTTCAAGTGCAGCCGCCGATGAAACCAACTACAACATTGTTTTTCAATTAACAATCAACAACAATGCCGCAACACAATACAAACGAACGGCGAAGGTTACACGCGCCAAATGACACAAAAATTGCCAGCTCAGGTGCTGCTGCAAAGTGGGTGGGTGGGGGGCCAAGGGGGCCGCTTGGCCAAAAGGGGCGTGCCCAGGGTGGGCAGTACAATTGCAATTGTTGTTGTTAATTAAGCGGGCAAAACTGGAAAAGCGAACACTGCGAATCGAACTCGAATTGCGGCCTGTTGTTAATGTCCGCCTCCCTGGATGGCCACGCCCCAGATGCCCCCCTCGATAGCTGTCATAATTACACTGGCCCCTGGATCGTTGGCTGGCTCATTATGCCACCCGTTTCACCGATTTCCCATTTCCCACCGCCTGATTTCCCGTTCCCCAACGAGAGTCACCGCAAACTTTAATTCTATTAGCAAACGTTAAATGTACACCACGAAAGGAGGACGGAGGTAGGATGGTTTATTTCTATATATATATAGGAGTACAGCTGGGGGCGAAATAATGGCATTGATGGGTAGTTTTATATATATATAACTCACAGTGTTTTATAATATTTTTACAAAGCTATTTGAATTTGAGATAAAGTAGAGTAAAGTTAGTTTATTGTATTAAATAACCCTTCTGCAATTAGGTTAATAGAATTTATAAAGATTTTTTTTATAATAAATATCAAGGAAAAAATATAAATAAAATACTGTAAATATATTTAGAGTAATTTTTTGTTTTTTCTTAAGCGGAATATTACTATATAAAAATTGAATTATAACCACCTATCCTATTATAACTGACAAATCGGTTTATTAACTCATATTTTAAGCTGCATAACCAATCATTATTTGTAAAGATAATTCCTACTTAAAACAACCTAGTACCAGGAACCTCTCTTCTTAACCTTAAAGCTTCTTTACTTAAAAATCTGGCGACTATAATAATGTAATTAATTATTGGAGCTGGAAGGAAAGGGGGTCCCGGAATGCTATTATTTCGACCACAATTGTGTGTATGTGCGTGTGCCACTAACAAGCAGGCGCGCGTAATTTTATTTAAATCTGAATTCATTAATTCGTCATAATCCCCAATCATTGCGCCGCCTGCCAGCGAGGAGAACTTCAAAAAGCCATCAACGACAGACGTTGATGCTGCCGTACCGCCAGCATCTCAACCCCACCAGGCGCTCCGCCTCTGGAAATGCCCCCCCGAAAGGCCCCCGCCCGCTGGAAGCTCCCAGAAGCCGGGCCATTCATTTGGCTCATTTTGTGTACAAAAATGCTGCGCTCAGTGGAAACGGCGACGCTTCATTATCGTAATCGTTATATAAAACAGCGGGCTGACTGCGAAATACAGACTACCACCGACTACAGTGTCAGACAGCTGTGTATGTGCCAGCCAGCCAGCCTGGTTGCTGTCTGTCTGTATGTATTTTATGCGTTTTGCGGCACATTATGTGCTCACAGTGAGTCCTAGACGAGGCGACTGCGGCTGACATTAATGAATGTGGCCGACAAAGGGTCCTGCGGGTGATTTTTATTTGAGTACCCGCCTCCTCGCAGACTTAGGCAGTGGCCAGCCGAAAAAATAGTAAAATAAAAGCATCGATAAGCAGAAGCGGAAAAGGTTAAAGTCATATTTTCATGGCCAGCGGAGGAGGGAGTTTTCCTGGAAACCAAAAAACACGAGAGCTCTTGGCTATTTGCTCGCCTTTAAAGTGAAAGTCAGAAGCTGTGAAATTTGATTTACCTAATGGATGGCACTTGAGCAATTCAATTTATATGAAACAGGCAAGAAAATATTAAGAGAGAGCGCGGATTTATTGTCGGAGTTGAAGGTGGCCTCAAAAATATATATAAAAAAACAGGAAATTAAACCTTGAGATTTTAAAGTTGTCACCATAATAAGTTCTATGTATTTTGTTAACCAAAAAGCAGCTGCTAAACAATTAATAAACTTTAAACAAACATGGAACTTTCTATGAAAACACTCAGTTCAGTTGAGTCTAGTATAAATATGGCTATATATCTTTCCATTTCCTATTTTAGTTTATAGCAAAACAAATAAACTAGTTTTTGACCAGCCAATTCCCAGTATTGTTTATCCTCCGCTTCCAAGAAGTTAAGCCCTAAGTTCTGCGGTATGTGAACAATCGTGTTTGTTAGCGTTTCAAGGGAACGCTCAGCTCTTGAGATTCCCGGAATGCACATCGTGTATATATAGACATATATAGAGCCTTATATGAATGCAGGACAGATGGATGAAGCTTTGCCCGGCCACTCGTTAAATCGTCAGCAATTCCCACCCTTCTTTTTTCTTTCGCAGCTTCTCCCCGGACTCTGGCCGGGCTTTGTCCCCCCGGCGATCCGCTTTATCCTGCCCATCCACGCCTTTGGTTTTGTTTCAAAGTCCCCGAAGTTCTAACTGGATAATTTGCAGTAATTCATCTTGCTGGCGGTTTTCTCGATTCTCCTCCGTCCGACTTTTTTGCGACTTGGCTCCCTCGGCAGCCGCCCGTTTTGGTTTCCCGCTTTTGTATGCCTGCTTGATTGCGACAATTTATACGGCGTCGGGCTTGTCAGGATTTGGTTTTTGGTGGCTCTGGTGGCTCTCCACGGCCCGGCCCGGCCCGGTCTGGCATGTAAAATTGAAATGAAAAACGAAAAACCCCAGAGCCAGCCGGAGAGATGGCGGGGGTGTGCTCTTCAAGAGGCGCTGCCTTAAAGCTGCAACTGAATAGTCATACATCTAATGATAGTCTGTCCCCGGCACTCGGCACTTACTTATTTTTCGTTTGCTGCGAGGGAAAAGGAATAGAAAAAACCCAGTAGATATAGTGGATTTTTTTGGGCAAGGGGTGGGAGTTGGAAAAAGTAAACTTTTCCGGGGCTGGACGTGTGCGAGCGCCGAAGGAGAGTTCCCGGGGGTGGGACATCTTTCAAAAAACTTTCGCCGGGCGACAGCAAAAAAACAGCATCGACTTCTTATGTACCATATAAGCACATATATATCTACACACACTCAAAAGTAGTGTGTGTGTGTGTGTGTGCACATGACTGCGTGCGGTTGAAATATAGATAAACTTTTTTAAGCTCGTATTTATTACATATTTGGCTGTAAGTAGAATTTAAGTTGCTTTTTGCTACCGACACACGCTGCGTATGAGTAATGCCCAGCCTCCCAGGGCTCCATTCCGTTGCTCATACGTAAGCTGGCTCCCCACAGCGGCGGTAGATGGAATAGCAGCTTAAGGATAAGATTTAAAACAAGGAAAACTCTTTAAATTGAGCGATTATAATAAGGATTAATATTGGAGTGTGATAATGTTTAGAAGATAACTCTCAATATACTCTAGAAAAGGAAAGAATATACATCAAAGACTTTTAAATACTAGCCAGCAGCGTTACAACTTCACAATGATTAATCACCATGCATCCATAGTGCTATAATCTTGACCGCAACTGTGTATAACCTTGCATTCGGGCGATCTGTTTGTGGTAATTTTGCAATCAAAAACGCATCAATCGAAGCCACTCAGAGACAAAGGGAGACGACGGAAATGCCAAGCGAGTGGCACATTAATGAGCCTCACTCGTGCGAGTCGAGGCACAGGATATATATTTCAATTAAAAAAGGATTCCATTTATAATCCGCAACTTGATTTGTTATGCCAAAGCAGCAGCAGCGGCAGCCAGTGCCCCAGAAGCAGAAGCTGCAAAACCGAAACCAAAACCAAACCCCAACATTAGCTGCACGACTGGAACGCAAGTATGAATATTAAATTGTTGTGTAGAGAGTTGTGAAATCGGTGAGGGGACGGGACATAGGGCCAGAGATATAGAAACTGAAACGGACTCACAGAGAGAGAGAATGGCAAATGGCCAATGATGAAAAACGGGTTTGCATAGTTGATGCCTCTGGCTTAGTAGATCAACTATTAATGGAAAAAAACCGAAGCGTTGCGAGGCGAAATGAATGAAATCTGATGGCACGCACTATGACACGAGGTCAAGGGTTAAGACGCACACACACTGTCAAAAGTAAGCAATCAAGGAATAAGATTAGAGCGCCAAAAGATATGGGGAAATAGCTGTGAGGTAAAACAGGAGCAGTAGTCGAACCTGCAAAGTATTCTGTTTAATTTAATATGAAATATTTTTAATATTAAAAAATATACTTTATACATATTCAAATACCACTTTTCCCTTAAAACATTTTATTTCAAAGGTCAAACATTTCAAACACTGTAGAATTTTTTCCCTGTGCCCTTTTGTCACTCTGAAAGGCTGGCTTGAAGGGACACCTCTGCCTGTAAGGCCAAAAGGTCACGGCACAACACAAAAGAGTTAATATTTACATAAATTTCCTTTGTCGCACACAGGCGGCTTCGACGTGTGGGGGCCTCGTTTTTAATTTGATTGGATCGGGGCCTGGAAATGTAATATTCCCCAGATCATTACATCACACCCACGGACCTAAGGCCTGCGTTCATTGAGTGTTTTTCAGCATTTTCAAATTAGTTTTTTGGCCGGCGGATTATCCCACTTATCAATTTGCCGGACAAGCAAAGTTTGCCTCGGCCATGCCGAGAGATAAACTTGCATTTTAAGCGGCGTCCATCTCCATTATAACCCTAATGAAAGCCGCCCAGGCTGCCACCCGGTCTCCACTATGTTAGTTTTCTTTTTCGGCCACAGCTTGTCATCACTTTTAATAAGCTGGCCGCAAAAACTTTGTCACTTTCTTGCCTGCGCGAGTGTGCTGTGTGTGTGCGAAGAGATTTCTTGAGCGGGAGCTACTAAAATTTAATTAATATCGATTTCGGATTTGAAAAGGTTCGCCCGGGACCCGAGGACGCACACACACGGACGCAGCATTTTTGCGGCAGGCCAAACAACTTGAGCGGGTTGTACGCAGACACACAAAAAGCCAGGAAAAATGGAGGAGGGGAGAGGACCTCTGCCCGACATCCTTGAGGAGGTTAACGGGACGGGGTCTATTGGGGCCACACAAAGATGTTACAGCTTAGGCAAGAACTTGCACTGAAAAACTTTTAATCTTTGCGAGCATAAGTAAGATATATGTACCGCACTCGCATTCGCCCTGTGTGTGATTCTGTGTGCGAGACTCCAAGAATGGAAACAGCTGCTCAATATTTTCGCAGAGACTTGCGAGTGGGATTGAGATTTCTAATGGGATTGGTTTCCGTACGAGAAAGGACTCCCTTTCTATCCAATCTCAAGGCTTTTTCCTGCCTGGCCAGCCAGTCGGAGCAACTCGACGGCCATATAAAACAACTTGCAGAACAATTTTCGTTAATTAAAATATTTTCAATGTGTAGTTATATGCTCTGGGTCCTGGTTTTGGGTCCTTCGGCTGCCGCTGCTGCTCCCCCACTTCCTGCTGCTGGCCCCGGGTCGCCGTCATCGCTGCTAAGGATGCTCGAATTACAAAGCAAATTATAATTTCATGAAAGTTAAACGAGCAACTGCTGCTGCCGCTCTAGCTCCAGCTCCGGCTCCTGCTCCTGTTCTAGCTTCCACTCTCGGTTCTGCTCCTTCTCTAGCTCCTTGTTCCGAGGGTCACTGAGCTGGGTAGGCCAGAGGGATAAGGCAAGATGGGGCGGAGTGGAGTGGAGCGGGTGGCTCTCGCCGCCGCCCACTGCGCTCCTGAGTGCAAAGGTGGCCAGGTCGCCGAGCTGTGCCCGAGATTGGGAATTAAACATGCTGCCAGGGAGCGAGCAATGCAAAATACATAAGAATAAAAAGTGAATTGGGCAGGCGGCTGGGAGAGTAGGGGAGAATATCCAGCGGAAGCCAAGAGCTGCCAAGCTGGCAACAATAAAAACCGATTTTTTTCCACCCATTTATGTGTGTGTGTGCAAGTGCGAATTTATGTCTTCAATTATTCAACGCCTCATTTGTATGCCCCGCTTCCTCTCTGGCCTCTCTTTCACTTCCAGCATTCGAGTGTGTGTGAGTGCTTGTGGGAGGCATGCTAAAATGGCGGCGTGCATTTCCGTTTCCGGCCAGTGCAACGGAACACATCGGTGGCATTGCATATGGCTGCCTGCACATGTGCGCTGTCTCCCCGGCGCTCCTTTGGCAATTGAAATTTCAACTGGCGCAAAAGTAATTCAATTCAACGCCACTGCTGCCGCCGCTGGACCCAAGCATCCTGCATGTCCTTGTGTGCCAACTCCTCCTTCACTTTGAAGGCCTCCTGCCCGGCGACGACAAGGGCAAGAACAAAGCATTTAAGAAGTTATTGTCATAAATGTTTGAGTTTGTTTGTTGCTGGCACGGCTGCGGCCCCACCCTAGCATCGTCCAGGACACAGGACTCGAGGACTCAAGGACCCGGACCCACCCCGCCCACATGTCCGGGCAGAGAGACACAACTTTTATTTAGCCATGTTAAATGCCACCGCCGCCAATTTGCAATTCTAATGTAATTTTTTCGCGAATCATAAGTTAGAGGCGGAATTTCGGGTGTGGGGATTCACTTGAAATTTTCCCCGGGCTTAAGCCTGACCAATTGTAAAGTTGCCCAAAAAAATAAAGTGAAGGCAAGGAAAAGGGAGGCGGCAAACGGAAGGGGCAACTCCGCCGTTTCCTCGTTAGTTACGCGGCACAAATCGATCAGAGGGCAAACAGAAACGAAGAACACAAGGAAAATATGTTAATTTCGGTTCATGTTTATTGCGGGACGATGACGAAGAAAATTAATACGAAATCGGAAGGGAAAAATTTGATTGCGGAAATAAACGAAGATGGAATGCCCTGATTTTGTGGAGATTTATAAATGTCTGCGAATTTTTGAGATTTATGAGGATTCATTGAATGGGATATTTTTAGATTTGTGAGAGGTTTGAGGTGGGGCGAAAAGTCATTAGAATATTTGGTTGTTCATTTAATAAATGCTCACACTTTCCACTTGCTTTTTTAATTATAATTTGTTAAGGTATCAAGAGGTATAGAATTATTAAATTATATTGCTGGATAAAATTCTTAAAAGCACACGCACACCAAATCGAATTGTTTCCAAGAGCTCTTCCCCTTTATAAAACGAAAAATCCCTCTTGGCTTCCTGAGAATTTATTAGCATATCCTGGCAGCTTCATAGGGATTCGCCGGAGCCCCGCCATAATTACCAGCTTATAAGGAAAAAGGGATTGCAGAGATCCCGAGAGCAGCGAGCGGGAAGGACAAATAATGCGAACTCAAACAATGGCAGCGCATTTACATTTGCATTATTTAGCATTTAAGCGTCACGCGTTGCGTAAACAAATTGTGCAAATAACAACAAGGAAAGCAGCACAAGCGCGTAATTCATTAAACAATTTCGTTTTTATTCTCGGGATTGGGTTCCGGAATCGGGATTGTGATTGGGATTGTGATTGTGACCGTGATTGGGATTGGGATTGGGATTGGAATGGCGACGGCGATAGCTGTGGCGATTGGGATCGGAGTAAAAAACGGGGTGGGCTTAGCTGCAAGTGAGACCCGGGATTTAGTTGGTCAGTTTTTAAAGCCACACACTCGAGCTCTCGAAGGGATCGGTGTGTGTGTGTCCGTGTATATCCTTTTATACACACCAATGCACTTATTGGTTTACTTGTTTACATGGCAAGCTGCTCGTTTTCACACTCTTTCTTATTTGCTTTAACATTTTCGCATGCATATGCAAGCAGCCAGGACGAAATCGAGGACGAGGACGAGGACGAGCACGAGCACGAGCATGAGCCCGAGCATGAGGATGTAAAGGAGGACCTGCACCATGGACCAAACATAGCCCAAGAGTGCTGCTGCTGTTGTTGCTCGTTGTCCTGCGGTGGCATTTTATACGTATTTGTACGGCTGTGTGTGTGGGTGTGCGCTTTAAGTGCGCCTGTATGCGTGCCAGTTGTTTGCAATGTTTTTACATCGAATGTTGATTGTACGAAACCACTGAACAAGAAAAATTAATTATACAAAAACGTCACCGCCAAACAGCTACCGAAACTGTTGACCCAACGGAACCGAGTGGCGGGGCTACACCAAGGAAAAAATATATATATAACAATATCGGATCTGATTTTTTTCCTTCACAATTTTTAATTCCGAGTCGTAGCCAAAAAAAATTGAGACTTTAAATATATTCCAATGGCTTTCAGCAAACGCAAACAATTTTTTGTGACATTTTTTATGAAATAATTTGAGGCCTTTTTTAAGGCGGTAAGGTTATGGTTCTATAATGCTCAGCGGCTATAGTTTTAATTCGAGTTAAAGTTTATTTGTGAAAAATATTTGTTTTGTTAATTTTTATTTGAGATTTTATCTAGTAATCTGTGATGTCAAAAAGTCTAGATCTTTGGCGCATTACCTAATGAAATATTTATATAAATGCTTCCCCACTAAGAATTTAATGAATTTAATTCAAAGTTATTAACTGCTAAATAAACATTTAAGTCATAAAACTTCTTCAAAATCAAAAATTAAAAAAGTTTTCAATGAAAAGGGATCTTTCTTAAGAAACCCTTTTATTAAATACGATTCTTATCTTGTCACTATAAATTACATTATGAATTTTGCTCAAAAACAGAACCTTCAATGCCTCAGATAGTCCTAGTTATTTTTCTCTCTGCAGGCAACCTTTGTTTTGATGCAATTTTCGTTTTGCGGCTCCAGATAAAACGAATTTATGCCTAACCAGGAGACAGCCAGACATGCACATTCGCCCACACATATATTTCATTATATTTATTTATTATTTAACGTATTTCGAATTAGGCAGACAGAGGGCCATTGTCCATTTTCCAGCTACCGACCGCAGGGTTTGAAACGAGCGTAATAAATCAGGCACAACTGGCAGTCGGACCGCCAGAAGAATTTCGAGTTGCAGCTGCTGCCCTGCTGTTGCTGTTGCTGTGGCTGCTGCTGCTGCTATTGCGGGGAGAATCAATTTATGCAAACGCCTCGCAATCAAATAATCCCTACGATTCGGTCGAAACAGCTTTTAAGCAAATGCGAAATCCTGTAGCACACTTTTAAGCGCTCGCTTAATGTGGCCCGAAGGTTGCCTTGGTGGTGAGGCGGCGGGTGGGGCTCCAGCGCTCTCAGTGGGTGGCATTTGGCATTGGCAAGTCGAAGACGTCGAAAGCCGCGGGCTGTGTACGTGTTCAAGTGTGAAGCTGCCAGTGCCACGCCCCCGCAGTACGCCTCCAAATCGACGCTTACACTTGTATTATATACGAGCAGTACTACTACCCTTCACGAGCAGATTGCAGGGGTATATTCCTGGGAAAAAGAACCCATAAAGATGATCGAGGGAGGGTGAGGAATTGTTGTTGAAACTGTGCCCAAAAGTATGCTGCAATATTTAGCGCACTAAGAAGTTGTTGAAAATCTAATAATACTTTAAACAGCTTCCTAATTGATTTCGAAACATAAAATATATTTAGAAGTGAGTAATACAAAAGGAGATTTCGATTTAAATGATGAAATATAAATTATGTTTCATAGAGTTGCAGAGAAGTTTGCCCAGATACGATAAAACTAAAGAGATATATAGTTATTACAATCCTTACTTCGTGTTACAGAGCTCCCAGGTATCTTAAAGTCGTTGCATTTTCCCCTTCTTTGATATTTTGTATAGCAGCTTTCTTTTTTCGCTATTTTTGTTTTGCACGGAAACTGCGTTTTTGCATTTTTTTCATTCTATGCCATTGCATTTAGATGTTTCGCGTGAGTGTGTGCGTGTTGCTTTTGTTGCGGTGCAGTGCAATTTTCCAGCAGCCCCCTTGGCCCCACCCCCGCCTTTTGTGTGAATCAAGCAAGTTTTTATTTCAAGCAGCCAGCGGAAGTGTGGCCCTTGTTGTTGCTCGGCTAAGAAGTAGAAGCTGGCGAAGGAACAGGACTTAAGGGGCATAAAACGGGGGTTACAGATGGGTGGGGAAAACGCGGGGAAAGGACAAGAGGAAAAATGTGTGGCTAGCAGTCGCAGTTGCAGTTGAAGTTGGCTTCTGTGCAACATTGTGGCACATGGCAAACTGATGACAACGACAATAACTGTAATGAAACCGAGATAAGCTCTGGCCACACAGGATTCCGCACAGCGCAGATGATGATGTCGCTCGGGGGTGCTCCACTGTACCGCCCGGGGCGGTATGCGGCAAGTGGGAAGCGGATAGCGGGAGTCGGGAGTCGGGTCTCCACTGTAGACCACTGGACCTCCGCTGACACAAGCAAATCGCTTGCTCATTTGTTGTGCCATTGTCGTCGGACGACGGGGGCAAATTGTTGGAAATGGAGTTTTACGCCGGACCAGAGACGATTATCGCGGTCACGGATTACAGAGTGCAGGGAGCATTATAAATGGAGCTTAGGGTTAGCTTACACTGCGGCGAAAATGGAGCTCTTAAACGGGATAGAGGGAGCTTAAATGGTGTGGCTTTGTGATATCTATGCATGCTCCCTTGGAATTAAAAGAGAGGGCTTGCGAAGAATGCTTTCATGGAAGGTATTTCCTGGTCCCTAGATCTTAACTTAGTTGGTGTTTGCTTTTGGTGAAAAATAAATAGTATTGATACTCTTTTTATGAGCAGATTTTGTTAATTATAAAAGTTATTTTCCTGCTGTAAGAGCTGTTATTTATCAGCGTTAAATATCCCTTTAAGGGCTCTTAACACCAGAAATCCTCTGAGATTTGGGTCGCCCCATTTCTATGGCTAGACAATGATTGATTGGCGATTTTCCATGATCTCGCTCTCGCTCTGAAAAGTGTCTAATTTAATATTTAAATTGCTTTCTCAAGATTCAGTCATGCAAATCGATTAAACTCCACGCCACTTTGGTTATCCCCCGGAACTTTTTTCTCTCCAGAAATCTAACCTCTCCGCTGGCCACTGAATAATTAAAAAAATTTGCCACTCAGTTGGCGGCTGCGTCTCACCCCCTCACCCCAAATTTCTCACCCCAACAATGAAACCCAAAAAATCTGAGGGGGGCTTCAACTACCCCGGGAGCAAACAGTGTGACAGCCTCAACCGCTGGCTTTTCCCGCGATTCTTCTCCGCCTTTCCCAGCAGCCTCATCGTCGCTGTCAGTTTCAACTACGCTTTCCTTTTTGGGCCCCCTTCCCCCGCTGTGTGACTCCGCCCCTGGAAAAGCACAAACACACACACACCACAGTGGAAACTGTTGATGTTGACATTGCGCCTGGCCTGAAACAGCCGAAATATATATTCTTCTTGGCTTTTTTCTTGAGCTGTCACAGGCGGCCGAAAACAGGAACCAGAGTGGTGCCCGCCCTTGCCCTGCCCCTCCCAGCGAGCAGGCCGCCCTTGAACACCACTCCTCCATGCCTCCTCATGTTTGGCGAGTGATTTATTTGACTGACACTTTTTTCTGCGTTGATTGCATCGTAATCCCAACATAATGAGTACTGTTATATTTCATGGCCACTCTCGTTTCTCGAGCGACCCAAATGAAGTAGACAATTTTTCAAAAACAAAGACGCCGCCCGAATCGCTGGCAGGACCCGGTACCGAGGGGGAAGGACCTGCGTTGGTTCCATTGTGCATGTGGCACACGTAGGCGGCCACTTGAGAGCGGCAAGGTCCGATGGCGATGGTAACGCCGAACGGACAAAACGCTGCTCAAATTCTCATCATTTGTAAGCGTCATCAGCAGCAGCAGCAGTGGCAGCTGGAAAAGCGGTTGAAAAAGCAGCGGAAAAAGCGGAAAAGCGGGCCATTTGGCATAGATCAAAGCAATGGGGAAAATCCACCGGAACGTTTCCTATTTCCGTTTCTTCTGGGCTCCAAATATTATGTATTAAATGATATCTTGCACAAAAAATAATGCTAAACTGTCGAATTTGGACAGGAAACTTCTTGGAAAGTTGAGTTTTTGTAACAAAACTGTATAACTGCCAATCAAACCTCTACTAAATGGCAGTAAAATCTGAAATCCTCATTTAATTTATATGAAATGCAGCATTTACTATGTAAAGTAGTTTTTCCTCAGAGAAAGGATTCACAGATCTGTAAGTAATTAAATTCATGAGAAACTTGTACAACAATTACCCACAAAATAAGAAAGGAACCGAAAAAGCTGCATAAAATCTTGCGAATATTTTAAAATTGGTTTACTTCTTCTTTTGGCTTTCAATCTTAATTTATTAAATGCGTTTCGAGCTGGGGGAAATTATTCCCAGAAATATGGACATATTGAAGCGCAGAACTTTGAGAGATGATTCCTCGGAAAAAATGAATTCTGTTGCATTTCTTCGAAAAACACTGCATTGTTGATGATGGGAATTCATAATGGAAATTCATGATTCTTTCAATAATGGAAGGATTTCCATAGAAAGTGGTACCTACGCTTGAGTTGGTATTTTTAATACAAATATTATTAATTAATAAATTCTCTTCTTATTCTATTTAAAAGCCACAAACGTAAGCAAACAAAAAAACCAAGAAGTTTGTTTAAAATAATTAAATATTTTCAGGATTCTAATGTTAAGGTACTAAATCAATTCAGCTTTCTAAGATTCCCTGGAAATTCCAACAGCCTAAAGTCAACTTTTATGGATTTTCAATTAAGAGACTTTTCAATTACGAGACTTTTCAGCATCCCGGCTGAACACTGTGCGCTGAACCCAGTGCAAGCCATCAATCATTGGCCGCCAGTTTGCCGTTGGCACCTGGTGGTGGCTAGAGGCTTCTCTTGCCGAGGACACTCGTGTTATCCTGGCCCCGAAGCCGAGTGAATCCCTGACGGACAAATGTCCAGTGGGCCCATCAGTGTGTGTGGGACTTATTGTTGTCGGCGCTGCTAGTTGAATTTCGGAGATTCGTCCGTTGTGTTTTGAAAAGTTTATGAGAGATAACGGAGGGCGAGGGCATGGGGGATTTTTCTATGCATAATGCGGCTCCCGAAACGGGGGCTAATTTCTCTTTGTCTCCAGTTTTCCTCCTGTCTCCTGTCCCCCCTCCTGGCTTCGCCCCAAACCGAAGCCAGCCCAAAACAGATCCCCCTTTGTCGCATCTGTGTGCGGCGGCAATAAAAACTTTTATTGTTGTCACACGTAGCAGAGTGTAGTAACAGTGAAGCCGAGCAGTTCCTGTCCCGGCTCCATTCTCCATTCTCTGTCCGCCATTCGCCATTTTCAATCTCCAGCTCCGGCTCCTGGCCATTCCGTTTTTGCTGGTCGTCCTCCTGTTGTTGTGTAACCTGCGTACATACTTCCGTTTCCGCCTGCGTCTCGCTCCCATTCTCCCCCTCGGAGTTTCCTTTTTTTTATTTCGGGGCCAGCCAAATTGAATAAAATGGCCCCAGTTAATGGTTGTCGGGCTGATTCAGTTAGCGCATAAAATGAGCGGAGCTCTATCCACCATCTCCAACTTTTCTTCCTCTCCAGGCCCCACTTCCTGTATATTTTCTGTATATTTTTGGTCACAAATGTGGCTCGGCCTAAATCTCGGTTTTACGAGCGCATTCCTTTGTTCCTTCCTCTGTCCTGTACGGTTGTGTTCTGTTCTGTTCTGTCCTGTCCCGTTCTGTTCTGTTCCTTTGCTGTTTTGTCCCTCGTCCTGCCTCGACCTGCCTGCCCGCGTCCTTCGCCTTCGCATTTCGCCATTGTTTTGTTTATTATTTGTTTTATTTTTACATACTTTTGCGAGCGTCAGTCTTTAGTTGGCCCATTATGGCAGGCTTTCCCGAGAACAATGTGAAAATCAATGCTAATATATTAAACATGATTGTTCCCGGATACATACGTACGCTTTTTATGACGGTTTGACAGTCTAACGGGCTTCTACAATATCACAAATTGCAGCCAACGCATGAATAAATAGATTTTAAATTTCCGAAAATAAAAAACAAAATGTAAAACAAAGAAGCAGCAAGACAAGAGCCGAAAAATTGCAAAAGAACAAAGTCAGACAGCGAGCGCTGCATTTAAATGAACGACTGCGAAATGCAGACAGTTGGACATGCAAATGGCAGTGACGAGAGCTGTAGGTGCTGCTGGGAAAGCGGGGCGCTTTTCCAGGAGGGTCGTCGTGGGCTGTGTGAGCGATTTTCCGAGGGGTTCTCCAGGGCGGTTCCTGGCCGGAATGACGAAATGCCCGTCCGCTCGCTCGCTCGCTCGCTGGCTGGCTGACTGGTTGTTGGAGTGTTTAAAACGGCTATTGTGCAGCTTGTGGTTGCTTTGCAAATTGAATAAAAGTTCATTCGAGTGTAAGGGAACCGATAGCACACCCATACACACACACATGGAAAGCCCTCGTTGGACGGCGGAAAAAAGAAACGAACCAGAGAAAACTGCGAACGAACCAGCGAACATTGAATGAATGCGAATGTAATCGTTTTGCAAATGAAAATTGATTTTTGAATTGTGGGCGGCCGTCAGCCCCTGTGAACCTTTCCCCGGGCTCCAGCTTCCGGAGCTCTATCACTCCGGCAAGCAACTAAATGAAATCAGCGACTGGACACGGCAACAAATGGCAGTTCGCAAAAAAGATATATATGTATACCATATATACACAGGGGAAAATGTGGATACTTCTGTACATTTTGAGGGGGGAACAGGATCTGAATTATATATATTACATTAAAATTTAATGTTTGTCTTTGCAATAAATATAATATTTGGGAAGTTAAACAAACAAATTTCTAGGTCCATTAGCACAAATATTATAAAATATGGTTAGCCTAATCAACATGTAATACTAAAGTTAGAACAGAAATCACATAAAGACCTTAATAAAACTAGTTTTTACATCGAATGTAAGCCGAAAAGCACCCTTTTCAAAAATCGAACACAGCCTTTGTCCATGTTCTGCATGAAACATATCATTGCATACTTTTAGACACTTTTTAAAGCGATTTCAAATCTCTAAAGCTCTTGCCATTTAATATTCATATCTTCGCCATGTTGTTTTTTTCCCCCGTGTAGCTGCTGGCGATGTGCAATTTGGTTTTTAATTTAAATGCCAAATTTAAATATAAATTTAAATCTCACAGTCGCGTAAAAAGACGCCGCCAACAAATAGCGCACAGATAAAGAAACTAAAAAATGGCCATTAATAATGCAAGGCTTAAATATTTGAATGCGTTTCTGATGGTGATGCTGATGCGGATGCTGCTCCCGATGCTGATGCTGATGCTGATGCTGGTGTCGGTGGTGCTCTAATTGTGCACTGGTGTTAGTGGCGGCGCTATATGCGACTGGCGAACGCACAAAAGTATGCTATACATTTTTCATGCGGCCATAACAAAAGCAAAAACATACGGAAAATGCGCTCAGTTGCCAGTTGCTCAGCGCTTTTCTTGGAACACAACGGAGCGAGCGTTTTCCCCGACCCAAAGACAGTTGGAAGGGGAGGGTTGGGGAGCCGGGTATGCAGAGATAGAGACGGGCAACAAAGTGGATTTGAATTATTCAAAAAATGCGATTGTTATTTGCAAAATGTGCAGTGAATTGAGACGCTCGCAGACAAGCGACGACGACTGCTGCCGCTGCGATTTACGTTGGCGAAATAATGTTGTATTTATGAGCCAGAATAGTTGGCTAAAGAGTTTTATGGCAGCACAATTGATGCTGCAAAGCGATGGAAACTTTAACTGAACGCTTGGGGTTTACTATTTTATTCATGCTTTTAAGGGAAAACGGAAAATATGAATTCGCCAAAGAGAGATGGATATTTCCTTCAGGCGTTTAACTAGCCAATGAGCCTGCAGTCATATTTATTTTATATTTTTCATTTGCTCTTCTGCGGAAGCTTACTGTTGAATTGAGGCAAAGTAAATAAGAAGCAAAAGACATGGACTGCTTCCGATAATGGTTTGTTAAAGAGTTCATTGAAACGGAAGTGGGGCAGGAAACTGATTTGCTGGAAAAATATTGTTTTAGTTGGAGTAAGGCTAAGCTATGACTACTGTGCAGATGAAAACTACAATATTTACTTCAAGAAATATGCATTTATGAAGTCATTTACTCAGCTCAAGGTTCTCACTTGGTTCTTGTGGGATAATATATTTCCAAAAACCTCTATTAATGCACCATCACTTTCTGCACTCATTCATAGCACTTGCAGGTTTTTCCCTTACACTGCTCTTATCTCTCTGAAAATTGCAATGTGAATCTTTTTCTGAGATACTTTTCTTACTGAAATTCACAGCTTTTTCCTTGCAAACAGTTGCGTAACAAAGCCAAAACTCTGACGGGGCTTAACCGCACTATAATTGACAGCTGCATCATTTTTCCTGGGCTCGTCGTCGTCGACGTCTGCAGCTATTTATCATCGGCGACCGAGGCGAGGCGTTTTCCTTTTGAAAAGGCAAAACCCAAAGCCACCAACTGCACCGCCCGGACCAGGACCAGGACCAGCACCAGCACCGGCACCACACTGGTGACATGGCACTCTCCTGTCCATTTTGGCTCCGCCGTGGAGCCGAGTCATTATAAATGAAAGCGCAGCCAGCTATCCAACCTATTCAATGCTGCCTCTGCTCAGTAAAAATAAAAATAAAAAAACGAGAAAAATAGAGGGAAAATAAAGGAAAACTCAAACCGAAAATGGTTTTAATCAGTTATTCATGAGCCGGGGCGACGTCAAACAAAAGCCGCTGCCGGTTGACATTGGAAGTCGACTGACTGAAAAAGATGAAGCCCGATGTTCTCTGCCGGGCTGTTCTCTGATGATGATGAAAAAACGCAGTATGCAGTGTGCGAAAAAAAATTTATGAGCTGGAAAAATGAAATAGAAGGGGAAGACTCCCGCCGCCAGCCGGGCAACAACAATTAGCTGCAACTTAAAAGGAAGGCGCAAAGGGTTTGTTTACTCAAGGGTAGGTGCAGGTGCTGGGAGGCTGGGGTGATCCTGCCCAGAGCTAGAGCCGCTGGAGATGACACGTCCAGGTGGTTGCTCCATCTTCTGGCGCTGCTCGGTGTCTTGGCGTGTGTGTTGATGGAAGCACTCCAAACTAATGAGTATGCACATATTGTATGCAAGTGGATGCGGGGGCTGGGCTCGCCTTTGTTGCAACAACTCTAGATGCACTCGCAGCGCAGGTACGAGAGCGACTAAGAGTAACGTGTCTTGTCAAGAGGGGCTCGTCGACGTCGCTGATTTTGTTTTGTTGCAGCCAAAGAGCCTTCAAATTAGTTGGCACAAAACATAAATGCAAATGAATGCAGGCTCACAGGCTCGGGGATGGCAACCCCACTCGGCGTCAGGCTGGCTCATTAATGCAGGCCTGATTGGACTTTTTGTTTGTTCACACAGGGGGTGGCAAAAGGGGTGCCAAAGGTACGGGGTGGGCAAAAGCAGCTTCCTTGGCACTTAAGTAGCTGGGTTTTAAACAATTACATTGGACGCCTTTGCACATTATGCTCTATCTGCTTTCACCTTTTCCCCACCGACTCCTACCTCCGTCACCGACTCGTCCTCAGAGTGTGAAAGGATGTTGCCTGCTCCTGCTGCTGATTGAAAATTCTTGTGCAAAAATGTCGACGTCGACGTTGCTGTTACTCTGACATGCTGCTGCTCATTACATTAATTGCTTTGGCTTGTCTTTGCGACAGCCACAGACGATTGCAGTGCACACGGTGCGTATGCGTATTATGCATGCCTGTGTGTGTGAGTTGCGTCGAGTGTGCGAGGCGCGTGCGTGTGTATATGTGGAGCAGCAGCAGCAGCAGCAGCAGCAGCAGAAACAGCAGCAGTCGCATTTCAATTTCAATTTTGCAATTTTGGCAGCTGCCAGGTGGCGCTGTCTCTCCAACTGTCTGCTTCCTCCTCCGTCTCTGCTCTCCCTCGGTGTCCCTTTCCGTCTGACTATCTGACTGTCTGTCTGTCGGTGGGTCGGTCGGACGGACGGGCAGTTTTCCCATATCATGGCAGCAGGCAGGCAGCATTTCCCATTTCCCATTCCGAGACCCAGACCAATGCAAAAGCCTTTTTATCGCTTTTGCCCCTCATCAATTCAGCTGGCTAACAGATTTTCGCAGCTGTTTCCCTCTCGCTTTCTCTTGCCCCGGCCAATGCACTGAAAGAAAAGTATGCTAGAATTGGTGGCAAAATAAATGTAAATATTTTAGGCAGTGAAATTTATTTGTTTTTAAATTAAGAAAGTTGCTAGCCAGTACACCTATTTAAATTCTTTGCTAAGAAATTATGAACTCTCAAATACTTCCTTTTCTTACAATGAAGCATTTAAGAGTTACAGCACCAGAAATATTGTAAAAAAAAACCTTTTAAATATTTTGTTAAAATATTTTTAAAAAATGTTTTAGCAATGATGATGATAATGGCAAGCGCAAAATCAGCTCGAAGCAAAAGTCTGCAGGTGAACTTTGACATGAAGCCAAGGCTACAGAAAACCTTTTTTTTTATTTCTTTTTTCTTAACTACGAAAACTTTTCAACTTTTGTTTTCTAGCGCTTTCAGTTACCACTTATTTCTCTCTCTGCACTCACATGGACGCCTGAGTGCGGTGTAACTGTGTGCGAGTGTGTGCACCCGAAAATGTATGTCGCCTGTCAAATTACTTGAATCTCTGCTCTGCAGTTGCCTCCAACTCAATGCAGTTGGACCCACATTTGTGCGCTTGGTTTGTCGTGTCAGTCAAGCATAATATCATTATGTAGATGCTCGCACACACACACAACACACACTGGCACGCTCAAACAGGAAACGGAAGCTGAAAGGACGACCGAATGCATTGGGGGAGGCCGGGCGATGCAGGGCGTGTTCCGTAAAAACTAGGAGCATCTATTGGTTACACACAACATACAGGGCTCGAGCGCTGTCAAATCGTATTTATTATTTTATGTTTTCATTTTGAAAATTGCCAGTGCCATTGTTGTTACTTTAGCAGTGATTACAGCGAACAAAAAGCACTATCTGTCCATAATGTCCTACTGTCTATCCGGTTGTCTGTCTGTCCATCCGTTCGACTGTCTTCCGTCCCTCAGTCGCTCTGTCTGTCTGGCTAACTAATCGAGTGTTGTCGGATCGCGTCAAGTGCCAGAGTTCTTCGCCGGCTCTCATGTTCTGCAGCTTTCCCAGGTTTTGCTCCTGTTTGCCTCCGTTGCCATTGTGTTTGCGGCGGGCAAACAGTCAAGGGGAAAGCGAGAGATATTGAGGGACATATCGAGAGAAGTGGGAAATGGGACGAAGCCCCTGGAAAAACCCCTGACTTTTACCGGCAACTCTCAGGCAAAACACTTTCGGGCATGTGTCCCTCTGTCGCTCTGTGAGTGTGGTTGTGGGGCTCAAAGTCCCCTAGCAATCAGGATTTGGTATGCAAATTTGTAAAATGGAATTGCATAAATATTAGAAATCAATATTGGTCTCGACTCTCCGTCCAAATCCCCTCTCCACGTGTGTGTGTGTTTGGGGGTGATGAATTAAGGCAAGTCGATTAAAAGATAAGCGCACAAAGTGCCCCTAACTTGACTAAATGCTTTCAGTGTCAATTTGCTTAATGTCCCCCTGATGCGCAGAAGGCGCAAACTTTCCCCCACATGCCTATCCCTTGACTTCCGACCTGCCACTTGAACGTGTGCTAAACATGCAGCAACCGGCAGCCGGCAGCCGGCAACTCCCTTGACCCGACGATGATGAAAAACAGTTTGCAACTAATTAAGCTGCACGCACAATCTAACATGCAAGTTAACACCAAGCAGCAGGAGGCCGTGGCTGCCGGGCCTTCCCCCTCCTCGGGCACAGTGCAACAATGGCGGATGGCAAGCGGAAGCGGAAATGGAAATGGGAATAGGAACAGACCTTTACACTAAGACCAATATTTGTGGAAATCGTGTGGGAAAGCTGAACTTAGTTCAAGGAAGTATTTTAATGGCCTTAAATTAAGCACACTGCAAGTCTACAAAGGTGGTTATAAGAAGTTGCAAACTACTAATAGTAGAACTTAGTTTTACTTCATGTGAACTGGTAAATAAATAATGACGAGCCGTAAATTACTAACAGTAGACTTGGTTTAGTTTATTTTAAATTGAAAATAAATAATATCAAACTAAATATTCTTAAAAGTGTACAGTTTTTTTTGCGAAGAATTTGGTTTGCTAAAGCATCATGTCTTATTCGAACTTCACCAATAATTTGTATTAAGTTTCTATAAAATATTTAAGGAATATTTTAAAATGAATTTACTTAATAGGGAATTCCTATTATTTTCAGATTTAAACGTTAAATATTTATTTAATATATAAAATACCTAGGTTTTTATTTGGGAATATTCTTTAAAAGTGTCTTGGAATAATCACTTGGGAACTATAGCGCCTAAATCCCTTTTTCCGAAGTATTCTCTGACTTTTTGATTTCAATTTAAAGCCCATCGGCTTATATTGATTTCTAAAGTTCTTCAATCGCCACAAAAGTGCATTAATTTCCTTATTGACCACACAGCACAGCATCAGTTTCCCTTTACCCATAGCCCTGGCCCCACTGTCCAAATGCGCTTGGGTGCGAGTGCGGGTGTCTTCGTGTTTGACAAGGTAATATGCAATAAAAACGATACCCACATCAGGCGATCCTGCGTTGGCCTGCGTCGTTGCGTGGTGCGCTTGCCACATTTGACCGCAGTTAACAATGGCAGCACACACACACACTCGCTCGGAGAGACTCCCCCCGTGGCCATTATATACATACATATATATTTAGACCGATACCAGGACCCTAGCTGGGGCACAATAATAAGTGACGCATTTAATCTGATTTGCTTTATGACATGTTCATGACGAGAACAATTAAAATGTGCGGTTGGCTAGGCAGCAGAGGGCCAAAACGCGTGGACAGGGACACGGGCCGGGCGAGGGGCGCCGCTTAGTGGGCTGAGGCAGTGTCCTGATGATGATGTTGTTGGCCGGCGTAAAAAGCAAATTGTTTAATGTGCTGTGAATAAGTGACAAAACAGCTGAACCCGGGGATAGGCCTCCTCCGCCTCTGGTTAGCTGCTTCTGGTCATGGAACTTTATCGACGACGCGTGGCGAAATCGAGATGGGGAATATTAGTGCACAGAGAGAAATTAGAATGAGAATATATATAGTAAATATTCTCAAATATTTTATTTTGTTTCTCTAATTGCAAAGTATCTTTAATTTCTCCAACTAACTAACCATTATGATACATTATCTTGTGGTTTTAATAAGCAAAATCAAAGCTTTCCATTCATTTAATCGCTTTTTAATCAAACCTATCTACCCCTAATTTTTCCAAGTGCCCTGGTAGTGGGGGTTAAATTACGACTGGTGGTGCGTTCTGGATCCCCAGGGGTGACTTTGTCTTATCGCACGTAAGGGTTTATCCCATTAGCCGCAGTTGACTGGCCGGGGAATCGACTCTGGGTGTGGGGGACGGGGCAGTATCTGCTCTTGATTAGCCAGTGGGTTATTAATGATTCGGCCATGGCCGCAGTGTCAACAATATGCGATATCCCCATTCGATTTGGCCAACTGACAACTCTCCAGCTTTCCCGCTCCTCCTCTCTGTGTGTGTATCTGTATTGCTGGCCGAGTCCTTTGGCTGTAATTGCGACAGTAATTGGACATAATGCGACAAAGCCTTCCCTCCAGTTGTCCGGAGTCGCCAGCTTCCCGATTTCCCGATTTGCTGCCGAGTTGTTTGGCTTACACACGCCTCAGTGGCTCCCGGCTGAAACTTTGTTGCAGTTTGTTTTTACTATTGTTTTGTAATGGCAAAATTATAGACCCCGGCGACCCTTAAGCTTCATTTCACTCCGAAAATCCCCATGGCCATCAGTCCCCATCAGCGCCAACAGCTCCTGCTCACCCACTTTGTGACTGGCAGGACATCCTTCGCCTTGTTCATCTTTGGCATTATCTACTTCCGCCATAAACAGCAACAACTTTTCATCTTTTGTGCCAAGCAGCAGCATCAGCATTCGCCGTCTTTGTCTTTCGCCATCTCCAGGCGTCTCTGGCCTGAGCCACGTTCTGCATTTTTATGATTTTTATTTTGATTTCCTTTAAACTAACTTCCCCACACAGGGAGACAAGGAGAGAGTGGCGCGGAGACAGGGAAATCGTTGCTATTTTTGCAAATTGCCTACAATGATGGCCGCAAGTTCGCGTGCCCACTCTTTTGCTCTTCATTTTTCCCGCTCCCAGGCTTTTCTTTTTCAATGTTACGCTTGGAGTAGTGCCACTCTACACAGCCTCTTTCTCTCTCAGCCTTTGCCTGGCACCCGGAAAATATTATTTCGCTTGACTTTTACAACGGCATCGAGAGGTTTTCCCCTCCCCAAACCTCAAACCCAAAACCCACCCAACGTACCTACTTTTATTTTATGTTTTTTCCGTTTAGTTGTTGTTGTTTATACGTCGATGTTGCTGGCGACGTTACGTCCAAAACTATTTTGCTATTTGTTTTGCCTAACTCGATTTTTCACTGGTTGCCTTTTGTCTGCTTGGCTGCTCCGCCTCGCATTTTCCCCACGTTTTTCCACCGACAAGCAATCCAGCGATTTTCCCCAAGCCATTTTCCCTGGCACTGACACATCTGAGACGATACACAAAAACACATTTGACAAAGTATGTACACTGAGAGGAAGCAGCGGTGGAATTATGATGGGATTTTAGGAGAAATTTGATATGATTTCAAAGGTATTTTTAAAGGTGCCTATAAGGATACTGTTTTTAATTTCTTGTAGGACAAATCTCAGAGGATTTTCAATGTTTTATGTTTCCGTTGCGTACATCTCTCATAGCCGTTTCAAAGGATATTTCGAATATTTCTAACTTTGTACATCAAAATAGTTTTAAAGATATTTTAATTCTGTATATTCTGTAAGCTTTTCGAAATAACATATCTCTGATAAAAATTTAATTTAAGGATGGTTTTCAATCAAAGTTTTTCCCCTGTGCAGAATCAGAAACTAAGGCAAAAACAAGCAGGACACATTTGGTTTTCCTATTTTTGGAACTCGCCCCTGTCATCTTTTTTCTTCCGTATCTTTTTTCTGTTATTGTAGTTGCTCCTTGTTCCTGCCATTTATTTTTGTTGCCGTTGTTGATTCTCCGATTCGCCATTCATTTTGTGTTTGTAATGATTTCCATGCTAATCACAACAATTGACGCGTGTGTGCGGCTTTGACAGTCAGTTCAATTCAGTTGGGCCCGGATCAGAGATTGGGGCTGGGTACCGTCTCCCTGGAGTGGGGGCACATAACAAATGATGGCCATAATTGTATGGGAATCTTGCCTCCACATCCCCACTGATGGGCCCCCCGACATAATGGATTTCTATGCGGGAAACACGCCGTGGCCAAACAATCAAGGAGGAGCAGAGGCAGGAGCAGGAGCGAGGAGCAGATAGTTTGCCATCCAAACTCAAACCCAACGCGGCCCACAGCTCCTCGTTGATTATTTCCCGGCTTTGATCTATTTTAATGCTGGCGCATTACGTTATCATTTATTTGGCGGGGGAAATTGAAAGTATTTATCAAGCTGCTAATAAATGGATGCCCCGGCGGATTCATTCGATTTCGAGGAGATCCCATAGCCGGGGTGCTAAGCTGCTCAACAATTTTTCAAACTTGAAATTAATAACGATTTTTCTACGCCCCATCCCTCGCCCCCTTTCATCGCAGACTTTCATTCTGCTTGCCTTTAATTTTTCTTTTATCTGCCATTGAACAATGGCCAGGCAATTTCGGTGGAAAAAAAAACAGGAGAAGGAATAAAAAAAAGAGTGGCAGGAGGACGGAGCTCGAAGGACGAAGGACGGCCAGTAGCTGGCATAATAAATTAAGCGCTGCTTGCCCGATGGCTGCCACTTGGCCAAAATAAATTGCACTAAGCGAAAAATAACAACTCAATCCATGGATGGAACGGAACGGACGACAAACGACAAAAACTGCCGGCCAGAAAATTGGAGTAGCAGCAGCAGCAGCAGCAGCAGCAGCAGAGGCGGGAAAAGCTGGGAAAGCTACAGCTATGGCAAATGGAAAAAGTGCGCAGCACAATGGGCTAAAAGGAGAGGAAAAGGGGATATAAACAGATTACGTCGTTATTGGTGCTGCTGCTGCTCCTCCTGCTGCCTCGTTTTCTTCTTTTTTTGACCAGCACGTGCCCACACATGTCCCCAGGATAGATGGCGATGGCAGCTAGCCCCGCTCCGCTCCACTCTGCTGCTATACATCCTGCATCCTGTGTCCCATCGCGTATCTATGCATGACCAGAGCTCCCTCGATTGATTTTGCGTCCTGGCATCACCTGCAGGCTAAGCTGCTTTCCCGGAGTCCAAGGACTGCTGCGGAAAGCCATCGGAGCGTTAACGTAGCCTGTCGCCTTTGTGTCCTGCCCGGCGTATGTGCTGCTGCTTTGCTGTCCTCCGCGTCCTCCCTGTGCCCGTCGCCGCCTGCATTAATTTATTTCCGTGTCCGCAGACAATCGTGCCACAATTCACGGCTGCGTTTTGTTAATTAATTTGCTCATTTATTGCCAGGAGCAGCACACACAGGGACCAGGGACCAGGGCTCACTTGATTGAGTCCTTAAAAAAGAATTGCACTTATCTTCAGACAGCAGCTGTCTCCAGCTTTCCCTCGTCTTAGTCTATTTTGATCAAAGAGTAGCAAGGACTAAGCTCCTTGTGGAAATTTAAAGTTTTGTCTGGCCAAAGAAAATTCTATTGAAGTTTTTGAAAGTATATGGTAGGTGTTTTAAATCTCAATTTAATTTTATTTTGTCCAAGGTCTACCCTCCTCTAATCTCTTCAAACTTTATGCTGAATTGCCTATTATATAGTTACTCCGCTGAATCGAGTCTCCTGGAATAGAAATGCCAGTTATCTTCGGACAACAGCTGTCGTCCTTCTCCGCTTTTCTTTCAATTTTGTACTTTTCACTCTATTCAGTTTTTCGTTTTTTTCCAGCTGGGAGCTCGGTTTATGGAACAGAATAACAAAAACATAAATCAAGAGCATCCCGGGATAATTTCTGTATGGCGTTTGCTATTTTTTTTAGCTGAGCTGGTAGCTAAAAATGTTGAAGCAGCAGCATCTGCAGTTTTCGTGAAAGAACGGATTTTCCCGTGGCTATTATCTGAGAGGATTTCCCGAAGCCTTTGTTCGCTCCGCTTAAAGTTACCGCCTAATTGTATAGAGGGGGAAAGCGGGAAATTTTTGTGAAAATTGTTGATGACAGTTTTTACGGGTAAGCCGGCAGGAGCAGCACCTTGAACTAGTTGCAATCGCCGTCTAATCCCGCGTAAATCATTGCCACCTCGCCCACTAATTTAGCACTATGTCAAGTCGAGAACTGCTCAAGATGTCGTTCATTATGGGCCCATTCTTTAGGGGGGCCTGTGCACCCACCTTTACTACCTTTCCCCCCAGTTTTCCTACATTTTCCACCCCATTTTTGGCCCTGCCTGTTCTTCCTTACTTGCGGGCACTTATTATTTATTGCGCCTTAGGTGAACGTTGCGCTTCTCCTTTGCCTTTCACTCAACTTGCATTTTTCATGCACGTTCATTATTATCATTGCTGGCCCCCGAACTGCCATCCTTCAGCCCCAATCTCCCTGGCTTTTTCCATCTCCGTCCCGGCCAGCATCCCCTACCCCTTCCGCCAATTTCTCAAGCCGGCGTCCCGGCGTTAAGCTGCAGCCACCAGCCACCAGCCGTTGATGATAAGCGACGAAAATGTGCAGAAAGCTGAAAGTTTCGCACAATTTTCCCAGGCCAGCCGGCGGGGGTGGGTTTGTAAAACGCAAAAAATTTATCACTGCAAGAAGGCGGATGCTGCTGGCTGCCGGCTGCCGGCTCCTTGGGCAAATAAAAGGCGAGCGAAACTGCAAGCGCGCCATTCAATTTGATTACTTGCGTCATAAATACCGGAAGCTTCAGAGTATTGAGGCACTATCACCCTACCCGGGATCTGCAAGGGCCTCGGGAGGCGCCCAGACCCGCTGCACATGTGCGTGGTGCTCTAAGGAGGCGAGGAATATGAATGCGATGTCGATGAATGACGGCGGTAATATCCTGTGCCGTCAGCAATTGCAATGGCGCTTGCCTGCAGTGACGCAGCAGCTTGCTCCGGTCTGAGGACTACGGACTTTCGACTTGGCTTTCACGGGTAACGAGGAATTGGATGCTGGCTGCTGGGTGGCGGCCAGGCCAGGAGCTCCTCATCGCTTTTTATGCACTCAAAAGAATCTGCTTGGCAAGAAAAGGCATTAAAATGTCGGCAGTGAAAGCGTCGATGGCTGGGGCGAAGAAAACGTATTAGTAACAGACTATTGAGACGCAAAGCGGCTATAACGGCGGCAGAGGGGGAGCGAGAGCCCCTTGGGGCGTGGTGGGAGATCCTGGCGAAATGGGGAGTAGGAGGCGATGCAGGACTCGAAGGCCGCAGCAGGCAGCTCGTGCGAACTCTTACAAGTGCACCGCAGCCCGCGCTGCCAAATGACTTATGTGCTACGGGCTAGCACTCAGCACTCGACAGGCAGGATGCACAATGCAGGACGCAGGATGCGGGACCAAGGGTATGGGAAGCAGGATATATGGACACACACACACACAGAGAAAAGAATGACTGGCCTTATTAGCTTTTCACTGTGAGAAGTTGTACTTAGGTGTATTTTATAAATAAATAAAATATTTACAGAAAACATTCTTAACAGATTTCAGAAACATTTCTTTGGTCTCCCAAGAGATTGATATATTAATTGTACATATCTATTTTCCCAGGATGTTGTAACCATGTAAGCCTACTTTTAGGCACCTTTGTTATTGTTTTCATACCTACGAAGGCTTTTCTCCAAACCTTGTTTATGTGCCAGCGATAAGAACCATTTTGATATGAGTCACCGAAAAAATAAATGGCCACTTTGGATGATTTATACTTTTTTTGTTATTTTTTTTAGTGCACAATGCGGGACGATGACGACGACACTATCGCCAAATCAGCAGCGCAGCTTGCATAAAAAAATTGTAAAAGCGCAGCGCAGTCGTGGCGATAAAAAGGAACGACTGCTCCAGGCGGCAGGATGCAGGATGCAGGAGTCAAAATGACTTTGGGGCACACACAGCATAAGTGCTTATATATATCAGATATAAGCGTTCCCTCTCCGTGTGAGTGGCGTGTGTGTGTGTTTGTAATGACTGATCGTGTGATTTTTTATGCCACACTCACACCCCTGGACACACAGCCCGAGAGTTGCGTTGAAAGACGATTTATCTTGGACTTGGTTGGGCGATTGCCTGGCTAGATGACTCCAACCTCCGCCGCCCACAAATCAGACCCACACACACTCACGGCCGGAACGGGGAGATGCATAAAAAGTGGCAGCAAAATAAACAAACAAACGAGTTTTTCCTCTGTGAAAATGTAAGTTGTGGTTGCAACAGCGCCGAAAGAGGCGAAAGAGGAGGCAGCAAAAATAATAGCAAAATATCTAACCGGGAAAACGGCCAGGGGGAGGCAGGGAGGCAGCCAGGGGACTTCGAGCGGTTGGCAGAGATTAACTTTCGGGTCGCTCAAAGCGACCACAGCAAGTGCTTTACATTTAAAACACGGCAAAATGGCAAATGGCAAAAGTGCGAGAGTGCGAGCGGGCCAGAGCCAGGGCCAGGACCAGGGCCAGAGGCAGGGCCTAGATAGAGCTTGTTAGTGGACAGCCGGATGATGGTCGTTGTTGACAAAGGCGCATATGCAAAGCCGCAAGCCGGTCAGATTAACAATTAGCCGGCATTTTAATTTATTTAATATTTATAAGCGACCTGAACGGCAATATGGCTATATAAATTACGAGGAAGGATACACACGCAGCAGCGGGTGGGCATCACATAAAAGTCCTTTGCAAACTAAAAAGCGACAACATTTTCTTATTGCGTGAGCACACAGAGAGATGTCGTTTGATTTGGTTACGAATTTTAAGGCATTTTCTTGATTTGGCAAGCTCAAAACATTTATTTTTATTTTTAGGAAACTTAACTTGTAAAAAGGTTGATTTGATTACGAAAACGTATTTTTTATGTGTCTAAAAGTATGCAATGACTTATTTTAATTAGTAAATTGGTTAGAAAGTTAAAAACAAAATTATTTTGCCTACTTTTAGACATCAAATATAGGGATTTCAAATCCCTGGAAGCTGTAAAAATACTTACTATAATTTCTGTTTAAATATAAAATGTAAATATAAAAATGGTTACAAAATCATACTTAGAAATTTAAGATATGTTCAAGTTATTAGTTCATTATTTTCTCTTCAAAAACTCTTTTTATACTCAGAGAAGACACTTTAAAGCCTAACAACTGCCTCATTTAAAAATTTTCCTTTGTGCGCATACCTTTTGCCTATAAAAAAAAGGCGGCCTTTATCTTTTTTATGCCTTGGGTTTCAGGCCATTACGCATACGCGGCGTGCGGCCATCAGTCCGTTTTCTGGGTTTATCAATGGCAAATCGATGGTTATTGCTTTATAGACGTCCGTGTAATGTGTTCCCCTCGAATCGAAACATAACAAAATGCCTAACAAGCCCGAAACCATTTGCCAGTGTGTGCGCATATAGTATTCCTGTGTGTGTTCTGCCCTTGGCTAGCGAAATTGTTGGTTGTTGTCCGTGTTGAATATTTATGTTTTCACACAGCAGCCAAAAAGAAAATAAGGCAAATAAACCAAACGAAACTGAACGAAATGAAACGTAGCAGGGAGAGGGCAGCCTGGTGTGGTGCAAAATAAAACATGGCAATGAATTATGATACATGTGTTCGCCACTCCAGTGGCCCCAAAGCCAAGGCAAAGGCAGCGGCAGCGGCAGCAACAAAACAGGCAGTTAGCTGGAAGCACAGCCAGCACTCATTCATTTAAATGCCATTTTAAACTTAAATGAAAGTTTATGGCCTTTTATTTGCATTGTCGCATATGCTGCTGGCTGGTATGTGTTTGGCTAAGGTCGCTGCCACTGCCCCTGCCACCGCCTCAGCCGTCGCTTGTTGCTGTTACACATTCACGTCGCCTAGTAGATCAACACCCCCCGAAATTGAGGCGAATGCAACATACACATGCCAATCGTGTTGCTGCAGTGCGAAAAAATATGCTGGAAAAAAATCTAAAGCTAAGAAAGTACGGGAAATGTTTAAAAATAAGTAAAGTTTTCTTGGAGAAGTTTAGAGGAGTTCAAGAAATATATTTTCTCCTTCAACACTTTGACTTAAATATATGAGAGTTGATCAATTTATAGACTAAATCAAGGAATAGTTTACTGAGAGGGAAATGATATTTAAGCTCATTAACATGACTGATGAAATTACTTACTGATTATTGACAATATAAACATTCTATAAATGAAATTTTAAAGCAACTCCCATACGAAATTAGTCTTTCGACTTACTAATTTTCCACCTGTATTTAGTAATAAATGTACAAGCATATATTCTTTATTTTTTTAAGGTGTAACAGCTTGTTTTATAGGAGCGACGTGTACACATATGCCACGCAAAACTCGACACTTTACATTTGCCATGGCAATAATTTATTTTTATTTTCGTTGTTTTGCCAGAAATTCGTTACCTGCCAGGCCAGGACATCCAACATACAACGGCTGAAACGAGCCGAACTGAATGAAACAAAACAGGGGAGAAACAGTACAGAAACAGCACAGGTAACACGACATGGCAGGTGCAAAAGGCAACTGCGACCAAGCAACATTCAGACGGAGCGGCGTACATAAATCAAATTAATTTTGTAGGCGAGCCAACGTGCGCCATTTTGTGGCACCATCCCGCTCGCTCACACAAGCACACCGCGCACACACACACACTCACACTGTGGCGCACTCTGGATCCTGGATCCTTGCTACCGGGGGAAAAGTGCGTTTTAATTGCAAAGATGCCGCCGCGTTTGGCATCGCGATTCGAGGCTAATTAGGCACACAATTGGCACGAAATAAAAAGCCAGAAAAACAAAGGAGCGTACGTGACTATCTCAAGCTGTCGATCCGCTGCCACCCCTCCGCCAACCCCCAGCGGTGCTGCGATAAAACGTACATTTAAATTGTCGCGGGGCGAAAAAAACTCACAAAAAAAAACAAGCAGAAGGGAGGCAACCGCATCGCACGTGTAGCGCACTCGTATTCGTATCATCAAATGAATATTCGCTTATTTGCATCTCTCTGGAGGAGGCAGAAGATATCCCAACCCACAGCCCCTCACACGGCTACACTGAGCGAAACTCGGTTTCGAGAATTATATACATACGTGAGTTAAGGGTTCCTAGAGCTAATAATTGTGAGAGCAATTACAAAATGAAATTTCATAAAAAACTTGTCGAAAGATGTTATTCTCAATACAACTTATTTATGCACACTTTATATTGTTCCTAAAAGGATACCTTTACAATGTTGGACTTTAACACATTCTTTTAAAATCTTTGGAAGTTGGTAAAGGTTATTCATTCAATTTTACATCTTCCTTAAGTCATTTAGATGCTCCAGTCTTTTAATTATCTTATATTTTCTGAGTAAAACTAGAAGGTTTGTAAAATAAGTTCTAAATATTGCTCTGTAGGAATCACTTTTAAATCATAGTTCATTAAATATTAGGAATTGAATTTTTTTAAGTATTTTAAACTTCACAAAAGCCTCTAAAAATTAAGCGTGCTTAAGAAGGTGATTTTCTAACAAACTCAGAAAACATTAACTTGAAACTAGTTTTGCTTGAAAGTTAAGCTAAACTTTGTACATTTACTCTCTACTAAGTAAGCTAAACTGATTCCAAATATTTAAAAATATTTACCCAAGCTTTTAATTAACAAATTTGTACTTAAAACTTGCCACTATTTCTTTCTGTACACCCAAGCAAATGAGTCTCAGCTGCCGCTCCTCCAAAGAGCGTGTGTGTGGCACGGATGTGTGGATTGATGGCAGTTGGGTGGCTGGGCTGATGGCTGACAAAATGAGTTTTTCAGTTATTTTCCTTTTCTGTTTTTTTATTCCCCCCGCCTGGCCGCATGGCGCTCTCGGGTTGGCTGGGGAAAAGGGATAAGTGGGGGCACCGGTGGGTTAACCTTTGATTCAACAGCTGGCTTTTAAATTAAGATTTCTGGGGCCTCTCTTGTGCAATTTCAGCAGCTGGAAATGAGAAAAGTTGCCCCGTTGGCGAGCGAAGTTTTCGGCTGGCCGCTTGCAAATTTCTCATCTCCATCTTGGAGAGTTGTTTGCCAAGAGTTTGGGCCTTTGGCCCGCAGAACTTTCCCCGACTCGGACTGGCTGGTAAATATATGCGCTGCTCGGCAGGACACGATGGCGACGAGGAAAACTAAACTAATTTCAAATGATTACCAAAGAGCAGCGGTGACTCGGAAGCTGCTGGGATCCTGGATTATGTTATTAGTTGGCCACATCCCAGCACATGCACTCATGCACATCCGCATTCGAATCTAATGATATTGAATAAGCTCTTGAAAAACTCATGTAAAGCAAACAATTGATTTCCATTACCCCGACGGCAAGACATCGGAGATGGGAAGCCCGGGGAGACTTAACAACTTGCCATTTGCTTAGCCACCGTTTACTTGCACATTTTCTATTTCCCTTTTTCCTATTTCCCCCACAGATTTTTGCATTTTTCCTGCCCAATTGCCCCGCACATATGTACACACATATATGCCTCTGATGTGAGCAAGTTTCTTGCGAGTTATTTTCATATTTGTTTAAAGTCTATTTACCGCAAGTTGACAGTGAAATATGCGAAACTAGCGCGTAGCCAAATAAGTGCGACAGTTTCCGGTTACAACTGTGGCAATGCCAATGTCTTGGCGGCTACGGCAGCACCAGCAGGAGCAGCAGGAGATTTTTCCTGGCCTTTCCCCGCTTCCCCCTACTTTGCGGAGTTTTCCCACCCCGTTTTTAGTGAGGACTCTGCCTGCATGTCATTGCGGTTTGTTTGTTTGCTTGACTTGCGCCCGGGTAAGGATTTCATGTGCTTGAGCTCAGCAGCTGGCGGAGGAGGAGGTCCTGCATTGGGGGATGAGCTGCATCAGGACCAACCGCAGAGCCCGTCTATGTGTGTGCGAGGATGCCTGCCTGCCTGCCTGCCTGTCCGCATGACAATTTGTTGTGCATGAAATCTGCTCCTGCTGGTGGTTCCCCTCGCTCCCCGTTCATCCTGCTTACTGGTGCAATGTTTTTTGCGCAATTTGCCAAAGCCATGCCAGGCACGAAGCAGATATGCAGAGCAGCGAAGAATCGCAGCAACCAGAAGGAAACCAGCACGACTGCGACGAGTACCAGACCAGGACGAGGGCGAGGACGAGGCTCACGCTCCGACTCCGATTCCGAATTCGAATCCGACCACGACTGCAGGTGCACTTTGAAAAATGAAAAGAAAACGCAAGGAAAAAAGCAATACCTAGTTTTGGTTTATAATAAAATTTGCTTCCAAACCTTAGGAGTTTTTATAAGCTAAGCTTGTCAAGAAAACCTTAGAAAATAATTTCAAATCCCTGAAAGAGTTTATTGCATACTTTTAGCCTTTACAATAATGATTTGAACTCTAGGAGGATTTCTTTGTCGTTGACAAATTATTTGTTAGTAAGTTTAAATAAAATGGCAGAACCGTTGTCAAATACTGCGTAAATGATTATTTAATATCAGGCTAATCTTTAATTGAAACCATGAATTAACTGCTTGAAAGTATGCTATGAATTTTGTATCTTATGAAAACCAGTGCATACTTTTAGACAGATTTTTAGGAGATTTCATATAAAGAATAATTCTTTTGCCTTTAAACTTTGAGTGTTTGACTATCCTAAGACTATCCTACGTGAAACGAATATGATTCTTGAGGAATTTCCAAACTTCCTCAGCGTGGCTTATACCCTTTCTCTCAGTGCCCCACTGTGGCTGTGGCTAAGCTCAGTCCGGGCAAATAGTCTGGGCTATGTAAACAAACGGTTATCCCTGCCGAGTCGCTCGCTTGCAAGACATATTAGATTTCCCCCCGTATATCCTGCCAGGGCTGCCGTGGCCGTTGCAGCTGTAGTCGTAGCTGTAGCTGTAGCTGTAGTCGTAGTTGTTGTAGCCGTAGTCGAGCCTAACCACTGAGACGGAAGTAATGTGTCTATCAAAGCATTAACAACGAACCCGGCCAACGAAACGAAACGAAACGAAACCAGACTCAGACTGAGACTCAAACTCAAACCGAAACCGAAACCCAAACGAAACGTCTTCGTTCCGAAATGAAGTTCCTCGCATACCCTAGATCCTGGCTAAGCAGGATGCTCATCTTATTGATTTCCCATCGGTTTTGGGCTTTAACTAAGAGATAAGGCCTCTTCGGAAGGGTGTGTGGGTATGAAAAATGTGTCTTCTGGGGGGAGGCAGAGAATTTTCCGGGGGGCGGTCGACACTCGTGCTTGTTTGCCAAATGCCTTTTGCATTAAACGCCTTTATGCCAAATTGAACACAATTAAATTAGTTGCGGCCAAGGGATTAAGGTGGAAATTGCCATCGTTGTTGTCTGTGTTTATGTATAACTAATTGGCTATGTAAATGGCAGGCGAGTGGGCGTGTGTGTGTGTTTGTACTGCGCCTACACTCACACAGGAAGGTGTATGTGTGCCGTTAATTACGAGCAGAGGCAACCGCAGCTTATAGATGATTGGGCTGGTTTAGAGTGGTCCTAAAACAGGGGTTCCAAGGGTGGCCCCCTCCACATACTACACACACACATCCGACTGCCGGCGGCAGGCAGTCTGAGGCTGAAGTTTGCCCGGGGGGCGGTGATCCGTCCGCCCACATTGACATTTCGAGCAGCGTTGTCATGAAACCTTTTGCTAAGGATTATGCAAATCTGCCACTCATCGTGCACTCACTCACACACACAACACAGCACACACACAGCACACACACTCCCATGGCGTGCCTTCATTTACATTTACATTCAGCTAGCTGAAGATTTGCGCATCATAATTTATGCCCCTCAAACCCCATATTTCCTCGTCCTCGAAAGAGACAGCTAGCTGTGGCTAGAGAGAGAGGGAAGCAGAGAAAGGCAGGCTCGGCAGGAGAGAGACACTTCATTCAGAATGCCTCAAAAATTGCCCACAGTTATGACAGGCCAGGTGAACTCTGACAGAGACAGGAGCCGAAGCCCCAGCCAGGATTCATTTGGAATCTTATTCACGTCCAGGGAGGGGCACTGCGAGAAATGTCCAGCGAGTAAAGCAACAGACATTAATTAAGGATAAGTAATCAAAGGATATAAGAGCTAGATATTTGAAAACAATTTTTTAGGTGCCTAAACTAAAGTAAAAATGTCTTACTTTATTTCACCTGCTTATATTTGAGGTATTTAAAGTTTCAAAAGATTATTCCGTGATATATTTGATATTTTCTTATTAGTTTAGGCTATTTAAAATAATTAACCTTATGAAATCGAACAATATTAGAAGCACAAAGATCTTTTAGATCTGCAGATAGGAACACTTTTAAGCTTGGAGACAGTTTAAGCTAAGCAAGCTTATAAAATTTAAGAATCAAATAATTGATTATTCATTTCAGCAAGATATATAGATAAACTTAAGCTTTAATAAAAAACAATCTAAAATTTTACCAATTAATATAAGTATTTATTATGTAAGCACAGCCCTTGCAATAATATTTATCTTCACACCAAAGGTCCTGCGTTTATTATCCTTGTCTTTTTTAGTTCTGTGTACTTTTAGACGTCGCTCTCGCTCGCTTGCCCTTCCATAATTAAATCATAAAAAATAGTTTTTTAATGAAATTAGTTGGTTGGTTTTTCTGTGCCGTTTGTTTTCGCTTTGGCTTTGCTTTGCATGATTTGTCATAATTAATACCCAAGTGGGCAGCAGGACAGGAGCGGGCAGGAGTTATCTGACAGTCGGAGGAGCTGCCCTCGCCAACACTTTTCGAGATGGTGCACTTTTGGCCATTTGCCTGGCTCGGATCGGAGGTCCTGGATCCTGGCCCCATAAAATGCTTATGAAAAGCGCTTAAATTTACTAACCTGCAAGGTGAGCCAAAGGGGGTCGCATGCAAAAGGCAAACACCGTAAACACCTTTAAAAGGGGAGGCCCAGGGCAGAGCAGGGCGGGGCAGGGCAATGACTGGACTTGGCTGCCAGATCCTGATAGTTGGCTCCGCAATTTCCATGCGGAGGGGGACTTTACAAAATGTGTAGTTTATTTGCAATTTTTTAGCCAACGAGCTTTACGTTTCTGTTTTGATTCCCCGCCGCCTCCCTGCATGTGGAATTTTTCGTTATCGCAGAGCTTGCAGCAGCAGCAGCAGCAGCAGCTGCATCAGTTGCAATAAAATCAGTGGCCAAAAGGTTGCAGCATCTGAGGTCAGCTGGGTGGCACTTTCCACTCTTCCTTCCCCTTTCCACTCTGCCCTCTCCCCCGGTGCCAGTGTGTGTGCTTGTTAAATAGAACATTTGCAGGGGAAAACCCAACCTGCGATGGCTAAAATTTGGAATTTGTCCGTTTTGCTTTGTTTATCCGGCCAGTTTTTTAGCCCCCTTTCATCTGGTTTTTGTATTTGCAAATAGTTTTCTGATTTGCATTTAAAAGGTGCTCTTCGTTGGGGCTTTAAGGGTCCTACATAGCCTACAGATACCGAGATACAAATGTATCTAATGGTGCTTGTGGGGGAATTTACTTCCTCTCCCTAATTGGAATTGCTGTTTGTTCTGTTTTTGCAAAATATAAGATATTTTAAGATTGTATACTGTGATATTTAGGGGTTTAAGCCAACACAAAGTGTCTTAGATATGGTTTAAAAATTTAATACGTTAACTGATTCTGTTATTCCGCTATTAGGTTCTTTCATGTAAAAGTAAACCAGATTTTTGTAGGGTATCCATTAGTATCCTGAAAGTGACCAAATGCAACCCCACACCAGGTATGAAAAAGAAACATTTGAAAAGGACACAATGAACACCAAATGGCTGGGCAAATAGAACGCACTGCAGGAGGAAATAAAAATATATCTATTCGGGCTTCGGCAACATGAAATTGGCTGGATGGATGGCCAGGGCTGCGTCATAAATTTCTATAGATATATATATTATATACATGCTATATATAACGCTCAGGCGGGAATCCTGGGCTGTTGTGGGCGCTACGCATGCAACTATTAATCATATTGAATGGCGCGCCCTGACTTGTCCGGCTAATCAATCTTGCCAGGAGCAATCTCTCCGCTCTCATCTCATCCAAGGCGGAAGAAAAATGGCCGCTAAAGTCATTAACGCCTCGCTGGTCACCTGCCGCCGAAAACGTGGCGAGGGGAAAATCGCCGAGGGAAAAACGGGGGAGCCGCTGGTAGGTAAACTAAGCCGCCAGTTGCCATTTTGCTATTTTGTTTATGGCCCTGGCGCAAATCTCTGGCCATATCTTTCAGCGTTGCCCCCTCACGGATCCCCGTTGGATTTTCCCTTGCCCCCTCGGATTTTCCCAGCTGCCCAATGAGGCGGCAGGCAAAAGCCAAAGGGGATTAGTTGTAATCAATAACTTGGGCAAGAGTGTGTGTGTGTGCAAGAGGAAAAGCGGAGGAAAACTGGTCTTGGGCTTCTGTTTTGTTTGCCTGTCGAAAGTTTCTCCGCACAGCTTATGGCCGGGCTTATACACTCGCAGCCAAGTTATTATTATAATTTCCTTTGCCAATGCGGATTAATTGAAAAGTTTTCCATTAAGAATTCGCGCTTGGTTAAATCGCCCCGCCGTCTTTTGTTTCACCTTTTCCATAAATATTGCCCCCTTATGGGATATACATATATAGTATAAGTATCTTCACTATTTGATCGTTATGGATTTCGACAGTTTCCCTGGGCTATGATGAAAATTACTTAAAAGCATTTCGCTCCTCGCGCTGATTTGATTGATGGCCGTTTATGGGTTCCTGCTCCCTCCACCTCGTCCTTTCGTCATTATATTCGCATTATCAAGTGCCAGAGCCACATAAATATATATATATTAAAGTGGGCGGGGCATTGGAGCATTGCAAATGGCAGTTGACGTCTTGTGGTGAAGAGCTGACAAAAAGTTGCGCCAATTTATGTCAATTATCGGAAGCTTTACCTGCGGAATTGGGTTTCAGTTTGGGCGGGGATTTCGGAGGAAAATCGAGGGAAATCAAGGGAAATCCCCCCCACGAGAGCAGGCTGTAATTTGCTGGGGAAAAACAAATAATGGCATTTTTAGTTGTTACCCGAAATGGCCAGTTTTTGTCTTCCTCTCCCCGGGAATCATTCAAATTTGTCACCGGGTGACTGGGAAATTTGAGAACGTTATCAGGTAAGAGGCATCCTTTTTACCACTCTGGATATATATTGAAGCGAAGTTTGAGTTATTGAGATTAAATTGTGAGTGGGAATTAGATTTCTGAACTCCCTTTTAGGGTTTAGATTGGGTTACTCTGTACCCTTTTTTATCCTTTCTAGAGTAATGGGTTTCTTGTTTAAGATATATTTGGACCCAACTTTAATATTTTCTCTTGACTTTATGGACCTCCTAATAGAGTGAAGTGAAATTTCTGTTAAGCTTCGAGTATTTTATGCTCTCAATAAACTGCTTGCATCCTTTCACCGCAATCCCCAAGCACCTTGACTTTCCTGCTCCCCCTGCACACAGACCATTTAGGGCTTAGACTCCTTGCAGCTTCTCAGAAATCTTCCCTCTTCAAAAATCCCCTCGAATAGCACATCGTTAATGAAAATCCTGGCCAGGGATCGAGAGCGGGAGAACGGAGCAGAGTCGCTCATTAAAATCGGCGGGGGCAAATCGATTTTCGTTTAGTATCGTAATCAACAACACAGAATTTTTGTTCTCGTGCTAAAAATTTGTTTTTTGCGCTATAACAAGTCTGGCGGAGGCCCCATTTCGGCCTTTCGGGCCAGCCAACATGGCTGAATGGAGAACTTAAAGAGCACTCGAACGGCACTCAGCCGCAAACACACACACACTGCACACTCGATATGCATATGTGTGTGTCTAAGTGGAGTTTGCCGCCGAAGGGTTTGGGGGCCAAAGTGGAGTTCTGTGCTTTGCAGTACTTGTCAAGATTGAATTTGGTACGAATTTTTTTTACAGGTTTTTCTCTTTCATTCGTTGGCTTCGTACAATTTTCTGATTTCTCTTTTTTTTTTGGCGTTTTTATTGATCAAACAAAACGTAGCAAGTGGCAGCCAGTGAAGGTGTCACTGCTTACAAAAAAAAAGAAGCGGAAAAGCAGGGAAAATATATTTGTATACTGCTAAAATTGTATGGGGAACACGCGCTGTGCGAATAGATTGCATGATTTGCTCCACTGCCTGTCATTCTGATTTTTTACGATTATTATTTTGCTTCATTTCGTTTAGCATTTTGGCATGTGACTGCCTCGGAGAAGTATTCCATGGAAAATACACCCTACACGTATAGAGAGGGGGCTAGTGCTACTTACCGGACCAAACTGTTCGAAGTAGCTTTTGACATCCTCCAGTGTGGTGGGCGCCGAGAGGCCGCCCACAAAGATTTTCTTCGTTCTCGTCACCATCTGCAAGGAGAGAAAGCATTGAGAATGGGGGTTAATAATGAGCGGAAAGGTTAAGTGGAATGGCCCGGCATTTAAATATGCATTTTATACGAAAGTTATGACCCCCTGCTCGGAGACCTTTTCCCTTTTTCTCAAGTTCCCGTAACTTATGGCCACCAACTTTCGCCATGAGTCGTTCGACCATTTTGTGCATTTTATGTACTACATGCATGGCTCCTCCGCCGTGTCTGTCTGCGTGAGCCCAGCCTGGGTGTATGGGTGTTAAGGGTGTAAGGGTGTAAGGAGTGCGAGGCTGTGAGGCTCGGGGGCTCTGTGTGTGTGTGCAGCTGGCATTTTTAAGCTGACAGTTTCAAGTGCCAACTTTACGCAGTTAGCGCACGGCAGCAGCAGCATCAGTAGCAGGAAAAGCGGGAAAACTAGCAGCAGCCGTCGAGCACCCAGCACCGAAAATGATGGCGAGACAAGGACGAGCAGTCTGCCTCAGGCCTGCATACGTATGTGCACTGAGCGGAAGGATATTGGCAAAGTCAAGGGAACTGCTTTAAATAGGAGAGAAATTCTCAAGGAAGAGGATTGAAAATATGGAAACCAACTTAAGTTGCTATTAATCCTGGATATTTAAACTTTGAACTTTATATTTGATGTAGAATTTATATTGTTCTATTTTATGGAAAGAAATGATTATTTTCAAAATGAATTCCCACATTCTAAGTGATTTTCTTCACTCCTCTTGAAATATCCTCTAATCTCCCCAATTCCCCGCAGTGTAGGCGTGTGTTAGCTGCTGGCTGTGCGTGTGTGTGTAGTGTGTGTAGTGCAACGCCAGCCTTTTTAGCCCGCAGGCAAGCGTAAACTGTTAACGTTAAGTGACGGCAGTTAAGGCACAGTGGGCCCGGCAACGATATGCGATGTGCCATGCGAGATATGCGATGTGCGAGCGCAGCTCTCTCACATTTTAATTTGGATAATTTTGAAAAAATTACCCACAAGCTAAGCCAGCTAAGACCCCAGAGGGAACCCGGCTGAGAGTGCACAGAGGCTGCAACTGGAGGAGGGAGCAGCCATGGAATGGCAGAATCCACGGTTCAAGGGACCCTCCTCGAACAAACCGGATGAAGCTGATGACGCTGATTGCACTGACGCTTGCAAGCTGCAATTTATGAGCACGGCACAGACAACGGGGGTTTGGGCGCTGGAAAATGCCCCGCTCCCCGCCTCTCAGCATTTTCCCACCCGACTTCGCCGGCGATGTGGGATATGTCCGTTAAGGAAGCTAACGATATGTAACAGCGGTGCTGATGTTTCTGCAGTGCCAGCAGTAAAATTCATACAATGTCGTAAAATTAAAACACTTGTGCTGTCGGAGGACCTGCGAGAGGAAGCGAGATGGCCAGAGAGGGGCGTTTTAGATGTTGCTACAAAGTTGGTCGTGCAGCTTTTGGCAAGGCAAATCGCTTTGGCCCGTGAAGAGAGAGAGTCCTGAGACTCTGGCTCCTGTTCCGAGGCGACTCTGGCTCCTGGCTCCTGGCTGCTTCTTCCTGTCGCTCTTGGCTTCTTTTTTTCTACCCACTTGCTCTGTTTTTTGTTTTTGTCTATGCTGCACTTTAGCCAGGTTGAGGAGGACCCACTGGCGGGGGCTGTGGCCTGGGGCTGGCACCGCGGGCGTTCCCTCTAACAATTTGCAAGACCAAAAAACGAGCAGGAATCAAGTTGAGAGTGGCGCTGCAAGAAAGTAACTGTAACAACATGACGTCCGAGACAACGTCGAGCCCGGCAAGCCCCTGGAACCGCACCGCAGCTCAGCACCCCCCTGGAGCACAGCGCCCGGGTGGCTCATCATCGCCAGCCACAAAATGGGCACAGAAATGGCAGCGTTGTTAAAAAGCGATTCAAACTGCAGTGGCCAGCACTTTGGGTGTCTTTTTTCAATGTGCACTGCCCAAAAAATGAGCACTTGTCCGTATCAAGATGGAAGCGAACCGGCTGAGAATTATAATAACTATTGAAGGTACTTTGATCGATCTAAAAAGTGACTTCCTTAGGCAAATCCCTTTAATTTTCTTCTACTCCTGGCTGCTAATCACTCCCAAAATGGAGCTACTTTAGCTAATAAACTGGAGCCGGGAGTTTGATTGTAGGCGGCAGCGGTGGCGGCAATGTCATCATCAAATATAAATGAACCAGTTTTCGGGAACACGCCCAGTGCTGATAGCGGGGCATGAATCAAAAGCAAAACACACCCAGGCCGAAGGCAGAGGGCCGAGAGTCCGGGCGTCCGAGTCCCGGTCCGAGTGCGACCTCAAGACAAATACAGGCCGCAGGGCACACACAGGATACACGGGCCACAAGGATACAAGGCTACCCGGCTACACTCAGATACGCAGATACTCAGATACAAATGGCACCACACACGCATACTAACGAAGTGACACGGCATTTTAACGGCCGCCGCAGCGGAGCACAGATTAGGAATGTCAATATTGGCCACAAGGACTGCGATGAGCGGCAGGATACACGGCGGGGGACGAGCAAGGAGTCGGAGGTCGAGTGGGCGGGCCAGACAACTGGCACAGTGTCTGGTCATGTCTTTTTGGCCGTTTGGTAATGTCGAGACGCTCGACAAATGACGTCAGGAGTGGGCGTGATCAAACAGGGGGCAGGGGACAGGGGACAGAGAGCAGGTCGCAGGATCAAGGGATACGACACGCGGAAGCGCAAGAAGGCGGACCCCTTACAATGCAGCTCTGACAAGAAAGTCGCCCTCCGACGGATGTCCTTTATCGAGTGATGATGTTAAAAAGGTGAGACAGCGGGAGGGAGAAGGGGAAAACTATCATTTCAAGGAGCTTTAATGAAATTTTTTTGATAAAAAATAAGAGAAGAGTTAATGTCAAAAGTAAGTACAAGGCTTAAAAGTGTTATACAGCTTACAGACATCTAAGATCGAATATCTAAGAGCTAAAAATAGAAAATGTGAACCAATTTGAGAGATAAATAGTGATAATGTAACTCATTTTGGGGTCTAGTTTTTCAGTTACATCCTTACCCAGGTTAAGCTGTTCTTTGATCATTTTGAAATACACTTTACCTCGCAGCTAATTAAACTTTACTAAAGCTAATAAAATGGTTACAATGAGCGGTGATGAAACCCCACAGGAAACTCTTAAAAGCAAGGACAATCAATCAACTCAACACCTTATTTCCTTATTTTTCGTACTTCATAAATACAATCCACCCAACCTTCTCTCCTCTTTCGGCATAGATTGTAATGAGGCATGGCATATGCACGCATAGATAAGGAAACACAATAAAATCGACACTTTATCATGGCCTCTCATCGGGGCCCAGAGTTGACAAGTGGCAATATGCATATTTCATTCCGACAGAGCTGCCTATCGATAACCCGGCATTACCCGGACTTATCTTACTCGCAAGGATGTGACGGGAAGAGGCAAAGCGACGCCGACATGGCCATCATCTCCATCATCTGCCGGGGAGAGCGGCATCCCGATGTCTGGTATGTTAGTGGGAAAGGCCAAATCAATTTAACACTTTCAACTAAATTATTCATTTTGCATAATAATTTTCAAATCTGTCAAAAATGTACACCCTCACCCTCGCCCTCGCACACACACCTTCCGATCCAAAAGCCTTTCAGAGGCGTCTGCACTTTCCCACGCCGCGGAATGGGGGGCGTTTGCGGAACGCTTTCCGAAAAAGCACTCAAATAATTCCCGGGCGTAAGCTAAACCAGCGCAAAGTTGCCGGGAGAGCAGCTCACACAACAATAGCAAACGGAAATTGAGGGGCAGGGGTGGAAAAAAGGGGCGGCGGTGCTGGTGGCTTGGGGAAAATGGAAAACCCTTTAACCGTGCGTAGGCTCCATCGCTGACGCCGCCGCCGCCGCCGCCAAGCGTTGCAAATTCTGTTAAGCGAAAATTTCATCAACGGCAACGGGCAGAATTTTCATTCGCCATTCAGACAGCCCAACCCAGCGTCGCGCCAAGAACGTTCGTTGTCAAAATGAAAGGAAAATGTCTCATAAATCCTTTTAATATTAAATGAGCTCGTTCTACGAGAGCGGGAGATACGGGCCAGGGTCGGGGACGGGGTCGAGGGAAGGGGAAACTCGGGCAACGCACACACTTAAAATTATGTGGCTAATGGGAGCAACTTGCCTGGAAATTGCGCGCGGAACTGCGGAGATGTCTCGAATCGGCGACACATGTTCAGCGACAAAAGGAAAAGCGAGGGAAAGGCGGGGAAAACAGGCTGGGGAAAGGCCGAAGGACCGCGGCACTCTGCCAATTGTCATTAAATGTAATTTTTAAACCTGTTAGCGCATGTGTGCCATAAAATGTAAGGTTAAAAAGGGTTTTTCATTCGGGCCTCCTCCTAGGATGTCCTTTTTTTTATTATTTTCGTTGCTGCCATTTGGTTTTATTGTGAAATTAGTCGGCTAAAGCGGGTTTATTAAAGTTTGCCCCGAAATTCCTGATGCGTTGCCCGAATTTCGAGCCTCGACGTCGGCGGCGGGTCACACCGGGGGTGAGTTTCAACGGCAACAATTTGTAACATTTGCCGCACTTCCCGCAAGAATTTTGCCGCCGGGCCAGGACCTGGCAGGGATTGCTTGTGGCCCACTCGGAAAAAGAGCTTCAACATCATTCAAAGTGACAAATTATCCATGCAAATTTTATACAAAATAAAAAGGGGTGGACCGAGGAGGCTCTCTACAAGGCAATCCTTTTCGCCTGCCGTCGCCGTGGGAAAAGTGTTGCATACTTATGAGTGTCGGCGAAGAGCGTGTCGAGTCGGCCTGAAATATGAGCATTGATAGAAAGTTTGACAAATGCCAAAGGATGCCCTTCTGAGTGGCAGATAAGAAGGAAATACATAACAAGGCGGCTTACTCAAGCATTATCTTTGTTCATTGCCCCCAACACTGTTCCGAGTGAGGGGTGCTCTTGGTGAATTATACTCATGTGTGGCTTAAGAGATTGGAATTTCTACACATCTAATTCTTTGAGCTCTTTTAAATATTTAAATTTAGGTTTTTAATCTATTTAAAACTCGCTGATCAAGTAAAACTTAGTAAACAATATAAACAAGTTCGTTTTCGATCCGAGTTATTCATCTTACTTGGTTGCTGTTCTTTCCTTTTGCAGGACATTAAAAATGTATTATTCGAGGAACTACATTCTCGCAGTGCACGTTTCGGGTATCCTTAGTTATGCATAATTCGATATGCTCCATCAATGCCGCATTTGCGTTCTCCTATCTCTGTTTTTGTCTGGCTTTCAATTAAAATGACCGCAATCGCACACAGGCACAGGCAGACGGGACAGGCCACACGCACAGCGTACACCCTCGTCCACTCGCAGACACAAACACACACACACGTGGTCCTGATCCCAAACAAAATTTGTGCAATTTCCGTTACTAATACTTTTTGGTCAATTTCCTTCGAAATTTGCTTGGGCAGGACAAAAAGCGTTCGTTCGTTCGTTTGTTCGTTCGTCTTCCTTGTTGATTTATTGCCCTGACAGAAGGACCTCCCGAAGCCGTGCGGCAGCCTCCGGTTGCTCCTTAATTTCGTTGATATTTATGCGGCAAATGTCCCAGCGAACGTAGCCAATAAACACGTTCCTGCTGCCACTGACAAGGGATAATGGGGGCTGGTTCATAGAGAAATCAGCATTTGAATATGCCCAAGGGAGCGGAGGGAAACTGGCCATCAAAGGGAATGCAAATGCAGGGCTTGAATATCCTGCGAAGTCCTCCTTTCCCCCTTTTTTGTAGCTGTCCAGCTTAAACTTGTAAATCAAATGAAATATATGGCTGGCAAATAAATACATTTTCGGAGATTGATGCCAAAGAGTTGAGCCCGAAGCCGAGGCGAAACCAAACCGATCTCAGCTGAGCTGGCATTTTAATGAGCTCCGTAACAGAAACTAAAATGGCGCATCGTTCACAAATTGGTTGGGGCGGCAAGGACAGCGACAACGAGAACGACAATGGGGGAGAAAGTCCTGGCAAGTCACCTTATTTATGCATAACAATAATGAATATTATACAACAAGCCCGAAATGTAATTCTGTGTAATTAATTATTAATTTATGCGCATACATTTAACTCACACGCATTGTCGTCGACAGCAGGAGCAAAGGCAGGAGCAAGGACCACGACACATGTGTGTGTGTGTCTCCTCTGCTTCCCTCCTCTCCCTCTCACTCTCGTCCTGCGAGTGTGTTTGGCATTGGCATCCTGGCACAATGGCGGCTGGCGGATGCGGAAACTGTTTTGCTGCCGTTGATGCCGATGCCATAGAGGAGCCCCGGCCATTGTTGCTGCCGATGCCAAGCGTACCCATTAATTGGTAGCACTAATGAGTTGATCGGACATAAACAACGCAAGGATCTGATGCCACATCTTGAAACTTAACTAGATAACTCTAGGAAGTGACCTGGATGTATGGTTTATTTATATTATATTGTAAAAATATCATTATGCTTCTTATAAACTTTCTTTTATAAATATTCTTGCATACTTTCTTTTATCTACAAAAATATATAAAGTAATTTCCGTTTATACTGATTTTTTTTGAAGCACTCTTTTGAACCATTCCAAGGAATTTAATCATAAAATCAGCCTGAAGGCCTTCGTTGCTCTGGCTATTTCTCTTTGTATCTCAAAATTAATTTTAAGGTACAATTAATTAAATAAATAAATAATCATAAAATTCGAAAGTTACTCATAACTTTATGTAAAATCATATATAATGTTGCTGCCTTCTCCAGGGTATCCCCCGTTCGAGCTTACCACCTTGATCCGCATTATTGCCGCTGCTGCAGCGACTAACGACTAACGACCGACAAAGTCGTTCCTGATGCTGGTCGCATGTTGCTGCCCCTGTCGTTCTAATGTTAAGTTGAATTGTCATTAAAATTGTCGTCCATAATTTCGACATTAAATACACACATAGGCGGCACACACACACAGCTGTCTAGCTGGGCTGAGGCAAAAGCTGCCAAGGATGCGTGCGCGTGTGTGTGTGTGCATGTAAATTGTGCGGCAGGCCCCTCGACGTATGCAACACTTTTGGCGAGCGAGCGGAGCATAAATGCTTGCCTGTGCTTAAGCAGATGTGTGTGCTCTGTGTGTGGAGTGTGTGTGTGCCTGTGCTGGGAGCGTGGTTAAAAAGTGCCAACGCAGCATGTTTTCAACATTGTTTAAATTTATATGGCAGACAGGCGCTCACACACGACTCCTAGGACTCGCAGGACATGGCTGGGACGGACCCTGGATATGGCCGCAACTTGTGCTTAAAGCTAAAGTTTTAAATTTGCATAATACAGCAAGTCAAGGAGGGTCAACTTGGTCTATCCCTGCTCCTCTCGCTCCTCCCGCTCCTCCCGCTCGCCCGCTTACGTAATTGCCGGGCTCATAAACTCCAGGACCAATCATCATTAGGCGGACGGCCATTACATAATTATCGCAATCACAACTTGCAGGTAATTGAAATTGTGTGTGGTGGTGTCCATTTGGAGTCAATTTCGATAAAGTTTTCCCCCGATTCCCGTCATTTAACGCTAATCACTTGCAGTCACACACAGAGCGGGCGAATGAGAACGAGAACGAAAACGACAACGACAACGAAACTCGAAACTCGAAGTAAATAATTTGTCTTTCCATTTCCGCCCAGGAGGCAAAACTTTCCTTTATCCCCGATGCTCGGCCCTAGATTGTTTTTGGCCAAGGTCAAAAGCGGCCACTCCGGGGCGGGCTAGGTGACGGTTTTGCTTAATTAGAACATTCATTAATCAAATCAAAACCATTTGCCACCCTGGGCTTAGGCCTAGCCGGGGAAAAACCAGGCCAGACAATGAGCCAAAGAGGAAAAGCTCGGGCACAACAACAAAAAACCCGAAGCGAACTAGGAAAGAAGGAAACTTTTGGCGAATGGCGAATGGCGGCCAAACACGCACAGGATAAAAGGCGGGGAGCGCGGAGCAAATAAATTCAGTCGCATAGAAAAACGACAAGCGGCATAACAAAGCGCACAGATTCGGCAAAGGACGACGCAGGAGCTGGATGAGCCAACGTAATACAACAAAGGGACGAAACCGAGCACGAGAGCGAGAAACGGAAAAAATGCGGCCATTAAAACACATTTGTATATCTATTTTTGGGGCGAAACCAGCGCCGACCTCAAACTTCAGAGCAGCGGGCGGTCCGCGAATGCCACAGAACCCAAACCCAAACCCAAGCCCAAGCCCTGACCCAGCCCCCGACCCAGAACCAGATCCCGAAACTCCAGCCCAAAGATACAGAAGCGGAAAACGAGCGGGGGAGCAGAGCTGCGAAATGAGAGCCCAACAATGGCCGGCACAGAAATACTTAAAACTACTTTAATTTATGGCGCACGCATTTCTGCGTTTAGCTCAGCCCCTTTTCCGTTCATTTCCGCTACTATTCATGGGCGGGAGAGGGTTGCAAAGTTCAGGGGGCTTCGGTGGGTTCCAGTGGGTTCCAGAGGGTTTCAGTGGGGTCGGAGGCCAAAGCAATCAGTCAGCAAACAACATGGCTTTGAGCTCTGCCTTCGTCGTCGTCATCCTTTCAGTCACTCTTTTCAAAGGATACGCTCTCTAATAAGTCTCCTTGCGGCCCTCCTCCCCCAAAGGAAGCACACCAGATTCAAAGGCTCCTTGAGACGAGCCCGGGTCCCGAGTTTTTGCTTTATCCAAACTCTGTGCTAGCCTGTATTTTCGGTGGAATATATCCCGCCACATACTACACTTATGGCCCGAACCGGGCCCAGTTATCAGCGTACGTGGCTGAGATTTGGTTGGGAAATTAATGAGAAATCATAAATCAGAAGATAATTGGACAGGGCTCGGCAGGGCCCACAAGTTTTCTTATTTTCGGGGAAGCCTCTCAGCTCTCAGGCTCTGTCGCGTTACAAAGTCAAAGCGATATCGCCAGTGACGGGGCTTCCCCTAGCTGCAGTCAGTTGCATTCCCCTCACCTCTTTTCGGGTTCTTGCACTGCGAAAACTTAGGCCCAAGTAATGGTCGAATCTTACATTCATTAGGGTTGTAACGAGTGGTCTAGGGAAGAATTTGTGTGCAGAAATTTAATTAACTGGAGATATTTAAATGTAAATTAGGATTAGACTCTTCACTCCGCTTTGCTGATGGATGAGATGACAAAGGGGACCTGCTTTTCTGTGTTTATTTTTTGTTGCTGTGTTTTTTGTTTTTCGCCGTGTACGCCCCTTTTCTGGCTTTTCTGCCAACTGTGCTGAGTGGGTAAATTATGCATAAGCGCACTACCAGCGCCACATTATGACGAGGCAGGCGGACGTCTGATGCAGAACGCAGCTGCCTGGATTATGTATGAGTATTCCGGAGGCTGAGAAGGGGTTGCAGAGGCACTAGCACCCCAGGGGGGAGGGGCGGCTGGGGGGCAGAAGGGCTGCCAACTCACTTGTCAACGTGCTCATCACATTTCTTCTCCACGAAAAAACCACCCACTTTGCCGTTTATGCGCACCAAGGCAAACAAACAGCAAAATATTTGTATGCTAAGCCAAACACATGCGACGGCGAAGCCCCACAATGCCACGCCCCCTCTCCATCAGCCAGCCGCCAGCCGCCCCCATTTCCTCATTTTCCAGGGGAGAGCCAAAGAGCCCAGCGAGCCCGGGCCCAACGCGGCTCAAGTATTTTGCATTGCTAAGCAGAAATTATAAATCAGGGCAATTGTTGAAGATTTGCAGCCCGCACAACTAAACGAGAACGAGAACCTCGACCGGCATGGAAATGGAAATGGAAATGGAATGGGGACAGGGATGGGTGCCGACCGAGAGCGGGTCCAGGAGCGAAGCGGGACGGCACAGGGGCAAAGCGGAGCGGGACAGGAGGGATTGCGGCACGCACGCCTCGCTGGTTTCCTGGCTGCCTCGGCTGTTGTTGACTAACTGACTGGCTAAGTGACTGACTGACTCGCCCCGCCTGTGCCGTTGTCAGTCTCTGCCCTGCACTGGCAGAAAAAAAATTATAAAAGGGAGCCATACAAAATATAGTTTACTTCAGGCTTATATTAGTTATAGAAAGGCAAAAAAATATATTAAATGTCTTTAAAAAAATACAGCTCATGAGTTTCCTCATCCTGGAATAGGATTTATGTTAATCCCGGAAAATTCTCAGAGGCTTCCAAATATTTAAACTTTAATTTAAAAATATCAAAGTAGCTTACAAAAATATTCCTAAATATTTCTTGATATAATTTACTTCTTTTGCTACTTGAAGTAAATCCTTTGAAGCTTCTGTTTATAAAGCAAACAATTATTCATCTTATATTTTCATTCAGAAATTCCCAAAAATATTTTAAGCTATAAAATTATAATTTTTTTATGAACGCTTGACCCAATCCAAATATTTTGTCAAGTGTTCTTTTTGGGGCCTGGCCTGATGAACGTGCACAGGCAGTCAAATATTTTGCAAGGACGAACGTGGAAAATAAATAAAAATTCCCCACAAAAATGAATTTAACGAATATGAAAACAGAGGCGGGACAGCCGGCAGACGAGGGGGAGCTCAGCTGGGCCGAGGAGGCGGGGCCAGAGAGCTGAAATCATAATTTAATTTAACGTATTTTTCGTTGCCAAAAGACAAGACGCGAATCACACACAAAGTCACATGCCCTGAACAGGGGAGGGGAGCGACAAAAACAACAGATGGCAGGGAAGCACGACGAGGGGGGATTCAGATCCAGATTCATCCACAGGCACATCCAAACCCAGAGTCACAGTCAACGGCTGAAACAGAAGCCGGAGTGGAAGTCCTGCTGCCAGACAGACTAAAAGCAGCGGAAATAACACGCTCCGCAGCGCCGTTTAAAAGTGTAAAAGCCGTCAAGAAAAAATAGAGAAAGCAGCTGAAGGAAACAGTCGCGAGTCCCGGCTTTTCCTCTATATTTTTCCCCCCGCCTTGGCCGTGGTGTGAGTCACTTTGGTAATAGAATCGCAGCGCGTTTTGCCTGGATTTTAATTTTAGTAATGGAAGACAATGGCAGACGAAGATGCGGAGGGACAAATAAGCTTAGCCAGCAAATGCAGCAGCAGGGGGGCGGAGCGGGCCAAGGAGCCGGGTAAGATTCCCTCGGATTCCAGATTTATTGCGCCACGTTGCAGTTTGAAGTTGTCGGGACACATAAATCTATCAGGGCAAGGATCGAGGACGCGCTGCGCAAATTTACACATGATTGTTATTATTTAATGCTGTTTTTGTAGCAGCCGACTATGTGCTGCAGCTGCCGCTGCTGCTGTCATGCGGTTTTTTAAACGATTTTTATTAGTGGAAAGCAAAGGCGGAAAGCGGAAATAACAGCCACGCGCCGTAAAGTAGACAGCGCATTCCGCACACACACACCCCGCCCTGTGCACGTCCCTCTCCCACCCTGCCCCCGCCCTTTCCCCGACATGCAATAAATGCATTTTGCATGGTGTGCACGTAAATGACCGCCGACGATTTAAATTGTTACGCTGTGGCCGGCCGAGCGTTGTCTGCCATCAAAATGCATTACGTATACGCAATAAAAATTACGTATACGTACGCGTGTGCGTGCACGTGGGGAGTGACTGCATTTTATGCGTGCCGCGCATTATCATTTAACATTTCCTGTGTTCTGTCCTGTTCAGTTCGGTTCAGCGGCGGTGAAAAGCGGGGATTCGGCTTGCTTGTAACAATTGGCTAAATAGTTTATTGTGTGTCCGCCAGTGTGTGTGTTTGGGGGAGGGGAAAAACAGGCCGGAGGCTGGGCCAGCGATTGATTGGCAATTGAAATGCACATAGAGCGTATGGCCGGCAGTAAATCATGGTGAATTATGCAATTATACCGATCATCAGGGATTAAATAGGTAATTGTAATTGTTTTTTTACTCGAGAGGGAGAACTTTCCCTCGAAAGGGAATTTGCCATCCCATTTCCCTTTTCCTTTCCCTTTTCCTTTTCCCATCCCCTGTCCCTTTCCCCTCCACTTTCATTTCCATTTCTCAATTTCTCGCTGCCTGCAATTTGGTTAAATATTTACCTTACTTTCGCTACCTTTTGGCGTTTTTCATCACTCGACTGAAAATTGCAGTCGTTCTGCTCTGTCAACTAATCATATAGAAAGCATTTTTGCCCCCGAACCAAACCAGACCCCAGCAGACCAAACCGAAACCCAGGAAAACCAGAGTCGAACTCGACAGGTTGACCGGCCAAGCTGCTTTGGCACAATAATAATTCTGTAAATTATTGCGCATACGCCGCGTGTGTTTGTCAACGCGGAATAAAAATGTCAGCCGAAAAACTTTCAACAATATTTCCCTCTCGGGAGGTCCCGCTACGAATCATCCCGGACTTGAGCCTGATCCGGTGCCTCAGCTCATTTCCAGCTCAAATAAGCGTAAGTAAATTTGTAAGACAAACAATTGGAGGGGGACAAGAAAAACAGAGACCTGCTGTTGATGTTGTCAGCAGGTGGAGAGGTTCAGGTGGATTTGGAAGCGTGGGAGGAGGAGGAGGCGGAGGGGCAGGTGGACAGGTCCCCGGCCTGCCCTCGAGAAAAGTCTGGCCTGTGTCTCTGTCTCGCTCATCAGCTCTGCGGAGCTCTGGAAGCCAAGTCAAGCCAAACAGCTTCAGGGCTCCCAGAGCAAGACAGAGAAAAATACTGAGCGAGAGGGAGGATGAGGATGAGGAGCTCCTAGTCCGGGCAATATTCATTCCGGTGGCAAACAAGCACGCAGCAGCAACAATGGCCACAACAGCAGCCCTGCACTGGGCGAAAATTAGCGGAGTTGAGGTTGCAATAGGGAAGAAATTGTTAAGTCTAGGAAAGGTCAGAAAAATCGCTGAGGATCAAAAGATCTTTTTGAATAAGGAACTGAACACGTAAGCATAGCAATTCATTTAGTATATTTTTTATGGATCTTTGTTAACTCCTTTAGCTTTCTTTTTCCATTTAAAATATTTCAACTACTATTGCTACTATAAGATATAAGAAAGGCAGTGTCCAGAACAGACAACAAGAGGACTCTCTGCACCTTCGAATAATTAGTCTTAAGTACAAATTAACTGCATTGCTTTTTCGCCAAGTGCATGAGGCGGAGTGGGCGAACAACAAGCTGAGTAACGCCTTGGACGCTGCCATTTGTGGCATGCCTCCGCCCCGCCCCCCGCTTTGAAGGACCCTTCCCCGGCGACGCCCCCTCAAGTTAGTTGATGAACTTCGTGTTCAAGTTGTAGCACAAGAGTTGACGCCTCGCAGCCAAAAACTGCGATGGCTGCTGTTGATGGCCTCGCATCTGGCGACGGGGCTAGGAAATAGGAGGGGCGGGCGGGGGAAAGCCGCCGCCAGCTGTAACACTGATAGCAATTCCAAGAGACAACAACGGGCGCCGAGCGCCGGGCGGCGGGGAAAACTCCTGAGCAGCTCTTTGCTTTTCGTGAGTTTTTGTTTTTCTTTTAGTTTATTTTACTTTCGTGTGCCGTGGCGGCGTCGGCATCTTCACTTTGGTTTGATTTTATTATGTTTTTCTTTGGGACCGCACTGGCCCCCATTTTCCGAGTCCATAGCCTGCCGGCCGCCACTTTTCCCTTGGCCACATGCTGCCAAGAGTTTTCTTTCGTTATATTTGACTTGGCCCCGGCGACCTTTCGAGAGGTTGAGCAGGTTGGAAAGCAGCAGCAGCCGCAGCGGCATCGGCATCAGCATCCCTTAGCCCCGTTACAATATCAAGTTAATTGTTTGAAATAAGTGTTGGCCCGCCCACCGCTTTTCCAGAGCGTCCCCCGCCCCCTGCCCGCCTGCTTTCCCAGCCCCTTTCGGCCCTATCTTGTTGCTGATGTTGCGGTTTCTTTTGTGCCGCCTTTTGGAAACTACCCACATTTATAGTGTTGTGGCCGAGGCTTTTTCCTCTTTTCCTCAGCTGGTTGTCAACGCCAGCCGCAGCCCCAAGTTTTCCCTACATTTTCCTCGGGTGCGGGTGGTTTCCCCCTTCTTTTTCCTTTCTAGTCTTTTTTTAACTTTTTTTCGCATTCGCATCCCTTTGGCTTATTTTACTTTGACTGACTCGCTCGCCCCGGAGTCTCAATGTTTGGAGTGCACTTTGGCCGGCAACTTGAAATGAATCTAATAACTTGGCCCACACACACACACATACCCACAGATGGACGCACAAAAACAATGGCCAGCTTTTTTAGGGGGTGGACTGAGGGGGGAAGAAGAAAAGCTTGTTGAAAAGCGGATTTTGTTTTGCAAGTTGCTCGAGTGCTTCGGCGGTTTCTTTTCCACTTTTCCGCATTGTTCGCCCCGGCAATTCAAATATCTTAGTTGAGGAATTTCCCAGACCAAGCCGAACGAGGGAACCAACGAACGAGTTATAAGTTTGCTGGCTGCCAATGTTAACAGCTCTATTAGTTCAATTTATTTGTCTGGCGATGCGAAGGGAAAACAACAATTTTCCGCCTGCGCCTGCCACGGCGACAAAAGCGGTGCGAGGAATTCGGAATTCGACTTGATTGTGTTTGCAATTTCATAAAATAACAATTCGCCAGCCAGCGTCTTGGCATCCTTCATCCTTGTTATTGGCGCCCTGATTGCCGCCGGTGGTTGTCGCTTTTCCTGGCTTTTCCGGAGCTGCTTCTGCTGGATTTTTCGGGGGATGGGAACGGGAATGGAAAGGAATGCGTTCCTCGTAAATAGCTGGCAAGGTGTGGGCCCGGCATGTGACGCCAACCCATCCCGGGAGCCGAGAGAGAAGTCTGTCCCGGTGTTCCCACTCCCGGAAAATTCACTCTTCGCTCCTGGGGCATGCCAAATTCAATTCACACAAAATACCCGTAATTCAACACCCCACGGATGGAGATGAATGCCACTCCACTGACTGATTGCTTTTGCCTCCAAAACAAACTCCCCCAGGGCGCATTGAAATGAGTTAAACCAAAGGCGACGGGCGGCGGCTGCTGCCAGCTCCTCAAGCTCCTCGAGCTCCTCAAGTTTTCCTCGGTTCTCCCCGAGCTTGGCCCGCTTTCCTTTCGAGTCTGAGATTTCAGCAGCGACATCTCAAGCGACTCGTTGACATATTTGTATTGTATTCAATCGATGAATTTCTGCAGCTTCTTCGCCGCATGGCCCATAAGGGAAAATGACTTATTTTGCTTACGCACACATCGAGCAAGTCCTCGAGCAGCAGGAGCAGCAGCACCAGCTTGCCTTCGTCCTGGCATACCGACATCGAAGCATCCTTCGCCGGAGTTGATTGCTCTCTCGCTCTCTTTCTTCTGGCTTTCCCCCGCTTTTCTTTGACTTTACACGGAAACTAATTTTATGTTTTATGAAGATCGATTCGAATGGTTTTCAGTTAAAAAAAAAAAATACTTCAAATTGTAGTAAAGGAATTTGGTTGAGATTTTCATTTTCCTAGCTTGAGAATGCATCAATTTTATACAGAAATGTCTGGATAGGAACCTAGATCTTTAGAAACTTGAAAATTCCAGCAATTTATAATTAGTATCAGTTGGGAAAAAAACATCAATAAGTGCAGTGAATGTTTATACAATATAATTTCCTTCCTTGTTGCTTTTCATTTGACTTTTTGTACCCTTTTTGGGCTAAAATTTATCACATTTCTTCACGTGTATGCATTGACATTCGTCCTGTTTCGGCTCCTGCTCCGCTTTTCCAGCAGAAAAGTTTGCGCTACACATTTTTTACTTGGCTGACTGTCGACATTCGCGTTGATATTAAAATTTTAATAAACCCCAGCACGTTGACTGGGGGAATCTTCAGCTGGTCCTGCTCCTGCTGGCGCTCCTGCTGGTGCTCCTGCTGCTTTTCCTCCTTTTCAGGGACTCCTTCGCCAGGCATTTCCCCTTCAGCCTCCCGTGGCCGCTCTTCTCGCTTTTCCCAGCTTGTTGCACTTGACGGAAACGCGTCAGTTGGGCGCGCTCTTTCGCTTTTCCCCCTCGAGTTCCCAATTGGTTTGGCACAACGCACATTTTCATGCGGCGACATGAAAAACGAAAATGCCATAATGCTGGAATTGCCATATATACACACTTGGGTCCCAGCTGGCTGACAGCAATGATTTCTTTTGCCCTCGCGTGGAACATGTTGATAAATCAAATCCCAGCCAACTCAATGCCAATGCCAATTTGGTTGACAATTGCTTTTTTCGCTCCGCTTTGCTTTGGTTTGGTTTGGGCCTGGGTCGGGCTTTGGCTTTTCCCCGACAGCTAATTGTTGAGGGAGAGGGGGACACGTTTTTGTTGTCGGCTTGGGAGAGAAATATTTTCATTTTGCAACAAACTAGGGCCGGCAACTTTAAGCCCCTTTCAAAAAAGGCAACTAGCAACTGGCCAAAGCTGGCTTCTATGCCAGTCGAAAGCCAGACATTTGTAATCCATGTGGCTGTCTCCGGAATTGGCTTTGCGGCATCGGACAATTCACAAAAAGGCCGGAGTGAAACCTTAAGCGCGTTGCCCGAAATGAAATCAAATAAAATAGTTAGTAAATAATAAAACAGTTGAGCAGTGGATTCGGGTAGTCGAGGACTCGAGAGTTCGGGCTTCGGGGACTTTCGAGGGGATGTGGGCAGGGACGTTTAGTGCCGCTTTTCGCCGCTTTTATGGCCAACGGCAATAGACGAAAATTTTATTATAGAAAACGTCTTTGGGCTTTGAGCCCGTGGCAGTCAACAAACCATTAAACTCAAGTGTTTACCACAAGCCCAAGTCACTAGACACAAATCTAAAATGGCAGTTAGACAACTCGAGCGATGTGGGACAGCAGCTAATGTGGTTACGAGGATGGCTCTGCCGCTCTTAGGTGAGCCGGAGGAGTCCTATCAGTGCTCGTAGTCCTCCCAGTCCTCGATTTTGGGCCAAAGTGCTGAGAGCTGAGCCATTTTGGGCGAATGATGGCTGCGAATTTATTGCCAGAACGATGAGAGGAACTCAGTTTAAACTGAGCTAGGGCGAATTATTTGAAGGGCTCTCAATTCAGACAATCGTGTTATTTGGGTTTTAGGAATCTTCTTCAGGGTATAAATTTTCAGTAAACTTTAGTTTAAGATAGGGAGGAAAATTCTGAGATTTTCTAATTAGAAATAAGTCATCATTTATAGAACCCCGGTTCTAAAAGCGTTAGATAAATTCTAGAAACATTTTTATTAATGGGTAAAAAATATCAAAATATCAAATAGATGATTCAATAAATAAGAACTCTTGATATTTCTTCAACCTTGATTATTATTAGAAAATGTTTTGCTTTTAGAAAAAAACCTATTAAACAATTAGTTTTTTTATTCGAACAGGATTCTACGAAGTTTTATTTTCTTCTTTTAATATCTTAACGATATGTCGGAAAATATCATGTATTTTTTAGATATATATAGAGATACAGCAGGATATCCATCAATTTCGCTTTCCCAGCTCAAATAAAGCCATATTCCCGCGGCCTATTGAAACATTCATCAAGAAAAGTTGTTGGCAGCACGGACTCCTCATCAGAACTTCTAACCAAGTCTAAACCGCACTATAAATATATTTCAACTTATTTATGACCACTTTTCGATGAGGGTTTATTCGCGTTTACAGCCGGGTTATAAAATTTATGAGCACCCGGGCCAGAGGTCGAGGGTCGAGGATCGAGTCGAGTCGAAGCGGGAGGGAGACACGCGAATTCCGATGCCGCGTTTATTTTCCTGGTGCGTAATTATTTTTATGACATTTTTTCCTGCCTTTTTTAGCAGAGGTGTGGGTTAGATAGACGGAGCACGGCCAGGAGCACGAGCACGAGCATTGGCTGGGAGCAGCAGGAGCAGGAGCTATATGGCCGGGGTCCTTTTGTCCGGCGACCGTGTTGAAGTGTTGGCGTTTGCCAAACAAATTAAAAGCAAATTATAACGAAGCAACGAAAATGAAACGAACGAAACGAAACGAAACGATATTATCAGGCAGCAAGGACACAAACTAAATTTTAGAGTCCTGCCGGAGGATTCTCCCCACGCTGGTGCGCTGCCGCTGCCGGCTTTGCCCGCTGATGATGGTCGTTGGAATTTTAATTTCTGTGTTGTGCTTTTCACTCGGGCAATGCCACTTAAAGCGATTTACTTGCAAATCTTGGTAATGGATGGCAGGCAAGGTGAGAAACGTGCCCGAGGACCAGAAGTCCTGCGGAGGGTGCGAAACGTGCCTGACGTTGGACATAAATTAATTTATTGCGTGCGCGCCTGGCCAAGAAAAACAAAAAACAAAAAAAAAAACGAGAACAGAACAGAAAAAATGGGGAAAAGCGCTAAGAACAAAAAACTCAAGAAGGAAAACAAAAACAAACGGCGCGATTCGTTGAATTGTTTGAGCTGCCAGCATAAAAATAATTCATTGCATACTTCTTCTTTGGGGAACGAGGCCCAAAACTTTCATTAAATAGCATTAATAATTAAGAGATGAGGGTGGCATTTAGGGGGATATTTAGATATTTAGGGGCCATATAATGACCTTCTGAGCTGGAATTGCGTTAAATATTATGCGTATTTATCATGTTATGTGAATAAAAAAGAGCAGGAGAGTGTGAGAGTATTTTAATTGGAGATATTAGCTTAAAAAAGCTTAATTAGAGTGTAGAAATTAAGGAAATATTGCAATTATTGTATTCTTTTTAGAATTGGAATTTAATACTGTTTGATTTAAATCTAACTAGCTTTTTTTATCAGGCTAACTTGCAAAGACTTCAAAGATAGGGTATAAACATATTCAAACTATCTACAAAAACACTCATATAGAAATGCTTCTGCGTTTTCTAAATATTTCCTTTCCTTTAAATATAAACATAGATTTCTCTTAAAAAATATTTTTTTAAACTATGCTTTACCTTTTGTAATGTATTCACAGGTGTCTGGTTGACTTGGCAAGGAAAGTCCAGTCTTAAACTAATATTTAAATTTATAAAAATTAAGTTACAGTAAATGCAACATGTTTAACTTCAATCAATCATTTTTGTCCTACTTTTTCAATGAAAATTCAATTAGAAATAAATTATCCTCCTTATTTTTTTTAGATACCACTATGAAGCTATTATTTTCGACTTATTTACTATACACCTAACAAAAGGTGCCTTAAAGAATCTCTCAGGTATTTAGGTATTGAAAGCAACTTACAACTAGCTTCTTTGTTGGAATTGTGGCGGCTGCTGTCGTCGACAGCGGCGTAAACGTCGACTGCGGCGGCGGCGGCGGCGGCGCTGCGACGGCTGTCACGGGCGGACTAATCGCTTTAATTGTCGCCTGCGGAAGCGGCGGCTGCTGAAATAATTCCGCTGGCTGCTTCACGTAGAACAGATTTACTCCAAAGTGTGAAATCTTGATGGGTTTTATAGCAACACCTTCGACAGGAAATGTGGTTGTGTGGGCCGACTTAGCTGCGTCGGCTCTAAGGGGGCTAAGATCGGCTGTCTGGGCTGATCTTGGCTATATGCACGGCTCTCTATGTATCTGCTGTGGCGGCTGCGGATGCGGATTTTCGGATTTTCGGATTTCCCTGTTTTGTTCGTCGGTTCACAACTGTTTGAGAAGCTCTTTGGGTTTTGGGTTTAGTTTTGTTGATTTGTTATCGTTATTTTGTTCGATTTGTGGGTACTCCTCTCGGGAAATACTCGGGAAATCTGTATTTTAAACACTACTAAAGCTCAACGGTTGACAGCGCGACAAATGTCCTGCTCCTGTTTTGGATTTTGTTTGGGGATTGTTGTTGTGTTGATTGCACTTGAACGCGTTGTGTTGGATTACCAAAAAACTCACGGTGACAAAAATCTCAGGACGCGATTGCCGCGAGTGTCCTTTAGCGACTTTTGACTGGCTTTTCGGGCTGATATTCGACTTGCAGGACTTAATTCCTCTCGACTCGACTCGACTTTTGGGTCTTCCTGGGCTGTCGGCTGCTTGGTTGTTTGGTTGTAGATTTTGTTGGTTTCACACTAGGCTACTTGCACGGTTTATTTTGCTGAGGAACAGAACGCAACGACTGCTGGACTCGCTTGTCTGATAACGACTGAAGGACTCTCGCGAATTGCGTAGGATTTTTAGCAACAGCCAAACGCAGCGGGATTCTCTTCCTCTACCGTGCCGTGCCGTGCCGGAGCTTCTCTGCCGCCGTCGCCGTCGCAGTCGCCGTTGCTGGTTGTCGTTGTTTTCACCGCCGCCGCCGCCGCTGCCGCTTCTCCGTCGGCGGGCGGCCGGCGCAGAAGCATTACAACAGCGGAAGTGGCTAACAGCGTCAGAGAGAGAGTGCGAGGAGGAGAGCGAGAGCGAGCGAGCAGGACAATGGGCCCCAGGAATTGGGGAAGCCAAAGGGGGACTGACGGACCGAGAGAGAGAGAGAGCTGCTGAGAGCGAGAGCGAGCGCCGGATGCACACCCCCACTCTGCTCTTCCGGAAGCTCAGTTAACTGTTAGCCCGCATAAGCTGCCGCCAGGGTTGTCGAGTCTGTTAAATATTTGCCAGGAAAACCGGCTGTGGAAATAGCAGTTAAAAATCGTACAAGTGGAGAGTGGGAGAGAATAATCCCTCTGAAAAGAATTCCAACTACGGGAAGAAATTCCTTTAGATTGGTTTTTAAATCACATTGAGTATGACACTCTATTATATATACATTTTTAATTGGGAAATTTTTTTATTTGCTTGAGAAGTTATTTAATATACCTATATATTGCGTTAGTCAATAAATATAATTAATAATTCAATAGAAAATATATTGGATCAGTATCGGGTTCCTGATTAGGATTATCTTCAATGATTTTATACAAATGTTTACTCAGAAAAATAATCACATTTTAGTTCGAATCTAGTAACGCAGTGAAGGAGTAATTTTTTACCCGATAAACTCATGTGCATCAGCAGCCGAAACAATTTAGTCAGGTCCACAACAAAAAAAAGGTTCGGTAACTTTACCCAATAAAGCCCCTCTCTTTCGCTTTTACTAAAAGTATGAGACGTTATGGAAATCTAGTCAAAATTAACAAAGAATATTTTTCAATACGAAGTTTAGCAAGGAAGAAAGCTAACTTCGGTACGCCGAAGTTTGTATATCCTTGCATTTTACAATTGGATCATTATGAATTAATAAAATGTCATCAAATTAAAAGTACAACTAACAGGAATTATATACAACATTTATACATAAAACATTGAACATTTGAATATTTACGTATACGTAATATTCCTATGGCAGCTATATGAGGAAGTAGTTTGCATATAATCGGACAGACGGACGGACAAACGGACAGACTAAAATAATAATACCCTCCAAGGGTATAAACAGAAAAACAGTTTTACCCGGGATTTAAATACCGAATACTTAATATTTTTAGTATTATATATATATTGAATATTATCTATTTATAGATTATTTCTAAAATAATGTATTAAAAAGTGCATTTTTTATTCTTACTATAAAATTTTATATTGTTGTCGATCACATTAATATGCTTTCTACAACTGCTAAGTTTGGGTAATAAAAATCCCACCTTAATTATAAATATACCTGCGGAAATCTCAATACTACTTTCCTCAATGCAACAAATTCCGTAGTGATTCCTGGCTTTAGGCCATTACATTTACTGCCCTACCACCTGCTCCTAAGCCAGTAACGGCCTGCCAACAATGTTGCAATCGAAAACAAACAAACAAAAATCTTTGACATTCACCAAACATTCACTTTCAGCAGCAGGAGAAGTAAGTTAACAGCGAGAGAGGGAGACTCTCGCTCTCGTATTACTGCAACTGCGACTGAGAGCAAGGATATCGAGAGACGGAAATGTCAGAGTCGTTTCACAGAGCGGGAGAGAAAGCGGAAGACAGAGAGAGAGAGAGCAAAAGCGAGAGAGAGCTCGGTGCTCCACGCGCGTCATTGTTGCACCTTTATGTTTGTTTTCGTGGGTGGCCCGCAACTCGCTGGAGCAAGGGAGACCGGAGTCGAAGGGACGACCGAACGGAGCCAGGACCTAAAAGAGGGAAGTGCCGAGGACGAGCAGAGAGCAATGGGGAATGGGGAGAAGAGTCCTGGCAATGGCGCAAACAAACAACAATAGCGATTCCAGTCGGCAGAGTGTCCATGTAACCTCTGCAGAGGGTGTCGCTGATGTCCCGATGATGACGACGATGACGACGAAGGGCTACGGAAAGGATAATGCCCATGTTTCCAGGTGAGACCTAACCTTTTGACTAGCATTTGTCAAGGGAAAATGTAGAGGTAAGTATCCCAAGAAATGGAATATGAATGTGCCTAAGTTGTATTATTATTATTAATTTACTTTCTCATCATATTTTAAAATAATAATAATTAAACTAATACTTTAAGTAGTTAATAAATATGATGATTAAATTAACTACTTCTTAAAATGTTGTAGTTTAAATTAATTTAAGTAACTTGATATAGCAATGTTGTGTTTCTTCCTTTGCTTCTTTTTCTTGTTTAATGTACAGTACCTCACTACATATTTAATAATAATTAATTATGTATAATATTACTTTTTTTTTTAATCCCTAAAATCGTATTGACATGATCAGGCTGCATTAATGCCATACAACCATCCTTATAATCACGATAATGTAACCCCTTATCTATCCTCAAAATAATAATCCTTGACAGCAACTTGTAACGCCATCATAGAAATCGTGAATGAGTGAGCGAACATCAAAGACATCACTTAGATGCCCACTCATTACGGGCTTTATCACGAGAGCGTTCATCATCAGTGGGCCGTATCTGCATCATCGTAATCATCATCCTCGTCGCCATCATCGTCGTCATCATCATCGCCATCGGAGCAGCAGTAGTCATCGTTCCCGTTCTCCTCCATTGTTGTTCGTCGTCGTGTGTCCCGTGTCTCGTGTCTCGTGCGTTGGTGAAAGTGTCAACTTGACATTGCCTGGAGTGCACGCGCCACCGCTCTCTCGCACACTGACACACACACACACGGCCGTATGGCTGCGATGCTCTCCAGGATACGTATGTGTGTGCATATCCTTACAATCCGCTTGCGTCAAATATTTTGTTGGCCCCGGGGCAATTGTTGTTGCTGTTGCTCCTCGCTGACATGCGAATAATGCTCGCAGCTGGGAAATTTGCTCAAGCCGAAAAAGGACTCGCGAGAGGCAGGAAATTTGAGAGCGACGCTCTCTCTCTCTCTCTCGCGGCGCAGGCTCCCTGATTGGATTTCCCCTTGGCTCGGCAGCGCAGTCGGCGACGACAGAGGCTGCTGCCATGGCAGCTTTATCAGTGCCATGAAATGTTGTTCCCGGAAAATAACCCAAAGGAAATGCTCTGCACACACACACATGCACATCCGCGTAAGGACTCACACGAGTGTGTGTGTAGGAGCAGCAGCAGCAGCAATAACTGTGTACATGTAAATCCTGGTTTGTTTCATTTGCCGATTTGGAGCACCAGCCTCCTCCGTCTCCCCTCCTGGCACCGCGCTCATCCGATCTCCCTCCGTCGCCGAAAAGCCCGCCGGCACTAACTTTGTACGCTTGATGATGATAATAATGTTGCCCCTTGCCAGTCACACCGAGGGAAAATATCACCCGAATTGGGTAATCAATTGGAGGACTCTTCTAAGCAGCAAAAAAAGTAGTTATGGTGGGTCTTCTGAGCATGCAGAGTCCATTAAAAGGGTGCTAAATACGAATCAGGTATTTAAATTGCTCGGCTAGGTTAGTTTTTCAAGAATAAGAATTGGGGTTTAAGATCTATACATTCTTTCATTATTCATTCTATTAAATCTTTGCAAGATCCTTTTAATTAGCCCTAAACTGAGCTTTAGTCTGTCAGATTTCTATTAACCATGGATTTTTGGGGATTTTATATCAATTAAATGATGTTTCCAATTTATTTTGAAATCTTTTTAGATTAGAAACATAATACTTTCTAACTTCAATACTTTTCATGTTCAAAAGCTTGAATACCATATTTCAAAGTCTTAACGATTTATTCTTTATAAGAATACATTTCAATTCATTTTTTAGATAGGTTTCTCCATTAATTAAAACTAACCCAAACCTGAAAGGACCTGTTAGATGTCCTGTCTTAGGCAAATCAACAAGTTTTTAACTTAACCACCTGTAAAATGAACTGTGCCAACTTTATTTATAGGTTCTCCTAAAAATCAGCAGAATCGTTTCCTAAATATACGTAGTTTAGAGATTGGTTTTAAATATTTAAGATTATTAATTTGGCCATGTGCCAGAACTTTTTTATAGCAGTGCATTCAAACCGAATCGAACCCAATCCCAATCGCAAACTCAAACCCAGACCCAGGACCGAGCCTCGCCCCCAAAAACCCCTGCCAAACCAATCCAATCGCACGGCCACACCAGACATCGTCTATGGAAATTCGCATGCCGATTTTCGAGCGATTGCAATTGATTTGTAATGTATTTCATTGTTGTGTGTGTGTGTGTGTGTGAGTGTGCAGGATCTGATGGGGGACAAAAAGCAGGGCAGCGACGGAGCGGAGGTATAAAATTTGTATTGATTATTTCTATTGCCTTTGTTCGCCGGTCGTCGCTTTTGTTCGCCATCTAATGATAGCTATGGGGGCATTAAAAATGTCATACACAATAGTTTTTCCTTCTTTTCCATTCCGGCCTGCAACAACTAGCCGAAAGTAGATAGGGAGCAGGACTTTAAGACCGCAGAACGACCAGTGGATAGAGCGGACCGAGTGGCAGGTGGGGCAGGGTTCAACAGGGTGCAGGGCGCGGGGATAAATTGTAAACTTGGCCGCATAACGCCGCCAGGACACGCAGCAAAAGTGGCAGTGGGAAAATGTCTGCGGAGAGGCGGCTATCGGCTGGGGAATTGGCATGTGTACAAGTCAATTATGGGTCAAAATCCACACAGGAGTTGAGGCGAATCGACTCAAGCTGAACTGAGCCGAGTGGCAAACACTTGAAGATGACGCCAATGCCAATGCCAATGCCGTTGCCGTAGCCGTTGCTTTTCTTTGCTTTCCTAGGATTTTCTTTTTGGCGTTTCCTTTTGGCTTTTCAGCGCAGCTCAACGCACAATTTTATGAGTTTTTGGCTGCGCTCTCTTTTTTATGCCCAGCAAAGCGTTGAGACTGCGAGGGTATATAAGGTGTATTTCGACCCCACATCATGGCTAATTCCACAATTTGGTTACTTTGTAAGTCGTTTTTCCACTATTTAAGGGATTTTTATGTCCAATTATGGGTTTATAGCTAAGACAGAGGGCTAGAAAAATATTCATTTAAAAGTTGTATATCAATGTACTTCTAAATTTATCCAAGCAATGAAGATCAGAGGGATTAGAAACACTTGAAAATATTACTAAATAGATTTAAGAGCTTAAAGATATTATAGATATGTTTAGGTACAGATAAATGTAGCAACTATTAAAGGATTTCATTAATTTTACTTGGTTTTTTTTTTAAGTTTCCTTCTTCCCCACATCATAGTTAGCATTCTCAATTCCTTTATTTACACAACCTCACATCGATTTTTACTTATATATGGCTATTGAGATTGACGGGAATGGTACTACCGGGTATCATGGATTCGTGGAAATCAAGAAATATAATACAATTCTTAATTTCGTTTCTTTCTCCGCCTTTGGAGTTTGTATGGATGGATGCATGATGTGTGCGAGATGAAAGGGGGCAAGACTCGGGACCAAGAAGCCGGGGTAAGCTGAGGCGGCAGCCATTGGCCATTGCAAATGAAACATGTTTGGCTTTATCGCATTTATTGACGACTCCGCTGGGACGTTTTGCTTGCCTTTTTCCACCGCCTCCGAAGCCAGATCAAACAATGCCACTTGGGAGGCACTGCTGGGAGGTAGGGGTAGCGAGGCTGCTGGGGCTGGGATTCCCCACTCAAATTGCGCTATCGAGCAGCTCCAAACAGACTTATAAAAACATTATTTTATGTCCATGTGAGTGTGCAAGGAGGGAGAGTTAAGCAGCGGGCGGAGGCAGGGGCAAGGCGGAAGGAGGAAGGAGGACGAACTAAAATCACTTAGAAAAGCAGTCATAGATAAACAAGGAGAAATGATGAATGCCAACGGAATCAATATGCTGCTCAAGCTGAATTTCACGCTGATATTGATTCAAAAATCGCATATGTAATGAGGTTCGAGGTTTGAGCTTCTGCGTTCCTATAGAAACTGAACGGAATCTTAAACTATCTGAAGTCTGTACTTATAAATTCTATGGCACCTTGAAATGTAAGTATGTACCTTGTTTCGTCTTTAATATATTCCTCGGTTTGGCCACTTAAAATATGAATAAGTTATGCCCCAGGACTCTGTGGGAAATCCTCCACTGGAAGTCCGGTCACATTTAAGCAATTCTGCTTGTTAAAAGCTTACGCCGCGCACTTGGCTTTAAACCACGCAGCAAATGCCACTTCATTCGGCTGATATTTGTGGCCAGAAGCGGCACACACAAACACACACACCAATAGACGTACACACTGGCAGAAAAACAGCAAAATCACACACATCCTTTTGCCATCAATTCTCTAAGCAACAAACAAACACACGCACAAGCCGGGCTAAAATGGAGAGAGATGCCGCAACACGCAAAGCTCTTTTCACTACAAAACGGAAGTACATAGAACCAGGAAAACTGCGGGGAAATTCTGTGGGGGAAAGGCAGGCCGCACACTCGCACAAGCTTAGAGAAAAATACTGTGGCAAAAACTACTACAGCACACAATCGCAGGAAGGGTGGCCGAGCGGAGGAGCGGGGGCGAGTAGCTGCTGGAAACAGGAGAGCACAAGATATTCATTCTATCGTAAAATAGGTGAGCCATGTGTGTGTGGTGTGCGAGTGTGGAAAAAACAAGCGCCAACGCTCTGGTCAACGGATAACAAAGCATAAATAATAACGACAGCCACGCTGGGAGGGAGGCTGGGCCGAGAGTGAAGAATCGGGGGAATATATACGAGTCTATATACGGGTATCTGGCGTGTGGCGCCCCAGGGCACAGGCACCTTCGGATCGCCGGAGATCTCCATTGAACCAAAATGGAGCAGGGAAAATACTGTCCTCTGCCAGTGGTTTTCTCTAAGAGATTTGCCATACAAAAATACATTTAATTTACAACAGAAACCTCTGAGATTTAAATTATATTTATCTAACAATACCTTCGTATTACCGAAGATCTCCGTAGAACATAAATGGTACAGGGAAAATATAGTCCTCTGCCAGAGGTTTTCGCTGAGAGACTTGTAATTTAGAAATACATTTAATTTATAACAGAAACCTAAGAGATTCTAATTATATTTACTTAAAAATACCGTCAGATTACCATTAAACATAAATGGAGCAGGGAAAATACAGTCCTTTGCCAGAAACAAAAAAAGAGAAAAAAAGAAACAAATAAGAAAGAAATACATTTAATTTATAACAGAAACCTCTGAAATTTTAATTCGATTTACTTAAAAACCCCAAGTAAAGGGTGAATCGAAATATTTAATAAATGCACTAAAACACGTCTTAATATTTAATATATCAATTTCTACCTCTTTAAAATAGTTCCCACCTTTGTTAGCTCTCATTAAACACCTTTCTACAGATATTAAATACTCTTGAAAGTCCATAAAGGTAAATGTGTACCAATAAGTACAGCAAATCAAGTGAAAGCCGACAGAAAATGGGTTAAAGATCGCTTTTATTCATCAGCTAAATATTCCCAGAACCGATTCGCATTCAATTGAAATGGAAAACGCTTTCGGCTCCGGCTCTGGTCCGGCTTGGCTTCCTGGAATATCCTTAATCGCCATGTCCTATCGGTTTCCTGTGAGCCAGAACAAAAACAACCAGAAATCAGACCGGACAAGAGCCGAAAACTGGTGGCCGAGGCCAAGGGGCAAGGGGGAAGGTGGCGTAAATCCCCACTGGATGGAGAATAATGTGAATGTGAACGCGCATATAACTCATTTATTTATTTACTATACTATACGTATTTATACATATATATATATATACGGGGAGTCAGGGGCCAAAGTTGTGGTGGAGCACAAGGAAGAAAACAAAATTTTCGGTGAATTTATAAATACGAGAAACGAGTATATGTGGGCTTTAAAGGGGGAGAACAGCTTCAAATTCTCGATAAATATACTTCTGTGTTTATGTGGGGGAATTTCCTAGTACACCGAAAAGAAATGTTTGAACAAAATGATTAATAAATATAATTAATAGTAAATAATACATTATAAAAACGTAGTTCTTTTTTATAATTCTCCTGCTTCTTCAAGGAGTTAATGAAGTTTTTCCTCCTTTTTAATGAGTTTCTTCCTGTTTTAAATACTAGTTAAATTTAATCCTAGCTACTGGCTATTTCTGTAAGTGTAATTGTGAGCTTGCGTGCACTGAGGCTTGCGTTTGATTTAATAGTTTATTAAGATACGCGCTCCAAGTGCAGATTACGGCAGGCGAATTTGCTTTGTGGTTCCCCCTGGAAACCTTAGCCCCAGCGCCGAGTAACCACCCACAGAACCACCCCTCCTCGCACTATTACCGCCCCGCCGAAACCCTCGGCAAGACACTTAAATGCGACGACCACTGGATTTTGGCTGTGGTTTATGGGCTTGAGCTGGGGCATAAATAGATTTCGGGTTTCTCGCTTTGAAAGGCAGCGAGGAATCAGGAGCGGGAATCAGGAGCGGGAGAAACATGAGTTTCTGCACTAACCGGCGAGTGGGATTGGTGCACAAATATTTCCCGGTCGTGAAGCTGCTGAAATCGATGCACGAATAAAATCCAATTGAGCGGGCACTTAATCACTCGATTTGTGAATGCATTTACCCCGCCGTTTAGTATTTACCGCTGTATTTATTTTGGTATTTACGCAGTGTTTATCACAGCGCGCTAAGTATTTATTTTCATATTTATCTCATTGCTCGGCGCAGTTATTGCTTCATTTTCATTGCCAATTTGTTGCGCGCCGAGGCACGGGCCCGAGCAATGGCAGGGGCTCATTTAAAAGGCCCATAAATTAATATTTTCACGCTTTAAATGCCACAACAGGATACGCTCACCGGGAGCGGGAGCACATATTATACACATTATGGGTCTGTATGTGTCTGCCCGCTAGACGATTAAAATGGCTGTTAATGACAAGTGAACGTTATAAATTACAGCAATGAAGAAATTCTTTTTTTCTGCTTTTTCCCCCCACGAAGGGGATGGTTTTCCTCGGCCCAGAAGGAGCAGCAGGATGATGATGATGATGATGAGGCTGCTGATGCGCAGGGCAGATGGGTGATGGGTTGGATGTATCTGGCGGAGACACTGAAGTCTGCCTAATTATTTAAGATCAAGCGGCTGGGAAATGCCAATGCCAATGCTATGCTCCTCTGTTTCTGGCAAACAATGGAAATTAAGGCCGAGGAAGCATAGACAAAGTCACAGCCCGGGCCCCGATCTAATGATGTTGTCTTGGCCTGCTCTACGCCCCGATGTTATTAATGATGCCCCATATGACACACACTCGCACACCCGTCTACACCTTCAGCGACCTCCGACTGAGCTGGCGTTTTTGGTATCGTTGCCTTTAAATTACGTATACGCAATATTTGCTGCCGCGCCAAGAGAGCTCGCTGCACTGAGGGAAAAGTTGCAGCCCCATTTTCTTGTATTTCTCAAATAAGCAAACTTGAAACTAAACTTTGGAGTATATTAAAATGATTATAACAAAATTCACACTTTCGAGCAGCTATTTAAAATTATTTTAGAACTAAACTTAAATAACTATTTTCCCGAGTGCAGCTTTTCGCTCTTACCACCGCTCCTCTTCCCCTCTTGTTTAGGCAGATGTCGGATGTGGTGGATGGCTGAGGGGGTGGAGCTACACGCGGGGTGCTGGATGGGGTTTCCAGTGAGCGATTGAACCAGCAAACAGCAACAACAACAAAAGCAGCAACGGCAGCAGGAGCAGCAGCAACGGCAATAAGGATGATGACGAGGACGCCAGGACACGGTGAAATCAATGTGTGTGATTTGCCAATTATGTGGGTTATACTGCCAGCGTTTTGGGTGTGTGTATCACCGGGTGTACCAGAGAGGGTGTGCGGGTGAGTGTGCGCGCCTTGTCATTACCGCTGTTTCCATTTCCGGCAGACAGGCGAGGCTTCGATGTCAATTTCATAAGCAATTTACGCAGACAGGGGCGCAGGAGCGGGGCATTCGTTAGGGGAGCAGCAGGTTTCGGGTGAATCCCATTCGATTTGCCAACTGTTGAGGCCCAACAAATACGGAAAAAATACATACATATATATCGCGCATTTGGGGGGCCGGGAAATTGAGTAGACCCCTAATTAACCAATTTTCCAATCGACACAGAGGGAGATCGGGAAAAATTCACACGTTCCAGAAGGGCCCTGGCCCACTCGGGCTTGTCCTAATTATTGTCCTGCCATAAACAACAAAAGGACCCCGAAGTAATGGCCGCTATAATTCACAGTTACTTATTGTTTATCTGTTCGTTTGCCCCGGCTCAATGTGGGCCATAATTTAACTGGCCGAATCTTTCGGCTGCTCCCCTTGGCTTGCTTCGATTTTACGGCCTTCTGGCAAGGGAGTCCTTGCGCCCAACACCCCCATCTCTCTCACTCTCTCTCTCCCGCCCTCTCTCTGTGATTTAAATGATGCGAATTAATTTGGAGAATTTTCAACTCCCCCGACTTGCTGCAACCTGTGCAACAATGGCAGGGATAACTCCCAGCGAAAGGAGCTGCAAACAATTGCCGGCTGGGGGGAGAGAGGGAAAAACAAGGCCAAGGAAAATCTCAGTGCACATAACCGAAAGCCAAAATCGTGGCCATAACTATGTGCGGCTGCAGCCAGAGAGAGCGAGAGCTCTGCCGGAAATGGCAAACAGACAAAAAATAAAAATACAGCAAAAAGTGTATGCGAAAAACAAAAGGAAACACAGCACGGCGCACGGAGCAAAACAATGCAACTCGGGGGCCTTCGATGTGTGTTGAGGGGGGCGAAAACTCGCAGAGCCACAGCAGATTGCATAAAAAATAGTTGAAGAGCCGGACAGGAGCAGCAGCTTCAGCAACAATAAAAACAATAGCCAACCAAGCAGCCACATTGGTGGGAAACATCTCTTTTGGACCAAAAATAAGGGCCGAGGCAGGGTTTTGGGAAAAGGAGGGAGGAGCGTTCGTTCGTTCGGTCGAGTAGGCGAAAGTTTAAACAACTATTTATTATAAAATACAGCTACAACAACAAAATACTCAAATGAAATAAGCTAGGAGAGTGTGTCGAGAGTGCGGCATCTTTGATTACCTGGCAGGGGTCTTAAAGTGCACTCAAAAGAGGCTTTATTATAATTAAAGGAGAACTTACGAAGCAACAGACATGTATTTAAGGAGAATAAATTATGAGGTATTATGAAAGGAATTTATTCAATATTATATGAAGCTATAATCATTAAGAAGTACTTTTCAAAAATCCCTTTGTTGTAACATTCTTGCGATACTTATTGTTTTATATATTTTGAAAGATTTGTATCGCTTAAATTCAATTAATATTTCAAGCTTAAATTTCTTACAAATTGATTTTAATTTCTTCCATTTTTATATTGCCTTTAACTTCGATCCCCCACCTGCGGTCTCTTTCACAGGGTATTAAAACTATTTAACTTATACACATACCCAGGGATAAATTCAAGCAGACAACAGCTGAGCGTGAAGGTGGCATCAGCTTTTTTTGAGACAGCAGGAGGTCCAACCAGAGTAACCAAACCGAACGAAACGAAACGAGACCAGGAGCCACCGATCCGACCAGGCCAGGCCAGACCAGACCAGAGCCATCCAATCCATCCAGCACAGATGAGAGAGCACGAGACACAGTGGGTTAACCATAAAAGGGTTAACAAATTGCGAGAGATTTTTTATATGTTTTATTATTATATCAAAGATATCTTCTTATATCTCCCCCTAGAACTTATTTTCTAGAAGAGAAAAGCTTTAATGCTTCAACTGAGGGTTTAAAACGCAAGATCCTAAGGTGTTTTAGGACCCCATTTGTATTAGAGAACATATTTTAGAACCTCCAACTTCTACAAGGTTACACTATGTACTAAACGCATATTTATTTATACAAAATTCCCTATAAACACCATCAGTTATTAATTAATCCATGTTTGATGGCCTCAAACGCATAAGCCCACTGTGCGTTGGAAAAGCGATGCCGTGAAGCCTCAACAGCCGAGCCAAAGGAGCAACTTTTACGTGAAAATGTTCAAAATTTAATCAAATTAAAGTGAATGCGCCGCAGGCGAACATATTTCGCACGTCGAAGGAGCGGCAGCAGCGAGCGAGAGGCTCGCAGGATGTGCGATGAGGATAACAGGCGGCTGGCTGGCAGCTCTGCGCAAGTTTAATATGTAAATTGTTTTCGCTCGGCCCACTCTGGGGGCTGTTGCTGTTGCTGTTGCCTTCGACATTAAGTGGTTATCATAGCCATTTATGAGGCTGTTAAAAAGTATCTCATTAAACATAAATGGCCGCCCGCTCAACTAGAACCGCACAGATAGACAAAGTATCTATATTGAAACGCGTTGGCCGCTAGCCGGTTAGCCGAAAAAAGCCAAAGCCAAATCCGTATACAAATCCAGAATCCCCGGGATCCGACGGTCGCAGCTGTTTCCAGCGGTTTCTGCATTTGGAAAAGGGGTTTTCCGCCAGCGAAATTTTCCTCGAACTCACAAACACACGGCACACACTCATGTGTACACAGATATTCTATCCGAATTCCGTTTACCTGTCAAACTTTTGCCATTTGTGGCCAACATATTTTGAAGTTGGCCCGCACACACACACACCGACACACAGAGAGCATTCCTGTCAGCCCCATTTCCACCCCTTCTCCTGAATATTCCACCCCACCCCCTTAGCTGAATATTCCACCCCCTTACCCTTGCCATCACCACATTCATACCCTCAGCAATTTCCCAGAGACAGAGCCACGTTTATGCCTAAACTTTGTCAATTATTTGCGGATTTAACATTTGTAGCTGGTGCGGATTTTGATTTTTGATTCGAGTTTAAAAGGCTGGCATTACAACAGCAACAAAAACAAGAGAAACAACAACAGCACTCCGGGTGGGAAGTTCATAAGCTCTGCCATGACACACTTTGGCTACTTGGGAAAAATCAGTTTCAGAGGAGATTCTAATGGAAATTGAATGGAAAATTGAGGGGGCAAAACTTGAATTTGAAGGAAATTAAAATTTATAGATATGTTTTTGTGAATAGGATTTTGATTTCAACAACGAAAACAACAGGAGTCGAGGCAAGAACGAGCTGTGGAAAAAATAACATGACATTTCTAGGCAGACATCTGAAAGGATTCAAATTGAGTCATGAAAAGGAAGGAATATCAAATAAAAAGCAGAATAATTTAAAATATTAAATTAACAACATTTTAAATATGTTTAATTTAATTTTAAGGTATCTTAAATTTTTATTCAAACAATTGTTTACAGTGGATATAGTTCTTATTTAATTTTAGGTGATAAAACACTCTTGTTTTAACACATACCAAGAATTAAAATTAAAGGAAAATATTATAAAACCGTTTTAGTATTAATAAATTAAAAACGAATTAATAAAACAATACAATTATACACAAAATGTCCTGGAAATTAAACCATGTTCAATTTGTAATGTTTTATTTGCATTTCCTCCCCAACGCTTTATACCAGCATCATTAGCGTCATTTTTTATTAATCAATAATTTTTTGCAGAATACTACTTGTGTTCAGTTACCTGTATTTTTATTTTAGCAAACACTTGGAATGTGCATATCAAATAACTATCAATGACGTCCAACTGCTGCCAATTGCAAATGTTGAAGTCTCGCAACAAATTATCAGCACGGCCGTCAGCGGCACCTGTCGTGTCCTTTTGCCCACCCCTCCCAATATATTTAATACCCAAAAATATATATATAGGTATATATCTATCACCCACACAATCTCACCAAAAAAGGAAAACTCAACTTCATTTCTCCCTCGGCCTCAGATACGGACCAAAAGGTATAAAAAAGAAAGAAAGCAGACAACGAAAATTGGCATAGAAAAATCAAAAATAAAATATAAGAATCCAAGAAAGAGAGGGGTGAAGCCCAGCGAGAAAGAGGTAGATATATATACGTACTGTATAGAGATTGAGCCGGAGCAGATGATGTCTGTTGACGTTGAGTTTGATGGCAACACTTGCAATTTTGCAATTTGATTATTTTGGCAAAAGCTAAATAAATATGTATGCAAAGGGGGCAGGCCCAAGGAGGGGTGCCCCTGGCGCGGACCCAGCACCTGGCGACTGCAAGGACCCGGGTCCATCTCGCTCCCACGCACACTCGTTTATTATGCGTGGCCCGGCGAAAGTTTGCAAAGTAATAACGCCGCAAAAGTTCAACTTCAATTGAAATAAATTAATTTCAACATTCGGACTGACAGCGCCAACTAACTGACAATTACACACACTGCAGAGACTCTCAGCGTGCCGCCCGTCGCATAAAATAGTTGAGTAACTATTTTTTGTGTGTGTTTTTTTTCGGGATCCCCAGCTCCTGCTGTTGCTCCTGCTCGACGCTCTATGCTCTCCGCTTTCGCTGTCTTTTGTTGTAAATGTAAAATAATAACGACAAAATTGCACTTTCAACTTTTTGACTTTTTCACATGCCATTGTCTGCAGCAGAAAGTTGAATTAATCGACCCAACCCCTGAACTTTCGCACCCCACGCCCCGGGTCCCGAGGCCCCTGCGAACTGCAGTCAGACGCATACTTCCGACATAGTTTGGCTGCCACGACGACTGTTTCATCTTGATTGATTACATATTTTACAAGTTATTGCACGCGGGGCTCGGATGTTCGGATGTTCGGGGGCAAGGCGAAGGCGGAACCGGAAGCCGGCGAAAAGGGGTGGGAAACACACGTATTTATTAGATTTATGGCCCGGCTTTCATGTTCAGTTCGGTTCGGCTCGGTTATAATGGATTCTGCCAAGTGTATTCACACAACTTTTAATGTATTGGAATTTCTCCGTGTCTCGAATCTTCCCCCCTCTCCCCGGCGGTCTCCAGCTCTCCCTCAGTCGCTGTCGCTGTCTCTGTCTCTGCCTGAAATGCGCCAGCACCGCATCCGTCGCACACCCGAAGGTACTAAAAAAGTAAAACTCATGTCGAAAGCGGTAAGCTGTGGCAATTGACTGAAACTGCCGGTTTAAATTAGAAAAGTTTGCACAATGTAAGTGTACAACTCTGCCCCACACCGCTTTCCCCTCTCTCGCACAGATACCCTCGCACGCTTACACCCACACAGACACTCAGCACACACAGACAGACATATGAGGGGCACATTCGAGCGTGTTAATTTAATGGAAAAAACGATGCCAGGACACACAGCATTTGCCATTGATGGGCCCTCCTCCGCATGAAAAAGATGTCTGCGCCTGGTCAGGAATTTGTCACGGGACCAAATCCACGGGAATGGGCTGGAAAGCATTACTCGTTGGGGAATCTATGACCCGAGCAACAGTTCACATCTAATTTACCTAGAAGTATTTGCAGGACATATCGTGTACAGCGAAACAATACGTTTCCTTTTAAATTGAATTCACAGGCGATTTCAGCAATTTATGGGGAAACTCAATGGAGTGTGGACGTGCGAAACGCCGCAGGAAAATTATTAATTATTTTTCATATGAAAAAGTGCCCGAACTGAATTATTTTTCATTATAAAAAGATAAAGAATCAGGCGGCTTGAGGTCAAGACCGCTTAAAATAATTAAAAGAGCTACAGTCGAGTTTGATCGAGTGTGAAAACCCGGAAAGAGAACTTTTGAGCTTTAAATAAAAATATAAATGCGTTTTTCAGTGGCTCTTAATTACTAATTTATTCATTTTTTCGCTCAGAAGTTTGGTTAAAAATGTTCAACAGCTAAAAAGAAATGGTAATTTAACGACATAAAACTTTTGTTACTCCTTTTTCTTTGTCAGAGAAGAGACTCCCCTTCATAGAAAACTGAATAAATTTCGGCATATACAAAAGGACCTCCACTATATTATGTCGCCCATAACTATTCGCTTCAAGTTGATAAAATAACTCGGTCTAAGCCAGGCCAACGCCGAACCCAATCTATGTATATAATCCACTTATGGCTTATACTCGTGTGACCTGTTCGTGTACGCACCTCAACTCGACATTAAAGGATTTACCCAACTCAACGATTTCGGGACTGGGACTTTTTTGCAGCAACAGCAGCGGCGGCACACACGCACTCCAGAGGAATAAGGCAGCTTCCGTTCCGCTTTTCTTTTGTTCCGAACAAACAGTCATAAATCCTGGCCAAGTTCAAACTATATCTGCTGCCCTGGACCGTTCTGCAAAATTCCTCCCTTTTTTTATGGCGCACTTATATGTGGGACAGGACAGCGTAGCCCAAAAATCCATTTCACTTATTCCCATGCACTTTTATGGCCCTAGTCCGCCAACAATTTTGCACATTAAGAGCGAACTTTTTTACATGACATATGTATGCCAGGCTGCTCCCCTCCCCCCTGGTTACACCACCCCCAGAGGCGCCCCAAAAATATAACTAACACAAATACACATTTCATATTCATGGTGGGGAGCGCTTAAAAAGCGAAGAAATTAACTCCAGCCGAAAGTTCGGGGGAGAGAGCGCAGATCCTGTCGCTGCGACATGTGTAAAAAAGCCGAAGGGAAAGTGCTTCCAGGGGGAGTGGGAAAGGGGGAGTGGAGGAAGGCTGTGAGGAGAGGCCTACTTAGCACTCCCCCCGAATCCCGTCCTGCGGAGAATGTCCCCTTTCCTCCGGCTGCCACACTATTTTCTGCTTAGTCGGCTCATCTGCATTTTATGGTCCAAAAATATCATCATCATTTTTTCGCATTTCATTATGGCACTGTATGCGTGTGTGTGCCAATACACTGAGCGAAAAAGTACACAACGAAAGCAAAACAATAAAAAATGGGTATAGTATACAAATTAGTAAGGATTAATTTAAGAATAAATAATGAGCTGCATATCATTAACACTCAACCTTATGAATACGTTTTCCACAAGTAATTACAAATCTTTCAGTTCGAAAACGAGATCCTAACGAAGATCCTAAAGTCTCTAAAGATAGGCTTAGATTCAGAATCCCAAAAATATAATATATCTGATGAAGAATTATTTTCTATATTTGTACTACTCATTTTCTCGAGTGCCTTGCCCTGCCTGTATTTGTGTCCCAGCGAAAACTTAGCAGCGTCATTTAGTATGCTTCATTTCATTATGTATCTTCCCGTTTTCCCCCCTGAAAATCCCCGGGAAAAACTCCATCCAGAGATGGGAAAAACCCCTGGAAAACCCCCGCCTAACTGCCTACGTCTACGCTCTTTTTTAAAACTCTTAACTTTCGCTGCAACCGCAAGCATTTTGGGCCGCAGTTTGTGGGCAATCCTTCGTTGTGAGCCAGGTCCTTCGTTTTGGTCCTGGCAAACGGTGCGAGAAATTGTCCTCCCTATCATTCTTTCTTCTCCGCTCTTCCCATTCGGTGGAGAGGGGATTCCCATTTTTTTTTTTTTGCTTTTGATGTCGCCTGCAATTTTTTTTGCTAAAGATATCTTTTTTTTGCCATCGCCGTCCTGCGTAGGAAAACTCCTTTGGGTGTCCCTGCCATTTGCCTCGCTCTAAGCCTGCCGCCATCTCGCTCTACAGCCCATTTGCTGTCCCGCTCTGTCAGTCATTTTTTCCTCGTAATTTTCATAAGCAGCCGTTAGACGTTGGATTTATGTTTTTAAACGCCTTTTAATATGCGAGAGGATATTCGCGCGTAGCTGCAGAGATCCCCGGCAAAACACAAAGCCACTCGCAAATGCCGCATAGCCAGCGTCCTAGCCACGCCCCCTGCGAGTCCTTGTCGCCCCGTCTTCCGTTGCCTTCTTTTGGCCCTTAAGCCAAGCCCCCAACCCGACATTTGGGGTCCTTGCAGTGATGCCAAGAAGTTATATTTCAGAAACGGGCTAGCACAATGGGAAAATTAAACAGAAAAACGGGTAATTAATTAATAAAATTAATAATTAAATTGACAAGCTTAGGCTTTGTTTATTATTTAAGGGATTTTTACTAAGCTAGGCTTTGGAAAATAAATTTAAATTTTTTATAATATTTTGTATGCAAACATAAGAAGTGAAATCAATTGGAAAGCAATTCAAGTAAAAACTTATTTAATGTAAAATAAACCTTTCTAGATTAAATATTTTTCATAATTAAGGCCTTCACTTTGGATATTCTTTAATATATTCCAACATCTAAGTCTGGTAATCATTGTGCTTCAAAAAAAAAACACAAATTGCCAACACTGGCTCCTTCTTAGCGGCTGTCTACTTCTTGGTAACGCCGCGCAAATCCAGTGAGAATGCGTTTAAAAAAATATTATAATAATAACATTACGTAAATAATTGTTGGCTGCTGCTCGGGCTGCTCGGGTGGTTCCGAGACTCACTTCCGTGGGGCAGGGGCGTGTTTGGGAGGCACGCGCCCCTGGAATAGCAACGGAAATCAGCTGCGTGTTGATAAGCACGCACATATAGCTCCAAGGAGAGTTGGCAGCAGTTGGAGGGCAAAGGAAGGATCGGGGGGTAGGACTCGGCTCAGTTTCCTTGTCTTATATGAGTGTGTAGGGGTGTAAGGGTGAGTGGGTGGCTGGGTGTGCGGGTGCCATTTGCGTGCGTATTTTGGGTGTGCTTTTGCGGTTGGCTGTTCAGTAGAACTCAGGAAAAAAGTCAAACAAGTCGAAGTTGAAAATACATTTAAAATGGCAAAGTAAAAGTGAAAACAAATGAATATTCCAGCCATAGCTGGGATGATATATATCTTCTTGATAAATCAGAGAAAATATAATAATATAGAAAAGATATTAGAAAATATTGGAAATATAGAAACGTGGCATTCCCTTAAGAGGTCTATGTATTTACCTACTTTCATATATATCGAATGAACTAAGAAATTTCCTGTTTTTTTGTAGATCAGTCAGTATAAAGATTGTACTTTTTATAGTATTCAAGAAACATTCATAGCCCATTTTCTTACACTTAAACCCAAGCTGATTATACTTCAAGGCGTACTAATCAGTTACTTGAGTAGTAAGCAATAATTTAACATTTTTTATGCATAAAACTTTCACATAATTCAATGGATCTTTTCCCCCAATAAAGGGTATATCTCCACGAAAGGGGGACAGAGGAAAAAACCGAAAACAGAGGCACATTTGTAACGCGCTGTCTAACAACAAAATGTGCGTGTGGCTCACGATGGCTGCAGACAGCAGCAGTTCACAGCAGTTTCCCTGGTGCCTTCGCCTTTTTTGCCGAAATTTTGTTGTCATCATCACTTTAAGAGCGGTGGTTTAAGGTGGTTATGTGGGAGGTTTGGGTGTTTGGGTGGTTTGGTGGTTGGGTGGCTACATGGTGTTGGTGCCTCTGTGGAAGCCAAAGCAAGCGACGCCTGTCAGACACAAAGTTATCTTCGCTTCGTCTTGGCAGCCCCTCCAACCTCCGGTGGTTGTTGTTGTCATCTTCCGTTTTTAATTTCATCTGCCATTTACTGCTACTTATGACACATCCTTTTGCAAGGACACCTCGCACCACACCACAACACCCTGTGCTCCCTGAAAATGGGTAATATTTTTTTCGGCTTTTTTGCTATCTTTTTTTTTGGTAGAGTTTTGTTGGTATTTTGCGGCATTTTGCATACTCTTGATTGTGGTAATTAAATTCTGGGCAGGAGTTTGCTTTGATATATGATCGTTTTTTTTTTAAGGAATTTGATTTAATTGTTATTATAATTGACCCCAAAATGTTGTTAATTTTGGTAACGGCATTCATTGAAGGTTTTCTGATTTCCAGAAGGGATTCTGATTTCTTGGTTAAGTTTTTGGAAAAAAAGTGTATGGCCACACTTAGTTAAAAATGTATTGTCATAGCTTCATCATAAGTAAATAGAAACTTATATTAATTATATTTGTATTGAATTAAACGCAAATATCAACGCAATTTTTAAAGTATTCATTGAACTGCAGAATAGGACGCTGTTTGACTGACTGTTATTTTAATTGTTGGTAGGGGTTCATGGTCACACTTAAGTATTAATTCAGTGTCATATCCCCATTATCTTTCAATTTAATCTTTAATGTATAATATTGAAGGAAACTGCATAATCAGATTAGCATGAATACCAACGACTAGTTTTAGATATTTTACCTAATATTCAGGACAGAGTATCACAACTTTCGTTAAAAAAAAAAGCTGTCCGTTCGTTTACTTTTTTGTTTTGGCTTGCAGTTTTTGGTTGAATATTTTTTGTACATATAAAATATATTTTTTCGGTCTTTTCTCCCCGGGTACTTACCTTGGGATGTGCACGGCGCGGAAAAGCTACTTTCGGATCGACCTGCGGGCGAAAGAGAGAAACGGAGAATTATAGAGCGCTTCGATGGGGAATCCGAAAAGGAATCGTATGCTTAATGACATTTAAATGAAAAGAACATTTCGCACAACTCTTCATATTAATAGCCGGGCATAAATCTTGCATAAGCCTGCACTGCACATTAAATGAAATTGCCCCAGGAGGAGGGACCAGGATGGGGGTTCTGGTTGGGTGGCCGGGCGACCTTGGGGGTGGTGTCTGTGCTAGCGGGCGACTTCAAGCTGAGCACGCACGAATTAACGCGTAACAAATTGCCCGGCCAGCGGGCGTAAGGTTCGCGAGCAGGAGAGTGAAGAGCCAACAGCTTCTCTGCCCAATAAGCAGCGTCATTAAAAATAATTAAAAATCATAAAAATTCAATTTTAAGCATTTTTTGCCTGGTCTATCTTTTCAGCTTTTGCTGGTACGTCTCTTTCTCTTCCCTGGCTCCATCCGCTGCGGCTTTCATATTAGTGCAGGGAGACAGCTCGGCTTGACAGCTGAAATATAAAAAATCAGGGACCGCGCACTCGAAGAGGGTGGCACTAAGTCCTGGCAGCTGAAGTGCTGCTGCTGCATTTATCCCGGCTATCTCAAGCCAATGAAGGAGCAGCCAGTGCAAAGTGGGGCTCAAGGAAGCAACGCAATATCCTCTGGCGATAATAATTCGCACATACACATATACACTGCCATGCGGTGCGGTGTGGAAAATCTGTCACAGGATAGGCAGGACATGCGGCTTGCCGTTCGCCGCCCACCGCCTGCCGCTGCCGTGTTGATTTCCTGTTTGCAGGACGAAAAACAAGGGCAGCCGCACGGCGGGAAATTGATTTTTAGATTAAAATTAAAACTAATCAGCGCTGAGTGCCGAAACATTTTGGGAGGATGTTGTCGATGCTTTTGGCCTTTTTGAAATACATCAGGCCGAAAAACCGTAACGAAATGAAATGAATTCGTTTCGTACGGTTTCGTTTCGTTTTTCGTGGCTGTGCAGCCAAACGGAAACAGGAAAATCCATGACCAGCGGAAAGTCAGCAAGACGAAAAATACACAGTAATGATTAATTGGGGTATATTGAAGGTGTCTAAGAATTCTAATCAACATTTTAAATCAAGTAATTTTAAGAGTAGAATAAACTCTTCTTCCCGGATCAACAAGATAATTTCTTAAGAATTTTCATTTATTATTTCTAACCATAAGAATTTCAACAAAGAAGAATTACTTTACACAGAATATATGTCACTTTAAGCTTCTTTTAACCAATATAAATAAAAAGTATGTTTTAACTTAATTATTTCTTGTCTTCATGATTTTTATAATCCTATCAATCTAAGTTTAGTCTCTTTTTTTCCAGTGTCCTGTGTGTATTTTGTTCGCCCCGTATATAGATATAAACATTACACGTATATAAATGCAGTTTGCGAAACAAACAAAATTGTTGGAGGCAGCGGCACAAAAAATTACACATAAATGCTGGCTGCGCATTTTATTTACAGTTGGCAGGCATAAAAGGATGATCGGATGGACATCGGACAAACGGACAAACGGACATGCGGACAACGGACAAACGGAAGGAGCAAACAGCGAAGCTCCACTCAATTAGGCTAATGCCAATGCGGCGTATGCGTAATGCATGCGGAATAGCATTACACAGTTTCCACTGTAGTTGCCGCCAGCTTATCAAATGCGATTTCCACCTGTTTAGAAAATGCGGAAGGAAGGCACTCTCGGAAATGTATTTATGCAGCAGAATGGATAGAGCTCTATGGAGTTGATTAATTAAACGGATAAAAATGTGCCTATTTCCTGAACGAAATCTTAGTAGGAAATTGACTAGCCAAAATGAGATCAAGAAAATGCTTATTAAAAAATTAATTTATTTGCTTTGGCATTATTTGAGCTAGTACAAGTTGTATTATTTAATAAATTAAGTCTTATATTATCTGATCAGTGAATATAAATAAAATAAATTCACCATTCTTGATAATTAGAACATGGTCTCACTTTACTTAATCGAAGCCTGAATACAGTGTCATAGCCACATATTAATTTTTTTCTTTGTTTTACGATGTAGATTTAATTCAGAATCTAAGAATATATAAAAGATTATATTTGTTCTTATTATTGAAAAACGAAAATATTGATTCTAAAATTTATTACTTCTATCTGTTTCTCCTTTTCGAAAGGTCATCTATTTATTACATACAGTCTCATAGCCACATATTAATTTTTTCTTCGATTTACGATTTAGATTTAATTCAGAATCTAACAATAAATAAAAGAAAACTGTTCTTACATCAAAGCATTATAATATTTTTTCTAAATAAAGGAAAATATTAATTCTTAATTTCCTTTCTTGTATCCGTTTTTCCTCTTCAAAGGGTCATCTATTTATAACTTTTTGCAAAGGCTTTAATGAAATTTCTAACTACCGAAATTTCATCAACTGCTCGACATGCTAAAAATTATACATCGCAGCTCATTTGATGTTCGGCAGTCCTGTCACATCAGGTAATTAAAAACTGTTTGACTTTTAGGGCCCGGTTTTTTTGGCCAGATTTTTTTGCCGGGGCTTTTTAGCCAGGCCCTGTTATGCTTTGACTTTCTAATTGCTGTCAATAGAGGGAAGCGGTGTATGAATTTCACGGAGGCGCTGCTTTTTGGGCAAATATTTTGCATAGTTAAAGTGGAGTTTTCTGTTTGCAAAAAAGAAGAAAAAAGATGTAAGGGAAAAAGAAAGATATAGGGAAGGGGGAGAAAAGTTTCGTTTCGGGGTAACATTTACCTTTTTGCCATCCAGCTCGTGTGTGCCTTGGGTGAGTACCTTATCTACGCTATTTGGATCGCTGAATGTGACAAAGCCGAAGCCTCTGCAAGTAGATTTGGAAGGAGATGTAAACAGGAGACGGTTAGCGAGAAGTTCTGCAAATATTTGCACAAGCAAAGGAGCCAAGTAACTGAACCTGAACCCGAACCAGGACGGGAAGCCAAGGGAAGCCCAGACCAAAGTTGAACCTGCCATCGTCAGTTTAGCACGTGCGCCAATTAGGCGCTCAAATTACATCAAAATATTGCCAGAAAAAGACAGAGATGCCTGCCAGAGAGTGTATATATATATATATGTATATTTATATATGTATGTGCAGGGTAGTCCTGCCTAACCCCATTCGCAAATGCCCCTTTTCCGAACTGTTCGAAGCCGCTAACGGCAGACGCTTACAAGCCATTACATTCGGCCCGTCTCTTTCTTTCGCGCTGTCGTGTTCGTGTTGTGATAAACTTATTCTTGTTAAATATTTAATTAAAATGCTTATTATCTCGCACTGCATTTTAATGAGTCTCCCAACGAAACGAAACGAAAAGAAAGGAGAGGCGGGTCGGAGCCAGGCGAGGCAGACACAGCACAGCCAAAGACAACAAACCAGCTCAGAGATTTTGGCTGCGGCTGTCAGCCCCCCTCGCCCCTTCTGGCCACACCCCAATGCCTGTGTGTGTGTGTGTGTGTATGTGCACGTTTATGTTTATTTGAGTTTTGCCACTTGGCAGCAACGCTTAACGATGCTGCGCAACTTCTTCTTTCAGCCCCAGACACATGCTCGTATTTGTCTTGCTCTTTTAAGCCCACCAGCAAACCTCCCAAAGCCACCCAGCATGGCAACCACCCGCCACCCCCTTGGCACCGCCCCCTTAACCAGCCACCCCCCGCTCAATCCGAGACCAGCAAGAACCGCAAGCACAGCCAGTAATTAACGACGATTCTATTGCAATTGTGGCAATTGTTACGGCTCTGATTCCACTCCCAGGCAGCGCAAGGTCGTGACGGCCAGGAATCGGAATACGAATCGGAATGGAAACCCAGTCAAACATGTTCATGGTGTACGGACATGGGTCCGAATGGTCAATACATAGTAGAGCTGGGAGCTAAACAACAGCCCCTCCAGGTATTCTTCTCTGTATATCTCCAGGTATGTGTCTGACCAGAGACAAACAGCATTCCCACTCGGCCTTGCATCTTAAGGATGTTTTAAGCTCGAAGCTTAAATGCTCAATAGGAGCTATATTTATGTATGCAAAGTAATACATCATTTAAAAGTCTTAAAATCAAAGAGAGTCTCAACCATTATAGAATATATCGTAGCACAACAAATACTATGAAAAATGGTGAAGAACGTTGTAAAGTTTACGTTTGATACAGATATTCAGGAGTATATAAAGGAGAAATGTATAGACCTTGTATCAATTAATGGTTTTTGTATTGCAGGGAAAGAAAATGTTCAGATAATTATAGAGTAAAGCATTTAATGGGGACTAATTGCTACATAGTTTTAAGCCAATGTTACCCTTAAGATATATCATAAATAAGCTACAAATAGTTCATAGCAACAAACTACCTAAACTGAAGCTCATTAAGAACTAATGTGATACCTAAATATTTTACAATTACTGGATAATCTCTCTTAATTATTTGGCTCAACCTCTACTCAGTCTAGGTTAACTTTAAAACTAACTTTGCTACTTTCAAGATACATCTATCATAAACAAATAGGTCAGGATAGGAAGGCAGCACAATTTCTCAGCAGCTAAATCAAAACTGAAGTGTTTCCAAAATGTTTGGGAATTATTAGAAAATCTCTTTTTAATACCCTCTTGATTCTCTTAATGCTATGTCCTTAGCTTGACCTCCTACAACTGGTAATTTAAATTAACTTTTGATCTTGACCACAAGCGATAGACGTTCTACCAATTAACCGGCCTTGTGTGCCTAACTGCAAGCTCATCTCTCGCATGTGAAAATGTTATGATTTCAGATCCTGCAAAATCAAACCAGTTAACTTAGTGCCTGCGTGTCCCAGAAGTTCTCGGTAATGCCCTGCCATTGCCACTCCCACTGCATTAACCCTGTTTGTGCAGATAGCAGGCCATGGCCCCCTGGCTCAACCCTCCGGTGGCCCCGTTTTGACATACAGTTTTATTGTATGCGTTTTTCCGTACAATTTACTTGTCAGTTAAATCATTTGTAATTGAAAGTTAAACAGATAATGCAGACAAGTAATTGTTTCATTGAAATTTTATTGCGTACTGAAGAGCAATTATTTATAAACAAGGATTACGCTCTGCGGCCACAAATTAAAGGGGGCTTCCCTTCGATAAATTTAGGAGGGAAAATATTTTGGTATTTGTTATCCTTTTCCGGATTAGGTGAGACTCCGTAATGCCCCACACTGACCCGCTCATAATCCCCATAAAATGTTATCCATACCCAAAACTCGGCTGCTGCCTTCCATTTGGACTTTCTCGGGCTATATTGTATCGGCTTTTCTACACAAATTGCTATTCGACAAACAATGCTGGGACAACAATTGCTTGTTGCAAATTTATAAAAACAATTTGCATATGGAAAAGGATGTCCCAGGATTGCCAGTGTCTTTGATTTAGCCCCGTGTCCTTGCTCTCCTGCCGCCGGAAAGCCTGCCGCCCATCTACGTGCCATGGATAAGTCATTATTTGTTGTTGTTCCTTGTTATTGTCCTGCCTTCGAGCCTGCCCGGCCTGGCAGCCGATTTTTGTTGCTATTGGCATTGGCTTTCCCTGGATTCCTGTACAGCTGGCACGGTCTGGTACATATTAAATAAACATTTTATCGTATTTATAGACGAACAATTTGTGCAATGTGCAATTTGCGAAAAAGAGGCCTGCACCTATTAATATTGATTTAAATGGGCGATTGGGGGGTGGTGGGTCCTGGCATGGGGTGTACTTCAAGGGGGTGCAAAATGATGGTGCCGAGTGGTTCAGTAGGCGTAACTCCAATCCAGCGTTCAAGTGGGTCACACAAAATTGCAGAACGTTCAAGGGAGCGAGCGAGGGCCACAAAGTTGAGGACAGAGATTGTTGCAATTTACCCTCCTCCCGGCGCAGCCCCACAGCTTGCAGGGGAGGCAACTCAAAGTGAAAAGCCACAAATTTAAAAGGCAAAACTCAAAAATAATGTGTCTCCTGTGTGCAATTTACTCACAAATTCAGATTCAATTTATGCAACTCGAGGCAGACAAGCATCCGCACGCCAGACAGAGATGGCCGGTCCCCAGAAGAAGGAGACGGGTAGAGTGCTCAGGATAACAACAGAATGTGTGCGTGTGTGTGTGTGCGGACAACAACAATGAAAAAACCCACACACACATACAGGGAGAGAAAAGGTTGAGGGAAATGTCAGGGAAAATGAATCAAAAAACGCTCAGAGTTAAGAATTCTTTTAAGAATTTATACAACACTTTGTAAAATTCATAATTTAAGGAAGGTATTTTATTGATTTATAATAAATAATAGAGTTTACCTTTAATTGTATTTATTGTTGAATAGAATAATTATTAAAAAATAGTAAAAAAGACGTTGTTGTTTAGCTTCAAAATAAAGTGTTATTTAGGTACCTAAATATAGAATCTCATAAAGCGTACTCCGAGATCTTCGATTTTGAACAAATTTATGTTATCTTTTAAACCACTAGATTTCCCTAATTTTCTAAATTTTCATAGAGAAATACTACTTTTAGCCCGGTGCCATTTTAGACAAAGAAGGAAAAACTAAACAGCAACAAGGGCAGCAGCAGAGACATGCAGCCGCTCTGACAAGAAAATGTGGGCGCTTTCCAGGGCTGGCCTGCAGAGTGGGCAGTGGGTGAAGGCAGCTCGTCCGCCTTCCACCCACTGCTGCCCCCTCAACCCTTCCCCCGCCCGGAGAACATGCAACTTGGGTTGCTTGTTGAATTTTATAAAGCCGTTTCAGAATGCTAATGAGCGCACGCACACAAGCTGCCAGCAGCCAAGGATGATGCTGCTGCTGGATGCCGCCACCTCGAGAACTCACCTTTCTCCCTTTTTTCGGGCCGCTGAAAAGGGTGAGCTGGGCTGCGACAGGTGAGAGCCAGGCCAGCCAGGGGGAAAGGGGGAACCGGAGGGGACGTGGCAATCATGTAGCAAGCAGCACACAAACACCGCAGACACGTACCGACCGAGCACACGGCCAAGAGGAGCACAAGCTAAATAAAAGTGTTATTTGAATTGGCATGGCAGAGCTTGGAGCTTGAGAAACTTTCCCGAAGATACTCTCGCTCCGCTCCCGAGCTTACGCACAATTTAGCAAAACAACTTGCATGTATTTAGCCCGTAGATACTCATACTCGTGCGCATACAGATATGGCAAAGGAAAAGGGCTGGGAAATCGCAGGGAAAGTATCAGGGAACCTAGCTGGGAACCGGAGGGACTGGCAGGGAGTGTCTGCAGTTAAGTTGGCGGTTGGCTTGTGGCTGGCGTCTTGGATTACCGTAAATAATCTAACTAAATGAGTTACCAAAACGGTCAAAGTTCACCACATCCAGGTGTTGGTCGAGTACCTACGAGTGTGTGCGTCGTCCTGTTCCCGTAATGGGAGCAGATAACAATATTACCAGTCCCAGCATATGTCCGCCGATCAGGTGGACCTGGCTGATGATATTCCGCCCCCTCCGAAGGCAATAGCCGAAACCGTAGCCGAAAGCTCATTTTATAGGCAAATGACTATGGTGTGGGAATGGCCTGGCAGAGTAAATAGAATCCTGAATATATCCAGGGCAAAGATTACGTGAAACTGAGCAAGGTTCAACTGCAATAAATGGAAATATTTTCCAGTAACACAGAGCAAGAAACTGAATTCACTGGTTATAGTTTGGGAAACGCAAATTCTATTTATATTTTGGGAAGCAGGTCCTCCTGGATGCGGCGGTCGCTGTTCAGGACCTCCATGGTAGGGAGTACAGTACACCTTTGGTAATAGTTTTTAAACTTTCAAATAATTTCAACAGTAGTTCAGGAAGCTGCCTTAGTTTCCCGATTCGCTTCGCTTCTGGAGCATCTGAGCGAAACGCTGGGTAATCAGCAGCGAGGTGTCGATGAAGCGGTCCACGCAGTTGCTCAGGCAAGTCTCGGTGGCGTGGTCCAGCTTGATGCTCGGCTTCCCGACGCACTTCTCCCAGCAGACCTCGTTGAACTCGTGTATCTGAGCGTTCACCTGGGCCTTCTGCTTCTCGATCAGGAGGAACTCCTGCAGCTCCTTGTCGTTGGCAGACAGATTCTCGAACTCGGACTGGTTTTCAAACTCGGACATGCTGCTGGTTTCTTGTACTCGAGAATCTTTTCAATTGCAAAATTTATATTTTAGGTTTGACGAACAGAAATCAGTCGTACAGTTTGAAATTTGTAAGTAATGTTTGTCGAACGGAAAGGCAGTGAATACCTAATGAAATTTCTAGAAAATATCAGCAGGGATCAGTCTCTAATAGTAGATACATTATATTTTATAGAAATAACAGAGAACTTCCTGTTTATCCAAATTATTGATTTCAATACTAAATTAAATTTTACCAAAGAATTTGATTTTCATTTAATTTCTGGACAATTACCTTGCTATTTTCCCTTCGTGCCCCACTTAATATGCACATCAAACGAAAGCGCCCCCTTGGGTCACCTGAAGGAGTAGGGGCTTAGTCTTAGCCCCCTGCCTCCGAATCCTTGGCTTTATCTCTTAATTGCCTCAACCTCAACTGACCTCAGTGCCTCAGACAGAATGACAAACTACTGTGAATTGCTCTTGAAGTCAGCGGAAGTAAGAAAACAATTGTCTCTGTGTCTCCGGCAACCCTTAACCCCAGTGCATCCCCATCCCCATCCCCTTAAAGTTTCAGTTTCCCTCCGTCGGTATTGTTAATATACAAGTTGCAGTCAAGGCTGAAGAACGGAGGCGAACATTATATTGTGCATAGAGATGCACTGCTCGCAAAAATTGCCAGAGAAGCCGAGAGCCATGCCCTCAACCTTAAAACTGAGAAAAGGAGGTGGCATTTTTTTGGGAAGGGGGCGAAAGTAGTAAAAGTAGCTGACGGCTAACGAAACTTTCAATCCGCGGGGGCAAATGTTCCTAGGAGGTAGTAGGCCGCCAGCAGCAGCAAACGCATATTCAAATGACTTTTTCGTGTAAAAATTTCGAAACAGCCAAACAAAGGCGCCCCGAACGAACGAACAATTGCAGGAGGGGAATGCAACTTAAGACGACAGTGGAGCACTCCAAAGGGGGCGGGGCAGATGAAGAGGTGGAAGGCCGAGTGTGGGCAGATGGAAGGTGGTTGGTATCCAGAGCCACCGCTGCTCTCTAAGCCTTGGCTACACCGAAACGTCAAATCCCGAGCGCACTAACAAGCACTTCCAAGCGGACCAAGACGCGACGCCTTTGTGCGGTTCTCTCTCTGGTTCTCGAATTGTTTTGTTCGTGGAATACCCCTCAAAATCAAAAGATTTAATTTAAAAGAATACAAAGTCTCAGAATAATAACGTTTAAGGAAATATTTTAATAATTTAAAGAAGAAATGTTCCTGTGGATTCAAGACTTTTGAGATTGCTTTGTAGTTTCAATAATCTTATTAGGTTTCTGGATTTTAGCTGAAATATTTTTAGCCATTTTCAAAATACGTTGTACATTTTAATATGAATATTAAATAATATTAAAATTATATAATAATAATATTCTATTCTTTAAGTTTCTCTAATAAACTTCATTTACAGCTGATTTATATTTATATTTATTCTTGAAATCCTCCTCTGGGGAATCTTTGATTCGATCACCTGAGCCTCGCTCCTTATTTCTTTTCCTTTCTTTATTTTTTGTTTCATTTTTTACTTAGCCTAACCCCCCTTGTTGGCACCGCCGTCCCTGGCTGGTGACTGCTGTCGTGTGAAGTGGGGCCGCGTGCATGAAACTTTCACAAGTGGCTTCCTGCCTTGGCTCGCCTCGCACTTTATAAGCCTACGGAATATGGTCGTGGGGCGGAGCGGGGCATTGCTTTTTCGAGGGGGGTAACAGGGGTGGGTAAGGGCAAGACAGAGGCGCCGCCTACGCCCATTTTGCACGTTTTTATGCCTTTGTCTTTGTTTCGTTTCGTTTTGTGTCGTGTCGTTTTCCTGGGCACAAAAATGCATCCTTGAACACGCACACTTAACTGGGCCTGCGTGAGTGGCAACCTCTTGCCGCCGACCCTCTTCTACACGGGGAGAAAAATCAATTACTAAAATCAAACAAATCAAAATAAGGCCCTCCCTATTTAATTATGTTGTCAAAAGAAGCTGACTTAAATAAGTGATACAACAAATTGCGACCATAGAATAGCCTGACCTTTCCTGTGAACAAAATCAAAGCATTATTTCCAGAGTCGCACCGTTTCCTGCTAGAAATTATTAAAATGTTTAACTTAAACTGTTTAATTCTTTCAAATTTCACCTGATAATTAGTTAATTTAATTCTCCTTAGGCAACTACTATTTCTCTCCAACTACATACTTTTTATTCGTTATTTTTTCTCTAGCTCTCTGAGGCTACTCGAGCCTGGCATGGAGACATTTAAGACGACTATGTCGCCGCCCCGTCAACGATGTCGAGTCCACCTCGAGTTGTGTGTGTGCGTGCCCTTGCGTTGATGTAAAGCCCCAACCCCTACTTCGCAACCGAACCCCCCTTGGCGCTATCTGTGCGTGGGGGTCGTGGGTAATTTTATTAATCCAGACAAGAACAAGAACAAGAACAAGGCGCTGGCGAAGAGCGAGCCCCAAAAAGGGGTTTCTTCTCCAGAAACATTTCGGCTAAATATTTAAATGGCCTGGCCATTATGAAAATTTATCGATTTAGTGACAGTTTAAGGACACACATTATGGCCGGCCATTTGTTATGTTTTTATGGTCTCGTCGTATGCCTGCTGCTAATGTCAATTTTTGAGTGTCGTTGCCACATTAAATTCTGCGGCAGCTGCTGGCTAACAAAGAGTCTCGAGCCTCGGTGCAGAAAGGTGACTTTATTTTATAATTCATTTTATTATTATTATGTAAAAGTGCGGTGCGCAAAGCAATTACAAGGGAGTGAGTGATTAGGGGAGTCTGTGGGGATCATAAAAATATTCCTCCTTTTATTCTCCGCACATATTTTTTGTGTTGTTTTCGGGGCAAGTGAGTGAAGGCTCTCGGCGGAGGCTGAGTTTTTCTTTTCATACAAATACAAACATAAAATGCGCATAAAAATGCGCGGGCGGAGAAAGCGCATGAAATAATCAACAGTAACAATGGTGGGGAAAAGTGGAAATGGGGGAAAATGGCGGTGTGTGGGTATGTGGAGGGGCGAGCTGGAGCTGCTGCCACACACGAGTTGACAGCATCCGAGTGTGTGTGCACGGCAAGAAATAATGTTACAGCAAGGCCCATATTTCATAGAACAATTCATTGAGTTGTTGTTTAGATTAATAAATAAGTAAAGGATTAAAAAAGAATCTTATATTATTTATTTTGGGGCTTAAGATACTTTCTACAGGATAAAAAACATCAAAAATAGTTTCATTCTCTTGACAAGTTAAGTCAGGCCTTATTTTGTTTTTATAACAACTAAAGCATCTACCTTAGTTTAAGTTCTTTGACATCCGCATATAAAATGTTGTAAAATATTTAGATCGATCAATATTTCCCACTGTACCCACTGTGTGTGAGTGACATCTCAACCAGCTTTTGGACCATGGCTGGGATGTCCTAATGGTCTTTTGCCTCCTGTAACTGACTGATGTTTGCCACACACACATCCGCACACTCACACCCGGCCAGCGACGCCATAATTAATGATGAAAAATTGCTACCCACACACCCACACACACACTTGGACACACAGCATATGCAGCCAGCACAGGCCGAGGGGAGGGTGAGAAAAAAAATAAAGCCATTTGGTTTTGTGTGCTGGGAAATTAACATGAAAAGGGCAAAGCGCAGCTGCCGTTCGCGTTTGGCCGAATATGTGAGATCGGTCCGCAATCGCCCCCGCGGAGAGCCCACTCCAAAGTGGTCAATGCCAGAAGGTCGCCGTCGCGAGGATGAGGAAAGCCCAAACCAGAAAAAGGGCGGAGAAAAAAACCCAAAAATCCCCACTAAAACACATAAAGTGGCGCACTAAAGCTGCGAGCTTGGCAAAGTGATTAAATTGAGTTAATTATGTCCACCGAGAGCGAGAGCGAAGCGAGAGTGTGTTAGAGCAAGACAAATAAGAGTTTGAAGTTGTACATAAATTATTACAAGGATATTAAATGCTCCGCACAAAACAGGGGCGATGTTCGGGGATTACGCCAGTATTAAGTGCATATTATCAAAGGCCGTTAAATGCCAGATATAAAACATTTCGCCAGGGTGAAATTGCTTTAATCTACAGCAACCCTTAATCTTCATTATTAAAACACTTTGTCTTTGTTAAATCTTTCTAAAGTTGTTTTCGTTTTCGCCGTTTTTGTTTTTCGTTCTTATTATATTTTTTATTTGTTTGCGAACCGAAATATTTCCCATTTAAAAGGCAATCGGAAGCAAGTAAGTTGCCATTCCAATTGAGTTATGTCGCGAAAATTTGCCTTCGCAAAAGTATATGTATAGCGATAGCCCCCGCAGAATCGAACTTCTATCAAAGTTTATCAAAGCCAAAACATTTAATGGTTGTGCAAAATGTTTCCACCACTTTTGCTTATCCCTTTGGACCGGATTTTGGTAGAGAGAAGTAGTAGGTTTTAAGAGGTATATGCGGGGAAAGGTATCTATGAAGAAACTAGAAAAACTTACAAGGTTTATGTTAATTAGGTCACAATAATTAAGATGCTATATTTTTGTCAGGATAATTACATTGTTATTAATGCCATTATAATTTGTATAAAATGGAAATCAATTTAAAATATACCTTAAAGTATGCGAGGATTAATGTAAAGCCAGAATGAATTAATTATCTATCTTTCGAAATATTTTGTGATCTGAATATTAGTGAATTGAATGTTAAATATAAAAATGCCAATAAGTATGCAATGATCGTGAATTTCAAGTTAATTTCTAACTTATATTTTGGAGGGATTTTTATGTTTTGTAAAATGTATTGTACGCATTTTAATCGATTTTAAAACCTTTGCTTATGATTTTAAAATAAATTTCATGCGAAAAGGCTTTTGAAGAATTTGTTTTTAATGGAATTAATTTTAAAATGAGCCCAAAAGTATTCAATGATTTACTTTTTAAAGAATTTTCACATAGAAATCAATTTTAAATCTTCCCAAAAATATGAAATAAATAATTAGACAACCGATAAATATACATATGTTCCCAGGAATGCTTAAAATGTTGTATATACTTTATTTTAATTAAAAATTAGTTCTCATTAAATGCAAGCCATGAAATCACCTTTTTTGTATAAAAGAAATAGGTTAAGCATTTAAAAACCCTCAACGAAGTATCACATAGTCGCAACGCTCACTCAACCGCGCACATACTCGTTTTTATTTGTGCTTTTTTAAGTACGGTATCCCGGCTCTTATCTAAAAACCCGTTAAATTTATTATGCAACATTGCGCGCGGGTGGAAAATGCGATTTCTCATTCGATACAGATTCAGGTAAACATTCGCCGTGTGTGTCCGGCAAATAAATAAAGGCGAAAAATTCCGCTTGGCGCGTGTGGCGCGAAATAAAAGCCGAAAAAAACATTAACAAGCGAAAAAAATTTAACTTAATTGCCAAACACACACACACACACACCCACAGAGGCGTCCCTTTCCCTCAAAGGGTGTTTGTGATGTGCTGTTGCTGTGGTTGTGTTTTCCCCGGAAGGGGCGGTCGGGGCGTTTGGGGGCGGTCTGGGGGTTTTCTGCGCTTGGCGTGCGTGCGCCGTGCGATATAATTTATGTTTCAATAACTTTCGAAACTCATTGAAAAGTCGCTTATGTTTGCTTCAATGGCAGCGGCGGCGGCAATAGCAACAACAGCAGCAACAGCAACGCGCTTAAGAAGAATGCTAAAAGTACAACAATAAATTGTTTGGATTTACTTATGCGAGAGGGGGAGCGACGGAGTGCTGCCGCCGAGCTTTTCTCGATTTTCCCGCTCCTCTCCCCAGCAGGAGCAGCTTTTCTTAGCTGCCATTTGCCATTTTACTCAATTTTTTATTGTTGCTGCACTTGAGCGACCCCGCTTTGTCTTCTCGCCCGCAAGAAAATTCCCGCTCAACTTGCAAAAGTTTTTCGCTATTTTCCCGCTCTCTCAGCGCGTTTCGTTTTCCGTTTTCTGTTTTCAGTTTTCCACATTTTGTTTTTCTTTTTTCTGTTTCTGTGAATGTGTTTTGTTTGCCATTTGCTTTCATTTTGTTTTCCCGGGCTATGGCCTTTTTCCTCTTTTTTGTTTTATTTCTTTTTAGCCGCTGCCTCCGCCACTGTTGTTCATTTTGTGCTTTTAAAATTTATTTGCAAGTTTTCTAATTTGTACTTCACTCCATTTTATTGTAATATACAATCTCATTTGAAGTGAGATATCTCGGGGCATCTATCTAGCACACACAATCGCAAGTGAGTGGGGAAGGAAAAGGGGCACACGGAAAGAAAAGGGTTTGTCAGGGTTCAAGGTAAATTTTAAAAAATTTTATGAGTATGAATTTAAAGGTATAAATATGGAAAAATAGTATAGAAGGATTGGGAAATAAGATGATATAATATATTTATATAAATTTTATATTTTTAATATCCTTTGGAATCAGAACTACTATTTCCCAAACTAACAAAATTCAATTTAAAAGTCTTAAGCTACACTCAATTGATTGCCTCTTTTCGCTCAAAATACGCTTTAAATATTTTATAAAACTTTAAGACCAAGATAAACCTAAACTTAAAACCTTTTACTTGCTAAATATTTTAAAGAAACTCCCTTTTTTGAACCGTGTAACGAGTTAGGCAGCGAAAGGGGGTGGCCTTATAAGTATGCAATGCCTGCTGATGCCTGATCCTAGCGGCATATCCTTGTATCCTGTTTCGGCTGGGCGACTGGGGCGCATATTTATTAACCACACTGTTGACTCTCGCTGCGGCAACTTTGCGTGCAGCTTGTTGCTCGCTCCTCGCTCCGTCCCTGTCCAACCACCTCGCTCGCTCGCTCGCTCAGTCTTCCGGTCTGAATTTTGTTGTCGCACCTCCTCAGGAATTCTGTTTACATTTATTACTTTGCGCAAGTTTAAGTGAAAAATTTCCATAAACATTCTTTTAAGCGACATAAAGTTTTTATTAAATTTTGCTAGAAATCCCTGACACGATGATATCAGGCAACAACGGCAACGGCAACAAATAGAGCTGCGGAATTTACAACTACCAGAGGGTAGAACACCTGCCGCCCCTCGTTTTGCGCCCCTTATCCTTCCACTTCTACTTCCACATCCACATCCATCCCTTGCAGCCCGGTTTTAAGATACTTTCCACAGGCACCGAGGGTGGGGTGTTGGGTGCTGCGAAGTGCCAACTGTTTTACTGTTGGCAGTACGAGATACTGCTTCAGCTTCCACTGCACGCAGTTCATAAAAATTTTGCCAGCCAACATGACATGCACAAAGGCGAAAGGACACACGGCTCCAGCGGGTTCCGAGCTCCGAGCTCCGAGCTCCTGCAAGTGGGAAAGAGCTGCAGGAAGGTGGCGTAAACTTTCGTCGCTTGTTAACCTGAAAGCCTCGCCGCCGCCACTCCACTGGCATTAGATGAAATTCAATTAAAACAAAGATATATTTCGTTGGACAAATTCCAGCGCAGTTGTTTAAGCTGGGGCAAAAAATGCGCTGCGGAACGGAGAAAAAACGGGTAGCTTCCGCCCCATAAAATGCTTAATTAGTGCCAAAAGAGAGCGGCACATAAACACTTGCTAGTTGCTGAAAGGACTTGGGTTTCATTTGATGAATATTGACTCGATTAAATGTTGCCTGGGAGGATAAAGCAAGCAAAACAAGCAGGAAGAGGAAAAAGAGATATACCAGTTCTCGATGGATAGAATATATTAAATTAGAAGAAGGTTATTTTAGAGGATGTTGAACGATCTTAGACCGAAAAGGTGATTATTTTTTAAGATTTTTGGGTAATAAGAGTGATTGTGAAATATATATAGAAACTGAATCAGATATTTTTTATTATTTCCACCCAAAAGTATTACGAAATGAAGTAACTTCTGAAAAATAATTGACAACGAGCTTCCTTACATTGCGTATAAGCTCCATAAAATGCAACATTTTTATTTAGCTAATGTTATATAATTAAAATATAATATAATAAATTAAATTTAGACTGGAAAAAGTTTGTTTACTCTTAAATAACTCCCAAAATATTTAAGTGAAAACAAGTTTATTTTTAAGACAATGTAAAACGAAACGAAACCCTTTACGAAACTTCATAGCTAAGTCCTATCCTTACGTAAGCTAAAGGTAATAATTTTTAACAACTAATAAATTTAAAAATAAAAAATTCCCACAAGTTTAAGTGTTGTTTTTAAGAAAGAAAATATCAACCAACTGACTCAAGAACATAAAACAACACAAACAAATTAACATTAACAGCATATCGTAAAAGGCCATTTCTAAATAAATTTAAAAAAGTAATACTTAAAAATGTTGAATGTTGTTGTTATGCTGATAAAAAGTTTACTTTTAAATCAATTTATTACGAAAACAAAAACACTTCAAAATACGTGCCACCACTAACTAAATTACAAATATCAACCCCTCTCCGCGTATTGCGTATACGCCCCATAAAACGCTTAATTAGTTTACGAAAAAAGAAGACCCACTACGGCTTGAATTTTATTTGATGTATATGAAAATTGAAATTGACTCGTTTAAATGCTGTCTCATTATTCATACTGTCCGCAGAAACCAGCTAATTTACGTTAAGCATTTTTAAATAAGGTCAAAGTGCAGGCAGAGCTGCTGGCACCGGCGGCCGACGGGGGTCGCTGAGGAGGGTCGACGGGTGGGTTGAGGTATCAGCCACGTTCAGCCAACTGAAAGTTGATCGAAACCGCAACAAATGACAAACGTTACGGGCAAAATACACAACACAAATGTACACCCCCCGCTCTCACACACACTCGGATGAGGGGCACAACGGAGGAGCACTAGGTTGAGAGGAGTAACACAGAGGGAAAAAATAAAATCAATGAAAATGAAAACCAATTAGCGGTTAACCAAACTGTTCAAATTTGGAAATGGATGCAGCCGTGCATGGCCATAAACAACAACAACAGCAGCAACAAAGATGGCAGAAAATACAGGCGGGCCGGAAAAGGGACAACAGATGAGCGGTAGAGAGGTCAACAGCACGGCAACGGCTGAAAGGTAAAAGGTTGCCGGGTAACAAATTTATTACACGAAAATAGGAAATAATTAAAATCTGTTCGAATGCGGATACTATTTCGCCGGGAAAGGGGAGAACGTCCACTGTATGCTAGGAGGAAGAGCCTTTTGATTGATAAATTAAGAGCAGTATTTAAATGGAACACGAGGGCTGATTACAGCAAGGATTTTGGATATTAATGAAGAGGGAAAAATAATTTAATCAGCTAAAGAAAGTCTATAAAAAACTAATGAAGATAAATATTCAATTCGTGGATAGATATTCATATGTCTTACAAAACACAACCTATTCGAACACCTTTCATAAACTCAAAGCCAACTTGTACATTTTTCAAATGTTTAGATTAAAAAATCCATTTTTCCCACCTGTTGGATTTTTCTCCCCCAAAAATCTTCTTCTCTAACCAGCAATCAAAAAAACACCACCCCCACAACCTCTTTAATCCCATTTCGCTCACCTGGATCTGCGCGTCGTGGGATCCTTCATGACCATAGCCTCTGAGATATCACCATAACGTCCGAAGTAATCGCGTAAGCTCTCTGAAAGAAAGATAAACGTAAGGAAGTGGGTGAGCGAATGCAGTGAATAATCAATCAAAGCGGGTTTATGAAATGTCCTGGGGTTACGCTCAAGTACGGCCATCAAAATCACGACGCCAAAGTTACTAATTTCGTTACGCGCTTAATAAAAATAAAACCCAAATCAAAAACAAAAAAAAAAACAAATACGTCGGAGAGAAACGAATTTCGCGTGAAGCCCAAATAAACAAACTGGTTTGGGGACCCGAAACGTCTCTTTTCCGCTGGCAGAGGGTTTCCCCTTAGAAGTCCCCTCACTACCCAAAACCCTTGGATACGCAACTGGACATTATTCACATGCATACACAGAATGCACAGGAAAAAATCGAAATTTTCTGTACAAAAATGCATAAAAGTGTGTATTTATTATTTACAAAACAGATAGATTTGCAGGTTACTATATTTATATATTTATATTTATTTATAGATGATTTTAAGTTAAAAACTTCAAGCTAAATCCATAAATTACTGAACTACATTCATGACATCCTAATTTCAAAAAGTTTTAGTTGCCTGAAAAATACCTAAAATTAAATAAATAGCTATCAAAATTCTTCAGAATTGTATTATCTTCTAAAAATATAAATTCTTAAGATATTCCAATCTTGTAGGGACTCTAATAATATTTATTTTCTCTGTAAACACATACAAAACACACGGACCACTTCAGAGTCGCTGCTTTGGCGGTTGCCAGCGGCAGCTGTTGTCTGCGGTTTTGCGAGCTAATCTGACTCTGACTCCGGCCGGAGGATTCGCAGGATTCAGGATGCCGAGGGAGGGGAGTGAGAAGGCAGAGGAGTGCCCTGCCCGGATGGAAGCACTTCAGCGGCACGTACGCACACAAACGCAACACTGAAGTTATTTCAACAAAATTGCCAGACAAACGGGACGGCAGCAGGAGGGGCATGGGGCGCACGACAGATACCAAGGCTCGTTGGCTGCGATTTAATGCAGCAAAAACAAGCAAAATAAAAAAATAAAACCGATAAAGTCATCTCTCATGGCTCCGGCCCTTGCTCTGGCTCTGGCTCTGGCTCTGGCGCTGGCCCTGGCTGGTGGAACCCTAATCCAGTCGAGTGTCGACGCTGCCGTCATAAATTCAAACTACAATAAAAATTCAATAAAACAAACGATTTTGCCGCTCACGCCGCCGCGCGGCCAAGACGCTCTCCAGCCATAAATGTGGTGCGAGAAATCGCACCCTTGAAGCACCACCACACCGCCATCACCACCACCGATCCCGGCCCAAAATATCGCAGCAACAGCACCACCAACACACACGCACGCACCTAAAACCAGTCTAGAGCAACTAGTTGCGCCATGTTTCAATGCAGAAAGCAACACTCTAAAAATAAAGGATAAATCCTTAAAGAATGTTTAATAATTGAAATCTAGAAAATAGAGAAAACTCATAAAAACTGGTTTTAAAAAATATAAATCACAAAAAACCAGGATTTCACTACAAAAAAAATTAAGGAATAGAGGCCCAGTTCGTGTGATAATTTTCGGACTAAAAAGATTTACTTTAAACGTTAAACAAACTGTGATAACAATTAATATTACTATAAAGTAAATAATGATAAATTAGAAAATGTCTTAAGGATGTCTACATAATGATTGAAATATTTTCAAAAGCCTCGAAACCAAAAACCATGATTTTCAATACTTATTTTTGATCATATTCACAAATATTATTATTAAATTTTCACTATTTCGAAACCTCTACTTTTTTAAAGTGCATGGAAAATGTGAAGGAAAAAGGGCCTTTGGAAAATGGTTGGCACACACACACACAGTTAAGTGGGGGCAATGCAATGCAAAAGCGCGTCGCGTGATTTACATAAGTATGCACAATAATTATGAACAATAAAAAACAATTTGTTTGCTTATGACAGTTTTGGAACCATAAATAACAACAGCAACTGGCGCAGGGCAGCGGTTCGAGTGGCACGTGTGGATGTGGAAAATGGGGGAAAAAGTAGTCCTCCGTCTGCCCCGCGTGTGTGGCATGCAAATTGATGGGGCAGCCAAAGGGTTGCGTTCCATTTCGTTACGTTCGTTGCGTATGTGGCGCTGCAAAGTATGCTACACTTTAAGTTTTAATGGGCAATTGCCGCTCTCTATGCCAGCGGAGAGGGGCAGGGGTGCCAGTGCCCCAGGTGAGGCAGGTGAGGCGACACTATTCTATGGCATGACTTGCCCATTAGTTGAAGTTGAGGTGTAAATAAACCAGTTGGGGTTACGTAGCCCCTACGAAACCCCAGGACTGTGACTGAGTGGGTCACGGGAAATGAGAATTCGCAGGTCATTTGTTTCGCTGGCTCATGAAGTTATAATAGCAGTCGGTGGTTATGTGTTTTTTGCACAGTTTTGGTATGAATGTGAAGAGAATTTAGTTAAAAAAATATATATAATACAAAGGCAGAGGGCTTAAAGTATTTAAATTAGAATGAACTTCATATGAAACATTCCTCCTCCTTCAAAAGACTCTATTTTTGCTTCTCTAAATATATTCTTTTAAACCTAAACAAAGATTTATCACTTCTCAATCCATCTCCATTCTCTTTTATAACTCACTCAATTAATTCCCATTTGTTTATGATTTAGAGTTCGGACTGCCGAAATCCCGGTGAAATGTCAAACTGCAGTAAGTCGTCGTCAACGTGTCAATCACACCATGTGCTGTAACTCAGACACCTGGCTGTACTCCTACCTTTACGCCCAATTAAGCCCCCATTCGCCCACGTTTCTCGCAGTGCAGTTGCCCGGCCCCGCCCCCCGCTTAAGCCCCTTCGCTGTCAACTGAATGCGACGTTCAGTTTTTGAGTGACAGCTGCAAAGTTTGTTTTGCATTTCATATTTGCGAGCTCGTCTGCAGGCCCCCTGACCCCACTCCCCACTCTCAGTGGCAGTGCCAACTGTCACTTGACCGGCCAACAGACCCTACTCCTCTCCCCCGCTGCCCTTGCCGCAGAAACCAACATGGCCAATAGAAAAGCTGGCAAACAAAATAAATGTGTAAATGGGAAGAAGAGAAAGGAACAAAAAATAAAAGGAAATGGTCAACAAATTAAAACGCGGCAAAATAAAAATAAAATTAAAATTTATTTGCTACACGAAAAAAGAACGCAACCCCAGAGCTGTGAAAAATAAAAGAATAAAATAAAATACACATAACAAAAGGAGAGGGAGGAGCAGGACGAAGGAGGCAGCGACAAGAGCGAAATATATTGTAACGGGCCAAAAGCCAAACTTGGATTTAATTAAAATGTTTACCACAGTCATTTCATTTTCATAGCCAGCAAACATAAATTTTGAAACGCACCAAGGGCAGGGGGCGGGGCAGGCGCCGGAAAAGTGGAAAACTGAGGGAACAGGGAGAACAGAGAGCGAGCGAACCGCAGAGCGAAACAGCTGCAAGAAAATGCCAAAAACCATTAAACTTGCCACCGAAAACACACACACAAAAGTGGAAATTTTGATTGTTGCATTTTTGGTTTGGGGTGAAGCAATAAGCGATAAACAAAATAGGTTCAATCTGGAAAAGAAAATGAATTTGCAGGTAATTAGTTCAAGCAGGCTCAGGCCCAGGCCCAGGCACACACACTCTCACCCGAATTTATCCCAAATCCATTTAGTAAGATTATTTATAAGAAAACTCATGCCCAGGGAATTTTGTGCCATGGCCCAACTCTCGGCCGAAGGCAATCCGTTCTGCGGTTGCAGGCATATTAACCCCTTAACGTCCTGACTGGCAAGGCATGCCTTAACCCCTCGCTCGTCCTTGCCGTCCTCCTCGCCCCCAGAAGGTCCCCTCAATAGGCCACCGCACATGTTGTCAAAAGCACAATGCTGAAACCATAAATTTATGTGCTTTCTATTGTTTTTGCCAAAGAAAGCGGAAGTTGTGTGTGCTCTGCGGTAAGCGCAGGGCTAGGGGGATGCTGGAAATGCAAGGGGAGGGGGGGCTAGGGGGAAAGCACGAACAAAAACTACACAGCAGGAAAACGGCAACAACAAAAACCAGAATGAGTGAAAAAGGTGTGCGCAAAGGGATTTCAATCAATTGTGAGGCGAACTGAGGCAACTGGCAGCCAGAGCAACAAAAACTAAAGCTCAGTCTCTGTTTGGTTCGTTTTAGCTCTGCTGGGAAATGCACTGAGCGAAATAGACCCCAAATAGAAAAAGACCTCAAGTTAAGAAGAGTACAGGGAGTTTGTTTTACGCTCTATTTAAGTGGATACTCACAACTTTCTGTATCACTAACCCAATAAAATTAACAAAACTAAGTGAAAATGGCTATTGGTGAAATTAATGGTATTTCTGAGAACATGTTAATACTGAATTTAATCACTATATAATTAGTTAATAAGGATTGTAATATGTACATATATTTATACATACAAATTCTTGAAAAAGCATTTGCAGAGTTACCTGATTTTCAAGCCAAGGTCACACTATTACTGGTCAGCTGTTTAAAGGCAAAGCAAACAAGATCCAAAAGCCCAAGTATATTTATTCTCCGAGAAGATAATGACTTCTCAGAGAAAGATAATGACTTTGGTACCAGACCCTAAGGATATATATTATTCTTGATTGCATTTTGTCTTAAAATAAAATAAATAATAAGCTTCAACCATTCGGTGTTGCCACCTAGTTAATAAAACATAGAGATAAGTACAGTCTAATCAAAACGTACATATGTCTCATTTAACTGGAATTTCTTAATTTCAATAAATATATTTTTTTTTTAATATTTCCCTAATTATCAAAGATACCTATGTTCAAATGTATTCACTTTTTTCACAGCGCATCGTTTGTTGGAAAACGCAAATTGCTATTTTGTCTGAACAGCAAACGAGATGGCAATTCACTGGCAGAGACAGGGACAGACAGAGTCAGACTGGCAGAGGGAGCAAAAGAGACAGCACCAAGGACATGCACAAAGAGGGAGAAAGAGAGGGGGCGATAGACCAGCAGAGCCTGTTGTAACACATCCCCGGTCGTAGCATCATTTTTCATGCGCTCCAACAACTTTTGACAAAGGTCGGTCAAGCAAGTCTTAAAAACTTTGCGACAAGACAACGCACGTTCCGTTTTGAGACCTCCCTGTGACCCCCGCTCACCACTATCTGCCCCGGAAATATTCGCCCTGTGAGGCCTGCCTTTCGCTTAGTGAATTACGCCGGCTTTAAGGGGTTAAGGGGCTCAGCCCCCGAGGGCCACGGGTAACAGTTGTCGCTGTTTGCTCTTCGCCCTAAGCCGTAAATAATAATATTTGGACAAGTTGGCCAGGGCGAGAAATCCAAAAGAGCTCTATAAGACGCCCTTATATGGCATAATGCAATTAAAATATATTAATAATGCATAATGTACACGGATTTACCTTACTAGGGAAACTTAAAATTGTTAAATTTCACTCAAAACTACATTGAAATCTATTAAGAAGGTGTTTTATAAGTTTAAGTAAAAATATAAAACAGCATAGAATAGTTAAGTAAAAATTTTGTCAATGATTTTTAAAAACTATGAACCTTGCTGTCACTTTATTACAATTATTCTTAGGTAAATATAATTAGTAAATATTACAAAATATAAATAATTTTTGTTTAAGCTTAGTACCAATGAGATTCTATTTTTGAATTCTATATCTATTATTTATTAAATCAAAACGTTAAAGATCAATAGATCTCTTAATCAAAATTAAAGGACTAAATCATATTAAATAATTTATATAAGTCTCTGAGAACTGGAAATATAATTTAAAGAAACTAACAAATAAAGAATACAATCTGAAACCATTAAGCAAGATAACTTAAATAGTTCTTTGGAATTCTTTTTAAATATTTGAACTGTGAAAGATACTTAAAAACCCAGTTCTACTTTAAAATCATAATAATAAACAATAATTTCCAGTATTTCAAGTATTAAAGAAGTTTAAGCAAAGCATCAACGAAAGTATAAACAATTTCAAAACTCCCTCTAAGCCTGTGCAACATTCTCCTTAGATAAGGATCCACTTTGATCTCTTTTTAACTCAATCTCTGGCCCCTATAAGAAATAACTGTTTTAATTAAGTTATGCTCAGAAGACTTTTCAGCCCCTTTATTTTGTGAGAGTTTCGCGGTAAACATCTTCATGCTTATGAAACTTAGCTCTCCGATTCTGGGATAGATAAATATATGGCACATAAACTGTCCCACACGCGGCTGCCTTGCCTCCTTTGCTCTTGAGAAAATCCTTTTCCCACGCAGAAATCCCTTAACCCTACTCAATGGCTCAGAGAATGGAAAACTTGTTTACAAGCGTCAACATTTTCACCTGATCTACGGAAAATGTTTGCCCAAGTTGCTGCGATTTATGGCAATGGCAAGTCATAGACTTATGGATTGCTATAACTTCCAAAACGGCACTTACCATAATTGCATTGGAAATCGGAGATATTCCGGTGGGTGTGGGGTCCAAGGGGGACAACAGGGCCAAGAAATTGGCAGTTGGCAACTTTGAATAATTTATGTGCGTCGCGTTCAAAGTTGAGGCGCACAAATTAAAATCAACGCACCAAATGATTGATGAATGGCAGGGGTATTGCTGGCTACCAGCGACCAGTTCCCGGATCCGCTTTTGTTCGGGTCAAGTCATTTAAATATGGCCATTGGACAATGGGTCACAGCCACACACAAGGTAAACTCCAAAACTAAACAGAATGTCAAAAATCAAAGTCCAAACTTGATGGAAGACAAAGGCCAGAAAGTAGGCAAGTTGAAGATGCGCTGGTTAAACAAAAGGCGGTAAAAACTTTCCTCGCACACAAAAGCTAAAACTTTCGCAGGCCAAAGAAAAGCGGGGAGCTGCTTATCTCTGGAAGACACTGGGCCAAGTCAGGACCAAGGGCTCTGGACTCGGGACTCAGGGAATCGGAACTGAGGACCCAGGGTAGCATCAAAAGCATGCTAATGTCCAGCCCTGGCCGCAGTGCGCTCACCACATAAACAACAACGCAAATTGAAGAAAATGAACTATGATCGACCATGTGATACCCGGGAATTAGAGCATAAAATCGTTGCATACTATTAGGTGGCTCAATAAATAAATTCGCCCATGGAATACCGGATCCTTGGAGCGTCACAAAAATGTTATGGAATTCTATGGAGTTTTATGGAATTAATTTAAAAAAAGGTACAATAGCAAAATCAAATATATGCCTGTGAAATTATTAAATATTTATTTCTTTACAACATTTCCCCGCCTTACAATAAATACCACATACCCTTGACCACTTTAATTATTGGGTATTAAAACGGGGCCAGGAGAGACAAAGACCCAGACAAGAGCCGAGAAGTCAAGCACAAAAAAGGGTCAAGATGGCAGGAGCTGGAAAAGTGGAAGATGGGGAGAAGAAGTCCCCACCAGAGAGATATCTCCTCCACGCAGGATATGCGATGGCGACGCATACGAATCAATTGATTTGCGAAAGTGTGGCGGCGGCTGAGGAGGGGCAGGAGCAGGCGAGACCAAGCCAGGATGAAAGGTCCCTTACAGAATGCAAAGTCTCCGCTCGTTTCCTATTCCGTCTGCTTTCTCAGATTTTCTTTTTCCCCCTTTGTTTTTTTGTTTTCTGTTGCCAATGCAGCCAAGTGGAATAAATTTCCAGCAGTCAAGGTAAATCGTCGTGGAAATCACTGAAAGCAAATTAAAAAGTAACAGCCAGGAGAAAGGGCAAAGGATGACCAAAGTCAGGTGAAGTATGTAGATAGATATGCCACCACTGGCAGGGACACTGATAAAAATCAAAAGCTAATGGATTTAAATTGAATAATTAAATAAGAAGGTAAAATATTTAAGTTGGAAATAATCTTTGATATAGAAGAATCCAAATAGCGTAGAAAATAATTATATTAAGTTAGGAATAGTATCCTATCTTGATGTATTCTCATTACTTTTTAAATTCAATTAAAAGAAAGTCTACTAAAGCTTAAGTATTTTTAATTTGATTTTATTAAAGGGTTCTAGTAAAACTACTAAGAACCTAAAAATAAAATTATTTACGTATGTAATCCCGGGAAAATGCCAGCTGTAAAACAAATAATATCACAGTTAATAAAAGTGTGTAAATTACAAATTTATACTCCCTTAAATATTAAGATCCAAGGCTAAACCTTATCAGTTCATAAATCGTATATATTTTCCCTTAGTGCACCATGATATATTTTCTATAAAGAGAGACAGAGTCAATAAGGATGATGGGGATAGAGGAACAAAAGGGTCAAGCGTTCGACGCAATAAACCAAAATGCGACTATCGGGCCAAAGGAGGCGGTGCCCGAAATCGTAGCCGGGATGGAGGGGCTCTAAAGGATTTCCTTATAAATTATTGTGAATTTATGCGAATCATTTCCAGTTGGATTGCCGCCGCGATGGCGATGACGAAGCCTCCCCGCCGCCACTGGTTCCACGAGGGAGGTGGAGATGGGGCAGGAAAGCCGCCGAGGATTTTAACTTTATAATTGAATCCATTACTTAAGAACGTGCGTCCAAGATTTCGACGTATTAAAGTGTTGGCACAGCACCCCCAGACCCCATTTCCATCCAAAATCCTCACCCAAGCCGCGCCAATCTCCACCGCTGATTGCCAAGGGTAAGGTTCGAGTTAAGTTCTTGGTTTGTTGGCTACACAAAAACCCCGAAATAAGTTTTAATTACGGGCATATGATGGTGGCCGATAATAATAATAATAATAACGGCGAGCGAACGCAAACGAAACGAAACCGAACCGATCCAAACGGAGCGCTGGAAAAACTTTTGGCGCCCCGGCAACGTAGACTGACTGAAAAATTCTATTATAATTAATAGCAGAAAATTATGAAATTAATGCAAAGCAACGGGGGCAGAAAAAAAAAGGAAAAGTGCGGCAGAAAGTACACGCACAGCAGCTCAGCCAGAACAGCAGCCCGAAATTGGATTCATTAAAAATTGAAGTGGGTTTCGTGGCGCCGGCCGAAGGACGCAGGATGCGAGGAATGAGTGTGCTCCAGCCCGGGCTTATCCCAAAAACTTGGAATGCAGCGCAAGGGTTGCAGAGCCCAAGGGTGTGGGTGTGGGGCCTCCTCCTTCTGGGGTCTCTTCAAGGGTCCCCGGCAATAATTGAATCTCTCAGGTCTCTTTTGCCCAGAGTCGGCATAGATTTCTCCAATCACATTTCAGCTGTTGAAATGTTGATGAGGGACAGATTAGAGGTTACAAATTTGGCATTCCACTGAGCGGATAATCAGCAAGTGGACTCGGTCGAGGGGAGTTACTTGTGGCCTGCCAGTTAATAGAGTTGCAGAATAATCCAGGGTTCTTTTTTCGTCATTTTACGCTGGAATACACCTTAATTTTAAACCGACATATACTGGTTTTGTAAAAATTACAAGTATTTTCTTAGTGATTTATGAGTAATGAACACAAAACTAATATTAATTATCCATTTATCTCTTTTAATTCCTGAATTAAATTAGGAATTTAACTTTAAACAGACAGAAATGTCAGTCTATCCCGTTACCATAAATTCCAATTAATTTTAAGTGCATGTCTGCCGCTGAAATAATGTATATAATTGAGGTATCAAATTAATTTGCTCATATTAAGACATCAATGCTTAAAATTAAATATCTGCAAACTCCACATAAAATAATTCCACTAACGAGCCAACAATATTCTGTTGAAAATTATGTTAATAAAATTGAGTTCAAATAACTTTCTGTTCTACTAGTTGACACTTTTATTTGGAAAGTTTCTGTGTTCTGGATAGTTTGGAACATCAATTTAATTTCAAATTAATTTTAATTCGACATTCGATGGTTAAAATAATATGCAATCAGTTAAGTTTATAAAATAACATTGAAATGGATGTTTGAAGTATCACATTAATTAGCGCTAATTGCAATAACAACGTGAATACGCATTTATTTCTGTTCAAAACGAGAATTTGGTCAGCCAGCGGGTAGCTGCTCTTTAAGGATTTAAGCTTAGCCTGCGCCAGGATGATGAATACTCCTCTTATCTCCATTTCATTTCACTTTTCAACTGGATTTCCTCTCGTTTTTTCCCCCGTTTTTGTTGCACGCAATTTTTCATACTAATTACCAAGCAATTTAGTTTTGTGTTTACACTCGCTGGCGGGCTGTCGGGATGGCAGGATGGCAGGATGGCGGGTTGACGGGCTGCCTGGCCGGCTGCCCAGTTGATTGGCATTGGCAGCGGCAGGTGGCCGCCTCATTAGTGGCTTAACTTGCTATACAAAATGTGTGGCACTTATGGCCAACACAACTCAACGGAACGGCACAGAACGGAGCAGAACAGAAGTGGTGGCAACATGAAACATGAAAAAGCAGCAGCATCAAATTGACACTTAACCGAAGGGGCAGCCGGGTGCCAGAGTCGCAGGCACGGACAGGGGCGGGGGAAAAACAGGAAGGCAACAATAAGCAGCCACACGTTGACCAGCCGAGTGGCTGGGGAAATGGTATAACAGGGAATGGGAAGTGGTTCCAAGGATGGGAGCTGCAGGAGCGGCGGCAGCAGGAGCAGGAACAACAGCATTACCAACTGTGTAAACAAAAACGACGGCGTCGAGGACAAGGCAACAGCTCTCACACACCCTTATGCACGGCAAGAAAATGTCAGGGTATTTGCTGTTTATCAATTATCATTCAATAACGAAATTAATATAAGGGTTTAACAGGTGTCCTAAGTCATATCTTTCAAAATGAAGCCATTTTGTCAGTATCCGATGCTGAAAAGCTTCAATATCGAGTGAGAATATGACTAGTTTAATGCCAGACTCTTTTGGGAATTCTAGTGCAATGCAAGGTATATCGATGATGTATCGAAATATATTGGGCAATGCCCTATACATTATTCGGTTTTTAAACGTTGTGATATGGGTATATGCGATTAATAAATATTTTAAGTAAAATATGTATAAGAGCAACTTCTATTTTAAAAGTAACTTTACTTGTTAGATTTGGCAAATTTACATATAAGTATAGTGTTTCCTAAAAATGTATCGATAACATCGACATCTTATCGAACAATAGAAATACTTAGAAATATTTTCGAATTACTATCGAGTGCGATATTTGTATCCAACTTGCTCTCGATATGCATCCTTACAACATTCCGTTGTTTTTTATGTAAATAAACAAAATCATTCAGATCTTTCTTAAATCAAAGAAAAGATCTTTGCAGAGTTATGTTTGTTTTGTCATTTGAGGTGGGAACTTGGTAAATACCAAATCCGGTTTTCAACAAAAATTAAAAGGTCGCAAAGGATATTTTTTACCGTGCACCAAACGAGAGCAAAGGATGTGAAGGATGAGGCCGGGGTAAACGACAGCGACAAAGCCTGCCACATATCAGTCAGAGATGAGACACAGCGACAGAGACGCAGACAGCGACGGCCCGGGCTCCGAGAAGAGCCGGAGACACAGAGGCCCAGAGAGATCCTTTAAAGTCGACCCGGGCACTTGTTGGTGTCCATAAGCTGGCTGGGCAAACAGGCAAACAAACCCAACTAACAAGCCATAAGATGACAGCCTGCCAGTGACAAATTGTGCCAAATCGAAATGGTAAACAAATGCCGGGCATTGAAAGAGAAATGCCAACGGAGAAGTGCCGGGAAAAGAGGCCGAGAAGCGGGAAGGGAGAACGAGAAACGGGAAGGGCAGAGAGGAGCACAAGATCTCTCTGGCCAAAACGGAAGCAACAAATATGCAAATTCTGCACATCTGCTAATTTGCTAAGCTGAAAAATATGAGCAACAGATGGGGGAGGGGCCTGCTCTGTCCAGGCGGGACCTGAACCCAGAAAATATTGATGCAAGGCAATCAACTGTGCCACGGGGCGTATGCGCAATATTGCGAAGGGAGGCGGGAGGCAGGAGGCTGGGCCAGGCAAAGTGGCCACAGATCATAGCTCACTTCGGTCCACTTTGTGCGGCATTAGCTAAGCAAATAATCATTACATTTTCCATTTGTTTTTTGAATACATACATATATTTATCTGTGCTCCAGGTTTGTGTGCCTTATTTTCGTGTTGTATTTTTTGTATTTTTCGGGGAGTGTATATCGATAGCCCCGCAAATAAAAATCTCTCACGCATTCTCGGCACGTACCACATGATTCCCATTCCATCCCACCCCCTGGACAACCTGCCTCTCATCACTCAGCCCCCCACTTGACGAACAAACAGCTCTCGAGGCGTAAGCCACCCCCAACCCCCGAACTCTCAACGCCCACACCCGGACGCGAGCCTCCCCCTTCCTCGCGAGGAGGAAAAGGAAAATCCCCCGCAGTTTCCCCCCATTTAAAAAAGTATCAATTTCATTGTTACGCGAGCTCGTTTTTTTCCCTGCTCCTCTCTCTTAGTGTTTTGGTTCTTTATTATATGGAACATCCTCGCAGAAGAGTCTTATGAATACCACAAGCAGCTGATAAAGAATAACACAGTAAAGTGAAGTGGCTAGAGACTAAAGTATAGAAGAGATTATTGAATAAAAAATCAAGCACTTGAATGGGAAAAAAGAGAAAAACTTCAGGCACGCAAAAACTTTACACAGGAAATTATAATTATGCCAAAGAAGATGGCAGGAAAATCTACGGGAAAAGCGGAAAAGGTAGTCTAACAAGAAAAAGGTTTCAATAGCTGGCTTAATTAAAAACTAAAAACATTGAATAGAGTTTTGGTTAAAGGATGAATCGGGGAGTAATTAAACATTAAACTTAAATACTTAAAAATATTGAATGGCAATGAAATCACTTAACACAAAGGGACCTTAGAAATATTATTAATATATTATATTGATAATGGTGAAAAAAATTGTTAAAATCTGATTTAATTATGGTTTTTTAATATAATGTTTGCAATTATCAAATATTTCTCAGAAAGGCCTTAGGATTGTTTTATACAAATAAGCAATTAATATAAATATACAATAATTTGTTTCAAATTAATATTAAGAAGCTGAATAACATTTATCCAGTTTTATGCAGCACGAAAATTCTTGTTAAATATTTTCAAAATATTATTTTTGTAGAATAGTAATATATATGTGTAATATATCATATTATTAAAATATATATATATTCCAATAACAAACACAAAACGACAACAGTAACATTCTTATATTTACTTAAATATTGTAGGTAAATAAAGTTCTAAGTTAGGGCAACGAAAATTCGTTTTCCTTCTCTCCTCTTACCCGATTTCCTCATTTTCATTTGGCTGTGCAAAGTGAAATAAATTTTGAAACGGCAATTGCACGAGGGGCCCATGGCAATATTAGATGAACATTTTCCAGCAGGACCCCGGAACGAAACTGAAGGGGAAAGGGAGTGGGGACGGAAAAGGGACGACGGGCAGCAGGAGCAGGACAACAAATTATTGCCCGGTCATGACGTGAGTTTTCATTCGACTTTGACTTTTTGCATAAAATTTCAATAAGGCCAAGTAAGCAAATGAGTTTTCTTCGAACGGTTTTCCTTCTATTTTTGTTTCCCAACAGCGCTGCTTCCGCTGCTCCTCGCTTTTCCTTCGAGTGGACAAAGTACCAATAGTTTGTTTTAAGGCTCTGTGTCCCTAGTGTCAAATTGAGCTAATCAGGCTCAGGTTGGGCCAGAGCAAGTTCTGGCTTTTTTACAGGGAGAAGGGGGGGATAATGCATCATTTTGTGGTCAAAATGGCAAAAGCGTTAAGTTTTTATGGCCAAAGACTTTTTGGATCTAGACCAAAAATAATCTCCTGCTGTTCCCCAGACCGAGTTTGCTGTTTGTTTGCTGCGAGTTTCGCTCGTTTGCTGTGTATTTTATTTTATCGCTGTTGGCAGGCAAGCCAAAACAACAATAAAACCAGTCAAAAAGCACTCGAAATGCCAAATGAGTTGAGCTGGGCCCCGCCCACCTTTCGCCTAATGGCCAACCCACGCCCACGCCCACGCCCCCGCCCCATGGGCCCGGGAAAACTCCGGGTTCCTCCACAGCACCTCCTCTCCTGTGTGTGAGCTCACCTTTAGCAATTAATCCGTGGCTGGAAAAACCAACGAAGCCGCCGCCTTCTCTACGAATATTTTTGGCCCAAGAAATGGCATGGAAAATAGCACCCACTCCCGCTCGTTTTTGGTGTTATCTCAGCATTTCGCTTCGTTTTTCATAAACAAAACGAGGAAATCTGTTTTGGCTGCCAGCGGGAAAAACAACAACTTCCAGCTGCAATTTGGCAGCGTTTTGCGGCGGGGATTCCCCTGGCAACAAAAACTCCCCAAAGCCTTGTCGCAATTGCTGCCTCTGCTGCTGCTGCTGCTTCTACTGCCATTTTTCGGTCTCAAGTGACAAATATTAGAGGAGTCTTTATCGCTAATTAGACTTGGTAGCCGTAAATCTGTTGTCATTTGTTGTACTTGCCGTTGTCACAAGTATTTCTGGCTAAAGTCAAGCTGTGCGAATGCATTTTCAAGTTTGCCAACTTGATGCCGGAAACATTCGAGACTCCAAGGAGTTTCGGGCTAAGAAGTTAAGCCCTCGGCTCTAGTAGCTCTAAGGGAAGTGCCAAAGGGGATACGGATCTGGGTGTATATATAGCTGAGAAGTAATGGCAGGGAAGTCGAATTTAAATGAGGATCAAAGTGGGATTAAGTCCATTTTCAATGAGTATCAAACTCTTAATTTTAAATTTTATATTTAATTTATTGCACATACTTCCTATAGATTCAAATAAAACCCAGCATACAAATATCAGTATTCGACCTCTTTGACTATTTCCAATTGCAAATAAGAGAAATAATAATTAAATAAACCAAAACGAGTCAAAGACTCCCTTTACTGTGCAATTATTGTTATTCTCAGAGCACCACATGCGGTGGTAATGGCAATGACAGTGGCTAACTATGGAAAACAATGGCCTTGGATTGCATCCAGCTGCCATTTCGAGCGGATGGCAGACGAAAACGATTCTGCGGATACGGATTCACCAGCGAGACAAACGACAGGCGACACTGGAGGAGGAGCAGGCAGCAGGCAGCAGGCAGCAGGCGGCAGGCGGCAGTCAGCATTCAGCAGGCTTTCTACGATTATACGAATTTTTTATGGCACATATGAGACTAATAGAGCTGGGGGAGGGAAGGGCGGGCAGTGGGAGGTGGAGCAGCTGGCACATGCCAAGAAACGAGCCGAGGCCAGTGGCAATTTATGCGGCTCAGTGTTGCATTAAATGTACAGTGAAATGCTTGAGTTAATAAAAAAAATACAAAGTATAAAAAACAGCCAAACGGCGGCGGGCCTCAACAGGGCAGCCAACAAAAAATAAAAATAAAAAGAAATACGAATCTGACGACGATGCCGAAACCGAAACTGAAACCGAAAATGAAAATGAAAAAGGCCCAGGAAGAAATCCTTCAGCCGCATCTAGCTTAAAGTGTGGCCGGAAATGAGGCGTCCCCATTTGGAGGTAATAAGTGTTTTTGGGCTTTTGTTTCTGACATGCCCATGATGAAGTGGGGTATTATGGTTTCCTCGTGCAGAATGTGACCAAATGCGGATTTATCTGGGAATAGACGTGATCAACATAGATTATAGGCCGAGATTTCGATGACAGGGATAACATAGTCTTGATTTGTACTCTTTCGGCGCTGTAAAGTGTATAATAATTATTTTAAAGTTTCACATCACCCATTTAATTTACATTAACATTGATTAAATTTATAAATGAAAGATAAGTAAAACTTAGAGACATCTATTTAAAGCTTATAAATTCAATGCCAAAAGTTTCCTCAGACATTATTACTATTAAATATATTTATTGAGGAGCTGAAATTCCACAGTAATCCTTGATTTTTACCCCTTATAAACACATCCTTTCTTGACTTGAGTATTAAAATATATTAAACGTCATATAACCAATTTTATTCCTCAACTGTTTTTATTAAAATTAAATATTCAAAGAAATATTCAAAGTCTTAACATTTCTAGGTCCTGTTAGACTAATTCCCCCTTTTATACTGATCAATTGCGCTTCTCCTGTGTTGCAATCCAGCTTTCCTGCTACTGAAATTATTTTCCGAGACGAGCACGGAGCAAACAAAGTACGGAATCCCGGGCATACCGAGGACCCTATACCGAATCCTGGGCCTAACCAAGCGCAACCAAAAACTTAGTTAACATACGCACACCCAGACAGGGTCGAGCTGAGCTCACTTTCCCTTGGAATAAGTGTGTGTGGCGTGTGTATGATAAATAGCTTTCAATTTATATGCCTCGAGGGCGGTCAGGCCAAAGTTTTTGGCTCCGGGATTGCGGGGATGCGAAGTGGAGACTTAAAGGTGTTCAAGGGTCATTTATCAGGCAGAGCGGCAACATTTAGCGCTGCCTTCCTTCAGCCAGGACATGCCATAGGTGGCAGGATGTGGCGGCGAGGCGAAGGTGTGTCTAAATATACCCAGATATACCTTCTATATATCTGTGCCCGACAGTATGTGTACGTGTATTTGCGAGTGTGGCAAGGAAATTTATGCTTTCCAGCTTCTCCACACGAAAGGTAACATCCAGGGCGGAAGGCGGGAATGGGGGCCAACAACTCCTCCAACTAGCGGAGTATTAATTTCGATCCGAAAGTGAAAATCATTTGCAGTTGTGGCAGTTGGCAGTTGCCAGTCGGCGACTTGTAATGGCTTCGTAGAGCGGTCGAAATTACTTTAACCCGCCAGCTGAGGCCCTGGATAACTTCCACTTCCAACGCAGCACAGGAAACAATTTTTTAGGGAGTTTTAAATATAAACTTAACTTGTATAATTATTAATTTACAGCAAAGAGCCTAAGAAATCTTAAGAGATTTTAAATCAACATAAAATGCGTCTAAAAGTAATATTTAAGATCACAAGTTCATTATAAACTAGTTAACACATAATCCTTGCCATACTTTTAATTGATTTAAAATCTCTGCCTCTTTTAATTATTTTTCTTGATAGCTTAGAATTCTCTAAGCGATTTGAATGCATTTTTCTCTAAGTGCACCATCTTGCCCCCCGCCTTCTCTCTATTAAATGAGTGAGTAAATGTGTGTAGCTGTCGACAGGTGTGCAAGTAATTACACTCACACCCATCATCAGCAGCCTTTGAAGGCAGTGAGGATGGGGGGCGTGGCTTAGCCTTTGCATACCCGGGCACACAATTTATATTTGCCAAAGCTGCCGCTGCCACTGAACTGATGCTGGGGCATCAGGACTTCAAGGCTTCAGACTGGCTGCCGGGGGGCAGGCTGGCAGGCAGGCAGGCAGGCAGGCAGTCAGTCAGGAAAAATGGTTGCCATTTCCTTGGTCTCGTCAAAATTAATTAATTTGCAGCGGCGCTGCAGCGACGGCGACTACGACGACGACGACGTTGGGAGACTTACCCGTAACTCGGAATTCCATCTAGCCTGCGGTTATGCCTTAGAAAACCACCTCTCACAGCTCCCTTCCCACACACAGTCCACAAATCAAACCGAGCAGGCAGCCAACGATTTACACTGTCCAACAAGATGATTGACGGCCCATTAGCACTGAGCAAAATTGCGGAAAAATACTGGTGTTACAATAATTAACATTTGTGTTTCAATATTTTGACAGAATTTTAATCACAGGAAGGAGATACTATAGCGGCTTCTATACTTCTTTGGAGTATCAAATAAAATACAATTCAAATTAAAAAATATATTTTAAATATAGTACGGCTTAATGATAAACATTTTAAAATGATCAGTAATAGATTAAGGATATCTATTTTCTAACACAATAATAGACAAGTAATAGATCCAATAATTTCAATATTTTCAGGATAAAATATATTTCAGATAAGCATTTTTATATTTTAATTCTTATATACGTATACACCCTAAATATATATAAAAATATAAATAACCCTTAACATTTGCATAATTTCATTTTAAATGCTTAAATAAAACCAAAATATTACAAGAAACAAAACAAACTCTGTTTAAATAATTCTACAAATTCGACCAATAAAACTTGAGTGAGCCTTAAAACTCACTCCAAAAATAATATTTCCGTGGTTTTAATCAATATAAAAAAAATTCCTGACAAAGTCTTGTACATATTCCTAGAGTAAGAGTTTTAATATATTATTAGAAATGAATTCACAGCAAATGTTGAGCAATTTCATAACAAAGACAGGGTGATATAGGTTCATATTTAGCACTATGGGATTGGTATTGAAAACTTTGTTGCCAAGTGAAATCAAATCCAGGGGTCAGATGCTATTGATTACCAAAGTGCGAGCCAATTGAATTGAATTTGTGCTACAAATCAAGTAAGCAACTTAGCAGCTAAACAACGACAACAGCAACAACAGCCCCCAGGCACAGCCACCAAAGTCATTCCCTCCTCGGCCCAATTTTCACCCCACGCCTCTGTCAATAGCTGACCCCAATCAAAGGGGGCACACGAACGCACATGGACTGTGGACATTGGGCCAAGAGGAGGAAGGGAGCAATCAATTGCAAGGAATGCGAGCCAAGCAAAAAAAAATTTTAGGACAGGAACAAGACCAGCGGGGCATGAGGGGTGCGCGGGCAGGAAAACCTGTCTTCAAAGGCCGAAGATTGAACTACCCTTAGGAAGGCCAACAGAACCTTGAGCTTATTGAAAAAATTTTAATAAAATGTTAATATTTTCTGTGGGGAAACTTCTTTATTTGTTTGAGAAAGTTAATTGATAAGAAAATTTCATTTGCTTTTTGTTAAATTATTTTTGGAATTGACCCTTGAAGCTGTAATATCTAAGAAATATTGTATTCTTGGGGTTTAAGGAATACAAAGGTGTAAAATTATTGCATCTTAATTTTGGGCATTAAAAATAAATTTAATAATAGGAAGCTCATTTTTATATCTTAATTAATTATTATATAATTATCGAAAAGACAGTCATAATAATAATGTTTTTGTCTACAAAAATATAAACAAATTATTCCAATAAAGTTTTAGGAGATAATTCTTAATTTTATTATATTTCTGTTAATTTAAAACAATATAAAATTAAGTAAAGCCATACAAAATTCACACCTTGACATAAATTCCACCATAATTCTGGTAATATTGACCCAAAATTCTTGCCAAAACCTAGCACATCCAATCACAAGAAAAGTGCGAACAAGAAAGGAACCTGACCAAGGAGGAACGGAGAAAGGAACAGTGCAGGACGAGCTCCTCGTGGAGGAGCAGAGCTCTGTGCGTTTCGCCGACCCACGTGGGAGTGAAGTGCAGCTATAAAATACTAATCCGCATCAAATGAATGCTACATCAATCTTGTGTCGGGCGCAGGCGGTGCCGGTGGCTGATGCGTCGCCAGGTGCGTGAGGAGAGGTGAGCCGTCAGAACCTAGAGAGGGTCAGTCGACGAGGTAGTTGAGCCAGCAGGAGCCAGCAGCCGGGAGCCAGCAGCCGGGAGCCATCAACCATCCGCCGAAAAGGATGCAGGATGCACGACGACGACGACCTGGTGGCAGGCGCAACTTTAATTTTGTTACTAAGCCCGGGACAGGCACATCGTGGAGTGTTGTACAGAGCAAAAAACAAGAATTTAATAAAGTAAAAATTCTTAAGTTAAAACTAAAACTATTGAAGTTATAAAACTCACGAAGCTTAAGGCTTAAAATATTATTCAGCTAAATTTGTAAGAATATCAACTGTGGAATGAGTTGGGTTTTTCTTTTTTATTAAAGAAGTATTTGTTAAAGCCTTTGCAATGTAAAAAAAGTGTTAAGCATAACCCTTTTTAACTATTTTCCCTCTCTGTAGTGTAGAAAAGAGGCTGTTTCAGTGTCGCTGCCAGATGCCGTGGAGGAACCGCTCAAAAGTCATTTCCGCAAATGTTGTCGGCATCGTTGTCGGTGTCGCATCCTCGCATCCTCGCTTTGAGGATTGCGGCATTGGGGGATTCCGAGGCAGGAGGCGGGCAGCAAAAACTAGGGATTAGGGATTTGCGTGCACATAAATGAATTTGGTGTACGCAACGGGCGGGGATGGGGACGAGCATGGGGGGCATGAAACCCCCCCAAGGGGGTTAATTGGGAGAGAGAGCCCCACCACCACCACCACCACCTAAGCCGTAAGCAGCTGCTGCCGCAACAGTAAACGTTATCTACACGTGCACGTGCACTGTGCAACATGCAGGCAATGAGCTGGCTAAGGGGAGGCCTGGGGATCCCCCAGTCCCCCATCCCCCACACACATTACCCCTGGCGCATTACAATCCCACCACCATCCACTATCCCCTGGCCCCATTCCAGCCGAGCAACCCGGCAGTCTGTGTTTGCATTGGTGTGCAATTGTTGGCATTACGTGCCACTCTCGATTGCCATTCAATGCCAGGAGCAGCAGCATCAGCTTTAGGACGGGAATCCTCAGCAGCGGCAGTGGCTGGATCTGGAGCCTGGCCCGCAGCCCACGCAGAGCCGCCAACTATTGAATTACTTTCAACCTGCGACTGAAGATTGCACTTGAAATAGGATTCACAGCTCACTCGCTCTCCAAAAGCTTCAGATTTTCAATTTCCGTTTCCTTTTTTGCGCTTTTCCAGCCCCGCTTTTCCATTGCCCCCCTCCTGTGCGTCTGTACTGGGCCAGGGATTGGGATTGCGACCGCTGCTCCTCCTCCTCCGATTTTTTCCCCGTTTTGTTCATGTCTAAGCAAATGGAATAAGCGCGCTCATTGCTCCGGCTTGTTGCCGATGGATAGATGGATGCCGTGATGGATGCCAGGATGGATTGCTCCCAAGCAGGAAGGGACGGATGGCCGGGATAGATGCACGGATGGATTGATGATTTCCAGCGAAAAAACTATGCAAACTATGGGCATGCCCTTTACACAGAGAGCGCTTGCCTCCGCAATTTATTTATTAGTTTTAATTTTGGAAAACCACACAAACAATAAAGACCATAAAAAATGTAGGTTTGAATGTAAATTCTACAAAATTTATTACGGTTTTTAAATTAAACAAAATGTGTAGCGATTAATGTGTTGTAATGAATCAAAAAAGGCCTTTTTAACAGCTCTTTTTATTTATAAGTAGTCTTGTATTTAGAATAATATTTGCTACGTTTCGAAACTACCCATTTATGAAATAATAATATATAAAATTTAAGATTATAAACATTGATTTCTTGATCATATGAAATATTTCTTACATTTCAATTTCATTTGGAAATAAAATTTGAAATTTAATATATTGATTTCTTTACTTATATGGATAGTTTGAATTTCAGTTCAGAAAAGACCTTGCTCCCACATCAAAACCTATCTTCAGCTAACAAAATGTTTATAGACTTCTTAAATACCTATTCACCCCTAGACCATAGTATTATATATTACCAATGGCCTAAAATATTCATGGTTACCACAGGCAATTCCCACTTATTACTATGCTATTCTATTAGGGCCGTATACTTCATTTTCCCCAGCAATACCGTATTCATAGTTGCCACTAAAAAATCCCCACTTATTTGTCGGGACCCCGAAACGCCGCGTTTTGTGCGACGACGCCGACGAGGGCTGGTCGGAAAAGTGGGGAAAAACTAAGGAGGCGGTGAGTGGGCGACAACAGAAGCCAACGTGGCAGTAGAGGAGCAGGGAGGTGGGTGAAGGCAATGTTGCACGTGCAACGCTGCAGTTGTTGTTGTAGCCATCGTTGCCACGGGCAACACAGAGTATTTCCCCTCGGAGAAAGCCCCTCTTCCACATAGTACATCAATCCTTTAAGACGCAACATTGAGTGCCAATCAACAAGTGCGTTCCATCTTGGACTCAACCTGTGCTTGCTCCACCGCCGCCGCCGCCACCAGGCCCACATGCAACAGTACGCTGAACACTTTTATTGCTAACCATTTCTTTTGGCCCTCTTTTTTTCCGTTGTGTGAGGAATGGCGAATGTTCTGGCAAGGATTTGTACATACATTTGTACGCTCTACACACGTTCTCCAGGGGGGAGTGTGTGTGTGAGCGAGGGCCATAGTCGGATTGAAAAGAACTCGGCACGTATTTGTCACGTATTATATATTTATAGCAACCAATGAACCGTTGAATGCATGGACAGACTGCAGGATAGGATGTTGAATGCATAAAATGCCTCCCCACCAACTTACACTATGCTGCACACACACACAGAGAGGGCTCCCCGGAAAAGTTCCCTCTCGGACATTGCTCATACGCCCCGTGTACTTGAGAACTGGGGTTTAGTTTAAATTGAATATTCCTAGGGCTGCACAGAAATGGAGAGTGGGCCCACACTGAGGCCAAAATCACGATCTCAAGTGGAAGATCTCACTTATTTGTTGGGTTTATATGCACCTTAAGATACAGGGGAATGTATCTCGCTGATTGAAAGTGATTTATTTGACATATTTCAGGCGTCCTTCATTACAAATAAATATTATAATCAATTCATCTCTGATAAGCTGCTAAATATTATTCAGAAAAACCTTTAAAATCACGAAATACTTCCTCATAAATTCTATTATCATTAAGTTTCCCTGAAAATATAACAAAATCAAGTCGCTTTCTCATCAAAATTAATTCATATTTGCTCTGTCCATCTTACGATTTCGATTACAGGAGTCGTATATATCTTTTTCCAAAATCATTTGTATGTTTTTCCCCGTGCACGACTGAGATGTGTAGGTGGAAGAGAGATAGGGAAAGACAACCATCACAGTTTAATTATAATTTTAATCACTTTTGCAGCAGCAGCAGCAGGAGCTGGGAAGTAGCGACGGCGGCGCGGAAATGAATTTTATGAAGCGTGCTCCGAACTGTCGTGCCCAACATAAACTGTTGTCAGTTTCTGGGGATCCCTGGAGCAGGAGCTGGAGCCGAAGCACGAGCGGGACGAAGGGCTGAGAAGGAGCCAGGACCAGGACCAGGATGAGAGCTGGAGCACCAGCGGCTGGAGAAGGGACAACAACCGACTGTCATGTCAATTCAATTTTTGTGCTTCCGTGCGCGGCGACAAGTTTTAGCCAGTTTTCCCAGCCCCCTTTCCCTAGGCTCTCCCCCCCCGGGTTTTCCCCCCTGAATCCCCTGACAGTTCAGCCAGCGGCACTTTATGTACATCATCATCAACACCTTTTGCCAGGCGCCATTTACACGCCGTCGTCTATCCTCGTCTCTAAGTCTAATCAGCCCAGACAGCCATCAGTCGAGGGTTTGCTCTCTCTCTCTAGCGATTCTCTGGGTCTCTACTCCTGTCTCTTTCTCTGCTCCAGTGGCTTCCTCTCATTGTCTTCCCCCTTTCCCCCAGGAGCTGCGGGTAAGCGAATCAATTTTAATGCCGCATTTGTTGCCCGGATTTTTTTTTGTTTTTTTGGAGAGCAAACGGAAAGCGCTGATAAAAATTATTAAGGGGGTTGAGGGAATAATGATCCCCTGGAAAATATAATTTTAATGTAATCATTCAAAAAAATATAGATAAAGATTAAATTATAAAATATTTGTAAAGTAAAAAATACACTCTAAGATATATTGTATCTTTAGCTTTTATTTTCTAAAACTCGTAAGAACATCAAACTAATCCACCTTTTAAATACCCCTTAGTTTGCCCGTAAAAAAGCATGAATTATATTTCTCTTTCTCGCTTCGCTTGCCGGGGCCAGGCAGAACAAATTGAATCATATTTTTAACAGCGACGAAATGGGAAATTATAATTGCCAGCTGAGCATTTGCCATAGACTCTGGCCCTGCCACACTTCACTTCATTCATAGAGCGTTATGAATTACGGCAAGTGCACACTGCAGCTATGTTTGTGTATATATCTAGATATCTAGATATAGAGAAGGCGGGGCGGGACGAGGCTGCTGACATGTTTTGTCCACAGGCACGCATTCTCTTGCGGCCTGGCTAACTGGCGAGCGGTTTTTGGCGTTGGCTGGCAACTTTCCCAACGGCACGCGCTGCCGGCTGCTGGCTGCTGCTTCCTGAATTTTCCCAGCTTTCCTTCCCGCCCTTCCCCGTCTGGTGACGACAAGTCAGCCTGGCCGTGTCACTCATATGAGCCGCAAATATCCAACCCAGAAGCCCCGCCCCGCTGGGTGGCATTTCACGTTGATGCCACGCACGAACGCTTACTTTGTCGCATGCCCAACTTTTGGCTATTAAGTCATTTTTTGGCTTTTTACTTTCGTGGATCTGCGACAAATTCCCCGGGCTGCGTCCACTAATTGCCCAGAGTCTTGTGGCGGATGGAAATTCAACAGTTTTCAGCATCGGCAGACCCTCCATCACCGGGTTGGTCAAGTGCCTTTCACTGCAGCTGATGTTGCTTCTCTTGGCCACACAACTTCAACTCTTTCATAAGAATTTACTTGAATGAATTGTGCAGAGTTTCAAGTGGGCCAGACGACGTCCTGGGGGCAGGGTCGTGGAAACCAGGGGGGAAATCGGGGAGGAAAATCCGAGCCAGCCAAGGAAGGGGCGGGCAGAGCCCGCAACAATGACAAGACAAGATGGGATGAATGCAGTGGATGGCATGGAGTGATGTGCTCGATGGCCACTCAAAACTCTATGGAAATCAATAAGAAGTGGTTAAAGAAATTCTCAGGGGTTGGAAGCCTTATATAGTATGTCTCTTATAAATAAAACAAAACTCCAACTTAATAAATATATTATACCATCATATCTAAATCAAATTAATTAGTGGAACTATGAAAGGCTCTCCAGCCACTTAACCCCTTATTTAATTTAATCAAAGCAAAGGCTTTGCTAAATTAAAATATTTATAAACATTTATATTGCCACTTTACAAGCCCCCACGGTTTTTATCTCTATAACCTAAAAAATAGAACTTGCCGCCACATTGATTCAACTTTAACATATGATAAAAACCACTTTACTTGTCTTTTTGCTAAAAAATCACAAACAAAGCATACAAAACTGCATTGAAAGTATAAAAAAAACGCTAATTTCTGTGAAAGCTACATGGGCCAGCTTGTTGATTTATAGCTGTTAACATTTTATTGATTAAAAAATCAAGCAAACGAATGGCAACGATTTCCATATAAAATTTTCGCAGAAAAAGGCAGTTTCCACAAACGGTTAACTTGTGTATTTATTGTAACTATAAATCGCTTGATTCTTAAACAAAAAATTACCAAAAAACTAAATCGTACAGCCACGATTTCTCACCATCTTTAATTGCCTGAAAGTTAACTTCTATAAAGCCAGTCCTAGTCGAAAATGTATAAGAAACTTTACTCCACAGAAGGCAAACAATGGACACGGCCTGGGCAGCTACTTAGCCACTTCACTGCACTTCCACTCCCACTCCCATTCCCACTCCCACTCCCATTCTCTGCTGCCAGTTTTCCTTTCCTAAAGGAAAAGTGAAAAGCTAGATTTGTCACGGACTGATGCGTCTTTAAGCGTTTTAATTACCCACCAAACGAACGAAAGGCAACGAAACTTGAGCATAATATGCAAACCAGGACAATAATTCACATTGTCCCTGGACACAAAGCCACCAACTGATCTGCCCCCCTTCCGTCCGTAAAATAGAGCTAAGCATTGCAGGTACAGTTGGGGAAAAACTTAGTAGGGGTTTAAGTTGGCTTAACTTTTTGATGGATGAATTTTTAGTATTAAAAGAAGAAATCATGAAGAGTTTATAAGCAAAGGTAAGCAAATATTGGATAACTTCATCTATTAAATCATTCAGATTCAGGTTTCTCCCTCTTTACTTTGTACTTGTAACATAAGTAAATGTTATTTGTTCACACTTAATTTTAATACAGAAAACTCATGTTCTTCAGTTAGAATTAATATTTTATAAACATTATTTTCCAATCATATTTAATATTTGCTTTTCCAATTACCTAAAATACCTGTCAAACTTTAATTATTTGCTTTAAATTCTTATGATTTCTTGGATTTATTTCCCCGGCAAAAATTATTTTGATAGGAGCCTATCTAATTTTTCTATGTGTATTTCAGTTACAAATGCAGTTGCATTTGCAATTTGCATTTTGGACGCTCGGGCAATTAATAGCGCACACGTAAACAAAACAGAGCAGAGCAGAGCCTAAGGATGTCCATGTTTGGTGGGGAGAGCAGGGAGAGACCTGGGAAAAGGGTTGCCTGGGAAAAGGGGTACCGGAAAATGGGGGGCAGAGCCGGGCTTACGACAATGACGATACTAAGGTTAGGGACTATCAAAATGCAAAGCAGCAGGCAGGTAATGAAAATGCTTAATGGCTTGCAAAGTGTCACAGTGGCTGAGCGCCTCTGGATAGGCAATGGCAATGGAAATTGGCAAAAGGGAGGCACCGTGGCAGCGTGGCATCGTGGCGATGCGGCCGCGTGGAATGCCCCAAACCAATACGAATGCAATTGGCAAACTTAAAGCGCGTTAAATTCAACTGCTTCGGGGGAGCGGCAAGCGGGGGCCCAGCGCATAAAAAGTCAATTAAAAGAGGCAGTGGCAGTTGCTTTTGCAGCTGCGCTTCGGTTTGAGTTTGAGTTTTTCGTATTTGTCGACGACCCCCAGCTGTCTGAGTGTCTGGCCCACGCCCACTTTTCCTATTCCGCTTTAGGCCGCCCCTTTTTTCACTTGGGAAAAATCTGTGAATGTTAAAACAAGCTAAATAACAGAGGTAATTGGTGTTTATTTTATTTTATGGATAAAGGCAAAACCTGTTGACAAAACTTGATCAACAAAAAAATATATATAATTTTATTTGGATATATTGCGTGTTGTATTTTTAATTCGTTGATGATTTATTTAATCAATTTAGAACTTTAAATGGTTTTTCTTTTATATATTTATATGCCTTGTTCATTGTTTGAATGCTTATCTTAATGACCTTTTAAAAAGGTCTCTTAAACATACTTTAAATGAATTTATATAGCTCAAAAATCATTTATTCAAAAGACTGTTACCAGTATTCCCTATTATTTTTCGGTGCACTTGCCAGACTTGACGTATATGTGTGCGCTGGTAAGTCTTTCGAGTGCATGAGTGTTGGCCAGCGCTTTTAGCAGAATAAACAGTGAAAGTTGCGCAAAAAGGACACGGCCAAGACACAGGCGAACGAGCCAGAGAGACACACAGAGCCAGAAGCAGGAGCAGCAGCAGGAGCAGGAACAGGAGCTGGAACAGGGGCAGCGGAAGGAGATGGCCATAAAAATGGGTGAACGAGTCTGAAAGAGTGTGAAGCATGTTGGGACCTTTGAACGTGTTGAACTTTCAAATGGCTTTGCGCGCCGCTGCCAGCTAATGGCATTACAGTTCAACCCGTTCCAAGCCAGCCCAGGCTTCCAGCCCGCCATTTCCACCCAGTTTTCCACGCCGTTTTCCCCCTTCCGCTTTTTCTCAATCCCTCTTTACCCCTTTGACTGCATACAAAGGCTGAGAACTGAAGAGAGAGAGAGAGGACTGAAGAGAGCGAGCGTGCGAAAAAGTAAAGTGTAACTGCAATGTGTGTCCAGTCTGTTTACACTGCAAGACAATGGGTCTACGTGATAGGAATAAATTGGGGTTCCTAATTATTGATTATTATAATGATTATTTATTTACTAAGCCCTCGGTTTTTTAATTAAAGACCTGAAATCAGGGAGCGTAATCATTATAAGTTAAATTTTAAAAATAGCATGATAATGATCACAGAGTTTATTTTGTTATGATAAATAATGTTTAAATTTGAGTAATACTATAATAAAAAAAAAAAAAACTCAAAAATAATCAGTATTAATTTTTATTATTTTACCAAAAATAAAATTTATTTTGTATTATTTTAGTATTTTATGATTATGTACTCTTCTGCTTATCAAAAATAATAATTATTTTTGATTTAAATTATATTACTAAATTTTAATCATAATTTATGATTAATATCAATTAAATCCTAACTATATACAAAATTCCGAATATTGAAAGTTATCCTCCTTTTTGTTTTAAATGGATTGTAAATGGTGGAGTTTTAATTTCAAAATTTTCCCGATAGTCAGTATTTACGGTCCCTGCTTAAAATGCACAAAAAATAAATAAAATATAAATGCAACTCAAGACGATCACGTCACGTAAGGTTTTTTTTTTCAACATCCTATAAACATAGCAATTATGGGAAATTATAACCTTAGGCCACATATTTATTAATAATGACTGACTACAAACATACACCTTATTCACTTCATATATTTATAATGAATAAAAATATAAATTTTAATTCTACAACTTTAAATTTGTAAACCATAAAAGGCTTCAAAATCTTTTTCTCAGTGCCTGGCAGCATGTGCAATTAGAGTGACGTACGCTTTATTGATGCCCATAGCCATTTGGCATGCATTAGGGCACACCAACACACACCAACACACACCAACACACACCAACACACATCAATACACTACAACACACACAGGACACACTCACACAGTGGCACAACTTAGAAACAGTTTCAAGGTAAAAATATCAAAGTTGAAGTGCACTTTTTTATTCGTTTGTCACGCAGCACTGGGTCTATAAATTATTTCTTATGATAATTGGCTCAAACGTGGGCGAACAAAACAACCGGCTGTTGTGGGGGAGGGGAAATGGTGGGTGGTCAGGAGGGGGAAAATCATGGAGAGAGAGGGGGACCCAATCAAAGTGCAGCAACAATAACGGCAATCAATGGTTGTTAGTTGGAGCGGAAATCGGTAGAATACTGCCTGACATTTGGCCCGTAATTACCGTTATGCCACTGCAAACTGCAACTGTTGGCCAGGTGAAGGGTGTTTGCTCAGAACCAAGAAGAAGAAGGAAAAAAATAGGAAAAACAATACACAATTGTGGCAAGGACTATGTGGGTTTTAGCAATTATTGGCAGAGTCCAGCAATATTGCGTGCTGTGCCAAATTTAAGTAAAGAAAGTGTGTGTGGTCACAAAATGTGTTTACAATAAATTAAAGTCATTTTTATTATTGGTTATGGCCTAGTTTAAATGACCTAGAGAACGATTTTTGGGAATTATGTATACATTTCTTGCAAGTTTGATGAATAAATAAATTTACAAATAATTTATAGACGCCTGAAATAAATAATGGTTCTTTTAGTTATTAGACCAATATTTATTAAATACGCTTTAATCTAGTATCTTGTCTTATCTTAAATGCTTAAAATAATATTCCTATAAGGGAACTTTACATTCACGTAATAGTTCAAGGCATCTCAAAGCTCTTCATTTGATTACAATTAAGATTTCCCAATTTATCTTTTGCAAAGGAAATAATATTACTGGCAAAGGTATTTTTCTAACCATAATAAACTGTATTTTTTTGTGGCACTTAATTGTTTAGTCCTTTTGAATAAGAAAAAAAAAACAAAAACCATTTTAGACAAAGTATTGGCCTAATGGCCACAGTAAATAATACGACAGAGACATCTTGGTAAAATAAATAACAATTTAACATTTAATAAAAGTTAAAATCGATCCACAATGGATCCTTATTATTTACAATTTCTGTTTAACTAAAAAACTTTCGCAGACCTGAGCACTTGAAATGAAATTAAAAATACATATATATCTCATTGAATAAAGTGCAGCATTTATGAGCGACTTTTCATAATGGATAAGCCCAGCTGGCGAAATATACTCTCATTTCTTTGAATTTATTTACTTTGATGCGTGTGGAACTCACAGATTATTTCCGCTCGCAGAGACAGCAATTAGATGCATTTAGGAGATTATGCCAAACACTTTTCATCTCGGCATAAGCCTCGAGCCATTTTTGTGGCCAAACCAATTTTTCATAATCTTTCTTTCCCACATACATATACATATATATAATATTTTCAATATGCAGTCAAAAGAGTTGAAAGCGAACGGACTTGCGGGGATTTATATTCTGGGAAATATGCAAGCACTTGGAGCTACTGTATCTCTGAGATATGAATTGCATCGTATGAAAATGTGCTTAATTTAACTGCTGCCAGAGCTCTTCCTTCCGCTCCCGCGCCACTCCCCCGGCCCCTCTCACTTCCCTGACTCTTTGTCGCTGCGTAGATGATTTAAAATGTGCATAATAAGCGGCACTTGGAGAAGAATGAAAAAGAAAAACAAGCTACATATAGACTAGAGAATCAGTTGAAGATGCCGTGTGTAGGGGTGCCGGGGGGCAGGGCAGTCTGGGGAGGGTCTGGAATACATTTGAATCACAAAACTAACAAATAAATAACACGAGCAACGGGAATGTGTAAGACAAACACACTAAAAAACAAGAATTGAAGGCTGGTTGGGAGGACGAAGTTTGGAATACCCTTTTGGGGATAGTTTGCTGAAGGATATAAATTCGATATATTATATACTATAAGTATGTATTATATACTATAAGTATATGATATATATGTATTATATGCCGTAGTCTATAGGGAGTTAAAAGTAACTTTCTAAATGAGAGTTAAAATAACCTGTCTGAATGATACATTCCAAATTGCCAAGGATATGTTATTTGTTATGTGTTTTCCTGTTGAATTTAGTCTTTACAACATTTTATAAACATAAATGTTTGTTCATTATATAATAAATTATATATATATATATACTCAAAGTATATAATATAAATATGTACTATAGTATATACAGAATTAAAAGTAACTGTCTGAATGAGAGTTAAAATTAATGTCTGAATGATATATCCCAAATTCCAAAGATTAAGTTGTTTGCTGTGGATTTACCTGTTGAATTTAGTCTTTAAAACATTTTATACAACAAATGTTTTATGTTTTATAAACATAAATTAAATGTTTCTTCATTATATAATAAAAATAATATATTCAGTTAATAATAAATTAATATCAGTCTTACCATAAATAACTGTATATAACTACGTTTCTACCATAAAAGCCTTAAAATCTTAATTCAATACAATTTTAAAGACACGAAATAAAGTAATATCTGTGTAACTATTTAATTGGTTGGCTTTTAAATTTATTAAATATATTTTATAAGTGATGTACTTTCCAATTAAATTTTGTTAGTTTACTAACAACTTTATTGGAATAAAGATAAAGGAGTAAAGAGTGATCGCGCTTTACAAACTTACCCCAGACTAAACTCTTTCTGATGATTTATGTTATGAACTGTAAAGGTAAAAGATATAGTATTTCGATCTACCCTCTTCGAGGGTATATCTATAGGAAAAAAATCCAGAGCTTCAGGGGTGGGAGAATAAAAAAACAAATCGAGCAGACAAATGGCGAACGGGATCGTCGGACAGCCAACAAGGAGAGATAGTGCGAGAACGAAGAGTGGAAGTGGTAAAAGTAGATGGGTAAGAAAAACATATTCAAATTTAAAATTTCGCCTGATTTTCCCCTCTCCACCCCATCTTGCCCCTGCCTTTCTCTGGGTTTTCCCATGCTTTAGCTGTTTTCGTTTGCATTTTCGCCAAAAACAGCGCGAGACGTGGAACTTTTCGCACATGCAGCTGCCTTGGGTGTGTGTGAGTTTAGCGACAGTGTATGTAAGAGCGAGGTGTGTGTGAATTTCGAGTGTGTGGTGTGTGTGTGAGTGTGTGTTTACAGTTAGCGGGCGCCAAACCAAGGTGTCGCCGTGCACCCGAAATCGTTTCAGCGTGAATACATTTGCCCCTCGTCCTTGCAGATCCTGCAATTTCATGACAGTGGTACCAGGCTCAACCTAACTCCTCCAATCGCCCGTCCGCCATAGTAATTTAGTTAAAATATTCAAAAAGTTCGCCCAAGAATTTTTGTTATGCGTAAGATGATAGAAAAATGAATTCGATTCGGGGCGTGGGGGAAACGGTTGCGTTCAATTTGCGTTCATAAGTTATTTGCGGGGCTGGAAAATTTCTGGGAGGAGCGTGGGCCTTGGAATGCCTGCATCATCGGCATTTCTGCTCAAATCTAAATTTATTAAACACGAATTGCTTTCGGTTTAAGTATTTGAAATATTTGCCTGGAATCACTGCGGTATATATAGTTCATTTTTGTGTACGGAAATAATAGGAAAATCAATACTGGCTTAAAGTGATTCAATTTGAGTTTTCTATAAAAATCATAACCAAGAAAATGTGGCAATAGTTCATATCAATCGATTAAAAACTTTATTAAGTTAATATGCTTGAATGCTTAAATAAATTACGTATTTGTAAAGTGAACAGAAAAATTATATTAAATAAAGTTGATTAGGAAAGTTTACATACTTCATTTAGCCGTATATTTCTAGTTCAATAAATGATGTTTCCTTAATGGAACCAATTTGGATATAAATATAAATACTTATATTCTTCCAAAAATAATATATCAAATTAATATATACTTCCGATTGTTTCACAATATTTTCAGTAACGAATTAAGCAATAAAGTTTAAGATAACCAGGAATGTGAAACATGTTTACAATTGTGTGAATCTTGATTTATAAGAATGAAATAAGTCCAATATATCCTAAGTTAAATTTTTTAAAAGAAACGAGGGTGCCAAAGAAATCAGTAAAGCTCAAAGAAACCTCAATAAGTTATAAAAAATACGGCTGCAAAATTCAACATATTAAACAAAATATTTACACTGAATTCGGAGCCTTAAAAATTGGATTACAAACTTGAAGACACCTTCTTAGGAGTTTTAAAAACGATTGTGATCCGCGGAGCACCCAAGATATTTTATTTTTTTGGTTTTGGATAGAGTGGCAACTATATTATTGATGTAGGGTTTACTAAAACGATTATTATTATGATTTAATAATACATCTAAATAAAAAAAGACTTCTTAAAAGTCATAAAAATTCCTGAAATGCTTTAAGTTTTTTCATATCTTTCTAGTTTCCTGTACCTACCAAATTTCCCATATCTTGCCCCACTGTCCCTGGCCAGGGCATACCTTGAAAACGTTCCTAGCTGGCGAAATGTATTCGCATTTTCGCAAACGCGCTGCATTAATTACCGCAGCAGCCTCCAAGCCCGAGTGCGTGTGTTTGTGTGTGTGTGTGTGTGTTAGCCCGGCATGGTGTGCCCCCCTCATGGCAGGTGCTTTAGGCGGAGCAGGGGCTTGGAATGATGGGGCGATGGAGCAGTAGAGCCCATGGAACGGAGCACGGTCAGCGCTTCACTTTGCTCCGTTTCGTTTCGCTTGGCATCGCTCGTTGGCGCTGATATGTTAAGCTGCATTTTGGCTTACAAAAATATGGAGAACCGGGCCGGGCAAGGCAGCATTTCGGGGCACCTGCAAATCCTTTTACCTCGTTTGGACATTTTGTGATGTATTACGTAAGTGCGGCATTTGTGGTCTATATAAAAGAGAGTTGCAAAACAGCCCCAGCCCGCACACAGCCACACTGGCCCACACTCACACCCCAGCCTGGTCACACACAAAATAAAAAAATTAGAAAAAAAGAGTAAAAAAGTGGAGAGAGTTGGCATTGGGAATGCTTAAATGATGAAGCGAGTTCGTCCCTTTAAAGTTGGCAATGAAAAAGTTTCATATTTGTGAAATGGATATGGAAAAGGATTGAGTCAACTTTGAATGGTTATGATGAATGCTTGTGGTGGGTAGACGGGGTTGGGGGTTGAAGGCTGTTTATGGAGATTTTGGACAGTGAAAGAGCAGCAGCCGCCAATCCATTAGATGCCCAAACAACTTGTCAAAATGAGGAAATTTTAATGCAGTGTGAGACCTTTTAAATAACTCGTTTTTGGGGGATACAATCGAGTTAGCATTATAGGGGTTTCAGGGATTTAAAGGGGAAAGCTTTAAGGCCTTTTTTAGATGTTTTTCGAGTTTTAAAAATTTTATATTTCAATAAGCTTAATTTAGTTTCTAAACTCTAAACTATGTACAAACCGTTTAGACTGACGTCTTATCTGTTTTAAATAATTAAAGTAACTCTAACCTAGTTACTAATTAATGTTAAGGTCTAAGCTTAAATTAAGTTTACATTGTGATGTCCTCTGTTTAAAATAAACCAAATTCCCTTCGCATGATTAAGCCAAATTTATTGATTTCCAAGGATTTCATTTAGCACGCCTGCTTCTGGTCTTTCTAATTGATTCTCTGGCCGAGCATCGACAGCACTTCCTCCTGTTGTTTACCACAATATCCGGAACTGGAACTGGAACCACAACCTTGTCGCACACACACACACACGGAACACTGGCATGTAACACACATGAGCACACCGCAAACTAAAAGGTTTTCGGTGCGTCCAATGCATAATCAACAAGCAGCATATATTTATGGCCCTGCCAGACGATGGCAATATAAATCAAAAGCTTTTGCAACTCCATCCATCATCCAGCAGCTCGCAGCTTGGCTTGCTTTCCGCCCCTCTGGCCTCATGCCACTTACACACACACACACACGCGCTGCTGCTACCCCTTTCTTGCCACAATTTTCGCACGAATTAAATGCACATTTGCACCTCCCCTCAGCCCACCCACCCAAAAATCCCCCTGCTACTCCAATTACTGAGACCTGCAGGCCCTCGGGCGGCGGCTATGTTACATTGCACTTGCCCTGGGCATTGTTACGTCACCATATATCGGATAGGTATATATGATATATATATATTTCTACACAGAGCAGCATTGGTATTACTTTGGATAATATTACTTTTACTCACAAAAACAGGTTTACATCTCTTAAATATTTTTAAAATGTGTAACAGAAACCTAATCAAAAATATTCCCCATCATCAGCTCTACATTCTATATTTAACTCTTATTTAATGCTTAAAAAGTACGCGTTAATTAAGGAAATATATATGTATTTATTAAAAATAAAAATTAAAATACAGAGAAATATTTTCAAACCAAAGATTTCAAGTTCAGAAGCCATTACCTATATAATATGTATTCATACATAATTTTCCACAGCATTTCCCTTATTCCTTATTCCCACCGACTTGCAAATATAAATTTTGCAAAAATAAAAATTCCAAAAAAGGACGACACCCATTTGATTATCTTTTCCGCTGTGTACCTGTTTTCGGGTGCAGCGGGGATAAGCGATTAAGGAAAACCAAGGCGTGAAACTAGGCAAAAAAAGGATGCCAGGGCTCCCAGCTCAAAGGCAGGTGGCAGGATGCCGCGGCTGAGGCTGAGGCAGCTGCTGAAGTTGAAGCTGAAGCTGAAGTTGTCCTCAAATTGAAGGCAGCCGCCGGATGCAAATTGGGGAAAGGGACTACAGCAACAAGAACAACAAATAACAAGAAAATAAGAAAGAAGGGAATCACATAAACAGCGAAGAAAGCGGAGAAAGCGCGCTGGCAGTTTAGAGAGCATCCTTGTGCTGTTGGCAAATTCAATTCAAATTTTGTAAGCATTAAAAAAATTGTTGTTGTTGTTGTTGCTGTTTCTCCTGTTGCTGTTGCTGTTCTTGGCCCGACTGCAGAAAACTTGGAAAACTCGCCGCCGCCGAAGGAAAGTCGCAGAAAGCGACGCGAAATAAAAGTGATTGTAAGTGCCAGCAGCAGGGGCGAAGAGGGGGGAAATGGGACCGAAAAGGAGGCACAAAAGCAGGAAAATTTATGAAAAGATAAAAGACGCAGGCGTTCATTCAAACACAACACACACACACCCACACAGGTACAGATACACACGCAAACTCAGGTGAGGACAAGCAATTTTAAATGGCGGCAGGCGGCCTAAGTGCACCGAGAAAATGTAAATATATTAAATTGAAGTACTACAGGCACTAGTTAAAACTTCTACATTTCATAAAATTTTCAATAAGTCGTTTCTTAATTTTCCTTTCTCAATTTTCTATAAGCTTTTAATGATAGTGTCTTTAGGCAACCTAAAAAATCTATTCGCAAACGTTCTTTTTGAAAAACGTTCTCTAAGGAATTTCAAACCTTTTTAAATGACCAAATATAGGATATAAACATTTATTTCCAGTGTACAGAATATATTGAAGTGGGGAATGTAGGTGACCGCTGAGAGGAGCTGGCTTTCCCCCCGCTGGTGGCTGCCACTTGAGGCCGCATTACTTCAACTTTGAAGATGCTCGAACGCCCAGCGCCCTGCCTTCAACGCCGGCGACACCTAGCGTGCACAGCTGGAAGCTGCATTCGGTGGCAGGACGAAAAATTCGAAAAGGGACCTAGAGGGGGGGACTAGAGGCAGAGGAGAAGGTCCTGCGACGACCCACTGTCCTCCGCCAACATCCCCAAAACATCTCGCCTCGTCTGGCTATGTAATATGCAAACAGATTTTTTTCACTTTCATTGGGGATGTTGTGGCTCCTATCCCCGAACCACTGCCCTCTCCTCCTCTCATCTTGTTGCTTGTTTGCGGCAAACACCCCTCCGCCACCCGTCGCCCCCTGGGCTACCCGTTTTAACCACAGAACGTTTGCTGAAAAGAAGTTTTTTAGCAACTCAGCAGAAAAAGAAGGAAGCTCGATGAATGCGGTACGGTGACGGGGGGCGGCGGCGGGATTGAAGGCTTTGTCTGTGGCAGCACATTTTGAAAATGTCCTCGCCAGTGGGACAGTGTTGCCTAATGTCATGTGCACTCCACAACGAGACCCCCCTCAAAAACCATACCCCCACCTTTGTCTGAGCGAGAGACGAGGGTGGCAATAAAAACACGCAACAAAAGCTGAAAGCTGCAACACACAAAACATTTAATCACACTTTGCACAACTAGTTGAAAATGCAAGCTTGCAGCTCGAACCCCTTCTCGAATTTGCCCCACCCCGCCGCCGCATTTCAACCCCGCCTTATCGCCGCACCCTCACGCCCCCCGTTTTTGACGCTCTGGGGAGCTGTGGGACCAATTGGCAAATTAACTTTCAATTCAATTCAATGACAGCATTTGAAAGATACATTAACACCTGCCCCATAGACCAATTGAAATTGTAGAGGGGTGCACAGGAAAAAAAGGAATTTTGGACTCTTGAAAATGGAAGGAAAGCGCTTAAATTTAAATATCATCGAATATCCGCTTAAGTCCTAAAGAACAACAAATTTACTAAAGTTCCGAGTGTTTAATCATTAAACTTTAATAATTAACCCAGCATAATGTTGCTGTAAAATAAATATGAAAGCACTTTAGACATCTCTAAAGATGTTTTAAATTTTTTAGTCTTTTATATATGTATATTATATTTGTAAAATCTTTACAATACCATTTAAAACAGATTTTCTACAGAATTTAGAGGTAGCTTAGATGCGAACACAGACCTAAAAAGGCTTCAAATATCTTTGAGGTTTTGGAATCCTTTTAAAATGTGTCTAAAAGAGTGCTATGAATTGTTGAGCCCAAAAATGTTGGTTTTTTAATGGTGTAACATTTTGAAGAATAATTTTTCAATCATTTAAAAAACTATTGATTTCTGTACCACTCACTAGAAATTTCAAAAAGTTTGGACAAAAATCCTTGCCTATTTCAGTCAGAGCCTTAATAATAAATATTGCCTACTTTTAGACGCCTTGAAGTGAAGTTTCATATCACATTTTCTACTATTAAATACGTACATATATTCATATACGTATATATTATAAATTTTTATTATTGTAGAGTAAGTCGTGTAACCTTCTTCCTCAATGGATATTAATTAAAGGTGGACATGTATTACTATAGCATATGAAATCAATTATCCAAAGAGGCATGCGTATATTTCTTAACTGAAAAAATGTAAATAATGGAAAAACTAAATAAATAATCACTAATAGATTTTCCTCTGTGTATATAGAGTGGCAGGGAGAAAGAGAAACCGATAACTGTATGGATAAAGAGGGGTTTAGTGGAGGCCCCGCCCACTGAGGGACGATCCCTGTAGCCTTTTGATTTGGCTTTTGGTGAACTTGATGACTCGCGTCAGTTGGTGTGTGTGTGTGTGTGAAATTGAAAAGGTTAATCGAGTCAAATTTGGAATGATAGTTAACCTCTTCCTCTTTTCGTTGGCATCACTTTTCTGTGGAATCGAATGTCAGTTGGGATGGCTTTAATACCGAATGAATAAACAAATAGCAAATTGGAATGGATTTCCTTAATCAAATTTGATCTTTAATGGAAATTGCAGGGCTTAAGTTTACTCCAAAAATAAGTTTTTAGACATTAAATGTACTTTAGTTTATGAAAAGCTGTAGAAATTTAGTAATATTCAGTACTCAGACCTAACTCCCATCAAATTCTTAAAGTACTTTCCTCCACAGCTTATTATAAGTCACTGCAATATATAAATAATTTTCGTTCGCTCGCAGTTTTCCCCAATAACTAATATCTTTCATCTACCATTTCCGTATGTATTGGCCGTAACTCAATTTCCCTATAGCCAGTTATTATGATGGCTGTTCCGAGGAGGCAGTCCACGCGGCTTATCAACGACGGAGGAGGCACTAAATCAACTTCTGCCTGGATGCCCCATTAACCCCGCCTCTGAACATTCCCAGCCGTGCTGAACCAAGGCACTGGCAGTTGTTACCTATCCCAGTTAACCCCCAGATGGCCCCACCTTTTGTGCAATGTCACCCGGCGGAGGCGAAAGATAAAGCCAAGCCAAATCCAGAACGAAATCCACATCACAACAATTTCCCGACGCTCTTAAGCCGTTCTGGAAACGGGCAAAAAGGAAAACGGCGCTGGGAAAAAATAAAGAACAGAATGAATAATTGCCAATATGCCACAAATTATTTCAAATGAAATGTGAGTCCCGACCACAAACGAGCTCGTAAAATATGTATTTATGATTTATAAGCGCACACACACAAAAAAATTACAAAAAAAGAACGGGAGAACAGGAGGCAGGACCGAAAAAAGGAATACTAGATATATTTTGTACAGGGCAACCTCGTAGATAAAACTTTGACAGTATCGGAGGGGGCGTGGTCGGGGGCGTAGTTGCATTGAAATGCAGGCGAAACAGTTCGCAGTTCGCAGTCAAAAACTTGGCACAGGCCAATGAGATAGATTTTGACATGGACGGAGGCCAAGCAGGAGCCACTTAAGCAACGTCCTGCCACACTGCCACCACCTCCTGCCTCACCCGGATCCGCGGCAAACTGATCCGCCGGAGTAGATTGCCAACGTCAGTGTACGGCGGACACAAAGGTAGCAAAAACTCGGTAAGTAATGAGTCCGCTGGCGGGTAGAAGTTTCAGGTATACCCTGGGGGAGCTTCAGCTCAATTAGTGCAATTATATTGGGTTTAATTATAGGTAATAGCTGAAGGGTTTTGTTTCAAATATTTAGAAGGGGTTTTAAGTTAATGTAATTACAATATTAACTAAGTGAATCGGTTAGATTTTTTTAATATATTTGTACATTTATCTTTGACATGAATACGCTACAGAAAAACTTATTACAGGTTTAAATATATATACTTTAAAGTTTAAATATTTTAATATATGACTTGCATACAAATAATATGTTTATCTGTTTATATTTCGCACATAAAATTTAATTTAACTTTTAAATATAAATTAAAGTATGACTGCAAGTAAAAATATCGCATAAGTACTAAAACTGATTGAGAGCTTATTAAGAATGTAAAACATAAGAGTCTTTAGTTTTATTTCAAGTATATATATTGATAATCTAAATATATAAATAATATAAAAATGTTAAAAATAAATAATAAATAATAAATAATAAAAACTGTCTTTTTTCGATTATATTCTGTACAGAAATGATTGTTATGGATCATGCTTCAAGTCTTATTTATCTTTGAAAAATGTTAATAAAATTCCTATTAAGGAACCACTTGCACCTCTTAGAGATTTCGGACATCCTCTTTCCTGAACCCTTGCTCATCATACCCCATCTTATCACCTTCCTAAAGGGTAACAATAACTTTAGCTAAATAGAACTGCCTGCGTTTGCGTTTCCGCTTCTCGTAGGTACTGTGTGCGGCAATGTTTGCGGCACACAAAACGCAAGAAAAAAACCCAGATTTGAACGGCAGCCAAGGCGGGAAATTCGGTAGGGAAAGCGGGGAAAAGGCGTCGCCCAAGCCGACAGGAGGGCAAAAAGGGACAGCGATAAAGCGGCCCAGAGAGTCGAAAGTTGAAAGTCGAAAAGGCATTTGCAATAATAATAAGTTGTTTACGGCGCGTGAGCTAGCATCAAAACAAGCGCTGACATTTAGGGGCGGACACGAACATGGACACGGAGTTGGACATGGCGAAAAGGATGTGCAAGGATGTGCTAGGATGTGCAGTTTACTTCCTCCCTTTCCCGCTCTCCCTTCGGTTTTTCTTGCATTTTTTACTGCTAATTTTTTGCGGCGGCGTTTCCGCGAAGACGTCGTCGTCGCCGTGGTGGCGCCAGCTGGCGTGGCTTTGCGGCAACTGGACAAAAAGCTTGTCGCCATTTTCATGAATGAAAAGCGTTTTCCACGCGCCAAAGCTTCAAGAGAGCGCCGTGTAACTTAAGAGAGTCCCATCGCATCAAAGAGAGCGGCCTGAGCGCGGAAAACCCTGAAAGCGGGGTTACAAGAGAGCGACGAGAGAGCGGCAGCAGCAGCAACAGCAGCTGATTGGTGCAAGTAGCACGTTGCTGCCGTGTTTTCTAGTTTTTAGTCACGTGCCAGGCTTCAAATCACACGCACAGGATGCAGGAGTGCCCAGGATGATGGCCTGCTGAAGGACCTCTAGGACTGCAGGCCACGCGACGAACTTGCAACTTCGTGGCGGTTGCAACTTCGTGATTGCAATGATTGCTGCTGGGGTCATGCAACTTTAATATGTAAACAACACCTCCCCTCGTCTAGCTGTCTGTCTCTCCGCCCTCCGGTGTGTGATTGTGTGTGTGCGTGTGTCTGTCTGGCTGAGTGTGTGCGTGTACCGGAAGCAGACATGTTGTGACACCCTTTGACTTGACCTCAGCAACAACAACAGCAACTGTAGCTGCAACAGTAGCAGCCATACTTGCAACATCTGCAGCAGCAACACAAGCCAGACTAACGCCACAAACGCATGTCAATCAGCTGACATAATAGCAAAAGGAGGGGGCAAAAAGAGGACCAAGGGAAAATAAGAAGTACAATAATATAGTTCCCAAAATAAAATAATAATATTAATAAAACAAATAAGAGAATTCACCAAAAATGTGTTTTATAAAATATAAAACACAAGAAACATAAATAGATACTAAATGGGGTACAAGCGATTGGTATGATAAAATAAAAAACAAAGAGTAACAAAAAGAACATGACGGTTCGAAAAATGTACCACAAAGAGAACGCAAATTAAGTATATATATTTAATAAATATACATAGAAATATATCAAAAATGTACCTAAAAAGTATACAATCACACATACGCTAAAAAAAAAGTTTAAATCAATTAAGGTAAGAAAAACGTATTAGAAACTTAAATAAATTTAAAAAAAGTTCCCAACAGCTACAAATAAAAATCTACAGAAAATGTACAAAAAGAAGTACTCCGAATATTCCCAAATAAATTACCAATAAGACTTAAATATACAAAAAATAAACTAGAAAAAAAGAAAAAAAATAATTAAGCAAACAAAAATCACAAAAAATATAACGCCAAATATTTGCTTTAAAAAACTACTAAAAAAGTGTAAAAAATAATCCTTAAAAACAAACCTGCAACCAATTTTGTCTTCAACAACCGACAACAATTTTCGGTTATGCAAAAGAGCTACAAACATTTTTTGGTGTGACCCAGTTTAAGGCCAAAAGCAAAATGGAAGGCTCACACTCACACAGGACTCGAACCCAGCCAGGCACAGTTACGTGAGGTCCTGGCCGATTGCGGGTGGCTTTTGGCTAGACTAAGGCTCAACTTTATATATATATATATGAACATATAGATTTATATATATATACATGATTGTGTGCAGGAATAGGAAGTGCAGGAAGAGCCAGTAGAAGTGGTAGTGAAGCAGCTAGGAAGGCACGTAGCGCACAATTTCGTAATAACTTAATCGATGTCGTCTCTGGGAGACGACTCTACAGTTTTTACTATCTTTTGGTTAGATTTGCTATAACTAAATACACTATATTATAGTGACTATAATATGAATAAATTATAAAGCTATGCAAATATGGAAAGCAATCTATAAAATACTAAAAGAGAATAGAGGAGCCTTAGAAATTAATTTGTAAAATAAATTAAACTCACGTTTAACTTACAAATTCTATTATAAATATTGTTTAGGTAGAAAATGTCTTAAAAGTCTTACAAGAATTTATTTTTTAAGGCTTTCAATCAATCAACAAACAAATAATAAGTAGTTGTTAAGCTTTGTAGTATTACCCCAAATACATTTCCCCGACGAAGGTAGTGTATTAAAGTGTCTTTATGGCTACCAAGCAGCTTGAGCCGGCGTCTCCTTAATTTTTTTTTTCGCCGTGTGTGCGAGAGAAGCCTATCAAGTAGGAGCTTGGCTTTGGTGGCAGGCAGGAAGTTGGCAATATATTTGACTGCTCTGCGAACGGAAGCGCAGCTAAGGCCCCTGACAATGGTGCGGTGGCTCCTCAACCTCACCCCACGCCTTTCCCTGCAATGAGGAAAATCGGGCAGAAGGAGTGACGGCGGCGCTGAGCGGTTAACAACCGTTGAGGAAAATGTCACTTAGAGCCACTGCAGCCGGCAGAGGCACGAAAAATGGAAAAGGAAAAACGAAGAGAAGGGCGGGAAAAGCGGGAAAGGGAATGCCCGAACACAGGAGCAACGAGCTGGAAACAATGAAGGCAAAAGTTGTCGCTGTTCAGTGGTTTTCGGTGCGAAGTTCGGTTTGCTAGCGAACTTCTAATGAGACTGCGAGCTGCCAGGAGTCCAGATATCGGCAAGTGGCTTTCATTATTGAACTCGGACACCGGAGGATAAGAATATTTACCTTTGCCGTGTCCAAATTGCCTGGCACCAAACAAACTTGCCAGGAGAGAACACAGAGGAAGAGCGACCAGAAACTTCCACTTGTGCAAAGAAAGTGGGGGGAGGGAATTCTAAAGGAAAAATGAAAAACCGCAGAACCAATATAAAGGTTGCAGGGACTGCACGGTGAAGTAAATGAATTTCTATTGAAAATATATTCCATTTGTTTGGGGTATTTTTAAAGGTAAAGAATATTTGTTATAAGCTAGACAATTCTTTTAATAATCCTCTTCATAATTTGTATGCCAAGAAACCCTTTTGTTCAGTTGTCAGCTAAGGGGATAAGAAGACAATTAAATAAGGACTGAAACATATTCGCTTCTAGATAACTCTCACCCTGATTTCTCTATAAATTAATTACATTACATTTAAATTATGCAATTTTAAAAACAATCCCAGGTAAGTGGCTTTTCTTCGTGTGTGGGCGAGCCGTGTCTGCAATTGAAATGGTCCCAAAGACACACCGAAGGCATGGCCCAAACAACAAACACATAAAGTCGATAACCCGGCCAGGATGGCGAGTGTGTGTGACGTGAATCGGAGGATATATGGCAAGGAGGCGCTGGAGGAGCTGGAGGAGCTGCAGCTCAGCCCAGGAGCCCCGACTTTTGTGCCCGACTGTCTGACTGCATATTTGCTCGTCTGCTTTGCCTATTTTCATGTTTTTTTCTTGATTCTTTTTTTTGACAAAAGTTGCGACTTATGACTTCCCGAGCCGACAAAAAGCGAAAAGACCCCAAAAACTGGGGGAGAAGACCCCTCACATATATAGCAGAAACTCCCACAAGTTTGGTGTTGACATTCACAGCGCTCATTAAATGTTCTTCATCTCTTTCGAAATCTTTCTTGCAACTGAAAAGTTTGCCAAAGTTCCGTATTTACCCGAGTCATAATATTCTTATTAAGATTTAGCAAATTGAAAAGCGCCCTGTAGGGGCTTTAATCCATAGTATATATTTTAGTTATCCTCCTACACACAGAGCCCGCCTGCCCCTCTTTTTTCCTTTCCTGTTATAATAATAATAATAATAGTTTGTTGTTATTGCATAATTTTAATGTGTCGTCCTTAATTTAAATGCTTCCGCTGCACACGGAGCGAAAGCCCGAGCACGAGGCGAATCCTTGGCAACGTCACGACATGGCCTCGTCCTTTATCCTTCCACCTACCTCAACATGGCCCCCTCTCCCGTCTCCCTGCTCCGTTTTATTCCGCTGCCTGCATTGTCGTGTTCCGTTTTTGGCTGCCAAAAAATTGTCTATTAGTTGGGCCAGAATGAACATTCCATAATAATGGCATATGACAAGCGCCACATGCGGCTGCAATTGAAGGAGAAAGCAGGAGGGAGGATCCTGGGATCCTTGCTCTCCGGATAGGTAGGAGCTAGCCCCGGCTGCTTATTAATTTAAAATCTACGTTGCATGCACTTAGGCGCGCCGGCTTGAAATTGCACGCCCCGGAAAATCTCTCGGTTTTAGGTGCCCAACGGCTACACGACATTTTGATACTTCGTACAAGTTAATTAATTGTTGGCAGGACCAGAACGAGACGCGCAGTCCCCTAGTCCTTCTCTACGTACACACACATCCCTGCCATATATATTCAGTGTCACTTGTGTAAATATTCAAACCAGCAACGCCCCCCAAAGTTGATAGCCAACAGGAGCAGTCGGCGGCAAGATGAAGGAGCCGTGTCGGCGGAGCGGCGGGTGAAACAACAACAACGTGTCTAGGGCTAGAGAGCCAAAGGCGCAACAACATGGCCAGGAGACCAGGACATAGACAGTCGTGGTCAAGGTACTAGTTTCAAATGAAGAGCTCTTGAGAGTAGGGAGAGGAGTAATAAGCGTAGAAGAGGGGTTTATTTTACAGATCATTTTAAAATTTCTTGAATTGAGATATTATTGAATGAGATATTAAGGGCAAACAACGCATATTAGGGTTTCATATAAAATTTCCTAAATACATTATGTAACAAGGAGTGTAAGAAGCAAGCGGAAGTCTTAAAAACCAAAGGAAAATGTGTTCGATCAAATATGCAATAAATTTTTTAATATTTTTGAAATTAAAAAAAAAAATACTAACCTAATCTATGTTATTTTAATTACAGCTACAATTATTTGTTGTAATAATATACAGCATAATAATAATGTTTCAAAGACCATTTTTTAATGTTCAAAGACACTTTTTAAATCAAAGAAATAGTTCATTACTAAAGTATTCAGAACTGATGCTATTACTCCTCAAGAATAACCCCTTAATTTAAAACCAATATTTTGGTCAAAACTTTCGAATAAAAACATTGGTAAAATCTCTATAAAACTTGGCCCGCACTGCTGTTATTCCGACCGCAGCTGTTTGGCTGAAAAACGAGCCCGGTTGAGCGGCATGTGTGAACTTTTTAACCAAACTCGTGCCAAAGTCAACAAAACAGCGAAACTGGAGACAGAAGACGACCAGAGAGGAAGAGAGGCCAGAAAATTGGTAGGAGAAACGCTGGGAAGCCATTGGCCAACTGGCAGGACATTAAATGCAATGCAAAAGGATGCGAAACGGAGGCGAAGACGGAGAGGTGGAGGCGGTCGGTCGGTGCCTGACAAACCATTCTATCAAAGCCAAGATGCGGTGGCCACAGCCTCAGGATAATCACATTCAAAAGAATATGAAGCGAGCTGAAAAAACATCACCGAAGATAGAACAGGGGATATGGGTAAAAAAAAACACAGTACATTGAGAGAAATCTAGGGAGACTTACAGAAAATTAAGTACTAATTAATTACAAAAGAACAAGATTATTCCAACTTAGTGCAACTCAAAAATGTGCCAGTACCAAATGTATATAGCTTCTTCTTTTCGTTTTACTGCATCACCAGGCGAGACGATATAGCCCTTGTCCGTTTGTCCTCTGTTCCGCTTGTCCGTTTGTCCGTCAGTTTGCTTAAATACCTATATATCAGAGACTATAAGAGCTAGAGCTCTTAAATACAACATTCTTACAGATTTTAGACGGAGAAAAATAGCTTTCAGATTTGTATTCAAAATACACTTATTTAAAATTAAATACTTTATTAAAATTAACCCACATTTTCTTATTGTGTACAAAGCAAAGTACGAGGGCGACAGTCAACGACTGTGAACGAAACAGGAAATGTTGCACGGCAAATTCAATGCAAAGAAAGGGAAGCACTGAACTTTGACTGATGGACGCACTGAGTGACTGGCGAGAATAGAGAAGGGGATAGAGAGAAAGGGGGAATCGGATTGAGAAAACGACTCGGAATGGGATTTTAAATGGGGGTGAGCAGGGGTATTCCGAAATATATTAAGGAATGGGTGGAAAATGGGCAACCGTCCGGCACTTATTTTATTGACAATTTTATTTTCTTCTCCTGCAGTTTTTTTTTCGCTTGCTCGTTGCCCCGTCGTCGAGATATTTCAATTTGACACTGCCGCTTGCGGCAAATTGTTGCTAACTGCCTTCCCCGTCGTCGACTGGCATAAATTAATCAGGAAATCGAACGAGGCGACGACGACGACGACGACGACGACGACGTCGACGACAACGGCGAAGGTGAAACGCCGCCCGGGAAACACGCCCCCTTTGTCTATGGTCCTGGGGTCGGCGTTTTGAAAATTTGACAATTTTTAGAATTTAAAAAAGACCTGTGGCAAAAATATTTTTCATCAGCATTTGTTTCCTGATTGAATTGCGCACCGAGGGAGGCAGGCAATCCCGGCAATCCCAATCGAAGAGTTCTAATAGAGTGGCAAATCTAGTTTAGAGTGTTAACTGAAACTTTAATTGCTGCGCGTAAATGGTTTTCGCACTTTTCCAATTTATTTTTGATTATTTCTATGGCTCTATGATCGTCCCATCCGGCAGAGTGCAAACTTCAAACCTGAGGGACTAGTTCGCGTAAAAATAGACAGAAGGACGGACATATGGTTAGTCAATATACATACAAACAATCCTATAAATATAAGAAAAAGAGAAGGTAATAATGAAGTACTCACGAATGGACCAAGTAATTACAAGTTCCTATGGACTATGCGAACTTGATCTTTCAGACAATCAAGAAGTTGAGATCGGTTTCAGGAGAAGACAGCAATCTCGCGGCGTCCAAAGGAGCACCAGCAACAGCTGACTGGTGTCGCTCTTGCTTATTAGCCAAAAAAACAACAACGAACGCATGTTGCCGCAGGCAAAAATGAAATCTCACAATACGCGTAAATCTTTGGTGCTTTCATTAACTATTATAGCCCGCACTTTGTCCGCACCTTTATCTACTTCGCTATTTTTTGACAAAAACTTTGGACAACTCAAATTGCACACACGTGAAAGAAAATGTGGCGGAACTATCGATATTCGATAGAGTGCAATCGGCTGCGTGAGAGGAAGGGAAAGAGCAATGACCTGCCGTATTGGTCAACTGAGAGCCACTCAAAAGCTCACTGATGCAGCATTCGCGTGCTCAGAGCTATGGCATCGCAAAAGAAAAATAAAACCTGATATATCATGCAAAAAAAATAAGTTAACAAGTCCTTGGAGACGCTTCATACAAATCCGGAAAATTGCTCGAATATATTTTTTAAATCAGAGTTGAAATATCTAATATTATATAGACTATAATTATACATAGGTGTTTAAAACGTTCTCGACTTTCATTACATTTTACTATACATATAATATTTAAAGTATTACAAAGGTTTACAATACCTCTACATTCACCGATCCTTCCTATGACAGTTTCGACTTATACATATAGTGAGAATATATTGAAGACAATCTGAAAAGTTTCATTCAAAACGTTGTAAAACTAAATATAATCTTATAATCGGACAGAAGGGACAGACGAACGGACAGACAGGTGGAAATGGGTATATCGACTCTGCTTTTGACGCTGATCAAGTATATATATACATTATTGGGTCGGAAATAACTCCCTCGCTGCGTTAAAAACTTCTGATTAAAATTATAATACCCTCCAAGGGTATACAAAGCTAATAATAAAAGCAAAGCCATATAGAAAACAGTTTTTCCTTTCTAAATAATATCTCATAGGTGACTTTGAATATCTATAAGTTGTTAAAAAATCTAAGAAACTCCGCATCCCAACCATCCCAGTAAAAAAATAAAAAGGCCACCGCTTTCATGACTCTAGACACATGATAGACGACAATCCCCTGTGCCGCTGTTTGCCGTTCCCAAACCCTTTGAACTCTTTTCACCAGGCATCTATTGACTTTACCTGGACAATTTGGCGGAAAAGGAGGAGCTCGGCGAGAGAAATAAGCCCAGATATGCACACACACAGGCCATAATGCTCGGCGCAAACAGAAGCTCGAGCTCTCCTTGGAGCTGGCTTCATTTTCATTTGCATGACACAAGCTGGCAAACAAACAAACACACAAACAAACAATAATAATAATAATAATAAAAGGCGAGGGACACACGAGTTTCGGGGTAAATCGAGAAATGCATATTTATTTGCTCAAAGTATCTCGGGTAGAGTAAGAGTCTGGTTCCGCTTTTATCGCTAAGCGGCATCCAAATGTGAGCGATATGCATGCATTTTTACTGGCTTTCTGTCTACGGCTTGGCTTTTTTAAAATGCCCTTATTTTGGGTTTATTATCACTTTTAAGTTAAGGTTGCAATGAAAAATTTGAATGCTCTGATTTGGTTCTTGAAATGGGTAAGTCTGCCATTGGATTTTCATGGGACCTATTTCCTACGTTTTTAATTATATGCCTTCTAAAATTACTTTTAAGAACTTTTATGGTTATGAATTGTATATAAATCATAAGGGAAAAAATCATGTAAGTATATCTTAAGGCTGTCATTGAAATGTTAAAGCCAAAAGACAATTATGTAAATTCTTTGTTGAGAGATATACCTAAATATTAGTTCATAATTTAAACATTATCTATAAAGTTCAAAGAAATAGATATATATTTTAAAAATCATAAAGATCATAAAAAATATATATGAATTGATGTATAATTTGATAAACCATTCAAGTCTCGTTCTTATCCAAAACAATTTCCCAACATTTCTACACAAACCCTTAACGAAAGAGTACCCTTCAGTTCACTACGCAAAGCTCAACTTCTTTTCAGCTTCTTTGATCAATTCACTCTCCGAATTGTATTTGTTGTTCCTGCTCTTTATTTGGTTATTTGTTGCATGAGTAATGTGCCGTACCGTTCTGCAGATGCAAATGTATCCGTATCTGTATCTTTAGTGCATATATAAATAGTATTTCAGTCGAACGCACAGCTAAAATAGCAAAAAATGGGAGGGCAAGAACAAAAAAACAAAAAGATGAACGTGGAGCAGAGCGGGTCGCGAAGCGTATTGTATTTCAAAAATGTTGTTGAAGATGACACAAATCATGGGAGAAACAAAAAGCCTTTCATCGCCATACGAGTGCCGTTCGAGAGACTCGAATATATAAATGAAATATACCTATATGGCGGGCAAACTCTGGCCCAAAGTCGAAGTCGAACCGACGACGATGAGTGTTTCCCGGCGATAGCAGCAGCAAATGCGTTTTCAATGCATACAATTACTTCCAGCAAACTGCTTGCGAAATTAAAATTAAATTACGTCGGCAGGGGAGAAGATTCTGCGAGATTTTCTGAGGAGGCGGCTGACTGCAGACGGCAAAGTTCATTAAGTTATATATGACTTGCTAGTTGACACGAAAGCATCACAAAGGCGGCACCTATCAGGGGCGGCTGCCAGCCCTCGAGAACGTCATTAAGTAGCTAAGACAATCGTGCCAATCATTAAAAATCTTGGGCCGGCTAGAGAGTCAAACGCTTTCGAGTGTCGCTACTGCCGGCACTGCATTGCGGATGCCTCAACTGCCTCCCAGCCTCGTCGTCATCATCATCATCATCGCAGTCGTGGCCACCACCACCACCATCAGCATCATCAGCATCATCATCATCATCATCCGTGCAGTTATCAACACGTACGCAGAGCCGGCTTCAGATCCCGCCAGTGAGTCCGACCTGTCCAAAGCAGCCCTAACTATGCCGTTAGACGCTGTACGCTAGACCCGAGCGCATGTTTATAGACGCCCTAGATTAGGTCTTTGTCAGCACATTTCGAGTGTGTACTGTGCGGGAGGAGGCCCAGCTCTGCTCTGGGCATGTGTAGTTATAGATGAGGTTGAAATAATAGCAACGGAATCATTTAAAGTTTTATTTTTCTGGTGGGTAATAGCACAGCTATACGAGAGTTTTGAAATCTGTTATAGGCCTAGAATATCAGGAATATCTAGTTTCTGAAAATCTTAAAAAGTGTATTTTTTTTGTATTATAAGAAAAGAATATCAGAACTATCAGAGTATGAAGAAGCTTTTAAAATGCTTCTTAAGAAAGTAATTAAAACTCTGGATTTTCATTATTTGAATTAATCATTGCTCCTTTGAAAACATTATGTCGAGGGGCATTTTTAATACTGACTCATCTTCCGCAATCATTTGTAAAAACAAAATATAATACAATAAAATATTTTAAATTTCTTTTAAACAATAATTGTAAATTAAATTCAATTAAAAATATATAAAATAAACAAAATTAAGAAATAATTTTAAGTTTTTAATTTTTTTTTGTATTACAATTATTTTATTCTAAGAACTTATTGAATTTGTAAATAATGACTAATCTTGGAAAAGATTTTTTGGAACCAGTCAAGGGGTTATAATATATTTAAAGTTGTTTTTTTATTAATATCCTAAAGCCACAATCTAAAACCAAAAATGAATTTAAAAATAGCATAGGACCCATTACCTTTACTAAGGCTCCTTGGTGCTATTAACCTGACCCCAACTGTGACTACGACTGTGTGCTCGAGTGGCGATAGCTGCGAAAAATCCAAAGCATAAGCTTTTGGCGCGAGTGGAAGTGGGAAGTGGAAGTGGAAGCCACTTGAGCTGTTCTGCTCTGCTGTTCCGGCCTCTGAGTTCAGCGCCAGAGAGCGCCGCAGCAACAACGGCATTAACAATAACACTACAACAACATCAGCGACAAAAACAACAAGAGCGACAAATACAACTGGCCAAGACAGGGATGGCCAAGACAAGCAGGGGCAAAGACGAATGCGAGATGCAGCAATGGCAGGAGCGAGAAAAAGAAGAAAGACAGGACGAACGTATCCCTAAGCGTGGTCTTAGGCAAAAAGCTCGTTTTCCTTTGCACTCGAATGGCAGCTAATTGAATTGTTTGCCCTGGCTCTAAGATCAGGGGAAAAGGAGGGTGAATTTGTTGACGGGTTTATTTAGGGAATTAAAAAGTAAACCAACAATTATTGAAGGGAAATTAAATAAAATAACTTTAGTAAGGTAAATTAATTTATATAAATAGTAGATGAATTTCATCTCCAAGAACAAGATTAACAAAAATTTTAATAAAATAGTAAAAGAAATTAAAATATTAACAAAGAAAGTATAACTCTATAAGTAATTACACATTTCTGTCTCTTTATATAACAAGCTAATGTTTGTTTTCTGTAATTGTAAGCTAAACTAAATTTTTTTTTTAGATCATATGATGATGTTTAGATCATAGATGAAAAGGTAAGAGCCATTCCACTTTATGACTTGTTTAACATAAAAGTAAAAATAGTAATGAATTTATTGTATAGTAGTATTAGTTTTTGCTGCTACTGTAGAGTAGTAACTTTTACAACAGTGTAGGGTAGAGTTCAATGGAATATTAGTAATGTGCTTTGAAAAGTAAAAAGTATTTATTCGTAACTAGAAAAAACCAGAGAAGCTAAAGAGAAATGCCTTAGAGAAATATGTGATGAAAGGTGCTTATGAAAAAATCAAATTAATTTACTCTTTACTCCATTAAATTTACCTTCAATTTCCATTTAATTTTTGTTTTACTGTAGTTTATTTAAAACAAAAAAAAAACATCCTCATTAGTAACAGACTCAAAAGACTAGTAGTTAAAAATTATTAAATTGCCTATATTGACTTTCTGTAAATTCCTTTAGCATGCAAATGTAATTCCACGTAAAATACAGAAAATTATATATGATTAATTGTCCACTTAGAAACGGTTGATCTTAAGGTTAAAAACTAATTTTAGAAGTAGGGGACAGCCAAAACATATATTATTATTATAATAAAGCCATTTAATGCACTTTAAATTATAATTTGAATTTTTTGAATTATGAACTGCTTCAAGTAGTAAACTGACACACATTTAAGCCCCTCACCTATTTGCCAAAGATTTAAAACACCATTAAATCCCCCTGGACCATCGCTTTGTGATTGACTCACGTGCCACTCATTGGCCCCCCATTCGACCCTCTTGCCTGCTGCAATTTCCATTCCAATTGACCTCTGCTTCGTCTCGAATTCCGCCAAAGACAATTTTTTATGCGCACAGCAGGGGCGGGAGGGGCGGCGGACTCGGTCGCCGTGAGTTCTTTTAGACCCTTTGGCTTTTGCCTAATTTACCAGCTCCATGGGGCCAACTGGCGGCGGCTGCCAAGAAGCGAAAATAAAAATTAAAAAAGAAATAAGACACACACACATCGGACACCGAAATGGCAAAAGATAACAAAAGAGCCGGGCAAAAAAACACACACTCTCAGCGAGAGGGAGGGGGCGGGGGGCGGTATTGAAGAAGCCATTTGAAAATTTGAAAATTTTTTGGCACAGGTACAGGAAACCGCCCCCGCCCCCCAGGAGGAGGGAAGCATTGAGAAAGGCTAAAATAAAGAGACAAACCAAAGACCGCATTGACTCTTCAACTGTATGGGCGAGTGTGCGGACCTGAGTGTGTGTCGGCGAGTGTGGGTATGCGCTATAGGTTATAATATGTTAGCGTAATGCCGAGTGGCACTCTGATGAGGGGCGGAGCCAACAAATTCGCTAAACAAAAACACAAAGCGACGGTATGTACGTATGTACGTACGTGGCATATATGCCATATGGATGTACGGTCGTACGGGCACTGCGGATACTACATACAAGGGCTTCGGCTGCTCCCAAGAGCGCATCTTGCCAGACGTGGCAACCTTCTTTTTTCGAGTGCCATCCAAATTCGGTTAATATGGATGCCGACGAGCTGCAAGCTCCAAGCTCTTGCCTTTTGATTAGCCTAATGAAACTATGCGGCACGGAATGGGGGCAATCTCTGGGAGGGACTCCGAGGCCCGCACTATCTCTGGAAGTCGGTACATCCCGCAATTGAGACGACGTCGAATTCAAATTCGAAAAAAGGGAGCAAATCTCAAGCATTTGATCAATTACAATTTCCAATTTAAACAAAAGCAGGGCTGCCTGCAGAAAGCACAAACTGGAACCAAATCAATTCGTATGGCAATTCAAATTGGGATACAAAATTGAGTTACAAACAAATGTATATATATTCTCCAGACGTTGAGAAATTCACTTTACACAGCGGCAGGCAGCAGAGATTGCAATTTATATATTGGTTTTATTCCAGCCTCAAAATAAATCAACAGGAGATAGGAAAGGAAAACAAAAGGAAATTCTAATAGTCAAAACATGAAAATAAATACCCTGAAAATAAGATAAATTAGCTCTTTCTATTAACAATATTAGTTAATATTAGTCAATGATTTTTAACCTCTAAATTTCCATGAGATTTGTATTGCTTTTATATACCTCACTTTTTATATATTTTCCCTACTTATTCATTAACTTTTATATTCTCAGCACTTCCTGTTGCTCTATTAGCAAAGGACTGCTATATATGTTTTATCCCCCGCTAATTGACCTCCTTTTTTATTAAGACCAAGTCATTTTTTCGTTCGCACAACTCCACTAATTTTCACTTAACTCGTTTTTCACTCACCTGGACTTGTCTGCCAACTGAGGCCGCCAATGAACATTTTTCTGCAACGAAACAGAGGGGGAAGTATAAGATAAATGAGGCATTAGCCATATATATACATATCTGAGATGAGGAAGAGCAGCAGAAGGGTAAAAAATTAGATAAATGTTATGGCCAGGCCGGGGAACAACAAACAAACAGCGAGCTGAGCGATCTTTTATCAGAGTTACCAGCGTCCAGACACTTCCTCTACCACAGTGAAGGTGGCTTCCATTGTCGTAGGTCTGCTGCTCTGGTTAGCTCATCATCATCCCGATTCCCATTCTACCAACCTCGTCGCCATCGTCATTATCTTCTTGGCCATTATTATTATCTCAATCATCATCAGCTATGGCAGCACTTGCAGTTCCAGTTGCGGTGGCCGCCGCCGCCGCTGCTGCTGGTGCTGCCTGTTGTCTGCCTGCCGTCTTCATCATTATTTAAATCATAGAAAATAAGCCGCTTTCCCGGCATTGTTTTCATGCTGGAAATCTCACCCACTCACTCCCAGGTTATCCCCGTCTCGACTTTCTCCCCTCCTCTTACCCATTTTCCAGCCAGCCACTGCAACGGCTTATATAACGCGAGAGAAAAAGATAGTATCTTTTTCCTTAATTAGATGGCAATGGAAATGCCCTTAAAAATGTAATTTATTAACAAATAAAATTATTTAAATTAAAATTAATTGAAACCCTATGATTTATGTTGGGTTTGTGTACTTTAAAAATAATATATAATATAAATATTTGAATGGTTTCCTATGCTTTTATTTTGAAGGTAAGATAATTTCGAGAAAATTTCTTTCAGTTTAAAAACGTCTCCTGAGCAAATAAACTTTTCATTAATTTAGTAAATTAGAATAAAAGAAAGTATATTTTTAGATAAATTAATGATCAATCAATTAATCAAGAATGTCCCTAGCATAATAATTACAATTACTCCTTTATATTACATTTAAAATATTTAAAATATTAATAAATAAAAATATATATTTAGTTCGTTGAAAAATGAATGACAAGGAAAAATTTGACAGAGTAGAGCCAAGGACAAAAGTTTCAAGATAAAATTTCGAATATTTTAAAACTATTAAGGACAATATCCCCAAAATATTATTTTTAAAGAAGATAAATAAACTGTTTGCAAAAGAAAACACCCTGATTAAAGCAATATAAACAATTTGAACTATATACGAAAACACTTAGGAAGAAACTCTCTCTACATAATGAAGAAAACAAATTAATTTAGCGATCTTATTATATTAAATCAGTCCCAAATGTGAACTTGCAAACTTGCTCCTTCTCTTCGAGACATGCTGAGCGCCGAATGGAAATAGGCTTTTCCCCCGGGAAAGCGTATGGAAAACAAAAGGCAAAGGCTGTGCCCGAAACGAAAGTAGGCGGCGGCACGGCTATAGGAAAAGCAGCAGCGACGACGACAATGATTATGAAAACTTCAACAAACTGCAAAAGAGCGCAACAGTGGCATAAAAGGGAAGTGGACCGGGCCAAGAGGGGGTTGAGGGTGGGTTCCTGGTGGGCGTTGGGCGGCGGTTTGTTGCGGGGCGTGGCGAAATGCAGTTGGCGACACGAAAACGAATGTAAAACACACACAAAAATGCATAGAAACACAAATTGCAATGAAAGGCAGAAAAAAAGAGAGCGAAAGAGGAGCAAGCAACTAAATGAAAATGTTAATAAAATGTGCAACAACAAAAGCGTAAAGTAAGCTAAAAGAAAAACTAAACCAAAGAACGGAAGAAGCGTCAGCCACAGCGGGTTATAGGTGGGCGGTGGAAAGGCAGGAGGAGCAGTGGGGGGCTCTCCAGGGGGCTTTTCCGGGGCGAGGAAGGTAAGCCAACATTCCGCCCTGAGCCCAGCACAGTTCCGATGAAAATAGGCCTCGAATTGCAGCTCGACAGGAAAGCCGAAACTTTTTTGGACGTTAGACGGCGGCAAACAATTTGTCATTAATCAATGTTTGGAATTTTCCAGTTGCTTCGCCTGGCTTCGATTTGGGCCTCTATCTGTATCTCTCATGCAAATAATCAATCTTCATGGAAAAGTGGAGAGAAAAATAACTGATAAATGGCAAAGAAATTTGTTAAAGGCAAGTGCTCTGCAGGTTCTTTTAAAGCGAAATTTATGTTGAAAAGTTTTATGAAACGATTAAGAGCAGTATTTGAAAATTACATAAAAAGAATCTTGGGAAAAGAATAACATTACTATTTCGAATCGACTTCCAAGAAAATTCGCATGTTTGCTATTTTGAAAAAGTGTGGCAACTTTCATCGATTAAAATGCTTATTTTTTAATTATTACTCCCTAAACATATTTTTTAGTAATATTTAAACTGATTAAATAAAAAAATTATGTATAAAGTAACTTAAAGAGACTGTAAAAGTATTTTTACCCATAAAAAAATAAGAAAATAATGCAACAAACCCATTTCATTGCAACTTAGAGTTCGAATTCGATTTCATTGCTGAGATCATACATCACATTTTGGTTTTCACTTTGTCAACCGTGTTTTCCCTCCCTTCCCCTGACGACCCCTCCTCCCCCAAGGATGACGCCGCCGTCAGACTGACTGATCCGCAAATATTTGTATTCATTTCATAATAATAACTCAGCAAACGCTGGCAACATTGTCTGTGGGCATGGGAAGCACCTCAGGTGACCTTCGGTCGGCGCAGCATGACAGAGAGAGAGCCAGCAACCCCCTTGAAATCCCCGTCCCTCCTACGCCCTCCTGCCCATACACCTCTGGCCAATTGCAAGTGCACCGAATAAATGCGACCTTGTTCCACACTGCGAATCTGTGCACGAAGCTACAGAGCTTTGCATTGCTGTGTCCAGCTGTGTGACGACGCGTAATTGCAAAAACAAAATGCAAAAAATACAAAAATAAAAATAGTAAAATAGTAAAAAAAAAAAATCTAAAATAAAATAAATCACGAAGGGTGGTGGGGATAAAGTGTCAAAGTCAACGCAGTAAATGTGTTTAAAGAGTTCAACTGGTAGCTAAAGTGTGTGTGGGTTTGCAAATTGCACAAGATTACGCATACGCAGTGGTGTCCCTCGTCAATTGTTTTATGTTCCTTGGGCTTGGTTCATTCATTCTCCCGCGGGTTTTAACTTTGATGACATTTGCCTTTGTAGTCGATCCATGCCAGAGCTCCTCTATATACATATTTATGTATGTATATATATTCCCATATCCCCAGGCTTTGCAGTTTTCGCAGCTATTTACAGATTTCCCACAAGTTCGCCCCCTGTCAGACAATTCATTCTTGGTGGGCGGGGTTGGCTTTGGGGGTGTGTGTGGCCCAGGGAGTGTGCTTAGCTCACAGTCATAAACAAGTCAACGCAACATGTCCGATTAGTAGTGCAACCACCGACTGGCATTCGTCACCCAGTGCCTAAGCCTAAGATGCAACTCTAATCTGCACTCCGAGAAATAGATCTGTGTGCATATCCTTGCGAGGAATACTAAAATGGAAATTAATAGCGATATTTTCGAGCAGATATGTATTGGAATTAGCCAGGAGATTTATTCTGTTTTAATGGGGTTTTTAAATGCTTAAAATTGATGGGGAAATATATCAAGGTTTCATATGTATGTACATATATAGGTTATTTTATTTAAACTTGATTAGTATTAAAAATGTTTTAGGTCCAGTTGTTATGTAAAATGTAAAAATAAAATTACTGCAATTATAAAAAAAATGAATTTATGTAAAATTTAAGAGTTTTATTAGAAGTAAACTTGAAAATATAAAAACATATAGAGAAGGAAATCTTTGTAAATGGATATCAATGAATCTCTTCTTTAAAAATTGTATACGGAATAAGATAACTTTAAATATAAAGAAAAAAGCTTGTTAATTAATACATTTAAGACTTAAAGTGTATACGCTTGCACGTTTCTAAGAACTAAAATAAATGAGGTTTTATTACATATTGAAACCAATTTAAATTCTCTTGTTTTATCTGCACTTTGAGAAATAAATATAATTAGAACTTACTTTACCCAAACCTTGTGGCCATAAAATTTAAAGTTTTCATCAATATATACTTCAAATATATACAATATATTCTCTTCAATTAATTTCTTATCAAGTGTAATACCTAGCCTAATAAAAGAAACCCTATTTTTTTAGTGTAACGCGCTTCTATTGGCGCTTTTTGTTCGCTGCTCTGCTCAGCTCGGTCACATTTGCTTGCATTACGAAATAATTGTAAAGCGCACGTCACTTTTCTATAGGCCTTCGTCTGTCTATCCGCTCGCTCTCTCCACATAGCCATCCCCCCGCCCCTGTCCCTGCCTCTCTCCTTAGATCCCTCCAAACAGGGCCCAGTGTCTCCCCCGTAAGTATCCAGCACTTGGGCCATTCATGCGCAAGTCGTCAGCGCCCATTCACGGTCTGTCCCAGTCACACACTCAGCGAAAAAGTGCCCTCGAAAATCATGATTAGGGCCGCTTGATTGGCGTCAGTTTGGGATCTTGACAATGTACATTGTGAAAAATATTTCATGAATAAATGAAGGAAATATATGTAGAGGTTATTTTAGAAATAGTTTAAGAAAGACTTTGTTCGAAAGTTTAGCTACATTATTAATTTATTTAGCTAATAACAAACTTAAAAGATATATAATTTATTTTTTAAACTAAATGAAAAATGTGAAAAATTCATCACATTTTGTTATAGTTTTTTCTAGAAAATCTGATATTTAAGATCTCGAGATACGAATCTGGGTAAAACAGTTCTTTTAGAAATAGTGTAAGGAAGACTTTGAAAAAAGGTTTAGCTACATTATTAATTTATTTAGCTATTAATTAACTAAGAATAAATATAAAATTTTAATTTTTAAGCTAAATAAAAAATTTAGGAAATGTATCACGTTTTGGTATAGTTTTTCCTAGAAAACCTGATCAATAAGTTCCTCAATGGTAAACCTTCCTATTCAAAGGGTATTTTTGCTGTCTCTCTGAAACTTCTTTGAATTTTTCGAGCTTCTTAAATAATTTTCTTCCAGTGTCCGTCCCAGTTGAAGACCCGTACACGGAGCCGCTTCCCGGACCCGGCTTGGATAGCTGGCTTTGGCTTTTCCCTGGTTCGGGCTTTATGTTTTGGCGCCCAACGCTGCCGCTGCCGCTGCCACTGCCGCCGTTGCAGTCGCCGCCTCTGCCCTGCCTCTGCCTCTGTCGCAGTTTGGCGCTTGTTTGCCATTCAAAATCCGTTCAGACTTTGTGTGCACATCAAGTGTTGCCCTCTCGCTTTGGCATTACATTTGCATATAGTACTGTCTCTGTCGGCCTTTCTTCTGCCGCCCGTCCCCCCACCGGGTCCCCTCTCCACCACTCACTGTGCACTAGTTGACGTTTTCTATTGTGGCTTCATTGTTGAATAGAAAAAATGTGCAAAGTAGTAACAAAAAGGAAGAAAAAAAAGAAAATAGCAAAACATCTACCCCTGCTCGTCTTTCATCCCCCCCGCTCCCTTTCCCTTCCCTCAGTGACACACGCATGCCTCTTGTTAGGCTTGCAACTTCCCTTAGAACTCCCCTTGGTCCCGTCTACACCAGGAGAAAAGATCACCCAAATCGGTCATTAAGTAAGCAATTTAAAGCTTAAAAGTATGGGATGTTAATATTTATTTTTATTAACTAAACAAGCATTCAAATTTAACTTATGTGAACCCAAAACAACAATATTTTAAGTCTTAAGCATTCTTCGTTTTGAAAGACATCCTTGATGTTCCTGAAACTTTCCCTTTTTAATTTATTTTTCTAATAAAATCTATCTACTCCAAATTTCCAATTTTTCGTTCTGTAATTTCTTCCTGTGCATTTACCCATCGCCATCATCATCTCCGCTGCGTGGACTTGTCGCTTACATGGAAATAAAAGTGCAGATCTTGTAACTTTAGTAATTTTTCACATGACAAATTATGTGAGCAGCGACAAAGCGGGAAGTGGTGGGTGGTGGGAGGTGGCCAAAGGGAGTTGCCTGTCGAGAGGGCAACAACGGGGCATGCATGGAGATACACACACCCAGCCAGGGGACACACACGCAACTCACACACTCAGGCGGAGAGTCTATCCAAAAGGTGCCGAGTTGTGGCATTTTGAAAGCGGACAGTCCGCATTATGCAACAATGTGGCGCCTGCTACTGCTGCTGAATTTATTAAATAAGTTGCACATTAAAGTAAGTCTAAGCTTAACGTTTCAGATTGCGTATTATACTTATTTTTAAGCAGCCCATAAACAGGAACTTTAGAAATTAATTTAAGGTCTAAGGAATACAGCATCCTTGCCTCGCCACAAATAAATCATTTCATTTTTTAAGTAAAATATTCACCAAACCTCTAAGTAATTTAAATATTTTCCTTAAATTTAATACTTCATTTATTGTTCAAGAAAAAGATAAACCTTAAAGTTCATTCTTTAAAAAATACTATCTTGCTTTATTATCCCTTGTTTTCTTAGCAACCCTTAAGCTCCGAGAAACACTTAATCCTTTAATTCATAAATACCTGCCACACTTTCCCCAGAAACACACACACACAAGCACAGATAGCAAACTGCCCGACATCCTTAGCATCCCGTAACAGCTCCGTAATAGTTTTAACCTTTTATAAAACGATTTTTCCAAGCTGTTAAGACCCAGACTACAAACCAATGCACATTTCATTATTTACCCCCTGGCTCAGGAGGAGTATCCACAAAAACCTCTGGACAATTTGACTCCCGCAAAGCCCGAAAGCAACAGCAGCGGCGACAGCAGCAGCAGCATCCCAACAAAGGCAAATCCCTATCCCTATCCTGATGACTATCATGTGCGGCTATGGCTATCAACAACATCATCAAAATGCACCAACATCCAACAGTAGCAGCGGCAGCAACAAAAAGAATGGGAATAAGAATTTCCAGGGGGCGGGGCCGAAGGGGCACAAGGGACAGAAAGACTGCAATTGCTTCGTGGTTTCAACCTTTTCAGCATGAGATCGGATGGCATGGGGAGATGCTGAGGGAATAGCGGTGGTCACAAGAACTAAAAACTAAAACGCATCGAGAGAGGCAAGTCGCATGCAGACACTGGTCCCAAATATTGTATATGCTAAATGGGTTTCATTTTTATAGTCAAACGTAGAGTTAAGCCCAATTAAAAAGGTTATTATTAAAAAAAAACAGACAAGTTTCTGTTTGGCTTTTGTACAAAGTGAGGCATACATGGCGTATACTTAATATGAACATTTAAGGATAGTATACATTGCGTATACGTAATATGTGATCACATTTTAGTGTTTAAACTAAAAAAATTTACAAGTACAATAGAGTTTATGATGAATAACATTTTATTATTTAATTTAATATCTCATAGAAAATTACTAAAATTATTTATATGTTTTTAAACTTTTCCTAACTCCGTTGCTTAAATTCTTAAAAACTTATACTAAAATATTTAACTTTATAATTTTTTCCTCTGCAAAATTAAGTTTTAGAAAAATTGTTGTAGGAGGCCTTCATTCTGGAGCCGGCAAGTTGTGGAGCGCCGGGCCTCGCCGCATAAATATGCTGCCGACAATTGTCTGAGACATTCGAAGGCCCGGCCCGTGGTGAGTGTGTGAAAGCGACACACGGGGCACGAGGGGGTTAAGTGGGCCGAAGGGTGCGCTGGGGGTACCTTCATATGGTAGAGCGAGAACACGCAAAACAGAGCAGAAATATGTATGTGGGAGCACAGCGGAGGAGCGAAGCCGGGCCGAAGAGCGGTAAGCGAACCTCAGACAAAGCCAGCCAACGGCGGCTAAAAATGTTGGCCGAGCTGCAGAGGCAAATGTTTTATGTAGCACCCACTGAGAGAGATAGCCATGGGAGAAGTGCAGCAGCAGAGCCACAGTGGTTAAAGTGGGGATTACGCACAGTTTAAAGGTAACTAAGGGAGCTGGTAGTGCAAGAATGCTGCAAGTCTTAAGTGCAGTTCTTAAATGGACATTAAAGGTAATAAAGCATATATGTAAATTATTAGTACTTTTATAGAAATCTGTCACAATCTAAACTCCATATGAAAGAATATTTTAAAACATATTAAATATAACAAAAAAATTAGTTACAGCTATTAAACATATGTTAAAAGGTCAATACATAAAGAAATTTGTACTATGACGTAACTCAGTAGTAATAAACTACCTAAGCTACTAAATTTTACCCTCGCTTTACCACAATTTCTATCAATTTTAATATTTTATTAAATAGGCAATAGCTAACAGAATAAAATAAGTTAGATACAAACATAGATCAATTATTTTAATTTATTTTCTTAAGCTACAAAACTTAAACTTATTACGTCCTATATTCACAGAGCTAATTTGCCTCAGTCCACAACTTTTCATTCAATAAGTCCCTAATAAAAAGTCTTTTAAAAACAGAATCAGTTTATATAATAAATTATTAAATTAAAGGCTTAAAATTAAAATAAACAAATAAAACAGCTTAACTTAATTTAAAATTCTTAGCAATAAAAGCCTACAATGCCCTATTAACATACTATAGAATAACACAAAAATCAAGTTCGCAATGAACATAAGTTTCTTAATGAAAAACTTTGAATAATCTATAAAGGAAAATCCAAGTAAAATTTCCAAACAATGAAAGCGCACAGAAAACGATTTGCATATTATTCCACTGTCCATTGAGGTTGGAGTGGGTGTGGGATAGTGTGTACTTGGGCGGGTGTGCGAGCGTGTGTGTCTGCTTGATGGTGTGCGTAATGCGAATGTGCACGAAAAAGCGTAATAGAAAAAGAACTTTACAGTTGCATCGATTTAATCGTGCGGAAAGCTAAATATGAAGGAGGCAAAGATAGGGGAGGGAAAACTGCGTCTGGAGCATCGATGGGGCGGCGGCAGAGTGGGTGCCAGTGGGTCAGCGAGGGAGCTGCGGCTGGGATGGGCTCAGGGGGCAGTGGCACAGCCTAAATTGGGATACGCTTCGTTCGGCTTGGCTCATTTAAAGCAATTCTACTGCTGCAAACACAAACACAATTACCAGTACATGAAATTTATAATGAATGCTTTAAGGGAGGGACAGCTGGGTGGGGGGCCTTGAGCGGGGGAACGCGGGTCCGGGAGGCCGTAACCCGCTGCACTTTGCGGTTCAAAGGATGCATTGTGGCCGCGTCTGCGATACAGATAGCAAAACTTTTGCGCCGCCTTTCCTCCGTCCGTTCCACTTGGTTCCTCTTTATTTCGCATTTCTTTCTCCCGTTTATCGTCTTATATTGCATAACATACGCCCAGATTTTAAAAGATGTGCTGGAGGGGGGCGGGAGTGGTAGAGGTGGGAGGCGTGGGTCGACAAACAGGCGACCAATATGATGTTTGGTACACAGGAAAAAATTAAGAAGGAAGTATGTAAACCAAGGCTCAGTCTTACAAACTAAAAGCAGTAATTGTGGCTTAAAAAAGGATTCTAAAAAAAATAGTTCAAAGAAAATTTGTAAGGTGTTAAATATTTATTTAATGCTTTATTCAAAATATTACAAAAAATTCACAGCACTATTAAAAACAGACTTAGATAAACTGCTGTACAAGGCAGTAACCTTTAACTCCTCAGTTGAGAATTATAAGGAAACGTAAGCGGTAAGTAAGTAGATGCTAAAGATGGATTTGTGAACTTGTTCTGTTGTAATCTCAATTCTTAAATATGTTTGCTTAAACCATTAACCAATTTTTTTATAATAAATAACTCAAATTACAGTCTTACAAGCTTAATATTTTAATTTTTAATTAAAACATTTGAACAGTTTTAGCTACTTTGTTTAATACCATTAGAAAGCGCTAAAATGTATTATATATATACCAAAATACCAAATCCTTACTTTTTAAAACTCACTAATTTAACTTGCTGAAATAATTTAACTATTTTTTTATACAAGATTAAATGACATTTTTTTAAGTGCATCCACCTACAACCCCCAGCCAGTAACGTCATTTTCTAATGGCGGCTTATACTTCCTAACCGAAAAGAGTTTACTTTTTATTCCGCTGCCAAAAGTTATGACTGCATTTAGCAGAGGGAAAACTTTCTTAGCCTTGCATTGATTTCAAAAGAGTAGGAAAATATATGTACACACACATGCATGCTGCTACTTCCCGGAGTGTGTGTGTCGGGAGAAATGTACTTTTAGGCCAAGTATTGTGCTCGAAATACCGTCCAAATAGCCCTCGCCCCTCGCACCACTCCGCCACTCCGTTTTAATCGAACTGTTTACTTAAAAGTGCAACTAAAGCAAATGAAAAGTTTTCTTTTTCAACGTGTCAGACTCCCAGAAGATTGTAAATTGAATTTTGATAATGTCAATCCGGGGGAAAAGGCGGAAAAGTTTTTGCCATTTCTGCGGTTTAAGTGGATAGTTTCCCAATCCCATGTCCTACTTATATATATAAAGTTATTGCAGATTTTGTCTGCACACAAAAAGAGCAAATTTACATACGCACAAGGCAGGGGACATAAGCCCAAACACAACTCACGCGCCAACAAGCATTTAAATCCCATTGAGAGGACATATTTTGCAATTTGTTAACACATTTACAGGAGTTTTATGCCAGCCATCCGGACAACTGTTGACTTTTTGCACAATCACAGGTAAATTCCCAGCAGTATTGCCTATAAGCGATCACCGGGAGCAGTGTTAATAATTGCTAGAGGTGAGGCCTTAGCGTTTGTTCTAAAAATGGGTTTCTTAGGGGAAAATAATCTCTAAAATTTTAAATTAAGATGTTAGGTGGTATATAGATTTTTGATATTTTACGATATATGGTTAAAGATTTAAAGGGAATTGAGTTAAAGATAAATTGAGATCTCAGGAGGTACATAGCTTTCAGAAAATTTTAAAAACATTTTACATTGTAAATTGTTAAGTGTTATTTTGATATATATTTTTACATTAGTTGTCAAGTGAAGATAAGTTAAGGATAATGGCTTAAGAGAAAATAAGTTAAAGATAAATTTTGATTCTAGGGTGTATAAAGCTTTGAGAGTTTTTATAAATATTGAACTCTGTAAATTATTGTAAGTAGATGTAAATGAAATAAACAAATATTAATTTAGTTGTGAATGCTTTATAGATTTGTAATACTTTTAGATACATATAACATTGTTAATTGTCCATGTAAAATAAACAATAGATTGTAAATAAACAAAATGGGACTTCGGGAATTCGAATAAATGAACGCCTAGCCAATCTGATATTAAATTTTTAAGCTTAACATGTGCTGTTATCCTCACAAAATGTGCCCTGATGTCTTATTAATTTATTTGGCCTCCACCACCATTCTCACTGTCATTGAAAATTCATGAAAATTAGCCGACTTTTGCGCAACTCTGACGAAACACTTAGCGAACGGATGTTTTGAGGAAATTGTTTTTGCATGAGTGTTGTTTGGCCGTAAAACAGAATCCGCCCGGGAGTGATGCTAACAAACAAAAGCTGGCACTTTAAGCTAATGGCTGTCCTAGAGTCAAATTGCCGCAGGCCTCATTATGCATACAAAATGAAAGCTTATTGGCCGAACGGAGGGACTGACGGCATTCAAACACCCGGGACAGAAAGCACGGATACGCCAAAAACGGCAACCGGTGCACGGAATACGGACAACGGACAACGGACAACGGACAACGACAATGACAGTTGCGTTTACGTTACGGGCAAACAAACAAAACTACGGGCAATATGAAAGTGCGCACACAACGGCACAAAATCATTTGAAAGCAATTATATCAGGCGAATACGAGGACGAGGGACGGCGGCTCGGATCTGGCACTGGGAATGGGTCATTCCGTGCTCCAAGCACGGCGTACAATGAATCAATTTACGGTACGTAACAAAGCCGCAATTACAAGCGAGCTGGGCGAGCGACAGGGCCGCCGGAGACGAGAAACAAAACGACAATTATGAAAAGAGCAGCGAGTGCAATTGCAATCCCAATTCCACTGACAGTTGTCGATGCATTGCAATGCACAATTTTTGGGGGCACGCTAAATGACGCAGGGGCCTGGACCGATTTTTTTCCCCATTTTCTCCTTCGTTTTCTCGTTTTCCCCTGCATTTCTTGTTGCATTCTGCCCAGAGAGTTTTTCCCGAGACCCGCGTGTCAGTTCTAATGGATAATTGTCGGACTCGCATGCCCGTTGCAAGGCATTCTTGGTCGTCGCGAAAGGGTAGCCTGGGGGGAGATTAGCGATTCGAGGGGTTGGGCGGAAAACCACCCTTTGGCACTTGTTGATTCCACATTTGGGTTAAATCATTTGACACGGAGGCGGAACTAAGTCAACCTAATTAGTTTTAGCAAGGGTTGTATGTAAGGTTTTTCTGTCGGTGAGTAAAGAAACCCAAGTTGCAAATTAAATTTAAATAAATACCTCAGTGTGCTAAATATGCTCAATAAATTTCACATATATTCTAAACTTAGAGATTTTGAATAAATATTTAGCCAAGGCTTTACAAGCTTAACAGAAAAACTTCAATTCCATTCCTCTGATGTGTTATAAATTTATTACAGAACCCATTAGATTAAAATAATCATGACCCAGACTATAGTTCAATTAAGTGCTTAACTTATTAATTTATTCATTATAAACTAATTACATCCAGTTAACTCTCCGTTTGTTCATAAAAGGTATCAACCTGATCGATCACTCCACTAAAACGATCTCTCTCACTCGATGTTTGCCGCATTTGCACTAAAAATACACTGGCAAAGTGAATAGTATTAATAGCAGGGCATTTATTTAGTTATTTCAAAGTTTTGTTTTGTTTTTAGTTTCTTATTCTACTTATTTTCTTTCGCCTTTGTGTTTATTTACTTTGCCATTTTGCGCTTTGCATTGCATCTAGCGGATCTCTTTCTGCTTTTTTATGTATTTTATTTTCTGTGGGCCCTTCAAAAGATTTATAAAGTTGCCAAAAGAGTGGGAGTGGAAGGGGGAGAGGGCGGCAGGGGGCATGAAGGGGGCGGGACGGGAGCGTTCAAAATTACTGAGCCGTGGCGATCGCCGCGCCAGTCAACGAAACTGTGAATGGAATTGTATTCACATGTTTTCAACGATATTCGCCAAGTTGCACAACGAAAATAGAGAAAGATGCAGATACTCGGCCTAGGCTACAGATACAGATACAGATACTTGAGGCGCGGAGATGCGGATGCATCGGTATCTGTGAATCTGGGCAGCGTCATCAAAAGGTATTTTGCATTAATTCAAGATTTATGCATTCAACATTCGCTAGGTGCTGCATTTCCCATTCGCATCGCCTCAAGACTTTTACCTAACTTCGGTGCAGCCAGTGATGGGAAAGATACCTAAGACTATGGTACTGCATTTTTGGCGATCTTAAATAACTATAAATAACATAGGTAATTTTATAGTTGTTGATAAGTGGTATATACATATATTAATTCAAGATTCTAGATAGTTTTCATAAAACATAATTTTAATATTTTAAGCATTAATAGCAATCAGTTGCATTTGAATTCATATTAAATGTATAATAGATCATAAAATATAACAGTCACAGTTGAGCCTTTCTCCGCGCTTCTCATACATGTTATAACAGTAATATTGTATAACTGTAATACTTGAGCCCTTTTCCGCGCCTTTTATAATTGAATTACTTGGGTAGTAATTAAAGTTTGTGAAACAAAATCACCCACTATTAATATAAATTATTAACCCAACGTTTCGATCATCATTTCAGGTAATAAAACCTAAGTGAAAAGTAGGAAATCAGTGCCTAGGTACAAATGCAGTTACTTTACATCACTGGCTGCAGCGGCAATAGCTGCACCGGTGGCTGCTGCTGCTGCTGTTGCAGTTGCAGTTGTTGCACCTGCCAACATCGTCGGAGCTCAGCGAGCAGCAGGTGATCCATTTCTTTTATCCGGTGGCCTCCGCTTTCCCGCCACGAGAAATATGGCAAGGGATTGTTGGTGAAGGGAAATGTAAGGGGCGGGCCAGCCTATTTTTGCCCGTGTTGTTGCGAGTTTGCCAAACTAATGCAAATAGACAAGAAGAGCTGCAATCAACATCCGCGCACCTCCTCCTCTCCTTTGTGGAGTGCTGAAATTCACTTGGGTTATACAATTTGCAGCATTTCGATAATAGATATATTTATACCCGTACATCTATGTGGATGTATATGCATGAACTGCATAATTTATGGGCATTGCGTGTTCAATGGATTGCGACGACTGTTCGGGCCATATGGCTGTACCTATAGTATGTCTCCTCTCTCACATTTCTATGTCTCCCTGGTTTCCCCTAATGGGGTTTCGGGGGGAAGCTGCAGATGGAGAGATGATTTCTGGGCCCAACAGAAATTATGAACGGATTATCTGATCTAGTGTGGCATACAGGCGTTGGTGAGCCCTTCTCGGTGCTTCTCACAGAGTGCACTTGGGTGGGAATAGAAATTGTGAAGAAAAAGCTAACCGCGTTGTAACATGATGATGTAACATTAATAATAAAATAAAATAATTAAGTTAATTGGTATTACATAGAAGTCAACTTTATATTGTGAGCCGAAGGTCTTAGCTACTATGGCTCTTAACTTTAAGTTAGCTCTTAGTTTACAACTATTTGTTAGCTTTAGATAAATGAAAAAAATAAACAATTTTATATTGCATATGCCATTTCAAATAACTATTTTAATTCGATGTGCAAAAATAATTCTAAAGTTAAATTAAATACTTGTTAGCAAATAGTGAAATTTATTCTTTTTAGTTTAAGGTGGATAATAAATTGCATGTACATTCCTGCTTAATGTTTTATTCTAACCACTAACCATACCTATTTATTCGCAATAAATGCTTGACGAAACTGCCAACTGAATTTTAAACCAAACTATTTCGCTTAATTAATGGATAATCACTTTTAAATTGAACTAAAATCTGAGCGTTGGGGAGTACGATATTGATTTATAATTTAAAAAAGGGATTAGCTAAACATACATGACATGGAATGTTTTTACAATCATTTAGTTCAGACATGAATTTTAATATTCCACAAGTCTCTCTTATTAATTTGTAATGCTTTTCCATCTCAATTAGATGCTCCATTCCGAATAAATCGAATTGCGCGCTCTTTTCCATAATTTGTTCACTTTATGGGCTGCGTCAAAAGTCCGTACCCACTTCCATTCCAATGATTACCTTCAATCAAGCCACTTGACTGCCAATCACCGGATCGCCCATTTGTTTGTCTGACTTTGTGAGGGCAAAAAGTGCCCCGCCTCAGACCCGAAAACCCAACGCCAAAGCCAAATCCAAAGCCGATGCAAATTATCAGCAATGCAGCTCGCAATTAATCTGCTGCATATGACACCGCAATCACAACTTAACCCATTTTGGACCGGCACAAGCGCACAAGTGTATAAATGTTGGATGAGGGAGGGACTGGCGGCACTGGAAGCTGGGCAATCGGGCTGATAATAAACTGTAGCCGGAAGGATGGAAGCGGGGACGAAAACAGTAACTGCATTGCACTAAAGCACTAAGCCGAATGGCTTTAATTGAATTTTGATGTCCTTGGCAAATTGTTTTCTAATTAGTTTCGCAGACTTGGATCCCCAGCTGGGCCTGCGCGTCCATTTCTGGCCAGTCCTGGCCAGTTCCGGCCCTCGTTGACATAGAAAACTTTCTGTCAACAACTCTAACTGCCTTGACACTACTCCCCAAGCTGCGCTGCGCTCCATTCCCCGTTTTCCTTCCGGCGCCCTGCTCTTCAATAATGACAAACTTAAAACTTAAACAATTAATGCCACGTCCACGACCTCAAACTAAATAAAAAAAGTTGGTAAATGGTTAGCTTACTTTTCAACATCGAAGTTTGCATGCTCTTTGAAAGCAGAAAAACTCAGACTCTTCTGGAAATTTATTTACGTGCCTTTGCTAGGGGAAAATTGAGCCTTCCTCGGCGCTTCTCAAAGAGTTTACTTCAGTGGACGAAATACGCCCCTTTCAGCGCTTCCCAAAAAATGTTTTTGTTTGGGTTAATTTTCTAACTTTAGGTTTTTCTTGGTGGCGTTTCAAGCTTTAGCTTTCATTTTGCACCAGTTAACTTAGCTAATGTCATGAATGTCGGAAAGGGTATAAAGGGTACTTACCCGGGATCATTGGGCACCTCCGAGGGCGAGCAGGGTCCCAGCTCCACTTGCTGCTGCTGCTGCTGCTGCTCAATCTTGATGTCCATGTTGGGGTTTTAACTTGGGATTGAGATTGACTGGGAGTTCGAGAGCTGATGCTTGGGGAGCGGGGATGTTGTCTGGGCTGTCTGCACGGCTGCTACTCTATAATTGTTGCTCCAACGCCTTCTGCTTGCCGGGCATCGAGAACTGCGCGGGGAGGCTGAGTGGTTCTGTGTGTGTTGTATGGTTGTGGTGTGTGTGTGTGAGAGAGTGAGTGTTGGCGTGTTGTGTGTGGTTGTGGACGGGGGATGCTGCTTCTACAAGTTGGCTAACAAAGTGTTCCCTTAATCATTGGCCACGTTGGCTGCTAGTTGGCTATTCGATTGGCTCCAGGATTCCTTGATTTCCATTTGGCCTGTCTTTTGCTTTCCCCACGACGATTTTTCACTGATCTTTCTTTTTGTTTCCTTTGTGTTTGCTTTTAGCTTTTGGTTTTGCTTTTTTGCTAATAATTGTTTTTGGTTACATTGCACACTTTGAATCACATTTCTTGGTTGCAGTTTTAGTTGCTTCGTTTTGCAGGCCACTTTTGGTTGGTTATTGTTTATTTTATTTTGTTTTGTTGGATTTAATTTTAATTTTGGTATTCTTGAATTATTATTTGGTATTTAGGCTTTAAGTTTTAGAAACGTTGCGTTAACTTTTGTTGTTGGTTATTCAATTGATTTAAAGGCAACATATTACGACAAAGATCTGTTTTGTTTTGTTTTCGGGCGAAAAATTAATTAAATTGCAATTTTAAACTTTGCCAGGGGAAACTTTTTGAAAAGGCAATTTTCCTCCCTCCTTCCCTTTCACAGCTGCTGCCGCTGCTGCTGCCGTGAATTCCCATTTACCCAATATATCCCCCTTTTATCCTCGGCAAACCCCCCGTAAAATGCAATGATTCGCAACGAACAATCGTAAAATGCAAAAAAAAAAACGATAAAATAATGCTGAGAGAGAGTGAGTGGGCGGCAGGTGTAAAGGGCGGTGGCATTGAGTAGGAGGAGTGCAAAAGTGACGGCTGAGTGACATTTGGGATGCTGTACTGCGAGTGGAAGAGATCTTTGCTTCAAAATTAATTCTCCTCATTTAATCGTCAAATTAAATTATCAGAATAGGCAGGAGGCAGTCAGTCTTTTATTTCAATAAATAAATAAATTCTTAGTAATCGAAACTCAACTGAGTAAAACTAATTTAAATTAATGACACTGTTGAAATTTATAATTGTTTGATTTCATAAGAATGTTTTTTATCGTGAAACATTTTTTAAATTGTAAATACTAATGCTCTAAATTGATAAGTTAGCTTGTAGTTTTTAAGAAACTGTTAGCTTTACATAAACAAGTAAATAGTAAAACAAAACATTTTCAGTCAAAACTAACATAAAATAGCTAAAAATTTAAGAATTTTATAAGTTTTATAAAATTTGTTGTATTATTTTCATAATCCTGAAATATTAAGAAGTAGGAATACTAAAACATTGTTGTTAATTTTATCTCAAATCATTAAATATCTTCCAACTTTTCACGGAATATTTTCTTGTTAATTGTTGTCATTTTTGAACTATATTAGTACTATTAACTCGAAAATTATTAATAAGTATTAACGAAAACGGCAAAGATTACGACGTAATTTTGGGACCAAAATAATTCCACTTAGCACGAAATACACATCTCCAAATACTAATTCCTGAAATTTCCCCTATATTCACAACCTTTTTTATTTAGTTAAAAGGCCAAAAATGCATGACAATCCATATTTATTGCTGGGAACTTTTTGTTGTTAATGCCATTATTTGCCGTTGCTTTCTCCCTCTCTTTTTTTAATTCTTCCTATTTGGTTTTTTAGCTTTTTTGCTTTTTTGCATTTGCTGTGTTTAATACGCGCCTTGATCTTTCGCACACCCACAATTACAACAACAACAAATAAGGGTGAGCGGTAGAGAGGGAAAGAGATAGAGAGAGAACATTGCATGCAGTGACTCCCTCAACAAAAACAATAACAACAACAGCAATGTAATAACGCGCAGCATGCAAGCTTTCACAAACAGACACTCACACACACTCGAGCGATTGCCCGTAGAGCACACACACACGAACACCCATAAAGGGAACATGCACCGTTACAACGAGAGCAGAAGTTAACTGGCGGCAGCAACAAACACGTGACCCGACAATTGCGACAATTGGCAGCACAAAATAAACGAAAATAAAACAAAAAAAAAAGAACAGAAAATAAACGAAAATAAAACTAAGAATGTGCGGCTAGTGATCGCCGATAGAGGGCGCCCCTCCATTGATTGCTAATAATCGAAGTTCCCGTTATGCTGCCAACAACAGCCATTTTGTATTAGTGATCGAGGGAAACCTTTCTGATTGGAATTAGAACTAGAAAATATCTTATTTCTTGAATTTGTGTATATTTTCATTTGTGGGGTAACTATTAAGGTCTTATATTTGTTCAAGCGAATTATGTATGTTTTAATCAAAAAGGAATATTATTAAAATATATTTGTATTATTGTTATTAAAAAAACACTAAATAATTTACAAAAAAAACTAGGTAAATAATAAATCATAATACTAATATGTTGTTTTTCGATTAATTATTGTATTTTTTAGTTCTTTCTTATAATTATTTTCCCTAACAAAGGGTTTATAAAATGTTTAAGAACTTCCCATATTACACTCATTGAATTAAATAACTCTATATGAATAATTAATATGATTCGTGTTCCCACAATGGACCTTCTAAGCTAAGAGATCATTGGAAAAGTCAGCTCTCATTCTTCCCCTCAAAATTTTCCAATCAGAAATCATTTGCCGGCCGGCAGCCATTTTGCAGGAAAGATCAACAACAAGCAGCAGCTGGAAAGCACAGTGGAAGGGAGGAAGAAGGAGAAGCAAAAGAGGGGTCTTAACTTTTCCCATGCACTTGTTATTGTAGTTGTTTGTAATTGTAAATCGAATGCCGCGCACTTTTATTTGTTTTTCCTTTTATTGTTGTTTTGGTTTTTTTTTATATTATATAATCGTCAAATTGCACTCCACACAGCCATCGAGGTAAACAAAATGCAAAATGCCCGCTCTGTTCGGGCGTATATCTCGTTAACTATTCTTTCGTTATTTCTATTATTTATTTCTTGAGCGCACGTGTGTGTGTTGCACGCACTTTACGGGAACTCAGAAATCGGGACTCGACTCGAGTGGAGGAAAATACGGATTGCAATTATAGTGCAACGACGACGACGGCGGCGGCGGCGGTGGCGTTGATTTATTTTCCCTCTGTGCTGTTTTCTTCCTCTTTTTTTCAGTGCGCGCACACGAACGCGACAACCAACAAGACGACACTGAGAAACGGGACCCCAAAACACAACTAACGGCCCCAAACGACCGGCAGCAGCGACGCCGGCTGCGCCACGCTGCACTCTCTGGCGGCCGCGTTTTTGTTGCCTCCCTGAGCAAAGCTTTGCGCCGACCGCGATGCCGGCTGCGACGTCGGTGGCGGCAGCGGCAGTTGCACTATTTACCGGCCTGCAGCACATGGCGCATGTACTTCAGCATCACAGCTGATAAGTGATAAGGCCGCAGAGAGGCTGCCGGAGAGCGCGTGAGAGAGCGCTCGTTTAGCAAGTGAGAGTTTTGCAAAGGGAGCGGCGGTTTCTCTTAAATGCCAGTGAGCTTTGGAAGCTTACACTGCTCGAAGGGAAAGTTGGGTTCGATGTTGCGTATACGCAATATATTTTGTACTTGGATTTTTTTTTCCAGAAAATTTAGTTAATATTGCGTATACGCAATAACATTTTTATACCATTGCGAGTTATAATTTTAGTCAGAAGTTAGCAACGCAAGGCAGTGAAGGAGACATTCCCGACCCTATAAAGTGGCGACCCTATACTGATCAGCATCAACAGCCGAGTCGATCTGGACATGTCCGTCTGTCCGATTATACGCAAACCAGTCCCTCAATTTAAAAGCTATCTGAATGAAATTTGCAGATAGTCTTATATGTATATGCTCTCACTGCTGTATAGGTCGGAACGGGCCGGATCGGACGACTATATCATATAGCTGCCCTAAGAACGATCGGTACATTTTAAGAAAAAAAATTATAATTTGTTTTTTTTTAACATATTTTTATATAATTCAATATATGTATAGCCATTTTATATTATTCTAGAATTTCGGTTTTAATTTAATCAAAATCGGACTACTCTATCACATAGATGCCATAGGAACGTTCGGGAAGTATTACGTATATGTAAATGTTAAAACCGAATTTTCATACCCTTGCAGGGTATTATAATTTCAGTCTGAAGTTTTCAACGCAGTGAAGGAGACATTTCCGACCCTATAAAGTACATATATTCTTGATCAGCATCAACAGCCGAGTCGATATAGACATGTCCGTCTGTCCGTTTGTCCGTTTGTACGAATAGTAGTCCCTCAGTTTGGGAGCTATCTGAATGAAACTTTGCAAATAGTCTTCTATATGCTCTCACTGCTATATAAGTCGGAACGAGCCGGATCGGACAACTATATCATATAACTGGCATAGGAGCGATCGGTAAATTTTCAGAAAACAAATTTTTACTTGGTTAATTTTCAACAAATTTTTTTATTATTGGAGACATGGTCATTTTATATTATTCTAGAATTTCTATTTTATTTTAATTAAAATCGGACTACTATATTATATGTATATGTACATAGCTGCCATAGGAAAGTTGGAGAAATATTACGTATAAATAATGTTAAACTAAATTTGTATATATATAAATGTTGTATACAGTTCCTGTTAGTTTTACTTTCCATTTGATAAAATTTTATTAAATCATACTGATCCAATTTTAAACGGCAAGGGTATACAAACTTCGGCGTGCCGAAGTTAGCTTTTTTTCTTGTTTTTGTTAAGATATTGTATGAATCTATGAATTTATAGCTGCTTTTAGAGCGATCGGTAATTTTTACTGCGAATTTATCCCCTCCTATATCCCACATCCTATTTCAAACTTTCTCTTTATATACATTTTTCTCGGTCTCTCTCTTTCTCCCGGATTCTTTCTCTTTCTGTCTTTTCTTGATCTCTTTCTCTCTCTCTGTCGCTTTCTCTCTCTCTCTTTCTATCTCTCCGTCTTTCCCAATCTCCCTCTCTCTCTCTGTCCCTCCTCTATTGCCTCTCTCTATCTCTCTATTTGTGTCTCTACCTAGCTTTCTATATCTCTATATCTTCATTTCTCTCTCTTTCTCTGCCTTCTCACTCTCCATTTTCTATCTCTCTTCCATCCATCTATTGTTCTCTAGTTCTCTTCATCAATCTTTCTCAGTGCACCCCCATTAACTTAAAAATCAATAATTTATTATTTTTATCAAATTTATTTGGTGAAAACTCTACAATCGTAAGTCACTTTAATTTGCATATTATTGTTTGTCGTTTAACTATTCAATAATTATATACCTAAGCAAGATAGATCCCTCTCTTTGGTAATACAAATTCCCAGAAACCATAAGGGCTACATGTCACTTGAACTCCTTATTAATTAAGGTTTCAGAAATGTTTATTTCAAATTTGATTACACTGGAAGTGGGAAATCGGAACTTTACTTTATTGAAAAGGGAGTTTATAAAAGACTATGAATCTTCTTTATGTTATCCTGTTCCTTTAATAGAGAATTTTCCAAATATTTTTCGTATCATAATAACGTCGGTTAAATTTAGGTTTCCCACACGGTGAGGCTCTGAACCATTTTATTGCGTTCGGAAAATACGGCATACGGGAAATTTAGCTCAAGACTCAAACGAGGTATCCATCGGGGCAATCTTAAAATTAAGCAAAAACAGTGGTGAATGCATCATGGAGGCTGAAGCTCCAGTAGCTATCGCAACTTCGGGGAACATTTCAGGAATACAGGCGAAGGGTAGCTCAGCTCCGATCGGCGGTAAATATGGGGGGATGACAACAGAAACACCCTCGAGCACTCCACTCCACTCCGAAATCCTCAGAAAATTCCGTATCTAACTATTCTGGGCAGTCACGGGCGGCGGTGTTGGCGTACTGCCAGCGTCCAGGGGCTGTGTGCGCTCCTTCTCCTTGTTCCAGCTCTTTAGGCCCTCGGGCAGAGTGGTGTCTTCTTCAAAAGAACCGGTACCCTCGACAAACTCCTCATAAGTCGACTTCTCCTTGAAAGGACGCGGGCCGAGAAGCTCGATCATATCGTCGCGGCTAAGGACCTCGTTCTGGAGCAGCCGTTCTGCCACACGTTGCACGTCCTCTTTGTGCTTCGTCAGTAGACTAGTAGTGGCCTCGTGGGCGCACTTGATGATCGTTCGTACCTCGCCATCGATCATCTGGGCGGTGTCCTCGGAGTAGGGTTTGCTGAACACCGGATCGCCGGCCTGGCCGACATCGAAGCTGACCCAACCCACCTTTTCGTTCATGCCGAAGCGCACCACCTGAGAGTAAGCGATGTCGGTGATCTTCTTCAGATCGTCCTGGGCACCGGTGGTTATGCGATTGAAGAACAGCTCCTCAGCCACACGACCCCCAAGAGTCATGCACATGCGATCGAATAGCTGCTCCTTGGACAAAAGATAGTGATCCTTGGGCAGGTATTGGGCGTAGCCCAGGCCCTTTCCGCGCGGGATGATTGAGACTTTGAGCAGGGGATCGGCATGCTCAAGGAACCACCCAGCCACGGCATGGCCAGCCTCGTGATGCGCCACTGTTCGCTTTTCTTCTGGCGCCAGGACATTAGTCTTCTTCTCCATGCCGGCAATAACGCGCTCAATGGCCTGTTCGAAGTGTTTCAGGACAATTGAGTCCTTGGAGTCACGGGCCGCGATAAGAGCGGCTTCATTGCACACATTGGCAATGTCAGCACCTGTAAAGCCGGGCGTAAGGGCCGCCATCTTTCTGCTCAGTTCGTTCTTGTCCAGTTCCGTTTTCAGGTTACCCAGGTGCACCTTAAATATGCTCGCCCTGCCTTTGATATCGGGTGCAGGGACAAATATCTGTCGATCGAAGCGACCTGGTCGCATCAGAGCCTTGTCGAGAATATCCACGCGATTGGTGGCCGCCAGAACCACCACATTCGTTGTAGTATTAAAGCCGTCCATCTCCACCAACAGCTGATTCAGCGTATTCTCTTGCTCCGAATGGCCGCCGAATGTCTTGCCACCACGTTTCCTACCCACTGCATCGATCTCGTCGATGAAGAGGATGCAGGGAGCGTGCTTGCGGGCCATGGCGAACATGTCGCGCACACGTGATGGACCCACGCCCACGAACATTTCGAGGAACTCAGATCCCGATACTGTAATAAAGGGCACGTTCGCCTCGCCGGCTGTGGCCTTGGCCAGCAACGTTTTACCCGTGCCGGGTGGACCCGTAAGCATGGCTCCTTTGGGAATCTTGGCACCCAGATCGATGTACTGCTGAGGGTTCTTCAGGAAGTTTACAAACTCCATGATTTCAATCTTGGCCTCCTCGCAGCCTGCAACGTCCCTAAAAAAGGCAACATATGGGTATTATTATACATGTAATATAAATTAATAAAATCAGCATTCACTCACTTGAAGCCCACACCGATTTCGGTGGGATTGATCAGCTTAGCAGTGGACTGCATGACGCCGCCGAAGAGGCCACCGCCTTTGCGTCCACGTCCACCGCCCATCATGTCCGCCGACTTGCGCATCATGTACACAAGAAAGCCGATGATAAGTAGCGTGGGAAGAAGACCTGTTAAGCTCGCAGCCTCCACCTCGTTCCTGTAGATGACGGGAACAAAGTTAATGGACTCGGTACCCTGCTCCGTCTGGGCAGTCTCCAAATTCCGTTCAAAGCTGTCGACGCTGCCGATGTTGAACCAAAGGACACCGCCGCCGCTGTTGCTATTCTGCTGGAGTCGCACGCGCACCCACTTCTTGTTGACTACCTCCAATTTCTCCACAATGCCCTTGGACAGGTAGCTGTTTATTAACATGAAATATAAATAAATAAATAGAAGAATTATAAAACAAAAACATTCCGGAAGAGTTTCACTTAATCAGGTATGGCTGCCTGGTTATCGCACCTGTTGACGAACTCCTTCCAGGAGATCTCTTTGTAGCCCATCTCGAAAAAGGCGAACGAACCGAGCAGCACCACAGTGCCTATGGCGCCCAGCAGGATCCAGCGCTCCCTGTCGCCGCCGCCACCTCCCTCGCCAAGCGGCCTGCCGCCGGGCGTATTGCCAGATCTCGTTGTCTTTGTGCTATTGCTGAACATTCCAAAATTCCAATCTGATTTCGACTCGGTCGCTGATCTGGAGGGCTTAGCGACGCTGGGCTTCTCCGAGGCCGATTTGCTGCTGCTGGATCCCGATGAGGGCTTTTTTTCGCCGGCGGCGGATCCTTTTGGTTGACCGGCTGGCGACTTGCCACCAGCCTCAAAATACTTCTCGAATCCCTTGGGCGGCTTCTTGCAGAACAGCTGGATATTTTTAACGAGGAAGCGGAGCAGAGGATTCAGCTCCGCGGGAAGGATGTAGACCCCAGCACCGGTGGCTCCTGTGGGCAGAGCTGAGACTGAGCGATGCACCTGGAAATGCAGGAATACTTAGCGCCAGTTTCTCAATGTTCTGTCATTCGGAAGGCCTAAGAAATTAACTCTTAACTTAAAAGGTTAGAAACTCGGTTGAAAATCATGGAGAAGTGAAAGTATATTAAAAGAGGAATGAATGAAAGAAGTAATTAAAAAAAAGCACGAATTGTTTTAGTTTGTAGCTTGACTAATACCCAAAATTTTACTGACAGTTGAGCAACTGGCGCCTTAACTCGGCATGAAGAAACCGGCAATTACTCCAGCCTCCTCCTCGTTGGACCCCAAACCCACCTTTTCCGTGAGAGATCCCGTTGTGTAGCCGCGCCGCATTACGCTGGCCAGCATCTTGGTAGAGCCAAACAGCCGGAAAGCCATGACTCCGGCGGGTTTTTGCTGCTTTTCGCTAGGTTATTACCCAACGATCAGATTTGGAACAGCTGCTCCACACCTCTCGCGTTGAAAGAATTTTGGCCGGAAGTAAGGCTATCTCAAACTAAGAGAAAAGTCGCCGCCTCGCACACCGTGTCTCGTTTTGGAATTTTTCCGAATATATCAGTCGAATAAATGTGTGAAAACTTTATTATTATTACGCGGTGCGGGATTGTGAAATAGAGCTGCCAAAAAAACGATAACACATTCGTTACAATTAACGCACTATCGATTGTGACGTTAAACAAGAACATTTGAAAAATTAGAAAGAATAAACTCTGTTCTTTTAAAACAATTTAATTTAAACCAAATCATTGACAGCTAATTCTATACACATTAATACATTTATGCTGTGGAAAATTAGTTAGGCAAACAATTTAATTACAAACTTATTTTACAAACTAATTTTAGTTTAAAGTTTCTCTTAGCGACGGTATCGATAATATGGCATAATGACCATGCTACTCGGTGCCTCATGCACTTTCTAACACTGAACTTTTACTGCCTCGTTGCTAGACATGAACCCAGCTCCTACAGTCTAAGTGTATTTTAAAATTTGGATTTCTTTAAATATTACAACACACATAAAAAAATGCATTTTTATTTACTTATGTGGTTTGATTACGTATCACTAATATAGTGTGACCAGTTACTGCTAAGGCGAAAATCCCCTCATTGCCCGGCGAACTTGGGCATTTTAAGTACCAGGTCACACTGCGCTACTCGTTGCGTTGTTGTCGTGTGGTAAAAAAATTTGGTTGAAAAAAATCTTTTGGCTTCGAATAGGACAATTATTTAACTCGAATTCGAAACGAAAATATGCTGAAAATGTGCCGAAAACAGTGCTGTGATGATTGAACATAAAAAAAGCCAGAGAAACAAGGTTTTAAACGGCATAGAAACGTTTTCCTGTTTGCCTGCTGCCCTGCCTGTACTTGCGTGTGTGTTAGTGTGTGCTTGAGGGGTACAAAAATTTGCAGCCCAAAAAAAGTTGGGTAAAAAAACTTTTTACCAACTTGGCACTTGGGTGAATGTATGCGTGTGTGTGTGCGTACAGTCGGCTGCTAAATTTACGCAGAAAGCACAACAAAAATGTGTAAAAATAGTTTACAATTGCAATTGCGTGCGTGTGTGTGCGTAGTGGCCGGAGGGAGTCTGTGTGTGTGCAATTTTTTCCGGCAGGCAAAAGTCTCTCCATTTGCAACACTGAAAAATCAATAAAACTGCAGCAAAAGCAAAAACTGTAGATTTCACCATTTCAAAAAGCCGAAAAGAAGAAGATATATATAAAAAACTGGAAAATTGCCTTTTTTTGCTAATCGATTCCACCTTTCTCTTTTTTTCGCAGCTTTTGTAACTAAAACTCCGTTTTGACATCACTTTCATCATAATCTGAATAAAAATAATAATAACATAAAAATACAAAACAAAAAAAAATGAAATACAAAATAAATAAATAAAACACCATCGAAAACGAATCAAAAAATAATACATACAAAATATATAAATCGCAAATAATTGAAAGTTACAGCAATGAAGATCTAGATAAAGAAATACAACAAAACAACATAGCTCAAAAGAAAGGCGAAAGAAAAGCGCGAAAGATTCTCTGCCATCAACTTTTTCTTAGTTATTTCGGACTCTTGTTCGTTTTAAGTTGTTTTGCTTTGCAAAAAAACACAAATAAATAATACGAAATAAGAAAGAAAAAAAATAACAAAAAGCAAAAACGAGAATTTTACGCCGCCGCTTTCCAAGTGGACGCCCGTGGGTGTGAGCGAGACAGACAGACATAGAGAGGGAGCGAGCTAGCAGGAGAGAGGGAGATAAAGCGACTGCGCAAATAAAATAAAACAAGCCAAGCTTGAAACGAAGACTTTCAAATAAAACAACAAAACCAACAACCACAACAAAAAACAAACCAAACAAATTGAAACGCTGTGAAATTAAAACTCGTCAATACTCAAAGCACCAACAAATAAAAAAGATAAAAAACGCGAAACCAACAACTACAAGGAGAAGGAGCAAATAAAGCGGAGTTGATGTCAAAACTAAAACAAAACCATAAAGCAAACAACGGCAAGCACTGAGAGAAAAGAAACAAGGCAACGTGAAATAAAACGGCGCTGCGGCGTTCGAGAAAACTCGAATATTAAAACCGAAAAAAAAAAACAAAAACAAACTTTTAAAAAGCAAAAATCAATCCCAAAATTCCTCATTATTTTCCTGAAAGCTTTAATTTAATTACGAATTTTTTTTGATAAGTCAAAGTGAATTCAATTTGCTAATTATTTAAAAATTAAGACAACAACAAAACTAAAAGCAACCAATAAAAAGAAGCTACAAAAGCAGCAACAACAACAAGCAAACAAAACAACCAACCAACAACAAGCAACTGAATTAATGTTTTAAAGTACAAAATAACCGGGAGTAAATCAACAAACAAATAATTTAAACATATTAAAAACGATTTAATTTAAAAAACGCAACATCAATCTAAATTATTTAAACAAAAAACACTGATCTAGCCTCTAAGTCCAAAAACAAAACATAAACTCTGATAAACGGACCCAGAAAAGGGGAAGTGAGAGCAGAGTGAGGAGAACGGAGCAGAATAAAACCGATTAAGCAACAATTGTGCCGCAAAAAAACCGTGTGAATAGAAAAAAAAAATAATAAAATAATACAAAACAAAAAAACAAAAACAAAAATATATACTAAAATATTAACGGTAACAATAAAGAAAACATTTAAAAACCAAAAATCTACAAGAATTCTATAAGTTTTAAGTCACGTTTTACACAGACCTACAACAAGAACAGCCGGAAACACAAAAGCGAAAAACCGAAACAACACCAACTTAACTTAGCCAATAAAATAATACAAAAAAAAAAAACAAGTAACCTTTTGTACTGTATATAAGTGAAAGAAATAAAGCCCAGCAATAGAAATAAAATAAGCAAATAAATAAATTTAGGAAGAAAAGTGCGGCCTTGCGGCCAAAGAACAGTTTTTATTTTTTACAACATAAACATTGTTTTTTAGTAGTTTTCAATTCAGTTTTTTTTATAAGTGTACCTAGTGAGAAATGTTAAAAGTCTTAAAACAGCAAAAGCAACACTGCAACAAAAAGGGGAAGTAAAGAGACAGAAAAGAAAACAAAACAAAACAAATTCAAAGAAAGATTTAACAACTCTGTGATAATTACTGTAAATTTATAAATTTAAATAAAAACGAAAAAAGCAAAGAAAACCAACAAAAAAAAAAAAAAACAAAATCTCTAAATGGAATGAACGGATGAGCGGTAATTTTTAAAGAATAGAAGGGAAAGCCGAAGGAGAACTTGGAGAAGAAAGCTAAGAACATCTTAAAAACCAACAACAAACAAACAAACAAACAACTTTACACTTAAGAGCAAATGCAAATGCAAATGAAAAGATAAAAAACATTGAAACAAATTCGTGATATCTTAAAGGACTTCGATACATATATACTATAGTATATTATATATTATATTATATAAACTATTAAACTAAGCTTAAATCTAGTAAGCGAAACCCGAAAACAAAAACAAAATCATGGAATAAGTGAATAAAAACAAAATAACAAACAACAACAACCAACCAACCAACACAAAGCAAAATAAAACCCTAGGTTATAAAAAAAGACTTCAAAACGCATTCAAAAATATATATTTAACTAAAAACAAAAATAAATCGTAGCATTAAAGTTCAACATAGTAAATGAGCGGAGGAAACACTCAGCATAACGGGTAAATCCTACTATATCTATTATATATATTAAAAAATCCGTAAAACTCATACTTTTTTGCTTAGTGAATAGTAAATGAAACAGCAATAATAACAGCAACCGAAAACAACAAACAAACAAAATATATACAAAATCGTGCAACCGAAAAGTAATAGCAACGTACAGCGAAACTAAATAGGAAGGAAGGAAAAATCGAGGAAAGGCTAGTCCGAGACGAACCAGGAGCGAAAGAGGAGCCACAGGAGCGAGCATAGGCAGGAGAAAGCCAGGAGAATCAAACCTCGTCATCGTCCCCCCTAAAAATCGTCGTTGTACTAAGGGTATTCGAAAGTAAATTATAAATAAATCACTACTACTTCCTAAAACCACAACGATTGCCTACAAAATATATATTATATATATGTATACTATATAGAAAACAAAACAAACAAAAACAACCAATATAATCACTTCCCAAAAAGCAAAAACACACAAAATATTCAAATATCAAACGAACGCTAATCTAACCCAAAAGTAAAAGTATTCCCAGTGTATTTTTCTAGTAAAACTAACGTAAAAATATATTACAAGAAAACCTAAAAAAAAAAACACCAAACTTCAACAAGCAAAATGCAATAATTCAATATTTCAAAACTCAAATTGCAAATAAATAAAAAACCAACACCAACGGCAGCAGCTGGTATGCATTTTCATCGTAAAACAACAATATTTTGAATACACAAAAATATAACAAATTGAAAACCTACAAAACAGACCCAGGAAGGAACTTCAAACTACCAAAACAAACCAACCAACAACGTTACAATATTTGTCGGCATTTTTTACAAAACACACAACAAACAACAAGGAACACAACCAACCAACAAACAGAAGGAGGAAAGCTGAGGAAAGCAACAATTTTTTTGTGTGGGCTCACATGTCCTCGACAAAAGACGAACATTTTTATTAACTTCGAAGACAAGGAATTTCAGTGCCTCTTGTGCCAGTGTTTAGCCAAAATATATATACACAAAAAACAAAACAAACAAATAAAGGAAGAAAAACATTAAACAACAAAATACGTATTTATTGCTTAGTTTTTTTCTCTTTGATATAAAAAATACACGAAAAAAAAAAAAAAAATCAAGTAAATAAGAGGAATACCCTTAAAAGTGAGTGAGGAGAGACTAACAGTCTCTTTTTTTCGGTCAAACTTCAACTTTAACCCTCGTTCCAATATCGCGGTTCTCGTCATTCGCCTCCATTTATTGTGTTTTCGGGTTCAACTTTAACAAATAAAAGCAAAGCATAAACAATAGCAACACTCGCTAAAAAAAACCAGTCTCCAATTTGCTAGTCCTTATCAGCATTTCTCTTTGTTTCCTAATATATCTGATCAATCAATTCAACATGAATACGCAATCAAAGGTTTACCGCACCGGCGAAGGTGAGTAGTTGTTGGAATTGAGTCTCCCTACTGTTTACAGCAAACGCGACAATTTTAAAAACCTAAATTTGTACGTGTAAATGTGTATTACACACATTACACACAAGGATTTTTAAAGCTTTAGCTTTTAACTCTTCAAAAGTTATAGTTCTTAGAATTAATTCTAATCTTATAGCTGGTGCTTTTAAGTCATTTCTATTTCAGTTCACTTTTTCAAATACCTACTTCTGTGAAATCTAAATTTCTGTGTTTCACCTCTAAGTTAAAATTCTTGTCTTACTATATTCCGTAAATTGAATATTACTTTTAACAGGATATACATATAATACAATTAAAGCTATTTGCTTGATATTGCTGAATTGACGTTCAAGTCGGCCTATATTTTGTGTTTTAAACATCTAAATAGTATCTTATATAAAAGAGTGATGTTGATTTTGTTGATACTTTGATAAGATGTTTAAAGCGCCTTAATATCTTAATATTTGAAGGGGTAATACCTTGTTTTCTTCGCTTAAAGAATGCCTTTTGCCCGATTTGATGTATTCACAGGAATACAAATTGCCTTACGATATATACATTTTATACTTTGATATACTCTTTACTTTACCGCAATTAATTATGTTTCTCTCTCCTTGAATAAATAATAATACAGAGATCTACGACAACTTGCCATGCGATGGTGGTTACTTTAACATGAATGCCATTCGCAACCTGGGAATCCCCACTACTTTTCCGACAATCGGAACCTTTACGCTTGACTCCACCACATTGGGATTGCAGCCGCAGGGACAGCAGCAGCAGCAACAGCAACAACAACAGCAGCAGCAGAGCATGCATCATCATCAACAGCAGCAGCAACAGCAACATCAGCAGCAGCAGCAGCAGCAGCAACATCAGCAGCATCAGCACATGCAGCAGCAGCAACATCAACAGCAGCAACATCAGCAGCAGCAACAACAACAACAGCATCCCACCATCGGGATGTTTGATGCCAACGAGGTGAACGATGTGATCCGGAGTCCGCCTCAGATCGGCGTTTTCCAATCCAATAGCGTTCTGACTAACGGAGCTGGGAGCTCTTCCTCTATCTTTGGTTCCCAGTCAAGCAACTCTTCGGCCGCCGCTGCCACGGATCCCAGCCAGGCCACCCGGGAAACTGGCATCATTGAGAAGTTGCTGGTGAGTTTGAGCATTTTTGCAAAGAAGGGAACTTTCACTTGACCGCGATTTCTATTTTATGTATTTTTTTCAGCACTCCTATGGGTTCATTCAGTGTTGCGAGCGACAGGCGCGTCTCTTCTTTCACTTCTCCCAATTTAGCGGCAATATTGATCATCTGAAGATCGGGGATCCCGTGGAATTCGAGATGACATACGATCGCCGCACAGGCAAGCCGATAGCTAGTCAAGTGTCCAAGATTGCGCCAGAGGTTGTACTATCGGAGGAGCGGGTCACCGGCACTGTGACGACCGAGTTGCGCACGGATAGCGCTAACAATGTGCTCAGCTCCAGTGAGACCACCGGTCGTATCAGCTACGAGAATCGAGGCGAATGCTTCTTTCTACCCTATACCAAAGACGATGTCGAGGGCAATGTTAACTTGCGGGCTGGCGACAAGGTCAGCTTTCAAATCGCAACGAACCAAAGGTAAGACGTTGTCATACTCTATTTAAAGCAATAACTTTATATCATACCTTTTTTTCTTTGCATTACAGAGGTAACCTGGGCGCCTGCCATATTCGCCTGGAAAACCCAGCCCAGCCGGTTAAGTATCGTGGTGTTGTCTGCTCCATGAAGGAATCGTTCGGCTTTATTGAACGCGCTGATGTTGTGAAGGAGATCTTTTTCCACTTCTCAGAGGCTGAGGGCAACGTTGAACTGCGTCCCGGTGACGATGTGGAGTTCACCATTCAGACACGGAGTGTTAGTGGCAGTGGTGATCTCCAATCGAAAATGCAGTCTCCGACGGTGCCGCCGCAGGGTCGTGAATTTGCGTGCAACATAACGCGACTGGCACCGGGATCGGTGATTTTTGAGGACGTGGACAGCACGGTGTACAAGGGTCAGGTGCTTAAGTCGTTGGATCGCAACAATCCGGTGCGACAGAACAATGACCCCTTGCCGGGTCGCATTCGATACAGGGCCTTGGATTACTCGGAGGTGGAAGTACCGTTCGGGGACAAGGATCAAAAGGGTGACTTCACCCTGCGTCACGGCGATTGGGTGCAGTTCCTGTTGGCCACCGATCGTCGTGATCAGCTGCAGCGGGCCACCTCGATTGCCCTGCTAGATGAGACATTCAAGGTGTCGGGCGAGAAGCGGGAGCAAGGCACTATTGCCTCGCTCAAGGAGGGATTCGGCTTCCTGCGATGCGTGGAGCGTCAGCCGCGACTCTTTTTCCACTTTACCGAAGTTCTCGATACGGTGAGAGTCAAATTTTTGTCTAAAAGTTTTGAATCAATCCATTTTTTTTTTCTTAATTTTAGAGCCGTGAAATCGATGTCAATGACGAGGTCGAATTTACAGTAATCCAGGAACCTGGACTGGCCTACAACAACTCGCGTTTGCAGGCCATACGCATCAAGCACTTGCCGCCCAACTCTGTGCAATTCGAAACTCTAATGGCCAGTAACATTGAGGGTGAGTGAGATCAGCTTTGAATCCCAATCTGCAGCCTAACTAGATCTCTTTGCAGGCTGCGTGACACGCGAGGCGCCCAAGAGCCCAATCAAATCTCAAGATCGCGTCGAGGGCGGTGTGATTACCTACGAGCATGCCGATGCTAAAAAGACTATAATGTATTTTCTTAAAGACTGTGAAAAACCACCAAGGATTGGGGAGCGTGTACGCTTCGATATTTACATAGTAAGCTGCATGTACATCTTCGATGGTCTTTCTTAACGTCTTCTTGATTTTCGCCAGGTCAAACGTAACAAGGAGTGTATAGCCGTCAATGTGCAGCAAATTTCGCTGCAGCAACAGCAGCAACAACAGCAGCAACAGCAACAGCTGTTGAATCAACCGAATGCCAGTGGCAACATCAACCAAAACGAGCAGCTGTCGAATGGAATCAGCGGTAGCAGCTCCAACGCCTCGCTGCAGAATGGCTATGTGATGCACGGCAGCCCCGGTGGCAGCACCAGCAGCAGCGTGGGCAGCAACAATCCATCTCATTTGGATGATTTCAAGCTGGAGAACAACAACCATGCCGGATCCGAGGCCGGTCAGGTCTACCGTGGGTTTATAGCCGTGATGAAGGAGAACTTTGGATTCATCGAGACCTTGCCCCACGACGAGGAGGTCTTCTTTCACTTTAGCAACTATCTGGGTAATCCAAATTGGCTGGAGTTGGGCCAGGAGGTGGAGTACACTCTAGCCCGCAATGGAAATACATCCGTTTCGGGCAACTGCCTGCCGGCGGAGAATGTCCGTATGCTGCCCAAGAACTCCATACCGCAGCCTGCCGTGTTGGAAACCGTGCACAATGGCGTGGTGGCACGTCCGCTGCGGTGCATCAATCCCGACCAGCAGGAGTATGCCGGTCTCATCGAAATACTCGATGAACAGCGCACCACCGTCATCTCGCAGCACGAGTTCGGGATCACTAGTCTGGTGAACAAGCGGGATCTCCTCCAGAAGGGCGATCTGGTTAGTTTCCGCATCGACGAGAGTGGACGGGCCGCTGGAGTAAATGCAGTGCGGCAAAAGAAGCGTGCCACAGTGGACTCGATCAAGGGCCAGTTTGGATTCCTCAACTTTGAGGTGGAGGACGGCAAGAAGTTATTCTTTCACATGTCTGAGGTCCAAGGCAACACCGTTGCCTTACATCCCGGCGACACTGTAGAGTTTTCGGTGGTTACCAATCAGGTGAGTTCACACAAATAAGTTCAATTTGGGATTTAAATCGAGAAAATAAGTCGTATAATATACTTTATTTGTCTTTATCGCAAATATGTCGTATAAATCTATGTACTTTATATCGACAGTCGCATCAAATATCGATATAGTATTGATATATTGATTTTTCTGTCATCCCCAGCTTAAACTAGTTTCAGCCTCTTTGGCATAGTCCGAAGTAGTAATACAAATATAGATTTATAAATCGACTTTCGCGTCAAATGTCTATTCAACGCCGATATCTGTTATTCCTACCTATATTATATGTTTTTCCTTCAGCGTAATGGAAAGTCTTCGGCTTGCAATGTTCTGAAAATAAACGATCGTCCTGATCGTCTGATCTCGCGTCTTAAGCTCAATGGCGATGACACTGTGCCGCGCCTAATACTCATCCGTGCGCCCAAGGGACCGCAGGGCAAGGGCTTCTCCGTGCTAGCACGGCACCCACGCATTCCAGGTGAGCAAAAACCCCTTGATTTAACCGAAACGTTTAACTTATTACCAAATTAATTGCTTTGGCAGGCACCTTGGTGGAGTAGATTGCTGAAAATTATAAATGTTGGATATTAGAGGCACATCAAAGACAATTACCTACAGCTACAGCTATAATTATATATATATATATTCTTGTACGCGAGCCATTAAATAGCGAGCTGGCCAAGCAACCAATCAACCAACTAACACACCAAACCAAGCAACATTTATAACGAATATAAACCCTAGAAGCATGCAACACACTATTGGAAACGATTGTAATTGATAATAGAAAGGCGTACATTTAATAATTGCGAAACTACTTATCAGCAAGAAGGAGAACTCTTCGTGTCAGATGAATCGGAAACTTATTTGTAATACTACCAACTAACTCTAGCCCCTCCAAGCATTGAACGCCTTGCTTTCAATGCAAATGGAAATTGAAATTCAAGTGTCTGAAAGATGGATGAAACCAAAACGTTTGTATACGTATACTATTTTCTACTAGTTTTGCTTTAGTTAATATGAGAATGAGGTAAATAACAACAGAAAGCAAGCAAACATGATATAATCTATGTGAAGTGAATTAATTATTCTAGAATGGCAACGAAGAATCCTTGTTAGAAATTGTATAAAAACAACAACTCTTTAAATACATCTATCTATTAGCTGGGATATGCAGTTCCTGCTTCTCTACTCTGTAACTTGCTCTAGACTCGTGCTCGTGTATTCTTTTGTACTTCTCGAAAACTGTTCTTTCACTGCTTTCAATCTTACTGTTAACGATTTATACATATATATATATTTATTGAATAATTATTGTACTGCGGCAGCCAAGAATTAAGTAGATCCACAAACAGCAGCAGCAGCAACCCAGAAACCAATCAGTGGAGCGAACGAAGAACATGGAAAGTATTTAAATGGCAAAACAAAAAGTCTAATTTGTATACATGCATATATATATATATATCTCTTCACACGTACATACATATATATATATATATATATTTTACTATTCATTAACGTAACATATATAATATTAATGTTATTATTTTGTTTCATTTTTTTGAATCATTGCTTGCAAACCAAAAACCACACGACGTTGTTTCGCCAAAAAAAACTTCTTTTGTTGCATTCAGACGGTTGCATTAACTTATTACGTAACATATTATATACAAAACATACAAGCTATACATCGTAAATATTTATTTAAAACTCACCACAAAAACCCGAACCGAGGAGAGATGGAAAAATTACGAAAAGGTTTTGTGTGACGATGAAGAGCAAATTAAATTTGCTGCGCCAAATCTGTTGAAACCATTTAATGAAGATTATAAAAATAATTTTTAAAAAATCTATATATACGAGACAAAAAGCTAAAAAAAAAATATAAAAAAAAAACAAACTAATATATAAAAACAAAAACCAAACCTTATGAGCGTGTCGTGTGTCGGTAACAAAGAGCAAATATTGTGAAAATTATGAATTTCAATTACTAAGAAAACAAAAACTAATGTAACAAGAAAAAAGAACAAAAACCTACAAAAAAAAAAAACATTTAACAAGCTAACAACAAATTTGGGATCAGTACGTCCTATTATAGCCATGTTATATACAACAACTACAACAGCAGAAACATCAACAACAAGAACCTACACTAAGCAACACACAGACACTTGCAGATAACAAGAATACAAGAAAACAAAAAGAAAACCAGAACAAAGAGCAAGAGAAAATAGTAACTTTAATATTGTATAACGATTATACATCTAAATAAATCTAGATATACGCTGGGGCGGGTTGGGGTAACCGAGGTTGACACGCAGTCGTCGTTAGAGAAATGCCAAACGCCATCGCAGCCCAAAACCATTCGCAGAACGGCGGCCGGGCGTTTCGTCTCTTCAATGCAATGCAATGAAATGAGAACAGCACAGTAACTAAATCCTTATTACGAAAAACCAACAAAAACACAACATAAAAAACATTTCAAACAAAAAAATCGAAAAACTCCACAAAAATGTAACAAAAACAACAAAAAATATATAAAAATACAAGAAAATACATACATACATATGTGCTTGAATACGAAAAAAAAATTGCAAACTATATAAGTCAAATAATACAACAAGAACAGAATAAATAATAAATACATATTTCAATAAACTAAATAATCGCTTTGTTTTAAATTTCCATTTTATGTTGATTGGAACTCTGAGTTTGCAAGGAACCTATATTTGGAAAAAGAGCTCCGGGTTCTTAAATATATATATATAATATATTACTTTGATTATTATATATCGTGTGTATCGCAATGCCAAAATATCTACTTGTATGTCGACATTCAGTTGAAATATCTGTTCAGTATGGATATATCGAAAGTTTCTTTCATCCCAGACAATGGACCCAAACGTTGTGTAGATTTGTTTATAATACATAAACATATAAAATTATCAATTATTAAATAAAATAACTCTGGGCGTTGAAGGATCCTTCTAGGGAATGAAGGAATACGTATCTAAACGAAAACCAATCGTTTAGCCTTTACAAACCTCTTACTAGAACTTAGATCAGATTTGAACACATTTCCCATATACCATTAAAATCGTGAGCCTCACGGTTTGGTTTAATTTTTTCGTTTTTATTTATAAGAATAATTTATATCTGCTTAGACTTGGTTGGTTACATGACATGACTATGGTATGGTATCATCGTTTGTTCATCGCCTCTCGCCTTAGACTCTCATACGCTTCCTAAAACTTGACAGTTTATTGACTTTATCCACTCATATATATATGTATGCTGGGAGTTACCATTGGGTTCGTTTTCCGTTTGTTCTTATGCTGCTCTCTTAAAATTCAAAATCCTTTTGTTTTCGTTAATATATGTACCGCCTATACTCGTATGTGTTGTTGAGGTTATGTCAAATTACTTACGATTTAAACGCTTGCATTGATTTCTCGTTAGTGAATATATATTGCATTGATTTCGATTCGATTCGTAAGTTTATCTTTAATATATATCGCCTAGGTATATTTTAATATATATTTGTATACCGCTTAGGTTTAGTAGATATATACGAGTTATGGCAAAAAATTGTTTGCGTTTGTTTGGTGTGTGTTTTTGCGTGGGACTAGAACGTTTGACATTTGACTTTTGAGGAATTTAAAAACCAACCGATGGACCATCGGTTGCCATATACATATATAAAGCCTGTAAAAAGGGATTCTCGTTAATACAAATTGAATTATGATTAGTTTTGTGTGGGGAGATTATAATTGATTCGATTCGAACTTACAATTACAATTACAAAAACGTTTCGAGCGTTGTATAAAAAATCGAGGTAAACTTGATAGTGCATCGGATCTGGTTGGGTGTGTCCTTAGCTTGGGTTTTCGTTATCCTTGCTCATACTTGGTGTTACGGGGGAAACTCAGGGTTCTGTGTTTTTGGGGCGATCGCCGCCGCCGAAGGCATTTCATTTAATGGCTGTGTTCGATTCTGATTCTCCTACGATGAATTAGCTCTTTGGATGAAATGAGGGACTACTTATAGGATGGGCGTGTGAGTGAACGAAAGCATCGTCGATCTCGCTGAGATACAATATATATATAAACCAGATCTGACCTTGTCTTTTCTTTGTTTTTTGTTATCCTATACGAGAAAGAGAGAGAGAAAATTTGAATTTGGGGTGGGCAAGTTTTTCCTTCCGGAACTGCGTATATACGAGCTATATTTTCATAATTTTTGGTTGCTCTTAATAGGAAGAAGTTAGATAGTCTTAATTTTAAGTGTACATAGCTATATTTGATATCCAAGGGGTTGTGCTTAATTTTCGTAGTATCTTATTATTTTTTCTCATTTTTCGAACGGGGGGAAAACTTGAATTGCTTGTGCTGGCTACGCCAAGTAAGGGACTTTTCTTAGGGCATTAATCATCTCGTGGGGCTCATCGGCTAACTTAGCGTAACTACGGGCAGGTGTGTGTGTGGGGGATGTGAGAGTGTAAGAATTAGGTGCTCCTAAAGCGACGATTATTTTTCTTGATTTCGGAAAGAGTAATTTCCATTTTCTTGAGATTTTTTTGCATTTCTTACAACAGGCAAAACTATCTCTAACTCGATTTGAAGTGATTTTTGTTACATCGTTGAACGACTGCATTTTTACAATTTTGTATTCTTTTTTAGATTCAATTTAATTATTAAAATTAAATCAAACAATTTTCTAGAAACAGTAAAATAGATTTACAGTTGAAGAAACTAATATATTAATGTTCTTTTTCTCTGATTTAAAGGAATAGCCTTCATGGCTTTAATTTACTTTATACTTCTTTAAATATTTGATTTAAAATAAGAAATCCGTATCAGAAAAAGGACTTGTCTTGACGGGGAAATTAAAACCATCTTACATTATTAACATAATTCAGAAATCAAAATTACTTAAGGTAATGACGAATATTTTCACCAAATCCGAAATCGTATCCTTTTTCGTACTTAAACAACAACCTACACATAAAAACAAATTAAAATACGTTAAAAATACCTATCATATTCCTTACGTAAAATGAAATATTTAATACAACGAGCGTTCGAGTTAGAGTAGGTCGTCTGCAGAGATTTTTGAGTTTTTTGAGTTGTCATCCCATCTAACAATCACTTCAAGCGCTATTCTTGGAGACAAACTCGCGCAGGATGTCGCCGGCCATCTCGATGTTGTTCCGCGATATCCCCAACGCGGTAATTGCGTTCTCCTTGGAGTAGCCGGCATTCATCAGCCGGGCTATGTACTCCAGGTTTATGTTCTCGTAGGGCACATTGCCGCAGTCTTTTTGATTGATCGTCACGTTCGCATAGAGCAGTGGCTGCTGGGATTGCAGTTGCTGTGGCTGTTGCTGGTGAGGATTGCCCCCATTGCCCGTTAGCGGCCCCGCCTTAGTCGCCGTCGTTGTCGTTGTTGTGGTTTGGATTTGCTTGGCCGGCGTAGCCTTCTTTCCGTTGGCCAGAGCAGCAGCAGCAGCCACTGCGGCGGAGCCACCTCCACTGCTGGTGGTGCACAGTTGCGTGTAGTGCGAGGTGGCCGAGTCCTGTCGGCTCAGGGTGACACCTCGCGATTCCAGGGGGCGGGTATCGATCACACCGCTAATAGTTTCCGCCGGACCCACCTCCACAATGTCCTCATCGAGCAGGGAGAGCACCGGCGACGTGGTACTGGTGGCTATGCGCTGCTGCCGCATCAGATCCTCGGCCAAGGTGTCCACGCTGGGCGAGACATGTGGCGGAATCGGTGGCGCTGTCGTCTGGGGCGGCACGTTGTCCAAGCTGCACTGGATGTTGTCGATGCTCTTGCTGCTGCTGGGCGGCGGTGGCGGCGGTGCTGTGGCCTTGCTGGGCGTCTCAACGCCAGGTGAGGATTTCCTGGGCGGCAGCGGAGGAGCCACTGCCCCTGTTGCTGACGCTACCGCCGCCGCAGTCGCTCCTGCTCCAGCTGCCTGCGTTCCACTGTCTTGCAGGTTCTGCAGTATGGCATATGAGCTGGAGCTGGAGGCATTCTCGCTGGTGTTGCTGCCGCTGCTACTGGAGTTCTGTGGCAACTTATGACCGTAGGTGGAGTTGGTCACACAGGATCCGATAAGAGGAGCACTCATCCGATTGGTGGTCTTCTGGCTGGCGCTGATCCCGCCCCCTCCTCCTCCGGACCCTCCTCCGCCGTTGCTCAGGACAGCTGAAGCTGGAGGAGCCGAGGGTTGCGGTTGCTGCTGCTGCTGGGAGGAGGACGTGGTTGCTACCGCTGATGCTGCTGCTGAAGAGGAGGAGGAGGAGGAGGACGACGACGATGATGACGAGGCGGCGGCAACGGAGCTGCTGGGCAGGCTGAGAGTGGGCGTCCCGCCTGCGTACAGATCGTTCTGCACGGCCATCAAGCTGGGCGTGGTGCTGCGTCGTCCCAATCGCGGCGACGTGTGCGGACTATGCTTCTCGGCCGCCGCCGTCGCCGTCGAAGATGTGCTGAGTGCGTGCAGCGATGAGGTGGCTATGTTGAAGTCGCCCATGTCCTAAATATATCCAGAAACAAAGATCAGATTAATGCTTGCTCTCACGGTTCAGTTGGAGCTCAGGTATGGAATCTCGCATGTTTCACATAAAATAAGGAACAGGAAGGGAAATATAAAGTAATAAGAGGAATATTATGAACTAAGAGGAATATAAAATGAACTAATAAATTATAAGAACTTTTGATTTTAATTATTATTTTATTTAATTTAAATATAATAAAGAAACATATACGTTAAATATGTAATAAATTCATGAATTATCAAGCATTAAATTAAAACTGTATTATAATTGATCGATATATTCAGATAATATAATTTCGATTATTGCACAAATTTGTAAATATCCTTGCAGGGTGTTATAATTTTAATCAGAAGTTTGCAAGGCAGTAAAGGAGTCATTCCTGACCAAATAAATCATATTTATTCTTGATCATCTCCCTCGGAAAAACATTTACTGACTTTGTAAATTTAATTTTATAGGTAGAAAGTTACACCGTGAAGGGTGTACCAAGGTATATAAGCTTCATCTTCCCAAAGTAAGCCTCCCTTTCTTCTTATCGATAAGTTCATAATTTTTTAACATTTCTAAAGCGGTTATTCAGAAAGTTGTAATAAAAAAGGTGGAATCAATCGAATATTTCAAAATAAGTATTTGAATGTCTAACAATCGAACGGAATCGTAATTATTTGGTTATCGATCGACAAATGAAGTAAATTATAATATCGAAAATAGTGAAAATTTAACAATATTGTTCCATGTGAGAGCGATTCCAACCGAACTTTTGTAAATAATATTATTTGTCTTGTTTGTTTTTGCTGATCAAAGAGCATGCCGCTGGCTTTGGTGGAAATGCTGGACATGCACATCATCAAACAGAAAATCTCAAGGAAAATAAGAACAGGTCGCTAGTAGTAGATAAACAGAGCTAAATAAAGATGGGAAAAACGTAAAAGATCAATTCAAACCAATGTTTAAATAATTGTATTAAGCATATATTTTGTTTTGTTTCACTTTTTGTTTTTGTGGTTGTGTGTTGTTTTGTTTTTTTTTTTTTAGCCGTAAACTTATTAAGGAAGTAAAAAACTAAACACTAAAATGTATAAAAATTGCATTAAATGTATTATTATTAATATTTATAAATATATCATTAACGTATGTGTGTATGTATGTGATCTGCTTTAGTATTATGTTTAAGTTAACGAAATGAGCCGAAAGGTGAGTTCTCGATTTTTAACTTTAGTTTATATATTTATAATTTTTTGTTTTAAATAATAAATTCGGGCCCCACACAGGAAATCAAATTTAATTTACATAATATCTAACTAAGCTAACCTTTTTGTTTACTGTTCGTTTCATTCATTTTTTTGTTGTTAATAATAATAAATTACAGTCTTAGGGCAGCGCTGCGGCTGCTTACACATAAAAATAAAACTGAATTGATGGGGGCGGGAGAGGGGAAGATGAACGCACGCTACTACAAACTAAATGTATCTTTGGAAGTATTAAACAATAAAACTAAAATGAAATAAACACATAACGGAGCTAAATGAATGTAAGACCATGTTTCTGAGAGATGCATAAATCCTGCGGGACTTACAGAAGAAATTGGGGGTACCACAAGAGATAATACAGATAATCATAAATTCCATAGTGCTTAGTGCCTAGTAGTATTATGTACAAAAGTGCAAACAAGAGCGGATCAAACCGATTAAGTGTGATTCATAGACGAATGAACGAACGAACGGATAGATGGATGGCGAGGAGTGATTGATAGAGAAAGAGTGAGAGCGTGAGAGAGGAAGAACGAAAAACTAAGCGAACAACGCGCACACAGAACAAACCAACAGACCAGCAGCAGAGGAAGAAAGAGCAAGAACGGAGGCTGATGAGCCACTTCCGGTCAAAGAATTTCAACTACGTTATGCTTGGCTGTGTGTGTGCGAGTGGATGAGAGTGTGCTGTGTGTGTGAGTTAGTTTCATGAGTTTGGCTAATAATTCATAATATATGTTACAGCTAAAACAAACAAAAACTAAACTCGAAAACTTCAACTGCCAACTCTGCAGGCTAAACATTAAACTTATATAAACAATAGCAGTTGTAAAATCTAAAATATATAATGTATATATATAAACGAACCAAGGGTAATCATAAGAGTAATAATATATATATATAAATAGATAGCAGCACAGGCGGCAGCGGAGCAGGCGGATCAGGCTGTGAACAAAACTATACCTCTGTGTCGTCGTCGTCCAGCTGCTGCTGCTGTCGCCCATTGGTGACATTCCTGTTGTGCTGCTTGCGCGGATCGAAGGCGTCCACAACGATCTGTTCGGTGCCCTTGATCTCGGCCCGGCAAAAGGGACAGCCCTGCAGGAAAACAAATCGGATTAAACTGGGTACAGCGACATCTTCTCGGGTTTAGCTTACTTGTCCCTCGGAATCCACCTGCCAGGATGTGAGGCAGGGCGTGCACAGCAAATGGCCGCAGGGCTCGATGCGAATATCCTTGTCGTTCTCCGCACAGATCTTGCACAGCTGAAAGGTGCTGCCTGCAGAGCCCAAACAGAAGATGGCATTAATAAACTTGATCGAGGATTATTAGCGCTTCAAACTTACCCATTTCACAGTATAGTTCGTATTGCTCTTGGGTTACGGTTATGTGGTCCTCGGTGGGACTTTGAACGGCCGACGACAGATCCGGATTGTAGGCTTGGCCATCTGGATACAAGTAAAAGCCCTCGCTGTAATCGAGAATGTCTTTAATAATAACAAGCATAATAATATGAGTATTAGCCTCTCTCACCGGTGGCCATCGAGCAGTGCCTGGCATAGGGATTTGTTCTGTGGAATCGTCTGCAGTATCTCGCCCTCGGCAGTCACATAGCCAATGGCCCACTGGCCCAATCGTGTGCAGGAGAGCCGAAAGACATAGCTGCCCGCCTTGCCTATATAACGCTGCAGTCGCGCCTTCACCTCGTCGTAAGTGAGGAAAGCCACATAGCCCGGATGGGTGACGGCCAGGATTTGCCAGTTGCGCAACAGCGTCACCCAGGGCTGGAAGAGTCGTGTGAACACGTCAAATTCGAAATTCGAGATGAAATCGTTGCAGGTTAGATCGATGGTGGTCTTCAGAGCCATCGCCTCCAAGCCGGAGGATATCGGGTGGACTTTGTTTAGTTCCTGCCGGAAGATCTTCCACGGAACCAATGTGCTGCAATATAAACAGGGTAGGTGTGAGTAAATTTGAATTACAGCTCATTATAGGTATAGATTCTTAAAATGTACCGTTAAAAATATTTTTTAAACATGCTTAAATAAGTACTAAAGCATTGGTTAGTTTTTAATTTGAAAATATTTTGAAATAACTTCAAGATAATACGTGGTTAATAAATGGATTGTGACTAAAACGGCTAAATTTGCTCCATGACAAAATTGAACCTTTTTAAAAATTATAATCACAAAATGCATTGCCGAATGCAATTAACTGGGTCAATAAGATCCTACTAATCCCGGAAAAACAGGCAAGCAGATGAGACAATTTGTAACGGAAATAATTCTGAAACTCAAAATAAAAAGCCGAAGTTATCTGAGATTTAGTTGATTAAAAGTATATATTGGATACAACGAAATTTTAGATTAAGACCACTTTTTCAATACCAAATTAAGCCTAACGCTCACCATGGGTTCAAAGAAGGCCTATTAACTAAAATAATACTTGCCAGTATCATAACTCAGAAACCAATTGAAAATCAAACTTCAAGGAAGGTAAGATAATTATGGGATGTCTAGAATTATTTTCAATCTGCTAAACGTATAAGATCGATTTATAGTTTAATAGGGAGTCCGTTTTGGATATAAACAAAAATTCAAAAGAAATTGAAATTTGATTTCACAAATTAAATATCTATAAACAACACGAACTATATGGGCACTATGGGACTGAATTTACAAGTATGTATACTATTTTTATCCTTTTAGAAACTTGTTCTTGAAGAAGTAACAGTATATATTAGACATATAATTAGAGCATTGGGATGACTCTAATAAGTTTCGGCTTCATTTCTTGGACGCACTGCTGCCAAAATCGGGTAAGAAAGCTTTCACACACTCTTGAAAGCAATTAAAAGATATTTGGAGGATTCAGAAGTATTTCAAGACTTTAAAACGAAGCAAATATACAAAGCTCCTCAAAAATTTCAACAAATGCACTGATTTTTAATGGGTTGCATGCGTCCCAACTGTAAATCCACTGTCACGTAATCTTTCTTGATAAGCACATAGCACTCCCTTGCAGATCCTCCACTTTTCCTTCCTGCTCACCTGTTACCAAAGTTGCTCTTCCAGAAGTCGGCCGCATCCGCCTTGGTAATCCGGAACTGATCGCCGGCGAAGACACCGTTGGGGAAGATGGCCTTCAGCTCGCTGAGCATGTGCGAGAAGACCAGGCTGAGCTTGGTGAGGTTGCGACGGTAGTGGGAGTTCTCGTCGAACATCTTCTCCTTGCCCTCCTTGAAGAGCTTGATGGCCTGCTTGCACTTGCGCATCAGATTGTTGATGAACACGTTGAAGTGCTCGTTGGCGTGGAGCAGGTGCATCTGGTCCTCGTTCTTCGAGTAGATCAACCGCAGCCGCTGGTATGTGTCCGGCAGGATGTCCAGTATGAACGGCGGTGAGTTCTTCAGATTCATTTTGGGCTGCTGGCACAGCTTGACCACCTTGTCCATCAGCTTCCACGTCTTCTCCAGCGTCTTCTTGTCGGTGGACAGGCGCTGGGAGACGCACGCCTCCGAGATGGCGCCGTGCAGCTTGGAAAAGAGCGAGGGGAAAATCTTTGGCTGCGATTGCACACGAGTCCCAGTGCCTCTCGTCGCCATCTTTTCTCTCTGCCGCTGCGCTGCCCCTCTGCCTCTGCCGCTGCTGCCTCTGCTTCTCGCTGCTGCTGCTGCTGTTGTTGTTGCTCCCTCTGCGTAGTAGTAGTGGTGATTATGGGCCCTGCGAGTGGTTTTCCTCTAGCCCGATTTCCCCCGCGTTCGCGACATGTAATCCCGTTGGCTAACGTAATCCGTAACTACCCGCAATCATAACTATTCGCAACCCGTTGCTCCGACTGCGTGGTTGGTGACGTTCTTTTTTTTTTTATTTAACCCACACAGTATTTTCGACTTTTTCAATGGGTTAGCGCTGGCACTATCGGCTAGAGGTGGAGAAACATCGATGCCCTCGATGTTTTCAAACAAGGGATTCTGTAATCGATAAATCCATTTCCTGCAATTAATCGATTTAAATCAAGACTGGCGTTGCCAGAATGGATCAGGAAATATTACGTTTGGCGTTGCCAAACGTATGTATAGAAATTACTTGTGACGTCACTATTGACCAGTTCTAAAAGCTGTTACAAAATGACGGTTTTATTTCAAATGTGAAGGTGTTTATTTAGTTCTTGGTTAGTAAATTTTAAAGATTACCTATATTAATAGAGCTTCTTGGAAGTGTATAGTTTTATTTAGTTAAATTATACATACAAAAGACTATATTTTTATTCAGATATTTTAGCGAAAATTATTTTTGCTGTAATTAAAAATTTCAAGGAAATTGACATCAAATATACGGCAAGGAATTGTTTTATTATTGTACTCCTTAAATTTTTTAAAAATACGTATACCCTAAAAAATAAGTGTAAAAACGATTAAAGTTCCAAGAAACTTAAACTCATTTATAAGAGTTAAAAAAGGAAATTGATCTGGGTGTAAACTGTAAATACTAACTGCTTACATTTACAGTTAACACCCATAGCAATTTCATTTTCTTTTAATATGTCATCTCGTAAATGCCGAGAATATAACTCTCACCCCGGCCATATAATTTCCGCCATTTATCGCTGCATCCGAGAGAGGCATTGCATTTATATAATACTCGCGCAAGGCTGACAAGGCGGCCAAGGCGGCCAAGAGCTGTGATTAGAGATGGAAGGAAAAGCGGCGGAAAACTGGCAGAACAGGTGCGTGGCTCTCTTGCCTTCTATCGTTTATTATGGCCATCTCTTCGCACACGGTTGTTTCTATTTTTTGCTTTTATTTTTTAATATGCACTGCCACTGCAGCCGCAATTTTCACTTTCCATTTTTATTGGCAACCCAACAACCGCTGGCGGACGGCGTCAAATATTTGGCCAAAAAAGAAATTGCACGGCTGCCAAAAGGTTTTACGTCTCCGAGCCGCACACAGGCTTTCTTTTAATTAAAATTTGGTTTGTCGGTTTTCTGTTTTCAGTTTTCAGCCTTTGCCATCTGTGTTTTCTCATAGTTTTATTTTATTTTCGGGATCTGCAAGTTGTCGTGTTTGGGGTATTAGTTCTGGGCGCGCTGGCGCTTAAAGCCGAGTCACGCCTGTCATATGCAGTTTGTTTGTTTTTTGTATTTTTTGAGCCTGACTTTTAGAGCTTGGCTCTCTCTGATCTGCCCAAAAAGCTAACTGTAAACATTCACTTACTGACCTCTTTTTCGGCGGCAACTTCCACTTCCACCTCCACTCAATTTTCTTTAATGCACGCGACTCAGTCGCCGCCAATGATCAGCTTCTTCATCATCCTCCCGCTCCGTGCACAGTGGTCGATTTAATGGCGAACGGGGATACAAAACGGGCCCAATAATACAGACCAAGAAACAGTTTTGGAACACATTGGGTACGTAATATATAGAATCTTGAGTTTAGGGATCACTGATCTCACGGAGAGTGTGTGAACAGTTGAATTGCCATTGCTGCAGAGTTGCAAAAAAACCTTAGTCACACTTAATATAGCGTTCAATTCCACCTTGCAGTTTGAGGAAATCATAAGTTCCCTTCTTTACAGAAAATCTTGTAGAAAATGGATTTCCTACCTAAACAGTGGTTAGTTTTTAAAAAGTTTCAAAATAATATCTAAAATTGTTAAATATTTGCTTCGGTCATGCCAACGGATCTATCTGATTGCTGATAATCGGTCTTCAACAATGTTGTATAAACAAAAGGTGGACAAATTCTCATACATATAAGCAGTATAAACATTTTTAGAGAGCAAATTCGTAAGCAAACATTTATAATAACTTGCGAGGAGCGTTAAATACCCAAGGAACCCAGTAAACAATCAGCTATGTGGTCTTTTATTTATACAACTTTCTTAGTGTTAAACTTAAATATTTGTAATATTAAATTTGGATCACTAAAGTTGAGTATAGTAACTTTTAACAATTTTATACAAAAAAAATAAGGATTCTTACATTTTGTTTACATTCCTTTTTTAAACTTAACAACCACTGTCCGCCGTGAGAGTGTGTTTTGTGCTGGTGTGTGCGCTTTCTGGAGATCGTGTGTGTATGAGTGTATGACCCTTATTCGCAACTGCCGCTGAGGCGTAAAATTTATGGCTTTAGAGTCTACAAGTCTATAAACACAGCTTCCAGGCTGCACTTTCTACTGCAACTGAAATGCAACTGCCAATGGAACAAACCACCACCGCTGAAACCGAACCGACCCGTGCATCGTCGTAGATCGCGCGAATCGTGGATATTGGATATTGGTTATTGGGTATTGAATAGAGGATGGGATCGAGTGTGTGCGTTATAATTTCAAATGCTGCTCGCCTTTTTGGTTGCATTTTGCTGCCACTTTTGGCAAATTAAATTTGTACACAAAACCGATTAGGCCGCAGACATGACCAAGTTGTTATTTTAAATACCGACAACTCCATTTAATCAATATGCCCAGAGGCAGGCAATACTGCACTCGAAATAAAACTAATAATGCTGATCTGAAACCGATGATATATTGCAGATTTGGAGAAATGTCTGCCCTTATATTTCATTATTCTTTGTTGTAGGATCTAGCATAAGGATATACTGCATCTAAACGTGTCTTGCTTCTTTTTTTACACTCTTATAATAGACTGAAGATATTTAATTTAAAGTATTTATTTTAGCTGAAAGTAGCAATTATAAAGTTAAATATAATATAAATAATATTACACTGCTGATACATGTTTTAAGATAATGTATCTTTAAATATGGGTAATTTTTGGTAACTAAAGACAATGTATTTTTGCCTTCTTTTAATTTACGTATACGATAGTTGTGTTCAGTTGCAATATGTTATTTTATTAAGTTAAGAAATTAACTGAACCGAGTTATTAGTCTAGTTTCTGAAATATTATAGTAATATGCAAAGAATTTATGATATATTTTTATTTATTATACAATTTTAAATCCTTAATATTATGAACCAAATATTTAGAGAGTTTATAAGCAATATTATTTTTTACACTTTAAATCTTGGTTCCATAGACTTCTAAAAGTTCTTTCCTATAAATGAATGACAAAATCCTGATATTATACAGATTGATGGAAATCAACCTTTAAAAATAAAATAAACATTAAGTTGTAACGAATTTGAGGGAATATTTTAGTAATTTCTTTAATAAATTTGCAGAAAAATGTAAGGAACTTTGTTTTTATCATTTCAGCATTCAATAAATAAAAAATCTTCTTGATATCATCTATATATATTATTTCCTCTTCTTTCTCCGCCTTAGTAATTTAATCGATATCTACTATGAGCTGACAATTTTATTTCCTCTTCTTTCTCCGCCTTAGTAATTATTTAATCATTTCCACTATGAGCTGGCAATTTTTTCGAGTGTAGCCTGCGCCGATGCTTCTCGCCAGCCGCTGGATGCTCTGCTCTGCCGGCGCCGACTGCGCTGCCTTTCACTCATATAAATTTGTTGGCATTGCAAATTCGGTGCCATTCGTCGGCGCATTGTCAAACCTTTCTCTTCGTCCCAATTGGAGCTTAGCCTGCCGAGATTTCTGGGCATAACCGCCGCGTCGGGGGAAATACGAAAAGCAGAAGCAGCAGCAGCAGAATAGCAGCAGTAGCAGCGTCAGCGTCCAGCGGAGACAACAATAAAAGCCTATAATTTTATGAATGTACATTGTACAAATCGGATGCGAGCGTGTGTGTGCCTGTGAGTGTGTCGGTCAGTTTGAGTGTGTATTTGTGTGTTCATTCATTGAAAACGCGGCGGCAACAACAACAATAAATAAAAAATGCAATCGCCGCAGTCGCAGTCAACGTAAGCAGCATCAGCAGCCGCAGCCGCAGAGGCAGAAACAGTAGCAGCATCCAAAAGAGAGATCATTTCATATGCGAATCGAAACTCGAAGAGCGCGCATCAAAGTCAAATTCAAACGAAGCAAGAACCCGGATCGAGAAGAAGAAGAAGCTGCAAAAGAAAGAAGAATTGTTTTGTGTGGACAATAAAAGGCCATAGTACCGCAGCGACCAGAACGTAATTGAAATCAAATTAAAGGCGGGCAAAAATAATAAGAACAAAAAAAAGCTAACGAAAAAGAAGCGATAAAAAAGAAATTATGCCCCATTGTGCGATTGTGTGAGAGGTCAAGTGCCCAGCAGGCGCAAACGAGATCGAGGAGAAGAAGGGGGAGCAGGCGGCAGCAGGAGCTTCAAGGGAGCAGCAGCGGCAGCCGTTACATTTCGGTTAATAGGCAAGCGCAAGCTCACACGACGAATGAACTCATAAAAGGGCCCGGCAGAGCGAGCGAGACGGGAAATCAAAGCACTGGAAGAAGAAGCAGAAGCAGAAGAAGAGGAGCAGGCCAAGCCCAAATGACCGCAAGAATACCGTTAATTCGAATAGCTTCTGCGGTAATCTTGCACCAGTTACGATCGTTTATTTAGACTTCGCGCTCTTCTTAGAGAGCGAGAGCTAGAGCGGAAGAGAGCCGAAGAGAGCGGGGAAAACTTTCTTATTTCCTCGCGCGCGCACACACAGACAAAGCAGTGAACTTCAGCCGCGCCGCCCAAGTTTGCTACTATTTCAATTGTTAACGAGCGAAAGCGCCGCCGTCACGCACAACAACAGCACTAGCAGCAGCAGCAGCAGCATCAACGGCTAAATAGCAGGAAAGTGCAGCAGACAGTGAAAATGTACCAATCGCAGCAGCCCCCCGCCCAAACCCATGCGCAAGCCCAGAGATTTGGCCAGACTGTAAGCCAGGCCAAGATCAGGAGTGGAAACCGCAGCCGCAGCCTCCAGAGTAAGCGCCAGCTGTTTGGCGCACTGCTGGCCGTCTTTATGTTGGCGGCGGCGTCAACCACTAATGGTAAGTCAAACATGTATGCTGCACTGCACTCTGCACTGCAAGAAAAAAATGTAAGAAATTAAAAATAAAAAGGAGAGTGATCACTTTGGAAGCATAGCCGCATTTAAGGTTTCAAACATAGAAAGTGTATCAAAAAGTATGCAATAAAATATTTTAGGTCCTTAATTTTGGAAGATGTAACATTTTGTAGTTTTTGCTTGGATTTCAAAGCCATTACCATTATTTCATTTATAATACAGAGATAACTTTCAATACTATAAGGCAGCTATGTTCATCATTAAAGAACTTAAATATCATGAAATATAGAATGATGATAACCCAGCCAATTTATTAAAAAGAGATTTTCAAAAATACGAGGTCACAAAATTAATTGATCTGAATTGGAAACAAATAAATACAAATGGGTTATTGATCAAGACCAGCGCCAATTTAATCCATTTACTATAAATGGAAGCAATTTAATATTTCCAAGCGACTTGACAAACTTTAAAGTTTTGATAAAAGGAAAAGCAATAAGAAAATCAATTTAACCACATTCGGATTCCAAACTAATTTATATAAATTGAGACGATTTCTTCTTTTTTTTGAAAGATCAAAATAGCAAAGACAATTGTCAATTAAAGATATGATGACTCATTACTTAGTTTTACTATTACTATTAAACCTTTTATGAAGATCATTTTTGATTTATATTCCAGTCATAATGCATGTATCGATACTCAGTTCTTCGAGTAATTGCCTAGCTCAAAATCATGTTGTGTTCTTAGGAGAATGGCCAAAAATCATTGCCAATGGCTAGATCGTGAGCTTACTAACATAATTATCCCCTAATTTCTCTGGGTGTTGAAACGGAGAAGGTGACTCGGGGTCCGGATCTAAGACCTACAGCTGTGCGGTGGTAGAAAGGCCGTCGTTGGAGCTGCTATTAATTTCTAAGGTACTACTACTCCGCATAAAGTGAATGTAAACTGGCACACACACACGGGAGGGGCTCGCAGTGCCCCCCTAGAAACCCCCTTGTGGGATTCCGACTTCACTCTCCGACGCACAACATGCTCGTAAATATTTTCGTGCACAATTTGTCCAACATTCAAATAAATTCATTAAAAGCACGAAGGGGAGACACAGAAGCCAGGGACGCCGGTCGGGGGGATGGATGGTGATAGTTCATGGGGAAATCAAACTGACCGCACAGTGGAAACCAGCTTCAAGTCGTGAAAAGCAGAAGGGGGAGCGAGCTCCTACATACATATAGTATGTAGAAATGGATGCCTCGTTTAGCTCTGACCCGGAGAGAAATGATTTGTTTTACTTGTAAGCGCGATCATTTGGTTAATTGATAACAGCACTTGATCGGAGATTGATGGGTGAAAGATCAATTAGCTGGCTCTGCCGTGATCTCACATATATTTAATGGGCCCCCAATCAGTGGCGCCGTGATTCATCCATGGGCTTGGCCTGGTCTGTCCGCTGCTTTCCACTGTGCCGGGCCAAACCAGAGCAAACCGAGCCACACTCCGCACAACACACATCGTGCACACACACGCCTGGCACATGCATAGCTCATGCAAAATCCCTGTCCAGCAATGCAGTGCGTTGGTTGCTGGATTTTTCCACTTTTGAAAATTATACGCTTGCTGCTTTTATTTTTTCTCTCGCCTTTTTTATTTTCTGCTTTTCTTTTTTTTGCAATTGATGGCATCCGATAGGAAGGAGCCTGCCTGGCAGCCAGCCGCCGGAGGCCAGGAAAATGCCCTGCACTAGAAGAAATATATAAAGAGTGTTATAGGATTTTTTTTTTTATTAAAAAAATTAATATATATTTAAAGGGAAATCGGATTGAATTATTGGCATTTGTTATACCTTTAACCTAAAGGTATCAAGTGAAATTTTAAAGCATATTACCAACAAATAATAAGATGATGATGATAAAAGCCTTAAGAAGGGTCGAAACAATTGTCTACTGTACCTTCTGCTAAAATATATATAATGACGTTTAAACAAATTACTTATAGTTACTAACTTTAAACAGAAAACAGAGATGATAAATTATCAATTAATAATTATACTCAAGTTTGTTATAGTTACTAACTTTGAATTGAAAACAGAGATAATAAATTATCCATTAATGATTATACTCAATAGTAACTGAAAGAGGTTTTTAAAATGAAGAACTAAATGTTATTTGAACAAAAGCTGTTAAAGGCTCTATAGGATAAGATTCCCAGATTTTTCTTCGAGTGCTGGATTGGGCCACCGAGTGGGTGGGCGGGGTTGAGGTCGCATAGTTGCAGTTGCAACGCCGAGTGGGATGAGATAGGCTGTGCGGTCTCGACTGCTTCTGGGTCTGCCTCTGCCTCTGACCAGTCCAGCGGATCGTTTACATGTGCATTAATTCCTAACGCCGCTTAATTTTCTCCGGGGCTTAATGGCTCCGATTCGGATCCAGCCCCGGGACCATGTCCATTAAGCTCTGAGAATGCGTCCGTCTGCTGCGGTGGTGACGGAGGCTGGATATATGTTGAAATTTCCATCTTTATGGCCGGCAGCAGCAGCAGCTCCAACAAATTGGAATAATGAACGTGGGTTCAATTATCGCGGGCAAACAATCGTGGCAGCCACAAAGAGCGCTAATAGATTTTCTACCGCTTAATACACTCGGATCTCTCGGATCTTGGATCTCGCTTCCTCCGGAGGCGGCCGGCTCTCACAGCTTTCTTTGCAAACAGATCCAAACAAAACAAAGCTAAGCCAGAGCCCAAGACAAACTGAACGGAGCCACATCCGACCGACCAAAGACAACAGAAATGTTTCGGGGCCGGAGGCAATTAGTGTGGAAATTTCACTTGCAGTTTTTAGCACAGATTAAGCTTACGATTTCTGGCGGGGATTAGCATGAACAATTATAGATGGAGGTCGGTTGATAGTATGTGTAGCATAATAATAATAATAGTTGTGCTCAAATCTCAGCTGCCATTGTGTCGCTTACTTGGAATCGAGCTATGAAAACTGGTACCGTTAGTAGTAGTAAGGGAACTCCCCCGTTCCCGTTCGCGCTGCCGCTTTGGCTCTGGTTCCCCGGAACTCTCGTCAACCCTATAAACTCCCAAATTATTCAAGTTAATGGCTGGTTACTTGAGTCGGTCATGCGATCACTACGGATAGTGATGGAGGAGGTTCTGGAGGTGGAGAGCCAAAGACACAGTGGGTCACAACTGCGCAGAATGGCCCGCTAATCTCGCATTTGTATGCCCAGAGACAACTCTTCCGCATGCGGAGGAAAATGCCAAAGGAAAGTGGCTTTTGAAACGGGTTCGAAGCTGTAGATACCCTGGGAAAGCTAAGCGGGAATAGAGGTAATTTCAACAGGGAAAGTGTGAACTTGATAAGAGACTCTATAAGAATCGATGTTCTAAGTCAATGAAAACTTTCCGAATTAATTATGAAATATAATCTCAAGGGATGTAGAATATTCTTGACTGTAAATAAATAAAATTTACTGAGATAAGGTCTTTGACATTGTATTTTCAGTGTGTCTAGGCTGTGAAAGACATTGTATATAATCAACTGAAACTGAAACCCTCTAAAGGAAAAGTTTCTCTATTTTTCGTGACAGACATTCAACAGCTTAACGTAAAGTTATAAAAGCAACGTTATGCTACGCAACTGAATAGCAAATAAAGAGACAAATAAATTTATTTACTGTTCACGAAAAAGAGTTGCAGAATTTTTAAGGGGTTTGTTCTACAAAGAGACAATAACGCTTTAGGTTTCGAAATTTTTGTTGTAACTTTTGAACAGTTCGCTATTATGTATGGTTTGATATTTGCAAAAGTGATGTGATACATACAAAGTTATTAAACTTATCTCTCTATTTTACTTCGTCTGGTTTTAATTTGTTTTAGAATGAATTCTTAGTGACTAAAACCATTTTGTATGATTAATTTCCTCCATTCCCTAATAAAAACATTTTTTTAATTACTACTTACCCTATATTTTTCTTGATTTTTTCAGGCGCTGTCACAGACTCCCCCATCAAGATCATTCGGCTGCCGGCGCAGGCCCCCGTGATTCGCTACCGCAGCGCAGATGCGGCGCCGGACTCACTGCTGATCAACTACCGTCAAGACGCCCAGCCGGAGTTGTCCTCCACGTTGATGCAGGCTCCCGGGGCGGCGGCTGCCGCTCTGGAGTCGCTGCTGCGCGAGGAGACGGAGCAGCAGCAGCAGGCACAGATGGGCAGGCGGAACAGGGCCAGTGCCGGCAGCACCGGCAACTGTCCGCGTTCGTGTCCGCCGAGCTTGACCGTGGGAGCAGAACCCGTGTGCGGCAGCGATGGCCTGATCTATGCCAATCTCTGTGAGCTGCGCAAAAAGACCTGTTCGCGGAGCGGCGTGTCGCTGATCAAGGACGTCCGTGATGGTTGCGAGCGTTCGAAGGGATCGGACTGCAAGCACCGCTGCAGCACGGAGAAGGACCCGGTTTGCGGAACGGACGGGCGCACCTATCTGAATCGCTGCATGCTGCGCGTGCAGTCCTGCCGAGTGGGCTTGGCTGCCGTGAAGCTATCCCATGTGGGCCCCTGTAGTAATACGAGTGCCGTGCGCGAATCCTGTCCGGTGGATTGCAACAGTGCCCCGAAGGACGGGCCTGTGTGCGCCTCCGATGGCAATGTGTACAACTCGACGTGCGAGATGAAGCTGCACACGTGTGGCCAGGGCGTGGTGAAGACCAGCCGGAAGCACTGCCAGTCGACCAGGATGTGCCGCGAATCCTGCTGGCGGGTGGCTAGGCCCACCTGCGGTTCCGATGGGCGACTGTACGCCAGTCCCTGCAAGATGCGCTCCTCCAATTGTGGCAAGCACGTCTTCGAAGTGCCGCTCTCCTTCTGCATGCCGCAGGAGCGGCACGGCAGCGCCGCCGATGCCTGTCCCACCGACTGTCCCAAGGCGGAGGCGGATGCTCCCTCGCAGTACGTGTGTGGCAGTGATGGCAACATCTACTCCTCACTCTGTGAACTCAAGATGCTCAACTGTGGGTGAGTTTAAGAGAAGTAATAAAAGTAAATTAATCGATGGTGACTCTAAACCGCTTTCTCTCAGCCCGCAGCGCAAGTCCATCCAGAAGGTCAGCATGGACAAGTGCAAGAACCGCTTGACCCGCTGCAAGCAACTGCCGCCCTGCAAGGACTTCAACAGCCTGTTCGGCTCCATCTTCAGCTCGAAGAGGAACGACAAGCTCTGCGGCACGGATGCCAAGACCTACAACAATGAGTGCGAGCTGGCCCACGCCACCTGCCTGTAAGTAACATATTAGAGAGGTTTAAGGTTAGAGGACCCATTATCACCTTGCTAATCCTTTTCGTAGACGCGGCGTGAACTTGGCTCATATTGGACCCTGCACAGATCTTAATTCGCCCGCCAAGGACTGCGGGGATGCCTGTACGCGGGCGGACTTGGAGCAGCAGCCGGTGTGCGGATCGGACGGCAACACCTTCGCCTCAATGTGCGAGTTCAAGAGACGCACTTGCAATATGCGCGTGGTGGCCGTCTCGCTGAAGAACTGCGCCCTCACCGCCGACTGTGAGTCTGATTGCGATGCCCAGCCGCCGAGTTTCGTCTGCGGATCGGACAATAACCTGTACAAGTCCGAGTGCCACATGCGCAAGGAGAACTGCGGCAAGCATGTTTTTGTGGTGCCGCTAAAGCGATGCCTGGCCGCCTTCCAGCTGAAGGGATGCGCCCGAATCTGTCCGCGGGAATTCGAGCCTGTGTGCGGCAGCGACAACAAGACGTATCTGAACGACTGCTTCCTGGAGATCGAGAACTGCAGGGCGAACCAGACGGTGAACATCAACTACTACGGCGCCTGTGGCCGCCCCGAGGCACCGTCCACCAACTTCCTCTACTAGCACGTGGGCGTGGCGCCTGCATTACACACACACACTTGGCAGCATTTAATAATTTTAGGCTATAGTCTTGTATTGTACTTTTTTTAAAAGCGATATTTATTGAGTTTTGAATTAAAGCCCCCCAACGAACTTACGAACTGAGGAATGCACTCGAACCCAGCTCCCCTGGGAGCTGAACATCTCTAGGCGGAGTCATCGAAAAGCTTGCTCAGCATGGCATTAATCTCGTGCGGTCTGTATCTTACGTACTTGTCGGGATTCTTGCTAAACTGAACGCCGGCATACCTAAACGAGACACAAATTGTGATAGAAAAATTGTCAAAGTTCGTTACTTAAGCTTACATTTCGTGGAAGCGGTTGTATTTGGGAAGTATGTGCTCCACATTATCACGTTTGATGCCCTCGCGTAGGATCACATCGGGTATGGAGATGCCTCTCTGGATTTTGCAGGCCTCCTCGAAGTCCTTGTTAAAGTTCTAAAGGGAAGGAAATTAAAAATATGCTCGAAAAACTAGTTATTATCTATTGAAACCCACCGAAAATCTCTCCTTCAGCACACTACGATCTTTGTCTTTAACTTTGCCTGCCACTGGCTTCGGTAGCTCATCCAATGAGTAGATTCCCAGCAACATCTTGGACCAGGTCTTCTGGTAGCTGGCCTTCAGCTCGCGTATCATCTCCAGGTAGCTGTGCTCGCACTCCGGCTCCGCCAGCGTCACCAAGTCAATGAGATTGGAGCGCTGCAGCGACTTCAGAATGTAGTGGATGTTGTTCAGACGGAAGAGATGCTTGGTGGCTTGGTCATTGTACTGCTCGCACTTGTTCATAATGGACAGATTCAGTTCCGCCAGGGCTTTCTCTAATGAGAAATGTTAGATTTCAGAAAATTAAATCCTTTAAGAGGAGCATATTCCTTACTTATGTAAATGGCTAGGAGAGCCTTGTTCCGCTCCTCGCCCGGCAGCGCCTTCTTCATCAGAATGGTGTCCAGCTGCGTGGAGTAAAGCACATCCTGCGCCAAGATGGAGCCAATTACGTCAAAGTGCTCGTACAAGTGCTCAATGAACCAGATCGTATTGGAGGTGAGCTCATGAACGGTGGCATCCTTGGGCACATTGCTCTGTCCCACAATATTCGTGCTGGACTCACCCTTGACCACGTCCAGAAAGTGCTCTAAGGCCTTTGCGCCCGTATGCTGCAACTTGTTCAGCACCTTGGTCAGCTGTTCCCTCTGGGCGGGATCATAGGTACGCTCAATATCTGGCTGCAGCAGAATTACACGTTTCAGAGCCGAGAATATGCCCAGGGCCGAGGTCCACTCCTTACGAGAAATGCACCGTAGGATGCGTTGCGTGATGGCTTCAGCATCCTTGACGACCAGCTCGATGGCGTTGTAGGCCAAACGAGCGAATACTTCGTTGTGCTTCGACTGCGGTATAATGTCGTGCATGATGGCGCGTTCCCAGTTGAGCAACCGTTGCAGACCCAGCAGCATGACCAAGTACTTGTCCAGCTCCTGGTCGCCATCCATCAGATCCTCCGAGGTCAAATGGTCGCTGTGCGACGATGCCTTCTTGATAGAGAACCCAGTGGACTGTTCAATGGTCTGGGTAGCCCGCAAATACAGCTTGTTAGCCTTCTTTTCAAAGCTGAAGTTGACAATTAAAGGAGATTTATTATCACATGGAAAAAGTATATATGATAAGTTGCTCTCACATTTGCTGAAGGCGGGCCGATGTATTCTTCTTGGGTTCTGTTTGGCGTCCACTATGACGGGGTCTCTGCAAGAAGTTGCGGAAGGGTTTAGGTAATAGTAAAAGGGTAGGTATTCTACTACAGTATATACTACTACTACAACTAAGTAATTCATCCTGAAACAAAAAGTTGAACTGATAAATAAAATAAACAATTACTACTTATGAAAGCTTTTTAAGACCACAAATTTTGATTTTATTTACTTTTAAGCTTACAATAGATATATAGAGACCAGCTTTATAAAAAGAAGATGCAGACCCTCTGCTTACACAAAACATTTTGGAATAAACTTACTTAGATACATTGAATTATATATTCATCCGATTTAACGAAATTATTAAGATCTTAAAAACCTTGCAAAATACATTTATACTTAAACTAACAAAATATAATATGCAGACACCGGGTCGTTCACAAAACATTTTCTTATAATCCTATTGTTAATCCTCGAAATCCAACACAACCTAAACTATCCGCATAAAACACATTTCAGATAATTGTTCCAAGGGACCTAAAGAGCATTGATGGCATCCATAATTCGATTACAATCTTCATCGGCGTTGAGGCCAATTTTGGCCAGATCATCACGGCCCATGGAGGCCAGGGTCACCATATCGATGTGGGCCTTCTCAAAGTGACGGACATAGCTTCCCAGGCCGAGGTGCACGAGTACCTGCTCCACATCGCGGGCATGATTTACCACATACGAGTGATTGGAGGCTGTGACGGAGCGACGACGTGACTCCACGGTCAAGGAGGTCTCCAAATTAGAGTCATCGGAACCGGTATCGGGGCTGCTGCTGCTGTTGCTCTTGATCTCCTGTTCCCGTTCCCATTCCCGTTGCTTCTGCTCCACAATCTCTTCCTGCGGCTGCGGCAGTATGAAAATCGGAGGCTTTAGCTCGGTGCGATTGATGGTCTTATGGTGGTGCTTCTGCGGCTGATGTAGATCGAACTTCATATGCGGCTTCTTGAATGCTCCAAAACGCATGGGTGACACCGGACTTTTCTTCGGACCCATGCCCTCGATCGGCGAGAGATTGGGCGATCGGAATTCCCCAAAGATAGGCGTGGAGCAGCGAATGCTGGCGTTGCTCACATTCAGGGTGTTCCAACGCCGCTCCTTCATCAGTGGAGTGCGGTTGAAGGTGTAATTTTTCTTGTTGGTTGGAGTACGGCTGTGCTCCATTTTATTATTTGTAATTTTTGTATTTTTAAGTCCTAAAAACGATGCGTTCTCGACAAATTCTAGTTGGCAAATGGCGTCCCCAGAAGCTGGGATTAAATCCAATTGCTTCGGGAGCTTTTTCACTCAAGTGCCGTTATCCGAGGTAAATAGAGGGAAACGGCAGAAGAAGACTGCACGAGAGCTAGCTAGGGATGTGATATTCTCGTACCACAGTTAGCAAGGTACATTAAGTTAATTGGTAAAAAGTAACAGTATTTACTTATAAGCTTTAAATAATATGCAAGGGTTAACTCATGAAAATACTCAATTCTATTTTTAGTATTATTTAAAAAAGTTTTTCCCCAATAACAAAAGACTTGACTACTCACCAGCGCCTCATGTCCCCAGCTATTACTCTTCTGGTGATCCTTGAGTAGCTGCAGCGAGCGCAGCACCACATCGCCGCGCTCCGTGGCATAGATGTGGGTATACTCCCGCAGATTTTGCTCCAGCCAGTGGGAGATTGTGTAGAGCTCTTCGCGGGTGGTTTGCGACAGCTGCCGAAACGAAGTGTACTCGTCGCTGGAGTCATCTTCGATGTAGATGAGATCCAGCAGCTCCACGGGTTTCAGCGGAGCACTGTGCTTCTTCAGCAGCATGCTGTAGTGCTGGTTGAGGCCCTCGCATCCGGTGTTGAACAAGCTGGTCACGTTCTCCAACTCCACGCTCTGGGAGTTGTTGTGTAGAAAGTAATCCATGGCCGCTCGCAGCTTGGCCAGCGCGTCCAGGAAGACAGAGATATTGCCCTCAATCGGTCCTTGGTGGATGAGTTGACACACCTCCTGCGACACATCGTAGTGCGAGAGAACACTCTCCAGACAGTTCAGAGTGGCTTCCAGATCTACGAATAAGAGAGGCGTCAACCCATTTGTGCTCTGGGAATCCCTTTGTTTATCTTTTAACTCACTTTGTTGCCGCTTCTGGAGCTGCTCTGTCTCCTGGTAAACGGGTAATATGGTCTGCTCCAGATTCCCCAGGCGCTTCTCAAAAACGGTGAGGATACTGGACATTTGCGTGGAGAGATCATGATACTTATCCACTCGGTCTTTCAGCAGTGCCAAGTTGGTGGTTTCCTGCGGAAATTCCGGGTAAATAAGATACTTCAAGGGCTGACAGCAGTATTTACTTTTTCCAACTTGTTGTGCGCCTGCAATGAACTGTCCAGATTGTTCATTTTCTACCAAATATATCCTTAATATCGCTAAAATTGTTTTCTCGGTGTTAAAAATTGTAAAGTAAATAATTATCTTATTAGACTGGCAGAGTTTCGGGCTTTTTTAGGTGATTGTTCTACGGGCACACTCTTCTACCAGTGCAGCCATCTTAATTAGTTCCAAACCCATTTTTAACGGGAATGTAAAATTCAAGATAATTTAAATTGTCACTGATTTTATTAATTTCACTGCCATTAGGGAAGAATAACTATAGCTTGGAACATATACTGTAATGGTTAATGGTTAATGGTTGCTTTTTACATTTTGGCTTATAAATACTGCTTGAAAATACTAATTCGAAAATAGCCAAGTCGCCATATCCGTTCTTGACGCTAACTTTTGTTGTGGGCACCGGTTGCCATGGCACCTATTTGTAAACAACAAATCTAAAACTCGGAATTTTTACCAACTATGCAGGATTAAGCTCAGATTGTTCAAAAAATGAGGGGCGTACTTAAGTGGCTGGAACGCATAGAGTTTCCCAACAGCAAAGACAACGAGATCAGGTAAAGCTTTTCGTAGAAAAACAACAACCTGTTGCTCCATAACGGTAACGAAAAACCTCTTTTGCAGCGTCCACAATGTTTGCTATGCGCCCGATGGCAGCCAGTTGGTTGTGGCCGCAGGCGACCGGCTGCTCATCTACGACCCGAACGACGGTTCTCTCCTGAACACCCTGAAGGCGCACAAGGACACGGTCAACTGTGTGGCCTACTCGCGGGATGGCAAGCGATTCGCCAGTGGAGCCTCCGACAAAATGGTCATTGTGTGGTCACCACAGCTCGAGGGGCTGCTCAAGTATTCGTGAGTAGATGGGGAAGATACATTAAAAATTAAAATTAAATTATTATTGTTATTATTATTAAATTACTATTCTTTTTTTTAACTTTTAGAATTCTTTTCCGAAATTAGCTTTATTGTTTTCTAAACCAATTTATTTAATTATTTTGTCAGTAAAATACTTTTTGGATTTGTTAAATTAATAGTAATTAAATTTGAATGAATGAATTAAAATTAACAAAGTAAATGGTAATATATTCTATTTAAGTTTACCAATGTATCCTAAAATCCAAAACATTTTATTTCTATGTATTTTTTTTTATTAATTACTTTAAATATATTATTTTAAAAGCAAAAAATTAAAAAGAAACGTTCGATTTCAGACATGGCGACTCCATTCAGTGCATGAGTTTCAATCCCGTCTCACACCACCTGGCCTCCTGTTCGCTTTCGGACTTTGCCTTCTGGTCGGCGGACCAGAAGGCCGTGCAGAAGTACAAGATATCCGCTCGTGTGAATGGATGCTCCTGGACCAACGACGGACAGTACCTGATCTTGGGTCTAGCCAATGGGACTATTTCCATTCGCAACAAGTTGGGCGAGGAGAAGGGTCGCATCGATCGTCCAGGCGGACCCAATAGCAACGTCTTCAGTGTCCAGTGCTGTCCGGCCAGTGGTCCTGGAAGTGTAGACACCATCGGCGTGGTGGACTGGAGTCAGACGTTGTCCTTTCACACGCTCAGTGGCCAGATGATTGGGAAGGAGCGAACACTGGGCTTTGATCCTTTGTGCCTGCAGTACTTTCCGAATGGCGAATTTTGCTTGGTCGGCGGCTGCACCGGAGGACTGCACTTCTTTACCAGGGAGGGCATTCGGCTGGGCACCCTGGGCGACAGCTTCGACACCTGGATATGGACAGTGGCACTGCATCCCAACGGCCAGTCGTATACCATTGGCTGCCAGGATGGAACACTGGCCTGCTTCAACATCGCTTCAAGCACGGTTCACGCTCTCTACCGCGAGCGCTATGCCTTCCGGGAGAACATGTGTGACGTTATCATCCAGCACCTGATCTCTGGCCAGAAGGTGCGTATTAAGTGCCGGGATTTGGTGCAGAAGATAGCCATCTACCGGAACCGATTGGCTGTCCAGCTGCCGGAGCGTGTGGTTCTCTATGAACTGAGCTCGGGCGAGGATCAGCCGATGCACTACAAGGTGCGGGAGAAGATCCAGCAGAAGTTCGACTGCAGTCTTTTGGTGGTGTGTGGCCGTCACATTGTTTTGTGCCAGGAGAAGCGGCTCCAATGCCTAGATTTTTCCGGTATCCTTCAGCGCGAGTGGATCATGGACTCCTTTATTCGCTATATCAAGGTAACGGGAGGTCCTGTTGGCCGCGAGGGACTGATGGTGGGCCTAAAGAGTGGCCAGGTATTCAGGATCTTTCTAAACAACTCCCTGCCGCTGCTGATCACCACAGCCGTGTCGGCAGTTCGTTGCCTGGACATCAATTCCAAGCGTAGTAAGATCGCTGTGGTGGACGATGTTGGTCGCTTGGTAGTGCGCGACATAGTCAACGATACGATCCTGTATCAGGACACGGGAGTTAACAGCGTCACCTGGAACACGCACTTGGACTCCATGCTGTGCTATACACACACCAGCGGAGGATTAAGTGTTCGCGTGGGCAATCTACCGCCGAGAGCGCCACAGAATATGCACGGCGTGGTGGTAGGACTGTGCGGAGCCACTGCCTTCTGTCTGCGAGGCAATATTATGCACAACACGCCTTTGGCCCTCGGATCCACCATGTGGCAATTCATCGAAGCTGGCCTTTTTGAGTAAGCATTAAATTTCAAGCCATGGTTGCACTAATAAAATGTTTTTTTATTCCTTAGGGAAGCGTACCAGGTGGCTTGTCTAGGTGTGACCACCAGCGACTGGGAGGGACTGGCCCAATCCGCCCTGGAAGCCCTGCATATTAATATAGCCCGCGATGCCTACGTCAAAGTGCGTAACCTACCCTGGCTCAAACTGATCGGGGAACTGCGGGACCAGCAGCAGCGATCGGCTGTACCCAAGGAAGTGCTCCTCGCGGAGAACTGTGCCTTTGCTGGAAAATTCAAAGAGGCAGCCCGCCTTTTCCTTAAATGCGGCCAGTCGTCGCGAGCCCTCGAAATGTACACAGACCTGCGGATGTTCGATCTGGCCCAAGAGTACATCAAAGACGGCACGGCGCAGGAGAAGAAGGAGCTAGTGCGCAAGCGGGCGGAGTGGGCCTATTCCGTCAAAGAGCCGCGTGCTGCTGCCGAGCTACTGCTCTCCGCAGGCGAGAATCAAAAGGCCATCGACATTGTGGCAGAGCAGGGATGGGCTGATGTGTAAGTACCTCAAAGATCTCAAAAATCGTGAAACCTAAGATTAAAAGCTATTCAGGCTATACGATATCGGGCGTCGACTGAGCCTCTCGGAACGCGATGCCTTGGAGTCTGTGGCCCAGAACCTGAAGACACTAAAAGCTCTGCCCTTGGCAGCGGAAATTTTTAAGAAACTGGGCGACGAGGCCCAAGTGGTGCAGCTACACGTTGAGGTTAGAGACTGGCCGGAGGCTTTTCGGTTAGCGGAGTCCCTGCCAGAACTGCTGCCCACGGTTCACTACCAGCATGGTCAGTGGTTGGCCGAAACGGATCAATTTATAGAGGCGCATCAGGGTTAGTTCATGATTATTGTGAGCTTATAATAAGTGATTTCTAACAAAGTGTTACTTATGTAGCCTATCTGAAGGCAGGACGCACCAAAGAAGCCAATCGCCTGCTCAAGCAGCTAAGCAATACCGCCATTGTGGAGGAGCGTTACCTGGATGCCAGCTACTTTTACTGGCTGCTGGCCAAGCAGTACTTGGATATCTATCATGCCAAGGAGTGGGTGGAGGACTATTTTTAATGAAATAGTAGTGTAACTTTGTGAAATTTTTATTTCAGCGAACAAAACCCCATTGATCATCACCTGACCGAGTACAAGAATCATTTGCGCATTGCCAAGGTCTACTATGCCTACAGTGTAATCTACAGCTACATGAAGGAACCCTTTACAACCCATTCACCAGTGAGCTTGTTCAACGTGAGTCGCTTTATACTCAACGAAGTGGAGCACAAGGGTGTGCCCAAGGGTGTCAGCATGTTGTGAGTTATCTATTGATCTGCACGATGATCTTTGATTATAGATATTAATTCTCCTTTGTAGCTCCGTTCTTTTTACCTTGGCCAAACAGGCCAAGTTCCTGCAGGCAAACAAATTGTGTTTGCTTATCAATAAGCGTTTGCAGTCCCTAAAGCCGCCTGCTGGAATACAAGAGCAAATTGATGTGAGTTGGTTGCAGATCTTCCATTAATTGTATAGTTAAAGATCCTCTTCTTGCAGCTCAATTTCTTGAATAGCAAGGCCTGTAAGAGTGGCTTCAACGATCCCGAGGAGCTGTTGCCCCTTTGCTACAAGTGCTCGAACTATAGCCAGCACCTGAATAGCAATTGTTGTCCAACCTGCCGGCAGGATTACATTTTCTCATTTGTTTCATTTGGTAAGAGAGCTGATTTAATCCCAAATTAAAATTATTAGCAGAAGAGTGAAGGTGGGAACTGATTTTCTCTTTCTTCTACAGAAATTCTACCCTTGGTGCAATTCCATCCCGAAGTTGATATATCCGATGGCGAAGCTGAACGTTTGCTGCTGGCCCCTGCTAAGCATGCCGAGGATTCCGATCCTTTTAACGAGGATGCTGCCAGTGTGGCCTTGCCCTTGAGCCTCGATCGCAACGGTCTGCGAGCCATCGATCCCAACCATGTGCTCATCCTCAAGCGGCAGGGAAAAAATGTGCGGAACGTGTATTATAGAAATATTTTGCCCGATCTGCAAGTAACCTATTGCCCCCAATGCCTGCTGGTGAGTTTGCAATACAACAAATAAACTTTACCTAGACCTAAAGCCAATTCTTTGCAGCTCTTTTATGCCGAGGACTTTGAGCTGCAAGTACTGCAGAAGGGTCACTGTCCGTTTTGCCACACATCGTCGGAAAAGTTGTTGGAAGACTTTTAAGGCCGCCTTAAAGTAGTTTTGTTAAGAATATTATTTCCGTCCACACAAACCGTACAAATAGGAACTTATGCGCGAATAAAGATTAGCTTTTACGCCCAGGTCTCCTCCTGATATCGTCGCTGCTTGATCATCAGATCCACATAATCTGCATCGCCGTCAAGGATCTCGATGAAAGCCTCTCTTACCGATTTGGGCATGTTGTTAGAGTTTCCAGCCACGTAGATGAAGGCATTGCGGTCTTTGATAAGCCCTGCCAGGTGAGGGCCATTCTTGGTAATTAAATGCTGGACATAAACCTTGTGATCCTCGTCCCGCGAGAAGGCGAAGTGAGCCTCCACCTGTTTGGTCGTTGTCCAGGCCGTGAAGTCCTCTTCAAAGTGAAAATCCGACGACTTGTTGCGGCAGCCAAAGAACACGACCAAAGGGCCGATAGCGGAGCCCGTGGATTGGGCCTGCAATCGATTTTGGATGATACTGCGAAAGGGGGCAATGCCAGTGCCAGGTCCCACCATAATGAGAGGGGTGCTCAAGTCCTTAGGCCACACCATGGTCCCCTTCTTGAGAACGCCACGTAGTTCCGTAGTTCCCGCCTTCAAATGCTTCAGCCAGTTGGAACACAGGCCCAGGCGAGGAGTGTGCATGATCGTCTTGTAGTTCACCACAGCCACCAGCAAGTCCAGTGTTCCGGAGGACACATCCGAAGCTATGGAGAAGCTGCGAGGCTGAATAAGCGGCATCATTTCGAAAAGCTGCTCCAGAGTGAGTTTGGAAGTGGCATGGCGAAAGTCCTGCAGAACTTCCAGGAGTGTTCGGCGCGGCCTGTTGACATAGGCCACCAGGTCATCAATGCCTTCACCCGAACAGAACTCTACCAGCTTTTCCTTTTCCATCTCGTCGGTGCAGTTAAAGCCCAGCACCTCAAGGAATCGCTGCCGCGGCTTGGCACTTAAGTCCCAAACGTATTTGGCCGCCTGCTGGAGGGTCAACGGAGTGGCATAAGCCATTGGCAGCGGCATGTCCGTATGGGCACTGGCCACCTCGACCAAGGTGTCCTCGTCGAAGTTCAGGTTGTGCTCGCGGATTAGTTTAAAAAATTCATTTACAGTCTCATCGCTATTTTGGGGCTGAACATCAAGCACATCTCCAGGTTCCCACCTGAGGTTTTCAGCCTGGTATTCCAGCTTCAAGAAGCGCACATCCTGGAAGTGATTCTCCGCCGTTGTCCTTTGGTTATGCTTAAGTTTAAACGTGTGCGCAGGTTGCGTTTGCGTCCAGAGCAGAGTTTCCAGGGGAGCAATGGCGGAATCCTTTGGTAACAACTTCAGCAGCCACTTTCCTAGGCTTTGGCCCTGACCGCCATTCAGCTGACTGTCGTCCACACCGGAGATCCCTTTGAGGGCGACCCAAAGGTCTTTGGTCCAGGCAAGGGACACTCCCAAGTGGCCGTAATCATGCTGATCATCGCACAGACCCACTGGACAGACGGCAGTGGCCCCCAAATTTAACAGTCTCTTGTGCAGCTTCTTAGCGGCGTAGTTGAACTTCGGGTAGCTGGAGTCCCCGAGTCCGAGGCAGGCGAACTGCATTCCCTGCAGGGATTGGGTGGGTAGGCTGCGCTTCAGCAGGAACCGCCAGGCCTGCTTCATATTATCGGGCTCCACGCCATCGCCGGTGGTGGCCACCACAAAGACCACGAGGCGCTCCTCGATAAGCCGCTGCGTTTCGTACTGCTCGAAGGACAGCACCGGACCCCGGAAGCCCAACAGATGCGACTCCCGCCAGATCTGCTCCGCCACGTCCTGGGCGGTGCCTGTTTGGCTGCCATAGAGTACCAATAGCCGCATTATTCTATAATTTTGAACTAAAATTTATAAATATTATAAATAGTGTGACCAAAGACTGAACAATAAAGGGAAATTTTGTAAAGTTGGGCACTTTTAAGCATCAATTGTTTATTAAATATTTATTATTATTTTATAATAATTTGGCTTTTTATTTCAATAAGGAATAGGTAGAAAATAATTATTTTTAATACAAAATTTAAAAAAATAATCCATAGTAATAATAGTAAGAACTTCCCGTTTTTCGTTGGTATATTTCAGTATTTTCTGAACAGTCACACTGAAATTCCTATGTTCTAAATTTGCAAACAAATTTTGCGTAAAAGTAAGTTTATTCTCCAAGAAATGTCCCACAAAAAGCCAGTGGAGGATATTCAGCTGAGCAAGAAGCTTTCCTGGTTGCTGCGTCATGGAGCCAAGACAGAGGGCATCCCTATCCAGCTGGACGGCTATGTCAGCGTATCTGATCTTGTGAAGCATCCGCGCTACAAATGCTTTTCTCTGGAGAAACTGCAGGCGATTGTATCCGCGGACGCCAAGCAGAGATATAGTCTAAGGTTTAACAAGGATCGCGGCGTCCATGAAATCCGCGCCAACCAGGGACATTCTCTTTCGTCGGTGGTGGACAGCGATGCGAGCGGTCTTGAGAAGTTAACTAATCCTGCTCTCCTGGCAGTCCACGGCACCTATTACAATCACTGGGAAGCAATAAAGACCCAAGGTTTGAAAAGGATGAATCGCAACCACGTGCACTTTGCCAGCAGCGATAGAATCGAGTCTTCCCTCAGTGGATTTCGCGCCGATTGTCAGATTCTGATATATTTAGACACGAGAAAAGTCCTCTCGGATGGTGTGCCGATCTACCGATCCAGCAATGGAGTGCTCCTCTGTCCTGGCGTCGAGGGCGTCATAGCCACATCATATTTCGAACGAGTGATTGACAGGAGAACGGGGCAGCCGCTGGCTTACTGACTTGTTCACTATACTGCCTTTATATTTCGTTACTAAATAAAATATTTACGCGAACAGAACGGTAATCCAATTGTAATTCCTTCTTGCAGACAATGCCGGCCCCCGCCTCGGAACAGAGCCATCCGACGAGCGGCGAAGTGGTGGTGCAAGTGTGCATGGTGTGCGCCGCTCCGTTTCAAAACGTACAGGACTGTCTGGCTCATGAGCTGCTGAAGCATTCCAGCAAGCCGCAGAAGCACCTGCGCCAGCGCCTCAACGCTATCACCAAGTTATTTACGAGCAAACAAACACAGTCGGAGCGCAGTGAGCTCCAGGCTGTTCTCGTTCAGTCGCCGCCTGGCTGTCACTTGCAGACGGTCCTGGACTTCTATGCCAGTGATCTAAGGGAGCTGGAGGAATGTTATGGCCAAGTACGCAATTGCATCGAAAAAGAGCTAAAGGGTAGGGTGAAGGTCTATCCATTTGGTTCGCTGGTCACGGGCTTGGCCCTGAAGGGTGAGTACCTCCTTTTGCTTGCTTCCTAGAGTCTGGTATGGATAACTCGAGTTCTTACTTGCAGAGAGCGATATTGATTTGTATCTGCAGCCATGCGATGACCCGCCCATGGTCCACAAGCAGTTGTACAACAAGGTCTCGAATTTCTTGCGTCGCTCAAAGTGCTTTGCTGACGTTTTTGCCATCCGCCATGCCCGTGTGCCCATTATCCGGTGCAAGCACCAGCTGACCGGGCTAAGCATCGATATAAATATGTCCAATCCGAATAGTACGTACAACTCCAAGTTCGTGGGCGAACTGATGCGGCGCGACGAGCGACTGCGCCAACTAGGCCTCTTTTTAAAGATCTGGGCCAAAAAGCTGAAACTAATTGGGCACGGTAGCATGACCAGCTATTGCCTCGTTTGCATGATAATTGTCAGCCTGCAGGTGCAGCACCTGCTACCGTCCGTCAAGGAGTTGCAGTCGTTTTGCCCCCCAGAGAGCCTGAGCGGCGTAAATTACGCTTACACCTTGAACTTGATGCCCCCGATATCGACCCAGATGAGCACCATGGAGCTGATCAGGAACTTCTTTGTCTTCTACAGTACCGTCGACTTTCAGAAGAGCGTGGTAAGCCCGTTCCTGGGCTGCGTTCTGGACAGGGAGACCAGTTTTGGTACGCCGGGCGGCGGCTTTCCCGAGTACGAGGCCCAGATGCAGGCCATGGAGGAGGCGGTGGGAGAACGTCCGGAAGCCTTTCAGCTGGATCGAACCATGTGCGTACAGGACCCCTTCGAGCTGCAACACAATGTGGCCAAGTCCGTCTCCCAATCGAGTTTAAGCTACCTCAGACAATGCCTACTCCTGGCAGCTCAGGCCAGTAGCGACCCGGAGCTACAGGCGCAACCAGCGAAGCTATATGACCACTTGCTGTTCGGACTGACTGACAAGTTGGTGATCAACCAGCACAAAGAGAAACCCACTCCGCCAAAGCAGCAGAAAAAGGGACTTAAGCATGAGTCCACGAATCTTCCGATAACTGAGCCACAGGCTACAAAATTCGAAGGGGAACACAACGCGCCACCCATTGTGCGCACTCACGTTATCACGCCCACCACCAACGATCTCAAGTGCTTGCGCTCCAGCGAGCTGACCCTGACCAGTGCGTCCGAAGCCACGCGACCGATATACTATTACTGGATGTCGTGCTATGTGGACACCATCAAGGATGTGTTGGCACAGCTGTACGTTATAAAAATGGAACCGGTGACGGATGAGCCGCACTATCACAGGTGGCGTATTAGCAGCTCATTGGACACTTGGACGGGACGCACCTTCCAGCGTGAATCTGGCCAGTCATTCTTTGCCCATCAACTGCAGCAGACGATCGAATTCATGAAGACACGACCCGCAGATCCCGCGCACGCAGTCAATCTGCGTGGCATTCTATCGCTGCTGGCCAGTGATGACTACAAGGAGATCCGCCTGGACGTTCAGCCGCTGCCTGGTGACCTCCTTGGACTGCAGCGAAACAGTCCACTAACTAAGCTGTTCAAGGCGCTCAAAAACCTGCTGGGCAACTATAGCTTCAAAGAGAAGGCGAGTACCTGGAAGTATTACGCCAAATCCCACCAAAGTGGGGATCTATGACATCCAAACCGACATACACATACGAATATGTAAACCTTGATGTACAAAAACTTTTAAAATTGAAAGCCTATAAGAATGTGAGCCTTTATGTACAAAAGTGTTTAGAACTGGAAGCCAAGTGGGCTTTCAATTACAAAAGTTTTGCACATAAAGGTTTACATAATTTTCGCCGAACATTACTTTTAATCATAATTTCCTTATATTTCAATCTGGCTAAGAATAAATTGAATGTCTACAACAAATCATAGTACTTAGTATTAAAGCGACTAAATATACAATTACATACATGGTAAACTACACTAGTTATTGGCCGATGAGTCTCTTAGAGCGCAGAGTTTAAGTTATTTACAGAGTTTGAGGCAAAGAGCCTAATATAACAAGATGCACCATGCCCATACATATATCTATAATCTCTAGAGCTCTGTCTCTGCCTTTTGAACAAAATTTCTGGAGAGCCTGCAGTGAGCTCTCTAGTCAGGACACAAAATCGTAGGGCGTTTCCAATCTTATTTGATGATATACTCGAGGGTTTTTGTGAAACGCGGATGATAGATTTAAAAACAATATTTGGGTTAACTGTTACAAGTGTCGGATCACAGTGATCTGTACTTTTGAATACTGCTGTCGAAATTAAGCAATTGCATTGCTTACTTTACTAAGTATTCTGGTCTGGTGAAAACTAAATAGAGTATAATAACACCTTCGTTGCTTCCGAATGTATTATTCTTGAAATCTTCTGGGGTTTCAGGCAGAGATTCGCTATTTATATACACATATAATAACCAGATTCGCATCTGGGTAACGGCACTTGGGCACTAGCCTTTGTTCTAATCCTACACCATCTTTTATCCCTTCTTCTGCCGGCAATAGCAGTACTTCTTGGCTGCAAAATCCTTCATGCACTCCGCCTCGCCGCTGTACACGTTCAGGCGGCTCACGGATCCCGTGACCGTGACCGAGTCGTCCGTCTTGTTGTGACGTACGGTGGCCTCATACCAGGCCTTGTTCGGCGACGTCACGAATATCAACCGATAGGTGTGCACGTCGTCCGGATCGAGGGCATTGGGATGCGCCCGGAACGCCGAACGGATGCTCTGCAGCGCTAGCGGAGAACAAAGCTTGGCGTACGTTCCGTTTCGGAATTCGGCTACAAATGTGTTTAGATAGGACACCACTCGCTTGCCGAGCTTCCGCGTTTCCGGCGATGTGCTCGACACGGTGTCGTAGGCCCAACAGGTGCACCAATGATCCTCGATGCCCACGTCGGCACAAGTCCGCCTTAGCGAGACGGGTCGCAGGAGGCTCTGACACTGTGGACAGTCGGGCGCCGGTCCCAGGGATGCCATGTCCGTTCGCCCGGACAGGGACAGTATGTGCTTCATGGTCAGATGGAGATCGTAGGGCGTGGTCAGCCGATTCCGGTTCAGGTGCAGGCCGCGAACAAACTCAGGATGTGACTGACGCAGGTGATGCGGCAGCCAGATGAAGATCACCGGCAGCCGTTCCTCCAAATGGCCCGACCAGGTGGCCCGCGTGGGACCGAACCTTAGACCGTGGTCGCTGAAGAACACCACCACGCTGTTGTCCATGGTGCCCTGACGCACCAGCTTGCGCAGATACTCCGCCATGTAGTCGTCCATGCTGCTCGTTTGCGATATGTCGCTATGGCTGTGCGTATTTGTCCAGAAGAACCCGAAGTACGTCTCGTTGAGGAACCGCCGCGTGAACTCCATGGCATAGTCGTATACGTGCTCCGCGGCCGTCTCATAGCCGAGGCAGTGGATCAGCCCATTGACCACCGTGTGATCCAGCAGCTTCTCGGCGGCGGAGAGATACGGCCGAAGGTAGTAGTCCGCCGGCGGGTGCTCGAAGCCCTTCTTCAGGTAGTTGAAAGTGTTGATCTTCACCGCATCCTCCGCGTAGGCAGTGACATAGCCATGTTCCTTGTACTGCTTCCAGATGTAGTTGCACTTGTCCAGGCCACCGACCACAAACGGAGAGCACTCCTGTTGGGCATTGTGCAGATTGTAGCCGGTGGCCAAGGCCATAATATTCGGGAATGTATTGTCGTCCACCTGTAAAGGTCGAAGAGGAGATGGATCTTATAGTTTGGCATTTATTGGGTGGTTTGGCCCATGTGACGGTTTAAAAAAAAGGGAAAATATTGTTTCCCATAAATCGCATTACTTACTTATATACTATAAGTGGTTAAACGGCTCATTCGATATTGGATGTCGTTAAAAAGTTAGAGCGCTCAAAAAGAAATACCCCTCAAGGCGCTTCCCTAAGTGAAAATAAATATCTTGGTAAATATTTGAAATAATAACTAGAGATTTCCCAATCTTAATTTTGTAGTCACTTGAAGATACTGAATAAATATTCTACGGATCAGATTACTATATTTAATAGCAAAATTGATCAAATTTATTATTTATTTATCAAATCTATTCTTGATCAGCATCAACAGCTTAGTTAATTTAAAAATTATACTTCATTTTTTTGGGGTTACAGCGTTAAAAACTTCAAAAATTTATAAATTTTTTTTTAATTAAATGCAGTGTGTTGGTTTCCACTGTTGTCCAGGTATTGCGGCTTAGTGGTAAGTCATTAATTAAATAATTTAATAAAAATAATTAAACCTTTAAACGGGTTTTCCTTGAAGCCGGGGTATACATTGGGCTATCGAACGAACTAGGATAATATGGGTAGGTCAAGTGGTATATGCATTCAAAATTCAAAGTAGCGATACTTTTGAAATTTTCAATATTTTCAAAATTGTTCATGTGATAGCCACATTTATTCAGATTATAAAAACATTTAAACCTTCCTTTTTTCAGTTTACCACATCGGCACCATATTTCAACAAAAAAAATCTTAAAATACTTCATAATTTATTAAATAACTGCTAAGAAATTCTAAGCCGTCTTAAGCAATGTTCAGGAAAGTAAAAAAAAGAAACAAAACAAAAACGGCCGTCACATGGATTACATTAAATTTAACAACAAAATCACCTTGTTGTATCCCGCCAGCTCGAACCACTCGTTGTCGTACAGATACTGGGCCGTTTTGGGCATGGCCCGGATGAGATTCACACGCGAGATGCTATCGATTCCCAGCATAAGGACACTGGGCGGTCTTTGTGGCGCCTGCTGCTCCTCTGTCTTGGCCTCCAACTCCGCGGACTTTTCGTACGCCTCCTGGAGTCGCTGCTGGACGGCGTCCTTGACGGGAATGGTGGCATGGCCATTGATGTAGATCTGCTTTCCACCCGTCTCGCACTTGACGATTATGTCTTCTACGGAATTTGGCAGCTCCGTGCGCCCCTTGAAGCTGTGGCACTTGGTGTAGTTGACCTCCATTTCGTTAACCCGCTGGACGGCCATGTAGCAGCACTGGAGGTTGCTGGCCACCGGATACTGGCTGAAGGCGGCTCCGTCGATGGTGAGAAGGTACTTCTGGGAGCGCTCCTGGAACCTCACACGGGTCAACGGGGGCAACTTCTGGCAGGGCTTGTATTTGACCCGCTTGAAGTGACGCATCACCTCTCTCTTGTACGGATCCAGCTCCATGATCCGACAGGAGTTGCTGTACACGAGGAAGCCTTCCGGCACAAATGGAATACTACTTTCAGTAACTGTGACATCTTGGGACACTAGACGGGACACGAACGATCACATGCGTCAACGAAATGGGGAGGAAAGGCAAACGAAAAAGAAAAGGAAAGGAAATTCGGAAACCATAACTACAGGCATGCAAAGAGAAGGTAACATAAAAAGCGATCAGGGATTTGCTCTTTGGATGATAAACTCACCATCCATGACCGTGGACTGGTGCTGAACTGTCAGGAAGTTATCTCCGTGCAGGACATCGAGGTCAAGGACATTCGCCCAGTCAGGACGCCCGATCACAAAGTAGCAGAACACAAAGGCCGCCACCAGGCCGAGCACCGATTTCCGGCGCAGGAAGAGCAGCCGGCAGCCACAGGGCAGCGACTGGTGCTGGATCGCCTGGAGGACGACGCCCTTTCGCCGGGTCATTTGTACTTCCAGTTTCTCCGTCGTCTCTGAGGAATCCGATCGCTCCAGCAGTAGTCGTTTCTCTGCCATACCATTTAAGCTCTTAGCTAAATAAATATAATAGAATAACGTTAATAAATGCGTCAGTGTTTTACGAAATGTTTTCCTTAAATAATTGGGAACTAAGATAAATAAGAATAAGATAACTTATAAATATTTTAATTAATAAAACTATATAAGTTTCTGGTCACAAATGAAACCACAGGGGTTGCTCTCTTAATTAAGTGGTTAATATTAATAATTAGTAATTAAACTGTGGAACTGGACACAGCTTTAAAAACAGATGGAAGCTAAAAGTGCCCATACTTAGCGCCAAATCAGTTTATCATTCCCCATGAGATTTATGTTATTTAAATACTTTGTTTACTTAACAGTAAATATCTAAAATAAATTGAAAATATATAAAAAAGAATATGTGGGGATAACATGAACTAGGATAACTGGAAAAAGCTACATATTTTTAGTATGTATATCAAAATATGAGCAAAAAATGTTAATGATCCAATTTCAATTATAATATATTGATGTTTTCCTTTTCGACTGGAGAGAAGAATAAAAATATACATTATTTTTCCTTACTTAAATTTGCTTAAATTACTTAATTAGTAACTTCATAAATGGTGGAAAATTCAAAGTCTAAGGAGTCCTTGTCGTGTCAACGCAAATAAAGTTCACTAACATTTTCTCGAAAGGAAAATTCAGAGTATCCTGCTATTAATTCTTTAGAAATAAATTTAATTCTTAGATTGACAAAATTAAAAGGTTTCAATGACGGATTTACCTGTGGAATGCTTATTGAAGTATTCGTGGATTTATTGTTGCAAGATCGTTGATTCCGCAGCTGAAATTGGAAACAGACTGCTGATGACTTGCTGACAAATGCAAAACTGTTTATTATTATGTTTTTCGTTTCTCTAAAGGTCAGTTTACTGATTTCCATAGTAAACAATGAATAAATTAGAAATTCGTGGGGTTTCAGAGCTGGCGAAAAAAACATAGTTAGATGCGTTTTTAATTGCAATTTTCCGGAATCTTGTGAACTTATATAATAGTTATAAATTCCTCTGTCTTAAATTAAGATTTTTAATAATTTGAGTAGTTTAAAGATTATAAATATAATAACAATTTAATGATGAACATATATAAAAGATTGCGTTGATAGCAAACACGGCTTTTACTACTTATTACAGCCGGCATACCCTCATATATAATTTTAAACAGCTTCACTTGTTTCTCTAATCATTCATCAAAATTATTGCTTTATTCACAGATAATAAATTTACTCAGCTCTCGTTTTTACCCGTGAGTTTCCGGTCATTTTTGTCTGTTGCTGTTTTCCACAAAACATTGTTTTCTTGTTTAAACACATCGAACACGTCGCCTTTAATTATTTGCTTTGCCAATAGTTGTGCCTTAGCCAAAATAATATAAATAACATTTTATTTGGCCCTGAGGGATGACGATCGGCGGCAAGGGATCGCGGGAGGGATTAATTAATGAAAATGCAGCAACGTCTGCTAAAATTCAGTGCCGCTGAACGAATAGTCAGCGGTCCGAACACTATGACGGCACAATCGCGAGTGCGACGAGGCCCCCCGCTCGAAAATCAGATTCGGATTCGGATTCGGTATGGCAGTGGGTATAGGGGTCTGGGGCTCTGGTCGCTTGTGATGGGAACCGAATGGGGAAGTGAGTGAGTGAGTGAGTCTAGCAATGGATCAGTGCTTCGCCGGCATTATTTCATCGATCACGACACAGTGAGTTCGGCGGTCATTAGTTTTTGCTTTTTGTATTTTTGTATTTTTGCATCTTCGTGCTGTTGCGATGATTAGATATTTTGTTGTGTTAATGCCTGGACACGTCTTCGTAGACGTCTAAATATAATTAAGACTTTAATACCCAGCACTAGGGAGGAGTGTACTAGGATTGGGAGAAAAGGACAGCTACCATTTTCTATTGCTTAAAATATTTATGTGTTGAATGTTGACCAAAATTAGTCAAAGGAAATTAATCTGAATTTGAGCATCTAAAATTTAATCTTATAATAAACAGAGTTTCTACATGTAAACTCAATTAATATTGTATTTAAATAATATTATTTTCCAGTCTATATAAATTGAAAGAAATTATCTTCACCATATGAAAAAAACTATTAATATGAACGGCACTGTATATTCACATTCTTCACTTTGGCAGGGCTTAGAAAATGTATTTTTATGCGGGTTTGCGATAAAGTCACTGCCCCCATTTAATGGTACGGAACCAAGATAACATACAATAAACAAAAGATATAGTAGTCATTTCCTCAGACAGGAAAAACTGCGATAAATGGTTTTTTAATGTTATGTACATACATGGTTTTTTAAACCGAATAGGAATAAGTATGCTACTGACCCTCTAAAGAGGTAATAAAAATAAAGGGAAATGTAAAGTTTGAATTATTTTCAAGCATCCTACTTATAAAAGGATTGCAAGAAATGAAAAGCATTATAGAAGTTGTATAAAAAACTAGGTATTTCAAAAGTTATCAGCTTAAAATTTTTACAAGTATTTATTTCAGAGTTTCATATTCAAAAGAGGTTTACAAATCAATATTTTAAGATTGAAAAGAGAAAGAATTCCCTGTATTTCAATGATTGCCCTACATACAAGTTATCAGTTGAAAATTATAACTCACGGGACGGGAACTCCACAAAATACATGGAAAAAATTGCAGTGATAAAATATTATATGCATGTCCCTAAGGTCATAAAAAACAGATATCGAATTCGCCATTTAATTTATACCAAAAATATGAAATACCAGTGCCCCATAATAACTATGTTTTTATGAATAAATAGGCTAAGTCAAGTCAGAAGACTTTCTACTTCTACGATTCCATTTATTTGCATTTCACACCTTTTACTTATGATGTCTATGCTCATATTTAGCTTAGGGGAGAGATCAAGTTTCGATTACTCCCTCCGCTTTATGACATCTAACACGCAGACACGTCGTGTAATTAACAGTGTTTATCTAATTGAATATCCAGTCAGCGCTTGAAAGCCTTAACTATGATTCAATAGACTCGTCGATAGAGGTCTGCCAAAGCACTTCGGTCTGTCTTTTGGTGAATAGCAGCCGTGCATCAAGATAATGCATTGAATGCTAATAGCAAATGCACTTGGGCGAATTCAGCTGGGCAGTGTAGGTATATAAAGCAATATAAGGAATATAATCATGAAAATGTGGGGCCCAATGCAAGTGGGAATGGGTGAAGGGCGAATGCTACGACGATGATGCAGGGCACTTCTGTGCAAGGATGTGTGTGTGTCTAAGTGTTTCGAGGACATGTATTTTTGCGGTGGCAAATTTATACATCACAAGGGTGTTCGCGTGTGTGTGTACGTATCCCAGGAGGGGGTGTTTTTTGGGGGCGGTGGCGGGTGAGTGTGTCAAGTTCCATTGAGGCGAAATGCTTCTGCTGCAGCGTCAGCGTAAAATTGCAGTCGTTTTGCGGATACGGATACGGATACACAGATACAGATACAGATACGGGCTCACAGATACACAAACACAACAAGCACGCGAAGCCTGCCAACGTTTTTCCGGACGCACTTGGAAATTTGTCAACACCCTGCGCCAGGATTCATCCAGTATTTAGGCCACACACTCACTTGGTCTTGGTCTTTGACTCGGACTCATCGTAGCACCATATTGATTGCAGCAAATACACAAATATTTGTTGTGTGATTTTCTGCAGCTCCTCCTTAGCTAGGAATCGCCGATGCGCGACTCCGGCCGTAGTCCTTAGTCCCTGCTGGCGGAACGGATAATACGAGCGCACACGGGTACGAGTCCCAGCTCCTCCGACGACCACGGGGCGAATGACGACGACGCAACGACCCGCTGCCCAAAGCCGATGTGAGATTTTTTACACTCTCATCGTCGGAGCAGCAGCAGCAACCAGTGCACTGAGAACAATAAGATTAAAGATAATTTAATTATAATTACTATTTATATTTACTACCAATATTTTTTAGTTAATTAGGAATGAGGATGTTGCTATCTTATTAAAAAAAAAGTGGCTTAAAGTGTGCAATAAAATAATTTAATGCTTGGTTAAAATTAAAGATATAAACGGATAGTTCCTAAATATTTTGTTACTTATATTTTGTCAATATTTTGTTTGGAATTAGAATTATTATTAGCTACCAAAGGTAATATTAATGGGTTTTAATAAATGCTTTATTAGTTATTGTTTTTTGGCGACCTTTATAATGCTTAGAATATTTTGTTCAGCTGGCTCGAGGTCAAGTTCTTTTCACCAAATTAAACCAGTGTTTTTATTTTTGTTTTATTCCAATAAGTTTTGGTTGCTCCCCGGCAACCGTCTTCAGGTCCATTTTTGAACATGTCTGCTCAGTCCGACGTGGAGTTTTTGATAACATCAATTTAGCAATATCTCCCCCTTAGTAAAAAATGGTTCAAGCTTGTTTTGACTGACCCACTGATGACCATTGATGATTACGTAATTCCTATGGGCGGAACCCAAGGACACGATGGCCAGCCTCGCCCCGAAAATCAGGAAGAGAAGAAGCGATAAAAATTCAAATTCGAGTGATACAGGCAATGTATCGATGTTTCGTGTGATATCATCGTTGGTCGGGACGACGTTTTTTTTTGCGAGTGCAGCAGCAACAGCTACACACAGGCGAGGCGGCACGACACTCGTGCTGCACTCTTTGTGTGCGGTGCCCAAAAGTATGCAATGTTTATTTGCCAATTGTCAGTCGCACAGTTTGGCACTCACTGAGCCTGCGCACTTTGCAAGCATTTTCAGCACGTGCTGCGCCGCTATTTTGCACGCTCTCTCCCTCTCCCCACTCTTCCTCCCTCTCTTATCGTCATTTCCCCATCGGAACGCACTCCACACACACTTGTTGGTTCCGTACGCTTGGGTGTGTGTATGGAGGGTGGGCGGTATTTTCGCCAAGTGCCTGCCGGAAAATTATAGCAAGGTGCCGCTGCTTATCCGCAGGCAAGGTCGTTCGCCAAAAATATAAATAAAACACAAAAACAAAAGGAAAAACCGAAAAGTAAACAAAGGAAAGGGAAGTATGGTAATAAAATTATGCATTTTAGTAGGTAATGTCATTGTGCGTAATGTATAGTTTTTTGACACTATCTTTATTGAAAGAAATAAATTTTAGACTTAAATATATAATATATAAACGGAATTCGGAACTATATTTTCTGTTAAACATTAATAACATGAGAGTTTATAATGTTTAAATACTATTATTATACCAAAACTATGTTTTCTTTTTGTGAAATATGAAAATAACATAATATACTTTGGCACTAATAAATTGAAAATATAAATAATATACTAGAACCCGAAAATAAATGCCAGGTCCCCTAACACGACCGAAGAACTGACCGCAAAAGATTAAGAAAATGTGCCATTACTATATATTATAGGGATTTATGGTTAGCTGACAAGCACAGATGGAATTTCAGCGTTTGAATATTTTTCGAACCCGAAATTCCCACCTCTGTTGTTTGGGAAAATATAAGCAATTGACTCAATTGACTAAATTATGTGTTATTTTTTGATTATAATAGCTAAGATTCTTACATTTTGTATTTAGAATTCTCACCACATTTTATTTCAGTACGATAATTGAATAAATTATGTAAAGAAATCCAAATGAAAGTTTAAAAATTGCTTAAGTAAAATAAAATATACAACACAATTCAAATTTTAACAAGGTTTTATTCTTCACATAGATTTTGATAATGATTTTCAGGATTATGTGCTATTTGATATCTATTAAAACAAAAAAAATAAATAAATAAACAAGAAGACATTTTTATACCCTTGCATTTTGCAATATGATCAATAACAAATTATACAATATTTTTCCTTTTGGAAAACTTGTCCGTGCTAGCTTTAACAATTTAAAATTTTTTAAAATTAAAAGTGTCATATTTTGAGAATTCTTATGATACTAAAATCATATAAAATGAAATAAACATAATTGCAAAGTGTATTGTTAATAAATTAGGATTTTAATGGTGAATCAGAATTAATGGTGACCTTCGGCAATCAATTGTTTTTTGGGCATCTAATACTCAGACTTGAAATATTCACTTTCTTTGAATCGATAAATGTTTATATTTTCATATGATATATATTTTTTAAACAAATCTTAAAATACAAAAGAAAGTCCACAAAGCGTAAATTTGAATAGGGTCCGTTTTTTGTGTTAGTTATTATCCGGTTAATAAATCTATATGCCGAGTTTATAAATTATAATTTTTGTGAATTTTGATAATTTTAATAATGTAATCCCTTATTAAATTGTTAAAAAAAATTGAGTAAATTTTTTTAACGGACATAGCTAGATCGACTTGGCTTAAACGCTGACCAAGAATATTTTTAGAATAATAATACTCCTTCCATTCAGACTTGATGCTTTATCAAAAAACATAAATCAAACAAAAGAAATACAGTCGGATTTCCGCATGTGCGATTCCATATTTCTAATCAATTTAAATTTAGCCAATGTCTTCAATTGATTATTGAATATTTATGGCCGCAATATAGAATTAAATCTGACTTATCTTAAAACTTTTTAATGGGCGTGGCACTTTGCACTTGGTTTTGATATTGTATACACATCCCATTTGTATTGTAAATATTTAAATCTAATCAAGTATCAAGAGATAGTCTCAACAAGAAGTCGTAAATCTTGGAAAAGAATAATAATCAGGTTCAAAATACTCATACGCATGTTTTACTTTTCATGTTCTAATTATAAATCGGAGCCTTGGGATTTGGATGGGTTACAAAGAAGTGTAAATACTTGTAGATATTTACCCTATAGTTTCATTGGAAAATAAATTAGTTTCATTCCAAGAGTAATATACAGAAATACACACAGACTTCATTTTATAGGTAAATTTATCTTAACATAAATTTAATTTTTCTTTATTAAGTTTAAGTAAAGTTAAGCTCCATATTCAAAGTATTTTGCTTAGATTACATATTAAAATTCGATAGACCTTTCTATTAATTTAATTTAATTTGAAGTAAATTTGGTTGTTCAACTGTTTATTTTCTTTCTATGTAAAGCTTAAGCAGAATTAAATTTTTATTGCTATCACTATCTTCCAGTTTTCCAAGTAACACTCCACCGTCTCCTCTTGACCTGACTCCATTCATTAGCTGCTCCAGAGTCAAGAGTAACAGCCATGACTGTGGCTTGATTAGTCAGTCCAGAAGTTGTCCAATATATTAGAGCGTTTAGGCTTATCGGCCACTTGTCCAGACGGTCAATGATTATATATGACCCACTCTGGCTCGGCCCGCTCTATGCGGGTATAAGTACGCCGGAGTCGTCCGCCGATACCACAAGTTGTTCAAGCAACATGAAACTGTTCGTAGCTATCCTGGCTCTGGCCGTGTCTTCGGCCTCTGGTGCCGCCATGCCCCGTGCCACCGGTTCCGTCCAAAAGGCGGTCCATACCAAGGACATGCAGGGTCGTATTACCAACGGCTACCCGGCTGAGGAGGGCAAGGCCCCCTACACCGTCGGCCTGGGCTTCAGCGGCGGCTGGTGGTGCGGTGGCTCCATCATCGCCCACGACTGGGTCCTCACCGCCGAGCACTGCATCGGAGATGCTGAGTCCGTGACGGTGTATTTCGGCGCCACCTGGCGCACCAACGCCCAGTTCACCCACTGGGTTGGAAACGGAAACTTCATCAAGCACGGCAATGCCGACATCGCCCTGATCCGCATCCCGCACGTGGACTTCTGGCACATGGTCAACAAGGTGGAGCTGCCCAGCTACAACGATCGCTACAACGACTACAACGAGTGGTGGGCCGTGGCCTGCGGCTGGGGCGGCACCTACGACGGCAGCCCGCTGCCCGACTACATGCAGTGCGTGGACCTGCAGATCATGCACAACTCCGAGTGCGCCGGCTACTACGGATCCGGCACCGTCGGCGACAACATCATCTGCGTGCGCACTCCCGACGGCAAGTCCACCTGCGGCGGCGACTCCGGCGGCCCCCTGGTCACCCATGACGGCACCAAGCTTGTGGGAGTCACCAACTTTGGCTCAGTTGCCGGCTGCCAGTCGGGCGCACCTGCTGGCTTCCAGCGCGTCACCTATCACTTGGACTGGATCCGCGACCACACCGGAATTGCCTACTACTGAATATTGACAGATGATTGAATAAATTATATTTGAAGCGCAATGTTTTTCTGTTTTATTGTACCCTTGCAGGGTATTATGATTTCAGTCAGAAGTTTGCAACGCAGTGAAGGAGACATTTCCGACCCTATAAAGTATATATATTCTTGATCAGCATCAAGCTCAGCCGAGTCGATCTAGCCATGTCCGTCCGTCTGTCCGTCTGTCCGATTATACGCAAACTAGTCCCTCTGGGTTTAAGTTATCTGAAGAAACTTTGCAGATAGTCTTCTATATGCTCTCACTGCTATATAAGTCGGAGCGGGCCGGATCGGACGACTATATCTTATAGCTGCCATAGGAAAATTCGGTAAATTTTCAGAAAACAAATTATTACTTGTCCGATTTTCAACATATTTTCATATGATATAACTTAAGACATTCCGATTTTATATTACTCTAGAATTTCGGTTTTAATTTGATCAAAATCGGACTACTACATCATATAGCTGACATAGGAATTTTACGTATACGCAATGTTAAGCCAAATATTTATATGTATTAATGTTGTATACAATTCCTGTTAGTTTTACTTTCCATTTGATAACATTTTATTAATTCATAATGATCCAATTATCAACTGCAAGGGTTTACAAACTTCGGGGTGCCGAAGTTAGCTTTCTTTCTTGTTTGTTTTGTTTTATAAAAATAGTAAAAATTTTAGAACGCTTTTATAGACAGCATTAATCAAAGCAAAAATTAATAAATTTCTTCACTCACTAAGAGCGCAGAGAGTAGCAAAAGAAGTGGATAAATCTAAAGACATCTCTCTGTATTAGGCATTCGCTGACAATTTAAACGGATAAGTGTTCCTTATTTTAAATATTGTTAGGCTATCAATTCTATTAATTTTATATCGTTCCTATTGTAGCTACACGATGAAATGAGACTAAATGTTAGAAGTTATAAGTTTGTTCCTATTAATTTTCCAATTGTTTCTATTACAGATAGGAATTTACAAGAATATATCTGAGATTAAGTAAATCCAGAATGGAAAATGACGAAATTATAATTTTCTTTCTGTTTAGTAGGGGGGCGATCCTTCCGCTGACGATCCTTGAAGGAGTTGGACGAAAGGTTCCAACGACGCAAAACCAGGAGGGGAAACAAAACCCAGAAGAAAAAAAGTCGGGGGCGTCGTGAGGAACGTCAAACCGCTTTATTCGGCTGCATACATGTAACTAACTTAAACTAAGCATAAGACCACGCTCCCGCCCGCTTTACTCCGCTAAAGCGAGAGCGGGAGATCGGCAGCGTCCGACCGTAGAGTTCGGTTCCGAACACGAGGGCAGCGGTCCAGAGCGCGGAAGCTGCGAGATGGGACGAGAGCGGCCGGCTTGTCCGAGAAAGGTGCCGAGGAGCGGCGTCGGAGTGCCGCGAAGCGGCGGAAGAGTGTCGAGCTTGATGAGACGCGGGGAGCGGGCGATCGTTAATGAGCTCGACCGACAGTGCGCGGAGGCCCGACAGACGGGAGCGCAAGAGCGGTCGAGTTTTCGGAAGCTCGGTGGGCAGAGGGCGACACTGAGGGCCTTCCAACCTGAACACTTTCTTTTAACTATCCGATCCCTCATGACAGCGATTTGTTAAGGTGGCTCCCCTCACAAAAATACAACATTTTGCGCTTGAAATATAATTTATTTAATCATTTGTCGAGGTTTAGTAGTAGGCAACTCCGGTGTGGTCGCGGATCCAGTCCAGGTGGTAGGTCACGCGCTGGAAGCCAGCGGGATGACCAGCCTGGCAGCCGGAACCAGACACCCAGTTGGTGACTCCCACAAGCTTGCCGCCGTCATGGGTGACCAGGGGGCCGCCGGAGTCTCCGCCGCAGGTTCCCCTGCCGTTCTCGACGCGGATGCAGATGATGTTGTCGCCAACGGTGCCGGTGCCGTAGTAGCTGGCGCACTCGGAGTTGTGGATGATCTGGACATCGGCGCACTGGAGCCAGTCAGGCAGCGGGCTGCCGTCGTAGGTGCCGCCCCAGCCGCAGGCCACAGCCCACCACTCGTTGTAGTCGTTGTAGCGATCGTTGTAGCTGGGCAGCTCCACCTTGTTGACCATGTGCCAGAAGTCCACGTGCGGGATGCGGATCAGGGCGATGTCGGCGTTGCTGTGCTTGATGAAGTTTCCGTTTCCAACCCAGTGGGTGTACTGGGCGTTGGTGCGCCAGGTGGCACCGAAGTACACGGTCACGGAGTCGGCGTTTCCGATGCAGTGCTCCGCGGTGAGGACCCAGTCGTGGGCGATGATGGAGCCACCGCACCACCAGCCGCCGCTGAAGCCCAGGCCGACGGTGTAGGGGGCCTTGCCCTCCTCAGCCGGGTAGCCGTTGGTGATGCGGCCCTCGATCTTAGACACCTTGGGCAGGTCCTTGGGGTGGACCACGCTGTTGATAGCGGAGGCGGAGGCCGAGGCCACGGCCAGAGCTAGGAAAGCTACGAACAGTTTCATGTTGCTGGAACAACTTGGTTTGCAGGGGCTGGCGTTGGCGCTTTTATACCCGCTGCTATCACGATCGTAAAACTCTGTTTTGATAATTGCCGAGATAATTATGAAAGTGAAATACTAAATCAAAGTTCTCTAATCACAAGTACCTGTTTCCTATGCATATTTGTTTGTCCGATTAGCCGGGACCTACATTTCGATCGAGGAAGTTAATATCACGTATACGCCTCTTTATCCAAGGCACTTAGAGGGTAGGAGGAATTTAAAACTTGAAGCCTACCAAAAATGTAACAGGCGAAAAACTATATATACATTATTATAAAATATATCAAATATAGAGGTAATGCATACATATAATACTTGATCACCAGGTGATACCAGTCCCTGCCAGTTATCTTTCCAGATGAGACATCAAATCTTAGGGAATGTGAGAGCTAAAGGCACCAAATTGGGCAAACATATTTGTTAGGTTTGGATGCGGTTAAAGTTTGTTCCAAAATACATTTTAAATAGGTTCTTGAGTGCAATTCGATGATAATCAGGAGAGCTATAAGACAATAAAGCAACTACGGAATCTTCTAATTACAATATTTTTCTTATTAGCCCTTTTCTCGAATGGTTAATGGAATCATGGGCTTAAATTGCAACGAGGTAATTATGTTTTTTAAAGTTTTAATATTTTTTTAAATTTACAGCCTCTTAAAGCATTTTAGAGTTAATCGAACAAATCTTTTTAAACAGATCCTCTAGTGTATTTTTTTAATGCCCATTTTTTTGGGCACATCCTACTCTAGCTCCCTTCGTACCTCCTAACTTAATCAATATTCCCGAGCTTGTTTTGCCTTTATATTTGAGAAATTTTCGCCCAAAAGAATGCAATATATTTATGATTTCCTCACTTTACAGTTTTAAGACCAGGAATAGTCTTGAAATCACTGGATATAATAAAGTGTTCGAAATTCAGATATTAACCGTTTTTTATAAGCTTTATTTTGAAAAACTTTCAAAGTATTATAAAATTTAGTAACTTTTATTTATAACTTTAGCTAGATAATTAATTCAACAGCTCCTGCTTATTTCTCAGCCCACAAAACCAAAATAAACCCACTCCAGTAATTACACTCTTCTATTATTTTTTCAATAGTTTTCTAAAAATAGATTTTTTATTGTCATTTCATTCGTTGTTTTTTGTTGTTACCTTTTTTTAGTTTTACCGTGATGCGTCTTGACTTTGAGAAAAGTGTGTGAGTGCCACTCACACGTACATACAATCAATAAACTATATGGGGATATATGATCTGCTTGCGCTACGTTAGCTTTAGATACCCTACGTTCATAGGCATTTTCGTTTATCATGTACATCGAACACGTTTACTCTTATTTACAAAATATTTATCGATAAAAATGCATCATTTCATGGTTTTCTTTTTTCGTCGTATGTTTCCTTGAATAAATTAGAAAATTTCATAAAACTAGGCTAGATGGAGAAATCTTCCCTTCGAGTGTGTGTGTGTTGTTGTTCATTTTGGGTGATGTTTGGGGGATAAATAAATAGTTTTTGATGGGCCGGATGAGTAGAATAAATAGTCGAAATGGGGGCGAGAGTGTGGGTGTGTTTTTGCGGGGTGTGTGTAGTTTTAGTGTGTGTTTACATGTGCTTTAGGGATGCGCCCAGTGGCGCAATTGACAAACATCACTGGCTCAAAGGGGAGGAACCGGAAGTCCCTCCCCCTTGCTAGCAAGGTGGCAATTGGGCGTGGCGTGGGCGCAGCTAAGGTCATAATAAATAAATAAATAAATGTGTAAATATCCACTTAAATGCTAGGCAAAAATCGTGTTTCAATGCGTCTGGGTATATAGGCGATAGTGCTGCGAGTGTGTTGGATTTGGATGTGGAATTTGGAATGTCGGAAGACAGTGGTTGTTGGCAAAAGCTCGGTCAGTCGCTGACCGGAAGTCCCCACGGGGGGTCAGGGTACCTCCACATCTCCAAGGATCCTCTCTACCACAGCGGCATGGGGCGCTGCCGGGCCAGGAAGGCGGGCAGGCTAGCGGTTGTCGGGGCGGGACAACCTAAAGAACGAAGAGAACATGCAAGTTAGTAATAATATTCTCCATTTCCCCTCTCCCACAGCTACTTACGGCACACGGCGCAGGTCTGCTCGTCGGTACCATCGCCGCAGCCATCCCGTCCGGAGCAGACGATGGCCGTGGAGCGGCACAGGCCGTTGCTGCAGCGGTGCGGGCAGTAGGCATCCGCCTCTCGCCTTCCGCCCAGCAGGCCTCCGGCCTCGATCAGGCGCATGAAGAGATTGGGCACGGACCGGGAGCCGCACAGGTGCGGCGGCTCGTCGCTGCCGTCCTTGCAGGACACGATGGCATTGCAGTACTCGTACTCCGGCAGGCACTCGCCGCTGCCGCAGCGGAAGGTGTGCTCCGGACAGGCGTTGCCTCCCCGGTGGCTGCCATCACAGCCCAGCTCGTCCTCGCCGTGCGGACACTGGCGCCGGCCGTCGCAGAGCGCCGCCCGCGAGATGCAGCGGCCGCTGCGCTGGCAGCGGAACGACTCCGCCGGACAGCTCTGGTTCAGGCGGGCATTGTGGGTGCACTCCTCGTCGGAGGCGTCATTGCAATCGGCGCGGCCGTCGCAGACGAAGAACCACGAGATGCAAACGCCGCTGGAACGGCACTGGAAGGGGGGGAATTATAAAAATTATTTCTCTTTCTGGAATCCTGAAGACTGGAGCACTCACCTGGAAGGTTCCAGGACTGCATCCGGTTCTCTCGGCGCCGCATTGTTGTTCCTCTCCGCTGGAGGAGCAGTCGCACACTCCACGTCCATTGCAAACGGTGTGGGGATCGGCCAGCTGGCACTGACGATCGCTGCTGCAGGCCAAGCCCAGGGAGACTGCCTCCAGACCCAGATCCACGCGCTTGCGCAGCTCCGAACCGGGTTTGCTGACAGGAGGAGCTACGGAAGCCGGGGACACGGGTTCCGGGGTGGGCTCATCGGCGGCGGTCATAAGGGGCATCAAAGTGGTCACCACGGGAGCGGCGGGTTCCATGAGGGTCACGCGGCTGGCCAGGCCCAGCATGGTCTGGGTGGTGATCTCCACAATGTCGGCGGGATTTGGAGTGGCTTCCTCATGGGCAACGTTATGGACGACAGGCTCCTCCTCAATGTGATTGGTGTCCAGCTCCTGGAGGCCATCGATGGTGGTGGTGGATTCCAAGATCAGGTTATCGGATTCCAGCTCATTCACTCGGATGGGAACGGAGTGATCGATGAGGTCGAAGGGCAGTTCCTCGGGCGACAGAGTGCGCTCCTCCTCGGGCTCGGACTCCAGCTCCAGCTGCTTCTCAGTGGTGGCTTCCGTTTGAGATTCGGCTTCGGTTTCCTCCTGCTTGGCTGGATCAGCTTCTCCCTCATCCTGCTGGGGTTCCTCCTTGATAGCCTCTTCCTCTGTTTTCGACTCCTCCTCCTTCTCAGCAGGAGAGCTCTGCTCGGAAGCGGCAGTCACCTGCTCCTCTTCCTCGGCTTCCTCGTCGTTAGCTGCCTCGGCGAACAGATCCGGAATGGCGGGCACTGGCTCCTCTGACTGTGGCACTTGCTCCACATGGTCGTGGGTTTCGTCAGCTTCGGCCACGAGATCGGAAACGGCGGCATGGGGCTGCTCCTCCTCGTTCTCTGAGTTGGCCTCCACCATGGGCACTGTCTGGGCGGGCTGCTGGCCAAATGGAACCGGTGGCACGGTGCTGTCGCCCTCCAGCATCAGATCGCTGAGAATGTCGGCGATGCTCTCGCTCTCATGGAAGTTCTGGGGATGCTCCTGGTCCAGCTCGTCACTCACAATGGCACTGGGTGCCTCCGACAGCTCAGGGGCCACTGTGGACTCTGCTTCCTCAGCTTCCTGCTCAGGGGCCGCAGTGGTTTCTTCTTGCTGGGCAATCTCCTGGAGGTGTTCGATGCTGGTGTAGTCTAGCTCGGGCTTGCTGGGCTCCTCCTCGTCTGCAGCCGCTGCTTCAGGAGCAGCTGGTGTTTCCTCCTGGGCCTTAACGGGTAAGGATTCCTCTGCAGGCTCCTCTGAGTGCTCCTCCGCTGGCTCTGGAATAACCTCTTCCTGGGCAATCGGTTCGGCCCCCTGGATTATGTTGTCATTCTCATTCTTCTCGACCTCCACTTCATCCAGCTGGGGCTTGATCTCCTCCTGAGTCTGGTCACTTTCACTGGCCTCGGTTTCAGGTTCGGCTTCGGGCACAATCTCCGTCTGCGTGGATTCCTCAGTGGCTTCCGGCTCGATATCAGCATCGCTCTTAATTGGCTGCTCTGGCTTACCTTGATCGGTATCCACCTGCGACACCTCATCATTAGCGGGCTCTGTTTCTGGCTCTTGGATCCTCTCGGTTACTAGTGCCTGCTCCTCCTCCTCCCCGATCTCCGCATCTGTGGCCGTCTCTGGCTCGGGCAACGCCTCTGCCTGGGGCTCAGCAATTGCTTCCGACACTTCGGGCGTTTTAATTGCATTTGCATTTTCCTCATCGGCCTCGGGCTCATGCTCCTCCACCTCCTCCTCTTGGGGCAGGGGCAGCTCGGTGGTGATCTCTAATTCTGGTTCTGGTTCCGCTTCTGCCTCTGGCCGCTCTGTGGTCAGCTCTGGCTCTGCTTCTGCCTCCTCCAGTGGCGCCAATTCATCATCATTTGTTGGGTATGTCAATTGTTCGTGCTCCGCTTCGGTGATTGCCTCCACCTCCTGCTCCGTCCCCGCCTCTGCCTCTGCCTCAGTGTCGATGTCTTGGACTGGTTTCTCTGTTGTGGCTTCATCTGCATCTTGATGGACTTCTTCTGCCACCTGCTCGGGCTGGCTCTCCTCCTCGTGCTGCTGCCCCTCCTCCTCCTGCTCGGCCGGCTCGGTGACTTGGTCTTGATTTAATTGATTGGCTTCATTTAAATCATCCTCGCCACTTGTCGGCTTGATGTCGGCGCTTTGTTCCGCCTGATCGGCCTCAGGTACAGATCCAGATTCAGCTTCAGCTCCAGATTCAGCTCCCGACTCCATCTCTGGCCGCTGACTGCCTTCGGTGGCCAGCGACAGCTCCACTTCTGCGGCTTCGGTCGGACTTGCTTCTGCTTCCGCTACTTCTTTTTCCATTTCGGTTTCTGGCTCCTCTGGTTTTCCCACCTCGACTTGGCTTTCACTCTCCATCTGCACCGGGGCTGGCTCGCTGACGACCGTCGGCTCCTCCCGCTTGGGTGGCTGCTCCTCGTCGTGGTGGGCCACAGCCACTTCCAGCTCATGATCCCCCGAGGCCAGATGCTCCTCCTCTTGCTCCACCTCGTTGTCGTCAGCAGCCTTCGTCACACTTTCGGTTTCAGGTGCAGCATTAACTGGGATCAGTTCCTCGTCGGCCACCGTCTGGGCTGTCTCCGGCTCTGTCTCCTCCTCGAGTAGCTGCGTCTGGACCGGGGGTTCGCTGGTGCTGGCCTCAGCATCAGCCTCGCTCTCGGCATCGATGGGCACCACCTCCTCATTAGTCTGCGGCACCTCCGCCTCCTCTTCCTCTTTCTCCGGCTCGGCTTCGTAATCGAATTTCATGGTGTCGTCGATGGGCGATGAGGCAATCTCCTGATTACCCGAGGCCTCCTCCTCCTCGGCTTCTGTTGGGACAATCTCCTGGTGTTCCTGGTGCTCGGGCTGCTCACCCGTTAGTTCCGGCTTATGGCTGTCGTGTTCTTCTGCGTACTCCTCGTCAATCTTGTAGGGATAGTCTTCGGTGGGCCCAGCCTCGGTCTCTTGTTCGGCAGCCATGGCATTCTCAGTGGGCACATCGGCAGGTGTCAGCAGCTGCTGAACGCCAGTGGTGGCATCTTGGGAGATCTGGGTGAGTTCTGGCTCCTTTGGTGGAGCTGCGGCCTCCTCATGGTGATGCTGGTTCTGCTGCTGTTGTTCCTCCTGGTTCTGCTGCTGTGTCAGTTCGGTTTCCTCATGGGCCATGTCAACAGCCTCCAGTTTCTCTCCGTTGTCCACCTCGGCAACCTCGGGTCTCAGCTTGGTGGACTGACCATCGTCCTCCTCCAGGGATTGTTCCTCTACGCTGGCGGGCAGCTCATCCTCCAGCAGAATGGGAGCAGCCGTTGTGGTTGTCGTGGTTGTCGTTGTCGTCGTCGTCGACGGGGTGGTCCTTCTTGTGGTCGTTGTGGGAGCAGGTGTTGTGGTCGTTGTCGTAGTGCTCGTAGTGGTTTTCCTTGTAGTGCTCGTGCTAACTGGTTGCTCCACCTTCTCAATGGCCTGTTCCTCCTCCTGCTGATCCGCCGCCGGGGCCACGCAAAGACCACCGATCATCTTGGCGGGACTTGTGCACTGGCAGCGCCCGAAGAGATTGGGGATGAGGAAGTCGCAGTGGGTGCGGGTGTCGAACATTTGGCAGTGGGCGTGGCTGTAGCAAACGGCGCCAGGATGGGCAGCTGTGGGAAACGGAGAGAGAGAGAGGAGGTTGAGAAACTGCGGAAAATTCTCGTGAGATCTTTGCCTGCTCCGGATCGAGTGAGTTTGTGTATGTTTTGAGCCGTGTTATTAAGCTAACCGTAAACCGTAAACCGAACTGCAAGCACCAAATGCATATTAAAAACTCATCATCATCATCATGAGGAGCCACACCAGAACATGGAGGAGAACAAGAACCACATCAGAGCATTAGCCCGCCTTCGACAAGCCTAATAACCGTCAATAAAGTCAACTGCAACTGCATCAACCTCAACGCATCGTGGCCAAAAGAGAATCCCAAAGAGACGAGAATCCGTGCAGAGAGCAAAAATAAATATGGCAAAACGGGACGTACTTTGAGATGTATTAATGGATACCAAATACAAAATCTTCTCCAAATTACAGGTGTTTTTAATTAAAATTTCTCCTCCTAAACTCTTGCTTTCATAAAAGTCATATATGATTTATCAATATTATGTGGATTCTATCTAGGAAAAATAGGTAAATGTTCAAGAATTTAAGAATCCTAAGTAATCGCTTGATTTATTTTCCTGTGTACGACTATGATACTCGTAGAAGGGGAACAGATGGGAACCAGAAGATGACGCTGAAACGTCGTCGGTGACGTCGCCCATTCCCATTACCGTTCCTCATCAGCATTCCACTCGCCGATAACTGGCTGGAAGAGCTTGGTGACTACGACCACGAATGCAACTGCAAGCCAAGACTGAGCCGAGCCACCTGCGTGTCTGCCACTGTCCTCCTCTGGAATCTCAGCTCTGACCCACTTTCCGGACTGCCGCTCCAACTTGTTTTCACTTGTTTCGTTTTTGGCTTTGCCAGCAAGCAGCAACTTGCAACAGGCAGCAGGCAGCAGGCAACTTGCCACTAGGAACTCGCAACTTGCAACTTGCATTTCACTGAACAAGGCTGCCGCCGCCGCTGCCACCTGCAGTTGCCCTTTGGGCAGTGTCTGGCCACGAGATCCATTCCCATTTGGCGATCATAAATCGGTATGCGAATATATACCCTTCATCCTGGCCCAAGTGGAAAAGTTCGTTTTCTCGCGGGAATTTCGGCCACGGACAGATCCCAAAGTCCCCAAAGAGCCTTCTGTCGGCATTTCACAAAAGGCGCTCCATTGGCCATTGGGGAACCGGTCGATCGGTGGAGTTCGTGGCACATGAAAGGCAAACGGCCAGGCCAGCACGGCGTATACTTAACGAATGCACCGCCTGACACTGACACTGAACGACGTCGGCCAAAGCCCATTCCAAATGCGAGTAGCTCGGACGTGTCTTGCCGCAGCATTGTGGCACCAATATGGAGTCAACGCGGAGCAGGAAGAACCGCACGATTAGGGATTCCAAAGGCTTGGCCTCATCTTTCACTTTTATGTAACAGCTTTAGCGGGGGCACAGGGTGGGAAGATATTACTTAGTGGAGAACTTAGGGAGTTCTTTAATTGATATAAATATTTTCGAGATACAAATAGTATCTCAGGATACCAAACAATATTTTTAAACATTCTCAACCAATTTTATGTGGGCTTCAGAATATTTATGTTTTAAAGTTCTGTCAAAATAGATAGATAAAAAATTAGGTTTGGTTTATTTAAGTCTAAGACATCATGTATGTATTTTCAGTTCGGTGTGAGAACCTCTCAAAACCTAGGACATATTAATGGCTTTCATGTTGTAAACAATTTTGTTTCCTATTTTAAGTCATATGATAAAGTATTTCGGTTTCTTTTCCTATTCCGCCGATATATAAATCAAATTTCTCTCTGTGCATTAACATTGTTTTCCCAACATGGGGCTTGGGACGACGCCTCTGATCGATGTGGCTGCCTGGGGGCAATGCCAATGCCACGGCCACTTAGCGTTGTTGCCGGTGCGACAGGTTGCATGCGAATCGCTGCACGACTGCCACTGCTAACCTAACCCACTTCGATTACGGCCAGAGCTGCTCCGATCTCCGAGAGATCACCGGCGCGATACCCAGCGAACTGCGAGCTGCGAGAGCGACGCGTGTGAAAATTGCTGTGTGGATCGGCGGGGAGCTGGCATCATAAACAATAATTTGCATCGAAATCAGCATAAATTAAATCGCAGCTTCCTCTGCGGGCGCTGTCTTTGTTCAGGTCGCCGCCGCCGAAGCCGCGCCGGGGCCGGAATCGCAAATAGCAAATCGCAAAACTGTGTCAACTGCCTGCCTCACGCACAGCCACAGATACAGATACCAATGCGAGATACTAGCTACGAGATACGAGATGTATCCATCTGCGGCAGCATTCCTGCGGCTATAATAAGTCTATTTATGCCGCCGACTTTCATTATGTGAAATAACCCGGGGACGCTTTAATTAATTGAAACCATTTGCATTTGGTGGAAATGGTAAGTTGTCTTTTATTTTCCGGAAGTTGACCGAAAGCGACGGGGCGCTACTTCTGCCACTAGTTTTCGGTGTGTGTGTTTTGGCCGTTCCACATAATTTGCATGCAATTTGGCATTTGGCGCAATTTTGTTTGAAATGGCCATTCAAGAAGCATTTTTTCATATATTTTTATTTCGTTTTGGTTTTGTTTTTGCTCGTCTGTAGCCGCAAATTAACACAGTTTGACTTTGACTGGCTGCCTTTGTGGGTCATGCGAAATGAAATGGAATTTTCGGCGGTTTTCGGCAGTTTTTGTTCGCTTTGGGTCTTTCTCTCTTTCCATTTTTATAGTATTTTTGGTGCAAGGTGTCGCAATGGAAAGTATTTTCCCTGTTTTTCTGGCCTGCGAAGGTGTTGAGGCTGCACGAAAGTGAGCTGACTTTGCAGAGGAGAGTGACTAGGAGGTTTTCTACTGCTTCTCAGGCTCTGCTACTGGCTCTGCCTTATATAATGAGAGTCAGCAGGGATTCCGCAGAGAAAAAGTTAATGAAATACACGGAAAGGTGTTTGAAGAATCTCTATCCCTATTAGGAGTTAATGTGGTTTCCCTAGATATTTGTAGAACTGTTTTGTAGGCATTTTATAGAAATTATAACATACAGTTTTCGAAGATATTAAATCGACATTTTTAAAAGCATTTCAAAAGAAAATTTAATTCTCTAAAATAACAAAATTATTATAGATTTCTAAACCTTTTAATTTACTGATTTCTATACTTACTGAATCATTAAAACGTAAAGTTAATTCATTCAGTTTTAGTAAACTTTAAAAATATATTTCCTATTTAATTTAAGGAAATGTCTTAAGCTTTATTGTTTTATCTGAATCATGGCTAATGTTGAGCTCTCAATAATCAATAATTAATATATAATTCTACTTGAATTCAAAAAAACATTCAGTCTTTGACACAGTTTGTAACTTGTAACTTAACAAAATTCTGATTACAAATATATAATCTAAATGAAAAAATAATACAGATTTTAAACTAAACTGGGAACAAACTTCAAGTTATATCTTGAGCTAATTTTGTATCTCAATTTTCTCTCTCGTTCTTTTAAGTACTCTGACGCTGTATCTTTTCTCTAAGTGCACCTGTGTGATCGCCGACGTCAGATCGGCTCACTTTTCCTGCAACTTTGTATGCAGAAGATCTCGATCATGCGAGACAGTGGCTCAGGTTCCACTGTTCGGTCGGTTAGTCCGGGGCTATCTGTTTGTTCATTATCTGAGCGAGTATATATATAATTTAGCATATGTATTTGGCATACTTTTCAGCTCTGCAGGCCGGGAGAAACGGGGAGAGTGGAGTAGACCAGGCCGAAGAGCCGAATGCATAACTCATAAAGATGGGAGGAAGTGCTCATTGTTGCTGGATTGCCGGACTGCTGGATGGCTGGAGGTGGGCTCGTTAAACAGCCACAAAAACGAGCAAGTTAAGAGCCAATCCCGGAATGGGCTTGGGCCTGGGTTAAGGTGCATGGGAAACTGGAACAAGTGGCCAAGAGCTGAGCGCCGAGCGCCAAGAGCTGGAGAGCTGGAGAGCTGGAGAGCTGGAGAGCGCGGAGAGCGAAAAAGCCAAATGGAAAGCCTGACAAGCTCACAAAATCTGGCACACCACTTGCTTCACTTGACCCGCGACTCAGATGGAGATGGAGGAGCAGCCGGCAGGGAGATGGCGATAGGATGAAGTGAATGGCCAATCCCAAATGTGTGCAACATTTTTGTCAACTGCAACTTTGGCCTTACTCTCTCTGTGTGAGAACTAATTGGGCTTTCCTGGACTTTCTTCCTTTGCTAATCAGTGCAATTTAATTACGAGGAGAGGAGGCAATTAGCCATGTAAAGTAGGCACCGCCGGGCGATAGCCATCGAAGGGGCTAAGCCAGGATATTCCCATATAGTCTCGTCTTGTCTCTCTAATGGTGAAAGGTTCCTCTTTCTTTTATTGTGTGTTTCGGTGAAAGTATCTCTCATAAATGAGCGCGGGCTCACCTGGCCGCTGTGGCCTCAAATTACGCTTAATTAAATACGAGAGCTCACTCTCAGCTCGGCCAGCAGCAGCCGCAGCAGTAGCAGCAGCTGTCCTGCCCATATATATTGGTTCTTATGCCATATAATTAAGTCGCCAGGGTCTGCAGAGCCACATCAGGTGAACGGCAATGACACGAACTGCTCCGCGATCGTGCCCCAGTGGGGAGGAGTGGGGAGAGCCATGGCCCCTCGATTCTAGTCAACATTCTAATCAGATTAACGCCACTTGGCGCCAATGTGCCAAAGGGAAGTGGAGCGAATTCCAATCGATGGCAGGGCTGACATCGAGGGCTCTCAGAAGGAACCAGAAGGGTTTGTGCCCTTCACGGTCACTGTTTACACAAGGAATATTTAAGGAAGAGGTCCTAAGCAAACTTATTTAAAATATTTTAAGATACTACAATTTTATATGAAGTCCCCATCTTCCCCTAGAATTGTTCTTTAAAGTGTTTCCTCCTCTAAGTTTTTATCTCAAATAAAATTTATTACTGCCACACTCTTTGAATAATTTATTTCATCTTTTTCCCCCGCAAGAATAACTATTAACTTCATTCTTAGTCAGTCACTGGATGAATCACACAGGCCAGCGAGTGATTTATTTCCAACTCTAACCATGAGTCACGGTTCCCTGGCCCAGAGCCCTAGCAGTTAAGTGTAGCTCAAGATGCATCTTCGGAGCCATTGGCCGGGTATCTTGAAAAATGTATCTTTCACACATAGCTCTGCACAAACAGAAACTCGGAGAGAGATCGAAGCCAAACATTTGCATTTACATTTTACGTTTAACGTTCAGCAGTCTACGATCTGCGTTCTTTTTTCCAGCATGCTGCTGGCCAGTTCTTGGAAGATTAACCAATTATGCGTATAATTAGTGACACGATTGTCTTGTTATTTTCATCGTTATTGTTATTGCTATGCCCGTGTTAATTGCCGGCAGAAAGGAAAACCCAGCCGAACCAAAGTGTTAACGAATGGCAAACAGGAAATGGGAGTGGACACTGAGTAGAGTACACAGAACCAAATGGGTAATCAGAAAGTAATAATCAGGGGTTACAGAGAGAGAGTAAGCTTGAGTCTCAAGCTAAGGGAGTTGAAAAGTATATCTTATTGCTGAGAACTAACTCTAATATATCGCAGCGAATTTACTAAAGAACAAAGGCTTCTTTTCCCTTCGAATGTTTATTCCTTTTGAATTTTTAAGCTAGTCTATTCTAATATTTTACAAAATCCTTAAATTCCTAACCCTTGAAACCTATTTTTCCTGTGTAGTTACATACTATGTACTACCTCGTATTGCGTGACATTCCGGTTAACTCAAGAAATGATAAGCCATCAAAGTGGGTATTATTAGTTGGCTGCCGTCCGTTTATTGCAATTCACCAAACACCGCACCGAACAGTTAATGATATCATCTAGAATACGTGTGTGGTGTGTGGAATTCCATGCAAACCGGGCGGATTAGGGCCACAAGACTTGGCCGGCACTTGGCGGATACTTACGTCCCAGACAGGTGTGCTTGCGGAACTGCAGGAATCCCTCGACGCACCGACAGGCCCCGTCCAGGCAGCTACTGTTGGCCACCTTCATGGAGCACTGCTCGCTCAGCTGGCAGTCGCCGCCCAGGAGCTGGGCTGAAAAGGAAGAAACCAACAAAATAAGCGAATCGAATATCAGTTTTTATCCCGAAATAGTTCTATCATTAAAGGTAGCCGGGCAATCATCTTGAAATTAACTTTAATCGACTCATTTGAGGGAATTTTCTAAGAAAAATATTGGATTTAACAAGCAGTTTGAGAGTGTAAAATAAATGTAAGAGGGGAGGGAAGGGGAGAGCCCATTACAAGGCATTTTCTATTTGAGTTTCGCAATAACTATAATTGGACGGCAAAATGTTAAGAAATAAATAACATGATTTAGACAAGAGATAATCCAATTATTAGACATCATTAAGGAGAAATGTATCTTAAATGGCGGAATTCGTTAGGTGGAATTTTCTGAGAAAAGCCAAAACAATTTAGGAGTTGAAGATAGATTTAATGGGCTCATTTTAACGAGTTTTATTCTTCAGTATTGTCTTAGCTTTACATTTTCTAAGGAAAAACAATAAACAGTATAAATATCAAATGTTCTTTTGATAATTTTTTATATTTTAATTTGCAACTAATCTTCTTGACTTCTCCCTTTAAACAGAACATTAATATTTGAGAAATGACTAGATTAGGTATATAAAAAAGTAATGTTTCATGTTAAAGGGGAATAGAGAATTGAGTCCCTAAGGCAGTGGCCTAAATCTTGGTTACATTGTATTTCCCCTCAAGTTTCTTGTTTATATTTGACCATCAGGTGATGAATCACTAATTCTCCCCAATGGAATTCCAAATTCTTTTTCTGTGTACAGAGACATGGAGAGAGTTGGGCTGAGTGCATCTAACGGAGCTTCGGTGGACAAACACACATCGCCATCGCCATCGCCATCGCATCTCCATATGCAACTCCAACTCCAACTCCGCCCATTGTTTGCTTGTGTTTGCCCGGCAAACATTCTGTATACTCCCACTTTTGGGGTTAGCCAAAGATTGACTTTGCCTACTTAGTACTTACACGACAAACAGCGCTTGGAGTCCAGCTGGACGAAGTAGGGGGCGCACTCGCAGTAACCCAATGCGGAGCAGCTGCTGCCCTTGATGAAATCCGTGCAGTCCATGTCGTGCTGGCACTTGTCACCCAGCTCCAAGGCCCGGCCAGCATCCGCCACTGTGAAGATGATAAGCAGCTGGAAGAAGATACGGGGGATATTATAGGGGTTTCTTAATACAATACTAGTTAAGATATATGCTTCCGAAAAATGTACAAGTTGTGCCATTAAAATCGCTGTGAAAACCAGAAAAACTTTGGGCTTAAGCCTATATTTCTGAGTACCTCCCATAAGAGGCTTCCTTAATTTAAGATTCTTAAGCATTTTCCCTGAGAATTTCCCACACAGCACCTAACGCCGCATAATTGTACATAACCGTAGTGTCTTAAAGACCTGCATTCCTTTTTCCTTGGTTCCAAAGCTTCTGCATTACCTATAAATCGCACAGATCTGTTATTTATAGGCTCAGCTCATTCTTTCAATTAGGTGAACCGTTTTGCATGGGCCATTATTAAATCGAAATGAGCCAACAAATTGGACGGTCTTGACCAAGTCTTGTTCAAATGCCAAACAAATGGCCTGGGAACACGGAATAACATACATATATTCGTGTGGGCCCAGGGTCCGCCGACAAAAAGAGCCGTAAAATCCGTACTTAATCGCAGCAGCTCACTGGCTGGCTTACTCTTTTATGAATGGAGTGTGTGCGATGTGTGTAATTCTAGCTTGTAGCTACGTATCTGTCAGATACAAAGCTTTTGTTCGCCGCACAGACACAGTTAACGTTATATCAGATGCTACAGAGATACCCGAGAACTGGAGAACTGGAGTTGTAAAACAGAATTAACAGTTGCCTGAGCACCGAGCACACGCCCCGTCGAAGGCGGGGTATATATTCTTTGCCAGGCCAAGTACACTGTGGAGTGGGTTAGCCCGGGATCTATAATTAAAAAAAGCAACAGAAACAAACAGCAGAGAGTTAAGGGTACCCACTACTACCAGCCGAGCAGCCTGTATGTTTTTGGGCTGTCTCGGGTCAATTTCCCTCTGGTTCGGATACCCTATTTATTAAGGCCAATAATGGATACTAATTAGCAGGTGGGGTGTCCCTATTTCATAATAATTTTACTTAAGTACAGAGAAAGCAGTTATGCAAAGTTCTATCACCACATATTAATTAAGAACAGGTTAAATAGCACTGCTTGGGTTCTAGATAGATTCCCAGTAAAGGGTCAAAGTTATCGTATATTTTCAAAAAAATTCCTATATAAAATCCGTCATTAATATTTATACTTAAATCTGAAATATGGTTTATGCTTTATAGATTTTAAGTTACAATAGAAAGATTCCTAACTTCAAGGGTATTTCAAGCCTCGGTCCACCGGAGCCAGCCCTCTTCACTTGTTTTGCAGTTAGAACGCTGGCTTAGCTGGCTAATAAATAAGCTGAATTTTGTGGCCAACACGGATAGAGCAACACACACACATCTTTACACACGGACTGGGGAGAAGAGTGCAATGTACCTTCTGCTCATCGCGAATGAGCGCCACACGCCATTAATTACGGGCCGGCTCTCTGGGATTGGCATTACCTAACCGAATCCAAGGCACCAGCTCCATCTCCAACTCCAGCAGCAGCAGATTCAGATACAGATACAAGTTAGGTAACTGGGCTTCCTCGCTGGTCTCGGTTTCGGGTTCTGGGTCTTGGGTTTTGGGTTTTTTGCATACTGGCTAAAACGGTACTGCCAGATCTTCACCCCCGACTTTCTTGTTTTTTTTTTTGGTTCTACTTTTTTTGTTGGAATTTGTTAACGCATTAAATCCAATGATTACATAAAGATAGCCTTGGATTGGGCTGGGGGAAACCCCTCAGACTCAGCTAATTGGTAAGAACTCAACGATTCTGATTCCAATTCCACAGTCACGCAAGTCTTTGGCAAATTGTACAAGTTGAGACATTAAAAAACACAGTTAGGATCGTTTGGCGGAATGCAACATAGTTGGATTTTCATGCCTTGATTGTGATAAATGAGCAGGTGAAAATTTAACTTATAAGCGGAAGTGAATAAGAGGATTTTTAAATGAAATAGAGGGGAAAAATCCTAGGTTTACTTGGATTTTTTAACGAATCCCTTGTGATAACTTATAAATACTAAGTAAACATCTAATGAATCTCTTTCCAACTGATTGTCACTTATTCACTTGCAGAATGTTGTATTAATAAATAAATTAGAATAAAAAGCAAACCATTTCTGCAAGACTTTCCCCTATTCTCAACAACCATCATTAAACTATCAATAACAATAAATTTGTCTTCATTTGAGATTATTGAATAATAAATCACTTCACATCTTAAATAATAATAAACAACAAAACCCTTTCTGTTCAAATTAGTTCAGAACATTATTTTCTTTGTGACTTTCCCCTTTTCATGAAACCATTAGAGGCATCATAACTAGAGTTTATTGAACAACAAACCACTGACACTGCCATTCCGAGATCTTCAAATAACAATAAATAAATAAAGTACTCAACATAATCCCCATTCAGAGGTGTTTTCTTGGGGTCTCAAGATCATTTCGCTACTCATTCGGTGCTTGTCTAGTCAAAACACAGCACTTGGGCCCCGTGGCAAGCCCGGGCTCCTCAGAAAGCCAAAGCCAGCAAATCCATTTCCATTTCCATTCCCATTCCCATTCCCCATGAGTACACTCAATGGGAGCGGGCACTGCAAACGAGATCTCGAATGGGAAAAGTATCGGATCGAAGCTGGAGTCGGAGTCGGAATCGCAGACTCGAATGGCCAAGAGAACCAGAAATGAAATGAAACCGTTCAAACTCGACGGCATCAATAAAATGTCAATAAACAGAGAAGAAATTGTTTAATTACGCTTTCGAGCTGGCCGCCAACTATAGAGAGAGAGAGAGGGACGGGCTATTGGCCATTAGAGCCGTGTGCCAGTGTGTGTTTGCCTTTGTTTGACTTGACCCAATAACTCGGGGCCAAGTTACTTTCGTTGCCAGCTCATTGTCCACGGGAGGTTTGACATCTCTCCGCGGAAAAGTTCAGAGTGGCCGGAGATACAGAGATATCCAGGGATCTCCGGAGGCGGCTAATAACCGTCAGGTCGGGTCCACCCGGCCATTTGTAATCCTGCGGCCTGCCATTCGTCTTCCCGGCCTCCTGAAAGTCCACCTCCTCGTCCGTTAAAAACCCCATTCATCAGGCGGGCTTATTTATTTCTCAGCTTTCCTGGTTCTTGGTTCTCGGTTCTCGGATCTCTGTTCTCGGTCTCTGTTCTCCGTTCCCTGGTTTTTGGGTTTATGGTCGCTGTGCTAATGAAGACCCGTTGCAGTGGCATTTTCTCTGCACTGCACTGCAGTTATTGTAATTTAGAATCGTAAAAGAACGGCTGGCCAGCGAAAAGGCAAAAAAGGAGTAAATAATTTTTCGTGTTTTACAAATTACTCTCGTACTTGTTTAATGATCGTCGGGCGCCGGACCGTCTGCTGACCTTTGGCCGAGCCAAATGCAGGTGCACAGAGATGCAGCCGGTGGCCGGTAGACTGTGGCCGGTGGCTAGTGGCCAAGACTTAATGCACTTGGCTCGAAATGGGCTGAACGGGCAGCGGCCGAGGGCATAGCGAAACATAATAACAAACAACATCGAAGTGGATAAATTGTTTCTTGACCAAGATGGAGTGGAAGAATAACTGAGGAAAGCTCCAGGGTGAGCGAGAGCCCTTGGTTCATGGCATTCTATTGATTTTTAGCAGTAGGAATAGATGAAGAATTGTTAGATGGGAAAATCTAATTGAATTGTGCAAGATTCATTAAAGATTTATTGATTAAAATCAAGATTTGAGAAGCGTTGTTAATGAATAAAATGAAGGTCATTTCAATATTATCGGGTATAATTATAAAAATCATTTGCATTTAAATTAAATTTAAAGCATATTAACATTTCAACTACAAAGCAGCCTAATGTTGAACTATTTTGCGTTTGGAAGACCGCATTACAAAAAGTCCATGCAGTGGATTATTGATTGGTCACACAATAAAAGTTATAAACCGCTTAAAAATGGTTTGAGAATATTTGCTTTTAAAGCTACTGAACCATTTTCCTTGGCAAAAACATAATGTTTGGAAATACTCTTCTATAAAAATAGATAACTTAGATAAATTTACTCCAAAATACACATAAGGAAGATATTTAAAATACCCCACAACAGAGATCCTAAAATCGCACAAGTGATAACAATACTAGGTCTCAAGGTTCTATAAAAACACAAACCAATTAACAAAGAAAAACTAAAACCGAGTTAGCCAAACTTCCTCTTTTTTACGCCTCTCGTTTTCCCGGAATCCATAAAAAGGCCAGCGATTCAATAGCAGCATTTATTAATAGTCAAACTAGTTCCCATACACCGCAGCCATAATGACGCTTCCCGCAGTAATAATGATTAAGTGCCGGGCAATGAAATTTTATGAAGCAAATAATTCACTAAACTTAATGCCCGCTCTTGTGATTTTTTCTCCTTGTATTTCTTTCGGTGCGAGAGCAGTGCCAAGGGAAGAACTCCCACCTTTTATTAGATTAATTTGCCCACATTACTCAGTCAATGGAGTGGACTGTGTAGCGGCGCGGCGACCCCCATCGACATCATCATCTCGGCCCGATCTGCGTCATGATCTTCGACGCCTGCCTATCCATCTATCAGCCGCAGTTTGACCCAATGGCCGACTTCACAGATCTTTGCGCACACTCAGAGCTCTCTTTGCGGAGGATAGAACGCGGCGCGGAGCGGCCCACGCCGGCCAAAAAGCCAAGCAAACACCCAACATCATAAATAAAAATTGTGCCAAAAAAATGAGTGTGGCTTTTGTTTAAGAAAGCGAAAAAGCGCTTAACAATAGCCCGCTGACCAGGTGACAAACATTTTTTGGAGCAATTTGAATTGGCAACGCCCCAAATGACTTTTGAATGCCGGAATGGGGGTGCACTTTTTGCGAGTATTTCCTATTATGTTTTTGGATCTTCTATATATATATTTCGTATTTTGGCCGCAGTTGGGCTTACTTACCGCTAAGAGCCGCTTAACCGTAAAAGCATTTCCATTGAGCATTGCGATCGCAGGTTGCTTTCTCGATTTTTTTGTCGGCGTCGCAGTCGCCGTCATTGCCGCGCTTCTGTAGCTCCGAGAAGCTGCCTTGGATCTCCCTGGGAAGGCTTTTCTCTCTCCACCAATTTCCCTCCTTTTGTGTGTTTTGTCGATTTTCCAGCGATCACCGTACTCCTCTCTCTCAGTCTATCTCTCTCGTGGCAGTCGTTAATATACGAGTGTGGGTCTGTGCTGTGGAAAGGAGTCGGGGATGTGAGGATGTGAGGGGAGAGACTTGACTTAAACTCTGAACTCTTAGGGTCAAAAACGGAACGAAAACGTTTTTCTCTTTTGCGGGGCAAAGGAAATGCGGCCCACTAAACAAAAACGAGGAAAATAATAATAATAATTTCTGTTTTATTATTTTGCAGTTGTCGGTTGCCCTGTCGAGAAGGCCAGAAAAGCAAAAGCCAGCCAACCGGCCGGCTTGCGGCTCACACGCCCCTCATTCGCATTCAATGGGCATTGAAGTCGCTCCACTTTAAAACGAAAGACTTAGGCAGCGAACTTGAGGCGGCAGCCCAAAATGGGAAATTAACACCTGAACCGCCACAGCCGCCGCCGCTGCTGCTGCCCTAACCTAAGCCCTCAAAACTTATTTTTCGTTTATTTTTCTCGACCGCTGTCTCATGTTTTTCCGTTTTTCTGTATTTTTTGTTGCTATTTTCACTTGCTGTGACGACCTTTGTGTCTGTCCCTCGCTCGCTCGCTCTGTTTTTCCTCGTTTTTGTGTGTGTCTTGTTCTGTTTTTTTTTTCCTATACGGAATTCGGGTAACGTTTTTGTTGTTGTGTCTTTCTTCGCCGCTGCCACTGCCGCTGCTGTTATAAAATTTCATTTTATTGCAATGCATGAGTCTGGGCCGAAGAGTTCGAGACCGCGAGACTGAGACTAAGGCTAAGACCAAGTCGGAAGACTGGAGACTGGGTCTGAGAATGTGGCGCTCTAGGGCATTACCGTTAGGTAAAAAAGAATAAACGAGCAGAGCCGATATAAAACATCAACTAACTCCAGCATTTTTATAACTTAATAAAAAAGACTGCGAAGTGGGCAGGGGAGAAAGGGAGAAGGGCTCTCGAGAGTTCGATTTAAATTGGTCTAAGGTGAGAAAGGCCTGAGAACTAGTCGCTGCACAGAAAACAATGTCATAAAGGTTTCTGCGCGGCTAAAGTTGAGGTTTGATAAGTTGCCAGGAGAGGCTTCTTTTATAATTGAAAAAAAGAAGTTAACCTGTTAAAAATTACGGAAATTAGGTTATTGCTGATGTGAAAAATTAAACGGAAAAATGAATTTATAATAGCTTTTAATTTACAACTTCTTCCTTAAATTGAATACATTTTTTTGCACAAATAAGGCTGCCGAAAAATCAATAATCAAATTTACATTGTCAGGATTGAGTAATATGTTATTTTGTAATGAAATATTTAAATTAGGAGACAAATATTATTTAAATGGTTTTTTAGAATTAAATTTGTAAATTTCAAGTTGAAAAACATTTCTTTGCCTTAAATTAATGCACGAGATATAAAGGGAACTATTTTTTAATGATAAAAAAGTATGTAAGCATTTCAGAACTTCCTCTTTTCCACTTCTTCTGGTTTTTTCTCGCTTTAGAGAATTGCTTTTGGTCAAGGGGCGTGTATGGGCGTGTCTGGACAATTGCCCGACTCAATTTTTTTGACCCAGTCAGCCGCGGAGAAGCAGATGCAGATGGAGATGGAGATACAGATGGAGATGGAAATGCAGAGATGCAGATGGCGGAGATCTTCCGCAATCGATCAGCATGTGCAAAGTGTTGGGCTGGCAACCGCAAAACGCAAACTTTTGCTGGGGAACTGCATTTTTATGCTGTTGTTGTTGTTTGTGGTTTTTGCGCTTGGTCTATCGGTCGCTGGGTCGTCATCAATGCAATGCACACACACAGCACTCACAGACTCACAGGCCGAACGGACTCGGGCTAAGACTCTGGCTAAGACACTCTAGCCGAGAGACACAAGGCAGGCAAAAAAAGAGCCAAGAGCAGCGCGATTCTGGCACCGTTATGCACCCAATATGGCGACTGCACCACCACCGCACCACCATCTCCACCAGAGCTGCAGCTCAGCACAGCTCCACACATGTGCCGAAGCTGGACTGGCTCTGGCTCTAGCTCTGACTCTGACTCTGACTCTGACTCTAACTCTGACTCTGACTCCGACTCCGACTCCGACTCTGGCTTTTGGGTCTGGGTGCATCTGCATCCAGCAAACTGGACAGCAGAGACACGGGACTCCGGGGACCCTGGATCTCTGGATCTGTGGATCTCTGGAGCTCTGTCTTCACTTGACTGCCTTCCCATGTATGTTTGTCTATCTCGCTCGCTATTTGTTTGTTTGTTTGTTTGTCAGTTGGTTGTTGCCTCGCTGGTTGGTTGCTTCCTTGCCCGCTCGCTGGCTTGGGTTTGTTTGTTGGTTTTCCTTGGGAGTCCGCAAGAAAACAGAAATTACACACAGTTGCCCGAATGGGCCGCGCCTAGTCTAATTCCAGCCAGAAATCCTCAGGATCTCTTGTCGATTATCATCATAATTATAATTGTTATTATTATTTTCCTCTTTTTGTTTTTCAGGAGTATTTATTTAGCTACCGTTTTGTTTCAATTTGTATCTCGTTTTCACACTCGCGTCGCGGCACTTTCTTGTGGGTTGTGTGTGAGGTGTTCAAGTGTTTTTTCGGTTAAGTTTGATTTATTTCTCTTTTTGCTAGCAAGTTGGGTGTGCAAAGTGCAGCCGCATCCACGGAGATGAGCTGAGCTGGGCACGTCCGCACGTAACGATGGTCAGCAACGAACTGAAGAGGAGCCAGCCAGCCACGGACTTAAAGAACCAAAGACAAGCAGCCGCAGTTCGCAGTCGCCAGCAACAGCAGCAGCAGCAGCAGCAACAGCAACAGCAGCAGCAAAAGCAACAGCAGCAGCAACACGAAGAAGCCACTTGGCCAGCTCCAAGAGCAAAGCTTTTTGGCCAAAGTCAAAGTCAAGGCAGCGAAGCTTTCTCAGACACGACAAGTGCCGAGGTCTTGGCCAAAACGTTGTTGCTTTTGCTGCTGTTAGCGATCATATTGCTGCTGTTACCAGAGATACTGCTGCTGTTACTGCGGCTAAGGCGGGCTCCTGTTACTGATGATGCTGCTGCTGCTGCTGCTGCTGCCTTGGCTGTGTATGCAAATGCGCTTTATTTGTTTCTTTAATTATGAGTGTCAGGTCCGAGAGAGTGCGAACGGCACAGATTAAGAGAGATAAACGGCGAAGCGTTTGTAGTACACCTACACGACGCGGAGATCGCAGCTGCCCAGGCATCTGCATTGCTTCGAAATTAACCGTTTTAAGACACAGTCAATGTCCGATAAGTGCGACTACTTAAGTGCATCTCAGCATCTATAACTTATGGCATTTTCTGTATTTTAAGGTTTTTAATAGGTTTTAAGGTCCAATATCAATAAATTAGACCATTTTCGCCTGTGATTGCTTGCTGAGATTTTAATGCACAAAAGCTGTACTAAAAACAATTCGTTTAGCTTATATAACTCCAGAATTTATATGTTCCTAAATTATAAAGTATAACGATTGAGTTTTGTACTATATTAACGAGATCTAATAATAGTAAGCAAAGTTAGAAAGTTAATATCCTTATAAACATCTTTTTGAGTCTGCCAGAAGTTCGTTATGTAAACAGTTTTTTTTTAAGTTTAGCATACGAGTAGTGTCTTAATGGAAAATTGTGTTTAAAATTGCGACTGCTTTTTAAGCATTAAATAACTCATAGAATTCTTATACTTCAAACCCCTATTACTATGATGAGGACAATAGTTTCAGGTCAAAAAGTTTGCCTGTATTTCAGTTAATGTAATAATTTAAAATTTTAATAAAGATAAATATTTAATTTCAAAGTGTGTACGATTATGGGATTCTACATGGAAACATTGGGGACTATATATTTTTTACTATTATTACCATTTACTATTACTATTATTATTAACCAATATAAGGTTGTGCAACGAAAATATTTCTTCTTGCCTTTCAATGACACCCTGTTAGGCCTTATTTATTTCTTTCTTTTTTATTTGTTCGGGAACTTAATATTCCAAATTAATACCCTTCCAACGAATCTCGACTGTAGTTGGTTTCTGTTCGTTACACTTCCGTCACTTGAGGTTGAACCCGTGTTGCAATCGCTAAGAGGCAAGTGAAGCAACTGAGTCCGCGTTGCGAAACGCTAAGAGTACGCTGGCGAGAATGAAAATAATAATAAAAATAATAAGGTGGCGGGGAATGGTCAAATCCAACGCACTCCATTTGGCTGAGGCCAAAAACTATACAAATGCGTCTTCCCTAATTGAATAATGCGGCGACTGCTATGCTCTTTAAGTCGTTGGGGCTCTTTAAAATTTAAAATTATAATTTAATGGTTTTAAATTGGTCGCTTGGGGTGTAATTTTCGCATTTGAGTTCGTTTTAAACAAACTGTTTGCCGTTTTCACATTATCAAAAGTGGGGCGGTCGCTAAAGTTAGTCGAAAATGTTTCAAGATTTCAAAATAGGTAAAATTTTTTAATTAAAATATTTCAATCATACTATTATCGCAACAAATAAAAAAATATCATGCTAAATTAAATTATTTTCTGTAAAATTTTAAAAATTTTTTATCAAGTTTTCTCTTTTAGCTCGTATTTTTTGTTCAGTTTATATTATTTACATCAATTTCTTGCTCTAAAAATTGTGTTAATTATCACTTCATGATAATCGAAAAGCCTCTCTAGCCGGATTTCGGGCTTAAAACTCCTCAAACCACCCACGCAAGCAATGAGCACAAGTCCGAGGGAACTCAACTTGGGTGTAGACATCGCATATTGTGCCAAGTGGTCACTTCAAAGCGCTTTTGATCGTTTTTGATTTCACATTCAATTTTATATCTGCCCTCTTTGTTTCGCTCATTCTAAAAAACACAACAACAATAACAAAAAATTGCTTCGATTTTCGAGCATTTTCTGGAAGACAGCATCTTAATTTGAAGATTTATTTCAAGCACCGGAAGCGTAGCACCCTCACCCTCCTTACATCGCGCAGAAAAGAGTTGATTGTCCCGAAGCGAAAATCGCATATTACGGGCACATATAGATTCGGCTGGGAACAGGGCCATAATTGACGCTGATTGTCCACGGTTGCTTGCTTAATTCTACAGTTTTCTTTATTTTTTCTTTACTTTTTTTCTCTCAAGCGGGGGCAATGGATTCGGAATCTGAATCGGGTCTGGAGTCAATGGAATCAATCGTTAAGGTTTGGGGAAGTCACGGAGATGTGAAGCTTCCTAAATAGATTTTAGAAGCAAGAGAAGGTTTATATTTTTCAGCTCTAGAAACTAGAGAGTTATCGTAGTTTAAAATTTTAAAGTATTTAAGAAATAATGAACATTATTTATCATAAAGCCATGTTTGCATAAGACTAAGCTCTTTGCTTTTGATTTGAAATAAAAACTTAAATTAATAATAAAGTGTATTCATGTTGGAGGAACTTGGGGTGCACAGGCACTGTTCTGAATTTCGAGATCCTGTGACCTATTGCCTTGTTTCCTTAATCTATTTTTTCTTCTTTTCTTTAATAATTCATCATTTATTCTTTATACATTCCAATTATCATATAATATTAGCTTTTTTAAACCATACTGGTACATTTATTGCGTTTTAATTCCCGATAATAATTATATTAATCTTTAAACCTTTTTTTTATTCAAATCACAATGAATCCACAATAATCGAGATTCGACTTCCTTTAAAGTTCTTCTTACACTTACACACAATTTATTTAAACATTTCCACGAGCAAATATAATCCTATTGCCTCGCCAAAACCCTTGCAAAATATATTTGTGTTTCCCTTTTCAATGGCTGGCAAGGCAAAGCCATTGATGGAAAAGTTTCCTCCGATGTGGCTGCATTTTGTGTTAAAAACCATGAAATTGTTATTAATGCTTGGACAAAATAGCCCGGCAGCAGAGGCAGTGGCACTGGCAGCCGGCTGGCCATCATCGCATTAGGAACAATGAAAAGCAAAAGTAAATCGAAATCGTAGCAAAGTCGAAGACACTGCAATGTCCGGAGACGGGAGAAATGTTCATCATCATCAGCAGCAGCAGCAGCATCCCAACAGCAGCAGCAGCATCCCAACAGCAGCAGCAGCAACATCATCGGCAATATCGGCGGCGGTGGCATCATTATCATGGCAACGATCATCGCCGGAGTGGCGAACAATTGAAAAAGCGCTTTTGCCTTGCTCTTGGGGCAACACGTGCCGGGTCGGCTCTCGGTTTTTTTTCGACTGCCATCGATCTCGATCTCGAGTGCCGGTGTACCTGTCGCTGCTGCTGCTGCTGCTGCTGCTGCTTCTGCCACGCCCTCTCACCTGTCTCCCTCTAGACATAGACATATTTCACCCATATAGAGCCATATGCCTCCCCCCTGGTGAGCAGTGAGTGCCCTACAAACACACATGCAGGTCCCAAAACACAGTTGCCGCCGGAGATCTTAAACTTTCATTTATACAATTGTCTTCAAACTGTGCAGCGCTTGCCGCTCCGAAATGAAAGTCGGAACAAAATGGATTTGCTTTTGGAATTTTTCTTCAACAGAAGATACACACAACCGAACACACAACACAAGACACAACATAAAAAAACATTCTGCTGCTGTTTGTTCGGCCAGCGCACTATGGGGAAAAGGAGCAACAATTCCACGAAAATTAAACATAATATTGGTATATGTAGGTATTGTAAGAAAATAAGGTCTTAAATTAAGCTATAATTCATTAAAAAAATCACAAGGAAGAACATTATTATAAATGTCTTTAAATAAACGAATTAATAAATTTGGAAGTAATAATTATTAATTGATATAATCAAAGCAATGCAAATACTAAAAAGTAAAAGAAAAAATTTTAAATGGTACCAAAATATAATTAAAACGGTTAAGGCCTCATTAAAACCTTGAAAATGAAGTCCTGTATTATAATTAAATTTATCTCTTTAAGTCAAAACTTTAAGTTCAGCTTGATAAAAAGAAAAGTTTATGAATATATTTTGTGAAAACATTTTTTTTTATTTGCACACCTTTTTATTTCCTATGCCTTCTTGACATTTTAGGTGTGGAAATATTTTCCTCAAAAACACCTGCATTAATTAAGTTGATGAACTGAACCAACTTCCTTTATTTAAACCATAACTTACAGATATATTTTTAAGGCTCATACCAAATTCCATGCCTTTTTCCCATAGTGCTCTCTCGAGGCATTTGGTTTATTGCAGTTTTGTGGCCATGTGCCAAAGGAAAGGCGATCGTACCTTTGCCAACTTCCCTCCGATATCTCGTTAAATCTAAATGCTGGGCTTTTTTGTACTTTTTTTGGGGATTTTGTTTTTCGGGGATCGCTCTCCATCTCTTTTCCCGATCAACTTTCGCCGCCGAATTGCAGAACGGAGCGAACGTTGCCTTTCGAAGGTTCTCTGACCATCTTGGGACCCATCTTTAGGCCCTATTCCTGCCGGGTCAATGATCGCGGGTTTTGGCAAAAAAAAAACATATATATAAATAAGAAAAAAAATAGCAGCCCAAACTGGTTATTATAATTTTTCGGCTTTCGCAGAATCGCACGCAGCTGCCCGGACAGCGTCCCCCATTAGGTTGGCCCCATTCTCGGGCTGGCGGGTCCAGGAACTGGGCTTGGCCACATGACAGCCCCATCCTCATCCCCATGCCCCATCCCTCTAGCTAGGTTTTACACTGAAGGAAAATTTGGTGATTTTGCTGTTTAGAAAAGGGTCTTCTTGAACTTATTTTGCTTATTTCTTATTTATATTCCTGTTGGAGAACATTATTTCCTTGAGATTTTTATTATATTTAAACAAATCATAGTAAATATAAAAATTTGTTATGTGTAACTTGTTTCGGTATTTGGCTTCGTGACAAATATGAATATTTTTTGAGAGCAGGGAGTGGGTCGGCGGCGAGGAGGAGTCAAGTCACGGGCGTCCACATTCACATCCACATCCCCATTTCCATTCCCAACTCCAACTCCCATCCTCATCCACATCCACATCCCCATTCCCACTACCAATCCGCAGCGGAGCACCGCGAACGCGGAAGTATTTAACGTGTTTGTTTGTCCATGCCAATTCCCTGGCTTCTGCCGCATTTTCAGCTCCGCTCTGAGCTCTGAATTCTGGACTGAAGCTGGAGCTCTAGCTGGCTCTGGAGCCGGGGCTGGGACTGGAGCTGAAGCTGAAGCTGAAGCTGGAGGAGATGGAGCTGTGCAATGGTCCGAGCTGGAGTCGCTCTTTCATTTGGGTTTGGTGAAAAGTGTTTTGTATGCAAATCATTGAAATTACATATTATGGCCAGTCGTCGGCCAGTCTTGCAGTAAGTAGCAGTTGGCCTCACCACCAAGCCGAAAGACGAAAGCCGAAAGCCACCAGCTCGTGGCCCAACTTGGCCACAATTGCTGGCCCGCCGATGAAGACCTCAAATGGTCTTTTTGGATTTCAGTATTCGGTCTCGGTTGAAATGGCAATTGACTGAGAACTGGCCACGACAGATCGTAAATTCATTAGGGCAATGTTTTCGGGAGGTCTGGCCAGTGCAGATGATGTATCATGAAAGTAAACGGAGTCGCTTTAAGACCTCTGAGGACTTACTTTGTCTTAAGAAATTTAATGTATGATTAGAAATTGCTTTCTAAAATGTGAATTTGAAAGGAACGCGCTTTTGTTTTGGCAATAAAAAATGAAATAGGACGAACTTAACTTGGTAATAATGCAATCACAAACAGTTGCTTTCGAGCTATTAGGTAAAAACACTACATTATTTCTTTACTTTATATTAAGTATATAATGCTTTTTTAAGCTTAACATATTCATATATTTTTTATTTTAAACGACTTGATCCTTAGAAAGTCCCCTTTCGGAATGGCCATTAGGAAATGTCATTCAATTGGAGCAATTTCTCTGATTTCTTGCACACGCACATAGCGGGGCCACTGGGGCGTATGCGCAATTTTCTAGTGCGAATAGGAAGCTGCAGACTAAGTCGACTTTAATTAAAATGACAGACCATTAGAAAACGATTTGCCCAGATGAATATTTTTACGACTTGATTTGGCGCAGTCGGAAAATGGAAAACTGCAATTGGGCGGTCGGGCCATGCGGTTTAATGCCGCTGGAAAATGGAGACGAAGAGGGCGGGACGCGGGCATCCGCTGCGGCGAAACGAAAACCGATCATTAAAATGCACAGTTGAAAACGCAGGTGAAATCTCATCTTGCGGCTCTTGCGGTCGTACTCCCAATGCACTCAGGGAAATTTCTGAATCGATTGAAATAATTGATCTCTATTAAATAACGTTATAATGTAACATGAACTCCTGTTTAATATTCATGGATTTACCTCCGCAATATGATCTCTTTCACTTTATGCACCTAATATGGCTTACTTACATTTTTATTTCTATTACTCCATACTTATTTTGACCAGTGTAAAGCTTGCCAGAACTATTCCAACCGACGCTTTCTATTGCCGATTGAATAATGCCCTGGCATTCGTTAGGCCTTCGTGGGCAATCGAGGCCCAAGCCGAACCCAAGCCAAACGCCTGTAATTTCTGGCCATATAGCATACATTAATTGATTTGTTTCGTAACCGAAATTAGGTAATTCGAAGAGCAAAGAAGCGGTGAAGAAAACATTTAAACGCTTAAATCTTCTTCGACTCGGGGCATACGTGAAAGTTCACAAACGAAAGCAAAACGTAAGCTAAACATTTTGTTCGCGGCGGCGCTCATTGTCATTAAACAAAATGAAGCAGAACAGCGTTCGGCATTCGGCGTTCGGGCCATGAAAGGCTTTTAACGCGTCCAAAAGGGTGGGGAATGGGGATGGGTAGGGGTTTCTCGGGGGATCGGGGGTGCCGCACGCACCAGATGATCATTAATTGCCAAAAAAAAGACGGAGGGACTGACTGACGAGCGGACTGAATGAAGTGCCAGGTTCGAGTCGCGTCCAGAGTCAAATTATAGCAAAAGCAAAACTAAAACTTTAATGTTTCGAATGCTACGTTTCGTTTCTCATTTCTCCTCTATGAGAGTTCGTATATTAAAAGTGAAAACATGTAGAGACTCCGACCGAACGCATTCATTCATTCATCCATTGGCAAGGGACAGCAGGCAGCAAAAACGTTAAGGCCAAATTGGCATACAAATTGCGTATACGTAATTTTAATTGATCATTTAAGCGATTTAGTTTCTTGATGCCCGCTTTATGTAAGCATTTCTTTTGCCACTCGCCGTCGATCTCACTCACATTCGGTATTATGCAAATTTCGTTGCGCATTTAGAAGGATTAATGGAATGCCATTGACTGACATGGATGCTGCTGCTGTTGATGCTGCCATCCGGATGAGTAAAAGTTGGTAGTAACTTATGACACATTATCTAATCGGAGTCTCGACCCAAGGCGCTCAACTTTCCGATCCATAACTTATGAGCAATGGAGTGCTGAAGTGAGTGGGTAGAGTTCTTTTGTGAAACTTTAAACAAAGAATATGCTTTTGAAATCTCAACACATCTAAGGAATTTGGCTTAAAGCCAGAGAAATAAAACATATTTAGAGTATGAATAAGTTAAAATAAATAAGCATAATTTATTTTCGGTTGAGGTAGGTTAGGAATGAATATTTAGAATAGTTGCTTACTCCAGTCAGAATATATAAAATTGTTAATCGACTAATTCTTCTATAGAAAAAGCGGAACTTTCAAGTGTTAATTAAAAGCCTATAGTTACTTCCTCAATTAAATTACAGTTCCCTACTACCGTAATAGATTTTTACGACTTTTATTTTTTACCCACACCTACCCAAACATTATTCCAGCCTAAAAATGTATTTAGTATTATACTTTAGCCAATTTCTGCCCGCAGACCCATGCCTTACTTCTCCGCCTTCACCAGCCAAATCGAGTTTGTCTACTCCACCAGCAGTGGCAACATCTGTGGAAGTTCCTCCTCTTCTCGGCAGAAAAAGCAACTGGAAGCAAGTGAAAGTGCCTAAAGTCACATTCAATTTCGAATAATTTCGCTATCAATTAATAAAACGCGCATCGGGCATGAATGAGCGAATGCGAATGCGAATGCTGTGCTCTGCTCTGCTCTACTGGGAAAGATTAATTGCCGGCCACGTTGAGGGGGCATCATTAGCACATCATTACTGTCCCCCAGCTGAAAACTGTAATGATTACTTTGGACATTTGAATGGGAAGTTTGGCATCATCTTGTGTGGAGAAAAAAATGCCTCGAAAGCGAAGGTTGCTTGGTTCCACGGTTCCATGAGCCCATAGTTCCATGGTTCCTTCCTACCCAGGCAATGATGGTGCTTTCAAAACTGCACGGATCCACGGATAGAAGGCTGCCCTCGAGCACTCGTGGGCAACATCTTCCCAAAATAAAATCCGTGGAAGATCTCATGCTGCGTAAGCGTTTTAGCGAATAGAGAAGAAAGTGCTGCCTGTCTGAGTACACTGAGAAGGGAGTCAGAATTAAATAATTGCAATAAATTCGGTTTCGACAATAAACAAAAATTTGACCTGAAATTTTGAAGCAAGGTCAGACTGCTTCTTAATTCGAATCTAATAGCAGCCAGGTCACGCTGCTTTTTTGACTCCAATATATTTATTTAAGCAAAACAATATTTATAAGCCTTGAAATTTGAAGAAAGGTTAGTGAATATGTACATACGTTAATTTTTGCTGTGTATCTTTGTACTCTTCTTGGCGGCATTTCTCCTTGGCATGATGCTCAACTATTTGCCGGGCTAAATAATGATGGAAACGAAAAGCGTGTAAAACATCGCGCAAAACACAAAAATCAATTGGAAATTTTACTTTCGACGACAAAGAGACAGATCTCGGATGGAATGGAGGCGGAAGGCGCGATGAGTGAGTCTCTAGCCGAAAAAAATAGAGAGAGATGGACAAAGTGGAACTATTTGCGCTGTCCTATGCTGTATAATTAAATTTCTTTTCAGTTTGATTTTCACCCTCCAAAGTACAAGTCATCCCACAGACAGAGATCCGAATGCCATGAAGGGTTTAAGCTAAACTTCAGGCCTGTCATGGCCGCAGCAATGAATTTGGCATTTGCCAAAGATGCCAAAACACCAGAAGCGACCGCCAGAAATTTATTTTTATAAAATTCCACGGAAAAGGTAGCATCTCCCCCTAACAAAAGAAATGGGAAAATAATTATTCAACTCTTGGGCTAAAAATAAATTTATAAGAAGGCAAAAAAAACCAAGAGGTTACTTCCTGTAATCAATAGTCTTCGATGAGAAAATGTCTTTGTGGAAGCCTAAAATAATTTAAGAGTTGGATTTTTATCCATAGGGCTTCCAGAAAGTTTTAAACATACAAATTTAAATGGATAAATATTTATAGCACAAGTTTAGTTTATAATTTAAAATGTATAGTGTAAAATGTTGTTAAAAATTCGAGTATACATTCATTGAAAAATTGTCTTGAAATAAAATAATTTTAAAATGTATATGTAGTCACAATCATGGGGCTCCATGTTGCCTGTCTCCTGCTCATTGTCCTGGCTTTGGGCCATTTGCCATTCCCCTTCCCAGAATCCATAAGCCAGAACCGAGAACCCATAGATCGCTTTCAACATTTCCGCGGCTTCAATTACTTTCGAGCCGGTGCAAATTTGCATACAAGCAGATGGAACACATGAATTAATATTTGGCTATTGGCCATATTTAGCTGACACAACAATAGACGCGGTCCATGTCTGGCCATGTGAAAGCCCGCTGGCTCGAGAGCAGCGCATTAATGATTTCTCGCATGGAGCCGGTGGCCACCGAACCGAAACTGAAGTCGGAGTTGCGTAGGTCCCATCTCGGCCCTTGGTTCTTGGTCTTTGTTTCCAACTAAGTTTCAGGTGGATGCCACTGGGCCTGGTCGATACATTGACCCAGTGGACAATTGGTATGCAGCATGGCTTGCACTCAGTTGGCAAGCTCAGAAGCGAAATGTTGGGAAAAACAAATGCCCTGGCTTTGCTTTCGATTTTGTGTGATTTTGCTTACTCTGACTGAAAGTATAAGCGGTTTTTATGGAGAATATAAATATTCATATTGGCCAAATACAAAATATTTAAAATTATGAATATCATAACCTGATTTCATGACCTTTTTGGAATATTTTTTAAAACCCAACCAAATTGGTAAATATTTCATTAAAAACCTATAACCAAATAACTCACTTTCTAAACATCTTCAAGGGTAGTAAAACCATCGACGTGCCGCAATTAACATAAACTGCACTCGTTTTCACATGATGCATTCGTTTTGAAAGCCATTTTTGCCATTTGCGAGTTATTGGCAAGGTTTCCTCCTCCTAGAGTTGACAAACGTGGCGGTGATGACGCTGCCTTTCACCTGGGCGTGAGCCGAGGCAGTGATGTCCACACAATGCTCCGCCGCCTTTACGGACGGATGGGCAGTCAAATTAAAATCCAATCAAACCGATGGGAAGTCAATGATGCCTGAGTAGCTCACATGGAGGAGTCGGAGGAGGAGGAGAGGCCTGCCCCACCACAAATCTGGCTATTTTCGGAGCGACTTAGCATAAATTTGCATAAGCTGTAAAGTCCGAGACATAACTGTAAACATAAAGAAACGAGCGCTTGATAAATAACATCAAAAGGCCATCCAGAAGATCAGGCAGAGACGACAGTCGTCGGAGCTGAAGATTTCCTTTTCATGCATTCTACGAGAAGACCCAAAAACGAGGAGACTGAAAGATTGAAAGACTGGAAAACTGGCCAACTCGTAAAAGACATTTGCATCTGGGCTGGACTGGGCGAGAAATGAAATATGTGCCATACCAGATCGGCAATGCGATTAAGATATCAACTTTGGTCAACTCCCGCCTGCCTCGACAACCCGCAGAAGAATGCCGCCGCTCCACAAAGATAAGAGACCGAGTTGGGAGCGTATTTGGAGTATCGAGAGATGAGAGATGGAGAAACTAAGACGAAATTATAAATTAAATATTAGGTTGTAAGATGATATTTATGGGAATTCTCTACTAGAAATTTGGAACACATCGATTTTTACTTAGCGTTAAATCAAAATTATTTCCTAAATAAAATATTCATATTTATTTGTACTTCTTTTTGTCAGCGTTAGTAAATCAGTCAATAATCAAATTGTTTTTCATTCTGGTAATGTACAATGCTTCTCGTATTTATAATTTTTTAATGTTTAATTTCAACAAAAAAATTATTACTATTTTGCAACATGTACGATAATATACTAGAAAACAATACGCCAAAGACTTGTCACTCTCTAAATTAACTAATTGATTAAGAAACTTAAGACCAATTAAAATACCTCCCAAAAATCGATCTATACGTTGGTGCCATTAAACAAGGCGATGGCCAAGATCTCCCATTCCGGTGCCATCGCTAGCTCCATTGAAATGGAAACTGGCCTGGCTAACTGACTGACCAACTGACTGACTGACAGCCACACATCGTCTTTAGAAATGGCGCACAAAAGACAAGCTGCTGCTCCGGCTGCTGTTCAGCATAGGAGTCTGTTCGTTTCGTCTTTTTTAGTTTTGTGTTTTTTGTTTGACGAAATTGACTTTCTCCATTCAATATAATTAATAGTAATATTCCGATGCTTTGGCTACACACGTCTTCAGAATGGTAACAGCTCCCGATCTGGCCGGTGGAATGTGGACAGGAAGTAATTTGTTATTGCAGGCGTGTGTCTGTGTGCATTAGAGGCCAAAAAACGAATGGATCGGAAAGCATTCGAAATCCATCACAGCGAGATCCGAGATCCGCTGCACGTGCAGGGCGGCGTCGCGGTAGGAATTCCCTCAGTTCTTTGGCCAAAGGAATTCGCACCGCACCACGGGGCGTATGGGTAACAAGTGAAAAGCCAGCCACTCACTCGCCGCAGATGAGTGATGTGCGAGCTGGGGAGGCGATGGTCCCACAAAGTGCCGGAATTTACGGCTCTTTTCTTTGGGCATCCCAGATATAGGTATGGGTTATACACATATCCAAACGCCAACTGCCACATATTGTTGTTTATGCAAATTGTCTTCATTCGAGGGCGAGCGCTCACTTTCAAAACGAGACAGAGAGCATATTTAGCTAATATTTTAGGATGGCTTCTGCGGCTTTTACTTTTCTCCTTAGCATTCCTCAGTACACTGGGGGAAATAAGGAAATGCTAAATGCTAGATTTGTGACATTTTTTATGCACCATTTATTAGATTTGGAGAATTTTCTAATTAAATACATTTATTTAAAGATAGTCTTGTTAAAATGTTAGGTATTTAATATATTCCAATTATTTAATACTAGTTGAAATTATTTATATTTTAAATATAGAAGAATTATGATCCCAAGATATACTAAATTTGACTTAAATTATATAGTGCTTTTAAGACCTTAATAATATTTTTTTAATCCCAAAATTCCTTCCAAATATATTCAAGCCTTAAAAGTATTACATGAATATTTTTGAAATTTCCGGATCCTTTATCAATATTTTCAATATATTTCCACTATATTCCTAAATATTTAAAGCTTCCCCAACTAAAAGTCTCCTTAAGTAAGACCCGTTTTATTGGCAACAATAAATATAAATGCGCCAAGAATAGCTTATAAACGTTCACCATTTTTATTTCGGCCAGTGTGTGCTGACTGAAATTAAAAGTAGTTAACCAGCCGCTTCTGTTTTTCGGCTCTTTTATGTATTTCTTGTGCGTTTTTCTGCATTTTTCCTTCTGCCATCTGTTTACATAACGGCTCGCAAAAGAAATAGTTTAACAATGCCAACTAGCAAATATGGCAGTTCAGGCACGCACTCTGGCCGAAACTAACAAGCCACGAAAAATGCGCCAAAACGAAACTTCGAGTGCGAGTGCGAGTACGATGTGTGAATGATGTGCCCGGGCCAGAGCAAGTGGCAACAAGTGGCCATTTCACGTTCATTGACATGGCTAATGGTCGGTGGTTTCGTTTGGACTTTAGTGGAGTGGCTCAGAAACCCATCCGAACTAAAACCAAACCCAAGCCCAGACGAAACCGACACGTCTAAGCGACATTTTCGCCGGCACGCGTTTGTTTTACCTGAGGACGGCGGGAATATGTTATTTAATGCATTGGCATGCACAAATTAAGACTCGTTATAATTGGGGGTTATATAACGCACAGAGCGGCGCTTATCTAATGCCGCCGCACGGCAAACGCAAAGAAAGCGGCGCAATTAGACGAGTTTTTCTAGCCAGTTTGTGTCAAATAATAGGCCCAAGATCGAGAGATTTTCATGCCTGTTCCGAGATGTCGCCGGAATGCCTGTTTGATGTTGGCTTTCTGGCCTGGGTTGGCCCCGCCCGACAAGTGGAAATGCTCAACGGGTGCGAGGCTTAATGAGATGGCTAAAACCGTGCATGGGGAAAAATTTTAACTTATCTTTGTTTAATTTTTAATTAGCTCCAGTGATAATAACATATATTACACATATTTATAAGCAGGTTTGATAAAATAAAGTTAGAGAGTAAAAGAGGAATTTTAAGAGTTCTTGGTATTCAAAACTTAGTATTAAATTGATCAGAATTGTGTTATTCTACTGATGAATATGCTTTTATAATTTGTGGAAGCTTAATTACCTATTTTAAGAGTACACGATACTATTTTGTTGTCACTTTAACTTCTTTTCTTTCAAGAAAGCTTTTAACAATCAATCTTAAATGAAAACTATGAGGTTAAAAATACTATAAATAATTGTTGTTAAACTCGTTTTTAGGGAATATATGTATATGTCTTTAAATTTACAAGGTAGATTCTCAAGACATCTTCGTTGTTCTTTTGTGGCCTCGGTGGTGAACCCTCAACACAGGTGGTCAACCTCTGTGGCAGAACGTAGCATTTCAGGTCTTAATGGCAGCACACTTTCGCACACAGAAAGCGGCCACGCCACCGGATTGCAAATTTTTGTTTTTATTTTTATTTGCATATTTAAAGCCAAGACAGTTAAAGAGCTCCACTAACATTTCACTTTTTGAGCGTATTTTATGGATTTTCTTTTAGCGCCATTAAAAAACGCTAACAGGCGGCTCTCACAAACTCCGACAGATATTGCAATTAAACATTTAAATTCAAACATTGGCGGTACTCACTCACATTCGAAAGCTGACTGGCAGGAAACTTCAAAGCTTAAAAATAAAAAAAAATTTAGAGCAGCTGATCTCAAAAAGTTAATAAAATTAAAAGACGAGAATATAGATACAAAAACAAAATTAGTTTAAAGAAAGCTACATATACAAAAAACATTTAGATGTAGGAAAACAATCTTTAATCACGATAAAAATAAAATAAAACATTTTTGTTTTCATATTTTCTATAAGCAACGAGAATAAATTGAATACTTGACTTTGAGCTTTTTGGAAACAGAAAACATAGGGATGATAGTTTCGAACGAAAAGATATCGATGGTCAGATGATAACAAGGATTTATCGATTGTTTACCTAAAAATCTATTGAACTTTTTCAGCTTTTTGTCGTTTTTGAAACTTATTTTCCCGAACTTTTCTTAAAATGCCATAATGCAGAAAATAGTTTAAAATGGGAATATTATTTAAATTTGAACCCTCTGAAAGTTGACTGTTCTTGCCCGCAAGCAAGCTTAAAGTAACCCAAAAAAAGCTTTTCGAAAACAGCTGACGGGAGAAACATGTTTTTATCTACGGAATTATTTGCCCCACGCTTTCGTTTCATCAGGCCACCGCTGACGGCTCCATGGTTTATTTGTTGGCTCTCGAAATCACTTAGTCGCTGTGTCTGATTGGGAGTGGTTCGCCATTTTTCGGTCTTCCTTACTTACTCAGTCTTCGTTCGTTCATTCTAAATCCGTCAGTTTAAATATTCTGAAAGGTAAGTGGAGTCGTCGGGGGTTACATAAAGCACGGTTTCCAAATTTTCCTCGTCACGCCCACCCTCCAGTCTAATCTTGATGAGATATTGACTGCATTCGTAACGCTGACTTGCAGTTTATCTGTGTGCGAAAAAAAATTAAAATGGAGAATTCCTAATTGGGCCGCCGATATGTAAATCATTTGGGCTTTGAGCCGTGTTAATGCGAATATTTAGCATTGTTTAAGTCTATGCATAACCCCTGGCCACAACCTATTTAGCCCCCATATATTTACTATTTACTTTTGTCGCCGAACTTTCCCCGCCGGTTTTGTTTTTTTATGCATTTTTATCTGCGTCTCCCCGCTGCTGCGTTTGTTTTCTCGCACCGGTTTTCGCCGCTGCGCCTCTTCTGTAAATGAGATAGAGATAGAGGCAAAGAGAAAGAGGTGAAAGAGCAGAAAGAGAGGGGGATGAATTATGGAGACAGAGACAGACACGTAACCAGCTTTTCTCCTCCACCTGTAACTCTCCAGGTGCCGGGCGTCCAAAGTTTAATCATGAATCGTGTCGACAGTTTTAATTAAAGCACAAATACTTTGTATATCTAGAAATAGACTGTTCGAGAACATCTCCAGATAGTCCCCGACGAGGGCTCGTACATATGTACATATATCATGGGAATTTGTGCAATGCAGTCAAACGTCAATAGTTACAAAATGGCTAGATTATCTGGTTTTATGCAAATATTTATTTTTTTCTGATTTATGAATCTCATAGAAGGTTCTTGATAATATTAGAAACTGATGACGTTAGCATATTAAAGCAAAAAAACTCCTGATAGAGTTTTTGGTTATACTTAAAATTTTTGAATTCATTATCTTATAGTATAAAATTTAAATTATATTACCTAAAATGAATTTAGTAAATTTCAAATAATTATAATTAATTTAAAATGCAAACATAATCTATAAAGAATAAAGAACCTTTGCCCTTTCATATAAAATTTGTTCCCATAAAATAGATAAAAATAGATAAATAAAATTAGTTAGTGGTTTAAAATACACGTTTTAATATTCATTTTGTAAACAATATTGAGATATTTTAGGTTCAAGCTGTAGGGATATTTTGTACTTACCTTTTTACTTTGGGCTGCCTTACGAAATATCATTTTAAATAGTTATAGACCAGTCCATTATATATACTATTTACTGTATTTTGCTCCCTGACATTGCATGTTTATTTACCAATGCCGAATCTTATCTTGGACGTGTTTTCATACAATAGGAAGGGGGTGTGGGTTGGAATTTGATATTGTTGAGCATGTGTTCGAAGTCTGCCGGCCCAGATTACTCAAAAAAACCGTTTGTGAAAGCTTGAATATTTATATTATTTGGTCACCGCCTCTCTATTTAACCCATTTGTGGGCGTGGCCTGGGACTATAGCGTGATGCGAGATCGCGCCACCATAGCATGCTAATTAACTAGTTGAAGAAGTTGCTATCCCACTTTTGAAGACCTCGGGAATCAATGCTCAACGCTCTCATTAGTTTAATTGAATCAAAAAACGAAACCAACACAAAAAAGAATCACGCAATTGCGATTAGTTATACAATTGAGCGGCATTGACTGGAAAAGATAAGAAGCGGGAGCAGACATCTCAAGATAATCAGGGCGAGCCTCTACGTTGGCGCCCGAGTTCAAAAATATCTGAGCTTTGACAGTGACCTGTCACAGTGTCATCACTGCCGGCTATCGTTATCGATATCTCACAGAAGGCGGTCAGCTGTTAGAAAATAGAAAATAGAAAATCAAAAACCGCCTTAAATAATTCCATGCGCAGCACGCGCCTATTGTGAAATTATCAAGTCGGCCCTGAACTTAGCGTAAAAGCTACTGGCCCCGGCTTACGCTTTCAAATAGTGGAAAAGTTTTTTGCCAGCTGATAAGGAGAAATTAAAAGAGAGAACCAGAGAGAAAGTGAGAGCAAGACTGCCACCCGCAATGCAAATCTAATTGAGAGTCCGCTGCCAGCGGCGATAACAATTACAAGTCCGACGCATTTCTGTTGTTTTAATTACAAGCTGGCAATATTAATTAAAAGCTGGTACTTTATGCGCCGAGTGTGGTTGCGAGAGCAGCTTATCAAAGTCCGTCAGCTAAATCTTATCAGTGCGGGCCTTTAGTACGTTGTGATTACGCCGATTGCGCAACAATCGTCCAGAGAGAATCAAAAACTGCAGCAAATAGCGGCACAATTATCAGTTACAGCTACGACGCGCCGGCCGCCTGCACAGTTTTATGAATTTCTCTTGATGCCGGGCTTTCAGTGTCAGTCTCGTTCTGTTTTTAGTTGGTGACAAAGCTGAATATTTCGTCTCTCGTTTCCAGTCCCCAATTCATTCATAAAAATCCGCAAGTTGTAAAATGTTTGCCGTGCGCCGCTCCGCAGCTCTGATGACGTCGGTCAACCGGCAGCCGCAGCTCATCCGCGCCGTGTTCCGGGCGAACTTCGCCAGCAGCGCCGTGGTAGGTTCATCCGACTTCGCCTTTTTTGACGCCCTATCTAACTTCTTGTGCTGTCCAAATTTCCGGGTCAGGGTGGGTCGATATTTTGGACGGGAGAATAATCTTAGGGCTACTTTTTTTAGAACATCGAACAGAAAGAACAAATGCCTGGGTTTATTTCATCATTATCTGAAGGAAGTACAGTCCACATTGGATACAAACATCTTTTTATTTACGCCATATATGTAAATTTATTTTCTATATATAAACAAGATAGTAATAAACTCAATGTGTCAATTGAACAAAAACTAGATATATTTAAGAATAGAAGAATTTTAAATCCTGATAAGAATGGCGTCACGCATGTTTTCTTTTTTTATATTCTCTTACGAACCTACTTTAACTTATTGCAAACAAATTAAACAATTCCTCAAAGTTTTTAGTTTAAAAATTAATATTTATGTGAATTTAATTTGTATGCTATAAACGTTCAAAGTTCAGTTTTCAAACAATTACATTTATCAATTATTTCGATATTTTTGAAAGAAATCTCTTTCAAGATCATCTGTTTATTAAAAAATCGACCCGCCCTGCTTCATCTATCCGGTTCAAAGTTCACTTTGCTTTGTCTGGCTGTCATTTCAATCATCGTCATTTACTTTTCGCTCGTTTCTCCTGTGTCTAGCAAACCAATCCTATCAAGATTTCCATGGATAACAAGACGAATCCTACCGTGAGCGAGGTGAATGTCTAGACACGCCCTCTGCACCCCATTTTTCGATAACTTACATATTTAGCTAATAAGAACCATTGTTTCCCACTTCCAAGTCCTCATTGCCGGTCTGCTCTCCCACACAGATGGCCCAGAAAATTAAAGCCGGACCCGTTGTGGATGTCCTCGGTGACGAGATGACCCGCATCATCTGGGACTCGATCAAAAACAAGCTAATCCTGCCCTTCCTGGACATCGAGCTACACACCTACGATCTGGGTATTGAGTACCGTGACAAGACTGAGGACCAGGTGACCATCGACTGCGCCGAGGCCATCAAGAAGTACAACGTGGGCATCAAGTGCGCCACCATTACCCCCGACGAGAAGCGCGTGGAGGAGTTCAAGCTGAAGAAGATGTGGAAGTCGCCCAACGGCACCATCCGCAACATTCTCGGAGGCACCGTCTTCCGCGAGGCCATCATCTGCAAGAACGTCCCCCGCCTCGTCACTGGCTGGCAGAAGCCCATTGTCATCGGTCGCCACGCCCACGCCGATCAGTACAAGGCTGTGGACTATGTTGTGCCCGGACCTGGCAAGCTCACCCTGACCTGGAAGGGCAACGACGGCAAGGTCATCGAGGAGGTGATCAACGACTTCAAGGGTCCCGGCGTTGCCCTCGGCATGTTCAACACGGACGCTTCCATCGTGGACTTTGCCCACGCTTCGTTCAAGTACGCGCTGGACCGCAAGATGCCGCTGTACATGAGCACCAAGAACACGATCCTGAAGAAGTACGATGGCCGCTTCAAGGACATCTTCGAGGACCTGTACAACAAGCAGTACAAGAAGGAGTACGAGGCGGCTGGCATCTGGTATGAGCACCGCCTCATCGATGACATGGTTGCCTATGCCATGAAGTCGGAGGGTGGCTTCGTGTGGGCCTGCAAGAACTACGACGGTGATGTGCAGTCTGACTCCGTCGCCCAAGGATACGGCTCTCTGGGTCTGATGACTTCCGTGCTGCTGTGCCCCGACGGCAAGACCGTGGAGGCTGAAGCCGCTCACGGCACTGTGACTCGTCACTTCCGCTTCTACCAGCAGGGTAAGGAGACCTCCACCAACCCTATTGCTTCGATCTTTGCCTGGACCCGCGGCCTGCTGCACCGCGCCAAGCTTGACAACAATGAGCCACTGAAGCAGTTCGCCGAGACCCTGGAGCAGGTGTGCATCGACACCATCGAGGGCGGCGCCATGACCAAGGATCTGGCCATCTGCATCAAGGGCAGCATCAATGCTGTGGAGCGCAAGGACTACCAGGAGACGTTCGAGTTCATGGACACTCTGGCCAAGAACCTGGGCGCTGCCCTTGCAAAGAACGCCGCCGCCGCCAAGTGACTATCCGGCGCTGAGTCCGAGTCGAAGGCCTCGCACCTCTAGGGAGCCACCAAGCGAACCCTCGTCCTTGTCACTATACTACGATATTTCCATTTGTCTATGTAGCTGTGCATGTCCTAGGCTAACTGTATTGTGTCCTCGATGCATGTATCACTGTTCATTGTCTCTGCGAGACGCAAAAACCCGAAAACATTTCCCCGAAACGTTCAAAACGGAAGAAAAATTTCAAATAAATGTATTTTTATACCGGACTCAAGAGGTCTTTAACCCAGTAGAGGCGAGGGTGGGCCCGACACGTTACGTGGACCGGCGGGCGGCCGGCCCACTTGTGTGGCTTCTTCTAGGTCCGGCCGTTATTGGATTTGCCATTTGCCAGCGATGTGGCGGCCACAGTCGTGCCTCAACACCGAGCGGCACCACACACGGCGAATATTCAAGCGGAAGGGGACCAGGATCCGGATCGGAGGCTCATACTATCTATGCTGGCTCATATCTTGGGCTATGGCTACCTGCTGGCCTACATCTCGTGCCTATTTTGCTGGAACTCCCCGGGGGCGGCGTATCCCGCTAGCAACAGCTACCGGGACCTGGATATCTGCAACCACTGGGATGGGCGACGGCACTTCCTCGAGCTGGGCAGTCCACCGGGCGAGCTGCACGCCCGTAATGTGAGCTACACCGCCTATCGGGTGAGTATTTGTGATTTCTCCAGCGATTTTTGCCAGGATCAGCATCAACAAATTGCAGCAGAGCTCGCCGCTGGGTTTCAAGAACGATGCGGTGGCAGGGGACGTTTGGTACCAGTGCAGCCTGGAGCTGGTGACCTGCGCCGAGTGCGTCATACGGGTGACATTTACCTATGCGAATTTCTCCAAGAGCTGCGGCAACACGGGCGGCAGCAAGTCCAGCATGTGTCCCTGCGAGCACATCCAGTTCTCGGAGCCACCCTACGACTCCACCATCTCCGGACAGGAGTTCTGCGGCGACGGCAAGGTGTTTCGGAGCAAGACCAGGACACTGCAACTCAAGTTCTTTTACAGGGCCACCAATGCCCATGTATTTTCGCTGCAGTACTTCTCCGAGCGTAAGTTTTAATGGATTCCATTGAGGAATAAGTAGTCACATCGAGATATATCCCCTGATAGGTAACGTTCGGATAGTAAGTGGTTCCCCCAAGCAGTCCATTGTGGGAAATGGGAATGCTAAGCACCTGCCTCAGGTGATCTCTACGCCATACTTCCCCATGCCGTATCCCCGAGACTATGGCATAGAGCACATCCTCACCTGCGAGGCGGACAACTGCCAGGTGCGGCTGGACTTTACCGACTTTCAGCTGGGGCTGGCCTCTACTCTGGAGATTTTTGACTCCAATGGCCAGATGTTGGACTCGTATACGGGTGAGCACTTCCGGCCACCAATTACGGTGAGCACCGGAAAGTCGCTACTGTTACAGTTCCGGGGCAATTCCGCCACTGGAGTGGGTTTTCGAGCCGAGGTGACCTTTGTTTCGTCAAAGCAGCTGAAGGACGAACGACTGGTGCCCTACACAGGTGAGTTATACTCTGCTGAAATTTAATTTTAGAGAGTTTATATAGGAAAGGCGTATTTGAATATACATGTGGCAAAAATTAAGAATGTACTATAAGAACTTTTGACTCCGAACAATTTTTAATCAAAAATCTAACAAAAAATCATTTGTTTATATTGTAATGTCGGTCTTATAAGAAGGAGGCACTAAAGATTACCTCGTATCTTTAGTTTATTTTCTGTGAATAGCAGCACGGAGATAATTGCCGGATTAGTTGGGCACTTGAAGGTCTGCAGGCAATTGTCATATTGATTTTGGCAGAGGGAATGGGCGGAAGGCTCGGACTCTTGACGAATATCAATGTCAATGCAAGGCGTTGAAGTGGAAACTGGGTGACTGTTGTGGGTAGGCCTGTTGAGTAAGACAATCGATTTCTTGGATCATTGCCCAAAGGGTTCTTGGTTTATATATAAGTCAAGAAGGGGATGAGTGGTTATGCAGTGTTGGGGTAGGTTGGCTTGAATGTTACATGGATTCTGAAGAGTTAAATAAAAGGATTCTAGGAAAGCATATCCCCAAGAAAATAAATAATATATTATAGCGCACTATAATCCCTTTCGATTATTCCCTCCAGATTGTGGTGGAATGGTCACTGGACCTGGGGGCGCCATCACCATGATGAACATGATCGAAAACGCCACTGATGTCCGGCTCTTTGACTGCATTTGGATCATTAAGCCCGGCAACAACTATATGATGATGAAGACCCATATCTCGTTGCGCGTGGAGGACTTCTATGGCATGGCCGCTCGCTCTGAGCTGACCATCCGGCAGGGCACTACCTCCGATGCCGTGGAGATCGAGAACGTGATGTGGCCGAACAACGGGCTGAGCAAGGAGAGCCACGTGGCGCCCATCCTCGCTGGTTACTACATTCGCCTGCGCGGTGTATTCGGGATGCCCTCCAAGCTCGCCATCGTCTACAGCGTCTTCAACTATTTGAGTAAGTGTGCTGGGAAGTTAAAAGAAGGGTTTAGTCTCTAGTCCTTTTATAAATGCAAAATATAAAGGGAAAAACTTAATTCAGATTGCTACATCGGCTCGGAGTTCCTGTGCGGGAACAACCACTGCATCTCGATTCGCCTCCACTGCGACGGCTTCGATCACTGCGGCGATGGCAGCGATGAGCCGGATTCCTGTGAGGAGGACTGGGCACATTTGCATCACGACCGGCGTTGGTACTCCCACAAGCCCAACTACTACTTCCCAAAGATGGACCAGTATCCGGACCTCAAGACGGCCACGGGCATCTTCATTATCAGCACGCTGGGCATCTTCGGCGTTCTCTCCGGCTGGATGGTGATCCTGTACAGGATGGGCGTGAGGGCGCGCCATCAGCGGGAGCTTCAGAGTCACCTGCAGACAATCAGTGAACTGCTGGATCGCCAGGACGAAGATCGCACGCCTGATGAACCACCAAGCTACGAAGCTCCGCCCGACTACGAGGAGGTGATCAAGGTGGGGATGCAGCAGGAACTGAGGGAACCACGGCGGCAACGGCGCGCTCGTCGTCCCCCTCCACGTGAACGGAGCTGTAGTCGCGCCCCCAGCAATTGCACCATGCAGTCCGTGCTCCCGCTTCATCGCAGCTGCAGCTTGGACAGGGATCAGGAACAGCCCAGTACCTCGGCGGCGGCGATGACCCATGCCGTAGCAGCCACGGACACCAACGAGGACGCGGAGCAGAGCCAGACGATGGCCCAGCGAATGCTCCTGGCCACAGCCATTTGTGGTAGGTATTTGAGGGTGCCGAAAACCCAATCCCTGATCCCGCCCTGCAGTCGCTAACTTACCCACAGAGTCCCACTTGCAGGCGCTGCAGGCTCGTCTTTCTCGGCAGCAAAGAAACCAGGGGTCCGCTGTCAATCCGTGGGGGTTTCAACGGGCCCGACACCGATACCCTCTGGGGGTGAATTACCCGCAGCCGGTGGGCCAGCCACGACACCCGGTAGTACGGCGGATGAGTGCACCCAGGGAGTCGACGACTCCCTCAGTATTTCACTCACTCTAGGCCTGCCCTCCACGACGGCCGGCAGTCTGGTGACCTCCACCCAGAACCAGAACCAGGACCAGCAGATCGGCAGCAACTGCACGGAGCACACATACCTGAAGCGATCATGGCTGGTGGTGCAACAGGCTCCGCCTGGAAGGGGCTACAGAGTCCAGCGGCTGCGTCACACCTTTTCTTCCCCAGAGGCCTTTAGCGCTGACGAGCTGCATTTACCATATCCGGACTTCCTGAGCTACGGCACCAATCTTCCCCATGATAGGAGTAGCAGTAACTTCGGCTCGGAGCTTTCGAGAGATCCCTCCAGCTACAGTGTGGGTAAGCGAGCTCGCTTGACCGTCGCCGAGGCAAGTGATTCGGCTGAGACCCTAACCAGGGAGTCGGAAGAACACTCCAACCAGACTCTTCAGTCCCACATGGCAGTGGAGGAGGTGCCTCCGCCCCCCAATCACAGTGAAAGCGAGAGCGAGGCAGAGCAACAGGTCTCCTGCTTTGGAGCCGTTGCCCAACGACCCAAGCGTCGCCGTCGAAGTCATGTACGGAGCCGATCCTTCAGCAATACAGCGGCTGGTGGACGAAAACGCCTCATCCAGCGCAGTTCGTCGGCCGATCTGCTGATGAACTATGCTGCAATGGCGGTATCCACACCACAGAAAAGAGCCGAGGGAATGCAGAGGTTGTTCTTCATCTAAGGGAGTGGCGGTGATCGATTAGGGATCGGGAAGGAACAGCCGAGTGAAACGATAGTATTAAAGCCTGGTGTGATTCTGGTCGGGATCTGGTTACAGTTATATAGATCTATTTCTGGTTTAAGTTGGAATTGGAATTAGTTTAAATGTTATAGTAGATTTACTATTACTATCCCTACATAAATTTTAAATCCTTTATAAACGCATGGTGGGCATACTTTATGCTTTGATTCTTCTGCCTGATTCAGAGCTCATTAAAATGACTTTAAAATATTAAAGGCAGATTTGTAATTCGTAGGTAATATTTAAACACCACTTCCACCCCAGTTAATTCAAATTGAACTAGCGAACAGGTCACAACATTTGTATTCTATATTATATATCCATACCGCCCAAGGGGAATAAATAATTACGTTAATAGTTAGCATTTTATTGGTTACTTTTATTTCGGTTTAGCGTTATACGTGTAGCTTTTACCACCAGTGCGCATCAAACTATGGGAACCTAAATCTAGCTCCACTTGTTCCTAGACCTCGAAGATACAGTGTGACACGCACAGGCCAAGGACCTTATGATAACAAGATGAGTAACACCATTCCCTTCTTGGATCTTTACGCTCTCAGCTTTCTTGCTTGTAAAGGGTAAAATGTATGAGCGATGTTCCTCTTGTTACTTTAAGGTCCTAGCAATGGCTTTTTGCTGTGCCTCAAAGGTGCAAAATAATAATACAAATTCGAATACTCGCTTATATATGGAAATCAAAATGCACATTTGCTTATATAGATTTGTATATAGACGAATACGATGATAAATAATACCAAGGCATAGTCAATGCCGTAGGACTGTCTGCTATCCAGAGCCACCTACATATCTATTTCTGATCCTACTGCTGCAGCTGCTGCTTGAGATTCTCCGCCAGGGACTTGCCAGTGTCCAGTGGCACCACTATATTCCGTAGGCTGTCGATGCTATTGCGCAGCTTTGTGGCCTGGAATTTAGGAGGCAACTTCGGCGAACCGCCCACCGAGGCAAAGGCGAAGGTCTTGTACTCCTGGGCAGCCGTTCAGGGATCAAAGAATCGGATTTAGTATGCTATATATACACATATTGGGCTTGGTTTTATTTTTTTTTTTTGCAACAGTTATATAAAATATTAATAAAAATAAAAAGAAAACAATGTTCAGGCGCTAACAGAAACAGCAGGCAGAGTCAATGCTCGGGTGGAGAGTCAACTAAATAAAGATTCGTTATATATGTCATGGTGGGAGGTATGTGGTGTGGGGTGAGCGCGTATATAAATTAAACAATGATAATCAATGCTTGGCTATTCCTCGAGCCCAACTCTCGGGCCCATTTCTAGGGAATAACCAGAACTTAATTATAGAAAACTAAAAATATGTTCACAAACTCCAAGTCAAATTGCTATCCTTTAGGTTACCTGATTGCCGCTGGGGGAGCTGGCCTCGCTGAGTGTCGTGGGTGCCTGGCCCATGTAGGACTGGAATGTGGGCCCACTGCCATTGTCCCGATGGCCGGCGCCACGGGTAGTTACCTTTTCCTGGAGCGAGTTGAAGGTTTTCGATAGCCAGGGCTGCCAGCTGTTGCGGTTGTTGGTCTGCAGTTCGCTAATTGTGTTGCTCAGCTGATGGTTAAGGTCCTGGTTCTTACACTCTGCTTCCACTTGGGCCAGCTTCGCCTGCGCCAGCTCCAGCTCCAGTTCACGGATGCGTTGCGAGGCGGCGTTGAGCGGATCGAGAGGTCCCAGTGGAGGCTCATTGGCATTACGCATGGCATCCGTTTGCCGCATGGAACTGAATCCATCCGAAGACATGGCATTGTCGTTGCCTCCGTCGATTTTCTGCAGGCAATCCTGGCATTTGGAAACCGTATGCTGAAGAAAGAAGGTTGCATTAGAACGCTGAATTTCTTAATTCTCAAAACTTTACTTACCATCACCTTGCCCAGCGTCTCACTGAGCGTGTTCATGTCTTGCTCCTGGCGCTGAATGATCTGCTTGTACTCCTGTATGATGCCCGTGTGCTTCTTCTCCTTCTCCACGGCCCGCTCCTTGGCGGTCGACAGCTGCTGGGCGAGGGCATCGATCTCCGCCTGCAGCTTGCGCCGCTCCTCGCCGAAGCGATTCTCGTAGATCTGCGCCTCCTTCTCCAGGCGCTCCTTGTGCTGCTTCTTCAGCAGGAACTCCTCCTCATACTGCTTTAACTTCTTGATCTTTCGCTCGCAGGCCTGCTTCATCACCTTGCGGGCCTGGCTAGAGCTGCGGCACTTCTTGGGTAGGGTCACCCGAAAGTACTTCAAAATGCCCTCAAAGTCGAGCTGCCGTAAATCCGACTCGCATATGGACAGCAGAGTCACGGCCACCTGAAAAAGCACAGGCAAGCCGTCCAGCAGGAACACGTCCAGCACGTGAAACACAAAGCAGAGCGGGAAACGGGCCGTGTACAGAGTGAGGAACCACTGGGAGGCGTACATGTGCGTCTCAATACCGCAGGCCGTGAAGTGCTCGTGCAGCCTGGGTAGCTGATCCTTGATCAAACGCTCCAGCTGATAGAGGCGTAGGTATAGGACCTCAAAGCCTGCCTTGTACAGATCACGTAGCCCGTAGTCATACATAAGGGCTACCAGCACACAGAAGGCATCCTCCTCGGGCATCTGCAATAAGGTTCGCTGTATTTATGCCCAATATAATTAGGAAACTTTTTACTTACGTGGAGCAGCAGGCTGGCGGCGATAAAACTTAGGCCCTGGCAATAGCCAACCTCGCTGTCGTGCACTGCATAGGCCTTGGACACTTTAAAGAGGGCATCCTGGCCCGAGCCGCCCGTTTCCTTGAAGCATTTGTGCGCTGGGAAAGTGCGATGGATATCCCGCTGAATGACTGTCTCGCATTTGGTTTCCTTTAAGTAAATTAACAATTAGATATTAAGCTTTCTTTCAAGCTTTAACCACTCACCTTGGTAATGAGAATCTTATACATGTCGTTCATCTCCAGCCTGCCCTCCACATTGGCCAACTTCTGCCAGATCTTCTCGCGCAACGCCTCCGGCACACCCAGGCGGACCAGGGGAGCTAGGTTCTTGGGCCTTTTCTCGCCATCCCACTCGCGCAGAATGGGATCCCACTCATCCAAGGTGTCCTGTGAGCAATCTTTCGACACCTCTCCCGTGCCACTGAGCAGCGGCTCATCTCCATCGCTGCTGTAGTCCGTCGGGCAATCATCCTCGATGGAGGCTATGGACGAGCTGCGCACGATGCGCGAAAGATTGTTCATGCCAAGCTTTAGTAGCGAGGAGGAGCTCTGCTGGTTGCTGGTCGGTTGCTCGGTGATCTCCTCAGATGGATCGATGCTGTTCACCTTCCAGTTGGACTCATCAGTACGCTTGAGGTGTAAGTAGAAGCGCAGCGTCATTGGACGCTTGGACATGAAGTGGTCCATTATGCGCATCTCGCTTGCTGACTGGATGGTCACTGGGGTCTCGATTACAAATCGAACTGGTTCCTGAATTCGGCGCATGACGATATCTACGGCCACGGTGAGATTGGTCTTGGACGACTCAAGGTTCAGTTGCTCGAATGCCTTCTCCTGGGCCTTCCACTCCGCTCGAATGGCGTACGGCAGCGATGAATTCTGTTGCGAGTTGCTGTCTGCTTCGGCGGTAACACTGCCCGTTCCTGATGTTGGCAAAACGTATCCCATGCTATGCATGTCAATTAGATGCATATCCTTCTGGACCACCAGCTTTCCGGGGGCCACCAACACGCCGAAGCAGCGCTCGATATGCAATGGCTGGAGGATATTCGAAGGCGTCTGCTTGACGGTGATGCACACCTCCTTATCCGTATTAGCCCGCAGCTTGAAGCATCCCCGATCCCGAGGTACGGCGGCATACGAATTCTTGGCCACCCTCTCGCGTATCTCCAGGGAGACGATAAACTCGTACCCGGCCGTGTTCAAGGGATTACCGCTCACATCTGACGTCACCGAGTTGGCCATGTCCACGGCCGAATTTAGACTGCAACTCATGCTGGGCGGATACGTCTGGAATGCCTTCTGGAAGCAGGCTGCGATCGGAGAGTTTAAAATTAATCAATGAAATCACACTCAAGCGATGCTGCTATGCTCTGACTCACCGCTGACTTGGTTGACCGCCTCGGGGATATGGCAACGGAAAACATGGCACTGGAACAGCGCATCGCCGTGCAGCCATGTGAAGGCGAAGCATCCATTCTCCACCGTGTCCACGGGACCTCGATAGTACAATATGATGCTGGATATCTCATAGGTGGCAATAATCGTATTGCTCTCGGCGTCGTGCAGGCTGCAAGAGGAGGAGGCTCACTGGTGAGTCACTTAAAGGAATTTACAAACTTTACTCACACCACCAAGCCATCGGAGCAGTTGGGAATGCTGACTGTGATCTTAAGACCCACCGATTTGGAGCCACTGTTCAGCTCGCACATGATGCGATACACCTCGCCCTCGGACTTGGGAGCATTGATGTTTGCTGCGCCCAGGTAGGTGACTCCGGAGAATATGGTACAGCCCTGATCGATCTCTGAAACTGTGTCGAAAAAGGAGAGTTAATTTAGGAATGCTTGAGTAGGCTTTGTGGTCTTTGTTTGCTGAAGATACATTTCTGGAAATACCTCCTCTAAGCTTAGTGCCAACTCACCCTCCTCGTCGGTGGTGTCGCCCGGCTTCTCCGACTTCATGGCATCCTGCTTCTCCTCCACGCAGGCGGGACTCGCATCGATACAGTCGTAGAACACCGAATGACCCACTCTGTTGGAGCTGGAGGCATCGTCCAGTGTCTCTTCGCTCTTGGGTGAGAAAAGAGTGCATGGGAAACGCATCTCCGGATCGACTGACCTACCGCTAGAGCCTGTTAATGGCAAGGTCAGGGACTTTTGCTGCTGCTGATGACTTGGGAGACGTGATTGCGAGCAGCTTTTCTCCCCAGCGGCGGCGACTGCTGCAAGCAAATATGTTAATTGAAAATTGCCGTCCGATAAAAATAACAAATTGAGCGGAATTCAGTTGGGGTGTGCGTGTGTGGAGTGTGGAAAGTGTTATGGGGCTTGTTTGTCGATTGTTTCCATGACAGCGCAGCAGTAACACTGAGGCTCTTCCAGATAAGATTGCAGCTGGCAGGCTTAATAGTTAATAGGTATATCGAATGGCGGTGGCGGTGGCGGTGGCTTTCACAGTTCCGAGCGTTGTTCTCACCCGCTCTGCTGTGGACGATGTGTGCACAGCTGGCGAATGAGCACTTCTCGAGCTAGCTGCTACGGCCCTATGGTTTCAGTTTACTTCGCTGTGTACTCACCTACGCCACGCTCCAGTTCCAGATCCCTCAGCGCGTCCGTCATCTCGTGCTCCATGTCGCTTAGGTTGCGATTGTGGGCCATGTCCAGTGTGGGCGAGCGATCGCCACCGCCCTCCGGCGAGGACAAAGCCAAGGCGCTCAGCGAAGTGGGCGGCTTGACCTGATCTTCCGCAGAATTCTTTGGATCCTGGCTGATTACCCTTCGATGCGGTCCGTGCTCAGTGGGACTGGCCACATTGCTGTCCGTGACTATTTCGTACTCGCCGCTGGTCGTTATCGAGGACTCGGAGCTCTTGGTGCTCAGATTATCGTCCATCCTGGACAACACTCAAGGTTGCTGTAGGTCCGGACTTTTCTTTGTTTCGTTAAGTAGCCCGTTGTTTCCCGTTGCCTTTTGCTTGTTTCCCTTCCTCAAGGCCTATGTATTGCCCATTTTCGGGAAACACGAAACAGAAATCTTTTATTTACGCTTCTCTAAGATTTCAATCACAATGGGGGGTTCGGGGCTTTCAATTTGTCCAATTTTCAGCGGAGTCGCATTGTTGTTTGGCTTTGGCTCCGCCGTAAATCGATGACGAATCGGGACAGTTTGGTTGGGCTTTTGGGGGCGTTGATTGCGCCGCACACACACGCGCATGTATGTCACACAGTGCCCACTTTCCGCGGGGACAGTGGGGCGGGGTTGGGGTGGTTGAGAAGCTGACGGTGGGGTCGGCGGGGTCAACAGTTTGCTGCCGATGCAATTGTGATCGGATATCTATAATTTATAGATTTTCATTCACGGCAATAGCCTTTTTAGAGCACTTCCGTTTTCATAGTTTGGTAGGCACTCCGTGGCACCTTATTACATTAATATAACCCCGTTTAAGTGTGTGTTTCAAGGTTTTTTACGCGAAACTTCTGCAATTTTCCTTCTGTTTTGTTTACATATTTTTCTGTCAGTGTTGGTTAGCACTAGGGTCGAATTTCTTTTGCAATTTATCGATAGCAGCAACAGCTGTCCGGCGTTATGCAATACTCTTATTACTGGTGTTGGACAATACTGCGATTTTTAAGGATCGATATGAAAATATGAAACTTAAAAAGTTTATGCTTATGGGAATTCTCGGAAAAATATTCTTTTTAGAAAATAACATTATCTATGTTATTAGTATATTTTATTTAATAATTTCCGAATATTTGTTCACATTTATTTACTTTACAAATAAATATAAGAGCTCCCTTACTACCACCAAAAATTCCTATTAAAAACAACTGAATAGAACCTCATGTTCTCTCTAGAAAATTTTAATAAATTTTTGAACTCGATTTTCAGAGATATCGAGTCTATGTCATCTCTCTCCAGGCTTTTGCCAACACTGCCCTACAACACTACCGCGCGTGCAGGAAAAAAACGTGCGTGTTTCTATTTGTATAATTATTCCTAAATTCCTGGTATTCCTGCTACCGAGACATACCCCCTAACAATGTGGCCGCGATTTGGCATCAAGATTGGCAACAGCACGCTGTGCATCGCCCACGTGCGCGCTGACGGAAAGGCCGAGGTGATCGCCAACAAGCAGGGTGACCGTGTGTCTCAAGCCTGCCTGCTCTGGGATGGCGTCTCAGAGATCGAGTGTGGTCTCACGGCCAAGCAGAAGATGGCGACAAGGCCGCGCCAGGCGGTGGCCCACAGCTTCCAGCTCCTGCAGCCCAAGGAGCAGATCACCGAGGAAAAGTTGACGAGCGCGCTAAAGGAAATTCCATGTGACTTTGACAAGGAGGAGCTGGTGTTCCGCATGGAACACACTGTCCCGTCTGAAAAGGAAGACCAGGACGATCGGGTGGTGACCAAGGACCTTAGCGCATATCAGGTGACGGTTGAACTGCTGCGCGCTGAACTCGAGCTGGCCCACCAATACCACACGGATGCGGATCAAGCGCCCATCGCCGTTCTATCCATACCCAGCTACTATCCCGCCCCAGCCTTCAAACTGTTAGCGGATGCTGCCCAATCCGCTGGTTTCCATGTGGCCCAAATTATTGCCGAGCCCACGGCCGCCGTCTTGGGCTACAGGATCGGCGAGGAGCAGCCTGAGCAGCGCCGTCATGTGCTAACCATCAAGTGTGGCGGCCTGTACAGCGACTTTGCCTTCTATGCCGTCCAGAACGGACTCTTTGTCCAGCTGGCCACTTTTGGACCCTTTCCCATCGGTGGCCGCCAATTCACCGAGGCCCTGGTGCAGTTTATCTGCGAGGAGTTCCGCCGCAAGTACAAGCTGGATCCGCACGAGTCGCGCCGCTCGCTGGCCAAGATCCGCACAGCCGCTGCCAACTGCAAGCACATCCTGACCACGCTGCCCTCTACGCAGCTGTACATTGACTCGCTGATGGACGGCGTTGACTTCAACGCCCAGATGTCGCGTGCCCGTTTTGAGAGCCTTATACAGCCGGTGATCAACAACCTCATTCAGCAGCTCGGCGAGTGCGTAGAGCAGGCGCAAAAGGAACATCCGGGCCTAAGTAGCATCGATGACATTGTGCTATTGGGTGCCACCATGCAGATCCCCAAGCTACAGGCGGCAGTGGGTGCCCGCTTCCCCGATGCCAAGCTGCACAACAGCCACTCAGCGGACGAGGTGGTGGCCATTGGCTGCGCGCTTCAGGCGGTTTGTCTGCTTGACCCACTCGAGCAGCAGCTACACAAGGAGGATGACTGTATGGTGGCCGAAGATGATCTGTATATCTGGCATGGGAACGATGAGGCCAACGCCAAGTTGGTCCTCGGTAGGGGCAGTGTTTTGCCCGCCAAGATACGGATATCCTTGCCGCAATCAAACGAGGGGCAAGGAGATAATGGAGATAATGCAGCGGCGTCCTTCAAGCTGCGCGCCGGTGAGAGCGAGATTTTGGCCAACCTGCCGGAAAGCACGACGCCGGAGGACGGACTCTACCAGCTGGAAGTAGAAGTGGATATTGACGACAAGGACAGCCAAGGCAACGTGGTGCCTCTAGTGCGATTGCGCTGCATGTGAGAGCCGGACGAAGATCCGGAGCGAAAGCGCCATCGCCTAGTCTATTTATTGTTGCTAGCCTAATGATTATAATACAGAAACACAAAATAAAGATAAAGCTGCAATTGACGATCTAATAATTGATGGTTCTATATACTTAAAAGTAAATACAAGGTGCGGCCGCTCAACCGAATTACTCTTAATAATTAAAGAGATTACCCGAAAACTTTAACTGAGAATATTCATTTTTATTTTCATATCTTACATTTACTCTTCTTTATTTAAACATTAATTAAAACATTAAATCAAAACTGGAGACTGGCCGATTTGTGGCTGCGCTCCAATTTGCGCAAGAACTCCTCGAAGACCACAACGCCTTTAAACATGCTGGTCTTCTTGTGGTCCTTGATGCGACTCTTGTCCTCCGGTGCCTCCATATAGCTCTTGCTCTTGTCGTCAAAGGCATTGATCTCGTGAAGCAGCTGGGTGATCGTGGGCACCGTAGTGGGATCAAATTTGGCCACAGCACTCACGCTGAAGGGGACACAGACCTTGCCGGTGGAGGGATGGATGCAAAATGGTGCTTTTAACAAATGGTTGAAACCTCGGGTGACGTTGATGTCCAATCGTGGATAGAGTAGTCCGAGTTGCACTTCCTGGACAATGTTCTTGAGTTTTCGGCTCCAAACACTAGCCGTGGAGGTTTTCATGGAGTTGGAGTACTTGAGAAAACTCTCCCACACGAGTCGTGAATGGGCACCGTCCTCCAAGCTCTTTTGCAGATAGGACTCCAATTCAGCGCGGGCTGTGTCATCGGGAACCATTTGGAGTAGCTTGGTAACCCCTTTGGGCGTGCCAAAGAGATTCTGATCCTCCAAGATGATTTCCTGAAACATGGGCTCCACGATCTTTAGGGCTCGCTTTAGACTGTGGTGCGTCCGATCCCCCATCGGACATCTGGGTGAGTTTATGCCAGCAAAACTAACATAGGAGATTGGGTTCAGGTACTCCGCTACTGCGTAGCGACCACGGCCATCGAGATGTCTAGCCTGGTGATCGCATACCCAGCAATGGATGCCTCGCCGTCCAGAGAAGACCCAGAGTATGTGCTCAAAGCCGAAGTCCTCGCGCAAAGCAACATCTAGAATCCTGGCGGCCAGCACCATGAACTTCCAGCACTTCTGGCACACTTCCGCCTCGGAGCAGCAGGTGCGCACCGGATCGTAGTCCGTCATATCGATATCAAAGACAAGCTCCCGCTGAACCGGATTAAGTCCGCCAGGGACAGTGCGAATATTTTTGGGTCTGGTGTGCATAACGGGGCCAATGTCCATTTTGACGGGGAGCTTCAAGCAAATCTCCTTCTCGAACTCGGCCTGGCTCTCAAAACACAAGTATCTCAAGTATATATCATCGTGGAGGGTAAAAGAAATCTCACGGTTGCAGAAGATGCCGTCCTCAGCTGAAGTAGGAATATATGGTATAAGCCAGATTAAAAATGGAAGGGTACACTTACTCAGTCCATAAGAGAGCCAGCGGTAGAAGGGCAGATGAGGAAAGAGTCGCCTATAGTAAACGGGCAGCATGTCCATCAGCATTTCCCGATTATACTCGGGCACTGCCGCCGCCTGAACCTGTTGCTGGGGAGCCTGGTTCTCCTGATCTGCATTTTCCTCGGGCATTTTGAGTGACTAGAAAAATTTGTATTCAAACAAATAAATATTTAATTTTTTAGCTAGAACTTGTACTTTTTTCAATTATTAAAGTAAAATATTTCAGAAGGATTACAAATACATCGAAAATGTATCCAGAAATTTAAAAAAAAAAATATTATTTTTAGTTTTACTCAGATGTTTTGCTAGTCTCCAGCCATTTCTGTAGCACCTATTCTTAATTTTTAAATGTTTCAGCTAACAATTATTAATTTCTTAAAATATAAATTCCTATACCTATGTCACAAAGAAAACCCCAGTAAATCCTTTTAAAATCAGATCAATGAAAAGTCAGCAAACTTCTTGTCGAAACCTTATAAATATATTTTTTTGTTTGATTTTTTCTTTTTCAAAGAGAGATACACGATTGGAGCTTACGATTTACTGAAATATATATTAACGACATGCAATTGTTAAAAGTACGAGGCTAATAAATTGTCAGTTATGAGTCGAAACAAATCGAATCGCATCGAGTTAACACAATGGAATACCGCTGAATGAACCTGGTCAGAGAGTTCGTCCGATGATTGGCTTAGCTTACGATAGAAATATCTACGTGTATTGTATGTATATATGTATATATATTACTATATAATATGTGTCTACTTTACGCCTAGGTTAGATCATCGTTTGTGGTAGCTTAAAGATTAGAACACGAAGGTCGGCGTCCCCTTGGCATCAGCATCATGGAGCGGCGAAGGAGACCCAGCTAAATTCCCGCCTCTAGGCCACAGTCAGGCGGATGTCCTGCATTTTGTGCTGCTGCCAGGACTGAGCCGGTTGCCTAGGCGGTGCTGTATTGTACAGCGTCACCGAGGCAATGTGGCTGTTGGGCATCACCTCGAAGATCAGGTCCTGGTAGCCGTAGCAGAAAGTGGACCCGAACGGATTCGCCGTGTTCGTCGAGCTGGCCCGATGCAACACCACTGGCCGTTCCGAGGTGGCCAGCGACCCGCTGATCTCGTCCCACTTGGTGTAGGCGCTTATGTTCACATGATCCTGCTTCGTCGGCGTCACTAGGGCGTGGCCACTGTCGCTCATGGACGGATGATCCGCCTGCAGCAGGAACTGGAACTCACAGCGATGATACATGTTGAAATTAAAATGGCCAGGATAGTTTGTATGCAGGATGAACTTTTTGCACGTCTGCGTTCTGGCGTCGAACAGCACATCGATACCCAGAGTGAAGTAGTTAAAGAAGATGTCGCTCCGCTTGCTCTGCGCCTGTCGATTCACACTCGAGCTGTGAATCTTCATCTTGTCCTCGCTCTTGAAGAATATGCGGTTGGGCGCGCCCAAGCTGGTGGCCACATCCTCGCAGCTGTCGCCAAAGAGCAGCTCCCGCGTAAAGCACTGGCGACGGGGCTCCAATGCCCGACCGGAGCCCTCCGTGAAGAGCTTCAGCTTCAGACCCTTGGTGTGGCCAAAGGAAGTACGAAGGACGCTGGCTGATTCCAAGTACATTTGTCGGTGATAGCAGGTTAGCGGCAGCGACGGTGCCCTATTCTCGGCCACATTGCTGCCCGCGTAAAGCGACATCTTGGAGACCACGGGCGAGGCGCCGTTCAGGAAGACCAGGGAGCCCAGTCCGTGGGCGTAGCCCGAGTGCAGCTTGCTGTCCACCGGAAAGTAGAAGCTCAGCCCGCGGAAGTGCAGGGCAAAAAGCTGCTTGGCCGCATCGTAGACGCCCGGATGCGTGGCTCCGAAAGAGTGCTCAATTTGCTCGATGCTGGGCAGGACTTCCGGCGAGTTGAAGTAGACGCCGCCGTAGCGCAGCTTCACCAGCTTCATGTTAAACACCTCGATTGTCTTCAGACGCTGCACCACTGGATCACAGATCAGGCGGACGCCGTCCTGCGGCAGGTTAATGATGATGTCCACGCCCAGGGGATTGCTATCCGAGTACAGCACCTGCACACCCTTAATGATTCCCACCTGCGACTGGATAATGGCGATGGCCTGCGAGAAGTGCATCCCTAGGACAAACTCCCAGGCGTCGCAGCCCAGCGAGTTCTCCGGCAGGATCTCCAAGTCGAGCATCTTCGTTCCCCCTGCTTTGGAACGATCGTGGTTTGTTTTTGTTATTGTTTGCTTGCGCCTCCCAATATCACCTACTGACCTTGATTGGCGAAATCAGCTGCGGAATGCGAATATATTCAGGCGAATATATGCGCACTTGGTTGCAAGCAAATAGTACTATTTATTTCAGGCACTTTTTGTTTCTTTTTTGATTCAGTTGTTTGGCCTTTATCTGCTGCTGTTTGTAGATGATTTTTCCCGTTCTCTTTGCACAATTACGCAACGCAAGTGAAACTGTTTTGTTTGTGGCTCTTTAGCAACTTTTCGTGCCCTTTGGCGTGGCGTTTAGTTCTTTTCTTCTACAATTTCGGACAAAGGCGAAATGCGCAGCAGAAAAAATGAGATAATAACAAAGTGGCGGAGTTGCCGGATCGTCCACCGCAGCTGATTTGCGAAGTCGCAAAATAGTCGGGGTGTGGTTTCAAAACTTATTTAAAATATCGACCCACTACTAAAAACAATATTAATTTACTACTTAAGTGAATTTGTTAAACGGTTTTAATTAATTATTGCTTATTTATTGCTTACACTTGGCAACACTGGCATGGGGAGCAACAGCTGATGTGTTATTTTTCGCGCGCTTTTTGTGAGAACGTAAACGAGTATTTTAAACTTACTTTTTGTGTTTGTCAGGAATGTTTTTAAAGAACCTTCACTTTCTGGAGGTTTTGTGGTGTTATGAGCCGCACTTCAAATACTATTTTCCTTTTAACTATGTTTAATCCAGGAAATATTGATTATTTTATCGCACACTACTTGGCACCGTACCTATAAATAACAAATGTGACTACTGCCAACACTACTCCTCCGCCGCTTACCAACACGGAAAAAATACTTCGAATTATATGGAATTCGTTTGTTTATTTTTTTAATACAGCCCACTTTTCGCTTAAGATTATGAAAGACATATAAAACCACTACTTGGACAGCACTCATAGCTATTAGACACTTTGGACACCATTCTCCGGACACGTCACTCCGCATATGGGGCAGCAGAAACTGGCATCCGTCAGAACATTGGCGCTCAGGCAGTAATAACAATAGATATGGCCACAGCCCATGTGGTGGGGCAGTGTCGGACGCTCCCCGCAGAAGGTGCAGGTGGTGCTCGCCGTCATCTTCGGTGCAAGGAGCTCGACGCCACCATCTCTGTCCTCGAACCGTCGACCAGTTACCTGCTTTCCGAAGGCCCAGGACTTCAGTACCCTTTGCAGCTTGCGAAAATTGATGATGGGCAGCACAAGACCGAGGATTTCCTGAACGAATCAATGGGATATTAAGGAGCCAAACCAATCACGGGTTAGACTCACCATAAATCCTCCCCAGAGCAGCTCGCGAGTCAGGTACTTGTAACCGATGTCCCTCCTCTGGTTATTCCTAAGACTAATGTAGTCCAGGCCCAGCAGGTAGTCCACCAGCGTTGGTTTCCGGCCAGTTTTCAGAAACCTGAAGTAGTTGAGGATGTTTAGCACCAGGGCACTGTTCTCCGCCCAAGTAATCGCCTGGCTGAACCACTCTACTCGTCTGGTAAGCCGCCTCTCCTCCCAACTTTTCACGTAACTCGGCAGGACGGTTAGGGCGAAGTGGAGCACCAACCGGGACACTGTTAGCTTCTCGGCATCGTAAGCCAGCACCAGCAGCTGCTGGCCGAAGGTGGAACAGCGCTTTCCCACGGAACCAACCCAAATGGCCGACTGGATGAGCAAATCGAGCTCTGGTTGGATTTTGATGAACAGAACGGGCTAAAAATATATATATCTGTGGTCGATTTTTCAAAGATATCTTAATTCAAATCCTCACTGATAAGGCCTGTAGGTTCTCCAGCAGACTATCGCGAATCAGGCGGGTAATGTCCTTGTTTAGATAAATGGCGTCGATCTAAAAGGTAAACAAAGTCCAATTGTACACTTTTTAGGTCATTGATTTTGTAATTTAAGCTCACCTGATTAACTCGCGGCACGTATTTATTTTTTTCTAGCATTTTGTTTACGTTTCGGTCTTTTGCTACCTATTCATTTAGATTTATTTTTATTTATCTGTACTCTGCCCTCTCTTATCAACAACGTCAGTGTTGCCAGATGCAAACTTGGTTTATCCCCTAAAAAATCTCGAAAAGTTGAAATTTTCCTCAAAGCGGGTTTATCATGAGCCCCTAAGAATTCCCCCCTCCCCCCCTAAATTTTTCCCTAGGACGTCAATAAAACCCTAAATCTAGGTCGAAAGCTCCTGATATAAAGTTGTCAAATGTACTAAATATCAGCTAAGTATATGGTGAACTTTAAAAAATTACCTCACAAGAATTTCCAGTGTGAAATCATTTTTACTGATAATTGCTTAAGCTAATTAAATACAGGTTCTTAAAACCTTAATTTTATATCAATACAAGTTTTTATAGATGTAAATAAATGATTCTATTCTTTCATATCGTGGTTGCTCTGTACCGCTATCAGCTATCGATATTTTAAAACAGTGTAGGCAAACGAAGAAATGCGAAGCGCGTAGTTTTAAACTTTCAACAAAATAAACATTAGTTTCTTAAATTATTCGTAATCAAAACAGCCAATGTATCAAATCACGCCACAGGTTTCTACAACTCCTGTATTGGACATTTAGGAAGCATTTTCGTGCAACTTTTCAAATCCGACTTATGCAATTTCAGTCAAAACAAAACGAAACGAGGCGGCGTACAACTTGTTTGGGAGCCGGAAAATATGTCTAACTATGTCTTGCAATCGCCTTTATTGCCGCAAACGTCTGGAAACGCACAAACCAGTTGGTCAGGCCCGAGATTTTAGCCATTTTTTTGAGGAGCACAAGTTCAATGATTGGCCCCGGCTGCTGCAAATTATGGTCAGTGGTCTGGTGAGTTGTGATTTTATAAAAAGTACATAATTCACACTTTATTACACAATTTACACAATTCGTTCGTTCGATCTCTGTAACAAGTTATACATTTTACGAGAAGACATAAGTATACATTACAGATAACAGATTACAGTTTAAAGTTTTTAGATTACAGATATAGATTACAGTTTAAAGATTGGTAAATTCGTCTGAGCAGGTAGTGATGACTAAGGATCAGTTGAAAGCGGAAGATACACGTAGAAGTTATTCGCTATCACAGAATAAAATACAATATACAAAATGTTAATGAAGTGGGCATGGCCACGGGGGAGGTCCCGAAGTCTAGTGAAGGTCCCACCCGAATGGTCCGTGGCATGTATGTGTTTGCTGATGTCCTAATTACGAGATATGAAGCTGATTCCATGGTCGATCGATGTGGATCCTCATAATCCTTCTCCGTCTGTTTCTCCTTCTCCTATATTTCGTCCTTTTCCTCCTCCGGCTGATGAGTAATTTGGCTAACTCTAGTGAGCAGTGATTCCCTCCTTAGTAGTGGTGATCGTGCAGCTCCTCATGGTGGTGCACTGGGGCAGTCTTGTGAACCACAGCGTTGAAGCCATTGTGCTTGTCGGCGGTGTAGTCCACGGTGCGAATGGAACCATCGGGCTCAACCAGCGAGTACTGGCCCTTGACGGTGTCACCATCCCGGGTCTCGTGCTGGGACTTCACATCTCCGGTGTGGAAGTCATTGACTCCGTACTTGAAGGCGTACTTAGAAGGGGCCTGTAAAAAAAGTTTGCAATCAAAATAAGGATATTTGATGTTCGAACAGATTGAAAATCAAGAATTTAAATATATTTTTTTCATATTTCAAATAAAATATACCATTGGTTTTTACTGATTGTAGACTAAGAAATTTAAGATCAATATCGAAATGAAAACTCGGACACTGAAACAGTGAAGGTATTTTAATCCTGTTTAAAAAACTTCCATGTCGATAATAATCTGCATTTCTTAAATATTTTTTAGCTATTTGATGATTATTTCCCAACTCACATAGTAGTCCACATGTTCGTCATGACCCTCATGCTCGTGGGTCTCATAGTGAGGCTGCTCGTGATGCACATGCTCGATCTGGTGGTGTCCATGGTCCTCGCCCAGAGAGATGCGCTCGATCTGGTGGTGATCGTACTCGTGAATTGGCTCTGCCTCATGGTGGGCCAGATGCTCGTAGCCGTGGCTTTCCTCGTAGTACTGGTGCTCCAGCGGATAGGCAAGGCTCAGGCACAGGGCCGAGGCGAAGATCAGATACTGTAAGATCATAAAGATAGGTGCATAATTAACAATCGGAGCCCAGACTTAAGACATTAGTACCGTAGCCCAGCTAATTGTTTCCGTTAACGAAGTGGAGGCGAGTAGCGACTGTTGCAATTAGCGGTAGCCAATTCGCGTGGGTGTAAGAGGTCGCAGGGAACGGGAATGTAGCAATGCATGTAGTGGCTACATTTAAGGTAAATACTTGAGGTTTTCCTCTAGCGGAGCCTAATGAATTCGTAATTAATTCCTATTTGCTGTGGTCGACTGGCTTTTCTGTTTGGCTTTAGGTTTAGTGGTTACTTTGTGGTTTGCTGACAGCCTGCTAATACGTTGGTTAGCTTAGAGGGAGTAGGGTTAGCTACAGTACATATTTAAGCTGGTTTTTGCTGTTAGCTAAAGGGATTAGCCTAGTCTAATAATTTGTTTTGCCTTTTTCGGCAATGCTATGTTTGTGGCTTTCATAAATGAGTTTTTAAGTAATTGGTAGAGGTTTCTGTATCCTTTAAAAGGAGTATTTTTAAAAAGGAGTAAATATTTTAATTTTGGCAGTCAGAAATACTAATTTATAAGCGAAGTATTAAGTAAATCTTGGCTGACTTCTTTTTCGGGGAATTTCTAAATTTATACACACTGAGGCACATCCTTAAGCGAATATCCTTTGCATGCACACGTTTTAAGCTGTATTTCTTTACTGATTCACTGATTCACTGATAGCTTTGGCATATCCTTTCAGGATATTACTGTTACAGTTCATTGTTCACACTGAGGATGCGATATCCTTAATCCTTGGTCTCTGCTTCTCCTCACCTTGAAGGCCATTTTAGTTTGAATTTATTTTAGTTCGCGCTTTGTTTGGAGATCACAAAACAAAAGGTAGCTGTAGGATGACTGCACGCAACGACTTTCCACCACTGAATAATGTGCTTGCAACGAATATGCGCCGCTTTTATATGTTAGGAAGAAAGTGAATCGGCTGCCAGCGGTGGTGGTGGTGCGCTCGATCGGTGGATTGGTGGATCGCTGGATCGGCGGTGGTTCGGGCAGCGCCGACGCCGTCTCTGGTGAGCGGAGCGTCTTTCAAGCCAAATGTAAAACAGTTTAGGCTTTGCTGTTTGCCATTGTTTGGGGTTTGATGTTTGCTGCCCAATGCACTAAGCAGAAAATTTGTAGGAAGTTGCAAAAATGTATTACCGAACTAGGAATTTCTTGACATTTTTAAGAAGAAAATGTTTCGGAAACATTAATCTTAAAATAATCATTATTAGACATAAAAATTAGTGTCCTTGCATTAAAATCCAACGTGGCAAATATTTTCTATGGTTTAAATTCCCACGTTTGCCGCTCTTTTCTTTATCACTTATTTTTCCCCCAGTGCCTGTTGTCCCAGGACTCTTTGTGTATCATTAGTGACGCATGCGATGGCGTTGATAAGTCGTCATCGGCGCTGTTGATCGGCAGTTGCAGTTGCAGTTGCAACATTGCCCCGCTCCGTTCCGGCGTTTCTTAATAATATTTTTGTGGAATTTTCGTTTTGGCCCACTCTTAGCCTATTTGCATTGCAACTCCATAGCTCCGTGGAGCTGCTGCTCTGCAAGTACGCTCATTAAACGCAGTTTGACCCAAATTTTCGGCCTGATGATTTCTTTCGTGGCTGCTGCTGGGCACAACGTATTTTTTTCGGGGCAACCTTCTATTGCGGCAGCCTCCGGTTAATCGTTTACTTTTAATGCGCTGATTTTCGTAAATCTTAAATCGTAAATCGTAGATGGTAAATGGTAAATTGAATTGGACCTGCAGGCTGCCGGGCTGACTGGCCCAATAAAATGTTGTAATACTTAATTGTTGGGCATAAACGCAGAAAAACAGAAGTATTGTTCCACATACTTGGGCTGGCCCGTAGTTCGGAGTCAAAGTTAAGTGCCACAATTGCATTGTGGCGGGGAAAATTAACCAATTTTTAGTGGGTCTTTCGTCAATTTGCAATTGGATGATGGCGCTAATTAGCCACCGAAGCGTGGAGTTTACCGATTTGAGGGTTCTCACCTCGAAGGTTGTGACTGCCACAGACGGTTTGTTAAGCTCACTCGAGTGACAGAAAGGTGTTTTGCTTTTCGGCAACATTAAGAGCTGATGTAATTTCTGTAATGGGGACGAAAATCAAGGTCGTTGAAAACAATGGGTGAAATAAATGGAATTCTTCAAGTATTTATATATAAATATAAGGAAAATCTGGGTTTTGCTATGTGGTATAAAAAGAGTATATTAAATTTGTACTCAAATCATAAAATTGAATGCCCAAATTTTTGTAAAAATTTTTTACATATTTGATATGAAAAAAGTATCTCTGACCTTATCATCATATACATTCTTGAGCCGAGCCGAGTCTTTTTATCTATCGCTAGTAATCAAATTTGACTTCATTTGTTCAACAATTTGAAATGCGTTAGGAAAATTTTAATTTTTAAAGTGAAACGCAGAATAGAAAACAATTTTTTTTAAATATTCGTTTTTTAAACTATGATTTCTTTTTATATGTGTACCGAAAAGTATTGGTTTAAGGAAGGCGTACTTTTAAGTTCTTCTTGAAGGCATTTGATAGCTAAAAAGCAAACAAATTCTCAACATCCTTATAATATGATTCATTAAACAATATTCTTAACGTAATCAAAAGAGAGTTTTTCTTTAATGCTGCTTTAATCTTGATAATATTCTTTGCAAATTCCTTTGCTTATTTTCCCATCGATTCACACCATAAGCCTCGAAATTTCCTGCCCATCATCCACTCATCCAACCCATTCCATTCCCATATCGGCAATCTAGTTCACAGGCAAGTTGTTTGCCAATAACTCGAGAAATTATTTGGTTTGGATGTGGATTTCGTGCAACCACTTTGCATAGCCCCGATTCACAGGCTCGGCAAGATGCCATACACTTGGATGTGGATGTGGACGTGGAGTCCAATCCAATCGGATCAAATCGAAACGAAGCGAAATGACATCTCGGGTTGATGTACTCTTAAATACAGACACAATTTTAATTGCTATATTATGGTCGACAACGTTTGACAACATTGCAAGACATGACAAACCGCCAAGCAGCGGCTAAAAAGCAAATGGTTTTTGTTTCTTTCTTTTTGTTTGCACGTTGATTACCAATCCAATCCGCCACAAATCCCAAAGCAGCACAAGAAATATGGCAAATAAAATAAATGCTTAATTATGGCCCACGATTTGGGGTCTACGTCTCCTGATTTTGTTTTTTCCTTCCAGCGCAGCGTTGGCGTTGCGGCAGGTGCAAGAAAGACAAAACAAAATAACGCAAGTCAACTCGACTTCGACTCACACTCGGCCGACGAAGTCGTCTTTGGTGCATTCCAGCACATACACACATGAACTGCAGCTTTTCTGCCGGTGCATTTGGCAATTCGGCGAAGCGCCGCAAATTGAACGCATTGCTGGTATAATTTTCGGGTCTATAGTGATGGAATTTCTCTAAAGGGTACATGGAATATGGGAATATGAATGGTAATCTCCTTCATTTAATATTTTTCTTCTTTGATATATTATAAATTTAAAGAAAATTCATGGAAATTGGTATACATTATTCATATTACATATCCATATTATTATGAATATTTTTTGCTTATAATTCAGCAAAAAATTAGTAAAATATAATAATGTTTCGGACTTTTCCAGTGTATTTAGTTAGTTGTATATTTTATTTTTATGGTTCCCCTATTTCTCCTCTGTGATGTGCAACATTTTTCGCTTCATTTCTCTGCTAGTTATCGCCTCAAAATCACTTTTATATATTTCTTCCCCCGACTGTCGTCGTAATTGCAGACAAAATTTCATTTTGTGTTTGCTCTACTCGTGCGCCTTGGGTAGCAGGTGTTAATTTTTTGGTTAGCCATAGTTTAGATTCGCTGGCCTGGCCGGAGTGTGGCTTACTTTTACCCAGAGCACTCTGGGCCACTCAATCAATTCCCACTCACAAAAGTGAAAAGTCAAAGCGCTGCTGTGGCTGTGTTGTTGGTTATGCGCATGCGCGCATGTAACAGCTGCAGGTAAGCAGACCAAGCAATTACCTAGTAACTCATATTTACCGTTAGACATTTAGTACATGCATTAACTTGGCCAAAAGCAGCCGAACTGCTCCTGCCGCAACGTATTTCTGGCGTACATTTGCGACATCGGGGGCCCAAACAAAAATAAAAAAGTATAAACAAAACAATGGAATAAAGTTTGTTACACGAAAAGAAAATGGTAGTGGAACCTTTTAAGGTGAGGTCACAAATAATAGAGGTTGAAGTCTATATTAATTATGTTTATTTCGATTTAACTAAAGTTGGAAATCGGTTCCTATAAATATTCTAATTGTATTCATTTTTCTATCAAGAAGATCATTTTCTTAAATGGAAGTCCCAATTTATAAAAACAATTGTTTAAATTAATACCATAACCTTTTTTTACTATTACCAGCATATAATTAATGTTTTTATAGCCATTAAAAAGGGTTTTCTTACAACTTGTAATAATACTTGTATTAAGAATAATACCAAAATTCCCTATTAAAGTTATAGCTGTAGAAGGGTAGATATTCTATTTTGACACGTAAAGAAGTAGATAATGCTATAATGCTATAACCATACCATTATAATTTATATATATTTTTTTAGAGTGCACCTGAAGCGATCGTTTTGCAAACACACAACAACAATGGCTGGCAATCAGCTGCAAACTTTGACTTTTGTCTCATTGTTTCATATTTATTAGAGTCCCGGCTGAAGCCTTACAACTTAACAAGCCAGCGACGCGTGCATCTTTCCCAAATCCAAAACAAAAAAACTGCTGTGGGAATTGCTTTTGCCAGCACTCTTGCTCTTTTAATGGTTATCCTTTTATGCAGCTTGGCTTACGCAACCCAATATACAAAAAGCAGCCGCGATTGTGGCTGCTGTAATTGAAAATTACGCTTAAAAAACAGCCGCCGAGTGCCAGGGCATCCCAACGCATTCGATTGCCTGCCATTTATATTAATTTATTTGAAGGCAATGCGAATAAAACACGGATTTACTGGGGACTACCCCCCTTGGTTCGGGCATGAAATATGCGTGTGTGTGGCCAAGAGGAAAATGGCAGAGAAATATTCCGCTAATTGCGAGCGCACATTGAACTTACAAACACACACAGCAGTTGAAGCCGTTTTCCTCTTTTTCCTCGGCGATCACATGCATCCGTCACACAGTGCGTATGGGCAATAAATGTTAATGGTAAGCAGCTCGGAAAACAAGTTGAAGCGGTGAAAATATCAACACATGTCCACCCATTTGACACTTTTGGTGGAAAATAATTGCTTGTTAAATGCATCGGTCACACCGTGAGCAAGATAAATGTTTGCTATTTAACTTGCTAATACTATTAACATTACTATACATAATTTTACGAGCATAAGTTTGTCATTTTTAAACAGGAAATGTATTCCGGTTAAAATAAGTTGTTATCAACATGTTCCTAACAACATTTGCTTAGCTACATTTTCCGCCATGAAAGATTTGGGTTATTATACTTGGTTCACTCTTAAAAACAGCTAGATTAGAGCACAATTATATCTTAATTAGAGTACTATTATCTGTGCCCAAGTACATAGCTTTCGATTTCGGGTAGCTTTCTCACCTGCTTAATTAGTTTGAAGTGTAATTTCTCAAATAAGATATGGATGTAGCACACATAATACGACATTAACTGATTTATAAGGGCACAAATTTATTTTAAAAATATATTTTCCCTGCCAAAATGTATAAACAAGCTTACGCTCTGTTTCTATTAATTTGCATAATTAACATTCCTTCTTTGGCTATAATAAAATCATCAATATCTTCAATTTAATATTAAATACCGCCTTTTAAATTATTTTTTAATTTTTTTTTAATATTTCCCAATATTTATCGCCCCAAACTGGGCACACACATATTTTTTCCCCTCATAAACATTAGCCTGGATAATCTCTGCCAGCTTCGATCTGCGCATTCTTCATTATTCAATCGCATCCAGAGCCGTCATAGCCGTCAGCTTCGATTATGCATGCGCGGAGAGCGCCAGCCGTGATATAACTGCCGTCGAAGCATAATCTGAAAAGCCTTTCAACGGTAACAAATAATATTCACTTGAATTCGGTGCTGTAACCAGCCGAGGCGGCAATTGCACCCGCCCATCAGCCGCGCGAGAGTTGAGTCTTAAGCTTCGTCTCTGGCTGGCTGCTGGCGTTGACATAATAAATAGCCGAAGAAATTAATTAAATGCAAATTGCCAAATCACATAATCATATCATATGGCAGCTGGGACACTCTTGCCCCAATCCCCTCGTGAGTCTGTGTGGAGCAACACGCGGAAAAGTGGCAAGATTGTTGCTGAGACTTGTCTCGCGGCCGCGATGCAATTTTCCAATTGATTTTGTTGCAGCTCTCTAATTGTATCATTGACTAATCAAAATATTTACGCTTTGCATTCGTACGCCTTCGGTAATTGTTAAATATTTTAATTTCGCTCAGCCGCGAGTGCCACTGCCATTTTCACACGTTGAGGAAATTGGGCGGCAATGCCGTGGCTTTTCCCATGGCGACTTCCTTGGAAAGTCGGTGCCTGTGTGCCCGTGCTGTCTCATTAATTAAGCGGCAATTGAATGAGTGTCGCCCTCTCTGCAACTTCCTACAGTGAAAAGCGCTATTTGCCTTTAACTTGTTACTTTTTGCTTTTTGCTCGGCGGAGAAAAGTAGGTTAAATACTTTTACCTTATTTGGCAGCCGGCTAATTGCTGTCATTTTTGGCATCTCTGGGTTTTGTTTTTCCTGCTGCCACTGCCAGCGCAAAGATGTGGCCAAATTAACAACTTTTCAAGCGCGCCCGAACCGGATATTATGAAAGTTACCTGTTTCGGCCATATCAAGATTATAAAATGGCTAAATTTATGCAACCGTCGCCGGGACTGGAAAACAGGAGCTGATACCTGAAAACCAGCTGCAGCCACAATCAAGTTGTCAGCGTGAACATATTTATGGAATAAATCTCTCAATTTATTGGGCCTGGCCGCAGGGACAACGCCCACGCATCGGGCTCAAGTTGAAGTTGAAGTGCAACTGGGACAGGCGAGAGGCGCCTGACGACCCACTGTGCGGCTACGTAATGTGCGATCGCAGTTCGCTCACATTACGTATACGTCCCGCCCTAGCCGAAATCGAAGCGAATCGCACACTTTCACGGAGCCACCCAGTGGTGCACCCAAGTGGTGCAAGCCAAGTCGATTGCCTCAGCAATTAGTTAATGACCGAATATATATGCCGCAAAAGAAAGAAACGAAACGCAATGAATTGGAATGGAATGAACAGTAGCAGCAGCTAAATTAGCATACAATAAAGCGAGCGGCGAGACTGGCCAACTTTCCCTTAAGAAACAACATAACATATAATTGTAATTAAATAATGGAACTCTGAAAACAAGAATAGAGCTATCAAAGCATATCCCATAAATGAGATATATGCTGTCCAATCCCCTGGGCTGGACTCTTCCCAGCCAAGCATAAAAGTGAATGTACCTCCGATACAAATTCGTGGGCAATAAAAATCCCACTATACTCAAATGTAAAATGCTAAAAACAATAACAGATACACTTTAAAGTGTTTGGAGTGCTTTTGGCAGCGGATTTCGCAATCGACGGATAGTGTGCGTGCCACAAATTTAAGCTGCCGCAATAATGGAATAATAAATCAGCATAAATATGCATCGGATGCGAGAGAGCAAAGAAAGCCACAACGAAATCGAAATCAACATGCATTTCGCATTTCCTTCCGTTTTTTTCCCGCCATGGAAACGCATTTGGAAATTTGGAGCAATTAAATGGCAAAACCATTTGCACTTGGACTGGAACGTGATCCGGCCAATGTCTTCCTGAATGCGGGGAATAACCCAGCTGTGGGGGAGCGAAAAACCCAACCCATTGTGGGCGACACAGGTTAACCCACAAAAGCATATATAGCAACACTTCAAAGGCGGCTAGCGACTTAGATTGGGATCAAGACGCGGAGCCACCAATTTTGCACCCGGAAGATATTCAAAAAATGCCATGCTGTGTGTGTGTCTCACCTTTATTGCACCTCAATTGGCCTGTGCAGCTTGTGGAATTCTTTTGTTGGCTTTTTTTTCGGGCTAATGGCTAAATTGTGATCACTGTTTTTTATGGCCTAGATACTGGCGAGACGAGGCCTCAATAAAAAGTGAAAGAAGCTTACCCAACTTACCATGCTGAGGGCTAGGACCAGAGTCTTAACTAATACTGGTTAAATAATAATACAATATCAATCATAAGCTCTAAAACATAAGTACACAAAAGAGCACTAATAAAGAAAGTTACTACTACCACTTGCTCAGAAAACAATAAAAACAATAAAAATTATTTGTAGACATTAATTAACTTTCTATAATTTTTCATCCATAACCTTGGGATTTAAAATGTATTTGCATTTCATTTTGGTTAATTCGAAGATGTAATTATTTATTAAGTATATATTAAAGGATTTTATAAACTCTTTAACGCATAAATTATCTCCTAAATATGTATTTTAATAACTAACATATGCTTTAAGTCAGAAATTAACCATCTTTGTAGACTTTTTCTCAGTGAAATGCCAGCAGTTCGGACATTTACTTTGGCCTGGCTCCACTCAGATCGGGTAAATTGGCCAGGAATTCCCTCCGATTCGCCTCAATGGTTCGCTGCTGCCAATTTGCATGGCTGGGAGTAGCATTGTCCAGTGGCTTAGGAGGTGGCAGGCTGGACTCTGGCTCCTCCACTTGCGGAGCCTTCTCCGCATTATTCGCCTTAGCCTTGTTGTATTTAGAAGTCTCCGATTTCTGGGGCTCTGCAGACTTGCTGGACTCAGTGGTGGCCTTGGTGACCTCTTGATCCGTTGGCAGTTGGAAAGGAGCAATGGGAAACTGCTGTGGAATCACATTCTGGACGGGCTTAACCTGGTTGGGAGTCTTTCCCTGAATCACATCGAGCACTGCTGGCTTCAGGACATCCTTGGTCACATCAATGTGGTTAAGGTCCAGACCATGCTGCTCTTTGAGTTGCTTCGCCACATGATCCGCCACATGGGAGACGCTCACGTTCAGATGGCTTTTGGGATCCCAGGTGATGTTGGCTGGAAGGTCCAGCTTGCTCCTATCCACCAGGATATCTGGTCTCTGTGTGGGCCACACGGTCTTTAGCCTTTCATCGCCTTCTTTAAAGTTGTGCATCTGGGCAGAATAACCTTTCTGCTCATCCGCTGTGTACTGGGTGACCTGGATGACACCATCGGGCCTGGCATAACCGAAGCTACCCTGGATGCTGCCATTCACGAAGCGTCGTTCTTCCCGGAACTGTGTGTTGCGCGTTTGCGGATCGTCGATCTCATAGCCAAAGGCATAGGTGTTGGGTCCTATTTCATACATAAGAAATAAAATGGGATTTTAATTTAGGGTATACATTTTATTTGTATTTAATATATTGCCTACCATAGGGCTCGTGCAGAAAATAATGGCTCACTTTGGCCTTTTCACTTTCATTTTTGGCTGGTGTCTTGGCATAGGCTTCGCTCTTTGCTGGCGCTGGACTGGCCAACGTGGCGTATACTTTTGTGATTAGTACAATAAGCTGGGGATGGATAAATATTTAAGGCATATATTCAGGCGTTCAGTGGGTTAAATGAAAAATGAAAAGAGCTAGCCTAAAGCTTAAATTATGGTAAAGAGCTCAAGATGTAAATTAAGCTATTTTTTCCTGTTTTATAGCACTCCTTATTATATTTTTTTAAATTTATTTTATGTGGTGTAATAGGAATATGTAATTTATTTTTTGTAAACATTTTTAGATTATTTACATAAATAAATACATAGTAGATTATTATTTTAATAATTATAATCTATGGAAATCTCCAGAAGTTTTCATAGGGTTTGACAGGGTTTTTACAGAAATAAGGCTTATTATTTAGTTATACATAGTATTTATGTATATTATGTTACTTTTATTAATTTTTAATGAAACGTTTCCAAATATATCTCTTTATTTGTTTGTATTTTATTTGTATTTAAATTTTTTGTAAATGCAATTACATGTAGCTGTATAGCTATAGTAGTTTATGTTATTTATATGCCTTTTTAATTGTCACTGTGATGTTGTATTATATTTTTATTTTATTGAAATATTAACAGAACTCTCACTTCCTGAACTCATTTAAACCGGTTGAATTTATTTAAAATTCTTTAGTTCTTGGCCATTTTCATTATTCGAAAGCACTTACAATAAACCAAAACAAACTAGACAAACATCCCATGATGAATACTGATTACTTTTCCCTATAGATGTATAACATTTATTTAGATTTTAGATTTTTCGCAGACGAGTTCCGCGTACATTCAATAGCTGTGAAAGACTGAAGAACCGAGAACCCAAATTGCCAGAAAGAAGCCCTCCAGGTGGGTGCGAATCCCCATTAGAAATACTTCACCGGAATGCTAAGTAATTTTCGCATTTTTCTTTTTTGTAATAATTATGGCCCCGTCATGCTAATCTTGCCGACCTTCGTGTGTATTTCGGTAGCCAACCAATGAAATAAGAATACATTTATCGAATTTTTTTAAATATGATTTTTTATTTATTTTTTTTTTTAGTTTTCTTTTTCTATTTCCATAATAACGTTTTTCGCATTTCGTTTGCTGTTTGCTGCTGTTGTTGCTCTTGTTTTTGCATACAAATGTTTATGGGGAATATATAGTACATAAGTGTAAGGCTCAAATGAACTTTTGAGACGTGAGAGACATGTGAGAGTTGTGGTTTACTTTTCGTCTATCCTCCTTAAATGAGTACAATGATATTAATTATTTTTTTTGTGGCTTTTTTCGTACATTTTTTCATCGTTTGTCGTTTATAATTAAGCTGCATAATGTTTATAAATACACAATAAATGTGAAAAATACTAAATGCAAAAAATGAAACTAGATACAAAGGTGTGTCAGACTGAGAGTGAGTGAGTGAGTCGGTGAGTCGGTGAGAGAGACAGACGGAGAGAGAGACAGTTGAGTGAGTGAGAGAGTTTGAGGAAAGAGGCGGAATGAGGACTCGAGGAGGATAACAGGGGCGACAGAGAGTACTAGCTACAAATGCACAATGACCGGCCATCTCAGGATATTTACAGGATATATTTCTACAGCGCCTGCCAAACCATCGGGGATCCCGCCATGGCACACGGTTTGGCTCTGAGGGAGCTAGCACGCCCCTTACAGGAGCTCTCTTCGGGGCGTGGCAGTTCGGGGATCCTCCGCACACAGTTTGGCCCAGTCACTGCCCAGGGCTTCCTCGGGAAATAGCAGATATAGAACAGATATATAGTCAAGGAACAGATAGAGACAGATCGTATAAATATATATTACAAAAGTCGAGCTTCGGAAAGTGGAAAACAGAGAAAATAAATAGAGTTCTATGTACAGGATAGAGAGGGGAGAGAAGCTATCCGCGAGAAGCCCTGTCAGCTTATCCTTATCGCAATTATCCTTGGATCTCTCGTCTGCGGGCATTCGGCGTGCAAGAGTCTGCCTTCGGAAATCGGTTCTGGTTAATCGTACATACATATATATACTGAGAAATATATAACATTTATCATATATCATATGGGAAGAACACTGTCTCTCCAATAAAAACTCCAAGCTTCGTTATCCATCAGGGTCGTCATCCGCGATCAAGTCATTCCGAATGCCAAGTCGTTATGAATTTGCTTTGAATGTGATTTCTTGGTTTTTGTGTTCTTTTTCGTTCGTTTTCCTTCGTCCATGCCATGCCAGGATCAGCCGGTGCCGGGTGTCCGCCTCCTAAGGGCGGCCCCGTCCTAAACTCTTAGCTACGCTTACTTACAAAAGAATTCTCGTTGTTTGTATTTTTTTTTGTGGTTTTTTCATTTTCTGTTTGTGGTTCCTATGAAGTTGCTGTTGTTGTTGTGGTGGTGGTGGATGGATGAGAGCAAGAGGGAGAGCACCAGAAGGGGTGACTGTGTCAGGCTCCCCGCTTAGTCGCTTAGTAGTGATGCAGCAGGGGGGCGTGTGCCAGGACGGGGGCATGCACCACCGGCGCGTGGGCAATGATCTTGGTGGGGGCGGTCTTGTGGACGACGGCATTGAATCCGTTGTGATCGTCGGCGGTGTAGTCAACGGTGCGCACGGAGCCGTCAGGCTCAACCAGGGAGTACTGGCCTGGAAAAGGGGAAATTGGGATAATATGAAGATTAATATTTTAGATTTAGAAATATGTTTAATTGTAATATTTTATTTAGAGTATTAATACCGTAAATCACCTCAAAACATTTGCTTACTTAAGTAATAAGTTTTTACTCGAATATAAAAAGGTTATAATTTTAACTTAATGCAATTCCCTATATATACTTAGTAAAATATTAATTTGTATTGGCATTAGCTTAAAATATTCTCTTGAACATTTTGTAATGCAGTTTCTTCAAAGAAATCTCTCAATTATAGTTATTATTTGTAAAAATGTTTACTTATCTAAATGAATAAATAAGTATATTAGAAGAAATAGTCTATTTCACAAGATTTTATATTAATAAATAAATAGATTTCATTTACATTGCTCAATCAACTGAGTTTCTCTGGTTGAGACCTCTTTTAATGTTTGACCGAGTTCGTTGCCTAAGTCTTTTGTTTTGAGACGTCAAATTGTAAATATAACTTCATAAATTTAAGCAGAAAACAAATAAATAAATGCTTAAATCTTCTTTTACAACTAGAAATGAATTTTAGTTATGCCTAAATTCAAGTTCGTTGCCTAAGTCTTTCGTTTTAAAGGAACAAAACTAAAACAAAAACTAATGCGAATGCGAATGTGGTACAAATGGAACATTAAAACCTTTTCTTCTTTTGTTCTTTAATTTTTCAAGTAGGTTGTGTTAGTATTTTGTATTTGTGCTCAAAAAATTGACTAATAAATATAAAATCGCAAGTATAAAATTTCTTTATGATATTTTACGCTCGATTATTACACATGTTTAAAATTTTTTTGCTAGTGACCACTCACCCTTCACCACATCACCGTCACGCTCCTCAGCCTGCGACTTGATGTCGCCGGTGTGGGGATCCTTGATACCATAGTTGAAGGAGTACTTGGGATAGGCCACCGGCTCGGCGTGGACTGCATGGACAGCGTGCGCCAGGACAGGCGCATGATGCACCAGCGCCGGAGCATAGTGACCCAGCTCGATGGGAACGGCCTGGGCGGCGGCGATCAGCAGAGCGATGGCAACAAAGTACTAGAGTGAAGAAGTGAGCGTCAGGATCGGGGATTTGGATTCACTGGAGGTACCTAGGGGTTTTTGGGTATATTTTTAAAGGGAGGAACGAACACACACCTTCATTTTGTTTTTTTCGAGCACGAACACGACACGCGAACACGTAGCTTGGTTAAGGACGAAGGACGACTGGACGCTGATTCCTGTGCAGGAGACTGTATGTGAGGAGAGCTCGAGCGAGTGAGGACCGTTAAGAGCACGAAATCGTTAGCTGAACTGATGTCTGCAACGATGACCAAAAGTATTTATATACGCGTCGGCCGTCGACGACTGCAACCCGACTGCACAGACGACGGCTTGGTGTCGGCTCGGATCTGGCGGCTGCAGCTGCCACGGGCGGGTGGCTGGGGGTGGCCAGCCATGGATGCCAGATGCAGATGCCAGCTGGGGAGCGAGGTGTGGAGAGCGGGGAGGCGCGACTGGGGCCCAAGCGAACCACGCATGTGCCACAACAATGATCCCCGGTCTGGCGAGAGGTGCGGCATTTGTTCCGCGGGCCGAGAAGGCGTTCGTTCGTTGGTTTGCCCGTTCGGTGACTTAGTTTCGCTGACTGTTTGTCTGCGATGACGGGGCTGCAATTGAAAGCGACACTTTTGCATTGGCTCTAATGATCTGAGCTCTTTATTTATTGATTTGCCGACATAATTACGATCGTGGCTCGGCCGAAAACTATATATATTTACCATATACCGATCCGAATCTGTGGCAATCAAACGGGGCGTCGTTATAATTACCACGCCAACGCCACAAGTGCTGCGCACTGCGTACCGCGTTCGTGCCACGCAATTCGTTGCCCGACATTTTTTCGCCCAACTCCAGTTCGAGTTCCGAGTATTTCCACGATCTGGGGGAGAACTGCCAGCGGAATTTGAGATATTGGCAAATAGCTTGACAGGGCTCTAAGCAAATCAAACGCCGCCCGATCAATATCTTTCGGAGGCATACGACGAATGTTTGTCGCCAAGATTGCCAGAAATGATAAATATTGGATGGAATTCGGATAAGAGATTGTTGCGGAATGTCTATAAATATTATAGCAAATAGTTGTACTTATTTTTTATGACTTTGTCTATCGTTAAATTTTTATTTGATGCTGTAGCGAAGCTCAGGAATTATATTGTGTTTTTAGCAGCTTTTTGTTTTATTTTCTATGTTGAATATTAATGCAAATGTAAATAAATATTATTGCAGGCACAAATTCTTTAATTGATTTTTTGAATAGGCATTTTTTATTCATTGGATGATGAATAAGGCAGTTAACATGAAACATAAAATTTAAATAAGTGGTTTTTCTATAAATTTAAACATGTATTTCCAGGCTATGACCTTTAATCAATTTGTAATTAAAAAATAATAATAAAACACAATAAAGGAAGGTATTTTTAGTAGGTTAAGTTTTAAATATTAAAAATTTTAATGGCGAGTCTGAACATATATTCTTATTTGGCAATCATTCGTTTTTGGCTATTAAAAAAACCGATAGCAAGACCTTAAATATACGTTTTCGTAAACTGATATTTATAATTTTTGTAAAAAAATCAAAGTTAAAAAATTTAAAATAAAGCTAAAAATAATTATTTTTAATCTGCATAAACAACAAAAAGTAGTTCTGGGGTTAGTTTTTATTTGGTTAAAAAATTGCAAAAAAAAAAATGGTAAAAAAAATTGAAAATGTAAACTATCTTGAAATTTTTGATAATTTTATGAATTTTACTCAGAAAAAAATTGAGAAACATTTTTTTCCGGTTAGGACAGTTAGACTCTGCTGTTGTTGCTAATCAAGAATATATATAATATTTGACTACAAAAGGTATTACTCTGCAAGGGTTTAATAAAAGAAGTATAAATAACTAGTAATTCTAAAAGGTTGATAAAATTCTTAAAACTCTGAAACCTATTAAATTTCATATGGCTTAAAACAAAACTTAGTTGTAAAAGGGCATATGAGAAACTCAAGCTAGAAGGAAATGTCTTCCTATATTGTTAATATAAACAAAACCGGGCTTAGTCAACCCAAAAGTTCAAAGTTCCCCATTTACTCCCGGCTTACCAAGCTGTACGAAAAAAAACAGTACTTTTTGACACTTTTTCAGGCAACACCCACAACAAACAAACAACCAACAGCCGCCGCTCTGGCATGACATATCAGAAAATTATGATTGTATCTTAAAAAACACATACAAGTGGCCATTAAGCGGGGGCAATCGGCCGCGGGACGGGCGACTGTGCAGACTGCACTCGGGCCAAACGATGGGAAAAACTCCGAGGTAGAAGGAAAAAATAACAACAAAATAAAAATACACAAAACCCAGATCGCACTATACGAGATCACTTTGGCCTGGGCCTGGCCATTAGCATGGAAAGCGGAGACAAAGACATAGAATCGACTTACATAAAACGTTTTTGGGGCCTTAAAGGCGACACATTTACACGGCTGGCCGAAAATCGCTCGAAACAATTGCCAACGAGCCGCAGCAAAAAGAGTTTGTTCCACAAACAAGTTGGCCACGTCACGATCGCACTTTGACAGAGGCTGTTCCCCTCAGAGTTCAGCGTCAGCCACAGCTCCAGCTACAGCTACAGCTACAGCTTCAGTTTAGTTGGTTAGTTGGTCAGCGCGGACAAGACAGTTTGAAAATCGCAAAATGACTACAACAGGCTTTGTCTCCGTCTCCATCTCCATCGCCGCCGTCTCTGTTTTCCTCGATCGATGTTTAGTTGCGCAATTGTCGGACTAAGACCTCCTCCTCCTCCGCCGCCTCGGTCCTCTCCTCCACCAAGGAGACATTTGCTGATCGATCGATCGAGCGAATTGTTTGCATGCGTTAATTGCACTTGTCCACGCACGGTCCCCTTTCCACCGATCCCCCAACGAAGTCGTAATGGATATCTCTCCGCTCAGCCCAAGATTTATTATATTTATGGCTGCGACTGTCGATAACTAGAACAAACATTTTTGCCTTGATTTATGCCCGCCGATCTGGCAGTTTGTTTGCCTATGTTTGGACAATGGCCTGATGTGGGAGGCTCACTGCCTCTGGGCGGGGCTTTGGAGGAGGTAATGGATCCATTTGAACATTTAAACGCACTTTGCATGGTTTTAAAATGAGTAAACTGAGTTTAAAGGGGTATATGGAGTTGAAGAAAGGTAGGAAAAGTATATATAGATAGTAGTAACCTATAAATAGTGTAAGTAAAACATATTTTTTAGTTTTTTAATAAAGTTTTATATTTTATTATTAGAGAGGGTTCTAATCTAGCAATTTTCGAGTGTTTTCTTTATTTCTATTGATATTTGATCCAATTTAAGTGAATCTTTTTAAATATTGAGCTAGGATTTTTCTAACCAATCTTTTATTATGTTCTCTTGACTTTTTTTAATGACTTAACTATAATGATTTTATTTTAGTCACTGCCTAGTCGACCCACTTCTCTTCAATTACATTCTTCTATAAACTTACCCATTGGCTTTAATGACTTGACAGTTATAGATTTGTGGCTTGATTTATGCAGTAGGCAAAGCGATTTATATTTGTTTCTTTCGTGATTGAGACTTTGAAGGTTTTTTTGGCTTGAGCATTATCTCTGACTCTGAGCTGGACAATGGGCCTCGGGGTTGGTCCAATTAGAAAGTGAATGCAGTGCGCATTCCACGCAATGCGATCCAAGGCGTTGCACAACGCTGCGTATGCGTAATGTGGCATAAATGGATATGGGTATATCCGGTTAACTTTGTACTTCCACCCAGATCACATCCGTTTGGGATTATGAAATCTTTGGACTTCCGAATGCCTTTTGTAGATCCAATTACGGCTTTGTTTGGTGGGTTTTGATAACAGCTTTAAACCAATTCGTTGTAAATAAAATGGGGAAGAAATAAAGTAAATCTTTTAAGAAAATATTTAATTATAAAAATTTGGCTATAAATAAAATATACCATTACGGAAGACAATGAAATAAATATAAAACGTGCTGTACAATTTAGATGTTCGCAGAAACCAATAAAAATACCTTTCCTTTAGAATTCTTAAAAGTTGCTTCTTTTTTTTTTTCTCTAGTGTAAATTTGCGAAATTAAACCAGCTGAATTTTGAAACCCAGCCAATGTAGATGTTATTTTTTTTTTCTTTACGGCTTCTTAACACTTTGACTAATTAAAACATTTCCAAGCAAGGGGGATTCTTGCACGTTGCCCGCAGACGCATGCTAACCATATTTAGCCGGATTTTGTTGGTCTTTCATTCTACACGCCGCCGAAGGGGGTGAGATTGGGCTTCGATTGGACTTCGAATGGGTTTCGGTCGAGCTTAGATCGGTCTCAGATCGGGTTATTAGTGCTTGATAAAAGGGGTGATGGGGGCTGTCAATTAGCCCGGTCCGGTTGCTGGCTGCCAGCCCAATTTTGTCGCCGGCTCAATTGTGAGATTACCGCCGCCAAGTTGGTCCGAGTGGCTGGCATTTCGGCATTATTACCGCATCGTGGTCTGGCAAAACCAGACGTCGTTTGATCCACTTTCGACGGGTCCGCGCTCGCAGCCCGATCTCTGCATTTCGCACATTTAATGCGATTTTGCGCATTTGCGCGTTTGAAATTAAGCGAGTGACGAAATGGAACCGCCAGCCAGGCCGAAGACCAAAGTGGATCACGGCACGCACACTGGGAGAATGTGTGTGCTGATCGATTTTTCCCGTGCTTGCAACAAACTTGCCGTTGACTTCGCTTGATTGAGTCCATGCGAAAATGAAAATAAAAACTGCAGCGAAATCGAATCGAAAATTGAATCAAAGTCCCAGTCCGAGGCGAACGCACACGCTCCACTGGCCTGGCCTGGCCGATATCCACTTGACGTTGATGTCCATGTCGATGGTGATGTCTGTCCCGGTGGCTTTGTGGTTACGTAAATGCACTTCTTACCTCTTGGACCCCTTAACCCCTGGTGGGCTGGCGGCGTAAGCTCGCCAGATATTTCAATTAGCGTTTTATTTAGATTTCTTACTCGTTCGGGACAGGAGAGATTATGCAAAGGTATCCCCAGTAAAAGTGCCATTAGTTTTGGGATATATGGGTATCAAATATGAAGATATCAAGCTATTTTTAGATATTATTGTTAATTTAGTTAAAAAAATAGATATAAAATAAATAAATAAATAGAAATATATGAAGAATATTCTGTTATCGGATTAACTTTCAAATTGTATCCTCTATGTTCATTTTGTTTATGCCTGCATTAAGAATTATTAAAATAATAAAACCAGTTTTGGATTATTTTACAAGTTTTATTTTCTATACATATTTGTATCACAACATAAAAAATTGATTCATTTCGATATGTTTCTCATACTCCCTCAGTTGCTTGTGAGATTTGCTTCTAGTAATCTTCGCTACTGGACTCCTCCTGCTGACTGTGAGCATCGGCCTCCACGTATCCCTCTTCACTGCTGCCCTCGTACTCCTGATGGTCATCGCCACCCTCCTCCTCCTCCTCCTCTCCACCCTCGTCCTTTTCGGCCTGGCCGGCACCCTCGTCATAGTCTTCGTGGACTTTGTACTGACCATTTCCCTGGTGTGGAGCTGCTGCCGCCTCTTCTTCTTCGGCTTCATCGGCCTCGGAGCTTTCATGTTTCACCTGGTTAGCCACTGCCCCGCCGGCGGCATCTCCCTCGGCTCCATGACCGTGCAGTGTCTTCACGCCATTGGTGATGACCTCCGCCTGGAATCCATTGGCATCGTCGGCCGTGTACTTAACCACACGCAAGGTGCCATCCGGATCGACTACGCTGCGCGGAGGCCATGGAAAAATACATTATATTAATTCAACGCGAGACTTAGCGTTTGTAAGAGGTAATAAAATTATTTTTATAATTCGTTTGTCGAATGAATTTTTGTAGGGTATTTATGTTTTCATTTATAACATTTAGTTTATTTTCTTAGAGTTTAGATTATATTTTCACTTGGATTTATTATTTTTTAAGTGAATTTTCATTTTGTAAATATTTTTAAGATTGAAAATATATGTTGTTGAATGACACACAACTATGCAAAGTACTTGGATTCGTTTTCGTCCTAGAATTATTTTCTGCAGAATTATTAAGAGTTCAAACACATTTTTAATTTACACAAAATATAATAAACATCAAGTTAAGAATTTAGAAAATAAATAGTGTAAAAACTGATATAAATGCTTTTGAACAATTTTCAAACAATTTTGTTTAAGTCGACATATAATTTTTAGGATAGAATCAATGTATAAAAAACCTATAACTTATGAGAAAATATTTTTTTTAATCGAAAAGCTTTTCTGTGTTGGTTTTTATTTGATTAGGAAATCTTTATTCAAAGAGTAAAAATTTTAAAAATTAAAATGTTGGCCTGGCCAGTTTTATGATGGTTTTATTAATTTTATTAGAGATTGGGTAAAAGTTTATTTCTAAAATACAATGTTAGATCTACTCGTTTGTTTATGCTGATCAGAAATATATAAGGCTAAGAAGGTCAAAAATGACTCCTTCGCTGCGCTGCAAATTTTCTATTATTAATTAAGGAAAATACTATCGTAAATTATTTTAATATTTTCTAACAATTTATCTAACTCTTAATAATGAAATAATACTCTCCATTAGTAGCTGTGCCTGTTATACCCACACTATATATGGTAAGTGGTATTAAATTGCCTACAAAACGCCATATCAATTTCAGCTCAGTGTGACGCTAATGAATGCGTTGACAAGTTGTCCCCATCCCGGCCAGCGGCACCCCTCATCTTCGCACTGCCGTGAGTGGACATGGACTCACCTGTAGACACCGCGCACCTCGTCCCCGTTGCGCGTCTCCTTGCGATTGTGCAGCACGCGCGTCTTGCCATCCTCGACACCATAGGCGAAGCTATACTCGGGCCGGGCCACATAGTCCACGGTGCGTCCGTCGTGGACGGTGACCAGATGCTCCGGCCCCGCCACCGGACCCTCGAAGCGCGTAAAGGAATAGCCGACGGCCTCGCAAGAGCCGATCATTCCGAGTCCGGCAATTAGCGCCAGCAGGGGCCAATCTCCGAGAGCGGCGCGTGCTCCTCTGCGGCGCGCAATGCGGAAGCCCAAACGGGTTCCCAGCTCACATCCATCTCGATATCCATCTCCAGCTGGGCTGGTTACGCGTCGCTTCTTCATGGCTCTATCGATGGGCCGCCGATTCTCGCATACTAAGCGTGAAATGTCGCACTTGCCCGGTATTTATATAGCCGTAGATCTTTGGGATTTGGGAGGAAAGTGCCTACCTTATTGTGGCCACAAGCATTTCCGCGAAATTATGCGCTTCACTGGCCATCAAACGGCAGCCAAGTGGAACTGCTGTCCAGCTCTGGCCGGGATGTGGTCAGCCGATGACGTTTGGGGCCTGCCTGCCCAGAAATTGCAGCATTTCCAGCATTTACACAATGCACACCACCACCACCTGACGTCATCGATGAAGTGGTTGAGAAGGGGATGGTGGGCTGAGGGGCAGTGGAAGGAAAAATCTCCTAAATGCCACGATCCCTGATTGACCATCGCACATCGCGGCGCAATTTGTTCAGCTGGGAAATCGCTTTAAGTGCGTTCAGTACACCAGCTAGTTAGGCACACTGAGAGAAAAATTGTAGTAAAATAGTAGCGAGTTATATATATGTACATTTATTTTATTTCTGAGAAATTTACAAAAAGGTCTGAGATATCAGAGTCATTTGCAGACTCGGGAATTTCGATTGAAACCTAAAGAATGTTTTGAAAAACGAATTAAGATTTTTGTAATGAATATTAAAACATAATTTACTATCATAATATTCCAAAGTGTAAATATTGTTGTAGTTTTTTCCCTTTTTAACTGGCCAAATGATCGAACATGGAACCACTGGCGATGGCCAAGATAAGCCACCTCCACGTCCACGTCCACGTCCCCGGGGGCCGGAGACTAGCACAGCTGCAGCCGATGAAGCTTTGACCTTTTTCTGAGGGTCTGCAAGGAAAAATTTACCAAAAACCGAAATATAAAAACCAGCAAAGAGGCAGCCAAAATATGGCTATTATTTTTGTTGCTTCTAATTTATAAGCGAAGCGCGCGCAGCGGCTGCCATTGTTGGCAATGGTTGAAAAATGCATATATCATTGGCCTCTGGAACTCGCCGGCTGTTTGTTGTGCACAGTAGTTAAAAGAGTCAGGGGACTCTATGCCACTCCACTGGCTATCGTGGGAAAACCCGTGGTGTGTGTGTGTTCAGTATTATAGTATCGTTTTGGTGTGTGTTGTGCGCAGAAAGCGTCGCTTAATTACCAAGATTACACAAATGCTGCTACTACCTGCCGTTGGGGCTGAGGCAACGAGAATCGCACATGGATCGGCGCGAATCTCTTTTGGCTTTTGGCTGCCATTAACGTAATTAAGACGCAGCTCGTTTGCCCTTTAGCGGCATTAGGTTTTAGCCCGACGACGACTACTGACACGCAACAAAATGTGTCACTGCATTATGACTCCAATGGCGCAATGCAAATGCCTGTCAGCCGGGGCATAGCCACTGTCTTGGGCTCTATTAAAGCGAAACTAAGCCACATGGCAGCGAGTCATGTCTGCCTCTGCCCAAGCCTCTTTTGAATCTGAATCTGAATCGGAGTCGGAGACGGGGTCTGTTTCTGGGGCTGACATCGACCAGCTAACTGGGGTGTCCTAAGCAGCCGGCAGCTAGGAAAGATCTTTGCGAGCAGATAAATTGCACATGCCACTGTGCAATTACACTCCAAGAATTGTGTAGAAATATTTATCCCTTACTGATTGGTTATTTTCGATTTAGGGGGCCTCTTATTAAGGTCGATATTAATTACACATAAGACGAGAGTTTCTTTTTTTTTTTTATTAAATACAGCCTGCTTTTCCTCCGCGTTAAAGTCTCATCAGTAAACTTTAAATCTCATTGAACTTATATTTATTATCTAATTTATTTATTTCTTATAATTTTCTTCCTAATTATATAATAATACTAGCAGACCTGACCCGCTTTGCTGGGTCCGAGCTAATGCTAGCTAGAACGTTGTTTTGCCATGTATATCATTTGTAGAAAACTATAAAAGTATGCTTTATTTATTTATTGTACAATATATTTGGTTAGTCAGATTACAATACGATCATTATGAATTAATAAAATTTTATCAAATGAAAAGTACAACTAACAGGAATTATATAAAAAATTATATAGCGTACCCTGTGCACACTTCGTAGTGCATTAAGGAAATAAAATTTGGGACGTCATACTCGAAACGCGAGAATCGTTGCTTCATTAAGAGTTTCTCAAAGTGATGAGCAGCGTGCGGCTACGAATTCTGCTGTTGCTGCTGCTACTAATCGTCGTCGTGCAGCTATTCGAATGCAACAAAATGCGGTTCGTCATATTGTGCTTGAAAGAGCAGCATTTGGTTATGATTCTACTCTTGATTACGCTTCACATAGAACTGTATTGATCGGTGCAATGGATAAAGTATGCAAGCATTGTAAAGCATTGAAGTTTAAAACCGAAACACCTGGATTGTGTTGTGCTAATGGTCAAATAAAGTTACCTGATTTGATGCCACCGCCGGAACCGTTGTGTTGTTTGATTTTGGGTGGTGCACCGAATTCGAATCATTTTTTGAAGTACATACAGACGTACAATTCGTGCTTCCAAATGACTTCATTCGGTGCTACGAACATAATTAGTGATAACTTTATGCCGACTTTTAAGGTAAATTAACATTTTACAAAAATTAATGTTTCTTTTGATGATAAAGCAACGTTCGACTTTGAACATTTCGATTCTCAACAGATTCAAGGCCAAGTATACCATCAACTTGGTTCTTTGTTGCCCTTCCCTGACCAAAGTTATCAATTTTTGCAAATTTACTTTGTGGGCAAATTTACGTGGCCGTACCATATCGATGTTAACATTGGTTCAAATTAAATCACACCAATTTCCAAAAACAACTGGAAAAAAAACTTTTGCTGTTTTTTTCACTTTACGACTGTGTGTCGCTATTCATGCCGAATAGAGAATGAGCCTATACGTCAGCATTCCCCAGAATGGGAAAAGGCTGCCGCCAGGCCCACTTCGACCCAGCCAATATTTTATTTAAACCTTTTTTACGAATTATACATATTATAGGTTTCTGTTCACTATTATAATAATTATTAGTTATTCATCCGCTCCAGCTCTGGAATGGGCGATCCTGCAGGGGAGGTCAAGTTCTCTGTTTCGTCTCAAGGCACATCCATCGGTAGTAGAGGGGTATTAGTGTTATACACTGTGTAGTAATAACTCCGTGGACCAGATACCGGTAGAATTCGTTGAACTTCAAGTGCACGCTCTAGCTCACGTTGTTGCCTTAGTCTCACTTACGAACCAAAGCACATACAGGCATCGTATATACATACAAACCACCGTATTGATACCACCTTTCAAACAAAAAAAAAATTTTTGAAATCGGTCAACGCACTGAGCCTAACACTGATTACAAACACTTTTTGCGTTTAATTTTTATATATATAGATAATACATTGTATCCAATTTACTTGTTTTACAATACATTAGGAGAATTAAAAGAAATCCGACAACCTACTTGAGAATTATAGCCAATACAAGTTTTTAATGATAATATATAGTTAAATTTCTTATTTAGCAAAATTTGTACTTTTTTACGTATATAAAAAAATGTAAACTTGAGTTAGCACTTCAATGTGGAACATAGTCAAAAGCATGCCGAATGTTAAAATCACTAAGCATAGCTTAACAAATGAGACATCCAGCTTAGATTAAAGATTATAGATTTTTAGGCTAATATTGTAATATTTGTGATAAATAAAAGAGGGAAGTATTCCTAAATCGTTCAGTGCACATGTGTGTGCTTTTCTATGGACGATTATGTAAGGCATCTCTGAGCGCCGGCTTCTGCCCCATTTCGAGTGAAACCAGCTTTAGCTTTGGCTTCGTTTTCCTTTTCATTTGCACCAACCAAGAGTGGGACGTAGCTGAAGCTAGAGCTGGAGCGGAGATCTCGATCTGGACCGTCGCAGCCTGGTCAGCTTCCCCCATTCCGGATTGCAACACTCGCTCGAAAGCGAGGCGGGAAAAGTTTACTCAATCAGAGTCGGCTGTGGCATTTTCATTCATTTCACACACACACTACAGGTCGAGCGAGCAGCACACACCGAACCGAAGTAAAATCGATAAATTGTTATAGTAGGATTTTGTATGATTTAATAGATTGTTTCTGCAATGATTTGCGTATCCCGTCTGGCCGTAATAAACCTGGGCACAGTTTGGCGGCGGTCGGCGCCCTCGGAGGAGTCCGACGCCAAAGCCAAGGGTATGTAAGCCAGTCAAGAAAGAATGTAATTATTAATTAGAAATAGTTTCAGCGAAACCACCTGTGACTTCGAGGGACTTCCAGAGACCCCTCATGCTGCACACCAGAAGGGGTTACATCAAATGGTTCAGCAGACTGAGCCACTGCAAGAGGTCTTCTCGCTCTTTTCAGGGCAGAATGTACTCCCATTATCCCAGGAATTAGAGATCTGCCGCCCCAGAGAGCAGATACCATCTGCGGAACCCAGCTACTTAAACTGCAACTGGTGTGGAGATTAGCTGTTGGTGTTTTGTTTTCAAAGCTGCTCAGCTGGGAGCCGGTTGTGCCGGCCAGTTGCGAATGTTGGTCAGTGGAGCGATTGCCGCCGCTGGCCTGGCCTATCCTGCCGTGGTAAATGGCCGCTTTTTCAGACTCGCTTTCCTCGTTTTTTCCAGACTTTTATCTGGCCACAGGCAAATTAGTCAAATGGTAACAATTATATAATAATCTAGTTATACTCGGACACTGTGCCGCTGCTATACCGAGTGTCCCGGCGAGAAGTGGGCGTTGCAGCGGACTGCCTTTCACTTTTTCTGGATCTGATCAGGCCGGGCCAGCTGTGCCAGGATATATATCAAGCGGCACGATTATACAATGCTTCGATGCTGGGTCGGCACGTAATTAGTTGCCGGCGACGAAAACAAAACTACACAGAACCGAATAAAATACAACATGATTGAAACAATTTGTTTTATTTCAGCCAAGTAAGAGGTTATAAGCTGTTTTTTGTTAATTAGGTTTAAAGAGATATTTCAACTATATTTTTAAAGTAATATTTAAGGACATCCCCGAATTGAATTCATATAACGTAGTTAAAATCGCTTTTATTCGCCATGTATGGCTAACAATTGCCAATACACTCTGAACGTTTGAAAGTTCTCCGAGCTACGCTTTTCAATTGAGACATTATTCAATTTGTGACAATCGCGAGAAAACCGAATCCGAGAAACAAAAAATACAAGAAGACCGAAAAGTGAACAACAACAAAGCTAAAAACAATTAACTGCATTTTGGCGATTTCCCAAAGCGATGTTCTAATTTTGCAACGAAGAAATAAAAAAAAACAAAAATGCCTCACTGGGCCCAAAGTTGTGAACATTTAATGAGCACCAAAATCGTAAATTTAATTTATATCGTTTTCTAAGCTTTTTGTCAGACGACAAATTTCGTAATTTTGCTGCCTTTGCTTTTGCTTTCCGCTGATTCGTGTAAACTGTGCCGACGCTCGCCATGGAGCTCGGATCGCAGCCGGAGCCTGGTTGCATGTCAAAGGCGCATGAAACGCCGCCAGGCTGCCACAAGAATCAAATGACACTCGGCCTGGCCTGGTCCATTTTCGGTCAGTGGCGAGCTCCGCAAAAAATTATCTATGCAGCGAGCCGTATGCCTCGCATGATATATCCAAAATACCCGCAGTGAGCAGCCTTAATTGGCACCTCGACACTTGGCCAGGACTGAATGCCTGTGTAGGTGCTCTTGGACGGCGGACTTTGGTGCGAGATTTATGTTCTCTATCCACATTCATTGCCCAACTGGCGGTTTCGCACTTTGGTACATTAAAGCACTGTCACAGGGACTCGCTGTGGCTTCTGGCTTCTGGCCTCTCGACAGTTGGAAGCTGGAAACTGCCGCCGCTTTATGATAAAGTATTCCCGCCAATGGTCACGCAATAAATTTTTGACATGACTTACGCATGTCCAATAAGGCTGATGGGGGGCAATAGATATGAGTGGTGGCCATTCTGCAGATCTAAGTGATCCGCAATGGAGCAACCGAGCACTTGTAAAACTTTTATGGGAGTCAACCGAGGCCACACGGCGTATGAGCGATTAAATCTGAAATAATATCTTGAGACCTTGAATGTCGGGGCTGTTAAAGTTTATCTTTAAAATAAAATCATGTAACAGAAGGGGGCTATTTTTCAATGTGATATGAATATTTGACATTCTACATTAAGGGGGATTTAGGAATAGGTTTGAGCGTTTAACTTTGGTTCAAAGTGCAATCGATTGATAATTTCTAAATTAAATAAATTGCTAATTAATATGTAAATTGTTCCCCTAAACCAACTTTAACAAGTATTATTTTTTAATAAAAAATAAAAAAAAAAAATAAAAATAAAATATATACAAATATGACCTCCTTTTTTGTCAAAATTTTTGTTTTAATTTATGCTATGCGTATTTGCATTTTTTTTAAGTCGCACCTTTATAAGCAGCTCTGCCCCAGAAATGTCAGCGATTAGCCGGGAATTTAATTTGGCTGCACCCTAGCTACCAACCATCCCCAACAAAAGGCAATTTCCATCGGTGCGAATAACCGCCCACCTTCAGACCTATTTACATAAATATTTATATATAAATCCGATTTCCATTAACTCAATTACGAATGCACGCGGGCAGGTTCAAGTCAGGCAGAAACATCTGTAAATCGATTGATTGCTCTTCGCCTAAAGATTGCAATTATCCAGCGGCAGTTAAGCAAACGTCGTTAATTACATAGGCAATCATTCAGGCAGTTGGTCTATGTGAGAGAGCACCAATTATAATTGGCGTCTATTGAGATACACCGATAAAAGCCACTGGTAATTGACATTTAAGGCAATTCATTAACGCGGCTAACACGTAGGGGAGTCAAAAAGCCAAATACCAAACAGGTGGACTACCGAAAAATACACCTCTAATCGCACTAGATTTGGAGATAGGTTTTTTTTAGAAAATGTGCGACAAAAAAATGTTGCCTCAATTTTTGTTGTCCAATTTTTCAGCGCGCACATTTGCATACGAACTGCAATGGCGCCACGATTCTCTTCGGTTCCCACCAGCCGCCATCCAGTTAAAGTCGCGCGGATTTGGAGAGTCGAGTTGTTAGCGGCAATTATTGTAACATGCGGACGGGGCTGCATAAATCAGCTTAATTGCTATATTTAAATTCTAAATTTGGAGTTTTGGCCAAGTGCGCCGTCGTCTAGTTGTGCAAGTGACACGGTCAGGCGTCCGATTTTTTTTTTTGTTTGCTCTCGAAACGTTATTAATGCGTGGGTTTATTTTTTTAACAGCAAATGTAATTTATGCAAATTAATAATTTTTGTTCACTTTTTTACCGTTGCTTGAGAGTTTGATTATATTAAACTAGAAGTAGAGTAATTGGAAAGCAAAACAGCCTGCATTTTGGTATAAAAAATTTATTTGAAATATTTGAATAAATTAAATCTTTTATATGCCAAAATCTAACATTAAATGATTTGATTTGTATCATTCCTGGATTTAATTTACATCAATGTTCATAAGTAAATGGTATATATATTTTGCTCGTAAAATCGCAATTCCAATAATTTTTTGTACAATTCAAATTTAAATCCAACCGACAAGTGTTGGTAAACCAACATTTATCGAAAGATTGATGGTGCAATACTTATCGGAATACAATTGTTAATGCTCCGTTTTTTTATTCGATTTCCGATCGATTGTCGATAGCTTCTGTTCGTGTTTGTTGTTTTCCGCGAAGACCCTTCCAACACTATAATTGAAGCCGGCTAGAATACGCGTTGCCAATTTAGCTATTTCCCCACTAGATCTGGCGGTTTTCAAAAGCAAAATGCGGGATAAATTGCAAACTAGCGGATAGCGGGAATATAGCTTTCTTCAAAGCAAAATGCATTTTATTTTTGCTTTACTACATCTCACTTAAATACTTTATAGTATTATTTTCATTGAATCATAAAAAACATCGACACGCCAAAAGAGCATCACTGATCTAGGTGACAAAACTCTGTTACTCTCAATTCTGTAAAACACATGTTACTCTCATCTGTTGGATTTCTGACTCTCTAATGGGAGTGGGTGGTGGGTGGGATCGAAGGAGAGCCTCTGGCGCTCTAGCTCTCTCTCGCTTGCTCTGCTATGCTTTAGCGGGGCTTCCGGCCGTATTGCATTAATAAATGAATATAGACTAAATATAATTTAAAAAATGTCAATATTTAAAGAGAAATTAGACGGTTTTTATTAAAATTTAATTAGCAACAGAAAATACTTTTGTTGCTATTATTTTTAATTTATTGCCACTATTTGGTGTTTTATCTATCTATAAACAAAACATTTTTAAGAAGACTATTGTTTACAAGGTAACACCGATTGAGTGACAGAAATAATTTGTATTGATTAGGCTGCAATAATCAAAAGTCAAATAAATTAATTCGAAAACGTTATTACAACTAAATAGGTTAAAAATCAATAAATCTATTTAAAATGTACAAGTCGTAAGGTTTTTAAACTTTCTTACAACTAAAGTCGGTTTGTTCTTTTCGGTTCGGTTGGCAAATATACAAAAGGGAAAAACTATAAGACTAACTAGGACTTACTAAGAAATTCTTAGAAGAAAACCCTGAGAAATTTAATGAAGGAAAAATGGTAATAATTTATTTTTAAAAATTAGTTTATGGTATGAAATGAACTAGATCTCTACGAAAAAAATATTTAAGTTAGCCGATTAGTCTGGCAACGCTTTTGTGTTCATATGCTCTGGGCAAAACATATGTTGAGAGGAGCCACTGCGCCTTGGCCACACCGTGTTGCCATTTTAGCTATTTTTTCTTTTTAAAAAAGTATTGATGGCAAGAAATCAACTTTAGGATCTTTACGAAAAAAATATTTAAGTTATAGCCATGTACCTAATAACCGATTTTTTTGCACTTCGACGTTTAAGTATTTCGAAAACCTGACGTATAGAACATTTTTCAAGGGGCGAATTCGAGCATCGAAATCCTTTTAAAAACTATAATCCGTTCTTGGTTTTGAAATATTGAAAGGATGTATTTAAGGATGTTGTTAAGGATGTATTAAATATTCTCTAGATATTAACGAGTTTATTCATTTATTCGAATTTATTTTTTATGCTTAATAATATATGTCTGTAATGATAAAAAATATACACAAAGTTATTTTCTAAAAATTTGCTGTTTTCTAAGCTTTTTATACCCTTGCAAGGTCTCCTATTAAAGGAGACATTTCAGACCGTATAAAGTATATCTATTCTTGATCAGCAATAGCCGAGTCGTTCTAGCCATGTCCGTCTGTCCGTCCGTCTGTCTAATTATACGCAAACTAGTCCCTCAGTTTTGAAGCTATCTGAACGAAACTTTGCCAGATCGGACGATTATATCATATAGCTGCCATAGGAACAATGGGTACATTTTTAGATGCAGCAGATGAAGGAAAATGTTTTTGCAAATATTGCAAATCAAGTCCTTTGCTTTATAAATCTTGGGGTTTTTTTTAGCTATCTTTAAAAGTTTTTGGCGGTTTCTAGCTATTTTCATTGGTTAGTTTAGCTTTTTTAGGACCTGAAGAGATGGTAACACTGGCTAGAATACGCGAATTGCGCATTTTATTTTCGTTTATTTTTGAAGCGACGAAATGTCGACGACCAATGACGAAAGTTCCCCGCTCAAGAGCGACAAGGATCCCGATTTAAACGAACTAGCAAAACAAGAGCTCTTTTCCACGGACGTGGAAATGGATCTGCAGGAATCCGATGCGGAAGTCAATGAATTCAATTCACCGTTATTTGGTAAGGTGGACAGTGAAGAAACGGTTCCCTTTCGGCGAGACAGCGTGGAGACGGTTCCTTTTCAAAGGGAGCATGTGGATGATGCAGAGCCGAAAAGCGTGAAGTCGGAGCCCTGTAACGGAGACGCCACAGGGACGAAGAACCGTAATAGGGACAGTGCAGACAGGGAAAGGCATGGAACAGACAGCACGGATACCGAGCCCCGTAAGGCGGATAGCCGGGATCACGGGAAAAAAAGTACCTTTACCGATTCAGATGTGGAAATGCACTCAGCCAAATTGGATGCCAAAAACACGGAACAGAAGAAGCAGGCTCCTTCTAAAAAGGAGCGCCGTAGGAAGGTCAAGGAGCGACCGGCTCCCCCGGCAGCGCCACCGCAGAAGCTCAATTGGAAGTTGAACCTGCGTATCTTGATCTCCAATTTGTATATGAGCAGCGAGAACCGGCTGCCCGGCGCCTGCGTGCCCAAGTGTCTGAACAACACCAGCCAGTGTATGGATAAGCACCGCAACTCTATTCTGCCAGACGCCCCCAGCTTCACAGCCACGCAGGCTCTGCGGACAACGCTGCATGGCCAGCACTACGACACCTTCCTAGACATCCTGGAGATGATGGTGCTGCAGTGTGTCTATCCCGGCGACAGTATTTTCGAACGACTCATAGACATGACCATGGTTAGAGAGACTGCTTATCCCTGTCGCTGTAGTGCACTCAATTAATTGGATTAAATCTCCTTTCAGATACTCATAGCCAAAGATATAAGCGTCAAGGAGTTGGGCGACACTTATAACAAGCTAATACGCACCTTCTTCCTCCTGGTTGACGCCTTTCCGCCCTGCTGGACAGCCTTGCGTCCCTACTACCTCAACTTCCTAGGCGTCCAAAAGCCCGCCGTACGGGAAAGTCGTTCGAACAGTGCTCAGCCGCAGAAACTGAAGTTCTATTTGAATCTCCTAGAGGAGAACCTCGCTCAGTGCAGCGACGAGGAGATCCGTGAAAACACCAAGTTCTACGAGAAGTTCGTCTTTAATTACTCCGAAGAGGAGGATGCCAATATGTCGCAAGAGACGGTGTTTCTGCGCCACGTCCATCAGTATGACTGGTTGAGTGGTAAACTCTGCCTAGACGACTTCAAGCGAATGTCGGCTTCGGTACGCCTGGCCAGACTTTGTGACGTACTTAACATGCTCACCTGGATCCTGGAAATGGAGTTCCTTTTATGGTTGGACCACAATCGTCTGCGCCAGGCAGAATCTGAGTTCTTTCAGGAGGACACCAAGCCGTTCGCATCGATCGTCTTCGAAATGACGGCCAGCACACGGCTCACAGACATCGTTCGTCAGGTAATGCGACTGTACGGACTGGCAGCATCCAAGTCTATGTATCCGGAACGACAAAGGATTCTCCAGGTGAGAGCTGGTGAGCAAGAAGTGCTATAAACATTTAATAATGGTTACTCTTTCCCCAGCGACTGATAGTCCTCGCTGTGGAGGCCAGCAACACGGCCGAAATGAAATATGAGGAACACAAGGCGATATATCCGCATTTGGGCCCACAGACCCGCCTGCTGATCGCTGAATTTTTCAAGATCTTCAAGTCAAAGAATCCCAGATACATCAGCACATACCTAAAGACCATTCCGCAGCTGGCTCAGCCCTATCTACGCTACGAGTTCACCAATCACTTTCTGCAGCTGTTCTACTTTCCCAAGAATTTGCCCTTCGGTCCGGAGAAGGTTTGCGACGAGTTCACAGCTCGTCATTGGCTGAGGTACAAGCCAAAGAGTGAAATCGAAGAAGATGACGAACAATTGTCGCGGGAAGATTACCTCAAACTACTGCTTAACGCGCTGAAGGACTACGACGCCTGGTTGAATCTCGCAGGGTTCTGGAAGTGCCTTAAAAACAAACGGCAGGTGCAGCCAATTCAAACACGGACCAGTAGTCCGCTCGCCACACCGGTGGGCGTAATAACCGGCGACACGGGCAAGGTGTTCATGCTGGACGAAATGGAGGAGGAGGTGCACACTTGGAAGAAGCGCATGGACACCAAGGTGATCATTGGCCGGCCCATGGTTAATCTCCCCATCGCCAGGATCAATACAACTAAGATGTGCGTGCGCTATGGCGAAGATGTGCGTCAGCTCCGCTACCTTCACCGCCTACTCCAGAGCGAGGTGCAGAATGAGGAGGGGATCGATGTGTCCGATTGGCTGACCTATTTAAATGTCTTCCTGGGCGACGATGAGCCCATGCCTCAGCGAGCGACTACGTCTGCCAATGAATCGGAGCCAACCTAAACTGTCATACTTGCACGTATAAATTAAGCTCACGAAAGTTCAAATCACGTTTAAGTTATTTTGAGATCATTAAGGGAAGCGCCCAGCGATTTAGTTTCGAATAAGATTCATTATTTTGTCATTTTGTCATTTCTGTTTCTGTATTTCTCCATTGCAAATATATATTTTTATGCGGTAACTAAATACACAATTACGTACACATTTACATATATAAATACAGCTACTACGCTTGTACATACATTAATAAATATATATATATATGTGTATAATTATACAATATTATCGCGTTTTGTTTTTAAGCACTTTTTGCTTGTTTGTTTTTTGCTTTTGCAGTTTTTCATTTGCCTAACGATTCTTGTCTTTGTTCATTGTATGTCTAAATTCTTTGCGGTTTTACATATTACACATTCCAACTAATCATTATAATTAGGCTCTTAAATGCTAATCTCACTACGTCACTTATATTTGTAAAGTATATATTCATAGGCGTGGGAGGGGCAGGTAGGACGTGGAGGGAGGGGAAGCTTGTGTGTATGTGCAGAGCAGTATTTAATATTTCCCCAGAAAAATTCTCCAAAAACGGATGTTCAAGCTTTGCTCTGCCAGGATTTTGGGACTTAGGCTGTCTTGCTTTCAATTCTTTAACACTACACATTTATCAACATTTATTTATTATTGTTTATTCCATAGAGGCTAGGTTTTTCGTTCTCTTTCCGGTTATGCAATTGATTCGTATACATTTAAGGGTTTTCGTTTCGTTTTCGTTTTTGTTGCGCTTTGAAGTCTATAGGAACTTGATGCAGGAGCCGATGAGTTCGACCCTGCTGCAGGTTTTAAAATTATTTAAAGACGATCGATCAAGGATCGGAACGGGTATAGTCACGAAATATATATAGTCAGTCCGAGTAACCAAGGGTAACAACATGTGTAGGATCAAAGACCTTGTAATAAAATGAGTGTAGGATCAAACAACTAATAAAAACAAGATGAGTAACGCCATACGATACACATAAGCTCGTGCTTGATCTGTCCATACTCACGATACAAAAATTGCTTGCAAATGGCAATTCAAATGTATGGGCATTATGCATCTTGCTATTATATGATGTAGCATAAAAAGTCGTAGTTTGTATTTTTAGAAAATATATTATTTTCTTTTCTTTTTAAAAAGGGGGTTTGTTTTTGTTTTACAATTTAGTTAAACTCTCTCCTTACCTTCGCCGGCTCTCCTCTCTCTATCTCGGTCTTTATACATATACAAATTGGAGTTGGGCTTTTTTGTACAGAACTTATTATCGTAAATAATTAATTAAGAATTAATTAGTTTGCTTTTACTTCATTAACTAATGTAAAGACAAGGGCTTTGTGTGGGTTCTCCAATCGATGCCAGGATGTAGAAATTAAAACTACCAAGACTAAAATCAATTAATATTAACAAAACGCTGCTCTTTAAAAACTATGGCTCTTTAGGGACTACGAAATTAGGTTATTTTTGACCGTTCTTACCAACTACTAGAATTTTCTTTGCTTGCCATAATAGCAATTAAATAATTAAGCTAGGAATTTCCGTTAAAACAAATTGAATTTGTGTAGGCCCCAAACTCGGTAAAAACCGCCTCACAAGAATCGGACACTGCCTGACTAAGTCAGGAAGTGCGTGTAAAACAATATTTCTTAAATGTTAAAGACCTAATAAAAACAGTTTAAAAGTGAGTGTTGGATTAACAAATTTAAAATTTGAAACATATTTCGCCACTTTGTGAAGCTCAGCCAGTTCTCACTTCGCTCGTTCATCTTAACTTACAAGCAATGACTTTTAGCTTATCTTGTGTTTAGTATTTCCTTCTGTTTTTTCTTTAAGCAATTTTAAGTTTTCATCTAGAGTTGCTCCTAATTACATTTAACGGTTAGGATTATTTTTAAGTGAGTAGAAGAGTGTGGTCTATTCTATTTCTGGATCAGAGTGAATGTGACAGGTCTTTCTGCTGCGGGGTGCTAGTTTTAGCTTTAGCTTTAGGGGTTTCTGTTTTGCGGCTTTGCGGGTTTTACTTTCTCTGTGGGCGCTCTCTGGGTGCTCTGGATTGGTTGCTTGGCGCCATTTCGGTTAGCTACTTTTGAAGCGTTTGCTATACATTCATCTTGGTAAGTTCTTACGTCACACATTTAAACCTTAACAACAACAACAATGTTTCGCTACAATTAAACAACTAACAACAACGTAAGCGTACACACCAAAACATGGCTCACTTCTGGCTCGATGATAGCTGCTCCTCTTACTGCCCTTTCTCAGGAGGATCCTCCTCCGGTTGCTGCTCCACATCCTCCTCCTCATCTACATTCTCCTCCTTGAGCATGTACTCGAGGAGCAGCTCATCGACTCATCCCTCGCGCTGCGTAGACGCCGCCGCAGACGTTGTGGCTGTCGTCACGCCATTCGATGGCGATTCGACCTTAATCACTCCCAACTGCTGTAGCTCCTCGCGCGAATGCTGAATGCGGCCCACCACCACACCGCCCATGGTCACAAAGCTACCATCTGCTGTCACTGCGCCCAGCTGCATCGCACCGGACAAATCCCCAAGAGCAGCCACATTAAAGTGATGGTGGTGGTGCGGCGAGCCGTCCTGCAGGTGCTGCTGCTGCTGCTGTGGTTGCTGCTGGGACGGTGGCGGAGGCTGCTGCTGGTGGTGCTGGTGAGGCTGCTGTTGATGTTGCTGGTGGTGGTGGTGTCCTGTCAGGACAACACTGCTGGGCGGAGGCGGAGGCTGCTGCTGGTGATGATGCTGCTGCTGCTGGTGCTGATGGTGGTGTGCCGCCAACGCCATCCGTCCTAGTCACCCTTCCTCCTCCTCCGTTTTGATCTTCACAGGAACGTAGACCTTGTCCATCACATGGATCTTTATGTGGTTGTTAAGCGTGCTGGACTGGCGGAACTGCTTTTTGCAGATGACGCACTCGAAGGGCTTTTCACCTGCCATAAAAAGAGAGATGTGCAAAATAAAGGAAAAACTCCGACTGACCACTCACTACTCACCCGTGTGGATCTTCACATGGTTGGCCAGAGTGCTCAGCTGACGGAAATGCTTAGGACAGTAGTTGCAGTTGTAGGGCTTCTCGCCCGTATGGATCTTCAGATGGTTCGTCAGGGTCGACGATTGACGGAAGGTCTTATCACAAACGTTGCATTTGTAGGGCTTCTCGCCAGTGTGGATCTTCACGTGGTTGGTCAGTGTGCTCAGCTGCCGGAAGCGACGATCGCACACGGTACAGTGGAAGGGTTTCTCCAGCTCGCGGGGTCCTCCGCCTCCGCCGCCGGCGTTGCCATTGCTACCAGGCCCAGCCTCGCCGGGATGCTCGCCATGCCCGTTGGTACCCAGATAGTGATCGCTGGACATCGTCGGACTATGCGAGGTCAGATGCGCCAGGTGCGGTGGCTGAGACTGTTGTGGCGGCGCTGGCTGCTGCTGCTCGGCCGCTGCAGCCTGGGCCGCCGCAGCCTGGGCAGCTGCCATGGCCGCTGCTTGAGCGGCGCTATGCGCCTCCGCCGAGATCCCGCTCAGGTGCATCTGGAAGGGCAAGGGCAGTTCGGTCGGCGGTGGTGGCGGTGCCGAGGGCGGTCCACTGGGCTGCTGTTGCTGCTGCTGCTGTTGTTGCTGTTGTTGCTGCTGGTGATGCTGCTGCTGTTGCTGCTGTTGAACTGTCGCCGCTGACGCTGCAGCCATGTGGCTGGGATGCGTGGCCTGGGTGACCGTATCATTGTTATTGTTGTTAGCAATGGTAGTTTGGGGCTGGGTGGTCACAATGACAATGTCGCAGTTACTGCTCATCGCTGTGGCAGCGGCATGGGCATGGGGCAGGCTCTTGATATGCATCATGAACTGCTCGCTGGGATCGGGTGAGGGGTTTGGATTTGGACTTGGACTTGGTGCTGAAACTTCTGGTGGCGGGTTAGGTGGATCTCCGCCTGTGACTTGAACAGAAAGCTGGCTAACGAACTAAGATCGATGCTTCAAAAATGCCACGACATGGTCATCGCTTCTTTGTTGGTGTTGTTGCTAATGCCTGGAATGGAGATCGGATCGGAGATAGGGTTTTAGTAAAGAGTGGCGGCCTGGCTTTTTGGTATGCAAAAATATGTGAGGAATTCCCAGACACACGAAAAATACCTAACTGCGAAATTATAAATCTAAATTATTCAATAGCTGACACACTTCCCCAACTGACTGGTCGCCTCGTTCCTCCCCTCTGCCCCTGTCTTGTTCTCTCTGCGCTAATCCCCGCCAGAATTCTTTCTTTCTGATTTTTTTTATTAGGTGTTTTCCCAAGGGCATAAATTATGAAGCATACCGATTATGCATTTTTAAAATCCAAATAAATAAACACCGCGCGCTCTCCAAATGCATGTGAAATATTTTAGAGCTCTTTTGGTTTTTCCGTCCGCTCGGACAGGTTACCTGCCCTTTATCCACAGTGGACACTCGACAACAGTGGAAAAATTGCTGGATTAACTTTAGTATATATGAAATAACTTAATGGAGAGGAGAGCCCAGGCGCCCAGGCCCAGTCGATTTAGCCTTGACCGTCTGGATACTCAGAGACCATAGAGCTGGAGGTACAAAATTTATTGACCATATTATAGGTTTGATGCACATCAGGTTAATTTAACGCCTCGACCACGCCTACAAATAACCCTGCTCTATATAGTAGCCTTGCTTTTTTTTAGAAAATATTCGTGACAGCTCCTAGGCTTTCTTATAATGGGACTTATTGGCCAATAAGCATTAACTTTAGTTCACCACAGCGAGTTGTCACTGTAATAACACACATACACACTTGAGCGCTCAGGTATCTCTTCGTTTCTTTAGTGGAACTGACAGCGTGTTACTTTCTCGCAAATTACATGTGTTTTCCTAGCAACATGATCAAAATTCCGCCGTGCTGGCCAACTCGAAACTTCAGTGGACTAAAGCTCAGACCAGGATTTTCTTTTGATAGCAATCTCACTAATTTTGGGCGGGCTTTTGGTGAAAAATTTTCCCTTTTTCAAAAGCAGTTTTTCCACTAACACGTTGCCTTCGCCCCGCCACTCCCCCTTTGGCCCACGAGCCACAACCACTTTCAGTCCCACACACAGACACCACACATGCATTCACACGCGCACACACACAGTCGCGTACTCTCAGTGTAAAAGCTCTTTTGAGGTTAGACTTTTAATTTTTGGAGCTGTTGCCCCATCAAAGTGTTCAATGTTTTCACAGGGCCCTTAAAAAAATCCTCCAAAGTCCGGGCTCCATTCGGTTTGTATTTGGTGGCTGGCATGCACAAACGCGCACACCTCGCGGCGCCCACACATTGACCTACCTTTCCATTTTGTGGCTGTGTTGTGTGGGGCCTTTTTGGTTTAGATTTTCCCCCGTTTTACATCATTTTCCGCATTCGGTTCGGTTTAGGGTTTGGTAATCGGGATAGGTGCTCGCGCTTCGCTTTCGCTGATCGAAAAGGCGGCCTCACAGCATTTACAAAAAGCGTATAAATGTTAGAAAAATAGTACAAATATTTCTTTTCTTTTTTTTACTCTTTCGCGAAGAGCTGTAAAACAATCGATAATGATATCGATAGTATCGATAATGATATCGGTATTATCGATGTGGCTGTTCCGCGCGGCGCTGGTAATTCTGGTTGTTCGCAACCGCGCAGTCTGGCAGCGCTGGTTGCTCGCGTCCGCACAGTCTGGCAACACTGGTCGCTCTTTCATCGATTCTCAAACCTGGTGGTTGCTATGGTCTCAGCGTTTCCGCGTAGATCTGTAAAACTGTCGATTGTATCGATGGTGGCCGGTATGCGCGACACCTCGAGTGTTTTTTCCACCATCGATATATCGCGTCAAACATCAAGTGTTGCCCATGCTTTGGGTTTTCAAGTTTGTCATTTGGGGTATTTTTAGCCCGCCCAAGTACGGCCACACTTCCCGGTTTCGCTTTATTGTTTATTTTTCTTAGTAAATTGTACTTTAAAACCAAATGCAATTGCTTAGAAAAGTTCTGACGCTGTTAGTGCGTGTTTTATAAAATCGTGCACACCCGCGACGACGCCTGTGGCTGGTCGCCATGTCCATTGCTTAAACTCAGCTCGCTGTTCACCTTGTTCGTGTTCTTGTTGTGCAGCCCAGCCGGCGGACGAGATTCATCTGTTGGCGAAAAGAGTTGATTCAGGTGAGTCTTTACTGGAATGACTAAGAAGACACTGCTTAACGATTACCTTCGATTTTGACCGCCTTTTCGTTGCGGCACGAGAGCCTGTCCATCATCTGTTGCATGAAGCCCTTGGCATCCTCCTCCTTTTGCTGCACCGCCGCCTGCACATGGGAGTTGGCGCGCATCTGCATGGCCCGAATGTCGTCCTGCATCGCTTTCTTGCTGCGCTCCACCACCGCGTCGAGGGGATCTTCGTAGGGATTGCTTGAGGGCTCGAAGGGATTGCTTGGGTCGAAGATGTTTCCATTTCCGTTGCCATTCCCTGTTGAATTGTGGATCGAGTTTACGGAGGCTGTGGTTCGCTCGTCTTCCTCGCCGGAACCCAGCGTGGTGGTGGTCTTGGGTGCTCCCTCTTTGGAGGACATGTCGGGCGTTGAAACTGGTGTGGTTTGTGGATCCGCCTCACGGGCCGCTTTTATCTGGAACAACGACGAAATATTCTCCTTGGCGCCCAGGACCTCACTGGAGATCTTACTTGTCACCGAATCCATGGCTCTGCCCATGGAATCCCTTGTGTCGGACGCTGCCTTAGCAGCATTGCTGCCCGCCTGCTCCACGGCGTGTATGGCATTGCTGCCCGCCTGCTCCACGGCGTGCATAGCATCGGTGGCCATCCGCTGGGCACCCTTTCCGGCCGCCCCCACAGCTCCGCCCACAGCATCCACTGCGCCGCGAGCTCCGGTGGCCATCCGCTCGCCGGCAGCCTCCATGACGTCTTTGGCGCCGTACGCCGCCTTTCTAACCGCCGTCTGGATGGAGCTGCGGGTGGAGTCCATCGCATCCATTGCTTCTTCGCCGGCCTTTGCCGCTGCCTCTTCCGTCTTTGTTACGATTTTGTCCACTTGTTCCTCCACCGGGTGCAGCATCTGCTCACCATCTGATTCTAGCTCCTCCAGCGAGCTTTCATGCGGAGTGTCCGGCATTTGTTCTTCCACCTTGGCCGTGACATCCACGCCGTTGTTGATGAAGCGAATCTCGTTGATCACCTTGCTGCTGTCCTTTGAGTCATTGGTCGTGGTTATCTCCACGGCCAGCTGCTCGTCCTCCTCTGTGGGCGGCGTGGGCGTGTTGACCTGAATGGTCGCCGCAGGCACCTCGGCCACTGTCTCCAAGCTGTCTACTAATTCCGGCGAGGTGCGATCCAGGTGATCGTGATCCATGGCCGCCTCGTACGAGAAATTCCGTATGGGTGTCTTTTTAATCGTCTGCGGTGTGCTGGAATCACTACTCTCGGGGTATGGCGTTCGTGGACGCAGCAGCTTCTCCTGTTTGCTAGACGCCGCTGCCATCGGCTCTTGAGGACTTACTGAATGCATCGAATGCGCGGATTTGTTGGATCTTAGAGATTCCGTTGGGGATTTCGGGGGCGTCGGTGTGTGTGACGGGGGCGTGGGCATTTTCTGCATGGACCCCATGGTTTTTAGAGGAGATTCCTTTGTCTTAGCTGGCGATGGTTTCATGGGAGAATCCATAGCTAGGTCCACGGTTGCCACTGATTTTATTGGCGATTCCATGGGTGCTGTGGGCTCCATTGACTCTGTTTTCTGCTGATTCTTGTTTGCTAGATGATCCTCCATTTTCTGCTGTTCATCAGTAATAGAATCTTCAATTTCTTGCTGCTTATCTCCAGGAGTTATTGCTGATTTATCCTCCATTTCATTTGTTTTCTCTCTGGATGGGCTGCTTGCCCTTTCCTCATTGCCATTTACCTCCATGAGGTCCTTGATCTCGCTGTTCACATTTTTATCCTTAGATTCAGGTTTCTCTTCGCTTTCCATTGGTTCCTCCTCTTTGCTTAAATGCTTCACTGCCTTCATTGCTGCCGCTGTACCAGCACCGGCTGCAGCTGCTAACCCTCCTACAGAGGCTGCCTTCGATCGCTCCTCGGCCTCCTCCACACCCTTTTGCTTGGTCAGAGTCCTGCCACTGTGGGACCTAACGTGCTCCTCATTGCCATTCGTATCAAGCGTCTGCAGAGCAGAGTTACGGCTCATGTATCGATGCGGGTCCGCCGAGCCGCTAACCATAGCCGATGACATAGAGGACCGTGGTATGCCCTGCACGAGAATGTGCTGATCCCCGACGGCGATGTCCAGCAAGCGGAGGTTCTTGAACTTGGAGATTTCGCGGAAGGTCTTCAGGTGATGGCCACTCTCCGAGAAAGTGGTGAAGAACTTGTTTGCCTTGCTGAGGACAGCATAGAAGGAAAAGCCTTTGAGGAGCTTCCAAATCGGACCATTCTCCTCGCTGTCGTAGTCGTAGAAGCGCTGGAAGACCAGGCTTTTGTTCCGCACGGATTCAAAGCTTCGGTAGATGCTGCCCGCATTGGTCACGATATACACCTCGCTGGTCTTGGAGATGTGCATGAAGATGATCTGCTCCGTGGGTGGCAGGTTCTTCTGCAGCTCGGTGAAGCGCGGAAAGACAAACTCGTTAAGGTGTCCGGTAAGGAAGAGGTTTCCACTGGCGGTCAGCACTAAAGTGGACTCCGGGCCACATGCGAATTGCTGTACCTTTGCATCTAAACGAATCTCCACCGGATGTCCATCGTAGTCTGCCTCAAGTTCGCCCAGCTGCTGGCGGGCATTTGATCCGCATCCAATAAGTCGTCCTGTGCCTTTTTAAGGGTATTTTTATATTTGGATTAACTCACTTAGACGTGATTCTTGTCTCCTGTCTTTACTACTTACTGGTTAGCACGGCAAAATGCTCGTTCCCCGCCTGAACTGCCATAAAGTTGTCCGTTTCCTCGCTCTTCGACAAGTAGTCGTCGAACTCCTCCAAACGAAACGGCTTTCGGATGATAGCACAGGTCTGCTGCTCCACCAGGGCGGTGGTAAAGTGCTGAGCCACATGCGTGTCTTCGGGAAAAATGTTGCGGCCCGTGAAGAAGATCTCGTTGGAGTCTGTGGAGATTTGGGTTTTTCTTATTTCCCATTAAAGTGAATGAGAGAAAATTTCTGCCTAACCATTTTTATTCAAAGTTGCTACACTGCCAAAGTAACTGATATAAAATGCATTAATGCCAAATAAGAATGACGAAGACGCATGCCAAAGCCGCATGAAGACAAGTTTAACTTTCAAATTATTTTTCATACCTAAATATGTATTGTTGAACTAGCTATCTCGGATAGCTTAAAGCTTCGTCTAAGTACATATGCTTGGCTTTAAAAAATCATTATGCTTTCTTAAAAGTAAATTATAGCATTCGGAGCTAACCCAACTGTAAGGTTGCAATTCAATTACCAAATTGCTGGCATTGACAAACTTTAGCAGTAATTCAAACTTTCTGTTGGCCCCCATTTCTTTAGTGGCATATTTCTCTCCCCAGTTAACCAACTTCCAGAACTGCTATTTGTTGATTCACTCACGTGTCAGCATCACGGCCCAGTTGTTGCCGAAGGCAGCGTCGCAAATCTTTAATCCCAGTGTTTTCAAGGACTTCACGCAGGTGGGCTTGGTCACAATGTCCCCATTGCTGGCCCTGTTGTTGTTGTTGTTGTTGCTGCTGGCACCCTTCCTGCTGCCGGAGGCTCCTCCATGGCCACCAATCCCGAGCTGGCCGTAGTGGTTCTCGCCCCAAACAAATAGCCGGCCAGATTCTGTAATTGATAAGAGCGTGGTTTGACATTTGCTTTTGGCTTTCCTTTCAGCCTTTCGACGGCTTTTGTTTTTATTTCTGCTTCTGTTTCTGTTTCTGTTTTGTTTTTCTATGTTTTCGGGGGGGTTGTTCCCTTTTCTTGACTTTTGTTGATTGAGAAGTGTGCGAGTGTGTGGGACCTAGTCCCTCAATTCCCCATTCCCTCAATCGCTCAACTGTTTAACTGCTCCCCCGCAGGAGTTAACGCCTCAATTACGATTGCCGCCTCGGTGTTCTAAGTTCAGTTTCGGTCTCGGAGTTCGATTCGGTTTCGGTTTAATTTTTGGGGGTTTACTTCGTGAGTTTGCTCCATATTTCAGGTATTTTTACGCCGCGTCTGACCCCATTAGTAGTCGATGTTGCCGTGATTTGAAGTGCTTGGTGGTCAGCTCTCTGCCTCGGTCTAGCGCGGGTTTTAAGCTTATGTAATGCGGGGTTAAATGTGGGACCAATGTGTACTGCTACACGGTAAAATAATTATATTATTAATTAATTAAATATAGACGATTAACTAACAGAAGTAAGCTGTTCTTGCTGATCTAGCCACGAAAGTTGATAAATTATTTAGTATGTTTCTCTAAGAGCACTATCTAAGACTTTCTTGTTCTTTTAAGATGTGTTTCAACTGTTTGATAAAAATATTTATATTTATTATTAAATTGAAGATGTGTTTCAAATATTTGATAAAAATATTTATATTTTTTATTGAATTGAATTAAACATTCCAAACAAACCCTTTTTAAAGTCTACTTTCAATAAGTTACTTGTAAATGAAAATTTACAGAACCATTTGAAGAAAAGGAATGTATTAAATACTAGATAAAAAGAATTGTAACTATAAGTATCCTATGTCAATTGTTATCTTTTCAAGTGCAGTTTTCGGGTTAAAATATTTAAACCACCCCTGCAAATACATCCTGGTCAGCAGTTGTCCGGTTGCGAATGCCGGACTTTGTAGTCGTAATTTAGTAATTCAATGAACGAAACCGAACAAGACTGGGCCAACAGAAGAAAGTGAAAGTGCCCCCGGGGCGTTCAGCTTATTATTATTTAAAGGAAATTGCACCAAACATGCAATGCAGCACCGGCGGCGGGCACAGACAACCAACTTTGACTTGGCCACTTGACCGGTGGAGCTTCGGTAGCAGGGATTGGACGTCGGAGGATTGGGGTCACGTAGTAGTTACCACAAATGACAGCGCTCTGGTGGGGACCGGATATCAGGCGCTTCACCGGATCGTTCTTGATGTAGAAGTAGCTCTGCGTATTCTCCGCCAGATGGGACTTGCCCAGGGTGAATATAGCTCCGCTGCTAGGTATGTCCATGATGGGGTCGCTGTCTTTTTACTTGAATTTAATTTAGGTATGTGTGACGATTTTGTGTAAAACTTTATTGATTTTAGTATTAGGAGTGCGTTTTGGCATATTTTTATTCGCCGCCTGCAGTTTAAATGTCTATCGGTGCCCCCGGGTGCCGAACACACTTATTGGTACACAACAAAGCCATTTGGAGTTGCGTGCTCCGGGTTGCGAATTCCCGATTCCGAGGCGGAAATGCGGCTGGACAAGAGAGCTAGTTGGCCGGCACTTGCGGTCAGTCGGACGATTCAGCGCGTACTGGTCAGCGAGGACTAGGTCTAGCTAGGACTAGGACTAGCTAGCTGGCCACTAGCCACGACTCCAGCTCACTCACACACACACACACTCGCTCGGGTGCGACCCACGGCAGTGGGGGTGCCATCAATATTGGGCCATTTGAGAGCCGGCCCTTATAAGTATGCTACGAGTGAGTGAGTTCCCGGCCGGGAGTGAGTGAGTCACCCTACTCCTCCGGCCACGATTTTCCCGAGTTAAGTTATTCCGTGCGCCAAAGAGCGAGTATGGGAATTCGGGCTTTTCTTTATTTTTTTTTTCTTTTTTGTTTTTTTTTTTTTGCTTTTCCCACTCTCTTTGGTATTTATGGCATTTTGTGAGTAATGTTTGCAAATCTCTCGGAATACGGAGTCCGGAATACGAGCGGCCACGTTAAAAATAACATTATTATATATGTGACTGGGGAACTGGGTTGCCTTTCCCTTTTCCCTTTCATTTCCCCCTCCCCGACCTGTTGACATTTGCATAGAATGGAGTGTCCAGGCCGAATATATTCGCGACATTTCTTCTGAAAAGTTAATTAATTCGTTTTGGGCCTCTCTGACTTTCGGTGGCGAAGCGGGTCGCAGCTGGATAACGATTTTTATGGCGGCGCCGTCATAAAAACAGGGCCAAGTTGCCGCGAGTCAAGTCTCTCCACATTTGCGGCCTTTCGCAGACAATTTGCCACAATTAATTGATTTCTGTTAGCATTCTAAGAAGGTCTTTCATTGGATTTCCCGTACTAACTTATGCAATAAATGCGTTGCATTGCGTTAACTGTCGACTGGGAAAGGCCAAAGGTGCCAAGAGACCGGACACCGGGGAGAGAATAATAGCCAGGCGTTGCAGAGATCTAGAGCAAAATGAGGAGTGACCTTAAAAGGAGTTCAGTTTGTGTAGTTGGCATATTTTCTTTAATGAACATAGTACGGACTCCTTATCTTCGATGTGGATATTCTGGATGTTTTTACTAGACTTAGGGTCTCTGATAATGACAACTTTATGGTCTCTACTCCTTCTATATAAAGGGTTTAGTTTTTCAAGAAGGCATAAGCAATTGCTAAAAGAGTGAAGAACTTAAAGTCAAGACCTCGAATATGTATAGACTTTATTTCAACTTAACAAAAAACTCCACTCTTTCCTAGACCCAGTTTAAGAAGCTCGACTGTTTCAGGCGTTCGTCCTGTTTTCCTTTTATTGGACTCTCCGTATTCTTTTCTGCATTGCAATGGGCTGCCAGCAAGTCTCGGTTTGGTGTCTAAACTTTCCATATAATATGTGCGCCAGCTCGTTGGGTTATTCATGTGAGAGCCGCGCCGTGAGCCGTGGGCCGTGAGCCCTTCGAGCATGTACTCCAATGTCTATGTAATTTATGAATCCCCTAACAAAGTTGTTTGGCCTGCAAACTGCAATTGCGCGCCTTGTTCGCCGCCTCGCCTCTCCGTCTGCCGCTCTTCCGGATGCGGGTTACGGGGGTACGGGCTGTTGCATGTGCCAGTTTGCCCAGAGGGGGAATCCCGATGGTTCCGCCCTCAGCCGCTGACTTGGCAAAAGGCGAATCTTGGCCAGGAGAGCTCATGCAAATGCTGCCCACTCGCCGAGCTGAGCGTTGAACTCGAGCGTTGGGTCTTTGTGGTTTTTGCGCCTATTTTTAGTGGCCTTTGACTCGTCGTCGTCGTCGTGACAATTAGCCGGAGTCCATTGAACCCCGGTTCGATTGGGTCAAGATGTTCCGGATGACGTAAGGTGGAGGAGAAGGCGGATCAACTAGAAAAAACCCGACGCGGGTCAGCTGCCGGAACTCTCAAGCGATGTGTCAATAGGCTGACAAATCTATTGGGCCACCATGGATTGGTAGTTAACGGGCCAAAGGTTGATTGAACCTGCCATCGGCGGACCCTCGTCCTCAGCATTCCCGGGTTCAAAGCAATCGATCCGGGAGGCAAGGGTTCCCTGGCCCCAAAAATAAACGAAATTAGTTGACCTTCAGAGAGCCCAGGACCCCTGCCGTTTTGTGTGTGGGCTTTCTTGGGATTTGTGTTGGTCTTTTCTTGGACCGCCCAGAAAGTGGCGTGCGCTTTTCATTTCATTTTATTACCTTGCCTCAAAGCTTGACCCACACACATCCATTTACACCCTCACCTCCGTTTTGGTGCGGGAAAATGGCAATCATTGTGTAAATTGTTTACCTGGCCAGGCCAAGCGAAAGGTGCAAAAAGGAAAACTTGTTATTTTCCTGCGAGGCTTCTCGGAATGCTCACACCCCATTCCCCGCAGCCGCCCACTGCCTCCCACTGCTTTCTTCAATGTCAAGCGATATGGGCACGTTCCTGCAATTTAGTTTTGGTTGCTTCACGTGGTGATTATTTGTTGTCCTGGGACACAAAAAAAAAGGGAAAAAAATTTGAAATTAGCTGGGAATTAGACGATTGTCACGCCCATGTAGCGGCTGAAAAGGAAACGAAAGGAATGAACCAAATGTAGTCTACTTCTCAGCTTGCTTTAATTACAGGAACCCCCAAAATGAGCGACGAAGGTGAAAGCAAGTCGGAGCACGAGGAGCAACCCAACCCCAAAACCGAGACAGAGGAAAGCAAGCAGGAAGTTGAGAAGCAGGATAATAATAAACCAACTACAGATCCAGTGTCCAGTTCGGATAATAATGAGGCAGCAAAGCTAGAGGAGGGAACGGCATCCCAGGACTTCGCCGCCTACGAAGAGCACATGACCTATGGCCCGGACGGCGAAGCCATCTACACGGATCCCAGCACCAAGCAGAAGTACAAGTGGTGCACCAGCCAAAACAACTGGCAACCACTGAGCGATGCCAACGGCGGCGAGGATCCCTACGAGAACGAGCACTACAAGTGGTGCCCCGAGACCCAACAGTGGCTGCCAAAGAAGAAACAGGAAACCGAGACGGAGCACTACAAGTGGGATGAGGAGCAGCAAAAATGGCTGCCCAAGCAAAAGCAGCCACCGGGCCAGGATGTGGTCTACGGCGTGGATGAGAACGGCGATCGTACCTACACCGACAAGGATGGCGCTGTGTTCTTCTGGGATCCGGCCAAGAATGCCTGGTTCCCCAAAATCGATGATGACTTCATGGCCCGATATCAAATGAACTACGGATTCATTGACAACACGTCGGCGGGCGAGAGGGAGAAGGCCGAGAAGGAGGCGGCCGAGGCCAAGAGAAAGGAGGAGGAACTCAAGCGGATGACGGCCGAGGCGGAGGCAGCCATGGCCAAGGATAGCGAAGCCTCGACAACAGCAGCCCCAACTACCAAGCGGAAGATCCAGGAGCCTCCAAGTAAGTATAAAATACTTATTAAGGATTAAAATCAAGAGTTTATCCGTGCAGAGTGGTTCGAGATGGATCCAACGCAGAACACGAAGGTGTATGTCTCGAATCTGCCGCTGGACATCACCATGGATGAGTTTGCCGACCTGATGGGCAAGTGTGGCATGGTCATGCGGGATCCTCAGACCCAGAAGTTCAAGCTGAAGCTGTACGCCGAGAAGGATGGCCAGATCAAGGGCGACGGGCTCTGTGACTACATCAAGGTGAGTGAAATAAGAACAAACGCGAGCTGTTTTGGTTTTCTTTGTTTTGTGTATTTTTTTGTTTCCAACTTTATTTTCTTTATTTTTTATCTTTACTTCTGTTGTTTGCTGGCTTAACTAGATTTAATCTTGCATAAATATTATATGGTAATTTTATCATATGTTTTCGTATTTTCTGTTGCTGCCTTCCTCTGATTTCTTTGCTTACGTTTCGCTGACTATTTAGGTTTATTCGCATTCATTTCTCCGTGTTTTGTTTTGCTTTTGCAGAGTATGGTAATAATATTTAAAATTGGTTAGTTTACTATTATTAAAATGCATTTACTTGGCTATATAAAATTGCTTTTTCTTTTCGATTTCATCATTCTCAACCGCCTTGGCCTTCCGTCTTTCAATTTTCATTCTTTTGAACGAAACAAAGAACGCACTGAAAGTTGCCTCGGGGTTAGACACAATCCTTTCTCTTTCTTGTTGTTGTTGAGGTATTAAAAAATACATAAAAATTTACATTTAAACATACTTTAGTTATTACATATACAAATGTGTGTGTAAAGTATAGTTTTGTAACCTAAGAAGTTAGTAAAATGGCCAAACCATCCATGATGTTTTCCAAAAAGATTCTTAGTAAAGTATTGCTTGGCTTAGGCAAACGAGTTCTGGGAGGAGGAGGAGTAGGAGTAGGAGGAGGAGCAGGACCTGGTCCGGGCCTGGAGGAGGAGCTTCTTTCCTTTCCGTCTTCTCTGGTTCCGTGTGCTTGAGTTAAAAGTTCCCTAGATTCGCGGGGCTCGTGGGTTCTCTCTAAAATTGGTGGCTAACTTCTATTTCGGTTATTAAGGAAACGTGCGTGACTGGTTGCCGTGTGTGTGTGGGGTGTGGTTGTGCGTTGGTGTATCGTGTGTCTACATCCTAGACCTATATATATAGTATATATATTTACTGTACAGTACTAAGAGCTTAGCGAAGTGCTTGGAGATTGGGCTGGTTTCCTGCGCTCGATCGAAATGCAATCTGAATTCTGATTCCCCTTTTAACCGAATATAATTAGCTTCGCAGCGATGTGTCCTCCATCAAGGATGCCTCCTTGTTCTCATCTCTCAAGGTAAATAATACTTTTGCGTGTGTTTTTCTTCGTCACTATCAGCACAAAGAAAAGCAATCGAAAAGGTGTGTTGTCGACTGGGCAACGGTGCGTATGCGGAACCAATTTGATCGATATGTGTCTCCTGTGTTAGTTATTGGTTAGTTTTGGGTTCGGACTCGTGGGGATCCTCGAAGCGAAGCATCGAGGACTGCTCTACTCGGCATCGTTGAGCCGCATGGCGTGCTGTATCCGCTTGAGCTCCTTCTCCTTGCGCTCGCGCTCCTTCTGCTCCTTGAGCTGCTTGCGCCGCTTGCGCATCTCGATGAACTTCTTCTGGTCCTCGGGACTCAGGGCCGAGATGCGGCTGGCGTAGTCCTGCCGTTTCTTCTCCAGCTTGGCCTTGACCTCCTCGTCGGCCAGCTTTTTGGCCGTCTCCAGGCGGCGCTTCTGCTCGGCGGCCTTGGCCTCTTCGGCGGCCCGCTCCTTGGCCTCCTTTTCTAGACGAGCTTCTTCCGCTTGGCGAATGTCCTCCTCTTGGCGCCGCTTCACTTCCCGTGCCTCAGCGCTCACCTCCTTTGCCAGGCGCGCCTCCTCCTCGGCCAGTTTCTTCTCGAGTGCCTCGCGCTGGGCGATTTCCCGTTCGCGCTGGCGCTGCAGCTCCTCGCGCTTCTGGTTCTCCTCGTGCAGCCGCTTCAGCTCCTTCTCCTCGAAGATGCGCGTCTCCTCCAGTCGCTTGAGCTCCAGGCGCTTCTCCTCTTCCTCCTGCTCGCGTCGGATTTGCTCCTGACGCTCCTTCTCCTGCCGCTTCAGTGTCTCCTGCAGCTCCTGCTCTTCGCGGCGCTTGGCCTCGCGTGCCTCGGCCAGTTGCTTCTCCCGATCCGTCTTGGCCTGCTGTAGTCGCTTCTCGTACTCCTCGCGCTGCCGCTGCTCTTCGGCCTGCCGCTTGGCGGCATTCAGGCGGTCCTGCTCCTCTTGCTCTTCGCGCTGCTTACGGCGTTCCTCTTCCCTTTGTTGTCGCTCCTTGGCCTCCAGCTCCCGCTGCTTCTGAATGCGCTCCTGACGGAGTTTCTCCGCCTCCTCGTCGGCGGCCCGTTGGCGCTCCGCTTCGGCCTGGTGCTGCTTCAGCACTTCCAGCTCCCGTTCACGAAGCTGCTGCTGGTATTCCCGTTCCAGTTGATCGCGCTGCTTCTTCGCATTCAGTTCACGGAGCTGCTGCTCCTGATGCTTTAGCTGTTGCTGCTCGTGATCATGCTGCTCCTTAAGTTTCCGCGCCTCCTCCTCCTGATGTTGTTTTTGCAGTTCCTCCTGTCGCAGCTTTTCCTTCTCCTCCTTTAGCTTATTTTCTTGCTCCTCCTTGGTGTTTCCCTTGTCTTCGCTGGAGCGCTGACGCAGTTCATCGACTTCTTGCGACTTGGGCGCATCTTGTTGTCGGCGCTGCTGCTCCTCCAGAAGCATGCGTTGCTGCTCTTCCCGCTGGAGGCGATGCTGCTCCTCCCGCTGCAGACGCAGCTGCTCCTCGCGCTGGCGACGTTGCTTCTCGCGGCGTTGCTGCCGGACCAGAGCCTGGCGGTCCCTCTTGCGCTGCTGGCGGCGACGCTCCCGCTCCCGCTGGCGCTGCAGTTTCCGGTCGTACTGAGTCATCTGCTGAGGCGTGGGTGCGGGGCCCAGCACATCGTTGGAAGGATTAGCGGCTGATGAAGCCACAGGCGGTGTGACAGTGGATACGTGCGGGCGCTTCCTTGTCTGCGATGGCTGGTAGTTCACATCATTGGGATGCTGGTTCTGACGGTTCCTCTGCGGGTTCCTCTGTTGCTTGTTCCGGCGATTGTTGTTGTTACGACGGCGGGCGGGGATGATCATCTCCTCGTCGCTGCCCTCGGCCTTTACGCGTCGGTGGTATCTGGAAAAGTGAAGAATAATGTATTAATGGAATATTTCACATTATCTCTACAGGTGGAGAGTGTCAATCTGGCGCTGAACATCCTGGACGAGTACAATCTGCGCGGGCACAAGATCCGCGTCCAGAGAGCTCAATTTCAAATGCGAGGCGAGTACAATCCCGCCCTGAAGCCCAAGCGGAAGAAGAAGGACAAGGAGAAGTTGCAGAAGATGAAGGAAAAGTGAGAATTTATAGAAGGACTAAAGGAAAATATAACTTTCATTGACACTTTCCAGGTTGTTCGACTGGCGTCCCGATAAAATGCGTGGCGAGCGCTCCAAAAATGAGAAAACTGTCATCATCAAGAACCTTTTTACCCCGGAACTGTTCGAGAAGGAAGTGGAACTCATCCTGGAGTATCAGAATAATCTGCGCGAGGAGTGCAGCAAGTGCGGAATAGTCCGCAAAGTGGTAATCTACGATGTGAGTTATAAAGCAGGTGTATAAAGTTTCCACATTTCTAACTAATTTCATTACAGCGGCACCCCGAGGGGGTTGCCCAGATCAACATGTCCTCGCCGGAGGAGGCTGATGTGGTCATACAAATGATGCAGGGACGGTTCTTTGGAAAGCGACAGCTTAGCGCCGAGTCCTGGGATGGCAAGACTAAATACAAGTGAGTGATTGCCACAAAGGTCTAATCAAGATTGCTTGCTAACTTCTTTTTCTCCTTACAGAATCGATGAATCCGCTGTGGAGGCCAAGGAGCGCCTCTCCAAATGGGATGAGTTCTTGGAAGAGGAGGATAGCGAAAAGAAGGAAGAGCCTCAGGAGCAAAAGCAGGAGAAGGAGCAGGACCAGGACCAGGACAGCTCCCCGGAGAACCAACTATTGCCCGGCGATGCAACCCCGTAGATGCCTTTTACGTACCTGCGATCGTTGTCATGCGGATCGATGATCTCCAGGACCACCTCGTTGGCCTGCTCGTTCGGATAGGTGGCATTCCATCGATTGTAGATCTTGTAGCGATTGGGGCCGCTCACCTTCGGCATCTTGTGCTGACAGATGAAGCGCAACTTATCCGAGCAGGGACGCGCCGACCAGCGGTACTTGAGGCTCGGGTCGTAGATGGCACAGTTATTGTCCAGCGGGTTGCTGTTGGAGATAAGTTGCACATAGCTAGAATTGTTGCTTAAGCGTTAAATCAATCTACGGAAATAAAGGAAGAGAGGAAAGAGCATTGGCGGAATCACTTACGTGGGATCCTTTTGGCTGAAGGCGTTGAAGGACAGGTTGCGTCCGCTCATGCTCCACTGCCACTTGTTGTTGTGGTGGTCATAGGTGGCGCCCAGCCATATGGGATCACGTTCTATTGAACGGAGTATAAGGATTAGCTTGGAAACGAAATATCGCTAATATGTAGCTCACCTCCAGACAGAGCGTCCTGCTTCTGCAGAAATTGTCTTAGCTTGCGGTCTGCATGCTTGCCCGGCTCCGTGAGATTGGCGTTCTTGTCCTTGCAGAAGAAGTGCGCCTCCAACCAGCTGCTGCGCTGCTCCACCAGCGAGTAACAGTCTGTGCCCACGCGCTGAAATTGCGGCGGACACATGGCGTACATGCGTCGCCTGGGCTTTGCCGTTGGAGTCAAGGCATCCGGGCTTTGGGCCGGCGAGGGGCCGTCGAAGCTGATGCCGGCACTCGCTGCGCTAAGATGGAGCTCCGCCGGGATTGTGTGTGCAACTGCGGGGGCAATACATAATAATGGAAATCATCGCGGAAGCTGAACTTGCAGACCGGCGTACTCACATAAAACTAAGATAAATACTTGACAGCACCACATTTTATGGTTGCCACTCATCCTGATGATCCTTCTGGTGTTTCCTGGCGGTTACTAATGGAGCTTTCTTTCCGTTTTCTGGCTCTGATGATGAATCCTTGGCTGATCTCGTTTTCGCTGTGGCCGCTGCTTACATCTCTCACCGGCCGAAGACGGGCTGAAAGTAGATGTGAATGAAACGAAAACAAACGATGAACATTCGTTAATCTCTCAACTCGTCGTCTGCTTATCATAATTCTATTTCAGCAAATGTTTGTTTTATGCAAATATATTCCGGAGGAGGAGGAGGAGCAGCCTCCAACAAGTGTATCCGTTGATGGATGGACACACAAACGCCTCCACACTTGGCCAAGACAAATTGAGCCGACGGGAATATATTTGAACAGATTTATTTTATTTATTGGCCCCGCCGCAGAACTGGTCGTCGTCAGTGGTCATCTCTTGGCCATTCAGCAGTAGTCTCTCTTAGCCCGGCTTTGTGTTTGGCGTTTCAATTAACACTTTCATAACTCCTAGCCACCTCGTCAAGACTCAGAGCAAAGAGGGAGGTACTGTGGCATTCTATTTTCAATTTGTTGACACACACCAAGTGCCTCCGTCGAGTGTGTGAAATGGTGTGCGGCTGCAGTGACCCACTTTGCGCATATAAATGACTTGAACTGCCGACGGGTTAATCCGCTAACTGATTTGGAGGGTCTCTGCCGAGTTTATTCTTGGCTCAACTGCAACTCATGACTAATAAAAGTTGAAATGCAAGACAAACTAAGACACCATATCATTTGTAAAAATTGCTTGGAATAACTAGAGTTCCTTATTTACTTGTGAAATATTAATTATTTAATTAATATTATTTTCTATATTCTATATTTTATTATGTTAAAAATTAGATTTAAAAACCCATGAATATTTAAAATTACTTATTTTTCCTCCATTTTATAAATTTAAACATGTGTATTAAAATACTGTATACTTTTTTAAACCAAATTTAATATTCCTGCTGGACCCAAAGGAAAGTGAAAGTTCCTAGCGAAGATCAAATGATAAACGGAAAGCAAATCGTAATTAAAATTTTCCCCAGCTAGAGAGACATGTCTTTCACCTTTGACATTCCACTAAACTTAATTAAATGATCTATCGCCGCCAGGTTTCAGCGATGGATGGAATGGATACAGATATCTGGATACCTGTTCCCGGCCAGCACACTCTCGCGGCAAATTATGGGCTTGATTGTGTCATTTTAATTGAGCCATTAGAGTGTGTGTGCGGCTAATTCGTCGCCTCCCCTTGCAGCGTTTCCCGTGCACATACGTATGCACTGAGCTAATCATATATAATTCGTGTAAAATAATTCATGCACACGAATCCAAACAAATTAAAGGGGGAGCCAGCGAAAGAGTTAAAGAAGTAAACACACGCCGCGGCCAACTGGCTTGACAGCTTCGCCAGACAGCCCGGCTTGGCCCGGAGTTGTTGGCTTATGCCTGCTGGGCCTGTCTCTTGGCTCATTGTCGGCTCTTGGCATGTGCCTCTTGGCTTTTCTTTGCCAGCGGCAATCGACAGCAAATTCCTCAACGGTGACGACTTGACATTCATTATTATCATGGGCCCGATACACGGAAAAATGCTTTTAAGCCCTTTTAATTTAAAATGAACAAGGAAATAAAAGACTTTTGGCAATCATTCGCTTTTTGAGCAAGAAGACCATAAAAATTCACACTCCTTCGTTTGACATTAATATAATTGTGGCAGGAACATAAAAGTCAAAAATCCTTTGAGGCAAAAGGATATTAATTTTAAATAAAAAATATACTGTGTTAAATTATGTTTGGCTTATAAATCTGCGGACCAAGTTCAAATATTTTTAAAATTGCAATATTCTTATTTATTATATTTTATAGTTATATTTCAAAGAAATATGACTAGATCAACTTAGCGTTTGATTTTGATAAAGAATACTTATTAGAGGGTCAAAATAACTCCTTTACTTCTTTTTAAGTCTTTGACAAATATTATAATACGTTGGAAGGAAATCAATTTGTATATATTTGTTATTTAATTATTTATTTTGGCTTATGATTTTTTAATTTCTCGGAACTTGTTGACAATATTTTATTTTAAAATCTTAATGAAACTGTTGTGAAGAGTTACTTCTAATAGAGTAAGGCTTGAATAGGATTTTAAAATCTGTTCAATATAACACAAATAATTTCACATGTAAATTTCCATTTTTAATTTTTGTCTTTGTGTACCGATCTCACCGAGGTTCAGTAACTGTAATTGTTGTCCCCCCGGTTGGATTGTTTACTGGTTTTCTGGTTTGTTTGCCCCGACCCGATGATGATGACGCGATGACGCGAGAGTTCCCGGCAGAGATAGACCTTCAATACGTTGATGTCAACATTATTACAACTCGACATTTGTTTAAGTGGCCAATAAAAAGAGGAACTGAGACGGCGACGGAGATGGCACCCACACGCGGCAAAGCGCAGGGAGTCATCGTCTGCGATGTGGGCCGCATTTGACTGATTTATGACCCACTTCGGATGCAGTCGGCTGTGGGAGCCGCTTTCTGGCCCAGACGACATTCAAATGTCGGGAAATATTATGTATTGTTACTATACTATACTCCGCACAAGACCTTGATCTTGAACTTGGGTGTGTCGCCGGGCCATAAGTTGTGTTTTTAGACTGTTACAGCATCCAAACCACTCGGCGTGTGCAGCTGGAAATGTGATTTTAATTGGATCGTATCAACAAGTTTCGGGGAAGCAAAGGGTCATAATATTTTTTATTTTACCCCAACTGAACCGAAAAATGGCAAAGAGGAGCGAATCAATCAGGCGGCAGCTGGGACCCTAAAAAAAAACTGTGACTGTCTGTAATCTTGAAATTTAGAATTAAGACCCTTTCCCGTAACCTTGTCGGGCAGCTTGGAGGCTGAAGATAAGCTCATCAGCATTGACTTCAGCACTTTGGTTATTAGGCCTGAAACCTTGGATTCATCTGGAAGCGCAATGAGTATGGGAATGGCATTAAAAAATACACAAATAAAAATTATAAAGCCACGTGTGCGCCACTGATAAATGAGTTAGGGGCGTGCGTATGACTTTCTAAGGGGGTTTCCACCATTTGGGCAACGAATTTACATTAATGAGGTGCCATTTCAGTGCTATTTCGGTGCTATTTCGGTGCTATTTTGGTGCTATTTGCTGGCCGGGAATTAGCATAAATCATAGTGAGTTCCCAGAACTGCTATGATGATATATGATATGTAATTTGTGCGTAATTAGAATCCCATCAAACGAAAGAGAGCCCCGGAAAGCGGCTATAATTGAGACCTCTTCAGCAGATCATCACCCACTCGCACACCCCATATATTTCGCTCGATTGGCCATCAATCAAATGGTCGAGAATTCGAGTTAAAAGCAAGAGTTGAATGGCTCCGCCAATGGCGAAAACAACATCTTTGGACTTAACCCCTTAACGTCGGGTTCAATGCGAACGGCTGCCAAATAAATTAAAAACTAAACAGCGGCTTTAAGATGCTCCGACTGGGGCTTAGATTCTGGTATGTGGCTTTTGGAAGTGGACAAATTGCTGGCATTAATCTTGGCCGAGTTCTGCCCCTGTCATACCTATATGGCAGATATAATGTACAGTATGCGTGTTGGGGGAGTTCCTGACTCGGCTAGCATATGTCGTAATCAATTAGGGGATCGCGGCTGGTCGGAATTAACCCGTTCTTGGCATAATTAAGTTGCCAGCCAGGCCACGAATTTGCATTAATTCCGATTCCGATTCGATTCGTAAACAAACACTCTCAAAATCGATAGCAAATTGCTGGCTAAATACCAGTTTGCGGTTTAATTAAAGGTAAATGTTTTTCTGCGGTTAATTTGTAGCTGTAGGAAGTTAAACATTTATAAATACAGCACACACATGCGTTTCTTTTCGTTTGACGCGCGCTCTCGGGCTTAATTAATTTATGCGCATTTCATTGATTTAAATGCAATCACAGAAATAGTTGGGCAAAAAATAAAACAATACAAATATATAAAAGAAAGGTACGTCGGTAAATGTGGGCTATAAATCGCACTGCACATTTTCATTGCCTGGAATAAACGTGGTGAAAACGTGGAAAATCGTAGCTGGGCAATATAATTTATACGCATCTCTGCCAGATTCGAGCCAATCACCAGCAGCAGCTCCGTCTGCCTCGATTGCATTGAAAAGAAGCCGAGAAACGTTTTCACAGCTGCCACTGGGTCTGTTTGCCCAGTCTTACCTTTCCCTCCCCTCTCTCCCTGCCTCTTTCTCTTGATTTTCACCTGCACTTTCATGGTTCACCTGTGCGGAATCTCCCGGCAAGGAGCCGACACGTACTTTGGTCTGCTATGTGGCTGCGGCTTCTCAGTGCTATCTCCGCATCTGTCATGCCTTTTGACTGAAGTACTCTCCCTGTGTTCCCCTTGCCTACGGCTAAGGATTCTTCCTATCGTCAGCAGGCAACTTTGTCCTCTCGGAATTCTTTGGCTGTCCACTGATACACATCTTTCAAACCGAAGGTAGCCCAACACGGGAAGAAAAGGTTCTAAAAGATGCAGTTTGAAGTGCCTTTTTAATAGAAACTGTTCTTTAAAATTCAATCGAAATGCTAAAGATTAAAAGTAAAAACTCAAAGAGGTCAAAAATGTCTTTGAAATATATATGTCATCATAATAATTTTTCGAAGATGGAGTCTTTGCTAACTTAAAAATGGTTTTGGTGTTGAAATACTCCGCTTATTAGACCCAGAATCTTTCTCATTTAAATCGAAAGCTGTTATTTAAACAGATTTAATTTCTAATATCATAATTTTCACATTTCTATAAGCATTTATTCACGTTAATTTTGAATAAATTCCATTTATTTCGCTGTCTTTTCTGTGTATTTTTCAGACAACACCCGTCACTGTCGTCACTACGAAAAGTGAAAGTCATTTAGTGTGCTGACAAGTCATTGTGCCTGTTGTGTGGATGTATTTGTTTGCTGTTGCTTTGACAGGACTCACAGATCCGCAGAGCTGTGCTGCGGTCCCCACGCGGCGTATGCGCGATATCAAGTATACGCAGTGCCAGGCAGGCAGCATGAGGCTGCACTTTTCAATTGAATTTGAGTGCATTCAAAGTTTTCTGTTTCTGTTTTTCCGCTGCTCCGGGCCAAGTTGAAATTAATTTACGCCGAAAAAACTTTTTTAATGAGTTTAGATGAATTTTAAATGGATTCCTTCCTTTGTGGCGCTTTTAGTTCTTTCTTTGGGGCGAGGCAGCATTATAAATCGACCGCAGTAAAAATTAAAAGCGAAATACTTCGCCTTCCCACTACTCGGAGTCATAAATTCAGTTTTGATTTTAAGATTCATGCGAAAACCAACAAGCAATTCATCAGAAATCATCACAAATCAACCCGGCTGCAGTTCGAGTCCCGCAGAGTTCCACAAATCAATCATTTCTACCTGCTCGCCAGGCATCCATCCATCCATTCGGCTTTGGTCCTACCCCAAAAATATATGACATAACTCAGTCTCCGAGCTCTGAGCCCCTTTCCCGACTTTGAAACGCCGCACGTACCCGCAATTCGGACACGAGGCCCCAGTGTTTTCCAACGACTTTTCGGCGTGTGTGCATTGCGAATGGGTATTGGAGACAACGTCATCGACCAAATAAACCCAGAGATTGAGATTTGCATTGGGCGCAGGCGCCGGCGGCTACGTCAGCATCTATATCACGTACTATATCGCATACTCGAGCGGCAATTGGAGCCGCGGCTGTCGGTCGAAGTGATGTCATGCCCCTCGAATTTATTCCACACACAGACACTCGACGCCGGGGTGTCCCAGCCTATCAGACACCATCAGTGTATACACGGGGAGAAAAATTAGCAAGCCCATTTGTTGCAGAAATTATTTTGATTATTAAAAATGTAAGAATTCTACTGATAAAAATAGTATAAAAATATTTCTATCCTTTACCTTGAAGTATTTATTTCTTGCTACATATATTTGGAAATATTTATTGATACTTTGGTGATAAGCCATGTTTCGAAAAAGTTCAACATAAATTCGCCTAATCTCTGTCTGTTAAATTATGACATAGCATCATATGGTATGTATTCATACTAATATTTTGACAAATTTTGATTAAGTAGTTCAGCACGAAAATAATCAGAAAAATGTACGAGTTTATGACATTTTATTACGAAATTTATTACGAAGAAATAAACGTTTTTTAAAATAGATTTATACTCAGCTTGCAAAATATTTGAAAATTAAATAAGAACATTAATTTAATTTAATGTATTGTTAGGAAATGATTACTATGTTTACATTTATTTTCTTTGAATAGGTTTATTATTTAATTCAATGGAAAGTACAATGTTCAAGGAATGTATTTACATTAATTTGGTAATCAAGCAGAAAAATAGTCCAAAATAATGGATGAGTTCATAATTATTTAATAGTTGTATTATGTAATTCAATCGAAATACAATAGTCAAAGGAATTAACAATGAATTGATATTCTACGAAAAACTTTATAAATATTAGCAAGAAGCACAAATAAATTGATAATTCATTTCTTTCGGTGCACAAATATCTATTACCCTACGATGATAAATTCTGTTAAAGCGATCTTCGTTTTCTAGATCTGCTTTTCAACATATACATAGTACATATACCCGTATAGATAGGTTTGTGTGCGGATTTCATTGACATAAAAATGTCACTTGGCGTATTTTTGTGTTGTTCATTTTAACGCTCCCTCGTCTGAACTGTAAAAATATTTTCTATTAATTTATTTTTCAAGTTCAGGCTGTAGCAAAGTGAGTAAACAGCAAAAATGCGAGTGAGCAAATATTTGTGAAAATTAAGGCGGGCAAAGCAAACAAATATTGCGGAACTTTGCTTTTAGACTTCTCAGTCTCTGTTTCTGGTTAGGCCAAATTGTTTTGCCGATGCTATCGGAGGAGTGGGAGGGTCCCGGCCAGCAAGTTGACCATTCAGCTGCCCATTGTTGTCTGTGCCCGCCTCGTATTCTTCTTTCAGAATTTCGCCACCCAAAAAAAACCCGCCTCATTTTCCTGCTACAGAAGCTGGAGAGAGTTATGCCTGTTTGCAGCTTTTTGGGTGGCAGCCCACAAATTTGTCGGCGCGTGTCGTGACACACACTTGACACTGCCAGGCCATGGCATGCGGCCAGCTGGGTAATTGCCTCCGATGCAGGCGCACGGTGAGGAAATTCTATGTGGGAATGGGGCTTAGCAAATGCCCTAAAAGGTGGTAATTTTTGTTTATGTATATTACAAAAACTACCTAAAATATGTGCATTATAGCGAGTTTAAGTTAATGTCCTTCCATGATAACTTTTTATGGAAAGTCAAAGTTTAGCAAATATCATAACTAAACCAAAAGTGCGCTAAATGTGGTAGTTTTTATAGGGCTACCAAATCAGCTTATTATATTTAAAGTTTAAAAAATTATATGTCTTTTTTAATTTTGAAGAATTTAAAAGACTAATGTAGGAAACAAAAACTGGGACACAGAAGAAATGCCAGTTAAAAATTCATGGGGTCAGAAAGTTTATTTCCACAGTGCAGGATCTGCTTTTCGTTATCGACGCACGCATTCGGGCCCCAAGTTAGTTTCCAGTTGCCTCCCACTGGCCAAAATATTGAGCAGGACTCCGTCAGGTCCTGGTCCGCTCTGGCTCTGCTTCTTTCTGTTCTTGTCGTTCGTGTCAACGATAAATCAAAAGTTTTATCTTGTTTGCCAGACCCGCACACCCCCTAAACACCCGCTAACCCCACACACACACATGAGTTGCCTTGAAATCATTTACAGGCTCCAAAATTTGTTGCTTCGTCTATGGCTTTTGTGCGTGCGCTGCAGAAAATGTTTTGGTTTCTTGCAAAATAGCTCGGAACTTGCATTGTTCCGGGGTTAATCGCATTATGGAATGTTGGTTTATAGCCAGGACAAAGGGCTAAAGGCTACGGAACCGTTAGCAGGATAAGTGGAAATTGTCCCGCTCTTCCGTTTGCAAAAATTTGTTGAATTTCCGCTTCAGATTCCGCAGACGCAAACAGGACATTTTCATTCCGAGTGGGCGCTCTTTTTTTCTGTCCTGCTATTCGAAGCAGGGATGCAGGACATGCATGCAAAATGATTTCCGTTTGACGGTAATTTATTGCCAACTGGTCTGCTGCATTTGCTTTTTACAAAGGGGATGTCCCTGCACAGAGAAAAAATGAATCATAAAAATTGAAGAGGAGTTTTTTGTACTTGAACAGAGGAGGTATAGAAGATAAGGAATTATTCATTGAACTTGAATTTATATTACCTTTTAACATTAATAAATAATAAGAGTATATAATGAGTATTTATAGTTTTTTTCTCTCAGTACGCAACTCATCCTACAATTCCCCCTGGAACTCCCTCTCCACAGAGTAGTACCCTTCACAATGCCATCACCGGGGCCAGCTGCTGCTGCATCATCATCATTCCACTCTCTGGACCACTTTGTTGACTTTATGGCTATGCAAAGTCTGGCATATTTATAGATAGATATATATAGTGTGGGGTGGGGGCGTGGCATTAACGTTTTTCTAATGGCCGGCAGATGAGCCGCCCGACACTCCGATGGCCGTTTTTGGTGATTTTTAATCTATATTTAAATTTTCCACCACCAAAATGTCAAGGCGAAACGCTACAAAAATCACAAATCAAACTCGGCGATATCTGGAAATCAAATTACGGTACGTATATGGTCAGGACAGAGAAACTTTGACAGAACAAATGGCATGCAAATTGATTCTAGACATTAAAAAGCAAAAAGATGAGGCAAAAATAAGTTTAAATCTTCTGTGACTAACTCAAGTGCAGCTATATAGGTGTGTTCATCTGAATCATCTGCAATTCGAGTCACTCGAACCGCAGACTTTCAGGTGTTTCCACCAGTTCCACTTCGGACTTGCCACCGCCACTATATATCCACTCCGCCAGAATATGTCTGTATGTCAGCGCTGTGACTTTGAAACAAATTGTACAAATATTGGTCAAGCATCAATATTGGTCGGCAGCGGCGGCATTAAGCAAATTGTGGCGTTAAGGCCACGGAAATACCAATGGGAATTATTACGTATTCGCCACGTGCACCGGCGACGACTTTTCCGTTTGCACTCTTATTAATTTATGGGTCACAAAACCGTCTGCTGCCTTATCGCCAACTTATTGTACTAGCCTTCAGTGCGGTTCCTTAAAAACATAAAAAATGCACACGACGATAGTGGGCTAAAAGGGAATCAGCATAAATAAATATAAGGGAAAGAGTGGCGGACTTTAGAGTGCCGCAGCCGCCGCTGTGAGGAAATAAATATAAATAGGTGTAAATGAAAACCGCCTGAATCCCAAAAGATGAAAATCAAAATCGCCGCCCGGCATTGCGCAAAATGTGCGGTAAATGTTGACAACCAACCACATGTGTGTGGGAGGTTTTTTTTGGAAGTGGTAGTGGTTGTTGGCTCAAATTGCATTAGTCGTTTGAACTGCTGAAAATGGCATCGCTATCGAGCCAAGCTGTTGAATTATGGAATGTACTTAGCATTTTCCAGGGGGAAAATTTATAACACAATTTCATTACATGTTTCTTGGCTGAGAATTTATTGAACATGGCCAAGAGGAGAAGGCAAACTATACTGGCGCAGCAAATTGGCAAATAAATAAAACAGAATTAATTGAGCTTAGTTAACACTCAGCTTAGATATTTAATTAAGTTATGCGAAGTCTGGGAAATATTGTAGCTATTTGGCAAATGGATTTGAATATTTATTAGCTTTTAAATACATAAATTTATGTAATCTGTTCTTAATTAATAAACTAAGAGACTTGAATGAATTATTAAAGACAGCTCGTCAATTGAAATGAATTAGGTGGCATTATATTGTAAACTAATAGCCTTATTTATATATATATGTAATAAAAACAGATTATTTATATTTACCTATTGGTTAGACGTCTTTGGTTCCCCTTCAGACCAGAAATTCACAAATCTGCAATAAAGAAACAGACCAGAAATCAGTAAGAAGTTTCCAGCGAAGGAATATCATGCAAATGATATTCCAAGAATTTTCTTTTGCCATAAATATTGACTCAATTGATGCACAAAACCAACTCTCCGAGGGCAAAGCAAAAAGCATTTTGACATATTGAGGAGCGCGAATAAAAATGCAAAGTTCTCCATTTGGCGTCAGCAAAATGCTGCGCTGCGGTCCAAAAATAATAATAATTGCAACAGAGTCCGCCTCGGATCACAGACACTTGAAGATGTCAGGAATTGCCTTGTAAACCCCACTATTTCCCCCCGTCATGGCCAAGCCTTTGATCTGGCATTTCTTTCATAATTTAAGCAACTGCATTCGGATGGTTTTGTTTGTTTATCTTCAATGTCTGTCAGCTGCAAATGTTTATTTGGGCGATATATGGCATACAGAAAGTTGAGAGAAAAAACTCCCCACACGTGAAGACTCCTACTCCGCTTTTGGAATTCAGAAATGTCTGAAAACTATGACGTAGGAGTTGTATAAATTGTTTTTATAATTATTTATTTCAACTTAGAGTTAATTCTCCTTCTATTGTAACCCTTTTGATTGATTTTGACCATTTCCTATCTATGTACAATTATAATATTAATATATGGTTTTCTGAGACCCAACCAATAATGTGAAAAACTTGCTTTCAATTAAATTTCGATACCTAATCTTATTTAGATATCTTCGATATATTTAAAATATAGCATCAACAGCCGAACCCCTTGATTTGTGGAGATTTAATTTGATATTATTGTGTTCTGTTGAGCCTTTTTTACTGTAGTCATAATTTTATCAACAAAAAAAAAAAAAATACAAAATTAAAAGATTTGTTTTCGAAATTAGTAAACAAGAAAAGCTTGCTTGGTTTGTCTATATATATTTTGTTGATAAATACTTTTTTCCGATATCATAATCTGGGATCCCTCTAAAGGATTCATTCTCTTTCTTTTAATTTTGGTATTTTCTAATTATAATTTTAATAGTATATTTTTTGATTCTGATATTAGGCACATCTCAAGGCGAAACTCTTGCTTGGCCTGCTTATGCAAGTTGAAATTCGTAATTATGCTCAGAAAAGTAGAAGGTTTTTAGCACAAGTTTTGCATTTTTGTTTCTGGAGCGGATGAGCACAAAAGAAGCGGAGACGGGAACCTGATGTAGATGTGCCAAAATACTGCATAAATTTGCCGCCAGCTTTGAGAAGTTGATTTGAATTTAAATCGAATCGAAATCGGGGCAGACGACTCCGTACGTTTCTCTCTCTAGCAGGCTGAATGGGAATGAAATTAATAAATGTGCCACGCGTTCCGCACTTCCGCACCTCCAACCGCTTTTAATTTCGAGTTTTGCCCGCTTCCAATTGGCAGAAGTAATTTAATAAATTTCATTCGACATAATTCACCATTTGTTTCGGCAATAAATTTCAATTTGGTCAATACAAAGCGTTGTTGAAAGGAACAGAATGAGAGGAAAAATGAGAGGAGCTAGTTTCGCCAATAAAATTGTGTCAATTGGAATTAAAAAAGACATTTAGATCGCTATCCAAGTTTTCCCTTTCTGATATTACCACCTGCCCTGTGATTAGATAGGCGGCTCCGAACATGACATCGAACCAAAAAAACCGGAGAGCGAATAGAAAGTGAGTCTCCAGGCTCACCGCAAAATTACTTTGTCAACTTTGTCATAAAAGACTAAATTGCAACATTGTCTGTCTGCCACTCTCTATCTATCTATATATATATCTCAATCTCTAACCCAATCGCAGTTCCAATCTCTTCCATTCGATTTGCATAGCCTCGGCACAAAAGAAGCTTGTCGGAGCTCTGAGGAAAATGCAAGCAACCTGCAGTCGGGGAGGAAAAGTTTTTAGCAGACAAATGTCGAAGTGCAAAGAAGTCAGAGCAAAAGTTTCAAAGTGCAAGTGCCCTAATAATACACAAAAAGCAAACAAACTGCAAATAAATACAGTGCCCTTCTATACTTGGAAGAGTTCTTGTGGAAAATTTTAAAAGGAATATATGTTTAGACAAATAAAGTGTAGTTCAAGGATTGCCAAATGTTAAGCTTTACACTGTAAATTAAATTAAATAATCTTGGGACCATGTATATTTAAGAATATTTAAACATTTCTAATATTATCTGTATATTTCACTTATTAAAGTTCTTATTTGAAATGAAATGAAATTAAAAGAGAACATTCTTTTTTGAGTGTTTGCAAAACATCAATTAAAACGTTTACAGGATTATTAAAGATTTGTAATGTATACAAAAAATATGAAGCAAATCCTTTGTTAAATAAATACAAATTATTTGCACAGGCGCAAAGAGAAGTTTAAGGATTTTCACTGCATTTTGTAAGCGTTTTAAAAAATAAGACTATAAAATTCTACAGATGGCAAATTCTGTGATTTTTCGTATCAACCAAAAATTCATTTCAAGCAGCTGTTGCAATATTCGCAATTTTTATTTAAAAGGGCATACATTATTTACGAGCTGCTCACTATCAGTATTTAAATAATTTCTGAAAAGTATGAAAAGTGGTAGGGTCTCAACAAAAAATACAGTAAGAGGTAAGAGGCTTGTGTGCCAACCCTTTTTCCTGTTAACCTATTTTAACTTGGCAACTGTTTTTTGCACTGATAAGATAAGGCTGCGACATATCAAAAATGAAAAAGAAATGTAGCCCACCGATTCCGTCATTGTTTGCAGGTACTCAGAGATTGGAGGCGGCTGGTTTGTAACTGATTTCCCAATTCGGATACCACAGATTGTACAGTAAATTATCGTGGCACCTGTTGGTCAGGTAAACTCGTTTTCCACGCCGCACAATAACTTACAATAATTGTAATTGTTATGGCCGTTGTCATTTTACAATTTAACACAATTTGGCGGGTTGACGAACGCGCTTTGTGGCCACCGGCTTCCGTGGGCCCACTAACTGGGGCCATTGATCAAACAAACGTGGCCCAAAAGAGTTGACCATCTGGCTGGCAGTGCTCCTCGGGCTCTAATTACGTAAGTTTGCATTGATTGTGTCATTAGCGATTTGCAAGAGCCGGCAAGAAGTCGTGCTCTTGTCGAACTTTGATGTTAAATGGCCAGCGGGATACTAGACTGTAATGAGCTCTATTAGAGGTGATCATTATAGCAGAGTGCAGTTTAGGCATAAGTTTTATTGAGACAGAAAAATAGAAGTAAAAATCTTCAGAATTTCGCATTTCCCAATTCACCCTTTCTCTCTTGCAGGTGAATAGTTCAAGTGGATCCATTACCCTTTCAATCTCTGCTCAGGAGGACGTGGCTCAACCTGTCCACTAGTTCCGGCAGTGGCCTGTCATAAACATCATGCCCCCTCTGATTGCTTCCAGAGAACCGATAGCCCAGAGCCCAGAACCCAGGAGATCGTGATCCAGATGCACTGCCCCCATCCAGGGGCAGAGATCCGAGGCGGAATGCTTTCGGCCTGCGTGGGCTTAACGGTGCAAGATCACTGGAGAGAGAGGATGAGGAGATGCAGACCGGAGGTCGATATCTCAATAGATTTATCTGCGCCTCGGAAACTGGAACAATTTGCTAGTGCTTTGTAGTATGCTCCAGCCGACGGGGCAATTTGCACCGGGCCCCTGGCCGGGATTAGAGGAGTGGGAGAGAATGCAGCTGGAGAGGGGGACTGTGACTCTGACTCTGACTCGAACTTCCACAGTAATCGGCTGCTCAATCAATTTGCTGCGGGTTTTGTCCAACTGTCTCTTTGGCCCGTTTGGCCCGTCCGATTGGAGCTGCAAGCTTATCGAATTAATCGTTTGAATTAGCCCGTTTTGGCCAGAGACAGCTCAATTTGAGGCTGTGGTGCCCGTCGGCTAAATTGCGGCAATTATTTTGTTTGTCGTCTGAGCAAACAACTTGCAACGTTCGCTGCAAATAGCCACTGCAACGCGGGATGTGCTCTCCAGCCTCCATTCTGCGCAGCTCATCTTGTTAATTATGAATGAAATTTATGCGACAATGGGCGCAACCGCTAATGCGAGTGCATAAATTAGCATGTCAACAGAATTGTATCACAATTTGCAGAGAGAAAATAAAGGGGGCAAATGCAGTCGATGTTTACAGGAGCTTTGTTTAAAATATATGCAAAATATTTTAAACTCAAGTAAAAATTAGGTTGAGTTTATTCAAAAAACAAAGAGGGGCAAATGCATTAGATGATTAAAGGAGCTCTGTTTAAAATATATGCAAAATATTTTATACTCAAGTAAAAATTAGGTTGAGTCTATTCAATATCTTGTCAATAAATGTATTTGGTTAAATTTGTGATATTAGAAACTATGAGCAAGATCCTTAAGCCTGATAACGAGGGTATTTCCATTAGTTTTTAATATCGGATCTTTTTAATTACTATTTAACTTTAGCTTAAGCTGCACAGTAAACACTAGCCATGGCACACTCTAAAACCAAGAAATACTTGTGGCATATACTTGTAACCAAGCGAATGGTAATTAAGTTGAACAAACACATTAAAAAGCCAACTTATCTTTTACAGTAAATGGCTAAAAGACACTGCTAGCAGTATTTATTAAAAAATGCCTCATGACTGTTTATATTTAAGATTAATATCATTTATATTTTATAATTACTAAACGGATTTTTGTTTTAATATCTTAGTACCAGCTACTTAATCTGTCAGTTTAAAAAATAAAAAATACCCCGTAAATAAATGTAAAATAATTCTGTTGTCTTTGTATGTATTCATATTCGTATGACAGATTAATCTGTTACATTTTCCCCCAACCTGAGATCAAGGTTTCTTGCTAATAAATTTGTAACCATTTGATAGGCATTTAAGATATATTTTTTCGCGTGTACGCCTTAAACGGTAGCGCTTCGAGGCAAAAACATGAGATCCCAGATACGACGGGCGAGTTCTTTGTACGTCTGTCAGTTATGGAACGCCCACAATGCACGACCGAGCGGAGCTGAAGCCACATAATGCCCATCATCAGCTCCATCATGACGATGATCATAAAGATTGGAACTAGACACGGAGATGGGGGACTTGTGTGGGGGCTCTAGGAGGTCGGACAATTTGTTCAATTGCAGCAGCCTGTTGGGCGTCGCAAGCGCGAATCTGTCTGCATCTTAAGTGCCTTTTCCACTGCGACACAGTGACCTCGTGCCTGGGTTTTCCCGAGTCCCGAGTCCCGGGAACCGAGTAACGAGTCCCGTTTCCCCACACAGTTTTCCGTTCTCTTTTCGCGCTCTATGACTGATTATGCCTCACGTTTCGGCTAATCTGTGACGCGGAGTCTGGAAAATTTGTCATTGGCCAAACAATGGCTCCCACTTTTTGGATGGCCAGCACGGCCTGTCTTGTTATTATTTTCTTGGAAGCCGCCTATTCAGCTGCAAATATTTGCATAACTCATTAGGAGATATGTTCGAGATACGGTCTTATGGATGGATCCGCAGGAGGGGTGTAGGCTTCGGATGCTAAGCGTTTTGCAGTTTGTCGCGATCGCAAAAGGCGAAAATATTTTAATTAGTTTTCGGGGTGTGGTGGCGGAGATAGTTCCCCAAACGGTAGCTAAGCAGCGATGGCCTTTTGTACTCAGCATTATGGAAAGATTGTGTAAATTAGTTAAGAAAAGTGGAGGTGGCCCCGGGGAAATAAGTAGAAAGGAAGGGGGATTGGTATTGGGTGACATAATACTAATACATATTGTAATTTGTATGTTTTCTTTAGGTTTTACATTTAATATTAAATGTTTCAAATGTTTTAAACTTACTACCATAGACAGTTGAGTGTTAATTACTAAATCTTTATATTAATAACTCTGATATTAATTTAATTACCAAAAAGAAAGTACTCGTATATAGAAATACATTTAGGTTTTAAATATTATCATTTAATAATTATTATTAATTTATATTACTTTAAACAATTACTTACAATATTACAATATTAAAAATATTATATTTATTGATATGTGACATTAATCTTAACATTTGCAAAGTTATAGTTTACAGAAATATGGGGATATGTACCTAAGTATATTATTAGAAGGTAGTACAACGAATCACTTTCCCAGTCATAATGCAATATTCACTACCATAAAATACTCCTAACCTTTGCTTTAAATATCACTTTTTTACCAAGAAATTTTACATTCGTTTCCCTATAATTAAAAGTAGTATCGCTTGCTGGATTTAATATATTATATAATTTTTAATGATTCGTAGGAGTAATAATATAAATATTTAAGAATGTATTTACTACATTTATTCAACAATACCGTTTGAAACCCTAAAAACCTGTCAAATTAATCGATAACAAATAAGTCAAGCCTTTAACATCCCTTTTTTTCCTTGACTTGTTACCCTGATTGTCTGGCATAACTTTTTCTTACGTTAATTTTATTTTCAAAATGAATGCCTACGATGAAGCCTTGTACAAAGTGATAGACCGGATGTTGGTGGCCAAGAACTGCCGCCTGGAGGACGGCTTCATGCGTCACTCCCTGGCGGAACTGTTGCGAGACAGTGAGTATTCCTTCCCCTTCACTATTCGATAGCCAAGGAAAAGAGTAATCCTTTGTCTTCCCCTTGAGAAATCCGTGAGATTGGCATTCGCACCAGCAACGGGTCCAATCATGCCGGCCGCACTATGCCCACCTTCTTTGATCTGGAGCGCACCCTCGGCCAGATGGGCGTCGTAGCGGCTGACCTCAAGGAAGTGTTCCGTACTCTGCCCCCTGTCCGATGTCCAGCGCCTAGTACACGCGACGAGGACTACCACAAGGGGCCAGAGCCGATGCTGACCGAGACCACCACCCGGGAACTGGCCGGCTGCTCCTACATCCCTGACAGTTTCCCGCCCTTTCCCGGGCCGCACACCTACAAGAGCTCCCCAATAAGAAAGAATATGGAAAAGAGCTACGAGATGGTGCGCTACATGCACGCCAAGAACCAGTTCGCCGCCCAGCGGGCCCTCAATAGATTTTACCTGGGCTGCGAGCCCTATCTCTCGCTAACCGGCAGCGTTGACCGGCCGACGCAGTCCTGCTTCAAGGTCCTGATTTTGGATCCTCGCCAGAAAATGGCCTGTTTGGATGCCCTAATGCCACGCAGCGAAATCTTCGAGAAGGATATATACGAGGTCAAGGATGAGATTACTCATGGAGGTACTTGTTGCTAAAGTGCTAGATTATGAAGTTGCTCTGGATATAATATCCTAATTTCTGACTCGATTTGAGAAACTTCCTAATCCCATAGTTATTGGTTTAGTTTTTATTTATAGAGCTCTATTTCTCTAAGTTAATAGTTGGAAATACCTCCAAATACTATTTAAATTCATTGATCAAACCTTATTTGCACCAAAATATGCTTAAATTCCTTGAAGCACTGAACCAAGGTATCCCGAGCTGATTTCATTGTGCAGCCATCATCATCTTCACATCGTCATAACAACTTTTAACCCCAACAGCCCTCCACTGCCCCTTCCTGATGGAGCCAAAGATGGAGAGTACACACCAATACAACGGAGGCGAGGACGTGGAAATGCACGAGGTTCGCAACGATGTGGAGCCGACCTCCAAGTTCGATGAGGACGAAGATGAGGATGAGGAGGAGATTAACTGGTCAGTGCCCGACTGAAAATGAATTAAGCTGCTGCACACGAAATGCTTCCATTACACAGACACAGTCCACGAAAAAGTGTGAGAAAAATAAATTCATTTCAATTACATTTCATTAAGGGCTGCCACACGTTGCCCGGGAGAAGGACGAATGATGCACGGGGCAGAGTTCATCGGAGCAGATGCTGCCTGCCCGCCTGGCTGGATGCCTGGCTGGATGCTTCGCCGGCTCCTGCTGGTGCCGCCACCTCTGCTGAACGATTCCAAAGTATTAAATAACTTTGTAATTTAATTAACTTTGACGTCGGCGCCGCCGCTTAACTTTGATTAACGTTTGCAATTTTTCAACAACTTTCGACCGAACTTCTTCTCGGCAGCGACACTCCTGAGTGGCAGTCGTCCGTAGGAGCCAAAGGATTGCGACTGTGATTTCTTCCTCCGGCTCGGATTACAAGGGATTTGCAGAGTCTGTACCCCAATCTCCCCCAATCTTCCGCTCGAATGTCCCGGGTATTTGAAATTGTAGCTGCCAAGCAGCCGGGCGCGGAAAGGGTTACGGGTTACGGGTGACGGGTGACGGGTTACGGGCTACGGGGAACATCGAATGCAATTAGAGCTGCTTCGGAAGGGGAACCAATCTGTTCAGATGACTAGCTAATAATCCCAGGGAACGAACATAATCGTTATCTTTTGATAGAAAAAAAAACTTAATTAATGAGAGGGAGGGGTTTTGGGTAGCAATCAAAGTTTGAGCTTCCTTTAAGGCTTCTCATTTTTAGCTGGTAATTATTTATAGAGGAGTAATTAGCAATACAGTTAGCTAAGACCGGAAAAACATCGAAAATGCAAAAATGTCAGCCACTTGTATATAATTATGATTGTTATAATTAGGCCATAAAAACAGTTGTCATAAATAATGTATCCATTAAATTTTACGAGAGTTTATATGGAACTGGAATAATTATTTTAAACTGTGTTCATAGTTTTTGCTAATGATTATTTTAAGCCATTTGCAGTTTTTTGTGAAATGTTAAATAAACACCTTTAAAAAGTTTCAATAGTAACAATTTTATAACAAATAGTGTTTAAAGTTGCATTAATCCTTGATTTTTTTTTACTATAAAATATGAATACAAATGAACTCAGGATTAGTAATTAATGTGTCTTTTTAGTAGTATTTTCTGCTTTTTATTACCCATAACTAAGTGAGATTTATGCTCTAATAAAAACAACACATGTTCCTTGACAAAAGAGAAGAAAAATATACCTTATAAAGTAATATTTCGCATTATTTCAAACAAAATGTAGCTTGAATTTACTCTAAAAAATTTGCCTGTTGAATTTCGCTAATCAAACTGGTTCAATAAATAACTCTAATGACCTGGAAACATGACGCATTTGTTTCAAATTCCCGAAATGCCGGCCCTTTTCTGCCCATCATTTTGGCTCATCATTTAGTCATCAGCTTTGAATTGGTTTCAACATCTTCCGCCGCTGATGATTTTATTCGGCATCAGAATTTTACACACAATTTGACTTTGATATTGCGCCAGGGTCGGCGGGCCAGAGGGGTTTGTTCTGGCTGAGGGGTGGCCAGGGGCCAAAGATCAGACGGCTGGCAAGCGCCGGCTGCTTGCAGGCCGCTTCACTTGCCAAATTTTTCGACTTGGCTGCCGGTTACTGTGCCATTAAAATGCATAAACATAAACAACAGCGGAGAACAAATTTGTAAAGGCCAATAAAAACGAAATTACATTTATGTGGGAAACATGGCCAAACGAGAAATGTGCAATAACAAAAAAGGAAAAACAAAAAGGTACAGGGATTATTTGGTCTAGCGAATGCATTTTAACACTCTAAGAAGTGCACAAATTAGTTAAATAAAAATATTTATATTACTTTGGATTCCCTTAAAATGCATACGTTTCCAGTTATTTAAATCTGAACAAATAATACATTGATCTTTTAAATAATAATTTGTTCAGTAATTTAGTAATTGATACTATTTGTTATTTATTTTGTTTTATTTTCTCCCTGAAAACAAATTGCACTTCATCTTTCACTAGAACTTACAACAAATTCTTGTGATTCTTAGCTATTTACTTTAACGTGTATCTACTGTAATGACAGAGAAAAGGAAGCCACGCGAAGAAAGGCCAACAAATGTTTAACAAAAATGTGTTAGACAGACTATGCTTTTTGTTGTTGTTTTTGTTGTTGCTGTGCCCAATTGCGTTTGTCATTTTAACCCAGTTAACCCATGTTGGCCAATGTGCAACTATCTATGCACAAACACACACACACTCAGTCACATTCACAGACTTTTTGTTTTTGTTTCCATTGGCCACAAAATTGCTTTGGCATCTTTGTTTATTTTGCGGTCAACAGATAAAATTCAATTCAACATGAAAACGAGCATGAAAATTATGGCAGTTCAGATTATTATTTTATTTATTTCTTTCCGCTTGAGTTTCATAAAAATGTCTAAATTCTTAAAAAACTTATTTGATTTTCGAAAATATTTAAAAGTATTGTTTCAACTTTCTTAATGGTAAAAATATAATCGTATTTGTATGACAAAAAAAATATATATTGGAATGAATAGCTTAAATGAAAGGAAATATATAGTAAATAACATATTTTTATGTCCTATTAAATACACAGTAAGAACATAATATATACCCCTAATTTTTTGCATGTAAGGTAACATGTAAGGGTGTAAACCCAGCTGACCCCAGGCCATATAGTTTTTGATTTATTTATTCTAGTTGATAAAAATGCGGCCAGGCTGGTGAAAAATGAGCGAAGCCCCAGCGGATATCCTAACGAACGGCGGGGCGCAGAAGGTCGAACGGCAGCGGTAAAAAAGTCGAGTTCTGTCATAAAGTTCACATTTTCATTTCCGTTCACGGACCTTCGACCGCATGTGTGTGCGTTTCGGGATGAGTGTGTCTGTGCCTGTGTGTGTTTCGGCCATGTTATCTTGTTTACTTGCAAAGCGAAGCCCCTCGACGCACTGGGGGAAAGCAACCACAACAACAAGGACCAACAACACGGCCATAACAACAAAAGCCAATTTTTCATAAATCTTTTTTGCAGCTCTGCCGCCACGCCCCGCCCCCGCTCGCATGAATTTTTACAGCTGCATTTAACCTTTTTCTCTTGACATTCGGTTTAAATTTTATGCCCGTGTGTGCCATAAAAAAGTTCCTTACGAGCGTGTTGCTCATCCGCCGCGTTGGCTGCGCGTCGCTCATACGCCTCGTTGTCTGATCCCAGCCTTACAAATTGGTACCTCGTTATAATTATGATGTTTTTACGCCTAACAAGAAGTGGTTCGGGTAACACTCTTAAGCAAATCAATTCAAGTTCACGCTTCTTATTTATTTACGTGTTTTTTCCTGTCCGCCCTCCCCTACATTTCCTTTTTTTCTGTTGTTTGCCACGGCGCGTGTGTGAAATTGTACTTTCCATTGCCGTTTTCCCAGCCTCACTTTCTTTGGCGTTGCGGTTTCAGTCATTTCTTCGACTTGGCCCGGCTTTATTTGATTTTTATTATCAAGCGGCTGCCTTAAAAAGAAAAAAAAACAGCAAGCCAGAGGGGAAAAAGGTAAGGGGAACGCAAAACAAGAAGAAAACCAAGCTGGTTTTTTTGCACGTGTTTTTCCTCGCCCTTGTTGGGCATCTTTTCTTCTTTTGCGGCTCGTGTTATTTATGCTGTCTGCCTTTTGACACACACATACTCTCTACTCGTCGGGATATGGAGTCGAGGAAAATAAAGAAAAAGTGCCAGTAAATCGCTCTTGGTTCGTGTTTAGCATGAGAATGCTGCATGGCCTCGTTTGGGAATTACAAATTTTTGGGGGCCCCCAAAGCAACTGAAGTAACCTCATCCAAGGTTTGGGACATTCCCGAAAACTTTTGGGATGGAATATATGTGAATATGATGGGCGGAAAAAGAAAGGCGATATAATCAGGCATTGATAATAACTCAAGGAGATCTCTGTTTATTTAAATCTTTGGTTACATTTGGGGGGTAAAAAAGGTAAAAATGTAAAGGAAAATATATTAACATCGTATAATAATAACATCCTAATATGCATGATTATTAAAGTATATAAGTGTATTTTATATGAGCTCTTTTTTTTATTCAAGCACCCATTTTTATGTTACTGAAACAGCAAAAGATCGAAAATAGTCTATAATGTAAGGAAATGCTTTGAAAATCGAATATCAGTGATACAGCAACTAATGCTTCTTCGTACAATTTAATTTATCGAACCGTACATCTATTTCCCTGTAATTTTTCTTAAAGTGGTTTAATCTTCCCAGTTAATACCCTAGAAAAGGTAAGCTGTGTCAGGAATTACTTGTATCTAGGTTAGCTAAGAAGTTCCGGCATTAAATAGCTTCTGCTGCGCCTAGTTACCGCCTCCATTCCCATTCACCTTTTATTCTCTCCGAATTCCCGGAGAACGACTTTTCCGAGAAGTAGTTTTTCGCCAAACAGCAGCCGAAACTGGCCTGCTGCTGCTGCTGCTGGTGGACGGGACCGTCACATCCCTTTTGGCCCATTTGTACGTGTTGTTAGCACGTTCTGTTGCTTTATGGCCGCTTTATTATGTTGCCGGGGAACTCACTTCCTTTTTGGCCAGATGGAGGAGGATTTCGCCCATGTGCGTTGCTGCGACGTTTGTTACTCGATATTATGGCGGCTATATAAAGACAAGTGTATACACCATTATATTTTTAGCATCGCTCTACGTGCGTAACGTGTTAAAAATAAAGCACAATTCCCTGCCACATCGCGTATACGCCGCACTGGCTGCGCCGGGTCCGGAGCTCTTCTATTACCAATGCGGGCCCGGTTCCGCCCCTCAGTTGGCTTAATTAAATTGATTGAATTTGATTGCCGGCAGTGGTAGTGGCACCCTTGGCCTGTCCCCAGAACGACAGTTTATCATCCTCTGGCAATTTTTGGTCCCGGGCCTTTGGCAACTTTGCAGCCTTTGCAGAGAGGATGCAATTACAGCTTCCCTCGGTTCACCTGACGAATGATTTCCCAGCCCTCTCGCTCTCTCTCTATTTCCCCCTGACAACACTCAATTATGCAAATGTTTAGCACACTCCGACCGGTGCAAAAGGCAGCAATTTCGGCGAAAATGCATTCCGAATCGAATTAATAAACCTGCTGGAGAGGAGAGCCTGAAAACTCCATCGTCGTGGCAGCAAATGAAAATGTTCTCTGAATACCTAATGTGTTTATAATGCCAGAAACGTGCCAGCGTGAAGATATTTTAGCATGTCAAAGTAGCTGCTGCAGCTCTTTGGCTATCTATCTACGCTATAAAACACATAGATACATCTTCCGTCAGGAGCCTGTCTCATTAGCTTGTCTCGCCGATTTGTGCATTCTAAGCAGCTCCACCGTCCTCCACACAGCACACTGGGCGGCCGTTGGCAAAAGTCTGGAACTTTTCAACCACAAAAGCAGTCGATTTGCAACTTTCGGGGAACCATTTAGCAGAACTTGCAAAGAAAATTTTGGTGAAAGCATCAAATAGTTATAAATTCTAAAAGTGGGCGTAAACAAAAGTCAAAGACAAGGCGTTTCGCTGGGAAATTGTTTAGAAAAGTTCCCTATTATCTTTGTGAGCCATAAATGGTTTCTAAATTTAAGGGGAATAAGTTTCCGAGAATGGGGTAAGGAAAAATAATTGTTTGGTCTCCAGGAATATTATTAAAACAAAACAATTTTTTGAACCTAATTAAATTAGTTATAGCTCAGTAAACGATATACAAGTTTCGAATATTAACATGGTGTTTCACGGAAAAGTTAAGAACATCTGAAATAACATTTCTATACTCCACAGGGCTATTTTGACTAAAATAAAATAAACTACAAAATATATACATTACTTAATCAATAAATTCGTTTAAAGGCAAATCAAAGAAACCACTGTGCTCCCGTGACACTGAGAGCCAGCTCATTTGCTTGGCCCCAGCAGGGGGTTTTCATTTCATAATCATAACAAAGCCTGGTGGCAGGCTGTCTGGAACAATGTCGGGGCAGCCAAACAATGGAATAATGACGACCACATAGCCCAGACAGCCATGAAAATCTGTGGAGATGCCCAGGCGAGGGAGGCGGCGCAGGCGCAGCGCATTTCTCGAGTTTCCCGCTCGAAGGCCCCGAACCGTTGTGCTCCACTTCAGGTGGCGAGCAAAATTTCCGCAATCTTTCAAATCGCCTTTTTATTGTATTTATAGGGAGGGGAGAGAGTCGGGAAAAGCCAGCCACAAATCATTGCGAAATATCTTTAGCAGAAATGTCCCAGGGGCAGGTAATTCCAGGTGAGGATAGTTAGGATATTCATATGGGGTTTTTATTGAGCTATATCTTTAAAGAATTTTTTTATTTTTTTTATAAATAGGAAAAATATTTGGTTGAGTTTAGATACGATTAATAACGATTTTAAATAATATTTTTTTAATATTTATATTTAAAATGTTTAATAAGCTGGAATCTTTAATAATAAACAGTGAAGTAGTGCAAATCATACAAATTTTAAAGTTTAAATATTTAAGATATATGTTTGTATGTGCAATCACAAATAATTATAGAATAATTTAATTACGGTTTTATTTATAAAACTCACTATTATCTCACTATAAGCTCACTATAATAAGCAACAAAATGTTTATTATTCATATGCGCTCTTATAAAATGTATCCTAATATTAAAATGTAGCATTTATAATTCTTAAACATTTTTCTAATCAAAATGGGTTAACAAAAAACATTCCAACTTTAAATCTTTCTCAATTCATAGTGAGTTATGAGTCCCCCCTCGAAGTAGGCCTCTGTGCTTGGCGATCTGTGTCTCTAATGGGCTCGATGCTATCTAAAATGTTTATCTCAGACGATGCTCCGCTCCGCCGGCGGTGTGTATCTCCTCTCCCTGTGCCGCTTGCCTCTCTAATCAATTTCAAATGGTTTTCGGGGAGTTCGTGCCGGTCGCATTCACTCGCTCTCCTTATCAGCGTTTGGCAATCTTCCTTTGAAATATTTTTCCATATGGCTGCCGCTTCATCTCGAGATTAGGCCAGCCGACAACAACAGAAATAATAAGAGAAAATAAAAAAAAAATAAAAAAAAAATAAGGCGGACTGTCAGCGGGCTTAAATGTTGCCAGCAACATGCTGACAAGCTTTCACGCTGAGCGGCGCCAGCAACATGTTGCGCTGCCGGGTCCATAAAACGTTTATTGCTGCAGGTCATGAAGCAGCCCATAAATATGAAATATTGGAAAATATTTACACACACACAGACAGACGGCCGCCCGCCCCAAGTGGAAAATGCATTTGGCTCTAGCGCAAAAATTTTCATTTCTTTAATGGGCAACCGCTGGGGACGCGGCACAAGTCGTTGCAGTTCAGTAGCGAAGCGATCCCATGATTATCGAGAGTCTGTCTTGTGGTTGAGAAGTTCCGCGTTTCGTTCTATTTTTTATTTTCCTTTTTCGTTACTACTTCTAGTGTGGAGTGTGTGGCGGAAAAACTCGCTGGTTTTTAAGCACTTTTGTGACCTCTTGTCTTACATTTTAGCTAATGGAAGTATTTAATATTTATTTTAATGTGTGGAAAGGAAATATTTGTAAAAAATACTCGTTTTCTGAAACTAATTATGCTTGTCATAATAAAAACTAAGTGTTATCGTGGAAATTTAGAGACCATAAGACATAACTTCCTAATAATAAAACAGAATGGTTTAGGTATTTAAGAGGTTACTTGATTATACTATGAAAATAAAGGGGCTTATCTTATTTACTTGGAAAATATAAAACAATATTGACGTATTCCAGGAAATTATGTTAAGTAATACCAAGAATTTATACCAGACATGTCCAGAAGCAATAAAATAATTTCTTCTGATTAAATAAAATATACAGATAACCACAATATAAATTATATTTTACGCATTTAAAATCTGCAAGAATCGAAGTAAAGTCTTGGCTTTGATTTGATTTGAACCCTTGTAAATACGATCTATATTCCCTGAATACAAATATAAACAGCTTAGAGAATTATTTATTAAATGTATAAATCTATTTTTAATATTATTATTTTGTTTTTTTTTTTATGTGCATAAAATAAGTTACTACTCTTTGATTCCTAACTTTCGCCACAATGCAATGGAGACAATTTTTGTGTGTGGCAGTCAGTACAATTCCCCAAGTCCCCGGACAGTTGACTGCACTATTTCCTCCCTCAAAAAAAAGAAAATAACAAAAATAAAAAATACACCACCCTTAAGCCCCGGAAAAGAGCCTCGCAGCTGCCACTTGCCACACATGAGATGGCACGTTTACGAATTTGAATTCAATTTGCGGTGCACTCCGAGGGGACTTTGCCTGCGGCCAGCACGACAGCTCACCATGGCCGACCCCAGAGCCTCCCCTTTGACCTTTGCCAGCTTCTATTTTCGATGCGATTTCGTTGGCCTGAACTTGAAAACGTATTTGCAGGCACTCTGCCCCTTTGCCCGAAATGGATTTTATCCTCAAACATTATTTATTTAGCACTCCTCCTGCTGTCCTGGATGTCACACGGCGGCGAGTGTCCCTGAACGGGCTATATATAGGATGTATATATTTATGGCCTGGCTAATTGAGCTCGACCTTTTGTTGCGGCCGGCAGTCGTGCATTTTTCATGGCATTTCCATTTGCGCTAAGTGTGTATTCTGCATGTTTTATGCAGATTAATTGAATTATTTTCGATCCGGCCCATAATATTTGGTAAAGTGCATTGAATTTGCAGCGAGCCTGCCTGTTGATTGCACAAAGTAAAGCCATTGCATATTTAACGCTGGATGAAATCAAATCGAATTCCAGAACAATGTCCTTAACAAGATAAATAAAAATTCCACGCACGGGCGAGCTGAACAAATGTCAAAGGTGGTGCGTTCTTTAAAAAATGAAAATGTTCCATTTTGTGTTGTCTACAAAAAGCATCAATCACGCTGGCCAATTTATATGTGCATATATTCCCCACATGCTGTTGACATATTTTCCAACTTATTTGACAGCTGCTGGAATGTCGTTGACAATTTATCCACTTTAATCCTCAGGTGTGGCATAATTTTGAAACAAACAGTGGCCATGATTTATAATAGAACGAAAACAGTGCAATTGTCGCTTTATGGCCTATTCGTGTTTCGTACTTAATCATCAATCATTCAGTTCCTTTATTATATCATCGATGAATGCCAAAAAAACAGAAAATATTTCAATCCATGGTACAAAACAGAAGCACAAAATTTATTGTTTAACCCAAATTCTGTTCGTTTCAATGCTGCAAATAAATCATTAAAGGCGAACATTTGATGTATCTTCAAAGTAAGAGAAACTGTGACATAAACGAAGGCCCAAATGATTGCCAGTTGCCATAAATTTTGAAATAATCTCCGGCATTCTTAGAAACGCCAGCTAAATAGCCTCGGAAGCTCCCCGAGCAGAGACAATTAATTGTCAATTAGGTTCGAGGGAAGCCTGTCGCAACAAGTGTTTGCCCTGCCCTTCTATCTCTTTTAAATATATATTTATTTTTTGCTTTAGGTGGAAAACCGTCTGAGTCTCGAATTGCGTTGGGGATGACTAATTTAGTGCTATAAATAAGTAAGGAATATTGCCAAGAAAATTGGCACGCTTCTCGTTTCGCAGACGCACTGAAAATGTTTACCCCGAAATTGAGGAAAACTACGGCGAAAAGTGAAAAAAATAGTGTGAACCAATTAGCTAACTAAATTATGGTGAGAAGCCTTAGGCTTATCGGATTTATATATATTTCGTCGTATACATAGCATATGTTTGAGGTTTGTAGTGTGTAGAGAGTGCCAACAGAATAAGAAAAATAATTAAAATTATTTCAGACTGTGTGTGCTTTTGATTATTTGGCGCTTTAATGCTTGCGAAACGAGAAAAGCCATTAAAAAGCCACTGAAAATAGAAACTGACGAAATTGTTTCAAAAGGAATCATTGTAATTCGCGGAATATTTAATATTGTAAGGGAGAAACTTTGCTTGAATTCAGGGATTGTAAAGGAGAAAGAATTTAAATAAGTATTAATACAAAATATTTAATCATTTACAAGGAAAGTTAACATGGAGAGTTTATTGTGGCTTCTTTAATTTTAATAGTAAATTGATCTTTATAGCTTTTAATTTTAGGCAAATTACGTAGCTTCCATATTTATGAACACATTTACCTACTACATTTTAAAATCTACATTATATTTATTAAATCAAATTCTATATATTTATATGTTTTTCCTTAGTAAAGTTTGCGTATAACATTATGTTTAAAATAAATTCTCTGACATTCTGCAGATTTATTTACCTTGTCTTTGTGTCAGCAAAAACATTAATGAATATACCGAAATGTGGTGTGTGTCACTTTCTAGCGTTTATACTCATATCTCTTTAGTGCTTTATTTTAAAAGAAATGTCGTGAAAATCATGATTTGCTTTTAATGCCTCCCCGCCACGAGCTTTTATCATGAATCTTAGGAATTATTCACGGCCAGCTGGGAGAGTCCGCTGCTCATTTGCCTAAGTGAAGCCTCGGGCTCCAGATTCCGGCGATGGGGATGGGGATGGGGATACATACAATACATCCGTAAATAAGACAAGTTCTGCGGCTGGCTGGCCTTTGGCGGATTTTATGATCATATAGAACCGAGCAACGAGAACCGACCGAGCCACTGACATGCGAACTTCCGCTTCTCGGGGCGGCAGGAAATGCAAATAAACAAAAGGCCAGAGTGCTCCCTCCCTGCAGAGGAGAATTGATTTTCATGGGCCGTAAGTTTGGGATATTTATGCAGGAGCACTCCGGATTTGTTTATGGAACTGCCGATGCCAATGCCAAAGCCGCACCACACACACTCGACCATCCCGAGTTTGCGGTGTCTTTAATGGAACATTAGCACCACCAACTGGGGCCGCAGGAGCAAAAAATGATTATAACTTCGGCCGGCCGGCAGGCCACTTGATTATGCTTGATGGCCAGGAGCTGCCAGGCAAAAAAAGAAGTGGAAAAAATTGGATTCTCGACCATATCCGGAGGGCGTGGCACGTCACTCGCTTTTTGTGCGATTTATTCCACTTCTCCTCTTCATTTCGCCTTTTCGGGCTCTTTTTTTATTATTTTAATGCGCGAGCATTAACAGCCCAAGAGTTTTGGCTTTTATTATTGCTCATTTGCACAGTCGCCCGTTGTCCTGGCAAACAAGAAAGCAGGGAGAGGGGATGAGCAGGAGGAAGGAGCCCGTCAAAAGCCGGGGAAAAGCAGTGGAAAAGCGGCAAGATTGGGGTAACAACATTATGTTTATTTCACTCACAATGAGCGATGGCACTTTGGTCAAACGGAAATCCCCGGGATGGCGTGAAAGTTCTTTTCCGAGATTAAATAACTCAGACAAGTGGGCATTTCTTGGAATGCCAATGAAAAAGTTTGCCAAATTTTACACCAAACACATACAGTTGGGTTTTATAGCATTTAAATTATTTTACTTTTGCAATGGTATTTTTTAAAGCCCTAATGAATTTTTATAGTCGCTATGAAAACTTATTTGGAATAGTCTCTGGACTAAGTATTTATTTAATTAAAGGGTATTTCTCTAAATCATTACTTTTTTATAAATTTTCTTTAATTCATTTTAATTTTTATTTAAAAAATCATAGGGTAAACACTACGTGGTCTAGGCCTATTAATATTTTCTAATTTTTCCATTTCCTCGCTGAATGAAAAAGGCCCAGCGCAAAAGTTCATGAAAATTCAATAAGTTTTCCTTCAAATAAAAGTTGGGTTTCGCTTATATTTTATTTGGCTTTTCCTTTTGCACTTTTCAAGCGGATTCCTTCGCTTTGCGTTAACCGTTTTTTCTTTTTTTTCGGGGGCTTGGTGGTGTTTCACAAGTTTTAATTAGCCGCATTTTATGCAAACGTATTTAAATCAACAAAAAAGTGCTGAAAACGAGGCCCACGAGACAAAATTTGTAAAGGATCTGGAGGGTGCGGGTGTGGGAATGTTGGAAAATATGGAAGGCTCCAGCTGCGGGTGCGAGAAAATCAATTAGCCCACGGCTGAGTGCCCTCAACTCTTCCCTAATCGACATGTGAGAGAGTGGAAAACACCAGGAGGAGAATAATGATGAGGAGCACGAGGAGCAGGAGCAGCACGGGCTCTCACATCTGCAGCGCATTGCGCTGTTTCCGTTGTTCTTCGCCGCCGCTCGTTTCCGCTTCCTGCCTGCACTACGGGCTTTCACTGCTCCTCATTCCGGCTCCTCCTTCTCGTCCCCGTCCTCCCTCATCCATTGCTGATGACTTTTGTCCTTGTTCGCCTTCGGGCAAATATTGAAACAACTGATTAGTTTGAGTGAGCTCAACTTGTTCCACATGCACATGTGTGTGGTCCTCTCTGGCTGCACAACGAAAAAATTAGCCAAATTTCATTTTTCAAAGGGTGAGTAATTTATTCACAATGGGTTTGGGATAATTTATAGAAAATATTTAAGAGCTGGGTAGGTTTTCAAAATGTTGGAAAGGCTTTAAAAGATGTATTAAGTATGATTTAATCTAATTTTCGTTCGAGAACTAAGTAAAGATTTTGTAAATTTCTTATGTAACTTTTAGGTTTATTAATTAAAGTGTGATAAGAAATAATAAATATGTATATAAACACCAGCAATAATAAATATGTATATAAATTCAGCCATATTTTGACTGACATTTAATTGTTTTGAAATTAATTGAAGATTACAAAAACATGCCCGAATTAGCACTAGCAATTTTTAAAGAAAACGTATTTAAACCTGATTTTATGTTAATTATTTTTGTTTATTTTAGTAATTCTAATTTTATTACATTTAATCCTTTACTTTTTCTCCTGTGCATAGACTCGGCTGCCTCGTTGTCAGCCTGTGGCATATCCATTGTGAAAATGGCTCAATTTGCCAATAATTATATGGCAATAAACTGGACGAAATCGGAATTGTGAAATATTCATCGGCCGCTCTAATTGATGTAAACTGAACTGGCAGCTTAGGCAGCTGGCAGCAGGACCTCCATCCGCTTCAAAAATCGAACTCTGAAATATTCATACTGTTTACCGAATTCAGGATCAGAAGATGGTATGTGTGCACGTGAGAGGGCTTCCTGCTCGATTGCCCAGAAGTATGCAGCGGCAAATTGCATTTTCTGTTTCTTTGTAATTATATTTGCCATGCAAATGCCGGGTGTGTGCCTCGGTTACTCAGCTGGCATCCTGTCCCAGGAGTTCGCCACATAGTCCCTCCTCTCCCCGAAAAACTTAAATGACATTTGAGTTGCAGACTTTTCCTAATGGAATCACAATTTTCCAGCACACACTCACACACAGATACGCTCTCAAACATTCAGAGACACACGCGGCGACACAGGAAAAGTTTGGCGAATAAATTTTTGTTGTCTTATTTAACTGCAAAGTTGAGCGCAAATAAACCGATCTCCCCGGGTGCTCGGTGGGCGTGGCAGCAAAACGTCGCACAAATTGGACTTAATCAAATTGCCAAAATGTTGACAACCAAAGGGAAAGGAACCGTAGCGGAAAAATAAAGAAATATTTTGCACGCTCCGCCTTTTGTTTTCGTCGCCAACTTTTGGAAAAGTCCTCGCCGCCAATGGAAAAGTTGGTAGGCATTGTGGGAAAATTGAAATGTCTGCTTTTAGTTCGACTTTTCCCTTTTTCCAGCTACAAATTTCAATTTTCAAGCTTGGTAGGAAAAGGAAATGGAAAAATACTTAAGAAGTCTAAGAATGTCCTTGGTATTAATTTACCAGATGATTTTTAATAGTTTTAATAATTGTAGTAATCCTCTATGACGTCAGGCTCTGTTTTCCTTTGAAATGTTGGGTCAAATTATTCATTATTTTGAACTAATAGAAGTAACCTAAATTACTTTACATTTTCTAAATTATTTAGGTGTAATGACTCCTTTTTCTCTGTGCTGCCTTTGGTCTATTATATGCGCATTATACATAATTTTTTCTACCCTACCCCTATGAGAGCTTAGTTAATTAAATGCCTAGCGATTAGCTGACCAATTGATAGCCCATCGGCGGGGCCTGAAGTATTCGAGATAAATAACAACTCAAGTGCTTGGCGGGCAACTCGGAGCTGCCTTTTGTGGGGAGAATCCTTTGGCAAGTTCCATTTAACTGCAATTTATTGTTCGAGAGGCCATTGTGCCGGGCCGAGAGCTGACCTACAAATTATGCAGAATAGGAAAGTTGTGCAAGAACTTGGGCTCTTGGCTAATTGAGTTGTGCTGCAGGTGGAACTGCGAACTGGGGACTGCGGATTGCAGACTGCGAACAACAATGAAAGTCAATTAAGTGGCTAAGCTGGGAAAGCCTGGGAAAACATCTTCATTATGGCCCGGCAATTTGAGTGAGCGCTAAAAATTCATTTCGAGTGACCCAATTAACAAGGCAACACAGCAACAGCACCGGCAGCAATCGCATTAAACGTTTAATTACAGTGTCCTGGCAACAAAGGACAACTCCCCACGACCCTGCGACCCTCTCCTCCATTCTAATTGTGTCTCCCCCTAGCCAGTCTTATCTGGGCGCCACTTCCGCTGCTAACAAGCGTATCCTTTCCGGCCAGTGGCGCCGCTCGGTCTGAAAAGGATTTCAGCAATTTGCATTTCTGTGTCTCCTTTCAGCCAGGCCTATTCAGATATATATGTATATATTTCCCACCCCGCCTGGGCCTGCGAGTTCCCCGCCGCCAGCTGAAAGTCTGAAGTGCCAGTTGTTTCTAGTATTGTTTGCACCCATCGGCGGCTCGCTGTGTTTTGTGTGTATATTGAGTGGCACTCCATTGTTGACCTGCTTCGGCAGCAACTGGGCAGTCCCGCCTACGCACCTGTCTCCCCGCACCCGGCAGGTGCCACGTCGTTGCACCACTCAACTGGGTCAGAGTAACGCATTGGGGAAGGTGTTGGTTAAGGGAGTATTGTATTGTGTTGAATCTTGTATCCTTGGGAAAGGACTCTATTAGAATTAGTTTTGTATATAATCAACAAGAGACTGAGGTTCTTAATCAAGGTAAATACGTCGCTGAAAGTGTTTTTGATCAAAATAATACAAAGGTTTTCGATTAAAATATACATAGTGTTCTTAGAAATTAATGGATCAAAATTATTTTAAGTTCAAAGTTTGTCTTTAAGTTTCCATAGACTAGATATGCATTCAAACGACTATTGCTTTATAAAACTAAGAAGCTGATGGACCAAAATGATGTTAAGTTTATAGTTTGTATTTAGTCTTCCATAGACAAGATATTCATTCAAACAACCATCAAAATATAAAACTAAGAAGCTCTTCTCGGAATATAAATGGTAATTGAAATGATGCTGATTACTCCCAAGGTAAATTTTCTTACTAAGGCATATTGTATATATTCTCTAAGAGTGTCATGTACTATAAAATAAAATAAATAATAAATAAAAGTACAAATCCATAGCAAGTATTCCTTAAATATTCACAGTATGTACCCTAACAAGATATACATTCAATCCACCTTTCAATCCCTTAATATCAACTGAAAACACCCTCTCGAAGTGTGGATGTGAATGAAAATGGTAGTGGGACTGTTAGAGGAGTAAATAAAAGGGAAATGGGTATCACAGACAAAATATTCGAAAGGCAATCGCGATAGCTCAGCCAGAGATCATTGGAATTGGAATTGAAAGGGCGGGGGAGTTGTTTTGGCGGCGATAACCGAAGCTGAAGCTGAATGGATAAGTGGATGGTGGCGGAGTCGACTGGGGGATTGATTTAATTGAGAAACTGAACCACTGCGGAACCGGGGCTTCCCCTGGGCGTGCTACATGCAACTCCCCCTGCTCCGCTCTGCTGCAAAATCTGCATTCGAAATGACCCCAAAGTGTCTGATTAGCCATTCGACATGTGGCGCGTGTCCCGCGCGATTGCACTTCGATAAACAAGCGAAACTGGCCAAATTGATGCGCCTAATTGGCTCCGACCGAAACCGAATGCAGTTGTTGCACTATCCGTGTGTCGCACACCACATATAGCCTGTATTTATATGCGTGGGCTGACGCAGGCAAACACAACAACTTCATTAACGGGCGCACCATCAACGTCCCCGTTTTGCCGGCTGATTGACTGATTATGGTCAAGTGGTCGGCTGGCTCCCTCTCCGCCGCTAAATGTTTATTAATTATCGTGCAAATTTCCAATATATTTATCATGCACACGCCGCCGTTAAAATGCGAATATTTTATGCTCGGTGTTAATTTTTATTTCGCCTTTTCGCTGTTTATTTTTATGAACGCTCTGCGATCGCATTTTGTTTGGCTTAATTGCGCGTGGCGTGCACGCGGCGTATGCGTTATATGCCTCGTGTCTGCCGCCATGCACTGCGCGTTGCACATACGCACTGGTGTACGCTCGGGGTTTTCGGTCTTTTCGGTTTCCCTGAAAAATCAACATGCGAAAAGCTGAAATATTTCTGCCAACTGAACACAATTTGTTGTGTTGTTTGCATATCGAATGGGTGGGAATGCATTCTTTATTTTTAGTTTCAAGGAAAAAGAGTTGTGCGAAATCGGAGATTGGTATCGTTTCGATGTGATCAGCTGGAAATTTATAGTCACCAGAACAATCCAGTAGATAAACGGTCTTGCTTACCTAGAAGAAAAAGTAAATTGAGAGTTGTTATTTAGTTAAATGCATGGAAAAGGTTATTAATATTCATGTATTTATTCAGGCTTTGTTTAGCTTATTTCGTAAGTTATCTGAATCAATCTCCTGCCAAGTGCTCACTCTGTTAGCTGAGCCATTTTTCCTCGTCACATTTCCGCCAAACAAACCCAAATTAAGCGCATCACGAGCAGCTCTGCCAAAGATCTATTCTTTTCCCAGTTGCCAACTGCAGCAAATGGCTTTTTGTCAGCCGAACAATGCTCGGAAAAATCTAGCACTGGATTAGCGATGCGCAGCAGCTAAGGAAAAACTGGCGGAGGAGGAGTGGGGCAGCCGAGTTAAATTGCAAAGCAGCTGCACAAAGCAAATGAAACTAACAAAAATAAATGCACAACAACACAGGGGAGGGGGAGGGAAAGCACACACATTTTTTTCTTGCTCGGCGCACATATTTCAATTTTTTCCTCTGCTGGCTTGCAACATTCTCGCGTCTCCTTCTGCTTCAGCATTTTCCGCGAACTTTTCCCCACATGCATGGAGGAGGAGACGGAGGAAGATGCCAGGGAAATTACATTTTAAATGCTAGTGCAATCCGCTTTCTGTTGACTGTCCCTGTTTAATAACTAATTTGGCAAAGCAACAAAAAAGGGAAATAAAAGGGAAATATGTATATAACAAATTTATTTATAATTTGCTTTGGGCTGAAATCAATTTTCCATTAAATTTGCGTGTGTAGCAAATCATTGACCGAGCTCTAATTGAAAAAAGAACAAACAAGCCACAAATATGAATTCCATTTTCCGCAATCATTTCGAGGCGAGAGGAAATGAGGACCTGGGATTGTTTGCAATTTGCATAAATAGCGGACAGCCCTCGGGGTGATATGAATTTTGCGTAGACTGGGTCTCCTCCTCCACATCCTGGGAAAGATTTATGGGACTGGAGCGAACGGCGCCAATTTATGCCGGAAATTTTTCGGCATATTTTTGGTATTTTCATTGAAATTGAAAACATATTAAACGCACATTAATTTCATATGTCAAGCCGGAGTCTGAAAGCGGTTCACAGGGGGAGGCACAGAGGAAGTTGCACGGAGGCCGGAAACATGATGGATGGAGTTAGAACATTCCGTTGACTGCTGTCGGAAATGTATTTAATATTAAACGATTTCACGTTTTTTTTCCGGGAGTTTTAATCCAAAAATATTTATGAAAAAGTTATGAGTGTCAGCTGAAGGAAAGTCCAGAGGAAAAACTTTAAGGGCATTAACTAAACTTTTCTTTTTTTAAATAAGAAAATGTAGCAGGTACTTGAACTTTAATACAATTACTTAAAATTCATTTGATGTATTAATAAGCTAAAAACATATATTTAAAATCTGATTTTTGGTTGCACTTAATTGTTGCCGAATAAATAAATTTCATTTAACGCAATTCAATTTTAATTATATTAAATTTCGATTTAATTAGATTATTATTGTGCTCTCTCGAAAATGCCACAGCAAAAGCAGGAATATTATTAATTTCAATTAAGTTAAGCATATTTTTTTTGTCATATTTTTTGGTTTAAATACAGATTTATCGTTTTAAACTTTAAAGCCTTTTAGGCTCACTTGCTATTCTGCTCTTCCCAGAATTTTCCACCAACTAAATGGAGAACCTTTTCCCACTTTAAGTTTTCACTTAGCTGGAATCCCCCTGCTTATGCTCGCAGATAAGATTTTTAGATAAACTTGAGACCGCCTTTATCTTATCTGGGGAAAATGAGCACACAAGAAAATTATAGCCGCCGTTCGCTATCTGGCCAAGTTTGCCGGTTAGCGGGTTAAGTGGGATGGCTTTCTCCCCTGTTATTGACTATGTCAACGCCATCTTGGCCATCATTTTGCATATTTATGGCGTATTCATTTACTTGACGCAATAGAATTTATAATGAGCTCTGGCTGTCAGCTCCCTCTGGCACAAGAAACTGGCCTAATGTATTACATCATTAATTCTGAGCCACCAAATTCGTCAGGGGTGGCGCGCTGCGATAAATAAGCCCGACTTGATTAATTTCGTTGAACTTTAGGACCGACTTTATGACTACTTCCCACCAGATTGGCTTAATTACAAATATAATTTAACACCTCGTAGGCCAAACGTGTTTGTTTTTTTCTTGGCGCTGTATCTGCGTATCTCTTTGTTTATTTCCTCAAATCAGAATCAAAGCAAAGTCGACAAAATACGAGAAATATATATGGCAATCAATTGTTTCTGGCCTGGCGACAACTTCAGCTCGGAGTTTTTGGCGCACAGTGGTTTAGGTTACTTTAAAGTGAGACTAAAAATGTGTAATTCCTTAATTCCGAAATAAACCTTTAGAAGGAAAAAGAAACACCGTTTAACTTTTAGATTAAGCTGAATGTATGATGCTAACTTAAAGTTAAAATACTGTTCTATATTTTATCTTTTATATTATTACCCTACAGTTGATATACTTTCCCATATTAGAAATTGAAAAGAATTTAAATGTATAGTTAAAATATCAATTTGAATTAATTTTTAACTTTTAATAAATAAAATAATTTCAGAGCCCCAAAACTAGGTTTAACAAGTAAGCAAAATCTCTCCGAGTTCGCATTTTGGTATTCCCCCACCAAAAAGACCACTGTGCGGCGTCAGAAATTAATCCAACATGAAAGCCTTTAAGGCAACTGTGTCTCGGGCTTTGTTTTCTTTTCGGACTGACCGCATAATTTATTTGATTTCTTGAGCACGATCGGTTATGATAAGGGAACTCGAGAGGCGGCGGTTCTGGGTCCCAGGCCCTTGTTGTTATAGTTCTGTTTGCTTAATTTTTTCTACTCTTTTTTTAATTCTTCGTTGTGGCAACATGATCTCGTATATTTCGCATTCCGTGCGCACAATAAACTTGAAAGTTTTTTATGGATTTTTGGGACATTTTCTGCTTTTATGCTCGAGAGAGGCTCGAGAGGTTCAGGCTAATTGGCATTTTCGGCGAGTCCCGAACTCCCCCGAAACTTCTCTCTGACGGACTGCGTCAACGCACCCAAAAAACATATTTTATATGGTTTCGCCTTATTGTTCTTGACAATTTTGCATGTCGGAGTTTTTTCGACGCTTTCTTTTGGCCAAAAAAAAAAAGAAGAAAATACCAACCAAGTGTGGCTGTGCCTGTGCCTTTGCCTGTTCAATTATAATGGTGCCATATCTCACCGATTTGCGTTGGGTATTCCATAGCCGGGCCTGGGCGAAGCCATAAAAACTGATTTTACGAGTATGTTCGCAATTTGAAAGTTTTTCGATTTGTTATGGGCAAAGCGACGCGTTTAATGCTCTTAAAGGTGTGCGAACGAGGCGATTATGATGTAATTCATGCAAAATCGAATTCGAGGATGTTGGAAATTCCGATGAGTGTGAATGTTTGGGAAATGTCGTATATTATGAATTCAAAAGGTATGGAGCTTGGCTTGGAGCGCCTTTTAACGGTTTTTATACCTTTCATACACTTTGGCTTGGCTTTAATTGCTTAGTTTCAAAATGTTAAAAATGTTTACTTTACATGATGAATCATTTATTTCTAGCTATGATTAACAGCTCATAACTATGGGAAACCCAAGGTAATATTATTTGCCGACATAAAATTCCATGTATAATAAAAATATAATGTTTCTCGAGAATATTAAAAATGTGTGATTCATGGAATTCCAGCTTTTAATAACGTTCTAAAATTATAGAAAATGCTTCTTTTAAATATTTAAATTCTACATTATAAAATATAATACTTTTTTATGATTTTTTCTTTATTATTCTTGAATGAAACCCATATTTTAAGAAAATGGTTTTATTTTTGTAAAAATTCAGACAAAAAATATAAACCTATACCACATTTTACCTAGTCAAATTGCAATTACTTATTCAGTCCTCAAGGAAAACATTTTTCCTTAAAAAAATAGCAATACCCCAATTTTTCCCAGTGCTCTGCCCGAATTATGTTGAGGTCAGCCTGAAAAGAGTTCTCGAAATTCGTAAAATCATGCGCCGCCATTCCCTGCTATTACATGACATTCTTACAACTCTGTACTTTGCTCTTTTACTGTGAAAGACATAAAAGCAAGACAGGGGAAACGTTCGCAGAATGACACTTCAGTTTAATGAACCGCCGATTCGCGACAGTCTGGTCAAAAAAATATAAAAAAACAAAACGAAAAAACTGAACTCGAATGTCAAAGTCAGCGAAACCCAACAAGCGAAGAAGCCGCCGAACCCCCTTCCCAAAAAAATCGTGGTAATTCCCGCTGAACTCCACCTAACTGGCGCATAATTAAGAGTAAAAACCGCAGAGAGAAAACAATTTGCTGCCCCATGGAAATTGTCAAGCGGTTTGCTCGCTCGCCAGCTTGCTAAATTATCAGCAAGTGCGTGTTTGTTTTTATTTTTCCCTGACCAGTGCAATTTTATTTATATTTTTTTCGAGGGGGTTTGCATTGAATTTAGTTGCACGGCAGACTGAAAACTAGGGGCTAGCAGGGTTTTAGGGGTCGGTTTTCCCATTAAGAGCGCAGTGGGAAAGCCAAACATCGACTTAATTAGAGCCAGGCCTCTGTTGCAGCTTCAAAAGGAAAATATTAAATAAAAGAGGCGGGCTCCTGCTGCTAAAGGGTTTAACCCGTTAATAGAGGAAGTTTCAATAATGTTTATGATCGGAAATTTAACTGGGGTATACGGAAATATTTAAGTAAAATAAATAGCAGTCTTTTAAATATTTCTCTCTCATAAAATGTGATTTTATATATAAAAGTTTAAACAGAAAATAAAATTTAACTCACTTTTTGTTAGCCTAAATATAACCTTGTTCTAAATTAATTAAAATAAAAAAATTAATAACTATTAAATAACAAAAAGTCAAACCTTTCAATGCGGAAGTTTAACAGGGATCTGTAAGGGGTTAAGCCAACTCTGGCAACGGGGCGTATGCGCAATGCCGCAACTCTAAGCACAAAGGCTCAAAAGAGTGAAACTTTTTGAGGGAGGGGAAACATTTTCCGAGCCGCATAATAGGCCTCCGCTGAATGGCGCCCGGGTCAAGGACGAACGCCCGCCCACGGACTAACCGCTCCCAGACAGGAAGCTGAGCTGCGTCGAGCTGAAGCACTTAGCCGCTAACCCCACGAGCATCAAATGCCAAAGCCATTCGATCGATTAGATTGCCGGCGATTTATAAGCAAAAATGGCGAGCGCAGAGCTGCGAAAATGCGCTCGTAAAACATTGCTGCTGGCCTGGTGCTACACCCCAATGCTGCTCCGATGCTGTTCAATCAACGAAATTAAACCTATCACCGATGCCGTCTGGCCGTCGATTTGCCAGCTAATGTCAACAATTTATAATGCATCGACGTGACAGCCGTTGGCTTTCGAGCGGCAAGCGGCAAGCGCCAAGCGCCAACCGCCCAGCGCCGAGCGTCAGACTCATCGTCCCATCGAAAATGTGATGGGTTGTGATGAGCCGAGCTGAGTTGAGTCCACTTCGAAAAAGGCTGCCATCTTAATGGCTGGCAGTTTGCTCACAAATTGATTTTTATTACAATATATATGGTGGATAATTTGCCGCAAAATAAATATTCAAATTTGAGCAGTTTCCATGTAATAGCGCCCCTAAAAATTCCTAATTAATGATCCGTCATCAAGTGAGATAAATGAGGGGGCAGGCCTTGTAAACAATATATCTGAGAAGAATTTATGAGGATTAATAGAGGAAGGGTTGCGCACTTAAGTTTTTTAATACAAGTGATATATATAAGTTGAATTTTTTACAGATTTATATATATAAATTTGGTTTAGCAGGCTTTTTTGAAATCAATTTTAAATTAAACTGAAAAACATACAGAAGCAGGTTTAGTTAAGTGATCTTAACGTAGAATTGTATGTTCAATACTTTGCATGGAACACTTTTATAATTAATTGTAAATTAAACTTTAAATATACAGAAACAGAATAGATAAATGAATTGGATAAATTCTTTTAAATTATTATTTTAAATGCGAGAGAAAAACACAAATTAAGACAATTCATGTTTTTATATAACCTGGTTCACAGAGACTTTTCAAAGCTAAAATTATGCCATACAGTAAAATTCTCTTTTAATAATACATACATATTTCCTTTCAGAATTCCCTAATTTTTCTCTGAAATAAATATAAAATACCAATCTGGTCTCAAATAAGATTTATCCGGAATTCCTCCCTAAGAAAATAGAACTAACTGCTGGAGCAATTAGCATATTTCCACCAATTAATGGCATTTACTTTTGAAAAAATGCTTTCCTCTCGCCGAGCATTCCAAAGTCAAGTGGCCAGCTTGCAAAAAATCCAAAACTATTTTGAGATGCCATTCGGCCACAATAATAATCCCAGAAGTAGAGCACTTCGAGGGAGGGGAGCAAGGGAGCATATTATGTTTCCCATGTGCTCCAGTGACCGCTAATCTAATCTAAAGCTTATCTATTTCAGCAGCGACGATGTGGAGGAATGCGACTGAACTTGCTACAGCATGAGAGTGAGTGAAAATATGTGAAAATAAAGAAAATACGCTTTGAAGCGATTAAAGACACTCGAGAGGAGCCGGGCACGAAGGCAGGTGTAGGTCAGGTGCAAGCGGTGAGTGGGTGAAGCTCATGCAATTAGCAGGAATTGCAAATTAATAATCATGTCTCGTGTGGATAACAAGGACAAAAGCCAGCACACACACACCCTACACCCACTTAATACAAGGTGGATGTGTGCGGATACATGGAGCTTTCGGGCGAGGGTGCTGCAAAAACCATAACAATTTGCAAGCGTATGAAAAATGTATGCGGAGCAAACTTTAAATTCATTACACACACGCAAGTCAGCAAAGGAGGTAGACACGCAGAAAAAATACTAGTAGTAAGTGGTTTTTTAAGTCATTAGGTGTATTTTTGTGTGAGAAAAAACGTTGATAAGAAGTGGATTTTTAATTCGTAATTAATTGTGTGGCAATTTTATAACAAAGTAATCTTTTAGGACTTTTTACATCATGTTTTTACATCTTTTGTGATCAAATTATTAAATAAGGAAAGGATCAACTTACGGCTGATTATTGGGATATTTTTTCAAACTAAACTAAAACACATTTAGATACAAAAATCAGTTAGTTAGTTAATGTTGAAAGCAAATAAGAAACAAGACCTTAACACCTTTTCCGAAATACATTTTTAAACAATAGAAAACCTAGCACAAATTTATTAAAGAAATCCTCTAGTTACATTTCCCAGTGCACTAAACGAGGAAGGAAAATGAGCCAAAGGTGGGGGGAAAATAAGAGTGAAAGGGGATGGAGAAAGGTGACAACTTTTCCACATGGCATAACCAGTAAGGTGGTGGGGTTCTGGCGAGGGAGTGAGGTGGGACATATGGAGCATGGACATGGGCAGGCCAAGCAGTTTGTTTAAACTGCGGTCGCTGGGCAGGATGTGTGCTCTTCACCCCACACCCTGACATATGTATGCATGGGCATTTTCACTTGCGTGTGTGTTCGCACTTTCAATAAGTTCACACACACAAACAGAGACAGTTAAAAAAAAGGGACGAAGAGAAGAAAACACGCCCTGCCTCAACTCAACCTCTCTGCTGGTAATTTGAAAAATTTTCGTGCCTCAGTTCTATTTACGCTTTTATCTCTGTGGCACATTTACCAAACGCTCACCCCTCACCTCTCACCTCTCCCAAGCACACATCCACCTCCACCGTTTTTTATACAATTTGTATTTCTTCATTTCTATTTGCCGGCTTTATCCGCTTCTTCTTCCTTCATTATGCCAGAGTGTGTGTTTCTTTTTTGTGCAAGTGCACCGAGAGAAATTTTATTTAATTACAACAAGTTGAAGGTTTCATGATTAGAACCTCATATCTCAAATTAATAGCCATAAAGTTCCCATACTGTTAATGTGAAATCGTAATCAATAGATTATAGCTTCTCAATAATAACTATAGTTAGCTGTCAAACTAATAAAGTGTGCATTAGAAAAAGAATTCAATTCATGGAATTGTTTAATTAATAAAAAGTACTTGATTTTACATGTTTATAAAAATAATTACAATAATATGTGCATATTATATCATAAATTACATTTCTTTAAATTTTTTGTTTGTTCAACTTAGCTTACCATTTATTTTTGGTTTAAAAAAAAATTTCGATAAAATATAAAATAAAGTTTAGTTGATTGATAACAAATTGATATTGTTTTATTGATTAAAAAAGGGAGATGTATTTTGTATTATAAATTCTAAGACATCATTTATATCTAAAGACATCATTGATAAATTTAGATTGATAATATAAAATACATTAAAATAAATTCTAATAAATCATTTTTAGATATATCATTTAAAATACATCTAATATTGTTAATTTTAATGTTAATGTTAGAGCATAGATGCTTAACTTTTTTAAAGAGAACCCAGGAAATACAATCTAAAATACTCTTTATATAAAAAATGTTTATTTCTCTTTACAAATTAAATCAAAAGTTTTATTCTTGCAATAAATCTTAATTTAATTTGAATTAAAACCTATGCTAAATCTCCTCGTTATATTTTCCCCCAGTGTCCCTTCGTGTTAACCTTGGGCAGGGCATTAAAACCGTGCCAAGTGTCGAAGCCGGGCCCCCGAAGTTGGCCAAAGGCAGTGGCAAAGGAAGCGGGCGGCAGTGGCAGCAGCAGCAAAGGCCGGACAACTGGACATTTATTGAAGGATCCACCGCCTCGAAACCCCCAATCCCTCCCCCCGCCTTAATTCACCTGAAATGTTAGCTGACTCATTTAAAATTCGGCAAGGTGTGCCCACGTGTGTGTGTTAGTGTTTTTAGTGTGCCTGAAATCCAAGCTACTGGCCCATTTTTGTCCCTTCCCTCCTCCTTCTTTCGGTCTAAATGCTGCAGCTTCCTCGGGCTCTTCCTCAGCAGCTTCCTTCTCCTCCCCTCTCCCCTCTCCGGATCATTCTGCCCGCCTTTTCTACCTTGGCTTTTTCGTGTTTATCTCACTGAACTGTTGCATTTTTTATGCGATTTTATTTCATTTTTATTTTTATGCTCTTGCCAAATGTTTTTTCTGTCCTTTTTTTGTCATTCTTCCCTATATATTTTTTTTCGTCCCGCATATTTACCCACACACACACATTCAAGTGGCAAGTTTATCATTTTTTGTCTCAGTGGAGAGCCGAATGAGATTCTAAGCAAGTTTTTTAACGATCCGAAGGGAATTGTACCTTAATGTTTAGTTTATAGTTGAAGACTATAATGAAGTCTGGTTTATTGCTATTCATATATTTGCTGTAGTTTTGGTTATATTATTTGAAATAATATATAATAATAGTGAAATTATAAATCATATATTAAAAATTTCATGTTTCCTTCATTAACTCTGTATAAGTATAATTGATTCTTTGATTAACTAAGTTTTACTTATTCCCCTTAAACCTAATATACATAGTCTTTCTCTATCAATTAATTTAGTCTTAAAAATTTTAATTAAAGTGTTGAAATTCTATCAATACTTGTCCTTCCAAAATGTAAATTTACGAACTTAATTTTTATTTTTTCAAATATAATTCTATTCAAAATACCTATGTTTTTAGACCACTTTAAAGTGCAATAGAGTTAAAGGAAAAAAAATAGTTAATTTAAGTTTCTTCAGGGTAATCCCAATTCGCATAACTACTATCAATATCAAAATGCCACGTTTCTCTGCCTCAGCATCGTCTTTGTGCCGGCTAATGTCTATTTTCTTGTGTTTCGGTTTCTTTTTCTGCATTTCGGCATTTTATGATATCCCCGCCGCGAATTCTGTCGGTCTCCGAGTGCAGGCAGGGCTTTGTTTTCCCTTTTTTGTGGGATATTTTTCGGTCGTTCCTTCTGGCTTTTTATTTTGGTCCAATTTTTGTTTCCCTTATTGTGTGCTTTTGCTGAAGAAAGCAATGTATTTTTAGTGTGTTCTGCTAAACGTCTAAAAATATGCGCCATGTCGGGCACCTGAGTGGCATAAGCCAGGAGGGAGGGCGGGAATGGAGCGGAGTGTCAGGGTCCATTCGGCTCGCTTTTTTATTTATGACCCTCGAAAAAGCGATTCGTGCATTTGGCTTAAATCTCCCCGGCTCCCAGCTTCGCAGAGGATAAGGAGGAGGGGGAGGAGCAGGAGCAGGCTGCTCTCCGGTGAAGGTCATCAATGCTGGCGAAGAGCTCCCCTCCCCTGCTACCAAATCGATTTTAACGATTATTATTTCTTGGCCCGTTGGTAAGTTGTCGGCTTAGTCACACTCACTCACATCGACTTGACAACTTTTATGAATATGAAATGCATTCACACGACTAGGAAAATAAATAAAATACGAGAAAAAAGGTGAAGTCGAAAGAAAAAACACTTGTGATTGACAAAAGTGTGGCAAGGACATTTAGCGAGCAGCCAGCACTGACGACATTGCCGCATTAACGTTAATTGATGACCAAGACTGACCCGGGCCACGCCCCCTTAACCCTCATCCCCTCCCTCCCTTCAATCCCACTGCCCAGTGACAGCTCATTAATAAGCGGATTTGGCCCTTTTGGAGAGCATGTCCTTTGGCCTTCGCTTCGCGGCGTTGACGAGCTAATCTACTGCATAAATCTACAGTTTTGTTAACAATTCCAACAAGAGTTCAGATAGCAAAAAAACGGAAAAAGAAAGGCCAATAAAAGCGGCATTGAAGAGGCGGCAAGAAGCAACCAAAAGTGCACGGTGACAAAAAGTGTCAACAAATTTGCTAATCAGTTCTTGGCACAGTTACCTCATAGCTCTTATCATTGTGACATTTCGTTTAGTTTAATCTGGGTTGAGTATTTTTAGCCTGGGCTGTGCTGTGTGTCTATGAATTAATGCAATTTTATGATTTATTATTTGATTAATAATATAGATACTGACATTAACAAGATTATCATAAATTTCTAGTCAAAAGGTAGACAACTTTACTACTAAATTTGATATTTTACATATCCTCTTGAAAACTTTTACTAAGGGATTTATTAATATAGATTCCGATATTAAGGTTCTTATATTTTTCCTAAATATACCATAATTATGACTAAGCTGTGTTAAAATCACATCTGCATTATAACTATTAGCTAGTCAATGGCGATAGTACCCCTTTTTTGACATATCAAAGGTGGGTTAACCATATCAATTAGAAGCTCTTGATAAACATTTAGTGATAAATAATTTTTGTTAATATACGATAGATAAGAAATAGATAATAGTTCTTTAACCCAAAAGAAATTGAATACAAAAGCATCAGGAAAAAATATCCGAAAATTAACATAAATTATACCAAACAAGCATGTATTGTTCCATAACAAATAGTTTTTTCTCTGGCTAATTAGCTGTCTGATTTTAAAAATCCAAGTGATATTTTTAGCTTATCAAAATAACTAACACGTGGACTTTTGAAAATAAAACAATAACATTTTTAATTACCTAAAATCGAAATAAAAACACACCATTCTTCTTATCGCTAGACAAATATATAAAAATTCAAAAATACTTCAAAATTTTCCCCTATGTTCTTTTATTTCTACACGTGTAACAAAACCCAGGAGTCAGAGGTGAAGCCAAAGGGTCGTGGGAGTGGCAACATCATTGGGGCAGGTCTCAGCACTTAATTAGAATTGTGCTCGAATAGAATAGAATATCACGCGAGAGCGGGATAATTTATGCCGCCAAAGGAAATAGGCGAAGAAAAAAATCATGAAACGAAAAATTTGAAATTCTTCGGAGGCACACGAGTATATATATTCCCATCAAGTTATGCAAATATCGGAGGAATATCCAGAAATCGAATTGAAAATTGCTCGAGTTAATTGTTCCATTTCTTGTTTGATTTCCACTTAGCCACTTCTTACCTTTTCTTTGCTGTCGAGAGTGCAAACAATTTGAAATGCAAATAGGCAGAGCTCCCTCGATGATGGACTGTTGCCAAATAGCATATATATTCTATGTCCGGATATATATACTTGCTTCCGCCACTGACAGCGATTATTGAAACTTGATATTTATTAACTGGTACGAAAATCAAGCCAATTAGCGGGATTTTTGGCGCGGGCACTCTCGAAATCGAAGCGAAGCGAAGGTGTCAGGCTAATCTAACCGGCACGACGGCGACGCGAAATTTCACCTGTAACAACACCTGCCAAGAGGGGAGAGGCACTGGACACCGGCGACCGAGTGGCACACTGCTGCGGCTATGAACTATGAAAATGAAACAATCGCACTTGTTGTGGTCAAGTCGTTCGGAGTTTCGGGCTAAGAGCTGAGATGCTATTCGTTATGGGCCACTATTTGCTACTTCTAACGGCCGACAAGTCGGAGTCTCGACGGAGCGATGAGAAACGCGTCTGTTCGCCACGACCGGAAAATTGCGACTGCGGCGACTGCCAACTGGCGACTGCCAATCGCCAAAAAGCGAACGCAAAGCTCGACGCCGCCGGCTTGATGTTTCGCTCTGTGCTATGCTCTCTCCTCGCTGCTTGGCTTTGTTGTGACGTCGCTATTGCCGCTGCTGAGATGCTGTTGTTGTCATAAGAGAGAGAAGAGGGATGCACAGAAAAAAAAAGCGCCACTAGTTCTTTGCAAAGGAAAGAAATACCAGGGAAGCCACAGAGTTTGGTAACAAAATGAAAACAATAATGAAGTAATAAAAAACTATGTAATAAAAAATTAAATATAAATTGATTATATTAAAAGTTACATTAATTTCAAACTTTAAAATTACAACAATTAAGTAATTCTAAAATTAAACATTTTATATTTACCACTATTAATTTGAGCTTTTTTTACAGCTCAAGACATTTTTATTTGTATTATCACGCATACGCCACGTTGCCCTAGGCGTGCGGTTCAAACGGGTCTGGACGATTACCTGGAATTTTAAAAAGTATAATTATCAAGTTTTAGTTCGATATTTACCATAGTCGGTCCAGTATACTGAAAGCAAAGAGCATAGTCTACTTTTTGGCACTGAGACTATAGAAATTATTGTACAAATCCTAGGTTTTATTTTTGTGACTGCTGTTATTGTGCAAGAACGTTAAAATTGCTATGAATTTTTAATTCAAATTAACATAATTTAAATCAACATAATTAGAATAAAATAAATATAATTAAAATTCAATAAAAGCTTTCCAAATGTATGCCTTAAACCGTTTTATTTTTAATTTGGACTTGAACATACATAACAAATTTTGAATACTTGTGGCTATGATTTAACTACTAATAAACTCTAACAAAGTCTCAGTGTATTCAATATATCTGTTTATGTAGTTTTCCTAAAATGATAGTGTTACAAAACATTCTGTTACAATTTTTTAGGTAATAGTACTGCATTTACAGTTGTTGGCTTTACTTTTCGACTATGGAACGACCCATTTCTTTACATGTAGGGAAAAGCGTAAACATGACAAACTCTTATCTCTGCCTCCTAAAATCATAAAACTGAGAGAGAGAGTTGCTCTCTTTTTGCAAATTTACCGGCTTTACTCAGGCAAATGTTGCGCCTGCCCGTTGGCAACATGTTGCCCAGCGAAGTTTGGCGCGCTTTTGGTTTGAAGTGTGCTCCGCCGCTAATTTGAGTTGTTTTTTTCATTAGATTCCCCGATGCCTGGCCCCTTTTAATTGGCGATGGTGATGCCTGATTTATAATTTATACAGTTGATTTTATTTTAGTGTTTGCTCGGGGTCCGCCGCTCGCGTTTGCTTATTTATAAAGACATTTGAATTTATGGCCGCTGACTTTTTGCATGAGATCAGAGTGCTTGGCCCAGTTAATTTATGGGCGCAACGGGTGCGTTCAGACTCGCACTGAAAAAGTGAAAACTAAAAGAGTATGTTTCAAATAACAGAGCAATAAACCGAGTCCGAATATCCATTTCTTGCCCAACGCCGGCTGACTTTTGCTTTGTTTACCTTCCGCGGCTTAGTCAACCCGAGAAATGGTCCAAAATGGTTCAGAACGAACGACGAACAAATTCTTGACCACATTCAACGCAAACAAATGACGCCATCTGTCTGAACGGCTGCCAGCGCCGCCCATATTTATAAACAATTACGTAGATCGCTGGGCTTTATAGTACAAGGAATTACTCATAGCCAAGTCTGGTGAAATTTGCATATTGCAGTGTGTCACAGTTTTCCCTGGGAGATTCTAGGCTCGCAGAATGCAGTGAATTTAATGGGGGGAAGAAGAGCAGTTCTCGTTGTCTTTTCCTGGAAAGCTCATGATATTTTGGCAACTTGTTGCTTGCTTGCAATAAAAATAAAGACGCCGCAACATTGCTTATAACAGTAGCAGCATCCAAACAAAGTCAACATCATGTTGCTATAGTGAGCTGCTCGCTTAATGTCAACAGCAATAACCGCATTAGCAACATCAGCAGCTGGACTTATCAAGCCACTTTAGCAACATAAACAGTAGAAGTAACAAGAATAGCATGATAATGACCTTAACAACTTGTATAGCAGTTGTAGCACAATAGCAACATCAACATTACAGCTACACAAAATGCTAGAATATAAAGATTTTCAGCAACAAAACAACGACAATAGCAACATTTAAAGTTTGTAAGCAACAGCAACTTTAGCTAGAGCAGTCATAAAAGCAGCAGCAACATATGCTTATATTAATAACAGTGGCTTTAACAGGGGCAGCAATAACAGAGGTAAGCTTAACAGCGAGCCATAGCAATAGTAGAAAAAACAAGATGAAGATTAAATAAACACAGTTACTGCAAAAACATTTAAAGTGGTAACGACAGCTTTTTTAATGACAATAATAGCAATGTGAACTTTAATAGCAAACATTGGGAAAATTCGAGAATTTCTTTGAGTTTTCAGTATTCAACAAATGTTGATGTTCATAGAAAAAATTGTCATTAGAAAAATATAGCTTTAAGACAAATATATTAAAAGTATTACTCATGGGGTTTTTGATGAATTTAAATCCATTAAAAGATTTTTTTATTTCGTGAATGCTTGCGAAATGAAAGCTATTAAAACAATGAACCTATGCCAAAAGATACCTATTGAAGAATCCTAGACTTAACTTGAATAATGACTACTACAGATGCTTAAACAATGAAATTCACGAAGGTTTTTATTTTGAAGGTTACTTTAAAAGTATTATTATTTTAAAAATACAAAGTAAATAACTTTAAATAAAAGTGAGCCAACACGAAATGTATTTTTAGGTAAAGCTGGAAAAATGTATCATTTCCGACTCAAATAAAGTAAATTCCAAACACAACAGCAACAATAATAAAAAAGTAACACAATCAGCATCCGGCCTCAAGTGCAACCTTAGCCAACAACAATGTGGGCCAGGAGCAATATTTGCATACATTGTAATGAAAAGAACAACAAATAGGAATGAAATTTCGGGGCAAGTCACACAGCGAAGTGCCCCAATATTAATCCGCTGCACTTTGCTAGCTAATATAAACAAAAACCGGAATGTTTACTCAACGCACAGCAAATCGGGCGCACACTCAAGGAACTGTGTGTTGTGCGGACAAATTGTAAACAATGGAATATTCGTAATTAGAGAAATTATGAAAAGCGCGCGCGTGGAGAGAACTGGATCATAATTTTGCGTTTGGGCATAGTTTTCGGTTCGAAATAGATTAATTTATGATACGCGAAAGAGTTGCCCTGCCATCGTGCCACACAGGGCGATCTCCACTCTCCTTCGCGCAGCCTAAAAATAGAGATGACATCCAAATGGAAATAGAATCGACTTGGCCTGTGTGTATGGTGTGTGTGGGTGGGTGTGGCTGTGGGTGGGTGGGTTATTGTGTGTGCCTCGGCCTGCGCCGTGCCACCATCTGCTCTGGACATTGGCATTGAGTGGGTGGCGCCTCGCTGGCAACATGTGCGGCAGCTGGCCCAAAAATCCGTGCATAAACATCGCCGTTCGTGTAATGTTACGATTATACACCAGAAAAAGTGCAAGCATGCCTCTTATTTTATTAGCAAAAAACACATATAAGTCTGTGTGACTTATTATTATTATTTTTTAATTACGAAATCACAAAAGAAAACTGTGACAAGGTTAGAAAAAGCAGGGAAATGTTTTGTGGTTGGAATATATTTATTTTAAACGTTTATAAAGGGCAAGGAAAATATTATAGAATCTGTCAATTTATATATTTTCAGTATAGTGATGTATTATTTTTATAAATTCCAATTTAGCTCTGAATCATCTTTAAGACTTAAAAGTAGATGCTACACCTTTTTTTAAAGTTAAATACATATAGCTATTATGCTAATGAAACATTTTATAAAACCCTCAAATAAACTCCCATTTCTCTTTGTGTAGTAGTAATAAAAATCAGGCGATTTTTAATCACCAAATAGTTACGATAAAAGAGTTTGAAATATATATAGAAACTATTTGTCCAAATGTTTCGCCGGCCATTAACACCCAGAAAATTCAAATAAAAGTTCGATCTCAGGGGAAATTGGAATCATGCTTGGAGCAGAACCGGAGGGGTTGGCACTGGGGGAAGGTCACAGCAATGATTTATTCGATAGCTCAACTCTTTGGGGGCCATCAAAGGGCAGACCCATTAATTCCGTTCCATTCGCCGTCGTCCGTCCATCGGCACTCTGCACTTGACTCCAGCGAATGTGTTTGCGCAACTGTGGCAGCCGTATCTAATATTATGCCCCTAATTCTTGTAATTTATGGCAATTTAAAGATTTGTTCAGCCGCCTAACCAAACACACGGACAGGAGGAGCGTCATTTCTTGGCGGCGACATTGACCCATCGAAGGGGTCGCAGCACGTGGACGTGGCAAGAGCTCTCAGACAGCTTCCTATGCTCAGTGTCACAAATAAAAATTCTATGGCACAAAATGGTTTACACCTACGAAATCCATGCTAAAATTTCTCTAGAGAAAATAAGGAAGTGGGTGAGCAAAGGTAAAAAATAAACAAATACTTTTGAGAAAGATAGAAAACAGTTTAGAATGGTGTGTGAACAGGTAAAGCGGTTTTAATAAAGGTATATTTTATGATCCTGTTATCATTTTAATAACCATTCTTTAAGGTATTTGTATTTATACAGTACAACAACTTATTTTAAATATGTAATAATAATAATAGACTGCAACGTCATTTATATATAGAAAAACGGCATATAGCCTACTTCCTAAAATACACAAAGATTCACGGATTAACAAGAGTTGAATCTTAATTTTCAATTATGTATAAATTCAAATATTCCTGAATATTTTAAAACAAAAAATAAGTACAAATATTAATATACATACTTCCGACTTTAATAACTATTTTTTCTGGCATATTTTATAAAAGTTTTAAGTATTTATAATGTTGACCAACATTTGCAAAACTTTTAAGCCTTAAGAGTAAGATATTTATTCCCATAATATTATTTAAATATATATTAATAGAATTATTTTGATTCCATCCTAGATCCATGTTCATAAATTAAATTAATTAATTTAATAATTAAAATATTAAGAATCAATGGCATCCTGACCTTGCTCCATATAAGAAATATAAAAAATAGACATAACAAAGTATTAAATTCTAATACGAAATATAATACAATTAATTCCCATAAACCTTTCCGCAACTGTTGAAAAAACTAACCCAGACAAATGATACCCACCGCAGCTTCCTCCCCTCCGTTACAATTGCCAGATGTAGCAAATGAATTTCAGTTTTCGCACATTTCGGCTAAATCTATATATACACACGCATCTATAAAATATATTTATCCAAAAAAAAGAGACCGGCAGGCAGGCGCAACATGTGTCAGTGCTCGGGGATTTGCGTCTGGCTATGCTCCACTAAGAGCAAATATTCGGTCCAGAATGATCGGCACAAAAATTTTGGGAACCGCACCAATGCAAAACCCCAATCGGGGAATGTGAAAATCGGGAAAACAAACCGATCATAAAACTGTATAATATGCTGGGTGCGTGTGAATCCTAAATGAGAAATGTGCAAACTTGCACTTGCTCCACTCCAAGACAATTGCTCAATAAGCGCAGCAGCCAATGAGGTTAGGTTAGGTTGTGAAAATCAAGGGATATATATAGTGGTTTAATAAACAATTAAAGGCTAAGTGAGTCATGAATCATCCAACTTGCAAAGTGAGTAATGCACTATGCAAATTTCCCAGCCATGTGGCTAGAGAGAGCGAGCGGTACTAACGTGTTTCCAATTATGCAAATAATCTCATAACATAACTCCAAGTCCCGCGGATGATAACCAAGTTTGGGATACTTTCCGTAATAAGTTTTCAATTAAAAAAATATTTGATAAGCGGCAGGCAGTAAGCAGAACCCCCAAGTCGCTGAAGTGACTTAATTGCTTTTCGCTGTTGAGCTGCGATTGGCGCTAATTGAAGACAACTTGTTGGTCAGCCTGGGATGGCGATGGCGATGGTAATGGTGAAGTGAAGGCGACGATGATGATGGTGGTGGTCAGTGGTCAGTGGTCACTAGTTGGTGGCCACTGCAACCTGTCCCCGGGCAGTGGACAAAACTTTGTCATTGATGGCGGTTGGTTGGCACAGAGAATAATATAATTCAGGTTTCAAAGGGGAAGAGAACTTAATCTCAACTCTGCCATAAATTAATAAATTTATTAATTTGTAATACCATTTAACACAGTTAAGCTTTCACCTCTATTCTTTTAAATCAAAGTATTCATAACAAGTACCTAGTTTTTCATCCAGTGCACTTGCCCCGGAGGCCTCAAGAATTATGCGTGGCCAGCAGTTCCCATAGCCACGTTGTCTGGCGTTGTCATTTCCATTTTGTTGATTTTCCTGTTCACTTTGCACTAATCGATTTTCAATATATATTCGAGCTAAAGTCGGGTCTTTAGTACAAAATTGTTTTCTGGTCTCATGCATATTCAAAATATTCCAAAAAACATATTACGCAAGTTTTGATAAATTGATTTCGTGGTTTTTTTTTTTGGCAAGTGTGTATGTATCGTATTAAGCGATTAATTAGTAGAATTATACGCTTGTTTGCATTCCAAGAACCATCAGCATGAGTTGACCCAAATTTTGGGTACGAAATTAAGATATTTCAATTGCTGTCACTTAACTTCAAGTTCAAGTTCAATTAGGCAAAGTCATTTGTTGTGTATGATTGCCAAAAAAGGGAAATACTGAAAAGATCAATGACACAATACGGGAAATACTTGTAATTTTGTAAACCAAAGAAGTTCGAAACTCGCTTTGTAGCTCCTCTGACTCAATCTGAATCATCTGTTCACCCTTATCTGTATAGAAAACCAACTGAATCACCTGTAAATATTCAGCAGCCATGATTCATCTGGCAGTTGTGTTTAGAATATAGTTTTTACGTGTTCATTAAGACCATAATTCATGAATAATTGACAGGGCTATCGACAGATTTAAGCCATAAGCCTTTTAACCGGACATCCAGCAGTAATTGATTAACTTTTGCGCAAAAACATATTTCAAACCCAGTGGCTTAGGCTAATTAATCAATTTTTCTCTAATTGGCTGAAAGTAATTGCAGAGAAATTGATCAAAATTGTTTCGCGCTGTTCGAATGCCAAATAACACGTATACGCCGCATGGGAAATGGAAAATCTCTCCCTCGTTACCTTCTCCTGCAATGTGCAGTCAAGAGTGAAATTCAATTTGTCCCCGAAAAAAAAATGTGCAAAATAGTTTCGGTCACAAAATCACAACCCGTAATGGCATTTCGCTGCTTTAAAGAGGCTTTAAAATTATGCAAAACGCATTTGGGCTGCAGGCACGAACCACGACGGCCATCCATGTCAATGACAGATACCAATCCACCCCCGAGCGTCCCCCGCTGCCACCTCTCCGCCGCCTGAGAAACGGCAGCAATTACAACCACAACAAGTGAAGCGAAATTTGGCCAGAGCAAAGGCAACCGCTTACCCCGGCAAGCTCCCTTTAGCCAATCACAATGCACTGGGGAAAATGTTTTTAAATAATTGAAGTTCTCTGTTGCAAAAAATATAAATTATTTCAAACCTTTTGAAAGTATTTAAAAGACTTCAAAGGAAGAAGTCTAAACTCCGCTTAGAACAAAGAGACACCAAAGCATTACCTGGGTTCTCTGCTTGAACTTTGTTCTACAAGATACTCTTATCAGATATCTTGTTGTAGGAAGTCAAGAAAGAGTTTAACATAATTAAATTTAATAGTTTTTAGCCTCTGAAAATGATTTCAATTAAGTATAAGAAACCTCCTTCTCACAGTGCCTACAGCTCAAATTGTTGCAAGTGCAGTTGGCGTTGCCTCGATGGCTCTGCCAATTCTCGTGCATATTTAATTTTATGCTTATGCTCATGTTTGCCTTATGGAAATGTGAGATTTTACCACATAAGAGAGCAGGGGGAAAAAAAAACAGAAAGCCATATAAGAAGGGGGAAATGAAAACACAGGCAGAGGCGACTTTGGCACTTTGGACTTTGAGCTTGCCAATATCTTTTATGCAAATTACGCAAAAATGTATGGCAAGAATTCTGTGGCCACCCGACAAAGTTCAATTGTATCAAATTGGATCGCCGAGTACCGAAAAAAAGCCCCACGAAACCCAAGAAAAATAAACGAAAAGCTCGGACGGCAGAAACGGCGACGGATTGGGTGCGACTCCATCATCAATCATGGGCATCAATCAGAGGCGACCGGCGGACAGTGAAACTTTGAAGTTTGCGGCATGCCGCATACAAACATCTTCTAAGCAATTTTGTGGTCCATTTCAATTAGGACACAGCAGCAGCCAAACAGGCCACATTCTGTGGCAAACCCAAATGCACATCATATATCGTTCGTAACTACACAGAGAGAGCGGAGAAGAGAGTTCAGGGCAGTTTTCCCACTAAATTATTATTTTGCACGACACTTGCATGCCATTTAATAGTTTCGATAAATTTTCGCCCTAATTGCCCAGTCCTGATCTCACTCTCTCTCTCTGGTAATAATGTTCCTGATATAGCATATAGCCAGCTGATGTCATTGCCACTTTCATCGCAATGGCCAGAGGACCATTTATAAATTGCACTTGCAATGCTAGAAATATGCAGCAAACAAACAGAAATTCGCAGCGGAAATGAGGCACTCCTTGCGAATAATATTTCTGATTGTTTGACAAGGTTGCCTGGGCAGGAAAAGTTGCATACCTTGTAGACCTGTTTAGTTGTCTTTGATGATTAGGCCAAAAGCTATCTAATCTACGATGCAGTGGCTTACTTCACTATTTGCTAACCCCATTTAAAGATTTTTGCATCCTTGCCGGGAGTACTGTCCATGTATACATGCATGGCATTCAGCTGGCGGCAAAATAAATTATCTGGGTCAGACACTTCAGATGGGCTTTGAGCTGACATGTGGCCCACAGAGTGAACTCGGGGCACGAGAGTATCTGCGAGTATCCACCCATCTGCGGGCAGTGCCAAAATATTCAGTCTGCAGATATGCTAACGAGCAGACAAACAGATTTTGGCATGCTTGGAAGAAAGCTATTTTCGGAGCTATTTTCAAAAGCAGACAGACCATAAATTTACGCAGGGGAACCACAAGAGTTCGGTTGAGCGGACGAATCACAATTGAGTCTTATGTTCGGGGTTTAAAATAAACTAGGCTTATTTAAGTCTAGTAAGAAGTGAGTTCAAATTTATTTAAACTAAGTATAGCAGTTCGATTTTCACAAAATTTGAAAAGATTTTTGGTTTTTTCAAATAATATTTATTTAGTTTAAATTCAGTGACTTACATATAATCATTATTGAACGGACAACTCCAAAAGCTTTTAATAATAAATATGGTTTTTACAAGTTTATTTTGTTTAATGAATCATTTAGAAAGGTTAGTGTTTGATAATATTTTTAAAAGAATTTAATATCACAGCTTCGAATCTAATATCTTGTTATTAAACCATATAATTCAAAATATCTCGTAAGGTATTTTCCTTTATTTACAATTTAAAATTTTTAACATGCATATTCTTATAATTCAGGTTAATTGTTTATTTCTTACCACTTCAAAATAACAAATAAACCACTTTAGCTGGGATTCCCCTTCAAAATGTAATTGTACGAAATTTTGAAAAAATAAACCCCTTGATAAATATCTATTGACTTGAATAATCGGATCCTATCATGCCCAAACAATTCACAAGCATTTATCATAGGAGACAATGTGGATTTGCAAGAATTAAGCATCAATTTCGCGACAATTTCACACGTTTTGAGAATTTCGAAGCTGTCAGATGTGTCAGAGGCGCGTCATTTGTCTCATTAAGCCATTATTTCCGCTTTAGATAGAAATGTCTCGGTTGACACTTCTCAAGAGCAATCTTGGCTCAATGAATATGACATCATGGATGGCTCTGCGATCGTTATGCATATATGTATATGGCGAGCATCTGAAGCGCCGGGGATCGGGCTCAATGACGGCGTCTCCATTAATCACAATCGTACGTATCACCACCAATTGCACCCAGCCCCAGCACCATCAGCACCCACACACATTAAAAGTCCAATGATATATGCAGTGGCACGAGGGCGAATTTAAATTTTATATAACATTTCGCGACGTCTGATGGATGACTGAGTGATGTGGTGGCGAAGGACTCAATCGGTGAGTGTGCCATTGTGTTTGCAGGAAATCGATTTCAATTGGAATGCAGGATGTGCTACGGGGGATGCGAACTGTGCATCTGGGATGCTGCGGCTGGTATTGGGCTCCGCTACTTCAGGGCCTTCTCCTTGGCGGCTCCAATGTACAGGACCGACCAGGACTTGTCCGGCACCTCGTACTCCACATCCCGATGGAACACGCTACCAGGACATAAAACCATGATTAAATTTAAGCGAATTTAAGTGGTTCCCTTAGTGGTACTCACTTGGTTTCCGAGTTGGTCAGGCGCTGGTGCATTGGGATGCAGATCTGCTTGGGAGCTGGCTTCAGTTCCAGGGCGAAGTTGTCCTCTGTGGGATCAATGGTCATCCGGTCGTCGCTGCCGCTGGAACCGACACCGCTGTCCCGCTCGCCAACTTGATACGACATGGTCAGTTATGCTTCTCTCCCCGATGGCCTCTCTGGCTGACTAGTAAAATGTAGAGAAGCAGAAGGCTTCTTAAACGGCCAATTTATAAGCGGATTTAATTTGTTTTTAAAGTCCAAAATTTGTACTCCCTGATATCCAACGAAAATTGTACAACAAAAAATATATTCCGTTTTGCTTGAGACTATTATACCCCTGTTGCTTTGGTTTTTCTAATTCTCACAGGTAGACAGAAAAGGCTGAGGAACCTTTAGATTAATATTTATATTATGGATAAACTGGCAAACTGATGAAAATTGATTGACGCTTGATAAAATTATAATTGTACCATGACATTTATTTATTATTACTATGCAATACAAATCATTTTACACTAGGTACGAAATTATTTTATTGGAATTAAAAATGTTGATTGAGTTTATAGCTATATATATAGGAATTCAGCAATAATCGAGATATTTCATTCATTAATTATTCACAAAGCTCTTTTGAACCAAATTGATTTAAACCCACAGTAAAGTAGGCAACGTTAAGTTTAAAAAATATTGAGGAAACTAATGAAGAAGCCTAGAAGTATGCCATTTTGAGGGACTGCTTTTTTTAGCTCCTCTACACTTTTGAGTATATTATTTTATTTTATCCACTAAGCACAGTCTTCACTTTGTATAATTTACTAAGCTTTAGACATGATATATAAAGAGTATAATTATTGTATAAAATTATTTAAGTAAAAAGCCAAATCAATTATTAAATTCTAATCAGCTACCTAAATTATATTTGTTTAATTTTACTTTGCTTTGGGATAGAATTGCTAACGAAAAACTATAAATATCATATTTTTAACGATTCAAAAAGATCTAAAATAGTTATACAATTGCATACACTTAAAAAAAAATGTTTTATATATAACATTTTCAGCTATTGAAAGACACAATGAGTTTCCATTTCCATTTCGAAATTAAGAAAAAAAAACCTTAAGTGTGATAAAATCTACACAATTTGTATGCCTTCGATATTGTTTAAAGATGTTTGGTTTTACTTCTTAAGGGAATTAAATCTAAAACACATCAAAGCCACACCTTTCCAATAAATTTGAAAATGATTTCAATTATGATCTTCAAATCAATACCACGATTTGCATCATCCAACCGAAAAAATAGCTTTTACCGTATATTTATTCTAATGATGTTGGTTTATTAAATGTAACCAATCAGTACGTTAAAATTTTGCTTTCAGTGCTTGTGGATCCGCACCAATGTGATTCCAATTTTCAAGGTGGTCAGGTTCCGCTGTCATATTTATATGTAGATGGAGTTCCAGGAGTACATGGAGAGTACATCATCTTCGCTACTTCCATCCTCAATTAGGGCTGTAACCTTTTGTGGTTCCGGGTTTGTCATCGCCCTTGAGATCCTTGCCTGTCTTTAAGTTCACGGGACTCTGAGAACTCCTGGACTCCGGACTCCTGGAACTGGACTCAGACCGGTTGCTAGTCACAGCTGTCGGAGGCATCGGTGGCGGCTCATTCTCGAACTGGGGATTCCGGCGTTGAATGCGAATATCCCTGAGGGTGTTAAGGGTACCGAACGAGCTAACGCCAGGCGGAGGATCCACAGCCTCCACGGCCCAGTTCAGTATTTTCTGTTTGTCCTTCATAGGGAAAGGTCTAGCCGTGGCAGTAGCTGAACCTGATGATGGTGACTTCGATGAAGTTCCCGCCGACCCTCAAGCTTCTCCTCTACTGATCGCAGTGCCAGCACTCGAACATACTATTTTCTGATCCTGAAGGTAACAAAATCATAAGCTCACAATTGTCTTGGTTGAGTTTTCACAACCCGGCAACTAAATTTTAGTGAATTGTTTTCAACAATTTATATATAGTTAATTGTAGAAAAATCTACATAAACTCTTCGGTATAAATTAATTAAGAACACAGATTTTAACTTGAAAGCATGGGAATTTGCCTCAATGCTTATTTGCTTTTCCGGTCAGGCCCCTCGGAGACACGGAGACATCTCTGGCCAAGTGCTGGGCCTTATCGATTGACCGTGAAATCCGCCGGCGAGGGTCAGACAGGTGACATGCGAAAATAAGTGAACGAAAAGCGAATTCGGGGTAAACCTTGGGTCCATGTCCACGCTCCAAGCTCTATGCTCCATGCTCCAGTTTATACGCCTCGAGCCGCGAATCTCAAGCACAATTGAGATTGTCAAACGCCCCGTCAAGTGGCACCTGTCAGCAGGTAAAAACTGAAATAAAGAGAAAATGAATGCGAAAAATTACATACTCTAGTTTGGTTTATTGAATTCATATTATTTAAGTTATTATATATTTTTTATTATTATTTTTATATCATGTATTTTATATATTTTAATATTTTATTTTATTAGATTTATATTTTACAATTGTATTCCGTGAAACTGTCTAAATATAAAAAAACATAAAATATTATCGGCATAGAAGATCTTAATTCCACCCTACAAAAGTCTCTGCCTATGGTAAATATATTATTTGCATATAAAAAATAAATTAAGAAGTTAATACATTTTTTTTAATACCATAAATATAAATTTTCTCACTGTAATATTAACTTTTTTAACGAGTGAGTTATATACAACTATATAATACAGATCCATGTGTAAACCTTTTTCTTACATAACTCCATTTTAATACAATTAATATATATACTTTATTTTGTTATTACATAATTTATTTTTAGCAATTAAACCATTTATATCTTTTTTTTCAGTTACAACAATACATTATAATACTTAACTAACCTTTCAAAGATATCTATTCCCTCATATTGTCTCCCACCTTTTCCTTAACATTATCAGGTAATTGTTTTTCCAAGCGACCAAAATAGCAACCATTGCTTTTACAAAAAACTATTTATAAACTGTTTATTGTTTTTAGTTGGGCGGCTTCCTTGTGGGCCCCAAAAATGGTAATTACCCGCTGCAAGGGTACCCAAATAGCCAAAAGCGGCTTAAACTGAGTCCAATTGAGGCTTCGGATCGGATCGGATTGGTTTGGTGTGGTGGTGCCGGGCCAGGCCTGGCCTGGCTTGGGGGCCAGTGGCGATGATTCAGCTCGAATACTCGAATGTTTGTTTGATTGTTTGTCGAGATGAGCCAAACGAAAAAAATGGAAACCAAGACCAAAAAGCGCCGGCGACAAATCGATGGACTGAGCAAATAACGGAACCCGACTACCCGAGCCCACTACCTAAACCCCTTGACCATTGACTGGGCCAGCTGAAGGTCTCCTCGGAGGCTGTGCTCGTATAAATATCATCACTTCCAGCTCTTCCGACATCAGACGCTCCACAGTCAAACATCCAACAAGATGGTGAGTTTCTGCAAGGGAATACCTTTAACAGGACAAACAAGAGTCAAAGGATATCATAAATTCGGGAGACAAACTAGATACTTAGATAGAAATAGATTTTTAATTATTTGATTTATCAATTTATAATCTTTCTAAACACTTTATATTTGTGTAAATTTACAATCCGAAATTGCTAAAAAATTTACAGTCAGATCAGAGGATTTTTAGTTTTGAAAAACTCGATTTTATAATATATCACTCATAAAGAATACAATTTTTATTGTAGTAAAGAGAATAGATCTTTTAAAATTATTTAAAAATATTTAAGTCACAAATCATATTATTTATCAAATTTTTAAAGGATATTTAATCAGAAATATTTGTATTTACATTTTAAAATTATTTGCTATTGTATGTAAAATAGTTAAAACTAGCACATCTTTTCGTATACATCCTTATAAAGTATTTGTATGATCTGCATATTTAAACAGAAAGTGACATTTATAATTATTATTTATTAAATTAATTTCTAAATTTAAAACAAATCCAACATTTCCGTTTTGTATAGAAAACCTTCTGCCTGACACTTGCTCTGTGCGCCTGCCTGGCCGCCGCAGATGTTTCCCACCTGCCCAGCAGCAGCTACCTGCCACCTCCGCGCCCAGAACAAGCCGTCTCCATGAGCATCGAGCAGCAGGAGTTGCGTGAGTTGCCAGAGCAGGTGGAGTACATGCGGGAGAACGAGCATGGCCAGATGGAGGCCATGCCCAGCAGCCTGCTGACGCCCCCAGCTCCAGTGGATCAGCCGGAAGAGGCCATGCCCGCCACTCGCTATCTACCGCCTGCTCCTGTTCAGCCCCAGATGGATGCCGAGCCCATGATGATGCCCCAGATGGAGATGGAGATGGCACCCCAGGAAGCCGCCATGGAGCAGCAACAGCAGGCACAGCCTGCCATGCGCTACCTGCCACCCGCCCCGGTTGCCGAGCAGAACCAGCAGCTGACCTACCAGCAGTACCAGGAGCAGATGCAGCAGTACCAGATGCAGGAGCAGCAACAGCAGCAGCAGCAGGAGCAGCAACAGCCGGCCGAGGAGCAGATGCCCTACATCCTGGACGTGCAACAGCCCATGGCTCCCTCCGATGCGGAGACCCCAGAGCAGCTGGAACCAGAGCCCGCCCACGAGCTTCGCACCGATGGCTACCACTACAAGCAGGCCGAGGAGCAGCGCCGTCTGCGCCATTAAGTCACCCGGAATTGAGTCACCGGCTGATACAGAGTCACCCGGGCATGCGTCATTTGATTGTTGTTAAATGTTTAGTTGCTTAGTTCTTAGAGATCCGATAAAATTTCGATTTGGAAGAGAAAGACGTGTGCTTTTGATTTAATCTGTTTGGGCTTTTGGTTAGTCACAGTTTCGATAAAGCAAGATTGTTTCATTCTCAATGAAAGACTTAAAAGCTGAATAAGTCGGTTCTTTCACAAAAGTTAATGCTATTCGTCACTAAATAATTAAATTTTCTGTTGAATAGATTTTTAAATATTATTCTTTTTCCATTAATTTCGCTAACTTCCTCACAGCAAAAATCTGTTTTTGATAAGAAATCTTATTATATGAGCCGCAAGTAAGAAAGTATTTCCAAAAGAGATTTCATGCTTTATTAAACCCGTCGATATATATTCCAAAAAAACGTATTTGTGAATGATTCTTCAGCGTTTGACCCCACGAGCACCCTACGACACATCCCCAACATATTTTAAGGCCAATCCACCACCTCAATTGGCCGCCTCGGCGCCGCCCTCTTCCTCCTCGTTCTCCACGGTGGCTCCTTCCCGCAGCATCTCCACCTTGTGGATGCTGAAGTCGATGTTGTAGAAGGGCACGTTCAGGGTGACCACGATGCAGTAGAGCAGCACCTGGAGGTGGCGGGTGCGCAGCAGATAGGAGGCGCCCTGCTGCTTGGGGAACAGCGGATGGTCCTTCTCCTGGCAGTCGTACATGAAGTATCCGCCATCGTGACCCGGGCAGAAGCCGATGGCCAGCGCCCTCTTGCGCACACTCACGATGCCGAACTGGTAGTGGCTGAAGAAGTAGATCAGCGCCTCGGAGAGATTCATCCGGTTGAAGGTGGGCACTCGGTACAGCTTGCCGTAGCACACGTGTTCGATGTGGACCACGAAGTTGATGGCGTCCATGGAGCAGTCGATGTTGAGGTTCTCCAGCGAGAACTCGTAGTCCTGCGCGCTGATCTGGTCGATGCTCTCCTTGAAGTACTTGCTGCCGCTGATCACGATGGTGTCCAGGAGGTGGGGACTCCAGTCCATCAGCCGGTAGACGCTGGCCGCACAGCAGGCCATCACGTAGCAGCCCAGGTACTGGCGACCGCGCAACTCGTCGTCGAAGACCGGCGCCTCCGGATGCAGGTTGCCCCACAGAGACCAGAGCCGGCCCTCGATCTCCACGTCGAACTTCTTGATCTTGGTGATGGGCAGGTTGCGGTACTTGCCAGCCGTGTTCCTCCTGTTCAGCCTGCTCCAGACGGGCAGGCAGTTCTCCAGCTCCAGCCAGCCCAGCGACTCGTTGGTGGCACAGATCTCGTACTCCGGCCGGCCGTACTGCTTGTTCGAGCAAGTCATAGGTATGGAGAGATCGGTGAGGAGTTGCAGGATGCGGGCATTAGGTGCCGCCTTCTTGTGCGACAGCACATCCACCACGAAGAACTTGAACTTGCTCGTTTCCTTCCAGTCCTTGACGGCGGCCCGCTCATCGACATACTTGATCACGGAGTCCATGTCATAGAGGAGCACCCAGGAGGCGGTGTTTCGCTCGGGCCATCGCTTCGGTCCCTTCGGACAGCGCTTCTTCTTCTTGCCGCCCTCCTCGTCGCCACCTTCCTCCTCCTCGCCTTCTCCCGGCTTCTCCATGCTGCCGTACGGATCGAACACGTGGAAGAACTCGTCGTGGTAGATGGCATAGCTGCCGTTGGGCGTGAAGAGGATCATGTATTTTCGGAGGTTCAGCAGCTTGTTGAACTTCTTCTTGAACAGGATAAGACCAGTCTGCGGGGAGCCGGGACTCTTCATAGGCGTCGGTGTCCACATGCCCGTCGCCTCGAGGCACCGGATCCAGATGTCGAACTCGTACTCGTCGATGGTCACGTGACGGACGACGCGCTCGTAGGCGGACTCCATCTCGCAGACACTGTTGGCAATGCTCTTGGCATTGCTGATCACCCGGTCGATGCGGTACGAGTTCCACTGGTTCAGCGGCCGCAGGGAGCAGCTGAGGATGGCCAAGGCGGAGGCGAAGTAGCACGGCTTGATCGTCTTGAACGAGCCGTCTCCGCGTCCCTCCATCGCGACGCTACCCTGGATCTTGAAGTTGCAGTCCTTCTCGCGCATCCGATAGCCGAACATGATGGGCCGGGGCTTGTACGCACGCCGCAGCTCCTTGGGTAGCTTCTTGCCTGGCTTGTGCTTCAGCTCCACCTCCTCCTCGCCCTCTTCCTCGCCCTCCTCCTCGTCCAGGTCTAAGTCCTCCATGCCTTCCTCACCCTCGCCCTCGTCGATGCCGGTGTCCCTGTACTCGGCTGCAAGGATATTGCAAAATAAGGGAAATAATTTAATATTTAATGTAGGTACTACAAGCGAAAAAAATGTCCAGCATTGTCTTATCTTAATAAATTACTTAATTTGTCTATTAATTAATTTATTTAAGATCTCTGAAGATTTGTTTCTTTGAGCTCAAGTCATTAAAAGTTTAATTTAATTTACCTGAACAACACTACAAAAATATTTATAAATTTATAAACAAAACTTGATAGCTAAGTAAAAACAGGAGCTGACCCAAAAAATCTTTGAAAAATACAAAAGAGTTCAAAGTAAACAAAATTTTACCTAAAAATAAGTATCATGAAAACCTAAATTTATATGTAAAAACAGCTTAGAACATTTTTATGTAAACCTTAAGAAAATAGTATATAATTATTAAGCTAAATTAAATCCAAATAAAGATATTTTAACATAATTAAACATTTTAGAATTCCTAAATAAATATCCCCGGCCAAGTACTCACGTTTCTTCCCGCTCTTGCGGTCCCAATGCTCCTGCTTCGCCTTCAGGAACGCCTGGATGCGCTCGTTCTCCTTCCTGAGCTCGTCGTCGATGTAGCGCATCTTCTCCAGCCGCTGCTCGCGTAGCTTCTTCTGCCGGGCCGTCTCCTGCTTGACCTCGTTGTCGTCGTCCTGCTTGGCCGCGGGTCTGAATCGCCCGTGAATGTTGTTGTCCACCATTGCTATGCAGGCCACGATGAAGTTCATCACGGAGCAGCCCTGGGGATTGCAGCCGAACTCAATGCGCTTGATCAGGGCGTCCAGCTCTACGAATCGGAGGAGGCAGGCTGGACCGGACCCGCCCTTCCTGTAGCCAATGGCATTGCATGGGAAGCCGATGAACATGTACACGAAGTTGTAGCGCTTGAAGATCACGCAGGAGAACCGCTGGCATATGAGAAGTAGTCGGTTGTTGTCCACCAGAAGATCGACCAGGACCTGACGCAGCGGCACCATTACGGAGGACTTGACCACCTTCTTTACCTCCAGGCTAAAGTTGCTCTCGCCGATGGCAATGTCCGGCAGCTTTTTGGCCAACAGGCAGGCAAGGACGTTCTCGTAATTCTGGTAGTCCTCTCCGAAACTGTTGACCGACTCCAGCGCGAACTCGATGAGGTCGGAATTCCAGGTGGAGATCCTATACTTTGAGGACACCGCCATGGCCACCAGGGCAGCCAGCAAGCCACCCAGCTTGGCCATCTCCTCGTCCACCTGGGGCAGGGCAGTGGTGCCCATGATGATCCAGGAGCCATCCGGCAGCTGCTTGAAGTTGCTCTTGAGAGCCACCTCCTCTTCTACGGTGAGCACGCGCTTCAGGTCCTCCTCCTCCTCCTGGCCCAGCTCGTAGCCGCGCTTGATCTTCAGCCTCAGCGCTCGTAGGTTCTCCTGATCCGTGCGCAGCAGGACCTTTTGGGCAGGCCTATATAGGCTTGGCCTCTTCGGGTGTGGTTCCGGCAGTTCCTTGATGATATTATTAATGATCCAGTTGATCAGTTCGTCCACCATCTCGTTCTCCTCGACTGTGGGGAAACGTTCTTCCTCCGGAATGCTCTCGATACTCTTCTTCTGCTTTAGCTCCGGAGCCGGTGGTTCGTCAGTGAAAGTGGGCAGACCCATCTGAAGGTTCGGGAACTTATTTGTCTGCGTCGTCATCACCTGCAGCGGTCGGATGCATCCCGACCGAATGCCATGGATGAAGAACTTGCCGCCACGTCTCATCTTCAAGGCATTCCGGTACAGCACACGGACGAAGGAGTCGAAGGTGGCATGCATCTGCAGCACGGCCAGACCCTTGATGGTGTAGTCATCGGGATCCACCACCAAACCTGTGCGGTTCCTGCGGAACGGGTCGAACACGTAGAAGAACTCCCTATCGCGCCACAAAGCCAGCACTGAGTTGTCGATCTGGAGGAGCGCCGCTGGCCAGTTGGGCATGTTGAAGAGCTGGTGCAGAGCCATTGTCAGCTGGGAATCCAAATAGCTCCTGCAGTCCGCCACGTGTCCGTTGATCATAAAGGGATACTTGCGAACGGTGGCCTTGAAGGCCCCCATCAGGAACATCTCCGGCAGGTCCACAACGTTAAGGTGCGGCTTTTTGTTCTTCCAGCGCTTGCCGTCCAGTCGGAACTTCTTGCGCAGGGTCTTGTAGTAGGCTACGCCGTACCGCATAATATCGTCGATGGTGCCCGGCTTCCACAGCTTGGCTTGCTCGAACTCGGAATAAAGCAGGGCTATCAGGGACACCACCAGCGAGGCATTCTTCTCGTTGCCAGAGATGGGCTGGTGAATGCCACCCGTGGCTGCTGTCTTTACCGCAAAATGCTCATTGACCACCGCCCAAAGCTTGTGATACTCCTCATCCGCGGCCTTCTTATAGGGCGGCTCCTTCAGCTTTCCGTACTGTGTCAGCGCGATCTCAAAGATATTGAACTCGTCTTCGGGCTGCAGATCACTGAACTTGATGATCAGGTGCACCAAGTGCTCCGTGAACCGTGTGGCCATTAGCGAGCACTTTCCCTCCTCGAAGTCCCGTTCGCATTGGTCGTCGCGTCCGTTCGGATCGAAGATGTAGTACGAGTTCAGGCAGCGCTTCCAGATGAGCAGGAAGAGATCGCGGGATGTGAAGATGCAGGCATTGTACTTGGAGAAGAACAGCGACAGAACCTTGAACATGCTGGGCTCGTTCTTCAGCAGTCCCGAAAAGTGGATCTTGATTTCCACGGCGGCCTGACGTTCGGCCACCTGGGGGATTATGTCGAAATCATTCACCTCTGACTTGAAGTTTAGGGCGGCACTCTTCTTGACCAGCTTCACGCCGCGCTTAAGAATGGAGTCCATGGTGGCCCCGGTCCAGAAATCAGGGTTCAGGCGAAAGCTTTCCACGAAGGCAATGATAATGGCGCCGATCTCGCTGGGCCGGTTATAGTAACTACGTACGAGAAAAGGTTTTTTGTCAAGGATTTTTTGTGTTTTCTAAATTACACAAGGAAACCAGTTAGGCTACGGTATAATTATATGTATTTTATATATATTATGAAGCTCGTTTCTTATTCCCTGATGGACTCACCGTAAACGATAAGACTCCTGCTTGGGTTCCGGATAAATATTCCGAGTCCCGAACACAATCTCAGCAGTAAAGGTCTTTTCCAGTTGATTGGGAATGTTATAAAGCGTAAGCTCCCCATCGTTTTCTGCGAAATTCAGATGAAGCTAGATAAGTGTAATGACTGATCGAGGGAAAAACTCGTTCTCCCGTTTTCAGATACGTACCATATTTGGGTAGGGAGGCATTGATAAAGTCCTGATCCAGTTCCTCTTCGCGTCTTTGGTAGCCCACGTTCCAGGTCCACAGATCCTCCGGGTTGCAGCCTTCGATAAGGTCGTAGGTCTTGAGATTGTCGGTCTCTAAACCCTCTTGCAGGACACGGGGATTGTAGGAAGGAAAGGGTAGCTCCTCCAGCGGGCCCACTTCTGTCTCGTTCAGGTAGATACGACTCTTGGGGCGCTTCAGCTCCAGCTAAGCAAGGACAGAAAACATATTATTAGATCTAACTCCATTTATATATATTTAATGAATTTTGAATTGGTAAATTCTTATTCTGAAATAACCAAAGAATTGCTAAAACGTTATGAAGAAATATTGTAATTGAACCAAATGTATTTATATTGTTAGGTGCAAAAATGTAACTGTTTTGTATAGTTAAAATACAGGGAATAAGTTAGTGCTTTTAAATGATTTAAAGTTCTATAAAACCTCGCTTTATATACAAGATTTAACGTCCTAATTAAATAAATGTTCCCTACAAGCTCGTTTTCAAAACCTCAATCCCCTCGTTTGCTGGTTTTTGGTAAGGTGTTGTTTAAGGCCAAGTAATATTCGGATATGCAGGCCATCTAAATTATTCAGTAATCAAATAGTTTTACGCTGGCAATTGCGTAACATATGGCCAGTTATCGGCGCTTGGCTCTGTGCAAGCTCTGTGCTTTCACTCGGCGACTCTGTTTTTGCGTTTTCCTGCCCATGGCCATAAGCTTTTAATGCGGCTGAAAATAGCACGCATACGCCACCGATGCCCGACGTACTACGTTCCCTACATAGAGCGTGCGCGTGTGTGTGTGCGAGTGTACAGTATATGTACGGACGCACGGACGAACAGACGGACGGACGGACGGAAGGCCTGTTTGTGTTCGCTTTTTTCTACTTTACTTCTCTGCGCTCATCAAGAAGTTAGTAAGCGGCATAAGGTAAGCACGAAATGCCAACTAGACTGACTATAACGACCTGATGTCGCCGCGCGCGCTATATGTGGGCCTGCCCGAGTGCCAGTGTGTGGGTTACGGGCTACGGCTGTGTCTGTGAGGGCCTCTATGGCTGGCTGGCCACAAAGCAGAGCTGACGGCCACCAAACAGAGGCGTCCAATGCACAGAGCAGTGAACAACGAGCAGCGCTTAGTGCCACATCACGGAATCTTATCGCTCTCGTTCGACAAACCCAGCAAAACTGAAAACCGAACTGAAACCCGAACCCGAACCCGAACACCCGCTATACAAATACGAGGCTGCCTCGGCTGCAGAACAAACAAGTCATCTAGCGTGCTGCAGCAACAACAAGAACAGCAACAACAGCGGCAAGCAGTACGGCAGCGGACCAGGTGAGCCAGGTGAGCGTCGCAGTATCGCGCAGTTATAGCATACGACCACGTCAACAGCAGGCTGGCCAACGGCCACCACTACCAAAGCCAAGGCGCAGTCTGCCGACAAGTCGCTAGTTTCACTACGCAACCCTCGCTGGCAAAATGTCAAGCCAGATGGAGGGGTTACCCAACAAGATCTTTTGTACCGAGAGCAGGTGTTGCTACGTCCCCACAGAGTTGAAGTTCTTTATAAACAGGCTTTATTTTTGAAGGGAATTCAAGGAGTGCATAAGTTCCTTTAATGCTCTTTACACCCCAAGGTCAAATAAATGTTTTATGTAGGAACTATGGATTAATTTATATTTGAAAATAAAATATTAAAATAATCCTTAGCTAGCGGCTAACCAATCTCATTTCTGGATATAATTAATAAGTACTAACAGCATTTAGTAAGTGAAATCTTCCCTTATCAAAGCCCTTCATTGATTTCATATCAGAAACACGCTCAAGAACAGGTATAAAAAGGAACCTGGCGGCGTAATCAACTTAAAGGCATCTGTTTCCAGCATGGTGCTGAGGCAGCAAAAGCAATCTCGGTGATGACTTGAAATTCGAATTAAAATTGGTATTTGCCAGGTGCAGCCGCCTAACGAAGCCCAGATACAGATACAGACACACATTTAAGTGCATACGTCAAGCTAAAGTGTGCAAGCAAACAAGAGACCTCTGGCGGCGCCACTGAGCAAAGGGAATGGCACAAACAGGGGCGTAGTAAACAAAAAAAGGGGTGCCGCCAAAGGGGGCTCGAAAATGCTGAATGCTAAAAGCAGTTTAATAAGATACGATTTAAGGACCTTTTTTCAAAAGGATATTTCCCATTTTGTGTTTACATTTGCCGAAGGATGACTAATTTAATAAAACCTTGACTTGGGAAACAATTTTGCAGATAAGATATACCGTTCTTATGATGCCTTCTTGAAGCCTTTTAATAGCACCTTGAAGGGTTTACCCCAAAGATGTTAAGGCAAACAGAGAGGTGAATCGATAAGGTGCCACCACGATGGAAGCCCATAAAACATTAAAGCGTGTTTATATCACTTCAGGTATCAAACGAAACGAAAAGAAACGAATCGTTCGAAGCACTCCACTTTCAGTAGACAGGCTCTTATCTGCAACGCAAACGCAATTAGCCAAGATAGAGCGCACTTTCTGCATGGGGAGCTACATTTGCGAAATAGAAATCGGATGTTAATCGTTAACCCAGCCACCCCCTCCTTTCCACGCCCACCTCACCACACGCCCCCCGGCAACAACAATCGAAACATAACAAACAACACACACAGTCGCGGCAAAACGCAGACGCAAGTGAAACAAAAGCGAAGCGACAGCAACCGCAGTGCTTTTGCATACACGTATGCACAATGCACATTGCACTAGACCAAACAACACAATACAGCTGAGGTAAAAAATATATTACAAGGTTATTATTAGTAGTTGTATTTTTTAAGAACGTCCCTGACAAATTCATTATAAAACAGTTTACTAATGCGGGTTTGTAAAATAAATGATGCTGTCAACATATTAAAAATAGTATATAATTATATATTATTTTATAATTATATATTATAATTATATATTATTTTTAAAAATGTCGCTTTCAATGCTTAGACAAAGAGTAATTAAGCGCCATAAAACCTCGACTGAGAGACACTGCCCTGCAGCAAAGTATGCAGCATACATGAAGAGGGGGACATGGGCTTTTAAAAAATATATTATCTATAAATATCTTTAATGTTTTGGATAATAATAAATAAAACAATCTTTATTTACTATTACTTCCTGGCACTAAATTTACGCAAGTAATATAAAGATCATGTAATACTACTTTGCCAGGTTACACGATTTTAATCGTGGGATCAACATTTCCAAATAGATACTTTTTAAATATGTCCTTTTAAAGTTTCAATCCGCTCTTTTAGTATTTTTCAAAACCCCATTACTACTATTTTGTCCGCCGCTGTATAACCGTAACAGCTGCAAGTGTCATTTCTGTTGCTACAACAACAACGGCCGAAGCCGATGCGAAACAACAACAAACACACCACCAAAGGGACTGAGCGCATAGCGAACCGTTTTTATTTCATATGAAATACGGAGCCAGCGGCGAGCAAACGCACACAGTCGAAGCCGCGGGAAGAGGAATAGGAAAGAGCACAGAGGAATGAGCAACGAGGAGAGCGGAACCAAAAAGCAGGGCACAAGTGTTATTACTCAGTAATTGTAAAAATGTCAGCGCCGCAACAACAGAAATAAGCTAATACACAAACGAATTAGAGAACGTGCTTCGTGCCAACACACAAATGTGACTAATAACTCTTTGCCATTTGCATGGCCGGTATTAATAATGGTTTTATTTATGTTTTATTGCGTTTTCCTTGCTGCCCAGCTTCGAAAGGAATCGCCGCAGTCCACTCGCACACCAGACACTCTCCGGTTGTCTCTCTCTGGTGCCCAGATAGTTGCGAAGAGGAGAGAGCGAGGAAACAACAACAGCGCAGTTGGCTCTGAGGAAGCTGCTGCGCAGTTTGCGGAAAAGAGGAAGAGAAGGAGGAGGCAAAGGAGAACAAGAAAACTAGTTGTGAATTTTAGTAAAACAATTGAAATGGCAGCCATAGCAGCACTACCAACGGCGACGCTCCGGCGCAACAATAACAACAAAGGGGTAAGTCCCAACTGGAAGCCAGATATGTTAACTTGGCCTTTAAGCGGTCCGTGGAGGGTGGATTTTATAGCCTTGTGGCCAACAGACAAACACGCGCGTCATCCGAAGGCATATGCACAGGCAGACTTACGTAATTGTATGTATACATACATATGTATGTATGTACATATATATATTTGTAGATCTCTGCTAAAATATTCACAAACTGGCTTTGAGCAGTGGCGTCAAGGATTCCTGTAAAACAGGTGTTTCTTAATTTAAGTAGGCTCAAGGTTAAATAAGGACACCTTATTAAGTACAAAGGCTTTAAGCAGCTAACTACAGTAAATAATAGTAAGCTAATATTTTTATCTACCAATCAAGTCATAATATTTTCCTAAGATGTGGCAAAATTCATAGATTTTTTTTGAGGTCACAACAAAATAAGTATTCGAGGTAACCCTGGAAGTCCTTGTAAACTTAACACAAGTAATGACTAAAAGTATGCTGTAGATTATTAAACCTAAAGGAAACAGAAGGATTTGATACCTAAAATATTTCGATGCTCCTTAAACCTTTTTAAAGGATTTTAAGTTCATAGCGGATTCAGAGGGATTTTTTATTGATATCTGAAATTAATTGCCTAATTAATTAATTCAACTTATATCCCTAGGCCAAATCCCGTCGCAATGAGCGCAATATCCTGACATTTTACGAGAAGATTGCAGTTATCCGTTACTATGAGGAGACCAATATCTCAAGAAACAGCCTGGCCAAGATGTTCCACTGCTGCGCCACACAAATACGTCGCATTCTGGAGAAGAAGAAGGAACTTCTCCAACAACTGGCCACCTTGAGCGAAGCGGATGCCTCCATTATAATTGAGGAGATGACGCGCAAGCGCCGAAAGTTTGAAATGAGCGCCATTAGTTTCCTCCTTCACGAGTGGGTGGAACGGTGCCGCCAACTTCACCTAAATCTGAGCATTCGAAACCAGAAGCTGAAGGAAACCGCCCTAAGGATGGCTGCTGTTCTGAACCTGCCCTCTTTTAGACCCTCCTACCGTTGGCTGAACCGCTTCCGCGGAAAGTACAAGTACGAGGAGGACGACTTGGGCTACCAGGGCGAAGATCCCGTCTCGCAAGACCTGCCTGTCGAGGAGATCATTGTAGAGTTCAAGCAGGCCCTGCCCAACTTTATGCAACGCGAGCTGTCCGATCCGGCTGAAGTTTTCTCCAACAACAAAGGACTTCTGCCCAAACTACCCGACCTGGTGAATTTGTCCAGCGAGAACAGCCTGATGTCTGACCACCTCGAGGATGGCGATGACGAAGTCGTAGAGGTCACCTGTGAACCTAGCATGCTGGATTCACCGGCTAGCATAGCGGACGAAGAGGAAACCCCCACTGAAGAGCAGACCAATCCGGATGAGCAGATGATTGCCGGCACCAGCACCTTGCTCAACGGCGTCTTTCCTCATCTGGCCATCATCCACCAGTTCGCTCTGATGAACTCGGACATTAAAGCCTTGGAGTTGATCTCGCAGCTGGGCGTGCACATGCAGCAGCAGGCCGCTTCGGGAGCGTATCGCACACTCTCGCTGGCCACGAGCACTGAGTCCGGCGCAAATCCGGATATTGGCTCCCTTCCGGAACTGCCGCCGGGCAGCATCTATGCAGACATCGATGACATCGAGCTGATAGAGTAAGAGCACCAAATAACAAGTCTAATCCTAAGCTAGCCTTAACTTCAATGCCATAACATAGTCCGTTTATGTTTAGCCAGAAAAAGTAAGCATTTTAAGTTATTTTAAGTCTATCATCAACTGAGTTGAATTACAAATAAAATTAACGGAAAATAAAATTTCGGTGTATAACCATAAAAAATGAACAAATAATAATACCTTTAATCTTATTTTATGTGAGTTTTTTAAGAAATAACCTTGAAGGTAAATACAGAATCTACTCACCATTCGCTTGTCCGGAATAAGGATCATGTCCGAGCTGCACTCGGCTGATGCCAGTTGCGGCTTAACTTCCGTTTCCTCTTCTTCGCCCTCATCGGCATCCTGTTCCTCCTCTCCCATATCCATGGGACTGTTGAGGACAACGAGATCCTTGGGACACTTCCGCGACACCTTCGCATCATGCTCGACCAGGCCAATATCCGTGCGGGCGGCTAGGACGCGCTCACGCATCTCAGCGTGCAACTTCAACTCGGCGGGAGTGCGCTGCGGAATGATGCACTTGGTGTGCTCATCGTAAAGGTCGCAGAACTTTTTATACGGGTGGAGGAAGCGAGACTCCTCCGACTTCTGGTGGATGCGGCGCAGCTCATCCTCGATGGTTAGGACTTGAGAGATCGTGGAGTTTGGTGGCTTCTTCGGACAGACACGGTCGCGGGGCGGGCAGTTCTCCGCTTTCCATTCTGGCGTGGTGTCGTTGCCGAGGTAGGTGCGCACCTCGTACGGGTTCGTCGAGGGACTGCACTCGGCGTTCACTTCCACGAATTTTTTCAACATTTTTGCAAAAACACTTAAGATTTTGCAGAATCGGTGGGAATAAAACTAGAAATTTGGGAGTATCACGACGTGTTCGTTGTGTATGGTGTGGAGTATTTAAGTGAAAGTGTTCCGGATGACTTTGAAAGTTGAAAGAAAAGGCAACGTTTGGAATATTCAAACATTTTTTAAACTTAGATTCTTACAATAAAAAAAATAACATTAAAAATTTGTCAGGCTCTATCAATTCATTTCGAGAACTCCAGAGAGAAACACTAAATGTAACCAAAATAAATTGGACAAATGTTAAAAACGATTTCCTTTTAAAATTTAATTTAAAATTAAAATTTTGTAAATCCTCTTAAAGCTTATTCCAATTAAAAATGCCCGCGCAAATTTGCCTGTTCACAATAGATTAAATTACATACTGGCGCGTGAACGAAAACTCTGGCAACGCTGGTTGCTCGGGCAAACGTATTTTGAGATTCTACGATTATGGTCAGTCTCTTTCAGTAATCCAGTGATGAGTCCTCGAATTAGCCAGACTGTGAGAACAAATAAGCTTAAAAACGCTAAAAATTGAACAATTCATTTCTCAATACAATAAGTTACGCCAAATGCATTAGAGGTTTTGTATATCATAAGAAAAATATATATATATTTATATATATACAGTTTGCTTCGCAAACTGGTTGATTTGATTGTTACTTTATTAAAAACACGTTCAACATCGGAATTGGACATTAATTAACTTAATAAATATATATCTTATCTCTATAATAATTTAAACACGATGATTTGATCTATTTCGGATCTTAAAACAATCATTATTAACATAATAAAATCATATAATTTTTTGTTCATCCTGCAACATATGAACACAAAACGTGTCAATTATTCTTTTCATATGGAAAACCTTTAAAAACTGGTATAAAAATAAAATAAAATACGACATATTATGTAAGTAAGGCATCGAAAAGCAAAAAATTACGTTTATACATAACAAAAATAGCTATATTTGCAGCTTTCGCTTTCGGGTTTTGAAAACCAACAGTTCTAGCGTGGAAATAGCTAAACTCGCAAGGCTGAGCCTGCAAAGCCGATTTGGTCACACCACGCGCATTTTTGGCGGGAAGCATTCTGTGTTTTCATCGCATTTTCTTAGTTTGCATCGCATTTTCCCGCAAACAGCGTCACCAAAAACACATTTGCTTTCCAGCTGCGCCCAGATTAATTGTTTCGCTATATAAATTCAAAAGAACATAATGGCCAGACGCGACTACGCCCAGGATAGAGGTGAGTGGAAAATGTGCCTCGATTTCCGGCAAGAACTACAAAATCTTGTTTATTAACCGCGCAGAATCCATTAAAACCTTCCTGTCGGAGTTCTGCAAGTGCGACGATGATGGCAAGAAGGAGTTTGTATATGGCTCTCAGCTGGTCAAGCTGGCCCATCGGGAGCAGGTCCTCATCACCATCGATCTGGATGACCTGGCGGAGTTCAATGAGAGCCTCGCGGAGGCGGTGATGGACAATTGCCGGCGGTACGCGGCCATTTTTAGTGATGTGATCGCGGAGCTGCTGCCCAGCTACAAGCAGCAGGAGGTTCATGCCAAGGACGCTCTGGATGTGTACATTGAGCATCGTCTCATGATGGACGCCCGCACCAGGAATCCCATGGAGCAGCGCGACGAGCGGAACAGCTTCCCCTCGGAGCTGATGAAGCGATTGTAACTATTAATAAGGAAACTTTAAACAGCAACTATAACCTTAATCCTTCCAGCGAGGTTGGCTTCAAGCCTCAGTCCACGGAGAAGGCTCATTCCATACGCGAGGTGAAGGCCCAGCATATTGGAAAACTGGTCACCGTGCGCGGCATCGTCACCCGCTGCACCGAGGTAAAACCCATGATGGTGGTGGCCACGTACACGTGCGATCGCTGCGGCTCCGAGACCTATCAGCCGGTCAACTCGCTCTCCTTTACGCCAGTCCATGACTGCCCGTCGGACGACTGTCGAGTGAACAAGGCGGGCGGCAGGCTGTACCTGCAGACGCGCGGTTCCAAGTTCATCAAGTTCCAGGAGCTGAAGATGCAGGAGCATAGCGACCAGGTGCCCGTTGGCCACATTCCCCGCAGCATGACGGTGCTGTGCAGGGGCGAGGTGACCCGAATGGCCCAGCCAGGTGATCACATAGTTGTCTCGGGCGTGTTCCTGCCCCTAGTGCGCAGCGGCTTCCAGCAGATGCTACAGGGTCTGCTGTCTGAGACATTCCTGCAAGCCCATGTAAGTGAGACCCCTACATTCCAATATTATTTTTCGTGGTTTTCCATCATTCGAATTCCTTTCCCGCACAGCGTATCATTTGCATCAACAAAAACGATGAAATCTCTGACAAGGATGCCGAACTCACACCCGACGAGCTGGAGGAGCTGGCCCAGGACGACTTCTACGAGCGCCTGGCCACCAGCCTGGCCCCCGAAATCTACGGTCATTTGGACGTGAAGAAGGCCCTGCTTCTGCTGTTGGTTGGAGGCGTGGACAAGCGGCCAGATGGCATGAAGATTCGCGGTAACATTAACATCTGCTTGATGGGTGACCCCGGTGTGGCCAAGTCCCAGCTGCTGGGCTACATCAGCCGCCTGGCCATACGTTCGCAGTACACCACCGGTCGTGGATCCTCCGGAGTGGGCCTTACGGCGGCCGTAATGAAAGATCCCCTGACCGGCGAGATGACGCTTGAGGGTGGCGCCCTGGTACTGGCCGATCAGGGTGTGTGCTGCATCGACGAGTTCGACAAGATGGCGGACACGGATCGTACGGCCATTCACGAGGTGATGGAACAACAGACCATCTCGATAGCCAAGGCGGGCATCATGACCACACTGAATGCACGCGTCTCTATTTTGGCCGCTGCCAATCCCGCCTTCGGTCGCTACAATCCCCGACGCACCGTTGAGCAAAACATCCAGCTGCCGGCGGCCCTGCTCTCGCGTTTCGATCTTCTCTGGCTCATCCAGGACAAACCGGATCGCGACAACGATCTGCGGTTGGCCAAGCACATCACCTACGTGCACAGCCACAGCAAGCAGCCTCCGACGCGAGTCAAGGCGCTGGACATGAACCTCATGCGGCGCTACATCAATCTGTGCAAGCGTAAAAACCCCACCATTCCTGATGAACTCACCGATTACATTGTGGGCGCTTATGTGGAACTGCGACGGGAGGCTCGCAACCAGAAGGACATGACGTTTACCTCTGCCCGTAACTTGCTGGGTATCCTGCGTCTGTCCACCGCTTTGGCCCGGCTGCGTCTCTCGGACCGCGTGGAGAAGGACGATGTGGCCGAGGCTTTGCGTCTGCTGGAAATGTCCAAGGACTCGCTCAATCAGATCCACGAACACCAGAAAGGACAGTGAGTACTACCTAACTTCTCATATTTTATTTTGTGCTCACTCTTGTTTTTTTTTCAGTGTTCCCAACACTTCGGATCGCATATTTGCCATTGTACGCGAGCTGGCCGGCTCTGGCAAGGCGGTAAAGATCGCCGACATCATGGACCGGTGCACAACCAAGGGCTTCAAACCCGACCAGGTGGACAAATGCATCGACGACTACGAGGAGCTCAACGTTTGGCAGGTCAACATGGGACGCACGAAGATCACCTTCATGTAGAAGATTCATACCTTTTTACGTAGAAATTAGTGTATAAGATTTTGCAACTTTATCGTTAAAATTACGCCATTATTCTCACACATTACCACTTTACCATTGATCATTTTTATAAATAAATAATTATTAATATAACCCAGGGTCTATTAGATTCTTAAATTTTTGGGTGGACCATCGATAGTATTTTCAGTTTCTTTTCCAAATGGGCAAGCGGAGAAAGTGATATCGTTTTTATAAATACATTTTGTTGTTTCCTTTCTCTCTAAAAACATGTTAGGTTGCTCTGGTTAATATGACTTTATTGTTTTATATACTTTTAAAAGACATCGAAACAGCAGCAATTGCAGAACTTTAGGTGCATATAAAACTACAGATAAATAGCAAACAAGCATGTGGTCCTTGCCAATAAATTCGTTGTACATTCCTTTAAGGACCTCTCACACCACACTTTTCTTCACATGCACACACAGACAAACCTTGTCGGATTCTACACACAATAATTTGAGATTAATTGAAATATTTTGTGACATATACATATAAGATATATGCTTGTAGATATATATAGAGCAGGTTCTGTAGGATGTCCTCACTACATGCTCTTGTTGAAGCTCAAGGCGGCCCTGAGCTTGTTCCGGATGCGCGGCGAGTTCCAACGATTCCCGCCAGCCGATCCCAGACCAACGACAGAACGCAGCTCGTTGGGAGATATGCCCTCGTCCACATCGTCCGCCTCGGTCTTGATCTCCATCTTCTGGACAATGAGACGTACCAGATGGTGCTGCTGCTCCAGCATGCGGCTGATGTCGCGCAGCTTGCGCCGCTGGCGTTCCAGCTCGGCGTTTATGTAGTCGTCGTTGTTGTCAAAGGATATGGCGTCCATGGAGGCTGGAAGGGAATGAGTTGATTTTATTGCCCCCTTAAGAAGGATGTTATCTTATCCCATCTATACTCACAGTCCTCGGTAAACGGATTGGAGAACCATTTGCGTAAAATAAAGTCGCAGAGGCCGAGCTTGCACTTGGTCTCATTGGGATACTCGATGAGCTCCATCTTGTCCACACGCTGCAGCCAGACATGGGGTAGCTTGCGCTCCAGCTCCGTGTGGAGCACCACCTGCATGGCCAGGCGCTTGAGCTGGGCATTGCGCCGCACCGATTCAATGTCGCCGACGGCCAAACCGATGAGCAGGTTCATCAGGAGAATGGGCATAAGGATCATGAAGACGCCTGGAAAAAGGCAATAACATTATGATGGTAATGGTTTTATATTATGCCAGGAGCTTACTCAGAATCAAGAAGGAGGTCATGGGCACCTTCAGCTGGTCGCGATAGTAGGTGTTCACATAGGTGCCCACAAAGTCCAGCTCGCCCAGCATCATCGAGAAGGTTCGCAACAGGGACATGGGTATGTTGGAGAAGGACAAGTGGTTCGGTTGGGGGTCAATAATCTGCAAGAATCGAGTCCTTACATAATCGAATATATAATAACCACATTCCTGAACTCACCTTTGAGAGCAGAATGTAGAAAGCCAGGCCGAAGGCGATGATCAGTATGGAGAATACCATCAGCACCTTGATCAGCGTCTGCAGGATCTCCAGGAACATCACCACGTAGATGCCCACCTGGTCGAATCGCTGGAGGAACAACAGAAGCCGAAACCAGGACAAGAAGACAGCGATCGAGGCCGCCGAATAGTGGACCGTGTTTATAGCTCCGTCCGGCTTAAAGGCCGGCGTTACCATCACCAAAGCCGAGATGTACAGCACCCACGAGATGATATTGACCGTTTCCAAGATGTAGTGCAGCTTCTGCTGATAGATCTGTATCAGTTCCCGCATCGAATTGAGCAGGATGTAGACCACGATGACGATGGCGCAGAAAACGATGGCCGTTGTTCGGTTGATGCGCTCCTCGCAGGAATCCAAGCGGATCTGGGAGGCAACCGCCGGGTTCTGGGACAGATTCAGGGTCAGCTCGTCCCAGCTGAAGATGCAATTCGATTAAGCTTTAAAATATGTTATTACCAGGCCATAACTCACCCCATGTTGCAGTACTGGCTCATCGTCTTGTTATTATTTCCGGCCCTCAGCTCGATGTTGTTCATCATCAGCGAGGAGTAGATGGTCACGAAGACCAGGAATATCGAGTAGATCAACAGGTTGGCCAGGTGGAAGTACTTGCCGTACGAGTTCCACTTCATCTGCAGGTACTTCTGGCTGAGCGGATGGGCCAGCAACTCCACCCTGCCGTGGGTGACCATGGTCTGGTCGGGATTAGGGCGAATGAGAAAATTAAGAGTTAAGAGCTCACTGAGATTAAGGAGACATACACACATACACAACACATACAAGTTACAAAAGCCAGATACATTGAGTTGGTTGTTAGTGGGTTAGTTTTTAGCCTAGGGGACGAGACACAATTGCAGAGCTGCTCGGAGGTGAGATCTTTAAGAGAGTTCGGGGCACACTCACATTCACCACGGCCAGGGGCGCGGGTCGCCAGCGGGGGTCATTGAACTCTTCGCGCTTGGCCTCGATCTGTTCGGGTGTCTTTTGGTAGGGCCAAAACGAATATTTTATCTGGATGGTGGTCAACATTTTTTATTTGGTTAAATTTAAGTCTGTTTGCCATTCAAATTGTTGATGGTTTATGATGTGTCCTGTTGCTTGAAACTCAAGGATTAGTTTAGATTTGTGTACGTGAGAGTCTCACGGTGAGACATTGCGTTCTCTCTCAGAACTTGCTTTCAACTTCAGTCTGTGAGGAACTCAAAGGATGTTTCCCTACTTGGTCCTAACTAGGGGTAGCACCCCTTATCTTCCTTATTCCTAAGTAAAACAGTGACCAAGAACTATAGGTATATGTAAGGCAGAGCAATTATGCATTTTCACGACTCACATGTACGTGAGACGTTGTGCTTCTACCAAAGCATGCTTTAGGCTTGAGTTTGAGTACAAGTTCAAGGCTCTCTATCTCCTCTTCATCTGCCTTCAAAACAATGATATATCATAATATGCCCCACATTCCCCAAAAAAAGAATATACACTCCTTAATTTCCATAGCAAGCTCCAAGTCTCAGCAGTAATATCCAAATAAGAACCTCTTGTATCATAATCATAGGGAAAAGGGGGCGGAAAGAACAACACTGAAACAAGCATGCAACAGATCTGAAATGGGATCAATTCCAGGTTCCGCTTACATTCAATGCCGGCAACGGAATGGGATTCGTCGTCATTATCGACTCTCCGGTTTTCTCGTCAATCTTGGCAAACATAAAGGGGCATTGCAAGAATGCGAAAGAGTACTTGATCTGGTCAGGATATCGGTGGGGTAGGGGACGGAATAGAGAACGGTTAGCTTCGATGGAATGAGAGGCGAGATGGGGTTTCCCCTGAGGAGTCCCTTGGGAAACGGGCAACTTACGTAGAAGCTCTTCGAGTCCTTCTTGCAGTTGGCCTTCGTGATGCACTTGTCCTGCACCGCCTCGAATACCTTCGGCATGGATGCAATCAGCGCCAGAGTCACGCAGGGATGCTTGTCCGACCGCAGGGCCATCACCTCGTTGGCCCGCTCCTCATGTGTGACCATGGCCAGCGCCGCCTCCGGATACTTGTAGTAGATGGCATAGTCGATGGCGCTCATGTCCAGCACATTGTACACCAGCTTGCAGCCCATCGACATCAGCACAGAGATCGCGTGCGGCTTGTTCTCCATGGTGGCCAGGTGAAGGGCCGTGTTCTTCGGGGATTTCAGAATTGTTACCACATTGATTCTAGAGTTTTTAGGCCCCACTCACCCCATCTTTGTCCACCTGATCGAGCAGGTGCGAGTGCACAGAGTGCAGCAGCTCGATGGTCTCGGTGTATCCGGACATGGCCGCCAGCTGAAGAGGGTTCCGTCCGGTGTGGTCGCGATGCAGCAGGGCGCCACGATTCAGGAGCAGCTGCACCACCCGCGTGTGTCCCTGCTGGGAGGAGATGTGTAGCGGGGTCATACCGGCGCCATCGCTCTCGTTGATGATGAAGGAGCCCTTCTCCGAGTCCAGGAGCTGGCGCACCGTGTTGTACCGTCCATAGCGGGCGGCAAAGTGCAGCGGACTCTCGTTGTTGTTGTTCTTGAGATTGATGCAGGCGCCCAGCCGGATGAGGTTCTCCAGCGAGCGAATGTGCCCATCCCTGCTGGCGTAGTGCAGCGGCGAACAGCCCATGCTGTCCTTCTCGTTGAGCAGCAGCTGGAGCTGGGCGTGGGTCTGGCAATTAGCCACCTGCTCGGCAAAGTCTGTCAGCCGACCGCCGTTCATAATGACAAAATGCAGGACATTGCGGGCGGCAGCGTCCTTCACGCTAATGCAGGCTCCCAGGCGGATGAGCAGGTGCACTGGGACATTAGAGGAAGTAAAAGAAAGTTAAATGAAGTTTCTAGAATAAATTAAAGGGTCTTAAGAAGTAACCTGTCTTCCAGCCACTGCGCGAGGCGGCCAAGAGCAGGGGCGAGCGGTGCTCCTTGTCCAGGGCATTTATGTCCGCACCCTCGGCCACCAGATAGGACACAATGTCCGGGTGATCGAACATGGAGGCGCAGTGCAGCGGCGTCATCTTCTGCACGTCCGTGCAGCTCAAACAGATGCGCTTCTCCATGGGCTGCATCTCGAACATCAGCTTCACTATGTCAATGGCGCCCTGGAAATAAAAACAAATAGAAGGGGGAGCAAAATCAAAAATGGGAAATGGAAAATGGAAAGGCAAGCCGGATTCATTCACCCGTGGTGTGCGTTACGCAACATTCGGGGGTGCTTTGTTTTGCCAGCGGCAAAGTCACGTTCCTCTTGGTGTAATTTGCATAAGAATTTGTCAAATTACAGTCAGCCCAGACACGAGTCTCCGACTCCAGGACCCCGCATCTCCTTGGCGAGGCTTTAACGCTATTTTCCCTTGACTTACTGACCAAAAACGCTTTGTTTACACAGCTCCCCAGCCCCATTTCCCCTTGGAAATGCGAGAGTTGTTGAGCACTGAGCTGGCTGCCTGTCAGTTAACCTCAGCCAAGTGCAGCTTTTCACTTCACTCACCTGGGCGCAGGCCAGGTGCACTGGCGTTGAGAGATCATGTTGCTGGGTGGATATCTTGGCGCCGGACTTGAGGCACAGCTCCACCGCCTTGATGTCGCCGCCATGCACCGCCGAGTGGAGCGGCACATTGCCCTCGGAGTCGTAAAAGGATATCATCTCCTCGCGGGTGCAGCCGCGCTGTTCGCCCCACTGCAAGGTGCAAGGTAGATTAAGTAATTAGACGAGGGATTTGCAAGGATTTCATTTCCGCTGGGAACGTTTTGTTCCCTTAAAGATTATGTGTCCATTCTGGCACCTTAGTTACTATTTAATGTACTCTTAAATCAAAGTTTAAAAATTACAAACATTTTTTCTTTATAGAGTCAATGACCGACCTGTCTAACATGGGCCCAACATTTGATATTTTCCAGCATCTTCAACTTTTCAGCGAAAGGAAAAGTCTTTTTTCTTTTCTTTAGTCAACCTTACATCATGCCAAATATATATGTATTTTTAAGCCGTAGAGATAGAGTGAGAGAGGCCAGCAAGGCGAATGAACCATTACAAATTTGATACTTTTTCGAGATGTCGCTGTCACCGCGGCGTATACGCAATTTCAATCGCAGAGGAAGGGAAATAAAAATAAACTCAAACTCAAACTCTAAGCTAGAGTGCACGAAAGGTCAAGGGGGGCTGGGTTAAGTAAAAGAAATCAAGCAAAGCGGTCCGAAGTCCACAGTCCGAAGGGGATAACTTCCACAATGAGATCAAAGCCGGATGAGATGGCATAGTTATCGTCTGACTGAGCAATATCATGCAGCTAATATCTATACACTAAAAAATATATTAATGATAACTAAGAATAATTAAAATCTCGCAGTTTTATATAAATTTTAAGAGGTAAAAGAATTCTATGAAAATGAAATTTATAAATATGTATTTAGCTGATTTCAACCCATTTGGTATATTTTTACTACATCATTTGTAGATTTTTAGGTTAGTATAAAATTACTTTTGTATGAAACGTGGGGTTTTTTGTTAAAGCTCAATCATTGGGTTTCGAAATTTTAGCTCTGCTCCACGCAGAGCTTAAAAAAATAAACAATTCAAGAAAATAGGAAAATTGTTACGCATTTTTAGTTTGTATAATATTCAAGACTAGATTAATATTTAACACATTGCAAAATACTATTTAATTTATGATAACAATTGGAAAATAATAGTGGTAAAGATCTACTTATATGTATATAATAGAAAACGAAATCTTAATTCTTAATCGATGGAAAATACATATTTAATAATAAAATAACATCATTTTTGTTTGGTGTACACACACAACACAAATAATGAGTAAGGAAGACTTGCCTGAAAGAAGACCTCCATTGTCTTGGAGCTGGCATTCTTGGCCGCTTCGTGTATGGGATAATAACCATTGTTACAGGGCTTACGTGGACATGCATCGAACTCGGTTATCTGGAAGATACGACGAGTTACAGTAAACGGATGGCTATTTGAATAATTGACTAGGACTAAGACTAAGACTAATACTGATACTGATACTGATACTGAACTGATACTGATACAAGTGCTAGGAGGACACACACAAACACTTCTAGAGCGGGGTAAGGTGCCGTAGCATACTGTTTGGGGCAGGCAATCGAACATACAAACCTTTTCACCGTTTTTCTTGCCTATGATAAATTAATCTAGAGAGCGAACGTGTGTGTGGGTGTGTTGGAGGGATGTGTGAGAGTGAGTGTCTCGGGTGAAAATTGATTAATGATTACAAGCTGTGTGTGTACATGGTCCAATTGGCCATCAAAATGCAAATAAAATGCATGAATGAATACCCAAAAGCAAGTCGCTAAAAGATAAAGTGATTACATGGAACGATTGGGAAAGACTCACACCACTTACCAGGATGCGAGCGCACTCCTCGTGGTCATAGATGGCCGCCAGGTGGAGGGCGGTGCGCCCATGCTCCCCACCTTGCTGGATGTCGATCACGTTCCGGTACTGACCCATCACCCGCAGCGACTTGACCTTGTTTAGCTCGGTGGCCAGGTGCACCGGCGCCTGCTTCTTCTCGTTAAGCACTCCAGTGTCCACCGGACTGCAAGGATTGCCGGAAGGATGAGGAGGTTTTCCAGGAAAAGGGAAAGTAGCAATAACATTTGTAAAACATTTTGTTAAAGAGATGCAAGTTATCTCAATAGATGACTCACATGGACAGCAGGTAATCCAAAGCCTCGTAGGCATCGCTCTCCACCGCAATGTGGAGGGGCGTGTTGCCGGCATTATCCTTCGCATTAAAGTCTGTGTAAATCACTCTTAATAAGTCGGCCCATGGTTAATGGCTAATAATATCCTCGGCTTACCTCCGTTCTGGTCGCGAATATAGCGCAAAATATTAACTCGATTACGGGCAGCCGCCTGATGGGCCGCCGTTCGTCCTTTGCCGTCCTTTAAAGCGATGCGCGAGTTGTCCGCCATGAAGAGGCGCTTGAAGTCGTCCAGGTTCCCGGACTCGGCCGCCTGTTAATGGAGGGGAACAAAAAGGTGTCTTAGTTTGTAGCAACTTCAATTAAGTTCAAGAGAGTACAACAGTCCTGTTTACTTTCGCTGACACTGAAGGAAATGTATAAAACTAAACCTAGAATAAGGATGAATTTATTATGGGAAAATATAAGAAAACGTAAAAAGCCTCAAAATGTATTCCAATATCTGTTTTATAATATTTATCCCAAGCAATCCTTTTATGAAACTTAATTTTCCTTATAAAATATTTGACTTAACTCGCATTTAATTTAAACTTTTCTGCAATTTTCTTTACGTTTGGAATATGTCATAAGTCAAACAAACTCTACACTCTTATTTAGGCATTAATATTAATATTAATATTAATATTTATATTTTTCTGTACTTAAATGGGAATTCGAATTTAAATATTGTTTTGTTCAGTTCCTTATGCAAAGTATTTTGTTTTCTGTGCGAACTTTGCAGCGTAAATCCTTTGGGATAAGTGGCAGTGAAGGGACCAACTCTATGAACTCAACAAGGAGGTCAAGTTCCACTTATTTCCTCTGGAATTTTGTAGTTGCCTTTCTGAGAGCAAAACAGAGAACAGAACAAAACATTTGCCACTGCGAAACGTCAATAGATTCTTATCATTAACGTGTTCTGGCGACTCAGTAAGTGTATTGTTTTATATACGCTTCTGCAAACAGATAATACAATGGACACCCCTTTCCGAAGAATATAAAACAATCAATGTTTTGAACACCTTTCCTCGAACATTTTTCATTAAGAAAGTTTTTTCTAAAAGCTTCGAAACGAGAACGCGAACTTTCTGCTCGTGGAAGGTGGCTCGTGACTCGCTCTTGGCTAATTGAATGGATTTTACCTGGAGAAAGTCAACGATTTGTATTTTGGGCGCGGAGGACATTCGCAGGATGCGTGCCCACTTGTTGGGCAAGTTGATTGGCGCCATCACGGTGAGCTCCGCTCCGCGGGCACAGCCGCTGATCAGGTAGCGCAGCGGACTGGTGAGGTCCTCCCGCTTCGGGGTCTCCTTTTCCTTATCCTTATCCTTTTCCTTATTCTTTTCCTTTTCCCTGTCGCCCGCGGTCATCGTCGGACTTAATTACTCGAACATTTGTGTTTGCTCTGCGGATTAATTTATATTGCAATTGCACTTGTTATTACTATTGGCCGCAGTGCTGAGTGGTGGACATCTAGGGAAGTTTCGAGAGCTCCAGCTTGTGGGGATTCCCCATATGCACTTGTTTGTTGTGTGAGGCCAGCCTTGATTTGCGGCTATTGTGGTTTTTAATTCGGTTTGAAACTGAATCTATGTTGTATCGTTTTATTTAGGGCTTTTCTTCAGGAGTTGTGATCTGATTTATGGCTTTCAAGTGTTTATTCTTGTGGCTTTGACTTGATTTAGAGAAATTATGCTCTGTTTGCTAGACGTTACACAGTTATTTTTTAAATTAATGGACTCAGCGTTCGTAAGTTTTTATATATTCGCAACTCCTTGTAGATTATAATTAAAATTGCACTGCACCTTCTTGGGTTCTTGGGGATAAATAAATCTGGTTTGCAGCACTTTTGCGGGTATTAAAAATGTCCTCTTTGCGTTTTGTAAAATTTTAATTATTTAAAATCCCATTTGCTTGTAATTTTTATGTTTATTAGACTTTTTATTCATATGTTATTATTTTTGAGATCCTGTAACGTTGATATGCCTTTGTTTCTTTAATTGTAAATATATAATTGTAGGTATTTTTACAAGTTTCTCACGCATTTCCAAATACTAAAAAAAAAACGTATATTTTTGTTGTCACTTGTAAGTTAATTTGTTAAAATCTCCAGTCGTTTACTTTATCAAATTCTCTTCCAAAAAATATATTTTCTTAAAATGTTTTTATTTTATTTTCGGCTCTAAAAACTCTCGAATAAAACCAGCAGCCTTATCGCAATCATTGCTCGAAAGTTATAAGTATTTTCTGTCAGATTCTTTCACAAAGCGTTATTGAGTTATGTCACAAATTGAATTGGCTTGCCACTGATTTCTAGCCAAGTTAACTTGATTTTTGGTTAGAGCACTGGAGAGAGGGAAAGCCACTGTTTTAGCAAGTGAGGACCGCGCACGAGGAGCCGCTGAAAGACTGAAATCTCGGCCCGAGTTATCCCGCTTTTATAGCCAACCGGCAGCAGCTTCGTGTCGGGTCCTTTCAGCAGGACATGCTTCGTGAGTTTCGTTCAATTCGGCAGTCAATGTATGTTTCAATTTCAACTGCTTTCTAATGGGCTTCTAATTTGCAAGGGACTTGTTGCGCTCCAGGTCCTGAAGGTGTTAGGTGTTGGATGTACCAATTGGCACCTTAATTAATTTATAGTTCTATAGGTGTGTCCTTGAATAATATTTTTGAATTTATTTTTGTTTTTATATTGCTTATGCTGCAGCCTTGACAGAATCCTATAGATATTTCATAGATACACCGTTTATATTTTACAGATTTGGCTCATCTTAAATTTATTGATTCTATACAGGAGAAGGGTTTTATATTCTGAGCGACTATTTAGGTTCGCGAAGGTTCTTGAAACTCGTGGCCAAGATTGATTCAAAAAGCATTTATCACAGTTTTTGTCCTGGGACTTGGGTTCATCATTTTTCATCACTTTGGGGAATTACGGCCCGGCGACGTACCTGCATTTAACCCTCCTCCATAACATCCTGGATCGACTTACCCGCAATATCCTGTAGGGGCTGTCACGCAAAAGGCAGACCTCCGCCGGCGGCTCCGCGGGCAGGATGGCCTCCAGCGGAGTGTCCGCATCATCGCCATCGATTTCTATGCGCTTGGGACCGCCACTGCGCTCGATTATCATGGAGAATATCCAATACTGCAAATAAATACCAGTCATGTTCAGTTAGGGTATATCTCACGATATATTATTAAATTAAAAATACATTAAAAAATACATTTCAAATGCCTTAACTAGATCAATATGTTAGTAGCAATAAAGATGATTTCAAGAGAAGCCTCTGGAACTGGAAAAAATGTTTCAAGTGCATTGAATGTTTAAGAATTCTAGATGTTATAACAGGTTGTTCTAACGCAAGGTACTAAAGTTTTTAAAGGATCCTAACTACCCTCGAGCTGACTCTATTTGCTATCCATAAAAAACCCATAAAGAGCTTGGTATTTGTCCAACACTCACCTTGCTGTTCCGGCTATTGCTGCCGCTGCTGTTGCTCCTGGGCTTGGGAATTAGCTTCGGCTGGGCCTCCATCAGGTCCGGCGGCGACAGGGCACCGCACTGGCCACTGTAGACTCCGTTGTACAGCTTAGGCATCCTGGGAGGACGACTCGATCCGTTGCTGCTGCGGCTGCTGCTGCTCGCCTGCCGGGCGTCCGTAGCGGCTGCTGTGATCGTGAAGGGCCGCTGGTCGCGACTGTACATGGCGGCGGTTAGTATATTCGGTATTTCGCAACTTATCTCAAATTATTGTAATCGGGGGCTAATTAGATATTGATTGGACTAAACGGTTTTGCTATGCGTAAGCCGACAGCAAACCAATTTAGATAGCACCGCTTGACAGTCACATGATACGAGAGATAAGGATGACACCGAGGAGCACGATTTCCCTGGGACGATGACTGTGCCGCGCCGCAACTGAACCCTGACTGCAACTAGGGCTAACTGTGAAGTAACCCTTGGACAATTACACGCACTACATATATATTTAGACAAATGAGTATGCTATATATATCTAGGTGCTTGAGTGTGCGTAAGCTACCGAGTCAATGGCCGTTTGTCATCCTTCCATTTAGCCGTTGCCCGAGGGAATCCGCGCCGCGGCCCATTAACTGGAAGTGCCTAATTAATGGCTTGTTTATTTTCGCCAGTCACCCAGGACAAATTTGCATAATGCCAAGCCTCCTGGATTCCTGTTAACAAATCCCGACCTGTTCCCCGAAATGCAGCCTCATTTGTAAGAGAAATTTGTGGGCGTATTTTCGCTTTCGAATGAAATAACAGAGATATTGCAGTTATACTCTCTAAAATATATAGTCTTACAGTTCTTGGTGACTTGAAAGCACTTTAAGGGATGCGCAAAAGTATGCAATGTTCTATTTCGTTATACTTTGCTGTTCAGTAAAGAATAATTGTGGAGTATACTGTCGTGAGTTTGGTTAAGAATTTCCGGATCTATTTTATTTACAACACCCGAAACACTTGCTTCTTCACAATATAATTTGTTAAATATTAAACTTTATTTGCTTAAAGAAGGTTCTAGAAAGCTAAGGTTACATTTTTTAAACCTTTTTTATTGCTAAGCCTTTGCTATTCGTCCACGACTTACTCAATTTCCTCCAGCCTCATTTTGAACCGGAATCCCCAAGACTTGAATGCGAACTGCAACTTGTGTTAAGTTCCCAGGAAATTCCTAGCTGGGTTAGAAGGTCCTAATGAAATTACAAAGATATCCATCACGATTTCGGCCTCGATTTCGCACTGGCAGCTCAGTTCAGGGATTAATGAAATGAAAGGCCCTGCCCCCAAGGTGAGACAATGCCAAGGGGCTCTGATTATTTCCACGCGCAGGTGGATGAGTTGACGAAATTTGAGGCATTCGATTAGTGTAAGTGGTGCCTGCTGGTGGGCAAATATTATACCAAACATCGCCCGACTATTGGGCAAATAAATCCATTAATTGAGAGGTCATTTCACGGGGCTATAATGCATCCCTTATTTTGTCTTTCTTAGGAAAGTCTGGAAGTTTAAATAAAGCCAAGTACGAGTACTAATCCAAATTGGAGAATGCTTTAGTAAGGGAGAGGAAGCTACTTTATAATTCTGATTCAAGAGACCAACGTATGAATTAATATTCATTATATTAACAAGGGAAGAGCGTAGAGAGTTCCTCATGAAACGAAATTAAGAATCATAACTCCCTAATTCTATTGATTTTTAAGTTTTAAAGTTTAAAAATTTCAAATAAATTAATTTATTCAAATAATTTCTTTAAAATATAGAATATACCCCAGTCTCACCTTGGCTTTAATCACTCCTTTGTTTTCCTTTCTTCTCACTCGATCAGGGCGCCAAAGGTTTTCTAGGTGGGCAGCGGGCGATGTCGATGCACTTACATCCTTCAGTCGACTTTAAATTTGAAAAACTTGAACTTGATTTTAATCTCCGCCAAAACCAGAACGGAGCACACGGAGCAGGCACAACTGCGGCAGCAGCAGGAATTTTCCGAGAATATTCGCACTGAGTTTAACCGCATTTAAGGCTGCTTGCCATATGTTGCCCTGGCGATCCGTTCCTTCGCCGCGGAGGAAGCACTACAAGCACTGCGCGGGCAAGGACTCGCGACAAGGACCTCAACGGCGGCGCTCACAATTCGAGCTCAAGGGCTGATGGACAGGCACTTTAATTACAAAACCTAATTAGCACCTTTCAATATAAGTATAGTTTGCTCTTCGACACTATATATCCTTTGGCTCCTTTCCTGTTGAGGAATTTGCAATGTTGGGATAACCGTCAGCTCCGCTGGCTGGACACCGACTAAAACGTGGCAGCCAGTACCCCGAGTCCGTGGCAAAAACAGTTCACACTGGTTCGGGGTGGTCCTGATAACGACTGGCAGCCTTTCGTCACTTTGTCGCCTCGTTTCGCCGCCATTAACACATTAACCGTCCGGCAAAATGGCAAAATCGAACAGATATAGAGATACCATATGCACACATGGACATCCCAACCACAAGTCCACAAGTCCACATAGCCACCCACATGGTGAAATACTCAAAGTCAAGTGGCGCTGCGATAGTTCTGGATACTTTAAAGGGCTTCCAGGGGCCGGAAAATCGGAAAAAGTGATTTTCCAAACAGCCATAGCGTTTGCGATGTGCGGCTGAATAACTGAAGGGTGCAGAAGTTCTGTCTTCTTTTGAGGAAAGTCGAAAATGGGAGCTTCTTAATGATTAAAAGAGTTGATCAACTTAGGATATTCTTTAAGGTATTTAAGTCAGTTCTTTGAATGCCAGATGTTTCCTTGGGACATTTTCTAATTTACTTAATTGTAAATTGTTTTTCAAAGCTGTTTTAAGCTATTTAAATAAACTAAGTAAGTATAATTCAGAAGCAATAAAAATATTAAAAATATATGTGTGTTCTGTCTATTCCCCAGTATCCACTATAGCTTCCACCTCCGCACAAGCAGTAAAAATGGCCATTAGCAATTTTGTTTACCTCAGGACCCACACAGCAAGGGGGCTATGAAACAATAACGTAATTTATTGGAAAGTAGTTTTAAATGCGAATTGAAATGAAATTTAGCAAAGAACTCAAACAAATCAACTAGAAAACAAACTAAAAACACTTAAAAATAACACCTCACTTAATCGGAATGCCCATGAGCTTGGCGGGCAGGCTGGAAAAGGTCAACACCAGTCCCAGGACAATGGCCAATATGAGTACAGTCAAAATGACATATTTCCCTATGGCGGGCCAGAGAATGAGCTTGAAGGATTTCCAAGGATTTGTCAGGGGATTGAATGAGGTATCCGGCCGGCTAAAAGGTAGAACACAATAAATGCACTGCAACTAGAAATCATTTCAAGAATGGAAATCTTACTAGGGTGCTTCCAGAGCCATTGGCGGATCCTGCCCGAGTCCAGCCGGTCGGTTGGCAGCCTCCAAATCGTCGCACACTTCAATCTGCAGCTGAATCTTGCCCTACAAATACCAGAGGAACCTAAAATAGGCACCCGAAACCCGAAGCACCGGATGACCCTAACCATGACCATGATGCACTCACCGTCTTGACCTTTTCCCTCTCGGCTTGTGCGGGATAAGGATTACCCTCGAGGGGAAACCATCCGGAGATGACCTTGCGCTTGAACAGATTAATGCGCTGGCGTTTCTTAGGGAACGGCTTGCACAACCGGGCGCTGCTGTATGGAACGTGCAAGTTGGAGAGATTCAGCTCGAGGGCGGCCAGGTACTCGTCCCGGGTGATTACGTCCTTGTCCCAGACCTGCAGATAGATAATTGGCGGCCTCTTGAACTCGATCTCCTCCTGCAGCCCCTCCTTGCGCCGGACGACCATCTGCAAATTATAAAATTTATATATATATTTGCGAAACATAGAAACGGAAACCGGAGAGAGGCTGGGCGTATAATTAGTGCCGGATTGGTTACCGCCACCAATTAGGCAAGGTCAAGGCAGGACTCACCAGGTCCTCGTTGGGGGAGTACTGCATGCCGAAGACCATGCGCCAATTAAAGGCCGCATCGCCCGCAAATGAGCGGTAATGGATATCGGTAGATTGCTCCTTGTCCTCGTCCTCGCACCATCTGCAAAGCATCGCGAAAACGCGAAAACATCGGTAATTGCATATCGCTTACACGGATCCCGCGTGTAACCCACAGGGTAATGGAGCCCTCCCTTCTCCCTCCTCCCTCCTCCCTTTCTCCACCCTCCCGCTCCCAGCGCTCACCCAATCACGTATATGTCGCTCATTAGTTTCCCGAAAATGTTCCTGTCGCCCGTCTGGATGCCGGTCAGATTCTTGACCACGACACGCACCTCGAAATACGCAGGCGGCACCGGCGTTATGTCAATGGCGTTGGGCACATAGATGTTGGCCTCGAACAGCTCGATCCACATCTGCAGCTTACCCTGGACAGGGATAGGATTAAGGAGAGGTTAGATTTAGGTGTATATTGAACCTTTATATAATTCTATATTTAGAAGATATGATAAAATACAAGCTCATTGTTTAGAAAGACATTTCCCTCTAAGAAACCAAATGAAACTATTTTTAAGGAATAAATACAGACTAATACAAATTTAAATAACTTCATTTATATAAGGCATAAAGGAATTTCGGTTATTGTAATAAGAATACATTTAAAGCAAATTTATTCTGCTGCATTATATTCAACAAATAACACGCATTTTTTGTTAAATCGATTAAATAGTCATGTTCTTATCAAACACTGTATGGCTTAGTGCTTTTTTATGCTAGTTTCCAGCCTTGATAACGCTGGTCTAGACTGAATTTATCATAATTAATGACAGCTATTTATTTACGCCTATATATAGCAAAGCTAATCTGAATTAGTTCTGGCCATAAACTCATAATGTTGGGTAAGGTTAGGCACAAAAAGTCATATATATTATAGGAAACATGGAGATTTAAAAATTATAATAGAGGCTAAGAGGGAACTTTAACTTAATTATGTATGTTTGGTATTCCAATTAAATTCAGATATTTACCTGTTCAACGTTTGGATAATCATCGCGATAAAGGGATCTGGTCTCCACATGCTCAGGCACCAGGTTATAGCCCAGGGAAGGCAGCTTCTCCAGGTTTTTGAGCACCGCCAGGCTGAGGCGCTCCTGCAGTGCCTCATCTAAAAACACAGAGTACCTCTTAGCACAGATAAATGTCCAATTACAGCTAAATTAACTCACCTTTAGAGATCACCGTCTCATCCCCGAACAGGATGCCGTCCACTTCAACGAAATTACCGTAGTAATAGGGAGGCGGGATCCCCCGTTTCTTACAGATATTCAAGAGGATCTCCGAGGGCAAATTTTTATCACGCCAGTGGTTGTAGCCACTCTTGCTATACTCGTTGGGCAAGCCCACTGTGGCCCGATGCCGAGTCCTCCAGCGATCCTCTAAATCAATGATCGTATGACCAATGATCTCGTCCTTGATCTTGTCATGATCGTGAACAACGATTTTCAGCATGTGATCTCCGGGGAGTTCAGCCTCCAGCTCGAATAGACGCCCAAAAATCGGATTGCTGTGGTTGGGGCTGTAATTGGCCCGATCGGAGTACATCTTGCCACCCAGGTAGATCTTCACGTAGCAATCAGAGGAGCCTTTCAGATCTCGAGGCCGAATCTGGAGGCCCTGGACTATGTACACCCTTACGATTAGCTTCACCGTCTCCTGCAGTGCGCGTAGCGAGGCCTGGTCACGTTGATTAAGAGGATTGGCCATGGGGCGAATCATGTCGCCACCGGCTTCCGGATCCTCCAGCACCGAGCACTGACAAGGTGTCAGCTTACACTGCAGCTTCAACGTGGCGTACACATCCTCTCGCGGGGGAGCCTGCTTCTTGAACTTGACTCCGTGGACCAACGAGACGGCTATCGCCCAGTCCTGGAGGTAACCGAACTGGGATTGCTTCTCCAGCTCGTTGGGATAGATTACCAAGCTGTGCTTGTGCTCGTGGGTCATCTCCGCTGCACTCCAGTACATAGAGTTGTAGAACTTGGTCCACCATGTGTATTCCCGCGCATCGACCAACTCCGATTCGTCCAGTTCTCTTTCGCGCCTCAGCGCCTGCCGGTTGGCGTAGGCGGCCGTCCGTAGTCCCAAAGAGAGCAACAATCGCCTCCACCAACCGATGATTCTTGCTGGCGGGCCCTTCTCCACCCACTCCAACTCGGCTTCTTCCTCCGTCTCCTCATCCTCCTCATCCTCCTCCTCCTCGTCTGCGTCCGTGACCGTGACCGTGGTGGACGTAGCGCTGGAAACCGGCCTCCTGGCGGACACACACGTAATTGTCTTGTCGCGTTGAAGAAAACTCGTCGAGTTGGGAATGAGGGCAGCTCCCAAGGTGGACTCACTGCTGAAGCCGGAGAGCAGCACGTCGGTGGCTATGATGGGTGGCCAGTACTCCTGCTGGTCGGGCAGACTCTGGATGGGATGGTGCATCAAAGTTATAGGAATGGAAGAAGTCCTTAGACATTGACTTACCACGACACCCGAGGCGTAGGCCACCAGAAAATTGATGGTGTTCCGTACTCGAGCCATGGAGGGTCCACTGGTCAAGACCAGGTCGCCCATCATTACCCGGATCTTTCGCTTGCCCGCCGAACTCATACTGCTCTTGCTGTAATTCCGCAATCCCACAAAGAATACCTCCAGGCTGTCAGGGATTAGGGCTATAGTTTGGGTGTTCATTCTGGGACTTATCCCCGAACTCACATAAAATTCTGCATATTCGGTCTGATAGCCGCAGGAACTCCCGTGGCCAACAGTGGTTCTTTGCGGACGTCTTGCGTACTGGCCTCCTGGGATATTTCGATGAGCTCAGCCGATATCAGGACCTCGGCCTGAACGGAACCCTTCCTGGCGATTGGCACCCACTTAAGGGGAGGTGGAGTCAGGTGTTTCAGCTTCTGCAAGTTCTGCATCGGGTTTGTACACCACCAACGACTCCCTGTTTCCTCCCAGTTAGAGCCGGTGGCCTTATCCTCGCTGATGACACTGGCTGCCACGACGCCCTTACCCACGAGATCATCGGACACGATCTTTTCCGAGGTTAAGAACTCCAACGAGAGCAGGGGAGGATTCTTGACATAAAGATGGAGACCCCCGGGAAGAGAAATGGGTTTGAAAGTCATCACGCTATTCCAAATCGGAGTTAGCGTCCCAGGGGCTCTGTACGTTTCGCCGGCCTGCTCGGCAAACAGGATCCTCAGGTGGGAGTCGACGACGCTCTTCTTCTCGCCCCCCGGTCGTACCTTAGCCTGGTGTACGTAGACGTGACAGATGAAGTGCGTCTGCTCTGTGGTTGGCTGCCATAGCATGGGCTCGACACTGGTCCAATCCGACTTGACCGTCGCGAAAAAGTCCATTCTCTCTCGTTCAACAACGATGGAAAGGCATCCCGAAATGATGGCGGTGGTGCAACCACAATTGGGACAGGAGTGGATGCAATTGGAGGCCTTGAAGGGAAAGCTCCTCAGCCGCCAGGAGAGCGTCTCCTGCTGCTGCGGTAAGTCCCGCCGTTGCAGGTGCAGGAAGAGCTTGGCATTCAGGCGACATCTTCCCAGTTCTTTGCCTCCCGCACTGAGGGACAGAACCAACTCCGGCCACTCGTCCTGCAGGCGAGCCATATTGCACAAAGCCCCTATCTCAGCCACCAGGCGCTGCAGCTCATTGACCACATCCGCCATGGCGGCGGCCAGGTGCTCCAAGTAGCAGCTGCGCAATCGCTGCGTCAGCTGGTGGAGCTTCTGGGGCAGCTTGACGAAGTAGTCCAGCAGGTACAGCTGCCGATTGATGTCCCAGGTGGTTCGTTGCGGTTTCATTTCGTGGTCGAAGCGGTGCGCATTAAGACCATCCTTGATCCTGGCCAGAATATTGCCCACAATGGCCCTTAGGCACTTGGCCTGCTTCTCATCCTGCAGAGGATGCTTCAGCTGGAATATTTTGAATATGTCGAGCTCTGAGTGCTATTGAGACATTACAATATTACAATATGATTTAAGGCTCCCAGATGCATTTATCATTACCATGAAGTTGACCACATCCAGCATAAAGAAATCACTCTCGTACTTGGCTCGATTATCCGGTAAACGGACACGGAACACGCAGGATCGGAAGGGAGCACGCCGGCGGAAACTCTTCGAGTGCAAGGCGGTTAGGAAGCGACCCGAGGGCGTCCTTAGTTGTCCTTCCAGCACATTGGAGCTATGCTCGGCCAACCACGCCGAGATCTTGTACTCATTTTCCGAGGTCTGAATGTGATGACCCATCAGGGGGAGGAACTCCACCAGATATACTTCGTCGTGCCAGAAACGGGACTCATCCAGGCCAGCCAAAGTTCTCGAGGACAACGCATGACTGGGCTGGGCTACAGTCAGCATCTCGGAACGAATCTCCAAAAGCAGTCGACCCACATAGACCATCGGATTGATGGGGTCGTAGAGATGTATGTAGGTTGGTCCCAAAGACGGAATGCCTATTAAGAGAAGGAAAGACATAGGAGATCCAGATTTCAGGAAGGAGAATATTCCCGCACCTTTGAAGGCGATTTCCTCGAAGGACAACTCGTACTCGGCCACACACTTCCACTGCAAATTCTCGTGGGCTAAAATTAGGATGAGGAGTCGCTGGGCAACCGAGGGATACATCCAGGCGAAGAAAACCTCGTGGTTCCATACCGGCGTCGTCGTGCTCTTGGCCACCGGAGTTTTAGCCTTGAAAGGATAGAATCTGTACTTTAAGAACGAAAACATACGTCAATGACGACTGCCAGATACATTGAAGCCGGCGAACGATACTTGGATCATGTAGCTGCTCTGCCGGATGAAGTAGCCCCGGTAGAAGGCGATAAAGTAGCGGATGTTGCTCGGAGCCATTGAGGTAGCGTTCGTCATCAGATTTCTAAGGAGAGAAGTCTAGAGAGATTAGAAGGAAGAGCTCCATGGCCAGGGATTAGCACTTCTCAACGTCATCGAAGTCGTGGTCCACTGTGAACTTGTTCATCGTTTGGGTATCCTGTTTCTCCGGCCGCAGGGCGCTACTGACCACGGAACTGTGCTGGGATACGATAGCTATATCGAGTTGGAGGTAGCCGTGGCTGTTCAGGGCCGCTTCCTGGGTAGGACTGTCCCCGATGGGTGCCTCCAGGCGACCCCACTTCTTGAAGTAGCCATGATTGACCTGGTTCCATACGCTGTGCAGATCTACCATCAATTCGCTCACCACTACGTTCTTCTTGACGGTCATGTGCTTCTTCAGTTCGAAGAGGATAGTCAGCCGGAGCAGCTCGGCCAGAGTGCAGTGAAACTCGAAAACGAAGTACTATTGGTGGATTATATAGCTAGCAGCCCAGGAAGCATCTCTCCAACTCACACACCTCGTTGAAGAACGGGTTCTCCGTGTTGGGGTACGACCTGGTACTCCGTGTCATCTTGTCCAGGCTCATCCGCACGTAAAGATCTCCGGTAGACACGCCCACCTTTATGGCCTTGTGAATTGTGATGCAGACAAGAAAGTCCTGAGCAGCGCCGGCAAAACATTCCTCCATGTAGCTCATTCTCTGTCCAACTGGCCTGGTAATCAGGTCTGGGGGATAGTCATTTTCCAAGTCGGATCGAAATCGGAGTGGAAAACATGGGCAGCAGGTGGTTTTTGGAGCATTCCATGACCCAAAGCTCATGGCTTAGCTCGTTCGCTTTGAATCCAATTTGGAGAGTCAACAGCTTTTCAAAAGATATTTAGATAAATTAAGCAAACATAATGTAAAGGTTTTTTACGAATGATTTCCAATTAAAAAATATTAAACTCATTTCAATAAAAAATATGTAAATATATATATAATGAATATGTGAAGTAAATATTTTTCAAAACAGGTACAAAATAAACCCAGCAAAACGTTATGGGTTAAGGAAAGTTTTTAAAATAAACGGTATTTTCAACATTCTGGCAACACTACGCAGTAAGCTCAACTTTAAAGCTTCCAACTGAAGCTTTTGCCCGGCTGCCTTGTTGTTGGTGCTTGGCGAAGCGGAGTTACTTTGCTGCACTGTGGTATTAACAACCAATTTAGTTAAGAAAAATTAAAAGCTCGCGCAGATTAAAAGAATCAGCATGGAACTTCATACTCTGAGCAATTACTGCACTAAAATCGAACAGATAAGCATGTTGCTATTGAAACGATTGAGTCTGTTAATGAAAAACATATATATTTTGTATAAAGAATATACCATTTTATATTAAATACATACATATATTAATATTATTAACTTAATAAGAAGTAAACTTTTTTTTAGAGATGAACTCGTCAGGACCTCTTCGAATATTAGTTTCCTTAATTTGTCATTCATACATATAAAAATCGTTGAATCTATTTATCAAAATATTTCTAGCCTTACTTTATTTTAAAATATATTTAATGCATATTTCACCAGCAAAACTAGTTGTTAGCCCCACAGCGAGCCGACGAGCTTTCAGCTGCTGGCCGTGCGCATGTATGCTTGCAAGTGTTGGTGCGGCTGCTGCGCTGAACCTGCGAAGCTGAGCAGAAGTCGCCGGAAAAACAGTTGAAAAGCACGGTTCAAAGCAGGCGGTCGCATTCTCGCGTGTAAAGTGTGTTGTGTCGCCCAGTGTAAGCCAAGATTCGAGTTGGTATCGAGTACTGAGTACGCTGAGTAGTACTGGGTGCAGTTCGCGGTCGGTGCCTGGAATCGTTCTCTCTCCCGCTCTCACTCTTCTCAAGCCGTCGGTGCGTCTCTATTTGAGTCTCCAGCCTGCGTGTGCTGTGTGTGCGAGTGTGAGTGCTGCTGATTTTGTGTATAATTTTTTGCGCGCGCTCAATCAAAACAGAGCTGCTGTGCGTACCATATTCACTGTTATTAGTTCCTTGGCCAAAAAATAAGAAATTGAGCCCTAACCAACGAAAGCTTAAACTCCGAAAATACCGAAATCATAAAACCTCCAATTCAAATATTCCGGAATCATTGCAGGGTCGTAACTCTTCGACGTGCCCCGTAAATAAATTATTAAGAGCTCGCTCCGCAGCGTGCCCATATTTTACAGGTAAGTTTTTGCGCATTTGTCAAATAAGAAGAGAAAAAGAAAGTACAAGAAAAGCAGGGCAACAAAATACGCCAAGCAAATGCTACTGTTCCCAGGAAAAAGCATCCACCCACCACCACCCACCGCTGCCTACGCCCTTGGGCATCTCGTTCAGCCCATCAGCCCTTCATCCGGGGCCCAGCCCTCGACCATCTTCATCGTTTTTGTTGATACGCACACGCTTTTTGCGCCGTCCTCCCCATCCCTTCCCGTATTTGGCTCCTTTTTGGCGCCCCACCTCCTGCTTCCTGGGATGCTGATTGCTGATGCCCGCCCCAGTCCGCTCCTGGATTCCCTTTTGCCCTCCTGATTTGCGGTACCGTTGCCTTCTGCGGCCGCTGCCCTCGCATCTGTGCCACTTTTCAATTGCGCGGCATTTCTTTGCGTTTATCACTTGTTCCCAACCTCACCTTTCCTTCACGTTTGACAGTGTAAAAAAATCTACAAATCCCTTTCAAATGTTGGTGATTTGATTAGGTATATAGGGCAAGAACTGTGGATATTTAAATAGTTTATTAATAATTAATTGGAAACCAAACATTAAGCATTAAAATTGAGCAAATCACAAAAATATATTTTTTAATTAAAAGCAGGAATATAAGGATAATATTTAGTTTTCATAATTTTCTTCCTATCTGATCCGGCTTTGAGTTATGCCAATAAAGAATACTCCCCAAATTATAAAAGAATTTTTTTTGAATAATATGTTTTTTTAGATTATTTGAGAAATACTGTAAATACTCACAAATTTCTAAGAAAATAGGATTGTCATTCGAAAACCTTACAAATATTAAAGATTTATAAAATTAGAATTAGAATTTAAGTTACGGGGAAAAAGTCGATTTATCTTTGTTCGAAAAAACTCAACTAAACCCTGAGTAAATACAAACTTCATCTTTTTAATTTGTAAATTTTTTTAAATAATTTTTTTTTATAAAAACGAACACAGAAAAACTTGCTAAAGAAAAAAAAAATTTTATTTATTCTTGGCGATTATTTCCAATACATATTAAATGATTACATATTTATATTACATTATATTTTAAACTTAATGCTTTTTAAGATTCGATGTGATCGATTTGCAATTCGACCAAATTATTCAAACTGCAAGGGTGTACCATAAATAGGTATAATTTCTAACGTAAAATAGGAACTGATATTTATAATAATAATTTCTTAAATATTTTCCCTTGTGTAAGGCTGCAGTGAAAGGTTCCCTTTTGCAATTTGCTCTTTTTCTGTCTCACGTTTTTTTCCATTTCTTTTCTTTTTTCCTGTGTGTGTAAATTTTTGTGCAATTTCTTTGGCTCCACCGCCATTCGCTTTTTGATCTTGAAAACATGCTGACTCCGGGTTCTCCAACCCGTTGCCCTTCCCCGCCAGCGACTCCCCCTCCATTCGCCTCCATTCCGGCGAACAACCTGTCCGCTCATTGAGAGCCGAACGAGTTTGTCAGGAAAACCAATAAAGCAAGTAGAATTGTTTATTGGAAACGAGCGGAGAAACGAGAGAAATAAGAGAGGCCGCCAGTGCAAAGCCCAACAAATCTCGCATTTGATGGTCCACTAAATGGGGGAATGGGGCTATGAGGCTGATTATGCTTACTTTCCAGAACTGCAGACTCACTTTTATTTAGTTTATTCTCTCGTGAAATCACCAATTAAATTATTCGAAATTGCTGTGCTCTGCACGGAAATGAGCAAAATTATATAAACATTACGTGACCATAAACTCATGTTTGATGGTTATCTTTTAATAATAACTTCGCATAAATATTATCTTAAGATAAATTTATTTATGCTTTTCATATTTAAAATATCTTTAAAGAATTAATTACGCATATTAATCAGAGGTATTAAACGAACTCCAGCAAATACGGTTTGTGGACGATTTCCCTTGATTTTTCGGGTAAAAGGACAGCTAGTATTGTTGACAGTTTCATAAATGTTTAAACTAAAAGTTGTGCCAAACCAAACTATACAGTTTTCCTCTGGAATTGCAAGGAAATTAAATATTTATGGCTTGGTGAAATGCGCCACAATCAACAAGGGAGTTCGTTTAAAAAAGCCAAAGGAAACAAAACAAATGCTTAAATGAATTTGTGATGAGCCAAGAAACGAATTTCAATGTTTTTTAAATTATGTCAATTTTAAAGAAAAAGAGAAAACTAATGTAATTGCCTGTGATATAATAAAACATTAATGGGAAGTCATGGTACTATGCTATATTACTCTACCCTGAAAAGGTGTTTGCTTCTATAAATATTAAATAAAAAATTGTTTTCCATTTCTTGGAATTTATTCAAATGATGATCTTCGTAACCGTAAGTCCTAGTTCTAAAGAACCTATAAGTTTTCTGCAGCTTTTACTGCTTCTTTTCTTGGTATCATCCCACTCACATCTCGATTGCTTGGGGGTTTGGCGAAGCACCTGCCAATTGAGATTGAATAATTGGCTTGCTTCTGGCTCCCCTATCTTCAGGCCAACTCAATAAACGGAAAACTAAAAGGCTCACAAATCTTAGAGACGAAGTACTAAGCAGGTGCTGAGATAAGGAGTTATTTACTTCAAACAAAATCGAGGGGAAGTGGTTGGCTTTTCACAGGTGCTCCCGAAACTTTGCACTAACATTTTGAGGAGGGTTTTCTTTTGAAGCGAGTCGCAGGCGTGACAAAACGATTCACAGCAGTCGGAAAACCGTTAACTGTATTTGCCAAGCCAACCCGTTTTGGCAAACAGAACTTGGTCTAAAGAGTTGCCCAAACTTTCCATTGGGAAATCGCCGGCGCAGTAAGGTGAGCTGAACTGAGTTGTGCTTGGCTCAGGCTAATGCACAGCCGAAAGGCAATAACTCAATTGGCAAATATCCGCAGCAGTCGCAGAACCATGAAGCCTGACTCTCCGAAATGTACAACATAATTCAATTAGTGGTATAAAAGGTCTACAAAGCACACAAATAAAAGTCTGTCGAAACGTCCGCCCCATAAACACTCAGCCAAACGTCCAATTAATTAAACAAGAAATTAAAACTTACCTGAACTTTATGGTATATAAATCATACTTTTAAATTTCAGCGAACCGTTTTCATTGAATAGAAAATACCAAACCATTTGCTTAGCTTATATCCTGCAAAATAAATTAGGCAGCTAATACCTTTTATGAAAACCCCCGAAAAATCAGCATAATCCCCCCTGCATTTTTCTCCGAGTGCAAATCGAGGTGACGCCTCGGCGAGCATGAAATTCGCCAAAGGCCAATGGATTTATCATATATGTAGAGCAGAGCAAACCCCTTCGTTTGGGGGATATATAGACGCTGGATTGCTTTGTCGCTGGTAGCCCCGAAACTCGAAGTTAAATGGCTTTTTTACAGCCGCTCCAAGGTGAACAGGTCACCCTGAACAGGGCCGAACTGGACGCAGTCTGTGTATCTGTATCGGAGGCAGCGACTCCACCAAAATGTATCTGCATCGAGTTACGACGTGTTGCGCATGCGTTGTCTCTGCATATTTTATGGTAATTCGAACTTGATCCACTCGCCGCCTTGGACTTTCACACACAGGTCCGCCACCTTCGGGATAGGAGTTAGAGTTCCTCGATGGTCCGGTGGAATTTCCCACAGCCAACTTGGATTACATGGCCTTTCTGTTTGTGGCTCGAATTACAGCCGCCCAAGTTCACTGCCTCCACTGGTCGCTCGGTCAGTCGGTGGCAATTAAAATCAAGCCAGCAATTCTTCGTCCCGGCAACACTCCATTCCAGCATTAGATCTCCGCCAGATTGCCTCAAATTGCCTGCACTTTCAGCGGAAGCACATGCATTTTTCGCGTGGCAGTCCCACTGTCTCCTGTCCCCGTCCCCTGTCCCCTGTGATTTGCCGCAATTGTCGACCATCTGGCTGACCACCTTTCCTGGGACACCTAATGGCCCGGCCCCAACTGCTGTGGCTTTCTTCCACTCCAATCGATTCGGATGTCGACTCTGTTGTCATTGTCTCAATGCAACAATAGTCGGTTCGAGCTGAAGTCCCTAACGTTTCTATTGCCAATGCTAGTTGTCATTGATTTAAGTTAATTAAAAGGCTCTGCCAGTTGTGGGGCTGAGTTTCGAATGGGGGAAACTAAGCGTGGACGTACAACTAATCCGGGATTTACAAAGACTTAAGCACTGTTGAGATACACTTACGTTGGGAAAACCATTGATTTGAACAGTTTGTACAGATTAGAAAGGAAAAACAGTTGAGTTGAAGTTTGAATTAGTCTATGAAAGGAGTACTAAATAAAGAAGGAAGCAAATAGTTAAACACAGTCTGTAAGCTGCTGTTGGACAGTCAGCGGATCTTGGCCATCCGGAAGATGATTAAGAATAAATTTAGTAACAACTTGCTTACACTTTTTTTACCCAGCAGATTGTGCAGTTACTCAATAACTATTATCCACTTTAAACTTTCCCAGATGTTTTGAAGAAAATCCACATTTCGGAGAGCCACCTCTTACTCTGGCTTGTTATGCCATGATAAGAGTTCACCTCTAATCTGATGCCTCTCCTAATTCATAATCACCCCTCAAGCCCCGTGGCAATTTTCCCATTTAATTCCCCTGTCCCATTTTCATTTCCCATGCCCAGCAGGTGCCCCCAGACATAAATATTATATATTTCCCCGACTCTTTCGCTCCACACATGATTAATGAATCGAAACTACAATAACTGCACGCATTGTCCGCGAAGCGGATTGTAAAAATGTTTACTTTCGCAAGCCATGAAAATCTCCAGACGGCGAAAAACAGATCGTGATGATTGCGCAATTGGAAATGCGTAACTTTGGTTTCTGGGCCTAATTGAGGCAAGGGAGACACGAAGCGGTGCCAGCAATTAACGCGGCAACCACTTTAATCGCCGATCGCCCACTGAACGCGGACTCGGAAGCCCCAATCTGGGAAATACATAATGTATTTATTTGTGTTTAACTGTTTGTAATTGAACGACATGTCTACGTGGATTGGTCAGCGCCATAAGTTCATTTTGACGTCTTACTGCATGCCTTTTATTTGACTCTTTTTTTTTCGAAAAGAAAACAAAAAGTGAAAGTCCAAATATGCAAGGCGACGTGCTGCTGCTTCTGCTGCTGCAACAATGCATATTAATTTCTGGGGGCTCTTTTCCATTTTGTTTTTGGAGATTGCGATGGCACGCCTCTGGATTTTTTGGAATTTTCTCTGGTGCGAGTTTGGCATATGCATAGCGATTAACACCCAAGAGCGACTTGGACAACTCACCCCTCATCTTGGCCATTGGCCATCTGCACATGTGCGGCCCAGAGGGTCGGGCTTAGGCCGCCTCCCGTTTGGAATATAATTTTTTATCCGTGATGCAATTGTAGACGAGTTTCGAGAGACACTGGGCACAGCAGGTGGCTGTATTTATGGAGCCCACAGTTGCACTGAAAGTGGGTCTAGTTTGCTTATTTGGTTAAGTTTTATTTGCCATCAAATCGGAGCTGGCTAGCAGGGATTGCATAAGTTAACGCCCGAAAAGTTGGTATAAGCGGAATACCCTTTACTTGGCGATTACTTTTGTGTGGACTTTTTAAAACTTCATGAGTTGTAACTTTCATTTTGCACTGGTAGTTAGAGATTAGGTGTTATTTTTAAACATTCATATGTTACCTATGACAACTTTTGAAGCCTTAACTTAGGTTTTCTTATTACCCTTATTTATTTGTATATATTAATTTTATTTATATTAATTGTTATATATTAACCAAGCAGTTTTAAGGTCTGGAAAATACTTGTAGCTGTTGAGGGTTCCCACTGTTCATCAATTAATATATATATATATTAATTTTAATGCTATAATAAAAACACTCACGCTCATGCAGCTTAACTTTTAGCCCAACTTCTCAGGCTTCTTTTAGGAACATTTATCAAAAGATTTCTATCGCAGGAAAGTACAAAAGAACACTCAATCTGAAACATAAATCTAAATAGTGACTGGAAATCTAGCCAGGCGAACTTAACCCTTTTGCGCTGGCACATTCTGTTCTCACATTCCCGGGAAAAAAAGGCCTGCCAGGAAGTAGTGGGTCTCCGTTATTAGATAAGTTACGCCGCCGCCGCCGCCTCGGGGAGCAGGGCCCTAAAATTGCGAACATCACCCAGAAACTTCCAACATAAATTTAGCTGGGACTGGGACCCGTACTGCACTCATATTCATACTCACATTCACATTCACACTCAGACTCTCGCTGCGATATTTCATCGTTGCAGCAACTTTGTGTGTGCACTTCTTTTGCACTCCCATGCGTGTAGATACTTTTTACTCTTTCGGACTGAAACTGAAATGAACCGAGCCGAGCGAAATACTTGCCCCACAGCCCGGCGAGTGAGTGAGTGAGCTTGCAAAATATCGAATGAGAAGCATTGATTGCATTGCATATTTCGACTATTGCAATTGCCAAATGCAAAATGCCGAAATTTATTGGAGTTTTTCGTGAAAATTACTCCTATCTTTTCGTGTGTGTTTTGTGTTTCGGGAGGAAGTGGCCAAAGGTTATGAATGTGAAAGTTGAGCCCGGCTGGAAGGAAAAGCAAATGGCGCTGCCAAGCGCATTGAACTTGGCCCCCAAGGGGCCAAAAGAAAGTTAAGTAACCAGCGAAGAGAGATCATAAAGCCGCAGTCGCGTGTGGATGCAACTGTCACTGCTGCCATGTATCCGCCAGATACTCGTACTTATTTCATTTAAATGTATGAAAACTGAGCACCTCTCTCTTACTCACTTAGTGCCGCAATTTGCGCCCCGTGACTCGAGGTGGGAATTATCTAAACGGGAGGCACCTTAATCCACCGGGATCGCCGGCATCTGCTCGTTATCCGCCCACGCGGCTAAGGGTTACGAGGGCGTCTCTGCTCTCTGGTATCCCCGCAACTTTAATGGAAATTTATTTGCATCTGTTATGAATTGAAGTGACAGCGGGCGTTGGTTATGTCTGCTCCATGTACCGAGGACTATGTACTCTGTGCACACTCTGTTTTTGTCTCTCAAATGCAGGAAATTGTCGCTCCAACGCAACACACAGGGCGTATGTGTAATCTCGCCGCAACACAATGGCATGTGAACTCTCAATTGAAAAGCCCGAAAAAAAGGGAATTACATAGCTACTGCCGCTTTAATGGAACAATTGAAGTTGAGTTGTTTTTATTTAAAGCTAGAACGCTAAAGAGGAAGTGGGGATGAGTGATTTCTAAACTAATTAAGTGAATTTATAGTTAATGGAGGTTTATAAAATATGAATAAATAAAGAAACTGCTTGGGAAATCCCTACAAATGTAATTACAACCAGAGCTTTTTTTAATATAATACATTACTTGGTTTTTTAATATTTAAAGCTAAGTAGAGTTAATTTATCATAAGCTTTAAGCCTAAGTTGTAAGAAATATACATTAAAAATGCCATCAATTCAATGAATTCTCTGTCAGTTTTAATTAAAATGCAGACAAAATACAATGTATACACCCTCACTCCCAGTTGAAGTTGTAAAATAAGAACAAGGCACCATCCTACCACCATTCTGGCCAACTGATTTATATGCATAGGTTATATAACTTGACTCCCATTATTAATCCAAACTTTTGTATTTTCCAACCAACAACTTTGATTCGACTTTCTGCCTCTTTCTCGGTCTTTGTTTGTCTTTGTCGAAGCGCCTCATTATGCTACGCAAACAGAGGGACAGCAGAGAGGCAATTTAAGGCATTTCATTATTTTATTGATGGAAAGTGAAAAAAACCAGTAACAATAATAACGATAATAAAAATAGTGGGAAAGAAGAAGTCACACAAACAGACACAAAGCGAATCATTTGCCAGCTCATTATGGGCCAAATAAATGTAAGTGTGTCAACCTCGTTCAGGCTCCGAAATTCAGACGGACAGCTGCAGATACATAGATTCATATACACACAGACGGAGATAGAGATGTGGATACATTAACCGTCTTGCAGGCATAACTGGAGCAATGAGCAATAATAAACCAAAAGCCGAGACACATTGAACAAATTCTGGTTCTGAGCGTTTCACTTTTCAGCAGAAGCACAAACCAAAGCAGCCAAGAGAGAATGAATAATTAAAACGAACAAAAAATTAATAAAGAAATGAAGTGGGCTGCCCGAGGGCGGCGTGGGGTCGCTACTCAATTAAGTAAATATATATTTATATATATATATGAGTAGGTATATGCAAAGTTTCATTTCTTTGTCCACAATGTCGGTAATTGGCCCCAAATACTCTCATTCCTACTCGTTCTGCTATTTACCTTAAACTAGGTCAGTGTCTGAAACGTTATTCCGCGACTCGTTCGCGTTCTTGACAAAAATTTGAAGCGAAAGCAAAAATATTTGGGTGGGTCAAATAATTACCCTACTCACTATTCCACTTGAAACCCAGGAGAAGCTCTTTGATTATGAGTAATTTCTTGTGAATTTTCTATTATTTCAATTTCTGGAATTATCGCAACAGAGAAGAAGTGAAATCTTTGAAAACGTTGGGTAGATTTCGTCGAAATGATTATAACTTTATAATTTTAATGGCATGCCAAGGTGTGGGTTTTATCAACGAAATCGAATCAAATTTCCATAGATCTCCCTTGAAAACCTTCTTTGAGCAAAAGTTCAACAGAATTTTTGGCATTTTCTAATTTACCTATCTCTCTCTCAGCAAATTGAAGTTTTGACATTTTCCCTATTTTCATTAAAAGTTGTCAAACCCATTTGCATATCAGCAAGCCGCCGTCGCCGCCTTCCATGCTTTCGTAATAAAATCTAGAGCTAAACTTTTGAAAATTTCCTCAACCCGCTGCAGCGGAAAAAAATTCACAAAAATGTATCGCATAACTCTGCTAAATGGCCAGACGTGTCTGGGTATCTCTTGGCCGGTTAGCCAGTTGGCTATTTGGCTGGTTCGTTTGGTGACAGTCTGACTACCAGTTTGGCACAGTGAGAAATATGCAATTACTTTTATTTTGGGTAAATATTAGGTAGATCTTTGAAATTATATAAATTATTTAATAGATAAGTAAATTACTTGATAAAATTATCACAAGAAATAAGATGAAAGTGCGAAGTACACAAGGAACCTTGGTTAAAAGTACTATTACATCGCTTTCTTTGCACTATACTTACCAACGTTGTCCAGCTGCCATAAAGGTGGTATTCAGACAGAGTGTTGTTTGGAATAAAGTTATTCTGGATCGCAATCTGTTGAGGAAAAGCTCACACCTCTGTGAAATAAATAACTTCTAAATCCTAATGATGACTTACTTTAACTCGAATAAAATCCCAATTTAAAGCCACATTTTATAGTATTTTTCGCAGTACATTTACCAGTGCGCTCTCGTAACACGAGTTGGTGGCTTGGGATTGGGGCGTTGGCATCTGCGCCTCGCTTATGGCACACAGCTTGGTCCAGTGCACATGGCCCAAACGGAGCTGTCAGGTGTTAAATTGGCAAGCCATCAAACGGCAGCAAACATGGCAACAAACATTGCCCGCGAGGCGAGGAGGAGAAGACCATTGACCTAAAAAAGCAGAGTCAGCGCGGAGTCAGAGCCCAGACAAAGGCGGCCTCCTCTTCAACTCTAAGACCTCCGAGTCTCTGAGGCTCTGACTTCTTTTCTCGACTCGTGCTCGAGCCCACTAATTATGTCAAATTAACGCACTTCATGTGATTATATAAGCAAAGTGGCCAAATAGCAACAACTATTTGAAATAAAGTTGTATGACTTTACAAAAGTGAAAAAATTTATCGGGCAAAAACTCACTTTATTTGACACTCAATTAGCGTGAGAGACGGACAGAGCCTGTGTTGGCAAGATTCAATTAATTAAGCCATCCCTGGGTTTAATTTTGGCAAAAAGTCCTTTCAGGCAAAATTCCTCCTCTAAATTCCGGGCCGCCTTTGCCTTTATTCAAATTTGCCACTCCACAGAGCTAACAAAGTTATTTGCGCCCGGCTTCGTTCCCCTTGTATTTGCATTAATTAAGCAAAAATTTTATAAATAAATTGATTGTGTGGCTCGTGCGGCAACAAAGGCGATATCAAAAGCATCAAAAACAACACACTGAAATGTCAATATTGCGCTATATTTTTGCTCAATTAATGGACTTTAATTCCAGTTGGATAAGTTCGGGTTTAAGGCCTTTTTATCTTTGCGTTTTATTGGGGACACAAATTTAGCAATCAGGGGAGACAAAGAAAAAAGCTTGTTGACAAACCTTTTTATTCAGGGGGCAGAGACAGGCAGAGTTGCCTAAAGTTTAAATCAGTTAAATTTGCTTTTTAATTGATTGGAAAAATATGATAAACCGCAAAAATGGGTGGTAATTAATAAAAAGGGTCGCTCAGAGGAAAAAGTTATATAAATACATGATTAATTAGTGCAATTAAACATGTAGTTTTGTTTAATAATTAAAACCCCTCAGGCAAAAACTTGGCAATAAGGCAGGGTAGTTAATTTAATAATGGTTTTTAATATATTTTATTTTCTCAAAAGCATAATTGCAAAATTCCTTTTTATTTTAATTTCCTTTGAGTCTTACTTATATTAAATATATTCTATATTATTTTCTGCTATGTTTGCATAAACAGGGATTATCTTATCTAAACGAATATCTTAAATAAATCAATATTTTCATTTGTTGTGCTTTATTTCCATCGAAATGATGTTGTATTAAAGATATATTTTTAGGTGATTTTATCAAAGAGTTTTACAACTGAACCCGGGGCAAATACACATCAATATGTATCCTAAAATCCTGCATTTAAACTCAATTTGAACAAGAACTTCAAACATGAAATAGTTTTCATAAAGCTTAAATATTAATAAAGAATAATTTCAGATAATTCCTTCATCCGGTCAACGGCATTCTACCCAGCTTCCCAAGCCGATTTAGGCATTAACATTCCACTCAGAGCTCCCATTTAACATATATAAGCATTTGGTATATGTATCCAAGTAGTTCCCACACGAGGCATCCCAGTCATAAAATCATTTTAATCCGCCGGCTCCCATATGCATTGGGCCACCCACCCACCTGCATTTAAGTACTGTTTGGAGAGAGAGGTGACCCAATTGAGGCTTATTACTCCGTAATTTAATTACCCAGCCGGGCCAAGTGTGGCGGGGAAGTGGCCATAAAGACGTACCAACGAGAGAACACAGAATTTCTCACGCTTTGACAGATAGAAAAGTGGCTTCTGTGGTTTTCTCCGGCACTTTTGGTTTCGAGCGTGATGAGTTTTTCCCCGATTGCTTGTAGTAGCATTTCTCATCCAGAGCCAGCCAGCAAATCAAATCGGAATCGGAATGGGAATCGAAGGGGGGAGGGTGGCGGAGAGTAAGGGAAATAGAAAGCATTGGCAATACATGAAATTTCTAAATTCTTGGCAAGCCAGCGAACGTGACAAGTGTGAAACAGAAACCCAAAGGGGACAACATCTCGCATCGAAGGCGAACGGAAGAGTTATGGCCAAGGGTTTTGACAACCTTTGCAGTGTCGGCTCTCAGCTCTCAGCATTTTCCTCTGAACACCCTGAGCTCTGCCTTTTTTCCGCCACTTTATTATTGTTTTTTCTTTTTTTTTTAATTAATACAAGTTGCGACTTTCTTTAACCCATTTGGACGGCGCTCATAGAGAGATGCTGTCTGCAAGAAAATGACTTTTGGTCCCACAATTGAGCCCCGCTCGAATTTCCTTTTTGCAAGAAAATACTTTAATCACCTCTGCCGAAACCAGCAAAAAAAAAGTGCATTGTTGTGTTCGAGAGAGCAGCTCCCTAGACTTCCACTTGCCCAGAAAACAAAACTTTCTACAGCAAAAAATATGCTGTACGAGCATGTGCAAGCATTTAATTACGCAAATACAATAAACAAGAGCCCGAGTGCAAGTCAGCTTCGAGGCCCATAAATTTGTAATTTATTTTGCGGTTTTACTGTGTTGTTTTTTCTGCATTTGTTTGCTGCATATTTAATTACATATAGAAAAACATTAAAGCAAAATGGAGAGATCAGTACACAAAGGAAAATCAATTGTAAGTGTAACTAATTAATAGTAAAATACAATATACAAGTTTGTAGTCTACAGTATTTAAATACATATACAGCTGTACTGCAAATATCCTCCTTCAGTGTCAACTTTCCTAAGAAGGAATATAAAATCTCCCGTGTAAAAGCTCAGCTTTCCTGGAAAAACCTAATTCGTACATATTTGCTTTACATTATTCAGTAATGTTTTCCCAATCTGCTATTTGTGTGTTTTGCCAGCGAAGCTGTGCAGCCATATATGAAATTCCTGCTATACCTAAAGCAGATCTTCAGACTTAATATTTGAGTTTGATGAAATGCTGATGCTGAGCTGGCTGAAATGCTGCCAATATCCTCCGTGCGCCCCTTGAAAGTTAATTACAAGATTTGGCCCAAACACGCGTGGGTGTGTCCTCTGTGTGTGTTAGCCACGAAGCCCTATATGTGTGTGTGCTAATGGCAAGCTTTTGAATTTTGTACGGGGCTCATGGCATCCGAAACGAGCGTCGAGAGACGAGAAACGAGAAACCAGTAGTGGCGGCGGTGGCTTAGTGGGTGGCAGTTAGAAGCTTTTCCACTCGGGCGGAGAATTAATTAAAGCTCCGATTTGCACTGCAGCATAAAAGATAGATAAAGGTAAAAGTTGAAACCGTTACCGATAAAATCACAGCTGGGCACCGATTAGGTAAATATTTACAAGGTAAATGTAGATTCGGAAAGTGAGAACAACCCATCCGTTGTCAATTGTTGGCAATGCACAAATATTTACGCTTTTATTATGGCCCAAAGCTCTGTTGATTTCGATAATTACCAAGCAATCCGGTATTTTAATATGCAAATCTGGGACCTGAAATTGGAATGCAAATAAGAAATAAAGATTCTCAGCTGCTAAATCTGTAAGCCGGACAAATGACTTCCAAACAATACTTCTAAGCCCCTGCCAATTATGGATTCAATGTCACAGCCATTAGCCACTATATGCACATCCGTTAAACAGCCATTTGCATGGCTTTATCAGCAGAAATTTTAAACTAATTTAAAGGCAGAACGTCAAGTACAGAGCGTCGGAGAAACAATGGAAAAGCAATTAAAAATTTTTGATAAACTTTTGCCGAGTTAAAGGATAGAGTTGCTTGAAAGGGGTGCTAAAAAAGAGGGGAAAGAGTGTGGGGGCTTTGGGGGTTTCAGCGCCCACAGAAGCCCGGCTTATGTGTATGTGTGTATTTGTGGGCCCCTTGAGCGTTTCGCATTCAAGTACCACATGCACTCAGTGTTCCCTTTGTGTGTGTGGAAGTGTGTTAACAGCTGAGGTTGAAATTATGTTTTAGTATTTTAAATTATTTTCACTGAAGTGGTTTATTAATAAAATTATGAATGCTACATTTTCAATTAGTATTTAAGACTTTTTAAGACTTCATGATTTTTTTTTTTTTTTGTACTTTAAATTCAGATTAAAATATTTAATATTTTTAAACTACTTGTTTTTATATTAAAACGAATACAATCTATTTTTACAATGAGTTAACCCAAAGCCATTAAGGTTCAATCTATAAAAGTGGATTACTTACACACATTATTAAAGAAGAATGAAAGTACATTTACAATACTTATTTTTTACAAAAATTAATTTTTAAGTGGAAAAAAAGAATGTAAAAGACACCAAAAATAATGTTTATCATTATGTAGTCACAAAAACAAATATTAAATGGCTCTTAAGACGTTCTAACCAATTATTAACGTTTTACATTCCAAGCCAGGTAATTAATCCACATCCCTCCCCGTTAAAGCCATATCATAGCAATTCAATTAGTCTATGCATATCGTGGCTTTATATATCTTCAGAGCTATTTTTGTGCCCCCAGCTGTGGTGGTAGTGTGTGTCTGTGTGCGTACACAATTACATTTCGGCCAAAACATCATTAGGGCCTCAGCGGGAGCGGATGAAGGCAGGCTTTTACCGGGCTCAAAGGGACCAGAAAAAGAATGAGAACAAAAAAGTTGGCAAGGAAAATGTTTGCCAGTATTTTTTCTATTTTTTTTTTCAGTCGCGACTTGGCAACAGCCTCCCAATAGAGAGAGAGAGAGAGACACAGAGGAGCAGAAAGAGAGGGCTTAGCTCCGCTGCCGAGTGCTCTACTTTTCAAACTTCAATAGCTCGTGACATTGTTTGTGTGCCTGTGTGTGTATATTTACCCAAATAACTACATACACATACGCATTTAGAACTTGGCCAACAACAACAGACTCTGAAAAGAAAAGTGGAAAAACGGGGGGAAAAGCTGCTGCTGCTGCTGCTGCTGCTGCTAATGAGAAAGTTAACGCGTTGCTGGAGATGCTGGGAATTGAGATTCTCGCCGAGACTCAATGAATTAATGAATGAATGAAAGCCTGTAATTTGACTTGAGCAATTTCTAGCATCGCTCTAGGTATTAATGTATCTTGTATCTCTGATGAAGCAGCCAGGTATTTGGATTTACGTATCTACCAGTTGAGCAACTTGGCTTGAAGATATCATTATCGTAGTTGGAATAATTGTTTGATGTTTATTATATGTTGTTTTGGCTGTTTGAACTGGAACTTATAACCAGTTTATAACAAAATATATCTTGTAGAGTCTGGTAAAAGCAGGGAATTTATTGAGGGAATTAATTAATGCTTAAAATTTTTAGGAATAAAAAACATTTCTCATACAATAGGTCTTCTTAAAGATTTATTTTCTATAAAATTCAAGTTAAAGTTTATTTTATATAAACTATAATGTTTATTTAAATGTCAAACTAATTACTTAAAAAACCTCTTGTAGTGGCTGGTAGATTCTATACATAATGCTCAAGAAAATATAACAAATCTTAAGATCTGCAAAAATTAATTGTTTAATATATTTTCTTTTCAAAAAAAAAAACAAAAAAAAAGGTAGTATCATACTCAAGTAAATATCAACTACTTACACTTGAGGTACTAATAAAAACCCTAAACTAAAATCAACAAAACTGTAATTTAACTAAGTATTAAGTATAATCCATTGGTAAGATTTAAAGATATTAAAAATGATTGACATTTATAAACTCTATACCAAAATGTTCCGATATTTGTTAGGGTATTCAAGTACCACAACGAACATTTCCTGCCGAAGTCATTCACTAATTTTTAACGGCCCCTTCACATGTTAATTTGTTAGGCACGAGGCACGTACGTACAAACTTGGCCGATAACAAATGCAACATGGCTAGAAATACTTTTCTTGTTTATTTACGCTTCTTGGTATTTTCGTTTTTACCCCTTTTTTGTGACACTTTCTTTACGCGTGTGTGCCCAGCCGGGTGTGTTTATGGCACTTAACGTGAAATTAGGTAAATTAAGTAAAATTATTTTAATTCAATTAGAAACTAACTGTGGAATTTCTCTTTCGCCGTTGCAGTTCGAGAGGAGCTCCCTGTGAGGAAAACAGCCGCAAGATTTCGAAAACAACGAAAATGGTCTTTGACTGCGGAGTCTGGTGTGCAAAGTATTTGCTTTGCATATTCAATTTCATATTTTTCGTAAGTACCAACGTGAACCTGTGATAGATAGGTGCGTTTCCTCCCGTTGAAGCCATCAAGTCCCATCCTCATCCATGCCATTCCGTCACATCACATTCCATGCAAAGTCAATCAAGCAAATCTCCGCGCAGGCGCTGCTGCTTTTTTCCCGCATTTTCATCGCTTGGCAGCGGTTCATTGACTCCATACTATAGTCATCATCATCATCATCATCATCATCGTGAGCGTCAGCGTCAGTGTGTTGATTGCCAACCTCATCATCGGCATTTTCGAATGCAATCAACATGGGCAGGCAACATAAACATCATAATAATAACAATCATCAACTGCGTTTGCATGTCCAGGGGGGTCTTGTGTTTTATGCTTCATGTTTTATATTGCACTTGCCGGAAAATATTTTGCCTATAAAATATTTTGTCAGCTTAAGGAGCCCTTGAATGATTTCATTTAAATTTATTTGTGTTAATAAGGAACTATATTGATTTGAAAATAATTAAACGTTTTCTAGGAAAGAATCATAAACAAATGCTGTATTCAAAATATATGAATATTTTTCTAGCTACAATTACACATATACTTAATATTTGTTTATAAATACTCTATTTTATCATCAAGTAAAGTACGAATTGAGGGGTTTTAATCAATTTCAAAAAAAATCCTACAAGCTGAAAGTTTACCATATAAATAAAATTTTTTTAATATAAAATTAAACCACTAAATTAGAAACACAAGTTAAAAAGAAAATACTATAAGACTATTTATAGTAAGTTAAGAAAGTTAAATCTGCTTCCTAGGAGTTGAAAAGTTAATAGTTGCTTTAAAAATAATTGATAAGAAAATATAATTTCAAAATTTGATTACCAACTAGTATTTTAAATTGTAGAAAATGTGCCCTTTCAATTAAATTTAAAAAAAACACCAAATTTATTCCCAAAGCACACTTTATTTTATCCAAGTGCATAAACGCATAACTACATTTACCTGTACCCGTAAACACACACATATTTACACAACTGTTTTCGATGTCTTTCGCAGGTGCTAGGCACACTTATATTCGGAGTCGGACTATGGCTGGCCGTGGACAAGCACTCGCTGATTGCTCTCCTCAAGCTGGTCGAGAGCGAGCGCATTGAGGTAAGACGAACTAGCTCCCAATCCCAGACCAAAAACCCCGCCCAACTCCGGGTGAAAGTGTTGCCGCAGAGGCACACACCCCCAGCTGAGACCCTGACAAACCGAAAACCACTGCACTCTATCCAATTATAACTCAATTTATACTGTACGAAATTCATTGATATAGAAATCAAGAGCTATATAGGAAAAAACCACCCCACAAATATAGATCACCCTCACGTGCAGGTCCTCCTTCAATAATTGTCGGTACTGGAACTGCGATTATTCAAAAAATATAATTATAGAATAAACTGGTTGTTCAGGGGTGAAATAAAAAATGAAAGCCCTAATCAAAGTGCACACGATGCATTGTGTGTGTTGACAAACTGGTCAACAATGGGGGATGGCTTTTAATGGTTTCTGTAACTGTAATTGGGTTGGAATACTTACTAGTAGCAGATCCACCCTCTCTTGGAGTATCAAGTAGGGAATTTGGAAATAGTAGAAGCTATTAGATGCAAGCCAATATGTGTAGGTATTTCAAGAGGAATATTTCTGTGGAGTTTTTTGATTAATTAACCCTTTTGTATACTTAATTTCAAGCACTAATCAATCAAGAATTTCTATTTTTGATATATTTTACAGACAAAGAGTCAAAGGCAGAAAAAAATTTTCTATAATTTATACCTTGTTTAAAATCACTTTTAAATTACCAAACTTTGCTCTAAATTTAATGAATATATTGTAAATACTTTTCTAAGATCTCTTTGAATCTTATTTCTAAAAAAACCAAAAGAACTTGTGACCATTAACTTTTGTTCAAACTTAATTGTATAAAAACCCTTTAACTTTATGATGCCAAGAAAAAAACGCTAGAAACTTGCACAAAAATGTACAAATCGTTTTTTAAAGCGGTGCCCTTAGCTCATGCAGTCACAAAGTTTTTGCAACTGTGACAAATTCCATCAAAAGTTGCATGTCCAAAGTTTTTTGTGTGTGGAAAACCCTTTTGCTATCTAACTCAACCCCAGAGAGTTTTGCGCTTTGGCAAAACAAATGAAAAGTGCATGTCCCCACACACGGAGGTACTAATTGCGGGGTCACCCAGGATAGACATGGAAGCAGAAGCTAATTGTACGGGCTAAGTAGGAACTACATACCAGAGTGTATGTCAATGAACTGATGACTCTCTGTCCAAGAGTCCAACTCACTCATTTAGCTGAGATCTTTCAAAATCTGCCTACGCCAATTGCGGGGGCTAAATATGCGTATAATTGAATTATTCTTCGAATGAGGAAAGCTACGTAAATTTCGTTTGGTTAGTTCAAAGTTTAATTACGTATACGCAGTGAAGACATCATCCGCAATTACGTAGACCATTTATTTTACTTATTTCCTTTGTATTTGTATTTGTAGCAATTTACACAGCCGCAGGTCATAGAGCAACTGGCCTATGTTCTCCTCGTCATCGGAGCCGTGATGTTCTTCATGAGCTTCCTGGGCTATCTGGGGGCCATGCGCGAGTCTCGCTGTCTGCTGTCGACGGTAAGTGAATAATATTGAATTGAATGCAATGGAAATATTTTTACAGATTTCTTGGGGCGTTTACTTAAGGAATTTATCAGTTCCTTAGGTTTTTAAAATCATTTTATGTACTTAAGAGAACTTTAAGACATTCTCAGTTAGTATTAAATACGTCAGAGGCTTAGAATTACTTAATTTACCAGAAAATCCCTTTGAATATTTTGAAATGTATGATAAATCTGTGATCTGTGAACTACGGAGACTTCCTTATTTAGTATTGAATATGTCAATGGCTTACAGGTACTTAATTTAAATGGAAATTCCGGAGAGTGTTGTAAAATCTGTGATTTTTCTCTTGCAATATCCAGCAACTACTTCGCCTGACCCAAAACGCAATGTCGCAAATTTGCATTCCCCCCCTTGCAATCAATGAGCCCAATCAGAGCTCTCAGCTTTACGGTCTTGCATCATCGATACATTGTAAATGAAAGATGCCCAGTTACTCCGGGGACCGAGATTCGATTCGAGTTTGGCCGATTGCCAGGCATTTTCAGCTGCAGCCGTTTTTGTTTGCATGCAGCCGAAACTTTTCCGTTTGCTGAAGAGGATTTCTTCTACAGTTTGACTTTGACTTTTGGCTGGAAAGCCATTGGAAGATACACCAGAGAAAGTTGCATACAGCTACGTATAGGTAAATTATCAGATATGTTTGTACATAGATACAGGTATGCCTGAACGATTGGTTTCCACAGGGAGCGACGCGACCCTCATGACAAGCCCTTCTCTTGGCCTGTGAGTTGAATGGTAATTTCCCCCGCTTGGAAGAATAGTTTACATTTACAAGTGTTCGGGGGGACTTTCCGTGGCAGAGAGTACGCACTCAGGTGATTGCAGTAATTAATAAACATTTTATCGCATTTACCTGCATTATTTACACTCGCCGGTTGACTGAGTGGTCGCACCCACCTTTCTGGGCTTGGCTTGGCTTAGCTTGGGCCAGTTTAATTGCAGCGACAAAGCAGGTGAATTTTCAATTTATGTTACCAAGGGAGCCGAGAGCTGACTTAACCATGACAGAGGCAGGCGAATTGCGCATGCGCACCGTTGCCGAACACGCGACCTGCATGCGACCCTCTTGGGCGCAATTTGCACTTAAATTAGCCAAGGCCAGGCCATTTGGTTAACGCATCCCAAGGCCGCCCAGGCCCAGCTCAGCTCACAGCATGGCTAATGTGTCTTAGCATTGATTTTTTTACTATGTGTATTTATTTTAGCCAAGTCAAAAGCTAAGAGATTGCAAATAGCCGTCGCACTTAAACGCTTTCAAATCGCTTCACTTGGCAGGCAAACAAAAAAACGAAAACAAAAAAATAAGTGAAGCTGAGCGACTCAGTGAGCTTGCACATGTGTATCTGACAGATACATGGGCAGCCAGCCAGCTACCACCAACGCCCACGCTGGCTCAGATTAAATGCCGCCAGGCGTAACAGCCGCAACAACGGGCTACTAAAACCGAGCATATCAGGCCAACGCATCTACATCCACAGCGAGAAACCAAGTTGTGACTTTTATTAGTCCAGAATGTAGTAGTTCTTGAATGGTTTTTCTGCTTTTTCTGTCAGTGCATTTCTTGGCTAGCCAACCAAGAGTAGAATAAAAAGCCGCAAGAGCTTTTTACGAAACATGCAACAAAACATTGAGGAATGACCTTCAGCATTTTGCGTTGCATGCTGCGACCTCCCCCACTCCCCAACGCCCATCTGCCCATCCATATCCGAGTATCTGTATCTATCCGTGGAATTCCGTGGGCATGTGTGTGCGGGCCAAAACTCACCACCAGCGACAAATGCTGCACATTTAGCTCAGGGTCAAATGGCTAGATTTTTCTGCATGGCTCGCCAAGGGGCCCCTGATTTGGGTCAACCGAGCACCCAAGCATTCCAAAACGAGGAAAACCAAGAAGACTGTATTAATTAATGACTTCTTATATAATTAAAAAAAAAAACATCTATTTAATTATAACTACCTTTCCAGTACGGAACCTTTTTGATCCTGCTTCTGGTGGCCGAGATTGTGGCCGGCGGACTGGCCGCTTTTTACAAGGACAAGGTGCGGGCCGAGAGCAAAAACTTCCTGCAGACCACCATTACCAGCTACTCGCTGGGCGAGAACGTGGACGCCACCTCGCTGATGTGGAACCAGCTGATGGGCAACTTTGGTTGCTGCGGCATTACCGATTACCGCGATTTTGAGGCCTCGCCAGCGTGGGTAAGCGGCAAGGGTAACCGCACCATTCCCGACGCCTGCTGCATCCTCAAGGACGTGGCCAAGCTGGTGCCGCGCGATGAGGACTGCACAACCAATCCCAGCGACAGCAACAGTTTCTACAAGAAGGTGTGTAGCTTACAGATAGATTTCCCCTAAGGCTTTGCCCGAATTTTGACCTTTTTCCAGGGCTGCTACGAGGTCTTCACCGAGTGGCTGATTGGACAACGGGAGCTGATCATCGGCGTCATTGTGGTGGGCATTGTCCATCTGGTCCTCATTATCTTGGCCTTTGCCCTGTGCAAGGCCTTTGCCAAATACAACGACATGCGCCTGTAAGTCGAAGGAGATGTTGTTTCGAGAGTTAGCAAAGTAAACGCCTAGAGGAGCGAAGAGCCAAAACAGCAGGACAGTGACAGCGAGCGAGAGTGACGTGACAGTGAAGAGCGACGATCCCTCCTAGAATCCCCCAGAAAGATATACAACAACACCCTACCGAACACCGCGACGTGCTCAACAACAACAACAACAATGGAAACCACTTACTCTGCATTTGCCGCATGGATCGGGTCAGACAGTTACACTTTCACACAGATAACATTTTAATACAAGCTCTACTCTAACGATAAGCTAAGATCATAGCCAGCATAATCCATTTACCGATAATATTCAAGAATATCTCTTAAAGAACAAGTGTTGCTCAAAACGGAGACGGACGTCAAAGGACAGAGGAGTTGATGATGAACGTAGTAGAGGTTTTAAGACGAAAAACTTACTTGGAATATTTATTTGTAAATCTGTTTTGATAGCAGTTTTAGTTGTTAAGTAGTAAACGGCAATATGCGTAAATATTGCAACTATTTTTCTTAGTCTTTTAAACATTTTTGTTATGCGAAAGAAAAACCACTCAAAAACATCACAGAAGAGAAAACATAAAAATAAGATAACAAATTTTGAGATCGAGGGAACGACGAACCATGAAATCAATTTTGAAAGATGACTTTTTAGAAGGCATACGTTTGTGTGCCGCATGGAGCACTACGAAAGCATAAATACAAGCACTCATACATACGTATATACAAGAAAATATTGAAAGAAATGGCATTGACATTGTACTAGTATGTGTATTAGTTGGTAAGTCTCTAACCTTAAGTTGTAACTTTAGTTGTTTTTGCTATGGCTATCTTTCGAGTTTTTAACTACATATGCCGGCCAGCACGCACCGTGGCGTGTTCCGGCTCTTTTGTTAAAAATGAATGTTGTACATTTTTGAATTCTATATATACATATATAACTCTATTATTAATGCATATTATATACACGTATGTCTGTAGTTTAATTAATGTACTTTTTGGAAACAGCGCGCAATGAAAATCGCAGTCGATATCGAAAGCATAAAAAGCATTAAAAACACAAAACACAACACAAACAAAAAACTATACAAAAAATACCCCATGAACGCGAGGCAAAATGCAATTTAAAAATGTACATTTCTGAACGTGAATGAAAAGTAATTGAAATAAAGAAAAATTAAATCGAACTCGATGGTGGTTTTAAAAATTGGTTAAATTAAATGGTTATTTAACACCAGGTTGGTGTTAGGTAATGCTTCAGTGAGTGGTACCGGCTAATAGGGAAAGATTTGGTAAGACGAATTGAGATGAAAAGAAAAAAAACTAAGACTTAAATTGGCAAATCAAAGCTTTCAAATACAATAAACTATTCAAACAATATTTCTTTTTAATTTGGAAAACTTGTGTGTCTTAATTTTCATTAGCTAATAAATCTTCATATTTCTAGGGCGGTCAAAAGGCAGCAGAAAGCGGATGCTTAATAAATTTTTTCTCTGCCGACTCTACGATCTGCTCTCTCTAAGCAAGACAACTGTTGTCCCTTTCTAGCTAACAAACTCTTGATTTTATGAAGAGTACAGCTCTATCTGAGTAATAATTTTGCTATTTAGCTAACTTGCGCTGTATTCTCTCTTAGCGGGACAACTGCTATCCCTTTTTAGCTAACGGACAGTTTAATTTATGAAGAGTATAGCTCTCTCTGAGAAATGCTGCTGCTCTCCCTGTCTAAATAACAAACGACTGGCCCATACAATATACCAATGACGTCACGCATCGTTGGTCTACTGCTTTCTGGTCGCCTGGTACTCGATTCAGGGACGGCGAAGAATTTGCACTATGATTTGATCCCAATCACTCCCATTTTTAGTACAAATTTATCACATGCCTGATATCATGTAACAGGCGCTCAGAAGGCAACAGAAAGCGGATGCTGAACCAATTTTTGTATGCCGTAACTGTGATCTGCTCTCTCTGAGCGAGACAACTGCTATCCCTTTTCAGCTAACGGACAGTTCATTTTATGAAGAGTACAGCTCTCTCTGAGAAATGCTGCTGCTCTCCCTGTCTAGCTAACGAACGACTAATACTATGAAGAGTTCAGCTCTCTCTGAGAAATGCTGCTGCTCTCCCTGTCTAGCTAACGAACGACTGGCCCATACAATATACCAATGACGTCACGCATCGTTGGTCTACTGCTTTCTGGTCGCCTGGTACTCGATTCAGGGACGGCGAAGAATTTGCACTATGATTTGATCCCAATCCCTCCCATTTTCAGTACAAATTTATCACATGTCTGATTTCATGTACCAGGCGCTCAATAGGCAGCAGAAAGCGGATGCTGAACCAATTTTTCATTGCCGACTTGCGCTCTGTTCTCTCTGAGCGGGACAACTGCTATCCCTTTATAGCTAACGGACTGTTCATTTTATGAAGAGTTCAGCTCTCTCTGAGTAATGCTGCTGCTTTCCCTGTCTAGCTAACGAACGACTGGCCCATACAATATACCAATGATGTCACGCATCGTTGATCTACTGCTTTTTGGTCGCCTGGTACTCGATTCAGGGACGGCGAAGAATTTGCACTATGATTTGATCCCAATCACTCCCAGTTTTAGTACAAATTTATCACATGCCTGATTTCATGTACCAGGCGCTCAGAAGGCAACAGAAAGCGGATGCTGAACCAATTTTTGTATGCCGTAACTGTGATCTGGTCTCTCTGAGCGAGAAAACTGCTATCCCTTTTCAGGTAACGGACTGTTCATTTTATGAAGAGTACAGCTCTCTCTGAGCAGTGCTGCTGCTCTCCCTGTCTAGCTAACGCACGACTAATACTATGAAGAGTTCAGCTCTCTCTGAGTAATGCTGCTGCTTTCCCTGTCTATCTAACGAACGACTGTCCCATACAATATGCCAATGACGTCACGCATCGTTGGTCTACTGCTTTCTGGTCGCCTGGTACTCGATTCAGGGACGGCGAAGAATTTGCACTATGATTTGATCCCAATCCCTCCCATTTTCAGTACAAATTTATCACATGTCTGATTTCATGTACCAGGCGCTCAGAAGGCAGTAGAAGGCGGTTGCTAACCAATTTTTGTAGCCGTAACTGCGATCTGCTCTCTCTGAGCCAGACAACTGTTATCCCTTTTAAGCTAACGGACTGTTCATTCTTGGCAACAAAAGTTAGCTAATTCCAATCATAAATGACATTTTTAATAAATATATACCAAAATAGTTGGAAAATAAAATGAAAAACTAAAAATTTTCATACAAGTCTAAAATCTTTCTAATTAGTTGGCACTGGGTTATTTACGACTTTTTCACAAAATTTTTTTTTACAAAAAAATCTGAAAGATATTTTGTAAATCCCTATTATTTATTAAAAAGTGTTATTTTTAGAAGATATACGGAATATTACTGGTCTAAAAAATAGTCTGTTTATGTTTTTTTCGAAGCAAGTGCACCGAGCATAGTCAACTTTCTAATTAGCTGTATGTACCCGATTTAATGAACCAGAACATTATTACCCCTGATTTCAATTGGCCGATGGGAAGCCAGTGCAACTGCTGCCTTTAAGGATGATATTGGCCCTCGTGTGTTATTTATATTGGGATTACCCAGAAATCTGCATATGGAAATAAGTTTCTTTAATTTAAATTCTCCAGAGGTTTAAAACACCCATTGGTTGTTTTTGCCATACATTCAATTTAAAAAATAAATATTCTGTATAGGTTAGTGACAGATTTTATTCTGCCTTTCGTAGCAGTCAGAATTGGAAGTTAAACAACAACTGGTGCAAGTGTAGAAGCTCAAGACCGATGTTAACAGAATGTTATCCAAATGCCAACATGAGCTTTAAGCTCAAGCAAACGGAGGCGGAGAATTTTAATAAAAACTCGGAGATGTGGTAGCATTCGCTATCATTTATTTGCATTTTTTCCATAAATAAATTGTATATATTAGGTTGGTTTTGCTGTAGCTAAAAAGATTTAGAGTACTTAGTTGTTAGCCTGAAAAAAACAACCGTGTAAATGATATATTTCTTAGTTGTCTCTTAAAGTTGCATAAAATTGGAACCCAACGGAATAGTTTTGTTCTTATTTGGCAAAATGTACGTACGGATATACCCCCACCGCTTATCCTTGCTAGCATATAGTATTTAAATAGTTGAAACGCTTTAAGTACATACGGCTCGCGTCATGTCGCAAATAAAATTCGATTTTTGTTTAAAATTCACACGCATACTAAGCTACTTGGAATATATCGTGTATAAATATATAGATATTGTAGTTGTTCGTATATAGAATAGTAATGGATACATGCATTATGCTATTGGAATACTTGTCAGGTGACCTCACAGAGCGGCTGTGTTAGCAGCATATTCTATATGCTATATAAATATATATTTTAAGTCCCCTTCACCTTCGCCCGCTAATCTTCCGATATTATAGTTGTGTAAATTATTGTAGCCAAGCCCATAAAGCTGGATTGGGATTGTGTGTTTCCTGGAGTGTGAACAGAATGTGTGATCGAAATCATAAGCGCCTTGAAACGTGTCCTTTTTTGGAATCTTTTCTCTTACTTGTCGTATTTGGAATCAGAGATCGCAGACCTACGCTAAACTTGAAGTTTACAAAAAATAATCCTAAAAAATCTCGCTCACACTTTGTGTTAAATTCAATAATAAATCAAGATAGATCATATCTCATCGCCTATCATCCTCAACTAGCCATCGGTTCTCAATTCCCGGCTGCGAGAGGGTCCTCATCGTAGTTGGGATGGCTCAACAACGGCACAGAGAAGTCCACCATGTTGGGATACACCAAAAACTTGTTAACAGCCTCGCACAGCTTGCTCTCGATGACATTGGTTACGATCGACCAGTCGACAGACTTGTCGCCCACTTGGGGCTTGGTGGATATCCACAGGCGTGGAGGTGCCCGGAAGCTGACCCACACCCGGTCGGAGGGCGGAGGCGGTACGTTCAGGGTGCCGCGCGCCACCATACCCTTGAGATCTACGCGCAACGTGATGTTCGCGTTCATGTTCTCCATGGCGCGCTGCACGTACGGCAGTTCGGTGGCGTATTGGAATAAATTGGATGCGGCAATGCGATCCACAATCTTGAAGATGCGCCGAGCATTGCCAGGCGAATTCTGGAAGAATCTGCAAAGGGGGACATTTGAAACAACTCTTTAACGAAGCCTTCTCTATACTGACTCAGTCCCAGCGGGATTCTCCTGGGCGTTTCCGGGAGGTGGGCTCTCGGATTCCGTAGAAGAACCACCGGAGCTCTCAGCATCACTGTCGTATATGACATTCTCACTGCCTGCATCCATATTGCTGCGTGAATCCGACGCCTGTTCGGGCGCGTACGTAGCGGTCGAAATTACGGATTCGGAAGTCATTGGCGACTTGGATTTTCCCCGAATCCTCAACAGATTCAGCTTGGTGGTCACCGTTATGTGAGCCAATCCTTCGTAAGTGATATCTGCATCCATCCAGACACCGCGTTCATCCAGCATGGGCTGGGACACACGATGACAGAGCAGCGGCGATCGGCCTAGGTAGATATTAGTGATCACCACCTCCTCCATGAAGCTGGGCAGCTGAAGACCGATGGGGCAGGTTATACACTCTCTTTAAAAGAATTTTGAATAGGTCACCCACCTTGATGGAGTTCAGCTTCTTTTGCAGCACATCCTTGATTTTCTCGTGCAGCACTGCGTCGTGCAGGCAGCTGTAAAAGAAGCGACCGAAGAAAACATTCGCCCATACTATACTGCCGGATGGCCCCAGGAACAGCGACTGGTCAATGCCCTTCCATAACTCATCCTCCTGGCGTTTGGCACGGCGAGACTGCAAGGAGGAGGCTTTAGTTCTCAAGCTCATTTAACGCTGAAACCCCACAAACAATGCGGAACGAAAAATAAAATAAAACATAACAACATACTTTTTTTGGACGCTGTTTTTCAGAAGTGAGTTCTTCGCAGGATGTTCGGGTCACGGGAATAATTTTCTGGAAACAAGCTTTCTACCAAAAGCCAATTGGAAGTACAAATAAAAATAATAGTAAACAAAAATAAACAACTAAAAATTAAGGCAAAGCTACAGGCCCGGGTGCCTACCTGGTAAACGGCCATGAATCGCACATAATTTGGCGAATTTCTGGCCACATTGGCACTCATAATCATGCCATCAAAACTATCGTCCTTTGGCGTCTCGATGAGGTCCTCCTCGGTTATTTTCTCAAATTGTCCGTCCGGCGTCAGCTGTTCGGATTCCTCATTTGGATTAACCTCATCACTCCTCTCCTCGGTTTCCTTGCCCTTTGACTGTTCCGAGTTTGGAGTTATTAGTAGCTCAGATCCAGTTTTCTGATGACCCACCTTTGAGCTGCTCCTACCCGTGCCACCAGCCACCAGCTGCACGGCCTGTCTGGCGGCAGCAGCCTGCAGATCGGTGTCCTCCACGAACCGGGCATTCGGCACCTGGAGATCCTGTTCGTGAACAAGCCCCTTGCTGGCGGCCCTGAAGCGGCGATACCAGTCCTCTTTTTCCCGGTCACAGCGCGAGAATAGCAGCAGGCGCACCTCATCACCGCAGGGCACGGTGATTTCGGTGAGCTCCTTATCCGGATTAACGGTGTTACGCAGTTGCTGCAACTGAGGAAAATGGTAAAGATCCAGGTTAGTATGAAGACTCGGCCAGGGATTAGTTACTTACGTCGGCCTGCATCACCGTGGCTGCAAAGTCCACCAGCTTCTCCTGGTCCTCGGTGCCCGGTGGCGTTGTCGCTGAAGTGGAACCAGCTTTGGTTTCCTTGACCTCCGGCTTAATAGTAACATCGGAGTTGCTCTCTGCGGAGTTAGGCTCTTCAGGCATATCGCTGCTGCTCTTGATGATCAACTGAATGGGATACTTGCGATTGAAGAACCTGTCAGAAATACTCCATAGAATAATTATGGTGGTATGAGGAAAATCACGAAACACTCACCGCTTCTTGGCCAGACCCAAGGGTAGAAGTTCGATGCGGCAGTCCCTGAGGTCATAGGACCGGTGATCCGTGAACAGGATCTTGGTGCGATCGATGGGCGGCTCGTTCCACATGCGACGCTTGGGTATCCTGGCATTCGTGCCCGACATCTTCAGTATGCAACCGTCGAGCCGCACATACACTGATCTAGTCAGGGTGAAGGAGAACGTGTTGGGATCGTAGCTGCTGATTTCGTTCATCCAGCCGGCGTACGTCTTGATCGTCTTGTGCTCCTCCACGGCCGGTATCTCGCAAATAGGCATATCCTTGTAGTTCGGTATCTTGAACGCGTCTCGCTCCGGATGCGTGGTCAGCAACAGGTGCTCCACCAGCTTATGCAGACGGCTGCCCCAGCAATCCATCACCACGAAAAAGAGCAGCGTGGCGAAAACGCCGCGCAGGAAGTCGGGCACCGGCAGGATCATCAGTATGACCAGGAACAAAGACAGAAGGACGGGCAGGGCGAAGGCCACGGCGCCCTGATGTTTCTCCCGCCATCGTTGTACGCTGCCCTGGCTCAGGCTAGAGAAGATGCTCTGCCTTGAGTCGCGCGTAGACCGTTGCCTCCCACTGCCAACAGGCAAGCGCTGGCTGGCCTGCGTTTTGACGTCCGGATCCAGGGGAAGGGAAAGAGCCCCCACCGCCTCCTGGTTGGCTGCGCCGGCATCCTGCTCATCCGGCGACTCATGAATGTTGGCTTCCCGCATCACATCTCTCTGCAGCACCGTCGCGGGTATCATGTCCTCGAGCACCTCCACGCCCGACTCGATCTCCACGTCCTTACGTGCCAGCAGGATACCCCGCTTCTTGACCTTGCCGCTCGCAATAGGAATCTCGGCCTGTTGGCTGGTAGACGGCTCACTGCCCGCCTCCACCACATTTCTTCGACGAAGGAAGCCGCTGCGCACTGAAGTCGACGGCTGCGGCACTGGGACTGTGCCGCCGGAACCGGATCCGAGATCCTTCTTGTTCATGGCAGCCGACGCCTGTTGCTTGGCCTTCACCTTAGACCGGATGTGTGCCAGGCCCCGGCGCAGGCGAGATCGCTCCGATCCGATGGCAGCAGCTGCTCCAACGTCACCGCTACCCAAACTACTGCTGTCAAGCTGCAGCAGCTCGGCCTCCGCATCCGAGTCGGAGTTCTGCCTGTGCTCTTGGTCCAGGGGCAGCTCCTCGCTGATGGACGTGTTCACGGTGACACACTCGGTGTCCGAATCAGGATCGGGATTACTCCAGCCAGCCGATGGAGGGTCAGCCACGATAATGGGTATCGTTGACGTGCTTGGCGGATGCTTCGCGGACTTGATTTCCTCGATAGTTTGCGAAACTTTGCCCTTGATGAGCCTCCAGGTGCCGCCACCGCTGCTGATGCTGTCGCCAGCGGATCCACCTCCTCCTCCACCTCCGGCGGCACCACCTCCAGCTGCGCCGGCAGCCGACAGCGCGGATATAAGACTGGGCCCGCTCGAGGTGGGTGACACACCCTCGACGCTGCCAGATCTGAAATTTGAAATTTATTTTGGTTTTTTTACAGTGGCTTGTGGAATAAATATGTTCTTTGTCACTTTTCCCTTGACCAACTGAAAACCAGCTGGCGAGTTTTTAGTTTAAATTTCTTAACCCTCAAGAAATCTTTGAATAATAAGCAACTTCCTGAGAAGTCCCAAAAGAAGGCATTTTAAGATCTGATGCAGTTTAAGTCCATAAGATGCGAAACGCGCACACATTTAAATTGTCAATAAACGGATGGCGTTAAGCATTATAAGGTTCAAGCAAAGAGTGTATAAGGAGTAAGAGACCGCACGCCATACGATTTTTTTTGCACACGATTTTTTCGGGCTGGCTTTAGAACTGGCTCCAGGCTCTCTCTGACTTCAGGCTCTCCCTGGCTTCAGGCTCTCTCTCGCTGGCTCTAGAGCCCGCCGCTCTCTTTTACGCATACAGCGAAAGTTGCCGACTGTTTGTGTGCACACGTATTCTCATGGTTGTTCTTGTGTTTACTCATACAATAAATCTCAATCTATTTTTTAGAATTTTGCGCTCTCAACTTTGTGAGAGCGGAGAGAGAGTGATTGTCGTTGCCATCGAAAAAGCAGCTTCATATTGCAAAACGAATGCATGGCCGTTACTTATCTTAATGTTCTATGGTCTTTGGTTCAAGGCACACTTTTCCTTTAAGCGTCATAATATTATATAAATAAATCAAATCAATTTAAAGCTTTAAAATGGTTTTTTTTTTTTTTGGAAATTTTATTCATTAGTTTAGCACACTGCTACCCAACTGGCAGCTTAATCTAATCGGTTTTAACCAAAATAAGCTAATAATTAGTCTAAGCACTGCTTAGGTCATAGAATTATGATTACATAGAAGTTTGCAACGCAGTGAAGGAGACATTTCCGACCCTATAAAGTATATATATTCTTGATCGGCATCAACAGCCGAGTCGATCTAGTCATGTCCGTCTGTCCGTCCGTCTGTCCGTCTGTCCGATTATATGCAAACTAGTCCCTCAGTTTTGAATGAAACTTTGCAGATAGTCTTCTATATGCTCTCACTACTATATAAGTCGGAACGGGCCGGATCGGACAACTATATCATATAGCTGCCATAGGAAAGATCGGTAAATTTATAGAAAAAAAATTATAACTTGTTCAATTTTTGAAATATTTTCATATAATTTGAGAAATGACCATTTAATATTATTCTAGAATTTCGGTTTTAATTTGATTAAAATCGGACTACTATATCATATAGCTGTCATAGAAATGTTCGGGAAGTATTACGTATACGCAATGTTAAACCGAATTTTTATATATGTAAATGATGTACACAATTACTGTTAGTTTTACTTTCCATTTGATAAAATTTAATTAATTCATATTGATCCAATTGTAAGCTGTAAGATAGCTTTCTTTTTTTTAATAAATAAATATAGACGGTCCAAATAACGGCCGTCACATGGGTCAACACTGCAACACTAGCTACAAAAATAGTTTTTATACTTAAATTAATTATTAAAATTAATTAAATTGTTCATAATATTAAATTATTATAATATTTGTCAAATAAATTGAATAAAGTGTTCCCGGTTTCCCCACCAAAAACAGTAAAATACACGGTTTTATGTTATTCCAGAAAAAGTATTTTTATTTATTTGAATGAAGATATATGTTTTTTGCCATTTATGCTTTATTTACTTGCTCCATAACCTGCATTTTTCCTCAGGGAGTGAGTGTGTGTGTGAGGTGTTATTGTGTGTGTCCAATTTCTCATTTTCGAATACAAACGCCGATTCTTGGATTTTCCGCACAGTGTGACGCTTGTGAGGCGCATTAGAAAACGACTTGGGCTTTGAATATATCTTGTGTATAATATAATCCTATATGTATAATTCCCTCCATAGGGGCTTACATATTTTGTATTTTATGTGTTATTTCATATTTGATTTGCTGGATTTGGGTTTGGTTTTTGCCTATTCGGATTCGATATCCTTCTTCCTTGGGAATATTGCGTTGCAAGTACTGCTGATATTGGGGGTTGCTATTACAGTTTCAATTTTCGAGAGAGATTCATTAGTTAGGGGGCGAACTTGCTGCATATGCGTCTAATACATATATTTATCTCATTACTTTATTTTAGTACATACGTTTTATCTATGGTCTGCTTTATTTTGCGCTTCGTAACATTTGTTTAAACATTGGTATTTGGTTTTCTGTTAATTTAATTCAAAACGCTTCAACGCTGTGGAGCAAAAACACGCATGGAAATCGAAACTGTTTACAATTATTTACGTTTAATCAGTGTTTACCCCTTCAGATTGATTTATTTCGGGTTTTAGAAAACTACAAATATTTTTATTGATTTTATTTTCATTGGGTTCTTTTTTTTTTTGTTTTGTTTTCAAACTTTAATTTTGTAAAAATTAAAAAATTACGTTTATTGAAAATGACTATAAAATATGGAATATTTCGCTAGTTTCTGGTTTCATACGCTTCATACAGATTACGTGTCATATATGTATATATATATTTATTTGATTCACTATATAGTTTTCATATCTGCCAACTTGTTTTTTGGTTTACTATTTATATTATTTTTTTGTTCTGTTTTCAGTTATGTGTCACTTGTATAATGCTAAAAAATTATATGCCTTAGCTTGGTTTGCTTTTTTCTGAATATTTTGCTAAAAGGAATTCATTAGTAAGGGCGCTCAATTTCAGTTTATTTGAAGTACTAAACATATATATGTACATATATATATATAGAGTATGCATATGTAAACGCGCACATCGCTGTATAGTTTACGCGAAGGCGACAAAAGATTAAATTAAAATTAAAATGGAAGTGCGGGTGCGTAACACTCGCTTTACAGGCTACAATTTCTCAGTATCAATTTGGTTTTGGTTTTTTTTTGTTTATAAAATTCATTAATTATGTTTAAAAGGTACCGAATGTTGTTTTTAATATTCATTAATAACCTTGTCGTTTGCAAATTTTCTATTTCTTCTATTTTCCCTTCACGGCGATCCAAGCTTCGATCCAATTAGCGTAAAATTGAAATTGAGTTCACATCGTTTTGGAGACTAAAAAATTTCCTATTTAAAACGCGGTTGGTTTACACACATTCGTTCTTTCGCTAACTACAAACCATACACTGTACAAAAATTGTGCTATGAAAATACTCAAAAAATAATTAAATTTTTCCTACTACTCACTGGGTAGTAATACCGTCCCGAAACGCAGAGTATTTCCATTCCATTTCACTTTAGAGAGGTTTTCACTAAGCGAAATCAAAACGCGGCTCTAATTTGCATTAATTTGCACTACGCAAGGTTGTATTTTCTCTATTTATCGTTACTGGTTGGTTACGTTGCTGCCTTGGCAATTATTTGAAGCATTTTCTGGGGTTCTTTCAAAAATATTCACTTGTTTAGCGTTTACGTTTTAAGTTTACTAAATTGTACTACGTGTAAATTTCATATAATTACGTTTATGTATTTGTTTTTATCGTTTTCATTTCGTTTTTTCTGGTTCTTCATTTTTGGTTTTGGTATAAAAAACACATATTGACCAATTGGTTTAGATGTTCAGTTAACATATTTAAGTTTGTAATAAGTTCGAATTTCAATACTTTTCCTTTTCAGAGTCTTTCGTATTAAGTATTTAATTATATGTACTAACAGTTTATTCTTGTCGTATTTCTGTGTTTTCAGCTAAGTTAAAAGATTTATTTATTTACAGTTGTTATAAAAAAGTACATACAAGATATATATATAAAAATAAATAAAACACAATTCACGTTATGTCCGTTTATTAATTTCAAAAAACTTTTTTTTGTCAGTTTTTCTTGTTTCCCTTTTTTTTTGTATAAAGTGTATATATCAAATATTTACTTCTGTCGTCATACTTTATTAAGAATATATAATATGTATATGTATAAAAAGAATAAACAAAGTATAAAAATGTCTCAACGCAGTTGGTTTGTATTTTAAAACTACCAGGAAACTACTAGCAACTACAAAACATACAAAAATATATTTAAGAATTAGGCGTACAAGTTTTCATTTCCGTAATTGGTATATATAACACTAGGATCCATATCAAAATCAACATAAACATTTACCTATAACAAGATTCTCTATCGAACTAAATCGGTCAGTAGTCCAACTTCATTCTATCCGTATTTCAAGCTCGGAAGTGGGCTAAAATTAAATGTCTTTGCTTGGAACTCGCAGGGGATCGAATCGAAACCGAATACACGAAACGAAACATAACTAACTGCCTACAATTATTTATTATATATAGCACGCTACACAAGATTCCAGATTCCTAAAAGCCATTACCTCGTTAGCGGCAGAAACATTGAGCGGTTTGCCGTAAGGAGTTTCTTTTGCTTCTCTATCAACGTTTTTGGTACAATAAAATATTTGTTTGATAAGTTACTTTCATTTATAGCACATTTAAAGTTTTTTTAGCTGTTTTTTGTAACATTTTCGTTAAGTTTTTGGTAAACAGTTAAAGTATAAAGTATATATGTTATATAAAAGTATAAAAATCTATAAAATATTAAATTTTACTACATTTAAAAAACACCATCATGACATACACAGGGTTATCGATAGATAGCCATTCACCGATTAACGAATAGCGGCTTTTGCCTTTCGGTTTCCGCTTCCGCCTCGTGCTTTCCATTTTATTAACAGATTTTGTCTTTTTAAAGACTAGCATTTCATTACTTTGAAAGTTTTAGAACAACGCGATTGTTTAAATATTTGCAAAAATTGTCATTAACACTACATAGAGCAGGCTGCTTGCTGTATTTGATAATATTTAATTTGGGGCTTATTGGTATTCGTCTTTGTGTAGATTCTTCCGCTTTTAATACACGTTTATTTTGGTAAGTATTAAAAAAAAAATAACCAATTAAAAACAAAAACAAACTAATGCTAATTAACTGGTTTCGCAGTTCACAAAAAATATAGTATATATAGTATATATATGATACATATTGGTTTAGTTCATTGTAATATAAAAATTCTAGAAAAATTGCTATAAACGTTTTTATCATTTTTGGTTTGAAAGTGCCACGCGATCAACTTAACTCAAGTTTGCATGACTTGAATTTGCTTTTTGTCTTATTATTTTTCTTGTAAAGAAAGCGCGAGCAAAAATTTGCTAATAGATTTGACTATCGTTTTTATTTATAATATATTTGGTAGAAGTCCGAAGCGACTGGGCTTTCCTGTCTGGTTTCTTTTCTCAATTTGAATTAGACTTTAGAACGGCCTTTGTTTTAGTAGCGTATAGAAAAAATATGGTATAGTTTGCCTCATGCACCGCAGCAAATTTTGGTTTCGCTTTCCAACTCGTATAAGTTACAAAATAAATTTGCCTTACATTTTGATAAACTTCCTTTAGGTTTTGCTCTTAGTCTAGAGATATTTCATTTGATTTTGCCTAGGATACCGATTCTAATTCTGATTCTGGGGGGAGAGCCTTCGATCGCATGTACAAAAAGGCATGCAAATTATTTAACGCAGCGGAGATCGCAGATCGTAATATTTGACTACTTGGTTATACGATTGCAGTTATATCATGCATATCTGACTGTACAGATACATTTCGCTTACAGTTGCCTCTTATATATGTATATTGTGGTGTTTAGTATACGAATTAGTATTGCACATAAGTTGTATATATTATTTAAACTTCCTTTAGATGGTTTATAGCACGTCTATTAATCGTAGCTTCTTTCGCCTGCCTCTTCAGTTATTATTGGACTAAACTAACTTTGAATATATATATATATATAACCATAAGAGTAATAAAAAAAGTTTATACAAAAAGTTTCTATATAAAAAGTTTGTCTAATACAAGTATTCATAGTTTCGATAGATGTGTGTACATATGCGTTTATAAAAATTTTTTACATTACAAATTACATATATATATTTGGTTTAATATATATTTATTTATCGGGAGTTAAGCCCTCTGTCCCGCGCTCGCAGCAATCAAACCTTAGCCATAAATTATACATTGAAAAAACAAACAGTTAATAAATAAATAAGGCAAAAATATGACGGTAAAAAAATAATAAATAAATCATAATACTGAACACAAGCAACTTGACTGATCGACAACTCTAGTTGTTACCTACTCTTCACATATTTTTTTTATTATTTTTTATCATGCCTTGTGGCAAAAAACAAATGCAAATACATTTTACAGTGTATACATTAACATTCGGTGTAGGTGTAGGTGTGTGTGTATGTGTATGTAACAACAGAATATGAACGTAAGTGTGTGTGTGTATGTGTTTGTAACAACAGGATATGAACGTAAGTGTGTGAGATAAGGACTACATTTTGAAATTAAAAATGAGCCGTCGCTTTTCGCTGAGTGTCGATTTTGTACGAATTGGGAACAATCGATTTATCAATTTATCGATGTAACCGATTTATCATTTTATCAGTGTATCGATTTAGTCGATTTATCAATTTATCAGTGTATCAATTTACCAGTGTATAGATTTATCAATTTATCAGTGTATAGATTTATCAATTTATCAGTGTATGAATTTATCGCTTTACTCGATTTATCGCTTTAACCAACATCCATTCAATAATAAGCATTACATTAGAACAAAAAAGGCGTGTGAAAATCGTAGTGTAAATATGTTTAAAATGGGAAAATCTTTAGCAAAGATATTCGGAGGTTAGCCAATGCTGATTTGGCATTAGTTTGAAATTTAAGTGTTTTATTGTGCAGCTCTTTACGATTTTCACAAGCCACTGCAATCAAGGAGGACTGCAACGTGTTTGACATCATGTAGAAATCATCGCATATATTGGGTTTGGACAAATAATATATACGATGTTTCACTAGTTTAGTGATTCAGGAATTACAATAATTGCAACAACAAAACGATATCAAGAATTATCGCATTTAGAACTATATATATGTTATTATATCGATATGATATGGTGTTCTCTCTGTTTAAGGTCACGAAACCAATTGCGGAGTAAGAAATAGCACTGCAATGTCTGACATTTCGCCATCATATTGTCTTTTTGCAAGTCTTTCTCATAGAAATGATATATATACATATATATCATATATACGTATATATATTCACTGGGGGGAAATGTAGCGCGGGGCTTAATACAAAAACCGATATCATTTTGGTTTGCTTTCCGATTTTCTTTTACTATTTAGGAACTTCATTACGAAATCATCACTCAAGCAAAAGCCTCACATTCCAGCTCACTTATAATTTTAGGACTAGCCTCGAGAGATTGGCATGCAAGTTGATGGCTTCTAAGTTAGCTATGGGTTAGGCATACAGCCTTTTGCGAGGGTTTTGGCTGACTACAGGGAAGATCTATACTTCCCCAACAGTTCTGCTTTTTGGTGGTCTTTGTGAGATTAAATGGCATGTTTGGGACGCCTTTGGCGACCCCAAAACGAACTAAAAAAATTTGAAATATAAAAATAAAGTACAAAAAAAATACTGTGCTGGCATCGAAAAAAAGGAAACAAAAATAGACTAAGATTCCAGTTAATACGAAATATAGACCTAAACAAAACCGATTGTCGGATAAAAATATACGTTAACTAAAAACTACGTTGCTTTCTGAGGGCTCTAGCGGTCGGCCACGGGAGCTCGGCTTTGCGACTTCTCCCGTGGATTGTAGACTCTGGCGGCTGTTGCCGGGACACCTGTACCCAGGAGAGGGCACTTTGATTTAGCCCCCGTGGTAAAATGTGTCTTTTGTGGCCGGGTATCTGGGTATCCGGATGGTTGAGTGGGTGTGTGGTGTTGGTGTTTCTAATCACTAATTTACTAGATTCTCCTGCGTCCCTCCAGTGCTGAAGTTCCCGGTGCTACTGCCTCCGATGATCCTGGTCCTGAACCTGCTTCTCCTGCTGATACTGCTGCTTCTGTGTTAATTCTGGGCACTGCCAGCGCTGCGTCCAACAACCGGTGACGCTGCTCCCTCTGGAGGCGTCTCTCGTCGTGCAGCGCGGCCTACCAGCGCCGCCGTTAACACCAGCGAAAGGGCACCGCACGCGGGCGGTCGGCGCCCTCCTTGACTAGTGGCTTGTGGTACTCGCGTCCCGGTCGCGAGTGGATCACCGCCCAGCAGTGCTCACAGTAGTACTGCAAGCAGGTGACGTTCGCGCAGAAGAAGGGCGCAAACTTACCGCCGCAGCGCTGGCCCTCGCACTCGTCGCACATCTGGTCGTCCAGTACGTAGGGTTTAACCTCCACCCGCTTGTCGATGTCGCCATGCTGCAGCTGCACGAACCTGGCCGAGATGGCGGCGATGTAGCTCTGTTGATTTGAGAAGGCCACACGTCCGGCGCCCTTGGGATATTTGAGCTCGGGATCCGTGTCGATGCCAGCATAACAGACGCCGCCATACAGCCGGTCCATGATCATGGCCAGCTCGAAGGCCTTGAGGGGACGCGGCACACCGCCCACAAAGACCGTTTTGCGCGGATCCAGGGACATGGTCGCATCCAGCACATAGTCGGCATCGGCAAGGCGCCACGGGCGGATCTGCACGGCCTTGTCTTTGATTGTCGGCGAGGAGACGCACAGGTAGAGCTTGTCCTCGTCTGTTATGCACGAGTCGATCAGTTGCTGCACACTACCCTCATCCTGGAACAGCAGGAAGGCATATCCCTTGGGCGGGAAATACGACTTGGACTCGGCCTTGTGCGGCCAATCGACGACCAGCGGCCCAAAGCGCCGGAACGATGTGGTGATCTCATCCTCATCGATGTCGGGCGGCAGACCGCCGACGAATACCTTGCGTGAGAATCGGGCCGTACCATCGCCAGCGTTTCCTCCATTCCCGCCCTGAATCGGGGAGTGCGGCGAGTGGGGCGACAGGCGCGACGGCGAGCCCATCTTGAGGGCGTTCAGGTAGACGGAGGGATCGTTACCGCTGGCCGCGATGGCCATGGCATCAGCCTCGCTCAGGTGCTTGGGGCCTCCCATCACACGCATCCTGTCCTGCAGCAGGGCTAGACTGCTGGCATTGTCACCGCCGCCACCTCCCATGGACATGCCGCGCATATAGTCGCTCAGCGAGTTCTCCAAGCCGCCGCCGCCATGGTGCATTTGGCCGTTGGCCGTCATCATGTTGCCATAGCTATTGCCCAAGTAAGGAGCATCTCCGCCCCCAGTGGCTCCCGCTGTAACCATACCACCGGATCCTCCGCCGCCGCCTCCGTTTCCGATCGAAAGCGTCGGTATGTTCATGTGGCCACCACCCATGCCGTCCATATGGCCACCTCCGTACAAGGCCGTGGGCGAGCTGCCCTTGATAGGGAAGGATATGCTGCGGCGGTACTTGGGCGACACACCCGACATCTGGGGAATGGGCGAGATGCCGCCGCTGCTGCAGCCCGCCTGGGAGCCGTTGTACGGCGATCCTCCGCCACCACCAAGTCCTCCTCCCGGCGACGAGGGACTGTGCGATCCTCCGCCCTCGCGGTGCTGGTGCTGCTGCTGCTGCTGGTGGTGATGATGGTGCAGGGCACTCAGGTTCGGAGACAACTGCTGGTGCTGCTGCTGGTGCTGGTGCTGCTGCTGTTGCTGGTGGAGCTGGGGCGGCTTGTTGAGATTGAGATTCGGCGGCAGGCCGCTGCAACTGCAGGAAGAAGGGACAACAAGATGAAGAGGCTTTTACAACAATTTGGCAATTCAGTGGATGATTTTGGGCTCTGAGATATTGTGAGTCGGTTCAGTACTCTTTGCATTATGAAAAAGGAGCAATTTGTTCAAGGATTTGCTTCGGATTCGGTTAAGTCTAGGTACACATAATGCAATTAGTTTGGAGTTCGTTCGCTTAACCCATTGCCGCCCGGCGTTCGAAAAAGAAAATTATATATGTATTTCAACAAACGAAACATTGAACAACTGATAAAAGTATTAGGTTTAATAGGCTATGGAATTATTACGGGATACCCTAGTTTGTCGTGGCCTTGCTCTTATTTTATTAAGAGTTCACTATTTCTACGCTAACATCAGCACGGAATACATAATTATTGATTAGATTAGATTGATTTTTAAAACTTCTCTTTTAGACTGGGACAACTACAATTTACTTGAATTTAAAACCCTTTAAAAAGAAGCCGAAATATATTTCAACTCAATTCAAGAAAAATAATGCCATAATTTTAGAAACCAATTTTAGCTTTTTGTTTTGGATCATTCCTCTTTAGTCTGTTTTATCTAGCCAATTCAAATTTACTAAAACATTAAATATTTCTAGTACAATTTTCTGTTCAAGAAAAAATTGGTTTCCATAAAAATTTTGAGTTATACAATTGTCTGAAGATTTAAACTAATGCCCAAGAGTACAAATGAAACACTAATAATTGCCATTGTTATTAATTTCAAGACCTATCTGAATTTGCATGCTATTACTTTCCTAACAATTTCTTAAAACCTGCTTGACTAGCTTTTCATTGAAATCCTGAATTGCTCCTTTTTTATATTACTTGATCATTCTCGGACGTTGCTTTGTTATTATTTATATTCTTTTGGGTAAATATTTTCTCAGATTTGTTGCTGTTGTTGTTGGCGGTTGTGGTGTAGGATTGCTGTTGCTGTGGTAAATGGTGTGGGTGGCAATTGGTGGTGGTGTGGTGTTTGGTGGTATTTGGTGGTTGGTGGTTGTGGAGCGAGTACTGTTTTTTTCAGGTGGTTTTTGGTGGCTTGGCGACATCCAATCAAAATGAAAAATTAAAGTTGCTGTTCGCTTGGGAAGTTTATTTTTGTTTTGTTTTTTAATTATATTTTGTTTGTTTTGGCGAAGGTTTAGCTTTTGGAAGAGGCGGCAGCTTAGTATATCTTTGGATTTGTTAGTTTGATTTGTTAGCACACTTTAATCCTTTGATGGTATTCGATCGAAAGGGAAATCCAGCACTTTCTTTTGCAGCTGCACTGACACTGAGACGACATGTAATCTTTTTATTTGCTGTTTTTATAACAAAAAGGCCCCAAAAATGGCCCAAAAAGAACGAAAGGAAAACCGAAAGAACCAAACAAAAACGTGGCTTAAGTCGCGGCACGGTGGGCGGCAAGGGGTTAATACGAGAGTATACCAGGGTACCTAGTATGTATGCTAATAGAAGACTAAACTAGTTCAAATGTGTATCAATTCGTTGCGCCTATGTCTCGCTGTTGTTGTTGCTGCCGCTGCTTGTTTGTGTTTGTGCTCGACACGCTTACGCTAATTGATTGGACGACAGTGCATGCCAAACTGTGAGGCCACCGAGCACGACATAAATTGCATGGAAATTTTTCAAGCCAAAGTCAACCCAACAGGCAATCGAGGTGAGGATGATGACGGGAGTCTCCTAAGGAGTGCGAAATGCAGGTGGCTGGCTGGTAGCTGCTGCTGATGATGAAGATGATGGCGACAACGACGACGAGGATGATGAAATGTGTGTATAACAAACATGCAAGAAACGTGTACAAGTGTAAATAGATAAAAAACAGCAACAACGATGATGGTAGGAGGTAGTTACACGATGAGAAACGGCTGTAAGCTCGATTTTCATCTTAAAATAACCTGAGAATGCATGGTGGAATATAAACCATGGTGTGTCTTACTGATATTTGGGATGTTTATTAATTAGGAACAGAATATAAGCCTTTAGGTATTTGAAGTTACCTAGTCAAAGGTTGAAGAAGGTTAGTAACGGTGCTAGTTAATCTGAAGCAACCAAACGAGTCCATAATGACGTGGTGCATCTTACGGATACTTGTAATTTATTATTAAATATGAACTAAAAATTAGCCTTATTAGTTATTTGAAGCTACCTAGTTAAGGGCTGAAGAAGGTTAGCAATGGTGCTGCACACTCCTTTTGGAAGAAATGACAACTTTTGGTTCTTCCAGTGTCAGATGGTTTGCTCTGTGAATTGTGGGGGTTGAGACGGCATGGGTTTCTGTAGTCTGGAACCATTTGATAAGGGCCACGCGTAACAAGAGCATCGGCAAGGCAACGGAAAGGCAACAGCAAAGCTACCCCCAGCAGCAGCAACAACATCGGCACGAGGCTGGCGCGATAGCGACGCGGGACAGTGTTGAAAAATGCAATTATAAAATGCAATTAGCCCTCGAAACTTAATTAAAAAGGCAACGGAAATGAATACAGAGGCAACTCTACGTGCATACAGAGTGCTGCGAAAACGAGGCGACACAAAATAGTTAAGACTGATGGACGGCCAAATTGAAAATCCGACAGCAAAGTTGTCTTTAAGAACGAATATGTATGTAGATATTCAATCCCATATTCAGAGATACCCGTGCATACGATATCAGCTCACGAAAATCGATAAAGCGAATCGAGCGCAATGACGTCAAAGGGGGGAGGTGTGGAGGTCTAAAAGGGGAATGGGATGCGAATGGGAATGAAGGTAACATCCCAGGTAGCAAAGCCAAGTTAGACTTGCTTGGCTTACCCCCTGGCAGAGAGTATGCTTGTTTGGGAAACAAATGCTAAGAAAGGTGTAAGGAAGGCAAAGTCAACCTTCAGACTAGTCGATCTAGACATGTTAATAGTTCTCTTGGTTGCTTAATAGTTACGAAAATGTATAAAGCACAGACAAAATCGCAGCTCCTACATATACTAGAATTTAATTACAGAAACCCTGAGTTTAAAAGAAAATTCTGAATAATTGAGCTACCTAAGATATAATAACTACCTTATGTACTGTTTTTTGATAGCACATCAAGGGTATTTAAATTTCGGCTTGCGACAGTTACTATTCCGTCTCGTTAATATTTAAAATGAGAAACGAGGAAAAGCCGCAAATGGAAATGGAGAGCATACACAAAAACAAAACTCGGCCGGGACGTGCCTCGTGACGTTGATGTCCCGTTGACGATAGACCCATTCAACAACCCCAACCCCTACATAACCACCCCCGCAGTACCGCCCACTCGGCCAGACGGGGCGGCACTTGAGCTAAAAGTTGCAGACGGTCTGGCATGGTACAAAAAATATTAACAACACCTAAGCCACGTGCCCGACTATGACGTACTCGGTAATAAGACAAAAACAATTAATAAGGCTAAATAAAATCTGTGGATTTTAAATCTTTGGAAGAGTTGTTCAAAAGTGTAGAGCTAAAATGAGTTAGGATATCAGGCTTTATTTTGAAGAGGTTTTTAAAGGAAACTAAAGGAACTTATAATCTTCCTGACAAAGATCATTATTCTCACAGAAACTGAACTATTTTTCAGGAGTTACTTTTTGCAATAAAAGCTCTATATCTTCAAAATCAAATGCTCTTCCAGACGCTTTGGTCCTCACAAAGCGCACATGCTCTTGCCACCAACGTTACAGGGCATGAATAGAAATGTTGCATGTAGTAGGTTGCATAAACAAAGCACCCACCACCGCTCCTGATGATTCAGATCCTCCTCCAGCTAGTGCACTCCACAGATGCTCCAAACAACAACAAGCATGGCGGCGATGGCTATGGCGGGTAAATGCAGTTGGTGACAAAGCAACAAAAGCAACCTGAGAGGGAGGGAACGAAGACCCTCGTGCCGGCCGGGCAAGTTTACGGCCATTGGCAGACGGCTGCAGCCGAGAATGCATTAAAAATGCACAAGTGGCGCAGGATATATGTAAATACGGCTAAAATACACATATATATGTATGGGCATATACAAAATCAAAGTCGCAAAACTGCAGGCAAAGTAATTTGTTGTAAGGGTCAACGGTCAACGAACCCAGGGCCAAAAGAGGAAACATAAAATAGAAATCTATAAGCGGATATCCCAGGTTAAGAGCTTGTATTTTAAAATCTTGTTAAAAAGGGTTTAAGCTCCATGAAAATATTAAAGAACTGTCGAGTATTATATTAAAATTCTTTGAAGTTTGCTTAGTACCTGAGGGACTAGAAGAACACAATAGAGTAAAATCAACTTAATAAATCCCTAGATACCCTAAATGCTCGAAGCAAATTTTTGTGCCTTATCAGTTTGTAAGCCCACAAGAATAAAAACTACACAAAGGAAGCTCATAAGTCTTGAAACTAACTTCGTTTCTCTCTCATTTAATGCCTTCAACTAAACTCCAAGGGGATTTATATGAAAAATAAAATTATTTTAACGAGTGGAGAGGGAGCGATAAGAAAATATCTAAGCTTCATTATTTGTCGGCCAGCATGCACTTTCAATGGATTTTTATTGGACTTAACCATGTATAAATGTAAATGTTTAGTGTGTATTTTTTTTTTGTTTATGACGCATATGTAGCAACAACAACAACAACAATCAAGTTACGGCGGATTCTAAACTACACACTTGGACTCGGTTAGTGACACATTTACATCATTATTATTAATATTATTATCAAAATCGGAAATAGAGAAGCCCCTTCAGGAAAGTGTGGAATAAATGTAATAACCCTTTTGGGCACTCACCTTTTGCGATTGAAGAAGCCACCGCCTTGCAGGAAATTGTTGCGCAGATTTACTTCGTCGTTCTGGTGATCATAAACATAGCCATGGCATCGAAGGAGAGAGAGTGAACCGAGAAGGAAAAGAACATTTTGCAACAGTGAGTAATACTGCCAAATGAGTTTTGCAATCGCCCATCGACGGCAGCACATCTGTTGCAAATTTTGGCAAGCGTTCTGCGTTTGCAACAGTCCGTCGTCGACGTGTCGGTCACATATTTATGCCGGCCCGGCCCACAAAAATAGCTCGCACTTTGAATGACAAACACACACGCGACGTGATCTTCTGCCCGCTGGCAGGGAAGAGCTAAATAACAAATTAGAAACAACAAAAATATAAACCAAATCCGATCCCAATTCGGGCTGCTAAAAAGTGAAATTATTGCGACGTGGCAGGGGCAGAAATCAAAAGCTAAGTGCTTCACTAATTTGGCCAGCCGAACTGCTAATTGGTGACCAACAGACCCGTTGACGATCGGCGGACGTATGCCGGCGCGTTCTGTACAATTTATGTTTAATTGCGGACAAACTTGGACTCGCGACGGATGAGAATGAATCACAATTTACGCCGCCTTTTATCGGAACAACAGATAAGCCCGCGGTGGATACCAGGGGAGGCACAGAACGGAAACAAAGTATCGAGTTCACTGCCAACGGCGTCTAAATTCTAGTTCAGCTGTGTGCTATTTACTAAAGAGAAGCTTTATGATTAATAAAAAACTTGGGGTTGAAGAGAATCCCCTGAAGATAGCAAGAGAGTAAGGCACTCTAGAAGGCAAAAGTTTGGTAATATTAATTTAAAAGGTTACTACTTGTATCTTGCAATATAAAAATTTAAGAATTGACAGAACGGTTATTTCAACAAAAAAAAAGAAAAACGAAGGAAGTTCCAGTATCCAAAGTGCCATTGCAAATAAAGATACCTATCTCGATTTAAAACTTACACCGAAGAGGGATGGACCGCCGCCCTGCATCTGAGGCTGCGAGGGGCTGCTGGAGAGCGAGTCACAGGCGCCGCCTACCACCATGCCTGTGTTGAGGCCCAGACCGTTGTTCTTCATACCGAGCAGGTGGGCGGTGGGCGAGGCATCGCCACCGCCAGTCGCTCCGCCGCTGGGGCTGTGCTTGCTGTGATGGAAGGACTGCAGGATGTCATCCAGGGACTCCTCGTTGGCATTAAATCGCACGGTGATCGGTGTGGTGCTGCTCAGTCCAGGCGGAGACTTGGAGGCACCGGGCACAACACCACCAGCAACACCGCCCGCCGCATTGGCCGACGATGTGGGCGATGTGGCGGCAGATGCGGACGCGGATGTAGAGACGGACAGGTTGCTGTTGCTGCCACTGGCACTGCTGGTGGCACTGTTGGCTGTGGAATGGAAGGACGTGTTAATCATACTTAGAAACGGTGTGTAATACAAACAACTCTTACATTTGTGTTTTCTAAAAGAAGAACGGGACTGACCCATTTTTTTTGACGTTCACAATTTCGAAACAAATAAAGTGTATTAACTACTAACACTAACCCGAAAAAGTCATGAATGACGAGTGAAGTGAGCTATCAAGCTCGAAAGCGAAACTAGAATGGAAAGTATCCCTAGAACAAGTTGACACATAAATCAGAGAAAGTATGATACTCTTGCAAAAGTCGATTATTCTAGCTTGCTGGCTTCGCAAAAGCTATCGATAACAAATCGTTAAGGAGCTGTGAAAAGGTATACGATAGGTTTGCACGTTTTATTTCTTTAAGTATTTTTCGATTTTTTAGTTTAGTGAATGCGTTAGACCTGGGAGTTTCTTCTACTTTCAGTGGGATCTGCATATTATTTATCACTTGATAAACTCCTTTGGCGTATTCACAAATTTACATCAAAATATCTTTACCGACATTTTTTCGGTTGTTGGTTCAGTGGAAACGCTACATTATGGCTCTGCATATTGGAAATTGAATGTTACTTAAATCGCTTGTACGCATCATATTTTTTATCTTTTCTTATTGTCAGAGATAATCAATTTGGTTTTCTTATCACTTTAGTTTTAATTTAATTGCACTTTCAATATCTGCAAGTCTCCTTTAGAAGATTGCTTTCAAAAATATATACATTATTATTTTTATATACATTATTATCTTACTTAAATTTGTTAAGTTAATCAATACCAACTAATCCTCGTTTAAAACGTAAACAGGGCTGATATTGTAAGATAATTTGTCCAAATTTAAGATATGTTTATAATCTACAATTTTTTTCTACGCTTCTAACAACTTGTAATGACTCATACACATACATTTCGGGCACTCAGCTTATCAATTTGATTTGGTAAATTAGGTGTTTCTTATCTTTTCCTATTTCTATACAAAGAAAAAAACGTGCTATCTAAGGAGCACATATAAAATGTTTATGATTTTATATACGTGACAGCATTTAAGCATTTTAATCCTCTCAAACCCCTCTTCATGATTTTCTGAGGTGGACACACTTACCCTTTGGTAACTTGAGCGAGTCCATGGTGCCCGCACCAACGCTTTCTACGGCTGCACCTGGGCGGTTCCGCTGTGCCTCAGTTCTGCTGCTGCCCTAGATGCCCTGCACACAGAAAGTGGAGCAGGTGGGAGTGGAGTTCGGAATCGGAATGGAGATCCGGCATGGAAAATCGAGTGCCCAAACATCAATCGGTGGCAGCAAATGAAAAGATAATGAAAGAGAAAGGGAAATGTTAGATGGGCAGAAATAGTTGATGCGACAACAGGTTCATCATATTTTCCCCTGAACACTTGCTCTTTTTTTGTTCAAAATGTCAACGCCATGCGTTCGTAGAAACGAGCCCCCTTACTCTTTTCACCGCCTCCTTTTCGCCCCTCGCAGCCCAGCATTTAGACCCGCACGTAATTGCGTTTAAAAATAAATAAATCGTGTGGGGAAACGAGAAAAGCAACAGCCACAGCCGCAGCGGCAAGGCAGCAATAGCTCTTTGACATTAATTTTTATTTTCCTATTTTTAAAACCCTTAATACATTTTTGCCGCTGCTGACCGTTTGGCCGATTGTCGAACCGCCAGCTCATCACGAAATCATTCTAAAAATTTAATTTTTTCCCTCAAAGCTGAAAGTTAAATGAGTAGCACACCTCCAGCTAATATTAACATTAGGCTTTGCCAAAAATGAGGTCAGCCAAGCAGTTTATAGTAACCACAAATATATAGGTCAAAGTCAAGCAATTTTTAGCTGGGGCTTTATTATAGATATTAAGGATAAAACGATGTTGAATTTATAAAAAAAGGCTATAAATACAGAATTATTGCTTGTTAATGGTAGCAGAACATAAACATTTCTCAAGATTTAAATTAAAAAATCATATATTTGACCTTATAAAATATTACAAAATAACTAAAAAGAAAAATCATTTATGGATTTACTTTCCCATTAAGGCCTATTCTCCAATTAAGCTCGGTTTATAGTCAAGGAACTCACTGATTGCAAAGAGGGCATTGGTTATGGCGTTTCTATGAGACAGCCCAACTTTTATGGCCAACAGAAAGAAGGACTATCGCTTCACGTTCGCCTTATATCGGGCTAAAAACGAAAACGCCGCGAAATAAATAAAATGGGCCATAAAATGTGCAGTGCGCGTGTTGCGGGGACGGCTGAAACACCGAAAACAATATAGCCGAACAGCAATCAATCATATAATTGATAAAAAAAAGGTCTTGGCAAGCGACAGCCCCGAGCACACACAGTTTTTGTTGTTGTTTTGTTCTAAACATTTGCGTTTAGTGAGTAATAAATGCGAGTAGATATGGCCTGATAATGGGGCAGCGGGTTCTAAATTTGTAGCGTTATTCAAGTGAAAACAGACTGCTGGGGGGATTACAATTGATCGCTTTTCCAATTACAAAGCCACCCCCGAGGGCAAATGATTTTCAGAGCCTGTTGGCTGTTCCCAATGTCGGTCAAATATGCTGCCCATTTTGCATACGAAAAATACAGCATACATACATATGTATGTATATACACGGGAAGAAATTGAAGGAAAGAGGAAAGGGGTGGTCTTTAAATAATTTTTGAATTTTACAAACACAAAGAAATTTTGAAATTAATTTCCATTAAAAATGTAATTGAAAATGCCCAGGCCCATGCCCAGTTTGAACAAACCATTACATACTTTCGGAACACTATTTTGATTCAAACTAATAAATAATAATAAATTAATAAAATGATATAAGGAACTTTATTTGCTTTGCACAAGTACTTTTAAATCAATTTTTACCAAAATAAAACTAATTTTATGTAAATGTACTTTTTTTAAAGCTATATTAATTTGATGTACATTACGGAATAACCCCAAAATTTGCTATGTGCTAAATAAATTACTTAAATTAAATAACTACGGTTTATGTGCACCTTTCGAGGAGATATTGTAACATTAGGGTTTTTTGGTCTCTCCCTTATTTTTTCCTCGATTTCTAAATAAAAGACACCATATTGATCTACATAAAATATCCAATAATTTCGTTCCGTGTTTTACAATATCCAATTTCTAGCGCTCACCGCCGACGTCCGCGGTCCGTCCCTGGACACGCACTTCATTTTGGGCTGAGCGACCGGAAAACGTCTATTGTTCGGAGGAAAAACAAAAATTGGGGAGGCCAGTGTGGACTGACTACGGGCAGCGGGGGCTTAATTAGTTGAATGCGGAGACAACAAAATCGTTGTGCCAATGAAATGGCTCACTCGGGCATGAAAATTCCAACCGCAGGTGCCCCAGTCCAGCCCCAGTATCAGGTCCACTCCATCTCCATCCCCAGAAGAAAAAGAAGCCCTGGCAGAAGGAAAATAAAGCTGGCATAATCAATACATAATTTTGCCCTACAAACGAGACGACGAAAGCGACCCCCAAAAAATAGCCGAAGACGAAACGACGACTGTGACGACGAACGCACAGCAATAACAACAATGACAGTAACGCCCCCGTGGCACACACATACACACACACTCGCTCGGACGGGCACACGCACACTTGAAAAGTAAACAAGTGTAATGTGCCGCCAAAAGCACAGACTGCTTGGCTCAGCTTCAAGAGAGCGACGACGGATGGGATTGGATTGGACTAGAGATGGGCCGATATTTCGATATCGGGGAATTCCCCAAAAAGGCACAGAGCACAGAGGTGTATATTAGGTATGCTAAGTATGCTAAGGAGTTTTGGGGGAGTATGAATGTTCGAAAAATATGTCAATAGTTTTTAAATTATTTAAGCCATATCTAAGTTACTCCACAGTTTTAATTAGAAACAAAATCTTCCGTCAACCGTTTTATTCCAATCAACACGACTTTAAAGGTAAACTTTTTGGGGATAAAATTTTTTAAAGGGAAGTAACAACAAAAATCGTTTAAAAACCCACCCCTGATTACGGGCAAGTGTTAATTTGAGAACCAGTTTATAGCCTGCTCCCAACCCCGAAAACGCGAGCGAGCCCTTTGTTTACCAACTCTCGAGAGTGGGAAGAGCCGCTCATCTCTGGCCGAGATGCAGTTAGTTGTCTCTGTGTTTAGTATCTGCAAACAGAATTTGGTTGAAAAACCCTTTGGCAACCGAAGTTTGTTTTTGTTTGTGTATGCTTTATGCTGTGTGTGCCGCTGCTGTTTCTGTTATTTTTACTGCCTCCCCTGCTCCGGTGCGATGTGTGCATTTCTATTATCACGTCTGCAATTAGAGCCAAAGTAACTGGGCCAAGTTGCAGCAGCAGCTTTCAGCTTTTAGCCCAGCTTTTCTCGCGTTTTCATGGGGTTGGAGAATTTTTAGGGGTTTATTGCGGCGTTTGCTTTGCTCCGCCGATTCGTTGCCGTATTTGCCAGTTGCCCCAGTTCCAATTGGTTACGTACACACTCGCAAAACGCACACTCACTCACACAACCACTCGTACGCTTACACACGCACACTCGCGCGCACCTAACGGTAGATAATGCCAGCCCTGGATGAAAACTGGGGCAAATAAGCCAAGAATTTCAAATGTCATTTTTGACAGGTGTTCTGTTGGGCACTGAAAAACGGAAAAACTAACCTTTACTGCCTTCCGAATGCCTTTTGCCTCTCTTCGCAGCAGCAGGAGAAGGAGCAGGCGCACGAAGATGAGGGGAAAACACGGATGGATACACGACGACGATGAAAACTTTCAGGTGCAAGTTTTTCCCACTGCGCCAGTGTGCGTGTTACATTTCCGGGGGTGCACAAACAGACACACACACGAGCACTCTCACGTATACGCAGCCTGTGACGTAGATGATGGGTGCCACTCTTCTCGTGCGAAAATTCCGTTGAAGGATATATGCACACGCTTTAATTTGGAATTTTCATTAAGCTTAAAACACTTCACACGAATTCAGCACACTTAATTTCTCGACATCACTGAAAATTTTGGGTGAACAATTTAACTATTTTTGCACTATTTTTGAATTTTCATTTCCAAATTGACTACAAGGGGCCTGTGTGTGCTCGCGTGTTATTTTGTTTTCTGTTTCCCTTGAATTTTCCGTGCGGTCCCGCTAGTCAGCGACGACTAGATCTACAACAACATTGCAGCACTATCGATGTTTTTAAAAGTCGATACATCGGTGTTTTCATCGATAATGTTAGTAGCTTTCTTATCGCCGATTATTCTTTCGCATGCCAGTTAAATGGTTAGTTTTAATAATTCTGCTTTGGTAAAAAAAAACAACTTGTAATAGAACTTGCAAAGATTCCTACTAATTAAAAAAAAATAATAAATAAATGGTTACAGCTGCTTGGCAGTGTTGCCAAGTCGTCCGCTGCAATCGATATATCGATAACTTTACATGGCCCTCCCCCTAATGGGCAGGAAAATAAATAATTCCCCCCGCTATGCTGTAACAATTATAAAATCACTAAAACTAGGCAATAATAAGACAGACGAAAGATTACATAAAATACTGAGCTGTCTGGCAACGGCACAGCTGTTTGGCCCCCCAAGAAACAACAAAAGAAAACATAATGAATTACATAAAACTACATGACTTACAAGAACAACACAGTCCTCCAATGGTTCTTTTGTTTATCTCCGCCTCTTTTTTGGCACAACCCCTCAACACTCACACACACGCGCTGCGAATTGTTGCTATTATAATGTTGTCTTTGGTTGTTTTCGTAGAGCTTCGATTAGATTTTGGCCGAGTTACAATCACTTTCGTAGAAAAGCGAACCACAAAATATTCGCGCACCCAGAGTCTTGATCCCCGTGTGTTGTCTTTTTGTGGTAAATCGTGTTCTACAAAAATCCGTACATTTTTTTATTATTTTTTTGTGTGTGATATTTTCTATAAATTTTCCGGCCCGAGAACGAAAGCTACTCGGGTAAAGCACACGACAAAACTCAGAATTTCATCGCCTGCTGGCTGGTCAGAGCTTATTGGCTATTTGATGTGTTGGCTGCTGGATACCCTTCACTTAAGGGTACATACGCAAAACGAGTGTGATTTCTGTCTTGATAGAAGTAAAGTTCTTTGGACAATGTAATTAAATCTCTGTTAATTAAAGACAGGATATTTGCCTCAGGAATTGGTAAAATAAGTGTTAAACTTTTGTGCTGATTTTTGTATTTACGTCTGTAATACCCTACTTCGATATTCTTACAGAGAAGTTATCGATGGTGCACAGCTGATTGAGCAGAGCTGCCACCTCTTCCGTCTTAATCTTGATTTGTTTATAACATTGCAGAGCTTTTTTTCGCCGTGTCTTTGTTCATAACAAAGATGAGACCGGTTCTTGATAAGCGATGAGATTCTCAAGCCCGACTTGTCTGACCGGTCATCGCAGTTACGATCGAAATTCTCACCATGGCGGATGCATCTCGTCTCGCCATCGCCGGGAGCTGCAGCCTCCACTGGTTATCCCTCGTTTTCCTTCTTCTTGCTGTTGTTGAGGGATACGAGGTGCCCAAGGCCCACATCGAGGTGTTTTATCCCAAGGGATTTGAGGTCTCCATTCCGCACGAAGAGGGAATCACACTGTTCGCCTTCCACGGAAAGCTCAACGAGGAAATGGAGGGCTTGGAGGCCGGCACCTGGGCCCGGGATATTGTTAAGGCAAAGAACGGACGCTGGACATTCCGGGATCGGAATTCAGCCCTCAAGCCCGGCGACATTCTCTACTACTGGACGTACGTTATCTACAACGGGTTGGGTTATCGCGAAGATGACGGGTCGTATGTGGTGAATTCCTACAGTGGCAACAACTCTTCGCGACCTCCTCCCGTGCCCGTTGATTCCGGAACGTCGTGGAGTTCGCCCGATGATCCGGGCCTAGACATACGAATGGGCGGTTGCCAAAGTCCCAAGACCCAGGTGAATGGAGCACCAACTCGATGTGCTGGTCAACTGGTCTTTGCGGATGAGTTTAATGGCACCAAATTGGACCCGAGCAAGTGGCAGGCGGAGCGCAGGTTTTCTGGAGAGCCTGACTTTGAATTTAATGTGTATGTGGACGATGCTCCGGAAACCTTGTGCCTGCAGAACAGCCAAGCCATTCTCGCCACGACCACTATGCGAAAGCTCTACAAAAAGGGGCCGGAAGGAAAACTGGACTTGTCGTTGAATGACCATGTCTGTACGGGGTCGGCCAACACCCACGACTGCGTCCGTGACGGCAGGACGATAAGAGACGGCCTACCGCCGGTTGTCACCGCTCAATTCACCTCCAAGCAGTCCTTCTCCTTCAAGTACGGTCGCGTCGAGGTCCGAGCCAAGATGCCGCGGGCTGACTGGGTTACGCCGCAACTCTGGTTGCAACCGAAACACCATGTCTACGGGACGAGCGACTACAAGTCGGGCCAGATCAGGATCGCCTACACCCGTCCGGCCAACCGTATGTTGGATCTGTATGCCGCCGCCGTGCTGTATGCGAATGAGCCACTGCGTTCCGCGAAGAGCTGCTTGAAAGCTGGAACCGGCGACACCTCCGAGGACTGGAGCGACAGCTTTCACATATACACTTTGGAGTGGACGCCAAATCAACTGCGCTGGCTGGTCGATGGCAAGGAGTGGTGCGTCCAGGGCAGCGACAAGGGAGCTTTCAGCGAGACAACTGCCGGCGGTCAGCGACTGGTGAATGCCCAGAAACTGGAGGAGGGCACCGGCCTGGCGCCCTTCGATCAGGAGTTCTACCTAACCTTTGGCCTGAGCGTGGGGGGGTTCAACGAGTACCAGCACGTGGTCAAGGAATGGAACGAGCAGTCGCCGCAGGCCCAAAAGAACTTCTGGAATAGCATCAAGCGACATCGGGACCACTGGATGGCCGAGGGTCAGATGGTGGTTGACTACGTCAAGGTCTATACTTTGTAATCGAAAGCTTTTCTTCATAAAACATAAGTATAAATTTTAAATATTTCAACATTTCCAGACAATAGAGTTTCTGAAATCTAATAATATAGATTGAATTAAAAGTTTTTCTTAAAAAAGATTTAATTCCAACGAAAATCCACAACTGAAATATTAATTTTCACTTTCGATGAGATCAGTGCCTGGGACTTACCTTGGACCCACTGCCCCAGATGCCTCCCCTCCCTCTGCCAGAGGAGTTTTTAGAAGAAGAGTGGCTGGAGGAAGAGAGTGTGGAGGAGTTTCAGGCGCAGTGCCTTGAGGAGGAGAAGCCCCAGGCGCAGTGCCTTGAGGAGGAGAAGCCCCAGGCGCAGTTCCTTGAGGAGGAGAAGCCCCAGGAACAGTGGCTCGAGGAGGAGGAGCCCCAATCCCAAGAGCAGCTGGAGGAGATGCTCAGGCGGGGCACTGCCGTCTACTACCGGCACCTATTAAGAAGGGTGCAGTGTCCTCGCTGTTTTAGAATTGGCTTCAGCGAAGCGCACGAGGCGTACTGCTCCGGAGAGCACATCGGGGGTAACCCCGATGCAGCTGAGGCGTCACAAGTGCTCCCGGCTATACCTGAGAGACTGCGACTGGCTTTCCGAAAATAACCATAATCAAATAACCGAAAGAACCTGGGACTTCCTTATAATTAAAAAATATAAAATAAAAATATAAAATATATTATATAAAATAAAAAAATAATATAAAATATAAAAAAATATAAAATCATATAAATTTTTTACAATAAAATGTTTTCTTTTTTTTGGTATTTCAAGTATTTCCTCACAGATCTGCTCAAAATAGATTTTAATAAAATGAATCTAACCAAGAGAGTAAGTAAAATAAAATAATTTAAAAATAATATATTTTTTTTAATTTTCAAATTTTTTGTCGTTGCCAGATCTCCAATCAGAACTGCTTGAACCCAATTGTAAACTGCTTACTCGAATTAGGTACTGCTTGAACTGCTTTAAAAAATGAGCCATTTTGGCATTTTTCAGCGCACTGCCAACGGTCACACTGGCTGCTCACATAGCACTGCCAACGGTCACACTGGCTGCTCACATAACCTGCTGGACTTAAATTGACGAAAATCCCAAGTAAATCGTAAATAGTGAGAGATTATCAACATTTTAACTTAAACTTGAACCACCCACGCACAGATACTAGCAAAATGCAGATCACTCGCCTCGTCCTGCGCCAGATCACCCGCCAAGTGCGCCTGCAACGCATGTACAGCGTCGGTGCTCCGGCTGCCGCCGTCTCCGGAGCGGAAAAGCTGGTGCCGCCAGCGCCGGAGGGTGCAGCTAAGCCGCCGAATCCCAAGTTGGACAGCATAGTCAACAACATTGCCGCCCTGAATCTGCTGGAGGTCGCCGAGCTGAGCACGCTGCTCAAACAGAAACTTAACCTGCCCGAAACCGCGTTCGCCCCCCAGTTTGCCGCCGGACCGGCACGTGCTGCTCCCGCCGAGGATGAGGAGGAGGCAGCGCCCAAGAAGGTGCAGACCTCTTTCAAGGTGAAATTGGTCAAGTTCGATGAGAAGCAAAAGGTGGCGCTTATCAAGGAGGTGAAAAACCTTCTAGAGGGCATGAATCTAGTGCAGGCCAAGAAGTTCGTCGAGAGCGCCCCTACCATTGTTAAGGAGGATATACCCAAGGAAGAGGCCGAGAAGCTGAAGGAGGCGCTGGCCAAGGCGGGCGCCATCATAGAAATTGAGTAGGATCCCCTATTTCGTTTTTCTATCTGCGTTTAGCTGCTAGTTATTGTTTTAATAAAAGCCAGGCAACATTTGCTGTAAACTTAACAAAAGGGGTTTATATTTAAACTTCAAAAAGAATTTAAGATTTAAATTAGAATCAAAATATCGTAAATTTAATAAATAAAGTTAACAGAGCCTTAACAGCTTAGCGCACCTGTTAACAGATCGGCAGTTGGCAACGCGAAGGCTTGCGCTACACCTGCTACTTTCTACGCTTCGCCCTGGAAAACAATCCACTTTTACCTTCCTTTTGGGATTAATCATTAATTAGTAACCGGCATAGTCGGCGATTAGTGTAATCCTGCTAATTGGCGTCGTGCGAGGCGCGTTCTAGTAAATGCAGCGATCAGCGGCGCACTTACACACGCGCCGCCGCGTCCGTCTTCGTCGTCGCGTTGCCAACTCAGCCGAATTGTACCGTTACATCATCTGTAACCGGAAATCGAACGCGTTTTCCATTTTTATTTATAGCCACAAAATGGCAGCCGCTCGAGCGGAAAGAATTGCTAGACGTGCGCGCTTACAGATCGCCGGGTAAACATGATCGACACTTTCTTTTATCTCCGGCAATCCGGTGAAGGCAGAATCATGCGGCACTGCACGCGTGCGCGCTGACCACGCAAAAGTGGGTGCCAGGCATTTCTATCACTTTCCTCGCCCAGAAAAAAATCGGTTTGTTGTCGTCCAGAAGCGATACGCGTAAATTCGGGTAACAAATAAAGCCAATAAGGGGGAACAAGCCGCCCTACCGACCACTTCCTATGCGTGAGTGCTCCACATTCTCTCCCAGGCAAACGAAATAAGCCTCACACGATCTACGGACAGGAGCGGAATCTGGAGGAAGGGAATCTTTGGCTTGTAGCTTTGACTGCCTCGATTTGATTACCCACAGCTAACGTGATTTTTCCAGATTAAAAATTATTGCAACTAATAGAATGTAACAATAATATTTAAATAAGTATTGAATAAAAAAGACTTAAATAAATATTATAAACAATACAAATAAATATGAAGAAGTGTAAAATTAATGTACTTTTCAGATAACTCCCTCAGACGCTCCTGGCAACAATGCACGGAGAGTCGGGTTCTCTCAATTAGCACCTGCGCTGACCACTGGCATGGAGCACACTGTGCCCCCAAAACTCGGAACTCCATCGGCTCAGTCACCATTGTGTCACACGCGCGAGTGGACGTCTCTCTCACTGTCTGTCGAGCGGTCTCCAATCCGTTCCAGCTTTGTTCCAGCCTCCAGCTAAGCTGAGTGAAAACCGAAAGTGATCCATCCATTCATCATCATGTCTGACGGCAGCAGTTCCTCGCGACTTTTGGCCCTCGTGGCCATCTTCTTCAGCAGCTACATCGTGGGCATTTACAGTGCGGCACGGGCCTCCAGTAGCTTGGTCTTAACTCCGGATCCCAGTGTTAATCGGACTTTGAATGATACTCTCCTCGAGGAGGTGGAAGAGGACTCATCGACTGGCCTGGCGCGTAGTGGCTCTCGACATCCTCGCTGTAAGTTTTAGCTGAAAGAGATCACAGCTTCAAGATCCAAGATCATGCCGGATGAGTGCCGGTGGTTTGTTTTTCCATCGTGGTGGTAGTATGTGGGTCATGCCTCAATTATCACCCACTGTGCATGAAGTGCCGCAGGTGGATTCTTTAGTCTTAGCCGTCCCCATGCCCTACAACTTGTCATTATTGGGGCCTGCTGGCAAAGGTTTCCAATTGCGCACTGCAATTTGCGAGCAGGGGAACCCCGGTAAGATGCACTGGCATTTTCAAATTAAAAAGAAGGATTTAAGATTTAGATGGGTTGTGCAGGCATTGCTGGATTGATTGGCCGTTGATGCTGATATGATATGGGAACCGGAAAGGACTCCCCTACTGTGTAGGCATTCAAATTGGTAATATGTATAAATATTTTTAAAGAAAGTTGAGTGTCTTGTTTCTTGTCAAAGGCATTTCCCTATAATATTTTGATTAATATCCTCCCCTTCTTTCTTTAAATAAATAAAATACTTCTACCAACTTATATAAATTTCTTAATAATTATTTAGTAATTCAATTTTATATCTTATTAATATTTTAATTTATATGAGAGCTCATAGTTAGTAATCTAAATTTATAGAACCCCTTTGGCTTTTATAAGGAATTTCTTTAAAATATTTAAAAGTAAATCAGACTCGTGGATTTTTTAGGGTTTAATCAAAAAAAACTTCTACTGTAAATATGTATTTTTAACTGATAGTGATCTCTCAAGGTTTTAGACCTGGGATAAGGGTTTATAGCTGTTTATAGCTTAATGATATAACTCAATAAAAAACAACAAAAAAACCCTGAAATATTTTCTGTGAAGTGCCCTTTGAATGACACTTTATTTCTATTATCTTTCTAGGGTTTCCGTTCTACACCATTGGGCGTTTCTCCAACGACATTTGCACGGGCAACAACCTGCTCCTGGGCACCTGCGTAATCAACGGTGAATGCACGGACAACAGCGGCGTGGCGGCCGGAAGCTGCTCCTCCATTACCGCCCAGGCCATCTGCTGCATTTGTGAGTAACTTTAGGTATAATATTTAGACGCTTGTAATCAGAGAGATACGGTTTCCTTACAGATCAAAGGACTTGTGGAGCGAGTACCTCGTACAACAACACCTACTTCTACAACAGCAACTATCCGGCTCCATATGCGGGCGGTGGACGCTGCTCCATTGTGGTTACTCCGCCGGATTCCAGCATTTGCCAGCTGCGCGTTGACTTCCTCTCCCTTTCGCTGGCTCCACCCTCGGGCGATGGATTTTGCAACACTGATGCCTTGACCATCACCGGAGGAGCCTCACAGGTGCCCAGCATCTGTGGCGAGAACTCCGGCCAGCATGTGTATGTTGACTTTAATGGCGTCAATCCCATTACCATTTCGGTGGCCACTTCCTCGGGCTATACCTTCAACCGCAACTGGCAGTTCCAGATCCGCATGTTGGGCTGCACGTCGGCCACCTTGGCTCCCGCCGGATGCCTGCAGTACTATATGCCCAGCAGTGGCACCCTGGCCAGCTTTAACTACGTTTCGGCCGCCTCGTCTGCCCTCAATTCCATTGGAGTCCAGGGCACTAGACAGCTGGCGAATACCAAGTATGGGATCTGCATCCGCAAGGCGGCCGGCATGTGCTCCATCACCTACAGCCAGGTCAGCTCCGATACGTATTCCTTTACGCTGACAAACGATGTCGGAGCTGTGGATCCGGCCCTGCTGGCCACGTCCTCGGTGCAGAGTCAGGAATGCACGACGGATTACATTGTCATACCGGCTCCCACGCAGGGGGGTGTTTCGCTATCCAGTGATCGCTTCTGTGGTCTGGGCCTGGTGTCCACGACAACCGCGGCGAAGCCCTTCGTGGTCTATACGGTCACGGACAGCAATGAGGATCTAGACATATCGAATAGGGGATTCTATCTGTCATATTCACAGAACGCGTGTCCGATTTTGTAATTTTGGGGGGAAATAAAAGACTTGATTTATAAATAGCAGACCAAAGTGGATATTTCCAGCTGGGAAGGACAAATAAATTGTTTGGAAAGTTTTAACTAACCATGTTGAAGTCTGTGAAAGTAATTAGCAAAACTGATCTAATTAGAAACTAAAGTGTTTTCCAAGATATATAGATATCATTCTGTGGAATTAAAATAGTGACAATCGTGAAATATAACTTAAAAGCATAAATAGCAATTAACAGTTGACCGGTGTAGGTTGTCCCAAAATAAGTCTTATTTACGGACCCTTTTAGATGCACTCACTCGCGTTGAACCCTAACACTCTCTTTAGGATGTTATCGAGAGCGTAAAAAACTGGTTCAGCTAAGATCAATTCAACGAGACGCTAAGTGCTTTCTTTAGAGTTCCGGGCTCTTATTAAGGATCTAAAATTTCGATTCCACTAATTAAATTCTAAAGAGCGTCTCTTAAATACATTCAGTCTTTATTTATTTTTTTGTTTTGGTGTTAATGATTTAATAATTCTAAAACATAATACACGACTTAGTCGAGTCGGCAATACAACAACGAGTCATTTTATAGACTAGACAATCACCATTACGCAGACAGCCGGATAAGACAGTCGATCTCCGCCTCCAGCTCCTTGACCTACAATTAATCATCATAATAATAAGTTAAATCATAAAAAGGAATTAATACATCACCCAACGAACCTTATTCTCAAAATGCAATTTGGTGTCCTTGTTGGCCATCAGCTGGAAGGCCTCATTGTCCAAACGCATGCGATACTTCTGCAGCTCGGTAACCAATTTTTTAAGTTTTTTCATATTCGCCTGATGCATCTCATCGCGCTTCTCGGCGGTCAGCCCCACTTCTTTACTAACTGTGATTCCAAAGGAACAAAGCGCACCCGCTGTTGAGAAAAAGTTCTGCTTCTGCTTCTGCTCGCATGGGATATTCGCATTCTCGTCCATTAGCTCCAGGTCCACGGCCTCACAGCGCGTTAAAACCTTGATTTGTGGCAAGTGACGACGCAGAATTTCCTGGTACTCGGCGTTCTGGGCGAACAAAGTGAGATGCGGATGGTGGCGCTTGCTGATCTCGTTGCGACTCTTCACCTGCCGCACGCTCTGGCAGATGTTGACAATTTCGTTGACCTCATCCTCCAGCTTCTGGTCTCGAAATTCGGACAGATTCAGCTGGACATTCATCGGCACGTGCTGGAGCAACTCGCTGGCTACAAATGGGGTGAACGGGGACATGGCCTGCAGGCCCCAACTCAGGCACGCGGTTAGAGTGCCCACATGCATGTAGGCGCAGTCCTCGCGGTTGCTTATTGCAGTCTTGGTGGTTTCCTGCAGGTCTTTCACTTTTAAGACGTTATTCAGCATGGGTTAAAGACCACACTTACCAAATAAGTATCACAGAGATTTTGATAGAAAAACGTCTTCAAAGCGGCTGTGGCCACATGGAAATTGTAGTTGTGGAAGCTATCGCATACAATAGACAAGGTTTCTGCCAGTCGGCCAAGAATCCAGCGATCCCACACGCCCAGACTGACGCCGTTGAGCGACTCGAAATCCTGCAAAGCAACGCCTAATTCCTTGGCAGAGCCCATCGTGAACCTCATCGCCTGCCATATCTTGTTTAGAAACAACTTGTTGGTGTGACAGGCGTTGACATCGAAACTTATAAAGTGGCTCTTGATGTTGTGGCTCATCAGAGTGAAGCGCAGGGCATCTGTGCCGCATTCCTGAATGCCCTGGGGGAACATCTTGGTCAGGCCAGCCGTAGAGGTCTTGAGCTCTTCGAGCTTGATGATACCCGCCTCGCAGGACTTCTCCAGACCTGCCTTTAGGCTCTGCAGGAATAACATTTTCATAAAAGCTGTATACAAAATATAATGTAGGGTCTTACCGCCAAGCTGGCGCCCTGCACCACCTGCTGTGGGGCCACAATGTTGCCCAGACTTTTGGACATTTTTCTGCCCTGGGCATCGCACACTATGCCATTAAGCAGGATTCTCTGGAAGGGCGCCTCGCCCGTCAGCTTCAGGCCCATCATCATCATTCGCGCCACCCAAAAGAAGAGAATGTCATGGCCAGTCTGCATCAAGTCCAGTGGGTATTGCTCCTTGTAACTCTCATCCGGCCAGCCGGCAACAGAGAACGGTAGCAAGGAGGAGGAGAACCAGGTATCCAGTACGTCGGGATCACGCGTCAGTGTGAATTCATCGCTGCCCACCTTTTGCTTTGCTTTCCGACGGGCGGCCTCTTCGCTGAGCGCAGCCACCCAGTGGCTGGTGCCGTTGGCGGAGTCGGTCACTTGGTAGGCGGGTACTTGGTGGCCCCACCACAGCTGCCTGGATATGCACCAGTCACGACTGTCCTGCAGCCAGCGTTCCCATTCCGTTTCAAAACTCGGCGGCTGGATCTGCAGGCGGCCGCTGTGAAGCTCAGATAGGGCGTCCTTGGCCAGATCCTTGCACTTGAGGAACCATTGCGGCCGGATCATATACTCGATAATGTCCTTGGAGCGCGAACAGATGGGCAATTGCATGCTGTGGGCGCGCACCTCGCGCAATAGATCCATCTCGTCCAGCTTATTGACGATTAGTTCGCGCGTCTCAAACCGTGGCTTGCCCTTGAACTCGGGGTACGTCTCCGTCACGTGACCAGTTTCGGTGAAGACCTGACGCGGCGCCAGCTTGTGGCGCGTGGCCACCTCAAAGTCAAACTTGTCATGAGCGGGCGTGATCTTCACGGCTCCCGTGCCGAACTCCTGGTCCACAGCGATGTCGAAGATCAGTGGGATGGTGTCGTTGCGTAAGGGATGCTTCAGCTTAACTTCCTCTCTGTTCCGATATTTGATGTAGCGCGGATCCAGCGGATGCACGGCCACGGCTACATCGCCTAAAATGGTCTCCGGCCTGGTGGTGGACACTACGATCTCCTCAGCACTGCCATCAGGCAAAGTTTCGCCATCGACGACGAGATAGGCAAAGTCGTAGATCCTGCCAAAGAGCACCTTTTGCTCGTGGCCCGGAACGGCAATCTCCATCGGTGCCTTGATGTCCAATAAATCGACCTCAATATCGGAGATGGCCGAGCGCAGGGAGGTGGACCAGTTGACCAGGGAATTACGACGGACAATGAGGCCCTCGTCGAAGAGTCGCTCGAAGGCCACGTTTACGGCATGCGCTTGCTTCTCATCCATAGTAAAGTACTCGCGCTCCCAGTTTAAGCTGCAGCCGAGTTTTCGCAGATCCTGCACGATGCCGGCGCCCTTATCTGCTTTCCAGCGCCACACCTCGTCCAGGAAGGCCTGCCGTCCGAGCTCCTGGCGCGTTTTTCCCTGCGCAGCGGCAATGGTGCGCTCCACCACCACTTGGGTGGCAATACCAGCGTGATCTGTACCCGGTACCCAGTCCACCTCATAGCCCAGCTGGCGGCGCTCGCGGGCAATCACATCCTGCACGGTGGCCGTGAGAGCGTGTCCTAAATGCAGATTCCCGGTGACATTCGGCGGTGGGAGCAGCATTCGATAACTTCCACGCTTGCATCCGCCGCTCTTCGACTTGGGTAGGTCCGCCTGGTGCTTTTCTCGCTCCCAATAGGCGTCCTCCACAGGCTTGGGCTGGTATCCGGGGGCCAGGGGCAGTTCCTTAGATGCATCTGACGGTGAGCAAGCAAGAATCCCTCAGCCGGCGCTGGATTTGTGAATGAAAACGAGGAAGACTCACCTTTAGCTGTGCTGAAGTACAGGCAGGACACCTTTGGCGGGCAGAGGTATTGGTGTTTAAGAAGTTTGCGGCTGAAATTTCGAATTATTTGCATTTTTTTTAAATAAAGTTGTTATTTGTTATGTCAGCTGGGCCCGACTACGATACAACCGATATGTTTGAATATCGATAGACTGACTGTTTCGATATCGATAGACTGAGCGCCAAATTTAAATTAGGCTTCAATGGAGCTTTGAAACTGAATCTCGTCAGTTAAATAAACTTTAAGAGTTTGTAACACGCTATAATTAGTGAAAGATATTTTAAAAGTGTCCCATTTATTCCTTTGAAGTTTATATACTTATAATTTGATATTGATAAAAACTATAAATTTAAAATAAAAAGTCCCCTTGATATAAAATAAATTTGGAATTTTCAAAGCATCGCATATTATAACTTCTTTGCGCATGAGCTGTAGTATTCGATCAATCGATCTGCCTCCCGAAATCCGGCTTCAATGGCGCCGTGAGCCGTGGAAAAGTGGTTCTGGCTGGTGGCTTCACCTGCAAAGAGCAGTCTTGGGTAACCGTCGCATCCTATAAGCGGCGACGCCAGATCCGAGGGTCCAGTGTCCAGTTGGTCGGCTCGCGTGGTTCGATAGCTGTAGCTGCCGCGGAAATTCTTATTCGAGAGCCACTTGCTACGCAAGAAGCGCTGAGGAAGTGGAACCTCGAAGTTCAAGAACTTGCAAAAGAGCCACTGCAAGCCCTCGAGGACCTCATTATCCTTAAGTAACTCAACGCGGCGACCATGCGGACCGGCAATCCAGACCAAGAGCAAGCGCGGTTGATGTTTAATCTTGTGGATGCCGCTTATGCCCTCTAGCCATGCAAACTCCGAACTGCGCAGCTCCTTCAGATCCTCTTCCCGCCACAAGCAGAAGAAACCGACAAAATCATTGGGAAATGGCTGCTCCTCGAACTCCAGGAACATCTTGTTCACGGTTCCCATCTGGAGACTTCGGATAGCATTAACCTTGGCCTCTGGCAGGGGCGGATTGAAAAGCCGTTCATGTTGTTCCTGCAGGACTCCCAAAGGCACAGTACAGATGACATGATCTGCGTTAAAGACGTCTCCATCCTTGCAAAGCACTCTCACTTTGTCGGGATCATGATCGGTCTCGATCTTGACAACCTTCTTTCCGAGCCGGACGCAGCCCTCAAGAACCCCCAGCCCCTCTGGCTCATCCTCGCTGACCTTCATTAGGAATCGGAGGAATCTCGCAAAGCCCTTGTCGCGCCAGTTGAGCAGTTGGTCGCCACTGCACTTTTCGAACTCCAAATGTAAGCGGCCGGACACCTCGAACAGGTTATCCGAAGCCAAAATGGAGCTCTCGTGTGTCAAAAAGCTTTCCAACGCTTCGGCGGCCACGGCACGGTCTATCTGAGGCAACTGCGTCTTGATCTCCTGCCAATAGTGCTCAACCAGGTGGCTGCCCACGGATCCTCCTTCTGCAGTGGGTCCTTTTGGCACACTCATCTCTGCGATGTCATACAGCTTATGACCAAGTTCAAGCGGAATCAACTCCTTGTTGGAGCGCACCATGCGCACACCGCTAAAAAAGTCCCCGGTGAAGTCCAGAAGATCGTTATCCTTTACCAACTGGTAGACGCAGTTTCCCTCCTGTCCGCTACACCACTGAGCGCCCATGTCAATGACATTATCCCCAAACGGAAGTGTGCATATTCGTCCACCGATACGGTTCTCCGCCTCAAGGATTCGCACGATGCCGAAGTTCTTCTGTCGAAGCCGGGTGGCGGCGGCTATGCCGGAGACACCGGCTCCAATCAGCAGGATCCTACAGGGGGCCTGACACTTTTTCATCTCGATCGGCTGGCAGTGTCGTCCGTCAAACAAGACAATCAACGAGCTACTGATCGGGATTTCGAGATGTGGCTTAAAATTTAGCATTGCTGACAACTGCATTTCCTTGGCTTCCGATGCGGTTGCGGTCACCACCACCTGTTGCACGCACCACAAAAATGTAGCATTGAGAAATCTGGGTCATTGAAGATCTTAGATCTAGCTTTATAATAGACAAAAAATAAATATAACAAGAAAGAAAGCTAACTTCGGCACGCCGAAGTTTGTATACCCTTGCAGCTTGCAATTGGATCATTATGAATTAATTAAATGTTATCAAATGGAAAGTAAAACTAACAGGAATTGTATACAACATTAATTTACAACATTATATTACGTATACGTAATATTTCCCGAATATTCCTATGGCAGCTATATGATATAGTTGTCCGATTTTGATCAAATTAAACCCGAAATTCTAGAATAATATAAAATGGCCATGTCTTATATTAAATAAAAATTGGGCAAGTAATAATTTTCTTTCTGAAAATTTACCGATCGTTCCAATGGCAGCTATATCCGATCCGGCCCGTTCCGACTTATATAGTAGTGAGAGCATATAGAGGACTATCTGCATCATTCAGATAGCTTCAAAACTGAGGGACTAGTTTGCGTATAATCGGACAGACGGACAGACGGACAGACGGACGGACGGACAGACGGACAGACGGACAGACGGACAGACGAACGGACAGACGGACAGACGGACAGACGGACATGGCTAGATCGACTCGGCTGTCGATGCTGATCAAGAATATATATACTTTATAGGGTCGGAAATGTCTCATTCACTGCGTTGCAAACTTCTGACTGAAATTATAATACCCTGCAAGGGTATAAAAAGATGCTGAGAAATAAAATTGGCTCTATCCCCTAAAACAAGATCTTGGAGTGGTGTCCTTAATTTCGGTATACATTTTTTAGTAATGGATTATTAATATTTAAAAGTAAGTAAAATTATTGTTTTTTTTTTTTAATATTTTTTTTTTTATACCCTTTAAAATAACGGTGAATCTGTGGTAACATTTCCCGAGTTTGATTTTCGCCAAAGTTCGCGACGGTCACACCGGCGCAAAAGCTCTTCAAAACAGTCGGACGGGACGGAAACAGAGAAAAGAAAGAAATGCAATCTGGGCAGCGAGCGGGGGCGTGAAGCGTATTTATCAATTGCCCGGAAAGAGTTTACGTGATTGCCACCGATCATCAGAGCCGGAAAATCCGCCCAAACCTCAACCAGCGCCCGTGTAGCCCTCACCAGCGGTTGGTTCAAAAACGTGAGAGGAAGGCGGGAGAACACCGGGAGATAAGCAAGCAGGAGGGCAGGAAGCGGGAACAACACAAGCAATCAAGTGGCAAAAGCAGGAGCAGGGTGCAGGAGCCGGGGTTTGACTGGTGGCCAGGCAAAGCACGATGCTAAAAGTTAATTAGTGTGAGCGAAATCAAATTGGACACCCCGCGACGGCTGCTGGGGTTGTTGTTGTTGTCGTAGTCCCGACTCCGGGCGGGGGTTCGCCATGGAATTCGCTGACCTGATAAAGACCCCCAAGCTAGACGGCGTTTTGCTGCACGATCCAGGGCAGTCGGGGACAGGTACGGGTGCGAGTGCACCAACGGTGGGAACGTTGTGTATCACCGGACATCATCTACTGCTGAGCGCACGCCAGGAGAACAGCCAGGAACTGTGGGTGAGTGCGATGGCGATGGCAATTCCAATGTGCTTCGGCTCCAATGGAGCGTAAAGTTGTCAACGCCTAATTGAATTTCCTTCCTCTGCCACCCTTTCCCTTCCAGCTGCTGCACAAGAACATCGACTGTGTGGAGAAGAAGCCCAGCCTGACACAGAACATTGTAGTCGGCGGCATCATCACGCTCAAGTGCAAGGACCTCCGCATCATTTCGCTGGAGATCAAGAGTGCCAAGGAGTTCTTCAATGTGGCCACGTCGCTGGAGGCACTCAGTGCTATACAGAACACCGAGCTGCTGTATCCGTTCTTCTACAGGCCCATGTACACCATCCTCGAGGACGGCTACACTATGTTTAGGTGAGGCGTAGGCAGGGCCAGCAAATAGGCCACAATTCAATTATCCTCCTCCTCGTCCTTCACACACAGGCCCGAGCTGGAGTTCGCCAAGCTCATCAGCGGTGTGGGCATGGGCGGTGTTTCCTCGCCGAATGTGGCCAACATAACAATTTGCATGCCGTCAACATCAACGACACAGGGCAGTGCTAGTGGCGGTGGCATTCCCCATCCCCTGCAGAACGGCTATGCGATGGACGCTCTCCAAGGTGGACTGAGTGGCGGTGGCAGCGGGGCCATTGCCTGTGAGTGGCGCATCAGCAACGTCAACAGAGACTTCAGCGTCTGTGCCACATATGGCGCCACGCTAATTGTACCTAAAGCAATTACGGACGAGCAGTTAGTGCTCTCCGCCTCGTTCCGGGACGGCGGACGATTCCCCGTGCTCAGCTACAGGCACGAGAATGGAGTAAGTTAATGCAGCCACGCCCGCAAATTCGATTAGATTAATGCAAAAGAATGATTCACCATTTTGAACAGGCCACGCTGATGCGCAGCTCCCAGCCGCTGTCGATTCAAGGAATTAAGCGCTGTAGGGCCGACGAGGCCATCCTCAATCTGGTGCTGGGGCGCAGCAGAAAGGGCTTCATCGTGGACACCTGGGGCAAGGGCAAGTCCAACACGGAAACGGACCTGCACTATTCGCAGTGGAAAAAAGTGAATCGCTCGATCGGTAACGTCAGCTCGCCGGCTTCCATTTTGGACAGCTTCGCTCGGCTGATTGAGGCCTGCAATGATCTGAGCTGCAGCACGGACAAGTGGCTGTCAAGACTGGAGGGCAGTGGCTGGTTGAGTCTGGTGCTTAACTCGCTCAACGCCTCCTGTGTGGTTGCCCAGTGTCTAGATCAGGAAGGCAGCCCTGTGCTGGTGCACGGTGCCAAGGGTTTGGACTCGACGCTGATTGTTACCTCACTGGTGCAGATCATCCTCAATCCCGACTGCCGTACTGTGAGGGGGTGAGTTTTCCCTGACTGCATCCTCAGAAGGAGATTTGCTTATATTTTTGGATTGCCTTTGCAGTCTTCAAGCACTGGTAGAGCGCGAGTGGATCCAGGCAGGTCATCCGTTCGCCTCCCGCCATCGCTACTCCTGCTATACTCCGAATCAAACGCGCCAGAAAACCTCCGGCGCCACCTTTGTGCTCTTTCTGGACTGCCTCTACCAGCTGTACACCCAGTTTCCCTGCAGCTTCGAGTTCAGCACGCAACTGCTAATCCTGCTCTTCGAGCACAGTCACTTCTCGCAGTACGGAACGTTCCTGTGCGACTCGGAGCGGGAGCGACGGGAGCTGAATGTGCACATGCGGACGACGAGTTTGTGGTCATACCTGAACCGGCCGGACGTCCTGCAAACCCTACTGAATCCCCTCTACGAGCCCAATGCCAGTGTGATATGGCCATCGGTGGCACCCATCAGCTTGGAGCTATGGAGCGGTGAGTAACGGGTGTGTCCTCGCTGTGATTAATGATTACTAACTAGCAACTTGAATCACTCAGATCTCTATTTACGTTGGGTGATAGATCAGCGCAGCTGCGCCACAGTCATGTCGCAAATTCAGGAACTGGTGACACGCGAAAAGGAACTCAGAACCCAGGTGAGTAGGAAAAATCGCAAATAATAACGAACTCCTGCTCGAATCGTATACCGTTCAGGCCCTAAAACTGCGTAAACAGGCCCTGGAACTCGGCCAGGAGGTGTCGGAAATGATGAGTGGCAGTGCAGACGATGCATAGGAAAGGTTGCCTACCTCAGTAGCTGCTCTCTATCTCTTTTATCTCTCTCCTGCATGATATACATTTATTTTTGATACGTTTTGTTGCAAGATTTCTATAATTATTTAAGCAAATAGATAGCAACACTAAGGTTAGGTCACTAAAAGTTCCATTTACATAAAAATTTAACTCAACCTCTGCTGAAGATCGAGAAAAGGCCTTAGATTAAAAACATGAGTAACGCCATACGATTTTTGTTCACACGAATTTTTCGCCACGGCTCCAAGCTCTCTTGAAATTTGGTTCAAAAGAAAAAGAACTAGGAAAACTAAAACTGAATTATTAAACAACTCACTCAATTTTAGACATATGTACATATGTCCATTTTTACCGAGAACTATATAATTCTACAGGATAACGACAAAATGAAACGAAAAGAAACTCTTGTACTACTTGTAAATCGCTCTCTCATCTCAGATTTATATAAACTGAAACTGCACATGGCATAAACTATCAAATATTTTGGGTCAATTTTTGACGCATTTACATTATGGAATTTTTAGCGCATAAGTCTCCGAGAATTACCTATGAATAGTACTTACTCTTTGTCAGTTAAGCCTCTCAGATCGATCAAATTTAGTATTGTATAAATTCAAAAGATTTGCCTTTTTATATGTACATTTTTGATTAAATCGCATAAATCGGAAGCTTCAAAAGCGTTTACATAAACAATTATGCTGTGCATGCGTTAATACACAACTAAATACCCATAAACTTACACATATATTGTACATTATACACACTTCTATAAATGTTTTGTAGCTGTTATCCCACTAAATTGTATGAGTGTTTATTTCGGATTGTGATCGTATATTTGAAACGACAGAAATTTGTATGTAATTTATATTCAGATATTTACATATTTCTATTGTGCGTATTTTGTGTAATTATCGCTTAAGTGCAATAAATACGTGTTGATTTGCAGACTGTCTATTAGATTATATTCTCAGGGTGGTGCTTTACTTGGGATTCACTATTTATCAAGACAAAAGGTTTAATAATATAAGTCCATGAGAGATTGGTCTCATTATCATACAAATTATATGGTAATTTGCTATATCAAAATATCGCAATTATCGTTAAAATGTTGTCCTCTGCTATATTCAAAACATTTGTATAACCTGTCTGCAAATTTATTTCCCATAATAATTGAAACTCACTTGAGGCTTTTTGGTAGAATCCGGATACATACATATATCGATTTATATATTGGTCTTCTTTTCATCAAGTATAGGTAGCGTACGTCCTTAGTCATCATGAAATCCTTAAAGTAAACTCTTCTAATATGTATAAAGAAAATTTGTTTATTTTTCGCTAGACTCATATTTATGACAACACTTATGTTTCCTGCTGTTTTGGGCTCACTATTTATTTTCGCTGTATATAAACGTATATAAAACTTTAATTCAATTACAAATAATCCCCAATTTTTCGAAAACAATAACAAAAAAAGTTTGTTGAAAGTAAATGTTTGTGTTTCTTGAATTTAAAGAATGAACTGAAGGGCAGAGAAAAAGAGAGGAAACGAGATGTTGAATCCTGTAGCTGCTGTCTTAGTTCGACGCCTCGTCCTCCAGGAAGAAAAACTGGCCGGATCGCTTCTGTTCCGTATCCTTTACCGAGTTGTTCTTGTTGATGCGGGGCCTGAAGTTGTTAGGATCGCGCCGGAAGGTGATGCCGAGCAGTTCGAGGAATCGGTTCATGCCGTTCAGCAGGGACTGCGGCGAGTAAGCCGTCGTCTTCACAGAGGGTTGGCCTTCAATAACAATGACACGGTCGGCGAGGTAGGTGGCCATGATGAAATCGTGCTCCACTACAAATCCTGTCTTCTTGGCATGCAGAATGTACCTAAACGCGGGCGAAATTCCCATTGAGTTTGGCTTCTATTTAATAGCAACTATTGTGGGACTTACCGTTTGATAACCTTGGCCGCCACCAAACGCTGCTCAGAGTCCAAGTAGGCCGAGGGTTCGTCGATGAGGTAGACATCCGCCGGCTTGCCCAAACAGAGAACTAAGGCCACGCGCTGCAACTCACCACCGGAGAGGTTTTGCACCTCCTGGTCCATGATCTCCTCAATCTTCATGGGCTTCATAACATCGGCAATAAACTGAGGATGCACGTACGCGTCACGGATTTTGTCGTGCAGCAGATGGCGCACATGGTTCTGGAATTTCGGAGAAATCTTTTGCGGCTTGTACGAGATGTTGAGCATGGGCAGATCAACCTGGCCATCGGGCTGCAGGTTACCTGCCAGCATTCGTATGAACGTCGTCTTGCCAGTACCGTTCTCGCCCAGCAACACAAGGATCTCGGAGTCACTGAAGTGACCCTGCTCCACGGTCAGCTCGAACTTGCCCAGGGTCTTGACCATGGCTGGATACACATAGTGATTCATGCGCTTGATTTCCTCCTCTGTGGCCGACTCGGAGACCTTAAACGTAAGGGACTCTGTGCGGAAGCGCATGTTCTCGGTGGGCACGAAGCCGTCAAGGAAAATATTGATGCCTTCGCGGACGGAGAAGGGCATAGTAACAACGCCGTAACAGCCGGGAACTCCGTACAGGCAGCAAATAAAGTCGGACAAGTAATCCAGCACGGACAAATCGTGCTCCACAACGATGATGAACCTACAATAGATACAATTAGGCATCAATCAGTCGAGGCTCAGGGCGGGATCACACTTACTTTGTGGGATGCAGGAGCGAGCGAACAGTCAACGCAGCGTTGAGACGCTGCTTTACATCTAGATACGAGGACGGCTCGTCGAACATGAAGATATCCGCATTTTGAATGCACACCATAGCGATGGCAAACCGCTGAAGCTCTCCACCAGACAGTTGGGAGATCTCTCGATCCCGAATGTGCGAGAGGTCCAGCATATCGCAGATCTTTGTCTGCAGATCACGTTCGTCCTTTTTGTCCAGCAACTCACCGACAGCGCCGCGGACTGCCTTGGGGATCTGATCGACATACTGCGGTTTGACCAACGCCTTCAGGTTGTCCTCCAGGATTTTGGTGAAGTAGTTTTGCAATTCAGAGCCCCGGAAGTAGCTAAGAATCTCCGTCCAGTCGGGCGGGTTGGCATACTTCCCCAGATTGGGCTTCTGCTTGCCCGCCAGAATCTTCAAAGCCGTAGACTTGCCAATACCGTTCTGTCCCACCAAACCGAGCACTTCGCCGGGTCGCGGGATGGGCAGACGATGCAGCTTAAAGGAGTTCTTGCTGTAACGATGCGTTGTGTGCTTGTCCAGGTTGCTGGGCAAGTTGATAATTGTAATGGCCTCGAACGGACATTTCTAAGGGAAAAAGAACAAAAATAGCAATTGGATCACAGGGCAGGAAGAAAGAGCAACAGACAGCTGCTGACCCACCTTGACACAGATGCCGCAGCCAATACACAGCTCTTCTGACAGCGAGGCAATCTTGGAGGTGGGCGTCACCTCGATGCAGAGCTTGCCCATGCGCACCACTGGGCAGGTTTTTTTGCACTCCTGCCGACACCGCTTGGGCTTGCACTTGTCATCGCTGACGATGGCAATACGCGTCTGCTTGTCCGTCTCCTCGTTCTCCTTCCTGCGCGACATGCTGTGTGGAAGAGAAGTTAACAAGCGGAAAAGAAACAATTAGTAAGCTGTTCAGCTGCAGTAAATATTCGTCCCCAATCACTGATCTGTATGGCAATCAGTCCACTGTCAACGTTGCAAATTCCACAGCCCGGCCGTCAAAACAAATCTGGTGCACCATACCAAGGGAGGCGGGGGAGCTAGTGCGGGGGCTGCGTTCGCCTGCTAGTGAAAGTATAACCTCAAAGCGTGGCCAAAACAACGGCTTTCCACGATGAATTTTCTTCGTCTGGCACGCAGTAGGCCTTGGCTCAAGCGTCCTCGTTGACAGTGCTTCGAATTCTTTATATTTTACCTGCGAACTAGGCCGAAATTGTAGTAAAACAGACAGAACGCACGCTCTTGCGTGTCAGCCAACAAGTTTCAAAAGGGGGGAGTTTTGAAGGGTTACTCAACACTACCCGAGATCAAGATGTGCAAACAGAACTATCGATTGGTGTTTGGTGTTCCTTAAAAATAGATTTATTTATATATTTTAGATATGATTATATTATCAGAAATCATATTATATTAAAAACACTGATTTAAAAAATTAATTTACTCTTCAGAAAACCCTTGAATACAATTTTCATTCAACATCAAACAACTCTTGCCGATATAAAGTCTATGGTGAAAATATCGATATCTTTATGTTTTTTGACAATCCCAACTGGCGACCCATCCCTAGTTTTTACACGTCGTTGATTTTTTGTTGGACAGGCTTAAAAATGGTCATACAAGATGATACAATAAATTCTGGAGAGCCGGAGAAGGCGGAAACTGTGCCGGTGGTGCCAGAGCAGGCCAAGATCTTTACGGTCGAGAGTGAGTAGGGCGTGCGCTCCATCCAGTCCCACCAGGCCGGTGGGACACTCCGCTCCCTTTAACCTAAAAGTCTGTATGCTAATTTATGTGAACTTTCACTCTCGCTGCAGTCCTACACATGGTCAAGGATGCCCAGCAGCAGCATGGCCTGCGTCACGGCGACTTCCAGCGCTACCGTGGCTACTGCACCCGCCGCATTCGTCGTCTGAGGAAGGCGCTCAAGTACCCGCAGGGCGACAAGCGACACTTCAAGCGCCGTGACGTGACCATCAGCCAGTTAACAGGGAAGAAGGCCGACGAGCGTTACTTCCACATCCCACTGATCAGCGCCGAGCGGGCCTGGGCGTATGCCATGCAGCTGAAGCAGGAATCCAACACGGAGCCGCGCAAGCGCTTCCACCTGATCAGCAAGCTGCGGAGGGCCTGCTTTTACGCCCTCCAGCTGCAGGAGCTGTGCAATGTAAGCGTCTAAACATCGAATGGTTTAGTTTATATAAAGTTCAATTGATTTTTATTACGCAGACGGAGGCCTTCGATGCCCGCACAAAGCTGGAGTGCGAGGCCTACGTGGCCTGGATGCATGGCAGCCTGCACTTTGAACTGCAACTGTGGAAAACTGCCGGCGAGCACCTGAAGCGCGCCCAGGTGGTGTACGAGAATCTGGCCAAGGCCCTGCCCGATGACGAGCAGGAGCTGTACCGGGCTAAGGTGAACGAGTTCACGCCCAATTTGCGCTACTGCGCGTACAACATCAGCGGCGGAGCCAGCAGCGGCGGCAAGATCGACGAGATTCTGGAGCTTCGCGCCCAGGGAGTGCTCGAGAATCTGGATGTGTTGGTCAGTCAGACCAAGACGGAGAGCAGCGAGGGCCTGCAGACGATTGACTGGCGCGGTCGCAAGGTCACTGTGCGTCCGGAGAAGGTGCGTCTGTTCCTGCTGAGCGCCCAGGAACTGGACAAGTCGTTGGCAAAGACCACCAAGCCGGATTCCAAGATTGAGTTGATCGAACGCATATTGATGGATTGCAAGGACGCCATTCAGGCGGTGCGTGACGAAATTAAACAGGATCCTAAGCTGCGTTCGCTAACCACAGGCCAAACTGTGTCCGGTGTACAGTATCTTTTGGCCTACTTGAGCTACATCCGGCATAGCCGCACGCTGCAGCGCAATCTGTGTCTCGTGGAGCAGGTAATTGTCACTAAACACTTTCGTCAACAATTCCTTATGTATTCCTTTTCCAGGCCAAGCTCAACTTTGATGATCCAAACCAGCAGTCTCAGCAAAGCGTGGGCGACGGCAAACGCGTGCGATCCCAGGATCTGGCCCGCCTATACGAGATCATACTGCAGAACGTCACGGAAATGCAGCAGATCAACGGCATGGAAGACGATGCTCAGTATCAGAGCGAGGTGGAGAATCTGGCGATTACCTTCAAGGCCTTCCGCTGCTACTACATTGCCCTCACTTTGATCGACATGAAAAAGTGGAAGGAGGCGGTGGCGCTATACGAGCGCGCCTCCAACTACGCCACCGAAGCGCTCAAGGGCAAGACCAGCGCCGAGTTCCAGCTGCAGGCGGAGCTCAAGAAGGTCGTGTCCACCATCGAAGGCTGCAAGTTCTCCGCCCACGCCTACAGTGTGCTGGAAGATGACAACAGCGAGGAGGCCGGAACCACCACCAAGTCGCAGAAGACCACGAAACCACTGTACGAACGCTTGTCGTTGTACAAGGAGGACCAGTCGCTGCACACCAAGACGCCCAATGTGTTCAAGCTCACCCCCGACATGGAGCCCATACCCTGCAAGCCTCTATTCTTCGACCTAGCCATGAACTACGTGGAGCTGCCTTCCCTGGAGGACAAGCTGGAGTCGCCCGGCAAGAAGGGCGGTGGCGTAACCGGCTTCGTTAAGGGATTCCTCGGCTGGGGAAGCGGTGGCGGCAACAAGTGAGGCGACAACTTACCACAGACCACGACACCACTCTTCTGGAATTCCATGCATCCATGTTACACTTATAAAGTCTTCAGATCTATGTCCATGCCGCAGTATGTCCGTTGTTCTTTATAAGTTCCTGTTTTTTGGCTCGTAACCCCGCCAGATTTGTTTTTTCTACGAACCCTTTTGTAAGTTTAAAAAAATGAACAATTATTCGGTAATAAAGGAACCTTCAACGAAGCTGTAAAGTTCCTCAAGGGAGAATTCTATCATCTATATTTATCGAGAGTTAAATCCTAACACTACGTGACTATCAATAGGCTCACTACTCCATGTGGAGATAGCCCAACTCGTAGAACTCCATTACCAACTCCCTGACGCGCAGATGGTACTCCGAGGTGAGGGTCTGTGTGCATTTGATCTCCTCTTTGCCGGTGAGATTGAGCTCGCTCATCACGTCCAGATTGGGCAGGTTGTTCGGATCGAACGTGACGGCCGGCAGGATCCACATGCCGATGGCCAAACCATAGTGAACCTGACGCACATACTCCGCACTGAGGCGCTGCAGCGAGAACGTCTCGCAAAGTTCCTTAAGCCGCTCGGCAGCCGGACTGCCCTCCAGTTGGTGCATTAGCTCCAGGCCCAAGGCCTCGGAGTAAGCGGCCAGCAGTGTACCCGTGTGCACATCCCTGAGTTCCCTGCGCGTGCTGGTATATACGAAGTGGAGTATATCGAACACGGGAGAGGTCCTACGCATCGCTTGCAGGTCGAAAAAGATTACCTCTTCCGGTTCCGAGCGGAACATGATGTTGTTCACCCACAAGTCTCCATGGCAGATCACACTTAAGGGCGTCTTTGCGGTGGCATTAATCTCCCGTTTCAGTTTTCCAAACAAATTAGGTCGCAACTGGTTGAGCAGGCGGATGGGCGTGGTCAAACTTCCGTCGGAATTGGAGCCACCCAAACTCTCCAGGGCCTGCTGCACCGATGTATCTAGTATAGTGGCATAGAACTCGGCCGCCTCCTCGCAATACACAATCTCCTGGAGGTGCCCAACCCTGGCAGAGAAGTGCAGGGATTCCAGTTCCTGGGCGGCCAGCGAAGCGGCGTGCAATTGTGCCAGTTTCTGCAAGAATGTCATAATGATAAAGGACATAAAATAAGCATGGGTGATTACCTTACCTTCATCACCAGGAGACAGTGACGCAGCTCCAGGCCCACTAGACGATCCCTCATCCGAAATCCCAAGGCCTTGAGGTCCTGCAGGACAATAATCGGCTCGCCGCTGTCTGGATCTCGGCGGTCATGGCACTCGGCGATGTGGCACACGGGGAACAGCTGATGTCGGCTGTGGGCTGCGAGCACGGGAGCCAGGTGGCGATAAGCATTGATCTCGTTGCTGAAGGCCTCCTCGCAACGGTAAAGCTGCCGGCGGGAGAGGCTCGCAATCTGGCGCTTTACGATGACGGTGACTGGGGTGCGGTGAGCGGAGAGGGAAGAGAGACGAGGGCAGAAGGAAACGCAGAGCAAAACAAAAACAGTGAGAGCGTGAGCGGCGAACAGCTGACGTTTGTTTACATCGCAGCCAAAGATTTATGAATGAAATGGCGCTGGCCTTGTGTGCGTGAGAGCGGAGCATTAGGCTCTCTCTCGCGTCGCTCTTTGGGCCTGTCTGTGTGTGCGTGTATGGGTGTGCGTGCTGACCTTTAGCAAATCTATATTACGTATACGCCGCATTGCATTTAGAATGCGTGGCACAAGGTCAAACCACTCGACGCCGTTGCCGCTCAGCGGTGCAAACAAAAGCGAAAAATCTGAACTACAAGTGCCTCCTCAGTTTCGGTTCGTTAGTGGTGGTTATTACCCTCTGGAGCAAGGGTACTAAAAACTCTAGCTAAAATAATTTTAAATTCCTCATATCAGATTGTTTTCCCCTATTTGGAATACTTTACCCAAGATAATGATTTTCCCTTTTCGTTATTTTGGCTCAAAAGCAGAAGTAATCATAACTACCCCTTAAGTTAAAAAAAATCCTTAAAATACAGGATTTAAAACCTTTCCTGAGGATGTTCTTACCGATTTCCCTCATTGCCTCATCCGAATCCGCATCCTCTGTGGCCTGGCTGATGGTCACCCGCTTCACCACGGACATGTAGTTGTCGCCGCTGCTGCTGCCGGCACTGCACGCGATGTGGGCTATGCTAAAGGACACCAGCTTGCTCCGGCTGAACAGCTGGCGCAAGTGCTCGGCGTTCTCCTCGTATTGATTGACAGCAACGCCACTATTCACGGTCATTGCCAAGCCGCCGCCGTTGCTGCTCGAAGGTCCTGCAATCTGCATGGTCGCTGCCATTGTTTCCACTTCACTTGGCCGCCGCCCGCCTGTGAATGGCTGAGACTGAGCAGCGTCTGGTGCCGCCAAATCGAGAGCTGACAGTGGCTTTCTGCCGCTGCAGCATTTTTTTCTAGCACTGACACAATTGCAAATTCAGTCCAGGTCAACTTATTCGGCCAATTATTATACAATTTCCGCTGGCCAAAAAAAATTGGTAACACCTCAGCACAGCACAGAACACACACAACAAGCCCGCCCCGTCGAACAGCAAAACGTCGACTGGCGCAAAAGTGCAGTACAGCGATTTCACAGAGAGCTGCGAGAAACTGTAGTGGTAATTGCTGAGAATTTAAATGGGAAAATGGGCACTCTTGGCTCTCTCGCCAGCTCTCGGTTCTAAATTGGAAAATGCATTTTTTGAAAGCCGGTAGGAGGTGGCAAGTGCGACGACTCTAGTTCAGGGTCACAGCTACGGCTACTGTCGCAACATCAGAACTTTCACTCGGCAAGCGGATGTTGCTCATACGCCGCATCGACCGAGAGTCGTTCGCATTGGGTCCACAAATTCGTTGCACTTGAAATTGCATCGGATGCCCTTGGCAGGCGCTGCGTGTGGGTCGAGGCATTGTGCAATAAAAAACTAACAAATAAATACGTTATAAAAAGAGGCTCAGTGATTGCTTAAAATAAAGCCTTAAGCCATAGCTCCTTATGTATAATGAACTATTTAATGCTTATATAGTTTCTTAAATATTGGTTTCCGTAGCATTTTGAGGAAGTCAGTTGCTACTATAAACAATTAATTCATTAGTAGGAAATTTAAAACTGAAATAATGTGTTCTTGAAATGTTTGTTAATTTTTTTAATTCCAAGTAGCTTTATATAGGTTTCAAATGAATTAAAATATGTATTATTATTATTTTAAAATTGGAAGCATTGGAAGCATCAAAGTTACAGCCATGGAGTTCCTTGAAATTTTCGGTCACATAGCCGCAAACAAAGCCCAATAAAGTTCAAAGACCAAGCTCATTAACAGCAGCCGCAGCAGCAGCCAACCAGACAATGCACGGGCCCGGCCAATTTGTTTATTTAATATGCATCCACAAAAGCCGCTAAATGGCCATTAATTAAATATCAGATCTGCCACGGCCAATAAATAAGAGACCACGACCACTCCCAACGAGGCCCGCCAAACAATGTAAATACCAATCGGCTGCGCTACGCACCTGAGAGATCGGGAAAGTTCAAGGCTGCCAGCCAACCGGCGGGTGATGGTGATTATGCCAAACTCCTCCACTGCGGGCAACTCCGGGCTAATGCTTCCGCCTTGGCTGATCGGTTGAATAACCCCAACTGGGACACCCCAACACCACGATACCCATGGCAAATTAGGGTCAAACATGTGCAGCCATCAAGCTCGGCTTGAAAATTAGACTCAACTTTGGCTCAGCATTAAATTCAGGGTCAATCTCGGCACTTTCGAAATATCGCACGGAGCCTCGACTTGAGTCGGACATGGATTCTAAGCAAACTTGTCAATCATTGTTGTAATCGCTGTACAACTTATACTGTGCATACACCGAGAGAAAGTAATGTTGTTCACACAAAAGGTGTGCTATAAGCTCCTCTAGTTATCCTAATTTATCGTAAATTTCTCAGGTTAATAACATTACTTTTTGTACGTGACTATGTTGATATTAAAGAAATTGCAATGGTAACCTCGCATTATATGATAAATTTTTTCTGAGTATATGGAACTCAAATATACAATATATAACTTATTTGTTCGTATGTATGTTACATCTGTGCGACTTTTGCCATGCGTAACACTGCCGGCAGGCAATCCAATCCAAATCCGACCTTTTTTGGGGGGCACTTTTATGGAGCATGAGAAACCAGAGGAGACAGACAGATATCATTGCTTTTAATTGCCCCGATCGCAGCGCCTAGGCCTAGGTCAGTCGCAATTGCAGCCCCCACCATCTCGGGCTCAGTCTCGCAGTCTCTCTCAGCCCCAGTGCCATAATTAATTTAATAAAATGTAAAGCAGCCAGCTTGAAAAAAGTAACAAAACAAAAAACTTGACTCATTCTCGTCGCTCAGAAGCGACGACTTTGAGCGCGTTTCGGATTGGATTCGGTTGACTCACAACTTTTGAGTTCAACTCGTTTTTGTGGCATTCAACGGCAAGCGAATAAAAGTTCGCTGCCTCGAAATTCTATGATCAGTTTACAGTCTCAACTTCACCCAGACCCAGGTGTTCCAGTTTCGGTTAAAGGTGCCTTCCTTCTTCTCTCAGAGGATTAGTATCCGTAAAAAAGTGAGTGCCGTGTGCCGTGGAATCCGAACCCCTTCCAATCGGATCGGTTGGGTGGGATCGTAACCTTGACTTTGGGTTGAATCAAAAATAACAAATTAGACTCGGAATATATGTAAATTCATTTAATGGCGCCATTATACACACAGTGAACATGTACATTTACAGTGGCTGTGATCTTGGAATTAAGAAAGCGGAAAATGTGTGACATTTGTAAAGGCTATAATAAAATATAAAATGTTATAAAATAATACAATATAACAAAAGGGGAAAAAATTGTTTAAATCAATTTGATTAATTTTTAAAACTTGTAAAAAAACTATAATATGATTACAAAAAAATATCTACACATACAAAGGAATTTTTGAGCAAAAATAAAGATTTCAACGTGAAAATTATGTATTTATAATTAAAGTGGTTTTAAATATAATTTATCATTCTATTCTTACACAAAAATTACAATATAAATATCACAAAATTTCTAAATAATTTGTTTTTAAAGATTTAAGAGTAAATATCCAAGCCTTCTGCTAAGCTATGTCAGATCTTTGCTAGTTTTGTTTCTGTTAAGATTTGATATAAAAATCTAATTACTTTATTTAAACCCACATAAAATATCTATATTAAATATATAAAGTACTCGCAAAATCCCAGAAAGACCACTGTGGCTGTATCTCGAGCCTGAGCTTGATTGCTTTGTTCCAAACCAAATTGGAACACTCTTGACAATTAAAGCTGGCCATTCAGCCTGAGCCGCCGCCAATCCAATTCTTATCAATAAAAAAGCCAGTTCCAGTTGCAAAAAGTTCACGGATTAGCAACTGTAACTCATTGGCCGCAAATAGTCCGAGTCCGAGTGCGGGTCCGCGTCCAAGCCAAGATCTCCGCGCGCTGCCCACTCTCGACTCTCCATTGGCCATATGCGATAATTGATTTTCCCGTACATAATTTATGACGCACGAAGCTGACAGCCGACTTGTAGATTAAAAACTGCCACTGACCGACCGACTGGCGGACCGACAGGCGGCAATAAATCTGTCCGTATCAGTTTATTAGAACGTCGGACAATATAATAATGCCTCCTGCTCAGCTCCTTTTCTACCTCCTGCATCTCTCTCTCTCTCTCTCTCTATTCCTCTGCAGCCAATCATCATGCTGACCGCCTGCCAAGTAGCGCTGATCGCTGGATGTCTGGCCGCTCTGACCGTAAGCTCCGTTCGGGCGCAGTTCTTCTACCACCAGGCTCTGGGTCTGCCTTCGACTCACTCCGCTTCCTACGAGCCGGCCAATCCGTACCAAGGATATGCCACCGCTGATGCTCATCCCTCGGTGGTGCGGAATGCCCAATGGGAGGCCGAGCTGCCTCCAGAACTGTCCAAAAGTGCGCGCTTCTATAATGATCCTGTGATTGCCGCCAACCTGGCCAAGGAGTCGCTGCTGACGAGGAAGGAAATGGCCGTGGTGCATCGCGAGGCTGAGAAAATACCGCGGGAGCAGGTCTACAAGCTGTTCAAGAACGCCGGCTACCTGAATCGCAGATAGGCAGCCGTCGCTTAGTCGAATTGAGTTCCATTTCACACGTGCCTTGTTGTATTTTAGCTTCTAATAATTGTTAATATATTGTAAATACGATTAAATGTTCTTTACACGTACATATATACGATTTCATGGAATCATAAAAGTGACTGACTAAATTCTACAGTTGCTTTTGGTATGTATATAAATGCTGTTCACTGAACATATAACTCAGCTCCATTTCCGGGAAGGGTGGCGAAGACCACTTCGTTGAAATCATTGGGCTGATGGCGCTCCAATAGATGAGATGGCAGCTGGGCATAATAGTCCCGCTTCAGAGCCTTTATATACTCATCCGCGGCTTCAACGGAATCGCACATGGCTACTATACAGCCGCCCCAACTGGAAAAGTACATCAATATTAATAAGAGAAAACACACTTCTGTATAAGCTTACCCAGCTCCTGTTACACGAGCACTGACTTGCTGCTCATTTGATATGGCAATTAGACGCTCCACATCTGGATGCGAACACTCGTACAACTCACGCAGGCTCTCGTGGGACTGTCGCATAAGCTCACCCAGCTTTTTGGCATCGTCGGGACTGGGTCGCCCAGCCAATTGCTCACAAATCTTCCGGAATTTGGCCACTCGACCGGATTCTGTGGAGAAAAAATTAAAGTCAATAACTTGAACCAAAGGTTATCGAGAGTTTAAATTAATTATAAGTAATACTATTCATTCTGGTAAGAAAATACTGTCACTTGTTCAAAAATGAACACTAATTTTGCAAAGTGTTAAATAACTTGTAATTAATTTTTCAACTTTATAAACATTTTAAATTAAAAATAAATGTTAAAAACTCTAAAGTAAGTCAAACTTACCCTGAATGACGTGAAGGGCCCGCTGTCGCAACTTGAACTGTTCCATGTGCCGCGTGTTGGCGGACAGGAACTTGGTCTCTAGTTCCTGCTCCGTAATGCCCAGCTCCTTACAAATATCCGCTCGCGTATAGTTCCATTTGGTCAAGTTGTCCTTGATCAATTTCTCGAACGTTTCATTGTCCATTTGGCAAGCCTCCTCCAGATCGATGAAGCGCACAATATCCTGCCAATTGGCCAGACCCTTGTGCTTGGCCAGCCAACGCGTGGCCAGTCGGCACTCTACCACCCGTTCGTTGTAATCTGACGAGGCGGCCTTATTCTTCTGCGCCAGACTGTTAGCCACTACAAAGCACTTGCCCGCTGGCAAAGTCACCGGAGTGCCCTTGAGCTTGGGATGGAATTCAATGTGATGGGCACAGCCGACGCGGCCCAAATAGGCGATGGCCTGGTCCATTCCGCCGCTGTGCGTGCCAATATATTGCTCACACTTGGCCGAAATGGAGGCCAGCTCCCGGCGATCCAGCTGCTTGCCCTGAACATGGGCCGTGGCCAGAACAGCGGAGCTGACCATGGCACTGGAGCTGGAAAGGCCGGCGGCCAGGGGCACGTTGCCGTCCACAGCAATGCGCATTCCAATGGGACTCCATTGGCTGCCAAGATTCTCCTGGATGCCCTTAATGCCGCACAAGAAGTAGTTGTACCAGGCGGGACCTCCACTTTTTGGTAGCTCAATTCTGGCATTTGATTATATTATATTATCTGTAAGCTTCTTTATAAAACGAATCACACTCACTTGAACGTCTTTAAATCAGCATCGTAGCCCTGGAACTTTGTATCCTCCAGATTCCGTAGTTGCAGCTTGTTGCTGTCAGCCGGATTTTTGGCCACCGCCAGAAAGATGCTCTGGCTCACAGCCATGGGCAGCACCGAATAGCCGCAGTAGTCGACATGCTCACCAATGATATTGACTCTGCCACGATTGCAAGTAGAGTTTTACAAAAAGTAATGAATATTTAATGTAACAAACCTTCCTGGAACACGAACGTAGAACTCGGGATCTGCCCCGAACTGCCGCTTAAAGAAGGCGCCCAGGTTCTGGACACGTTCATAGATCTTGGAGTTCGGCTGAAGCTTCTCCGGTGCCACGAACTCAACGCCGCCGGCATCCGCAGCCCTAGCAGTTCCATTCCCGTTCGCAGTCATGTTCCCCTGTCGGCGGTTGAAATTTTAATAACACTTCATCATTCCAGCAACTGGCTGGTGCGACGAACCGTAAACGTGTCGCAAAACAACTCGTTAATCTTTATTTACTGCCCAAAACACATTAGCATACGTAAACAAACCACACACACACACACGACACGTTGCGTCGTTGCACCTGTACGTCAGCGCGGGTGTGCAAAAATTAGCTTATCAGGCCAGCTCTCACCTTATCAGAATGTCGAAGTAGCTATTAGCACACAAAGTGGTGGACTAACATGTTATCAGTTGGGGAAGCGGTTAGCGAAGCAACGAAATCCCAGATTGACTTATTTCGCGTCTTAATTGGGAAAAACAAAGGGCAAAAGTGCAACCTGCCGGCAAATGAGAGAAGGAGAGCGAAGGGCGTGCGAGAGCGAGAGGGCTAAGGCTGACAGCTGTTATTTTAAAGTGGCCAGGCCTGTAAAAGCTGGCTGGCTGGCTTAAGGACATAAACGGGATTTTAGAACCGTTAAAATTTATTTTTCCCGATATCGTTAAATTAACTTTAAGAACTTTACTGTTATCTGCCCTAAAAACTTTTATTATCTCCAATAGATACCACAGAGTCGTTTTTTGTTTACATAACGTTTCTAGACCCGAACAATAATTGCACTTGATTAAGAACTTTGTGTTTTTTCCGATACATACCCAGCAAATTTCTTATCGTTCTGTTTATGAGGTCAAAATAACTTGGAGTGGTTCTCAGCCCTTATCAGAGAAGTTCTAGTTTTCGGTGTGAGCACGTCGAGTTTCATCAAGCAACTGAGCAATCCGGCCCGTGCTGTTTCCGATTTTGTTAAGTCCGGAATACATACAGTTGAAAGTCTTTATCGGAAACCAGCTTGAAATAAAAGCTTTTTCAAATAAAAAGTTGTATCTAAGATATTTTTAAATTTTAATCTTATATAGATTTAAAAAAATTTTTTTTTTTAATTTTGATACCAATGATAACTACCTTAGCGATGCCCGACTGTAAAAGGGGTTATAACTTGTGGAGAGTTTTGTTTGTTTAAATCTTGCTGTCTTTACTGTTATATAGGTCAAACGTTCTTCGTAATATACATTCCAATGCTTTCTGGCTTGCGTTCTGAAAAACTGGTTTCTGAATTTCGATCACCTTAAAGTATGGTTTTTGGCTTCCACTTAAAGAAAGGCCGTTACCTTGGCCATCATTTTGCCATTAAAATGAATTTTGAAGTGTTTGTGCGATAAATTCGTAAGTTAAATATGTGAATCTAATCTACATTTTTCTGTTATCGGAAAGAAATTTTTAAAAAATAAATATCTTTGTAAATTCTAGTAATATTTTTAAAAAATAACGGCCTAAATCTTTCATCAGGGGAAAAATGTATATATTGTGGATTTTTAAATAACAACCGTTCCTCAGCCAGCGGTGCCAGATGGCAAGACAACAAGTACCACCTGACAGCGCTGCCAACTCGAATTATTTTAATGCTTTCATAACCGAATCGAACGATACATAAGGAATCGATAGTATCGGTGATGAAATCGATTTTTTGCCAGCTCTGTACCATCGACCCAGTGTTGCCAGTTTAGCTTATTATTAGCTAGTTCTAGCATATTTGAAACTGGAAAAGCTTGTAAAATTTGCATTTAGCTTATAGCTTGAAATATAGCTTGTTTTAAAATTCATCTAGGCTATTCTAGCTTTAAATGTATTTGCGACATCAAAAATTTATTTTGTAAGAAAAATATGCTCTATCATATGAAAATATTGGTGCTTGTTTTTTTTAGATGGTAATGTGCATTTCATATTATCGTGAATTTCTTTCTAGTCGATAGTGCCACCGACAAATTTTTTAACACTTAAAAACATCTTAAAAATACCTCACTTAAATACTTTTTATTATTTCCATTGCCGCTAAAGGGTGATATTAATTTTTATAAAAATAGACTTATTAAATAAAAATAGGCAATAAAATTTAAAACAAAATACAAATTTTAAAGAAAATTAGAGAGCGAGATAAATTGTATTGATTAGACTGCAATAAGCAAAAGTCAATTAAATTAATTGAAAAACGTTAGCTATTACAACTAAATAAATAAATTAATAAATTTATATAAAAACTTACAAATCGTGGGTTTTTAAACTTTCATTGGCAAATATACAAATGGGGAAAACTATAAGACTAACTAGGACTTACTAATAAATTGTTAGAAGCCTGAGAAATTTAATAAAGGAAAAATTGAGATTTTCAGTTTAAATAAGTATGGTTTTTCTTTATTTACAATTCAATATCTTAATTATATTACAAATCTGGGAATGGACAGTATAATCTGTTTTTTATTAGTTTCTTTTTTTTTCAGAAAGAGATCATATCAGGGAATGGCTTCCGTTGAGCGAAAAACATTATTTTCGAGGATTACAGTGCCAGTTTTAATACCCTTGCAGGGTATTATAATTTTAGTCAGAAGTTTGCAACAACGCTGACAGCGGATTTCCTTTCTCTCAGTACTGGGCTTTAAAAGCTTATTTTTAGCTTATTTTAGCTTATTTTTTCAAAAAGCACTCATCACCTGGCAACACTGCATCGCTGAGAAGATATTTGTTATTTGTTTTTGAAAACGAATTTTCCCGAGCCAAAAAAGTGCAATTTTACACTTGCACCTGCACCCAAAAGCACCAGGCGTTGGCCCCACCGCGGAGACAATCGAGACAATGTCGAGCTTGCAGCGCACGATGCTGAAGGGCAAGTTGCCACCCACGATTCCTGGCGGGCGCATCGGAAGAGCGTAAGAGCTGCTGCTGCGATGGAGGGATGAGACGTACGCGGTACTACCTTAATTTGGCTAATTGCAGGGACTCCTTTAAGAAGTCGCGCATCCGCGACTACAAACCCGGCATGTGGAACGAGTTCTTCGCGGAGAAGGAGGACGTCACGGTGGATGAGCAGAGAACCTTCCGCGTCTACCGCACCAAGCAGCCGGAAAAGCCGGGACCAGTACTGCTTCTGCTCCACGGCGGTGGCTATTCGGCGCTCACCTGGGCGCATTTTTGTGTAAGTACTCAGTTAATATGCTACACGTTGGGGTTCTTAATGATTAGTTATTTGCATAATTACACCCACGTGTAGTCGGAGGTGACGAGCATGATCCACTGCCAGTGCCTGTGTATCGACTTGAGGGGCCACGGCGACAGCAAGGTAGATGACGAGGACGATCTTTCGGCGGATACTCTGGCCAAGTGAGTCTATTCCATTTGAATTCTAATGAATAAGGAGCAAAGTTGTACAAACCAGTTTTTTTTACTAGTGGTTCTTAAGTAATGTATTTGTTTTTAAAAACTGTCCTAACTTTCACTTTTAGTAACAATAATAGTATTCTTTTATATCTATCTTTTGTCTTTTATAAAAAATTTTTTAAATATATTAAAAAAAAAATGACCTCTGGGTTAAACTTCTTTTCATGAACTTTGCGAACCAAAATCTCACAGATTAATGTAAGAAGTGATTTTGGTGGTACAGAAAAGCAAAATGTATTTTGAATTTATCATTTTATCATTTATAATTTTTTCTATCTGAAAGTCTAGATAAGAACAGGACTAAGATAATGATTTAGGAAATATAATTAATATTTATTTATTATTAATATATTAGGAAGGAACATTTTTAACATTCTTATTTGATTTTTAAAATTCGTTTTAAACAGAGACGTTGGAGACTTACTCTTGAAGCTTTATACCGAGGATATGCCCCAGGTCTATGTGGTTGGCCATTCGATGGGTGGCGCCATTGCTGTGCACTTTGCCCACATGGCGCTAGTTCCCAATTTAATTGGAATAACCGTCATCGATGTGGTGGAGGGCACTGCCATGGAAGCTTTGGCTAGCATGCAAAGCTTTCTGCGCTCCCGTCCGAAGTATTTCCAGAGCATACCAAATGCCATCGAATGGTGCATCCGGAGCGGCCAAGTCCGCAATGTGGACAGCGCCAAGGTGTCCATGCCGGGTCAGATAATCAAGTGAGTGAAGGGGAGAGCCAAAACGTATTTATCAAATCATTAAACCAAATTTTTTCCCTTAAGCTGTACAACGAACAAACTGGCAACGAATGATCTTCCATTACCCGATGATGTCCTTGAGGAGGCTCACCACACCAGTATGTTTCCCAATCCATTTAGCATTTCGGAAGACGAGGAAGTGTCGCCGCCGGGCGATGAGACCGTCGAAGCCGAAAATGCAGCAGCGGGCACTGATTTCAAGAAACCCGTCACGACCAAAGCGATGACTGATGCGGCCAAGAAGTAAGCCCAAAGATGCTCCTTTTTTGTGACCTTCAAATAACTGATAGAAGATTCATTTCATACTGATAAAATATTTTGCTTCTTCTCCAGTTACACCTGGCGCATCGATCTGTCCAAGTCAGAGAAGTACTGGGTAGGCTGGTTCTCGGGACTGAGCGACAAGTTTCTCAACTTGCGCCTGCCCAAGCAGCTGCTCCTCGCTAGCATCGATGGACTGGACCGTACGTTAACCGTAGGCCAAATGCAGGGCCGCTTTCAGATGCAGGTCTTGGCCCGTTGCGGCCACGCTGTCCACGAGGACCGTCCACACGAGGTCGCTGAGGTGATTAGCGGCTACTTGATACGAAATCGTTTCGCGGAAGCCGCCGGCGAGTTCCGCTGCCACATGCCGTCGTGCTAAGCAAGTAGTAGCTGCAGCCGCCCCTGAATCCAAGGTTGATGAGCACAAGCTGAGGTCACAACAAAAATCTATTTTTGAATGGAGCATTACACTTTAAATTAACACAGATGCGTGCATATATATATATATACAAAATATAGTGAGTAGGTACAGATATATATATATCGCCGTATGTATGTTCTATATACGCGTATAATCAAGTAATTTATTCGGTACTTTTAATTAAATCTATGAATTTCTAACCTTGTACTGTATACTAATTTTTGCCAAAATCAAAACCAGCGAAACCAACGATAGCAGGAGCAAAGGCCTAACAATAACAAGATGCGTAGGACCCATTCATTAATCATCTTGCTATTAAAAGGTCTTTGGCAGGAGGCTTCTTACATTGTTATATTGAGTGTGTATTAAAATATGTGCCAGAGATCAAAATGAAGTTAAACGAAATCCAAATTATACCCATACAAATGCAAATAAGTTGAATAAAGCTATTTATTAATCGAATGTTAACTGAAATTCCCGATAGCCTGGAACTAATCTTGGCATTTATTGAAATTCGGTCTGCTGGTTTCGAAAAGAAAAACACATTCAACTTTGATAACAGATAATAACGCACACCCTCTTTTAGTCCACAAAACGGAAGCCCCCATCGGACTTCATCTTTATCTTGGACTCCAATGCCTGGATGCGACGCAATCGCTCGGCGATCTGTTCGCGGATCTCTGGACGATACTTCTTGCCCTGACCCAGGGATTCCATTTCGGTCAACCACTCGGCTCGCTCGTTGATCTGGTCCAAAACTGAGAAGGAATTGGTTATGGTTAACATATAATATATAGATCGAGGTCTTTCCACTCACGCTCATTGATGAGATCCTCTTCGGTCACATTTTTCTCCTCGCGTGGACGACGACGCGGCTTGATGGCCGGATCGGGCAGATGAGTGCCCGCCATGGTGAACTGCAACTGGGACTTTGCTTTCTCGCCATGCATGCGATTGTCGGTGGGCGGACGGTAGTAGCTCTGCTTATAAGCCCCGCTAGCTTCGATCTGGCGAAGATTCTTGCGCTTGGCATTGCGTGCTCGCTCTAGGATGGCCAGCGTCTCCTTGTCTGGATCGTTATTGGTATTGGGACGCGGCGGTTTAGGCAATGGCAGCGGTTCTCCAGTACGAAGGCTCTCGTCGATCTGCTTACGCACCATCATTGACATCTTGGACTCCTTGACAAGTACTATAGAAATGCAGAACTATTATGAGATTCACAAGAAACTTTATTTCAAAAAAGTGAGCTTAATATTTTATGATGCTTAGTCAAAGATCCTGCAAACTTTCTAGTTTTAATACCTTTTAAAGAGATCTCTCGAAATCGAAAGAGTTCTGCTCGCTTGCTAACCATCCCAGAATCTCCTACATTATTTTCGGGCCCCCCAAACCACTTACATCTAATCAGATCGGCGGTCTCCTTGCTGTACTGCACCTTGGCCGAGTGAAAGGCACCGGCACCGCCTGGAACAATCCGTTCGCTTGGCCACATCGGTATCTTCTGCCCGCCTGCCTGGCGGTCGCCATCGCCCTGCGCCTCCTGCTGGGCCACCAAACCCCCGGGCAGTGCCTTGATCTGAACGTTGTTAAAGCGATGTCGGCTCATTTTCTGCTAAAATCTATATAATTTGGCTCGGAATTATGCGGAAATAGCTTAATTAATTTCGTCGAGTGGCGTGTTTCGAGAATACCTTTGGTATGGGAGTTGTTGTACGGCGGACAACAAAACCGGAGACGCATGGCAACCTGTGTTGTTAGGGAGAGCAAAACAGCATGGGTTTTTTTGTTTTTAATTCTCGAAATAATTTATTGAAAATAAATATATATGTGTGGGTGTGTGGGGTAGGTACACACATCCTGATAGACTGTCCTTTGCACACATTCTTTGTCTACGAGTAGTTGCACTTTACATTAAACCATTTAGTTTTGTCGCTAAAATACGATTTTAGGCTATTTCTTTATCCCAACTTGCGCCATACACAATCTATTTTGTTGTTTATTCATAAATAAAAGCATATCAGCAATTTACAATGTTGCGGTTTTTGTGGTTATTTTTGAAATATCGACAAGAAATCAGAAAACGAAAAACATTTCTAAGCAAGATTTACACATGCGGTTTGTTCGGTTTTGTTTTTATACAATTAAAATTAGGCTACGCGTTTTTACGCTCTCTTATTGGTATTAATTTTTTGGCTGCCTTTGCCTCGCCATCGTCGTTATTTAAGCTTATTCTGCTGCGACATACATTCGTCTGTACATCTAAATATATATAATGTATAATTTGTTTGAAAACAACTAACAAACGTAACATCATATCGAGTGGTTGATAAACAATTGACTAAAGCAAACATAATGGTAAATATGTAGTAGAGATAGATGATCAAAGATCATGATGCATATGCTTATGCACTACTCGGGGTTAGGGGCTTATGCTTACTTATACAAAATACAATACAATTCCTCTTTTGATTCCAACACAACAATATAGACAGTTAAACATTGAAATTTAGTGTTGTTCTTTCTCCTCCTCCTCCTGTCTGGGGTTCAGCAAACATGTTCCCTTTTTAATTTAAAATAAATTATGTGTGTACGTGTGTATACTATATAAACATATCCATTGTATGACTTTACTACATCATTCAGCAAGCAATGTTTTTGATTCGCGCCAACAGCTCTCTCAGCTTTCGTTTTTCGTTTCTCATTCCTCCCGTCTCAAGCTTCCCTTTTAGTTTTCTTTAGTTGCGAAAAGTAATCTTAGTCAGTCTCATGGTCACGATGCAGAGTTCATTTTATAATTTTCACTAGATAAACCTTTTTTCGTCGTCGTTCAGCGGGGTATTTCTTCATTCCTTAGTATTGGTGGATGGTGATAGATGTTTGATTTAGAATAGTGTGAAATGTTGATCGAATTTGGCCAAATTTTCCTACGTAGAGAGAAGTTATGGTGTATTGTGTGTTTTGTTTCTGTGTGTTGGCATGAGTGTTAGTTGAACTACAAAAATGGCGACGAACATTTACGAAACCTAGACATTAATAACATTGACATTGCCACGCCCTCGCTGCACACCAGCTGACCATGGGGATGGTGCAGAGGCAGACCGGGCTCCAAGGGTTTCCAACGGCCAGCCGTTGGACCTGCGAGACCGGCCAGCTGGGGAGCAGCCTCTGGGAGCGTCTCTTGGCACACATAATTAATAAACTTAACATTTAAACAAACTATATATCGGCTTACAAACTAAAAACGATTACAAAACGGCGTGATAGGGAGCAAAACTAGACGCGACACAAACATAGTTGCGATTCTTACAAAACTATATATATGTATAAAAACATTCATGTTCGTTTCTTGATAAATCAAACTTTAAACACGGTTCAAAGCTAGGTGTGAACACAAGAGTGTGTGTTGGCAGCTTGCTCAGTTCATTGCCTGTTCAGTCATTTGGCGGCACAGCGTCTCGAGTTGTTCCAGACTCTTGAAATCGTTCAGTTTGTACTCAGCGACGTGGGGCGACATTCCGCCCAGGCCTACCAGCCCTGGCTGGGACAGGCAATGATCCACGGCATTGTTATTCTTGCTGCTGTGCTGACAGAGATTGTGGCCACAGGCACTACCATTTACACCGCCACCATTAGAGCCGAGACAGCTGCCATTGCTGACAGCAGCGGCGGCTGCAGCCAACAGTTGCAGCTGCTGCTGATTAATTAAATTGTTGTTCAGCATGCTGTTATTATTGTTGTTGTTGTTGATCAGGATCTGCGGCTGCTGATCGTGCTGCTGCTCCTGACTTTGATTTTGATTACTAACCATCACAACAGCGGCCATCGTCTTCTTTGGTTGCTGCTCCCCACTGGACAGAGTTCCTCCATTCCCGCTGAGCTTTCGTTGCTGCTGCTGCTGATTGCGCTCCATCACCAAGTTGTCGTTGGATCCACTGTTGGTCAGCACTCCTTGGCCGGGCTTGAAGATCAGTTGCTGCGGCTGCTGCGGTCCGCCGGTTACCAGGATCAGATTGTTCAGCGATCGGCGATGCGACTGTGGCGGTGTCTGCTGTGGCAGTGCCGGAAAGTGATTGTGCTGCTGCAGCATCTGTTGCATTTGCTGGGCATGATGATGTGGCTTGATAGGCTGCTGCTGCTGGGGATTGCCCATGAAGCTGGGGTAGGAGGAGCTCTTGTACTGCGGCTGATGCGACGGACCGCCACCGTAGCCATTGTAGTCGAACTGCGGCAACGGCGGCGGCGGCAGCGGCTGCTGCTGCGGATGGTGAGGCAGCGGATGTTGGAGGCAGTTCAACGAGAAGTTCAGCATGTCATTGGAGTTCTTACGATTGTTGATCCGGTCGTTACTACCACTCTTTGTGTCGCACTTGCGAGTCTTGCCATTCCACCTGTCAACAAGAAGAGTTAGTTACTAAATCCCATAATCACAAAAGTTCACCCCAAAACTTACCTGGGTTTGTTTATGCTACCATTGCTGGGACCACTCGTGACTCCTGGCTTTACATGATGCAGCTTTGGAACCATGGAAATCTTCATTTTGGACAACTTAAACTTGAGCTCCTTGAGCTGATTAGAATGGTTCATGAACGCCTCGTTATGTATGGAGCGGTCCAGTATCCACATGAACACACCCAGGCTCTCGTCGTCCTGCGCAGCATACGGATCCTGCTGCAGAGTATTGCTCACAATATCGATGACCTTGAGGAAGCGCAGTCCAATGTTCTCCTCCGGCGGCCCAACGGCCTCCACCGGCTTCATGGGCGTCAACACAATGTTTGTTAGCTCCTCGACCGCCGTGCTCAGCTTCATTTGGCCCGTGATTAGCTCCTGTTCGACACGGCCGAGAATGTGGGCCCGCTCCTTCAGCTTTTCGATGCACAGGGCCAGTTTGTGGGAGGCGCCCTTCGTTACGCCGACGCTCTGCAGGAAGTCCTCGGTGATCAGCAGCATCTCCTCGTACGTCATGTTCTTGAACAGCTCGATGTACTTGTGCAGGCGCAGGGACTTTAGCCAGAGGCCAATGCCCGACATGCCCACGTTGCGGGTGTGGAACTTGATGTAGTTGGGTTTGAACTCGTCCAGCCGCGTATCGGAGCCACTGTTGGCCAGGGCTCCGCGCTGGTGCTCAATAGAGAGGGAGAAGCTACGTGGCTTGTTGGCAAACTGGGCTAGGTTCTCCGTGGAGTTGGAGCAGTTGTCGTTAACCGTGATCACCGACGAGTTTGACGAACTGGAGCAGCTGGAGATCGTTTGCGTGGTCAGGCTGTTGGAGCGTCGTGTCTTTAGTGCCGCAATCTTGCTGTCCAGGCTCCAGCGATTGATGTCGCCAAACTGATCGCCCACATTGCCCATCAGGATCGAGGCGTAGGGCGGAGCTTGCAGGAACTGATGCTGCTGCTGGAGATGCTGCGACGGCTGCAAGCGATCGTTGAGTGCGTCCACTGCCGACGAATTGCGGCATAGATTACTGGTGCTGGCCAGGCTGCTGCTGCTGCAAGCCTCCGCTATGTCCGCCGTGGACGGATCAAAGTCAAGTATTTCCGTGCCATTCTTGCTGAATGACGTGTCATGGTCGTCGCCGCCACCGATTCCCAACATCGAGCCCGCTGCCGCTCCCGCAACGACGCCGTTGACCAGCGAAGAACTGCCCTCTAGCGACAGACCGAGGCTATTCTGACTAGATGCTAATTCGTTCAGAGTAATACCATTTAAATTATCACAGAGTGGATTGATCGATCCGCTGGAGCTGCCGCCGGCTCCAGTTCCTCCTCCGCTGCCGCTGCCTCGCCAGTCTCCATTGCCGGCCAACTTGTGTTGCAGCTGCTTGCTGGGTGGAGCAATCGTTTGCCAGTCGTTGGTACGCGAAGATCGGCTGCCACTGGCCACCGATGAACAGGAGGCTGTCGAGGAGCTGGCCGCTGACGAGGAGCAGCTGCCACTGCCTGTGGAGCTGCCACCGGCTACCAGTTGCGGGGAGGGCTGCAGGAAGTAGCTGCGATTGGTCAGGCCCGCCGCCGCCGCCTGGATGTGATCCTCCAGATGACGCAGCCAGATATTAAGCGACCGTCGGTCTTCGCTGGTGATAGCCGGATGGATGAGCAGGTATGAGAAGATCTGCTGTACGAGCTCAGTGGGCACAATTTGCTGCATGGTGTCCTTAACGGCCACCGGAATTAGGGTCAGGTAGATAAGCTTGGCCTCCTCGTTGCCGGGCTTCAGCAGTGGCAGCATGTTGAGCACCTCGTGCAGTATGTCCTCCTTACGGGCGTACAGCTTCCGCTCGTCGCACTGCGCCGACGTGGTGATCTGAAAGTCGCTGCCGTAGCACGGCATTGAATCCTTATCCGACGACGAGGAGGACATGGCATCGAGCAGATCGCACGGCTGGAACGTCTTGTAGGCATTCAGCAGATTCTGCAAATATGCCGGATTGTTGGCATTGATGTCGATGACCACGCTGCTGAGGTTTGTCTGCGAGGTTCCCAAATTTTGGGTCAGATTGCTGTCAATCGAATACTGAAGGAACTTGAGGCTCGGGTAGCGCAGACGCTTCAGCAGCGCGTACATCACCACGGTTCGCTCGCAGTCGTTCCACTTCTCAAAGAGATTTGTCACTGTGGTCACCTGCTCGCAGAACAGGGCATTGGACGCTTGGTTCTGATTCTGGCTGGGATTGGGATTCGGGTTGGAATTGCCATTGGCCTGTGTGGCTGTCGTCGTGGCTGCAGCAGCTGCTGCTGACTCCTTGGGAGTGGATGTGCTGGGGAGCTGGTGCATCTCGTGCGCTGATGCACTGTTGTCAGTTGTTCCAGTTTGGTACTTCATCTCGTTGTTAGTTATAGTATGCTGCTTGTTTTGGTCTTGTTTCCTTGCGATTTCCTATTATAATTTATGTTATTATAATTGTAACGGCTTCTTGGTGCTTATTTTTGGTTGCGTTTCTTGTTCCTGAAATAAATAAACAAAAGATTTTGATTTAATTACTGGTTTCCACCGATAACCACGTGATCGCTTCCAATCACTTGTCAGATTTCCAAGAAGACATTTGGAGAGGAGTGCGTGACAATAAAATCAACTTGAAGCTCGAAATTTAATCAAATCAGTTTTCGCTAATTTGTTAAATTTACAAGCCGAGCAGTAGCAGCAACAACAACGACAATCATAGCAAATAAGCAATAATCTGTAATTGACGAATGGAAATTAGCATTTGCATGGACTGTGTCGGCTGTCGGCTTATCAGGAAAGCAAATAAATAACAAAATATATAACACCTTCGTTTGGGCGATGGCGCAAGTGACGAGCAATAGCGACGACGGCGATATATAAATCAATAAAATAACAAACATTTTAACTCGATTTCGGGATTTCGATTGCAGGGGGTTAGTGGGGGTTCGACGACGACCCAGAAGTTTGGTTAGGTTTTATACAGTCCGCAGTCCGCACTTTTCATTTAGTTTCGTTGTTGCCATTGCTGCTTATTTCTTGTCTCTTGTGTGTGTGCCCATTTTCGAATCTTGTTTCTTTCGCCTGCTATTTCTTCTCCCCTTCTTGCTGCTGCTAATAATGTTGTTGTTTCTGGTGTTGCTCTGGCGACTTTCTTCGATTTTTTTCTACTGTTATAATTTAAACCTCTCAGCAATGCAGCTGCGTGTGTATGTGTGCGTGTGCGGCTGGCATTAAAACATAACGGGGCCCAATTACTGCATTAAAAGCACAGCACACCAGCTACCGCCGTCGTGGAATTTACCAATGTTTACTTTTTTACTATTTAACGCTTTTCGACGAAAAGTTTCACATTTTTTCGCCAGCGATGAGAGAAGCTGAGTGTGGAGGGGTAGCCATAATTTTTCCTGTCGCACCTCGATCTAACGGTGCCCCTGTCGCGATCTTTGAGGTTATGCGTCACTGCACTGCTGCAACTGCTGTTATTTTCTAACCGGCTTCTGCTAAAAGTTCTCAAAGTTCAATAAACGCACTCACACAACGAAACACACACACGTACAGTTTTTGCAAAAAATCCTGGACGAACTTGAAACTCACAATTAGTGCGCTTTGCGGATATTTGCCTTTTCAGCAGCGAGCGCGATCACAGCCGTTTGGCATACTCTTTATTTACTTTCTCGCATGCACAATATAAATTTGATTATCTGCAGTTGGGCAATCGCGCACAACATACAGATAGAGAGACAAACACAAAACAATGCTTGTTTTTATTAAATAAGCAAAGATGAGACTGCACTGAACCGAGCACTGAGATGAGATGAGATGCGATGCTGCAGTGGGGAGCACCGCGGAGGAGGAGCGGCTGATGGCGAATGATTGGCGATTGGCGATGGCGCTGCCGCTGGCGTCAGCGAAAATGTGTGTGGCGTTTTAGAAAGAAAATGGTGGAGCAGGCGAAACGGACGAAAAAGGAAGCAGCGGGAGCGCGCCTTTTTTTCTGACAGCCCGAAAGGAACGGGAACGCATTGATGCTGCTGCTGTCACGGAAGATGGGGAGAGAGAATGGGTGGGGAGGAGACCTTGCCAATGCTGCTGACGCGCGCGTCAGTGTGTGAGTGAGGGAGAGTGACACACTGAGCTAGCAGAATGCATGAGGCAATGCACGGCGAAATTGCGGCAAATTACATGAGAGAGAGCATTACAGGGCAGGCTGGCTGGCTGCACACTCTCTCCCTCTTTTCCTTTCCGCTTTGCTAACATGCAATGCATTGCACACAATTGTTTTCATTTCCACACTCACTTTTCGTGCCTGGCGGTCCGTCTTTTTCTTGAAAGGCGAACGGGGAGTTTGGGGCTTTCGGGGTTTGTTGTTTCCACATTACACACACACACACACACTCGCTGGTGGGACACACACACCCAGATTGGCCCCCAAAATCACGCCCCACCCACCTTAACCACGCCACGGTCGGCCAGACAACAAAAATATATGGCGTTTGGCAGTGTGCGCTTGTGCCAAAATCGTTCGTTCTATTTTTCAATTACCTTTTTGCCTTCTATTCGCCTGCTGCAAACCTTGAAATTATTTTCTGTTGCAATTCACAGTTTTTGATCGCTCCGCAGCACGAAAATTGAGCATATTTCGCTAATTTGATATGCTATCGGACCTCGCATTTATTAATTTATAATTTTCACCTTTGCTATTCCTGCGCGCGCGTATATGTGTTGCGGTATGTGTGTGTGTATTTTTTATTAGCACTTTTGGGCTTTGTTGTTTTTGCTAAATCATAACTACACATCGCCTTTTTTAGCCACACTTTTCCTGCGGTTTCGCGCAACGTGTCTTCACAAATGCCCGGAAACGGAGAACTGCCCTCGGCTGCTGTTGCACCTAGTTATATGCATATTTTTGCAAGCTTTTTCATATTTTCAGCAAATAATTAATTATTAATTTTCACGCGTTGGGACAGTGTGACCCGCGGCTTGTTTGTTAAAAAAGTCGTTGGAGATGGGAGAATATATTACGATATCGATATTTTTCTTATCTTGTTTGAACTGCCATATCTCAAATAGATGTGAAAATGAAACCTGGAAATGGAACAGGGAGTTTTTAATTTTGACGTATTTTCTTTTTGCATCACTCACAGCTGTTAAACGACGGATGCAGATGTAGCTCTGTGGGAACACGAGTTTCACATCTGGCTATAAATCCCAAATGTTTCACACTGATGGACTTGTGGGAAGACAGACTTCGGGTTAATAATTTTATGAAATAAAATAAAATAACATTTGGCTTCGCAAAATGTCTATTAATTTTACAATTACTTTATTAAAATATAGAGGAAGGCGGAAATAATAAAATATTACGATATTAAGAAATTTGTTTGTCCTGCGGTCAACTGATGTTCCATTGAATGCGGTTATTAAGTGTGGCCAGTCGGCCTGTGGTATTCCGAGAGACACGAGCGGTGGGCACTCTGCAGCCTGGACGCAAATCCCAATTGGAATAAAAAATAATGTAAATTCTGTTTTAAAATGCAAATTTCCAGCCATGCACTGAATCGACGTCGATCTTGGACAGAGCAAGACACAAGGCAGTGATTATATTGCGAAAGAGTTAAGCGACACAAGCCCAACGAACACTGAAACGCCCACGGCAACTACAGTATAGGAGCAAAACATCACAATAGCCGTCTACCTGCTGCTGGGCTGCAATGTTCGCCCAGACGCAGAAAAGCAGCTTCCTGGAGCAGACAAAGGCGGCGCGTGAGGAGCGGGCGTTGGAAAAACGGCGGGAGCTGGCCGCCATCCTGCTGCAATCCACTCTCAAGGGATATGCGGCGCGCAGGAAGTACCAGAAGCGGATCATGTAAGAGAGGGCTACCATCGCTAACTATGGCACTAACTCATTCTCCTATCACTTTCAGACTCGACTTCGATGCCGTTTTCACCGATTGCAAGGATGACAAGGACACGGAATTGGAGCTGGTGGCCATTAATGTGTATCCGCTGCTTCGGCGCTACCTTACACAAATCAAGCTGGACAAAACGAATCCGAGAGCCAGGGAGCGTTTGGAGTGCATCTGTCGATACATTATCAAGGCCATGGAGGCGGAGAGTCCAAAACTTTCGTATGCCGCTCTGTGCCTGCACAAGGAGCGCAGTCTGCCGTGGATAGCGCACATTAAGCTGCTGCTGACCAACTGCCTGCTCCTGCTACCGGAGCTAAAACCGGAGAATCATTCGGACAGCTTGTCGCTGGCCCTCTTCCTGCACACGCTAGTGGTGTTTACGGCGCCCAAGTCCTGGGCGATACTGCGCAACTCGCAATTCGAGCGACTGCAACCGGCCATGCAGAAGGTGTGCTGCAACGTCCAAGGGCATTTGGTCCAACACGATTTCTACAGGATCATGCGGGTGAGCTTGCTGGAATTTCAAAATCGAATACTCCTTTAACTCGTAACTATTTTCCTTTTACAGCTCGTCTTGCTGCGCGGCACTGTTCGAGAGGAGTTGTCCGTGAAGCCGGTTACTTTTGTGGCCATTATCACGTTGTGTCTGCGTCCGCTGATCGATGGGGACTTCAGTCGCAATCTGCTGACCAAATTCCTGTCGGAGATTCTTTCGGTGCCCGCCTTGATCTACCATTTGCATCAGAGTGTGCCTCAGTGTCTGGAGCAGTTTGCTACGCTGGGTCTGCTAAAGAGGGCTCTGAGCATCTCTGAGGACTACCAGTGGTTCGAGGAGTTCGGTGCCAGCATGCCGGGCACCAAGTCTTTGGCGTTCCTGGGCAACATTGTCAACCTGTTCAACATTGAGTGCCAGGCAGAGTCAAAATCTTTGGCCTATCCCCTACTGACTGTGAGTGGTAGCATAATCAATCGTTTTCATGTCTCATTCTCGCTTTGTCTCTCAGGAAACCACCACATCGCTGCTGGAGTTAATACCCAACACGGTGACCACCAAAGGCGTCTTCACTCAATGGCACGAGCTGCTGGGCTGGCACACTCCGGGTCCGGAGCCGGCGCAGAATCAGAATGGGGCCTTGATTAAAAAGCAGTTCCACATGCTGTGGGATCATCGCTGCATTAAGATGCTACTTGGCGATCTCCTCAAGGAGATCAATCGAAATTATGAGCGGATTGAGTTCCAATCGCCCCAGCAGCCTTCCACATCGAACCTGCTGCGTCGGGCCTTAGAGCGGAGCTCAACACGAGGCGGAGGGGCGTGCAACAAGCAGGCGAAGCAGCAGTGGCGCCGGCTGGACAACACGGAGGTTCTTCAGGTGTCGCGCATTTGCGGCATGTACTATGCCGCCCTTAATACGCTCTCCCAGATGAAGCTGGACATCCTCACAGGCATCTGCTATAACGACAATGTGCTCTACGATATCTGGTTGCTCATCACGTCGCTGGGTCCTAACTGTGGCATGAAGGAGTATCTGGAGCTGCTCAAGTGCGAGACGAATCTGCAAAAGCCCCAGACGGCCATGCTGATGCTCTTCTGCGACTGCATGACGCACTACGTCACGTAAGTTAGAACAGAGCCCTTGCTGAACATTATTTTATATGTTTCCATGCAGAATTCTAGATGAATATGAGATGTACACGGAGCAGAATCCCTTCAAGCTAAACGACTATGTGATGCTGACCTATTTCCTCAACAATATGCTCTATAAACTAATTAATGATAATATTTTGGGTGAGTTTGCCTTGATATTAAGTGACTATCTTTATAGTTATATACCTCCTGCCATTAGGCGCCAAGAACATCGTACAGAATCCTGTATTTCTGGCTCTGCACACGCTGATGCTCTGCCTTTATCGCCGCGACTGTCGTCGTCCATTTACCCCGCCCAATCACTGGCTCATACCGGAGGTGAAGCCCTCAACGTTCATCAATGATCTAGAGAAGGCCAAGCGGAATGCCATGCTGCTGCTGGCCAAGATGCCGCACATTATTCCGCACGAGGATCGGGTTAAGCTCTTCCGCAAGTTTGTGCAGAACGAGAAGGCGGTAATGGGTCTCACGGAGAGTGCCTGCGCCTCACCGCGCTCCGCCTTGATTGTTATCCATCGCGAGCGGATCGTGGAGGACGGGTACAGGCAACTGGCCGCCCAGCCCACACAGGCCCTCAAGGGCGTCATTCGTGTGAGATTTATCAATCAGCAGGGGCTACACGAGGCGGGTATTGATCAAGATGGCGTGTTTAAGGAGTTCCTCGAGGAGACCATCAAGAAGGTGTTCGATCCATCGCTGAATTTGTTTAAGACCACCTCCGATCAGCGGCTATACCCGTCGCCCATCTCCTATGTTCAAGACAATCATCTGCAGCTGTTCGAGTTCGTTGGCCGTATGCTGGGCAAGGCCGTTTACGAGGGTATCGTGGTAGACGTGCCCTTCGCCTCCTTCTTCCTCTCCCAGCTCTTGGGCCAGACGCAGCAGGCCCTGTACTCCTGCATGGACGAGCTGCCCTCGCTGGACAACGAACTGTACCGCAGCTTGACCTTCATCAAGCACTACAAGCAAGATGTGTCCGATCTCAACCTGACCTTCTCCGTGGACCAGGATGTGATGGGCAAGATAGTCACGCACGAACTGCATCCGGGGGGCAAGGCGCGCGTGGTGAACGATCACAACAAGCTGGTATACATCCACTACATGGCCTTCTTTCATATGAACACCCAGATTCGGGAGCAGACGGTGGCCTTCAATCGTGGCTTCCGCAGCATTGTCAACCCGGAATGGCTGTCTCTTTTCTCGCCGCCGGAACTGCAGCGTCTTATTTCCGGAGATACAGTGCCGTTAGATTTGCGGGATTTACGCAAGCACACACAGTACTATGGTGGCTTCCACGATTCCCATCGTGTGGTGGGCTGGCTCTGGGACATCCTGGCCAAAGATTTCACGGAGGAGGAGCGCAAGCTGTTTTTAAAGGTGGGTATCAATGAAGGCATAAGATTGTCAGGGTAGTAAATCTTCCCTATTTTTAGTTTGTAACTAGCTGCTCGAAGCCTCCGTTGCTGGGCTTCGCCCACCTGGAGCCGCCCTTCTCCATACGTTGCGTGGAGGTGGGCGATGACGAGGACACCGGCGACACCATTGGCAGCGTAATCCGCGGCTTCTTCACCATACGCAAAAAGGATCCCCTGAACCGCTTACCCACCTCCTCAACCTGCTTTAACCTGCTGAAGCTGCCCAACTACCAAAAGAAGTCCACGCTGCGGGACAAGCTGCGCTATGCGGTGAGCAGCAACACCGGTTTCGAGCTTTCCTAAGGGTTTCGCGCTGAACTATTTTCAAATCTATTCACATTTTCCATGTTATTTCCCTCTAAGTATCTCCCTTTCGTAGACAATTCGGTGTAAATGTGTTTATTTATTGACTTTTTAAATGTTTTCAAACGAAGAAAAACATATACAACGGTAAACACAATTATTAACAAATAAATATAAACGTATAGCTGTGATAAAACTATAATAAACTAAAACGAAAAGTACACAATGCGACAAGCTGAATTACTCCACAACGCCACATTTGTGCTAAACGAACAATTATAAATAATAAAAAATGTGAGAGATACACAACTAATATCTAACCCACGTAATGGTGCAAGCCAAAAGTTACATTGTAAACCACGAACAACATAAAAACAAGCAACAATAAATCTATGTGTCTGATTCATGTGCAAAATGTAAGCCGGCTTCTGCTTCGGCTTATCAGATCTGTCCTGCGTTCGGTAAGCGCGTTCCCAAAGATAACAAACATGCAATTAGCGAGAGAGTAGGACAGCTCGGATTTCCCCGGGTTTTTCCGCCCCGAAAACTGAATGAACAGCGCGAAGCAGCCAGCGCTAATGACACAAATCCGTCTGGACGTAAGAAAAACTCCTGTCCTCTCTCTGCGCTAATTGCCTGAGTCACACTCGGGCCTGGCCTGGCCAGGGTCTGGGTCAGTCAGGGGCACTTAAAGAGCCACCGGAATAAGGGAAATATGGAAGCAAGGAGTTTTTGCAAAGCTAGTCGAATTACGAATTACCGGAAATTGCATATCTGCTGGCACTGCCTAATGACCGGAGACGGGGACCGTGATCTGGATGGGTAAGGGAAATGCGAGCAGTAGCCTTAACCACAAGCAGAAGTGCTATCAAGGATCCGATCCATTCGACAGCAAACGGAGGAATCATTGTCTATGATGATTCACTTGACATCTTAACCTTACAAAGATCAGTTTCATGTTCCAGGTTTCTTATCTCCAGAATTCAAAGAAATTATAGCAATTCTTTGGAAATTAATAAAGATTTCTGTTATTTCCTATTTTCCTATAGGATAGAGCTCATAATAAAAAAGATATGTAATGGTTTCAAATGAAACTCACTAAAAATAAGAGAGGAAGTTAATATACTCTGCAATTGGATCATTATGAATAAATTAAATTTGATCAAATTAAAAGAAAAACTAACCGGAACTATATATAACATTTACACATAAAGTGGTTTTTAACGTTTACAGTTTTACAATTTCACTTTTACATTCACAGTTTTTCTTTTTCCTCTACATTTAACAATCGCTTGTACGGCAGCTTTATGATATAATCATCCGATTTACAAAAAATTCAAACCGAAATTCTGAACAGATAGAAATATGTTGAAAAACAACGAAATTAAATATTTTGTTTTCAATAAATTTCTTGAATGATATAGTAGTCTGATTTTTATAGAATTAAAATCGAAATTAAAAAATAATACAAAATGGCCATGTCTCAAAGTATGTTGAAAACAGGCTGTTAAATTTCTTTCTCAATTCGTTCCTATAGCCGCTATATGGTATAGTCGTCCGGCACGGCTTATATAGAAGTGAGAATATATAGAAGCCAATTTGCAAAGATTGATTGAGATAGCTTCAAAACCGAGGGACTAGTTTGCGTTGAAACTGACAGACGGACATGAAATGATTTTTTTACAGTTACTTTTTAAAGTATGTATGTAAATATTTTAATTTTCAAACCAAACAATTAATAGTCAATAACTATGATTTTATTTCCTAATTTAAAGGTAAAATTCTAAATTTGGGTAATATATGTACTCTATTCTAAGGTATTATTTATAATATAAAGTTGGTATTTTTGTTTTCCTTTATTTAATATTACTAGAAAATAAATAGGCTTTCTTTTCTTTAACGCTGACGGTATGTGAAGTAAAAAACCAATGCAAATTATTTAAAATAATTAGAACAAGATAGGTGTTAGCTTCAAAACCCAGGGACTAGTTTGCGTAGAAACGAAAAGACAACATCAAATGATTTTTCTACGAATATTTTTGAAATATTCACTTAAATATTTTAAACCAAACACTTAATAGGCAACTTACTGATAACAATGATTTTATTTCCTAATTTATAGTAACAATCGTAAATTTTGGTAATATATGTAATCTAGTCCGAGGTATTATACTTCTCCTTTATAATTTTTTTTTCTCATTTACTAGAAATCAAATAGGCTAGTGAAGTAGAAAACCATTGCAAAATTAAAAAAAATAATTAGATCAAGATAGGTCTTACTTTTTTTAAATCATAAATGAATTAAAAATTTGAAATATTTAAAATCTCTTAACAATATTTAACTTAGACTATGCATGCCATGGAATATCCTTTTCGGAAGCGACTTAGAATCATTTAAAACTGTTGTAATAGCTCTCCATCTGTGTTTTTTGATTCTGCCCAATACTTACCGTAATTTGAGATTTTTATTTTGGTCACCGATCCTTAGGACTCTTTAGGGTTTCCGTTCCGTTCCGGTTCTCCTGCCCCTTCCACTTCCATACCCCCGAGCGATGTCTTCTTGCGGTTTCTGTCGGCCCGCTTTGGTCGCCAAGAAGCTGTAAACGACGAGACAATAGCAAACAAATTGTAGAGCGGCAGAGGACCCACGAAAAAAGGCAATAATCATAACAATAATTTCCGAATTTCAAAAACTGCAGCGACACACGAACAGTCGGCGGTCGTTGCAGCGCCACGGCCAGGTCGTAAAACCCACATCGACATCTCCTGCCGTCGCCGATGCCGCTTTTGTTTCTCTCAGATCTCTCAGACGAGGATGCGACTCGGGGACAAAGTGTGATCATTTTTATGACTCGCCTGCGTGATGTCGCCCAAGAAACCGAGAAGACAGGACAAGTGGCAACAAGTGACTGTGATCCGTTAGACGGATCCTGCCTAGCCCTTCCCATCCCACTCCACTGCCACTCCTCCTCCGTCACTGCCACTGCATCTCAAGCCTCTCTTCGCCGCTCAAGTGGCCCGCAGGCGACAGTCGCTTGGCGCCAGTTGAATTTTTTGATGGTGCAATTTGTTGTGGCCCAGCCGAGTACGAGTACCGTTTAAAGGTTTTGATTAGCCCCGCCGACGTATCGCCGGGGCGGATCTCTTTCTGGAGATCTCTGTTCCCTTGGCTTCAAACAGTAGCCGCGAGATTTCAATGCTGGCCTCAACAACGGCGGCCGATTGCTGGATAAGCTACTGAACATATGGAGGTTGATCGGTGCAGCGAGATATGGCTGGATGTACCATATATCGAGCGGATATCAAAGGTTTGACACTCAAGTGGACTCTCTTTAAAATATTAATGATGAAGAAAAGGTTGAAATACATAGGAACTGGGTCATTGATTTTTGGTTTTAAGGTGTGGGAAAAATATTTGATCATTTTTAAAAATCTGTTTAAAGATTTAGTGAGTAAAAGCGCTGCGTCAGAAATAGCTCGTCGTGTTGCCCTCACCTCGTCTCCTTTCTGGCTCCAGCTCGTCGTCTTTTATTTATTAAGCTATTATCAAATTAAAACAACGCACTTGAGTTCGCAACGATAATTATGTTCAATGTATTTAGCGCCTATGTTCTTACTAATACTAAAACTAATAGGTAAAGCACATTATTTCTAATCTCTAATATTAATTCTTTAGAGCACTCTTCAAGCTTTAAGAGCAATGCACGATCTTTTCTGTGAGTATTTATGATTCCATTCAAAATAAAAAAATGTACCTCAGCTTCGACATATTTAGGGACTCCCAATATTAGGGAACATTATTAGTTGGCCCATATCCAAAACGTTTTCCTATTCCATAAATATTACCAACGATTAGGCGACTTCAAAGAGCATCTATCCAAAATTCTACCGGAGAAGAAACCCCATCCCATCCCATTCCCATTCCCATTAGGCGCTATCAGCGGCAGCAAGATGGGTGCCGTGCCCCCCTAGCTCCAGGGGGAGGAGGTCACTGAATCTCATAGTCCCCCGCTCCCAAGAGAGCCATCTGAAAATGGCGTTTCCCATGACGGAGTAGGTGGGAGCGAGACAACGCACCACTCGCTGATAAGCGACCAATGGCAAGGGAAGAGCGAGAGCTACAGAGCTACACACAGCAGAGTGCGATCGAGAGAGAAGCCACTGACTGCCACTTGAGCGGGAGAACAGGTCGAGCAACTACCTGAGGATCGGTGCGTGCGGGAGGAAACCGATCCGACCGGATTCGGGCTGAATCGAGGTAGTACCCGCTCCGAGCCGGAGAGAGGCAGTCTCAATTGGAACAGCGAAGCGATCAGTTCGTCGTCGTCGTCGTCGCAAATCAATCGATTTCCTACGGTTAGCAAAAAAATACAAGTATAAAATAAGATATAGTAAGATATAAGTGAAGAAGGGATCAGAATGCTGACCTTGCCCAACATCGCGGATCTGCGTTTGCAGCAGCAGATCGCCCACGAAATATACCGCCAGCAGATTATGCAACGGTTGCCGGGTAAGTCTAAATAGAGTCCAGCTTCGTTTTACCGACGGCTAATTGATACTTTTATTTTTTATTACTTGAAGATCCCCTTTGCGGACTACTTCCCAGCTTTGCCGGACACTTTGTGGCTCCACCGCCGCCGCCGCCTCCGCCACAGCCCTCGCTGCCCGGCGATGTCGAGGCCAAATTGGAGAACAACGAACTGTGGCGACAGTTCCATAGCATAGGCACCGAGATGATCATCACCAAGAGTGGCAGGTTGGTACCTATCTGTTTGGCTTATCTCGCGCTGATAAGCCGCCTATACCTCCTCCTCCTGGGGACTATTATCAGTCTTACGGTCGAAACGTGTCACTAACAGCCATCCATCCTCTGTGATCTCTGCTCTTAACCTCTTTAGACGCATGTTCCCCTCGATGCGTGTCTCTCTCAGCGGTTTGGAGGAGGAGGCCAGCTATTGCGTGCTCCTCGAGATGGTGCCTATCGGTGACTGCCGCTACAAGTTCTCCGGTTCGCAGTGGGTTCCGGCCGGTGGAGCCGAGCCCCAGAGCCCACAGCGAATGTATCTGCATCCGGAGAGTCCAGCCACGGGCAAGCACTGGCAGTCTCAGGCCCTGCTGTTCAGCAAGGTGAAGCTGACGAACAACACGCTGGACAACAATGGCCATGTAAGTATTTAAAGCTTTAAAATATTTGTTATTGATTGGAAATTGACAGGGGAATTATCTAAATTAGAAAATATAACGAATAAGGGAGCCAAAAAGTATGCCTACTCTAGGACTTCTTTTCTAAATGATTTTAAATTTATAGCGATTTTTCTTTTTCCGACTTTCTCCGACTCGGCAGGATGAACTCCACTCCTTTGCCACCTAAAAAAGATAAATTACCCTGATAACATTTTTGTTTTTCTGGGTTAAAATGTCAGAGATGAAACAAGGCTACGTATTATTTATATAAGTGATATGTGAGATGTCTACCCTAAAAGATAAATGCACAGTGAACATATTTCTGTTGTTTTGGGTTGAGGCGTCAGTGGAACAATATCCTATATATTAATCATACAAGCGACATATGACATGGGATACCGCGTAGATATAGTAACAAGATATAAATAGAAATAATGCACATATTATTCAGCGCAATGAATCCCTTAATTTATCGCGTATACTCCTCTTCCTTTCTAGATCGTCTTGGCCAGCATGCACAAGTACCAGCCCCGCTTGCATGTCATACGCACCTCCGACCTGGGCCAGATCCCCTGGGCCCCCCAACAGGCCTTTGTGTTCCCGGAGACGGAGTTTATCGCCGTTACGGCTTATCAGGTGTGTACCACATCTTCGCATTCCATAAAGAGCTCTGTGATAACCAACTAATCCCCTGTCTTTGCCATTGCAGAATGACCGCATAACCAAGCTGAAGATTGACAACAATCCCTTTGCCAAGGGATTCCGTGAGTCGGGTCAGTCGCGATGCAAGCGGAAGATCAGTGACTCCCCTCCCCCAGCCAGCCAGCCAGAGGAGGAGCAGTCGGAGTCGCCGTTAGCCAAGAGGTTGCGAACGGTGGAGGAACTGCCACCACGTCATCATCTGCATAACCAGAATCTTGTGCAGCATCGTTATCTGCTGGATACCCTGGAGGCCAATTTCTATGTGCCAGCGCCACCACTACCGCCACCGCCGCCGCAGCAGCAGCAACAGTCCGCCTTTGAGTATGCCGGGCACATTGCCGGCTACCCAAGTTGGGCCTATACACCGCCATCGCCGGCCTCCTCGGTCTCCTCGTCTTCGGCGGGCTCCACCAGCGGCGAGTCCGCTGCCGATGCCGACACCTTTGTAGATGTGGTGAGCACGGCCGCTGCTCCCAGCGACGCTGCGGTGCCGCCTGCTAAACCCAAACGGAGCAGCTTCAGCATCTCAGACATATTGGGAACCAGCGTGTCCATTTAGCGCGAACGATGTGCTCCCATTTGGAGATCGGCATCGCTGCCTTGTACATTTAATTAGCGTTTAGTTGCCATAGTGTAGTGTCTAAGCTGAATTGTGATATTTTGCAGTTAATTAGGATTTCCAGGTATTTCTTGCCATCAGTATTTATCGTATTTATTATGCAATTTTAATTGTTCGCATGATTTCGTAATGGATTTATTGTCTTTGGCATTTCATAAATGCGCGGCATAAATAAAATAAATGTTCAAATGTATTTACTCGTGGAATTTGCTTTGGAATGGGCCCAGACAGAGAGATTCTCCCGGTCTTTGTTGCTTCCCACACCGGCTGACTGTCTGCCCATTGAATCCTGTTCCAGCAATTTGTGCGTTGCATGCTTCCATTTGCCTGCCTGTCGTCGTCGCCGAATACATAATTCGGACTTGGAGTCGGTTTCGGTTTCGATTTCATATCTCTGAGCATGCGAGGCATATGAAAACCTGTTCCTGTGTCCAGTGCCGCAGCACAAATACCCAATCTCCACCATCCTCTTTTGAGAACAGCATAACCCACCCGGCAACCGGCAAGCAACAACATGGACATGGGCTTATCAGCAGATCAGAGCGAGCCGCATCTTAAACGCTGGCGCCGGCGCCAAGTTAAATGCGCTGATTGAGCGCCACGATCCTGGCAAGCCAGGTTGCAGGTCCCCAAACCCCCATCCACGTGTAATTGATGTTTTCACATTGTAGTTGTTAGCGAAACTGTGGCCATTTACATGCAATTGTCCGGCTGTCCCATCACACATCTCCTCTCTCCATGCCAGGCGGAAACAAGGCGGCACTCCTTTGATGCTGCGCTCCAGTCAGTCGCAAAGTGTTTGCCCCCAAAGAGAGCCCGGCTAGATGATTGGCCAACTTCGACGGTGGCATTTCGCTTTAGTTCGCGTTAAGAAACAATTGTTAAGAGTCCCAAGAGGATGGAGCCCAATCGAACCCCAATCCCGGAGTACCCACACACGTAGCTGCAACCTGTTTTTCGGCCCATTCATGTTGCCGCTGGAAGTGTTTATGGGCTCCACATTAGCCACACTGCATATTCATGTTAAACGTCGCCAAAAGACTAACGACAACGTTTCGTCCATTGTGTTGTTGCCGCTGCCGTTCGCCTGAAAAATTTATTGAATTCTCATTTGGGGGGCCAGCAGCATCCGCCGCGAGAGTCCCTACTTGGAGGAGCCTCAGCCAGAGCCAGAGCAAACGTTCGCATGTCAGCGGCAAATGAGCTCCGCGACCCAAGCTCACTCGGCAAGATCTGCCAGCTGAGATAAACTCCAGGTTCCCCTCGGCGGGCATGTGTAATTTCCTTGGAAATTAATGTTGCGGCGGTCAAAATCAAAGTCACGGACAACATATTTCGCTGGCGACAATTTTATCGGCAGCACAATGATATCATTTGGAGCCCCAAGCGACGACGTTGGCGATATTATGTCTTTTCCGAAGTTTGACAGCCTAAAAATGCTTACATACATATGCTTGTCGCTCGCCCCAAATGCTAGGAGGAGGCTCTTACGTCCTTTATTGCAAGTCCAGCTTACATAAATAATAGATATTCCATTGCTGGTAATGGTGATCCTTAGCTAGTCCGAGAAACGATAACAAATGATTTATAGGACCCTGTCGCCCGTGCGAACATGTTTGCGACGGGCCCAGTGGTTGGGATTCTTGAACTGCACCAGGCGGGTCAAATCAAATCCAGCTGGCACAATGATCGGCTTTTTGGCACCGTCTAGCAATGGAGTTTCCTTCGGTGGTGCCGCCTGAATTGGCATATTTTTGAAGGGCGACACATACTCCTCAGCTGGCTTTGTGACGGGAGCCATAATGGTCTGGAAAAGGGATATACACATGTTTTAAGAGTTATCTTAATGTGAGTGATACTTACTTCAGCTGGTTTCATGATAGGCTGGACAATAGTATCATTCGGCTTTTTAGAAGTCATATTGGTCAAATCTTGATTGAAATATGCATCCAGTGCCCCTGAAAATTCGCGGAGAGGCGAACGAGTACTGGAGTTCTGTTGCCAATCGACCCAGATCTCGGTAAAGGCGTTCTTAAGGTTGGCCTGCGTCTTCTGATCAGAAGTCAGGTAATTCTGTAGACGCAGTTGCGGAGAGTCTAAGTCGAAGAGCTCCTCGTCTGGCACCTGTTTGGATGTGAGTTCCGGGACCTTCCTAGGGCAAATGGGCAAGGGCTCCTCGGTGCGACTTAACGGTGAGACCATAAACTTCTTGAGCGTCTTGAAGCGCCCCATCTGCTGCCGAGCGTCGTTGTTGTTGGACACACCATCGCAAGCTGAGGAATTGCTGGAACACTCGCTCTCACTTGATTTTGGGTGCGGCATGCCAAACAAGGCCTTCGTGGGCGTCTCCTTGGGGGCCTGCAGTTGCGTCTCGACCTGCGTTGGGCTTAGCAAGGCGTGAAACTAAATATCTAAATCCACTTACCGAATACTCATCCTCCAATGACACTGAAGTCTCATGCTCTGACTCGAACCCCGTGGCGCTGTCGGAATCGCTGGAAAGCGAAGACCTCCAGGACGCGCTTAGATTTAGCCGATGGGAGAGCTCGCTGTCGTTGAACGAGTGGAAGGAGTCACTATCCTCGTTATCAAAAGCACCATCGTCAGGAGAAAGGTTCATTTTGATAAGGTCAGCACTTGTTTTTGGTCAGCTGAAAATTATTTTGTTCCAATGGCGCAAAAGTCAAAGCGTCAAGTCGGCAGGGATGACAACTCGATCAAAATGCAATTTTTATCGTTTTACGCTGTGTTCTAATGGGTTTCCACTTCCACAGCGTTTGCTTCTACGCCAAACTTAAAAATAAACAATTTTATCATTGTTAAACTTTGGTCACTAAAAACAACAAGAATTCATTTTAAAATTAAAATTGTTATTGTTGAGCTTATCTGTTCTTTTGCATAGTTTGTATATCAAAATTATTTAAATATAATTTTAGAGTTAAAAAAAATTAATTTTAAATATATTTCAATATCTTTAAACATTAATACATTTGCGTTTAGTTTAGTTTACGATTAATTGATTAAATATCGATTTTAATATTTAGCTCCTACCAGTGTAATTTCTCAATTAACAGAATGCATCAAGAAACCGCTTCAACTAGTGTAATCACTCAATTAGTGCGTGATTTCGATTAAATTGGCAGCCCTGCCGAAGCTCCGTTATAAAATGGCGCGCAGGAGTTTAGCATTTGATTTTGTGGTTTGCTTTTGGAGGAAACCCAAGTATGCAAATAGTTGGCATAAGACAATACCGATGCATTTTGCACTCAATAGACTAGTAAACAAAGCATAGACAATGCCATGGGATCTCTGCAAAGGATGCGTACTTGACGACGGCCATTGTGCTCCGGTTATAATTGTTCCCCTTTCGAGTATTTTCCAAACTGATCCCTAGATTTGCCTATATGATCATTATATATGTCTGTAGGGATGCACCTTCCCATGGTATCATTGTAGCACTATAGTAGACCTGCTTATGTGGGTGATTTTCATTATCCTCTAATTGTTTGTGCCATTGTTCACGCGATAGGTTTGAGAAATTACACGCTTTGTTAATTGTGCCAGCCCAAAAAGGGGCACCGTTCCTCACATGACCACTACGACCCACGGACTAGCCCTAGCCCTCATGTGAGCCCATTTGCATAAACTGCTTTTACGGCCCTTTGTTGTCCGCCTCAGCTCTGGTGGTGGGTTTGTGTTCTGCTCTAGTTTAAAACCCCAGCTTAGCCGCAAACACTTGAGCTGGGTAGGACAGGCATGGCTGGAATGGCCGGCGCAGGTCGATTCTGGGTCGGGGCATCCGCTTTTATGGCTTGGCCCCGGCGACACGGAAACCTTTCTTTGCCACGCTTTGTTGCATTCATCTCGCGACCAATATATTTGCATTGGCCAACAATAAAAACTCAAGTACCGGGCCATTGTTGCCATCTTGTTTGGCTAACGCCGGGCGCAGCCTGAACAGAACCGAAGCTCGGAAATAGGCTCAGACAGAGCAAAGGATGCCCGGGATTTGTAATCTTCGGTTTCCGGAATCCTTAAAAGGATCTGTCTCTGGATAATGTTAAAAATCGGTTATATATAGTTATTGTGTTTTTATATCTTTAAATATATTCATACATTTCTTGAGACATTTTTTACCCAACGCATAAGCTAACTTTTGTATTTTTAGCAACACAATTCCGATTCACTCCCGAGTCAAGCCTCAATGTGCTGCCACGCGTTCGCTGCCTAAAGTGCTTTTCCCACTCATTAACGCCGCCAGTTGCAGCACTACCCATTCTCCTTTTCTAATAACTAATTAACTTTCGTTTAGGAAGCAATTTTCCCCTTTTATTTTTTTGTTCCCCAAAATTCGTGTTTACACAACAGAAATGCTGCTCGACAAAGTGTATCTAATTTCATAAAACAACAACAGAAATAAGAGGCAACTTGCAGGGCCAACAAATGTGGCAGCGTAAAAAGCAACAGCCATAGTGCATTAATTATCCGGAGAGACCTGCGACATCTGCCGCGGATGGGAACGGGGTCGGGGACTGACTCTACGGAGGAGGATCCGAGGAGTATGGCCATTTAATGAGGCATTCATTGCACTCACAACCTTGCGCTGTCAACACACGCACTCGCACACACACGGCCGACATCTGTCACCCGTTCTAGCACCGGCATGGTATGGGATGGGATAGCAGTCTCAATCCTCTATAAAACCGCAGGCCTCCGGATCGCAACCGATCCCTAGAGACAGTCAAACAAACGGCAACTATTTCAAATCGATTTGGTGCACTGACAAAATCAACATAGATTGGTTAATTGATTAGTTTGTATACAAAATTTTGTGTTTAAGTGCTTAAATTTAAGGATTGTGATTTATTCAAATTAAATTTATATACTTTTTTGTGTTCTAAGTAAATAGGTAGATCTTTTGCATTGCTTCATGTTAGATTAGGACTTTATGACAATTTTCCTACCTGTTTTTTTTTAAATAAAACCATTTTTGCTAATGAATTTTATATTTTAACTCTATATAAGGTAATAATAATAATGCGTAATGTCAAATAACCCTTATTTCTTTATGTTTCATTTATAATTAATAATTTTAATTTCTCAAAAAAATACTAATTTATTAAAACAAAAAAATCAGAACCGAACTTCCATTATTAGGTGGTCTTCTTCGATATCTTACCAGTTTCCACCGATTTATATAGATTTTAAGGAGACACTTTCCTTACAGTGTGGTAAATTGATTCGAGCGTGTTTGTTTTTCCGATTGCTGGGCGGGCAGCGGCGTCTGCACCGCCCCTGGACAGCCAGCCCCTGCAGCCATGTAGCCAGCCATCAGGGGCATCAAGGGCCGACGGGAACGAGACGTGGGTGGTGACGCATGTCATCGTAAACTTCATCATTGGCTCCGTTCCTTCGGCCAATTTCTGGCAGCTCCTTACATAACGAATCGTCTATTTTCTTTGGCTTCGTCTCAGTCTCTGCCCATTTCATAAATATCTGGGGTTCCAGTTGCAGTAGGAGAGTCGGACCGAAGTCTCTGGGGTAGCATCCGAGATCGGAGATGCGAGGGCTGCAACCGAATTTCATGCCTTGTCGAGCTATTTAATTGCAAACAAATTATGTTCTAGCCAGCCGCATCTCTGTGTGGCTAATGGATGCGGATGCTGATGCCGAGCCGATGCCGAAGTTGTTGCTGTTGCCCTCTGATGATGTTGTCGAAACCCGAACGTTTATCTTGTAAATTGGTTGGGATTAATGTCTGGCGGAAGTTGTGATTTCCAGCCCCCAGATCGGCCAATGATAGAGGACGATGTTCTCTTCCCTTTTTCCTCTCTGAGATGTTCATTTACCTACAGCATCGGGTGGGCGTTCAGGCTTTGAAGGCCGATCGCAGCGGGAGAATATATATGGAATATATCTCTGTAGTAATCCCAGATCTGTAGGGATTCCCAGTGAAATAAAACCATTTGATTCTCTTACTTTAGTGTAACTTTAATTGCTTAACATTTAGTTTGGCTTAGTAACTAATCAGGCTATGATCTGTATGCTATAATATCAAGATGAGTACAGCGAGCTAAAGAAAAACATTATCTAAAATCATGAATGAGGTATCTCTAACCAGATATGTTATAAACTATGAAATTTGAAAGGGGAATATTCTTGATTAATAGAAATGTGCTGAATTATATTATATTCCACAGAAAAAAATATTAGTAAAATTAACTGGTTTATTTGATTTCAAAAATAATTCCACTGCATTTCCCTTCTGATTTCCAAAACCTATTCATGATTCCATTATGAAGTTTACCTCATTTCTAAGCTCCCCTAACTTCCTCCTCCCAGGATGGCCGATATGCTGAAACCTTTGCTCCTGGTAGAAGGTTCACCCGGTGGCAGTTCCTGCGAGGATTGCTCCACTGTCGTCGTCGTGGTCGCCGTTTCACTGCCCACATCCAGTTCAAGGTCATCGGCGCCAGACTCATCCGAGTTGGGATCCAAGCCAGAGAGACTAGGAGGCAGATTAAGGCCAGGATGTGGTCCCAAAACAGCGGCAGGGGGGTAGAGAGACGTTGCGGGGAGACCTGATCCTCCACCTGGTCCGTACTCGTGGGGTGGGCGCCCGAAGTAGGTGCAGGCCAGATCCACCAGCGAGGGTCTCAGCAGACTCTGCATATTCTGCTGGAAGTGCTGCATGAAAACGCTGGAGGCACTGCGCGCCTGGAGGGGATGGTGGGGCTGGAGATGGATCTGGGGCGGCTGCGAGAGCGGAGGGGAGCTCAGGCCCAAGGAGCTGGCGCCAGGCGCCGACTGATCATCCAGTGATGACGATAAGGAGCAGGCGGAGCCATTTGATCTCAGTCGCTTAATTTGCGGGCCATCGGGATTTGGATTTGGGTTCGGATTCTGGTTCCCTGCCTCACTGCCTTTCGCCGGCGACATGTCAGACTCCGATTGGGAGTGCGACAGCGACTGATCTTGATCCTCGCCGGTTGGCGATGAAGACATCTTGCGCTTGCACCGCGACTGTCCCGTTTCGCGGAAGCCCTTGGCAAACGGATTGTTGTCGATCTTCAGCTTTGTGATGCGATCGTTCTGCGAAAGAGAGGACAAGACGTGGAGAATGACGGTGAAATACGACTATGATGATGGACAGCACAATCTTGGGCAACTACAGGGAGAGAAATTCCTCAACCCAAGCTACTTTTTTTCAATTAACCTTAACTGTAAATATACAAATTCTTTACATTTTTATTTTATTTAAAAATAAACGTTTTGGTCTCCCAAGTTGTCAGATATATCTTTATTATGTTAAGTCTTATTTTTCTCTCTGTACGGGTGTCCAGTAGCCGGCGTGTTAAGTAACATGGCCACTTGACGCCGCCATTGGGCTGCTGCAGTTCCAGTTCCCCTGGCCACTCGAGATGACTTGACAACTCTCTGTGATCTGGCTGGCGCATCTCGGACGATCTCGAGGCGATCTTGCTAATTAGAGGCAGACTGGCGTCGGCTGGATGTCAATGGGCCCAGACCTAGACAAAAACACAGCGAGGCGCTCAAATTTACAAGGATGTGGCTATCCAACTTCCTAAAACAACAATCCGACCCGCTGACTTTCTGCCTGCCCGGCCTCATCCTCATCTCATTTTGGTTCCCACTCCACTGCCCTTCGGAGCAGATCCCGGAGGCGTTCCATGCTAATTCCAGCCGCTGACCGAGCAACCCACGGCGTGAGCGATCGCCCGCTCGTTTGCCCAAAATTAACCAATTAGTGTGATCGGTCCCAGCTCAGGGTCTCCTCAGACTCTGCTCAATGAATTGACAAAAAAAGGAGTAGTAAGTATGAACTGCAAGGGATATCTGGTCTAGCTACGAGGACACCAGCTACGAATACCCTTGGGAAGCTAATTTTGTAAGAGATTCGAACCATTAGCAGAGGTCTTTTAGTATAAAGATTTAATTTGTATTCATAGAAAAAAATATATGAATTTGTATATAATTCTATGAAGTTTTCTATACTTTTGTAATTTCGCTTTTAACAGGTGGAAAGATAGTAAAGAAGCGTTTTACTCGAAGTATAAATATAAATTCAAAACTTTCTGCCAGTAAAATATGTTTGAATATATATTGTATTCAAGTTTGGTATACTGTACAATTATAAAACGTTTTTCTTATTTGTAATTAGTCAAGATTTAGTAATATTTTAAGCTTCAAAATACACTTTATGCTATATTCCCCAAAATTAAGATCATATCTATTCGCAAGACAATTAGATATAATAAAGTCTTTTTAAAACCTCACAAACCTCTCCCAAAAATGACAAAACCCCCAGTAAGGGTACATAGGAACTCAAGGGAGATAGCGCCACTTACCTGGTAGGCTGTCACGGCCACGAACTCGGTCTCGGCGAACACAAAGGCCTGCTGTGGGGCCCAGGGTATCTGCGCCAGGTCGGCGGTGCGTATGACATGGAGACGCGGCTGGTACTTGTGCATGCTGGCCAGGACGATCTGTGGAGATGGGTATGGGTGTGGATTAGTAACCAGACCCCACTTCAAAGCTGTGTCCGCACTTACATGTCCGCTGTTGTCGAGCGTGTTATTGGTCAGCTTCACCTTGTTGAAGAGTATGGGCTGTGCCTGCCAGTGGGCCCCAGTTGCCGGACTATCCGGATGCAGGTACATCCGCTGTGGACTCTGTGGCTCAGCGCCTCCAGCCGGAACCCACTGTGAGCCGGAGAATTTGTAGCGGCAGTCACCGATGGGCACCATCTCGAGGAGCACGCAGTAGTTGCTTTCGTCCTCCAGGCCGGCAACACTGAGGCGCATCGATGGGAACATGCGTCTATGGAGGATATGATTAACAGAATATTAATTTAACGGCATTACTTAATTTTTTAATTTAATTTTTACTTGGTAAAAACCCCTATTAAGGCTCCGTAGGTATCTTCTACGTTCGTTGTACGGAAAAGCATCATTTCGGATAAATGATTAGATTATTCTATCTAGATAGTGCACCCTAATCTAAGAACAGATTCTTTTACACAATCATAAAAAGTCTGGTAAAACGGTCTTTCCTTAGAGCTTACTCAGCTGGGCAAGTTAAGTCGTTAATTGTCATGTCAAGGTGTGACACAATGAGGTGTGTGTTGGATTTCCCATTGTGGGGTTCCGGTTTCAATCGCCCTAATCATTTCCATTCCACCCATTTGTGTTTGATAAGAAATATGTATATCTTTCAATTAAGAACAAAAAAAGAAACGCCCACAAATAAAAGATACTTTTCTTCGAACAAATAGCGGAAATTCTTGGCATTAAGCAAACACCAAATGGCTGTGTTATTTTCTCCGAGTGTGCGCTGGCGGGGGAGGGGGGAAATCCAAGAAAACTCCAGGAAAAATCTATGAAGTTTGTAGAGCCTTTGTTTACCGAACAAACTCAAATATAGTCATGCTAGATCGACAAAAGGAGCCCACGTCCACGTCCGCGTGGGCGTTACAAATATTTAATTGTGAGATTTCCCTTCCATGCGCCATGTAATTAGCCCCGACCAAATAGAGATTGCCTGGACGCGGAGTAGGATCCCAGCTAGGAGGGACGGGGCGGCGCTCCTCCTTGGTTTGCCCTGTGCTAACAAGGATGCAACAAGGATGGAACAACAGGCAGAGTGAGTCGCGAGTGACCCTCTTGGGTCGCGCAGCCGCAGACGCAGCAGGTGGTCACCGCTCTTGGCGCCAGCCCGAGACCGAAAAAATGTTTGCCCTTCGCCTCCGAACCCGAGACCGAATCTGAATCCAAGTCAGCCTCCTCCGCTTCGATCCTCGAGTGGCTTGCTTGTTTTTGGCAATGATTCCGTGTTTCTCCGGGCTCCGATGATTAATTAATTGAACTCCGCTGCGCTTTGGTTTGCTCGCCAGCTTGCCTACGTTTAATTTGATTCTGCCTTTCTGTTTCTTTGTTGAATTCCATTAGAGCGACGGGCACCGAAATATTTCGACATTTGTGCGGTTTAGAATTTCATTTTCAATTTGGTTTTCTTTGTCTTCTCTTTTTTGGCAAACAGTGCTGTCTGGTTTTCGGACAAACGATTTGTTAAGATCGATATCTTTGGCGCGTCTGCGCATAATTAACGGCTGGAATGCTGGCTGCCAGCGAGGAGCACGCTGGAGATTTGACGGCATCCCACTTGGCGCTTGACAGGTGCAGGGAACACGGTCAAGGAATGCGTCAGTGGCTCCTGAAAGGTTCTTTGGGAGATCTAGAAATTTGATGCTCCTTTACCGGTAGTTTTTGAACTATAATTGTGTAGATATAGGTCGATTTTGTACTCTAAAAAAGGACTCAAAATCTATCAAATAATATTCAAACAAATTTTTAATAGATAGCCTAAAAAATTACCAATGGAAATTAAAAAACCTTTAAGGTTAGTTAGAAAGTCAACCAATTTTATATAAAAAAATATATTTATAGTTTTTAATAATACAAATCGTAAGTAAATAATTGATTTTCTTGTGTATCTTTCAAATACTTCCATCCTATCTGAGCGCCTTCCGTCAGGGGTTAGCTTGTCGCTTCTGTTTACCGCCTTTCTTGGCGCTTCCCATTTAGCCAACGCGGGTTATAGCCTTATGGTTATGGCTGCGGCTGTGCCCACACACACTTAAGAGCTTCGTGACAAAGTCATTTCATTTCCCGCTGTCAGGGCATTAAGCGATACGCTTTGTTCTATCTAAGTTTAATGGCCGTCTGCGCTTTTACCACCCAAACAGATCGAAAGGTTCAAGTGGCCCAGACAACCAACTAATTAGTTTTTATGGTAGACTTATAGTATGGATCCGATCCGATGCGTTCAGAGTGGAAAATGCAGTGGAAATTGGGACTGAGATCCGACGGTGGCACTCTGGCGCCTAATCATTAAAAATTCAAATCGATTGCAACTGGCGACTGGCAGGCACTCACATAAAACATTTTTGATGGGCATAAAAAGTATTTAATACGTAGACTTTATGAATAATTCATGGTATATATATGTACATATATTCCTATAAAACAAAAGGGTTCACCGGAGCCCAAAACTTTATGTTAATGCCTTGGGAACGCAGGAGAACGCTTGCTCGGAGATCGAACTGTCGCCGTTATCGGCAAGTGTGAAATTGCTCGTATCTGTCGACAAGCTGTGGTCACTCACCAGCAGTTACAGATACAGATACAGATACATCAGACGAATGCACAAGATATTTCGGCGTTTCTCAGTTCGTCTGCTGCAGACAGGCGCCACAATAAAAACGCTAAGAACTACAGATATGACGACAAAGTATCCTTGACGCTAAGATTTATGCCATAACCGGACGGACCTCGGTCCGATGTCCGAGTTTGAGTTCGAGTTCGAGTCCAAAAGGAGCGCCGCCGCGCGCCGACCAAAAAGGACGTCCCACTGCGCTCGGCCTGCAATAAATTACGATGACGCCACTTTACGCACATTCGAACAAGTGCCGGACACTTTTAGGTAGGTTCTTGGCCCGAGATCGAGATCCTCGACCCCCTATCTCCGATCCTCGATAGACTAGCCCCGGGGCGATTGCGCTATGCCTTTGATTCGAGTGCGCATCTCGTTTCTATGACCCATTCCAGTACCAGTATCAACTATATCCAATCTGCAGATGGGCACGCAAAGTGCCGGCCAACTTGTCCGCTTTACGCCTCGCGCGATATGCCCAAAAAGTGCATTATTCCTTGGGCTGTAAGTATGTACCTGCTGACGGCTTTTCACATCCTGTCAGCCAGCGCATCCTTCCGCCGTGTTTGCCTGTGAAAATCGTTGTCGCGACGCCGCTGTAAACAATTTGCAGGCGCCGGCATCTAATGAGCATTTAACAGCAGCAGCCGAGGAGCTAGATCCTAGCCAGGATCGGTTTCACTGCCAGATCGGGTGCTTTAAGTGCCCACCGCCGCCTCGATTGGTTTATTTTTCTTTGCCCTGCTGCTTCTCGGGTATTAGTTTTCACGTTCGTGCTAATGCATCGCCCGATCTCTGTTTGTTCCCTGCTCGGTCTAAGAGGTTTGGTGGTATCCCCATTCCCATTTTCAATAACCATTTTCATTTCATCACGGGGCCTCCTTGGGTACCTACCTGCCGCTCTTGGTGATGATCATTTCCGTGCCAATTTGATGAAACTGCTTCCAGAGATCGTCGTTCTGGAGAGTCATCTCCACGCCGGGCAGGGTGACTCGCGGTGGCATGATCACGTGGCGGGGCATCGGTATGGGCAGCATGGGTGGAAAAGGGTCTGAAATTGGACAGAAGGGGTTAAAGTGGGTGGAGCTAATCTTATTAGGAAGCTGAAATATAATAATTATAGTACTGCTTTGGTCAGAGATCTTAGCCGAAGTCTTGAAAATATTGTGTTTTTACATGTGATTAAAAAATTTAATTAATGGTTTGATATTAGTTATCAAAGGCAAGAATAAGTATTTTAAAATCATTACAAGAAATTAGAGGTTAATATAAAGTAATTAAAGCATTTAAAAATATTTCAAATATAATAGTAATATTTTTTTTTTATCTTTCTCTTTTTAATGATTTTGTAATCATTTTTAAAATATATTTTCAAACCTGATTGATAAGCATAATATAATTGTTTAGGCCAATGTCCTTAACCAATATCTAACCTTATCTCTGAAGAGATAAGTTCTTCAGTTCTTCTCTTATTTTTGGTTACGATTAAAGTTTAATAATTAATCATTAAACATAAAATAATCTTTAAAGGATAATTAATTATTATTAAAAACGTCTAAAGTAAAATCAAATATAAATGCTCAAGAGGTTTGTTAGTTTGACGATTATTTAAAGCTATAGATGTTAATAGAGTTATTTGTTATCATTAACCGCAGTTTATCTCTTATAGAGCATTTATAAATTGTTGAGTAACAAGAATTATTCAATTAAATATAAAAAATTATCTCTCAAAGCAAACATATAAATTGTTAAGAAATAAGAATTAATTAAGGCACAATCAAAGATATAATGCTCTTCATTAGTCTTTGACTCGAGTTGATTTCTTCTGTGGTTATTTTGGTTTTTATCATAAATGATTCCCGCCAAACGCTATTTTGGGAGAACAAGGATCATTGATTCCTGGATCTTGTCAGACTTAATGTCCCTCCATTAAGGATCAAACTTGGCTGGGTGATTGCATGCAAAGATACTGCGTTTAAGGGGTACAGTACGCTGAACCCGCTGCTTAACGATCGGCGGCGACAAGCAAAATGCATTTGATATCAAGTTCCCGGATCACTTTCCCACATTACTCAGCTTTATGATCGGCCCGCCATAAACACTCGCACACACACACACACCCCGCTGATCTTGGCCAGAAATGGCCATTAATGCTAATGATGCTTAACGGGGCGTATGAGTGATATTCGAAGGTAGAGAAAGAGAGCTTACCCGGAATGCGCTGCATGATCTGCTGGCGATATATCTCGTGCGCGATGTGCTGCTGCATGCGCAGATCCACCAGCTCGTTCATGGTGATCATAATTGTATATATTTAGCTGTAGCTTTGCCTTTTTTGTCACTTGGTCACAATGGGTTCCACACACACACAAAGGGCACACCCGGCGACATATGGCGGGGGGACGGGTCTCTTGTTTTCGAGTACGAGAGTTGTATTTCTGTCACCGCGCTTTTTTTGGCGAGCACGAGACGCGGTTGATTAGCGTCAATTATGCAAATCAAGGCGCAGAGTCAAAGTCTCATGTGCGTGGGTGTTAATTTGATTACGACGGGGTGTCAAGTGTCTGCTATGTGGGTTATTTCGAATGTCTTCTCTCCAACAAAGAGCGGGAGTGTGGATTTAGCCGACGGTCGTGTCTGGGTCTCGCCAAGTTCGCATTTCGACTGAGCAAGTTCCGTTGCGATCCGTCGAACCGTCGATCCGTCGATCGAGCTGCAAACGAGCTTGACTCGTTTGCTGCCCCCGAGCCATTGATCGAGATTACCTGCTGCTGCCTCGGACTCGGACGCCCCTCTCATTGGCCGGCGAGCCCTGTTAGCCATCTCGCTCTGCGTTGGCACCTCCATTTTGAAAAACCCGCGCCTCGATTTTCCAGCTGCCCTGGCTCCGCCCACGACCAGCGGTGCTCCGTCTTTGTCTTCTGTTATCCCGCTCTAATTGTGTTTAATTCTCAAGTGCGAAGTTGCACAGTCAGCGGAGCAGCAACAGCCAGCAGCCAGCAGCGGCAGCAACATGTTCCCCGCTCGCCGACCGCCGTGTGTGTTGCCTTTTAATTATGATCATGATGATTGAAATTGTTTTTTCTCCGTCCCCGCTTTTTGGCATCTTTTTGTATCGCTTTTTGTTGTATTCTTTTTGTATTTCGTGTATATATTTATGTTATGCTTTGCCCATTTGTAGCCGCTGCCATCATGGTGGTCCTCTTGTCTGCCTCGAGAGCCGTCGTTGCCGTGTGTGTCTGTCGTTTTGCTGCTCATTTATTTCGATTTACTCGGGCCTACAGAGAGAGGAATAATGATTATTGTTTTCAGATTAATTAATTAACTGAGTTATCTGGCAGTTGCTTGATTTTATTTATTTTAAATAACTAGAAAGTAGTTTTCAGAAAGTATGTTTATTTCTTCAAGAGTTCCCCCAAATTAATTGTTGCTTTACTTAGTATTAATGATCTATTTGCTTCACTACTAGTTTATTTTAAAAATGTATTTCTTTAATTAAAGACAAAGTATATATTTATTGCTACCATCCTGCACAAAATAATGAATAACCAGTTTCAGAGAGAGCAAATTAATCTATTTTGTTTGCCAATTAAATTACTCTGGCAGCTTAAAAAATATTTTCCTATAGAATATCTTTGGTTGGTTTTAACATTAATTTAATTGTTTGCTATATCATGATATTAATGATATTTGACGGAAACGCTTTTTCAGGGTGTGATTGACTGAATTCTGACACTTAACCCTAAGTTTATTGCTTTTTATTACTTAAAGGAATCAATTTTCAATGTGGACAAATAATAATTTCAACTAAGTAACAGTTTTACCTTTAATAAAAGGATGTTATGGTGCATTAAAATGCAGTTTCGAAGATGGTAAAGATGCCTGATAAATTATAAACGATTCAAAAATATTAAAATATTAATTAAAGGATTTCAAAAGATGTTATTCCCCACAATCTAACACCATATCTCATAGAAATCTATCCAAGAAATCAAATTTTTCTCCGAGTGGCTGTGGAATATTATTTTAGATTTGAGGCTGCGTCACTTGGGCATTGATATGGCGGCATCCCAAGGCCCAATTTGGCCTCGACAGTTGCTACCACTATATGTTATGTTTGTTACCTTCCACAGATAGATAATGCCGGTGCCGGTGCGATGCAGGTGGTGGCTATGGTGGATTTTGACCTTTTTTGGGAGAGAGCTTGGCAAAACATTTGTTCCGAACGACGGAAACGCGTGTCTATGCCGCCTGCTTACAAATTCGTGGCTAATTAAAGTGCCACCCGGTCTGAACTTTGACTGAAATTAAGCATGCGCCATGTGGGCCGGCGACGATGGCGAAACGTGATCGTACTCCCATTTCTTTTTGGGTCTCGTGTTTGCCTCCGTTGCTATTTCCTTTCGAGATTAAGGCTAAGCCCGGGAAGCTTATCGGGGCCAGAAGCATTACTGCGAAATTCTTGAGGCTCCCGATGGGCAAATATGTAGTTAGCCGGGCTAATTTACACAGCACTTAGCTGGCCTGACACATCCACGCATTATTTCCAGATACCCATAGCCAGGTTGGCGGCGATAAGCGCCAGAAATTAATTTACTATTAGCAGTCCCGGCATTCTGTGTTCCTATTCCTCTATTTCCCTACTTATTTTCGCCCAAATTGCGTTTCGGCCATGTGCCGTCGCCTGCGCGTAATTTATGCCTCGCGTTTTCACATTTGGTCGCGCACACTTCCGGTCGCGTATGCGTTTATTTATTTTATTTACTCTGTTCCTATATTTCCGCAGCTCCGTCTCAGGTCAGTTCAGCACGACTGGGTTCATCGTCTGGCCATTAGGGATCGATCCGACCGATCGACCCGTCCTAGAGGGCTGCCAATAGCTGTGCAATTTGTCAGCACCCAGCTAATTGGTGCTGCCTCCGCGCCCGCTGCTTGACTAATGCATTTCGGTTTACTTCCGTTCGGTTCCGGATAAATGGGCCAACAGGTAGCAGAAGAGTGCACTGGGAAAATACTGCAGGAGTTTCAGAACAAAACAAAATTTAAATAAAATGGAGAGTAGGGAAAACAAGCCCTTTGTGGATTTTCCTATACATGAATTAGCATTTCTTTGGTCAGCGTTTAGAGCGAATAATTGAGGGAATAAATGGTATTAACCACTCAAGAGAATAGATATTTTGTAAAAATTGTATGATAAAAACATACCTCAGATTCATTAATTACGTATAATAAAACATAACCCTGATTCATGATTGTGGTTATTTAATTCAATAATTAGAAATACTGTGTGGTATAAATATACCACGCATTTCTCATAAGAAAAAACACTAAAATAGAAAGTGTTTTTATATAAGCATCACTTATGAAACTATTAAAATGATAATCAATATGCAAAATAATTTGTTATGTAAATATTTTTCAGCAAATAAATACTTGAAAATCGGTTATTTATTTATTAATTTAGATACTTTTGGCAGCCATAATAAATATTCTAATTCTTTTAACAATAAAGTCTACCCATAAACATTTTTAATGTTATAGAGACTATTTTTAAGTAAATTCTTAGACACGAGTTAGTTCCCCTGTTAATTTTTTCCGAGTGTAGACAAACGCATTCCTGCCCCTTGAATTAGCAAACAGGATACATCCTCCCTATCGCTATCCCTATCCCTGTGGCTTGTAATTCACATTATCAATGTTTTCAGTTTATACCCGCATTTCAGCAAACGATTTGGTGAATCAGAGAGGTTAAGCGATAGCCTTGAACTGGTAGCATTGTAAGTGCTACATCCATATAGTACCTGCACCGGGAGTCTCGTGTCCAGAGGCCCGGGATCTTTCCACCCAGTTGCGAAATGAGCCCGATCTTGGGGAGCACGAGCCCTCGGCTTCTTTCTCGCACGGCTGCTCAAATTAAAATTAGCATAAATCGTCTACGAAAGCAATGTAATTTTCCATGGAAAATATGCCCTCCGGCGGTCGTCGCAATTTATTGATTTAAACTTTTAGCTCGCATCTGTTTGAACAAGCCCTATAGCGCCTTTATAGGCGACTATTAACGGCCCGCCACTTGATCTCGCATATTTGTATTTGCCAACCAGCGAGTATCGATCGAGTACTGAGTACTGAGTAGTGAGCAGCGAGTGAGTGAGTAGTTCCATTGTTGCAACACGACAAAGGTCTGGAGGTCTGGCATGCAAATCTACTTTGGTATGCAAATTAAGTGACTCAATCGACGGGGTGGCAGAGGAGCTAGAGCCGGAGCTGCGGACCAGGAGGCATCATAATCATCTGTGTCCATGGCGAGCCCTCTTGACAGCCGGGCAGAGACAGACCTACTCCAATAATTGAGAGGTGTTTAATCGTGTGTTTCGTTTTTGTTTTTCTGCACATTCACGGACCCCCGAGAGACCCAGAGATTTAGGCCTTTCATTCCGAAACGTTTCAGTTTGGGTTTCCACAACTAACATACGTCGCGCTACCATTCCACTCGATCGCTGTTTGCTCTCAAATTATCATAAGCAAATATGGCCAAGATGCCAGACCAGACCAGGCCAGGCCTGACTCGGACTCAGACCCAAAGATGCTTCCACTTTTCAGAGCCCAACTTCAAACTGAAGTGCTAAAGTCGCTGGCGACGCGACGCTCTGAGAGGCGCTTCTGTTGTGTGGACCCTTGAGTTATTACAATATTATATTCAAATCTCAAGTGCCACCGGCTCCTCCACGGCGTCCCCCTTCCCTGGCCCCTGGTTCTCATCTCGGAGAATCTGCATATTTCCCCGGAGCATCATAGTTGTTTGTTTGCCCGCCAAGCTCATCGAGTTGGCACTCGGCGGCGATGCGTGTTAATGGCATGTGTAATAACAAGATCATGGACTCAAAATCGGTCTTTCGAAAACAATTGCCAACGGTTGAGGGATTAATATTAAGAGGTACAGCTATTGTGGAGGATAAAAGTCAACTTTGAATTTAAATATTTGGGCATTACTCATTTCGTTGATTAAATTGTAATATATTTAATAATTCTTTGGGTTTTGATACTAACTACAGATTATCATTTAGTGGCCCTAAGATTAAAAATATATTAATAATGGTAATAACACTAAAAACATTCTTAATTTATTTGGCCTAAGTAAAATAATATACTTTTATTATTATTATTTCAGCTTATTAACCTTAAGATATTTTAGTATTTATATTTTCTTATAAATCCTGAGTCTAAACTTATATTAATAATAAAAAGAAAGGAAGCTACCTTCGGCACGCCAAAGTTTGTATACCCTTGCAGTGTAGAATTGAATCATTATGAATAATTTAAATTTGATAAAAATAAAATAAAAACTAATGGGAATTATGCAGAACATTTAACGTTTACCTTTACTATATTTACTTTACAGCTTACAGTTTTGCATTTTTCTCTACATTTAACGATCGCTTCTATGGCAGCTACATATGTATATGATATAATCATCCGATTTCCATATAATGAAAACCGAAATTCTGAAATAATATAAAATGGATATATCTCTGAGCAAATATAATGTTGAAAAAACAGCACAAAAAAACAATAATCTTCAACGTTCTTATGGCAGCTAAATGAGGTAGTAGTTTGAAGTTTTAGAAAAATACAAAATTGTCACGCCTCAACTTATATGAAAATATGTTGAAAACTGGGTAAGTTATAATTTGTTCCCTTAAAATTGTACCATGGCAGCTATATGATTAGCCGTACGATGCGGCCTGGTCCGACTTATATAGAAGAACAGATATATATACAAAAATATCTGCAAAGTTTTATGTAGATAGCTGCAAAACTGAGGAACTAGTTTGCGTTGAAACGGACAGACGGACGACGGACAGACGGACATGACTAGATCAACTCTGGTGTTGATGCGGATCAAGAATATATATAGTTTATAGGATCGGAAAACGTAGGAGCGTTGAAAACTTTTGACTAAAATTATACCCTGCACTGGTATAAAAAATAGTATTTAAGAACAAAATCGCAGACAAAGCAAAAACATGTTCGGAAGGCTGGACTTTGCATATCCTTGTAATTTGCAATTGGATTGGAAATCAAAAAGAATTGGAAATCGATCACCACAAAGCCAAAAGTGCATAATTTTTAATTCGGAAAGATTTTCTCTGCAACTTTTTATTAGGTTAATAAATCCAAATATAAAATTGCAACATAGGATATTCTTCGAAATTCTGATAAAGATCACAATAATTAATGTGGAATATTGTTAATATATTTGTACCAAAAAGGATTATCCAGCTATCGGCAAAGTTAAATGCATTTGGTTGTGTTAAGATTTTAAAATCTTTGATTAATCCTTTTAAATCATTTTTGTTAATTAATATTAATTTGCAAATAAAGTTTCAAACAATGTCTAATAATTCTTCCTAAAAGAAGTACTTTTGTTTAAGCTTAAAAAACCAGAAAGACGTGTTCATAGTAAAACTATATATCAAATAATTTTATTAAAATTGTAGGAATTTAAATTTCTAACCGAACAATAATTTTTTTTAGAAAAGAAGAAAAAAAAGTTGGCCATAAAATATCTCACAATTTCTTAGGTGCTCAAAATATATTGCAAATGAGATGATAGTTCGATCAGAATACCTTTCTGCTCCCGCCAGATCGACCACAAAGGCGAATCTCTCAAGCTGCATTTCATTACCAAAATGGTGGCGAGATCTGGCCAACGCCAAAGAAGCCCGAAGAGACCAAATCCAGAAAAGTTCAACGGCCAAAACGGTGACATCAAAGCCGAGGGCAGCGGATTGCCGCCAGGCAGGCAGGCAGTCAGCCCGAGTTAACCGACTAACAAAAGAAGAAAAGTCGTAGCCGGGAGTCTGGGGCAAGTCCGGTAGTCCGGCGGGCAGAAGAAACCATTTCGCTGATAAAAACATCCATTATGCGTAACAATTTGACGGCTTCTTTGGCTACCGCAACCATTCCGAGGCGGCATTCCCGCTTTCGCCTTTGATTGAGTGGCCGAGCCGGGATGGGATCGAGTGGAGTGGCGTGGCTTGGCGTGGCGTGGAGTGGCTAGCCGCGGGGTAATTGTTGTCGCTAGGCCACGGATCGGATTGGATCGGATCGGAATGGATCTGAATGGATCGCCACGGATCAGGCCCGAGTGCGCAATTACAATGGCCGTGATAAAGAAGCCAAATAGAGAGGGAGTGTGCGATGACGGCGATGGCCATGGCGATGACGATGGCGAGTCTTGCGCTAACGTCAAAGAGGAAATGCCTTAATCTCGTGACAACAACAGGCCTTCGTCTCTGCTCTTCTTCCTCTGTGTTCTGGCTTTTCCTTCCCTCGTTTATCCAAAGGTGCACAGTAAAAAAACTTGAATACTTGTTGCTTTAAGACCGAAGGTTGAGGGTTTTGCCCCCAATACACTTTTATAAGATGGGCATTTCGCAATTGACAGTTCTAACCGATTTAGATTCAAACAATATAAGACCTTTATACTTCTAACGAGTTTATTAATTATTAAAAAAAAAAAATTAATTATTTTAAAAACGTTAGACTCTTTTGAGATCGCTGCTTTAATGATAATTGAGTTTTAATGTGATGACAATAAAAATAATCGATATTTCCTTTTCCTCCACAGCTCTTGATATTTCTTAGCTTGTTTTTAATTGGTAATTGGTCCCCTAACTTGTTTGTTGCTTTTAATAATTAAGTTATAAGTATTTTTTAAATAATCCCAAATTACCTCTGATATCGATCAAGATTTTTCCCAGTGCTTTCCAGCAACCTGGCGAGTGTTGGAAATTTGTTTGTTTGCCGCCAGCCCATAACGTCATGAGGCCAAATATAGCGAGTCGAGTCGCGTTGTCTCCGATTCCATTCCGTGTCTTATTTGAGCATCGCATTGCTACGCGGACCTGGAGCTGGAGCTCACCTGGCTCTGGCATCTAGGTAGCTATCTATATATCTATCTGGCCCCGTATCTCCCCCACCGACTGTGTACTCATGGCACTAGTCATAGCTGACACTTTATGAGCAGACTCGCCTCCACCGCCGCGCCGCCTTGATTGCTCTCTAATGGCGTCAAGACTTTCGCTTTTATGGAGCCTGCACTTCCACGAATCCTAATCAGTGCCCAGAGCACTTGCCGCGACTTCATTTAAATGGAAAATTCTTGGGTATGTGCACACCAAGTACTATAGTTTGTGTGTTGCCAGGGAATTATCGGGAAATACTAAGGCCAATGGAGGGAGTTAAATGGCAATTAAAATAGGAGTGGAGTCTGGGGAGAATTGAGCAATTTAAAAGGTTGGAGGTTGATAGAAGAAAGTCGTAAGACGAGAAGAATAATTGGGAATACAAGGAAGAGATAGGAAATTAATAGAACTATTTATTATTTTTAATGGTCTTTAGATATTTTTTGTTATCGTATCAATACGAAATACTAAACAAGTTAAAACTATCAAAGCAAAAGCACATCAACCCCATATTTGGTTAAACAAAACTTGTAATATCCGGAGGAAAGCGACTCCTTCTCCCATATTTACTGTAGCTTTTCATTCTGGAATTTCTGAAGTTCTCCATTCTGGCGCCAGCACTGTCTGGAGGAGATCTGGACCAACTTTAATTGTTTGCCCTTCGAAATGCTAATCTTCCAAAGGGCTGGCAACCGCGTTACACGCTACATAGCCTAGTCCAACTCCCCTTCCCAGAAGGGGCTAATGTTAACGTGGAAAACAACACGCATACACAGCGGAAAGCGGCAAACAAATATGGCGCAAAGTCAAACAAAAACACGGCCATTACTCAATGGCGGCAAAGCGAGAAAAATTTATGCTACCTCTGCAATGGAGCTCCAGGAGAGCAGAAGCCCCTCCATGGTGCTGGTTTCTATGGCTCCTCCGGTAATCCCGCCGCATGTGAGGCGTCAAAAGCTTAAATATTTACAGTTCCGAGAGGCAGTGAGGCACGAGAAGCCACAAAAGCAGGCAAAATAAGCAAACGAGATTAGAGCAGAAAGAGAGCGCGGACGAAGCATGAAAAATATTTGTTAAAAGGCAAATAAATTGCGGAAGATAAAGATCTAATTTTGATTAAAATTTAAGCTTTTTCACAACCTCGCCAGCTACCGAACTGAGGCTAATTTTGAGGGGGAAGAATTGAAACCGAAAACCAAAACCCAACAAAACCGGAGGATCCACGGGGCGAACCGGGGCTAGAGGGTCAGCCGGGGCGCAGAAATTTAAACTTGTCGCATCCAAAATTTATGTTTGTCTTGGCAGCGAGAGATCGAGACAACAAGAAAATGTCTTTAATAAATTAGAGGCTGGGAGGAGAGGCGACTCGAGTCGACTTCGTTATCACGGCGTGGACAGCACGTTGTTGCTATATATGGCAAACAATACGGTACTTTTAACACCAAAATCAGGGCCCCACAATCCTAAACAAAGGCCAAGACAGCACAGAAGCGACAGACGCGTAGCTGCCGTTCGAGCAGCTGGCCCAAACAGTCCCGACAAAAAAACCTAAAACCGTTACTGAAAAAAATAAGGGGTCATATATGGTATATTGATTGATTTCAAGGAGTTATTTGAGGCTTTTTACTGGATTTTTCAAACTACGTAAGTATTCAAGGGATCATTTTTATACACATTTCAAATTCAATTATATTTTGTATATATTTATATTTAAATGTCATATTAAAATATCTCTGAAAGGTTTTTAATACAAATTAAAAAGATCTACTTCTGTATTCGAGATTTATGACTAGAAAAACATGACCCTTTAATCATTGCATACTTATGAGAGCAACATATTTTGCTATTGCGGAATCACTACAATGTCCACTGTGTCTGAGTTATTTATCCAATCATCTTAAAAATTGGTATGAGAATACAAATTAAGAAGCACTACATTATACCTATAAGTAAGAAGTCTATATCTTCAAACATTTGTGCCCTACAGTGTATTTTAAGATTTAAGATTAAGATAAGATATTAAACTTAAAAGAAAACCATTCAGTTCAATGTTTTTATTACACTAAACGAGCACTAATAATGTTGTAACTCAGTTTTCGAGCTAAATATCAACTCGAAATGTACATTTCTTTCCGTGTACAACTACAGGCGCAACCACAGATATTCAGATACAGATACGTAGTGGACGGCTGCCCCCATTTGCATATGAATGTGGTAATGATTACAAATTTCGCTCGTAAAAATGTTTAGTTTGTTTTTTTGTTTCATTTTGGGAGCATAATTAACTATGTATCCGATCCGTACCGATCCAATACGTATCTGTATCTGTATCTGTGTTTCGGATGCGTTGCGGTTGCGGCAATTTACTGTCCCGGGATGGCTGTATCTGGGAGATGCGATCGTGTATCTTGTAGCTTGGTATCTGGTGTATCGTGCTTAATAGACCCGGGGATACACATGCCCAGCATCGGATGTCAATGGACTTGGCCCGGCCTGTTGTTCGGTGGGAAAGTGTTGAGCCGTTTACGTTATGGGGCCTTTTATTGAATGAATCGGACCTTTCACAGCCAATTAATAGCGGCTAACAAGATCGATGCTGTAGTAGATAAGCCAACGAGCTGCATAACTAATGGCCCAAGTCCAGTCTCTAGAAGATGCCTGAGGAAGCCACTCACCGAAGGCCCACGCCCACGGTGACTTCCCTATGGTAGAAATACTTACGTGTATAGTAATCTATGGTAAGTGGCAACTCAGCAAAAGGATCTGGACCTGGCTTCCAGAATCCTGGCTGGCCGGGCTTGTGTCGATTGCGACGCGTTACCTTAATTTCTTGGCGCCACCAGCACTCACTCGATCCCGCCGCCTGCCTCTCCTTTGCTGCGTCATAAAATTAAAACTCTTCACTCCATCATTTTCGTGAGCGAGTGCAACATTTGACAGGTAAATGTCTGGGAAAAGGCAGCCAGAAAAGCAAAAAAGGCACCTCTCTGCTTCTCCGTTGACTGGCTGCCGCGCCCTCTTCGACGATGGCCATTTCCAGAGAGAACACAGCATAGACCCGCGCTGGATACCCTTCCATTAGGGAATTTCTATAAATCGTTTTATACAGTTAGTGCCAGGTTTGTTTTGAAGTTTTAAATGTAATATTTACACAGGAGTTTTGGTGTTACATCAAAGATAAAACAAAATTAAGTAAGACCATGGGCGAATAGATGAATATTTAAAATGAGGGAGTTAGGATCACCTGATATAATACTTTAATATGACGGATTAACTCTTAAGATCCTTGAGTAAATATATAAAAAAAATTATATTAGAAAAGTACAATGACTTTATAATTTCCCTGTTAAAACTTAGATCCCAAGAAAATGTTCCTGCATTTTTAAATACTCTCTCTTAAGATAATCTTTAATAAAAGAATAATGGTTTAAAAATGAGATAATGGTTTGAAATGATATTCAAGTTCTAAGAATATTGACAAGGCATCTAAGTAAAGTCTCTTAGAGAGCAAAGTACCTCATATTTATATAGCATATTAATAGTATAATACATTTATATTTATATTATTATTTTAAAAAGCTTAACATACAAGCCACATGTCTTAGAGCATCACCACTTCGCTCTCTTCTAAAATACACATCTCCTTTTATATCTTTTTTTATTATTAATTTCTGTTTCTTTATTCTGTATTCATTTACCTTTGGTTTGTTTTTATTTGGGTTGCTAAGCAGTTGACCATAACTTTTGACAGATTTATTAGGGAATATTAATTTTTATATCGGACATTTTGGAGGAGAGGTGTGTGTGAGCGAGTGCGATTATCACCTCTCCAAGGTCCGCGGATCTGCTGTAGGTAAAGCCCCTTCTTAAGGGGGATCAACCCAGCGATCAGCGATCCCTGTCTGAGAGGATACGAAGACCCAGTCCCGTCCAAGTTGTTGTTTGTGTGCGCCTTTGTCCGCTGACTGGACGGCGTTGGAGCGGAGCGGGCGTCGCCGGGGCAGCCGTGGCTCGACGTGTGAAAATGCATTTGCATATTCAATCAACGGCACAATAAATATACCCATACTACACACGAATTCATACAGAGTCGTTAAACAAGATTTACATATGAAAATAACAAAATATTTAACAGCAGCCGCAGACGGGCTGACTGACTGGACGCGGCTCTGATGATGATCTTAAATTGAAATTGTCAATACGAGCCGAGGGCTTTGGCGAGGCGGCGACCCATAAATGCGTAGCCATACGGTCCGCGATCCACGGGACCCACAAAGTCCGACTCATGCTCACTCCGGATCTGTTAATAGCGACGATGACTTGCCGACTTGCCCGCTGCCGCGGTGTGGCGAAAATATTTGCGTGGGCATTTTGGCCACGGCTATTTTCGAACCGAATTTGTACTAAAATTAACATGCCGCCGCAATGGAAACGTTTCCCGATCGTGTGCTCGGTATGCCCCACTCACTGGCAATCATAATCTCCACTGTGTCAGCTCCACAATGGGCGGGTGTGAGAGCTTGTCTCATGGGCACTCGACACGCGCCCGGGAAACCCACGGCTGCCTGCCGGAAAGTAGCAGCCGCTCCAGCAACCACTTTCCATTTCCGATAAGCGAAAATCGGAGGCAGCTGGAGGCTGCGGGCAGCGTCATGGGAGAGTTATCAGCCGCGTGCCCCAAGACCGAGTCCAAATGCAAAACCATAAAAACAAATTATGAGCGATACGCTAAATCGAGCAGATGCACTCGAACGGAACAATCAAAATCTTGGTGCGGGGTGCGGGCATTTCACTTAATGAAACTGTTGGCACTGCAAGTCAAGTGCTTCGAGCTGTAGCCGCACAAATAAGTGTATTTATGTTTCAAGTGCACACGAAAAAATTAGTGGTTTAACTTAAAAACAGGGTAATATATAGAAAGGGCTTATTAAAGCTACTATTAATGAGTCCTTAACCTTTTGTTGACTGGGATCTACATGTAATTGTTTTATTTCCAGTTACAGCGATATTTTTTTGATTAGTTAGTATCTAAGTATCTTATTTGTTGGTCTAATTTTGAACTCTTATACACTTTTTTTTACTATTTTAAATAAATATTACTTCCAATTATCAGCCTGAAGGCCTTAGTCGCTCTGGCTTCAACACATTGTAATTTATACATTTAATTTGTTATTACAATAAATAATAATAATAATAATTACTTCAAATATTAATTCTCTTTACATTCTCTTATATATTTTGGTGAAGAAATATATTTATTCATTTATTTTATTTAGTTTACATTAGCCTGGCGTGTACTTTTCTATTTTAAATCGCTAAGAAACTGATTTAATTGTCAACCAATAAATAAGTACTATTTCCTTGCCAGAAAGTATTCATGGTTTTGTCAAGCTAAGTTTTTAATATTGGCTAAGGGTCTAATTTAAAGTGTTTTAAATGCTTTAAAATAAGTTTTCTGATAAAGGAAGTTTTATATGCCAACATAGAGTAGTTAATAAATATATTAGGGAGTTTATTAGTAACTATTCTTATAGCTTTTACTAATGCTTTCATTCTTACAATGCAATATGGAAGATGTTTTTTAGGTTTAGATTTAGATTTTATTGGAACTATGTCTTCCTAACGCTAGAAGTTTAAAACTTATAAATTATAGCGCTAGTTTTTTTAATCCAAATAAATAAAATTAGAATTACATTTTCCAATTGAATTTATTTCGGGTTTTCGGTTACTGTGTAATACCCACAAAACACACTCAATCCGAATGCGACGATTGCTGCACGCAAGTGAAAAATGTTGGCGCCAGGCGCCACTAAAAAATCTTATGAATGAAGTAGACACATTTTTGAGTTGTCGGTGTTGCCTCCAGTCCCGCTCCCATTCCCCCAGATTCTTTTCCTACCACCTTTGTTTGTTTGCTTTCCGTGGTCTGTCTCAAGCGCAGCCCCGTAGACCGGAATCGTGTCTCCTCTCTCGGGGCTTGGCCCTCTGTCTCCGCCTAACTGCCCGTCGTTATAATCATTTTCTCGGAAAGTTCTCGCATTTATTAAGTTATTAAAATGAAATTAACAGGTTGTCTTGGAAAATACTGAAAATTCTCCACTAATAAGATGGAATTAAATGGAAAACTAAGTCTAATTTATTGAATACTCAATAGGGAATAGAGAATGATGTTGTTATTAGGACTAAGTTATTTGTATCTTAAAATATTAGTCTATGTTTGGAAGACATAAATCTTTGTAAGTAATAATGTGTAATTATTTTCTGATTTTAAACATTATTATGAATATGAATAGAAATCTTAGCAGGTGAATAAAGTACTTTCTTTTTGATGACTTTCCCTAACATTAATTAATTATTAATTCAACTGTTTTCTAAAAAAAAACATAGTTTTCCGATTAAATTTAATATTCCAGGTTCTATAACTAAGTTATTTAAGTTAAGTTTCTGCCAGAAATGTTCACAAGAATTGTTGTATTAAGAAGAAAACCGCATCTATCGCACCTTCCGAGTTCATTAGGCCTTCTCCTGGCCTAAAGCAACCTTTCATCAATCGCACTTGCTGCGGGGCTTTCCACGACCAGTTTCCATTCGGATCTCAGCTACCTGGCTAGCAGCTGATTAGCCAGATCGTGTTCCATATTAAATCCACGCACTAAAGGCATTAATCACCGTTTTCACGCGACGCGCTGTCGCCGTTGCCGATGCCGATGCCGAGAAGCCACCTCCTCCTTCTCTAGGAGTTCAACTCGTTAGTCCTCCAGCCTGACACGTTGCCCTAGTGGCCAGTGGTCGGTCGGTGTCGATGGCCAGTGCGGTTCCAGGAAAAGCCGACGCTCCCGAGGATGTTAGAGCCGCGGCCGCGGAAAGCGTGTTGACTAATGACGCGCATTTAGCAGCGATTAATGGATTTTATGAGCCGCCATAATTTTATGGCACATCAACCGGCCGCCGGCTAGGTATTTCCAGCGAATTTCCCCGCAGCGGAGCCATTGACGAGGCCCAGCTAGGAGGATCCTGAACAAAGGCAGCAGGACCTGCGGTTTTATTGCCCGTCCCACGGATCTTACCTGGTCGATCAGCCTCGAGGCACCGGCGTTAGGTACTTGAGGTTTAACGAGAGTGAGTCCGTGCGTGGGTGGGTGCTCATATGCTAATCAAGTGCTCCGGCATCCGGGTCGATCCCTCGCCTGGCCCGCAGGCCTGAATAGGGCGTTTGTATGACGGCTAATGTCTCGCATAATAGAAATCACCTACTTAAAATCAAGTGCAAATTGTACAGACGCCGCCGAGCCACTTGAGAGACGGATCTGGGTCTGGATCTGGAGAGAGATCCTCTTGAGAGGCCCATATTTCAGTGCGACATGTAATCCTTGTATAATTGAAACAAAGCGCAATTTGTTTTTACAGTTTGTCGCAGCCCCCGGAGATCGCATTTTCGGAGCATTTGTGTCCTCGGGTTTGTTTTCATTTCCCTAAAGATTCCCTGTATATGCACTTTTGTTTGTCACAAAGATTTGCTCAAAGGATTTTTTAGAGATAGAGGGTCCTGCGACTGGGACATATGCGTACATCTTGCGGTCGAACTTCGTTTATTTTTACTTAAACAATTTTCGCTTAAATGGGATTTGGTTCGCCACAAGAGGCTTGGTTAAAGGATAACATCGTTTTGCCATTGTTGACACTGTGTGCCCGCTCCTTTGAATATAACTGGGGACAATTGACGGAATGTTGTCATCTGTCTGACATTATCTGTTTGGATTTGGACTTTAGACTTCGCGATCTCCAGAGGGGAGCCAGCCCTAAGTGGCATCTATTCCGCAGCTGGATCAGAGTGTTGATATAGCCGGTGTTATCTGTGGATCAGGCAAGGAGGATAGGATGGGATGTCCCATAAATTAGCCTTCAGAGAGATGGGATCCCTAAATGTTGCATAAACAAGAGGAAGAATAACAGTCGTGGGTTTTGTTGAGCGAAAATGTTTTTGGGATAAAAGAAAACATTTGTGTTTTCAATAGGGTTTTGGGGTTATCTTTGGGTTTACAATAAAGTATAACATATAAACCAACAAGGATTTCAATCATTAAATTGAAAAAAAGTGCGTAAATAAACCATAGATATATTTTTTAGACTGTAAACGATTATACAAAGAAGCGGAAGGGCCAGAGGGTAGTCTAGTACACGAAGTAAACGGTAAGGTTTATTATTTATATTTTCCTTAGCTTAAAAGGCATTACCCTTCCTCGATCATAGCTTTCCAGCTTCAGTTCCAATCCAGTTAAATTCTTCCCAGAGAGATCTCTCCACATAAGACGTCCCGAGGCATCCACATCCATCGGCATACCACAAACGATTATCTGCTTCGGCGCACACTCGACGGATGCGACCTGGACAACGTGGACAACGAGCTGGACAACAATGGGGGCGGTTAAAGTACAAAGCATCGCACTTTATTAACTACTTGAGATTAGGCCTGATAAGGAGATAATCCCAGCCGGTCGGCCGTCAGAAGTGCAGAGTTCCCGGGTTCCACAGTTGCAGAGACCTCGACCGAACCACTTTCGGTAGCTGTGCCGGTGTAATAAGCATAACAATATCGCTGTCCGCCCAATTGACAAGCCAGAGGCCGATCTGGAGCGATCTTGGCTTGTAAAACGGATCACAGGTATGCTGGATAGAGGGAGAGAGGTGAGATCAATGGCAGCAGCTTATCATCAGAGGACCCGACCGATCCCGATCCACACGTCACTGCACTTTCTCCAGACATCTCGTCATCACGGTCGGGCCTCGGAGGCAGCTGCCTTTGATCGGTGTAGCGTGATTTTAAGCCAAATTGGGCAAAGTCTTTGGTGCTGCCGAAAAAGCGGGGAATCGGGGAATCCGTGAATCCTGATCCGACCCGTAGGAGGAGTAGGGGGTGGAGGAGGAGTGGTGCCAATGTCAGGGGTCCTTCGCCGCACTTCTTCAATGGACCCGCGTGAAGAGGTAACATCTCGTTTGGCCTCCGTACGCAATCCCTGCTCTTTTGAGGCGTGGAGATACTGCGGCGTAATGGGATTTGCCATTGTCTGTCCTTGGTATACCCTGCTATTTTCCCTGCTTTCCCTTGTTTTCCCCTCTAATTCCCCATTGTTTTTCATGCACGGTAGCCGGAGATGAAAGGTAATTGAATTTCCAGAGCAGGGATGCCAAGCTGGGAGCTCCATCACTTCGATTCGATTCGCTTCTGGCTCTCAAAGCGGAGGCATGACAGCGCCTGAAGTGTTTATGCAAATGCATTCTAACACCTTGGGACACAAATATTTTCCAACTGCTTACAATCATATTGATAACTTTTATAAATAACCCGGGTAGTTACACAGAGAGAATGAGCTCAACGAGAGAGCTTGTTGACAATATCTAGAATAAAATGGTTTATAATTATTTGGGAAAACTATAAACGAAATTGTTTCAGCTTTTACGATAGATACTTAATTCCAATGTATTAGCTTATTATAAAAAATGTATGAAAGAAGTATAAAATAGCTGAAATTTAAAACTTACAACTTAAAACTGAAATTTAAAACTTAAAACTTTAATACTATCTTTCAGTTATTTATCTGATAATAAAGTACACATTTATGCATCAAATATAAATACCTCCTAAAACAGATTTACATTTTATATGTCCTGTCTATAAATTGTATTATAAAAGTCTTCTAATTCTAACAAACCCCCTATCAGTTCTACAATATATCAATATATATACCAAAATAGATATATTTTCCAATACTTTGCAGTGTTATATATCCGATATAACCAATTCAGGTGCTATTTTCCTCCGCAGTGCCCAACTTCGCACTGTTCCACCTGGGAGCCCCCCAATAACGTTGGCTACTGGAGGTTGCAAGTGCCTGCTGCAGCCACAACGTGAGGCGTAAATTAATTCTATTGAAGTCGCTGGCAGTTCTCTGAAAAAAATATATATCTATAGGTGTATATACCCACCCGATACCCGCCTGCAACGGCTAGACAAACAACAGTCCGGTGCAGCCAGTGGAGTGGAGTCCAAGACCGTATCGCGGGACGGGGTAAAAAAGTGTTGAATCCGCTGCTCCCGCTGCTGTTTGCTTGTTTGCAACTCGGACGACGTCGTGGCTCATTATGCGATCGCGTTAACCTGTGAAATTCGTTGTTTGCCCGGCTACAATACGGGCGAGGAGACGGGTCCGCTCCAAGGAAAGCTCCAGAGCTCCAAAGCTGCCGGTGACTGCGGATGTGGATGCGGGTGCGGGGTGGCTGCTTCTCTAATCCCAGACTATTGACAAAAACTCAATACCAGTAGTAGTTGAGTTAACAGTTGGCATTGGCATTTATGAATTATGGAGAGCCGAGCTTAGAACCGATGCAGCAATGCAACGCGAGAGCCAGTGCATCCATCAGCCGGGCCGGGCTTCGGGCGAAACAAATGTTTTATTAATGAAACGATGCCACCACAGTGTGGCCATCACTCCGAGGCACTCCAAGGGGCAGGAGCAGCGGGCACACGGGTACACCACTCGTCTCTCTAAGCGAGACAAATTACCACATTTCAACACATACTCAAAAGCTGGCGCTGGGCCCTGCCCCCCAGTGCAGCAGCAAGCAGATGAAGTCTCCGAGAGGAACAGAGGTGGCACTGTGGCTACTTTCAAGACAAGAGTATTGGGGTTTATTCGAGGTACAACCTCTGACATTTTTTTAATTTTAAGCTTACCACAGAAACATGTATACCCAATTAAAGGTCTCTGGGTGTATAAAAAATATGGAAATAAATGCTCACTTAATAGTTATAATTATACTTCGTGAATATTTAATTAAGATGGATATTTTTAAACATTATTATTAGATTACTAAAACTGTTTTAGTACTGAAATCGCAAGCAACCGGCCGAAGTGGATTTCTTGCATCACCAGCAGATTCGATTTAGACAAGTCCTTCGAATAACCACCTCGATGTTAGAGACTTGTAAGAACTATAACTTCAAAGTTTGGAGTCAACATCCAAATATAAGGAACCAAGATGAATTTTGTTTTAAAATGCTTCCCCGTCTGAAATAAATAAAAAATTAAACAACGTGGCAATTATTGTAGAAACTAGGTATAAATATAATAACAAGTTTTCTTCTAAATAATTTTTTCTTACAAATTAGCAAAATTTGATAATATATGTGGAAGTTATTAAACAATAATATGTCTTACAATGGCTCGTCTTAACCATAGAGACTCTTTAAATTTGTATTCAGAACTTTCTTTGTAATTTTACAATATTGTAAACTATTGGTAAATCTGGTTTTTTATTGAAAACTCTAAAAATTTCATCAATACATTTCAATTCAATTCTCGACTGCAGCTCTTTGGTATCATAATTTATGGTTCGCAACACTGTTCCCCACTTTCAAGACCCCCATCCACGCCTTCTTCCCAGCCAAGTGGCCCTTTTGGCGCCCATTGCAATTGCGTGGCCCTTGTGGTCATTAATAAAAATGTTTTTTTCGTTGCGCCGTTTCTTGGCCAACTCCCAGAAAGCATGGGCAAAACAAACAAATGGACGGGCGGTCGCCTCGGACAGCTCCGGCGGAGCTGGGAGATGGAGTTGAGGCTGGAGTCGGGGCTGATGCCGGATCTGGGGCCCCAAAGACTGTTTGGTGGTGGGTCCACTCAGCCAGTAAGCCAGTCAGCCAGCCCCTACTTTGGGTCAAATAAGCCAAGTCAGAGACGTGAGCATGAATCAACCTGTCAAAAGTCTCGTTAACGCCAACAGCAGAGGAGATTTCATCTCTGGCATCTCTGGATTTCGGGTTAGGCCACAACGAACTTCTGGTGAGCTAAAACTTTTGGGGTCTGTTAATAGTGATTGGGAGTTCATATTTCATTCTTCAGACTTATGAAACACTAAAAAGGGAACTCGACAACTAATGTAGAATTATGTTTGTTTGCGTAAATATTACAATAAAAAGGTATTAAGAATTATTCCCTAAATAAATGTTAACCAATAAATATTTAAATATTGAAAAAATGTATTCTTTCTTGAAAGTCTTTCCTGGAAGTAAAAATCTCCTAGTAAGGTTTTCTTTTTAAATTGACATTGCAACAAGTAATTGTCTTAATTTAATAACTTTACTCTACTTAACTTCACAATAAACCCATAAGAACTGTTTAAGTCGGCTTTCTTAAATAATTTATAACATATTAAAGCAATCTTTAGCTTTTTAGCCACTGATCTTAATATTAAAAATAATCTTTATATAGAAAGATATTCCATTTCCCCAATTGGACTTCCTTCTAGCCCCAACTTAATGACTTCCTCAACTCTACCAAATCAGCGGGCCATCAACGACCACCACGAACCTCGACCAGGAGTCACCATTAACCCACTTGGCAAGGGGACACCCTACAACCCAAATAACATACACGCAAGATTATGAGGCGATGCAGTAGGGAACGGGAACAGGGACGGGAACGGAACTCCAACTCGAACCCGAATACGCATCCGAGTCCCAACCCTCACCCAAACCCCGAGGGGCTGCCAAAACAAGCACAGGCTGCACCACAAGCACAAGATTTCATTAAACTCCGCATTTGGGCAGCCCAAAAACTGGCGCCAGGCCATGGCTATATAATCTGGAGACGCAACTGCAACAAATGGGCAGCAATTTCAACATGTTGCGAGCAAATTTGGCTGGAATGCCAGACGGCGGAGGAGGAGGGAGGAGCAGGAGGAGGCGGAGCAGCGAGCTCCAGGGCAATGAAGTGCGCCGTTGGGCTGCTAAACGATCTTGCCACCGCCCGTCCACACTGTGCCACACACACAAGTTATGGGTATTGGGACGGAGTTGGGGGAACCCAGCGGAGAGGCACGCACGAACTCCGAACTTGGGACAGAGCCAGCTTGTTAGCCGGGGCCAAGTCTGAGGGAGAAGTTACGGGGCCAAAGGGGTTCCGACCTGGCCCTTCACCGACTGGCAGCCGACTGGCGCTAACGCTGTCTACACTGGGAAAGAAAATATGGCCATTAAATAAAGGTAACTTATATATTTTTTATACAATATTTAAGATCTCCTTACCTTAATAATAATTAATTATGAAAATAAGGCCTTGACTTAATATTTGCTGTACAAAAATATTAAGTTTACCTTAACCTTCAGGTCAATATATTCAAAAGAAGTTGGGGTCTAACTTAACCTTTTTTATATAAAAAGAAAGGCCTTATCTTATGTAAGATATTATAGTTTATTCTTTTACCTTATCAATTTTGTATTTATTTAATTTCTTGGACTTAAAACATACCCTTTATATATTTCAAGTGTACTTGCCCACACGGAATTCGGAGGTGCAAATACGCTAGGGCCAGTCTCCAATTTGTGGCTGCGGAGCGATCATTCACGATACAGTCAGCGTCATCGCTGCAATGCCCGTGTCCGTGCCCAGGCCGGCCTCCGTTCTCGTCTTCGTCGGCTGGCATGATGATGACTTTCGGGTTTCTGTTGCTGGACCGGGACCTGCCTCCGGTCGGCCGTCGCCAGCGTCGAAAAGGAAATGAAATATTTGTCTGGATCTAAAAAGTTATCATTTTATTAAAAAGCGGAGGCAATCAGCGCATTCACATATTAAACTCGACTTGTGGGATCTCCGCGAAGAGAGGTTTGTAGGTCGGACAGTTTGGGAACGTGGGGTGAGTCACATTTCTGGCCGGGAACGGAATTGGGATCGGGATTGGGAACGGGAGACAGGGGCGTGTCCGAAGACGTCGCGTCAGACGCCAGTACCTTTTTTCCGAAACTGAAAACTGACCAACTGTGCCTGCCCTGTCGCCTCGATTATAAGTGAAGGGTTCGGAAATGTGCCTCTGGGCGTGGACCTGGGCTACGCTCGTCTGGTTAGGTTACAGATGGATTAGTCTAGTTACAGACTTGACTAATGTGCTGCTGGCTGGCAGAACGCGTTCCTCTCGGATTCCAGTGGGTGTTTGGCAGTCATGTAAATTGACAAAACACGCTGACAGTTGGAGTGCATTTCAGTCTGGGAAACGCGATCCCTGGGCACTGACTTGGACTGTCATCTCCCCAGCATTCATAACTCAATCAGAGAGCTCTTTGGTCGTAAACGCAGTCCGCTTATCTAGCCCCAAGGCCCACGCCCTGTCTCGGGTTAATAAACTCCCAATATAAATGTTTAAATTAATTAATGTTTACTAGCGCGGACGGGCGAATAAAGCTGGGGAACTGGGATTTGGGACTGTGGCTGCGACTGGGGACCCACCGCACGACGACGGGCTGTAGAAACATTGAAATCCAATTAAATGGCGGCCATTAAACTGCCAGCATGCCTCAAGATGCTGCCTCAAATTCATTTTTAATTGCTTATTTCATAAAAGAAAGAGTCTCCTCAGAGTGCAACAGGTTCCAGAGACAGAGGTGCGTATTATCATATTAACGCTTCTCGCTCTCTGCTTAGCCGGGCCCTCCTCTAATGGCCAGGTCACTCGTAAAGATCCGAGATCGATGCTGGGACAGGGAAACTGAATCCGAGATCACAAGATTTTTGATTGATGTCCTTGGCCGTCAAACGCTCGCCTAAACGGCTGCAATAAAAAATTTACCACATTGGAGCCCAGCGGGCGGTGCCGTGGCGCCAGTGATATATTTCACCCTTTTCCACCGACCGACCGACCGATCCCGGCTCCCAGAACAGCGTGGGTCTGGGCCTGGGCCTGAGAATCTTTGGGCCATCTTCGGGCCATCTCCGGAGCCGCATAAAAAGGTGGAAATGTTGAAATTTAATTATGGGTTCGGTCTGAAATTCGGTCCCGGGGAATACATATATCACTGCAATAAAACACACGGCCAGTCGACGCGATCGGAGTGTAGAAAAGTCAACAAAAATTTGTTTTTAATTTACAATTTAATATGCGTTATAAAAAATTGGACTCAATGACGAGACATAAATATTTATGAAGGCTCGCTGGACCAGAAAAATACTCGAACATTCCGAAGAAGAGAACTTGTAGTACCTCCTGGGTCATGGAGTGCGCTACAGTTATATGTCTGGGATATCACCGGGATCCAGGACTGCTACGAGTCCAGTATCAGGTGTGATCGGTCCAGAGATAAGGCAATTATAAAACCATATATCCAGAGTGTCCCATCATCTTCACCCCGACAACACACTAACTTCACCTCATCAGACCTCGTTGGCCAGTCGATATGCTCGCTGCGATCACCTATCATCGGAGATCGGTCACATTCCTGGGGAATTTGTCAAAGGCAACTTGTGACTCGATCTCAAATATGCCACACACATCACACACGCTGCTGGCCGCATAAATTGCCAAATTGCCAAACTTGGCTAAAAGCCGGGCGCCCGTTTTAGGCATTTGGAGGCGTCGATGTCGCCGTTTTCTGGGCCCCTGCCTGGCCCCAGACAGCGGCTCATTATTTATTATGCATTCTATAAATATTAATGGATTTTTAAATGCAATTATAACAACTAATTAATAATGTGCATTTTAAGTTGCAAGCGCAGCCAGAGTCCGTCACTCGACGCGAACCCGCTGCCTGCCTCCTTTGCCTTTGACGTATTGCCTGACGTATTTATTGCCTGTTTTCTCGCTTCAACCGAAGCCGGAGCGAGGCAGCTCCGCACGGGTGATGTTATGAAATGTCCGATACTCCACCAATACTCCGGGCTCCGATCTGGATCCCAACCCGACCAAAAAACAAGGTGCGCGAAAAAATTAAACGAGAATGTCTGACAGAATTTATTTTAATTAGTGCGAGTGAGCTGTGAGCGGCATGCGAGATGAGCTCTATCGGTGCAGAGAGAAAATAAGCAAGTGGTATTAAACAGCAATCAAATGGGTATATTATGGCGATATGGTCTTTATCTCAAGCTGATTTATAGTATGAAAAAGTAAAAAAAAGAACGATTAAAAGTCTAAGAAATGTATATTAATTATAATGACATTTAAGATATTTAAAAGTATTTCAAATATGTTTTCGCATTTGTTTGCCTTAATTTAAAATGCAAGATATTAAATTACATTTTTTAAACATATTCACCTTGATTTAACTTTTTTAAAGACAAGTTAACCTAAAAGAAATTGGTACAAATATAAAATAATATTAAAAAGTCTAAAAAACAGCTCATATTTTATCTAGATCAATATATCCTATAAGTTAATTCTATTAAATTAAATACCAATTGTTAATATTTACATTTGATTTTCCCTATTAAAAGCTAATAATTCTGGTTCAACACGGTAAAGGAAAAGCCTTACTATATATGTATATATAAATCCCTAATTATATAATCATAGGATAAACTATACTTTTATAATCAAAGATACAACCACTAAAAACTATATTATTTGTATGCTGTGTAAATATTACAACGTTAAGAGTATTTTTAATATTTAATACAGCGCATTTCATTTTTGGATAAAAAGACAGAAAAAAGCATAAACATAGGATACTTATATCAAAATAAGATACAAACTATGTATATTAAATATAACAGATAAATATCACTGTGTACCATATGCAGATCATTAACTTTATAATATTTTGTATGTATTAAGGCTTGATTATTATTTCCTACGTCGCAACAGGAAATGAATATTCTTTTCTATATATTATAAAGAAAGTAACTTAATTTTTCAAATTAAAATTGTACACCAAAGGTATTTAAAATATAATAGTATATTATTTTTCTTGCTGTGTAAGTGAGGCTTCACTTCGAGGGGAGGTTCCGGCTGGCAAATGGCAAACGGTGAGGGGCTATCATAGATCTGTGAGGCGATCGGTGATCACAGGCCGGCATAGAAATGCCGACACAGGCGGGTTTTCAGCTATTTGCTAAATTTGTGCCTGGCAAAAGATCAGCAAAAGCAATCGGCAATCGCTGATCGCGATGATTGCGCCGATCGTATCGATTACACCGTTCGACTTCTGTTGGGCCCAGGTCAATTGCTTTCGGGTCTGGAGGGGGCTTTGGTCCCTGGAAATCGATACCTCCGGCTTGGAGGACCCTGCAACCGAAGCTGTATCTTAAGTAGCTATTTAATGTTTCCAGATGCCGAGCCGCTGATAAGCCGCCGTTGGCGTCTCTCTTCGACGGATGAGATGAGATCGCGGCGATGATCGGTAGCCCAAAAGCACTTGCGGGCGCCATAATGCATCCAGGGAAATGGGCATGGAAATGGAGAAAGGTGGGAGCCGAGTGGCGACCCGCTCTCGCCGTGAGAAATATACATAATCTCGCTGGGAGAGAGGTGATCAATCCAGCCATCGATCGCCGATCGCCCAAACATCTTAACAAATTATAAGGCCCGATGGCGCCCTCTCCGGGTCGTCGTCGTTAAGTATCTCAACTAGTAGCCGCTAGACAGCCACGAAAAGTGATCATCTCAACGACAGGCCATCGATCATCCGACAAATGCCCGAAACAGAGATTCAGAGATCGAGTGGAGTTGGAGACGGAGACGGAGACGGAGATGGGTTTGGCTGGCTGGGCTCGCATGCTGGCGTGGTAGAAAGCGTGTTGGAAAATTAAATCATCGTTGCTTGTGGTCCGGAGTCCCGGAGTTGCCTCTGCCTCAGACTCTGTCTTAATGATGCTCAACGCACCTTGAGCTGCGGCTTAGTAGTATCTGCCGAAAAAACCCCAGGAGGAAAGAAACGTACAGAAAATCCAGTAAAAAGCCGGGAAGATCTCTATCAGCGGGTTAACTCGTTTAGCATTTAGTTGCAGGCGCCTATATGCCACGACTTGCGACTGCCAGCTAACTTTATCGCGTGGCTAGCATCTTTCCCAGGATTGGATTGGGATTGGTATGGGTCCAGGCTAGGTCTCGGTCTCGGTCTCGAGGCACACCCATTGCTTATTAGGCGCAGACAGTGTCGTTTATATCATTTATATTATTTTATGACGTTTCTTCGTCTTGATGTGTATCGCTGCCCTGGCTAGTTATGTGTAACTTGTAGTTTTGGCAGCTCACGGGGCAGGTGACACTCGGGTCCGAGCGGGTTAATTAGGGTTCTCCATGATTTATTGATCTGTCGGACGTAAAAGGTGGCCTGTCCCCATTGATTATGGGCATTAATAACCTGATGGTCTTTTAATATATGAATATGGCTGGCCGATCTGCGGGTTATATGTTAATTACCAAAGCTTCCAATCGATTTGAGTCCGAAGAGTCCCCTCCCACGCACCGAACAGAAGCTGGGAGCAGGGTCTGGTAGCTCCGGTCCAATCTTATCCGGCCCGAAACGAACACATGTCGTTGTCAACCTCTCTGGCAGCTTGACCGGCTACCGTTCAGCATCTGCAGATGCAGGGCGGCAGATAGCGAGCTCACAAAGATGAAGGACACCGGGACATCGTCTGGCGCCAACTCGTACTTGAGAGAGCCGCCCCGGCCCCGGCAGGCCACTTGTCGCGTCTCTGCTCTCAGCGAGGATCTCCTCGGAGGACAATAGAAAATTATTACTTCAATTGGCGACAGGCGAGGGCGAGGGCGAGGGTTCAGGTACGTAACATCATGAGGATGCCGCCTGAGGAACACTTCACACCCAAAAAAGGGAAGGACATGCCGCAGAACGACCTGTTCTAGTTGCGACTGGGAAGCGTGGTCACTTTGTGGGCTTCGCCTACGTCTCCGTCTGTGTCCCCGTCTGCGATTAGGATTCCTTCGATCTAGTCCAGCTCACTCCCTTGTCAACCTTGCCCGCATTACGTGACGCAATTACACCTGAGTTATGCCATTATATCCTTTGTTGCCCTTTGCTTTGTCGGCTTTTTAGCAGGCGTGAAGCGTTACAATTCCCTATCAAATCCTTTGTTCTAACTTGTCTCGTACTTTATTATTTGTTTTAAGAATACGACTGTTTTACGATCCTCTGGCGCCCGTCGACGGCGAGAAGTCATCCTTATTATAATCAACCTCCTCTGCCTGGGCACCGGAGATATGCCGTCTTGCCCGGATCCGGAGGCACAGTGTGCGAGACATGGGAATGGCAATCATTTGGAGAGCGTGCCAAGCGACTGCGACATCGAAATGCTAATTTAATGGACTTCGTGGCCGAGACGAGATTCGGCAGACTTTCTTTCTAGTCAATTGGAGGTGCACTCAAGCCTGAAATTAGAAGTCTGTAGTAGAAGGAGTGCGGTCTGGGGATTGCCCCTTCAGGTCTGTGGGATGCACTTGGATTTCAAGATCAATGGCATGCAGAAAAGTTAATGGTAAATATACATATATGAAAAGAAAAAGTGGTTCTTATGCTAATTTCAATATATTAACTTGGTTTAGAACAAATCCAATTTTATAAAAATAGTGTACCATTTTCTAACTTTAAAGATATTTGTATTCTTGGTTTGGAATCTATATGCTAAATTTATGATTCATTTAATTTTTTTAAGAATATTATTTAAACGGCGTAAAACAGTCTAGAACTTTCCGGTAGACAGTGCTGACGTGTAAAACGATGTATGTTAATTATTAATATTTTGTGTTTAAAAACAAAGTGAATGTGTTGCTTTTATTCTGGGTTTTAGTTGCCCTGAAGATGGTGCCGATATGCAACCAAAATATATCGGAAAAACAAAATAAAATTGTTTTATATTTTTATATTAATATTTAATAATAGCATAGATTTATTTTATTTGGTGTTTGCCACTCTCCTCCTTGGCCTCGAGCCGGCTAAAAAACAAGTTTAAAGAGAAAGAAAGGTAGCCAAAAACAACATCTATAATTTGCATATATCATATTTAATATATTCCCAGAAAATGTTAAAACCTTTTTCTAATAATTATACAATCTTATTCATATCGCTCACTAACTTAATAATTACCTGTTCAATATTATTCCTTTTTTAAAATGTCTCTCTATAATCAAGAATTTGTATCCCCTTTCCAATTAACTAGGTACTAAATCTTAGCCAGTTAAAATTATTAATCAATTATTCAAACCATTTGAAACAAATGAAATTCTAATGGCCATGTTAATGAACACTATTATATACAACTTAAACTGAGTTTATATGTTTTTTAAATGAACAGAAACTCATATATTTAAATCAATTTAATTTAAACTGCAGTTCAAATATCATTATTTATGAGTAAGTTTAAAGCCCATTTAAATTAATAACTATTTAAATATTAAGCCCCTGTGTATTAACAAAAAAATAGTAATAGTTTAAAAAAAAACACTATTTTAAATATGACAAATATAAAAATAATTCTTTAAATGTTTAGCCCGATCTGATTAGCAAAATTAAGACCCAAGACACTCAAAGGACTCCAAGGAAGCGCGTGAATCACTCTAATTTGTTCTTAATGATCTGCAACTCATTAACTTGCAATTAAAATACTTCCTCTGATCATTAAGTGACAGAATTCCGATCCACCTCCGTCCGCAGCAACTTCAGGGCGCAATTTCCAATGCTGACAAGCACTAATCAATAGGTTAATTGCCCTGCAGCCAGTTTCAGTATGGAATTTACCTTTGTTTTTTGGGTTAGCAAATCAATAGCCGAAGAGGCCCTATCGAAATTCCATCCAAAACGGGCAATTAACAAAGCCAACAAAATTAATGTTTCACCTGTCCACATAAAAGTACATAAATACACGAGGGGAGACAGGCGATAGGCGATAGGGAACCCGGCTAATTACACGGGGCAGGCAGGGAGAAGGCCCAAGCGGAAGACGGCTGCAAGGGAAATGGCAACGGACATTTTCCGACAGCGCCAAAAAATACAAAGAAAAGATACCAGACAACAAAAAGAAAAGAAAATAAAAGAGAGGAGAGAAGAAAAGGCAGCTGAAGACAGCAGACAGGCGCGCTGTGGAAAATCTCACTTCTGAATTACAGGCAACGCCATGGCCACATCCACATCCACGTCCACGTCCACGTCCAAGTCCCATTCCCTGACTGACAGTGATCGAGTGCGAGGAAGCGAGAGGCACACACCGAGATGCGAGGCAGTGGCGCAGAAAAACACTGCGGCTGATGAAAATCAACAGGGCTAAGCGTTAACTTCGGCACTATCGCTTTCCACTCCTCGATCCTCGCTCCGAGCTCCTCGCTCCCTACCCACAAAATGGCGCCCCATGCCATACACTCCGATCTCCGCCAGAGCGGGATGACTATAGCTTCAAGGCGTAGGCGTCGCCATGCAGCCAATCGCAGGGGATCTTCCCCAGAAACCAGTTTGGCAGGTAGCCCTCGCTGCTGACGGTCCGAGGAAGCCGAGAAAACTGGCTGCGACCAGCAGCGAGTTGGCACTTGAGCGGAGCGACTCGAGATCAGTTCGTTGCGAAACGTCGAGCGTGCCAGAACCTCAGAGCGCTACCTCCGTTCCGATTCAGAGTGACAGCAAGAGTGAATAGAGAGATTAACTCAGCCCAGCAAACAGTACAGACAATACCTTCTCAAGTGCTCCGTACTCGTATCCGCATAATTTGTGCCAGTGATTCAAAATGCTTTCCATGCAAGAGCTAATGGATATGCGGATGCAGCAGCAGCTGGCCCACGAGATCTACCGCCAGCAGATCATGCAGCGGATTCCAGGTGGGTTTTGTTTGGAGACTTATGGAACTGATCAGGTGCCGTCGGCAAACTATAGTTTTTTTAATGTTAAAGAATAGATTATATAGAGGTTCTTGAGATGTTTAAAGGGGTCTTAACGCTATTAAAATTACATTAAATTCTTTGATGGATTTAAAAAGTTAAACATATAAATTAAAGTGAAGATTTAAGTAAGAGTAAGAGTAAGAGTAAGAGTAAGAGAGTCATCAGATATTACAATGAATTGTTAGTAAGCTTTAGCCCTGCAGTTAGGCATTATTTTTATTATTTTTGTTATATGAAACTGAAATTGTCAAATGTTAGAGGGTTGTTTTTATTTATAGCATAAAACAAGCTTAATAGTTTGGCTAAGACCCTGAGCTTAACCGAATTGTAAATGAAATGTGAATGTTAAATGTAATAGTTAAAATAACAAGAAAAGTAAGACATATATAGCGTAACTATATATGTTCGGATTAATCTAAACCTAGATTAAAACTTAACCTAAACCGAACTTAAGTAAATAATGTTCAATGCTTATTTAAACCGCACATCAAACCCAGAGTTAATAATCAGCTAAGAGCCCCAGTCAACAGTCACCAGTCCCAGACTAGAAATATGCCATTCCTGGAACTCACACATTCTCCCAGAGAGCCCAGGGATCTGCAGGCAGTATCCAGCTAATGAACTAACCAAACCGCTTCTTCCAGATCCCTTTCCGGCCATGCTGCCCTTCAACATGCCCCACCAGCCGCAAATGGTGCTACCCAGCCGCCCCACCCTGCCGGGCGTGGACGCCAAGTTGGAGAACAACGATCTGTGGCAGCAGTTCCACAAGATCGGCACCGAAATGATCATCACAAAGAGCGGCAGGTAGGTTTCCCGCGAACCCAAATTATCCTATGCAAATACCAGTTCCCCTCGAGAAAGAGACGCCCGGGAGAGTGCCGAGTTTTCCACGATCGCTCGCAGAGTCAAGTGCGCCGGCGCGACCTATGTAAATATTTGCTCCTGTCCCAGGGCTGGGCCAGTTTTCCCGGGCGAGGCGGTCCCTTTCGATTTCGATGTCGATGTCGATTTTCCCTGGGCCCTAATGTGGCGCCTGGCCATAATTCAAAACGCAGCAGGAGCTCGGCCCGTCCGGAGTGACAACAAGTGCAAGAAGATCGAGCCGAAGACGCCGCCCTGGCGCCGAGCCGCTCATAAAAATCTCTTTCTTCTGTCGGTTTTCGGCGTTGACAATCGAGTCTGGCCGATCTACCTGCGCTTTTCACACTTTGCCACAATGCCCTGAACCTTCCTTCCCGGCCTCGAGAGCAGCGGACCCGACCCTAACGTGTCTCTCCGATAGGGGAACTATCTTCGAGCGACTACCGAGCGGGAGCCGAGACAAATTTACATAATTATGAGCTGAACTAGCAGTTAGAGTTGCGATCGATGCACGGAGAGAAAATATAAATCTTATATAAATATACAATTTTGAAGAGAAAAGAAATACTCCATAAATAGCCTGCTTGTTGGGAAAGCTTTTAGGAAGTACTTTAGTACTTATTTTGTATCCGATTTAATAAAACTTGGTTACAGATAGAAAAAAAGGGTATATTATATCTAGAAAAACGTTTTTATTTCCTAACGAATACCCTGCGCTACCCGTCATTTCTCTCTGTGTGCTTTTATACGCGATCACAGTCACTTTCTCGGCTCATTAGACATGCATTCGACGCTTGGAAGCCGTTAAGGCGACTCCCAGATTTTGTCTAATTGCCTGGCGCCAGATCCCCCCGCCGAATCTTTGGTTCCCTGCCCAGCCCCCTGCTCCTCGTCGCATCCAGCGATCCATCGATTTGCCGCACAATTAATCATGTGCCGGTGGCATATTGTTTTGGGCTGGCGAAGATCTGTTTGCGTTACGTTTTAAATCGATGCGAGACTCCCCGCTGCCCCGCGTCGGTCCATAATTACACACTTGTTAGCCGTGGCCACAAATCAAAGGCGAAAAGAAACGCAAGGGAAAAATGGAATAGATGCCCGGGCGACGCCTCCTTTTGCGATGATCGGGATCGAGGGATCTCTAGCGATGCACTCTGATTTATATGCAGTCCGTGGCAGCCACTTAATCAACATTCCTCTCCCTTCCTTTGCAGACGCATGTTCCCCTCGATGCGCGTCTCCCTCAGCGGCTTGGAGGAGGAGGCCAGCTACTGCGTCCTCCTCGAGATGGTGCCCATCGGCGACTGTCGCTACAAGTTCTCCGGCTCGCAGTGGGTTCCGGCCGGCGGAGCCGAGCCCCAGAGTCCCCAGCGGATGTACCTGCATCCGGATAGCCCCGCCACCGGTGCCCACTGGCAGTCCCAGGCGCTGCTCTTCAACAAGGTGAAGCTGACGAACAACACCCTGGACAGCAATGGACACGTAAGTTGAGCACACTCGCTGGTTCTCCGGCTTGATTACTTATCACAGCTTTATCTTTGACCCCACAGATCGTCCTGGCCAGCATGCATAAGTACCAGCCACGCCTGCACATCATCCGCAGCAATGAGCTCACCCAGCTTCCCTGGGCTCCGCAGCAGGCGTTCGTCTTCCCGGAGACGGAGTTCGTGGCTGTCACGGCCTATCAGGTGGGTGCCAGGACAAAGTCCTCGTCTCATTGAAGATTCCTTGCCTAGAGCAGGACAATAGCTCTGCGGGGGTCGTCGGCTAATTGAGGCATTTGGAAACTGTCGCCTCGCCTGGGCCACTTGAGATGAGGCGCTGCTAACGAGGCTCGGCGTCGCAGTTTTCAAGTGCCTCCCAGCCGACGGCTACTCCTCACTGACGCCGCCGAGATCCTATTTCTGTCGCATAGAAATACTACAAGGATCTTTGTTCCATGAGCTCTAAGCAAATTATAAATATTATTATGTATATTTACTTATCATTTTCTTTTTATTTATCCTTGCAGAACGATCGCATTACCAAACTGAAGATCGACAACAATCCTTTCGCCAAGGGCTTCCGAGAGTCCGGACAGTCCCGCTGCAAGAGGAAGATGAACAGCAGCGGTAACTCCAGCTTGGAGTCCGAGGACGATGGCTCCAGCGAGAGCAGCTGTGACTCGCCGCAGGCTAAGCGTCAGCGCCAGGACTTTGAGCAGGACTCGACAGGCAGCTGCTCTCCGGCATATTACTCTGCTCCGGCTGCCTTGAGTCCGGGAGCCTCCTTGTCCCCGTACCAACGGCACCCGGGGTTAGGCTATGGAGCCAACTTTGCGGCTGCCTATTTCGGCGGAGTCCAGGCTGTGCCACTGCCTCCATCGCTCTATGTGCCAGCTCCAGCTGCTGTTAGTCCTGTGGTTTCTCCAGCACCAACTCCGGCTGCAGTACCAGCTCCAGTTCCAGCTCCAGCTTCAGTAGTCACCTCCAGCCCAAGCACAATATCCCCGAGACCCTCGACCTCCACCAAGCGAAACAGCTTCAGCATTTCAGCCATTTTGGCCTACTGAAAGGCCCTTCCTTTCCATGAAACCTCGAGGCGGAGTCCCTTCTCTTGTTGTGATCAGTGAGAAACGTGTGCATATACCTTGTAAGATATCGTCGCCTACTACTTTTAAGTTCGTCTAGGACCTAATCGCATATTTACTATACTTTGTTAATTCGTTTTAAGAGTCTTTGGTCGGAATAAAAAAGAAAACATAAAAAATACAAAACTCATGCAAAACTACGGACAACCTTCAGCATTTCCGTTTTTACAGGTTTGGTTATCGCGGTTTAAACTCAGCCAAAAGCCAAAAGCCAAAGCCAAAAGCCGTTTGCGACGGCTTCGGCGCTTTGGCGGGCCTAAAACAAATTAATGCTCTCCATTATGGTGACCAGCCGGCCGATTCTCGATTCTCGATCCGCACATGTGCGAGTGTATCTGAAACACATCCAACTCCGGTAGTAGTTAAAGCAATTCTCCAAAGATAAGGCGTCCATTATGAGCAGCGATTTGACGGCTTTCAGGCCGTTTGGTCTTTGCCGAACCCGAGTCCCTGGCTAACCCATCACATCGTCCCGACCAGCAGATGACGCAGAGGTGGCTGCACAGGGAGAAATTTTGGTATTGTTTGATGGAGTGTGGGATTCTTAAATTATTACGAGAGCAGCTTCTGTTATTTGGATTTAATTAGTGTTATGATTAATACAACTCTATATAGTGTCTGCGATAGAAATAAAGCCATAAGAGAAAGTTATAGTTTATAATTTATGGACTATTTTTCATGTAAAAAGTTTGACGAAAAAATCTAGATAGACTCGGCTGTTAAGGGAGAGAGAGAGATTCTGAAGGAAATAAAGAAAATGTCCGACAACAGCTCATCCTTTGACTATTATCATAACTATTCTTAAAAATAATATTTCTTCTTGATCTATTGTATTACTAATTTTTTAGTGAAATGTCCCTAAGTATTTCTTCCTGTGCATATGCCACTGCTGTCCGCCTTGTGAAATTTTCGTTTTATCGCACCTTTTATGGCCGAAACCGAAGTGGGAGCTGGCCAAGAAACTGCGTCCACGTCCACGTTGGAGTCCACGACTCTGATCTCGGTTTTGGTGTGGTCACTCCTTCGGCGCATTATCGTGTCAAATGCGACAAATCTGTCTGTGGGCCGGCGGCGGCTGCCTTTCAGCTTGCATAATTGAGCTGATAACCGGCCGGCCGTTGATGTGTGCGGTCCACTTTGAGGGCTTCCTAAACGGTGGCGCCAAACATTTCGTGTTTAATATTTTTAATTAAGTTTTTAAGTGCGGCCCAGAAGCAGGAGCAGTCCATACTGACTATGCGGGGAGAGAGATCGCTAGGGAATCTAACTGGCGGCCTGTTCAAAGGGAGATCGAACCCCCGGTGGCTTCCATTCATAGAAAACTTTGCATAATGTAATCCGAGGCAGCGCGAAATAATTCACTGGCCACACGAAGCCGCGTCCGAAGGCGGCTTTGACTAATTTGGGCTTAGTTGTTGGCATTAGCGCTTAACGATTCTCTCTCCACTTCGATTGGATTTGTTGGCGCATAAATTAGCATTCGAAGTGGCTGAAACAATTAAATTATGGGATTTGCACGTTTTCACCAAAAACAAAGGGGGCTAAGAGACACATAAAAAAACATAAAATGTTGGCGGCGTCTGCGCCTGCGCCTCAGAAGTGTTTTTTAAACGCTGGCTCGATTCCGCGACTGGCTTCTTTCTTTGGACAAAACGGTGGCAAAAAGCGTCAAAATTTGTAGATTATGAGATAAAAATGCAAATCGCTATTGCATTTCTAATTTGCGCTTGTTTTAATATACTTAATGAATTTTTATGTGTAGGTTGGTCGGTCGGTCGGTCGGTTGGTCGCAAACCATACCCCAAGCCATGCCCAATTCCAATTCCAATTCCAAATCCAAATCCGGTTTGCGGTCAAAGCTGTTGATAATGATAATGAGGATAACGATGCTTTATTGAGAAGGTGTTGCCGCTCGGATCTGAATTTTATTTGCGCCACATGCGAAGGTGTATTTGTTGCCCCAGCCTCCGCTCCTGCTCTCTGCCTTTGTTGCGCTTTATTGCTAATTATAATATATTTGATTTGGTATTTAAGCTTTAAGCTATAAAAATGTTGTCGTATGCTGTTTTACGATCGAACCAACGGCCGCAAACATTTAATTAAATTGTGCGAACGAGAACAGGTCGAGCAGTGGGGGTAGTTATTTATTTAAGGCTCGAAGTATTTATTATATTTATTATATTTAGCACACCTATTTTTTATTACTAATTTAATTGGAAATTTACACGGCAATAATTGTTATTCCACTGAAATTGTTTTCCAGATAAATATAAAGGAAATATTTGTTTATACATATTTTATTTATACGATTTAACTTATTATTAGTTATTAATGAATTATATTTTTAAATAAGGGCTTGGAAAAAATATCAGGTTGTTCTAATTATAAATAAGAAGGAAAATAACAACAAATAAACCTTAATGGAATTTATTATGCAGATTAGCGTTCATCAGTCAATATTTTTTCATGCTCTCCATGGGCTTCGTAATATTTCTTATTTTATTTTGTTTTGTATTTAATTTTAAATATAATTATATTAGTTTATTTATTAAATTTGTAATTAAATAAAAGAAATAATTCCGTTAAACATTTGTAACACTACCCGCAACAGCACCATCTGGACGTGAAATGGAATCCTCAGCATGTAGATGGCGCTTAACAGCCAATCAACCAACAGACGAGCTCTGGCAACGTTAGTTGCCGGCCTTAAAAGTCTGGCAGCGCCACATGTTGAGACCACCAACGTTGCCAGACTGTGCACAATGTGAGTTAATTTCCAAATGTTGCTGTTTTAGGAGCAAATCTTGCGTAATTTTAGCTCAGTTTAACTTGGAAAACATGGTACATTTGCATCTCATGTCAGAGCTGTAAGAGTTCACAAGGCATAGTTCGTATAGCCCAGCCGCTGCCACACTGGCCTGCCATTTAAAAGCAAAAAACCTTTCGAAATGTCGTTACTCTCAAAATCCCGTTTCGGACTACAAATTTTAGGCAACTGCTCGCCGCGTCTTCTAAATTACCGCCTTTCCAGCCTGTGCGACGGAGGCAATATTGACTCGGAGGTGCTAAAGGACTTGGAGGACGGCTATAAGAGGCTGGCTGCCTCCGACTCCAAGTCGCTGCTGAAAAAGCACCTGACGAAGGAGATCTTCGAGAAACTGAAATCGAAGACTACACCCCGTTTCCATTCCACCCTGCTGCACTGCATCAACTCGGGACTGTGCAACCACGACTCCGGCGTGGGCGTCTACGCCCCGGACCCGGAGGCGTACAAAGTGTTTGCCGACCTGTTCGACCCGATCATCGAGGACTACCACAAGGGCTTTTGCAAGTCGGACAAGCATCCGGAGGCCTGTTTCGGCAGTGGCTCGGACTTTGAAAATCTAGATCCCGACAACAAATACATCGTGTCCACGCGCGTGCGCTGCGGCCGTTCGATCCAGAACTTTCCCTTCAATCCCTGCCTGACGGAGCCGGAGTACCATGAGCTGCAGTGCTTGATCTCCGGCGCCCTGATGAACCTCTGCGGTGAGCACAAAGGCAAGTTCTACCCCCTGACCGGCATGGACCCGGCTGTCCAGAAGCAGCTGATCGAAGATCACTTCCTGTTCAAGGAGGGCGACCGGTTCCTGGCGGCAGCCGGCGCCTCCCGCTTCTGGCCCACTGGTCGAGGCATCTTCCACAACCAGGACAAGACCTTCCTGGTCTGGTGCAACGAGGAGGACCACATGCGCATCATCGCGATGGAGAAGGGCGGCGATCTGGGTCGGGTATACGACCGCATGATCTCCGGCGTGGAGGCACTAGCCAAGGAGCTGAATTTCAGCAGGGATGAACGTCTCGGCAATCTTACCTTTTGTCCGACCAACCTGGGCACCTCCATTCGCGCCTCGGTGCACATTAAGCTACCGAATCTCACGAAGAAGCCGGACGAGCTGCAAAAGCTGGCCGATCAGTACAATCTCCAGGTGCGCGGCACCCACGGCGAGCACTCGGAGGCGAAGGGCGGAGTGCACGACATCTCCAACAAGCGGCGGTTGGGTCTAACCGAGCAGGAGACGATCAAGGAGATGCACGACGGGATCCGCGCTCTGATAGATGCGGAGAACAAGACCAAGTGATAATGGCAACAACGGACCTCAAGGCTATAAATTCATCAGTATAAGCTTTTACTCACTTGATTTGAAGTTAGAAATCGTTTTGAAAATATATAACAAGCTCTGAATTTTATAAGCATTAAACTACGTTTTTCTATTGTAAGCATTAGCCTAGATCCCCCCCACACCACACACCTCTCGTTAGGCTTTTATTTATTTTTTTTTTTTATTATTTTTTAATAATTTTAATTCTTTTATAAACTTAAGACTTAAAATAAAAGTATTTAAAGTTCTTTTTTTGTTTTTGCTTGACACAGATGTCAAAATGTTTTACATTGTTTTGTTGTTGTAATTAAGCAAATGTTTTTCTTGTCCAATAGTTTATCCATTGTTGCTGCTGCTGCTGCTGCCGCGGGTGGTGGTGTTGTTGGTGTTGCAAGTTGGGTTCGCTGTCCGCCCGTCCGCGACTCTCAAAGTATATGAAAATGCCGAAGGTCGCCGGGCTGGGTCAGAGCAGCTGCTCCGCACCTACTACATCGCTACAAACTAGACTTTTGCAGCTCGAACCGTCCAAAAGCGACGAGACGGACGAGCCGAAGATTTCTAAGTGTTGCTGCAGCTGCTGTTGTTGTTGTTGTTGTTGTTGTTTATTTGTTGTTGATTGTTGCGTGATGCCCCAACTGGCGGCTGGAGGTGGAGGACAGGTGTTGGCGCCCAGAGATTCCCACCAGCACCAGCTGGGGGGACGATGCTCGGCGGTGTGCGGGCAATTTACAGGCTCTTCTCGAGCTTGATCAGCTCGGTGATGCCATCGTACATCTCCTTGACGGCATCGTATTCGGTGAGGCCCATGCGGCGCTTGTTGGAGATGTCATAGACACCACCCTCGGCCTCGGTGTGCTCACCTCGGGTGCCGCGCACCTGCAGGTTGTACTTGGCGGCAACCTCCTCGAGCTTGGCCTTGTTGGAGGCCAGCTTGGGCACCTTGATGTGCACGGAGGCACGGATGGTGGTGCCCAGGTTGGTGGGGCAGAAGGTTAGGAAGCCGAGACGATCGTCGTGGCTGAAGGGCACACGCTTCTCGATCTCGTTGACGGCGGTCACCAGACGCTTGTAGATCTGGCCCAGATCACCGCCCTGCTGCATGGAGATGATGCGGAGATGGTCCTCCTCGTTGCACCAGACCAGGAAGGTCTTGGCATCGTTGTGGTAGATGCCACGGCCGCTGGGCCAGAAGCGGCAGGCGTTGGCGGCCTGCAGGAAGCGATCGCCCTCCTTGAACAGGAAGTGGTCGTCGATCAGCTGCTGCTGGACGGCCTTCTCCATGCCGGTCAGGGGGTAGAACTTGCCCTTCAGCTCGCCATCGAGGCCGGACAGGGTGCTGCTGACCTTGCCCTCCATCTCCTTGTACTGGGCCTCGGTCAGGCAGGGGTTGAAGGGGTAGCCCTGCATGGAGCGGCCGCAGCGCACGCGAGTGGAGATCACGTACTCATTGGTGGGGTCAACGTTGCCGAAGCTGGCCACATCGCCGAAGTTGGAGGCCGGGTGCTTGTCGGTCTTCTTGAAGCCACCATGGTAGTCCTCGATGATGGGGTCGAACAGGTCGGCGAACACTGTGTAGGCCTCAGCATCGGGGGCGTAGATGCCAACGCCGGAGTCGTGGTTCTCCAGGCCGGACTGGATCACATCCAGCAAGGTCGACTTGAAGGTGGGCGTGACCTTGTTCTTCAGGTTGTCGAAGACCTCCTTGGTCAGGTACTTCTTCAACAGCGACTTGGAGTCGGAGGCAGCCAGCTTGGCATAACCCTCCTCCAGTTTAGCGAGAACAGCGGCATCAACCATGGTGTCTTGTTTGCTGCAAATAATAATAAAACAGGGGGGTTGACCATTAGTAAAAGGGCGTGGCATTTGTCATTCTTGAAGGGGAAAGGGCGACAGACAGTTTAAGCTTTTTAGTGCTAGCGCTTGTTCTCAGTTTTGTGGCGCCTAAAAGTCGGCCGCATGGCCTCTGTTTCTGTTTCTGTTCCTGTTTCCTCGGTTCCCTGACTGTTGTTTGGCCCGCAATTAGTTTCGGGTTATGGCCATGTGCGCGTATACCCGACTTGGCTCCGGCACGCGACTGCCACACACAGCCGTAGTCCCAGCTCCCATCGCACACATCACCCCCTGCCCACAACGACGCCCAGTTTTCAGTGGTGGTGGCTCTGACTCCGACCTCGGTGGTGGCTCTGACTGACTATAAAATTTCGCCGGCTGCCGCTGAATACGCAAATCGACGGCTACACTATACACACACCCGCTCCCCGCCGCTGAAGGCCTCTGTGTACTCGGGGCACTCTCTCTCCCCCCGCACATGCGCAGGACAACAACATGGCGGCGGCGGTGACCCGGCCCAGCCAGCAGAATCCTGGACAAAACCAAGGGACCAGGGCAATAATAATTTTTTTATGGCACTTTATTTTTGGGTGCTCTTACACACACACACATGACGTCAGCCCCCTCCTGCCACGGAGACAACTGCCGTCTAGGAGACCTAGGCCCAAACGAAACCCAGGATACACACCCATCTCCTCCGCCGGCGGCGGCTGGCGTGGCGCTGCCATTGGGCTCCCCGCCGTTGGCCACCTCGCCCTCGATCACCTTCTCCTTCTTGTCCTTGGAGGCGCAGAGACCCATGTTAGAGTGTTGGGTGAGTAGAGTTGTTTAATTTGTAGAGTAAAGTGTTGGTCAAAAACGTTTAAAAATTTGGCGTTGGCTTGGTCACAAGAGTCGGTCGGTTACAAAATGAGCGACCAGTCTCCGTTTGATTTTTGGTTTCTTGCGCGTTTTGCAGGTAAAATGAAATCACAATGCAGCTATAGCTCTTCCAGGATCTCTCTGGCGGACGATCCACAAAAACACAGACTCGCTTAACGCTTATTGCTTTTGATTTTCTCGGTGATTGATTAGTCGGTTGGTTGCGCGGTTTGGTTCTCGATCAGGCCGATTCCTTGGTGGTGGTCTTCAATTCGTTGGTATCAAAATAGCGGACGCAACAATATTATCGGATATATCTCGTAGTTTTCGCAACTTTGCTTTGCTTTTCGCTGCTGCTGCCGCGCCCAAATGTATACTACACTAAACAAACACTACGCGATGCTATTTGGGGGAGAGCAAGGACTTGCTGACTGCTGCTCGGCTGGCTGACTACTGGAGCTGCTCTGCTGTGCTCTGTGCTGTGCCTGCTCTGCTGCTCTGCAGGATATATTTTAGCGCGCGAAGGACGAACAAACCGAATCGGCAAATCGAAAGGAACTGAGAGCACACATCGCACCCAAGGGCCACGGCGCCGGCAAAGCCGCACCACAATTCAGCGCTCAGCTGGGAGAGTTTAGCCGGAGTTCCAGTGCCCACAAAGACCCGACCCGGAGAGCGAACCCGGGGAGGGTTTCGCATTCGCAGAGGTCGCAGCGGAGGGTTGAAGCCGCGCTGCCACAGCCGCCGCATTGCCTACCCGCAGGCGCCGGCCCAAACTGTTGCCGGATGAGCAGCGGCATAATGCGGAAGGATATATTTACACGATGCGCTGGACCCACCACCGCCAATGCCCCGCTGGAAGCCCACTAACCAGACCAGGCACCCCGCCCCTGCAGCCCGTTCCTCCCCCTTGGAATCAATAAAATTTATAGCACGCGACACGGGCAGCTGGGAATTGTTGAGCCTCCGCGCGCGGTCAAGTCGACTTCAAGTGTGAACCGTGCTCTGGTAATGACATCGGGTGCTGGCCCTCCTCACTCTCTCTCTCGAGTGTGTAAAAAAATCAATTACAACGGCAAATCAGTGGCAGCTTGCAGGATTCCCAGGACAAGGACACGGGCACTTGAGGCCGGGAATTAACCCATTGTGGGCTGTGCGAGAGCTCAAGTGAGCTCGAAGTGGAGTGGGGTGCGGGAACTAGTTCCCCGTCTTGGCCAGACAAGCCGGCATTGCATGTCTAATGCACATTAAGTCACTTTATGTACCAATTTTATTTGCTATCGCCCTTTTCGGGCTTTGTTTTTGGCTGATTTCATTTGCAGCTTCAATTACTCAGCCTCGACTGGCCCGAGTGGATGAGTAATCCCAATCCCGGCCTGTAGCAACCCGAAGCTCCGCTGTAAATAAATATCGATTGCGAGGCAAATAACGAGTGAGGAAAGGCAATTTGCCAATTTTAATAGCCACCTGACCGCCGGCTCGGGCAAGTGTTTATTGATTTGCGGAAAATTCTACACCATTTCGGCGGATTGCCACTCCACATGAGTAATCTCTGGGTAATCTGATGAGGCTTGTTTATGCCCCGCAAAGATAGTGGGCCTTGGCGAACTGCAATTTGTACCGAACTGGGGCTTTGTTGAGTGGCCACGAATCTCGCCAGATAATGGTAATGGCGGGCCGTGCAGGGCGGTGGATTGTTGACTTGACTTATTGGCCTGTCTAGAAGGCGTTGGAACTAATCAATTAACTCGAGTGCCGCCCCGATAGCCGAGCTGGCAACCTGGCAAACTGGAGCAGGCACACACAGTACGTCCGCGAAAGGGGTTCGAGGGAAAGCCCCCGGGAAAAGGCAGTCATCAGGCTTTTAAGTGCCTTCAAAGCAAATCACATTAGGCTGACGCATAATTGAAGCAACTGATTTCGTTATGCAACCCCTGATGAGATGCGGACAGACGGATCTAGGGGAGGGTGAGGGATTCCCCCTAAGGCAGGATCAGCAGAGCAGCTCTACACGCGTCACCAAGTCGGCTTAATTCGATTTGGGCCACTTAGAGCCTTCGATTTACGACGATATCACACACGCACGACTTCTGTATTTCGGTGATATTTATTTGCAACCGTCAAGGCTTAGCAACAATTCGCGAATGGCTGGCGGAAAGCTGCCCGCCAACCCATTCACCTGCCGGAGCTGGAGCTGGAGCTGGAGAACTACAGGAGAGCAAACTGCAGCCGAAGCCAGCCAGAGAGAGAGCAGGTGAGAGCCCGGAGAGCCGGCCAGCTAGCTAGCCGCTTAGATAAGCCCAGCCATGCCGGCTGATAAGCCCTAAACCTCACCTCGTAAACCGTCGTCTCCGTCTCCGTCTCCGGCTGTCGCTGGAGCTGTCGTCGTGTCTGGAGATGATCGGTCCCAAAGGAAGCAGCGTGATAAGATAGCCCGGGATGTGAGCAAACAGTTCTTGTGGTTGCTTGGCCATCATAAAACCCGCTTTCAGGCGCAAACTGTGAATCGCAATCAAATCGCAATCGAAACGAGGGAAATTGGCAAAGTGAAACAACACTAAACGGACAGCCAGTGCAATGGGTAAGTTTATGGCCAACAACGGCCTGGTCGTTCACCCGAGAAATCGCTGCAATAGTTGCCTTCGTTAATTGCGCTTTTGGCCAGTCGATTGCACAAAGAAATTGGCAAGTGTACGAAAATAATTCGAAATGTATTTTGGGAAATTGGACAGCCACGGCGACGACGACATTCGACGTGAGCAACTGCACCGGGAAATTGGGAACGGCCTGCAGACACAGTCGCTCCAAAACTGGTCATAGCCTTTGATAAGGCATGAACATGGGCATGGAATGGAAAGTTTGGCAGTCTGATAACCCGAAATGAGTGTGTGCTAGACACTCGCTCCCTTCCCACACCCTTCTGCGAGTCGACACTAATTGAATCTGGTCATGGACATGCCGGCATATTCCCGCCACTCCCTGGATAATAATTCCCAGCGTTTTGCCAATAATAATTCCGGCTGTGACATGCATTCGACATCAAGCTCTTATTAATGTTGTATCTGGCCTCATAGGGGTCTACTTCTGCCAGCCAGCCAGGATAAGGGGTGTGTGTGATTCAGGGATAGTTGGGCCTGATGCTGGTCACCCGCATTCATCGCTTCTCTAGAGGAAAAAATTACTCCGGCGGTCCTAATTTAATTAAAATTCTTTTGGCGAAACGTCAAAGCAGCTCACACTCAATTAGATGGGCCAGAGAAATATTTAGGCAGATATACGAGACAGCGAGAGATGTGAGAGATGATGATGAATATTTCTTCTTTGCACAACACCAAGTGGCGCGAAATATGTGTGCTTGCTGCAGGAAAACACTGCTGCCCGGATGTCGTTGATTTAAATTTGCGCTGTCTGCGAAGACAATCAGCGAAAATCAGACGGGGGCCTTCATTAAGCTGCATCTCTCTAGATATATAGCCTGCGGCAAAGGGTTATAAGTAGGATGCATATATATGACGGGGAATCGGAAAGATCTGGTCAGTGGGAAGGCGGAGTGAGGCGTCAGGCGTGCTTAATCATCGTGGGCACCAAGAATTTCGAGTATTCACAGTTTCCCATTAAGTACCCTCTGCTTGTAGGTTTAATCAGGGAATTGTGTATTACATTTCAGCTCAAAAAATGTACTTAGGAAATAAATGGGAGCGTTTTTTTATAATTTAATGATAAAAATTTGATTCAAGTTTATCAATTTTTATTAAGAAAGTGATAAAGCATATCCTTTTCCTGTTCAAAATTTATTTAAACCTTGAAATATTTTTCTTTGAAAATTTAAAACTTGTTTTCTACATTACATAAAGTCTACTTCTCGTTACTGGCGCCATCTATCAAGGAAGTACAAAACTTGTATACAATTTACATTACATTCTACATGGAGCTTGTAGAATGTTTTAAAGGAAATAATTTTCAAATTTAGGATCAAATTTGATCAACTTTCTCTGGAATAAATAAATTAGGAAACATCTTATTAAGTTTATGACTTATTTAAGTTAAAAAAAAATATAAAATTATTGAAAGTTATTTAACATTTTCTAAAGAACGTTGCATAAGAGCTATGAATAATTTAAGAAGCTTTTTAAAATTACGAGTCCTTTTCGAGACTGTAAAAAGTTAAAACACGTTTGTTTTTTATAAACAATTACAAAATTAAGTCGTTTTAAAACGTATTTCCAATGTCAAAGAAGCTTAAGGACACACGAAAAGCTTAGAGCACCCGCAAGTCCTCAAAGTCCAGTGCTTCTTAGACCCAAAGCTCTCACAGTTAGAAAGCTTTCCCATTCATTCAATTACAGTCGCCGCCACAATATTGGGCTTGCCTAGGCCTTTTTCCACCGCCAGCACTTTGAGTGGCTGCGATTTGTTTACGTTTTGTTTGAAATTTCAGCCATCCAAATATTTGCTTATTTACTGGCTAAATGAGTTGCGAGGCAAATCCAGATCGGTGTTATTCGAATTCGATTGCCTGCTGCTGGAGGCCTCCCACTCTGGGCGCGATGATTCCCATTTCCTGTCTAGCCAGGGGAGAACCCAGCCCAGCTCTGGTTATGCAACCTGTCGGTCGGAGCTGGCTTTGTTTGGCCAGGGAAAATAGAAGCGGCGTTACCTTGTTAACTACATATATCTAGACCAACTGGGGGAAATGGATTTTCCCCGGAGAGCATTGTTGTGACAAGTCAATCGGTCGATTTTTCACGACTCTCCATAGCGTTTCCACGCTTTTATTCGCTCGAGCGAGCGAATGCCTAATGGATCTCAATTGAATAATTAACAGCAACGTGCCAGAGCGAAGAAGGAAAGAGAAAAACGAGCCGGGAACTCACAATTTGTACAACGAATTTGCGCGATTTGTTTGCTGAATATAACAAAAAGCTGGGTGTATGAATGATACACAAAGCCCGACCGATTCCCTCGTAAACTTGTCAGCTGTGGCTGGGAATTTGGAATTTTTCCTGCTCCTATATATGCTCCCCATATAGTCTATATGGCTGCCAGGTAGAAACGCTGTGCTATGCCACCCCATCCATCCTCGCTGTGTGTGCTTTGGCTTTGTTTTGCTCATTTGCCTTGGCGGGGTTGTATTTTTAGCAGCCGGCATTATATCAACCCGAACTAAATTTGGCCGGGTAAAATTTCGATCGGACGGGCCCTGCTGCTGCTGCTGCTGCTGTGGCTCTCAAACTGGCTTATATAATAATTCTATAATGGTCGCCTGGGGGATTGTATTGGCTCTGCCCTGATTTCTGTCTGCCCAGCATTATTTGCTTGAAATTGTAGATAAAAATTCGCTATCGCGGCGATTACGCAACATCGCCTGGCATTGACCGCGAAAATGAGTGTGACTTTTCTTTTACTGCTGGGACAGAGAACTTTTTCTTATTTATAGTTCCCCCCTTCGAAGCTGTTCAACTAAAAACCGGCCAAGAGGCACCCCCGAAGCCAGCGAAGTGCCAACTGAAAGTTCGTTTCGTCGCCTCTTATCTGTCGCTCAGTTAGAACGGCATTAACACGCCCAATATCTAATCGAAATCGATACAGGGAAACACAGAACACACACGACACGCCACACACACTTTCTAGGAGCCAACGAACGACCGACCTTAAACTGCACCCCCGCAAACACAGCTCTTTTCCCTCCCCCCTCATTGCACTTGGCAAGCGGTACGTACAGTCCTCCGCCGTTCATTGGCATTTGGCCGCAAAAATTGCACAACTACAGAAAAAAAAAACGAATAAAGCCAGGCAGACAGACTGCCAGACCGTAACAGCAAAGCCGCAAGCAGGGCCAAACAAGTTTCTCTCGCAAAAAAAAAAAACAAGAATCTCAATCTGAAACTGCATAACTATAAACCGAGAGCTTTATTGCCTATAGCCGCCGGCCCGTATAAATTTTATTTTTGCCGGTAACCGGTTTCCTCGCATTGCAAAAATGCAACGAGTGAAGTGACTCAACTCAGCAACCGGGGATGTGAAAATTGGACACAGACACCGCATTAGGGGGGAAATTATTAAATAACAAGATTCATTTTCGGGCGGAAATAATATATTTATAGTATTTAAAGACCTAAGCCTGACAGCACTTCACTGATTTTACTGCAATTTAATTGCTTTTACTAATAATATCTTAATGCATTGAAAAGCAAGGATAATTAAGGTGTTACTTAATATTTCTCATAGCAAATTTTTTTAAGAAGGGAAATTGAGCTTGTCAAAAATTGTGCCAATCTTAAAGGGGTAAAAGTTAATCGAGAAATATAACTTTAAGATACAAATTTAAAAACCATACACTGTATTTAATAAGCAATAAAAATGCTATATTTAATTGCCTAAAAACTCACAAAATCAAAGCAATTAAAAGCTAAAGGTTTGCACTGAATTTCAGCATCTGGAAAATTGAGTTGCCACCACAATGAATCAAATTTTACGATAGAAATCTAGAGGCAGTTCACAGATTTAATTGAAAGCAATTAAATTTCAGATAAAAATTAGCAATTCACTTGGGTTTATTTTCTCTTTGCCATTTAACTTTTAGGAGCCACAAAAACTGATAAATACTTGATTTAAATCTAAGCGCTTCACTGTGCGGTATCTTTGAGATACTTGTCTGTCAGCAGATATTTTCACTTGCAGACTTGCAATTCTTATCTTTGGAGAACGGCTCACCTTTGCAACCGTAGAATTCAACGTCCAACGTTACAATGATCGGAATATTCTGTTCTTTAACCCAACTGAGTGCAGTCGCTGCTGCCGGGGAGCGCCGACGCCGGCAGAGGCCGAGGCATAGCGATTCCCTTCCTTCTTTCACTTTCAAACTACACACGGATACACGGGTACACGGACACATGGACACGGTCACACAGACACGAAATCCAAGCACGAACGACGGAGAGCCGAAAAGCTGCCTTAGCTGCCTCCTGGCCGCTCTGCCGGCGCTGTGGCATGCCCACCCAGTGCCTTCCCTGTGTTGGTGAGTGCCGCCGCCGCCGCCGACGATTGACGTAGGACGTGACGTATGACTAAAAAGCAGAAAATAAAGCTCTCTCGCGCACTCACACACAGAAAGCTCACCCCCTAAAACTAACACTAGCACACATGCGGCGCGACTGAGAAAAGGAAAGTGTTCGGCTCGCAAACAGCTAGAAAACTGCATTGCTCCATGCGGGCGTGGGAGCGAGAAGGCATCGAGAGGCAGCGACTTCTTGCAGCCGCAAATCAAAAATATTAAATTGTCCCCCTCGAGGGTGTGTGTGTACGGGAGGGAGAGGCACTCACTCACACCCATACCAAGGAGCGGTTCCATTGCTTAATTATGACCAGACACTGAGTAACGGAAAATGGAATGATATGCGACGACATGGAATACGATGAAAGTAATCAAGGCAAGTGGCACAATTACACCAGTTACGCCCTCTCCCAGCCTTCGTCTTCTGTGGGAAGTGCAAATAGTCCGAATTTGCAAATAGTCGGAATTTGCAAATAGTCGGAATTCGCAAATATTCAGAGGCACAAGCTGAGCTCAGCTCATCGCATCGCTATCCCAAAGATTCGCTTAAAATGCTAAATAAACAAACGAACTGAGCAGATCACCAAATACAAACTACAGACTAAATTCTATACAATGAATTGATATATCTAGAAAAAAAATTATACAGCTACATTTTATATAAGTTTTTCTTTAGAGCTCATTAAAAAGTTACTTTTCTTCATAAAGAAAATTTTGTAAGATATTTTCTACAATTTTATTTAAGTTCATGATTTTCAATTAATGCAAATGTTTTAAATAGAAATATGTTTTTTTTACCATTTAGTTCTGAAGTCTATCGGGGTGATGCAAGAATTTCAGGGGATTACAATTCCTTAAAAATTTTATCTAAAATTATGCAATAAAATCTAGTTCAGTTTAAACTAATTTTTATTAGAACAAATTTCTTTAAAGGACTTAAATTTGGTACAAATAGTTTTCCATTAAAATCATGGAGGGTTAAAGTAATTTTCAAATATAAATGATCAAATTCAAAAGAGAAAACTAAGATGTCAACCGAAATCACAGAAAAACAAAAATGGCACGCAGAAGTTTGTAGATCCTTGTAGTTTGCAATTGGAGCTTCAGATTGAATTGAAAATCCATAATACATTAACAAGAACAGCATTAACTTTAATTTGCAAAGTTATTTTGGATTGGATTTTATTAACAAACCCGCATATTGAAATTCAAGTTTTCGTTAAATTTTAAAAAATATTTTATAAAATGAATCAAAGAGTGGGTAACTTTTTTACCAGCGGAAAGGGCTAAATTGACTTGGCTATTGATGCTGATAAGGATTATATATGCTTTATAAGATCAGAAATGACTCCTTTGCTGCGTTGCAAACTCTTGACTAAAATGATAAAACTCTGAAAGGGTATAACATTTTGAAAGCTAAAACACAACTCAAAACTGAGTTCAATTCATAGAATTTCGACTATACGTAATATAAATCATCACCTATAATATACACCTTCTATAAGAAAAGTTTTGTTGTTTTTGGCCTGATCTAAAGCAAACAAAACGTCGCCGTCATAAATTTTGGCACTAATACCGCTGTATATGAAATGAAAAATGTTGTGCTAAAATGTAAAAGATTTAGGGAAAATTGGGGGAGCTACGATAAATAATCGCGATGTGCCAACTAAAACCTATTGCATAGTTTTGTTATGCCACTAGCGCCTTGTTTTCACCGCTCCCCCACATATTTAATCAAATAAACACATTAAAAATAATCGCTTACACGACCTCTAACAAAAGTCTTGAACTTGATTTTGAATTTTCAGGCACAAACAATCCAAATCTTTTGGGCAACCCGTACCACAAAGGCGGGAGGCGGCCCATATGTTGTATCATCGAAGCGAACATATTCATTTGTTACTACTAGATGAAAACGACGAAAAAATATTTGAACAGTTGCCAACGAAATTTATGCAACGCGCAGCAAACATCGGAAGATATATACGATACCTATACCCAACACCTATATCTATCCATCTATCTACGTGTGTTGTTTTCGAAAAAGACCGCAGAACTTTTGCTTTTCATCGGCACACGAATTTTCCACGGGACGGCCATTAAAAATACATATCAAACCGCCATTCCAACAATCAAATTAGATACTTTTTGAGAACGATGGGCTGCAGATTAATTTTTGATACATATTAAACGAATGCCAGGCGACAGCAGCAGCAGGACGCTTATATAATCCAGGGAAATGTCGTCGCACAAAATCCCTTTCCATCGGCAGAAACTTTTTCGCATTTTCAATTTACTTTTGCTGGCTGTCACTTCAGCCCCGCCTGTTTTCGTTTTCGTTTTCATTTTCAATTGCTGCCGACGAGTGGCGCTGAGATTACGTAAATGCGCCCAGCAGCTCTGCCAGCCATCCATACATCCATCCCATCGCGACTTCTAACCACTAACCCCACCAGCTAACCAACCAGCCGGCAGCCTGGCAGCCGTTGGGGGCTTGTTCGGTCCGTGTAGGATTTCGCATAGAACAATAGAGCCCCGGACCCAACTAACAAGTGGGGGAAAAAGCGAAATTGGCATATACTGTGGTGGGTTGACCTTGAAAAGCTTGCGAAACAAGCGCGCGGATATGTAGATACTCGCACAATAGCAGCCACTGGCGATTTCGTTACTGTTGACACACAGTTGGGAAAGCACTTAGCATCTAGGGGGTATAGAACGCACAGCAGAGTTCAAAATAATAGGGATAAGTGGGCGTCTATGAGCTGATATTTATTCCCAATTTAAAAAGAATTTTCTTGGAATTTAAAAATTTATACAAGAGTACTAAGAAGAACAATTATGAGGACATACTTGGTATAGTTAGCATTAGTAATTAAAAAATCTGGACTAATGGACAATCAGTTACCGTTAATAACAAAATATTAAGGAAAGCAATCATGTTTTTAAAGACCAGAGTAGAAAGAAAATCAGAAACGTTTAAAAATATTATATATTGTGCCTGCTTACTGCTATTATTCTGACAACAAACGTAAGAATATATCCATAAGAGGTGACTATTGCCTGGAGAGATTCATGTGACAAGCCTAGAATGAGCTAACCTAGAATCCCCAGCTTGTGGTGCTTACACACACTAAGCTTCCATCTTATCCGCACATCTGATGAATCGGAAAAACTTGCATAACATTCCCGAACATACCACATTTGAGGAGAATGTTAGGGTGGTGGGCAGAACTGGTGTTTATAAAAGCATTTAGTCATTGACTGCTTGCGGCCCCTGGAGGCCAGCGATCGCTGCTAATGTGTGTATGCGGCTGCAAAAAACGAAAGCCGAAAAATGAGTAAACCATTTGAAATATGTGTTATTAATTAGTTCAATTTGCGGGCAGCGAAGCACGAGCCCAACTAAATGCCCAGCAGTGGCCGCTATCCGGGCAATTAGCTGTGAAATTACTGTCATAATTGAAACGCCAGTCGGCGGCGGAGGAGGAGCTCTCAGCATTAACAGTATCTAGTGGGTAGTGGCTAGTGTCTAATTATCCGTGGATTGCAACAGATCATGCCGGTAGAACTGATTCATACATCGACACATATATGTACATATAATATACTATATGCTAAAAGCTCTGCCTGTGTTGTCAACTTTCCATCTGTGTTGCGGCTCTCGCCTTTTGTTTGCTAAACAATATTTTGGCAGCACATCAAAAGCGACGCTTGCCAAAAGCAATTTTTTGCACAGACGCGAGCCAAGTGCTTAAAATATATATCCGTACATATGTATCTGCCGGGGTATATACCCTGCCGTATGTATGCATGTACAGTGTACATCAAACAAGACACCCAAATGAAGACCTCTGTCCATCAGAAGGGATCAGATATGAGGCATGACGCCGCTCACTAAGCTAAAATGGGATTCCTCGTCAGCAGGAGGCTGATTTCGGTTGCAACTGCAGAGCTAATTTGCTGCATATGAACAATGAAAAATGTACACGGCGCAGACTGCGTCTCCAAATGTATTAATAAACTTTGCATGGGGGAGATCATGTGACCCGTCCGACTGCCGTTCCGTCAGCGAACGCGCGCGGAGAGTTGGACAGGCCTCATAATGGCCCGCCAAATGCTCATTTCCATTTCCATTTCACTATGGCAGCCAGCCAAAAACTAATAAAGCAACCTGCCCCCAGGCGGAGGCCCTATCCTTGAGCACCTGGGCAAGGACAAGTCGCTGTGCTTGGGCTTGGGCACACCAGGGCTTGCGTGCATCAAGGCTTTGCCCGATTAATATTAATGGGAAATCAATTGTGCGCAATTATAGGAAGTGGAGAACCCGACACATGGCCAAGTCGGCTTCATAAATAAACCGTAAACTGCACATGCAGCAGCAGATCCGACAGAGGCGACGGCTAGCCGACGCCGTGTGAGCCGACCCAAGCTGAGCTGTCCGCCCAAGCACAGAACATGAGACAAAAATAACAGAAAATTGTGGCCGCCACCACCACCAGCACCAACATGATGATGACGATCATCATCAGCGCCGTCGTTGTCATCCAACGAATTCGCTGATGCTGCACCGTTGTCGCCAAGCGGCTGTGCCTCATGGCAACTATTTTCGCCCGCCCGAACAGAAGTCACCCGAGGGCATTGAACCCGCCACAGCATGTGGAGATGCGGAAATGGTGCACGAAAATATCAAATTTAAAAATTAACAAAAAAAAACCCAAAAGTTACAAAAATAATACGCGTATAAGGGGGGAAAGCATTCTTACCGCTCGCCCAGCTGCTGGGCCTCCTTGATCGACTGGATGAAGGCGTTGGTCTCGCCCTTGATGAAGTCATTGCTGGCCTCCTTGGCCACCGGCAGCACCTTCTCGGGCTGCTGGCCACCGAACACGCGCTCATCGATATCGTTGTGGATATTGCCATTGGTGTCCTGGCCATTGGTGTTGGCTTCGGTAAGGGATTTTGGCAACGGGATCGGCATCTTGTCGGCTGTGGGACTGCTGGGTTTTGGCGGTGGGGTTGGCTTCTGCGGGGCAACCACGGGAGCAGGAGCGGGTTCTGCCTGGGGTTTGGGGGCAGGAGCTTCCTGCTTCGGGGGTACAGGTGCGGGAGCGGGAGCGGCAGCAGGAGCTGGAGTAACAACGGGCGCTGGCTTTGGTGGCTCTGGTTTTGAAGCAGGTGCCGCTGCGGCGGGTTTCGGTACGGGAGCTGGCGGAGAATCCTTGGCGGGAGCGGGTGCAGGTGCTGGAACCTTCGCTGGCGCGGGATTCGCTGGCTTGTCGTCTAGCGCTGGCGCTGCAGGCTTGTTAGAACTAAATAACCAAGCTAAACGTTTGCTACAAAAAAAAAACAAAAGGGAGGAACACAAGAAAAACAGAAGAATAAATAAAAATCAAATCAGAGATAAGCAAATAAACAAAAGTGCAATACAAATAAAATAAAAAGTGCACGTGTATGTATGGATGTAAATAAACATAGTGGAATCTTTGTAGCGTTTTCTGGGAAGACGACGGCTTTTTGATTTACGAACTTTAGCCGATAACTTGGAACTAAACACGTGAATTATGAAAGTCTATGTAATTATGAGGACTGAAAAGAGTATTCACGGTGTCACTTGTTATAAAAATTTCATTTTGCATATACATACATACATATATTATGTACGTATGTAGGTACGCAAAAACTGCAGTATTCTTTTCATAGAAATTTCCAGAAACTTTCAGTGTTCAAGCACCGAAGCGTAACGCAGTACAAACTGCACTTTATACCGAATTTGCAACTATTATTTGACCCACCTTGAAGTCTAGGCACAACCCACAGTTGAAATGCACCAATTAACAAACGTTTTTAAAGCGAACAAACTATTTTATGAGAAATACACAATTTTAATTGATTCTTCCTTCAGACGAAAAGTTTAAGAGGGATAATTAGGGATGTGATATATCAGAATATCAAGATATCGATATTTTTTGAAACAAAATAAAAAATTATTTTCTCTCGATATTTTATTCATCTTCAAATATCACTATTTTTATAGAAGTCTCTTAATGTTAAAATCACTAATCAAACCTCTTCTCATCTAAATAGACTTTACTTGTTTACGATTTCCTCCATAGATTTACACCCCAATACCCATAAAAATGTACCCAAATAACCTAAGTTGAGTACGCCGACGGAAAAATTCAACATTTCGAAAAACTTACTTAAATAAAAACGATTTTGGGATGGACCGAACCATTTTTTGTGAATATCTGTCTTTAATAATAAATTTAATTAACTCATATTTTTTATAATAATTTAAATTTTCCTACCAATGCAAAGTGACAAGCAGTGTCACCACACCTAAATTTGCTAATATATGAAGAGAAGCTAAACACAGCTAATTGGAAGATATTCAAATTTTTAAGATTAAATTCAAATTACCTAATTTAATGTTAAAACACTCCTCCGGAAACAGCGTAGATAAAAGTGTTATTTAACTTATGTATACATCCCTGAAAATCCTCTTAACTACTGTCGTAACGACTAAAACAAAAGTAATTTTCCCATAACAGGCAACGTAATAGGGCCAATTATATATTTCGCTCGCCCCGAAGGCGGTTCTGCTCCCGATAAGAAGGCGTGGCACTGAAATAGGAACATTGTTGTGGGCGGGTGCCCCAATGTGTCGTTATTTAGCATCGTAACCGCAATCTAACACTTACGTAACTACTTTCTCCACTCCCTCAAAACTACATACTATTCCCCTGAAAGGCGGCATTTCTCTTGTCACGTAGGCCAAAACGAGCAATAGAGCTGGCGAAAAACTCGTGCGGCAAATAGATAAGCAAACAAACGAGCTTCGCTAGCCAGAATTACCAACAAAACCCGGCCGAAACGGCTGTTCGGATGAGAACCGCTCCAAACTTGCAATTATCACTTTCATTATTACGCTAATTGCCGGCAGATAACAACTGGGCGCTCTTGTTTCGTTTCTGTTGCCAAAATTGCGAATTCGTATTGGCAAAATATGGTTGCTCGTGTGCGTGAGTGCTGATTGCACTTATCTCGAATGAGAGTTAGAGCCCCGAAAGCCGGTTGCTGCCGGGAGAATCAATCATGTGACAACGCTCGCTGACTAATATTGTTGCCAAATGCACGGTCAAGGCGATTGTTGTATATGACAGTGACATTTAGCACCTTCCCAAACCGAAAATCGATCGATTATGGGATCGTGTGCGGTGAAAGAGCGAAAGATTGGCCTAATTTCGATTAGATTATGGCTTTGGCAAGCGAAAATGGCGAGAATCCTTATCTCGGAGATTTATGAAATGCAAGAGTTGTGCAAGAGAGGAAGTAATATAGTGGGTATTGATTCTGGGAAGTCGTCTAAGGTAATATAATATAATATTCCCCTCAAAGATTGAATGATAATTAAGCTTTATCCATATCCATCCAATCCATAGACTTTAGGATAAGGACTATTAAATGCAAAAAAAAACAAGGTTCAGCCATTTTGGGATCTTCTAATTCTAAGAATAATTTTTTTCATTCTTATAAAATAGTATATTTATTGAGGGAGGGTTTCCTTTTGTTGATCATTTTGTTGTTTCATTTGTTAAAAACCATTTTACATTCAAATTGCTTCCTCTATTCATCCGTTATTTCTAGTTAAGTTCCATAATCAAGAATTTCAAAAATAAATTCCAATAAATGGAGAGAATAATCATTAAATTTCCTTCTATTATAACGAAATTTGAAGCAAAGGACTTCTAATCACTTCTCATGAAAACCTCCCCTAACTCGAAATTCGACACAAAGACAACTCTCACCAACAGCCCAAAAATATGCTACGAAATATCACCCATCCGCCCTGTGAGCCGATCAGTGCTCGTAAAACTGTGAGGCAAACAAATCCCCCCGCACACTTACCGTATTTCATCGACGGCAAAAGTCAAGTACCACAAGGCGAACATTTTGTATTAGCTGCAAATAATAGAAAATCGATTTAGTAAGCCGTTTATTGAATATTTATAAGGTGAGGCGGCTTATTTACTGTTGAATTTTTCGCACTCTTCAAAAGGCAATTTCCACTGCACACAACACAGACAGACATGCAGTTGCTCTGAATCACTGAGACCTCGAAAAGCGCAACAAATGACGTCGTCGCCGCTGTCGACAAGCAATGCAAAAAACTTAAGGCGCCGCTCATCATCAGCAGTCAATTCTCATTTCCAGAGAGTCAGAGCTCAATTAATACTCGAGACAGAGAGATAAAAAACGCAAAGCCCACAATACAGCCGTAAAAATATGCCGGCATTATTCAAGGTTTATTTATAAACAAAGCGCGCATGGATGTGATGTGAGTGCAGCCCTAAGGCGCTGCAAAATGCAAAATTCGCAGAGCGCCGGGGCACGTGAACGTCGCGACTTGTGGGCATCTAGCCAAATATTGGTCATGGCACAGGGAAAAATAGGGGTTTTAAATTAATAAATTAATGTGGAAATAATATTTAATAAACTAAAAATCGTAAAGTGTCCTTGTTTGGAATAGGAGATAGGAGGGGTTAAATTTATGTTTTTACAAGTAGACAACAAAATAATATCCGTAAAAATTTTCCTGAAATTAAAATTGTAAGGGAGACCAGCTGTTTTCCATCAGAATTCGTATAGTAACATACTTATCGACAGCTCTTAAAGCAAATTGAAGTCCTTGAATCTTTTTCTTTCGAAATTTTGTCTAAATAAAATCCAATGCATACTTTAAGGCAGCCCTTAAAACGAAATTAAATCTCTGCAGATTAAAAATCAGAACATTTCACACAATTCAAACGATTTTATTATTCACTTAAACCTACAAAGCTTTCCAAAACACCTCAATTGAAATAAAAATTTAATTTTAGAAGTGATTAAAATTCTTTCCTGTGCACTGCAGATCGATTTGGGATACGGGGATCTTTTTTGCACTGGCTGGCGCTCATCGGTCGAAAGGTATCTAAATTTAGACCATTTCGCCATCGATCAATTAGGAGTGCTTTTTTTGCGCGCAGTGTTTGCGAACCCCTGAGCTTTGTTTATCCCACGGATTTGTGCAAAAATTCGCCATGGAGAGAGTGCGGTGTCTTGGTTTGTTTTCCTTGGCACACGCGGCGTATGAGCAATCTCAGATGGTGGAGACACGGACACACACACACACCGAAGGTTACATCACAACGAGCGGATGAGTGGGCGGCTCTGGGCGGTGACTCTGCACGATGGATTATTCCCACCTAGCAGCGGTGACTGTTGCAGCATGCCACACTCGCACTCACACAGACACAGAATAAACAACACGGATGCACTGGTGACCCCTTCTGCGTGCACTCACCTTTCGGGCCTCCGGTTGGGTAATAAATCAGCTAGAAAAGGTTGCAAATGCTCCTCGGCGGTGTTTCTGCTCTGTTTCGTTCTTTTTTGTTCGAGAACCAAGAGGTTTGTTTCGTTTTAAATGCTTCTCACACAGCTGGGCAAACAGTTCGACCGCTTCGATTGTACGTTGTTTGATTTTGAGTAAAAGTAAAAAATGTATTTTTCTCTTGGCTGGCTGGCCCTCTTGCTGCTGCTTGCTGTTGAATGCCTATTTCAACTTTTTTTTCGACTGTCGTGCTCCGTGCGAAAATCGACTGCTCAACTGGCGGCAAAAGCGACGAGACTACGGCTACGACGGAGCCCGAGAGCGATGGCCGGAGAGAGTACGGAATACGGAGCACACACAGAGAGCGCCGACGCCAATGTTTCCTAGCTGCACTTGCGACAAAGCTTTTCTCACGAGATTCGCCCCCCGTAATCATCCCCCCAAGATTTGGTGGTAGGTACAGAGGGAGAAAATATTTTGGGACTCCTTGGGGAAGCCTAGTTTATATTTGAGAAAAAATAAAATATTTAAGCCACTAAAATTACTTACTAAGAGCACAGATCTTTGCCTTTGTTGGCTAGCCATTGAAAGACTAAAAATATATTTAATTTCTTTAAGTCAGAAGTTTTTTTGGCGTGTAGTTCGGATATTTATTTGCGTGTACTCACCGCAGCCAGTTCGTTACTCATTCGCTTACGCTATGCGACGACCGCTGTGTGTCAATAATCGAGCTAGACCTGGCCAAAAGGCTGCCTAATCAATAAATGAAACATTTAAAATAGAATTTTCGTGGGGCAGTTCGGCAGGCATTGGCGTAATCACTTTTCCTGTTTACTATTCTCAAGGGCCAACTGCAGCATTTGTTGAACTTGGCCATAACTATCACAGTTACCTGGAGAAGTCGTCGGTCTGCTGACCGAATGACGCCTTTCGCCGGTTGTCTGTCTAGGGCAAACACGGCCAGATAAGAGTCGTCATTCATTCAACGGGCTCTGTTATCTGCCACCCACAAAGCCCGCTTAATTGGGGTCTTATCCGGCTATTGCTAGGCCCAGTTTGACAGCCATTGGTCCCAGGAAGATGCAACATCTGGGGCCAGGTTGCATAACAAGGCGAAGGCGTGCAGCTGCTTACATAACCATGAACGAGCAGCGAGATAAACGCACAGAAACAAGGTCAAAAGTTCAAGGACTGAGAAAAGCTCAAAGCATCCTGGAGCGCTTGCGTTGCTCAGCGGAAGTTCCCTCCTCCTCCTCCTGCGAGGATGCGGCTCTGTTTTGTTTTTATTATTTTAAATTATATGCTTTTAATCGGGGCTCCCCAAGGGGGCCTTCATAAACGCCGCTTGTGTAATGCCGCCCACGAAGTAGACTATAAAAATGGAGCCCCGGGAGGATTACATTTAAATAAAGTCTGTTGAATAAGGTTTTTGTACAAAAAAATTCACTTTTAAATTTCAAACGTTTTTATTTGTTTTTCAATTGAATGCATTCTTTGCTTGCTACTGTTTATAATTCGGTTTACATAATTCTTGTGTTTCTCTTAAACGGTAATGATATTGCATATATGCCACTCAAACGGTCGTTGGCCTCTGTTTTGTTTCTTTTATGTTTTAAGCTTTAAAATCTTGCACAAATCAAAAAACATGGCAAATCAAATGGAAATTGACTTTAAATCAAACTGTGGCTTTCTCCTGAAGCTTCTATAAGTTATGTGCACTCTTTATGTGTGGGTTCAATCTACTACATAGCGGTATATATATATATAATATAACATTTGATTTATCTCTAATATTCTGCGTGCTGTTCCTCTTGAAGCCCTCAAGCTTTGGTACCCGTACCCTGAGGCCTGCACCTGCCAAGCTAGCTACTACTGGATCTCTGGTTGGATCTCCTAGCACTCGCTCATCATCATCTTTATCTTAGTCGCCCTATCCTGATTCCTGGTTCCTGATTCCCCTGGCTCCTGGTTTTTGGAAAGTTGTTAACATTCTTTTGTTGGTCGCACATGTTCCGAGTTGGCTTTTGTCTTTTTTGTAGTTGTTCTCTCTTGTTCTCCGGTTGTCTAAAGTGTCGTGGTGTTATCTTTGTGTTGTTTGTTGTTGTTGTTTGCCTTTTTGTTGGATTTGTTATATCACAGCTTTCTTCACTTTTGCTCTTATAACTTGTAAGCATAACTTGCATATACATATATAAACATTGTTGTTAATGCACGGCTGTATTCCATTATCTTCTTGCCTAAAGTCCCTCTCCCCGAAAGTCGAAAGTGTTGTATCGACGATATCGGGGCTACTCTTACATACGTAACATATATAGTAACACGCAGGCTTCTGTTTTGGTGTTTCTTCGCCCAACACTTATCATAAACTCGGATGTTCACTCGCCCTTTCTTCGCAGTGTCTCGCTACTCGAACAGTACACACGTTAGCATAAATCGCAATTTGTTTGTGGAATGGTTACAAAATCTGTTTCTGTCCCTTCGAATTTAAATACAATAAATGGCATATAAAATATATATATTTTTGTGGTTGTAGTAAGTATACAAAAAGAACGTTACTCATAGGACAGCAGCGTTGGAAGTGACTCTAGTATAACAGAAAAACTTAATACTCTTTTCGTTTACGTTGATTGTAATTGAATGAATTCATTGATCGAGGGCCCCATAGTGTGGGTTGTTCATATATTTTATGCTTTCCATAGCTAATAGGCATCTTAATTGTATTTTTGAAGTACGTTTATTATAAACGATGACAACTCAGTGGGAAATTTAACTTTAATTTGCTCTTTCAAATTTTTCTTTTCTTAAATTTCATCTTTATCATCTAATAATACTTATAAAGTTGAAATCTGTCTTATATTTTCAGCAATACCTACGAAATCAGCTTTGTTATATAGAATATTAAAAAAAAAATCATACAGATCTGTTAATATGGAAGAAAGATCCTTTAGATATTCACTGACATGATAAGATGTCCTTTAGTCAAAAAAAAAAAATTAATAATAATATAATAATTTAATGATACATTCAATGTCAGAATTAAATTATTTCATTGTGGCTTCCGATGCCTTGTAGCTGTAGAAAGCATGAACCCTAAGACCCTGCCATTCCAATGCTCATTACATTCATTTCTTTTGCTTCTATCGTGCGCTGTCTTGGATCGTGTTTTTTCTTGCACAATGTTGTCGGTTGTCCTTGGAAGCAGCATGACACTTTTATCACATTTGTTGTTGTTGTTATTATTGGTGTTGTTGGTTGTTGTGTTGGTACGTACTATACTTAAATTAATTTCCCGGCCACAGGGAAAACATGAGGGCCCTCTTGCTCGGCAGAACTCGTACCGAAAGGACTCGCTAAACGTTTCCTGTGACCGCGGCATTACAGTTGCTGATTAGCTGCTCGACATACATTCTTAGATTGCTTCGCTTTACACATGATTTGCACTCGTTTTTCGTTTACAAATTAATATTCGCTATTGCAGTTCATAACAAAAATTATTACATGCATTGGTTAGATTATTACAAATATATAGAGATGGTCGATTGGATAGTTGCAAGAGTGGTTTTGTCATTGAGATCGCGTTCTGTTTTTCTTTGTTTGTCCCAGAACACAGAGCACAGTCCACAGAGCCTCCGCCGCGTTGCTCTGACAACCGATCGTTCGGTTCAGTCTTCTGTTTCAGTAGATTTTTGTGTATTTCTTTCGATTGTTTTTGTTAGATTTGAGCAAGTACTTTGTGGTTGTTGTTCTTCTTTTCTTAAATGCTCAGCATGATCTTCAGGTACCATTGTTGTTGTTGTTGTGTCGGTTGTACTTGTTGGTCGGCGGCTAGCAACTCTGGGAGGACGAGCAGCGGCGGAGAGCCAGTGCTGCTGCTGTTTCTTGTTTGTGCAAACATAGGTTAAATATATATAGTACATAGTTGTATAAATTAATGCCTGTGCTACGAAATACTTAAAACTTGGTGTTGGGTTTACTTATCCCTGCCTGTGCCTCTTATCTCTTCTTATCTGGCCAACGCATGTACCACAAACACGCACACGTACAGCAGCCACTATATAGCTTATTCCTTAAAGATACATATATATCTCTGCTCTGCTGCTGCTGCTGCTTTGCTGGTAATATCACTTTAAACTACACAAATGGCGGCGCTTAGCGAACGAGGATCGAGCTCTCGTTGGTTGTTACATTTGCTTTTGGTGTGGTTTGTTGTTTTATCACAATTGGGCGCCCGCTTCCGTACTTATTCACACTACTACAAAGGCTTTAACAATTTGTGCCAATTGAGTTTTTGAGCAAACAATTTGACATTGGTCGTAGTTTTGGTTTTACAAACATCTTTCAACACTCTTCTTTCTGTACCTTCATTTGTTACTTTTAAACTTAGCTAACTAGACAATTCGCTTAACAATTTGTTGGTTGTCGTTTGTTTTTGTATGAGAGTTGGTTGTCGCAATGCTACCCCCACTGGCTGCACTCGCTCTTGCTTAAATCACAGTTGTTGTTGCTTATAAAATGATGTTTCTCTAGCAGATTTCAACAAACTCATCTCGTCGTCGCCTCTTTACATAATATTAATAGACTTGTGGAGTGCTCAGCGCAGTCCTTTGCCTCGCTTCTAGCACTCCTCGTCGCTACTGCTCGCTTTGGCCTAACGAATTGCGATTTTGATTACAAGGAGAATAAAAACTTAAGAAACGTTTGCGTTACATATAAAAATTTTGATAACTTAGTGTATAACGGATGAATTGTCGTATTTGCTTACATACTTTTGTTTTGGGTGTCGTTTTAGCTACGTAATTAGGTTTTGCAATTTGTAAAATAAATTTCTATGCGCTCGACTTGATCACGTGTCATGTTTTTTTTGATTTTCCCTTCACTCCTTCACTTCCCTCCCTTTACATCACTTGACGACTTGCTTCAATTTTTTTGGTTACTTTTCCGACCACTTACTACTGGCTAAGATCCTGGCGGAACATCTTGTACACGTACTGGTCGCGTACCTCGTGATCGAAGGCCAGCGATGGCGGAAGCTTTTCGGGGCTGATCGGCGACCATTGTTGTCCCAGCAAGGTGCTTATTTCCTGTGAATCAAGCAGAGGTTTCTTAGATATCTGAGGAATTACTTGATAACTGTCACTTACCTCATTTAAAGCGTTTAGCGAAGTGGCGCTGGTCCAGTCGATCAGGGAGACCTCGAGGCGCTTCAGCTGCCGGCCGCGTAGCCGAGCAATGCCTACCAAGTTGTGCGGATCCATCATATAGCCGTGCACCACAATCTCTTCGAGGCGCTGGCATCGCCAGGCCATCATTACGAAGGGATCCTGGCGCATGTAGCCGTGGCGAGTATAGTCGACGCAACCGTTGTTCTTGTACGCCGAATCCACGTATTGAATGCTGCGCAGCGTTTCGCTGTGGTGTATAGACATCCAGTCGAGGGCCTCAGCGTTCATCAGCTCGCAAAAGAGCAGCCGCAGGTGGGTTATCGGCATGTTGCGACGCAGGACACGGTGCTGTAGCAACTCGATGGCCTCGTAGGCATACACCAGGGTTAGTACCAGCTCAATGCTCGCAAAGTGGTCACTAAAGTTTGCCCAGGCGGACTCAGATACGTCCGGCTGCTCCTCGCTGTCCAGGCCGTGAACCGCGATGAGTAGCTTGCGCAGCGGCAGCACCTGAATTGTGTGCAGCAACTCGTCAGAGAGCGTGTCGTAGTCAAGGGACAACACCTGAAGTGCGGCACACTTCTGCAGCAGCGTTGTGTCGAGCGAGAGGATGGGATAGTGACTAGGATCGTACTTGATGCTGGCAAGCGTCAGCTGCTGCAGTTCCTGGGGCTTGCCCATGGCCTTAAGGAAGTCGTGGCCATAGTAGGTAAGCGCCTCGATAGCGCCAAGGTCCAGCAGCTGGCATGACTGACGCTTGCGGTTGAGCAGCAGCTTTAGCGGCTCCACAAAACATCTGCGGGGCAATTCAAACCATTAACTAGTAAATAATCAAGAAAGTTACCCTAAGACTCACTGTTCAATGGCCGCCAAGTGCTCGCTGTGCATATTCCCAATGGCAACAAGTCCTACGTTGTGGGTTTGGAAACGCAATCCCCGGATGTTATCACAGCGTGCCACTCTGCGGAAACAAGAGATATTAGCGAAGCACATCAAATTGGTTTTAAATAAAGCTCACTTGTACAGGACGCGTCGCATCTTCTGGATGTGAAATGCATTGTAAAAATCAAAGACCACTATCAGTTCCTTCGCCAAATTGGCCATGGAGCGATGAAAGAAGGCCAATTGGTCATCGCACGCCACATCCAACTGAAAGCGAAAGTTTCTAAAATAGCTGTAAGGGAAAGAGAGCAAAACCATATATTAAAATTAAGAATAAATAATTTAAAGTAAAAGTTGCTATATATAGCAATATTTATATAGCCTTGGCACTCAACAATGCTTGTTCTGAACACAAAAAATGTCTCTTTTTTTGATATTAATTTACTTTTTTATATTAATTGTTACAGTAAACACTTTCACCCTATCGAGCGTTCACTGTAAAACCGCAATACTGCACAATACTAATATACATACAGACTTATGCACTCACGTAAGCCCCCGTAACAATTGTCATTAAACGTGCGTATCGATCAACTAATTAATTAATTCCAATTGGCGAAGCAGGGGAATTCCTCTTATCTTGGACTTTCCCCTTTTTTCAACACTAACATAAACAAACGGTCCGAGTTTTTGTTGTTCGCTCGCACCACACACATTGAAACGTTGCCAAAAGCGACGCCCGCGTCAACAACCGTAGGAATACGTCCATATACATTATGTGGCACTTTCGATTGCTCATGCCTGCACAGATGCTTTCTTGTTTGTTTCATTTACCAACTGCTATAATATATGGCAGAAAACAAAGAAACAAATTGAAACATTTCAGCAACAGCACACACACACGTGCACCTGGATCTACAAAACACTCGCACACATGCACACCCATATCGAACTAACCGTTTCTGAAAGAAGGAAAGTCTCCAGGAATAGCAAACACTGGCCGCTGCCCGTCGATCCTGTGGCTGCAGATAGTCGAAAATTTGGTTTAGTGCCAGTGCTGGTATTGTGTGCCATTCTGCTTGGCGTTGGCTAAAATTCATTACTCGATTAAATATTTTGCGTTTCAAATGGAAAAAGTTGCAAGTGCAGAGTAGGGATGTGAAAAATATATCAAAATATCAATATATCGATATTTTTGTGTACAAAAGGAAATACTCATATCGTGATACGTTTTAGGCCAAATAAACGAATAACCATATATTTTTTGTAATTATACTGACGGCCTACTTCTCTAATTATTTTGTATATAAAAGTATAAAAAAGCAATAAACAAAGATGTTTTCAAATAGAAAAGCGTGAGTTTCCTCGCTCTTCTGGCAACGCCAATGTAACCCATGATTGCAAGCATTTTCCTGGTATATTCAGCCGGTCTAAGTGCGGTCACATTGCGTGTCGGTCAGCTGTTATTTATGCATTTTTAATTGTTTACCTCGCGAATTATTCGAATTTTTTTACTTAATAATGGCAGCGCTGCTGCTTTACCGTGTCTGCAGGAGGCCAATCCTTTCTGGCACCCATAAGTACTCTTATCCCGGAGCTACATTCCGAAACGACACCCACAATCAACGACCGGCATCCACGGAAGCGGCGGTGACAAATGTCCAACTGGCAAATGCCAGTGGCATGGTGGGATTCTGGCAGACTTTATCAAACAGCACTCCGGTGGCTTATATGCAGGATGCCCTCATCCAGATACACGACTACAGTGGCCTGCCCTGGTGGGCCTCCATTGTGCTGTCCACGTTTCTGTTCCGCAGCGTTGTCACCTTGCCGCTGACCGTATACCAGCACCGGATCACAGCCAGAATCGAGAAGATAGCGCTCGAAATGCCTGCAATTGTGGAGGAGCTGAAGCGGGAGGCTGCAGTGGCCAAGCACAAGTTCAAGTGGACCGACAAACAGACGCAGGTCGTCTACCAACGTTCGGTTTGTGCGATCAGACACTTTTTTTCCCAGACGCTCCTAATACTCTTTTTCCCTCAGATAAAGAAGCAGTGGCAGAATCTCATAATCCGAGACAACTGTCATCCCATGAAAACACTAATCGTGCTGTGGGGCCAAGTGCCGCTGTGGATCTTCCAGTCGGTGGCGTTGCGCAATCTCGTCTACTTGCTGCCGGACCCCACGAGTATACAGGCCCAGATTGTGGCCACAGAGATGACCATCGGGGGATTTGGTTGGATACCCAACCTCACAGTGGTGGATAGCTCCTACATCCTGCCAGTGGCCCTGGGCCTCATTAACTTGGCCATCATCGAGGTGCAGTCCATGTCCCGGACACGTCCTGCCACCCGACTGCAGAGTGCAATGAATAATCTGTTCCGAGGCTTGAGCGTTGTTATGGTTCCCATAGCTTGCACGGTACCGTCGGCGCTGTGTGTTTACTGGGTAGCCTCCAGCAGCTTTGGCCTCGCCCAGAATCTGCTGCTCCTCTCGCCGGAAGTGCGACGATCTGTGGGAATTCCCAAGACCCAAACGGAACTTGACCAGCCGTACAATCTGCTCTGGCTGAAGATTCAGCAGCGGGTCGGGCTCGTGGAGCAGTCCTCACCTGCTGATAAGCCTCAGCCACCGGCCATCAAATGATTTAGTCTAGTGTTATTTATAGGTAAGACGTTGAGTTTGTTTTAATGCGTTGGCCGTTATGTAAATATAGACAACCCCTAAATACGACTGCGCCACTGTAAATCATCATCATCATCAGCACCCTAGGAGCTGCATCATCTCGATTTCCTCAAAAGCAAATAAACGAGTGAAAACCCCCAAAAGAAAACGCAAACAAAACAAGGGGACAAGGAGATAAGGCGGCGAGAAAGGTCTTGAGATTACTAGCGAAGATAGTGATACGTCCACTCAATTGGCTCCGCGACATCCGAGAGTATCTCTATCAGCGGCAGCGGTGGAGATACAGATTCATCCCGAGCCCCAATTGAAATGCGATCTGGGGGTCTGAGTCAGTCGAGCCTGGCACTTAGACGGGATCACAACGAAAATACTGAAAATCGTGCGCGTTTTCGAGTATAGTTGCTATCAGCATCGGTGCTATATAAAAAATACTTTTAAATAAAAAGTGAATAAAGCGAAATCCAAATACAATGGCCAAGTGGGCCATTCTGGGCCTAAGCCTGGCGATCCTGCTAGTGGATGTTAGTATTCTCTCTTGAAATAATCAATTTCCTAACGGATCAAGTGAAATCGTTGTTAAAGTTTGAGTTTAAAGTAAAGTTATAATCAAATAATCTTGTTAAACACTTAATCTTGCATAAATAATTAATTTTTCATACATTTATAAACTTACTCTTTTTACTTAAAACTCCATAAGTTATTCCAGACCGAAAATTGATCCTAATTAAAGCTATTAAAAGCTAAATATCGCTCTTAATTACTTCCAATTTTGCAATAATATTTCATAATTATGCTTGCGCAGCGACCTGGGGTTATAGCTTATCAATCAGGAGGCAGCGGTTACCGGAGCGGCAGTGAGCGGTCGGCAGAAGCGGGGTTATCAGCAGCGCATTCGGGGTACTCGGCGCACTCGGCCTATGGAGATCAGCAGCCCATTTACCAGCGGGAATCGGCTTGTCCGCCAAATTTCCAGGGTCTGGTGCCCTATCCCCACGACTGTCATCGCTTTGTGAACTGCAACGGTGGCAGCCCCACCATCCAGACCTGTTCACCGGGAACGCTCTTCAATCCCAAGACTCTACAGTGCGATCATCCCACTAATGTTGATTGCTCGTCGTCCGGAGGAGGAGCCGTTGCGCCAGCGGAAACCACTCGCTTGGGGCGATTGAGGCAATTGGACAGCGATCCCAAGTGTCCAAATGGAGTGAACGGACTGCACCCGCATCCAACGGATTGCACCAAGTTCCTTAACTGCGCCAATGGGCATGCTTTCGTCCAGGATTGCGGACCAGGAACGGCATTCAATCCATCGCTGCTCGTCTGCGTTCACAAGGGCACCGTCAACTGTGGTAGCAGCGGAGCTGGAGGTTCGGGTTCATCGGGCAACGGTACGTATAAGCAATCTCTGTTGTTAATGATTAACTAACACTCGGGTCAGCCTACTCGGCGGGGTCCTCGGACCAGCTGGGCTGTCCGCCCGGCACACGGGGCCTCCATCCGTATCCCCACGACCCGCACAAGTATCTGCGATGCGGCGTCGGCGTACAGCCACAGGTGGAGCAGTGTCCGCAGGGTCAGATCTTTGATGGCTTCAGATTGGTATGTGTTTACTCAGGCTCCGCTCAGACCTCCTGTAAGTTCGATTTCATTCCTTATCCTGCCTGCCTTTGCTTTGCTTGGTTCATTCTGCTTATACATTTTGGGGTTTCCTTCTCATTCTGCCGGTTTCATGCTTTGCCACTCTACTTAGTCTACTCTTCTTTATCCTTCCTGTATGTATGTAATCCTAATCCTTCTGCATTGCACCAGCTTCCGCTCTGACCTCAGCCGCGCTTCAGGTAAACAATCTTCTGTGTCCCGCGGGAGCTGTGGGTCTGTTCGTCCACCCTTTCGATCAGACCAAGTTCATAAACTGTAAGGTCAACATGGTGCAGAGCTGTCAGCCCGGCTTTGTGTTTAGCATATCTAGGGGATACTGTCACCCAAAAACGCAGTTAGTGGTCTCCGATTATGTGACCTTAACTGTCTCGCTGATCAGCCTAGAGTATTGTAAGTCCATTGAAAAGTCCTTTAAACTCCACTGCAATAAGAAATTCTACTAGCCTTTATTCTAAATGCCTGTCCTGGCAACATCGAGGGGTATCACCTGTATCCCTACGATGCCGGAAGGTACGTTCAGTGTTTCGCTGGCGGCAGGATGTCCATCTTGAGCTGTGATCCACAAAAGGCCTTCAGTGTGTCCCAAAGAGCTTGTCTCCCACGTCATCAAGTTAACCAGGCAGATCGAGTAAAGTTCTGGGAGGAGATTCAGGTTCAGACTACGACTACATACTACCAGGACAGCCAGGGCCGGTCTCAGAGCCAGCTCTCCTCACTCAAATCGTGTCCATCTAGTCTCCGAAAGAACTATGCCTATCCCTTCCATGCTGGCCACTATATAAAGTGCCAGGACGGAGTACTGGAGATTGTGTGTTGTCCCGCGGGAACGCTCTTCAGTCTGTCTCAGCACGAGTGCGTGGCCCGTCATCTTCTCGCGGCCCATGACTGTCTGGATTACGCATATATCAGTGTTCAGTTTTCCAGTAAGACTTTAGAGAATCCTCTTTCATATTGACTCCAGTTTACAGTCCTTCCTCCTCCGCAGCTGAATTTATGGTGGATCTATCGACGGTGACTTGTCCTCCCCAAGCCGAGGGTTACTATCTTCATCCCTTTGATTGCACCAAGTACTTCAAGTGCTTGAACCAACAGACCTACATCGAGAGTTGTCATCAGGGAGAAGTCTTCAGCATCCCACAGCAAAGGTGCTTGCCCAAAGATGAAGTGAAGAAGCCCAACGATCGTGTGGAATACCTGATTGAGACAACGGTGACCACAACTCATCAGATGACAGCACCCATACCGAACGAAAAGAGCTTGGACTACAGCGGGGATATTAACTGCCCACCAGGTGTTTCTGGTCTTCATGCCCATCCATTCGATTGCGCCAAGTTCCTAGAATGTGCCAATGGACTCACTTATATCAAGGATTGTGGACCAGGAACTGCCTTTAGCCCAGTGAGTTCCACTTGTGACTTTGCCAATAAGGTGGACTGCAGTGGTAGGAGCTCTTCGGCGCCTTTGAATCAACTCAACGAGGGTCATCCAAGCCCAGGCTATCCAACTGGTCCAGCCCACACTTACTCACCACCACAGACAGCCAGTAAGTCGGACTCCATAGAGAATAGCTAGCTTTATTCACCTGCTTCTGCATTTGGGTTTGCTTCTCCATAAAGCTTCCATTGCTTGCCTAGTTAGATTAAGATATAATGCCTGTGTTCCCTCATAGACAATCCCTCTCCAACCGCCGAACACCTGTCAGATCTCTTGTGTCCACATGGGGCAGACGGTCAGTTCGTGCATCCCTTCGACCAAACCAAGTTCCTCCTCTGCAAGGCTGCCAAGCTGGCAGTGCAGAGCTGTGAGCCTGGCCACGTGTTCAGCATATCCCGGGGAACTTGTCATCCCAAGTCGCAGCTGGTCTACACCGACTATGTGTCCTATGTGGTCTCTGAGATCAGCCACGAGCTGTGTAAGTCCTGCGATTGGCTACCGAGTTTAAGTCTTTCAACGTTTCGATCTCCCAGCCATGATCCTCTCCGCTTGTCCTGGTGGCACCGATGGTCTTCATCTGTATCCCTACGATGCCGGCAAATATGTGCGTTGTTCCGACGGCGGCAAGATGTCCATTCTCAGCTGTGGACCGCAAATGGCCTTTAGCTTGTCCCAGCGAGCTTGTCGCCCAAGTCGTCAAGTAACAAATGCAGACCGTGTGAAGTTTTGGGAGGAGGTGCAGACAACCACAACCACTTATACCTATCAGGACACTCAGGTCCATCAGTCGCCCCTCAGAGGGTGTCCGCTCAGTCTCCAGGGCAACTACCCCTATCCCTTCCATGCCGGTCACTTTGTGAAGTGCCAGAATGGTCTTCTCCAGGTCGTCTGTTGTCCCTCGGGCTCTCTCTACAGTCTGTCCAAGCGCGAGTGCGTGGCGAGACACCTTCTGTCTGCCCACGACTATCTGGATCATGCCTACATCAGTGTCCAGTTCTCGAGTAAGCTCTTCTTCCAATGACCTTTCACGTGGATACTAGGTGACCTTTCTATCCGCAGCGGACTTCATGCAGGACCTCACAACGCTGACATGTCCTCCCCAAGCTCAGGGCTACTATCTGCATCCCTTCGACTGCACCAAGTACCTGATATGCTGGGACCAGCAGACCTCCATTGGAAGCTGCGACCAGGGTGAGGTGTTTAGCATCTCCCAGCAAAAGTGCGTGGTCAGGGATAAGGTGACCGATGCCTTCGATCGGGTGGAGTACTTGAGCGAGACGCAGCACGAATTGAGCCAGGAAGCGGATGAGGAAGGCGAGCAGGGCAGAAACGGAGGATATTCGTCAAATGGAGTCTACAAGCTAACTGGACGGTACCAGCGACCTGACCAAGCTGCTGGAGAATATCAGACACCCCCTTACTCTCACGGTTTAATGCCACAACCTTCTTCGTCGATTGGAGGTGGTCAGTCCCCTGCTAAGCTAACTGGAGAATATCAACCGCCAGTCCAACCTTTGACTCCAGTCACTGGAGGGTACAAACATCCTCAATACTCCGGAGGTTACCAACAATCTACCCAAACTTTTGGAGGTTACCAACAACCAACTCAAACTCCTAGTGGTTACCAACAATCTTCTCAATTCGCTGGAGGCTATCAACAACCTTCCCAACCTTCTGGAGGCTACCAACAGCCATCTCAATTCACTGGAGGCTATCAGCCAGCTCATCAATCTTCTGGAGTTTACCAACAGCCTATCCAATCTTCTGGAGGATATCCATCTTATTCCCAAAACAATGGGGGATACCAATGGCCTTCTCAAGCGCAAGGTGGCGCTCATGGCGCTTCTGTAGCCAATGGGGGATACCAATCGACCAATCAACTAACTGGAGGCTATCAATCAGCTGGCGGGCCCTACTCACAAGGTGGAACCTCCTACTATTCAGGAGGAGTTCAGCCTTCAGCTCTTCCGGCTCCTCTGTTGTGCCCGCCGAGAATCAGTGGCTTGTTCCCAAATCCCTTCGACGCCATGGGTTACTTAACCTGCCTTGAGGGTCACACGCTGGCCAGGCAGTGTCTGCCCCTTGACGTTTTCAGCATTTCGCGTGGGTACTGTCTGCCCGAGCAGCTGGTGGCGGCCACAGACCGCATACCGTTCGTTAAGCAGCAATCCGAGCAGGAGGATCGTGAGTGAAGGAGAACCTTGGCTAAGATCAGCTCCTGACCCATCTTCCTTTGCAGTTCTGGGTTGTCCCCGCGGGGCCATTGGGTTCTATGTGTATCCGTTTGACTGCTCTCAGTACCTGAGCTGCGGTCCCAATGGCATGACTCTGCTTAGTTGCCCGGAGGAGCAGCACTTCAGTGTGTCCCATGGAATTTGCAAGCCCCAGGCTCAGGTGCAGCGGGAGGACCGCCTGTACACGCTCAGTGAGCTGCACATTATCTACGACTGGACGCAAAAGATGATGGCCGAGGGTGCTGTGCCCGCCTGTCCCGAGGGTATCACGGGGACTCTGCCTCATCCTCGGGTTTCAAGCAAATATCTCCGCTGCGAGCCTGGACACGCTGAGATCTATGACTGTCCCAGCCAACAGATTTTCAGCGTCTCGCGCAGATTGTGTGTGCTAGACGAGAAACTGCCGAGCCATGATCGCTCCGATTATCTGGTTCGGGTAGAGGGCATTTCCGGTGGCTGGATAGCTCCCTCTAATGGTTACTAACCCCTGGGACCAAGTCTCGCTCTTTTTAAGATTCCCTCTCTGCTTTCAGACAATCGCCAATCCAAGTCCTACGAGACGTCTGGCCGGGATCAATTTGGCAACCGCTACACAACCAAGACAACGACCACAACTCGGGTGATCAGCGATGGAGATCGCTGGAGGGATATGAATATGCAGCGGCCGGCGGGCATCGGGTTGGAGCAGAACCCCCATCACCAGCAGGGATCCTGGACCGGCCAAGAAAGCTCATACGTACAGCGCGGACCCTCCCAGAATGTCCTGTATGTGGAGGGATCGCTGCAGCCGAACCGTAATTATCATAGTACCTATAAGACACCACTGGCCCCCATGGCACCCATAGCACCCAGCAATCCCGGCAAGGTCTACTACGCCCAACCCGTTCAGGAGGAAGGGGAGGAACCAGAGCGCGAAAGACCAGTTCCCTCGCGTCAAGGGTACAGCCGCAGAATTGATCACGGCTCGCCTGGAAACGGCTGGCATCCCATGCCCCCACTTGCTCCTTTGGGTGGACAACGACCCATAAATCCCGCCTCTCCTGGTGCTAGCAGAGAACCCGCACACTATAATCCTCCTCTGACCGGACAGAGGCCCCTTGACTTGGACTATGATGACCAACAGAAACCTCAAGATCCCTATGACGGACTACAGCCCTATGCGGGATCGCCACCGTTGCCAGGAGCACCACCCCGCTTTTATCCAGATCAGTTGCCCAGTGGCTCTGCCCCAGGTGGTAGCCGTTCTCAGCCTGGTCAGGCACCAGTTCCTTCAAACTATGATCCCAGAAGCCCTCTAGATCAGCAGAGACCACAGGATCTGCAGGGATCCCATGCTCAGCCAGGCTTAGGTTTGCCCTTGGCCAATGAATCCAATCTTTACGGTGGTCTCTTGCCTCCTAGACCGGATCCTCCTACTGATCCAAACCCTTCTTCTCTTCCCACTCCGGCTCCTACTCCCACATCAACATCGCAAGCTCCGCAGTTGGGAAGCAGACTACATACCTTCCCTATTTATCCTCCTCTGGTTAATGGAACCTCTCCTCCACGGAGTCCCAGTCATCCCCATTACAGTCCCTCCTATGCCGGGATTTCGCACTCCCGAAATGCTTCCTGGGCTAAAGTGCCAGCTGTGGTGAGTACAACACCAGCTCATGAGCCCGATCCCTTTAATCCCGAAGATGATGAACCTTTCTATGACGACGATGACTTTACAACCACAACACAGCGAAGTGCTCTAGTGCCACCTCCCTTTGACCACAAGTTCTATAGTCCCAACTCAGAGAAGTCTCCAGCGGGTACTGATCCAAACTCCGAATTGGCCATAAAGGAGGCTCTCAAGCTCATGCTGCGTCCCTATTTCAATCACAGTGGCAACGCCCAAGAGAACTTAGCCAAGCAGGCTGAATCCGCCATTGTTTCGGTTATAAGCAAACCACCAACCACAACTCCTAGCCCCACCACAACCACTACCCGGAGAACCACTCCTGCAACTACCCGGAACACCACTCCGATTCCTCCCTCCAAACCCGACCTAGACTACGACGCCGAACTGATCAAAGCCGGGGAACAGGAGAGTCTGGACTCCGTTGACGACGACTATGTTTTTCCAGATGCCAGGGAGACGGCCCGAACCGAGCAGACCCTAGATCCCAGTACCACGTACGCCTCGACAGACTTCCAGCGGAGCACCCGCCGGGCCAAGATTGACACTAACCCAACAACCACGACGACGGCAAGAACCAATTGGCATGCGCCCGGTCACAGTCGTGACTACCACCGGCGCCATCCAAATCTACCCGATCCGTTCTCCAAGCACTATCCAAACCACAACCCCTATCCCTCGCCCCACCACCACCACCAAAAACACCATCCCCATCATGAGCACAGTGCCGACTTCCATCGTCGTCATCCAGAGCTGCCCAATCCGTTCCCCAAGCCCAATGAGCAGCACCAGCCAGAGGAGGAGCAGGAGGAGGATTGGGAACCCAATCCCAATGCCGAGGAGGTGACTCCCAAACTTGGTGTCCGCTCGAGTTTCGTTGATGACTGTGCGTTCGATTGTGGAAATGGCAAGTGCCTGAAGAAGGAGCAGGTCTGCAATGGCCAGAAGAACTGCGACAATGGCACGGACGAGCTCAACTGCCCGCCCAGGGACTACGAGGTGCGCTTGACGGGAGGCGAGAAACCTCACATGGGTCGCATTGAAGTCAAGGGTGAGTTGATTATCGGTTTTCACCTCTGAAACTGTACTGAAATCTTGGAATCCTCCGCCAGCTAATGGCCAGTGGGGCTATGTTTGCGATGACAAGTTCGGCCTCAAGGACGCCGATGTGGTGTGCCGGGAACTGGGCTTCCCGATGGGCGCCCAGGAGGTGCGCGGAAGCTCATTCTATACTCCGCCAAATCAGGACTTTAACTATGTGATGGATGAGGTCGAGTGCCGCGGCAACGAAACGAAGCTGAGCGAGTGCCCATTCAGGGGGTGGGGCGTTCACAACTGCGGCGTCGACGAGGTGGCGGGCGTCATCTGCAAGGTGCCGGTGATGAAGTGTCCCAACAACTACTGGCTGTGCCACACCTCCAAGGAGTGCATACCGCCGGCCTTTGTTTGCGACAACACCGAGGATTGTGCGGATAAGTCAGACGAATGTGCTGCCGTCTGTCAGGTAGGTTTGCCATTGGGTTTTCTATGGAGGAAACTACGAGTAATAACTCGTTGGGGCCGTTGGAGAAATGAATGGAAATATGAATGAAATATGGAAACTTGTAAGACCGAGAGTGTCTTCAAAAAATTTAAATTTAATGTATATATTCCTTTCAACATTTTATTTTGATACTTTTATAGGCACCCATTCAATACCGTCTGGAGGGCGGACGCAGTCCCACCGAGGGCCGTCTGGAGGTCAAGTACCATGGCGTGTGGGGCAGTGTGTGCGACGATGACTTCAACCAGAAGTCCGCTCAAGTGGCCTGCAACTCCATGGGCTTCTATGGACCAGCGGTAAGATTTTAAGCTTTATTCGAGAGGTCCAAGAAATAACATCCCTTTTTTTGAACCCTCCTCAGACCATCGAGAAGAACATCTTTGGCAATGGCAATGGACCCATTTGGCTGGACCAGGTGATGTGCTTCGGCAACGAGACGGGCATCGACAAGTGCAGTCACTGGAACTGGGGCGAGAACAACTGCAATCACACCGAGGATGTGGCTTTGCACTGCACCGCTGGACCGCCACCGCGTAGCCAAAAGTTGTCGCAAAATCCCATCAAAGGCGGCCGGCAAGAGAGTGCAGCGAAATCCTACAACCAAATCGGACTGTGGGAGCGTTCTAGCAAGGCTCTGCACACACCCCGACGCTGTGGAATCTTCAAGGACGACCTGACCGATGAGTATGCCCATCGGGAGGAGCGCGTGGTCCGGGGAAATGTGGCACAACGGGGTCGCCACCCATGGCAGGCCACCATCAGAACTAGGGGACGTGGGCACGTCTCTAGCCATTGGTGTGGAGCTGTGGTGATCTCCAAGCGGCATCTCCTCACCGCTGCCCACTGTGTGTACGGCACGCAAAAAGGAGCGTACTTTGTACGCGTGGGCGACCACTATGCCAACATAGCCGAGTCCTCCGAGGTGGACACATTCATTGAGACCTGGTACATACACGAAGAGTTCCGCAAGGGAACGCACATGAACAATGACATTGCCTTGGTTGTCCTGAAGACGCCTCTAAAGTTTAGTGACTACGTTCAACCGATTTGCCTGCCGGAGAAGAATTCGGAGCTGATGGAGAACCGCAACTGCACTATTTCTGGATGGGGTTCCATCAAGGCTGGAGTGTCTAGTAAGGATGTTCATTAATATTCAAAGGATTCTTTAATTGATCTTTATATTTATTTTCTCGTAGCTCCTGCCCAAGTGCTGGGTTCCGCTGAGCTGCCCATTTTGCCAGATCATGTCTGCAAACAATCGAATGTGTACGGCTCTGCCATGTCGGAAGGTGAGTGGAAATTAAACTACTCTGATTACTGAACCGTTTAATAGAGACACTCGCGTTAAGCGCGTAGAACCAGTTTGTTCAGGAATTAAACCCCCAATTTGTCCACTCAATTTTAGGCATGTTCTGCGCCGGCTCGATGGACGAGAGTGTGGACGCCTGTGAAGGTGACTCAGGTGGTCCGCTGGTCTGCTCCGATGACGGTTAGTCTTATATATAACTTAACTTGAGTTTACCTTGATATCTTGTAATTACTTTCCCATGTTTGTTCGCAGATGGCGAGACCTTGTACGGCCTGATATCGTGGGGTCAGCACTGCGGCTACAAGAACCGGCCAGGCGTCTACGTTCGGGTTAATCATTATATCGATTGGATCTATGAGAAAATCAATGAGAGCTTGCAGCGTTTCTAAACGAATTTTCTTTCCTAATTTTCTTCTCTTTACATGACTAATATTTTGTAAGAACTTTGTAGATGAATTTGCAATATAAATCAAAAGATTATTAAAAATTAAAAATGGTGAGTTTTTTATAGACTCGAAAAATTCCTCAGAGTGCTTTGAATATTTTTATGATGTTATGTTTAACTGGCAGAACTTATTTAGTGTTAATAATATTAAATAAGTTATTAGGTTTTTTATGACTCTATGGGAGCTTAAAAATAATTGGCTGTTCATATTCGTTTTGTGAAAGATTGAACTAATATGTCATCTCTATTTATAGTCTCTAAATATGTAGAAAGAGCTAAGGGAAAGGGATAGATAGAGAGAAATGAGGGAGTGAGGGATCTAGCTAGATTGCGAGAAAGAGACATAAAGAGATGGAGCAGAGCAGACAGAGAGATATAAGATATAAGAGAGAGAAATAAAGAGTGAAGGAGAAACACAGATAGATATATAAAAAGAAAGAGAGAGATAGGGAGAGAGAGAGGGAGTGAGGCAGAACAAGAGAAAGAGAGAGAGAGATTCGGAAATAGGAAGAGAGTGAGCGAGATAGAGAGAGAGAAAGTTACATATAGAGTGAGGGAGTAAGAAAAAGGGAGAGACCTATCGACAGAGCCAGAGATAGAGTAAGAAAGATAAAGTAAGAGAGAAAAAAAGGATAAAAAAGAGCTTTTTACTTAGAGAGAGAAAGACTACCTTTTTTTTACGAAGTTAAAATCCAAATGAAACGATATTTCTTACGGCATCATCAATACAATATAACTATATCTTACGTTACATATACATTTGCGTGTACTTTGCACAACTATTCGATTTCTCTCTTGCTCCTATGGCGAAAGACACAATTAACAGTCGGATTTTTATAAAATTAACTTTAAGTCATAGCATATTATTTGGCCAAACTTTGTATTCAATATTTGAATTAGAGTTTAAATTATTTGGTAAGCATTTTTAATGTTTTTAAAAAACTTAATACAAAAGAGTGTATATATGTATATTAAAAGTGATCATTTAAATTGAATTTAAATACATTGCGCGGACGAATAAATTCCAAAATAGTAAAAAAAAAAAATTTTTAAGTCAACTAGAGCTCTCTTAATTACATAAATTTACATGTAGCCATTAGTGACTGCCAGCCAGCACTCCACATTTATTTGCTCACACGAAAAGAGTGAATTAAATCCATAATCAATGCTAATAAGACGCACAACAACAATGAGAGCTTTAGCCGGCAGAACTCACAACAAACAACAACTTGGGACGACAATGATTTAATTCACAAGTCGGCAGTGCTCTTCCAGCGGCTCATCCCATTCAGAGAGCTGGGGATCCGACTCACTCGGTTCTCACCGAGCTGCCTCGTTCTGCTTTTTGGGCCATCATCAATTGCTGGTCACTCAATTGACACCGGACACCAGCGGGGTCAAAGGGGAGCAGCAGCCAGCCCCTACAACTGGGTTGCAAAAGGGGGCTGTTTTTACTCGCATTTTACTCGCATTCTCGTGTGTGTGTGTTGTGTGTATTGTGCGGGCGTTGCACGCGCGATTGGATGATCAGCCTGGAAAGCGCTACAATTAACTTAATTAATACAACAATTCGCCCCGAAATACACTGCGAAAATCAGCAGGAGTATATAAATTGTAGGAGAAATTGAGAAGGAATAAAGGGTAAATAGAGGTAATTTTTAAGGGATATTCAACTGAATAATAAATAAATAATGTATAACTTGCTATTAAATGCAACCAACATAAGTCTGCAACATTGTTTGGCTGCAAGACAAAAGCAACATCAAATACTTAGAATTAAGTGTTGCGGAGATCCTCAAATACCTAGAATTAAGTGTTGCGAAGATCAACTATAAAAGGGACACATTGAAATGTATTTAGTTTAGTTCGCGTAAAACAACCTTTGTGAATAGTAGATGTGCTGTGCCAAATGAAAGAAAAGACTCATTAAATATAATTATAAACTATAAGTGCATATGTGTTGTTAATAAGGAGGGTGGTTTTTGCCAACACTTGCAATATTAAATAAATAAACTTTTTAATTATACTTATTTTATTTATAACATACATAATATACAAGCTACTTATTTTCAAAATAAAATATTTATTGACAATATTATGGTTATCATCATGATCACTTTGAATTCCTTTAATTAAAATATTTATTAATAACATATATTCAAAACCTTAGTAGCTTAGCAATTGTTTCAAAATTAAGAATTATAATTATATTCTATTTAAATACTTTACTTCTTTTTGGTTTAAATATTACTACAAAACTTACAATACTTAAAGTTAAGTATAGCATTTAAATGCTTAATATTTGGAAACACTAATTCTTTCCATTTTAATTAGAGGATTCAGAATAAAATTTAAAAATATATAAGCTTATATTTTGAATTTGTTGAAAATTCATCATTCTTCCCTTTAAATTAAATATAAGTAGTAGGACTTACACAGAATCTATTTTCAAATCAAGTTATTTAAACTCTCTGATACATGCAGCTATGATAAGCTTTTGTTTATTTTGTTTTGGGATGACCTAATGCGCTAAATATAAATATTAAATCACAACCATGATTTGTTTATTGAAATACAGGTTTTCGATTTCTTGTTTTTAGTGCAAAGCATGCTTAAAAATTATAACTTATTTAAAACTTATTTGTATCAAGTTCCTTTTCTCCCTGTGTGCTCTGAGTTTGCCTCAGTGGTTCTCTGTTCACTTTTTTTACTTTTCACTTTGGCGTTTTATGAGCGAAAGAGTAAACTCGGGCGGTTCCTCGCCTATCTCGCTCCCATCTCATCTCGCCGAGTGCGATCGCGGGACTGAGTTAGACTCGGAACGTTGGGATTCGTTGTTAGTTGATCGTGAGATTTCATCCGGAACAGATCGCTTGTCAGTGTCTCAGCAAGAACAGAATCTCCCGAAATGTGCAGCAAGTCCTTGGCCATCTTTGCCCTCTTTTGGGGCCTCATTGCCGGGTCCGCAGTGGAGCAGTATGGAAACTACGGAAGCCCCTCGTCGATTTCCACCACGCAGAGGAGCAACTCGGAGCTGCGTTGCATGAATATCAATCCCCAGAACTCGGTGGATCTGGATCAGGTGAGAGATCAGATCGGACCCAGAGTCAAGGCTTATCAGTTTCCTGCAGGCCTTCTCTAAATTCTTCAAAAGACTAGCTTAAATTAAAAGAAGAGTCTAATGCAATTAGGGCTGATTTGTTCTAATTAACCCTTTGCGCCCAGAGTGCGCCCAATGTCAATGCTGTAAACGACAGCCACCCAGCCCTGCTGCGGCTCTTTATTATTATTTTTTCCCATTTAATTGAACGCACAGCGAGTGGCATGCAAATCGCACAAATGACCCCCATTCGCTTCTACATATGAGTGTGTAATAATGACCAGCCTCCCGTCCTCCTCCAACCATCCAACCATCCATCCATCCATCCATCCGTATAGATAATGGGTCTCTGGTACGGCAGCGAGATTATTGTGCACAGCCAAGACTTTCCCGGTATCTACGAGTACGATTCCTGTGTGATTATCCATCTGGCCGATGTCACCGAGCAGGTGAGTTTAAGAAAACCCTTCGAGGTTCCTTGAAGTTTCTTTAACTCCCAGTAATCCCCAAACTCTAAACTCCGATGAATAGGTTCGGCTCACCCAAGCCACTCGCGGCTATGGCGGCTATGGCGGAAATCAGGACTACCACCGGAACCAGAACAACTATGGACGCACTACCACCACGCCTTCGCCCGCGTATCTGGACAGCGATGAGTACCACACCAGATATAACCAGGGACAGCAGAAGTACCTCCGTTTGGTGTGGAGCGAACGGGACAACAACCTGGAGTACACCTTCAACTACACAACGAGTGCCCCCGGACAGTGGTCCAACATCGGGGACCAGCGGGGCTCCCTGGTCTCCCTGAACTCCTATACCCAGTTCACCGGCACCGTCCAAGTGGTCAAGGCCGTCAACGATCACCTCGTCCTCACCTTCTGCGGCAACGATGTGAAGAGCTCCATATACACGGTGGTGCTGACCCGCAATCGCCTGGGACTCAGTTCAGATGTGAGTAGTATTCTTTATTTGTAAATATTTTGAGATGTTTTGGAAAAACATATAAATTGTTTTTTTGTTTTTTTACTATGACCTAGAGTCCCTCTAATTTATTCAGAGAAGTATTTATAAATTTGCTTCTTAAGAAATTTTGAAACTCAAAACTTTTATTTATATTTTTTATAAAAAAGAACTGAGTGTATTTGGTTTTAAATTAAATTATTAAGTTTAATTAATTATTAATTAAATTAAATCTCTAATATTATTCGATTTTTAAACTTACCGCTTTCGTTAATTGCGTTAAATTATTGTAGAGAGCTACATCTTATTAAACTAGAGTTAATTATAACGTTTAATTGTAGAATTCTGTCTTGTGAGAGAAAGATTCTTATCCAAGGGAATACAAACCATTGTCTGCTGCATTTTAATAGATTTTTGTTGTTGTTGTTGTCAGAAAATTAAGTGCATTTTAATATACTTAAAGAAGAATATTTTTTAGCATTTATTTGGTATTTATAAAATAAATGCAATTTTCCCCTATTTATGCCTAAATTTATACCCTTGCAGGGTATTACAATTTCAGTCAGAAGTTGGCAACGCAGTAAGGGAGACATTTTCGACCCAATAAAGTATATATATTCTTGATCAGCATTAATAGCCAAGTCGATCTAGCCATGTCAGCATGTCCGTCTGTCCGTCTGTCTGTTTCTACGCAAACTAGTCCCTCAGTTTTTAAGCTATCTAAATGAAACTTTGCAGATAGTCTTCTATATGCTCTCACTACTATATAAGTCGGAACAGGCCGGATCGAACGACTATATCATATATATATAACTGCCATAGGAACGATCGGTAAATTTTCAGAAAAAAATTATAACTTGGCCAATTTTCAACATATTTTCATATTATTTGAGAAATGGTTATTTTATATTATTCTACAATTACGGTTTTAGTTTGATCAAAATCTGACTACTATGTATATCATATAGCTGCCATAGGAATGTTGGGGAAGTATTACGTATACGTAATGTTAACCCGAATTTTTAAATGAATAAATATTGTATACAATTTCTGTTACTTTACATTTGATAAAATTTTATTATTTAATGTTAATCCAATTGTAAGCTGCCAGGGTATACAAACTTAGGCGTGCCGAAGTTAGCTTTCTTTCTTGTTTTGTTATAAGAAAGGTTACGGAAAGCAAAGCTATCAATACAAAGAGTGCATTTATTTCAATGAACTACATCTTTCTAGAAATCTTAATCAGTAGATCGTTTACATTTTAATTTATGTTTTAATGGAAATGCATTCACAAAAAGGGGAAAGCTTAATTTGAATATAAATGTTCTGAATATTTAACCTTACATATATAATTTCTTAACTTTGTAGACTTTCGGTCAATTAAAAATGACTTAAATATATACATTAATTAAATTTTGTTACACTTTAATTACAATTCTTAATACTTACCTTTAAGATGATTAATTCAAACCCCAGTTTTTGGAAAACCATTTAATTGCATGATGAACTAATTCCTTGAAATAGGTTTCAGTGTTTTCCCTAAGCTATAAATTCCACTTAAACAAGTTCCTTTATATCTTATACCTTACTGAAAACAGTTTGTGACGATTAATTAGCTAATAACATTTCACACTATTAGTTCCCCTGCGTAAACAGCTAGTTGTTATTATTAATTTGCTTGTAAATACAAGGTCACGAGAGGTGGCTGGGTAGTCAGTTAAAAACAAAATGCTACGCAAATCAGTGCATTTATTTTCATTTATTTGACTCACCATTTTTCTGTGAATATTTACTTTGTTTACGCCTTTCCCTATTTTCTTTCCCCAGGAGCTGCGCAGCATCAGGAATCTGCTTTCCCGCCGCGGCCTCTACACGGAGACCATTCGCAAGGTCTGCAACGGATGTGGGCGGCTGGGCGGCAGCCTCTTCGCCCTTTTCGGCCTGCTGCTAGCTGGACGCTTCTTCTGGGGGCGTGGCCAGTGATCGAAGATCGCTCTCTCCAGGCAGCAGCGGTTTCAATGAGTCCAGCCATACTACGTTAATTTATGTCTAAACTACTTAAGCAATACAGAGAAAGAGGGAGATGCGAGATGCACTCCCCGAAAAAGTAACCAAATCGAGCTGTACTCGCAGTGCTTCCGCTTTTAATTGCTTGTCTCGTCAATTAAACCCAATTACCGAGGAGACGGGGACGAGACTTAAGTGGGCATTAGCCGGTTGACTAGTTGTAGGCGTTAAGTGTTTAATTAATTCTTAATTCAATTAGCGGGGATCTCAACCCGGCGTCTGGAATTTTTAGGTATTACTAATTCACCGGAACTAATTCAGAGGGGGAACCTATATTTTCTACCCTAAGCCACAAGCCCCAAAAGTAGGCAACACCTGGAGATTGCCAAAAAATGAGTACACATACATTGCTCATACGCCGCGTTGACACAGTCACACACAAAAGCCAATGCCAATGTCGCTGATTACGTTGTTAACATGCCTCGGTTTTTATTACACTATCAAACAGATGTCCCTTATCAGGCCTAGGCAACAGCTCCCCTAGTTTATAATGGATTATAGCCTGGTTGACGGGACCCCCAGCAAGCGTGGCTATCATAAACAGTCAATAGCCATATGTATTTTGTTCCAAATTCACGCGATATTAGCTCTCAAAGTTCACAAGTCTGGCGAGTGCTCTGTTTTGGCTCTTAATTTGTTCCTCTTTGTTGATAAGCTATCAGCTTTGAGAAAGCCTAAGCAGTCTACAGTCTACACTGGAGGCACTGGTAAAAAAGAACACAATCTCTCTTCGCTGTGTTTGTGGAAAAGTTTCGACCACAAAAATATTCCCAATGATTCCGGTGATTAATGTCCCTTCGCATGACGAAACCCATTGCATTCGAGCACCAACTGACAACGTGCCAGGGAGGAGATAAGGGCCAGATCGGTCAGATTATGCATCTTGCCCCCTCTGAGTCTGACTCGCACTTGAACTTGAAGTGCGGTCATCATCGGTCTTTGTTGTTGTTATTGCTTCTGCCATTGTTATTGTTGACTTTTCGATTTTTCGCCCGCACACTTTCTGCCGGATTTTACAACGCCCGATTGCAGTCATAGAGACGGGACGGTTTTGTTTTGAAAATAATAATAACAATAATTCACCAGCCGCACGCCGCCTCGCCGCCTGATAAGAGGAAAGCACACGTAGAGTGCTCATGATAGTAAGTATTACAGAAGAACGCAGCATATATACACATATCTTAGAGTCGCGGGTCCAAACCAATATGCACAATCAGCTGGCGGGCAGGATGTGTCTAAGTAGACTGATCTGACCTCAGTCGATGCCATGAGCCAGCGGAATTCGTCACGAAAATGTGCCACTTACAGTCGAACATCTCTAAGCCGAACATGACCTACAACAAACGATTTTCCTCTTCGCCTCGGAGGGGGATTCTCAGACAAACGGCAAACACTTGTCAAGTCTGTCTATCTGAAGTTTATTATCTTCCACGACTACGGTTAGCCATGGTTACGGATACCCAAGTGCAGGTTTACATAAGTTTCGGGGACTCTATCTAGGCTTGATTATTTTAACCAAGTCTCAAGTTTTATTTACCATTCACTGGAAAAGAGACTTGAAATTTAGAACCTCTGGGAAATATCTTAAGAAAATATATTGATTAGAGTATATATCAAAAAGTTGTTGATTTGTTTAATGAATTTTGAGCTTAAGGTTTTTATGAAACTTTTTAAAGTCAAACTTATTAGATATAATTCTAAATGAATCAGACTTATAAATTCTTAATCACAAGGACTTCAACCTTACATGGAATCTGCTTTAAGAATTAAGTAGGAAAATGTAGAAGTAGATAATAAATTAAGTATTATTGTGACTGAAAATTCTTAAATTTTCTTTTATTCATACATCATATATTTATAGTATATGTATAGTGTAAGGTATTCTTTCCCTCTAAGTTCCCCCTGATAACCCAAGCCTAGTCGCTGTCCCAGTAAATAGGTTAGAGTGGCATAATTAGGTCAGTTCGAGTCGCAGATGCTCGACTGTACATACTTTTAATGACGATTTACGTCATCGCCTGAGGGGTATTTGTACAATTGTGCAATATTCGCACAGCTGTGGAGATCAGCCTTTGGACTTTGGCCAGCACATCGGAAGTGCATTTCGCCTCCTTTTTTGGTTACGGATACCCCTCATAGAGTCTAGACAGCCGTAAACAAGTCCATTTGCCAAATGCCAACAAACTTTGGCCAGAAAATGCGTCGCATTTCCCTTCGTTGCAGTTGCATCGCCTGAAAAAAGAAACACTAAACACAATAACCTGGTCATAAGCTAATCAATTAGCAACCCTTTGAGCACCGCCAACCATCATCCGAACGCCTGATAAGCTCCGAACTACTACTCAAAAGATAGTGCCGTGTCCAGAGATAAGGCATCGCCATGTCGCCATGCGCCGGCGGCTATAAATACCGGATCCGGAGCGAGCTGGGGCCACAGAAACGAATCGTGCGCGCCCATGAGTTGAACCAGCGAGACACCGGACAGAACACTCCACAAATCCCAGCCCCAGAGCAACCCAACTGTGATAAATAAAAGCAAGAACAAAAACCAAACTCTCAAGATGTCTGCTGCCAATAAAGTGAACCACTTGGTGGGCGCCACCACCCGCTACATTGCCGGCCGAAATGCCGTCCAGACGGTCTACTGGAGGACCTCCGCTGGACCCAATCCCCGGATGGTGAAGACGAACAAATTCTGCGAGTTCGACCGCAGCCAGAAGGCGCCCCAGAGTGTCCGGCTGCAGAAGTACAACCGCAGCTTTCTCCGGGATTGAGCAGAGATCCAGAGAACTCCAGATCCGCCCCAATGACATGTTCCTAATGTAGTCTTCCACTTTTTTTGCGTGCACTTTGTATTTATTGTGTATAGTATTTTGTAAGGCGATATATGTAGGGTTAATCGAATCCAAAACGAAGCCAGCGCTACGATCTGTCATGTACCTTGACATTAAAAATAATAACCAATAACAAAGATTACAAAAAATAAATGCAAATGCTTTCTAGCGCGTAGTATTTACACGAACATATTGCGTCGTTTTTCTGCGTCATTTGGTCATTAAATCAAATGGGCAATGACATCAATCGATCAGCAATAGATCAGCAATCGATGAAGAAAACACCACGCCTTCGTAATATTCGGTTTATTCCTTTTTTAATATTTTATTTATTTAGTTTTATACTTTTATTACATACATTGAGTTCTCGTATATATATAATTCTTGGGTTTTTTGTTTATGCTTTACTTTCTTTGTATGTATTTATTTTATATATAATTTTTCATTTAGTTTTATAATTTCGTTTCTTTAGATATCGTTCTTACTTATTTGTTATAGTATATTCTCGCGTTTTTTTTTTTTGTGTTTTTTGTTTAGTTTAATTTAATTTAATTTGCTTTGTGGGTGAAATATGTTGACGTTAAATTTTTGGTTTTCTTTTCGCTTTTTTGTGTTTAATTTTAATTTTTCTTCACTGTCGTTATGTTTATCGGGTTGTTCTTTACTTAAAATTACAGCCTTTATAAATAATTATTTTTTTATGCTAATTATCGTTTTTTCTCTGGTTTTCCTTTCCGTTTGCTCGAATTTTGTGTTCTCTTATATGTTTTGCTTTATACTTTTTATTTCGCTTGCCGTTGTACTACGTATTCATTTTTCTTTCGTTATAATTTTACTAAATATATATAGAGACTTTCCGCATCGTACTTTGATGGATCTGAATAATTTGCACACATGTATGTATATAATATATATATGTATATATATAATATAATTGTTATCTAAATATATACTCATATAGACCTCATATATATTTACTCATATTTGACAATTTCAGTTGGGCTTAGTGTCTGGCTTTGCTCTTGTAGTGTAGTGTAGTTCTGGTTTCGATCTCTTTTTATTTTTTGTTGTATTTTTTGCACACGGAAGATTTACACACATGAATAAAAACCGAAAAATACACACAAAACTTGTGCATTTCCTTAGCTAGCTTTGGTTTCCGTTTTGATACTTTCTTTTGGAATATGTCGTGTTATTTCCTTTATTTATATGACCTCCCGTTTTTACTTGTTGCTTTTTGCCTAACTCAATTCACATCAAAACAGTTTTCGTTTGGTTTATCTCAAAAGAGAAAAATATATATTAATTATTATCTTTTGTATTTTACCATTGTTTTTATTACTTTTATTCTCCGTTTCTGGTATTTGTTTTTGATTAAAAAATATTGCAGCTCAAAATTGTAATACTTTGGTTTTCCAAGTTGAATTAAATTACTTTACTTATGTCCCCTCTAAAGCATAGAAGAACACAGTAGAGATCAGTTGGGTTTTTCTCTATAATCGTCCCCCTGCTACCGCTACGCCTACGTCTACCTCTTGATCTAATTTCCCTCTCTTTATTTTATATGGCGCCCTCTCAAAACTCCTATCTCCTATCTCCTAGCTCCTATCTCCTGGCTGATATCATTTCTTTAGTGGGCTGTAATTCCATCGTTTCCGGTTGCGGATCCCAGTTCCGTTTCCGTTTCCGGCTCTCTGTGTCTGTGTGTTTGTGTGTCGTCTGCATTACGTATTTCCTTGACTCTACTTTATGCTGCTCAGTATATAGTATATGTATATATAGACTCTTATGTATGGTAAATTGTTTTTACTAGAAATGTTGTTTTCTTTTACGGAAGAATTTGGATACATTTTCTTAGTTCTTTTTCGTGTTTTTAGTTTTTTTCCACTTGAGTTTAGCTAAAAGTATAATTTTTTCTAGTACTTTACTCGTTACTCTTCAGCTAATCTTGCTATGTATTTCTCTTTTGTTTCATTTTGGGCGCTTTAATTGGCTTAACATAGGTGTATCGGTGATCGGTATCGGTATCGGTATCGGTATTCAGTATTCGGTAAGTGTTTAGATCGCGGCCTCACTTTACTCTCCTCTAGATGAGTATTATCCTGCTTCCCTATCTCGGCTTCAGCACAGTTTCTCACAATGTGCAGCTTGCACTTCGATTTAATTATTTATTATTCTGATTTATCCTACACATGTACAAATGTGTGTGTATATATTTTGCAACAGAATTTCGGCTTTCTGGGGAAGGCAGGGTGGCAAGGATAATGGATTCTTGTCAACTCAAATGGAATATGGAATATGGAACGGGCTTAATGGACAGTTTTGTCAGCAGAAGGCAGTAAACGAAATTCTGTGCAAATATCTGACGAAACAAGGTCGACTAATGATTCGAAAATTAAACCAAGAAAATTGCATTTAAAATTTTACAATTTCCTTATCGTTCCGGTTGGTAAATTCTTCAGTTTGTGTGTGTTAATGGTGTGTGTACTCGTGACTAAAAATACTCAACAATTTCGTTTACATGAAACCATTTTAGCTACAATTTATATATGGTTGTATATATGGTTAAATATTTCCTACACATTTCGCTTTCAACATTGTTAGAAAAACCATCTTGTTTTAGTTCGTTTTAGTTGTTGTTTGCTTTTCACCATTTGCCATGTTTTTATTAGCCTCTCGCTCTAGAAATTGCTCTGTATATATCGCGATATATCGTAATTAGAAATCGTTAATCGAAAAGATACTTTTGCTGACAACAATGATCCGAAAACAGATTTGGTGGCGGGTTAATGGTGACCTCGGCCGAACTAAGGACCTAATAATGGATCGCTAAGGGACTTATGGCCCACTCTACACGCAGCAGCGGCTATGTAATGCACCTAGGTGTGTGTGTCAGGGCTGCCCCTCGATTAATCGATTAATCTAAAAGAGTTCGTTGCACGTTTATTGTATTCTTAGGCTCGTCCTCCTCCAAGCTCCCGCCTGCTATCGCCTTCCGGAATAAGGATCTCTTTACAATTAATACCTGGCTGAATCGATCCCAGAAAGCATTTATATTTCGTGTCTCTGCTGGAGGATACAATGGGGACTTTTCAATCTTCTCTATACAATATTCATCACATTTTCATCTTGTGGGGATTTCTGCCTAGTTTTCTGGTTGCTAATTAATTTATTTATATTATTGCTGCGCCGCTTCATATTCGTTTAGTTACTAATGTAAGTACAATATCATAAAAATAAAAATAACACTGTATATTTTGTTATTTACCGTTATTAATTTCATTTCGCTCCGTTTTAATTGTTCATAAATTATGCCTTTGTATTTTCGGTTTAGTTTTACGCTCGGGTTTCTTTTTCTTTCTTTTTGCTTTTTATTGTAAATATAAATATATATAATATATATCTCAGGTTTTCCGTTTATTAAGTACAATATAATATAACCATGTACAAAGCGGCGCCCCTCACACAGTTCCCTCCACGATTCCGAAGCCCCGAGTCCTGCAAATCCTTGCCTTGACCTCCGACCCTGCCGCGTGTGTGTGGCATTTTGAAAAATTCGTAAACGGTTAGTACACTTTTAATATTCTTAGTTATTTTTTAGCGTCAGTCTTGTGTAAATTAAATTTTACTTCAAAAAACGTTTTAACGCGCACACACACACAGTGGGCAGTGCGGGGCGCACAGTGGGCCTGACGGCTGGCTGGGCTGGGGTTCTTCTGCTCTGCCTGCACTCCGCCTTCGCCGCTGCTCTCTCGGGCCGCTTCTCGTTATAAAAAATTGCTGCTCGGCTTTACATATACATATATATTTATATATATATATTTAATAAAATGTATATAATATATATGCGTGTATACACATATAGGTTTATTCAATTCACACGTAGACGTTTGTTAAAAAATGCATTTTCTTATGTAAAAATGTTCTGCCATTCCAATTACTTTACCTTCAGACCCCTCCCTCGTAAATATTATAATTTTTGGTATCTGATTACTGTTGTTGAGACGCCATCGAGAGATATATTGTTCTTGTACATTTTATATATATATGTATGTCTGTATGCTTATCATGTCGTCTAAGTGTATGTAGCTGTATGCCTCTGTTCTTTAAGATTATAATTACTCGTACTCGGGAAGATTAAGTTTACACACGGTAGTGAGAGAGAGATAGGAGCGAGCTTAGCAAATCATTTGTAATTGAACTACATTTAGAGTTTAGACAAGTTTAGTCCTAATAAATTGCCGCGCTTTTTGTCATCGACCTTTGAGATTAGAGCTAATTTGACACAACCGTTTAATTCAACTATTTTATTCATATCTTAACGATTCGCGCTTTTTGCTACTTGATTTTAGCCTTCTTAGTCGTCATATGCTACTGAAAGATTCGTTGCTTTGTGTTTCGCAGCACCTGGAAAGTATGCTACACTTGATCAGGAAGAACTGAAAAATAAGGCTGAGGAAACTGAACGAGAAAACCAAATGATAAACCAGGGTTCCGTCTTTGTTTCGGGCTCGTTATTTTTTATTAGCTTGCAAGGCTGGACATGAACATGATAGATTTGGAAAAGAAGTTAACAGGTCACAGATTTGGCAAACGAGATTCGAAAATCGCGAACTAACACAGATACCAAAATGGAAATCGCACAAAATTTAGAAAAGTCAAGGGTCGATTGGACAGCGATCAACGATCGACGATCAACGATTAACAACCTGCAATCAACGATCGAAGATTAATAATCAAAGATGAAGGACCAAAGGTCAACAGTCAAAGATCAACGATCGAAGATCAACAACCAGGGATCTAGGACCATGGATCAACAGTGAAGGATCATAGATCAACGATCAAATGTACCATGAATCGGAGCTCCTCCCTCGTCAAGTGGTAAGAGTTGAACCCGAAACGAATGCTAATGTTATCGCTGGGAGGCAGTGTCTTCGCTCGAGGGCCAGGCATTTCCAGGTCGGGCGACAGCAAGGACACTATATTCGGGTCTTTGGTGGTGGTGTGATCACAATGGAAATTTTGAAGAAGTTGGGATATGCTTCGGTTGCTTCGAATTGAACTCGGGGTGGTATTCGGTATGTGGTCACATATATATATTCTCTGTGCGGGGAAACGAAGTTGTTGAGATTGAGTTTTGTGCCCGCTTCATCTTCTGATCCTGAGTCCCGTGTCCCCGTCTGGCCTGGCCCGGCCGCTCCTCTCCTCCTGCCGTCGTCGCACGCGCACTCTCGCTGCCACGCACCCTTTGCTGTCCAAAAATGTAGTACCAGTAGTAGTAGTAACTTGCGAAAGTAACGAAAACATAAACGAAAACAAACAAAATCAACAATTTGAACGAAGAAACACGATTAACCGAAGAATCCCCGCTGGGGTCCTGAGCTTTTCTTGTTGTAGGTGGTCCTGGTGGTGGTGTCTTGATGGAAATGAAAATATCAAAAAACGCAAAACGATTAACAAAGAGTATAGTGTGTGGCATCGCCATCGTCCACGTTCTATCGATGTTATGGCAGCTCTTCATGTTCGTATACAACTCCTCTCTATCCATCCATCCAGTACTAAATCTGAATCTGCGGTTTTTCCACAAAACTTGGCCCGACCTTCCTGTGTTCTACTTTTCTATTCTGGATCTAAATCCCCCTCCCACCCCTGCGGCTGCTCCTCGCATAGCTTAGCCAGGATTTGTTACTGGTTATAGTCGGGGCAGACTGCCGTTCGCATCCTCGTACTCCGTCCAGGAATTCGTTGGCGACTGGTGTGAGTTCGTCGATGGCAAGTGATGGTGATGCAACATTGGCGAGTGGTTTTCTGTACAAAAAATATATTAAAATAGGAAATCCAGAGTGTGTGGGGACGATGCCAAAAAATAACCAACTAAAAAGTCAAATAAAAGCGAACCAAGTGTTTTTATACTTTTGCATCTTGTTTTTTTGTGTTTTGCATTTTGCTAAAATTATTAAGTAGCTGTTGCTTTATTGTTATTGCTATTTATGCGTTCTTTTCTGCTTCTCATTGCTCACCTCTATATATATTAATAGGTAGTACAGTGTGTGTGGGGTGTGTGTACGTGGTTAAATATGTTTCGTTTTTGTTTACTTCTTGTGATGATCATGGGACACTATCTTCATAATATGCATGCATATATATGTAATTTTACACAACGCGAGGGCGTCTCCCCTCGCCCGCCTCTTGTATATATTTATGTAATTGCTGAATTCATTTAGGTAGGTAGGTACTTAGTCTAAAAACATTTGTGCTCGTAGTTGAGCTGCACTTAATCAGTTGATGTTCCTTCATTAAAATATATATTATTCTTTGCGCTATGATATATATGTATTGTATATATATAATTTTCACTTCGCCTCGCTTCCTCGCTCTTTACCTTCGTCTAATTGCTATTTCCTCTTGTTGGTTTGTTTTGTTACTTGCCATTTGTTCATTTAATATATGTATATATAATATAAATATTCACTATATATAAACTAAATAGATTTTACGATGGGACAATCTGCTCTCTGCTCTCTGCTGTTCAGTAAAAACTTAAGAACTCGCGCTCTCGCCGTACAATAAATTGAGTTTACAAACATTTTACACTCGTCTCGTTTCGTTTTGTTTGTTTGTCAGCAAAAATGTTCATTCATTCTTTAATTAATTAATCGTTATGGTTTAATTATGCCTTGGCATTATCTTCATAATGTATATATATGTATATATCTGTATAATATATTTAATATTGTTTTAAACCTAAACAATTTATTTATGAATTTTCGCTTTTTCAAAATATCACGTATATACTTAAGTTACGCCTTGGATTTATTAGTTTATGATCTGATCTTTGTGTGGATTAGTCTGCGGAAGAATAAATTGCTGGGATGGCTGGAGAGAGATGGATCGATGGATGTCCTGGATATACGCATGAAAGAGCGATGAATCGAACTGAATTCAATTTCGAGAACTATTAATCACACTCCTCGTGTCTTCTCTCCCAGCAATTGTGGACTCTCGATGGAGTCCGAGTGCCCTTCAAACTAAATAAAATCCCTTTTGACTGACATACATGTAAGTACTCTCTCTTGGTTGGTGGTTTCTATGTTGCTTCTTCGACTTGATTTCAGTTTTCAGTTTTTAGTTTTTAACTAGAGCATGCCTTATTGAATTATTGCTTTTCATTTCATTACATTTTGTGTTGCTTCGTTTCAACAAAGAGTGATTACTAATTATTGTTACAATTCGATTTAAAAATGTATGATTTTTGTTTTCATTTCTTTTGTATTTAACTATTTAACAATTTAGTAAAAATTTGTCAACAAGTTTTACCCCGAAAAAAGAAAAACACATTTGCGGTGGCAGCACGCGGCGCTCGATTCTCGGACTTTTCCGGTTCTTTTCAGTGAGTTGACCGCGGCGACGTCTGTTTTAGCAGGTATTTCTGAAACCTCTGGGTTGGTTTTATTACGATCGATATCGATGGCGAAATCTTCGCGAAAACAGTGGGCAAATAATTTCGTTTTTCTCGTTCAATAAGGCAATGTACGTTAATATATATATAAATATTTATTTCGAATTTTCCGCTAAGGTATTTCATTCAGCCAAATTATGCACCAATTATTTCTTCTCGTTTTGAATGGAATTCGCTCGCAGGTCCGCCGATTCCGAGAGCGCGCCCTGCCCCCGCAAATGTATCTTTAAATAATTTTGGTTAACACATCTTTCATCGCCTTTGCTTTTGGCTCTTGCCTTTTCTTTTCGTTTTTGATTAGTTTGATGCCATCATCATAACAATAGATACAACAGAATTTTAAGTATGTGTAGAGACAAAACAAAAATGATAAATCAACATTTTTGCAGAGCTCGCTTTTGCTTGGTTTTCCTTTCTCTTGTACATTAGTTTATTATAAATTGTTATATTATTTTCTTCGCACATATATATATATGTATATATATATTTAACTATATTCTTGTGTAACACACACCTATGAGTGTCTATGTATTGCTTGAGTTTATCTATTTTCCTTTTCGCTAGAGCTTTGAGTTTAGCTTTCCTTTAATAGTCTCTCTAATATATGTGTGTATGTTTTTCGCATTTGTTTTATTTTTAGCTAGCATATTTTGAATATCTTTATTGTAGTTTTTTTTGTGTTTTCTTTTTTATTTTTATGCTTAGTTCACTTTTTGCTTGGCTTATGTGGCTACCTTTCTTTTTTGTTGCTTTTAGTGTAAGTATTCTCGTTTAGACTAAAATTTCGTTTCAGTTTTCTTTTGCTTGGCTTACAAGTTAGTTTTTGTTTACTTGCCCTGCGAACTCGGTTCAGAGGGTCCAGGATTAATTCCAATCATATCCTTGACCTTCCGCTCGGGGTTCGTGGGTGTGCGTAGGTGTGGTGTGTGTGTTTGACTTTGTCGTCTTCTTATTTTTGTAGCTTTGTATCGCTGTATGTGTGTCAGAGTTACGAGTTACATTTACTTTACGCTTTATATTGTATTGTATATATGTATATAAATTAATTTACGCATAATATTATGTCTTTAATCTTCGATCGCTGCCCCATATAGTGTATGCAGTGTGTGTGTGTGTCTCAGTTATTTTCAATAGTATATTTAAGTATGTGTTGCTGCTGCACGGTGTGTGTATTACTTTTTATAGTTTAAATACGGATTTAGGTTCTGTCTTCTGCCATAAATATCAGCTGCCTTTCTGACTTTCCCTCTGCTCCCACACACACACACTTTCCATTCCCTCTGTGCGGTGTTTTTGTATCCTTATGGCTATAGCCCCCCTGATTCCACCCCTGCTGCTGCTGCTCCTGCACCTCCGCTAATTGCACATCATAAATGTTTCCTCGACCAAATGTTATCCCCGTCACTCACACAGGACACACACACACATTACCAGCAGCAGCCAGGATGGCTCCATCTTTAATAACATAAGCTGCTTACTTTACAGCAGTTTGCAATGGCTTTTAATGTGCCTGTGTGAGTGTCCTTCCTGCAGAGCTTCTACGATTTCCCTTTGACTAAACATTTCCGAAATTGCAGCTGTTCGTGTGTGTGTGTACGTTTTTATATATATAAATTCTATTTATGCTTTAGTTTACTTTTGTTGTAGCTGTTTGTTGTTGTTTTTGTTTTTGTTGTTGTGGCTTTTGTTGTTCTGGTTGCTGTAGTATTAGTAGGTAGCATCACTATTGTTGCTGTTGCTGCTGCATCCTCAAAGTTAACATGGATAAATTCCTACAAAATAATCGGAAAAATCGTTGGATATATATATATACACACACATATATATATTTAAGTTGTAGGTATTATTCATAGTTAAGCATATATGCGCTCTGTGCCGTCTACTACTACTATTTACAATCATTCTCTGCTATTTACAGCAAGCAAAACCGAACAGAAAATCGAAAGGAATCGAAGAATCGAAGGATAAAAAATTATAGTTGCATAATTTCCCTCGTGGCATTCAACTAATTTACATTACATGTTCGCAAATATATTTTTTTTTGCTCTACATAAGCAATCATATATGGTTGCGATGTGTGGCCAAAAACTAAAGCTCCAAACTTAGCATAAATTAAATTAAATCATAGGCATTAACATAATCGTAATAAACTAAAATTATAAGCTAGGAGAGTGCGGCTGCTGCTGCAGTTGTAGTTTCGATCAGAGTTGGAGGGGCATTTTATATAATATATCGTTTTGTAGTTGTTCTCGCATCTGCATCTGTCAGATTGTTGTTGTAGTTGTAGTAGCATTTACAGTTGTTGTAGTTGTTGTTGATGTAGTTTTATGGTTTATTATTCAGGGCAGCTCTCAACGAAAAATTGGCGACTACGAAAATTTGTTTATTTTATGTTTTTTGATTTAACCTATTTGGTGATGGTTGATTATTATTATTATTGTAGTTGTTGGTGGTTGGTTGGTTGGTTGGTGGTTGGTGGTGGTGGTGCGCCAAGAATAAAATGAAAGAAAAGAAAGCAAATACCGATAATGTGTAGGCTCTACGACAAACGACAAAAATACCAGCGAGAGAAACTAAATACTTTGAGGAGCTGGCTTAGCACAACTCACCTTGGTAATTCTGAGGCCAAATGGTGGGTACATTCTGCAAAAATAAATGAAATTATTTAAAATTAATTATTGATGTTTACTTATATAGAGTAGCTGTCATTTCAAACTCACCATTGGCACACTGTAGTACTGATAGAATGGCTGATATTGCATGGCTGATGGTGGGTAGATGGTGGGAACTCCAGCGGCTGTAAAGTCAGTAACTAGGTTTGGTTAATTGTTTCCCAATTGATGGTTGTTGTTGGTGGTGTTGGTGTTTTTTGTTGTTGTTTTTTGGTGTTGATGAAGTATACATTTTTTTTCGAATAGAAAGAGAGTAATGAAATACAAAGAAAAGAAAAACAAATGTCAATAAAACCAAGTGAAACTCAGATAAACGATGAAGACCCATTCAGCGCAAAGAGAGATATAAGTATATATAACTATATATATATATATATATATATATATGTATATATGGCAAGCGACTGTCTCACCTGGCGGATAAACGGCGGCAGCGAACTGATCCATCGGTATGTTGCTAATCGGTGCCGGCGGCGTGGTGGTATAGTAGACGGCTCCGTTTGTGGCCACAATCGATTGCAGAGGATTGGGCTGTAAGAAGGAGGTATTTATTACATTTTGCATTGGAAATCGTTTTAAAACTTTATAGAATAAGAAAAATGTTTATGGAATCGATTGTAAATATCGAAATTATCGATAAGCTATGGAATCCGATTAGGTGCTTTAAATTACTTTATATTGTCAATTAAATTAGAGTAAGTAGCGCATTTTGACTATAGTTTCTGGATAATGAAGATCAATAAAGAAATGGCAAAATTATTGTGGTTAATAACACATTTTCATTTAACATCAAATTATCGTGGTGGCCCACAAACTAAGGACATCGATAATGCATTAATTTACTTTCAGCGATTAATTAAATAAACAATAAACAGTGCCTTTGCCCTGTATCACGATTATCGAATTTAAAGAAAGAATATCGATAATATCGATTAATTATGAAAATTTGTTCACTATAATTAAATCGACAATATACAGGTTAAAATTAGTTTTTACAATAATTGATTTTAGAAGTAAAGTTCAAGATCGAAAATAATATCGATATATTAGATAATTTTACTGAATATAATTTAAAAAAAATAATCAGCGCAAAGCCAGAATTTAAAATGATCAATTTAATGTTTTCAAGAAGATCGATAACAATATCGATTAATTAGATATTTATATTAACTACAAATTACAAATTAAATACAAACAAGGTAAGAGTATTTTCATGAAGTCAAGATAGTAATCGAAATTATCTGTATTCACTGTCGATGTTTGTTTCTGTCATTATCACTCACCTGTTTTTTAATGGCCGGTGCAATGTTCAGTTTGCGATCGCGCAGTACCACGCACTCGCCCTGTTTCCGATGACCAGCGACAGCAACGGAAGATAGATAGAGGGAGAAAGCATAAATGGGGAGCATTAATATCGATATTTTGCATTATCAACACACAAGCCGAACGAAGAAATTCAAATTCAAATCGAACGCAGCAGCATCAAAAATTCTCAAAAAATAGTTAAAAATTAATGCGCAACGCTTTGGTTTTATTTTGTGTCTTTTTATTATTATATATCTTCTGTTCAGATTTTGTTTTTTGCTTTTTATGGCACGGCCATGGCTAAGAGAGAGAGAGAAACACGTGCCAAGGCAAAATACCATTACCAAAGTTATATATTATATATATATGTGTGTGTTTATATTGTGGTGTGTGTGTTGAAATTAAGTAAGGTTTATTACAGAATGTCATGTACATATGTTGCATAAAAAGAGATCTGCTGTTTTTGCTGTGGGTTTTAATTTGGCTTCAAAAGCAATTTCAATCGCCAAACGTATTGTTCCTCTTTTTTTGTTTTTTATTTTGTTTAATTCATTTTCCATTTGCGCGGCACAAAAATCAACATGTTTATTTTAATCAACAAACAATAACACATAAAAATTCATTAACCAGAATAATAAACTCATTTAAATAAGTTTAATATAAAAGAAATTAACTGAAATGGCACAAAAGCATTTAAAGAACAAATTGAATTTGGAAAATAAAGCTCGCTTTGTCATGTCGTTTCTTCCCTCGCCTCGTGTGACAATAAAATCAATTTAAAACAATTATTCAAATGTAAAACCAATTAGAAAACTGTGAAATGTAACACCAACACCAAGGTAAATATATATCAAAATAATATTTGATCACGAAAACGATTAAGTATAAACAGGGGACAGGGGAGAGATTAACCCCAAACTCGGTCTAGAAAGTTTGCTAGTCCAAAGAGTCTTTTGATACACTCGAGGTAATCGCATTCTTTTTTTTTATATATTTTTGTGTCCATTAAAAATGCATTTAGCATCTCTTCGACCCTACAAATCAGCCAATTTACATTTAATACCTTATCCAGCCAAGGAACTACTACTGAGAGCCTGCCTCTCTGAAAGCCTGCCAGTTCATCTTTAATTGCCAATTAGCCCCGCCTGATACCCTTGTGATTTGCGCTTGAAATGCATGAAAAGGACACGGCTCCACAAAGAGATAAGCCTGGGCGACTCCTTCTAGGTAGGAGGCTAGGGATTGGGTACTAGGAACGGCGGGCGACCTCTCTTGGCAACGGTAATAACCATTAACCTAAGCAAATGTTTGCGGGAACTAACTGGAGGGAGAAGGGCAAAAAATGTGGAAAATGAAAATGAAAAGAAAAGCTTGGAGGCTTGAAGGCTTGGAAAACCTGAGCCGTCGCCGCTGTCGCCTTTGCCGCGCGTATCCTTTTCTGACCGCCGCTGGGCAAACATTCTTTTCATTTATGTTCGAGTTGGCCGCCCTCGAGCCATCGTCCTCGGCTAGCGACATAAGGATAAGGGCCATAACAAAGGGCCAACGGTTGAGAAAGTAAACTAAAGATGAAACGTATGGCAAGCAGGCAAGGAACCCTTGCCCCCTCTCCCGCCCTCAACCACTCTTCTTGTCTTGACTGAATTTAATTAAGAATCCTTTTGGTGGCTGGCTTTTACGGTGGCCTTTTGTTTCAGCCTCCCCGCACAAAAAGGACAACAACACACAGCCACCGCAGCTACTGCTGCCAGGTCCACTCTAAAATGATTTAAAATTGAATGAGAATGAGAATGAGCCTGCTTTCGTTTCCTCCTGGAGGGGAGTGGGTGTAGGCAAATCTCATACATTCGAAATGTGCGTTTCGAGTTTATTTTCGGGCACCAAATTTGCTCTAATCTAGATGTATTTTTATTTGTGTTGCGTAATTATGCATGTATGAGGTGACGATGGGATGGTTGTCGTCCGTGGGATGGGTGTCGGTATTGGGGATTGGGATTAGTTTTTGCCATCATAAAACATATACACAGAGATTAGTATTCGCAGGACGACGGGACTGATGTGAAATATATATATATGTGTGTATACATGAGGCTGCTGCGGCTTTTGATGAGTTCGTGGTCGAAAAACTCCCCAAACTAAATGCGAAACTCTTCTAAATGAAATTTAATTAGTGTAATGTGTGTCTCCCCATAGTTCTGGGTGTGTGTGTGTGTAAATTAAAACTTGGTTAAACGCTGCCAGGACTTGTCGTTGTTATATTGTTGTTGAGGCTGTGCCCATTTCAGCTTTTGCCTTTTGCATAGAGTGTGGTCGTTGTTATCCTTGTTCTGCCGCCGGGCATTATACTTGCTCGTCGTTCCTGCTGCTCTCCCTTTGCATTGCACAAGGACACTCGTGGCCCAGACTCTGCGAGCAAGTAGTGGAACAACAACGAGCAACGAGAACGACAACAATGCATATTAATGACGAGCGGCAAAAGTTTTTCACTTAATATGCCACCGAGCACAGGGCGGATGCTTCAGAGAATACATATACATATATATGCAGAGGGTAAAAAGTAAACGAGAATTTTCCCCTGAAATGGGTAAAAGTTGCATCACTTGGCGGCGGCGGCGGCGGCGGCTCCCATCCCGACATCCAGTGGTTATGCAATAATTATAATCAATTAGTATGCCAAAACGAAATATGGCAGACAAGTTCATTTTGTAATGAGCCACCTTGCGAGGGTAAGCTGTTTATGGACCGAACTGAACACCTAGCCCAGATCTTGACCCTAAATAGACGGGTTACCAGCTGCTATTACTACACAGGGAAAACAGTTTTCGGGGTAATAAGAGCCGAGATATGAATCAATGGACTTTAAGGCTATAATTCTCAATTGATACTAGCTGCTTCTTGGGGGCAGATTGCTAATGCTTGATAAGTCAGCTATAAGAACTAATGAAATGGTTAGAGATCTATTAACAAAACTTTGAAGTATAAAGTGGCTATAATTCTCAATTGTTTATAGCTGTTTCTTGTAAATAATATTTTTTCAAACTTGGTAAATCAGTAATAAGAACTAATGAAAAGGTTTGGGACCTCTAAGAGGGTAGTTTTACAAAATTTGACGCTATTAAATTGCAGAAGAATAATTTCACACTATAATTCTCAATTGATTCTGGCTCATTGTAATGGGGAACTGTAATTTCAAGGTTAGATTAATCAGTAATAGAAGCTGGACACAGTACTAACAAGCCTTTTTGCAAGTATTTTGCAGATGTCAGGGTAAAGTTGCACATTAATAATAATTTCGCATTTCTAACGCTATAATTCTCAACCGATTCTAGTGCTTCTTCTGTTAAAAACATCTGTAACACTAGGGTAATCATTATTTAAAACTGTCTACTTCCAACAGGGATTTTAAGGTAACTTAGGAAAGTATTTAGCATATGGCGATATAAAATCGAGCATTAATAATATTTTTGATTTTTAATGATATAATTCTCAACTGGTCTTCGGATTACTTTTGGAAAGTATTTAGCATAGGGTAACTAAATTGCACATTCCTAGTTCTTTTAAGAGAAACCTAATTTCTCTAAGCTAAAACATTTTTTTTCTAATTCGATTGACCTTTGTAAAATAAACTCATAATTATTTTCTCTGTGTACGTTTTTTCTCGAGGTGAGAGAGCGTGGGTCGCCCTGGGGAGCAGGTGATTGGACTGCCAACTTTGGATTTTAGAGAGAGACATACTATATTCCCCAGGAACTTTTACGCCGCACTTACTTTACTTGCTGGGTGGCTTCTTTTTGAATTATTGCATTTCGAATTGGATTATTATTTATTACTGCTGCTGCGCTGCTTCGTTAATCATATTCCGCAATCGGGAAAAATGTGCAATACACAATCGATTCGATCGAAAAATCAGCAAATTAGGCGAAACGGAAAAGATGTGCCAACAATGCAACTCGTACACGAAAACGGAAATCAAAATGGAACTCAAGACTGGATCAAACGAATTAAGGCAACAAGGCAACGCACTAAGGTATTGTCTATATATAGTCTAGTCTATATAAAGTCTATGGAGACCGAGCTCCGCAAACGGAGCCAAAAGAGCAAAGACGCTAATTGTTTAATTGATTGCATAAAATGAGCATTAAAAACGGTGCAACGAACTCAACATTGTTTGCATTTGCATTTGATTTTGGTTTTTATTTATATTTTGTTTTGTTTTTTGCTTAACGCTTAACGGGCAAACTTCGATATATCAATAGGTTGTGTGGTGTGTGTGTGTGTGTGGGATCAAAGAAATATGGAAAGTAATGCTGCCTACGCTGGGGATATATAGTATTTCAATGTGGTTTATATAACTGGGCGAGTGTGAGGTGTGTGGAAATGAGTGTGGTGTGTTTGTGGCAATGAAACGATATAAGGAACGCAACGGAATCGAATGTAACGTAACGTAATGGCAACGCAACGGAAATGTAACGTAACTCGGAAACGTAAACTCAACAAAAACGCAATAAGAAGAAATTTATAAAAGAACAAAGTGCCGTCCGTACCTAAGGCGGTACATCTGATCATCGTATATCATATTTTATATATATTATAGCGCTCAAAAGCGACTACATATCGTATGAGGTATATTCCCCCCGCGGGGAGTGTTGGTAGTAGTAGTACTTAGTAGTAGTATCAGTAGTAGTAGGAGGAACCGACGTCTCATAGTAGGTAGTACTTGTGTGTGATGGGTCAGGTAATGCCCTAAAAGATCGGAGCACAATTTATAGTTGTGTGTTGGATATACATGTGCTGCTGCAGAGTCTACTCTTCCGATAAGAGTTATATATTCTCTTGAAAATTTTAGGTTTGTTCGTTGTTGGCTGGCTTCATCGGTTCTCAAAATCATAATACTGACGCGGTTCTTAATTTTGTTTTAAACGTTCAACAGGCGACATTAGCAACAGGTCAAAGGACTGGTACTTACATCTGCTTGCAGTCTTTGCGCCTCCTGCTCCGTTTCGAATGTGACGAACCCGTAGCCCTTGCTCACGCCGGCACGGTCCACGATGATCTTGGTGCTCTTGACCGTGCCATAGGCGCTGAAGACGCGGGTCAGATCTGCCTCGGTGGTATCGCCACTAAGATAAAGAAGGAGATGCATTATATAGTAAATATAAAACAAAGTGCCAAAAAATTGCCTTTGTTATTTAAGAGCTTCTTGGAAATACTATAGGCCCCGCTGTAGGGCCCTGAATTTGTTATACCTTGACCTGTATTGGGAAATCAACACTCTCCGAAGGCGTTTTTCTGTGAACTCTAGGCTTTATATATGTAAATCCCTGCAGGGTATACAAATTCTTCTTAAACGACTGAAAACCTTGAAAATATACATTAAATTCCATTCCAGGACTATTTCTGTGAATCCTACGGCTGTTGTGAAGGCCTGGCATTGCAGAAACTTCTGCTTAAATGATGCAAAAGCTGTTACTAAATACTCATAGAAGATTAATTACATTAATGCACTGATAATCCTACTGCTGATTTCCCTACTAAAAACCTAGGAAATTTACCTGCAGTTAGGTTATTGCCACTTCCACCTTCACATTTAAAGAGCTACTCTTAAATCAAAGGCAATTTTTATGGTGTAAAAGACCCAAGGAAGGAGCTCTTCGACCCACTCACCTGATGCCGCCCACAAATATACGGTTGGGGATAAGTGTGCCGTATTTGGGCGCCGCCAGCGGCGCTTCCAACGCTCCAGCGGGCTGGGCCGCTGGAGGCGGCGCTGCCGCGATCTTGTGCATCTCTGCGGGTGTCGTCTCCAGACGAAAGTTGGCGGCTCCGAAGGGCAGAATCTTGAGGCTGTTACTGGAGACGGGGGTGCGCGCTGGCCAAAAAATGATGTTCGCTACTCGCTGGTCGCTGATAGCCACTCGCTGCTGGCTCCTCGTTGATCTCGTGGTAGTATCTTTTCCTTGCGGGTCAGTAACTGCGGCGTATCGGGTCTGGATCTGGATCGGAACGGATCGGATGGCTGGCTATTAGGCGGCTGAGGTTATAGAATCGGTTTCCACTGCTTTAGTTGTGGCACGCATTTATACAGTTATACGGTGCGCTCCTGGCTCGAGATCTGCAAGAGGCGATTTAGTTGAAATAGGAAATTAGTTGCGCTCATTAATAAGCCATTAAAATAATCAGCCACATGGCCAGCAAAACAAGAGAGGACGTCGACGAAGACGAACGTTTGAATCTCGGGGAAGGAAAAGAGAGAAAAACGCAAAGAATTGCCCCCTACATTTCGAAACAAATCTATTTCTGGCACAGCCGACATATGTCACACGAGGAAAACTCAACGCATACACACAGAAAACTAGCAGAGGTAGTCGGGCACCATGTGTGCACCATAAATTCACCTTCAGAAGCGGCGGCGAGACAACTAAATAGCACAGAGTTTAATTTTAAAAGCAGCAGCACACATAGCAGCAGCATCAGTAGCAGCAATATCGCAGCAACAGCACAGCCGCAGTACCAGCAACAATAAACTTGCCTTGTCAACAAGGCGGTTTGAAAGTCTTTTTTTGGGCCACACTAGGGGCAAGATGCGCAGGCACAGGAAAAAAATTATTACTATAATAATTGTTTCATCTATTTTTAATATAGATACTTGTAGCAATATTTTTGTGATAACTGCATTTAAATTAATTAAAATCAAGCTTTTTTGCTTACTGCTACTGATGGTGGTCCACATTTTTTGCGCTTATTGAATATTTAATTAAATTGCATTCCTTAAGCGAAGAAATATGTAATCAAGGCATTTAGGTTAAAGAGCGTTTGGTTTCCCCGCAGCAATATTTTGAATTTATTAAGAACTAAGCTTTTATTTTTAATAATTAACACAATTAAATACTACCCATTAGATGCTGGTAAGGCGAACTGATAAGTATTAATAAATAAGAAATGACTAAACCATAAAGCAATTTGTATACCCTGTGTTTTGATTAATGTGACAGTAGGATAATAAAAAATGAAAGATATTATATCGTATTAAATTATATAGACTATAAATGCGGGTGATTTTATATTAAATAAATTCTAAAAGAAAGGATTCGAATTTTAGAGCAGCATTAAGAGTTCCAAGCACGCAGAGGGATTCCTTACATAGGAACAATTACCTCTTGAGTTGCAATAGAATTTAAAAAGGAGTGTATCTGTTAAAGTTCCTGTCAAATTCAAATTAATCAAACCATTAAGTCCTTAAGAAACCTTTTTTTTTAACAAGTCTTTAAACTGAATTCTTGCTATTTTTGTATCCAGTTCATTTATTTTCAATGAAATCTAAGCTAGGACATCCCCATGACCCTTTAGTAGTAGGGCATCTTTTGTTAAATGCTTATTAATGTAAATAGTAATTTCCTACACATATTTTAGTAAAATATAAGGTTTTTTTACACACTTTATTTTATTTGTTTAATTTCAAACACCAGAAGGTATTTTGTGTAGCAAACCTTAGCAATTCAATATTGTGACATCTTCTTTGATTTCCCCTTCCAATTTCTTTCTCTGTGCCTCCCAAAACGTGTTCCTAAGCCTGCTTTTGTGCCCATTATTATGCCGATCAAGGAAAATTCAACATGCACTAATTTGAGTCGGAATACATTCGCAGCCTTCGTCAAACATTTTGATGTTTGTGATGGGGAGATGTGTGTTGTGTTAGATGATGTTTGCATGTTCTGGGCGTCGCATGTTTGCTGCTGCTGGCCACCGCCGGCACTTAACGATCCCACACACAATACATACTCGTAGGTGTTTGTGTTTGTGCACATATCCCTCGGAATCCGTATCTGAATCCGTATCATCGATGATGGGGCGACGCGCTCCATTGCCCGCTGCTGGTTGCTTATCATTTAGCATTTATCTGGCCCTGCCTCCCCGACAACTGTCCGGCAATGGACATGGATGTGTGTACGTGAACGTGTGCGATTGGCTCGCATAGCAATGGAAACATAATTAAATTTTCATTAACAATGAAAATGTCAAAATTGTTTGCGTTCCTCCGCCGAAGTTGTGCTATGCGAGGCATTTCAATTGTACGGAACGAGCGGGCCAGCGAGCGACCTGATCGATTTAAAGATACAAATACAGGGACGTGGGTCTGGCGGATGCATGTATGCGATATCTATTTAATGGACGGTGTGGGAAAGTTGTTGCCAACACGTGATTATGGCTCCATTTCGACCCATTTTCCGCTATCTCGGACAAATAAATTAACCGAATATAAGTGCTTGGTATAAATCAAGGCAATAAATTCACTCTTTCGGCCAAATTAAAGCAAAAACTATAAATAGGCACTGCCCGAAGAACAGATATATCTTCCGCTCATTAAAACGCGTCACATTTCTCCAAAATACAAAATAAAAATCACGCAAATTGGAATATTTTTAGATGCGAGAAAAACAACATCGTTTTCATCATTTACTCGAATGACGTTGGCATAAAAAGGAATATAAATACGAATATGCCCGGCAGATTTTCTATATCTGCCGACTGAAAATATATATATGTTTTTTCTTTTGCTTAATAGAAAATTGTGAAAAACTAAAAGCTTTGCCATCGCAGATTTTCTAGGCTCTCGAGCGGATGTGGTGGATGGCCGGCCAGCAGCATAAAGTGGGTGAGGCTAAAGCTGATTTGCCGATGGGCTAAGTGCCCCTGACATGATTCCTGAAAAGCCAGGGCGGGCGGAGAAGGAGGGCTGGCTATACAGTGGAAATGAGTGCTCATGATTTATGTTCGCCTCTTAATTATTTACAATATTATGAAATTATTTTTGAGAACTTTATTCCCGGGCATTAGCAAAATTGATGATGCCACACGGAGCATCCCAGCAGCTCCTCTACTCGTAGTAAAATGGCGACAAAGAGAGAATACCGAGCAGGTCGAGATGAATTATTAAAATGTTCATTACTCGGCCCTGGCAACTTGGCAACTCGGGCATCAGAGAGAACTACGGGAAATGCGGAAAAGCCACGGCAACACAGCAGCAACAGAGGTCAGCCGGAAAATCACAGAGTCAGCGCCAGAGTAAAAGCTAGTGTTCCGGGGCGATATCAATGGAATTTAATCAACAGCAGCAGCAGCAGCAGCAGTAGCAGTAGCAGTAGTCAGCTCAAAAACTCCCACACACAATAACCCGGCATTACTATGGGTACACCCCCTTACACCACCCCCAGCAACTGTCAGTCAGTCATTCCGTCACTCAGCCATTTTGAGGTGCTCGTTCTCGTACTCAACAATATTGCAAAATTCCACGTGCGAAAATTGCGCGAGTAATGCCAGTGGAAACGGAGAACTGGCAGGGAATTTTATATTCGCCAAAAGAGGGTAAAGAGTTGATGCCAGAGTTACGACTATGCAATTGCTCACTGATATCATCCAAACTGGTGTAAATATCTCGGTATCTGTAGCCCGCATCCATATCTATATCTGTGTCCAGGGGAAACGGCAAACAATGAAACATCCAAAGAATTTAATATCCCCCGGAGGATATAGTGGATGCGTGTATAATTGCAAAATGTTTTAGCCACAGGGTTGGATGGTGGCAAATAAACCACAAATATGGCAGTGAGTTGCCCAGTAAACGGATAACGGTGTGCTTTGATGAATAAATGATGGAATAAATTATAGGGGGAATATGGAGCTAGAAATATGGGTAGTGTGCCTTTTAAACTGAATTTATTCTGCTTGATATACATTAGTTTTTAACCCAAATATACAAAGGAAATGTCAATGAATACAAGATAAAAATAAATGAATACCTAATTATATTTAATGCCAAATGGCAGAGGAATAACCCACGAAAGTTCCCACAACCGAATAGTGAGTGATTCATTGTTTCACGTGTGTAATTGACAAATAATCCCCCAATTCGTTTACAATTTGCAGTTCTACACATCCGATATCGTTGGCATTAAAAAAACATTCGGGATTTTTTCACTCTCATGTCCATTTTTGGCACATTTCGAGCGTAACTTGGGCAATTAGGGCAATGCAATTAGTGAGCGCCAAACTATTGAATAACCAGACGCTTCAAGTCTGGAAAAGTCCGTGGAAAACTGGGGTAGGGGGGAGTAAAAGGGCTGAAGGGTGGGCGTGCAGCAGTTGCCGAAGAGAGTGCAAGTTTGACCTATAAAATGGCAACGTGGGCGCGCTTCACTTGGCACAGATACGAGAAACCAGTGGCAGAAAAATTCAAAATAAAAAAGGAAATGAAGCCAACGCTCAGCTGTGGCCGAGGAAAATGCTGAAAATAGGAAGGGAAAGGCGAGGGAAACCCGAAACAGGAACCCAAACCGGAAGGACGGAAGGAAGCAGCGTGGGCTAAGGGACCTTCCAAAGGCGTAAGCACTATTTTAAAACTAAACTGCCCACACGAGACAGTCACAGTCAGAATCAAGAAACCGGAGACTACGGAACCCCCTGAAAAACCCGAGATGGAAGGTAGCTGGATTCTCCTGCCGGGAATTCACTGTATCTATTTTCGTTCTTGCATGCACACACCTGCATCCTCGTGTGTCCTTGCCAAAAACAATAAAGAGCACACCCAAGGCGAGCGATAAACGCTGACACACAGAAGGCGAGGAGGAGAAGCCACGAGAAAGCAGGACGATATGCGCCTGGCAGTATGCTACACGAAATATAGAGCACACACAGGGGGAAAATTCTAGGAAAAGGATTCAGGATTTCAGTTAACTGAATACAAATGCTGCTGAACAATCTCATGAATGAAATCATTTTAAAGCAGTTTCTTAAGGATTAAGAATTTACGCTGTATTTTCAACGAATCCGTTCTAAAAATAGTTAGAAAATGCAAAACACCGACACGTTTCTTCCCGTGCACCCAAAGAGAGACGACAGACGAGAATGCAGGACAAATCCTTCGGCTCACCAGGTGCGGAAGAGCTCCCGTATCCTCAGTTGGCCAGATAAGCGTATCCAAGTCACATAAGGACAATTAGCCAGCGCAGGCTCAAAGAGTTTAAGAGGGCATAACTGCCATCGACGGGGGACTCCGCCACGGGGTTTTAGGGGGTGGACGTTGGGAAAGGGCAAAAAGCAAGGGGGGAGAGAAAGAGCAACCCGAGGAAATCATGTTGATGGCTGAGGCATGACGATGACGTTAAAGCGTACGTGTTGGTGAATAACTTAAAACGAAAGAAAGTCAGTGGGTGAAGATGAACTGGCATAGAGGGGAGGAGCGCAGGAGCGGAGATGGGCGCCCGTTTTTTGGGTGGCTTCTGTGGGTGGGCAACAGCAAAGGTCAATTGGAGTTGCGGTGCTAAAAATTTCGAGGAGGAGGCGGCGGCGAAAGAGCAAGAGTCAGGGGCCGGGGCCAAGTCAAGTGTAAAGCGAGAAAGCGCAAAAATGGCACAACCAAACACACACACACACACACTGTGGATGCACTGACTGACTGACAGTGCGCCGGAAGTGGAAGTGCACACCCCCTACGCCACCCCTCACCTGAAAACCGAGAAGGCAGGCAAGGAAAAAGAAAACTGTGCTGGCTGCCTTTCGCCTACATGTTATACAATCCTTGAGTGAGGCGAGGACGAAGCTTTTGGGTGTCAGTCAAGTGAAAGGAAATTGTAGCACATCAGGGCGAGAGGAATAGGGAATGAGGAGCAGGACTCGGCGAGGATGGGCCAGACAAACCAACAGACAAACATCATCATCGTCATCATCACGGCAGAGGCTCGGCGGTGGCGGCCTCAGCAGCTAAATTGATGGCCTGCCATCAGGGTATCCATCGTACATCCCACATCCCTTATCGCCTCCTGCCCCTGCTCCCCCTGCATGTACGTATGTATGTATATGTGGCACACAAAAATCCATAATCCTCGCCAGAAGCTGAAGGAGCAAAAGGGAAACGCCAAAGCCAAACTACAAAAGCGCGAGCACAAATTGCCACTGTGTCAGTGAATCCACTCTCACAGATACGTACATATTCACTTCCCACCCCCAAAAGAATATATATGTTTCTACATACATATATGCTACATATATTTGCAAAGCCAAAAACTTGTGTGAGAAACAATGAAACTTTTCTGCAACTTCTTGTATTTGTGTTGGTTTTATTTTCTGGCCCCTGTCCAATATTTGGCCATGAGTCGCAGTAACTTTAAGTCGCTCGGAATTAATTTCAAGCAAATATATACATAAAATCCATCTAACTCATCGTCCCGTCTACCCATACACCTCCCCGTCCATGTGTGGAAAAAGTTTCCGTTTGAAGCATTTCGGTCGGTTGGATGATTTATTGCCACTTCAGCAAGGCGGGCAACGCTGCGTATGAGCGATGACTGATCCTTTTTCAACCCACACTCCCGCCCCTCGCTGCGGATTATTGTCTATGCTGACAAAGGATTTAAGTGGAATTTGATACAGCCAGAACGAACACTGAGGAAGGACAACGTTGAACCGAAGCCATCCATTAAATGCTACGGCAAATTAAGTCATTAAAAAACAATTTTTGAACCAGTCAGAGGAGGGCTTCTCGTTCAGGGGGAACGGGGGCGTATACGCAATCCACTGAAGACGAGAAGCAGGTGGAACTGCCAAAAAATAAATATGCAAATTCGGCGCTTTCCAACTGGAGACGACCATAAAAATGCAATCACACAAAAAGCAAAAAAAGAAAAGCCCAAGGAAACGTAAAAGCCAAAGGCGGCCAACAAATAAAAAAAAAGTGAAAAGAAATGACGTAAAAGTGTGACTCAAAAGAGGGGGGGGTTTCAAGGGTGTTGGGAGTGTGTGTGTGTGTGTGTGTGTGTGTGTGTGTATGTAGTTGGGGGCGTGAAGAGGCTGCCAACTATTTCTGTAGACGCAGTTGCCTGAGCGGCTGGTGCTGCTGGTGCTGCTGCCTTTGTTGCCATCTTTTGCCTAGGCCAAAAGCATAAAATTAAAATGCGAAAATGCAGACAATGGGTCGACCGAGAGAGATGGCAATACCGCATAGAGGAAACACACTGAAAACTATATAAAAAAAAATTATAGCAACCTTTGAAAGGGTATAAAAAAGGCATCCTTGATTGAAAGCATTGAGAAGTAACTTTTAAAGACCATAGTAGAAGCACAAAGACTCTACTAAAGCACCAAAAAATAATCATCAAAAGACTTGAGCTTAATTAATTTCTCTATCTGCACCCTAACTAAACGTGTACGCGTATCTTTGAAATACTCGCGCCTCTGTATTTCTGTGTAAACGTGAAAAAAGCGCAGCTGAGCTCACGTCAAAGGCGACTCCTGCAGGCTGCAGGCTTCTGCTTTTTGTTGGTCTCTTGCCTTCACTTCAATCATTCAGTTTGAGAACACCCATCCATATGCATGTGCATCTACATCTGCATAGTCGTACTCTCGCACCTGAATCTGAATGTATCTGTATCTCGTAGCTGTATCTGTCACTGTATCTGTGACTGCATGTGCAGCTGTCGCTGCTTGAAAAATGCTCGACCAACATTTTCGCTTTTGTCTTTAATTTTTGGCAACGTTTTTGGCCCAAATTGCGTCTTAAATTCGTTTTCGTTTCTCTCGCTCTCGACCCAGTTAAGGGAAAAGCTACAAAAGACGGTTGGCGTTGGGTGGGCTAAGCTAATTTGTCTAGAGTTATGCAAACGAGATACAGCTTAGAGATATGAGAGAATACCTAAAATATCTGAGGGATGCGATGCACGCACAACCATTGGCATTTGCACCCACACAAGTGTGCATTTCCTCTCAAGTTAATGAAATATTTCAAGTTGCCAACTCGCCAACATAAAACACTGATGTGTATCTTTGTGTCTTTGTAGCTCGTCTGTGCTTATTATTATCGTTATTATTAAGATATTTAAGGCCTAACTACACACTCGTAGCAATGAGATTTTCCCCAAGGGGAATTAACAATCAAAATTTTGAACAGCGTGAAATGAACTCAATTAGCAGCTGCCTAATATCATCGAGTTGTAAACAAAACAGGCGAGACGGCACCCAATTAGCCATTTGAGAACAGGAAATCCATTCAAATAAAGAGTTGAGTAAACAAATAACATCTTTAATCACTTTCCCCGGCTCAGGAGTCCTCCTAACACAAAAATTATTACCACTTGATGGGCCTTGTAATCGATAAATAAGCGCACTGCCAAAACTTGGTTGTAATTGCCAGTTAAAAGCGCAAAGTTTGGCATTGCCCATGGGTTTTGGCCAAGTTCTCACATTAGCCAAGTGGAAACTTTTGTCAGGTGGCGCAAACTCAATTTCCATATGCACTATGCATCTGTATCTGCATCTCGGTATCTGTATCTGGCTATCTCCATATCTGTGTGCATATCCGCTGGCAGTGGGCAGCGACAAACGATTTGAGAACCGTGAAAATATGCAGATAACTAATATTAACTTTTTGTTCGAATGCATCATGAATGAAGCGTGGAAACGGAATAGTTGTAAATACAAAAAAACCGAGAAAATGGGGGGAAAACGAAGCTCGTTAGATGAGTGAGTGAATGAATGAATGAATGGGGAGAGAACTCTACTCGACTCGACGACTTCGTCGACTCGCTTCAATGCAGCTAGCTCCGAGTTTCGAGTCCGAGCCATATGCAAAAAGCTGAAATAATTGCCCCAAAAGAGACCCGCGTTTACAGAGAGAGAGAGATGGGGGAAAATCGGTGGAAAATTGGGAGCAGTGCGTGCAGCAGTCCGGTTCTATTTATGGCCACACTTTTCAAAATCCCAAAACGAATGGCGGCCATAAAAGCCGCACGCAGTTGACCCACACGGCGGCGACGGGGCCTCGGCCCTCTTAGCATATGGATTATTCAGGTGGGTGTGTCGTCGTCCGTCTGTGGCTCTCGCATCTGTATCCATGTATCTATGTATCTACCAAACCCGTACGTACGTAGTCGTAGCTGTACTCTGTTCTGGGGTTTTGTTGCGGTCCAAATGGCCAGCGCCACGCTAGAGTGCAAGTTTGGTTACCGTTTGGTGACCATTTTGCATGTGGGCAAAGCAACGCATCGAACCCAGACCTAAGCTTGAACCCGAAAAACCCCCGAAGCCTGAAAAACCCCTAAAAAGGCTTTCTTTTACACAGAAAGAAATATATAGAGAATTTATAGGTAGGAGTAAGCCCAGGCAAGCTTTTCAATGTCATGTTAAAGTGTCATTAAGATCGTAGATTGATTTTGATAGCTGTATTTATAAATATTATCTTTAAAAATATCATTTTACATTATTTATTCTTGGTAACAGTTTTAAAACGATTATATAGATTTAAAATATTGCCGTTATGCTATATTTTAAAATTTAAAAATAAAGTTAGGCTTAAGGCGTGTCCTGATAAGGTTTCTTGGGGGAAACTAAAGTGTGAATCATCAATGAAAATAATGTAAGTCAAAGTACATTTGACTAAAATAACCATAATCCATAGCTGTAGGATCAACACTCCAGGTCGCAATGTTCACCTCTAGTTAGCACTATCAGATTTAATGCCAAATAAGGATTTATTTCTTTGTTCTATGTGCAATCTAGGCTGGTTTCATAGCATATCAGGGGATTAGTTTGATTCGTGAAAAGTCAAAGCTTAAAGGCATTTCCTCGCCTTGTTTCCTTTTGACACACATTTTCTTTATGGCCTTAACCCACCCTCAGGTCCCCAAAGTCTCTTACCCCCAAAAACACACACTGGGCCCTACCACTTCCCCTTCCTCCCTCTTTTCCCTCTTCCGATTTAGACTTGAACTTTGACTGGGTTTACGAGTTTCTTGGCAGCCAGACACAGTCAGTCATAGCTATAGCTTCTGCTGCTGCTCTGACTATATAGCCAGCGAATCGTTTCGATAACTCGGAATGAGAGAGAGCAGAGCCTGGCGGGCATTATATCTTTTTATTGCCAACGGCAGCAGCCGCCGTCATATGGGGGCGTGAGCCCGCCCCTATGGAAAATTCAACACCCGCCCCCCGAACAGCTGTCGCCAACGACGGCGGCAAATTTTCGTTTCGTTTCGCCATTTTTGTATCTTTAGCGAGAAAATTAAATGAAAACATACTATATAAGCAAAGTACTTTAGCTCTTTTGGCATGCGTGCGTTGTCGCTTATAAAGAAAAATCTCTCGAGGAGCGAGGGGCGAGCAGAGGATTCACTTGTTGTAGCCTAGGCGACACAAAAAGTACAGAAACGAGAGCAAAAAAGGCACGGGAAATGAATATTGAAGAGCGGCGCGCATTATAATTTTAGATTTATGTACAGGGTGTCCCTCTCCCTGTGCCTGTGCCTGTGACTGTCGCGGTCCCCCTTACCAGGCCGGGAGGATATGAAAGTCAGAGTGGCCCTGCCGGAGGGAATACTTATTTATATTTATGTAAGCCGAAAAGGCAGCGGGGCTGCCAAAATAAGAATTACGGCATTGAAAGCTTAAAGCAGTGCTCGAGGGCAGGAAGCTGGATCAAGGAGCAGGACGACCGACTCCCCCGCGACCTTTGACAGGCCGCTCCTATTCGAAAAATGTCTCTGAGCGGAATATCTTATTTGAAAAATCTACACAGCGGGAAGCGGAATTTATACGGTGAAGGGATATTAAAGAAAAGGGTTGTGTACATCGAACAGACCTACAATTGTTACTAGGGAGATATCGCTTTTTTAAGTGGGTTTTGTAAATCAAAAATAATTAAGCAAATGATTATTACTTCTGGTTAATAAAAGTTTAAGTGTCAAAACGTAATTAAAACTCGGTTTTTACTCATATTTCAACGAACAACGTGTCGTAATCGTTGCAAACATACAGATCTTTAAGTTTATATTTGTTTTTAAATATTTATAAAACTTAAAAAAATTGTAAAATATAAAAAAATATTAAAATTAAGAAGTCTAGGCTTAAGTTTTTCTAATAAATAACGCTATGCATCGCCTGTAAAAGAAATTGCTGGGCACCCTCTAAGCTAAATGTGTGAGGAAAAGTCTCTATCCCCAGGCGACACTTCCCATTGGTTCGGGGTTTTCTTTGTCGCCTGTTTTATTTTATTTTTGTTTTATTTTTTCCTGTTTTTTTTTCTGCCCCGCTCTCAGCAACTTATTAGATTTGTCTAAAGAGATACTCGCAGCGGCTGACGCCGTCGCGTGGGTTATTTCGAAACCGATGGCTGGCATTTTTCACAGTTCTTTATGCGACTTTTTGATTCCCGAACATTTCATCAACAGAATGCAACTAAAAATACATTAAGTATATAGGAGAAGCGAACTGAATGTTACCTTTTTATTATTTTTCTTGCTGTATGTGCAGCAGTTTAAACTTTCCGCTCGTTGTGGTTTTCCTCTTTTTGATTTCGGATTCACTTTTATCTAGTAAGTGGTTTCAGCTGCTGCTTTTATTTATATAATTTTTTTTTGTTCAAACTTAACAATTGGCTAATCGATTAGCCGCGTTTAAAGATATATTAGCACCTGCGCTCTATAAAATATTTCAACATTATTTGATTTATTTTGCATAATTTCATATTTGTGGCACTTTTCGATCTCTCTATCACTATCTCTCTCGGATCTCGGGTAGGAGTTTTCAATTAGAGCAACCTGAGTGCAAGGTCTTTTATTTTCCTCGTTTGGGATTTTGGCTGGTGTTTCTAGGTTTTTGTTTGTTTGGTCCATCGTTTATTCACTCATCAAATGGCAGTCAAAAAGGCAAAAAACCAGGAAAAATTTGAATAAACAAATTTTCCTGGCTTTCCTCTACCCCACATGTGTGTGAATGGTGGTTATCTACGAAGGGAAGGGGGGTTTGGTAATGGACGAAGGGTTGAAACTATGCTAGTGCGGCGGCTGCTGGCTGCCTGCTCCTGTTTTTGTTGTTGTTTATGGCCATTACGTATACGCAACGTGTGCGAAAAAGGCTACACGAGGTCTGGTGGGGGTTGGAAAACGACAGCGGAAGCGAGGTGGGGGTGTAAATAAGAGCGAGAGAGAGATTCGGTGATACCGTTGTGACTATTTGGTGAAGGTGGAAAGGGAACGGAGGAGGTAAGAGGAAGGCATGAAGGGGCGTAGAGGAACAGAAAAACACAGTTAAAGGGGGGCGTTAAAAAAAGGTGGAAAGGAATTTAAAAGGATCGTGGGTTGTGTGGGCGGTTTTTGCCTTGGTATATACACAAAAATATACGTCCAAAATTCCAACGCAACCCTCGACCCCCCTCGTAATAAAAACAACAACAAAACAACGCTTGTATGTCACGCATAAAAAAAAACATTCTTTTCGGCCTCCTTTTTGGCCGTAATAATAATTTGTTTTTCTGGCGAAAAATCCAAACGACAACAAGGGGGGCCTGTGTGTGAGCCCAAAATCAAGTACGTTCTCACACACGATTTTCCCTGCACAGGTTTATATATACACATGTATATGGGTATATATAGAGTTGTAGTATTATAAGTTTTATTGTGACTCCACTCATGCCTCGCTTTCGGCCCCAAATACTAGTTGTTCGTTGACTTTTGTCCGCGGACGGCACTTAAAAATTGTTTCTTGTTTTGTTTTTACTTTATTTTTGTGTTTTTATGGCTTTTTTGGCGAAAAAAACGCAGTTTAAAAATATAGCCTAAGAGGGACAGAGAAAGAGAGAGACAGGGTGAGAGAGGGAGAGCAGGCGATGTGGTAACTGTTAATTGTTGTTGCAGTAGAACGCATGAAAAACTGGCACACACACACACACACACACAGAGAGTGAGAGACACATACAAACACAGCTCGCCGAGTGCGACGCGTTATAAAATGTAGAACTTTTTTCCGCTTTTTTTCTTTTTGTTGGTTGGTTAACGCGACGAACCCGAGAGTTGTGTATTTTGGCCGAAAAGCGTTGAGAGCGGTTTTCTGACTTTGTGGAATCGAAATCGAAGAAGTGTTGCAATCTCAGCGACGGTAGAACAACGACTCAGCGCCAATCGACGAACGTTTCCCCATTTGGGGCCCCCAGCTGCGCAGTCAGCGCCGGCAGAGGCAGCGACTGAAGCAGCAAGAGAGAGTGAGAGGGAGAATAACAAAGAGAGTCACGTTCTCTTCGAGCAGTGGCTCTCTTCGGAACCCGATTCGAGGGATGCAATAATAATGCACGTGCGTTGTGTTATGTGTGCGTGTTGTGTTGCGTGGGTGTATGTGTGTGTTTGGAAAAAGATTACAATAAACACATTTTAGCAATATTACATATTTGGCCTATTTATTAAACCCCACCGCCCGCTCACACACACATACAAGCGGTTTGTTCCTCCCCCTCACCCTATCCCACACTCTCCCGAGATTAGAGTTGTTGACGCTCTGGAAGGAGACAGCGACGGCGACTGCGACGCAGCTGTACAGTGATCTAATAACGGTTAAGGTTGCGATTATCTGATTGGTTTCCATCGCTCAGTTTGCATCGGCAAATGCCAATTCAATATGCGAAGAGAATGGAAAACTATGTGGGAAGCGACGAAGCAGCAGCATAAACTATGTATGCATGGTATGTATGTCACTATAACAAAGTTTTCTTTTATTGATTTCGGTTCTTAATCTACACATTTCCTTATACTTATGTATTTGGATCTATCTTGGCATCTGAAGGATACATTAAGGAACAACAATAAATAAAACTACCAATTAGTTTTGAACTAAGAGCTAAAGTAAAGTATAATAGCTGTAGCAGCTTAGAACTTCAGAGCCCTATAACTATATTTTGAAAAAAATACAAAAATGTTCAATTTTTTTCTAATAATGTATAATATTTATTATTTAATATAGGATTTTATTTATTACCCAATACTAATTTGAAATCTGTATACATTTAAATAGCGTATTAAAATACACTAAATATTGTACATTTTTTATAAATTGAATTAATCGATTTGATTTAAAATTAATCACGTGTGCCACAGATATTACTAGGTTTGTGAAATCCCTCGAAATGGTGAGCAAAAGTATGCAATTAAATTTTCGAGGTGCCTACACTGTACACATGTACACTAAACATTTCCCTTTTCAAAACCTTAACAATAAGGAGATTTACATATAATATTGGGGTCACGTTTTAAAACGAAATTTTAATTTTAAATAAATATAATGAATGAATTTTCTTAAGGGGATATGACGACAAATTCAATTTTTAAGAAAATATTTAAAGCACTCAAACAAAAGCTTTAATTAGTAAAATTATAATTTCAATGAATCATAAGAGACAATCCCCCTGAGTGGTAATAAATCTATTGACTCCGATTTAGAAGCAATTTAGAAACTACTTTGGGCTAAAACCGCGCTCATTCGAATTCCGGGACCAGTGAGGCGTGGTCGGCGACACCTAGTTCTTGGGCTTTGGGACTAATTAACCGTATTCCGCGCGTTCTAACCATTGTCATTCATATGAGTTAAAGGCAGTGTGCGGAGCGCTGCCGGCAGAAGCAGCGACAGCGACAGCGACGCCGGCGTTTTGGCTGGGCAAGCAAACACAGTTATGTTTCGTTACGTTTCGTATTCGGGCCTATTTTTTGTTGTTTTATTCTGATTCTTTACTTATTGTGCAATGATCCGTGGCAACTTAATTGCTTTTCGTTTGGGTTTTTGGCTACAGCAAAACGTGCGTTCTGCTCTGTATTTTTGTTGTGTGTTTGTACGTTTTGTGCTTCCAACTTTTCTGCTTTTCAGTTTTCAGTTTTTAGTTCTCTTTGCGCTACGCTGCACTTCAAATGCTCGATTGTTGTCTATCAAAAACAGTAGAGAACCTTCCCTCAGTCCCCCTGCCCCTGCCACTGCCACAAGTACTCGGTGCTCGGCACTCAGCCCACTTTGTCATTGTGGGAGGACGCATAAATAACACCGCTGATAAAAAATGGGCGAAGGGCGAATCTAAAGCTCGTAATTATGGCCAGTCAGCCAGCCAGTCAGCTAGCTAGCTTTTTTCTTTTTTATCAGCTCTCACTTACATAAGAAAAATCAAAAGGAAAAGACAGAAAGCGGGAAAAACACGTTGATGGAAAATTGGCCTGGGAGCACCCATCCCCCCCTCGCTTCTGTTTGTGAAGTTGGAAAATTTGAATTTCATCAGCAAAGACAGCGGGCGAAACAATCACGATAATTAAATTGAGTTCACTGATGCGTATACTTAACATTAAATGCAAAGGCAAATCCAAAGGCAGTCAAAACCAAACGCAAACTCATCTCAAAGCAACAACTACAAAAAAAATACAGAAAGGAAATCAGCAACAAAGCTGCTTTAAAATGTACGAAAAAGCAAGAACCTTCAACTGCCAGCGGTTTTTTCTATATGTATATATTTTTTGGTTTGGGAGAATGTGCTTGTTGTTAGAAGCGGAACAAAAAAATTATATAGGTTAGCGCGCGCTAGCCTTCGCATCCCTATCCCAATTGGAACTCGGGCTACATACAGGCTTCCAGAGAGCCGGAAGAGCGCAAAGAGAGAGGGAGAGCCCCAACTTGGGTTTGAGGCATGCAAATATGTGGGAGCGAACGCCCACTCAGACCGCCCACTCAGACCGCCCACCTTTCCGCACACTTTTCCCACCCACTTTTCAACCAACAACAATGCCAGCTAAGAAAATTAAATATTTTTGAGTGGATAAAAAAATACACTAAGAAAAATAAAAATTCATTGTACTTTAGATTATATTTTATTTGCTAAAAAATAATAGTTATCATACACTCACCATCAATAAAAATATCAATTATATAAATTAAACTATGTCTCAATTACTTTATTTCAAATCAAAGCGATATTTTTGAAACTTATTTCGAGATTGAAGTATTTTCTTTTAAACAACACTTCCCCATTTCACGAATGATAAACGGCCACAAAGGATATACAAAAAGATATCATTAAATTTAATCCTATGTATAAAAAAAACTATTCATAAAAGTAATATGTAATCATAAACAATGATGATAGGAACTTCTACAGAAATTTGCCTTCCTTAGGCTTGTGTCCGAGGAAAATCAAATTAAATTACCTATACTTAACGTTATCAATTTAATGGGCCAAGTTTTCGGGAATTCCCTCTTGGGGGTTGCTCAAATCGGCCGACAAAGTTGGCATGCCCCGTCAAGCCCCGAACCCCCAAAGGAAGCGAAGAAGGCCGAAAAATCAAAGCCACTTTTTTCGCTCTTAAGTGCAAAAATCAAACAACCAACAACCCCCCAAAGCTCTGAGCTCTCTTGACTTTCTGTCTCTCTCGCGAGTATCTGAAATCTCTTCCCCAATCACGTCGGCGGCAGCGTCTCTCATCGCCGCTCTTCGTGTGCATTATTTATTGCTCTTATACAGGCTGCCGAATGCTGACGATGATGAAGGTGCTGCTGCTCCACTGTCAGTGTCACCGGCCCACCACCCACCCGCCCACCGATTTCCTCTCGATTCTCTCGCTCTCGCCCCCGCAGTGTGGGTTGCTGCTGCCGCTAGCTCCCCCGTTCGCGCACTGCCTCGTTTCGGGCCCAGTTAACTAGTAAACCAGCAACCTATAATGGAGCCTCTTCCGCGTTGTTATCCCTATCCCCAATTTCCCCCAAAAACACGCAGAGAAAATGTAATCTAAAATGAAATAGCGATAAGTTTTTTTTTGTTTTGAGATATGTGCGGAGATACGAATTCTTAGATACTTTCGGAATTATCTAAGGGTATTCGAAATTTGATGTAAGCAATATTTAGCTATAAATCCCTGACAAATTAACGATTTGATTTCACTTATTTGTTCAATATGTGAATATTGTGTTGCGACAAAACGTGAGATATTTAAATATATAAATAGTTTTTTAACATTAAACTAAGACACATTTAATACTCAAGTAATTTATGTATGCTTTTGTTTTGTAAAGCATTGTAAGAAAATCTTATGGTGACAGTAGATATGACAATAATGGAGACACCTCAAGGCTTTTATTTTCTCTGTATCCTTTGCCTAGTTTTCCCATTTGTCCTATCCCCCTTTTTCGCATCCTGGAAAATGAGCACCAGCTGGCGGCTGACACTCTTCATGCTCTGCTCCCACCCGCTTTGTTGTTTATTTCTGTGTGTGCCTCGTGCCTTGGCTGGTTGTATAATAAATAACTTTGAAATAAATCAAATCGGATCCTGGCGCGATGGACACATGTTAAATGGACCGGGAAATGTAAGCGGGAGCATCGTGGAATCGTCATTTCGGATTTTATTGGGTCAAAATCAACAAGAGCTGCCGTGGCAGCGGCGACCTTAAAACGCATTAGCAGCCGCTGTCGGCCGAGTCGTAATAATTTTATTAGCAAACATCAGAAATGGGCATAAAAAACGCCGCTAAGCAGAGGCAAATGCTGAGCTGAAAGAGGCAAGAAACTGAAATAAAAGCGGCTACGATTTCGAAAGGTGTTGGCTTTTTCAGAAGTTCAGATGTATGTATGACCGTTGTTGTCGACTGAGCTGGGAAAGGGGCCGGGGTTGCGTCAAGTGCAGGCGGGCTCAAGGTAAAAGCACCGCAGCCTCTGTCGGCGTCGCAGTCAGCGTCGCTGCAACGCTTACGTTTTCCGAGTGCAAGATCAAGTGAAGTGAGTGGCCGAAAAAAACCAAGAGAGCGGGCTCTAAAAATCAAGAGAGCTCGAGAGAGTTAATTCTATTAGGCCGCTTTGATCGACCAGAGTTACTTAGTATTGATAGATTTTCAAAGAGGTAGGAAGTATTTTTAAAAACAGTCGAGCACTAAAGTGACACTACTGTATGTGTCATATTAAATCACACCCGAAAGGTTTCGATCCATGAATACTAAAATCGCGGAGGTACCTTTGTATTTCTAAAGCCCATTGACTTCGGGAAAATAAATGTATGTAATATACATATGTAGATACATATATAGAAATCTAACTAAAAATCCTATTAATCCCTTTTAAAATATTGAAATGATCCTCGAAATATTCAAAGTTAATTATTTTATATTATTTGGTTCTAGAAATCGATATATAAAGCATTAAATTAGTGAAATAAATTATATAAATCAATAGCAGCTTTTAAATAATGAAATCCTCGACCTTAAGTTCCCTTAGCATATTGTGCTCTGCTTTTTGAATTTATTTTAACCATGAAACATTTTATTAGACGAATTTCAAATCACCATTTAAATCCCTCCTATACGATCGCTTTTAAAAGGTGTATAGTTCTTATTATTGCGATCCCCTATATGCGCGTAATTTATCATACCGCTTCTATTAAAGGGTATTTAAGGTGGCCGCGCGGGTGACAAACAGACAAACACTTCACCTCTCCTTCTAACACTAGTGCAGCACAACACCTTTCTCCCTCGCTCCCTCGCATGCAGTTGAGGCTAATTTTTTTTAGGCATTTCTGTAGGCGATGCTGTTTAGGCCGCTTTAGTCAAGTGGTGACAGCGGCGGCAGCGGACAAACGGCAACGGAGACAGCGACTGAGGCAGCGGCAGAGATCGAGGCAGAGACTAGACTAGCTTCGACTAGTTAAAAAGAACAAATTGACTAAGCATGAAACACGTTTTAGACAGAGGTTTTAGCCAGACTAGCAGCCCGGATCGGAATCGAAATCGTAATCGGAATAGGGGAGTTGGTGTAGGCAAGAGCGGGATGGCGAATGACACACTGACCCAATTCCGTGTTTCGATTTTCTGGTTTTTCTTAAGAATACAAGTTTTCCGCTGTACGAAAGAGGAAGGGAGAAAGAGAGCAAGAGAGAGCGAGAGGTGCACAAACACACACACGTGTTCGAAACGAGTTGCAACGGCCAAGAATTTTCGCCTGGCATTTTTCAATTTCCCTGCCAGTGACATTCCCCCCGCTCTCACTCTCTCCCTTGCTCGCTCGCTCTTTTCGTGTTAAACTCACCGTTAGCTGACGTCCTCTTCAGAGACTTCCGATTGGCCGCTGTTGTTCCTGCTGCTCCTTTGGACGCTTACGTTGCTGGATGCGTTACGTTGCCGCTTACGTTTAGATACCGTTTACAGTTATAGTTGTTGGAATTGCAATGCCGAATTTACCGATTACGTGATGGCGCAAGCATATAATACGTACAACACGCTATTTACTCAATGCTGAACAAGAACAAGAACTAGATGACCAAAGGCGAATGGGACTACGACTGCGGTTGGATTTTGGTTGAAACACTATAGAGATGCTATATCTTTAGTTGTTTTTTAGCTTTAATGCTTCTATTTGAACGATTTTTGGATGCTTCTCGATATTTGGTGGTGTTTTTCCTTGTTGGTTTTATTGTTGTGTTCCGATTTATTTTTATGAGAATTTGACTTATTTTACACTAGAGAACTTACTTCCTACGAATCACAATTAGAAATGAGTGTGAGGCGGTGACCGTTGGGAAAGTTCACTTTTAAAGTGAAAAACTACGCGCCGTCTACTGTGGCACCGAAAAATACACAGAATAACACAAAATTAACACTGCTCCGCCTGTGTGTTGTCTTGTGGTTGGTTTGCCAAGGATAAGCCAAGCGGGAAAACTCCAGCGGAAAAGCGCAATATCTCTCCAAAACCCTGCCAATAAACACCGTGTTCAAGCTTCGTGACGTAACGCGACAGCGGCTGGTGGGACTGAGTGTGGAAAACGCGTAACCTCGGTACTCTTCTCGTCTCGTGGAAATGCGGCGCACTGCCAACGTATTTCACGCATTTCCCTTTTCAAAAAAGAGCAGCGAGAGCGAGATGGTGCGACCCCCCGAACAGCTGTTACCTTTTCTAGTATGTCCGGAAAAAATACCAAAATAACGCCTTCTGACGGAAAAGTGGGACCAGGTCTGTGGTATTCGTCCATTTTATCGATTTTCCACTTGTTGCTGCCGCCTGCACTTTCTGAGCGTATAAAAAAGCTATTTCGAAGCTCAAGCTCAAAACCTGACTTAAAAATTTATTCTCCCGAGCATTACCGGTAGAACTGGTCTCCCGCCGCGGTTAAAAACCCCCAGCTGCGTTCAAAGCTCCCGTTTTTGACTCACCGCCTATCTAAGCAGCGAGGAATTAAAATTTCTCGTGTTTTTTCCAAATCAGTTTTATTTGAGCCGCAAATCTGGCAGCACGAATCATGTCCGCAGGTCGAGTAGTAATCTATGGCGGTAAGGGAGCCTTGGGCTCCGCCTGTGTCGATCACTTTAAAGCCAACAATTATGTGAGTAACCTTTCACTTTCGCAGAACAAATATAATGAGTAAGTCCCTCAAAATGAACCATTGTTTTCCACCTTCAGTGGGTCGGCAGCATTGACTTGTCGGAGAACGAGAAGGCCGATGTGAGCATTGTGGTGCCACGCGATGCTTCGTGGTCGGAGCAGGAGGACGCGGTGGTCTGCAAGGTGGGGGAATCCCTGTCGGGCGAGAAACTGGATGCCGTTATCTGCGTGGCCGGCGGCTGGGCCGGTGGCAATGCCAAGAAGGATCTGGCCAAGAATGCTGATCTCATGTGGAAGCAGAGCGTCTGGACCTCGTCCATATCCGCCGCTGTGGCGGCTCAATACCTCAAGGAGGGCGGATTACTCGCATTGACCGGCGCTAAGCCCGCTCTAGAGGGCACTCCCGGCATGATTGGCTATGGCATGGCCAAGGCTGCCGTCCACCAGCTGACCCAATCGCTTGGCGCCGAGAAATCCGGCCTGCCAGCTGGCTCTTTGGCCGTATCCATCCTTCCCGTGACCCTGGATACGCCAATGAATCGCAAATGGATGCCTAATGCGGACTTTGGCACCTGGACACCGCTTACCGAGGTGGCTGGACTCTTCCAAAAGTGGACCCAGGGACAGGATCGGCCCAAAACCGGATCCCTTTTGCAGCTGATCACCAAAAATGGAGTCACAGACCTCGTTGCAGCTGAGTAAGACTTAGATATCGAATACAGGATCCATTACAAAGAACAACAATGCTCAAAAACATAATCTACCAAATGCTTTGCGCTTGTATATAAACTATTCATAAATAAATCGCTGGGCGGCTTTCGATCGTTTAATGTGGATCTGTTTACACGATTTGGGGGCTGTGCGGATAACCTATTGACTTCGTTGGCGGAAAGAGCATATTAATTGTATAATCTTTAGTTTAATTCGTTTGGTCTCGATTCCTACGCCTTCTTCTTCTTCATAATCTTCATGAACAACACCATACCTGAAAATGGAAAGGGGAATAAACTCATTAGAGTGATTAAGGTACAGGCGAACTTGAATAATCGATCCAATTAAAGCAATTACTCGTTAGGTTGAGTCAAAGAAAACTTGTTTGTGTTTATATTACCTGATGTGTGAGTTGTTCATTACAGTATTTTTAACTGGCTTAACAAGTTCAAAGACTTTCTTGAGAAATTTACAAATTCTGTTACTTTACATTAAAACATTAAATTATAAATCAATAATACTTAAAATACCTTTTTTAAGCTTCTTTTTTACTTCTGACTATGTTCTTATGTTTTCCATTCAAAAGAAAGTATTAATAAACTAAGAGAAATCTAACCTTCAGTAAATCCTAGACACGAATTTGTAGCAATTTACAATACTTTTACTATGGATTCGATTGTATTGTGACTCACCTATAAAAGTAACAATTACAAAGACAATCATTAGCCAGAGCCAGCACTTGTAGGCATTTTTTGAATGCTGCTCTAGCTTTTCAGCCTCTTTTCCCAAGGAATTTATGTTGCGATCAGCCATTCCGGCGGACCGGGACACAACCTCGGTATCCCTGCGTATGATTCTGTTGGCAGTCTCTGTCTGTTCCTTTAGATTTCGCGTCAGTGAGAGCATATGATCGGTGATCTTCTCCTGGGCGTTTGTGTAATACTTGGCAGCCTCGTTCATATTATCGGCAGAAGTTGTTTGGATGCTTCCGCCACCAGGACTTGACTCCTCCGCACCTCCTCGACGTCGTCGCAGGGCGGCATCGCCATCTGAAAGGGGTATATACATTAATTTTAGTCTCTGTATGTATAATATTTTAAGATTGTAGATACTTTTCAGGTTTGCTAATTTTCCCTAATTTAAATCAAATTCCTAGTATGTAAATTCGGATTAGAGCGGGTAATACGGGTTCCATGGAGTAAATAGTCGCTTCTCTGTGATTTTATATATTAATACTTCATATTAATGTAAACGTACTATAGACTATAAACATATGGTGGCTATACCAAAAGGCTATCTACCTTGGGTTGGGTAAACTGGATTTGTCTACCTGGCTTATTAAAGTAATAACAAAACTCTCAAGGTTTTCTAATTTCATAAAATCTTGGCAACGTCTTCATTAAAAGCGTATTAACAAATGAATCTATATTAAGGGTTTTCCCCTTTAATCAAAAAAATTCACCCTCAAGCAGCTCCTTTCGCAGTTCGTTGTGTTGCTTCGTGTTCTGCAGCTGACGCATTTCTTTCATTGCATTCTCTCCGGCTTCGCTGACCGATGTGGAGGATTGCAATGGAGTATTTGTCGTGGAGCTGCCGGCCACTTCCGTGAAACCCGTTGCGATCTTCAATGCCTTCAGACGCTCGGTGTAGCCCGGGATTCGGGTGGCACTCTGCGGATCATCCATCGCCTCCAGCTCGGCGAGCATCGTGTCCAGCGACTTGATGAACTTCTGCAGCCGCCAGAAGTTCTGCTCGCTCTTGGCCAAATCCTCGCAGTTGGACAACAGCGTTCGGATATTTACATTCAGCTTCGTGGCCATTTCGGAGGGGAAAACATAAAAGACAACAAAGTACAAACTATTGATATATCAAAATATCAATATATCGATATTTTTCCAAAAATTTTATTTTTATATCGTGATTGTTGACCAAGTATCGAAATAGCGATATTTTTAAAAATATTTTTGAAATTTTTTGCCCCAATTTGCAAGGGAAAGCAATCCGTTTAATGTATTTATTAAAAAAAATATTTTACTTTAAAATTGTGTGTCTATTTGGATAGCCTAAGAAATAGTACAACATGTGTATTGCACAATTAACAATAATAATAAGAGAAGCAATTTCTGTTGTTTACGTTTTACATAACCCTACAATTTTATTAATTTTTTGCGTTTAAAATTAATTAGTTATATTAGTATGACACTACCGCATTAATTAGATTAATTAGAAAAACAAGTTAGTCAGTTATCAGTTATTTTAAGTTTATTTTATGAGGTTATGGGAAACATTTACGTTGTTTTTTTTAGATACAACCATAAGTGTGCATTTCAATAAATTCAAAAAAAATAATTTACTTTATTTTTTTTAATTTTAGGTGAAAAACATCGAAACATCGATGTCTCCATACATCGATGTTTTTGCACCTCTAGAACAAGCTGACGGGCCCTGTGGAGGTGAGCAGTTGACGATAGGCTAAATCGATAACCAGCTGGTGTGAGTAGTTATGGTGATAGGAAATTGCTAGGATATAAAGTTAAAATTTATGTAAAGATCATAAATAAAATGATTACAAATATTTAAAATAAAGAATTTATTAATACCGCCATTTTTGTCTAAAACAATAATTTAAAATTTAACTTAAGAATTGTCAATTTGTCTAGTATTACCAGCGGTATAATTCAGCAAATGCACTAAAAAATACTACACATCCTACAACACAGTATTCTTTTGACGCATACTTCTGGGCGCGAGTCCAGAAATCTTATCAAAAGTCTCCGCCAATATCTGAAGTTATCAATTAACCCGTCGTTGATAGTTGGCCAGCATACATATGTGTATTATCATGCAAGCGCGTATTTTTGGTAACAGTTGCCGCACGCCAGGTGTCAATATCTCGCATTCGCTTCTGAGGTAATATGCTCTAGTTCTATAATCGGCGTTAAGTGCCGTTACACTTGACGAGATGTTATCAAGCAGCAGCTGACGCGGCAAAAACAAAAAATAAAAAAACATCCCTTCGTGGGCGCATGTGCTTGTTACCGTTATTTTGACCGCTATGAATGAAACGCCGTTGCTTTCTCCACCGTACTCTCTCTCTCTCTGCTCTCCACTTTCTCTCGCTCTCACACTCCTGCGCAGCAGCAGCACAGCAGCAGTTAACGGTGCATGTGAAAAAGTCTCCGTCGCCAAACGACGTGAAAATCGAAATCGATAAGTAAGCAACGGATTTGAAGAGGCGAAAAAGTGCTTGAATTTGTGTAAAAAAACCCAGAGATAACTCCAAATCAACCAAAAACAAACAAAAACAGCCCATACCGAGAATGTCCAAAAAGAGTGTTAGCCAAGTGTTTTTAATACCGTAGTTAAAAGCAAAACTAAGCTAGTCCGGGGACCCGAGAAATCGATACGTTATATCCGAAAAAACGGGGGCTGCTGCGTGGGCCTCGCTGCTCCAGTGAAAAATTCCTCCGAAGAATTGTTTAAATTAAACTTTGAGAAAACGCTCGTTTTAATCCTAATTTTCCTGCCAGTTTCTATTGCATTTTGAGTTACATAAGTTTTGAGAACCGTGGCTGCGTAGAGAATCCATTAACGGCTTGAGAAAACCACCGACCACCCACACCCATCCACACGGAAAAAAAGAAATAATAGATAAATTGAAAATGAACATAAATGGTTTTGTTAAATATTAGTTTTCCATTTATATTTAAAGCTATATTTTCCAACGGAACTTCGCTGTTTTTTTAAGTTAAAAGAAATGAAAATGATTTGTTGGTTTTTAATTAATTTAAAAAAAGGTCTAAATGTATGATACTATATTATAATATACTTCAGAAAAATAAATAATAATTGAGAATTTTTTTATTATAAAAAAAGTTTGAAATCAGTTAAGTTTATGTTAATGCATCAAAATACCCATATTTATTTATTATTTGACATTTTAATGTTTTGATTATTAACATTCAAATATAATTCATATTTCTATTATGAAAACTATTATTAGGATTAAAAGGAGGGGCTTTTCCTATCAAAAATACTTCTTAGGATCAATATATCCTAAGTACACCATATCTCTACTACATCTCCTTTCATATCATCCTCCTTTTTGCAGTTGCTAGAGGTAATGTAACGTCATTTGATCGGAACTCAAACAGAAAAGAAAAATCGTAGAAAAACCTGATTAAAGTAGACAAAGCCCCAAGATGCAGCCGCCGCCGCGTAAGGTAAAGCTACTCAAACCTCCCATAAATATAAGGGTATTGTCCTAGTTAACATTTTTATCATATTCTACAGGGAAACTATGTGAAGTTCCTCAAGAACTTGCACACAGAGCAGGTGGCCAAGCTGCAGTTGAAGAACCAGCATGAGTGCGACCTGTTGGAAGATATCCGCCAGTTCACCATCAAGCGCTCGGCAATTGAGAAGTCGTACAGTGAGGCCTTGCTAAAGATCTCCTCGCAGTATCTGAACAAGAAGATACCCAATATACCGGATATTAAAATGGATGGAATAGAGGAGCGCTGGTGGGTTTCATACAGAAATATTTACAAATTCGAAAAACAGTGATTTATGGAATTTACTCTTTTAGGAATATGTGGAGCGTTTGGCGCACCGTCCTCGAAGAGAATGAGAAACTGGCCAGAGCGCGGTTGGCCGCCATCGAGGTGTTCCAACAGCAGATCGCCGATGAGGCCAAGGTCCTCCGGGACTATAAGTTGGCCATAGCAAAGCGTTCGCTCTCCGGCATTGTCAATGTGCAGAAGGAACTCCATTTGAGCGTTGGTGATGTGGACAAAACCAAGAAGTCGTACTTTGATGAGGAGCACTGTGCCCACGACGTTCGGGACAAGGCTCGGGATATTGAGGAGAAGCTAAAGAAGAAGAAAGGATCCTTCTTCCAGTCCATCACCTCGCTGCAGAAGAACAGCGCCCGGGTAACGTCCCGCAAGGAGTTGCTAGAGGAGAAGTCCTCCGGAGCCAGGAACGACTATGTACTTAGTCTGGCGGCAGCCAATGCTCATCAGAATCGGTACTTTACGGTCGATCTGCAGACCACGATGACGACAATGGAGAACTATGTTTTTGAGAGGGTTGCCGAGTACCTGATGCTAATGGGGTGAGTTGGGGTGTGAAATTAGGGAAGGTATCTATATATAAGTATTTACTAGAAATATTTATGGAATTCCTAATTTCCTACAATACCTTCTAGCCTTTTTTTGTGTCAATTTCTTACAATTATGGTGGCTTTTCTTTCTCAAATTTATTTCGTAGATCTCAAGTTTTAAGACTTGCTGGTATGGTACACATTTTGTAATCATAATGGTCACCATGTCCGATAAAGTACTTAGTATGATTCATGGTATATAAGAACTTGTAACGGCGCCTCATTTTATCATTTTCATTCCCTAGACTTTAGCTGGATTAGATTTGTTGGAAAATGAAGTTTGTTATCAGTTCCCATTCCATTGAAATTGGTTGGATGGAAAACGGGAGCCTTATTATACATTTTTTGAGCTTTATTATCTAATTTAATGTACGATATGATAAGGTTTTATTTACTTGAGCATAAATATAAGAAGTATTTGCTTCTGTTGGTCAATAAATACTTTTGGTTTGTTATTTAATTGATAAAAAGTTATTTCGTGTTTTTTTTTAGATACTTAACCTCCTTTCACTTTTTTCCCATTTTAATAAATTATTTCCCATTTATTTGCAGACGCACAGAGCTGCTTACCTGCTCGGCCACCCAGAACAGCTTCGGAAAGATCCGCGACCAGGCCCAACAGCTCACCCGGGAGTACAACCTGCAGTGCTGCTACCTGTTCTATCCGGTGCTGAAGCAGCACATCCAGTACGACTTCGAGGCGTGCGACAATGATCCGGTGCGCAAGGTGACCGCGGAGCACGAGTCCGCCGCCGAGACACTCACCAAGGAGGCCAAGAATTTGGCCGGCAGAGTGGTGAAGGAGAACGCCTCTATCCGGGAGAATGCCAAGAAGCTGGCCCTGTGCCAGTCGCTAAGGGATTCAGGGCAACGCAGCGATCCCAATGATCCCAATGGTCCGGACTTGGACACAAAGATCGAAGAGTTCCGGGATCAGATCCGGCGTTCGGAGACGGAAAAGGCCAAGGCGGAGGCTTGTTTGCAGTGCCTGCGCGATGGTGGCATCAACGTGGACGAGTGGGTGCAGGAGGCAGAGATCATGGGTGTGCAGGAGCTGACCCGTTCGGCCAGTTCCATTTCGATGCGCACGGATGCCTCCGGGCAGGGCGAGAATCCCAGCTCGGATTCCTTCTATGACAGCGACAAGGAGGAGACTCAGGCCCAGGCCTCGGCCCAGGCAAAGCCCAAGGCGGAGCAGCAGCTTTCCCGGGATCGCACCTTCAGCGACAGCGACGACGAGCCCGAGGAGCGTCCATCGGCATCGGCGGCGGCAGCTTCATCCAGCTCGGCCGCTGCCTCGTCCGCGGCAATGGCCACCGGAGGCGGGGGCTGGGACGATCCCACCGAGGTCAACTGGGGGGCAGAGGAGGAAGAGGACAAGGACGAACCGATTGTACCCGAGCCCAAGGAGGCCATCTTCAAGTGTACTGCGCTCTACAGCTATACGGTAAGGGGTTGTCTCTTGCATTCAGTTTCCTGTGAAAAACATTATCCTTGCAGGCCCAAAATCCCGATGAGCTCACTATCGTCGAAAACGAACAGCTCGAGGTGGTCGGCGAGGGCGATGGCGACGGCTGGCTGAGAGCACGCAACTACCGCGGCGAGGAGGGCTACGTGCCGCACAACTATCTGGACATCGACCAGGAGACAGCGGGCAGCGCCTTTAATGGTACTTCCGGCAATCAATTGCGCTCTCAAATCTCATTCTCATCTGTCGATTATACTGTTGACAATGAAGATCAGACGGTGGACTCGATGCAATCGCCCGACCAGGTGTCGGTCATCATGGCGCCCCAGAAGCGTGTCAAGTCGGATGTGGAATGGTGCATTGCGCTCTACGACTACGATGCCACCGCCGAGGATGAGCTGACCTTCGAGGAGGGCGACAAGATCAAGATCGTGACCAAGACCGCCCACGGGGTCGACGATGGCTGGTGGGAGGGTGAGCTGGATGGCAAGTTTGGCAATTTCCCATCGCTGGTCGTCGAGGAGTGCGACGAGATGGGTGAACCGCTCAGCGAGGGCGGCGATGAGTCGCCACCGCCCACTGCGGCGCCTAGTTTTGCACTGCCACCGGCACCGGCACTGCCGCCAGAGTATGCCCATGAGCTGGAGTTGGAGCTCACGGAGGATATGTTTGGCTCACAGGATACGGCAGGTGAGGAAGTTTGATATTTTATCTAGTAGAGATTTTAAAATCTATTATTATGACACCAATATATTGCTTACTTTCGGGAAGAATAGATTTTAAATCGCTTGCAATTTCAGTTATTTTGTTTCTTAAATATCCCGAATAGTTTACTAAAAATCATCCTTTCTTTCCCATTCTCCACAGATGAGGATAGCGGCTACATACCAAACGGCGCTGCAGCACCGAGCATGCCTCCGCCAGGTAAATGCCCCCGCCCTTGACACCACCCCATAGCACCTGGACTTTTGTTTCCCTTTCTATCTTTACCTTTATCCTATACGATTTGTATCTGTCACTCAATATCGATTCCTCTAGTACCGAACATTTGTATAATTTCTAACTCTCCACAAAAAGAAAAAAACAAAACAAATCCGATTTCGACCCAAAAGTACTGTTTTACCTGCTTCTGTATTCTCTAGAGGTAAACCTAATCTCCAAAAAGCAGCTCGTCTAACTACTAACCACTTGTACCACCACCACCAATTAACCACTAAACCACCACTGAAACCACCACAAAATTACCACAAAAAAGTATCCACTATGTCACTGTAACTACTCTCCACTACTCTCCGTTAATGTGCTCTTTTGTCTCTCGTCTCCAAAAGTCTTCGCAAGTCTCCGCAGCCGAGACGAGATCGATCCACCGATGATATTGATATGCCCTACGATTTCTTACAGTGTTATCCTTAGGTGTCGTGTCGGTGTCGTGTTACCGTTAACTCTCCATCTTCGATTTGTTTCTTTTGCAGCTTCTCTTTATCTCTACATTAATTAAAAATCTGAAGCATACCTGTGTGTGTCTCTGTGTGTGGCACTGAATTTAAATTTAATTGCATTTAAACGCTTTGATTGGTTATTAATTTGTCTAAATATATCACGTTTCTTTCTTTGATTGCTGTTTCCTGCATTGGTTGTTATTTTTTTCTCTCAGTGTAATTGTGTCTTTGTGTCATTTAAGGCCAGAACCAAAGCCAAACCACTGCCAAGAAGGGTAATTTTATAAATATGCTCTATCTCACCCCCAAAAAAATTACCTTTTTCTGATTCAGTAAATTTAGTATAGGGAAATCTGTTTCATTTCCATTGTTTGAGAGCATGACCAAAATTCCTCTTTGAAACTTTCTTCTTGGTATATATTGAAGTTACATATAATATATTCTCTGTGATACACAAAACCCTTCTTGAGGTTTTCCTATAAACTCTTTATTACTATACCTTCCAATATCTTCAAAGTTACGAAATATATGAAACCCGTTCTTTGTATATAACCATTTTAAACCATATTTATATATTGGTCTCCATATGTAGTTCAGCAATAATCAGACTGAAATTGGGAACCGAAGCCGTTCAGCACTGAGAAAACCCTAGTTTTCTAACCCTCTCCCCTGCATGTTTGTCCCCTGAATAACAAGATCCTAATAAATGTATCTTAAAGTGCCAAATTTATTTGATTTATGCTTACCATTTGCTTTTTTTGATTTCCCACTTGCCAAACCTTTTCGTGTACCTTAGATAGTTCTTGTTTCAAGGCTGCCTTGACTTGATCCAGATCATTTTTAGTTTCTACCTCACCGCTCTAAAACCTTTTGATCGATAATGTATTGATATAAGTAATGACTTAAAGCGTATCAAATATTTTTGACTAAGCAAACGAATATTTTCTCATCTATTTTTAACGCATCCTCAGTACTCATCCAAGAGCCTGGCATGGAGGTAAAATATGATACTACAAACAGAATATATTCTGAGATGTTGTTGAGTTTATTTTGTTAAGATAATAGAAGTATAAGATAGATTTTATTTTTCCTGAGAAGGCACTTAAGAAAGTACCTCAAAAAATGTTCAAGATTTAAATTAAAAATGGTTCCTTATAGGATGTCATAAAAATATAATTTATTTGATTTGAAGTTGTGAGACACTTCTTATATATTTATTGCTAGGTCGTTTCATATATTTTAATCAAAGAATTATTAAATTGGATTGAATTGGAAGAAGCATTTTAAATAAATTTTTAGAAATAAGTAATAAATTAAGGACTTTTTTTTAATATTTGCTTTATTGGTTTTAAAAACTAAAAATAATGTTACTACCTTTTCCAGGACGATCTCAGTGACGATGGGCAGCCGCCACCATCGTTGCCGCCGCCCCAATTGCCAAAAGCGGGCGGACCCGGACCGGGATCGGGTGAGAAGGGCGCCAAAGGGGCGGCGGCCAGCGCCAACACGCTGAACTTAGGTATGGCACAAATAATTGTTACCGCTGCAACCCCCATGGTTGAAGACGGTGCCGATAAATCTTTCCCACCAGTAGGAGAGAGCGATGCAGCTCAGCCGGATCAGCCGTCCAACAGAAAGGAGGAGTCGCAGTCGCAGTCGGAGGCGGCCAAGAAGCCAGATATTGCACCCAAGCCGCTGGCCAAGGGGCCGCAGCAGGCACCAGCTGCTGCTGCTGCTGCTTCGGCCAAAGAAGGTAATCCGGCTGTGGGTAGGCCCGTGGTGAGCATAACACTGACCGAGTATCCATCCTGTGATGCAGAGGACCAACAGTCCTTCTCGGAGGGAACGGACTCAGCCTCGGCTGCCGATGTACCAGCTTTGCAGGAGGTCGAGGATCCGTTCAACGAGAAGGCCAAGGGCGATTCCGGCGGCGGCGGAGATGGATTTGAGGCCAACTTTGAGGCCAATTTTGATGCCAACTTTGATGACGCCTTCGCTGGCAGCGGAGCAGGATCGGGCGGCGGTGGGGGTGGTAGATCAGGCGGCGAGCAGTCGAGCGATCTGGACGTGAATGGAGAGGCGGCAGGAGAGTCGAGATCCGGTGACGGCGATGAGGATATTGAGGCACCCAAGCAGGTGGTCGGTGGGCGAGCTAGCATACCCGAGGAATTGGACTCAAATCAATTGGCACGTTTGCAAAATCTGAAGGAGTCGAACGCTTAGATTCGGAGCTCCGGTCTCTTCCTCATGGTCGGCTACTTCAATGTTGTTTCTTTTGTTCTTTTAGGCACACGACCATGAGCATGATATATACTCGTACTATATAGACTATAGCCACGGACAGTTGTAGAGCGGATCAGCGGAACACCACAGCCACCACCAATCACAGTCCTACAACAACACCTTGAAAGAATATTGATCTCAAAACACACACAAACACCTCCCAAAGACCTCCTACACCATATATCCAACACAGAATGTCGGTTGAACGTCTCCAGTCTCTACCTAGAGCAGGGATGCTTCTAAGTCCGACAGATCTCTCGAAGTTTCAGCCTCAAGTTGGGGAGTTCGACAGTATAGCAGATATAACCTGACTCAGACGGACTAAAATCGGGCAGCGATAATAAATATTGATCATTCCCACACCTAGATTTTTTCCCATTAGTATAATTCAAGTTTATTTCCGCTGCCCGGAGCCACATACAACGACACAATAGCAGGTCACGATAAACCAATAGAGTATACTTATATATTGTAATCAGGTCGAAACCCTCTCCCAAAGTTCACGTACAGCGCTCAAATTGTGTACATCCATTTGAATTCTTCTTCTGACTGCCTCTGGGGCTATAGTTAGACATCAACTGGGCCTTCATAAACAAAACCACCATACGATATATATACTATATAAATATATACATAATTATGTTAGTGTGTAATGTGTTATACCCTCAGACGACGACTCACGTATGGAATATATACACTGACGATATATATATATTATAACTGAAATATTGTAACGTTTTGAAAGGCAATTACTTGTAGCACTCAGACACGGGTCTTCGAATATCAGCAGCATCCGCAAAACTAATCGAGCAATAATAAATATGTATATATATCTAAGTAAACTAGAGAGAGACCGTTCAGCAGCCTTAAGTTCGCTTGATCTAACCAAACGCATATTATTAGCCAGCCAATCAATGAAGTCTCGGGTCAATTCAGTTGGTTTTGTTTCGATTTGGATTCGCCCCCTACTTAGTCCTAGGATCTCTGCACATTACAAGTATATAGTAAATATTAATCGAAGCCGTAAAAGAACATGTACTCGGGAGGAGAGGATGTCCTGTATTGTTGTAATTGTGTATGCAAAACTAGCCTAATTAGTTAAATGTTTTCCGTGTCTAGTTAAAAGCGGTCTAAGTTAATGTTGGATGCCAGAAAGAAGATATTTGAAATTAGTAGAAGGCTTACTCAACACGAGACTTTGTTTGCGATACTCGAATAATATATTAAAGTTCATAGCTCACCACAATCGGATGATAACTCTTCATATTCACGTAACCTAAATATTATACAGCGCATTAATATAGTAATGAAAACTAATTAAGTCGCAAACTGAATTGTATTTGTAATTTCTGACCCCCCCCAAGTGAGTTAATCAACGTTTTATGTCAAAAAACAACCTTCTGTTCGAAAAACAACTAACAAATAAAATTTCCACTTTAAAGCAAGAGTAGCCCAACCGAGTTTTCCTTAAAAAAATAAACTTGAAATTGTAATTTTTTACATATCTTTATTTATATTCACTTCATTGCAATATTATAATATTTTCCTTCTTGGTTTGCATTTTTCCTCTTGGATGTTTTTAGTTTTAGTATTTAACTTAATAATATAGGTTCCTCCTTGGGGTTTATCATTTACGTTTCTTGTAACATTCATCTCCTTATTATTTTTCTCATTTTAATTATTTTGTTATGTGTGTGTTTATTCTTTATATGCTATAGATAATTATTCTCATTTCAGTTTTTTTGTATTTTATTTTTTTGGTATTTTCAATTTTGTTTTTCATTTTATATAACGAAATTAACACAGTCAAAATTTGTGATCAGTGATCAATCATTACATACGCATTACGTTTTAAATTATTTCTCATGGTTTCTCCTCAAACATTTTCTGGCTTAAATACTTATGTGGGGTTTTCTTTGCTTTTCTTTTTGGGTCTTGGGGGTATATCCTTACGAGGCTGAACCGAAAATCTGGGGGCTGGAAATAATCGTCTGAGGGGGAACCAATAATTGACAGCAGACCAATATGTGAGAGCTCTGGAGAAGGGGCTGGAAATATCGGGACTAACGGGCTGCCTGGCTCTGGTAATCATAAAAAATGTTCATTTATTGCATTTAGGAACTCTTTTTGATGGACGGATAAACCAAAAATTATATAGACACTCGTGCACTCCATCGCCTCCTGCCTGCTGCTCCTCCTTGTTGTGGCTGTTACTGCATGACGATAATATGAGACTTGAACCTGGTAATTGATATATATCTGAGACAAATCATACACACGTACTGTTAGCCAGGGCCCGCGGGAATGGACTTTGAGGGGGAGGGATTACCTGCAGGTGCTGAGGTCCCTAATCTTAAAATGTAGTAACAAATTTTCTTACGCACTTTCTTCTTGCTTGAGCAAAAGGTGTAGGGATGGTGACTCGGGGGCGGGGTCGCTCTAAAATTAATGCTCCGTAATTAATATTTCATAATTTATAATTAATAATGACGCAACAAACTAAGAGTATGCAACGTACAACCATAAGTGTGTGTCTGTGTGTGTCGATTAGTGTGTAACTTCGTTCTAACAATTCATGGTTCCGCGTCTGTCTGCCTAGGGTTCTAGACTATTTCTCAATAATAATATTTTCACTGTCAACTTTGAATTCATTTTAAAAATGCCTTTGTTATTTAAGGTGCACTCTGCTTTAATGGGGAGCCGGTTTCTGTCAGTGTAACTGCGTCGTTTGCTGCCTGCCTTCTGTTTTCTGCGTGGATTCAACTTAATCGCTAAGGTTCTCAACTTGTTGGTTGCTTATCTAAATACTTTAGAATTTCCCATTGGATTTGCTTGTTCTTGAGACCACCGTACATATATAATATATAATTAAATATACATCATGTACATATACATACGTAATTATTACATCGCGTCACGTATATATACCCGATCCTCTCTCTCATATAATTTTACTTATTTAATTTCCCTTTCGGTTGCTTTATAAAACGTTGGTGTTGGTGCCGCCGTCTAAACAGCAACACCAAAAATGCTTCAAACATTTCATTGTGTGTATAATTTAACATTTTACATATTTTCATTTTCGTCGGTTGTTTCTTAATTTTTCTCCTCGCTTATTTTTGGTTTTTTGTTGTCCTAAATGCTCTCCCGCACACGCACACGGTACGTATGCGTTATTCATCGTCTTGCATCGTTAATTTGTTTATAAAAAAGTTACCTCTCACTATGGCCAACTAAATTTTTGGTTTTTCCACTCAAATGAAATCGTAAACTAGGTTCGGTAGAGTAAAAAATTCCATATGAAATTATTAAACGCATCAACTTGCTTGTGTGTGTCTTAAAATGTTGTCAACTCTATTCTGTATTGTTTACTAAACTAAAATTTCTTTTCTTTTGTTTTCATTAATTTACGTTCTTTGGAAATACGCTCCGAAACCGTTGAGCAGCTATTTGTTGTTGTTCTTCTTTTCAAAAATGTACTTTGACCTTCATATAGGGGATTAGACTTCAATATATAGCATTTTTACAAATGACTTTCCTTCGCGACCTCCGCGTCTCTTTATAAACATTTTGATTTCTGTCTTCTCGGTAACATAATTGATTTCTGCCACTTGTATAGCTACAAAATATATATAGGTGTGTATATATATATGTGTGTGTGTATGTTTATATATTTTAGGCAGATATATATATTATTTATGTTCATTTATCACCGATTTTACTCTTATGTGTGCGCCACATCTCGGGCTATAGCTATTTTCTTTGGGAATGTTCTTCTGTGTTGCTTGGTAGATCAATTGCTGTTGGCTTCAAATCCGTTTCACTTGGCTCAAAAGAAATCATAATACATAAGTATAAAAGAATCAATTAATTAATTAATTACTGGTAAACGTTATATTGCTTTCTTTCCGCTCAGAATCCTAGTTTGGATACTCTTTAGCCAGGTCATAATGGTAATCAAGATTAGTTTACCTAGAGAGGTTAAGCAGACGACGGACAAGGATAATTCCCGGCTAGAGGGTATCGAATGGTCGACTCCTCGACCTGTCTCACATTCTCGTTATTTTTTATTTACTTTGTTAAACCTTTGCTTGGTGTAAGTGTGTAAGTTTTGTGTCTCTGTCTAGATCGTTAATAAAGTAATTTTCCTTGGGGTCTCTTCTGTAGTCGTTCTGCTGAATTGGTTAGGTAGTCCTTAGAGAAGGGTTTAGGGGGCTCGTCTTAATCCACTCCTTACACTGCCAGTGTTCCATTCATAAGTACTTTTCGTATATACAGTAATTGTTTTTGTTTTTGGTTTTTCGGATTAGGGCAATTTGGTTTACATATAAAAAACTCGTGCTACATATACGTAGGTGCCTAAATACGTTATATATGAATATATATCTCATATATACTTGTGTTCACTTAGCGCGTAGTATATTTACATACAAGTGTGGGTGTGTTCAGTGTGTCAAGTGTGGCTATGGCCGTATTATGGCGCTTAACTAAATCCTAGCTTTAACTTTAGCTAACTGTACAAAATTCTTTAGCCTTACGATCTGCCCTTGCACTAATCATAAACACTAAATTAAAATTCATTGATGATATCTTGGTATGGTTGTTTGCTTAGTTTTATCTCCATTGTGCTAAATTGTATGCTTTATTTTACGTTTAAAGTTAAACTCACTTGCCTTTAATTATGTGTTCAATTAACTTAACCATTTTGTTTTTACCTTACTTGTGTGTGTCTGTGATTCATCGAGGAACTTGAGCGAAAATTCAAATATATACGTCTGTCTGTGTGTCTGACCAAAGGCATTATGAGTTATAAGATGCGTAACGCCCATACAATTTGAATGCCTTGAGTTCGCCGGAACTTGTTTGACTGATCAGAAATTTCTGGGAATAATAAAGTGTCTTTTCAATAAAGAAGAAAATATACTGCTCAAAATAGTATGGCGCTATGCATCTTATTCTTTACAATGTCTTTACTCCGACCGTGTATCTGTGTATCTTTAGACTAACTTAAGACGGTGCATCGTAAGTATCTCTTGTATGTTTATCGCTTTATTGACTGCTTGAACGTTTCTGAGTTAATTTCTTAACTAGATTCAATTACTTTAACTAAGTTTAATTGCGAAGTTTTGCTCCTACTTTGCTTTGAGAATGTTCCGAGTTCCGAGTGTGTTGTCTTATGTACAAATTGAAAATCAATTATCATCATCGTGGGCCATTCTTCTGGTTTTTAGCAACTATTTGTTAGACTTATACACTATTTTCTTAGGCAGTTTCATTCATACTTGTGTACGCATATTTCTATGCATGTTCTATTTGCTATTTTGTATTTCGTTTTTAATTTTATTGGTATTTTATTGGGCTTACGTTGTCGTTTGAAAATGTTCACTTAGACCTTAGATTGATTTCTTACGGTGCCGCAAAGTTGTCTTTGAAAATTGTTTTTGAGTTTGATTCGATTCGTGAGTTGAGTGTGTGATTGAGTGCTGTTTTGAATAATTTGTTTTCTTTAGTTGTCGTTAAAGTTGATATAAAAATTTGGTGTAACTAAAATGAAACGTTAACCGTTCATGTTGCTGTTATTATTTCGCTATGTCAATTGCACTAACTATTTGTATGACTTATCCTCCGATGCTTGCTTATAAAAGGTGCGCTCCAAAGTAATTCATAATATCATCTTTTCGTATCCTTGTGTGTTTTGGTGTGCAAAATGATTAAAAACCGCTCGTTACTTCGTTCGATTTACATTTATAGTAGAGTTAACTTAAGAAAATCATTCGCTAAACCGATTCTCAATTGTCGAAATTTATTCCTTTGCACTACTTTTTGATTTCTAATAAATTTGGCCATTTCACTTGGAAGCGCTAAGTCAGTTCTGAATAAACAAATCAACCAACTGAATGGGCAATGGATCAATAAGTGAGTTAGGATTTGGTTCTAGACTTGCCTTTGCTTTTGCTGTTGCTTTTGCTTCTGAGTTCTATGGGCGTGCAGCTGAAGAAGGGGATTTTACGAAGGGAGAACGCACTTAAATTAGAGGAAGACTCTCCGAGTGTTTTGCGTTTTTGAAGTGGGAAGCGAAGGTCTTTCGTTAATCTTAAAAATCTTGAACTCAAAACGCCGCAAAGATATTGGAAATCATCGTTGAAATGTTCTTGGACATTCTCTGGTTAATCGTCTATTACTTGTATGGTTTTTGAAATAAACTCTTTCGACTGCGCTATTTCGAGGGGTTCCTTCGCGTTTTTTGGTTTTGTTAATGTCTATGCTGCGTATGAATTTTATCGTTATATTTGTGTTACGGTTTCCTCAACATTTTCACTTATGCCTTTCGTTATATAATTTTCACTACAATTTGCTAATCTGTTGCTTTTGATTATTCTTCATTCATTTATACTCTTTGGGCTTGTTAATTCTAATTTATTTTCTGTGTAAATCTATTTAACAATATTCTTTGCTTTCGACCTTGTAATATGTGTGTGTCCTTTTCCTTCCGCTTGTTGGTATTAAACAATAATTTCTTGCGTTTGCATTTTCATATCGCTAGTTAAAATTAGTTTTGTTTCCGCTTACACTTTTTGTTTTTGTTTTCTTTTTTTGTATTATTTTTGTGTATTTTTTTGGGTTTTGTTGGGCGCCTTTGGGGCTCCTACATTATTTATTTTGTGTGGTTTTTCAGCGCCCTGCACAGTTTGACTCTCTCGTGCGCTGTTCACTCCTGTGTCCTTGGGCCAGGCCCGCCGTCGTTTCGGGGACGCGACGCCCCCAGCTTACTCCTCGCCCAGGAGCACCAGATCATCGGCGACCACGTCGCTGACATGCAGGTAGATGATCCAGTACATCAGGTTGAAGCACACGAAGCACACGGGGAACACGATGCGCGAGTACTTGTCGATGTCCGAGGGCGTGATGCCCAGCAGCTTGTTGATGTCCTAAAGCGATACCGGGTTAGGGTTTAAGGATTAGAAGAGAAAAAGAAAATTAGTATTTGATTAACTAACAAAATATTGGATCAATATGAAATACTATAAAGGCAGCTTGGTACTTTTTAAGAAATTAACTTTGATAAAGGATGTAGCTTTCGAAAAATTATAAGTTTAACAATTCTTTTTTTCAGTGTTAGGTGAAATTTAGTTAAAGAATGAGTTAATAAATAACAACATATATAAATTTAAATAACATTTAAAAAATTCTTTAAAAATAGTATATTGTTTGACTATCTATAACAAACGACGGACAGGAGCATTTTTAAACCACTTAAAAATGTGTCTACGAATTCACTCAAATGCCCGCGCTTCCAAACATTAAAATAAAATAATTTCTAGCACATTTCTGAACATGTTTGTAAACGATTTTAAAATTCTACCTATATAAAGTGCTCCAGAAATCACTAAGGCTTTTAAAACTCTTAAAAAAATATGTATACAAAAATAATTAAGGCACCAAACTTAGTACCAACTCAAACTATTAATTAATTTGTAATATTATAACAAATTATAAATTAATAATAATAAAGAATAATTTTTTGCATAGTTTAGGACCGTTTTTAAACTATTTTTAATCTTTATATATATGTTTTAATTTTTTTCAATAATTCTAATAAAATGATCATAAAAGGTGTCTCCCTGAGATTTTCCCACCCAAATCGCATATTTACGATCTTTACCTTTACCTTTTTTACTTTCCCCGGATGCAGTAGATGGGCTGGGACCGCTGCTTCCGGATCGCCGCCGCCTTCTGGCGGTCCGCCACCTCCTCCGCCGCCGCCACCACCACCACCGCCACCGCCCGGACCACCGCCCTGCCCTGGACCCGGTCCATGGGATTGGGGGCCACCGCGGCCGCCATTGACCGTATTCTCCAGGGTGCCTCCCTTGGAGTGGGCCTTCGGGTCGTGGACCTTGAATCTCACCTCCTGGAACAAGGGTCCCACTATCGAGCAACCGCGCGTACCAACGTTTTGTTGGATATTGGAAAAGCCGATTGGGCGGTTACTCACTGTTTGCTTGGGCGCATGCGGATGCCCGTGGCTGTGGGCGTGATGGCCATGCCCGTGGCCATGCTCGGGACCCATGCCCATGCCCACGCCCACGTTCACGCCGCCGCCGCCGGGTCCGCCCGGTCCGCCAGGACCCATGCCGGGACCGATTCCACCTCCTCCTCCGACGCCTCCTCCTCCTCCACCGCCCATGGTGGCATTGGGATTCGGATTGGCCTGCTGCTGGTTCGCTCCGTCGAGCTGTTGCTTTTTCTGCTCGGCTATCTTTTGGATCGCCATAAATCTTTGTTTTCGCATTTGAATTCGTTTTGCCATGTAGCCGACGGTGGCGTATTCTATTGATTGCGATATACGATATACGATATACGATTTGATTGGTTTTGATCGATTTTGGTTATCGGATTTTTGATGATTGATTTTCAAGTTTTGATATGACAAATTTCATTTCGAATGTATATATTTGAAAATGGCGGTTTTTGTTTTTGGAATTTTTTCATTTTTGGAGAGATCGATTGATTTTTTGATTCGATGATGGACGGTTTGGCATACGGTTGGGTGGTAGGGTTTAGTAGAAGTAGTAGAAGGTTGATTTGATGCAGATGCAGTTCAAAATTTAGATTCGAGTTCGAGTTCGAGTTTGGGTTCGAGTTCCACATGAAGTACGGATGATTTTGGTTGTAGTTGATACATAGTCAGATATATAGTTGTTGGATTGTTGTTGGCAGTAGTAGTTGGTAGTATACATTGTATATATATATATATTTTGGTAATTTGGTGCGGGTAGGTTTTCGATATTTATCGGTTACAAAGAAAGATAGAAAAACAAAAGAAATTTAGTTGTCATGAAGAATTTAGCAATCAATTTCTGTTCATTTTGGCACAACGTCTAAAAGAGGTGAGAGCGGGAGGAATATGTAGAGGGGATAAGGTGTACTTTGGGGTACTTTAAAGGGTTAATGGGATTAGGGTTAGCGCTTTTTCATAGACTATAAGAAACATTTAGAGTCATTTGAAGCAAATATTGTAGGTTGTTTCAGTGTTTTTGTTTTAGTTTCATATTTTTCTGGGTTTCTGGGGTAAGTGAAATCAAAATATAAAGTGAATTTATTTTCGTATTTTCATTTTTAGCCAGGCAAAGGAAAATTCGAATAAAGCAAGTCTCGTGTGAGTGTGTGTGGGGGTATGGTGTGTGTGAGTGAGTTAGCGATATACTAGAAAAAAGGAGAGACAGAGCAATTGGAGTGTTCGAGTGAGTGTGAGAGTGAGTGTTCGTGTTGACGGTTGTTGTTGTTGTAGTTCTTGTTGCTGTTGTTGTTTGTTGCTGTTGTTATTGTTGTTGCTGTTGTTATTGTTTTTGTGAAATGAGTGGAAAAAGTCATTTGTAAGCCAAACGATTTATGTACACATTTATTTCTGCAGTTGAGACCATCATTCAAGGAAAATGTTCGTGTGCGTGCCTTAAATGCAAATTCATTGAACAGAGAGTCGCCCGTTGTAAAGGACACGAAAATTTCCATCATTTTGTTGTTGTTGCTGGTGTTGTTGTTTTTGTTGAGCCTTACAGCTTTTGTTCCAGGCTTTCAGCCTCTCTTCTTCTCTTTACATCGGTTGTCATTATCCTTGGGAATGTTACGAATTCAGATTTCAATGGAGCGCACTGATTGAGCGGTGTTTTTTTGTATTTTTTGGGGAGGGTACTATTTTTTTTAAGTGTTACTGGGAAAGTCCAGCAGAATCGCATACTCGCCGATGAATGTGTTTAAAAGAGGGGGAGGAAGCTAAGTCCGATATGTTATATTGCGCGAAAATATCAATCGCCTTGAAGGGCATATTGAAAGTAAGGAATCGCAATAAATATCTATCGAAAATATCGCTGGCAATAGTCGAAAATCGATTAAAGGAAAAATAAAACCTAATGCACAATTAGGTAAATAAAGATCGGACAAATATAACTTTGTTAAGCAGTATAAAATGCCATTGAATACGTAAAGCGATTTGATCTTAATTTATAAAAAATTAGGCGATATTTTCCTAGTGGCCTAGTTAATATTCAACGATAAGCAGTGTAGTATAAAGAAGTTTGAATAATCGATATCAATTCGAAAACAGTTTGCCTGATAAAATTCAGATGAATCTGATTTAAATTCACATAATTCCTATACTTTTCAAATATTAAATCGATATTTGTTGCCATCCCCGAAAGTGTTTTTGAAGAATGGTAGGGGAAGTAACGAGTAACGAGTAACTAGTAACGATCGTACTTACCAGGGGCCAATGGGAGTCAACCAATCGCTGCAAAAAGCAATAAAACAAAACAGAAAGCAGACTACGAATCATATCTTACCTAACCTCTGAGGGGTTACTAAATGGTGCACGTTATTTTTATAAGTTCTTGGTCGTGGCCATTTGGCAGCCTTCATGTCTGGGGCCCCCCTTTAAAGGACCCAAACTTGAAGGCTCCAAATCGCAGAAACTTGTATCTCATAGATACTTTTTTATATTCGTTAACTGGGCGCACTTTCTACGTTATTTTTCGGTTATTTTTTGATTGGGCTCTGTTGTCTTGAAGAGTCTTCGGAGGCTGCGTCTTCTGGCTGTTGATCGACGACTTGTTGAACCATATTTACAGTGTTTTGTGTCTGTTCTTATTTTTTGTATTTGTTTTTTGATTCAATTCAATCGCGAGTCAAGCCAGGTGTGGCGCAGGGCATGCTGGTTTCGTTTTGTATTTTTTGTTTGCGCTCTCCCTTCTCGGTAATTGTTACAGGTAGGTTTGATTGATCGATCTACTCGTACCCTGGGCTCTGAATTGGTTTTGATTTTCGATTTGGTTTAGGTGCGTTGTTTTGGTTTGTACATTTTTATTTTCGGTTTGCATTTTTTTGCAATTTGCAGCTTGCGGTTTGCATTTGGCGGAAGCTGGGCGTATATTGATATCTGGGTACCATTTCAGGTTGAAGTGTGTTCGCTCAAGTGTGTGAGATTTGCTCGTCTGGGGTGCTCTTGAACACAAGCTCAACCTGAGTCGGCTATATAGATAGGCTATATATATATAAATGGGCATATATACGGGCGTATATATGAGAGAGGCTAATGTGGCTTGGATATTGGGTTTTGTTGTCTTTTGAGGCTGAAGCATGCTTCGATTCTAGGTGCGATGTGCAAAACGGTTATGGGTTTCTCTGGTTTTTCCTTTCTTTTTTTGTATTCTTTTGGGTGGGACGTTGGGGGAAATTTTCGTGCCTTTACGCTCGGTTCGCAGGCGCGTATCTATGAATTTGCATACATTTTCTTTGGATGACAGTTTTTCTTTGTATTGAAAAATTAACAAGAACATACAAATACGAAAAAAGAGATTTGTTTTCTTTCTGGGTTTCTTTGCAGTTTCTTTTCTTTAGCTTTAGCTTTTTTTTATTCTTTTTTTCTTGCTGTTGTTGCTGTTTGTTGGAGTTGTTGTTGTAGTTGTGGGTGTAAGTTGTTGCTTGAGAATTGTTTTAGTTGTTAGATAGTTAGAGAGAAAGTTAAAGTTAGCATTTCGAACGGGTGTCGGCAGCAGAGCTTGAGATATTATTGAGAAATTTTTCAATAATTTTGAAACTTGATATATTTATTGAATTGGGCTTTGAAATCAGATATTAAGTATATATTTCAAGCTGGCCTGACCCATTTACAGTGCCTCAGGTGCAGTGCATTTCAGTATCCTTATAGATAGACGCTCAGGGTCTGTTGGCTCCATAAGAAAAGTGAAATCTTTGAAGATTTAAGAGATTTTTAAGTTAAAGATTAAACTACAGTGGAAGGGCAAAACTGGGCTGCTAGTTCCGAATGGGGTTTACATTTTATTTCGAAATTTCTCGAGGTGCAGTCGCAGTTTTCCCTGGGAAACTAAAGTGTGTGGTTGAGATGTATCTGCAAGATTGTAATCTTCTGTGACGCTAAGCGTGGCACGGAAAGCTGGCAAAGGTGTGTGTCTTTTTCCTTTTGGTTTCTGTTAACGGAAACGAAAACTCAAAGATGGCGCGCCACTCTGTCGTCTTGGAGGCGCGCCCCGAAAAATGGTCGAAATCAAAACGGAAACGGAAATGAAACGCGAAACGAAGAGAACAAATTTTGGAATTCACAGAGATCACAGAGACATCTGCCTCTGTGTGTGAGAGAGTGTGTGTGGGTAGTTGTGTGTGAGAGATTTATGGGGTAATATTCGTTTTGCTACTGGTTTTTGGTTCTTGGTTTGGAATCGGAATCGGTTTTCGGGGGTTAAGTGGTAGTAGTAGTTTTTGGTAGTTTGATTTGTTTACCCAGTAGACTGGCAAAGACCATAACGAAGCATGTTCCCAGATAGACGTCAATCGACTTGACGTACGAAATCTTTGGCAGCGCTGCGTTTGTTGACGACATCAAAGTGGTCATTGTCAACACGGTTGTCACACCGAGCGCCACACGCGCCGGCGTTGCATTGCGATTGAGCCAAAATGATACCCATGATATAATAACGATCAGTCCAGAGGGTATGTAGATTTGTATAAGGTAGTAGCCCATCGAACGCACGAACTGAATTTCGCAGGCTAATCGCGAATAGTTGCCTGCCCTCGCCAATGGTTAATTTGTATTTTGTTTATTGTTTATTTTGATTTGTTTTTCGCATTTCGATTGTTAATTTATCGTTTCGTTCAGCGTGTTTGAAAAGAGCGGGGAAGAGAGAAAGAGCAGAGAGATACAAAGATATTATTAGTATTTTGCTCGCTGAAATCAATTTCATTTGCAATTATTTACAAACAATATTAGTAGGTATTCTTCACCAAAAACGAATAAATCCATATAAAAAATAAGGTCGAAACAACCAAACTGAAACTCTAAAAAGAGAGTATAAATAAATTAAGTGAATGAGCGCATTTTTATGTGAAATCATGATTGGCTGGCGGCACTGTGGCACCTTCCTGGAGATATTGTTAGTCTCGATCTAAGCGACGCTTCGTTATCAGGCAGGCATTACTTCAATAAACAGATTCAAGTACTTAAATATTGGGCTAGAAACGAAATTGGCAAAATGTCAAGTCAAAGCTAGGGTCAAGAACTAAACTTTAAGAAATATTCTAGGCATTCCACAAGGGGTCATTGCAGAAAATAATACAAATTAAATTATTTTTTATGTTAATATTTTTTTTTTTTCAGTACTTCTGCAAGGACCTCTCTACACTTCGACTAAACCAAAGTAAGAAGTTGTTGTTATGGGAAAAAATACTTGATTAGTTTGGTTAGTCACGAAATACTTGAGAAATAGAAGTGGCTTGCATTATGGGGTAACTAAAACTGACCGCAAATCTCAAGAAAAGTAAGGTAAATTAAAGGATAAGTAAATATAAGTAGAGGCAGCTAGTCTAAGACCTAAAAAGGAGCATTTGAATTGCCTGCAATTTTTGTTGCTGTTGTCTATAGATATATTTATTTGTTAGAGGGTTTTTTTGTAAAAGAAACTTTATAAGATGAGAGCATGCTTGGGAGGGCGTTTTTTGTTTTCTCGATATATATATATTTTTGGGGTGTTTTTTAATTGTAATATTTAAATATATATATATAAATAGTATGTATATAAGTGATTTTGAACTTCTTATTGTTTCTCGTTTGTTAATTTTGCATCTTTAATTGGTTCTTATATTTTTTGTTTGAGAAAAGGTTTGAATTCTTTTTGCGTACGGGATTTGAGTAGAATTTTTATAGATGTTGCATAACTTTTGTTCGGATTTTAATATTATTTAATGCTTTTTTGTAGTTGTTGTTGATTTACAATACAGAATGTTTGGTGTTGATTGTCGTTGTTGCTGTTCGATTATGCTAATGAGTCTCGATAGCGTTACTGGTAAATACTTTTGTAGATAGCTGTTGTTGTTATATTTGGTAGTAAGAACTAATTTTGTGACTAGTTAATAAAATGTGTGTGTGTATGTGTGAGCATGAGTGTGTCGGTGTTCCGCAGCTTAAAAATTTGAATAGATTATGTTGTAATAATGCCAGGCATAAATCAAAAGCATGATTTACTAAGGAAAAGCCATATTCAATTAAGCTTTGCTATAATCGATTACTTGATGTTCTCGGTTTTGCATAGGATCATTTCATTGTTGCTTATTTTTGGTTTCTATGATACAAAGGTCGCTAAGTGAATTGTTTTTCGATTGCATATTGATTCGTTTTAATTTTTCCATTTCAAGGTTTTATTTTTGCTTGGTTTTGGCATTGCCAATGATTTTATTTCTATTTTTGTGGGATTTCTGTTCTTGTCGTGGTTCGCTGTAAAGTATGAACTTATGAGCGTTGAAATCAAGGCGGAATCAACTGAGAGTCGAACGGAAAAAAGAAAGCGGAAAGGAAAATCAATTTGATGAACGAACTGAATCGGAATATTGTTGCTAGCTTGTAACATGCGTTGATTTTGCGTTTAAAGATATATGAACAGTATCCGGTAGGTACAAGTACGAGTAAGAGTGGGAGAAGCTCTAAGACGCGTCTTAGTCTATCAGGCCGTCTAGACTCTAGACTATGAAGTGGGCTAATGCTAAATGCACTTGTTAATGCTATTATTATTTAATTGTTAACGTTATTGCTTGGTAGTTTTGTATGCTATGGAGTAGATTAGTTGATGAAACAAACGCTAGCTAAATGGAAAAAGAAATTATGTAAAAATCGTTGGATGCTTAACATGCTTTTTCTGGAATCGCCCTGCTTCAAGCAGGTTGTCTCTCGCTGATTGACTCAATCAGCGGAGGGTGCTTGAAGCAGGCTTCCATTTACCCGAAAATTAGCCCAAGTTATTTGGCAAGCCTGTTTTTTTGTTGTATCTAATTTGGAGAACATTGTACAAAATGCTGCTTGAAAATTAGTTCGAATCGAGAAATAAGAAACTGAACAATACGAAAGGAAAAGGCTCAAGAGTAGAATTGAATTGAAAACGCAAAATCAAATCGATATAGATATATGCAGGGATGCTACACAGAAGTCTCTAGTGATTTGGATTCACCTTAACATAAGTCCAAAAGTATGCAACGCAAAGGTGTAGTTCAAACTTCACAATTCTCTGAAGTAAACTAATCGTTGCATAATTTTGGGCACCTTCTCGTGTGTTCTTTTGATATCACTGGAAAGTGCTTCCAATAGTATGCAGTGGCAAGTACATTATTTCTCATTAAAATCTTCACTTCTCTATAGCCACATTGTTGCATAGCTTTAGACTCACTTTCAAAGTGATTTCAAATTAGCAGTGATTATTGTGGCACCCCCGATATAGTATATGGTATATAATAGATATATATTTATATATATAAGATAAGTCATCATCGGTAGTTATTCGTAAATATATAATATATAGGTAAAAGTAAAGTTTGAAAGAAAATCGGTAACCGTCTACAGGTACCTGTGGTAAGACTGATTTCCATAGCTCTTTGGCGATGACCCAAGACCTTAAATTGGGGCAGCGAAACCTCACTCGAGACACCGACCGAGTTGGGGCCTTCGTTCCATTTATAGCGGATGTCACGCATCGTGTAGCCGACTATTTATGGTGTATATAGTTTGGTTATTGTTGTTGTTGTTTGTTGTTGTTTCGTTGTTGTTTTCGTTGTAATTGTTGTTATGTTTGCAAATTGCATTTTGTACAGTTTGGTGTTTGGTTTTGTTTTGTTTTGTTTTTGGATTTTTGTTGTTGGGCGAGTTTATTATACAGTTGTTTTAGTAGCAGTTGTTGTTGTTGTTGTTGTAGGCACAGTTCGTTGGTGAGGTTATCGTTGTTGTTGACGAAAAATATGCATAAAACAAAAAATACATTTCGTGAGACTATTAATAAGTTCTATTCTATCATTTAGAAAATTTTATAACAATTCAAATACAATTCGTTTCGTTCGCAGTGTGTATCCTTTTTGTTTAAATATTTTTTTTTCTTTTTGTATTATATTTTAACATTTCGATTCGGGTTTTTTGTTAGTTTTCTTTGTCTTTCGATTAATAGTCTCATTCAGAACTTGTCGCTTTAAGTGTTGTTCAAAAATATATTTTTTGATTTATTCCATCGAGAGAAGAAACTCTAAGACTATGAATTGTTCGTATATTACAATTGCGCTAAGAATGCATTATAATTGTTTGATATCCATTGGCAAAGCATAACTAGGATTAAGGTTGAGGCTGAGCATTTAGTAGGCACGCTCTGGTTGACTTACAGCTACTGTTTGTTCTTATTGGCAGTAGTAGGGTTGCTTAAGACTAGTAAATCTTATGGCTAGGTGTCAGAAATGGGTGCTCTTGTGTCTTCTGTTTATTGTTATATAGTAGTTATATATAGCTATAGGCTTTTACAATGTCTTCTGGCCTATACTTAAGTAGTTTCTTAGTTTTCGTAAGCGTTTAACTTGCTTTTGCCTACCCAAGCAAACGAATCTGGACTCTCTTGCGACTCTGGAGGAACATAAAGAAAAAATGTGAAACTCAAACGGAAACGGGAAGTCGAAAAATGAAAATCGCTGGGCCTAACAAACGCTCACTACGCCACTAACTGCTGCTTTACTGATCGGTTAAACGGTTAAACGGTTAATCGGTTTAGAATTCCACAGAAAAAACATAACCAAAGAATAGAAGAATAGAGAATCAAGAAGAAATCAACGAGTAGTAGTCACAACAGAGGTTAGTAGAGGACACTTCAAACACAATATATATATATGTTAAGATGGGGGTTGGTTCGATTTCTGGTTAGTAGCACAAGTTACGGTTAGCACTCGATAAATATGGATAAATATATATTGGTGAAGAAGGAGTAGAAGTAGAAGTAGACGGAAAAGAACACAAAACTTTTGCTGGGCTTTAGGTGCGACGGATATGCGCTAACCCTTTGTTTTTGAATATGTATATTTTTTGGAAACACACAAAATGAAAATACGATTACGAAATTCATTACGACAAACGCAAAACGGATAAAAGTTCAGTTTAGTAAAAATGCTTCTTAAAAAAAAACACAACAAAGAATATGGTAATGTGATTATATTGATGTTATAATTTTTTTGCATATATATATTTTTGTTTTATTTGGTTTTATGATTTTGTAATGTATGGGGGTACCTGTGGTTAGGTTTATTTCGGTCGCCCTCTGCCTGTGTCCCAAAACTCGGAACTGCGGTAGTTCGACCTCACTGCTCATGCCAACACTACTCAGTCCATCTCTCCAGAAATATCGGATATCTCGCATCGTGTAACCGACTTCATGTTGTTGTTGTTGATTGTTCGGTCGTTGTTGTTGTTGGAGTAGTAGTTGTTGGAGTAGTAGTAGTTGTTGTTGCAAAAAGGGGGGCAGTAGTTAATTAATTGATGTTATTTGTTTTGCTTTGTTCTGTTTTAGGTTTTTGGTGTGTTTGGGTTTGCTTGTTCGGGGACTTTTCACACACAGAATACTTAACTCACGCACTCGATGTGGGTTCGGAATGAATAATACAGTCTTAAAAGCTAGGGTTCTGTTCGTTATAGTGTGTATCAGTGTGGCAAATAGGGATGTATATCGGAAACAAAAATCCGATATGTTATCGAACACATTTTATAGCAGTTAATATCGATAAAGGATTTTCTGATAAATATGTTAGTTATATGAAAACTTCATAGTGCTTTGTAGAATCTATACAAGAATTTAAGATTTAAAAGTTACAAATTCTACATTAAATGGGTTAATTATCGATAAACATATCGAATTCGGCGAAATCCCTAGTGGCGAGTTGTGACACAGAGATTCAGGGACATAAATAATATGCGTACTGAACGTATATACAATATAGTTAGATCTTAAGCAAAAGCGTGCTGTGTATGGGGTCTGACTTAGACTAAGGTATAATACTAGGCTTAGGCTAACAGGGGCGTGAGGGGGCAAAGTCAAAGGGTACGCATATTCATAAGATCTGGTGGCAGACCATCAATCAGTATTCAGGGTGTGTGGAGCCTTCTGCGGTTGCTGAAATTGAGAAGGCGACCGAAAACCAACCAATCTTCTTCATGAATTCGGCGCCATGATATCGTGAACTGTTTGTTGATCGTGATTTTATAGATACTGATAACTGGTTGATTGCTGTTGGGTAATACATTCGGGTTGATTCTGATAAAAATGCACATGAACTGGGTTTACATCTCAGTGACTCTTTATTTGGTTGAACTTTTTTTGTGGGTTCAAAAAACAAATATATAAATTACCAAAGGGTGGAGGGGGGACTGGAACTAGTTGAATGAGAGTTGGTTGTGGTTTCATTTGATTTTGGTTTTTGGTTGGGCGAGGGGACAATTTTGGTTGAATAAAATATGCACAACGAACTGAAAAAAGACATATTTCAAATAAAAATCAAAGCTGCCGAGAGAGCTAAGCCTGAATTAAATCCACTGACCAAAGGAAAACCGAAATTAAATTCTTTACCACCTACAAGCTCCGCCTAAAGACAATTCAATTGTATTCAATTCGATTTCCTGCCATCCATTTGTTGCAACATAATTGCTCTGTTCACAAAAGACATCAAAGGCGTCTTAATTGCTTTTCCTCAATCGAATCGAGGTTGTGTGTTCGGGTTGTGTGTGTCTCTGTAGCTGTATCTGTGGCACTTAAAATTTACTTGCTTGCATTTTAATTGTTTCGGTTTGGTTTCTTTCACATAAACTTGTTTTCTAATCGATTTTCTGCCCACACCGAACAAACAGCGCACGGCCTTTGCTTGAGAATTGATCTATGCTGAATTGAGTTTGGCTTTCTGGAGTGGCCAAAACGGAGTGCAGATGGTGGCTAAAAGGTGCAAGAGAAACGGCAGAGAGGCGAAGCAATTGACAGCACTGGAAGGTAATGATTATTTTAGGGCCCAAAACACCCTATTTTGGCCACTCCCCAGCCGACATTCTGAATGAGTTGTTGTTCACACATCTTGCTTTGTTCACATGGTTTCTTTCATCGTTTTCTTCTTCTGTATTTTTTGACAATTTTCATTAAGGCTATTATTACGATTATTGTTCCTTCCCTGTCATTATCATTACTTGGCTAGAATTAAGTGGCAATTCAGATCAAAGTACTTACAGCTTTCGATTTCAATGTGGCACAGCTGGCGATCCATTGGGAAATATTGTAGATTCATCGGACACGATGCGGTGATGGTCAATCTAAAGGGGTTAAATTCAGTTTTTTTCGGTTTGGGAAAGAGAGATTATTCGATTAGTAAGGGGTTCATTGGTATCCAGGTGAACATCAACAAACAAACGAGCAGAGGGTTCAAAAAATGGCAATCTATTAAGTTATTTACACACAACATTTACGGGGGTTTGTTCTTGGGGTATTTCAAGTCATTACAGAGCGAGTTCAATTGGATATGAGCCATATTCGATATATATAATTTTGCTGCTTTGTTTTTGGTAAGTGAGAGATACTTTGAGTGGCAGTTAGTTGTAGATAGTGAGGCGATATTGGCTCTTACGCAGGGTATTTAGTACATTATCATATGGTAGGCTTTGGCTTACTTAATAGTTCGTTGAGTTAATTGCGGCTTGGGGCTACTATAAACAAAACGCTAATTATACTTATTTTCTTGCTTTTGGCTACGGCTGTTGCTTGGTCATTAGGTGGCACCTGGGGTTTTGTTGTTGTTACTGCGATTTTGGACAGATTCTTGTTTAAAGGTAGTAGAAAATAGAGCGCCCAGTACCCAAACCTTTTTGCGGTGTCAGATACACGATAGTCATGCGATACCCGGTATGCGATGGTTTCTCGATTAACGATTAGCGATTAAGGGTTGTCGATTGCTGATTGTCGATTACTGATTGCTGATTCTTGTGGTTTGTTGTGAGGGATATATGCGTTTGTATACTTCATGAGCCACTCAGTTGGGGTTGTGAGGGACAGAACATATCCATCCTAGCGACGGCATGGAATGAGTCATGGTTTTACCAGCCAATCAAGTGAATACATATATATAATGCTTTTGGGTAAACATTTAGAATATCTTTCCGCGGACTTAGTCTGCAAGGGATAACCAATCTAGTAAAAATGTAACTTAAAAGAATTTTTCAGACGGTGGAATCAAAAGTACATTCGCTTTTCTATCTCCGTAGTCGATAAAATCGATAGCACCGATAGTACAGTTTCCTTCCCTAACCGATGACATTCGGTTTCCAAAGACAATCGCTCGAAATTTGCCAACTTTCTTTCACTTTCACTTGCCAATTGAACTCACTTGATTAGTTTTAATCGCTTGGAAGAAAACTCTTGTTTCGTTCTGTAGAAATTTTCCATTTTCATTTTAAAGTTAGTAAATTACAACATCGATTTATACACACACAGAAAAAAGTTAGTTGCAAAAAGGGCAGAAATGATAATTTTTTAACGAAATCTTTAGTAGGTAGAGTAGATGTTGGAAGTATTTGCTGTTTAATTTTTTGTTTTGGTTGTAGGTTTTTGGTTAAAGGTTTTAGGTTGTTTCTTTTTGGGTTTGTTTTGGTTTTGATTGTAGGGTTAGTTTGTAAAATAGTTAAATACACATACACATATACAGACAATTAAAAATGTTTATGGTTGCGCTTTCATTGAGAGCTTAGAGTTTGGGAGTTGCAGTAGTTGAGTTGGTTTTTACCTAATACTTCTTGTTATCGATCCAGAATGATGCACACGTATGAATTCATTACTGGTTGTTGCAATGTGAAAATATGATTGTTTTTCATTTACAAAAAAGGTGTCAGGTACCCAAATATTCTTAATGAACTCTGATCCAACCGATAGTGTTTCTACACCAGGTCGTTTTCTATACGCTAAACGAGGATCGGTCCAAAATTGACGAAAGTAAAAATCCAATGTGAAGTCCTATTCAATTCACAATTCGATTCGACACGATTCGATATCGATTTCGATTTCGGTAAAGGGGGAAGGTAGCAAAAAGAGATTGAGAGGTTATATCATATTAGTAAACGTTGGCAGTGATGTCTTAAAGTTCTAGGTAACTAAACGGCTATTAACTAAAGTCTTGTGTGTTTAAATTTATTTTGATCAACTAAAAAAATTCATAGATGGGAAATGGGTAGAGAAAATTCGTGGAAACTAGGCGGAAAGTTGTTCATATTCTCTTTTTGGCACAACAGATACACTTAACGAACATACAAGGAAAAGAACTTGCGGCAAATGGAAACCAAGGAAAATTCATAACGTGCAACAATTTTCTTTTGCAATTTTTGTACAGGAAGACATAGGGATATAGGGCATGCAAAACATCGAATTGAAACTTTTTACAGCTTGTTTTCGTGGGGACGGACAGGGCGGGGCGGTAATGAGATCCTCAGAAGTCATAATAAAGGACCAAAGGAAAAGTACCGAAACTAACAAACGAAATGAAAGCTTATTTACAGAAGCAATCGGGTGGGGGTTACGGGATCGTAGGGGTAAGCATATAAGTAGTACAGAAACCTCTCACAAATATTCGTATGGATTCGTTGCTGTGATTGTGAAGTAGCTTGGCTTTTCTGGCTACTAAAAGGGGCTTGGGTTATTACTAGACTACTATGGCATCTATGGCAACAGGCTGGCAGTTAGTTATTGGTACGCTTTATACAGTATACAGTATCGCTGGCTGTTGGCTTGGCTCTTTTTAGTTTGTTTGTGCCTCGAAGCTAAGCGTTCTGGGATTGGTTTAGTTTGCAACCGGATTCGATTGGGGGTTTGGTTTGGATTTGAATTGTAAAACGACAAACAATTTGGTTGTGTTTCAGGCTCTGTTTGTATCTGGTTCTGTGTGTTTGTGGGTGGCTGGTGGGTGTGTCTGAACGTGGGTATTGTTTCTGGGGTCGGGGCCGGGGTCGGGGGCGGATAAAGACAACTACTCGAGTTGTTTCTCTCAGTCTTGCATATCATTATCTTCAAGCGCGTCACGTGGCCGACAAGGAACCAAAAATTAAACGGAAAAGCATGTTAAGGTAAATGTAAATGTAAATGTTAAAGGTAAATGCAAATGCAAATGTAATAATAATAGTAGTTGTAGCTGGAGCTGTTGTAGCAGGTAATAACATTTGTAAGTAGTTATAAATATTTATAGAGAGGAGCGCACACACTGCTTGCTTTTTGGGTACTTTTGCCGAGTACTTTAACGCACGCTGATGTGCCTACATGGCGTATACGTATTTTCTATATGGCTACGTGTATTATTTATGCTGCGAAAATTGCACACGGCTCTCGTGGGTTGCTTGCAAGTTTTCCTTGGCGTTACTCGCCTTTCATATAGTCGGAATATGAGTATATATTTTTTGCAACTAGCAGATTTGGTTTCCACTCGGTTCTTGGCACGCCCAAAACAAAAAACTCAAACACAAGAATGTTAACGAGAACGAAACTCAAAACTCAAGCGCAATTGAAAACGGAAATTAAATTTCGTGTGGATTATGCAATTTTTATAACTCTGTATTTGTTTTTCTGGTGGGGCGTTTTCTTTTCTTTTTTTTTGTTGCAAAAAGGGTTCTGTTGGATGGGGGTCAACCTGGATTTCTATTCTTGGCACACACACAAAATCAACTCTAAGTACGGATACTTATGTGCATGGCGGTTTATATATAGATGGTTCACAATTAAACCCCAAACGTGAGCGGGCCTATCGAGTTGTTTGTTTTATTTTTATATATCTCGTTATACCATTTACAATTTACAAACATATGTGTATATATATATATATATGTTTGTGTGGGTGCCTGTGACGGTTGTGTGTGTGTTGTGTGTATTTGCTTCTTGTTACAGTATTCTTTTTTCCTGCTGGTGTTTGGATGTAACCTCATGTCATGTTGATTTTAACTGCCTCGCTGTTCGCCTGAATTTCGATTGGATTGGATGGGTTGTCTTATGTATATTTGTCACTGTGTACACGGGGAGAAAAAAGTCCTAAAGCAGGAATTCTTTATTACAGAAAGTATTTGGGAAAACTTTTAAAAGACTGTCAAAAAGTAGGCATGGAAATATTAAGGGTATTTTCAACACAGCATACTTTCAGGCACGATAGAAAAAAATGTCCATGATTTTCTTAAGAGGCTTGTTGGCTCTTATATCAATAGTTTTCCCCAGTGTATCTGTTCCTGTATCAGTGTCTTTGTGTGTGTGTGTGTACGCGGGCTGTTGTTCTTGTTTCGGTTTGGCATTGGCTCAGTTTATTTTTGAATTATTTTCATTAGCAGCGTAGCAATTCTGTTTTGTTGCCGGGACCCAAAATGTGGAAATGAAAAATTGTCATGTGAGGAGAAATGATCGGGCTGGAAATGAACATGTTATTGTTGCTGTTCTTGTTGTTCTTGGTGTGGTTCTTGCCGTTGTTATCCTTGTTAATGTGTTTTCTTTAGTGGATTGTATATAGTGGCAGTGGCGGTGGCACGTGTGTTCGTGTTTACGTTCGTGTTGGGCATGTTATTTTCGCATAAATTGATTGCCAAAGCCAAAACGGTGCAGGTGTTGGTTCATTTATGTCATACGAACATTTCCTTAAGGTAAAATGGGGACGATTTCACAACGGCGGGGTTAACGAAGTATTTGGTGATTTCAAATCTCAAAAAATGCGGCTAAAAGTATGCTACATGATTGTGCATTGTGGAAGAGCCAAAGTACAAAAGTGTACTACATAGCACACTCTTGGGCACATTTTTAGGAGACATTAAAATGCAAAATGCTTTCCGCAGTCCCTCTGAAATGTAAGTGAATGTGTAAAAAGGTCTCGTTGCGCCTAAGTGTATGCAGCAGGAGTGCAGCAAAATCAGTGTAATAAAGTGTGAGTTAATGAGTTCCTCTTAGGTGCGCTCTTGCAACTGTCTCAACGAATCATTTGGAGTATATTTGAGTTCTCGTGTATGCCAATTGGGGTGATTTTTTTGAATACTTCAGATTCTCTCTTTTTGTCACACTCATTTCGGATTGAAGAGTTCTATTTAGGAGTAAGTCAATAGGTAGTACGAGTTCCAGTGTTGGAAAGATCAATGATTGTGGTTAAACAAAACAAATGAGTGTTTCCTGAGTCCTAAAATTTGGAAATTTATGACCCCACACTTCGTTTCAATCGCATGTACTTTAGTTTCAATCAAAAATAATTTGAAAAGCTGAAATACTTGAAAAATCACTAAACCAATAAGAACGTGCGGCGTACACAAAAGAATTAATAATTTCATAAAATCGTTGAATAATTTTCGTAAAATAATGAAGAGATCCAATATAATTTTATAGAACATGAAATTGAGGCTCTTAAAGTATGGTTCTTTGGCCATTCCCCGCTAAAGAAAACATATGAAAAAATACACAGAAACAGGCATAAATCAGTAGTACTTGTCCCTTGTAACACGTATGTATGTCAAGTCCACATATCGTTTGACGAACACATCGACACCGAGCTTGATTATATGCTATATAGTATATGCTGTGTGGATATTGATATTCATTCATATTCATCTTGTTTAAACAAATACGCATGCGCGCAGCCTCTGTCAATGGGACTGCTGTGAGTAATTCGAATTTAGTACTTTTGCATTTGACCAGATCACAACAAACAGAATGGCGGTTAAATGAGAGTATAGATATATAGTAGATATATGAATATGGCATAAATATCTCTCGTTTCTCTGGGGTGGGGTGGGGGCCCAACATTGTGTCAGTGTATATGTTGGTGTGGCATGTACTCGATGAGGCGATGAATGAGGACTTTGACTAGGGATGTGATTATGGGGTTATCGATTACCAATCGACAAGAAAAAGTATCGCTTGTATCAGGAAATATCGATAATCTTGATGTAAAATCGAAAAGTTTTTAGATGGTTTTAGATTTGTGATGTTATGACTTATGCTTCGATATCTTCGATATTTCTGTCAGTATTTTGGCCATCCCTAAGATCGATTAACTTTCTGGATATATCTGGTTTCCTTAAATATCCTTAGATGGGGATGCAATAAAGCCAAAGTAACGAAAGACGCAAAAGTAAATGAACAAATGGAAGTGGCATTTCAAAGCGATAGTTCAGAAAACGCAGGTAGAGATAGACTGAGTGTGGTAGAAAGAGAGAGAGAGCGAGCAGCACAAGGACTCGCCTCTAAGATAAACACCAAAATGTGTGGAATTCTGTTTTGGGTAATTTCAATGTAAATTTAGAACTTTGTAGAGTACTTTGTATTTCTTTCGGTTTGCATTGTTCTGACTGAGAAGCATTGGATTTCACAATTTCAATAAAGAAACAACAAACAATATGCGAACACCATGGCCTATTGATATCAACATTGAAACAATAAACACAAAACGAATATATGCAACACGGGATCTTATATTTGGCAATGAGGCAAGTCGACTGCATTGCAATAACAATTCGTTTCACACAACATTTAATTTTTAGAACTTTGTATATATTTATATTGGTATTGATGTATATAGAAATAATGTATTTATATACTGCATATATATAATTTTTTGGGTGGCTTGCAGTTTGCTTTGAATGTTCGAAACAATCAGAATCGTAAGTGAATCAAAGTAATCGTAATGAATTTGTATGTCTTTTTGCCAATCTTGGGGAAATTAAAAGGGTAACAAATATGCTAGGACACAAAATGAGCTTTAAGCAACAGAGACAGACATAGAGAGAGAAACATATATGGGAGAGAGACAGAGATATGTATTTATAGAGTTAGAGAGAGACAGAGAGAGAGCGAGAGATAGTTACAGGTAGAGGTAGAGAGACTGAGAGAAATTAAGAAGTATACGAGTAGATTTATGAATTTTTTTGTTTGCTTTTACGGAATAAAATTAGGAACATTTGTTTGTATCTGTTGTTAATTGTAATTTAATTATCATTTTTTGTTTTGTAGTTTTGTTTTAATTTGGTATATATTTTTACGTATGTACCATGAGAACTTCCGAAACCGAACTGATACTGAGGACATACATTGTGACGCCAACCTCCACAGGGGGACCTGCAACATATACACACACACGGATTGATGGAATTTTCATTTTGCGTTTAGTATTGGTATTGGTATTGGTATGGTTGTAGTTGTCGTTGTTTGGTAATTGTTATTCTGTTGTTGTAGTGGCAGTGGATGTGTCTAAAACCCAAAATATATATTATATATGAGAACGGAAACACACACACAGCGGTACGGGGAACAATGGACGTAGTACACGGAGTAGGCAGGACATTCTGTTGACACTTTTCGCTGCCTACTTTCGAGCGCCCTTCCCTGGGCTCGACATCGACATCGACATCGACATCGGCATCGTCGGGTGCTGTTTAATTTCCATTAGCAAAATTAAATATATAAGGTACGGTTAACACTGGCAAGCGGTGCTTTGCTGTTGCTCTGCATTAGAGACTTTTGTTTAGTTGTTCTATTGGTTGTTGTTCTTGTGGCTCTACTAAATTTGTGTTTGGAGGCTTTTGCTTCAGTTGATTGCACGCGCCGAATGAAAACCAAATCAGTAACTAATCTAGTTTGCTTTTGTTGTATATATATTTTCATTAGCTCAGCTATACGAAAGAGTTGCAGTTGTGGTAACGAATGCGCCTAGCAAATAAATATCTATGGTAGCTAAATGTTAATTGAAGTGGATTAGCGGATTTCACACACCATTTTTCAGTTTGCTTATTTTGATTGAGAGATTGTTTTATATATTTTATATGTTAGTTTTGGGAATTGCGATTTGATATCTTGAAGCTTGAATGAGTTATGTGGGCCTATAAAAAGAAGAAGACAAAACAATACGCATGAAGTGAGAGGCACGAGTTTCGCTAGGTTTTAGTTTATGTTTGGTTTTCCGGAAGGGTTGAAATGTTTGGTGTTTTTTTATTTTTTATGTTGTTGGGACTGGCGTGGGTGTGTGAGTGTGTGTGTTTCGGGTAATTTCGATGTGCTTGGCCAATTAGACATACACAAACACACACAGAGGTAAAAGTGAACTGTAGTGAGCACAGAAGGAAGTCATTTCGTAGAGCTTAAGGAACATAAAAAGCTTATGCCAATCGTTGGTTTCGACGGAGAGAGTCGGAGACAGAGAGAGTAGGAGTTGACATTTAGTTTACAATGTGTTTACGATGCTGAAGAGGGGGAGAATTCGAGGCGGGGAATCGTAACATTCTGCCCTACTAGTAGTGGCCTCTGGCCCCTCGTATCGAGTCAGCGCAGCTCCTAACACACACAGACCTTTACTCAAGTATTCATTTCGGAAATGAAATCAAATTCAACTGTGGAACAAAAAAGGAACAACACACACTTAAACACAGCGGCTATAAAACGAACTAAACATTCGGAAGAGTTAGAGCTCGAGAGATTTAGTACCAAAGGATAACTGATAAGGAAACAATACGGTTGTGAGCGGAAGGAAACACAATGGCAACGATATTATAGGGCGTGGATAAGACTCGCAAATAACACTTTCAACTGGTGAACTTGGTCAACGGTTAGAAAAATTATAGATCGGTCTATCTAGGGAAAAGTGGGGAGTGTTTGCAGATCGGGAGGGAGATAGACATCATACAAAGCAAAACAGGAAATGAGAAAATCAGGAAACCAAGACGTGTGTGTGTGGGTGGGCGATAGCAACAAACTAATGCGTTTAGTGGTACGGAAAACGAAAAATCTTAAATCAAAATAGAACTCCAACAACAAAGACCAAAGACAGAGAGATAGAGTTAGGAGTTAGTTAAGATAATTAGAGATAGAATGCGAGAGAGCGCTTATACAGTAATAGAAAGGTACAAAGTTCAATTAGTTTGTACCATTTTCACTTCTGAGAGCGAGCTGATCGATAGCACATACATGGTGACTCCGACTTCGACAGGAGGTCCTGCAAACACGTATGTTATAGTAGGTGTTACATAGCTGGTTATGTGTGGTAAAGGTTAGAGTCTATAATGTTTATGCTTATAAAGCCCGCTGCGCCTCAACCGCCCTACATAGGTCGCTTCGATATCCCTCGGTATATCGCACATTTTTGAATAGATGTAGTTATTTATTGAATCACCGGGCTGTGCCCCCACTTGCGTTTCGTTCAGGTCGCGTTGCGTTTTGGGTTAGTGTGACTGGGGATAGCTACCATACATATGTATATATCGAGATGGGTGTCCGGAGATTGGTCTACTTACCACCGTAATTGGGTCTTACTCTTTTGTCGTAACTAACACTAAAGGAGTCGAGTATAGCGGATATGTTTACGTCACCCAGCATGCTGCCACCGCCAGTTCTGCGAAGAGGAGAAGAGAGAAAGAGTCGGGTTTCATTTCATTAGTGCCTCCCTTTGTTTTCCGATTTAACAATAAACAATGTAAGCCATTTGTCAGTGCGCGTAAATGGAGTGTGAAACTATAACGGATGCACGGATGTTCGCATCGTAACTCTTTCGCTTTGGAAAGGGGGTTCCCTTTGTCAGTAGTTGTTTAATAATTATCTTGGTTATAGGAAAAATAACTGATTTTGTTAAAGCAACCCAACTACTCTTTATTAAAAGCTAAATTATTATAAAAGTTATCATTCGTTTTGTATTTTTTAATAAACAAATATATGTTATTGTATTTATAAAATATATATCTAATAATAGTATGACATCAATCGATTAGATTTCTCAGACTTATCGATGTATTATTTCTCAATTCATCACCGCCCAAAGTATCTTCTCTGACAAGATTGATTTAAATTAATGATATCTTTAGTTTTCAATAAAATAGGTAGTTACAGTTCAACAAATTTAGGTAGACGATTTATCGATAATTTTCTTATAATTTATCGTTTATTACAGTAAACATCAACAATCGATGATAATGTGTTAATAAATATATGATTAAGAAATTCTATGAGTATGAATAAAAAGAACCAATTTTTATCAAATCAAAAACATCGATTGTTCATCTGTTAAGATATTATTCAGTTTTGTAAAATCACTTTGTAAATACCCAATTTTATCATGAATATTTGTAAATTAAAAAAAAAATTATCTCAATAAGGCAGTTCCCCTGTACAGCGTGCCACTGACTGTTTGTTGCTGTGCATCATTTCCATACGGCACGGCGCTTGCTGTGTGCGAGGCAGGACTTTCAGCGCTTCCTGGAAAACCAACTCAACTGACAGTCGACACAGACATTGCGCTGGGCGGACGGTCGGTCGGTCGTTGCAGGTTAAGTGCTCATATGGCACCGTGTCTGTGTGTGCTACTTTCGCTTTATGCGGCATCAAGTGCGCCCCCGACACGAGCGTTTGTATGTAATATTTATTGCATGTGCCTGGCAATGAAGGCTGGCACAGGACATACAAACATTCGCCAGTTGCCAGTGGCCCGTTGCCAGTCGCCAGGCACTTCAATGCCTGTTTATTTGCGTCTATTCTCCGCTAAACTGTGCTATTAAAGCGCGTTTGTTGTTATTCCAACTCTGCGAAAGCCATTGGATACACAGCGCTCGGCGCAGGACTCAGGACCCAGGACTCAGGACTCAGGACTCGGGCGGTGGGTGTGCGTGCTGTGCCGTGCTGGTGAGCAAAATCACAATTTAATAAAAATTGCGCCTGCAAATAAACAGAAATCCCGACTTTGTCTCTCGGCGTGCGCCTGCGCATTTTCCGGCAACGAGTGTCTCTTTCCCAGCCTGCTTTCCTTTTATTTTTTTTGCTTTCTGGCTGGCATGTGTCCTGTTTGCCTTTCATTTGTATCGGGGATATATTTATGTGCGCGGGCTTCAGTTCTTTTCTTTATTTTTCGCTCAATTTGCACATTCGCAAGTCAATTGTTGTGGCTGATTTGCTGATTTGATGCGATTTTAATTTTGCAACTCACAAAAGTCGGCCATCATTTTTGTAATCAAGCCTGGGCGTGCCGCAGCCCCCTCTGCACACACACACACTCTCCTCTCCGCGGCGCTCCGCTCTCCCCCGATTCTGCTCTCAGCGGCTTCGCTTGAGCTTTAACCCAAGTCGATTGCGGGCCATTGTGTATACGCAGCGTGGGCATCAAAGCGAAAGCCGACGGCTAAAACGGCAGCCTATTTATAAATGTGTGTATGAGAATACCACCGCATAGAGTGCGGTTTTATTTTTTGGGCCCTCTTGTCTGATGTTGATAATGAAAAAGTTTTGATTGCTATTTGATCTGAGTCTTTGATTGGGTGTGTGTACAATGCTGCGTATGCGCAATATTCATTGTTACGGGCTATGGGCTACGGGCCACCGGCTATGGTTACGGCTTTCCAACACTTTCCGCTCTAGCCATTAAAGTTTAATTTATGCCCTGCTGCTGCTTTTGCTGGCAGGTGCTGTCAATAAGTTTTTGACAGCCTACAATAAAAATTACTCGAAGGACACGCCAAAAACTTTGCGATTGCCGCTCCGCTTCGCTTTTGGTCGCTTATGCCGCTCATGGCGCTCATGCCGTTCCCAAGGCGTAACGTGGCGTATACGTAATATGCAAATTTGCCTCTGCCAGGGGCTAAGTGAAACTAATATTATGCCCGACGTATTGTCAAATAATTTATGCAGCCCCGCACACACACATAGCCAAATATATACCAACACACATGTGCTTGTCGTTAAGTGCACTAGAAAATGTCAATAGGTCGTACTTGAGGCGTCAAATATTTGCCTATTGATCGAGGGCAGCTAAAGAGCTAGGAAGAAAAATATATAAGGAGAGAAACTATAGGCTGGGGCTGCCATTTGGTCGAAGTAGTGCCGCAATAATGACTAAGCTGGGAGAAATATTAAAGAATTCTGTTCCATACTTATCTTTTAAATTGATATTAAGACTGACTAATCGAATATTAGACAAAGAATCCTTTTGGTCTAGTAAAACTCTAAACGAGTCTGTAACTTTTGTATCTTAGTATTATATTGATATTAAGTTCATTAAAACATTATTTTTATCTTTGGAAAGCTAAATATTTTTAGAAATATAAGTGAGCATAAAAAATACTGGGTAAATAAAATTGCAATCGATATTTTGCAAAAAATTCATAATTTGATTATAATTAAAGGTAAGGTATTAATAAATAATAATAAAGAATAAATCTATTTCTTACTGTCACATTGTAAATAATAAACATTTGTTATTATTGTTTATATACTTCATATATTTTAAGAATGTATCCAGAATAATGTCAGAATCATGTTTAAATATCTCGTGTTGTAATTTCCTGTAACTTCTTCAATATGCATGTTACAAAATAGCCACAAAGGAATTTATTTACAAAAAAAATTGAAATCTTTCAGGTTCCCCAAAAGTCGCTTGGATATTATTATTTAATTTCCCAATTAGGTGCATATTTTGCCCCGTGTAAGTATATATTTGTGCAGCTTGCAATTAGCTGCTTGCACGTAAGTAGGTAACAATTTTCGTCGTTGTTCCTGCGCTCTCAGGACTCAAGCAACGAAGGCGGCGGCAATAAAGGAGCAACAACCACGGGGCTGGCAGCTGCGGCAGGAGCTGAAAAAAGGTCCTGAAGCAGAGGCAGGAGAGGCAGACTGAACCAAAAACCAAAGCCGTAACTGTAACAAAACCAAAATGCAAAGTCATGCGCACGACAGCCAAGCCCAAAACGTGTCGCCTCAAGTGCCACGCCATCTTATCGCTGCCCACAGTTTGTTGCCTTATCTTGAGGCACTGCACGTTTGTTGTGCGTGGTGTGTGTGTGAGTGGCTGGGTGGGTGTGGCTGGCTGGCTGGTCAGTGTGCCAGTGCCACTGCGAGAGCAGAGCTGTAAGAAATATTGTCGTTATTGTTTGTTGTCGTTCTCGCTGTCGCTGTCGTTTTTAGTGGCACTTTGAGTGCCAGCCATTACGTATACGCTGCGTTGGACACGCGCCATTGCATAAATTCAAGTGAAACGTTAAAACAAAGCGGAAATGCGAAAACTACTAGCAAATATTATCTTTCTTTTAGCGTTTTCGTATTCTTTGTCTTCATCTCCGCCGCTGTCCCTGCTGTCTCCGTTTCCTCCTTTTGGAAAGTCTTGGCAAACGCCAACGCAGAGATAAGCAAAAGTTGGTTTAGGCCTTTCTGCTGCGCAGTAAAACACTGGGTCCGTGGGTGGCCCAGCCTTCTATTTTTCGCTTTCCTTCTTATTTTTTATCTCCGGGGCGAGTGTGAGTAAGCGTTTTTTAATAAAGTGATAACTTGATGCCTGACAGCCGCCTGACAGTCGCTAAAAATAAACACATCCGCTTAATAAGCCAGCAGCCAGCAGCTCCCGGGATACACAGGAAAGCCGCTTGGACATGGAAACATTAACTATTATGAGCTAGCCGAGCGAGCAGCTGGGCAAGCCGAGCCACGCCCCAGTTTATGGACTTCTTGAAGCCAATTTCAGGCGGACTGGGAATAGACTAAAAATGTCACCGCATGGGGATATAGTTGTGGCTCATATCCTGGTTTTATGAAGTTTTATGAAATATATGGCATTTATGGTGCAGAAGTGGGTTAGTGAAACCTCAGAGAATATACAATATGTCCAAGCTTTAAACAACTTTCGCTCCTACAGAAAAGTTTAACATTAGCTGTATTTCTTGGAAAGTGTATAAGGACATCGTAGGTTTCCGAGAAGAGGTTTCCATTTAGTTGGAATTCTATTTTAGTTTACGTTTCCCCTTCGACTCGCATTTAGATTTATCCTGGGAATCGTTTGGCCTTTTGATTAAATTAAGCTCAATTCCATTCCGGATTCGAGCTTATGCACCGGCTGAGCGGACGAGTTCGAGGTAAATGCATAAAAAATTGAATTGCATTGGCAAGTCCTTGACATTTTGCAAAATGAACAGCGGACTGGCGGGCAGGCTAAGGCGCGGATATATCTCGCCTCGAGGCGGGCCAATAAAAATAGTTTCCCCGCTCGAATTGTATTTTCCGGGGCAAATGTGAAAAAAATTAGACTTGCCTTGTCCGGGGCTTTATTAAATATTTGAAAAGCAGATGGAATGGCGATTGGCAAAGGGCAAAAGCAGCGGCGACAGCCTCAGCAACGGCTGGGAAAACACAAGGAGGCTGCCTGGCTGGCTGGCTGGCTGGCTGCCTGCCTGCCTGCCGTTTGTAGATATTTTCAATCATACTCAAAATGTGAAGGAACAACAATTTACGCTCAATGACACTCGACGGCGAGCTGTTGACGCTGCCTGGCCCGAGTGATGCAGCTACACAGGAACACACACACAGGCCGCAGGACGAACCAACTGACACGGACGAGCAGGAATAGTGAGGCCGAACGACAGGCGCACAGGAAAAAAAGTTGGGATCAATTATGGAGGAAATCTATCGTAATAGTTATTTCATATGGGAATACCATTTAAACCACTTAATATTTAAATTAAATATGGAGACTTTCAAATGCAAGTATAACTGATGTTAATGTCAATTTTGAACAGTTTTATTTTTTCATTCCTAAACCCTATCTATCCAACCTCTAGTAAGACGAATCTTCAATCTGATTAGATACAAAACAGCTTGGCTTTTACAGATCCCTTTTGCAATCCTTCTCAATTCAAGGTAAAGAATTTCTTTGAAAACTTTTCCGAAACTTTCTTGAGTGTCCTGCTTTTTTGTTCTCTGTAAAATCTCCTTGTTGGACGCGAACCCGGGCGGTCTTTGCTTTTGTCGCTGCCACTTTGGCATTATCTGCTATCAATAAATTCCCAGTGAAGTGGGCACTTGTGTGGCAAGTGGAGCACAACGGGACGCCCAGCAGGGGTCGATGTTGGGGCGTGGCCGGAGCAGGAGCAGGAGCAGGAGCCGGAGCAAGCCCAGCAGGCCCAGCAGCCCTTGCCGCACAGGAAGTGGCAGCGTGTAAAGTGAGCAAACTGTGTCGCTCTGGCCTTTAACCTTTTTCCAGAGAACTGGAGCCGGAGGAGGAGGCGGAGCTGCCTGGCTGGCGGTGGGGGAAATGTGAATGGGATTGGGGCTGGGGCCCTGGGACTTTGACTCGGCAAGGCTGTCATTTTGTGTTGCATACTTTGTGGCGGCGCCTGTGCAATGTTGCATGAAAAAGTAGCGTAAACTTTGCTCCGGCTTTGCCTTTTGGCCCAAATAAACGGCACAGCTGCGTCTGTGTGCGCTGCCTTGGAGCCGGAGCCGCTTGACTTTTGCCACGACATTTTCGATTTTGGACTTCTTGTTACGCTATATGTGTACATATAGCCTATACTATATAGCCTAAGCCGTGCTCCGGCCGCCGTAAGCCACATCATGCCACGTCGCGTGTATCTCCGTGTCCTCGTCTGCGTTCCCAGCACGCGATCGTGTAATCCCATAAACGTGCATTTGTAGCTCGAGTAGCTCCCGATGTCGTTGTCGCACTCGGACTAGGATTCGGGCCCCAGATTCAGGATTCGGTGTAGGAATAGAAATCGTGGTTGTGCTCGGTGTCGGATTCTCGTTGCCCCCATATTTGATTCGCCTAATTTGCCAGGTTGCCATGTTATGCAAATGTTTGTGGCTCTCTGTGTAGCGCCTAAATATTTACTAATGAGCGCTAACCCAAAAAGAGGAAGGAAAGCACAGTAACAACAGTACGGTGGCAGTCCTGGCCCTGCATAATTTGTGTGATTAAGTTGACAGAACGCCACGTAGCTGACAACTAATGCCACAATTGCGGCAATTTCTTTGCGCTGTCCGAATGTGTTGTCCGCGGTTGCGGTTTCGCAGGCTGCCCCGGGGGCTGGACGGTGGCTCCCCAGGGTAACGGCGGGCGTATTGGTTTAACGGCTCGCGCGTTGGCGCTGACAGCTGACAACTGTCAATGCGAGCGGGGAATGTGTGGCAAGGACCCTCTCCTGGCGCACACTCGGGGTTTCCAAAAGCAAACATAAACACCGTCATCGTCATCGCCGCGACGACGACGGGTGAGTAATTACAAAGACCATCGAGTGGCAGTTGTCATTTTTCAGTCAGTCGCCGTCGGTCGCCGCCAGTGGCTGCCATTTTAATGACTGCCACATGCAAATGCGACAATGACGATGTAGATATGGCCTAATAAATGGCCTGCACTTACTCAAACCGTCCGGCAGCCGGGCAACATTTATTCACTGCCGCACAGGTCAAGCAGGCTGTCATTCAGCCTAATTAGCGGCCGGGCGACCCAGTGAGCCACCGAAAAACTTTTGAGCGCATTTTGCAGCAAAATGATTTGAATAATCATAAATTACCATGAATTATGGCCGCCAAACACAACAAAAACACGTACGGCACGCACCTGTCGCCCATGGGGGCCGGCTGGTCACTGCAGCAAAGTGTCAGGACGAAAACAAATTTATTGTTATAATAACTGGCCAACTGTAGTTGTAGCTTTCCTCGTTTTTTCCCGAAAGTTTCCCAAAGTTCGAGGGGGTGGTTCCATGTGGACTTCCATGCTAACCATTATTTGGCCATAATTTAATGCGAATTAGAGGCCGGCTCGGCCCACTATGATGTTATTAGCCTAATTGATAGTTGTAAATGTCACTAATTGAGTAAATGCCCATTGAATGGCCGCCATGATGAGCTTGCATAATTATAGAGTGTGTGATACAGTGTATTATAGACTGCCTGGCAGGGTACTTGGTTGGAAAATTATCTATTTTCTAATTGTATGCGTAAGACACTGGTTTATTGCATCAGAAAATCACACTTTGATCGATTGTGGGGCCAAGAGTCAGGCTTCAATCAGATTATTTTACCTTTTTGATTGTGTTATGACACTACCTTGCAGCTTTCATTAATTGCGGTAATATTTCTTTGAATAATCGGAATTGTGAAAGTTTAGGCAAACGTTTGACTCTTTAGTGAGATTAAAACAGTAGAAAGTTGAGACACTTTTAATAAAATAAAATTAAAAACTGATACACAATAAATAAATAACCAAAAAAGGATGATTATTTATAGTTCAATTTAGTATTATCTCTTATTTATTTTAGATATTTATACAAATAAAAGAATCTCTTTACTCAATAATAACCAATTAATTGACCTTGTTTATTTAAAAATATTTTAAGAAATATAGCTTGTATATAATTTATTTTTTATTGTATAAAAGCAATAAATGCAATCTTAATTATGAAAAAAATGTTAGCAAGTTAGCTTCACTGCAAAAACTCTCAACCAAAGCACATGGTTCCGACGAAACCTTTTAAAAATGAAATTCATAATGCAGTGCCATACTTTCACGAGTCTTATTAGTTAGACATTTTCTATATTTTTTAATATCTAACAAGTTTTTCCATTTTGATCCTATTTTTCCCCAGTGTCTATAACCTTATTGTAGAAATAATCACTTTTTAAAGCAAATAAGATTGAAAAGTAAATACTTACGCCGCTTGCACTGTGTGGATCCTTTTCTGGCCCGTCTCCTGGGCGATCAGGGCCATGTTGATGGCCAGCCAGATGGTCAGCAGCGGGGTGCGGGGCAGGTTCGCCATCCTGGCCAACTTGTCTTGCATTCTTGAATCACTCATGGTGGTGCTGTGTGTGTCGGCTGGTGTCCTTGGTGTTGGAAGTTAAAGTTGAAGTTGAAAATTGAGGGGGTGCGAGAGTTGCTTATTTAAAATGGCTGTCGTGGCTTTTCGTAGTTTTGCATTAAAAATTTGAAGTTTTCGTTTGTTTTAGTTGGTTTCTCTTTAGGTTTCTGGTTTGTTATATTTTTAAGTTGCGTATAAAGTAAGTTGTAGTTTGGTTGTTCTTGTTGTTGCTGTTTGCTGTTGCAGTTATTAGTCAAGGTTGCTCCTTTAGTTTGTTAGTTAGCTAGCTGGCTTCCCCTACGCGGCTACTCGGGCTTCTAGTCAGGGCTCTTCTCCTCCGTACTTCTCCGCTTGTTGAAGTCTCTCAGTCAGTGAGTTAGTTGGTTGTTTAGGCAGCGAGGCATTCAGTCAGTACTTCAGTGCATGTGTATGGGTGAGTGGGTGCTTCTTAGAGTGTGGTTCCCTTTGTGATTCCTATTCCGATTGCGATTGCGATTCCTTAACCTCCCTCCTACTGTCCCTCCCTGTCTGTGGCAGTCTCCAGTTGTCGTCGTCGTCGTTGCCGCGGGTCGATCTCTGGCCAGTGGCAGATCCTGATGCGCTTCCTCTTCTGCTCCCTTCCTCCACCAGCGGCATTAATTGCTGCTGCTGCTCTGGCCGTAATCAGGTTACTTCCTGTCGCTTTTAGGGACTTTTTCGGTTTCCTCTTGCCTCTTTTATTTACTTTTAATTACTTCTATCCCGACGAGATGTGTTGCCGTTGCTGATGAGTGCTGCTGCTGTGTGTGTGTGAGAGTGGGTATGTTTGAGTGGGCGCTTTGCAAATTCCTTGAAATTGAGCCTTTCGTTGCCTTCGTCCTGTGGGGAATCGCTGGAGTGGTCTGTGTGTGTGAGAGTGTGTTGTGTTGTGTTCCAGTATGTTAGTCGAGCCCCAGCAGAGTGTACATCGTGATATCCCGCTACGAATCGCTCTGTTCTGCGCCGCTTCACCCGCTCACTCTGCCCGCTCTCTATGCGCTCATTAATAATTACAAAATATCCGCACTGTTCATGGCTGCCTCTGCCTGTGCTTTTTCGGGTTTTTTGGTTTCGGTTTTGGTTTCTGGTTTCTCCGATCCGGATACGGATTTTCTATTTTCGCCGAGTTCCGCTGTGGTCTCAGTTTCAGTTTCAGTTTCAGTTGCAGCTCCCTATCTGAGTGTCTGAGTTCGTCATCCAATCGGACGCTCCATCTCATCGCTCGTTCAATATCGTTGTGGTCGATGTTGTTATCCTTTGAGCGCCTGCAACCTGCGCGATGCCTATGCTGCTGCTGCTGCTGATGTTGATGGTGTTGGTGTTGCAGGCCACTGAGCTCATTTTATTGGTTTCGATTGCTTGAGCCACGTCCTTTCGCCTTAACCTTTGGCATTGTTTGTTAAATAATGGTCACAGCGGCTGCTACGCTTCGTGGGGAACTATGGGACATACTTGCTAGATCTGAAAGTCTTATCTTAGTTCTTTGAGTTCAACACTGGAAGGTGACAAGAAAAGCAGGAGGAAATTTGTTAATGATGAATTTTGAATTTGGTTGGAATTTTGTATTCCTTCACTTGTATTTTGTTGTAGATTTAATTTAATAGTAAGTAATTTAAGAAGTGTACATTTTTTTTAGGTTTATTAATTCGTTTTTGAAATGATCTTTTAATTGTTGTGTGACAATTGGTGTATATTGTAGTAGTTTTTTATGTTTGACCCATAAATTTCAGTTAAATTAGAAGTTAATGATATTTATTGATTATTTATTAATTTATTTGGCGTAAAATTAGATGTTTTTTGTGCTATTTTATTATTCTGGGAATTATAAATAGTTTTAATGTAGTTGATGTGTTTTAATAGTCCGGAATGATAGATTATGGTGGGATTAGTTTTCGTATTTTTAGTTCATTTATTTTATTTATTATTTTATTTATTAACTATCCATTTGATTATATGTTTAACTTTGTCATTTTTCTTCACTTTGTGTATGCATTAATCATTCACTATTTTGTTTTTGTCATTACGATTTGTGCAGTAAATTATTTCAGTACAACTTTTAATACAATTGTATTAAGTATTGTTCCTCAATAATTTCTCTACTTTAATTTTGAGTTTAATTTCATTTGTTTTTGCTTGCAGTCAAGTGCAAAAATACGTGAATTAGGGCGCGTCGCTCGCGATTTGCTGGAAAATTTCACGCTATTGCTAAAGAACATCCTCACACTCGCTCGCTCGCACTCGCACACACACAGGGACGCAGGCACACTCAAACTAATTTATACACGCATACATGAACAGCAGTCAGTCACACACAGGACACACGCACATCCACACAGACGGAGCAGACACTTTTGTATAGATTTTGTCGAGTTGCCGTTCTTGGGGAGTCCTTTTCTCTGGTTCTCCTGTACCGTTACCGTACCGGTTGTGGGTCTTGCCAGTCGCGCTCGTCCGTTACATTTTCTCAGCTGAGCGTTTGAAAACCGTTTGGCAGGACAACGCGTTGGCTAGCAGTCAGTTGGCCAGCTAGGAGCCGAGGAGCAGCCGAGCAGGAGCAGCCTGTGCAGCGCAGAGAGGCGCCAGAGAGAGAAAATGAGAGAGAGAGAGTCGCCAAAAATAGCCTGAGCCCGAGCCCAAGAAAGTGTGCTACGTTTTCTGCAAAGAGCCCGAGAGCGGGAGAGTCACTCTCTCGCTCTCTCTCTCGCTGGCAGGACCTACTCTGCTTCTGTGTGTGTGTGTGTTTTTACCTCTGTTCGTGTGCACCTTTTGTGTGCTCTGGTGTCGCCTTGTTGTTATCCTTTCTGGCTTTTTGCAGAAATGTCACCGTGCACTCTCAGCTTTGGCAACCCCGGCAGTTACACTCTGTTTAGCATAAACGCTTGCTACTTGGCTCCAAAGTCGTCCTTTTCCTACGCCCCCCACCCCTCTCACCCATAGCTGTGTGTGCCCGTGCCTGTGTATTGGTTTTTGTTTTTATAAATTTTTTCGCATGTGCTTTTTCCCTAAGCACATTTGATTTGTATGCCACTTTTTGTGCGGCTCTCGCTCCTTTCGGTTTTTGTCCTTTTGCTAAATTTCTCGCGCTTTCCTGCACATTCGCACATATCTCGTTAATTGGTAAGCATGCGTTTTCCTTCTCTGAATTTTCTTGTGCCTTGCCGTGATTGCTTTTTGCGGTATGCCGAGGAAAAGAAAGGATTTGTCAAGGCAACAACGGGACGGGGAAGTGGGACAGGGACGGGGACAGGAGTAGGGGCCCCGAGCATTGTTTCATTCAGCCCGTTCAACTTGACAAAGAAAAGCGAGAGCTGGTATGTAAATTCCATATGCATATGTGCGCTCCGCTTTCCCCCGTTCCACCACAGTTTCCCCGTGCATGTTGGTGTGTGTCCATATTTTATATTCAATGATAAGAGTTTGACATTAATTAAAATGGCAAGAGTTGCGTGTGTGCGCTCTCACATTCGACATTTTACATTTCACTTGCAGCGAGGGGATATTTATGCCGTGCCCCCGTCGATGTTTTTTGTGAAAACGGCTTTTGTTTGGCTTGCATAAATACTTTCACATTGTGTATACGAAACGACGACAGTTATTAATGAGTTTTGGCCCCGGCCCGTCCCCGGTACCCTTTCGCTCCAGATTCTGCTACATATTTGATGGCCCACAACACGGGTCCTTTGCTTTTAAATATGCAGTCCCCAACTTGAACTTGCATACTTAATGCGCCTGGCAACTTTCTAATTACTTAATCCGACTTTACAGGCCCCACGGTTTCGTGGGCAATCTGGTCCTGGCCCTCCCAGCACAGGTTCTTCCCCGGCCTTTTCCCAGAAACCTGATTAAGTATCCGCCAATAAAACTAGAGTCCTGTCGTTCGTTAACCCAAACGGCTCAATAAATTTAAAATTTCGACGTTCATCAGAAATGGAAATTATGGATCCTTGACTGCTCCCAAAACTGTGCTCAGCTATTCATAAAACTAGAAACCAATTGAGGGAAATGTGCACGGGGAAAAATGTTAAATTTTTTTCAAATGATTATAGCTATTATCTAATTATCAATCATTAATAATTATTATCATCACAAAGAATTACCCGCCATTAGGTTGAAAATATATATTAAAGCAGACTCTTTTAAACAATAAGAGTCTTATATATTTTAAAAGTTGTTAAAGAAATAAAAAATGAATGTTTAACTTCATATGTATACAGGATTTTTTTGTTATTAAAAACTCTAAATTCGTTAATGTTAAGTTAATATTTTCTATTGCTTAAAAGATTAATAGATAAAGAATTAACTACCATATGTTATTTGAAAACAAGGAATTATTTCTCAAACAGAAAATTCAGAAAAGTGTTTGATTTGAAACTACAAAGATAAGGTTTAAATTTGATTTTATTCTTGCTTCATTTTAAAATCCTTTTTTAAATTAACTAGCCACTTACATTTTTTATGCATTTTTTTCTAGCCACTAAACAAACCCCTATATATTGTTCCATTCCTTTAGACATAAATCTTAATTTTTTCCCGGTGTCGATTTTGTTCTAAGAACAAGACGACGAGTGGCAGATTTCATAGTCAACTGGCATTCAAATATTCATGTGCAGGGCTGGAATCGGCTAAGACTTTAAGCCATTAACCTCGTGGCCGCTGTCATCATCAGGAGCGGAGCGACAGCCTCTCTCCTTCGCACTCTCCTGCTCTCTCTCTCCCTCTCTTGGGGCGGTGGGGCACCAGCTCACTCTGCCGCCCTGTTGATGTGTGGCTGGGCACGTTTTTGGCAATTAAAAGCATATGCGGGCTAGGCCGCCGCCTCCTTGGGGCTAATCAACGAGGCCGCCCCAACAATTTGCTTGAAAATTAAACAAAGCAAAGGGCAAGGAGGAGAGGGGCAGGAGCAGGAGCAGGCGAAAGAGCAGGAGCAGCTGCCAAGACGATGGAGACCACGAAGACGAAGAGGGCAGAGTGCCTACCACAAGCAAACAAACGAATACACACACAGACGCGTCTGCGAAACTCGCTCACCCACACATGCTCACTGGCACACACCCATACATACCACACACACTGCAGGAGCAGCAGCAGCAGCAGCAGCAGGAGCAGGAGCTGAAGGAACAGACTCCTTTCTTGCCACTGCCTCTGTTGTATTTATTTACTAGGAAACTAGAACTTTTCGCAGTTCTAACTGCTTTGCTTTCTGGATTATATTTCGTGTATTTCATCTGCACAAATCGCAATCGGTTTCTGGATTTCCTCAGCGTTTTCTCATGCTTTTCCGTGATTTTCCACGCACTCTCACACACACCCGCGGTCACTCGCTCTCTATATATGCATATACATATATATTTGTACACCCAGAAGTGTGCACCGCCCTGGAAGAGTTACCAAAAAATCGGCTTTGGGTTTAATTTCGCATTGAGGTCACTCCGATTGTAGATTTTTTAAGGGATTTTTCGTTGCGGCTTTACCAAAATTAGAGGTGGAAAATGTATCTATGCCTGGGCTCTGAACAAAATTTTATCCGCTCGGCGTTAACGACTCGACTCGACTCGACTCAACTCGCTCACGGACTCAGCTCGGGCGTGTTTGATTTTTTTGCGGAGACCGAGACCGACTGGCACAGTGGCACTTACATCACGAAGCCGCGAAAATTCTGGGTGCGACCGGACCGGGCCGAGCCGAGCACCGCCGACAGGATATTTGCAAGCAGGACTCGCGCTCTCGTTCGACCGTTCGCCCGCTCGGCCGGGCTTCGGGTTTCGTGATTCGCTCCTCGGCTTTCGCCTGTTGTTGGCACTGCTGGCACAGTTGTTGTAGGTCTCAGTTGGTTGCCCTGCTCCTGCAGCCATATCCTTTATGCCCACACACACACACGTACCCGGATTGTTGTTGGTGCAGGCTTTAAGCACACGCAACTGTTTCGCAGGGTGTGAGTGTGCCGTGCTGTGCTGGGCTGTGCGCTTTGTGTACAACCGGGAATCGTTTTGCCTCCCACTGCCAACTTACTCGCACACAAATCAACATAAATCAGCTAAATCGTCAGGATACAAGTACACACAGACACAGTACAGCCCGCCAAACACACGCCACACACGCTCGCAGGCAAAGCACTGTATTAGTAGCAACACACGAGGGCTGAGCTGCGGGCCAGCAGGGCTGGTTTGCATAGAGTGCACCGAGGACTAGTGGCTGGATCTCATGGCGTATGCGTAATGCAGTTGATGGGCAAATCTGTTTACCCATGACTGAGCAAATTTTGACTGGGCAAACTTCATTTTAGCCAGCTGGCGCTCAGGACTGCAATTGAACTTGATGTTTGGCATGTGTAATCCAGCCTTATTGAAATATTAAAACATAATCTCGCCAGAGCCAGCTCAGCGTTAATTAAATAGTGCGGTAATTGCTGATGTACTTAACCCCTTTCGATCGGTCATTTAAGCACTTAAACTGTATTGCATGGTAAATAAATATTGGAAATTATTTGATATTTATTTATTTGAAGGTTTTAATAGGGAATCATATTCAATTAGGAGGTGTATTTAACATTACTTATCAATTTTGTTTGTCGGTTTCTTAAGATGTATCAAATAAATTGGTAGCAGAATTAAATTCGTCTTATCTACAAGTAAAATAAATATTTATTCGATAAAAAGTTTTATGAATTGAAGTTTAACATGCATTTGCTTAAAGTTAAATAGTTTATTATATAATTAAATCAAACATAAAAAGAAAAATAATTTATAGTTGCTTGTCTTTTGAGGCATTTTCTGTGCTTAAAACTAATTATACTTTTCTTTTATAGTATACTTTGTATTCTTACAGTTCTTCCTAGACTTTTTTTTATCTATTAAATATTTAAAAAACTACATTATCATTATAAATATGCAATTTTTAGTGAATTTCGTTAATCACTTATGTTTTCATAAAAGAAGAAAATGGAGCTCCTCTATCTCTCCATGATTCTAACCGCAAATCAACCATTTTGATAGCGCCACATGAAGGGTTAACGCTTTCGGTTTGTCGCAGGCCAATTAATGATTAAAGCCCGTCCAAAACGACGAATCGAAAAAGATTTAAATGTCGCGCTATCTGCAATCTCAATGTATCTCCCGCTGTCATATGCAGTAATGGCTTTTAAAATATATATCGCCAGCCATTAAATACATTTCCGTTCAGGGACCGGCCATGTACACACTCACACATACATCGTATATGCACAGAGTTAGCACACAAAACCGGTTGGCAAATGGACATCCAGGCGGCCATTTTGTGGCCACAGGACAACGATGTGGATGTGGGAGCTGCTGCGAGTCCTTTGCCAGCGATGTCAACCAAGTTGACTTTTCGATGCGCACTGCTGATTTTTTTTAATAAGCATAAATTTTGGCGCGTAAAGCAATATGGGTAAGCCGCAGACAAACACACACTCGTCCAGATCCTTTTACAGTATGAAAATAAGGCGTTATTCTTAAGTAATTTTTTGGGTATAAAAGAACTATTAAATAGTTATCCAGAATATGGATATCGTAAAACAAGGAAATGTTTTTTTTTTTAATTCAAAGTGGGTCTGAAGATGCTGAATTTCCCAAACTTTTTTTTACTTTATTTTTTTTTTTACTAAACAGTATTTAAAATAATTTTTATTTTTTATTTGTGGGGACTTGAGTATTATTTCTGTGAGCTGATGATCTTTTAGGTAAAAATGTTGTAAAATTTGATTGTATTGCTAAAAACCCCTGTTCTTTTCAGCAACTTAAACTTAAGTTACCTTAAAATGCACCTCCTTTTTCCAGAGAATTTTCATGTACTTATTTTTCTCCGTGTAGAGGCTCAGTTATAACCGTACTAACGCCTCCGAACTCTCGCCCTCCCCCTGCTTCGAGCGGCGCAAATTGATTGAGTCTGCCGTTGTCATTTGTCGCTGTGGCGGTCCCAAAATTTATGAAAATGAAATGCCACGCAGCGCTTTTCCGCTCTTCCGCTTTTCTGGCACGTGTGTGTATGTGGAATCTGTGGGCCTTAATGGTAATGTGTGTGTGTGGGTGAGCCTGAGAGCCGTCTCAGGCAGCGTCAAATTAATGAAACACATGCAGAGCCGCGTAATTTGTCATTTCGACAAATTTTTGAATTATTTAAACGGAAATCTTAACGTCAGGCAGCCGCGATTTATGCGACTTTCGGCGGTTCGTTGAATGTGATTCCCAATGCGGGTGTAACTGTGACTGTGAATGCGAATGCGAATGTGAATGTGACTGTGAATGTGAATGTGGATGTGAATGTATGATGGGATTGGATGGCGTTTTAAAGACGCCGCATAAAATTGCCAACCGAAAAATGCCAGCCAAGGCTCACAATTTCCATTTACGCGGCAGCAAGAGTGTGTGTATGGTGTGTGTATAGTGTGTGTGTGTGCTCTGTTATTCCTTTCTCGTCTGGGAGAAGATGTATGCATTATGCACACCCTGCAATCAAGGGGAAGGGGGATATTATTCAAGAATCAAAGAAGGTCTCTTCTGTTTAGATTTGAGATTATTTTAGAAGCTTTTGAAATTATCAACTCTTTCTTTAAATTCTTATTTAACATTTTCTTTAATAGAAATGCAATATAACTATTTTTAAAGTTGCTAAATTATTTGATAAATATTTTATCCAGTTTAAAATAGCTTTTCTTATCCCGTTCTGCGTGACCTAAAGCCCCAAGATCAGTTGCTCATGGTTTTCTTTCTGGACGTTGTGGCCTCAGGCTGCCACCTATGGCACTGGATATCCCCCAGGTTCGGCACTTTGGCAGTTCGGTGGCATTGTTGCTTGTTTCCATTTGCTTTTATGCGCCCGAAAAATGTTGGCTTTTGGACAAGGACGAGGGAGAGCGAGAAGTGAGCCAGGATTTGGGGGTGAGCCGGGAGTGAGTGGCAGTGGGATGTGAATGTTGCTTGGCTTAATAGAAACGTAACTGCGTACAATTGCTGGCTGCCGTCTAATGGGGCACGCACACAGTCGGAGCCCAGCACACACACTCATCCACTCACACCCTGCCCCACTCACACACATGAACTCATGCATGCTGCTACTGCCAAAAAAATGCTGCCTTATCTCATTTGAATGCGCCTCGAATACAGCGCGTTAGTTGCTCTGCTTTCCTCGTTTCCTTATTTATTTTTCCTTACTTTATTTTTTATATATCTTTTTCCTGCGCTCCCTTGGTCGCTGTGCGATTTCGTTTTGGCATTTGTTTTCATTCGCAACGATATTTGGTGCTGCTTTGCATATTTTCGCCATAATCTGTATTATCGACGACTGCGACGCAGCAGAAGCTAAATTATGGCCAACTTGGCGGGGAAATTGTTTCCTTCTGCCGGGATATTGTTTATGCAAGAGGGGGTCCTGGCAAGGAGCCCCCATATGGCATACTAATTGGGGCCGGGCGGAGATAAAGACCTATTGCCGCTTACAAATATTAAATATTTCCGCAGCCGCCTGCAAAATGTCACTCTTAATTGGGTAACTTTACATATATAGGCCTGTGTATGTCTTTGGGAATACTTTTGTGGGGGCCTCTGAAAGAAAATTCATTCCGCTTTTCCTTCCACTTCCACTTCCACTTCTTTTTTATATATTTTATTTGACTTTCTCCGCTCGGATTCTCTCGTTCCGTTTCTGTGCTGCCCTGCTCTGCTCTTTTTTCGGGTCACTTATGCAAACAAAGTTATTAATTACACTTGCTGCTAGTTGGGGCGGCTGCTGCTGCTGTTACTGCGGCGGCCCAAGGACAAATTAAGTGGTCACCAGTGCAGGAGCGACAGGGAAAAGTTGAAAACGCTGAAAAACTGGCTGGCCGAAAAATGACCGCGACCGTAGCCATTGGCCATCGACAAATAAAACGTAATGCCAGCTACAAATTTGACCTAAAAAGATAAATACTTTGCAAAAGTTTCGCTTTTGGCCGGGGCTTTTGCCTGTTTTTCGCCTTCGTTGTTCATTTTACGTGGCACGCGGCACACGTTGCGTATACGTCATGGCCGATTGCCTGCGTTCACGTTACGTATACGCCTAGTTCGGCTCAGTTCAGTTCAGTCTGTTGTTTTCGCTTCCATTTCTCCCTAACTGTTTTTATTCCTGCTTCTTTTCGCTGTTGTTGTTGTTCTTTTTTAAATTTATGTATCTAAATTGCTGTGGCACACAGAGCAGAGCATTTTGCATGGCCATAAATCGCTGGCAAGCCATGGTAAAAAAAGACAGCGGCAACAGCAGCCGCACCGAGTGCGCTAAAAATAAATTGTGAATAAATAATTTGCACTGCGTCATGTCAGAAATTTTAAACACATAATTAACCGCTTATTTAACCCTTCTGTTGGCCCCGTTCCTGCGCCAGATTACTCTGAGGTTGGATGCCATTGGGGAATGGGGAATGGAGATGGGACACTGGGAGACTGGGTCGGGGTTACTCTCCGAGGTTGGATGCTGCAGGGAGGCCACATGAGAAGCGCTGGAAATTCATTAAAGTTGTCTATGCCCGGGGCGTTCGCAGGACGACAATCGGGGCCAGCCCCGCAACAATGCCTTTTCTGGGACTGGGCCAGTAGGGGCAATGACGACAACGACAACGACAACGGCAACGACAATGTTCGAAACAAAAGCGAAACAAAAACACCAACAGCTACAGCAACAGTGCTGGCAACGGAGGCGGGGTCCTGCCATATTTCCATTTGTAAAACAGCAGGAGCCAGCGCAGCGACACAGGACACAGTTAGCCCCGAAACAGTGGACCGCTGATCGGAATACAAATTTCGCCGCCACTATGCCATAATGGAGATAATTTATTTAACTCAAAATGAAGCGAGTTGATTAGGCGAATATTTGGCCGGAGTCAGGGCAGGGATTTCATTTACATTCCAAGGAGTCTTTAAATTAAGTCGGAGAAGGCTAAAGGAGATTTAAAATAATTTAAGGAAATAGTTTTTGGTGTGCTAGCATTAAAGGTATATTTTTAGATTTATTTTTGTAGCTGAGCCTTATGTATTTCAGATATAAGATGGAGTAGAGCTCTAGAGAAGCCTGTCTTTGTTAGTATTTGATACTTTAAAAAAGTTCAGAATTAATCATGTTTTTTAGGTTCATCCTGCACCTTACATTATATCTTTGGTGAAATATGAATATAGAGACTTAAAGTAAATACTTGTCATGTTGTTTCAGTCTTAATTGTAGTTCAGATAATTTTTTCTAAACTAATTACTCCAAATACTCCCTAAACTGAACTGAGAAATTCTTTGGTTTTTTTCTCCTTAAGAAGTTTCTTAAGAAGATATAATTTTAACAAAGTTTTTTTAAGAAACCTGCGTTCTTTTTATAAAGTTCATAGAAGAATCATGAAAAACTTTTCCTTGCCAAGCACCACTGTGCAGCATAAGCAATAAATGTGTCTCTATGTCCATGTGAGTGCCAACTCTCTGCATGGGATAGGAAGGCGTTGAGAGGATGTTTTTTCCACTCTTCCTTCCCTTCGTTTCCACTCCCATCCCATGTCCTGCGATGATTCCCTCTACCTAGATATCCAGCATGTGCTGGCTGCCGGCCCTGTGCGCTGCTATGCTGTGCCATCTTTTAATGTGCCATACACCTAACTCCGACATGGCCCGTTTCATCGCCTCATTTCCATTCCAATCCGAGTCCCACTCCCCTTATGGTCATCATGATCATCATCAGCGGGATTGCCAGCGCCAGCTGCCGCCTCTTGATGGGTGGGCGTGGCAAGGACATGAACGCCTTTGCGCGCACTTAGCAGCTGGACATAGTGAAAAATGCATGTGCACAGCACAAAAAGCTCGAGAAAGAAGCGCAAAAAAGGAGAAAACTGAAAATATAGAATAGCACACGAAATGTAGGCGACAACAACATTTTTTTTAGCTTTGTCAATGGAGCAAAAGATGGCACACAACCAAAAGAAAAAATAAAGCTAGGCGGAGAGGGTGAGAAAAAAAAGGAAACAAGCATGGAGAGCAAAACAAAATGGTTGAAAAAATATCATTTTAGTTGGCACATTTTCTTTTTTTGTTGCTGCTGCTGCTCCTGCTGACCCGCCCGGCAATATTCAAAGCTGTAAAAAGAGCAGGAAGTGCAAATGTTTCTTTCACTTTTCGCATGTTTCGTCCTCTTTGCCTCTTACTGAATTATTAGTGTGCGAGGGCCCGCACACAAACACAAGCCGGAGAAACACAAACAGCCAAGTTTCTGCTAGTTTCGCTTTCTGGCATTTTGCATTTTTAAACGGCCGCCAGATCCCGGATCCCAGATCCCAGATCCCAAAAGCCAGCCAGCCCCAAGTTCGCTGCCGCAGCCAAGTTCTTCGCTCAGATCCCCAAGTATATCGCGTAATGGGCGCGGCCCTTCTGCCTGCTGCTGCTGTTATTCTTGTTGGACAGCTGACGAGCCATTAGCGTGAAAATTGGCTCTAGCCCTGCCGAAAAACTTTCGACAACAACAACAAGAAGGACACTCCGGCCATGCCGGGCATGGGCAAGGGGTCGTATACATAATTTCGTCTGTGCTGCATGAATTTTTAAACCACAAAGCCCAGCTCAGGTAGAAAACAGCAACAAGAACAGCAAACACAAAAATACCGCCAGCAAGTAAAAAGTAAAAATCCAAGAGGCAAAAAGTAAAACAGAAAATGGCAACACTTATTAATGTTTGAAAAGGCAAAATCAAAAGCAACAAGAAAGTATGCGGAGCTTACAGCGCAAGCGTTTGCCCGGGAATTTTCTGAAAGCCAGAGAGAAAGGATGCTGCAGAGTTTTCCTGGCTCTCTCTTTGGGTTTTCCTCTCAGTCTCTCTCTCTCTCTGTGTGCTGTGCCTTTGGCGCTTTTGTGTCTGCCCGAAATCGTCCTCTGTTTGCTTTGTAGATTTCCATCTCTTTGTTTGTTTGTGTGCATTTTCCTTACACCTTACGACCAAACAATTTCCCACGCACCGCGCACTCAACTTAATTTTTGTTGCAACATTATATTTTGGCAACACCGCCCGTGCCCCGACCCCCTGGAAAGCACCACCCACCCACTCCCCCACTGCGTATGCTTTGCGCTTAATCTGAGGTTAAATACATGTGTTAGTTGGGCGCCTGGGGCTCGGGGTGGGGGGATAATGGGGGAAGGCAGGTTGTTGTTTCTTGCTTTTGTTGTTGTGGTTGCCATTTTTATTTTTACTGTTATTGTGCGAGTATGCGTGTCCTGTGCGTGTGTGTGTATGCGCCATTTTCATTTTATATGCTGCTTAGCTTTCAGTGCGTGACCTTTTCTTTCATTTTTACATTCACTTGCCATCAGCATTGTTGTTTCTCTTGTTTTGTATTCTCTTCCTTTTTGTTGTTGTTTTATTTTACTTTTCCTCCTTTTGGGCTGTGTGTGTGAGCATAATATTTTCCTTTTTTGCGCCTCATTGCAGGCGAACCACAAAATCTGCTTTTGTATCTGGCGTCGTCTTTGAAGCAGCGGCAAAGATCTTATACAAATTAGCATAATGGATTTTTTTGTCAAAGCGGCGTCGTCGCCTTGGCTTTTGTAAAATCAACACCGGCCTCCTCCGACCCGGCCCGTCCCTTTTCCATGTAATTTGCGGTTTTGCGTCCCTAATCACGATATGCATTCACATTTGCCTAATCATTTGGCTTAATTAATTGGCCAGGTGAGTTGGGGCGCAGGATGTGCCGCCGCAAACGGTTTTATTTCCTTTTTTCCGGTGGAAGCGGAGGAGGAGACGCAGGAGGAGGTCACATTTTAATTTATTAAAATCAAAATGTTTGAGCTTTGATTTGCGATTGAGTCGACCGCCGTTCAATTAGTCTAATGCGGTCTCTTTTGGTTTAATTCAAATACATGCTTATCGCTCAGTTGATTTTCTAAATTAAAAATGTGAAAATGAAGTTCAATTGAAGTGGAAACGGATAAGATGGGGGGTGTTATCTATACTTTGGTTCTTTATACTATATATTATCCTAAATTATTTATGGGAATCCATGATTTAAATGATACTATTTTCCTGTATGTTTTGCTTGAATTTAAAGGGTTTAAATTGTAAGGCAATACAAGGAATATGTTGTTATAATTAAAAGTAATTTTTACAAAAGATATTACACTTTAAAACTTTGTTATATTTTTAGTATCAATCCTAAGATACTTCTTTTTAAGGCATATCATTAAGAAGATCAAGATGGTTTCTTAGGATTAGTTTTCACTAATAAACATACTTACTATACGCTTAATTATGTATTTGTATTGATTTATAAATTTATATAATTTAGCAAGCTAAAAAGTTGATTTGGTTAGTAAACAAATAAATAAATAAAATATGTATAATGAGAAGAACTTTAAGTATACCATTTAATTTTATTTAGTTCTCATTTATTTAAGGAATACTTAACCACAACCTACTAAACTCTCCTAATATTTAAGCAATTGTAGTAGGTACTTAAATGCATTCTGTGTCTCTAGATAGCCAATACTACTGCTATCTATATTCTACTATCTATATTCTTGTAAATTCCACCCTAAATTAAACCCCTTTCCGAGACAAAAGCCATTACTACTAGCACCAGCGCTGCATGAAACGTTTATATTCAAAATGGAAACATAAAACATATAAACCTAATTCCCATTTATCTTATCTCGCTCCGGCTAGGAAAACTACTATATAAGCCAGCCAGACGTTGCCTATATCCAGGGCAGCAGCATCATAATTCTTTCGCCCCTAAAATTTATACTATAAATATGCAAAGGCAGCGCTGCTTGGCTTTCATTAGATGCATCCGACCTTTTCCCGCCCGTGTCGGCTATAAATTCTCATTAATAAATCAAGTGAAAAATCAAAAGTGTCTCATAATAAAAACTAATATATGGCTGTGTAAACAAACGAACGTCCCTACGTACGTGTATGTGCGGGATATCAAGCATACGCATTGTTGTACAGGTGCGAAAAGTGCGAGCGCGAGAGGGATGCCTTCGGAGAGAGAGAGTAATCTCTCAGTGTCTCTCTGAGAGATAATCAGATTGGAGCTTTGTGAAACTGATAGCTGCAAACTGGAGAGAACAGAGAGAGAGACACACAGAGAGAGCGCGCTCTCTTTTTAGGCCAGGTTAGCGGCCCTTGCAAGCCATGTTGTGTGTTGAGTTATGACGTCATTAAAACGCACAGCCTCACCTTGTTCAAATATGAAATAGCAAGCAGCCACGGCCGAAATGGAAACCTCGGAAGCCTAGCCTCCTTGCAGGCATCTGTGAGATGTCGCCATCGCCATCGCCACCGCCATGTTTTTTGTTTGCTTGTTTGCCCGCTCCTAAGCGCGCACTATGCCATATAGGTAAACCCATATACCATATAGGACACACTCGCCTGTGTGCGTGTTTGCCTGAATTATTTGCGCGTTTTTACTCATATTTCCTGGCATTTTATCACTATGCCAGCGCAAAAACCCAAACATACTTTTTGGGCTATGCGTGCCTGGGACCGTTTGTCATGCATTTTTCATAGAGCACACAAAATGTCAACGTCGCCACTTGAACAACAATAACAGCCGCACCACCATTCAAATATTTCTTAGCTCCTTCCTCTCCAGTATCCCCAGCATCCCGTCTCTCCAGCATCCCCAGCATCCTCTCCTGCATCCTGTGGATGTGGCCATAGCTGTAAACGTATCTGTATCTGTAGCTGTAGCTGTATCTGTGGCAGTGTCGTTTTGACATTTGTTTACATATTTATGTCAGTCAGTTGGTCGCTAGGTTGCCTAGCTCCAGTCTGAGCCCCTGCATCCCTCTCTCCCTCTGCGTCTCACATTCCACATCGACATCCCCATCCAGACCCTCTCTTGGTGGCTTTGGCTTTGGCTTCAGTTCACTTCATTTCACATCTCGCAGTCGCCGCTTTTCCTTTTCTGTGTTTGCCTGCCATTCACTCTCGCCCGTCGGCTGTCTTCACTGGGTCCTGGCGATGGCGATGGCGATGCTCCTGCTGCTGCTCCTTCTTCCTATTCCCCTGCCCTACAGCTGGTGTTGGTCCTGTGTCCTTTGTGTTTGCGCTGTGCCTCACTTCAGTGTGCCAAGTACACATGGGGAAAGGTATAGAAATTATTGAGTAACTTAAGGTTAATGCGGATGAAAATAAGAAAGATAAGTATGTTTAGGAAAAGGTAATTATTTATAAAAGGATATTTAATATCCTAAAGATAACAACTTTTGTTGTTATTAATTTGTTCCTATGTTTTGTTGTCTGTTCAAGTTACCCTTCGTATAAGCCGTTTATTTCAGTGCAGCTTCATCATGATGAACATCTCACACCGCGTCTGGCAGCTTTATTTTGCAGCCTGCACTTCAGCCTTCAGTCAGGCAGCGTAAGGTGTGGGCGTTGTCTGATCTTTCATCATCGTCAGCGTCACATTCAGATTCAGGAGCAGGAGCGGGAGCAGGACCATCAGCAGGAGGAGCAGTCTCTGGTTTAGCGTCCGAGCAATGGACAGTTTTATGGGTGAGTCACACACTGGCACACACACCACGGGAGTGTACATATGCCCATTAAGGACGTGCATTATATAGGCCCGCATGTGCGCTCTTAAAACTTTATTATGTACCTGGACCCTCAGCCCTCGCCCTTCCAGTCAGAGACTTCTGACTTTGTCTCTAATAAAACTGATTTCTGCACGCCGCCACCGCTCTCGGCTTTATTATACTCGAGCGTCACTTCCGGCTTCATTACGCCACACGGAGCAGTTGCCAGTTGTCAAAACTCATTTCCAGCTGCCGAGTGAAAGCCCCAAAAATAGTTTAGGGGGCGGCTGGCGGCATAGCTCAACGACCAGCAGCTATTAATAAACCTGTGTCAAACTTTTATGAACTCAACTCAAAAACGCAACTTTTGCGGGCTCTCCCCCTTCGCTTTGCATTAAAAATCAAGTAGCCGCACGGTGGTACCTCTCAGCTGGCGTCCATTAACCCGGCATGTAAGGAAAGCTGGAAGTAAAATGGAAATAAACAAATTGGCTAACGAGTGAATACACACAAAAAAAAAATATTATTACTATTTAATATTTAATTATAATATTTTTAAAACTTTTATAAATGATCTTATAATAGAGTTTATTTTCATTCGCAGTTACTTCACTTTTTACTTAAATTTTACTTTTCGTTTACTTTTCTCTCTGTGTACAGCAAAGTTAACCTTTTTGTGGTTTTAAACAAAAATTGTACGACTTTTTTTTTGAGAGCCACAATAAATATGGCTATAGGTTTGATGGGTTAATTTACAGAGTGCCACTGTTCGCTTCCCCTTGTCCCTAGTCCCTTGTCCCCTGGTTTTTCTCTGACTTTGATTAACCCTTTTCCCAAGGCTGCTTAAAACTGCAACAAAAGCAACAACGAATTCCCAAAGCAAGAGCCAGTAACAAGATTGTACTCCACAAAGCCGAGTAAAGTTATGTGCTTAAAATAAATAAAATTCATAAACGCCAACATCGAGTGATGGGGTCGACCAGGAGGCAATGAAAGGCAGCGAGGGGTTAAGCGGGAGGAGCGAAGTCTGAACAGGGGGGTGTCGTCGGGGGTTAGAAGGGCGACGAGTCGAGGGCCGCATGCGTTAACCTTTGGCATTTTTAATTAAACGAACAGGGCATAAAATATCGACACTTAATTTGCGCAAAAAAAGATGGCAGGCAGAAAATTAAGCAGCCAGTAGCAAAAGCAAACCAGGGGTGTAGGAGGGGGGTTGGGAAATTAAATAGGGATATGCGGAGGAAATTAAGAAGAAAATGTATGATATTTAACATGCCTTTAATAATATACTTCATTTAATAAGGCCTAGTTTAGCATATTATTTTAAGGTAAATAATGTGTTAGTCATATACAAATTTAACAAATAATTATGAGCATCATTTACCAGTTTAAATTTAATTTTAAAAAGTTTAGTTCGAAATTTAAACAGACAATTTTACCTTAACAAAACGACTCTTTGATTTTTATAATTTTGAACTACTAAAATACTAAATAAATGTATGTAATAAGGGTATTTGTTACATTTAATTATTCTTCAATTAAATATAAGATTTTCTAATCTAATTATTATAGGTTTCTGTTTTTTTATTAGTTTAAACATTTTAATCAATTTTAATGCTTTTTAAATACCACAATAACTTATCATTAACAAAACTTATCGACACAATAATCAATTTACGAACCCTTATTGGTCTCTTAAAGTTTGTGTTGACCATTTTAGTTTTAGTTGTTGACCAACACAATACCCTTTATATGTTGGCTCAAACCCTTCGGCGGACTACGCCTTTGTTTTTTGGGCAACAACAAGAACAACACCGGCCATAAAGCAGCTGGCAGCAGCAGCAGCAGCAGCGGCAGCGGCGGGGGCAGCAACAAGAACAACAACACCAACCGAGGCGATTTAACGAACCGCACCGAGCGCAGCCGAGTGTGTTGTATTGCATTAAAGGTGAGGTGAGGTCCTGGCCAAAACGACAGGGATGCGGGGCCGGGGGAGGGCGGGAGAGGCCGAGCAGTAGGAAGGGGCAAATGAACGAGCCTATTAACGGCAACAAGGACGACAGCAAATGATTACAGCAACAGCAACAACCACAACAGCAACATCACCAGCAGCAGCATAAGCAGCAGCAGCAGCAGCAGCAGCAGCAACATCACGGCAATGGAGGGGGCCAAAGCTGCGTCGAGCTCTTAATTAAGAACTCATGTTAATTGTAATTATTTGGCACATGAAATTTTTATTAATTTATGCCGCTCGCAGCAGAGGCAACAAAGGTGTAAGGTGTGTAAGCCAGGCAGCCACAGGGAAAGCTCCACAGCCAGCCAGCTCCAGCTCCGGCTACATAGTTTGGCCCGATGTCGCCGGCAACGGCGTAGTGTTAATGATGATGCGGCTGCTTAGTATGCCGGTGGAGGCGTGTGTGTAACGCCGTAATGCCGCTGCCGTAGTGCCATAATGGGCCTTGCCCCGGGAACAGCCAGGCCCAAGTCCCGACCTGGCGTTGAAATATAAAACGAGCAAATGATGAGGCCGCCGCATCGTGAGTGTGCGGCACACACACGCTACACACACACCCGGGCTCCGGCTTCGTAGTGCTGCTCTCTGCAGATTATGGGCGTTGACAGCGTTGCCAGATGGCGGTCGAGAAGGTCCTTCAAATTTTCTAGCCTGCCCCTCTAAGGGAAGGTTTTCCTTGGCTTAAAATAAACTAGAAAATAATTATGCATTATTATAATTAGCTTTAGAAAAGATAAGCTTAAGTTATAAGATTCAATTAAAACAAATATCAAAATTAGTCCAGAAATTCTGCCAACTAAATGATAACTGATTTTGTGACCCTAATGTTTAAAATATAAACCACACAAAATAAACAAATTTAAGGACCCATAACACATTTGGACTAATAAAAAACACAAAACACACGAAAACTAAATCTGCGGGAAATATAAATTCAAGTCTACCCCAATCTATCAGGTGGAATAAAAAAGTTCCCCAAGGACAGCACAAACCTTCATCTAAACTAAAAGCATTTTCAAATCACCGAGATAAATAAAAAACCATTCCAGCAATAATTTCCCCTAATGCACAGCACAGCTCTAATGGGATACATTTGCATTTAATCACTTTCAATTAAGCGGAGACTGACGTTCGTTCGGGGCGCTGCAAACTGACACATAGCTGGGAGCAGGGAGCTGGGAGCTGGGAGCTGGGAGCTGCTAGCTGGGATATTAAAAATAGAAGAGAACCGACATCCGATATCGGCGGACACCTAATACAAAGGCTGGTGTAATAACAAGGAACAGCGGTCAGGTTGGCCTTAACCAAACAAAAACATGGGGCACGATAGCAGCGAGGAGAGCGAGGGAAAAGGGGAACAAGGGCAAAGGACTGGCCAAAGGGGAAAGAGGAGAAGGGAAAGGAAAAGCGAAAAAGAAGGGACCCCAAGCGGGTCCAAGCGGCGAACCCGGCTCAACCCCTAGTGAGTTGTTATATCGTGGGCTACGTTTGAAGAATTTATAAATATTTTATTAAACTGTGCGCTGCTTTGGCAAGTTTTTGTGAGCGTGCGGGGATTTGCCTATGCGGGATGATGATGAGACTCGAGCTGGGCTCCCTCCCGGGCCCCCTACAGGACCCCGTCCCCGACCGATGATAATAAAAGCAAGCTGCGAACGAGAAAAGGCGAAAAGGGAGCCAGGCGCGCGCTTTGATTGATTGATGGCTGAATGAGTTTCTGGTTGGCCTCATTTCATTGCGTAGTCATCATAAACTCACGAGGCCACACTCACATCCTCCGCCGCTCCGTATATGTATATTTGCGATTGTTATTGTTATTTTTTAGCGCAGCTTAGCTTTGTTAATTGCGAGGGCAGCGGAGGGGGCGCGCTGGTCGGGGAAAATGTGGCAACCGGAAATGGAATTTTGCAGTCACACGCACACGTTTCCGCTGGCTGTCTCTGCTCATTTTCACTGATTAAACCAGGCAGCACAGCTCGAATGCCCCTAACTGGATTAGTATTTCACAAGCAAATTGAGTGACAAAGGTTGACAGTTGCTGCAAACAGAGCTCCACATTATATTATGTATATAAACCCTAGAAGAGCTACGGCACAGACACACACAGCCAGGCAGCTGCCATTTCCATTTGCCGGCGTTGTATTTAAATTTCATGCTCTTTGCATTTTCACAGGATATTGCTCGAGCATATACAAATATTTGGCGATTATAATGATAGCACTCACACTGGGGACGTGGAATAGAGTGCCGTCGGTGATAATGATGATGTGTAACGCGGTGCGGATAATTTATGACGCTCGAAACCAACCAACCAGAAGCTAAAAATGAAATCAAATTATTTGCAGCCGTCGATGGCGCATCAATATGGAAATGAAATGGATATTCAGTTGCATTTTCCCACCGAGAATCAGAGATACACGAATCAAGGCTATGCGGCCGCATCATACCGCATGCACAGCTCCCGACTATTCCGCCTTTCACTCGCTTAAATTTTAGATGACATTTCTAAGCGAACCTCTCATCATCCATTCACATTCGCATCCCATTCATCCATTATTTCGCTGGCACTCGTCGTCGCTGTTTGCCGCTGCAGTTTCGAATTTCATTACAATTTTCTTTTGTCTCTTTGCGCCGAGAGGAAATTGCAAAGCGCCCCTCGCATGGCATCGCCACCTCTCCCCGTGGCGTCGCATCGAAAAAACAAAAAGCGAGCAAATAGTAAATGAAACTGCTAACTGCTAAGCGAAGGGAAAACTCAGGGAAACTCGCGCTGCGGCAAAATTCGGAGGAGGAGTCGGAGTTGCTTCAGCTTTTTCGAGCGTCACTGACTGGCAGCTGCAGCAGAAGGCAGACTGCACTGTACAGTGGGCACTCAGTGGGAGGAACTGCCATTGCGGCTTTGGCGTCAATGGCAGCTTGATAAATGAAGCATTTCAATTAGTGGCAAAAACAACGCCAAAGAGCACCAAAACGGCGGCGAAAAGGGAAAAACCAAATGCCAGTCGCGTCTAATGATTTTCCAGCGCATTTTCCTCTGCATTCAGAGTCTCGCCTTGGGCTGTCAGTCATTTTTGCCCGAGGGGTTGCCTCCAAAATGCCCTCTAACTATGCAAAGTTTTGTTACTTGAAACGAAATGTAACATAGAGTAACTGAGTATAACTGAAAAAATATTTCAGTTTAGGGAAATAAGACTTAAATAAACTGTAAAATTTTGTTTTTTATTTTACTGCATTAATTGATGTAATTCAATATATTATTTGTGATTTATTTTTAATTGAGAATAAGGTGTGTGATTAATATCATTATTGTGGAGGTTTTCCTCAAGAGGATAGCCTTTAAATCATTTCCTTCTCAAAGCTTTAAACCTAGTCCTTATTTTTAAGTTTTCAATGCGTATAAATAATTATATTTTTGAAAAATATAAAAGTGTCACTAAATATGGTTTTACATGTATTACAATGCTCTTTAATTTTTTGTAAAGTAAAGGGATACCTACAAGTGACTTTACAATGTCTTACTTTCTACACTAAGAAATGGTTCTAAATATTGATAAAGGGAAAAAAGAAAGCTTATTTTGGTAAGACCCAGGACAAAATATTACTTATAACTTCCTTAATTCCTTGACAATTATTTATTTAGAGAATTATTATTTAATATGACTTTAGTTTAAACATTAAAAAATGTATTGAAAACTATTGTGTAATCAAAACTTCTCAACTTACTATGAGGAATCTGAGGAGCATAATGCCATAAGGAATAAATTTCTAAGGACTTTAGGCCTTAAGAAAACTTCTACGAATCCTTCCAAATACATAGAATAAGCTCAGAAAAAGCCAAGGAGGTGAAGCCTGAAGCTTCGGATAAAAGCTTAAAGTTTGTTTCACTTTCTAGGATAACACAAGCTTGTAAGGAAAATAAGTTGTGACATTCGCTAGGAGCAGAAATAAAAGCTTTAAAAGCTTTTATGTGAAGAATATAAAATATTTCCAAACAAATAAACAAAACAAAAACAATGTAATTTAAATTATGTTAATTCTTTCAAAAACAGTCAATGAAATTATTAAAATAAGTGGTGGAAAGTACAATATATGAATGCTGAGAATATCAAGAATATCAAAATAAATCCCACACCATTGTGGTCATTGTTTTATATACTCTCGACCTTTAAGTTATCTTGACCTAACCTTAAGCCCTTGTTTGAGTTCGACTGCAGTTTGTTTTTATGGAATTAAAACTTTTACAGCTGAAATCTTCGACCACGCAGCCCCGGCAGGAGAGCTGCTGAAACGTGTTTTATCTGCAACAATTGCTTGTTGATTTGACCCCAGGATGCCCGTGCCCCGCTCCCCGATCACCGTTACCCCCCCGCCACCCGCATTTTCCAACGTCTTGTGGCCCCAAAAACTTTTGGCATAGACCAAGACTAAAACTGAGACTGACCCCGGCCAAGGGAAGAGCAGTAGACAGCCCGCCTGCCAAAGACAATTTACGGCCACGACGACAGGCTTCTACAAATTATCGTGTGACAAAAAAGGAAAAGAACCGACTGGCAAGGAACCTGCAGATGGATGGGGAAAAAGTGCAGACAAAAAACTTTTGCGGCCAGTTCGGTTTGATAAGAAATAATTTATTTGCGGTCAGCTGTAGGTGCGGTAGGTGCGAGTCGGACTTAAAAAATGATCGGCAGTGGACGGCAAATTGAATGAAGTCCAGAAGGTGGGCATAAATTACGGTGTTTAATATTATTTATAGGTTTTTAGATTAAATTGATATTTATAAATATATTTTAAAAATAAGAATCTCTTTTAGAATTTATTTAAATTTGTTTCATAAATTAAAAGGCTAGTAATAATAGATATCTATGATAGTTACTAATTTGATATTTATATATTAACAATACATTTTGATAATAAGAAACGCTTTCACAGTTAATTTAAATTCGACTCAAAGTCCCTCCCCAACTTAAAAACAATTAAGGCCAACATTAAACGAAGAATTAAGCTACAAAGAGAAAGCTTTAAGAGCCCGCAACAATTTTGGCCACAACGCATATTATTTTAATTTTTTATCACTGGCCTCGTGCTGCCCGGCAGCAAGTTTAAATTACATTTCTGATTTAAAAAACTGAGGAGCATTTGCATGGCAGGCGGGAGTGGCAGCGACGAGAGACGGGCGACGAGAGTTGGGAAATAGACTAAGGGCAAGCACATTTCGCATTGCATTTCACATTTCAACTTTTTCATTTATCAGCCTTTTGGCTTTTAAATGTCCCCGACGTTGCTGTCACTGACTGACTTTTGACTGTCCGGTTTTCGTTTTCAGCTTGGCTTTATTTCTTTTCTATACTCTGTGTGTACAGCATTTTTTGTCCGTCGGATTTGGGGCACGCCCCCCTCGTGTACTTACCGGATAGAGACGGAGCAACAGGCGGAGGCGGCAGTCTCAGACCCGGAGATTCGGAGCTGGAACTGGACCCACTCTATCCCTGTGTCTGTCTGTCTACTTTGGCCCGCACCTTGCCGGCATGTGTGTGCCACGTCAAATGAAAGCCACAAGGTTGTATGCCAGTCGACAGTCGCCATGACATTTCAAATTTACGGGCTATGACAAAGTGAGTTAAATGCATTTTGAGAAGTACTCTCCGTAGCATCCGCACAACTGAAAGGAAAATCCCCAGCAAAAAAACAAAAACTCTAGGAAAGGATGTACGAGATAAAAACCCGAGGAGCAGCTGCACTTGCAGCAGCAATCTGCCCTTTTGATGTTGCCACAGACCCCGGACCTCCACATATATTTAAAGATCATGTACTTACTAAAATTACAACGCACACACATACGGAGCAACACCCAGGCACCCTCAGATCCAGCTCACCCGCACACAGCGACAAGTGTTTATGCACTTCGATTGCATGTCTGTGGGCGCTCTGCAGCTCCAATAACCGAGTTTCCAGCCCCCCCTGCCCGAGCCGCTGCCGGAGTTGTTGTTATTTGCAAAAGTTATTCATACGCCACGTTGACAATAGTAGAAAATGCAATTTATGTTGGAAAAACATTGCGTAAGTGCATCTGAGGCGAAATTCAAGTAGCTGCTGCTGCCAGCACCCCGCAGCAAAGGCAGCCGAAGACAACGGCAGACACAGCAGCAACAGGAAGGGGTGGCAGTGAGAGAGGTTTCTAAAGGGTTCCATAACAAATTTTATAAAAAAATATATATTGTATTTATAAGCTAAGAAATATGTTAAAATTAAAAGGAAATATTACTAAAAGGTTTGATATTTGATATTTTCCTCAAAAGGTTGACATTTCTGTACCCCTATTTACCCACATTTTATTTACTAAATACTTATTAATTTATTTAAATTGTTCTAAAATATTCTATATACAAAATACCCCTTTAATAATTCCCTTCTACGCCACTGCTGGGCTAGCACACATGCCCAGGCTCAGGCTGAGGCTCAGGCAGTGGCAGGCAGTCATGTAAGAGCGTTGCCATATAAAACATCTAGAAATTCCAATAAAATTTTCATGCAATTTTCCTCACACCGCTCTCACACACACCAGCAGAGTATAAGCTCTGCTGCTGTACATCTGCCCCCTCTGCTCCTGGCCAGCTCATGGCTTATGTCGCCCCCCGGGAAGGACGAACCCCAAGAACAAATGGTAGAATGTGTGTGTGCTTGTGGCAAATGCATATCTTAGACACTCAATAAGTAAAATAAACAATGCCAAGAAAGTGCCAAAATCAATTGGCTTTCCAAATGTCAGCCAATGCGAAGGAAGTGCACTCATCTCGCTCGTCCTTTCGCTTAAGGACATCAACTGGGCCAAGGCCACAAGTAAATATAGAGGCGTGCAAATAGTCCGGCACAACTCTTTGGCATAAACAACAAATTAATTGTGGCTCACCTAACCTTTGACCTCCCCCAAATCGATGCAAACAATTCCGAATTTACATCGAGGCTTGTGCAGATTGATGGAACATCAAATAAATTTTAATTTATTCAGCTATCTGTTACGTTACTTTTTATGCGAGTCGGGCCGACCTTTTGATGTTCCGAGCATATTAAGATTTGGCCATAAAGTTGATTGAAGCGGCAGTGTTTTTTCCACTCATCCTGTTGCTGTGCGAGGCCGGGCCTCTGGTGGTCAGGCCAATTTAGCAGCGCTTAACCGCCGGACCCAAGGGGGTGAGTGGGACAAATTTCATTGGACGTGGCGAAAAATTTCATTTAAAATATATATTTTGCACACATCACAAGTGCGGCCGGCTGCAAGTGTAATTTATGCGTCTTCACACAGACACGGCCAGGGCTGGTGAAAATGTGTAATGTTGACCCGATGCCAGGGCTGTCCTGGTGGATGTCCTGGTCCTAGCCAGCGTCCTGGATGCGGACATGGACGTCCTGCCAGCCATTGCTCGACGCTTTTCATTTTTCTGTTTTGGGCTAAAATACCAAATTACGACATAAATAATGCATAGATAACGAAATTTATTACATTTCATGTATCAGGCAGGCAGCCTGGCAGCCTGGCAGGCTGGCAGCCTGTCGGACAGTCCCACAGTCGGGGCGAAAGTCCGGACACAAGTCCGAGCTAGGGGCCACCGGCCACGGGCGGCGAGGACAGGCCACTGGCCACGTCCGGATTTTCGGCCCGCACCAGCAAAAGTTTCACATCAAACGGGCACGAATGCTGCTTCTGCTGGAAATGTCGCCTTCTTAATTTATGGCTCGTGTTAGTTTCTCTGATTTCCTAGCAAAACTTTATCGAAGCATTCTATTAAGCATCCTGCAACTTGCACTTTAAAGTGTTAAAAGAATCTCTAAGAGGTGTGAACGCGGGGGGAAAAGAGATGATCCATTTATCCGAATTATTTAATATTTTAAACTTAAAACTTGTATATATTATAAGAGTTTAAAAATTCACTTTTAGTAATAAGCATATTTTTAAAGTAAAGGCAAAACTTTACTTGTACCAAAATTTATGGGTTTAATTTTAATAGCTATACTTATTATTTGAGATATAAATGATTTATAGAATTGAACACATCACTTATATGTTAAGTGCCTGTTGACTAGACTAAAATAAATCTTAAAATATTAACCGGTACATATGAAACTGAAGCATTATCGACAACTTCTTAAAAGACTGATATAAGATGTAGTAAAATTATCTTCTCAACATTTCTTTATTTAGCTATTTATTAAATAAACCTGGCATCAAATATCACACTTAATGTTTAGTTTACCGAGCACTGGCAGCAGTGACCTTCACTCTCTACATTAAATCATTGATTTTGTAATTTAATTTTATACAATATATTCGTTAAGCCCCTTTCCTGGAACTATCTCATCAATTTTATCCCCTCAATATACACACGAACAACCCGGGGATTAATCGACTTTCCCGTAGCAACAAAACACAATGCAAATTCATATATTCAAATTTCAATCAAATTACTCTCGAGCAGTTTTTGCCCCGCTTGTTGTTTATGCTATGAAAATTAAGTTAACTGAAAATGCGCCAAACAAAAAATGCAAAACTTTTTGCGGTTTTTTGCGCTTGGCTTCAGCTTAAGTTCCAGCTCCACCTCCAGCGTCCGCATTCGCATCCACATCAAGCTGGAGCTGACGCGGATGCGGACCCGGATGCGGATGTCTTGCTCATATCGCTGCCAGTTGCTTATAATTGCATTTGCATATTATTTCCCTTTTATTGCACATGTCGCCCGGCTTGACATGCCATCACTTCGGGGGAGCCAGCGGAAACCCTTAAACCATTTATTTTTTCTGCACTCCCCCGTCGCTCTCCCCTCCAGCTTGACTCCTTCTTCCGCTGCTTGGACTGCCATTTTTATTTCACTGAAATGTTTATAAAATGGCGGCACGCTTCCGGCAGCAGAAAGAAAAAGCAACAAGAAGGGCTAGGGGGCGGAGGCAGCACCACCGAAAGAGTTAAAAGTTAAGCGTCTCTGGTGGGAAAAAATTGTACCGAAATAATTTGCATATAAATTATGATTGAAGGCGCCGGGGCCAAAGGTGTCAAGCGTGTTGACTGAAGGCTCACCATCGGGGGCGGCGGGTCTTAACCCAACGCTTCCCGGATCCCAATAAATTGCGATAGCTGCCCATCTGGAGGTCAGTGAACCGCTGTGTGAGCCAAGCAATAAATATCTCGACAACTTCCCGTGCAGACTGTCGCTTAGCTGCGGTTTCTAAGGTGCAAAGTCACAGCCACTGCAATAAGCGCACTTGGAAATTTATATTAAAATGTTGTTTAATTAAAAATCTTGTAAATAGGTTTAGTACTAGTTTTGTTGGTTAACTAATTATTAACTCATTAAACAACAATTTAACTCTTACTAAATCAAAGCAGATAATATATAAGCTATAAATTGTATTAAAACTGCACTAATTTTCCAAAGTGTTCAGTCAGGAAGCTTCCTCAGCAATATCCTGCACGCTTGTCAGCGGCTTAGCCTTCCATTTCGTTGGCAATCCTCGTCCGCAGGTAAACAATGCTAATGCATATGCTCTGGCTTTCGACTCGGCACTTTCCGTATATAGTTGGAGTATTCGGAAAGAGACAGGTTGGGTCTGCACTTCCGGCACGCATGAGATGGCGGACTTACGTCACAGATCGTCAGCGTCAAGAGCCCCAGAGATACATGTATCTCTGTATCTCGGGAGGAATTGAGTGAGGGGATAAACGCTGCACGTGTTTCCCTTTTTCCAGGGGATCCGAAAATCAAATCTGAAATGAATTTACCTTTGTTGATTTGCGACGGCTTTTGCATTTCGGCTTATTACATACACCCGCACGGCACCGACTACCGACGTGGCTTGTTGATTTGCTGGCAAACCCCCAGCGATTGCTGGCTCGGATTGCGAAATGAGCTCAAGACAAATGTAAATATTTTTTAGTGCTCGCCAGGACAGGGAAAGGGACAGGGACAGCGTTGGGTTCGGGTTGGGTCTTATGATGAATGATTGTGTGCTTCCTGTAGATTTGTAGCCGCCGATAAACTCAATTTGTTTGCGCCTTAGTGGAGTGGGTGGGGGTGGAAAACAAGGCGTGCTCGCAGGCTCTCGCATTACGCATACGCCGTGTGTGATTGTCAAAGTTTTTAAAGCCGATACTTTGCGCTAGTGCTCGCTTGTCTAAGGACATGTCGTTGGGAATTTATTTTCAATTTGATGGGAACTTCGCCTTTTGTCGTCCAATTCCACTCTTCATGGCTTTTCTATTGCGATTGCATGCGTGTTTTGTCTTATTTTCCTTAGTTTTATTAAGGCATCCTCTAGCGCTCCGCTTACGACTCTGGCAGACAAGGAGCTATGCTATTTTTTACTTATTCCTCAATTATTGTTTATGTACCCATTGTCGTTTGCCTTTTCACTGGGCTTTGCCGTCTTTAGCTGGGCCAAGAAAGAAGATTTAATTGCTTCTTTCGCACTATAAACCTGAGCTGAGCGCACGGAAAATTATTAAATGCTATTTATCACTCGGGCGACAACGGAAATGTGTATCTGACACCTACAAGAATGCCAAAGGGAGCGGTGAGGGGTGGTATGTGCAGCTGCTGAGGAGGAAATTGGCAGCATCTGGGAAAAATTGCACTTGAGGAAATTAAAAGTTGCATTTGAATGCCACGCACGAGCGTAAAAACTAATATCCGCCCTTGAGCCCTTTGTCTTGTGAATAAAAAGTATTTTCAAGTGGCCAAAAGATGTGAATGGGGTCACTTTAGGGAGCTTATAATGTTCTTAAACGGTTTAAAATTATTATTTATAAACTCATTCATATAAAATTAACTTTTTGTTTGCCTAAGATAATTTCAAATTAAATTTTGCAAATCACGTTTATATATCATTTTACAGTTTTCAAATATTTATTTTCTTAAAAAAAAATAATTTCCTCAAGAATATACAATTATCATAACACATCATCCTTAACGTATGCCACAACATTATGAGTGCGGTCGCAGATACTGCCAGAAAGTAGGCAAAGATACATAGCTATCTAAGTGTTACGCGACGTAAAATTCATGTATTGTATCGGTGTATTAATCAATCTCTTCAGACATATAGCACAAACATGGCCGAAATGGCCGCCAAGAAGGAGAGAAAGGTGGAGGCGTAGAGCACGGCGCAGGTGGTGTCCATCCAGGAGACGAGTGGTCCCACGGAGAGCGACACAATCAGCTGGGCAATGAAGACCATGCTGCTGATAATGGCCACATCGGTGCCCAGACCTCGGGCCTGTTTCAGTGGCACAGTCTCGCCATTTTTCACACAGAACTGCGGACACGCAAAAATATGTCAGAAATCAGAAGCCACAAATGGTTTCGATTCGATTTTGTACTTACACAATTTTTGGCGTGGTAGTTGGCCACCAAAATAAAAGGCACCGTGAATATTGTTCCGTAGAGAATACCCGCCGAGGTACTGAATAGCAAGACACCCCACTTGGTGGGCCACAAGCCCAGGACCAGCATTCCGATGCCATAGTAGATCATGCCACTTATGTAAACAGCCTTTGTTCTGAAATATTGGGAAATTAATGCAAATTTATTAATTAAATTATTGGAAATGGTAAATGGTAACTTAAACTTAATTGTTTTATTTACAAGTTATTGATTGCTATGATCAGCTAATAGTTATAATAATAATTGCAGTTCTTTTTGGGTTACCATTTTCTCAAATTAATCCTCTGTAAAATTCTGAACATATAATATAAATAAATACATTAATAATATATAAGTTAAATATAACTTAATCAATGATGAAAGTAATTTTATTTATATTTTAAAGATGACTTATCAAAGAGCAATCGGATTTAAGCATAATTTAATCAATTTTATATCCGATTTATATCCGCCTTTAAAGAATAAGGCCTTGGATTTTAGTAAGATATAGACAACATTGTCAAGGCTATAAAAACCAGCTTGTTAAATGGTTTTAATTTAGATCAGAAGGCCCAAGTCATTCTGTATAAATTATTCTCATAACGAAACGTTACTTAGTTATCAAATACTGAGTCAGGCAAAGAACCGAATACTGAAGTCAAAGATCTTGAAGCTTTTTTTTATAAGTTAGCAGGCATTTTAGTACTTACAAAAAGAGGTTTTAAAAATACTAAATAGTTGAATATTAATTAGATTAATGATAACTTACCCGAACCACTTCATCAACTTCGTCACTGACAGCGAGTAGATGGAGCAGGAGAAGGCGTATATGGCCATGCCCCAGCAACCGAAGCGGACGCCCTCTTCGTAGTTCTGAGCAGCCTCCGAGTTGGGAGGAGCCGTCGGATTCCCATGGAACACTGCCTCGCCCACAAAGTCCGTGAAGTACAGGCAGTAGGTGACGTGGCCCATCCAGCAGAAGAGATTGGTGAGGGCCAGCATTCGCATCGAGTAGGGCATGATGAAGATGCTCTTCAGGTAGGCCTTCAGGGAGACCGGTGGCTCCGCACTGGACTGTAACTCCACATCCTGGGCCTTGCTCTGCTTGGCCAAAGCCGGCGAGTAGCCGTTCTGATAGCTACCCTGCAGAGCCTCCACCCGCTTGGGATCATCCGCGGCCATCTGGAGCTCCAGCTGAGTGGTCTCCTGGATGTAGTAGATGGCGTTGTTGTTCTTCTTCAGCTCCCGCTTGATGGCCGCCTCGGAGAGCGGTCGCAGCAACTCGTCCTGCTCGATGAGGGGCAGGGGAATCTCCCGGAACGTGGTCACCGTGATCAGGTAGCAAATCACAAAAATAATGGTCACCAGGGTGAATACAGTTGGTATATTTCCGCCCATAAAGGTGCCGATGTGCGTTGTCTCCCAGTCAATGCCTCCGATGGCGTAACCAATGGTTCCTCCGAAACCCGCAAAGAGCGCGAACATGGTCATCGCCTTCGGCTGCTCCTCGGGCACGCACATGTCCAGCAGATAGGTGCGGGCCGGTGTCTGGCAGGTGTCCGCATCGAAGTCCAGCAGGACCATTCCCAGAATCGTAAGGATGACGGCAAACTTATAGTCGGATGCCGATGGTCCAGTGTCGCTCTGACTCGCCACCAAGGCAGCTACTGCCCCGTCGCTAAGAGTGTTAGTGATATTCAGCGCTGTATCGGAGTAACTGTAGCCCACATCGCCCAGCAGCACACCCAGATCCTTGCCATATGGCACCAGGATCAGGCCGCAAAGGATTCCAAAGGACAAAATCGAAATGATCGGCCGTCGGCGACCCCAACGGAGCTTGCACCGATCGCTAATACTTCCCAGTAGCGGGGACACAAAGAATCCGATCAAGGGAGACAGTCCCCAGGTCATGGACATGTGCTTGTGATCCACGCCGATCTGCAGGAGGATCGGGGACACGAAGCTCGTCTCCGCCGCGTAGGCAAACTCAATGGCCATGGCGATGGCGGATAGCCGGAACATCTCGAACCGCGTCTTACGGCGGAAGACGTGCGAGTAGTCCTCGTCCTGCTCCCGGGCATGGTTCTCCCGGGTCTTGAGCATGTACTTGATCATGGGATTCTTTGCCGAGGACAGTTGGTTCGCCTGCGAGGCGTCCGCCGCAACTCCAACCATTTTGATCTGCGGTTAATTGATACTGTGGGGGAAGTATAAGAGGAAAATATATACATTTTATAAATGTTCATATATAACTTTATACAATTTAAAGTGGGAAGAATGTAGAAATACCATGGGTTTCTTGCATTTGAATAGAAGTTAGTTTCATTTGTATGAATAAAGTTGCCATAACTGAGTCTTTTTTTCTATTAAGCGATTACCTTAACTGAATAATTTATTGAAATGTCTTTGAATGTGTAACTAGAGGGAATCCGGAACAAACCCATACATCTTAAAAATTTGATAAATGTTTTTCAATTTTCGTTAAGGGAACAGTTTTAATTTATTTTGCAATGAAATACGGATTCACATATTTGCAAATTTCGAGGAAAGTAAAATATGATTCATATTATATTATTATTAATTATTTTATTAATATTTAGTTCAATAAATACAAATATGTTCAATATATTATAGCACTTATATTTATTTATAATTTAAATAAAGATCGAAATGAACCGATAAACTTTTATTGGATAACTATTAAAAAAGTGTATACCTCATACATATACAAACTTTCGACTGGAAAATTTTCTAAAGGGTTTTGCGTCTTATAAATTATGAATACTAATCAAGAATTTAATGCAAAATTTATGGAAAACAATGCAAAGAACCAGTATGATAAATTTTGTACTAAAAGGGAAAGAATGCAGTTCATTTATAAAAAGGAAAAAACTACAACAAATGTGACCTAAAGTCGACTGCTGGCATCCGACATCATCAAAAATCTAACAGTTCACATCTGGGCTTAAATTGCTTATGGCAATCTTTAATTACCAAACGAGAATCGTGATGTTTCCCCTTCTCAGCCCAGAGCCCGGAACGCAAAGACATTGAACCGATTACTTAAACTAGAAACATCTGGTGCGGCACGTCGAAGAAGCGTCAAAGATCTCTGATTAATTGGGCTGCGCGGCCACAGTGCATTGGCAGTGGCGAAATATGAATTTCAATTTACAATTCCAATTCAATTGCAGCGAGGGCCCCGATTTGTGTCACTGCGACTGACCATAAAGCCGAACCCTGAACGGCGCTATTTGTTTACAAACAAATTCAATCACAGCGAAGGAAAATTGAGAGTGAATTCTGATTCGAACGCCGCTTATCGGGAATAGCAAAATCTGAATCGGAGCGGAGCTCGGCGTACATAGTACTTCCCGAAATGGGTTCACAAACCTAATTAAAATCGGAAAATAAATATACACATGTCTGAATGCGAGCACTGATGGCTTTCTTTTCAATAGAATATGCTACTTAGTTGGATACATTGTGCCTTGAAATTGAAGTTGAAGGGAAGCGGAAATTGCTTATAAATAAGCAAAGGAATTAATGAAAACACTGAAAGTTAAACATTGCCAGTTTGTGTACGGTTGCTCTGTAATTTGTCATCGTAAAACTAATAATCATTGAGCCGGAGCAGCATACTTAACGATTTCTTAGAAACTATTACACGTAATAATAGTTTTTCATATAATAATATATGAATGGCAGAAGTGCAAGCTGTAAGAGAATTTATTTCAGAACATGGCTTGGCAATAATCAAAATTTTTCTAAGCTATAGTTTTAGTTTTTGTGATAAGTGTGTGCATGTTTAAGTTCAAGAAATTATTGTTATATACTTAAATTAAACCACTTAGTATACAAGTTATGAAAAGAGAGCAATGTACTTCAGAAAAATCAAACAAAAGCCTTACTTTATTTAGACACTCCTTGTGAGTTTTCAACTCTAATTCCTTACTATTTTATATCACACTTGTTATTTGTATTTTTAATCACTATGCTTTCTTTAATTACAAAATATCACAATTTCAATTTCAACCACTAGTCTTCGATCGGTCAGTTTCTCTTTTGCTTGAACTTGACAATCAGCCGCATTTTCGAGTTGTGGCAAGCGGACAGTTTTGCAAATTGACGGTTCAGCGGCTTATATTGGGATCAATTGTATCTTCGCGGGCGATCAGCATTAACGAACAACGGGCGCGACGGAAAATTTCCTACAACCAAAACGTCGCGTGTCCAAACAGCAACTGAGTCTGGTCTCCGAATCCACGAATCTGCGAGTCTCCGGCCTGAGCCATTGACCAAACTTATCTGCTCCATACGTGTGAGGAGCACTAACAACAAGAATAATAAAATACAATAATAAAAGCTCGAATAAATTTGAAATACAAAACATCTAATTTAAACGCCGGCAGCCCGTCGTCTGTCGCTCACATTGTCGCACATCGGTGGTAATTGAGACAAGTTGCAGGTCATCTGGGGCTGGGATCCACAAATAATATACAATGTGCAATGTCCCCAGGTCTAATCCCTTTCTCTGGAAGTCTCAGATTTCCTACAGTCAGATGACCAGCAGTTTTGAATATGCATAAATACATATTCGCAGAAGCCGCGGGTCGTAATCAAATCGCCACAGACTAGGTCAATAAATGTTTAAATAAACGAGGGGCCAACAAAAAACAACCCAACAGGCGAGCTTTTCAAATTAATTAAGACGCCGGTGGCATTAATTGCCTGTTACTATTAGGAAGTCACTTGATAAGCATTCCGCAGTTGACAACTCTCGCGTGAATCACCCTCGGCAATGGGGTCAAGGTTATTTTGGGGATTTTCCTGGGGCTTTCCTCAGGAAGTAAATAGTTTTCATTCCTCTGTATGCTAGTTATTTGAGAGTAATTAATGCGAGTTTCACACGTCTTCGTCACTGTGGCCGCTGATGTTGTTTTTTGTTTCGTTTGTTTGGCTTCGTGGCGATTAAACCGTTTTGCAATTAACATGATTATTAAACTGCTGCTTAAAATGCATATTACTTTGTTGTGGGCGTGCGAACCGGCTGCCCCAAGCATATAGGCAGTTTAATTAACCGCCAATCGAGGCGTAATTGATCTTCTTATTGTGCGCAGGCATGAACCGTGTTATTACTGCATTATGGCTCCTTTAATTATGGGAGAAAATTCGACGGAGATTTTGTATTTTGCATTAACTAAAGTGAGCGAACAAAGAAAGCTGGCGAGTATTGAGTATATAATCTTAAAATAGAAATTGTGGCTATTGGGAGACCAGCATAGAAAGACCATTAAAAATTGTGTGTGAGTGTTTTGATATTATGTAGATTTGTTAATTTGTTAGAGAATTAAAAATATTTTACATTTTCTTTAAGTTTTTTAGTGATTTTTTTAATGATTCTTTCACAGGTTTAATTGTAATTACAAAATAGTACAGCATCAAGTTAAAAAATAACCAATTACTAGAGAAGATTAAGTCTGTGTTTTTCCCCTGATACATCCCTCAAAAAATCTGTAAAGGGGCGATTAACATGACATACACCGTACTATACTGAACACTCTGTGAATGTATAATTAACCCAACTATCACTTAAAGTTTTAATTCGTGTTAACTACTTATTTGTAAAGTGTCTTTAATTGCAGACAGTCAAAACTTACCTCTATTTCTAGATATCCTTGCCCGTGTGACCACCCACGCTCCGCTTCGACAAATCTCTAACTAAAGTCAAGTATTTCCGGTGCTATTTATGGGTATGTGCTTATGTTAACCGAAATTTACCTAATATTTTTCAAGAATTTATGTTTATTAACGCTTTAAAAACACTGTCACTCTGCGGTTGCACTGCGGCAATTCACTCACTTTCCGGGCTTCGGTTTAGTGTCAATAAATTATACTCCGTTAAAGTTTTTCTCTTGCACAAATTGCTGAACATAAAATAGATTTCGATTTTCTTCAATTTCGATTGTTTTTCCCTATGCTGTTGTTGCTTGGACCGGGCGTGGGCGTGGCAGTTGTGGGCGGGCGGCGGTAACGAATTCACTCTCATAACTTTACCCATGCAGTTGGTGCTGGCAAAGGGCTAAGGAAATCAATTTTTTCAAGTTTTTGTTTGCCTCCGGAAAGTTGTTCCACTCCCGAATGACTCTCTGCCGGCGCACGATGAGTTATTAATTTTTTCTGTTTTTATTTTCTTCCCGATATTTTTACTATCCGGAGGATTTGTGTGTGTTTTTTTTTTTTTGTTATCGTTGCGTTAAAGTGCTGACATCGCCGCTTGGCGAGTGCGGCGGCAGCTGTTTACGTCGTTGGCCTGAACGCAGCTAAGATTTTGGCAAGACATGAAAGATGTTTTGGCCTGACAATTTTCCTGGCGGGCAACTACGCAGCTTCCACTTGACACTGAATCGATCCGCTGGCAGATGGAAATGTATTTTCTACTTTCTGCCTTTTCAGACTTTTTCTATTTGATTCGACGGTGCGATGACTTTGGTTTATTTTTGGCCCGTGGAAAGCTAGGGCGACGCTCGATCTGATCGTGGTTGTGGTCGTGGTCTGGTCTGGTTCGCTCTGCGACTGAGTCTGCGGGTGTCTGGACGCCCCAATTTATAGACCGGCGGCATATGTGACGCGGGATCTCCGATCCCAGACGACGCGAAGCTCTCTCGAGTGTTTGTGCCTCTCCGATCGGCGCGTTATCGGGTCCGGTCGGGCCTTTCCTTTCTTTGTCTTAGGAGCAGCAGCACACGGCAAGAAAAAACTGGAAAAATAGAAATTCCAACATTTACTATTATCTTATCAATTGAACAAAAGCAGTATTTATATCCTTATAATATATATTTCATCTCGGATAAGAAATAATATAAATAATCAAGTTGAAGAGCTATTTGAGTTGAAATTGTTTGCTAGAAATAATCTAATACTTTGAGCCTTACTATTGGTAATGAATAATTTAATTATAGAGTATACACTTACTTTATTAATAATAAAAAATATATCTCTATTAAAGTAAATATTTCCCAAGGATTTGGGACAGGTTACTCCTTTTCCATGTAGTTCTATTTATACTATTTATACACTTTTAATCCAGATCAAATGAATATCAATATATACGTTTTCTAAAGCAAATATATTCAAGACTTCTACGTGATATCAAGCCACTTGATGTACAAGAATTAACTTAGCATGTAAAATTACAAATAATTAAGTCAATCGCAAGAAATTCCATCCGTTGCATTTTTTTCTCTGCACACAAATCTTGATATAAATATTGATGTTGATATTAGTTTTTTTGCCTTGCCTCGGCTCATTCGCAATGCATTTTTTCTGACGACATAGCAATCTATGTGTAATTATGTTAATTATTAATTAGCATTAGCACAGTTCCTGGTTCTTGGCCCAATCTTTCACAGGGCCCGCCGCAGCTGCCACCTGAGGCAGCTCACCTGGATTTCAGGCAGGCAAACAGGGAGCACAGGGAGCGCACACCTGAAACTAGTTTCGCAGGCGACGACAGGTTTCGGAGGCAGTATGTAGTAATAGTGGACATGCACAGTGATTCTCGAGTGATTTTCCGAGGTGGAAGCAAATCCTAGATTACACTCAGCGCCTATCCGGGGATATTCCACTTGATTTCGAGTGTTGGCTCTTCAGCGTATTTAGTTAGCCATTTACCTTATCAATATTCTGGGGTGCGGTGTGCCTCAATTATCAAATCTCAGCACAGCGGGCACTTGACGAAGCAAATTATTCGAGAGACTATAAATAATTGCCACTGGAAACTGAATAGTCATTTATCGATAACAGGCGTCTGACATTGAATATGCGTTCCAGTGCAGATTTGGTCTGTAATTACCGTCAAGGTGGGAGCAACCGGGTAATTGCAGATGCGAAAAGGGAACTACGACTTCAAGGCACTAGGAACTAACACCTCCGAAGGGGTAACACCTCAAACCGCCTCTCAGCTCAGTTCCCATAATATTTAGCTAGCATTTAGTTTCTATTAGCTGTTTGAGTGGTTCAAGTTTCCGACGAGTGTAATCCCCCGCAGAACACACACACACTTGGCTCTAAAATTAAAATATAACACGAGTTGTGTTTGTTCTTGCTTAGACTCCAGTTTCAAACTTTCCATCTCGTTTCGGCCTCATAAAGATGCTAAAATATTCCCCCAAGAATGACACCCAACTGCTTGTCTGTCTGCTTATATGTGCCAGCTGGATTCCTCGAATATAGATTCGCTCTTGGGTTCTCAAATTTCGAGGGTTGTGTTGGCATTAGCCCGCTATGTGCTTAGTGGCTCGTTGACATGAACTATTAGCGCAAATCCGCGACTTTTGCCAGCGACAAGATCTCCAATTGAAGCGTGTTGTGATCGTGGCATCAAATAATAAACCCCGGCGAATTATGTAAAAAATAGTGGTTAGGCCCAGTCGGTGGTGCGGTTATCAAAGCCACCGAGTGGTGTCACAGCGGTTTCGGGTCATTGACTCACCCAACTCCTAGTCCCATTATATGCAGAGAGAGAAAATAAAAAAGAGCCTAGGTTTGAATGCAAATTAATTAGTTTGAGATCGTTTGATTAATATATGCAAAGACATCTTATATATTTTATGAAAATATGTTTTATTATGTTTTTGAAATGCAAGCAAAAACCCATGATGGTAAGTACCTTGTCTTACTTGCAATATTTCATATAACACCGGCTCCATTTTGATATAGAAAAGCTGCAAACAGTCATGCCGTTTTTGTTTGCAAGGTTATCACTGCGACTGGGATCTTCGATAAGCGTTGGCAAAACTTCTCTTATCTCCATAAATCTTCTTGTTTGGCTTATATTTAACCTAAGGAGAGTACACAGCAACGGATGCGCATAAATAAAAGGCGAAATGGTTATGATAAGCTCTGGAATAACCCTATTCAAGTGTCTGTTGGGGGGAGTAAATAAATTAACGGCGATTAAATGCAAAAACAAGCCTCAATATGGTTTGAATTTCGGTTAGATTTGGTGATCACCACAAAGCTCACTGCTATATGGTATGATAACTGAGTCAAGGCTGTTGTGGCAATCAGCTTTTGTGTGTCCATTGCTGTATAGCAATGAGCTTATTGAAATGTGTTTGTGTATAAAGAAAATGCCGAAAAGATGGTCCCATTTTATATTTTTTTGAATGCATTGGAAGTATAAAATAGGATAAAAATAATAATTAAAAATAAAATAAAATTGTTTAATTAAATAGTCTTTATTATTTGTCTCTCTTTAACTCTCTTATAAGTATTAAATGTTCCTATTGCCATTTTCCTTCCCCACTGAAACGGCCTAAAAGTAGGCAGCATCTATAAACATTAATTCATACTTGCAAAAAACCAAGTAAAATGTCAATTCAAATCCATAATTTAGTAAAATACATACCAACTAAGACTTTAATTTTCAAATAATATTTTACTATCAAAACAACGACCATGAACCTTGCCCGTAGGTAGCTTTCCAGCCGTCAATGTCTCAATGGAATAGTTCCCTTCAGAGCAAACATTGCCAAATATTAATTTTAATTATTAATCAAAGCGTCGCGACCGCCCAAATCCGCTTCGGCCATCAATCAGCTAAATTGACCGGCTGATTGAAGATTCCCCAGCAACTCTCCATGGCTCTCTCTCCGTTGAGTGGAACGCGGCTTTTTCCGATTTCACGAGTGAGAAGGCTCTATATAAAGGGCGCTCGGCGTTCCCCGGTTCACTGCAATCGCATTTGTCCCACCAAACGCAACGGACAGCTGTCTAAAGAGTGGAACAAACAAATAACCTGTGATAAACACCGATCCAAAGGGAAATGTGAAAGGAACGGTTACCGATCGCCTGCTCCTTGTGACTCTATTCGGTTCCCAAAGTTCGCACAAATAGTGAAAAGCACCAAAGACTTCCTCAATTTTAATTGTTTTGTTTTCAAGTGTTTGTTTTTTAAGTGAGTTGTTCCCGAGTGATTTTGTGTACATGGTGCCGGCTGTAAAAATTCCGCAAAATCACGTCTGTCTTGGCCAGGCCAAAAAGTACTTAAAAGGTATTACAACTTTGAACTAAAAAGAGAGAAATATTAAGAAATGCGCGTAAGGTCAGTGTTCTGGCCCCCAATTAAGGTCTTTGGATATCGAAAATATATCAAAAGAGAGTCGCGTGCAGAAATCGTTAGATGCGATTGCATCAGCCTGCAATTTATCAAAGTACAGTCAGACCTCACTATATCAATCCATTCGGGAAATTTCCATATTGAAAATAAAGTCTTAGGCAATATCCTTTTAAGATATGAATCTCTCAAGACTTAAAGCGAATGGCAAATAATGGTTTATTATATTAATATGATTATAGGTTTTTCATTAGTTTATCGTAATTGTTGCTGTTGTTAAAATGCACTTTAATTCATAATTTTATTAAGTCTAAGAATATTTCTTTTCATCCAGCAGCCTTAAGCAGGCTGCACTGTCTTCCAGTGCAAACCATTTTGGCTCGTGGCATGTCAGCATGCACTTCTCTTCAGTTCACGGCGCCAATTTGAATTTCGAACTCGAGAGGCGTCTGAGAATGTTTGCCACTCGTCTCTAATTTTTGTCGCCGCTTCTACTTCTCTTCCCCAGCAACGCGCCACGATGAAAGATTTGAAAGCGGAGATCCCAGTGGGCGAAGAGCCCTCGAAACCGGAGACCGGCGGGGTGAGTGCCAGCGGTGCTGTTTTTCCACATTTCTCACAACTCCATTCGATTCGCTTATTGTTCTACTGACAGCCACTGAATCATAATCAGCCTTAGAAAATCGGTTACAAAAGTATCTCTAGTCTAGAGTTCTGCGAAGGGCGTAGGGTTTCTTCTCGTACCGGAACGAGCTTATGTTTTGTTTAAACTAAATGTTTAAATAGAAAGCAATCAGTTTTGTGAACTTAGAGTAACTAAATTTCAATTCTTAAATTACTAGATTTAATGAAATTAATTATTATACAAATAATAGTATGCTTTTAATCTCAACATCATTCATAATAATGATTCATTGCCAGTATCTAATCAGATAATATTGATTAAATTTACATAATGCTGAATATTCAGGGAAAATATCAAGTAATCTAAAATGACGCATATGACCAATTGAAAAATGTTAGTATAAAATTATGAACTAAAAAACTTAGGGTTACATCAATATTTACATTATATTACATCAATTAGGCTCAAGAAAATAAGTGCTGAATATTTTAACAAGCCCAAGAAACTAAGGGTTGCATCAATATTTACATAATTATATGACAATTAAGCTCAACTAAATAAATACTGTATATTTTATCATACAATTACCAAGCCCAAGAACTATATGTATCTTTGGATATATTTTTTATAGAGCGTGGAGCCTTTGATCAGGCCATTACCGCTTCCGATGGCATTGGAATCGTCTGAAATGCTGCCGGACCAGAAGCCGCGGGACAATTGGGGAAACTCGCTGGAGTTCCTGATGTCCTGCATTGCTCTAAGCGTTGGCCTGGGAAATGTCTGGCGTTTCCCCTTCACGGCCCTGGAAAATGGAGGAGGAGCCTTTCTGGTTCCCTACCTGATTGTCCTGTTTCTAGTGGGAAAGCCAATTTACTACATGGAAATGCTGCTGGGCCAGTTCTCCAGTCGTGGAATCGTGCAGGTCTTTGATTTCGCGCCCATGATGAGGGGTGAGTAAAAGCTTAAATGCGAAGAAATGTATTTATTTTTACAATTATTTAACAATGTATAATTTTTCAGGTGTGGGATACGCTCAGCTCTTGGCTCTGGGCGTCTTGGCCACGTACTATGCCTCCGTGATGGCCTTGACTCTGCGTTACTTCTTCGACTCCTTCGCATCGGAGCTGCCATGGAGCTACTGCCGCGAGGAGTGGGGTCCAGGATGTGTGAATGCCACAGGAGAGGCTGTAGTTGCTGACCTGCCTGCGAACTCTACAATCAGTTCTTCCACGCAACTCTACCTGGAGCGCATTGTGCAGAGGAAGGCGGACACGCTGGAGGATGGAATGGGTTACCCCAGCGGCAGTCTGGCCCTGATGCTGGGCCTCTCCTGGCTGACAGTGACCTTGGTTATCATTCGGGGCGTCAAGAGTTCCGGCAAGGCGGCCTATGTCCTGGCCCTGTTCCCGTACGTCATCATGTTTATCCTGCTGGTGAGGGCCCTCACCCTGCCGGGCGCCTACGATGGCGTGATGTACTTCCTCACGCCGCAGTGGCACAAGCTCCTGGAGCCGATGGTTTGGTACAACGCCGTCACCCAGGTGTTCTTCTCGCTGGCCGTCTGCTTCGGCGTGATCATCATGTACTCCTCGTACAACCGCTTCGGGCACAATATCTACCGGGATGCCAACATTGTGACCACGCTGGACACCTTCACGTCCTTGCTGTCGGGTGTTATCATCTTTGGTATCCTTGGCAATCTGGCGCGCGAATCGAATACCAAGGACATTGCCAGCGTGGTGAAGGCGGGTCCTGGCCTGGCCTTCATCTCCTATCCGGACGCCATCTCCAAGCTGACCGTCGTCCCGCAGTTCTTCTCGCTGCTCTTCTTCGCCATGCTCTTCATGCTAGGAGTGGGCAGCAACGTGGGCATGGTCAGCTGCATCATGACCGTGATCAAGGATCGCTTTGTGAATCTCAAGATCTGGATAATCGTGGTGGGTCTGTCTACGTTGGGATTCCTGGTGGGCCTGGTCTACATTACCCCCGGGGGCGAGCACGTCATCACGCTGCTGGACTACCACGGCGTGACCTTTGTCTCCTTGGTTTCGGCCATCTTTGAGCTGATTGCCGTGGGCTGGATATATGGTAAGATATTGGAACTATGCCTTAAAAACTCTGTTACTAATTTGTTTAAACCTTAAAAGGAACCAAAAGGCTCTGCCAGGACGCGGAGTACATGTTGAACATCAAGACTTCGGTATATTACAGGATTTGCTGGTCCATAGTCACCCCTTTGACCATGATCACAATCCTGGTCTACACTTTGCTCACCATGAAACCGCTCACCTACAACGGTCGTGAATTTCCACTAGGCTTTCGAAGTAGGAACATATTTTTTGTTTTTAATTAAGAACATTCTTAATTCTCCATTCTTATGATTTTAGTTTTTGGCTGGGCCCTGACTGCCTTTATACTCGGCCAGCTTGTCTACTGGGCCTTATATGCCAACTGCAAACAGCCCAAGGGCTCACTGAAGAGCAGAATTTCCAATTCCCTGAAACCGCATTCCGATTGGGGACCGCTGGACTCCAAGACACTGATGGACTACCAGATGTTCCTGCGCAACAGGGAGGAACTGGAAGCCACAGGCGCCCCACGCCGCGGCCTTTGCTTCAGAGTCTTCGATAGAATCTTCGGCTAGGCAGAGTTTTATATAATTTTATATATCACATTCTGTTGTGTGTAAGCATAGTTCCTTTTCGATAGTATAAGTGTACTTAATACATTTTATTCACACATTTATTTAATCAAAGTGAAACAAACCGAATTCAACATCTCGAAATATTGCTCTCAAGCCAGTTTCGGTTAGTTTTTGAATCCATTTTTGTATTGTAGTCCCTCGTATTGTAATATTTATTCCTAATTGGAAATTTTGTATGCAGCCAGCGTGCGGCAGCATAATTGTTCCTAATATACTTTGTACACACTTTTATTTATTCAAAATGAAATCAAACAAAAATCAATTATCTCGAAAGTTTACTCGTAAGCAATTCCAATTGCTGTCAGTTAGGAGTTTCCATTTTTCATCTGCAGCACGGCTCCTTTGTTTCAGCTGTCCCAGTTCGACTGCTAAAAGGTAAGACAACTATATCCGAGTCATTTTCAATATTTAAAACTAACAATTAGCAAGGCTGCCCTGCCCCATCACTCTTGGATGCATTTGTCTCCGTCTCTGGCATTTCACAGCAGCACAGACTTGGACATTTATTTGAGTTTCAATTTGTTTTGCAAGTTTCGCACACTTTGCATATAGTTTTGTCGTTATTGTTGCTCCTGCTGCTGAAGGATGTTGCTGCTGCGGCTGATGCTGCCTGTTGCCGCTGTCCATCTAGCCAGCTTCATTCGCAGCTGAAAATTAATATGTCGGTTCTCTGGACCTGCAAATGTCTTAATTAAAAGTTATTTTGGCTATTCGCTTTTTCTCCTCTCCGTCGGGCGGACGAGCAACGAATTGCGTTTTGCCAAATGCACATAAAGCTGTCAAGGACAGTCGCTCGCTCGGCTTGACATTTGTCCTCATCGCTGACAGCCGCATTACGTATACGTCGCATTAAGTATACGCAGCGTTGACTGCAGAGAGAGAGGGGGATTCCAACTGAAGCGATGCTGCACAGAGACAACGGCGAGGAAATTAAAAAAGTTACCCTCCAAATGGCTTACGCTCTGATTTCACAGCAAAAGGTGCAAGAAACAATATCAACAAGGAAAAACTTGCCAACAACTAACAAGCATTGAAGTTTAATAAAATCCTCCTTTAAGCAGTCGTCCCCGCCCCGAACCGTACTCCGTGTGTTTTTCCTCGGCTGCAGCTAATGAAATAACTTTGTGGCAACTTTGCCTTGCCGGAATTTGCTTAAAGCGCAAATAAATTGCCGAGATTGCAGCTACTGGCAATCAAAGGCCTTCGAAATGCTTAAACAGCGCCGCTAAATAAAGTTTGCCTTAAAGCCCGCCGCCGCGCAAATCATTTACAATAAGCGGAAATAATTTGCCGAAAATCCAGTGAGTCGCGGCGGGTGGCTGGGTGTTTGGGTGGTTCAAGCGGTGGTGCTGTTGTCGGTGCCTTTTGGATGCGGCGCAGTGATGCACGTAACCCAAAGAGAGGCAACAATTGGGGGCAATTTATTAAACGGCTGCTCGCCTTGCAGCGGACAGTCGGTGGGCGAAGGGCATCAAAACGAGCACGGAAAAAATCCAAACAAAAGGGAACACAGAAACCAGGAATATGGAGCAATTGCGGAATGCTTAAACTTTTATTTTCCAGGGATATCAATTATGAACATTTTAATAAAATTTAACAGAGTGCGTTGGAATGCCGTTGCTAGCTGAGAGAGTTTCAAAGTCCTGAGTTAAAACATAGGAAGCAGTTCAAGCTTTTACTTGTGAAATTGCTTATAATGGAGCTATTAATATGCTGTTAATATATGTAAAATAAGTTGATCTTAAAAAAGGAGTAATAATATTATACAAGTCACATTTCTCTTCTTTTAATTTTGAGAAATTAATTTTGCAGGGTATAAAATCTATAAACTATAACTTGTTTTAAAAATCTCCCATTAAAGCTTCAGCTCTTGATTAAAGGCTTCCGGTTTTTTTCACGAAGGTGAATGTTTTCAGTTTCCTATTTTTTGCTTTGTTATTTTTTTTTGTGAAGGTGAGGAGATGCAGCCAGCATCCAAGAGTGCGAAAGCTGCTCGTCATGCGTGCTGGCAGCGGGAATCGCTCTGTGACGTTTTCAGCGTTTTTGTTTTGTACTCTGCCACCGCTTCCATCACCGTCACACACACACCGCCGTCGCCATGGCCTGTGCCTGTGCAGACAGCGTCTACCTGGGCTACGTGAGCCGCTTGAGTGATTCACCTGCTCGCCGGCATTTGCATTTTGCATGCTGGAGCGACTCCTGCTCCTGATGGCTGAGGTCCTGGCTCCCGACTGTTTCTGCCTGGTGCCGCGTGCCTCCTGCATCCTGCCTCCTCCCTTCTGCCTCCTGCCGGCTGTTAGCTGCTGGTAATGGCTGTGACAAGCATTAGGGAATTATTTTAGAGACCTCGCATGTGGCGACCATTAAAGGACCTGCTGAAGGTGAAGCCTCTGCTGACGATTTGATTTGTAGGCCAACACACACACACACAGACTCCAAAAAACGGGCAGGTGGCAGGATGCAAAGACAATGGTGTGTGCCAGCACAAACTATACAAAAACACAGCCAAAGTGGTAAATGCGAAGCCAAAGCCAAAGCCGTCAGATGCAAAAAGCAAAGCCACACGGAGAGGAAATAAGGATACGGCAGAAGTTTAGTTTCTGAGATATTTTATGCCATGTGAATTATTATTTTGTATATGAAAAGCAGACTGAAGAGATATTGTAGTTAATTACATAATACCACTTAACATTTACAGCTAAGATATATTTTTACATTAAGTATTTTAAAGATAATTAGGTTTAAAGTATTTAAATCGTTCAATGATTAACTTTTAAGATTTTAAATTTTAAAGACTTCTAAGAGAGATCCATCTTCTAATGGCCTATTTTTTTCCTGTGCAGCTTTTATTGTAATCTGCATTTAAGTGGCTTTCTTTTGTGCTCCTTTCGGGAATGGGGAATTTACTGTTTTTTGCAGATCCTTTTGCACCTTCACACCTTCCAATTTGGCGCACTTTTCTTGGCGACCATTGGCAGCAATTTTTCGGCTAACTGGCGCTCGTTTGAAATGCTAATATGCAACTTTGACGCGATTGCCGTTGGTAGTTCTCCGTTTGCCATTCGACCATCGCCGGCAATTGCCAGACAATTTTATTTTCGCTACGCTTATGGGCAAGATAAGGGCCGGATGCAATTTTCCCCACCAGGGACTTCAGAGGAAGGCCAGGAGACTGGCCTTAAAACTTAACCCAGTTGCGGTGGCTTTAAGAACGGTTTTTGTGGGTCCGTCTCAGTGCTCGTCAAACTGTAATTCTGAATTTTCCGACTGCAAGCGAATTACTTTCGGCATCCGGCAAATTGATTGCCATCAGAGGGCCGCCCTGCCACCCGCCTGCCTCCGTTCCGTTGCAATTTTGCCACAATGTGCTCCGCCTTTTGGCCCCGAAAGCGAGCGACCGGCTCCTGTATCCTTTTCCTTATTTTTCATTGCCTTGCCAGTAGTGCATGCAAATATACGTGAGCGCAAAAATTTCCATATAAACTGCTGCTGCTGCTGCAGTTGCCACTCGCTCCCCGGCAATTCAAGTGCAAATATGTTGGCATGCCGCACTTGAGTGTCAAGTTCCCGGCACATGAAACGCAATTGTTATGAATTGGCCCAGCCACGCCCACTCACCGTCCGCCGCCCTCAACAAACACGCATGTATGTGTGTATATATGTTTATATGCATCGTGTGTACACATAAGAAGGTGTGAGGCCCCCGTATGCAAATGCAAATGGATAGATCAAACAGACGTCATCACAGCTGAATGCTGATTGTTTGCCGGCATTTAAAAGCAAGTGCCGAAATTTATTTTCACTGTCCCCAAAAATAAATTGAGTGCCTGACCGGCAATCCTGTCGAAATTCGAAGCTCCCCCGGTGACAGTTTATTTTAAGAATGCTGTTTACGGCATACAGAAGTGAGGTGTCCACAAATTTAGTGCTTAAAATACCTTGAAAACGAGGAGAGGTGATTAGTTTTGGAATGAGCTTTGTGCAAGTCTAGCTTAAAGGATTTAGGAGCTGTTTTTGAGTTAATAATTATGAATTGTTTCAGTCAATGGACTTATATTTCTATATTTAATATTACAACCTTGAAGTTTTAGCTAAAAAGCTTGAGCATTCTGCACTGCAGAAGGCATCTCTGCCGCTGGAGCCTTCCAATTTGTCCTGTTGGGGCCCGGCTTAAGCCTGTCAACATATGGCCCACATCAATCGCTTAATGCCCGGCCATCTCACAGAGTCTTAGGACATTCGATCTTCGGGCAGCCGGCCACTTGTTTACTCCTTTTTCACATGCTTTGTTTCCACCTCTGTGCTGTTATTGTTTGTGACACCCGGTCGGGTCTCCAGCGCCAACGCCAGCGCCAGCTCCAGTCTCAGTCTCAGGGGCTAAGCCCGGGCTGCTGGACAACAAGTGCAGCTGTCAGAAGGAAGTTTACGGGCCAAACGCACCGAAATAACAAATGCGAGAGCAGGAGGGACGGGGAGTTTTTCTGGGAAAAGCTCTGGGAAAAGCGCTGGGACAGCTGCAACAGCTGGTTCTGGTTATGTTCTGCTGCTGCTGCTGCTGCTGCTGCCGGTTGTGTGTGATCCTGGCCACAGAAACGTTGATTGGCCAGCGCCGGAAAAAGAAGTTATAACCATCAAGGCGGAAACGGATGTGGCACAGACGTTTCCGTTTTTTTCCCCCAGTCAGCTGCACTCACACACACACTCACTGGTACACGAAACTATATTTTAACCCCTTCGCTGGCAGTTTGCACTCGCAAAATGCTGCATACATTTGGGCGGCCTCCGCCTGCATCCCTTTGCCATCCTGCGGCAACACCGCACAATGCCTGTCAAATAAAATCATTTTGCATTGCAGAAATACAAGCAGAAAAAATAGAAACTAGGAAGTAGGAAGTAGAAAGGAGCTAGGAGTCGAGAGCAAGGAGTAAAGGCAACTCGACTGCGTTTAGCGGCTAACCGCAAGCACTTCTAATCAAAATATTAAAGAATTTCCTTATGGCTGCGTCTGCGGTTGCTCTGTGCTGAAAATATTTAAATTCTGCAGCTGCCGGGCTGCCTTCTAATTGAATGAGCCGTCGTGGCTCTTGGACTTTGTTGTGGCTTTTCCGCCCTTCTACGTCCCACTTCGCTCACTCTCCAAGGCGGCGGATTTGGGGAGAGCCATAAAAATGGCAACACGTGCTCATAAAACTAACATTACACGCCGCTAGTTGGGCATTTCCTTTTGGCCCCGAGCGCTTCAATAAACAACTTCCTTTGATTATTTGCGGAGGGGGAGAGCGTTAGCAGCTGCTAAATGGTCCAGAAAGTTCACAGGGTTAGTCCTGGTTATTTTTCTCTGTTTGTTTTTACTTTTTTGTATTATTTCACCAGCTCAAACGTTAGGCTATTGCGTGTATTCAGCTTATTTCCGTGTAACACTGCGTATGCGCAATGTTACTCCTGTCTGAGTCAAAGACACCTCTTTGAGTCCGTTGAATCATGAAAATATGATTAAATCGTTTACATTAACTTAAATATAAATAAATTAAGATATAAAATATCGAAAATCTGTAACCTATGTTAGCCTGATTTCAGAGTGAACGAACCAAAGAATGGCCAAAAATAAGTGCTGCACGACAGCCATAACCGATCCATGGCTTCGCTTTATGGCTATGGGAAAAGTTTTCGATTGCACTCTTAAAGCCACCACCCCCCTCTTGGGCGCTGCACTAATTATTTGCATGCAAAATTAAACCGTTAAACAGCTCTGCCAGGGAGTGCATTTTCCATCGGAAAACTCACGTTTGGCGGGGAGGCGAATTTGCATCTTTTGTTGCAAAAGTTTCATGGGCCCAAAGTTACATGTTTTGCATTTGACTTGCGCATGGTTGACACGGTCGCTGTTCGCCCCAGGGGGGTGGTGAATGGGCGGGAAAAGCGCGGGGCGGGGCGGAGTCGGAAAAACTTTTGTACCTTTGCCGACGGGCGGCAGCAGCAGCAGCGGCAGCAGCGGGCACAGCGCGTGTGAAAACTAATAAAGTGTGCAACGTGCAATGGAAAATGGCGGCGTGCTCATTTGCAAACATGGCCAAAAAGGGGCGTCTGCCTCCCCCCGTCACCCCAATGGGCTTTAATATGCGATTTCCCAGGAAAATGTGGCAGCAAGAGGGACTCTCGCTTTAAACTGCATTCGCTGCCAGACAAATTAGATCAAAGTCGAGTCGCAATCTCGCTGTTTTTCCGCCGCACTTTTACCCGCCCCTCCCCTGGGTTTTCTCCCATTTTCCCCCGTACTGTTGGCAAGGCGCTTTGACAATTTATGGGGCCGGCAAGCGTTGCCAAAAACGGGACAGTTATGCCATTTGAGATAATTGCATTTTATTGCCTTTTATGCACTATCCCAGCCCCGGCTGCACTTAATGTTGGATGTCGGCTGGCGAAAAGGAATTCTTAAAGTTGGCCCTGTGTATCCTTCGCTGGCGCTGCACTTTTATGGCCGCCATCCGCGGGCGTGAAATTGTTTAAAGTGAAGTTTTCCGCAAAGTTTTTCCAGTGCCGCGTTCCTCTGAAAGCGTCGTTCCACTGATCGTGGCACAAAGTTGCCACCGTTTCCAACGTTGCCTCCATCGCCACCGCTATTCCCGATTGCTATCGGTGAGCATGGCCCAAGCGTTTGGCAAATTGTCGCCATAAATAATAAATATTAACAAAAGCCGGGGCGATATGATTGTGCCAAATTGGCAGAGTTTTTTTTGTTCCCATAGCTTCCGTTTTCATTACGTTTTTTCCACTCCCTCGTAATCACGAGTAATAGATTGGATTAGCTCTGCGGGCGTAGTTTTGAATCGGATTTCTCAAACATTAAACTAATTTGCGAGGACATGATGTAAGCCGCGTTATCTGCAGTATGAAAATTAGCGGGCATAAGCACTTCGACTTGCGCCGAGTTGTGCCAAATCCTGGCACAAGTCCTGGCGTCACGTAAGCGCCGCAAGGATTGCAACTGCAGCTAATTGGAGCTGCTGCTGGCTCAAAGGAAAAAATGTTATGGCACCTCCTGCACGTGCTGCAGGAACTCATTAGCTCCCAGTTACTCCGGCTCGGGTTTGGATAGGGATTATGTTTGGTGTGGCTTTAATTGCCATTATTAAATGCGGCATATCAATAAATTAGTTTTGGGTTAACAATTGCATAATGCCAGTATGAATATCCTTGTCTGGGCACTCAATCAAATTGAAATCCGAATGGCCTGATTAGTGGGCGGTGAACTCGTGAATAATTAAGCCCGAGAAAGACAATATTTGTCTGGCAGCTGCAAGGCAGCCAGCCTAATAAGAAGCCAAGCCCCCAGACAGACCCCAGACGGAGGGACGGCCGGCTCCAGTCAATAAGGCTAATACGACAATACACTGGCTGTCGTCTGTCGGGATCCGGCTCCTTCCCATAGCCTTTCTTAGCAACTTGAGTGCATTTGCACAAATTGAAAGCTGTCTTACGAACCTGTCTCTGCCTCTGTCTCTGCCGAAATAACTCAAGATTGGGGCCATGTCCTGGCGCCTTTTGTGGCTAATTATGTCACTTATTTGGAAGCGATGTCAATGGGAACGACACGGAGGCAGAGCCTGGCATATGTTGTGGCAAATTTCTGACATTTGTGTCAACTATCTAAGCTGCACAGAGAAGAGTCTGCCAGGTGATTACTGCAAACTGAAATCAAGTATTCACTACAATACCTAGCCATCAATCAACCGAAAGTATCTTCGCTCCAAAGACGAAAAGACGCGAAACTTTGCCGCCGTTTAAATATGCAATGAGACAGCGGCCCGTACACATGTTTAACCTAATGAATTTGCATACGAGAGTGCCGTTCCCACGGGAATTGTAGATCAAAAGCGGAGTTTTCCCACTCGACGAGGGCCACATGTGTGACTGCCTGGGCCCGATTGGCATGGCGACACATTCATTAACTGTCAGCCGGATTCCCACCCATCCCCGAAAGGAGGACAACAGGCGACAAATTGGATCCCGTAGAAGTGCGGCACGATTTCGAGGGTATTTGTTTCAGCTGGCTGAGATTTCAGGGGGATTAAAGAACATTTAGGTGTTGACGCTGAAGCTGAACTCCCTCGTCAGACAAAGGTCCTTTGTGCTCACTTCCTGCTCCCTTTTTTATGCCGAGAGAGAGAGAGAGCATTTCGCATTCTGTGCGATAATTATCAAACAATAAAAACAATAAACTGCCACGACACCGGGGAAACAACAAATGAAAAAATGAAAACTCAAAGTAAATGCCCCTTCCAGGGGCTGCCAAGGTGCGCCAAAGTTTTATCTTGCCCAGCGTTCTTCTCCTCGTAAACTGTGACCAGCACCAGGGAAACATCAAAAGGAGCGGGCAGGCAGGACCACGGGGAGAAGGACCTCCTTAGGCGGACAAAAGCGCCGCCGAGTGCACTTTGTAAGGAGAGCAGTAAAACGGGCGGCATAAAAGAAAGTGCAGAAAGGGTTTGTCGGTGCGATAAGCAGAATTTATTTGTCTGCGGGTATTGACAAGCGACAAGTGGGGTCGAGTGAAATGTCTGACAAAGTGGAGTTGGAGCCAGAGAGCCTTATGTACTACTGACTTCCCCGACTGACTAGCGGGGGACTAGGGGACTCATCTCCTGGCTGGCCGCTGATTAGCGCCTGGGCTGGGACGCCACTTAAAATTTCTAGCGGCGCATCGATAATTTATTATGCAACTCTGTTTGGCGGACCTTTTGCCTAGGCATTTCGTGCCAATAAAAGATTTACGCAGCCTGAATTTTAAATGCCCCGAAACTCAGACAGGAATCCGAAACCAAAAGCGGAGCCGTGGCTCTGAACCCGAGCCTCAACCTGAACCTGAAGCTGAACCTGAACCCGAACCGAGACTCGTATACACCTGGGAATTTTGTTAATTACGCTGAATAAATGCAGGAAATGCCGAATAGTCCGAGTCGAGACAGGACTGAGAGAGAGGAAGCTCCGAAGGGAGCGGAGCGTAGGAATTAGTGCCAGCTAGGCTCGATGGCTCATAACTCAAAATTTGAAAAGTAATCGGGAGGCAGGCTGAATGCGAAATGTCTGAAAATATTTTATGTAATTGCTCCAGACGTGTGGATTTATTTATTTCGCATTATTCCGCTTATGTTTCCTTCCTGCCGTGCTCCCTGGCTTGAAATACCCACTCATAGACCCATATAAAAATTCCATTTGAGCCTTATTAAAAAATTCCAGCGACTCTGGGGGCTGTCAGCAGCAGCGGCGAGTCCTTTGGCCTCGGCCCTGGCTCCACCCCCACCCGGATGCCTCCTTCCTTAGGGGCTACGCTACGGCTACGCATAAAGAAATCAATCAGGCGGCACAATGCAGGCGGGCTACGGAGCGATAAGTCGCTCAAAATGACTCGACGAACTCGGGGTTTAATGGTCCGTGAAACGTGAAACACTTTTAGCTATCTGCCGGAGTCAGGGGCGGCGGGGCTTCCTTGGGATTTCTTTTTCCTCCTCTAAACTCAAAACTCACATGTAAATGGCGCTAATGCCCGGCTAAGCGTTGGGCCCGCCTCCGCCCAAAGTTCGGAGCATTGAATTATGCATTTTAATTTTGGGCCAGGACGTCAAAGGCAACGGCACGGAACATTTATTACACTCGGCTTTGGCTATTTTCAACACTTTAATTTGACTTTCGGGCACTGCATTTCCTTCTTGGCCATTTCTTTTCCCCAATCACAGCACCAGGCCCAAGATTCCCCGGACCAGCTCGTGTGGAGGGAGGAGGCATGGCTGAGTGGACGTCCGGGCGTTTGCCTTTGTAATGGACATGTTAGACGCTGGCAAAAATGATATATGACTTTTTCATTTCCTTAATGAAATTAACTTTGCCGTTCGGCTCCGTCTTCTTTGCCTCTGCCGTTGCTCTCGCCTTGCCTCGCCTCGCCTTTGAGCTTGCCACGTTCTGGTCTTTACATAATGCCGGCCAAATTGCGTTGATTTTTGATGTGGCAACAATTCATTTTGGCTCATTAGTCGGCCAGCATGCTGCTGCCCATATATCATTATCTCAGTCGCAATCTGGGCATATGCAGTCGGGCTTGGGGCTTTAATGGAGCGCGCTAAAAGCATTTCATCCGGCCACAGTGCTCCTCCCCCGTCCGACCATCGCATCCCCAATTAAACTGAGCCAACTGCCCGGTGAAGGGCTTAAGCCGATGTACAATAATTTTAACTTAGCAGCCAGGAGCGTTCGCCCAGGTTTAAGCTTCCTGCTGATGCTGCTGCTGCTGCTGCTGCTGCCAGGAGGCGGCTCCGCATCCCGCTCCTCGCTGGACTCGATTTCATAGATTATGCGGCTTATGACTGGCCCGGTAAATGGCCAACTCATGTAAGTTCCTGTTGGCAATCTCTCTGTCTCTGTGTGTGTGGGGGAGCATCTGTGTGTGCCTGCCTGGGTGGGTGGTGTGTGGGTGTGACGGTGAGCAATGGCTTTTCTTACGCCATAACTCTGCGTTAAGAGGCACTGCACTTTAATTATTTGTATTTGGCAGAGCATGACCTTAAGCCAAGCCGAGGCTGAGGCCCAATTAAACCCTAACTGGGGCCCAGTTTTAATTGAGTCTCAACTAAGTGAGCCTGCGTAAAAAGTCACAAACATTCCAGCTGCAAATTGTTTCATAATGATAACTTTCACGAACCGTGGGACCGATCGAAGGGAAATAACTTCCTAGAAAAATCAGTTTCCATTAAATCCAAACCCTTTTTTAGTAAAACACAACTGGGTTCTCGTAGAACTAGTTGCCTAAGGTCATAAAATATGTATGGCGAGCCACTTAATCTCCATTGTGGTTGCCCAATTAAGGCGCAGTTTGAAGTGTTTGGTCCCATTGTGCGTCTGGCGTAAAAAACGAGCCATTTATTTAATTGAAAATTGTCTCCGCTGTCAGCAGCAGCGGCTGCCAGAAGGAAAAGCGAGAAAAGTGTGAAAAGCAAAAGGGCCTGGGTCTGGGCCTGAGCCTGAGTCTTTCCGGGAGCAGACTGGCGGCTTCTCGAGTGGCGAAGGGAGCGAGGGGAGTGCATGGCCCGGGGCCACTTGAGAAGCCGTTGCAGCTGCAGTTTTTCATCGCGTCCCCAGAAAAACGAAGTGGAGTGCAGGCTCCTGAGTGGACTCGCAGCTTTTAGTTGTTTAGACGCGTCTGGCGGGGACACAGCACTCCGCAGGGGCGATCCAAATGGAATCGGAATCGGAAGGGATGAGTTGCTCGCACGTGGCTGCTTCATTATACCCGGAAGTAATCATAAATTCCGCACGCATCCAGCAGCCGGACAAAACGGAATAATATTTCGCCCAGTGTGTCAGTCAGTCAGTCAGCCAGTTAGTCAGCAGTCCGTAAGCCAGTCGGAGTCGGTTAGGAAATATGGCTACCTTTCAGCCCGGAGCCAGAGCCAGAGCCATGGTCAGAGCCGTCGGGATCCCTCCTCCTGCGAGGGTGTGGATGGCAGTCGCTCCAGCGCCATTGGGCGCATCGTGTTGCTAATTTATGGCCGAGGAAATGAAAGTGATAGAGCTGAAAGCAGCAGCCACCGGTCGAGTGAGTGCCTCTGGGCCATGGAGCGAGCAAAGCAAAGAGACGGCGGTTGGCGACTGGCGGATGGAGATGTCCTGGCAACCACCTCCGTGCGATCCGTCCGCCGCTGGCCAGTCAAAGGTGGGGCTGTCGGTGGGAAGTGTGCCGCTTGACAACTGAAGACAGTGACAAATTAGCTTGGCGCGTGGTCGGTGCACAATTTGCATAATGAGCCTTTGACAAAGATGTGTGGCCACAGTCGCCGGGGCTCTATTTATGACTGTGCTCCGATTTCAGTCATCGCAATAAAACCCCAAGCCAGGCGCTCCAAATGAAAGTGTCGCCCGACCACACGCACTTTGACACCTTTTTGGCGCTGTCACAGTGTCACTCAAGGGCGCTGTCCACCCTGGGAATCTATATCAGGAGGTCAAAAGCTGTGCCATCAGAAATACCGACTCAACTTAAGGAATATGTCCTGAAATTGAACACATAAGGATTAGGTTCCAGCTTGCAATGTAAGGAGGGGATATAGAGATACATAATAAGTTAGAAAGTACTGTAACATGGAATAATTACAGCATATTATTCTCTCTATAATAATATAAACAAAATAATATCGATTCGCTTTATATTAAAAACAAGAAGGGAATCTAACTTCAGGAAACTGAAGTTTGTATACCCCTTCAGCTTGGAATTATACCGATAGTATTCATTTTAATTCGGAAAGCTTTTCTTTGCTAGTTTTAATTAGGTCAATAAATTTTCATATTGAACATTAAAATTGAAAAATTTTAATTTTACTTGAATATTTGTAATTTAAATGATAATCTTATACAATTTAAAAAAAGGTGGATACAATTTTTTTGTAAATAGAAATGGGTATTATTGACTTAGCTTTTGATGCTGATCAAGAATATATATAATTCATTGGGGGAACTGAAATTACGAAAACCTGCATATTTATTGTCATAGAAAGTCACTAAAAGTTTGAGTTTCCAACGCTTTCTCCCGTTCAATATTTCCCTAATTATACCTCTCAGACAGTTAGTTCAATATTTATTTTGAAACATTTAAAATATAAACAATTGTTAATCGATCTTAAATCAAGTTAAAAAAATAGCACTTTGTGTATATTTTTAGGTACATATCGATATGTAAACCATCAATTCCTAATTTTAGCCACATCCAAAAACATACAGAAACTTTCATCTTTTTCTGGCTAAAAAGCATTTTCACGTTAAACTAAAAAAAGCGGCGACAGAATCTCTCAGCTTCTTAAGCTCGGCCAGTTTTCTTCGTTTTTCACGTTTCATTTTACTTTTATTTTCAGTTTTGAATGCCAAGTGGCAGGAAACGAGCGTCGAAATGTGCTACGGCCTAGAAATTTTTATTGAATGCCTGCAGGTTTTATTGATGTCGTTTAAAGTCGCTCAAGTTGAGCCCGGGCTCGTAAAGACGTCAGCCGAAATTGTGTAGTCAAAAAGTGTGGCATAGCCAAAGCCTTAACAATTTCGGAGAGCTACGAAATAAAACCGAAACGTAACTCTTTTGCCAGTTATCGGAGCCTGGAGAGCCTGCAGTTAGCCCTGCCAACGGCAACTTATCTCGTGAACATTCCCCTTCTCCTTTTTATGTCACTGCAGGACCTGGCCTGCGTTTAGGGCTGAAACTGCTCGACAATGATTGAAAAGTAGTTGCCATAAAGTCCTGCCATTCGGATCTACTGATTTCGCAATCACTTTCCTTGCCCCGCCCGGCCAAAGGTATGCAAACAATTTGCCCAGGACGATTGCGAACTTCATTAGACTGTGGGCCCACGGGGCGGATGGGTAACGCAATGAGCAAAAGTCAGAGGAGGCCGAGGCATTTATCAAAATTTTAATACTGCCCGGAAAAAGGTAGAGGCCACAAACATAATTACACACAGCAATTTGCTGGCTCCGGAGAGAAGATTAAGATTTCTTTCTGGCTCCCCAACTGACTGTGAGAGTGAGCCTTTTGGCTGGCCAATTTTCGAATGCGGTTTCGGCCAGGTCCTGGCCAACGGCCAAGATCCGGGCCATAGAGAGCCAGTGCCGGTCCGTGTGATTCGTGTAATCATTTGGCAATCACAATCAACTTGTTTGCTATCGAAAAAACCAATTATTGACCCGGCTACATGACCACGTAACGTGCAAACAATTGCGGCCATGTTCGAACTTGGCCAGAAGACAGAGTGCTGGGGCTTCCCCGGCCGGATTCCCTCTGCTTTTTTGCCGCTCTCGCCTGCTGGCAGCTGCCAGGGAAATGTGTTACCCATGTCGGGAATTATTTATTTATAGGCAGTGTGGGCGTGTGGCCCTTGAGCAGAAAACTTGGCAGATTTTTCCTCATTTCACTCATTTGGTTTGTCAACATTTCGAACATAGTTCTGGGCGGTCGCAAATCTTTCGCCATAAATTTTACACGCTGCCAAAAAGTTTTGACACATTTGTTGCTGCCCCTGCTGCTGGAATTCATTTAAGACATTTTAAGTATGTGTTTCTCCCTCAAATTGTAAAGTTTTTAATGCGCAGCCAATCCGCCTGACAAGTTGTGTGTCAACCGACTTGGCCAGGTTATTTCTTGCGGTCCCCGAATACAACTAACTTGTATAATCCGGTGAGCGGTGAGTGGTGAGCGGTGTTCGGGGTGTCATGATTGACTGGCCAGAAATTAACTTGGCTCGCATTATCGACTCAACCGAATTTCTCGAAAGTAATTGCAGTGATTGACCTCACAACCGCATCTGCGGCTGAGACAGCTTTTCCAAGCTTTTCCCGGTTTCTTCTGGGCCACAAGCCGCAGTCAAATCAGCGTCTGAATGCCATGGAACTCGTCCAGGCTTTCGCCAGTCCTCCACAGTCATTCACTCGTTCAGTCACTCAGTCACTCAGTCTCCCCACTTTTCAATAGCCAAAGCCACAAATTGGCGTTGGGGCGCCTTTAAGTCTTAAATGATTCGGAAAGAAGGCCATAAAAGAGTCTTTTGTAAGCCATATTAGAAGTATTTAAGCAGCAAGGGAGGGCTTAGTTTGAATGTCATAACTAGAGGGTAACCGGAGCTCAATATTTAATGTGTTCTACTAGTCAAAAAAGTATTTATAACCTACGAAATTCGAGATTCTTAAGTTTTTATAGGACGAGCAATACAAGAAAGCATTTGGAGAGGATAAACCCAACCCCTGTTCCTCCCCAAGCTTAGACCTCGTAATAAACCCCGCGGCAAACACATCGGCTGGCCCATAAACCACACATCAAACGCAATGGGCTTATGATAATTCACTTCCAGGCCAAAACCCTTAAATACTTTTGGGGCCTATCATCATTCGTCGCTTAGCAGCATCACGCATGACAGTCGCGTTAATTATATGCAAACACCAAGGCAAACACAAACAGGCGCGGCCAAATCCAAATCCTCTGATGGTTATCACAAGGCAAGTCGACAAATTAGCCGGGCCAGATGCCGCGGCTCCCGATGGCGGTGATGAACTCGAAAGGACGAGCCCGAGTCCTCTTCTCCTGAGCGACAGGCGGCCGCGTCGGCTGAGCTCATATTTTTCTTGACTGGGCTTATTAATTTATTAAGTCGGGAAAACTTCGCTGGCTGGGAGGGGGAAAAGGAGTCTGGTTGGTGGCTTAAGTTTTCAGCCAGCAAACAAACAAAACTACAAAAACAATTGGCCAAAGTTGGCAAGAAGCCGGGGGAACCGAAAAAATGCAGAATGGGAAAAGGGAAATTGTTGGAAAGCCTCTTTGCCAGCGGCGTTTGTCGCTTCAATGTCGCTTAATGTCACCGAACTGCGGGGCTTAATTATGCAGTATCGCACACACTCACTCGCCGCACACTCGATTTTCTCTCTTTTTATTTTTGCTTAGCCAGTTTATGGTTACTTGAAAATTCAAAAGTTTCGCAGGAAATGAAAGTTGGCGCAATCGTGCAGAAAAGTTCAGAGTGGCCAAAACAAAGAATCTAAAAAATATGCGAACGGAAGAGGAAGAAAGCAGGAAAAAATAGCTGGCTAAAAAGTTGGAGAACGCCTCGCTGGGCTCTTCGTGACACGGCTAAATGCATTAACTTTTTTGTGTGTAAACTGCCTGCACTTTAATCTCATTAAGGGGAACAAATTATTGATTATGTCGTTAATAAATATTGACTCGCCACTCCGCTCGGGCTATTAAATGCAATTTAATGAAAGCCGCCCATGCGGCGCATCCGTAATTCGATAGAGCAGTTAATTTAATCGATGGCCGCACTGTTTTCAATCAAATTGAAATGGAGTCCAGGCTCCTGAAAGGATTCAGCACCCACTGCGATCTCATAAATATTTATGGCCACTGTTATGGCGATTATTATTTATTTTTTAGCCTGAGTGCCGGCCACTAATTAACGGAGGGAGGCCGATGCTTTCAGCTTAATGCAGCTTAATGGCGTAACCTCTAGGTGACCTGGCCAAAAGGACTTGCTTCCCCGCCGGATCCTAGCACTAAATAGCTTCGAGTGTGCGGCCCGCCTGTCGCCGGCAATCAATGTCCTTTGTTTGCTAAGCCCCTGCTCGTGGGCAAAATTGAGTTAGTCACACATGGAATCTGGTAAATTTTAATGCTAAGTTCGTTAGGCTGACACATTAACGCAACTGCGAGCGTCTAAGCCAATAATAGCAGACTCGACTCCATCCAGGAGCCATTAATGCTGCATGATCCAGACAACCGAATGCAGTGCCTAAGTGGCAGCTGCATTAAAACCTGATTCCGCATACAAAATCAAAGCGGCGACATTAATCACGAATTTATGAGACATTCAGAGACAGTGCCTAAGCGCCGCCCACTCCCTCTGCCTCCCTGCTCAAACAGTATTTGCATATTTAGACATAAACCTTGACACACACCCGCCACAGAGGGTCCTTGGTGCTGGCAGGATGCTGCGACAATTTGAGTGCGCGACTGCCGCAGGATTTGCCTTGAGCCTGAGTGACGATGGCTGTTGCCACATGCATCAAACATGACTCGCAAATGCAGTGTCGCCTGGCAAGCCATTAAATTGCAGGCACCTAAAGGCTCGGCAATGACATATTTAGGGGAAACAGGACACAACTGCTATAAGTTTACAATAGGAAAATAACTATGGCATAGCTGTGAGGGATTATTAAGAGAAAGGAGTTGTTACAAAAACTGTTGATTCTGAATGGTACTCTTTATCCAATAAATATTATAAAGTAAATTAGCAAAGAAGCAAAAAGACTTTCCATGAACCAAGTTATTATTTAAGTTAAGCAAAAAGCCATAGAAAATGTATCAGATATCCTTTTCCTTAGTCAAGAGGACCCTCTAAAAACTTGCCTCTCAATTAACTGAAAACTTTAAATGCAAACCCGCTTTGATTGAGGATTCCAGCTGTGCAGTCCGAGTCCTTTCTTAGGTGCCACTGTTTGATTAGGGCCGGGTAACAGAAACTAAGCAAAAACCCATCAGTTCAGTTGCCAAAAGTTTTGTCAATTAAAATATGAAAAATACGCCCCGTCCGCCCGAAGATGGAGCTGGGAGCTGGACAAACAGTCCACTGAGCTGCCCGGCCAGTGCCAACTAATAAAAAGTTTTGCTGGCAAGTCGCAAAATGACATTGCAAGTAATATTTTGGCTATATTTGGCCGAACTTTCACTTGCAACTGTTGCCGCAAGAGCCGAGAGAGAGAGGAGGGCGGAGGAATTTGCATGCGCCCAAGAGTGCCAGAAACTTTTATAATTAATAAATTATTTATGAAGCACGAAATGAAAAGGAGAGGCGACCAGGAACAACCGACTGCAATTCACTTCATTTTAAATAATGAAAAATTACTTTGCCTCCGCCCTTGGCCAGTGCCATAAATAAAGGAGGAGCGGCGGCTTCGAGGAACTGGCACAAAGCGCAGGAGCCGCATTCAGCTCGGCGTCCCATTCAATGATCCACAACAGATCAGGGCCGTCGCCAGTGGAGCAGAAATGCCAGGAGGAGCGCCAGTCCGAGCGGAATCGCGAATCGCCCCAAGCTCAAATTAATAACAAAAATGCCCAGCCAAAGGCCCCCCAAGAGGTGCCTCGAAAATCGAAAATCGTACAATTTGTTAGACGTTTGGCGTTTGAATTGATTGAAAGCCCGGACGAACGAGCGTTGCGATGCGATGCTATGCGATGCGATGCGAAGCGAAGCGAGCCGGAGCATGAATGGAAATCGGAGGGCATTCAATATCAATTCCGCGAATTTATAGCGCGCCAGAAAGCGAGTGCAGTAAATTGAAGTTGGGAATGCGGCGGCGGCTACACTAGCAACTCCAGCTAGGCGCCTTTGATCATTTTACATTTTTACAACCTTCTGATTGGATTGCGATTGCCGTCAGCGAGTTTTAAACCTAAGCAGCTGGCTCTAAACCACTAATTCAAGCAAGACATGATGGTTTTAAGATTATGTTGTAAGTTTGGCCATAAATTTAAGAGTGATCTAAAAGTTACGAATGAGGAGCTTAGCTTTAGAGACACCAAGGTAATAAAAGGGTCTCCAGGTATTTCCGTCAACCTTCAGAAATTCATAAGAAATAATGAAACAAAGCTTACTTTAAACCTGTACAAAATATAGGTTGAATAATATTTGTAGGTTTTGTACTTTTACCTAATTGTGGCCACTTAATTGAATCTGGATATAATTTTTTTTACAATGAGTCCATAATTGTGTTATGAGGTGAATAAGTATATATTCTTAAATAATTTTTATTATCTTGTTATCATGACAAAACCCTGCCTGGTACGTCGTAAGGGGTGGTGTCTCTTGAATCCTCTTCTAAACCTCTTCTAACTTAGTCTCTTAAATAAAATAATATTTCTGGAAAGGAATAACTATCACTTATATAGTCTGGAACCTCATTTAAATCCGATTTTGTTTACTTTATTTTAAAGGTCCACTCTTGCAACATGTCCTTGTCTCTCCTCTGTGCAGGCGGTGCTGTGCTTTTATCCACTCTGGCACTCTGGCTGCCACCGATATGGGGTAAGTGCTTCCTGCCTATGCAATTGCTGCATCTGGCTCTAATGACGCCATAATTGCCTTTGTTCTGCTTGCCAGACTGTAAGTGATACGAGCCTTTCCCACCTGCTCGTCTTGTCCTGTGCCGTCCTGTCATTGTCGAGCGGGTAAGTGCCGAGTCGTCATAGTGCACATAATTGCCAAGCGGACAAAGCGGGACGTCCTTAAAGCGTTTCCAGATCGCTCCTGCTAAAGCCGGCTCTTAAGCCCGGGCGAGGGTATCAACTTCCAATCACGACAGCTTCCTAAATAGCCGCAGAGGCGCTGAGGGGGCGGAGAACAGACCGACTGAGGACAGCCGCAGCAGGGAGGGCGTAACGACCGAGGAGGCCTGAGGACTGGGGGACGCCTCAAAATAAAAGTCAAAAGTGTTGCCAAAGCATAAAATGGACGACAGTCCGTGAAATTAAATGCCAGCAGGACATTGAAAGCGAGCCGGGTCCTGCCACTCGAAGCCGGGACGCCTTCTCCTTCTTTTTGGGGAGCGCCAGAAAGCGATTTGTGTGGTGGCAGCGAAAAAATTCACGCACAATTATTTTGCAACGACAAAAGTCATTAAAGTTCGCCTTTGTTATGTGGCAAATGTTTATGTAAAATTTATTTTGTTTCCGCTTTATAAAAGCCCCGGCTTTCCAAATGGAAAACAAGGAAAACTAGCTGCGAAAACGGGGCAGAAAGTTGCATTGTTTATGTTTATGGCTGTTGGCACATGCTTTATTTTTACGCAGATTTATTTATGGCTATTTTTACTGCATACTTTTCAGCTGCTGCTCGGATGTGGCTCTGGCCGTGGACGTAGTTGTGGCTGTAGATGTGGATGCTGCTGTAACCTCAATTCCCCAGACAGGCCAGAGAGTCCTGCACAAAAGGAAATCCTTTTTTCTATTGATTTTCCACTGGCCAGAAGCGATTATTTGTTTTGCATTTTCCACGCCGTCACCCAAATGACCCCAAACACAACGCAGCTCACAGCAGAGCCCGGGGCCCAGGGATCGGGTTTGGATTAGGTCGGCTCCCGATAGCCAGAGATGCCATCTCCGGGCAGGACGGACGCCAGGCAGCTGTCTAACCCGGTCCATTTCACGCTCCCATGCGCCCCAACGCTTCGTGCTAATATTTATTGACTCGTGCCCTCTTTTGCATTGAATTATCAGCCAGCCTGTCATATGAGAGGGGATCACCAGGCCTCACCCCCTCAACGGGGCCTATTCCCAGCGCCTATTAACTCATGACAACGACAACTGATTTCCCAGCGGCATATTTCCTACAACTTACACACAAATTCAAATTGCATTTATCTAATTTTGAGCTAAACACGCCGTCGCAGCCTTGGACTTCAAACATGGAACCCAAGGATTTCCCCCCGGGCTCGGTGCTTTGTTTGCTTGTCGCCTGATCCTGTTACAACACCCCTCTGCTCCCTCATAGGAACAAGGAGTGATGATTGCTGTAAGTGATTACTCAATGCAATGCCATTTGCATTAGCCAGCCGGGTATTCATTTCACTCGGAGGCGGAGGAGGAGGACAGCCCATTGATCAGACACTGGCTTTCAGTTTAATTGACGCCGATGCTAATGATTCAGCAGCGGAATGCATTCAGCTTTCATCAGCTAGCACTGCCTCCCCTCTTTTCCAGGATATTTGTCCCTTTTCTGGGTATATATGTATGTTGGAAGAGTTGAAAATTTCCTTTGTGTAATCATATATTTTTAAGATAATTTATGACTTAATTATAACAAGAGTGATATGCTGTATTAATTAAATAAAAAAATAAATATATAGCAATATATTAAATTGATATTCAAACAGATTCTAGCTTGCAAAGTTTATATTGTAGAGGTGTAGATCTCTCCAAAGCGATTGCCTTCTTTTTCGTGTAAGTGCCTTGTTTTTCGTGTTATTCCTAGTCCTTGCTGGCTTTTGTAAAAGGATATTGGCAACAGCCCCCTACAGGAGCTCAGATACGCAGGGCTATAGGATATGGGAGCCGTATTGATTTCCATGGCCGTGTTTATACTACAATGGCAAATCCGCGACTCAGCTCAACTTTTGCAGGTCGTGCATTTCAATTGATTCCCGAGCTGGCTTTCAATACCGTTCAGTCGTCCTTGTTGCAGTTTGTTTTTTATGTCCCGCCCTATGTGTGTGCGCGTGTGTTCCTGTTTCCTGTCACGGATACCTAACTGCAACAAAAAAAGAGAGAAAAACAATGGAGCTTTGCAAATTACTTGCCGGCAGATGCACACACTGCCACTGCCATATTGGAGATACTTTCCAACTGGTTAAAAGCAGCTGCTGCCGCCAGTTTAAGGCCAATGTACCGTGAAATCGCGCCGGCAACTCAATTATTATATATAGAGCTCTATGTAGACAGCACCAGCCGATCGGGCGGCATTTTAATACCGACATTAACATCCACATTTGGCTTGCTGCAGCGGCGAAAGTATTTATTTATTAATGCATTATTGAAAAGTATTAAGCATTACGCACTAAGAGATTAATGCCGCGGTTAACCAAAGCAATTTCATTGCGGCGACTGGAAATGAGGATCTGTCTGTGGTCCAGGTCGCCGGAAGGAATGCCCTTTAAGAGCTCGTTTTCGTGTTCCATCTTTCCAGGGGTTCTCCCCAGGGCGGGGCGACTCCTCCTCGGGCTCTGCGTACTCTGCCTCGAATTCGTCCCACGGAGGTTTCTCATCATCCAGATCTGAGTAATTCTGGTTTTCGATGAGCTCCAAAGTCCGCTTAAAGTACGGATCGACCTCCATAGTTTTGTCTTGATCTTCGTGTGGCAAATCTCCGCCTGCCAAGGTATCCTCTGGCTCACTCTCCAGTTTCCCATCCGACTTATCTTCAACAGTGAAAGTCTCCCCACCAGCCAGTTTTTTCTCTTCGTCGTCAGAGCCCTCGTCCAGGATTATTTCCACACAGCACCTGGGAAACCAGCCTCTAATGGCACCCCTACGTTTTTTTCCCTTGACCATCTCCTCCTCCGAGAGCACTCTCTCCCCGTACATCCAGAACTGATGAGCGCGAGTCACCTGGACGAGGTCACCTAGCTGCAGGACAATGCGCGGATCGTCGTTACAGGGTATGGTCATGCACACCCAGATGCCCTGGGAGAAGATCGGCAGACAGTAACCGGTGGCAGGGCGAATGCACTTGAAGGAGCGAGTTCGGGCCCGCTTCTCCACCTTCTGCTCCAACTGCTCCACGGTCAGAGTGAACTGGTTGCAGCCGGGCAGGACTGGCCAGGAGTAGCCGTCGCCGGAGGGCATAAACACCTCCCGGTAGTTGCCCAGCAAGCCGAGGTCGTACGGGTACACAAAGGGCTTTATCTGTTTCCCCACAAACATGTCACGGCGAAAGTTCGCCTTCGTGATGATCCAGCGCTCGATCTCCGTTTTGTTCGAGAAGATCAGCTTCGACTGCATATGCAGCAGCTTAATACTGGCAAAGCCCATGCCCAGGTAGATGCCCAGGGTCAAGATACAGGCCAGGCAGCTCAACTTGGTCAAGTGAACCGTGGCCAGGTGCTCCATATCGTGGTAAATGAGGTAGCGCTTGGAGATGCCCCGAATCAGAGCGGGGCCGGTTATGATGACACCCTGCACGCTGGCGGACAGGAAGAACAGGAGGAAGTAGACGAAGCTGGCCTGGTTGGACCAGCCCACACAGTTGTTGACCCAGGGACAGTGGTGATCCATCTTGATCACGCAGCGATCGCAGCGGCGGCAGTGGTGCGCCCGCGGTGGCTTGTATCCTTCGCAGCGCTGGCAGTACTGCAGGTACTTCGTGTGCTTGATCTTCTTCGGCCGCCACCCTTTGGGGACAAAGCCGGGCCCCACCATCAGGGTCCGCACAAAGTGGAACAGAGTGGCGAACAGGTGCACCCAGATAAGGCCGTAGTTCACCCAAGATCCCCAGCCCTCGCCCACCGGCCACCACATCGAGTTCATGTGGAGCGTGGTGCAGGTGACGATGAAGGTGAGGCTCAAAATGATGATTGGTCCCCAGTGCAGGAAGCGCCGGAACTCGTTTTCTTCGCTCATGGTTGGGATAAAAATATATATATTGTTATGTAGTAATGTGCTATAGCACTGAATATATGGATCTGATTTGTAGAAGTTGGTGTACTGCGCCTGACATTCCAAGGGGGTTTACTATATGAGTTTTGTTTTTGTTAGGGAGTGATACTATAAAAGACTTTATTTATAAAATATTTTAATTAATTTTAGCAAATTATATATATTATATTATATCTATTATTCCAAAATAAACAGGTGCTGTAGACTGGAGTCCTACGCCCTGAGGCTTTAGATGATGTTATGGATTTTGGAAGAGAAAACCTAGAGTGTCTTTTCCAATTATTACCCAAATACCTACTAATTATATTTGAACATTTTATTTAAAAAAAATGTTAATGAATATATTTGCAAGGATTAAATATTTAATTCCATTGCCAAATATCATTTTTTTTACAATCAAATTACTAATATTTTCGACGACCAGTTACCGCGCTTTCTTATTTGTGCCGCGAATTTAGAGTAATTACCAAAGCCCAGTTTGTCGGCCTGCCCAGTCGACCTGGCCCAAATGGGCACTGCCTTTCCGGCCCCTTGATGGCGGATTAATTAAAAGAGCCGGCCACATGTTGTTGCGCCCGCATAATGCCCGCGGCGTTTGCGTGTAATTAAATAAAGCACAACTATTTAAAACCCTCCGCTGCCATTCCGGGATAATTTATAAAACTTATTTAAGGTATTGGCAACAGGCGTGCGGAGGCCGAGTATAAATTTGCTCTTAAGCCGCAAATGAAAAATATTTTAATCATAAAAAAATGCAAATAAATTTAAAAACAATAAAAGTGCGAGAGTGCCGGCCATAAATAAAGTGCAGCCTTAGTGCCATGGCCCTGGCCATGCCAGGCAGTCGTCATCGGCCATCGCTATTATTATTATTAAGAATTAATAGCGATATTTGCTGACGCTGTGTGGCTTAAAAAACGAAATATACAACCAGATATTACGGGGGCGGATGCCGGGCTGGGCGGGCACTGTGTGTTCCACAACAAAGCAACGCATGAATTCAATTGAATTTAAAATGTGCCATAAATTCATTGCATTCAATATGCGAGTCGGTCCTGCGATCTGTGGGTGTGCGTGCACAAAGAACGGTATTTGGTATTATTTATGGCGCTGCATATATAACAAAAATATTTTGGTAGCCCGAATTCTTTGCCAAACATTTACTAATGCCATTAATTGATGATAAATGTTTCGCCGCACGCAGACAAAATGCAATCGATGCGGGGCACTAGAATGCACTGCAAAGATACCCAAAAATGTAAAGAATAGTTAACTTTTATTTTATGCAATTTGCCTATTGAATTGAGAAGGCAATTTGTGACTCTTAATTGGCCCTTTTACGAATTCATTTCTCCTCAAAATTAAATTGTGAAAACGAATAACACAATTTGGAAAATATCGAATTGAATTTTACTTTACTCTCATACTTGTGGATTTGAGCTTAGAAATAATATTTGCATTACTTACCATATTACCATATACCCTATTAAAAAATATAAATTTCTCATGAAGTAGTTTATTTTTTGTCTTAATTTAAAGTTGATCGAGTGAAAAGAAATATTTTCCGGTGTCGCTTAAAATATAATCGAGCCCCAAAATCGCGGAATTCGGTTTGCAGGGTTTTGCACACTTGGACCTCCAGCTGGTGCCCTCTGATGTTGTTAATGAAATTGTTGCGTGGCCAGTTTGGGCCAATTACCCGATTGCAGTGGGTCATCCTTACACATCCAGCAACAGCCCCCCTGACACCCCTTTGTTTTCCCGGCTGAGTGCACACATGGCAGCGTGTGGGTAATGGGCCTCCGGACGGGGATTTGTGTGACTTGCAAGTCTCGTTAACTCGGCTAACAAGCGACGCCATTTACCACAATGCGACGCCCGGGCCTAACAAGCCGAGGTGACAATTGCCCAGGACCAAAGGCCAAAGGTGACAAGGAGCCAAGGTCCATGGGCGTAACTAAGGCTTCCTCAATACGAATTTTAAAGATACACCTGGGACGAGGAGTCAGGGTGGATATATATTTAGAGCTGGATAAACGTAAAAGGAAGCTATATGCTAACCCCATGGAAAGCTTAGCATATATATCTTAATATATTAATTTATAATGAAGAAGTTCAAGTGGTCTTAAATAGTATCTAATGTGTTATAAGTAAGAACTGGTTCACCTATCAATGACAGCCCATGACCAGGTTACAGCAGCTTTGATTCTCGCTATATCCTATAAGTTCTCGACAAAAAGCAATCTATTTTGCTCCGCAGATTAGATGGCAATAAAATTGATTGAAACATAATTGCAAATTGATACAATAGCCAAGGAAAATTGCCCGGAAATGCCAAGAGCCATTCGTGCCGGGGCCAAAAGCAATATATAATGGTAACGAAAATTACTTCAAAGCGAGTTCAGAGTCCCAGAATCGTGAATCGTATCGCGTCGCCCTCGAATCGGCCATTATGTGCAGTTAGATGAGCAGCTGAGAGCCGAGTTTATTGCGATGGCTCAAACGAAACTCGAGGCTGTCCTCAAGTGAAAGGGTTTCCATGGAACAGACTGTAAAGAAATGGCTACAGTTCGAAAAAAAATGTGTGTGATTTTTTCTGGCTTTTCATATTGATTTCATGTAGTTGTATGTGGTTTTGGGGCATTTCATAGACCTCACAGATATTACATTTTTAATTTAAAAATAATTTAATATGCTCAAGCCTTTCCTTTGGTCCTAGAAACCCTTTCTTTTCGCATATAGACATGCAAATCCAGTGCATGCGAATTACTCATCCCAGAGTGCAGCCCCGTGCACTTAAAGCGCTTCATTTACGCTCCAAGTGGCCCGAATGCCATTAAGCCCGCGCTTCTTACGGCTTACCATATAATTTTTTGTCAATGCCAAGAGTTTATTACGGCTGCTGCCGAGCAAGTGCAGCTGCAACTCGCGAAGTGAACAGCCAGCGGCGGCTTTGTGAGCGACTCAAGATGGCGATACTCGCTGCGCCGGATCCGCAGAAACTTTTTACGCAAACTTATTTACTTAATTTGAAAATTAAATTCCGGCATTAAAACGCATAAATGACACTTGAGCCGGGCTGAGTGAGAGGGCGAGTGGGAGCCAGTGTGTGTGTGTTTGTTTTTCTTATCAAAATGCCTGCGGCAGAGTGCCGGCAAATACACACGCTCGCACACACCGAGGGAATATATATCCCTTAAGACAAACAACGCGCACAAAATGGTGGCTGCCGCGGAGGAGCTGAATCCGGCTGAAACCGAGGCTCCGAGCCTGGCCAAGTGCACGCTCAGAAGTCAAAAGTGCAGAAAAATGCACGGCACACAGCGAGAGACGAGGGACGGAGGGAGAGACGACTCCGGCGCTGCCAAGACAAACAAGCCAGTGAAGAAGGCATATAAATTGCGTTACTTGTGCGGGCGGCCAAGAGGGGCTTCTGGCCAAACAGGGCGGCAGTCAGCGGGGGTGTAAACGTTTTTGGTGTTTGACATACGACGTGCATTAGCAGCAAAGTCAAGGATTAGCGCCACTTGTCTTGAGGGCCGGGTCTGCAGCCCCATCTCTCGGAATCCTTCGCCAGCGCCGCATGAAATTTAAATACATTCCCGGCCATTAAAGCCGCTGCGAATCAATTTGGCCCGAAAAAGGGACAGCGTACATAGGAGCAGGTCTAAAAACCTTAAATGAACTGCAGGATACTGTAAATATTTAGTATGAAACATAACAATTCCTTACTGATTCATGTCCTTGCAGTTTTCATGCGCTAAAGTCTGTGCAAATTTCGTGTGGAAAATCAAGAAACCATTTTTCATTGTCCAGATTTTCGACAGAATCGAACACATTTTCCCAAAGAAAAGACATTATTTTTCTCCCCACTTAATACCGTTTAATAACTGAACAATCTGTCCGGAAAACGTATAAATTGCCAGCACTGGCATCCACACTGGCCCGATGGGGCGCGAGCGCTTAATGCGGCCAATTCAATTTGGCCAGGACACGGGAGTCCCATAAAAGCCAGCCCGCACATTGGACACAATTCGGCATTTAAAGCGTTTGGCTTTAATGGGCTCAACTTTTCCAAAGGCCAAATAGATAGAGCTCTCTTTCACAAAAAAAAAAGAAAGTAAACGGATAGGGAAAAATGGGAAAAACTGTGGGAAAAGCGGAAAAGGCGGAAAGACGTCAAGGAAATGCCAAAGCTATCGCAAACGCGTTTCGCAATTTTTGAAGGATGTGTTAAGTCAAAAAATATACAAATTTCACGCACACATCCCCCGCTCGGCCGGGTAGAGTTAATACGGCCCAAAGACAGCCCCAGGACCTGGCATCCTCGAACCATCCTCGAACCATCCTCGAACCCCTTGCAGGATTCATACATATATATGGGCGGCTGTGCGGGCGCCGTACGTGTAATGCATACGAAAGTAGTGAAAATATCATCAATGGCAAAATATGAATATCTAAAAAGGATAACGAAAAATGGAGTCAAAACGAATGGCAAAAAGGAGGAGAACCGGGTCGAAAAAAATGCGATGGAAGTGAGACGAGCGCCAAGAACAGAAGGCCTCGCATCCTGCCAGGTCCTGGGAAAAAGTGCAAATGTCAGTTTCCTCGACGGCGGAGGGGGTGAGAACTCAACTCGGGCCCCCGGTTCATGACATTTGACAGAAAACTAGACAATATCCCCGACCGTGTCTGCGGCGCTGACATGTCCGGGTAATCAGTTTCCGCCGTAATTGCATCAAGTCCCTCGAAACTCCGCGAAACACGGCGCTGGGTATTCAGCCAGATATTATCTTATTAATGGCGAATTCATGTGCCACAACTTTACTTCGACAAAGTCCTGTATGGAGGAGCAGCTCTTAAAAAGCGCTCAGGCGGAGTCTACGATTTCGGCTGAGCCGCAGATTCAGACTCACAGATCCTGAGCGGCCACGGCCCGCATAAATTTGGCGAGAGTCTGCTGTAAATTACATTTGAAGTAGCAACTTGCACATAAATCTTTAGAAGCCAGACCAGGGCCAGTGAGGAAATAATGCAAATACAAATAAAATCAGTGATGAGGAGTTTATAGGGGGATTGGACTTTAAAATACCCGGTATTTAATTTAGATGATAATGGAATTTCAATGATACCTTTACACAGCTTTGCATTTAAGATTGTCAAATATAAACTTGTAATTCTATCTCTTCTTATTAATAGACTTATCAAAATATCTCTTCAGATATCTAAATGGCGACTGTTATTTTCTTCTGAGTGTCTCTTTAAATATATTTAAAGAAAATACAACAAATCATCTAATTGAGAACACATAGCTTAAAATTATATTATTTTTTTTCTTACCAAAAAGGAACTTAAAACGTTGTTAAATACAGGATACCCTCACTAACATTAAAACAGGAAAAGAACACAAATAGCCCTCCGTGCAAACCCTGAGCGACAAAACTGTGTCATTCCCAATTGTCGCCCTGCGTCTGTCTGTGTGCGGCTGAAGCTGTGTGTGTGGGTCCGTATCTGTGCTCTCGCATCCTGGCGGATAAGAGGATGGAGTCCGAGGAGGAGCCACTTGAATTACGTACGCCGCAAGTGAAGTAATGAGCACACAGCTGCAGCTTGGAGGGACTTGGCAGCGCAGAACAGCGCAGCACAGAGCGGACCGGAAGCGGAAATAAATATTAAAGCTGCAAGCGGGGCAGCCACAATAAATACAATATAAATATGCGATATTTTCAAAAGTCCAACTAATAAATAAGCGCTGCCAAGTGCTCGCCCATAAAGAAGGAGCCGCCCTGGCAGCCCAGGACTCGTATTTTCTATGGCCCGGCCAATTGGATCGCGAGTGCTTGGACATCGCCTGATAAACGATGCTAAGCAAATAATATAAATGCCAGGCAATTTATGTGGTGTAAAAGTTTGTATTTACCCGCGACTCCATATCGATAAAGTGCGGCGAAATAAAAGCGCGAATAATACAAGATGTTTTACTGAGTTATGAGTGCAGGCAAGGATGGCTGTAGAGTTTGCCATAAAGTGGAATATGTTTTCTATTCCGGTGTCATCAAAAGTTCGTTATCTCCAAATGGATTTGGATCTCATTTCCTATTTTTAGGACTCCTTTGAAATGAGACACAACTTAAACGCAAGAAGAATACTTTCAGTTTTTTATGTACAAAGCCAAAAGAAGATGGGTTCTTGGCACTGAAAAATATAAATTGAAGAATGGGATGGATTCTTATACTAAAATTTAATTCGTATTGTATAATGCAGTATTAATAACTTAATTTAATATTAAGCTCAGACAGCATTATTATCTTTTACCTATACCATTTATATTTCCTATACAAAACATTAATTTTTTTTCAATTGAAACACTCCCTTCATTTTATCACTGCCATAATTTTTAAAACCATTTTTCCCTATGTACATATGGCATTCCTAGCACTCCCCAAATTTTGGCAACCTCACGCACCTGGTCCTTTCAATTTGGCCAGGCCAAATAAAATCATAAGCAGACCGAGCCATAAGTTTGCCAGCTCATTTTATGGCTTTGTTTCATTTCGGTAACTGCTTTCCCCCTCCGTTTACGGTCTGAATTATTGAAATTGACTGGCAACTGGCAACTGGCAACACGTTGCCGCCTAAGGGAAACCGGGCTAACTGGGAAAAGGAGCGGCAGGAGGCACTCATCTCAGGCGGGACAGGTGCACCAGGTGCGTTTCATTTGCCATGCAAAGCTAAATGAATTGCAAGTCAAAGTAGTTAAAAGCTGCCAGACAGACGGATAGACAACTTGGCTAACAGCAGACAACAAAGACAGAATGCAAACTCATTTAAATTGCTTAAGGACAGGCAAATCAAATTGAAGACGGGCAAAAAGGGCAGCCAGCAAGTTACAGCGATCCACATGCTTAAGCAACAGTCGAGGAATATATATAATATATATATATGGAAATATATAGCAGAAACCAATTTGTATGTACACAAAAGATAATAATATGATTAATAACAAATAAACGTAGTAGAATAGAAATACCCTTTTAATATTAAATAATATACAAGGAATACTTGCTTTTCTTTTAAGAAAAACATTTCTAAATGAAGACCCAACAATTCCTGTATATACCCTGTATATTTTTTCCCCTGTAGCAGCCGCATCCTGCAACATGAAGACTGATACCAGTAACCATCTTAGCTGTAGGTGGGGACCAACACACACTCTCCTCACATGTTGCCTGCGGCGACGACATTGCAGCTTTGGCCAACGGAGCGACACCAATCTGGCCAGGAGAGGACACCCCATTTGCAGCCCCCAATCCCATCAACAACAAGGCCACAGGGCTGCCCTCCCATCCCCATCCACCATCATCGGCATCATCATCATCCTCGCCAGGAACGTCTGCATTGTCGTCATCTTTTCAGAGTGCTTAAGGGCTGCATAAAAGCATTTATTATTAGATTTGATTCAATTTTCTATTCACTTACGTTATGAAAATGTGGCTCGCCGTGTTTTCCCCAGTTCCCCACTTTCCCACTCCGGCCTTTGTTGCTCGCTGCACTTAATTCAGAGCGGTAAATAAAAATCAATGTTTTGCTTTTACTCGAACTGCGACTCGAAGGGGAACGGCAACGGGCACGAGATACGAAACGAGAGCAATCGCGTAATTTCATTTGCATAAAAGTCAATTGGATTTTGTGCCATGGAACAATTTCAATAATTGCAAACGCCTGCCATACATTTTCGGAGCCACTAAGCCAGTGTATAGGCCCCTAGTCCAGGTCCTGGCTGTGGTCCTGCGCCAGCGTCGCCATTGTGTCGCCACGGCACCCCCGAAAGCCAGCCCACATTTTCCGGCGCAACTGAAGTTTTTGGCCGGCACACAGACACATGGAGACCGAAAAGCTAAAGGCGACATCCATAAACTGTAATCAAAAGCTATTATCTCTGCTGGGCCCCCAATCTTCCCGCTGGCCGAAGACCGCCAACTGCCAACCGGCACCCGGCGACCGCCACCCACCATTCCGGTCTAGTTTTTGGCAACATTTTTCTAAACCATAAATTTCGAAAGCAAATTCAATGGAATTTGCTTGCCAAAAATCAGAGGCTTCCGCCATTTTCCGTTCTCTCCGTCGGCCACGTTCGAAATTTAAAGAATTGGCCAGGATTTTAGACGATAAACACTGAATAGTTCGTTAAATTTGCTCGTTGAAATGAATTATTGAAGGACGCAGCATATTAAAATTAAAATGTTGCGCGACATAAGCTGATTGCCGGCTGTCTATATTTATTTATTTAATTATTCTTTTTTCATCTTTTCGTTGGCTTTTTTCGTTGGTCTTTTGTGAGGCTGCCGGCAAATCCCCCGAGTGAAATTGTAAATTAATTTGCGCGCAACAATTTCGATTTTAATAACTAGAAACATTGTCACTTAGTTTGCATATTTAATTAAGCATTTTTTGCGATGTAGCTATTCTGCTGGGAGCTTTGTGATTTTTTGCTTTTGTTGGGAGCTTAGGTTGGGCCCGCTGAAGCGTATTAAATTTTGGCGCTGAAGCAATTACAATTCAGGCACCTTAAAGCCGGGTTCGAGGTCATTGAGTCATCGGCCAGAAACTAATTTCGATTCGGTAGGCACATAATTACATTTAACTAATGCCAATGCATGCAACGATAAATTGTCATGGGCCAGGCCTAAATAATTCATTACGCATTCTGCACGAGCAACGAGATGACAAAAGCAGGATATACTCGTACGCCCTCTCAGGACCTTTGAGATGTTGAGAAATATTACTTAGATTTTTGGGCCCGGCCGTGTGTGCATATATTAAGACATAAATATCAACTATAGTCCGGGCTCCATATTGTAATGTGAAGGGGAGTCCGAGTCCGTGTCCATGTTGCATATGACGAGCAGGAGGAAAGCCACAAGCATGAAGGACTAGGAGGAGGAGGGACGTGCACATTTGCCAAAAATTACAGTTATTACTGCAGACAGTCGTCCTTGGTCCTCGAAGGCCCCGAGGAACGCGACTGCGGCTGCATTGGAAAATTAAATTCAATTGCCAGGCGGCTGGCACATAAATCCTGCACTTTATTGCATCCGCAGTACGAAATGTTCACGCACTGAGGCAGCCGCAAGGCGGAGGCAGCACTTTTGGCAGGACTGCCATTTTAATGAGCTAACGGAAATTTGGTTTATTAGATAACCGAGAAAAGAGTGCCGCAGATTGAGATATATGTGCATGCATATGTGTGTGCAGTCCCCTCTAATAAATCCTTAATTCCAGGCTAACTGTTGTCCTACTTTGGGCTTGTTTAAGTTATTTCCGGGCTTAGAGGCTGGGAAATATGTAATGTGTCTGAAGGAGGCTTCCTTAAGCCAAGCTTACCCTTTGGAAATTAAATATAAATCTCAGTCTTAACACATTCTATGTATTCAATAATAAAATACATATTTATATGAAATAAGAATAAGCAAAGTTCAAAGGGTACATTAAGTTGTATAGTTCCGAGTGCAGCTGAAGACGTGGTGGTCATTGAAATGGGCCATCAATTTTTATTTTTACTTTGCCGGAGCAGGGCTGCAACCAGCAAGTAATAACAGTAAACAGAGCAACCGGAAGTGGGGCACTTTAGCGACATCCGGGGGCCATTTGTTGCCTTGGCCATCAACTGGGCCACTTCCTACTCCCGATATTTGCGTGCAACTTTTGAGTTAATTTCCCTGTACTGTTTGCCTTGCGATTTCCTTATTACATTTCCGTGCTCCTGGCCGGTGGCCCAGGATCGCCGCTTTAAAAATCCCCCAGCTGGCAGATGAAAGGGGCTTAAGCTGAGGCGCTTAGCCTAAGCCCCGCGAGTTGGAGCTGAAGCTGAAGTCCAAAACGAACCAAACTATCATATCGCACACAATGCAGCCCGCAATTAGACTTAAATGCATGCAGCCGTGCAAGGAGCAGGCACCAGGATCCAGCAGCGACCCATCCGGCCTCCCTTCTCCCCCGCCCTTAGACAAACAATCCCGGCCAGACCGAAAAAAATATATGAGAAATGCGCCAACTGAACGTCGCGGCGGGGTAATTGAAAAGGAAAATGAAAAACATGCCGCGAGCCAGAGGCACTGAAACAAGAAATGAAAAGGTGGAAACCGGAAAGAGCCGGGCTACGAAGACGGCAATACCCTGTCAGCTGGGGACTCGGAAGACAATGCTGAGTACGACCCGCGAAAAGGCATCATTTTTTAAGTGACCCCCGCGACCCACCGGGAAGGAGGAAGGCGCATCTTTCGGAGACTCTCCTGAGCCTTTTGGGAGCCCATCAAGCCCCGAGTCACTCAGTTAATAAAAGGTAATAACGACAAAGTTGCCTCTTGTTTGTTTTGCCTGCCTTTCAGCCATCTCTTCCGCCTGTTTCCCGAATCCGGCCAGCCACTTGCCGCCTGCCGTGCCGTGTATCTTGGCCCGAATGCAGGTCATTTGGCAATTAGGTCGCCGTAAAGCCGCCGGCGTTTCCTTTTAACTTGGCCCCAGACCCTCCCACTCCCGAAATGTAACCGCGCCCACTGTCATTTGATTTATGCATTAAATTCCCAACCGCCCCCGATTGCTAATTAAATTCTACTCAAATAATCAAACAGACAATCTGCAGACGTCGCAACTTCCCGGCCACTCCAGCCGTCGTCGAGGGCCACAACAATAACCAAGGAATGCAGTGTGGCTGCAACGGCAGCTGGGCCATCCGCGGAGGCATCTGCAGCATTTCTATTTACCACTTTTATCTGGCAAAAGGCTGTCAGCCGCCAGGACACTCTAAAAAAATTGGAAGTAAGGCCATTGTGAACTTGAAAATATATAGACAAGTATAAAAAGATTCTTGCAAGAATTTATTTTATCGAGAAAGCTTAATAACTTCCTTACCTTAAATTCAACAGGGAATAATACCCGAATAATGTACTAACATATTTATAAAATGATATAAAACCTTTAGCTAAATAGATTCTTGAGAATAAATTTCCTTTACTAATAAATTATTTGTTATTATTAAGTAATTAAATTAAAATGCATAATGTGATATTATTTGTCAGTAACTTAAAACCCCTTTTCTCCTCCGTAATTATTTAGAGTGCACAGAGTCCCATGGCTTCCACTTTTTCACACTGCTCAAGTGGCCAGTGGCGGAGAGCGGCATCCTCGAGCATAATGAACACTTGACTCCTTTGGCTTTTGGCCGTCCTGCGGATGACAATGCCCGGCGCAAACATTTCACCGCAGGCTAAGACAAAGGGCTGACAAAATGAAGCGAGTGCTTCGCGAGTCGCCGGGCCCCCGGGTTCTTGAGGTTTCAAGTGTTCTTTTGAGGCGCAAAATGGGCAGAGCCGGGGTTATAAAGTTCCAATGCGATGCGATGCTTGCCAATTGACCCAAATAAGGAATGCAGCCGTGGAGCGTGGAGTTGAATTCTTTATGCCCGGATCCGAAAATATTCGAGCGATGCTTACCTGTGCTGTTTGAAGTCGTCGTGGCCGCCGTGGAGCTATCAACATAAGTTAATACAACTAAAAGCCCCCGGAGGGTTCTGCACGTTCCGCCGGCATTCATTTGCCTATGTAAATTGGTAGAGGGTCCTGCATAAATTACAAAATTAGTCGGAACACACGAATTTCGTGTCGTCATCTACGGATGTGTGTGAGTCTGGCGCAGAAACTATTTCAATTTAAATTCTTATCGTATCGCAAACTAGGCGAATGAGAAATCCCCGCCGGCAATCTTTAAGGCTTCGGTCTCGTTCGCTACCTTGTTCGCAATGCGATGCGATGTCCTTGTTGCCATTGCCATTGGCCAGGGCCCATAAGCCGCTTAGCTTTCACTATTGCCAGGCCTAACTTTTAACGTTTCGACGCCTTAAAGATCCTTTGCGACTCGGCCCCGGGCTGGGCTCCCGTATTCGTATATCCTGTGTCCCTGCCTTCCCATCGCCATCGCGTCTGGTATCACATATCTTACTTAACGTGCCTGCGAGACTTTTTTCATTAGGATAAGTCTATTTTATGCCAAACATCCGCCCCACAAAGTACACACAACCGAGCACACATGGCGGCATGGCGCTTGGCTTGGCTTGGCAAGTTTCGGATTCGTCCTGGTTTCGGGATTCTGGGGATTCCCGCTCCTGGATATCGACTCTGCCCCGTTGCCAAAATGTTTATTTGGTTTCTCGTGTTATTTATTTTATGGCACCTCTTGCCATACTTTATTTTCTGCTATTTGGCTGCTGCTCCTACAGCTGCGACTGTGACGCCTGCTCCTCGATGGCTGCTCATCGATATAACAATATCCTTTTGATGTAATTTCCGCTTATGGCTTATTTTCACAATGGCAGGTGTAAAGGTAATCGTTGATTGTAAGTGCCTGCCAAGCCAGCCGACAGGATTTTATAAGCTAGCTGGAGTCGTGTGTGTGCCGTGCCGTGTGTCGTGGGCTGATTGTGTGTGTTTGTTTGGCTTTTATGTCAATTCTCAATTATATTTCAATCATTTTTATTACATCTCCTAATGCCCAAAGAAGATTACTTGCCATCATAAATAAGTTATAAATTTAATTGGAAAAGCTATCTCTGTCTCTGTGCGTGTGTGCGCCATTTTGGATCGCATCTCTATGAGTGGGGGAAAAATCTCTGTCCGTGTCTGTCTGTCTCCGTGTCTGTATTCCGTATCCTGTATCTGTGTCTGACTCTGTCCCCGTATCTCTGTATTATTGCTCCTCATTTCCGTCGCTTAATTAGTTGCTAAATTATTACCACTCCGGGCTGACGCGGCCTCTTCTCAAGTGACAGCCAATCGATACGATGATGTGACCTGCGTCGCTCTTTATTGTTGCATATTTGATTTCAATTGATCGGAGCCACGCGTGCCCCTCGTGCCCCCCGTTCCCTCGTGACACTCGTGACACGCGCGACACGCGACGAAAACAATGCCAATCATGGCGGGCAATTCGCGTTAATTTCCACATGGAATAAGGCCGCATAATTGCGGCACTCGTTTCGCTGAAAATTGGCTTAGCTGACATTACGTATACGCCACGTGGTTACCCGGAAGGTGTTTGATTTTGGTTTGACAGTAGGTGTGGGTGTGTGGGTGTAAGTGTCCGTGGTTGTGTGTGTGCTTAAACTTAAAACCATCCAAGCATCCAAGCAATTGGGCAGGCAATGCGACAATTTATCGGTTAATAAAGTGAAACCCAATGCGAGTCTTTGTCCGGAAAAACTGCAAAAAGAAATATATATGCAATAAGCTTAAAAAATCCAAAATAACAGAATTTCCTATTAAATTTAAATAAGTGATAAATAAAATATATATATTAAAAACTTCTCAGATAAGTCTTAGTTATCATATTTAATCAAAGAATGTTTTTAATAAAATGTGTAAATCAGATCTCCAACAATTACCTTCTCTCCTTAATAATGAATTTATGAAAAGGAATAGTATTTCAAAGTGTTCGGTGAAATGTTTGTGAGGTTAAAAGATTATAAAGTATAATTCTTAAAACCAAAAAAATTACTTTTATTATTAACTTAACCCCAATTTTCTCTGTGTGCTTAAGACATTACAATTAAGAATACTTAATTAGCATATAAATTGCAGACAGATGATCATTTAACACTAGAACATCTGCCAAAAGAGTTGAAAGACAAGCTTAAATGCAGTGGAGGAGCACCTCATTATTTACCAATAAATTTAAATCCCCCCGTCTGAGCTGCGGAGGTCTCCGTACTCTCCGGGTCCTCCGTCCGGCAGTCGCGGGTTAAGATATACGACAGCACGCACCGTGAGTTACGGGCTGCTTTATAAATAAATACGTCCGTGAAAGCGCTCTTTTTGGCCCAGCTGCTCGTTGCCAAGGTGCTGATTGCAATTACTTGTGTGTGACGACGGCCCCGTTACTGTCGAGTGCGGAATGCGGCGTGGAGTACCGAATACGGAATACGGAATATGGACCACGACGGAGACTCGCACCCACATGTTTACGGCCGACCACATCAGCTGTGGTGGCGCAGTGCCACTGGCAAGAGCAACAGGCAATAATGCCAGAGCCGTGGCCGTAGCCGTAGCCCTCGTCCCTCCATCCCCGTTGAACTCGGCAAACCCGGACCGGCACCAGCACCCGCTGTCTGCTTCAAACCGGATCCGGATCCGGACCCGATGAATTGCGTGACTGTGCAAGTGAAGCTGTGGATATAATAAAAGTAATTAACAAGTGTTTGCGCTGCATGATGCGGAATTTCAGGCGCGGATAAGCGAGCAGACGTGTGCCATATGGAGTACGGCGTAGGTGCGTACGGAATAACCAATCTGGAGTGCACAAAAAATAAATTAAGATGTAGAATTATAAATTAAATATCCATTGTTTAACGTAAAACCAAGCGTATAATTGATTTAATATCAAGAAACAACTGCAAATTGCTATAATGTTTTCCACAGAGTTAAAGTTTATATAATCTAGATTCTAGATTCAGCCATTTTTGTAATTAGTAATTATGTAAAACTTCTAATTTGTATTTTCCCTTTCTCATCGTTTATTTTCCATGTCAATTTAAATGAAAAATTATTTTGTGTGCATGAAATACGGAACTGGAATTGCTTTAAGTGGCGTACAAAAAGTCTAATAAGCGACCCGGAGATAAAAGGGCCCGTGGTCGGAGGAGCTGGAGACGGAGTCGGAGCTCCAACCGGAGCCCTTCGCTTCCCATCACAGAAATGTAGCCGAAAATCTCTCGACAAATACTTTTGACAGCTCTGGATATTTGATGCTAAAAAACAACAGAACGTAAATTGAAAAGTTTTACACTTAATGCAGGTGTGAGTTCGATTGTTCGAGTGTGTGTGCGGGGGGAGCAGCTGTGTGTGGGGTGTGTGGGGTGTGCCGAGTGCCGAAACACCGCTTGAAGGCCCGGAGCTGGAAATCAATTTGTGTGCATTTATTGAAAATTGAATTTCGAATGAGCAGCGACGCGTGCACACATGTTGCTCCTGCAGGACGGAGCTTCATCCTTGAATTGACTGCTGAAATGGGTCTAGTTCTACACGAATTCCCAACCAGTCGGGGGGCGAGGAGAGGTCAGGGCAGGGAGTCCTTGTTCCTGCATAATTGCCATGTAAAATGGTTTGTTCTGCTGCCGCTTATTTAATCCCTCCAATTCTGCTGCACTGCGGACCATGCCACATTCTGGGGCAATCAAAATTCTGTGCCCTGCAACAAAATATCAGTTTCAAATTGATATTCACAGGGAACTGTGAATATATAGCTTTGCTCTATGAAAATAACATATTCTGATTCACCAAATTGTTGGTAAGGTATGGCAAAAATGGGTTTTATTCATACTACGGGATGTATGTATATATTTTTCATGAAAATTTATTACAATTGGATATTTGCGGCTGCCTATGCAAACATAAACTAACTGCAAACTGAAAATATATTTTTATTTAAAGAAATGTATAAATATATATATATCCGAAAGAAATTGGGATTTACTTATTTAAAACTCATCCTATAACTATAAATACATAATCATAATTAAAAGGATTTTATTAAAACTTTTCTCTTACATTCCCAAAAACCTTAATTCAATTTCGACACTTCTAGAATTTTTTAGAATTGGTTAACTTTCTTAAGATTTACATATTTTACACCTATTATTTTCTAAGAATTAAATTGCTGGTTAATTCTGATTTCCATTAACAGGTTATACTTGCTTAAAATCCCTTAAAACAATCTTTCATTCTCCGCTTTTAGCCAGATAATTCCTTGCAATTTTTAAAGCTATCTCTGAGCTGTTTACCAAACTGCCGGCCATTACCGGAGATTTGGCTTAATCGCTTTAATTGATTTTGGCCGCTCAGTCGTTGTTATGGATTTCGACCAACACTCGGCTTTGGCTTAACAACTAACCAAATGCGAATGCGAATGGCAACACAATTGCAGATTTTGTGCTGCACTCACGAGCTGGCCATAAAAAGGCCAGCCGACGACAAGTTGTACTATGCCCGTTGTTGTTATTGTTGCTGCTGTCCTGGCAAGGAGTAAACTTGAACGGCAGAAAAAAAGGATAACGGTTACTAGGTCAGTAACACTGCCAGAAACACGCGTCTGCCTGTGGGCTCTCTCGCCACTTTGCAGACAAGTGCGTGTGCGCTCGCTCTCCGCAGCCGAAGCCGCCCTTTTTAGTACAAAGAGCACAGCCTCCGAGTTTTCCGACTTTCCGATGTTTCCCGAGAGCGGGGGACTTTTGTAGCTTTGTCGCTTTGAAGGATGCTGGAGCCGCGCCGGGTATTGCACTCAGTACTCAGTCGTGCGCGCGTCAAACAGGACGATTACGGCGGACGGCAAAGGATGCTGGCTCTCTAGCGGTTCGGAAAATCGGCAAAAGGACCTCTTACGAACTCCTTAGCGAATCGTGTTCAAGACCGAGTGTTACAAGAAACCGCAAACAACAAGAAAATAAAGATAAATAAAAGGAAAGAAGAAAAGGAAAGCTAAAGAGAAACCCGCGCATTAAGTGATAATAAAGTAGCGGCAATCAGTTTTAAAATTGTGTGCCAGCTTATGCAAATGTAGAAGTCGCTTAAGAGCCAATTCCCCAAATATTTCTCAAGGCAAAATAAAAAGTTAAGCAAGAAAAAGCCGCCATCTAAGTGTGCTGTGTGTGACCAACAAAAGCAACAACCGCCTACTCTTACAAGCCGCAGCAAAAAATATATGTAAGGAAAATCTCGAGGAGTGCCAGCAACTGTAAGCCACAAATGAACAGCGACAAATGCTCGGCCGGTTTTTTTGTAAGTTGCCAAATTTGTCGAGACCCCGACCATACACACAGTTCATTGGCCCACTGACAGAGTGACTGACTGAGGGAATGACTTAGTGACTCCCTGAGTGGCCCCGACTTTCGGGTATTGACGAGCATTAATATAAACAGCGGAATTTGTGCTCATTATTTGTGACTTTGGGCCTCCGGTTGGCATGGGAAATTGTCAGGCTCAGATTCGGAGGCAGAAAAATAAATTATCAATTATCGGGCCACTTGTCTTTGATTGCCACGAGTTCTTCAAATCTCGTTGAGACATAAGCTAATTGTTGTGATGCTGGAGGGGGTGTATTTATTGAAACCGAATCAAAACAAATACAGGAATGTCGGGGAGATCACTAGGAAAGGTGTACTGTGTTTTAATTATATAAGGGATTTTATTGAAATAAAAATAATTATTTTCAACGTATTTACTTATTTCAAGGCATTAAGCATTTTCAAGAAGCTTCTGTATTGATGTAATAATATAAACATGAAGTTTATGTTTCGTAAAATATTAAATTGTAAAAGGCCAACTAAAAGGACATTCTAGAAAAAAGCGTAGTTTTTTTTATGAATAAGAAACATACACTTACGTCTTAACTATAGAAAATGTATTAGTAACGAAATAATCCTTTTAGACACAAATAGATCCCGATGAAAATATAGAAAGTTGCTTACACATCATATAAATCTCTCTCTCATATAATTTATTAATGAATAATAACACATAATTATAAATATAATAACGTGTATTTTAAGTATAATAAATTCACCTGCAAATCAAAAATTTAATGCTACCCACCTGAAGCACCTTCCAATTATTGACAAAATATACAAATATATATATATACTATACATTCTTGTTATATTTTTGATGCCTTGCGCTATGCCAGCATGACATTGGCATACTAATCACCTCATTGAAATGCAAATGAGCTGCCTTATATTATGGATTTTATCTGCGGCCTAATAATTTTCCTGTTACATTTTTATCTCGCCGGATTCGCTAAATACCTGGCATAGCTTTTTGTTCTTTCCGCCAGGGTCGCACGTGCCCGTCGACCAAGGAGCCGAAAAAAACGAGAAAACATTGTTCTTTTGAGGGGCAAATTTCGTTCCCAGCAAAGCCTATCAGCCAGCAGCTGGCTGGTGAATTACTGGGGAACTCGCTAGGGTCAGTCACGGACCCCGACTCCTGCTCCCAGTCAGTACCTTCAGCAGCGTGTTAAGTTGCGAATGAACGGAGGCGAGAGTGGAGCAAAAAGTAATCAGCGAGTGGCTACAAAATAATTATTTAATTAACGGAAGTGCTTCCGCAGGACAGCGATGCAGCAATGCCCATTCATTCGTTTCACTTATCTGGAGCGGCCTGTGCCACCAGCCGGGTTATTGTTTCGGCCACGGCCCACTGTAAATAAGTCGAGTCCCTCAGCCCGGGCAGGAGCCACTTAAACGTCCGTGACGTTCAACTTTAGGCTCCTAATTTAAATTTAATTAAGTGGGATCATTCGTTTAATGGAAGCTGGCCCGGCCTGGACTTGGGCGTTAGTTTCGCCATCGTCATTATAAAGAATAAAGTTCCGAGTGCTCCTCCAAGTGCCAACCAGCAGCCCCGAGGCCACGGCTATATGAATATTAAGCGTCTGTTGACCTATTTTCTAAATGCGCTAAATAATCCCGTTCGCGCCGATGCCGAGCCTGATGATGAGTAAGCCCGTTCCCCGGGCTCTCCAGGCTCTCGATTCCCGGTTCCTCCTTCGGACTCTCTGTCCTGTGTCCCGAGCTCTGGTTTTTATGGAGCAGACTGCAACTTTTCACTCAAGTGGTTTTATGTAGATTGCCTCGGTCAATGTTTGCCTAATGAATGAATGGGCCGGGCCCAGTCGCCAGGAAAGGGTTCTCTCTCCCCGTCGCTGGGTTGTGCCGCCCCAGGGATTAGTTACTGTAACTGATATGATTAAAGAGTGGTTAAGCAGCAAAACAAACTTCAAAGGAGGGACTTTGGAACTCGGGGGATGGAGTTACAGTCGCCATTACCCTTAGATTTACTTGCTTAGAGTAGGTCAATGGTTGGGAGAATTAATATTTTGCTTGGGCAATGTCCACTGAAGTTGTGCAACTTTTTAATTTATAATGTACCAATCAAAACGAAGTCTAGATATAAACAAAAAACTAAAAAATGGAGCTTGAAATATGATTTATGATTTCTCCATCATCAGATTTGCATTTATATTTGTTATAGAAATAATTGCATAATTGTGCCATGTTTCATATGCCTTATATTTCTGTATTTTTTCTGCTATCTGCAAATAGATCGAAAAATACAATTTGTTTACAAAATCAGAGAAAAAGTAGCCAGATATCGAATTTACACACAAAAATCAAGCAGGCAGCCTGTGTCCAAAGTTATGAATATTTATCCACGGGAAATATTAATATCGATTTCCTGGAACCGAGAACCAACCGCAAAAATGTACGTGAATTAACGAGAAATAGCCGGCTGTGCGTGTGTGCGGCATACCTCAAATAAGCCGATTTAAAAACAATTTCAAAAATTAAACCATTCTTAAAGCCCACGGGGAATGCAAACGTAAAACGTCGAAACTCCACCGTCGTCGCCCCCAAATAAAACGGCGATCCCAAAAATAAAATTCCAATAAACGAGCGAGTTGGCAGGGAAAACGGCGGAAAAACAACGGGAAAAACGGCACAAAAACGCCCAAAAGGGATGTGAGTGTGTGCGAGTCGAGTCACTCAGTCAGCCCGAGCTGTGCAATTTTAAATAATTAACAATAAAAAGGCATAAAACAAAAACGTAAACAAAAATAAAGCAGCTGCAAAGGGAGGAGCAGCACAAAAGACATTTAAAATAAGCGCAAAATCAGCACAAAAACAGTCAGCGAACCGAAAGGATAACGACTGGGGGATATGCGACTGGGCGGCAAAGGTGGCTGAGGGGGCGGGGCACACTTACACACAGGGACACACGCATGCAGGAACAACAATAACGGCACAAGCTGCTGGCACAGTGACACACTGACAACGCGCAAAAACAACACCACAGCCAGGAGGCAAGCAGGCAGTCCCACTCACACCCCCACACACGCGAGAGCTCGCCGCACACCTGCATATAGACCAGGTGTACATATTTGCATACAGTTCACTGGGCACACACATCCTCGCCTGCGCGCATCCTCGGGCCCACACAAATGCAAGTCTCAGCGGAAAGTGAATGGAGCGCGACAGTTGCCAAGTCGGCCGCCATTGTGCCAGGTGCCAGTTGCCAGTTATCTTTTGCCCGTGTTACCTGTTTACCTGTTGCTACAGAGCGACAAAAAATATGGCCCAAAAATTTGTCATCAATTTGGTTTAACATTCGGTTGCGAAAATGGTTCGTATTTGTGGCAAAGCAACAAGATTTTCTTAATAAAGGAAGGGATTTTTGTGAGCGATTTTTTAAGGTACAACTTTGTAGGGATAGGTTTTTCTTGCTTAAAATTTAACTATTAATTATGATACATCAATCTATTGAATTTTACTACTAGAATAAATATAATTTTTAAAATTATCCTGATTTGTTTTATTATTGAACTCGAATCCTGCCTATACGACAGGTTTTCGAGTGTTTGAACTTAATTTGGTTTTTGGGTACATTTGAGATTCTGTAACTTCAATGAATTCAAATTAAATGAAACAAGTCCAGTTTGAAAAACAATTTATAAATTGCCATGATTTAAATTGGGAAATTATTATACTACGACGTTATTACTCTACAGTACAAATACAATAATTTAACAAACAATTTAAATACGAAGAAGAATACATAAATCAAATAAATAAATACTCATCTATAAGTATATATTATGTCAAAGTTGTTTTCAAAAGTATCTACTCATGTGTGAAGAACTTTGTTACTTTTTAATTTAATTAATTATTTGGTTTTTAAAATTGTGCATTCTGAAAGCATTTTTAACAGTAACCCTCTTAAAAGTTGGACACATCAATCAATCCGTTCCCTTTAATAAATTGTCCCGACTCAACGCTAGTATATTTTCTCTCAGTGTATATACCAGTTAGCCAGGTGCCAGAGACACGTGCAGGCCAACGCGTGCCGGGGCCAAAGGCGCCCTTGGGGGGTTTCTTGAAAGGGCGGGCTTAAAAATATATACGTATAAACACTCACTAATTTGCCCCAATAAGCAGGAAACGTTTAATTAAGAACACAAAGCTGAAAATTAAAGGGACTTACACGGACGCCATTTGCATGATGACCCCGAACACAAGACCTCCCGAAAATCTACAGATATATATACATACATACTTAGCATTATCCTTCCTTCCACTTCTAACCCGAAAATATATGCAGGCAGGACAAATTATGCAAATGCTGCGCTAAGTGCAGCAAAATGCTCGCAATGCCAGCGACGACAAGCAACAACTACAGACAGTGCACGAAATAAGCGGAATTGCGGAATTATCAGCGGCAACAAGAGGAGTCCTGTTCCGCAGGAATAGCAAGGATATAACAATAACAACAGGGCGGCGGCAGCTACAGCGGCAGCAGCAATATCAACGGGCTGCAAAATGCGCTTTGGCTTAAAGTTGAGCTGCCTTTGGCCAAGCTTTTTATTATGGCTAACATGGAGCAGCGAGGGCGGAGGACCGGGGGGAGGAGTCAGCGCACAGCCATCATTAACCGAGAAAATCCCATTAGGTGAGTAACCGTAACCGTAAGCCCAATGCATCTGACAGGAACTCGAGCAGCTCCTTGCTCCATTTTCCCTTGCCGCCTTTGTCCCGGCACTTAGTTTTATTTTATAACCGCTCAGCTGCACAAGCCCCAGCTGCAAGGAGGCTACAAACGCCCCGAATTTCCCTCAATTTTCACTATTTTCCCCCGGCTTTCCAGCACTGCGAAAGAACGCATTCAAGAAAGATTATTTCCTGGAAAACTATTGAACTTTCCTGAGTCTAAGACCTTAATACTTTGTAAAGTTGCTGAATTACTCATATTAATAAGGAAAACTATGCTTGGAACTCTGCTTTAAATTCTGGAGAGTGTATAAAAATGGGCTCTGAAATATTTCCCTTTTCAATATCGCTTTGAGTTCTCTACTTGTTGAAGTCTATGGGTTCATGGGATGCCTTAGCAAACCCTTTTCCTTTTCCTTAATTTCTTTTCTTCTGTAAACAAACTGAAACTCAAACTGCTCTTGCCATGTGGCTTCTTTGGGTCCTTAAATAAAGAAAAAAGAAAATTCACACAATTTCCAAAGCTTCGGCTAAATGAAGTTGCCACGAGTCAGTTTCTTTCCATTTTTTTATTCCTCAATTTTTCGTTGGCCACTTTGAAAACTGAAACGCCACGCTTATTAGCTTGCAGCAAACGCCACTTAAAAATTGGCTCGAATTGCCCACCACAACAACAACAACAGTAAAAGCAACAAACACAAAGTTCCCCTCAAAAAATACAAGAAAATAAAGAGAGGAAAAAATTACAAGAGCAACAACACAAATAAAATTCGAGCGCAAAAGCAATTACAAAGTTTAAAGTGCCTTTGCTTTGAACTTAATTGACAATTTCGATGGAAGAGCAGACGCAGTAGCAGCTTCCCAAAAAAGCGAGAAACGAGAACCGAAACTTTTCCCCGAGCCGAAAGCACACTAATAACAATTTTACACATCTTTGCATATTGCCTGGACCCGCCTGGACCTGAACCTGAACCCGTGTCGACCTGAAACTTGAACCGCATCCGGAGCAGGTGCCATCTTCGAGCAGGGAACCGACGAGGTGCAGTCGGCCTTTAAGTATGCGATGCTCAACCACAACCTGAACGTCTCCTCCCGGCGGTTCGAGCTGCAGGCCTACGTGGACGTGATCAATACGGCGGACGCCTTCAAGCTCTCCAGATTGAGTGAGTATTTGCAGCTGAATGGTTATTAAAACATTTCTTAGTTTATAGGTAACAAAACCCAGATTCTAGATTTGGAATTCATTCTCATTCTCATTCTCATTCAATGCCGAGATGCACTTGGCCTCCCATTAAGAGCATAAAAACTCCACAGAATGCCTCGTTACGCAGGACAATCTTTTAATTATTTGCATTTTTGCAAGTCTTCCATTATATTTAGTTATCTTTCCACTTGAATTTTGATTTTATGGCAATAGATTGGATAGATTGAATTGATGGTTTACCTTATCGTTTCTACCTTTTAAACCCTTTAATTAATAATAAAAATGTAATGAAATTCAAAACTACAAGAATATTTTCCGAAGTCTCCCTAAAGTTATTCCTTTTACCAATTCTCTTCTTTCCCTGCAGTTTGCAATCAGTTCTCACGCGGCGTATACTCGATGCTGGGCGCTGTTTCTCCCGACTCCTTTGATACCCTGCACTCCTACTCGAACACCTTCCAGATGCCCTTCGTGACGCCCTGGTTCCCCGAAAAGGTGAGCGCATTAAGACATTAATAAATATTAAAGCGAGACCGAGTGCCAAGGTCGTTTTCCTATTTAAATATGAAATATTAATCATACGCACTGTTGGCTCTCAAAATAAATTGCTAACCTTGAAAAGCACACCAACAAAGAGCAAAGTGAAATGAAAAAACCAAGGCACACCCACTAACACAGCTGTCGGTCGAGTGTGGCGAATATTTATGAGCCGCCCAGGTATAAATCATTATAAATACTAGTGAGCTGGGACCGTAGACCGTAGACCGTAGGCCACTTGTTCCTAATGATGTCCTGCCCCGACCGCCGGGTGCGTGCGCTTTAAAAATTTATAACACACTTTTGGCCTCGTTTAGGCCGGGCCGCCTATAAATCAGCCAGGCAAATGCCCGAAACGAGCCCCAGAACAGGGCCCAACAACAATGAGCACTCAATAATGATTCATGTTTACTAACTCGCCATGTCCTTGCTCTCTTTCTCTCCCCTTCTCCTTCCCCTAATGCCGGCTGCTTTCCATAATTTTCGCGTTTTAGGTGCTTACGCCATCGTCTGGCTTCCTCGACTTCGCCCTCAGCATGCGCCCGGATTATCATCAGGCCATCATTGATACAATACAATTTTATGGCTGGCGCAAAATAATTTATCTCTACGATTCCCACGATGGTGAGTACGACCAGCATGCATACTAATATATGGACGTGGCCGGGGCTTAGCCTAGCCAAGGACTCTGGCGTCCTGTGGGAGAGGCGGCGAGGATGCGGAATCGAAAGGAGCAGAGTCAATAAGCATTTTTCCGCTTCGCTTTCGCTTCTCGCAACCTCATCTATGCAAACTATTGTGAAAGCATCTCAATATTATGAGTGCACTGGGGGAAAAGGATACTGAATTTAGGATAGAAATCAATATTTTAAAATAGAAATATTGTGTATAAAACAAAGTCAAACAGCTAAGTAAGTAAAGCAAATCTTAGCAAACCGAAACTAGACATCAGACTATTCTTTATCCATAACCTAAATTTAAAGACTTTAATCTACTTAACAACCTAATCTTTATAAGAATGACTAATTTTTAAATACTTCTGAGTAAGAGAAAAACTAGTTCTTCACTTTTCTCTGCAACTGTTTTGCCTCATAACATAATTTTCTAACGAACTTAAAATCTAATTAAATAATCTAGAAACTCTTCTAAGCCCAAATAATTTCCCCCCAGTGTACGTGTGAGCCCCCCTTCCACTGCAGCGTAAATTTGCTTTGTTATAAGTTTCTGCAAGCATTTTCCATTTACCCCACACTGCATAAATAAAGTTTAATGACACAGCCGTCTGCAGTGAGTTTTCTACGCTTTCCCCTTTGCGCGCTGACATTTTATGCCATTGGCAGTGGGACAATTGGTTTATGTGGCCACCAACGGACTGAAGGATAAATGGCGGGGATGACGGAGAGACTGGTAGACGGACAGACAGACGGGTGGATGGACGGACAAGGTCTAGTGTCTGGCCCTGCATTATTATTATTAATGAATGCCACGTGAAAATCTCTTTGCGGTGGCCAACGGCACTCAATCAATGCGAGGCAGGTTCGGTTCATGAACCCCTCTCGGGTGCTTGTGTTTAATCCCCCTTCAGCCTCCCCTCATATATGGGATATATCTGTTTTAAGCAATGAAACACTCAATCAATTCGGGGAAAACTAATAAGGCTGCGGCCTCTTGCTGGCAGCCTAATGGCCACACGCAAATCAATTTCGATTTGCCAAATATGGCGAGAGTCATTGCCAGATATTGCCAATTAATAGATATGGCCAGTGAATTTGCTTTCTCAAAATTGCCAGGCAGTTTTTCATTTTTCTCCCAAGCCCACTTTCGCCGGGGCTTGGTTTATGGCCATGTTTACAAGCCAACTTCTGGCACGTAGCGCCCACGCCTTCGCCTTTGCCTTTGCCAGTTAACGGCCTTTGTTTTGGCAGGGACTCGGACTCGGCAACTGTTTTGTCGTGGAATGGCTTCCTCTTTTGTTTATTCGAAGCGCCAACGAGTTTATTACAAAGAAATAGGAAAAACATTTTGGCCCAGAAAACGAAACAAAAAAAACACATACAGAGTCCTGAAAAAGGAGCAAAAAATAACTATTTATGGGCAATGGCCGGCTTCAGATACGATTTTTCGAGTGGCGTGTAGAACAATCACAACAGAAATAACAAAAACAACAAACAATATTTCGTTATGGGTTCCCCTCCTCCTGCCCGCAGATCCTGCCAGATCCTGGGAATCTAATTCATGCGGAGTGGGCCAGCGGCTTATAAGTTTATTCCCGCTTCTATTTACGACTTGGCCGAGAAATTGGCTTACACACATTTTCCCCTTAGCCGTGAAATTATTGTATTTGGCCGAGAACGAGAATTCCGCTACGTGCCAGCCCCCCGGCAATGCTACATTATATTATATTTATACACTCTACCACGAGTGTATGGAGTGTGTGTGTGTTCAGCGAGTGTGCGAGATTGTTCACTAAAAAACACTTGTGCCGCCGGCGGCTATTGGATTTTCGAGACGCGAGAGAAATACGGGCGGGGCCATCCACAGGTCATCAAAGAAGAATCCGAGCTTAGGATTTTCAGCTAAAGTTTTTGAGCATTACCAATATGTATATAAATATATACGGGATGTTGGTACTTAAACCTTAAAGGGCACGGACTTACCACACCTTATTGATAGATAGAATCTCGAAAATCTCAGCTCTTCCAGTTAGCCTTAAAGTATCTAGAATCAAGAAAAGGTGATATTTTAGGGGAAAATACATCTTACATTTGACTCTCTAAGGATGTAATTTTTGAAACAGAAACTCACCTCCTTCATGAAGTAATAATTATATTGAAGATTATATTCTCCCTCCCACTTCTACAATTGAAATTACAAAGGCAACTCACCAAAGTGAAGCAAACCGAGTTGAAATAACTTCATTGACGGTTCACATGGGGGCCAGCAGCTTGACATGGTAACTGCTCGGAGCAGCTGTCCCGCTTCCAGTCATCGCCGATGGAGAGTGACTCCGGCTCCCGGTCCGTTGCCAGCCATGTCAAATGAGCCGTATAAGCAAATTTCCCTCAGACAACCAATGCCAATGAATTGCAAAGTATTTGCACGTACGAGACACGGGAACAAATGACATGTACATGCAAAAGTGACAGGTGGCGATGCCAAGTTGGTCGATTTTCAGCTAGACTTTGGAAAAACATGGGGTGCAAAAAAGGTGTACTTGAATATTAGTTGGAAAACACAAATAGAAATAGAGTTTCTTAGATTTTTCAATGATTTTTCCATCAATGAAGCCAAACATTTACCATAAAACAAACAGAATAAATACTGTAAATAATATTTTTGAATTGAAATGATTATTAGGAAGTCTTTAGAAGCATATTTATATATTTTTGCTTAAATAAATATATGACTTACTGTATATATATCCTCTAATGAGTTCAGTGTAATTCAAGACGATTTTCCTAAATAGTAAACCCGTTTACCATAACCCCAAGGCAACCCCAGGTTGCCATCGATATTTTAGCCTGAAAAGACCTACAATCAACAGTCTGCAATGAAAGTAAATGTCTTACTCACACGTATGTACAGATATTCAGATATATACACACATCCCGTATATGTGGACCATGTGTGTCCTCCTGGCAGCTGCCGAAAATAAAGAAGAAATCTGAAGAATAAAGAAGAAAAAGCGGCCCTGCCCATTGCCGTGTTAACAGCACATTGACTTGCCGTGAAATGAAATTTATTACGGGGGCCGGGGTGAGAGAAAAGGAATAAACATTCCAGGCCGGAGACACAGATACGAGGAGACAGATACGCAGATACACAGATACAGCGGCAGCTGCGGCTACGTGGGATGCGTGAGGTCCTTTAAGAACGTGTGAAAATCTGCTTGCTCATGCTGCAATGAATACGTCAGCAGTTCACTCGAGTGACCGAAAATGCCAGCAGTCCCCCCTACACAGAGAGAATCGTTTATTAAAGACTCCAAGGCACAGGCACCGGCATTCGGCATTAAGGACAAAACCCACCGCCGGCTAATCAATGCGACCCAAGCTTCCTAACTGCAGAATTATGCAAATGGTTTTGTGTATAGATGAAAGACTTGATTGTCTCTGGCCCCGATCACGGAATCGACCCGAAACCCATCCTAAATCGAGACAATCAAATATGTATCGATATGAGTGCTTTGTGTGGGCATAAAAATCTGAAGCGAATCTGGGATAGAGTGAGCATCATGAATAATAAGCGAGCGCTGATTGTTGCCGCCGTGGTAGACGGGAGCGAGTGTTACATAATTTAAATCACAGAAGAATTTGCATAAACTGCGTCAAATGGCAGCGCAAATTGCGTTAAGACACCGACCGAGTCCTTGGCCCGCTCGCGCCCCTCCGCTCCTCCGATGATGTTCCGGCTGGCTGCCATTAATTTAACCATTATGGGGTTTACTGCGCTTTCACTTTCATGTTATTTGATACTTTTAATGCCGTCGCCCCGCAGCCGAGGCCATTGGAAACATATGCGCAAAGCCTTTGAGCTTGTCAGCATAATTCTCCGAGTTGGCAGTAACCGAGCGAGGACGTCGAGGCAGTTTGTAAGTAATTAAAGCGGCAAAGTTTTTGATAGCACAACAGGCAGCAAGCAGGACGAGCAGGCAAAAAACCATAACAAGCTGCCAAATTGGGGCGGGGCCCTCGCAGGCGTCTCTCGTGTATCCTAATTACACGGCCAGTAAGTCAAGTCGAGCCCACGACCGGCTGCATAAATTATGGAATATTTTTGGATTTGCATTCGAATCGGGAAATGAAAACCAGCCGCGGCAACAGGACAGGGATTTCCCATTTCCCAACTCCCGGAAGCCCTTGGAGAGAGAGAGAAAGTTTCTTCATAATAATTACATTTGTTTATCTGCTATTCAAACACCGCTCGGCCACGTCAACTTTCTCCATAAAATATGTTGGGAAATGTCTTACTTGCTGGCCATGTGCGGTGCCTGATGTGCTGTGTCCACAACCCGTATCCGTATCCCTTTAGTCAACTGCAGAGAGAGAAAAGTCTGGAATTTCAGAATTTAAGTTTCCTTAAAAAAGTTTATTTGGCCTTAAGAAATATTTAATTCAAACTCTTGAACCTTATTGATTATATTCATTAGTTTATTTTGCTAATTAGTTTTGTTACAGCTCCCATCGCTTTCTCTCAGTGCTGTGGTATCTGTGTATCTTTGCATCTATTTATGCATATGTTGGTGTTTGTGATCTGGTGTCGCTACCGAAGGCAGGAAAACTTCATTTCCGCAAAACTAACTTTTGTTTAACATAACAAATTGTCTTGTTTACTTTTCGCATCTAAAGTGAAAGTTCTGTGCTAGATCTAAGGGTTGGCAGTGCCGTGTTTTGTGGGCGTGGCTGTTGCTGTGACACATTTACATATGGCCAGGAACCGGAGAACTTCCGGTATAATGGCCAGATTGAGTGACTGCTATCTTTTCCCATTCAATTCGAAATCGCTTTGCTATTTCAAGTTTCGAGCTCGAAACAAATTAAATTTTCTGTAACAAGGGCAAAGAAAAAATAAATATAATTGTGAATTAAATTCGTTACATAAACGAAAACGAAAGAGCCCCGGCCGCATCTCGAAATGAAACAATAAAAATCAGCGGAAATGCTCAAAATCCACAGATAGAGAGATACGAGGGGGATTCCCATTCGGATTCTGCCAATTTCAAGCCATAAAGTCGGCAAAGGGGACGGCGGGGGCCGCGGGTTCATGTGGGGTGAGCCGCAAAATGTTTTGATATCAAAAATGAAATAAAACAAAATCCTCGGCCGCAACAGCATGCTCTTCAATTACACTTTCGATTTTCCGACTCACACACGCACACTCGCACACACACCCCAAATCCGAGCGGCAAATCGCAAATCGAAAAAGAGAAAAAAACCAAAAATCAAATCCAAACACAAGCCAAGCGAATGGAAGCCGAAACAGAGGGGGAATCCAGAGGAAGTGCCAGCAAATGAAATTGTATAAAAGGCAAGGCAGAAAATTTATTGCACAACGAGCAGAGCTCACAAAAAATGGCCGCTCACTCGTCCACACGGACGCACGCACACTCTAACACAGAGTCCTGCGAAAAGGCGTCTTTGTATTATTCGGGACAATTGATACCCAAAAAATAAAGATTCTAATTCACACAGCTGGGGGATTACTGGGACTTCAAAGTGTTTGACTTTGGCTCAATTCAAAGAGAGCTCCAATCAATAATTTAGTCTTGAGTCTGAAAGGACTAAAAGTCAGAGAGGACATCGAATGCTTGTATTATTTATTATTTATTTAATTTATGCTTTATCATTTCCTTGGACTTAAAGCATATTTAGCATAGGCAATTCAATGAAAATACATCTTATCGGGTTCACAATTTTACTCTGACCTGAACAAAAGTTTAAACAGAATAGAAAGTACTTTATTTCTATTAGCTATACTGTTTAATCTTTTGTTGTTAGTTGCTGTTATTTGAATCCTTTAAATTTAGGGGAAATATAGAAACTGAAACCCCATCGCATACACCCCCACATACCCTGCAAGACATCCATCTATATATATAGTATGTAGCCCCACATAGTGCAAATCAAAGCAACAACAAATTGGAAATGTATTGAGTACGCTGCTCCGCCCGTGCGTAGCTGGGGGCGTGGCAATGGCCATGGAAGTGGTATAGCAACAACAATGTCTAAATCAAAATCCAGCAGAAGCCAGAAGCAAAAAGCAAATCCCATTTTATCCGCAAACATAAATTGAAGGCGCATTGAAGTTGCACCGCCATGTCTCATGCGACATCCACCGAGAGCCAGTTGAGATTTTTCCAGCCATCCTTGCTGGCTTTTCCTTTGGTTATCCCCAGCACTTAGAGAAAAAATGTATGAATAAATAAATAAACTATAATTCATAATTGATATGTCAAATGTGCACGTAATATTGTTCTAAGTTTTATGACTTGTTTGCTCTAAAATACAATATTTTATCAAGCTTTGTGGAATAAAAAGGACATATACTGTCGAGACAACTTAAGTATCCTTATTTAAGCAGGACATTTCTCTCAGTGACAGCTTTCCGCAGCTCCTTCATTTTCCTTCGCCTTTCTTTGTTTGCTGCGTAGCTGTAATACAAATCATCTGTCCGTCCGTCTCCTGGGCTGTCTGTTTGTACGTATTCCCTGTCCCGGGCGCATTGAATCGTTGAGTTTTGACTCGTAAAGTTGAGGCAAGTCCTCCGGGACGAAGGATGCGAAAGAAAGCTAAAAAAACCGTGTAAGAGGGGCCGAGAGAGCCAGGGGCCCAGCGCTCGGTTTAAGTGCGAATGAAAGCAGTTAGTTGCAGCCATAACTCAATAAGCACAAATGCAAATTGCGCTGGCAGAGAATTCTCGGAGCGCAGCAGGCCCATGATAATTCCGTACTCCGAAAGGATAACGACGGCCCTGCCAAGTGGTCCAAAACTTGGCCTTGCCTCGGGACACTGGCTTGCCTGGCCAACACATGCGGCAGTTGGCCTAAATACTAGGGCCCATCGCCACCCACCCGGGAGTATCTGCTAGATACGCAGTGGCATGTACGCATCCTTGTATCCGTTTTCGGTAAATTTCAAATTGAAACTGATTTTGCTCCTTTGGCTTTTGTTTGTGCGGGGAAATGGGCGGGGAAAGGGAGGCAGTATGTGGCCTATTTTCAGACAAAGCAAATGTCAAGGCGCAGGCGACAAAGAAAACTGGAAAATTCGAAAGGCAGGTTCTTGGGGTTTTAAATTTGAAATGTGGAAATATTTCAGAAATATAAAAACTTTATGTTAAAGGTGTTTAGAAATTGAACAATAAAGCCCACAAAATTATAGAACTTAATTAAGTTATTTGCTGATTTATAGAATTCCTTTCGCTTAGAGTTTAATATCATTCTCAATGTCTTAAAGTCTCTTCTATATTTAAAAGCATTTAATAAACAGAAACCATATTCGCCTTACACTTATTTTTAAGGCTTTTCATGGGCTTTTCTATTTCCATTCCTATTTTTGGCCAGAAACAACGAATGTGGGCGGCCTGTGTACACTTGAAAAGCGCATAAAAATTGCCGCAGGACACTCTTGCGACTCTTAACAACGTGTTGGGGAAATTCCCTGGAAAATCGAGATGAGCTTCTCTGATTGCATCAGCTGATTAGCAGCGTGTTCAATCGAATAAGGCGATTATAGAACCCGTACTTCTGAAATATTATTCAATTACCTTCAGTCGAGCTTTGTGCATAAGCAGATTTAGGCGTGAATTCGATTTTTGGTCGGGTGGATGGGGCGCAACCCCTTAGCTCGCCCCCGCTTGACCTTCCACCCAGAAGACCACCCTCTTCCCCCGGTTTCCTGTACGCCGCTGCAAATGCTCGTCTTGTTGATAAGGGATTGGGATTGGGGGGCCCAAGGGCCCGGGGCTTATTCCTTTTCAGTGGCTAACGACTCGCAAAACTGTTGATGGCTGTAATTTGTGTGGCCCTGCTAATGCAACCCCACGCAGCATACGTACGCACTTATGTATGTATGTGGGCCACCGACCCCTTCTTCGCTCGAGAATGTGTGTAAACTCAGTTAATTAACAGGATCACACTCTTTGCATCCCCTGCCCACAGGTCTGCTGCGCCTACAGCAAATATACCAGGGCCTGAAGCCCGGCAACGAGTCCTTCCAAGTGGAGCTGGTCAAGCGCATCTCGAACGTGAGCATGGCCATCGAGTTCCTGCACACTCTGGAGCAGATCGGCCGCTTCGAGAGCAAGCACATCGTCCTGGACTGCCCCACGGAGATGGCCAAGCAAATACTCATCCAGCATGTGCGCGACCTGCGCCTGGGCCGCCGCACCTATCACTATTTGCTGAGTGGTCTGGTAAGTGTCGCTCTCCAGCATGCCCCCTCAATCATGGCCTAAACCAGACCGTAACCGAAACCCACCATTGGCAAACGAAGTCGGGAACCAAATCTGACACTATTTTCCTATTCAATGCGAGGGACAGTGGTGTGTGAACTTCAAGTTGAAAACTAAAAAAATAAAAACAAAGAATAAAATATTATTTATTTGAACTTTATTATAACCATGATTGCCTATGTTTATGCTTTGAAATTTAATTTTTATATATTCTAAAACTGCTTACCTTTCCATGTCTGCTATTTACTTGTTTTAGTACCACGAAATAACATAATTTCAGTTTATGTAATATATTTCAATATAATTTAGCCCAGCCTGATTTCCCACATCTTCCTCCACTGTTCCTGCCCGATTCAAATGTCCAACCAATTTCAATTCCATTGTCCGCCGTTTCAGGTCATGGACGATCGCTGGGAGAGCGAGATAATCGAATTTGGTGCCATTAACATCACGGGCTTTCGCATCGTGGACACGAACCGGCGGCTGGTGCGCGAGTTCTACGACAGCTGGAAGCGGCTGGACCCTCAGATGAGTGTGGGCGCTGGCCGTGAATCGATTTCGGTGAGTAGTGGCCCCCAAAACGAGGCCATCGCTTGTAGCAGCGGCAGGGCTGGTCTTGGGCCACTCGTTTGGCAGTTAAATATTTGCGGGGATTTAATGTTGACCGGAGGGAAGGAGGCAGGACACGAGACACGGGACTCTGAGCACAGCACATTCTGTAGCATAGTTTGCGGCGCTTTGTCGCTGCTCAGCCCTCTGTTTGCACTAGTGTTTGTGCCTGTGCCCGTGTTTGTGTTGCGTGTAGTCAAATACTCGTGCTCTTATTCCACTTCCACTCTAGTATTCGCATCCGTACATCCAGTGTACTATGGTATTCCTGCGACGGATTTCAGATTTCACTTTTAGCGAGCAGCGAGGGCAGAGGGACAGATAGCCATCGCACAACTTGCAGTCAAAGGCACATGTGTCCTTGCTGCTGCTGCTGCTGCTGCTGTTGCTCGGTTGTCCTTGTCAATGGGGCAGGGACTCAGACGTGTACACTAACCAGAAAAAACTGATGTTAGTTCTAGAGAACTTGTCAAGGATGGCCAGCTTAATAAGTAAATAGGTTTTGTGGGGAAGAATTAAATATAAATGATACACTTTTTTAATTGCTTTGTATTATTAACAGCTCTTTTAGATATTTATTTTAGTCCCATTTGGTTTCGACTTTTGGTTTAATAAATGTTTAGTGTATTTTAATTGTTCTTTTAATTTTAGACCGACATTTTAGGATAGATATATTTATCGGTTATTATAATCGTTTTTTGTTATAGTAATAGTTTAAGGACACTTCAAGTTAGAGGTCTGGTAAGACACATTTTTGTATTCTTATACTTACTGAATTATCGGATATTTGAAATCGATTTATTGCATGTTATCGTGACTTTTTTTTCGAGTGCACTTAAAGGCAGCCCTACGACAGCATCAAGTTTGGTTTAGTTTGCGTTTGCTGGCTGTTTATATTTGTATTTCCTTGGCATTATCCTTGTTGACAAAGATTTCACTTTGTGGCGCTTAAACGTTAGTTGAATTCAGCTGCAGGCCAGTCCAGTCTCTCTCCGGTCCGGTTCTGTCCCGTTCTGTTTAGTCCAATGTCCAGTGTCCTTGGTCCTTGGTCCTTGGACCGTTGTCCGTTCTATTCGGTCCGTTCCGGTCTAGATCCTGGACCGTTGCTGCTCTCTTTACCAGCGCTTGTTTGTTTGTTTGACTTGCGTGTGTGTGGGTTTGGGGAAATTCACATTAAAGTCTTTGTGTGGCATTCTGTTTCGCTCATTTCGTGTTTGCCCAACAACTGGCGGCAGTAGGCCAGTTTAAGGACTCGTTCAGCCGGCGGTTAAATATTAAATCAAAGCTTAGCCACTCCTTTGTGCGCGTTAATGTGCGACATGTTCCCGGAATCGAGTCCCGGCGGGGCTCAGAGCTAGCTTAGAGGTTAACCCCCTCATCAGTCCCGCCACCTGACCAGCGCAGGATAAAGGACGAAAAAGCCCTGCCCCCGGAGGGCAATGGCTGGCAAAATTGTGAATAACAGCGTGTAATGCACTCATTAAATGCCAGCAAGTAACCACCTCACCAGCGGCGAATCCGTGGGGGGTTTATTGATCCACATCCAGAATCCTTATACCTTTATATATGATTTATAGAGAGGCTCAACTTTAGGAAAATAATAATGGGAATACAGAACACTTTAAGCAAAATAAAATACTCAAATGATAAATATTATAACCAAAATTAAATTTACAAAAACACCTTAAAGTTTTACTGAAAATTCCTTTCTTTTTCAGGCCCAGGCGGCGCTCATGTACGACGCGGTCTTCGTCCTGGTGGAGGCCTTCAACAAAATCCTGCGCAAGAAGCCCGACCAGTTCCGGAACAATGTCCAGCGCCGCAGCCAGACGCTGATGGTGGCCCAGGCGGCCGCCTCGACCTCCATGGATGGCTATAACTACACCGGCGGTGGCTCAAATGGTGCAGGTGGCGGTGGGGGCGGCGGCGGTGGTTATGCCGGCAACGATTCCGGCGGTTCGTCGCGGGCACTGGACTGTAACACGGCCAAGGGTTGGGTGAATGCCTGGGAGCACGGCGATAAAATATCGCGTTATTTGAGAAAGGTGAGTTTAGAGAGCACCGAGGGCACTCATGTTCCGCGTGTATCGCGATGATGATGAGGTGGACACAGTGTAGCGACATCGGTGGTGACATCGATACACCTGCCAGGCAGGCAGCCAGGCAGGCATCCTGGCAGCCATCCAGCCGGGCAAACTGACAAAGCAATTAAGCACACCCCACACACAGACAGTTCCTGTTTTATCACCCACTCCGGATCCGTATCTGTGTAGCCTCTGTAACCCTCTGCTTGGTATCTTCCATCCTCCTCTCCGCAGGTGGAAATCGAGGGCCTAACCGGGGACATCAAATTCAACGACGACGGCAGACGCGTCAATTACACGCTGCACGTCGTCGAGATGACAGTAAACAGCGCCATGGTATGTGTTTTCCAGGATCCCAGTACCCATCATCCCGCTTTCCCTAGTACCCATCATCCCTCTTTCCCCAGCTCCCAGTTACCAGTTCTCAGCTCTGTTAGTGTTTTGTGTAATGGTCCGGACAGCATTAAGCCAGTTGGCAAAAAAGTTAAAGCACAATGAAAGTTTCTGGCACTTTTTGAAGCAGTTTCAGGTAGTTTTTTTGGATAGAAACAGTTCAGTTTAATTCGTTCAAAGAGCTCAAGGCTGAGGAGTATAAACAAGCAATTTAAACAGACAACAATTAATTAGTTTTAGTTTAAACAAAAAAAATTATATGAATTGTTAAATTTTATTCTAATAACTTAAGTCCCAGAGATCACTTTAATTTATTTTACTAAACAAACATAGAGTTATCCTATTTATAAACTAGGTTAGTCTAAGTCCTCATCCATCCCAAACTCTTGTGGGCTTGTAAAAACCCTCTAAGCCGAGGCAAATTAAATTGGCCCAGCTGTCCGGACTTTGAATAGCAAATAATGCGGACTTAGGCAAATATCGATTTGGCTCGCTCTCCTTTTGGGAGCAAGGTGTCGATGGCTGCATTATTTATGGCCTGCCCAGAGCTCCTCAGTAATTTGTAATCTTTTGGGGGCTTCTCTTTTTCTCCGACCTCGCAGGTCAAGGTGGCAGAGTGGAATGACGACGCCGGACTGCAGCCCCTAAATGCCAAGTATGTCCGCCTGCGTCCACATGTGGAGTTCGAGAAGAACCGGACGTATGTAGTGACCACTGTGCTGGAGGAACCCTACATTATGCTCAAGAAGGCAACGCACGGGGAGAAGCTGCTGGGCAACGAACGCTTTGAGGGATACTGCAAGGACCTCGCCGACCTGGTGGCCAAGGAGCTGGGCATTAACTGTGAGTGAATGCGAGATGCCCCAAGTGCTGCTTAATCGAACGGAAAAGTCACCGATTCGGAGCACTTGGAGAAATATTAGCTTCCAACTTGATTGAGTATTTTATAAGTTTGGAACTAAATAAGCTTTAAAAGGAAGATCTTCTTTCTTTGGCTCTAATTCATTCTTTAATTACTCCCTAATTTTCTTATATATTTAATCAACATTAAGTACTATTTCTCCCCGTGTGTCAATTGCAGATGAACTGCGCTTGGTCAAGGATGGCAATTACGGCTCCGAGAAGTCAACAGCCCACGGCGGCTGGGATGGCATGGTGGGGGAGCTGGTGCGCAAGGTGAGTCCGCTGTCCGGAGTATCCGTCCCTCTCCTAGCCCCTGAACCCTACTGAACCCGAAACTCCTTCGCCTGCAGGAAGCGGATATTGCGATTGCCGCCATGACGATTACCGCCGAACGCGAACGTGTCATCGACTTCAGCAAGCCGTTCATGTCGCTGGGCATCTCCATCATGATTAAGAAGCCAGTGAAGCAGACGCCCGGCGTGTTCAGCTTCATGAATCCTTTATCACAGGAAATTTGGGTGCGTATATGTGTGTGTGTGTGTGTGTATTAAGCGGGGGAACAGGATAAGGCTAGGACCCCGGGCTTCTCGGGGATTCCCCTTTACCTTTGGCCACCTGTCTGCACTTTGCTTCATTGGCGCTCAGCGAAGCGAGGCTGCAGCGCGAGATCCTGGAATATTCTCCCTCCACTGCCAAGACATTTTAATCAAGTCGCAGCCGGGACTTTTGATATTGCCAGCCGGCACTTGGCATCGCCTCCAAATTTCTAATTATTTCCCGTCACAAACTGTCTCGGACCGCGACTAGGAACACACACAGCGAGCGCAATGTGTTTATTTTCACTTTGGTAACGAGTCAAAATGTTGCTAAAATTGCGCTGCATACAAATGAGTAAAGTTTTTAAACAATTTCTTCATTTCTGTTTCTTTTTTTCGCTCCATTTTTATTATATTTCTGGGCGGCGGCTCTTCTCCTCTTTTTTTACCCGCTTCTCAGGCAAAAGTTTGCGGCAAAGTTTCGACTTGTATATTTATTTCTTCTGGTTTCGGCTTCAACTTGGCACCACGTAAGCTCCCAAAGTTTAATAGAGTAAACGACAAAGTTTTTGTGCTTTTGCCACTGTTTGCCTTTTTTCACATTACTCGCATAAACAGCACTGGAGTGCGGGAGTTTTCCCGAAAACGGCGGCGACGGCACCGGCCGCCTCCCCCAAATTACGTGGCCGTCAAGTTTTAAATTTTACGCTAGTCTCAGCGTCCGAAGTTTGGCGCTCGAGACTTGTTTAAATAATGGCAACCCATCAAATGTGTATGAGCGTTTAGTTGATGTTTATGTTGCACCAGGGTAGCCGTAACCCCTTTCCCCCTGATGTATATAGTTACTCGCAGTGGGGGTATACGGGTAGACAATTAAACAAATTAGATGGGTCCCAAAACAGACACAGGCAGAGCCGGGCTGAGGGCCGGGCTGAGGGCCGGGCTAATGCGCTGTAAATGCGCAAAATTATGACGACACTGGCTGTTAAATTTACGCACAATAAAAAATTCATAAAAAAGGGGCACAGGACTCAAATCCGAATCTCGAAAGTCAAAGAGTGTTGACGACAGCGCGACAAACGCGAAATTAAATGCTAATAAAAGTCGGCGAACAGCGCGCCAAAGTGAAAGCTAATGCGTAATTTGACATGAGCTAAAAAATTACAAATGCAAATTAGTTTCCAGGGGTCGGGCGAGTCCTTCCCAGGCTGCCAAGGCCTCCTCCAAGGGGTTGGGCCGGAGGGAAAGTGTGCGGGGCAAAGGGCGATGGCAAAAGCCAAGGCGCAAAGTTAACAAGCTAATAAAAAAGTCTTTTACAAAAAATTTATCATAAATTAAATGAAGCATTTTAGCTGCACCCACACACAGCAGCACACACACGCACACACCCGCTGAACACAAGCTGAAAAGCAGCAACAAAGCAGGACAATCCTACTTAGGAGCGAGCGAGTGTGTGGCGAAGCCATTCAGGCATATGAAAGCAGTGGCGACAAGGACACACCTTTCCTTTCCTTTAGACACGCCGGCGAGCACAAAGACGCGTTTCATAGCAGCCATTCAGGTGCTGACAGCTCCGGAGCCACACACACCCAGGCAGTCTGACACTCTGCAAAAAATCATAACTTGAAATATAATTTAAATATCTCTACTTTCTTCAAATAACAACCTAAAAGCTTGCTGCTTGAAATGTTTGATGACTCCTTTGTATCACAAAAAGTGTGCCCAAGCCAGCTTAGCACTCGCGCAGTGTGACCCTGCTCATGCAAGAACTATAAATAGCTCTAAATTATAAGCATCAGTTATGTTAATTTGCTCAAAATTAAGTCAAAATTAGTTTTGTGATGATAGAAAACATTTTAAGGCGAAATTAATTGAATCTTCATTTCGCTGATTAAAATTTTTAATTTTTTTCCTGTGCAACAGAAACAGTGGCAACGGTTGCCAGACGACAGCCGCACAGCTGCTGCTGCTCCTGTCGATGTCCTTGGATGCCATTGTCTTGCCCTTAGCTCCCCGTGCCCTCGCTCCATTAGGTTAATGTTTCGTTATTCTCTAGGAAGCCCCGGCCGCTTCCGCTTCAATTAGTTAAGAAAAAATTAATGAAAAAAGCAGCAAGGGCGGGAAATTCACAGTGGCTGCTGCTGCTGCTGCTGGCGGTGGCACAGGTGCCAGGCGGCATCCTTGTTGCCTGTCACGACCGTCTCATGTTTACTCACTCCTCTCCTCTCACCTCTCTTTCGCCCGCCAACAGGTGAGCGTCATCTTCAGCTACATCGGCGTGAGCATTGTGCTGTTCTTTGTGTCGCGCTTCTCACCACATGAATGGCGGCTCGTGCAACAGCCGCCGCAGCAATCACAATCGCCAGGTAAGTGCGCGTACCTGTTCACCCCACCCACCTGTTATTGCCTAGAGCCAGCCATGACCCAACCACGAGGTCCTGGCTGGCAGCTTAAATATTGTATATATTTAAATAATGTATTAAATTAAACGCTTCTGATGGGGTCCATAATGAAATAGGAACGTTTTAATGACTTTTCGCATTATCACTTTAAATTGTAAAGAATAAAATAGTTGTATAAACAAACTTAAAGTATATGAATATTGGTAAGGCTTTGACAAAGTAAAATTTCTTTGTAAAAGGAATGTTATTTTAAACTTAAAAGATATGCAATAAGACTTTAAAAAAAGGGTTCGCATTTTTATAAAATGAATACTGAGAATTATAAGCAAAGACGATTGGTTTTTAGGTATGTATAGGTTACCCAATTTGGATTAAAATTAACTTTTTAATAAAAAATAAAATTATATATTAAACCATTTAAGAAAGATCTACGATTTTAAATCACCACTAAACATGCCTTAAGTAAACTATTTTGAAATAATGTCCGCTTAATATCAGCCATGCTTCTTTTAAACAACTTTAATTAAGTTATTAGACCTTATTTAATATAAGAAATTCCCAGTTTTTTCTCAGTGCAGTCCTTCTAAAAATCCATGCGTTATGTATAAAATAAAGGATGAAGCGGAATGCCCGAAAATCTCTTAATTGTATGCATCTGCTACAACTTTTGACTTGTTTTGCATTCGATTTCATTTGATTTCCATGGAAATTCTATTATTTCAATTCAATTTTCCGTCGCTGCTACTGCTCCAGCTCTGTTGTTATTGTCGGAATTGTGATGACAATCAGAGCGGGGCGTCGCATATGAACTGGCAGTTCGCAAGGACGGGTGAGAGCGCTGTGGAGTGGCTGTTCATAACAATCTATTGACATCCTGCAAAACATCCTTAATGTAATTTTAGCGGAAAGTAAACAAAATTGTGTATGCAGGCGGCGTTTACAGACAGTGTAAAAACGGAGATAGACAAACAGAGACGCTGCCAGTGAGCGATGGGGTGCTAGAGGGGGCAGAGTGCGAAATGAAACCTGGCATAGAGAGTGCAGGGCAAAAATCGAAAGGACCTGCCAGGTCCTCGACAGAGTCAGAATCAGCATCCGCATCAGCATCACGGCAGCAGTAGCTCTCCGTGTGGAATAGAGGAGCTGGGTCGGCCGGTGGGTCGGTCGCAGGAGCAGCAATGTCATCACATCACATCTCCGACCGGCAGTCAATGGCTTTGCAATTGAAGCAAATGGGGAACAGAGACTTGGCTATGGGTTTGATTGCATATCAATTAGAGCAGGCGCAAAAAGCCAAGCCAAGCGAAATGATTGAAACTTGGACAGTCGACATGGGCACGTACCGACAACTCACTGCAGACCCTGTTTTCTAGGGACACAGAGGGAAATTATGGGGCCTAAGGTGATGGAATAAATTATATTAAGGGGGTGTTTCCTTTCCTAAATTCAGACATTAAAGATGTAAAAAATATTTAAAAATTATTTGGGAATTTTAAACATATTCGTTTATGAATCCATAAAATCCATATGCCAAAATGCATTATTTGGTTTATTTAAAATTGGAACAAAACCAATTAAATGAACCGCAAAATAGGTTACTGTGAACGTAATCGAAATATAGATAACAATTTTTAAATATATTTAAGGCTTTGCAAGTATCACATTTTATAAATCTATATATTAAAGAAATATATTACTTAAGGTTACCAAGGTAGAAAATTTCTATTAAATTACTTAAATTAAATTAAATTAAATTACTTCTAACCCTAAGATATACCTTTATAGTATATATACATATTTTCCTAATTAAAAATCACCGTCTAGGCACCTTTTTCTCCCAGTGCATTGGCAGACTGCGTTTGCCGTCTGCGGTTTCGCTTTGTGGCCAACTCACAGGACCCTCTGTTCACCCTCTGCTCCTCGTTGCTCTTTCAGATCCGCATGCACATCACGAACAGCTTGCCAATCAGCAGCCGCCTGGCATCATCGGAGGTGCTCCCATGGCCGTGCCCGCTCCCCCCGGACCGCCCACTCCTGGCGCCCAATCGGCAGCCGGAGCTGCCGCCCTGCAGGCCGCCCTGTCTGCCGCCGGCAATCCGGGATCCAGCGGCTCCTCCTCAGCGGCGGTGAACGAGTTTAGTGTGTGGAACTCGTTCTGGTTCTCGCTGGCGGCCTTCATGCAGCAAGGATGCGACATCTCACCGCGCTCGGTGTCTGGAAGGATAGCAGCCGCCTCATGGTTCTTCTTTACACTGATACTGATCTCCTCGTACACTGCCAACCTGGCCGCTTTCCTGACAGTGGAACGGATGGTAACTCCAATCAACTCGCCTGAGGATCTTGCCATGCAGACGGAGGTGCAGTATGGCACCCTGCTGCACGGGTCCACCTGGGATTTCTTTCGGGTGAGTGCAGAAAGGCATAAATATAGGGAACAGTCTATAAATAACCTGAAAAAAAGCAGAGGAAATTTTTAATTTCTAGGAGTTTCCTTTTGGAAACCTTTTGCCAGCAACTCTAAGCTTCTTTTTCACTAGAAAATCCACATTCCTTGCTGGCCGGAATTTGCCGGGAGTTATGTGTCCCGATTGCCTGGCAGCCAAATTAATTTCGGGTGCTCATGTCACACTCATTTGACAACCGCACAATGGCCAAATCAAAGACAATAAAAGCCAACAGTCGAGAGGCAGAAAACCATTAGAATTTGCGAGCTGAGCCTTTTGAGACGTCAAAATTGAGAGGGCCCCAGCCGGGCCAAGGATTAATTTGTGTTAGACGAGAAATAAAAAGCAATTTGCCGCTCATCCCGCCCCCTTTCGGCTGCTCCAGCCCTCCGATTTGCCCCGATTTCCCTCGATTTCCCACCGAATTCCCTGCCATTCGGGGCCAAAAATGCAAAAGAAATGAGACGCAATTCTATTTTTTATGGCTACATTTATTTGAGATGCTTTTAAGCACACTTACGCTCCGCTGCCTCGCCATGTGAGCAGATATTTCTATATGTATATATGGGGAATGTATATATATATATATACGTACAGTCGATGGAAGGGGACTAGGAACCCGATGCCGGCATTTCGCTGATGGATGTCCTGGGCGAGCTGGTGTCCCTATCCGCCGGCACTCGACTGTCCCCGGATGCCAGCGCGTATCTGCCGCATATATCCGAGCTTTACTTTATATTTCCCTCGGTTTCCTTTCGTTTCGTCCTCTTTGCTTTCACTTTTGGGCCGTGCCTGCAGCGCTCCCAAATCGGACTCCACAACAAGATGTGGGAGTACATGAACGCGAGGAAGAGCGTCTTCGTGAATACCTACGACGAGGGTATCAAACGCGTGCGCACCTCCAAGGGCAAGTACGCCCTGCTGGTGGAGTCGCCCAAGAACGAGTATGTGAACGCCCGCGAGCCCTGCGACACAATGAAAGTGGGCCGCAATCTGGATACAAAGGGATTTGGCATCGCCACGCCGCTCGGTTCGGCGCTGAAGTGAGTACACTTGGGGGAAATGGGGGTACTTCCTTTAAAATTATTTAGATCTTAAGCTGTAAAAAAAAGGTCAAGCCTTAAAATAGTTTATTTTCTAAATAAAGTATACTTACACAAATTTTGAGAGATGTTAGATTGCTTTTTTGAAAACTACAAGCTACACTACCACAGTGGTTATTAAAGTTTAAAATTTGTAGCTAAATATATGCTTTATCTTATTCAATATTTTTACTTACACAATTTTCTATGAATTAAAATTCATTTTTTCAGAAACATAAACATTTTATATTTCCTACATTAAGACATTTTTATAGGTTCTTGATTAAAGTTATTATTCCAGGTATTTTTTAGTAATATACCTTTTCTTAACGTTTTTATCCATATTTAGTTTTATGAATTAATTTTAATGATTAAAAATAGAATACTTCAGAATACCCTTCCGTAAGTGTAGAACAAGAAACACAGAAACCCGAATAGAAAAGGAGCCAGAAATTGATGCCTTTTTGGGGTAATGGGTTGGGAAGCGAGGGGCTACAAGCCCAGATGAAAGCTAACCCACATACTTAACAAAGGAACCTCCACTTCAGTGCCACTCTTCATCCTTTCTCCACCCTCTCTCCGTCCAACAGGGACCCCATCAATCTGGCCGTCCTGAAGCTGACGGAGAACGCCGAGCTGATCAAGTTGCACCAGAAATGGTGGTACGACAAAACGGAGTGCAGCATCCACAAGGAGGCCTCCGCGCACAACGAGCTCTCGCTGAGCAACGTGGCCGGCATATTCTACATCCTGATTGGCGGCCTCCTCGTCAGCGTGCTCGTGGCCATCCTGGAGTTCTGCTTCCGCAGCAAGGACTCGCGTTCCGCTTCCAGCGGTTCCGGCATGTCCATGTCGATGGGCATGGGCCGCGGCATGGGCATGGGCATGGGCCTGGGCCATGGCGCGGGCAGCGGCAGCCTGGGCAAGGCCAACGGCTCCATGATGCTGGGGCCCTCGAGCGCCGTTCCCTCGACGCACACACATCAAAGGAGCGGGCTGACGGACACCATGCACGCCAAGGCGAAATTGACCATTCAAGCGAGCCGCGACTACGACAATGGACGCGTCGGGGTGAGTGTTTACACAGCGAAAAAAAATTGTAGTTACATTTGACAATTATTTTTTAATTTTTGGCTTATCAAATAGAAACTTGGATTGATATCCTTCGAGGCTTCCACAAAAGTTTCTAGGGTTTCCAAACCCTTTCAAAAATCATTCCAACTTGATATATAAATATAATTTTTTTAAAAGCCATATGTAATTTAATGAATTTAGGTTTGCATTTGAAATATACAAATTTGTATTCCAAGTATTTTGTCCTGTGTATGGAAACAATTCGAAATTGCGACGCGTTCGTCCTATTTTTAACGCACTTTCGATGTGTATCCAGACAGTGGTTCCGACTCTGATTCTAATCCACGCACAGTACCTCAATTGCGCCTCGTTGCAGTACTATCCGCCCGCCCAGCTCTCGGCCACGCCCCCCGACGCCGGGGACGCGCTGCACATGAATGCCCACGGGCAGGTCTGACATGAGCACGCGCAGGAGTCGCGCCTATGACGCACGCCCTGCGCCCCCACAATCCGCCGGATAATGGCCAACAGCCGCCAGGAGACGGAGAAAATAATGGGCGGTGGTGCCGCCTCCGTTCCGGCCACCTGCTCGAGCAGCATGAACGGCAGCCACGAGGGCAGCCTGACTCTGTCGCCGGGCAGCGGTAGTGCCACGCTGATGCGCCACTCGCCGGACATCAACCAGCATCCGTATGGCAAGTAAAAGTCAGGAGGAGTATGCAAGGATGAGGATTAGCAATAAGGACACTTAGTTGTAAGTGCTAAAAAGGACGACTGTCACACAAAAGGAAGTCAGAAGCCATCACACAATGTCAGGGACTCGCAAAAATAGCTGCACATTTTGAAGGGCATTGCGAAGGGGTTAAGGATGTCGCCAGGTATCCTATTAAATATATTTTATTGTATATAAATTTTTAATTTGAATATTTATTTATTATTTTATTTAATATTTCACTACTTTAAGTTTATATTTTAACTTAACGTGACAATTTGTGGAGTATCTATAATTTTTTGTTTGTTTATTTGAACTCTGTGACTTAAAATCAAAAACAAAATACATTTATTTCACATATTTTTCCAGTTAAGCTGTCCTAGTCTGCTTTTAATTTCTGAACTTTATAATCAGACGATTTTGTATCTTAATTACTATAATATTATTCTCAAAACAATTCATTTTTGTAGACAAACTGTTACTATTCCTCTTGAAACACTTTTTAAGGGATATCCTTTCATATTCATATGATTTTTGCGTCTGAAAAGTGAAATGCCAGGGCCTAGGCTGGGGCCACTTTAGAGCGATTGAAGTCTATATTTATGGTTATTAAAATCGCAATAAGTGGCGCAAGAATTTCGCAATAAATCTCAACACCCTGGTGGGCGGTGCCACAAAGTGTGCAGCTTTATTTATGCGGCCACATTCAAACAATTGCGCTGCGCAATCAGTTGGCAAATTTTTTTTGGTTAGCCTGTCGGCAATGCAATGCAAATTGAACGGGATAAATTATTGCATTACTGTTAACAGTCAGCTGAGCTGGAGGATCATTTCCGATGGTAAGGGACGGAGGTGAGGTGCCAGGACAAACACTGAAATGACAACAAACAAGGAGCATAAAGGACAACACACATGGAAAACACGAAATAAACATAGAGCTGCATACACGCATATAAACACTGCAATTCATTGCATTTAAATGACTGATTAATATTTTTAATAAACAACAACAAATATGTCGCAACTCAATAGCTAAGAGAGCAGAATTGTGAAATAAAAAAAATATAAAAAAAAATTATTAACGCACACAAAACATGGGATAAGTGTTCATAGCGGGATTTCCACAATTTTTTCCCTCAATTATCATTGCGGGATTTGTTGTCGCGTATTTGTTTATAATTAAATTACAGAAAACAGTGGCAAAAAACGCTAATGAATACAAAAGCGGACTAGAGCCGGTCGGGGTGGGGGCGAAGGCCCAATGCAAATATTGTAATAAATTAATTAGCGCTAAATAAAGAAAATAGTTTACCATAGTTCGACTCATGAATGCAGAATAAACACGAAAAAAGATCGGGGCTGGAGTGGCCAGCAAGCAGAATTTTAATTAAATTTATTTTAATTGAAATTGTTTTGATTTGATTTTTTCCAACTGACTGAGCTCTGCGAAAAGTGTCAAGAATTTGAGCCAACTCAAACTGCAACCTATGAATTTGGTTTTCCTATTTCAACGTAAATATTTTTGTAGGTATAAATTAATTTACCTTGGCCCCCATTCAGTAGACACTAACTATTAGGATAGGCTAGGGCATACCATAATGTTTGAATTGTAAAGCAAATCAAGCAACAACAAGAGTCGCAAACTTCCGCATTGAATTTGAAACAAACCAAAACCAGGATGTAGTTCTAAGGAATAAATGTAAAAACCGGAAAACAAAAACTAATTGTAGTTAAATTTTTAGCGTATTTAGTATACTTTGCAGAGGCATGGGTCTAGTTCTTTATTGTACATAAGACACGAGTAAAACAGTAGTTGATAATAACAATAAATGAAAGAAATTAAATAAAAATACCATAAAAAATGATCAAGTCATATCAAAAGACATTAAAAATGGTACTAAGATTATCAAAACCAACGTAAATCACTTAATACAAATAATAACGAAACTATTGTAAAATATTTATGAATTTGTATTGTTGTTAGCTGAAATTTATGTGTGTTTGTGCATAAGATGAGGGGATTTGTTTTGAGAATTGGATATATCCGAGCTTATGTTTCCCATTTCTCGTGCGTAAATGTTTTATAAGCCCGGCGTGGACTCTAAACAATAACTGTTTGCAGGTGAATTGCATTTAAACTCAATTTTTGTTATTTAATCTACGACAAAATCAAAACTCAAATCAAACAAAGCCGCTAAAGTGCATAAATAAATTTAATATCCATAGTAAACAAGGCGAACGCCCAAATGGAACTACCGAGGAGTACAGCATGTGTATGTGCCAGTGCAAGAGTAAATACCTATAAATATAAATGGTAAACTGTCTAAGCAAATAGTATTAATGCATATATATGTATCTGCAAATATGTAAACATGCGAGCAAACTAGGTGTGTGTTGCCGGAACGGACTACGAGTCGAATCAGATAATAAAATCCAGAGACAGCCAGAGTCGAAACCGAATTAAAGAACTCAATTGACACAGCAGCGGCGGCAAGCGAGTTTCGCCAGCGGCGACTTGACTACAACATGAAAATATTGGATAGACCGAAAAACCATTAGGATTAAGACGCGCTAGCCGTAAGTAAGAATCAAAATGCATTTTACCCGGTGAGCATTTCATTTGATTTCACTTTATGTCCTTTTTTATATATACCCAAACAACACTCACATATAGCCGTGTACAAACTTCGATTTATTTGTAAAATATTACCAAAGTAAATACACAGAAATGAGCAGCATTTGATATATTTATTAATATTTAGCAAACATATTGTTATCGAATTGCATTTAAACTGCCAAAAATACACAGAGGCGACAACCCGAAACCCAACTGAAGGCATAATGAAAGCAAACACAGAGATGGTAAATAAAACTAGCATAATAATAAACATTTTAAAAGCTTGGCATTTTCACTGGGGGAAATCCGGTGATGGATCGCCTGCGCAACAAATGAATTATTCGTCCCCCTCGCCATTCTTCCAGCTGGTCGTTAATCCAAATGAATTAAGACAAATTTGGCCGAGCAAATAAACCCGGTCACCGGCTCCCCGCTCGAAGTTGGCTTCTTAGGTACGAGAGTGGCTAAGAGCATTTGCACAAATTGACGGTCTACCGCACTTGCCACATGCGGCAGCTGAGAAATGCCGTTCCAAGTGCGGAGCCTTCGCACACAAACAGTGAATGTGGATGTGAATGTAAATGTGAATGTGGATGTGGCTGTGGGTGTGGATGCCTTTATTATGAGGTCGCCGTGTGCACTGCAGTGACATGAAGTACCCACCGCCCAAATATTCTATCCAGCCACCCAAGTTTCACCCACTATGCACCCAAAGCACCAGAGATGAACAGGCTTTAGTCTGGCAAACTTATAAAATTATACAAAATTATACAAAATTTATATAAAAAATTTCGTAGAAGCTAGTTTTTTTTCAGCTGTTTTAATTATTCTTTTTTAAATAAATTATATTGAATATTCTTTATTTTCTACTTTAAAAATCAGCAAAAATTGATTATTGTATAGAAGCGGTACTGCTGGAATTCGTTTAAATATATTTATATTATTTAGTTTTTAACATACAACAAATAAAGTAAATAATACACTGTGTTTCTAAAAGATACCTTAGGTAAATAGTTTTTAGTTTAAGCAGGGATGGTTCATATCATCATCCTAAGAACTTACTTCCCTTTATTTCACACTCTCTATAATTTAGATTGAATATTCCTGATTCTCACCTCAAAAATTTAACAAGATTTTTATCGTTGTAGAAAAAATAAAATAAACATAATAAAATATTATTATTGTTGATATTTTAATAAACATGTTTTTTAAAGATATTAAAGATATTTTCGAGCTACATTTCTGCCCATCACTGTGCCATCCCTGCTTGGTTAGGCTTGCTCCTGATGATTTCGGTAAACTATTTACAGGATTCTCGGGCTGTGTGTGTGCGCAACATGAACTAAATGCGTTTGCGGTTGAATTGTTGCCTTGCCGCTTGTTTTGTTGCCACCAACTCCAGTGCAACATAATTAGAAAGCGGAATGGCGGCGGGATGTGAAAGGCTGGCTGGCTCGGTGGCAAGTCGGAAGTCATGATTCACGAGTGCCGCACACGCCGCAGTAATTAACACACAAACGAACGGCCAAGTCAGTGGAGTCCAACTGCCAGTGAAGGCCCAAGGATGCCCCCGCCAGTTGGCTTGGAGGCCACTGCAAACCTCAAAAGATCTGAGCCACACGCACACACTCCGACTCCACATTAGCATAAAAACCACTGGGCCAAGGCGAGTGGGTTTCGGGCCAAGGAGCCTTCGTCCTGCATTAGCCTTCCTCCCCCCACATCCTCCCCTCCAAGTAGCCCTTGGGGTATGAAATTTCCCATTTGACAAGTGCCAAACTTGGGCCGTCATAAAATTAGCGCCGTTTTTAACTTTGCCCAGAGCACAAAAGGGCGTTGGATGGAAATGGCAATAGGAATGGGTACGGTGGGGTCACACAGCCTGGGAGATCCTTTTCCTCCCACCAAATCCAACCCAGCTAAAACCCCACCCCACATACAAACACGCCAAGCAAATAAAGAAAAGGCCAGCGAGAAGTGGAATCATAAAAAGTAAACATTCAGAATGTTCAAGCTCTGGCGATGAGCTCGTGAGCGGGAATTCTAAAAATTCTCTCTTTTGTTCCAAAAAAATCTACATTTACTTTTTGTATACATACAAATTGGCATACCCTTCCAGGGTATTTTATTAAGAATCCAGTAAACATAAGGTATATTTTTTTTATAAGCATTAATAGCTGTGTCTGTTATCCTTCTTATTTACAATTTTTCAAGTGAGTTATATCATTAAAATTGAAATTAAACCAAATGTATTGATATATTTGAAATATATATTTTAATACCTAATAAAAACCATCATGTTCAAATTGAAATTAAAGATTTTGTTGGCTTAGGTATGATCGATCTAACTGCAATCTTTGAGGGTATACAAACTTTGGATTCCCGAAGTTAATATATTCTTCCTTTATTGCTTAATAATAAATTTAAGTTTGTTATCAGCTCAGCAAAGCTTAGACGAGGTCGATGTTTGCAACTAATAAGAGTTTAATAATAAGAAACACTTAATAAAATAAACTTGTAGAAAACAAAAGTGAAAAAAGGAGACTCGTCTTACTTTTGTTATGACTATAATTACACAATTAGAAAATAATGATTACTTAATGCACTGAAAATAAAGGAACAGAAGAGAATTTCTACAAAACAAGTAAACTGAAGTTAAAAATCACTAAGCATACCTTTCTCTTTTAAAAGCGTTGAAAATGTTCGCAGTTTTATCCAGCTTTGTCTGTTAAAGAAATTTATATTTAATCTCGCACGTGCTGCTTTGTAAACAATAATCTACTTGCTTGATGATGATTAAAAATTTGGCCGAAATGAAATATCTGTGACAGACTATTCCCAAAAACCTCTCTCCTTGCGACCCCTTTACGTATAAATACGGCTGATCTTGCATCATATTCCTCAGTTACTCATAGAAGATGGAGGAAGTCTTCATGAAAAAGCCAGGCTCAAGGATCTCGGAGTCTTAATACTTCACTCTTCTAATGGCAAGCTGCCAAGAATGTGAATCATCTGAGAGATCATGTTCATGGACGATTCCAGTGCGGAGGGGAAGGCATCGCGGTTCTATGACGCCTGCCTCCCCAGGAACACAACTCTTCAGTTTTCCAGCTTTCTCGAACTAATGCCACCAGGCAAGGATCTGCCCTGGCCAACGACCAGCTTCTACGGCAGTATGTGGCCCGAGAAGAGGTTCCAGTGGCTGGAAGCTCTGGCTCGGCTCCGTAGATTTGGCTTCGAGAATCTTCTCTTTCAGATGAACTTGATCGAAGACTGGTGCGACCCAAGCCGATTCGTGTTGTACCTTAAGCGTCCGACATATACGATACTGTTTGAGAATTTTAACCGGAAAGTTCTGACATCCATTGCAGTCCCCGAAGAAACCTTTCCAGCTATCAATACCCTTGGTCTGCAGGCGGTGTTAGAGAAGTACACAAAGGGGGTGGTGGCCAGCTACATGACTATGGGCATCCTCGGCTCGCTTTTTCCACTGCAGGTAGTTCTAATGACCAAAAGTATCCCCCTGGAAGAGTGCGCAGCTGCAATGCAGCCTTCCTGGAAAGGGTCGAGCGGAACCGCCTGAACCTAACCTCCGAAGAGCAGTCCTTTGTCAAGCAGAAGCTCCTCGCCATTAAAGTCAGGCTGGGATCCCTGCCGAATATTCCCCACCAGCGGCGTTTTGCCGAAACTGGAACTTTACAAATATATGACGAACATGGCCAGAATCTAGTTGAATTTTCTGGAGCATCGTACTCTCCATACGCTGAGTCAATTCGATAGGCTCACTCTCTTGGGCAACCACTTCTTCGTGCTCCAGGAATTTGACTATATCCTGCACAATGAATTTCACTTCAAGACGAGCAACTTGGTCGTAGTGCCCTATGAAGTCCTGGAGGAACTCTACTTCTCACCCAATCAGCAAGACGTCTTCAAGGTGAGGCTGCTTGGGTTTTTTGTATTTAATAAAATATAACTTTAAAAGGTTAAAATCTTTAAAATTGACTGGAAACTGTCTAAATATTAGAATAGTTCTGGTTTAAAATTCTAAGCTTCCCCACGCCAGCAAAGTGCCATCTCTAGAATAGGCCTGCACATTTTTGACCACCTTAGGATTGACGAATACCCCGTCTCTGGCTCTCCCTCGACTGCGGCATAAAAACAAATGAGGCCCCAAACGTGCACTGGCACTTTGCTCGGCGGGCGGCCGGGGTGGCCCAGTGGAGCGTTCCTTGATGAAATGGCACACATTTCGGCAGGGGCCCGGGCCATTTCTCATAGCGCAAGTAAATAGGCGGCGGGGCCAAAGGGCGCTGCTTTGATGGCCCTAATCGATCAAAGGCAAACGCCAAATCAATTGCCCGACGCCGCCTTCTGCAAATTCCGGGTTTCCCAAGCTCCCAGAATCCGGCAAAGGCAAAGGCAAAGGCGATGGCGATGGCGGGGAATCACTTACCATAATGAGGGCCTAGATTGTCCAGACCGCCAGGCATACGTGCTAATAAATCTGCCCGAATGTGTTTATTTATTTGGCTGCCGTGGTCGTGGCCACTTCCATTTCCATTTCAATTTCCATTGCGATTGAGCCTGTCACGGCGGGCCTTACAATTTTCATTGATTTATGCCGACCGCGTTTGTCGTTTTAAATATTTATCGAAATGATTGGCGTCCACTTGCCTTACATCTTAATTATCGGGCCGCAGTGGAATGGAAATGCATGAGGGCGAGGCTAAAGCGCCTCAATTTACATGGCCATGGAGTACCGAAAGCCCAGTGGATTACACTGGCCAGCAGGATTCCGGTTCAAGTGGGATCAAGTGAAGCAGAAAATGTACATACTGATAACTCGAATGATGCAATTATGGGTATACCTGGTGATTTATTATTTTGTTTTAAAGTCATTTTGTTTATTTAAAATTTAAGTTTGCATTAGTATTACTCATAAATGGGTTCATAATTCAGTTAGGTTAAATTTTTGAAGAAATAATAAATAAATTTATTCTAACACGAAATAATTAAAAATAACTAGAAATACACACAAATTTTTGTTTAAATCAAGTTAATAAGGCTTGTTTTTTACTTACAACTTCTATGTCCAGTTAATAAAGCTGAATACTACGTTGGAAATTACTAGGTAATGCAATTAAACATGTTTTCAAATACAAATATTTCTGAACAATTTTAAAAATGTTATATTGAATATTTAAATGTATTCGTAATTAAACGTAGAAAACAAAGAAGATAGTTTTTCAGAAGAAAGTTTCGTTTTTCTTAATCAGTGGCCAATGCTGACAAATAGAGATCAAAGACCCCATTATAACATCTCTTCACCGATTTTCTATATAAAAATAGTATTAAAATAGTGCTACAAATATATAACCTCTGAGCTAGAAACCTCTACATAATTAAATGTAGCAAACAAAGGCTATTCCATTTTTTAATCACCCCTGTTGGCCAGTGTATTCCAATTAGGACGTGGCATGCGTGCTTCGAGTGCAGCTCCGTTTATTCCACTGTTCCGACGGCCTTAATGAGCGGTCATCTTCAATTAATGTGCAAAATATGCATTCACCATTTTAAATTTATTTTAACCATCCCGCTGCCTGCCTGGTTGAGCGGGGAAGCGGGGATGCCGGAGGAAGCTGCCCGCCATATCACTTACCTTGCATATTTTATTGAAATCCAACGCCCGCATATAAGTCTTGCGTTACGTCGCTGACGCTGGCCAGCGTCCACGTAAATTGCCAAATTACGTTGCCAGCATTTGAAATGCGCCCCGGAAACCCTGGAGGAACGAACGGTAACCGGAGTGGGCCGCCGCCTCGTCCTGCAACGTCCTGTCTGCGTACGCCTTAATTACCAGTTATATTAGAAGCGACTCTCCTCCTTCCCCTCGGAGGGCTCGTATTTTTCGGTCCTATAATTGATATTTTGGGAATTGCGGGTCTGTCTTCAGTGAACGTTTCATGTTGCGCAACGTCCACAACGCCTCACGAATATTAAATGGGAGTCTGAGGGCGGGGCTGGTGCGCTTTTAAGGACTAGCCTGCGGATGTGTCTCAATTCATAAAATAATATTTGTACTGCCAGTAGATTTGTGAAACTAACCAGCCAGTCCAACTAAAGGCAGTTTTATATACTTCTCATGAAATGCTTAGATAATAAATAATATAACAAAGAATATGTGATCAATTAATTATTTTCGTTACTATTAGAAGCTAATTTGGACATTCAATAATCATAATTAAAGAATGCCTAAGTAATAACGAGATTTTAAACCAAAGTAGCAGCTATGAAAACAGGCAACTGGATAATAAAAATAACAATTTTTAAGTGAGTTACAAGAATTTATTTTCTGTAAAATTCATTCAACAAGATTACCAAATGAACACTTTTTAATATTACTTTTAACTTCCCATCATAATTAAGAGAAGCCTACAAAACAACGATTTTGTAAACCAAATTAGCAACTAGAAAAACAGGCAACAAGATAATAAATATAATAATAGTTTGGTATGTACAAATAACTTATTTTCTGTGAATTTCTCTAAACAAATTTTCCATATTTTCACCCTTTATTATTATTTTTGTAACGTTCAACCTTGTTTCTTGTACATTTCTATCATAATTCAATCAAAGCCTTTAATAATCTTCCCCAAAATATGTTGCAAATGGGCACTACACACACATATTTCATAGGGCATTATCCTGATTTTGCAGCCCCGCCTCGCCGCCCGTTTGGCCTGTCCATTATTAAAAGGTTTTGCGGTTTTTCTGTTAACCAATTTGCTTGTTTCCCGTTTACATGTGCATGCCAATTTGGACATTGAACGGCCGTCTCGTCCCGTCACTTGTCGCTGCCCCTGCTGCTGCTGAAATATTGAAAACTTTTGTGCGGTCGGCAGCTGGATTTTTATCCGAGTATCCCTGCATTTCCGCAATTGTCAATTAAAAGTATTACCAGAACGGGGGGTGGAGGGCGAAGGACGAAGAGTATTGCCCACAAAGCGGCATGTAAAAATCAATCAGAGGACATCGGCGACATCGACCGCATTAGCCGGCCAACTAGGCGGATGGAGGATGAAGGATGGACGAAGGACTCCGAAGGAGGAGAGAAACCGCAGTCAACTTGCTGATTGCGCTTTGTCCTGTGGCCATAATCCCAGGACCAAGTGGAAGTCCTGCTCCTTGTAGTTGCGCCCTCGGCTGCCCCTGCTCCCTGCTCCTGCGGCTTCTGTGGCCTCCTTTGTGCTCGATTTAGTTTCGGGCCGAAAAACTTTTGTCGTCTGCCAATACAAGAGTAATTATTGGAAATGCGGTCTAGACGTAATCCCGGCTAATGAGCAGTTACGACTCCTTCAAGTGTCGCCTCCGACGACAAATTGAAGCATGCCGGGGAATGTGCCAGCTTGATATGTCAAAATATGAGCTGCCGTGGCATTAATACAGCGTATAGCGACTGCATCTGACAGACCGACGACGATGGCGGCGACAGCAATGTCTGCCAAAACTTTAGTCTTCATTTTTTCGAGCCGCAGCATAGACGAAGCGCACTCCTGACAGCTGATTGATGCATTTTGCAATTATTTTTGACGCTGCCTGCGAGCTGAGATTGAAAACTTGTCAGTTGCATTGACGGCAAGTGCGGAGAAATGTTTGAAAATGCACATGGATGATGCGACAACGATGTGGGTTTGTTAACACGTTTTAGCAGGGCGAAAAGCTGCAGAAATATATATTATTTATTCCATTGTTTATTGTTGAGTCTAAATCGAAATCTAAAGATAATCAGGGTCATTTTCTTACTTTATGTTTTTTATAACATTTATTTTACCTTCTCCCCTGAGATAAATGCATCCTCTTTGTCCGGAAACACCTTTTTGCGCTAATAAAAAGCACAAGTAGTTTTAATAAAACAGTTGTTTAACTTTTCACTCCCTCGCTCTCTTTCTCTCCGCCAAAATTGTCCTCAAAAGACCGAGGGGAGTTCCAGCACACGCCTGAACAATTTTTATTTGCCACATTTTTATCTACATCGAAACTTTGGCGTAACAAAAGATTAGCAAAGTTATGCCAAAAGAGCGAAACTTGTTCTGCTCCAGCTTCCCAGGTGATTCTTTTTATATTTTCTTTGGCCCGCTCTTACCTTTAGCCGGTTTCAATTTTTCCTTGGCCAATTCCCCGGCTTGCCGAAGCGCTGGAAAATGCATAGAATTCAACTAATTAAGACGCAGGGCGAGGAAAGACTGAGGGACACCGAAGCGTGCGATGCGAGAGATCTTATCGCCGGTGCTGAGGTGCTGAAAAATATTAGAAACTTTTAGTGCCGCGCGCTTCCTCAGAGGAAACTTTGCCTTTGACCAGCAGCAGCAGAAATATGGGAATATATATGTAGAAGGGTATATATGTATAGAAGAAGCCGGTACGCAGTGACAGCAAATCCTCATGGCGAAAGGGAAGCGCACTGCAATTTTCTGCATAAAAATAAATTGGCTTGGGATCAAGCTCAAAGTTAAGGATGGGACAGTCGGTGAAGAGGAGAGCTCGATGCAAATTGCTTAGTTTTATGGCTTTGGCTGTCAACTAATCGAAGAGAAGCCAATGAAAGGTAATAGGAGTGCTCAGAGTCGGAAATAAATTGCATATGAAGCTGGCCCCGTCACATACTTGATTTTATTCGCCCCTCGGCGAGTCCCAGACAGGATAACCGAGTGCTGAACAAGTGTGGCTTCATTGTATTTATGACATATTTCGCACATTTCCCCTAGCTCTGGATTTGATTTGCCCAGGGAGTCCCTCTTAAAGTGTTGATAAATTCGAGTTTAAATCGTCCTCTCCCCCTGCTGGTTGCACAGAATGTAAGCCGCTTGTAAGCCGAGCAAGAAATGCGCCATGCTTTTTCGGTATAATTAAGTATTTACTTTCACTTCGGTGTCTCTGCTGGCGGGCAGTGGATGTGTAGAAGAAGTGCACTGTGGGAAATAAGTATAAAAGTTGCTCATTCAATACCAAAAGGGCTTTAAGCAAAGGCTCCTTTGAAAAGCGGAGACTCTTTAAACTATTAAATAAATACGTTTAAATAAGGTTTCAAATAAAAGGGTTGATACTCACTTTTTTAGTTACTTAAAATTATTTAGTTTTGAAACTCCTTGTGTTTCCAGTGTACATGTAGCCGGGGCAGGAAGCGGAAATGCGATGCGATGCGATGCGGCAGGGAAATCAAGAAGTAGAAGCCAGCCGAGCACCGACATGAAAACTAAGCGAAAAAGCAATTAGAGCTAAACAATAGGAGCCGAGAGGGACGAAGGGACAAGGCAGGGGTAACGGAAAAACCGGGGTAAAGGATGCTGTCTCTGCAAACTTGATATTATGGGGCTGCCATGTGTAAAATGCAGGCTAGCACAAAAATCGCTGCGAGCTGCCGGAGGGGAGTTGGCAATAAAACTGGTGTGTGCATATTTCAGGCAAAAATGCAACATAAAAACATTAAACAAATGCCAGACGACGACTACGACAAGGAGGAGGAGGAGGCAGTTGCATGTATGTAAATGCTGGCAGCGACACATAACGTATACGTCCCGTTTGCCGCTGCGATAAGTGTGACAAACTGATGTTCCTCCAGACATCCAAGTTGTTTTAGACACGTAATTTGATATAAATTTGCAATTTACACTGACAATTTTCCAGCCTCACAAAGCCAGACGGAAACACATACTAGTACTGGCATGTTTGCCTTTCGCGTGCAACGTGGCGTATGCGTAATGTTGGCTGCACAGCTACATCAAAGTTCAGCGGTCCCCCAGGTGCTTTGACTTTGATTAACCCATTGCCAGCAGGCGAGAAAAAAAGGGCGAAGGGGAGCTGAAACCAGAGACTCCACTAAACTGGAACCAAGGATCGGGATCGCACGCTTTCGGTGGCTTTCCTATCAAAGACTAATTAAAAACTTTGCCAAAAAAAGCGAAAGAGAAACGCTTGCCATGTGCAAAGTTTTGTCATTTGAAAATTTAAACAAAAAGCTGAGGCAGCCAGCGGCGGCAACAACAACGGCAACAAGTGCAACTACTTCCTTTTGCCGTTGCCACAGTGGCAACTTTGAAATTAATAAATTATTCATGATAAATGAAAGTTGCGCGAGTTTCGCTTGCCGAATTTCGCCAGCACGAAGGAGATGTAGAGGGTACTTTCTGGGCAAATAGCAGTTACTAAAATCAATGCCCGGGCATGCAGTTAAAATCAATAGAGCAGGAAACGGGTAAGTATACAAAATACCGGATATATGTTTATTCAGGGGCGTAGGTAGTAGCTCACTATAGAGCTAAACTCTCCTCTGATTAAGTCTAGAGGGTGAGATACTGAGCATGTTAAAGGTAAAATATATATATTTTGTTTGTATTAAAATTCAAGATAAACCCCTTACTGACACTTCACTGGTAAAGCTTTACATATATATGTATATCTGGTTCACTGGCCTTGGGCCTGCAATTGCTGGCATGCATTCAAGAATGGATATGTCAATCAGAACGCGCCGTTAAGCAGCATAATCAAGCTGGCAAAGGTTTTTAACCATTTACTTTTCCCCACTTTGCTATTTTTTCTTTCATGAGTTTTCACGGAGCCAATTCAAATTTTTTGTGCAGTTTAAAGGGTATTTAAAAGGTATTAAAAGCGTATAAGGGAATCACCATTAAGAGAAACATGACAGAAAATATAACTGAATAATAAAATTACATTATTAAGACTATTTTTGTTTTCATTGATTTTTTGAACTTATCAATTATTTTAAATAAGGTTCAGATATTTCTACATTCTTTAAACTCTTTGAAAAAAAAATTTAAGACCTTTAAAATATATTTTTTAAATTTGGAAATGTGATCTCTTTAGTATTTTGAATTATTTACTGGCTTAAAAGATTTCAAAACTGCCCGTTTTTCATATTCTTTTGAAATGGTCTCCTGGGTATCTTACATACCAATACTGATTGTCCATAGTTTTTGCCAGGTGCTGGTGCTCTTCGAAACGTTGACATGAATAAATATAATAAATGCAGTTTACCACTTTAACAATTTGTCTGATGCCCGTGTCCCTGTACTTTTTTGTGCCAAGCACCTTGCGAACGAATCGTTTCTTTATTTTAATCTTTATTTTGTGCACATTTTTTTGTACTGCGGGGTCCCATGAATTGCCAGTGAAAAATGCATGTGGCACAAATGGCAATCAGCGACATTAATAAATAAAATCGTTGGTCTTTTGCCAACCGACAGTAATAACATGCAGGGGACAAACAACAGAAATCAACAAACAAAATGCGATTTGCGCAGCGCGAGTAAAAAATAGCGAACAAATTCCTTTTCGATGTTTGTTATTTCGCTTTTTTGTACTGCTTTTGTGTGTTTTCTGTTTGCTGGCAAACAGAACTATGTCAGCATTTTTCATTATGTGCCAAAAGGAAAGGGAAATTGTTGTGTTGGCATCATTTTTTTGGTAAAACAAAAGTCGGTCGGTCACTTGAGTGGTCATCGAAATGTAATTACAGACCCAGATGGCATATTTTAATTAAATTCAGCAAAATCAATGGGAAAAGCAATGCACATCCACACAGCACTTGCCCCGAGTCCGTGTAGCAAGAGGACAAAAGTTTCGTGAGCGGCTTATGTGGCGTATGCGCAACGCAAAGCCAAACAATTTAAATTGCACAAAAAGTGCCAGCACGTTGCTTTCTAATTTTAATTGTGGTAATGCGGTTTGCCGGCTTAAGCCCAAGCCAAAGCCGTTTTTCAACCCATTTCTCCCCTGGAAAACTGGAAAGCTGGAAAACCCCCCGTTTCAGCTTTTAGCAAGTGAAGTGAAAAGTGGAGAACGGCAGGGGGCTCCGGTTCCCTTACGAACGGTAACCGCGCTGTTTGTCAAACAAATTAGCAAGCTGCCTAAGAACTTGCAGCCGTAGTTTTGCAACTTTGCTACTTTGTTATTGCAGGGCAAACAATTTTGTGAAAATTTAATTAAACTTTCGCCGAGTGGCGCCACTTTAAAGGACACTTCCCGGGCAGGACTGCAAAAAAGGAGGAGGACAGAGAGGCAGCCCAATGAAGACTGTGACGAAAATATGTCAAAATCAAGGCGAATTTTCCCAGGCACCGCGCGAGTTGATCGATTGACTCGTTGCCCGGACCCATTTCATTTCGGACCAAATTGTTGGCAACATTTTTTAACTTTTATTGCGGCTGTCAGTGGCAGCCGAAGATGAAGCAGGCGCAGAAGACTACGTGTCTTTTCCACGCTCGGCGCTCATCAATTTCCCGGGGAAAAGCGGGGGCATTGTTCAGGCGGCAGGGCGGGAAAATGGACTTCGGAAAGGGAAACAAAAGCGCTCGCTCACTCGCTCGCTCGCTCGGTGGTCCAAAAATTATGCTAGCCCATTTGCAAACAAGCCACTCGACTGCTGCAATTTCGGTTTATAGCCCTTGCTCCTGTTCCTGCTCCTGCTTCAGCTCCTGCTCCTGCTCCTGTTCTTGATCCATCTCCCGCTCCTACTCCCGCTCCTGCTCCTGTTTCTGACTCTGATTCTGTCCTTCTGCTGGACGAGTGCATTTGCAGCTTAAACTCAATCAGCTGTAATTTGCACAATGCGGCACAGCAAAAGGGGCTTACAGTCATCGCAACGAAACGAATAGAATCCGAGCAGTTGGAGTTTCACTAGAGATGAGCAGATATTGGGAGGATAAAAGAATTTTGAACACGTCTGATCGATAAATAAGGATATCGGAAAAATAAGCCCGAATTTTGAAAATATCAAAAAATACATTTATCATGGGAAATCATATATTCAATGATTAATATTTAATATGTGCAAGATATAATTATTTAACCTAGTATATCTTAAGGACTCCGGAATACGTATTTCTTGTTAATCTTCAATATTAAGAATTCTTAGAAAAAAATATTCATTAAAGCGAATAAATTTTCAAAGCTTACAAATAACCCAATTTTGTAACTTTAAATAAGATTAAATTGCCCAAATATTTTTTTCGATAAATATATCGTTCTTTGTTCCATCCCTAAAACCCATAGCATTAATCGAAAACCAGAAGCAGAGCAGCACACAGACAACATCCCAGTGGCCATCATCTTTTCTCCGATGGCGCAGTTTGATGGTCGCCGCAGATATTCGCTCGTAGCCACTCGAATAGATAAACCCACACAGCTATCCGCTCGGAAGTTAATGATTATGCCAGATTTTCGGTTGCACCATGCTCCGGCTTGCAGAGAATTATTTTAATGCCGATTATTTCCGACTAAATACAGCATTTACCTGCGCGGCGGAGCTTGAAAGCAATTGAAAAATGGCTATATAAATGAGAGAAATCAAGCCACTTACACACATGACCACCAAGCGATTGTGGTACGGTAAGCAGTAGTCATTGTTCAAAATGCACTGGGAAAATAATTTGTTTTTATTTTTAAATATTCTTTTCTATAATTACATTTAGTTTTAGTTCCTTTTATTAAATATTTTACAAGGGAAGGGCTTAGTTTGAAATACATTCTAATGAAATAACACAAACCTTAATCGTTTTTTATTAACAGCAATAATTTAACTTCTTTTGTAGGGCTATTATATAAAATTAATTTGCATTATATTAGAAACAAGTTGGATTTATTACTTATTCATCAGACACAAATATATTTTACCCATTTCCTGAATATTAAATGCTTTTCATGTAAATGTTAAAGGACTTCCCTTTAGATTTTCAAGTGTCCCGACACGTGTGTGTGGCAAGCGAAGGATTTAAAATTTGCAAATGGACACGAAAGCGATTTCCAGCTTATTGGTTCGGCATTAATAATTTAATGGGCCCTGCTTTTGGCCGACGCCAGCAGTTGCTTAGTTTCGTTATCGTTTTGCCAGTCCTTGTAGTCCTTGTTGATTTGGTTTTGGTTTCTTACAAGCTGTCCACACGCCGCACACCAATATCGCATATGCTGCAGATCCGGCAAACGAGTTGAGTTGAGTTGCGTTTGAGGACCGGAAATGCCCATTTTCTGGCCGTTTTTCCGCCTCTGCCATTGTCACCTTTTTCTTATTCTTTTTGTTTGCCGAAAGGGAAAGAGGAGAGGGGAAGGGAAAGCTGGGCAAAAACAACTGTCAGTGGCTTGTTGCCTTTTTATTGCGTTTGCTTTCTCTTTTTTTGTGTTGATTTCCTTGCGTGTGTGAAGAGGGTAGCTTTTTATGCGTTCTGTCAACGCAGCAGTTTCTTTGGCCTCGATCCTGTGCCTTTCCTTGGGTCCTCCAAATCCCGACCGGCTCGGCTGCCGGCTGACAGCTGGCTGTTGGCAGTTGCCAGTTGGTAGTTGGCAGTTCCTGTTTCCGCTCCCAGCCCTGGTTCCTGTTGCACCTAATCGCATAAATGTGCTGCCAATGAGTGGGGCTACTGCATATTTCATAAGCAATCCGGTTTCTGAGCTCCAGGTTCTCCTGACTGAGCCGGGAGCCAGGAGCTGGAATCACAGAGGCTGGACGGCATTGCGGGGCAGTCAAGGCAAAAGTTAACAGGATCAGCAGGACGAGCGCACACAAGGATACAATATCTACAGCAGCAGCAGTACGGCTGCAGATTTAAAGTTTTGAAGTTGCCATCATTTGTAAGTGCACGGAGGGAAATTGTTTGAATAATTTTAAAATACATTTCAAAAAGACTTTTTTCGGAAATTTATTTAGTAAAACTATGTCAACATTCTTTTTCAAGAGGTTTTAAAAACCTCTCAAATAAAATATTTTTTTTTTTAATTATTTCTTGTATTTATAATTGCCTCAGTGTCTCCATCATTGATGGTCTTGGCCAGCTTACCTGACCCAACGGCAACATCAAACAAAAGCGCCTTAGAAGTGTGGCAAAAAAAAAAGAGGAAAAAAAACAAAGGTAGAAGAGCTTCCTCTCCAAGGGAAATGCGACAGGCGGAGGCAACTTATTTGGCAAAGGATTTGGCCTGGCTTAATGATAGTTTCAATTATCGCCCATGTCCCAGCCACGAGCCCCATTGCACATGGGCCAGACCTCAGATTTCAGATTTCCGACCTCATGGCAAACAGGAGTCCTGTCGCCCTCGTCCTGGTCCTCGTCCTCGCCCTCTGCTTGCTTATCATTTGGCCAGAGTCACGGCCATCCTGCTGCATCCTACTTGGATGAGGCTCCGGGTTTTGCTCATTATGGCCGAAAGCCAGTTGGCCGCGATCCGCTCTCTGTCCCTCGTCCGGTATCTGGTTGTGTGACAAAAGCAAATTATGGCTCCGCCCGAGCGTGGTGCAAGTTTAAAGCTCATTCCCGCCTCACTGGCTCGGCCCTTAAATCACTTCGATCCTAGTTCAGGCTATATATACCCCACGCTGTTTCCGCTTTCCGATCATTTATTTAAGTTGCACTCAACACAAAGTAAAATCGGCAACATTTGATTGCCGAGTCCCGGGCTCTACTGGCCCTTGGCCTTTGGCCGTTGGCCTGGGCCAACTCGCAACTTTCGCTCAGTTTGGCTTCGTTTCGTTTCGGCGTTTCGTGCCCGGCGAAAGTTAGTCAATGCGCGCAATTTGCTAAAAATAAACAGAGTGGAAAAAAGCGCCAGGATGGGTGGCGATAGTGCGAAGAAAGCGGAATAGTGAATGCCCTCAGGTATCGCAATCAGCGGGTTAAAGAAACATTTGCATTTCATTTTTTAGGACTAAAAAATGTGTTGAACGCAAATTGATGACTGAGTTTATTTAGTTGCCTTGTTTGGGTTTGATTTTTAATTTTAGAAATACATGTAAACAAAATGATGAAATATTTATTTGAGATTTCGGTACAGCTGAAAAGCCAAAGTATTTCAAATTTTTTTTCGAAAAGAATCAATTGGTTTATTAATTAAATAATAAATCAACGAATTTAAGCTTGTAATTTATAGGAACTAACATAACTTTGAATCATAAGTAAATATTGATAGTAAGTTTAAATATGTCTTAAAATGTTTGATGTATTTGAAAGAACCATGAGATAAATTATAATCTTTAAGAAATCTGTAACTGAATAACAATCAATTTTGGAAATACAAAAACAACTTTAGATAGGTAATTTTCATATCTTCTCCAGCTTAAATACCCCACCAATTTCAGGGTATAATGAGGGCCATTGGTAACTTGAGTCTTTGCTACAAAGTGTTCTTCATTGCCCCTCCCCTCTCTGGCTTTTTCTCTTTTCACCCCTCTTCATTTCTGTTTGTGCTGCGCTTTTGGCGGCAATACAGAATCCCTGGAATCGAGGACCAAGGAGCAGGGGAATCGAAGGCGGCACGGGAACCAAAAGTTCTTTCTTATTGCCAGTCGACTTCTGGCTGTTTGAGTTTTCATTTTTATGATATTGTAATATATTTGCTTTCAGCTCGTAATTGACATGGGTCGTTTGTTTGGCCAGCAGCTTGCACTGAATTTTGCAGAAATTTTTTTCCTGCTGCCAGCCTTCAAAATTGATTCTTCGCCGTCTTTACATTTTTGTTTTGTTTGGCATGCAAAGGGGAATTTTTCCGGTTTTTATTTTTTTTTTTTTTTTGGGCAACAAATTGGCCGCGCTCCGGTTACCTCAAAAGGTTGACTTGGCCACTCCGATTTTGTTTTTTTTTTTTCGGATCTAGTCGCTGTTTGTTCAGCTGCCAGTTCATTGGCAGGTTCCGCCCGTGGAAGCTTATTAAATTTCTTTGGCAACTTTCTAATGGCTTCATTTGAGCCGCTCCCATCTTTATGTTTTTCTTCCCTGTTATTTTCACAGCATTTTCCGCAGAATTCCGTACGCTTTGTTAGGACCAAGCAGCATTTGCATGCGAAAAAGTCAGAACATCAAATCTGCGCTCACAATTCATAATCACGCCCCAAGGTGGCATCAACCGAAATGAGTGTCGCATTTATGTGATTTTCCTTCGGGGGCTACCGGGGAGGAGGGGCGTGGTGATTGCTGAGGAAAATCCACTTTTCCGGGGGTGCCAAATTGATAATCATTTGCAGGAAAAGCTCAAGCCCGAGCCCGAGGAATTTGACATAATATTAAGTTGTGGCCCGGACATAAATTCAAATGCGGGCAAAGCCGCAAAAACTTACGACGGCATAAAAAAGTTGCCCCGACAAATTAAAATACTTTCGGCTAAATACTTGGGAGAACAACTAACCCACAAAGTATGCACATTAGTGTAAGTCTCTGGCCGTGTATGAGTGGGTGCACTAAAAGAAAATGTTATGTGATAATGAAATTTAAATATTAAAATAGAGCTGAAAAAAAATTTGTAGTTTTTACCATTTTTCAAGGCTTTCTATTAGTTTTTAGGTTATTTCTGGCAGCATTTGCAAAATAAAATATAATAAACTATTATTTTTAAAAAGATTTGATAATTTAAATTAATTTTTTGTAAGTAAATTTTTGATTTAGAGAGAAAGATAAAATTCAGGCTTCATAAATTGTTTACTTTGTTACAATACTATTATAAACATTATTTAAGCATATTTAAATAATCTTCTTTGCAAAAAATCAATTCAACTTTGCTCTAAATTCATGTAATTAATTTTTCCTAATGTTTTTTCTTCATGTGTATGTCCTTCTGTCCCTGTGTGTGTGTGTGGAAGTAAGTGTGTAGTAACTGTGTAAGTCTCCGCCCTTTAGAAGTTTTTGAGCGATTTTCAGTGGCTCAATGCGCTCACATTGGCCCATTTCTACGCAACTTGCCAAACAAATATAAAAATAAATTGTTGTAATAAAGCGCCAAGCCCTAGCACACACACACACATAGGAAAGGGCCAAGAAGCGGCGGCAACTCGGCTCAGACTTTGGCTGTATCTTTTCTATTGCCACGTTGTTGAAATCTATTAGCCACATTTAGTGTGGCTCATAAAATTCTATTGCATCATTTGTTTCTGGTAACTGGGCGGGTCGAAACTGGTTCCGGTCCTGCTGCTGCTACTGCTGCTTCCTGGATACTGGTCTGTATCCTGGTCTGTATCCTTTTCTGGTTTTTCGGCACCAAAGTATTTCAAAACTAGTTTTCTGGCTGGCGAAACAATTTGCCGCGCTTTCGCACACCGCCTCCTTGCTGCTGATAAGCAAATGAGTTTATGGACATAGCCAGGGGATGGTCTGTGTATGGAGTATATATGTCTAACGGGCGACCCCAGTGAACCCTTAAGTGCTATGAGTTACAAGCCTTGCATGTGGCCCAATGTCCTGACCTCCACTTTGTCCGGAGCAACAGCCACCGCAGCGGCAGCTCAGTCTGCGATGGCGACTAATTTCGGGCCAACTTGAGGAGCTTTTGGCCTAATGCGTTTCAAACTATGCAGCAGCACGCAAAACAATTTCAACTCGGCCACCACCAGCAATTTCGAATGGTTCTCCATAAGTTTTGCATTAAAGCGAGTCATGAAAGCGGTAACAAAAGGACTATCGGGGGTGCAATATTAGAATCTTTAGCATTGATTGGGTTTTAAACATTAAATAATAGGAAAGTGTCATGACTTAAACTTAGATAACTTATGATTTTGTATAGGAAATATGGTGTTCTTTTATTTTTGTTCTGTTAAAAAGTAACCACAAAACAATAAAATTTGATTTTTCGATCTTAAAACTTATTGTAAAAAATGTAAGTAATGCATCATTTTATTTTCAAGTAAGTCAAAATAATTTGTAATGTTTTCTTCGTTTCGTATCTTATTTTTGAATATTTAGTATACATTTTTCAAGGTTTTAGGAGTATAAAGCTCTTTTATAATAATATTTTTTTCTTGTCAAAATAATGATTTAATAAAAATAAAATAGGAAAACACACTTTTAGCCATATTTATTTTTTATAACCAAATATTCTAAGAAAATGAATCATTAATCCCAGCAATAAGGCAAAAATTTCCCAGCTACAAAATATTTAAAATTGAAAAATATTAAGAAAGAGTGTAACTATTTTCTTGACCTTTTTTGGAGCTACCCACCCCCAGCGAGAGGAGACCGTTGAGACCCCCTCCGATCATTGGCATTTCCATAGTCGTGACCATTTCCATAGCCATGACCATACCCTGGCCCCCACTATGTGCCAAATGTCAATCACTTTGAAAATGTAGTCAAATCAACTGTCAAATAAGCGTTGCATTGCCATAGCCACCACCCACCCCCCCGTATGCGGTGTGTGTGTGTGCCAGTGAGTGTGCACAGCACTCAACGGCAATTCAATTGAAATCAAATATGCAACAGCAATCGAGTTACCCAACGAGACGGGTCCTGAAACCCCCTTAAGCCTCCTATGAAACCTACTCTGAAACTCCCCAAACCCCTGAAAAACCCCCCTGAAACCTGCTCCTAACCACCGCCCCCATATCACACGGCTTGGGGACTGCTATAAATGTTGCTTGGCGTGTTATGTAGGTGTTTGCAAGTATGTCACCATCATCGCCATCGTCATCTAGGAGCGGGTCAGGGCAGGAGGCAGCCACGGAGGGGCAGTAGCCACAGCAGTGTGCAAACAAACATTGTTGTAATTGCTGAAAGTGTGTCAAAATGACAGACAAACGTGCGTGTGAGGGTGTGTGTTTGGAGATGTTTGTCACACGAGTCGGACGAACAACCTGCAACTTCCTCGAAACAGCCAACAGTTGCTGGCCCAATAGGTTGTTTGATTTTGCCGTTGTTATTCCCCAGAAGCAACCCCCTTAACCCACTGGCTACTAAATCGAATGGCCGCCCCCAAATGCCCAATTAAACTATTCAATAAACAGAACTCCAACTTAAGTTTGCCCAAGTCTAAGACCCTTTGACAAGAAAATGCACAGAAGGACAGAGAGTTGCTTGATTTTTGATTTAATTGGTAAATATAAAGTTGTAATAAATATTATTCATAACCACTAAAAATTATTTACCTTTGGCCAATTTAAAATGTACATTTAAGCGAATATTTTGATTGGTATTTCTAATAACTTATTTATTAGCTCTACAAAACTTCATTACCTTTCACCTTGAAGATAATTTTGTATTTCATGTATAATGAATAAAAATAGTTAAATAGTGTTAATCTAAAAACAAAAGCAATGTAAAATATTTGTATTAAACACCACAAAAATTGTCATTAGGCTAAAACAAAAATATATATTTGAAACTTCCCCCATAACCCTCATTTGTTCTCATTTGACCTGTTGAAATGGCCGCCCGGTGACCCCGAACTTTTAAGTTCATCAGATAATCTTACCTCACAGGCTGCTTTTCCAACTTTTATTTCCCTTCGCACATACCTTAAGAGGGAAGAAGGACAACCTTTTCCCACGGCAAATCAATTGCCATAGTCACGACTTGGCCAGGGGCCCCAAGGATAACTTAACTTAATTTCAGAGTGAGACGACAGCCGCCGATAAAGCCGCCGTCGGAGTCGCCGCAGATCCTTGGAAAATGGCGGACACAACACCTATACCTTTACTGCTACGATTACGGGGATATACAACCCACACAGGCACGGGCACAGACACAGACAAGGGCGCGGCTACCGACAGACAGATCATTAGCAGGCAAGCGTAAAAAACGCTGATTAACGAGTCCTCGGGGAAAAGGACAATGCCGAGTCTGAGTCCGAGACAGAGACCGAGGCGCACTAAACCGACTTCCGGTCAAACTGTCGGCAACCTTGTTCCTCGGGCGGCGACTACAAACATAAATTTAAATTATGTTAAATAATCCCCCCGATTCAAGGACATTGTCAATGACATTTATTGTATAATTTATAGGTCCTTTATGGCCGCCGAATGGCATTGGGGCCTCTCTATAATATTGATTGCCAAATAATTGAGATTTTTCCTTGCGCATAAAATTTGTAGCCATATTTTATGGCCATACTAGGAAATTACGCAACCGCCCACTTGCACATTTATTTCTATATATATAAATATATATGTGTGTGTATGGGTTTTCTGTAAGTATGTAGTGTGGGCGTGGCGCAATAGGCAAAAAAATATATAAAAACAAGCAGAAATGGCGAAGGAAATACATAACTACGCTCAAAAGCTCGTTTGGCCGTTTATGATCTGGGACCGAAAGCAGAGCAATGTCCTCGGGCGTCAAAGTCATAGTAATAATCACAGGAAAAGGTTGGGCCCCAGTCAGGGGCGGGGCAAAGGGCCTCAATAAAATGCCGAATGCCGAAATAAAATCGAAATAAAAATCAGCAAAAGGTGCGAGGATATTGTCAAGGAAGCCCACAAAAAAGAGCCGAAATGGGAACGTAAAAGTTAAGGGCGACGACTATGTAATACCCGGTGTGCGAAATACATATCTTGAAATTGGTGAAAAACTAACTTTTATAGACTTTCCTTAACACTCTATATCATTAAAATCTGGCTTAAGTGTTAAGGGTACTTAAAAATAAGAATTACTATTTATCGGTATTTTTAATAATAAAAATGTATATTTAAAATTTGTTAAATATTTTTGGACTAACTCCAACTCGTATTTTAAGTTTTCAAAACCCCTAGAGAAGTCCAAGGTATCAAATGAATCGGCTGCAGGTGGGGATTGCTCGCTTAGCCAAAATGGCCAGCCGAATGGCCCTGACGAAAGGTGCAGGTGTGCTGGCCAAAAAAGATTTCCACCGAAATGTTTTTCTCTCTTCGGGGTGTTGATTTGCCAAAGATTAGGGGCGGTCGGTCGACCGCTCGCCTAATCCCCAAAAAGGAGACTCCAGTCCGGAATCCTCGCTCGCCAGGAAAAAAACGTATATATAAGAAGAAAAAACACACTCAGCCCAGGATCAACTGACGAATGGATGATGGGGCGGTGAGGGGTGCTTAAAAGTTCAGCTGGAAAGTAGGCAATATATTTTTTATATTTTTTGAACAAAAGCTGCAATGGCCAGGCGGCCCGGAACAATGTTTATGGCTCTATGGCTATATAAACACCTAGAGCAGTCATATAATTTACCGTTTTTTGTCGAGTTAATAAAGCTACGTTTCATGGCCAAGAAGCCACGGGTTTTGGACTGGTGATTTGGCTAAGAGTGGGCAGTAAAATTTTAATTATCAAATGGACAACACAGAGAAAGAGTTTTTTTCGGGGGTTTACTTTTATTTGTTTTCTTCTAGAATATGAAACAAAACAAGTGGTTTTCTTAGAGAGTTGATTTTAGTCCTAAGTACTTGACAGATTGCAAGAAATCTTTAGTTGTTAAGATTTTTTTATTTTTATTTTTGAGAAAATGTGATTTATTCTTTTAAGAATGGGGAGTAGGTATAATTATTCTGAAGAGAATTTATACCAAACATTTTTCTATATTTTGTAACTAAAATATAATATATATTGTCTTTATAATTTTCTTTAGTTCATAAAAATCTTTAAGAATCCAAAAGATATTTTATCCAAGCTTTTAAACCTTGTATTCTTACATCTAATATAATGCCAAACTGTAACAAATTTGTATAAGGAAGAGAAGATATTTTAGTAAATAGAAAATTAATCTTAATAGTCATTTGCCACCGTAGATAGGTTATTATTCCTTTAAGGAACATTTTCAACAACAGAAAAGGCTCCGAACTAAGAAAGGATAAGCACCCACCGAAACTTCCACTTATTATTAACCCCACAAAACCGCAACACAGCAGCAGCGGCAGTGTTTTTCAGCCTTCCAGGCAAAATGCCACTTGCTTATCTCATTTCATGCAAATCCCAAGCCCAAAACGCGCCCAACTTTCGGCGCAAATAAATTTACATTAGCGACAATCGAGTTTCGCCTCAACGGGAGGGGGCTGGAAAACGGTTAGCGTTTTTCGCCAAAATATAAAGTTGCAGAGTCAAAAGTGAACGCCGCATCGTCAACGGGAACGCACTTGCTGGGGATTAGCGCAAGGATTGACTTTAAGACGTCAGTCCCCGGATACTTGAGCACTCGGGCCGGCAATAAAGAAAAAAAGGAACCACCACCGTGGAGCAGAAAGAGCTAGCTTAGTCCTGGCAAAAAATCAGCAAAGGATCGGGGGACAGGATGTCTGCTACTGCTGCTACTGCTGCGTCTGTGCCGACGAAATGGCATAAATTTCAAAGTTTATTGCATAAATTGTCGTATTTTGAAAATCTTATTGCCTTTATAATGCCCCGGCCAGGCACTGGGCCCACCTGTCTGCCCTGCCCGGGTCCTGCATCCTGGCGGGCTGGCAGGCAGTCAGGATTGCGACTAGGGCGTATCATTTACTTGTTTGCGGCAAAGGCAAAGGCAAAGCACTGCGCCTAGGCGCCTGTTGGCTGAAGCTTCCGAGTTTTTATTGCGATAATAATCATAAAACATGCACTTAACAAGCAGCTTGAAATATGAGACCCAGCCGCACAGCCCGGCAACTTAAATTTCTGCACATTCTATTGGGTCTGATTTATTTACCCGCGCCCGGGGAGAGAGAGACAGAGACCCAGGGCTGAGGACTCAGAGAGTCCTTCTCCGGATTGAGACTGCAAGTTGGAATCAGCAGCGACTTAATTGACGCCGAGCCGGGAATGTTGGCTAATTCGTTTGTAGGCACAAACAAATTTGTTAACAAATTTGCGTTAATGCCATAAGAAATATTTACACAGTTTCGCCCTTGCCCCCAATGTACATGTGCTGCCATAAATTCAATTGCGGGGAGTGAAGCTGGGAGTAAGCCTTTCGACCTTCAATGAGGCATGTGCCGGCAGCAACTCATTAAGCCGTTGGATACGATGGCAGCACCATGTCCTGCGGGGGAGGCGGTAAGCATGGTGCGGGGGGGAAATACCAGACCAAGGAAAGCCAAGCCAAGCCAAGGGTTGGGAGGAAGCCTGGCTGCTGCTGCTGCTGCGGTTTATTTTCGGCTGTTATTATTTGTTTAATGAAATAAACGCACGACTTTCATCTTCATAAAACGGCATTATGGCATTAGCGCCGCAAATTTATGAGGTTCACCCCTCTCCCTACAACTTCACACCCTTCCGGCCACGCCTCAGTCACGCAAAAATCGGGGAAAACAGATGGGAAAAGCTAAAGGAGGGAAGGAGAATGTGGAATACTCTACACTTTGTTAAATAATTCTTTATTTATTAATAAAAACATATTTCAATTTCAATTTTTGCCGATGCCAATACTTCCTTTTTGAATATTGGTTAATATTTTTAGTTAAAGTTTTTAACTTGAATATTTTTTCAAATACTTCGGACTTATTTATTACTTCTCTGCCTATATGAAACATTTGTTATTTTTTACTTATCACTATAAAATGCATTTTTCTATATAAATTTCAATAACTATTTTTTAAGATAGATATATATGTAAGAATTATACTTCAAAGAGTGTTTTATCAATTACAAAACTAACGATTTTATGGATACGTTCCTATTATACACCATTTAAATTATAATATCTTTCTCACGACTTTTCTTATTTCCATGAAACTAATAAATTATAATACTTACCAATTTAATTATTTACTTAGCTTAATAATTTCTCTCTTTTAATTTTAAATACTTCCACCAACTACTCAAATAATCATACAATTTAATTACTTATTTACTTAGTTTAATAATTTCTCTCTATTTACTATAAATATTTCCACCAATTACTCAAATAATCATACCCAAAATGGAAATGTGGCAATTACACCCCCCTGTGTAATTACTCGGCGTGAGTTGTGTTCATGCCTCATGAGGAGTGCATAATTCCCGTTTACTCCATTTAGTTGTGTTTTCGGTTTGGGTTGATTTTTATGAACTGCGCTGAGCTTTAAACTTTCTGTGGCACACTTTCCGGAGTGCGTGGGGTCACAGGCGCTACGTGGGGTCAGGAATCGTAATGGTGCGAGTGCGATAACCGAGTGTGGGATGCTAAATGTGTCGCTGCTACTGCTGCAGATGCTTAGTGTTACACGAAAAAAAGGTTTGCTAAAATGGTTTAATATTTCATTAAATATAAAAGATTTACTATAAAAAACTTGTACAGGAAAAGCTAGAGAAGTAAGCAGTGATATAACTAGGACTCCCTCCAAATCAAGTTTATAAAAATTTAATGTATGGATTTTTTAACCTTAATATATATATTTCCAAAAAAAACACTTTTAAAAGACCAAAGAAAACTTCATTTTATTAGCTAAAAAATATTTCCTGCACGCTCGAGCCAAAATGGAGGCAACGCTTTCTGCAGACAGGAAGCCGGATACGTTTCCTGTTTGTTTTTAATTTTTTTCTGTGCACTCTTGCCACTGCAACTGCTAACCCAATTCCCCGGGGAAATGTCATGGCCAAAACGCTCCGTCATGCTGGCCCGTTTGCGCAATCATTGGGCGCAATCAGCGCACACGCTTTGCATGCACCATTTGCAGGGCTCATTTGCCCCGAAAGCAGCCACAAACCATAGGGCCCCCTTCCGGATCCCCGGAACTCCGACGCCTCTGACCTCCGCCCCACCCCCCTGGGTAACATATAGAAAATGTAATTTTCATATTTCTTGCCAAAAGTTCTGGCAAGCCAACGACAGTGGCGGAAAGAAAGTTTGCCCGTGATGCATGGCTGGCCTCTTACCAAGTTCACAAGGCGCTGAAATGTCTACTATAAAGAATGGAGCAGCACTTCTCCTGCGTGGATGGAAAAATCCCGAACGCCAGAGCAGATACATCCACATGGCATTAACAATTGATCAGCAGGGCTAAAAACAGCAAGAAAAAAGTGTTATCAAGTATATGTACGAGTAGACAACAACGGAAAATTGAAAAGAAATAATAGCAGGTGCCGAATTACATGAAAAATCACTTAGGAAAATTAAATTTCACATATTTTTCACTTCAACACCGAGACGCGCGGCCATGTCTTTGAAGTGTAACCTCGCTCCCGCCCGCTTTTCCATCGCTTTTCCTGCCAGCTGTGTGTGTGTGTTTTTCTTCTTTTTGCCACCACAAAACATGAGTAATGCGTTGTTCGCCGGGGTGAGCGGCTGCTGCTGCTGCTAGCAAACCAGGTGCTCACTCGGCTCAAAATTCCACCTAATGCATTGTCTCAAAATAGAAAAGTTTGCGGAAAATTCATTTAAAGTCATCTAAATCAATTACATTATTCAGCACTCCGCTGTCAAAGGCAAAACTCAACTCTGATAAGAGGAAAACAGGGAAAAACTACCGAAAAGCTAAACAAATCAAAATGTAAATCCAGCAGAAGTGGAAACAGATGTACGGGGGCCCGGGGACAGACCCCTTCCCGAAATGCTTCCAGAATTGCACGAATAAAATATAAATACGCACACAGACCATAGAATTTGAAAATCGTTTTTGTCGTTGTGCAGATTAGCAAATAATGCAGGAGACGCAGACAGAAACAGAAATGGAAATACGAATCGGGACACTCAGCCCGGGATACACACGCACACACTCCTTGCGGCTGCAGCAGCTTCTTCTGTCAGTCTGATCCATTTTTAGATTTCACAGAGGGAAAAATAACTGAGGAACTATGTGAAACACTAATTGGAGTTTATCAATCAGTTTTAAAAATATGTTTAGATTTAATTAAATAAAATTAAAGCAAACTTAGTGACTTAATGCTCCTAATTTAGACTTAGAGTACATTTTTCTATGACCACTTCTTGCAGTGCCCTACTCTCTCCTTATCCATCTGCTGGCTGTGGCCAATGATGCTTGACGTTTGGCACTGCCAAGTCTTCTTCGACGTCGTCATCTTCGGCGTCCCCCGGCACCCACTCACCGAATGGAGGGGGAACCCAGCCAGCCAAGACAAAGACGAAAAACAAACAAACAGACAAATAAAAACACTCAAATCCGTTGGCCAAAGCCAAACAGGAGTCATCGTTGTCGGGCTCCTTGAGAGTTTCCACTCGACTGCGTTTGAAACGCATTTTCCGTAGCCGAAATCTTGCAGGGAAATTTTTCCAGAGCTGGGTGGACTTAGGCTTCAGCCACACGCACATCAATCAATCCACCGCCCACCAGGAAGCGCCAAGGAAACCCCAAGAAAACCCCAAGAAACCCCCAGAAAACACCCCAAAACGGGGGGCCAACTTAATTTCTCATGTTACCTGCCCACAAAACTTAAGCAACATTTGATTGAAATCATTTTCAACAAGTCAAGTGATTGATGGGCCACCAACATGTCGGGGGATTAGAATAATGACGATGGGAATCGACATTTGATTTTCGTTGGCCGCAAATATTTGATTAACTTCTAATTGTTGGCCATGAATCTCAGCTTGAATGTATTATTTCAACTAACTTTTGTTACTTTTCACCCGAATTAAGCTTTTTGTGTCAAGTTGCAACTTCATTTTCCGCGTCTCAATCGCAATGGAAAAGGAAAAAGAGAGCTTTGCAGCTTTTTTACATAAATTTCTTTTGCGAAAAAGTTTTTTTCGCAGCAACTTCTGGGCCAAGTTTTATGAGTGCTGTAAAAGTTTATTAAAAAACCGCTGCAAACAAAATATTATTCCTAAAATGTTGAAGAAGTAAAGTACTTTTGGGGGAGAAACAGTTGGAATAATCTCTGCGGGCTGACCTCTTGAACTGTTGTATTTAGTTGTATTTAGTTTAATATTTCAAGGTCGCAGATATATGTGTTATATTTATTCCATCTATATGTTGATGTAACGCAATCTGTTACAGGGTCCAATTAAACGAGACACACACAGGCCAGAGTGAAAATTGAATTTTAATGAATCAACGTTTGCACAGCCAGATAGAGAGGGCCAGGGACAGCGAGGGGCCATCGCACATGTCAACAAATGGCGGCCATTTATTTTGCAAAAAAATAAAATTGAAAAATAATTTTTACAAAAAAGAGAAAAAAGCAAATACGAAATACGGATTGTCTGTCCTCCATTTTTAACGCCAGAGATTTGCCAATCGACATTGATTGATGAAAATTGATAAATTGTGAGCCCTGCGGCGACCACGCGGCGTATGAGCAACCGAACTAATTGAGCGAGTATTGCGTATACGCCGCGTGTACTGTTTACTTACAATATATACGCCGGAGTTGAGACATTTCTTTAGCAGAGCAACAGCGAGTGTCAGCCAGAGTTGCTGGCACATAAATCTAGAGTTTTTTGTGCCAACACACCACACCTGTTCCTTTCCCCGTTTTTTCTGTGCAGTTTCACAAAATGCGTGACGCATTTTTACGAGCATTTTTTGTGTTTTTTTTGGTGGGTCAACATGAAAAGCAAACATTTTGCACAGCATACCGCCTTAAAGCATCCACAATGTCTGGCCAAATAACTTTTTGATATCAAAATACAAAATACTCACAGCAATACAGCAAAGTTTTTTGTGGCCCAGAGCCCCGAATGAAAGTTGAAGTTCAGTTTGAAGGTGAAGCTGAATTTGATGGAGAATTTAATACCTCACCCCGCAAACGGTTGCAATAATTTCTTATTAAATTTTCGAACGAACGACGGCCAGGGGGCTAGATTGGAAATTCATGAAACTTTGCCAAGAAAATGTTTATTTTTTATTTTGTGCCGCCCGCCCCTCCTATTTTCCTTTGTCTAGGAGTAATTTGCACGGCAAGGAAAACAAGCAGGAGGCCAAAACAAACAATTTGAGATCGTGAAATATTTTTGATTGATTTCAGGTAATTGGCCAGCTCTGCTGCCGGCCAGCTCTCTGCTCTTGTTAGCCGAAAATGCAAATGCAAAACGAGCTGCAGCGCTTAAGTGGCCAGCCGGACGGCCGTCCACCCACCCAATTTCATATTATAAGTCAGCCGCGTTTTTGCTTTATTATTATGCAAATTTCTCGCAGCCACCGAACTAACAATGTCATTTCCGCATAAAAACGCCATGAACGCGCCACATTTCCGTCGCAATTGCCGCCATTTATAAAGCCGTCCGTAATTTGGACAACAGCACCGAGGACGGGCGGCTTTCGGCATGAGCCAGCAAATTGTTTGCGTTAGTTTTTGCAATTGACAATGGTCCCCGAATGAAGCTGCCTGCCACCTAATTGACCAGCTAAGTAATGGGCGTGCGACAAATTACAGCCATGGGGAAAGTAGAGTAAGTTGTAAGGGACGAAGGCCAAAGGAGAACTGGGTAGTGTCCCTTTGATTGGATCTATTTATTAGCAACAAGTCGATAAAAATCAGTAAATGAAATGGTAGTGAAATATACATAAAAGAAAAACTTATCAAAAGGAATTTATGAGAATATAAGAAGAACTTTAAAAATGATTTTGTAAGGGGAAGACAAAAATAGAACACTGGGAAGGAATGCTGGGAAACGTAGAATTTCATAATGCCTTTTTATTATAAACTCTCTTAGGCTTAGTTTAAAAACAAACACTTGTAAATAAAAACAAGACTTTTTAAATAATAATAGTTCAAAATAATCATACTCTAAATAAGCCATAGAAAACAGGCATTCATTTTTAAAGAAATTTATATACTAAGCTTATAATAAAGTATAAAAGTTATACCCTAAAATTATATTAAAACATCGACTTTTTCTATAGTCTAAAGTAATTTTCCCTTGCTTTAAAGGAACCATTATAATTAATTCTTTATTTTTTCTCTCCCCACACAAACCAGACAAATGAAAAGAGCAACAGCAGCAAGAAAAATTTTTGACAAATTCGACAAGCGCTCGTAAATCATTGGCACCTTTTCGGCACTCTGACCATCGGCCCCACTGACTGGCATTCCAGTTCCCACGAGGACGGCTTTGCCGGGTCTGAAGTGGGGCAGTGGATGGAAGCCTTTGTTGCCACCCGTTTGCCAAATGCCAGTCGTCGATGTTGCTGCTACTCTTGTTGCCGGATTGCAGCCGTGCTAATTGTTACGCTTGACAGGTGCGTTTGACAGTTGAATTTGACAAGTTTATACACAATCCAAGCCAGCGGAGCCTGGCGAAAACCAGCCAAAACTCTTGGGGCTTAGGAGCTAGAGGAAGGGAAAATCACGAACAAGCATGCTGGGAAAAGGAAAACCAAAAAAAGGTGAAAAATTATGCCAACAACTTTTGCAAAGATTTCGGCATGTACTCGTATGGCAAGTTATGGTAAAGGAATAAAAGGAATATTAAAAGGGAAGAGGTTTTAAAGACATAAAAATGTCTAGGAATTCTAAGATTTCTTAAGTACGAAGTATATGTATTAAAAATATATTTATGAAATATAGGAATAATTATGTAAAATTTCATTCAAACTTAGAACGCCACATTTTCTGTAGTTCACAGTTAATAACTTAATTTTTCAAAAACGGACAAATAAAGGGAAATAGCAACAAGTCTTTAAAATCTAAAATTGACAAAGAATTTAGGAATTTTGTATGCGAATAAAATATTTTCAAGAAAACAAAACAACTGTTTATAAATATTGTTAGAAAACTTTAACATATTTTATGCCTTTCACGAGTAGTTCTTAAGTACTTACAAAAAATTTGTCCTGCAGTTTCAAAAAACAGAATTACAAACCTCTTACCAAGAACACTTTTTTAAAAGTATATTTTATGCCTTCATTTAATGCCAAGCTTAATGGAAAGATGAATTTATGATTTACGATTTATATATACAAGAACCACTCATTAGACAAATTCTTTCAGCGCAAATATTCAAATATTTTCAGCACAATAATAGCCTTTTATTATTTTTGGCTTCCCCAAAAAATGTTTGCATTTTAAAAATGGCCAAATTAGCCAAATGCCTGCGATACGTACTCATTTATAATCAATAAAGCAAATGCTCAGCCCGAAATAAATCCCCCAATATCTGACGGCAACTGCACATATTTCGATTGATTCCCATTTGAGGAGGAAAAACTGGTATGAATCCCCTCCAGAGTGCAGTCAATGAATTCCCAAAAACCGAACCCTCTCCAGCGGAAACAAAATTTCACTAATTAGAGCTGAAATTCGCTTTTGTGCAGCGGGTGCGATAATTAAATTGAAAGCAGTGCCGCAAGTATGCAGCGTTTAATTATATTTTTGGGCAGGGTCCCCCTCCTTGCCTTTGGGGTAAATATCGTGGGAAATATCGTAGGGAAATCAGGGAAATGGCAATCAAATACTCGGCCTGAAATGAGGCACAGGGACAGGAAGAGGCACACCAAAAATCGCAGCCCAACAATAATCCACATGATCAGCATCGGAATCACGTTTGCATCGCGTAAATTTCTGTTCTGTTTTTTTGTGTGGCTTCAGAGGGTTAAAAGAGTGGGCGAGATATTCGGGCAACTTGTTTATGCAAATTGCGTGACTCTCTGTTGGCTTCGGGGAATCCCAGTTTCCATTCTCGTCCCCGTCTGTGGCAGCCATAAAAATTATACAACATTTTTGGGGACGCTTTCCCCCTAAATGAAATGTAAGTTTACCATTAATATCAGTTAGCATTTATTAGAGCCCGATTAAAGTTGGCCCAAGTATGCATTGAGGGGTGGGGGTGTGTTTTGGCTACAAACTTTATTAAATTGTTTGCATGTTTGCCCCTGTCTCCCCGTCTCCCGTTTATCAGCAAACAAACACCCCCAAACAGAGTGACACCCCACAGGACACCCACTCCCTCAGGCCCTCTCCCTCTCTAGCCGCAGAAGAGTGATAAAAATGTAAGCCACAAAAGCGTGGCCCACACACTCGCACACACATTTTGGCCCTCTGAGTTTTTTGGCTCGTTTGACTAACAAGCAAAAGACAGTGACAAATTAGTTTTGGTGAGCTGCTTATGTGAATTTTCATGCAATTTGCATAATGAGCACTGCCCCTGCATGTGTGCTTATTAGTGATGCCGGTTAATGTTTTCAAGATATGACTCGACTTTAATACTAGAAATGTACTATTTTCTTATAAAATGTATTTCATAATTTATTAAATTTTTATAAAGGAAAAAGTGTTTTTTTTTCATTTTTCTTATACTGTGAATTAAATCATTAGCAAACATGTGATTTAAACACATAAAGATCTAGTTAATGTAAGAAAAGAAAACTAATCAGTATACGATATTGATATTTGGTATTTGTAATTAATATTTTGGTATAAATAAAAATAAAATGTAAATGTTAGTACCCAGCAAAGTCTAGTAAAAGTGCAGAAACGACTTTGTGTGTCTTGGACTTTGTTCCATTCTCTTTCTAATTTTAATCACGGATTCCGATCTTTATATACTATATTTTCTTTATATTATTTTCATACTTTTTCCTTTGAATTATTTCTTACAAGAATCTTAATATACATTTGTAGGAGGCGTAAGAGAAAAAAATAAAGGCGTCCGTTCTCTTCTCTATTCACAAACGAAGTGTCCGTTGTTCCATTCCATCTTAGCCTATTGCACATATGTATTAGTATCGGCTGCTGATCGTGCGAACGGGACACCCAAAGTGGTGTTCCGTAAGCACGAACTTAACATTAGAGTAAGCGAGATGCTTAGATTGTCCTTTTATCTTAGTGTATATCTATTAGTGTTTTTACAAAAAGTGTGTAAATGTATAAAGTAGTGTGACTGTTTCTTATACTTATTAGTGTGGCTGCTTGCTACACATTTTTATCAAATATGTAAAAATTTAAGATCAAAACTTCATGTTTGTTCTATTCAAAAAGAAAACTAATGAATTATTAATATCTTTGTAAATTTCTCCTCAAAACTTTATAGTTTCTCCATTTCCTAAAACATCTCTATTTTTTAGCATCACTCCTGTTGTTTATATGCGTTTTTGGTGACATAGAAATGGAATAAAATTAAATCATTGCTGACACATTTTGAGTAGTGCCCGCCACTCTGGCTTATACATATGAAAGAACCCAGCTCGGGGTTCCTTTATTTTTATTTTCTGCTTTTTTCTTGGCAACTTGATGAATTACTGGTTGGCTGGATAGAAGCGAGTGCCTAAGCAGCCATGAAATTCCCACCCGAACTCGATTATTTATTACTTTGACGGCGGACAGACATCCTTTCGGATGGTAAGGTGAAATCAAGCCGGCAGATAATGATTTGAGGAACTGAGGCTCGTTTAATAGGTCCCTTCGTTGCTGCTGTTGTTGCTTTCGGGCTGCTAATTTAAATTTTATTTCTGGCAATTTGCCAAATTTGTTGCCATTTGTGATGACACGCTCGTTTTATGACAATGATACGGCCGGAAGGCCATTGCCCTCCGGCGGAATGAGATGTCCTGGCGGAATGGAATGGATGAATGGCGTCGGGCTGCGGGGAAAACTGTTCGTTCGTTCGTTCGTTCGTTCGTTTGGTTGACATTCATTGAAATTCATGTCGCGTGGCCGTTCAATAATAAAACGCAAATACATAAATAAAAAATAAAGGTAAATAAACGCAAAAGGGTTTGCTAATGGCCAGCCAGCCGAAAAAGACAAAAAAAAAATAGGGCGCAGACATCCTTCAGGAATGAGGTCGTAAAATGCTGTCTTGATGATCGTGATGCGTCGAAGCACTGGAAAAAAATTAATCAGGTAGTGAGATGCTTGGATATATTATGTATTATTAATCTATACTATTAATCTAGATTTTTTAATAAATTACAATAATAATGGTAAAATAAAAGACAATATAAGGAACAAGATTGAGTCGATAAAAGTAAAACTGTACGCGTTAGGCATCTTATTAATTATTATGGCTTGGTAAATTGTTAAAATTTACAAAAACAAAATTATTAAAAAAGTATAAAAAAGAAGATGATAAATACAGTGATTAATTTATGCATAGTTGGGTATAATTAAAAAGAAAAATATTCTCGAAAGATTTAAAATAAATGATTCTTAAGTTATATTCTAGTATATTTGTTTCTGAAGCAATATAAAATATATTAACTAAATTGATCAAAATATCATACCGTATAGCACTCCCCTATTTATCAGTGTATCGAAGCATTAAAGATAGGCCTTAAAGCAGAAGTCAAACGGGGCACAGGTACACATTCCTCGGCTGCGTCCTCCCGCCTGCATGCATTTCAATTAGACGAGGCAGCCGGCAAAATGTGCAACAAAATTAAAATGCGCATTTATGCAGATTTGCACATTGAAACTGTCACGGCAACGAACTGCCAGTGGCAGGCCAGGAGCAGTGTTGGGAGCAGGAACGGGAGCAGGAGCCAAAGCAGGAACAGGAGCAGGAGCAGCGCCGTAGTAGCTGGTAAACAATACCCCGGACTCGCCCTTTCCCCGCACCGAATTTTCACCCGACCCTAGCCCCTTTTGTGTCCCTGAGTCCTGGGCACAATGCGTGCCCACCTGGCAGGCTCTAATTATTTTTCTGCCGCTGCTGCAGCGACTCACCTGGATCTGGCTCTGCACTCACTCTGCACTCCCCCCGTCCTGGCTCCGGCTCCTGTTCCTGCCCCTCGTATCCTGGCGCTTTGTGCTCCTGTCTGCCTTCTGCCAGTGCACAATAAACAGGCAAAACTGAGAGAGCGGCATAAAGCAGGATCCTGCCGCCAGGATCCACCAACGAACCAAGTTTCATGTTGCATTTGCATAATGAACTGTTTGCTTATGTTTCGCATCATGGACAGGGGACACGGAGCCTGGGCCTAACATTTTAACCAAATTGTGTGCGCTCTATTATGCAATCCCAGAGCTCCATTCCAGGCGAACTAATTTTAAAATGATTCGCCAAAGCCATTGGCATGTAAGCGAGCTCAATTCGCACTTGAATCGAATGGTCGCGGGTCGGGGAAGAAATTTCGACAGAGGCTTACGACGAACTGAAAAGGGAGCATTTAAAGTCCCTAGAATTATTTGGATAGCAGAAAGTGTATTCTAGTATTTGTAAAAAATATGGACCATTGATATATACTTTTTATTTAAACTAAAACTAGGTTTATTTTGGCCTAGAAAAAATGTTTTTCAACCTCATGAAAGAGTATTAAAAAAACCTTATGTTTGAGCGATTACTAAATAGGGCACACTCCGGCTCGAAGGACCAAAATTATGGTATTAGGGACTGCTGAGGAAAAGGTTTCCAGTTTTCTACAAATGAAACCAAATCAATGTTTATAGGGAACACCCAACATCTACAAGAAATACAAAAATATATATAAATAAATTCATTTTCAGCAGAATAAAGAGTTTCTTTGTGGTTAAAAAAATATTTTGTATATTAAATATTCATGTTTCTTGCAATTATTTTTTCTCAAAAAACACCTTAATTGACGACAGGTGTAATTGAAAACGACAAAAAAAAGGCACTCAAATCATGCATAATGGAAATGTCTTTCCATTTCACGAGGTTCTCCACTCAGGCACACGTAATATATTAAAATATCTCGCTGACATGCGACCCCAACTCATTTGCAACTTTTGCACTCTCGCTGAGCCAAAACTAATAGCCTGACAATAATATAGCAAACTATATAGATGGATATTATGGAGGAGAGCGCGAGATCAAGCTGCCATTGTGTGCAATTCCCATTTGCCATTTTCAATATTTATTCTCGCCCTTACAAAAAAAAGGAAAGGAAAAACGGAGTTTGTAAAAAATCATTGGTAATGGGTAATGGTTGTTTATGAACGATAGATTACCTAGGGTTTATCTTAGAATTTATTGCACATCATTTTAATTAAAATATTGGATAAGCTTTTAAATGAGCATAATAAAGATGAGAATTTAACATTTCTTCAGGAATTAAATAATAAAAAAGAACCATCATATCCATTTGAAAGAATAACATTTACTACTTCTAGAAGATTAAACAATCTTCCGAAAGACAATTTTTATAAATGCTATATGATTGTGAAATCAGCTTCCCAATAATATTAAAAACATTATCATTATCAAAACATTAAATACTTAAGTAGATAGATATACAAATAAAAATACAACAAAAATTGTTACATTAGGAATATATTATGTACCAATTTTGTTGTAGTTTTATGACATATATATATTTTATAAGTTTAAACATGTAGTGTTAGGAAGGCCAATAAAATCAAATGAAATACAAATCAAATCAATGATAAGGAATAGTTTATTAATCTTACGAAATGTAAAGTATAACTAATATATCTTTAACTTCTAATGTCATCCTCATAAAAAATCTCTCTTTCTATATTTAGTACTCCCCTGTTACAGCAACATAACCTTTTTAGTGATATACACATATCCCAAACATTTGTGAACCCTGTATACCCGTTGGTTACTAATGGGCCAAGCCTGCTCTGGCAACGCAGATGAGGAAGACACAGCAAGGCAGCTACAACATATAATAAAAGTAATATGCTCGGCACCAATGCATTTGCTGCCAAGAATATCAATTTCAATAAAATACAAGAGACTTTCCCACACTCACACACACACACACACCGGCAGAGTCGCCTGTTTTTCCAGCAATTTCGAAAGTGCCGCTCATATCGTTTTCCTCTTCCTTTGCTTTACACTCTCGACATCCTTCTGTGCCATTCCGCTCTCCTACATTTTCGCCATAGTTTTTTGTCGAAACTGTCAATGGTGCCAAGGGACCTCAAGGAAGAGAAAGAGACGGAGGAATAGTCTGGGAAAGAGAGGGATGGAGGGGGAGCTGCATCCCGCTGCGCTTTTGGGACCCATCGTCTTATGCAATATTTGCTTTGTATTTTTAAGAAATTATAAAAACGATTCCCAGGCAAGAATACAATAAAAAAATCCCAGCGCAATCAGGACGAAAGGAAACCAATGCAAAACCAAAGCAAGCCAAACCTAAGCCCAATCGATTCGAATTCGAATCGCTTTTGGTAATGATATCCTAGTGAGTTTCCCGCCAAAGGAGGAATAGAACTCTCCCCCTAGTGGGCGTGGCCTAGTCCTTAGTGCAACTCAAGTGTCGCCGGCACACAGCCTTCAATCTGTTGGAGCAAACAGAATTTTCGGACAGAGTCCAACTTCCTTGCAATATTGGAAACGGAAGGAAGGAGAAGGAGTCGACCTTCTGATGCTCTGGCTGTAGCCGAATTTATAAAGTTATTTTTAAGTTACTCTAAATGCTTCTTCAATAAATTTATAAGAATTAATTTTAGACATCGTTTCCCATGTATCCCTTAACCCCAATAAATCATTTGTTTAAACCGCACCAGGCAGGCTCTTCGACATTGATATAGAAAATTCCCAGGCTTCGTGCAAAAATTGAGGGCATCCCGAGGGAGGGAATATTTAATAGAGAATGCTAGGGATTGTTTGTCGCCAGCATCGTTTGTCTTTTCCAGAAACTGCGGTCCTCCTGTAGATATTTCCTGCTCTATTCTCAATCCTGTCCCCTGCTGCGTTTTATTGCAAATAGAAATTGAATTTCCATTGGTGTCCCCTTACTTTTTCGTCAGGTGCGCTGCTTAGCAGGCGGCATAATGTGCAGAGGTGGCTATCGAAGGGCTGTTGATTGCATTTGATTTATGTGGCACAGGGACATGCCGCAAATCATAAACGCATTCCCAGGAACCCCGCAAGAGCACCTGCCGCCGCCGTATTTGTTATAAATGTAAGCTGCGGCCGGCCAAACGAGCAGGTGAAAATTGCCAACATGAGTTGACAACAACATACGACACGACAGGACAGCCCCAAGGGGGCAGACGGGGGGATCAGAGGTCAGAGGATCAGAAAATGAGCAGCCAGGACAGCAGCAGGTATAAAAACTATTTTCTCTGTCATCCTGCCAGCCAGAGCGAGGCACTTGTGAGTCCTGACTGCGCCTGCATTTTTACTTCCCAGAGTCACGTCCTGTGGCAACAACAATATGCTTTCACACAGGCACTGGGGGAAATATGTATAATATAATATTTTTTTTAAATGAAAACAAAAATACTTAAACATCTCTTTACAAATATAAATTAACACATTTTTAAAGCTTGAAGCGTTTAAGCAAAAGCTTAGGTAAGGTTCGGAGCATAAATTAATATATTTTGCAATGGATTCTGATACCCAAATGATAATTTATACTTTCACATTAATTTTAATATTTACTATAAATATTACTGGTATTATTTACTTCTAAAATATATTTAGTTTTCACTTCTTTAGCATTTATTTTTTTAAGATGTAAACCCTTATTTCTACAGACTTTCTTTCACTGTTTCACTACACCTCTTCTATAGAATTTATATATAGAATTTATTTTCGTGTGTTTCAGCATGATAGCCACAAATATGACAACTAAAAACGGACAACAACTGGGCGTGCCAAGTGGGTTTGAGCCACTTTATTATTATGGCCAAATCGAGTGCTAAAGCTTGTGGCTGAAAACTATGCCGCCCACATTAGCATTCCTGTGTGTGGGTTGGCAAAGAAAGCAATTTGTCATGTCATGATATATTTTTCGGTTTCGCCCGGTGAACAGAATTATATATTCGATTGGGCGAGCGATAAACCTAATTAGCGTTAATTAACTCTTTATAATACCCCATAAAGTGGCACCCACACGAGCGCCCGCGCTCCTCGCCGGAATTTAAATACGATACAATGGTAATTAATCAAGCGAACGCCTAAAGTCAATTTCGACAAATTGATTCAAATTTGTTGGGCAAACGCGTAGCTTAAACGGCCCAAAGAGTCAAACAGTCAGCAGGACGTTGTGTAAGCCTGCTATTTGAGTTTGGCAACACGCAAAAGGCTGCCGCAGTTGGCAACACGTACACTCGCACAACCCTACACACACATACAGCCCGGCACACACGGTCCCATACGAGGGCAAACATTTATTGCATCAATTAAGTTGGACATGTTAATTGCGTTAAGTTGAAACATCACGCACAGGCAACGCTACCTGTACCAGGTAGCCGTACACTTCAAATAAAATATTTAAATAAATATTTGGAAATTTCAGAAGCAGTCTTAAATAGACATCTTTTGTTTTTAAGGAATCACCCTATTCCTCATCATTATTCATGCTGAAAAAGTTTAATATTCTTCGGAAATACCACCAGCTTACTGCTAGACCATGTTGGGAATTGTAGTGCAAGAAAAGCGGTAACTGCGCTTATGTTGCAGTGACTTCTTGAAGTCCTTGAGCACAAATTTAATCAGTTTCATACACAGAAGATGATCGAAACTACTCTATATAGCAGGTAAAACTTTTATTTGAAAAATAAGAAAAGAATGAGAAAAGCGAAGATAAATATTGTGCTTATAATTCCCAAGTTCTTATTCATAGTACTTTTCTTCGAATTTTTCAGTAAGAGAAAGCTGATTGATTTTCGCAGTTATTGCCAAAAGTCAATCACTTTAAACAATTCTCAAATAACGTTAAAGAAATCTATAAATTGAATAAATAAAAAAATTATAAAAAATCATTAAAGTTACATAAGATAATAATATCGAAAGCTTTACATATAGTTTAATAATGGTTTAAGAAAGTAAATTAAAGATAATCAAAAAATATTTAATTAAATCAGCCAAACCAAAATGCGTAACTTTAAATTTATTTATTTTCTTTAAGATTATTTTTCAAATATATAATAATTTACAAAATTATAGTCCCTAGTTCATTTTTCCCCCAGTGCACACCTGGGCAGGTGTTTTCCCGGCTATACCGGCTTCCTGCTGGGCATGTGAGTGTGTTACATTGACAATGGAGGCGGATTCCAAAGCTTTTGGCCAAAAGCGAAAGCGTCAAAGGCACCAAAGCTATTTACGCATTGCGTGCTAATTAGAAATTTGGTTTGTGCCCGGTCCCAGGCCCTGGCCCCGGGCATTGGCACTGGCACTACTGCTGCGTGAATTTGAAATGTGACTTAAATTCAATTAAATTGCTAATTATAGGCGAGGCAAAGCAACAAAAAATGAGAGCAGCAAAACTTTGATTAATTGCCAAGTGCGAACTGCGAGTGCTATTGAATGGCTGCCCTGAAAAGTGTGCTATTAAATGGCGGAACCGAGTTGGAAATGCAAATGCCATTACTCAGGAAGGAATCCAAAGGACTGCAGCAAGGACCGGGACTGGGACTGCATGCATCAACAGTTGTCGGCAAACTGCCTTAACCCATCGCAACTTTGGCCACCTTATTATAAACTCACTGTTCCGCTTTTCCGCGGGTCCAGCTACCCACTTGGAGTTGCATAAATCACCCGCGGAAAACCGAAACGTGAAAAACTTTCTTGCTCAAAATGTCTGCGCCAAATGTTACATTTTCGTTAAACAGCAAAACGACGAAAATTTATGGCAACCTCTGGCCAACCTGAAAAAAATACAAAAAAGATGAGTAAATACAGACGCACAACACGAAAAAAGTGGGAATTCAAGCGAGACTTTATGGAGTTTTTTTCCTTAGTTTTCCGGTCAACAAAAATGAAATGCTTTGTTAAAATTAAAGCAACATGCAGCATTTAATCTAAAATAATAAAAAAACAGTACAATTTGAGCGACATTTTATGCAGCTTTTAATCTAAAGTGCGTAATGCGAAAAGAGTTAAAATTCAAGTGACAGTTTATGGGGCTTTTAATTTAAAATAATTCGCAAAGAGTTGAAATTTAAGCGAAAGTAGATGCAACTTTTAATCTAAAATAATTTGAAAAGCGTTAAAATTATAGCTCACTTTATGCAGCTTTTAAACTAATTTCAGCGACATTTTATGAGTAATTTTTTTTTGGGGCTTTGGCCAAAAATATCGATGCATTCAAAATTGCCATAATTTTTGCCGCACAATTGAGTTCATAAATATTGTCTCAATTTCACCAAATTAATTCGCTGGCAGTGAATGAAATAAAACAAGCATAAATTGGGCAACAATGAGGTCTATTTATATTTTTTTAAACTAGACTCCATAGGCAATTCGCGTCAAAGGCACCACAAAATTGCATTGGCTTTTGGGATGATATTAATTAATTTGCAATGAGCGCAGAGACTTTGCTAATATCCATCGTCATAATCAACCAATTGCGACCCGTTGGCATTTTTAGTTGGCGGTTGCCGAAACAATCGCATTTATTTGCACCTGTCCCCGCCGTGGAGTGTGTTTTTCTACACCGTGTTTATCTGTTAACGTGCACGGCACAAATATATATATCATATGTGAGGTTATTTATGGCCGATGTTGAATTTGATGTTGTTCTTGTTGATTGTTATTGCTGACCCCGGGCGATGGTTAAATGAAATTTTGATAAACACAAATGTTTGACATGACTTTGAGGCTGCAAACAAAGAGCAATTCTTTTTTCCAGCCACTGGACTTAATTAAATTGAGTTAATGCGAGTATGTGTATTTGCAAATAGTTATTTAAATTATAGAAATTACATTATGCTTAATTGTCAATTAAATAGAACAAAAATGAGCAAACTGCAAAGCGACATGGCCTTTGCCTTTGCCCACGTGCCACAGGTTGCACCACCCGGTTACACCTGGCCGATTGTGCCGCCTCATCAATCACCTGGCGCGACTCGCTGCCACGCCCTCGAAAAGGGCTGCTAATGATTTATGATCTCCGGCAGAGAGCAGTGAGTGGAGGGAGGTGGGAGCAGGAGGTGCAGAAGGCTAAATGCGAAAATTCAATCATTTAATTAGGGCAACAACACAACAAAAGAAAATTAATTAAACTCTGAACCCGGCGACGGTGAACTTCGCAGCGAATTTAATTCAATTTTGGTCACGCCCTCAAGGGGGTTCACTTGTGGGTACCTCAGAGGGGATTTAAGGGGGTTTTAAGGGCTAAAAAAACAATCAGTGCTGCCAAAAACTTGTTTAAAAAAAGGTCACAATGGAATAACAAGCGAAAGACACATGCTAACTTTTTAGAAAGAAATAAACAATTTTGTTTCCAAAAAATTATATTATCAAAATACATGCTTCAAATTAATTAACTATTTTTTTTTAAGTACATAACTTACAGAAAACTATTTTACCGATATTTCCATGTACTTAAATTATATCTTTCACTAAAGACACACTACAAATAAGTTTAACTAAAAATATATTAACTGTATATAGAAATACAATAAATAAATACAAATAAATAAATACAAATAAATATATTCAAAAATCTACAAATCTAGTTTAACATATTTTAATCCATTTTTTAATATAGATAAAATAACACTATTTGGCTGTTAAACCGCCATTTATTCTCAGAATTTTAACCCAACTGAGACCGTTTAGAAAAACATACATCGCCAGCACTGCTCGGGGATTATTTAGAGGGGGTGTGGCACGATGTGGCTTTTCCAAGGAGGTAAAGGAGCCATAAGACAACTGCCCTCGCTTGACATTTGCATTATAAATTGTCCCCAGCTCGATTTCCATGCACGCTGACATTTCGTGATGGGAACACGTAAAAAATTGCACATCCAGCGACTTTGTCAGCGGAGTACATGAAAATTCATGACCCTCCGCCAGCTGCCTGACACTTGGAGCATTAGGTGGGCGTTGCCGTGGGGGGCAGGACACACCCGCCATCCTCCATGCCCCACATCCTCCATCCTGTATCCTGTAACCCATAACCACCTCCTTCGTCAGCTGAATTTTCGTGTGCTCCGCTCTCCGGCTAACGGGAAAAATCTGCGTTGCGGCGTTTTAAAGCCAAATTTGATTTACATTTCAATGCGCGAAAGTGAATTTTTGGCGTTCCAGTTAGACGACCAGACGCCATTTTGTTTTTGTCACCGAAACTTTGCGAGTATGTGTGTGTGTGTGAATTTGAATTTTTATATATTTCGGTTGACTTTTGCATAACTGCACTAAATTAAATTACTCAGCAAGAAACTAAAACTAAAGTTGTGATGAAGAAGCGAAGAGGAAATGCTCTCTAATTTTGTACCAAATAAGGTTTCCACCAAAAAATAACAGTTTTAAATATATATAACGTTTTCCTTTAAGTAAGTATAAAATTTAGTAGTCATGTTCTTTAGCTAAAAAAAAAAAATTTCCGTGTCAATTTTTAAGAAAAATAAAAGTATTCCAAAAGGGTTATTAAGTTCAAGGACTTTCCACTTAAGAATAAAAAGCATTTTTGTGAACATTTATTTTTCATTTATTTAATAATTATAAACGAATAAAATTCAAAGCAAATTCTAATATTAACCAAATTCTTTTCTATAAAAAATAATATTCCTCATAAGCATGTCTACCTCATCCCCCAGAATCCTCACTTTCATTCACTCAAAAAAGAGTACAAACTTTGTCCCATAAAGAAAGCTGCTTCAAAACGCTCACAATTTGTCATAACTTTCACAAAACTGTCGCAGCATGCTTTGGCCAAAAACAACAATAAAAATAATAATAATAACAACAACAAGCAATAACTGACTCGCAATGCAAAAAGTAAAAAATATGTATTTACTAAAAACGAAAATGAAAACTGCCAAAAATTGCAACCAACTGCACCGAGTAAGAGAGCGAGTACAAAATAAAAAATTTGCATTTTTATTGAATTGCAAAAGTTTTTTTCGGTCACTGCTGTCACTGCTGACTGCCAGAGATCCCTGAAAATAAAGAGAAAAAAATAATAATAAAAGAAAACACAGCCGAAAGTCCGAGAGTTCGAATTGAAACCGGAACAACATTCGCGGCATGCGAGCAAGTGGAAAATTGCAATAATATTGAATTTGGCTATTAAGTCGTTAAGGCCTGATTGTTGCGAGCGACGGGCCATAAACTTGGCCCGAAATATCCTCGGCCACCTACAATAAATCCAATAAACACGCTGTAAACAGTTTCTCAAAGAAACTATGCGATAAACCATTTTATTATGACCTCCATTGATTACGTAGCACGTGACCAAAGTTTGGGCCAGAAATAAATGCGACTAGTCTAGGCCAGGCTAAGCGAGCGTAAAAATTAAGAGGCCAAGGAAGGACCTGCTCCAGTTTATCACAAACTTTTAAGCCATTTAACCGATTTAACCGATTTGGCGACACTAAAACAAGCGAGGACGCATTACCATTAGCCCCGGCGCAAAAAAAATTGATTCATAAAAAAGTGGTCCCAACAAAATAAATTCGATATGTGATGCGATTGTCATTGTTGGTTTTTAAGTGAATTTTAAAAGCCTTTTTACCAGTTTTTCGCTTCATTTGCTGTTTTATGTTAGCCAAGCCGCTCCAGACAAAGCGGCAAAGGGGAAGGCCTCGACACAGGATGCAGGGGCCGCCGCCTAGTAAATGGTTTTATTTATTGACACATGTTTACTTATCAGCCAGCCTGGCTGGATAGATGGCTGCCGGGATGGGAGATGGAGCTGAAGATGGGTGTGGGGATAAAGGTTGTCATGCTTCATTTAATGCAATCGAAAATCCCCCAGCTCCTCGGCAAAGGCAGCAGCACGTGCCCGTCTCATTACGCTTTGTATGTGAATAGGACTCACAGGAAGAAAAGGATTTAGAGGTATCTGCCAGCTTAAAGTTAAATTTTACAATTCCTGGATATTAAGTATTAACTATAAAAATATTTATTTATGGAAAAAGTATAAAATAATCTCATTACATGTTTAAGAAATTAATTTAAACACTTATTTTCAGTAGCTTATAAGCTTAATGCTTCGTTCAACCAACCGTATCAACCATCACAAAATATATTCTTTGGAATTTAAATTATTGTTTTACAAGACGTTTACAAGGTCTGGATAGTGAATATTTAATATGTTAATATTTATTTGAGTAAATGGTATAAAAAATATATCCTGATTACATAACTTAAATGATAATTTGAACACTTTTTCAGTAGCTTAAAAGTTTGTAGCTTATTTCTATAAATTTTTAACAATTTTCAACTAAAAATATTTTCTTTCGAGTTTCCAGGATCTGGATAGCAATTATTAAATATATAAATATATAAATATAAATATAAATATATAAATATAATTAAACTCTTCATTAGTGCCTTAAAAATTATATCTTAGTTAAAAGATTTATCCTAATAATATCCACAATTTTAGTCTCAATATATAGTTAAGATAGTTTGACCCTTATTTTTAAGAGAAAATTCAGAGTTCTGGATAATAATTATTAGATATGTAAGTATATATTTATATTAGTTAGATAAACACTAAAAGATCTCCTAGATAAATACTGATAATCCTATTTAAATACTTTTTAAGTTCTTTAAAAAAGTAACACTTAATTCAACAACTTTATTTACTAACACATTGATTTTCTACATATTTTATTCCGAGAACATTTTCCCCTGTGTACGTATTTGTATCTGAGCTGTGTATCTGAAACATTTGCTGATAGATGCGCTCATTCTGCAGCTTAAATGTGGTAATTTTTAATGCATGAGCTTGCCAGCAGCTCGTCAAAAACAAATGTAATGATTAATTGTGCGAGTCGGCAGGCTGGAATGGATGGCCATCGTTTTTGCGGGGTGTATAAAATATTAAAGGCGAGGAATTTCTTATGGCATTTTTTGAGGTCTTCTTCTATAGACTATAATTCCTGGTTAATTTTCCGAGTGCAGATGCAGTCAAATGTGAGCTTAAGTCTGGCATTACCCACGGCGGAATGCCCAAATACGTAATTACAGTTGTGGAGCTTTGGCAACTGGCATCTGTACATGCATACATAGTTTGGGCCAGAAATAGCCGACCTAAATGCACATTATGCCGGCATATTAATGACGATATCTCTGCACAAGAGTATTACGCATACATATATGCATTCAGCCAGGTGAGCTATTTAATAAACGTATGCAGCAGTCCAGGCCCAGGTCAGTCCAGTAACGGAAATAGCTGGGAGAGGAGCTACCTGAGAGCCTGGAAACTTGGCCAAACAAACTTGAGTTTCAATCACTGGGGCTCGGGGCTCTGACATGTTAATTGAACATTTCCGGAGAAGGTCAAAGGTCCCCTCAACACACACACATACACCACGAGGGAAACTTTCTTCATCTACTTTTAATTAAACACACATAAGTTTCCCTTAGATTTCCATCCTCTTGCCTCCTTGAGTTTTAACTTTCAAATTAAAGACACATTTAGCTTGCAAATCACAGCCAGTTCGGACGGGGGAAAAACCAGTAGAAAAAAACGGGGAAAAGCAAACGGAAAACAGGGAAAATCGTTCTGCACCATTAATTCTAATGTTAATACCGAGTCCGAGTCCGAGGACGAGGACCTCGACAATGTCACAACAAAGACGCATCATCGATTTTATTCGACCTTCGATGGGCCGCCAAGCGAAATAATGACGGGTCCCCTTGGCCCAAACTTCAAGCCGAGGCTAAAAAAAGTGCACCGAAAGAAAAGATTATTTTTATATTGATCGTAGAGAATTGGGGTTAAGATAAATAACATTAAAGAGCCTAAGGAAATATTCAGAAATGTTAACATTTTTATTATATGAGCAGGCAAGCTCACAAAGTCTTGATCTTACATTTCCATTTTTAATTTTTATACTGAATTTCTTCTAAATTAATTTCAAATAAGCTACCAGAAACTATATACTCTTTAGTTTTAAACATTTAAAGCATAACTTTAAGCTTGGCTACTATTGATTTAAATTCCCTAAAATTTTTAGTACAACAAATTTTGTATAAATACATACATGCATTTTATAAAATGTTTATGCGATAGATAGGCAAATGTTATATCCCGATTTAATCTCTGGGTCGGTTAAAAGTTTTAAATTGTTTTCCGTGTGCTTCCAAACACCGGACAAAAGGCCAGCGGCGCAGACATGAGTTCTCCAGAGTCCGGACACATGTCAATTAAATTTGGGCCACGGCTCGCTGGCTTTCCCGCTCCTTCGCAGCGACAAGTGCAGAGGGGCGTGGCCAGGACACTGGAACTGCGGTGTCAGCATTTTCGCAACATTAAGAGCATTTTAAATGGCGCATAATTATATTGGACTGGCACATTTAGCGGTCGCCCCAGGCGAAAAACACACACTGCATTCTGTCTAATAAACTGCACAAAAGCCGGCAACAAATGGCGCTGTGCAAAAACAATGACAGCAGCAGGGAGAAGGGATAGGGGAGAAGGGGGGATGGGTGCTGGTCCTGGACCTGGGAACAGGTCCTCGAAGCCAGGAGAAGGAGAGCGAAAGCAAACGAACTTTGGCCGCAGGACATGTAAATGCAATTAAAACGCTGCTCGCCTCACAAAGGCTGTTGACTGATGCAGTCAACGGTGCAATCGCAGTCGCATCGATTGCGGCCAGTGTACTAATTAACTTAATGGTTATTTTTAGCCCCGTCAGCCGCCGGCAAAGATAATAATTTTCCAGAATTTTCGCTAATGTTGTCTTTGTATTCTTTTTGTTGTCCCAGATTTTTTGGGCCCTTCTAAATAGTTGTGGAGCTCAGGGCACTTGATTTTTATGGCCATTTTCGTTGCCTAATTGAGTTTTCTGTCGGCACTTTGGGCAACGTGGCAACGCTAATAAAGTCAACACTAAAAGCCTCGTTCAATATTCAATTAGACGCACACACACTCACCCCGCACACCCACTAACTCCCACACACACACACACACAGGCATAGACAAAGGCACGCACATTGTGTTTTCACCGACGTTGTCACCATTTTTGAGCTGCCATTGACATTTCCGTTTCCGTCGCGCGCTCTGATTCAATTAGCACAAAACCTGCCTTGCTCGGCCCATCCCCCATTTTTTGGCGGAGTGGGGGAGGCCATTGTCACGCGGATTGCATGTGGGCCCCGCTAATAGGCGACTCATATGTATATAGTGTAGCCGAGGGGCCTCTCACCCCTCCAGGTAAACTTGCTGCCAAGTGACACGTGTTTAAGCCGCAATGTCTGCTGGATTTTGCAGCGCCGACAACTTCAAATTAAACAATTATTATTTCACAGAATATGACACAATTTTGGCATTAGAAAGTTATTAAGTTGGAGAGCTTATAGTGGTTGTGGATTGTATACTTTTTAGATTAAATTATGGGTTGTTAGAGAACTTAAAGCTTTAATGAAGATGTATTGCATATATTCAAGTTGAAGCTGTAAAAACTGTATATAAATTGGAAATTAAATCACTGAAATAGTTATATTTTTTTTTTAATGTATTGATTTAATTTTACGCATAAATAATTCGGGGATCTTTGGAATGGTTGTATATTTGTTAGAAATACATATTTAAATATTATATTATAATTATTTATCTAATAAGCTCTCAACTTTAAATTAGCTTACAATTAAAGCGTAGTTTTCGCAGACTTAATTGTTATTTAATAAATGTATTAAAAATTACTGTATTAAATTAATAATCCAAAGCTTGAATTGCAAACAAATAAAAAAGCGTTCATTATTAAGGCATTTATTTTAATAATTTTATGGCTTAATACTTGTCCAAATTATAATAATTAATCTCTTTTCTATAAGTTTTTAAAAAGTTAATAGTTTTATGCACCAAAAAGTTCTTGTTTATATTCTTTAATCTTTTATATCCGTAATAAAAAATGTTTGAAACTCTTGCTTATGATTTTTTATGGAGCCCAGCTCTTCAGATGTGCAATGCATAGGGGCTTCGACTTGAACTTCAAATTAAACAATTAATATTTCATGGACCATTAAATAATTTCCGCATTATACAGTCATCATATTTCAAGTCGGCGATAGGCCCCTTGGTTTCAGTGGTTCATATCACGGAACCGCCACGCGCCGAAGTCGTAAAGCAATTCGTGCCCAATATAGTTGTCCGGGTGATATATATACTATATATCCGCTGTACTATGCATGTGGGAGGTGGACCCCTTTGGGGCTGGTCATTTGACAAGTGCCAAAGTTGCCACTCGTAAAGTTGGCGCAATAAAAGGCAACAAAGGCACTCGCCGAGGCGCCAATGCCTGGCCTATCTGCCGGGATAGAAAACGGGCCTAAGGACCTGGCCCCTGGTCATAAATATTATGTCCATTGTGGTCATAAAAGCCCAAAGACATTCGGCAGGCGAAAACAAACCCACGAAATAAAACAGGAGGAAAAAGGGAAGGAAAGAAAGAGCCAGGCCGAGCAGGCAACAAATTTAATTTATGTAAATTAAACTGGCAAATAATTGGCCCACAGGCCGGGCCTTAAGGAGAGGGGATGCGACGGATGCGAAGGCCCTGCAATGGCAATTACTTAGACGATAAGACGAAACGAAGATGCCTTGAGTAAAGTAAAAATGTTGGATGTGCGCTAGAATTTCCCTAAGAAATCGCTGCAATCAATCAACGTGCAATGGCAACAAGCAAAATCAATTGAAATTGAAAGATGATTTCCCTGCCCTGGTCTCGTGGCCTCTCGCCGGTCGTCCAAGATCGCGCGCGGGGGGCGGGTTCAGTTAAACTCGGGGCGGAAAAGCCCAGGAAGAAGGACTCCCATGTAAACGAGCGCCCGCAAGAAAAATCACTTACATTAATGAGTTCAAGTTGTTTTTGCCTTGCGGCTGCTTCTTGCTGCTTGGTAATTTATAATGTCAGCAGGCAAGGGAACCTAACCGAACCGAATCCAACCGGCTCCTATGCACCTGAAGAAAACGTATAATTTGTAATAATTATGTTCCATAAAATATATTATATAATTTAAAATAGTTCTCTACTTCTACAAATTATTTTCTTCTAACCCCAATAATGTCCCATGAACTCTTTCCTTATTTATGAAATTTAAGCAATCTTTAAGAGATATTTTTTAATGGTTTAACCACTGTAGGTATAAAGCATTCAAATATTTCATCTGATTTTATAAAATAAATCAGCAAAATCAGAGATATTAATAATAAGAAGAAGGGTTTTAGAAATTCCATATCTTAATATGGAAAAAACAACTACAAAATCAAAGGTTTCATAGTTCTTTAAACAATCAAACTTCATAAAAATTTTATTGATTTATTGAGAATACAAATTTATCATTTATGTATTTTAACCTGTACATATATACTTATTTTCCCAATCTTACAAATCTCTTTAAATGATACCCAAAAGTATGCAATAATATATTGCATTCCCCAATTAAATTCTTCATTTTTCTCAGTCTACTTTTAGGCACAACTTTAATTGATTTCAAATCACTAGAGACTTCCGGGGCACCCCGACTAACCAATAAAAACCATTAAACATTCAACACGTGTTCTTTTTTCACACAATTAAAGAAAAATGTCCCATTTTCCCGGCACTTTTTTTGTGCGGTGTGCAGTTTCCCGAAGCAGAAGTTACATTTCCATGCACAATTTACACCAATCCGCAAGACACAACTACACACACACGACGAGGAGGAAAAATATCGAGGAAAGCAAAGCAAAGCTTGCGGCTGGGCTAATCAATCTCGTGGCATGTCAGCCAGTCAATTTGTGAGCGTGTGTGAGTGCATCAGTGCGGCAGTGTGTGTGTCCCCTATTGTAGCGCTTGTAAGAAGTTAGTCTAATTAAATAAATAAGTGCATGTGATTTATTTGCCAGACGCACAAAAACGAACGAAGGCCCAAGTAACAGATAGAAGACGGCAGCTTATTGATGTTTACATTTTTGCCAGAGGAACCCACTCCCTCTCGCCACGGGGAATGCCCATAAATCCGTCTCTGTCGCTCGTCTAATTGAATGATAGGCTAACGCCAGATGAAAATGTCATGACAACCCAATTGAAATGGGTTACCATGACGAAAAATATATATAAAATATACATATACATAGGTTTATATGTGTGCTCGGTCTCTCTGCGAAAATAATTAGCGAGAGGCATAAGTTATGGTCGTGATTTCCGATTGAACGCCACTAATTACGAATTGTTGAATCTGTTTTACAGTATCAATCAATCTAACCATCTGTCACAACAAAATTTTTGTTGCATTCCTCGGTGAGTCTGTTGTTCACGTTTCCATTTCAAATGATTTATTTTTTCCGACCTTTTTTAATATATAAATAATGGCTTATTTTGTGTGCCACTTTAGCCAATTCATACTTATCACATTACAATGTCAATTAACACAATTAATGGCATTTAATATAAGCCTGCTTTCGTTGGAAATTCCTCAAGTGCATTAGAGCAGAGAGCTTATCGCATCACTCAGTCCTGCTTAAGGTATGCATTTCTTATTCAAATCGCATTAAATACTTCTCAACTGTTTTGTATTCTTAATTCACACTAAATACCTTTATTTTGAGCTTATTAGGATTAAGTTTTGAGTGAATTTTCAGCCAAAACAAAGACATAATCCAATTATCCTGGTTAATTGGATATTCATTGGTAAGTTGTGAGAACAAACATGGTTGGCTAATTTCTTGTCTTGTACTAACTTTAAGTTTATTTTTATTAATAAATTCGTAGCCTTAACTTTTTTAAATGAGCTAAACTTTGACCCTGTTAGATCTCATTTAAAAACAATTGAAAACTGTACGAGGCTGCAGTATTATCAAACACGAAAGCGGCTTTAATAATTCAACCTTAAACTCTTTCTAATCTTCCACTAACTCTGATAGACAAGCTGCTCAGTGCTTTGTGAATATTTAAAATCTACAAAATTGTCAGCACTTTTACTTATATATTTAAGCCAACAAATGGCTAGCTACTTTACTTGTTTTTTTATTACACTTCAACTTAATTAAAGCTTCCTGATAAACCGAAAATCGAAAGTAAAATTGGACAATGTTAATCCAATTTAAAACTTTATCGTAGCTGCAGCATTTTGTGCACTTGTCGTCGGATTAAATTTCTTAAACCGAACTGGGATATTAAGGCCAGCAAATGGCTATATTACTTTGCCACTTGGCCCCCCCTTTTGGCCATTTTGGACTGGGGCATTTAATTTGCCAACCGGGCCACGCCCCCGAGCAGAAAAGAACAAGAATAAAAAACAAAAATAAAGGGCGCCGGCCACAGGACAGAGGAGGGACCAACCCACATGCTGCACAAAGGATTTAATGAATTTTGTAAATTTATTAAAGCCGCACGCATTGCAACCATGGGCAACGGCAACGTTTTCGCTGCTTTTCTCCATCCAGTCCCTGCGACAGACGGGTGAAAAATTTAATTAATTGCAGTCCGGCAGCAGGAAAATGGCAGTAGCAGCAGTAGCAGCAGGAGCAGCAGCAGCAGGAGCCAGATCCTGGCGGATCCTGGCAGCTACTGGCATTCCAGCGCAACCTCTTGCCCTCTCGGCAATCAGCGGGTCTGGAGCCAAATCGGCATGGCCTAATGATTTTCCTGCTATCCCAGCTAGAGCCAAAGAAAACATAATGAAGCCCCAGACAGAGTTCGGGGCAGGAGCTGCACAAAATCGGAGAACAAGGATAACGACAGCGACAAGGACTTCATTACCAAATTGAGCGGCGACTGGCGATGCTGCTGTGCTGTAGACTCCGTCGTTTCCGTTTCCGGCTGCACTGACTGACCAAGGATGAAAATCGAAGAAGCTGCAGGAGCCGGGCTTCCTTATCCTGTCGATATATAAAGAGATATAAACGTGGCCGAAGCAATCAAGCGTCGATGGCGACGATTTCCTTTGGATTTTCCCCACCCTGATTTTCTCTTTGCAGCCCCGAGGCCAAAATATCGCGTGGAAAAATCCATCAAAATCTTTCGCCGACTTTTGAGGCCATAAACTTGTGATTGATACCGAATTTAATCAACTCGAGCGCATTTGGCTCGGCTTTCGACTGACTTCCATTCTCATTTCGCTGTTTGGTATGCTTCCTACTTTTTTTAGGCCTTTTCGGTGAAACGCTTTCCTGCAGGCCGCTTCTTATATTTTTAATTTACGCCTCGCAGCACGATTCTGCATGGCTTATCACAGAGATTGGCAAACGGTTCTGCTTCAGTGCACTTCAATTAGTTGGTCCTGGCCAAGAATACGACATGGATCATCCGGCCACGATGTCTATTTTTTGGGGCCATTTCCACGGACATGGTACATATTTATTTCTATGATTACTTGGTTTTACACGAAGAAAAAAAGAAACTATTTCTGATCCATATACAATTTTATGTCCAAATTTAAAGATATAATCTATTATTGGAAAAATAATTGGATTAAAAGAAAATTAATAAAAGCAAAAAGTGTCCTTTTTCTGACAACCCGAAACTTGCAGCTAGACTCTTTTGAAAATTAAACAGTAAGAAAGATAATGTGTAATTTTTTAACCTTATAAAACAAGGAATTAAAAGTTATACAAATAATTTTTGACTACATAATATGTACATTATTTTATAACAGCGGAAATTATTGGATTTTTGTAAAAAAATGTTTTACTCTTCAACATTTATTAAAAAAAAAGTGATAAAACAAAAAAGAGATAAAAGATTCATGTGGAATTGTTTTAAGTATTTATAACAATAATACAAATCTTTATTCCCTGTGCACTCCATGTCCTTTTCACTCTGCCCTTGTTGTGGCTTTCATTTTCAATATGCACAGAAAAAAGGCGCCGAGAATTCCGGATGTTCATCAGCCAAATGAGGGGCCAAGCTGGCCAAGGAGAAGACCCAGAATGCCAGTGCGGAAAATGCTTTCACTACGATCCCATCCGCTGCGGTGGACGACGGACGACGGGCAGGGCCAGGGGTCAGGGCTGTGCTTACAAATTTCAATTTGACTAAAATTGGTTGACACACATTGCTGCAACTGCAGTGCACTCCCATCCTGTTTTTGTCTTTTTGTTGTATTTTTTTGCTTTCTCCGAATGTGCGCCCCGCCAAAATATTCATGCAAATGCACTTAAAACATTTTAAAAGCGTTTCTGCGGTTCAATTTGCATAATTCCAGCCACACTCACACTGTAAAAATGCACAACATTTTACCACTAATGGTGCATGCACACACACACGGGCGAGTGAGTGTGTGTCTGTGGCACACACATGTGCATGCATTTAATTATCGAAATGGCAAGCATCGTCCTTGCGCCATCGCTTCCCATCAGTTGCCTCGACTTGGGCCACATTTCAGTGAAATTGACCAGAAGCAGACATTAAATTGCACGTGGCCAGTAAGCGGAGCAGGCGCCTTCATGTCCTGGTGTCCTCGTGTCCTAGTTGCCAGGCTTGCGACAAAGGACGCCGCATCCTGATGATAGAATCCAACTTGTTTACAGTTTATGCGAAATTCAATTAGGCATATCACAAAATTATCAAACATTACTCCGAAATGTAAAATCAAATTGAATTAGTTGTCCTGGCAATCGGGTTGGAAATGTTCAATGGAATGCGGCAAAGGATTAACGAAATTATCAAGCCCAGGAGTTTCATGGAAAATTACAGATTTCTGGCATTGTTACAGAAAGCACTTACTTTCATTTTGCAAAGTAACATTGCTGCTTGTTAACATGGTTCACTTACCCTTACTTATCCACTTACCCTTATCTTAACATCATTGCTGTAAAAACGGGAGGTCACAACATAACCCTTCTTACTTAGTGGATTCAATGTTACTATTACATTCAGTCAAGCATTACATACATTCTGTAAGCATAACATCAGTGTAGGCCTAACAAATCATTGTCATAGCCACCTCTCTGTATATGTGGAACGAAACTCAGCAGCAACTCATAACATAACCAGTTATGTTAAGCATTAACATTTCTGGTAAGTATAACATGTGAAGACCCTTTAGGGTTGTCCGTTAAATAGCTTAACATTGTCTGTAGGCTGCCATAAACCACCCCTCTGTAGTTGTGGATTAAAGCATATACCATAACATTAACACCCCCTTTTACTTGTGGATCAAAAGGTATAACATAACATCTCAGCAGAAAATCTCAACATAACATAACAATTGATTCCGTGTTCCTTCCCTTCTACCTTTTTGGATGCCGAGTATTAAACATTACAGAAAATATCAACATTTTGTGACTATTATTTTATGATAAACAAACAGTTACTCTATTCTGTGAATAAAACATATTTACCTCTAGACAATTACATTACTGTTACAGTATCAAATCTCACTATTTCTATATTTTTGCAACCATACCCCTACCCCTAGTTTGTCCAGTTAAAGTTAAGTATTTAACCTAACAGAAATTTTAACTCCTAGCTCGTGCACAATCTTCTTCATTACTTCTGTTTAACATAACCTGCTAACTTTGTGGATGGAAAGTACTTAACATAACATAACATTTCAACCCCTAATCAGTAACATCCCTGTTACTATAAAATTTTCATAAACATTGAATCCAATTTTAACACTATGTGAACAGATGAGGAACTTATTGATTGCCAAAACTGTTCTCACTGTAAACGAAGGGGAGGAAACTTAACATGCTGCTGTTATAAAAATCTGCAAATAATAATGTAAAGTCCAGAAAATATTTTAAAAATGTATATATATTCCCTAAATTAAAATCGATTTCCACGCGATTTCTTAAATATATTTTTAAGCATTTTAAAATTAACAAATAATTGTAAGCTTGATTTTTTATTGTGTTAATTTTAAGAGAAAAAAATCAAAGTTTACATGTTACGTTTCAAGTCTTTTTATCCTTTCCAAAATCTCTTAAGTGTTTCTATAATGCAAAACATTTAGAAACTGTTCACGGATTTCTCAAGAACCGGGAATTAAAAGTTCTGGCCCAAAATCATTGGAAGTCATTAAAGAAAATAAGCAGCTAGCTAACCAAAAGTCACGCACTCAGTCGGCAAGTGCTTGCGATAATTGTGAGAAGGGCTGGCTGGCTTTGCTGTAGAAATTTACTTCGACACGGAGTGCATTTGGAAAACATTTGCTTAAATGCCGCAAACCAAAACTCAGATAGTTGAAGAATGAAATACGCACACACTATTCCCTCGCTCTCTCTTCATCTCTCTGGAGTGTGTGTGTGCAGCTGGGTTTAGTGCAAGGATATGCCACGTGTGTGTGTGTGTGTGTGTGTGTGTGCACGCCCAATGCCACCCACTGGCGCGCTTGAACTCAATGGTGCACCACAAAACGCGCAGCCAATACGCCCGCGGGTCCTTGGCAACTCGGAATCGTCGGGGGTGTTGGGCTGTTGGGATATGGGAATTGCTACCGGTTTCAGCAGGGAACAGAGCAAAAAATATATAAATAAATATTTATAAAACAAAGTAAAAACTAACTAAGATCGTACACAATGTATACTAATCCTTTTTGAATAATTACATTTAAAAGATGAAGAGTTTTCTAAAGTCATAAGGGGAAAGTAATTTCTACTAAACAAGTTAAATCACAACATTTTTAATAGTCAATTACATTTAAGGATAAGGTCAAAGACAAGAAGCAGAAGAAAATCCAAACACAACTTTGATTTTTTCTTGGTTTTCCCTGACTTCTGTGTGATTTTATTTTATGAGAAAGAGAAATACATTTCATTCTGATTAAGTGTAAGACTCACCTAAAACTTTTTGTATTCATTAAATATCTTATTTGTATAATTTTAATTGTATATTTCTCCTTGAGATATTCTTCAACTATAAATACCTATTTTTGCCAGTGTCCAAACCAGTAGTGATACTAGAATGGATGCCAACTAGCACGCGAGATATTGATGTGCACAAAATATGCCAAATATCAGCGAGGAGGCGGCTGGGCCATACATAATACATACATACCAGCATGTATGGTTCGTACATCGGCATGAGTGTGAGCTGCCAAATCAAGCGCAAGCCCAAAAGTAGCAACAAATAAAATTTTATGCGCTGTGCGAAAAGTTTTTCCTTTTGCATAACGCCCAGCAAATCCAACAGCAGCAACACCAATGCCAATTTACATGTACAATGCAAAAGTTTCGATTTTATTGTATGGGTTGGGTTTTTCGCTTCGGTTCGGCGGTGGGGCGGCGTTGGTTGAGATGTCTGATTCTGTTTGTTTTCCCTCTGACAGCCATAGGAGATCGAAATGTTCCCCGCTCAACGTTTCACGATAAACACAAAGGGCAGCAACAGCAGCAACAGCAACAGCAACAGCATCAGACACAGCAGCAACATCAAGCGATTGCCGCTAGCGGCGATGGCCAAAAAGTCAAAAATAGTTTCGAAACGCCATTTGTTGTACTTATTTTGGGGAATGCCAGTTAAGTGGAGGACGACTTCATTTGCCATTACAAGCTGAGCGAACTTTTCGGTTTCAGTTTTAAATTGGTTGCCCAATTTAAACACAATTTTCGGTGCAACAATTTCACCAAATTGGGAGCCATTAAAAGGCATTTTATTTCATTTATTTATGGCCAACAGTCACGTTTTAACTTAAAAACAATTATTTGCTCATTTCTTTTACTTTCAATAAATAAAATGTTACTTAAATATTATTTATTTTACTATTAGTATTTATTTATCTATGAATCAAGTCCCCTTTTTATATATTTTTTGGGCAAGTAGCCTTGAGCTGTTAAAGTCCAACTCCTTGCGGGTCCTTACGAAGCAGCCAACGCATCGCCATCAACTTATGCACATCCTCTCAAGCTGAACAATGGCCGAGATGGATGTACATTGCCCATGCTATATGCTATATGTGTGCTCTATAATGCAGTTTATACCCACAATTTAACATTGCCAACAGCGGCAGTTGCAGTTGCAGTTGCATCAGAGAGCCTGGCCATAACTAATTTGCATATTGTCTGGCTTCAATTCCATTACAGCCGCTGCATTCCCGGTCAATCTTAATCAATCGGATTGTTGTGGTTACATCACGCCAATATGTAGTGAAACCTTCAAGGAGTCTAGTCCTTAGTTCTTATTAAATTCAAAATGTAACGGAAAATTAAAAAATTAAATTCTTACTAATCTGGGTATTAATAGCATACAAAAATAATTTAAATCGCCAATAAGATAAAATTCTTCTATTTATAAGTATTAAGAAATCACTAGGGGTTTGAAAACAAATTTAAACAAACTAATAATTCGCGGGATTCGGTGCCTCAAAAATGGTATTGCAAATTCTTTTATTTTATTTAGACACTTCAATATATTTCGAAACATATAGTTTTATTGTCATAAAAATTAAGAATATAAAAAGCTTGTGTTCATGTTCAAAATTGAAGGATCATTAGCATTTAATTCGCTTAAGTTTCTAGGACTATGTAATATCCTTAATACATTAAAGAAGCTCTCAGGCTGTTAAAAATTAAAAAAAAAAACATCCCAACTAGTTTAATCCCTATAGAAATTCCGTTTCCCATCTGCAAGATATATTCTAGTAGTTATGGCATCTGATTAGCCGTTCTAATTAGAATAACGAAAGAGTGTCACATGGCCTCCAACGTATTAGGCAGACCCGTGACAGTTTAAAATTCCACCGAGCTATTATCCTTTTTTCTTGACTTTTTTGTCCAGCGTTTTTGTTGCATATTTCAGGGCGCCGCGGCCAGGAAACACAACGAACTGCCAAATGGCTGGCGCAAAGCGGAAGAAAAACTAAAACAAATGTCAGCCGTAGTTGACGCGTTGCCACCGACCACCACCACCAGAGAGAGCGGTTCCATGGTTCCCATCCCCTCCGGATCCCTCCACAGCGCGGCACAGAGCAGCGAAATGCAAATGTCATTTGCAGTTGACACTTGACTCAGCACTTCGCACTGTCCTAGGGCACTTTGGGGTTTTCACCTGCGCGCGAAGACGCCCGCTTTCCCGCTAAACCGCCACCCCATTCGCTGCATTTGGTGGCACAATGGCTGCAGAGACACTCGCTCTCACACTCGCACACAGACACCGGCAAATAAAAGAAAGTAAAATAAAACAAAAGTTGTTGGGCCAGCTAAAAAAAAAAAATATTAAAAAAGTAGAGGTTGAGTTAGAGGGCTAGAGAGATGAGGGGTGGCGACTAATGCCAACTGAACATGAATAAAGTCGTGGCCCTCGGGAAGCTGGTGGAGCTGCCATGTCGTCGTCGCCGTCGTCGTCGTCGTTATTCTCGTGGTCGTCATTAGGAGGGCAGACGTCAAAGTATGCGCTTTGTTTTTGCTGCGTGCCATGCAGCGTGTTAATAGCCAGCCACCAGGCAGCAGAAGACCAGGTTCTACACTGTACTAAAATTTGAAAACAAAAAGGATTACAGACAAAAATATATTATACTTTGTAGTGCCAAAACATAGCCGCCAATTGTGGGCAGAAAACGTTTCCCAATTGCATATTAAAATAATAATAATTAATGCAACCTTTATATAAGAGCCTTTTCTGAGTGTAATTTTCATAGATTCACGCTGAATTTCTCTCTATGCAGGAGCCATGAGCCATGTAACCACTCCCCCCGCTTAAAAGCCAGGAGCCCAAGCTGACACAGTCTGCGGGATGGGCAATCCACGTGGACCTGGAGTCAAGTGCTGCAGTTGCCGTCGTGTGGCGAAAGTGAAGCTTGCACAGCGTTCAGCGGGTGGCTGACATCTCGTGTGGCTGCTGGATGAGCAGTGAGCACATTAAATTGATGCCCCCCGAAGCGAATAGCAGAGAAAAAGGTGTCCTAAAATGAGCAAGTAACTAAAAATAAGGAAAAAATAGCTTCGATTCGAAGAGAAAATTTCTGGAAATAAAATTAAATTAATTGTTTTCATTGATTATACCTTTTATGAATTGCAAAAAATACATTTTCGTACATTTCATTGTAAATAAATTGACAGCCAATGGTGCGTATGCGTAATATACGTATGAGTAATAAACGCCACTGGGCAACTGCGGCTGTTTTGTGCACTTTTCCAAAAAGCTTAGAGATTAACCTCACTAAACTCCCACTAGATGACGCCACTTAATGATTTGCTTAGTATTTCTTATAAGGAACATTAATTTTTTTAATATCTCATTTCAATTAAACATATAATCGTAAAAGTTAATTTCTGTATAAGCTAAAAATATTCCATAAATATTCCTCTCCAGCTTACGCTCTATGCTAATCAGGCTAGTCATAGCCGCGCAATTAAATATCGAAAACTGCATGATTAACGAAATAAATTTCCCCGCTTCAACTGATCTTCACAGGCACAAAAAAATAACAATAACAGTTAGAGAGAGAGCGAATATACAATTTATATTAACTGCATCGAGAGGAGAGGACTCGCACTCCGATTGCTTTGTTTATTTTTCAGCTTCATCCACTCCAGGGAAACTGCAACTCAGAGCAGTCGTCGTTCGGCTGTGGCACGCGAAGCTTCGCACTCCGGAAACAGTCTGGGATTTTTTTGGACTCGATCACTTGAGCACTGAGAAAAATAATCGGGGAAATCGATCATTCATTTCGATTTTTTTGGTAATTTAAAATTTTTTAGTGCAAAGTTACAAGATTCCTATAATTATGTTTTGATAACTTACAAAAACCCGTGCTGATATATTGTTTAAAGACCGTTTATCCTTTTTTTTGACCTTGAACATATCAATTAAAATTAAGCTTAAATGTAAAATTAATAAGAAATCACCCTTAAATTCGAAGACATTTAAAAATTACTTTACATTTTATATGTGTATTTTCTCTGAAAAAAAAAACTAAAAGAAAATAAAAGTGGAAGAAAAATATATAGCTTATTAAAATTCAAAGCACATAACATTTAATGTTGGGATTTTTTTTTTATTTTTTTTATTTCTCTTGAGTTCACTCTAATATATACAATATTTAAATAATTTTTTCTAGACTTCTTAATTTCTTTCCCATATTAAAAAATCTATTTATTAAAAATTTGTTTATTACATATTACAATTCTTGGTTTCCCTAAAGCTCTCTAAAACCCCACAATGGCGGAGGAAACTAACCAACCAACAGCCAATAATGCACTGTGGTCCCTGCAGGGCCGTGAAAGGCCGAATCCCGCCCAGCGACTGCACAACCTGACTTCAGCTGGTGCTGCCACCACCACCTCCTCCACGTCATCTTCAATCTTTACCAATCCCAGCGTCCCGCCGTCCAGCGTGATAAACCTGTCGCACTCCACCGATGTGGTCATTGGTCCTATGACCCAATATCAGGGACCGGTATCCATATACTATATGGATTATATGGAGGCTCACGCCATGCAGACAGCAGCAGGTGAGTTTCCGATCTAGACTTCTGTGGAAAACTATCAAAGCAGTGGAAAATCAGGTTAAAACGCTTTCCATTCTGGGTTAATTTGTACCTTAACCTGTTAGGTTTCGAGATCTTTCGAGTAAGCAGAGCAAAGTTCGAACTTAAAGTTGCGAACGCCTTTATTTATTTTTCGTTTTTTCGAAATCTTTAATCTTAGATAATAATTTGCAACAATGAATATAATAATATACTGTAGAGTTTTGCTTTTTAAAGTAAAAACAGTTGGGTTTTAAAAGTGAGAATGCCCTAACTTTATATCCACTGATCACGATCTGGAATTCGTCATAAGAGTTTCTTTGGTAAACTTACAACATATCAAACAACATATGTATTGTAGAATCCCCAAGTGATGATCTACGATCTAAAATAATAATAAAATAAACAAATTCGATTAAAAATCAATTAAAAATTGGTCTAGAAAAAATCATCAAAATAATAATAAATTTTCTAAACGCACTTCTTTTTTATATTTTTTAATTATTTAGTTACTATATTCTACCTTTCCAAAAAAAAAAAAAAACCTATGATATGTAAGGATCTAGCCCAGGCTTTTCAACTTTAATTAGTTCAATAACTCGATTCTAAACTTTAGATAAACCAGGGGAAAAACTGATCAGCAAATAATCGAAGATAATTTCAATGCAAATAGTTCCATGGGATTCCTGGAAACCCATCCAAGCATATTTATATTTATATATATGTACATATATAAGATGTACTTAAGCTCAAAGCAAGCACTCGCTTCGGTGCATTCACAGATACGTTTATCGTGTGTTTGTGGATCAGTCTTTTAGAGCATTGCGATGCACGGCACGGCACACATTGCTCATACGTCACGTAGTCCCCAAGAGAGGGAGTGAGAAAGAGAGAGCGAGAGGGAGAAAGAGAGGGAGAATAATAAAGAGAGCGAGCGGGAAATGCGAGAAATAAGAGGCGTGAGTGTGTAAAATGTGATATGCCAAAACAGCAACAAAGGCCGGCATCCGCACACACCCTTCATAACACCTCTGTAACCCAACAAACTAGGGATGTAACTCGATTTATAAAATTCGATATGATATATCGAAATAAATTTTATCGAAAAAATTGATACATTTTTCATTTAAGAAATATATTATAATTATATTAAATGTTATTAAAAAGTATTCTTCATAGATCTTTAAAATAAAGCGGTATTACTAAAAAATATGGATATTACAGCTACAATCCATTCAGAAAAATAAAATTAAATACTTATTGTTCATGATTAATGTATTAATCGGAATGTGTAAGCTAGAGTGATTAATAATATGTATTTTCCCCTTCAATACCTATACGATATTCATCAAAATCGATCTCCTTTACCATACCTAACTGGAATACAAAACATGTCAACCAAGGGCAGAGCGAGATGGCTGCTTTCAACGTTTTTGCTTCCAGCTTTTGCTTTTTGCCTTTTGATTTTTGCTTTGTGCGATTTCTGTTGCTGTTTCTCTTTCTGCTTCTGTTATGCCGACAGCTGCACAGCGTTTCAGTTGTTTCTGTGACGGGTTCAGGTGCGGTGGCGGTACTGGTATCGGTCAAAGCAATTACACATTTCACTTAAAGTTATTGTTAAATACCCAGCCTGCCTTCTGTTCGTTGCGTATTCATGATAATGTCGATGACTCAGCGGGGCGATCACTCATAAAGGCTAGCCCATAATGCCCCTTCGCGTTGCGAGTGCCGAAGAGTTGTGATAAGCGAGGAGAGTGAGTGCCACCGTGGAACGCAGTGCCATGAAACTGCTGCTGAAAGTTCACTCGGAACGCACGGCCCGAAGGAGACGGACTCCGGAGCCGAGTCTAGCCCCATCCAGGGATTCATCAAGTATATATAAAACCTATATTTACTTCTTTCGTTTCCGGTTTGGTTACGAGCAATCGAAAGCGATAAAATCAATGGATCGCCACATAATTAGAACGGTGTCAGTCCCTTGCTATTGATTAAGATTTGTGATTCTTTTGAAATAACGTAGATTTTTCTTGACAAAAACTTAAAGGTTTTCTAAAAATAATTTTATTAGTCATTAACTCTTACAAACTTTGGTCGAAAGGGAATTTAAACCTGGGGTAATAATGATTTTGCACTTCAGAATGTATAAAATATAAGATTATATGATGTAGGATACATATTAATTCATATTTTATTTCCTGAGTATATCTGATCCTTTAAAATCAATAAGAAGGTATAAGCGTTCTAATTAGTAAATTAGAAAATATTTAATAGTCATTGTAAAAGTTTCTTTCCATTAAAAAATTGAATCTTCCAAGAATAAATCCATTCTTACTATAGATTTTGTAGATTAACAATGTTTACCAATTTAATAAATTATTAAAACCAACCCATGGCGCTTGATGCTTAACTATGCGCCTATAAATTGTATACGCAACTTGATATGTTAATTTAAGCATTGAAATTATCATAAATATTCTTTTTTCTCTGTGCAGAGCAAATGCTAATTAACTTTCGCTAATTTAGGAATTAACAGCAGCCATGGAAATGGGAGTGGCAGCGCTCATCGTGGACGCGGCAAGTCATCATCGGAGCTCCTGACCCGGAACACCATCCTGCTGATCACGCTGATCCTGCTAGTTCTGGCGACCGGAGTGGCGATACTCTACGTGGAGCTCAATCGCTCGCAGCAGGACAGCCTAGTGCCCAGCAATAAGGCGATTTTCTTTGGCAACAACTACGACCACGATACATGTAAGTGAACCGGCCCGGGATTGTTCTCATAGCCAATTCACCAATTCCACAGTTCCCAATCTAGGAAACGGACACCTGGTCATCGACCGGGAGCAGTGGGGAGCGGCCAAGACCACTTCAGCTTTGATTACACACCTGCAACGGCCCATTCCCTATGTCCTAATCACCCACGTCGGCGTCCAGTCGATGCCCTGCGAGAACATCTACAAGTGCTCCATCAAGATGCGCACCATCCAGGACTCGGCTATAGCCGAGAAGGGTCTGCCGGATATTCAGTCTAATTTTTATGTGAGTGAAGAAGGGGCTACAAATATTTCCCCACAAATATTGAGCATTCCCTTTAATATTCCTTGTAGACAATATATTTTTCAAAGTGTATTAACAATAAGAAATCCCGTCTGTAAATTTGTCTTCCCCGCACGTCTACCTGCCATTTCGGGCATTTCGCTTTCCGCTTACGCAAATTGACGAATTTTCGAATTTCCGAATTTGTTTCGACCAGGTCTCCGACGAGGGCAACATCTACGTGGGTCGCGGCTGGGACTGGGCCAACACGTATGCGAATCAGACACTGGCAGTTACCTTTATGGGAGATTACGGCCGATTTAGGCCCTCTGCCAAGCAGCTGGAAGGTGTCCAATTTCTGCTGGCCCATGCAGTGGCCAACAACTATCTAGAGGTGGATTACAAGCTGGTGGGGCAAAATCAGGTGGGTAAAAATATATACCATACGTAAAGACTAGTCTATAGACATTGAATATTTTATATAGCTTTTTATATATATTTTTTTAAAGTTATTGAATATTTATAAGTACAATTTAACCAATTTACCTTTGCAAAGTAAACAATAGCTCTTGTTGTGCTTAAATAATATTTAAATTGTTATAATCTTATAAATTACAATTCTTACTATAATATCTTAATAAATTTCACCCTCTTATATCTTACAGACCAAGACAACAAGAAGTCCGGGCGCTTATGTCTTCCAAGAGATCCGTAAGTGGCCGCACTTTTACGGCTGCGGCTTGGACGACGAGACCCCGGCGTGTGGCATCGAGCTGGGAATGAAACCGGAATCGTGGATGGGCAAGCAGTAGAGCCAACAGCGTCACAGACTTTTTACCACCTAAGTGTAGCCAAGCACAAATTATATATTTAATACGTATACTAAGGCGAAACGGGCTTTCTTTTAATCGGTTATGCTGGGATACTGGGGGATTGGGTTTGGAACCCAGAAAACAGGTTCAGAGCGGGTGGTTTTTATTTATTTATAGAGCAGAGCAAGCCGAGCTCTCTGAATGTCTCTGAGAGTTGTTTTATTTTTCAACTGTCGCTCAAAAAAGCTGGAAATTCCCAAGCCGCCGATGGGAGAGCTATCAGTACCAGTACCGCCATATAGACTGGATTTAACACTCATCGCAAAAGACAGCAGAGGTGGAAATAACAGTACTCCCTAAACCTAAATAACTACTTATAACCTAAAGAAGAATTTAATTATATTATTAATGAATCTCCTAAATCAGAAGTGTATTTTTTTAGAAACTAATACTATTTTCGTGACCCTAACTGTCTACATATATGTACATACATACATCAGTACAACATCATTATCACTCACTTCACATCACTTGTCGGGGGGCTGCCTTTGTCATTTATCTGGTTTTCAAGTTAATTAATATACAATGTATATTAATGTAAATGTATATAGTTTGAAAGAGTACTTTCCATCTCAAATATTACTGGAAATTGCCCCGATATCATATAAAAAGCTATTTCTTGGACCTTTCCCAAGCAAAATAATCAATTGTAAAGGTCGTTGGTAAATCCCCTCTTGTCGTAGAATAAAAACAAAAAAAAAGCCTTTTTAAATTAGTACTCCGATTCATTAATTAAAACAATAACAAATAATTCTTACTCTGCGGAACGAACTTGGCCAAAACTCAGGCACGTGTAACAAACAAATGCGAATGGACGGAGGAACCCAGCAAAGTCGAATAATTAATAATAATTAAAGAAAGAAGGAAAATGTGTGTAAAGTGTTAAGCAAAAAATAAAGAAACTTAATAATTGATTTTCGTTGCTTATGCAAAGATATTGCTACCTTGAGATATTTCGTTGGAAATGGTTTGCCACGATTAGTAGAGTATTTTCTGCATTAAAAAAATGGGTCAACAAAGAATTTATTGCCAGGTTAGCATCATTAATAGGCACTTAAGCTTGAACTTGATCTTTGGTCATCTAATTTATGGCCTTTAAAATAATGTTCCTTATCAGAATTTATTAACAAAGCACATTATATAAAATAGCTAAATGATAAGGAGATAACAATATAAATTTTAATTTTATATTTAAATTTATTAAACTTTCGTTTCATATTTCCTGGTCTTGAAAAGCTTGCTCTCTGGGTAAGCATATTTGGCATTCGTTTCGCCAATTTATTGCTCGTTACAATGCTCCATCAACTAACGTTTCCCGGGCGTATTTTTTGTGTTGTTTTTTATTTTTGTAGTGAGGCTATCACCGATCGCCGAACGCGCTCGGCTATAATTACATTAAATATTTTTTCAGCCCAACTACAATGGGTCAAACCGAAGTTTGGCCGGAGTTCGGATGATGAAAAACGTGTGTACAACAATGTGAAATGGACAAAAACCGATTTCTGGCCACAAACAAAACAATTCTCGGAAATGGTAGCGCAATTTAAAATGTTCAACAATTTTTGCCCACACTGCAGTGGCTGTACCGGTAGAGAGAGCCGGAGATTTTTGTGTTGTTTATTGGTTGAACAAATAAAAAAATAATAAGTATATATATCCAACTATGTGTCTGGCTGTGTTGGACGACTAAACAAAAACAAACAGTCATCGTCAGGTGGACCGGAGGCGGTCGGCGAGAACTTGAAGCACCTGGGAGAGAGAGAGATCTCCAGACGCGGGGCGTGTTGGCTAGAAAGATCATTATTAATTTGACTAATATCTGGAAGATATTTATAAAAAAACCCGAAATTGAAAACAGGTTCGTTGGGTTAGTGACGCACGGAAAAACCGAATTAATGCAGGCCTGAAAATGCAGAAATCTTTAGTGGAATACTTTGATATTCTTGGTATCGGAGTCACCGTTACAAACCGGTTTCAGCCAAAGGAAAAGTTGTTCCTTTTTAACAAGAAATTAAGGCTTACAATTAAGGCTTAATTTGAAAAAACGTGTAAAGCAGCGTATATTCATATATTTTAGTCTCTCTTTATTTTAAAGTTGAATTAAGTATTTATTACAATTGCAATGGGGTAAATGATTTGACTTATACATTTAATAAAAAGAAATAAATCTTTTCAGGTATTTGTTAATTCTTGCTCTTTTATTAATTTATATGGTGCTGTGACTTTGCATATAGCACCTATTTTATTGCCCTTGTCTATAAAATGATCACATGATACAACAAAAAGTTCTTATGTCGTAAAAATAAGAATTCCTCATAACAATATTGATATATTTAATGATTTTTTAACATATAACTATGTTTCGATTAATAAATAATTGTTAATAAAGATTCTGTTAAATTTAGTTAAATTTAGTGTTTCCCGTATGAATTTAAAATGGCTCCAAATTAAAATTCTTCAAAATATTATTTTTTAAGTCCTAAAGATTATTTTAAGCATATAATTAGCTATAACTGCTCCTACCATTTACTTTAGAACTTTAATAACTCGAAGCAAAAATAATGTGAATAAATAAACAAATTTTAATTTTACCTTACAAAATCAATTCTAAAAAATTTAAGAAAGTCACGTTCCTGATTTTTCAAACTATGAAATAACTATTAATAATATTTATCACTATAAACTGTTTTGAGGATTAAAACTGTATTTAAAATTTGATAAGAATGTGATTATTTCACCTGATTTGCGTATCTGATTTGAGGGCAAGGTTTTCCAGCCGCCTGATGAAAATCATTTAATGTTAAAATGCAAATATGAAACGAGTTCGACTGCAGTAGGATCGATCGGACTCGAATCGGGCAGCTTTGGTTAAGTAATAAAGGCCGATCCGCTCGCGGAATGCTCTCAGCTCTGCGATCTCTAGAGAGCGTTCCACACGCCGTCGTCGTTCGGAGACACTCCGGGTTTTCAGACCGCTTCGATCTGATCGCCGCTCAGTTGATCAGAGACACTCGACCGCGCCGCTGCTCAGCGATTTTGAATTGGCGCGAAGTCAAACAGAAAAAAGAAACACAATAAAAACTTACAAGTCTCGCACATATAGTATACGCGCTCAAATATTTACGTGCTGCAACGGGTTCGTCGGCAAATGGAAGTGCGTAAAAAATACAGAAATAAGGAAAAGTGGCCATAAAATAATAACACACCCTAAAATATCATTGTGATTTATAAACTAAGCATCTTACCGAGGCCCGAATGCCTGTTTAAGCTGAGGAATGTTAATTGAGAACGTTACCCATTTTAAAACCTGTTAACTGTGAGAAATTCCCTAAAGGAAATGTAAATAATAACGAAAAACTCTCAAATTTCCTGGAAACGAAATCAAAAGCGATCGAAACACGTTCGGAAATCAATTAATTTGCACATAGGCACATCACATATTTAATGATAATTTTGAAAACACGTAAAACACAAGACCTGGTAATAATTATCTCTCGCGAAGCTCTGTTAACAAAGACTCGCGCTCCCGCCTGCCTGTGTGTGTGCGGGGATGACAATGGCCGCCCTGTTCGAGCATGTATTGGTGCGCTCAGCGAGTGCCATTCGGTGCCTTCCGTGCCTCCCTTGTAGCCATTGTCGTTGTTCAGTGCTCGGAGTTCTGGGTTCGTTCTGGGCCTCCACTCGTCGTGTGTGTGTTATCTCAGAGCGGGCGCGCTCTGTGCCAACTCCAGCAGATCGGTACACTAAACGTATATAGAAAGTCAGAGCCCCGGACCCATTTGATACTGGGTACACACTCTGGGCTTTATCAGGGTTCTGCGAATTCCATGAAAGAGAGTTACTGTCTTTGGCAACTTTGGAAACTTCAGACAAGACGTCATGTCCAAAATAACGCACAGGGGAGAAGTTTTCGATATGTAATCATGACTTGAAAGTATTCTTTATAAGCAAGAACAAGAAAATGAAATATTTTTAGAGTAAAACTAGAAATTTGTATAAGCAAATAAGCAAAAGCTGTTAAAGAATAAAATTAAGAGATCATCATCTTTAAGTTTACCTTCTTTTTAATGTCTTTAACATATAATTCAAACTTCAAATAATATTATTATTATATTATATTATATTATAGTGAAATGACTCTTTACCCTATCGTTCTGAGATACCTAAACTAAAAAATAAAAGCAAGACATAATAGTAAAGAGTATTTCGAATACTTAACTTTAATCTAAAAAATATAAGTTTCAAATAGGTACACTTCAAGTAGTTCAAAAATTAACAGTTTCAGCCCAACATCATAATACAAATATTATTATTACGGCAATGGTAACAAGCTTACCAAAAAATAAGAAAATTAAACCCTAACCAAATATGATTTGAACTTTCAACTACATTATCGAAAAATAAATAAATAAAAACCCTACTACTAGTGGCAAGTGTGTGTGTTGTGTTTCTCGGAATCCACTTAAGGCAATTTACTACGTCAATGATTGTGTCTAATTTGCATAAGCCTCGCTTTCGTGAGAGTCTCGCCGCTTATTGACCAACTTTATGAATCGAATTCAGGGGTATACAATATGTACTGTGCAAAACCCGTATAGCTTAATTATACGAACGGCAGTGGCTCTTTATACGCTTTTGAAAACTGAAAAACTGAACTCTACTGACGGGCCCTCAGGCAATCGCGAGCTTATCAGCCATCGTGTATACATGAACTAAAAGCGTTGATTATACGAATAAATCACAATGAGACTGGCAACCCTAATGGACTGCGAGAGCAATAAAAAGATTATGGAAAACATTTGTAATTAGTGAAGTGATAAAGCAAGTGATAAATAATATAGATGCAGTCTGGTTTATCTCCCGAGTGGAATCAGTGATACACAGACTTCTGTTCGTCAAACAAATTAAAATTATCATATAAATTCCAACAGATAATCCCAGAAACAAAGACCTATCTTCCGTTTATTGTTTGACTCACTCTGCCTATCAAGAACTTAATTATCAAAAAGTTATTTGCAGATGTGCTCATGATGTGATATTTGCCAGAGCTGCGCCCAGTCAGCCGACCTGCCATCAAAAGTGCTTATCCCGGCGAAAATGTTATATCCAACCTGCTAAGTGGGAAGGCCAACACAAAAGTCAGCTACTATATTCATTGGGAGATCCAGAGATCGGGCTTACGTGACGGATTCGACATGCATTTGATCGGCAATGAAAAGGAAATGAGTCAATGTCCCAGCAGCAGAACCATCGATCTGTCCGCCTCCAAAAACTGCAGCACCTCGTCCACGGACTCCGGGGTTATACTGATTGACAATGTGGCGTCATTCCGGCCGGATAAGAAGACCAAAGAGGCAGCTGAGCCACACAGCCAATCGAAGGCGGAAGAGAAGACGGATGCGGCGGATCCGACGGAGGCCAAGCGTATCAGCATCGAACATACTGTGAATATAACCAAGGCGGGAGGAAAGTCAACGTCTTCGCCGACGGTCTCAATACGGAGCACCACCATATCGGTGGTGTCCATCGATGAGAATGCCATCGACTCCAGTTGTATTGACAGTGATTCGGAGGCCGATCCAGAGGACTTTACGGTCCAGAAGCTGGGTCACCAGGTCACCTACCCGCCACACAGTTCCCACCTGCGCGACCTCAATCAAGGTCTTACGGTGCTAAGTCGCCAGGTGGCGACGCCCAGTCAGTCGGAGATACCACCGCCCACACCTTTGGAGGCGGGCGTGGTGGCCAAGCAGATCCTCAATGGTAATCTCGCCCTGGCCGCGCCCACAACCCCGGTCGGAGGTGGAGGAGCCACCCAAGGAATTGGTAGCATCGCGTTGACCAACTCCACGGATGTGACCTTTGGCGACAAGCACTTCTACGAGGGACCCGTCACGATACAGCAGTTCCTCATCGACAACCGGGACAAGTGGAAACCGGGCGAGGGTCCAGAAGGCGGCCAAGATAATCCCGCCTTCAACGGAGGAACGACGGCCAATGGCAATGCACCGGGTAAGTGGAATTATTTTTTGTACCTTATTATATTAGAGGGGGTAGTAAATCATTAACTATATCTTTGGTAAATATTATTAAAATGGTTCAATTAGTCTGAAATCGATAACGAAATAATCCCAGGGAGTCCTCGATTACTACAGGATTATCTATTTAAGATGTTGATGTTATTGATCCTAATCGATTGAAAAACAAGAAAGAAAGCTAACTTCGGCTTACAGAAGTTTGTATACCCTTGCAGCTTACAATTGGATCATTTTGGACTAATAAAATTTTATCAAATGGAAAGTAGAACTAACAAGAAATACATACAACATTTAAACATATAAAAAGTCGGTTTAACATTACGTATACGTAATATTTCCCCAACATTCCTATGGCAGCTATATGATATAGTAGTCCGATTTTTAAAAAAATAAAATCGAAATTTTAGAATAATATAAAATGGCCATGTCACAAATTATATGAAAATATGTTGCACAATTGGAAAAAAATTAATTTTTTTCTGAAAATTTACCGATCGTTCCTATGGAAACTATATGATATAGTCGTCCGATCCGGCCCGTTCCGACTTATATAGTAGTGAGAGCGTATAGAAGATTATATGCAAAGTTTCATTCAGATAGCTTAAAAACTGAGGGACTAGTTTGCGTATTATCGGACAGACGGACGGGCAGACGGACATGGCTAAATCGACTCGGCTATTGATGCTGATCAGGAAAATATATACTTTATAGGCTCGGAAATATCTCCTTCACTGCGTTGCAAACTTCTGACTAAAATTGTAATACCCTGAGATGGTATAAATATAGTATCGATATTATATGCCTTGATTGTTTAAAATCTTTGTTTTCTGTATAATTAGATGAGTCCCGGTTAGATCAATTTAAATTACATTTTTAAACTTACCATATTTATTTCAATGCAGCATTTCCTTATATATATGCTCGTATATAATCGATATCGATATTGTAAAGTAGGTAAATATCGATTTATAAGAAAGTAAAAGCAGCTTACAAAGTCATGTTCTATCGACCTTACTTAAAATCATATTCTAGTAGCGTTTTTGTTTTTGAACATTTATTTTCTTATACCCGATAAACTTTGAAAATATCAAAGCTATATCACAGCTTAACAAATCAGGTTTTATCAATTTAAAAATTATTCTGCTTTAAAAAAATAATGATACATTTGATTTAACAATATCTCTATGATTTTCCTAGTTATATTTTTTAGATAGTACCGCTACTAGCTTGTTATATGTATTATTTCGCTGATATTTCCTGCCGCTTTAGATTTGTTAATCTCTTGTTTACATTCCTGCACTGTCTTACCTTGGCTCGATTTTGTTTGCTTTATTGGGCGATTCTGAGCGCATGTGGCGATATGTTTACCCAACCCAGTCAGGCAGTTCCAGTCCCGACAGTTGGCCGCTTCTAACGACCGTGCTGCGAATGTTGGATAAGCAGATGGCCCCAAAGCTCTTAAATTTATGGGATACGCATAGAACAAACACACATCTAACACTACAATGTATTGGAATAACAAAATAAATGCATTCTAGTGGGTAAACCCCTTCTGCAACGTGCAAAAAAATTTGTTAATACATAAAACCAAGCTAGAAGATCAGATAATACCTTAATAAATAACATTTGCACACATAAAACCAAGCTAACAGCCAGATAATAGCTTAATAACTAAAAAATAATTATGATATCACAATTTATTAGGAAATTAAGTGAAAGGTTATACAAATATATGAGTTTTATAGGTCTGATTTTAAAAAGAAAATAATGAAAGCAAAGAATAATTATTCTCGTAGGATCGATATTTATTTATTTTGTATGTATTTGAAAAAAATTTGAAAAAAAATAGTTCATTTAGAAAAGAATTAAATACATTAGCATTTGTGGAAACCCCCGGTGAATTTACGTGATATTTGCTTCCGCGATTAACATAAATAGGTCGACATATTCGTAAGGGGAGCTCTAGCTCCAAAAGATATGGGGATTTTTTCACTTTAATGTCGTTTTTATTGCACAATGAATACCATTTTCTGCAAGACATATTATCGACAGCAGTTCAACCAGTTCTTTTATGTTAATGCCATACGATTGATTACGATCAATATTCCCGGCAAGAAAAAAAAAGAATTTCATTCAAGAATAAGAAAATTTGTTCAAGGTTCCTCAGATCGTAAATCAAACTGGCGAAAACTTCGGGTAAATACTGAGGGAAAAAGGGAAAATAACAGCACCTGCCTCCGCATGCAATTGTTTACTTGAATAATTTTCACAATTACCGTAATTAAAACGGTGACCGGCGAAATGCGAATCCAATTGGAGTTTAAGTAGGTGTAAATTTAGTTTCTCTCTGTTAGTTAGTCGTTGTTATTACATAAAGCACAGGCCCGGCAAGGTGCTTCCCCGGGATCCAAAAAATAAATTCCGCGTGCTACCCAGTGGGTGGGGGGGATTTTTTCCTTTGTATTCTTAATTACTTGCTAAATGCAAACGTTAAACAGGAACGTATATATGTATAAGTACATATATAGTACGCACTGGTAGGAAAAAGTACCCAATTCACGTATCGCCGATCGGCTTCAGTTGCTCATATAGAGCGTTCGCAGAATGTCGAAGAGCGCGCTTGATTTTTGCTTAAAATGTCACGATTTAATCGTAGACACCTCGTCTCGAATCGAGTGCGATAGTGGGCTGTGTCGTCGTTTTTGCCACCGAAAATGCACTAACTTAAATGAAGATCAATTGAAAATGCTGGATACTTTGCCAAATTTAAGATGGAAATGTGACCTATGCCTGGGACGGGCTGAAAGTGTCCCGAAAATGAGCCACTGGCTGGAGAAGTGTTTGCGAGAGCACGAAAAGCGATTGGAGGTCCTTGAACAGGGTCTAGAGAAGCGTAAGGGAAAATATTATAATATAAAAACTATTAAGATATATAATATACTATTTTGTTCTAAACTGATAAATATTCGTATTAAAAAAGAAAATTATTTGCATTAAAAATTGAGTTCAATTTTAAAACCTAAATGTTGTTTAGTCTAGCCTTTAAAGTCCATTGATCTTAATTTTTGTAAATGTTTCTGAGTTTAAAATGCATTTTAACACAAATCTGAATTTATTTCCTTTATTAAGAGTCTGCAGACCTCTGACTTATAAAAGCATTTCGATAATTATTCATTTCTTTTAGTATTTTCAAAGGCTTTTGTGATTAGTTAGACTTAAAGCCAATACTCTTTTGTATAATATTCAAAAAAACGAAATAAGTTTAGGTAAATTTCCATATATTCCAGACAAAAGTATAAATCAAAACCGGACCCGAGGAATAATTAAAACTTATTGTTATGAGAATTAATACTGTTTTAGCTTGATATCGACTTAAGTTTAAAATAAGAATAATATATTTTCTATAACACCGAATACCTAATTTAATTTTCAGTCAGTTGTCAGTTGTTACTAACCAATTTTTTCACACCCATTTTGCAGGCTCAAAACTTGATGATCCTGCTCAGACGCCACCCTTCTGCCCGTTCCTGCCCAACACTATTGGGCGCAAGGCCTTCACAATAGCGGTGGCATTCGTGATGCTGACCACGGTGCTGGTCATTGTGCTGGGCACCACCACAAACCTCTTCGGCAAGACGTTGAACCAAAGTAAGCTCAGCGATGTCGACGATTCCAGACAAAATATTCCAATCAATTCAACAATAGGTACAGTTTTGTCCCCCACTCAGTAGTGTGCGAAAGTGCTTCCGACTAACCACAAATCGAATTGGCGATCGTGCATTAACCCATCCTTCTCATCTCCCGGCAAATACTGCATGTATGTTATATATAACCCATTTACAATCTCATCCTGTATATAACCAAGCATATTTTTGTGTTCTGTGTGTCGGTACATTCATCCTCTGGCTACTCGAACTGCGCGTTTCTGATCACTGTCGTTCAGTGTTGTGAAGTGAAACAAGAATCAAAAGTGTGGCCTAAAGTTCAATTGAATGGAATATGCCAGTGAATCGACGTCAAGCATCACAATTAATCTTGCGTTTAAAATAATGGTAGTGTCAATAAAGGTAAAAAAAAAATGTTACAAAGTTCTTTTAATAACACTCTTAAGAATTTTAATTTCAAATAACCTATTTTATTTACCTTTATACTGTTGGAGAGGTTTCAGTGTAAATTTAAATTCTGCTATAAAATTCTTTAAGTTCAAATTATATTCAATCCATAAAACATTTCTTTACACAGTATAGAGTACACATAGGAACAGAAACAGCCTTAATTATAAAGTCTTGCTGCGTTAATAAGTATACACTTAATTAGAAGTTATTTAAAAACCTTAAAACCTTTTAAATAACTATCTTTAGTTCAACACTACCACTGTTTTGAGCGCTTTATTAGCATAGCGTTAAACTAAAAACTATTCATATAGACGAGGATGTCATCAATAATGGCTCCCTGGTCATCGTTAAGGTCGCCCAGTGGGGCGGGCGACCGGCCAAGGAGAAGCTCGATCCGCTGGAACTGCCGGCGCAACGAGTGATTATCTCGCACACCGCTGCCTATGGCTGCGATTCACTGGTGAGTATAGCCCGTTTTCACTCTTACACGTTCATCCATTGGGTTCATTGAGTGAACAAGGAATCAGTGATTCACTCGGTGAGAAAATGAACATCTGCCCTGTTAGAGGGCAAATGAACACTGATTTACGTAGTGAACAAATGAACAGTTTCTCTCTCAGTAATCAAAAGGACAGTTGATCTTACAGTTAACAAATGAACAATTCCTCTCACAGTTGACAAATGAACACTTCCTCACTCAGTGAACCCAGTGAAGAAATGATAAAGTGATAATCCTGTTGTTCATTCACTTGTGACTCGGTAATTACTACAACAAATATCCCTTCCCCATCTAAGGAGATCTGCTCAGCGCGGGCTCAGGTGGTCCAGTCGTTTCACATGGACAGCTGGGGCTGGAGCCACGTCGGATACAACTTCATGGTGGGAGGCGACGGGCGTGTGTACGAGGGTCGTGGCTGGGACTTCCTTGGGGCCCACACCAAGGGCTACAATCACCATAGTATAGGGATCTCCTTCCTGGGAACCTACACTAAAGAGAAACCTGAGGAGCGGCAGCTTAAGGCCTGTCAGCTACTAATCGAGGAGGGAGTGCGACTCAAGAAGTTGGATCCCAACTACAAGCTCTACGGCCATCGGCAACTGAGCGCCACCGAGAGTCCCGGGGAGATGCTCTACAAGATAATCCAGACGTGGCCGCACTGGTCGCATGAGATTAAATAAATCATATTGTATTATATTATAAATATATTGTATGTAGTAAAGAGAGAGTCTGTAGGATAAGGACCAAGAAATGCACTTCATTCGATTTCATTATTCACACGTTTTCCCACATCACTCCCGTGGCTTTCAGTTTTCAAAAAGAAGCAAGAAAGTGTTCCAGGTTGTGCCTAAGTTGAGTTGAATGGAATATCGAGCTGATACGCACAAGTATGTATGAACTGAAGAGAACTTTTGATAAGGGAATGCAAATTGGAAATCAAATTTAAACAAATTTATTTTAAATATTTATTACTAAACTGGATTTCATTCCTCCGACATCCTCCTTAACTCACTGAGCTCCTTTTGATCCAGCCGACGACTCCGAGGTTCGTGTTGATGGAAAGCTGGTGATAATCGGTATTAAGAGCTGGGATGGGATGCCCACCAGAGGCACACTAACGCCCCTAAAGCTTCCTGTTCCCAGAGTAATCATCTCCGAAACTCCGCCGGATGTTTGTGAAACGAGGGTGAGTCCTTATCTTCCATCCTTACCCTCAAAAATCCTACGTACCTCTTGCCAGGCATCCTGTTCGTATTGGGCCCGCGTAACCCAGAGCCGGCACATGGACACCTTCAACTGGCCCCAAGTGGGCTACAATTTCCTGGTGGGCGGCGATGGACGGATTTACGAGGGGCGGGGATGGAACATCGAGGGCGCCCACACGCGGGACAATAACAATAACAGCATCGGTATTAGCTTCATGGGTAACTTTCGCCGGATTGTGCCTTCGCAGAAATCCCTGGAGGCCTGCCAACTCCTCATCGAGCAGGGAGTGCGCCTGAAGAAATTGAAGCCGGATTACCAGCTCCTCGGGCATCGTCAGCTAACGGGAACTCTAATGCCGGGCGAGGAACTATACCGGATCATACAGACATGGCCGCACTGGCAAAACTTTACAAGAATAGGACCCAGACTTCATATGACAGAATAAATATTTATGAAATAATTAAATTAAGATTTAATAAAGGTGCCAAAAGACAAAGAAAAGAATTGTGGTTTAAATGTTTAATATGAGCACACATTTTACTAAAAAGCTTTTTCAGTATTTTAATTCATTAAAAGACCAAGGATGCACAAAGAATCATTCGGTTTTTGGCCTTAACTATTTTTCTTTCTTATTAAGAGTAATCCTAGCTTAAGAAAAACTAATTCAAAAATAATATGTTTGTAGTTTTGCATGGTTACAAATATAAATACATATTTTAAAAATCAAATAACTTGCCAACCCATTGTACTAAACCTACGCTGCTTTAACCTAGACCCTTGTTAGTAAGTTGTACAATTTGTAGTTCATTTATAAATTTAAAAATCCCTTAAATAATCCACAGACCGGGACAACATTGGTGGAGGCTTGGTCCTGCGCTTCGTGGACCGCCAAGTGTGGCTTGCCCAGCCGCCGCAGAAGAAGATTCCGGATCTGGAGCTACCAGTGGGTTTGGTGATCGTGATGCCTACCAATTCGGACAACTGCACCACGCAGGCGGCGTGCGTCTTCCGGGTGCGACTCCGCCAGAGCTTCGACATCGAGTCGGTGCAGGAGGACGACATCGTGTTCAACTTCCTCATTGGCGGCGATGGCAACGTCTATGTGGGCCGGGGCTGGGATCAGGTGGGCGCCCACATGGCCGGCTACAACTCGCGAAGCCTGAGCCTGGCCTTCATCGGATCCTTCCAAACGCGGAAGCCCTCGCCCAAGCAGCTCAGCGTCACCCGTCTCCTGCTGGAGAAGGGCGTGGCTCTGGGCAAGATCGCCCCCAGCTACCGGCTGACGGCGGCCAGCACCCTGGAGCCCACACTCACCACTTACAAGGCGGATGCCCTCTACCAAAGCTTCAGCAACTGGACTCATTGGTCGTGAATAGTTTAAGATCTGGACGGATTGGATCGACTTGATATTCTAGCGTAGATTCTCTGTCTCTCTCCCATTTAATGTGTGGCATATTCAATTTAGCTAGAATTACGATTCGTTTGAAAAAATGTGATATTAAATGAAGCAAAAAGATGAACTGATGGATTTCAATCGTGTCAGGGGGTCAACATCTAGCTGATAGCTAGAATAGGGGATTTTTTCAGTCTCATCTGCTTGCTAACCGGAAAAGGTGACTTACAAACCTACGAATCTTCATGTGTAAGAGATCGTTCCAACTAGATTTTGTGCTTTTTTTTATTAATTGGAGATTAAGGGGAAGTCCCGTTTCACAAGTTATACCGTTTTGTAAACAATCATTAAAAAAACATCGCTTATCTCTTCAACGCTTTTATAGAAAAATAAATAAAATCATTTGTAATGGTTTGTCTTTTAATCTTTGCAAAGAAAATTAAACAAGAAAGAAAGCTAACTTCGGCACGCCGAAGTTTGTATACCCTTGCAGCTTACAATTAAATAATTATAAATTAATAAAATTTGATCAAATGGAAAGTTAAACTAACAAGAATTACATACAACATTTAAACATATAAAAAGTCGGTTTAACATTACGTATACGTAATATTTCCCCAACATTCCTATGGCAGCTATATGATATAGTAGTCCGATTTTGATCAAATTAAAATCGAAATTCTATAATAATATAAAATGGCCATGTCTTAAATTATATGAAAATATGTTGAAAATTGGACAAGTAATAATTTTTTTCTGAAAATTTACCGATCGTTCCTATGGCAACTATATGTTATATTCGTCCGATCCGGCCCGTTCCGACTTATATAGTAGTGAGAGCATATAGAAGATTATATGCAAAGTTTTATTCAGATAGCTTAAAAACTGAGGGACTAGTTTGCGTATAATCGGACAGACGGACAGACGAACAAACGGACAGATGAACATACGGACCGACGGACATGGCTAGATCGACTCGGCTATTGATGCTGATCAAGAATATATATACTTTATAGGGTCAGAAATGTCTCCTTCACTGCGTTGCAAACTTCTGACTAAAATTATAATACCCTGCCAGGGTATAAAAAACTTGGTCACCAACCATATTTAAAAAAAAAAACATTATAAATATTCTGCATTATATTATTATATTGTTTAAATGGTTTTACATATTTTATTAAAGTTTGTACAATCTCAAGACACTTCATGTTCTTAAAATGCATATTAAATCGACATTTTAAGATGCGTTTTATGAAGGCGTTGTCCTGGATAATTGCCCAGCTCGAGCCCTCGTGGAGGGCTTAACTAGATGATTTTCTTTTCGTAAGAGATGATATTAACACAAAAAAAATTTTAAAATATATTTTAAAATATTTATTGTTTTATATATCAACTATATCAACTGATAAATCCTATTATTAAAAAGAAAAGTGTACCCTTAGACAAGCTTTCAAAATTGATTGCTTGCCACTTCAAGATTTACATTATTTTGTCTTAAAATTCCATGGATCATAATCCTTTTACACTTTTTGAGCCTTAAAATATATTATAAAAAAAACTAGATTTTTAGCTTTATTTTTCAGATTTGTTTTAAAAGAAAAGTCTTCAATTCTCTGACTTATAAATCATTTTCAATATTATTTCAGATCTTTCAAATGTTTCAATGGCTTTGTAATAAGTTTGGCTTCAAGCTTCTATTCTTTTGTATAAAATAAAATACGATTAAGTTCAGCTAAATTTCCATGCATTCCAAACGGAATTAGAAATCAACACCGGATCCGAGGGATAATAAAAACTGTTATGGGATTTAATACATTTTAAACATGATTTATAAAGCATAATACAATTAAATTGCCATTAGCAGTTATGTATGTACATTTATAAACCTAACTTTTTATCACACCCATTTTGCGTGCTCAAAACATTATGATCCTGCTTAAGGCCTTCACAATAACGGCGGTGATCGTGTTGCTGAACATGATCCTTCTCATTGTGCTAAACGCCGCCACAGACCTCGGGAAGTTGAAACACCGTAAGTTTAGCGATGGCGACGACTCCAGACAATATATTCCAATCAATTCAACAATAGTACAGCACATTCATCAACTAGCTACTCGAATTGCGCGTTTCTGATCACTGTCGTTCAGTGTTGTGAAGTGAAACTCGAATCAAAAGTATGCCTAGAGTCCAATTCAAGGGATTATGCTAATGAACCGACTTCGATTATAACTACATTTATTTTTGCGTTTAAAAAATATAATATACATAAACAAAATAATTACATGGAGATTACACAATTTTTCAATTTCAAATTACTTATGTTTTGCGATCTATGTAGTTGTGCTGGGAAGGTATCAGTGTAAATTTAAATATTGCATTAAAATAAGATTAGATTATGACAAATTTCTTAGAAGTGGTTTCCCTTGCAAACGTTTAAATACCTTTCTTATTCGCAACACTACTCTTGTTTTCACTGCTTTTCCTCTAACCTCTCTGCTAACCAAAAACTTTTTGTAGATGGTACCTATAAAGGCCCCCTTACCATCCTTACAGTCGCCCAGTGGGGCGGCAGACCTGAAAAGACAATGCTCGATCGGCTAGAACTGCCCGCACACAGAGTGATTATCTCGCACACCGCTGCTGAAGGCTGCAATTCACAGGTGAGAAGAATAGTCCCTATTCACTCTCACACGTACACACAATGGGTTTACTCTGGAAGAAAACAGTAGTGAACAAATGAATTTCTGCTGTCTCAGTGAACAAATGAACACTGACTAATGTATTGATAAAATTAATAATTTCTCTCCCAGTAAACAAATGAATCACTGAACAAATGAACATGTGATCATCTTGTAGTTCACTTACTCGTGACTTTTGGTAATTACAACCAATATCCCTTCCCCATCTAAGGAGCTCTGTTCAGAACGGGCTAGGGAGGTCCAGTCATTTCACATGGACAGCTGGGGCTGGGACCAAATCGGTTACAACTTCATGGTGGGCGGCGATGGACGTGTGTACGAAGGCCGTGGCTGGGACTACGTTGGGGCCCACACCAAGGGCTACAATCGCCATAGCATAGGGATTTCCTTCATTGGAACCTTCACAAAGGTAAAACCTGAGGACCGGCAGCTTAAGGCCTGTAATCTACTGATCGACGACGGTGTCCGACGCAAGAAATTGGATCCCAACTACAAGCTCCACGGCCATCGGCAAATGAGCTCCACCGAGAGTCCCGGAGAGGTGCTCTACGGGATAATTCAGACGTGGCCGCACTGGTCGAATGATGTAAAAGGTAGGTACATAGTTAGGTTACCATTTTGATCCACACCCTCGTTTGGTCGTAGTCAGCAGACCGTGTCATTCAGTCACTGACTGTCTCCCCACTTCTTTCACTGACCCGAGCTGGTGAGCTTCCATATGACGCCTCAGGTGCTCTGGACCCTTTCTAAAAAGTTTTCGAAATTTGTAGCTAATTTTTAGAAATGAAAATCTCCCTAAAATCCACAGATCGTGACCTTCCTAACGACGGCTTGGTCCTTCGCTTAGTGGAACGCCACGTGTGGATCGCCCAGCCGGCGCAGAAAACGATTCCGAATCTGCAGCTACCCGTGAATTTGGTGATCGTGATGCAAACCAATTCGGACGGCTGCACCTCGCAAGCGTCGTGCATTTTACGGGTGCGCCTCCGGCAGACCTACGACATTGAGTCGGTGCAGGAGGGTGACATCGTCTTCAACTTCCTCATTGGCGGCGATGGCAACGTCTATGTGGGCCGCGGCTGGGATAAGATGGGCGCCCACATTGCCAGCTTTAACTCCCGAAGCCTGAGCCTGGCTTTTATCGGAGCCTATCAAACGCAAAAGCCCTCGGACAAGCAGGTCAGCGCCACCCGTCTCTTGCTGGAGAAGGGCGTGTCTCTGGGCAAGATCACGCCCAGCTACCGGCTGACGGGGGCCGGCAACCTGGAGCCCACTGACCCCAATAACAAGGCGGATGCCCTCTATCAAAGCTTCAGCAGCTGGACTCAATGGTTGGGAACAGTTTAGATGAAAACGACTTGATATTTATGGATAACTAGCAGACCTGACCCGCTTTGCTGGGTCCGAGCTAATGCTAGCTAGAACGTTGTTTTGCCATGTATATCATTTGTAGAAAACTATAAAAGTATGCTTTATTTATTTATTGTACAATATATTTGGTTAGTCAGATTACAATACGATCATTATGAATTAATAAAATTTTATCAAATGAAAAGTACAACTAACAGGAATTATATAAAAAATTATATAGCGTACCCTGTGCACACTTCGTAGTGCATTAAGGAAATAAAATTTGGGACGTCATACTCGAAACGCGAGAATCGTTGCTTCATTAAGAGTTTCTCAAAGTGATGAGCAGCGTGCGGCTACGAATTCTGCTGTTGCTGCTGCTACTAATCGTCGTCGTGCAGCTATTCGAATGCAACAAAATGCGGTTCGTCATATTGTGCTTGAAAGAGCAGCATTTGGTTATGATTCTACTCTTGATTACGCTTCACATAGAACTGTATTGATCGGTGCAATGGATCAAGTATGCAAGCATTGTAAAGCATTGAAGTTTAAAACCGAAACACCTGGATTGTGTTGTGCTAATGGTCAAATAAAGTTACCTGATTTGATGCCACCGCCGGAACCGTTGTGTTGTTTGATTTTGGGTGGTGCACCGAATTCGAATCATTTTTTGAAGTACATACAGACGTACAATTCGTGCTTCCAAATGACTTCATTCGGTGCTACGAACATAATTAGTGATAACTTTATGCCGACTTTTAAGGTAAATTAACATTTTACAAAAATTAATGTTTCTTTTGATGATAAAGCAACGTTCGACTTTGAACATTTCGATTCTCAACAGATTCAAGGCCAAGTATACCATCAACTTGTTTCTTTGTTTCCCTTCCCTGACCAAAGTTATCAATTTTTGCAAATTTACTTTGTGGGCAAATTTACGTGGCCGTACCATATCGATGTTAAAATTGGTTCAAATTAAATCACACCAATTTCCAAAAACAACTGGAAAAAAAACTTTTGCTGTTTTTTTCACTTTACGACTGTGTGTCGCTATTCATGCCGAATAGAGAATGAGCCTATACGTCAGCATTCCCCAGAATGGGAAAAGGCTGCCGCCAGGCCCACTTCGATCCAGCCAATATTTTATTTAAACCTTTTTTACGAATTATACATATTATAGGTTTCTGGTCACTATTATAATTATTATTAGTTATTCATCCGCTCCAGCTCTGGAATGGGCGATCCTGCAGGGGAGGTCAAGTTCTCTGTTTCGTCTCAAGGCACATCCATCGGTAGTAGAGGGGTATTAGTGTTATACACTGTGTAGTAATAACTCCGTGGACCAGATACCGGTAGAATTCGTTGAACTTCAAGTGCACGCTCTAGCTCACGTTGTTGCCTTAGTCTCACTTTGAGAAACTCTTAATGAAGCAACGATTCTCGCTTTTCGAGTATGACGTCCCAAATTTCTACGTGGCCGTACCATATCGATGTTAAAAACGTTCATAACTTACGAACCAAAGCACATACAGGCATCGTATATACATACAAACCACCGTATTGATACCACCTTTCAAACAAAAAAAAATTTTTGAAATCGGTCAACGCACTGAGCCTAACACTGATTACAAACACTTTTTGCGTTTAATTTTTATATATATAGATTTATAATTTGAATATTTAGGCAAATAAAATAAAGGCTAGATTCAATATCAAATTATACATTGACTTAAACCGTTCAAGCTGTGCTTGTAAAATGCGTGTATTTTAAGTTTTACCTTGCAAACTTTGCCACTCCCCATAGCACTATAACAGGTTAAGCTAATTCCCATATGAATATGTTTTTATATAGGTCTTCTTTTATAAACATGACTTTTAATTTGGAAGGTAGGTAGTCCTATCAGACTATGAACAAATGAGCTACCATAAAATAATTGTATATAAATGGTTTAATACCCTCGTAGCGAATTCACATACAAATTATATATAGAAAAATGCGATAACGATTTAAATAAAAAGAAAACAACTAAAATAAAATTGGTGATAAATAAATTGAAAGCTCCTGACAGTCAGCATTCCGCCGTCGTTCCGAGTAGTTTGGACTCTAAATGGAATACCAGGAGGGTGCTTATAATATGGGTGATTCTACCAATCGAATATTCCATAAATATGAATCGTACAACATCATATATCCGGACATCTCAGAAACTTACAAATCCTTAATAACTCACTAAAATGTAATAAGAAATAATGAATCTTTCAAATTTAAATAAACACAAAAACAAAATCTATATACATTTTAACAATCAGTTAAAATTTAAATTGTATATATATGACGTTGAAGCGTGTAATTCAGCTTTATAAATATATGTTTTATGAAGTTTCAAGAATTAATTTTGATCTTATTCGAAAACCTAAGCAATCGGGTTAAGGTCCAAGCATATTCTTTGAATCTTGAGCTTTTCTTTTAACGTCAAACAACATTCTCTCTTCGTAACTACTGCCTTCATCCAGAAAATTATATTATTAAAAAAAAAAACAAAACTCACAATTTGTATTGCCTTTTGCAAAGCGAATATAAAATGATAACGCTGGACCCTCGCAGACTTCAGTGCTCATTCAGCAGTCATGTTGACAAAGCTGCAATAATTAAATTCCACAAAATGCCCATGGAAGAGCTGCAAGTACTTGAAAGAGATCAGCATAAGAGGGTTTCCAGAAAATGGCTTTATTTTCTGACTATTCTTGAGATCTTAGTACTCCTGACGGCGGGCTACCTTATATGTGAGTTTTGTGTTCTTTAAATTTAAAATTTCAGGATACATATTTCCTATATTTCGTTAAAAGATCGCTCTACTAAGTTTCGCATGATCAAACGCAAAGACTGGGGTGCTGTGGAGCCTGTTTACAAACGTCTTCTCGGTCTGCCAGTCCAATACGTATTTATTGATGAGAATCCTTTTGAATGCAATACTACGGTAATATATATGTTAACATTATTTATTTTATTTATTATAAATACTTTTCTTCACAGGAAACATGTATTTTTTATATGAAAGAACTTCAGCGTTATCGCATCGAGTCAAAAATATTCGCCGACACCGACAGCAATTTTTTTATTGGCGGCGATGGTTTGATCTATGAGGGAACTGGCTGGCATGTGAATCCGATGCCGATGGGAGTTGTTTACCATAATGTTTCATATATGGCTATTTGTGTGTTGGGTAATTTCAACAAAAAGAAGACAGTACAACGACAATGGAATGCCATTCAACGCCTGGTGGCCGAAGGAGTGCATCTGGAAAACATAAAGCCAGACTATAAGCTATATAGCCGCCACCAGATTGTTAAAATCGGAAGTTCTGGCTCAAAGTTATACGACCTAATACAAAAGTCGAAACATTACTCAACTGATCTCAGTTGGTTCTACCCAAAATTTGATGAGAAGTTAAAGTTTTAAAGTTTTTAAAAGGTTTTATCTGATTTAAAATGTAAATTATAAAAATAATTAAATAAATAATAGAAAGGGTCTTTCCCTGTTCCCGGATATGAAACCGAACATGAATAAGAAAGGCTTTATTAAAGAGTCAAAGGAATACGTATTACCCCATTAAAAACCTTGTAATTCTTCTAATAATAAAAATAAGTTTGGCAAGTTTCCAATAATTTTCATTGATTTCTAAGCACCGCTTTCTTATTTTCTCTATTGGTTAAAAGTAAAACTATCCATCAGTTGGCAAAAAAGAAAATTGTTTCTGGTTAAAAGAGCGTAACAATAATCGTGTTGATGAGTTTAATTTCTTTAAGGCCAAAGGGGGTCAAAACTCTGTCAGCTCGCAGTGATTGGGGATTTGTTTTTTTTTAACAAGCCGTCGGAGTTCTGTTTTAGAAAACCGCAAAACCCGACGACGAAGATCAAACCGTCCCCTGATGGCATCTTCTCGACTGAGCTGCTCGACTCAAGTATAGCAAGTATACGCCCCCTTGGCCAGCCAGGGGATTCCCATTTCTTTGGCTCGAATCTCACTCTCAAAGACCAACGATGACGTGGACAGTGGGCGGCGTTTGAAGATCATACACCCAGCTGCCGAAAAAAGTAAGACCCCATATGAGACGAACTTTAAAAGCTCTCTCAGTCTCATGAATATATCTGTTTATAGGTATGACTATAGGTCTTATCGCAAAAGCTTGTGGAACTGCGCTGCCACTGCGCAGTTTAGAGATCGGGGGATTTTTTCGAAGCGTCAACAGAAACAAACAACCGTCAAGTTAAGTTGCTAATGGGACCGGCTCAGCGCTCAGTTGGTATTGGGCTTTCGTCTGGAGAGGATTGGCTGGCCCAAAACACGAATCTCAAGATGCAGAAACCCGTGCAAAGGGCTCTCCCAGAAGAGCAGGAAGCTAACGTGAAAAGATTCCCCCGCGAACTACTTTATCTGTGTGCCATACTCCTAATTCTAGTCGCTCTCGTGGCGGGCTATTCCCTATGGATGATGTGTGAGTAAGCACTGGATCCGGAATCGATTGAAGTTTAATTGGAAATTCGATTGTTAACCTGGTTTTTTTAGCCCACTCCGCGAGTGCCGCTAACAAAGGCCTGCACATACTCGATCGCAGCGAATGGCAAGGGGAACCACCGAGCGGAAAGTACCAGCACCTTCAACTGCCTGTCTCCAACGTGATTATCCACCATACAGCCACCGAAGGTTGTGACCGGGAGGTGAGTCCCGCCTGAAAGAGGTTTAAGTGGTTCCAAATTCCAGTACAACCGCGTCAGAAACTTATTTAGAATTTACATTTTTGCTGAGAGGAAATTTATATGAATTTGACCAATAGTTCTAGTTTAATCATACTTTTCTATATTATCTTATTAATTATTTAATTCTCTTCCAGGACGTATGCATCTATCGAATGCAGATCATTCAAACTTTTCACATGAAATCCCTTGGCTGGCCCGACATTGGCTACAATTTCCTTGTGGGCGGCGATGGTCAGATCTATGTGGGCCGGGGATGGCACATCCAGGGCCAGCACGTCAAGGGCTATGGTGCCATATCCATTAGTATAGCCTTTATAGGCACCTTTGTCAACATGGAGCCGCCAGCCTGCCAAATTGAGGCTTCCCGGCGCCTGATGGAGGAGGGAGTGAGACTGCATAAGCTGCATCCGGATTATCACATCTACGCTCACCGGCAGGTTAGTCCCACCGAGAGTCCCGGCCAGAAACTGTTTGAAATGATGCAGCATTGGCCGCGCTACACACCGGATATAACGTCGTGTAAGGACAAGCCAGGAAGATTCATTAAAATACTTAAATTAATAGCTTTTAATGTTCCTCTAGTGCGCCGCCTTAGCAATGCCACTCTGAAGTTCGTTACCCGACCCTATTGGCTCGCCCAGCCTCCAAGTCATCCGCTGGATCCCTTAAGGCCACCTGTGCAGAAGGTGAGATTCGAGACCACCAACATTCCAGCTTGCATCACCCAAGCTGAGTGTACTTTCCGCGTGCGAATGCTGCAAACGCTTCACATCGAGGCCTCTGGTTATACAGACATCAACTTTAACTTCGTGGTGGCCGGCGATGGCAACATCTATGTGGCCAGGGGCTGGGATCACAGTTGCCAGTCCTTTACTACCGAGGGTCCGCTCTCCAATGACTTAATAATAGGCTTTGTGGGACACTCACCCAGCAATAAGAAGCTGGCCTTGGAACTAGTACAACAGGGCATCAAACTGGGTCACATAAGCAAGGATTATACTCTGGTAGACTCGGAACCAGACGCTAAGTCGGAGAAGTCTTAGACGCAGGGAGGGATTAAGTGCCAATACAAGTGCCATCTCTCAAAGTGATACTAGCCATAAGAATAACTATAAGATATCGAATTTCTCAACTGTCTCTAGAGATTTAAATCGAGGAAATGTTCAATATGTTATATCGTGTCCAATATCTTTTCGAAAATATCGTCATTTAGTATATAGAATTTTAAAATATACAAAAATATTACATATAACGTTAAAATATCGATATTATCGAAAAATATACGAGTTTTAGTTGATGTATTTATTACTTTTTCGATTAAACTGGTTCGAATACTGATGTATCGCAAGGTTAAATATAGATTTATCGTTACAATAACAGTTTGTCCCTCCTTTGAATACTCTATTGTATTTATAGAAATAAACATGCCTTTATTGAGTTTTAACAACTTTTTCCACTCTTTTTTTGTATCTCAATCGAACGAGGACTACTGCTAATATATTTTTGAAAAAGAGATTGCAATGTACGGTGTTTTGATTTCAACTTAACGATATATACAGACTACAGACACACTTTGTGCTTACAACAATTGGCTAAATGAAATTCGTAATTTGGAAATTTTGGAACGCGACTACATAAAACTTAGAAAATTAGGCTACGGTTAGTGAGACAATCCTACAGTTGAAGGGACTCAGGATTAGTGATCCAAGATGCGCATATTGCCGGAGACAATCTTGTTCTCCAGAATGGCGCCGGCGGGTATATCGATACGATCGCCGTGGTTGGCAATGATGATCACAGTTCCCTACAAAAAAATTAATACATTCTTATATCAGAAAACAGGAAGCAAAATCAAATGATAATCAAAACTTACGCGCAGGGAAACGCCGCGTCCGAAAGTCACATCACCGCTCACGGTCAAGTGATCCAGCTCAATGATATCCGGGATGTTGGCAAAGCGTCCCAGGAACTCCTTCACCTTTGAGAAGTGATTCTCGCCCAGCTTAACCAGCGGGGTGGTGGGGAACATACGCTGCGGCGACATCACCAGGCTACCGTTCTTCAACGTGTACAGATTGGACATGACCAGCAGCAAATCCGACGACTTCTTTACGGGCAAGAAACGGGAACGGGGCACATTGATGCCGATGGCGCCATCAAAGCACTTCATGGCCGCACCCACAGCAGTCTCCAGCTGAATGACACGGGTTCCGTTCTCCAGCGTTTTGTTATTCACAATGATTTCCATGTTCAAGGTGCGCTCCCGCAAAACGCGATCAATGGCTAGGGAAAATTAAAAACAAAACAGCATTTTAAGATTTTAGCAGATACAACATTATTTTAAAGTAAAGTACCTGCCAGATTGGCCCAAATATTGTTGGTGTTGAAGAACTTAAAGGTCTTGACGGACTTGAAGTCATCCACATGCTCTGGGGGTACCTGAGCAATTTCCAGCAGACGCAGCTTGTTCTCCATTTGGATGAGGGTGCCACCCTGCAAGAGAAGGAGGAAAACGATTACTTTTTAAAGAAGAAAAACCGACATATTCGCAGAAATGATTCTGTATTTGCTATATATTTAAATTGCGTCTAACGTAAAAAAGATTTTCTTCGAAGCTTTTTTTTTTGTAACAAGCCAAAGTTATTTGAAGAAATGAAGAAAATCAGATATGTCGATTGTAGTTTATGCTATTTTGTAAACTCTGAAATTCCCGCGATAAGGTTATTTATTGCCAACATTACTTTACCTTAACGTCAGCACGGGTCTTATCAGTGACCTCCATGACAAACTCCACGGGAGTGGTGGCCCGCTCCTCGCCGACCAGCTTGTTAAGTATGTTCAGATCAACGGTGGCGCCCAGGTTATCAATGTTGGACAAGAAGCAATACTCGCGTCCCTCCTCGATGAACTTCTTCAGCAGGCCAGAGTTGCGGAAGGTGTCGTAGAAGTCGCCGTGGCCAGGGGGATACCAACTGAAAACAAAACAAATAAAAGCTAATTCGAAACCCAAGAGTCTATTCAGACAAAAAACTCACGCCTCCATATCCTTCTCGACATCAAAGTCCTTGGCCACCGGCAGAAAGTGTTCGCGACTGATGCGCGGGAAGCAGCTCTGGTTGAAGGTGTGGATCTGCACTCGGAAGCCCTTGTACTTGCGCACAATCTTCTCGGTGTCCTCGTCGGTGTTGAAGGAGTTCATCAGAACCAGCGGCACATTGGCATCGTACTTCTTGTTCAAATGCTCAATCTGCTGCACTGTCAAATCGAGGAAGGTCAGATCCGATCGGACGGGAATAACGCTCTTGGGACCATGGCAACCCATCGAGGTGCCAAGACCGCCGTTCAGCTTGATGACCACCAACTTGTCCAGCATGTTTCGGATCTGAATGCAAACCAAATAAATTATTACGAGCTCCGGACAACGAAATATCATTAGGACTTAAGGTGTTAGAGAGCAGCAGAGGAGTTGGTTGGTTAAGCTGCAGTTAGGAATTTTAGTACTACAGCAGAGTGTTTAAAAACTAAACCCAAAACTAAAACAACAACACTACGTTCCAAACAATCTAAACAAAAAGCGTCCAAAGCCCAATTAGTTTAGATTTCTCTAGGAAGAGCGACAGATATATTTACAGAGAATAGTCTTAAGCGGTGGTGAGAGAGCCGCGAAGCGTAGAAGTTTTTAGGTAAGGGAAAAACGCTTTACCTCATTCTAGGTGCGATACACACACGATTATGTATATAGTATTTATATAGGCAGACATATAGCCATTATTCAGTGTATTCAAATCAAAGAACATGAAAATATGCAAAGTTTGTAAAAAAAATAAACAAAATTAAGACAGTTTATATATATATATCGTCAAGTGGGGAAGGGGATGATTCTGTGGCAGGATGATCTTGAAGATTAAAGGCTGATGGACAAGCCTTTCTGCATTACCTGCTCATTCTTAGGCGACTTGAGATTCGAGTAGTTCATCACGGCGTTCTCGGGCAGTTTCTGAATTTTATTCCAATCCAATGCGGGACCCTCTGTAACAAACGGGTAAATAATTAATTAAATCATTATTTTATATTGATCTTGGGATCTTCAACCTACCCTCTTGCAAGAAGCGTCCAAAAAGGTCAGCGAAGCGTCCCATCTCCGCTTTGAGCGCCGGCTGACGTGCCGGCTCCGTGGTCTGCAGCAGACGGTCCACATCGTTCTCCAGCAGACGCAGGGCATCCCGCTTGGTCACCTCATGGAACTCCTTTGAATCGGACGGGGCTCGCTGGTGGCCGCGCACCTGCAAATAGATAAAAAAACACATTGAATCAGTGCCATGAGTTACACTTGGCGAAACTTTCGAGCCAGATCGATTAGCGTGGCTACCAAAGCGCATCTGCGAATGCACTCGAGTGACAAAATTAGTGGAGGAAACGCTGACAAAATTGTTGTTATTGCTGGAGCTGGAGCTGTTGCTGTCGTAAGCCCAATTACAGGCTTGGGTTGCCACTTAGACGAGGGCGTTTCCACAGACTCGGGAACGGCGACAGTTTTCTTTCAAGCCCTGTGATGACAAGTCGCTGGCTGCTACTGACTTTGCTCCTCTATTTGGGCGCCCAAGAGGGGTCCTCGGGTGTGATGGATAACTTTGGCGATGGCCTAAAGATGGCCGGCCAAATGTTTGGCATTAATACGGTCTCGGATGTGGCTAATCTGGTGGCCAAAGCCTTTTCTGGTAATTCTCCAGTGCCCGTGGCCAACCTAATGGGCTTCTTACAGAATGGCTTTCAACCGCCGCAGAAACACAACGCTGACGGGGAATCAGAAAGGGAGGCGGAGGTAGATCAATCGGAGCAGCAATCGGAACCGGAAAATGCTCAAGAGGAACCGCCGACGGAAAATAACACGCGTAGACCACAGCCCTCGCCTGGTTTTGATTCTGGACAAATGTTCACCAATATGCTAAGGATGGTGGGTTTCGATACCCGAAAACTGGGAGCTCTGGCCCTGAATGCCATCATCATGATTGCCCAAGCGGTAGGATTCTTTGGGTAACTAATATTTGTATAGAATTTTCTTTAAAGGATTTCCACCCTTTCAGATTGGCAGCACCCTGATGCAAGTCACCCGCGGAGGCGGTGGGGCCTCGATCGATGCCCCAGAAGCTCTGTACGAGCCAAACGAACATAGACCTCGATCTTTGTCCATGGGTTCACCCATCGATTGGTTCCTCCAACGACCAGATCGTTATAGCAAGCGACTGCTTAAGGACATCATGGATCGGGATCTGCCGGAGCACATAGTAGACATGATTGAATCAAAGGAGCAAAAGGGCAACGGGCAGAAAGCCGGTTGCTTGAAGCTTTTAATGTGCAAGAGCCAACCCATCATCTGGGGAATGCAGGATTCACTGAAAAAAAGGCTGGCAGGAGAGGCCGAGGAACAAGAGAAAACCGATAGTTACTTCAATAAGAAAATCTTCTTCAAGTATCTGCCCAAAATTGAGGATTTCAGAGAGCACGGTGCCAGCTGTGAGAAGAAATACCTCGAGGAGTGTCCCAAGAATGCTACAAATGGACAGTTTGTATAGATTTAATATAAAGTTTAAGTTTTAATTATATAGTTATAAAGAAATCTTCTACTTTCTAAGAAAACTAACGAACTAACACTATATATGAATAATTAGTTTCAAAAAAAACTTGACATCAACTGTGGGTTTTATCTAAAAAAGATGAACTGCTTAACAAGAAATTCATTTATAAAACCATCTTTGAAATATCAAATTCAAACATTCTACCATTTGCAGCTATTTAATAAACAATTTAACATTCAATTTCCTCGATCGATCATTTTATGAATCTAAATACAAAATTCAAAACCAATCAATGTGTAATAAATTATACACCTTTTTTAATTGGTTAGTACGTTTAGCACAACTTTTCTTGTTTACTTATCTCTTTTAATAGTTATCTTGGAAATATTATTGCGAAATAAAGAACATCATTAAAAGTAGAAATTCTTTGTGCTTGATTTCCTTGCAAAAATCCATATTATGTTGCCATAAATAAAAAACTCAAACGTAAACAATTTCGCACTAATCATAATCTAAGCAACCAGCAAAGCCTGACTTTTTAACTGTTTAATGATGAGTTCGACATTCCGATTCAGTCAAGGATGATTGCAGAGATAAGTGATAACCATCCGGGATTATAAACCCGGCCTAATGTACCATGAAACGACCTCTAAAAATGTGCAACCGAAGGGGCGAATTGTGTAATAATAATATGCAAGATCGCGGCTTTTGTCAACTACACCGTCCTTATCGCCTGCCTTCGCCAGGGTGATAGCTTATCTCCCGGGAGCATTATAAAACCTCATCGTAGCTTTGCTGTTTACCCCTGAGATCGCCTAATCTTAGTCATGTAGAGTCAGTACTTCGACGTCACGTTGAAATATCTGGAATTCGTGGTCTGATAATCAAATTTAACCGATTAAAATAATAATAGCGAGTAGCCAAGTCATAAATGAAATCTAATTTTGCCATGATGAAATATAATTATGAAATATAACTACCTTATCATTGACGGAATTTCGTGCTTCGTTCTTGGACCTTTCTTAACTTTTTAAAGGCAACCCCTTGGTTCTTATCGACTTTAACAGCTTAGTAATAATGACTTGTGGCACATGCCATCGTAAAAGAGTCTTTAATTGTAGTGTAAATATTTACAACTTATGTTTGGTTCGTACAGATCGGCATTGACATTCGCTCAAGGTTGTCAATCAATAGCCTTGAAGATGACAGACTTAGTGTTTGAACCGAAAACCAAGCATATTAATGGGCAAAGGAAAACTCTAGGCAACAGTTGGCGCCTTTAAGCCATGTCAATCAATGCAATGCGACGTCTTATGCAAAAATAATTGCCGTAATCGCTTTTATTTTGCTGTTTACTTTTCGAAATCATTACGCAAAGGGGCGGCTTGTCACGCCCACGGCGCCTACAGACGATTGCATGCGAGTTATTTATAATTTTTTAAGGCAACCGCACTTACTACCCGACGCCGCCGCCACAGCCGATGAGCAATCTGAGAGATAAGCCAAAGTCAGAGGGCAGGTGTTTGAACTTCGGCAAGGTCAGCAGCATGCTCAAGATAATTTGCCAACTTTACTGCTCATTGATGGCTTCAGCTTTGGTGGCGTTTGTATTTATATTGTTTTGTTGGGCTAGAAGGCTTTATGCATTTCATCATCTCTCAAAACATTGATGGTAGGAATGCAAATATAATTTTATATTCAATTTAATGATTCAAGATTGAAAGACTCGAAGGTTTAATGGGTTTAAAGAACCTATGCTGCCAAATATCAACATAAACCCTTTATTTACACGTATATTAAACCTATAATATATAAACCTTATAAAAAAGCTTGAGTTTGATAAACATTTAGAAAACGAGACTAAAAAATACGTTCTGCATGTGAAAATCATTGCATTTTGCACTCTAAAGATATAAACTCAAACTGAACGAGAAGAAAAGTGGCAAACATAGATATTTTATCTTATCGTACCCAAGAGTAGAAATGCCTTTGCTCCATAGAGACACATAGTTCGGAAGAAAGACCTATCAAACATGTATATATTTCTATTTCATATAAAGATCTATACGTCTCTGTGCCACGCGCCGTATCGGGTAATTTAGGCAAATTACATGATTTTGACTTCTGTTTTAGTTGTTTTTTTCAGATAAGATACCAAATAAGGAAGTGACTTGTCGGTGACTTAGATAAAACATTTTTTTAGAAAAGCGAATCAATTTAAATCGAAATTCTGGATGCTCCACTAGAGTTTAATGCCTTTTTATTTACAAAAAACAGCCAATTCTGTAATAATTGTTTTTTTTTACTTAATAATTTCTATTCAAGAATATTTTAGGTCACTTGAACGTGAATTTACGATTTGACTAAACTGATAACATATTAATATATACGCTTTATATTATTTGGGTGATAAGGTAATATTATTATTGAAAGAGGTGTATGTGTCTCGCAGTGTTTGCGTTTCTTTTATATTGATAATTAAATATTTAACAATTCATAATGTACTTTTGGGTGGTTACAAAGCAACTGTATAATCATTAAAAATTACTCAATTTTTTATAAGGAAACGTGTTAAGGTACTAAAATCCACCCTTTTTCATGTTTGCTTTTTCATTCTATTTGAGCTTTAATATCATTAAAAAATCACACTTATAAGGACAACATAATTAATAGAAACATTTCCCATAGGTTTCACCCATATTTGGCCGATTCTGGTTTTGGGTTTCAGAAGGTAAAACCTCCCGAACTTGGCCCAAATACCGCATTATGAAGGTTTTCGGTTATTTATTTATTTCTTTTATTTAACTTACGCCGGCGCGCTGCAGCAGTACATCTATGGGTCTTATGCCGGAAGTCATTTTATGAAACTACGAAACACTAAAGTATCTCAAAGCGAGAATCTCAACTTTTAGTTGTAAGTTTTTAGTGTTGTTTTTGTTTTTCCTTTGCACTCGCGTGGCTGATCAAGAGGGCAGATCGCCGAGAAGAAAACAGAACGAGAAAGATGACGAAAACGGAACGAAGGAAAGGCAAGCGAGGCGATGAGAAGTTCGCTGGTCGAGTGTGCAATTGAAAATAAAGCTGGGTTCCGAACGAAATTTGAATTTCAATACAAAATTTTTCCAACACGCGGCGCGCTGTCGAAGTCGACGCCGGCAGCGGTGACAAGTAAAGCCAGCAGCAAGTGATAGCGCAAAAAAACGGTGCATGTGTGCGGTCTGTGTAAGTGTTGAGCAAAACAAAAATTAAATAAAAGGAAGAAGTGGAAAACAACAAGCCGGCACTTGAAGAGCGTAGGGTGATGGATAAATTCCAGTAAAGGGGCAAGAGCAGAGTAAGGGAGGTAGACGGAGAGAGAACGGAGCTGCAGGGCAGAAGCAGCACAGCCGCAGGCGCTCTTATCAGCAAGAGAAAAAAGAAGCAAAAACAATTTAACACTACAAATAACAGTCAATCGCACACCCGTTCTCTGATTTCGATACTGATTTCGGGGGCACGCACCAACTGATAAGAGAATCATATGTCTTTAACAGATATTATTCTGTGATTTAATAATCACGACAAATACCATGACAATATTTGGTTCCCCCAAATCAGACACACACACCCCCTCGCTCACACACATAAGCCAACCGCACTGAAGGCGACACATGCCAGTACTTGGAGGTCACTTGAAGGTTAGCGCTATACAATTGCACGCCATACGTAAATACAAAAACTAAAGGAAAAACCAGTCAAGTCAATAGGGCAATTATAACAGCAGAAATGGGCCCATAACTGCAGGCCAACTGGAACCGGCAAAATTGCACTGGAATATGCAAGATGCACTCACACACGCACACAGAAAGAGAGACTTGGGACAGGAGAGAGAACTGAAAACTTCCTCTGCAACTTAACTGTAAATTACCTTGGCTTCATGGGGAATATCCAACATTTTGTCGACTTTTCTCTATTATTGAATATTTAGTTTATCTAATAAAGTTGCTTTAGAAGCACACACAAACACACACGACAAATCGGAAAATAGAGAGCGCAAAGCAAGCCGTAAATGTTTGAGATTCAAATTGTTTTTTTTTTTATTGCAAAATTTGTTTGGCTCTGCCAAGTGGTTCGAAGATGCCAACAACAAGAACTGGCGCTACGATATTAAATTAATTGGGAATTTCGAAAGATCTCTTGGCGTTCTCGGCTGCTTCTTCTTCGTCTCCACCCAGCACAGCTGTGCGCGTAACAGCACAGATGGCAATTTAGCGGCACGCTGTGAAGCTTTACAGCAGCAACAGCTGTCAAGGCAAAACAAAGAGTGAAAGAGAAACGAAAAAAACTTGCAAAACATTGAAGAAAAGAAGCCCTATTTTTCAGCAAAAACTATATATTAAAAACGCTTGGTCAACATGGGCGCCTGTTTTTCATGCTGCGGCCAGAGCGCCGAGGAGACAAATCTGATGCCGTCACCTGTGAGTTGGAAAGGAGAAGAAAAAGCACAACGTTAAAGCAAATTAAAAACAATGCTTAATTTCTAGGAGGAACGCCGGCAGCAGCAACTGGACGCGGCGGAGAAGCGCCGCCAGGAGAACGAGCACCGTGGCATCAAGAACCCGGAGAGTGTGCGTCGCCAGCAACAGAGGGCGGAGGAGATGGAGCGACGCGAAGAGGAAGCCGCCCGTCAGGGTCAGGGACAGGCCAACCTTAGGGTGATTCACCTACCTTTATTTGCTCAAAAAATGTATCCAATTAACCGCTTTTCTTTTTGCAGTGGCAAACGAGCTAAGATCCAAGGAACTAAGTTAGCAGCCTTAACTCCTCCGTTTTTTGTACTTGACTCCAACCTGTTTCCGGATATTTTTGTACTTGTAACTTGTCTTTGTAATGGCCCCTTGATGCACGGTCTCAGGATTTGTTAGCCAGCGACCAAAAATGTTTACCAAAAATAAAAACACCAAATTGTTATCAGTGAATAAGGATTCATGGCGGGATTAGTCCAACTAATTCCGTGAATCTAAAATCTACATATCGCTCGGTATTCGTTAATTGTTCGTTGTCATTCCTGTTATTTATTAAATTTTCATATATGCTGTTCATAGCAATTAATTTGGATAATAAAGACAGTTTTTAAATCTAAAATTATAATACAATTAAAATTAATTTAATACCTAATTTGTTTTTCTAAATTTTAGTTATCAGAAAACTCTAATCTAGATGCCTCATAGGTCTGCTTGATATTTTTAAAGATGACAGCTTGCCAATTCTAAAAATAAATATATTTTAAACTGCCTTTATTGTTTAAACATTACACTTAAAAAGCTTAACAAGGCCGAAACATGTTTTTCTTTTTCCAGTGTAAGTTTTTAGTAAAATTGCGTTCCACATTTATATTTTATTGACGAATTTTTAAACAAAACGCAATTTATTAATTAATTTGTTTTTTTTTAAGCTAGTTTTCAGTATGATTTTGCGTTATCTTAAAGTGGCTTTTTACGCGCCACCTGGCCACACTGTTTCGTGGGGGCGGGTGATGCCAAAGGGGTGGTGACTGTTGATTGCATTTAATGGCCGTCCAAGGTCTTCAGATGAATAAAACTCACGATTTGACCGACAATCTCTTATACGAAAACAACCGCTTATAAATCCACAATCCGCTCACTGTTTACACACCCGTGTTATCAGCCCTTATCAGCTCTCTATGTGCGGCTATTATTCCCGGTCCCGTCGTCTCTGATAACATGGTTATCTCTCTGTGTGTCTCGTCGTAGGCCCAGCAGGCAGCTTCGTTCGCTCATTGATTGGCGGTCAGCCGTCGCGATTACTCCAGTTCCTCCTCCCACGCGAAAACGCAGTGAAGATGTCCACTTCAGCTTTCAATGTCAAGCGGGTTCTGTCCATCCAGAGTCATGTGGTCCATGGTTATGTGGGCAACAAGGTGGCCACCTATCCCCTGCAGGTAAGCAGTATATCTCACATTGGATTCCTTGCAATGCCCACAACCGCCCATCTTTTTTTTCATCCTTCAGTTGCTGGGCTTCGATGTAGATCCGCTTAACTCGGTGCAGTTTTCCAATCACACCGGCTACAAGAGCTTCAAGGGACCCGTTTCCAATGAGAAGGAATTGGGTAAGGTCCAACAAGTACCTGATAAATGTTATCAGTTACATTATTTATAGTTTCATATAACTTTTCACTAACGACCACCCATGCAGCCACCATTTTCGAGGGTCTGGAGGAGAACAAACTACTGCCCCAGTACTCGCACCTTCTGACAGGTTACATCGGAAATCCTTTGTTTCTTCGCCAGGTGGGCATCATTGTGCAGAAACTGCGTCAGGCTAACCCCAAACTGGTCTACGTCTGCGATCCCGTGATGGGCGACAACGGGCAGTTGTACGTACCGAAAGAACTGTTGCCCGTGTATCGTGACGAAATTATTCCCCTGGCGGACATCATTACGCCGAACCAGTACGAGGTGGAGCTTCTCACCGAAAGAGAGGTTCGAAGCGAGGCAGCCGTTTGGGAGGCAATGGATTGGTTCCATAAGCGCGGCATAAAGACGGTGGTCATCTCCAGCAGCGACCTTGGCCAGCCGGGCGTACTGCGCGCCTTCCTCAGCCAGTTGAACGGTCCCCGTCTTGCTATCGATATACCCAAGCAGGGAGGCAAGGATCTGGTCTTTACCGGCACCGGTGACCTCTTTGCCTCGCTTTTCCTGGCCCACAGTCATGACAGCAGCGATGTGGCCGCCGTCTTTGAGAAGACCATTGCCAGTCTCCAAGCGGTGATTAAGCGCACAGTGGCGGCTCTACCCAATGGAGGAAACGGTCCAGTGAAGGCCTCTGAAAGGGAACTAAAGCTGGTACAGTCCAAGGCGGAAATTGAGCAGCCCCAAGTGCTGCTCAAGGCGCAGCGACTTAACTAGAAAGGAAGAGCACATGCCCAGGTCAACGGTTACCTTAATTAAAGTACATATTTACTTGTTCACGGACAATAATCTTTTGATACCTTGAGATCAGTGTTGTTATAGGAAAATATATTACCATAAATCAACAAATCAAATGTATACATATATATGCTCACCATAACAAGCTTTTTGATACCTTAAGTTCAACATTTTATACGCATCATTATAACAATTACTTATAAAAATATACACACATAAATAAATATATGGCAAATCAAAGTGTCACCCATTAATTTCGAGTACTTTTTCCCCTTTGTGAATCCAAACAACGACAGCAGCCTGTTGACAACTCAAAAAAGCCACTCGTCGTCGACACGGTTCTTGCCCTTGGCAGCCACCAACCCACCAGGTGCGCCTGCCTATAAAAAGACTCCCAACAATCCCCACAAATAGCAAACAGTTGAGATACTACTATGTGGCTGCTCGAAGTTATCTTTATTGCCTGTCTAGCCGCCTCCGTTAGTGGATCCGCGGGGGAAGCTAAGCTGCCTGTGGAACAGGCCTTTGTGCCGCGCTATACTCCCGAGAGCAAGCGTCAGGATCTGGATTTACCAGCCTCAGGGCAAAATCTCGAAGATCAGCAGCAGCAGCAAAGACCTCTAGCTGCCGCCAAGAAAAAGCCCTGGCGGAGACGCGTCGATTATGGCTATGATGGCGTTTCTACGGCTGCCTGGTCTGCTGCTCCCTCACCACCGGCCGCCATCCTGTCCATCCTAAATCCCTTGTTGGCTCCTGGACTGCTTCTGCTAGGCGTTAACTTAGGCGCTCTGCTCTACATGTTGTTGGGACTGCTAGGATTAGCTCCGCATCGGAGCAGCAGCAGGGCTGGCAGCATTTCCCAAGCCTGGCCCAATCATAACGACGAGATCCTCTTCAGACACAATCTGGCTGAGGGGGGCAAGGAAACGGCCGTATATTTTTAAATAAAGAGCGTAAAACGCTCAACTTTTTCTTTGAACTTATCAAAAAAAACTTCAGGAAAAACATACAAAAATAAAATCAAATGATAAGGTTTCGGGTCAAAAAAGAACGAAAAGAGAGAACTGGTGCATGGTTCAGTTGGGGCTAGTGTACTATCTATGTCTATATGGTTATAGCTATGGTTAATTTAATCATTAATCTGCTTGTCTGGACCGGGCGAGCGCCTACTTCTTCAGCCGAAACGAGGCTGCTCTGTTGAATTTGACCAAGGGCGCCTCCTTACTCGCCGATCCCAGGGGTTTTCGCGTCAACTTCGAGGTGCCAGCAACAGCTGTAAATAAAAATGGGTATTATAATGAGTTTTAATCATAAATCGTCTATATATCTCACCCTTGGCCACCAGCACTCGCGGACTTTTGCGCACATGATTGGCGTTATATTTGACGTTCTCCTTCGCTAGCGAAGCCGCCGCCAGTGTTCGCTTCAGGCCCTGGGCGGTGAAGTGATTGGAGTTGAGGAGAACTGAAAAGTGAATATAACCAATGATAAACACATTTATTATATTTTTACACTACAAAATCCTACCCTTCTTGATTTTCTCGCTGTCGCCGCGAACATTTTGGTCTGTCATCATTTCACAGAACGTCAGCTGGTGGGCGTTTCTGGGCTTGGTGACCGTCGACGTTAGAGGCTTCTTGGTGACTGTGCTGGCGGGGGCTAGGACCTGTGTCTCGTTGAGATTGCGCGGCCTCTTGAATGTCATGTGCAGGTCTTCGCCCTCCGACTCCATCGTCTGATTATCGAATTCCTCCATGCTCAGGTGGAGATCATCGTCGTCACTCTGGACGGGCTGCCGCAGTCGCTTCCTGGCGCTCGACGTCAAGCTGCAGGAGGCGACCGCTTCGTCCTCCTCCTCTTCCTCCTTTGCAGCTAAGCCGCCGAGCAGGCGGTCGTTCACCGCCAGGGAGTCCATCTCTGCCATCTTGGTGTTAGCTTCCGATTCGGCGAAGCGCATCTTGCGCTGCAGCCGATCGTACACCGCCTGAATATCCGGCGTGAGCTTGCTGCCATCCTCCAGGCGGTCGTACATCTGGTTGAGCACCTCGCAGGCGGCACGGAAGGATTTACGCAGCAGGTCCGAGTTCTCCACTAACTCCTGGTTAATGGCGCTCACGTGACTGTTGAATTGATTTTGCTTGGCCAGCTGCAGCTCGAGATCCTTGTACTTGACGTACACGATGAGGATCTGGTAGGCCTTTGACTTGTTTACCTCCCGTTTCAAGCTCTCTAGATCCTGGTAGGCGCTCTCCATCTTAGACCGCCACACAGGCAGATCCTCCTTGTACTTATCGTTTTGGCTGGTGAGGAGGCTCATGTAGTTTGCAAAGCGACGGAAGTCCTGGAAAATAATTACAAATTATTTAAATAATAAATGATTTTTTCATCAACTTTAGTCATTTTTAAAAAGTCCGCCCTAAAAAGCACTTGTGGGATTTTTCTCTGCAACGAGTTGGCAGTCCCCTTAGTTAACAGCTGAAGGGCTGCCCATCTCAGTCGCATTTAATAAACAAAATAATTTAAAATTTAATAAATCGTAAATAATGCTACGAAATACGTTGCATTTAGCCTCCTTGAGAGTGCGCCAAGCCCGAGTGGCCAACTCCCTGCCTGGATTTACTCAGCTGCTCCAAAATCAGCCACAGACAGCCGTGAGCCAACAAATAGAGCGCGATTATGCAAAAAGCAAGGACAAAAAGAAGGAAAAGAGCGGCAGGGGCGGAGGAAAGACCGCCAAGGTGGAAATCAATGAGCAGCAGCTCCGCGAGATACTCAACTTCGATGGCCTCAACTCCCAGATGCAGAAGAATGTGCTGCAAATGAAGGAGGACTTTGTGAAGCACCTGTCCCTGCGCTCCACCAGCGGCGCCATCGATACGCTGCGCATCAAGGTCGATGGCCAGGAGCACGAGCTGCAGGAACTGGCCCAGATTTCACGCAAAAATCCTAAGACCATCATTGTGAACATGATCGGATTCCCCCAGACCATACCCGATGTCCTCAAGGCCATCGAGAAGAGCGGCATGAACCTGAATCCGCAGCAGGACGGCACCACACTGTTTATACCCATCCCGAAGGTGACCAAGGAGCATCGAGAGAACCTGTCCAAAAACGCCAAGGCTCTGTTCGTCAAGTATCGCGACGCCATTCGCGGTGTCCAGAATGAACATATTCGGAAGCTGAAAAACAAGCCGGAACTGGGCAAGGACGATGCCTTCGCCGCCCAGGCTCAGGTCACTGCCATTGCGGATCGCTTCATTTCGGAGGCGGACAAGCTACTGGCCAGCAAGCAAAAGGAGCTGCTGGGCGACTAAAACTAAAACTGAGACTGATCCCGATAGCCGCAACCTAAATCTTCCTCTAAAAGCCTTTTTAATTGTTAATAAATCATGAGAGACGGTCTCTCTTTGAATATCCCACCAGTATAGTAAGAAATCACTCACCTCTTGGCACACCCGCTGGTCAAGGGACATTAGCTTCCTCAACTCCTCCAGTTCCTTTTTGAGCGTCTGCCGGTAGTTGATGTTCTTGATCTTGCTGCGCATGGCGAGGACATGCTCCTGCAGCTGGCGGGCTGTTGCATATACAGCGTCTATCCTTCTGTACCACGACTTGAGCTCCTGCGGATCGAAGCCACTGTTGCCAGCGCGCTCCAGCTGGGTGGCCTTTGTCTCCAGCGCTTTGTTGCGCTCCTTCAGTCGCTCATTCTCGGCCACCACCTCGTCGATCTTCTTCACATAGAACTCTGTGGGCATCTTTGACTTCAGCACATTCTGCTTAAGCGTGGTGCGGATCTTCTTAGCCCGACTCGCGTACTTCAATGTGTTGTAAGTGTCCTCGTAGGTGAGCGAGCTCATCGAAACGTTGGCCACCATCAAAGTGCGGCAATTTCCCCCTAGCGAGTCTTTCAGGATGCGTGTCAGGTTCGAGTCGCGGTAAGGTATGTGCTTGAGACCATCGGCCAGCTTATTGATGCAATTGCCCAGCGACAGGAGGCTCTTGTTGATGCTGGCGCCTTCCTTGAATCGCACCCCAATTCCCTTGGTGCTGGCCGCTCTCTCGCTGCCTGCCAGATCGATCATGGATAGCTTTACAGTCCGTTTGGTGTCAGTCTTGCGCTCCGTAATCCGTATGTGCACCTGGAAGATGGCATGCGAGCGGGAGCTCTCCGCATTCGCATCGGTGGGATGCTGGGTGCGATGTGAATTGCCCAGGGCCAGCATACGCAGCAGCTCCTCGGCACTGTAGATGGGCGTAAGACAAAGGCCGCTGACCACTACACCGTTGGTGTCCTCGCGCAGCTTCAGCGGCCCGGACTTGGTTAACAGGTTCATCACCTGCTCGTTGTATACCTCCAAGTAGGAGACGCCCACATCGAACTTGCGCACATCGTTCTGCGCCTGGATCTTCTCAAAGAGATCACGCATGGTGAGAAAGGTCAAGCCGGGATGCTCCTCGCTGCCCAACATGGTGAAGGTCTTGCCGGCGCCAGTGGCTCCATAAACGAAGACCGAACAGTTGTAGCTGCGCATTAGGATTGGTTTAATTGAGGTTTTAGATAGAACTTATTGCCTTGCTTACCCAGCCAGCACCGCGTCGACCAGCGGCGCCGTGCACTCCTCGAAGAGATCCTGATTGGTATTGTCAATGTCGAAGACACGATCAAACTCCATGGTCAGCTTCTTGTTCATCCGCTTGGTAATGTCGCGGTACTGCTGCTTGGCGCCCTGGAAGAAGAACTCGTCGTCCTCCTCGTCCGGATCGAAAAGGAGCGCCGACCTGTCCATCACCTTCACAATGCTCCTTTGCTTCTGCTCCAGCTCCCGGGCATTGTACGGCCGGACGCGCACCGCCACTTTTATGTTTGTATGCTGTTCCACCGGCATTTCCACTACTTCACTTCACCTTCTGTCGCTCAATTTTTCCCCTTCTCTTTAGTTTGCTTTCGTTTTTTCCTTTGCGAAATAGATCGTCGCTTTCGCGGAACAAATAATTTTTCGTACAGCCTGAAGTGAACGTTGTTGTTTGAATTGAGGCTATCGGCGCGTGCGCTTTGGGGGCATCTTTATCCAATTCGCTTTTACGGTGGTTCGGAACTGTATTTTCAGGGCTGCTATTGGAGATCGATAGTTTGACCAGGGGTGCAAATACAAGTTGTTGAAATTAACGGAAATATGAGGTTTGTTTCTATGTTTCTTCAAACTAATTATGAATAGAAAATGTCATTTTCCCTTAGATATTAAAATCAAACTTATATATTTTAGCTATGATTTTTAATTTTTACATATAAAGGTTTCAGTTAAAGTATCGTTTAATTTAAAAAACAAATAAAACTTTGTCATCGCAAATCTTCTTCTCCAACCATTTATCGATACACAACCCAGGGTCCACCAATTTTTAACTTTCACAGCTAGTTAAAGTTACCATATTTATTTTTAAATAACCATTTAATTAAATCAATTTCCGGCTCTATTGCTATCTCCTTGCAGCTTGGCATAAAATATAAAAATATCGATATTTGGGAAAATTCACGATATAAATATCATCCTTAGAAATAATATCGATATATTGATATTTTGATATATTATCAACAACCCTAAAAGTTTTTTTAAGGACCAGCACAAAGCCAACAAAACTCGACACACAAATAACAGACCACAGAATGAGTGCAAAAGTATTATTCGCCTGCTCGAAGTGTTTTTCGCGCCACCCGTACGAGGAGCTCTCCTCCGGCCAGCAGCTATGCAAGGTGAAAAGACAGCAGCAAAAATGCGAAAGAGAAAAACCACCGACGACGACACTTGAAACAATAAAAGAACGCCGACAAGCTAAATGCAATATTTCTGCTTGCTGGCTTGCTGTTTGTGTGTGTTTGTTTGTTTGTACATTTCCTGACGAGCGAAAAATATATCTAAATGACGCGGCGCTGCTGCTGCTGTGCGAAAAACTTGCTGCGCAAATCGGGTGAAAATGCACGGTTGCAAGAAGAAGAAGCAGGGCAGAGGCAGGCGTCGCGTCGCTTCTGTCGGAACATTAAAACAAAAACAAACGCACAGCAAACAGGCTGGGAGAAGCGTAAAAAAACTAACAATGATTAATTTCCACAGGGCTGCCGTGGATCTACCTCAGTTGTTAAATGTACTTACTGCCGCTCGGAGTTCCAACCCGCCACGTAAGTACAAAGTCGCACATATAGCCTCTATATATGAACTATACCAGCTACCGTGTTCCACAGCAACAGCAACAAATCACAGAGTGCCTGCAAGAAGTGCGAACACTATCTGGGGAAGTACGGCAAACCCAATCCTTGCGAGTGCTGCAAGATTGTGGCCGCCTTTGGCAGCTCCAAGTGCATGCGGTGAGTTCAAACCAAGAGCAAGACCACGACCAATACCAAGTTCTTATTTAGTAGAACGTGTAACTTGAATGCACAATATGCGCAGGAGCTTCTGAGAAACCTATGTATAATTATTCCCTATGTATCACCCGTAATTGTGCCTTCAAAGTACCTGGCCCCCTTTGATGTAGAGTCCTTGCTCCCTCCCCCAAAAAAATCTAACCGATTCCAGGAAAACAACAACAACGTCTCTTATGAACGCAAAACATTTTTCTTCTTCTCTTTTTTTGTGCCTGGCAAAATCAAAACCCCGAAACCGATTACGAATACCCCACAAAATCGCACTATCTTGCTTGCCGATCCGTATGTAGATGCGCCAGCTACGAAGCAAAGTATGGACCGCCGGTGCAGTGCGATGAATGCAAGCTGCGATCGGCCTTTGACAGGCGGGATGAGAACAAAAAGGTCAGCCTCAAGAGTATACACGCAAAGAGCAGCCGCCGGAGGAATCAGACAGCCAGCCTGCCAGCCACCCTTAATGTTAAATAGCAAGAAAAAAACCCTAAAATTAAGTCAAATAAATGTAGAAACTTGTTGCGGGTTGGTCAACTGTACTCCTGCAGAAATACCCAACGATATAGATCACGCGCGATTCCCAGAATCATGTACTTGCGTTCATAAGAGACCAGATTACCACCTAAGCCTTTTTCTGTGTAACCCAAACTGACCATAAAATTTCTTTTCTACCTTCTTTTCTCTCCTGAAGGTCAATGGCAAACTGCTCTGCTGGCTGTGTACCTGCGCCTACAAGCGTGCCCTGCTGAAGGCCCAACAGGATGGCCGAATACCCATGTCGAAAAAGCGCCCGCACGAAAAATCCTCGTCATCGCACAGAGACAACAGCTCAGCGGCCAAGAAGCCATCGCGAAGCGAGCTGGGAAAGAGCGGCAGCGGCGGCGGCAACAGCAGCTCCGGTGTGAATGCGGTTAGCGGTGCCGGGTTGGATTTGCCCGACAAAATATCACGCGGTAATGGTGGGAACGGCACCATCGCAGCACCCGCTGCCATCACGGTGGACACCAACTCGTCGGATCATGTGGTGGCCATCACATACCTAAAGGAGCGCATAGCCAGTCTGGAGAAGCGCTTAAATCAAAAAGACAAGGAACTGCTGGAGAAGGACAAGCAGGTGGGTGGCCATAAACATATCCCTCTCTATTGGCAATGTTTTCATCTCTCGTTTTTTTGCAGCTAACCGAACTGAAAGGCAAAAACTTTGAGAAGGAGAACGATATGCGCAACCGGCTGAAGGAGGTGGAGCGTCTACATGACATGAAGGTGGATAACCTAAACCGAAAGATCTCCAGTCTGCTCAAGGATCTGGCCACGCTTAAGAAAAGCAGCAAAGGCAAGGGCAGCAGCACAGGCCTCAGCAAGGCAGAAAAGGAGGCCATCAAGCGGGAGAATCTTTCGCCCAAAGAGGAGCTCCTGGCGGCGGCACCATTGCCGGCAGAGAAGCAGCAGCAGATCAAGCAGTCGCCGTCGGAGCCGGCCGATCTGGACAAGGATGAGAAGAGTCGTGATCGCGACGAGGATCGCAGCGAGCCAGAGGATCGGGCCAGTGTGCGTTCGCGTTCCGCCTCCAGTAGCCCCATACCCTCGTCCAACTGAAAGGGGCTGCTCCTGCGCCGCCTAGTTTTTCGCTATACAAATTTATATTTTTGTACTTTTGCTTTAAATGTAATATAGTTTTACAAGATTGTTTCATATCACTCTTTTTTATGTCGCTCCCTCCTTCCTACCTCCCTTCCCATTCTTCCATTTGTAATCAGTTTAGAAAATGTAATTTGATAGGCTCAACTTAACGAATTCTTCTTTAGTTTAATTCAACGATGGAGAACAACATAGAAACCAAGAACAAGCATTGTTTACGTATTAAGAAATATATAAAAGTTGGGAAAGATAAAGATCCAAATATGGTTGGTATTTCAACAGTCGTATATATTTACTACTACTAAAGGTGTAACAATAATGACTTGCGAGCTCAGCTAGTGCGGCTTGGGCTTGTGCCCGTCTACGTAAAAGTTCCTGGTGGCCTTGGGCAGCTCCAATTCCATGCCCTCCATGCTCTTGTCTAGCAGTATCTGGCAGCCGAGGCGGGAGTTTTCGCGCAGGAACGGTGCCATGTCCAGCAGATCATCCTCCTTCTCCTCGGCCTCGTTCAGCTTTTGCAGAAAGTCGTGATGCACATACACATGGCATGTGGTGCAGGCCAAGGAGGCCTCGCAGGCGCCCTCCATCTCGATACCATGGCGATGGGCCAAGTACAAGACATTGTCGCCCACCTTGCCCTGGACCTTGGTGCGTTTGCCATCCTTGTCCACGTACGTGATGTTTACTCTGGATTTGGATTTGGAGGGATAAGTTCATTGCTAAGGATTTTGATGGCTCTTAGTAACTTACATTTCCTCGGGGGACTTGGGATCCTGCCACTCGTACTCACCATGCCGCCGCGCTGCGAATTTCATAATATCAATGGGATTTTCCACTTACAATAACCACCAGCGATTCCGCTATTCCGCCGGCTCTTCCCATCATCCCATACTCACGTATGCTGGTGTGCAGCAGGTGTGCATTGATAGCAGGTGTGTTGAGCGCGGGCTTGACAATCTGTTTACTAATTAATTTGCAGGAATTATGAACTCCTGACCGCCGTAAAAGTAAACAAATCATTTTGAGGTTACAAACAGCGTTGCCAATAAATCGTAAGCAAGCGGCTAGCGAGAATTATAACAACTTTTCAAGAAAAAGTTAAGTTATTTTAGACATTTTGTATGTATTTTATTTTTATAGTTGTTTCAAAAGGCAAGACCAAGCATATTTAAAAAGTGAAAAAACCGATGAAGTTTGCTACAAGCTTTTAGCAATAATAATAAATTATTTTAATATTTATATATTATAATCTAATCTGAGTCCCCTGCGTTCGTAATTAAAGTAATTTTATAGTAAAAAGAAATAGTAATGTAATAATTTCTTTTCAATTTTTAGTTTTTTTTTTCTTAGAGTATTCGAGGGCTCATCACTGGAAAAACCGATAGAAATCAGCGTTGCCAGATTTTCGTTCACGTGCAACCAGTGCTGCCAGTATGTAATTCGTATTCCATCTGGAATCTTCCTGGGCCTGCCGCCAGGTGGCACGGCACTTAATCGTCCTAAAGACCTCCCTCGCAGTTTTTAAATTGACTTATAGCTGGTCGATTTACCCTTGTGTTTTTAATTGAATAGAGTTTAAGTAATGTATTATCTGATCTGATATTCCTTTTCACTTATCCTGTTCTGTGTGAAATTAATTCGAACTACTATTAAATAAAGATAATATTTTAAATTTATAATTCTATAATACATATTATATTTAATTGTTTACTTTTTTTAATGTTTGGTAATGCGTATTTAATTAATTTATTTTAAAAAAGGTTTGCATTATTTGTTTATTTATTTCATTTTTTTTTTAAACAGTGACTAAAGCTATCGACATCTAAATTCTAATGTTACTTTTGTTGATAAAGCTATCGATATTTATGCTTTTGGCGGGCTTTAATTTAAAATTCAAGAAGTTTGGGGGCTGTTCCTCTGGGAGAACGATGAAGCTAAAGCTCTCTTAAGTATGATTGACATCTGGGGACCCTCTTTAAATATGCATAGCTTGGTAGGCCCGCATAATTGAATAAGGGAAAGCAACAGGCCAAATATGTCTCTACCTTTTCAGATAGGTTTTTATACATTTAGCCAGATTATTGTGATATTTTCAAATGCATTAGGAATTTTTTCAAATGATTCTAGCTCAGCAAAAGCTCTGTTAAAGCCTTCAAATACCCATTTAAATAATAATTAGGCCAAATTCACTTTCATTTAAAAGGGGAAAAGTTTCGATACTCCCTTTTATTAAATCAAACACCTTACCTTTACTGAGACATTCATATTCCTTTATTAATACTTGATTTCGATAAGTCTTAAAATTGAATTCGACATTAAAATGTTAATTAATTAGGCTAATAAATAAATGAATAAATATATAGTACGATGTGTGCGTAATTTCGTGACTTTAGTGCAACGATAAACGAGAGTCTTGGGGAATCACTTGGCTGCAAAGGCTGCAAATTTGGGATGTCTTAAATTTTGGATTTCAGATTTACTTGGCCTCCGAAGCCGTAGCTGAAGCTGAAGCTGGGGAAGCTCCCGACTCCTTGTGCCCGTTGCCGTTCTGGAAGAGATCCGAGGGTCCCACATGCTTGATGGGAATCACTCGCTCCTTCGGCTCCTCCTTGGCAGCCAGCGGAGGCACCGTTATATTGAGCACTCCATCGTCCGTCAAGGTAGAGGCAATAGCATCCGCATCGAACTCCTTGGGTAGCGGATAGCGACGGATAAAGTGGCGGGAGACATGGCCGTGCTCATCCTCGCGCTCCTCATGCTTGCCCTCGACCACGATGAAATCGTTGACCAGCTTCACGGTCAGCTCCTCCGGCTGGAACAGTCCGACATCTAAATGGACCTCGAAGTTGCCTTGCTTGTCCCGGCCACCACTGCCGCCCAGAGCGGCCAGCTCGCCGCTCCGCTTCTTAGCCACCAATTGGTGGGCATGGGCTCCCATCCGGGCAATCAGTCCCAACGTGTGAAGATCCAGCTCATGATGCTGCCGCGAATGGAGGCGCCGGTACAGACGGTTCGGGAACATGTCGTGCCCATAGTACATGGAGTCCGGGGAGTCCAGGTTCAAGACGAACGGAATATCTGGCATTTTTGCTGAGCCTTCTTTCTGTATTCTGTATCTGGCGGAAGTTCGATGAACCGACGACCTGCTTTCCTTTTCAAAAAACCTTAGCCAGGGGTTGATTTGCCAGCGGGGGGTGGAGGTTTTACTGTCTCAACTGCACTATCACCTTGACTTTTCCAACTCAAATGTGGAGTTAAACTGGCAGGCTTCACCCTTTTATAGACACTGGCTCCGTTCTGGGAGAGCTTTCCCCACGAAGGAAGCTTTTCTGGAGCAGCAACTGGGATGGGTACAGCTGGGTGGGATGGATGATTCTGGGGCGACTACTGGGAACCTTCTGGTGGCGAAGCTTTGGGAGATGTGCGCCGCTGGTTAAACCGCAGACAGCATTCGAATTCGATCTGTTTTGCCTAGACAGTGGAGATTCTCTACATTAATCTTAAAGTTGTGTTAAAAAAAAAATTCCCTTTCCAAAGAAAATTTATTAGGTCGATTTTTTTATTGGTAATATATTTATACACTTTTAAATATTTTGAGTAGTTCAATACCAAATGAATTTACACATTACCAGAAGTTTTAGTTTTATATTTTAATTTTTTTAAATAAATTAAATATTTTATAAAACCAAACTGATGTTAGTAATTCCCACCTGTGGAGCATGTAGCATGCTTTGTCTGGCCATTCTCAATCAAAATTCAAAGTGAAATCGGATCGGAGGGCCCCCCTCCCCAACCTGGCGCCTCATCCAGCTAACAATTAGCTGATTCTCCAGCGCCGGCGTCGAGGAAACTGACAGAGCAAACAAGGCGACACCACAAAAATCAGAATGCGATAAGCCGACGGAGGTGGAGGCGCAAACAAACCCGAAAACCCGAGCCCCATAAATGTATCTACTGGGGCCGGCCGGCAAGTCAGTTGTGATTTAGCTGGCGAATCAGGTTAAGTTCGTGCTCTGACCTATAGAAATCCACAATGGCCACCTACGAGCAAGTTAAGGATGTGCCCAACCATCCGGAGGTCTATCTGATCGATGTCCGGCGGCCGGACGAGTTGCAGCAGACGGGCTCGATTCCAGCCAGCATTAATATACCCTGTAAATACCCAATAATTTGAATTCAATTACATTTAAGTAATATTTCGCTTTATTTTTTAGTGGATGAACTGGACAGGGCTTTGAAACTAGATGGAGCTGCCTTCAAGAGCAAATATGGACGCACCAAGCCGGAAAAAGGTGCAAAGATCATATTCTCCTGTCGGTCGGGAAATCGCGTTTTAGAAGCCGAGAAAATTGCCAAGGGTCAGGGATTTTCCAAGTGAGTCTTTCACTGAGTACTAAAAAATATATTATAAATAATTAATTAACAACAATTAATAGTGTGGTGATCTACAAAGGATCCTGGAACGAATGGGCCCAAAAGGAGGGTCTCTAAGAATTTCTCCTAATAAAGTGACAAAATTGATTTGAGAATAATTAATATAATTATATATATCACAGTACAATGGGTTATGGAATAAATAAATACTTTAAAAAGTACTTTTTGACATCAAATATTTTTATGTGCTATTTAAACCCTGTAAAAATAATTTCCAACTACTCCCCCTATTTAAGCCCTGTAAAAATAAATTCAAACTACTCCCCTGGATAACAATACAGAGAAATAAACACACACAGACATAACCCACCTCTCTAACTTTCTCTCTCTCCCTCACAAGCTTTAAAGCACTCTCTTCGTCGCTATTAAAAAAACTGACCTGCCCGAAGGCGCTAAACATAAAGAGAAACCTCAGCCGAGCAAGCAAATAAGAAATGTAAATAAACCAAGCTGAGAGTGCCCGAAACTTCTACCAATTTCTATACATATTCTCTAAAAGCCAGATATAGCAACACGCAACCCGCAGATAAATGCCATTGCCCGATTTCAAACGAAGCGAAAAATTGCATCAGCTAAGGGCAAAGAAAGTTCGAGAGAGAGCCAGTTAGTTCTCTCTCTTGACGGAACGGTATAAATAGCGGGCGGCAAGGCGTCGCTCTCTCAGTTAAAAAAACTCAAAACAGAAGACAACTCGCTAAAAACAAAAAATAAGCCAACATTTCATCAATCAGATAACAAATTGCAAACGATAAGAATATTAAATATTGCAACAAATTAATAGAATATTGCAAAGTCTAACTAAAACTTCGATAAAGGGGAAAAAGGTGCCTAATAAATACATATATCACCAAACTAAGAGGTAAGCCAAAGAAACAGCTTTAAACAATTTTCTTTCAATTTAAAACAGAATTTAATTATTATAATATTGTTTCTCCAACAGAAATATAAATACCTAAATTCACCATGCGTTCCCTGCCCATGTTTCTCCGCATGGCCGAGGAGATGTCCCGGATGCCTCGCCTCACCTCGCCTTTCCATGCCTTTTTCCATGAGCCACCTGTGTGGAGCGTGGCCCTGCCTCGGAACTGGCAGCAAATCGCCCGCTGGCAGGAGCAGGAGTTCGCCCCACCGGCCACCGTCACGAAGGATGGGTATAAGCTTACACTGGACGTTAAGGACTACGGCGAACTGAATGTCAAGGTTCTGGACGAGAGCGTGGTTCTGGTGGAGGGCAAGTCGGAGCAGCAAGAGGGCGAGCATGGAGGCTACAGCTCTAGGCACTTCCTCCGGCGCTTCGTTCTGCCCGAGGGTTATGAGGCTGATAAGGTCACATCCAGCTTGAGCAGCGATGGTGTCCTCACCATCAATGTTCCCAATCCGCCAGCTGTGCAGGAGGCTCTAAAGGAGCGCGTCGTCCCCATTGAGAAGACTGGAGAGCCGGCTAAGGAAAATTCTGGAAAAGCGGAAGAGGCCATTAAGAAGTGAGCTGGAGCTGAAGGCTGTGTTTCGACTGAAGTGTAACCATTGCTAGTGAACCCCCCATAGTGCTTATGTATTCCAAATCAATCGAAGATTTACGTTAACGTAATAGATTTAAAATCAATTTAAGAGGTGCATAAAAGTATGCAAAGTAAATTTAAATGTATCCTTCAGGACAGCCTCCTTTTGGACAGCTCAAAAATAGTTAAACCTTAGATTTGGCATCCTTGTTTCAATAAATAAATTAATCCTGTTTTAAAATTGTAACACCTTATAAGTAGATTATATTTAGAAAAAAATAAATGTTAAATAATTATTCCTGAACAGAATATTTGTGTTACTCACTGAACTCAGGGAGGTAATGAAATAATAACCATCCTACAAAATAAATATATATTAAAATTCTTTAGATTCTAGATTTTCTTTATTGAAAATGTAAATTGAAATTAAACATTTTTCAAGTTCCCATTCATTGGCAAGGGATTATTCCCCTCATCAGTTTTTCTATGTGATGAAAGGTTTTTAAATGAATTGATTTAACTATTTAATCAAAATTTTTGCGTATTTTTTATTAAATTAAATTGAATAAATTATAAATAATATGAAGAAAATGCTTAAAATAATGAATACACAATACATAAAAAAAAATGAAGACTCGATAAAGTGCTCAGATAAATACATTACCCCCAAAATTTCTAAAAACGAATATACATTCATTTATGTAAATAATATAATTACCAAAAATATTAGAAAGTAACGCGTGCAAAGTTTTCCCAACCTAGGAAAATACTCATAATAAACAAATTAAATATGTACTTTCGTTTTTATGCATTTTCTTATGGCACCTTGGCCCCAGCTGCTACCTCTTCCGCTTCCTTCGTGGGACGCCGTGACGTAGCCACTTGACGCGAGTCCAACTACCCATACAAAATCGTTGGCCTCGCCTTTGCCACTGCACTTGACCGATCCGTTGATTCGATTCAATTCCGCCCCGATGCACCTCGTCCGGATGAGTCATCCTCGTCGTCTGTGCCATCCGCATCGCCGCCGCCCGAGGGCAGTTGGTCATCTATAAAAGAGCTGACGGCGGCGGCGACAAATTTTATAAGAATTTCGGACTCGCTAGCAAACGAATCGCAGCCTTAATCCCGGCCAGAAATGTCACTAGTGCCGACAACTTATCGCGATCTGTCGCGCGAGTTGGACCGACCTCGTCCGCTCTACCAGCCACCGTATGACTTCCAGCTGTATCCCTATCTCTGGGACGATCCACGGGTCTGGTGGCCAGCCAGTCACAGCAGCCGGAGCGACCTGCTCCGGCCCCTGGATGAGCTGGTGTCGCGGCGGGTGCGCAACCAGTTGATCCAGTCGACGCCCTACGAGTGGTCTTATCCCATGCGGTGGGACAACTACTATTCCGGCGAGCGAGTGCATGTGGACGAGAAGGGCTTCCGGATCGACATCGATGTGCGGCAGTTCCATCCGCATGAGATCGTGGTGAAGACCAACGATGACTACATCATTGTCCAGGGCAACCACAATCGAAGGAACGAGGGCTCCAACGGCCTGGTGGAGCGGCACTTTGTGCGCAAGTATCTCCTGCCACGCGGCTACAATGCCAACGAGGTGATCTCGGACATATCCAGCGATGGAATCCTCACCATCAAGGCGCCGCCACCGCCACCGGCCAAATACTATACCCCCGGCGAACGCCTGGTCCGTGTCCACGAGACCGGAAAGCTGGCCCTGCCCTGGAAGTAGCTGGGTGGATGGAGCCCCGCAAGAAACAGCGTCCCAAGGTTAACTATTTTCGGACAGCAAGCCAAGTGCAGCCGAACATTTGAATTGGATTCAAACATAAATAAAATACAAAATGTACGAGTACGAGTGTAGGTAAAATATAGTATAAAATGCGCAATAAATATTTGGTATAAAGAAGGAGGATCGGCCCGTTGGGTTTCTAAATACATATATCTCGTCGCGCCCAAATGCAGGCGTCAATGCTATAGGTGGCAAAAATGTGTACACATTTCCTCATTAGATAAATTATATTTATTGGAACGAAATGGAACACATAACTACGATTCAACAAAGTAAATCTGCCACAAAATATAAATTGGTGCAATAAACGCAACTTATAATACAAGGATAATATTCCGTTTTAACAAAAAAAAAATCGTAGTAAAGATAAAAGTAAATTTTCCAGATGAAAAATAACAATTCTTTACTATGTACGTAAATATATCAAGTTACTCGTGAAATCTCTAGACAAAATTAAAAAAATTATTTAATTAAAGAAATGATTCCTCCCATCTATTAGCAGACCTCTAATGAGGACCTTTACTTCCTTGGACTAGACTCCCATATTTTCATAGATAAAAATCACAACAGTCAAGTACATTTGCCACGCCAGGTGAACAATATATTTTAAGTTAATTCTCAAGTCTTTAGCTCATTACAAAATGCAAAGCAATAAATAAGGAACATGTACAGTATGATGGGGAATGATGGGAGAGCTTCTGGTGGGAATACAATATTTGTGATGACGATAACGATGATCTCTACTTGGCGTTGCCGTTGGCTGAACCATTCTCCTTGCCCTTCTCCTCGGTGGTGTTAGCCTTGATATTCAAGTGAGCCGGTCCCACCTGCTGGATCTGGACGACGCGCTCCTTGGTCTTATCCTCGATGGCCTGCGGCTTAGGGATGCTGACGGTGAGGACGCCATCGGAAGAGAGCTGCGAGACGACCTGCTCCGGCTTATAGCCCTCGGGTACCTTGTAGCGGCGCACAAAGTGGCGCATGATGTGGCCATGGTCATCCTGGCGCTCCTCGTGCTTGCCCTCGACCAAGATAAAGTTGTCCACGACCTTGACGTTGAGCTCACTGGGCTTGAACTGGGACACGTCCATGCACACCTGGAAGCCGTCCTTGCCCACCTGAGAGGCGACCGGCCACTGGATGTCGTTGTGCTTGGACATCTCGCGGCGCAGAGCCATAACCTGGCCGGCGGGCGAAGCCGGACAAATCGGCGAGGCGCAGGGGCAGCCGTTAATCGAGCGACGATTAGGAGTCACGCCCGAGATGGGATGGAGGAGGCGCGAGTGGGGGTGCACGCCCAGGCCAAACTCGTAGATGGGGCTGCGCGGCTCCTGGAGTTCGTCCACCAGCGAAAGAAGTGTCGAAAGCGCCATTTTTCCTTTAGTTTTTCTTCTTTTCAGGTTAGGTTGTACTTCTTTTTCTTCTTTGGTTTTCTTCCTTCTTCTGAGGTTAGGTTGAGTGAACTTTGTGGCTTGCTGTTTCACTTCCTGAATGTTCTTTTTCAGTTAAGTTGCTGGCTAAGTTGCTTTTCCTTGCGGAGATGTTAGCTTTTCGATTTTTGAAATTTGAATTGTGCTCTTCGAAGTTTGCGGCTGCTTTTATACTCGCTGGCAGCTTTTCGAGAAGCTTCCAGAAATTGCCAGAGTGTGTGTCAAAAAAATAAAAGTCATACGAAAAGAAAATGTGCGAGAGAGTAAAATAGCGTATGTGTGTGTGTGAGAAAGAGAGAGAGAGCGCTAAAACGGAGACCGAAGAGAAAATTCGCGCAAGAGTTAACAATAACGCACAATCTGTGTGTGTGTGAAAGAGAGAGCTCTTGCCGGCTAAACAAAAACAACGCAAGTTTTCTTTATTTTATCCTCTTTATTGTTAAGTACATGTATTTTCTGTTTCTGTCTTTAAGTTTTACTGGAATACTTGTAGTTGTTGTCACATAAGTTCTTAGGAAATCATACTTTTTCGTTATCTCAAGACAGCGTAGTAATTGAGTTCCTTTTTACTGTTATTTCTAGTCTGCATTCGCGTGTGTGTGAAAATGAAAAACATGAAACATTTATGGAGTAAAACGCACGCATAGTCGTGCAGGGTTATTATTTTCTTATGTCATTATTTTCGTTTTCGTTTTTATTTATTTCAGTCTTCACTTGGCCAACTCCTCGGCTTTGGCTGCAGTGGCTCCGTTCTCGCCCTGGTTCTTCGCTTGGAGAATGGCCGCATCCACGGCGGCCAGTTCCTCGCCGCCGACCAAGGCTACCTTAGCGGCGGTCTTCTCCTCCTTGTCCGTCTTCTCCTCGTCTACGGGCGCTTCCGGCGGCATCTCTGCGTCCTCGGCGGTATCTGCAACGGGTGCTGCTCCATTGCCGTTATTTGAGGCCACGGCCACATCGTTGGCATTGGCGTCCTCCGCCTTCGTCGGCTCTTCGCCGCCGCTGCTGCTCACCACGGCAGCGGGGGTGGGAGTAGGTGCCGGTATGGGTACCTCCTCTTTGACGGCCTCTTCCTCCTCCTTCTTGCCGGCCACTTCCATGGACTCCGGTTCCTCAACGCCATTGTTGCCAGTGGAATTAGTACTCGAATTGGAAGTGCTTTCCACTGCAGCCAGAGAAGCAGCAGCCTCTGAAGAGAGCGAGGGAGAGGGAGCTGCAGTTGCCTCCGCCGACTCTGTCTCCGCCTCCTCCGGACCGTTGCCGTTGCTCTCGGCGAGAGAGACCGAGAGCGAGGGAGTGGGTGTGGGAGCTGGAGCACTAGCTGCCCCTGCTGCCTGCATTTGCAGCTGCTGCTGCGCATCCCTCTGCTGCTGCTGATGGGAAATCTGCTGGATGTCGACCATGCGCTCTAGTCGTTCCACGCCCGGCCTGGGGACGGGCGGTGGTGGCGGTGGCGCCTTCACCGTTAGGATACCATCCGTAGACAGCGTGGAGTGGACCTCGGCGGGATCGTAGCCCCGGGGCAGCATGTACTTGCGGATGAAGTGGCGCGAGATTACGCCGTGCCCGTCCTCCTTCTCGTCGTGCTGTCCCTCCACCACAATGCAGTCATTGATAGTTTTCACGGTCAACTCCCGGGCGGTGAACTGCTTCACGTTCATGCTCACCTGGAAGCCATTACGGTTCAGCACGGAGTAGGCGGAATTGGTCGGCTTCGGCTGCATACCGATTCCAACATTCATTCCAACGCCGCTTCCAGTTCCAGTTCCAATCCCACTGCCGACGTTCATTCCAGTGCCAACATTCTTTTCCGCGAGTTCCTTTTCCAGGTCCAGCAGGGACCGATTGCAGCAGATGGTCTTGGCTCCGGCCACCCGGTACGGATGGTGGCGCTGCGTCGCCGCCTGATGCTGTGGCTGCTGTTGCTGCTGCTGCTGACCCTTGACGGGCACCCACATCATGGCCCCACCCGTAATGCCGCCGACGGCCCCGCCTCGTCGGCTAATATGTGGATGCGGCTGCATGTGTGCCGCCGGCGAAGGGTCCATTGGATACACTCCGAAGCCCTCGTCCACGTCCATGGACATGCTGCGATTGAAGTCATGCAGCTCCTCGGCCAAGTCGAGTATAAAAGGTATTAGCGACATGATTTCTTTTCTTCTTTTGTTGCACACTCTTTTCACTTTTTTGCACTTGGTTCTCCTATTTTTTCAGCTGGCACAACTGAGGATTCCGATAAGTAGTAGTTATATGTCTGGGAACCGGCGGACGATCCGTTCTGGCCTCCAACTGGACGTCGTTTGAGCCCTTATGGCTGAATGCCAACGCTTTTAAGCTGCTGTGCAGCGCTGAATGGAAATCGACGACGATTGGAACTCGCAGTTTCGTCACCTTCCAGGCCAGCGGCTGCAGCAGCTCCCAGGCGAGTCTCAAAGCCTGCAAAAAAAAAAAATAAAAACTTGGAAACTCTTTCCCGGAGAGCCGTCTAACAATAAGAGGCTGAGGAGGATATTTCCGGATGCGAAGAGTGCCTCCTCCCAGGTAACTATTTCTTGCTCCTGATTTTCTTTTCTCGCGGCAAGCTAAGAACAAAGAAAGTACTCGTATTCGTACTCATATTCCAGAAAACCAGACAAACTGCAGGGTAAACCGGCTTGGAACCGAGGGATATGTACATATGCATGTACGAAAAAAGACCCCAATCCCCTCCCTGACCGGCGAAGATGGCATCTCCCAGCCCAGTATATATGTATCTATATGCATCATGGAGTGCCGTATGTAAAGTGGTCGTGTTGCAGCTGAATTCCCATTGCCGGCGAGCGAACAGCTGAGAGTCTCGTGCCGGTTGCCGAGTCGCCGGCGCGTAGCAACTACAACAACAGCTGGCTGGAAGCTAACACCCGATAACTGGAGCCCCATCGAGACACCACCACACACACTGCCGGCGTCGCGTAAACATGCGCATTGTCAGCGTCTGGCCGGGAGGCAGACCAGGCACAAATACATGGCTGGGACGGTGGTTATACATGGGAGCACTTACATAGCCCCCGCTGCAACAGTGTGCGCGCAGCTGATGGCAGCAGGCAGGGACGGAGTAACCGGCTGAAAAGCTCAACAACATCCAGACGAGGGCCAGACAGTGGTGTGGAGTGGCGTGGAGACTGGATTTAATGGGAGCAGCAGCAGCACAAGTCCCCCTCCAAAACACACTCCTTGCTGCAGTTGCCCGTTGCTTTGTGGGATAGAGACCCAAAACCTCCAGAGATTGCTGCGTGTGTATATGTGCAATTCCTCCCAGGGCTAAGGCATGTAGCGATACCTAAAGGGGAGAGATCCCATCAAGCGTGCATATTATGTGTCCACCTTTCTGAATAGACAACTTCCATTGCGTTGGCGTTGGATTGTGTAAACTCTGGGTACTTTCGTACATAGACTGGCTATGCAGGAGGGGGACACCAAAAAAATAGGGCCATAAATAAAAAGTTGATTATATAATGGCCAGGAATCGAGTTCTATAAACAATATACTGTCACTCGAGCTCTTGGATGAGTAAACTCATATGTATCTTTTCGTAGTCATATCATTGAAAAGTTATAAGCAAGCTTTAAGTTAACTTTTCTTTAATTTAGGTATCAACTTATTGAGTTCATTTTATCAATTTTGTTATTTTAATTTTTTGAATGAGAAGTGTTTGATATTATTTAATAGTAATTGTTATTATTTATATCCCTTAATCCATATTGGTAGTTAATAGTTTATTTAATGTTTGCATATTAATTATACATACATATGTTGGTACTTCCTGTTATTTATCGGAATTGTTAAAATATATTAATTTATTCCAAGACCTATTATATATTATAGTTTTTAATGGATTTTTCTAGAAAGTACACTACTTTTCCTTTGTATAACTAAATTTTGATCTTAGGAAAACTAAGCCTTTGAAGCTTTGATTTCTTTTAAGCTCTTACAATTTTTCTTAATATTAACAATAAACTTAAATGTATTTACGAGTATCTTAAAAGTCAAAAACATATGTATAAGATACATTATTATAAATATACACAGTAACATAACAAATACATTAAAGTAAATACCTATTAAGCCTAAACTTATAGATAATGCTGGAAAATTCTAGAATTTTTCTAATTGCTTTGCCTTTAATAATGGCTTAATCCATAATATACGTACATATATATATATTTTCTAAATACTTATTTATGTTAAACTCTCTTAGAAAATGCTAGAAAATTCCAGAATTCCTCTATTTGCCTTGCCTTTCATTACGGCCTAATCTTTCTTTAGTACTTTTCCCGCTTATTTATTACTTTCTTATGTTTTAATTAAAGTTGATAGCATTGAATGTCAGGCTTAAAAATAGCCATATAAACATTACTCCCAAGTGCCAGAAGCTTCGCGAATGTGTCCCATCCGCCTGTGTCAGTTTCCTCCCAGATACTCCCTATTTGTGGTACATAAACATCATACTTATCACTCCACCAGCCGGCCTACGTTGCTTCATCAGTTCTTCAGCCCAACCCCCTACAGATTCTACCCATTTCCCGCTGCCGATACTCTCGCTTTCAATGGCAGATAATGCGTAATTCCTGCAAATTCCAGAACTTTTCACAAAATATACTTTTCAGCCCCCGAGAAGTTTCGCGACCCTTCTTGTGGATGTTGCGCGCACACAGTTACTGCGCTCGCTGCTCACACAGAGACACACAGAGGCAGGGTGTCGCACACAGCAACGGCTGGCGGTGGTATAAATAGAAGGCGCTCCCGTTCAGCCGGCATCAGTTGAACTCAAAAACTCGAAGCGATAACAGCTAACCAAAGCGAAGAGAAAGTACCTACCAAGTATCAAGAAAAAGATTACCAAAATAATCTTTAAAGAGAGAAATTTAACAAAATTGAAGAAAGTTAAAGTCGAAAGAGCATTGACAGATAATTCTGCAAGACAAACAACAAGTTTTCAAGAACTTCTTGAGCTGAAAACTCAGAGATACCTAACGAAGGAGCATAATCTTCAAAGCCAGAAACCTTCAAAAACTATCTGAGATGGCCAACCTACCATTGCTACTGAGCCTTGCCGACGATCTGGGTCGCATGTCGATGGTGCCATTCTACGAGCCGTACTACTGCCAGCGCCAGAGGAACCCCTACTTCACCCTGGTCGGACCCATGGAACACCAGCTGCGCCAGCTGGAGAAGCAGGTGGCCTCGTCGTCGGGCGCTCAGGGAGCCGTGTCCAAGATAGGCAAGGACGGATTCCAAGTCTGCATGGATGTGTCGCACTTTAAGCCCAGTGAATTGGTCGTCAAGGTGCAGGATAACTCCGTTTTGGTCGAGGGCAAGCACGAGGAGCGGGAGGATGACCATGGCCACATTACCAGGCACTTTATACGCCGCTATGCTCTGCCTGAGGGCTACGATGCCGACAAGGTGGCATCCACTCTATCCTCGGATGGTGTGCTCACTGTGAGCGTCCCCAAGCCACCGGCCATCGAGGACAAGGGTCCCGAGCGTGTCGTCCAGATCCAGCAGGTGGGCCCAGCTCATCTCAATGTCAAGCAAAATCCAAAGGAGCAAGTGGAGCAGGACAATGGCAACGAGAAGTAGAGAATTCTGTACTGCATTTACCCATTGTCAAAGTCAAAGTCATTAATCTGTTTTATATGCTGTAGTTACCAGGGCACTCCATCTCTCACTCACTAGCCATCGGGGAGTGTCCCATCGTAATCTTAACCCTTAACCCTATATATTACTGTAATTGGATTCTAGAATCTAGAACGTTAACAATACCAATAAATATATATATGTATCTTACAAAATATATTTTCAACGGTGTTATTCATGGGTGGTATCTTTTGGGGCAATTTTCATTTTTGAATTTTAAAAGTTTTACTGAATACTTAGAACTGGAATCTTTCCATTTCTTCAAATTGTACCTGCTAAATCAATTACTGGAATTTTCAAACTCGTAAACTAAAGAAAAGTTATTTTCCTAAACATTTAAACAAATTATAGTTGCACTAAAAATTATTTTTCGAGTAGAAATTTATTAACAATTTTATATGGATATATGGAACTTAAAGTTAACTTATCCTTTCAAATTCTCTTTATACGAATTGATGTTAATTTATTCAAGGTTTCCTCGTTTTTCAATATTTAATTAAACCATTATTTTTTTTATACATTACATATGTACATGCATACATAGTATACTTTCATATATATTGTATGTACATACATGTGTACATATATTTAACATTTCATTCAAGATACATATGTATTGAAAATGCTCCAGAAAAATATCGAATTAAAAGGTTTTGTATATATATACATACATACATGTATACATAAGTACATTAATGTGCTCTATGTTTACATTTTATTAATTTGTTGCATTTTTAATGGGATTACATTGTCATTGATTTCTTGTTCAGAAAATTCTTATATTTTTCTCTAGAATTTTCCATAAAAAGAACTATTTTGGGAGTTATAGAATTTTATAGCAAATTCTAGAAAAGTAAAAATTATTTTTGGGAGTTAAAGAATTTCTGTAGAAAGTTCTAGATCACCCAAAAAGAGTTTTGTTACATATTAAGATAATAATGTTTGCTGGGTAAAAATATAACGCTGCCTGCAACCGACTGCAAATATTTCGCAAAACCTTGACTCCGCGAAGCAGCCGCAAAAGGAGACGCAAAAATGTTTGCAGCAAACAAAAGAAGGGCAAACATGAGAAGCGGAGAGGCGAAATGAAAGTTCAATGCACCTTTTCTTGTCCAATGAAAATATCAGTGACTGCGCCAGGCTTCGTTGCACTCTGAACAGACAACAATTAAACAATTCGATAAGAGATGAAGCGCTTTAAATAAATATTATGTACTAGGGCATTTACTGTCCCTTTTTTATTTTGCAAAGGAGAAAATGCCAGAAAATGCAAGAAATTTCATCTCTCTTTCGGAAAGCGACGCCGGCTGTGCCAGAAAGAGCCAGAAGCAACGAGAGAGCGTGAGAGAGAACAAACTTTTGGCTGTCTTTGTATTAGTGAGCGACAACTCCAAACATGGGCGTAGCGAAGGGGTGCGTGCCCAAGAGTAGTAAAATTTTGTATATTAGCATTTAGCTTACAACTATATTATTTTATTTGACTTGGGAATATTTTATAATTGTTCTGATAAAACCATTTTACATTTTTGATCAACTTTAAGTTGATTTTGACTGAAAAGCTGCGTTCTCACCTGTCAAAGTTCATTATTCATTTCAACCCCCTTGAAAAATAAGTTAACCACGCCCCTGAGCCCCGGCGTCGGTATAAAAAGCCGGCTTCTCGCCGACCTCTCGCATTCGCATACGAAAAATCAAAGAAAGCTTTCGCCGAAGGAAACTTCAGAAGAGTAAAAAAGAAAAGAAAAAGTATTGTCTAGACAGGAGAATAAATTAAGGAAAGCAAGCAAAAATGTCGATTCTTCCACTGCTGAACTTGGCTGCTCGCGAATTGGAGCACGAGTACCGCACCGACTGGGAGCACTTGCTGGAGGATGACTTCGGGTTCGGGGTTCACGCCCACGATCTCTTCCACCGCCCGCGTCTGCAGCACCAGCTGCACGGCTCCCTTGGCCGCCGTCGCTACTTGCCGTACGAGAAGATGCTCCATGGGCATGGACACCACGGCCTGGGCCACCACCTGGTGGGTCCACGTCGCCAGCTGTCCCAAAGCGGAGGCCCGAACACTCTGCTGCCTGCGGTAGGCAAAGATGGCTTCCAGGTATGCATGGATGTGTCGCAGTTCAAGCCCAACGAGCTGTCCGTCAAGGTGGTCGACAAGACAGTGGTGGTCGAGGGCAGACACGAGGAGCGCGAAGATGGCCACGGCCTGATCCAGCGTCACTTCGTGCGCAAATACACGCTGCCCAAAGACTTTGACCCCAACGATGTGGTGTCAACCGTCTCGTCCGATGGCGTCCTCACCCTCAAGGCCCCGCCGCCGCCCAGCAAGGAGCAGTCCAAGCCCGAGCGCATTGTCCAGATCCAGCAGACTGGTCCGGCCCATCTCAGTGTCAAGGCTCCGGAGGTAGCAGCTCCAGCAGATGGAAAAGCAGCCGATGGAAAAACCGAAAATGGCGCCGGCGAGAAGATGGAGACTGGCAAATAAAAGAAAAAAGATGGAGACCTAACTCAAGATTTCGCTGGCGAAGAGGAGGAGGAGGAAGAGAGACTCGGAGGAGTGTTGCCGCGCTGCTCGGAGAGTGCAAGACTAAGAACATAATATTAACCACTCCACACACACACACACTCCATTCATCACATTTTAGTCGTAAGCGATTTTTAAACACCAATTATCATAAACGAATCGAAAAACAAAACACATTAGTCTGTATAATTAGGCTAACGGGAAAATGCATTTTTCCATAAACATAATTATCTATTTTTTTGTTTGTTTGTAACTAGAACAGCCGCAGCACTCAAGAGAATTTTGCATTTCATTTTTGTAACCGAATAAAATAAAAAAAGATAAAGAAAAGTCAGCTGTGTGATTTCTTTTGTTCGAATTCTTCCCCTTTTTTGCAACCTCCACACATCTGCATTGCAAGAAAAACCGGTCTTCTTTCTGGGTTTTATTCAAGTTTCTGGAGGTATTTTCAGCTGAAGGATTTGATTGAAAAGAAATGACTCACGGGACTTAATAAAAATATTAAGTATTTGTGTTGTTTTTAAAAAACTTATAAATCAAAATTGTAGAAAACGTTTTTTGTGTTTGCTATTATTTTGTTGCAATTGAGATCTTTGTTTCAATTAAATTAAAGTATGTAAATTTAATTTAATATTTCAATATATTTTACAAACTTTCAGACCAAAAAATTTCCAATATATAGACAGGTAAAATTGGATTTTTTTCGTACATATTTATAGTTACATACTTTTGGGGTGTAGTAAATATTGGATCGCTGTTCAATTCTAGCAAATGCCAAAACTAAGGACTTGGTTCTCCATTTCGTGAACAAATAGTATATTCGTTAAATCGTTGTTTTTAATTAATATTATAAAACTGTTTGTTGTTGTTAAGTGTTGTTATAAAATTGTTATTGTTATTGGGAAACCAAAAAGACTGGTAAAATATCAAAAGATAATTAAGACAGTTTTTATACAAATTTCGTTTGTTTTTAACTACAAAAAAATCTTTAAAAGTCCCCAAACTCCCATGATTTAATAAAGACATGTATTTTTTTAGGTTTGCACATATTTATTTAAATATTTAATACATATTAAAAAATTTAGTTGTCCTTTTTAAATTTTTTTTCTCATTTGGTTTTTATTTTTATGCTCGTAACTCTGGTAGCGATCATAAGTATTTAGTGTTTTATGCTAATTCTATATCTAAAAAACGGCTTCCATCCATATATATTTTCAGCTAGAGATTTTTTAAGAAATAAATCCCTATTTCTCAGCTCCCGGGGGGAGCGAAAAGCTTTTAGTGGTTGTCATGTTGCTGTTGTTGGTTTCTTCTTCATATCTATATGTTATTTAAGTAAAAATGGTTTGTTTTTACTACTGCTGCGGCTGACTGTCAATATATATGTATGTTAATGCTTGCATTTTTATGTTGTATGTATGTTATGTAGTATGTTTATTCAATGACGCTTAATCACAGATCAATTTTTAAAATTTCTTTTGACTTAGAAGTTAAGAAAACAAGACATACACACATCCCGTACGCGGACTAAATAATTACTGTCTCTGGTTGATTTTTGTAGGCTTTCTTTTGGCTTGGACAACAACTCAGGTGTGGACACATATGGGAGGATTGGATATCGGAGGCTGGATGATGATGCGATTAGCAGATAAATTATACACCAGTTGGTTTAGCGCCTAAATCTAGAGATACACATACTGCTCGCTTGCTTGCTTGATTTAAAGCGATACAATAATCGATTCTCCATTCTGTCAAGTGTTTTGCTTTGTTTTTCCTTTCTTTTCTTAATCATTGCAGTCTCAAAAATTGTTAATGGGCTCTTTGCTATATGAAATTGTTAAACACAACTAGGAGAACTCAGGGGATTGGGCTGAGCGCTGGCCACGCGATCTGTCTGGCTTTTGAAGCCCCATTGGTGTGTGTGCGGTATAAAAAATAGTATTTCCTTTGGATGATCTCGGGGATCTGTCCGTCGACCAGCGGTGAATACTTGAGAGCAAAGGGTTACAGGGGGGAGAGAGCACAGAATGAGCTGGATCCACATCCGACAATCACTTTTGGATGAGACTCTCACAGCTGCTGCTGAGATTTGGCAACGACTTGAAACTGAGCCGCGAACGATCCATCTGGGCAGTGTTCGAGGGGCAGTGTCCCTGCCGGCTCCTGTCCACGCCCCTGTCAAAGGAGGAGGAAATGATGAGCGGCGGCTGCTTCTGCTGGCTGTTGCTGGCGTAGGCGGCAGGTGGCGATAGCGGCGATGTGGGCAAGTCAATATCCAGCACGGTATCCGCCTCGCCGGGCTTCAGTTTTGGGTCAGAGTAGCGACGAAGCTCCGCCTTCCTGGGCTGGCCATCCATGCAGTCGGCAGTACAACAGCCCGAGTGCCCGATGCCCGAATGAAGATAGTCGATCTTTGGCGGAGTACTGTAATCATATGGCGGATGCACCGACGTGTCTGGACCGACGCTGGTCTGGTCGCTGAGCACATCGCGGTTCTCTAGGAAAATGGACGAGTTGGAGTAGCGCTTGGTCTGATGCGGCTTGTACACGAAACCGCCAAGTCCATTGGCCACCGCATGCGACACTCCTGAGCTGATCGAGGGTGCCTTGTGCTCGCCACTGCCTGCAAGACGGGATGATTTGGGTTAGTCTTTATCGTTTGGCAAGAGTTCGTAATATTGCTTACCACTAAAGCTGCTCAGCTGGAGGGCATGCTCGCGGCCCGTGTCCGTAGATATGCCACTGGCACTGAGATCTTGCCGAGAACCGGCACAGAGATCCGTGGCCGAGCCCCGACTAGAACCCTCCGAATGCTCAAGCACATTGTGAATGGAGTCGTGGAAGGGCGTCATGCTGCCCGAACCCTGCGGACAGGGTCGGAATGAGGAGATCTGTGAGACGACGTCGTCGAGCGCCCAGTCGCGGTCATAGTTGTGCTGCGACTGGGAGCACTCAATGTTGGCGGCCACCGCCACCTGGCCCAGCTGCTGCTGTCCGTCCTGCTGCATCTGCATTTGCATATGGTGCCGCTGGTGGCCATGTCCTCCGTCCTCTGTCTGAGTGCAGGCGCTGCTGCTGCTGTGCGGCACCTCCAGTTCTGCGGCCAGCTGGAGCATGTGATGTGGCGAGGAGTTGAGCAGACGTTGCTGCTGCATCTGTTGCTGGTGCAGGCCCAATCCTCCACCCACGCCGTTCTCCAGAGTCGCAGCACAGTTACCATCGTGGGCGGCCGCACCGCTGGCATTAATCTCCACCGCTCCGCCGCTGGTTGAGCCCGCATGAGCCAGCGGTTCACTGAAGTGATGATGATGGTGATGGGCGGCCACCGGCGACGGCGGAGCCAATGGATGGATCTTCTCTGGGGCATTCTGAATTAGCAAGATTCTGTGAGGAAAAAAAGAAAAAGTGTTAATAGGTTTTCAACACTTTTGTTAGGTATTTTTTAGATATTAATAACAATTATCCTTAAAAAAATTTATAATGTATCGAAAAAGGTAACATTTACCAAAAGTCTTTTTAAATTTTTTTAAGCAAATAAACAAGAAAATATATAAATCATAAAGGTCAAACTAATCAGTAAATAATTCAGTTTATCTAAACATTTACTTCAAATATATATTATCCTAACCAGTTTGATTAATTGAACCCAACCATTACCTCACCCACTAATGAACTATTTGCAGCTACAATAATAAAACCTATGACAACATCAACCTATATTTATAAATGACTTAATGTTTATTCAAATGTCCAACCGAGTAGGAAAAATTTCATCATAATTATTATAAACTGTCTTATAATTTCTATATCTTATGACTTACTTGCCACATAATAAACCCGTATCGAATGTGTCATTAATTATTTCATTTTGCTGTTGTTTTAGCCGATCAGTGCTGTTGATTGCTTTTAGCCAAGATTGATTTACAACTTGGCGAATGACAGTATAAATTAAGAGTTTAAAAGACTAATCTAAATAAACAGTGGATTAAATAAATACGGTAAGCTTAATTGTTTATGTGATTGCAATTAAGCCTTCAGTGGCTTCAGTTTTATGGGGCCTCTAATGAAATATGTAAACAAGGTAATAGGGTTCAAAACGAATCCAACTTTTAGCTTACAGCTTGTGAGCAATTAAATGTAAAAACATCTACAAAGGAAACTTTGGAAACAATGGGCTTCAATTCAATAGGAAATTCTAGTTAATAAAATACTGATTTATGATTGTGTCTTCCCTTTGAGTAGAAATGGGATTTTTCTTTGTTTTGCACAGATAAGACACTACCTCCATACGTATGGGATAGTACTGACTTTAACAATAGGTTATTATGACGATTTGAATGGATTTTTGTTAAGAGAGACGCTTATACTAGGTATGTAGGGCGAATTACATTGTTTTTGACATTTGAAATCTATTCGAAATGTGTCTAAAAGTAGGCAACACCACGTACAAGGTCTTAAATGCAAAGTAAATCATCTGATCTCGTTTAAGTTGTATATTTTTGTAGCACTTCTTTAATTCCATTACCGTGTATATTTAACCATAATTTTCAACCAAACTCTAACTTACATCAGCGTTCACTTTATATCATTAATCTCCTTTAACACTCCTCTTAATCTATATCCAAAAAAACATTGAACCCCCACCTGTTGCGTGCCTTCCAGCGGTGGCAGAGATGCAAATATGCCTTGCACTGGATGTACATGAAGACAATGCCGCCGGTGAGGCCCACGGTGACAACCGCCAGCTTCGTCCAAAAGGGCCAGTCTAGGGAATGGCAAGAGAACAGGTTGGTTTGGTAATTAGAATCCGTTAAGATGAAACCGAACAGAGAAAAATAATGACAGCAGCAGTCCCCAGTTCAGGCAGGTCAGGTAATTACACAATTACGGATATTTCGCTGTGCAGTTAGTCGACCTAGCCGAACCGTAAGACCGGGTCTCGCACCTATTAGGCCACGTTGGACATCGTCGGCGGCCCGCTCGATAAGCACACACAGCGACCAGATGACGCATAGGGCGGCGGCACAGTGGAACAGCACGGAGCAGCACAATCGCCGCCTCTCAATGCCGGAGATGTCAAGGCTGCGCCACTGCAATTCCAACAACGCAATCCATCCAATCGATTCCAATTCCGATTCCGCAGAAGCCGCACAATGCAAAGACAAGATAAAATAAATTAGATTGCTTTCGCCAAAGGGGAACCCAGATAGACTTACCTCGTTGAAGGGTTTGATCTTGGTGTGCATGATGAAGGGGAACTTGCAGAGCTCGCAGGAGTTGGTCTCGGAGGCGGTGAGCCATTGCTGCAGGCATGCCTGGTGCACGTACTTCAGGCTTCCGGAGCAGTAGCAGGGCGTCAGAAGCGGATTCTGTGGATCGCTTTCACAGTGGCAGATGCGGCAGATATCGCCGCTGTTCTGGGAGGCTTGACTGCTGCCGGAACCGAATCTGGAAGTGATTAGAGTCAGGTGGGGTTTCGTTAGTCGCTGTTTTTGGTGTCAATTGATTAAATATGAGTTTAGGGTTCGATTTCTCAATGTAGAGGTCAAAATTCTCAACCCCAACTTAGCTAAGCTTCGTCTTTAATATAAGTTTGTAATTCCCCGTTGGTTAATTGAAATGCGCTAGGTTCACCCATAAGTCTATTTCTAATTGCTAAGATACAACAAATAATAAATATTTTTCCTGGAAAACGTCATTGCAAATGTAGGTCATCGGGTTTCTCGCGCCCCTTTTAGACAACTTTAAGTGAAATATGAGACATTTTTAAGCGATTTATATTCAGGGTTGAAATGACTGGCAAATCTTTCAGATTTTTCTACAATATAATGCATTTCTTAGTTAAAAGGGGCTTTAAAAACGAAATTAGTCTTAAAAAAGGGAAGTTTAAGCTCTTTCCTTATCGAAAAGATTGTAAAGACATGGGATAATAGATCGAATTATATCATTTTCCAAGACAAGCAAACAAAGCTAACTATTTTCCAAGACAAGACAATAACCGGAGAGGAGATCAGATCTCACAAACGTAGTCAATGAATATTTATTAGATTTCGCGTCGTATGAGCAATGCAATCATTCAGAGTATGCCCGGTGTAATTAAAACTTCAATTAAAATATATAATCGAATTAAGCAAGTGATTAAATGTGTGTTAATAGTGTAATTAAATGGGAATTGCATAGATTAGCTTACGACACTTTTCAGTGCCACATTTTTGTATTCATCATGTCTCATGATGATGCTCACGATATCTCACGATGCCATCCCTCATTTTTCATCATTATTTATTATTGGGCATAAATTTAAATTAATGATGGAGCAGCTGCCGTAAAATTGATAAGAAGTCGATGACCCTTGTCCGGATGGTACGGATGGGAAATGTCAAGCGTGGAAGTGAATGAGTGGGATCTGTGAATGATTCACAACAATGGTTGTTATCATCATTCTCCCAGAATGCCCCGACCTCACGTTCTCATTCATATAGTAATAAAGCTAGTTTGTTTAATTATAAATATTTTCTTATCAACGATTCATTTTAAAGTTGGCCTAGGTGACAGAAACCCTCTGATGATAATAATAACAAATAACAATGATTAAATTGAGTTTGCATATTGGATCTTACGCAGAATTCTGTTGAGTATCATAAATCAAAAGAAATTTAAAAGTTTATAAATCTAAGATTACCTTTTGAAATAAAACAAAACAAGGAAGGGAGGCTAACTTCGGAAAGACGAAGTTTGTATATACAAGCAGAAATCGATTATAACTAAGCCAAAAATTATTTAATTTAATTTGAAGAGCATTTCTGTGCTAGTTTTCATTGTTAATAATTCAGCACATTGCTTTTCTTGCTCACATAGCTAGATCGACTTGGCTATTGAAGAATATACATATCTAATTTATATGTTCGGAAATAAAACCCTGCAGAATTTGTTTTTTATACATTCCGTATATTCCGAATTTAAAAACATGACCTAAGGAGGGGAGGTTAAGATTAGAAAATATTTTGTTTTTAATTTAAAGCTGACACTTCGCTGGAAATGGAAATTCCTTAGACGATTCAATATAGGATTTTCAATGACACATTTACTTAGGTTATTTTATATTTTATTCCAATGAAATATGAAATGGATTAAAAGTTCTACGAAAAACCTGCAATTGTGAAACATTCGGGGAAAATGAAAGCATTCCCGCTAATGCCGTTGGTGGTTATTTTTCCAGATATAACCGAATCTAAGCAAATGCATTTTTCTAATGAATTACTTGCGATGAGTGATTAGCGTGAAAGCTTCCCACTCCTTTACCACGAGCACCGCTTCCCCAGGGAGGGCTGGCATACATTAGATATGTAGGTTCTGAGTGGATGTGCTTCCCTCTTGGACTATAGCAATCTGGTGCTGGTTTATGGCCAAAGCAATTAGCTCTGTTGGCCCGCCCTATCATTATGGCCAGCAAAGCGCCCACTCAGCACCTGCGAAGAGCGACTCGGGACTAGGTGCGAGTACAGAGCACACGCAGAGTATGGCGGTTCTAGGGATCCGGTTTGGGGTAAGGGAGGAGTCGATGAGTGCTATATCTAATCTAACTAACGGCCAGTGGTTGGCGAGCAACTTTTACTTTCTAGCTCATATCACTCCACAGCGGGAAAGTGAAGTTTTTTTATTTAATTTAGACCATTTCATAGGCAGATTGTTTTCGGTGGTAAATAGAACATGATAAGTTGATTTTGGAAAGGATAAAAGTACTCTAAATGCTCGGTTGAAAGCCTTAATATGTACAATATTAGAAGTTCCCCCGTTTATTTTGTTTTCAGTGTAACTTTTCCCCTTATCTCAAGTGCCTCGGTGCTACGTGTGTCTGTATCCTTTTTAGAGTTCAGGCGGTCAGTGCGTGATTGAGGCGAAGGACAGGACAGGCAAGTGAAAGGCTCTGCCAGCGCGCTTTGGTCACGGACATGGGAACTGGAGCTGGACACGACGACGTCCTTCCGTGCTCATACCCTTGCCAGAAGTATGCCCTTGGATCGATGGAACGTAGCAGAGAAAGCGGTTCCTGAAGTACCGCCCAACCGCAACTACCACCCATGTCTGCCTATCCACAGGATGGATACTTATCCTTTTTAGACTTCCTCCTTCTTAAGTTGGAGGTTAAGGACATGCGTAAGTCGCAGGTTTTACGACTTCATCAGACGACTCGTCTTGGCTTTCGGGGCTCCAGACAGTCGGAACGACAAGACAAGACCTCCACAGGCACACCGAAAACCCCTCTTTAAGCCACTCAACTGAAGCAGCCTCATGACTTGGCATTTATTGGCCTTTTTATTTGGGAAAGGGAACGGGTCGGAACGGGGTGGCGATTCAAATTGCCTGTTTGGCATTGAAACAACAAATTTCAACTCAATTAGAACGGAAATGTCGATTCAAATCCGTAAACGCACACACATGGTACATGTGTACGTACATGTGTAAATTCCTGTCGATCACACGGAACAAGAAATATACTAATCGACAAACCAACACAAAAATAATAATAAAAGAGCACTTCTCGGAAAGATTTCTCACATTATTGATCGGCGATTTTATATTGTTTTTGTTTGGTTTGCTTGCGTTTCTTTTTTTTTTGCCTCTCACAATTTGATTTAGCGATATCAAAGGGTACACACACACCTGCAAAGTGCTATCGCATTACCGGGAAAAAAGAGCGAAGGAGAGACACAGGTGCTTTACAAAAAATATAAACTTTTCCGCTCTCTGGCTTAGGGTTACAATTGCACCTGCAGATGAGCACTTTCCGTGCAAAATGTTTAATGCCCTTGACAAAATGCTTGAGTTGTACATTTACAAATTCCTCGAATTATTATGATACTTTTAGAAAATAAATAGCGGTTCTGTTATCGCAGAAATATGATTTCATTCACTTCACTAAGCAGAAAACGCCTTAATCTCTGAAAACAAAAGAATTAAAAACGACGCAATTAAAAATGTTGTAATGTGTGAAAAAAAGAAAGGAGTTTGAAATTTAAAGTTGAAATCAATAATTCCTTTAAGATTTTGAAGTAAATAACCTTTTGTAAAGCTATTAGATTCAATTTAAATTTATGCGTTAGTTCTCTACTTCTTTGATAACATTTTCTTAACTTTTCATTTCTACCTCAAGTATAATATGTACTATGGAAACCAAATTAATTTATTTGACTTTTTAATTTTTTCCAGGTTTTTAAATGCAATATCTATTTAAGTCGATTATAGATTTAAAATAGATAAATGCCAATTTAAAATCGATAAATATCGGTTTAAAATCGATATTACACAGATATGTATCTATCTAAAATATTGATCTCATATTGCAATTTTGTAACTCCTTAATTTAACCCAAAACTCGCCCTTGTGCTTAAATTATTTTTGAACAAAAAACAAACCGTAGCTTTCTCAAATACGTTAATAAATGTAAAACAATGGTTATGGATTACACATTGTAAAACCCGTAGTTATTACACAACTCGTGTGAGTGCTTAAAAATTTTTTAAGGCCAATTAATATAGGAATGGGTGGGATTCGCTACTGATGATGATGATTCAGAACTATGAATTTTTGACCCATAAAGCTTTATGGCATTCTATTTAGTTACGGGGTCGGTCGGTGAATCCGCTTCAAGCCGTTTTATTTTAGAGCTTTCCATATTTTCCTTTATTTTATGTTTTGCGTTAGTAAGATTTTTTTTAGAGTCAAAAGACTTGCCAAGCTTACATTTTTAATTACAACTGAATTAGCGCATTTTATTAAATTCCTCGCCAGGGCAACGAAACAGGGCACGCCCTCCGCTGGACCACCAGATGAAATAAGCAATCTTCACATGGAGCAGAAGCAGGGCGGGATCGAGTCCAATTCAACTGCTTTTCGCTTTGTTTTTCGCTGCTCCGCTTTGTTTCAAGCGCTTTGATTTTTTTGCGCATTATTTTTGTGTGCTGTGTAAACTTATTTTTAAGACCCAACTGGTTTAAGTTCGAGGCAACGGCAGCGGGCAATTAATGCAAAAGTTATACCCATGCGGGGCACGCCAAAAAATATACATATTACGCCTTTGTTCAGCTCATTCGAGCAGCTCCCACTTCGGGCTGTAATGGTCGGCGGAAAAGCCGGGTCTTATCAGCAGTCGGGTTCGTTCCATTTTACATTTTCATCATACTTCGCAAATATTTGATCGTAATTGCCCAGGCCAGGTCTCTCGTCTCCCGGCTCTAGCATAAACACCAACAATTGCCAATGTTTATTCAACAGCGACACCTGAGACAACAACAACAAGAGCAACCACAACACCATCACGATATATATACCTTTACACACCCCAACGACAGATTAGATTTGCAATGGTCTGGTGATAAGCCACAGCCCGACGACATTCGAGAGGGTGTTGCTCCGTTTTCCTATTAATAAATTAAAAACTCACTCGGGGAGCAGAATATTTATGAACTGAACTAAAGATATTAGAGATAACTCGGGTATCTTCATGTGAAATAAATCTGTTTATAAACAAAACGATCGAATCAATATAATAAGGTAAACACACGAAGGGTTTGAGAAGATATTGGATATTAGATGGATAGATTAAGGTGGATTCGATTTTATTATATAAGAAAAAAGTATAAAATATCGTTTAGCTGGATAAATTGATATTTATCGATTAAAGCCAGATTTTTTTTTATTTCAAACTTTATACCTTTTAGGCTTCTCTCTGTTTTCTTAAAATGTATAATATATCTTTAAATATGAACTATAAATTATTATTATTTCATAAGATATTCAATCCGATTTTTTACTCTTTTTCAAAATGTATAATTAAAACAATAAAAATCAATGATATACGACAATGCGCTAGGTATAGTAAGCATTAACCCTTAGTTTCTATTAAGTAAATGAATAACACATGTTATCTTATACAATACAATACAACTGGTATGTTTCGGTTTTTAATAAAAATAAAAACTTTTTATATTCAATTTCAAAACTGAAACTCAAAAATATAGGCTGGGTTCCATAGACAATTAAAGGTTATCGCTTACCCGGAAAAGTTAAGAATTATCAATTTATACTTTTTGTTTATTAAACAATCCCACACATTATCTGGGAATTTCGTGGGAATTATTAAAAAAAAAGAAGGCATTGCCCCGCAAACAAGCAATAAAGTTCTATATGTTTATTAATAATAAATTATTATTGAATCTCGGGTCAATTAGTTAATTTGTCGACAGATTGCTCTGGCGCCTTGTGTCAAGTACCTTTTTCACCTCTTCCCAGCATCGTTAATCCGCCGATGATTTGCATTTCAATCGATCCGCTTTGAGCAGGTATGGTAAGTGTGCGCGGATTAACTCTGTACAATGGTATAACACTAGCTGTCCGGCTGTCCAATGATTGTAATTAACCGGCGCTAACTAGAGATTATAATGATAAAGATCGCTATAGCTTGGAGCGTGCATACAATTTTAAATTATAAAAAAAAAACGCAGTCAAGCCACCTGGCGAAAGTGATATCATCTTCGGGCCAAAAGATGAATCATTTTCTGCTTAAAAGTGGCTCACTTTGGGTTTCATTGAAAGGTTTGTCTTATCTGGTTTTCAAATTATTTTTTCTCCGCAGCGAATAACGATCAGCGCGGTATTGACAGCTGGATTTGATGAACACGCTTTAATTTAGCAATTGTAATTGCATGTCAGAGAAACAAACTCAATTATTTCGATTCCCCCAAAGAGCGGACAATCAAAATCAAACATTTAAATCATGTCCGTTTCCTGGCTATAAATAAACAATGGACAATGCCAAGAAGAATGTCAACCGCCGCTGCAAAATCCCCTTTCGCCTACCCACGATTTCAATTGCGTGCTTGCACTTATTTTCCTTTTTTACTTTATTTTCTTGTACTTGAATGTTTTTGCCGCAGAATTATTTACAGTGAGCGGTCGAAAGAAAGCGAATACTCCGGTTTAAAGTTTGATAAAATTTAAATAAGTTCAGGTTCAGGCCCGAAAAGCACAGCAGAATTTGCGGGGAAATGAAATTGAACAAGGCGCTCGTCTTTGGGTATATGTACATACATAAGTTTTATTCTTGTAAGCGCTTGGTTTTTCCCTAGAAAATCAGAACATTGATTGGACCAACTGCCTCGGTATTTTTAAACATTTTTCTTATTCTTGTCATTTTATTTATTAATATTTGTTGATCAATACTAAACTAAAACTCGAATGTACATTTACAATTAGATTTTAGTTGCCATTGTTAACTAGCTTTCACGAACTTCAGAAATATATTTTAAAACGTGCATTAATTTAGCTTATAATTGTGATCCCTTTCATTAATTAATTCCTGTAGCACGTACTCCCCGTACCTGGCTCCTTCACAGATTTTTCGACCCGTGTCAAGGGCACTGTGGTACCCAGCTGGGAGTGGGGGGAAAGTGTGTGAAATGCCAAACTCACCTGACATTTGCATAGTGCTGGCCGGAGTTCCAGTCCACATGCTCGATATCCGACGAGGTTTTGGCGTTGTCGCAGGGCATTATGTTTGATTTTTAGATCCCAGGGTATTGCATAGTCGGAGTTCCTGCTCTCCTGGTCCAACCCCAAAAAAGAGGGGACTCGCACAATCCCCCGCAGCTTCGCCGCCTTTGTCTTTGTCTTTTATGCTGCTGCTGCTGCTCCTTTGCTCTTTGTTATGATTCTGCTGCGCTGGGGTTATTTTTATTGGTATTTGTTTATACCCAACGTCGAAACGGAACCTGTCGTCGCAGTGCCAGCTATTATTCGTGCTGGCAGAAAAACTACTTCGATTTTTTGCACAATCCCAAAACCGTATCTATTGCACTTTTATTTTCTTTATTTTTCTCTTTCCTTCTCTCGTTTTCCTTTTTACGAACAACAACGAACTACTCGCTTGCGCCGCCCGTGCGTTGGTTTGTGTTGGTAGGTCTATTATTATATTTTTTTCTCGTCCGCAAGCAACGAATTGGCCACCGCCGTGTAATTTTTATATTTTGCTCGAAAGGCCAAGCAACTGTGCAGACAGACTTTAATATTAATTTACAACAGTGATGCAATTTTTTTCTTATAAAAAAAAGCTAGATTTGCAAAAAAAAAAACAAATTGTAAAATAGCGGAATTAAAAAAAAACGAAATTTTATAAAAAAAATTTTGGTGTATATTTTTCATTACAGACTTATATTATTAACCATATCCTTAAATACATCCATACAACATTTCAAAACCAAGAAACGTATTATGGTTTTTAAAAGGGTTTCGATGCTCGAATTCGCCCCTTGAAAAATGTTCTATACTTAAGGTTTTCGAAATACTTAAACGTCGAAGTGCAAAAAAATCGGTTATTAGGTACATGGCTGTAACTTAAATATTTTTTCGTTAACATCCTAAAGTTGATTTCTTACCATCAGTTTATTTTTAAAAATAAAAAAATAGCTAAAATGGCAACACGGTGTGGCCAAGGCGCAGTGGCTCCTCTCAGTTGATAAACATATGTTTTGCCCAGAGCATATGAACACAAAAGCGATGCCAGACTAATCGGGCTAACTTAAATATTTTTTTCGTTAAGATCTAGTTGATTTCTTACCATCAATATATTTTTAAAAATAAATTATTAGGAATAACCATACCTATTTAAAATGGAATCTCAATTTTCCTTCATTAAATTTCTCAGGGTTTTCTTCTAAGAATTTCTTAGTAAGTCCTAGTTAGTCTTATATTTTTTTCCTTTTGTGTATTTGCCAATCGAAAAGAACAAACCAACTTCAGTTGTAAGAAAGTTTAAAAACCTTACGACTTGTACATTTTATATAGATTTATTGATTTTTAACCTATTTAGTTGTAATAGCTAACGTTTTGCAATTAATTTAATTGACTTTTGCTTATTGCAGTCTAATCAATTACATCAAACTGCCGCCGTGTACATTTTTTACAGTGCCATGAACTCGTTCTTTTTATTATGTGTTCCGTTAACCTGTCCGTCGGCCTCCAGGAAACCACCTTGGTTTAATAAGGAGGTGACACGCTTAAAAAACGTAAAGTCTAGGCAATATAATAAATTTAAACTTACCGGCTTTCTAACGGCTTTATTTAATTATATTAAAGCTCGGGCGAATTTTACCGTGCTTAACGCGCAGTGCTATAAGAATTATTTGACTCGTTGTAGGGTTCAGTTCACGCAGGACCCGAAACAGTTTTATAATTTTGTTAACACTAAGCGTAAACCTAATTTATACCCTTCCTCGCTTTCATTTAAAAATTTTACAACAAACTCAGATCAGGCTATCGCTGATATTTTTGCTGAGTTTTTTAAACCAACTTATTCTCCCTCGACCTATCTAAACCAGACATACCCTTACTCTATGCCCTGTTTAAACCAAATTTTCAGTCCTATCTTAAACGAAAGTCTGGATCTTCGACGTATTAAGCCAGTGTACTCACCGGGTCCCGACGGAATACCGTGCTGCGTGCTCAGGTATTGCGCGGTCGCTCTGTGTAACCCCCTTCTTAAATTGTTTAAATTATCTTTAGAAACTTCTTCTGAATTTCCCCTTATTTGGAAGGAATCCTTTATTATTCCGTTTCACAGAAAAGGTAGCAATTCGGATGCCAGCAACTATAGGGGTATCTCTAAGTTGTCAGCCATTCTGAAACTCTTCGAGAATGTAAAAATTCCTCACTTGCAAAAAAATACAGAAATTATGACCGTAATCTGGTCGGTAAAATTCATCATCAATGAGAAGAAAGAGCAAGAGAAACGCAAAAACAATCGGTGCGATTTTTCAATTTGTTTTTTAGGGGTTTACAATAAACATGAATGTCATCACTCACAATATGAACCATTATTTATTTTAAATAATAATAAGCAATTATTTACTCTAAAATCTTCTACCACTCACCTGGCCCTTCATATGTAGGAATAAGGCGATAATACCATATCATGGACACTATTTGTTGTGCTATGCATATCAGACAATATTAGTTTTCGCGATTTTTTGTTACTTCTAAATCAATATCGATAGGCATCCGAGTTTGTTTTTTAAAATCCATGTTTTTGGCGCTTAAAAAGGGAGTTTTTCACGCAAACTGGGTATTCTAAAACTAGAATGTCTGGCAACACTGGTGGCTCGAGCACGTATCGTTGCCAGACTTTTGAGTCTTAAACCACCAGGCTAATCGATAATGTATCGAGTGTTAAAAAATGAATATATTGTTTTATTTTAATAATTCAATAAATGAATAATTAAATATATAAACAAGTATTTAAACCTCACTCCACACCTATCCGTAAACTATAATTTCATTTAAGTAGAGCGATTTTATTGTTTTGCGTGCAATGGTCAAATAAGATCTAAAATATTTAAATTCCAAATTAGGAAATTTTGCTATATGCGTCTAGGAAGGCCAACGCCCCACAGACGGTATATGTGGACAAGGATTAAGTCAAAACGAAGTCATTTAAATGCAATATTTTATAACAAATAGTTACCAACTCCCGAAATTTAATAGTAGATATAAAAAAAAATTGTATTTCAAAAAAATCTTTTGAATGAACGAGATATTTTTTTAAATAAAAATAATGAGCCCATAAAGAAATAAGAAAACCGTATTTCAAAGATATACAAACAAGATACTTTTTAACTTATAGTAGTATTCAATGTTTTTTTATATCCGGTCTTAGTGATCTTTTTATTATTATTAGTATTATTATATTCCTTTTAATCCATTATCGAAAATGACTACAAAAAGCAGATCCATTTTTATAATTGCCGAAATTTTTCTTTATAACAAATGGTCTTATTTTGGGTTCGGGTTGGGTAGCGGGTCTTAGACACGAGTGCTGTTGTTTATAACCATATATAGAGGCAAAAACACAAAACTAACTAAACTCAGCAGGATCGGTTGGCGGGCGAGGCCCGTCAGCCTACAAAGTGTAAATCGATTTAACGTTGGAGCCCAGCTTGACCATCGTGTCCTTGTGCAGCTGATACTGCAGCGAGTTCTGTCGTCCCAGACGCAGGGCATCTCGCAGCTTGTGACCAATCTCCAAGGCGGCCTCCTCGTTGTTTCCGTTGGCAGTCCAGATGGCTAAACAAATCATTTTCACATTAACTTTGAAATTTAAAAGCTATTGAGGGCGAGTTTATACTTACAGATCTTGTTGCTCTTGCCGCGAATATTGACAACAGCTCCGCAAATCTGATCCGAGTGATCGAAAGCCTCGCCGATCAGGCAAAGCAGCTGCAAGACAGAAAACATATCGATTTCAGTTGAAGAATTTATGCAACATACATTCATTATTTACGACAATGCAGCATATGGCTGACCATTTTGAAATTGTAATCGAAATGAATCATAGAAACTAGGCTATTAATATATGAACAATAGGGCAATCGTTAATGTAATGATTCCTATCTAATAATTAACCAAGGCTTGAAGCAAATGAAGGGAAGAACCTAAAGATGCATCTAAAACTAAGCGCCAGACAATTTAAAGTGCTCTACTCACCACATCTAGCCAAAGGTTATCCAGATCGCTCTTGGAGCTCTTGTTGAGGGTGATCACCCAGCGACCGCCCTGCTTATTGGCAGCATCCTCCCACATGGGACTACAAGGCAAAAGGAAACATTTAAAATACATAATTGGAGGGGACACCCAGAGGGAAACCCACCGAATTCCCTTCTTGAAGAGCGAGTAGTCACTGCCCAGTTTGATCTCTGATGGCGGCTTGATGTGGTTGTACAGACTCCAAAAGTCCTCGACGGTGTCGAAGCTGGTGATTTCGTTTTGCATGTCCTCCCACGATTTGGACCGATCGTTCTCAAGATACCACAAGGTCCATGTGTTCTGAAGCGGGTGTTTGAACAAATGCTCGGTGCGCACGGCCTCATCACCGCCAGCGCTGGTAGCAGCTGGAGCAGCGGCATCTGTAGCTGCCGGAACCTTGGGCGCGTCCAGGTCCTTCTCCTTGGCGGGAGCAGCAGCGGGTGCCTGAGCAGTCGGCGGTGTGGGTTCTGGGCGACCGGGGGCCACCGTGTTGGCCGTCTGCTCGCTGCTGGCAGCACTCGTCTGCGTGGAGCGAGAGAGATAGAAGGGACGGATTAGAATGGGCGAATCCCAGCGGAGAACGGCGATCGAGTGTTTACTTTGAACATAGACTTGGGATTGGCAAAGTTCTTCATTCTGTGAAAGTCGCTCTGCATGTTGGCGGCGGTGTTTGGAGGATGCGATTTGATGGTTTTTCCGGAGAGATCTTGCTCGATCGTCGCTGATTCACTTGGCGCGCTCTCGGGTTCTCTCTGTGTGTGAGTGTGTGTGTGAGAGAGTTGGGTTGAGTTGAGTGGGTGAGCGTGTGTGTGTGCGTGTGCGATACGAGAGCGAAGCTTTTGATTTCGATTCGTGTATGCGTGTATGCGATTACTTCTCGATTTCTCACTGCAGTCTCTCCTTTTCACTTTGAGAATTACTAACCAAAAATATTAAAAACGTTAAACTAGTTGTGGGTGAGTGTTAAACTATTACTTTGGACGGGCAGGACTAGAAAAAAATACATTTATAGGGTTAAAACAACTGTTCCTGACGAACTCCGAATCGAAAGTAGCAATGAATTACAGCACGCACACACACACGCACGTATTTGACATAAAAACACAGATTGCCTGTTGAGAGAATTGAGGTTTTATTGAATTAAAGAATTTTCACTTTTGTTTCCAACTGGAACAAAGAGTTGCGGCCAAAATTCGCGACACGACTAGGTGGGTGTGCGAGTTCAGAGCAGCGGTTACTAAAAACGTTTATACAAGACAAAAAAAAGGAGTGGAGAGAGGATGACCAAAGGAAAACTAACGGCTCACTTCAGATGCAAGACGCGGTCATGGCAAAACAAAATTTAACTGTAATTCGTCGCGACCGCTTATTGCAGTAATTTAGTCTTTCTTTTTGTCTCTCTGCTTTGCCTATTTATGCTGTATATAAATCCGCACACACCAGCACGCGGGCGCGCGATATAAAACACACACGCACTCACACACTCGCGTGCGATTTCTTGACAAAAAAAATATTCCAGCAACAACGAAAGAGAGCAGCGGTGAAAAACGTGTGGATGGTATGCAAATGCGAGAGCGGGTGTCCGCGAAAGAGAGAGATAGAATAATAGTAGGATAGAGAGAGAGGGCAATGACGTTGACAACGACGTGCAAATAACAAGTAACAATTAGCGGTGAATATTGTTAATTGTGCTCGAAATTACAAATCTTGGATTGCGGGTGCAGTGCTGATTGGTAACGGTGAGCAATGAGAGAGATGATGCCACGCCACTGTACTGCTGCTACTTCTGAATCGACGACCTCCCCCTCTTGTGCAACAACCCTGTTCTGTTTTGCCTCTGCTGCCACGGCTCAACCTTAGGCGAAATTGAGAGACCGAATCCGAAACCATGCGGCGTAGGCTTTTTTCCTCACCTTTTCCGTCTCCGACACTACCATGGTTATCTCGTGGTCGCGCTGTGAGGACTAAGGACTTGGTTACGCACTGGCACTACTCAAGAGGACCACAAATAATTTAGAATTGTTAAATTACTTAAATAATTTTTAGATTTTTACTAACAGAGTTAGTGTGACCGGACCTAAAACGATAGTGTCTACCAAAATAAAACCGAAACTGGTGGTGGGAGTTAATGATGAGCTATCGCATGTATCGATGATCCACCCCTGGGCGGATTATTACCGTTCAGTGGCTGTCTGCTACAAAACGTTGTTGACCGTTAAATTTAAATTCGAGTCGTTTTAAGAAAAAAATATTTTTTTATTGATGAACAGAAAGTATTTTCGTTTTAAATAAATATATACTTTGTGTATCAATTGTATAAATAAAAGCTTAAAGGTAATAGTGAATATACATTTTTATTATTGTGCCAAATAAAATATAATTTAATTTTTTTTGCCTTTAAATTGCGCTGTTAGCTAGATAATATATTTAAATGTTTCGGATGAATCAGTAAAGAATTTGGCTTACTTTATTAAACTTAAGGCTCTCAAAGCTCCCTTGTATGTTGATCTTTCATTCATTTAAAAATAATGAGGAAGTGACCATTGGCAATTATGAAGCATTTTGGAAATAAGTAGCACCTTCACTCTTCAAACTCATTGTTCGCACTTGATCCGTGTTGACGTGGGAACTCTTAGCATAATTTATTTTAAAATCTCGAGGAAGTTAAACCTAGCAAATTCGAAATCTTAGAACGTTTATCAAAAATAAACATGCAAATTTAATTGACATTTCATCTGTTTCCCACAGCAGCAGCACGACCGATCGTTCGGCATCGAAAACAAGAAAACAACGTCAGCGCATTCATTTATCATACGCAATTATTTTATATTATAAAGGCAATATATTATAAATAATTATCAACAGTCGACGGAGAGACCCAGAAAACCAGCTTTTTGCTGAAAATTAGGTCTTCGTTTTTATTTAGGCATTGGCATCATCAATCGGAATTCGATAACAAAATAACGACATTTAAGAATGAATCAATGATTTTTCCATAAAATACCATTCTACTCGTAGTTTGTTTATTTATTTAAAAAGCGGATTCCCGAAATTGCCAGAATAACAAAAAATAACTCTGAATGATTCTGAATGGGACGTCAGGAGGTTAGGCCATGCTGTTGTCACATAAATCCGAGCCCAACCTGTTGGTGAATCATAAATTAACCCAGAACCTTAGTTGTTACCAAAGTTGTTGTTTTTAGTTATTTGAAACCTGCTTAATTCTATGGCTTAGAACACCGAAAGTCTCGGATTCGGCTCGTCTTTGTCTGCCAGCTTGAAACAAATAATAATAATATGTTTAAAAATAGATAAAAGACCCCAAAAAACAGTGGGAAACACTCGGCAACCGTTGATGCCGATGGGGATGATGATGCCTACTTGGGAGTAGGATGATGATGTGGCGCTTTGGCTACGCTTGGCTTTCGAAATAGTCGACGACTGCAACAGTAGAATCGGAATTCGAATCGATGATTGAAGAAGAACGTGAAGCGTGTTTATTATTTAAATAGTTAAGTCATTTTGTGTAATCGGACAACTGCGCAGTTTTGCCCTTTGTAAGCATCGCCTAATAAGCGCCTTTCAAGAGTTTGCACGATACCGAAACCCGAAACCCTTCTCCACGCCGGAGGCCCATTGAGCTCTAATTACACTTGAGCTTCGAGGCTTATTGAACTGACATTTAAAGCCCGGCATCTAATTATGCAGCCATCTCCAAGCGGACTTCAAGTGCTTGGCAGCGCATGTCTAAACACAAAAAACTTCCGCCGATCGGACAGGAAACCCGGAGTCATAGTCAAAGCCCCACCAACCCACAAGGCAGTAAAACTTTGCATTAATTAAAAGTAAAAAGTGATTGAGAAGCTTAAAGATGCTTAATTGTAAATAAATCATATGGCTTGCTGTTAGGTGAAAAATATGGGGTTGCGACTGAAAAATACCTTTTTGTTGGATTAATCCTGGTTTTGGGAAACTGAAATGAAGGTTTTCTGAGAAAAGCCTTATAATTTAATCCGAATGTTGGGCAAACGAAAAATTCTATCGGGTTTCGTACACTTCTTTAACAGGAGTCAGAAATTTTTTAAAATATAGAAACCACTACAAGGTTCCTTGAGAGTTATTCTTCATATTTTAAGCCTTAAAGATCACTGAATTTTCATTTATTTGTAAATTTATTAAACCTTTAAATTTAAGTAATATGATAAAAATTAAACGTTTGTAAACAGATATTTTTAGATGTTTTTTCCTAGTATGCTGATTACTTGCCAAATTCTACACCTAACTTGACACAAACCGCCTTTGCCATCAAGATAAGCTAAGTCCAAACCAGATTATAGTCATTCTGGGCTACCCGAAATACCTCTGAAGAAACCAAAAGAATCTCGAGTGGCAAAAAGTATCTATAAGCTTCTCGAACACTTGACAGGCAATGTGAGCTCGAAATGCCACTTGAAGCTAGCCCCAAAAGGGTTCTGAAAAGAGGCAACAATTTATGATGGGTAAGACCCGTTGAGCTATTAGATAACTAATTGAGCATTGCGGCAAACATACAATTAATGATGCCTCCGCATATCTGTATGTGTCTCCCTGAATCTCTGAGAAGTGCGAATTTGAGCGACGCGTCGATAATGAACTTTAGATTGCCGCCACTGGCTGTACGATTCTGAAGCTGAGTAAGAAACCGGACAGGTGAATCCGAGCACGAACCGCACATCTTCATTCAGTTCGTAGTTCGCTGAGAGATGTTTATGCAAAACGTAAAAAGCCGAGCTAAGAGTTAGTATATAAGCCAGGGGGCGGAGGTATTCAGTTATTAGTAGCGCGCCAACGGCAGAACAGTGAAAACGTAGCGAAATACCTGGATATATCAAACCACAATGAAGTGCTTCATATTGGCTGCCGCCTTGTTGCTGGTAAAGGCAGAGATACTTTGCATAATTAAGCTAAAATTTACGATCACTGAAGATCACTCTGAATAGAGATCTATTCAATTAAAATCCGGGTTGTGACTCCATAAAATGTCAACTGTGATGGTGATCAGTGCAAATATACAAAAGTTATACAATGTGAAAAATATTAAGCAAACCTTAGCTGGCATTACATGCGAGATGCGACCTGATGCGAGACTTTAATCAATAACTAAAAATGACATCATCCCTTTTTTGCGTGTGATCTTTAGAATTGTGTGCCTTATTTTTGAGGCTTGTTTTACCTTTTGGGGTTGTTAATTTTTTGGCTAATCCATTTCACGCTTTGCTTCCACTTACAGGCCACCCTAGCCAGCGGCGAGAACATCTTCAAGATCAACATAACGCCCGAGGAGGCCCAGCAGTTCCTCAACAGTGCTCAGTTGCGCGGCATCGGAGACATCGAGTATGCCCCGAAAACTGGCGAGAATCCGCTGCCCGAGGCCCGGAATGAGAAGGGAGAGTTCGTCTACATGGGCCGTGTGATCGAGCACCCGGAGGACTATGTGGAGGAGCATTACGACGCCCACCAGTACCACGGTCAGGATGGCCTCGGCCAGTTCGCCTATGGCTACAGGGACTGGAATCAGGGAAAGAACGAGAAGCGTGACGAGACCGGCAAGGTGACCGGATCGTACAAGTATGTGCAGCCACATGGCCGTGACTTTGTGGCCAACTATTATGCCGATAAGACCGGTTTCCATGTGGAGGACAACCGCCCCGCTCACCTCAAGCTGCCAGCCACCAAGACGCCGGCCGTGCTCAAGGCCGAGGAGGAGCACTTTAAGCTGTGGGGCGAGCTGGCCGCCGCCGCCGGTCACAATCCGGATCCCTATGCCGCCGAATACCAGACCGCCGAGGGTCGCTACCAGCCCACCGAGCAGGAGCAGCAGCCCTACGTCCACGAGGAGCCCCCGTATGTTCCCGGACCCGAGGAGACCGGCGAGCCCAAGGGCTTCTTCTACGCCTTCGACTACAATGTGCCGCTGTTGCGCAACAAGGAGGAGCGCGCCGAGCTGGAGCGTCTGCGTGCCGTCAACAACCATGACGAATGAGGGACTCAGGGATCCCTACAGATCCTGGAGATCTATTGTATAGGTTGTTTCTGTAGAAAGTAGCGCACACATCCCAGTAACCCACATATTTATTAAATCCTTATTCGCAAAATAAATAGATGATTTTACTCTAGTTTTGTCAAGTGTGATATTTTTTAATAGATTCTACAGTTGAAAAGATACTTTCTTCCTACAATAAATTGCAGCTACAAATATAATATTTGAACCATTCAAAAAGATAATTAAAAATCCTTTTTTCTCACAACAAATTGTAGCTTCGACTATACTTTTGTCTATTGAAGACATGGTTTTTAAGACCTTACAGATCCTTAAATCTAGATTCTTCACTGGTAAGTATATATTTATCGAGTTTTTAAGCCTTACAGATCCTTAAATCTAGATTCTTCCCTAGTAAGTATATATTTATCGAGTTTTTTAGCTTTGCAGCTTTAAACTGCTTTTTATTATTACTTACCAATCCTCACAAATAATGAAGATCCATTGATCAGTTTTATCTGTAGAAAGTATTGAATTCTTCCCCAAATAAAAAGTATTGAATTCTTCCCCAAATAAAACACAACTTTACACTTTTGTCAAATACGTTCCTTTTATTATTACATACATATACAATATAAAAATGTGAGTTCTTGTGTGTTGGGTTTCCTCCCTTGCTAGTGTGTTTTTGTGTTTTGTAGAATTCTTCCGGGCTGTTCCTTAAATCTCCAGATCTCTCATTCTTAATATTTCATGCTGTTGAACTTAAATAATTTTATTCCACTGGCATGTTCTTATTTTGTCATGCAACTACTGAAGTTTTTTGGTTACTTTTTAAAAATTCCTAATTTCTAATTCGGTCAAGTTTGGAATTAAAACGGAAAACGTCTATTACATATTGAATAAAACTTATAAGACACATTAAAAAAAAAAAAAAAATAGATTGAAGATAAAAATTCACAATTTAAAAAAATGAAATTTCGATATATATAGAAAGTAGTTTGAAATATAAAAAAAAAAACACATGCCTTTTAATATTTCTAAGGTGAGAAATTAATTCATTTTAAGTTGAACTAAACCAACTTTAGCAGAAAAATGACATGGATCGGTTAAATGTGTCATATGCCAATAGAATCAGGTCATTAATAAGTCAAGTCTCTAGATTTGAGAAACATGTTTTGTATTTAGTTAGCAACACATCCATATTTCTAAAGAAATTCTGGAGGTTTTAAAGAGCAGCCCGCACTTTACTGTTTTCTGCACGCTTTGCCATCATAATTTTCTTGCCCGCCTCTCTCTTTTCAAGTAAAATTATTGCTTTTTTGCTCTTCACTTAGAAGACTTGAATCTTAAACTAGTTTTTAATTTGTAATTATATAGTGTGATTCGGTTGATGTTTCATGATGTGGCTGTTGTTTTCGGGTTGGTGGTGCTATAATTTAATACTAATTTTACACGAGCATTTCTCTCATTTACAACCAGTTAAAAACTAGCATATACTTTAGGGTCTTCTCATCCGTCGCCCACGATCCGTGGACCCTCCGATTGGGGGACTCGTTCCAACTCACAATTAAGGAAACTCTAGGTTTAGGCAATCAATTTTGATTAAGTCTCATACATATCTGCTTGTATGGCACCTAAACGAGAAAACTAAGAACGAAACAGAGAAAAAACACAAAAACCAAAGGGAAATGTTTTTGGTGTTGCGTGTTCTTTGAGCTTACTTGGTGTTTTTTGTTTTGCCTAGCAAACAAAATTATACTTTAAATGGTATTCTGTATACGTTGTGTATGTGTTTTGGGTTTGTTTTCTTCAAAAAGTGTTTTCGATGTGGAAACAAAATTAGATTTTCGAATTGAATCACAATTGAAATTTCGTTCATGTATGGAAATTGCAATATATTTGCATATAGATGTTAATTATATATATTCTTATATGGCAGCATTGTTCAGTCCGATATTGCAGTTGAAACTGTTTTAGTTTTTTTGTATTTGTTTTCCCCTTTTAATTTGGGTTCCCAATGTTTGTAATATTCGAATTTTTGTGGTTTACTCTCTCTACACTCTATATCAGCGGTCAGTGCCACACTATATATAGTGTTCCGACGACCATTGCTCTATGTTTATGCTTCGTGAATGCTTTCGATTGAAGTTGAGGGTTCGGGTTCTCGGGTGTTAGCACAAACAAAAACAATAAATACATTAGGTGGCTCAGGTTGAGGACATTCCATCAATGGTTTCAATTACAACACAGTAAGCACGCACGGAAAATAAATAAAACAGGGGAAACACACTCGATAGGAGGGATATGAGTCAAAAGTTAAACTTTAAACACAAATAAAACATAATAATAGCGACATGGCGGATCTGTGTATACGAGTTCTCGTGTCGGTATCCTGGTATACTTTTAGGTACATAAGTTAGTTGTTGCTACATATATATAGAGCCGTCTCTAAAACCGCGCCCATTCTACAGCCCTCAACTTCAAAGCGTGGAGATCAATCGATCGAGGGTGCTGAGCGGGAGGAGGGGGAGGGTTCTGCGAGGACTATTCGTAATACTTTTGTGTGGTGATGGATGTGAAATCAGGAATGGAGCTAGCCGTTAGCCCAAGATGTGATGAGTAGTGAGTTGTGTGCTGGGATGTTTGGCGCATGAGTTTCTCTTGATTACAACTTGATTAATCGTTAAATATACTTGAATTCTGGCTCTGCTTGCTGCTAGGTTCTTGGGTCGTTCTCTCTTTCAGGGTCTTGTTGTATATAAGGCAAACTCTGTGTATGCGAATCTCATACATATGTATATTGAACTATGTAAATACGTTATTCATTTTGTCAGTTATGTAAATGCCGGGAAGATCCTTGGGAGAAGCGCTGTCTATATGAGCTGGTGAGCATGGCACAACTGTCTCTGATCTCTGTTCTGTGGTCTCTGAATGGCTATCCAAAAAATGTCTGTGTGAGTGTGTTGTGTTCTGTATATTGTATATATAAATCTTGTATATGCTACACGACTCCCTCTCTCTCTCTATTCACGACTCTAAGCCCTACGGGACGCTCGGCAGATCCTTGCGCTGGCGAGTTCCTAGCTCTCCCACTTACCTACGAGATTTGTGTTCAGGATTCAGGGTCTCCCTACTTGGCCGCCGCTGCCGCTGCCGTGGCATTGGCCGCCGGCGACACTTTCAGCTTGATAAACATACTGTTGTTATCGCTATTGCTGCCGCTGTTCAGGTCCAGCTTCTGCACCTCGCACTCCAGATTATTGATGCAGTTCTTCTCGTACTGCGTGGTACTGCCATTGTCCGAGGCGGCGGCGGCCTTCTCCACCGGCGGCTGCTCGCTGGGCGCCACCTTCTTCTCCTTGCTGCTCTTTTTGAGGGCATTTAGCAGAGTCTTCTCTTTGCTCTTGCCCTCCTTGTGACTGCTGTCCTTGTCCTTGTGCTTGTTGTTCTTGAAGCGCGGGAAGATGCAGCCGTTGGGCAAGAAGCCACCTAGCTTTTCCTTCTTGGCGGGGGCAGCAGCAGCAGCAGGTGGTGTTGGTGTTGGTGTGGCAACTGGAGAAGGAGCAGGAGCAGGTGCTGGAACTGGAGCTGAAGCTGGTGCCGGATTGTGTGTGACTGTTGGCGAGGGCGTACTGGCACCATTTGTGCTTACTGGAGCAGCCGCCTTTACCTCGGTTTCGGCCTCCACACTTGGGTGATTGTCGAGCCCAGTGGCTACTCCATTCAGCGAGCTGCCCGCATCCGTTTGATCCACACAAGCTTCCTCCAATAGTGCTGATTGCTGCTGTTCCTGCTCTGCCTGCTCACTGGCCACCTTGTTGTCTAGCTGCTGGGCAAACACAGCCAGGGTGATGTCTTTGCCGTTGCCATTGCCGTGCTCTGCCAGCAGCGACTCTGGATGAGCCGGTGGCGAGCCAGATTCGTTGCTCATCGCACTGGCACCAGCACTAGCCGCCCGCGCTGCATCCGGAGACTTGGGAAACATTTGTTGCGTTGTGATGTTCTGGTAGTGCTGCTGCTGGCGTTGCTGCATCATTTGTTCCTCCCGTTCGCGATCTCGCTGCGCCTGCACTGCATTCCACACGTCCTTCAGCTCGCCGGAGATGTCGCGATCCTTAAGTATTACGGCGTTTCTATGGGGGGATAATTGTTGGTTAGTTTTTTGGGTCAACATCTTTAGGAAATATCATGTTTGTTACCTGACTAATTTCACGCCTGGATTCATAGCCTCCACAAAGTCACACATCAGCTCCACCATGGCACGTCGCTCCTCGGGGTCTTTGCTGTGACGTCCAGAGTCCTTGAGCACTTCCGGGTTGGCCATAACGGCAAAGACGATGGGAGGACTGCGTGGGCTGCCAGGTGGCACCTGAAAGGATATACATTATTAGCTTATCGTATTGTGTTTGGTAAATTATGATTATGTATGCTATTTCCAAAGATTGTAAGACTTATTCAATAAATAAAAAACTTACGCGCATGCCACCGTAAAGGGGAATTGGATCACTGGGCTCCTGCGGTATCACAATGCGTGTCCAGCTGAGGACGTTGATGAAGAGCTCCTCGCCGGCTTCCGTTGTGGTGCGGATGCACATGTGCGGCTGCGGAGGGTTTTTGAAGTGGCGATAGGCCCGCGAGTGCCGGTAGCTGTGCGGCGGAGGTGAGGAATTCATTAGCCCAATTCCCAGACCCGGGATGCCGCCGTTGTTGCTGTTACCCTCCAGCTGCATCTGGTTGTGATCCAAGCTGCTCATCTGCAGCTGTGTCTCCATGTCGATGTTGTTGTTGAAGCTGTTGTTGGATGTCGTAGATGCATTTTCATCGATGGCAGTAGTGTTGTTGGTTTCTTCGCTGGGCGGCGGTTGCTGTTGTGGCTGCTGCTCTTGGGCGGCAGCTTCCGCCTCAAGTTCCGCCGCAGACATGGCTCTGAGTTGTATAACTTGGCAGTCTTTAGGTTTAATCAGTTTCAATAGAAATAAGAGAATCCTTGTTTTCCTTTCGATTTTTTTGGTACAAAACACCAATTCGCCGTGCGGCGAATTCCAGGCCAGCCGTGTTTTTCGTCCTCTTTGTTCTTCCACGCACTCACACCTGCACAATACCTCGCTCTCGTTCACTCTCTCTATCTTTCTCTGCTGCTCGCTCTTTCCCTCGCCGCCTCCTTAAAACATTATTATTGCAGGGCTCCTTGGGTCCAAACTTTTGACCTTTCGCGTAATTAATGGACGTGCCTGCATATTAGGGGCGATGGCGCATGAACTATTCCCTCCGGTTGACACCAAATATCCTTCCGGAACAGAAACTCGAAGCGTAGAGTCTTTATCTGGCACGCACACTACTGCAAACACAAACACCCCTGCTTCACTGCGCACCCCGCACACGTATAAAGTGGGAGTTGGTTGTCGCCGTCTGCTGGTGCGCCGAAGGCGGGGGAGCGGAAGATGAAAGGATGAGGTAAAAACACGTAAATGCGAAAGTTCAAAGCCTTTTCGGTGGCACACTTACACATTTCTCTGCTTTTCATTTATAATAATCACTTTTCCATTGCACCAAGCACAAACACAAACACAACCGCAAACGCAGGCACGGGCGCAGTTACATATTTATGTACACACACAAGATGCGTTTTCCATTCCGTCTCTCCGTATTCACATATTTCCCGGGTCCCGAAAGTGAGTCTGGCCGCGCGCTGCGCTGATTTTTATATTTAGCTTTTTAGCAGCTTTTCATGGCAGAGCGGACGCACGGAAAATCAGCCGATTTTTCCGACAATGTCCAACATAAACAAAAAACTAATGTGGCAGTGGTGCCAGATGGGAGACGGGTGAAAAGCGAAGCGTAGCCAGACGTCCTAAACGGCTAATTTCCAGTCAAAGTGTGGCAACGCCAGTATCGTGTAAGTATCGATAACAGTATCGATTATTTTACAGCCCTGGTCCCGGCGTGAATCTTTTTTGCAAAAAACTAAAATATTAAGAAATCGTTTAAAATTAATGCAAAATTATCAAAAGCGTTTGTAAATATATAGACAAAGATAGTCCAGTTGTGGGGAGAGTTGTCTCCGAACATCCAGATTACTTGAAGAGCAGTTTTCGTACACGGACCGGACTCGCGGTGTGTGTATAACAAAATGGCGTCCTCGCAAGTCTCAAACAAATCGGGCTCCGGTTGGCCGCGCCGCGGAAGCCAAGGCCAGGCGGATGCCGTCAACAGCAACAACAATGGCACGCAAAAGTACGCCACCAACCAGGCGCTGACCATCAATCGCACCATCAACCTGTAAGTTAGCCAGGAAATGCCGAAATATGCCCCGTTTATACTAATGCATCATTTTGCAGATACCCGCTGACCAACTACACATTCGGCACCAAGGAGCCGCTCTTCGAAAAGGATCCTTCTGTGCCGTCGCGCTTTCAGCGGATGCGAGAGGAATTTGATAGAATTGGCATGCGCCGGTCCGTGGAGGGAGTACTGCTGGTCCACGAGCACGGGCTGCCCCATGTCCTGCTGCTGCAACTGGGTACCACATTCTTCAAGCTGCCGGGCGGCGAGCTCAATGCCGGAGAGGACGAGGTCGAGGGTCTAAAGCGATTGCTCTCCGAGGTGAGCTAGAATTACATAAATATCATGAATATAATGAATATCATGAATTTCTTGAGCTTCATGAATAATAAATAATAAATTCAGCGACTTGCGCTTGCCCTTCGGCTCATTGCTCGTAGTTGGGCTCTTTCTTTTACGCTTCTTCACTAATATTATGTTTTTTTTTGCAGACGCTGGGTCGTCAGGATGGAGTTAAGCAGGAATGGATAGTAGAGGACACCATTGGCAATTGGTGGCGGCCTAACTTTGAGCCACCGCAATATCCATACATTCCACCGCACATCACCAAGCCGAAGGAGCACAAGCGGCTCTTCCTCGTCCAGCTCCATGAAAAGGGTAAATATCCACAGTGGTCTGGCTCGATACGCCCGTACGCGTAGGCATATTCGAGCAGCGTATATCGAAGATATCCATTTCTCCATGTTCTTATATATTACCTATAGCTGTTTTTTTGTTTGCCAAAAAACCGAATACGCTAACAAACCTCATGTCATATCTTTTCAATGCTGTTTAGATACGGACGGGAACGCCAGTTACGATGTACCCTGAGCTGTTCCATTAGCGCCGTGTGTGTCGTATCTACCCAACTCAACTCTCAAGAGTGAAATGCCATAGAACAACAGAATCGAGCAAACAGAAAAGTCAAAGAAACAGAGAAAGAGAAAGAAACAAACAAACAGATCGATCGCAAGGCGGGCGGAACTTTTAGTTAGTTTGATTCTATCTAATTGTATCTTGCAAAAAGTGTCTCAAATCAAAATTCAAATTGTACTTTTTTTGCTCAGAACTGAACTGCGTGTTGGCATATTTTGTTCTTTTTCTGTCCAGACTCAATGATTGTTCTTGTACTTTAATTTTGTAAATATGTCGACATGTCTTGTGAGACTGAGCGCAGCCATGTTATAATCCTCCTACTTACATTATCTCCTAGCTTCTATTCTTACGTTTGTGTTGTTCAATCTTAAGATTGTGTATCCATCGGGCAGGCAGTCGAAAGAGCATTGTAACGTTGCTGGCTGCTCTGGTCATGTGCCCAAATCTCGCGTGTTGTGCAGATTTGCGTGCATGCTGCGCCGCAGCCAGGTCGCCAATTCCAGTCGCTCCTTAATATAAGCACTCCGTCAATGTAAACACAAAGCAAAATACTCTGTTTATACTCGCTCTTCGCCCATACGTACTTACTTGCTTAATGAACCGACCACACCATGTATAAGGTTGCTTCTAATGAAAATTATGTTCATAACTGAAACTTATAGCGGGCTTCGCTGGGCCAGCAAAATGACATACTTTCAGTTTGCGAGTCGCAACGAAGCCCAGTGTAATTAGTCTAACGAATCCAACTATGAATGTAAAACATATAACTCTTTATATATCATACGGCAGCGAGACTATTCTTTATATGTAAATTGTACCAACCGATTGTAATACCCCTAGATAATGCCTTCCGTGACTCTATGCTCCATGCTCTCTCAACATACATCAATTCTGTCTCTATCGTTTTCCGTAATCTAGCACTTTTTGCTGTGCCCAAAAATTATAAGCTTGTTGCTGCGCCGCTGTTCGAACTATACGACAACTCGCAAGGTTATGGACCGATCATCTCATCGCTGCCGCAGGCCCTCTGCAGGTGAGTTAAGATCAAGGTAAACCCGAATATCAAGCTAATTTCATTTTTCCTTTCAGGTTCAACTTCATCTACATGTAAGCCCAGGAAGCCCAGGCGGAGGGATTACGATTCCACAGCCGGAAATAGTTTAGCAGCACCACCAACGAGATAGCTCCTCCATCCCAAAAGATTTTAGTGCACCTCAGCAGCTCAGCTCTCAGTTCCGTTGATTTCCATTTCATGTGTATGTGTGTGTAAACGTACATAGTTGTATTTGCAGATTAAAAAAAGAATGAAAGAGCCAGTAGAATCGAACAAAACCAAGTTTGTGCTTTATTTCGTATTTATTTTCAGCTTTTACGCTATGTTCTATGCATTGCGGGTAGGGTAGGTTCTAAGAAGGAGAATGTTGAGTATTAGCTACGAAGATGTATCTGTGCCTATAGCATGTAATCGCTATAGATTTGCTCGAAATATTCGCGTTTGCTGTAATTGGAAGATACACATGGGGGTTACATTGAGGGTTCTGTTCTTGACATCTGGTTTAGTTAAATTAAATTACAAATTATTGGTGATTAGATTAATTACCTAGTAATTAGTCTACACATACGTTTGAATTGCGCTATTGTTAAGATTAGGGATCGATCTGGTGAGGCTCTAGAGATTACGGAGTAGTGCGTGGCTTGGTAACAAATGAACGAATCAACAAAAGGTCTGAAGAAGAAGCTCACAACAGAAAAGTCCATACAGGAACCGATGTTGGTTTTGGTGTCTTTTGATTAATGAATACGTATTCTTAGTTCCTAGATTAATTAATTTCTTGTTAATTATGCGTACAAAAGATTCGCGAGATTCGCTGTTGTTGTGTTATTTTTTTGTGATGATTTGGATTATTCCCTTTACCACAACTTGTTGTGATAAAACTTGAGATCATAGTAGCCCTGATCGGTGAGGCCGCCACCGCCACCAGAGGACACGGTGGACATGGCATCCGTATTGTCGTGACCCGGTGAGGTGACTGCATCATGACCCGGCGGGCGATTGATCTTGACAACACCGAAATCCTCGCGCTCCATTTGATCGAACTCCATCTTGCTGCTGGGCATGACAGCGCCACCGACGCCAAACGAGCGATTCTTCATGCCCGTGTGCTGCTTACTCAGCTGGAAGGCTGGTGGCCTGCGGTTCTCCCCAATGATGCTCTCGGCCACCTCCGGCGAACGAACAGACGGCGGAGTCGGAGTGTGGCTCTTGGGCGGCGGCGATGGGGGCGTGATCACCTCGGGCTCTGGCTCTGGCTCGGGTTCGGGTTCAGGTTCTGGCTCCGGCTCCGGTTCTATTTCGGGCTCTGGGATGTAGCGATTGGCCTCGGCCATAGTCTGCTGCTGCAGCTGGGCGGTAATCTCTGCAAGGTCATGGTTACCCAATCCGCTGTTTGGAAGATTGTTTTAGATTCTTTTGTCAAACTAGTCTTTGAATCAAAAAACGACACGCATTGTAAAGTAGAGCTCAAAAATAAAGATCGATTCTTAATTGTTATTATATTAATGAAAAGAGCGTAAGAACAGATTCTTCGGTTAACTATAAACAAACGCCACACGACCTTCTATTATTTAAGAGCTCTGCTTGATGGACTTGGAATTAATCGATTTGATTTGATTTTATTGCTCGTTAAAAAAACGAAAATAAGTTACGACAAATAATTAATGTTTGTTAAATGTTAAATGATACATAAGTAGTATGTTGTAATCACAATTTGTCAGGTATTTTAGTTCTATTTTCTGTTTTCTGTGGGATTCCGATATTTGTGGGGTCTTTCTTGGGCGATTGGTGTTTTTTTTGTGGTGAATTGGTGGCATGCGGCAAGTGCAGGTTCTTCTGCTTGTACTTCGTACTGGTAAGTGTAAATTCATCGATTGTATACAATATATAAATTAACAAAATATAAATAAATTGGCTAAAATCAAGGCTTTGTACACTGGGTTGTTATTTAAGTTGATGCTTTTGATTTCTATCTTCTATCTTTTGTATGTGAGATGCAGGGCCGTGTGTTATTTTCTATTTGATTCTGAAAGACAAAACGAAAAAAGAAGGAAACGAATGAAACGCAAAATGAAGACGATACACACAGAAATGAAAATAATGCTTGAGGAAATTGTCACACCTAAGGGTGCTGGCCATTTACCTGTTCGATTCTGCACTGTTGCCACCGCCGCCTTTGCCACCTTTCGAGCTGCCAGCATGAATTATCTGCAAATAGAGCAATTTATTAGGTCATAAAGCAATCTGGAGATAGGATCTAAGCCTATTAGCTTACATACTAATGGCCATTCTCCCCGTGGGCCATACAGTTCAATGAACTTCTCTATTAATTGCCAAGCTCGTAATATATAAATCCGGGTTACAAAACGCAAGCTACGTTTTTTATGTCGCCCTCCCCCTGACATGACCAAAAACAGGCACTTGGCACGCAGCCAATACCCTGGTACACTTAGGGGGTGGCCAACCTGCCCTAGGGTTGACCAAAAGTAAAAGCCGCACAAAGCTATATTTTTATATTTATTTACAGGAGAGTTGCTACCACCAAATAACCGTTCATAAGAAATTTTGGGTTTACACATAATTTTGTGAATCAAAGAAACACCGACAAAGACCGGAGATAAAACTATATAACTCTTGTAAACCCGAAGGCCGTAGAGATCGTCATTCATCTTCTAAAAACAATTTTGAATAGTTGCACTTCAAATTTGTTGTAGTCTCGCTCGCCACCCGTCAGTCAGATCGGTCGTCGTCTAATCAGTATTCATTTACATTTCGTTGTAGGGCCGGGCGGCATCGCCGTGTCCCAGCTCCGGGGAGCGCACCAAGTAAATGGTGGTCTGGCAGTTGGGGCAAGTGGTACACATCTCGGCATCTGGCGGTGGAGCATTATTGCCGGCCGCTGCTCCTGAGGGCGCCGCTCCGGCCCCTCCAGCTATAGCTCCTGCTCCTCCGGATGATGTTGCTGGCAGTGGTGCAGCACCTGGTGCCGGCGTTGGCTGTGTATTCTGTGGGTCGTAGGTATTTTTGTTAAAGCGTCAGCAAAAGGGCTCTTCATAAAGCTTACATATCCCTGCTGGGGCTGTTGTTGAGTTTGGTATTTATTCTGGGTTTGGACATCTGGTGTGGTGGCCACGGGTTGCTGTTGCTCATAGACCGGCTGTTGCTGTTGTTGTGGCACCTGCTGCTGCTGTTGTTGTTGTGGCACCTGCTGCATGTGCTGATGCTGGACATGAGCTCGGCCCGAGGGTGCTGGTTCATGGCGCGATGGCTGACCGGCAGCCGGCTGCTGTGCGTATTGTTGCATCAGTTGTTGCGACGAGGGCACGGCGGCCACTGGTGGCATCTGCTGTTGCTGTTCACTAGCCGCTGGAGGCATCTGTTGGTACTGCTGCTGCTGCTGCTGCTGCTGTTGCTGTTGCTGCTGTTGCTGCTGAAGTACCGGCTCTTGACCAGCGGACATGCGAACGGGGTTCACAGCTGGCTGCGCCTCCCTCTCCAGGCCAGAGTGACGCACTCTGGAAGGACGGGCAAAAGCATTCGCGGCCAAAAAGGAATCATCCACGTCCTGCAAGCCCGAACGACGCTGGAAGGGATTCTGGTTGCGTAGAGCGGGGCCACTGCGGCTCAAAGCATCCAAAGGGCTCTTTAGGGGCTGTGACGAGGTCTGGAATTAACTTGGATTGCAGCAAGTTTAGCATACGGCTCACGTTATCCTGATTCCTGGATTGGCTGGGTGTTATGCTGACTTCGCTGGCCTGCTTGCGTCCAATGGCTGCTCCGCCACCCGCGTGGCGTGACTGTAGGCCAAGTTAGTCATCATCCGGAGAAGACTTTTTATTCGACACTACTCACCGCCATGCTCGTCTTGGATGCATGATAGCCAGCAGCGCCACCGCCGCTTTGGCCGTGGCGTGCCCCGGAGGCATTACCGCGTTTGGGATCCATAAATTAAAATCACTTGAAATTAGTAATCCGCACGAAAAAACAAAACAAAAATAAACCAAAACGAAAGAAAATCTTTGAACACACAAAGCACAACGAAACTCGGTCAAGTTATAAAACTATATAAAAATATGTTTTTTACACTGGAATGTGGAAAGATTTGTTCCGACTGCTATCGAGTATAAATTTGAACTGAGCTCAACCCAGGGAGCTGCTTGGGGTTCTTGACGTTTCCAGCTGAAAGCCAACTCAGATGGAGATTTTCTAACGATTTGACACTTTCATTTAAAATAATAAAGTTGGGTTTATTAAAACACGTATTATACACAATTAGAGCTTGCAAAAAAAACAGAATATAGTTCTAAGTATCTGTTTGTTAAGCGTTCTCAATTGGCTCATTCCTGTTACGCTTTTCAATAAACAACAATTCATAGAGCAATGGCTCTGTTAACAAAGGGAATAAAAATTGAACTAGGAAAGAAGCTAACTTCGGTAAGTTCATATAACCTTGCAGTATACACTTGGATCAGGGGTTAGACTTTAAAATCTATCTTTTGTAAGTTTAAAATTAATTCACTTCAAGTAACAAATCTGAATAAGAAAATCGTTAGAGCGACTCAGCTGTTGATGTTAATTAAAAAGATATTTGACCTATTGTAAGAAATAATTTTATAGTATCGGAAATGTCTCCCTCTAAAATATACCCTGCAGGCGTATAAATATAGAAAAGTCACAAATCTATAAACTTTACTTCATGATGATACTCCTGATATATTTTCCAAGTTTACTTTTATATTCATCAACGCCTAGCAGAGACCGGTTAATTAATAAGAATGTACGAATATTATCCACAATAGTTAACATACCATAATATTTCATAAAGTTTAAAGCTAATGAATCTATGAAAACCAAAACCCAGAGAATTCACCAATTAAGTTAGGCGCATTACCTCAGCCATGCTGCAGGTGGGTCGCCTGGCCCCATATCGTCCTTGCGGTGAGATTTGTGTTACTTGTTGGAGCAGATTGGGCCCTGCCTGTAGCTGCTGCTGGGAGCCACGTCGCCGATTATCCTCGCCCAAGTAGGTAGCCCCAAATAGCTGGGTGTTAGGACTTTTCATATTGATGATGTTGTGTTATCGTTGGTTATCATATCATGGGGTTAGCGCAACATGTGGAGAAAGAGTTATCAATTTGGTTATATTTTGGGATAAGAAAAGCTGATTATAATCAGTACTAAGCATTTTCGCTACTATATTTCTTAAAATTAATTTAAATTCTTATTTTAAAAGTAAATAAAGGAAGCTGAGAATGAGCGAAAGTTAGTGGTATGTGAGGTTTAACCTTATTCTAGAAAATAATCATACTATTTATTAGTTTTTTAGATAGAAAAGAAGAAAATTTCCTTGAAAAAGGGAACATGCAGGCAGGGATGCCTATTGTAAATTAATTTAAACATTTTGTAGCATAATTTTAAAACACATTTTAAATTGTCTTCAAAACTACAGCGATGTCTGTGGCAATAACATGTTTATGTTTTTAACAAACTTGTACTCAATATTCTCATGCCAAAATGTATAGATTTTTGTAACATTAATTCCTTTTAACCTTAGTATTCTAATAGTTTCAGTAAATAATATTTTTTTCAGATGTATTACCAACCAAATAAATGTAAGCAATGGTTAAATAGCGATTTAAAAAGCAAAGCGCGCAACAGGCCACCATTAAACCAAGAAAGTTAATAATCAACTTGGACCGAGCTTTATCGATCAGCGGGCTTCCTCCGGCAAACAAACAAACAAACAAAGTAACAAATCTACAGTCCGGATTCCGATTTGCATACGATATGCAAATGGGGCCCGAAAAGAAATGGCCAACTGAGGCCGAAAGTGAAATGTTTCCTGCAGCGCCAACGAAAGCAACAACGCCTTAATTGCCGCGGACTGCGCCAGGTCAGGAAGCCAGGAAGCCAGCAGGCTAGCCGGCAACGCCTCCTTAGCTCCACTTTCCACGCCACTCGCTCACCTGTTTGTGATGTGCAGGCCATTCCGGGTGTGCTGCGGCGACTGGGCGTTTCCATGTCCATTTGCAGATGGCGCTTCGTCAAAGAATCCCTCGAAGAGCACAAAATTATTGGCCTGCGGTATGGAACGCGTTAGACCGTAATGTTTGCCAAGAAAGGCCAGCAGCTTGTCCGAAGGTCGGTCCACCGAGCACTTGACCGGTGTCCACTGCTCCTCGCTCAGCATCGTCTGAAAGAGACGCTTTCCCAGGCCGGAGCGCTGACGGGACTCGTGGACATAAAAGTCCAGAATGGACGGTGCCTGCTGGACTTTCCGGGTCTGTCCGGTTTCATCAAAAAGATAGAGATCCTTTGTTCCGACTTTGAGGAGACCAACAACTGAACCACTGGAAAATGTTTGCAATAGGTTGTAATTAGGTTTCTTCATACGATAGTTTAGGTTTATATATTGAGCACAACTTACTTATGACCCGCCTCACTATCCGCCAGCAGATAGACGGTCTGGTTCTCGGACATCCTCAAGCGCTGTCCGGTGGTCACTGGCTTGCTAAGACCCTGCGACGTGGCCGAGAGCTGGCCCAGGCGATCAATGATCTCCGTCATCTTGGAGGTGGCGTCCCTGCACGCAAGTGGATGAGGGTATGTGGGTGAGTGGGTGATGTCGGAATTCGTGTGGGTGAGTGTGGAAAGCGTATCGGCTAGGCGAACCGATCCCGGGGGATGCCACTCCGCGTACAGTTTCAATACTCACAAACACTGACGCCGGTCGCCGCGGAAGGTGTGCGGCAGTAGGTTAGACGTAACCTTGATAATTGCTTGGGGAAAGAGGGGCCTGATATCGAACCGGAAGTCCACCATTATTAAGCTGCTGCTCCTCGGATATACAATGCGGGCCTGGAAATTCGAATTGAGAAATGCGAATTTAATGGAGCGTTGCGCAAACAATTTCGATTATCTGATTGATGCCGAGAGCTCAGGCATTCAAAGCCTTAGCTTTTGTTTTTTTTTCTCTTTTTTGTCTATTTTTCTGTGGGAATCACTGCACATGCAATGCGGAGCCAATCACTGTCGTTGCTCAGTCTACGCCTTCGGCAATGATTCAGCAGATGCACATTGCAAAACCCACACGTGTACGCTCAGAGAAATTATATTTAACTGTTGAGATCTATTTCCCTAATTGGCTATAAATTATTTGATTCTTTCATTTAATTCATAAATTGTTGGCAGTTTTATTCTTCAACTTGAGGGAATAAACAGAGCGTACAACAGACCGCTCTCTTTCAGTTAGGATATTAGTATTCAAAAATATTTCTGAGCAAATTAAATTAGCATATAAAAGGCTATAAAACTAGTATTCTAAAGCGATTAAAGTATTAAATCGTACATTTTTTTAATATACAAAAAAAAAGCTATTACATGTTCCAGAAAGTCCCTGGGCTTTCAGCATCAGTCGTAGTCAAAGAAAATGCAAAGAGTGCGTCTAAAATTCACAAGTACGAATTCAGTGATGTATGCATATTAACCGCTCAAAAGTTGAAAACCTGTACTAAAGGGGCTCGTCGGCAAACTACTAAAGCCTGCTGTGTTTCCCTTTGGATAACAAATCTGGACGTGCTGAGAACTAATAGTAATGTAGACCTGTTATGGATTAAACAACTTTAATATAGCAAAAACTACAGCTTCAAACTACTTGTAAAATTTATTTAAATCGAAATAAAATAATCCAGGTCCTTTTTTCGAGTGCACTTTATTTGGAGGAAAAAGCTTGACTCAATGCATGCATTCATTTTGCGTTTGTTGCCCTGCGACTCCCCGGCATTTGACCCAAATCACCGCATTAGACTCGGATTACAATCGAAACTGTTGCGTTCGGATAGGGGAATCCTTTTTGACGGATACAGGATATGCCTTCTGTTTTCGGGGGCGTGGCTGTCAGGACGACATGCCACCATAACACTGCTATTGTTGTTAATTTGCCAGAGAGAGCAACGAACTCAAAGAACTCGAACTCTGAGTCAAAAATAAAAAAGGCAACGATAAAAAAGGCTTTTGTAATTACATTTGAAGAGGCGGCGCCGGAGGACGGACTGTAAAACTTTTCCCATTGTTGCCGGTTTTGTCAGAGCAAAAGTTAAACAAATCTCCGTCTAAAGCAACAGTAAAGCAAATGACGTGTTTTCATTTGCTTTTTACATATCAACAACGTTTACAGATGCGGTCGAATGAATGAAATTTCATCAAGAGTTCTTAAAGAGAATACTCAAATGGGAATAATTAAAAATAGGATGAAATTTGATTCGAAATATTATAAATTAAAATTATATAGTTCTTTTCATTTAGAGAAAAAGGCTTGAATTTTAAATACACCCAAAATATAATCAAAAGGATTTTAAAAAAATGTCTGATAGTCTATTTACAATTAATTTTATCACTTATAATTAAGTAAAAAAGTTGAATTTTACCATTTATAATTCATTATTATTCAGCTAAGCTAAAAAAATGGTGTACCGAAAATAGTAGATTTAAGTGTATCTCGAATAAACACTAGACCCCTTTTAGGTAAACAAAAAAAAGGTCAAAACCATAAAAATAATCCCTGCATGTCAACATTTCAAAGCTGTCAAAACCAGAAAGTCAAGAATCAGTAACAGAGTACCTATATTGTCGACCGCGACTGTTAGCACATGCAGGCATGGCCCCCAGCGAAGCGGACATCTACCTTGGTGTTGTTGCTGTTATTGTTATGCTGCTTATTTTTCCAGTGCACAACCGTTGACGTTGCCATCCACAATCAGCCCACTTTGTAACTGTTTATGAACCAACAGCAAGCGATGCAAAACAAAAACACAAGACGACAAAATAACAAAATAAAAAAAAACAGTACAACAAAGAAAACCACGCACCGCAGAATGGGGGGCAGAGAGAGGCAAGAGCAAAACTGCATGCACTTCTTGGGTGCTCCCCTTTTCTGCTCTCCACTCGTAAATGTGTCAAGTGAGCTTGTGTCTCCCTCTCCCCACGTATATTTACTTCTCACGTATGAGTGAGTATGTGGAAGAGCGCGAGAGAGTTAATCAGCGAAATTAAAATCGCGTGCAGCCGTAAACAACACGGGTGATAGAAATGAAAGGGGATCGTCCATATTCCATTTAACGGTTAATCAGCCGAAACAAAAATAAAAAAGGTTCCTTGGAAACAACTGCTAAGAGAGTTGGAAAAACAAATCAATCGAGAATCGAGAGGTGCAGACTAATGAAAATATTGTCTAATATAGTCTGGCCTGGTGATGAAAATTAATACAGCAATTACGCGGCCTTCAGTCTGGTGCTATGCTATTAAGCCGTGCCTATCAAGTATCAACTATCAGCTGCCTGCTGGCACAAACAATCCCACAAAGTGTCGCGTCATTATGCAAGTTTTTTATATGGAAAGTGGGAGGCAAATAGTTGTGGGCGTGACCAGAGGGTGCTCATTTACCAGGCCCGGCAGCTGTCAACTGCCTCACTAAATTTCATGTTGGTATAAATGGAAATACAGTGGTAGTTCTACGGAAACCTCAATGGATTTGAATTAACCTACATAAATAAGGCCGCCGAAAATGTGCCAAAGAAGTTATTAATAGGTTGTCGTCAAAATTTGTCAAAAAGGTATGCTATTTAGAACTTCATAAAAAATATAGCATAAATCGAATTAAATCCTTTTATTAAAAAATCTTCTATTGGAATATATTTACCAAAGAATTATTTTCCTTAAATTGTAATGTATATTTGGAAAAAAGTATTTTTAAATTACCTAATATTCCCAAACCCAAATTTTTCTTTTTAGGTTTAAGTCCAAAATGTGTATAGTTCAAAGAATTTTCCTTAGAAAATAGGAAACCATTATCGCGCCGTGCACTTGATGGGCATAATAAATTAGCCAGCTTAGGTACTTTGCCATGCGTTTTGGATCAGGTGACGAGCCTACCTCTAGACTTTGTGTGTCCTCGGAAAATGTACAAAATGAAAACGGACTTTATGGGAAGTATATGCAGCAACAAGGTCAATCGATAAATGCAAACCCGAAAGGAACACTACACAACACCCAAAACCGAAACAGAAACCCCCAAGACTAGTTGCCAAGGCAAGGGAAAACTCAAACTGAAAACGACAGGTGCCGCAGCCGTTGACAGGCGGCGCTGAGGCTCAGGTAAAAGGTACCAAGTACAGGTGTGGTCGGTCTCGACCGCCATTTCCACTGTGATGGGCCTATCCGGCTTTTCGGTCGCTCAAGGCAACGACAATTAAAAATAATCAACTGTTTACGGCTTTTGTTTAGTGGAAGTCGTTGGCCGAGGCGCGCTTTAAATATGCATGAGAGGACGTGTTCTTGCATGCACATGCACGCACCGCTCCGCACGCAATGAATTGTTTATCGTTATCGATAACGCTGGCAATGAAATACTTTTGCGGTCTAGCCACTGCCTACTATTTTGTTGTTTTTCCCTGTTTACCACAAAACGAGCGATCGCGAACGGTCAAAACAACTTGTTATTCTACAACTGCAAAAAAATAACAACAATAAAAAAAATTGCCATAGCAACAATAAGAGACCGCAAAGTAGAATTGCATTTGTGGCTGCCATTGTTGTTCTTGTCGCTTGCATTGCACGCGCCTCAGTTTTTCCTTAGTATCTAATTTATGGAGAATAAAGAAAACAAACAACTTAAAAGGAAGAGAGAGAAAATTATAGAGAGCGGCGCTCAATTCATCAAAAGATTCTCGCTTTACGTTATAACGTAAGGCGATGCAACATCAGCATGAAATTGCATCAGAATCGCATCATGACAGTTTAAATTTAAAACCCCGAGTTTTAAAAATACCAATAGCTCACGACAGCACTAATCAGATTCGATTTCGGTTATTTTCCACATGAATGATTAATCAGTAATAATGCAAAAAAGAAAGTATTGAATATGAAGCAGGGGATCAACCAGACACAAAAAGTACGCTGCGGTACTCTACTGATAACAGGCATTCTAAATACAGCTTAAGGTCTATATAAATTTTGAAAGTAAGAGTATCAAATTTTGTCCAATAATTTTAATTTTATTTTTAATGTTTTTGACGTAAGACGTAAAATATGAGAATTGTTGAGATTTTAAAATTTTTAATTTATTTTCTAGCGGATATATGTACATACATAACATACGTGTATATATTTATATAAATTTGTAACTAGATCAATACGTTAATAAGATTCCTTCACATTCATTTCATTATAATACTCTGAAAAAAATCCATTATATTATAGGAAAAAAAAAATTTCTAAAAATTCCAGCTATAAGTGTTAACAAAATCGTATTATAGAAGCTTGACTATATTTCGAATTATACCAGACTGATTTCTAGTACCGGGGTCATACAAACGACACACTCGTTATTTTTTCGGCGATTCTGTTTTGGGGTAGTCTTCCGATGTCTGGCCACAAACACCCCTCCCGTAATTCCCCTGATAATCGGTCAGTGTTAAATGGTGCCACAAGTGATAAGGACGCTGCTGCTGGAAATTCCAGTTCCAGGCGGTTCTAGTGTCGCGGGTTTAATGACAGCTAAATCATAATTATTCTCATTGTTTATACATACGCTGCGTGATAAGCATTGTGGCATGAAGGCGGCATGTGCCGCCTGGGTGCAAAGGTTTACTTTCTCTTCTCAATTGAAGCTGATTAAGCCTGAATGAAGAGTAATTTGCGGATAAAAAGCATCAAGGTAGGTGAGTAGCACAGTCGGTGTGGCGCACCCTGCATCGATAAGAGGCATGAGAAAAAGTTGTAAATGTGCAGGCAGTCGGATATCTCGCTCCCGCACGCTTGTAATCAACCGATCACAGCTGGTCAGCGAGAGCAAAATAACCGTGAGAGAGAGAGGGAGAGAGAGAGAGACCGAATCAACTGCCTTTGTGTGCGTCGAACGTAGTTTTCTTAAAAGGGCGATCGAGTGTTTTCGAGGCACTTGTGAAAAGTTACTCAACGCGAGCAGTTCGACCGCTTAACTAAGTAGCTGGAGCTCACTTAGAAAACCCGTTGTCACTTATCAGAGACGAAAACAAAAACAAAAAACAGCTGAGCAGCAAGACGCGAAGCGCGTGTGCAAAAAGACGGCGAGAAAAAGCACAAGAGATACACACACCGAAAAAGAAGCGTTATTTCGGCAGCGGAAAATTTTGAGGTCCCCCCTGCCGAACACAAAGCGTGAAAGCTTTTACGTCAAACAAACAAAGGTCAAAGTCACCTCCTACGAAGCCACACAACGTGTTTGCCGGTTAAGATGAGCGGTTCTGTACTGAGCATGTCACGTCCTGCAGCCGCCGCCGCTGGCCATAATCTGCTTGCCAAGCAGATAAATTGCAATGGCAACGGCACCTCAAACGGCGGTGGAATGGCGGCCAAGACCACCGTGGCATCGGCCATAACACCGCCCAAACAGCCCCAACTGGCGGCCAAAGTCATCCAGCAGTCAAAGATCGTGTGCTTCGATGTGGACTCTACAGTGATTTGCGAGGAGGGCATCGACGAACTGGCCGAATTCTGCGGCAAAGGAAGCGAGGTGGCACGTGTAACGAAAGAGGCGATGGGCGGTGCCATGACCTTCCAGGATGCCCTCAAAATCAGGTTGAACATCATCCGACCGACGCAACAGCAAGTGAAGGACTTTATCGAGGAGCGCCCCAGCACACTGAGCAAAAATGTCAAGCGCTTCGTCTCACACCTCAAGGCGGAGGGCAAGCAGGTGTATTTGATCTCCGGTGGATTCGATTGCCTCATAGCTCCCGTGGCCACCGAACTGGGTATTCCTCTTAGCCGTGTCTATGCCAACAAGATGCTGTTCGATTATTTGGGCGCCTACGATAGCTTCGACATTACACAGCCCACGTCGCGCTCCGGCGGCAAGGCGGAGGCCATTGCCTTGATAAGGCAACAGCATCCGGAGGATTCGCTCATCACCATGATCGGCGATGGAGCCACCGATCTGGAGGCTGTGCCGCCGGCCAATTACTTTATTGGTTTCGGTGGGAATGTGGTGCGACCCGAGGTCTACAGAAGAGCTCAGTATTACGTAACGGACTTTGAACAGCTGATGGGCCAGTAATACACACACACATGCAGCATATACAAAACGTCGGGAGTGGGCGAATTTAGTATTTGAAATCAACGTGTTATAGCTCGTAGTGAAGTGCGTGTATGTACCTTAGTATGTAACTAAAATAACAATAAAAAGCGATAGTAAATTTATGGAAAACGTGAACAATGGCGAACAAAAAGTGGAAATCGCATGAGTCGGCGACTTTGCGAGAATACAGTTGTAGGAAATGTTATTAATAACAGCGCTGTTAACAGATACAGGGTGCACCCTGCGTTTTAAAAGCAATGTAACAATGTTCTGTTATAAAAAATAGCAACTGTTGAATAAACATGCCAATTAAAGTTATTTACATATATTTAGAATTAAAATTCCAGTTATGAACAAACTATTTGGTGATGAATAATACACCGTACAAAGTTATATATTTCGAATCTAAACAATTCCATAAATATTTATATGGCAAATAAAATGCAAATTTAAAGTAAAATGTAGTGTTTTTAAGGCGGATAAGAAGTTATTTATGGGAATGCTTTAGTTAAATTAATTAGTTAATGAGATTAATTAACTGTTTAAATTGAAACCAGGGCCAATTGAATTTTCTTCATTTATTTCTTTAATATATCAAATTATATACAATTTTAATTAAAATCTTTAAAAATAGAGCCACACGTAGGTATACCAATTAGGTTGAATATGTAAAGTTTTAAGCCCTGTAAACCAAATACCAATCATTTTTTAGGAGAGAAAAATAAAAGCAAGGCCAGTTTTTTTATTGATACATTCATACTTTAGAGTTTTAGAAAGGTATCTATTTTTTAAGCTATTAAGTTTAAACATAGACCGGCTTTACCGCTGACGTCTTTTCAAATCAGTGTACGCCTATTACGCCTCATAAACCCACAATTACACGCCCTTTCAAAGCAATTAGACCTTTTGAATAATGGTAAAAGTTGAACGGCTAGCGAGCAAACACAAAGGCGAGGAAAAGTATTCTCATACTCTTAGGGGTCATTGAAACCCAGAGAAAAGGTTTGGAAGATAAAAATAAACCGTAATGCCTTGCGGTAAATTATTTTTTAATTTATGTAAAACTAGAACAAAGATGACAGCACTTACTAATCACATAATATAGAAGTTTAAGCAGTAATTTCTTGGCTTAATCATAGATACGAAACCTCGATGAACTTGAAGAAATCATTAAAAATTCACCATTGACCAAATTCCAAACACAATAAAATATTTTATTGTTTCCGTCCGGTTGAACATAACCAGCTTCGTTTCCGATTGAAGAGCACAAACATTTAATTGGCCCAGCTGGTGTTGATTTCCTTTCGATTTTAGCACGAAGGTGCCACCAATTGGAGGCTCCAAAAGTCGTTTATACCAGATAGATGCCTTCTGCGGCAATTATCAATTGGAGTAAACAGTTGGCCAGCCACAAAAACAAAGCCAAGGCCGTGCGGCGTGGGTGCCATCGTCGGACGAACGTTTATAATCTATGAATGGAACCAGAGAGGGAGGGTACTGGTCGGGGGTACTGCTACCGCGAGGGTCAACGTCATCGTGTTTAATTGGCGGCGGGAAACGCTTTGAGCCAGCTTTTAGGTGGACCATATTAGGCGTGATCCGACTGCCGTTTAAACGGCACAGGGGCGTGAATTAAGGCCAGGTTGCAGTCGGACACAGAATAGAAAGAAGGCAGCCGCCGATGAGATCACCTGGCTAATGAGCGAGGCTCCATTATGGGATCTCTGCGCCCTCCCAATCCAAATGATGAGCTTGTGAGAGATACAGTGGAAATTCTATAAGGTAAACATATTTAAATAAGTTTAAAAGGAGACCAAACTTTCATTTTTAGGTTTTGTCTTAAAATTAGGAAGTTAGGTTTAAGGAATTTACATTTTAAAAGCTTGGAAACGCTTTAAGAATACCTTTCTCCAACTTCAGCCCTTTTTTAAATACCTAATAATAGTTCCACTGCAAATCTCACACTAATGACGCATTGATTGAGTCACGAAGCCATATCTTTATGGCCGCTGCTGTTTGTGTAATAAATCACACACTGGCGAAGACATAAATATGAATGTGTTTTACAACTATAAGTTCAGCGAACTTTACTTTAGACTTTTTTTAGTTCTACAGTGAAATTGTCATGCAAACTTTATAACTTAGTCGTTTCTAGTAACTATTCCCGTAGTCCCTTAGAAACCCATAAACAAACTTCTTACAGTGGTTTCTTGTATAAGTTCTACTGTAAATGCCATTTAAATGACGCATTGACTGGGGAACTGGCTTAAGCCTATTGGCACGGCTTGTTCTGTCTGAAGTTAATGTTTTTGAAACCTCTGACGACATGCAAATGAGAAAGTGAGTCACTCATAAACAATTTTTATTTCATAGAATTTTTATTCTATCCATGAGCCTTTTCCTTGCAGAATTTTTACTGTAGAAGACAAGCAAAGCACTGAAGCGGTCACGATTTTGAATTCATATCTCTATGGCCGCTGCTGTCAGCGTTGGTAATGACTTCAGAGCCCGTCGTCGCATGACGTAAAGATGTTTTCATACATAAGTATGTAAGTTTATATTATGTGCCCACTGGGCCGCACTTTATAAGCACGAATGCGAAAGCGGTGGGCAGCGGAATGGAAATGGCATAAACGTAAACACAGAAAGCCTGACGAACGCAGAGCACAGACTTACCGCAACAATAAGGTATCAAACGGCGGAGGGATTCCTGACTTGACTTGGTGAAAATCTGTCTCACGGATACAATGCGTTCGTTCCAGTTTCCACACAGTTTCCAGTGCCGCGCGACTCGGATGCACACTGCTCCTCCGGCTTTTCTCTCCGCTGCTTTCTGGCTGCACTTCGCTGACGGATGCTGCGCGTTGCGATGCGGGCGTATCTCGCTCTCTCACTCACACAAAACTCACACGAATATTGATTTTAGCTAGAAATATAGTTTCGTCCGGCAAAAACTTAGCTTGTTCGCTTCCTGTTTCCAAATTTCCGGATTTGTTTTGCTCTAACACATAATTTTACGGCTGGATGTATCTCTGTGTGTGTATGTATACGCGGCCGCTGTCGGGGGAAATAGACGGATTAAGTCACCGGATAGCCGTGACGGCGTGGATGTAGCACGAAAGTCGGTTAAAAACTGAGCGGCGGTTGCGGCAGCGAGCACAGATTTTCTTTATTTTGGGGGTTGGCCAAGTTTTGAAACGCGAAGCTTTGGCTTGCCACACACAGCGATGGCAAACTGTTGATTGCTCTGGCGGCGTTATCGACAGGTTAGTGGTGGCACGTCTTGTGCGTGGTTGTAACTATCGTAGGCTAAATTTTTATTTTGGAATGTATATTAAGATCATAATTACTATGCTTTATACAGAAATTTTTTTGTTTATAATATTTATAAGTAAACTGTTCACTCGTAAAAATATTTTATATTTAACTTAGTTGCATCACCGGGTCAATGTACCAATGTACTTTTTTCCCAAACAATAGTTAAGCCACTGTGCAGCTATCGATAGGCCCACCGTCTGTGGTCACACTTTTGAAAATTTGGTCACACCTTGAGTAATCCGAAATTACTAATAACAAAGAGGGCGCTTGGGGGAAAAAAGGATACCAGCGCGAGAGGACGCCCACTGCTGCCAAACTCACACAGGAACACAGCACAAATGCCGAAGAATGGCGATGCCGGCAACCGGAGCGGGTCCGGAGCCACTAACGATGGTTGCATCTATCCGGACGACGTCATAATGGGCGTGGGTGTTGCATTCAACGTGCGGTATACGGGCTGCGTGGAGGTGAAGACCTCGATGAAATCGCTGGACTTCGAGACGCGAACGCAGCTGGCACGGTGAGTAACCAACACGAATGTATGCACGACGAGATAATCATGTGTTTTGAACATCCCCAACGATATAGAGAGTGCATCAATCGGGTTTGCGAGGCTGCGGGCCTGAAGTCGGCGGGCAAGCGGAGGTTGTGCAGCTTCATATCGGACCGGCCCAGCATGCAACATGCCGGCACCAACATCATCATCAACGTGTCTAGCCGTGCCCTGTCGCTCTGCAATGTGGAGACCGGCGAGGTGATAGCCAATCACAATATGCCGCGTATTTCGTTCGCATCCGGCGGCGATAACGACACTTTGGACTTTCTGGCTTATATTGCAAAAAACGAGGACGAGTGGCGGGCCTGCTACGTGCTCGAGTGTGCGGGAGGTCAGAGCGAGGATCTGATCGTGACCATTGGCAAGGCTTTTGCATTGAGATTCAACGCTTTAAGCAGGCTTAACGATCCTGCCGCCGCCGTCGGCGACTGCAATATCAACCAGAGCTGCAAGGAGAACGTTAAGGAGTACTACAACGACTTGCCCAACAAGCTGCCACCGGATCTGCCGGAGCAACAGCAACAGCAGCAGCTTCCGCTGCATCCTCATGCGCCGCGTGTGGCGCAGCTGAATCTTAAGAAGCCACGCGATCGCCTCAGCAGCAATCTCATAGACCTCAACTCCCCGCCACCCGATCAGACGACCAATAAGCTGGCCCTTGGTCACTTCGACCCCCTCCAGCAGGCCCCAACCCCGCCGAACTCCACGGTTGCAACAGCAGCCATCTCAGTGCGCGATGTATTCGACGGACCGCAGTGTCCGCTGACGGCGGAAGTGTGGTTCCATGCGGCCATCTCAAGACCCATCGCCGAGCGCCTGCTGCTGCAGGATGGTGATTTTTTGGTACGCGAATCACAGGGAAAGCGCGGGCAGTATGTGCTAACAGGACTGGAGGGCAAGACGCCCAAGCATTTGCTGCTCATCGACCCGGAGGGTGTGGTTCGCACCAAGGATCGCATCTTTGACAGCATTAGCCATTTGATCAACTACCATTGGGCACACGCCCTGCCCATCATTTCGGAGGATTCCGAGCTGGTATTGCGCAATCCGGTACGCAGACCTCAAGCGGATCCCGCTTCATCCTAATTACAATGAGCGCCAAGCTCACAAAAGGGCACAATCACTCGTATACCTACACCAACCTTCATATACATAACATATATACTATCAGGGAGGCCAAAGGAGTCGCTGTGGGTTTAAAATCTCTCGAAATGCGATCCAAAAGTATGCTACAAAACGTTATGAAGCCAAAAATGAATCCTTGAATATTTCATTTCATACTTTTCGGAGCCTTTTTAAATAAGTTGCATAACGACTTCTGGGGCACCCGTGTCTATATACTTGTAATCTGTGTACACGCTTAGATTTACATATTATATTCTGCACTCTGTAGAGAATATCTTTTATACATATATATATATATCGGTCTGTATAGGAAACGAAACACCCATTTATTTATGGAATGAATATATTAAATACATATTTACATGTATGTATGTGCATTGTCTACCAGTATTTTCCATTCGAATGCGAATAAATAAAATAAATAACTTTAAATTGAGAGATTGGTGAATGTGTAAGGGGTAATGCAACCGAATGATAAATGAGATTCTTATTAGTTGAATTATGAAGTATAAAGTAGAAATTATTAAAAAGCAACATTATCCTCCTTAATTTCTGTTTCTTTAAATTTTTCTCATTTCTCTTAAAAATTGATCGTTTTTTTCCAATTTAAACACATATTTCCAATTGCACTCCACACAAAAAACTTGTTATTTATTGTGATTTCATGCAAATCCAGAACATCATCTAAGCGCTACGATAGAAAAACTTAGTTGCGACGACCAAAGTTGTTGGTGTTGGGCTGGGTGAGCTGCAGACCACGAATGTTGTGGAAATCCAGCAGCTTCAACATCTCCTTGGTATCAGCATCAACCTCGATGATGTCCTGCTCCAGAGCGGAGACGGCCGGGACGTAGTTGTCGCGACGCTCACGCTCCTCCTCCTGCAGCTTGATGGAGATGCCACGCACCTGGGAGTGACGCAGACGGCCCATCAAATGGGTGACATAGCTAGAAAAGAATTGTTCTTTCAGTTTCTTTTGTTTGTAATATTGGTAGTTAACTAATGAAAACATTTATAAAGTAATTTTTACACAACTCAAAGCCAGATTTATAACAATAAGAACAGAAATGTAGTACTTTTAAGTAAACTGGAAACGTTATTGACATTATTTTGGATAAAGTGAATCGTAACATAAGTTTAAGACTTTAAACCAATTTTTTTTGTTATTATATTCAGATAAATTCGGTTGTGATTACCAGGATTAAGTACATAAATCCATATATGGTCAACAAGTCTTGTAATTTTGTACTGATAAAATTTAAGAACTTTTGCTGTTTCCTATTCAAAACCAAAATAAACTCACCCGGCAATCTTGTTGCGCAGGGGCTTGGTGGGGATGATGGCCACCTCCTCGCAGATGCGCTTGTTGGTGTGGAAGTCCAACGTCAGGCGAGTGTAGTACTTCTCAATGATGACCTTAGCGGCCTTCTTCACCGTCTTGGTTCGCACGCGACCCTGTATTTGCGATAATTAAACAAATTAGATCACTGGTTAAGATTTAATTTGGCGGTCCTTTGGCCGCCTTCAACGGTTTCAATATCACTATTTTCACTCTTATGTTGTCATGCTGACATAAAACAATAATATTTTTGGGGTATTTCTTTAAAAGATTGCAAAGAATTTTCACATATTTTTTTGCTTTTAAACCGGCATTGATCCCTGCCCTGGGAATAATTTCCCAAAACCTTTACATTTTGTTTACGAAGTATTTGTATAGTAAACAAGTGTCTAGTTTCAGCAAAGTCGTTGTATCTGTAGGTTTTTATAAGAAACACAGCTGAGGTAGTCGCACATAAATAATTTTTTTCGGGCGTCACAATATCTCTTCACACGTGGGGTGTACTCATTTTGCAGTCGTTTTTCAGGTTATTTCTCCGTTTTCGGATAGATTTTTATACATTTCTCGTTGGAACCCACCATTCTGTAGCTTGATGAATATGTTTACACAGCTAAAATGAGAAAATTGCAATTATTTTAGGGCTAAAACGTGGAGAACAAAATTTTGTGCACATACCTCGCCGGAAACACGAAAAGGAAAAGGTGTGACCAGAGTGCGTTTTTAAATAATATGTCAAATAATCGATATATCGATATTTAGGGAAGGGAAAATATGTATCGTTACCTTTTTCAAGCCGAAAGTAAAATGTTTTTCTTATTTATTCCATTACCGCATAGAATGCAATGCCTGTCGTGAGTTGATTAGTCAACACATATTTTATATAGCTAATATAATAAATAGTTATCGATAATATATTAACGATAAAATAACAATCTGATAGTGGTCCGATAAAAATATGTTGTCGATTTATTTAAAATCTTTGACAACCCTACTTTCATGTTTCTGTGAATCAGCTGTTACTTAATAGTAATGCACAATATGACATCAAAAAGAACTAATAGTTTCTGTGACTGTAATACTTTTTTTGTACCATTTTGACACCATTTATTTATATTTAGTTTGATAAAGTGCCAAATTAAAAAACCGATAGCATTTCGATAACATAACATTATTGAATTGTTTCCGTTACGTCCAAATTTTCCACCACTGGTTACATGTTTTTGTTCTTGTAGTTGCACTGTGTTGTTATGAGCAACCGAGAAATCAATCAATAATGTCCAATTCCCATCGATTTGTGCCTCGGAAAGGATGCAAAAATCGGGCTCCGACGAGGCAGGTGCCGCTGGCCAGCCAGAGGAGCCACCACCACCCAGTCAAGCAGCAACAACGCAGAAATCGATTGAGGCAGGCGGCGGCAGTGGCGCCGAGTTTCAAATCAGTTTGAACGAGTTTCTGGAGTTTCTAAAGCTCTCCTGTCATGTCAACGATATGATAGCAAAGACAGACATGGAAAAGCCACCACACACCAGGGAGCCAGTGCCGCCGATGGAGGGTGGTGCTGGTGCCACAGCCAAGCGAAATTCCAAAAAAGACGACTTCGACTTTGATCTTTTGGCTGACTATCCTCTGGTCAACGCACTCCTGGGGCTGCGACGTCCGTCCCGCCGATCCAGCAGTCGTGCTACAGAGGACACTCGCTCCTCCGCTACTGTCGCCGCCGCCTCCCTGCTGCCGGAGTCGAAAAACAGCTTGTTGCGCTCCGGGCACAGCCATACCAGTTCGCGCTCCCGTCCGGAGTCAACGTATCGCGGACTGCACCCCAAGCTTGGCGAACAACTGGATTCGGTGATCAACGAGGGCATATTGGACTCCGTGCTGTCGTTCATTTGTCCTGTTCCCATGCCCCCGCCACTCCAGAGTGGAAAGAATAAGCCGAGCAAGCTGCCGGCACAGCAGCTCTTGCCGGGACCCACGCCCGTGACTACATCAACTGCTCCGATTCCGCCGGCTGCTCCTGGCGGCTCAAAGTCCGTGATGGATTTGGGCCATTCTCATGGAGGATTGCCAACAGCTACGACTTCTGCTCCTTGCCTGCACCAGGCTCAGGGCGCAGGCGGGGACTCGACGCACCAGGATCAGATGACCAACAGCATGGTGCGTGCCTTGGTCAAGGAACCGATACCCAAGCCGGGTGCCACGAATGCCGCCAGAAGGAAGTCCCTGCTGCTGGTGAAGGATAGCAAGCATGCCAGGCAGGAGAAAAAGGAGTGAGTAAATATATCTCTGAATCTATGATGGAACCCTAAACCGGGAATCTAAAGAGAATACATCTCCATATTTATATATATTTTACATTTTCCTATTCAACAGACCCGAGGTGGTGATCCACGTCTGCGACGAGGTGAAGAACACCTCTAGAGACTTCACCTGTCCGCAGCATTTGCTGGTAACCAAAATGGGTTACTTTGCCGACGTGACAGCTGGCCAGAGGCTGGAGGAGATGGACATATCCGTGCACTGTGACATTCTCATCTTCGACTGGCTAATGAAATGGATCAAGCACAGTGCGCAGAGCCAAGATCTGCCTGTGTCCGGCCAGAGCAGCGGTCCCCAGTTGGATGGCAATAATGTGGTGCCCATCTTGGTATCGGCCAGCTTCTTGCAGATGGAGCCGTTGCTGCTCGAGTGTCTGGCCTTCTGTCATGCCCATCTCAGCGAAGTGGTGCGCACCTCGACGAATCTGTCGTGCTTGAACGATGCCCTGGTGACTCGGCTGGCGGCCATGTTCACCAATCTGGAACTGGAGATGGTAAGGGACAAAAAGGAGCGGGTGACGCCTCGCCTGTGGACGAAGCTAATACAATCGCTCTGCGAACCGGATCCGGAGGCACTGCGTGGACATTTCTATAGCATGTCCGGCTTGTTCCGATGCTCGCGATGCTTTAACTGTGTGACCAACACGATGAAGTCCTACGTAAGCTGTGTGCCCAGCAACATTCGGCTTAACCGCTGGGGCCAGCTAATGAGCTACCATGTGCGCGACACCAACTGGGATCTCAACGCCTACATCGTGCAACTCTTTAAGGAGCTCAAGTCGTGGCGGAAGGTTTATTGGAAGCTATGGGGTCACTGCCATTATCTCTACTGTTGCACTTGCGAGGCCCACTTCCCGGTCTATCAGATGCACTGGTGTCGTTTCCATCCGGAGTCGCCGAACTTTCTGGGTCCTGTTGGCGCTGCCGGACCAGCTGGACGCTACTCCTGCTGCGGCCAACAGGCCTTTCGCTATGAAACCCTGCCGGGACCAAATGTTTGTATTAAATCTGGATTTTACTTATTTTATTCAGGTCTCAAACGCTTCTCTTAAATTTTTAAGGGCTGCCAGTTCAGGGAGCACAGTGTCCTTGTGGAGACCGATCGTGAACGCGCCATTTTGGCCATTGCTCAGTTGGTGGGTGAGAACTATGCCCTGTGTGAGCTGCCGCCGTTAAGGATCCAAGAGTTGGCAGCTGCCGGTGAGATCAGTCCCAGCTGGCAGGGCATCTCCCTGACGCCCCAGAGATGCCGCCAAGGCCTCCTACCGCAGCTCTGCATGGACAGTGTCCTAAAAAGAGGTAAGTGTTAGTCCAACCATGAGAGTTTAGCTTCTAATTTGCTTCGAAACTCTGTTCCTAAGTGACCAATCACCGGGTGAGCCGTCGAATGAGGGGATCGCGCTATCAATTGGACACTAGCACGGACTCTGAGACAACTTCCACCAGCGAGGAGGATGCCCGATGCCAGCGCCCACGAATGCGCAATGTACTCGATGACGATGAGGATTACAGCTCGAGCAGCGATGGCTGCGAGTCGGAGCATCGAGCGCCGCCGCCGCGGAAGACGCGTGGCAAAAAGTCACGCAAGCGGTAAGATTGGGAAATTAAAAACCAAACATCACTTATATATCCTACGCTATCGCCCTTACCCTAGTCCCACCGATGTATCGGGTCGCTTTTGGTCCGGCGAGCTCTCGGCCCGCAGCAATCAGGATCATCAGCGCGACTTCGAGGAGAAGATCATGAAACAGGTGGCCAGCTATGTGACCAAAAAGACCGGCACCGATCAGTGTTTGGTGCAGAATGCCCAGCCGCTGGGCGGCGTCTATGTGCGCCTCGAGTCCGAGTGGAAGGAGATGCTCAAACAGCGCCACAATAGCCATCACAACATTGGCGGCGCCAGTTCCCTTGCCGGCATGGGCTCAATGCCCCAAAACAGCAGCACCTGCCTGGGTCCATCGGCCATCACAGCGGGTGGATCTACCGTTTCGGTCATGTCCAAGCAAAAGCACAAGTAGAAATTTATGTAGACCAAATGTTTAGTCGAATTTTTAGCAAAAATCATTAATAACATGAAATATACAACATTAAAATGTCTAGAAAATTATATAAAATATATTTCAATTATAAAAGTAGCAAAATATTACAAATTAAATATACTACCATCTTAAAAACAAAATAAAATTTTCTTTTTTTGTCGTCCAAGTAAAGAAAAAACCGTTAAAATTCTAGATCATGCTCAGGCAACTGAAAAAATCGATAATTTTAGATATTTGAAATTTTGATTTATCAAACAATCTTTTATTGAACGATATATACTTTTCAATATAGATCCCAAACCAATTTGTCCGAAAACTAAATTAGTTTATTTTCCTAAAATTGATCTTACATAAAATTTACTTTTTTTGTTAAAGGTAATTATTGTATTATAATACATTTAATAAGGGTGTAGGGCTATAAATTCCATACAAGCCGCGTTGTAATGTTCCTTGTCCCGCGAATAAATGTAAATTCTTTTCTTAATATTTGTTTATATATTTATTTATTAACTTAACGCAATTTACAAAGACTTCAATTTGTTTGTTAGACACTTCACACATTTTCACAATTAATTTGTTTGCTTTAATAATTTTTGTTTTGTGGCATAAATAAAAATTTTGTAGAGAATAATAAATGTACCATCGTTTAAAAGGATGGAGCAGCTCGTTGCAAGTAAATGCGACTGAAACGGAACCCCTGGGTCCAATTGCAAGGCGCATGTTTGGCGTAGAAGCGCGTTCGCCTTAGGCTCTACCTCTGGCAAAGTGCGGGCAATGGAAGAAAAAAAAATAATAAAATAAGGAACAAAAACGAAAATTACAACAGCCAAATGCAATTTCCTAAACCAAAACAACAATTTACAATTATGATTTTGTTTTCGGGACCTGGTGTTATGAAGAGCGTTATGTTCCTTACGGGGGGGGAGGGGACTTAGCCTTACTCTTACACTACCGCGTGTTAGGCATTTAGCAAAAATTTTAATGACAAAGATTTAGCTGCTGATTGTAGTGATTGCTTGTTGCTGTAACTGTCGCCGTCGCCGCCGCCATCGCTGCCGCCTGCCGCCGGATGTACTAGAATTTAGTGCGGTTTGCCAATCTGAAGGGTTGTCGTCGTTGAAGTTACTGGTGTTGATGATGGTACTGGTGCTAGGTGAGGCCGGAAGCAAGCAAGCTAACTGAACAGGCACTCTGTTGCTTTTTCCAGATTCCAGTTCTCTTTTGAAAGGACAGCACGCGCGTCGTGCTCATCGATGCCCATGTCCTTGAGTCGTTGAATCTTTGAATCACAATCGGGAAAGGTGTGCGGACCGCCTGCATATGCGTTCGTCCAATGCTTGGCGGTCAATAGGAAAAGATCATACTTGTCCTTGAACTGATATGCCACCACAGCATCCTGCGGATCGTCGGGCTCGGCGGCAGCCAATAGTGCCTGCAGGGACAAGAGCACCGTGCGCAATGTCATCGCTGCGGCCCAATTGTCCTTGAGAATGTCCAGGCAAATGGCGCCCGTGACCGATGAAATATTCGGATGCCAGATGCGTGTTATGAAGCGGACCTGTTAAGTTAAAGAATTTTAGTTATTATATGAAGAATGTAAATCAAATTAAATTAATTTAAAAGTATTTAATGTTGTCTTTTGTGAGGCAAAATATCTTGCAGCATGCTTTTAGAGTTCTCTCCAATTGATCTCAAGTAAGTAACTAAGTTTAACTGGAAACGGATTCAAAAGATTTCTGATTAAGCTTATCAGTATTTCAAAAACGCATAATAAAGATAAGATTTTAACTAACAATCACACTAACAAAACTGTTTTAAAGGATATCAACTTTTGACCTTCGTACGAGATTTATTTTATCTGAGTTTTGAATCCGGGGTTTTACTTCGACATTTTTAACAAGTTTGCTCAAGATTCACTATTACAAAACTTGTATAAGCTGATTAGGTCTTGAGACAAATTTTAAAATAATACTTTAAGCATTGCCACATATTGGGCCTATTCAGTTTTTAAAAGATATTATATATTAGAAACTCTAGTTAAAACAGAGTTGTCGCGACTCTACCAATTTCTTTTCCTGTCCTAGGCTTGTCAATGTCTGGAATGCTGCATTTCCCCCAAGATGTAAAAAAGCTATATGCAATCTTAATGGAAACTAGGCGTTAGTTTGCCCTGAAGGTAACTAGACATACCGCTTAAGAATTCGCATTTTTAAAGCGATTCCAGGCCATGTCCAGCCCATAAGCTTCAAGATTTAATAACTCACCTTTGGCGGATTGAAGGGATATGTCTCGGGCACTTTGATCTCTAAGATAAACTTTCCACCCTCGTAGGGTGTGTCCGGCGGACCGGCAATCTCGCCGCGCAGCTCCGTCCAACTGTCATTAACCAGTTCGATTTTGATGGAACACTGGACGATCTGTCAACGGGGAAAACGAGGAAATAATTAAAAACAGTTGTACATACAAGTCACAGTTCACACGACCACGACAAAAAGCTCGGATCGAGAAGCGCGCCAAAAATGGATGCAAAGTCCGTGGACCCCGAGACAGCAGCTGCTGGCGATGTTTGCGGTGCGGGTAAGTCTGGGAAGGGGGGTGCGGGCTGGCGCTGTGTACGGTGTCCTCCAAACACTCACCTCCTCGCTGCGCATCACCTCCTTGAACTCCCGCTTGATTCGCGACACTGCCATATTCGCCATGATGCTTCTGTTGGTCTTTTCGCGTTTATGTGTCTCCTATTCTATTCTCTGCCGTTCTCCTTTCGCTCCGCCGTTCTCGGTTCTCCCTTTCTCCCACTTCTGTTCTTGGTTCTCCTCTCTGCCTGCCACTCTTCACTCCGCCGCCAGTGTTTTTGTTGTTGCCCCGTGCGCTGTTGTTGTTGTGGTGTGCAATATCGCGAATTTTGTGTGGTTTACGTTGCGTAAATTACGCCCGGCTATTGGCCTCCAAGGTCGAATCCTCCGCTGGCGATCGGTTCGGGGTTTTCGGATCGAATCAACGAACTCGATCAGAACACAAAATAAATACAAAAGCGAAGCGCCTCAATATTCCTAGGTTTATTTGCTTTTATTATTTAAGCTAGAGCTGTAAAAACAACGATGTCACTATCGATATTTAAAAAAGCGATACATCGATGTTGTCAAAGCCCAAGTCGATAGGTTGTCGAGGTCTCCAACTTGTGGTTATCAGTAGTGTCATTTATATCGATACCGATATCGATGCCCGCCAGCTCAAACCATATGCGACGAATATATTTTCATATTTATATTTAAATTTTTGTTATTTCTGTTCACAATTTATTAAACAATTAAGTACATTAACAAGAATACAAAATAATCTTAAATTTTCATTGAATCGAATCGCATTGAATTTCGCGTTTCATTCACAAAAAAAACATTCGAAAAAACAGCCTTTGGAGTTTCTGACTTCAGTTCAGACAAATATACAAAAAAAAACTTTAGCAACTATAAATATCCCTGCATAACCCATTAAATGGCATTGCAACTGCATTTACATAGGCTTCTAACACAGCATTGAGCACAGGCAAGCGCACCATCTGTTGCGTTTTCATAAAACATAAAATCAATGAGAAATGTGGCGCCTAGTAAAATCGCCTTAAGGCGCACATCTAAGTCCAGGGGAAAGCTAATGCCAAAATTATCAGCTTTCGTATAGGCTTCACGCACCAATCCCGACCACTGCTTGCTGATTTTTCCAACATTTTCGCCGGTTAAAGACACAACCTTGAAAAAATTAGTAATTCATAATTATTAGAATAATTATAACATAGAGATATTTACTTGAAACTCGATATTTCCGCAAATTGAGCAAGTCCAGAAGGGTCCTTCTATGCGCAGGGCAAGCTCTCCGTTGTGGTCAAGGATGCGGAACGATGGCTTGCAGATTGTGTACTCCTCCTTAATGCTGCCAATCACATTGCCCTGCGGATCAGAGATCTCGATCATGTCCAGGCAGCAGCAGAAAAGGCAGCAGGAGCAGGCTGCGGGTCGTCGCAATTGAAGCACCTCTTCTTTGCTGTGGGCCTCGTACACTTTCATGTCGAAGGGTCGATCGGCTCCGCAACAGTTGCGGGTGCAGCAACTGGTGTTCTCCACCGCGAAAAAAACCTTCTGACCGAGTGCATTTTTCACAGAGTATCTGTTGTTGCCCTCTAGTCCGGTGAAGGCCTCTATCAGCTCCACTTTCTGCTTAACTAGCAGCTGGTCTACGGCCGTTAGGTACTCCAATCCCCGCGGACAGTTCGGTATTCCAGTGGGTATACTCTTCCAGTCCCCCTCGATACCGCACATTGAGGTTCCGGAACCCATTCCGGGTTGGGTGATAATCGGTAGCTGCGGCGGAACCGGGCAATACCCAAGGCATGGTTGTGCCATTAAAGGATTTGCGACTCCATGTATCCTGGGCTGTGGTACTTGAACTACTTGAGGGGATTGTCCAGCTACAGCTGCTTTCAGAGGAACTAAATTTATCCCCAAAGGAAACTTACCCATCGCAGAGTGGGCGGGATTCATAGTCGCACTTTGAGCTGATAATGATTAATATTTAAAATTAGTTATAGCTTTATAAATGTACACAAAGGGAGTGAATATAAATTGCGATCCGCAAAAAATTTTACGTAGTACTCTACATTTTTCCAGGTGAAATTGACAATTTGATAATACCTTCTGACATTCCAAATACAATTTGAATAAGTTAGAAGACCCCTCTAAGAACTTTAAAATAGAATAACAATGAAGCTGTAGATGTTGATGGCCTAAAAACCGAGTCAAATCATTCATATCAGTTCGAACTTGTTTCAAAACGAGAGCAATAGAACCCATAAACCACCGCTATCTCAGCCGTAGCTTTTCATTGGCGCAGAGCTAAGGTTATTTTCCACTGCGTCTGTGATCTTGAACACAGAATCCAAGCTATTTTTGACCTCAGTAATATGGTTCTATTACGCGCTCACCTGCCTTGTCTGCGGTCGGAAATTCGAAACTCGTTTCGTAATCCAAAAACAGAAAAAAACAAAAAGTTTATTTCTTTTTAGGCGTGTTTTTTAGGCCTCTCTTGGCAACAGCAGTCCACCAAATAATAGAAAACCATTAATTATGCGGCATTCCCGATCTCGTGTTTATAATGGGCAATGACGGTATGTAGGGTATATCCGGGGGTTTAACTAGCAGAGCGAACTTTTAAGCATCCGGATTTTTAATTCCCCTGCAACTTCTTTTCCTTTTTTTAAGATTAAGTTGCATTAAAACTCCATGAATTATATATTTTACCAATAAAAAATAAAATAAAATACAATACAAATAAATGCACTACGTCCATAGATCTCAATATTTTCATTGTAAATATTAATATTAAATATTAAATCCGGAACAATATAAATTACAGGGCACTTCCTAGTCCTTATTATCATATCCCCAAACCCATTCTCTTTTAGTGTCCAAATTCACGTTTGTACAGCATAAATGGCGATCGGCAAAAAAAACGTGTCTGCAAAAGCGTGTGGAAGTTTCGAAGCCAACGCAGCAACAATTTTCGGAAAAGTAAACCCAGCAAACAGTTGAAGCTGAAATGAGAGCAAAACGCTTAAACAAATATTAGGTTCTCTTATGTTTATTGGGCACACGTGTTTTGGTCCCCTTTTGCGGCACTCTTTCGCCCCCAGCACGAGTGACCGAAACAAAGAACAAAACGCTCGCGCTGCTCTCAAGCTCTTATTTCTCTTCGTTCTATCAGATGCCGCTCTCCCATCGCTCTCTTTCCCAAGCTTACTTCACAACTTCACGGACGGGCTGATTCATTCAGCTTTTGCATTTTCGGACTAGCGGCTGCATATGTAGCAATACAACCGTCACTGTTTTAATCAAAAACGTGTTCAAAGTGCTTTCCTTAGTTGTTAAACATTTAACTAAAATTGCGACACAGTTCTACTGCACATGTTTCAAGTAAGTAGGAGTGTGTGTGTAAGTGTTTTTGTGTGACTGGCTTTGTTTTTGCCGCGTTCGCATGCGGCACGTGGTTTCGCGTCACTCCCCCTCTTCCGTCTCCCTCAGCCACGCTTTCATTATTTTTATATGCAACGCCATTTGCGTCAGTTTTTAGGGATAAAACACGGAGAAGATCACGTCAGCATTTATGTAGCTTAAGTTCATTTATATTTAGACTAGAAAAACAATTTAACAAATCGCAGTGCTTTGGCATTTCTCCGGTGTTTTTCTGCCGTGGCTTTTTATTTTGTATTTTTGCCCACGTACAGCATCCCAAGGTACAGTTGAACAAGTACAAAACAAAAACAAAGCAACGCCGGCAAGAAAAAAATAAACAAGACGAGCCTCCATCTGATGAAAAGTACAGTTCTTTCTACGCATTTTGAAAAGAAAATATCTTTAAAGATCAACGCTAATTGGTCTATTTTTAAACCTTGAAGGGCAACAATTGAATTTAAACATTCAAATAAAAGTCCATCGAAAGGCAAACATGCACAGAACAAATTGCATTATTGTCGATCTTGAAATTATAAAAATAAAATTAAAAGTTATACGAATAATTTTACGAATCTAGGGTAAATCGTGTAAATATCCCCATTGAAACCTGGCTACACAGAAAAAAATTTACACATAATTTAAACTTAAATTTAAATTGTATTTATTATCTTGAATAATAATGGGATAAAGCACCATACAGATGTTTACACTACAGATTTATTTTCTTTAATAAACGTAGATCTTTTTTGTGCATTTTTTATATCTCAGAATTTTTCCTTTGTGGTGTATTTATTGGGTAAAAAAACAAAAACAAAAAACAATCAATGATGCAAATGACGAATGCAAATTATCGGTACACGTACACTCGCATTGAAAAGAACAGCTGATTGAGAGAGAAAGAGAAGGCACTGTTGCTGAGGCATCCCGAAAGCTTTTCCTTTGGCAGCCGAACTGCGCATCATCCTGCTCACCTATCTCTCTCGCTCGCTCGCTCTCTCTCTTTCCTCTCGAGGCAGAGTACCAGTATGTGTGCCGACAGTGCGTATGTGTGATGGACGCATACGCCATGTTGTACGGCGCTCAGTTCCATTCGCTCGCTCAATTTCGCCAGATGCGGCGCTCTGCTAAATCCGCTAATCAGCTAAAATTGTTGCTAAAAACAGTGCACTTTTTTAGTCCACAGTCAAACAAAACAGCTGTGAGGAAGTGTATTGTTCGAACGCTGCTTTTTGAGTCGCAAAAAAGAAACGATCTCGGGCTTGAGTCTTTATAAATAATGCCCGATAAGAAATGCTCCGAAAACTCCGAGCAGAATGGTGCGTACATGTGTCCTTCAAATCCTTTATATTTTCTTTTTTTGAGTCCGTCTGTGTGTGTGTGTTTTCATGGTCAACTTGGGAAATCTGTAGGAACAGCTGTTTGCGAAGCGGAAAAAAGCTTTCTTTTAGCGCGCGCCTGTTGGCATGCCAGCATATTTTTTATGCTCAAAAGAAGTCAAATATGATAAAAATTTCCTTTTATTCCATTCTATTAAACCTTACAAGTATAATGTAAATTTGTAGTATTTTGTAAGGATTAACATTTTGAACCATACCCTTAATACATTTTAAAATGATTCCAAATTTACAGAAAAAGCCGTTATTTTTATGCTTTTGATCCTCTTAATTCTTATTCCTAATGAACCCTTCATTTTAATTTCCAAAACAGCCTGAAGGCCTTCGTTGCTCTGGCTATTTCTCTTTGTATCTCAAAATTAATTTTAAGGTACAATTAATTAAATAAATAAAAATAAATTTCCAAAATTATATCTAAATTTAATCTACTTTAACACAATTTGTCGTTTTTATACTTTAATAAGACCTAAACTAAACACTTTTTAGTGAGTTTTAAACATTTAAAATGCATACATATGTACATATAAACATGTTTGATGCCTATCGAACCGATTGAAAAACACTAATCGACATCGATAACTTTTCCAGTTCTATAGAGAATGGAAGAGAGCGAGAAGACGCCGAAAATCACATGGTCATGGGGGTGGCTTTGGGAAAGAGAGAGTGCAGAAAAAGGGACTCACACTCACACATACTAACCCAGCGCGAAGCTTTTCCTCTGCCGACGCAGGCGTTGCTATGAATGAATGCCGAAGACGGCAAAGAGCTCGCAAAAGAGCTGTAAGAGAGCTGCGGCCCGTACAACTGAGCTCTCTCTCTCCGGCGCCCATCACACCGATAAGGCGACGACGTCGCTGCCGCGTTTTGCGCAAAAAAATTTATAATAAAAACTTCTACTCGTAGATTGTGTGATGCCAGTTCGCTCTGCTAATCCGATACGCGCTAGAAGTTTGATCCGAGACAATTTGGAGAAACAGGCTGGTTGTCTAAATTTAATTCACTCCAGAATGCCGAACATCAAAGTGTTTTCGGGCACCTCGCATCCGGATCTCGCCCAGCGGATTGTCGATCGCCTGGGAATCGATCTCGGCAAGGTGGTAACCAAGAAGTTTAGCAATTTGGAGACCTGGTAAGTACTGTGGAAAATCACAGAAAAACAAAACAGAATAAACTAAAGCCAAAAAAGAACATCAACAAGTGTTACAAGTGAAAAATGCCTCGTGTGAGTGGAAAGTTTCGAAAACATCTAATTTTTGGAGCAAAAAACATGTGCCAAAGGTCCTTGACATTCGCTGAAGGTTGTGCTTCTCGGTGTTGTGGTATCCCCCATTGGGCGCGCCAAGTGTGAATCAATTTCAAATTTAAGTAAAAGGGAAACCAAGTGATTTTCCCAAAAAATTGTGGTTGCCGTTTTGCTTGATTTCTTTTTATTTTTATTGATTTAACAAGTGGACTGTACACCGTCTTGTCGTTTTCGCTGTTGCCGTGTGTGTGTATGTGTGGGTTTCAGCTGCTGGTATATGTGTGTCTCTCATACACCGCAGGCAAACACACACACCAAGCTCTGGCAACATTGCCAATGTCGCGTGCAATTTTCGACAAATTTAAATAAAAAAGTAAATGTAAAAGGGAAGCGACAAATAGGGAAAAAAAAAACCTAAATTATTTTCATTTTATATTTTTAATTAAATTAGCAGCTGTGTATGAAGCAATTGTGCTGGTGTGTGTATGTCTAGACTTGCGGCTTGCACGCTTTTTGCTTCCCTCTCTCTTTCGCTATCTCTCTCGCCCTTACACGCACACATTGGCGCAAGCTTCGCCAGTCAGCTGCTGATGCAACAACAACAACAAATAATAAATAAAGGCCCTCTCTTTTTCCAGTTTTCTACCTTATCTTTTAGGCTAGTATTTTTTTTAATCAAACAAAAGCCACATTAGCAAACAATTAGAATCGAGAAAATGGTAAAGAAATGAGTCGAACGAAGAAAACCGAAATGAAAATAGAGGTTATAATACGCGCTAAGCTTTTTGACATGATACGCGCTGCGCCGGTGTGAGTGTATGTTTTTGTTATGCTCGCACGAACACCAAGGTACGGAACACCGGAAAGAACAAGAGGCTTTGGCATAGGTGGCTGATAGAGATTTAAGGTACCCTGTATATTTTCTCATAATTTTGTGTGGGGAGTAAATACAATTGAGGATGATTGATAGATTTGATAGAAAATAATATTCCACTTCTACTTCTACTGAAATAGCACGATTTATATAATCCTTAATAAGTAACCTATAAAGCTGTGAGTTTTCTATGTTCAAGGCAGCACAACTACCCTATTACAGGGTGTTAAGTGTCTGCGAGTAGAGAACCACAACACGACTCTGTCACGTTTTTCGTTTGCTGACTGAGAGTGGGCAAACTCTCTTTTGGGGAGAACAGCATCAAGTCAAGAGTCGGCAGGCGTGCTACGCTGACTACGACTGCGACGCCCCCGCAGATATTGTTGTGTATGGGTGGGTGCTCTCTTCAGATACTGTTCTCTCACTCTGTTGCTCTTGCCAAACGTCAGACCCCCACGTGTGCATAGTGGTTGTTGCTTCTCTATTTTTGTTGTTGCTGGAATTGTGCTGTTCGCACTTGTCGGCTTTGTTTTTGTTGTCTCTCTGGCTTTTTCTGGCATTCTCTCGAAAACATCGTATTGACAGTTAACTCAGTGCGCTCTTTCTGCTCCAATTTGGTGTAGGTGTTGTTGTTACGGTTGTTATTGTTGTTTTTTTTTTATTGCTGGTGTAACGGTTCAACCTTTTGCTTTTATTTCCCCCCACTTTGTCTTGATTGCATTCGTTGATAATAGCATCGCGACGCCGATGATGATATTGTTGCTGTTGTTCTTATTGCCCATTTTGCGTCTAGGGCTAGAGATCAAGTTCTAAAGTCGTCGAGATTATTAGTGAATTGAAGGGCGAGATGATGACATCATGAAATTTAAACGAATAAATGCTGCCTGATATTAAGACTGACACCAAAATTTGTTTTTGCACTGGAATGATAATGGAAGATAAGAGCATAACAAAGGGGAGAGAATGAGAGAACCCAATTGAAGAAAATTATAGTATACATTATTTGGGTCAAACGTGAGGGTCTTGAGTTAAATATTTAAATTTTTTATTATTTAATTTTCTTATTTTTTATATTTTTTTGTAGTAAGATTTTCATATATTTTTAATGACACTAAATACATAGCAATATTTAATTATCTATTAAACCAGGCATTAATCAATTAGTCAATAAATTTCAATTCAAATTTTGACTATCCAACTTCTCACGTGATCCAATTAGTATAGAGGTCATAAAAAGGTGTATCAACCCCTAAGAAAAGCCACAAAATGACCTTTTGGCCAAGGTCCAATTCGAAATTCAATGCCAATGTGGCATCATAATTTCAATAAGCCCAAAGTGGTTTTCCAATTCGAAGGTTTTTCCACACGCAATTCTAAACTGTTTTCCCCCCACTCCCCCCACTATTCACAAATGTCAATTACAAAGCAATTTTTCCTTTGCGCGCGACTCGACTCTAAAGTTTGATCGATAAGGAATTTGCGTGTTTGTCTTGTGAGGTCGTTGGGTATCAGCGAGTTTCGGGAGTGATAAGGAGGCATAAATCAACAAGAAACCAGGCGAAACCAAGCGAAAGCGATTTAGATTCCGCCAGACTGAGATAAGCCTAGTGGGGGAGACAGAAAGACAGAAAGAGGCGTTTGGCAACAGCCTTTTGTTTTTATATTTCCACTATTTTAATTGCTTTCAAATCCCTACAATGTAGTTTTACTGATATGAATATCAGTTTAAAGTGTGTACTGGTCGAAGTATAAAGCTTAAATGTAGCATATTGTGCTTTTCTTGGGGAAATTGTGTCTGAATTTTATTTTAGATTCAGAATAAGGTTTATAATCCATTTATATAGAACCCAAAAATAGTGTACTCAATTTTATGATTTGAGATTAGAGAAATATAGAGGGAATTGTGAGTTTTAATATTCATTGCATACTTTTAAACACATTTTTATGTTATTTTAAATCTTTAAAAATTTCTCAGTTCTGAATAAAGACAATAATGATATATAAATCATAACTTTTCCTTCGTAATCTAAAAGCAAATGTATAACATGCAACTAACAAGATTTAGAACTAATGTTTAATCTCTTTCGATTAACCCAGACATAACTGCTTTTTATATTATTCAAGTCGTAGTATTCCACAATCATAACCGAAGTATAAAAGAGTAAAAAGAATGTTCTGATCAAACACCTATGGAAAAAAGACAAACAAAACACACTCAAAAAAGTGTGAAACTGGTGATTTCAATTAGAGAAGTTCGACTGTATTTTTTGTAGTTTACATTATCACATGAGCAGACAGAACTCAGACCGAGATAAAAATACGTAAAAAAGAAACAATAGAAAACGAAATGAATTTCAGCACAGAAATTCTATTTGACGGTCGGCCAAAGAAACAGCTGCTGATCTGGTGCCGTGCTTTTCCCGGCGTGCTTTTTGTTGTTAGTCAGTTGCCAGCAGTGGCTGCTGGTGGATTCTGGACCACTGCCAACTGTCGCAAGTCTGCCGTACACGCCCCACACTACCTATGTAGTATGTATGTCCATTTTCCCTGCCGCCCAGCCTTTCTCTTTTGCAATTCCCCCAAAAATATTTCCCGGCACTCTAACAATGTCATGGCGGCGGTGAACGGTGAAAGTGTTTCTCTGCAGCCCCGGCAATCTGTTAAGAAATTTGCGAATTTAACGGCAAAATGCATCCGGCCAAGGCTGATGAAATCGCTGCATTTAGCAGCCGGCCACTGAGACATCTCCTGACCACCACATGGACCTTAGATAAGAAATGAGCCATTGAGGAATTGCTATCCATCAAAAACTTGGAACAAAAAGATCTAATTTTAGAGCAAGATAGGATCAATAATCGTGCACTATAAATTTTTGTTTTTTTTTAATAATGATGTTAAGAAATATATAATTCTAATATCTAATTTCCTCACCCTACCTTACCTAATACGGGAAATATAAACAAAGAAATTACTCTATTTAAGAAAATTATATTCCCTAAAGAAGCTCTAATAATAAACACTTACAAATAAAATAGGCATAATATGAAAAAGAAATTATACATTTAAATTCAAAAGTTTGGTAGCCCAGAATATAATTTAAATGTTTTACTTTGTTTTGGATACGTCAGTTGGGTCATATTTCTAAACCATTCTCAAATCAAACGTCACTTAACCTTTGTTTAAGCTCATTCATTTCTTTCTGTGTATCCCTGACCAAACTCTAGATAAGAAATATGCCTACCTAAAAAAACCTGACCAATCAATAAGGCGGTCAACAGAATTTGGCATTTTATTTGTATTTATTGTATTTTTTCTTTTTTCATTTTGATAAGCGTGTGCAGAATTAGGTTATACTATAGCCATACTACAGAAACGTGTCACGCGATTGGGAACAGGCGTCAAAAGGCATTACCTCCATGAATTTGTTTGTGACAGAGATAACTCCGGAATATTGGACAAATTAATTACTGGGCATGATCTGTGTGGGCCACACAGGTCGCTCGTTCAATCGATAGTCGTGGAGGGTTGATGGCTGATGGTCGTGGCATGTAATTGAATTAACCTTCATCGGTGGAAAAACAAACGTCAATATAACCATGAGAACGAAAATAACAAAAAATAAGTGAAAACAGAAGTTGTTCTTTGGGCATTTATTCTGTTTTTTCTTATTGAGGAAAATTGCTTGCTTTATGGAATTAATTTTTTTAAAAGCTTTTGCTGCAGATTTTTATTGGGTCAATTTTCTCTGATAAGCCTAAAGGCTAGGTGTACTTCTACCAAGAATATCAATACATATGTATGTAAAAACTCTTCCTATAAATGCTTCATGCTCAATATATTAAATCTCAACCCACTTATTATTTTTGCAACACTCATTTCTCAATATTTATATGAAAAACAAAGCTCACACTTCTCAGGTTCTGTATATGGAAAATTTTCCTGTAAATTTCCATCTTTAATATGCTGATTAAACGAGCTATTTCACGTCTCCATCTCAAGGGTATCAAATACCACAGATTCGAGCTCCCAACCAGAGCCGAAACCAAAACAAAATAAAATGTAAACAAAATAATAACCGAAGCAGCGCGTTCGCAACGTCGGCGTCAGTTGTCAGTGCAAATATAGCGCATACGCCATGTGGGCCATGTGTGTATATGTGCTGGAGAATTAGCAAAGCTTTGATTAGATTGCGTTGCCTTGCAGTTTCCTTTGGGCGTCGTCGTCGTCAAAGGTCAACAATTGTGGGCGGCGTTGTCGTCGTCTCCTCTTTCGGTTATAAATAATAATTCAAGGCGTTATTGGTTGGGATATTTGAGAGAGAAAAGGATAAGCCTGAGACTGAGGCTCTAGCGAACTTGAGAAGTGTTTACAAGACATGCGATACGAGCAGGCGGTGCCAAACAATGGAAATTTTCAATCCCTGTCACTGAGTACATCGCAGCCAGTTTAGGGTTTCTTAAAGAGATAATAGTAGATTTCTTTAAACAATCTCAGCTCTATAATCATTAAAATATATTATAACACATTTATTTTGGTTCGAAATCAAAGTAAGGTTCAGTTTTTCAGTGAAATCTTTCAGAGTGAAACCTTGAAGCTTTACTGCTTCCACACATATCCACACATAATCCATTTTGTTGCCAATCCTGGCCAGATTTTGAACTGTATGCATCTCTGTCTTTGCAGTGTGGAAATTGGGGAATCGGTGCGCGGCGAGGATGTGTACATCGTGCAGTCCGGCTCCGGCGAGATCAACGATAACTTGATGGAGCTGCTGATCATGATCAATGCGTGCAAAATCGCCTCAGCCTCTCGTGTTACAGCTGTGATTCCTTGCTTTCCATATGCCCGCCAAGACAAAAAAGATAAGGTAGGTTTGCCTCAACACTCTCGATCGACTTACCGATGACACACGGTATCGTCCTTGCGGTCTTCCTTTTCTAGTGCAAAGAAAAGCAAAATGTAAAATGACAAAAAGAAAAAAACAAACAAATAATTATAAATCCGATATTTTTCCAACGCAAAAGTCCACAATACAACAACACACCAATACTACTGTTCTTCTAATTTGGGGAAAAAGTGCGAACAAGAAAAGCGCGTAAACTTTTCCCTCGAATGACTTTCCCCGGAAACTGTTTAGCTCGATTGTTAATTGCTCTATAACCGAATAATAATATTAATACTATTTATCCTCTTTTTCTATATACATTTTTATGTGTGTCTGTGTTCCTAATGCATTTTGGTTACGAGTTTTACACTTTGTTATCTAAATTTGATTTTACGAATTGTTTGCAACGAAGCTGAAGCAAAGCGAAGCTGCAGAAAAAAATATCTAGCACGGAAAATCGGAAAATGTGGAAAATTTTGAGCAGTTATTTGATTTTTAATTAATTAAACCTTGCTTTTAAGTATTTAAGAAAACCTAATTTATTTTTTACTCCCATGCCATGCTCGCTGTCTCTCTTTCTCGCCCTCGCCCTCCTGCTGCTATCTCGCTCGCTCTCTCTCTCTCTACCCTGCCGTGTGTGTGTATATTTCTCCCTGTCTCTCTCTCTCGGCGTCTCTGTATCGATCTCTTTCTCTCTACCGGCGTGAAGTTGGCGGGCAGTGATGATAATGAGGAAGCTAAGAAGTTAGCCAAGAAAAACAACGATTGGAAATTTAGGGTATTTACCTTCTACTTCTTTTTCTTACCAAACAACTTTTAACCACTAAAAACAACATAAATTCTCACCTTTATATGTTTCCATAAATCTCTAACGTGGTATAAATCTTTTTCTTTCTACCAACAAAAATATATCGAAACACTAAGAACAAATCTGGAACGGGGGAGTTAATGTATCAAAATCAAAAATGGCAAATAATCTCATTTTCCGAACCCTCATAAACTCACGACAAGGAATTTAGCGGCGTCTCTTTGGCTTAACAAGTTTCTCTAGTGAAAATCGCTTTTTGTCTTTCCTTTTTGCATGTCCTTATACCTATTCCTGTTCCTTTTCATTTCCCTTAAACTCTTAATTAAATCCCTGGTTAACTCTGTAAAAATGGTACCCAACTAATTGGCAAAATAATAATAACAAATATCAAAATTTTCCACATTTTTTTTCGTTGGCGCCTCTGTGTTTTGTTGTTTTGGCTTTTGTTTCGAGTGCAAACAAAAAAAGAAAATGCGAAATGTTCTTTACATGACGGGTGCCGTGAAAAATGCTGAGGATTTTAAAACAATTAAAATTGTGGCTAAAAGTATGCCATAAAGTCATTACATTTCCAAAAATTTATTAAAATCCAAAAGCAATTTCTGAAATATTTCCTGATATGTATAGTTTAAATAAGTAAACTATAAATTAACTTAATAATTGACCTCTATTAAATATATTTTGTTTGTGTTGTCTCGACTGTTGTTTGTTTGTTTCCTTTTCCTATTTTCTTGTATTGTATTGATTGTTGTGATCTTGCACTTTTTGTTACGTTTCGTCTTATCGGTCCCTGACAACACACCAGCCTCCTCCTCTTTGGGGGGCTCAAAATATGTTTTTCTCCTGGGCTGATTAAGTTTTCCTTGGAGATAATCCATTTTTGACGTCAGACGATCGTCGGATCGAATCGGATGGCGTCAGTCAATGTATGTTGATTGGGGGTAGACGATGAACCCTGGGGGTTAAGCGCTAAATGCACAAATATTTTTCATTTCTGTAACTGATAGACAGACTATACCATATACCAGTTAATCTGAACTGCAAATGGGTTTCTTGACATTCAAGCCAATCAATCGGCAGAGATGGAACGAAAAAATATATTTATAAATACACAAATACTTTTGAATTGGCACTGCACCCTTTTCCCTCAGTTGATTTAATTATAATTTTAAATTTAAACTATTTTCGTTACACTCACAAATCTCAATTATTCTGAACTTTTTGTGTTTTCTTCTTTTTCTTTTTATACTATTTGTCTCTATCGCATCAAAACAAAAAACCCAAAAAATTAAAACAAACAAAATTTGAATTCTGTTGAACTTAGGAGTTTTCAGCCAAACAATATACTGTGAGTAGTTGTCCGTTAGTTTCTACTATATCCCAGGCATTCATTTTAATGCTGTTGCGGGATAAAAAAAAAAAACAAAAAAGAACTTTTTGCTTTAGATTATTTTTGTCTTAAGCCTTTTGCTTTGTTGCGTTTGTTAATGTGTTTTTTTTTCTTTTGAGTTGAAACAACAGATGATGATGATATTTTCCTTTCCTTTCCTACCTATACACAAACATATATATTCCACCGATGTTTTGCATGCCGTGTTCCCAGTTCAGATCACAAATCCCTCAAAAAATCCAAACTAAACCCAGAACAAAAATAAAAAAAGGAAAATAATTTTGAAGAATTGTTCAATTTTCTTTGCACTTGTTTGCCTATTAATCGATCTATATCTGTTATATATCTCTAACTGGCGTGTGTTGCTGCACCTTCATCACCTTGGGTATATTTCATCTCATTTCTTCGGGGTGCCGCACCAACCATCATCATTATTGTCCTTTTGTGTTATCGTCATTGAATCTCTTTATGTCTGTCCTCGAAGTCTTTATCTCTCCATATGCAATCTCAATATTGGAACGTTAAACCTATCTTTGTTGATTTTACTGTCTCTATACAATTGTGTGTGTCCATGTTCGATTTTGATTTCCATGGTTTATACTCCTCATAATAATGCTTAGCTTTAAGAATGAAATATGTATGAAAACAAAAACTACTAGTTGCGCTAATGGTAACTTTTCTTTGCCTCTCTTTCTACGCTGGCCAATGCACAGAGTCGTGCGCCCATCTCGGCCAAATTGGTGGCCAACATGCTGTCCGTGGCTGGAGCCGATCACATCATAACCATGGATCTGCACGCCTCACAGATTCAGGTAAGTCGTATAAATGTACATATATTTAATTTACTTTAATGAACTTATGAAGAAAGGAATTGTATAAGGATAAGGTTAGGGGTATTAAGAATGTGGTTTAAAGAACTGGTTAGTATTGCTCTTTCACTTTGCACTCCCCTCTAGAGAGAGAATTTCGCTCTCTTTTAAGGCAGCTAGCATTTCGGAAACAGCTTTGCGCAAGCATCTTTCTTCCAGTCATTGCCTGCAATGTGCAAGCAAAGATCAGAAAAAGCTATAGCCAAAAACCGTTTCTTTTTTTTTTTTTAATAGAAATGTGCATTTGATAGCAATCCAAAATCAAATTATCAAATGTTCATGCATTTCCATTGCCAGCTAAGCACAAACTAGAAGACAAAAGCTGTTTCTGAAAAGGAAATCATTTAAAAATAGAAACACGCCGCAAATAGCATTCCGAAAACCCATTACTCAAAGGAAGAACCCCCCAGTAAAACCTTTTGCACAACTATCTATGCCGCAAAAGCCTTTCAATGCGCTTTTCATATCGCACTGCGTGATTTGATTTATCATTAGCCACTCATTTACGATAAAGAAAAGTGTAATTTTTTTTTGCTTGAGTTTGAGTCAGCTTTACTTGTGTTTGCGGGATAAACACACAAAATATATAGTTTAGAGATATCCAATATGAAGTCGTCGTCAGGTGGAAATATGTTGGTATGAAGAATCGTAGAACATGAGCCCAGCGCAGATCCAGCCATGGGAGCAAAATTTCAGGCTGCTATCTGTCGCTGTATCCTCTTGAAACGAACGGGACGATACCTTCATCTCCACGTCAAGGCATTCTTGTCGTTAGTATGTCTGATGGGTATTTATACTGATCCTATCATCATCGTCATCGTTACTATCGTTAACGCACAGATTGGCAGAGCGGGAAGCAAGAATGCTCACCGACAGTTTCGCCAGCTGTTCCATAAGGTCCGATATGCGCTCATCCTTCACGGCAATCAAGCTTTGCAGATAGTCGACCTTCTGTTGAATCATTTTGATGTAGTTATCCTTCTCGGTGCTGGCCCGAACAGTTTCGGCGTAGTCCTCATAGGCCACCACTTTCTTGGCCACCTTTTGCATCTTTCCATCGACCAGGGTATCCACATCCAGGCTTAGAACTTCGGCGGGCAGATTATCCCCAGTTGGGGAGGGGCAACTAACCTTTTGCTCGAGGGATCGAATAATATTGCGGTTCCTGCAGAGCTGCTGCTTGTTTGAATGCTTCAGCACACCCAAGGGAGCAGCGTTCCTGCTAGATCCCATAGGGGACAGTTCACAGTCATTGTGAAGCATGGGACTGGGCATGGGACCGCGCCGGCCCTTGGTCACCGGGATCAGTTCGAAGAAGAGCGTCTCGATGGCTCCGGCTTCGGCCTGGGCCAGCTTTTCGAGAAGAGCATGTGGGACGGAGACGTTCAGCTTTTTAAGTACCTTGCTTTCGAAAATCTCCCAATTATTCAGCTTCAGCTGAATACTGTTCTTGGGTGCATAGTTGTGCAGGTCGACCAGCCGGGGATGGGCTAACTTGACGATCTTGGCCACTGGCAACACATCGGAGAAGAAGCGCCTTGTCCGCAGATTTATGACAATGCGCTGCTCCTTGAGCCACTGAGCCAGGCTCTGCTCCTCCTCCGGATTAAATGTGCGCGTATGGTATTGCGGCATGATAATCTCTTTTTAGTTTTTGGGATTTTACCTTCTCTGTTTCGTAAACTTTTTGAAAATACAATTTTTTTTTTAGGTCTAAACTGTATAGGTCGAGATTCAGAGGGACAATGAGTTTACGACATGTACCATGTGACATTTAGCTTCCAATGAACCCTTATTTGAAATGTATTTCCAGGGCTTCTTCGATATACCAGTTGATAATCTCTATGCGGAGCCAGCGGTACTCAAGTGGATCAAGGAGAACATTCCCGAGTGGAAGAACTCGATCATTGTGTCACCCGATGCTGGCGGTGCCAAGCGGTAAGTCCGAATTTTTGGGTGCTCGCTGACCACAAACTAAACTAATTTGTACTTGTCTTTGACTTCGGTTAGTGTCACCTCGATTGCCGATCGCCTGAACGTGGAGTTCGCCCTGATACACAAGGAGCGCAAGAAGGCCAACGAGGTTGCATCCATGGTTTTGGTTGGTGATGTGAAGGACAAGATTGCTATTCTGGTCGATGATATGGCCGATACATGCGGCACTATTGTCCATGCTGCCGATCGCCTTGTGGAGGCTGGTGCCACTAAGGTGGGTTTTCTTAATGCTCGATTTAATTCCTTGGAAAATACATTTGTTTATCGTTGTTTTTTTAGGTGTATGCCATTCTGACGCATGGCATTTTCTCGGGTCCGGCGATTTCGCGGATCAATAATGCTTGTTTCGAGGCTGTGGTGGTGACTAATACCATACCACAGGATGGACATATGCGTGATTGCCCCAAGATTCAGGTGAGATATATATCAGGAGTTGGTACAACTATGGATTGAAATTATTTTGCTTTTTTGTTTGATTGGAAGATTATGGTTTATTCTTTCTATTAGCTTTCCAAAAACGTTCTACAATTATTCTATGGTCTCTTTAAATCCTTTAACAATCTTTAAATCATTTTTTAATATTTGCAAAACATTTCTACAAACGTTCTGTAATATTTCACATATTTTACTACAATCGTTCAACAATCTTTCCTATAATTTTTCGAAAATTGATCAAAATCTTTCTACCATGTTTCAACAATTTTTCTAAAATGTATTCTTCTGTTCTCCTCAGTGCATTGATGTCTCCATGATGTTTGCCGAGGCTGTCAGGCGGACACACAATGGCGAGAGTGTCTCGTATCTCTTCTCAAATGTTCCATATTAAATCGGCAAATGTTTAACAAAACAACAATAACCAGAACACCGATTAGCAGGCGACCGCAGCAGACGCAACTTTAACAGAGTAAATTTGTAATGCAACAACAACAAACAAACCAACAATTTGAAAACATATATTTTGCCATCATTATCATCGTTATATATTTTTTATGGTTTAACCTATTGTAATTGTAATTAAAAAGCAAACGCAAAACTCAGTAAATGGGAGAAATCGTCATTATTGTAATTATAATAAATAGGAACCTAAAGATTACACTAAACAACACACACCACAAAACAAAAGTACACTAATGCAATTGCCTTTTCTTTGTATAGTAGAAGCTGCTTTGTTTAAGTAAACTATATATATTTCCGACTTTGTTTTATTCAAATTTTAAAAGTTAACACAAACGAACGATAATTCCCAGTTGATCATTGGTGTAAACATTGGCCTGCTCTTAGAGAGAAATTTTAGATTTATAGATTATTAACAACACACCGTAGAAGATATACACCTACACAACCATACACACTTACACACACATCCGAAAATATTGTAATTTTACACACTGTGCAACAACTTTTTGATGATTCTTTTATGTGTAAGTTCATGATGAAAAAATTAAAAAAAGAAACGCAAAATACTTGCAAGTTCAAATAAAATCTAGTAAAATTAAGTGAAACAAACAAAAAATACAATTGAAAACAACATAGCGAATAGGCGTTAAAAAATAATAAACAACAAACAAAACATAAAAACAACTAAAGAAAAAATATACAAAAAAATATTACAGAAAACTGATCTGAATGGACTTTTTATTTTGATGAAAATATGAATGGTTTGGAAAAGACCCGATGGCTTGGTATAATTTTTTATGATAATTAATCTTTTAATAGGATAAATGCTAAATATTAATGGTTCTGTACGTATTCTCTGATATGCAACCTAATAGCTTCTTAAAAAATCTTAATATTAGAAAACTTGCTTGCAGTTTCTTGTTTTTTAAAGAATTTTTTTTTATCACCTCGAATAGGAATGGGCAGTAAAGTTCCAGATCGGTGCTAAACAATGAAAAGGGGCTAGTCAGGGTTTATTAAAAATCAATAAAGTATACAATTCTTTTCCAATTTAAATGCTAAAACACTTCCCAATTAAAATAATCGTTTCTTGTAAGGATTTGTTGATTTATTTACACTTTATTTGGAATATCGATGTGACTGGTGGACAGGAAGGGGGACTGCAATCTGATTTCAATATTCATCAAATTCCTCATCGTTGCCCTCCTCGGCATTGTCCAGACCCACCTCCTCGAAATCACGCTCCAGAACCGCAATGTTCTCCCGCGCCTCGGTGAACTCGCCCTCCTCCATGCCCTCGCCGACATACCAGTGGACGAAGGCCCGTTTCTTGAACATAAGATCGAACTTGTAGGACAGATTGGAGAAGGCCACCGAAATGGCGGTGGTGTTGGACAGCATACAGCAGGCGCGTGATGTCTTGGCCAGATCGCCATCCGGGACGAAGGCCGGCCTCTCGTAGTTGATGCCGATCTTGAAGCCAGTGGGACACCAGTCCACAAACTGGATATGCCGCTTTGACTTGATGGCCGAGACAGCGGCATTCACATCCTTGGGCACCACATCGCCCCTGTAGAGCATGCAGCAGGCCATGAACTTGCCCTGTCGTGGATCACACTTGACCATCATGTTGGAGGACTCGAAACAGGCATTGGTCAGCGTGGTGATGGCGTGCTGCTCGTGCGCCGCCTTGGCCGCGGACACCAACGGTGCATAGGCCACCAGCGGGAAGTGGATGCGCGGAAAGGGGACCAGGTTCGTCTGGAACTCGTTAAGGTCCACGTTCATGGAGCCACTGAAACGCAGCGAGGCCGTGGTGGAGCTAACTATTTGAGCTATGAGTCGGTTCAGATTCCTGTAAGCCGGCCTGTCCACGCCCAAGCTATTGTTGCATATGTCGTAGATGGCCTCGTTGTCCACCATGAAAACGCAATCGGAGTGCTCCAAGGTCGAGTGCGTGGTAAGCAGGGCGTTGTAGGGCTCAACCACGGCGGTGGAGACCTTCGGTGACGGATAGACGGCAAAGTCCAGCTTGCACTTCTTGCTGTAATCGGCGGACAGTCGCTCCATGAGGAGCGAGGTGAAGCCGGAGCCGGTGCCACCGCCCAGCGAATGGAAGATGAGGAATCCCTGCAAGCTGTCGCACTGCTCGGCGATCTTCTGCAGCCGCGTGGTCACCTTATCGATCACCTCCTTGCCGATGGAGTAGCGACCGCGGGCATAGTTATTCGCCGCATCCTCCTTGCCCGAGATGAGTTGCTCCGGGTGGTACAGGTCCCTCATTTCGCCGTTCCTCACATCGTCGATAACCGTGGGCTCCAGGTCCACGAATATCGTGCGAGGCACCTGCTTCCCGTTCCCAGTCTCCGTGAAGAAGGTGCGAGCATCGTTGGCGGAGGTGTCGTGACCGATACTGGCACTGCTGCCGCTGGCCACCAGCTCCTCTTTGCTCTTCAGGCTGCCATCCAAGTTGATGCCGTGCTCTAGCAGATACAGCTCCCAGCAGGCGTTGCCGATTTGGATGCCGCACTGGCCAATCTGGATGGAGATAACTTCGCGCTGTCGGTGGAAGGTGCAAAAATATATAAATATTCAAAGTAAAGTAATACATAGATCGACGCCATTGTTTTAGTTCTAGGTTATGTTTGGATTACACTTGAAAATATTTTTATTGTTAGAATTTCAAAAATAGTGTTATCTGTGAAAATATATTTTTTTAAAAATAATGACTTGCAGTAGTCTTATGGTTGTAAATAATGGGTTGTCTAGGAAATATGTTTATTAAGTTAAGGAGACAAGATTATCTAGTCTAAAAAAAAAAAAAATAATTTTATTATTTTAGAAAATGACCGATTTTTTTGCTACGAATTTTAAAGTTGTTATTTTTAGACCAAGAAAAATTATATTCATTATTGATTTGGTCAACATTTATTTTTAACAACAAAATATATAAGATTTAAGATTTTTTACTGGAAAGAAATTTGTTCCTTTTCTTTTCTTAATCACTTATACTATAAATAAACTTGTTCCTTTGACAAAACTTAGGAGTTCTTCTGGAAATAAACGTTTTCCTTTAATTTTCCTAAGCACATCAACTGTATAATATCCTTTCCTTTGCTTCTCTTCAAGGAAAGTAATAAGACTCCGTGTGCTTTTACTTTTAACCGTCTTAAGCATAGGCCGGTTAAGCTTTTTTGACCTTTTATTCCACCAATTAATTTTTTAATTAACAAACACCACGATATCGTTCTCACCATTTTATTTGACGGGCTTTTTTTAAGAAAGCTAAAATCGAAAAATACAATTTAAAATCTTCTACGGGACAAGGGAATTTTTATCCTTTGCTTTTTGCCTTTTTTTCGCCACGCGAAAATTTGCAGCCTCAGGGTAGATTGGTTGGGGAGTCACTGGAATAGCGCCGTTACGCCGGTCGCCAAAGAGAAACGTCAAAATGCAATAACAGAGTTGCATTGTCCATGGACGATCGTCGTTCCATGATTTTTTCCAGTTTTTTTTCATTATTGGCGGTTAATCGATTGAACATTTAAATAAGTTTTGTTTAAAGTGAATGTTAAGGGGTAATTTCTAGGCATCTATAAATTATTTTAATAAAATAGATTGGCAAATATATTATTTAAAGCATTTTTTTAAAGTTTGAAACCTTGAGAAGAGTTTTAAAAGGAATAAATATATAATAAAAATATAAAAAACCGTGATTATTTTAATTTATGACACTGAATTGTATGGGTTTTACATTTTTTCTAATATTCTTCGTTTGATTTTACGCTTTTTTTGCCTTAAAGATCCCGAAAAACACTTCCTTACATATATATAAAATATAAAGCAACTTAAACTTAAAATAAATTGTACAAAGTTTAAGGACAAGGGTAAATTCATTGAACCTGCAACAAAATGCGAATAAATATCAATAGAAGAGTCTACGCCGGGCTTAATCCTTGCGAACTCCCGGCGGCAGCGTCACATCGAAAACAATGGGCGCATTGTTGGGTAAGTAATTGATGTCACAAGTGGAGGCGTTCACAAAGATGATCCTTCCGTCGCTGGTGATCCCATAGCCTTCGTGTACATGGCCAAAGACATGGTATTTGGGTCGCACTCGCTGCTGGACCGTGCTAAGGAGCTCCACGCATCCCGCCCGAACGCCCGAGCAGCAGAGATCGCCATGACCCACGGGTGGCGTGTGCGTCACCAGAATGTCAATGCCCTCGGGAACTTGGTTCCACTTTGCCAGACAGGGAGCACCCCGAGGGACATTGAAGGCCCAGCGACAGAATTCCGGCTGCCAGGGCGAACCATAAATCCGTATGCCCCAAATCTCCAGCAACTCATCCTCGATATACCGGCAGTTGGTCAGCACCTGGCGCACATTTTGCGTCTGTACTGCGCTCTCCAGACTCTCCTTGGCATTGCCCAGCGTGGGCAAATCGTCCAGGATGGACATGCCGGTGTGCTTGCTGCTCGAGGCGTGACCCTTGCCGCTGCCCTGTCCGGCACCGCCCTTTTGGAACGGATGGGTGAAGGTGCTGTCGAAGCTCAGCTCATGATTGCCGGCAATAACGATCTTGTGGCGATGCGGCAGACCGCCAATCCAATTGTTAAACTCCTCCACCTCCTCCAGTTGGCCGCACTTGGTGAAATCGCCCGCATGGATGAAGATATCGCCATCGGGTATGTCGAACTTGATGTAAGGCGTGAGGGAGTGGGTGTCGGACATGCACACCACCCGGGCCTTGTTGGGAGCCACCGTCGTGGTCGGCGGCTTCATCGTGACCTTGATCACGCGCTGCGACTTGCTTATATCCCGCCAGGCAGCCGTAGGATCCTGAGTCAGCGGGTGAACAGGCACTTCCGCCATTTTTGTAGAAATCTGTAAGAGGTTTATTGTGAGTTTTATGGTTCTGTATGGTATTTTGTACATACATATGTATATAATTCATATAGAGAGGAGAAATTTGACAGTGTTATTTGTATTGGTTCCCAATAACCTGAAAGAGCGCTACTAATCAGCAAAAGTACTTTGCCGGTGTTGTATTCGATAAAGAAATCAATGTTTATTACTATTTTATAGAGTTGGTCAATAAAACTGGACATTAAACCTATTATAGGAACTCGTAAAACTGAATTATCTTGGATTTTTATTGCAATTATGATACTAATACCATATAATTATGGTTCGATTTGGAGATTTTTTTGTTTATTGGTTTATGTAATAAAAATCTTAACAAATCTTACAAATTCTTAAAACAATACATGCTAAACGATAGTATTTATAATTGAAATAACACAGGCATTTAAAAACATTAAAGATGTGGAAATCCTTATCAAAAATGCACAACATTAATTCTTAACCCTACGGCTCAAAATCCTGAAAGTATGATAGCCCATCGTCAAAATCGAACGATTTTCAGTTTGCCTGACTCGAGACCACAAAGTGCGAGCTGCTTTATCAATAAACCCCCTCCAGAAGTTAAATTATTATAGTTATATTGTGATTTCCACACGTTTACTCACTGTTTATGCGAATTGGTCTCCGAACTTCTTTACTCCTCGTTGATTTCTGCTTCTTTTGTCATTGTGCTAGGCCCCTCAACCACTCAATGCAATCGCCAAAGACACCGTCGAGCCCTGATTAGCATTTATTTATGTTTAGTCAAGTATTTGCCGATAAATGTGATAATACGAATAAAAATATACAAAAAAAGTGACACAGCCACGCGTGACGTCACTGTCGCCGAAAAACAGCTGAGTGCTCCGATAACCTTAGAAACGTAAGTTCCTAACGTAACGTAAGGCAAACCTATCGATAGCCGCTCCGTGTGCATCCCTGCTTCACGTTGCAAACAAAACAAAAATCAGCTGTTCGGTCCGCTGCTGATTTTCTCTGCTTCTTTCAACTACGCGTATTTCGTAAAATTTTCGTTCCCACATATTTGCACACAAAAGAGTTCCAAAATTGTGAATCCTAAAAAGGAAATTGTGAATATTCCCAGCGGAAGTGTTTTATTTTGAGAAGAGCGTGTTTTCCCGGTGTTCCTAGACCCCGAAAGGGGTTTTCTGGCTAACTTAAAGAACTTGGTGGGGAAGCGAAAAAAATGGCCGCAGCTGCAACTTTCCCAGACGCGTGTTGTTTTTTGGCAAAGAATTAAAGTAAAACCAGCCAACCGGAACTAAAATCGCCTCAAATGGATCAATTGGAGCTGCAGGACGATTTGTTTTCCTTGGATACAGGTGTCGTTGCAGGTGAGTTTTACGGCTTGAGGGGTGTGTGTGTGTGTTTTCTTTTTCTTTTGGGGCTTCCCGTTCTCTTCGATTTTCAGGCTGCCAAATGTTGCTATTTTCGGAGGGGCAAACGGCAGCTCTTTGGTTTATTTTCGATTTATTTACTGGGTGCAGCCGCCACCGCCGCCACTAGTAATTAGCTGCACTATTGTTGTTTTTTTTATCGCTTCCCTGCAGTACCACTTGTCATCAATAGGCCTCTGTAATCAACGATTCATCAACAGCCGACGTCGATTTCTACCGAGCCGACGCTCTCATTCGACCATCGTGTCAAACCCGACTCTCTCGCGCTCTCATTTCTCTCTCTTCGCAAAAAAGGTTGATGACAGAATGATTAAAAGTTGTTGATGAAAAGATGATTACAAAAAGGCCTAAATTAATCAGTAATTCATCAACAAAAACGGCATGTTGGCTCTTGCTCTCTTGAACTCTCCCTCTCTCAAAAATATGAGCGGGGTGAGCGTTTTTTATTTGCGTTGTATCTTTTGAAGGAGTGAGGAGCAATACTTTGTGGTCGACAAAAGTAAAAGAAATTAAAATGTTTTAACAAGTTCCCATTATCGCAAGAGGGTTATTTCTACAGCAGTACACCATATTTTTATAACAGTGAAATTATATAAAAAAATTGGGTATTAAATAGAAAGCTGTGAAATTAATTGTTTAATGCGAAGAAAACCCAAAACTTAAAATTAAAAAGTACAAACACTTTGTTGATGAATTTGTTGATTAATTGTTGATGAATTCATCAACAATTCATCAACAAAGTGTTGATGAATTCATCAACAATTCATCAACAAAGTGTTGATGAATTCATCAACAATTCATCAACAATTTTTGGTATAAGTGTTGATGAATTTTTGGTCAAAAGTGTTGATGAAAAAGTGATTAAAAGTTGATGAATTTGTGTTGATGACAGCCTAGGACATGCCCATGTTAAATTCATCAGTAGTTTGTATGGGCTGTCATCAACTTTTCATCAACAACACCGACATTTGCGTTGATGAATTACTGATGACAGGTACTGCAGGGTTATTGTTTACGCCCACCTACGAAGGTTGTTATGGTGTGCGTGTCTTGCGTGCGTGTGCATTATCGCACTTCTCTCTCGCGCTTTTTATTCCCCCTGTTTTGGACCCCTTGCACCGCCCCACTTTAGCTGTCTGCGTCGGCGCTTTTGCATCTGTTTATCCGTTATCCATTTGTTTGTTTGCTCTGTCTTCCTCATTGCTTAAGTGATGATTCACTTTGATTGCCGGCCATGCAAACGCACACTGGCACAAAAGCTCTCGCTCGCACTCACACATTTGCAAGTGTAAATCAATCCAATCAAAGCCAGAAATTTATGGTTTTGATTCACTGTACTTACAGTGGAGCAAGTGTATGTGCATGTGGTAGCGAAAACAGTTTGTTTATTTAAAGGGAAAGTCTTTACTGGAGAGTGTTTATATCTTCACTTTGAGTTGTTGCGGTCATTGTTCCTTTCGAGTTTATAGATACAATTTTTGTTCTTATTGGCTTTGTTCCAATTTACGTTTCAAATCAAACTTGCACACTAAACAATACAGTGCATACTCGATAGACTGAACTAAATATAATAGGGTTCAAATAATTCATTAAAATTTAATTAGACAAAAATTAAAAATTGTTTAAAACTATCTCTAACTTGTCTTCTTAAGAAAATATTTCTTTATTTATTGTTTTTAGAAATACTGTGTTATATATTTTAATAGTATAAAATAGCATAGAGTAAATTTAAAACTTTTATAATATAAAAGAAAATAAACAACACTTTTCAGAAGACTTAAAAGTCAGAGTTCTTTATGTTCTTATAATTTTTATTTCTTAATATAATTCACTCAATAACTATTTTCCTATATACTTAGCTTGTAATTTAATATTCGCGATTATTGTCCTTAAATTCTATTTATCTTTAGCATTCAATTTTTTAATAAAAGATTAAAATAATAAATTTGGGGTCAAATTTCAATATTTTGACAAAGCTTTTATAACAAATTGTGTTCTTCAATTTATAATATAATATCGTAATCAGCTGGAAATATTCAGTTTATGAAAACCAGCTTTTTTCACTGAAATAAATTGTTTTTCATGAAAACTAAAGGCTTAAGCTTAAATAATATGTATTAAAGCACTTAGTTTTCACATTTTTCGTTTCCTAACTTAAGTCTTAAATATTCAAATTACACTTTTCAATGATAAATAAACGCAACAAACGACAGACACAAAAACCTAACAAAGTAAAGTGAATCAATAATTTCCTGAATTGTTCAGTAAAAACCAGACTCGACCCACAGTAGACATAATGCAGTTCCCATCGCGCCTCTTTGTCTTGTTTAATTTATTGACTTGACTTTTTCCTTTATATATTCTCCTTTTCTTACGTTTGGCGCACAGCAATTTTTCATGATGCGCTCCACATTGATTTACCGCTATGTTAAGCCCAGACGCAAACCGAGGGCGCGTGCCACTGCGCGGGGCAGCTCGCGCCCACCCACTCTTTTTGACGTCTGAATTTCATTCATAAGACAACGATAATAATAATAAAAAAGGCGGGAAAAGAGTGCCAAATAAACCTTGATAATGACATTCAGAAATGGCACAGGAAAACTAAAAGCAAACAAAACAAAACAAAGCGAAACAGCGAAACGTGGTGGCGTCAATGGGTTGTTTTTGCTATTTGGGACGGGCAGCTGGCAGTTATCCAACGGATTTTGTAGCGCAGTGTGGCAAAATTAGAAAAAGAAAATTCCGACAGCCAGAGGCAAAGTCAAATGTCGAGTCGTCGTTACCATCACCTGTGCGAAATTGCATAAGTTTCGAGCTCCAAACGCTCATACATCAGCCCATTCTCATTCTTGTTCCGAGACCCATTCTCATTTGTTTGTCGAGCGCCGCCAAGTTTGCCGGGGGAATAAATTCGCGAAAATATACTAGGAAAATCAGCAGGAAAAGCTATAGAAATCCCTACTAAAAATCAAGTGCGTTCTCCCAAGTGGTTTCTCGGGGGTGTAAAGTGCGTTCCGGTCGCGTGTGGCCCTCCTTGAATCGCGTGTCCGTCCATCATTCATTCCTTTCGCCGCCGCCGAGTTATGAAGACAAGTCGGCGGCGGCGGGGTTGTGGGCGTGATGTAATTTGCAATAAAAGCAGTTAACTAATTCCACAAACCAATATTGTGTTGCGTTAGAAAGTGCTCGAGCCCCAAGTGCTAATTTCTTGTACATGCATTCGCACATACAGTAAAATAGCAAACAATCTGGACGCGTTCATAATCAATTCAGCTGTTTGTTGTTACAAAATGGCCCGGTGCTTTGTTTTTTTTTTGTTTAGTTTATTTGTTTATGGTTTGGTTTCTTTTTATTGTGTTGGTGAAACCAATTGGCACAAAGTTTGCCTAGACATTTGCCAGTTCAGCTGGTCATTTCTATAATGGAAAATTCACAAAGGTCTGGTTTGGAGGGTATAATTTACCGTGAAACGTAGAAGAAAAGCGGGATAGATCCTGCTGAATTCGTTGGTTTTCTTGTTTTTTTTTTATTATTTTAAAGATACTACAATACCTTTTTCTAATTTATACATTGAAACCTTTTATTTCTCTGGAAAATGGATATATTTTCCCATATTTTAATTTAAAAAATCGTAAGAAAACATGGATATAATTCTCTAGATCTGTTAGGTTTCTTAGTTTTTGGGCACAAAAAGGCATTAACCCCTTTAAATACAAGTGTAATTTACTACTGAAAATTTTAAATAAACTTTATATATTCCCCAAAGTCATACAAAACCCTCGATTCTTTATAGTTAGTCAATTAACTGTTCCATTCAGGCAATTACTCCTGTGCGCCATTTGAGTCCCTTTAACCTAATCCCTCTTGGAGAATGGCAAGCACTTGCCTTGAATTGGTTTTCCTCGGTGTTCTAAGTACACGGCATTCGGGTTAAGGACGCCGTCGACCCCTTTGAAGTGTTCGGACTCACCGCGAGCTTAACTCTAGCCTTGGCTGGTTGCGGCTCTGCGGGATTTTCACAGCGAGGGCGGAAAGTTTTCCACTTAGCGGGGCGCTTCCCATTTTAGTTCGCTGAGGTAGTCCGTAAATTGAAGCTAATGCGACAGATATGAATGTGAAGCACTCTAACAGTGTGCTAATCAGTTAGAATCCGGCAAAGAGCGGAGATAAATAAACAAACAAATAGCCTAATCATCTATCGTTTCGTTTTGCCTCGTACAACGCGGCGTATGGGCGATATCTCAGCTGATTCTCATTTCGCCGCAGTCAGGTAACAGCTGTTCCGCTCGTCCGTTCTCTCTCGACGATACTCTCACTCGCTCTCTGTGCCTCTCTGGCCATTGTTAATCATAATTTTAAATAGACAATAATCGTTTGTTTTGATTTCGAGCTTCCAATTTGCGAGCGTGCGCGAGTTGCTCACTTTTTCCCTTTTTTTTCGATTTTGTTTGTTTTTTTTTTCTGCTGCCATTGACGTCGTTTTTTTGCTCTCTGGCCTGTCGGTTTTTTTCGGCTCGTTTTCGCCGCAGTCGAAATTCGTCGCCGTCGCGTTTGCCTCGCATTTTGCACTTTTTTCGGTCCGCTCGAAATTTTTATTTTGGATTTAACGTGCGCGACAACAGCGTCTATATATACAAGCTATATATAATAGATATATACATATGTGTGCGGCCATATCGGAATCGCCTCTATCAGTTCTATCAAATAATTGTATTGAAATTACCAACCAACCAGACCCAACAACACAATCAGACAAAAAACCCATAAATAAACAAATAAAAAGTATACAAGCGTTTCCAAAACGCTGAGCTCATTACTTCTGGCTCATTACCATAATAAAAAGCGGCTGAAGAAATTATAAAAAATATGTTGTTTCTACCAATAAACACATAAATATTCCTTCGGTCTTATCGTCGGAATTGAGTTTAAAATAAAAGCAAACTTAAGAGTGTGACCCAGTGACACAATTTAGGCCGCATTATCAGCAGCATTACCCCCTCAGTTTAATCCAATCTAATACAATCTCTCACAGAGAGTAAATAAACAATTGCAATTAGAATTAATAAATGTAATTTCTGTGCCTTTTTTCCCGAATCACGTGCCTTTAATTGCAAACAGTTTACCGAGCAGAACAGTTCCGTGTTAATTAGTGTTAAACACTCTGTCGCAGTCAGTTTTGTGTGTTTTCTAGCGGCTGCCGGGCAGAGCAACAATTGTAAATCTGCCCGAATATCACTTTCCCAGCTGCGATTCCCTTACAAATTTATGCTCCACTTTCATGTTATGGAATTTTCAATGGACACCAAAAAAACTAAAAGGTTTGTAGTACGATCACCTTCACTCGCTCACAAATATGTTTACATACTCAGCGAGCGATAAAGAAAATCAAGTGGTGGCGACAAAACCGATGTATCCAGGAAATGTTTGGTTTTAAGACGATAACAAAAATAAAGTGTGATAAACAATTTGAAGGTTTTGCCTGGCTGCCCGCTTGCTGAAGTTCAAGTTTGTGTACAGGGAATCGGAGAATCGGGGAGAAGCTTACAACTGGGTTTCGCCACTGAAAAGATATCTTATCGGTTTGAATTCGAAATTCTTATAAATATAATTGTTTCGATGTCACTTGCGCTGCGCAGATAATCGAAGGGAAATAATTCAACCTGGCAATGAGTTCAAGGCCGATCTTTGATGGATTAATGATTGCTTAGATAAGATAATGATTTGTTAATCAATAACAGACTGATTTATGCTTGTAATTTTTTACTGAACCGAACGGGGGGATATTCTCGAAAGTTCTTTTGTTTATTTTCTAAACAAAGTATTCATGGAACTTTAGAGTGTGATTGATGTTTAATTTACCTTGTTATATGCTATATTTTAGGTAGAATGTGAAAGAAATGTACTTTTTCAGAAAATTGGATTTCAATTGGATAAAAAAATAAAGAATTATTGGACTCTCACTTGCTTTAAAGGCTTAGTAGCAGATTGAACTCAAGTTTGAGTTCGGCTGGGTGAACAAAATACAATCCCTACCGGTTTACGCGGGTACCGGGTATTTAATAGTTTAGTTGTTATACACTCTTAAAATTATATTTCAAGTTCTTTCTTAAATTTGAATTATTTGTTTTTACTATCATCCAATACTTATTGGTTTTGGTTTGTTCTCGCCAAGATTCTTTGTTGTGGTTTATTGGCATTAACTCGTTGATATTGGTCTGTATCCGAAGGCTTATCAATATTGGTTAATTTCTTATCGGTGGGCTATATTCACTTTGCTTAATCCATAGATCATTAACCCTTGTGTTGCCTTGTTTAATAAATAACACCACTTTTATTTTATTAGACCCTTAAACTTTATCCATTTTATCCCATAAATAACAAGAATCTTACAAGAACATTCTTCAAAGTGGGCAGAACGCAAAGATGTGAAAATCTATGGCACACTCGAACATTTCAACAACGACATAAAAAAAGCACCTAAAAATATTTTCCATAGATAAAATGTTTTCCAACGAATTCCGATTTGTTGAAAGAATAAAAGAAATGGGAAAACAAATACATCTATTCGTTGTATATTTTCTCATACTTGATATTAAGGCAGCGCTTAGAGTATATTGTCTGGATTTAGGAAAGAATAATAATAAATAATACTTTATGATAAATTACTAAATTTAATACGATAATAAAAAGCAAACAAGAAGAGGAGACTGAAAATTGTTAAATAATTTCTATTAAAATAAATAGCCAAAAAATTATAACAAGACTTTAAATGCATTTATTTGGTAATCTTACTAAATGAGGACTGATATGTTTCTCATGTCCACAGTGTCTAAAATATTATTTTTCCACACATTTAATTTAAATTCACCTAATTTCCGAATTAAAGATCTATTCACAGTGTCTTAAAGATTATTTTTAGCAGACATTTAATTTAAATTAAGCCCTTAGATTACTTATCCGTTTTCCTAAATGATTAATGGATATCCCACATGTCGATATCCTCTAAATCCGTTTGTTCGTTTTGGTTTCTGCCAGTGATGCAGTTTTCGGTTAAACTGATGTTTTTTCTTGTTTTATTTTGGATTTGACTTGGCCCAGTGCGATGGATAAATCGGAGAAACATTTGTTCGGGTTCGTCGCACGTCTTATAAGTGGCGGGAGAATAATAATATCGTGAGTTCGCCTATATGACACATCGAAGAGCTTTCATAAGGCGAACATTTTCGGCTGGCAGACGATTTGGGCGAGCGTGTTAATACGGTATTAATAATACTAACGTATATATATGCATGTACATGTGTTTTCGCATTTCATTTCGAGAGATTGTGTTCGTGTTGATTCTCTTCTCAGATATTTTCGATTTTCTTTGGCACACATGTGTTTAGTGAAATGTCAAACATTTTCCAGCCTTATTTATTCCTCCTCTGATTGCCCACAACACATGTACATACGTCTGCCTGGACTTTGCTATCTGTTTCAAAACTTTTTTAGGAAGAGATTTCACGGCATTTGCTGTCTCCGTGAGCCTCCGAGAAATTGCCTTGTACTTTAACTTTATCAATTATTCACAACGGCGGAACAACCTTTACCCTGAACTTTTGTTGGGGACAGAAGAGACCGAGACCTTCGCCGGTGCCATGGACGGATAGATGCATGACACATGCCACATAGTTTGGATTACGTTTGGCCCCAACATCCATTATTCACTCCCGGGCACCGCCATATATACAATTGTACTTGACTCGGCCGTAAAGGACACTTGCTATCATGTCCTGTCTCTGCCCGATATTGATTGAATTCGATTTTAAAGGAGTTTCGGCTATAATTGTGGTAAATAATGTATTAAGGACTTTGAGTCTGGGGTAACCTTTAATTGAACGACATGCAATGGTAATGTTTGACCTAAACGGGGAATAAGGTATTCAATAGAAAAAAGGGGAAGTTTTGTTTGTTTCCTGGACTTCTTAATATCAGCTGACTATTTGTTTTATAGGCAGGCATTTTATGTGCTCTTGCAAATATAGAATTCCTTTAAATATGTCAAGTATATGCCGAGTCAATCTAGACATTTTTTAGCCGCTTAGTCCTAGAGCGATTTGAGTAAAATTCTTCCAGAAATGTCTGATTTCCGATGCTGTCTTATAAATAATTGATAATAAATAAAATAAATAAAAATTTTGTTGTTTTTTGTCAAATATCTTCAGATACTTCAAAGTATTGGAAGATCTTACGTTCTCATACGTATAAAAGTACCTTGATTAAAAGGGTTCTGTTTCATAATACTATCAATGGAAGGCTAAGAAAATACATATAAATCGTGATCTAAAATTATTTTTTTAACTTTAAAAGATTTCAATATAATAATATTAAAATTAATTAATATAATCTGGTACTTTTGTAAGATTGAAACTGAAAGGGCATACAGACTTCGCCACCCGAAAGTTAGCTGTCTTTGCTGTTATTTACACAATTTATTATTAATTTCTTCTTGTAAACAGGGTGACTATTTATTTTTAAACGAAATATAAATTCGTAGAAATACAATTTCAGCATGACAGTTTGTTCTTATCGCCCCTTCGAAATTGGTTTCGATAAACAGAAATGGAGTGAATATATGGAGAAGAAAAACAATATCATCAATTGTAATTATTTATTATTTTTTATTTCTGCATATTGGGAACTATTGTGTATGTGCGTTTGTTTGTGGGTTTCCATTTGACAGATGGTTTGACGGAATGCCATCCATCAGGCCATATGGCGCTAATGATTTTACAGTTATATTCCTTGGCAATAAAGATATAAAAGCGAGTTATTATCGAATGATAACTCGACACGATACACGCAGTCTGCGAAAGTCCAGAATTGGAACCATATGAAGGGAGTTCGTTTTGAGTTTTTATTTTTTTTTGGGCGTGTTCTCCTGCCACACCCCCACACTTGATGATGATTAAATTGCTGATGGCTGCTGATGATAATTTCTATTTACAGATTTCGCTTTATAGGCGTGTCCTAGAACCAAGGTTGGGTAAACAAATAAAACAACAACAGACCACAAATCAAAAATTCATACAGTATAGATCGCTTATATGCTAATGTTGGCAGATTGAAGTATAGCTAAAATATATATCTACTTAAATATATAGCTTCATATCTCATTCAAAATAATATTGTTCATTTATACGTATGTCTAAACAATTTGTCAGTTTTTATGGGATATCTGTTTTGGGTAAAAAATAATGATAATAATTAAAGGAAAATAAAATATATTGCTGAACATAGTACTTAATAATACTAATAATATTTGTATAGTTATTTAGAAATCAAAATACATACAAAGGAAAAGAAAAGAAAAACATTTAAAAGTCTTAATAAGTTCTGCTCAACATGTTTCTAGCAACCTTTTACGATATGTTTAACTTTTTTCCAAATAAAATGAAGGGCGCAATAAAACAGGAATAAAATGATTATTTATAAATTTATCCTTATCCTTTCCATATTAAAATTCGTAAAATTGATCGATTCATACTGTAAACCCCCTTTTTCATCCTATTGCAAGATTTATGCGTAGAATGAATCATTTTTGTGATTTTGACTTCGGCTATCTGAACATGTAATTCCATACCGACATATAAATAACTGATAAGTGTAATCCGTATAATCGCAAACCGATACTGATAATGTGTTCTGTTTTGCGTCTTTTTTCGACCAGGCACAAATCAAAACCCAAATGAGCAACACCTGAACACCGAACCGGCTGGCTCGCCCTCCAGCGCCAGTCCGAACAGCTCCACCGCAGCAGCGGCGGCGGCAGGAGCAGGTGGTGCCGGAGCGGTGGGTGTGGGCACTGTGACACCCACCAAGAGCCCCCAACGCAATGCTTTCCAGGAAGATGCTTATCAGGCGAGCACAGGTGGTGGCGATAGCGTCGATTACGTTGAGGCGACACAACAACTGGATGGCAATCCGAGTGGTGGATCGCCCAACCAACGTCACTCGATAAACTCGGCGGAGTATACGTCCACGCCGAAGACCAGTCACCGGAATGGTCCCAGCAGCAATGCCGCCAGTGGGACAACGTCGCCGATTAACTACCAGTTACCCGGCGATGACTATCCGTTTGGCATCGAGTATGAGTCACAGCAACTGCAATTCCAGCAACAGCAGCAACAGCAACAGCAACAGCAGCAGCACCAGCAGCAACAGTTGGCAGTGAGCAGTGGAGCAGTGGAGCAGCAGTCGCTGGCGATCACCTACCAGAGTTTGCCGGCCAGTCGCCAGAGCTACGCCTCGCCGCCGGCCCTGGTGATACCTCAGCGGCAATCGCTGCTACCCTGGGGAGCCCATTCGAGGAGCTCCATCAACGTCCTGCCCAGCTACACGCAAGCCGAGATGCATGCTGCCTTGGCGGCCAGCGTGGCCAGCGTTGAGATCTCCTCGGCTCCGCGGCCGGGAGAGATTGTGATGAGGAATCTGTTCAGCGACTTCACCGTTCAGGCGGAGAAGAAGATTGAGCTGGTGATGCTGGAGAGTGCGGACAAGAATCTGTCGAAGCTGCTGCAGCGTGGCGAGGATCAGCAGTTCGATCAGTTGCTCTCCGCCCTGGGCTCCGTGGCGGAGCACTGCCTGCCATCGCTGCTGCACACGCTGCTCGCCTGGCATCGCCGCCAGTTGTCCGACATGGAGATAAAAAACGATCTCAAGAAACCAGCTGCCCCCGGCGGCGGCAGCAGCAGCAACTCCCAGGCGTCTAACAGCAACAAGCCCTCTGTGGACTTGGACTTTCAGTTGCAGCGACGGGAAGCGGCTGTGGAGTTTATTTTCTGCTTGGCGCTAATTGAGATACTCAAGCAGCTGCCCTTCCATCCGGGCCACGAGGATCTGGTGCGCAGCATCGAGAATCTGGCCTTCAAGCACTTCAAGTACAAGGATGGGCTGCAGAACAATCCGAATGCCATTAACATACACATGATTGCCGATCTGTATGCAGAAGTCATTGGTGTGCTGGCCCAGAGTCGGTTTGGATCCGTACGCAAGCGGTTCATGAGCGAGCTGAAGGAGCTGCGCGGCAAGGAGGTGTCGCCCACGACCACCCAGAGCATTATTAGCCTGCTGATGGGCATGAAGTTCTTCCGCGTCAAGATGGTGCCCATCGAGGAGTTCGAGGCCTCGTTCCAGTTCATGCACGAGTGCGGTCAGTACTTCATGGAGGTGAAGGATAAGGACATTAAGCATGCTCTTGCCGGACTCTTTGTGGAGATCCTGGTGCCTGTGGCGGCGGTAAGTATGCAGCAGAGCCTAATCTTACAGTTTATTTACATATTTACATATTATTTTACATATTTTTAGGCCGTAAAAAACGAGGTGAATGTCCCCTGCGTGAAGAACTTTGTGGAGCTGCTGTATGTGCAGACTTTGGATGCCTCCACAAAATCCAAACATCGCTTGGCCCTCTTTCCGCTGGTCACCTGTCTGCTGTGCGTCTCTCAGAAGACCTTCTTCCTCACCAACTGGCACTACTTCTTGGCCATGTGTCTGAGTAATCTGAAGAACCGCGATGCCAAGATGAGTCGCGTGGCTCTGGAGTCCCTGTACCGCCTGCTCTGGGTCTACATGATCCGCATCAAGTGCGAGTCTAACTCCGCGACGCACTCCCGACTCCAAAGCATTGTGAACTCGCTGTTTCCCAAGTGAGTTTTCTTTTTGATACATTTTAAAATACCTTTTCAAATCTCTTTATTCGATACAGAGGCTCCAAGGGAGTGGTACCGCGTGACACGCCGCTGAACATCTTCGTGAAGATCATCCAATTCATCGCCCAAGAGCGCCTGGACTTTGCTATGCGCGAGATCGTCTACGATCTGCTGTGCGTGGGCCGCTCTATTAAGTTAATTCTCAATCCGGAGCGCATGAGCATCGGCCTGCGAGCTTTCCTGGTCGTCGCCGACTCACTGCAGCAGAAGGCGGGTGAGCCGCCGATGCCCAGGACAGTGCCAGCTCTTCCCTCCGGAAATACGCTGCGCGTCAAGAAAACATACATCAATAAGATGCTGACGGATGACACCGCCCGCAGCATTGGCATGTCCACGTACTTTCCGCACGTGCGCCGGGTCTTTGTGGATATACTGAGAGCCCTGGATGTGCACTACGGTCGCCCATTAATGATGACGAATACGCAGAACCAGAACAAGGAGCCAGACGAGATGCTGTCTGGCGAAAGGAAACCGCGCATCGATCTCTTCCGAACATGTGTGGCTGCCGTGCCTCGCCTTATTCCAGACACAATGACCGCCCATGAGCTAGTGGACCTGCTCTCCCGACTGACTGTCCACATGGACGAGGAGCTGCGCATCTTGACCCATCAGTCGCTAACAACGCTGGTTATAGACTTCCCGGATTGGCGTCAGGATGTCGTGCACGGTTACACTCAGTTTCTGGTGCGCGACGTCACCGACACCTATCCGCAGCTGCTGGAGAACTGTACGCGCATCCTGTTCAACTTCCTGAACATCTGGCGGTGTGCCATTATTGTGAATGGCAATAGCACCACCGTCACCACCAGTGCTGCCCCAAGCATGGCAACCAATGTGGCTAATACGGCACAACCCAAAGTGGTGGCCACGGGAACTGTGCCTCAGGGCACTCTTGTCCAGGTAACAGTGGGAACAGTCATTCTTGCCAAGGACACCGCCAGCAGCCAGCAGTTGTCCAAGCAGCAGCATCATCTGAATACCGCCAGCAGTGCCGCATCTAGCATCACCACTTCGTCCAGCGGCATGTCGAGCATCACTCAGCACACGGTGCTCAATATGGCCAGCAGCGATGTGGCCAAGAAGAACGAAATACCGCTGGCCACCACTCTGCATTTTGTTGAGGGATTCGCCTTAGTGCTGCTCTGCAACTATCGACCTTATCTGCGCAAGCTGGCCGCCATGATCCTCAAGGAGGTCAAGAACCTGATGCGTGCCCTTGGCATCCCCGAAACGGAACCGCCTCTTATTGATGTCATGGATCGTTGTGTGCCGCCCATTGTGGAGAAGTGTCTGCTGCCACTTTTGCCGCAAGCTGAGAAGACGGCCATTCTCAATGCCAATTGTATTGACCTGCAGTGGATAGCGGAGAGAACCAGTGGCGTTTGGTTGGCAGGACTGACAGATGGTAGGGGAGGGTCTTTACCTAATCTTACACAGAGTTAACTCTTTTTCCCTTCCCGACAGACAACTCAAAGTCCTCAACGTCTACGCTGAATCTCTCGCAATCCAGCTCAACGACAGCTGCGGCAGCAGCAGCTGCCAGCTCCCCACAGCCGCCATTTGATCCCTGGGCCACCTGTCTCTTTGGCTTGCTTGAGCGTCAGCGCATCCTGCAACAGTGTCCATCCGCAGTGGCCCAGGCCTGGCCCATTTGCTTTACGCGCTTAAATGCGCTCTTCAGTGTCATTGATCCCACGTAAGGTTTATTAATTCATTTTGTAATAAATTATTAATTGTTTTCCCTTTAAATAAAGCCCCGTGAGTGATAATCGAGCTTCATTGCTCCGCAGCTCGGCGCCCACCAAGAAAGTGCCCACCGAGAGCCAAAAGGATTCGTATCTGCGTCTGTGGAGGAATCAGGTGGCATGTGCCATGCGTCTGGTGCCTCAAATCCCCAGCGTGGCTGTGCGTTGTGCCTCTCCAGATTTGAGTTTGAGGTGAGTGAAGAGGGAACAGCATCGATATCATCATTTTCACACAGAGAAAAAAGCCTTATATCAATCAAAAGTTATTCTAATTGCGTTATTTTCTAATTAAAAAATTTATGAAGATCTGTAAAATATTCCAAAAAACTAAATCACTTTTTAAATTATTATATTTCGATTATTATTTTCCATTTAAAGTATGATTATTTATTATTACTTAATTATTATTTGTGTCATAAAATTGTAACATCTATCAATCTACAAATGTTTTTCCATTTTATGTGACATATATATATTTTATATTTTTATATTTTATTTTTACATGGCATTCATCCTATTTTTTCTCTGTGCAAGTACTTTGTACTTCCATCAGCCTTTCTCCCTTAAATCAAACTAAACAACACACTTCATTATAATTGTTTGACTAACATTTCCCATTCAATTACATTTGGCACGAATTCTCGTATGTTGCTGTGTGTGTTTTTAATCTCTAGTTGCCTGGAGCTTTGTTGTTGTTATTATTGTTGTTATTTTGTGTTGTGGGTCTCAAATGGTAAAATCAACATGCCACAGAAATAGCTGTAGACTTAAAATCTATTGAAATGGTTTACAAATGTGTGCTAGATAAGTACTTACTTACTTCGTATAAAGGAACGAAAATTGCTACCTAAAATATTTGATTGCTTACTTAGGAGCATATTTTTCAATGGATTTGATTGAATTCGTTGCCTAAAACACTTTGTTGGTTAATTTAAGTCATATTTTAAAAACAGATTTTAACAAATTCTTAATCTGAACTATTTTTAATTTTATTTTCAAAACATTTTCTATTAATTATTCACCTAAAGTTACTTAAATACATACTTTGCGGCCTTTTCCCAACTAATTTTATATCTAAAATATTTTATTTCATATACTAAAGCACCGATTTTAAATGAATTTCAATGCATTTTTTATCCACACTGATTTCTGTGTGTTTTTTGGATCCTGTCCCCACTATTATTTGTCCTCTAGCCACAACTTTTTGCATTTGCTGAGTTTTTGTTTGCCTGTCAATACATAATTACAGATCCTGGCACGTGCACATCGCCCACAGGCAAAAGAATTAAACTGGTTTTATTGTTTGACTGATATTTGAAATTGTTCCTTAATTTAACTTTGTCTCACTTAAATTTCCCATTTGCATATTATTGTTGACTGCATATTAGCCATAAAACATGTCAATATCATGATTGCCTCATTTGCGTTACTCATACGCCGTGTTTGTTGTGTGTTTAGCTAGATTGTTTTACATGCACATGCACTCGATTGTCAACTGATTTCCATACTGAAATTAATTTCGGTAGCAAAACCAGTGTAGGGCCTGATCCAATCATAAATATTTACATGCAAATTCGCGAACCTAGTCGCGTTTATTGGTTCGTTTATTTATTGTTTTATTGGCATGGGTTCAATTCAAAGTATTGATAATTTGGTTGATTAATTGTAAGCTATTGGAAATATAAACTTAATTTTATGAGGAAATTAGGAGCTCTGTCATATTTTAAATTGTAGTATCATTTGACTACTTATTGAAATTACTTGTTCAAATGAATATTGTAAGTAAACTTTTTTGTTGTAACCTATATAATGAAAAGCTCAGTTACAAAGTTTAAAGAATTTATCCAAATATAATATGTAAATTAGCAATGATGCTTTTACTCCTTGTAAAAATTAATTAGGTTGTCAAACAATTTAATTAACTTGTTCCTGTCGGTATTTTTAATGTTTTTTTTTGTTAATGTAAAAATGACTGAAAAACAACACTATTGAAGAGGTTGCACTGAAAAAAACAGTATGGAAATATTTAAATTACGGAAATTGGAATTTGAAATCAGTCTCAAAAGTAAAAGGATAGATACATAAAATATTTCATTGCATACTTTTAGACACATTTCGTTGGTGGTTGTGTTGTTAAAATGCACAGCTAATGTTGAAACGCTCCTGTAAGTTTTGAATTAAAAATATTGCATTCTTTTATTGATTGAAATTAAACCGATTATTTCTCGGAAATAAGTTGTTTCAATATTGAAAGATACAATAATATTGTAGGTTTTTTGTTTTTTTTTTATTTATTTTTATTTACAAAAATTAAAACTTTAATGCATTTCCACGCACTTGCCTCCCAGATCCTAGTAAATCACTGTAAATTCGTTTTAGCTGTGTGTGCTTTTGAATTTTAACTAGATTTAACTGAATTATAATGCGAAATACCGAAACCCACAGCACACACATGCAAAAACCCACCCACCCGAAAGCATTTTCATCGCATCAGTGTGTGCAAATAATGTTGGCCGACGGAAATGTCAATAAAAGTGGGGATTTCACGTGAAAAGGAACGTCCGCACAAACACCACCCACATTCTCGTGAAGGTTACAGTCCATGTCCATGTCCACGTCCACACCCATCGAACATCCCATGGGACTATATATGGGCAACTATTTGCCAAGATGGAATCTCGCTGGGCATTTGCGTACATAAAATATTGATCACGAAAATCGAAATCAAATTATACTCGCAACTCATCCACCAGTCAGCCAGTCAGTCAGTCACATTGCTCTCTGTTTACAAAAATGTCTCTCTATATGGATTGTAATTTATAGTTTGCAAGATCAGGCGGACTCGCGTTCGCTGTCCGATTCCTTGGACAATATACCATCCAATGTGTTTGGGCCCGAGGGAATCGTCACGCGGTTCACGCTGCCACTCTCCTACGGACGCAAAGAGGCGCGCCAAAAGCGACTTGGGTAAAGCAAAATGAAACAAAAACAAATTAAAGACAAACAAAAAACAACACAAAATTATAACAAACCAACAAATACAGTGAACGTAAAAGTAAACTGAACCTTATAATAACCTATATTCTGCAGTTAAATTCCGCCACAGAAATAGCTTTGTATTTAAAATCAATAGCAAAGTATGCAAAGCAATTTCTTACCAAGTTCCTTACTTTTTCTTTTAAATTTATTTAAAATCGAAAGCTGTTTCTGTGGCAGTCCTGTATAATTCGATATACCTTACTTGTTGTTCTCCAGAATATTATTCTGTACAAAAAATATAACGCTTTGTAGTCTAGTTTTCCATGTTGCCTGTCTCACTGTTCTCCTGTGTGTGTAGCTTTGGCATGTAATTAAAAATTGTTGTGAATTAGTTACTAAAGTTTAGAGCCTTGCCTACCAATTTGCATTCTTGATTTGGCACCGCTTTCATTTCGATTCAGCATCTGAGCTTATGTTTGTATATAGATGAGTAGTTTATTTATTTAGTTTACTTAGCTCAATAAATTGTGTGCCTAAAGTAGACTGCTTTGCTTAAACTTTGCTTTAAAATCAAGAAATAAGACAGAATTTTATATCCTGTTCTAGCTCAAGTTTTTTATGAAAGATTATTTGTTTCCTGAACGTTAGCTAATTTTATTTTGTGTTTTATTTTTCGAGTATGTATTTACTTGCCATCAAATCCAATCAATCAAACGGTCTATAAACAGAATTCTCTCTCTGACTCTCTATGAAATATTTCTTTAAAAATTCTTATTTTCATTTCATTTTGCTTGTTGAATTTATCTTCGACTTTGTTGGTTTCAAAGATTTCCCTAGTATTTTCCCATTGATTTGCTTTGAGCCGGTGCCGTATAATTTGGCAAACAATTTGATTCGCATTCCCTAGGCTTCTGTGCATCGGCCACGCCCCCTTGTTGTGCTGGAAAGTAATTTGAAGACAAGTTTGTTTATTTTTCATGTAGCGCATGTCCAGTCCCCAAAAACCTCAAAAACCCTCGACCCGCACCCAACAAAATAAAAACCCGCAACAGCAAAAGCTTGATTTCCCAGCAGCAGCAGCAAAAATTATAAAAGAAAAATTGTTGTTTGCCTGTGCGCGCTGTCATTTATTATTATTGTTTCCCCCGCTTGTTGCGGCTGTGTAAATTCAAACGGGAAGGATGGGACAGAAAAAATGGGTTTTAATTGAAAAGAGATTTCGAATTTAAAATTCATAATGTTTATCGTCGGTTGCCACTGCAGAAGCGGAGCGGAACTGTACCTCGATAATCAGAGAATGTTAAAAAATCCGCGCGCTGTCTGGCCTTTGGCCGTTTCGTTAGGCGAGTTGAAGGGAGCAGCTTAAATCGCAGTAAACTTTATGGACTCATCGCTAAATAATGACCTTGCCAAGGCGACAGACAGGCAGAGACCGACACCCGACGAACCAAAACAGAAATTACTGCCCTCCGGACTGCTCTCGTCGCTGTTTGACACTAAAATCCACGGCCGTAAATTTATTTTACAGCTCATCGCCGGACTCCCTGAACGCCGATCGGAGCGACAAGTCGGCAATGGGCAGTGCCTCGCCACATGCCCTCTACAAGCTGGTGGTGCCGCTGCTCCGCTGCGAGGTTGTCGATGTGCGAGATGCCGCCGTTAATGCCCTGGGCCTGATAAACCACGATGCGCTCAAGTAAGTCGCCAAAGAGCCGCTTTTGACAACTTGATGTGTCCCCCCTGACCAACCGAGTGTGTGCTGCTTGTTTGCTTGCAGGGATCTCATGGAGGAGCTGGTGGTGTACATACGGGAGGCGGTGGATCGCAAGCAGGAGAACATGAGGCGGCGGCGAAGGCGCGACGCCCTGCGACTGCAGGTGGTGCGGGTGCTGGAGAAGATAGCGGAGAACGGGACCTTCGGTGTGAGGTAATCCTAGCTAATCCTAGTACTTAGCAAATCCTTAACTGAAATGCTCTCTGTTTATCCCCCAGCACTTGTGTCCTGGAACGGGACACGATGTCACTGCATCCCACCTTCGTGGAGTATATAGAAGGCGCCATGGCCTACCTAATGGCTGAAACGGACAAGGATAACCTCAGTATCCGCGAGGTTAAGGCCCACTTTTGCAATTTCATACGCAAAATGATTAAGAACTTCTCACGTAAGTCCTTAAAGCAGGGAAGAAGTCCTCACAGAAACAGAAAGAGCTGCCATCGGCTCTCAGCCATCCATCCATCTGTTAAAACTGATTGCCTGTTCATTTCTCTTAGTCGAATCCTGTGCCACGCTGCTGTCCCGGGATCTGAAGCGTAATCTATTCAATTTGTTTGCCACATGGTGCGGCAGCTTCTCCAAGCCGCTGAGCATACCCTCACAGATTGGACAGACCCTCGAGGAGGAGAAGTTGCAGTTCAGTGCTCTGCAGGCAAGTAAAAAGCAGAAACAGGCGAAAATTGATTGAACAAGAACAAATTGTTTTTTAAGCTATATTATTTTGTAGGGAAACTACCTTAAGTGTAATAACTAACAAACTAAATATAATTTTTAAATAGAATTAAGAATAATATCTTACTCATCTTTACTATCCTTACAGGCCATGTCCGCCCTCCTCTGTTGCGGTCACATATTTTACGCTCCTCATCTGCAAGATGACGGCATCATTTACAAGTGGCTGGATCTGCTGCTGACCTCCAAGGACGAAAAGGTAAGTCCTTGCACACTTGTCTCACCCATTGTTCGTCGCATTTTCAAAGCGGAATCATCCTCTTTCTCAGATTTACCAACTGGCCCGCGACACGGTGGTGTTGCTGTTGGAATCCAATCCGGATATGGGTCAGCTCCTTGAATGGGTCATCGATCGGTGCTATACGTCGACGCCTCGCGAGGCTGACGCTTGCTTCCTGGCCCTCGCCTCGATCTTCAGTGCCAAGTGAGTGGGAGGAATAACACGGGGATGGGGCCCATAAGAGTGGGTGTAATGCGTAATCGCCTTACGTTGTTCCCTTTTAATTTGTTTCAACGCTCACCCTCCACTTGCGGCCGTAATCCAGTCAGGGATTGGGGTGGCATCCAGGGGGGCCCTTAAGTAGCATTTCACGTGTGTGTGCAATAAGGACGCTTTAAATTTACGGACACACTTGTGAGCGTCAAATGATCCTATTTGTTAAGGCCAAGCACGTTTTTTATTTCCGCTTCCTGTCTCTCTTTTTTGTTAGGTTTTTTCCCCTCCATAATGGCGGCAAACAGGAACATTTCGCGTATATTTCCTTGATAAACATTTGTTCAAAAGCTGGCAGCCTGCACGGCTCACTGCACTTAATGCAGCCGCAATCGGAGGAGACAAAAGTGGCGAATGCTGTTTGGTTGGAGAACTTTAATAATTTAATAAAGATTACATTTTAACCAAATCTTTAAAGCAGCCCTATGTAGCAAGCATTATTTATTATAAATTCTGTAAGACTTTTCACGTTAACGTCATAATTATATGCCGCAGCAGCTGTTTCCAAAAATTCCGTCTGGCTGGCGGAGACAGGCCACAGCAACATGTTGCCAAAAACATGTTTTCTTAATTCGTTTGCACAGCCTTCCTAATGGAAACTAATTACCAGGGTCTGCAAACTAAATCGTCTGCCGTCACCGCAGTATAAGCTTTCCATTTGCAATTTGTCGACATTTGTCGATGTCGCACGAAGTTCAACCAGTGGGAACCAGACACCACAAACACACACTAGTTTGTGGTTCATCCCGAGAGGAGAATGTGATTTTGTGGCTTTCAGCCCCAAAAAGACTCAAAAGCCGTTATCCAAAACCACAATAAAAGATTCCCATCTCTACTCGAGACAACCACGCGTAAGCAGGATCTTTTGTCGGCTGGACAGCGTCTTCGTGCAGCGTGTGTGTGGCCATGGATGTCTGTTTTTATACCCAGTATTCATAAAGAGGGTATAGTGCATTTGTTTAGGGATATGGAGGTAAGGGTTGGACGATTTAGGATTTTAGAAACTTTGAGTTAGTTAAAAGGAGGCTAGATTTATTATTTTTATTGTTTTTAAAACTATTCTTAAGAAGATTTAAAAAATTCTTTTATGAAAGTGTAAAAATCTTTAATATGATATATGCCCTGTCATGTAGAAAATATGGTAAACTTTAATATCTCGAAATTTGGATTATTAAAGACCTAATGGTTAAATATCGATATCCGAAATATCTTCTTAACTTTATTTTTCTATATATAATGTATTTCAACCAGACATGATATCGATTTAACGCTCATACGATGCAGTATCGATAATTCCTAACATTATTTGGTATGATTTATAATTTATATTGATTGGCAACATCTGAAATTGAGTTTTACACCTTTAATCAAAGGCCGCTACACTCGTATCTTGCGCACAAAAAACTGTGCTGCCAATAAGCACTGTGGATGTACTTTGTGGCTTCGGTAGGCATCTTCTTTGGACTTTAATGCATGCACACAGAAAGTTTTGAGGTTTTAACCCTTCACAGAAGTGAATAAGAACCCATTACTTGTTAAAATGAAACTGTATCGGTCCTATAAATAGTTTGCTTCGGCATGAATCCTTGTCATGGGACTTTGGCATGCTTTTAGCATGATTCCAATTAATTTCTAGGATTTTCCCACTCAGACCAATTTCACAAAGTCCATCACTGCTTTAAAATTTCTACCGATTTCATAAAGTATTTGCTTTCAACAAATTTCTAGGACTTCCAGGATATCCCGAAGTCTATAATACATTTCCCAGTATGTGAGAACCGCATGCACAGCATATGTGGAGTGTGGGATTCTGAACTTTATTTTCCATTTTTCCGGGTTCTTTTTTATGGCAGATGGCTGATTCATGAAACAGCTTGCATGTTGTTGGCACATCGAAACGGAAACAAGTTTAATTTTAATGTGCTTTGCGAGAAATTTGCAGTGAAAAGCAACTTTAAATTGCTGACGACCGGACTTAAGGAACCGGAAGAAAGACCGAAGGAAAATGGCAAAAGCAACTGGGGCGAGAATTGATTGATTGTATCTAAACAGCTTTGGGTCCTGTTTGGCTTATCGAAGGCAATTTGCGCCCCGGCAATTCGCTTTATTTAAATAGCCGGCCATTTCGGCCTTGAACTTTAAGCCGCACACGACCAGCCCAGCCCAAGAATGGTCCTGTGAAATATGTCCGACGCATTATAGGCATTAGTTTAGGCGCACCTTCTTTGTATTTATTTTTGAAGAGGAAGAGAAAACCGCAGCATACTTTGTGAAAATCGATTTGCGTAAAATATTCAATTCATTGCAAGCCTGAATGCTAGGTAACACACAGGTGTGTACATATGTACATCTCTTGTCCGAAAGGGGTTAAAAAATGGATGCATGCATGCAAACAAAACGAAGGAAGTGGGCAATGACATTTTAATGGATCTGTCAGGCCTTCAATGGGTTACGCCTGCACTCGGAATAAAAGTGGCCTTGAAAGGTCCATCTAGCTAGAGGTCAGAAATAATAGGAGTCTCTTTCAGCAACAATTTCTATATAAGATCTTGTGTATTTTTAGTATTTGTTACATCATTTTAGGCATTTCCAGATGCTGAATTTAAGTTTTTGTCTAAATAAATATTAAAAGTCTAAGGTCACAGTCACAGTCCATCAAAAGAGTGCTAACTTAATTTGCATTAAAAAACAATAACTTTACTCTAAATTAAACCCCCCAATATATTATCTTTATAAAACTCCCATCAAAACTGTTATTACCTTTTTCCCCACAATCCAGTATAATTTTTGAGCCAAGTGTGGACTCCTGGCTAATGGGGAAGTGGGTTTTCTGGCTTCCCCTGGTTTTCTGGGAGTTGGGGGCATCAGCTGTTGATTGTTGGCACGTTGAGAGTGTGCCATGTTGTACAATTTCCACGTTACGTTCGGTGCACGACCGCAGGACCACAAGCCAACAAACTCATTAGGTTACTTTGTAAGCTCTTGACTTTGCCCCACTCCTATTCCCCTGCCCTATTCCCTTGTTTTTGGCATTAAAGGCCCCTTTGCTAACATCCATTTCGCCTTTAATTACAGGGAGTACCCGTGCGACCATTACACATCGGTGATAACGGTGACGCTCCTGATGACCGGCTGTCCCCGCGTGGAGGTCCATGCAACGGCGCTGCAGCTGCTGCAGATCCTGGACAAGCGGTTCTTTGGCAGCGTGGTGGGCACTCTGCACAGCGACAACGAGAAAGGTATGAGCATATTCCCCACCGACGAGGTGGCAATAAAATAACAATGAAGTGTCCATTTTTGAGGAGAACTTTGGTGTGGAACTTTGGATAGGAGGTTGGCGGGTCCCCCTGCGCAAATTCAATTTTGAACTGTCAACTGGTGGTCAGGGATTTGTATTGTGGCGTTGGTATATTGCATTTCGTGGGTCCCCAACTAATTGGTTTATATAGATGGCTAACATATAGTAATAGTTGTTGCTTTCATAACAGATTTTGAATGAAATAAAATTACTTAAGGCTTCTTGATGATTTTATATAGTAAATTCCAATGTAAAGGGTATTTTTGATCCTTATTACAAAAGTGTATATTAAATTTGAAGTAGGGAAATACATATATTACAAAAAAAAAGTTTTATAAAATAAATAATAATATACAAAAAATAATACATATGAAAATATAAAACATTTTGATTTATCGAGTTTTTAAGTGACGTAAAATACTCAATTTATATCCATACTATACAAAAGTATCTTAGAAACGTTTTTTTATTTAATTGGCATACTTACCGATTATATTGTTTCGATAAATTAAATAGAATATCGAATTATTTTACAATTTTATAGGTTCATCGACATTCGGGTTCAAAAAATTTAAACAGTATTGACATATTTACCTTATTTAAAGTGTAAGGGTATTTTTTTATTGAAATTTCTTTTTTTTTATTTTCGTTAAAAAACTTTACAATTTGATGTTTTTTACAGGAAAAGATTTATACATTTTTCGTTAGAATATTACTTTTATCAACTTATCGTTTTTTGGGACATATATCGAAACAGTATCGATATATATAAAATTTATTAAAACAGGACTTTATTTTGTTAAATTATTTTCTTTAAAGATGTTAAAGATTTAATGCTTCTTAACTATTAATGTACTTAAATGTATCCTTGTGTGAAGTAGAAAAATTCTAGTAACCTAAGTAAAGACTTCTTGTTGAAATAACCATAAGGCTTTGTCAACTCGAAATGAGTTTTCCAAGTAATAGGATTTCAAACTGTTATTTCAGGTCAAGTCGCTTCCTTGATGTGTGAGAAACCCACCCCTTGCACTTCTCGAATACCATTTCCTGTAAACCAACAACGCATTCGTTTTATTAGCTAAAAGTCACTTCCAATAGCTAGACAGTTTCGAGAATTCCTGTAGATAAAATTCAGCAGAAACAATAGAAGCACATAGTCCGCCATTCTCGCACAATGGTTACTTATAGACGAAGAAGAGCAGACTCATCACCTGACACTCACTGGGGGGACATGAGAATGTCCCTCCTTACTTGTAGAAACCGAAATTCTAAGTAGTTTGGGTTGAGCGTAACACCTTTTTCCTCCGCTTCATCTACCGAATTCAGCAGAAAGTGTTATCTTTGTTCTTTTATTTTGTTGATGTTTGAGTTTTGCATTTTAATTCCATTTATACACACGCATTACGTATACGTATGGTTGTCCTGTGTGGCGTCTGTGAAATTTTTATTGCATTACATAAGAAGCTTTAACAGCTTTTTATTGATTGTGTGTCGAAGTTTGTTTACATTTCACGTTACAATTTTCTGGGTCGTGCTTTGTGTGCGTATTTTTTAATACTCCTGGGCTTAGAGCTAATCTCCAAAGGTATTTGTCTGCCCAAAATTAAACCTAAAAAATTGTTTTTAGCTTCCCAGAAGAGAGAGAGAAATGCGTAGGAGGCCACTCTACTAATAGATATTTTTGTAATTAGCAAAAATCTCAAATGTTTGCACTTGACTGTTTTTAAGGAAGTTCCTCTAAGAAGGATTTTCAAGTTGTTTACCCGGCAGCCGCTCTTGACCTTTTTTTTTACTCTGTTAATACGCTTTTTGCCTTAAGCCGATGAAGTTTTCGGTGTGTTTCCTGTTTTCGTGTATGTTGCAACCTGAAAAGATAATAATAAATCCCCGGGATTGGGTCAGCCAAGAGGACAATGATGAGATGAGGGCTTAGCTCTGCGCAGGAAAGGAAGGGAGGGCACAGTGTCCACTTCGAAAATTCAATTGCCTGTAAGTTGGCGAATTACCGAAAATGAGAGGCTTTATTGGGCCATTCAAAGTGGATTAAACCGGGGATTGCATAATCAGGTTTATTCAATTGGAAAATGATTTAAATGCCGCCACCGCTGCGGTGCTGCTATCCGGTGAAACCAATTAAAACACTCCTGCCGCCGGCTTTCATTTAACGAAATTAACATTTATTACATTTATACATTCGATCGGTTGCTTTGGTTATCATTATTAAACTGGAATACATTTTAGACCGGTTGATCCGTGGGGGTTTTCGTTTTACGTTTCCCGTTTGACGCTTTTTGTATCTTTGTATTTGTATCTGTATCTGTATCTGTAGCTGTATCTGCGGTTGGGATTCAATTAAAGTTACGAGTGCAAATCAGCATGGACTCGAATTGATTAGGTTTAGTGAGTGTAGCAGGTGTATTATTTAACAATTATTTTAGATACGCGTACATTTTTTTGAAGCGAAACGAAAATGGTCTATTTAATTACTAGGCTGGGCTAGTTAAACACTTAATTAAATTCAATGCGCTGTATACATTTCAATCTTAATTTGGTTTTATCTTTTTCCTTTGCCTTTTGGCCTTGACAAAAAACATCACAAACATATTTTTCTCTTTCGATTTTTATTTATACTGCTGAAAAAACTAATTTTTATTTGGGCATTTCCCCTCTCAATGTTTTTAGCGTTTCCTTTTGTCTCTCTTATTTTATTATGTTTGCTGAAATCTAATTAAAAGCGAAAAATTCCTGCTTATCCGCCGGCTGTGTTGCGCCATTTCTCTCATTCGCTCTTCAAGAGCTGCCCAAGTTTTCCTTTTTTCGTGAAAAGCTCTCTTTTTTCCCAATTCACTTGAGTGGATGCAACTCGTGCATTTCGTTCCAACAATGCTGGGTCATCATCCTGCGCCTGGTGGAGGTGCCGGTATTACGACAGTATTCAGAAACTGAAAGAAGCCAGAGAAGGGAAATCAGCATGTGTGAAAATTAAGCAGGAGGGGAAGGGTATATGTCTTTGATGCAAGCACGTATATATTAATTTCGTTCTATATTCCATGGAATTCAAATTGCCATAGCAAAAATTCATTAAGTGGCTTTCAAACGGGCCCATACGAACGTCAGGATTGGCTTTGAGTTCGCTACTAAACATTTCCCTTAATGGCAGTCGAGGTGTGCGTGTGTGCGTGTGTAATGTCAGAGTTAAATAATGGAAAATAATCAGAAATTTCAACAAATAGTCGTTCTTTGAAGCTGTAAAAGTAACTGCAATTACTTGAGTTCAGCAGGTAATTATTTTCCATATTTCCAATTAATTTTTATTTGTGAATAAATGTAGCTCTGTTAGTGCTCCAGAGGACATGAATATTATTCTCCCTAGGACCCTGGTTTTTTTGGGAACTAAAAATACCCGCCGTAAGCCGGAAATAAATTGGCTTACAAGTCAGGGGATTTATGCATTTGTTTCCATCCAAAATCGAAAGCAAAAAATATGAGCATTAATCGTTTCACTAAATCCGTATTTTGTGCTTTTTTAAGCCCATTTCGGGTGTCCTTTTCCCCTTTTATTTACCTGAATGTGACAAAGCTGCGATTTACCGCTGGCAGTGCCATCAGCATCCCAAAAGTAGACTATAAATTCGGTACTTTGTGGGCTTTCAATGGGGTTCAACAGGACACATCCCTGCAGAGAGGATACCCGGCTCCTGTTCCGGTGAATTTATTGGCCCCAAAAAATGGTAACAGCCAAAACGAGTGGGATTTAATCCGCTTTTAAACCGGATACCCAAACGAATCACAAGAGCAGTATTCGATGTGATTTTGTTGGCTAATTTAAAAAAAAAAAGGCAGCACTGAGCATTGCTTTGTTTTATATATTTTCCGTGTCTGTGTGTTTTATGGCAATCTAAGCTAATCAATCATCCATTCGTGTTCAAAAGCACACAACAAGTGCCAATAAATTCGAGCCGTGGGCTTTTTCCATTGAACACAATAATGTCTGTTTGCATATCTGTTCATTTCTGATCTTTGCTGTTTTTTGGGGGGTAATTATGGTTGTTATCCCTCATCAAATTCGTTTTAGACAAAGGGCAATTGAGTATTTCCTGCAATTTTACCTTCTTGAATAAAATTCCCTTTTGACTTTGTTTCCCTTTAATTATTTCAAGTCAAAGGCGATAACAAAAGCGAAATATATAAATAGCATCCTTCGCCACTTCAACAGCATCCTCTCTTGAGTATTATTCCGAGCTGCTTTCCCTCGGGGAATTTGCCTTAAAATTTTTGTTGATTGCCATGTGTGGAGATATCTGTGGCCTGGCAAAGATTAATGATGACGTTCGCCGCCTGTCCTTGACGCATGCTGGATGGATGCTTCCTCGGCTTTCCAGTGACGGCTTTTCATCCAGCCACCCCGTTTTCCCCCACAAAATTATTAAATAAATTATACAGTCAACCACAAAAGGCCGACCGAGAGGGACCAGACATCTCGCGTCATCGTTTCGCGGAAGGAAAGCGAAAGTCCTAAGTGAATTGTCGTGTTATCTCTCGTGTTGTCAATGGTCTTGTCTCACAAGTGGTCTGGAACTGGGTCTGGCTCTGGTTCTACGACTTGGTCGTGCCTGCGGTCGTTGGCTTAATTTATAAGTATATTTCTATGTTTGATTTGCCGCCTCCATAGAGCTGATGCTGCAGTTTATTCGACGCACTTGATATTCTGGACCAGCACAATCATTTCCTGGCCAAAGTCATGCTCCATCGCAGATAAATCATTATAAATGAGTCCATTTAACACAACGGTTGCCATGGTGAAAGGTCAAGCATAAAGCAAAAAGATGCTATTCTTTTTTTTTCTAGGAAACTTGTTTGTTATTGTTTGAGGAAAGGTCTAGGTTTATTCTGGGAAACTTTTTGTAGCGGCTCATATTTATTAGTACGGTTAGTGCTTGATTTTTGTGAATATTTTAGCAGAAAACGTAATAGTTACAAATATTTTTGTTATATATATCGTTATGCTTATCCCTTAGTTTTTGGTAGTTAAACTTCTATAAACAAATCTTTTATCCTTGAATATCTTACTTGATATTAATTTGATTTTATGAATATTTGAATAATTATTTTGTAATTCAACCTTTGTTTGTAATATATTAGGTTTAGCCACTCCTAAAACCCCTATTCTTCCATTAAAAAATCTCCATAAAATCTCCTTAAATCGCCCCCTTTAAAATCTCGTCGCCGGCTCCTTTCTACCGAGGTAACTGCTAGTTAATCAGCCGTGAGAGAAACATTTCTATTTGCTACACCATACACTCTGTCGCGGAGTGGCAGTGTCACCTCCAGAGACGGGCACTGATTGACTCGGCAAGCAGGAAGCCAAGCCCGAGGGCAGGGATTTGCACTTTCCACGAGGCACCAGCAGAGCGGCAGCAGCTAGAGCTTGACTGTGGAAGTGTTGGTAATTTATGGCCAATAAGAGACACCGTAATGAGGGAGCAGGCGGGACATGGACAAGGATTCGCATGCTGGTCTTGGTCCTGCTCCTGCTCCTGCTCCTGAGCCTGGTCCCGCGAGGCGCGCCGGCAATCATTGCCGGTGCATTCAACGCACGTACCACGCGGCGTATGAGTAATGCCGCGCGAGTACGAAAAAAAGGAGCGAAAACCCAAAAAGAAGATGAAGTATTTGCGAAACTAAGCATACGCACTTCCCGCAGGCCGTGATTAGGCGCAGATTGGTGGGAAAACCAATCCATTCTGCGAACGCAACGCAACGCTTAGCTCATTAAATGCCTTTGGTTGATTTACGCATTATCCTGTCGTATTCGATTTCTGCGTGAATTCTGAAATTGGCATTAGCGATAATCGATTCTCGTTGGCAGTGGAAAGTTTTCCCTGTGTTTGGTTTATTTGCTGATCGGTAAAGCCAACAGTTAGTTTGATTTTTAAGCTCTGAAAATTTGATATAAAAGTAGGTCAAGTTTAATTAAAAAGAAACATGACTTTCATGCCAGGAAAAAAGGGAATTGAGTGCTAAATATTTATTCTGATATATCAAACAAAACATTGATACACATATATCAAGATTAAAATTCAGATTTTTTCATCCGTTTTCTTATTAAATATCAATATAGTATTAATACTGTACTGCACGAATGGGTGCTGCCCAACATGTTTCTAGCAATGTTTTCCTGGTAACATTTTCTTGTGCATTGCGGTCTGTTAAATTTGAATTTTCAAGCCCCGCAACCTATAAATTATGGCAAGATTCCCCAGAATATAAATTATATTAATATTTAAAATTAAAACCAGCCCTGTAGAGTAGCAAAACAATATAATAAATTTCAACACCGCACAATTAGTTGTCAACAATTTCGAGAATTGTTTACAAAATTCAACAATTCTGCCTGCCGAGCTGTATTTTCAGGGAATTCAGATAGCTCCAGGCAATTATTTTGCTTGACAAAACCAGGAAACAAGGCAGCTGTAAGCACAAACAACATATGATCTTAATTTTAATAAATCTCTGGTCTCATGTAATTTCCTGTGCTCTGCAATTGTGCAAAGCCATAGCCTCCACTTGGTTTCCACAAAAAAAAAGAAAAAGAGAAACAAGCAAACAAAAACACCCGCACAGTAGTTACACACGGACACCTCGGCGTATTTGCATGCCGCCAATATTTGCATGGAACACAGGACTCCTTTCCCTTTTGATCCTTTCGGCGCTGCGAGCTGCCGCAAAGACATCCCGTCGCCGCCGGCTGAAGCTTTCGCTTTCGCTTTCACTCTCGCTTTTCCATTCACTTTCACTCGCTGCTGGCGCTTTCACTTTCATTTCCATTTACATTTGAGCTTCGCTGTTTTACCTGGGCATTGTTCCTCGAGTGGTTGACAGGATTTGCTTCCAGTTCCGGAAACTGACTCAGTGTCCTTTGCCCAGCTCTTACTTAACGAATCGGCAAACACTTTTAATTAACAAGTGGCGGAAACCAAGCCACACTGAATATACATATATATGCCGCGCAGTGTCCTACTGTACAAAATAAATATGCACCTTGACATTTTTATGGCTTCCAATATGCCACCGGAGAGACAAAGCCAGGCGGAGGCCGGGCGAGATGCAGGGGCTAAGAAAAATGGCCGTTCAAAAATGCTCTTGGCTTTAGTAAGAAATTAAAAATTGATGCGCTCCTTGGGGGGGACTGAAAAAGGCAGGGAAATCGTAAAACTAAATTTTACGGCAGGTGAATGATGGCTGTATAAAAAGGGGATCCGCACAATCTTCTTGCCTCGCTCAGGGGATCTCTGGAGCCGAAAGCGAGACCTGACAACCACTCAAGGCCATAAAAGAATGAATTTGAATTTATATTGAATCCATATTAAGCAACAAAGCCAAACTGCACTGTGTGTGTGCCTCAGTTCATCAAAAATTAATACCCATTGAGAAATAATAATCTGAATAATTCGCAGACAAACTTTACTTGATTAAATTAAAGTTTCTGCCCGGGGCTGAGTATTTGCTTAAATTTAGTTGAAGTCTCTGGGCCCTAGAGAAACCCTCTGTTAAAGCTGGTATTGATCCGTGCTTTTGTGAAAATTCTCCTGGACGAGCATTTATCGCTCGATTAGCATTTTGGCCCAGTTTATAGGCACTTGGCCCTCGACTGCCAACTTTCAGACTCGAATTGCTTTTACATTGCATTGCAATTAAAGTGCGATTTGCTTTCATAAGTTTTTGAACAAGTTTCCGTTTACATTCGACACTGGAAAAGTGAAATTGGCCCCAGACAAATATCAGGAAAAGTTCGTGCCTTTGGCGGGATGAATATGCAATTTACTTGTAGGAAATGTTACTGAAAACAGTCTTAAACGATTAAAACGTATTACAAATGCAATAATAAATTAATTTTGTTTATTTTTCTAAGGTGAATTTAAGAAGAATACTTTAACAAATGCTTTGCACGTTTGTTTTTACCTTAAAGATCTTCTTAATGTCTCTCCAATTTCGTGAAAAGTTAATTTTATCTTAATAATTAAACCAGAAATATTAGAATATAAAATTCCCACAAATTGGATTATGAAAAAGATTTAAAGACCTTTAAACTCAACCGTGCTCTTTGTTTAACCTTTCGAGGGACAGCTAAAGGTTGGCGTTCCTTTTACTTTAATTAGGAATATTTTTTGACATGTCGTCCGTTGTCGTACCTTTTATCCTGCCTGGGTCCACAAAGAAAATTGAAAGGCCTTCCCCCATCATCCTGAATAAGTGTTGGCATCCGGTTCGCATTTGCACTGCTCACTGGTTTTCCATGCTTTTACTTCGGCTTGGTTTTCCCCCAATGCCAACCGCTTTTCATTAACAGAAAGCGCGGCGACAACGGATGCTGATTTGTTTGCTTCCCAGTGTCCGAGAGAGTCGTTTATAGGAAAAGTTCTTTGGAAGAGGCAGCAACAAAACAGCAATTAGTGTTCCGGCTCCGGCTCAGGGTTCCCAGCTCCCAGTTCCCAGTTCCAGATGGAAACTGCACTGCCATACAGTGCCGCCTGCTGTGGATCGGATTTAATTCCGGAGCGAAGGAGAAAGTTGAGTGGTTGCTTTAATCCCTTTCAATCTCTGCCGTTGACATCTGTTTGTGCCAGGGTTGAGCCGAGTTTATCTGGTGTTTAACCCAGCCAGCAGGGACGCAGATGGAGACAGAACCGGAGTGAGAGCCCGGCTAAATCATGTATATAAAAGCGCAGCACAAAGTGTTTACTTTGCATTCTGCCGAATGTCAGAGCTCTGCTCTAATCAGCAAGGCGTCAAATTTAATTGCGATCATCATCATGAGCGCTCTCATCCCAAACTCCCCCAGTTTGTGTAAAAATATATATGTATATAGAATAAAATCTGGAGCGTGTTAATCCCAGTAAATGCTTCTGTCAAGTGCAGCAGCAGCAGCAGCAATGGAAGCCGCAACCCTGATGGCATTCGGTTCAGGCTTTAACCCAGACTTTAACCAAGCGCCGCCCAAGTTTAGTTAAGCTTTCGGAGCAAGGATCTTCTTGCCATTTTCCGTGTGGCATACCTTCTTTTACTGCATTTTGTGCCTTTGCAGTTGCAAAGTTCGAGTCGCAGCCTCTTTGCTGTTAAGTCGCTTGACTTGAGGGCTTTTCGTTTGCAAATTCATCCTTAACCCACAGGGAAAACAATAGGGAGTTACGTTGGAAAATGGAAAATTGGTTCTTTGTGCCGCATTGAAATGCAAAATGCTAAGTACATTACTTCGAGATAGCAATAAGGAGTAATGCGAATTTGCTATAATTAAATGTTAAATGATGTTGGGAGTAGACTTTTAGGGAGACTTTAAGTTTAAATTGTGGGGAAAAATGTGTGCTTTCTGGATTATATTTAATGTTACGGAATGAATTCAGATATGAGAGCATTATTATTTCATATTTTCTTTTTTTAGATAGCCTTAGTTCGAAAAAATAAATAAATTAACAAAGTCGCTTTAGTACATTTTAAAGAAATATCCTTATTCCGCTAATTATATTGTCTTAAATAAATTTTTATACTCAAGTTGCGTTTCCCGTATGACTATATATTTTCAAAGTCCCCTCTCTTACTTATCTTTAATTATTTAAAGACTCTCATGAGATTTTTGAAACTCCCCCTTATTTCAATTATTTAAAGACTTTCCAGAGATTAAATTTGTGTTCTGCTCCCGAGCCTTTTCACTCAAAGTTTATGATTTTTGAAAGATACTGAGACATCTGCCTGCGACATTTATTAGCTTACAACAAATTAAATTTCCAAGGTTTTCCCTCCGAGCACATAAAATCGCATTTGTCATATGAAATTTTCCCCCCTGCATTATTATTGAAGAAGAAAATAAATGTACTCGCTCACCTGTCACTTGAGTGTTGGCCGCCTCCCGCTGGGCGGAGGAGACCCGCCGGAAAATGCTCAGTACAGCCTTGCTGGAAATGCAGGAAAAGCAGAGTCAGAGGGAGAGAGGTACAGTAAAAGTATATTTAAATGCTGATAATAGCCAGTCACATATAAGGGTACGTTATTGGGGTAATTTGTGGCGGATTACTTACCGGAAATTCTGTCCGCTGACGCAGTAAAGCACGAAATTGATGCCAAAATTTGTGATGAAGAAAGCGTGAAAAATATATTGCAGAGCAATTGTGGAGTTTTCATTCCTGGCCGATTCCGTCTGCCAAAAAAAGGGGGAAAATGGGGATAATTCGTATTAGAATCCCGCTTGATTCGCGTGCCAATTAGGAATTTCCACGTTGCTGTCATGGGTTATTCCAGGGAATTCCGCAGCTTTTGTCATTTGAGCTCCCATAATAAGGATTTTGATCGAAAGTTTGCATAATTCCCTAATGGGCAGTGATTTCTTTGAACCAATAGTAAGCCTGTCTCTCTCCATAAACTCATGTGTAATGGGCACGTGCCCTTGCTGACCCCAACCTGGACCTCTTGAACTCGTCGGAAAACAATCTCCGGTCCTTGTTCGTCCTTTCGTCAGTCTGTCTGCCGTCGAGCCTTTTCCACTCAATTAGTTTTGTGTCGCAATCAATGTCTGAGTTTGCCGCATTTTTAAGTTGGCATGTGAACTTGGGTGTAAAAAGCAATTTCAATATCCTAAATAATGGAAGAATGTGTGAAATTGTTTTCTATTTAAGCAAAGCGGTTCAAAATTTCAATGTTTGGGGTGTATATGAAATGAAAACCTTTTATGCATATTAAGCTAAAGGATTAAGATGGGGAAACAACCATTTCCTATGTTTAGAAGGTTAAAGCATGGAAATTCATAATTTCTATCTTAAAGTCTAGAAAATAATACGTGTTCTCTTTAATTAAATACAAACGTGGCTGATGGCGTACACGACTTCCATTATTTCTTTCCCATTATACATATATATTTAGATTTTGTTTTTAGGCCGACAAATATCTGTGCTTGTTATTCTCTCTGCGAAATCTATTAATTTAAGCAAATGTCTGCCCTGTCGATGTGTTCTGTATTCGAAAAATGTGTCAATGCTTTGACAGCCAGATGGTGTGTATATGAATTCCCAGAATTGAAAATGGTTTATTTTTTGGGAACTTGTCTAGATTTTTAAGAAGAAAAGAGGGGGAATAGGGAAAGGCACAAGGAAAATAAAAGTGAATTTATCCACTTTCCAAAAAACATGTTCAGCCAAAAAGCAAGAGTTACCTCAAAAACTATTCTTACTTAATTCCAACGCATATTTACTTAGTTCTTTGGAAACCTTTAAGTGAATACTTGGTAGCTTTATTAACTGTAATTTAATTAGAAGCTTATTCTCCTTTGCCTGAGATAGCCAGATAGCCATATTATTGCTAATTTGTTTCTGTCAATTCTCTTAATGATTGAAATCACATAAAACTGGGCCTACGTATGTGCAGCCCCTGGGACATTAGTTAAACACGAAACATATTTTATTTTTACGATTTGCCTCCGAAGTGCACAAACTAATTAAAGCCTAATTAACACCTGTGTATATGCTAGTCAGCATGGCAACCGGCGGGGCTCCCCTGCTCACTGGCGGGTCTGAGGACATTAAAATGCCTTTTGCCTTCTGCCTTCTGCCTTCTGCCTTTTGATGTATGTAATTCCTGGATTAAACACGACGACGGACCAGTTAACTAAGCGAAGGAGGATATGTGTGCAGAGCGGGGGCAGCCAGGACACAAAGGACACAGCTCGAAATAGTTGTGTATGTTGTCATGACTCCTTTTGGCCAGTTGGGTTATGAATTTCGTCCAGGAATCGAGCTCAAACTCCTGAATTTGTGGCCAGATAATTAGCAGTCGACAACTGACGTACAAGTTATAAGACCCACTTGTTCCTTATTGTTCAGGGCAATCAGCACTGAGAGAATCTATTTTGCAAACTAAAGAGTAGATGTGTCAAGGAAATCATCACTTGAAGTGAGAAGATATTCTATATTTCTTTGACATTCTGTTAATTTTTCCCAACTTTTTAGTTTCCTAATAATTATCCTTAATCTAAAATTGTACTATTTAAGACTTAATTATAGTGAACTATTTCAAAATACTTTTCCCCCTGTGCGCACACAATATTTACGAGACAACTAACAACTATCTGCTGCTAATTCCACTATTTGGGTCAAGCCAAGACTAAAGTCCATCATTGTCCTCACATAACAATGGCCTGGTCCTTTAGATTGACACTATAATGGGCAGAGCTTTTCGGCTTGACTGATTGACTGAAGGGAGCCCAAAACTACATAATGCATGTATTTGCCTCACTTACCTCCCAATAGGCCTCGATCCTGAGCAGGCAACTGGGCAGATTCAGGCAGACAAAAACAGTTGAGACAATCAGCAGCATCTTGGTTACCTTCAGCTGCGACGAGTTCTGTACCTTGCGACGACCTATATGGGCGAGGTAAATAAAAAGATAAACACTGGGGGGAGGATTAACAGGAGACAGCCTTCACACTGCCACAGACTTCGTAATTAGTTGGAAAATTATGCGATAGTTGTTGGCAAATTGTTTGACAATTTGTCAGTGTCGCAAACTTCTTCGTGGCACAAAGAGATTTTCGCAGCTGTCGTGAAGTTTCGCACTGATATTTTTCCTGCTGCTGCTTTTCAGGATCCTTTGTTTTGTCATTTTTAATGTCAGACTCCGCTGCTGGAAAATGGCTGCAAACAAATTCACAAAATTTGCACGCAAAACTTAAATGGCTTAAGGAAAAGTTTTAGCCTCATAGCCCGGGCCAACTTTCTGGTAAATGTCAGCTCTACCAGGAATTCCGCTTTGGACACTGTCACAGATTGCGAACTCTGAATTCCTTATTTCAGATTCCATTTTCCAACTGAAAAGTCAGTGTCTGGTGGGTCGGTCTCACCTGGCTTCTGTGTAATCTCGCAATGGTGTTGACAATTGTTTATGTGGTGCTGGTGCTGGTGCTGAGGATGCTGCTGCTGCTGGTGCTGCTGATCCTGCTCCTCCTGCTGCTGCCTGGTGGCCACGTTATGCTGTCCACTCGGATGCGTTCCCGATGACTTTTGGCGCTTAAGCGAGGCCGAGGTGCGGTAGGAAGTCACTGCGGATAGTCCTCCGGATGAGTTCGATGAGTTCGAGGGCATGCTGTTGGTTTGGGGTTTCCTTTGAATAGGAGTAGAGAAGATTACTTCTACTTCAACTCAAACTTTAAAGAGTTCTTAGTGTCTGAGGATTTTTGCTACTTTTATATATTATTTTAAAAAGCTTTCCCTTGCATCTGTGCTTTAATGTTCGTTTGGGGTTTCCTGGGGGTAGATTACTCCTACTTGTCAAGTTTTAAAGAGTAATCAGTGGAGGGGAAAGGATTTTGTAATACTCTATTTAAATAATTTTTAACAATATTTGCTAGTTTGATCTATAATTTTATTGCTGTTTTCCCTGCACAATGTCTAGATATTCACCAGGGGTTTTCTGGGATGAGAAATAAGAAATTTAAAGGAGTTTAAAGAGTCTTTAACAGTTTTTATTTGCGTCTGAAGAGGCTTTCTTTCTACTTTATTTTCATTGTCTTTTAAGATTTCACCTAAGTTTTCGTGCCATATAGATATCAGTGCTATTAGAATTTCTAGTCTATAACCCAGTTCCGAGTCGCTTAATGTAAATCTCTCAACGGCGTGTGTGGCAAATGCAAAATCGCCTTAGTGCAGATGTGTCCATACACATCAGGGTTCAATGGGGCGAATACCCATTATCCGTTGTTCGGTGGCATTAATCCCAAACACCCCATCTTAACCCCGGCATACTCACATCTTGTGCATGGTCAGGGTCCGGCGAACGGTGGCGAACTTCCACACGGTGCAACCTGTACAGGTGTTGAGCACCGCGATGGTGGTGAAGGGCACCGCATAGACGACAATCGAGTCCCAGTAGTTGAACAGGGCCAGTTGTTCCTGAAATGAAATAGCATTTTTCCCCTTCTTTATTATCTATGTGGGTTGCAATTCGATTGGTTTTGTGGTAGGGCCAACGTGGCGTATACGCCACTTCTAGCGTGTACATGCTGCGTATACGTAATATGGTTTTGCAGCGTCAACTGACTCTAATCTAGTTTAGGTCCGAATTGAATTTGGCTGCGTTTTTAACTGCGCGAGCGAGTCTTTGCTAAAATAATTAAATTGCTAAACAAACTGGGGGAAAACAAGGGGGAAAGGAGTCGCCTTAATCCATTCTCCTTGACTGTCACCAGCCCCTAGTATACGTTGCAGGTCACTGGGGAAATTAGCGCTCGCCTTGATTATTTTCCCATCAACTAAAGTAGGAAGTTAAAGTCAAGTGCAGGCTTAAAGCCGCTTCGCATCGCGTCTAGTTTACATTACCTAAGAAGGGTTTTTGCACGCGGAAAAGTGAGAGCTAGCTGGGTATTAATTTGCATAATCTACTTGGCGAGGCAAGTTAATGGAATTATTTCAGGCAGAACCGATAAGTTTATGCGCCGTTCCAGAGGGACCTGGCCTGACCTTCTGGACTGCTTCTTTAATCTCGGCACACTCCTTGGCATTTGGCTGCAGCCCTTTTCCCCGGGGTCCCTTTGATGGGGGAAAACTATTTTCACAGCATCTTTCGCATATATATTTTCAACTTTCACTTCGGGGTAAGAGCTCCTTCTTCGGGCAGATAAATTCCTGAATGGCTGCCTGCATATCTTCATGTCCGAAATGTTCAATCTGAAAATGCTCCATGGGCACTCGAATTAATCTCAACGAGACAACAGATGTGGGCGGCCATTTGGTCTAGTTTTTGGGGGAAACACAATCCCATTTGTTTCAATAACAATTAACACCAAAAATGGCTAAACATAAGCTCATTATCGTCCATTAGGGAAAGTCTGGACTGGCTGGTTCCGGAATTTAACAGAGACTTTAGCACTTTAAAGAACAAGGAGTGTGTAAAGAGTGTGTAATTCCCAGTCTAAATACATAGATATGCAATCATCATCAGTGCTTTTCGTTGGTAATTTCCAGCGGCTGCTCTCTCGGCTCAATTTACATAATTTCAAGTGCTGGCGTTCGTCAGCAGCAACCATTGAAATTATGTTAATCACAAGTCCCGACAAAATCTGAATTGTTCAACAAGTAATTTAATGCCCAGTCTACAGCCTAAAAATACTTTGCTAAAAAAGAGAATTGGGCATGTATTTGGGTTAAATTTAAATATGTTTCGCCATCGGCGAATCAATTTGAATGAGGAAGAGCGAATTGGGTTTTATGATTATCTTTTCCTTTGTCCTTTCGGTGGGTTCAAACGCCAAAAGGGATGACCTTCCCATAGAAAGGTGTAGAGTTTCCCCAAGTGTAATTGTTGCTTTATATATTGTATAATATATATTTTGTGTACCATGGGGAACCCCTCCTACTCCATTGATGGAACATTTTATTTGTGGGCCTTTTTTGGACAGTAAACACCTCGGGAGGAGTCCCTCGATGGCCTGTCATAACCGTAAAAGCCGTCCGGCTGCTTGACCAAACCATTCAATTTATTTGGTTTTCTATTTACTTTCTTTATGGCCATGCCCCTCCCAAAAACGAGAGTTTTGCGGCGTTGACTGTGTCGAGTGGATCAAAGTGTAATAGCTCGTAAATTTTCAATCAACTGACTGACGATTATAGACAATACACGGAATTTTAATAAAAGTGTATAACTAATGCCAGGAGTCGAAATTTAATTCCTATTGCCTTGTGGCAGTCGTTATCCTTTAAGGCTCTTCGAGGCATTTTCCTTTTATGCAGTCTAGTTTTCGCAGCAATTTCATGTTCAAAGTTGCAGGTTTTATAGCTTCTACAAAGCATATATATATTTTTAGAAAAGTTGAAGAGGTTCTAAGCTAAAAGACACGGAAATCTTCACAAATTTTGCCTTTTTACGAGTGTTATTCCCCTGAGAGGCTTTGGATAAAAGCAGAAAAAGTTTTAATTTATTTAAAGTTGTGCATGTTCAACTGAAAATCAAAGGAAATGTTGCAAATTTAAAGTTTAACTCACACCATATTCAAATGAAAGGCAAAGCAGGGCAACTTCTGTGGGAGTTTAAATGTTGTTACCCCATGCCCCTGGGCATCTTTCGACTGAAATCTATTTCAAATGCTCATGTGCTATAGCCTGGTATTTGCTCTTAACTATTTCTTGGACACTTCCTGTGGCCTCAGACTTCCATGAGCTTAGTCTTTTGCAATTTGGTCTTTCAACAGCTACCCGGTCACATCAAAGGGGCACATCTTACATACATTGATGACCAAACGAGCGGGATTATGACTGCTGGCCATATTGCTCGACTTAATTAGATATACAGAGACTGGAGAGTCTGAGGGGCAGAGCAGCTTTAAATAGAACTTCACTTGCAAAATGTTTTGTTGCCTAAACGATGCCCCCAAAATTTGACTTGACATTCATGGGGTTTCATTTCCACCGAATGCAGAATTTTCGGGCCAGGCAATATCTTTGACTGGAGCAAGCCGTAATTGTCTATTCATTAGTAGCCCATCCGGGGACAGCACACTCTCCTCCTGCCAGTGAAAGTCGTCTCCTTGCAGAGCTTCCCAAGGAGCATCTGGCTGCGTCGGCGGCTGCTGGTCTAGCTCCTCCTTCCCAGGAGGGCTATTACCCAATGATTTGTTTCTTTCAATATGCCAACCGCCAAGTGCAAAGTGTCTATTTAGAGCACAGAGAGCCAGGGAGTCTGTTTCAAAATTTATGTGGTCTTCCCCCGCGGAAACGAGGGTCGCACGTTGCACCTCCTGTTCCTGTCTGCGTCTTTCCCGCTTCTGTTCCCAAGCCATTCACCCGTTCCCCAACCCATCGATAGCCATTTAGGTGTCCTCCTCCGGTTGCCAGCGTAAAGCTTGCATAATTTCCCGGCCGCTTGACTAGTGCCATCTGTTGACTGGCATCCTCGTGGCGGTTGTGCCATCAGTCAAACGGAATTTTTGTCAAACAAAATTGTTGGCAATTCCTTGCACAAGAAGAAATATATTGGAAAATATTTCAGAATTAAGATGAATGCATATAAACAATTGAAGAATTGAACAATTGAAGAATGCTCATTTTAATTTCGAACGAATTTTGGGTATACTTATATCAAGAAAAAGGTTCAATTCACAAAACAAAAATCGCTTAACAACCTAACGTTATGTTTCATGTTGGCAATTTTTAATATTGAAAAAAATTACATTTATTGTTACAATATCGATATTATCGAAAAATAAATCGGTACATTTAATTTATCCTTTTTTATTGACTTTATTAAACAAATATTTTAAACTACCTCTTTTGATTCATTTCCAACAAATTTAGTTTCAACTAACTTTTTGTTGACTTAGTGTGATATACTTATCAAGGAGCTGAATGTCGATTTATCGCACAACGTAAAAGTATTAATTTATGTATCGCAATGCACGTAAAATATCGATAAAGTTTCGCACATATGTTGTTAAAACATCGATTTATTTATCGGCATTCGCGGCAAATATCTATAAAATATTCAATCAATAAAATTTTTCTATCATCCATAAATAGTATATTCTTTTATGATGTCTTGTTATAAAATATAACCCTTTTTCTCTCAGTGACCTCGCTGATTGAAAGCGAATTTTTCCATCTGAATTTCGTTAGCTCGCTTCGCCCGCTCAACTCATCCATCATGCCGGCAATCGAATCGGCGAAATACACGTAGGCGCGACACTTTACGCTTCATTGGGGCCAATTTGGCTAATAGGCCGGCTGGCTGGCTTCCACCTGCCGTGGCCCAACCTATGATACACACACCTGCCGCCGTCGTGCGCCTTTCTGGTCTGTTTCTGTTTGCATTGCATTGCTCCTCCCATGGACAGTGCAAAATTAGCATTGAGTTTCAGGCCTAAAGAGCGTCTACACGGCTGTGCGAAAGGTAAACAGGTGAAAGGCGAGTGAAATATGAGATTTATCGGGAGCGGAGACGACTGGGAATCGTCATCCTTGAGACAACCAAAGACAGGGCCAGGACACACCCAGTTGGCACACGTGCCGGCCTGGCATTTCGTCCGGTGCCTTGTCTTGTCGTCGTCCTGTCGTGTCCTGTTTGTGCTGCGGGTTCAGAGAAAATATTTGCCTTGGCTTACGCGGCGAGTGAGTTCCTTGCAATGTCCCTTCGTTTTTTAGTCATTTCTATGTACAGAGCATTCGAAGAAGCTACACGAATTTAGCCTTCACTTTTGGAACGCAATTTAAGATTTATAGATTTGGGTCTTTGGGGGAAATTTGATCAGCTAAATTAATAAAATGATGAATGCTATTCTAGTTACAAATTCTAATATAAATTTTTCCGAATTTCTTTAGGAGATACTTTTAGTCTTTTGATTTTCTGTCTACTTTTAAGAAGTTTAGGAACTATCACGTAAAGTAAGTAAAATAAGAAAAACATAGTTATCAACTCAAGAATGGTCCATTAAAGCAGCCATAAAACACTGCTTTGAGTGACATGTATGGTCCAGTTTAATGGGGTTGCATATTTGTCTGTATTCAGGGGCTATGTCTCTTTTAAATTCACAATTCAGGGATTTACAGCAAACAAGCGAAGTTTATCATTAGTTCTTTTCTATAGAGTCAAAGAATAGAGCATTAAAGCTTCCATGTTTAATTCCTTTAACCTATTCTCTTGGCCTTTTTTATCTGGTTTAACATTTGTCCATTTTTGGCTTTGGGGCTTTGTTGTATTTTTTGTGGGGTCTTTTTTTGTGGCTCTTTTCTTGGCCAATTTGTGGCTGGCCCCTTTTTCTTGCGCAATAAATGATTAATTTGCCCGCTTAGCCCACACAGCGGTATGTGGTCGGGACCCAATTAATTGACTAATTGCTCTAGTTCTGGCCAAATTAGCAGCTCCTTCATCTTTGCGGTTGGGCGCTTCGTGATCCGCATATCTCGGCGGTATTTATTGCGCCTAATTTGCAGGAGTGTCAATGCCATTTCAGGCGGAAGTGACGAAGGATTCATCGGCGGCAACTCAAGTGGCTCGACTTGGGCCTGACAAGTGGATGTTTAGGGAGAACAGCTGTAAGTGAATGCCGGTGACATGTTCTTCTCCCTATCTTTCGTAAACTTTTACGCACCGAAATAAAGCATTGAATATTGTATATTTTGAGCTATTTTGTCAACAATTTTTCTGGCCATTTGCCTAGGCAAACAACACACGACGAGTGGCATTCAAATTCCAATAACAATACTAATGGCAGGCGAAAATTCACAAATACCAGAACCTCCTACGTATGGGTTACCTTTCGGAAAACCCGCAGAAGAACAGAACAGAGAGAGAGCGGGAAAAATGAAAGAACGGTTGCCACTGGCAATCCGAGGAAAGAATTCGAGGAATCACCGGGAAAAATGCGTTTGATGAAGTTAGATTTTGATGTGTGACAAAGGAGAGACACTAACAGTTACTATATGTTGATTAAAAAAATGTATTTGCTATGTAAAGATAGAAATATTTCATACATTCAAAATTATTTGAAGCAATTAAAATATTTAAATTTTTGTTCAATTAAAAAAATGCTTTCATCTCTAAAGAAGAATCTCTCTTAACGCCTTTGCTGTTCTCATTTCATTTAAGAGAGCTTTCTTATTATTTTCCCATTGTCTGTTATTATTTACAAATTCACTTTGAAGCAATATGCTAATGGGTTTCTTGGCTGGTAAATTGTTTCATTGAAAACATTTCGATTCACAATTAGCTTTCGATTCGTTTATGTTTTCATTCTCATTTCCCTGAATAATTTAAAGGTTTGCCTTCACAACATTTATTGACTAGGCATTGTACAACTAGAGAGCTTTTTAAAGTCAATTTGGAAAATAATTGAATCACTGAGAGCGTGGATATGGTGAAATATAAAACAAAAATTAAATTTCTAATTTATTTATTATATGCCACATTTTCTTGGACTTATTTCTTTAAGCTTTTCCATACTTTTATCCTAAATAAAATCTTGGTGTTTTAATGCTCCTTATAGGTAGGCAGGTTAGAGCTGAGCTCCTTTTTGTTCAACAAATTAATTTTATCAGAATATTCACTTGGGAATTACAAAATTAAGGTCTAGAGGTAAATGTATATTTTATACGAGTACAAAACAAATATAATTTTATATGGTAAATCCAAAATCGATGTCCAAAAAATAATGTTAAAGAACCTGTTCAAATAATATCTTGGGAATTCTTAAATTGGGCGCTTCTTCCTGTTTCTCAAGATTTTATTCTCAACTTCTAATACAGGTTAATTTTCCATGATTTATTTATATCTCGAGTTATTGTTTAGTTTTCCTTCAAATTTCTGGAACCACACTTACCTTGTACTCCGAGTTAAGATCGCAAATAGTGGTATTCAGCTTCGGCATAAAGACCGGCTTGGCGATCACAATGTAGGGCATACAGTGAAGACATCCGACGAGGGTCAGGCCGGAGAGGACGATCTTGGCCCGGCGTACCGTGCACATGGTCTGGCGCTTCAGCGGATAGATGACCGCAATGAAACGCTCCACGGTGAAGGCCACCACAAACCACACGGAACAGAAGCTGGCCAGGTAGCTGAAGAAGGTGAAGAACTGGCAGAAGTAGTTCCTGTTGTAGATGTCCACATTGAGGAAGTTCAGCCACTGGGCAAAGAGGCCGGCCAGGAAGCAGGTGTCGCTGACGGCCAGGGCCGCCAGGTAGAAGCTGGACGAGAGCTTTCTCAGCTTGGTCTTGAAGAAGACGAAGACGGAGAGAATGTTGCCAATGCTGCCAGTGCAGCACAGGATGGGGATGTAGTACTGGTGCACAAAGTCGCCGATGAAGAAGGCTATTCTCAGCATCTCCTCGTCCTCCGAGGAAGTCTCCTCCAGATCCATTTCGGTGACAAAGCCACTGGAGGAGTTGCCATCCGTGACGTTGGAATCCATTAGGGAAGTTGTAATGAATGTGGCTGCTGTTGTGGTGGCTGTCAGATTGGCTTTAGGACTGCTGCCTCCTATATAGTCCATATCCATATCCGTGGCCGCCGTCATATTTGATTCGTAACCCTTTTGTTCGAATATTTCACTCTGAATTAAAATTGTATTTACCCTTCCATCACTTCACCAGCATGGATGCAGTGGCCACAAATGGATTGCATGCGAAGTTGGACAAATGTTTGCCTCTCGCGTTGACTAAAAAAGTTGAAATTCTCTGTTCCCAAGTTTCATCGCGATGAAAATCTATTTCACTCACTTTTATTGCCACTTTTTTCGCTTTGGCACATTTGAGTGCCGCCTGTCAAGTCAACAATCCAAAGTTTCGATTGGTTTTTTCAGCGTTATTTTTTTGTTCACACGAATTTCGCTTTCCGCCCAACTGGATCTTAATTAAGATTTTTATTTTCAACTTTTGTCTGAGAAAAGTTTTGCTTTCGGGAAACTTATGGAAACTCTTAGTCCTCACCTAGGTGTCTAGGGTTCATTATCGTCAAAATATACGTACATATATATCTGTATAGTCGCGTAATGATGTAAACAAAGAACAAGTGGAAAGACCAGGTAAAAATTTTGAACAACTTTTGCCACCACACACAAAAAGTTCTTGTTCGAAAACTTCTGAGGTTGCTCTTCTTGTTTTCACAAAAGATTTTCCGCCAAGCCGATTTGTTTGCGGTCAATTTTATTTTTAAGTTTCTTCTTTTTTTACGAAAGGCCCAGTGAAAACTTTGGCGGCCATATTTCTTCAATTAATTAGTTAATTCGCAGAATCGAAGAGTGTGCTTTGTTTACCCGTCGAGGTGCCAGCTGCAATTGATTATGAGGGGAAAGAACTATCCCGCCGGTTTCTGATCGAATTCGGTGGCGAACTCTGCCTGGTTTCGGCCAGTTTTTCTTGGTCCGACCAACCAGCAGGACAATGAGCGCGCAACTAAGCCGAGACAATGGTGGCGGCAGCCTTTTAAACCAAACGGCCGCTTCATCTGTTGACTCCTGGAAGGCGCCGAGGGAGAGCTTTGGCGCTGGGAACGGTCTGCGCAGGCGCCGGTTCATTCATGAATCAACAGGTGACCCAAGGTCAGGGTTGGCTGGGCGGTGGCAGTCGCCACAAGTAGTTCCCCGTTGTGGGATTAGCCCAGATGGAGGAGGAGGAGGAGTTGGAGAAGGAGGAGCGCATGCCGCCAGACAAAAGGGACGCTAAACGGCAATTGGCGCCACGAATTCTTCGTTTTCTGGCTCCAGGTCCCATTGTCGCGGGGCGGCAATCAAAACAATAACAAACCGCAAGGCCGGCATGCGCTTTTCCAGGAGGAAAAGCTTTGGAAGAGCCAAACACCTAGTGGGAACATAACGGCTTGGCCAGTCGCCTCTGGGACCTGCCCGAGCACGGACATGGCCACGTCGAGTTGGGTTATAGCCGAATGCGTAAATGTTTACGACCCATCTAACAGAGTTACGTTTATTTGTTCTATTCTTGCAGAGGACGACAAAGTGGGCACTCTGGATGTCCTGCTGAGCAGTGCCTATTGCCGCTCCCAGCGGTTCCTGTCCAAGCAACTGGCGCAGCTCCGGCCCGAGCTAACCATGTCCATCTTTTCGGGTGAGTAATCTTTGAGAAGCAATCTAAAATCGATGCGAAATCGGTTTGGAATAAATTATTGACTAGGTGCGGGCTTACCATGCAAAAATCAAACAGCTTATAAGTTGAAAATCGGTTATTAACGCATCATAAACTTTCAGAGTCCAAGAATCCATTACATTTCATTACAAATAATTGTTAATAAATACACTTTATTTAATCTCAAAGGTCTTTTCATTGAAAGCAAGTATTTATGAATATTCAACAATATAAAGAAAATTGAATTCATTGTAATTCTGTTCCCTTGAAGTTCTTTGCTATTAAATTAAATTTTTCATTTAAAGAACTCCTTTTATTGGATTCACAAATGTGTGCATATAAAAGAATTTATTAACGACTTTAATATCACGAATTATTTGCAAGTTTTAAATTAAATTTCTCGTCAAAATCTTTGCCCACAGAAATCACGCATCGCTTCCAGAGCGCTCGGGAGGATGTGCGAGCCCTGCTGCTGCAGTGCCTCCTGCCCTGGCTGCAGAATATGGAGCTGGTGGCCACCAGTGTGCCCCCCGCCACGCCCCTATCCTACATCATGGTAAGTGAAGCCTGAACATCAGCTTCCGGAATTGAAACCTTCGCTTACGCTTTCCTTATTTTTTCTTTCCGGCAGTATTTCCCGGACTCGGGAACACGAGGACGTCGTGAGGGCACCGGTTCCACGGAAGCAACGGAAATGATTCTGAACAATCTTTTCTACATCACAGCCAAGGTAATGAAGATTGCTCCTCTCCTGGCCAGTTGCCTTTAGTCTTTAATCTGTTAACTGTTTTGCCATACACTGCAGTTCTCGGACGCCCATCCACGCGACATCGAGGAGCTGTGGGGCACGCTGTGCCAGTTTTGGCCCAACAACCTGAAGGTCATCCTGCGGTATCTGGTCATCATGAGCGGCATGGCGCCCACCGAGCTGCTGCCTTACGTAAGTCCTGAAATTGATGACATATCAATTGCAGAGTGGCAATAACGATTTCTGGCAATCCCCCTTAATCCAGGCCAAGCGCGTGGCCCTCTATCTGGCCCGCAGCTGTCCGGATCGGTTGCTGGATGAGCTCATGGCCGAGCTGCAGACGGTGGAGACACTCAACTGTCTGATTGAGCGGACGGAGACGCCACCGTTTTATCGATTGACCAGCATGCGGAAGGCCTCCAGTCACAGTGCCGACGGTAAGTCAAGAAAAAAAAGGTCATTTAAGAATATTGAGTTTATTATATTTTACGGACAGGTCAAGCTGTGGGAGGCATTAACGACTCCAGGATTCAGGATTTAGCCGTGGAAAAGGGCACCATTCATACCAAGCGGCACAGTGGCGAGGATCCCATTAAAATCGGGCAAGTTCTTATAAAGATTACACTAAAATTACATCTAATTTAATAATTATTTACGTATATTTTAACTAGAACCTGTAAATCGGATAGTGGCATTCGAGCCTATACCCAGGCAGCTGCTGCTGCTGCCGCCGCTGCAGTCACTCCCGGATCAAGTGGCAGCCGTCCTCCTCGTGGAGCAGACAAGATTCGCGCCGCCTCAGGTCCCTCCATACTGCCGCGTCCGGAGGACATTCTGATCAATGATCCGGAGCTGCGTCAGGAGGAGAATGTGGAGCTGCGCGGTGCTTCAGATGCACCGCCCAATGCCCACCCACATCCATTGCCCATGCCCGAGTATGGTGGCTACTTTGCACCGCTCACCGAGTTCCTGCCGGATGTCAGTTTGCCCATCAGCGGATTCCACAGGTGAGTTTTGGCTTGTAGTCCTTGAGAAAGAGGTGAAGATGGGTGTATAACTTAAAATTTCGTGCGAGAAGGATTTTCCTGGCTAAGCTGGTGTGCTATGTATTGACAGCTGTCAAATTCCTATAGTCCTTGAAAGTTAAGAATATTTAAATAAGTTGTCAAACTATTGCAGTTTTCGAATGATTTTATTGCTGGAAAAGCCTAGACCCTGCAGAAGGATTCCTTCGCATAGCCAAGAACTATTCCTCAAGAATTTAGTAGGAGATGCCAGTGTGGTCGCGGATCCATCCCAGGTAGTCGGTGACGCGGGTGTAGCCGGAGGGACCGCTGTGGCAGCCGACGGAAGCGAAGGTGATCACGCCGACCAGACGGGCATTGTCGTGTGTAACCAGGGGGCCACCAGAGTCTCCACCGCAGACCGAGCGACCGTCGCTCTGGCGAGTGCACATGTCGTGTCCGGAAACCGATCCGTAGGCGCTCTCGCACTCGCTGTTGCTGATGATCTGGACGTCGATGCACTGCAGCCAGTCAGCCAGGTTACCGTTGTCCATGCCACCCCATCCGCAGGCGACGCACCAGGTGTCCTGGAAGCGCTCGTTCTGCTCGTTGAAGCTCGGCAGGGGGATCTTGTTGACCAGGTTGTTGAAGTCGACGTGGGGGGTGCGGATCAGACCGATGTCTCGGCCGGCCTGGCTGGGCCAGTCGGGGTGGCTGATGAAGTTGTCGCGGCGCACATTGTGGGAGAAGGCTCCGTTCCAGCCCCAGTTGGAGCCGTAGTGGATGTCCACGGAGTCGGTGGTCAGGCAGTGAGCGGCGGTCAGCACCCAGTTGTTGGCGATGATGGTGCCAGCTCCGACGGCGGCTCCGTTGCTGCCATCAGTGCGGATCAGCAGACCGACGATGTAGGGAGCCTTGCCCTCGGGAGCGGGGTACCCCAGGACAATGCGACCCTCAGGAGTCTCGGAGATGGTCACCTGAGGCAGCAGGGAGGTGCGGTTGGCCGGGGTGGCGGCCACCAGGGCGCAGGCCACGGAGAGAGTTAGCAGGAACAGTTTCATGGCTGGGAAGAAACTTAGCCTTCTGGCCATCGCCATTTCGCTTTTATACGAATTCTGAGCCGATAAGGCTTGATAAGGCTTCGTTCTGCTTACTATCGCACCCATTCACAAGCCCCTTTGGCAGCACTTGTTGATGAATTAGCATCTCAGGGGGGATTTTGGCACTTCACATCGGGACTATCGCTCCTAGTCGGAAATGCAAAATATACTGTGGGCGTAGGGACTCATAAATCTCCCGTACCCCTCAAGTTCGGAGTACCGATAAGGGAAATCAACTGGTAAATAAATTCGGTCCTGATATGACTAATGTCAGTTCACTCAAATGATATGGTAAGTGTTGGCTAGCCAAGATGGCAACAACAACAGAAGAAAACATGTCATATATTTGGATTAATTTTTTTTTATTTTAAATATATTCGTCTGAGAAAGCAGGCCTCCATTGCAAAAACGAAACCAACACATCGCAGTACAAAATTAATTCTGTTTTGCTGGTATGAATATGGTTTATGAGTGGTTTTAATTGTCACTTCTTTGATGTCAATCTCTGAACTTAAAGTGAAAACCCATTCAAGTTTTACAGTAAAGCAAATTAAATATATAAATATATATAAATCGGGGGTAGAATAAAATAAAAACATTTTATGCCACCTTTTAGTCCTAATTCGGTTACTTTAATCTAATTAAACTTTAGATATGAATTATTACAGTATGTCAGTGTATAGTATGAAAATTTTTTCTGAGTACAATTATCGTTATAAACATTAGCAACCACTCAAGTTACTATTATCAATTATTTATTTTAACGATCTCTTCATTGGAAAAAGAATGTTGACTTTTAAGAGTGTGAAGAAATGATAAAGATATTAGAATTATCGGTTTATAGCCTTGACATATATTTCTGTTTTTATAATTTTTTATTATTGCGAAAAGGAATTTAGAAAACAAAACCAAAAAGGAAACTTAAGCATTTGCCCACACAAGGGACTGTAAATGTATTACAATTCAATTATTATATTATTATATAAAAATTTGTTAAGAATCTGTCGGTTACTGGATATCTTTTACTAACAAAATATGTTGAGCCAGGTCAACATCGTAAAGTGCTTGCTCACTCTGAGCTAGATTAACTTCTGATAATGAACCTTCGGCGTACAGAAATTTTTCCTTTGAATCATTTATGTTTGCTTACACTATTAGATATAACTATTATTTTGTAGCTTATTACATTTTATTTTACATTGGGTTTTTATATATTAAGAATTATCTTCTTTATATGCATTAAAGAACTCTCTTATATTAATGAAATGAAACTAGTGAAATGACTCAAGCAATGACATAAATCTTTAGTGCTTCCTGTCATCCTTTTCAAGCTTTCATTTTGGGTTTTATAAGAATTTATTCATTGTCCTAGGACATGCCCAGGAAGCTTGGTAGGACATACCCGTGTGGTCGCGAACCGAAACTGAGTAGTAGTCCATTTTGATTTAGAATGGTTTAAAAGTAACCTATCACATGGGGAGCTTTCAGAAAAAAATTAAAATTTTGCAAAATATGAAAATCTTTAGAAGTTTTCAATTTTAAAAAACCAATCATAACTAAAAGAGAATTGAGTAAACTTAAAAAAGGGTATTTTTTTTAGAGAAATGCTTTATATTTTTACATTTTTACTTTTTAGATCTTGTTAGATGTCTGTTTTAAAATTTGAGTTAACAATCCATTAAATTGTAACATTCCGTTTCTATCCCAAAGAAAACGAAATAATTGCAGCTCATTTTAGATATTTATTTACATATGTATGTGCAGTAGATATATATAAAAAAAAAACGTAGATCCATTCAATTAGATTCCATTTAGCCAAGGCCTCTTGATCCAGTTAGTAGTAGGCGATACCGGACTTCTCCCGGATCCAATCCAAGTGATCGGTGACTCGGGTATAGCCAGAAGGTCCACTCCTGCAGCCAATGGAGGCAAAGGTTATGACTCCAATCTGCATGGGGTTGTCGTGTGTAACCAGGGGGCCTCCGGAATCTCCGCCGCATACGGATTTGTCGTCGGTTTGACGGGTGCACATGTCAGTGTTGGCCACACGGCCGTATGAGCGCTCACATTCGCTGTTGCTGATCACCTGCACGTCCATGCACTGCAGCCAATTGGCCAGATTTCCGTCGGCCGTTCCTCCCCAGCCGCAGGCTACGCACCACCAGTTCTCGAAGCGCTGCCTCTGCTGGCTAAACTTGGGCAGGGCCACCTTGTTGACCAAGTTGTTGAAGTTCACGTAAGGAGTGCGGATCAGGCCGATGTCGTTGCCAGCGGTGTTCGGGTATCCGGGGTGCCGGAAGAAGTTCTCCTTCCTCACGTTGTGCTTGAACTGACCGTCCCAGGCTCGGTTCGAGCCGTAGTTAATGTCCACAGAGTCGGTGGTCAGGCAGTGGGCGGCGGTCAGGACCCAGGTGTTGGCGATAATGCTGCCACCACCGACGGCGGCTCCATTGCTGCCATCGGTGCGGAGCAGCAGGCCCACAATGTACGGAGCCTTGCCCTCGTATGCATTGTACCCGTTCACGATGATGTCTTTGGGATCATCGTCCTTAGGGATACGGGTGCGATTCCTATTTCGATGGGCACTGGCCACAGCCAGAAACAGAACCAAGAAAACCAGTTTCATGGTGGTCCAGAAAATGAATCTCCATCGCTTTGCCTTTTCTGTTTTATACCCGTTTCCTATAAGAGTCGGGAATTTACCATACCCTTTAGAGGTAATTAGTTTTAGAACTCCGGGAAATTATCGTTAGTTTCTGATTGCTAATGGGTTCCGTCATTAGCTAAGACATTCTGGCGGGGATTTACTAGATAAATAATTAGAACCATAGTCTTGCATATATTTTATACCCCTGCAGAGCGTTTTATAATTTTATTTCAACGTTTTCCACACGAGTAAATGAAAGGTATTATTTCTGACCTCATAAGGTATTATTGTTGATCAGCATCAACAGCTTACTAGATCTGTCCTACTATCTAACATATACTAGAATAAACTATTAGTTTCCCCACGTCTGTGTGCAGAAAGCAAGAGAGAGACTCTCTATTGAGACACTCTCTATTGCCCCATCTTCTCCGCTTTGCCTGCAATGTACAAACGACTGAGCAACAAAAGCCCAAAACAAACACAATCAAAAATACTCTTTGTACTTCCACATGGCTTATTTCTCTCAGTAGCTGAGTCTTAGTTGCTGAGTGTAAAACGAGAGAGTTCTATTGTCACTGCAAGAGCTTAGAGTTTTCTCTCTGCAGAGAGAGTAAAAATGCTGCTTAGTTTCTCCCTGTCTCTGGTATCAAAACCCAAAATTATAAGATTTTTTGCGAAAGTATCGTACATTTAGGGGATCTATTCGGACTATTCAGTTAATACAAACCTAGTTTTATTTTCTCAACATTTCTCACCCAAGTGTTTTATCCGAAAGAAAAATTATTCTTCGCTCATTTTGAATATATATTTTTAGGTAGAAATTTTTGAATATATGGTAAAGAAAATGAATTGCGTTCCATTTAGCCGAGGTCGTTTCATCAAGTTAGTAGTAGGCGATACCGGACTTCTCCCGGATCCAATCCAAGTGATCGGTGACTCGGGTATAGCCCGAAGGTCCATTCTTGCAGCTAACCGAGCCGAAGGTGATCACACCGATCTGAATGGGATTGTCGTGTGTGACCAATGGTCCGCCGGAGTCCCCTCCGCAGGTGGACTTTCCATCGGACATCCGGGTGCACATGTCAGTGCTGGCCACACGGCCGTATGAGCGCGCGCACTCTTCGTTGCTGATCACCTGCACATCAATGCACTGTAGCCATTTGGCCAGATTTCCATCGGACATTCCTCCCCAGCCGCAAGCCACTGTCCACCAATTTTCGAAGCGCAGGCTCTTTTGGCTAAACTTGGGCAGCGCAACTTTGTTGACCCTGTTGGTGTAGTCTACGTGAGGGGTGCGGATCAAACCTATGTCGTGGCCAGCAGTGTTCGGGAATCCGGGGTGCCGGAAAAAGTTCTCCTTCCTCACGTGGTGCTTGTACTGACCGTCCCAGGCACGGTTTGAGCCGTAGTGGATGTCCACAGAGTCGGTGGTCAGGCAGTGGGCAGCGGTCAGGACCCAAGTGTTGGCAATGACACTACCAGCTCCGACGGCGGCCCCGTTGCTGCCATCGGTGAAGAGCATCAGGCCCACTATGTACGGAGCCTTGCCCTCGTAGGCCGGGTATCCGTTCACAATTATGTCTTTGAGTTCATCGTTCGCAGGGTGCGTGCGACTTCTATTCCGGTGGGCACAGGCCGTGGCCAGGAACAGAACAAACAAAAGTAGCTTCATGGTCGTGCAGAAACTTAGATCTCCCGCGCTTCGTCTTCTCGGTTTTATACCAGCAAGTGTTTCTAATTAAGAGCTGGGGTATGCACCTTTTCTCTGGATGTCATTAGCTAGAAAACTCCACAAAGTTCTTAATGCCTTCCGTAAGATAATGGATAGCGTCATTAGCTAAGACATTCCTGAAGGGAATTGTAGATAAAATTGTGGTCTTAGTTTTTCTATGCATTTTATTAATTATTCTCAATTCTATCCCTAGATGCAACGTGGCCGTGATGCTGCTCACGGATATTGTGGTGGATGGAATTCCGGGCATTGATTGGACCCTGCACCTGCCACTGATGCTGCACATCCTGTTTCTTGGACTAGACCACACCAGGATCATCGTAAGGGAGCACTGCAAGCAGCTTTGTGTCAACCTTTTGATAGTGCTGGCGGAGCACAACGATCACCTGACGGTGGCCCGCATTCTGCTGAACAGCGAGACAAGCAAGCTGGATCTGGGACTGACCGTGCCGGCTCTTCCGGTGATCGACAACAATTTCACGGAGCTGCACCAGCAGTTCGACAGCTACCTGCTCCACGTGAGTCCACAGGCGGCGGCCTATGCCCTGCAGCACAATCTCTCCAGCTCCACGATCATAGCGGCCCACTCAGGTTCTGGAGTTGCTTCGGGCTCGGGTCCCAACCAGCAGAATCTGCCGCAAACACCGCAGAATCAGCAGCAGGGAGCATCAGGTGCACAGAGTGGACAGAGTAGAACGACGCCGCCCGGTTTGACAGCCACACCGGCGGCCCTGCAAATAAATCCGAACAACTCAGAGAACTCGGAAGTGCCGCTGATCCACCCCGATGAACATGCTCCTCCCCAGCCTGGCCCTAGTATGCCTATCGCTCATGTGATCAAGAGCCTGCTGAAGTTCCTCGCCCAAGACACATGTCAACCTCTGTGGAACTACGAGGATATCACGGCCAAGGTGTGGGCGGTCAAGTCGGCTGAGCAGCTTAGCTGCTTCCTCAAGCATATGGTCAAGGTGTTCGCGGATAGCTATCCACAGGCTCGTATCGCCGAGCGCTGGGCCCAGACTGCCCTCCAGTTGGGTCTTTCCTGCTCTTCCCGTCACTATGCTGGCCGCTGCTTGCAGATCTTCCGCGCCCTAAATGTGCCGATCAACTCAAGGATGCTGTCGGACATACTCTCGCGACTGGTGGAGACCGTCGCCGAGCAGGGTGAAGATATGCAGGGATATGTCACGGAGCTGCTGCTCACCTTGGAGGCCGCCGTAGACAGCTTGGACTCGGACTTCCGACCCCTCGATGTGATGAAGGACATCTTCAAGAGCACGCCGAATCTGAACAACAAGGATGGCGGACCCAATTCAATCCTCCCGGGTAAGAAGTCGCCATCCGGCATGACTCCCCAGTCGTCGAACTACTCCATTCCCAGCCACGGGCGAAGCACCAGCTACTCGGTGTCGTATTGCGGCAGGAAGGCTAACAATTCGCCTTGCGACAAGCAGGTGGAGCTACGCAACCGATCCTCTGGCATCGATCTCGAGCGTAGTGTGGTCTGCAAGTTTGGCGTCGGTGGTAGTGGCGTTGGTGCCGGATCGGCACTGTCCCGCTCCCGCAGTGCTCAGAGCCTCAAGATGCTGGGCGACACGGCCACGCAGGACGACAAGATGACTATACTAGCACAGCTCTTCTGGCTGTCCGTTTCCCTGCTGGAATCGGACTACGAGCACGAGTTCATGCTGGCACTGCGTCTGCTGACCAGGGTTCTGCACCGCCTGCCACTGGATCGACCAGATGCCAGGGACAAGGTGGAGAAGCTCCAACAGCAGCTCAAGTGGACCGCGTACCCGGGAGTGCATGCACTGCTCCTGAAGGTTGGTACTCCGCCAAAAAGGTCAGCTAAAGATTCTAATCTTATCCTCTTCTTAACAATTTTAGGGCTGCACCCACAGTGCCACCTACGAGCCGACGATCACCCTGCTCTCCCAGTTTGCCCCGCTGCTGACTCTGCCCGTCTGTGATCCCACCCAGAGCTGTGCCTTCCCCATGAATGTCATCGCCCTGCTGCCCTACATGCTGCTGTACTATGAGGACGCCAACGAGATCTGCATTCGCAGTGCGGAGAATATTGCTCAGGTGTCCACCGAGCTGGGTGCTAAGCTAGAGAACCTGGGCACCGTGATGACTTTGTATAGCCGAAAAACCTTCTGCAAGGAGTCCTTCCAGTGGACGAAGTGTGTGGTCAAGTATCTACATGACACCTATGCCCACATGGGTCTCCACATGGTGGCGTTCCTCATCGAGGTCTTGGAGAAGGGACCGCAGCAGGTCCAGGTCCCTGTGCTGAATGTTATACACTGTATGCTGCATTACGTGGATCTGTCGGCTCCACAGGCTCAGACCATCAATGCGGACTTGCTGAGAGCCATTGGAAAGTACTTGGATGTAAGTTGAACCTATGTATTTCCAGGTCATATCTGTATGTGATTTTCTTAAATTAAGTACTTTATAGCAGTTTCGATCACTTGATCATAAATCTGTCATCCAAACGATAAGGATGTTTGGTTTATTATGATTTCTTTGGCTTTAATCAAATCGTGTTGATGGATTGAAATCTAATCTGGGTGGCCCGTGTCCCCCTTTTTCGATTACAACTATCAGTCATGAAATAAATCGTTTAGTACAAAAATTAGTGCGAAATAAAAGATGACTGAAATGGGCCTATGAATTAGATGCGGAACGCATTATTCAATTTGTAAAGAACTTTTCTACTAGCTATGAAATTCATCAAGGCGTTGCTCATGTTATTATTTCTATTGCCTTGGAATGAGCTATGAATAGAAAAAATGTGGTATCCCCTTTGTGATTATTTTGCTGCTAAAACCATTTTCTCTGTCTTCCGTAGACTGTAAACTGGAAGGACTCTCTAAAGATCCTCAAGCTAATTGTGACGCGCAGCTCATCGCTGCAGGTGGTGCCGCCCAGCGATGGCAGCAGCGCCGGCTTATCGTTCTCCTTCTATGGCGCATATCCGGACTCGGATATGTTCTGTAAAAAGGAACTGGCCGGTCGCACAATGGAGTTCACCTTCGACGTTTCGCAAACACCTCTGATCGGTCGTCGCATTCTGCTGAAAACGGAGGAACCGGTGATAACCGGTGCCACCTCCACCACAGGCAGTTCCCTGAACTCCACTCTGACGAACGCGACCACGGTCACGGTGGCGCCCAGTAGTGTGGCCCAACAGCAGGCGAACGCCCAGCTGCAGCAGCAGCGGGCACACACTAATGTGGCAGCCCTTGCAGCGGCCGCAGCAGCGCAGCAGCAGGCCATCGGAGCCGGAAACAGTGTGGTCGGAACACCCAACTCGCCGAGACGGAGTGCCAGCCTATCGCCGGCGGACACGGTGCCGCTGAGTGGATGGAAGCGACCCTGGATGTCGCAGTGTCGTGTGCGTGAGTGCCTGGTCAATCTGCTGACCACTTGCGGGCAGCGCGTGGGCCTGCCCAAGTCGCCCTCGGTAAGTGATTCAGAGGAGGAGTATCCTTCACGCCGGCCGCTTGTACATAGCCAGGTGCATGCCTTAGGCTCCCCTAGAGCTCCTCCCCTCTTCTTCTCATGCATTTGCAATTATTTACCTCTAACTCTTTTTCTTTCATGTAAACAATACCAAAACCAAATACCAATACCAAATCCAATACCAAACCAAAACAAACTAACACGCATTATCATCATTAACCAATCCGAATCCGAATCCGATACCAAAATCGAAACATATCTAGGACGATTTCATAAACTCAATTTGCTCCAAGGTAAAGGACACGTTTCTATGTGCCGCGTCTCTAGTTTTGCTTTTGTGTGATCTTAAGGTTCTTTCGCATGCCGTAGTAGCTTTTCCAGAAGAGATTTTACCTCATTTTGAACTTGATTATGACAAAAAAATACACCGAACGAATGTTCACAACAGAATATTAACTATTAATATGTTAAATGAAATCATATTTGAACGAAATCATGTTTGATTTGATTTATTTTTCTTTTTTGTTTGTCCTGCGTTTCATTCCATCCAATCCAGTTGCCATTTTGCTTTCTTTTTCCGTTGTTCCGTTTGCATTTTGTGCATGTGTTTGTTACAAACTGTACTTTTGTTTGTGTTTATACTCTTTATCCTTAAATTAAAAACAACACGTTTAGTCGTTGAGCACGTCACTACTAACCGGATCGATTGCGACCAGACAAAGCGTAAGCTTTATCTCTATTACTCTTCTTTATATTAATCGTCTGAGTGTTATGGAAGCTAATCAAGGAATCGCTCAGTAATGCATTTTTTGTGCACCTCCAGGTCATCTTCAGCCAGTCCTCGGACTTGATGGAGCGCCAATCTTCGGCCGCCTCTTCCACGGAAGAGACCTCGGGTCCTCAGGGCGATCTGAGCAGCGGCTCCAGGCGCGACGACGGCCAACCCGACTTCACCGTCTTCAAGGACTTCGACTTTTTGGAGTACGAAGACAGTATTGCCGGAGAGTCCACGGACAACTTTAATTGGGGCGTGCGACGCCATCAGCTCTTCGAGGGCGATGAGGATCGCTTGAACTGCGGCAGTGGCATCGGCGGCTCCATCAAGGGTGGCCACTCGTCCGCCCTGGAGGACAGCTTCAGTGATAAGACACCCATTTTGAGTAAGCGGAAGCGACAGACTGCCGACGATTCGTCCGATGAGGAGGCGGAGTCTGAGTCGCCGTTGGATGAGGACCATCGTCAGTCGTTCCTAAAGTCCGGCTACAGTGCGGTGCCACCCACTTCGCTGAGTTTGCGGGAGCGGCGGCGTCGCAACTCCGTCTCCAGGAGCGACACCAGTGGCTCCAGTGCCGGTGACTTGGGCGACATCACGCCGTGCAACGCTTCGCCCCATCTGCCGGGCATCACTCGCTTTGGTACCGCTATTCGGGACGAGGCCGAGGAGAACTGGCGCCGTCAGCTGCAGGCCATGTTGGTCAACCAGCCCTCGGCTCACACTTCGGAGCTGCTGCAGCAGCTGTACCGCCTGATCAGGGAGCTGACCTTTAAGACCATCAGCATTTCCAAGGAGGCGAAGAAGTTCTTCACCGGCATCGGTTCCCAGCTTGGTAATCGGATCTCTCTCTTCACGGATCTGCTCAGTTCGCGGGCGGATCCGCCGCAGGTGTGGTGCAGCGAACTGCAGGCCACTACGCCCAAGCTCTTCGAGACGCTGCGCTTTAATGTGCTGGAGGTGCAAGAACACCTGGAGACCTTCTTTGATCGGAAGGATCAGGTTTTGGATGTGAGTTGTAAACTTTGAAAAGAGTTTAAAGTAGATATAATAACTTACTGATTTTCTAGTGCTTGGATGCCGTCAAGACCAGCTGCAAGCTGTCTCTCTTCAACGAGGCGGACGTGGCTGCCTCGGGCTTGGAACTGCCAACCTCTTCGTCCAGCATAGCCTACATGCCCTTCGACCCAGCCTCCACCGAAGTGGTGCTTGACCTCGGTCGCTCCCTGTACAAGCTGATGTTTCAGTTGCTGCTGCTCATCGAGTCCAACCACAAGATATCCTCGAATGTGGTGAATCACTTCCGTATCAACGAAGACGTGAGTGAATGAGCTTCTTTTAGATTCCATACCCTAACCATATTCTATTACAGATGAATGACATATCCAATCTCTATGCCCTGGTTCGCGATGCCCTGGTGCGTTACACCAGCGAGGCCGAGCTGGATTGCCTGGAATCCTCCACCTCGACGGAGGGTGAGCATACGCCCACACCATCGCCCGGCTTACCCATGAGCCAGGAAGAGTTCGAGGCAGCTCTGAACGAGCATATCGACCTGCAGCGCTGGTCCAGCGCCATTGCCCATGTGCGACAGTATAGACGGGTGTCGACCCTGAATGCCGCCGGTGAACAGAATCTAACCATCTTCAGCTATAGCAGTCTGGACAATCGCCAGAAGTGGGACGAGATGACGGTGATACTCAATGCATATGCCCATGGAATCATGAAGGATCGAACAGGTAAGTCTTGGCACTCACGGGAACGCCTCCCGACTTCAAATTTCTCTTTCTTTTTCTCCCTCAGCAGAAGCCTTCATTGCTTCCAAATCGGACTCGGAGCTGTTTGAGATCTATGCCATACTCTCGGAGAACCTATATCACGTGTCCAGCGCCCTGACCAACATGGAGATCAGCATGAAGAGCTACTCGGCGGGCAGCGCCACGGGCCACGTGCATCATCGCAGCGAACAGGATATTGTGACAAATCTTTAGGCTTTAAGTGCTTAAGCTAAGGCTCCCTTTTATATGTAATCCGCTAGCAAGTAAGCTGCATAAACCCTAGAAACTACCGTGTACGTAAGCGATCATTATTAACTATGTATGTGCGAACAAATGTGAGTAATTATGCAAATATATGTATTTATCAATGAAAAAGCATAGCCCGGTTCGCTTTAAGAGTTGTTTCCCATTTGTTATCGAAAGAGTGGCACATTTATTTTATTTGTGGTGGCAAAAACCACTGACTGTTGGTTAAAAACAAAAAATTTATTTATTAATAAGTATTTACATTTTAAACAAGTCGTACTTCGGACCCGCGTTTAACTAAGAACGATTCGAACCGACCCGCCAGCTGCCTGAGCTAGGCGAATAGGTTCTTGAGCGCATTGCGTTGCTGTCGATTGTACTGGGCCAGCAGCTGCTTGGTGCTGTTCAGTTCGTTAAGGATCTGCTTGTTCTCCGGCAGGAGGCTGTGCGCCTTCTTCAGATCGTTGATGGCCTCCTCATAGTTGCGAAGCGCTCGCTGTGCCTGGCCGCGTCGATAGAACGCCTTGCTGCAGTTGGGATCAAGGCGAATGGCCTCGGAGCAATCGTATTTGGCGCTCAGATAGTTGCCCAGCTTAAGGTCCACGGCCGCGGCGTTAATGTTGTTCACCACCGAGAAGGCATCGATCTTGAGAAGATCTTCGTCGACTAGGTGCTTCTTGAAGTGGTTCAGCTGCTGCCAGCCGAACTGTTTGCTCAGATATTGATAAAATCGGTTTGCCTTGCGGTACTTGGCACGGGCCTCGTGATAGCGGCCGAGCTGATAGAAGTGATTGCCCGATTGGCGAATGCCCGTGAGCAGCTCCACGGCCGCATCAGCCTGAAAGTAGGTCAGTAACAAAGTATATAATTACTCAAAAGTCTATTAAAAAGCTGTCTCTGACTTACTGTAAACTTGTCAAACTTCCGTGTCCAGTCTTGCGGGTATGGTGGCAGCTTGTCCGCCGTCTCGTCACTGCACTCGAGACCCCAGTCCTCACCTGGAGCCAGCTCGCCGCAGTCCCGTATCACGATCTCCGCCGTGGGATCGCCCTCGTCGTTGCAGTTTTGTTCCATTTCGGCTACGATCGCCAGGCCGCGAAGCACACGACCCACAACTACATTGATTCCATTAAGGTTTTCGCATCCCACTGCCGTAATGAAGAACTGTGAGTTGTTTGAGTTGGGTTTGCCGTAGTTGGCCATGCTGACCGCGCCCTCCTCGTTGTGCTGTACGGGATACAGGTTTCTGTTACATCACGGGTCTAATTAATAAATCTTTTGATTTTTACGCACCGTGAGCTCAAAGTTTTCATCCTCAAAAACCGGACCGTAAATGCTCTCGCCGCTGCTGCCATCGTTTCGGACCACATCCCCGCTCTGGACGGCGAACACCCGCTTGATCCTGTGAAAGCGGTTGCCCTTGTAGTGAAGGGGACGCCCCATTTGGCCCACGCCACACTCGCCCGTGCACAGGGCGCGGAAATTTTCCGCTGTCTTCGGCACAACATCCTTGCGCAGTTCAATTATCATGCGTCCCGCTGCGAAGAGAGACGACAAAGATGGATGTCCCAATCAGCAGTTGGTATGGCGATGCCGAGTCTCCAGCCATAAGGCAGGGATCCAACCACTCACCGTCCTCCTTCCCAATGTCGATGTCCAGGTAGACAATGGGATTTGTCTCCTTCACTGGGCGTAGCAGCTTGCGTTGATCCATTTTTGGCCTTGCCGGGCGGGCCTATGACTTTTCACTGCCCGCCAACTACAGTGCGTAAACGGAAACGTTCATTTCTTATTAGCCGTTTTATTTTTCCGAATCGAACCAGAAATTGTTTACCTTAAATTGGTGCAGTATGACCGTTTGTGGAGAGAGAGACAATCCCCAAGGTAAAACTTCAACGGTGATTATATCAGGTCTCTTTACGGTCATCACATCTATTTACGAAATATGTAAAATAAATATTTGACATTTCTTTAAAAAGCTAATGTATTACTTATATTTAAAAATAAGTAAGTTGTAATTTTAGCTATTATTGTTGGCGTTTGTAAAGGAACTGCTTTCTTTCCTGGGCAATGCCTGGCTAGCTCATGGATGCTCAGGGCGGGTTCGAACTTCGAACCAATGCCCCCAGTCCGCACAATAAAATACCGATTAATCGGACGTCTCGGAAAAAGTCTAATCACCAACAATCCAACAATACACACATCTCTAACACAAAAAATGTAAACAAAACAAATTATTGACGACACTTATGGGACCGAATTGGTGGCTTTGATGGATTTGCCACGACGCTCCCACCCATCCAGTGATGCCTCCCGTTCATCTCGGGGCATCACCCATCTCCGGCGGACCGGAGTCTATTCCAGGAGGTCTGGCGACCGGCTCATCTCCCCAGGTAAACAAATCTACTCCGCGTTCATCTCAGTGTTTTTAATTCCTTATAAATTTCAGATCCTTATTACTAACAATGGCAGGCATGAGTGAGTTCCAATGGGACTAATTCCCGGCTAAGCCGTGATCCTAGCCAGGGATGCGCTTGCGCCAAGGCTGCCACGAGAACCTCAAAGAAGACGACGGTTCGGCACTTTCGCCGGCAAAAATTGGCCAAAATCCGGTCGTTAAAGAGAAGTAGGACCCCTTTTCCTACCTAGGGTCCCTACTGGAGCTCCAAAAGAAACCACAAGGGTGGATTAGTTAATCAATTTCCTGTTTTTCAACTTCTTTTTAATTCTTCTGTTTCATTTACAGCACATGTGTTGCACCAATCCCGGATCCGACTCCGGAAACGCGGAGGACAAGACACATAGGAACTGAGGACAAGCAAGTAAGTATAAAAAAAAGGATCTGTATGGCAATAAATAATTCTAACATTTACAATAAAAATGACCAATTTTATTTGCAGCACGTGAACGGCGGCCCGCTATGGCGGCAATGAACCGGCCGTGGTGGCCAGAATTCTTGGAGGCGTCGTTAGCTTGTGCGGCCCCTTATTCGCGGCCCTCGATGGCGGCGATCGACCCGAACAAACGGGGAAGAAAATATAAGGAAAGCGGCCACCTCGTCACGGCAGGCCAGGCGCTCTCGCGGAACGGACTCTACGGATTCCAGTTGGCCAGAGGGATGGCTCTGCTGACCGATGGGCGCCGACCGGCTGGATTGCTTGGCTCTGATGGCTGGAAGCTGCTCCTCTAATTATTCCGCCCAATAGCCGTTGGCGGCGGGTAAGCACCAAGCACAAAACACTCCACAATAAAATATGCCGTGGCCAGCGATTTTACCACTGCGACGCTGAAATAAAACTTCATTTAAATACAAATGTTTTTTCACTTTTTCATATTTTCACCCACGTTTTTATTCCTAGCTTCCGAAACAGCTTTCCTTCTGGCTGCTAATCTTCCTCGTTGCTACTGCTCTTTTGGATTCTGCCTTCACCTCCCTATATAGACGGTTCCGACTTAGGAACCGTTTTTTCCGGTCAAGGCAAAGGGTAAAAGCCCTTTCTCTTAAATCCCCTAATCTAAGCCGGTTACATATTCCCGGTTCGCTCATTCAAATCCTTGCCCCCCCTGGTCCTGCCGATCCTACCTCTATCGATATATCGATAGTCCTTCAGCCCATTCCGACTAGAAATGCAATACGTTTTGTCTTGTCGTTTTTTAGCTTGTTTTAGTTTGTCGTAATAATAGTTTTAAAAGTAACCGCATGGCAATGGCAGCGCTAGTGTGCAAGTTTAAGTCATTTTTACTTTTAAAAAATGTAAATAACGAAAAAAAAATTCAAAAATGGTCAAAGGTTTTAAAGAATTCTCAAGATAATATCTAAAGGGAATTACATCTTAAAGGAAACACAAGAAAATTGTAATATATTTTAGGGATGGATTAATTAAACAAATATTTTAGCTAATTGTAATTTGATTTAGTATTGAAAAAAAAAAAGAAAACAACAGAAAAGTGTCAAATAATTTTAAGGTAAAGTGATTTTGATCTAAAAATATACATTTATCTTTTAAAGAAATATTTATATCAATTTAAAAATGTATTTATAAATTACAGAATTTTTAAGTGCATTTATTTGAGTACTTATTCTATTTATACCTTTGCCTTAAAAATAACTATGTATATCAATTTAAAAATGTATTTATAAATTAGAGAATTTTTTAAGAGTAATTTTTTGAGTACTTACTCTACTAAGTATCTGCGGATTTGCAAGTGGTTGCTAGAATTTTTACAGACTATACCAAAATTCGTATTCAAATAATGTGGAAAATATTCGTAATTAATCTCGTAATTATAGTTCAGCTAAATGAAATTGTTTACCTTAATTTGGAATTTTTAATTCAAGCTTGGAAACTGGAAAATTATAGCAATATGTGGTTTTAAAGTGTATGAATCGGTAAGGTTAGATAAGCCTTACCTAATGTCCATCAAGTGATGATTAATGTTTAAACATTAAATTATTTTTATAAAAATATCTTATGTGTGTAGCTTTATTTTTATATATATTTGAAGATTTATATATATGTTAAAAATATGTATATCCCTATACTTTAATAAAAGAAAAAATGCAAATTATAACACCAAGCAATGGCTTTAATATTCCTGAGTTTCCCAAAACTCTTCCCTAGGAAGTTCGGCTTTAATTTCATTATTAGAAGGCTCCTTCAGGCCTTTGTGGCATTGCTGCTCCTTCGATAAGTTCTAAATTTTTAATGATCTGAAGACACGCCCTTCCAATTTCGATAATTATTTGTGTCCCTATCGAGTTGCACAATAACCACAACTTATAGCAAATTATTCCAGGTGAACCGTATAATTTGGAAGCAACTAATTGAGACCCGAAAAGCCATTGCGAATGCCATAAAAGTGTGTGGCCATCGGTGTTCCTGCAAGCAGTCTTCAACAAATCCTTAAAGAATGCAGGACCTACTAGATCAGGAGCTGGAGCGGATCGACAAGCTGCCCAAATTGGGCCTCCAGTGGGTGGAGTACAGTGCCTATGCGCTAGGCGTTAATATTGCGCCAAGGAAGCGCAGCTCCAAGTACTGCAGATTGTAAGGTTTCGTATTTTATTTCTCGTCTGATTAATAGATATATGTCCTTTCGATATAGAACCCGCATTGTGGTGGTGATAGTCAACCTGAGCATAATCTACAGTCTGGTGGCTTTCATCATGGAAAATTACCACATTTCCTTTGAAACCTACGTGGAGGTTTGTTTTGGCTTATTATTTCTATGTTTAACCATTATCCTTGATCTCCCATCAGGCCGTCCTACTTACCTTTCAACTGAGCGTTGGAGTGGTCAAGATGTTTCACTTTCAGAGCTTTGTGGAGTCCTGCTCCCAATTGGTTTACTCAACGGAGGCAGGAGAGGTTCTTAAAGCCCTGGGGCTCTTTGAATTGGGTACGAAGTATAGCAATTTATATTAATATTTCATTTTCATTCGTGATTTACTTTAGATTTGCCGAAAAAACAGGACCTCCTTAAATCATTACGTTTAATATTGCTCAACAACTGGGTGATCATTGATCGTCAGGTAATGTTCTTCTTCAAGATCGTCACCATGCCTGTGCTATACTACACCATGCGACCGTATTTTCAATACATTTTTGACTGCTATATTGTCAAGGATACCTGTGAGATGACTCTTAGTAAGTCCCTCAAGAAATACCTTTTTTTGCTTATTTTTCAAGTACTGAATTATTTAAAGCTTATCCTGCCATCGTTCCTTATGTTCAGCTGGGAAGGTATGAGTTTCCCTCTTATGTAATCCGCTTCTTTCTGCTGCAATCTGGTCCTCTCTGGTGCTTTTTTGGTAAGTCCACAAAAAAAAAATGAACTAAAATTTCAATCCTAATTTAAGATTTGTATCCCGTAGCTGTCTTTGGTTTCAACAGTCTCTTCGTGGTCCTCACTAGGTATGAGTCGGGCCTGATTAAGGTTTTGCGTTTCCTGGTTCAGAACTCCACTTCGGATGTCCTGGTTCCTAAAGATCAACGGGTTAAGTACCTTCGCTGCTGTGTGAGGCTTTTTTCCAGGATATCAAGGTAGGTTTTTGTAAGATTAAGAAGACCTTTTTAACCTCTCCTTGCTCAGTCACCATAACCAAGTGGAGAATGTCTTCAAGTACATCATCCTGGTTCAGTGCTCTGTCAGTAGTATCTTGATCTGCATGCTGCTCTATAAGATTAGCACTGTTTTGGTGGGTTCCGTAATTAATTCTTGAGGTTTAAGGGTATATTTATATTATACTTATTCTTTGCAGGAAGTGGGCTGGGTGTGGATGGGCATGATTATGGTTTACTTTGTGACCATTGCTCTGGAGATTAGCTTGTACAACCTGAGTGCCCAAAAGGTGGAGACCCAGGTGAGCTGTTACCTGTTACTGTTTCATTTTGATTTTCTCTTAAAGAATTCATTCTTGTTTTTAGAGTGAGCTGCTTTTCCAAGACTGGTACAACTGCAGCTGGTATAATGAGTCAAAGGAATTCAAGTTTATGATCAAAATGATGCTGCTCTTCACTCGCAAAACCTTTGTTCTCAGCGTCGGGGGGTTTACCAATCTCTCCCACAAGTTCCTGGTTCAGGTAACATTCTTTAACATGGTCCTGGTGAGGATTATTAATCTTCCCCTCTCTGCAATAATAGGTCTTTCGGCTGAGCGCCAACTTCTTTCTGCTGCTGCGAAACATGAACAACAAATAGGCGTTTTTACAAAATGACAACGTTGGAAAAGTTATATTTTGAAGGGAAACTCTTTAAGCGACTTACACACAAAGATACATGGTAATTGTAATTGGCACATTAAACGTAGATGACAAATATGTTAAAGTATAAAAGTATAGAATAGATTTCAGGTGGAGCTATGGGAGAGATAGACAGATTTATCGGATTACATTGGAGTACAAGGTGTCGTCGTGGCTCTTTAACATATAATACAGTCCATGGCTGGTGGCTTGAAACTAACTGGAAAATCTCAGTTGGCAGTTGAATCGTTATAGTATCATTTATATGGCATTCTTCTGGAGGCGAACAATGATTACGTTGCTCGGGGCTTTAGTTTTCTTCTTTCGGGGAAACCTTGTCTTGTCACTAAACAGAATATTTCGGCTAAGGCACTAAAATTACATAATTTCATTCAACGGCTACGTGCTATCATAAATCTGATTTGTTCGTCTCGTTCTCGGTCTCTTTCTCGTACTTAGTGTTAATTGAAGTAGTTGTTATTGGTAGTGGCTCTGCTTCCGCTTCCGCTTCCGGATCCCTACGGTTCCAGGCGATTGCGACTGAAGCACTTGTCCGGCAGGGACTTGGAAATGATACCAATATTGTTCACCTCGTTGGAGAGCTCCTTCAGCTCCGCATCGTACTTGTCGATCAGGTTCTTCTGAATGGTGCGCTGATCTCGGTACTTTTCAATGCGTCCCGTCAAATTGACGCGGTTGATCTCATCCTCGACGGTGGCCAGGCGGTTCTCTGGAGGATTAGTCACTAGTTAGAGACCTATGCTAAGATCAAGACTCTCTCTGAAACCTACCCAACTTATCCAAATCTCCCGTGTTGATGTCCTTCAGATTCTCCAGCTCATCCTTGATAGCCGCCAGCTCGGCATTGGCCTTCTCGATCTGCTTTTGCGCATCCTCGGTGTCGGCTCGGGCCCTTCCCACCTTTCTCTTGGCATCGTCTACCAGATTGTCGTCCTTGGTGGAGCTCTCCTCCAGCTTGAAGATGTCCATCTCGGTGAGCTTCACCCGGTGGTTGAGTTGATCGGCCTCGTCACGCAGGTTCCTGGCCGCCACCTTGGTCTCGTTGGCCTTGCGGCGGATAAGCTCGGCATCCTATCGAGAAATAAGGTTTCTGTAGAATCCAGAAATACCCTAAAGAGACGAACCCTAAACTCACCTTTGAGGCCTGCTCGGCGTACTTCATCTGCGCCTCCTGGGCGTTTTTCTTGGCCTCGTTGGCATTCTTATTGGCTCCGGCCAGGGCATCCTCCGCCTGTCCGATCAGGCTCTCCGCATTCTGGATCTCCTTCTCGATATTGGGCACGGTCTGCAGGGCCTGGGCGGCAGTTTCCGAGGAGCGCTGAACCTCCGACTGGAAGCCGGCCAGCTTGTTGTAGGTATTGTTGGCCTCCTTGAGGGTATTGTCGCCCTGCTCCACCGCCTTGGTGGCCTTGTCGTGGGCGGCCTTGGCCCGCTCCAGCAATTCAATGTCCTCCTGCTGTTGCTGGTCGGCCCTGGTGGGGAAATGGGTAAGTGAGCAAGAACTTTCAGAACCTAACCCATGAGAACTCACCTCTTCAGCAGCGTTTCCGTCAGCTCGCGCTCGGTTTCGAAGTCAGCGAAGATCTCGCCATTGTTGTTGGAGAGCTCGTTGATCTGCTTGAGCAGCTCGTCCGCCCGCTCGTTGGCCTGCGCAGCTTCCTTCTTCAGCTGGTTGATGTCGATCTCCGGCTGCGTCTGGCGGTTCACGTCGTTCAGCAGGGTCAGGGCGTTGTCGTACACCTCATTGGCCTTGCGCAGCGCCTCCTTGGAGGTCTGGGCCACGATGCCCACTTGCTGCTTCACTTGGCTCAGCTCTAGGCCGACATCGGAGCGCAGTTCAACGGCGATTTTCTGCTGCAGATCGATGGCACTCTTGGCCAGCTGATGGGCCTTCTCCACCGCGTCCTTGGCATCCTTGGCGTTCTTCAGGTCGAACTGAGCTTCCGACTCCAGCTTGTCAGCCAGGGCACGTGCCTCGCGGGATATGTCCGAGATCTGCTCCGACTGCTGGCCAAACTCCACGGACTTCTCCTTGGCGCGGGCCAGGGCCTGGGCTCCCTCGTCGTTGAGCAGATCGAGGGCATCCTGCAGCTCCTTCTTGGCGTTCTCGGTGATCTGGTTGAGGATGGTGTAGTTGTGGCGCGCCTTGTCGATCTCGGCGTTGGCCTCGTCCTGCAGCTTGTCCGCACTCTGCAGGTGCTCCCGGACGCTGTCCAGCTTCTTTTGCAGATCGTGGATCACCTCGGCGTAGGTCTGGCCGCCTTCGCCGGAGTTGTCGCTCGCGTCCTGGGCCAGCACAGCTACCTTCTCCTGGACGGCCTTCAGCTTGGCCTCGAACTCCTCGTCGTTGGTCACCGGGGTGCGGGCGATCTCGTCGAGGGTCTGGCTGAGGTTGGCCAGCTTGGCACGATGCAGATCGGCGGCGTCCTGGACGAGGTTGTAGCAGTCGGGGCAGTCAATGCAGCCTCGGTGGCGATCGTACTTGTTCTCCTTGCATCGGTCGCAGCGGCGTCCCTCGACATTGTCGTTGCAGGGACACTGCCCGTTTTGGTCGCACTGGAAGCCCTTGGAGCCGCTCTCGTCACAGTCGCATGGCTGGCAGCCCTCGTTGGAGAAGCCGTAGAAGTAGTTGGCGCACTGGTCGCACCGCTGGCCCACCACACCGGGGCGGCAGTGGCACTGACCGGTGTAGCGGTCACAGGTGGCGTTGAAGCTGCCCACCGGGTCGCACAGGCAGTTTTCGCATCCGTTTCCGGACCGAATGTTAAAGTAACCCGGCTGACACTCGCCGCAGTCCCTGCCGATCACGTTAGGCTTGCACTGGCACTGGCCCGTCACCTGGTCGCAGCGCGTGATGCTCTGCTCGTCCTGCTCCGTTCCAGCCTCGTAGCAGCTGCAGCGATCGCAGCGTCCGTGGGGCAGTGCCAGGGGATCGCCGAAGTGCCCGGCCAGACACTGGTCGCAGTGCTCTCCGGCCGTGTTGTGGATGCACTTGAGGCACTCGCCCGTCGTCCGGTTGCAGTTGCCCACGGCATTGGGATCCACGTTGCCGTTGCAGTCGCAGCTCGTGCAGGTCTGCACGGAGCCCAGGAGTCCGGTGGGATCCCCGAAGAAGCCATCGCTGCACTGCTCGCACCGGGAGCCGAAGTAGCCCACCGGGCACTCCGTGCAGATGACCGTGTCGCCGTTGATCTGCAGACAAGCACCATCGTTGGGACAGGGACACCGCTTGCAGTCTTTGGGAGTGCCGCCCAGGGCGTTGCCGTAGAAGCCCTTGGCGCACTGGTCGCAGTTGTCGCCGTGGGTGTTGTGCTGGCAGATGCACCGGCCCGTCTCCGAGTCACAGATGTCCGCGTGGCCGTGGCAGTCGCAGGGGATGCAGGGCATGAAGGGACCGCCGAGGGCGGGACTGTGTCGGTAGCCGGGGGCGCAGGACTCGCAGAACTGGCCCAGGTATCCCTCCGGACAGGTGCACTGCTCGATCCAGGTGGCCGGGTGTCCGGCAGCGCCTCGATGCGCCGTCTGCAGCTCCACATCGTCGAGGATGGCCTCACCCTGCACCGAGTAGGTGGCCCTGATCTTAATGGCCGTGAGATTGGAGAGGATAGAAAGGAAGCCCCGCGCCGACTGGCTGGGCTGCCATTGGTAGTCGTGGTGCTCGTGCAGTCGGAACGTGTACTCCTTGACGCCCTGATCCGGTATGCCGTTGCCCTGTGCAAAGATCGGCAGCGAGATGCGGCTGCCAGCGCCCTCCAGGATCACATCACTGGCACTGGTGCTGGCCACCTGACCCACCAGCTGCAGCTTGAACTTCAGATCACGATTGTAAGAGGCTCGCTGATCCCCGAGGAACCGATCCGGCGCCTGGAAGTACACGTGCTCGTTGCCCTGGGCCGTGGTGCCGATGCTGCGACTGTACTGGTTGTACTTGATGTCCACCTCGCGCTGGTTCAGGTCGATGGCCGTCCAGCGCTCCTTGAACTTGTTGAAGTTGGAGGCGACCGAGACGATGGAGTAGCCGGGCGCCGTCTGGCACTCGGAGGTGTGGCCATAGCAGAAGCAGGGCGTGCAGCCAAAGCGATTGATCTTGTCCAGGTTGAAGAAGCCGGGCTTGCATCTGGTGGGGAGAGGGAAATTCAAGATTGAAGAGGGTTTCGAGGATACTCCCTGATTGAGGTTACTCACTCGTTGCAGCGCCTGCCCTCGACGTTCTCCTTGCAGTAGCAGATGCCGCTCTCGGCGTCGCAGGCGGGCGTGTTCTCGTGGGATCCGCGACCATCGCAGCCACATGGCTGGCATCCATGGGGTCCGAACTGGTAGTAGTTGTTGTCGCAGCGGTCGCACTTGTCGCCGGTGACACCGGGCTTGCACTGGCACTTACCGTGGCTGTTGCACTGCAGCGACCGGGAGCCCACAGGATCGCAGCCGCAGTTGATGCAGTAGCCGTCGTCGCGCATGTAGAAGTTCTCCTTGCAGCGCTCACAGTTGGGTCCATCTCGGTTCTCCCGGCAGTCCAGGCAGTGACCGCCGTGTCCCGTCAGGTTGAAGAGATGGGCGTCGAAGAAGCACTTGTCCGCCAGGCCATTGCAGTTGCAAGCTGTGGAGGAGGGATATTATTGCATGGGAATATCCTTAGGATCTCACAATGGGTAATGTACAGTTAACGAGATACCACAGAGGCACTCCCGGCCCTATGAGATTCGTTTCGAGGCTGTAGTCTCTGGACCAGGCCTGGACACAGGCCAGAAAGAAGACCACGGGCGAGAAAGGCACAAACATGACTGATCTGATGGTCATCTTCCGCTCAACTTAAGCTAGCTAACGGCAAACTGGTCTGTCCTTATATGGAGAGTCCACACACGGGCGTACAGTGAGTACGAAACGGAGTGGACCATTATACTTGTATGAAGAAATAGAGCTCAACTAGAGCATGTCCCACTGTGGCAACCTGTTTTCCCGCAGATGATGGATGTTGCATTGCTCCTACCTTTGCACTCGTTGACTTCCGTCGAGGTGGCCCTCTTCCACTTGACGTCGTTGTAGAGCGGCAGGCAGCGGTCGCAGTCGGGTCCGTCGGTGTTGTGGCGGCACTCGCAGACCAGGGTCCGCTCCCCGTGCATTCCCGTGCTGGCGACGCACTTGCTCGCATGGCCGTTGCACTTGCAGCGCGCTCCCACGGCTATGTCGGAGATGGCATAGAAGTAGGACTTGAGCACCTGGGCATCGCCGAAGAGCTCGTCACCGAAGGTGTTCAGGCGGTCCAGGGTGATACGGATATCGGTGGCCGTGACCCAGTCCTGCAGCTCCAGGCTGCGCTCGAAGTTGATGCCACTGGGACGACCCTCCAGCGTGGAGAAGGCGATCTCACCGTCCCTCAGCGGGGAGATGTCACTGTACTCGCTGGTGCACAGAGCATGGGCCTCGCCCTCGCCCTTGCGAATGGCCCGGGAGTCGGGCAGGAAGTAGGTGTCCCGACAGGTGGCACTGTAGAACTGGTACGGGATCCAGGGTCCGTTCTCCGAGGTCCTCTTGTAGATCGTAAAGGACTCGGGACGTGGCGAGCGGAAGAGTATCCTCACATACGTGATGTCGTAGGATTTTCCTGGGGTTAAAAATATCATGTTAATATTTACTATCAGTTCTACCCAGTTATATTTACTCACTTAGGTGAATGGTCAGATTCACATAGTTCGGATGCTGGATGCCCTCGAACATGGTCTCCGACTGCCACCAGGTTGGGTTCTGGGGATCGTGCAAGTCCGTAAGGAACGAGGGATTGTGATCCTCGTATCTGAAGAGTACAAATTACATTTTTGAGTAGGATTTTTGGGGTCCTTTAAGGTAACTCACTTGCAGAACTCGCAGTTTTTGTGATTTTGATTCATGGTTTGTATGCAGAAGTGGTTGTCCTGCTGCTCACCACAGGTATTCGTTGACTCAATTTGCAGTTGATAGGCAGCGTTGATGAACTCGGGCAGACATTTCTATAGGAAAGAAATCAATGAAGTTTTTGGGTTTGAAATTTTAAGATGTTACAAATAAGTTGTAGGAAAATATTTAAACTTAAGCTACCAAATTGTTTAAAAGAATTTTAAGTAATAGATTGGGACTTCAAATATAATCTTCTTACAATATTAACTTATCACAGGAGGGATTCCAAAATTATACATTTGCTTGTGATTTTGCTCACAGTTAGGGTCTCTTTTATAATTTAAGGGAAATATTTTCTTTGAAATAATAAGCATGCGAATAGCTGATCATTCTATTCTCTCATTATTAATATTAGATAAAGAAAGGGATTTAAAATATTTAAAAACTATATTTAAAAACTATACACAGTATTGTTTATTTTTTTTCTCAAAACTAATTTGCTTTTTTTCTGCTGACAAAATGTAATGGGCAAGCACTCAAGCCGTAAATTAATGGTTCTCACAACTCCAGCTAATTTTTTCCTCTTCCCCGAACTGTCGCTTTATTGCTCAATTAGTTTGTATCTGCCCCTCGAATTGAACGAAGCTGAAGCTAATTTAAATTCATCTCAATTGGTTTGTGGACAAACAATCGGCGTGATGAGTGGTTCCGGCCATGCCGATGCTCCGCCTCCTTCTCCTTACCTGCGGTCTGCCGTACGGATCGTAGCATTCCAGGGCCGGCATAAAGGTGGTGCCGCGCAGCTCATGGCCACCGGCGGAGTTGATGGGCGGCCGCTGGGCGCCGTGGACAGGGGTGGACCAGGTGCAGCTGGCGATCAGGACGCCGGCGAGCAGCAGGCGCGCCGTGGAGGAGCCACTGGGGCTCCGCCGGCTGCGCTTCATGGCTTCGGCTTTGGTTGGTTGGTTTCCGGGAACACGTTCCTACTGGCTACAGGTGGATGGCACTGGGATGTGGAACTGTGCTCCGAGCGGTGGTTGGTCTTCTAGGTGGGTTGCTGTCGTGGTTGTCGTCCGGACTTGGTTCAAATCATTACGGAGAGTCTTACCTATTGGTGGTGCCTGAGCGACCTCATATGCTGAAAAAAACCGGTAAGTTTATAGCTGTCAGAGGAGATTGTTTTATGGCAGAAGTACAAAATTGCGCTTAAAGATGATAGCATTGTCATTCCTGATGATCACCAGATAGTTGTAGGAAGTTCTAAGATTTTTAATACATTTTAAAACCTTTATAATTCCCTTTTTACGTTTTATTTGTCATATTTTCTGGTAGATTTATGTCTTAATAAAAACTACTTTGAAAAACTTTAATTTTCTTTCAAGAAAATTCTAAAAACCTTATTAAAATGCATGAAATTTAAAATTCGCATTAATTACACTAAAATGTGACTATTTTTTACGCTATATTTGTTTTCTTTACTTCTGTGAATCAGAAACAGATTAGAATCACATCCATGAGTCCGAAAGCAACGCCCGAACATGTGTGCCACACATTGTGGGCGACGGAGAGGAAGAGCAATTTTTAATTAGTTCGCCGGGCAAATGCCTCAAAAAATAAACTTTAGTGGCCCCGGCCAGCTCAAGCAATGAGTACATTGGGTTTATTTTTCTTTTTGGGTAAACAAAACGAAAACTCGAAGGCAAAAACTGCAAATGAAAATTTCAAACAACCAGTAGAGAGACATAAATAAAGTCTCGCTGGAAATGAGCCTCGCCAGAAAGTGTATAATGTGTGTGTACATACAATGTGTATTCGGGAACTTGAAGTAATTCCATGCGATGATTTCATCTACTCCGCTATGCTAGTTCTCAATTTTCTCTAGCTGCAATTATTACTAATAATAATGAGGGGAAGTCCTCGTGTATGTATATCGCTGCGTCTTCACTTGTTGCAGTTGGATCTAGCCAAGGTTGGATTCATTTAGGATCTGCCTAGTCTTGAGATCTCAAACCTCGTTCTTTTTTATGAATTTAGCTGAGCAGAGAGACACTAATTAGCAAATATTTGCAACAGCACTAGCTGGAAGATGATATCACTTCTTAAGTAAGGAATGCCTTTTGAAAATAGCTTATGCCGAAAGGTATTTCTGTTTTTGGTTAGGAGATTAGTCTTGAAAATTTGCTATGAATGCATTGAAGCTTCCTTAATAGTATATCTTGGATTTTTGCAAAATTATTTTGAGTAAGAAGAAACCGCGCTGTCACATGATAAAGCATCTTGTCAGCTGAAAACATCCTCGGAAAACCATATGAAACTGGCTTTCCCTTCCAGATAATTCCAGTTTTCATTGGCGTGGATGGGAGATAGAGCTTCAGAAGACAAACTCCTCTGGAATTCCATTCACTGCTGCCATTCCCAATGTGAATTCAAATTTGAATTCCGGGAAAGACGGCAGCTGTTCTCGTTCTATTCCAAAAGCTATATCAGCTCGGCACGAAATCACTGTCCCGGATCAGAGTGTCGTAATATTTATATTCACTCACACGCAGGTTCTAATTATAAGTATGTTTTTATCAATGGATCTCATTTACTTCCTTTCCCGTTTTTCGGTTTTTTCTTTTCGGGAGCTTATCAGGCGAGGCTTTATTTTGGATTTGGATTCGGATCGGACTCTAGAGATCGGGACCCGGCTCTGTTGTCAGGCCGAGCTGATTGGTGAACCCTTTGCGGAGAGAGTTCAGCGGAGGCCACACTGATACTACAGGCATACAGGCGTATACAAACACACACTATACACACATAACGAACATCCGCTCCATTCAGATTCGAGATTCTCGCGCTGGGTCTTGAGCCGTTCCGCGAGATACGCGCCTATGAACACGAACACGAGTTCCTTTGGCGATAAGAATTTGGGGCTACGAACTAGCGGGTCGCTTAGCCTGGTATCAGAGACTCTACTCTATATACACACTACGCACTGTATATAGAGAGTCTTCTCTACGAACTGCGTTTTTGTTTGCACCTTGTGGTTTGTATCTTTATTGCAGCGTTTGTTTTTATCCACTGCTTCTCACTTCAGACACACTCACTGACACGGGCCGCAGGTAGAAGGGAAATCGGAGGAAAGCACTCGAAATCGCACTCAAAGATACTCAGATACTCGGAGACTCGGATAGGCAGATAGCCAGATACTTTTACGAACTCCGTTTTGTGCGAGTATCTCGCGGATGCACACAGGGCGCAGCAACTGCGTTATTTTCGTTTATTTATCGGCTATTTATATGGTAGATACATTTTCCGCTGCTACAACCTCCGCCAACACATGGTGCACTTTTCGGCCACTTTTCCAAAATTTACATATATTTTCCACTAAATCGTAGGACTTGCACTGTCTCAGGGTTCGCTGTTCCACCGCAGTGCACAAGTTTCAGTCAGTATTTTTATGCTGACTGCCTCGTTTTGCCCGCTGCACTGTGTAATTGTATCGGGCTGGCGAAGGCGAAGGCGAAGAACCCCGCGAGTAAACACACGGGCCAGATACTTTTTATCTGCGGGGGTTTTTTTCTTCTTGAAAGGAAAAAAAGAGGTGACCCGAGACCCGAGACAACTTGAGACAACCGAGACTCCACCAACTGCACCACACTCGAGTGGCGGCCACTTACTTCGCCGCTCCGCAGACACAGGCAACCGCTAACGAGGACGTCCAATGCTCAACTGACTCTCGAGTCGAGACTCAAGACTCTCGAGGAATTCGAAGCCAGCCGATCCGACGCGATCCGTTGCACAGTCGAGCAAAAGATACTTTTGTGTTCATAGAGCATTTTCTTGATTTCTATGATTTCTATGATTTCTGATTAAAATTTTTTAAAGTCCCACTTTCAATAGATTCAGAAATTTTTAAGATTGTAAATGGAAAAGAATTTTTATAAAAGTATGTTCTGAAAGTGCAATTTGTTTTTAGAGTTAAAAAACTAATTTATTGAACTTGCTTAAGTTCTCCTATGTAACGTATTTATTAAAAAAATAAATAAAATAATTTTTGCATTAATAATTATTTTATTCACCATTATCTCAAGATCTTTAAACAGTTTTCCGTTAAATTGGAAAATTAACCAAAATGGAAACGCTTCCTTTATGTCTTGATCCCTTTTCCTGAAGATTTTCTTGGTGATACAAATTTTTAAATATCACAGAAAATTATTTAAAATCATTATCTTTTAGGCAGTTTTTATTTTTAAAAAATATTTTTAATCACCATAGATATATTTTGAGCCACTGTGCGATGGCTGCGTGTCCTCTCCCAATTCCCTCTCATTCTTTTTTGAGTGAAACTCGCCGCCGAATCGCCGCTGCGTATCTGTAGCTCGCCAGGGCTTTGTATCTTCCCCTCTCTGAGTCTGGTTGGGATACTAAACGTACTCTGGAGTTGGACCAAGACAGAGAACTCCAACTAATCCCCTCTAGTGTACGGCGGTTTAATTGACTCGGCGAATATCATTACAAATCATATTTCATTTGCCGCATTCCTTTTTATTGCTCATTTTTCGTCTGGCAAATATTTGAACAGCGCGTTCAGCTCTTCCAAGATTCTGTCTAGATCTGCCTCGGAAGCTGCTCTCTGCTCCACTTTCCGCCTTACTTTGTAGTTTTTGGAGTTAGCAGGTTATCGCTGGTGCCAGCTGATAAGGAGGTTATTGTACGACAGTCGTCGCCGCACTTTCGGTTTCATTGAAAATTATTCTATGCTCGGGGATTGCAGCCGGGAAATAGGAATTTTTAGGATGCGGCAGCAGGCATGTGACCTTTGGATTCTATCATTTTTCGAGGATATGATAGCTTTTATTTTTAGTTTTAGCTTTAGATACTTAAGAACTATTTTAAAAACCATATGGCTTTGGAGTTTTTGTTGGTGAGTTTTTGTTTTAGCGCCATATTTAATATATTTATGATATTTTGAAATTTCTTATGTATATGAGCAGTTTTGTCGTCAAGTGAGATGTAATTTTTTATTGGCCATCTAATTTAAGCTATGCGTTTGGAATGTTTGCATATTTAAAGATAAAGGGTTTTATAATTTATTTTAAATAATTACACAGGTCTACAAATATCGCAATAATGTGAGTTGTTGAAAAGCTGAGGGTCATTTCTGAAGTAATTTGGGGCGTAGAATCTAAATCCTTTGTCATGTCAAGATTTTGAGATATTTGAAGTTTTGTACCCAAAAACGGCAATTTTTCATAAATTAGTCAAAAAAGTATTAATTTCAATTTGGAGGTTTCGCAGTGTTAGTTTTTGTTAGATTAATAAATCATTACGACTTTTGTAAATTTTTGACGTTTACATTATCATTTTTTATTTTTAAATAGAGAAAAATGATTTTTCGTTAAAAACTTGGCCAGATCGATTCAGTTTTCGATGAAATATTGGGACAAAAAGGCATCTCACTTACCAGTGATACTCATAAGCTATATTGCAATATTTTGACAAAGGGTATCTCACTTACCAGGGATGCTCATCTAACTATATTGGAATATTGGCACAAAAAGGCATCTCACTTGCCAGTGATGGTCATATTGCTATATTGCAATTTTTGGCTAGAAAGGCACCTTACTTACCAGTGATGCTCAACTACCTATATTGCAAAATTGGGACAAAAAGGCATCTCACTTATCAGTGATGCCAATGTAGCTTAATTGCAATACTGTGGCAAAGAGTGTATAAGGATCAAGAGGCCGCACGCCATACGATTTTTTTGCACACGATTTTTTCGGGCTGGCTTTAGAACTGGCTCCAGGCTCTCTCTGGCTTCAGGCTCTCCCTGGCTTCAGGCTCTCTCTCGCTGGCTCTAGAGCCAGCCGCTCTCTTTTACGCATACAGCGAAAGTTGCCGACTGTTTGTGTGCACACTTATTCTTATGGTTGTTCTTGTGTTTACTCATACAATCAATCTCAATCTATTTTTTAGAATTTTGCGCTCTCAACTTTGTGAGAGCGGAGAGAGAGTGATTGTCGTTGCCATCGAAAAAGCAGCTTCATATTGCAAAACGAATGTATGGCCGTTACTTATCTTAATGTTCTATGGTCTTTGACTGTGGGGTATTAGGCATCTCACTGTTCACTACTGATCTAGCTGTCGTCGATATCGTTCCCATCTTAAGTATTTTATTACCAAACAAGAAAATAATGTATCTTCGGTAAACACATCTAGCTATGTTGCCATATTGGGAGAAAAGGGCATCTCACATGCCACCATTGTCGTTCTAGCTATATTGTACAATTGGAACTAAATCGCATTTTATTTAAGAACCTAAAGAACCCTTAATTTTATGCCTTTCATTAGTATCTTACGTTTATGTGAATATGCTATCCATAAATTTTGTTTATTACAGTTTTACATTTATTATCCTATTCCAGCCAAAGGTTTGGTTTTCATTAAATAGAATCTGACAATCTTGAACCATAAAAAATACCAAAGTAAACAAATGAAATAAATAATTAACGCATTTCCCTGTAATACCAATGATTAAAAATAACACTAAAAGCTCGTGCAATTATAGAGTTTATTTATAATTCCTTAAGGAAGTAAACAGATTTATCTAATAATATTTTGTTATTTTCATAGACGACTGACTAGAAGATTTACCAAAATGCTGAAGAATGAGATTTAAGCCAAGTTAGTTAGTTAGAGTAGGATTAGGAAGAATGCTAGTTTATTGAATTAAGAAGACAATCTGGCGTTGAAGGCACTTCTCCGAGGAATCAGCCCTTACTTCTCCGGGTCATCCTCGATGCTAATTTTGATTATGTTGACCGTAGGCCCCGGCGACGAGGAGCTAGCCCCGGGCTCGGGCAGTCCGTTCTCCGGAGTGGAGGCAGCGGCAGAAGCGTCCACGATGCACTCATCGCTGCCGGTGGTGCTGATGGTGATGGTGGGTATGTTGTCCGACCAAATGGAGCTCTGCGAGTCCTGTCGCATGGTGCGGCGTCGCTGGGAGGCGCTGCGCTTGGGAAAGGTGATGGGACCAGGCATGTCCAGTTCCTCCAGGTCGTCCATGGTGGCGGTGGGAGCCGTGGCCGACGATGGCGGTTTTGGTGGCTTCGGTGGCTTCGATGGCGGTCGCGACGAAGAAGAGGTGCTGCTGCTACCAAAGTGCAGCGGGGCACTGGGTGTCGGGGACTCTGGTTCCGGGGTGGGCGGCATCTCCAGAGCGGTCGAGCTGGACACACTCGACAATACTGAGGGCGGCGGCGGAGGGGTGTAGGCCAGGTATGTGGGCGTGGTGGGACCCGGAGACTCATCCGATCCCTGCTCCACGTCATCCTTTTTGAGGTTGACCGCCTCGCGAACCAGGGCCAGCAGATTGCCAATCTTCTTGCGTCCCTGGCGGGAGAGAACCGACAATTGCCGCTGGTGGTGACCCTGACTCTGACTCTGACCCTGGCTAGGAGTGGGCGAAGGCGTGGGCGAGGGAGAGGGCTCCGGCTCCGACTCTGCCCCTGGAGTGGTGGGCACTTCAGAGCTTCTTTCCACACTGCGCTCATCGAACTTGAACACTTCGGGCTCTGGCTTGGCCACCGCATTGTTTGACTTGAATCGGTGCTTGCGGAACTTGAACTTGCCCAGACCGATGGCCTCCAGGCCTCCTCCTCCAAGTCCACTCTCCTTGGGAGCGGGTTTGTCCTCCGCTTCCTGCGGCGGCCGCTTCTCGTCGACTATTTGGAATTTGCTCTTGGCCTGCGTAGGCGGCGTTTCGGGTGTGGCTTCTTCCGGTGTCTGTTGCTCCTTGGGCGAGTCGTCGGCTGTGATGGGTGTCGGTGGCAGGTCCTTGTCCGGGGTGGTAGGCTCCTCGTCGTGTCGCAGCAGCAGGCTGGCACGGCGTTCGCTGACAATCCTTGAGTTTGTATCCGGATCATGTTCATTGTCCTTGGGCGATTCATACGGCGGCGGTTGCTGCGGCTGCTGCTTGTGTCTGGTGTCCTTTTTCTCTTTCATGCTGCCGCGGTCCTTGCGCTCGGATTTCTCCACTTTGAAGCGGCTTTTGGGATGGGGTTCCCTTACAGGAAAGTTGCCGGGGGCACCGCCGCCTCCGGTTCCGCTGGTTCCTGCCGCAATGGAGCCGGCGCGTGCCCGCTCCTGCTTGGCTATCTGTACGATGTCCACCAGGGAGGGCTTCCTGGTGCGGCGAATCTGCTGCAATCGCGACAGACCGAATCTCTTGTCCTTGGCCTCCTCGTCGTGGGGCAGCGAGTCCTGATGCTCTGTGTCCGTGTCGTCATCGTCGCGCCGCACAAAGGAGTCCTCGTCGGAGGTGGCGGAGCCCTTGCGCAGGGCCTTCTTCATGATGCGCGAGATTAGCTCTGGATAGGAGGACAAAAGATGATTTGTGAACTCGATGACCTACTTCCTGGGCTTACCTTTCCGCGCCTGGTTCTTGTACTCCTCCGTATCAAAGTCTGGGGGCTGGGTGGGCGTCACCGGAGAGGATGCCTCTAGGACTTTCCGCCAGCGATTTGTGAGCGTGGTAGCCGTGGGTTCTGCCTGTTTCACCTCCGGGACCTTGAAGATCTTCTTGCGCTCCTCCTCGCGCTCCTTCTGCAATTGTGTCCGCAAATCTTGGTTGGCCTCACGCAAGGCGCCCGTTAGAGATACCAAATAGTAGATGATGAGAATGAGCAGCAGGAGCAGGGGAATCACTGTGCTCGATGAGGTCAGGTAGTCCAGGGGTTCGTGGAGTTGTCTGGGAAATATTAAAGTAAAGAAGGGGTTTCCTTCTATTCTATTTTATTCCAGCAACTCACTTTGGCAGCGCATTCCTCGTCGTGTTGGTGATAAACTCCGCTATCCGGTTGTACTCCGAGAAGGGTCCACAGTGCCAGGAGGGACGCAGCCAGACAATGGCATAGCCCACGGGCAGCACACACAGGAACAGCATGGTCAGCAGCAGCGACAGGTAGAAGTTGTTTGACTTGGAGGCCCTGCAAGGATTTCGGACTACAGATTAGCCTGTCACCAGGGGGAGGAAACAGCCCAGACCACTCACTTGAACACCACCTCGTGCGGCACATTGCAGGTGAGCACTATCCAGGAGCGGAAGTACATCATGATCATCAATTTGACCAGGTTGATGAGGACCAAGCCCGGCGAGAAGAAGATGCCCATCCACACCTGTCCCTGGTTATTAATCAACGTCAGGATGTTCTCTGCTATCTTGAAGTCGCCATACTGCGGCATAAACGAACAAAGCCTCGCATTAGTCAAGGTCTTCGGTCCACGACCGGGGGGATGTCCTCACCTGCGGAAAGGTCTTCTCCATGTCCCAGCACCAGTTCTGATTGACATACCGCACGAACAGGGCGCGCAGGAAGTCGATGCACAGCGGCGCCACAATGGACATTAGCTTTTTGGGGGAGAGGGAACGAAGGCGAAATTGGGGGCTTAATGTGCTTTGTAATGAACTCGGAGGATGCTGGATGTTGGTTGCTTAAAAGTGGCCCCACATAACCCAGGTCGCTGCATCTCTCGTCCGTCATCTTGTCCTGCCTTGACTCCTTACGCCTGATTTCCTCTGTGGTCCTGTGGTCCCCAATTCATGCACGAACACGTGCCCCAACTTTGAATCGAAAACCGAACGAGGTGCGGATGCCGAGGTAACCGAAACCGCACACGGCCAAACCCAATTTCCCCATCGAGAGGGCATTTTGTTATGCGTACGGCATAAATGCGTTTGAGCCCCGGTCCGTAACTTGCCTAATTTATGTGCTTAAACCGTTTAATACAGATTATGTACGCCATGTCGGGGGCATAATCAAATCGGGAGCGAGACCCATGTCTTTTTTTGGGCCTTACACGAATGTCGGACAAATGTTAAGTACTGAATAAAAGGGCAAAGTAATCCCAGGATTGAGATGCGTCTACGTCTACTGCCCACATTGGGGTGACTGACTGGTTCCTGTCCTTATCTTCACTCCGACTGACCTTGAAAACTTTGGTGATTCCCCGAATTTGTTTACGATAAAGGGAAGTAAAGGAAGAGGCAGCTCCCAGCAGCCCAATGGGATGCCAATCGACACTCGTCGTGGCAAATGGCCAAATAAAAGTTGGCATTCGAGGGCCAAAGTTCACAATCATGCTTATGGCTTATGTAAATTTTGGAAATCGAAATCCAAAATCCGAAATCCGAAGCGTCCCCCCCGTCACAAGTCACAAGTTCCTGTTCCGTTTCCTCCGGCTCCCAGCTGCGTTCCGTATCAATGGGATAACGCCGCGGAGGAGGAGGACTCCCGAGAGCGATTATTATGATAAAATGCTTTCGTTTCGCCTCCATTTCGCCTTTTCTCCTCCGAATCGTTGTGGCCTTTTAAGTCAAGTAGATTTCGAAGCGCAGGAATATGGTTTTTCAAATCCCCATGACCCAAAAGCAAACCGAAACGCAAAAAACCAAAGAAGACAAAGCTGCGGAAGACAAATTTTGCGTTAAATTTTCCGGATAATTTAGCTAAACGGGATTTCACGCCCAGAACGCTCAGCAAGCAGCAACTCGCCTTTGAGTTCAATCATATTTAAGGCTAAATAGATTTTGATACAGCAGCAACTGTGCCTCCGAGAGCTGGGAGTTGGGAGCTCTGCGCTGGGAGCTGGGGCTGGGAGTGAGCTTCCCTGGGAAATTGATAGCAGCTCATGGTGATAAATTTGCTTTTAAACTGCGCCAACTTTCGGGAGTGGCAGCTGGAGCAGCTCCCCTTATTGGCACACCATTCAGTATTTGGACACGGGAAGAAAATTATTGGGACTAGAAGTGGGGCGGTTGTTAAAAAAAAAATGTTAACTTGTTTAAATTTGAAATATTTATTATTGAAGATAAAAGAGAAAAAAATAGGAGAGGAAGCTAAATTCGGAGCGCTGGCAGTTATATATAACATTAGCTTGCAATTCGGTCATTCAATCCAATGGGAAATCGGAAAGCTATGCTATGCTAGGTAATATATTGTTTTTTGTTTTTTTTTTCACCTTTCATTTTTATTATTATTTTATTGTCGCCGGAATCGTTCAGAGCCATTTGAACTTATCCGGGTGTTTAGTAGATAGTGTAAATATGGTACAAATGGGATATGGACCTGGACAATATATTGCTAGTCAATAAAGCTGCCTAGTAAAAATTTAAAATTATAAAATAATAGGGTAAAACCTTTTTAAAATTGGTTCATCTGTTTTTTTATTTCTTTATAATTAAGATTTCAATGTAGATTCCGAATTTAGACAGAAAGACAGTAAGCTGTATTAAATAAACATTTACTAAAAATAAATACAAAATGTATCTGACTTTTGCAAATCAATAGCTATTTGGTCAATTTGAACCTCTTAATAAGTCACAGAAGACTTTGCATTCGCATTATTTAAAAGATATTTAAACATGATAATGTTTTGGATAAATCAAAACTTAAAAAAATCGTAGGTAAGTAAATAAAGAATTACCCAGCATACAAAAAAGCGGACGTAGTGCGGATGGATCCGAAAAATTTCCGCTAAAGATATTAAATACGGACAAATAATCGGAGTTTCCGCATTACATTCGATGAATGCTCAAAAACGGACTTTAAAACGGACAAAACGGGAACGTTTAGGGTCCCACGTAAAAATGCCGAAAACGTAATAATATCGTAAAAGGTCCGTAAACTCAATATTTTTCGGATTCCGTAAATGATAGCTTTTGCTGCCACAAAACCCCTGACAGGTGATTAACTTTTTTATCGTTTTTGAGTCTGGAATCGGACGTTTTCTCCGCCTGAAATCCGCAAAACTATCGTTTATAATATTTTTAACGAAGTTTTTGTCTGCTGGGTAATTTGAATTCGGAAACCTTTTCTCTTAGTTATCTATATTAGTTTGAAGGAATCTAAGTCAGTGCCTAAAAGAATGCTATGAAATGCTTCGGGAACAAAACTCTGCGGAAAGTTGTTGGATTTTTACGATATAAGCTTTTATAGCATACTTTTGGATGATCTAATGATTTCTCTTTGCTTTCAGTTAAAATTATAAAACGATCATTACTAATTTCCTTTTCATTTAACTTGTCCAAAATAAAAAAAAATAAAATTTGCTAAATATGCAATATTATTATTTTCTGTGCACTCACCCCGTCGAAGACGATGACTTTCGACAGCTCCTGGCCCAGCGAGGTCTCCCAGCACATGGTCGTCAGATTGGTTTGTATTTGCTTAATCGCCAGCTGCACCTCCCGGAGTCGCTTCTGCTTCCGCTCCAGCGGCGTGAGCTTCACGGTGGTTAGCTGCTTGCTGTCGGCACTTTGGGTTGAGCCACCGGAATCCGGGCTGTCGGTGGTGCTGAAGCCCGTGCCGAAGATGTCGTCGCGGCTGGGACACACTGTTATGATGCACGTTTCCATGTGCTCGCCCTCCTCGGTGTCGTAGTAGATGGTGCTGCCAATCTCGGCTATGTCCCCGTAGCCGATGAAGTACGGCGTCTTGCCATCGCGATCCGTGAAGGCGAAGTCCTCATCCTCCTCGGTCGGGGTTGAGCTGCTGCTGCTGCTACTTCCGTAGCCGCTGGTGCTGCTCTCCGGACTCGTCGACTCGCTGGAACTCTCCGTGGTCGATGTGTAATCCCCGGTGGAGCTCAGCAGCTGCTGTGGCGTCGTGGTTCGGAACCTTCTCCTGGGTCTGCGGGTGGTGGTTGTTGTAGTCGTCGTGGGTGTGGTTCGTCGGGCAAACGGCCTAACGAGGTTCTCCCACTCCTCTTTCGAGATGATTCTGTGAGTCGGCCTCCTTGTCGTAGTTGGCGGCGTGGTTGGTCTGTAGGGTGGCCAATAGACTGGCCACCGGCTGGGCGGAGGTGTATTCACAGCATCCGTAGTACGGCCAGCCTGTCCTACGCCACCGGTGACAGCGGTGTCGGTGCGATGCCGCCTACTGTACTTACTCGTCCGCCAAATGGGCGGATCGTCCAGTGCTCTTTTCCGGCGTGTCTTGTTCTCCTCCACCTCGTCCACCTGCTCCAAGACCTTGGCCAGCGGATCGTCCGCCTGCTCGGTGGTGTCCTGGTCATCAAAATCATCGATTTCTGGTCCCGCTGATGGATCCGCTGAGTAGTCCGTGTAATCGGAATAGCTGTTGTTGTTATCGGGTGCATCTGAAGAGGCGGAGACCTCGCCATAGTCGTAGGAGCCCTCATCTTCGTCGGTGGTGTAGAAGAAGTTATCCTCTTCGGATTTGGGTGCCTCCGTTGTTGTGGTTGTTGTAGGTTTTGTGGCGTTCACAGGAGGTACAGTGTCTTTGGGGATTCCTACTGTACTTAAAGTCGCTTCAGATGTGGCTTTATTTGTTGTTAATTTTGGACTTCCTTTATTAGTTGTTTCCTCGGGAGTTGTGGACTTTGTAGTTGAATTATTAGTTGTTGCCTCGGGAGTAACTATTTTAGTTGTGGTGGACTTGGAAGTTTCCATATTTGTGGTCGGAGGACTTGTTAATAGCGAGGATGTGGTCGATGCTTCAGTTGTCCAGGTTGTTGTTCTCTCAGTCGTTGTTGTAGCTTCCGTGGATGTCGTCGTCGAGGGCGGCAAAGTGGTCCAAGGCGACGTAGTTGTCGTAGTAGTCGCTTCTGTTGTAGTCCAAGTAACCGAACTCGTGGGCGGTGTCGTGGGTAAAGTGGTGCTTGGCGGCAACATCGACGGCGTTGTCAGGTTGAGGAGCATCAGCGTGGTGGCCAGGTGCTTCGCACTGATGAAGGTGCGCCTGGGCTTTGAGCATTTCACAGTAATGTTGTAGCACTTGAGGCGCTGCAAGGTATCGGAGATTACGGCTGCAGCGGCTGCCGTTGTCGAGAAGAAGCCGTCGGTGCTGGTGTCCTCGCCCCAACCGGTGGTCGAGGTGGACTCACCGAACAGGCCGCCGCCGCCCTCAGAGGTACTGTCGCTGTACAGCGACGTCGTGGGCGTCATGGCTCTCAGAGCCTCGATGGAAGTCAGGAGATTCCTGAGCTCCATAGTATTCGTCTCGTTCTCCAGCTTCAGCATCTGCAGCGGCTTCTCCTTGCTGTTGATCTTGTAGATGAATGAGAACATCAGCGAGTACAAGTTCAGCATGTTCAGTATCATGATCCTGCAATGAGAAGTATTTTAGTGATATTTCCTAATAGTAATTAGTATCCTTTTCTTACCGGGCCAATTGCAGCCGCAGCTGCTGCCTGGGATGCCAGTTCTCGAAGAGTCCTAGTGCTTCGAATATCATTGGCAGGAAGAAGGATAACAGGGTCATGGTCACGTTCACCGCATTGCGACTTAGCCAGTTGTCGTGCTTGGCCAAGTCCTCGGAGCTGTAATGGGCAGATTAAACAGTAAGCAATTATAAATTAAATAAATTCCCAAAGGACTGGAAAACCCAGAATAGTCCTGTTGGCACAGGAGTGGAAAATTCAGAAATAAATCCATTAATTTGCTTGTAAATAATGTCTTTTCCGCTGTGCAGTTTCCGATTGCACCACCCAATCTACTTACTGATTGACCAGCAGCACCACGGTGGCCCCCGACAGGCCGAGCAGGCCCATCACCAGGATATTGACTAGTATCCTCTGGAGAATAACTCGCCAGCTGGAATGGAGACGACGGCGTATCGATTATGATAAGTAAATAGCTTCGTCCGGCCGCGACTTACTTGCGATTATCCTTCTTCTTCTCGGCCTCCTCGAGAAGTGCCTCCTTGAAGCCGACGACCACGGATGCGATGCGGTTGTGGGCCGTCTCCGCGTGTCCTGCGGGAGATGAAAAAATAAAAAGTTAAGACGGACGCTCGTTGTGGAACTGGACGGCTGCGGCCACTTACCAATCATAAAGTCCCAGCCGGTGAAGAGTTTCCACGAGAAGACGCACTCGTCGTCCTTCGAGGAAAGTTTCGAGTTGCGGGAGTTCTCCGCCATTCTGTGGAGAAGAGATCGGGAAAAGTTTTAGTTTTCCGCGCAGGCAAGCCGTAATTTGTGCCCAAATCCTGGCTACGCTTGAATCCTTGAATACGTGAATACCCCTAATGGCGGGCGTGGGCATTGGGCTGATTCATGCAAGCGGAGCACGTGCTCTGCCAAGTGCCAGGGTGGCAGGGCGAAAAGAAAGGGAAAGGTCAGTGCCGGCTGCCCACTGTTGACACTGCTACTTTGTTCAATTACGAAATCAACATAATGCCGACAAAGCCATTAAAGCGAGAAGTCCAATGGTTGCCGCCCATCCGCCCAGCCGCACGCTCAAAATGGCGTTTTGCCGTTTCCGCTTCCTGTTTCTGTGTCAGCTCCCGCCCCCTTTGCACGTGTTCGGTCCTGTGCGTGCGTAAATCATAATGGCCAATGCCTTGGCAGAAACTTTTTCGACTCCCCGAACACGCCCCGTGCCAAGATTTGTATTATTTAATCAGCGCTTCAGTGTTGTTTAATTAATTAACGAGCATTCTGACATTTAGTTTGCTTTTTGCGGCTTCGATGACCAGGGATTTAATGAAGTGCCTGCCCAACACCAGGACCCATCTCGACAGGACCTCTTTACCCCCCCTCTGCCCGATTGGCAGTCCACATGGCCCACATACTCACTTTCTCAGGGTCGCCACAAAGCTGTAGATATAGACCAGAACGGCGGTGAGGAAATAGGCTAAGGGCAGCTTATATCCGAACGTGCTAATGCCGGATGTGCTTGAATAGTAGCTGTGGGAGGACAAAAGGACATCAGGAAATATAATGTTAGGTGGACATTGCCAGCAATTAATGCAAGCTAAGAGGTATGTATTTATATTATTAATAAATTAATCTTAACAGTTCTATCTAGGAAAAAATAATAAAAGAAATATATGCTTAAATATTAATATATGCTAAAAAAAATACTTTCAAACTAAATCTAAGAGTTCTAGTTAACTTTAAAACCATTCCGTTAATTACTACGTTTTAGATATAAACAAATAGATATATGTATGATTATAATTTTATATCATCTTCTGTAATACGGCGATATTTCATTAATTGCAAAACTATGTTTCCAACACCATTTCCTTCTAATTTCCATATTTATGTACATTTAATTTTCTAAAACCATGCAGAATTTCATAAACATAAATATGTTTATAAACAAGAATGTATGTAAACAAACGAATTATGCTTTTACACGTTCTTATCTTATTTCTCAGGGCAGTCTATTTTTAGATTTGTTTCTTTACATAGATCGGTTCTTGCCTTGCCCGAACTTTGGCTCGCAGAATTTCGAATGCCCGGCTAGCTCAGTCGGTAGAGCATGAGACTCTTAATCTCAGGGTCGTGGGTTCGAGCCCCACGTTGGGCGAATATAATATTTTTTATTTTATATAAAATGTAAGTTCAGTTAATTAATTAGCAGTTAATTAATAAAAAAATATAATTCATATGAAAATAACGAATATATGTACGAATATACCAGCAATTGCAATTAAAATTAGATACATCATTTGAAAATTTGTATTTGTATATCTTAAATAAAAAACTTAGTAACTAAATACTATTTTTTTCAAATTAGAAGCTTTGAAAAATATTTAAGTCATATTTTATTCGATGTTATTCTTAGTAAATTTAGATAACCTTAAATTCTTATCTTTAAAAAAAAAACCTTACTAGACATAAATCTTCATTATATAAAGTTTATATTATAAACTAATAAAAAAAGCAAGATAATAAAAAAAAACGTAAGTTGCAATAACTTTCTTACCCATAAAACATGGGTGAATATTTGAGGTATCCTTCGAACTCCCAGAATGTAAACAGATTGCCGGCCACCCGCTTCTCCGGGTCAGACATTTGCTTCCTGGGGTCCGTTTCGTCCTTTTTGGTGGCAAAGTACTGGGGTGGGGAGAAACACAGTCGACGACAGGAGGAGACATGGAAACATAAATGTAAGTATTAATGCAAATAAATTGGATACTTTCCAGGCCCTGGGACACTCACCTCCGGGCCGATGACAAAGGCCACCAGCGGAATGGCAATCATGATGTTGACCCACATGAGCCAGCGCAGGAAAGTGAAGTAGGACGCCACACCAGAGCCGAAGTGCGACTCGATCTCCTTGATGCGCAGCTCCCAGGGAATGAGGACGGTGAGGAAGCTGGTGGTCTCTCGTTTCCAGTGTCGCCAGCGCTGGAGGAGATGGGGCAAGGAAAATAAGAAGACAACTGTAGTTCACGCTCCCATGAGTTATGCACGTCTCGGGCGATTCGCAGGCTCCAAGTTCGTACTTTAATTGGTTTTTCAGCGAGCAAGCCCGGACGCCCAAGTGCGCATAACTCGGTGAGTTATGCGAGTGTGGATTTATTGAATATGTCCGACGTCCCCCCGGCCGGAAAGTGGCCCATAAATTGTGTAAACATAAATATTTTGCATGGCTTCGCCTTCGTCTTGCTGCAGGCACATTCCACATTCTGCATTCTGCATTCTGCAGGCACTTCCGGCCGGAGGAGGGTAAGGAAAATCACTTACTGCCGCCATTAAAATTTTAAACCTCGCCCACAAGTCCCTCGTGCTGCGTGACATGGCGAAGCGTTCCTGTAGCGCGCCCTCGTGGCGTGCCACATATGTTTTGGCCTGTCAACACATCCACATCCAGCGGGCCAGATCCCGGAGTCCAAACATCATTAAAAATGCCAGGGCGAAGCGCAAGATGGGAGATAAAGAGGTGGTGTGAATGAAATCGAAAAGTTTGCCTCAGGATTTGATGAGTGTTCGGAGGGGGCGGTCAGGAGGCGGGCGGCAGGAGGTCGTAACATTTTCAACGACCTGACAAGCGGCGTGAAAACGAACGCGCCCAGTTTTTGGGCCCACCTCCCTTGAGCTACTCCCGCTCCTCCGTTTCCACTCCCAACTTAACATGGCAGTGCTGCCTGCCCACAGCCAGGACAGATCGGCGGAATAAAAAGGCGGGAAAACAAGGTCAGCATAAGAGAAACCAGGACAAACTCCGGGTTATACAAAATAAATGAGTAATGAATGAAATAAAGCAATATTTACAGATAAATAATTTGTGTTAGAAAAATAAATCCTAAAATTTATAAAATAAATATATTTTGATTTAAAAGGTAAGATTTATCCAGATCGAAGTCCAAAGTGCCACCTCTGCTTCCTAGGCTTATGGCCCTCGAATCCCACCCACCTGCCGCACTAGCTTGAGCTTCTTTCGGATGGGCCATGGCTGTAACTTCACCGACTGTATGACCTCCTTGTGCAGGCGGATGTTCTCAAAGATTTGCTCCTGCGTGGACTCCTGATTGGTGCCCTCCTCTGCAGAGCGGAACGGAAAGCGGCAAGCGGAAACGGGGGAAAATAAAACGAAGTCAAGGCAGAGTCAGGCAAACAGATTACACATACGCCCCGTATGGCCGCACGTAGCATGAGAAATTACGGAAAACAGGCCCCCAGACGTTGATTAGCTGCCGCCGGAGGACCCGCCTCCGCCTACGACTGTGCAGCTCGTTAACTAAGCGGAATCTGCCTCGGACACTTATGGGGCCCCGGACTGGAGCACTTTGCACTTGCCTGAACTTGTCGTATAGACACTGGAGCGCCGCCGCTCCACGCTATCCAGCACGTGATCCATGGGACTGGATGCTCGTCGCGAGCTCCGGCTGCCACGTTTGCCTCGATAGCCGCGCACACTGGCACGTCTTTGCATTATTGCCGATACGGAAATTGAGTAGTCCTCCTCATCGTCGACGTCGCCGGGGCCGCCATCCTCGTATCCAATTCCTGGCGGATGCTGGCCAAAATGCGGTTCGTGGTGGCTGCTCTCGGCGTCGCTGCTTTGGTTTTGTAATGGAAAATCTAGAGGCGGGGCGAGGGACGAAGGACTCTGTATTATTCCCATAGCAGGGTGTAATTTTTCGGATTTTATTTTACACTCGGAAAAAGTCGGTGGTGTTGTGCAGTAAAATTAATAATTGAAGTAATAATTTATCCGTAATAGAACGAAAAGTTTTACATATAAGTAAACTATATGATTCTATACTAAATGTATTTATTATTGCTTTCTTTGAGACTTTCAAATGAGTTTAAATAACAACAGTCTCAGAGATATTTGAATAATAGTAACAAACATAAAATAACACAAAAATCTTCCGAGTTAAAGCTTAAAGGTTTTATTAAACAACAAAAAACATACCGCTTATCTCGTAAGATCTATGTTCCTCCTGTGATGCGGTTCTTTAATAAAAAGTAATGACGGGATAGTATTCCAAGGACCTTAATTTTCCCGCACTCCATCGCACTTACCTCCTTCCTCTCTGCCCTCGGTAGAATTCCCTCTTGGCATCGGCGCTACTCTGCATTTGCCAGGAATCGCCGCCTCTATTCAAGTCGCATGGCGGTGCCCAGGTCACGGATAGTTGGTGCGGCGATGTGACGCCCGAGTTGTTCTACGAATTCAGGATGATATTAGGATAAGGACTCCTTATTTGTCAGTTAATTAGTTAAATCACACGGGTGGCTTTTAATACTTTAGGCTGGAAACAGATATTAGCTTTAAATTGGTGTCACAGCACCCTATAATTATCGCTTGTTTGGCTGGTTAAGTCCCTGAAACACTAATTTTAAATAGCACTTTGTCGCTTGACTCGCTTGTGGAAATCCCTTTAGTCACTGAGCTCGGTTAGGGAAAATCCCTTCAGTCACTAGTCTGTGTCTCGGACCGGATTTTCTAGTGTGCCGCCGTAGCGCTTAGGAGCAGCCTTCCGCGCGGACTGAACGGCTTAGCTGGCTGGCAGGGCCAGCGAGCCGCAAAAGACCATCATCCGAACGGACAGCGGACAGCGGGGCACCAACACCACTGCCAGGACGACCCGCACACACAGACAGGTGGAAAGTTAAATTTTTCTAATAATGAATGAATATGAATGAAGAGAAGGACCGAGCTCCCGGTGGCCCACCCTTGGCCAACTTATCAAAGCCAAAACGTGCCCAAAACCCACACACTCTCCGAGCGGCGTCGGGCGCAAAGGAATTTACATGGACAGGGGGAGCGCGGCCGTCCTGGCCACACGTATCTGACTTCCTCGCCCAGTTGGAACGAAGACGAATGAGTGTAAAAATCGCTAGCGGCATGTGATAACAACGCCGTATCCGGGCGTAACCAGCCAGGACTTCGAATGTCCATTTAGATGGCGTCGCCTGAGTGTGTGGGTGTTCCGTGCTCTGGGATGTGTGTGTGTGGGTTTTGTGGCGCTTGATATTGAGTCACGTTGTATTCTTGGCCCGGCCATGTAAATGAAAATCAAACATGCAAGGGTTGATAAAGAAAATCGCGAAATTCTAGGGCTTTCCCAGCTGGGGAGCGCCCACTATTGAAATATATGTTTTGGCGCTCTCCGTTGTGTTTTGTGTTTCGCGTTCGCCTCTCGCTTTTCGCGGCCTCTGATTTCACTTTCGTTTCCTTTTAATTAAATGAAGTCCTCGCAGAGGCCGTTCGCCCGGGCTTTAATTAACATCGAATTTATCTCTCCGCCTTCGCTCACGGACCACGAAAATCCGCGCACGTGTAGCATAATGCCAGGCGATTATGGGTTCATTACCCGCTGTGCCGTGTCCCGTGGCCTAGTCCGAGTCCTAGACCCGAATCCGAGTTTTCGGCAGGTGCAGGTGAACTTGAGAAGGGCTCCGTCGAAGTTCAATGCCGGAATGGACAGCTACACTGAAGCAAAAGATCAATATCAGTGCCACGGAATTCCTTTCCTAAAGTTTCGCAAATGTCGAAGGATATTACAGAGTTAGATACTAAGAGGCTCTTATACAAAATGTCGTATTAGATGTTCTATATTTTACATACAAGCTGGTTTAAAACAAAGCCAAAGACTTTTCTTTTCTGTGCGGCTGACCCTATTACTTAAGCCGAATGTAGGCCTAAGTGGCTTTCCATGTTCGGCTGCAGTTTCGCGGTTCTGCCATAAATCCTGGGTCCTAACACGGCCAACGCCTTCGGCGCAGAATGTGGGTCAGCGAGCACACACACAATATATTAATTTGAGGCCACAAATGTAGAACCGAAAGAAACGAACCCAAGAAGGGAATGCATCACCATCATCATCAGTTGATGTGGCACACGTTGCTCTCGCTCTTGCATCGGCGGAACGCATTGGCGCAGGCCAGGTGGCGCTTCATCAGGGGCTCAGCGTCCGAGGAGCAGCTATCGGTGGTGCTGGCCAGGTGGACGCGGGTGGACTTCTGCGACCTGAAGCTATCCACGCTGGTGGAGCGCCGGCAGATGCGGCTCGGCGGAATGCGGCGTTTCCGGCTGCTGCCGGCGTCCTTCAGATTGTTCTGGATGATCTCGCGGGTGAAGTGCGCTTGGACCTTCTGCTTCAGGTGAGTGCCCGCCAGGTTTCCATGGCGGCAGTTCTCACGGATCCAGCGGCGCACTAAGCGGCAGCCCAGATAGTAGCTCTGGTGGCTATAGGTGTTGGTGTCCAGCATGAAGCCCTGTCGGCTGAGTAGGCCAAAGCCCAGGTCGAATATGTTGTTGGCCAATTGGGGGGGATTGGGTCCGTCCTTGTATCTAAAGCTACCGGGACCCACCGGCTCCAGCGTACCCGTTATCTCCCTATGGAAGCGCCGATCCTGGGCAGTGCAGTACTTCCACTGGTTGAAGCCAATAGAGCGATCCTTCTGTAGCTCGAAGTCCACATCCAGACGGTCGTTGAACTCTATCTTGTCGATGCTCGTCAGCCGTCCGTGGTCATGGGTCACCGTGAAGGTGACGCCCTCGGGACCCGTTGTCTGGATGCGGCCCGTACCGTGGAAGCGATTGTTCTTAAAGTCGCCGTCGTACTGGGTACCATCCGGATACCTGTACGTTCCGTACTCCTGCATGCCCAGCTCATCCCGCATGCCGAAGAATTGGGTTCCGGTGAGGAAACATACTTTCCGGGGGGCATTCGACGTGTTCTCGAAGAAGTTCATTCTTTCAACTCCGGTAGTTTACGAAGAGAAACCAAGTGTAAAAGAGGTGTTTAAATTTGAAAGTTTAGGCTGATTGATCATTCGTGGGGATGTCCGTTTGAATTTTGTGTCGGTGCCTGATTTAAAACATACAAAACAATGTAGAGACTTGACAAACATAGATGCAAGGAATGCTTCCGTAACCCCAGTTCAACATTAAATATTCAAGAAACGAGAACATCTTCTCCTCTATTTCTTTTTTGAAAACCGAGTTATAATAATAATTTGGTTAATTAGAAAGTGTAATCAGTCCCCTTAGCTCAACTCCCCAGATAACCAAACAAATCACGCTAATGTGCGAAACTTGCGCCAAACTTTGCTTAATTACCTTCCCCGGAGAGTGGCTATATAAGCCGACCCTTGAGCTGGGATAGAATATATTTTTTCTTGGAGTCATGAAGCTATTGACACTTGTTTTCGCCCTGGCAGTCGCCTCCGCAAGTGCTGCCAAGGAGGACGAGCTCTTGGACATCATCACCAACGGCAGCCCGGCCTACGATGGCCAGGCGCCCTTCGTGGTGGGCATGGCCTTCCAGCAGAGCAACCTCTGGTGCAGCGGCACCATCATCGCCGACACCTGGATCCTCACCTCGGCCCAGTGCCTGACGTCCAGCTCCGGAGTGACCATCTACTTTGGAGCCACGAAGCTGAGCGAGGCCCAGTTCGTGGTTAGCGTGGGTGCTAGCCAGTACGTGACTGGCAGTGAGCACCTCGCCCTGGTCCGGATACCGCGCGTGGGCTTCAGTAATCGAGTGAAGAGCGTTGCTCTTCCGGCGCTGAGGGATAGCTCCCAGAGCTACGAGAACAGGTGGGCCACCGTCTGTGGGTATGGCGTGACCACCTATAGCAGTGGACTCTCCGACTGGCTGCAGTGCGTCGACCAGCAGATCATGCCCAACTACGAGTGCGCCTCGTTCTACGGCTCCACCACGGTCAACAACCAGATCCTTTGCACCCGCACTCCCGAAGGCAGATCCCCGTGCTTCGGCGATGCCGGCAGTCCCCTGGTCACCAAGCAGGGCTCCACCCTGGTGGGTATCTCCGCATTCGTGGCCTCCAATGGATGCACACTGGGCTTGCCGGCTGGTTTCGCCAGGATCACCGCCCAACTTAATTGGATTCGCCAGAACACTGGCATCTCCAATTAAAGATGCCACTGGGCTTCACGTTTTTCAATAAAATGTGTCTTTGAAAGCATTAGCTGAAAGGGGTAATTCCTTTTGTAGGGCCGGGGTACCTATGCTTGCTTACAGAGATAAATACTTCTTAAGGCTCCCGCTAAATGCTCATCTTTTAACAGAAGAGCTCACATATAGATCTTTGTAATTAACGTTTAAATTTTGGAAAACACATAAACAAATTTAGCTCGGTCTACAACTCGAAGACGGAACGCGTCATGTCCATATAGCTGATGCGGCGGATGAGATTGGACTGCACCACGCTGAAGTTGTCAGCCACCTTCCGGCCCTTCATGGCCTCGGCCGCCAGGTAGGTCTCCTTCACGTTCAGCGGAATAGAGTCCTCGTTGACACTGTCCGACTCGCAGCTGGAGTCGCCGGCGGACTTGGGCATCCGCACATCCGATGTGCTCGACCTGTGGCGTGGTCGGGTTTCCGGGTGGCGGCTGCGGGACTCCTGCTGATCGGCAGCCGTCTGCGCCAGCACTCGGGCATAGGCACGGAGGCAGGCATCGGTCTCCCAGGCGGGATCCTCAGAGCGCATCTTGCGCTGGCGGGCTGTGGGCTGCGGATCCGTCTCAACCTGAGCCAGCTGCTTGGCCAGGTTGTGGTAGTAGCGCTCCCGATTCACCCGGCCGAAGGGCGCATAGATGGCCGTGCGCTTCAGCTGCGCCCGCTCCGTGGCCAGGTTGTTCTCGATGATGCTGCGGCACACTTTGGCTTTGGGCTCCACCACGTGCTCACTTCTGGCCTTCCGGCAGTTGTTTTCGATCCAGTTCTTCTCATTCTGGCAGCTGACGTAGACGGAGCTCTGGAGCGGCGGGGTGCGCTCCGTCAGCCAGCAGGTCTCGGAATTGTAGATGCCCTCCTCGGTGTCGTAGCACTTCTTCGGAATGGTGCGCGCCACCATTTTGGAGGTGAGGAAGGCGGTGGGTCCCACCGGCTGCTGGCCGTAGCGCCGCTCTGCCTGGTAGCGCCGATCCATGGGAGTCAGGTAGTCCCACTTGGACCAGTCGAGTCCGTTGGGCGTGATCTCGCCAGTCACATGCAGGCCGTCGGAGAACCACATGTCCTCGATTGACACCAGGCATCCGTTCTCGAACTCACCCTTGATGGTGAAGCGATACGGCTGCGACAGGCGCAGCTGGCCAAAGCCATGGAACTGACCTTGGTGAAAGCCCCCGCGGTACTCGCTCCCATCCGGATAGCGGTAGCTGCCGAAGCCGTTCATCACTTTGACCGTATTGCCGAAGGTGCCCTCATAGCTGCTCCGCGTGATGAAGACGTGGTGCGTGCACTCCGTGTACGACATGGTGAGGGTGCTGCGTCTCTCGGCTGCTGTTGCTCAGTGTTCAGGGAAGGGTTCTGGGCAGGGAACTGTGTAGTAGAAGCTAGCAAACTAACTCGAACGTGCCAACTGTCTAGCCTGTGTGTGAGCCACTCGGCCTGGCCTAGCTTGTTGAGATTACGCATCAGGTTTATGACTAAATAAATGTTTGTCCCCCTCCCAGCCCACTCCACACTTGACGAGTCCGGGCCGGGGTGTGTCCACCAGCAACGCATCCACTTCAGCAGTTGTCGCATGTCTGGCCTAATGAACCTCGGGATACCCTTGTGTCCTCTGCAGCCGAGTTGCCTGTGTGTGATTTGCCAGGAGCTCCTATCTCCTGCCTGGTTGGTCATTCAAGTAATTTACCTGGTTTATTAGCTCCCATAAAGTTGAAAGTTTGGGTAATCTCTGATTTTTGTAGGTTTACTAAGCAGTTCCAAGTTTATATTGGGTTGGAAGGTGGACTAAAGGTTGTTTTTATTAAAAGTTAATGTTAATTACTTATGTGGCAAATTAGATGTGTGTCTTAGAAACTAAATTTAAAATTAACGTTAAGCTGGTTTCCTTTTAAGGAAACTTAAAAGAGTTTTACCATTTTATGCACACTAGATTTTAGATAGAAAGTTTTAAAGGAAAATTGCTTTATTAGGCTTTCAGACTTTTCAGGAAAGGATGAATAAAATTGCTATAATAATAAAGCTGAAAATACAGTAAAGACAAGACCGAAAGGGCAGGTAAATCTCTAGGATTTTCCAATCCCAAAAATGTTTGTTGCTTTAGCTCATATTACCCTTGATCCCATACCCATACCCTGGCAACGTATACCCAGTTCGCCTTGACCCCATCCTAAACTCCTTTCGATAGCTATTGGCTTCTGGTTAATGGCTCCTCCGTCTGTCCTTCTGTCTCCTAGCTCCCGGCTATTGCCGTGTGTAAAAAATGATTTTAACAGCCGGAAAGGGGACCGCTCTGGAGGCAGGTGGTCGCTGCATTGCTTGACCGGCGCCAGGAGCGACCGCCAGTTAAGTGCGATTGGTGTTTATGGCCATTGACGGGGGCCAGCGCTATTGCTGCAGCTGGGTGCCGGCCACATTCACACTCCACTGGCCCAGTCATTGGCCTGTTGGCCTGGCCAAATCGTAAGCACTCCCCGATGGGCCGTAAATCATGCTCACTTACCTCACTGTTGGCGCCAGTGGCCACGTTGCTGTCGTTGCCACTGCCATTGCCGCTGGTCGTGGTGGTGCTGCTGGTGCCCACGCAACGGAAATCGACGGAACCACCTGATGAGCGTCGCGGCTTGCCAATGTCCAGGCGCAAAATGCCCGGCTTGGGGCGCCGGGGAGCTATGGCAGGTGGCGGTGGACTCCGTACGGAGTCCGAGGGGCTGCTGGCCACCGGAGCGGAGGGATCCTCCTCGTTGTGCATGGCGCAAAAACTGGCGAAAACTAAACCCACGTAACGACTGGCCACAGAATGTGCGATTCACCGCGCACACGTCCGCCGTGCAGCGCCAACGCGAAGTGACTACATCCGCGTCCTGGGCCAGGACATGGAAGCAACAATTACGCGCGCAGCCACGGGCACTGAAAATAAAATGTGAATTAAACGCGCCACCCACGCGATAAGTGTCAATGAGTGTGTGTCCCCGTGTGCGTGTGTGCCGCGTGTGTAAGTGTGTAAGTTCTGTGTGTGTTTGGTTGCCAGAATGACGATGACGTTGGGCAGACAGGACAGGACAGGACAGGACGGCACAGGACACGCGGCACTTTCAACTGCTTCTCCTCCTGGCTGTCACCGGGCAGCTCACATGACACAAAGCGAACTTCCTGCTTTCAGGGTCACCTGGAGCCGCGCGCAGCCTACCTTTGTGTAATTATGTCTCTGCCGCGGCCCCAAAAAGTGTCAACAGCTCGGTCCCGAAAACGAAAATATCGCATGTCCCCCATGTCCATGTGTAAAACTCCATTTTTCATTTTTACTGCCACCTTCACTTTTCACTTTGTATTTTTTAATTTATTTTTTTGCGCCTTCCATTAGTGCGCTGCCCTGGCTCATGTCCTTAATTATGAGCGCACAAACAGGCGCCTTCACTTTGTTTTCTAATTTGGATACCCCGCAGCATGGGGGAGTCTCGTTTCCTGAGGAACGCTATATTGAAGGATAGGTAAGTTGAGTTTTCTAATCAATCTTGGTTGGTAATTGTTAGAAAATATAGATTCTCAAATAAATGTAAAGCTGCAAATAAACCCAAATTCCGTTGTGTATTTTTAATGGTTCTACCAACTGGAGCTAGTTTTTGTTAAGTTTTACGAAAATAAAAACCCTCAAATGATGAAGCAGTATATGGCATCCTAACTGGGCAATTCTTGTGTACAATATTAAATGCCTATTTTGAAGGTGTACTAAATATTAGGACTGTGTTTAATTCTAGTCGGCTTTTAAGCAGTAGAACAAAGATGCGTTGAAATCAGCCTATCGATCCAATTTTTATAAAATAAAGACCAAATTTCTTAAATCATAATAACTTACCATGCCTCAGAGTAGCTTAAAATATAATGGAAAAGGCTATTTTTTTTTAGTTTATTTATTATTATTTTTAATTTTTAACTATTAATTTTTCCCATGTCAGTGATGTGACATAAAGCCATATCTCGCCATCTTACCAAGTACCATTTTGTATTCAATAAATGCCCCTTCATAATAATGGGTAATCCCAATTCGAGCCACTGCCAGCTGCAGGAGCAGATGATATCTTCGCCAGGACGCTCCCACTTTGCCCGAATGCGCTTGTTAGCTGGCACAGCGGCGGCCATGCTCTATGCCACTCCATTTCGCAGTTGCCAAGCCCACCTGCTGGGCCCTGCGATGTCCTCACATGTCCTGCCCCTGCTGATATGCAATGCTTTCCTATTACAGGCAAAGCGCGTTAAATTAATTGAACCGTAAAGTGTCAGCAGCAGCAGTGACAGTGGCCGTGGCGGGATGCAAACTCATACCCAGCGTGTGTTGCATTTAGTTTTTATTACTTTCGCTTTATTCTATTGCCCTGAACCAGAGCAACTAATATTAATCTACCTTGTGTGGTGTACGAGTACGTTATGCTAAAGTAGCTTATGGAGAACTTTTTCTATCTGTCGCAAAAATGTTTCTGTGGAATGGGTGAGTGTGCGCCTGGTTTAAGCTTAGTACAAATTTCAGTTTCAGTCTCAAAAATCGCTTGCATAAATTAACTAAAACCACTCTACGTATATTAATTTGTGTTTTTATATTTTGTTCGCTTTTGTTCCTATAAATTTCGTGCCTAAATTGCAGGAGTGTCATAAAATCGTTTGGAAAATCGTCGTTTTCATTGCGATGTCGGGCAATAAAGGGCCGAGAGAGCTATGAAGCTACCAAATAATGCAATAAAAGCTCAACGGAGTTTGATGATGATTGAAATCCATTTGGCCGGCTTTAACTCAACCCAAATTTGAATTGCAAAACTCCGCCCCAAGTCCGCCCCATGATTGTCGCCCCGCATATTGAACTAACCTTAGGATGTCTGCTTTTACGAGCTCCTATCCCCTAACTGAACCTATCTAAGTCGGAGTACAATCTGCACGCTGTTCGCCGAGTGTACATTTTACATAACTACACTATCTACCTACCTGGCTACCCCTCTCTTTATAGCTAACGAATCCCCATAAATTTCAAGTAAATCGCTTATACGCCACGTACGCCACAAGCTCGGTTTGCACTTGCCCCAGCAGCTGACTTAAATTTATAGAGTCGAGTTACCTCCCAAAAAAAATAGGGGAAAAAGGCAACATGGGAAACCTCTCGTAAGTGGAGGGGACTGCTGCTACAGCCGAGCGTAAAAGTAGAATCGATTTATGCATAAAAACGGGGATGCCGGCACAAATTTATGAATAACAAACATTTGATCTTTTGTGGTCGGTGGTCCTTGGCTGCAGGAGAAGCTCCCTTTTGTCTGTGCCCCAGTCCTGGCTGTTTGCTTAGCTTAGTAACCAGTTTTTCTTTTACACGAAAAGTTGGTCAAGTCAAGCAGTAAATGCTCTTTTGGCTTCTGGCAGTGTGTCTATGGCTGGCTACGTGGCGTATGATTAATGTGCGTGGTCTGTGCGCTTAATGAATTAGAGCCACAAGGTGCTCAAGCGGATGAGTGGAAGTGTGGGGTGTGATGCCTGGCCGAATACTTTCATTTAGTTAATACTTAAATACACATTGAGCTTAAGTTAAATGCCCTCTAATTGACTTATGTCCTGGGTATGCCGCCTGTTGCATTTCTGGCATCTCAATGAGCATGTCGTTCGGTTCGCACTTCGTTTGAGTTAATTTGGTCCTTTAGTCTATTGGTTTTCGTACTGGCTAGGCTTACAGCTATCAAACCTACACTTAGGGCTATGCTAAGACACACTTAACAGCTAATAAACGCACACATTACGGACGTCTGAGGACGAAGGACCTCGGGCCGCCCTCAGAACGTCGTCACTTTGCCCAGACGCATGCCGAGCAATTTACGACGCTTTTTGGCGCTCAGCTTTGTCCAAATTGTGCTGCTGCCCTCCACCAGCAGGAACTCGTCGCATAAATCATCCGTCTCCTTGGCCGTCGCCTGGATGCCGCCGTAGAAGTGATCCTCCTGATACTTCTCCGAGCGCGAGTCGCCGGAAACGAAGCCGCTCTCCGGCCGGGACAGGGAGGCGGTGTGCCAGGGCAGCTGCTGGAACCATCGGGCCACTTTTGCCGTCGACGAGAGCTGTGGAAATGAGTCGGAATTCGGGGTTTGGGGGTGTAAAGTAAAGTAAAGCCAGTGTGTAAATTTATGCAAATGAGTTATGTGCGCAAATTGCTGCCCACCAGCAGAATCCGAAGGGAACAAAAAATGGAAGACCAAGTAGAGTGAAAAATGGCGACACTTGTTTTTGCTGCTGTTTTTCTTTTGCCTCGGCATCGTTTTTCATTTATCAGGGGGAAATTTATGCACTGGAGTCCGAAGGGGCGGATGCTTAATGCGCTTAAAAGTATGCTGCTGTTTTTGCCGGCCGTCGGAGCTGGGCCGTGTCGGAAAAGTCATTAGGGAAATTGCCCGAGCCAGCGTTAACTTTCAATTATTGCCCTTAATATGTGCTCCTACTGTATACGTGATCAAAAGAATGTTTATACATAATTATGCGACTTTTATTATTACATATTTCTGTGGCCTGTATTGGTGTTCGTTCCGAAGACCTTAATTTACAAATAACGCCTGCTTTAACATATTATTATTGCTTCCACTCGCTGGGAAGGGCGAACGAATTGTGGAAGCCTAAACTGAATTAAAGTACAACAATTTACAAAAATAACAGTATCCAACCTAACCAGTTTAGACTAGACTCGGTAGCTTAACCACTACGTGTTTAGATATATGTTTGTGTTCTTTAGGGAGAGCAAATACTTTCTGACGAACTTGAGCAAGTCTCTGCATTCGTTGCTGATATGCCGCTTACGGTTTGCTAGGATTATGTTTCACGAATACTTTCACTGACTAGACATTAAGAAGTTAACCTAGAAAGTTGAGCCAGGTAAGCACACGGGAAGTGTGGGTTTGGGGGTTGCTATAGGCTTTGGCACACCTCGAGCTCCTATATATATGTTACACTTGGCCAACCTTTGAGCTGGGCTAAATAATTGGCACATTACCTCTGCTGGGACACCTAAAATGCATAACTTAAGTAGGGTTTGCTCCTAAATTAATACTGTTCCAACCAACTCTCTCATTCACGCGATCTTTACACAGGCACTCATCTCGCACACAACTACTTGGCTCTCCTGGTCCGCTTAGAAGTCCCAACTCAGTGTTCCGAGCCCGGGAGATCCTCTCATTTGGTGGTGTGCCTGGCCCAGGCCGTCCTCTGCACCTGGCTCATCATCTGGCTGCGATTGGGCACCTTCTCGCTGGTGCTCCGCGTGATGAAGCTGGGCGTGGCCGACAGCTTCCTCTGGTGACCCGCCTCGTCGGTGACCCTCAGCAGGACCGTGTTGAATCTCGTCTCCCGGCTGCTGCTCGTGCTGTTGCTGTTGCTATTGTTGTTGTTGTGGTTCTGCTGGCCATTGCTGCTCCCCGGACTGATGTTGTTGTTGCTGCTCCGCAGGCGCGGGGACGAGGGCGAGTCCAGGGTGGAGGAACTGCGACTGGTGTCCCGGGTGCTGGTGGATCCTCCGCAGGCCAGGCCAGCCAGGTTGCCGTTTGAGACCGCCGCCTTCAGCTGCTCCTCCAGGTTGTTCAGGTTCTGTTCGATGCTCAGGCGAATGTCTTCGTTCAGCGAGGAACTTCCGGCGAAGGAGTTGCGATTCATGCTTCCCAGAGGCGAGGGCGTCAGGGTTCCCGTGGCCGCCGGCGAGGTGAGGAAGTTGAAGCCTCCGGCCCCGCCGGCATTGTTATTGGGCGTGGCCGGGGTGCAGGAGAGGGGATTCACATAGAAGAAGGAGTTGTGCGGCGAGACCGTGGGCGTCTGCTGGCTCTGCGCCGAATTGGCATTCAGATTGAGGGCCTGCAGGCGGTTGAGCAGCTCCTGGTTGACCTGGAACAGGTCCTTGGACAGGGCATCCTGCTGCTGTTGCTGCTGCTGCTGCTGCAGCTGATTGCTGATGCTCTGCAGCTGGCTCATCGACGGATACGGACTGCTCCCACTGGCCACCGGAGGGGGTGTGGCTGGATTGGGATTCGCGGATGCCTGCGCCTGCGCCTGCTGCTGCTGCTGCTGCTGCAGGTTCTGGAGGTGCTGGCTCTGCTGGTTGAGGCCACTCAGCTGGTGGCTCAGCGAGGTCAGCTGCTGGTTGATGCTGCCCAGGTTGCTGATCTGCTGGTTGATCGTGGCCAGGTTGTTGTTGTTGCTGGTGGCCTGGAGCAGCAGTTGCAGCTGCGATTGCTATGGGGGTTTGAGAGTGGTGGGTGAGAGGTTGTCATTAAGTGTACTCAAATCGCCTAAGCGAACATCGACAACTAGGAGAACTCACAGCTAGAAACATTCGTGCAAACACAACAAAAACGGCAGCCAAGAAAAACAGCAAAAACAGAACGAAAAAATCATGCAAAAAGGACGCACAGCTGGGAAAGGCTCGAAATCAGCGCAAAATTTACGATCGCATAACTCAAAGCCAACGGAGCGGAGAGCATAAGCCCGTGGGCACTCACCTGCGGCGCCATTCCGATATTGGCCGACGTGAGGCCGGCACTCTGCTGCTCGTTGTATGCCCCCAAGGAGGCCAGGTGCTCCAGCAGCTCGCGGTTCTGCTGCAGCAATTGCTGGGTGCGCGCCTGCAAAATGCAACAAAACAAGAACCCGGTATTAGGATGTGATCTTCTCGTGGAGAAGCCCTCCTTCTGGACACCCACCTGCGCCTCGATGCGCGCATTGGTCTCCGAGATGAGCTGCTCCCGCACCAGCATCAGTTGGCCCAGAGCCTGGCGCGTTTGGAGGGCCTGTGCCTCCAGTTGATCCTTCAACTGCGTGATCTCAGTGCGCGGCGAGGATGGGGAGCCGGGCGACTTGTCGTCCACATCGCACTGTCGGGGGAAATAGATTATATTTACATTACAATTATATATAAAACATTTCCTTGTAATTCTTTATACTTCGTTAGTATTTAAATAACAAAATTGCTCCTTACTAAATAAAAAATGGTTTAGTTGCTGATAAATATAATTTCAAGTTATATATAAATGTATTTCCATTGTGTTACATATTTATACCAGGTAGGTTATTCAAATTTAAATCAGAATCTTGATAAATATTAAAATAATAAATACTATCACAGAAAAGCTGTTCGAGTTAAAATGTTTTCATTTTTGGTTGAAGAGTGTTAGGGTATACAAACTTCGGTTCTCTAAAGTTTCATTCCATTATTGTTTCTTTAAAAATTCGAGCTAAGATTGGTCATAGAACGCTCCCAAAATTCCTTTTGCACGTTCTTAAGCTTTTATAGAAAAAGTATTGAACAAAATATAATTAAGTTGTATATCTATTTTCTTTGAAAACGTCTAACTACTACAGACAGCTTCTGCGAAATTATTTACGACTCTAAAAATCTACCTGCAAATTAATAGCCCCATTTCAATGTCGCATTCTCGAGACCAATAAAAAATTAATATTTAGCCGTAAAAGAAAAATGTTTGAATTTGAAAACATGCCCCGAATGTGGCCACTAATTGCATTCCTAAAATATTGATAGTAATATGTGGAAAACAGATTCATTGCCTCCTTTGAAGCTGACGTGGCATTGTTTTATTGTTCTCCAGCCTTGACACTCTTCAGGGGCAAACGAGAAGTTATTGAATCTGAATCTTATTATTTTTCCAGCCTGTTTACCTTTGGCTGACCGCGTTGCTGAGTAAACAAACGCTAAATATTATTTTATATATTATGGCCTAAACAGAACGCCAGCCCATGGGCCACATTGTATTTGATTTCATTATTTTTGATTATGTGAGTATGGCCGGAGATTTCTGCTCATTAAAATTGGCCAGCGCCTGGCATTTTAATGGCCCGGCCAGGATACGGTTATAATTTGGCTTATTATTAGCAGGCCATTGTGCGGAATGATTATGACGGGCATAAGTTACTCACCAGCAGGCTGCTCGATTTGCGTAGACTCGAATGCGATGGCATCAGTTCCAAGTGGTTCGGTCGCTGCGGCTGCGTGTGGTTCAAGTCGGGCGATAAGGCCAAGTGCTCTGCAAATAGTTGTATCGAATTAGGGATGAAGGCTCGCATATCGAGGGGAAATATCGGTGGGAAGTGTGGCGGAAAGAATTTCCATAAAGCATTATATATACGTTTATAAATTGAACCCTATATATAAACGATTATAGTAAACTATATGTGATAAATAAGTGAATATAGTAAGCTATATTTGATAAATATATAATAACAGTATATCGATATATACAATTATATTTATCGATCGAAATTATATATCAACAAATAAAGATTTAAGATATATCGACAAATAAAAAACAAGGTTTAATATATAACGCTGCAAAGGAAACGCATTTAAAAGTATCAAGTCGATGTAAAAGTTGAATTTATCAATAACGAGATTTAATATATTTCGATACATAAATAACGAGATTTTATATATACCAATAAGAACAAGGAGATATTATACATTACTAGCAGACCTGACCCGCTTTGCTGGGTCCGAGCTAATGCTAGCTAGAACGTTGTTTTGCCATGTATATCATTTGTAGAAAACTATAAAAGTATGCTTTATTTATTTATTGTACAATATATTTGGTTAGTCAGATTACAATACGATCATTATGAATTAATAAAATTTTATCAAATGAAAAGTACAACTAACAGGAATTATATAAAAAATTATATAGCGTACCCTGTGCACACTTCGTAGTGCATTAAGGAAATAAAATTTGGGACGTCATACTCGAAACGCGAGAATCGTTGCTTCATTAAGAGTTTCTCAAAGTGATGAGCAGCGTGCGGCTACGAATTCTGCTGTTGCTGCTGCTACTAATCGTCGTCGTGCAGCTATTCGAATGCAACAAAATGCGGTTCGTCATATTGTGCTTGAAAGAGCAGCATTTGGTTATGATTCTACTCTTGATTACGCTTCACATAGAACTGTATTGATCGGTGCAATGGATCAAGTATGCAAGCATTGTAAAGCATTGAAGTTTAAAACCGAAACACCTGGATTGTGTTGTGCTAATGGTCAAATAAAGTTACCTGATTTGATGCCACCGCCGGAACCGTTGTGTTGTTTGATTTTGGGTGGTGCACCGAATTCGAATCATTTTTTGAAGTACATACAGACGTACAATTCGTGCTTCCAAATGACTTCATTCGGTGCTACGAACATAATTAGTGATAACTTTATGCCGACTTTTAAGGTAAATTAACATTTTACAAAAATTAATGTTTCTTTTGATGATAAAGCAACGTTCGACTTTGAACATTTCGATTCTCAACAGATTCAAGGCCAAGTATACCATCAACTTGGTTCTTTGTTGCCCTTCCCTGACCAAAGTTATCAATTTTTGCAAATTTACTTTGTGGGCAAATTTACGTGGCCGTACCATATCGATGTTAAAATTGGTTCAAATTAAATCACACCAATTTCCAAAAACAACTGGAAAAAAAACTTTTGCTGTTTTTTTCACTTTACGACTGTGTGTCGCTATTCATGCCGAATAGAGAATGAGCCTATACGTCAGCATTCCCCAGAATGGGAAAAGGCTGCCGCCAGGCCCACTTCGACCCAGCCAATATTTTATTTAAACCTTTTTTACGAATTATACATATTATAGGTTTCTGGTCACTATTATAATTATTATTAGTTATTCATCCGCTCCAGCTCTGGAATGGGCGATCCTGCAGGGGAGGTCAAGTTCTCTGTTTCGTCTCAAGGCACATCCATCGGTAGTAGAGGGGTATTAGTGTTATACACTGTGTAGTAATAACTCCGTGGACCAGATACCGGTAGAATTCGTTGAACTTCAAGTGCACGCTCTAGCTCACGTTGTTGCCTTAGTCTCACTTTGAGAAACTCTTAATGAAGCAACGATTCTCGCTTTTCGAGTATGACGTCCCAAATTTCTACGTGGCCGTACCATATCGATGTTAAAAACGTTCATAACTTACGAACCAAAGCACATACAGGCATCGTATATACATACAAACCACCGTATTGATACCACCTTTCAAACAAAAAAAAAAATTTTGAAATCGGTCAACGCACTGAGCCTAACACTGATTACAAACACTTTTTGCGTTTAATTTTTATATATATAGATTTACTAGTTTAGGGGTCGATTTTAAAAGTCTATACAAATATATCCATAAAATCGTTATTATTCCAAATATCTTCCCAAATTATAATATCTATAAATAAATCGAATACCCCGATTAAATTATAATGTACTATCGATACAACTTTCGATAATTAAATAAGCTTTGAAAATGGATTGGATGCCTGAGTAAACAACTGGACCGCGGCGCCCTCCACTTTGTCAAGGTCGTTGGCCACCCACTCGCGAGGCCGCATCCCATCGGCAGCCAGGCACCCACCCGGTTGGTGGTCCAGTGCCCCACCGCATCCACCTTTCACGATCTGCTCTGGCGGCCACTTTCGCGCTTAATTTCCCATTAATTACAGCGTCTGAAGTTCAATATTTGTTTTGATTATGCTGCCCGACCCTGTGATAAATAATGAAACCATTATCTAGACCCTCGCGATGATGATCGGGCTAATGATCGTAGTGGCTAAAAAGGTGGCCGAGCGAAGTTCACCGCCTCTGTTTACTGGCTGGCATTTCAATTTGATTTGTTGGCAAATATTTAAGAAATTTCTTCCACGAATCGGCGTATATCGGTATACTATACGCGTTTCGTTTCGCACCTGGGGCACGTGTTAATTGCAGCCAGTGCTGTAAAAATGTAAATTAATTAAGCGTTTCGGAACATTTTTCCTTTTTGGCGAATAACTGTACCGTTTTGCCAGTATATTTCCCTTTAAAAATATTAAACAGGATTGTGCCAAAAGAAAACACATGTTCTGGGTCTAAATTTAGAAAGAATCTTTTTTTGTCGAGTTTTTACAACCGAAATGACCCATTTCGAAGGAAACCGAGCGCACATCACATACACATCATAATCAATTAGGAAAACGCTTGCAAATGGTTGGCAAAACAGCTGCAAAGCGAGTCTCTGACATGGAACAACAATTAGTAATCGAAATACAATATATTATATATTTTATTTTTTTTTTATACACACATTAAGGAAACTGCTTAGCCAAAGGCAACATATGTATAAGGCTGAGGCATATTACACATACGACCTGTTGTCAATATATTGCAAAAACCCAACTTGTAGCATAATTCTAGGGGCTCCACACAGTCCCTGAACCCATCTCCTTGGAACATTGAACTGTGCCCTTTGCTGATCTAATCCCAGCGGAATGACACCCAGACAGAGAGACAAACACACGTGCTCATAATTCATTATTTTAGTTGTCTATTAAGAAGTCAGCAGGCGCAGACGGGAAAATTACTATATAGTCGCAGCGAGAATTACACAAGCGTCGCGGCGCAGGATGAGATGTTGGAATAAATAAATTATTTTTGGTGCAGGCACACCACGTGAGAGCCGAGTGCTGAGTACTGAGTGGCTTCGGGCTTCGTGGTGTTCCAAGTGCCACCAAGTCCTCGAGTGTCGCCTGGCAACAAATTCAGTTTTTCGGCTGACTGACTTGGCGGATGCCATGGTTATGATGGAAGTTCGAGTATCGGCCAATAATCCATCGGCGATAAGTAGCTACCTTGTTCGCCCCACCTTCCTGCGTTATTTATATTTATTCTACGAATTTCTGGCGAATGATGTCGCTGGATGGTTTTAGACAAAAGATTGCAAAAAGAATTGGCTTTTCTCGTGAGGTTTTCAGCATTATTCTCATTTTTTTCTGCTTATTTTTGGCATCAGGCGAGCGTTGATGACGTCAAACTACGCCTTGTCTGTGTAAGTGTGCCCGAGGAGGGGTAAGTGTGCGAGGGAGGGGGAACGGTTGAGATGGAAAGATGGAAAACCGCACGAAGATTATTGAAAATTGAAGCAATATGTGGAAATTGCTTAACAGCGCCGAAGTGTATGTCGAAAGCCCCTGTGTTGCTCGGTACTTTTCATTTTCTTTTTCTCATTTTTTACCGAATTTATTTAATTTTATTTTATTTATTTCTTGTGTGTTTTCTCTTCTTCACTTTTAATATGTTCTCCCATATGCGCAGTCATCTTTCATATTGTACTTTCTACTTTCGGGGGGAACGTGGGGCATTGTAAATTGCCTGCTCAGTCTGTGTACACCATATACCCTCATATATATGTGTACATAAACACACATCTCCTGTCTGCAGTTGCAGTTTGTATATTTACGGAAATAAAGAGATGAAAACACTGGAGGATATTAAACAAAATAAACAGGACCGGCTCTGTGCCTAGGCTGAGAATCAATCCTCGTTTTTATAATAATAAACTTTAGTTTAATCAACTTGGGAAATGTTTATTGTATTGCCAGAGAGATTTCCCCCTATTTTCGGCTATAATTTAGTGCCCAAACTGATCCCAATTGTTGTTAATTTTAAAGACTTAACAGCGCAGCTCTTTCCCCTTCTCGACCGCCTCCCTGGAGGACGAAATGCAATTTAAATGCAAATGCAAATGCCGCGCTAGCCGCATCGAACTGAATTCGAAATTAAAGAGCAGAAATTTGCATTGAAATGCGAAAATGAATAGGAAACTAATGCGGCGGGCGGGCGAGTGCGTCCAGAGGGTCCAGAGATTCACCCAGGAAGCAGCTGACGACGGCGTCGACAGCCAGAGCTTTTCATTTATTTATTGGCCAGCCAACGACCGGCTGCCGCCTGCCTCTTCCCCGTTTGCTACTCGATTCGTAACGCCCCCCGACACTCACCTTTCTTGGGCGTCTCGTTGTCGCCGCCATTCCTGTCGCCGTCCTCGCTGAGCTGCTGCTCGCTGACTTGCTCCACATCCAGCAGCTCCGAGGAGGATATGTCGGAGCGTTCGTCATTGGGTTCCAGGGAATTCTTATGAAGATTAAATTTGTGGCACACTTCAAAGGCTTGGCCCACGGTGCGGACGATGCGCATGGCCTGGGACTGCAACGAGGTCGGAATGTCGAAGAGAAAGGGTATAAATTAAATTGCATCAAGGAAGACAAATGCCCCCTGCTGGAAAAACAACCCCCCGCAATTAAGCCGCTGCCCCGAAGAGCCCGCTTATTACGCATACGCCCCGTTGCGGCGCTGCACTGAACCCACCTCGGGATCGCTTGTCGCACAGCCGCATGCAATTGCATCCTTTGTGCGGTTATTGCATAAATTATCACATTCTGCTCGGGCGGCTGCTGCCGTCCCCCTCTCCAGGGGGGAGCTGCGCCGCCTCTGTCTCGCCTGGCGCTGCTCGGTGAGGATGAGGGGCAGCATCTGGTCGCCGGCTATGATGGGCTCCCGGAAGGATAGCTTCTTGCGCGGCTTGTCGGTCTTGGGGCGCTCCAGCATCCCGCCGTTGTTTCCATTGCTGACCCCACCGCCGCTGCTCAGGCTGGAGCTGCTCTGCTGATCGCTGAGACTCTTCCGGCGCTGCAGCTGGTGGCGCTGCTCGGACCGCTGGTGGAGCTGATGGGCTCGACGCAGGGCCTCCGGCGATGCGGCATAATGGTCGTTGGGCAGGCGCTTGAACTTCAGCCGGGCCTTGAGGACATCGCCGTTGGCAGGAGCAGCAGCTGCTGAGGAGGAGGACGTCGAGCAGGATGTGCCCTTGTGACTCGCCTTAGCCACCGGCTGCTCCTTCTTTATTATATACACCGTGTTCTCGTCGTCGTTGAAGAGTATGTGCTTCGGCTTGTGGTCTATGTAGGTGTCGTCTATGAAGCGGGGAGGCTGAGTCCGGCCTTCGGTCACTGGAGCCATTTCCCGCTCCACACAACCGATGAGCTCCCGGATGTCCAGGCTCTTGTTGCGCGACAGGTGCTTCTGCTTCTTCTTGTGCGAGGGAACCGGGGACTGTGGAGGCTTGTCCTTCAGCTGCAGCTGCTTGTCTCCCACGAGGATGTCCCGGATGAGGCCGCCGCCGCTGCGGAATATGTTCCGGTGATAGTGCACCTCCGAGGGCTTCTCCGAGGCAGCTCCTGCCGCAGAGGCAGAGGCCTGCTGCTGCTGATCCGCCGGCTGGCTCTGGGCCTTGGCCATGTTCACCTTGCTGCGACTCCGGGTCCAGGGCAGGAAGTCAAAGGCCTTGGTGATGGGACTGCGGGGTACGTGGGCGGAGTGCTCCGCGAGATTGAGGCGCTGCTTGTGGGGAACAGCCATGGCAGCGAGGGTCTTCTCGTGCTTCATGGCCACCGCTTGTGGTGTGCCGAAGAGTTCGCTGATCCGCGAAAAGAATCCGCCAGACGCAAGGTCGTCGATTCCGCCAATTTGTCACTTCTCAAACACACTTGTTTTGTTTGCCGCGAGTTCAATGTTGCTGCTCTCAATGTTCTTGGCCAATTAGTTGGCTATTAATTTCATAATTGCTTAGGGTCCGATTGGGGGGCTCCTTGGTCCAGGTTGTTCACACTCAGCCGATGCGCCATTTTTCACACCTTATTGTTTGTGTATCCACCTGAGGCTGTTGCTTCTCTGTTTCGGTCTCTTCTGCGTGTTCATTTATTGGTTTATTGAATTATTTGCAACTTTTCATGTTCATATTGCCTACATATCGAGGGGATATATATATATATTTTTGGTTTATTTTTCCCGAATATTTCTGCCGCGTGCAAGCGAGTGATTTCTCAAAAAAAATATAAAGGAAAACTGTCAATCTGATTTGGGTTTTGTTTTGGTTAGCCAGCAGGCGAAACTTGTGTCAGGCATTGGCATCAGGCGAATGATTTGCAATTGTTGTGAATTCCACTGAGTCAGAGCTCTGGTTGCAGTCTCCCCAGCCAAGAAGAAATAATTCCGAAGGTCTCTGCCTTGTTGATATTTCAAAAAACAAAATTGGAAAATGCGATGAGCCAGAAAAAACCGGGTTCGCTTGTGTTGAGGGGAAAAGCAAATAATTTCCCAAGAAAGCCCTATTAACTGTAAGATCTAGTATAGTTTATAAATATTTTCTCTACTATTAAGATTTAGATTAAAGTATTTTTAAGTTAATTGTTCTCCACATTTTACCCATTATCTGAACTATATTTAAATATTTACTTTATTTACTTTTTAATAAAAGTGTTCTTCTATTTCACATTCCCTGTGTACTGTTCCGTAACTAATTAAGGCCATGTTAGTTGCCCAACTTTGTGGTTTCCCCTTTCAGACTTGGGAGGAGGACTACCTGGCAGAACTTGGCCTGCAAACACTTTGAAGGGCTACTTCGGAGGCGGCGGCTGGCTGGTCGAAAACTCGCCTCCTGAATGACATTAACAACACATCAATTTGAATTATTTTGACAGGCAGTGACAGCACTTGTTGCGCAAATGCCAGACAGAAAGGAGATGGCCAACAAACCTGGCCAACATGCTTACAACACGTTCAATATTTGGGCGGCCATTTAACAGTTCTTTCAAGGCGAATCTGTCGTTTTCGCTGCCAATTTAATGCTCCAGCGTTGCGCATACGCCACGTGATCCGTCTTGGAATAGCTGCCGTCTGATTGTCTAACACACACTATACACTATATATACATACACACCTCCCTCAAGTGTCTTGGGCAATTTCGCATAAATCAAATTGAAAACTATAAAAAATAAACGGATAAAGTGTGTGGCAATTTACATTCGTTACAGCAAAGCCGAAATGAAAACTTAAATAAATAAAACACCAGAGTTGGAGATGGGGAAACGCAGAAACCTGCGTGGCTTTCCGTGGAAAACTACTTGAAAATTTATGGCGTTAAAAACGACTTTGTTAGCTTTGTTTTATGTATTTATTTGAATTTTAATTCCCATTCTGCTCTGCACAACAATCAAATCTGGCATTCTGTTTGTTTTCCCCGCTGTCTGTCATAAGGGAAAATTTTTACTTTACACAGAATCTTTATATCGTTGGCTCTGGCAGCGGGTCTGGCGTTTTAGCACCGATTTAATGGCCAGCGTCCATCTGGCCGGGGTGTTTACTGTGGCTCGGTGGTTTACTGGGCCGCAGCAGCCGTTGCAGGCGGCCGCAGCAGCCGTTGCAGGCGGCCACCGCAGGAGCCACTTCCGCAGCTGCACAGTTGACCGCAGGGAAAACTGCAGCCCGTAAATTGTGCACATTGTCACGTGGTCGGGGGAGGGGCTCCTCGCCCCCATCTGCTAATGAAGTTCGCATTAGTCATGCAGGCGGCAGCGGTGGCACTTTGAAATTCAATTTACATTTCAGACAACGAACCGAAAATACCCGAAGAATATAAACTTGAGTATTTATAATTCGAAACAAAGCGAAACACCTGCCTGCCCGACCGCCCTACCTTCTTCTTATTTACCCGCAATCACACCGCCGCGATGCCTGCCCTCCTCGTGGCTGTTTGATTTTAGAAATACTTTAAAGTAGGCTATTAAAATAATGGATCTATTTTGGCTTGAAATGCGAATAAAAAATAAGAAAAACAGAGAAGAGAATCGGTACAAAACAAAGCAAAGTGAAACGAAGCGAAGGCACAACCATTTTTGGGAAATGAAAAGGAAAATGGCTAAGAGAATAAGACTTTGTGCGGTTTTCCCCCCGGGCAATGGCAATGCCTTTGCCAGAGACAACAGGTAAATTGAAATATATTTCTCCGTTTTCTGTGAACTATTTGCCACAATTTGCGGAACTTTAGGAACATAGCTCGATGTTCATAAAAATATTTGTGGATCTTTCGGCTGTCAAAAATTGTTTTCTTCTTCGGCTGCTTGAGGGATCCATACACGATATAGGTATAAATAAATAAGCCAAGAGGGGCCGTGCAGAATCATAAATATTTCAACAAAAATATCACGTGTGCGTTCGCCTTATTGACCATAATTCTATTTATTTATACCTGCCTCCTCATTTCCTGCGGCTACCTGTGGCGAGAGTAGCTCATTAAATGCGTGTTCACTAATAAACACTGGATTTTTGAAAGAAAGTACGTCATTGAACTAAGTTTGGATAGCAATCAATGAATTTGCTTGGCCTTAAAAACTGCACAGCCTTTGCTTCCCCAAACTGGCACTTTCCAGGGGTTTCCTTTCTCGCTTTTCTTTTGGGGTTTCTCAAATCGTATAACTGTCGGCACTTTGCAAACTTTTTTCACTCTGCAAGTGGCTGCGTGTTGCGGATTTTCTCTGGCAATTAATTTTCTAGTCAATTTTCTGCTCTTTCGCCTCATTATTCAATCCTTAGCATTGTTTAAACGTATTATTGTTGCCGTTTTTTATTTCATTTTATGGCGTCAGCAGTCCAAAAATCCAATGACAAAACACTTTTGAGACTCGCCACTTTGCTGTTCTTTCATTTAAATATTTTGAAAAACATTTAATTTCTCGCCTCGCTGGGGATGATGATCTATGGGCCCGTTAAAATATTTTCCCTAAAGCTGTGACATGCCATTGCCTGAATTTATTTCCCCGGTGTCGTATCGCATGATTTTCTTTTCTCTTTGCAAGGGGCAGAAATTTCGATTTTACATTTTATTTAATAGTTTTGTTATCGTTTATTTATTATTTAATTGCACTTCACTGACACTCACGCACTCGTTGCATAATTTGGAATTATTCGAGTACAGAACGTTTCTTGGGTTTCCGCACGTCTGCAGGGGGACGCCGTCTAGAACGCACTGGACAAAGGCCGAACTGGGAGAGGAGTCTGCCGATCGATGGACCGCCTTGTAGCCGGCGAAATGGAGGAGCTTTTCCACCGAGCTTTTCCGCTCAGCTGTTGGCACGAGCATTGGCTACATGCTGCGTTTGTTTTGGTCGTTGTTCCCCCGATAGACGGATAGATATATCGCGGCGATCGAAGAACCCTCCTGGGGCCGGTCCAACTCGGCGTATGCGTGATTGCAGCTCCCCGCGTGACGTCATTGCTTTGTGTTTCGCGGAAGTAAACAAAAGAGGCGGCTCTTCGCTTTGGCTCTTCTTGGCTCTTGGCTCTTGCTGAAAACCATAAATCATACACATTTCAGCACATTGTCTGGCCGTGTGTTTATATGTTCATTCAGCTCTGCGAATTGCGTTGCATTTGGTGGGTATTACAAAGGCACATCTAACGCCGCCTCAGGTGCAACGGGTTGAGCTTTTCCCGCTGACGCACGCGATTTCCACACGTGCAGGGAGATAATTCCTATTTTAATTTGCATCTCCGCGCCTCCTGGTCCCGGCTTTAATTTCTTGTGTCACTTGTCAGGCATTTCGACAGCCCGACACGGACTGCCTTCAGATGTATTGGAATTTTTTCCCAGAAATTCCTCACCCGCCTGTTAATTAGAAAACCAAAAAAATGGAAATGCCAACTTGACATTGTCTGCGCTGTGAAGTGAAGTTGAAGGCCAGATACGCCTGAGGAATACCAAGAAATGTTGCCTAAAATTCTGTCTGACTCGGAATTAATCGACAAACCGCATTCGGTCCGAAATCAAAGCAAATGCATTTCCCACAGGCACAGGCACCCGGGCGGCCCCCACAAAAGTAGAATCCGATTTAATTATTTGGCAAATCTCGGAGGCAACTTAATGGGGGAGGCGTGATGTCGCCTCGAGAATGTGGGAGATTCTGGCCAGAGCTGCGGGTTGCCACCGGCCATATAACACGGAAATAAATAGAAACGACTGATGGACAGTTGCGCCTTACTTTTCGCCGGATTTTTGTTTAGATCCCCGAGCGCTGTAATGGCCAGATGAAAAATTGGTCTAGACTCCACAGACATTGACAATGAAAAATAACCATGGAATCGCTGGTTCGAAATGGCAAATAAAATGGAAAGAGTAAGTGCTGAAAGTGTATTTTTCCAGTTATATATCTTGAGACTAGTTTTTATGTGATATTGGGTCCTTAAGTAGGCCAATAATTGAATTTCATAGTTTTACGAATCCATATCAAATAGATCACAATTGTATAGCACATCCTATAAACTGCACTTGCCTCTTTATAGAGCACCCAATAATTTTCTGTTTCTGTTTATTTGCTAGTTGTTTTCGTTTCGGTTTTCCAATGCTGGATACAAGCCAAAATTATGCATACGTGTAGACATTTTGCACAAGACCAGAGCTTGTATTTATAGATAATCCATGGGCGGTGGCCGCAGGGGGGTTCCCCTGGCATGGGTAATGTCAAGTAAGTCACATGTACACTGCCTGCATTATGCGAAATGCGGTCATAAACAGCCAGCGGCCAAGTAAATGGCAAAACCTAAAACCTATTTTATATTCCCCGAAAAAGTAGGATAAACAACAACAAGAATATCTCCGGATTCTCACCTTTTTGTGACTTTTGAAGACGGAACACTTGAACGTATCCGTGCTGGCATCGCGCGCTATGTAGCTGAATATCTTGAGATCGCTGCTGTCGTGGGACACGTAAAATATTCTATAGATGGGATGATTGAGCAACTCGATTTCCTCGGGGTCATTTGTCCAGTTCTTTTTCTAAATTCACAACAGAAATTGGTTAAATAAATAAATAAATAGTAAATAAATATTTCGTGACTTTGACTTACTTTTCGACGGCGTTTTTTGAGCACAACGCGCACGCCATTTACCGATATGTGGATGGTGACCTTTCGCTTCTTCAGATTCTGCACTTTGCACTCGTACTGTTTGGGGAAAAATGTTGGAAAATCTGTTAGAAAAGTCTGTAAAAAAACTAAAAGATGCACTGCAAAAAAGAGTGCAGAGTAGTATATCTTATATTTTTCTGTTAATTCTTTCTATATTATTGGACAATTTTTTAAAATATAGAAGGTCAATGAATTTTTAATTATTTTGGCTCAGTTCTTGTGAACTTTCAATTTAATCCCTTAACCGCTATAACTATATTTTGTATGGCTCAATAAAACAAATAATAGTAAATAACAACTGCTTTCCTCATCAGTTATTTTCCGGGTGTGTTTTTCGTGTGTGGGGTAAAAGGGAAATTGGAACCACGTAATTCCAGAATTTTCAATTAACGTTTGACTGCCTGTGACGGCTCGCCTAATGGCAAAGACATGACAATAACAAGCGCCAAATTCAGCGCGCCTCCCGCCCCTGGCTGACAGGCCGGGCTAATACGGAATATAACCCACATACACTCACACTTACACTCCCACACCCTGCGAGGAGTCGGCCAGGCTAACACGGTTTAAGCCAGGACACGCACGACTTCTCGGCACCGAGGAGAAGGGAAAGAATAAACAAGCCTCGTTACTTTTTATGCTACTAGAATGTGTTTTTTTGTGTTAGCCAGCTTTTCCTCTGTTTCGCTTTCGGCCATATATGTAACTGTAATCAAAGTATGTGACTTTGGCAAACAGAAAGTGTTGCCTGCTTTTCGGAAGAGAAGAGGAAATTTCGGGGAGAAATTTAAAACCGCCTTCGGCCCGGATAAAAAGTTCCTTTAATTGGCAGCCGGAGATGTGCATATCCCACGGAAATCTGTTAGCTTTTCACCCAGGATTCAAAATTCGCTGGCGTCCCACGCGGCGTATGCTTAATAGATTTCTCCCATGTTGACTTACCCTTATGCGCCGCATGGCCTGAACGATCTCGGCTCGAGTGTTGGGTCGTGGCACCTCCTCCCAGCCGACAAACTGCAACGACAGAGAGAGAGAGAGTGGATATTATGTTATTGTTTAAGGTCCACACAAGGGCTCAAGTTAAACAAGGCCTCAAAGGAGACTCAAGAGCCTCTTGGTTGGAGTGGCGGCAGGCTTTAAAGTTAACAATTTAAGTGGAGATGGAAATTGTGGTCGATTCAAGTTAACATTTATAGAGGAAAATATATTTAAATTCATTTGAAATATTGTAAAAGAAGAAAATAAAATATATATAGGAAACCTGCTTTAAAACTGAGGTAAGAAAGAGTAAGAGGTAATGTGGATTGTAAAATAATCCTCTTTAAGTATATCTGAATTATGTATGAATCAAATTAGCCACCAGGGAAATTTCATCGCTCTGCTCTCGATAGATATACAGAAAAATTAACGCTAAGAACTCATTTAAATATAGTAAAGCGATTCTGTTGCCAACGGAAGAACAACCTCGACACACTAAGCTGCATTTATATTTATAGCTTTTCTGCATTTTCTAATTTAAGTGACGATCTGCCCTTTGTCAAATTCTTCAAGGGGAAAACCGCATCAATTTGCCGGCTTAAATATACTTTTTATTTCGCTGTCACTCAGCAATACTAACATCCCGGGTAAATTTATGGCCAAAAATGAATTCAAACTGCGGCGACAACAACAATAGTTCGCAGTTGCGATTGTTTGAAAATACAAATTGCGATTTTAATGCAGAATGCAGCTCAAGGATAACAAATGCGTAGATATGGACCTAGATTTGTGAATTTTATTACGGTGACAACAACAATTTAAATGCTAAATGACATGGCAACAACAAGCGCAGAGAGTGAGAGCGACGCCCCGATGATGCCATCGCCCACTGACAGTGACAAAATGTGCATGAGATAGCAGCCACGCCTCTGCCGCCCCCATTTCGCCAAATAAATACATATATATATAAACAGTTTTCAATGTGCGACAAATAACGAACACAGCAGTGAAAATAAATATTTATGGGGAAGCCCAGTGAAGAGGAGAGTATCTTTTCGGGTGAACAGCCTTTCGCCTCGTCAAAAACGCGCATCCTTTTTTATGGAAGGGAAACTTTAACAATATTTTTCGTGGGAACAGTGCCATCTATTTATGGGTCCCAGCATATGTCTTCTCTCCATGAGCTATGTCGAGTTATGGTAAACAAAAAGTCGAATTTTTGGCTACGATTTTCCGTGAATGCTAATTCTCTGAATGCTGATATGATAGATGTTCTGGGTTATGGCGTGTGCCCAATCAATATATTTCAGAAAAAGCCCGCCCCAAAAATAGCACAAGACTAATGTTTTAATTCCGCCAGAAAATAGATTTTAGCAAATTATGAAGGAAAACAGAGTTAATGCTTTCGCTGATTGATTCCCACCCACACTGTGATTAATAGCCACATGCCCTAGAAGTTGGAAAGGCGCAAATGTTTACTTACCGCCGAATATACACTTACGATTATGCAGATGTTGGATGTATATATTTTTAACCCTGTCGTTCGCGTATAAATAGATATTTGCATGCCATTACCATTGAGGGGCTATGAAACGAAGCTTTAAAACTCCCCACAAAAGCCATCCGGCAGTGAGCCCATAAAAAGCCATTTACAAAGCGGAAAGCAGCCGAAGATGGAGCCTGGAAAAACTCAGCCAGAAGAAAAAAGGAAAATGCGAAGGGGGGGATGAGTGAAAGCTGAAACGAAACTCTCACTCTCGCCCACAAATATTTGGATTGCATTAAATTCATGCAAACACAAAGGATAAAGGATACACAGAGCGCTTATCCTCTCCAGCTAGACAAATCCCCGCGCAAATAAAGTAGAAAGAAAACCAGCTACAGGACCCGCTCTGAGCTGGCAAAACGTTTCGCCCGATGCTTTCCTCGCCTTTCCAAGAGTTTTCCCACCCCATTCGCATCCTTTTTTTCACTTAAAAACCATTTCAGTGCGACGGCTCTATGCAAATAGCCGCTGGACTTTGTTCGTCGCTTCGTTTAAATTCATTTACTTTGATTAAAACCCAGGCCAAGAGCGGATCCCTTCTTCCTTCCTTTCGCTAGAGGAGTAAACTTTTATGTCTAGGCCAGGGAGCGGTATAAATTTTACTCGTAGCCGAGTTAATAATTTGTTTTTAAGCCATAACTTTACCTAGGCCCACACAGAAAATGTTTACATCCGCTGATAAAAAACATCGTTTAGTTTTTGAGTTGTTTTGAAAAGAAATATAAGTGAAGAAGCCCTATTTGAATATAATGTCGTACTTATATATTGTTTATTAAAGAGTATTTGTTAAGATTGATTATAATAAGTTTTTATTTTAGTTTTAAGGCATAAGTATAGATAAGAAATGCTTTTAAATATGTTATAAAATATTTAATGTACCCAAAAGCAACTTAACAACTGACAAAAACTTTCTAAATTTATCCAAACATTTTTAAGTCCGTAAAATTCGTAAATGTTCTATAAGTTTATTATTTGTTCTAAATTTTAGAAATTTTAATAATTTGAAATAAACCGATTCAGAGCTTTAAATATCTTCCTTAGCCTCATTTATCTTTTTGTAGTATATTTTCACTGTGCAGACAGTTAATGGCTCCAAAGGTTTATGACCCGCATTAGGTTTATTGGTCAAAGTCAGAGGTTTCTTGTCTTGGTAAGGAGTTTTTGGCAAAACAACTCACGTTCCTGGCGCTTCCCCGGACTGTGTCTTACCTGCGATTAATTGCGCGCACTGCAATCGATTTTCCCACTTCGAGAGTTCTATTTTCAAACATTTGTTTATTTATATATTCGATCGTTCGGTCGAAAGACAAGTGAAAAGTCAAAAGCTGGCCACGTCTGCCCGGCGTGACGTCAGCAGTTGGGAGGCGTGTGCTCGAGGTGTCCTGAGAAATCACCTGCCATTCGTGCCTTTGACCCGACAAAAAGCAATTAAGCTTAAAGTCATCCCAAAAAATCACCGACATAGATCACCAAGGAATTGAATGTTGAATTAAGAGATTCAAAGGGGGCGTTCGGGGAGGTGCGGCCATCAAATGGACCGACTGTGGACCGGGTTTAGCCGACGGCCAACGACAAACAGATTAGAACAGCTTAGTTTGCCCGCAAAAAATATGCGAAAAATGAATAAAAGAAAGCCCCGAGAGCGGCGCATAAAAAATACAGAAATCTGGCAAAGGATTTGGTTTTTGGCCCGCCGTTTCAGCCGTTTCTTTCAGTCGCTCCAGCCTTTCAGCCCTTTTCGCCATGGCTAATGGCGCTCCGGGCCGGACCGGCTTTCATGTTCAGCAGCCCCTTTTGCTCTTTTGGATTTTGCCTTTCAACAATGCGAAACATTTGTTTGTGCAGCTTTCCCGCTTTTCCTGCGTGGCCCGCTGCTTCCCAGAAGGAAGCGTTGAAAACATAATTTTTCTCGGTTTATTTACAAAAATAAAAAAGAAATGTACAAAAATGCTGGTACATTCGTGTGTACACGTAACCCCTGACCCCGCGCTGGCGCATAACTGGCGCAATTTTTTGTCGCACTGCCGCAGGGCATTACAATTTGTATTATTCCTGTTTTTTATTTCTGGTTAATCCCGGGAAGGGTATGTGGCTTGGCCGGGTACAAATGTATTCGATAAGCAGGCTGGTCTCCTTGAAATCTGATTAAAATCGTGCTTTGTACGTATCTTATATATATTTAAGGAGCTTACGAAGGTAGAATCCTCAGGGATTTATGGAAATTTCGAGCTCCACGTCAACATACGGGCTTAAAATTGCAATAAAGGAATAAAATACTAATAAAAATCTGTGTTTCAAAATATTTTATTTGAAGAAAGAGTTTAAGAATGTTATATAATATTTTTGTAGAATAGAAGAGGCTAGGCGACATTAAGGTTCCATGTACTTTACATCAAACATCATCTGGCATTGCACCCCTTTACCAAGCATACTTTTGGGGATTCCCATGATTTATTTCTGGCGTACATTAAAAGCTTTTCCAAATACCCATGGGGTAAACTTGCTCCCCAGTCCAGAATTTTAAATGCTATATGAATTATGAAAGGGAACAACTTTAATTCAGTTATTCGTGTTTTATTCACTTCCATGTTAAACATTGGCAATACATGTGTTCGCAAGCTGGAAAAAAGCAATGCATAGTTTTAAGCGCAGCAAGTGAGGGGAAATGTGAGAGAAAAGTGTGGAAAACTGCGGAAAAGCTCTTTCTCTATGTCCCCCTTGTGTGGCCAGTAATTCAACATGTGTAAGAAATTTAAAAATTAATTAGGAAAAAAAGAAGGGAAAATTTAAAGCGAAATGAAATGTTGTTGAAGACTGAACGAAAATAGATCAAGTCGTTGTCTGGTATTTATAAGCAGTAAATTGATGCTGTTTATTGAAACATTTAATTGGCCACTTTGAGAGCTCTTCAATGGAAATTCGTTTAAAAATTGCTGATTGGGAATTTAATGTCTGGCTTGTTTTTTGTTTATCGATTGGGATGAGGGAAAACAGTCTTCTATAAGAGAGCAGATAATAAACTATATTTTATACATGGAGCAGACTTTCTGGCTTTAATACAACAATTTGTTAGCTGGTCTTAACTTGTACCATCTTAAAGCGAAGGCTGGAAGGCACAACATTTAAAAAAGAAAATCAACAGAGCAAAGTTAAACCTGAAGTAAAGTGCAGAAGCTGGGGGGGAGCCCAGCCCCAAGAATTTCCGCTAATAATGTTAATTCCATTGCCACCTTCGGAGCCCAAACCAGCCACTTCACTTCACCCACCCACAGGAAAGCCCACAGCCACAGATAATCAGCATCTCTGGCTTGTTCTGCACTTCCTCCTGCCTTTTGTTTTGCTTTCATCTCGGTTTTAGTTTTGCGCTGCCCTCGTCCTGCGTCCTGCGTCCTTCCTTCCTTCCCTACTGCCTTCCTGTACTGCGTTGCGCAACTTAACTTCCTTGGGGTTTACCACCCATCAGGCCCGGTTTTCTGGCCATTTCATTAGCATCATCCGAGCCAGGCAGCCAGGAGGAGCAACTTAATGAGATGGCGTGCAAAAGTTTCGGCTGTCTTTCTGGTTTCTGCGTTATGCATAACTTTGGCCATTTGGCTTGTGCTTAATTTAAAACAATTATTTGACGAGCTGTAAGTGGCCGAGGCCGCAGGCCAACTGAACCCAACCCAAATCAAAGGTGGACCGAAGCCAGGCCAAAAGACCATCCGGATTCCCACCCAGCCGAAGCTAACCGAGCTGCAGGTTTTCACCAACTCTATATACACGTACATCCATCCAGGCCAAATTGCAGTTGGCCGAAATGCAAATCGCTTGGCCAATAGCACGCCCATCCCTATTATATCTCAACTATGATAATTTGCTGCTCTTGGCAGTTTTCTCGGGCGAGGGGAGCGCTTCGCAGAAACTAGCTGCGAACATTTCCGCAGCTCAAATGCAAACTGCCAACAAATGAGTTCGTCTGGCCGTATAAATCATGTCGTGGGATTTGGGGTTAGAAGGGTGCCCCTGCACCGCTCCGCCTCTCCAGCGACTGCCCCTCCTTATCGGCTGCTCTGCAGTAAAGTGCAAAGTCAGGCTGCCTAAGTGGCGTGAAGTGAAATGCTTTCTTTTCGCCAACACTCGCGGCAACAAGTTAAGTGCAAGTTAAATCAACAACTGAATTTCCACCGTGCTAAACACACCGAGCAGTAGAAGAAGACGAAGAAGTACTCGTTGCTTTTGTTTTTCTCTTCTATTTTTTTTAAGTGCAAATTAAATGGCCAAGTGGGGGTGCACTGGGAGAAAATGGTTACATAGATACCAGAATATAACAAAATTTATTTTAATTGTCGTAATTATTTACTGAATATATATTAAAAACGAAAACAAATCAAGGAGGATTCTTTCAGGAGAATGGCCTCTCTTGGTTACCTCCAGTTTTACTCTGTTAATTTTAAAGTTTGAAGTGTCCAAATCTTATATTTTCCCCTTAAATAAATGTATCCAAGTTAATGCTAAACTACTTGCCACCTTAAAAACAAATTCTTTACCTTTCCAGAGCTCAAACCTCCATGATCTCTCATATTCTCCAGTTTATACAAAGATAATCATTTCTAAACATGCTTTAAAACCAAATATTTGACATTCGAAAATTTTTGTTTTCTCTGTGCTAAAGAGTCTTAAAGTTTATTATCCTCGGGTTCACCGTAAAACTGCATGTGTGAGTTGGGTAATAAAACCACAGAGAGACAGAGAGACTTGCTTTCTTTTGACTGCGAATTTGCATAAGCCGGGTGTGGGGTATCTTTCGCTTTGATTAGTCCCCGCCAAAGAGTGTGTGTGCGATTGTAGGTATTACTCAGCCGTTTTCCGTCAATGCCTAGCAACGTAATAAGCCATTTCCGGTGAGGAGAAAAAATCATACAAATTATGCTTTGTGCTTTATGCACTTCACACTCCAAGCCCATAAAGCTCTAAGCCAATAATAAACGGCTCCGAAGAAATGGAAAAGCCAAGAGGAAAACGCAATGAAACCCATAAACAATTATCTGGGGAGAGATAGTAAAACATAGGGGCGGAGGGCAGGGCCCGCGCTGCATTCTTTGTTTGTTCTTTGTTACGACTTTCGCCTCACTTCATTAACCCCCTCCGTCCAATTGTAGAGTGTCAAGTTTTATTGGTTCCACGGGTTAAATTCCCGGCAGACTGGGAAAAGTAAAAGTTTCTCTTGGCTGCTGTCCAGCACTGACCCATATATATCTAGCAGTATCCCACAGATATTTCGGCTCGGCTCGGCTCGGGTCTGTTCTCTATAAACAAAGCGGGTCGAAACGAAATGTATTATGCAAATGCAGCTGCTGCCCCGCCGCAGCATGCAAGAAATGCATCATGATACGAGTATTTATATTATGATGAGGCAACCATGTCCCCCTCTCCATGCGTTGTGTGTGCTGTGTGTGGGAGCTGTGGGTAAGTGAAATGTGCTGTTCGATGCTGTTCGGGGAATACCGAACCCAGACAATGGACATGCCTTGTTCTCCGCTTGTAATTGCAAATCAAATGAGCTCCGATTAGACAGACAGACAAGCGGGTGGCTCAGCTGGGATTTAGGGATTTCTGAGTTGGAAGCAGAGGCTTTAAAGATTTTTACCGAGAACTACTTTAAAAAGGAGCTTTCTGGACTAGATTTTGGCTTAATTTTCTCACCGATCCCCTTATTAATTTAATTCCAAATGGACAATTGTATGCAATTCAGATACAAAACATCTCCATCTAAGTTCTAGCTGCTGTGCTTTGCCTTGGCCTGACTTCAAGTGCCATAATATATCTACGTAAAAGTTTTCCCGAAACCGAATTGCTTTCCAAGTTGGAGTTCCCATTTCAAAGGAAGCGCCGGTACCGCAGTGGCGGCCAAGTTTCCCGAGTCAAAGGTAAAATCAATAAACCAGTTACCGTTTGGCCAGGTTCAGGACCAGGACCAGCACCAGCACCAGAACCTCCCCCAGTTAGCAGCAACCCTCGAATTTGGCCATAAACAATTGTGAGGGCGAGTAGTAGTGGGTACCGAGGGCGACAAAGCGTACACGAGTGGCCCCATAATAACAAAGCAGAAAATCAATTGGAAGTACTTAAGCAAACAATGGACCAAAGTAATGAAAGAACAGCCCAGTAGCCAAAAAAAAATATATATATACAAAAAAAAAAGAGAAAACAATAAAAGCCTCCTTCCCAAAACATCTCCGCTCCTACCCCCATTCTCCTTGGTTCTTTCTTTTGGTAACAAGTGGCGTCTAATTTAGCACAAGGCGATTATTTAGATATCAGAAGAGCAGCACAACCTGCAATTACCACTGCACGGAGAGAAACGCTTGAAAAGAATTTTATTTAGAGATTAAAGAACCATAGGATTCTTTTGGGTAGACTATGCGTTGCATTACTCCAACATTGTCTGAAACACAATTAGTTATTTATCGTTTAATAAATAACATAACCTAAATATCACTTATGTTTCGTTTAAGTCAAGCTAAATTTTCCTTTTTCGATTAACTTTACTTTAATTAGAGGTATTCTTGGTAGTTATAAAGTTGTGCTATTAATTTCCTCCTCCAAGAACCGAAACTCAAAAGACCAAAGCCGCAGCGCAAACAGAAATTAAAATAAATAAATTGCGTGCCCCTCTCACACACGCACACTGACTCGCACACGCCAAATGGGCGAAGAGCACGGGGCGTATGAGTAATGCGTCACAGCAGCTAAACGAGCGGAAGCGTTTAATTAGCAGCCTTAATAATTCAATCAGCGTGGTTATTCCTCTCCCCGCTTCCCCCCGCTGACCACTAATTTTTATACAGCAATTTAACCGTGTTATTATAATTATTTGCTGGTGTTCCCACTCTTCTGCCGTTTTCGGCGGGTGTAAATTTCACAAACAAGTGCTAAACAGGCTTAAACGCTTGGCGCCTCAAATTATGCCAATCTCAATTTTCCATGGATTTCCTCTGGCCGGTCTTTGGTCACACATTTTATTGAACGACCTTAATATCGAGGGGGGCTGTGGGTAGGGGGAGCTGCGAGTTGCGGCTCCCTTTGAAATGAATCGTGTGGCTTTTCGGGGGTGGCTTTCGAGCTGCTTTCGGAATGGAGAGCGGGTGGAGCAGTGGTTTCTGTCTTGCCACCTGCTGGGTTGCCAGGACCCGAGCTTGGCTCGCTGCGCCATGGGTTAATGAACTCCCCCTAATTAGGTTAGCGGTTAAGCCCGACCGAAAATACTACTCAAAAAATGCAAATTAGTCAGTACATTATTGGTCTCAAGTTTCTTTTTCACACACACTCTGCAGAGAAATCATTTCTTATTGAACTTTAAAGCGTCTGAGCTGCGCACGTACATATATGGCGAAAATTGCATCGCAATAAATTCCCAATGACCACTATCCAATGGGCAATGGCCAACAGCCGGAGGCTATTCGCTGAGCAAAGCTGAGTTGAGAGTGTTTGCCGCGACTGCTTAATGAAAAAGTGGCCAGTCGGGGCTGGCAAAAACGAGCCAAGGCAAGGCCTACTCGATGGCCATTGATGTCCAAGAACAGACAAACCTAGAGCCAGCCAGAGAGTTCCAGGCACTGAGAAAATACAGGCAGCAAAGTGGAAAGCCATTGTAAATAGGCCTAAGCTTGATCCATAATAAAATACAGATGCAACCCATCTTAGAAACCAAACCAGCACAACTCAATTCAAAATCCATCATTACTATTTAATATTACAATTCAATTAATTCAATTCATTCAATAAATTTGTATATTTCTTATTTTATTTCCTAAATTGTTCTCTGTGCATAGAAACACAACCTGGAGGAGCAAGACAGACAGACCAGAAATAGCTAGACGAAGTCTCAGTTGGAGACTGTGTAAAAACCATCAAAGCCAGCGCCAAATGTTGGCTCAAGCCTGGCAAACATGGCCATGTCCAGTATGTGCGTGCATCTTTGCTTTTTCTACCTGCAACTGACTGTTTGCCCACTCCACTGCCCTCCACTTCATTCCACTCTGAGCCGCTCTCGCTCCGTTCCCAGTTCATTCAATCCATGGCCAAATCGACGCTGCAGCTGAGCTTTGATTTGATGACCGTGTGTCCCCATGTTCGCTTTCTGTTTCGCGTCCATCTCCAGCTCCAGCTCCAGCTCCGACTCCATCTCCATCTCCATTTCCATCGAGCATTTCACTTTGTGTCGCCTGCGAACGAGTGAAATCCCGAGTCTCGTCTGGCAATCTGTGGATCAGCCTAATGACTGCATCCGCCGTGTGAGAGAAGAATATTCTATCTGCTATGAAGTAATTTCATGCCACTTGGCATAGCTAAACCGAACTGGACCGTAATTATATTCAATTCTAGATGGTTCAACACATAGGAAAACAGTTGAGTCCAATTTTAAAATAAATATTAGAAATATAAATACATTTTCTGGAATACGAGTAGGTCTTAAGAGCCACTAAAAGGTATGAAAACTAAGAGTTTTCATTAATTTAGAATTTAATAACAGTACTTAAATAATTAGCAAATAAAGAAAAGAATTTTATGAAGTGGAAAGTATTGTACATAAGAACGAATTTATTCCATATTTATCTGTACTATTCAATGATTTTGATATTTTTAACAAAGAAATTCCCTTGAAAATATGCAAAAACATTCACATTTTTTTCTCTGTGCCCGGCTGGTCTCAAGTGTAAAACTAATTTCAGCAATGATGCCAAAATGATAGCAAAAACAATCACACACACCAACACACAACCGATCCGATCCGATTCGGATCCAGTTTCGTTATTGTTCTCTTAGAAGCGGCGTCAATTGCCTAACTAGAACAAAGGCATCTGTGGTGCAGCTTCCCCATTAGCAGAGCAAATATAATTACCAAGGCTAACTGGGCCAGCAAAAATGCCAGGAAAAGCCCGGAAAAGCCGATGCAGTGGCCGGGGCCGGGGCAGAGCCAAGTCGAGCCATGCAGAGCGCATAAATGCATGTTAAAGTCAATTTATGCAGGCCAGACAATGCAGCTTAGATCCTCTTGGCATCCACTTTTGTGCCAGGTACAGATTGTGCACAAACATGGCCAACACACACACATCCTCAAGGGGGGACAGGACACGTGCTTGTTAGCGTAATATGAACACCTCCATTGCTGCTCCTGCTGCCCCGTTTGAATATGTTAAGTGGCAGGTAGAGAGGCGGGCAGGCGGGCAGACAGGCTGGCTGGCTGGCGGGACAACAGTGCGTATGAGCGATATATGCATTCCAACAGCTCACATGGCTGGGCAATTTCAATGGAATGCAATTTGCCGTACCTCAACCTTTCTTGCAATTAATTTCGGCCCGCTCGGCGATGAAAGAAAGTCGAAACCTATGACAAATGGCCACGGACAGACACCGACAGAAGTTGCAAGACGAATGGGCAGCGGTTTCTCGAAATTTGACAGCTTTGCCGACATGTGAAGGCGAAACTTGGGGCACTCTGTTCAATTTACCGCCAAAGTTCGCGCCCAAAGTGGTGTGAAGAAAAGCATTTTTCCAGCGCGAAAGTTTTTCAAGAATGACATTAAATTTGATGGCAGCGCAACTAAACAGGAAAGGTGGAAAATTTTCCACTTGAGCCAGACTTTAATTTGACTAATACGAAAAAATTACAAAAAATCAATATGCCGAACGTGTGTCCCCGCCGGAAATGTAGCGGGTCGTAAAAGAAATGATAAAATGAGTAATATTTCTCTGTGTTTTTCGGGGCACTGCCTAATGACACGCAACTTGGGAGTTATGAAAAAGGGTGTGGCCGAAAAAGACCTGGGCCCGCCGCCCCGCCTTGGGGAAAAGCCGAAAAGAAAATGTAGCCCGCGATAGCTGGCCTCCCTGTAGCGATCTGTTAATGATACTTTCCCGGTGAAAAGCGTCAGCCAAATGGCAAAAAACGAAACAAAACGAATCCGAAACGAGGACACGCACATTATATAGCAATTTGTGAGCTGCAACTGCAACTGAGCTAAGCTCAGCTCAGAAACAGCCGCAGTCGCAGCAAAAAAATTGGAAACTTCGCCCGACTTTCGCGACTGAAAGGCAAAAAGTATCGAGCAATTTGGATTTTGGATTGGAGGCCACTTTTTAGCCGCTTTTTGTTAGCCATTTAGCCAACTGCTGCCTCACGCAACTGGAATGCCCCCATAAGGACATTGCAACAATTGTGCGTCTCTGTGTTGGTTAGCTGTTCGTGAGAAAAGCCAATGTCAAGGTGTCCGGAACGATTTTCTATTAATACCTGTCGGCTAGCTATTTATTTTTATTTTATTTCCAAATGAATTTCCGACTGTTCGATTGTTTGCTAAATTCTCATTAATAATTTATAAGGCATACCGCGACGGAATGCTGCATGATTCACCCGATTCAACCTACAAATAGCTGAAAGTTTCTCGCTAATTCGATTGTTCTGTAACATCAGCTCAGAAATTGTTTGAGAGCATCTCATGCTCCACTTTGCCTGCTTTTTTAATTAAATTTTTGTCAACCTACGGTGGAAACGTTGGCTCCTCCGTTCTCTCTGCCACTTGCAGCCATTTTCAAATGTCCAAGCATTCTTTTTAATTGACAAAATTGATTAAAATGTGGCTTAACATTTTGCGCCAAACTGACATTTATCTTAATGGCTGGGAAAATGTCGTTTGGAAAATAGAAAAAGCCCCATGAAAGCGGACACCAGTGAATTGGGACACAGATCTGAAAGATGGAGCTCTTAATTAGATAATGGCCGTCAAGGCATTTTGTAAATTGAATTCTCTGGAGATATATAAGTGGGGTATAATAAAAAAGCATTGCTTCTGGAAATTCTGATAAACATATTTGTAAATTTAAAGGCATATAGATAAATACTCTGCTTGCTTTAACAACCCATAACTTGTCATGATTTTTCACTATCGACACAGAATAATCTCTCCCAAAGTCTATTGATTCTTTTTAATGAAGTGAATAACAGGCTAGGCTCTTTTCAATTCTGGTAAAAAACGGAAAAATTGCCAACACCCTCAGCTCTCTCGCTCTGTTAAAACCAATACCGTGTCATGTTTTTGCGCTTTATATTTCACTTTCCCTTTGATGAGTTGGCCCACCCGGAATACGAAATCTCTTTCACCACATTCTCATGGCATTGTCCATGGATTTGTGCCTGCCAGGGCTTTATTTTTATCATCGAAATTCAAAGATTCTCGGGGCCAGGCATTGCCAAAAAACGAAATATGATTTAGTTCTGGCGTTGGCTCGGTCGTTTTTTATTTATTTATTTACGGATGCCATTGAGCGACTGCCGACACGATATCCACGCCCCCTTCGATATGTCCGTGTCATTTATGTAGTTCTTTATATATGTGTTTTGGTTTCGCTTAAATATTTCATTTGCGGCACATTAAAGCAGAGTTAAGAATTTATGGCCCGGCAATATGTGTGGCACTACTTCCGCTGGATGTCAAGCATGTGGCGGACAAATGCTCTGTGTGTTCCTCTCTGGCCCCACTCGAGTGCACTGCATTGCACTTGACACGTTTCCAAGGAGCGCTCCGAAGGACTTTGGACACTTTCCAAGGCACAGAAGAGTCAGGAGCGGGAGAAGAAGGAAAATCCTGAGAGATAGTCGAGTGTGACTGGCATTTTTATAGGCTGCAGTTGAATTATCGACACATTTCCTGCAAATACACGAGTGCTTCGATTTCTGGCAGCCGCACACTATTGACTTTCCCAGACTTTTCCGCCTCCTCAAGCGCTCTCTCTCTCTCATTTAACTAATCAAAAGTAATTTTAATCAAAGGAAACCCTCGCCGCAGGCCAGGGACAGATAACCGGCAGCAGACAGCAGACGGAGCGAAAGCAATTAAAGCCACGTGCAAAGTTTGCCAAAGGTTACGGAAAAGGAAAAGTTCTCCTAGGCTCTCTCTCAAGGTGGGGCGGTGACTTCAAGAAGGATTGCTGCTCGATTTTTTCCGTATTTGTCTTGGCAAAGATCAGAGGAAAAGTCCTGGCCAGGTCCTCTGCTAAAGTGGCCCGGGGACTTGGCAGGGCACTCCTTGGGGTGGAGCTCCCTCTCCTCCGCAGAGATGTTGGGTTAAGCAAACTTAATTAATAAACGAAAGAGGCAGCTGAAAGGAAGCTGATTGAAGGCGTGCAGGGACGAAAATTCATGACAGTTGAAAGGGAAATCTCTTAAACAGTCTAAGGAATGGTTTAGTTATGGAAAAACTAAGGAATTTAGTGAGTTTTATATTTATTTCTTAATCAAACTATTAAACCATTTTTTATCTTAAGAACTTTATCATGTTATAAGATTTCCCACTGTGTATTCTCTCCTGGTCCTCTGTGTGTCGTGCAATGAATCGAAACTCATTAAAAACTTTCGCTGCGGTTTCATTAAAGCCAGCAGCTGCCACGCCCACCACACACACCCACACAAACATTTCCGCCCCCCTCATTGTCTTCTATTAATATGTCAAGGTCTGGGCAAAAGCGCACACATTGTGCCGACAAATAAATTTGAATAATTAAAAGGCCCACAAGAAAAACACACTCCAGGAGCTAGGTGTGTGTGTGGGAGGCTGAAATAGATGCGGAACAGCTGTCCTTTTATTTTCGGCTAAATGCCAGGACAAGCTGTTGCCTCCCCGGGGACAGGGCTAGCCCCTTTCCGTGTTATTTGGAAGGAGAGAACGAGAGTCGCTGGCGGAGACAAATAAAGCAGAGATAATCGGACCGGCAAAGTGCACCGCCCCGCACAGACAATAGACCAAAGCGACAGCTTGACAAACTAATAACAAAAGGCGGCCCGGCTGACAAACGCACTCGAGTTGGCCAAGGGCGAAAAGAGCCGGCCAAGATCCCAGCTGCCAGATACCGGAGGAGGATGCCCACACCAAGTGAGAGGACTAAGTACTCTGCGGCCCCTGGGCTCTTCTCGGTTAGCTCATTAAAAATGAGAGCCACCGCCTTCGTATGCCAACAAGTGCCAAAGTCACAGTTTTAATTTACCATAGACAAGCTCTCGCCTGGGCCAAGAAGGGTGAGCACCGAGCTAGTTCTGTTTGTTGTCCTGGTCCCGGCTCTGGTTGTTTGCCTAATCCCGCTGAAGTACCCTCATCCATCCGAGACGGAGACTCCGGGCCTCGCCCACATTACCAGCCAATTATGAGGCGGCTTACGGCCTCAGAGAGTTTCCAACTTTAAGCGACAGCTGACAGAATGTATTTTAATTAAAATTCAAAGAAAAACTCAAGGCTCGAATTCTCGCAAAACGCAAATTTAATTGAGCGCGGCCAGGACAAGGCAGGATACATTGCCTTCACGCCCTATAAACTCTCAAACAAGCAGATTCCGCTCTAGTTCCCATACATATTTATAGCCAGGCATGGGGCGAAGCAATTTAAGGCCTAAAGATGAATCTTAAGTCGGGGAGAACTTAAAGAACTTGGTGTTAAGAATGTTTTAAAGAGAAGGAAAATTAATTAGGTGTAATTGAAGGAATATTTATTTATAAACTACCGATATTTAAACCTATCAAAATAAGAAAACGTAATAAAAACTAAGTTCATAACTGGTAAAAATAATATTTTTACAATGAGGCAAGCGAATATTAGAATTTTTTATCTGACAAGTTTACCTTTTATCCCACCTTATTTATTAACAAAAATCTGTTGAAAAGCGCAAGTATTTCCCTACAAATTATTTTTCAAGGAATGACCAACAATGTTCCTTTGATACCGATAACCCTATTCCGCCCAGGTCCTGCCATAAATTTTCAACATCAGCTAAGAAAAATATGCATAAAAGTCAGAAGAACAACAAACAAGCAGCCTTAGAAGAAATCTGTTTAAGTATTTTGAGGGAAAATAATTTTCGATGGGAATGCAAATGAATTGGTGGCTAATTGAAAAAGCTTTCAGCACGCGCGCTCCGCCCGCTGAAAAGGTCAAAAGAGCGCCGCGGCGAAGAATACACAAAACATTGCGTATACGCCGCGTGGGTCGCACGCCTTTTCCTATTTGCAACAATTAGGCGCCAATCGCGGCCAATTATTAATTTGGCTTGGCTTTCAATTAAGCAATTTGGCGCCATGCTCCCTTGATTCTCACCCCCCTTCTTTAGGGGCCCTCTAAAATTGTTGATTGTTCCCACAAGTTGATTTTTGGGTGGCGGAAAACACTGATGTGTTGGTTAGCAACAACAAAAAATATTAGGGAACAAAAGGCGGAAGGCGGATGGCGGAAGGAAAATTGGTCCATTTATGGTATCGCACAATGCGGCGTCGTGTGTGCAATTCCTTACATTTTACGATTGGCAGGCGGGCGAGCACTGGAAATGCCAAAAACGTCGAAAACTTTTATGCTAATTTCCACCCACCGAAGCGGAGATGTGGAGGAAAGCGAGGCGGAACTGGATCCCAGCATCAAGTGGAAAACTTTCACAGTATCCACCGTCGACACAGTGTCGAAGAAATGTTTGTTTAGAATTTGGCAGAGCGTTATTTATGGGCCAATAACTTTTAACTTCACATGCGGCCCCATCGCAAAATGCAAATTAGTTGCCATTTGGCCAAGACTCACGTAGAGCCGTAGCGCTCAATGGGGCCAAATAAATTTAATTGAAAAGCCAGGCGGCGGCGGCGCACAGTAGCGCCTTTTCTCATTTTACGTTGCAAAAATCATAACTTTTGAACCAAATAAGATAATTAAAAAATTTAAACGGCATTCGACAGGTAATTGTTGTAAAATTTATATATGTACTGTATAATGTGCCACGCCCACAAATTCGCCTTTTTATAGGGTATCAAAGTGAAAAAATGAATTTTTTCCTATGAAAACGAATTTTTAAAAACAAAAGTTTGTTAATTTTTTTGCTTTATTTTTGTTTATTTGATCAAATAAAAATATTTTGAACCCTGAAAAAAAAAATTTTTTTTTTTTTTTTTTACTCGGTTGCGCCCTACAGTTGGTATATTTGTAGGTAAGCGCATACTTTTGTTTTGGTATTTTGGTATATTTTACCCTGAGTTGCTTCGGTTTTTTGCTTCGCAATGCCAGAGTCGCAGCTGGACGCAGCCGATCTAAACGGATTCTGATTAAGGAAAGATACACGCAATGTGTAGTCATAGTGTGGTTACCGGCTCTGGGCAGCTTCAGAAGTTATAGACTACTTTAGCCAGAAAAAGGTGAAAATAATGGACACCTGGCAGGTAGCGATTTTCCTGTACAAGCCCACACAAAACTACCCTTTTTTTTAATTTGGATAAGAGTTAATGAATATATCTGTCATTTAAAAAAAAAATCATAACGATTGATTATGTAGTTTTTGTGTAATATTACTTGAAAGTCGACTAATTTACCTATTTTTTGTTGTATGACGCATACACGGAAAACAATTTCGACTTTGAATGCTCATATCTTCCACAAAAAAAATCTGAAAATTTTTTCGGTTACAGATTCGGAATCCTTGGGAAATTCTCTGTCGAATTTGTATAGTTTAAATCGATTTTGCGATTATGAATATTCCTATTTTTGCAACGGCTTTTGTTCGAGAGGCGCTACTGTGCGGCGGTGGTGGCGGTCAAGAGGCCGAGTGCTGTTCAGTTCTCCCCTCCAGCAGGGCAGGTAAAAATTACTTCTTAAAGTCCAGCAGCAGCAGCAGGACTGTCAATCGACCGCAGGCAGGACCTGCCAGTCAAAGTGTTTAATTAATGTCTAAATAATTGACAGCAGCAATCTTTAGCCAGCATTTTCATTAAGGGGAAAACTGGGTGGGGCGCCAGGCTTTCCTCATTTGTATTCTCGGAGATGTCCACTCCGAAGGTTAGGGTCACGCCCACGCTGTTAGTCAAACAATTTCCATCGGGTGACACAATACGTCTTGCTGTCTTTTGATTATATTTCAGTGTTGAAAATATTATTTCAGAACAAAGTTAGCTGAATATAAAAAGATGAATGCGAATACATATATATAAATTTTATTTTTTTAAATATATAAAATTGTGTAAGACTAAGGCGTCACTTGTTTGTTGTCACTATACGAATTTTGGACATTAATAGCAGTTTTATTATTAGCACAGGTTTACATTTTGGCTAATAAAAAAAGACCTTCTTTTGAAGATCAAAGTAATATATAAACAACTTACTAACAAGAAATATAAGCTTTTATTAGAGGGAATGTAGTTAACCTAATTTCTGCCTTTTAAATTCATAATTATGATACAAAAACTACAATTTTAAAGAGTTCTGTAAACTTATATTCAAATAGGCCAAATGGGGCTATAATAAAAATTATTATTTGTTAAATATTAATAATATTTTGCAACATACTATTTAATGAATAAATATGTGTCCCCAGGAATACAATATATATATAAATAAAAATATATAATTATATAGAATATTCTGTAATCATCTTTACACAAATTGTATTCCTAAGGACATATATAAATATTTAAATACATATTGTGGCTAGCTTCCTAATTTGAGATGTTAACCCTATTAAAAATATTTAAAGTAGTTTATAGAAGTGTACTTTAAAAACTAACAACAGACAGGACTCTTATTACAAGGCTCTTACAAATAATATTTTCCACTCGACATCACATGTTCTCTGTTTTAAACGAGGCCAATAATATTTTTTACCTTCCCCTTGAAATACAAAGGAATCCCCTTAAAGCTAATTATTGGCCAAATAAAAAACATAAAAAACTGGACAAAAAAAAAACATCCATTCATCGTGGAGACCCTTCAGCCGTTCTCGTTTTCCCTCGTCCCTCCCTCCATCCTCCTTATCCCTCCGCCGTATCTTTATCTATATCTCTGCCGCTGTCGCCAGTCTCCTTTGTCTGTGCCTGCTCTCTGGCGGCAATGTCAAAGGTCGCTGTGAATGGTGGCACATAATTGCACTTGACAGCAAAGCGACAGTAGCTGCTGCTGCAAAGGCTGCAGTAGCTGCAGCAGTTGTCGACAGTCGCCGAGATAAGGAAAAGTCAAAGCCCAGGGAAAACTGTGAAAGATTGCATAGCGAAATGGATTCAATTGCAGTTTTTCCGCTTGCCGATGGAGCTGCAGCTCAGGGGCTGTCACTGATTAGACTTAGCAAGAGAAGAGCTCCCGGCGCTTTTGATGCTGCGCCACAGATAATTTTCCATCTTTTTCTCTGTTTTTATATCTCTTCCCTGTTTTTTTTTCTGTTGGCTGAATGAAACGTGAGCGGCTGCAGTTAACGAGACTGTGGAACCCTTCTCGATTTTAGGTTGAATGGGAAAATTGGCAGAAAATGATCAAAGATCGCTTGTCATTACTGAGCTAAAAACTGTGGGGTAAAGTCAACCTGATACCCTGCAATTAGGAATACTCTTTTAAGATATCTGTTGACTTTATTGTAGCTTAAAATCAATTTAAATTAACCTCTGATTAAGGCAATTCATGTGTAAAATATTTAAAGTACCCTAATGCTTTACATATGAACAGGAATACCTTACTAGGTATTCTCTTAGACGATCCAAAAGGAAAATACATTCCCAGTAGCTAAGCTAATATTTATAAACTTGAAAAAAATAAGTAACATTCTAAAAAAAAATAATAAGAACTTCTTACTCCCACTATATATCAGGCTATTACATAAAACGGACAATACAAAGGACAAACGGACAAGGCTTTCCTAAATATTTAAATGTATAGATTATACCCCGATTATATGCCCAGTATGCATTATTTTGGACCAAGATGCACAAATAAATGGCTAAACAAAGAACATAAAATTTAAATTAATTAATGTATAATTTCGTAAACACCCATATACCCCTTTTATACCCTCTATCAATAATTTCGGGCCGAGCTGCATTCGATTGTGCTGCTTCATTGGCTTTGTTTCGGTGAGGGCCAAGCCCAGTTGGACAGCAAACAGCTGTCAGCGGAATCGGGAAGTTGGGAGCTTTCTGGGCGAGGGTCGTCGTGTGTTGGTTATTATGGGCCTGGTCTAGAAACCGCTGCTGCTGCCGCTGCAGCGTGCCACGGCAGCTGGCGTTGCAAGTCGCAACTTCCGCCATTGAGCGCTTCGCTAGGCACCCGCAACAATGGCCAACAGAGCCAAAGTTTGCACATTTGCGTGTGCTACCAATTTTGGCCAGGAACAGAAGGAGAGATAGATCGAGGGATGTAGATGCAGATGGATGGCGGAGGAGTGGCAGGGGCGAGAAAGCATTTTCCTGACTCATTGCAACTCGTTTGCAGCAGCTGCGCCAGGTGTAATTGCGAAATGTGAGCCAATTTGCAGCAACAAATTGTGTAATAGATAATAAATGAGCTGAGTGTGGAGTAGAGCGTGTGCTGCATTCATGGCCCAGTGATCGGCAAATGGCGATTAAATGAGTCATCAATAAGCGCTTGCCAGCGAGCGTGCGACACCCTAGATAAACCAAAGTCCGGGCCAAGTAATGGCCACTTAATCCTTGACGACCAGCATTAATGTGGCACTTGACACACATTAAACGCGGCCATATCGGGAATTACGGCCCAAAGCAAACGCATGGGGCAGCCACCCACTGAAATCCAAGTAAGTCTGCCGGCTAAGAGGGGAATAACCTGGCAGAAGAATGAGGTAAGACAGAGGAGAGAATCAGCACCAGAATCAGAAAAATCGATTAGCCTGGTCAGGCAATCAGCCAGAAATGAGCGGAGTGAATCTGTAATAATCGAACCGAATTGAAAGAGGAATCGGAACCGAAAACAAAGTGAGTTTGCTGCGAATTCAAATGAATCCCCAAAGTCAATCGAAGCCACCAAATGGAAACCATTTCCGCTCTCACACACACAGACAGAGCTATCCTTTTGGGGGGAGCCCGGGAAATGGGGAAAATCGGGGCCGGAATCAAGCCATAAAAGCATTTAGCCGATAATTTGCAATGAATATGATAACCCCAAGCATCCATTTGTGCGGTGCGTGCAAGGGGAAATGCCGGGAAAATTCCATTTGCCGCCGACTTTATTACTTTTGCTTCACGCAACGCACTTTTAAGTAACTGGAAATATTGAAAATGTTATTATTGGATTGGAGCCGCAAATCGATGCAGCGCAAGAGAGTAGACCGCGGCGATAACATTAAATATTTATTGTACTTTATACCGCCGCCATGCACAAAATCCAATATCGAGGGAGTGGCGGCTTGTTTGTTTGCATTACGCCTCCGATGTTGTTTTTGCAGCCGCCAAATGCATTTTGCCACCACAATTTTAATCAAAACAGAAGCATGATGATGCGATGATGATGCCAGCGGAGCCGTGTCATGTCCCGCAGATGAGCAGCGAATGCTGCAAAGTGCCCGGCCATAAAGCCCGGCCAGCGGCGAGGCGTGATAATTATTCCCATGTAAACCAGACGATTCGGTAAAGCAAAAAAATTAGCAGACGGGTGTTCTGGAGGAGAATGGGGAGGATCCGTGGCGCAATGCCAATGCTGAGAATCTATCTACAGCTAATGTTTATCAAGAAATTAACGAGCAAATTGAACTTTAAGCGAAAGGTTAAGCAAACACTAGAGCGGAACAGGAAAAATTAAAAGGAAATCTTTATGGATTTTTCGGAAAATTGTATAACATTTTGAACTTTAAATATGAGGCAACCACAAGTGATAGGACCAACATTAATTTAAACAAAAAATCCTATAAATAATTTTAAACGAAAAAAACAATATTCCCACTAAAATAAGATAAAGAAAATATTACTTAAAAATATATAAAAGAAACATTCCCTTTCAACATTCTACCTCACATAGTCCCTCTTATGAACTCATTTCCAAATAATCACAAAAGACTTCTACTTTTTCCGCCTCCACCGTATGATAACCCCTCGTAAACTCACATAAAACCTCAAGTTCATGGCAGAAAGGACTCTTGAGTTTTATTTGCATTTTATGACTCATTTTTCACGCCTTCGTCGAGTGGGCCTGCTGGTGTCAGTTGCGGCTGATAAAAGACAGGACCAGGGCCAGGCCGAAAAGGAACCAGAAGCCCAAGTTAAATTGCAGGACGCATAATCCTTTTCGGGCTGCGTCCCTTTTCCAGCCGTCCCACCGCCGCCGGCATTGTCGTCGTTGCCAATAATTTATATATAGCAAAATGCCTTTGAAATGCTACGGCCTCAAACGGAAATGCCAGATAATTGAAATTGATATATGACGGGACCGTGGCCGGAGTTGTCCTCTTGCCGTACTTCTAAAAACAAAACGAGGTCTGCCCCCGAAGATAAACAAAACAAGAACAAGAGCAGCGGGAGGGACTGGGCAGGGCTGGGCGAATATATTGCGTATACGCCGCATGAACAGCATTCATAATTTTGCGTACACTCGAGCACCCACACACACTCGAGTTGGAAAATGGGTAAACACAACACAACAGAGACGGAGGAAAATCCAAGGCACTCACACACACATGCGTAGCACGTGGACCACAGGCATGTGGCCGTCGTCTCCGTTTTATTTGTTTTTTAATATTTTTATGTGCCCCGCAGTCGCTGCTCTGCCTTCGAATTATTTTTTCTGCTCGATATTCTTTCGGTTTTTGTGGAAAATTGGAACACATGCGCTTCACCTTCGCCTTAATTAATATTATTTTGTAAATAATAATTAATTTTACCTCGAGCGTAGAAACTGTGCGAGCCAAAAATAAATAATTTCGCATAGAAAATCGCCAAGATGAGAATAATTTCATAAATTATGACCAACCTGCGGGTGGGGAAGCTACAAAAAATACTATGAAAAGGTAATTAACATGAATTCTGTATGGACCGGAAATTGGTTTTTGGAATGCAAATCGAAAGAGAGTCTCCCTTCTTTTAACTTTATTCATTTATAAGGGAAATGTCAATTGCCTCCTCCCCACTGATAAATAAACTTTGGCCAAACAACAGCCAGTAATCAACCTTAACCCGGTGGATCCCGCCACTTGACTCAAATAATTGATGAACCAGAGGGCCATAAATTCCCCATACGCCAGTCGGAAGTTGTTAGGCCCAAATAAATCGACTTGAATCGGATGCAATCGCATAAATATTTGATAGAGCAGTATCCTGAATAGCAAAAAGCTAAATCACGGGCCAAAGACCAAAGGCGGCGTTAAGCATACGCAGTGTTGCCAGGGGCCCAAGAAAATATAGGGAAAGCGTAACAAAAATACACGAAACCGGCAAATAAAAGTGCGAAGAAAACAGTCTGCGGCGCCAGGCGCTGTGCGTGAGCAAGTAATTTATACACCTTTTGAAAGATTTATGCGTCCGAGGGCTTAAGGCCAGGCAATTCGCGAAATCAAAGCGTGAAATTCAATTAATCTAAGCAGCAAAGTCCGCCAGGGGATCACTCCGGCCGTGTGTATCATTGCGGCTTCAGGACACTCTCGACCTGGCTCTCCTGGTGATTCATAACTCCCATAATTCCTCCACACACTGGACACTCTGACAGATGAATCAGATGAAGTTTCGGCGCTGACACAGCACAAAAATACGAGCAAACTGCACTGCGACTGTGGGCCGGGCCCTGGGCTGTTCATCTTATTTGGGTTAGCCATCGAGGCGCATATAGTATATATGGCACAACGGTAACGGAACGAGTATTCACCGTTTGGCCAAAAGCGAGACCCGGCCAGCGAAAAGCCAAAACAAACAAATAAACAAACAAACGACGACAACGAAGTTGCAGCTGAGGCAAAAGCACAAACAAAGCGAAAACTGCAAAAGCATAACAAAGTGCAAAACTTTTTTGCACGCTTTGTTTTGCTTATGGAAAAATGCAAATAATACCAAAGTTGATGTTTCGAGGGGGTGGGCGAGGAAACTTGGAGCACGTGCATGTACAACTAAGCAAAAAACTTCAACTACACTTTAAAAATAAGATATTTTGACGCTTAATATTGTTCTTAAAGATATATTGGATTATGAAAATTTTTTAAGGTTAAAAAAATGCTTCACAATTAATCACTCATTAGTCATTATTATAATTTATTATTATCAAAATGGAAAATATTGAAAAGGGAAAATATTATTTAAAAAAAAAAATCTTTACAATTCTTTGAAAAAATATAAATATATAGTTAAATGCTCATGACAGGAAGTGATTTCAATTTCAACTTAAAAAACCGTTCCACTATTTTAAATCAAGAATGAAAATTATGGGAAGAGAAAATAATTTTATATAATTTATAATTTTGTTAAACTAAGAAATCGTTGCAGTTCTTTGACACAAAAATAACTTAAATTTAAATTTAAAAAACCTTACCATTATTTAAATTCCATTAAGAATTATTATTTTGTATATAGGATACACTTTGAAAATAAATTTAGGTTAGGCTTAGCACTACAAAATATGTTCCTGGGGGCTGGAATTCGTGCAGTTCAGATTGAGTAGACATTTAAACTTTATATGTAGAGGATGGAATTAAATATGAATTAAATAAAAAAATAACATATAAATTTATTAAGTTATTAATAAGAAATTTTCCAGTGAGCTCGAGTCTGAATAAATATCAAATAATAAATAATAAAATATCTTTGAAATATTTAAATTAAAAAGGTTAAGCTTGCATACTAGGAACATATCTTTCATATACGAGTAATTTAATAACCAAAATTAAACAAGAGATTTTAACCACTTTGCCTCTGATATAGATATAGATTCTTAAAATATACAATCTAAATCTAAATAAATTCAAGTCCAAAATCACCATTAGAAGACCAGCAAAAATTTATGTTCAGTGTACATCTCCAACGGTTGTCAATGGCAAAATGTTTGCTGTCGCTGTTGCCTTCTCCTCTGCTCCCTCGGCAATTCGACATAGAAAATTGACTGGATTTAATTGCTATTGCAACTGCAAGAGCCAATTGCAAATAGCAGCTCCAAGTGCAATGCCTTGCTGCTCTGGAAAATTATGCAAAATACTATGGGGTCTCTGCGACAGCGATAGCGAGACATTGTTGCTTCGGATACGTGAGAATGATGCGACTAATGTCCAAATGATTTGCATACAAAGTTGGCCAACCAAGGGGCAAAGTCAATGCCCAGGCAGAAACAGTCATGAACTTCACTTGGGTGAGTTTTCCCTCTGTGATTTTCCCGGTATAAACCAAACCCTTTCGCTGCCGCCCAGGCAACTCATCAATCTTGCAGGCAAAATTAATTGAAATTTTGGTCAACCGCATGTAACTGATCGAATCAAAATCAAGGGAACATGGCTAAAGCATGGCACGCAAACAATTTCCACACATTGAGCAAAAATAATAAACAAAGGCAGAAAGCAAAACACACTGGAAGCAAACAAACACACAGAGCCCGGAAAAAAGAACCTCACAAAACTAAACAAATGCTCCAAATGCGATGCTGAATAATTGAACACGATACACGTACAATCGTACCGAAATGGAAATTTTGTTTACAATTTGATCGCCTCCCCCCTCATTCATATGTGTATGTTTTTATATAAATGTATATAAAACAACAACCGGCCCAGCAGTAATTGTGACAGTTGACTAACTCCTTTGCCTGCCCGCCGGTTAGCGTTGAAAACTCTCTTTATTCGCCGCTTCCGTCAACCGCAGCGGCAGAAAATATAAAACAAAAATAAAACCAAACAAAAATAAAAAACGAATTAAAAACCACCCCAGAGAGTTGCAAGACTGGTTGGCTATCAGCGGCAAATATGGCAAGCATAAATAATTGCATTTACAAAATGTTTAGAACAGTTTATGCGCTCAACTGCCACGAAAATAAAATCGGAAATACAAGAGGGACAGTGGTTAAGGTTAATTTGAGCGAAAACTCGGATTACTATTTATTTCAGGAATTCATGAAATGTTTGAATAAGTATCTTTTCGATGACTAATACTGCGGAGATGCCTGCTTACACAGTGATTATTGCCAAAGGAATGTAAACAAATTAACAGCAAAAATATTCCAGACGCAATAGGAATGTAAAGCATGTGAATATTTATCTTCTTTGATATTTTGAATTAAATTAAAATTTGGTAGGAACAAATCAGTTATTTTCATAATTAAATTCAACAACATTTTAAATAAACTGGTGTTCAACTCCAATAAAACTTAGTTAAACCAACTTATTTTCATCACTTAATTCTGATAAAACAAGCTACACTAGTATGTTTTCAGGAAAACTGGTTGACTTATTAAAATTAATGAAAAGTTTAAAAAATAATTTTGAATTAAAATATCACGTTGTTAATTAATTTAATAACAGACTTTTAAAATTCATTCTAAAGCTCCTTAACTAAAAATGCGCAACTCTAACATTTTCTTAAAAGAACCCATAAAAAAGCAAGCAGAAAACACTTGTTAATATTTATTTTAAAACTAAATCACTTTGCTTAAATCTTCCTAAAAAGAATATCACTAATTGTAGAATAAATATCTGAGTGAAGATAAAGACCTCCGAAGATCAATCCAACGAAATGTTTTATGGCGAATTTATTGGAACATAAAAAGGCAATTAAATCCCCCAAGGAATGCTCTCAAGATGCCCGCGCAGATAGCAGCTTATGCCACTCCTCCCCTTTGGGATTTGGAAAAATAAAATAATAGGTGGAGACAGACTCCCCAACTCACCTTGGCCTGGAAGGTGATGCCGTGGAAGAAGGCCTGCTCGGCGTGCAGCGGCACTCGGAGATCCTGGTCATCCTGCACCAGGTCGTACGGCGTCGAGGGCATTCTCAGATAGTTCAATAGCACCGATTCGGACCACTTGTAGTATCATGAGATGGTTTTCATCTTCCGCGTGCTACGCTTGTGCAGCTGATGGCGCAATTGCCATAAGACGCCACTCGGCCGACTTGGCTTTGGCAGCGGACTCTGGCCGGGGGGAGGGTTCTGCGTTGGCTGGTTCTGCTGCTGCTGCTGGACGCCTCCGAGTTGGCTCATGCAAATTGCTGTGCGGCGGCGAGCGCGCGCTTTGATTGATTTGCTATTTTGTTGGCCAAAACCCTCGCTGCCACGCTGCCTCGCTGCCTGAGCTCTCTCCTAATCCCAATTTATGAGCTTTTGCGGTTGCCGATGCTGGCAAATTGAATTGCGTCAGTTGGCCAACGATTCTTTTACGTTTTATTACGAAATCTGGCCATTCACTGGCAATTCGCGCTGCGGTGTATCTGCAAGTACACGGGGAGAGAGAAAGGTAGTTAAATTATGATTAAATTGGATGCTTATTTATGCCATTTACTTGTGATCCTAGACTTGTAATTCTAATTTAATTTTAATAAGGTTAACACTACTAGATCTGGAAGAAGTATCCCTAAACTTCACTTAAAAATTGAATTTAAAATATACAAACTCTTTTCATTCTAAATTCAGAAAATGAATCTGTGCAACTATGGTTTCTCCTATTATTTAACACTGAAAATATATTGCTTACAATACCAATCTTCGATTGAATAACTTAACAAGTAATTTATGATCAATTTTAGCTTTTCTTGCTGTGTAGCAAAAATATCAAATCATCAGAGATGGAAAATCAGAAAATACAGAAAAGTAGAAAGGCATTAGCTCCGGCTTCGACGGTCGTTCTGTAATCAAACGTCGCCTAATCGCAGCGCCTCCAACCATCGATCTGTCTATTAAAGTGAGTCATTAGGTAGATGGTTTTGAGTCAGCACCGCGGTGTTCACTGGAAATCGGCGTGCTAATCACGGCTTTGGTTACTCACAGAGCTAGACATAGCTCGTGGTGCTGCGATGACACCTCTGCCAATCGAACTTTGAATTGGTTTTTTATTCGCATTCGCGGATTCGAGCCCACCTACACACGCACGTGTCGTGTTGTTCGCGTTTTGAATTCGTAATTTGATTTTCTGTTTCGGAAGTGTCTGCACTTTAATTGAACTCGATTCGAGTTATATTTCGGTAAATGAAATTGAGTATTGTTTATTGTCATTTATGGTTGTTTATCTATTAATTATTGTTCCTATAAAGTTTATTTGGATTTTAAAACTTTTGGTCAGAAAAGAGAGGTTTATTTAAGCCTATTTTTAAAGCTGTCTTTCTATCTTTATAATTAATTTATTCTTGAGGACCTAAGTCCCTTAGCATATCTCCCCTATTATGATTATAATACAACTTAAAAGGTAAATTAATCTATACACTGTTGATTTGAAATTCTTATCGTTATTGAAATTGAATTCAGTTTATTTTCCCATGCTCTGGTTAAGAGCGGCTTAACAAGTTGCTAAATCCGTATACCAGAGTTTTGAACTTAACGTCAACAGCTGTTTAGCTGTCGCCGTCTCTCTCGCTTCTTATCTGCCTGTCTCTATCGCTCGCCTGGCTCTTTGTGTTGTCTTTGTCTTGTCTCTGGTCTCTTAAAGCCTCTGCCTGCCTGTGGAGCCTCTGCCTCCGAGTTGGAGTCAGTTGAGAGCCGGGCCAGAGGGTCATGGACGTTTACGCGTGTAAATGACAAGGCAGTCAAAGTGCAGCACCCAAAAACAACAACAAAAAATGGAGATGAGAAAGGAAAGCAAAGATTTAGATACCGATTTTGGTATACTCTTTCTGGAAGCAATTTAACTATATGTTAACTATAGCTAGTCCTTGTGGAAGACTAGGAGAAGAGAGTTTTGAAGGATCCTCTTCAGATAGTCTCCCCTACTCCTCAGTAATATTATAATACCCTCTTAAAGGGTATTAAAGCTGCTACAACAACATCAGCTACAGAGGCACCAGCCGGCAGAGATGACTTTAGTTGTTGGCCCGTTTGTTTATCTGCCTCCTTTTCGGCCTTTCGCGAAGTCTCGAATTGCTTGGCACTGTCTCCAGTGAATAAATATGCTGAGCCAACTTTTTAAAAGCCCTCTCTTTCGCTCCCACCTCGTGCCCTCTCTTTCTGCCGCCTCTTTGTCTCACATTAAGTTATCAATTTGGGTGTCGATTGAGTTCAAATTGCCAGCAGCTGATACAGCTGATACCTCCGCATAACGTGGAACTTTGAATCGCCATCGGAATGGCGCTCGGGCATCGGCATCGGCATCGGAATCGAAATCCAAATGGAGGGCATTGGGTTGAGGTTGGACAGCGGCAGTTGACACTTTTCGGGGAGCGACATAAATCAGCTTGGTTTTGAGGTCAGCCTGCTGCATTCAGACGGGGATTAGGGAAGGTCCCGAGCTTGACCCCAGGAGTTTAACCTAATGGCTGCGCCACTGTTTGGAAATTGTTTGGGCTTAGTTTTGCTTTGGATGTGGGGAATGACTTGTCGAAGAATTTATTGGAAATTTTTGTTGACAAAAATATTGATGAGATTTTTTCATTCACACAGAAATCTTAGGAACTTTAAGGTAGCTTACCATGAACAAAGAACAAGAATTGCTGGACCGTTCTACCGTAGAAGTACTCCATATAATAGCTGCTATCTGAAGCATTTCCTCTAATATTTATCCAGAATTACGCCTCCACATTTCCCACTTAAATGCTAGTTCCAAATTTCCTAGCTCTACAGTTTTTCCTTAGAAAAGTTCTAGCCTCATTTAAGTTTTCTTGAGTTGTTTGGCCCTTCGCCTTGCTCTATATAATTCCTTGTAACTCGACCAGAGTTCAATGTTCTTTCGCCCACAAAACACAACATTCATATATCACGATGTTAGCCAAAGAGCTACCTTAGCCCGACGCCATTTTGTGGCCGCACACACAGCACATCACTCTGCACACACCACACACTCCTATGGACAATAAGGTTCAAGTACCTCAAGAAAAGCAGCCTGCACATGCGTTGTACTAGACAAAAAAAGAAAACCCAACCATTGGGAGGAGAGAAAGGGGCACAGACAGGGACAGCACTTAACACCCACCCCCGAGTGCCACTCCCCCTCCGCCCAGCAAAAGGTTTGCTAGTTCCAAGTTGCAACTACAAAAGCCCGTAGCTGCATGCTACGCACGTCTCTTCTCGATTCTGCTGTCTTCTGGTCTACGGGCAACTATCGGTTTCGCATTGTTCGGTGCCTCGTGCTTCTTCAGGGTGCACTGGGGGAAATGTTCCATATTTTACGAATTAATATGACCTTTAAATCTTAAAAACGTATAAGTGCATTTTTTTAGAAAAATACATAAAATTAACATAGAATTGAAGCAGAATATTTTACTAGACAAAAATTTTCATCAAAAGAAACTCATGGAATGCTGCACCTTGATATGTACCCTAAAAAGTCTAATAAAACCCACCTAGGTCCATGGATTTCAAAGTTAAATATGCTATCAAACAATAACAAAATGTAATAATGACTTACTAAGCCCTTACAAATATTTATCAACAATTTCTCTATACAATTTTTCAAAGTGTAAGCTCTATCCAGTTCGTTTTGTTCTTGCGCCCGCGCCTGATAGCAGCCACTGCAACTGCGCCGTCGCAGCCGGGGCAAAAACTACTACTACTCGAACATACATATATATAATGTATATATATAAAGTGGAATCGGCTGCAAGTGAATGACTTGGCGTCGTGCTTCTTGGAAAAGAAGCATTGGAGACGAGAGCAAACCGGTTTGGCGATGGCAACCAACACGCTCACTTCCTTTCCGGTTCTTGCATACTGAAAGATACACAGATACATGCACTGGGCGGGTGCAAGCGAGATGGCCGCAAAAAAAAAATAAAATATACTTATATATGAAAATCGAAAAAAAACAAAAGCGCAACGGCTGCAGTCAGCTGCAATTTGTGGCTCGTATCTCTGGTGGCTTTTCCACTCCAAGTATCAAGTTTTGTGCTCGAACTTGCAATTACGTAGCCAGCGAATGGAGCGAATCGCTTGCCAGCTTTTGTCATGCCCGAAACTAAAGATATTTACTGCGCAGGCGCAGCAGCAGCAGCAGCCGCAGCACCGCAGCCTCCACATCGCTTGCAGTGGCAGTTGCAGTTGCAATTTCTGCACTTGCCGCTGGCAGTTATGCAAGAAAAAACGAAACTGGTCGCGGGCTGATTGGTATTTTGAGTATTTTTCCCAAAAAAATATAACTGCGCACTTTTTCCAAAAAAATAAAAACACAGAGACGCGGGAAAAGTTGAAAGGAAAATTGCCAAGATGCCGGGTTCCCCTGTATTTTCTTTATAAACAGATATACAAAGGCAATTAAACAGATACGCATGCACAGCAAGAAATAAAAGATCGTAAAACGTATATCGTTTTTTAATGAATGTCAATTAATTCTTGATCTTAGAGAGGTTTTTAAGGTAGGAAATAAAAACAAAACATTTACTAACAACCTAGACGAAAACATTTAGGCAGATCCTTTAGATTTCAGTCTTGATAATCTTCGCCTATTTTAGTTTCCTAAAATACTATCAACACCTTTATTTTTTAAATCAAATATCATTTTGTTGCCGTGTAGCAGCTGCGTTGTCTCCTTTGGCCAAGACCCCGCCCCGCCGCCAAATGTCCGGTTGCTCAGAGGCATCAATCTTGTTTTCGATTTCACAGAAACTAACTGACAAAAGGCAACTTGCTTCGCCTTAGAAGAGAGGCGGCAGCGGATCCCGATGGGGCGATCTGGCGATCCTCCATCGTTAGCCATGGGTTGGCGATGGGTTCTCGGTTCTGGATCTGGTTCTCTGTGTCTCGCCATTGTCGTTTGGTATACGTATGTATATATTTATGAGGCAGACAGCCCCAGACATGGCTATATGGCGACGGGCGGAGGGGAGGCGGCGATGCAAAACTTTTTGCCTGTGTATATATGTATCTACAAGATACATTTTGAGCGAGGCGAATATGTGTGTTTGTTGAGCTCCTATAAATAGCAGCGGGCGGCCACTCAGCCTGTGTCTGCTCTACGCTCTACCCCTTACCCCATATCTCACCCCCTGCCCCTATGGAACGCACCTCAAAAAAAAAAAAAAAATACAACGAAAAACGAGATACATTTTGGCCTAAACCAAACACACAAACATAAATCTGTTGAGCAAAACAACGATTGCCAAATCCTACTACATGCTGTATAGCATTGATTTTTACTTTTTTCGGGAAATTTTCACAAACATTCTTCGGTGTTTGTTGCCTTTTAACGCGGCCAACTCATTGGGGATCATTAGCAAAGCTTTTTGAGCCAAAAGATGGCCAAAATAAGGCCCTAGAGGGTAGGCCAACCTTGAAGTGTGAGAGGAGCATTAAATTATCAATTTTTCAGAGAGTTCTGCATGTATGAAGTGACCTCTGGCAAGTTTTGCATACATTTTTCATGCCAAATCATTGAATATTCCTTAGGGATTTCTCAGAGATGAATTAAATTGTAGTTAATATTTTATTTTGTCTTGGTTTAAATCCTTTTAATTGATAGTTTCCTTAAATCCTGTGGCCTTAGAATATTCTAAATATAATTCCAATAACCTTTAAGCGTTCTTAAAAGTCATTGAAGATCATTAGTTAGGCTCTGCAAGCCAATAAGACACCTTAAATACAGCTCTGAGTCCAAACTAACCTTGAAGTTGGCTACCAAGCACCGCGGATACGTATATGAACTTTTCCCCAGACTTTTCTGTTCTGGCATATTAAAGTAAAGATATTAATGATCAAACTAAAGCGAAGCGGAGGGCGAAACAGAGAGAATCGAAATGTTGGTGGTGGTTGGTCAGTTATCAGCAATTTTGTCATTGCCCTGAAATTTATCGTTTATTATGCGTCTGTCTCGCCCCATTCCGTGTGTATCTTGCAGATGCATTTCACCGCGGAATGTGGATGGATGCAGACGGGATTCAGTCTGTGCTCGCTGCCGAATTCTATATATTCTTAGCTTGTTCTTTTTGTTGTGCAATAAATTATAAAAATAATAAACACAACTGACGGTCGGTCTCTGGCGTGTATTATTTTCTTTTTTTTTTGTTTGGTTGCCTCTCATTTTGGCACACATTCAAGAATAAAGCGACTAATATCTGGGCAAGATCCGCGATGCAACCCAAATGTATCTAGAACGCGTCGCGTAATCGGTTTTTTAGCTGCGATCTGCAAGTTTTTTCCACACATTTTCTTTTAGTTTTCTTTTGCGGCATCAGCACTTGCGTGATTATTACGAAATGATGCGAAACTTTCCGTTTCTATGCCTCGGAGCAGTGTGGGTGGCTCGAATAGTTCTCGAATGTCATCTTGCGAGGGGACGGGGACTCACCTGCTGCTGCCTTTATGCCCCCCTTCGCCTCGGGTATATAGTTTCACAGTTATCACACGCACACACACCACACCTACGGCTGTCTCCGGTCTCTCTTTGGTTCTTTTTTTCCCGGCCTGTTTTTTTTTTTTTTTTTTTTTCAACTTGGCTTGGTCCGGAGGTGATTTCAAAAATTAACTGCCAATTCTCGGAAGACGACGCTTTTCTACCTATCCAAACGCTCTCAGCTGAATGTTAATAAACACAGCGGTGTTGGATTTGGTAAGCGACTTGGCGCCGACTTGTTGCTGTGTTCGTCTACAACGGATGGTTTTTTCCTCCAACTCCGTTGGGTATGAATATTAAATAACTTATTCTCTTCTCTTTTGCGAGTTCTGCTTTAAGCCTGCTGTTATTTGCAAAATCCCGTAAATTACGACTAACGATGTTTCTTTCGGCACTTTCGCACCGAAGAGAAAACGGAAACGCTTAGATTACGATCGCAAAGAACTTCACTTTCGTCACGAACATAAAAACCCAACGCCAGTGCAGAATTTATTGGGAATGCCGTAAAACCCGTTCTCGAGAATGCAGCGCACGACGTAAACGAATTAATAAATGTGAGCAATCAGCATAGGTTTACCTTATGTGGCGCAGCTTACTTTAGCTATGTTTCTATTGTGTTTTTATTCATGTAAATTAACTTATTAAATTTGAGCTTTCGACCGAACACCGACGAGTAGCGTGAAACCGTTAGTGCGAAAGGAGGAAGCAACCGGTATGCAGAATTTTCGTTTTTCGGAAGCGACGCCAAAACGCGGGTGCGTATACGTGATTACGTATACGTAATGCGTCTGACCACAAAGAACGCCGAACAACAACTGAAAAGTTCACATCGTTCGCTTGGCTTCGAGTAGCCGAATACAGGGTGCCCAAAACCAGTTTGCTTGCTCTCTTACAGAGCTCTCTTACTCTAGCTTGTTGGCCACTCGGCTCGCTTGCTCTCTGTGGAAACGAAAAGCGAAAGCCGCCGGCCAATCAGAGCGCAGCAACTACACGTGCTCGACGCTTTAGTTGCCCTTGCTTAGGAAAAGGGGGCTAGCGGGGCATGGGGCTGGTTGGTTCTCTGTTTTGGTTTTTGGTCTGCCACTCTCTCTCTCTCTTCAAGACGCCTCACAAGGCTTTCGGCCAAGAGCCACAGGGTAAACATGGTTAAACATTGTCAAACATCGGTTTTGTATTCCTAAATCATCTTCTAAGTTCATTTTGAAAAGTAAAACGTGTTTAATAAAAGTACCTTTAGATCTTACAAGTTTTTATTGGTCAACTAAATTTGAGTTACAACCTTTTTAGGGTCTAGACTCTAGAGGGTTCAAGATCTTATCTAGGTTTAGTCGAGAAACATTTAAAACAGGTTTGAGGCACAAAGACAAAAATGTAATTACAAGAAACTATAATTTATTTGAATTCTTTTTTATTAATATAATATAATTTACTTGGTTAGTTTTTAGAATTACTAATATTTTATTCAATAGTACTTAAGCTGAAACATGTCATAATATACATTTATTATAATTTTAAAAACCTTTAAGGAGACACTTTCTGTAAAGTAGAAACCAGATAAGGCTGGAAAAATGAAAATTATATAAAGCAATGCCTAAATTACTATAAATTTATAACAAAGTGTTTAAGACCTTATATGAACACTAGTTTCTAATATAATATCCATGAGAAATGGACACTTTTAGCGTAATAAGCTTCAGCAATTCACCTAAAACAACTTAATTCTTCACAAACCCAGGGTAAGAGTTATTCGTTTAACTAAATACTTAAAATTCCTCTAGTCAATGAACCCCCTAGGAATGCATATATAACTATAGACTTCCAACTTCTTCTAGGATACAACTCTCTAACAACGCTCCTGATAAATTGGCATTCTTAAGGTAGACACATCTCTTAGCCATCCGCCGCAGACCCTATAAATTGTCCCGAATCAAGGTTGACAACTAAATTCTTAACATTCCAAGAGTAACCATATATACCCACATGTATAGGCTGGTTTTGTGACAAACCTGAGCCTGTCTCTGTGCTCCAGTGACAACTCTGTTCGCATATCAGCGAATATTCACGCATAATTCGTCCTTCTTCGGCGGAGTCCTGTGTATACGTACCTCTGTGTGTGTGGGAGGATATGCTGAAATTGTATTCATGGGAAATATGCAAAAGCATGAAGCCGCAATCATGTGAAGGTCAGAGGCTGGGTACCGCAAAAAGGATGACAAACAAGCGCAAACTCGAAAAGGATGCGGCCGCCGGCCTGGTTGTTGCCAGTTCCAGTTGCCAGTTCTCCAGGCAAACGACACGGAACGCAGACAAATGAGCGCAGGATACTCCGCATTAGAGGGATTGCGGGAAAGCGGTCAAGGATCCTTACACGACTTGCACATTTGGCAGAGACAGAGGCAGGAGGAAAATGCATTCGAACTGGGCAAATATTTGCAGTATTTTAATTACATTTTTGTCGAAACTTTGCCGGAATAGAGATTGGAAATTAAAAGGCGGCGAAGGGAGCAAGTTCAAATGGCTGTCCCCGTTTTAGTTGGCCACTTTTTTAATTAAAAAAGCGAACAACTGAACAACTGAAAGTGGCTCCCGCAAAATGGCAAAATGGCGTACAATTTCACAGCTTAACATGGCAAACTTTTTTGTAGGACGAAGGCAGCCGCTGCTGCCACTGACAAACTTTAAATACTCCCGAGATACTATATACGTCTGGGCCTTTAAAGCCCCCCATTTCAAAAGGCGTTCAATCATGGCAAGTTCTCCCCTTTGGCCTGTGTCAATTTTCACTTAACACATTGTCGAAAGAAATCTTAAGCAACCCTACTTAGGCGCAGAAGGCCCATCAGCAGGGGATACAAGCATATGGATTCGGCTTCAGGTTTTCAAGTGCCCCAGGAAACTTTTCCTTTTTGCCAAACTTTTCAAGGATGCTCCACCGGTGCGGATGTGGATGTGGCTGAGCCACTGAGTCAACAGCTTTAAAGCCGAATCAATTAATAACTTTTCCCACACGCACATGCTTTTCCGTTGCTTTCCCAGCAGCGCCTAAAAGCGCGCTCATTATTTTTTGCATAAATTATATTACGAAAAAGCGATGCCGAAAACTCATTTGACATAAAAATTTACTGCACATGTTCTGGGCTGTGGATGAACTTGATAAGCTCGCAGGATAAAACCAATAAATTTATTGTCGCAAAGTCGCCGGAGGAGGAGGAGAGGCAGGGGGAGCAGGAGCAGCAGGATTGTCAGGACTCTGGCTCTGGCAGCTGCTCGTCGTTGGGCTCGTCCTTTGTGTTAACGCTTCGTTAAATCTGCGTTAATTTATGTGGGCGTGGCTGGCATTTTGCCTCTAGGCCAAAAGGAGCCAAATGACTTTGATAAACCAAATTGTCTGGGCCCGGGAAAAGATGTAGGCCAGGAAAACCCTCCCTCTAAGCCCGGTGAAATCAATCAGCAAAGCAAATAAATACAATTAATGTTACATTACGCATACGCCATGTTGCTCGGTCCCTACGTCTTGAGGGAAATTATGCCTAGACAGAGTTTTCTGCAATTTTATGCATGTGAACGAGCAGGAGAAGGAGAACCCCCGTCTCGACTTTATGCAAAAACACGAGCTTACTCCCGGAAAGCTGGGGCAGGGAAAAGAAACATGAAAAAAGAAAAATCAAATATGCACTCGCGTGAAAATTAATGCGACACGGTCTTCAAGCAACTCGCAGTCGGCATCCTTTCAGCGCAGCTCCTTTTCCTGCACATTTAACATGTTTAATTGAAGGAGAAATGCCGGCAAAATGGAAGTGCAAACCTAGAACATTTTCAACTCGAGAGTGGAAGTGGGAAAAACTTGTTGAAAAGTTGATGAGCAGCTGGGGAAATGGTTTATGTGAAGTTAAAACAATACATAATTCATTCGAGAGCAATTAGTACCTCTCATCACAGGTATAGGTTGAATATCAATCAATAAAGGCAATATATTTTGATTTCAAATATTTGGCAAAACCAAAACAGGAGATAGAATCAACTGCAAACAGGCTTAATGGAGCCGAGAGGATGTGTTTGTGTAACGAAAATAAAAACATTGAAAGCAATTTGCTACTGCAATTAGAATATATATTTGGCAACCTTCAACCGGAGATGGAAATAACGAGAGGTTCACTCACCCGTTCGGGCAATTAATACATATTTCCCTCAAGCTTTTCCAGCTTAAAATGGCTCCTCCTGTAAGCCGTAAAACTGAATGCTAATGACGCCCATTTTTTAATGCCCTGCAATCCGTAGGCCATTAGCCAGCCCTCAAATCATTTATAACCTCCGCTAATTAGCGTTTATTTGAAAGATAATGATGGCGCAGGCTTTTCCTTGAATTTTCCATTATTCCATCGGGACATGTGGCCGCTACTAGTTCCGGTTTTACTTCTGACCAACGAGACCAGCAGCTGGTTGGAAACAATCCTGGCCAGCATCTACAGGGACAAGCCTTACGATACTATATATCTGCTGAGGCATAGTCATAACCTTCGGAATGATATATCGGAATTGGAAAGTGCTTCGCTGCCTATCTTAAACTTCAATGAGCAGATGGACTTTCCCCTGAGAAGCAGTTACAACCAGGAAATGCTGGCCTTGATTTGGCAAACAGGAAACCCAAAGTTTGACTCTGATTTGTGGCAATCTCTCGACAGGAATCTGCTGAATATGAGGAAGGTCAGGTTGCTGCTCTGCCGGAGATGGGAAGAGAAGCCAACGGATGAGCTAGCCCACACAGCAGAGAACCTTAAATTCCTGGACGTGGGAGTAATCGCACAGGGAAATAGGATACGTCGTTTACAGCCCTATGCGTCACATCGTTGGTTGGAGGTTAATCCAAGCAAAGATCCCATTTTCATACCAATTCGGAATTACTACGGAAGATACATAATGACCATTCCCGATCAGTTTTCACCCCGCTCCATAGTCTATAGAAATCCGGAGACTGGAAAACTACAGATGACAGGGTATGTCTACAAGCTAATCCTGGAGTTCACCCGAATATATAACTTCACCTTCCTTTGGGCGAAGGACATTGTGCCAGGTGAGCGGCTGAACCTCTTCGTGCTCCGGAATATGACCATCAATGGCACTATTGACCTGCCTATTAGTCTGTGCGGCTTCGAGATGCCCACTAAGTCGGCGGTTTTCTCGGACATTTACGACTTGGGGCTCTGGTTCGTGTTGGTGCCATGTGCTCAGGAGATAAGCACTGCCGATGTGTATGTGGTCATGGTCAGTGGAGAGTTCCTGTTGGTCCTGCTGATTTTCTACTACATCTTTACGTTGATGGACACCTGCCTTGAAGCTCTGCTTCTCCGGAAACGAGTGGACTGGTCCAATCTTTTGCTGAACGAACGCATGATATCGGGAATTATAGGGCAGTCCGTCAATATGAGAGCCAGGAATACCCTAAGCTCGAAGGTAACGAATGCCAGTCTGTTTCTGCTGGGCCTGGTGCTGAGCACCCTCTATGCTGCCCACCTGAAGACCCTGCTGACCAAGCGTCCCAAGGCCCGGCAGATCTCCAACTTCGAGGAACTGGGGCACTCTCCAGTCAGTATCTATTTCGATGAGGCCGAACGTTTCTACCTAACCTCCTTCGATTGGGAACGACCCATAACTGCGATACGGGAGCATATTAAGTTCGTAAACACCAAGGATTTCCATGAGATAAGAAGCAGCCTGAACAGATCCCTGTCTTTCTCCGCCTTGGACACTGAGTGGCTGATCATTGCCAAGCAGCAGGAGCTCTTCGAGCAGCCGGTCTTCTGCTTCCTTCCGGAAATGGCAATCATCCGGACCAGTGTCCTGTTGTCCTTGCCCATGCAAGCCAACTCCATCTACGAACATCCCCTTAACGAGCTTATACATCGCGCCCAGGATGCAGGTTTGCTGGACTATTGGAAGCAGGAAACCCTGCGAAAAATGATCAGTCTGGGAATGATCTCCCAAAAGAATCCTGTTCCCTATGTGGCATTCCGTGAATTCAAGGTTACTGATCTCACTTGGATATGGTTGTTGCTGCTCAGCTTGTTAGCTTTTTCCTCATTTGTTTTCCTCTGCGAGCATTTGGTTTATTGGTTCACTAGAAAATGTTAATAAAAAGTCACTTGAAAAGGTTATATATTTAACAAAAGACTTAAATAAAACTTAAAATAATTTATTGGAAATAGTTAACGCATAAAAAGTATGGAAATAGTGTTTACTTAATATAATTTATTTTTTTATATGTATAAGACATTTCTACATGGCAAGACTTCTGATTACCCTGGAAAAGATCTGTATGACTTTGTCTGTATTGAATACAGTTCAATTAAAACTAGACCCTGATATAGCACGTGTTAATCCTTGTTAGTCCTTTTCTGCTTCATAGTTTCCTGTGGCCAATTAGTTTCCTAGGAAACACAAATAATAGCACCAAAATCCAGCTTGCATCGCTTGGAAATTATCTCATTAGAAATTATAATTCATTTCATTCGAGCATTTGATTAATTATAAGTCCACCACCTGAATTAGTCTGCTAATTGGATTTCAATGAGTGCAAAGTAATTAGTTTATTTTTGTCAACAAAAAGAGCTTAGTGGCTGATTAATATCTCAATTTATATGCAGCCATTATAAATATTAATAATTCATTAGAGTTTCTGTTTAAGGCTAATAGCTTTACTAACAAATTAATAAATATTTATTTCATTTAAGCAAGTAAATGGTTTCTTTATTAAATTTAGAATAAATGCAAGTAGCAAGAAAATTAGTTTTAGAAAGTTTTTTCCTAATTTATTTATAGTAGAATTTTAAAAATCTGCTAAAATTGAACTGAATTTTCATAGATTTTCCCTACAATGAATCATCATTTTGGCAGTCGCCCAAACGGGAAAACTTTTCGAGATTCCCAAACACCAGCCACGTGTCCCGCTTAAAATTCGCACTCGGTACCCGCATACTCCCTGAACTAAACTGAAACTAGCTAATGGTGTCGAGCCCTTCCTTCCCTCACGTTGACATAAATCAAACATTTCGTCCTGGCAAGGGGATTACTTTCAAAAAATGTCACTCCCGTGGCGTTGACGAGGTCTAAGCATTCTGTTGGTTTAGTTTTTGTTTCCCGACAACGAGCCTCCATCATTCAATCATCCGGGCTTGGGCTTGGAGTCCCCGGATCCGGCCTTGTACGCCCCCATAATTGACATTTACGCCGTTTTATCTTTTAAAGGAATATGTACACCCGGCGAGAGACGAGGCGAAGCGAAAGTCAGGATTTGCCGCTTATTGGCGAGTTAACGGGCGCATTAAGGGACCCGCCAACAGCATGTTTGTGGTAAAATCAATACTGCAAATGCTACAAGGATAACTTGGTAATTTGATAACTTGATCTCTCTTAAGGAATACAAAAAATCAATTGGGTTATCCCTTTGAATTTACAAAATATAGCCACCACTTTGGCCGGCGGACAATCGAATTATTGATGCACTACAAGCGGGCGGCAGTTGGCGGAAAATTTTTAATTAAGCCGGAAAACATTGTACGGGTTTGGTGAAAGAGAGAGAGCAGTAAACTGATTCCTCCTGCACTGCTCGAAAAAAGATGTAAGCGTAGTATTGCTTTATTTAAAGAATGTACTTTGTGCAATTTAAATATTTTTAAATATTTATTTTATTGTACCAAGTAAAATATGTTCCTTAAGAGTAATAAATCGAGAAAGGAGTATGGAATGAAATATTAAATAATGCCATTATTTATTGAAAACTTAAATCTAACGTTACGACGAAATGCACAAGAAAATGTTTGCTAGAAACATGTGGCTAGAAACATGTTGGGAAACACTTATAACTGGCAAGACATAGATGTTGCACTGACTCAGCATGCATATTTACATATATCCATGAATATTTATATCCAATTGCATTTGTATATAATCCTAGGAATTTGTTTCTTATCGTTAATAAAATTGTATTTTTTTTTTTATAAATTATTTTTTCTTTAACAAAATTGTATACATTTTTTATGGCTACTTTGATATATGTATTTTTTCCTCTGTAACGTAACGTAAGCCATCCAGTTCCGCCGCTAGTTTGGAATTTCGTGTAATGCAATATGCAAATTAGCGGCTAGCTGTCGGCTCCAGTCCGTGCCCACCCACCGGACTCTGCCCACTGTCCTTTGCCCACCCGCCGGGGGCGTATACTCCCCTAATTGAACCGCATTTCGGGGCTAATTGCAACAACGTCAACGACAACAGATGAATTCCGAAATTCGCAAAAATTTGGTCGCTGTTTCGCTGTGTTCTCGAATTAGCTTCGAGGGAAATTGAGGGCCCAGCATTTTGTGCATTTCATTTCGTGTTGCCTATCAAAGTGAGCATAGTCCGACATGTGGGAAAGTGAAAAGCGGATGGTAATCAGACATGTTTCCATTCAGTTGTATAATTTAAGCCACTGGAAACTTTAATATTCAAGCTGAAAATGTATGCAATTTTAGAGAAATATATGGATTTTAAAACTTAAAGCAGTAGGTAACTAAAAAATTAAACTAACTATAGTTGATTACTTTTTCTTTGAGAAAATACAATGTTACAACCAAGAACAATATCTTTCAAACGTTTCAATAAAATAATTTATACGGGAAAGAGGTGATAATATTTAAAACAAACCAGATTACCTTCATTTATTTCTTACTTACTTGATTCTTTGGCTTAATATTTCAAAAACACAATTCAAACCTCAATTTAATGTACTCCCGCAAACATGTAGGTTTCTTCAAATAATTCATATCATTAGCCTGTATCCGCTTAACCCTAGAGCATTACATTTTAATTTATTATTAATGGCATTAAGAGCGGGGGAAAAACCATTGTTAATTGTAATTATTCAAGCCACAAATTGGCCCATGCGTTAAATTAACGGCGTTCAGTGAAACGCATTAAAGTGTTGACCAAATCGATGTGGCACAGACCACACGACACACTTATTGAGCTCGTCCTGTTGCATATTTAAAACAATTTAAAAGGTTTTTTATTTAAAACTGATGCTGCAGATTATCACAGGATATATTTGAAATATAAAAAGAAGTATCTTTCATATCATATTTTCCTGCACAACATTTTTGCTATGTCGAAAAAGTTGCTACACATTGTGGCAGCCAAGGAGGAAAACAACAGAGCAAATGATGAATGCTTTCTGCATGGCCAAAGTTGTATGGCCAAAGTTTTCCCTGACGAACAGCAGGTGGGCGTGGCAGTCGTTGATTTGGCATTCGTTTGCATTTGTTTATGCAAATCGTGGCCAAACAACAAAACGAAAAAAAAGACTGTCAGGCGTCACAAAAATTGTATTCTAACATAAATTAATGCCGAATACTTTGTGTTTCCATTTAACTTTTCGGGCTAATTAGTCGTGAATTTTAACGCTTTCTGTCATTTGCATAAATTTCCCAAATATTCGTATTCGGTGTGAAGAGAGAGGCCTCTGCGGTCGGGGTTGGAAAATCCGTAACATTCATTTGCATTTGTTCTAATTATGAGCTCAAGCAATTAGCAGCTGGAAAACTTTTAGCCAGGCAGCTGAGCAAAAACAATAAACGGGAAATCAAAACAAGCTTAGTGCAGACACCTTTTTTGGGGGCGGTCCTGGGGGTAGTGTGCCAATCCCTCAGGGAAACTGCCAAAAACTCAATCACAAAACTTTCATCTAAGCCGGTCGGAAAAGTTATTGCTCTTTGTTGTAGCAAGGGTTGGGTGGGTGGCGGCAGGGATGCCAACAAAGAATATATTTCAAAATAATACATAAAATAAAAACAGATAAAATAAAAGAAATTAAAAATAATCAATATATTTTGTTATTTTACAGTTTTCAAGGCTAACTAGATATGCTAAATGAATGGAAGAGATGTTAAAAATAAATATGAAGACGAGCCACATTCTTAAGACTCTACTTTTTACTCATTCTCGTCGTCTTTAGTAATAATCTTGAACGTTATTCATACTAATTATTGCAGGCTTGTTATTTTAGCTCCTTATTCTGTTGTCAATCGCATCTTATTTACTCGCTGTTCATCGTTTATTCAATTTCTCAATGGTATTACTCGTAGCCTCTACTCGTTATTCTGCTCTATATCTCACCGTCTTAACTCGTAATTCTGCTTGATCTTCATTTACTCGGTGGTCTCAATAGATGTAGTCTATTTTTGGAATTTCTTGTTTCAAATAAAAAACTAAATAAAAAAATGATTTATTAGGTACAAAAAACAACTTAAAACTAAAATTTAAATATGTATAAGAAAGATTAAACATATACGTATTTTTAGAAACTAAAGAAAAGAAGAACAGTTAAAAGACAAATGATAACTAGAACTAGGAAAAGGTCAAATTACCAGCACTAATGATAAGGTGGCTTGTATATCCCCCCCCCCTTCCCTTACCTTACTTGGCATTATTAACAAGTTTTCTATATGCAAATAAGCGACAGCACAGAACTTTCAATGAAAGCAAAACAAAGCAAAGAGGTAGACAATGTTTATCCACCCAAGGCCATAGAATTTTTAGCACCACCTCATCCACCGCCCGGTTCTTTTTCCTCTGGCTGCCAGTTTTCCATCAGAATGGGAAAGTAAGTGAAATTGATGAATGGTCTGGTGACAATGGAGTGCTGCTGCTACTGCTTCAGTTGTCATTCTCGGATCGGGCTAATAAATGGATGGGATAGAATGGCCAAGACGAAGGGAAGCGACTTCAATAAATTTAAAGCGAAGCAAAAAGATATCTCCTCATAACTTTTCTTCCCGGGCAGAGTAATCCCCAAGCCCGAGTCCATCTTTTTGACCTCTAAAGCTGCCTATTGATTTGTCAATGCCGGGTCTTAGTCCTGGCTGTGCTTTTCCTGCTGATTTCTTTTTTTATGTATTTTCTTGTGGTCTTGGCCATAAATCAATCCGGGAAGCATTTTGAAGGCATTAAAAGCATTACAAAGAGCGTCATTTCGTGGTTGTTGTACTTCTTGCGTGCTGCTCCAGCTTTCTTCTGCTGCCGCTGCTGCTGTCGCTGTCATGTCTTTGTCATGTTGAACAAAAGCCTTCGCAGTGCCAGCGTTACGTATACGCCCTGTGGCCCTCTGAGGGAAGCAAGAGATATGCAGAGGGACGGACACACATGCAAAACGACATTGCCAGGCAACCAGAATGAATGCGAGAATGAATGACTGAACGAATGAGCGGATGAAGGAGTGTGTGGGAAACCTAAGGCAATCTTTTGTCCGCCTGCCTTGCCACGCCTCTAGCCTCTCTTTTCCCATCCTTTTCCCAATGCGTGTGTTCTTTTCGCCAACCATTTGATTGTTTTCCATGTATCTCCCTGTTACGAGATAGGTACACTCTAAAAAACAAGGGAAGTGTGGATGTAAATAGGTTTCTGGGAAGGGATGAAAAAGAGTTTAAAATTTAATGTAATATAATTTGTAAGTAACTGAAACTTTTATATATTTATCTTTAATAAATGATCCTTGAAACTCTAGTCACCCACCTGCTCTTTTTTTGTTTTTTTTCAGTGCCCCCTGTGACAACGGATCCGAACTCGTGTCAGACATCCTTGAGGCTCTTTTGCTCATTTATATGCATTCGGTCCGGAGGACACAATATCGTTGAATAGCTTCGTAAGAGCGAAACATTATCGTTTCATATCCGTAAGGTCAGCAAATGTCGTTTGGTGAAGATTGGATGGAGCTGGAGACGGGAATGAGGGTGGGATGCCACATGCGTTGCGGCATGCAACATGTACCACACGACGAATCCAGACCAGAACCGAAACAAGCTTCATTTCGTTTTCGTTGGCAACCAAAACAAGTTTGACAGCTCTCGGCCAACACTGGGCAAACTGACGGATACAGATAAACCAAGGAACTCTTCTTGGAGCTGCATCAAGCCACAAAGTTCATTGCCACTGACCGAGAGCTGATGGAGCAAGGAGAATCTTGAGATTTAGGGAGAGGTAAGTGTACAGATGTGTACACCAAAAGACTAGAAGAGTTTTGATTTTACAAATTTAGGAAAACTATATCTAGTTTTTCGTTAATTAAATTTATTTAAATCAGTAACAGTTAAGTTGAATTGATTAAAAACTAAACGGAGTACTCCATTTTAAAGCCCTTATTTTATATTAAAAAGGGTTTAAATGACAGGAAACTGTATGTATTAAATTTACTATTATTTCATCCATACTTTCTTTCCCTGTAAAAGAATCGCCAGCATCATGAAAGTGAAGACGCAAATTGCTGTCGCTATCAACGGCCAACTTGCTGAACAAGTTTCGGTTCTATTCTCTCGCCCAGATAAAAGTAAAACCTAAAAAATATATATGTATTGTGGCCCCAATCTGGCTGAAAAAGGGAAAATGGTAGGGAGCAATAGTGGAACTTTTCAAATGCATAAATCGAATGCATTCGTGCGAATTAAATAAAACGCCAGCTGCCATTATCCCATATCGAAGCCACATTTATGCTCTGGCGTATAAATTGATGGCTGCTGTGGCAGCCACTGCTGCTGCATCATCGCAAATAAAACATTCATTCGGATTGACATTTTAAAATGCTTTCCATGCACACGAGCTTGGGAAATGGTCGAATATATGTGACAATGGAAAATGTATCTTTGCCATTTGAAATGCATTGAATGGCCGCTGCAACTAGCGCGAATAAATTGTATTTGAAAACTTTGGTTATATGTATATATACGCTTCCTGATTCGGATTATCAAATGTTAATTAGCCAAATGATTTTTCAATTCATTTGCGGAAGTGGCGAACAGCAGCCACTTGGGCGTGGAATTGCAAACGAACGCTGGTTAGGATAAGTGCGTTTATTTATTATTACATTTCCGAAATATTTATTGGGCCAGTTGTCAGGAATCCAAATCTGTTGATCCTATTAGCACAATTTTGTACCTTTTTCAGCTTCTCGTATAATTATAATTTTATGAATTGGAATTTATTTGCAGCTCTTTCTTTCCTGAAGCTAAAGCATTTATGAAAAATTTGGTTATACATTATAGATAAGCTTAAATGATTTTTAATTGCCGCAGTAAATTATATTTATTTACAGATATTTCTGTACAGATTAATATGAATAAAAGTGTGCATTATTAATTGAAACTATTTCTAACTCTTCTTCTCTTCTTCTCTTAGAAGTCTGAATAAACAAGCTTTGTAAAAAGAACATCTTTCTGTCTACTTTAAAAACCATTAATTACTAGAAGGTGATTTAAAGAAGTAATCTGCCAAAAATCTATCAATGACAGGAATGAGCTTCTGGAGTAATATTAAAGTCGAAGAATAACACTTTTGTTCTTTTAATTGCTTTAAAGAAGTCTCAATAATATTTTATTTCTTTAAAGTGGAGTTTAAAATTATAGTATTTGAAAAGAGTTCCCCTTTGTCATATTGTGTGAATTTTCTATAATTTTTCTTTAGCTTCGATAAGGTTTTCCCGCCACATTAACCGCTTCATTACGCGCACATTCATCGTCCGACGTGACATTTCAATTGGCCCGTGTCGGGCCAAAAGACTACATAAATCCCCGGCGCTTAACCCATGGCGCACCCTCACCTTAAGCACTTAACCCCCCCGAAAACTACAATGCCGGCACAGCACACACACCCACACGCATTCATATTCGCACTAGCATTCGCATTCACGTTCACGTTCACATTCACGTCGGGAGTCGTAAGTCGCAGGAGTGGCGAATGCATTGCACGTACAAAAACCTCAAACTAGCAGCAGGACTAAAAAGTGTAAGAAAATCAGCAACTAAATGGCGGGGGAGATCCGGATCCGGCAGGGAGGAAGCTCTGGGTGACCTGGCACATTTCGCTACTTAAAGCCACAAAAGCCACGGCAACACACGGCATCCTCACACACACGCTGGGAAGATGCGGCGACGTCTTTAGCACCGCCATTGTTGTTAATTTTGCAAGGCGGCGCTGGCAAGCAACTTAGCGCCGGAAACGGAAACTGCGAGCACTTGGCTGGGTCGTGTGCCAGTGTGTGTGTGGCATTTACAGTTGAGTTATGAGCGAACATAAATAAGATGGCAGCGGCAAGGCAAAATGGCTGCCAAAGTTTCTACGGAAATTACCTGAACTACGTCGTTGACACGAAATTGAGCCAGGAGCGGGAGTAGGAGCAGCACTGTGACATTTGCCCTGCTTCCTCAACTTGTTTTGCGTATTACCGGATAACGGATCACGTAATGCCCCATGCAATGCTTTCTGCAATTGAATTAGAGGCCCGGTTAAGCCGCTGAGCACGGTTTGATGAACTGCTAAGCTTCCTGGAAAACCCAAGACCCACTTACAGACAACAACATTGTGTAAGCCCATTAGGCCTGTCAAAATCAGGCTAAAAAATACTCCCAAAAAAGGGTTAAACAAAGGCCACGACCGCAGGCCGAAAAAGGGTTCTCGCTTGCTCCAAATTTATCTATGAAATATTTACATTTTATTGCAAGTTTTCGAGTGTCTCGCCGGATATTTATATTTAAATTTCACATTAATCCCTTACTAACCCGCCTCCTCCGCCTCCAGTCCCAATTTGTTTCACTTTCGGAGCGAGACCCTTTTTTCTGGCAGATGAAATTGATTTTTTGGCTTTTGTGTGGCAAAATTTGCTTTTGATTTGAATAAAAATGCAAATGTCTAGACACAGAGCCGGGGTCTGGGGGGTCTTGAGCAAATATTTATATTAAAGTGAGCGAGCAGCTTGGGCACTCATCCGGATGTGATTCTTTATTTATTTTTGAACCGTGTAATGCAATTGTTTGGCCTTTGTTTCACGCTGCACTGCCCAAGCCATGAAAAAAAATAAAAATAAATAAATAAAGAAACAGAGCCACATTCCTTGATATTTATTTCGCTTTCCTTGCCTTTTTCAATTTACGTTTACCATAATTCAGCAAAACGTTCAAATGGCTTGCAATAAATTCGCAACATCACGGAATAGGGGTAGGTAAGGGTCGGAAAGCCCCGCACGATTTACTTTCACATGCAATATTTATACATAAAATGTAAACTTTTCCGTTTTACTTTATTTTATTTGCACTTTATTGCACACAATGGCAATTTATGTTACGCCATTTCCAGCTAGAGGGAGAGCATAAAGTGTGCAGACCGAAATATAAAACTACATATGGAACTGGTACTGGCAACTGGCAACTGGCAACTGACTACTGGCCACGAGGGGTCATGTGTGTTGGTCAGTGTAAAACAAATGCTGACAAGTGCAATTATCCCGGGCCAAGTCCTGCCCTCGTAATGAATGTAATGCCAGCAAATGGCAGCGTAAGTGCGGTATATTCCACTCCGGAATCAGAGTGTTTCTGCTTGCCAAATGGTCAGTGGAGTGGTTGGAGCGGAGGTGGATCCTGAGGTGGTAAGAGGTCCTGATTGCCGTTAAGACCCAAGCGACATTTCGGCGGACTGCCAGGAGCTTTAAGACTTAAGCTGGCAAGCCATGACTGTTTGGTTATTTGAGGCGCTTATAACGGTTTATTGAACTTAACCCTCTTACTTCGATCGAAGTTAAAGCCACGATTAAGCCAGCGCATCGATGTAAAGTTTGAGAGACCGCATTGGGTAGCAAGGGTTCTGCAAAAAACGTATAGTCAATGATAGGAGTAATTAGATAGAGTAAATTTAAGATAATATTTAATACTAATTGTTAAATATTAACATGCAAATTATGTTTAAGAACTTGAAATTTACTATATTTATTAACCAGAAATATATATATATATAGACCAGAAAGAAGACCATCTCTAATGGGACGCTCAAGGGCCTCACCACATTGAACATATTTATTTTTATAAAATCTTATAAATTTATGTTTATGATGTATAAGTAAATAAAAAAAATTTTAAAGGTGTTCTCAAAACAATAAATGTATATAATAAAGGATTTTAAATGGGATTTCCCTTTGTTGGTTTTTTTTTGTTTACTTGGTGAGCATAGTGTACCCGTTTATTTTTTTACTATGAAAACAATAAAACTATACCGGAAGTTAATTATACAAATCAATAATATTATAAACTGCACTTCACCATATCTTAAAATTTAAAAAAGAAACTTTTAAGATGTATACATTCGAGCAAACGTTGTTTCCTACCTCTCAACTCACATTAGTAATTCCTTGTTTATTATTTTTAGCCCACCCGGAAGCCAACATAATATTAACCCTCGCAACACTAGGAGGGGAAAACTTTCCACCTTGTCACCTGTTCCTGGAGGGAACCATGTTTTATCATCGCCCACTAGTTGCCACGCAATACTTAAATGTTAGCATCCATAAAAGTTGGCTTCCGTTTTAGCGCCTGTCCTAAATGAATTTATGTCACCGGCACTTCATTTAAAGGCCCAACAAAAGCAAAAAAGAAACAAAAACAGAGGAAAACGGGAGCGAGAGTAAAATAAACTCCAGTCACTCCCCAGTCTAATATTCAGACCAATGCAAGGAGCCACAAGCCCGGCAAGTTTGCGTCTTGTGTCTGACATTAAATTAATTTGTTGCCTACAACTTTGCCGGCGGCAAATAGTGCCCAAGGGTGGCCTTGCTCCTTTTATTTCCCTGCCGCAGCTACAACTCCAGTGCGTTCTCCGCTGGCTGCTCCGGAAAACTTGTTAAAGACGAAAATAACAAGAAAAGTTTTAAATCATTCGCCAGTGCCAATGTCGCAAAAGTTTGGCCCTACCCCAAAAAAAGACGAAACTCCGAAAGCAGAAACTAAAGTGGGTTTGGTTCGTCGGGTTATAGGAGTAGAAGAAAGGCGTGTGTGTTATGGATGTTGTAACTGCCGGCCTAGCTGGCATTACCCATAACATCGGTAGCCCCGACCCTCGGAAGGCGTGTCAAGGTTGTTGGGATCCCTCTATGTATGTATACATACCGTTCCAGCTGACAGAATTATGGCTGGAGTACAACCATCGCACAGGGACGGGGGAATCACCCGAGTACTAAATCTTTGCCTTAATAGTCAACGCTTTGGGGAAATGTTTATTGCTGTTTGTACTTAGCCAGTAACCCAAATTGATAACAAAAACAAACTTCACCAGCTGTCCATGGCCAGAGATGCACTCGTTGGCTCAGTGGGAAGGCGTCTTTAGTGAACAGTATTTGTCTGTGGTAATCTGGTAAACCATTTTGGACTGGTAAAAGTTGTTCTTGATTCGGTAAGCTTGGATTATAAATCTCTGATTTGTAGGGGTTTTATTTCGGACTATAACATTGCTGCCTTGTGTTATTTTTTAAATTGATTACAAGCCCTTTTATAGATCTTAATAGAGGATAATTTCGGTTAGATAATGCTTAAGGAATGTGGGATTTTTTTTATGAAATGTTTAACATGTAGGTTTAAAACACTTTTACACACTTTCTTTTTTTTGGCACACTCTTGTTTTATCCCAAGTCTGTTACCTGCACTCGCAAGGTCGTCGTCCCTACTTGCCATCTTTATTCGCCATTTTTACTCGCCATCTTTACTAGCCAACTTTACTCTCCATCTTTACTCTCCATCTTTACTCTCCATCTTTACTCGCAATCTTTCCTAGCCATCTTTACTCGCCATCATTACTCGTCATCATTACTGGTCATATTTACTCGCCATCTTAACTCGCCATCTTTACTCGCCATTTTCAATCGTCGTTTTCCCTTCGCATTGCAGTGGTAGTTAGTTATTTAATTTTTGAAATATAAATTAAAGAGTATTTCTCAAGTCGCCCAACTAGAGTTTTCAAAATAAATGCGTTTACATTGTTATTCAATTTTTAAGGTGCATTGCGTCTCGCCCCAATGACGAACTTGACCCAAATGGAGGTTTTATATATTTAAGTATGTGGGCAGACCATATGGCCACCTTGTCCCATTTCCGTTCCTGTTGCCACACTTTTCTAAGCCATTAGCTTCAACTCGACCAATTTGTTGACCGTTTGCCAGCACTCTTCAATTTTTTTGTATCTCCCACTCGCTCCTTCTTTGAAACACACTCGTTCCTAGCACCGCACGCTTTTTCACCAGCTTTTCCACTCGTGTTTCCGCCCCGCCTTACCTCCGATTTCCCCCTCTTTCCGGCAGCAACAGCAGCAGCAACAACTTCATTAAAAGCTCGACACTGCAGCGGAGTAAACCAATTACAAGTTCGCAAGGGGAGAGGGGATGGTGCACACAAAATGTGATTAGAGTGCAATGCCGGAGCGGAAGCAGCAGCTGCTCCTCTGGGTTCCTCCTGCAGATTCAGTGTAGGAGAGGATGCGGGAGCAGGACCACGGGATGCAGCGGCGCCGCTCATTGCAGGCACATAAACAATTTTATGGGGAAAATTTTATAAGCAACAAACGAGGATGAAAGCTTGTTAAATGATTTAGGACCAGTTCAGGGTCCAGGGTCCACAGTTCAGAGTCCAGGGTCCTGGCTGGTCCTTACCCATCTGCAATATGCTGCGACATGCACTTAAATCAATTTACTTCTGCCATTTGGTCGTGAGGAATCTCTTTTTCAACTGCACATGAAAGTTGGCCAAGGAAACTATTAAATCGTGCGCATCGGCATCAACATGTCCTTCGGGTGTCCTTTTTTCTTAGGGACGGGCAACTGGTAGTAAATTAAATTTCACCCATAATAGACTTCTAACGTCATCGTTGAGAACGCAGACTGGAAGAAACGATGGGGTTTTAGATAAACGAAAACTTGAAACTAAACAGGAAAATCTTTTTTATTATTATTTTTAAATTCAACAATTTTCAAATAAAATTCTTAGCCGTTATAAACTATATTCAAAACATTTTTAATATCTTTTTGTTTGTGAAAATATTCATACTAAACTTTATGTATAACTATTTCGACTCAGAAACTTTTTTTCCCTTTTTTTTCTCTGTTTTTTCGAGCTGGCGAAACTTGTGCATATTTTTCGTGACATTTATCTAGTCACTTCCCCTTCCGATCCTCCAGTTTCCCTCAGTTTCCTCGGGCTTGTGAAACAATGTTTTCTTTGCACGCATATAAGTAGACTAGGGTTTTCTTCTCTGGCCTTTTGTTTTGCATGGCGATTGGGTCATCGTGCAACTGCAGAAATTGCCCAGAACCCAGTATCTTTCTTCCTGCCTACCCTTTATTCCGGCCCCTTTTGTTTCGACCCCTATTGTTTGCACCCCCCTTTGTTTCCTCTGCCAGTGGCTGTCATGTGTTTTCCCATTACCAACTGCAACACTTCCTGTGCCATTGTCGGCTGACTTTTGTGTGGCTCACATGACGACGCCCCATCGTCAATGGGGTGGTTGGTGGAGTGGACGTTGCATTTTCCTGCACATTTTACACATTTTCCCTGCACATTTAATTATGAGTGCCATTCTCATTTGCATGTTGCCCCGGTCACAGATTTTTGTCTTTCACTTGAAGAAAAAAAGGGGAGCTTAAGTGCTGTGTAATTCGATTTGTTGTCCTTTGAAGTTGAAGAATATTAAGAAATATTAAGGGAATATTATTACGTTTTTATTTGCTCTGAAACAAAGCAATTATTATATTTTGTGTGCGTTCCCAATGCTAGATTTGATTTTAAATTTCTTTGAAATATAGCACTAGTCACTGAAATATAATACTTTAGGGTTTTCTGCTTTTAGCATTTAATCAATAATTTCAGTAATAAAATATTCCACAAACCATAAGATTTTCTAATCCTCTTCAGAAACAAATACCTTTGGCTCAGAAAAGCTAACACAAAAAAATCTGACTTAAGTTCCATAGTTCTCCCCCAACTCGACCTGCCATTCGCATATCCTTCCTTCCTTAGTTTCCATAGAAAGCTCAGCTGTATCGGTCGCTAATTTAATCAACCGGATGCGTTTAGTCATTTAAGGACGATTAGTGTCATTGAACCTGTACACACGGTGGAAGGAAGTGAAGTGTAAGGAGCAGAAGGGTGTGGGGTGTGGTCCTTCTCACACATCTGATTAATTACAGGAGCGGCTCGCATCTCATCGGACGCACATTACGCATACGCACTTTGGTACAAGATTGATGGCACAGACCCCCACCCTCCGTTTTTGATTGATTGTGTTCCTTCAGCAGTTTGTCCCGTGCAGTTTCCACTCGTCATCAGCCATGCAAGTCGCACATCCTTCAGCTATTCATCAGCAGCTGCCCGTCTAATCATGGCCAGCATGTTTTCATTCCCTTTTTTCAAGTTGTTTTTCCCTGTGCTCTCCTTTCTTTTTCCCTTCCCTTTTTAATTTGCTATTTTCCGCCGTTTGTCGGGACAGCAGCATATGCTCTCCTCTATTTTCCTCTGTTGATGAAATAAAGCCCACTTGGCTTACAGGGCACGTTGCTCTAAGCAATTGCGATGCCGCGAAACATTTTTGGCATTTTCCGCAACTATTTGCGACAGCCCGACGCCTGTGGCTGCTGCCTTAGGCAAGTTAATGCACTTAAAGCTGACGCATTTCACGCTTAAAATGAGCTCTTTTATTTTCTCCCGCCTCCTAATTAGCATCCAAACTTCTGCCGAAACTTGAAGCGACGGGGAAAATAATATAATATAATATGTGTCTGCCGACAGTTTGCTTAGCCGTCATGTGTATTCCTGGCACGCGACGCCTTTCAAAGTTGGCATTAAATTTCAAATTAAATTGCTGTCTGCAATGCGATACACGCACAAGGACATACAGAGCCGAGATGCTCCTGCTGCTGCTGCTGGCGGCAGGACATGTGTTAAAAATCAGCGTCGGCAGCATTTGTCCCCCATCACGTATACGTCACGTAGGCAGCAGCATCAGCAGCACCAACAGCAGCAACTACACGGCAACTTGTCGATTGGGTTTCGGCTTAAAGCATAAGCTTTAAGCCAAAGGCAACGAGAAATTACGCATACGCCACGTGATGCAGGCACGTTGCGTTGTTATAAAAATAAACTTCAAACATTCAGCTGTGCACAGAGAGCATTAAATTTATGGTTTAGGAGTGCAAAGAAGCTTAAAAGATGTATAGGATTTTAAGAAACATTTGTGCTCGGAGTTAAAGAAGAAAGTTGAAATCATTTAAGAATGCTAAGTACTTGAAAAGTACACCTCAAAATACAAAGAATATACAAAATACATGGTAGGGCAAAATAAACTTCCAGCATTCATTTGTGCACAGGGAGAATTAGAGTGTAAGCAATAAGGTTTAAATTTTAAAGCGAATTATTTTATTTTTTTCTTACTTACTTCATGACAGAAAATACCATTATTAAATAGAAACATTATTTTTAAATACTTATTTGTACTAAAAATGCATAGTTTAATCACAGATAACATAAAATTATAAATCTATTGATTCAAGAAACTTAAAACTTGAAAAATAAATACTTTCGCTATTTTAAAGTATTTTGAATGCTTATTATTCGATTATTTCATATTGAATAAATATTATTCCAAATTAATTTTTTTTTCTCAAGTTAACCCTTCATTTATTTATTTAGTTAATTGCGATTATAAACAACCTTAAAGATTTGACTTTGGGGCATTTTAGATTTCTAGATAAAACCCTCAAATTTCGCTCTCTGTGTGAGCATGTGTAAATATGGAGACAGGATGCTCATGCATAAATCTCTTTCAACTAATCAGCCGCCTTCTGGGGTTAGCCAAAAGCAACAGCCATAAAGTAAAAAGTTTAAACAGCACTCGAACTTCATAAATTGCAGGAGGGAAAACTCCGAAGCTCGGTGCCACTCGCTGAGGATAACGGCCTTATACGGTGGCTGTCAAAATAAATATAATAAAGCGAGAAAACGTTGTCAGCATTTTTGAGGGGCTGCGGGGACAGGAAGAGGGAAATGTCAAAATATTTAACAACAAGCCCATCATCATCATCATCAGCATCAGCATCAACATTGAAATGCCTGCCTGCCAAGGTGCAAATTCAATAAAGATAAAAAGTTTGTGGGGCCAAAGTCTTTTCGGAGGCGGAGTGCGTCCAGGATAACCTTATCGAGTCCTTGTCACGCCCCAATGTTGCCTGTTTGTCCCTCGAACATTTGCCTACGGCGGGAATTATTAAAAATTTGGCCTTTGTGGGGCATAAAATTCTACCCAAAACGAGACGGAGATGGTTTTCCAGTTCAGTGACAGCTTTTCATTTGTTTTCCCTGCCAGCCAGCCATGCAGCCAGCCATCCCAAACATTATGACAATCGTACGCACATCCCCCGCCTTGCAACGAATGGGATCCAGGTCAGATGGGGCCAGAGAATAAGTCGACACAAGTTTTATCTTTACGCTTGCCTGCGTTTTTGCGGTGCGGTGAGGACGTCCCAAGTCGGAAACAAAGGGCCGACAAAGTAAATTCCACGGCAATGAAGTGTAAAAATAACAAAAGCTGCTTTCTGCCTGCCCGGAACGATGCTACCTGCAGGTCTAGAGTCCAACGTGTCCTGCGAGTCCTGCAGCTTCTCCCACATAGTTGGAATTTAATTTCACAACAATAGCTTTTAAGCCCCATCCTTGGGCATTTCCTTCCCCCTGCCGCCACCGATTTGCCACGCAGGTTGACCAAAACTTTTGGCTTAAACATTTCCTTTAAAGTCATTTCGCTTCTGGGGGTGGCTGCCTTTTAACGCACATTAAGCCCGAATGTGTCCTCTGTTTCCCTGTTTCGGTATTTCCTGTCGAGTTCCTTTTGCCTTGGCCATTCCTTATGGCCATTTGGCTTTTTATTGACTCAAAGCGCGTCGACGACTCTTTTCGGGGAGCACATTTTTTCATGGTTCTGGTTCTCGCAGTGGTTCCCCTCCTGTTTGGCGGTGCTTGTCACGTGGCCAGATGTCCTGGTCCAGGTCCTGGCAAGGACAAGTCAAGATTGGCCCTGGCTCGCTTTTTATTATTCTAGTTCCCCTAATTGGAGAGCAGGCAGTACGTGTGCCTGTGGCAATTAAAATTGCTCACATCCTGCACGTTCGTCCTTAAAGGCAATTAAACCGTTTTAATTAGTTTTAACGACAAGTATTTTGCACTCCCATTTGTCACCGGTGGTCACGGGCTCCATTAGTGGAGTGAGTGGTGCTTAAGATTGAGATAAGTAAGTGTGATGTGGGAAATTCGCGGTCAGCGGTTTCTCCAAAACTAATTAGTATTTCACACCATAGATTATCATATCTATGTGTTTTTAGGAAGCATTTTAATGAACTTACAATTTATGGGGAATGTTTATCGAAAATAATTGCAATTCATAATTTTTAAAATTTTTAATTCATAAAATGAGGAGATTGAAACTCCAGATTAGTATAAGTAAAAATGTTAATTGTAGACTAATAAATACTTTAATATTATATCCTGTTCTAAACTTAGGTAATATTTAATCCTTAAACTGAAATCAAACAAAAGTTCTTAGAAAAAGATATATTTATTACATAAGTTAATTTAGATTCACATTATTAAGGAACACCTTAAAAAATCTAAGAACTTAAAAGCTTAAGGTAAATATTAGCTTTCTTTAATTGCCTTAAATAAAAGAAAACTCCAGCCTAATCCTGGTATTTGTGGAATCAAAATTCAATGCTAATTGCATATTTAATTATTCAGTTTAATATGAGGAAGCCTTAACAGCAACTGACATTTGTGCAGCCAGGATTCACTTGGTCCCTAGTGCATCTGGGAGAAACCAGGAGGGCAACCACAATGAGGCAATTGTTTAGCGTTCGCTAGACTACATCCTTCAAGCAACGATGAACCATTCAATTCGATATATTGAGAGTCAATTTCTAATGCTGCCATGTTCCTCCTCTAGCCACCCAGAGCCCACCCATCTAATCCGTCTGGAGATGTTGCCTGCACATCCTACCCGCTCCCAGAGTCTGCCTGTCATGTTTGTTTGCCCGTTGTCAAGTGTTTCATATGCTTGTCAAATATATATCTGTACATATATTGGCAACACTTGCCGCAGCTGCTTCCCAGATACGTCTGAGTCTATATATATAAGTATATAGCAGACCGGAGAGCTTGTCAGGACACTTGTTGTCAATGGAAGATGTTCGAGTGCCGATTTCATACTTTCCACTCAAAAAACTACTCGAAACCCAAGTAAGAGATTACCTCGCCCCCGCTCAAATTAATGTTTATTGCATTCTATTAGCCATATCTAAATGGGAATCTGGATGATTTTTTTATGGTCCTTCTCTCTAATCACCATCGAAAATGCCTCAATTAACATGCTCAGACGAGCAAATATATATACTCTCCGGCACGAGCACCCTCCAGCAGTCGGAAAATATGGATGTAAAAGCCAGAAAAAATAATTGTTCTGGCAGTTGGAGGCAAAAGGAAGGAAAAAACACAATCAAGGACCACATGTTAGGCTGCCAGGACAACGAACCGCACATTTATGTGTGTGTTGGAACACGTTTAAGTGGCCCAAGAACAACAATAGAGGCCGCAACGCGTGAGTGTCTGGAAAACAAATTAACAAAGTTAACAGGCGGCAGAAAAAATATATACCTAAACAAAATAAATGCACAGCAAGAATATCTAGCTAAAAAAGGATAGGGGTCTGTAAATTTAGATACACTCCTATCTACACTCTGCCTGGACATGGCAATTCAATCAGTGAAAAACCGACAACTGACTGCAGCAAACCCTCAAAACATATTTGCCAAATCAAAAATTGCACTCCGCTGTCGCACACAGCCCCATCTCCCCCTGCAGACTCATCTCCACTCGACTACAATAAATTCGATTTTGCAACTCGCTGCACGTCCCGTCGATATAGTGACTCCTCCAGCCCCCTTTGCGAATTCAAATGGTAACGAAACTTTTAGCAAAAGCCCTAAAAAATATATGTAGAAATGGAGACAGAAGCGCATCAACAGCAAAATTGTTTAGTGACTTTTGCCAGAGATGAAAAATAATTGAAAAAAGGTCGTGTGTTTCCGTAGCGAATGAGAAATAAAATCAGAAAACAACAAATCGAAACGGAACAGTTGCCAAAAAAGAAATAAAACTTGGTGGCCAGGCAAATGTTGTGCCAACAGCAATATGGTATTGTCCCAAAACGAATGAGATTGATGGCCACGGCCGCGCTAAGGCAAAACTAAATGGTCAGTGGCTGGCGGGGAGTGAGAGTCCTTCGAAAGCTTTCAAATAAGCGAAATTGCTTGTACGGTTCCTGCTCGGACACTTGACCCTGACCTTAGGCTCATTTTCACACGGCCAGCAACACACACTCAAGGAAATGGAGAAAAAAGAGGAGAATGTGGTGCTGCTATTGGCAGGGCTCCAAAGAAAATGCTATGCGAGTCACAAATGCCCTGCCAAAGGGATAAGAGGATGGAGTAAAAATCATATTTCACGTGCTTCAGAAGGAATAAAATATTGACTTAACCACTGCTTATAAATACCAAACATTTTTGGTTAAAAGTTTAATAGAGTAATACAAAATAAATAGGTATCTGTTAATGTTTATTTATAATATTATAAAACCATTCTTAAATTGCAAAATACTTGTAAAATAGTTTGTTGTTTAGAACTTTAGAATAGGTAGTAAAACAAACCAACAAGCGTACTATAGAAAATAGCAGCATAATACATAAAGTTTATTTTATTAATGTTGTAACTCACTTTTTACGCTGACATTATAAAACATCCGATAAAATCTATTTCCCTATTTTCCCCATTAAATATTAGTTTTAAAATAGAACAGAATTTTCAATAAGTCTCAAAAGGATTCTCTTGAGCTGTAAATTATATAATAATATAATCCACAGTACTCCAAAGATAAATACATAATTTTAATAAATTTACAGCTAAAAAAATTTAACACCCTCACATATTTCTTTGTATTTTAAAAACTTTAACCTGCAGAAACTACACCCCCGACAAATAGTATCCAAAACCACGTCCCAAAAGTATACAACTCTGGCTGGCAAAACATTGTCTTCTCTAAGTTGCCATGTCTCGGCGAAAAACATGACGGAAAAGCGGATATAAAGCCGTGAGAGCCCCGAGTTGTGTGAGCCGCACATAACTTCATCAAGTTCCGCCTAACTCGGTGGCTCAGATAGGGAAAACTACCTCGGGCTAGGGGAGCCTAACACGAGAAGAAGAAAAGCATACGCCACACATGATGCTCCCCGCACACTCATAAAGCAGAGCACAAATTTTTGCTGTTGGCTTGCCCAAAACGCCCACACACATACATATAGAGCATTATTACATTTTTCACGCCAATGAAAACAAATACAAAAAGAGGCAAAGAGGAAAAGTTGGCCCTGCTGATCATCAACTGCCTAAGCTTTTCAATGGCAGAAGTTGCCTGGATTCGTTTTTCCTTTCTTTCTCTTTTTTTCTTTTATATTTTTGTTGGCAATTTCCTCTTTTCAGGGTTCGACTTGGTCACTCACGAAAATTACTGAAATTGTATATCCGTTTCCGGTTGAAGTTGGTTGGGTTTTTGGCCATCCTGTCGCCCGATTTTTGACAGGCATATCGAGTTATTTATTGGCACATTTGGCCCTGGCGTCCACCAGCAAAAATAGTTTCGACATAATTTATGGCGCATCGCGCATACGCCGCATTGCCCATACATACGAAAGCGTGTGTGTATTCTGAAATGAAAATTATGACCGTATTCGAACATTGGAAACATGAGTTTCGAATCCATTGGCACGGGCATTTTTCATTCGATACATGTGTTTGTGTGTCCCGACCGAGTTGTAATCCCCTTAAGCCCACACAAGTCAATTTATGGAGGCATCGAGCATCGAACAACGAACTTGTGGAACAATTGCCGAAGCAATCACCAGGCAAATTGTCAAAGCAACAAATCTCTGCCGCAGGACTAGGGCACTGCAAGAAAATTGCAAAATTTTAGCATGATTTTAGTGAAATTTGAGCCTTAAATATAATTTTTGGCGCTTAAGTAGCAATATATGCTGATGTTTTTAAATAAAGGAAATACTCGAAAAACCATACTCAAGGGACTTAATATTTGTTCATTTTATGCATTATTTAATTAGAAATTAAAAGAGGAAAAACTATGCTGATTTTGTAACTAAAATGTAAAGGGTTTATTTATTCCAATTATATTTACAATATAATTAAAAACTATAAATACAAATTGAAATCCGTGTTTATTAATGAATAGTTTTACTTAAGAGAAGCAGTCCAAGCACCTAAAATAAATATATAAATTAAATTAATAAGGTCTTCTAAAAAAATTACAAAAAAAAATACAAAACATTTTTATACTTGTTTGTATTTTTCACCATTATACATAGACTTTAGGCATAAATATAAATTCAAATAAAATAAAAGCAATACAAAAACTTGAATTTCTGCTCGTGCTACCCATTGTAATTTCCCAAAAATGGTTACCAATTCCATTCGAATACATCACTTGACCGAGTAAAGGCCAAGAGAGCAGTTAAGTGGCAACTTTTCTTCCGGACGGGCTGTGTGGGCCAGGAATTGGTTAGAGTATTAAGGGTTTCTGTAATCATTACGACAAATTGCCGGGGCCAGAGGCAATAATGATTAATAATGAGGCAGCTGCAGTTTCTCCTCCGCCACAACCTCCGTCGAAATGGCCAAAGTTTGCGCCTGCCGCTTGTGGCTTTATTAAAATAAATAACTGAGGTTAAGGCTGTTAAGGCCCAGGTAAGCTCGACCCTTGCTGCTGTGGCTTCCGGTTCCGTTATGAATAATAAACTTGGCGCGACTCAAAGTTTAACGATGCCCGGGGCAAAGTTATATAATTTGTCTAATTAAAAGTTTTCCTGATTAACCTGGCAGCCACAAGCAACAAGGTCGCTTGCCAAGTACAGCCGGCAGCCGGCAAAGTGAGAGACAATAAAACAAATCTAGCCAGCAATGCAAACTGGTGGCTAGTTGGCGGTAAATTCGACTTCCAAGTAGGGGAAAATAGTCGCAGTTTGGCAACTTTTTTGTTTGGGGGGTTTCCCTTAAAATTGACCCGAAAAACCAGGGGCGGTCGGTCGGTTGGTCGGTCGGTCACATACCAGGCACACACATCAACCTAATGCACATTGTTTTCCAGCTTCCTCGTTTCGTTGTGGCATTCTGCGTGCATTTTATTGCAAAACTTTCTCCACCCAATGTCCTGTAGAGTTGTCATGTGGGTTGCACAAGGGAATTTGTTGCAAGCTATGGCAACCAAGGGAGAAGGAAGCGTATCTACGAAGCAGGGGTTATCCTCCCACGATCAGGATAAATATTTTAAAGTATCTTTTAAGTTTCCTTTTAGAAAGATTATTGGTTATAAAAGAAATAGTCATTTGTTATCCTATCAGTATATTTTTTTAAGCTTTCAAAGCTAAAGATTTTTATCTAAAATATGTTGAAACTAGATTCCTTTTATTTGCTTTATTATTTTAAAACGAGCTTAAATGTTTCTTAAGAATTATTAAGTATTATTTATTTGGTCATTTTGTACATGTATATAAATATTGTTTTAAATACTTTACATTTTTTAGAAATAATAGTGAGAAATCCACTAGCATTTGGTTCTTTTACAGTAATTAAACCCTTTTTAGTCACAAAAGTAAGTGAATCGTAATAAAGGCAAAGTTAAACAATAAGCTGTGCTTTGGTTTTCACCTTCCAAAGTTACATCTCATGAGGACTCAACTTTTTTGGTCAACATTTTTTGTGTTAATCTTTATGAACAAATAAAAACATACGTATACACCTTCCTTGCTGTGCGGAAATTTCCTAAGATAAATCTTTCGTGACAGAATATTACATTCCTGTTGAAAACCAATTTTAAATATATGTTATTATATTTTACACACCGCATAAACCATTAAACAGAATTGTGCAAAACGAAATTAATATTTGGAATGTGCTAGATAAGACCGTTTTTAAGGTTGACTAACCATCTTAAATCGTTTATAATTGAAGTCTCTGTGTTTAGTCAAAATACATTTCACCCGGGATTATTGAATCGGAAACATGCGTACTAGCCTCATCGTCGAAGCTATCTGGGTCTTTCTTAGGCCCAGAGTCGTACATGGAGGATTCGTGCTGCAGAATGTTATTTGCGAGTCCTTTGATGCCTCATATGCGGAGTTCCAACGTTGCGTAATGAAAGTAGTGCGGCGGGGCATGGCCTTTTTTTATATGTTCGTAAAACTTCACAAACTGCCCATCAACAGTGTGGATATAAATGTATCCTTCTTCAAGAGATCGAACCTTTCCTCTTCAACCAGACCTTTGATTACTGTTACTAGATGCGAAATCCTCGGGCACATCCATTGATTTATACGCTGCACCAAGTTATGTTTCAGAAAACAAACACAATTCTTTCGTGGCATTTAATGTGAGTACTTTTTGGTAAAAATAACCTGAAAAAATTTGAAACAATTTGATCGAATTTGAATTGTATATCGCTTCAAACCGAATTCCGAATATTCCGAAAATAAATTTTTATCTTCATTGGCTAACCAACTTTACTGAATACAAAATGTTCTTCATTTTCAGCCCGATTTAAAAATTGATGACTTTACGTATGACCAAAATGACTTGATGGACCAAGTGAAGATTATATCATACAAATTCTTTTTGCATCATACAAGACTTCGCGTATTTCCACTAAAGTGTATTTAAGAAGAATTTAACAAATTAAATATTCAAGGAAACATGAATAACTTTTATGATTCACTGTGGCAGCAGAGATAACAAATGCATACTAATTACATTATAAAGTTAAGCTAATTACTCGGTCGGTCATCAGTGAGCTTGATTGAGTTATAATGTCCGAGAGCTGAACACTGGAAATGAAATCGAAATTGTCACTTTAACCGCAGCATTCAACATGAGATTATTGGAAATTTTCCCCCTGCTCCTGACTACTATGTGTCCCTGCCTGCGAGCGGCCCACTTTCGGTTCACCAACGTCGAGTGCAAGAGCTTAGACACGGATTTCGTGGAGGTGAAGGAGTGCAACCTTAAGCTGGTTCGACGAAATGTCGTCGCCATGAACTCCCACCTGGTGATCAAGTACGGACCGCCCATCGATAAGATTCAGTTTAATCTGGCTATATTCCGCAAATCGAATGTGTACAGATTGTTCATGGTAAATCACACCCTGGATTTTTGCTACTATATGCGGAGGCCAGAGCAATATCCGCTTTTTTACATTTTCCACGAGTCCCTAATGGCCGCAACCAATGCCAATCACACGTGTCCCTATCCAGTGGGTACATCCTTATTTCTAAATACAAATTTATTAATGCGATTCTGTGTCTAGGAAAAGAACATCTATATAAGGAAGATGACGTTCAATGAGCGCGCCGTGCGGGATTTGCCTCTTCCCGAAGGAGAATACAAGCTGACTGTGTCTGTGGGTGCATTTAATGTCTGGCGATTGCGGTTCAACGTCTACGGTCTACGTGGCTAGTTTATAAGGGTTATTAAAATAAAGACCCGAAATTAAGCGGGCCTAAAATGCAAACAAGTGTTCACTTCAATTAATCGAAAACAAACCAGCCGTTAAATAGCCCAAAATCTAAAGCCAAACAGCCAAACAATAATAGTTCAATCATTTTCATCGATGAGGCAACATGAAAGGTCTATTTTGGAGCCTATTTCTATCCGTTTTGGCCAATTTGGGCTCCAGCCAAGGGAAAGTTTTCAGAGTCAGTAAGATGGAATGCCGAACCTTAGATCCTTCGTTTACCTATTTCAAAACCTGCAAAGTGGTTCGCAGGGAAAACGGCCGAGCTTCCCTGTACATCAACGAGGTGATGCTCTACAGGCAGCCCATCGATGATATCATTGTGAGTTCGCCAATTAGAGCTTCTACTGGACTCGAAAAATAATTACTTGAGTTCTAGCTTAATCTCGCAATTTTTAAAATATCAAAAAATCGGCGATTCCAATTCTTGAACGAGACCTTGGACTACTGTCTCTTTAGTCGCCAATTGGTGGCCAATGGGTTTTTTGCTTTCCTGATGGCTCCCATGCTGGGGACTTCGAATTTGAATGTTACGTGCCCGCTGCAGGTAAGAAAAGCTCTGCGTTTCACTGATTGCCTCTTTAACTTTTAAGAAAACCTTGCAGCAAGACCTAATTTTCAATGGCTTTTCCGTCGATGAAAACACAATTAAGGAGATTCCAATTCCAAATGGAGTCTATATGTTTCAAATGCGATCATCAATGATGAAAAAGTGGCGAACGGACGTCAAGGTTTATGCCAATCGAGTTGATAGGTATTCATAGATTTGTAAAACAATAATAATATTCATTTTTGTGACGTAAGTAAAATGTTTGACTCATTTTGGTGGAAGGAATATATATTCCTATATAAAACAAACAAATTTTAATAAATTACTTCCTAGCATTTGAGGGATAATCGGTTTAACGCTTATATTCTTTTTAGCTAGGTTCAGAGCCGCGGCTTGGTGCAAGAGTACTTCGTCATTTCTAATTTTTGACCCGCAAAGCTCCGCAAGCTTTTATAATTTATTGTTTTGTTATTATGTATATATTTTTAAATATTTAACTGATGTATTTTTTATCAATGTTTTCTACTATGTCTCAAAATACATTTTATGACAATTTTAAATTTTAAACGTTTATTTCAAGAAAAGCTTCCAAACGATAAAACGATGAAAATCAGCCTCTTTTTTCGCAAAGCTTCAAAGCTAAATAGCAATGTAAAAAAGTGTGAATGGGAGAGTTGTCAAACTATCGATAGTCCAAGCTGAATTAGTTCACACTGTGAACTTCACAGACCACGGTGTTTTCCATGTTTTAAATTTAAAAAAACAACGCACAATTGTATTCAATACTATTTAAGCATTTTCTAAGCATTCTTTAATGTGATAATAATAGTAATAATAAACAATTTATAAATCTTAAATTTGCAGAATAAAAAGATATCGACTCGACATTGACCTGACATAACACAGCTAACTTAAATGTCTGTTACCCGATTCGGATCTTACCCCCATTTTACACACCCGATCCGGAATTCGACTCCATTATGTATACGGATTGGGAATTCTACCCCGTCTTACTTACCGATTGGGACTTCTACCCCGCCTGTTACATTCCCTCAGAAACATCGATGGCAAAAAATAAAATTAGAACACAGCGCCTTGGCTCGCTCCCATGCTCCCGAAAGCATTTTACTTGCATGTAAAATTCCAATTGGGGATCCGACACCAACAGTAAGAATTCGACACTATTTTACTTTACCGATTGGGACTTCTACCCCACCTGTTACATTTCCATAGGTTATTGTTGTTGTAAGCCGTGTAGACTTGTTTTTTTTTACATACATGTACTAACATAAAACAAATTTGCTTTCGAAAATTATGAACCAGTATGAACAAATAGTTTAACGAAAAGGATAAGGGCCACTCTAACACATAAAGCCAGCTGTTTTTTGTAAAGAAACTTTGTAAATAGGTATTTAAAATCGAATTAAAATGCCCTTTGTGAGCCCGTGCTGCACTTATTAATGCGACATTATCCTCCCGGCAAAAAAGTCGTTCTATTCTAGAATTATAGAATTATAGAATTATAATATAAAAGCCCATTTTAATTATGAAATACAAACTACATAGTTATTGGAACTTTTCAATTTCTGATTGCGGAAATGAGTGATGGGCAAAATGTCATCAAAACCATCGATGTTGAAAAAAACATCGATGTTAATATCGATACTTGAAATTAAGTATCGATGTTTGGTACTCGTCTCCAAACATCGATACATCGACACCCATCTCTTTCTTTTCAATTTTCAACTCAACAACGACGTACGTAAAAATCTGTTTCCTAAAATTGTAAAATCGCTGCAAATAAGTATTAGAAAATTAAAATAATAATATTTGAGGCTAAAGAAATAACCGCCTAGCTGAATAAAATGGATTTTTGGGAATAATCTCTGAAGATGCTGCCGCTAAATAGTGATTACCAATTTAACCTCCGTTTTTCCCTTGCAGTGTTAGGTTGAAGCGTTGGAACCATGGTGAACGGTCGCATCCCCTCGGTCTTCTCAAAGACCTATGTGACTCCCCGTCGGCCTTATGAAAAGGCCCGTCTGGACCAGGAGTTGAAGATCATCGGCGAGTATGGTCTTCGCAACAAGCGTGAGGTGTGGCGCGTCAAGTACGCCCTGGCTAAGATCCGTAAGGCTGCTCGTGAGCTCTTGACTCTTGACGAGAAGGATGAGAAGCGCCTTTTCCAGGGTGAGTTGACAGTGATGCAGGAAGGCATACAATAGTCGAATTTCCATAGGACGAACGATGTAATACTTTTTTGGTTCCGGTAATACTTGCTTGTTCCCCTAACACGTGTTTTTTTATATTGGTTACCAATAACTCTTGAGTCTTATTTAGGTTCGACTATAAAATCCGCCAATATATGACGTGATGAACTGTATTTAAAAATAATAATCTGACACTTCTTGTCTGAAAAAACCTTGACGTTAACAAATACACACTGAAGACAGTTCCGTTATGACCCCAGATTGAACCTGTTGAATTTTCAATTAAATATTTGTTTTTATACCCTCAGGTAACGCCCTGCTGCGTCGTCTTGTGCGTATCGGTGTCCTGGACGAGTCTCGCATGAAGCTCGATTACGTGCTGGGTCTGAAAATTGAGGACTTTTTGGAACGTCGTCTGCAAACTCAAGTCTTCAAGCTGGGATTGGCCAAGTCCATCCATCACGCTCGTGTCTTGATCCGTCAGCGTCACATTCGGTAAATATCGCTTAAACAAGCGACTACTGCGTCGCCAGGGTCAGAAAAAACTGTGTATGTTGTTCAGTAAGACCACTTGGGAGTCGAACAAGCCCCAGTGCTTGCACCGGCTCTCAACGTCTTGAGATTGTGTATGTGACTCTGTTCACTCCAATCTTATATGCAAAATGCCCGCATAAGCGTAAGTTGCACTGAACGTTTTTAGGTCCACCGCTTGTGTTGGTCCCCGTGCTCGAGTTTACCTAATCAAAACTTCTATCTCGTTTCCACAGTGTCCGCAAGCAGGTGGTAAATATTCCCTCATTTGTTGTGCGTCTTGATTCGCAAAAACACATCGACTTCTCCCTGAAGTCGCCCTTCGGTGGTGGCAGGCCGGGACGCGTCAAGAGGAAGAACCTGAAGAAGAACCAAGGTGGTAGCGGCGCAGCTGCCGAAGAAGAGGAAGATTAAGCAGTGGTAACCAGCTGCAGCCGGTTAACAAAGAGGCGCAGTTGTGCTTAAAACTGAAAATTTCTCTTTTATACACACAAATAAACAAAAAATCACCTAAAATTTTAACATTTATTTATGATTTAATTGGATCCGTCTTTGTATATATAGCAATGCATTATATGTCTAGGGCCAAAAGATGCTATTTAAAGAAAATTAGAATGAACTTGGCATTGAAAACATTTTTGTTTTTGGTTGGTTAGCCAAAATAAGATTTCTTGATCTTAGGAAATAATTTCAAATATTGGTAAAGAATAAATATGTTCATTCTGTAACAATCCATTTGATGCTTTACATAATTGCGTAAGATAATCATTTACAAACTCGTCTACTACGATTGTTAAATTTATCGAATCGAAAACGAGCCGTTAAATGCAGTTGATTTTCTGTGTGCCAAACCAGGGTTGATATTCTAAGTTTATCTTTATCGAGGGGAAACAGCTGTTCTGGTTATTGTTTTTTATTTATATTTTTCTTCCTGGAAATGTTCACAAAAAGAGCGCGAGGCAAAAACTTTTCCGATTCAGAGGAGCATATATTGCTGGATCTCTTAAAACAGCACAACGCAGTTCTTCAGATTAAGAAGAGCGATGCCGTTACTTGGCAAAAGAAAAAAGAGACATGGGAACGCATTGCCGAGGAGTTCGCGGACCGAACGGGTGCCAGCAGGCCCTGGACAGCTCTCCGCGACAAATACGACAATATGAAAAGGAAATCTCGAAATGGCATTGAGCCCGGAAGAAAAAGAACCTATGGCGACACTCCTTCTTTCTCCGGATCATCGGTGTCGGAAAAAGTTAGCGACCTCATTGGAATCACAGGAGGAGCTGGGTTAGAAAACCAGTTTGACAGTGACGGTATAGAAAACCTTAAGGTATATACTTATTAACCATAAAATATATATTTTTTTTATTTTTAGCGAATTACCATTTAGTAAATGAAGCCGAGGAAGGATCAGAGGAAGCCAGCAGCACGCACAATTCCGAGAGTCCTCATCTGGAGAAAGTATGGTGAGAAAGTATTTTATAATGTTTGTGTTCTAATAAGTTCTCTAGCTTTTTAAGTCAACGATCGAGGATTACACGGATCCTAAGATCGAAGCTCCAGAGACCGAGAGCCCAGAGGCTTTTCAAATATGGTCACAAAAGAGATTTAGAGCGTGCGAGCCCCCCATAGGGAAAACTAGTCTGGAGGAGGAAAAGGTGGAATTGGTTAAACTACAACAGGAATTTTATAGAGATGCGAATTCCAGAGCTGCTGAGAAGCACAAATATGAAATAGAGAAGCAAGTTGTTGAACTGCAAGCAATGCGATTAAAAAACCAATTAATTGAAATGGAAATTGAGGAAAAACGCGAAGAGTTGGCTAAGAAAAAGAATAATTCTTAACCCTAGAAGCATAATTTCTGTTATAAATTAACTAAAAATGTTGTTTATAAATAGGCAATGATAATTTAATGTATGTTCCTTTTTTAAGTACAAAAATATTTAGATATATTTAAACCATGTAATATAGTGAAACTCCGTTTAGTTGTATATTAACTATTATTTACATTTCAATTGTACAATATGTCAAATGTCAAGATTTAAAATAATTTGTATTTGTGTACCTATTTAAATAATCAAGAGGCTGTCGAGCTTCAAGATCTTTAGATTATAAGATTGTGCTGAAATTGACTGCTAGGTTAGGGCCCTCCAACTATATTTGTTTTTAATAAATCTAAAACATAAACAAATGTTTTATAACTACAACAAACTGATTGCAAAATTGTTAAACAGTGGGTTAAAAACACTTTCACATTTTTGATCTCTTGCAAGCTGGCCACATCATTCGATCCCAGAATTTCAGCTTTCGCGTACCGAAGATCGTTGAAAAAACGATCGCAGGCGGCCTAGTGTGACCAGGTTTGAGCGGATGCATGCGAAATTTGCCATTATGGTCTTACTGCTGGGTCAGCTGGGTTTGTTTACAATGGAAACGTAAAACAAAAGTGTGCAAATTGACAAGAAAGTAAAAAAACAGTAAAAACTACTGCAGATTACTGGTAATAACCAGTTGAGTGCCTTAAAACCATAACGGTCCGTCACCGCATAGCCAGCACAATGCGCAAGGACGTTGTGTGGAACTATTCGATCATCTTTCTTTGCTGCGTGCTGAAAAACATTGGCACCTTGGCCCAAGACGCACGTACAGCCTCGAATCGCTACAACTCGCAGCAGCAGCAGCAGCAACAGCCGCAGTTCAAGCAGCACACAAATGTGGCTCCATATCATCCGTCGGACGACGCTGGTGGCCAGCATCACCACCACCATGCGCACGACGCGACTGGCAGCGGCAGCGGAGGACATCACCTTGACCACCATTTGCATCGGAGTTCGTATAATCTGTTGAGCGAGGCCATGTCACAGGCGGTGAGCAATGAGTTTAGCTCGGCCATGGGCAGCGGCTCGGCGGACGGGGCATGCGGTGCTGATGAGCTGGACTGTCACCATGGCAGCAGCAGCACCCAGGATCGATTTGGGATGGAGGCCATTGCCAGTTTGCATCGCCAGCTCGATGATGACGACAACGGTAACATCGACCTCAGTGAATCGGATGATTTTTTGCGCGAGGAGCTGAAGTATGACTCTGGCTACGAGAAGCGGCAGAAGGCCTTCCATTTCAATGATGACATGCACATATCGGTCAAGGAACTGTGGGAGGCCTGGCTGCGCTCAGAGGTGCACAACTGGACCATCGAACAGACCACAGACTGGCTAGCCCAGTCCGTGCAGCTGCCCCAGTATGTGGAGCTCTTCAAGCTGCACAAAGTCACTGGTGCTGCGTTGCCCCGGCTGGCCGTCAACAACCTGCAGTATGTGGGCAATGTCCTGGGCATCAAGGATCCCATACATAAGCAGAAAATATCATTGAAAGCCATGGATGTGGTGCTCTTTGGTCCGCCTCGTGACAATGGCAACCGCTGGAAGGACTACATCCTGGTCACCCTATTGCTAAGTGCTATTATTGGCTGCTGGTATGCATATCAACAAAATAAAAACGCCAAGCGCCACCTGCGCCGCATGGCCCAGGACATGGAGGGCTTGCACCGCGCCGAACAGAGCCTGCAGGAGATGCAGAAGGAGTTGGAGCTGGCCCGCATGGAACAGGAGAACGTGGCCACCGAGAAACTCGACCTGGAGCGACGCCTTAAGGAAGCGCCCACACTCAGTTCATCGAACTCCGATCTGGAGGTGCAGCAACTCAAGCAGGAGATCGAGATGCTGCGCAACGAACTGTCGCGGGCCGAAATGGAGTTGGTGGACAACTGCTGGACTCCGCCTCCTCAGCTGCAGTCGTGGCTGCAGTACACATACGAACTCGAAAATAGGAATCATCAGAAAAAGCGGGCCTCGGCCGAGAAGCAGCTTCAGTCGGCGAGGGAGGCTTGTGAGAAACTGCGCAAGAAGCGATCGAGCCTAGTAGGTGCTTTTGTTTCCACACACGGCAAGAGTATCGATGACGTTGATCGCTCCATTGTCGAGGCACGCAATTCGCTGGGCGAGGTGACTAACGAGTTGCAGGAACGACTCCATCGCTGGAAGCAAATCGAGACCTGCCTCGGCCTGAACATTGTTAACAACAACGGGTTGCCTTATTTGGAGAATGTACTTTATGGCCGCACCGTGGGCATGCAGAGCTCGATGGGATCTAATTCCGCCAAGGGCTCGCGTACCCGGATTACCAACAGCACCGACGATCTGGACGATGAGTCTGTGCAAGGTAAGCTGAGTTTCGAGAACTTTTCTCTGCTTGCCACGGAGTAAGCCGCTGCTTCGTTCGGTTGTTCCTCACAGACAATACAACACAGTTCTTCCACAGAAGCCTTCTTCTAATTGACTTAAATCGACTCTGACGGATTAAGCAGCTGCATCATTGACCTTTATGTATTGAATCCCGAATAAAATCTTTTAAACAATTAGATACTGTATTAATAGAGGTCAAAATTAACCTTATGTATATTAATGAAATTTGTAATCTTTATATTTGTAATATATCCTTTATAATTTTGAAGAATAAAAAAACGATAAAAAAAAGAATAGCTCTAAGTAGTTTTATTAACGCATGTCTACATGTACTAGCTTAACCATACTAAAAGCTTCAAAGGTCGGAAGATTTTTTAAACTAATTACTTCTGTTACTTAAAAGATAACCGCATGCAATTTTTGTATATTTTTAGCTTATTAATGTTTAAATTTGTTTGTTCTAGTCAATATTGGGATTCTTTATCTTATAAGTAGAATCTCCAATAAGCAATTCTTCGTGTTTACATACATACATATGTACATACATATTTACATGCTGACAAATCTACGTAGCTTCCTAACAACAATATGGAAGAATTCGCATGACTATTATTTTGTTAGCTAACATTGTTTATTTCAGTTATAAGATGCCGAAGTTCTGGTAAAAATTTGAATACGGTCTCTTTGAATAATTATAATTAAAAAAAAGTACGTTTTTATCTAGTAAAGATTTAAGCCTCACTCTAATGTTGAAGTTTGTGTTTTAACTAAATAATTTTAAGTAAAATTGTATTAAAACATCAGGAGCATAAACTTATTTAACTGTAGACTTCTCAAAACTAGCCCCAAACCCATTATTTTTTTTTAAAGAAATTAACTAATTTTTAAAATTATAGGATGAGCTTTCTGTAAGACGTCAGCAGTGTGACCAGATGGGTAGGCTTGCAAAAAACTCCCGCTAACCATTTCACGTATGTTATTTTCAGAGCTTTATCCAATTAAACTGGCCACAGCCATTCACACAAAACCGGGCTTTCAAAAAAAGTTAAAAACACAACATCATCTCATCAGCTGAAACCAAATAGAAAATTTTAACGAATAAATAGCCCCAAAAATGCCGAAGGCCGGCGATAAGGCGAAGGTGAAAGTGAACGTGAAGGAGCGGGTGGTGGACGAGACCTGCGATCTGAGCCTCTCCGAGTTGAGCGAGATACCGGTGCGGGAGATTGTAAGTACAAGTGCATCGGCGGTAATTAGCACCCAGCTCCCGGGCCATTTCTGCCTGCACTAGGCGCCTCTCACTCCACCTTGGGGCCACGTCTAGTGTCTGGCGGATGTCTAGTCACCGGCTGTCTCGCTTTCGCAAACAGCAGGAGCGGGAGGGGGAAAGCAAGCTCCACTTCCTCTCGGGCTCTCGCTTTCGTTGTTGTTCTGCCGGCTGGTTTGCAATTAACGCTGACTTCCTCTCTGCCTCTCTTCTCTTCTGCCCCCACCCCTCTGCTACCCTTTCACTTGAGTGTGTTTTTGAGTACGTGTGTGTGTGGTTGAAAATGCAACCAAAATTGCTCGAGGGGGTTGATTTTTGGTCTTTGCCACCCCTCAGCGACTCGGGAAGGTTGCCAAAAAAAACAAGAAATATATATTCATTGAGTGTACGTCTAGGTGATACCCTTTAATTAATTTTCAAAATTTTCAGTTAATCCCTTAGAGCCTCGTCTTTTGTTTTTGATTTTTTTTTTTCAGAGAAATAACTTTTAACAATGCTTTTGGTTTACCTTTTCCTCAATTTCACTTTAAAAAACCTTTGTCAAAACCTTAAGCTAATGCTTAGGTTTCGAAGTGATATATATTTTTTTAATGTATACGTAATAGATTATAATAATAATAATCACAAGTAATATACATTTTTTAATGCATCAATATTAGGAAAACTATGTACTCCGACATTTGTTAAATAGATCAAAATATGTATAAATTTTATAAATAGGTCCGGATTTTTGTTTTAGTGATCTTAAGTGTTATGTAGTGTTATTGCCTAATAAAAATAATTTGATCGAAAAGTACTAAATAATTTTCCGAAATTAAATGATGAACAATTGGCCTAAAGCTCGTTATACCCGTTAAGAAAACAATACAAGAGGTATAGTATTTAAGAAAGGGATTTTTAGGGCAGCTACTTTTTTCGGGGGTTTCTTTTTCGGTCATGTTATTGCCACTACTTCTCAGTCTCAGTTTGTCTTCGTGCTTTGCAGGCTTCGTTCAAGCGCGTCACTGTTTTAGATCTGTCCAGCAATCGCCTGCTCACTCTGGGAGTAAGTATACCCCACAGAAAAACCCTAGTGAACACCTTGTAACACTTCCTACTAAATATCACATAGAAAAACTTCTCCATACTAACGCGTTTAGTGCGGCTGGATCTGAGCAAGAATCAAATACGCTTCCTGCCCGAGGACTTTGGCCAGCTGGAGCAGCTGCGCCACTTGGACTTGTACAACAACTGCCTGGAGCACCTGCCCATTAGCTTCGGTCAGTTGAGTCGTTTGCGCTACTTGGATCTGAAGGGGAATCCCCTGTCGCCCGCCTGGGAGAAGATTGTGGGTCGCTGCTCAACGCAAAAGGACTGCCAACAGGCGGCCAAGAATACGGTAAGTGACCCTTGAGCTAAGGGCTGGCCCTCGAGTGGCACAGCTTGGCTCACTTTTTGCACATCTAACATTTTGTAATTTTCCCATTTTCCAGGTCAGCATCTGCGCCAACTACAAGCCTGAATTCATTGAACGCGAACGCTTGGCCGCACAGGAATCGTTGCAAATGGCAGGAGCCGGGGATGCATGCTCCGTTCAGTCAAACGGCGGTGGGGCTGCTGGCAAGAAGTCACAAAAGCCCAACAATAAGAAAGCGAAAGCCAAAAAACTCGCCGGAACAGGCGATAATGAGCTGACAATCAAACCTGTGAATGCGGGAGCTGGATCCTCAGCATCAGGTGCAGTTGTTGGAGGGAAATCAAACCAGAAAAACAATCAAAAGAAACGAAACTCCAACAAGGGCGGCTCCTGGATGAACCTACTCTCAAAGGCCGCTTTCTCGTCGCTGATGATGTTTCTCATTCTTTTCATCGTGAATGTGCTGATCATCTATATGATTATGTTCAAGAACCCGGACATCGCCGACAAGCTAGTGGAGTATATACCGCACCAGTACCGCGATTGGATCCTAACCAAAACGGAGATTTTCCGGCTGCGCGTTACCGACTGGATCTCGGAGTTCCGAACGCCTCCCGAGGAGCACTGACGATTCATTTATTTGAAGCCTTAGGGCGCTGGGCTTCAAATAGAAGGAATCAATAAACAAAATTCGGATGGATAGCGCGTGTGTGGAGGCGGGACAATTTTTGGGATACGTGTAGACCACCTGAACAGAGTTATACGACTGCGACTTTGATATACCAATTTGTGTAATAAGTACTGCCATTTGATTTCATAGACTGTAAAAAAGTATGTCCATTGACAAGAGATTTACAAAAGATTTTTACAAGAGAACCGCGCACACTCAGCAGCTGAAGACGACGCCACTTAAAAGACACCACTAACTACACTCAATCATTCAACTCAACTCAACTTAACTCAGATGAATCTTATCTATAGCTCAAGCTCAACTCAATAGTAACTGAATGCCAGTTCCAAACTGGCCAATCCATAGAAACTACAGACACAGTCAGACCAGGCACCCTCATAATATACATATGTCCACATCTATCAGATCAGATCCAATCAGCAACCACACCATATATTAATAAACAAATCTATTGTTAGAATATCTTGTGCAATTTAATTATTTTTATTTTAAATATCGAGCTCAAATAGTAGTCATCTTAGCCCCGACCATTGAACATTTTGTAGATTCAAAATCTTATAGTTTTGAAAGCAAAACTTTGGTTTATTCAAGCGGTTTCATATTATTTTGTTCGAAATCAAAATAACTGAATTGTAAACGAAAAAATGTGCAAGATTTTTTGAATAAACTTTTACATTTTAAAATTAAATTAAACATTCATAAATATATTTATTTTCAGGTCCCAACCAACGTCCGTAAACGCCAGAGATAAGTAATTTTTATTGATTATATATATGTCGGCTTTCAAATTCATTTTTAGTCCTCAGGAAATTGTTAATAAAACTAATTTCAATTATAGCCCCGGTTATCTATTCGAGTTGGTCAACTGGGTTATCTTATATTATATTTATGGCCCCCAGGTAGGCACGCGAGTGTCCTTATCATTTTTTTATTCAGTATAAATATTAAACACTCCGATAATCTATTTATACTAAATATTTTTGCATATAATTTGTTTTTGTTTTCCCTTTAGATTATAATAAATCACCAACCATTTTTCCCCAAGAAGTAGTGTTATTTAAAGCCTTTTCATAAGAAGAACTTGATAAGCTGGAGCTGACAAGCCAAAAGCAGGCTGATAATTAAAATAAATTTTTTGCTAAATATCTTTCAATGAATACTTTGTCGGCTAAAAGTGATGAGATCTAAAACATACTCTCGTGAATTAATTTTTTTTTTATATTTTGCACACGATTTTTAATCGTGCTGTTGCTATAGCTAGGTATTTATTACTTATCTGTATGCTCTATAAATTGAATGTAATTTTAAGAATTTATATAAGAAAATTTAAAGTAAAAAAATAATATTTTAGAACAGGACGAAACCCTATCCTTTGAAGCAATATATTTTTTAATTTCCCTTGTAAAGTTCAAGCCCAATATAAACAAACACATTTGATTTTATGTTATTGTAGGCCTATATGGAAATACGCTTTTCAATATATGGCACTGCAGAATAATCACACCTCAATAAAATTAAAATTTCAGGTGTCCCTTGGTATATCCAAAACAGGGACATCAAGAAAAACCTTAAGGTCCCGATGGTCGGATTTTTATTTTTAATTCCTCATTTAATATGGATATTCTTACATCCCAACTAATCTTCTTAGCGTTTTTTTAAATGTATAGTTTAATATAATTAAGTACCTGGGGATAGTGTTATCCTTTACAGTTATACTGACTCACTCTATTAGGCTTTTCCTTTTTCAGAAAAGTAAAACCCATAATCCTTATTTACGTTCACATTTATAGTTTCAAGTAGGTGTAATTTTCCTTATCTTTCTTAATTCCCTAACCATTATGTTATCCTTTAAAGGGTATTTATACTCTTCTCTAACTCATCATCCCTCTCTTTACTTCGGTGTCTCTACGTAATCAGTTCATTCGCATATCGCAAATAATTGATACATGACTTGCAGAAACAAACCGGTTTCGTGTGCCAAAGTGAATTTCATCAATAGAAAGTTGTAGAACGATGACGTAGGCATGTATGGGTGGGAGGCAATTATTATTAGTAAACCATCGTGAGTGGGCAAAAGCTTGGATAAATAAATATTTACATATTTTCAGTCATTTGGTTCCCAGAATCTGAAAATGCAGCCCAAAAAGCTGATGCAATGGCGCTTATCTATTTCTTGGGCGAAAGGATGTCGCCGCTCAGCCGTAGCTCCAATTTAAAGTTTCGTGTTTCCGTCATTGAAGATGAAGCTGAAAACATTTGCCACGCTTATGAAAGCTCGACTTTAATTTCGTCAGCCAAAGAAGATGAAGGCCCTTGCCCTTTTGGGAGTTCCCCTCTCACTCTCGGTTTTTCTCCCTCGCTCTCTATTTGGAATACACGCTCTCACCGCCCTCCATTTATTCAGCGCATCCTTGTCGTTGTCCTTTGTCTCTTTTGCTTCCTTTTTCTCTTATTCTTTTATCATACATTAGACGTCCTCTCTTGCCGGCTATTCGTGTTTTGTAGTTCTTTTCAACTCTCACATTTTCGCTCTCAGCAGTGCAGAGTAATCAGCATTAAAAAAGCGAAAAATGAAATGGAAGAAGCTTACAAATAATAAAATTCTAAAATTAAAAGAGAAATTTAAGAAAAAATAATGGAAATTAAGTTTAAAGGTAATATTTTCAGCAAAGGCTAATTTAAATTAAAACAAGAAAGAAAGTTCGGCACGCCGAACAGACGGACTTGGCTAGATAGACTCGGCTGCTGATGCTGATCAAGAATATACATATATACTTTTTAGGAAATGTCTCCTTCACTGCGTTACAAACTTCTGACTGAAATTATAATACCCTGCAAGGGTGTACAAATAATAATGTAAGCATTATTTAAGGCAAATATTTATTATAACTAATATTTTTACAACATCTACTGTTAGTACTAGTCCAGTGCTGGAATTAAGATTAAATAGACTTTTAACTGGATATTGCACTTCTGAACAAAATTCCAAAATAGAAACGATTTATAATTACTCCCTGTTTTCAGCACGAAATATAGCATTTCGAAAACCGTCAGATCTAACGGCAAAATAGCCAGATTCTAAGAGCGAGCCGGCTGCGTTTTTGGCGCGCCGCTCGCTGGCGCGTATTTAAAAGAGCCGCCAGCCGCGCTCTTTACAGTTAATTTTTTGTCGTCGAGCAGTTCGCGGGAGCTCCGATTTTTGGTAGCCAGCAGCGCTACAATTGAACTGTTGGCATTATATTTAGGAAAACCTAACACCTTTTCAAGGCAACCGGTGGACGTGTAGAATAACGCGTCATTTCGTGCAGTACAGTGCGGCGATAAAAGGAAGAGAAAAGTAAGCAAAACAGTTAAATCGGCGGCGTGTTCGAAAACTGGAAACTGGGGGGCGAAAGGAAGCGAAGAGAGTCGGGCGCCGACGAGCACATGGCTGAAAATTTGGGTTTGTCTGAAAATAGCAGAGGTGCAGCACATGTGTTATGTAGTCGAATAATTTCAAATCGAAGACCGAGTATATATTTAAAACAATCGGAATTGTCAAAAAGTGTTGTATTTGCTATGTGGAAACCACAAAAAGGGCGGCTTCAACGGACCAGAAATAGCGCCGCCGCCAGTGTCAATTATAACTGCATGTGCACATGACAATTAAAGCCGAAACCTTTTCAAAAAAAACCAGACACATTTTCGACAGTTACAAAAAATAAAGCATAAGGAGAGCAAAAGAACGAGGGCTAATAATAAACGTTCTTTATTTTCGGTTGGACACGCGTGCAGTGTGACGTCGACGTTAACGTATGCACACGTCGCACCTGTCCCGTTATTATTTGCATTTCTGGCAATTAATTTTCGGTCTTTCCGTGGCTCAGTTTCTTCGGTTCTGCTTCTCTCTGGAACATGAATGGGAAATTAACATTTTCTCGAATACGCGGCTTTTCCTCCAAGTCACTCCACTGCAGCTAATGTTGTTTGTTTATGCGATAGTTCAATGGCTGCGTACAGGTTTTCCCATTTGACTTGCTGATGTTCCACGTTTCGCGCCGCATTGCAATACGTAATTTAACAACAGTAATTGAGCACTTAGCCAAGGGAAAGTTCACTCAACAATGCCAGCGGACCGAAAGCACAAAATATTTGTGTGTGCCATTTCTACCCATCCATCCGGAATCCGCTATCGAAGCCATCTCTGCTCCGCACACGTCAAATGCCAATGCAATTACCTCACCCAACACCCACACGGAAAAGTGCACCCACCCGCTGGAACTCCCAGAGTCTAACTGACTCATCAAGGACATGGCCAAATGGCTGAATTCAGGCCAAAATGGGATGGGTGCACCGAAAGAAATCGAAACACTCCAGAATTGTATTTTACACTGGAAGAAAAGGGGGACAAAATACATGAAATGTGAAATTATTCAAATAAATGTGGTTTATTTCGCCCAGTTAGAAAAGATTATATCTTAAATTTGTGGGTTTATGTTTGACTACAAATAATTCGAAATATCCAATCCAGTCAAAAAAAAAAATATATTTTTAAAAACTAATTTGTAAAAGTGATCACATTAATATTTGAGAACGATTCTTCCCAATTCGTTAGGTTTTATCCTGATAAATATTTTTTGGGTTTCTTTTTTATCAAACAATTAATCAACTTCCGATTTTTAGAATAATAAAAATTGTATTTATTTGGATAAAATGTATTTAAACAGTTTATGGACAGTTTTGGTCAAATATTACAAAAACATGAGGTGTTGATACCTAACTATAATATCAATTTTTTACAAATCATTTTCGTAGTTCCTAATTAAAAATTCTTAAAAAAATAGTAATTAAATTATGCAAAATTTTTTAATTCTATTTCATTTTTCCCTGTGTCTAACTACTTTTCCAACTGAGGTGTGCCCATCTGTCTTGTGCTCTATCTTTACCGTTAACCATTTCCCTTCATTACACGCGCATTTTGTAGTTGTGTTATTGATTTTGGTGCTATATTGTCGTTGTTGGTAATTAACATGGCACAACATTTACAAGCCAAAGCCAAAGACGCAGTAAAACTGTGACGTCAGAGATTGGAGTCCAAGAAAGGCAAGGCTACTGTGTAAATAAATAGTACTTTTGCTAGGGATAGGTTTTAAGAGAGAGAGAAAAGGAAAAACATAGAAAAAAGAAAGCGTGGGCTGCAACTGTTGATTGTGTGGGGGCAGCCGCCCTCAAGACAATTGACATATTCCAAGAATAAATCTCATTAATGGGCTCGTTTGGGATTAGGGAATTTATATTTAGCCTGAGATTTCTAAGAAACACATTTAAACCAGGTTTAAATATGTATTTCTCCATTTGTAGGCAATTTAAAATGCATTTAAAGATAAAACTTGAATTCACCGCTAAATAAATAAGAACAAAAGGATTTTAAAAGAGATGGTTTTTGGAAAATGACTTCCAAGTTTTGAAGTTTCTTTTTTAAGCCCAACGACTATTAATTCTTAACCCCAACCTTGTGTGATGTAAGGACATATTTGCTATAGGTCTTTGCCCCATTCTTATCCTGTAACTGACGCTCTTTGTCTCGTTTTTTACTGTTATTCTTGTGCTGTCAATCTTGTGTCATCCATCTTCTCCCCTCATTTTCCCCACATTTCCCTCGATTTGTCCACATTTGCGACATTTGCGCAATTTGCCAGCCAGACATTACACTTGACCGCCTTCTCTGCGGGCAGAAATTGATTTATTTTTAGACGCAACTAATTTCCGTAACACCTGAGAAGGTCAGTCGGTTGGTCGATGTTCTTTATCGAGTATTTTTTACCCGAAATCGATTGGACCATTGAACGGCAGTGTTTGATAAACATACTTGCAAATAAAAAAGACCACACAATTACCGAAAATGCCATGAAAAAGAACCATATTCATATATTTTTATTATCTTGAACGATACTGTGACCTTTGTGGCGGTTTGCGTGTGTTGTTATCAAGTTTAGAGTTATGCAATGGCCGCATGCAAACCCTCAAATTGCTGTTAATTATTTTAAACACCTTAAACAGCAGGAGAATTGCATTTACATCCATGGCTTTCGAAGATAACGGCGAACGGAGGAGGAACTGGTAGTTACGACAGACAGTTTACTGATAAGGAACTATAATACTTTGTAGAATCTCATTCCGGGACTTTATTTGCTCAGCCGTCTCTCATTGAAACGACACGGGTTAATAATATATTCACATTCATATTGGAGGTTGGAGTCCACGTTTCTAGTGACGTACATTTTGAACTGTTAGTTACTATAGACTAAAATTTGAGCGATTATAAAAAATTGAATTTAAAGCTGCACAAATATTAATGAGAGATTTTCCAAATCTATTCAGGGGGACTTACAATTAACAGAAGGTTAAATAAAAAAGGGAAATGTATAACAAATTTAATTAATTTATATTTAGATTTATTTAAATTATATTTAAAACCCCTTCAACTCTTTAAGTGGTAAAAATAAAATAGGTTTAGTATCCATTTGAAGTCCCATAATATTTTGTAAATGCCTAACCTATATGAAACTGAAGTGTTATTTTAAAGCTTTTTTAAGAAGACTCTTTTAGGAACTAATATTCTTATCGGCCCAAGTCTCCGCAGACATGTTGTGTAATCTTGGTGTTGGCTTCCAAGAATCATTGTTTCATTATCTATAAAAATTCACCGGAAACCTCAAAGTGAACATAAACTGATTCCACAAAATTTTTGCTCAACTGCAAAATGTGTTACTTCCCTCTAAAGTAAATATAAATGTAACTTTAACAGGGGGTAGCACAGTTAGATAAGGAGAGTCAACTCTTGCAACATGCATTCCACGAGTCCAAAAATGAAAACATAGCAAATTATTTGGCTGACGAAATAATAGAAAATCGTTGCAGCACATCGTCGACGACGTCGATGCCGGGATGAACTTGAGGCTAAATATAAACAGATGTTAAAGATCTTAGAGCCAAACACAATATATTCCCCAGAAAATGAGAGTATCGTGTTTTGCTTACGCAGACCCTGCTCATATATCACTCGGGAAAATGGCACCACTATCGCCTCAAAAAGGAAGGGTTGGGTTCCATGATTGCACATTGGGTTAAGCTGCTTGTATTTTTCCTTTTTTTAGCTAGCATATTATTATGGCTCAGGAACGTTATTGAATATTTAACTAATAAGACCCTTAAATATATGGTATTAACTGGAAGGGCTAAAACTGATGTCGTCTGGTGTCCTCTTTAAAAATAAACTCGCAGCAACAAAGTAGAAACACGTGGTTTCGCCCACAGGCTGAGTGAGGGGCTCGACCGGGTGGGTTTTTGGCTAAATCTTACATTTTTGCTCTCAGCACGACATGATGCTGCTGAATAGAGATTCCGAGAGATGCCAAGAGAGCCAGAGAACCCCCGAAGAGCATAAAGAGTATGGGCTTGGGCCAGATGTTGTTGCATTTCTTCAGAGGGATTACAGTGATTCTCACGCCTCCCACAACAGGCATGCCATAAACAAGATTATTTATTTTCATTCTGCAGTCTTATGTTTATCCCAAACATACCAATAATGTGGCATTACTCGCCTTAGTGACATTTTTCGCATTCACATTGCTCAGAAATGTGATTTTCAAGGTTTCGATTCGACTTATAGTGATCTGTCACGTCTGACGAGCAGGTGATAATTGGTAGAGATTAAATATAGAAAAGTTCTTGAAAAACAATAATAAATCTTGAAAGATATTTCCTCTAATTGGCAATTTGTTTTCGAGGCATATACATTGTAATGGTTGTCAGTATATTATAAGAACGTATTAGCATCTATCTTTAAGATGATAAATGGAAAAGAAAATATTGAATCTTGTATAAAAATTATTTATAAATTATTTTTAAGATAATTGGCATGCTGAAACCCTTTTTATATGTACAAATTTTTTATAGAAGCGCACTTATAATATCTAACAATTATTATACACAGCACAACTTGTTAAGCCTACCAATAGTTTCAACTGAAAAAAGGCCAATAAACTATCAAGTGTGTAAAAGTAAAAGAAAAAGTAAATAGATTTCAATTGAAATGATGCAATCGATATAGTTTTTGGCAATTTTCGCCGAAATGTCGGTGTTTCTCTGTGTATATTTGTTTAGTTTTCGATTTTGGCCGTGTCATGCTCTCGACTCACGCAATCGAAAGGAATGATAATGCCTAGACCAGCACGTAACATATATACAACACTATATATGTATATCTTCCGATCAATCAGAGAAACCAGTTCGCGCTGGTTTTCGGGGAAAAGCAGTGAAAACTATGGGCGATAAAAGCATACATTTGGCATGACAAACGGCTACCACTAAAAATATCGGAGCAGTAAAAACAACAACTGCAAATACAAAAGGCAAAAAACTAAAACAAAATACTACCAAAATGTATGCCAACATTCACTAGGTGAAGGTTCTTTCATTCTGTAGTTTGTTGCCAAAAAAATATTGTGTGTGCGCGGTTGGTTTTCTCTCCGAAGAGTTTTTTCTATTTATTCATTCATTGAGCGATAATGGTGTTCGATGTGTACCATATCTTATCGAGGTATTGGAGTGCTCTTGTCGTGATTTGTCGATGACGCCGAGCCTAAATAAGGTAACCTATATAAAAGCCTTGGTTCTTCCGATTGCAGCTGTAAAAGTAGACTACTTAGCTCCCATTGTGGGCCCTTCAGAGATGGCTTATCTCTGGCAGAGAGCCTTGGGTGGGGCCAGAGGTCAGGCCAAGTCAAGAGGGGCGGAGAGGTCATTCAACCGTGTAGCTGTGGCGCAAATTCCGCCAAATCAGCGGCGAAACATGGCCAAAACAAACTGCCACAAAAAGCCAAGCTATTGACATCCGAAACTGTCTACGCAGCGTCTGAGACCGACTGAGTTGGAAACTGATATATGCAAAGAAATTAAAAAGGAAAGAACACAAATGTATGCACATAAATAATATCATTTGTCAGTTGCGTGACATAAAAGAAGTCCGAGACGCAATAGATAACCCCGAAGACAAGCCCTAATGGGAGTTCTTAAAAGGTTATTCAGCCAGAGTACAAGTGGACCCAGTCCAAAGTACAGACCTCGACCTGATGTCCCACATATGTATACCCCGCATATTTATTTACTGTGTGAAAAATGGCACATGTGACTGCGATTTAACGGATTAATAATAGAACCGAAACGCAAAAAGCCAAGAATCCAATTAACCGAAATATGTCATCGTCAATACCCACAGCTCGCTTTGCTCTGTTGCTGCGACTAAAAATAAAACTCATTAGGGCGTGCAGGTTTTTAAGTGAGCGAAATTATGTTCAATTGCTTCCTCACCAAGAAATTTGCATACAAATTGCCGAAAAATTCCATTCATATCCATTAATTTAAAGTCTTGAATTGAAAGTGAGTCGCGCAAAACAATTAAAGGCGGGGAATTGAACTTTTGCATATTGGAATATGTTTCGGCACAAATCGCAGACAATTAAATCAAATCACGAGATGTTGGGTGCTGTCTCTCCACCTCGTTTACTTAATAATAAAGGGAATTCTATTAGTTTGGGCCTGGCAATAACCAGATTGATTTCTAAAGTGTCGTCTGGCCGCCGAAATCTCAATTAAAATTCATTATTAAATCAATTGACAGCGATTTTTTTGGGTTCTATATGGAAGTCTTGTAGAAATCTTGCATTTTTTCAGAAAAATATTATATTTCTCAAAGGAAAAACTAGAAAATAACTCTACTTCGAAAAATGTCTAGGAATATGTAAAAGAGAATACGAATTTTGCTTAGATACAGCTGTTTCAAGTTTATTTTTTCAGTATCCAACTTGGGACTTGAGAATTCTAAATGCTATGCAGTGCTAAAATTCCCTCTTTCTCTCCTCCTTTCCAGCTCTCTTTCACTGAGGGAAACAAAGTACAGCCTACAAAATGGTTAACATTGTGGTAAGTACTTTTTGAAGCTTCAATTGAGCAATTAGCTTTTATTAATTTTTGAAATACTATTTTTATATTCTTCATAGGACGGCGGCGTCAAGCATGCGCCCCAGGAAATGGAGCAGTTCCTGCCTGGAGATGGAAAGAAAATGTGAGTGTCTGGTCAGAGTGCTAAAAATATGTCGCCTAAATTGCTCTGCCGGTGTGGCATGTTTGCCAATTAACTTTACGAGTAGATTAGTGCTTCGCCGCCTCGCTAATTGGCCTTTGATGCCGACGCCATCTCTAAATTGACTAAAAACGGACTAGGAACTCTGCCTAGCTCAGATTGACTACAATTATACGTGCCTCTTACCCTGAAATACTACCCAGATCCGATTATTATACCTTTGACTTGACTATGGCTAAGGCCAGACTAACCAGATAACTAGTATAGCTCTGTAATCAAGCCGTCTCTTGCCTTCTAATAAGCACAAATCACGTAAGCTTAATGGAAATTCCTACCGTATAGAAACGCAATAGAATAAATACGAAAACCAAATCAATTTAGAGGTATCTCGAGGGGCGTACAAATTTTCAAAATATGTATCTGCTGACGTTTGACAAATATCGATGCATGCAAATTCCATGCCGATGATCTTCTGATGCCTTCCCATGCAAGTATTATTGTCAATGGGGAAAAACAAGAAACTAAACTGAACACAAAGCGAAAACAGTTCGAAATAACGTCAAAGGTGTCAAATAAATAAGTAAGTCTCATGACAATATCTCAGCTCTAGCACGTGTAGATTTTTACATATTTTCCACAAGATGACTTGCATAATGCTTCGAACTTTAAACCCATTTTATTCAACCCCTGAAGGTCTAAAAATATTATATTTAAATTCCACAATAATTAGATGTATTTTGCTTCGTAAACTTATTTTGATGACTTTGCATTATTTATGTAGAATTTATAGAAGGAAATCAATGAACTGATAACCTGAGGTGTTATTGAACTGATATGAATTTTTTAATTTGAAATAGTAGCATTTCTTCTTGATATTATATATGTGTTATTTATTTACGTCGTATGAGCGTCGTTTATTTTAGCGGAAATTGTAATTGAGAAAGGGATTCGAATATCAGCAATTATCAGTCTGGTTTTTGCTAAAAACTAGTGCTCTGTCATTTAAATGATATAGTAGATCCGGTGGTTGTTGTATAGTTGTTGTACTTAATGTGAAGTATACTACTGTGTCTGGGTGTTTGAGATAGGTTAAGCTGTCTGTATATCAAAGTTGATTTATATTTATTTTTATAGATTTTTATTGTGGTCTAACCCAACGTAAGAAATGTTTAATAATAATCTAAGGAAACTAAAATCAGAAAGTTAGGGAACGATAGCTTATTTAAATAAATAATATTCATAGGAATTTTAGAAGTATTATCTTCTTTAATTTGTTATATAAAATTATTCCTAAACACAGTCCTAATATTATATATATAATATTATAACGCAACTTAAACCCAGATTTTATTTGCACATATTTCTTTACATATGTAAGTCTCTACTCCCAGCTTAACTTTTTTTTAAATACCTAGCATACTTTGAGGAAGTTTTGAATGTAGGTTTTTCTTTATTAAAAAATTATTCGGCATAGAGCCAGGCTGAAGTTTTCTTTTCTTTTATGGCTGATGCAACCGAACGGGCACAGCGAGTCAGGCAGTCTGGGAATATGGCTCGGAATCCATCGAGAGTCCGTCAATTGGCCAGGCCAGGCCAATCAGAGACCGCCTTGCCAAATTCGGATCGGAAAATGCTCCGGCTGCAGCAACAGCAGCAGCAGTAGAGGTTTTTTCGCCGACATTAAGTTACAAGTGTAGTATTTAGTATTATGAGCCGACTTCTGGACAGAGTGCGAGCCGAGACGGCCGACAGCTGTAATTGCAGATGCAGCAATTCCGTGGCAAGGGAATTTCACTGTCAGCATATATAAGAAACGGTTGCAATTTGGAGCAGAGCTTTAGTTTTGCAGAGACAATCGATCGGACTGAAGCCCACCTGCTTGGCAATGACAATGAGCGACTTAGAACCCTCCAATGTGGAGTTGAGGTGCCCATTGCAGAAATTCTAACTATCCAAGGATATATTCTTATTAAATATATGTTATCTTTCATCTTTCAGGTACAAGATCCAGCCTCGCAAATCGGATGCCGAGCAGGCCTTGGCCAACAATGATTTTGATCCGTTTGCACTGCGCGAAAATGAACATCCCACCACGTAAGTTGATTAAATCTTAAATATATACATAGATATCTTTTAATAATAATCGTATTTCGGTATTTTTTTAGGGATAATGAGACTCTTACGCATTTGCTTAAGGCTTCCCTGGGCACTGGCATCCTGGGCATGCCGTTTGCCTTCATGTGCTCTGGTCTTGTCATGGGTATCTTTGCCACCATCTTCACAGCCTTCATTTGCACGCACTGCAGTTACATTCTGGTAAGTTTGAGTCAAGATGCAACTTTGAAAAGTTATCTAAAATTCTAAAACATTAAGACAGAAAGAAAAAAATAGCAAAAGTAAAAATCAAAAACCTTAAGCTATAAATAATTAATATTTTAATGTTTTTAGAAGACTTCCCGATTGCCAAAAACTATAATTATTATTGTATAATTTAACTTTCTGAAATACAGTATTACCTTTTTAATAAACTGCCTCCTCTTTCCAGGTCAAATGCGGACACAAGCTGTACTACAGGACTCGCCGCACCAAGATGACATTTGCCGAGATCGCCGAGGCTGCCTTCCAGAAGGGACCAAAATGGTGCCGTGGCTTTGCGCCCGTTGCCAAGTTCTCCATTCTGTTTGGACTGTTTTTGACCTACTTTGGCACCTGCTCGGTGTACACCGTAATTGTGGCCTCCAACTTTGAGCAATTGATTGCTCACTGGACGGGAACGGCAGTGTCCCTACGTATGCTCATCTGCATCATGCTGATACCCTTGATCCTGATCGCCTGGGTGCCGAATCTCAAGTACCTGGCGCCCGTCTCAATGGTGGCCAATGTGTTCATGGGCCTGGGACTGGGCATAACGTTCTATTACCTGGTGCAGGATCTGCCGCCGCTGCCTGAGCGCAACTATGTTGTGTGGGGCACCCTGCCGCAGTTCTTCTCGATCACCATCTTTGCGATGGAGGCGATCGGTGTGGTGATGCCGCTGGAGAACAACATGAAGACGCCGCAGAGCTTCCTCGGCATTTGCGGTGTGCTCAGCCAGGGCATGTCCGGCGTTACCCTCATCTATATGCTGCTCGGCTTCCTTGGCTACTTGCACTACGGTGCCGTCACCCAGGAGAGCATCACCCTGAACTTGCCCATCGAGGAGTGGCCCGCCCAGGCGGTGAAGCTACTCATTTCCCTGGCCGTCTATTGCACATTCGGACTGCAGTTCTTCGTGTGCCTGGAGATCGTCTGGGATGGCATCAAGGACAAGTGCAAGAAGCGTCCAACTCTGGTAAACTATGTGCTGCGCACAGTGATGGTAACAGCCGCCGTTGTTCTGGCCGTGGCTGTACCCAAGATTGGACCGTTCATGGGACTGATTGGTGCCTTCTGCTTCTCCATTCTCGGATTGATCTTTCCGGTAAGTTAAAGTTGATGTCATGATCATACTTCTCTCTTTTTTTCTATACTTTGATTGTTCACAACTAACATTAAACTGATTTGGCTTAACAGGTTGTCATCGAGCTGATTGTCCACTGGGAGACTGGCTTCGGCAAATACAACTGGATTCTGTGGAAGAACATTCTGATCACAGCCTGCGGTATAGGAGCCCTGGTCTTTGGCTCCCTGGCGGCCATCAAGGATATTGTGAAAGCCTACCAAGATCCAGCCCCAGAATAAATTGAACGCTGAGTAAAATCTCTTGCACATGAGGAGCAAAACCCGATGAATTCGAGAGGAAAGCAAAGTGCTTTGCAGCCGGGGACGTATATTTATTATATACATAAAAGACCCACAACACACCTACTATATACTACATATATATATACAAAGCCGGAGGCATGAGTTTAGGAGAGAAGAGGCTCCGCTTCCTAGAGAGAGAGATCATCTAACTATTGTTAGATGTAAAACAGCGCGCCCACACGTTTTGTACATTTTTCTTGTCTGTTGCTTAGTGTCTGTTTTGAGAACCGAAAGGGATTTACTTACCTTACCAACTCACTGATAGATCGAGTGCCTACTACTGTTTAGCTAGCACACTCTTAACACTCTTAAAGACTCACCCGGAGGCATCAACAACTATGCCGTTTTTAGCACGTTTTAAATGCACCTGCAAATTATATAAAGTAGCGAGTAAGCTAGTTAGGTCGAGAACTAAATATAGTACACACAGTTTCCTATTGATTTTAGTACGATTTGGTACAGAGCTGAAAAAGACTTGTACGTAGCTGCACTCCCTTCCCTTTACCTTTCCTTTTTCTCTGCTCTAAAAGAGTATTACTAAAGCAAGGAACCAAAACTGAAGAATCATCTTTCATGCCCGCCTCGTCTTTTTTATTTTGTTCTGTAGCTAATTGTTTTTCCTACAACATTATTTAACATTTTTAGCATGTTTAGTTGGTAAGCCTAAGTAAATAATATTGTAAAGAAGCTTTTGCAAGTTAGTTCCAAATAGGATGAGCTAAAATTACTCAGAGAATACAATTTTTATACAAAATATAGCAGAGTAATAAAACTAAGTTACATTGAATTGCCCGGATATTCATACGATATGTACACACATATTTTTGTATTTTAATTTTAGCCGTAAATCAATACTTAGCGAAACTATATAAAGTAAATAATAATAAACACCACGCAAGTTACAAACATTTTGTTTTGCATTTAAAATCCTGTGTAGACAACGAAACAGATTTTTATTTGTAAAATGAATGATTAGAAGAAAGAGTTAACCGCAGAAATGTATATCTGTCAATTGTATATATGTATATTAATATGAACACAGCGAGTTCTAAGTCTATATCTGCCCAGAAAAGTATTTAGAGTTGTCCATATTATATATATTGAGAAGAACAACGATTGATATGAATGTTTACTTTTTTGAAAAATGTTTAAATTGTAAACCTAAAAAATGAAGATATAAATATATAAATGAAGAGATAAAATGTGAAAAATGTCCAGAGAATGAAAAGTTTGTTTCTTTATTTTGTAATCTAAAATAATTCAGTAACCACGCTGGAAGGATTTTAAATGTCTTTCGTTTTCCCTTGTTAACTTATTTAGCTAACGATGGATGGCTCCCAGCTTAACACTCAATGCGTCTTCCCGCTTGACAGATCTTTACAGGTTTACCTATAAAATATATTTGTAAAACTCCCATAACATTCGATTTGCTAGCTGCCCCTGAGCACTTTTGTTGCCATTCTGCGCCCGCGGGTTCAACGCGTGGCACTTGCTCGGTTCGGATCAGTTTGGAATACCCATTCCGTCCGCACAATGGCCGAAAAAAACATGATCGAGCAACTTCAATTGCCAATGGCGCGGCGGCTGAAAAGTCATTTGTTAATTGGTCACAAGTGGGCAATGGACATGGGCTTTTGATGTTATTTTCACCAAAATAATTCGATCCGGCTGCTGGATCCCACACACAAAAAGCAAGTTCAAGCCGAGTCGGGCAATTGAACTCGGCCATTTGGCTATTGGCCAATTAGGTAACCTCCGATGTGGACCACGATCGAGCGAGTTGCTGTCAAATCGTGGTCGTGGTATTGGCTTGTCATCTTCTGTGACAAGATGCAAATTGGAAAGGCCTGGGAATGACTGGGGCAGAAGAGCCATCCAAGTTATCCTTGGCTTGGAACCAGCAAGCGAGCCCCTCCAGGAAGTTTTGGCTCTCGGCTGCTCTTGGCCAATTAGCAACCGCAACGAACCAATGAAAAGCTGCCCAAATGTCTCGACAAATTGTTCGAACCTGCGTCCAAGGCTGGCGATGATTTAAAATAATTAATCTCTGGTCTGGGTCTGTCTCCTCAATGAACCAATGTTGCTGCATCTTGATTGAGCCAAGGTCTAAATCTTACAATCGCGGTGCAGAAGCTGAGTCGTTTTATTTTTGGTTTTGTCTTGACGTGTTCGTGGCTTGTAATTTGTAACATTAAACCATTTTCGGCGGCTATGTTGCACAACCTTCCAATGCAGTTATAATTTGATGGTAGGTAGGCCTTTCGCTTGTGTTTGGAATATGGAATGATGATCTCTTTGAAGGTGTTCTTATCGCATTTCTCTATCTTGAGATACTTTCCCCGCTGAATTTTGCATTAAACATTGGCGTTGGGTTTCTTTTAACACGCTCGCCTCATATGAATTGTCAAATTTCTATGGCTTATATGCTGGTGGAATAAATAAGTATTGGTTTTTATTTTTGATACGGAAGCGTGGGAATATTTGTCTATAAATGTGGGCTTACTGAAATATTCATAACATTTAGTTGAAATATAGGAGTAGAATTATCGTAAAAATAGGTTTTGAATCAGAATTGATAGAGTCCGCAAATATAAGGTATTACCTCCCCTTAATGAACTTTAATGAAGCAATAAATCCCCTTAGAGGCACGTGCTTACGAGGCTGTTGAATATATTATTATATATTTTTACTACCAACTCAATTATCCTCCCAGAAAGGCGGCCTTTCAAGCATTCACCACTCCACACTTTTATAATATACCTTCAAGGCCCTGGCAGCGCCAATAAACCGCATTTTTTACAAAACAAAACTTTTGTGAGATGAAAAGAAAACATCATCCAAAGAGCTCTCTCAAGCAGCAAGTCAGCAGTAAGTGACTACCAAGGAGAAAAAATTACACAAATATTTAAAAATAATAACGAAAACAATCAATGAATATGAGAAGCGTTTAGGAAAAGTGTTGACTTTTGGGGGCGCAATCAGTAAACAACTGCCAAAATGGGCAAAAACAAAGGGTTCAGCTTCGAACTGAAGCAATCCAATCCAATCCAATATCAAGCCATTCACTTTCAACTTGAGACGGAAAAAGGTTTGGAACAATGCCAAAATTGTTATGTCCAAGAAACCGGCGTAATTATGTATAACATAGATGTTTGAGCAGACCTTAAAATAAAAGGGACCTCTCCACTACTGTGACTTTCAAGTCAAGTAGCCGACCCGTCATCCCGTCGCCATGGACGTGGTCGACGACCGGGGGCAGCAAGTTCGCCAAAAAGATTAATTGAGCCAATTCGGGCAAAATGATTTTGTTGCCACTTCCAGTTAAAAACCGCAAATAAAACTAATACAGCATCAAGCTGGAAATATTTTTAGGGAGTTTTAATCAGAGTTTTGGCTAGAAATCTTAATATATTATTTATATAGCCTTACCAAAAACATTTTTTAAATAATATAAATTTCAATACATACAGTTTTAAAACGATAAATATAAAGATAATTAAGAATATAATTTATATACTGAGACTATTCAACAATTTGGTTCTTAAGATCCAATATGAAATCCAACAGTCCTTCTGTCTCTATTGTGAAAAAAAGCTTACCTTTACTTTAATATTTTCTTTGCAATATAAAATAAGAAATTATATATATTTCTTAAATTTAAGATCAATCAAGAATACTTAAGATGCCAGTTCCTAACATTTGTGTCTTATACTAAGTGATGTTTGTTGAGGCTGTTTACTTTATCTTTATTGTTTAATATCATCCCAGTTTATCATTAGATTTTACCTACATTTTAGAAACAAGTCCGCCCAAGAATGTCATTTTAATCTCAGTGTACTTGCTGCTAAAGTAAAAGCAATGGGAAGTCATTCAGGGTTCAGCGTCTCTGGGTTAAGCCCGAAATAAAACTAAAACTACTACTACGCTTGCTTTTCATGATGATACATAATTGTGATGATGATGATGAACGCTGCTCGCTGTCGGCAGTGGCAGAGGACGGGCACCCGCTATACATAGCGGAATAGCGCCATAGCTCTGGCGGAGATCGGCTTTGTGCATTTGCATTCATTATGTTTGGCACCGTCGACGCGTCCACAACGTAACTGCAAGGTATCGGAGATCGGATCGGGATCCACTTACCAGGTAGCTTCACGTGATCGTGTCGCTCGATCGTTCTTTCTGCTCGTCATTCATCTGTCGTCGTCTCTTGTCTCTCGAATCTTGTGCAATTGCCTGTCGAATGTCGAAGAATGTCTCGCATCTGGATTTGTGTACCGAGCTCTTAACGTTTGTCTGCCGTTCCGCGAGTGCCAGTGCCTGTCGTCGATCAACTTGACCTTTTCTGTTACATATTTTATAGCGGAAATAGTCTGAATTCCGCATCAACCATTACAACCCAAAGCAACCCGGTTTAAATCATAAAATAACTAGTTGAAAATGCCATCACCCCTGGCGATCTCGCTGGTCGCACTGCTGTATCTCTGCCTGAGTCCGAGCATAATTGCCCAAGACTCTGAGCTGGCGGAACGCAACCACAAGGTGTGTACTCCACGGATGACAGGTTTTGTTAGGGCCATAAATAATCGTTCTGTCACAAAACCCATTTCAAGAAACGCCAAATCTATCGGGAGCAAGTCTTGCCCCATGCGGGCGGCAAGATCCCGGACACCGCCTTCGAGACGGATCGCTTGTTTCTCAATCGCCTCCAAAAGGAGGGCATCGCAGTGCCCGATGGCATAGTGCCCGAGCAGCGGAGTCCACAGGTAAATATGAAAAGGGAAAAGTCCTTTAAATATATATGTCTTACAAAATGTATATAAAAATATGGTATTAAGGATACAAAATATAATTTCATACGCGTAGTATAAAAAAATCTTAAGTTTAAAAATAAAATTATATCGTTGTTATTTTTCAAGCAAAAATAATTACAATGAGAAAGAAAGAAAGAATAACTTCGGGAAGTGGAATTTTTTGTACACTTTTACCTTGAGGTTGTGTTAGGAATCGATCATTATTCAACAAAAAAATAAAAACCTGTATTTTTAAATTAAAAAACTTTTCCGTGTTTGTTTTATTAGGTTTTTAAATATTAAATTTATATTTGTAATAACAATTTGTTTATATTTTTTTATAAAAATTTTTATATTTAACCCACTTTTTAAATATTTAGAAAATTTAGTAACATGTTCGAATCTTTTTTACTTTATTTTAATATTAATTCCCTAGGATTTCGTCAAAATATAGCAGACTTCTAGCATCACTGCCCTGCAATAGTCTCATTCTTAAAATTTATATTTTAATATGATCATTTGGACAACACAAGGCTTGACCTTGTTTCTTGTTTTCCTTTTGACATATGTAGCTAGATTGACTCTGCTGTTGATTATGATCAAGTAATATATATGATTTATAGGGTCGGAAATAATTTCTTCGCTGACTAAAATTAGGGTACACTGCAAGGGTATAAAAATGGGGAAGTCAACATACAAAGTGATTTGAATTTACCTTCCATAAAAGCAGTTCAAGGTTTACACTGTTTTGGTAAAATGTTTTAAATGTTTTAAAAGTATTTTAATCGAAATAATATTGTGCTTATAAAGCTTAAACATTCAAAAGCATGTTTTCATGTATGTGTGTATGTATATATTTACCTTTATTAGTTTGCAAATAATACACACATCAATTAATCATTTTTTATTAATCAGTAACCATTTGTATTTTTGGCTGTTTTTATAGTAACTTATTATAAAACTTGAGTAATTTAACATTAAAAACAAGGTTTAACTCGAAATGTTGTGGAATTATTTAAAAAATTAATTTGAAACAAACCAAACAAGAAAGAAAGCTAACTTCGGCATGCCGAAGTTTGTATACCCTTGCAGCTTACAAATGGATCATTATGAATTAATAAAATTTTATCAAATGGAAAGGAAAACTAACAGGGATTGTATACAACATTAATACATCTAAAAATTCGGTTCAACATTACGTATACGTAATATTTTCCGAACATTCCTATGGCAGCTGTATGATATAGTCGTCCGATCCGGCCCGTTCTGACTTATATAGTAGTGAGAGCATATAGAAGACTATGTGCAAAGATTCATTCAGATAATCGGACAGACGGACAGACGGACAGACGGACATGGCTAGATCGACTCGGCTATTAATGCTGATCAAGAATATATATACTTTATTGGGTCGGAAATGTATCCTTCACTGCGTTGCAAACTTCTGACTGAAATTATAATACCCTGCAAGGGTATAAAAATACTTCCAACGTATGTACATATATAAGGATCTTGAAGTGTAATACTATAATTTATGATTTTAAAGCGTTGAAGCTTGAATAAATATATTTCAAGATAAATTCGTAAAAAAATTTTAATCGTTGAGATATGTTAAAAAGTACGTGTAACGTTGGTAGTCAAGTAATTTATTTACAATTAGAATTAATTTGTTACAAATGTTTTTTATTTTTAAACCGAGATTTACAATCGTCTGTGTAAGTCATTTATCCACAATTAAAATAAGTTTGTTACAAATGTTATATATTTTGAATACGAGATTTACAATCGTTGGGTAAAGGGTTATAGCAGTAACAAATGTTTGATAATTATGCAAATCAATGATTTTACAACCACAAAATATCATTTTAAAACTCTAGCTAAGTGTATTAAATGTATATTTCAGCTTAAAAAAATATTGAAATAAAAATACAATAAAAAATTCTACATTTATGATTTTACTGATTAATGCTCCTACCTGGACATACAATAAACGTTAAAAGCATATTGGTTGTCCGAAATATTTAGGGTTTCCAAAAAAATTAGGTCAGTTAAAAAAAAAAATTTAATTTAAATAAATAATATACTAACAATTTCCTTTTGTATTTTCCCCATACAGGTGTATCAATACTACAGCAAGCCAATGCGCACCGTCTTCCACATCGCCCTCAGCTCGGATGGCAGGTTCACGCCGCGGGAGGGGCGGTACCACTACCGCCAGGTGCCTACTGTGGAGACGACCTACCTGTACCCGCAGGCGGTGGGGCGCCAGCACGTGGTGGTGCCGCCAAAGCACGCTCTGCCCGTCTACCGACAGCTCCAGTTGCACAATCCCCTGCTCAACCAGGTCAAGTTGCAGCCCAAGAAGAGTGAGTAACGATGGGTAGGAATCGCCACCTGGGTTTTCTTATCTTCCCGTTCCCCATTTAGTGCCAAACTTTCTGGACCTGGCCCCAACAGTGGGCAAGAGCCAGACGAACCCATTGGCCGGATCGGCCAAGGCGCAGTCATATCAGAATGTGAATCTCCTGCATGGTCACAGTCCGGTGCTGCCGGCTTTCAAGAAGACCTCCCGGGGCAGCAAGACCTATGTGGACAGCTATGGCACAACCCATGTGAGTTGGGACTTGTCGTCGCCAGACGAACTGATGTAATACTTATTCTGTTTATTATTTAATTGCTTTTCTTACACAGCTCTTTAGCGAGTTTGACGATCTGCTGAACAAACTGAACCTGCCACAAATGGCCCGCAAGAATTATTAGTTTTTAGAGATATAAATGAGCGATTTTAGTAGAATTTATGAATATACTTACGGCACATTATGTCCATCTGTAGCTTAATTTGAGGTTCACGAGACGTAACCATTATCTAACCAACTGCATATCATTTCAAAACATTTGCCATACGCCCGCTCACCGATTAGTGCATTTTCATTTTCATTTTCCATTCCCATACCTATACCCATTCCCAAACTATGCAAGCCGTTACAAGCCCAGCCCATACACTGAGAGAAAGTAGAGATTACAAAAATTAATATTACAAGTGTTTCAGTTTTGTAAAATAAAACATTGTTATTCAATTATATACGTTATTGCAAGATTTAATTATACAGCAAGAACTTTCAGATTATTAACATTATAATAGAGGGGATAAGGTCAGCCACAAAAATATGAACTTAAATTTTAATGTTATCTAAGAAATGTGTCTAAAAAGTATAAGATAAAATATTTAGAGTCATAATATCATATGCTAAAAGGTTTTTTAAAAAGCTTGTATCATTTTTAAGTAACAGCCTTTTCAAAGATTAAAGTTTTAAATTTTAAAATATTGAAAATTTGTTGTGGCATCCCTGATTATATAAATTTGAAAACTAATTTATAACTCTATTATTTGTGCAGATTTAATATTAAATGTTCGTGTTTTCAATTCATTTATGTTGACAAGAAAATTTTATTTTGCAATCTCTAAAAATTCCCAAAATATATAATCCCCCTTCAATAATTTTTTCCTCTGTGTAACCGTTTGCATCCACCCATCGCCTGTTAACCCATTCACGTATTATAGCATCTAAGCCCGGTCATCGCTTTTAGCTAGTTAAGCGTAAACAATTTGTACGAGCGAACAGAGCGACCATCTTGCAAAATAAACCGTAGCCGCCGTGCTGCATTGTACTTTCCCACATCTGCCATAAACAATTTATATCATAATTATGTGGGGAAGAGAGGGAGCACTAGGCTCCCAGCGTTTCGTTTCGTTTACTTTGGCAATATAATTAAAGCAGAGCGAACGGTAATTTGCCAATTGCCAATTTTTTTTGTGGAAAAAGCTTCCATCGCGAAAATCGAAACCATTAAAAGATCTGTGGCAGCGGTTAGCGGTACCCTTGAAAGCTCTGGCGCTGGAGGAGTCGCTGCCGCACGCTCAAGTGGCCGCCACTGGAAAACTGCAGCTCAGTGTGATTTTCAAACCCAACTCGGACGGTCGTGGCTTCAACTCCAGGTCCAAACTAAACAACATAAACTCTCCTAGATACCAGAAACCAGAGCAGGCAGGAAAATGTTGCTGAAGCTGGTCTGTTTGTCTTGTTGGCTAATGGTCGTGATCGGAGCCGTGGTGGCCATCGAAGTGCAGGTGAGGATCCTCGAGGTGGAGCTGGAGGAGGGTGCATAATTACGCTGAGGAATCAATTAAGATGAGAGCGAGCGTGCGCCACCCCAATTGACAAAGCTCTGGGTTCGTTTGTCTTGGTTTGTCTTGGCCACGTTCACTTTTGACCCAAAAATTGTAACACACAACCTGCAATTGAGGTACACACACATGTGTGCATGTGTAGTTATAACATAATGAGCACTGATCCGGGGAAACTGGAGACGGAGGCCAGGTATCGGTGGTACAAAACCAAACCGGATTGGGGCACGAGCTCTGGCTCTGCACAGAAAAAATAATAAATGCCAAGTAAGAGGAGAATTAAAAGGGAACTCGTAGGGATTTTGTAATATTTAGATTATACATGTATATAAAAAATATTAATATAATGGATTATAATTGAGAGTAATTAAAAAACTCACTTTAAAATGATTAACTTCTTAATCAACGCATTTTTCTTTTAAGTGTACCTCTCTTATGCAATATCTGCCATTTGATACAAAGTTTTTGCTTTTATAGAAATTCGGATATCTGTTCAATCCACCTCAAGCGGAACACGCGTCCCAGCATCATGAGGAGAAGCAAGATCTGAACAAGATACCCGGAGTTCCGGGCGTGGACTATCCGGTCTACCATGAGGTGCCCCACACCCACTTCAGTTGCCACAATGTACCCGCCACACCCGGCATGTACGCTAATGTGGAGACGGGCTGCCAGGCGTATCACGTCTGTCACGATGGACGCGAAGGTCACCAGGGTGCCTCGTTCCTTTGCACCAATGGCACCATCTTCAATCAGAAGGAGTTTGCCTGTGACTGGTGGTACAACGTCAAGTGTGAGGAGGCCACCAGCTTCTATAAGTACATTTTAGGATTCTTTAAACTAATATTTCATTATAGTTAATTGGTTTATTTTTTCAGTTTGAACGCCGATCCAGAACACAATCCTTACTTTCCCAAAAAGAAGCCTGAGCTGGAGCCTCTTGGTCATGATCTTCACGATGATAGCAAATTTGTAATACAAGCCTAGATTTATTCCTATTCTAATTTCGTTGCTGTTGTGTGTCACATTGTAAATAAAAAAATAACTATAGCAAGTTGAAGGAAATTTTAATTTCGAACTTAATGTGAAATATCTCATTTAAAAACGAAAAAATTTTAAATTTAAACTTTTTTATTATGAAAATGAGTGTCAAGACATTGCCGTTGTCGTCCTTTTTCCATTTTGTGAGAAGTTTTAACCTCTAAATAATTGGCAGAAAACTGTTGAAAATACTCTTTTTAACGCTCTGAACCAACCTTGCCACCCTACTTTAAATTTTAAAATTTTCCTCACAACCTTGCAGTAGTCTCTAGTTGCAGCGGGTGTAAGCTTCTAGTTATAAAGAATATAACGTGCCCCATAAGAGGTTTTACTTGCGAAATGACACAGACTTCCGGAAAAAGAATAAAACCAGCTTTTCCTTGCACCATCTGGCAACGCAAAGGTAATGCACGATTAAGGTGTGACCAGCTCCCGGCTAACGTAAAACGATCTATCGATTCGTTCAAGAATATCGATACGACCGATGTTTTTGCAGCTCAACTCTCCCATCACTGCCGTATCTCAATAATACTACAACGAACAAAATTAACAAGAAAAAACAAGGCATTAGAAGAAAAGAAAATGAATCTCTTGGACCTGCCACAGACAGTGCTTCAGGACATTTTCGAATTACTGCCCTACGACGAGGTGGCGAAGAAGCGCGAGGTGAGTCACCCAGGAGAGACATCCAGACCCCCAAAGCCTTCGACCCGTGACTAAAACTAGACGTTTCTACCAGGTTTGCACTAGATTTAACTACATCTGTCAGAAAGTCTTGAACGCCGGATTTAATAAGGTAATCCTGGAACATGCCAAGAGCTTTAAGCGCATCAAGTCCATGCTGCCACGCCGAGAGTCGGAGCGAAGGTGAGTGTGGGAGAGATGTTTCTAGAGAGTTACCTGCGACTTACATTAAAACTCCTTGATTAGGAGCCACATTCTCTCTCGGCACTCGGACATCCTCACCTCTATTGAGACCAGGATCTCCATGTTAACGATGACATACTCCAAATTCATTGACCTGAACATATGCTGCTTTATTCCGGGTCGCGTGCTGGACGAGATAAACGGCATATTACGCATCCTGAGCGTCTCCACCAAACAGTTGCGACCACACGAGGTTCTTCAGGAGCTGCGCGACATCTCCTCGATGGCCATCGAGCACTTTGACGAAAAGATCGCCGTGAACTTCAAGCTGGAGCACCGCAAGCAACTGGCCGAGTCTACTGCGGCGGGCACTCGCCTTGTGGTATGCCGGACCCTTGGCGACATAAGCTTTAGTGGCGTCAAGAGAACAGGGATCAGCCGGCCGGTCGACCATGCCATCCACCAGGCCATCGTTTCGCTCTCACCACTCTGCGCCAACAATCAGCCGCGACCAGCGGAGAACTCCAGCTCCAGTCCGGAGCGCCTGAAGAAACACCTGATCAAGCAGCACAAGCTGCAGAAACGAATCGTGCAGCGGGTGCGCAGCCTAGAGGTGGCGCGCAAGGTGCAGGATCGTCGACTGCAGGAGGCGAACAGCACCATCACCGAACTTACCACCCAAGTGTCCGAACTGAAGCGTCAGCTGGAGGATGTGGTGGCGAATATGCCCGGCGGGTCAATCAAACGGCAGGCAGTGGCCAGCACCGACTGCCCCGCAATGAAGAAGCCCAAGGTTTAGCCAGGGATTTAGGTTATAAAATTATGCTTAGAGAACAACTCTCGTCCTCCATCCTCCCATCCAGACAGAATGTAGCATTAACTAGAGCCAGGTGCAGCAGCTTCGATATATCGCGTTAAGATTTATTGTTGCACTTGTTACTTAAACTGTATTATTATGACTACTGCTATATAAATACACATTGAACATTTAGTGAAAAAGTTCCCTCTCATTGCAATTATTGCCTGTTGTCCTTGATCTGGATTTCGCGTCTGTATCTGTATCGCTTTTTTCTCATTCCTCTTTTTGGTTGAATCGATAGTAACTCTGGCTTTCGTTCGTTAGTTTTTAGCTGGGCGGAGGACCCATCTCGAGTCTCCTGCTGTTGTAAGTGCTCTATGGGGGTGTGTGGTTGCGGTGGTGCTATGTTAATTACTCGTTATATCTTAGCGTACAAAAGGTAGGTAGAAATTGCAACACGGTAAGCATGGTTTCCTCTCTCTCTCTTAATCCGAAAGCTAACTACATACACTAGGCAGGCTCGCTCCATATTTACAATAACACAAGGGTTAATAGGGTTAATAACATTTCTCGTTGGGGGAGAGGAAGGGAAAGGGAAGAGGGTACGTACACATGGCATAACAAAAAAATAAACGAAAATGGAAAACAAAATGATTGCAAAATTCCTAAAGATCTAAATAATTGTATAAACTAGTCAAAGGTGAAAGCATTGCCGCGCATTGAAATGTTAACCGATCCTTAGCCTATAGATGATTCTATGTATCATACAGTTAGTGAATAGTGTCAGTTGGTTAACTGGGAGATAAATGTTGTATAAATATATATATATATATATTTATATATATATGTGCTCCTTAATACGTCGCACATATCAATAAACTCTCGTAGTCATCACTTTACATATTTCACCCAAAGATGGCGAATCACATACGTAGTATACACATTTTCCATACAATATGTACATTCATCTGCGTCTCTACCTGCGTCATCTTAATCCCGCATTCCGTATCTCGTTGTCTTACGCGCCGCCCCTTTTAGTAACGACGCCGACGATGCTACTTTTTCTTCACCGCCGCCTTGTGGTTGATCTTCTCCTGCAGCTGACGGATCAACTGCTGTATGTCGTCCACATTGTACGCGTAGATCAGCTTGCATTGCTTGGCCTGAATGTTGCCATTGTTGAGGTTCTTGAGCGCATGCTGCAGGCAGTAGATGCTGCCCTCCTCGGTGCGCACCATCGATATGTACAGGTTGGCGCGGCACAGATCACACTCGCTTTCAATGGACTTGTGCGGCGGCTGTTGTTGCTTCTTTGCCTTCTGTCCCTTCTCCGCCTGGACTTTCTCGGTGGATGTAACACCGGCAGCCTAGAAATATATCAAATCAGGCCAACTATCAGAAAAATAGCTGAAAAAAACATACCCTAAGCTGCTCCCTGGCTGCCGATTCCTTTTCGCAAACCTCATTGAGCATGGGCAGCATCTGATGCAGAGCCTCCGAGTTTACGCGCTGATCGTAGCCCAAGGCAAAGAGTAGTTGCTCCAGTGAGAACATGGCGGGCTCACAGCTTTCATGGATGTCCTGAAAAATTTACAATTATTACAAATTGAGCCTATAAAGAATGCCATACTGCACTCACCTTAAAATCATCCTTGGCTAAATCAAGCCACGACATGGTGGCAAAGTAGACGCTCTCGGAGACCACATAACCCGTGGCCAGGCTGGAGGTGTAGGCCCTGGGGAAGACCACAATGAACTCGCCCGGCTTCTGCTCAATGCGGCACAGCGACACGCCACGATCGGTGAGCATGTGCGGTGGCACCATGACTGTATCACAGGGCAGCCAGATGGTCTTGTTCTGGCAGTGCGTCGGAATCAGCGAAGTCAAAGCCGATCTAAAGTTCGCACTCTGATCGTCGGGAATGCCGTACCACAGCTTGGAGGCGCCCGTGTGCAGATACTCGATCCAGGACAGGCCGTGGGGATCGCGGTACCAGCAGCAGGCGGAGAAGAGCATGCCGACGTGGAGCGTGGGCACAGTAACGCCCATAACGGGACCCAGGGAGCGCAGCACGGAGCCAGCGTTATTGGTCAGCACTTTCAGGTTCCACGGATGCCTGGCATAGTTAGAGCCCTTACCCTTGGGGCCCGGACTAGGAAAGCCGTAGCCCCAGCCGGAGCTGTCAATGGAGCCCGAGTGGACGCACACATGGCTATCACGGACCGCGACATGGCGCCAGAATTCAGCTTCCACCTCGTTGACCGTTGGATCGGTGCTTTTGAACCACAGTGCCATTGTGTTGCGCGCTATCCTATAGAACTGGCTGAGCGGCATGCTCCGGCCCTTGACTATGCACTCCATGGACACGCCATCGATCTCCTCCTCGGACTCCTCATCCTCGTCGCTGCTCACATCGTCCTCCTCATTGGACACGCTCTCCGTGTTCACGAATCGATCCGCATTCCGCCGCGCCCTTGCCTCCCGTTTGGCCCAATCGGCTTCAACCTCGTCGAAAAGCTTCTGGCGCTCCGCCGGCGATAGGGTGTCGTATGGCAGCAGGTACTTGCAGTAGATGTCATCCAGCTTTGTCACCCGATCCTGAGCCAGCTTGGGTATGCACATTTCCTCCGCCACCCGCGACCATTTCTTCTTTTCGATCACCTCCTTGAGGCCGCCCAGCTCCTGGACCGTATGATACAGCCGCGGCAAGTCCACCTCCATGCCACCGATCCACGGCGGATGGTTCATCACGATGCTCTGGGTCGCCAAATACTTCTTGATCGCACTCAGCTCCTTGGCACTGGGGCCCCAGCGATGGAGCATCTTGTGCACATACTGATTATAGGCCGTGAATCGCATCTCATCGGAGATCCGGCACTCTGGCTTGAAGCTCGCCGGCGGAATGATCTTGCAGATGCCAAACCTGGCCGCAATTGGTGTGATTCTCTCAATAAACTCGATCGGATCGGCGAACTCCTTCTCCGTGGGCCGGAAGATAGGTGCTTCCACCATTTGAGTGGGATCGTCGTGGCGCGGAAAGGCCGTGTTATTGGCCATCTTGATGGGTGTGTCATCCTTGTACTTCTTGGCGACGGCCGCCGCTGTGGTGCTTGTCTGGGCCGCTGTCCTCGACTTGGCCGAGCCGGAGAAGAGCGACGAGTTGGAGTTAACACGCACCAAGCTAGAGGACGGTGCTCCCGGACCAGCAACAGTACCTGTGCCTGTGCCAGCTGCTGCTCCCGTTCCCGCGGCTGCCGAAGTGCTCGCCTTGGGCGTGCTCTTCAGGCTGGTTGTGGTCGTGGCGGAGGCTGCATCATTGCTAGCCGCATGAAGAAGGGTCTTTACCAACTCGTTAGTATTTAGCGACTCTGGCAGTGGCTTTGAATTGGTGTCCATCTGGGCCTTGGTCACCAGCGTGGCCTGCATCACCACCTTCTGGTTGGGCCCATCGGGTCCCTCGCGTCCCAACTTGACGGCCACACCTTGGATGCCGCCGTCACCGCTGCCGCCTACGCCTGCACCCTGGAGCGGTATGTAGAAGGTGGCTCCCTCGGCATCGGAATCTCCGCTGGCTTCAACAGGTGCTGCGGCTGGGGCTGCTGCTAGAGGAGGAGCAGGTGGAGCAACCTGCTGTTGTTGCGCCTTTTTAGCACCCCTCCCTGTTGTGGTCTTCGGCTTGCCCTCGATCTTACAGTTCTCCGTGGGACTCAGTGTCAGTTGTACCGCTGTGGCTGCTGCCGCCGCTGCTGCTCGCTTTTTGGTCGGCGATCGCTCACTCAGAGCGTTGGGTACGGCAGCTGGAGCAGGAGGAACGGGACTGGGATTCGCTCGCCGACGATTGCTGCCCGGCTTGTTGATGATCACCTCCTCCTCCTTGCCAAAGGCATAAACAGATTCCTTCTTGGTGCCCGCTGCACTGGGAGGATTAGCTGCAGACTTAGCCTCCGCCTGTTGCTGTGCCTGCTGCTGCTGTGCCCTGCTGCCCTTTTGGTTGTAGACCGGCGTTCGCTTCGGATTCGATGGAGTGGGTGCCGCGGGGGGAGATGAAGGCATAGCAGCAACTCCAGTACCTGCTACGGCATTCCTCCTGCCTTTCTCCGCTTTCTGCTTGGCCACTGGTGGCGGAGTGGGACTGCTCTTAGTTGAGGCGAGAGGTATGGGCGTGGGCGTCGAAATAGGAGTGGGTGGTGTGGCGGCCGCACTGCGAGGCTGCTGAGCAGCCGCCTTGCTTGTCGAGGATGCCTTAGCCGACTCCTTGGTCTTGCGCTCATTGATCTTCTTTTCTGCGGCGGCCGCCAGTGACTCATTTGCGGTGAGCTTTTGTGTGAGATTCACTGGCGTGGAGGACTTATCGTAGTCCAAGGCGTCGCAGCAATCCTTGGCCGCCTCCGCCTGTTCCATCTGCTCCTTGCGACTGGGTGGAGTTACCAGCACGGGTGTGGCCTTCAGTGACGGCCCCTTGGCCGACCAGGCGCTCTCGCTCTTGCCAAGATCACCGCGCGTGTTCTTCGATGAGGAACTGAAACTGGCACTCAGCTCTTTGTCATCCCGCGTGGGTGGCGGTGTTGTAGATTGCTGCGGGCGCAGACTATCATCGAAATCATCGTCTAAATCGTCTTGAATCTCATCCGGATTGGATGAGCACTCGATAAGCCACTTCTGGATTTGCTCGTGGGTCATATTGACCTTCGCCTTGCGTCGCTCCTTGCTGGACAACTGGTCACCAAAATAACCCTCCGTCGGCACCACCGGTCCGAGCACCGGTTTGTGAATAGACCCGCACTTGCCCAGGGTGCACTTGGTGTTGTCGGGACCCGAACTCTGGGCCAAGCTCACACTGGCAATGCCAAAGATCTTGCCAGATTCCTCCTTGCTGGGCATTAGGGTGGCCTGCGCCAGTATGCTCCCAATCTCGTCCTTCAAAGGATCGGAATTGGCGGCGGCAGCAACTCCACCAGCTCCCGCGTTATTGCTGTGCGCTGGCGGTGGCGTTGCCGTAGCCATTGCAGTGGCTCCTCCAGCCACAACTGCTGCCGCTGCCTGAGCAGCCGCTTGCTGTGCTGCCGCTGCTGAAGTGGATGCCACGGCCATTGGCGCTGCATTCACGGTGGCCGCTATGCTCGTGCTCAGATTCAAACTAGACGTCTGGATCATTACCTGACTGACTGGTGGAGATGGCGGCGGCGGGGCCAAAGGGCTCTTAGTGGCGGCAATGGACGAAGGTGTACCCACTGTGGTTGTCGTGGTGATCGTTGTGCTCGACGTGGGCATAAACTTCACCGGCGAAGGGCTGGGAAAGCTGTTGCTGACCGACGAACGCGGCGGGGGCAATGGACTTCTCTCGTATTTGGGCGTGAGAAAGTTCGGATTAATTTTGGGACACTGATACGCCTCGATGGGTGGCGGATAGGTGGTTGGCGGCGTCTGATACTTCAGAGGCGACGAGGAAGTTGTGCCCTGCGAGGGAGTCTTACTCCCGGACGGTGCTCCGCCGACGCCGCCGCCCCCAAACTGATGCGTTGGTGTGGGTGGCGGACGCACATATCCGGAATGGTAGTGAGGAGAGGCCTGCGGCAGGTACGACGAGGTCTTCTGAAAAGCGCCTACCGTTCCGCTCCCGCTGGCACTCCCTGGTAGTGCGTAGGTGGCGGGAACGTTGAGGATCTTTGACGTGGGCACTGGTGGCTTTTTCTCCATGGCCTTCACCGGTGAATAGCTGGCATGCATGCCCGGAAACATGCTGGGCATGGGGCCGCCCAGCGTTGGCGTGGCCTTTGCCGTCAGTGGCAGCATAGTCAGCTGGGTGGTGGGAGTGCTGGTCGTGACCGGCGGGGTTGTGGGCACCGCCAGCATAGGAGTAGCGGCAGCAGAGAATACTGGAACAGGAGCCGAGATGGTGGGCGATGGCGTCGCTAAGAGCTTTGGAGGCTGCGGACTGAGCACCTTTGCGGGCGATACTTGCTCTTTCTCCTTGACCAACGACGTCGCCACCATCACGGATGGGACCTTTATGGCCAGCGGCTCGTCGTCCGAGTCACTGAAACTCTTCTCCAGCTTGCGCTTCGTTTCGTTCAGCTCCTCGTTTATGAGAAAGTCCTCCTCCTCGTCGGAGTCGACCTTCGAATGTTCGGACTTGGCTTTAGGCTTGGCCTGCTCGGATATCTTGGCCAAAGAGCCCTTCTTCACCAACATGCCTTCAATGGGTGGCTTTGGTGGTGGCGGCGGTGCCGTTGCTCCGCCAGCTGCCTTGCCCTGCTTGGGCGGACGTCCGCGCCTTGCTGGAGGGGGTGGCTTCTCTTCTTCGGCTTCTGGAGGCGAGGGGGACTCGTCCTTGCCAACTGCTCGTGGGGCTGGTGCACTTGCTGACGAATCCTTGGGTCGGGGCGACGGCTTACGGGTGGATTTGCCTGCCGGAAGCACCGTCGTGGCCTCCGGCACGCATAACTTTCCCGCCGCATTGCGCTTGATCTCGTTCTCCATCTTCTCCATCTCCTTGACATTGGGTATGTCCGGAAAGCTGCTCAGCGATAGGTCGTCCTCCTCGTCGTCGGCCAGTTGCAGTTTGTGGCCAATGATGCCCATGTAGATGGCAGCTGCCTCCTTGGTTTTGCGGGAAGGTCGCTGAGATCGCTGAGGCTCTGTTTCTACGGAATCCTCCAAGGCTTTGCCTTTCGCCGATTTTCGAGATCCGCGGGCATTAGGCACGGCCTTCTTTGACAAAGGGGGAGCCAGTTCTTGTTCATCAGCTGGTGGATCCTCTGCTTTCTTTTTGCCTGCCTTGCCGCGCTTCCCTCCACTCGGCGGTTCCTCTACTTTGATTTCGGGAATAGGCTCCTTTTCCTTTTCCTTTTTTTCCTTATCGAGATCCTTTTCGCTCCTTGCCTTTTCCTTTTCCTTTTCCCTTTCCTTTTCTTTTTCTTTTTCCTTTTCCTTCTCCAGCCTTTCCCTTTCCTTCTCCAGTTTTTCCTTTTCTAGCTTTTTAGCGATCGCCTTACGATTCCTGGCCGCCGGAGCAGTTGCAGCAGCTCCTCCCTTCTTTGGGCTCGCGCCCTTGCTGCCCTTTTTCAGCTTAATGGACTTTGCCAGCGGCTGTTCGTCATCCGAGCTAAAATCAAAGACATTCAAGCTCTTCTTGCCCTTGGTTCCCGGACCATGTTGACTGTCTCCGTTCTCCAGCTGCTGCTTGGCGTCTTTGGCATAAATACTAGAATTAGTCCTCTCCTTGGTGGCTTCCTTTGCCTTCTTAATGGGCTCCAGTTCGGGTTCCAACTTTTCTGGTGATTCGGGCTCTTCTTTGGGCGGTTCCTGTGTCGCAGCCTCCTCTTGATGCGGCGGAACCTTGACGGGCTCGAAAAAAGCGCGCTGTCTTGTCATGCGACCCGAGGATTCGGGTGACGGTATAAAAATTGGCGATTCTCTTTGCCTAACACGCTTTACGGGCGCCTTATCCTTCAGAGACGGTTGTTGGCCCTCAGAGGGGTGAGCTAGCGGTTCCGTTGGTTTCTTTCCGGCCGAAGGACGTCCTCGTCTGGCTTTCTCCTCCGTTTTTACAGGACTTTCTGCCTTCACCTCCGTATCACCGTTGCGAGAGGTGGCATCGTGGGCGGAGAAGAACTCGTCGTCATCATCATCGACTGCCTCGTGTCTGTTCTGATCTTCTTCCTCGTCCTCCTCCGATTCGTTATCATTTTCTATCACGGTTTTGCTCTCCTTGGTGCTAGCACGATTCGAGCGCCGTTTGTTATCGTTGAAGGTGGTGGCCGCTCCACTACTCGTGGTGGTGCCAGTTACTACTGCTGCCCTCCCTCTTCCACCGCGCCGATTTCCATCCGCGACGATCTCCGCTCGCTTGCGCACAGCTCCTGGCAGTACAGGAGGGGCAGGAGCTGGAGCAGGCGCTAGCGTTGGCAAAGGAACTGCAGACTTTTTGACTGCAATGAGATTGGATTTATCACTGACTGCTTTGTCTGCGGTTGAGGGGGACTTCTCGGCGGACGCCGTCGTCTCCGCCTCCGCTGCTTTCTTCCCGCCCGCTGATTTGGCGGGACGACCTCGCTTCTTTTTGCCGCCCGCTCCCAGGCCTGTCTGTTGTCGACTGTTGTTGGGGACCTTCTTGGCGTTGTTATTATTGTTGGCTTGACCCCCGGCTACGTTACTTCCAGCCTCTTTGGCCGAATCCTTAGACTTTCCCTGATTGAGGTAGTCCAAGTGCGCCGGCAGCGCTGGAGTGCCGCGAAAGCAGAGGAAGGTGAGGAAATCTTGAGCCTTGGGGCACTTGTTGGGCAGGATCTCGATCGGCGGCTGCGAGCTATCTACTCCTGAGGTACTGGGCCCGGATCCAGAACCAGATCCTGCTGCCGCTGCTGCACTATAAGCGGCTATACTTGACGAGCTGCTGGTGGGAGCACTCTGGCCCTGGGCAAACTTGCGTTGAGCCTGCACCTTCGTTCTGCAAGATGGTGAATGTAAAAGAAAAGAAAGGGCAGTGTGAGTGAATTATAATTAAAAACAACGCAACTTTATACAAATTAGAGAAGAGTCAATATCAACTTCAGCTCTCAATCAAGACTATAACAAAGCTTGACTTATATGTGCAATTACCCCGCGGACCGTGCATAAACAGTGGTTTCTGGTTTGACATATTGGGGTAAATATATATTTTGTTGTAAATTACTTTGAATTAGTAAAAGAGCAAATGGGGGTAAAATCAGGGTTTAAAATGCTTTTAATTTTAAGGAAAGTTTGTATTTTAATTTGTTTTAGATCGCGACTTCAGCATTTAAATAAGCTGATAAATTAGTGTAGTAATAACAGACACCTGGGTCGTTTAAATTATGGTTACTGCTTACTATAATAATATTTAATTATTTATTATCATTATAATATTATTATTATCTCTTATTTGTTCACTACTATTATATTTGGGCTTTAAAAAGTTGAACTTTAAAAATTTGTTTCTCACAAAGACCGTTAAAAAATTATGCTTTTATTATTATCTTAAACATTTCAACAATTAAACCTTGTAGTATTTATTATTTAACCGAAAAATGGTATTAAAAAAATTATAATTCTTAAGTTTATCGAAATCAACATTATTAGAGTAGGAAAACTCTATAAATATTCCTTCTCCCGCTGCTAAAATGAATTAGAATTCAACTGACGCTGTGAAAGTCTCCCTTTTGGGTTATTTATGGCCAGACAGACGCTCCTAATTAACTTTGTCGAATATTCAGCTTAGTGACTAACCACTGTACATACATATTCAACCTGAGTTGATGGGGGGATTGCCCCTGCCCCCACCAAGAGGCTGATGCGAAACACCCCCTTTGAGCGCGTTACAAGCGAAGGGCAATGCGATGGAAACAACAACGCCACGACACGATGTTGACGCTCTCTGTAGCTTATACAATTGCGTCCAGCTCCCCCTCCTCACTAGCAATTACTCCCCCCCACCCACATACACACATACAGAGTGCTCCGCTACTTGACGCTGCGACGTCATCTGCCACACACTAACACGTATGTCACTTAAAGGCGAACCTATGGATTACTCCACGGCACTGGCACTCTCACCTCTTGGGCATTTCGGGTGACGACTCAATGGCCGGTGTCACCGCTCCGGCCGCCTTTGGAGTGGCCACCGCTGGCGCAGGGGGCGGCGGCGGGGGCGGTGGGGTCTCCGTCTCCTTGCGGCGACGCTTGTTGTCTTTGGAGACAACCATTTTGTGTTGCGAATTTTTCGCGCCTCTTTCTCGCGCGCTCTCTCGGACTTTGAATAAATTTGGATGCGGATGCGGATGCGGCGGGCCGATATTCTTATTCTATATCTCACGGCGACTGATCCGTATCTCCGCCGTACTCCCCGTATTATGTACGGAGGGGATTTGCATATATATATGTATATCTACAACAAACACGGATTTTGTTGCTGCCTCTGCTGCAGCAGGCAATTTTCGTATTTTCGCTTCATCTTTTCGCAACTTCAAGGGGCGGGGACACTGGCGAAATATTCACTAAAATGCGAATTATTGTCTCGATGGTGCGTTGCACTCTCCACGTTCACATTTCACACACGGCAGGTTTTGCAAATTTCATTTTCTTTCGCGAGATTTGCTTGCACATATTTTTTTCGTTTGCTTCTTCTTCCACAGCTTTGTGTCATGGCGGACGACAGAGTTGCCAGACCGGGGCCAGCTGTTAAGCCAGCCCTGGTCAGGCGGGCGGGATTTTATCTATTTGCTGCACCTGGCAATATTGCTCAGTAACAAATCGATATTTAACAAAAAATTTCAAAAATCGATTGCATTGTTTGTGCTTTGATGTTTTGTCAGTACTTTCTCGTTTATTTCTTCTTATCTCTCAGATTACGATCATACTTTCTGTATTTACTCTGTACCAAACTCAGTCTCTTTTAGTCCTTCCAGTTATGAGCCCTCTAATAAGCTTGGTTCTGAGAAAAAAAGCTAAAATAAACAAAAATATAAATATTAAATACTTAATACAAGAAAGAAATCAAATAATTTTTTATATCCCCAAACATATAAAAACAAAACAATAGTCATTGCAAAAAACTCTGATATCATTATTTTTCTTAAAAAAATGTGATAGATGAATATTAAAATAAGTTATTTATAAGGCTATACACTAGGCTTATTAGTTTTTAAATATGTTCATATGTATGTTATTTGTAAAGTCCTCTGTTGAACAAGTACTCAGCAGCTAAAAAAGCAAAATAAAATAAATTCGTTAATACATGAAAACTAGCTAAAATAACGTCAATTTTGTTGGGAAACAGCTTTAATTCCCGCTAGGCGCTAGCTGACAATCAATTCCGCGTTGTGCTGTTGAAACCCGCCAGATCTAGCGAGGAAAAGGCTAAATCAACGCCAGTATCTGTGAGTTGACAAAAATTTGGTGAAGCAGGAAAGCTCTGTTTTTAGTGTTTAAATCTACAATAGAAAGAAGGAAATAAACGAGCCAAAAGCAAAATGGGCGACGGTGCTGGTAATTGGTGTCTCATTGAGTCAGATCCGGGCGTGTTCACGGAACTTATCCGCGAATTTGGTAATTAAATCGCGCGCTTTACAAAGCGACGCCGGCAAGAAAAGCATATTAATTAAAAATTGCATTCTTTCTTGCGGCAGGCTGTGATGGCGCCCAAGTGGAGGAGATATGGAGCTTGGACAGCGAGTCGTTTAAGAATTTGGAGCCGATCCACGGCCTGATCTTCCTGTTCAAGTGGGTGCAGGAGGACGAGCCCGCCGGTAAGGTGGTGCTGGATCGCGACAACATCTTCTTCGCCAAGCAGGTGATCAACAATGCCTGCGCCACGCAGGCCATTTTAAGTCTGCTAATGAACCTGGAGCACGAGGATATCAAACTGGGAGAGACGCTGACCAACTTCAAGGAGTTCTGCCAGTGCTTCGATCCGTACAACAAGGGACTCACGCTGAGCAACGCCAGCCAAATACGCACCGTGCACAACTCCTTCGCCCGCCAGACGCTCTTCGAGCTGGATATGAAGAACCAGAACAAGGACGAAGATGTCTATCACTTTGTCGGCTACATGCCTATCGGCGGCCGTCTCTACGAGCTAGACGGCTTGCGCGAAGGCCCCATAGATCTGGGCGAAATCCGGCCGGAGCAGAACTGGATTGATGTAGTGCGCCCGATTATTGAGAAGCGCATGCAGCGTTATAGCGATGGCGAGATACACTTCAACCTGATGGCCCTTATTTCGGACAGACAGCGCATTTACGAACAGCAGATCGACAAGCTCCTCAATCCGGCTCCCAATGCCATGGAAACGGAGGAGGACCGCCAGACGGAGATAAGCAGTCTACGCACCTACATCCAGTATGAGATCCAGAAGAAGAAGCGCTACAAAGTGGAGAACGTACGTCGCAAGCACAACTACTTGCCGTTCATCGTTGAGTTGCTGAAGATGCTGGGCGAAACCGGGCAACTGATGCCCATCTACGAGAAAGCCAAGCAGCGGGCGCTGGACCGTGAACAAGCGCAGCGCAAGAAGGAGTCCAACTAGAAGAAGTGCAGCATTTACAGTATCCGCATCTGGGAACGGCGAGCGAAACGTGATCGCAGAATTACTCGAACAGCGAGGAACGAAAAGCAATCGACCATTGCTGGTTACTAGTTAGGTGTCCACTGCCTTGAACTGTACTTTAGTTTTTTATACACACTCTCCGCTCTCTCCTTCTGCGCCAGTTAATCCGTACACTAATCTGGGTGTTAAGCTAAAGATAAATACAATGGTGCCACAGATATCGCCAAGCATTTCAAATTCATTAAAAAATGTGTCTAAAAGCATGCAAACAAATATTTTAAACATTTGGAATCATGCTTTTTGGACTGCATTTCAACAGATTTCAAATCTCCTGGGATCTCTGTGGCTTCCCTGATAATTAAATACCTTTATAGTGAAAAATTTAAATATAAAAACGAAAATAAAAACCAGCAACCATTTTGGAGTAGCGTAAGAGAAACTAATGGAGTTTTGGTTTGCTCGTATAGAATATAATTTTGGTATATATATAATTTACAATTGCTATGTTTGCTTTTGGTATTTCTGCCTTTGATTTGCGTATAATCCACTTTGAATTTGATGCTGCTTCTTGTTGTATATAATATGTTGTTGTATATTGTATATAGGAATATTTAGTTTTGTTAATCGCCCGCGTCAGTTCTATGCTAAAAATTTGTCTCCACTTACGAACTATAGACTCTACTAGTTATATACTTTTATTAGGGAACTTTCATTTGGGAGGTCGTCTTTGATTTAGATTTCTTTGAATTTGTGTTTGGTGTTTCATTTCCTTATTTTTCTCGGTTTCACTTACATCTAGAGGCTACTCCAGCTATTGCGATCTGGGGGCATGGTATACGGGGGACATATGGCTGGAAACCGAAGCTATATAGGTTATATTTTAGTTCTGGCCAAGGTTTTGGCCATGTGGAAGTGTGTGTGCTGCACCCTATGCGCTATGGCAACTACAGAAATATATATGTATGTATTTATCAGGCGAGTCCCAGAACTGGCTGTGAATTTGAAAATTAATTGCAAATCGTGGCGAAAAGTGTGCTGCGGTAGATATGGGGTATACAAATATTTCTTTGCAAACTTCGGGGAATTGCTTTTCAAAACCATAGCCATTTCTGTGGCACCCCTTGTACGGTGTATATAATATACTCGTATATGTATGATGTATATGTTTATTCTGGGCTTAAACTTATCCTTTCTCTCCTGCCTCTCTGGCGGCTGTTGCGTGTGGTAATTTCTGGGTTGGCTTAATTGAATTTCATTCGATTAAAGTTAAATTTTGTTAACATTTAGGCTAATTTTACTAGTGTCTCTGGTATTACGTTCTGCCACTTTAATTTAGCACTTAGTTTTCAATGGTTTCTCGCTTAACAATTCATTTTTTTGCATTATTTTGAAGACACAACAGTTACTGGTCCAGTTCCAGGAAGAAGTATGTATTTATATGTATATGTGTACGATCTGATCATCTATTGCTGATTCTAGGATACAAGCCCATCCTGCTGCCACTCTTTTACCGAGGTCCTGCGGCGGCGGCGTAACTGTACTGCAAGCCCGTGGGCGTCAATTCGTTGCATACATCGTTGCGCTGCGTCGCCGCATTTAAAGCGGCGAAGGCGTGATGAGGTCGAGGCGTGCCCAGGTGTGCTTGTGGATTATGCTGGGCCTGAACCGCCTCATAGGCGGTTAAGTCGATGCTGGGAGCTGAAAGAGATCAGAGGTATAAGTTTTTATAGATTATACCTTAAGTATAACTCCTGTAGCAGTGGACAATATATCCTTACCAGATGCATGCATGCGATTGTATAGATTTTTGCGTTTCTTCTTCAACAGACTGTCCAGGTTATAGCCCTCCATGCTAGTTCTGTAACAAAAAAGACATCAACATACCAAGATCTGAACAATTAACTGACATAACTCACTTCTCGGGCCTGCCGTTGCCCAGCAGCTCCTTGAAAGCAACGTATATCTTGTTTAGCGTCAGATTGGATAGCCCCTGGCCCAAATATCGTACAAATTTAAGTTGTTCACATTTGGATAAAGCGCTCTCGTGGAAGTCCAAAAAGGGTCGATGATCGGATATCTGATATTCCTGTGACGGTAATTTAACATAAGGGAAAAGAAATAAGGAATAGAAGAGTGGAAAATACATTAGGATCGCTCGACTCTTAAGGCTGGGGCAAGAGTCTTGTTCAATGATCTCTGGTTTAAATGATGAGAATGAAATTTTGAATAGTCAATATATGCCAATCTTTCTGTCTCTCGATAGCCAATTGAGGGGGGGTGTGTCCAAAGAACAAAGCTCCGCTAGACAACAGTGGGTCGTAATCCTCCTCCACATCTCTTAGGTCATTCAGCTCCTTCGATACACTTTTGCTCACATTGCAAAACTTGATGAAGTTTTCGATGAGTATGTACTTTTCATAATTGCTCAGACATTGCTGGCTACTACTCTGTATACCGAACTGTTTCAATAGCTCCTGCTTCTTGGGCGGCAGGCGGCTAATGTGTGTGCAAACCCCGTCCTCGATTCGGTGCGTCTCGTGCACGTCAAAGTTCTCGTAGATGATCATCTGCTCCAGAGATCGCGGCGGTGGTCCCAGTGCCGGCATCGGCAGCGGCGGTGGCAGCAACGGCGCTGGTGCCCCACATCCGTACCGCGGATCCATGGCGGCTATCTGATGCTGCTGATGCGGATGTTGCTGGTGCTGTTGAGTCGGCGGAGCCGTTACATAGCCTGGCGGCATTGTCACAGGATTGGGATTGATTCCCGCTACAATGTTGCTGCTGCTGGCAATGCCGCCACCACCGCAGCTGCTGCTGTTGCTATTGCTCGTGTTGCTGTTGCTGTTGCTGCTGCTGCTGCTGCTGTTGCCGCCACTGGAGGCGAACTCTAGGGAGCCATCGTTGGCGGCGGCCATGTTCTTGAGGTCTACAAGAGATAATCGTAATGCCAGGAGGGCACTCAGCAAGCTGCCATATACTCCAAGGATTTTTACAAAATCGCCTTTAATTTTAAATTTGGTTTTAGTTGGAAAAAACTTTAAATAATAAAAAAGTAAAAGCCTCTGAATAAATTCTTTTAAGAAAAATATTAATATCTCATTAAGAGCCATCTTTAACAAGGAATGCCACAGAAATCGCCATGGTCTTAAATCAATTAAAACGGCAATTAAAAGTAGGCAATAAAATATTTCACCAACCGTATAATATTTAAAAAACTATTAATAAAACTTCAAAAAAAGGAAACTTGCAGCTTACAATTGGATCATTATGAATTAATCAAATTTGATCAAATGAAAAGAAAAACATTAAGGCATTTCACAAAAAAGGAAGCTAACTTCAAGAAGTCGAAGTTCGTACACTCCTGAAGTTTGTAAGTGGATCAGGGGGTCGAAGTTCGATCATAACTAAGACAAAAACTCATTAATATCAATTTGAAAAACTTTTCTGTGTAGATTTTTCGTAAGTTAAGAATTCTGCATATTAAATTAAAAAATTGAAATTGTTTTAAAGTTGTGTCAATTTTAATAAAAAAAATAACTAAATTTTAAAGAAAGGTATCGACCTGATTGTTAATGTTGATCAAGAAAATATAAAAACGGAAATGAGACTCCACTGTTTTTTAAATTAACATTATAATACCCTGCAAGGGAAAATTTACATATTACCCATATAATAATTAAATAAATGTATATTTAAAGACTTCGCTAATTACCTCACGATGTTAATTAATTTGAACTATGTAGCAAAAACATAATTAAAATATAAAAAATATGAAAACCAATGGCGATTTCCTTTTTATCTGAATAATCAACGGCGTGCATATAACAGAACACAAGGTGAGGAAAGAGTTATTACCAATCATTGCAATATGGCAATTGCTCTTCTCAATTTGAAAACCCCACTAAGGAGAAGGGAGCGTGCGTTTTCCTGCGTTAATTAATTAAACATAAACTGAGCGCAAATGCAGAGGCACGAAGACGCAGGCAATAAAAAATTTCAAATCAATTCGATTTTCTCTCAATCTAGTTTTTTTTTTATATATTTTCTGGGTTTGCAAACAATTTCCATATATATCGTATGTTGTGTGAGTTTTTAGTTAGGATTTGTTTTACATATAACATACATTTCATTTGTTCTTGGCTTACTAAAATATATATTTATATATATTTATTTATTATATTATTACCATAATATTAAATAGCATTTAGTATGATTTTCTATATTCGTGAGTTTGCGTGTGTAAAAGTGTGATGTGTGTGGTTGTGTTTTGTGTTCGCGTGTATGTTTTGCGATGTGTAAATTGTAATAATCTCTTTTCAAGGAATAACATTGCATAGTTTGGGGTTTTTAATAATGACCGATCGTTGTCCAACAATTTCTGATATTGTCGTCCAAACGTAATACAAAAAATTTGCATATAGTTTTATAAAAATTTGGCAAAAAGCTTTTTTGTGTAAAATTAGTCTAAAATAAACGAAACGTTAACTAAAACGAGGAGGAGTATACATAAACATAGTATATGACGATGCACATCAACGGGACAAACTAATCTAGGACACAGGATGGGAGGACGATGGGGTGCGGCCGAATCCAGAATCCTTTATCCCGAATCCTTGCCAACAGCCTACGCGAGGAGTGTCAACAGGTGGCGCCGCCGCCTCCGCCGCTTTCCTTGGCGCCACGCCGACCCCAATTTCACATGGTTCCTCCTCCGCCGGCACCGGAACCTGCTGTAGCACCACCTGCTGCTGCTACTGAGGGTCCGCCTCCTCCTGCCTGCTGCTGCTGTGGCAGAGGTGGTGCTGTTCCAGGATAACCCATGGCCGCCATATGCTGGACATGCGCGTGCGGATGTGGATGCGGATGCGGATAATAGTGCGGATGATGCTGCTGCTGGGGATGCTGCTGCGGATGCCCGTGGGCCGAGGCATAGGCAGCAAAGTGATGGGCATGCGGATGACCATGGTGTTGCGCCGCCTGATGGGGCGGATGATGCGGGGGATAATGGTGCGAATGTGTCGGCAGCTGGGGATGTTGCTGCTGCGGAGCCAAGGCCGGACTGCGAGTGGGCGTGCCCGGTTGCATGAGGTGCGGATGAGGATGGGGATGCGTGTGCGGATGTGGAAGCGGATGCGAATGCTGGGCATGCGGATGCGAATGAGGATGTGGGTGCGGGTGCGTGTGTGGAAGTTGCAGCATATGCTGTTGCTGCTGTTGGTGTTGTTGCTGCTGCTGTTGTTGCAGGTGCTGCTGCTGCGGCGTTGTGGGAGTTACAGCGCGTGCTCCTGTTCCTCCTACACCTCCTCCCTGCATTGTGGGCGTGGCAGGCCTTGTGCGTGGCGTCGCCTGTGTGGGCGTGACAGCTCCTGCTCCCACTCCTAGTGCTCCTACTCCTCCAGCTGTGGCTGCTTTCGGAGTGGCAGGTGAATTGGGTGCCAGCAGGTCCTGCTCGGACTGCTGCTGCTGCTGTTGTTGAGGTGTCTGTTTGACCGGTGTAGATGGTGTTGTTGTTGTTGTGGTGTTGTTGGTCTTGTTACTGGTGTTGTTCGTGGTGATGTTGTTGCTGTTGCTGTTGTTGTTGGCGTTGTCGCCTATAGTGATTGAAAGCGTATGCGTGGAAAAAGAAGAAGAAAGAGGAAACAAACAAACAAATTGAAGTCAAAAATTAAAATTGTTTTTTTAGGGTTTTTGTTTTGGTGGATTAATTTTTCAAAAATTTCTCAGAAATAGGCAGGCCAAATTGTAGTTCTCTTTTCGATATTTTCGCTTTTTCAAAACAACCAAAAGGAACTGAAACAAGTGCACGAAACATAGAAATAGAAATGAGAAGTGCAAAAGTGGCAAGAAGAAATCATAAAAATGAATGTAAGCACTTCTTCTGGTTTCGAGTGTATATTTTTAAAATTTAGCACATTCGCCTCTCTTTTTCTCTCTTTATTTTATTAATTTTCTTTCGGTTTGATGACGACACAACGAAAATGTTGCCTGCTGCTGCTGTTGCTGCTGCATTTGCACTACACGGGATTCGTTGGAACGGGGCGACGGACTAGGAGGTGGGGTTCGGGTCTATCTCTATACCTAATACCTGTACCTATGTTTAGATATAGATGCTCACTTACCAGCTGTTGTGTTGGCCAGGAAGCGCTTGGTTTTGTCGAGTATATAAGGCAGATTGTAGCCATCCTTCGTGTAGCTGCAAGAAACAGGACATTCATCAATTTAAAGTAGAAGCATGCTTTTAGGAGCTGCAGAATATTGAATTATCCGGAACGGGCAACCGGTAGTGTGGATGTGTGGAGTTACTCACATTTCTGTGCGTTTAGTGCAAAACAGATTTTTAAAATTGCTATAAATGCAGAAGAGCGTGAACGTCGGTAGGCCCTGTCCCAGATATCGAGCGAACTTGATCTGTTCGGGCTTGTTCAGGCCGCATTGGTTCAGTGATAGCCAAGGCCGATGATCCTTGATATCGTATTCCTGTTGGAGGGAGAATTAATAAGACGGATTTAGATTGGAACAACGGAAAAGTGATATTTTGTCTATTTTGTTATAATTAGAAATTACGCGTTAAATTTTAACACACATATCTTGTTCGAAGAGAAGCAAAGATGGTGATACAACATCTAAACTATGCATAGTTTTGTCTCTAGTTTCGTACTATGGAATTTTAGGTTCAGGATTTTTAAACGAATAAAAATGTCCATTGTAGCTCTGAATATTTCTGGTCTACAGTTTCTTGACTCTAGGCTTATTTCCTTCTAAGTTCTAATTCTTAATGTATATATTTTATGAAATATACAATCAGTTTTAAACATATAATATTAATTATATCCATAAAATAATATTCGATACGAAATCCGACGCCAGTTGAAAATTAATTTCCCAGACATGCCGGTTCTACTGGTTTTCCCACATCCGCAACTAAATTGAACGCAACGCCAACCACCCTTCCATTAGTTTTGAAATAACTTATACCTTTCGTGTGTTGGAGGAACCCAACCCCCTTTCTGCCACTTTTTAGCATAATTTCCTCTACTTTTAGGCTGTTTTTCACGTAACACCCGTGCATGTGTATTCATTGACGTCAAATTCTATGACTGCACATATGTATTTGACGTTACATAATGTACTACTATATACGTATATATAAATATATGTATGTATGTATATAGGCTGGTGAAAGCCCCACAGACACATGCGAGGCGAAAACTTTGCCCACTACTAATCAAAACTTATAATTCGTGTACAACGCAAAAGTTTAAAACGAAAATTTTACACAAAAGCCAAAAACTTGCAAAAGGACGATGGGCTGGGCGGGTATAATGGTGGGACTTTGGGATGTGGGGTTTGGGAAATGGTTCCTGAATAACATGCCAAAGCTAAAGCTCCACACACACACATCGGAAACGAGGACCTACACCCTTACAATGTATATTTTATAGTGTAAAAATATAGAATAGGGCGCAGCGCAAAAAGGGAGCAGAAAAGGCAGCAAAGCAAACCCAAATAGAAAAGCAAACAACATTTTCAATGAAGCCATTTTCCCCCAAAAGGGGGTTTCATTGGTGGATGGGGTTCGGGGGTTGCCGGTTGGAGGCTGGGTATTTGTAAGGACACCCAAAAGGGTTGTGTGTGCGCTTGTGTCTGTGTTTGTGCCGGTGCCTGTGCCTGTGTGTGCTTTCCTAGCTTTAGTAGGCGCAGGCAGCGGCTTAATGGCCGCCTCTGTGTATGTGTTCGTGCGAGTGTGAGTCTTCGTTCGTCGTCGGTTTTGGTCCTTTGCTCGTCGGAACTTATCAACATCCTCATAATCAGTGCGCCAGTGGTTGCCACCACCCGTCACCCCGTCCACCCGACACCCACCACCATTTGCTCTCCTCGCTCTCGCTCTGCCCCCATGTGTGGAAGGAAGCGCTTCTGGGGATTCGTACATACATTTCGGGTTTTGATTATGTTAAAAATCAATAGAGCAAAAAGGAGTGATGAGACATCTTCTCCTTTTTCGGTGGCGAGCTGAGAACTCCTGACGGAGGAAACAGGAAAATGAGAGTAGTAGCACATCACACTTTCCATCTCCTTCTAGCAGCGTGATGACAGGCGAGCGACACCTGGCCACTTCTCCAGGTGTCTCATTAACAGCCAACTATGCGGGAGACAGAGTTGGAGCGGGCCTTGATGAGCTCTTCTGTGTTATGGGGGGCAGCGCAGAGCCGCACTGTTGCTGCTGTCAAGCTGGCAGACCGAGTGCTGTCCCACTCGTAGCCACCGCACGCCCATGGCCACTCAACTGTTTCCCAGTCAAAAAGCGAAAAAATAGAAAACAATGAAGAAGGAATATGCCAACCCACAGATACTCTCTACTGTTACAAAATAAGAGATTCCTGATACTAACTTTGCTCTCGAACAGAGCTGCGGAAGACTAAACCAGGAGGCTCCACTGTCATTCGAGTTTTAAAACGAAAAAAAAAAAAAGATTTTCAAAGGTGACTACTAAGATGGCCCTTATGAGTTGATCCGATCTATAGTATTTATTACAGCAAATGGGGATAAGGTATAGAATATAAGAAACGTATACCCTATAGAGTTTACAAAAATAAAGGTATTTTTATTGCCTACTTTTAAGGGCTATTACAAGGACAACGATAAGAATATTATATAGCAAATTCCACGTATTATTTTTGTAAGCCAAGTCATACATTTCATCGTTTCAGATATTTACTTCACAGATAGTTTTAATATCACAATTTACCCGGAAATGGTAAAATACCTGGTAAAATGGAGAGGAGAAAAAAGTGTAAAAACAGGAAGAGAAGAATGAAAGCAAATGGCAATGTGTTGCGGTATTTTGTTCTTGCTTTCGTTGCTGTTTTTCCGTTTCTGTTTTCGTTACGTTTGCTTCTGTTTGGTTTTGTTTTTTCTGTGTCTGTTTCGGCTTCTGTTTCTCCTTTGTTTTTTGCTTTTTACAAACTTATTGGCAGACATGGTTTGTGTTTGTGCGTGACGCAGTGTACGTGTGTGTGGGTGCTACCCGTCAGTGTGGTGTTTGGGTCTTTGCTTGCTTGTGTGTGTGCGGCGGGATTGCGGTTGTTGTCTGTGGTGTGATGCGGTTTGTTGTTGTTTGTATTGAGAGACAAGTGTGAATTGTTTTCCTTTCTGTGCGGTGTTTTTGTTTTTGTTGTCGTTATTGTGGGTGTTGCTTGTGCGTGCTTAAAAGCAACAACAAGCACAGGAGCGGCATGTTTCGTCTGTTGCTGCCATGATTTTTTGATTCCTTTTTTTGTCGAGAGTGTGCGTGTGTGCATGAAGTGCTTGTGCAAGTTGGGGGCAAATTTTCACACTTTCACTCTCCTTCAATGCGTGTGTGCCTTTATGTTGGCCGTTTAACAGTTTTTTCCCCTTTTAATGGGTGTGCGTGGCATGCCTGAAAGGGTTAAGGGTCTCATTCGACGCCCTTTTCCGCCTCAGTCTTTTCATTAGGAAACTAATTACGAGGTTTTCTAATTAAGGTAACCTGTTCTAAATGCTCTCTAAATTCAAAAAACAAACACTAATTTTATGTGTGTGTCTTTGCCCCCAAAAATGGCGACAAAACGTTGCACAAAACCTAAATATTTGATGTGTGTGCGTTACAAATATCCCTCTATACATAAATATATATACATTACATATGTACATATGTATATCCTGTATATAGTCGTCATATGCGGCATGTACAGTTATATCGGTATGTGGCCCGCATACATATGTATAATTTAAAATTATAATCAATGCCCCATATGTGCGCCTCCCTTCGTATGCGAGTGTGTGTCTGTGCGCGTAAATTGTGCGAAGCCGAGACATTGTACCTGCCCATGGCCCACCCCCTTTCGGGTCCTACCTCTGCCCCTTCCACTGCCACTAAGCTGTCCTTTACACACACACGCGCGAAAACACAGACACTCGCCCAAAGTTGGGCAAACTGGAATGCATTTGTGTGGGTGAGCCCAACTGCATGCGCACTTAGTAGCCTTCAACATTTGCCGCTGGGGGCCACACACACTCAGTCCCACTTACAGTAGAACTTCAGTAAATGTAACGATTTAAGTAATACAAGAACTAGGATTAGGGCTACATTTCCTAAGATTTAACTAAAATTTTATAGGGGAAGGAAAAACAAAATGTAGTTTTCGCCAGAGACTAGAACTCTGAGCCCCGCTGAGGATTAGGATACACTAAACATACAGATACACACATACATATGTACATACAGCGGAAAGCTGCTTTTAATGTAAGTTTTGCATTCCATCGAATTTCACTTATTATATTCTCAATATATGTATGTATCTATACATAGTCATAGTCAGTCATAGTCTTCAAATTTGTATTAATATCATAGAAAAATTTAATTAAAAGCAAAAATAAAAAAGGAATCAGAATTCTGGATATTATATTAAATCTACTTTTTTTACTTCTCATTTCGCGTTACTCCTTTGGAAAGTCTGTAAATAATTGAAAAATTTTATGAACTGTAAAAATGCGGGTAGTTTTATGGGCTCCAACTTCGAAGGTAAAGTTTGACTTAGGAACTTCCGACTGTACTAAGCGCTGGCTTCGATAGAGACATGTATAAAATGTGTTGATAAAATACAAAGACATACACATACTTGTACGTGCAGCGAAAGCGAGAGAGTCGGGTAAAGGAAAAGGAAAAGGACATGCCCAAGCAGCTAACGGACAGTCCACTCTCCCCTTTCCTCACCACTGCCGCTCCCTTGGTAAGTAACTTGATGATTGTATGTATGAGAGTAAGCCAAAGAATAATCCAAGGGAGAAGCGGAAGAAAGACGAGGGATAGAAGGAGGCAGTAACGTAGGCGGAGGAAAGAGGAGGAGGAAGAGCAAGTGGGAGGGCAACATACAATTACTCAATAGCAACCGCCTCTGCCTTGAGCTTTTTTGGGGGTTGCCCACACCCACATTTATAGCCCTACACTCACACTCACAAACATTGGCACAACTACACACACACACACACTTTGGTAGTTTCGAGCAGGAGAAATCAGCCTTCAAGTAAGTTTTGAGCGGAGGGAGGATGACTGTGAGAGGGAGCCCGGAGAGAGCCACCGTTAGAGAGAGCGCAACAATTTTGAGTTAGGGAGCAAGGTAGAAGCAGAGAGCGTCTTAGAACTAAAATGTTGTAATAGAGGGAGGTAGGGATTCCCCAACCCCCTTTCCTACTTTAGCTTCCTTTCTCATTCGCCCTCCTTCGTAATTTTGCGCTCCGTTGTTGTTGCTTTTGTTGTATTATGCCATCAATGCCATTTTGTACATAGTTTGGTGAATGTGTGGGTGTTTTAGTAGAGTGAGGGCGAGGAGGAGAGGTGGGGGGGAGGGGGTGATGCCAACAAATCTAGATGTGACTCTCTGTCTGAGTGTGGGTATGCTGTGTGTGATAAAGCGGAGCGTAATGAGCGTGGTGAGCGTTTGGGGTTGACTTGCCATAGTGTTGAAAAGGGCGCCAAATGTGTATGTGTATATATTTCTGGGGCGGGTGGTGGTGGGGCTTAACCCCCATGTATAGGTGTTTAGAACGAACACACTCACACACATACAGTAAGCACACATGATTACAGTTGTATGCTGAATTTGTGGTTGGCTGCAGTCAGCGTTGACGCCGACGCCGACGCCACTGCTCCTGTTATTACAATTTATAATGACATTTGTGTGAGTAGGGGGGTCCAAACGGAATCCTGCGAGTGCGTGTATGTGTGTATGGGTAAGATATAGGATAAAGGATATGGATAGGGTGCATGTTTATATTATGAATATCTAAATTGGTATGTACTTTGTATATTTAAATAGGCACTTAAAAACCAATATTTGTAATTTTAAAACAGATTCAGAAGCTTTTGCCAAAAAGTATGCTACAAAATTTCATTTACAAATAGGAACCAATCAGTTTTTTTGCACACTTTTTGACGCTTTTGGAATTGATTTCTAATCAAATGCCACAGAATCTCCCGAGTATTACAATATTTATAGACACAAAAAACGCAAATTTTAATACAACATGGGATACTATAAATATTATTTCTCATTTACTGATCGTGAAGGTAGAAAACAAGGTACTTCTAAATGCATTCAAATAAATGTTTGTTCTTTGAATGTTTTATGTTTTATGTAGAAAGCGATTAATATAGGAAAACCATTTATAAATGCTCTATATGATAAGAATGTTATTAATATCAAGCATTAATTTATACCCCACGTGTTCACCTAGATATGACCTGGTATTAGCTTGATAAGGAATATGATAAATTAACCATAATTCAAGGCGTTCATTTAGTTGTTTATCAGCTATTTGTTTTTGTTGGTGTTCATTTCACCTCCATTCCATTTAACTTTATTTTGGTGTATTCATATAAACGTGGAAAATTAAGAAGAATATGGTTTAATGTCATAAAAAAGAATTCAGTTGTCTTAGGGTACATCAGTCGGACGGAAGTTTATTCCCCTATTAATCTAAATGTTTAAGCGGAAATAATCTAACATTATGTACCTGAAATCTGTAAGGTAATTCCCAATTCCCTTCCAAGCGGAAATACTACCCCTTTGACAAACCCTAATTAGATCCCCATACAAGCCCTACCCCAAACCATACCCAACGACCATCATCAAAATAAATACGTAATGCGTACATATGTGCAAATATTTAAATTGCATATGGAAATGGGTTGTGAGTGAGAGCGATGAAATTTTCGCACTCTCTCGCGTTAAAGGGAAATTCGACTCGCTATACACCCAACCCCACCCGTTTTAGACGGCTGCTCTGTGCTAACTCACCTCGCAGAACTTGATAAAGTTCTCCACCACAATCGATTTGTCCGTAAGCGTCATTTGGCCAGTGAACCGAACGCCCAGCTGCTTCAGCGTGTCCTTCTTCTTCGAGGGTAGCTTGTTCATGTGCTGAAAGATCCCCTCCTCCACCTTGTGTGACGGATGCACCTCGAAGTTCTCCTTGATCACGAAGCTACCCAATAGCTTAGGCGCATGCGACGAGGAGGAGGCCGTCGAGGAAGAGCAACTGGCACCGGTTAACAGGCCACCAAATTCACCAGCACTCCCGCAAGCCGCACCCTCTGAGGAAGTATTCGAATTTGAGGCATTCAGGTGCGAGTTCGGAAATGCGAGCATCTCCAGGGAGGACTCATTCGAGTTGGAGGATCCATTCGACGCCATGTGCTGCAGATCAAAAATGGTCTGCTTAGAGTCGTGATCGAAGACGTCCAAGGCTGAGGTGCTGGTGTCCACCAGACTGTTGGAAGCCCGCGAAACGGAAGACAACAAGGCGGCCACCTTGCGGGAAGCAGATCTCGATTTCTGGGAGGTACTCGTGTCCAGATCGATCAGTCCGCCGGCCACCGGCGACTGGGCGGGCGGTGGCGGTGTGCTGCCGGCCAGAAGCGACTTGCCCTTCTCCGTGCATCCGGCGGCACCCTCGCCAACCGAACTGGGGCTGGGGCTGGGCGTGAAGTCCGTAGAGTGGCGTAGGTATTTGATAAACTCGAAGGATCCATCAAAATGCTGTGGCACTGAAGCTGCCGCAGCTGCCCCCACGGCTGCTACTCCGGAGGCATGGCCGTTGGGCGTGGCCACCGCCGTGGGCCATCGATTGCTGGAAAGCAGTTGGGTTCCTCCAGTTGATCCTCCGGCACCTCCTGCACCGCCTGTAGAAACGGAAGATCCTGTGGGCGCTGCAGCTGACGTCGACGCCGCTGGGACGCTGGCATCCGCTATAACGGTGCTACCTGAGCTGGATGCAGCGCTGCCGGTGCAGGTTTCCCGCTGCGACGTTGACACTGCTGCTGTTGTTGCCTGTGTTGCTGCCGCTGCTTCGTAAAAGTCCGTTACGCTGCCGCCATTGGTTAAATGTGAGTGTGCGGAATACTGTTGTTGTTGTTGCAGCTGCTGCAATTGTTGTTGCTGCTGGTGCTGCTGCTGCGACGTTGCGCCTGCGCAGCCAAACACTTGAAATTCCTCGAAATTCGAGCATTTCAGCTCGCCATTGCTCAAGTACTTGGAAAACTCTGAAGGATCGTTGAGCGAATTGAGGAAAAAGGAGCTAAAGTTGCTCGATATGCAGGACATTTTACTGATTTCGGTTGTTAATACTGTGGTTTTTAAAGCTTACAAAATGGCACATGCGATTTCAAAATATATATGTATATATTTTCTCTCACTTCTCTCTCTTGCTTTTATTTTATTTTTTAGTTAGTTTTTCTCGTTTTTCTGCTGCTGGTTCTGCTGCTGCTGCTGTTGCTGCTTTTGCGGTTCATATTTTATTACAATTTTCCACACACTGGGAGCACATGTATGTGTGGGCCTCTCCCGCCGTACATTTATATGTGTGTATGTATAAAATTTTCTTATTATAGCAAAGTGTAATTTATTATTCTTATTGCTCGCTCGCGCACTGCCTTTCTCGCTCCCTTTCGCTCCTTTGAAAAGGCCTTTTCCCCGTATGTGGTCGCACTAATACACATAGAGCACACACACCAATACCAATGCACATAAGCGGGCCCTGAAAATAGGCGCTTTTCGAAACTGGTCTGGTCTTGTCTCTTCGTTTTGCCTATTTTGTTATTATTATTATTACTTGGCCTTTTTGCACTATTTTCACTTCCTTTTCGGCTTTACATTCGCGCCCACTTACACACAGACAGTAATAAGACCGACGACAGACAGGCACTAACACACAGACACAGTGAGGCGCGGTCGGCAGCGGCGTTGCTTTTCCCGTCTTCCTCTGCTTATTTTTCGTTTTTCTTGCTCGCCTTTGCTTTACTTTCAAAACAAATGCCGCTACTGCTGCTGCTTCCATACGGAAAAACGGAAAATCTTATCGTTGTTGTTGTTGTTACTGCTGCAGAGTGTTTTCGCCGCCGCTCCGAAACACGACATTGCCGCTACACATACGAAAGCAAAATGAGCGAAAAACATTCATGCACGTCTAGTCTTGTCGTGGATTGCTCTCCCTCTCTCTCTCTTCCTCTCTGAGTTTATGCGGTACTTAGTTCTTGAAATGATTTTTTGAAAGGCTGCCGTCGAAAGTGTGTGTATTAACGTAACGTCATGAATTTAAACAACAGTAGTTGCTTATAAAATCAGAAACAATTTATTAATTGGCGAATCTATTATTTTAAATGTGTATCGCATAACAGAGAATTCTGAATTCGCGTACTTCAGAATTCGTTATATTCATCGCATAATCTTAGCATCTCTCTCTCGTATGTCGGCTTCGTGTGCTCTCTCGGGTGTCTGCGATTGTGTGAGTGTAATCAGTTGTAGGTGTTGTTGGTATTGTAGTTGTTGCTGTTGCGCTAGGAAACGTGTATTTCTTCCTGCGCCATGCTATAACCCTTTCCATATAAACCTGATTTAATCTTTGATTATTGTGCTCGCTGGGGGATTATGGCTGCCTCCGCCGTTGCTGGCTTTGCTATTTTTGAAAATTCCACTAAATTATCCGTTGTGCCCCGTTCCTCTTCTCTTGCGCCTTGTGCAGGTAAAAACAGTTCATTTGCCTAGAGTTGCCACTCCGTTGCGTTTTCGGCAGGACCACCTGGAATGAGCATAAATGTACGATTTTATGGGCCGTGCGTAATTTTACAGCTTCACATTTACGACTCTTGTAGGCCGTAAAACATTGGGAACAGGTAGGTAGCAGCAAAAGCAACGATCTTAGAGTCTCAAGGCCACAGCTGTTCGGGAATTTGGCAACCCTGGTGAAAAGGAAATATTCAAACCTCCAGCGGTATTTTACGGTTTTATCTCACTTGAATTTTCTCCTCGAGGAATTTTTATAGTCGTTTGTTCGCAGAACAAATATAATTGCTTTTAATTATAAATATGTTTGTATGTATGGTGGCAAGGAAGTCATCAATTTAAAAACGTCTCTGAATTATTGTTATTCTAATTACATCTTTCGCTGATGCTGTTGCTGCTAATGTTTTTGGCACAATTTCGCTTTCGAATTCAAAGCAATTTATTTATTATACATATTTATGTACGGGGGACTTGTAAGTACATAACATAACTTATTTAATAGACTTTCACGCGCAGGCAGCCAATTTACATGTCTACATGTACACACTCACACACACTCACACTGGCATGTGAGTAATTTTTCAATTCATTTTAATTATAAACTTAATTAGGAAATCAATGAACGACGTGAACAGAACGGAACACACACACACAACGATATTCATATGAATTTATTACCGCTGCGGAACAAGTTCGCAAATGCTTGCCCCCAACAAGTGCGAGCGAGACCGGCGTTCGAAACTAAAACAGTGAGGCAACGCAACCAAACAATGACAACAATTTCCATCAAGTGCGCTGCGCATACAACATAAAATCATAGCCAATGGAGAGCCACAAACAAGCCCCCAAAAGCCTCCGAATGAAAAGCGAACAGACCGAAAAGTCGAAAACAACTGAGCAGCAAACAGGGCAACATAGCAACAACAACAAAGTAAAAACGGAAAAGAGAGTTGGGGCGCCAATTGGTCAGAGTTGCCAGACTGATTTCTGCAGTGGGTGAGAAAAATAGAATTTCTGTGATATGGCGGACAAGAGAGCTAAACGAACGATTGTAAATTTTTGTTTATAAAATAATTTATTTCGAAGCCATTATCAGCAGCTAGCTTGAAGATCTTTAAAATCCGAAAAAGCTAGACTGGCAGCACCGACTGTATTATCGATATCGGTGACTCGCTGAATGCTTGAAACGTGCGCGATTCCTCGTTCGTTAATTAAAGATAAATAAATAAGAAAAACCGGCATGAAATTCGCTATTAAAAGCATCAGCAAGAATTCCGGTCGCCTGGGCCAACTTCGGATTAGGGACGGCGGCCCCGAGCTGAGGACGCCGCTGCTTATGCAGACCACAAAAGGAGGCAGTATTCCGTGGCTCAGTGCGGATGTGTTCGAGAGCCATGTTAGCCAGAAGCCACAAGTGCTGCAGTTCACTCTATCTACAATGGACCAAATGGCCGAGGCCCTGGCCCAGTGGAATAGCGGTGATCGGGGCGTTAGCGATTATGTGGGCTTCCCCGGACACCTAAATGTCCTGCTCCTGCGGGATCCCTGCGAAACGACGCCTTCGGGTGGCAATGATCGGGACATACAGCCGTTGTTCACGCGCAGGGGAAGGGAGTCTCTCACTTCGGAGCGGTACATGGAAATGGTGGCCAGCATCAAGCCAGACATCTACCAAGGACTTTGTGATGCGGACACCAATGCTGAGAGTGCAAAGAAAAGAGTGCAGAAATCGGTGGACAGAACGGAGAAGTTCATGAATTACATCTACGAGCATCGCGAAAAAGTGCATTCCACTTTACTGGCTCCAATCGTTGGCGGATACAACACTTTTGCCCGGACGCAGTCGATTAAGCATGCTAAAGAACAGCCGGCGGGTAGCTACGGGGGCTACATTTTGGAGGGATTCCACACAAATGGCTTGACGGCAACGACCCTAGACACAGCCAAACTTCTGCCCATTGTGGAACACTGTGTAAGGCAACTGGAAGAGGACAAGCCGCGTATGGTACCCGGTGCCTTTACTCCCTTAACCATACTGGAGCTAATCGAGCGAGGGATGGATATATTTGACACCTCCTATGCCTACTGTGCCGCTTTCAACTTTAAAGCCTTAACGTTCAGTTTTGTGCAGGATGGTGAGGTCCATGTGCCCTTCCTGGATGTCACCGACGATGCCAATAAGGAGAATTTCTCCCCGCTACTAACGAACTGTAGCTGCCTGACCTGCCAGAAACATAACCGTGCCTACTTGCATCACCTGTACAAGACTAACGAGCTTCTTGGTCCCATTTTACTAATGGTGTAAGTAGTGCAGCCACAAACTGAAGTACAACTTTCATTGATTCTATTTCCCTTTTCAGCCACAACCTCCATCACTACATGGCGTTCTTTAATACAATACGAGAGAGTGTGGCCGAGGATAAGCTGCCAGAGCTGACAGAACTGATGAGAAAGCAGAACGGCGACGCCCAAGTGGATTACAGCATTGCCGTTAACACCAAAGTCATCAGTAAAGCCACCATGGGAAAAGGATTCGCTGCGGCGGCTATGTGATACCGTAATATAGAAGTAAATTAAGTTTGTAAATAAAAGCCTCTTGCTTTTGCAATCGGTTTCATATTGTCAAAACCTCCTGCCAAGGGAATTCCGTGGTCGTTCCTTCGATCATACTCGTAATTTCCTCATACACAGCCTTGGGAGCTGAACCAGTAACAGAGCGGATCCTGTGAAGCACCTGAGGCTCCGTAAGGTTCTCCATTTTTTCAGCATCTGTGAAGGGATTGTTAAGTACGTAAAATATTTTTATAAAAAATTATTATTCCTCACCTGGCAGCGGAATAAACCCAGCCAACTCGCAAAATCCCACGTTAAAGTCTGCTAAATCCTTGCTAACACAGTACTTGGAACGAGCAAAAACGAAGACTTTCACGTCTCCGTACCCTTTCGAAGTTCTATCCTGCGTGATGAACAGATTATGCGGCATATTGTTTTGGCACATCCACATGGCCAACTTATAAATCTGATCAATCTTCTCTTCTACGTCATCGCTTGTGTCCTTATCGCGGAATACCACACAAATAGCTTCTGTAGGAGCCCGCCGGCTCAAGCGATAAAAGGAATCTCCGGCTAGCTTTTCCAATGGGACTTTATCAATATAAAGATCCTGAGGGAACAGCAGCAGATGGAAGTGAAGGTGATTGACAGAGGCCAAGGCTCCGGGGCTGTTGTAGCCCATGCGTATATTCTTATCATCGATGCTGCGCATAAAGGTGATGCAAAACGCCAGACCATCACGGGTTATACGCTGAACATGGTTCTTTTCCACCTCCGGGCAGATTAGAGTATGGTACTGGGTGAGTGGGCTCTTATTAATAATCATCTGCACTTCCGGACTGCCATGGCAATCGTCAATGGTCATCAGGATCTCCGAGGCATTGACTTTGTTGAAGTTGAAATTTTTGGGTCTGAAAGCGGGGTTCAAGCTCTCGATGGTCTGTGGGCCGCGGCGTTTTAGGGACCGATCTGTATTCAGCTGGAAGACAGAGAAGAATTAAGCAGCTAATAACCAAGAGTATAACCATTTCACCTCAGTGTAGAAGCCATGGGAGCCTGGTATCTTACGCCTGTGTGGCGTCTTTTTGAGCTGATATGCAAACAAGCCGGGGGTCCGATGCAGCTGGTCCCAACTCTCCTTTAGGACGTTCAGATAGCGCTGTGCCTTGCCTTCCAGGCTTGTCTCATACATGACCTTGCTCATCGTTCGCTTGCGGCACCTCCTCGCTTCCTGGCCATCTTTCGATTTGTTTTTGCAGTAAGCAGAGCGAATGATGACCAGCGGTAGCAGGGTAGCCACCCCTTTGAGGGAACACCTGTCGCTGAAACCGGGTTCAGCCACGAACTTCCAGAAGTGGGAGCTGAAAGCTCGCCATCCCTGACGATGACTTCGGAAGAAGGGCCTAAAATGTCCTGAAAACATCTCCGGTAAACTGTAAGGAATAAGAAGGCCGAAACCAGAAACTATAAATTTGAAATTGTTAGGCTATCTGACAGCCCTGGCTTAGTCAGCTGTTTCGTATTTTTCATGGTCGTAGCAAAAGGGGTTTATTATCATTTACTGAAAAAAACTTCAGAAAACTAAACATTTTTCTGTTTTGTGTTTTGAAATTAATACAGAGTATTTTAGACTCTTACCATTTAAATAATATACATATACTACTGTCCAGACAAATACATCCAGCCTACTATTTATCTATCGGACGTCTGTAGCCCTGGATTATTTGCAGGGCTTGAAACTTGTGGATATTCAACAACAAATGGCACAAGTTAGGGGCTCTTGCCAAAATTTCTGTCCCGATGGAGAGTCGAAAATGTAGAAAGAATCGTAAAATAATAATTAATAAAAGTATATAACAATCTTTATTCCATTCAGGCGTATTCGCGAAAGACTTTTGCATTACTTCGAGCTTAAGAATGGTCAGAAAAATACTCCCGGCATCCTGGTCAAAGAGTTCACGCGGTCCGCCGCCGACGCCAAGATGCCCCAAGCGAAGGACATGCGAACAGAGCAGGCTCTGACCAAAACAGTGGAGTATCTGCTCAAGGAGTAAGAATTTTTGTTGTGGAAACCCTGTTTCACCTTGCAATTGTAACTCTAATTTCCCTGTAGTGTAATCCTTGACACTAGGAAGCCGTATAATGTTGTCTACGACTTCATCTTCGACCGCCTACGAGCTGTACGCCGGGAGATTGTGATCCAAATGTTCGATGCCCGCCAGACAATTAAATTGTTGGAGCCCATTGTTATGTTCTTGTCCTTTAGCCTTTATCAGCTAAGCGTTGAGTCCATTGATAAGTTCGACCCGAAGATTTGTAACCAGCACCTGCAGGAATGCCTCACCGGTGTCCTGTGTTGCTACGAGGAGCTGGATAGGCAGTCAGCGACGACCTCCGAGAAACCAACGGTACGGGAACTGCAACGTCGCTGCTTCATCGAAAGCCTATATCAAATGTTTAATCTGGGCTCCCCGGAGTCCTTTATGCGGGCGCTGACCTTGCCGGAGTACGTGCGCCAAGATGACACCTTTCGCCAGTGCTTTGGTATCTGCCTGTCCCATCATCAAGGGAATGTCTACAGGGTGGTAATGGGTATTCCCCAGCTGCCGCATATTCTGTGCGCAGTGGCCTCCACCAAATTGCAGGCGATAAGGAGGTACCTAAAGCTGCTTCTCTCCCGTTTCAATAGTTTAAATCGATTTTTGGCGCAATCCTCGCTATTTTTTTGCAGGAGTTTGCTGCAGATTTTCACGCATGCCTACAACAACAAACAGCTCACGGTGCCGGTTCCGTACTTGTTGCGTTTGCTGCTAATCGATTCGCCGGCGGGACTCCAGGAGCAGTGCCGGCACTACAACCTGACTCTAACACCGGATCGAAAGGGCGTCCTATTTAATAAGACTGATTTTAGGCAATCAGCAGAGACATTGGGTTGTCGACACGAGCGCTTCGTGGAGTCCAAGTTGGTCCTCATCTATTTGCCCGAAGTGTTGTTGATGAAGAAGCTGTAACTAGAAAATATTTTAATTCTCAAAGCAAATAATTTAAATAGCGGGAAGAAGAAAAACAAATGATTGTTAAACATTTATTCTTTGTTATTGCGCATGCATACATATGGACATCTGTATGTGTGTCCATATGAGCGGAATGCCAAGGCAACCCTGGCGGTAGAACAACAAGTCTATCGTCTATCGATAGTCACAACGCCGCTAATCAATAGCGAAAAACAGAGTCATTTACGCAAGATTAATGCAACTAGTTTTGCAATAATATTAACAAACTTAATTTGTGAGGCAACTGAACCTTTTACCGAAAGTTTGCAGCAGTTTGGAGCCACTCAAACAATTCGCGCCCGCCGAACATATACACAAAGCGCGTACAGGGTTGCATCTGGCGCCGTCGTCACACACCAACATAAACACACACAAGCACACAAATACGCAAGAGAAAGTACCGAGCCATTTTGGAAAATACAATTCCGCCATATTTACCGGCAAAATTCAAAATATTTACACTGCCGGTGGTCACCAGAGCGGCGTCCACCGTACAGTGCATCAATCAGGTGCCGGGCCAGCAGCGTGGCGGGGCGGAGCGAACGGAGCGCATCAGCCAGTCGCCGTCTGCCGCCACAAAGCAGCACAAAAGCGATAGGCGGAGGAGAAGAGGCAAGCAAACGAGCGAGCAAGCGGTGAGTTAGCAAAGGTGCGTCAGGAAAGGCCAAAAGCGAGCACGCAGTTGCACGGGTGAGTCTCCGCCGGACAGCCCGGACGTAGCCAGGTATTAATTTCGCTACTATTTCGCTATTCCCAGTGGTGGCCACCACTCGTACACTCACACAGACACGCGCGCATACACTGAGCAGCGCGCCGCACACACACGCACAAGGGAAAAACACACACAGACAGGCGGATAGAAGGGAACGCGCAGAGCAGAAACAGCCAGAATCCGTAACCGCGATGACAAGTCATCACCACGGCGTCGGCAGCTTCCAGCCGCAACTACAACACCACCAGCACCATCAGCATCAGCACCAGCTACGCGCCCCGATTGTAAAAAACCTCTCGCTGGCGGCAGCCGCCGAGCCATTGCATTTGGGCTCTGCCTCTGCTTATTTCACGCATGTGCTGCCGCCACCTACGGCCCCCACCATTGGGGCGGAACAGGATCCTTACACCAGCGTCTTGGAGGGATCCGAACACATGGGTGCGGAGAACGAGAGCTTCTTAATCGAGGAGATAATCGACGACTACGACGACGAGGCAAACATTGTGGTGGACACCGGCGAGTTCTTCATCGCCGGGGATGTCTACGAGTACTACCCTGTGGATCGGCTGGACAGACTCACCTCGGTGGCCACGGCGGATGCACTGCCGCCGCCCATCATTATGCAGCAAACCAGTGACGACGAGGAATTCATTGAGGATGACGGCATGCAGCTGTCCTCCTCCTGTGACGGCGATGGCGACGTAGAAGATGATGAGCCCGATACGGACGCCGCACCAGCGATGACGAACGCTTTCGAGATCGCCTCTGAGATGCTGACCACCATCGAGGCCACAAATATCAAAGAGGAGCAGCTGGAGAACGAGTTCTACATGAAAGCTGGCGAGGATTCCAATAGCTCCAATAACCAACTGCAGGACTTCAAGCTGTTCGGTACAAGTCGCGTGGAATCAAGGCCAATGGGCGTTAATTCGGCCACAAAGCGATGGAAGCAAACAAAAGTACCCATACGGATCACCCAAGACGAGTTCAATGTTACGTTGTGGTCCTCTTTAAACTCTGAGGACGAAGACGAGGAGGAGGAGCTGGATGAGCCTCCCGGCTCCACAGTAAGTACAACAACGGCCTCCGCATCCGCATCCAACGCCGCCCGTAACGACGAAGGCGGCTCCCCCGGCATGTCAAAGCTGATCATAGATGAGCATATGATCAACCACGATGTGCTGAGCGACGGGATTGGTAACGAGTACGTCATCCTGCCTGATCCATTTAGCACCTCCTCGGTAACAGACGTCGAAGAGGTGGTCAATGCATTTATGGGCGATGTCAAGGGCGAGGAGGACAGCCAGCCTTTAAGCGAGCAGTTTATCTATGCAGACAACCAGCTGGACGAGGCGTACGGCAACATCGAGCTGATCGAAAATATGCCGAACAACGTGGAGTTATTGCAGGCTCCTGCAGCGGCTTCAGGTCACCTGTCTGCGTCCGGCGTGACCAAGATCAATGGAAGCGTGGCGACTCCTCAGGCATCTCTACCGAAACTGGTGCTCCAGAACAGCAGCACCAATGTGCGTCTGAAAAGCGCCGGCAGTCAGTCAAAAGTGGCTAAGAGGCAACTCAGTACAGCGCTGCCGGTGGCTTTACCTACGCCACCGCCGCCCCTGGTCGCAGCCAGCATTTTAACCCGGCCAAGGCCTACCAATGTGACCAAAACACCCGCAGCACAAGGAGCAACGGGGACCGCAAACCAAACAAATGCGGGAGCAGCTGGTGCTGCCGGTGAGGAGGACGAGGAGCCCAAGTTCCGCTGCTCCCATCGCGGCTGCAACAAGGAGTTCCGGAACCATTCGGCCATGCGTAAGCACATGCATACGCACGGCCCTCGCGGTCATGTGTGCAACGTGTGCGGCAAAAGCTTCGTGGAGAGCTCCAAGCTGAAGCGCCACCAACTGGTGCACACAGGCGAGAAGCCCTTCGAGTGCACCTTCGAGGGCTGTGGCAAGCGTTTCTCCCTCGACTTCAATCTGCGCACTCACGTCCGGATACACACCGGGGATCGGCCGTACCACTGTCCCATTGACGGCTGCTCGAAATGCTTTGCCCAGTCGACGAACCTCAAGTCGCATATGCTGACGCACACGAAGCCGAAACGGAAGTGGCCGCGAACGCCACAGGTCAGCAACAACAACAGCAGCAGCAACAACAAGGCGCCGCTGGTGGCCAGGTACGGGCGCCTGGAGTTTGGAGAGGATCCTCGCCTGGTTTACGTTGATCAGAACGGGGTGGTGCTGCTGGATGAGGCGTCACCCACATCCTAACTAGCAGTGCGCATCGATGTCTCGCTGACACTGATCCTGGCCTGAGAGGACACTAAGAGACAGCGAGTTTTAAATCCGATTGCGGGAAATTGTACAGTTAGTTGTAGCCAGTTTTTATCTGTATCTGTAAACTTATCGAGCGGATGATCTGCAGCGCGCGCACAATTCTCACCTGGTGAGGACCTCCGCCGCCTGTCACCGCCGCCCTCTTAAGTAACTAGTACTAAGCTCCTCTTCTCTAACAAATCGGCTTGCAGTGCAACCTAGATTATAGCCAACATTATACATGTTTCCTTCGTGGACGGACAGAGGTCAACAAACGGATGAACAGCTTAGTATGTAACGTAGGCTTAAGTGGTCCCCCTCCCCAAATCTTAAACCCGAATCGATCAGCGTAACCCGAAGAACCCAGCCAGACTGCCCCCTAAAACAGTAATAACCACAATCCGATCTGATCCGTGTGCGGTCTTCGCTCGAATAACAAAACGCGCGCACGCTCTTTTCTACGAGAAAACAACAAACAATAAATAAGTAACTAGATTCTAACAATATTCAGTAATGCGTACACCATAGGCTATCTATATATATTTTTGTAATGAATTGTAACACTTAGAGAGCATTGGAGTACGGAGTTTAAGTACGGATTTACCATAGAAGAAGCATGAGCAAACGATTCACAAATGGAAGAAGCACTTCAGTTAAGTCGGAATTAACAAGGGAATACCTCTTCAAAATTAAACGAAAAATAAAACAAGGAAAAACAATGCATTTACTGGACTTTCTAATTGAAATCTTAGCTACTTCCCCTCAAGTCACTTATTTGGCCCTATTTACTTGACTTGTGTAAGCGTTAGATTTATTTACGGACATTAAATTGTAACTACGGCTAGAGATATTCTACGTTAAATGGTGCGACAGGGAGTCGCTAGCTAGCGGTGGACAGTTCCCGGCTGTTGTCCACTTCAGATTCGGATCAGTTGACGATTAGATCGATCGTCGTTGAACATACACACATGTCGTTCGTCGCCAGTACCATGTGCTACCTCCACCTCCCAGACTATTCATTGATTGCTTGTGTAAACGCGTGCCGATGTGGATTAGATAAAGCTTTGCCGAGAAGTAGTGCGTCGGTGCCCGGATATTTTTTGGATACTGGAAGAGCAAACAAAGCGCTTAGGTGACCTTGAGACCAGAAGCCACTGACATCTCGGGGATGATATCCGCCATAGCCGCACCGGGGGAGATCAGACCGGCCAGAGAGAGCAGGACGGAGTAGTTGAAGTACCAGAACACGCAAAATAGCACCATGAATATGACGTCTGCGGAAGACGAGAGCAATAATAATATTAATCGAGATAAGCGTGAAAATTCGCGCAAAATGGTATGACGAATCCGGGAAAAGCCCAGGTTCTCACACTTGTCTTTGGGTCAAAGGAACAGCACTCACGTATCGTTACGCGTTCCCATTTCTCCACCATGTACAGCTCGGTGACCTGAGGAAGTTTGAGTAATTAATTAACTCTCTGCGAGATCAGCTTCTAGGTATAGTTCGGTTTTGTGGTTGTTATTACGTACCATGAGGTATCGGAACCACCAGTAGCTGGCGATTTCCACGAGGTTGTCGAGCATTGCGGCTAACGAATTGCTTAAAATGTAAAATAGGGAAACTTATAGGTGCCGGGGCGTAGCGCGTTTAATTTGTAATTAATCCCACTTAAGTTTGTGCTAACTTAATGTTGACTTAGTGTGACCAGAGCTGGGTAACAACATGGGGACGCAGGGTTGCTTGCGTTGAAAAATATTTACATGAATCCAAAATAAAAAGGAATTATTGGTATTACAACAAATCTGGGTTATACAAATATTTCATTTAGAAATCAATTGTACTTAACTTAGTGTGATTCAATAACAACTAAGTGTGACCAAAGTTGGTTTTCTTCAGTATGAAAATATTACGGCTATTTAGCAACCCTGCCGACAATCAGCCGCAACATTTATTTACAAATTGTTGTGAAACTTTATTTAATTAAATATAAAATAATGAATATATAAATATGTCCACATTTGTGGTCAAGTTACTCCAGCGCACCCAGCTGTCGCACAGTCAGTTGGACGTTAAACCCTTCATCTACGTTCGGAGCCACTGGGTGGACAGCGAGGCGGAGTTCGACTTCCTGTCTACAGTGGACAATCGGAACTACCGCGGCAGCCTTAAATACAAGGAGCTACAAAGTGCAGCCAGCGATCTAGACCAGCCCTATGAGACATTTTACGAGGAGTGCAAGGGGGCAATGACCACGCACATGGGAAAGCAGGGATTTGACTACGAACTGTGCCTGGATAAACCAGAGGAACCTGTCTTCAAGATGTACAAGTGCATGGGGTACGAAACGCTATACTTGGAGATTGCCCTGCGTACGGTGTCCAACTGCTACAAATTGCTGGATGCAGCCATCGAAGCGTGCCAGGAAAAGCCACCTGCTCCGGCTCCAGTGGTCCCCGAATCACAGATCCAGGAAACCACATCGCTGGCTGAGTACGAGCAGTATGTGAAGGATTCCAAGCTGAAGGAGGCCGAACTCTTGAAGAAATTCCTTTTGCTAATAAACAGTAAGAAGGCGCACATCAGGGATTTGGAAAGCCAGCTGGAGGAGGAGCGCACGAAAAGGGTCTCCAAGAGCCACAAGATCTCCAGTGACGAGGAAGATGAAGCATACATAGCAGCCACACAGGCTATGAACGCGGAAGACGAAGATTCGTAGTAAAAGATTCCCTTTTCGGTATGTGCTTGAAATGTATTTCCATTTTGTTTTATATTTTTTTGTAGTTTTAGTTTTCTCTCTTCGATCGCTTGTTTGATTTTGTAAAATAAATTAGATTTATAATGTATGTATATGTATATATGTATAAATAAACAACAAATAGACGTATGTAACGTAAATACATTAAAAATTACCATCAATATGTGTAGAGACGTGGCTTACAACTAGACCAACATAAGATCGTTTTTTGTTTTGTTTCGTTTTGGAATATATAGATAGAATCAATAGTTATCGTTGCAGTTCTGTAAAAATTAAAAGCGTTTTACATAAAAGAAGGGTTAATATGTAGCCGCTATCAAATAGACGTTATGCATAAGTATGTTTTGGGTTGTGTGTAACATTTTGAAAGAGTAAACAATTGGAGCCGATGATGCCGGAGGAGCTGGAGCTATAGCTGGTGGAGATCACTCAGAGGGCAAGCAAGTCCTCCTCGGCGCCCGGTTTCTTTGGTGTCTTTCGTAAGCTGTCGACGGTTCCACCTGCACCTGTCGTGGCATTACTGGCGGAGTTCGATGCATGGATCGTTGGAAGATTTTCAGCGGCGGCGGCACGCTCCTCAAGGAATTTGTCAAACTCCGAGCTGGTCAGCTCCTCAATGCCATCGATATTGTGCTGTGCGGCGAAAAAGAAACTTCAGTCAGTCGCAATAAATCAACATCTTATAGAAATTATTATAAGCAAAGGAAAAGTATGTAAATCGAGTAACTAAAGCCGACTTTGAGTGTGCAATGGTTAGGTGCGCTTAAAAAAAGGCAAGGGGTGTGTGCTACTCGCATGGCTACTTACTGAGTTGCCCAACCACGCCTCCATCTCGTCAATCTCATTCTCTTTCGTCGACTGTGTGGGCGCCACAGAAGAAACCAAATCGAACCAAAGCCAAAAACGAAACGAAGGAAAGCCAAACGCAATTTGCATAGAACCAAAACGAAGAAGAACCAAAACGATATTCAATTTAAATTCAAGATGGTTAAATCAATGGCCGAGAATAAGGTCAAAAAGTAAAGGAACGGAACGAAACAGATTCGAACGCCATTAGTTAGACCGGTTGTCTGGCGGCTAGCTACTCACTTTACTTACCACCGGCGGATCGCCGGTTGCTCGGTGCTGCTGCTGCTGTAACTGTTGGTGCTGTTTGTAAGGCGAGGCGTCGGCGGCGGGGGCCGGAACACTACCGGCGGCAGCGTCCACAGAGGGTATGTCCCGCAGCATATCCGATTTACTGATTGAAAATATTTAGAAATAGATTTATTTTGGAGCTTGGTTAATACACTTACTGGTTGCCATCCGTGCGCGACTGTGCCAACATATCAAACTCATCGGCAGCACCTGCTCTTTGTGATGCTGCTGCGCCTGCTCCTCCGCCCAGACTGAGCTGGCCCATGCCTTGCGGCAGCTGTTGCGCCTCTTCGCTGCTCTCGATTAAATCAATTAGCAGCTGGTCGCTTTGTGGCGTATTGCTCACGGCAGTCGTTGTAGTCGCAGGCGGTGGCACCACACCCATGGCAGCGCCCAGCACTTGCGATGGCGAGGTGACTGTGGCTCCCAGGCCCTGTGAGCGATTTTTCTCGTAACGCTGGTGTCGCAAGAAGAGATTGTTCAGCTCGTCGTTGATGCGCAGGAACTCGGCAGTCAGCTCGTCGTCCTGGACACGTCCAATCAAATCCACGATGCGAGACTGCATTTCCTTGCAGGTGGAGGTGAGCTCGTTGAGCAGGGCATAGTCATCTGGTGACTCCTGGCCGGGCTTGAGCACGCTAAGCATTTCACTTAGAATGGACATATTGTTGCTAACGATCTCCAGCTCTGAGCGCAGCTTGGCCGCCTGATCGGGAGTCAAATGCAAGGGTCCCGCGTTCGGTGGAGCGGCGGCAGCAGCGGCCGCTGCAGCGGCGGCAGCCATGTGTTGGGGCGAGATTGTGTGCTGCTGCTGGGCAGCCACCAGCTGAGAATGCACCTCGGGAACGCTCTAAATGAAAAAAAAAAAAGAATTTACAACAAGGACATATCTTTTAAGCACAAAAACTCACTCTCTGGGGCGTATAGATGGGGGCCATGGCATCCAGATCGTTGGCCGGAAACTCGATGCCCTTGTTTTTAAGTTCCATGTACATTTGCGTGACACCATTGAGATCCGGCTGGTTCTTGAATGCATCGGCCCAGATCTGGATGAGGCTCAATACCTTCTCCTGCATGGCAGCTGGCGGGTCGTTCTTGGGTCCAATCAGCTTGACCAGCTCGTTGATGAAGTCCTTCGAGGCCACCAGAACGTGGAAGGCCTTGCCACAGTTCTTCACGCAGGTCTCCAGGACCGTCAGCGTGTACATCACCACCTGGTTGTTCTTACCAGCGTTTTGCGTCAGACGCTTCCTAATGGCTCGCATGGCATCTCGGGCGGTGTCCGAGGATTCGTTGATCATGTCACAGATCTCCATGTTGGCGGCCCAGTTCTCGGAGGCCAGATTGGCGTCGGTGGCGGCCTCTAAAGGGGAAAGAAAATTGAAAGGGGATAAGTTAAGATGCAGGATAAATACAGGAACATTGAGTTTAAGTTTGATTCTTGAAAAAAAAAAAATGTTTGTTTAAGTTCAAAATGGGAAATGGATTGGAAAGTTTTTTAAGACCAAGTCTAACATTAAAAAAACTTAGGTATTATATTTTAGGATCCTTTAATTTTAATTTGAAGAAAAATTAAGTACAAATCATTTGGTCTTTGAGTCTTCAATTGTTTTTTATATGGATCGAATTATATTTATTTGATCACAAAAGCAACCAGCACCTTGTTACCTGTGTGAAAACAAAATTTAATTAACTTATTTCGCCTTATTTTATTTTTGTTTTGATTACAAACTGAAAATGCGTTTTTTTTTCGAAAGGTAACAGAGTTATTAACCTTTACCGCTGATCTTACATATGTATGTATGTATGTACATGTCTACTTAATTTTGTAGCCCAACTAAGTGCAATGACTTCTTTAATTAAAACGCACATATACATATGTAAAAAGGCGACAAGCAATCAAAAGTGTATACTGAAAAACAAAAAAAAAGCAAATAAGTATAAGCAAGTAGGAAAATGCATCTCTGGGATATCAAATAACGGTCGGCAAAGCGAACAACAAAAATATGAGCGCACAAAAAATATGAAGCATCAAATTAGTAAGGCGCACCAACACCAAAGCAGGTAACTGCGCCCGTGTGCGTGTGTAGCAGCGGCAAATGGAAATGACTGCGAAAATGCGACGCAAAGGGGAACGTGAAATAAATTAACACATTTATTTATGTAACCTAAGGCAACGATGATGACTAATTGCCATTACTTCCAGGCTATGCGAGTGTAAGAGCGGGGGTGGAAGGTGGCAAAAAGCAATCAAACACAAAACAAGAGCGCATCAATAACAATGCCCCGAAATGGTTGGGTGTGTGCGTCTGTATCTGGGAAGTGAGCAATAGGCAGATATCTTGTAGGGTTGAGTGGGCTGTTGTCACACCTGCCAGCATAGGGGTTAATCTTATCAGAATTCGCATTCGAAATCCAATCGGGTTGATGATAAGTGCACTGGCCTACTGTGTGTTGGTGTGCGTACGAGCAGCAAGGTGACGAAAACACAGTAAAAGAAAGTGGTGAAAATTCAATTTTCCAGTGGCTCAGCTCGGCTGAAGGGGTCTCCCAATCGGAAAACTTAATGGGAAAATAGCCGAAAAAACACGCATATGCGTTGTGGGCATGGAAAATGTTACAATTTAATCATATACACACCCCCACATCCGGTGGAGGCGGGGTCGTCGGAGGGGTTATTCTACTCTACCCTACACTCTCACACTCACCTATGCGTTGGCCAACTGCCGTGGAGAAAACATTGCCCAGGGCGCCAACGTTGAAGAATGAAGCCATTGTGGAGCAGTTTCTCTGTGTGTGGTTTTTTGGTGTCCGTTTCCTCCGCTCGTTTGCGACCCGAGATGTGTTAAAGTTTTCCTTTATTTACCTTCGTCACCTGGAGCACTTTTTTGTATGTTTATGCTAGCCAGTGTGACCGGACCCATATATATATATTACACCACCCGGTCAGGATTATAACAGCAAAACTATTTGAGGATTTAGTATTATTTTATTAATCTTGCTAGTTTTGTCAAAATTAAGTTATAATCTATAATTATAGAAAAAACAATGAATTAGCTTATCAATTTTGATAAATAAAATTAATTTATATGGTTAACAAATTTTGATAATCTACTAAAACTCAGAAAAATATACCAACTACACATAGTTTGGTATAATACATACATTTATATCGAGCTACTGGCCACTCTGAAATCAGCCGAATCTTAGACAACCCTGGAAAATCGGAAAAGCAGCAGAGATTTCGCTTTGGCTATATTTTCAATTGTACAATTCGCAACGTAAACAGCCGGAAAATGTCGCGACAAGCCTCCCGACTGGACGCCAAGAAAGTGGTGAGTTGAACGAGACGGGGGGCAGCAGTAGAGTGGGTCCGCCATCGGGGAATCAGAAGCCTAGTTGTAAGGTTAGTTTTCGCCTAGAGCCCTAAGAACGAATCTTTGACGTGCCACCCACCCTCAAAATCGGCTTCACTTCATTCGCTTTTCCAGTAAGTGGTGTGGTGAGGGCATACGCGGGAATCAATCGCACGAATCGCGAGAGCCGCCAGCCGCGTGCGGGCTATGGAAACCCATTTCAGCACCAGCTCCCGACCCACAACAGCCACGCCTAGAATGAGCGCCGCCTCTGCAGCCGCCGCCGCCGCAAGCAGCAATAGTAGCAACCCAAGCAACAACGCTGGCAGCAACACCTTGAATGTGAACACAGCTGCGGGAACCACAAATGCCGCTGCCGCCGGCCAGCCAATCCAAGTGATACCCATGCCGCTGCTGAACACTGGAGGAGCCCAGATAATAATCGGACAGCAGCCTCAGGGCCAGGCGACGGGCCTGCAGCCCCAGCTGATACCGCTGCAGGCCAACCAGATTATGCTGCAGACGGCGGCGCAGCAGCAGCCCCAGATGCAGGTGATGCAGCTTCCCGACGGTCAGACCATTTTCTACCAGACGCCCACCATTGCCCAGTTGGATCCAAATGCGGCGGCCGCTGCAGCAGCTGCGGCCGTTGCCGCCCAGCCGACGCCCCACTACCTCAACATTAATGGTCAGCTGGTGCAGATAACTCCGGCGGCAAATGCCAATCAAGCGGCCACTACCGGTGGCCAGCAGATCATCATGGTGCCGCAGACTGCAATGGCGGCAGTGAATGCAGCAGCGGCCAATGCAGGTGCCACAGGAGTGGGCACGGTGGTCGCCCAACAACAACAGCAACAGGTTCAATCACAGACCCAGCAGCAACAGCAGCAGCAGCATCAACAGAGCGCTGCGGCAGCTGCTGCTGCAGCGGCCAGCGCAGCCGCGAATAATGTAAGCGCCGCCGATGTCAGCACAAGTACCACAGGGACAAATACAAACAGCGAAGACGAGAGCTCTAAGGGCGAGGCCGACGAGGAGCCGCTCTATGTGAATGCCAAGCAGTACAAACGCATCCTGATCCGGCGGCAGGCCAGGGCCAAGCTGGAGTCCCGCATACCTAAGGAGCGGTGCAAATATCTTCATGAATCTCGCCATCGGCACGCCATGAATCGGGCACGAGGCGAGGGCGGACGTTTCCATTCGGCGCAGGAGAAGGGAGATCAGTCCGGACCAGATGGCGGCGGCGGCATGCCAATGGCGCCCAGTAGTATGACCCTCAGTCGGGGCACGGCTCGGGCACCACCGAAGCTGATAGCGCCACACCAAACGCCTAGCATAACCATAACGGCGATCAAGTCAGAATAATGTAACCGCCACGGCTCCCCCGCTTAGCTGTAGATACAAAACTAGACCATAGTTCATATAGTCCTAAGGCAGCCACCGCATCCACCCCGTTTGAACTTAAATTGTATTTATTCTCAGTTCATCTGCTTCGTTCCCAATTCCGTTTTCCCGATGATTGTGTATTTATATCCGAATTTTCCGGTAGATGATTATTTTTTTGCATTTCGGCTTTACTGAACTCTTCATTTGGTTTAAAAATCCATTACAAAGTGTGTTTTAAAGTATGCTAGTGCTGAAAATTTGTTTGCTTACTCACACATTTTTAATGGATTTTAATACCATCGAGAGAATCTGTGACATCTCTGATTACTTATGAGTTTCCTTTTAACTTAAATTTTTAGTTATACCGTCTTGAAGTGCAGGTAAAAATTGTGCAATTTGTATCCAAGAATTAAAACTTGAATACTTGATAAATTTAATAAATAGCTAGCAATTATTATATATTTATATCACAACCTTGTACAAAATGGAATTGGGAACACAGCCCGAGTCGCAACTCAAATAATAACGATTAGTAAACCAAATCAGTTCCCAAAACGCAGCAAAATAAATTCAAAGAAAATGTTTAAAAACTGTAAGATTTATATTTGTTTAATTGGGCAGAAAAATTTTTAATAATACGTTTTGATTCAGGCTCTGGATTTGATTTTTTATTAGCTACTCGCTTTCCCCTTCTCTCTTTCTCTTTTGTACAAAAACGAACCGTAAACACAGAACTCGGAGTTCCTGACACTCACCTATGGGGCACTGGTCACCCAAATGCTGCGCGACTTCGAGAACGTAGAGGATGTGAACAAGCAGCTCGAGCGGATCGGCTACAACATGGGCATGCGTCTGATCGAGGACTTTCTCGCCCGCACCTCAGCGCCCCGATGCCTGGAGATGCGCGAGACGGCCGATCGCGTCCAGCAAGCGTTCCGCATTTACCTGAACATCCAGCCAACCATCTCGAACTGGTCGGCGGCCTCCGATGAGTTCTCGCTGCTGTTCGACAGCAATCCGTTGACGGAGTTCGTCGAGCTGCCGCCGGACCTGACCAATCTGCGCTACAGCGCCATACTCAGCGGATGTATACGCGGCGCCCTGGAGATGGTACAGCTGGAGGTGCAGAGCTGGTTCGTGCAGGCAAGTCTTGTTGTGGAATTACTCTCTCTCTGGGTTTCTTGTCTTGGCTAATTGTATCTGGTTTGTGTGCTCTGTGCGTGCGTGTCTGTGTTTTGGGTGTCCCTTTTGCAGGATCAACTGAAGGGAGACAATGTGACGGAGCTGCGCGTTAAGTTCGTGCGGCGTCTAGAGGAGGTCATACCAGCTGGCGAGGATTAGAAAACAAGTGTGGATCAGTGGATCGGAACGCGTACTATGGCTTTTGTGTTTGCTTTTTAGGAGATGTCAATAAAAGCACATTCTGTAGAATTTAAGAGTCTAGTATTCGGGTTTAAACACATTGCAACAGTCCCAGACACATTCCGGAGTAAAAGCGGCCGCAAAAAGAAGCAACAGCAGCAGCAGGAGCAGGATGAACAGCAAACAAGGAGTAGCAGGAGCGAAAGCGGCAGCAGCAATAAGAATCCTTTCCAACATATTTAGTTTTATGTTTTATTCGACCTTTATACAAATGATTTCATTTCATTTAATATTATATTAGAAAAACAGTAGAGAATATGTACATCTGTTTATATTTGGCATGATTATTATAAAGCGTCATCATAAGCTGTTATATATTTTATACAATTCAACAATTTTGAGAACCCTGCTCATACACATTACTTTCCTGAAGGCTTGGATAAATAATAATTGTTAGTTTAAGATAAACGCAGATATTTAACATATTAAATATTTAAAAGGATAGAGTACAAAAAAGGGAAAAGAGCTTTCCATTGACACATTTTTTCACTGATTATTTTCGTCTGAATGACAGATGAATGTTTGACTCATTAAAATGTGCAAAAATGTACCACTGGAATTAGACTCTTAGATTATAGGGAACTGCTATCGGCCCCCTATCAACTGTCTCGTTATACGTTGTATGTGAGAATTTGGCTATATGGCCATGTTTATGCCCTGATAAGGTCTGCATATCTGTCATCTGTCTATATGGGATTTATGGCGAGGGTTCGACTATCGCCAGACAGTTGCCTGCTAAGGGGAAGCGGTCTTTGGGTTCTAGTTACTTTGGGGTATATAGTAGCATATCGTAGTAATAAGATATAGCTTTTGTATTGTATGTTGTAGCGCAGCCAGCCTCCGCTGGGATCACATTTCAGTTGCGATGATAATGCATCGTTTTGTTTCTTAAATGCACTCAATTTTATATATTTCTGGTTCTTAATGGGGGAAATACTTTTTACAGGCACAATACTTCATTGATTGATTGATTGGATTACATGGTTACAGGATTCTCTGGCCTATATTTTGGACTTGGTCTTTGAAGGAGTTCAGTTTGGTTCGGCTCGGGGCTGCTTGGGATTAGTGTACATACAGTAGTTCTCAGTTTAGTTCTGCTGTGGACAAAGCATTAGGTTCAGATTCCGGCGCGTCAGAACTTTGCGGAGAGCTTGTAGCGTTTTAATGCAGATCACCACGCAGCAGCCGTTGGCGACGCCTTCTGCCGGACTCTTGCAGGTACAGGAGTTGCCCTTAAGAGCAGCAGCGGCGGCGGGTACTGCGGGAGCAGCATTCGTGATGACGGGCAGCTCCTGGGCTTTGGTCTGTCCAGAGCAACAGCCGGTTGAGGCTGCAGGAGGCGGAGGAGGTGGTGCTGGCTTGCAACACCCTCCCGTGGCCGGCGTTGGCGGTGGGGGCGTGGAAACAGCACCACCTCCACCGCAGCAACTACCGGCGGAGGGAGCTAGGGTCTGGGCACAGCCGCATCTGCTCTTTGGGGGCTCGGGAGCCTGTGTCCCACCGCAGCAGCCGCCAGTTGAAGGCGCTGGCTTGGCGGCAGCACCACCCCCGCAGCAACCGCCGCCGCCGGAGGAGCTGCTGGAGCTCATGGAAGCCAGGTTTTGCAGCAGTAAAGCAACATCCTCGATGTTCTGGTTCATTTCCGCCTCTCGCTTACTCACTTTTTTGGTGGCCGTTGCCACGCTGCCGCCGCAAATACGTTTGCCCCCGCTGGAATTTTGGATGGTCGTGGTGGTGGTGGTTGTCTTGGTGGACTTTTGGGAAGCCCCTGCCACCGCTGCACCACAATCGCCGCCGTGACAGCTTTTGGTCTGATCGCACTTGCAGTTGGTGCAATTGCAGATGCCCGCATCTGCTGTGATCTGCTTGAGCGTCGGCTTGTTGTCCCTGATGTCCAGCTCCACTAATCCGGAGGCGTCGCTGGGCACCTGGGAGGCCTGTTGAAGCGTGGCCTGCAGCAGGGCACTGTTGTTGTCGATGGTCATGAGGATGTCGTTCAGCAGGGACTCCGTTTCCATGTCCTCTTCGTTGTCAAAGCTATCGTGCTTGAGCAACTCTTCGATATTTTGCTGGTTTAGTTCCAAAGTGGGTGTGGGCAACGAAGGTGGCGGCACTGTGGAGTCTACATCCATTATCTCCACTTGGTTGTCACCAATGTTGCCGCTCACTGCATTGGCGTACGAGGGCTTTAAGTCCACGAAACTGGGCATCTCGGTGGGCAGGGCCAAACAGGCATCAGTTAACGGGGCCATGGGAATGATGGGCTTGGAGACCAGGACCCCAGCATCGATCCAAGGGCTGGGTATCTCCTCCTCCGCGGCATACGAGAGCTGGTAGGCCTGTGAGGTCTCCGGTAGGATCAGTGGCTCATCGGGTTGCAGGATAAACACATTGGACAACTGCTGATCCTGCGTCGTTAACGTCTGCAGCACCACCCCGCTGTCCGTACTCGTTGTCTCTGAACAGTGACTGCCTGGATTTAGCACCAACATCTCTGACTGCTCGTCCTTCTCCTCAGGCTGCTGATCGTGATGGGTTTCCTGTTCCTGATCCTTGAACTGTTTGCTCTGTTGCGACTTCAGTGGCCGCTTCTTTCGCCCCTTGTTGAGCAACTGTCGCTGGTGCGTCTTTTTGTGCGACTTGAGACTGTGCGACGTACTGAACGACTTCTGGCAGCTGTCCTCCTGGCAGGGATACGGCTTCTCCCCGGTGTGCGTTCGCCGGTGGGTCTTCAGATGATGCGAGGCAGTAAAGGCCTTGCCGCAGTCGTCTTCCGGACACTTGTAAGGCCGCTCCTGGGTATGGGTGCGCGTATGCTTCTTCAGATCACTCAACGTGGTAAAACACTTCTGACACAGCTCGCAGTTGAATGTCTCGCCATTGTGGAGGCGCAGGTGGGCGTGCAATCTGTTGGATCGGGCGACGAAGATAACCGATTAGTCAACCACACAAAATAGCCATTGGTCTATTTATGCCTACCAACCAATCAGTTGGCTCAAGTGGATCGGTTGCTTACCTGTAGCGCGTGTTGAAGGCCTTATCGCAACCGGTCACTTCGCATTCATATGGCTTCACCTTTGTGTGGACGCGGACGTGGATCTTCAGGCTGTAGGATGTGAGGAAAGCCTTGTTGCAGCCGTCTTCCGGGCATTTGAAGCTATAGTCGCCTGGAAAACGGAAAAGCGAAATGTTTACATTTTAAAAGTAAACAGCCGTTCAGTTTGTAGGACTGGCAATGCCTTCCAAATGGGCGTAGGCTTCAAAGAGGGGTCTGTTGTCAAACCGACTGAATACTAAAATTCCCCTCCTGATTAATTTCTTTGTTAAGCCAATAAAACATAAATCTAGTACACTTTATATGTTTCTTTATTTAATAGATGCAAAAGTATGTATATTTTTTAAATTACTGTATTAGATACCTATTTGGGGGCTTTCTGGCCCCATCCCCTTTCACTAAGTCCCTACAAAAAAAAGAGCAGTGTTGCAAAACACATAAGCACAATCAGCTGTTGGTCAACGCGTTTTTCATCCGACGCAGCGCATAAACGCATCGTTTGACACTAATTTTAAGCGTTTTTTTGAATATTGATAATATAATACTTATAATGACAAACGATATTGACCTAAGGTTAATACAGAGCGTTAGTCGCTACCCGCGTTTATACGACAAATCCGTTAACACTAACACGCTCAGCAGACGCGAGGCCTGGATGGCTGTTGCTCATGAATGCAAAATGCCGAGTAATTAAACATTTTGTTTCTAAATTTTTGTGTTTTTGTTAATTTACTGAAAATCTGTTGCAGTGGATCAGTGTCAAGCTCGTTGGAAGACCTTACGCGAACGCTACGTCCGGGAAATAAACAAAGCCAGTCCAAAGGGCTTTCCTTTATTCGAGAATCTCAACTTTCTTAGGGGACACATACATTTAAGAAGGTATGAATGATTGCTTGATTTTGTAAAAAATAGCTAAGATGTTTCAATATTATAGGAAGGGTCCCTCAAATGTGTCGGATCCGCCGTCTACATCCTATACATACTATATCGACGAAATTACTCAGGATGAAGCTCCCAACTCCATGAGCATGCAATGTCCATTGGAACAGGAACCGGTACAAAGACAGGAACAGGAACAGAGACAGGAACAGGAGTACCTAAGCGATAATGCCGATACCTCCAGTGTGGAGTTCGTTGCGGACGAGACGGTCGTTGTCAACGAAAACTCCACCGATCCGCCACACCCACTGCCACTGCCTCCTAACAATCCGACTGCTGCAATGGAACACCTATCAGCTTTTTCTAAGGTAATCAATATGCTTGAGCAAGCTCTGCAGGAGAAATCAATACCAGCGGAACCCCAGGATCCCTTCTACAAATATCTAGAGAGTATTTTAAGTCGCGTGGACGAAAGTACGCGTACCGATATACAACTCCGGCTGCTTAACTTTGCCCATGAAGAAATCAAAAAGGCAACGATACTTTAAGTAGTTTTCTGTAGGAATTATCTGTGCCTGATTCCCTGGTTTTTTATTAAATACCCATTGGATTTGTACATAAAGTTGAGCTCCTAAAGCAACAGTTTCGAGGAAGTCATAAGTTTGTATACTCACCCGTATGGGTCTTTAAATGCGTTCGCAGATTTCCGATTGTGCTGTAGCTCCGATAACAGTTCTCATAGTTGCATCTGTAGCGACTGAGAGCCTCGTCTGAGCTCTAAATAAAAAAGAATTTCATTAAAAACAAATAGAAAAAATCTCCGTTGGCTGCAGTCAATGGAATGAGATCTCATGCAGGATTTTTTGGTGGTGAATGGGGTCAGTGGTGAACGAGAGAGCGGGGTCACTACGCACCGAGAGAGTTGGTTAACAAAACTGGGTTACAACACACGCCTACAGCGGAATCGTACGAGTCTAAATCGGAATTGGAGTCTCCACTAAACACTAGGATTAAGAGTCGCTACAAAAAGCGTTAGGCAACAACGTTAGGCACATTAGAAAACTTGGCTGCTAGCGGATGATGCTGTGAAGTGTGTACCTCGTAGGCCATAGCCATTAATTGATCGTTTTCGTCCTGCCTGCCGCCGTCCTCCTCCTCATCCTCCTCGTCCTCGTCAATATCTCGATGGAGAACGTTCGGTTGAATACAGTGGGTCAGCTGCTCGTCCTCGTCCAGCTCATTCGGATCGTACTCATCCACAAAGCTAGAAGATCGATGGCATCGAGTAAGTATAAATGAGGGGAAGACCAAAGATCCACAGTTGGAAACAGCCCGAATATCGGCATCGGGCGGGGCATTTAATTCCCCCTCGCCGATTTCTGTGTCAGTGGAATCTTTGTGTATATAATAAACGCAACAAGTGTATATACAAAACTGCACAGAGATTGTGATTAGTGGTGTTAGAGCGTCAGCAAAAAACAAGAAAAAGAATTCAAAAAACATCAACAGCAGAGGAACAACATGAAAAGCAAAGGGGGAAAAGAACAACAGAGAAAACACAGCTCTCTGGAGGCATTTTCGGTCCTTATTATTAATCAGATTAATTAATATTTAATGTTGTCATGGTCAAAACACACAACAAAAAGGCAAAAGCAAAATATAGCAGACGGCAACAGAAACTATAAAGAAAACCGAGCGACTGGCGAGTGCGTGGGAGCTTCTGGCTGGGTGACTGTGATGACTGACGGGCAGCGTGCCCGGACTGCCCCCAGTCCCTTTTCTTGCCATGCTCATACAGCAGCACCCCCTCTTTCCCTTGCAGAACCCCCTTCTAAGTGCTGAAAAATGAGAAATATGATTGAGGGAACACTACTCATGGCGATAAAAATAGCGCAAATAGGCGTCGTCGCCGAATGGTCAGCGGAAAAGGGAGGACGGAAGGAAGGCGCGGAGCAAAACACACCCAGCAGGCACGGATGAAAAATTGAAAAATTATTGTACCGCAGAATAATGAAACAAAAGCAAGCAGCAGGAGCAGCAAAAGAAAAAAACCGAGGAAGACAGAGCGGACGACGGACTAACCCCATCACAACACATCATTTGGACTTAGGAAGCAGAGGGTAAAATTAATTTATGTCCGGTTTAATACCTTTTGAGTGGCAATAATTAATTAATACTTTGATGAGAATCTCGAAAAAAGAGGAAAATTCACTGAACATATGGATAAGCAAGCGTAGGCCTTAAAAAGCTCTTTAAAAACATCGACTAGTACGAAATAGATCGCCTCGAGTGCCTTTTGTATTTACCCTTGACTTCTAATCAGTCGCTGAAGTGTATTATATCTCTTGAAATTCAATAAAACTGGTGTAAGCCATTATCAGTACATAAATTTGTCAGTTTCCGTTGAACAGATTTATTATTTCCATCAAACTAGGCGGAGGCATCAGCTAAATTATCAGTTAAATTAGCTATTTAAGTTCAATAAAACCCTGGTGACACATACCCAGGCGAACTTTAACCTTTTGTGGGCATACGAGAGATATATAGAAAAACGAAAACAGACTTTTCTATAAGCGCCAAATCGACCTATTCTTGGGGGAGAATTTCACAATAGGGCAGGCAGCGCACGAATCTAGGCTCTTTTACACCAAGTGTGAATGAGTTTTTGGGAAAAATCCCACCAGTCTACAAATATACATCTATGTATGCATATATCCATTCTATACACTCGGGACGACGTTGCTGCGCGGGAGGAGTAGGTGGCAGCGATCTAAATGCGTTCATCGGCGCAACTATTTTTGGACCAAACAAACGATTTCGATACACAATCATCATCATCATGGTCCGAGGAGGCGGCAGCGGCATGCAACCATTGCCGCACGGGATTATGGGGAGAGGCTGCAGCCTGATGCTGCTGCTGCTGGCCGAGAACACAAATCAGGCAATTAGCAACAAACATGCAAGCGATGCGGACACCGCCTTGTAATGAGTGGACATTGGAATTGGTCAAAGATTTGCCAAAAATGCTCGCAAGAAAATATGAAATTTTGATTTCTCTTTTTTCAAACAAACAAAAAAATAAAACCAAGCGGGACACGTCACGGCAGACGGAGACAGACACGCTAGGGAAATATATTTTTCTGTATTTATGTGTGGGCAGAGTGGAAAATTAGCAACAAAAGGGGCAGGCAGGCATCTAGGGGGAACTGTCCCTGGGCGGGGGTCAGCACTCGGCATTCGGAGGGCACACCTGACGGCCCACTATAATTGGCAAAAAAAGCGCGACAAAAACTTTACTCTCTAGTCGATACATGGCACTATAAATATGCACTAATTATAGCGAGCACCAAATTCTGGCTTTCTGTATTTTTTGTGGTTGCAGCTCATCAAAATGAAATTAAGTGATTTTCATGATAGTTCGTATCGAGTTGAAGGTCGACCTGCGGAATATTAAATGTTTTATTGGGCGAAAAATTTGTCTTAAAATCATTTCCTAAAGATTCATAGGCTCATAACTCAGTTGTTTCTCGGCCAATTAAAATGTGGCATGTATTCCTGCGCTGCTTATGTGTCGTGGTTATTATAATACAAATATTTCATATTTCCTATTTATTTTTATGACCGGAATATTTCACATACATATTTCAATATTTTCCTCTTTCAAATCGATTTTTTTTTTAAATGAAAAAGCTTGTTTCGAAAAATGTGTAACCTCCTGGGAAATGGCCTTATTTTTAGGGGCAATCTATTGGAACTGAGATCTGAACAATAAATGTGTGATTTTTCCATATAATTATTCATTTGTGTGTTTATAAAAATATTAGAAAGGCGAAGAGCCTTTTATGGTGAAGGAAAATTCCAGAAATATATTTATAGTCTGGGAATAAGACCTTTTTTTCTTGAAATATTAATGATTTCAAATGATGTTTTCTTTCGTCGAGTTATGAAATTGAAAGATATAGATTTAAACATTTTAAATTCAAAATACTTTTTAATGAGAATAAAAAGTTTGCAGACTGGAGGTAAAGGCTGTTTCTTATTAAAAATAAATCGTCAGGAATTATTACTAAAATAAAAAACAGAGATCAAAACAAGCCAATGTGTGTCATCAGCATCCATTTTCTGAACAAAAAAAAAAGGGAGAAATTTAAAGCTAGCTTAAAACTTTTTCTAACAAAAATTTAAAATATTACAAAAAATCGGTTAACAAAAAAAAAAAAAAAAAAAATGGAAAAAGGAATTTAACTTACAAATCAAAATATAAGAATTAACCAACTAAAATCAAACTAATGGCTCATTTGACGGAAATTGCAAACTAAAATATAAAAAAGCTCATGCGGCGAAAGGACAAGAAGGAGGGGTTCGTGCATCCTCATACAAAGTGGCTACTACCTCGTCTCGATAGTAAAATACGTCGGAGAAGTGACCACAGAGTTTACTTGACCATTATCACAGTTGGTGGCAGAGGCGTGGGCGGAGACGATGTTACCAGTTTCCGGAGGAGCTTCCCCTTCCGCACTGGTGCCCAACATGCTGAGCGACACCACGGTTGGCGGCTGCACCTGGACGAGCTTCTGGTTCTCGAACTGGTACTCCAGCGTGAAGCAAATGTCATCAAGATTGTACACCTGGCCGTCGCCGGTGCTAGAGACGCCGCTGGCCTCACTCAAGGAGGCTATTAGCGGCACTTCGCCGATTCTGCTGCTGATGAGGGATTCGGTAGCGTTGCTGGCGGTGTGATGATGGTATGTGATGGGTATGACTGTGATTGGCAGGGGCGTCGGATTGGAGGGCGGCAGGATGAAGATGTCATTTGACCCCTCCACCGTCTCCGCTTCCGTTTCTACTAGTGGATGTGTGTGAGCAGGTGGCGATTCTGTTTCCTGCGTGAACAGGGCATTGTAGGTGGTCGCCAACTCCAGATTCAGCACCTGTTGCTCCGCCCCGCTGGTGGAGTTGCCATACAGGCTGTAGCTGTCGCCATGGATGATGGCTCCGTCCGATTCCAGCTTGGGTGTGAGCAGCTGGGCCAGCGGCCTGCCGCCACCGAAGCCACCCTCAAAGTCCAGCGAAATGGACGACGCGCCCGACGACGAGGAGGAGGCGGCACCGACGGGCGGGGAGCCGGAGAGCGAGGTGCGCGACGAGTTCGTATCGTAATCCCGGCTGTCTGATAACGAATTTCCATGGCTGTTGACCGCCGCTGCCGACGTCTTCCAGCCGCCCTGGTGGTAGTAGTGTTGCTTCTGATCGTTCATTCCGCTTTAATATTTATTCGCTGGCTCCCACGCACACCAACACACACGCACACTAGAAGAGCACGCACGAAGAACGGGCAACAATAAATAACAGAAAATCGCATATGCAGTTGCTTTCTTCTCCTTTCTTGCCGCCGCCGTTGTGTCACTTTCTCACTGTCTCGCTGTGCAGTGGAATATATGTTTATATGTATGTATCGACGTATATGTTGCAAAATAAATTAGAAAATTTCCAATTGGAACCGCGAGATCGCACACATCCGCGATCGAGAAAACAACAACAAGATAAGAACTAGAGTGACCGCAGCTTAACCGTTGAAGAAATATCATCGCGTTCTTGGCAAGATACTAAAAAAAGAATGAGAAATAAATACCAACAAAACTTAAAAATAATGGGCACTGGAATATATGTCGTATACGTAATTTCATCTAAAAATTACTCATACGACGTGTGGGTAGCATAAACGTAACGTGAACTATAACATATTTAAATCAAAACATTTTAAATAAACAAATGTTCGTTGGAAACCATTTTAAAATATTTCAGAGATCCATTTTTGAAATTTAGACATTTTCCTGTTTTTATAACGTTAATTTTTTTTCTAAATGTGTTATTCTACTAGGATTTAGGTAAAAGAAATTTAAATAGTTTTTTAAACTCCTAGATTTGGAGTTTTGACGGTGCTTGGGGGAAATTTAGAGGAGAATAACTTTAAGGGGGAATGTTTAGGGCTAAGAATAAGCCCGCTTTAAAAATTGTAAGTTGAATGACTCTTGGGAATCTAACGTTTAGTGTTCGCGCCACAAAAGAGTCCGCGAGTTGGCATCCCTCAATTTTTTTTCAATGGTTTGGCCTGAAAAAGTGAAAAACAAAAACAAAAATTAATTTCGATATGTGCATTTTTTAAAATGCAACTCTTGAAGAACTTTAAAAAAAATGCAACGAAAATAAATATTCCACATTGTTTACATTTTGCATGATGTTTAATAAAAAAATAATTAAAAATCAATATTTTCATGTTTGTTATTGTTGATGACAACTCTTGATGATAGCCTAGTGCGACGTCCTGCATGATTTGCATGAAAATGCGGGACCGCAAAAAACTTATAATTTTTTTTCTCCTCAAATACTTGAAGAATATTGCACTTTGATTATTTTATCAAATTTGATCGACTACGCCGATTATTTCGACAGAATCCGATTGCGCTCGATAGGACTCCGATGCTAAATGTAATCTAGCTGACCATCTAGGGAAGAAAGATTCAATAAGATAGGCATAGTTCCTTAAGATTCTGCGAAAACGTTGATTAAATTTTGTTAAGCCGTACACCACCTTGGAGAAATGGCGCGTAGGAGGCCTTGTTCAATGAGTTAAATTAAGAAAACAGGCGGATGCTTACTCTATATTTGTAGATAGAATATAATAAATATATAAGAAAATAAATAATTAATAAATTATGATATTTGAATATAAACAAATATTTAAAGTAATTATTGAATTCGATAAGCTTCTTTTAGGGATAATAGAACCAATTCTTGAATAAAACTTATCTGCCTTTTCTAACAGATGATCCTGTGATACATTTAGGGATTCCAGGGCGCTCAGAACCCTTTCTTCCAACTTTGCCCCACTTTCTCCAGGCTGCCATTATTGCAAAAGAGGCAAGCGGGTCAATACAAAAAAAATTTTAATTACTTTAAGCATTATATAATTTGTTTAAAAACTATAGATCGCACAACTTCGATATTAAGATTTAAGTTATAACATAAGATTATTAATTTCGAAATCTAAATTATATAAAATAATCCTGATTATATAAATAATTTACAATAAAATACTTTCTATCGTTCGAGTTTGAAATGGATTGGCAATGTCTACAGACCTACAAAACGACACTAAATAAATTATTTTAAATTATTATTTATTATTTGAAGAGCCGTTTTCGCAATCTATTGCCAAAAGTAAATGAATAAAAAAAGCACTAAGAATTTCCAGAAAGTTTGCATCTTTCTTTTTGTGAAGTTAAGAATTTAAAGCTTAATTCATCACTGCTGCTATACCATTAACAAGAAAGGAAGCAACTTCGCACACCGAAGTTTTTATACCCTTGCAGCTTACAATTGGATCATTATGGATTGATCAAATTTGATAAAATGAAATAAAAAATTAACACGAATTATATGAAATATACATACGAAAAAAAATCGGGTTTTTCGTTTATTTTTACATTCACTGTTAGGCATTTCCCTCTACCTTTACCGATTGAAATTCTGGAATAATATAAAATGGCAACATATCTGAGCAGAGAAAAAACAGTAAAATTAAAATGTTGTTACATAAATTTCTTAAACGTTCCTATAGCAGAGATATATGATAAAGTAGTCCGATTTGTATAAAATTAAAACCGAAATTGGAGATTAATGCAAGATGGTGATGTCTTTGTTTTAATAAAAATATCTTGGAAACTGATCAAGTTAGAATTTTGTTCCTTACTTTTTTCCGATAGTTCCACCGGCAGCTGTACGATACAGTCGTCCGATCCGGCCCATTCCAATTTATATAGTAGTATATAGAAGACTAAAACTCTTTAAACTCCTAATACAAGCTAAAGATATTCTCACTTGCAAATGAATAAAAATGGTCCTTAACGGTACAGCACGCAATAACAAAATGTCAAAACTACGAAATACCTTACGAGCCGAAAAGGACTCACAAATTAAAACCACCCTGGCAACTACTCAACTAATTAATCGACAGAAACTGAAACCCTAGCCTACGGAAGCCCACCTTCCTACTCATCAATACAAACAGCCGAATTCTTAGGAATCCTCGAAGCAACTAAAATAATGTAAAAATTAAAGAGGCAAATTCGGAATATACTCCGACTCACAAGGAGCATTCAAAGCCATAAAAAACAACATCAACGCAGCACTCATCCGATCGACCATATCATTTCACTATCCGATAACCCGAAGATGAAAATCTTATAGACTCCAGGACAATTTATAGAAAAAAAGTAGTTAATATGAAAGTGATTTTCAGCATAGACAGAATTGTATCACATCCCGGGCCATGCCTAAATCTGGGAAAACAGACTAGCAGATACTGCAGCAAAAAATGCAAGATACAACGGCATATTTATATCCCAAGCTCAGTGATGGAATTCAGATGGATTGGGAGAGAGAATACAGCTTGTTCCCTTTGGAACCTAACACAGGGTATTCTTTACTTCACAAATTTCAAGGCCTTGGTTTTATAAAAATTATAACTCATTCGAACGACTTGCAAACGGAACAGTTTAATTGGATGTTAAGCGGACACGTCTTTGACAAATATGCGTTATCCAAAGTGAAAATTTAAATAATCCACTATGTGATGTTTGCAACACAATTGAAGACATCTAGCATGTTATACTTAATTGCTCAATATATCATATGGGCAATTCTCTGATGTCGCATGTGACATTTGTACGCATTCAAACTAAAAAAAAACATGTGCCAAGGCTTTATTTTAATTTTACAAAATTTGAAATGTATACCTCTTGGTTAGCATTATAATTGGTTCCTTTTTGGGCCATTGTTCGTTTTAAAGAGATTTATAAAACTATAAGGAATTCGCAGGCGACACAGACAGAAGTCACTTTTTTGAAAATCGGTTTAAGCACATATTTCAGAGAAACGTGATGAAAAATTTTAATGCAATTTATTTAAATGTGTTATGCATAGTTTGAACATTATAATGTATTTTGTTTGACTTAAAAATATTAAGTGTTTTTTTTCTTAAATTAAATTTTAGTCACTGTCGCACGCGACATATTTTTCCACATTACTTTGCGTGGTGTTTTTTACCATTTAAATAAATCCGAAAAACACAAATGCGGTTTCTTTTGACTCTTTGCAATCTCCCAGTGATATTAGAAGCATAAACCCTCTTCTTTGAAAGTATTTGTCAAAACAAAACATGCCCTTTTCATGATGTTCATAAATATAAAGAAAATTCGCGATTGCAAAAATTTGCATTTGAATTTTTCGAAATTTGTTTTAGAATATAATAAAGGCTTTCAAATTTTATTAATTGACACATTTCTTAATGTACCTAAGCTTAAAAAAATTATTTTAGAGAACTATTTCGTTTTTGGCCGTGGTTGTTCTTTTCAGAGAATAACCCAATGTTAACTGGACATCAATAACAGATTTATACGTTCAGCTAATATAAGTATTTAGTCAAAATTTAATCGAATTCGTTATTTACTTACAATTTTCCCATCTATAGTACTGTATTTTCGTTTTCTTTTGCTGAAGTTTTACAGGGAGGCTCAATTGTTTCTTCCACCTATTTGGAAGTAACTTAATTAAAAAAAATAAAATATATACAAGTTTTTAAACTTACATGCCGTCTAGGGATGCAAAGGTGCCAGACTCTTAGGACTCGAACGCTTAGTGTTGCCAGACTGGCTCGCGCCGCAAAAGTTCCCCTTGGCCAACTTGGGAGCCCGCAAGAGAGTTGGCAGCCCCAGCTGTGCATATATACAAAATTCATTGATTTGTCAACGTAAAACACACAGCGCATAGCAGGGCAGCGAAGCAAAAACAGCGACCATACGGCCAGTGTGAAGTTAACTGAATTAGAAAAGCTGGAGCTGCGAGTGCGAGGCGGCAATGCGAACCGATTGAGTCCAAGCGAAGGCAAGCGGCCGCCTAGGTACCAGCAGCGCTGCCAATCAGAACGCTGCTCCCAATCAGAAGTGGCAGAAGAGGGGGCCAGAGCGAAAAATACGGATAAACGGGGAAAGGAAAGGCGAACGCGAGGCGAAAAGAAAATAGGAGAGAAAAGCGAACGAACGATGCAATAGGAGTGGTGCGGGGGGGAAAATGACCACCAGCTCTGTGCCAGCGACGACGGACTAACGGAGACGACCGTAACGGCCGTAAAATGCCCCGGAATGCCACTTGCAGGACAAGTGGAGGATGCGTAGCTAACGGCAACGGTAATCATGATGAGGAGGGAGAAGCAAACAATAACAACAGCAGCAGCAGCGGTGCTGCAGGAGCAGGCGGCGGCGAAGGCATCGTCAAGCAGGAACTGGAGGCGGCTCCGCCAGTGTGCCACCGTAAATCGGAGCGGCGAAGAGTGGCTCGGGACATCTTCCTGGTATTCGAGGAGCAGTCGACCCGGCGGCGCGGCAAGGGAGCGCGCGGCAAAAATACGCGGGCCAAGCAGAAGTTCGGACATCTTAAGGTGGCCAATACGCCGCGGATCAGCAAGAGTGTGCTGCGCGAGATCAAGACGGAACCAAAGTGTAGCGTGGGCCCAGAGCTGGCGCTCCCTGAGCCCTCAACAGCAGTTTCTCTTCCTGCAGCTCCAACTGCCGCTCCCGTTCCCATTACAGCACCAAATCCCGCTCCTATGAATCCGACGGTGCCGCTTCTGCCTCGAACGGCTGCCGTAAAACTCGAAACCAAAACAGCCACGACGACGGACACTGCATCCAATGTAGTGGCGCCCCGGAGAATAAGTCCCAAGGCTCCGCGCACAGTGGACGAGGAAAAGGAGGAGAAGCAGGTGCAGCCAGCAGCCACTGCCCCGCGACCACTCACCACGCCCCTACCGACACCCACACAAACTCCCAGTAATCCCAATCCCAAGCCCACTCCAAATAGCAACGCACCTGCAGTTACAACGCCCAGCGTCAATCCCATCTTTCTCTGGGTCAAGCAGGACGACACCCGCATCGTGGAGGTGCGATGTGAGGACTACGACAAGCGGAACCGCATCCGCCTGACCAAGACCACGAACGGCTGGCGCTCCATGCCGCGCACCGATGCTTCCTCCACGCGAATAGTTAAATTCTTCCACGGCTCCGCCGCACCCTTGATGAAGGTCAAACGAGAGCAGCACCAGCACCAGCGCCACGAGGACGACGAGCAAGAGGAGGAGGCACAGCACCTGGAGCTGGCGACTCAACCCGAGCACGAACATGAGGCGGTGCAGGAGCAGGAGCGGCAGTCTCAGTTGCCTGTCATTGCTCAGAATCTGCTGCAGGACTGGGAGGACAGTGTCACCCAGCTGCCGGACGAGATCGAAGAGGAGGAGCCGGAAGAAGAGGAGGCGGATGCAGAGGAGCTGCAGCTGGATGAGGACCATGCGGATCAGCCAAATGGCCACCTAATCGAGAATGTGGTGGTCCTGCCATCCGGCCAGCAGCCCTGTCCCTCAAGGACTCCCTGCTTCGACGGTCTGCTGGACAGCGAGGAGACAAATGCCTCGACCAAGGCCACCAAGACCAACACGCCCACATATCAGAGCTCCACGCCCTCGCCGCTGGAACTGCAGCTATGCCCCAAGACCGGTCTGTTCCTGCCCAAGGGCGATATTGCCCTGATTCAAGTCCCTGACGACGACGGTATTCCAGTTGATCACGAGGAGGAGGAGGACAAACCGCTGGCCTCAGCTGTGCATGATCCTGCGGAGAGTCTTGATGCGAATACCAAGAATCTAAAGGATCTACTGGACGACGCAGACGATCTGCTTCAGAACTGCAGCAGTGATCACGGGAGCAGTGGGGCGGATCTGCTTGACTCTCTGGTGAAACGCAGCTGCGAGGATAATCTTGTCCAGGAGACCAGCACAGCCAGCAGAGACGGCGGCAATAATCCGCAGAACTCCACGTCTTCCGCCGGCGACGAACTGAGCTCCTTCTGCGTGCCTGACCTCGGCAAGGACCTGCCCAGCATCCTCAACATGGACAATGACGATGACGCGCCCAAGTGCCTGTCCTTCAACGAGGCAGGTGAGATCGAGGGCCTGAACGGAGAGCTCTTCCTGGGCATCGAGGCCTTTGAGAAGCAGCAGGAGGCGGTTGCCTCGGATCCGGAACCACAGCCACCCACTCCGGCGACCGTTGAGCTGACACAAACACCGACGCCCATGACTCCCACGCCGGAAAAAGAGAAGGACAAAACCAGTGGAGTGGACGAGACGCCCAAGGATCTGAGCTACAAAAAGCGCGAGGAGGTGTGTCCGCCCTCCGAGTCGCGCAGCCAGTGTGCAGTGACCTCCAGCTCGGATATACTCAAGTCCCCGGAGAGGGACCTTCAGCTACCGGCCAACTCCATCCCGGCCGAGGTGGAGACCACCTCGGAAACCATTAAAAATCTCATCCTGGAGCAGTTCCTCAAGCTGAACAATAGCAATAACAATCCGCAGCAGGCGGAGCCCATGGATCTCGGCAAGGCGGGACGTGAGGGCAAACTAGAAACGGTAGTGATTGACGACGAGGAGGAGGAAGAGGAGTCCAGTCAGCCTCTCAAGAAGCGTCCGAAAGCCAGCATTAAGATGGACAAGGATCCGGATGCCCTCACCCAACTAAAAATGCTGATCAGCAATCCACAGTGGAAGGTGCCGGACCCGATACTTGTGCCAAAGGATCGCCTCGGTGCTGTGCTGGCTTCTCCGGCGCGTGAGATTCCCCTGCTGCTGACTACCAGACCCGAGCTGCGTCTTCCGGAGGCCTTCGCCTATCCGGAGATTATCCAGAATCCCAATATTCTCGTGGTGACCATGGAGCAGTTGGAGGCCATACTCAAAACGGAGGCGGAGCAGGCGGCTAAGGCGACGAAGGAACCGGATCCAGTGATGGTGGTGCCCTGTAGCAAGTCAAGAAGTCCCAGTCCGAAGCAATCGCAGCCCAAGCCCGCGCCTGCTCAACCGAAGCCCGCAGCAGTGGCACCAGTGGTCCCCACTCCGCCCTCGCCAGCGGCGGATTCCAGTCTTTCCACGGACCTGAATGCCACCACGCTGGCCCTTCTCCAACAGATGCTATGGCTGCCGTACTTTGGACAGCTGTCGCAAGAGTTCTTCAAGACCATTAAGGATCCGCTGGGACTGCAACGGAAGTTCATGAGTAATCTGCTGCCGCTGTACAACAACCAGTTCGGGCTGCAGCATCTGGACGAGCTTTACAAGCAGTGCATGAAGCAAAAGCCAACGGAGGAGCAGCAACCCAAGGTGCCCACTCCTGCACCGCCTCCTGCTCCGGCGACGGCAGCTCATGTTCCACCTCATCCAAGTGCTACCAGCGGTGCCACAAATGCCTTCAACGGATTCACCAATCCCGTGGAGCTGGCCATCATGCAAAAGTTGCTGCAGCCGCAGCTGCCGCAGTTCCTTAATTGGGAGGCTTCCAAGGAGACATCCTCCTCTTCTTCCGCAGCATCCTCGCATCATCATCAAGAGCACAAGCGTCCCAGGAGGGAGCCGGAAACGGAAACCATCTGCAACTTTCCCAAATCAAAGCTGGCATCAGGTGCTCCGAGTGTAGCTGCTGCTGCCGCTGCTGCTCCTGCCGCCATGCCTGCTCCAACACCCGCTGCCCCTCCAGTTCCAGCTCCGGCGGAGCACAAACCCAGACTGACCATTAAATCCCTCTCGAATCTGCTGGAGCCGGAAGCGAATGTAGTGCCCCTGCTCAACGTGCCCTTTGACGGTATGCGAGGGCGTTCCTCCATGCACAAAACGGTCCCAGATCAGGGCAAGGAAACGGGAACTGGCGGACGCACACTCCGGTCCAGCAAGGCTTGCGTTACCTACAATCCCCTGGAGCAGGCCAAGCAGTTGCAGCAGCACTCGTCCGTCGTCTCCCAGCAGCAGCGAAAGCGGGGCAACATGCTCGCCCAAGATCACCAGCACCAGCAGCAACAGCAGCATCTCGCCGAAGCGGCAGCAGCCGGTGCTGCCGGAATGGATGCCAACTCAGCTTTGTGGCATCCTCTCTTTGGAAGGTGAGTAGTTATACTTGAGGGAAGAACCCCCTTCTTTGGTTGTATTACTCCTTCGTAACACCACTTCATCCCTTTCCAGCAATCCTAAGCAGGGCTACAACAGCCCCTGGCAGTGGACCACAGTGACGGCAACCGGCGAATGACAGTCAAGCCGGGCTCATAAGGAGCCACCATCACCTGCAGCGGGATCAAGGTCAACGGCCAGCTACGAGGAGCAGCAACAACAGCAGCAGCAGCATCATGAGTATAGCAACTATCATGCCGTGGCCAAGCAGCAACAGCACCAGCAACAGCAATCACAACTTCCAGCAGCCAACAATCAAAATCACAGCAACAATAGTAGCAACAAATTTTGTTATCCCACGGCGGCGACTATGGAGAATATGTTCCAGAGCAATCAGATGGCGGCTGCCGCCGCCGCCCGCGAGTCGCTTCTCAATTCGTATTTGTATCAGAAGGACGGCGATGCCAGCAACAACTACATGTCTGCGGAGCAGGGCTACTGGCAGCAGCATCATCAACAGCACCAGCAGCAACAGCAGCAGCAACATCACCATCAACAGCAGCAGCAGCAGCAGCAACACCAACAGCAGCAGCAAAAACAGCTCCAGCAACAGCAGCAGTGGAGCGGCAGCAGCACCAACCAAAGGAGCAACAACAACTATGCCAACAATTATGCGGCAGCAGCAGCTGCCTCCATGTACATGCAACACTTTAATCCCTACATGCAACAGAAGGCGGCCATGCTGGCAGAGAAGGCCGCCCAAGCGGCGGCAGCCGCGGCTGCTGTGCAGAACAGCAACGGGAGCAACAGCAACAAGCACGGACGCTTCGGTGGCGACTATGGCTAAGCAAGAGAGGATCGCAGAGAGCATCGTGTCCCCATCAGCAACACTTGCATATTACACATAACACACACATATAGGCATATATATATAACACTTATGTGTAATCTTAATAACTATATATATTTAGAGGCGTCGTATATAGGCCGTTTTTACCGCCAGGAATTGGTAAAGGATAAACCATAAATTTCCTTTAATTTAATATATACACAGGAACAGCAACAGCAACAAGGTAACCCCGAAAGCAACAACAATAATTTATAAACAAAACAAATGCGAGAAAACCGAATGAAAGAAAGAAAAACTTAAATTGAATTAGTAAAAATTTGTTATTGGTAGTTTGTTAACAAAAAACAAAACAAAAAAATAAGAAAAACAAAAAGGAAACCGAGAAAAAAAAACTAAACAAAAATATTGTAGAAGAGCGAATGGCAAAAAAGGAAGGAAAAACCTAATTATTGTATTATTGTTAACCAAAATCTATTATTATTATTATCTCAAGCTGCGTTATATTATTATTATTATTAACTCGTGCGTGTCTGTATATAGCGTTTTTATCTAGATGTATTACCACTTAGTGATCCCCTTCCCCCAGCTCCATCTATCCCCAATCCCCAATCATTTCGCCAGGACAATCCTCGATCCTTGGACCCTTACCAAAAAAAGAAAACGAAAACCGCAGCGCTAAAAGGCAAACAACAACCAATTTTGTATTCATTCCGAAATGTGTTTTTCTTTTTTGTTTTTACTATGTAGTTATATTACGCTGATTATATTATTTATGAACACGATGCAAGGATAACCCCTTAACATGTGCAATCTAACATTTATGTTCTCTAGATACAAACAAAACAAAAAAAGTAAACCAAAACACAAAAATCACAAAACTTATTAACGCGAAAATGGCAAAAGAAGCAAAAAGCATGAACATGAAAATGGACAAAATAAAGAGCAACCCTTTTAGAAAATTTCGCTGATAAAGGCAACAGAATAGCAAAAACTTACGACTTTTTCTCCAGAACGGGCGTATTGGATAATTTAGGGTTGGATGGGCAGATCTATCGGAGGGTATTCCTATGTCAGAGGAGCTGATAATCGCCTGAGGCAGGTTGCAAGGCCAATATACTTTGAATTTTTTCGGAAAATATCCTAAATTTTGATTTAGAAAATTGAAAAAGTTGTATTTATCGTTTAAATATCGATATTATCGATAAATATTCAAAACTTTGAGAGGAATAGTTCGATTTGATACATCGAAGGAAATAACTCAATATTATTCGAAAATATCCTAACTTTGATGTATAGAATTTTACATATTGAAAAATATAGCGTTAAAAAGTCGATATTACCAAAAACTATCGCAATCGTAAATAGCAGACACAAATCACCAACGTTTTTAGTACGTGAAACTCAGCTTTCATTTTATAATCATATATTGGCTTTTCAATTTCCAGTGTATATGTATAATAGGCATATATAAAAGTTAATTTCTGTATAAATACGCAACTTTTGTTTCTTAACAGTTATGTTTACACATTTTGCTTAGCATTTAGTTTTATCCACGCTTAAAGTAGGAGTTTCCATCTAAAGCATTTGAAATGCACGCGTGCGAATGTTTGTATCTGTGGAAGTGGGTGTATGTGTGTGTGTGTAGTTCCTTTGTTGCTTTGTGCTCTCGGCTGGCTCCCGTTCCGATCCAGTGATGAGATCTACTCGATCTGACGGCTGGCCTCTTGCAGACGCGCTACCACGCCCTGATAGAACTTGATCTGTTCGGCAATGAAGTTCTTTAGCGTATGCTTCAGATGTGTATCCCGCTCGCTCTTGAAGTGACTCAGCTCGGCCAGCACCGTGTAGGAGACGATGTCTGTGCGCCGATTCACGTCCTGCATCTGGGCGTTGTTCATCTTGCCCTCGGCGGTAGATCGTTCGCAGTCCTTGCGCTTCTGAATGGCGCCCTTGTGGGTGGAGAAGATGTCCGGAAAGCAGTTGAGAACGCCCCTGTTTGATATAAAGAAAGCAAAGCATTGGGTTAAGGATTCCCTTGTAAATGAAGATATCTCAATCCTACCTGTAGATATGCAACCGATCAGAAAGGGGAATCCAATCGAACTTTGGCTGATCGCCAAACGCCTGGCCAATACCTATGAAAATACCACCAATGCGGCCGACACTCTCCGACAGGGGAACGCCGTTCCTGGTGGGCGCCCGCCTCTCGTCAATGGCCAGGGCCTTGGCCAGATCGGAGAGACCGTCGCCGATTCGCTGGAATTCCTTTTTACTCTGCGTCATCGAGCGTTTGGCCATGTCGTTGGAAATGTTGTTCAGATTGCGAACGGCCACGTCCATGCTGTGAATGAACTGCACACCGCTCTCCAGCTGGGCGTCCACCTTGGAGTGCAGCAGATTCTTGTCCGGTGGCGATATGGCCAAGCAGTAGTTGACGCCCATGTATGGATCACGCTCAGCCTTGCGCTTGCCCGACTTCCAGATCTTCTCATCGCGGCAGGTTAGGAAATGATACCAGACCTCGCACTTGGAGATAACAGGATGGCGGCATACCCAGTCCACGAACTCCTGCAGCTGGACTCGTCGATGCTCCACAAACTGCTCCTCATAGCGCCCAGAAATCTGCTTGTCCGGTAGTGGTGGCACTGGAATCAAACAGAACTTGTCCACCAGTCGTTCGTGCAACCAGTCGAAGTGCTTGTAGCGACGCGACACCTAAAAACGAAAGCGAAAACTGAGATTAGATATGACCAATTAATTTTGAAATGTGACACGAAATGTGGGACACGGCGGCGGCAGGGGTTGGTTGCTGAATCATCATACCTAGCGGGTGGGGGGGCAGTAACAGAAGCAATCATCCTACATTGGTGACCAGAGAATAGCCCTAACAAAGAAGTCTTCATGTATATGACACCGATTACAAAATACCCTTTAATTCTCTTCAAACTTTTTCTATAATCTCACATTCTCCTAACCTCTTCTCATTCTCTATGCAACTCCAAGTTATGTAAAGTGCGATTGCATCTTTGTTAATTGCTCTTCGAGTTAAGGAAAGGTCACCCTTTGGGGTCTCGGGCTGCAATTAAGTGGGAAAACAAAGGATGGGCCGGCGTGAAAGTTACCCAACCCAAAGTCACCCCTTGGCAGAGGAAAAGGAACACTGACTGATTGACTGACTGAAACACACCGAGATTCACTTACACACTCATGAGGCTGAGATGGGGGGAGCTTTATCGCATTGCGTTGTTAATCACGGCAGGGCGAGATAGCAAACTTACGGATATGTTGTTGAAGCTAGGAGTCAGCTGGTAGGCTATGAACGTCTTCATCCCCTTGAACTTGGACTCCTTCTTGGGACTGGCAACCACCACGGTATAGGGCGAGTGGTTCTGCGTCCACTGGTAGATCGGTAGATCCTCCACCTGAGTAATGTAGGCGAGCTCACATTCGGGTATCTTCTCCTTGGGGCTGGACAGCCCGAGGATATACGAGTCGGAGCTCTTGGCAAACATGCCCTTCTTGACGGTGCCTGAGGCACCGGCTCCGGCGGCGGAGGCCAGTGATTGGGCGTCGTCATTGTTGGGCGCGATAGGTAAATGCTTGTTGTCATAGTCACTGGTGGAATGGGACATGCCACTGGCTCGTGCCGTCTGACCCGCGTACTTCTGTCCTGGACCGATTTCCGAGTATGTTTCGTTGTCATCGCTCCAGTCGTCCTCATCGTCCCAGTTGCTACCATCATCGTCCGCCGTCTGGTCGTAACGAGGCAGTGGCGGCGATGCAAACGGATCCGGCACTTGGGGGACCGCAGCGGCCCCGCTGGCGTTCAGCTTTTGGGCCTCCGCCGCCGACATCACCTCCACGTAGGCGGCAGGGAAGAGCCCTATCTGGCCACGGGCGTTCTTGCCCTCCCACCAGCCCTCGCCCACATCGCTGCGCGTTACCGAGAGCACATCGCCAGCAGCGATCGACAGTTCCGAGGAGCCCGGCTCGCCGCTGAAGTCGTACATGGCGCGCACGTACGAGGTCATCTTCCAGTTAGTCTGTTTTTTACGCGAATTCCACGAGTCCCGTATGCACAAGGCCCATAAACAGAGGAAAAATTATGTTACTTATTCTTTGGATCTGAATCACCAATCACCAGTGTGGGATAACGACCAAAATTCATAAAAACACCTCTATAAACTGTTAAGTACCGTATCCAGTAGCGGAAAAATATTTCTTTGTTAAGTGTGACCACTTTTCCACTTGTTAGTCATTTTTGAGGGCAAATTTTGCGGTCATACTTTGTTCAAAACCGCTAATATTTGACTTATGTCCAAGCAACTCTGATGATTGGATAAGGGCTATTTAGGCGTGGATTCGGTGTCGTGTTCTGAAAAGAACATTGGCAGCAGTGGCCCTAAGCATGTATGTACAGCTTTGACGAAACCAACGGGTCAGCCCCGATTAAGCTGGCAACCAAAAACAAATGACGTCCAACGTGCTTGACCTGAAAAATTCCGCCAAAGTCTAGGAGACGTTTAATAACCTGTGCCAATTGCATAATTTTAATTCCCAAAATAATATATTTCCCCCTATGCAGTGCTTTTTAAGGAGTCATTAGAAATACCTGCCAAAAAATACTAGTTGCTGTGAGAACAGGTTCAAATTGCAAAGAATCCATCAAATTACAACTTTTTCTATTTTGCTATGCAGGACTTAAGAAAATATACGATCTTTATTTTGTTATACTAAAATAGCAAAACAAGCAATTTGCCTGGATAATCGTCCTTTTCTGGGTCCTTTCAATAAGAAAAAAAATAGAGCTACAATAAAAATTAAGTCCGATAAAATGAAATCATAATTTTATTTAATACAAGATACATAACTTATATCACTGCAAAATACAAAACTTAGAGAAACGTAGTTTTTATTCATTTGGATTTGTTTGATTACATTTTACGCTTGTTGTTAGGCATTCTCTTATCCATGGCATAACTTCCATTTGTATCAATCCAAGACAATATCTTAGCTTACTTGAAGTAAATTGTTGGTTTCCTCTTCGGGCGATTCGATTATAAGTCGAAACTAAAAACTAATCCACCGAATATTCCCTACTTATAGGGGATTTGGCTCCATTTACATTTTAGACTTCGGTCAATGTTATAATTCATCGCTTATCATTTGATGAATTCCAAAGAATAACATTAATTTATGGATTGATACCCTTTTTGATTTTAGAATTAATAATATTATCAACAGAAATATTTTAACAACACCTACTCTTAAAAAACCCGAAGTTTGCCTCCTTTATAGAGTACATACGTGTGAAAGAGTCTGGGCAGAAAAATGTTTGGATTTGAGAAATAGGGCCGACTACTTGTTAAAAGCCATGTTTTTTTTTTTTTTTTTTTTTTAATCTTCAATCCTATGTTTTTCCAAACGACCTTTAATATAAATAACTCTGACCTAATAAATTAAATTTTAGTTTTATTTCTTTAGTATTTTCGAGATTATTATTTTTCTGACCCGTACGGTATAATAGGTCTAAGATTCAGCGGTCACACTGAGCTCTACGTGTTATTCATTTCTTTATTGCGCGTTGCTTTAATTTGTGGTGAGGAAAACAGGATTTCGGCGACGTCGGCAGTTGTGCAATAATTGTTAATACAAGTCTGCGTGAATCTCGCTCCACTTGGCAATTCGCTTTTTGCAGGCTGCCACGGCCCTAGCAGATACTCCTCTTCTTGTAGCCGTGCCCGTGCCCGTACCCTTCTCCAAAATGAATCGACAGGCAAAATTGCTGGTCTTGTGCCTCTTCGTGGGCCTATTTTCCCTGAACTTGTGCGATGATGGTGGTGAGTAAATAAGTATAAATTAGACGAAAAATCAAAATCAAAGCCAAGCCCTCGAAATGTAAGACGAGAACAAGAACAAACTGTTAGGTACACCCGCACACATATGCAGGCTGGCAGCACTTGCATGTGTGTGCGAGTGCGGGGGTTTTTTATGTCAAAGAAGAATCCGATATTGTATATCATCAAATCCCGGCCATTTTCCCTTTTTCTCCGGCTGGGGGTAAGGTTCACATTAACGCAATCTGCACATATTACGAGTGTCGGAACCTGCTTGCAATATTTCATTGCATGTTTCCATGTTTTGGTCTGCTATCTGGTTACGAACGCCACAAATTTCTCCCAATCACCATCTTTGTTACGTGCATTTTACCAATTTAAATGTACGGTGGACACTGTGTAATTACCCATTGAAATAATGACTCATGCTCCAAGCTCCACGTACCTGCATACATACATACTGACGGTTTCTTTTCCCCTGATAAAGTTGTTATAAATAAATCAAATAAATGTTAATCGGTCTTGCATTTTTCGTTTCCTTTGGGATCTATATTTTCTGCGATAAGAACAATTGTGGCAAAACTGTATAATGTTATTTTATTTAAAAACTTTTAATAGTTTTTACTTTGGGATTCGTAGAAATTCTTAGCTTTCTAACGACTTCATTATATCGAAGTTCATTTATATTTAAAAGTTATTGTTTTTACGCGTTTTACGTGCAGTTATCCTTAGTAACAACCCGATTGTATTTCAGTAACCACTACAACGGTCGCACCCAAACCGACTTCCTCAGATTCAACTACTGTTCCAGTTCCGGCTCCGGACAACACCACCACCACCGTTCCGACCACTACAACTCCAACAGTCCCAACCACCACCACAACGAAGGCGCCGGACACGACTACTCCTCCACCGGACACAACAACCTCCACAGAGAAGACTACCACAGTGCCCACATCTACGACTACTCCAGCCACTACAACAACAACAAACAGCACGACCCCAGCTACTACTACCACATCGACCACACCCACGCCGCCTACCAACTCGACGACCACGACACAGCCGCCGCATACATCGACAACTCCGGCTCCGAAGCCGCCGTGCGGCCGCTTTGATGGATCTTCCTTCATTGGAGGCATTGTGCTCACCCTGGGTCTTCTTGCCATCGGACTGGTGGCCTACAAGTTCTACAAGGCCCGCAACGAGCGTAACTACCATACCCTTTGAGCCGCCACCGCCTTCACGTCGGCCTTCAATGCTGCAGCCGGAGCGGCGGCGGCCAGCAGCAGCGCCGCAGCCACAGATGCGGAGCGTGTGCGGTTCGTCCAGCCATCCATACCGCTGCGATCGCCGCCGGCGCAACCGCCTCCGCCGCCACCCAACACTGGTGGTGGCAGCGGAGGCGGAGCGGCGGCAGCTCCGCAGAATTGCTCGCCGTCGGCCCGGGACCGGTTGCTGCATACGTAATTTAGAAGCGGGGAATACTACTATACTACACATTACTACAATATTACTGCTATCCAAAGAGCCCCGCACCCAAACCAATCAAATCCAACACAACAGTAGAGTCAGGTTTTAAATTCCACGATAACCCCCAGAGCAGATTCAATGCGAGACAGATAGGAGGAATGAGCTGGCTCCTGATTCTTCATAACTTTCTTATCGGCCGACACACGCCATATATGTCCACATCCATATAAGTGAGGTACTTTTTCTTTTTGCAAAAACACCAGTTTATCAGTAACTTGAGCGGATGTTCAGCGCCATACGCAGACGGAGAACGAGAGGAGCCCGAGATCCAAGGGCGACCGTAAAGTGAACAGATAAATGAATACATAAAACGAAGTCATGTGAAAAAGGAGAGGAGGAGCAGGAGGAAAGAGACTTAAGGAGAGGAGAATGAACAAATAACAGCAAATATGTGAGACTGCTTGAGATAGCGAGAACAGTGGACATAACACAGAAATCCGAAGAAAAGCGGCTGGCTGGAGACGGCTTTGTTTCTGGGATTCAATGCATATAGAGCTACGAAAAGAATATATAAATTTTGATTATATTTACACGGATTTTGAATATCTCGAAAAATCAATTCATTATATAGGAACTAAGAATATTTACTACCTTATCGAGCTATACAAAAAAAAGAAACAAGAAAAAAAGGCAAAAAAAGAAAAAACGAGAAACGCGTTTCTAATTCCTCCCTTAATGTGCATTTTATTTTGTTCCCCCTTCTTTTCGCCTCGTAAAATAACGTTTTTTTCGCCCACTTATCGATTCTCCTGCTAGGGTAAGGAGGGCATTGCAAAAATCAATAAAGCGACTCGCCGCGATGCACAGCAACAGGATACATGGCGGGACATGCGTTTATATGCAATATATAAATACATAAGGTCAGAGGAGGAGAAAGGATACACAGAGTAGAGAACAGAAGTCCCAATGTTAATGCATATACGCAATGTTGAATATTTTGTACTAGGATTGAATCTATACATATGAATTACCATTACCTTTGCCCGCTGCTTACTGTTGGCTAAATAATACAAATACTATACCTTTGAAGCTACAAAAATCGAACACCAGAACAAAAACCCGTCAATGAACTCTGTGCACATGAAAAATCTCATAAGTATATAAGCTAAAATAACCCAATCAATGAATGTATATCCAGTAAATCACTCAGCCGGCTTACTAAAAAATATATATATATATATAAATATATCTATGTCTGTATATCGTGTACGATAATAAATATTTTAAACATTTAAATCTGTCTTTATTCGCCCATAACATGCTATGATTACATTATTTGGGAGAGCTTTATTTTTGATCGAATGAAATCTAATTGGGGACAGAATATCAAGGTCGAAGCACATTATCAAAAGTGTTAATCCCTCTCTCGAAGGCTTGCGACGATCAGTTGTGGTGTAGGCACAAGTACTAAAAGTCTGGCTTCGTTTGGCTCTAGAAATGATTGTTAACCTGGAAAAGGTTTCTTTTATTAAACTTAGAGAATATTTTAACAACTACATTTTATTTTATGCACTAAGTTTCTTAAACTTTTTCGGTGTCTTAAGTTCAAGGGATTTGCCACCGCTAGGAGGTTCCTTTCTCTTTAGATTTTCTTTCGGTTTCTGCTGGGCGGTGTTCTTGACTGGATTCTTGGCTTTGGGGGGTTCCCCTTCTTCTACTTTAGGCTTCTGCTGCTGCTGCTTATCTTGCTGTTTGGGAATTTTCTTTTTTCCTTGTTTATTCTTGTCAGGAGTGGAAGTGCCATTCTTGGCCTTGGGCTTGGTCTTTCCCTTTGTTTGGGTGTTGAATCGCATTATCAGTTCCGTGCCGGCCAGACTCAGCTTTTGTTTGATGGCCTTGCGTGCATCGTGGGTCGTTGGCAGGGTTACGGTCGCTGCACTGGCGTCACGGAACTTGCCCTTACCAGGCTTAATCTGAATGTCGACCGCTTCCGTAAACAGCTGACGCACCTGAGCCACCGAGGCGGTCTTGGGCAGATTGGTGATAACCACGGATGAGGTGAAGTTGCGCTTGCCCAGCAACGCCTTCTTGCTGGCGCGCTTCATCATCCGCTTGGTGCGCCTGTTTTCCACAGAAGTCTGCTTGCGAGTAACCAGCTCGTTGATGAATTCATCGGAATCGGTCTTTGGCAGGGAAATGTAAAATCCCTTGTACTCGGCATCGTTCTTAATGGAGACCTTAAGGTCCTCGTGAGCCTGATCGCGATCTTTCTGGGACTTGAATTGCACCAGACAGAAGCGGGCGTGCTTTTGGCGTGGTTTCAGTGACTTCACCACCAGCGGATGCAGCGCCTTTACCTTGGCATTAAATTCATCCACATCCAGGGGCAGTTTTTTGGGAAAGCGGACGTAAAGGCGGGTTCCTCTCAGCTGCTCGTACTTGCTGTGAATCTGCTCGTCTATAAGCTCCGCCCGACTCTTGGGTGCCGGTTTTGCTTTCTCCTCCTCGTCGTCATCTTCATCGGATTCTGTTGAACTGGCGGCCAGGTCTAGTTCGCCGTCTTCCTCGTCGCCGGATGCCTCAGAGTTGTCTCCGTCGCTGGATGCCTGAGAGCCCTCCTCGTCGTCGGATGCATTAGGCCCTTCTTCCGATAGTTCTTCGTTCTCAGATGCCTCAGAGTCTTCCGCCACTAGTTCCTCCTCCTCGGATGCGCTTTCCACCTGTTTTTTCTTCATGTTTTTCCAAGGAAATGTGCTTAAGTTTTTAAATCATACAATTGCACGTGTAGAATTAGTATGACCCTGACAGCCTGTGATAAAAATACCATAAATGCCGAACCATAACAGCTGGAAGTACGTTTAAGTTGGCAGCACTATTTATTTATTTACAATTTTTGTCTGCAGCATGGTCTCCTCGGGTAATCCGTATTTTTGGAACGAATTTGAATTAAAAAAGCCACCTTTGGTGACACTGCAAGTGGAGGACACGGGATTCGGTGAGTAAGCAGCATCTGGAAGCCATACTTTTCACTTACACTTCCTTCCTACAATCCACAGCTCAGCATGTCTATGTGGATATCAACAGGTTCCTCCAGCAACAGAGTGGAGAGAAAGAGGCGAAGGAGTTCGACGAGACGGCGGCGTTAATTGGACGACTGATGGCCCGCCGGAAAAACTCGTTCCGGAATATACCCGGCTTCCGGGCTGTCTGCAAACTGAACGCGGCTTTGTGTCGGCTGCTACGATTGGATTTGGCCAGAGATCTGGAAGAGTTCCGCGGCACTCTGCCGGATATGTGTGATGGAAATTCTGCTGGAGTCTTGCCCACGCGCAGCAGCTTCGAGTTTATCCTGGTGCGCCTTCTTAGCTTCTATCATCTCCACGAACGGATCAGGGAATGCTGCATCAGTGCAGCCACGTATTTCACCCAGCTCCTGCGGAATAACTTCTTCATGGACTTTATTACCCTGCTGGTAGCAGCCGTTGCTAAGATCAATAAGATGAGCTCCCTTCAGTCGAGACATTGTGCCGATCTCTACAACAGATTGAGGCCACAAGTGGATCATTTTCCACAGATGGAAAAGCCCCGATTTCTAATGGAATATCATTTACCTTCAAAATTGGGATCTCCTATGAGTACTAAGGAGGCAGCAACACCCACCCCTGCTCCGCATTTAATCAAACCAAAGCAAGTCGTGACCAGAGTGGAAAGAGCCAAGTCCGATGTGGGTACAGTTATTGCCCGGAAGGAACCTCTCAAATCTGCGAGGACTAAATTTAATGCAGAAGATGTCCTGGCCACCGTGAAAGATGCTCAGCGCTTCATTGCCCGCGAAACCAAAGCCAGGAATCAGAATCCTCTGCCAGAGAACTGTCTAACAATGAGGATTTCAAAGCATGAGTGGATGGCGGCGCAGACCCTTTTTCAGCGTAAATTAAGCAAGGATCCAGCCAAAGCTTTGAGTATATTTCGAAAGTTTATTATAAGCAAAATAAAGTAGAGGCTTAGAAGTAAAGCTAACGTTTAAGCTTAAAGACAGGTCACCATGCCATCCACCAGTTGCAAACGCTTTAGACTAACAACGCGGCTCTGTGGATGCGGATTAGTCGTCTAAGGAGAGAATGAATGCCAATGTAAAATCAACATAAAATACAAAAAAGGAGCAATTTACCTTGACAAACTTTTTAAAGTTTTTGCGGCCGCCGTATTTGCTTGCTGATCCGTTCAGCGAAGCCGCATCCACTTCGTCAGTACTGCGCGTGGCGGTGATGTTCAGGTTGCACATGCGCACCTGAATGCCATCGTTCATGGCGGCCAGCCACTTTAAATGCTTCTTCGAGTCCTCCTCCTCTGGATCCGGATCTTCTTTGATGGATCCTTCCAGCTTAGCTCCAGTAAGCGCTGCCATTTCCACGCTCACATTCGCCTCTGATTTGATGTCCTTGTCGAGCAGCCTGCTGCACGATAGCCAGCCACTTACATCCACCTTTCGGGGCAGCTCCTTGCGCTGCGGCACTATATACTTGGATTTAGCTTTTTCACTTTTCCTTTCCGGGCAGAAGGGTTCGGTCTGCACAAAGTCCTGGGTAACGCCATCGCTCTGTCGCTCCTCATCGTCGTTGAATTTGAACAAGCCGTCGTTGTAGTCGTTGTTTGTCTGTTCCGCCTGTTTATGCTTCTTCTTTTTGCTGTCTGCAAAGTTAAATAAATTGTCGCAGTCATCGCTATCACTTTCGTTTAGCTCCTCCAGCCTGGGACGCTTACGGGGCTGGGCTTGGGACTGGGAGGGAAGCTGTGATTCGGCGGAGGTCTCCTGCGGCAGAGACTTTTCTAGGAAATTGATCACACTTATTCTTCCGGGCGGATTGTTGGCCTTAGACGGTGACTTTCTCTGCACTGGCCTTTGTGGTATTTTGCGGAATGGGAAAAGTTCTGCTCCGTCCTCGTGTTCCTCATGATCCAATGCAACGGCCCCCGTGTTTTGCTTTAGACGTGGTGATGTCCTAGTTACTGCCGGAGACACTGTCTTCTTCGTGGCTAACCGGGCGTTGTCCTTGACTTCCGGCTCTGGCTTTTCCCTGGCTCCTGAATTGTTTGCCGGAGTAGCTGACGATTTTTTTGGCATCTCGGCATCATTGTTGTTTTTCTCGTCCGAGGAATCAACACAAAAGGGCTTGTTTTGAGGCAATGGAGCTAGAGCTTCACCTTCATCGTAAAAATCTACTTGTTTGTTATTGTTTTTGGCCTTTCCCTTAGTTTTTTCTTTGTGCACAGGCTTTGCTCGCTTCGAAGCAGCTTTCTCCTGCTCCTCATCCGAGGAGTCCAGTGTTATGACATGATGATTACGCTTCTGGGCCGCTCGCTTCGAGGTCTCAGGCTGCTGTGAGACCTCCGATTCGGGAACAAACACCTCGGAGATGATCCCCGCACTGGATCGAACCACACTCCGTTCGGTGTTGGGCGCCAGGATTGAGGAGTTGAAGTCCATCGAGGACGTCACGGACTCCGTGGTGGGCAACGAGTTGTTGGTGAACTTGTGCGATGGATTGCAGAACTCTTTGATAGAGCAGTGCAACAGGGCCATGCCAATCTCGTATTCCTGGATAATACGCAGACCGGCATGCTCCAGGATATCTACGGACAGAATGACAGATATTACTTCGCTACATGGACTTCACGCGCTTACCTTGAATACTATTGATCGTTTCAGTAGCCTGGGACTGCGTAGATGGCACATATTGTATAACTATAACATCCTTCTTGGTCAGAAAGGTTTTGCGCACCCCGGAATTAAGATCCTTGCAGGCAGCGCCAGCTTTCTGTACAACCAAACCATATATCTCAAAGTGCTTCCGATTCATGAAGACGAACGTCTTCCCGGCAAACAGGGTGGTTCGTTCCGGACGCCATTTGACATCCATGTTCGTGGGCTGGTAATCCTTGGGCTGAGGCCAGCCCACCTTGACATGGACGCTCTTCGCTGCCTGTAGCAACTTTCGCCAAAAGGCAAAAGTAACAATAGGCTTGTTCTCCAGCAGAGCGTGCAGTAATTTCACCGTGACCGAGGCTTCGTTCATGGTGAGGTGCGAGCATTCCTCCGTCCAATTTAGGATAACGACTCCACCCAGGGGATGCAGCAACTCCTCCAGTTCTTGTACCTGGGCCCGCGTCAAAGCCGAGGCTGTGGTCACCAGCTTCAGCTGTGTCACCTGCCATACGCTAGTGTTTCCCCCGAAACGCACACGAGCTCCGGCAGTCAGCGGTGTCGGCGTCCTTGCTGGTATTTTCTTGGCTTCCCTGGCATTTCGTGGGTAAATGAAGGTGCCATACCTGGAGTCCAGGTCCTCCACCTGAAGGGTTTCATTCTCCTCTCCAGACAAGTGCAATTTGACATGGGTGCGACTCACACTGAGGTCCTCCTGAATGATTAAGTCCGTGGACAGACGACCGACGGTATAAACAGACTTACAAGGCAACAAAACGAACTTTTCCTCATCTGGGGGTAAGGTGCATATTACAAAAAAATAAGGCGCTCAAATGGAATTTCTGAACTTGCCTTTGGATAAAACAAACATAATATATACAAAAATCACGAAATTGCGACAAAAACAACAAAAAAGAAAACACAATCTTGGTCTGCGTGACCGTGCCGTGGGCGCTAAAAAATGCCGCTGAGTACAGCGTTTATTTTCAAGTTGGCAGCACTGACCAGAAGAAGAACAAATTTTCAGCCGGTTTGTTATTGTCGTTTTGTGGAATTAGAAATTAAAGAAAATCAAGTTTCAAGAAAATAAATGTAAGTTAATCCACCTGCTACCATGGCTCATCTGACCGGAACCCGTGTCAGCACCTTCAATGAAAGTTTTCTGAATGAAAATGAGCATGACTCGAATGCCGTGCTTATGGAGCTGGACAAGGGCCTGCGTAGCGCCAAGCAGGGAATCCAGTGCGAGGCGATTGTCCGCTTCCCGCGCCTCTTCGAGAAGTACCCGTTTCCCATTCTGATTAACTCCTCGTTCATCAAGCTGGCCGAGTTCTTCGTCAGCGGATCGAATCTTCTGCGGTTCTGGGTGCTGCGCGTCTGCCAGCAGAGCGAGAACCACTTGGACAAGATCCTAAACATTGACAACTTTGTGCGTCGCATTTTCATGGTGATGCACTCCAACGATCCGGTGGCGCGTGCCCTGCTCCTGCGCACTCTCGGAGCCGTCTCCCGCGTTATCCCTGAGAAGCAGCAAGTGCACCATGCCATCCGTAGGGCCTTGGACAGCCACGATACCGTCGAGGTGGAGGCGGCCATCTATGCTAGCAGCTGCTTCGCCGCGCAGTCCAGTTCGTTTGCCATCAGCATGTGCGCCAAGATCTCGGACATGATCGAATCACTGCAGGTGCCGGTGCCCATGAAGCTGCTCTTAATTCCCGTGCTGCGGCATATGCATCACGACGCCACCACAGCATCGCTCGTCAGTAGGTTGTGCATGGATCTACTGCCCAAGTATCCCGCCCAAAGTTTCGTGGTAGCCATTATAGACACGCTCACCCAGTTATCCTCCCGCACACTAGTGGGTGTGCCCGGCCAGTTGGAGGTCCTGCTGGATTTTATGCAAGATCTTCGCACACCCGTACGCGTACAGGTGCTGCGCTCCTTCAACGAACTGGCGGGTAGACAGAGCGTGGATGCCTGGCCTAAGCCAGCGATTGAAGCTCTCATCGGCAGATTCGAGCTCTGCACCAATTCCCAGGAGCAGTTCCTCTTCCTCTCGATCCTGCTAAAGCTCAGCGAGTGCCCGCTCACCTGCCAGCAGCTGCTAAGAGAGCACCGCGGGGCATTGCTTCAACTCTGCATTCAGTGCATCAGCAAGCTAGACGACTATACCACGGCTACCCAGGCCATGGCAGTGCTTTCGGTCCTCGGGGCCTTTGGGCTGAAGAAGAAGCAGGAGAGTGGCGTGCAACAGGTGGAGGATATTCTGCACATGGTCAACCTGCACATGGAGGGATTGCTCCTCTGCACGGCTAGGAGGGAGGAGTGCACCAGGGATCTCCGTCGAGTGCTGACCTACGGCATTAGGATTACTCAAGCGAATGCGGAATTCGGAACCTCCTTCATTGAAATTGTGACCAACACATTAGGCGACAAGGTGGCCTATCCACCAGCCAACGCGGAGCTTATGTGTGAGGCTTTGGTTGGACTCTGCGAGCACTTTCAACTGCGCAAGTATGCCTTTTCTACGGCCGAGGATTTAGTTGGTGAGGACGACAGCAATGCCATGGATACCGATGAGCCGCCACCATCAAAAGTGAACCCTATGCTGGCTCGCTTGCCGCTCATCCTGCACAAGTTGAGCAGCATCATTGACAGCCCGGAGCACTGTGAGCAGCAGGTGAAGACCGTGGAGATCCTCAGTGCTCTGGTACTGCAGACAACCATGGGCTGTTATTTGCCGCAAAAGGTAACCCAGATTTTCGAGAAGTGCGTGTCCAGGCTGAACTGCTGGACACTGTACAGGATTGCACGCACGGCCAGTCGCTATGGCCATCACTATGTGGCTGCACACATATACACGAAGATCTCCCAGATGGTGATCATCGATCACATGCACTATTTCCTGGTGGCGCTTTCGCAAATCTCACAGGCCGAGTGCGTTCTCAACTATGGACTGGATTACGCCGTCATGCGAGATAACTACGCTCTGAAAACACCAGCAGAGAGCTTGATGCCGTTGATGAAGCGTTTGGAGAATGCTAGTAATCTTTACCAGCAGGCGCTGGCTAGCCTGCGAGCCTGCTCCTCGCCCCAGCATCCGTGCACCTTTCAGCTGGAATATCTGAAGATACGGGCGCAGTTCCTGCAGACCTTGCTTCTGGCGGTGACCGTGAAGAATGCTCAGGTGATTGTGCCGCCGCCGGCCATCGCAGGAAGTCTGGCTCAAAACTCCCGGGACTACCTGCAGAAGTTCGGTCATGTTACCAATCAGCTGCGCAAGCTGGTCAAGGCCCTAAAGGCATGCGAGGAATTGTATGCTAGACTTTACAAATCCTCCTTTGATGCCGACCATGTGACACTGGAGTTTCTGCAGGTGGCTGAGTTTCAGTGTGCTCTCTTCGCCCACATCATCGAGTCCATCTGCTATGCCACGCCGCCGGAACCGCCCGTCTTCCTTACCACCGGGGATCACCCGGAGACACGATACTTTGCAGCCAGTTGCCAGCGGATGGCGCAGATGCAGAAGAACCTACCTCAGGAGCCAGCGAATGCCAAGACCATCAGTAATCGCCATTTGGACGTCATTATAGCCCAAATCGAAATAATCACCAAGACGCCCCTCTGCCTGCCACGTTACTTCTTCCAGATCCTGCAGTCGACGCAGATCAAGCTGTCGGTGAGTCCCCAGCCCAGGAGCGCCACCGAGCCGGTGAATGTCCAGTCGGGCAGTAACCTTGTCATCAAGGTGGAGGGCGTCCTGCAACATTTCAGCAAGCAGCAGAAGCACTTCCGACGGGTCGAGTCCGTCCAATTAAGCCTCACATCTCAGCTCATTACCCCGCCGCCGAGATCCACACAGGAGCAGCTTTCTAAGCCGGGAGTCAATGACACCGTGACCCTCAATCAGATTGTAAAGCCGCAGCGCGATTTTCTCTCCGGCAGCTTTCTGCTGCCCATCTCCAGTGGCGGCCACTTTCAGGTGACACTCGAAACGTTCGTTGTGGACGAGAACGGGATCACCTGGTGCACGGGTCCGAAGTCCTCGATGGTGGTTCGGGTGCTTGAGGATCCGAGCAAGCCATCGGCCCCAGCACCAAGCACCTCCCAAGCCGTGGGACAGACGAGGAGGTTCTAAAATCGCTTATGTATTAAGATAAAATATTGTTTTAAAAATATAATTATTAAATTTAAAACATTTAATTTATGTACGATATATGTACATTTTAAATATAACGGGAGGTTGTTATTTATGATTTTAAATAAAGTAAAGTAAAGTAAAGTGTCAATTAACTTGAAGTAGGATACACAAAAGTACGGAAACGCCGGCTTCCAATTCATATCATATCGAATTGAATCAGATTTGATTACATATAAAAATTAATTAAAATTAAATTAAAAATACTCTACTTTTTTTGTAGAAATGAGTTTTTTAGTGTCTTCTGCTTCCGGTGGTATTTTGGGATTAGCGCAGCTACGGTCACACTGTGCTGATTTGTTTTCATTAATTCTTTTTGGCGAACAAAAAAATTGGAAAATGAAGCATCGTTTGGGGCACTGCAACTTGTAAGCAACGGGCAGAGCAGCATCGGCATGCCACACCAGCGGAGCAGCACCACCTTGCCAGCGTTGTAGCGGACTTACCGGACGAACGCATCGCCGAGATTCATTCACACCGTGCTCACCGAACCCACCCCCGCCCGCTAGCAAGTGGTTCCGATCCAATCCCGATCCGATCTTCGCCTGTCGCTCAGTCCGCCCCGCGGGCGACGAATGTAAATTTTAATTGAAGCCAATTGAGTGCGCACACCCGAAAACACGCACTGCATCGCATCAATCCAACCCAAAAGCCTCACCGGAGGGCTCTCCCTTTGACACAAGATTCCGCGCTTAACCCTGTTCAGAGGCGGTGGCGGCGGCAATAAATGGACATAATTGCTCTAATTGGACAGAGCAGCAGCAGTGGGATCGGCAGTGGCAGCAGCAGCAGTGGAGGAGCACCGGCACCAGCAGCACCTCCCCGGACAATAGGATGGCGCAATTCACACTGTGAGTATATGGTTATCAGTGGGCACCCACGAACCCCCCGGCAACCGCTGGCTGTCAGTAGTGAGTGGGGCCGAGCTTCTGCTTTGTTTATCTATTGACGGCGCCGCCGACGCCGCGTCGCCGTGTATTATGCAAGTGGAAACCGAAACCCAAAACCCAAAGAAGACAAAACTAATACGTAGATCATGAACCATTACCATTTGCGGCTCTGCTACTTAATTATGTAGGTACAACAAACACAGCGCACCGCCGGGCAGTGGCGATAGTACGCGCGTCGACTGCGATCACGTACCGCTGTGCTCCATTAACGATGTCCAGCTCCGGTTCCTGGTGCCCGACGACCTGACAGAGGTGAGTGGTGGTGGAATGATTCCATCTCCCTGTGATCCGGTATCCCTTGTTCTCTCCCTCTCCATTTTTCTCTTCTCACACACAGGTGCGCCAGCTGTGCCAAGAATGGTTTCCAATCGACTATCCACTCTCATGGTATGAGGATATTACCTCAAGCACGCGCTTCTTTGCGCTGGCGGCTGTATATAATCTGGCCATAATTGGTTTAATCGTTGCCGAAATCAAACCCTATCGAAATGTCAACAAGGAGGTAATAGCCAATATGAGTGATAGTGATGAATTGTACACCAGGCTGAGCGGTTTTCCCATGCAGGACAAGGGCATTCTGCCGGACTCGATGGGCCGCACCGCTGACGTTGGCTACATACTGTCGCTGGGCGTTCATCGCTCCCACCGCCGCAACGGGATCGGATCGCTGCTGCTGGACGCCCTAATGAACCACTTGACGACAGCCGAACGGCATTCGGTGAAGGCGATCTTCCTGCACACGCTGACCACTAATCAACCTGCCATATTTTTCTACGAGAAGAGAAGGTATTCGTATTCGAAGTCGTAGTCGTCCGGTTGCGTGCGTGTGAAGGGTCTATTAACCCCGTTTTTGTGTTCCAGATTCACGCTACACTCGTTCCTGCCCTACTACTATAACATCAGAGGCAAGGGCAAGGATGGCTTCACCTATGTGAACTACATCAACGGCGGCCATCCGCCCTGGACACTATTATATCCTTTTACCAAATACCACAACTGGATTGCTTGTTTCGTTTTCGTTTTTATGATTTCCCTATACTTTTGGTTGCCCTCTTAACTCTCTCTGCACAGATCACATCAAGCACTATGCCTCCAAAGTGCGGCACACGAGCAGCCTGTGCGCCTGGGTGGCGGGTCGCGTCCAGCAGGTGGTGCGCTGGTTCTACCACAAACTCCTCACGCGCTTCAACTTTATCGAGTGAACTGGGAACCCTTTTGCCTTTGCATCCTTCCCAGTCACGGTGACATTATGTCATTCTGTTGAGCATAAACAAAAACAAAAACATCTATATGTACACTCACCACCCCACACACAGACACACCTTCATTATAAATGTTAGGCAACAACACACAACCGCAGAGAATCATTAAGTTTTTATACGAAAGAGAAAGAGATCTAACAAAAAACAACACAAGGAAAACATAAGTTGAAAGTTGTAACATTAAACTCTGATAAGTGTATTATTACGTTTTAAGGAGATACCTATTTCTGTTTGTTCACTGCTGTAAATAGTCTTATCATGTTTTTTTTTTTGTTTAAATTCCCCTTTCGTATTTTGAATGTTTATTTTTTACGTTTACGTCCTAAGTTCCACGCACAAGACAGTCATTTATTTAGTTTAGCCGAAAACAAAGATGCTCATGCTTTATAATTCTTAATTTATGAAATTTACACGTAAATGCATAGCTTTGAACTGAGAGAACGAATTAATTACGATAAAATGCCCCCAAAACTCCCACAAAGAAAGAAGAAAAACAATTTTAAAAACCAAACTCTGTTCGCTGTTTCTATATAGTATTTTTTAAAAGTATTTTAATGATTATATTGTTTTTTTCGCAGCTAATTCTGATTACGTTTAGGCACAATTTATCTAGCAAATTGTAATATTTTAAAAAAATAATAAAAATAAAAAACTTGTAAAGTTACGAATGACTGTTTTTGTTTAATTTTTCTAATTTTAGTAATATGATTTAAATGTACGAAATGTGTAAATTATATGCATTAATTATTAAATCTTATTATTAATGAGAAGCAAGAAAAAACGAATTATCCCCACAACTAATAAATGACAGTCAACAAATATAAATTAAAAAAAAGTTAGTTCGAAAGTTGTTGTTTTACATTTTTATAATATGTTAGATATTATTTTATATTCCTAATAAAATCTTCAAAATTATATATAAAATAAAATAAGCTAAAGATAAGCTATTTGTTATGGTTTATCTATTCAATTAATTTTCTGCGGCCTCAAGTTAAATGAAATGAAAGAGGGATGTATTTTAGTTGGAAAATAAAAAGTTTAAGTAAAATTTAAAAATTAATTTAATCACACTCTGGCCAGTATTGTAAAGCAGCAAATTACGAACGATCTGGCAGCCCTCGGCCAGCCTGTCATTCGCTGATTACTATTGTGAACTGTGTGCGATTTTTGGGGCAATTTTTAGTAGCATAAATTCGTCGCAACTGCCTGGAAAAAATGTTCTCGAGAGCCGCTCTTCTAACAGGTAAATGCCCAGAACCACGGATAATCTGCTTAAAACACTCAACGCGCTTAGATAAAGCCACAAACAGGCGATATTCCGCCCTAAAGTGACCGTGAAAAATGTTACGGCATTGCAAAGTTGTCGTCCGGACATCGTGGTTTATGTAATCACCGACGGTGTCAAAAAAAGCATAATTATTTTTGCCAAAGCCCGAGGAAGGACGAAATGGACGTTAATCTAAGTGCCAGATACTTAATCTAAAGTTTTCTTTGCAGCCCAGCGCCCTTTGACCGTGGCCGCCACCCGGTCGGCCGCCGCTGCTGCCGCTCAGCCAGCTGGTGCGGAGCGCCGCCAGCGCCCCGAGCACCCCGGCAAGGTGCGTTTGGGCTTCCTGCCCGAGGAGTGGTTCCAGTTCTTCTACAACAAGACCGGTGTCACCGGACCCTACACCTTCGGTGTCGGTCTGATCACCTACCTCTGCTCCAAGGAGATCTATGTCATGGAGCACGAGTACTACAGCGGTCTGTCCCTTGGCATCATGGCCGTCATTGCCGTGAAGAAGCTCGGTCCACTCATCTCCAAGTGGGCTGATGGCGAGATCGATGTGAGTTTTGAGCAGTATTAAGAGGTTTCCAAATAACAAGAAAACAATGTGAAATTCCATAGAAAATCGAGTCCGAATGGAAGGAGGGCCGCGAGGCTGAGCTGAAGGTCCTCTCCGATGCCATCGAGGCCGAGAAGAAGGAACAGTGGCGCGCCGATGGTGCCCTGCTGCTGATGGAGGCCAAGAAGGAGAACATTGCCTTGCAGTTGGAGGCCGCTTTCCGTGAGCGTGCCATGAATGTCTACTCGGAGGTGAAGCGTCGTCTTGACTACCAGGTGGAGTGCCGTCACGTCGAGCGTCGCCTCAACCAGAAGCACATGGTCAACTGGATCACCTCGAATGTGCTGTCCAGCATCTCGCCCCAGCAGGAGAAGGAGACCCTCAACAAGTGCATTGCCGATCTGAGTGCTCTGGCCCTGCGCGTCAAGTCCGCTTAAACCGACTCGAGTTTTAGTTGATAATATTGTAAATTAAAACCCATTCGAGACGCAGGAAACATGATTATAACGCCCGCAAGATGATAAATCGATCCAATATATCTTCAAAGTATCTGTGTCAGAAAACTTTTATTTTATGTTAAATCGTTTGTGTTCCATTTAAAAATGTTTTTACTTGATTTTGTGAAAGATTTTTAGTTTTACGAAGTATCTTTTGGGTTGAAGTATAACCTAGGGCTATTGAGGACAGATTAGTAACTTGGGCATCTTTTAGGCGACCTGGCCAAGCAGGAAACACGAAGTCTATATATATGTCTGTGAAAAAATAACACTTTCTAAATTAACAAAAATACTGAGGTTTTAACGAAGCATTAAAAGAATTTATTGATAAATTTTAATGGCAATCCCTTTAAGAATCAGTCTTGAGCCGCACTCGCGTCTTCTTCGAAGAAATCTGCCTGCACCTGTTCGCCTTGGAAATCCCCTAGAATATTCAGTCTCCGCACTGTCTGCAGGTTTTGGATGCAGTAATCCACTGTGGTCACGATGCAAAGGGGTCGCTCTCCCTTGTAGTAGCCCGTATTCTCACGCAAATAGACAACGTTTCGGGTGGCCAGCCAAAGTTGGAGCTTCACGAAACAAGGGCACTGCCACGGATTGCCTTCGATCGCCACGCGCTTCAGGTTCGGGAAGCTAACGTTCACTTTTGCCAGGAAGGTCAGGCGGTTGTTGTCCACAAGGACCTCGGTAACGCTACTCAGGCTCTCGAGCACATCGAGACTGATCTCTTCGAGCAGATTGTGGCCTAGGTGGAGCTTCTGGAGATGACGCATGGGAGCAAACATACGCACGTCCAAGGACTTCAGTTCGTTGTGGCCCAGTGACAGGTATTCCAGGAATGGCAGCGAGGAGAAGGCCAGTGGATGCAACCTCTTCAGATGATTGGCATTTAGGTTGAGCTTGCGCATGCGCGACAAGGTGTTGCTTCCGAAAATCTGCTCCTCGAGGAACTCCAGACTGTTGTAGGACAAATCCAGCGTGTCCAGATTAACCAGAGCCGAGAATGTGTCCGGTTTGATCTCTAGGATGTCGTTGTTCTGCAAATACAGCTTCCGCAGCGATCCCAGACCCACAAAATGACCGGGGCTCAGACTGGCTATGCTATTCCTGGACACGTCCAGCACCTGCAGCCTGGCCAGCACACGGAACTGGTTGTCGAACAGCAGGCGGATGCGATTCTCGGAAAGATTCAGGTGCTGCAAGTTGAGCACAAAGTTCTGAACAGCCCCAAACACATTGGGACGCAGTGCACCGATCGAGTTCCTTGAGAGATTAAGTATACGCAGCTGGTTGAGCGGCTGAAAGGTTTCCTGGCCAATGGAGGTCAACTTGTTGCCACTAAGTTCCAGCTCCAGCAGACCATGGAGACCGCGGAAAGCGTTGACGTCCAACTGCAAATATATAGAGAAGTATAAAATAAGAAATTGGCTAGGGTAAATAAGTAGCTAAAGTTCATTTGAAGAAAATATTTACTGTTCGGTAATAAAACTAAGCTGGCAAATATTTCGACCAGCTTTAAAATTAGAATCAATTTTCTCATTGTCAGAAAAAATTGTTTAATTGAAAAGTGCTGCCTCATAAGCAAATAAAAAATATTTAACTGTTATTTTAGCAGCCGCAAAGATCAACACGGTCAATTAAACATCCGAAATGTGTATCCAGCTAAAGGCAAACATTAAGCTTTAGGGTTCGTTCCGGTCAACTGGCAAGATCAAAGCTAAAGCTAAAACTAGACATTTTTAAAAAGTGCTAGTGACGGTAGTATCCTTGAAATAAATTAAGCCGGAATTGTCTTGAGTGGAAATACCAATTTAAGTCCTTCAAAACATTAAGATATATATTTGCACCCGAAGGAATTAACCATCGATGAAGTCCATCCAAGTCACAGGAGAAGAAGGGCAACTGTGTGTCCCCTACTGAGGTAATTCCAAGTCAAGGAGACTATATTCAAACCTTCTGATGTTAGTGTAACTAAATATTTAAATATTGAAAACATCAATATCTAAAATAAAAACAGCCTTCTTCACATTCATCTTCTGACTCACCTGCCCCAGCTGGTTATCATTCAGGATCAGCTCCTGCAGTTGCGGACAAACCCCAAAGGTGGCATTGGTCAATCGGTTGTGGCCCAGTTCCAGGCGATTGAGCAGCGGCATATGGGGCAGATCGCATTGTGTCAGGGCATTGTGCGAGAAATTTGCATAAATCAACTTCCGCAGATTGCCGAAAAAGCCCCGGTCAAGAATCTCCATTTGATTGTGACTAAAGTCGAGTCGCTGGAGGGCTGACTCAGCAGCAAAGTGGTTTCCCTGCATGTTGGAGAGACCGCAACTGCTCAGGTTCAGATACCGCAGATTGGGCAGAATGGAGAAGCCGCCGCTATGAAGATTTATGGGAATAGCAGCAGTCAAGTCCAGTTCCACCAGGTTGCCCAGGTGATTAGCATTATCGCCTGATTTTTTTTTAATTCGTTGTAATACATTTTGTAATATACTTTAATAGAATATCGTATCGTATTATATTCTAAATCTTACCTGAGCCCACTTCCAGTTCGGTTTGCTCATTCCGGATGCTGAGCTTATGCCAGTTTTCTGCCCCCAGACCCACCAGATCCTGCAGCGAAGCCACCTCATTGCACTCAAAGCTCCGCCATCCCACCGGTTGGCAGAGATCGGCGGCAGCCAGGAAGGTAATTCCCCAGAGAATCAGCGGCAGAAGCCAGAACCCGGCAGTTGGCAACATTCCTGCTCCAGAGTTAGGCCTCGACTGGGGTAACCTCCAACGAGCGCAGAATGCGAATGCGAATGAAAATGCAAATCCAGTTTGTAAACAGGTGACATGGTTGGCGGACAGACATATACATAGGTAGGTAGATGACCAAGCCGGTTTGCGGGCCGTCATCAGGGTGATCTTCGCCAGGGGCCGGCCACTCAACAGCTGACAAGTGCCGGCTTTCTGCCTGCATTGCCTCCAAATCAAACACACAGCCTCTTGTTTATCTTTCTCTATCGATAGGTACTTTCTATAACTCTTTAATAGTGGTTTACATACAGTATATACGTTATATAATATCGGTTAATTACTTGACGATTATTGTGCTCTTGGAGAAAAAAATAGAAGATGTCTTGCGTTCATTATTGTTTTTTTTTTCGCTGCTATTGGCTTAGATAAACATCATAGTTCCTATATAGTACAAATTACAGGAAAATCAAAGGGGAAAAACTCTCTAACTTAGACTAAAACTTAGGTGAAACAATTAACAATCAAAAGGTTGATAAGTCGATTAATTCTATTTAAGATTAAACATACGCATATATATAGAGAATATTCCACTAATCGCACATTTATAAGATTTGTGCTGGGTTTTCCATTCATTTGGAGGCTCAGATGGGCGATATTATATATCTGGCTAGCAAAACATTATTGGGGACCAACAAACTTGGCCAAAAGAAGAGCTAATTGTAGTTTAAATGTATATTGAAGCAATACGGATATAAATGTATGGAGATAAGTACAATCCTTACATGCAAATATTTTACTAAGAGCTCTCGGCTAAGATGCAAATATACTTTCGTATTCAGCTTAGGCTAGTTAAGAACTTGTACTAGGTCTATTTCACAATTATATGGATTCTTTTCTTGTTGTTCAGAGCTTTCCCAGAAGAAGACTTGCGACTGCCAGATCGTTGGATGGTGTGTAAAAACTGGAGGAGAGACTGGTGTATCCAAATCAGACTATAGTTACGGTTGGGTTTGTCATCTTGTTGCTGTTGTACAACGGCTGATAATGCGCACTTGGCTTGCTCTGGCACCCGTTGGGGTACCTCAACTTGACCCCGTTCTGGGCCTGCGGCGACAGCGATGATGTGGAGGAGCAGGACAGCGAGGAGAGCGATCCGCTAGAGGACTTAATATTATGCTTCAGCGGCAGAGGGTCCCCAATCAGCGTTATCCTAACGGGCTTGTAGGAGGCCGACGGTGTGTTCGTAGTCGTTGCCTCCCAGCCGATGGAGGAGCGTCGGGGCGGCGTGTCAGGGAAGGATGCCGCCGCCAGCTGCTGGTTGTAGTTGGTCAGCGTGGTGGAGATTATGGTGTGCCGGCGGGTCTGGCTTAGGGCTGGGCAGCTGGACTGGGACTTTTCGCGCTCCCGCTCCCCCTGGTGGCTGCTGCTGCTATGGTTACTCTGGTGGTGGCGGATTATCGTGGTGGCTGCCAGCGTGGAGTCGTGCAAGTGGAGCGTCGGAAAGTGCGTGGTATAACTGGTATATTCGGGCTTACTTCTGCGAACAGAGAAATGGCAGTTAGTGGGGTCTTGCAAAAGAATGTGTGTTTAATTATATTTTATAAAACCATTAGCTTCCCCACATGCCATTTAAAATATCTACATTGAGCAGAGAAGATGGGAAAATAGTCGGCAGATTTTAGTTTACATAAATTTTATTTAATTAAAGTTTGATTAATAAAATTTTGTGAATATAAAATTCAACACTAATTTATTTATTTAAAAAAATTTGAGATTTAAAATGGTTAAAAAAATTTTTTGAGACTAATGAAAGTTAATTTTCGTTGTATACTTCTTGACTTATTTTGAAAGGATTTTAATATATAGGATTTAAAAATACTAAGAATTATTTTTTAAACTATTTATAAAAGCATTTCTGGCCAAGATTTCTGACTCTTTCATATTATATTTATTATTATTTTATAATTAAACCTTCCATCCGTTCCAATTATATTAGCATCAGCATTATTAAGATATCTTAATTAAAAATGGAACCAAGAAAAACCTCATAACCCAGAGTCTGTAACATTTTATAAATAAGACTTATGATTCATAAGCTCAACTGAATCATAAGGGCTATGTACTGCGTTCGACCCCATCCCACCTTCTCGCCATGTTCTGGGTTAGTTTTTAGTTTGCGTTACCTTGGGACTCTATTTAATTGCCGCATGCAATTAAAACGTTTCACAAACAGTGTTAAATTTTCAGTGACAAATTAATAACGTACTTAAAACATAGTTATAGTTATCTTATGGATATTAAAGCTTAGGTAGGTTTCAATTGGGTCTGGGTTATATGGTTAGTAAATGCTTAAGTGGAACTTGATTAGTTAGTTTCTCAGGTGCACGAGTTGCAGTTATCCATACAGTTATAGCTTAGGTGTAGTATACATATAAGATTGATGGCACAGAGCACAATGATGGCTAGGATGAAGTCACAAAATAGTACCTGTTGTTCCCCAAATTGTAGTCTAAATATGCCAGAGAGGTGGTTAAAGATAAGAAAGCAGAGTGTATATTTTCCATGGAAGCATTATGGCAGAGTGTGTGTGTGGGAAAGAGAGAAATCCAGATGGGTTAATCGAGGGAGAATGAGCGGGGAACAAGTATCTATTGTTAGTCGGTTCGGTTTCCGCCCGTGTTGCTGAAAGATCTGCTGCAGATTTCAGCTAACAGCTAACAGCTAACCGCTTTTGGCTCCCAACTCTGCAGCTACTGCAGAATCGGCCCTAATTAGACTGCTCCAATTGCAATTGGCCGCCATTAGCGTCAAGAGCCGGCAAAAAGTGGCCAACTGATTTGCATGCCAGCGGAGCGTGAAGCCAGCTGAAACCGATTCCGGCGGCAATATCAGCAGCCACTGGCAGGCAACCGGCACTTGCAACAGAGATTACACAGAGAGAAATTTGAGTTGCCATTGGATATTGAATTTTAAGTACATTTTTAAAATTATAAATAAGTTATATTTTTATATGTATATTTTTTCTGAGTTTACTTTGTTGAAATGTTAATTAAAAAATTCTTATTTGTATGTAAATGTATTATCGACGAAGTTTTAGGTTTATAAATTAGAAAAATAGATTGTTTTATCTGTTTCCTTTTGTTTTCTTTTTAAGTTGTTTTATTAAAACGCTAATTAATACTTATAATTTTTAATATCATATTTCAGATCTTTTATTTATTTAATTCCAGTTTGACTTTATTTTAATTAATTTAGAAAGGATAAAAACCCGATTTAAACCAAACATGTGTTAATAAATCAATAAGTCTGCTCTGTGAAAATCTTTAAAGATTAAGAAACAAGCAAATTTTTATATTTAAATTATAATTTAATATATTAACGTTTATTAATGCCAAATCTACACCAGAAATGGGTTTATTATACTTTTTAAAAGTCGATTTTTTTAGAGTAAATTAATTAACAAAGTTTCAAAAATATATCAATTTAAAAAAGTTAATAAAATATTAGAAACAAATTTATTCAAGTTCAAGATTAAATTAATACAAAATGTGTTGATTGTTATGTAATATTTTATTATAGTTTTATATGCCTCCTTTATGATATATTTCCCAGATTAATTTCAAACAAATTAACAACAAATGAAATATTTTCTCTGTGTAACAAGCATTAACTAGCAGCAACAGGCGGCGGCATCGTTTTGTATTAGTTTTGTTATTTGCGGCCGCACAGCTGCGGTTGATGAAAAGCCCCCAAAATTACAAGTATTACACAAATTCAAAACCAAAACAAAACTAAAGTAAAAAATACAGAAATAATGCAGAAAACCGTATGAGGTAGATGGCCGAAACCAAAATCGAAATCGAAATAGAAACAACATGAAAGTCTGCCTACCTGGACAAACCCTCCGCACCAATGGCAAGTGGTCGTGTCTGTGAAAGTGGAATCGAAATCGGAATTGAAATAGTCGATAGCTCTTGTTTTTCTTTTCGGTTAGTCAATGTTGTGCAAACACATATCATTAACGGAATTATCGGGATGGGATCGGTGAGATATATGTGTGTATGCACTCGGCACTTACCCGCTCCGTCTGGGTGGCCATGCTGATGAGCTCCTTGCCGGGCGGCTCGCTGGTGGTGCCATTGGCCAGCGCCTTTTGCCGCTTCTCCGCCTCCAGTTGCTCGATGAGATCGCGCTGCAGGCGGATGGTGCGATCACGATCGTCCACTTGACCCTGTCGGAGGAGTAGCGGGGGTGGGATAGAAGGGCAGAGGTCAGTAAATGTCAGTTCACTCTTGTGGAGCGAGGCATGAAAGGTCACTAGTGGTTAAATCTAAGCCAGAGAGTGTGAAAATCATATCTATATGTATCTATAAAGTAACGAGTATCTAGGCTATCTTGGCTTAGCTTTGTATATTTTTAAAGACAGTCATGCTTTGATTAAGTCTGATTTTTTGCTTTACTGAAATTTGGCTCAAAATCAAAGCAATTCTTGTAAACAACAATTATAGATATATTTTTGGGCTATTTATATTTATGTAAAAAGTGTAGAGCGTTTGGAATTGTGTATAAAAGTGCAAAATCAACACTTTAAAACAAAACAGGCCGAAAGTATTTATAAACAGTGTACATGTTGTTTCCAAAGACATAATATTACAATAAGCATGGATACAGATATATAGAGTATTCGCCTTGATTGGGTATTTGACATGCTAAATGGATATATATAGAATCCATGTATATCTAACGAACATTAAGGAACAACAGCGAGAGTTAAAATGCAATTGGAAAGTCTTGTCCTGCTTCGAATCCAAAATATATCGAATCGATCGATTTGTGACCCAATTCTCCCGGCTTAACGAGCAACGAAATGCAAAAAACGTGCAAATACCTGAAGGTAAACCACCTGTCTACGTAGATCCGTTAGCTCCTGGAGCGGATCCTCCGTCGTGGACGAGGTCAGGCTGGCCAGATCGATGTCATTCAGCTGCTTGCTATCCAAACCGCAGGCGGCGAACAGCTGAACGTTGTCGTTCTCGAAAGGATTGAGCGTTTCCGTCTGGGAGGAAAATAAATTAAAAGCCATTGGGTTACTTTCCATCCATCAAAGTGGCACAAGAAACCAAAGATGCCCCTGGGCAGATGAAAATAAATGAGAAATCAAAGGCGACGTACCCGTTTCAAATCAAAATCTGGCTCCTAGGAGTTGTGGAAGTGAGTGTGTGTGAGTTAGGGGTGTGCCATGGAAATGTAAGCAAAGAAAAGTGCAATTTAAGAGGTGAAATAATGAAGATACTTAAAAATAAGCACACAATTTAAGTAGCTAATACAAACTGAAAGTAATTTCTGAGTAATCACTGGACTCACCTCCTGGAGTATGCGACGCAGTCGCAGCAGCTGCTTCTTGAACTGCAGCACATCCTGGAGCATGGCATTGCGGAAGGACTTGTCATACAACATCAGGTCGTCCGACGAGCTGTGCAGCTCGCCACTGCACCTTTGGCTAGAAGCTCCCGAACCTGAACCGCCTCCCCCTCCGCCGCCGCCGGCTCCCGACTGTCCCAGGTGCTGCTGCTGCAGGTGCCGCTGCCGGGGCAGACTGGCCGTGGACGAGGCGGTGGAGGCTCGTGAGTTGGCCGTGCTCCTCTTGCGTGCAGCAGCGGCCGCCGAAGCTCCGCCGCTGTGTGTGGACCTCAAACTGTTGTCCGAGTCGTTGCCGGTGAGCTGTTGGTCCTGGAGGCGCGACCGGTTCAGCAATCTGGTGGCACGGGCAGGTAGTTGGGCACTGGAATGGGATACAAGACATATTTTGATTAATTAATGAAGTAAGGACTCAGATTCTTAGGAATAAGTAGGGCCAGTGCCTGTGATATGTTTCCCTGGCCTGCGGCGCACTGCTGGCCAGATAGTAGTGGAGATGCCTTTGCTTGATGGCCATTGGCGAGCTGGTCCGCTGGTGTCCACCAAAGCCAGCTCCCAGGAATCGATTCTCCGAGGTCTTCAGATCGGTGCGCACCCTTCGCACTCCGCTGGGCGGCGACTTGCTGACAGAGCTCGCCTCCGACATCATCCAATCTTCTGACAAATCGAATTTCCCTGGGTAGCCGCAGAAGCTACTGCTCCATGTTGTTGCTTGGCGAGAATGACACAATGACACAATCGGGACATGCGCAGACCACCAAACAGCTGAGTGTCGTGGAGAGTTTGTAGACTAAGTCAGTCAAAGTGCGACCCCATTACACTTAGCAAAATTCCAAGAAATTCAATTCAACAGGGATATATTTTAGAGGAAAAAACACTAGATATTCATTTGCTTTTTTCTAATATAGAGTTTTTAGATCAAAGTCTTATAATATTAAAATTTTAAATATATCTTACAAATCAAAAGTATTTTAAAAATGTTAAAAGGTGTGTGTAAGATTGGTAAGGTCTTTATATGTTATGCCCTTGCCGAATAGGTGGAAGATTCATTTGGCCTCCCGTATCCCATGGCTTAACACCATATCCGAATGGTAGGGTTTTTATATAGTTTTACGATAAATAAAATATTCTCAAAAATCTAGAAACAATATTCTTTTAGTTCCAGTTAAGAATTTTAGTAAAAAGCCAGCTTTTAGTACTTTAATGAAAGCTTCCTGTGTGCATTGAACTGATTTTTCTCTAAAGATCTCATTAGAAAATATACAACCTGTGAATTCTTATCATTTAATATTTTTATACTTAAGAGATTAAAATGTGTTACCATAACTAGATATTGAAAGCATTGATATTAATTAATTGCAAACTAAAATGTTTAAAAGTTTCGTTTAGAATAGCCATTTTTGACATACCTACTCTAAATTTAACATTTTGTCAATCTTCCGCATGAAAATTCAGAAACAGTTTATTTCATACAAAAACTTACAATTTTCACACTAAAATATTATAAATTGTACTAATTTCTTAGCTCTTTTCTAATAAGAAATTTTACATAAAATTTCTTTAAATTTTGCTGAGTGTAGGCCTTCTACAGGGGTGAGTTTTGCAATTATTTAGCCAGCTTCAATTAACGCGGTCGCAATGAAAGCGAAATGCCATTGATTAGGGTCGAGCCAAGGAATGGAGCACAGCTCCTCCAGCCGGCAGTTGTCAATGAGCAATTAAGATAGCCCAGGTGGGGGGTGGGGGATGGTTATACAGGTGAGAAAAGAGAGGAGAGGAGAGAGGCGACGGTACGGGACAGGTGGCGGCTCTAACCTGCACGACATGAATGCTGGGCATAAATCCAAGTGCCTCTCAGCTGGTGAAAGTCAACTGTTGCGCGTTGCGTGTTGCAGTCACCCAAAATGGGCGAAGGGGGAAATCAGCGACGGGGGGAGGGATGGCGCTTACACATGCGCACAATGTTCAAAAAATTTTACGGCATAATTTAAACAAACTGTTGAAAAACGCATTAAAAGCAGACAACAAAAGAAGAGAAGCCAATACTCGGTTGTTAGCGCATTCGATTATTTACGGTTGTAACAGAAACCGAAACCAAATACCAAAGGTTAATGGCTAATGGATCGGGACCTAATGGCTGAAATTATAACGATATTTCGGTTGGTGGATCCATTACGACAGAGGCCGAGCATCTCACGGACTAGACTTTCCTCATTCCGAAATCTAATTGGCCAAGTTAGATGGCCAAGAAAGCAAGAGTAAGTAACTGCCTCCGGGAACTGGCACAGCCTCGATTTGAATATAGTATCTGAATTTGAATTTGAATTCGCGAACTCTGTCTATGATCTCGAATCGCACGAAATGGACTGTGAAGAATGCGGAGCGTGAACAATTTTTAGCTCATCTGGAGCGGCGATGAAAGTACAAAAATATGTTGTATCTTTTATTGTTTCGCCGGGGTTCCCTTCTATTTTCACAGTTACCTGGGTTTCTCTCTCTCATCTGTCGGCATCTCTGAAGGTTCTCAGCAGTTTTTCATTTTAATTATAATTAAATTTCCTGCTGAGACGGTTTTGATTGCCTTTTGGGGTTAGAGATCACTGGAGATATTTAATTTTATTTGTTTTTAGAATGATGTGAATTATTTTTGGTATTTTGGAGTCAATTTACGGTACCACTTGTAGTCTTAAAGTGTGTGATTATTTGTATTCTGTGCTTTTTTTAATAAAGCAGTTTTATAAGGAGTTTTATTAGTGAAAAAAAGAATAGATATTTTTTTAATTTTTTGGTTTTGGGGGTATTAATAGTTAATAATTTAACTTGAACTTAAGTTGCCTTTTGAGTGAACTGCTATTAATTTTTTATAATAATAATTAACTTTTAGTCATAAATATGTTTAGAAACTCATCAACAAATTGATTGTATCATAAAAAATAAAGATCTTTAGAAGCTCATTTCAATTAAATTGTATAATTTTTATATCACTAAATCACAAAAATTCGTTTAAATAATTAAACTTGTAGTAACCTAATTTCTGCTACAATCCAAAAGTTCAAGCGGAGTCAGCTACTCGACTCGGCTTCCAAAGCAAAACGCAATTAAGCTTACACTATGTCCAAACAATAAAACACGACAGTACACTTTCCCAAATTCAAAATCCCACACAACTGCATAAAAAACGGCTAAATTCCGCATGTTGCTGAGTTTTTCGCACGCCAACTTTATGTGCGGTTTGTACCATGAATATGAATGCAAAAATCAGGCCCCGAAGAGATACACCGATCCACCGAAATCAAAACAATGCGAGTGCTTTGCACAACTCAATTCAGCGAAACTCAGCGGGCGGCTGTTCCGGATATTTCGTACTTCAACCAGAAAAAAATGGAAAACTCTAATACAAATTGTTAGACGACAAAATGCCTGTCATTGCAGCAATTGCAGCAAATGGAATTTACACACAATACATATGCACATTTAAAGCAATATTAGCAGAGGCCTAGAAAGGGGGGAAAAGTGGGGTTGTTACTGTTCACGAAGCATAATTTTGATAGAGCTTGGTAATAATATTTTACCAGAAAATATTGTATTTAAAAATACATATTTATTCATTTAGTTTATTTATTTATTTATTTAATTAATTGTACCTTAAAATTAATTTTGAGATACAAAGAGAAATAGCCAGAGTTCATTTAGTTATTTAAATATGGTTAGATAAAGTGATTCGGAAAACATACTTTCTCAAGTTTTCAGAAATAAGAAAAATAATAAGGCAGCAATTACTAGGGTCCTTGGTCATAATGTAAAAGGATTGAGGATCTGGACACACTCTTTTAGGCTCCCCTGTCAACTTAACATTAGACTACAGGGAAACGTAGTAATCGAATGACTCAAATTCCATGATCAGAATAAAGATTCTGTATAAGCATAGTAAATAAATTTTTAAGAGTATAGAGTTACCTTTATCAATGAAATTTAATAGTTTTCCTTTCTTCCTATTTTAAATGATATTTTTTTCCTAAATTGAGAAACAATATCGTTACTAATTTAGTGACTAGGGAAGTCACTAAACAAATCTAATTTTATTCAAAATGAGTTTCTTATGATCGTTCAAAACTCTCTCGAGCACGAGCAGTAGACATCTGAGATAGCTCGCTCCATTTACCACGATATTTTGGAAATACGATCTAGATAAAAAGCCAGTCAACACTTTTCGTGTTCATTACTTTACGTGATGACCTTTTTGAGCACATAATTGTCTCGTGCGGCGATAAGGTCTTCCACTGAATGGGGCCGTCCAAGTTCCCCTCAACTCGCCCCCTCGGGCTACGCACCTGTTTTGGTAGCTGCACTTAGCTGGAAATGTGCCTCATTTGTGACTGCTGCTGACTCCCCACGCGCCACTGCCAACGGCAACTGTCGCTAACTTGGCTGCAACAGTTAGCCGGCAACTGGTAACAGGTAACATTCAACATTCAACCAACAATGACTGGCAATCGCAGTGACAATCTCAATCACACATGTCGAGGCGTCGACATGCACTCGAACCTCACTTCCCCAAAACGGTACTTATCAATTTGTGCGGCAAGACGCCATTTGTCACAGAGTCCGGAGACCTTTGGGGTTGCAGAGGAGTACCATGTGCTATATGGTGTACACATAGAGTGCCCATCCGAAGATCCACACACATAGGAAGGGGAAGTGGAAATGGAAATGGAAAGGCAGCTTCATTAAGGGGCACCGGGAAAATAAAGGAGGGGCGCAAGTGCTGCAAGCCACGCAAGTAATGGTAATGACCATAAAAAATAAAGAAATAAGCAACATTCTCACACGGCTGTAGCATCTCTGAAGAGAATCCGGTGTGTATCCCGCATGCCAAGAGTTCTCTTACACGGGGAAAAAATAACTAAATAGAAGATGGGATTTATCTCACTTCCCAAACTCATTATAAGGAAGGAGTTCTGCATATTGTGACTTGTTTTTAATATTTTAAAACTATTTAACAATTCAAGCTTTAAATGCATTATTATAGCTTATAAAAGTAGGAATTTTCATATCCTAAGAGACTAGCTTTATGAATTTTTAATGCCTTAATAAAGCTAACAACATGGCATTACCAAAAATGGTCAAAACGTGTCACAAGCGGAGGTTTAAGCAGTGAAGAAAATATTATTTTTATTTTAAAGTAGAATTATAATTTAATTGAAGAAAATATGCTGATGAAATAGTTGTGCTATCTGCCAGAAAAATATTTCTTCGAGTCACTAGTAAAACCTTTATATTTTTCTTGCAAAGCCTTGTTTTAAATAGCTTTCTACGAGTCCCTGGTAAGACTTCATTATTTCATTGAAAAGCATGGTTTTTAATTAAATTCTTTTTAATAAAATGCCCAAAATGATCCCCCAATTTGTTATATTTCAAATATTTTCTTATTTGTTTACTACTTCCCGTTATTATTTTTAATTATAAACAAGAAGTTTTTACTTCAATGTAAGCTCAGGTCGAAAGATCGAGTATCTTTTGTGTTCAGTGTGTGTGAGCCGAGGAGGATGATGATCAGCGATGGTTAAGATGGGGATATGACTCTACCGACTGGAGATGAGGTTGGGGGACGGGGAGAATCAGAGAGTTGAGGAGCATTTTCGAGGCAGACAGGTAGATAGGACGGTTGGTACTTGGAAGTTGCCTGCTGTATAGTAGGTAGCAGCAGTTATCTGTATCTGTATTTGCACTCGATGGTATGTCGGTCCGTAGTTTGTGTGGCAAACATTCTGTTGAATTATGCATGGCAATGGATGGAGATGGGAGTCCGTACCCGTACCCGTACCCCTACAAAAGCCGAACGCGTACTCTTATATCCGTAACCAAAACCTGAACGCGCCTCAAATGCAACTGAACTTGAAGTGGCTGAAAAGCCATAAAAGGGGCACCTCTCTCCCCCTTTTGCCCCGAAATTTTACCACACACACAGACCCACTCGGTGTGTTTTTCATGTGTGCCTGATATCTGTAATTGTTACGTTTATGGCATCAAATTCCAAAAGATTTTCCAAACGCTGCCTGCATTTGCATGTGACACACTTTCCGACCATTGTGTTGGGGTCTCCCCAGCCCCTGTTCCCTTTTCCCTTCTGCCTTCGACTTGCTGGCGTTTTTTTTCTTGCCCCCGGTTGCATATCGAATTACGCAAAAGCCAGGAGCGGAAATCATCACCCACTTTGGGCTACCACTTGGCTAAGGTTTCTGGCCCTGTTGTAAGTCATTGCTGTCTGCTTCTGACAGCGTTAGCTCATGCCGGATAATGCTGAGAATGCTTTAAATTCTCAACCACAGGCTGACTTTTATGGCTTAAACGAATGTCTTTGCAGGCTTAAGTAGTGGAGTAGTGGGGGGGAGCTATTCTTAGACTTTGATTATGAGTTTACCTATTTATAAATTTTTTTTTGAGACAACAACATTATTATTTAATATTTAGACATATAAATTTATATAAAATACCAAGTTCGTTTGGCAAAACTTTAACAGTACCTCTTTTCCTCACTTAAAGCTGCGGGTCTAGGCCAAATGCGAAGTGCCTCTTGGCCAAAACGCTCGTTTCATTGACACTTGTGCCCGCGGCGTGTCTTTTGTTATGAAAGCTCGTTCGATGGCGTCGGCGTTGGAGCGCGTATCTGTATCTGCTGCGTCCGCCTTTGTATCTGTATCTGTACCCGAGCCCTGTATCTGAATCTGCGGCATGGAAGAGGCACCGGTGCGTATCACTAGAGGCGACGACTGCCTGCCTGCCTGTCTGTCTGTCTGCGGTCACTGGCTCTCGATTTTTTGGCTTTTATTTCGGGTTATTAACAACGCAATTTAATTGGAATCTACGCAACAGCAGCTCCCACGCTCTTCTGGAGCAGCAGCAACCTCTCTTGCACAATTAACCAATTAAGCATTGCCTTTATTGGCAGCTCTCCACGAACCGATATTGCTGATGGACTGATATTGCCTTATGAATATAATTTATTACTCGTATTTCGCAGGGGGCGCCAAGCGTGAACTGAGCCACGAAACCGAACCGCGCGCTTTGAGATCGTGTTTAATACTGGAGTTGGAATCGAAGTTGGAGCCACCAAGCTCAAGTGGTAATGCAGTGCTACGGATTGGTAATGGAACATGGATACAGTGGGGCGTACTTAATTGATTGGCTTAAAAATGTATGTATATTTTTTAAAATTAGAGGCATTTTTACGGGACCTTGATCATCAGCAAAGATTTAAGGCCCCGATCGTTTTGTATGTGACATTCATTTGGGTATTTAAAAGAGGGGAAAAGGAGTTTTAATTTAACAAAATGGATTTATGGTATCCAGAAAATTTTACCATATGTTGAATATGTTATTAGTTTCATTAGGAATAATTTTTCCATGTGGTATACTCGATATTTCAATTTATATTTGACTGATAGTATTGGAAATGTTACTGAATTCTAGGTAAGCAATTAGCTTCTTTTTTCTTTCTAAAAGAAGAAAGAAGAGTGTTGATGCATCAAAATGAATGCATAATATGCAGAAAGTATTACCACACTTTGAAAATATTTATGAATTCACTAGAAATAATTTGTCTAAGTGCGAATATATTCCATATTTCATAGTTTCTCTCTATTTTCAGATGTTTTTCCTTGTAACTTTGTCATATTAATGAACTCTAAGTTGGCAATTATGTTATTTTTTTCTAAAGTTACCATTGATATTAAATAAAAAATGGTTTTGAACTATATGTTAAATATCTTGTAACTACTTCAGATACGATTATAGATATGCTTGCTTCAGAACAACTTTAATAATATATTTTATATTCTGTCCCCCAATCAATCAGTTTATGCCCACTGTGCTTGGTTGCTGTTGTTACCAATGTTCCGCTTGCCAAACGTTTCCACCAGCAAACAACAACATGAAAAGGCTGGCTGGGGAAAGAATGTTGCTGGTGGGCTGGAAGAGTTAACCATGTGGGCTTTGGGCCGCTTTTGTGCTCAGTGTGTTCAGTGTTCTCGGTGCCTGTGTGGCAGAGCCGTTAGGCGATGCTGGCCAACAACTAAGGAGCCAAAGAATGAAAGAAAGAAAGCCGGGCCATAATATTAATTCAGCCGGGAATGCAGAGAGATGGGGATATCAGGAGGCGGCTCTGTTGCAGCCGGGCCAATAATGGCCGAGATTGAGTGGGCTTATTCAGCATTTATTTAGGTGAGAGGTGAGCGGTGAGCGGTGAGCGGTGGCACGGGGGTATCTCGTCCATGAGGTATGACTCATGCACTGGCCAGCGATTGTCTCAAGGTTAATCCGCAAGTGCGGTTTTGCATGCGACTGGCTGGTGGAGTATCTGTATCCGAGAGATACTCGCCATGGCCCAGCTGTTTGGCCAAAAGGAAAGCCAATGTCCCGACGCAGGCGCATCTATCTAACGGCTTGGGTTCGGGGGATGGGATGTGGATGTGGATCCATCCAGTGACAGGTTAGCCATTTCGGCCAGCGGCATTTTGCTGTTATTTGGCTCGGCGGCCGCGAAACAGGTTCACATACTGGTATCTATGAGTATTTACGAGTATTTACGGCCGGCTCTCTCAGACAATTGATTTTTCTTTTTTGTTTTTGCCTGGCAATAAAGTTTTTCCCAACTTTTGCTTGCAGCCAGAAACGACTCCATCGAGGAGCCGGTGATGGTGATGGCGATGTTGATGTCGTGCCGTTGCCGGTTGTTGTTGCTGGTTGCTGGTTGCTATGTTGCCAGTTGGTAGTTGTTGGTGTTGCTGTTGCCATGACAAAAGAATGCGGCACTCGCCATCAAGTCTCAGGCCAAAGTCAAAATGTTATCTTAACTGCGACCACGATTTGGCCAAAAAGCCAAGACCCAGTCTCTGGAGCTCCCATAGATAGAGACAGGAATGGCACACAGAGAACAAAACCTGGTCTTAATTTATGCGTTAGGAATTCGGAGTTTTAAATAATTGTGGGAAGTAATTGTTGTTTGGTTACATATAACTGCGACTTTTGCTCACAGGGGAAGAGGGACTCAAACTGAGGATTAATAAACGTTTTGAAAGCAGGTGCAAGCCATTAACTATGGTGGTTAATATTGAGTATTTTAATTAATTATAAACTTTTATAATTTATAACTCGAGCATTAATCATACTGTTTTTATTATCACAATTCCAGAAGTCGTTTTTCTTATTAAAGTTTTCTTGAATTATCAAAAGCATATATCAAAGACAATGTCAATAAGCAGAACAACTTACTGATCTTAAAACCAATCATTAAATTTTCCATTTACCATATAACAAATATAGGTTTAATTATTACTCAAAACAAATAAATTGTTTTCAAATTAAGAGTATTGGGATCATTTTTCATATATCAATAATGAAAACCTTGAAAGCATACAAATTTGTTGACCAAGGTCAATTGCTTGTCTTAATAATAAGCACAAAATGGTTTTTATAGTTCCAAATCTAAATTAATAGGCTGACTTAAACCTATACAAAATAAAGAAAATGCATATACAAATTTAGGTATATCTATTTTTTAAGTGCTTCAAGCCAAAGAGAGACAATGGCGTAGACAATTGGAAATGCCAAGTGCCGTTGCCGTTGCCGTTGGTCGCGTCTTTGGCTTTGGCTTCGGCTTTGACTCAACTTGGCTAGAATGCCGAGGCCCACACGGAGTTGTTTTGGGCCACCAATGTCCCTGTCTGTATAGACTGTGTCCCATCTCTCTCTTTCCCCCCAGCCATACCCTTCTCTTTCTGGTAGCCGGCGCTAAAAACTAGCAATTGGGAGCGACAACGGGAACTGCAGTGGGAATTCCGAGTGGAGTAACCTTTGGCAACTCTGCCAAACCCAAACCCAAACCCAAACCCAAACAAAACACAAACAAAAAGCCGAAAGGCCGAAAAGCTGAAACCCCCTTGCAGCTTTGAGTTCCAACCTGTCCCAATGATGTCTGTCTAATTTTGGGCTAATTTCAATTTCCATTTCCATTCCCATTTGGCCATAAAAACCCAGAGAGAGGACAGGGGCCAGAGGCAGGGCGTCATGCCATTCCGAAGCCCTGAGCTGGCTGAAGTAAATTGCATCTGATTAACCCCAGAGTGCCCTTTGGCAGGCAAAAACAAAATAAATAAATAAGAGGCAAAACAAACAGGCAAACACGTGAGATTCACTTGCTGTTTGCTTTGCCGGCTAAATCGATTGATGAGATATTCAGGGATGTGCCTGGCAAATTGACATTAACACTAGGCTGAGGTAGGCCACTTTAATGGAATATGTTCTTCTATGATAATGAAAAATTGTTTAAATATATTTTACCGTCAATATTTTCCAGTAAAGCTAAGACTTGGTATGTTTAATTTGTCGTTTTGAGATGTAAATATTACTTATACAGATTAATATTACTCATACAATTAGTAAATGAATTAAATTAATTAAAAGACAGTACAAGACTAATTTGAATAGAAAAACTTCTGGCTCTTAAAAAAATTATAGTATTAATGTTTAAGATATTTATTTTCAAGGCTTATTTATTTCTCTGTATATATTTGATTATTGCACAATTTTCTTCTCAAATTCTTCTAGTTCCTGAAGTTGCATAAATTTCTCAAAAAATCTCCAGACTACCCATAAATCCCAAATAAATATTTCCAAATATTGGCTTTCTACGGCTAACTTCTGCAATATTTCACCGGCCGGCTGTGGCAACCAAAAAAAAAAAGAATAAATAATAATAAAAAAAGAAAGACAGGCTGCGCTAAAAAGAGGGAGAGGCTGCTGATTGATTTGCAGCACCTCAAGTGGAATTGGGTTGCCGAAGAAAAGACCGGAGGGAAAACACTAGAGGAAAATGCACTTAATAATATTCCGGCAGTCGCTGGCCGGCTGCCAAGTGCAGAGCTGGCTAAAGTCTATAGACTGGTAATAAAACCAAATCAAAGGCGAACTCAAAGGAGAACCGCCAGCGCATTTTTGACCCCACTGCAGTCAATTCAATTAGCTTCGGCAAAAGGAGAGAGAAATCGAAATTATTAGGAACATTTTTAGATTTCTTGGAGATAGATATGAATTTAAAGATATTTGGTGAATTTTCATTTACCAGTTTGAGGTAAAATATGGAGAATAATGAAAATATATTACAAACAAATTCCATTATGAAACTCTCATTAATTTAATCTTTTTTATAAACCTGTTCATTTAGTTTAGTTTCGGTAGAACGATTTACCTCTCTCTTCGTTTGTTAAGAAAAAAGTCCTATTTTAAAAATTTCTACAATATATAATCTTTAATTTACGCTCCTAAAAGTATGCAAAGTATTTTCTTGTTTTAATAATGCTGTGGTCTAATCATTACCCTACCTAGAAAAAGTTTATAATGATATATATATCTCAAAGCTTGAATTCGTTCTATAAAAACATATACTAAATACCTTCAGAAAAGGTAATTAAAATTTCTTTAGCAAAACTCACCTAATTCGCTCCCTTGGACCGCCTCGCTGCCTTCGTCCTCTCAGCAGCGTATTGAGCTCCTTCATCACATCGCTGCCCTTCCGCTCCAGCTCTGAAAGCAGTTCCGCCTCCGTCTCCGCCCTGGTGGCATCCATATCCTGACCTCCATGGCCCACCCTGTGCAGATCGGAGCCACTGCGACTGCGACCCGAGGCATTGGCCATGTGATCGATGGAGTCCAGACTGCTGTTCATGTCAAAGTCCATCATAAGGTCATCAGAGCAGATGGACTCGCAGGGCGATAGGGTGTCCAGGGATTCAGCTCGATCCATCACCGCCTTTCGGACTGCCGCCGGGGTCCTGAGACTCAATTCAATGGCCTGCTGGAGGGCGGTGCGAGCCTTCGACTGACTCTTCAGGGACCTCAGGGATCCCGTCTGGGTTAGGGTCTCCATCAGAGTGGGCGTGTCGGTGGCCGCTTCCTGCGCCTCGCTGTTGCACAGCAAGGCCGGCTGATCGGCAATCTCGTCGTCGATGAGGTTTCCGCAATCCGAACCCAAGGAAAGAGAGTGCGAGGCATGAGTGGGTGTGCCGGGTGAGATGGGACTGCGACTTCCAGGGGGATCCAGATCGAGCTCTAGGACTGGCGATATCTCGTCTATGTCAATCTCATCGATGTCCTTCTGCTGGCGCTCCTCGTTGAGCTTGTGCTTCTGCAGCTTGCCGCCGGCCGCCTCCTCGGAATCCTCGGTGCTGCTCACAAGGCTGTCTGTGGGAGAGGTCTCATCGTCCAAGAGCAGGCAGCTACTGCTGGCCAGGGCCAACTCTGCAAACTTGGACTCGTTCAGGGCGTTGTTAAAGGAGCGCGGACGATCGCCGGAAGAGCAGGTGGCGACCACCTCGCGGTTGTCCACCAGATGCATGTTGAGCAGCGGCTCCACCTGTCCCACCCTGGGAGGAGTTTCCGTCATTGAAGCTGGAAGGGCAGGGAGTTTATTTACATCTAAAAATATATAACTTTATATCCCAAAGATTACTCACAGATTGTGCTAAACTGCATGTCCGTGTTGATCAGGCTGATCTCGTCCAGGCCCAGGGACATGTCCTCCTCCTTGTCATTGTTGTCCCTGGCATTATCCGGTGCCTGGGTGTCGCTGCTAATGCTCATAGACATGCTGCTGCAATCCTGGGCAGCCAGGGACTCGCCTGCCTGCAGGTGCCAGGTGGAGGCCACCGAGGACTGACTCTGCTGTTGTTTGGCACTCTTCTCGGAGGTGGACGAGTCCAGGTACAGCTTCTCCTCGTCCACGCTCTCGCTCTCGTCGGAGCCGCCGTTGCCTTGGGTCTTAGGCTTCCCCTCGCTGTTATCCTGGGATCCCGGGGATCCTTCTGCCTGACGCCGCTCGTAGCTCTCCCGACTGAGCACCGTGTTGGATCTAACCAAGCCCAGCAGGGGCAGGGGAATGCTCTGGCTGCCGTCTGTGGGCAGCTTTGGAAGTGCCAGCGGTTCCACAAAGGAGTTGGACTCACTGGAGGGCGGATCGTCGGCGTCCCGCACCTCGAAGGTGTGCCTGCCACTCATCACCATCTTGAGGTTCCTGGGCCGGCTGCGACTTCGCTTGGAGCCCACAGAGCTGCCCGAACTGCTGTCCAGGGCCATGTCCATGCTGGCTATCCCCGAGTCCGCGCTGATCTCCCGACTTCCGGAGAATCCCCGCCGCGTGGAGTTGTTGGTCAGCTGCTTGACACTCTTCTGGTCAAGATGTCGCTGCTGGGCCTGCGGCTGGACGTGCACGGAGGTCAATGGGTGCTGTCGCGAGCTGGAGCTGGTGGAGCTGGTGGTGTCCTTGGCCCGGGCACCCGTCGAATGGGTCGGCACCGGGGACTGCACACTGCTGCTGGGCGTGGTCGGTGTGGTGGCCGTCAGACTGATGGCCACCGGATACTCCGGCCGGGGCAGGCTCACCGTCTGTAGGGTGAACTTGGCATAGCTAGCCGGCGTGGGACGGGGTGTGGGGCGAACTCTGAAATTATTGATTTCCGATTGGAAACCGATTATCCCTTGAGCACAAGATCACTACTCACATGACATTGGCATGCATGCTGGCCAGGTTGTTGTAGTTATATCGTGGCTGCATCGCTCTCGATCCCGATCCCGATCCCATGCCGGATCCCGACGTGTCGTCCGCTATCTCGCCGAAGAACTGACGCCGCTGGTACTCAATGGTGGTGTTCTGGTTCAGGTTGAACGTCAGCGTCTTGGGCTGGGCTATTTTGGGCTCGCCACTGGCGGACACGCCGCCGGCATGTGCGCTCTTGGAGCGTCGTTTCACTGCAAGGAACCAGGAATACATAGTATTAATATTGGAGTGGAATTTCGTGTTTTTATATTTTAGTATCCAGTATAAATCAATTAATATTTCGGTGAATATATGAAAAAGGCTTTTTGTGAATACCCCAGTGAATATACTAACAAATATTTAATTCCAGTGAATAATCCACTGTAGATCCTAATAAATATACCAATATCCTAGTGAATCTCTTAAGTGTTAAGATTGCAATGAAGCTTTCAATTAATATTCCAGTGAGCAGACAAGAGAATACTCCAATGAATATCCCAGAAAATTCGAATGAATACTCCAATGAATACCTTAATAAACAACTAATGAAATTTTTAATGAATATTCCAATAAAGATCTCAATGAATAGTTCAATGAGTGAATATATCACTGAATATCCAAATAAAATCTCAATAATTATTCAAATGAAGATAACAATGAACACATGAGTGAGTTTAGCAGTGAATATCCCAGTGAATACTTTAATTAAAATTAAAATTAAAATTTCAATGAATTTTCCATTGAATATTCCATTGATCGAACAAGTAAATGAATATCCCAATAAATATATATTTTTATAATTGATAAATTTCAATTAAGAACCCAATAAATATTTTAATAAGTATTCCACTGATGATTCCAATGAAGATTCCAAGTTAAAATTTTATTCCAACGAATGTTCATTCATTACAAATGAAAGAATATCCATACGAAGTGAAGTATAAATTTAAAATTAATTTAATCATCAACTCCCGTCCTCTTTTTTCCTATGTACCGATGAAAAACTTAAGGAAGTTTTCTTCGATTCCCCTGATACTCACAATTGCTCACCAACACCGGACCGCTTCCCGCTCCTCGATTGTTATTGTTGTTGTTGTTCTGGGCATTGGCCGAAGTCTCAGACTCGGACTCCTCGCTGGGCGCAGTCAGGCCCGTGGAAGCGGGACGTGGCACCGCCCCACGATAGCCGAAACGGGCGCCGGCCGCACCTGCCACCGATTGGGAGGCCGTCTTCTGGGCGGCGGCGCCTACTTTCTCAAAGTGAATGGGAGCAGCTGCCAGGAGGGAGGATGGAAACAAAGAGAAGAAAGGGAATTGTATTGTTGGCATGTCAGGTCGTTGTTAAATTGGTCAAATTGTCGCCAAATTAAAAAGCCATAATACTTTTGCCGGCTATTGCCAATTTTAGAAGGGACACGAGCCGGTTTTGGTATTAAACCAAGGCTAAAACTTATAAAACAATGAGCCAATAGCTATGGTATTGTTTGAGGTTTATGTAGTTATTTATATTTGGAGCTTATAATGGTTGTGTCAAGGAACTTAATTGGAAAATAAGTAATTGATTTAATTGGTAAAATAAATCAATTTTAATATTAAGTTTGCCTCCTTTGTTACAGTTTTGGCAAACTTCCTTTTTGTTTAGTTCCGCTCTCACCTGCATTCCCATTGTCGTCCTTTGTGTCCGCTTGTGTTGCGCTTTTATCGCTGCCTTCCAGGAGTTTCTTGAACTTCTTGGGCGTCCCGTTGAGCTTCTTGCGGAAGCCAAAGGACATGGCAGTGCCTTTGGTGTGCACCGCCTGATCCTGCGCCTCCGCCGGATTGCCGTTGCCATTTCCATTTGCATTGTGGTGGTGTCGGCGACTTGACTTGCTGCCCTGCTTCTTGCTCTCGGCCTGGCCCTAAGGGGTAGAGAAGAGGAGCGGGTTAAGAGCGATTACCACGAAAGCGAAACCCATTTGCAAATCGGGTCAGCACAGATGAGAGGCGCACACACAGCAGAAGACAAAGGAACCTCGAGGACTTCCCCCGAACGGCAGGGCAGACAATAGACAACAGAATATATATATATACTAACTACATGAGTCACTCGGCTCCTACTAAACAAAAACTATCTACGAGATACTTTCTATGGAATCATGATAAATACCAATGGGGGAATATTTCTAATAGATACGCTTTTATGTGGAGGTGGTTCTGGGAAAGATATGTATCGAAGCTTTGAGTTTATTGTTTTATAGAAATGAATTTAAAAGCACTGAAGATTTTCTTTCATATTTAATAAAGCTGAACACAAAGATTTAATATTTTAAGTGAGGATTTTTTAGGATTATTTCAAGAGAGTTATATTTACGTATATTGAAATAGCAGAAAAGGATGGAAAGTTTAACTTGTAGCAGAGTTTAATGCACATATCTCACCTTTAACCACCAAATTATACACTTTATATGAGAAACAAACTACGGAATGGGTTCAGGATTGTCATAACAGCAACTATTTATAAGGTCTTGCTATTGTAATCTTCAGGGACTTAAAAACACTTGACAAGCCGGCTAAAAGTATGATGTGACATTAATTGTACTACTGAAACTTTTCACAGCATACTTTTAAGCCCAATTTTCAAGCGATTTGAAATCTCTATATTGATTTTCTTAGAGAAACTTTGAATGTGGTACCATGATGACTGCCTCGACTTCCGCGTCAACGGCTGCGTCCTCCTCGACTGTTGCTGCTGCTGAGCTGTCGTCTATCGACGTGTGAAGGTCCTCTGTGTCTAGGACTCCCCCGTTATCATCGGTCTTCGGCTCTTTGTCACAAATATCCTCGCTCGTTTCGGCGAATTCCTCGTGCGGCTGCGATGCGGATGCGATTAATGCGGAAGCGGATGCGGATGCGAATTTCTCTAGTGTGACGACGACGGGGTTGTCGCATTCATCCATGTTGCAGGTCGTCGGCAGGGGCACTCGCTCTTCCGGCGAGCCTCCTCCTCCTCCTTTCGCTGGGGATACGTCCTGATCCCGTTCCTGGTGATCCCGTTGGTGTCCGCAAGGTCAGCTCTGGGATGCAAGGCGGCTATGTTCATGACACGGCCGACGCGCACGAAATTACGCCATTTATAATTGCACTTGAGGTACACACAACGCACACACGTACAGAGCGGGGAGGACCTGCGAGTACATGCACACACCCACACACAGTGGGTCCTTGAAAATCCCTTGCTGCTTGCTGGAAAAATCTTTCGCAGATTGCTCGCACTTTCCACCTGCGCCTCAAGTTATGCAAACGCTTTTCGCACCTCGTTCGATTGTATCTATTTTGGGTTTTCGCTCCTCCTGCTTTTGTTTTCCTTTCGATTTAGTTTGTCACTTGTTTTTTACAGTTTTTGCTGAGTTTTTTCTGCTGCGGCTAAGTGGCGACGATTTTTCACTTGTGAAAGCACGGCACACGGAAAATTGAATGGCGAGCTGAAAACTCTCACGAAGCGGAGCACGGAGAATGGGTTTCTTTCCCTGTGCCTTGTGGTGGGTCGGTCTCTGAATGCTCTCTTTCGCTTGACCACTGCGGGGAGAATTTGGAGGAAAAGCGAGAGAGGCTGCCAAATTTCCCAGTGTTCGCTCATGCGCAGAGCGATGAAAACAAGTGGCTGCCTGTGAAAAGTGGCCCTAAAACGGGGGTGGTTATCGGTGGTGCCATCTAGCGGCTACTCTGGCTGTGGCTCTTAGCCGGGAAATTAACCATGTCGAAACAGATGTGGGGAATTGGTGAAAAATGTTGGTGTAAAATTGAGAAAATGTATGTATATTGTGGAAATACATGTATGTATTACATACTTAAAGGAAATTAAGAAAACATTCAGAAACTATGTTAGTAAATCTAGTTAAAAAATTATAAGTTCTATATTTTTAGGTAAAAGCTGATTTTTCTGTGCAATTGGTGACTTAAGCTTAATTAATTGAAAGTTAACTTTAAAATAAAATACATAGGTATCAGCATCATCAATTAATGATGGATTTCTTTAAAATGATTTGGAAGAAACAAATATGAAAAATTAATAGAATTAATGATTAATATTAAAAATGATTTAAAAAGTGAAGAAACCACTCTTTCACTGTGTCTGTAATGATTCTTAATGTTAAATTTACTCAGTGCCCTTCAATAAATTAAATTAAAATTACTCTGTGCCCTTCAATAAGTTAAAAAATAAAAAAAATTTAAAATATAGTAACCAACTCTCCAAGCAGCAGAATTTCATAAGTTGATTTTTCTTATATTGCCATTGTACTTAAATGTATCCATTGCTTTAAATTCAACGACAAAACAAGTGATTAAACAAACAAGTGCTAATAATTTAAAGTATAATACCAAATAATACAATCTTGGTTTTAGAGACATATTATTCGAGCTTCTTATCATCATGTCATTTTAAAATCTTTGCTTTAGAAATTTTCAGTTTAAAGATATGATTTATATGGCAAAGTAAAGAAAATTAAAAAGTTAAAACATCACTTGACGCGTCCTTGAATACCTTTACATCCCTACGATTACTTTGTGAAACCAAAACACATTTAATAGAATCAAGAATGCACAAAAATGAAATGAAGTGTGGGTTGTTTTCCGCAGATTTTGTATATTTTTCATGTCGGATTTATCCCTATGCTTCATGTAAAATTCAGATGTAATAAGAGCCCGGCGAGGCCAAAAATCCAAGTAAAATAAAATTTGGTTAAGGTCAATTGCCGGGGGGAAGTGAGGGGATAAGTGCTTTGGTTAAGCATGAAATATGATATGATGTGAGGAGGGAACGTCCTTTACGTCTTTCCTCATCATAAGTGTGTGTGTGTTTGTAAAATTACCTTGTAATAAGCCTTTGGAGGATAGGAATATGAATATGTAAACCTAAACTGTTAAGGGAAAGCCAAGAGAGAGAGAGCGTATCTCAAAGGTAAGCCAAGGACCTCGTTAGTCAGCCTCAATTTTGGCACTTTTATGATTATTTTAAACGCTTGTGTGATAAATGTAGTTATGATGTTGGTAAATATTGCTTAAGAAAAAGGAGAATTTTTGTTTAAAAGCAATTCTTAAAAAACCAAGGTATTTCAAACTCTTTAAAAAAGGATACTATTAAGTAGGCGGTTCATTGTTGTTTAATTAAAAATCGATATATTTCCCCCTGTGTTTTCTACCCTTTTTATTCATTTCAATTCCCAGCAATTGACCGTAAAGTTCTCCGACGAACAACGAGTATTGATGTCAGATAAAGAAGAGAGGGTTGACCCAAAATCTCAGACTCCACAAACTCATCTCTTTTGCCTGCCACGACTCCAACTTTTTCCGGCAAAGGATGCCACACTTATTGACAGTTTTTCATTCGCTTTTCGCCACAATTCCCGCGTGAGTTGTAAACATTTATCAATATTACTCACCGCCGGCAGCCAGCCGTTGTTCTCCGCTTGTAATTGAGGTTCTGGCCTGATTCTGGCAGGACTCTGGCGTCTCTGCTGCTGCTCCTCCTCGGCGGTTTCAATGGCCTGCAGCAGCTCCTGTAGCAGGAACTCCTGACAAGTGGAGTACTCCACCACGCTGCCGCCGCAGGGTGATGTCAGTGGTTCCACTGGGGCATCGATGTAAAGGGATTCGATATGCCGCCGGCTTATGGTGTAGTAAAAGGGTTCCTGCTCCTCCAGTCCCTTCTGCTGCTGAAGCTGCTGCTCCTGGTCTTGGTCCCGAGTCGATGTGGCTGCTATGTATTCATTACTCGCTGTCAACTCTTGCCAGATTTTGTGCGCCTGGGCCAAGTCTTCGCGAGACAATGCGATTGTCAATACAGATTGATGATGCTCTCCGCCGTGGGAGGCGATCTCCTCGAGCTGGCTGAGCGGGGGCGACTGCCGGGAGACACACTTGCCCATGGCATCTTCTCTCTGCCGGAGATCTACTCCTTCCCGGACTGCAATAAGTCAAATATATTATTGAAAAATTATATATTAAACAAAGTCAAATTTAGTTGTATTTATTATGAAGATTATACGAATTTGACATATAGAAGTCGACTTAAGAACTGCCTTAAAATTGCCCTACAATCGAAAACCACCTTAAAATCCTTCTATAAAATTAAAAACAGAAGAAGAGACATAAATTTGAAAAACAAACCAACTCAAAACTAACTTAAAAAATGTGTAAATCCCTCAAAAACCCCTCATGACACCCCCTGAAAAGCATCCACAAAAATCATTTAAAAATAACTTTAAAAACTCCCCTAAAAACCGCGCCAAATCTACCTCAAAACCCTTTAAAGACCGCCTTATTTTCGACCTAAAAATATAATTAAAAACTGTTTCAAAAATAGCCCTTCGGAAAACCACAAAAAAACATTAAAAACCAAGTCAATAAAAGACTCAAAAACTGAAAACAAACATAAGGCTTCAATTCAATATATAAATATTTTTGCCTGTGTAAAAGCAAGTTTATCAGAAGAGTCAAATGGATGGTCTGTTTTTTGTTATTCAGAAGACGCAAATGAGTAGGTCTGCTATAGCTTTGCCATATCTATATCGATATGCTGGGAGCTTGCGGTTGGCGTGCAGGTAATGATACACCTGTCCCCCACACACGCATTCGGTCCTAACCGCAAGTCCAACCCCAATCCGCACCAGAATCCCAGACCCCTTGGGCGAGTCCATTGCCATTGCATTATGCCGCGCTGCACGTTTTTTATTAAATTTTATTAGAGTGTCGCACATGCACAACACGGACGGACCCGGTCCCGGCCCCGGTCCCGTCTCCGAATCCGGATCCAGACCTCTTTCAAACCTCCGATTGCCCGGTGCAAGGGAGGAGCGAAAAACAGAGGGGCGGCTAACAGAGAGAAAGGAATATATTCACGCAAATGCAAGCTGCCTTTGGGAAAGCTGAAGGAAGACCTGCATCCCAGGCAGCTCGCGGACCCTCATCCTTATTCGCATCCTGCACTCGGAATAAAATTAATCTGGTGGTAAATTTTATAAATATTTTATATTCAAATTGGTATAAGTATTTTGTATTCCATTATTAAACACGAATTGAGAATAATTCTTAGCTAACAAAAAAAAACATAACAAAACTACTTAGAACTTAAGAAATTTTTAGCTTAAAGCTTTATTTTGTTTATATATTTTTAATAGGATAATTCATATTATCATTCTTGAAAAATTAAACAAAATTTAGAAAATGTCTTTCCTTTGTATCTTCCATTCCATGTTTTATTCAAGAATGCGTTTTTTGAATTAAAAATATTTAAAGCTAGACAAATTCTTTGAAATACATACAATTTCAAAGTTTTGTATAATAACCTCTTATAAACATCATTAAATTCTTAAAATTAATATAAATTATTATCCAAAGTGTAGGGGCTACTGCTCCGTGAGCTTTATGGCGCATTTGCCGCATAACAAAATTTACACCCACCGGGAGCCGTCGACGCGTCGGTGCACTCAATGGGGCTGTCCTTTGTGCCAGTGGCCCTCGCACCAGACCCGGAACCAGATCGAGGCCATATCCACTAGGTTGGCGGCTTCGCAACCGCTGCCCCACTCGATAACCGAATTGGCTCCAAAATGAATTCAAGCAGGAAATGCATTTTGCAAAAACCACCGTCATGACAGAGCTTATTCTGAGGGTAATTTAACTCAAGTGCGGATCGAGTTCATCTTGAGAAGGTATTCTTTACTGAAACTTTGCTATATATTTTATGTTGGGTTTAATGTAGATGGTAATATATCTACGAGTCTGTTAGAGTTAAAAGCATTATAAACTTATTTTGGAAACTAAAATACGTTCAGATTTGAGGGATTTATTCTGTGAAAAAAAAACACGAAAATAAACCCGATTTTTAGGAATGCTTTTGTTGTTTGTAAAGGTGTGTTTTAAACTTATTTAAATGTTTGTAAAGTTTATAAAAGTAATATCACATAAATTATTGTTACTTTACTTAGAATTTTATATTGAATCCTATATTATTTTTAGATAATGTATAAATAAGATATTGTAAAGGGGAAAGTTCTTCATCTACTTTCTGGATTTTTAAAATCTTTATTCTTTTTACTAAGGTTTACTTTTAATAACTAGGCTTTAAAAAAAACGCTCAATAATTGCAAAATTAAGTTTACCAAACCTTACCAAGGCTTTGAAACTATTTTTAAAGCTGCTAGGCATTTTACTTAAATTGGTAATTAGCATTATAATATTTCCCCACAATTGAGCGCTAAGCATTCCGGATTCCCTTCCAACTTCCCCATTTAACTGGTTATTTCAATGTACATTCAGTTAGCCCAATTAAATCAGTGTCTTAGGAGCTATAAGATGGCATTCCGCAAAGGGTATTTCGACTGCTGCCATTATGGCCGGATTCAGTTGATCCGGCTGTGTTTATGCCTGCTTATGTCGTTTGGCTTACTTACATTTGCCGCGGCTTTTGTGCTGCATAAATTTTCAGTGCCACGCCCCCGCCGCCGCACACCCTCCGGAGCAGCCCAGCGCCCAGTAACACCCCCAAAGCAGCTGCAACTCCACGCAGTGGTAGCTACGTGGCCCTTTTGTGCTAACTGCCAACTTTTATTTGCTGCCTTTTCACATAATGAGGCAATTTTGCAGTTTGTTCGGTGTTCTCTGCGAGTTTTCACTTGTTACTCTTGCGTTTAATAAGCCAAAGGCAAATGCAAAGGTAAAGGCAAGGGCAACAGGGGCAAGGAGCACAGGAGCACCTTCTAGTTTCGGTCTTAATTCAACATTTTGTATGCGCGCAGGATAAATCCCCGGCAGATCCCCGATATCGGTCGCATATGTAAATGGCTGCAGCAGCGCAGGTAATTATGCGCATAAATAACTCCGATTGTTGCAGCAGAGAAGGACTCCAAGTAATGCCCCAATATTGGTTAATGGACGGTGGGTAGGTGCTCGGGCGGGCTTTTCGGGGGCGGAAGGCCGGCCAAGGATGTCCAAGGATATCCAGGCGGATGTACCATCGGTTGGCGTGGCTCATGCATAAGCATAACCATTGCCCATTTCGATTCGATGCGGCATGCAACACCTGCGCGCTTACAACACTTCGGATTGCCATGCTTGCCCATGCCCCATGCATTTTAATTGTGCAATGCGACGCACAAAAAATATTTCGAAAAAAGAATGCAGTGAAATGCAATGCATACAGACAGAAAAATATTAAATATTAAAATAGCACATTTTTTAATATTATTTGTATTGAAGAGTTAAATATTTATTTTATTTATTAATTTTTAAGACATCTCTATATGAATCTTGGTTTATCAGTAGTTTTCAAAGTTGTAATTATTAAGTAAAATTTTTAAATATGCATTGAGAAAGTAGATAAGCTATGGTCGAATCACAGCTAAACTCTGAGGTACCCGATACTCAAAGATTTAAGCACTAATTTAAGAGACATATCTTCAAAATTATGAATTTGTATAAAAACTGAGATCTAACATTGCGTCACACTTATGTACATTTTTCTAGGAGAATGTTGAGCAATAATAGGCGGTGGCAACTCTTTGTTGTTGCAAAGGTTTAAAAGGACCCACAATTGAATTTTTTGATAGCATTTAATATTAAATTTAATTTAATTAAAATTTGGATAAAGTCAGGCTTAAAGTTTTAAAGACTTTCAAGTAAACATTTTTTAATAGCTAATTTATGAATATTTGCCTTACTATAGTTAGGGTTGATATAGATTTATTTATTTAGATTAATTACCAGAGTTTTAAAATCCAAAAATAGCAGTCAAAATGAGGCTTCAAAATTGTATGTCTTAAAAATGGGATGGCACATTTTAGACACATTTTTAGGGATTTTAAAACTCCTAGTAATTTTTGAAGCCAGTAGCATATGTAAAAATGTTGTAAATTATTTTTCTTTTATAGTTAAAGGGATTTGATATCTTTCACCGAAACTTTAATCCTGCAATTTAGATTTAAAATTGTTATTTAACCTTATTTTTTTGCAGTGCCAAAAGGCTGGCAATAGCATTCCAGCACATGTGTCAGAAATGGGGACCGGGGGACGCGAACCTTGTCCCGCAACCGGAGTTCTATGGGTTCACCAAGTTCCGCTGTCGGGGCAAAGTTTGCTCCATGATTAAAACGAAACCCCACCAAACTTGCCGCCACCGCCGCTGACAATTTTAATGCAAACAAAAACTTGGCTGGCTGACAGCGCAATAGCGAAGAATAAGGCCAAGTTATATTTTGCATGCAGCGTCGCCCTTAACCCGCCAACTTGCACCGCGTAACTTTCACCCAAAAAAAAAATATATAAAAAAAACCAAGAGAAGAAAACAACCGCTCTTTCCACACCATTAATGCAAATTGACGGGGGGATGCGGATGCAGGTTGCCGCTACAGGTGCCAGTTCCGGGTTGCCAGTTCCGAGGCCGGAGTTCCGGTCAGGTAGTTGTAGTTCGCAAAGTTTCGACAATTCACGCGGACGTTTGCGGCTTCTGTTGTTCCAGGATCCACGCCGAAAGCAATTGCATTTTGGTAATTGAACAAGTCAACGCTTAATTACAACTCACTACAGTAAAACACCATAACTGTCTGAGGGATTGAGTGGAATTTCTGCTGGCAATTTCCATTCAGCGAATGCGAAATAATTTCCATTTGAAATGCGCAAAAATGAGCAATTTCTTTACGGGCCAGCCGAGGGTTGTGAACCTTTTTTCCCGCCCCCTGCCGCGCTGATGTTGTTGTTTTTGTGCGTTTTAATTGACGGCTCATTTCGTCCTTGCGGCAGGCATTTCAGTGGCGTAGCAATGGGAACCCCCAGAGTGTCTTCTTTCCCTTAAGAGTTGAAAATTGGATGAACAATTTTTTTAAAGATATCTATGTGCTTGAAATCATTTTAAAATGTGTCTAAAAGAATGGAATGTTTATTATTTCTTAGTGTAAACATTTTCAGCATGCTTTTTGGCACCTTTAACGCGATTTGCACACTCCCTGAGAAGTTTTCAATATGTTTCATTGTTTTCCATGACGTTATTCCATTTTTAATCACTTTAAAACTTTTCTAAAAGACTGAATTATGCATTTTTAATATTAGCAATACTTTGTCATTTTCGTTATAGTTTCATTTTCGCTTTCAGAGACGCTTTAAATAAGCAAAATCAATTCCAATATTTTCCCATTTAATTGGACGTAAAATGCTATTGATATTCTTTCCGCAATCAATCTGTATATTCCGTTCTCATCAGAATATATGAATATTTTATTGATATAAGAAACAATTGCATGTGCACGACCACGTCCATGGGTGGCAGTGTCCCAATTCAGCAATTTATCGGGTTAAAGCGCGACATATCCAATCCCCGAAAATACAATGAAAATGGCTTAAAGCACTATGGCAGTCGACCGATTTTTGGGGGGCGGGGATGGTTAAAAACTGATCTATATGCTTGGTTATTGAGCAACTTTGGCTGTGGCGGCTGTCGATGCTCGATGCCTCAAAGCCTTCAGCGGAAAAATGTATGGGCAAAACCAAAACCAAACAGAGCGGCGGCAGTGGAAAAAAGGGGGCAGATAGCGGCAGTAGACACTTGATAGGTTTTTCCAAAGCCCCGACGTCCCCTCGGAGCCCACTCACTATTGGCCATAAATCAATTTTTCAAAAATGACACTGGGAAATGGAAAAAGTAAGCTCAAAGCTGGGCGAATATTGAAAGCGTCCGCTTGCCTCCACGAGATATAAACCGATACTCTCAGCCATGAATTCTCAAACGTACGAAACATGTGCATGCATGCATACATATCGGCAGGACATATATCTGCCATACATAATATATATATACATTCATATATATATATATATAATATGTATTAATAAAAAATGTATGTTTTGCCCTAGCATTTTTTGGGCATCCTAGGCAAGCACCGAGCCATCGTCGTCGCTCTTTATGTAATTTTTTTTCTGGCTTTGCAAATCTTTGCAGCTGGCGTTGAAAGTTTGTCATCATAAATTTAAATATTATTTTCGCAGCGAGCGGAGCAACAGGAGCTGGAGCTGAAGGCGCACCGGAAGCGTTTTCGATGCAAAACTTGCCAAAGGATTTTTGGAATCCTTAGTTCGGCAAATGGGGAAATGAGCACGTTAATAGGAGCAGGCGGCCTCCTCCTTTGGGTATTTCAAAACTCTGTGCAGCACACGCGGCGTATGCGCAATGCAGTTGCCGGCAATTCCAATTCAAAAATTTTGCAGAAAGAGCAGAAAAAGGCAACATCTGGATCTGGCCGCCGGAAGCCCATATTCCCCCAGCATGTGTGAACCGAATGTTGATGAGTGCCATATAGTGAATGCATATGAATGAATTACAGCCCTCAGTCCCCACGATTTTGCCTCGATTTTTCCACCCCCTTTGCCAGGTTTGCCTTTGCAATTTGAAAAGCGCCTGAATGAAGCGACCTGGCTTTGGCGGCATGAATTGCATGCAAAAGATTGTTTTGCATAGATGAGTGAAATCACCGGGCGCATTTATTGAAGTCCTGTGGAGCCCCTGCACCCCTGTATCCCTGCATCCCTATTGCCCTGCTGCCCTGTGTGCCTGATGACAGCGCACGGATTTGACATTGATTGGTCCCTATTCCGGGCTCCGAAGTCATCACAAGGGGCTAATGACAAGGGACAAGCTGTGAGCTCAATTATTCTAGTTTTTCTGGGCATTTGACTTTCATAATCCGATGCAATCGGGGTTTTGGGAGATCCGTTTGCTAAGGAGGAGGGGGATTGAAATGAAGAATATATAACTTGAGGCTTACAATTATTATTAAATGTTTATAAAGATAGGAAGAACTTGGATTACAAGGTTTAGATTTAGTATTAAGAATAATACTTTGGCAACACTCCAGATACTATAGAAAAGTTTTCCAGTTTAAGTTACTTCCCACATTAATAATGTATGTTCTTTAAGGCTATCCCAAACTTACTCTTATTATTTACAGCACAAATTTAGTGTTTGTGTAGCTATTCCAAAACTTACTCACATTATTTAGAGCACAAAATTCCTTAGCTGCAAATAGCTGCAAGGCATTCGATTTTAAATTAATCAAATTCCTCGGACATTGGCTAATATAGCCTGAAACTAATTATTAGCTTGGCTCTAATATGCATATGATTTTATGCCCACAGATTTCGGACTGATTGCTGATTACTGACATGTGTTGAGTGTGCGTGCGTTGAGTGTGCTGAGCACTCTCTGTTCTGATTTTATTTAATATTCACCGAAAATTATTCGAGCAAATTGGGAGCAACTGCCTCCGGGCGGCTGGAAGACTTCGGAAATCATGCGATACGTGAACTGAATGAAGGACCAAAAACCAAGGCTTAACGTAAGCCTTTAAGTGAAGTGACAAGGTCAGGTATTGGGTGGTCTTACACTGGGCAACGTAAAATATGTATGTATTATAACTATTATTAATAATTAATAGCAATAAAAATGGTGCAATTTTGTTGTAAAGTAAAAGTGCACATGCATTTTTTAATAGCTTATAAAATAATAAAGTCCATATAAAAAATTGTTCCTGATGTGTTCAGTTTATGGCTCAATTTAACTCTTTACCATCTACAATAAATATATAAGTTTGTAAATATATTCCCAATAAATGCATATAAAAATGTTTATGTTCAAACCACAATTTAAAAAATTTTACCTGAGGGAAGCGTAAAGTGTTCAGAGCTTCCTGATCTTTGAGATATTTATTAGCACAATTTGTTTTAATTAATTATATCAATTTTTACAATCAGATATATTATTATTTACTTACATTTTCTACAAATTTAAATGTTTATTTCAGTATTTATCTCCCAAAGAGTGACATTCATATCGCTTAGTGCCATGAATTGTAAGCCGCAGGAAAACTGATGGACAAATTGATCATTCTGTTGAGATTATGACGTTTGGAGGGGAAAGATAAAACTCATTTTCACCCAGGAAGCTCATTTGCATTCTGTGAATAAGTGACTGGGCCAGCAGGACAGGTCATGAATGCATTCGGACAGCGGCCTTTGGTCGGCCCAATTCGATGCCCAATCCAAGGCAACCTTAATGCTCGCCACTTAATTATTACATAGTCTTTATTAACATGGCTCACAGCTTTTGCTGTGGCCTCTCACTCTCGTTTAAAGCCATCAACGGAGCGTGCAGTCTCGCAGCTGGGAGTTTCGGGGAAGCAACTTCGGGGGCTCTGGGCCTTACTGCGAGGCCTGGTAATTGCAAATTGTTTCCATCGTCATTGCCGTCGACTTCGTCGCCGTTGTTTGTCAATTTGCGTACTTAAAAAATTCTTCTTTATGTAAACATACACAGCGACACAACTCTTCCTCGTCGGTGTAACGAGCCATATGTGTTGTGCACATAATAATTACGAAATTGGCACGAGTTCCCCCCTTCCTTCCCTGCAGCACCTTTCCTCTCTCAGAGACCGGCTTCGTCTTTCGCCCGAGTCGAGTGTGTCATCAAATTAGTTTTAATTATACATTATATTCATTTCGCACACATTTCGGTCCTTAGTCGAGGGGGGACAACGGTGCGTATGGGTGATATTTGCCATGGCAATCGATTTGTATGCCCGGCAGCACAACACTGCCTATTCTCAGTTGTTCTTGTTTAAACAATTACCCCGCTCATTGACTTTGGGCCCAGGCTTGGGCTTTAGGCCCTGGAGCAGCAGGTGGATGCGGTACACGTTTGGGTCGGTACCAGATATCTAATATGCATGGCACTCCGGGGAAACGAAAGTAGACGACGAGCGTCAAGTGTGTAGTTGGTGCACGGTGAAAAATGAGTCAACATGTTGGAAATTAAATGAGGTAATTGATAGATTTTGATTCAAATAAATTAATTCAATTCGAAATTTTGGAATGTGATGAAGGCCTAAGAAACAAAGGGGGCTCCTGAAATACTGATTCATTAAACGGTTGAAATTGTTTATAATTCTCAATAGGTTTAGTGGGAAACTGATGCAATTCATGCTCAATTTTGAATATGATATGATATGATACTGATGAGTAGGAATGACGGTAATTGCATTTGAAACATCTATTGCATAAGTTTGCTTCATGCCAATATGAACTTGTATTATAACATTATTATAGATTGACTGTCTTTTTTATACCCAGGGTATTATAATTTCGGAAAGTTCAAGAAATATTACGTATACGTAATGTGAAAACCGAATTTTTTGTATATGTATAAATGTAGACAATTCCTGTTAGTTTTACTTTCCAATTGTAAGCTGCAAGGGTATACAAGCTTCGGCGTGCCGAAGATAGCTTTCCTTCTTGTTTTCTTTTATCTATTCTGTTACATATGGTTGGTAAGTTATCCTACAGAGAAATCAATATTCATCTTGATATACATATGTTTGTAATCATCTAAATTTTAGTATTGCTTAAAAATATTTAAAATTTAAAAGCAAAAGGCGCACATTTCTATAGTGTATTCAGAACAATATAATTCCTCCTTTTAATTTCAATCTAAAAGTTTATACAGTTTATAGAGAGGTAATGTATATTATTATTTCCTCCATACATGTATTTATTAATTAACCACCCACCATTCGATTTCTCTAAGTGCTCGATTGTAACGACACCATCGAGACTCTGCGGCTGTTGCTTTGGTTTCGCTTAGAGTTTTTTCCTATTTGGGTTACTGGCGGTGTCGGCGGTTTCAGTTACAGCCACAGATTTGTCTCCGCATGCAAATTCCTTTCCATTTAATTTTTCGCCACCAAGACTCACCTTTGGCTTATCTTATCGGCGTTCAAATATGCCTGTTTGTGCCCGTGTCGGGTCGCAATTAAGTTGGAATTCTCGAGTGCTCGTTGTATTTTCGGGGCACTTGATGGCGACACTTCAGAACTTTGAATTTCACTTCCACCTGCTGCTTTACTGGCTCATTTTTTTCCGCACAAAACTACTTACTGCTACTTCACAGCGCGACCTTGAATTATGCGATCAGTTTAGTTGTTTTTAATTTTTTTTGCCATAACTTTCCGTCAAGAGAGTCGCGGTCGCGTCATGTTTGCTGTTATTATTAATAGCCAAAAGCGCCGAAGCAACTGACTGGCGGCTACGCATGAGACCCAGGCGGGCACCCAAGAACCCGCCTGGGTCTACGGCTCTACAAAGCTGCGATCGGAGCGTTAGAAAGCTCGCTCTTCTGCCACAACATCTGGCTGGGCTATTAGCTCTACTGGAATGGTGTTAAGAGCACAACAAAGAGCAGGAGAGTGACTCACACAGCTGATAGTGGGCTTTGTTTATGAGTGTCAATTGCGTGCAGTGTGTTCAGCCATTCACAGTCACCGCAAAAAGTACAGGCTCACGCACAGGAGCTACATGCACAGAGAGAAAGGGAAATTATTAAAAATTATATAAATGATATATTCGTTACTAATCATAGGTGTCTCTAAAATTACAATGATATAATTTTAATTTTCTTTTTTATTGTCTTAATATTTAAATTTCCAAAGAATAGTTTTAATTCAGAAATAAATGTAATTTTGTATATATGTACACTAACCATACAACATATAGACTACCCATTTCATACAACGAAAATGGAACCAAAAATTTCTTAGCGACAGGCCCCAGAGATGTTCGCGACAGGCCCCGAGGCTTCGTGTGCGCTCTTCGGGCTGTTAGCGGCAGGCCCCATAGCTTCGTGTGCGCTCGGATTTTTCGCTCTCTCATTCTTATGCTCGCACACTGATTTCGAGAGTTCAGTCGCAGAGTGGCGCATCCTGAGAAGGTTGATCTGCGCTTGAATTCTTCTTTATATGTATGCGTGTACATGCATTCACGTACACGGGTGCATGTGTGCGATCATTTGATTTCGGCCCAGCAAGAATATTTTGTCTTTTGCTACTTTTCATACTAGGTGCCCTAACAATATGGGCATATTCACTTTTGGGTTAATGATAATAATAAGAATGTTATATGTTATAATATATTTCTTAATGTTTCGTCATACATTTCATATTTGTTTACAAATTCAAATCAGTGGCAGCAGTGAAATGATTTGCAGTTATGTATGTATTCGAATGAATAAAAATCCATATACTGAGATAGGAACAGGGCATATTGCAGTCGGTGGCACTTAAAACACCGACTGCTCTTATGGGGTAGAGAAATCAAATCAGCTGTTATTGTTGTTCTGCGAGCGAATGGTGCCTGCATACCCTACCGACGATTGCTTTTTAGGGGAGCGGGCAGAAACAAAAACAGATGTTTGGCTTTGTTTTGTTTACATTTTTTAGGACACTTGTTATGAATTTGGTTTATTGTTGTTATTTATTTTATTTCTAGTTGTATATATTTTCATGTATGTTTGTTTTTGAATATTATTTATATTTTCTTTATTTAAATGTCGCCGCTCGAATTAGTTACCGTTAAATATACATACATACATATACACCTGTGTTAAATAGTAGTTTTTAAACTTTTTCAAAACTTAAAAGTAATTTATTTAGATAAAATTTCTAAAATACTTTTTACAAAAAAAAAAATACTTTACAAAAATATAAACGACATTTAAATAAAGAAAATATAAATAATATTCAAAAACAAACATACATGAAAATATATACAACTAGAAATAAAATAAATAACAACAATAAACCAAATTCATAACAAGTGTCCTAAAAAATGTAAACAAAACAAAGCCAAACATCTGTTTTTGTTTCTGCCCGCTCCCCTAAAAAGCAATCGTCGGTAGGGTATGCAGGCACCATTCGCTCGCAGAACAACAATAACAGCTGATTTGATTTCTCTACCCCATAAGAGCAGTCGGTGTTTTAAGTGCCACCGACTGCAATATGCCCTGTTCCTATCTCAGTATATGGATTTTTATTCATTCGAATACATACATAACTGCAAATCATTTCACTGCTGCCACTGATTTGAATTTGTAAACAAATATGAAATGTATGACGAAACATTAAGAAATATATTATAACATATAACATTCTTATTATTATCATTAACCCAAAAGTGAATATGCCCATATTGTTAGGGCACCTAGTATGAAAAGTAGCAAAAGACAAAATATTCTTGCTGGGCCGAAATCAAATGATCGCACACATGCACCCGTGTACGTGAATGCATGTACACGCATACATATAAAGAAGAATTCAAGCGCAGATCAACCTTCTCAGGATGCGCCACTCTGCGACTGAACTCTCGAAATCAGTGTGCGAGCATAAGAATGAGAGAGCGAAAAATCCGAGCGCACACGAAGCTATGGGGCCTGCCGCTAACAGCCCGAAGAGCGCACACGAAGCCTCGGGGCCTGTCGCGAACATCTCTGGGGCCTGTCGCTAAGAAATTTTTGGTTCCATTTTCGTTGTATGAAATGGGTAGTCTATATGTTGTATGGTTAGTGATATGTATAAGCTCTTTAAAATGTACAGCTGTTTCTTATTAACATAATTGGCTTTATTTTGGGATATTTTTTAAACGTGTCCTAAAAAGTCTATTGAATTATATTAAATAGTCAAAAAATCTTTATCATCAAATTCCCGGTAACCAAAACTTTGAGCCTTACAAATAAAGATGCATGTCCTTTTAACGCTTCTTCTTTAAAATACTTATTCTATTTTCCTTCAAACGTTGTCATCAAAAATATAAAAATAGAACAGAAAAATAGTTCCTGACCCACAACTAGATTTTTAATATAATTTCTATGTTTATGAACTTATTAATAATCTCCCCTCAAGCCTCAAAAATCTTGTATGACTATATGACTAGACAAACAATGAATGAGAAGTTTTTTTCCCGTTGTTCTATAGAAATGTAGGACAATTAAAGTCAATCTTTTCAATCCACTTGCCACCTCTGCCCCGCATTCCTAACCAGTTCTCCTTGTGTACGAATACCGGAGTGTACATATGTAGGGCTATTAAAAAGCACTTTCTTATCAATGCAGGAAAAAGGCAAACCAAACGGAGTTCCATGCAGGCGAAAGGTGCAAAGGAAGCCGAACAATGACGGGAAAACGTTGGCAACCAACGAAGGACACCCAGCCATCTCCCAAGCTTAAGGGTGGGTGGAGGTGGGCCCACCCGCCGAATGGCTTGGCTGGGCGTCAAGTGTCATAAAAAAATAGGAACAACACTTGCAAGCCAAAAACTAAAGTGCACGAGCTGCCCGGCCATGTGGTCCTTCACACACCGCCCACTTTCAGACCATTCTCATCCTGCTCCCTGCCACCCCCAGAAGCATCCCCCCTTTCGCAGTCACCGTTCACCACACTCTCCTATTACTACTAGATCCATTTTCGCTCATCTTTCAAAGGCGCCGTGTTGCGTTTGTATTTGCGGTGCCTTTCTGCACAGAGGAAAAACCCATAACAATATCAGTTTTCCCTCCAAGTTTTTCACTAGCAGAAAAATAGTGAAGACGACTGGAACTTATTTAATTTGGTTTTTTGCGGAATGTGACTTCTTACAATTTAGTTTGTTAAAAGTTTGCTAAGGGATTTTTGTGTTGCCACAAGTTTTATAATTATTGTGTTGAAAACTCATTTTTTATAGCTAAAAAATAGTTGAAAGCTATTGATTTTAAGATTTTTAAGTTAAAAAATAAATCATTTTTGGCTACCTTTTGGATAAATTTTAATTGATATATTATATATTATATGTATAATATATATTATATGTATAAAAATATAATATTTAAAGTTATATAAAAAATATTCTAGATTACAAGTTAAAGTTTGTCTCCAAAACTATCCACTTTCTTGGTATTTTTTTTATTAAATAACACGATAACTTAAAAACAATTAAAATGAACAAATTTGGCTCACAACCTTTAGATTTATTCGAAAAAAACATACATATTTCTAATACATAAAAAACTTTAACTTTATAATATATTGATTAGAATTTAATATTATTTTTCGAGTGCATTAAAACGGACATATGGGCATCTCTCCTGCAAAGAAATACAAAAGAAAACATTTACAAAACTTCCATTTCCGCTCTTTATGTGGACACCGTTCGCCGGCGAAGAAAAAGAAGAAGAAGGAGCGGGGAAATTGAAAAAAGATAGTTTCACATAAACCCTTAGGCATTGCGCCCCTGCCACCGCCCCCGCCCATATTCACCTCTGCTACCTCCCGGCTCGCAAAAGAGCAACTAACGGGACACCCGATGGCTGTACAAACACAAACACAGCGACAGGCAACATTCCGCCATTCTCATCTCTCTCGCTCTCTTATAGTTATCCCCCATCTTTTTTCAGGAGGGGCGACGGAAGTGAGCATTGTTAAAGTTTTGCAGGTAAATCAAATGATAAAATGAAGATGTAGTCGAAAGTCCACTACTAACGGTAAGGTAGCAACGGTAGCAGCTAAAACAACAACAAATGATAGCAACAGTTTTGGGACAATAAAACTCGGGGCGAGCTTTTCACCACGACAGCGACGCCTGCGCTCGATTTCTCACTCAACTTTCGAGTGATTTTTTGTGTTTACCTTTTTCGTTGTCTGCAAGGTTAAATGTTGTTATCGTTCAAAAAAATGCTACTACCTACTTTTCGGCCTTGCCTTTCACTTATCGCTACATTTTAGCCTGCTTTTGGGCTGAGCTTAACCCATCGATGGTCATCGGCAGCTGTTATAGCCCAGGTTTCACTCTAGTGAGTAATTCTTTGGAGGCGCTTATCACCTAATGGACTTTTAATTGTGCGAATACGGCTACGAGTATGTAGAAGGGTGACGTTAGGCTCACACACTTGACATTTTATTTATACGCCGTCTTAGACAAAGACCCCGCGGCTCAAGCCATAAATTTTCCTATCGCCGGCCCGCGATCAAAATAGCTGTCAAATAGGCGGTAATTAATTTATTGAAATGACAAAAATTTCGCACCACTTCTGTCCGTTTTTTCGGTGTGTAATTACCAATTAGTAACAGTTTGTGAATTGTGGCAGTCAACAGATGGTGGCGTGGAAAAAGTGAAGCGCTTATTATATTTTCACAACCAATTCAACTCTGACGTAGGGCCATCGGAAAAGTCCTGATCATTCGCTTTCGCAGACCGTTATCAGTTACCTCACACCCTCTTACCAGAAAAAAAGGCAGAGAAAAATGGAAACACACCCATATGCTTTGGCTGCGTTTAATCATTATTTGGCGCAATTATTTGTCATAAATTTTCAAGTATAAACCCGCAATCAAAATTATTCGACATGTAGACGTTGGTAAAAATTATGACCAACCATTTGAGCGTTGAGGAGAAACTCTGCGATTGTCGCACAGTTCTTAACCGATTGTCGCCTCCCATTTCAATGCAAATCAATCAATTAGAGCGTCGGAGACCGTTAATTTGCATTGCGTGAATTGCTGGATAAATATTGGCCTTTGCAGCCAGTGCTCTGTTTATTTTTAGATAAAAAATCAAACGCAATGTTATATTAATAGATAAGGCGACTATCCAGTCCCGTGGGGTCACAATGGGTTCCTGTGAAGGGTTAAGCGTATATTCAGCCAGAAAGAGAGAGTTTCGAAAGCAGGGATGTTGGAAGATGGTGAGAGGAATAGAGAGAAAGAGAGAGAGAGAAAAAGAAAAAGAGGGTGATCACCGTTTAGGGTGGCCTTGTACAGTGGGAGAAATCTGCTGTGTGCTACAGATTTAATAAAAGCATTTTAAATAAGTTATCTTGCTACAAGTTATAATTAAAACAAATAAAGATAATCCTTATTTATTATTTAAAGGATAGATACCACACCGCGTATACTTAATTTTTATCAAGTATACGCCATGTGTTAAAAAATAATTCGACTTGCTCAGCTTGAGTTCCGTAAAGAAAAAACTGTTTAATCATAATCAAATGAGTTCTAGACACTACTTTAAATACGCTTCCAGGCTGGACTTAAATCGTTCTTTCAGCAAAGTTCCCTGCATTGCCGCCACTCCCACTGTGCGGGAGAGAGAGAGCGATCCGCTCCGTTCGCCAGCTGTTAACCCTTTCATGCCCACTGTTGCCTATAGGCAACATTGACTTTAAATTTAAATTTCGGTTACGATTCAAAATTTTTGTGAACTTTTTTTTTATGGAGGATTCCCCTTTATTAATGTTCTTTCATTTTTGGTAATTTTTGCGAATGCAGCTGCAGCGTGTGCTCAGTTATCACTAATTATTCGAAGCGACCACAGCTGCCAAAAATTTTTTTTAAAATTTTGCCAAAAAGTGTCCGTGAAAAAAGTGCGATTAACTAAAATTAGTAACAAATATTAAAAAAATAAGTACGTACACATCTTTAAAATAGGTAAGACTGTGATAAAAGTATAAAGTTGGGCTTGAAAATTGTTTTGTAAAGAGTGTGGATGGACAAATGTTGCCTATAGGCAACATTGCAGTAAGGACATACCAAAGAACTTAGAGTATCGAAAATCAAAATGAACGCTAATTGGGGCTCCTATTAATCATTTATGGCGTTAAATATTTTCTATGTGTTCCCAGTTTACTTGGGCATGAAAGGGTTAAGCGCCCGCTCTCAGTCGTCGCGGCGGCATTTGCGTTTGCGTTTTTCGATCGCTCCGGTTAAAAACGTGCTGCGACAGGAACTGTAAATCATTACGCTTTGAAACGTGCTGCTGTTCGCACAGAAAAACACAAAAAATACGGCACAGAAGGCACCGACTGTCCGCCAAGTTCAAGTTTGCACGCGTACGCGAATAGTCCAAGACGAAAGTCGTAAAAGCGTGAAGAGTAAAAATAATACAAAAGTAAAAATCCAACAAAAATATACACAAAGGTTCTTTTCACCGCAGCAGCAGTGACGTTGTTGTTGCTCTTTCCTGCCAATTTTTCGCGTTTCGCTGTGTTTCTCTGTCGTCTGTTGTTTTTATCGACGCGTTCGTCTTCGTGTGCGTGTGCGTGTGAGTCGCGCAATCTCCCCTTCAGCCCCCCACAATTGTTTGTTTGTTGTCACCACCGCGAATATTACGAAATGCGAAGAAATTAACCAAAGGGAACTTGCACCCTGCGAGATCAATAAAAAAAAATAAAATAAAAATCCCTTTATGCTAATCAATGAGCTGTCGCTGAGGCACAGTGGAAAATTTTCGAACTTCGCCAAGTGGCGACGTCATTAGTGGCTGCTACTCGTATTGTTGTTGTTGGCGCCCGTGGCCGAGTAAAAGGTAACGAAAAAGTAATAAGTAAAAGACCACTTGAAGTACGTGTCAATTATAAAATTCATTTCTGTCTGCCTGCGTTCTGTTGTTGCGGCTGCTGCTACTGTCTGCGGCTATTTTCGGGGCGGAAAGATCTTTAAACTGTGAATATTTTCACTTTTTGTCGCATATCGTTACACAGAAAATAAATATTGTCACCTCAAGGGGACACTTGAAATGTCTCCTACAATTCCAGGGAAATCAGTATATTTTATTTTAAGCGTCGGTTAATTCTATTAAATTTGAAATAAATCTATAACTTTAAAGAAATGGAAATTTAAGTCGAAATTGTATCTAAAATAATATAAATTTACTGCCTAAAATTGATATTTGAATAATTTTATTTTTTAATAAGTGAAAAACTGTGAGAAATTATGAATAAAGTATTGAAATGTCTTTACAATTCCAGGGAAATCAGTATATTTTATTTTAAGCGTCGGTTAATTCTATTAAATTTGAAATAAATCTATAACTTTAAAGAAATCGAAACTTAAGTCGAAATTATATGTAAAATAATATAAATTTACGGTCTAAAATTGATATTTGAATAATTTTATTTTTTAATAAGTGAAAAACTGTGAGAAATTATGGATAAAGTATTTATTTTAAATCTTTAAACTTAAATGGAAAGTTACCCCAGATTTTAATTATATTTTCGCCATAGACAACCAAATCGGTTATAACTCGAAGGTAAAATACATGTCAGAAAAGTATATAATCTCCTTAATTTATTTTTGAAACATTTATTGTATAGTTTTTTATCTGAAAACCATAATAAAATACTAATAAAAGTCAGTAAATTTGACTTTAGCCCTGCTAGTAAACTTGTTCCAAAAAAAGTCATAACTTTAAGCTAGTGACTAATTTATATCCGTATTAACCAGAATTTATGCCCCAAAAAATAAATCACTACTAATTTATATATAACAAAAAATATTTATCATATTATAATTAAATTTCTTTCCGTGCAAGAATAAACATTTTACTGGGCTTTTTCGCAGTTGGAAAAGTGTCAAAGAAAATGCCGAAAATTTACTCGCAGACCAAACAATTACGGAACTAAATATTGTTAAATACTAGGCGAGTTTTTGTTGCTGCTGCCCCTGCTTGTTGGCTAAGAACTTTTTGGCCTCGATTTTCAATTACTCTCGGACAACTTATTAAGCAAGTGAAGGAGATAAATCAATTCAAGTCCGAGTAACTGCAGCATGTGACTTGGGAAGCGGGAACTGGCAGTTCTTGGAGCTTCTGAAACTCTGGAAACTGGTTCTATTTTGGATCTTGGGCCAGGGGCAGTAGAGGTTTTATGTTTTTTTATATATATAAATTTTTTTTTGTATTTTTGTTGTTTTTGATGTTTTATTATTTTTATTTTTTGCTTTTGTTTTTGTTGTTTGTTCGACAAGCAGAGCTAACACAGTTTCAGTTGTACCCGGCACGTCGTGCCACGTTCTCCATGCTCCTACTCTCCCCTCAGCCTTTCTCCAGCTCCTCGTGCCGCCGCCCTCTCTTTCGGCATCGCCTTGTGCTCTCTCTTTCTCCACCTCCAATTCGTACTGTGTGTTTGTGTTTCTCTTTCATTCCCCGCGGCGCTTTATGCTAAGTTTGTCTGCTTTTTATGCAAATTTTTAGAAACAACAACAAAAACTGTACTTTGGGGGAATTTTAGCTATCAGCGTGCTGAGTGTGTGCTCCAAGTCCCCTCAGCTTGGGACTCCAATGTGCACCCCTTCAGTATTCACACCCCTTTTAGTCCCCAACCCCTTTCGGTTTGGCGCAGCACGTGAATGGCTAGTTGCACTTTCTCACACAGCACTGGGAGAAATAGTGCAAAGCGAGTGCACATATAAATTGTAGTTAACATTTGATGCCAATATATAACATAGCAGTGTAAATAATTAAAATATTATAAATTTAATTAAGTATTTCACGACTTATATAATTAAAAACCAAGTTAAAGTGTAAATATATACGAATTATGTATGATGTAACAGGTATTATTATTTAAAACTTATTAACCCTGAGCTGTTCCTGAACCTCGAGTTCCAAAAATGTAATGTCCAAAGAGTTAAGTAACCATAAATAAAGTCACATTTTGTCAAATTGGCGAGGAAATGGGTTAAAAATAAAGGCCAAAACCGGAACAGGCTTGATATAACCTGTGTTAATAAGCCGGCGGTATGCTCAGACGTTTGATATTCGAAGTGTCACGTTGATAAGCCACAAATAGAAGCTATCTTGATAGCCTGAAGTTGATAGGGACCCATTGATTGGAACATTTTTATTCTCGGTGTCGCAAATATTTGGACATGGGTGGGTGCCAGCAGCGGCATCTCTTCTCCCTTTCGGCTCCCCCAGGGCTCCAGCTGCTGGTGAGTAATGGCTCAATAATTTGGCTTTCCCCCCGCGGTACACCCCCGTTTGCTTGCCACAACCATGCTGCAGTCGCGACCCGCACACGATAAACACACAATGTTAACTAGAATTTGTTTATCTCGACTCTGGTGGTTCCTTTTTTGTTGTTTTTCTTTTTGCTGCTTCTCGCATTTTGTTTTGTTCTTATTGTTCTTGTCGGATATTTAACCAAAATGTATCATGACGCTTAAAGTTGCTTTTTATTGTTATTGCCGCTTCTCCTGCCGTCGCTGTAATTGTTGCTCTGCACTTTTGTTTACACAACTTGCGGTACTGCTGCTGCTGAGTCTCTGTATTTTGAGAGTAGTATTTATTGTTCCTGGGATTCATGGAATTTTTCTGTGGCCGGTCAATCGAAGTGTTCAGTAACACCAGGCGAGAAGTCGTAAAATAGGAACAGGAAGAGGATCGGGGGCAAAGTCAGTGGCCTAGTCGAAAGGGTGTAATATGATCTGTTTTCTGAAATATATACAAGTTTCAAAGTCCTGCTAAAGAACATTTACAAGATTTTCAGTGTACTTAAACACGATAATACGATCCAAAGCAAATCTAAGTAATACGATACAATAACAAACAAATATTTACTTGAAAACGTTGTGGAAATATGTCTGGGTCTTTGAACTTTCGGTTTGGGTATTAGCTTTTCTTTAATGGTTGTTTACAATTTTTCTACTTAACTCTAAGCACAATAGAGAAATGTATAAAACAGTATTTCATAGCTCTATAAATTTATTTTACTTTGTACTTTAAATCAGATTAACACCGTACTTTCGAATATTTTTCTGTGCCTAGTTCTATTCTTAAATATCGACTATAGTATTTAATGAACTATAATTTAGTTACTCATTGAAGAAACTATTGTATAATATTTAGAAAACACTTTTAACTTATTCATAAGATAAAACGTCCCATTTCGCCAAGTCTAGGGATTTGCTATGAATCATTAAAATAAATTTACCCCCAACTGCTGGAAATAATTAATCATCAAAAGTGCATCATTTTGCGATACGATAAAGTTCCCCTCTTGCAACACCCATGTCTGATATGGATATAGGCATGTTGATTGACGAAAACAAAAGAAAATAAACTTCTACTCAGTTCCCCTTATGGCTAAAAAGTGCCCCTTTGGGGATTTCTGATGAAACCGTATACACACACTTTAGGGGAAAGCAATTTATATTTTTAAAACAGTTGACAAATCTTGTGGGCGGCTTATCGAGAAAGGGAAATAGAACCGATCATCGTAGTTGATAAGAGGTTACACGTGCCGTTAGTCAGTCCCCGAAACGTTTGCCGATCTGCCTGTCAGTTGGTCCGTTTGTCAGTCAATCAGTTTGTCAGTCGGTTAGTCATTAGTACGACCAGAGCCGCAGTAGCCTAATTAGAGTTCGGTCTGCTGTTTGCAGTTGGAATTGGTTTTCCGATTTTCAGGTTTTCCGTTTGTCTCTCGGTTTGTTTTGTTTTCTGTGGGCAGTGGAGCGTTGCCAAATGGTCTCATTCCAATTCGAATATCGTGTACGCTGGCTCGTTTCGAATGCAATTGATTTGAAGTGCTTTGAACCTTTGGACAGCCGAACGCTGTCGATCATAAATCCTTCATGGCCCCACAAAAATTTGTCACTCAAGTGGAAAGCGGTGGAAGTACACTGCTGACCGAAAATATATAGCAAGCTAGGGGGGGAAATATTCAAAGTACCTGTACGTGCAGTCACGGTGATTTAACAATTTAACACAACTATTGCCAGCTTAAAGTATTTTCTGCTGTAGAAAATAAAACAGTAAACAGATTTTTCTAAATCCAGATGTATTTAAAGCGTTTGTAAACACAGGAATACGTTTCAAAGAATATTATTCTGCAAAATTATAACGAAAATTAAATTGAACCAATATAAATACCTAATGAAGCATTTAAAGTGTTAAACCTTCTATTGCAAGTTCAATGCAATGTTCGCAGCTCTTGTTTAAAATAACTCACATAATAATACAATAAAAGAATGCTTTAAGCACTGGCAATTAATTAATGCTAATTGAGTCTTTTTTGTTGTTTTAATTTAATATTCTAATTGTGTCAATGCAATGGCCTGTTATTCACTCTGAAAACGTGAGAGATAACCGCAATTATTCGCTCGTTTAGCTACTTTAAGTGCCAACACTTGGTAATTTGATAATTTTAAACAGAGAACTGTAATTTACACTATTTCCATTGTCCGATTACTAACCTATTCCAATAAGTGAATCTTGTTCTCGTGAGTGCACTTAAACTCAAGTTGATGGGTATTTCAGAGTCTTAACTATAGGGTTTAGTGAGCAGCTTAACGATTCTGTCTGGAATCAATGGAAAAAACAAATATTTATGAGCCGTCATGATTTATGGCGGCACTCAAACAATGCGTTTCCAATTATCAAATATTTTAATAGGCTCATATATTGCAAATATATGGACACACTTCTATATAATTACTGTCGTCGATGTCGCCGTCGTCAGCGACATTTCAACTGGTAACGCGGTGTGTGTATATCTCGAGTGCTGTTTAAACTGACATTTTAATGTTCGAGTGGTTTCGCTACCGTTTGCTGCTCCTGGCCTATGATAAGGGGAACCTCTTTCCGGGCGGAGAAAGAGCTGCTCCGAGTGAGTGAGTGAAGTGGCTTCAAGTTCAATGTCAGCTGCAGTTGCAGACCCGATCCCAAATCCAATTCCAGTTGCAGCTGCCTTTTGCAGTGTGTGCTTTGTGTGTTGACTGTGTTGCAATTTGGTCGACCGAAAAAACCGGTTTCCAACTTGTTCGCCACTCGGCGGCAGCACGTGAATGTAAATTGTGTGGCAATTTCAGCAGAAGTTTTGAAGAATTTAGAAACACTTGGTGGAATGGTCACACAAACTTGTATGTTTTTAATGTAAATAAAAATACTAAAAAGAAACTAGGTGAATTTATGAAAAATTCGAAGAATAAGCCACCAACATTTTCCAGAATTTTAAAGTTAAAAAAAAAATATTAACAAGAAATCGAGGAATTATAGGAACGATTTTATTTTATGAGAAATGAGTTTATGAAAAATCCTTGAGAAATTAGTTTAAATTGGCTTTCGTTAAAATATACTTGTTAAAGTCATTATTAAGCTGTGAATATACAAACAAAAATTGTAAACAATGAGTTCTCCTTGTCTGAAAAGACTTGAAAGTTTAGAAAAGCTCAGGATATAGAAAGGAAACCAGCAGGAAATAAATTACTTTAATTATAAGGCATTTTATTTACATATTAACTAAAACATTTTTGATGATATATAATGATTTGTAAGGTGTTTTATAAGTCAGCTTCCTCGACTTAGTGCAGTCACAGCAGCTGACTGACCTAAACCGGTCGGATCTGGAAAAATTTCTTTAATAAGGATACGTTGCACGAGACTTTGAAAGCCGGAGTACATTCAAATGCTGATAAAACTCCAGGTTTCAAGTTCCCTGACTATTGCATAAGCGATTCGGGCTATTTAAAGCCCTGTAGCCCGTTCCGTCATCCATCAATGGGCAGGCGGCTAATTGACATGCCTGAAATCAATTTCGGAACTCGACACGTAATAGACAATTTGATAATTTATGAAGCAGACGCCGACGCTGCCGCCCTGCGAATCCCATACATTACTGTCAATTGTTTTAATAAATTGAAAGCGGAATCTGTATCGGAATCGGAATCAGAATCGAAATGAATGGCCAGCACGGGGACTAGCTGATAAAGCCACCAAGTAGGTGTAGGCGGTACTTTTCTGATACCCGCAAACGTTTATCGCGGCCAAAATGTATAAGCAAACATATATATTAATATACAAACAATAATTTAAATCAAAATTAAGTCAGACCGCCGTACGATCGATCGTTTGGCGTCATTTTGCCAGCGCACGCTAATGAACCCATAAAATTGATCACCACGTTAATTTTTCCCTGGCCCCTTCCCGTCTCCGCCTCCCTCGGGTATTTTTGAGGTTTTAAATTGTAACGCCTTTGGGTTTTATGGGAACCTGCGAGCACCGCTCAGTGTTTTGTTTGCCTTTAACTGTCTCGTCTTGTGTTTATAAGTTTTAAGTTGCCTCTAATTTTGATAACATGCAACGCCGCCCTGCCATCTCTCCGTCGTCTGTTTCCCTTGTGGGTGCCATAAAATGTGTAAATTTATTTGTTTTCCCCGGCTACGTGCACTTTATCATATCGAATTTGGCCAACACGTCACGCGATCCACGATCGATCGCAGCGGAGTGGGGAAAAATCAGCTGAGTTGAGATACGAAATACGAAAATAGCCACAGATTCGAATGAGTTTTCAGGGCTAAAATGGCTAGGCTCAGTTTATTTAAATCATATAATAATATAGGTGATAAACCTAGAAGATTATATGGTGGAAATATAACTTGATCTACAATCTGCTTCGTACTTTTTAACAATTTTAATATTCCACTAAATATTTGTAAGGAACACAAATAAGTTTAGTTTTAAAGCATAGACTTCTGTCTTTCATCTTTTACCAAGCTGAATTAATTAAGAGAAAAATACTCTGTGCCTTTCTATAAATAAATATTTTGGCAAAGGAGTTAAGTCAACAGCATTAACTAAAGTAATTCTTTGAGTAAACAGCGGTAACAACTCAATAAAGTTACTTGTGTTATCTAAATATATTTATATAATAAAGCAACCAATTTAGGGATTTACAAACGAATTCTTGGAGGCGAAACAATGATGGGCTTTGGGGGGTGCAAATATTTATTCAACAACCTTGAAAGTGCTTCTTCCGCGTGCCTGCCTGCCTGCCTGTCTGTCTATATATCTGTGTTCAGCCATTGATCAACGTTGAAAATCCTTTTATTAGTTAATAGCGTTTACCGTAACATGCCACCCCCGCCGAAAGGCAATATCAAGGTTGCCAAAAGCCAAAAGTTTTGTTTGCTCAGCAACTTAACTTTAATCCACGGTCAGACGGAGGAGACACATCAATTTTTTATCGAAGAACATATGGCAAACAAGACGGAATATCCAAGGCACATGGCAAACTGGAAACCCTCGAAGCCACCTTCCTCTCCCCCGCCAAGAAATTCGTAGCCAAAGTCAAGTCACATTTTCTTACATAATCAACGCGGCCAAGTGAAAATTTGTGGCTATAGAGAAAACAGAACGAGAAAGGAAATGCAGCTTTTTTCCAAGAGAAGTTTTTATACACTTTCGAAGTGTTTTGATGACAAATAAATTATATACTTGTATTTAGATTATATTTATATATACATGAAGAAATACATATTTTTTTTAATACAAAACCTACTTTGAGGTATAACAGGGATAAGGCAATTTTTTTAGAATAATTTTCATATAAACCATAGTTTACTTAATGTTAAATTATACCATTTATAACCAAACAATTCTATTTGATATAAATTTGTTATCTACAAACTGTTCAAGTTTTTTTCGTTCGATTTCTTCGACTTATAAAATATTTTTCTATTACAAGATCTAAATCTTTCCCAAAATCCCATTACTTTCTAGCAAAGGGTATCGAAAAGCTAGTGAAGAGGCTAAGTTAAGGCGCTGCGTCTAAGCACGAGACTCATGTTGGATTGTCTACGCGATATACGATACGATACGATACGATGCGAGACGAGGCGCTGCTCGTGGACTCGTGGATACTTCGGGTGGCCGGCTCTACCCACTTTCGAAGAAAGAAGCTAGAAGCTCGCATAAATCAGCGCATTCGCAGCCGCAACAGGTTCACACGGCATTCGTTCGCCACGGAGCAAGCCTCGTCGGTGTCCTGCATATCGCGTATCCGCCGCGTTCACCCATATCCGTATCCGGTCCTCGAGTACCTTCGGTTCGCGATATCGCCGACGTGTAAACGGCCAGTGGCCTTGGCCAGTGTCGATGCCTAATTGAATTTGTGCAAGTTTCGTTGCCGCTGTCGTTCGCCTTTGTCCTGCCACCCAGTCTGGCCTGGTCTGTCTTGGCCTGGTGTTTCTACCCCCGAAAAGGTGCTTACTGAATTATTAAGGACCTGCGGACACGAACCATTTAACAGTGAACTCCCGGCCATTGTCCTTGTTTGTGCTCGGGTCCCGCTTGATTGCCGTTTAGGTTCAACGCTTTGCCACGCCCCAAATCGAAGGGGCAGTTACATATAACCACAAATATAGGGGTAGCGCGCCTATAATTAACATAAATTTCAGTTTTATTTCCCGTCAGCTGTCGCGCTATGAACAAAATTATAAAGCGATTGAAAATATCAGCGGTTGTGCACTGGGACAAACCATTGAAATATTTTATTTGAAATATTTTTAACTTTCTTAAGAAATAACTAGGTTGCTTTCTGAAACAATAAAACGAGTGAAATTTTATGTAAGGTCTTTGATAGATAGATTTTAGGTAAAATAAAAAAAAAAAATTTTCTTTGAATAATTTGTAAGCTCTACCTTACAACATTAAAGATTAACATTTTTCTTTTTAATTTATCAGTCGTATGAAAAACCTAAGAATGTCATTCTGAAATGCCCGATTTTTGATCTCTAGGTACCCGAATTTTTCCCTAGCAATTGGAAATTTATCAATCAAAGGCAGGCAATGTTTAGAGGTTAATTTTTCCAGTGAACCGATGACAGTGTTCTAACCGAAATGGAGATGCAGATCGTTAAGTGAGCGATCCCAGAGCCAAAGAGTGCCGCCTCACTCGCCTATATAATATTCACATTCTTAAAGGCATTCGACGCCTTTCCTCCCAATAATAATTGAGTGCTCAAATAACGCAAATTGATCACGAGCCGTCAACGAAAGTCGCGTGCTTCATCGGCTCCCCTCCTCACCCCTATTGAGCCCCCTCTAGGCATTCCCATTCAACGCCTTCCTTGCTATGCGTGTGGCTGCCATTTGACTTTAATTGAGTCGCGTCGAATGGTTTTTATTGCGCTCGGTACTTACTTCTATATATTATTGTGCGGCATCGCTTTCAATTGGCCTCCTTAAGCAGGGAGACAAAAACAAGACGAAAAAAAACAAGCAGCAACAGTCGAAATTGTTTATTAATGAAATTGCGTTCCAAGCACCCGGTTGTGTTTTTGTTTTTCTCAATTTTCTTTATCTGTATCTGTAGCTGTTTCTTCTGTTTCTCAAATTGCAGGGCGTTGAATTCGCTGCCCCGAATGCCGAGATTCTTGGAGCATCCACAGTGGCCGCAGCAAATCACCAAGCACACGCCGAGCACCTCGGTGCCCCTGCATTGTCTGATCATCAAATAGGCACCTAAAACACCCTCGAAAGTCTTCTGATTGGATTAAAACTAAACCAAGTAAAGGAGAGCGAAGCCAACACTCAAGATGAGCTTCAGTTCGGCCAGCGGAAGGGAGAACAATGTCCGCAAATTATCCTTTCTGGGCTTCAATACAAAAAAGAAGGTGAGTATATAATTATAGAAAATAAAAGTATATATAAGTTCCGGAAATTATTATTTGAATAGGACAAGAAAACAATGATATTCTTTTATTACAAACCAAAAACTGAAACCTATCGAAAGGTTTTAGGTATTGTAGTATAATTTTTCTCTTATTTCTTAAATTATGATTACTTGTCCCATCACTTACCATATACTACGGATAGATTAGCTATAAATAAACTCAACTAATGTATTGAGTTTTGGCTGGGAAATTAATTAGGCAAGTGGAGGGGAATGAGCTCATGCCGGCCACTGATGGTAACGATACAACTTTTACTCACTCAAGGTTCTCCAGATATATTAGTGTAATGCAAACACAAAAAATTACAATAAGTATCCCAAAAAAATTAATTTATTTTTTGTGCCGTTGTCGGCGGTAGTTTTCCATTAAATAAATCACACTTTAAAGGTATTCATTTTGTTGTGAGTTTTTTGCCAATTTCTGAATAATTCATTCGCAAGCCGCAAGTAATGTCAAGTAATTGTTATTGATTTCTGTCTGTTGTTTACTTTTCTACACATTTCCGTGTGCTTTTATTTTATTTTTCTTATTTTTGTTGTATTTTGGGGCACCGGTAAATGCCCGCCAGCTACCGAGTGACACAATTTAGAAACCAGTTTCCAGCAAATCGATTTCGGCTTCAGTTTCAGTTTCAATTTCGATTCCAGTCTCAGTTGCCCCAGCTTCGATTTCGATTTCGCGTGCGAGTACTCAGATTAGATCGCCTAATCATGCATTCATTCATGCGAAAGTGCCGCCTTTGTTCGTGTATTTTGTCAGATGTTTGCACACATTACGTATACGCAGTGTGTGTCGGCGGTGGAGGGCGACAGCATATTGTCAGCTTAAAGGCTAAATGCTAACGCGTCGGAGCAAACGCATTTTAATTGTGCAACCGGCAGTGTGCGGGTAAAAACAAAAATACAGCAGCGCCAGTTGGCAATAACGGTAACAGGAAGCTAGTTAGACATTCTGAAAATATTGCATTCAAATGAAGCTAGCACACACACTCTTCGCAGACACACACACAGAGGGAACAGGAAATCGATAGTCGTGGTCAAGGCTGCCACTGTGCGGCGGCTGACATTGACAATGAAAAGTAACTGTAGCAGCAGCAACCGTAATTGTAATGGGAAATTGTAATCGCAGTCAATTCATTGACGCCTGGCCAGGTGAAAGCATCCAGTAGCCATGTGTGGGAGCCTCAATTAACTTAATTGCACCACAAAGTATGCCAAGATTTATGCTGAACATTAAAAACCAAGTTTAGCTAAAGGCAACACGGGTTATTTCAAGGCGATATTATTTTAGTGATGTTTTCAAACATCTTTATAGATGCTTATAAAGGTTACAAAAATGTTAAAAAATAGGGGAAAGGATTCTGTAGACTCTATATAACTTTATAAAATTGCATAATAACTAAAAGGCATTTAACATTAAGGTAAAGTTAGGCATTTATTTTGCAATTGTTTAACTCTTTTCATTGGGTATAAAAAATTTAATCTCCACAACTTTCTTTGTTTTAACAATATTATAAAACATTTTTTAGGGGATCAGTAAAGGTTTAAAAATTCCAAATATACTATTTAAAATCTTGTTGCAAAAAGTAATGGTAAATAAATACCATTGATAAATAACAAAAATATATAAAAATATTATTTTGTATACTTAAAAGCCAGAATCATGTTTATTTGCAATCAAGCATATTTATTTACCCCAATTATTGTCATTATTATTATCTTCAAGTAATAACCACCTAAAATATCTTGGCAGCCATCACAACTCCTTTTGACCAAAGTATTCCTGTCCCCCTGGCCACCGTAAATGCGTTTGACAGTTGTTAAATATTTATTACACAGCAGAACAACAATCAATCAATTACATAAAATTAATGATTAATGGCGCTGCATAATTCAGCACCCCCTGAGGGTGCTATCATCTTGAGCCGCACTGTACACAGGCCCATAACTCAATTAGCCGTTACAACTCGACTGTTATCGCTAATTACCCAAAATACACACATGCACACATCCTCGCCTGGCTAATGAGCCCTAATGTTACTGGCTTAGCCGTTCAAAGTGCCATCAAGTGAATAGATTTTTGTGCAAGGCGCAAAAAGAAGCTTTATTTGGCACACACACGAAGGCCCACTTTCCCAGCTTGCCCACACCCTTCCACCCACCAGCCGCCATGGTTTTCCATACAAAACACTAAGTGTTGGCCTTGAGCGGCCTTGACCATCATTCGTCGAGTTGGTGGTGTCCTGCGAGGATAAAGCTTTGCCATTAATTATGCACAGCCCCGAAAAAAAGTGCAGGAGAGCAGCAGCAGGCTGCGAGCAGGACAAAGAGCTTTTTATTGGGCCAACAAAAGCTCTCGCCTTGGCCAGAACTGCACTGCAATTTACGTCAGCAGAGGGGGTGGCATCTCCTGGCGGCATCCTGGCAGTAGTACTCGTAGTGGCCCTGAGAATCAGCTGAGCGTGGCCGAAGCGCTGCAGCGCTGCCAGCTGAGCGCGGGAGGCCGTGTGCCATGCCGTGTACCGTGTGTGTGCTACCGTTATACGCGCGCTTTTGGCCAACGCCTGCGCAGTGGCAGTACCAGGTGGAAGCAGCAGCAGCAGCTGAAACCAAGTTGGCCAAGTGCCATGGCCCCTCATTTGCTGGGCAGCCTTTCCGCAGCAAGGAACGCGTGCTCCCTGCGCGTAATAATAACGAAACGTAAAGTCCAAGCGTGGGTCAAAGTGCAACAGGCAGAAAGTTCGAAAAAAAAAAAACATAAAACTTAAACTATTACGAAACTAAAGTGATTGTAAATTTGGAAAATACAACCTAGAAGTTCACAAGTGCCCCAGGTAATCTTCTACGCTACATAGTTCAGACTGTGTTTGATCCATAAAATTAATCAAAAACTCGGGTGAATTTCGCACAAAACTTTTCAAGAGCACACAACCTTGAAAATTTTCGGTTCAAAAGCGTCCCAAAAAGGCCTCGCACACACACACACTCACTCTCACAAATTATTATATTTTTCATTTTCTTATATAAAATTATATGATATTTGCCGTTGGCAGCTGGGCACAACAAGTGAGTTGGCCTTTTTGTTTGGTGTGTGTGTGAGTGTGCCCGAAAAATACCCAAATTATCAAGAGGAAATTCGTTTTGGTTGTTGCATACTTTTTTGGGCAATAAAACGGCTCCCAGGCAGTGAAAAATGCCGAAATGTTACCGAAATGTTGCCCCAAAGCAACATGAGTCGCACACACGTGTGTCTGCGGTCACAGAGATATATATATATTCCTATACCTGGCTGTTACCAAAAGGTGTTGTGTGCCTTTTCGTGTGGCATCTTAAAAATTACGAGGAGAAGAAGGAGGAAGGTGTGGAAGGGAGCGGCTCTTCTAATAATAACCGAGTTTCATTTCGGTTTGCCGGATTGATGAACGACTGAATTGACTGCCTGAATGGGATTTGTGCGGTTTCGTGTTTCCAATTTGTCTGCATTATAAAAACGTTTTGAATTATTTAACAGTTCATGCATTATTGATGCCAAGACACACACACACACACCTGTAAACAAAGTGTTTTCTTTTTGAGTAAGTTTTCTTTCAAGGCGTCAAAGTTAGTTGGGTCTCAAGTTCAGTTCAATGAAAGTTTTCGCTTATATAAGCTATATGATGTTCAGGTTTTAGTCCTTACAGAAACCAAATAAACAGGGGATACTGTTATATAAACTAAGATACTTCCTGGCCGTATAGCTTTAATTTGCAATAAAACCCGGCATTATTATCTCAAAGAATTTATTTAGATCAGAGATCTGTTTTAAATCTGTAAACTCTCTCCCGTTTGACTTTAAATATTTCAAGCTGCTAATAAAGTTAGCAAATTATTTACAAAGTCCATTAAATCAACCCCTAAAGTTATATGGTTGCTATTAAAATGTAAAGCGTTCAATAATATCGCAGCAGCAAATTACTCTCACTCTATTTCATAATTTACTTGCGTATTTGTATTACCTTTTTTAACTTAAAGCCTAATAGTTTCAGAGATAATAATTTAAAAACGAAATTCGAATAAAGTACCTTAAAAATGTATAAATTAACCTGTAAAACCCCTAGCATTTACCAGATTATTATTATCTGTTATAATTACAGTTTCCCTATAGTCAGCAATCGCATTAAGTGAGAATATTCCTATTAAGTGTTTTAGGTTTTCCAGCAACAGCTGCAAAGCCATTAAGAAGTTCAGGTTATAAGGAAAACCTATTAGAGCGAAATTCCCATAAAATACCCTGGGATTAACCGGAATATTTTCTATTCAGTTCCGGGCCACAGGATAATAAATAGAGCAGGCCTCAACTATTTATTGCATGCCCACAAACCCCACTCACACACACAGAGGGCCGCCGCACACAATGCCAACCGCTGACCTTGAAGTATGCAACACTTTTCTATTGTGCGAGCTTAGGGCACAAGGTGTGGGTGTATAGGGGCGTAGATACACAGATATATAGACGTATAGAACGGCGGATGAGGAGCGCTGTCAGCATGATTTCCCATCACTAGATTGCGTTTACGACGCTTTCACGCCTGTGCCTTTGCCTCCGCACAATGACCAGTTTAACCTTTCGCACGTGTACGTCTCGCTGACCTCCTGTCCCGCCTGCCGCCTGTCGCCGCGTTTTCCGCTTTTCCTCAGCTGCCCTTTCCCTCTGACAGTTCCTCCCCTCCCGGTTGTCAGCCTGCTTGTGCGAGCATTTCCGCTGCGGAATTCACATTAAATTAACACAGATACACCCGCCGCACCAACACACAGCGCACCAGCGGCTGACAGTCGGACAAAAGCGTTATAGAAGCATCGTTAATTTGTGCAAACAAACAACAAAAGTAAAGTATAAATAACAACAAGCAGCTATGTAGTATCCCAACTGCGTTGCGGGGTGGCGCGAAATCAACCAAATTATGCACGGGCCATGGAAAAATTCGACAGCTGCAAACAAATAAAAAGTTTTATGTATGTACATGCATAAATACAGGCAGCCCGAAAGTCACAAGTTAAGTGTAGAGCTAAACGGCTTCTGTGTTTTTGCTGAGAAACACAAGTCGAACCACTCGCAAACAGGGAATACTTAGTTATGACCAGATGTTGGGCCCTCCCAGGAAGCTCAGCTCACAGTAGAGCTTATAATTGGAGTTATCCATAAGAACATAAGAAAGAGAAATCCTTTTTTATACCCTAAAGAATCAAAATACTAATTTTGACAGGGCTTGAAAAACTTCTCAAGTGCCCAGCAGCATGCTTGAGTTTTTTGTATATTTTTTAAGACCCTCCGAACTTTGGCAATCTTTCGCTTTCACCTCACTTTTTCCCACATGCTCGTTCCATCAATTTTTTTTCTCTCCTTTTTTGGCAACTCGAACAGTTTTCCAATAAATACAAAGTTACGCGATATATCCCAGAAGACAAACTTTTAATCCGCGGTGCAGAAAGTTATTCACTCCGACAGTGGCGGTGGCTGTGCCTGTAACTGCGTTGACAACAGCAGTTGGCAACTCGCTCGGCGCAAAATCTTAACAAGTTTCGCTTTAGCCGCAATTTGATTCAATTTGGCAAGTTGGAACCCCCTGAAAAAGTTGTTTAGGCCACGAACACCCGACTCTAACTCGCTTATGACTCGTACATAAGTCACGTGCCGCCGCTCACTTGCATTTCTTGATGTCAAATCACATCAGAAACACTCTTCAGCGAACTCAGCGCGACTTATTGTTGGCCCAACTTGGAGCTGGTGGGTAGTAGCATCGAAGAAGCTGGCGGGAGCTGCAGGAGTGAGACATACGGTGGCCGAGAGAGCTGTGAGCTGCTTACATGCACGCCCAGCTTTATGAGTAAACTTAACTTGTGGCCTGACTGTGGCACACAACGACTGCCACTCGAATAGATGCAGCCACGAATGCTTGAGAGGTTCAAAGGAAAATATTTGAAATGGAATAATATTTTTCTAGAGTCAGGAATATGTTGGGCAAGCTGAGTGTGATTTTTATACTGAATGGTTGAAGTAATGATTGATTTTTGAATAAATATTGTGGATGCATTTTCGTGAATAAGTATTTTTTTCCAAAGCTAAGAGTGAATAGCTTTAAGGGTGTTACTAGTTATGTACGACTAGTTTTCTTATAATTTTTTCACAGTAAAATTGTATAAAATATTTAATCACAGTTACTATAAAAGAGAATCTTTTTTTAATAATGATTTATACTTTTTTATTGATAATATTTATCATATCTTAAGACTGGTCTCTTTCATGCAGTTAGTTGTGAATAAGTGTTAATATTATAAATACTTTAACGTTTGAAACCGCATATTTTCCCATAACAACATATGTATATACATATATATAAACATATTTTTCTTCATTATTTCCCCCCCAAATTTTCCCATGGAATGATCTCATTTGGGCTTCTATTTCGTTGGCTAACCACTGTGTGCATTTTGGCTGTGACCCGTGCATATTCATTTGGCTCGCTTTAGGAACGTTGGGCAAACAACAACAACGAAAATTGACAGTTCAGACAGCTTTGAGGAGGCGGGCCAAAGCAAGGGGGAATGTGGGGGAATGTAGAAAGAGTGGGCGTGGCCAAGAGGCGGAAAGGGGGCTGAACATAGCATCGATTATTTTGATAAGCGCCGCTGACATGGTGCATAAAGTGCGACGCTCTTTTAGGACAGTTACCTGAGGAGTGGGTGGGATTTGCCCGTTTTTGGGTGTTATTTTTGGGTGGTTTTTCAGGTATTATTCCACATTATGATGGGCATCAAGCTAATGGCCCTATGACAAAATACTTTTACTGCCGTTGTCGTTGTCGTTGTCATATCTGTAAATCAGCAATGCCATTAACTCCATAATGATCGACGGCGGCATCATTAATAGCAACGTCATTATGATACTACGCGTAGAACTTAGTGTTTATCGATTAATTAACGTAACGTGGCGCGTTACGCTTTGGCTTATCACATGCAAAAGCCACCCATAGCCACCGCCCACTCACTACCACCCATGCACACACTGGGGTCACACACAGAGACACCTGGTCATTGGTCTTCCTTTCATTTTGGTTTATGTGCGGGGTATTAGTGGAGAAATAAGGGGTATACTGTCGTTGTGACCATGCAAAGATAAACCCATTTAAATTTATTAAGTGGTGGCAGATGGTTACCAATTTTATGGCCAGTTTTGAGATCTGTTTGTGCCAAAAAATAAAGGAAAGAGTTTTAAGTGCAAGCAATTATATATATTTAAAAAAAGCTTTGAAAGCAAGATTACCTTTAATATTAATTTCCCTTTAAATATGCAACACCTTTAATGGCAGTTCCCCGGGTACCTCATAGTCGGGTCATTCGACAACAACGCTTTTTCTTGTTTCCTGCTGGACACATTGACGTTCCCACGTGCAGGCTCTCAGCGTTATTAAATTTTTCTATTTATAAACTCAAACTGAAACTGTGTGTTTGCCTTTTGTTTTCCCTCCCTTATCTGCCCCCGGCTTATCAGGAAGTGAATGTAATTGTCAAGGATACTCTCTCGCTGTCTCTCTTTCCCGTATTAAAGGTGGCATTAAATATTTAGCAGCTGCAGACCTGACCGGAAAGTTGTTGTCCTTCGGGAGCCGAAGCGGGGGAAATCGCATTTAGTTAATTCCATTTGCATTTATGTACGTCTAAGCATACGATAATTTCCATGTTGACGTAGCAAACAACTGGGAAAACACACGTACGCACACACACTCGAGGGCACCCGAAGACGCGTCGTTAAAGCTGAAAATGAAAATACCTGGGAAATATGTTGACTGACTTTGTGCGAGCACATTTGAGGTGTTCATTATGAAGGGTGTGAACGAAAACACCAGCAGGATTCGAATTTTCCAGGCGGATGGGTTCCCCCCGACATTATAATATTTATGATTTTAGTATGATGAAGAGATGGAAATTGGGTTATCGATATTATAAAACTTGTTGATTGTAGCAGAAATTGGGAAGTGTAGAATTTATTAATTTAAAGACAATGTGGATGAGGTAAAATATAATTTAATCCTTCACAAAATATATTAAAATTTGTAAAAAAAACTTAAATTTTCTTTGGGTAATCACAACCCTCAATAACCACTGGTGAGGAAATTGATTTCTCTGTAACCTTCTCAGTGATTTTCAATAAACAAATTCATATTTATATTTGGAATCTGATAGCCCCTCGACAATTGAAAGTAATTGAGTTTACTTGCTTCTGGTTCGGCCACAGAAATAGTTTCGCCAGATGATGCTAATAATGATGATGGTTGAGAGAAGTGCGCAATCAATGCCTTCGTCACTATGAAAATCAATTGAGATCGATTAAAACCAATTACGAACAACGCCCAGCGAATCCAGTTCGAGTCTCATCCCCCGAAGGCTGATCAAGTTCTTTTTCTGTATCTTGTTGAGGTTTCTTAATGCGTGACGTTCGCACCCGCTGGTAGATGGATGATTAATGTCCGCAGTTTTCCCCCTTTTTTATTTGTTTGTTGCTTTATTTCGAGATCGTCAACATGTCGAAAGACTGAGACTCGTGACGACGAACAATAATGCTGCGAGTCATGTGACTCGTCTGACTTTGTTTTTCCTATAGATTCTTAATTGAAAAGTATTTGCGCCGACTTGACTCATGCACAACGTGACCAAAAACGCATGAAAACAATTGAGTAACGACAATTTGTACGAATATCTCACAATCGGGTTTGTTTTTCCCCTTTTTTCCCTTTAGTCCGGCAATGAGGATCCCGACGAAGTGCTGCTGGACTCGGAAATGGAAAAGGTCTTTGCCGGCAACAGTGCGCGCAAGGACAAATTTGATGTAACCACCTTCCAGGACAACAGCCAGCAGCCCATTGGGTCTAGAAAGAAGAATAGCAGTAGGTTTATTGAATAATTAATACCTACATTCCTATATTTAATATACTTATATTCCCTAAGTCCGCACAAACGATCTGAACATAGAGGAGGACTCGGAGTACGAGAGCCAAACAGAGCCTTTGAACAATGCCCAGAACTACGATGACATCCCCGAGGACTTCCCGCTAGTCTCTGAGAGAGCCGGCCACGGCGATCACTCGGACAACTCGGTGGACGAGAAGCACGTCCAGTTCGGGGGCAAGAAGAAGATCGTTGTCACCCCGCCCAGTTTGAGTTATGATGACCAGCCAACGGACCAATCGCACGAACGCAAACGCCGAAGAAGGTACAAGTGGAAGAAATATATTTTCATCCTCATCTCTGAATTAATTTTGCATAAAAAACACTAGACACTAGAAAGGTACACTGTTTTGCTTATGAATTATGCAATGCTTTTGGCAACGAGACGTATGCGTAATATATTTTGCAGAGAGATTGCGTATCCGCAATGTTATTTAAAGCAGTCTTTAACAAATTAAATTGAAAGTGAAGTATTATTTACTAATTCCAAAATCCCACCCCTACAGCCGCCATCAGTATTATAGACAGCGTAAATTCTCACATCAGGACAGCGTGGAACCCAAAAAGACTCTCGAGGAAAACGGTGATGCAGGTGCGCGTCGCATCTCTGTCCAGCCTGAGGACACGGCATTGGAGGTAGGGCCCCTAGCACACTCGAGTTCAGTGAATTCTCCTTTTCCCTTCAACCCCATGAATCCCCCCAATCCTAGAATCCATTAGCCCATCTTAACGTAGTTGAGTTCATCTCTAATTAAACCTGCTCTTGTGTCTCTCCAACTCTCATTATTAAAAACCGCAAACACACGGACTCTCACCTGTAGACAAATGGCCAAATGCCGGCTAAACAGGTTGACCATCTTATCCTAGGCCGTGCCCTTAGCCCAAAATGACTAATCCCCACATTGAGCGTGGAGTACTGTAATTAATCCTTTGTTTTCCCCCACTTTAGGAGGCTGATCTCAATGAGCTGAGATCGCATCGTTCGGACGACCCAAGGGCCCTGCGCCGCCACAAGATTCATCACTCGTCGATCAAGCTAAGGGAGCTGCCCCAGATAACAATTTCGCCGTTTACCAACAAGAAGCCCGAGGTGGACCATAGTCCACATGAGGTTTGTTTAGGATTTATATGTTAATTACTTTTGTTGATATATATTTCCTCCCCTTAGATCTTCGTGCAACTGGACGAGCTCACAGGCGTGGGCGAGGATCGGGAGTGGAAGGAGACGGCGCGTTGGATCAAGTATGAGGAGGATGTGGAAGAGGGCTCCGATCGCTGGGGCAAGCCCCATGTGGCCTCCCTGTCCTTCCACTCGCTGCTCAACTTGCGTCGCTGCCTGGAGACGGGCGTGGTCCTGCTCGACCTCAACGAGAAGGATCTGCCCGCCGTAGCCTATCGTGTTGTGGAACAGGTAAGGACTTTTTAGGATCAGATTGAAATCATGTACAACTAGATCTTCTGATATTTTCAAGAAGTTTGAGGTTCTCCTATAGCCTTGAAATAACTACTTCCAATGTAACTAAATGAAATACTTTGCTTTAACCCCTTTCAGATGGTGATCGAGGACCTGATTGACATCAATGACAAGCCGTCGGTGATGCGGTCGCTGCTGCTCCGCCATCGCCATGTGAACGAGCACCAGGGCGTTCTGCCCTTCACCAAGCGGAAGTACAACAGCTACACCAGCCTGCAGGTGAGATCCGTTTCCTAAACTCCACTCCATCAGCTCCCATCGGCTCCACTCGCTGACACTTCTTGTCATACTAATACCGAACATGAAACCATTTAATATATTTAATTATTTTGTCGTGCCTGTTCGCTATAAATAATTGGCTTTCAGTGAGAAGTGTGACAAAAGTTTGTTAATCCCCATGATCGTCGTCATTATTCTCTTGTCTATTTCCGCCATATATAACTCATATGACTCACAACTATCGCACACCAACATCAACAACAATAACTACAACATCCAATATATCGTATCGACAACAACAACAGCAACTTATTCCAAAATCGGTAAAGAACAGCCAAATTGTATATAGCCATGATCGTACAGTTAACTTATAAAGCGCCGCTTTGTCCAATCGTTTGTGTATCTCTTGAATTTCTTTTGATTTATTTCGCAAAACAAAACACACAAAAATACTCTTTGCACTCCGAAAAACTCTGAAATAAAGTTTCTATGGATGGGTGCGGATGGGTCCTCGCAGCACCAGCAGTTCCAGCAGCAGGCACCCCGAAACCTGGCCAAGGCCAGGCGGAGCATCTGCGTCACGTCCAGTGCCCCGCCAACGGCGGCGATGCTGAACGTGGCCACCGCCACCACAGCGGCCGCGGCGGCCATCGATCACCGGCGCCACTCCACGATGTCCTACCTGGGTGTAATGAGCTTGCAAAGAATCCCCCCAAAAGAACTCCTCCTCCTGAACTCCTTTTAAGCTCGGTTGGGGTCAGGGAATGAAATAGAATTTGGCTGCAAGGAAAGGGGAATAAATCCCTAGCGTAGCTGAAAACAATTTTGTTTGCTTAAAAAACTGGGTTTTAAATAATTAAAATTTATTTAAAAAAACCTAAAAAAGATCTTTTTTGGCTAGTATTTCCTACTTGAATTGTTCAAGGATTTTACAAATGAGGCATTAAACCCTCTTTTTTAGTACTTAAAAAAATGCATACATATTTTTATCAAAACTTATGACAAATTCTGCCTTGAAGTGCTTTACTTTATTTTTCATTCAATTATAATGCTTTTATATCACAGATTTCATTCCCTGAAACCCCAAAGAACCAAGTAAGAAGGAGTCTGAAGCCGCCGTAATGCGCTTATAGAACTCGCGATGTTTCTTTTTAGCCCCACCACGTTAGCCACGTTCCGTAGCCCCTCTTCCCCCTTAGAACCACTGTTTTTATGTGTGCTCTCTCCACCTCCACCTCCACGATTGGCAAGTTCTCAATTGTGATTGTGATTGTGTTGTTCAAGTACTCTACTCTCTACCCCTAGAACTAAACCTACGGCTGTCCTAGACGCGCACTTGATACCTTGCATGATCTAAGATATATACTCTGTGTTATGTGTTTGGCACCTGCTTTTGCATGTAGAGCTCGCTTGATGTTCCCCGGAAATTAGATATATCTTTGAGAACTCCCTCACTGACATTTCATTTGTGTGATTCACAGAACCTGTCCGGCGGCACCGATGACAAGAAGATCAAGATCATGCCGGCGAACGAGATTGGAGGCAGCAAGCGCAGCAACGAGCTGAAGATCGACATGAAGGACGATCTGTACTCCTCGTCGCAGGAGGATCTCAAGAAGCTGCAGAATGACACGATCCTCAAGAGGATTCCGGCGGGAGCCGAGGCCACCACTGTGTTGGTAGGTTGATTTTTCTTCATTTAATCTATTATCTAAATGTATTCTTAATATCTTTCCTTATCCTTCAAGGTCGGTGCCGTGGAGTTCCTGGAGCAGCCAACAATTGCCTTTGTTCGCTTGTCGGAGGGTGTCCTCATGCCCACCCTGACAGAGGTTCCTGTTCCGGTGCGCTTCATGTTCGTGCTACTCGGACCCCGCAACTTTGACCTGGACTATCATGAGGTGGGTCGCTCCATCTCCACGCTGATGGCCAACGAGCACTTCCACGCCATTGCCTACAAGGCCGACGATCGCAAGGACCTGCTGTCGGCCATCAATGAGTTCCTGGACGACTCCATTGTGCTGCCGCCCGGCAACTGGGATCGTCACGACCTGCTGCCCTTTGAGGAGCTGAAGGCCAAGAAGGATTGGATCCGTACCCGCAAGATAAAGGCGCTGCAGGTGAAGCGGGACAGTGAGATGATCAAGATCGGCAAGGACGAGGAGAAGGCGCTGCTGGAGAAGCAATCCCTGGGCGCCATTACAGGCGGACTGGGAGGAGACGGTGGCGGCGGTGGTGGCGATGGTGGCTCCGATGACGATGATGGCAAGCGGAAGAAGCGCCCCAGTCCGCTGGAGAAGACCCACCGCCTGTGGGGTGGTCTAAGGAACGACCTGAAGCGCCGCATGCCCATGTATAAGAGCGACATCCTGGATGGCCTGAACACGGAAACCCTGGCGGCCACCATCTTCATGTACTTTGCCTGCCTCTCGACCGCCATCACCTTCGGAGGTCTCGTTTCCGCCAAGACACATGCCTGGATCGGCATCTCAGAGACGCTGATCTCCTGCTCCCTGGTGGGCATCATCTTCCACTGTCTCTCCTGCCAGCCCCTGGTGATCATTGGAACCACCGGTCCCCTTCTGCTGTTCGACGAAGCCCTCATGGTTTTCTGCACAAAGAACAACTTTGACTTTCTGTCACTGCGGGTTTACGTGGGAATCTGGCTGATAGTCATCGCCCTGTGTGTCTCCGCCTTCGAGGGAAGCGTCTATGTGCGCCTGCTCACGCGGTTCACCCAGGAGATCTTCTCGGCCCTGATCACGCTGATTTACATTGTGGAAACGATGATGAAGCTGGTCTCAATCTATGACGAGAATCCCCTGCTGTCCGACTACAACCTGCCGCCGCCGACGCTGGTTGCCCACGATCATGCGGCCAACGGAAGTCTCTTCAACGTGACCCAGTCTCCGGTGATAGCTAACATGTCCGAGGGGGCTCTGAACATCTCCACCACAGCGATGCCGATGGGACCGCCGCCGCTGCCCAAGAATCAACCGAACACCGCCCTCTTCTGCACCATCCTCACGCTGGCCACTTTTGTGGTGGCCTACTACCTGAAGCTCTTCCGCAACTCGCACTTTCTGGGCCGCAATGCACGCCGTGCCCTTGGAGACTTTGGTGTGCCCATCTCCATTGCCATCTTTGTGCTGGTCGACTACCTAGTGCCTGCTGTGTACACGGAGAAGCTAGTGGTGCCGGAGGGCCTGTCGCCCAGCGATCCCTCCAAGCGCGGCTGGTACATCGGCTTTAATGCCACCTCGACGTGGATTCCGTTTGCCTGTGTGGTGCCCGCCCTGCTCGTTTATATCCTCATCTTCATGGAGTCTCAGATATCGGAGCTGATTGTGGACAAGCCGGATCGGGGCCTGAAGAAGGGATCCGGACTGCACTGGGACATTGTGCTGCTGTGCCTGCTCAACGCCGCCTGCGGTCTGTTCGGAATGCCGTGGCACTGTGCCGCCACTGTGAGGTCGGTGACGCATGTCTCCTCGGTGACCATCATGTCGCGGTGAGTTAATCTTGAGTGTTACTTATATATAGGAAAGGTTTTTGATTTGATTTATTTTAAAATCGAACAGGACCCATGCTCCTGGCGAGTCCCCCAGGATCGTTGATGTGAAGGAGCAGCGTCTGTCCGGCTTCTTTGTGTGCCTGATGATTGGCCTGTCGGTGCTGATGGCTCCGCTCCTGCGACTCATACCCATGGCCGTGCTCTTTGGAGTCTTCCTCTACATGGGCGTGGCCTCCATGAGCGGAGTGCAGTTCTTTGAGCGGTGAGTTGGGAGGTATCTCGTATGTAAGGCATTTTTAAAATTCTTGCGTTTTACAGAGTCCGACTGTACTTCATGCCGGTGAAGCACTATCCCCCAACGCCGTATGTGAAGCGGGTGCGTCCCTGGAAGCTGCACCTGTTCACCACCATACAGGTGCTATGCCTGGCCCTCCTGTGGACCGTGAAGTCGTCCAGGTTCTCGCTGGCCTTCCCCTTCTTCCTGATCATGATGGTGCCCATACGCATGCAGTTGAGCGCGCTCTACAAACCAGAGGAGTTGCAAGCGGTAGGCTATCCAAGCTTTAAGGGATAAATAAAGTTTATAATACATCAAATTATCTTCTAGTTGGATGGCAGCGAGGCAAAGAAGACAGAGGATGAGCCCGATTTCTACGAACAAACCAATCTACCCGCCTAGGAGGCACTGACCCAATGGATCCACAGCCTCGCGGATGAGATCTGGCGACAATTAATTAGTTTTAGATTGAAAGTATTAATGCCAAGCCACGTTTTACGCTGGCCAGAGAAAAACAAAAACAGAAACAAGAACCCAAAACTAAAGCTAAATATAAATGCAAATACAAATGCGATACATTTGTTGCGAAATTCTGGTGTAAACGCGTTAACGAACTACCTGCAATTAGTATTTAGAGACAAGCCGCCACACACCTGAAACCAATACCACCACCACCCGTTACCATATTTGTATATCATGTATGCTATATGCGGGGCCCGCACTTTTGTGATTCTGGGACGGAATAAGAAGCGTGTTCGCAGGGGAATCGTGTACCTAAATTGTAACTGAAATCAAGAGACATACTTATTAGATTATTAACGTGAAGCAGAGGGAGAGCAGAGAGAACAAAGGATATTTTGAGGGCAAGGCGCCAACTTTGCCCCGTGAATCTGAAAGCGTTACCTCAGACTAATCAGGATGGTTTAGCAGAAGGAGGAGCCAATATCACAAGCACACACAAACTAAGAAGCCAACAAATACAAATTGTTTATTTAGTTGGACTTTCGCATGTATTATTAGCAATAATTGCATTTGCATAAACACAAACTACTTATTGTAAACTCGGATTAGTCCCTATCAAATCGAAGCAATCCCCAGAAACATGGAGAACTAGGAGGAACTTTCGAAACTACTTAGCTTCAAACTGGCGTAGTGATAATTAGTGTCAAACACACAAAAACAAAGAACAAAAAACTTAAAACCCCCTTTAGATCTGATTGGAGAAAAATCCAACGAACGAACAATTGTTTATAACAAATCGTTGTAAGCCCTTCGTCCTCAGAGGTCTCCCTTCTAAAGGGATCGCTCCGCAGGGCGGAGTAGCCGCTGTAATTTTGCCTTCTTTGTATTTGAAAACAAACAAAATCACAAATGAACCCACACAAAACACACATTGTACTTATACATGACTCTATATTATACACCGCATATACTGCATTCACAAATACATTACATATAGTACGTTTCAAAGATTATATTCGTTCGGATCGGCGGAGCGCAGCTGAGAGCCTAACCTAAACTATTTTTATGTAACTTGTATGTATAAACTTGTACTTACTTCTAAGTAGTTGTTGTCTAGTATTGTTTATTCAAATTCAAATAAAATTTAAAAAAATCCAGTTCGACCTCGGTTTTATTACAGGATGGGGAATAATTTCACGCATTTATTATTTCGATATCTTTCTTATTTTCCAACTAATATTTAAATACCTCATTTGTAAAGCATAAATAATTAATAAATAAAATAATGTAACAGTTCAGTGCAAGCAATATATTTTTTAACAGAGTTAATCAGTTTTCTGCTACAGGTGGTGCGCGGTGCTTGACGCATTTAGTAAATCTCTACTGCTTAAAGCTAAATGAGCATCTCTGGTAGCAAGTAAGGTCTGATTTTGTCTAAAGAGTGAAAAATAGCTAGATGAGCATCGATGGTAGCAAGTAAGACGCGATTTTGCGATGTGTTGGAAATTATCTAGATGAGCATCTCTAGTTGAAAGTGAGATGAGCATCTCTGGTAACAAGTCAGATCTCAGATCAGATTTTTTTCAAAGAGTGAAAAATAACTATATGAGTATTCTAGTTGCAAGTGAGATGCGATACCGTCCCAATATTGAAATTTAGACAAATGAGCATCACTGGGGTCAAGTTAAATTTCATATGCTATATTTTTATAATTGCATACTTTCGTACTGAACTAAATATCGGCTTTTTATTAATTAGAGAAACGTTTGCACCAACTTTAATCCTCCTTCTGCGGCTTTATGAGCGCCTGGTGTATGAAAACCATAAATTTATAAATTTCTACTAAAAACGTGGAAATTGTAGCCAAGTTTTTGCCTAAAACAACTACAACAACTCTTTTAGAGCAACAACAATTTGTGCAACGACTTAAAAAAGTGTAAATACATTAACTAGATCGCGAATATTGAATTTAAATTAAAACAACGATAAGTTCCCGCTATGGTTGGAGTTTTCGCCAACTTCCAGACCGAGATCTTATAGAGGTTCGAAACTTGGAAAAGTTATAACAGTTTAAAATAATGACCGACGCTCTCTGATGCCTTCTGTGCCCCTAGTGCTTAATATCAGAAATATATGAATTTGTAGAAAAAATGTCAAGATTGAAGCCATGTTTTTGCCTACAACAGCAAAAACAACTCTTCTGCAACAAAAACAAGTTTTACAACAACAAAATACATTCACTAAACCGCCAAATTTGAATTCAAATGTATAATTACGATAAGAGCCCCCCAATTCAGGTGTTTGGAGTTTTAGCTTAGTTCCACACCAAGATCAAAACTCCGATTAGTGCTTAAACCGCGTTAATCCTCGTTCGGCTGCCTTCTATTTAGTTTCGGCTGTTAAACTAATGTGTTGTCAATTTCTTTTATGGTTCTTAAAGTTTTTGTGGTTCTTTAAGACTTGTTGTTGCTGTTGTAGGCAAAGAAAGGATCTACTTCGACATTTATAGTATAAATTTACCAATACCTGATTATTATGAACCCGGCTTTCAGAAGAGGAGGGAGAAGAATAATACATTTTTAGTAGATCGCGAAGGTATGCAACACTATAAGTATGCCAGGGTGTAGAAGACTTCTATCTGGCCAAACATTTGTGCATCTCTTGGACTTTTAAATTTAAGTGTTCTACGTAAAAGCCCCAAAAGTATGCACTGATTCACCAGTGGCCCATTGCTTCAGTTTGAAAGGTGCATATTTTTTTGACTACACACACTTAAATAGTAAAACCCAAAAGCAGAACAATTTTAAAGTCTCTTTATGAATGCGTTGAAAAAAAAATAGCAAAGTAAATTCATTCTCTGACGATTTTTTTGTTTGTTTCTTCATATATTAACAATTTAGTTCCGCTTTTTAAGTTAGGATATCATCATATCGCCAACTTACCGCATTTATAATGCTTTCCAATTAAATTGGATTATTTTGGAATAAACCCTTCGCTTAAGCCCTTTAAAACCATTCCAATCGAATTAGCGACTTCAAAGCGTGGCGCGTAGCTTAGTGTAAATGGCGCCGCTTGGCAATTAAGCATACAAATTAGCCGAGTCAAACTTTTAGCCAACAAGTTGAGCAAATCTTAATTTTATTTCCGACATTCCGCCATTTGCACCTTTGCCCGACCACCCGACCAGCGGTCCTGACCTGCCCCGCGCCCCGTCCTGCCCCAACCCGTAACGATTTGTGCCCCCGAGGCAACCACATGGACTCATGTTCCGCTCAAAGCTCGGCGCAGGAAAACGCTCGAAAGCTGTCCTCCGCAAAAGCTGTCCCAAGAAATCGAAGGACTCGACTCGACTCACAGCGAAAGCCACTCGAAGCGCAGCCCCTGAACCCAACACAGTGGCCGCCAGTGCAGTGATAACACGAACTCGCTTGTGACAGTCCAAGACGAGAGCTCGCCAGCATCGCACGCCGCAGTTCCCGGAAAATCTGGCCGATCTTTGACGAACGTCGTACGTCGCGTAGTCCGTATATTCCTTGCATCAAGTTGGCGCGTTTTTATTACCCGTCGAATCAAGCAGCACAAAAAAGCGTCTCATCAGTCCAAGAGTGTGTGTGTGTGTGATTCAGTGCGGGGCCAGTGAAATGTGCGCATCGCTTCCGCTCGTCCCGTTCCGGGTTTCATCATAACGTGACGACAATTTTGATTTCGCAGCTCCATGTTTGTGCCATAACTAAATACGGGTTTATTGCGGTGCTGCCATTTTGCCATGTCATTTGCCATTTTTTGTTGTCCCACTCCCTCGGCTCCTGAACCAATTCATTTGCCTTAATAAATGCAAATTCGAAGAGCTTGTCACCCACAAAGCAGACACACAAGCATAAGCAAACACGCACGCACACACGCGGAGCGAGGAGCATGGAGCGTGCAAAGAAATTGCAACAGCCAGGCAGCGCAGACGAGGGCGCCTGAGGATGTGCCACAGAAATGCACGACACATTACACATACGCCTTGTTGCACACAAATTATGTAATATCGCATTAGACGGCGGCGGACCCTCCCCGCCTGACAATGGCTTCTGGTTTTATTTGTTGAGCTCTCTCTGCATATCCTCGCAGCGATAATCGGGCTGCGAATGGGTGCACTGATGGATAGCAAACAACTTGTGAATTTATGAATACCCCGGCTTCAAACTGAAGCTAATCAAAGGCCACAGCAAGCTTGAGCTGTCTTAACATATGACTGGATACATATTTAGCATAAAAGTGTTTTTGCTATCTGCTAAGCACAGTTTTATTGGGTTTGAGTTAAGAAAAGATCTAGAATGGTGCTCAAATTAGCTCTTTCACTCTCCTCAAGTTCTTTTATAATTTAAATAAATATGGTAACGCTGCTCTGAACAAGTGTAACTCTCCTAATGTACAATCACCATTTATTTGCTTAAGACCCTTTTCAAACAATGCACAGAGCAAAAATTAGGAGAAATACTTTGAAGAAATTGTTTGAGGGAAGAGTCCAAGGATTATACACTTGTATTATATGTTTAATGTAATTTCCAAATATATCGGGTGCAATATTTCATTTAGAAAACCATAAACTATAGAAAACAACTCAAATTTTATTCACATTCAAACACAATGAATATCTGCTTAATTCGGGAACTTCCTTCTGACTGTGACTGTGATTCCTGGTTTCTCTGTGTGCACCTAAAGATTGGCTTGTGCTGTGGCATTCGGAGGGAGGTTCTGGTGCTGGCTCTGGAGATGGAGCTGGTACTGGTACTGGGTGCTCGTCCCTCATTCCTACGACTGCAGTGACTGGCGAATATCAGACTCGGCGGCCACCAGCGGGGCACGCACCTCGATGCCACGCACGGGCGCCCTGTCCAGATGCGGATTGAGATACTTGTACACCTCGCTGCGATTCAGATCGATTTTGCGCTCCGGCTTCTGGTACTTCATGAAGTTGACCCTGCCGGTGGAACGGAGAACGGAGAATGGAGATGGAATGGCGAGTGCCAGCGTTAAATTGGAATTGCAACTGCCACTGGGAGCAAACACTGGGGAATGCAGCGCTCCCGGGAGACCGCCGACGACGGCTCCCAACGTGTATGCATTCAATGAACCGAGGATTTGGGCACGGGGGAATGGAAGATGGAGGGCGGGGAGCATGCATAGCACAGCACAAAGCACAAGAAAGCATAGCTAAAGTCCAGTGTGACAACTTACTTTTGCATGGTCAGGCTCTGGCCGAGGCCCTGCAGCTCCCTGGCCGAGGGAAATCCAAGCAGGAATCGCAGCGTTATCCCGTTTTCCGCATTTCCCCCATTGGTTAAGTACAAGACAAGGGCGGGCAAATATACGAGCACGCACACACACACAGAGCATAGCAAAGAGCAGAGAGAAGTTGTTAGCCTCATTAAAGAGTCGAGAAGTGGAGGGCAGTGGCGCAGGGGAGCCTTACCTGAAGCGCTGGCGTGTTATATGCTCGCCATTGAACAAACGATTCCAAAATGCAATCTACAATGAAAATCAGAAAGCGAAAAGCAAAGGAGGAAAAGAGATGATCCAGGGGTCAAAGGGCGGGCGAAAGCGGCACGAAGCGAACTCAAAGGCAGCATGCATAAAGAACTCAAGCGGAACGCAGGACGAAAAGTCAAATCAACTGCAGGCCGTGTGACAGGATATGGAACAGCACAGACATAGAGCGAGCGAGCGGGCTGCGACTGAGTCTGCGAATCACTGTGTGGCACTGTGCACAATGGCTCCCAGTCGCAGTCCCTTTCTGGTAATGCCAACGATAATGCCAACGATAATCATAATGAGAGTGCTAGATGGTGATATATGCCAGGTGCTGGTGTGCTGGGTGTGCTGGGTGCATCTGGTGCATGGTGCGGCTATGGCTACTCCATCAAACACTACCTGGAATCGTAGCCCAGCAAGGGGCTCTCGTATGGACAGCTGCTAATGCGCAAATTTATGGTGCAATGGACGATGTAAAGAGTCGAGTGCGAGTGGTTCCATGGAAAAGCGAAGAAGTGGAGAAAATGAATGCCGGGCGATGAGCTAACGTTATGGTTTTTAGGTGGAGTGTCTGCGGCCAGCACAGAGACAAAAAAAGGGTGTCACCAGCACACCAAACCTCGAGGGTTTTTTTGGGTTATATCAAAATAAATCTGTGTCAGAACATGGAAAACGAATTTAAAATTAAAGAGTCTGGGAAATTATTTTTCGGTAGCTAGGATGTTATCCGACCCACCTCTCAACTTTTGCCAAATTATGTGAGATATAAAAACCCTGCTTCTTTATAGTTCCTTAGAAATGTTGTTGTTCATTACTTAACTCATGATGATTTCGTTAAATTGAAGATTTATCATGTTTTGACTTAATAAAAATTATTTAAACACATTTATTAAAGCAATATAGTATACTGAAATCTTGCCAATGCAGCATAAGAATTATATAGGTAACTAAATCGTTTTATCAACAATTAATAATTCTGTCAGGTGAACACAGTAAATCATAATCAAGCTTGGGGAATTTACTACTTTATAAATCCCTAGAAGAGTGTTTAAATAACCTTACTGTAATCTCGATTTCTCTGCAACATGCTGCACAGACTTCGTTTATTTTCATTGAAAATAATAGTATTGCCTGTAGCTTTCATGTTTAATTTGAATTTTAGCCCTTCACATGAAAAGTTTCTTTGTTTCCATTGAACACTTGCTTTAATCTTTCAAAGAGTTTCGGTTGTGCAAGCAAAATCAACATTGGTTTGACAGCAATGGCAGGTACTACTGCAGCTACAAATCTGGGATAAATCTGATAAAACATATACAGCCTGTACTACTGGTTCTTAAAATCCAGATCCAAAAACTGATATCCTGGCGGTGCTTTTCCTTTTTCTCTCTCTGTGCTGGTGTTTGCTCAGTGGACAGAGCGATGACATGAGATGAGATGAGATGCGACGGCCGGAGCTTGACCACGCAAACATGGCCAAACATTGCCAACTAGCCGCAATGGGGAAGAGTGTGTTTATGGGAGGTGTCCGTGTGGAGGTGAAGGAGGCGTGGGAGAGGGGGTACCCACCCGAGAGTGCTGCCCGTGATGAGCTCCGCCTGGGCGCTCAGGGTCTCGGCAATGAACTCATCGTTGTAGGCATCCTTGGGACGGTACCAGCGGCGGCCGCCGGGTAGGACCAGCGGGCGCTCCGAGGACGGGACCAAAGGACCAAAGGCGCGCTTCGACCGCCGGGGATTGTTCTTGCGCACCAGATGCTCCTCGAGCTCCTCGATGACATCGTGTCTCTGGATGCCGAAGGGGGGCGGGGCACACACACGAGAGCGATGGAGCCATGGAAAAGGCACACACAGATTTTTGGGGGCAAGTCAGAATAGAAGGTTGCTAGTGGGGGTGGGAATCAAGTGGACAGGGCAGGACAGGACACAAAGTTGAAGTGCTTTCCACTTTCCACTTGGTGCCTACTAATTGTCTTTTGGTTTCTGCATTTTTCCCCTGCCGCTGCTGCGAGGACTTTATTCAGATATTCAGATATTATCAGAGAACTAGAGAACCAAACCGAACCGAACCGAACCGAAGCGTCTTGGACTTGCCACTGGCAATTTATCAAAATTTAAACTCGATTAAAGCTAACTAACTACGTTTGGAAGCGCACATTATGCTGCAAGTAGAAAAAGACAAAAACCAAATGGCATTTTAGTTAATTTGATTTGTGGACACGGACCCGCTGAGAAGGTCCAGCTGCCGAGCTGCCGAGCTGTCCCACAGCCTCCGCAGCTGGATAATGTGGCTCAAAGTGGCTGCTTTCCCGGGATAAAAACTGACTCCGGAACTCAACCGAATAGTTGTGAGGACTTTACGGCCAAGGAATTTCCTTCTATTATTTTCTCCACCGCCGGGCCACTAAAGTTATTCTGCCATCTCAATCAAAATAGAGCCACTTTTCAAACTGTTTTCCTTACTTCTGTTTCGTTTTTCTCTCTCTTGGAGTTGACCCACTTTTGAGCTAAATCATTGTTACTCTGCTATGATTAATTAATTTAATGCTGCCCTAACTGCACCTTATTACTCGTACATCATCTGCTTTGGCTCTGCTCAAATTATAGAGAATTTTTATGATCTCGGGGGGCTTTTACGAAATGTAATAAAGAAAGCTTTAGTTTAATAATTTACCCAACGACTATAAAGAGTTCTAAACTAAAGAGATACTTCTTTAACTCCATTCAAACCACCCTAAGTCTTAGTCTTTATTGCTAACTCTAAGACCTATTATGATTGAAAATATAAACATTCCCGACTTGGTTTATTACTTTTCCCCAGCTTCCTGACACGGAAACCCACTAAACTCTAATAAGCTTTCAAATCCTTAAGCAAATCAGCCTGCGAAGGTAAAGCGGACTATGAAAGGACGGTGGGAATATTTTTGCCGCTCCATCGGTCAAACAATGAAACATATCCCATAAAGCAGGATGCCTAATCCTGTTGCTCTAAATAGTTTAGCACGAGTCCTGGCCGGGAAGAGGAACAGGAACAGGAACAGAAACGGACAGGACAGAACAGAACACAGGCCGAGGAGGCTCTCTAATGCCATTAAAAGCTGCTAGACCCAACTCATGACAGCCTAATTACATTAACTGCCCTGCCAGGGATTTCATTTCGCTCCAAGGCCATGGCCCGCCACTCACCTTCTGCTTCCTGAAGCCCTGCTCCTCGGACAGGGGCTGCTCGGCCCAGTCCCGCTCCGCATCCATATCCTTGCTCTTGTCCTTGGCCAGGCGATTGTCGTCAGTTGAGCGCGAAATTTCCGCAACTTCCCGGTCATTGGCATCGCATCTATCCTCATTACTCTCACATGGCCCCGCTGGGCAATGGTTGGTGGCCTGGTCGTCCTTGTCGGCCCCAGATATGGATATGGCTTTGCCTGTGGAACGACACGAGGGGCCGTAAAGAAGGAGGGACATACGCAAAAGTGCGCCATTAGAAAAATTTAATTACTGTCGACCTGGGCATAGTTTCCAGCACCTGCATCCTCATCCGGCTCGCTGCCGGTTTTTTCATCGATTTGCGGTAGCCCCTGACTGTCCTGGCTCTCTCGCCTCCCCTGCTGCTGCAGCTTGAAGGTGGGCAGCAATTCGGCCAGCTGCTTGGTCACCGCATCCAGGGTCGACTGTATGGTGGAGGGCAGCGACGAGAGGGCTGCCAGTTGCCTCTGGACATCCGCCAGCTGCCGCTCCAGGGCCAGTTCCTCCTCGGTTTTGGGTGGTGCAGGGGGCTCTGCCGGAGCAGGAGGAGATGCCGGGGCGTCGGCTACCGCGGTGGCTTCACCAGCCTCGGTACTTGCCAGTGAAGCTTCTTCCGGCGAGGCCTCCTTCTCATCCTTCGGGGCATCGCCCTTCTCCGGCTGCTCGTCCGGCGGCAACTCGCTCTCCGGCAGCTGCTCCAGGTTTGGTACCTCGCTGTCCGTGGGCAGCGGTTCCTCCTCCTTCTCGGGCTCCGGCTCAGGTTCCGGCACCGGGACCTCCTCCTCCTTTTCCTCCTCCTTGGGTGGCGTGGCTTCCTTTGGCGCCGGCCTAGCTTCCGGCTGTCACACATATTGAGAAAATTAACTTCTGATCCGGACAGCGAAAAGCCGCACTGGGGGAAAAAACTTCACCCGAGAATCCAGTAAACTTGAGGTGGTTTTTTCCCCGAGTGCGGTCAGCGGAAGCTGGGACTTGGAGGACACTCACCATGGGCGACTTGTCGCGTGGCGCCGACTTGACAATCGTCACCTTGTAGGCATTTGCCGCCCGACGCTCCGCCTCCAGCTGCTGCTTGCTCTTGGGCACCGGCCGGTTGGGCCTCTGGAGGAAGGTGGACCACTTGCGGTTCTCCTTGTCCTTCTCCAGCTTCGTCTTGGTCACCTCCTCGTTGAGCGAGCGCAGGACGTCGCTGGACATGCAGACGCCCGGCTTGGGGAAGATCCTATAGAAATTGACGCTATCATGTGGAAGCGGTTAAAAGGACTCAGCTAAAGGGACTCTGGGGACAGGCTGAAGGCAGCTGGACAGCAGCAGGAAACGGGTGAAATTGAATGCAACGCACCCGAGGACATTGTGCTCCTTGAGCACCTCCGACTCGCCGGACAGCACGGCGGCAATTTCCTCCTCCACCAGCTTAATTTCCGCCCGTTCGGACAGCGCGGAGCACGGACGATCGGGCAAATCGGGCAAGTAAAGACCAGGAGCTGCTCCGAGTCCTTGCCCGGCTCCGGCTCCGTCTCCGGCTGCAGCACCGGCTTCTGCAACGACTTTGGCTTCTTCCGCCTCAGCTGGCACATCCCCGCGATTGTCTTCCGAATGCACTTCCGACATGGCTGGGCGACATTCCGGCGTGACACTCACATCCACCGCTTGAACGGCAGCGAATTCCAAGGCAGGAGCTGCTGGCGCTTCAGCGGCTGCAGGAGCATGGGTCTCCGGTTCCGGAGTACTGGCATTTGTGGCTTCCGTCAGCTGGAGCAGCGTGGGAGTTGGAGGTTGAGACGGTGACGGAGTCGGCGATGGCCTAAGCAGAGGCGTGGGCGACTTGGTCAACGAACCCTCGCTCGTGGGAAACTTCTGGAGGCACTCGTAGGCGTCCTCCTCGTTCTCTCTGCGAAATCACCGAAAAAAGGATGAACGGAAGAATAGAGAAAGGAACTGCAGGTTCAGCACCAGGATTCATGGTTAGTTATGCCCTTGCAGAGGAGCAGGCCAGGCAGAAGCTTTTGTGACCACAAGCCCAACCAAATTGCAACTGAATTTAGTTTGAGAATGCCCTTTCATGCTTTATTTTTTATTGGGAACCTATTTTTGAGCCATAAATCTCGGGGAAGGAATACCTCAGAGAAGAATTTATTTCCGTGCGGAAAAGCTAGGTAAAGTGTTTGTGTGTTTCTGGGCTAATAGAATAATATTTCTTACGAGAAATAATTATTTCTTTGGAATTATAGTTGAGACTAATTATCCTAAAAATAGAACAGAGCCTGCCTCTAGAAGGTCTTCTACTCTCTGAAAACAACTACAAAATAAACCCATCCTCTGCAAGGGCATAATGAAAGGTCCTTGGGTTGTTAGTCCGCTCAGCCGTGATAAATGGTCCTCGGCGGATGGGACACAAAGGACCGGGCACAGGGATGGAGGCAAGAGCAAGGCTGGGGACCAGGAAACGCTCACCGGTAGACGCCGAAGTAAAAGACGCTGCCGCTGTTCATGATGAGCCGGTGGGCCTCGTCGTGGGTTAGGGGCGTGGCGGCCGTGTCATTGATGCGCACGATGATGTCCTCCACCCGCAGTCCAGCCTCCTCGGCGATGCTGCCCTCGGTCACCTATCATCCGAGAGTTCGAGAGCAGGCACATGGTTAGCTTTAGATACAGACACAGATACAGCTGAAGATACAGATACGGCTGCCACAGCGGCACAATGGACGCGTTGCGATAATGGGCGAATTTCTATTAGTCGCCGACAGCGACGGCGACGGCGACGACGGCGTCGCGTGCTAAGTGCATAAAAATAAAGCGCGCGCCAAATGTCAACAAAACAAAGACCAGAAGAGAAGACCCAGACCCCAGAGCCCAGAACACTGTGCGGCACGCACGCCTCGAGAATGGGAAGACAATGCCCAAGAGGGGGTTTCCCATTGGGTGGCTAGCGAGGGGTGCTTGAGAAAAACAAGGAAACACATCAACGGCTCTCCAATTAAGTGCAGGAAATTAGCGCAAGTATGTTAATATGGAGCACTCTCAGGGCAAATACTTGTGAAGTGCTATGAAAGTCTCTAACGAAACCTCTAGAGATTGGTAATCGCTTGAACAGCTGTCTAGAAGAGTGCTATAAATTAATATCTATCTCTACTTGTGCAAGCAGTCACAAAACAGAATAAATCTACAATAAATATAAAGATATTTTATGAATAAAATAATCTACAAGAAATATATATTCAATCAAACCTTTGAAGATTGCAAATCGCTGACAAAGCTATCTAAAAGTTTGCTTTAATTTACTATCGATCATAAGATATGCAAATATGTAAAAGAAACAATACAAAGAATGACTGTAAAAGGGCCAAAAAAGAGGTAAAATAATACCTCTAGAGATTTCAAATCCATTATTAAGCCATCTAAAAGTATGCTAAATTTCCGTATCCATTGCTATTGAAACACATGCACACTACATTTGAAAAGTCTCCGCTTAACAGAAATTAAACTCATATCTAATAAAAAGAAAAACCCCCTTTCTAGTTTCCATTTCCCAACCAGATTATATTGCCCCTCCAACAACAACACAAAGGAAGCTACACAGAGGATTTAATTTCACAAAGTTGTCCGAGACCATTTATAACTAAATACGATTTAAGTTTTGCCGTTTTTCTGGGCAATAAAGTGCACACAAACGTGTGCAAATTGACCATTTAAATTGTGGGTATTCATTAAAAATCCCTCTACTTCATGGGGATTAAATTGCTTTCGCATAGTATCTGCACACCCACATGTGTGTGTCTGATGTGTGTTGCGAAACTGTTTCTAATTGTGCGCTAAAAGTTATGAATGCGAATGGAAACGCAGATGGAGGTTTGATGCTAAGGCTTCCCACGCTTATCAAACTCGAATATTTATTGTATAATTCAGGTGATTTTGCTGGAATTTCCACTGCAAATAAACCGTATTGTTTTCGCGTTGCAAGCCGGGAAAGTCACGACATTGGCTGCCAAGAGGACTTAGTAATGCAAATACTGCAGAAAAATACGAGGGGTTTCCCCGGCCTTCCGTCTCCCCGGAGCCTCTTGCATTTCACTTATGGCGGAGTCAATTTCCAGCGGTGAACACTCGACATCGACAAAGGTCGGCTCTATATACATATATTTATAGAACACTGGCTGGCGGCTTAGCCCGACGCACACACACAGCTGGGTGTGTGTGTTCAGGGATGTGCAAAAGTGCCAAGAGGCAGAGCGAAAAGTGGAGGAATAACAGAGGTTTTTCAAAAGATTACGTTGACTGCGCTTGTTTAGTGTTTGTCTAGCAAACATATGGCGCTGAATGTTGGAACATCAAATAAAATAAAATGGAATCAACTGCAAGTGTGGCGGAAAATGTGATCCCTAAGCGGGGTGTTTTCAAGCTAAATATTTTTCAACAACTTATGGGATGTGTGAGTGAGCATACGGCTGTCAATATTCGGTTTGAAATTGAATTTGTAGAAATATTTGAGGAGATGTTAGAAGATTTATTGTGTTCAGGGACATCCAATGACAGGAAAGAAACATCCCTGAAAAACTATGCTACAATTTTGTACCATATCGAAATATTGCATACTTTTAGACACTTCATAAAGAGATTTTAAAACTAGTGAATTCTATGGTATATTAATTTACAAAGAAAACACGCCCTAATTAATGTTAATTTATGAAAGCAAGGCAACAAAGCATCTTTTGTATTTGAAATTATGTTTTTTAAGGCTACCCTGCCTGACAATTTCGTTTAATTGGGCTTCGATTTAAGTTTCACATTATTGAATCATATTATTACATGCACTAAATGTAAACAAATATTAATGAAATTCAACAGATTCGGTCTTTAAAATCTTTCTAATTAATTTATGTTAAAACCTATAGGTTTATAGCACTAAGCTAACAGAAACTCCATGCATTTTCTAAACATTCCCAAATTAATTATTGACTGCTTGTAGCAAACTAACAATTTTTAATTTATTACTCCAGCAGCCTGTTTATATTATGCTCCGATTTAAATTGATTTATGGCAAAGGGAACCGGAAGGCCTCCCCTTGCAGTCGCTGGCTGTGTGCGTTTTTCGGTTTGCCAATTAAAAATCGCATTTGTTTCGAATTTGCGCCGATGTTTTATTGTTGCTGTCACTGCCGCTGCCGCCGCCGCTGCTGGGTGTCAACACAATGCTACAAACTGCGAAATTCGAAATGTAAAATGCAATTTATGCACTGCAAACTGCAACAAAGCGAGACGACACTGCGAGTGAAACACAATTAAAATTTGAATTTGAATTTGAATAAGTCGGTGGTGGCGTCCTGGGCCATTATGCGGCTCATTAGCGGGAAAATGCATGGGCCTGTCGATTAGATAAACAAAGGGGCGCTGGGCCACGAGGAATTACTTTAATTAACTAAACTAATTTGCCAATGCAGCGCAAATCCAAATCGAAACGGACACACGCACCGCGTTACGTAATTGCTGGGCGAAAAGCGATCGAAATAAAAAATAACAAAGCACTGAATGTCCGAAACACTATTCGCTAATTTGTGGGGATTTTCCCAATGCACAAGTGCTAAGCCATTCAGGTGGGGCGGCAGCAGGTGACAGGTGAGGTGAGTAGGGCACTCGCATATATAAAGTCCATATAGATCGGGCCTAACCTTAACCACCATCAGCGGGTAGTCGTAGTCCGAGCCGCCCACGAGGCGGAAGCCCCAGGGCACGTTGTCGAAGCGGCACATCTTAATGTCGAGCACCATTTCTATCCTGGACTTATTCCGCGATTCCTATTCCGATTCGATCTTTTACGGCCTTCCTTCTCGCAAACTTTTCCGGAGTGTCTTTTGGGCGAAAACGTCTCGAGTGCAGCGCTGGCGACCAACTGTTGCCACCGCGTGCGATTCGACAATCGAACCATCGATCGGCGACCAGCGATTTCGCACACTGCCGTCGCCGTCGAGGAAGGCCCAGTGAAGCATACTTTCCACCTGGCGGCGGCGGCATGCAAATGAGGCTGCCACTTGCCACTTGCCACTTGCCACCTGTTCCCGTCCAATCTAATCCCAGGAGCCTCGCCGTTATCGTAATCGCAATCGACAGCAGTCACAGCCTCTTAGCGGCAAAGTAACAGGTTACGAGGGTGCAACGGTGTGGGTTGCTCTATGCCGTTGTTTACACTGAAAGAATATGGGGGAACCCACGTGAAAATTAAATATAAATTTTTTTTTCTATTTAACTCCACTTATGGACTTGTGAGTAGCGATAAATATATCGAATTCTCTTCTGAAATAAAAAATAATTCATTTTAACCCAATATTTAATCAGAAAATATAAAAGATGTTGCAAAAAGTTTCAACAAAAAATGCTTAAAAAAGGGCATCTCAAAAAACGATATATCAAATATATTTTACACTTTGTTTTTTCATGTTTTAATTTTTATTTTCTGCTAGTAACAACACAATATTCGAAAAAGGATCCAAACCAATTATCGGATCTAAATATAATTTGGGAAATTTAAGAACAAACAAGAATGAAACCAAAATAAGGAGTTGGGAATTAAAGGGACCATCGAAAGAGAAACAAAATAAATTCTCAAAGCAATCTTAAAACAGGGGACTTATATAAAACGTTGGGAATTATAAACGGAATTTTGAGAGCAATGTATTACTTTAAAATTATCAAATCATTGAAAGAGAAGCCTAAAAAGAATTCTCAGAGTTGGAAATTGTAAGCAATATCGAAAGGAATGTTTGGGGCGAATTAGAAGTTGGGAATTCTAAGAAAAATCGAAGAATTTAGGAGTCGTAAAGATAAAAAAAAAATCTTCTCACTTTCTCAGTCAGTTTTTTTGTAAAATTTTATGCTTTATTGGCAGTGTAAAAATATGCTTAAATAAGTTTGAGCCAAGGGATGTCTTAAAATAGAATCCAGACTTGTCGAGCGGCTCGTTTGCCTAAATTACAGATGGCAAAAACTCTTCTTTTTTGGGAGACTGCAACGTTGCAACTTGGGTCCTGTGCAAGGACGTTGAACTGCAGCGCAAAATCTGTGTGTTTGGTGGTATAAATACCAGCTGAAGCGGACGATATTCTGCACACACAGCGAAGAAGATGTTTTGCCAGGACACCGGTGCAGTTCATGGCCTGCGGATGCTAATCGCTATGATGCCCATTATGGCCATCCTGGCCAGCGGTCATCAGCTGCCAACCGGCAACCACAAACTCTGCGGTGCCGCGCTGTCCGAAGCCCTGGATATGGTGTGCGCCCATGGGTTCCACACGCTGCCCCAGAAGCGTACACCGCAGCCCGGCGTGCCAGGAGCAGACTACTCCTCCTCCCCACTGGGACGCCTGCTGCTGTCCAACTGGTATGCACTTGAAGATGGCGACGGAGATGTGGCCTCCGGCTTCAGCATCAAGACACGGCGCCAGAGGAGACACCTGCCCGGGGGCGTTTACGATGAGTGCTGTGTGTCCCCCTGCTCCTACGACGAGATATCCGCCTACTGCCTGTCCCAATGAGGCACTTGACCCACTCACCGCCACACACATTCCCCACATACCCACTACATACTCTCGCCCTGTTCACTCGTAATCCGATTCGTAATCGTAATCACTTATTTATGCAGCACCAACTTTGACTAATGAATAAAAGTAGACAGTGCAAAAAGAATTTCCAGTTCGAGTCTGAGTTCGAGCAGCAGCCCAAGCGAGAGGAGCAGGCGTCAAAGGAAAAGTTCTAAGGAGGCGCCAGAGGAGTCCCCTGCCAGCCAGACCGAGATGCTGGCCCACTTGAGCTGGCTTTTGGCCTGTTTCGGCCTGGCCCAGGCGCGCATTGGTAAGTATTGTGTGGGAGCACGGGTGCGAAGGACGCAGATTTCCTCCTCGTCCTTGCTCATTTGGTATTCATAAATGCAGGGCTTAGCACGGCCTGGCTGTTTATACATAAATTGTTTAATTGGCTGACAGCAAACGCCCCCAGAAAACCGAAAACAGGGCCAGTCCCGGTCCCCTGCCCCGGTTCGCCAATAGCCATTTGCATAAGTCAGCTTTGACATTGAACGAGTTTAGCCAGGCGAAGAGTTCCGGATGCACTCATCCCGTGCTAACGCAACCTGACACTGCCTGCCTCCGGGTTAAAGTGTCCCAGACCCAGACCCAGATCCCGACCGAGACCCAGTTGTATATAAGCGGGCTCCGTTGGCCCCAGCAGCATCAGTTACCAGCAGCAGCAGCAGTTCCACCAGCGGCTCCCCCAGAGTTAATCCCCAAGATCACAGCGACACAACCATGTGCAAGGCAGTCGTCTCCCTCACCCCGGTGCTCCTCGTGCTGCTCCTGGCCTGCAACTCCTCGCTGGCCCAGATGCCCTACTCGGATTACAGGCTGTGCAGCGAGAAGCTCAACGACATGATGATGATGGTGTGCCACGAGTTCAATAGCATAATGCCCCAGAAGCGAGGCATGAGTAAGTGTTCCCCCGGAGGATCCTGCCCAGGTAGTCTCTCCTCACCTCCCGCCTTGAATCCCTTGCAGTTGCCAGCGAGTTGGACCCGCTCGATCCCATCCAGTATGTGGAGGCCAAGGAGGAAGCGGAGCAGCTGACCAGTCCGCTCCTGCGCGGTCGCTTCTACGGCGGCGAAGTTCCGGCCCTCAACTCCTTGGCTTCCATACGGCGACGCACGCGGGAGGGCATCGTGGACAGGTGCTGCAAGCACACCTGTCCCTACGCCGTCCTCATGGAGTACTGTTCCGTGGCGGCCAGTCCGTAAATTCCCCTCGACTTCGGACCCCTCTCTCAACTCTCGACTCAGGACCCCTTGGTTTCACTCTGGAATTGGTTATAAACTAGAACACACGAAGGACGACGAGGATTTTATATATAGTGGCTTGTTGCATGTTACCGTTCTCGAACGATCTACATAGATTAAATATATCCTGCTTTGGGCGTTAGCATACCAAACGAGTGGAAAGTGTTCTCAAATACAGTGATATATCAAAGATTAAACTGGGTTTTGTTCGGGGTTCAAATCTTATGGACTTTTCTTCAAAATATAATTTTAAAGAAAATAAAAAAGGGAGCAAAGTTGCTCACCTGCATGTGTCTAGGATTCCCTTTCAAAATTAAAATAATGGAAAGATATAAAAATATGTGACTAAAGACTGGGTTTTAACAAATATTATTATTCCTGCAAGGAATGCTCAATTGTTCAAGCAGAATCCATTTTTTCTTTGGACTTACATTTTATAAAAGCTTTTTAAGTTATATTAATTTAAGTATTAAAACTATAAAAAGTTTTTTTTATATCACAAACATATGGTTATTTCTAATTCCAGACTATAAGCTATTAGAAAGTTATGATACAGTTTAATTTTGAAGTAACGATAATTTCAAATTAATCTAGAAAGTTTGCAGTCCCAATAATTCTTTTTACTACAATTTATAAATTACATCCAATTTTTTCTCTTATTTAAGTTTCTAAATATAAAAATGGTATGATAAAATTGTCACAATTTCTGTAAGAATAAAATATAAAAAGTTCTACCAGGGATTGTTGACAATGAAACAAATGTGTATTCCAAACAACTAAAATATAAAAAGAAAAATAAAAATATACACAACTTATATTAATTAAAATTAAATTAAAGAAGTAGTAATTTAAACAAATACAACTTATCATAGTAAAATGACCTCAATTGTTTTTAATTTTTATTTTAAAATATAAACAAAAACCCGCAAAATTCTGATACCTCAACCCAGTATCCGTTTCGAATGGGGTTAATTGTTGATTTTCAACTTCATCTGTTGTTAACATAAAAACTACCATTATTTTGGATTACACAGCCTGCAGAAATCATTCGAAACTCTTTGTTTCCGCCACCCCAAAGTTAGTTTGCAAACAGGATTCTGGGTCAATAAATAATTAACTGCAATCAACGACAATGAAAAATCAATGTAATACCCGTTTAATTACCAATCAAGTTGCCCAATCTGCAGCAGTTTGAATACATAATTTATTTATTAATTCATACCCAGTCGATGTATTCAGGCCCTGTCCAAACATACATCCTACTTTATATACAAGCATATATCGCCCCGTTCTCCGATTCATTTCGCGTGTCTGTCTCTGATTTCCGATCATAAATTATGCGCATACATCGCCCATTCAAAGTGCGTGCATTCACATCATATCCGAGGGATATTGAGTGGGCTTTGCCGGCGAATTAAGGCCTAAGGGGACTCTAGTCAGATCTTTTCAGCAGTTTACGGCGAGAGACGGGGGCTCATGGAACGGGCTTGTCGGCACAGTAACGCAACAGCTCCTCCATGGCGCAGGACTTGTAGCAACAGGCCTCGTCCAGGCTCCGGACGCCACTCCCAATTCGTATCCGATCCAGGAGCGAACGCTCCTCGAAGCTCAGCTCGTGGGATCTGTCTGGGATGGAGTTGAGACCTGTGGGATGTGCGAAATAAAATTGGTTTAATAAACAGCATATCAATAGCTATCTAAAATCTTTGCACTGTATTACTTATATCTATATATAATTATCTATCTATCATTATTTATAATACTTTAAAAAATAAACTCTCCTGAGGAGAATAATAAATATATTTTTAAAAGAACTGTACTATCAAGCTGGCTCTACCATTATTCCTATTATTTTGTGATATTATTCATATATCTATGATATTCTTACCCATCTGACTTTCTGACTTTTCTAAAATAAAATCTTTTATAAATAGTTGATTCATGACATTCATACATTAAAATAATAATTGGGATTTGAGATTTATCAATTGTTATATTTAATTCAAATTATTTAATTTTATTAGCTTGATTTTCCTAGATATTATCTCATTTAAAATGTATGTCAAAATATCGTAAGATAGAGCTTACACATTTTCCTCAGATTTTAGATATACATACATATAAAATTTTTTTTGGAAATTTGTCATCTCATGACGAACAATTGTCAAAATATTTCAAAAGGTGTTGATTTAAATCACACTTAATACAATTCATTAATCAGATCTAAACTGAAACGGAAATTTTCACACTAATGACTTGTTGCAGATGCCAAGGAAAATTAATATATACTGAGGAGATCTCAAGGTGAAAACTCAAAGATGTTTCTCAGAAAAAATCTGAAGTACAAAGGTTGATATATTTAGAACTCAGTCCGGGTCATGACTTACCCACATTTCGCCTGTAGCCGTAGTGACAGATCCTGGACAGGGTCTCGGTCAGCTCCTCGCCACACAGTATGACATTGGTCCGTACCCCACCGATCACCAGGATTAGCAGGAAGAGGCCGTGGAACACGATCCGGCGCCGCAACTCGATGGCCATGATGCTGCTACCCTCTGTCCCGGAGTGGATGTGGAGGTGTCGTCTGCCAAGTGGCCCAGCCACGACTGTGCGGGCTCCCAGCCGGGCCGCAGGGTTTTATATCAACTCGAATCCGAGGCGATCCGAGGAGCAGAGTCCACACACTGTCAGGCCGCGTTAGCCAGAGTGTCAGTTAGCACCGCAGTTGGGTTCTGGTCTCTGGTATCTGGTCTCTGGCCTCTAGTGTGGGTTGTTATTTATCCCTTCGTGGATGTGGATGCCTCGAGTTCCCAGCGGGGAATGGGGCTGGGCTGAGGCCGGGGGGTCTTACGTACATCAGCTGACGTTTGTTTACGTTCTCGGCCAAATAATAACGCAGGGAGCGGATGGATCTGGATAGCTGGAAAACAACAAGATGACGGGCATCGAGTTCCCTTCCAGGCAGACGAGGGTCTTTAACATTTTGCGCCTGGGTGTGCGCCGGAAAAGTTTTCCCTGCTAACAAGCCTCGCTACTTCATAAATTTCAACTCGAGTGTGGCAAAGTTAGTTCATGAATTTTCATTGAAATATTGTTACATATGCAGTTAAGGCTTTAAAATTGAATTGGCTCTTACTAGTTTATCCAGTTAATTAATATTATTTTTCTCATCTTTATTCAATATTGTCTCTTAAAAGTATAACTCCATTTAAAAATCTGAGATTCTACTTAAGGATTCCTATTTTTGGGTCACTCTTATTTTCGTCTGAGGATTATTTTCCAAGTCCTGCTCCGTCCTTCCTCACTTGAAAATGGCATAAACAAAAACAAGAGCCAAGCTATTATTCAATTGCTTTTCTGGGAAAACAATAAGGCCGTTTGTGTTATCTCATTATCTTCGTTAAGTGCTTCAACACTTTGGGGTTTCCCTCTTCCGCAAGTTCCCTTTGAATGCGATAAGTACGCTGCTGAGCCTTTGAGTCCGCCCGAAAGTCAGGTAGTTTTTTACCTGAAAGCCTCGCTACCTATTATCATTGCAAATCTTTTCGGACAAAAGTGACTTATCTGCGGGAAACCGCCGCCGATTGGAAATTGTTTACTTGTTATTTTGCATATCGATAAGCGGGGAGGAAGGGATGAAACTGAAACTGAATCAAAACTCAGTGTATTCCTCGTTCGTTTCGGGTCCTCTTTTGTTTTGCTTATTAAAATCAGAACGTCATCTAATTAAAAATTCATAATTTTCATTATTGTTCTCGGAAAACAAGGTGCTGAATGGCAGCTGCCGGTGGGTGGCGATGGGTGGCGGCGTTGCCTGCCTTTTCCGTTGGCTGTGGGCAATGGTTGGGGGTTGGGGATTCCCCGCAAGCGTTGTGGCATTGAGTGCACAGCTGGAATGCCATTAAGTTACTGTGGAAAAATATCCAACATTCTTTTGCATTTTTGGAAAGCAGAATTATAATTGAGAGTTTATATTTGTGGTTTTGAAAACCCTAAAAAAAACTACAGGAAAGTATGCAATTTTTAGTCTCAGATCTATAAATAGGTACTTTTCGGTTCGAGAATATTCTCCAACAACATCAACAAACTCGCCGATTTTGCCCTCTACTTTTATTCTTAGGTCAATAAATCTTGTACTTAATAACGAAATACAAAATTATTTATCGTTTCTAAATGGTTTAAGCAACAAATAAGAATGCTAGCTTCGGAAAGACAATATTTGATTACCCTCACAGTTTCCAAATGGATTATGAGATCGAATTGGTAATCGATCATAGTTTAGGTAAAAATGAATTCATTTCAATTTGGAAAGCTATTTTTGTCAGGTTAAGTAACCACCATACGGAGATTACAATATAAAGATTCAACTGAAAAATAAAACGTTGGCAAACCTAATGGATGAAGCCACTTTTAAAATTTTGAAACATTCGGTAAAACACTGTCCATCAATTCACCACTATACGGAGATTACAATTTTAAAGTTTAAGTTAAAAATAAAACGTTGGCAAACCTAATGATTGAAACCCCTTTTAAATATTTGAAACATTCAGTTAAACATTGACCATCAATTCGGCTGTTGATGCTAATCAATAACATACATAATATATAGCCTCCGAAAGGACTTCTTTACTGTGTTGAAATCTTCTAACTGAAATTATAACTTTCTAAAATTTTTGCCCACCGTTCAGCGGCGAAAAGGACAAAAACCCTTTGTTTTGTTGCTGCTGCTGCTTGGAGAGTAACTTTATTTGCTTCCACTAAGAATGTTACAAAGAAATATTTGGAAATATGATTACGTTTATATTTAGGGTTAAGTGTAGGAAAATGAATTGCAGAACGTCGTCGGGTGGGTTCTTTGTGGGAATTGTCCGCGTCATTGTTGTGCCTTTGCCTGCTGTTCCGCCTCCGCTCCTCCATCCGCTCCTCCTGTTCGTGCTCGTGCTCGTGGTCCTGCTTCTGCTCGGGATCTCTGCCATGTGGGGTCCTGGTGTGTGGACGGGATCTGGTTGGGCGGCTCAGGCGCAGTAGTCCATAATGTCGTCGTAGGTGCAGCCCTCCTTGCAGCACGCGTGGGCCACGCGGCGTCGCAGGCGTCGCAATTTGCGTAAGCTTCCGGTGGCTGGACGGTCCGTTTCCGTTTCCATGTCCATTTCCGGCCGATGTGGCTGGAGCTTCCGGATCAGGGCCAGCCCTCGGTCCTGCGCCGCTTGAGACCGAAGTTAGTTTGTAACCTTGGAGGAGGTGGATCTAGATCTACTTACTGTTGCTCCGCTTAGCCCTGCTGGCGAAGCCATTGGTACACATCAGGTCCAGGGCATCGCTCAGCGCCTCGCCGCACAGCTTCCGACGTCCCTGAACCGGGTACACCATCTGGGCAGTGGTGGCCACCAGGAGCAGCAGCGCCAGCCCGATCCTTATTAGGCTCATTCTGATATATTCGACTCAGCACCGTGCGCTCTCACCGGGCATGAAAGGAATGCCTCTCTCTGTGCTTCTCGTTCGATATCCTTTTCCCAATCGCTGTCCTTGTCCTCTGATCCTGTCTCGCAATCTGCGCTTGTATCTACTAGCCAACCGATCACAGCGCATGCCAAATGAAACTGATCTCCTCTTACTCCGGCAACTCAACACGTTGGCTCGCCGGTTGACTTTTGGCTTTGTGACTTTCGGCCAGGGGTCAGGTAGGTAGAAAGGCAGCTAAGCCCAGGTCAGTCAACCAAGCAGTCAGCTGCAGGGAATTCTCTGGGGCGACCAGGTTTTTCTCCTTGGCCAGCCGGCGGGTAAATGCCCAGCGAACGGCCTTTCCCGGCCAGGAATGGCCCGAGGACTTAGCCAAAGTCAAGATCTTATCTAAGTCCGCTCTTTGAAAGGAGGGGGAAACTCTCAAACAATTCGGCATTGAGTCGTGCTGGCTTTACTTATATTATTAAAGACTATATAATATTTAAATATAAATAATTATCCCTCCCTTTGACAGGCTACTTCTGGCACATCAGTGACCTGCACTTGGACACCCTTTACTCCACCGAGGGCGACATCTACAAAAGCTGCTGGCAGCTGGCCCGCTCTGTGCCTGGAGCCAGCTCCAATGCAGTGTCCGAGGCACCTGGCCACTTTGGGAACTACAACTGCGACAGTCCGTGGAGCCTTATTGAGTCGGCGGTGAAGACCATGAAGGCCAAGCAGGGCGACAATGTGGAGTTCGTCCTATGGACCGGCGACGCCCTGTCCCACTCCGCCCAGCCGCTGTCCGAGCAGAAGCAGCACGAGATCCTGCGGAATATTACGGATCTGCTGGGCCGCAGCTTCTCCTCGCAGTTCATCTTTCCGGTCTTGGGCCACGAGGATGGGAGTGGCAGCTACCAGCGCTTGGGAGAGCTGTGGCGCCACTGGCTGCCCTCCGAGGCACTGGTGACCTTCGATCAGGGCGGCTACTACTCCATCGAGCAGACCAAGAGCCGGCTGAGGATAGTGGCACTTAATACAAACTTCATGAGGCTAGATCCGGATCCCGATCCGAGGGCATCGCTGAGCCTGCGTTGGCCCGCCGAGTACTTTGCAGAGCCCAAGGCCTCCGTGAGCTCCACTACGGGAGAGGATGAGCTGCTGGCCGAGCAGCAGTGGCTTTGGCTGGAGGAGGTGCTGAACAAGTCCAGGGATAAACAGGAAACGGTATGTGAAACACCCTTACCAATTAAGGGAAGTATCAAAGGAATTTGTGGAAAATAAATTAATGGGTATTATTTCCAATTTATAACATTTAATTTATATTGTAAAGGAATTGCCAATTAACCCCAAAAATTCCACAAAATTCAGCAAATATCTACGCTTTATTTGGCCGCAGAATATTAAATTTTCAGCAAACGATGTGCATGAATTTAATGTTCACAGCGCGTAAAGCCAGAGCCGAAATCTTTCTGAAATTAACGAGATATTTAAAAGGCCTCGCATGTGTAAATACGCATATATTAAACATATTTATTTCCCTGCCTCGGCCGGCGCGTGCCTGAAATGCAATCGGATAGCCGGCCTTTTGATTAATTACAATATTTAATTTGCCGCAGCCAGAATTGATTTCATTTCACACACGCACGCTCTTGTGCACATAGAAAGACGTCCTTTAATCCCTGACTTTTGACTTTGTCCAGGTCTACATAGTGGGACACATGCCGCCGGGCGTGGACGAGCGTCACCTGGGTCCCCAGCAGCACAACCAGCTGGTTTTCACAGAGCGGAACAACCGGCGGTACCTGGAGATGGTCCGCAAGTTTGCCTCGGTCATCCAGGGCCAGTTCTTTGGTCACCTGCACTCGGACACCTTCCGTCTGATCTACGATGTCAAAGGTCAGTTGGTGCACAAAATATCTAAGGGACTTGTTAAAAGAATTAACGATAGATAAGCTTTAATTTAAACTTTGCAAATTAAAGACTATTTTCTGGTATATTTGTGGCTCTTGGATTCAGGCCCGGAAAATGCTGTAACCTTGTCTAATCTAAGCTGTCGCTTCCCGCTCTTTTCCCCCTGTTCCATTTGACAGGCAATCCCATTTCGTGGCTGATGATTGCCCCCTCGGTTGTGCCCCGCAAGGCGGGCATTGGGTCGTCGAACAATCCCGCCCTGCGGCTCTACAAGTTCGACACGGGCAGCGGCCAGGTGCTGGACTACACGCAGTTCTGGCTGGATCTGCCGCTGGCCAACCGGGCCCACGAGCCCACATGGCAGCCGGAGTACAATCTCACCCACTACTACGCCCTGCCGGAGATCTCCGCCGGAGCGCTGCACAATTTCGCCGAGCGCTTCACGGGCACCGACCTCTCCTGGTTCACCAGGTAAATGACTGCCGGGCGAACAGAGTATGTCCGGAGTCCGGACAGGCCGCGTTGATTGATATGACCGATAATCCCCGGTGTCCACAGAATGATTTGCTAGGGCAGGCCGATAGGTTTGCGATAGATAATAATGTGTGTTTGTGGGGGAGATACATTTGCGGTCTTAAGTACGATGCTCTGGGCCTAAAAACGTTATTAAAAATGAAAAAATTAGTTGTAATCAGTGAAGCTCAGGCCAGGATACAGCTCTGTTTAAACTTGAATTCGTTTATAACAGGAGTCAAAAATTCGTTAAAGTCATAGCATTACTTTAAAAAGCCTTTAAAGTATCTCAATTTACAGTGTTATTTTTGTTTAAAGGAATATAAGAAGTAGGAACTTTGTGGGAGTTGGGTAGTGAATTAAAGGGGATTTTGTATCCGAGAGATACTGGCTGCATACATCATTAAACCTTCCATTAAAATCCTTTTTGCGCTGCTCATAATTTATATATTTTTTAACTTGAATTTTAACTTCACAAAACCATGTCCAAAAATATTGTAAAGTGAACATTTAATAAGCCTGCTGTAGTAAAAATTATTGAAAGAAACTCGAAGCAAAAAAGATTAAATGACATGCTTCAATATTCACAAAATAATTTTGCTTTATTAATCTTATAAAAGCTTTAAATATCACAAAGGTACGGATCATTTTTTATACGTTTAAGGTTACTTTTCTGGCCATACATCTTTGTCACAATAAATGCACAGCAAAAATGTTCTATGGATTACAGCAATGCATCCTTTCAATGCAATCATTTTGACGTCCCCAAAAAACCCCCTTTATCCTTGCCCAAATCGTCAAGGCTTTTTATTTCCAACTTAATCCCTTCACGTAAAGCTCAGTTCTCGCTTTACAATAGCGACAGACTACAAAAAAATATATTAAAAGTGTGTTCTACTTTTTTGTCAGCTGATTGATCGAATAATTCCGTTTGAAAATGAATCCCCAAAAAGAGCACTTGCACATATGTAACGTTGATATACTTTTAACGCCTTTAATTGAGCATTTTATTGACTTTTACTTCGCGAGTTTTTATTTCCTTTTGTTTTTCAACATATTAAAGTTCACCAAAAACAATTTCAAATTTGAAAACAAAAATAACTTTTACCCAATAGAGTTTATAGATTTATCGGCACTTTTTGTGACTCCAAAGATCCTGGGAAGGACAGCGTGTGCATTTAGTTAAAACCTTTTTGGTAAAGTTTTTCCCCAGCAAGTTTTAATTGATTGAAATTGACCAGTTTTATTTAGTTCGGAAAGCATACACTCAATTACACTGGCCAACAATGTTTATGTTTTTGTTTGGGAAATAGTTTGAATGCAATTTAGAGACTTTTCATAAAGTTTGTTATATTTTAAAGGGACAATAAATATTTAGGAATATTTTATTTGGTTCTTGAGCCTGTAATTCGGAGTGCTATTTTTATATATGTTTCAAAACCAGACCTCTAAAATGTTTCCAAATTAAATAAAATATAGCAACCATCTCACCCGTAAACCAGTGCTTTCCCCATCTATAACCACTTCAGGGAAATGCAGAGCTCAACGGGCTATTTTTTTTTGTGTCCGTTTTAAGAGCGGTGGTAACGCCTTCACTAGGTTCACCATGGAGTACTACCACCCACTCCAAATCCAGCTCCCGAGAACTCCCACAGCAGTATGTAAATCAAGGTGGGGCGATAGCGCCCCGGCTGAGGGCATTTATGAGAGCTGCTGCTGCCCTACTGTCCGCCGATACAGAATAGTGCAAACAGGGACTCCAACTCCAAATGACACCACAACTGAGACCCATTTTTTCAACCTCTTTTTTCCGTCCTCCTGCCTCCTTCCAGATACCACCGAGCCAACGCCGTGCGGTATCAGTCCGGCGCGGCCTGCCAGGGCCTCTGCATGCTCAATCATTACTGCGCCATCACGCGCCTCGACTACGATGAGTTCCGGCTCTGCCTGGAGAAGGAGCAGCTGCCGCTGCAAGGACGGGCCCCCGCTCTCGGCTCCTCCGCGGTCCCTGCATCCTGGAGCTGGCTACTGGCTGTTTTTTATGGCCTGCGCGGCATATCCGGGCTACTGGAATGGTGGGGCGGCGGGCGATGCAACAATTGCCACAACCAGCGAATTTAAGCGTTCCCGCTTAAGCGGAACCATATCAAAATGTGGGGCGGGTTCGAGCCCCAGGATGCGCATGCACTCTGAAAAAAATGTCGTCCTAGAAATGGATAGTTCGAAATGTAACACAATTGTTTAAACAGGTTTCCGGAAAACATTTCAGTCAGATTTTAAAGTTTAAATAAAATATATATTAGGCTAGCGATTTTTTTGCTCCAGTTTTATAATTTGTATTCTTTTCACAATGTTCAAAACAACTTGGAACTTTTTTAATAATTTTAATCTTAATTCAGTCTTTAACTTTGATTATTTTCTTGTACTACAGAAGACCTAAGACCTTTTAAAAATCCAACAAATCTCTTAAAAATTAGTCTCCAAAATTAGTCATTGCATACTTTTAGACACCTTTTTAAGGGCTTTGAAAACGCTAGTCGTCAATAGAGCACCTTTAAATGATTTTCTCCTTTAAGAATTTATAAAATTTTTTGTAGAACAATTGTTGCATTCAGAACGATCCTTTTTTCCGAGTGTTCCGATGCGGATATAGATAGTAATGGTAATAGGAATGGGAAGTGGGTGGGAGGAAGCAGCGTGGGGCAGAGGACAGGATGACTTGCCGTTCGGGCTTCGCAATTCCTATATACAAGTATAGCGCTAATTTACTCTCAATTATGCTGCATGCGAGTCTGTGTGCGTGCCATATCGTTTGTGTGTGTGATATGATTACAAAGAATCGTCTCCGCATATGTATTCGCGGATTCATATGTGTGCCCCTATGTATATGTATATGTGTATTGTATGGACTTGGATACGTATATGTTTATCTGTATGTACTTATTGTATATGAAATAAACGAAAAATTTTTAATGTTACTTCCCCGGCTCTGTGTCTCGAATTCGCTTCCTGCCCCCGCTCCCTGCGTTTCCCCCGTTCGATAAATATTTAAGCAACAAATTGTGGCGTAAATAAATGTGTTAATTTGCGCAAACAAGTCAGCAGTTAAATGAAACGATTGCAGGGTAAGTGTTACGACGGTTCCGGCTCTTTTTATGGCCAAGACCATTAAATGGCAAAAACCGCATCGCAGCCGCCGTATAAAAAAGTCATTGCCAACGGCCTGGGCCGGGCCCGGGGCTGGCTTCCCTCTTTCTGTGGCCAAGTCGAAGGAACATTTGTCTCACTATAGTGAGACATGCATATGTATGAGCAAAACCGTTGGAGGGCTCTTCCGGATTTCCATTTCGCCGTAAATTCACGCCAGATCATTGGTTATTGATGGAGGTTGCTTTTTACGACTCGAGCCATCTATTTTCTATGCTTTCTGGTGGCCAAGGCTTCTTGAGGGGATGGAATCAAGGTGAGTTTTGACAATAATCTACTGTTCTCACCGCCGAATTAATTAAAATGGAAATGTACCCTAAACTTGGGGTTTTAATATTCTCCATTGCATACTTTTAGACAGAATTTAAATAGATTTTTGCCATCTCTGAATACTTTCCCCTCTGAAAACCACTGTAGAAATTACCTAAAAAACAAAACCAATTTAATTTTAAATAATTTTTTAAACATAGAAATGAAACCCCCTAAAACATTGCTCATCTAAAAATGATTATCAACTTTAATCTCTTTCAAATTCACTTCAATATGAAAGCATCCTCCCAGGACTTTTCCCCTTTTGTTTTCCTATTTTTTTCATGCTGACTTAAGATGAATTTTATATTGTTTTCACATTCGACAAAACAACTGCAAAAGCAAAAGCCAAACACTTACCGTCAAGCATTTCCCCCGTTGGCAAAGTTCAGGTAAGTCACATAGTTCCCAAAAGTTCCATAAAGCTGCATGCAAAAGTCGTTGAGGAATATAAGCAGAAATTTAAAGAGCTCTCCCCGGGCGATTGGCTCGCACCCGAAACCGAGTTAGTTTTCCCATTAGAGACCGAAATACGGATCCCAGTGCAATTATATGCATAATAGATGGGCATATCCATCTCGAAAGTCGATCCAAATGCAAATGACTGCCTGCCTGATTCCGATTTGAATTTGATTTCGATGTTTCCAATTTAGTATCTGAGAACATGCCGCCAATGGCAACTAGGATACCTTGTATCGGCCGGGTCATTTCATAAGTAATGCATGAGCGGTCACCCATTGACCCCATACTCCCTCCCCCAGGCTTGTTGCACGGCCGGTACCATGGTGCCACGTTGCCACCGCCGACTATGTACCACCCTGCCCCCGGTGGTGGCATGCGTGACTGTGGCACGTGACGGTCAAGTAAATTATAGGCGAAATTCAAAAGGCCGCCTTCGAGCCGAGTTTGACAAGTTGGCCGGAACTCCGCCAGCAGTAGGGAGTCTCTGAAGTAGTCACTCGACAAGTTGCAGGATAAACCAAGGCAGCATTAGGTGTTTTGTCAATTGAAGATTAAACTAATATTTAAATAAAGTTTTCGTGAGCCTAAGTCTATGTCTGTTATAACAATAATAATATTTTAGAAAGATAGTATACATATAGTCACACTTATTTCAGTGAAATGCATTGGATATCAAGGTTAATAGCTATGAATCTAATTACCAGTCAAACACACCTTTAAGGAATTATATTTAATTATATTTTTAAAATTTATTCAACGGAAATTATTTAAAATTCATTATTTCAAATGCTTGTAGAAGAGCAAAAAACAAAGTTCGTGTGGCAGTCCAGTCTAATGGTTATTTAAAAGCTTTTAATGCTTTTAAATCCAACTTTTTCATACAGTTTGCTTTATAAAAAGAACACACAAAATATACAATAAGTTTAATAGATTTAGCACAGAATGAAGGATAATTTGTTGGATTGAAGAGCAAAAGTTGAGTTAGGGGTTAAATATAATGGATAATTTATTGAGTTCAGATATTCGCGTGAAGAGTGAAGACTAAAAGCACTTATAGAGTTTATCTTATATTCAATTCAATTCAATAGTAACTCTCGTTTATTTATACAAGCTGATTAATAGTTAACGAATTTATAGAATTTTATTTAACTTCCTTGACTTCCTCTAAATAAGCTTGAATATGAATTTAAATATTTCATTACTTTTCAGTAAGCTTTCTATTTATGTGAATCAGATTAAAATATTTGGTATTTAAACAGGTTTTTGGCTGATTACCATTTTTAATATTTTAAACTGTATACTCCACGCATTTAAATTTAATTTATGTGAGCATTCAATTTAAATATAAATTGTGTACAATAATTAAATACATCTCGGCAATTAACATTTAATGTAGTTTATTGATTATCAATTTTAAAAAGCAATTAAGCGTGTCGTTGAGCAAGCAATATTTTCGTTCTTTTTCGAGTTCTTATTAAAGTTTGACCAAATGCTTAAACACCATTTAAGGTGATGGTAAAAGATTTATAACAAGAATTAATGTAAGCAAAATAATTCAATGTCGGAAACCAAATACCAATTCCAACTGTATTTAAGTGAAGCATTTAAATTTCAAAAGATCTCCGCCATATAAACGGCTTGAAGTGTTAGTAAAATATATTCAAATATATTGGTAACTGGCCAATAAAGCAGACAAGTGCTAAAAGTAAACAGTTTGTTGCTTCGACCTCTGGAAACAGCCAGAATTGGCAGCCAAACAACCACAAAAGTTGGCAACAACGTACAGGTGGCCACAGGCGAGGAGGAGGAGTGCCGCACAAGGCCAGCCAAGGTAACCCGAGTCCATCAAAGTTGCACTTGCACCCTGAGCCAAAGTGACAAACACAAGCCGGCAGATGCCAGGACACCCGCAGTCATTAAAGTTTATTAAGGAATTCTGCCAACTCTTTTCGAACGTGTGGGTGTGCCAGTGAGTGTGCTTGGGCGAGGACTCTAGGATCCTCTCTGCGTTTCTTGGGGGACCTTTGCCATCTCCCCGCACCCTTATTCTCCGGAGGCAACAACGGAGGCAACTTCAGCAGCAGGCGACGAAATGTTTTGGTTTTGCGGCTTTCGCAATTTGGCAAAGTTCGTTTCGGATTTTAACTTGAATTGGGGTTTGCCCCGGCATCAACTGGGGGCCGCTCCGCTGCGCTCCTCCACAAACCATCTTCCATCATAACGCATCGGTCCTTGGTCCCCCAAGGACACACTCACCGCCTCTGCGCCGAACTTGGCAACCGAAATAATACACACGACTAAGCAAATACTTGGGTATATGCCTGTATCGCATAAAATATGTAGTATCTTACGGTGCAGAGTTAAAAAAAAATTGCAACTAATTGAAACATAGGGGGGGTGGAGACCTTGTATAAATATTTATATATTTTTTTCCAGAGCAATAATCGAAAATCTTACGATTAAGAATGTTTACTCTTATGAAAGGAGAAAGTCTTTTTGGTTATTTTTGATCTTTGAATAATTTTATTTAAGCTCATAAATAAATTTCAAACATTGTTTAAAAAAAAATGTGTAATCTATTTTGAATAATACAATGTAATGTATAACCGCTTTAATTATAACATAATATTTGGATAATAATATTATCTAGACATAATGACCTATTTAAGGTGTGGGGATGACGATGTGATATTCAGACAAGTATCGTAAACTTTGATCAATCGAAATTTAAAATATATAAAAACATATCAGTTGACATATCGATATTATGAAATCATATACGTTTAGTTCTATTTAAGTTATTTGTTTCTTTTTGGGATTCATCATATATGGGATTCGTCTTACATTTATTCAACGTGAACAATCAAAGTTTGTAGCAACTTTCACGATATAGTATCAATATACCGATATTTCTACCATAAGTACTCAGAAGCCTTTGAGGTTCTTATATTCAAATGCAGTATAATTTCAAAGTCATAAAATTATCTGCTCAAAATCTAGAATCTGTATTGGATAAACAGTTGTCCTTCATCAATATCCAAAAACTAACCAATTCTAATCAGACCAAAAATCTTAAACATAGGGGGAAATATTTAATGAATCAATGAATAACATTTAAATTAATATCAGAGTATAATATATGAATTATTTATTATATAATGTTAATTTCCGACAAAATTCTTTATTTTCGCAGTGCAATCGATCACCTGTGAGACTGAACCATTGTTTTTTGCCCTGTGCATAACCAGTTGATGAATTTTTTTGTGCTTTTGTGTGTGCACAGCATCATACACCTCGTATATTGTGTGTGTGCACTCACACTCACTGCTCTGGGCTGCCCGTGTTCCTGTGTATCTGCTGGCTGCTGGCTTTTTGCCTCTTTTCCGCACTTGGCCATGCATATGCGATACATTATAAACACTCACCTGTTCCACTCAGGTGGCGGCAGCCAAGAGCACATACCAATACAAAAATATACACATACCTGTGTTTATATATGTGCAGGTGGGTAGGTACCTGTGCGGGGAGCTTGGGGATATGGGATATAAATATTTGCACATTATAGCAATGTACACACACGGCTCCGCTGCGCTTAGCCGTGCCGCCGACTCCTCCTGCGTTTCGGATTCGGATTCGGATTCGGATTCGGATTCGGATGCGGGCTCGGACCAAAAACAATTTCGATTCTAATGTGCCATTAATCATTCACAAACATTAAACATATTATTTTTTGCTGGCTTTCTAGCGTGAAATACACAGGCAGCTTAGTTGCCTGTCAGGTGCTCTTCTGCAGCGGAGCTTTTTGTGCACGGCCGTGCTGGGGTTAAGGTGAGGTGCGGACAGGTGAGCGATGCTGAAAACACATTGAATGCACTAATTGTTGTGCTTGAGCGCACTGAAAGCTCGTGAACTTGTGAAACTGCAAAATGTTCTGGGAAAACCTCACACACCCCACACAGTCACACACACAAAACACAAACTAACAGCATTAAGTTGTTGACGCTCCCTGCTTCTGCTCTTGATGGCAAAACAAATTTCCAAAAATATAAGCAGATGAAAACTAAATATACCACAGAACAATGAACAGAAAACCGAACAAATATCGAAACGTGTGCCAATAGACGGCCGCTCCATTCCGATCACTCTAAAAAATTAATAAATCTTAAGTTAGATTTTATTGTAATTTTTATATCAAATATAAATAAATATGGAAACAAATTTAAATTTAGAACAGATCCTAGAAACTATTCCATATATAATAAAAAAGAATACGAATTTTATAATCCCTGAGATTTATGATCCTAAAATTGTTTTTTAACGAGTACTTTGTTGATCTTTAAATGATACGAGAATATAAAAGAAATGTTATACGACTGATGAATACGTTTCCGAGTAATATTAATTGTTCCTTCTCCTATTTATAACAAAAAACACTTTACGAAATAATTGAAGAAATACCTATACAAATAGTGAAAATAATTTAAAACCTCTTATAGTAATTACAATAGTCTATACAAGTTATCAACCTAAGTATTTAATAATCATATTAAGATTAATATATTCAAAAATATTTTGTAGTGCATTGGTTTGGTGGTTTCGCTTCAATCAACTGCAAAGTAAGAATTTCCCAACTTAAGAAAAATACAAGCCTCAAATACCAACCAATATTTTAGTAAGCTTCAGAAACTGGTTTAAGATGGCTTTAAGAAAAAAAGGTAAATCTTTAAGTAATAAATTTAAAAGCTTCAAATTTAAGGTTTTTGCATTTAAACCTCTAATTAAAGGATTACCCACGGCTTGAATTAAATTAAATGGACTTTAAAATGAGAACTTTTAATAGGGCTTAAAGTTTGAAAGGGAACAGAAACTACTTTAAAACTGAAAAACTAAATGATCAAAGTTTGAATCTGTTTGATGGCAACTTTAACTTCAAGCTGTTACGTTTTCCCTGGACTTATTTAAGAGTTTTTACTTAATGTTTCTATATGTAAATAATAATTTAACTTAAAACTAAGCCTAGCTTGGGCCTCCTTAAGTATGCTACAAATAATGAACATAATATTTCAGCTTTTCAGCATAGCCCTCGGGTTGTTAGGGCATTGGAAACTGCTTTCAAATGGCTTTCCAAAAATCCAAAAATAAATGTTCAATATTTAGAAAAGCATGCATATAAAAATATACCTATTTTCGGGTGCGTCTGTGTGTGTCGGTGGCCTAGGTGGAGAAATATCTAGTACATATATCGAATCGTTGTTTTCTTGTTAATTAGGTGGTTTAGCAGCGCACAGGCAGCACCGAGTGTTGGTGTGCTGGATGTTTTTGTGCTGAATATTTATCGCTTCTTGGCTTGAAGTGTTTGCTGTGCAGAGGCAGGGGGTACGGAAGCAGTGCGGAATATAGCCGAGGAATACGTGATTAGCCCAGTGGCCGAGGCTAATTTATAATCGGGTGTGTGTGGGCGTGGGGAGGCTTTTGGGGCTGGGCCCCCATTGGAGCACACACATGGTGGCGGTGGAGCGGTGGAGCGGTGGGGTGTCATCATCATCACCACGATGGTGCTGATCATCGCCATCTCTGATGATTTTCCATTAACAAAAAAATATAAAAAAGCAGCTAAGGCAAGAGGCAACTTTTCGCTGCTTTTGCGAACTTTTCCCGTCGGCGGCAGGCCAGCAGCAGCGGCGACTTGCGTCGAGTAACAATAATAATTCGTACCGTGGTCGCGAACGTGGTCACCACATCACCCATCCGAGTTCCGAGTCCGAGTTCGAGTCCCCCGGTACGTCCGGTACGTCAGGTGTACGAGTATCTAAGTATCGCAGTATCTTTGTATCTCGGCAGCTGCAGCTGCTGCACCTGGCTACCTCTGTGTGTGCTCTCTGTGTAGTTTCGTGGACAGCGGAGGCGCCACCGTGAACAAAACCGAAAAAATAAATGCCAGAAAAATATGTGTCACTCTTAAACATCGAGGCAACAAAGAGCAATATTCTCGTACATGAAACAACACAACAATATGAAAAACTCCACAATTCGCACTCGGACTCCGCACTGAGCGCCATCAAAAAATAATTAAATAAAATGCATTAAAGGAAACCGCACCGATATGTGCGCTTTTCATCCAGCACACAGGCTAATTAGCATTTAAAGCACAATTAAAAAGTGAAGCCGAAAAGGCTGGCAAATGAAATCAACTTCAACCGCGAGAAAGCCAAAAACCAAAAAGCGCAAAACCAAAACCAGCGAAAATTAAAAAATAAAATAAAAACGTTAAGCGAAAGCCATATGAAACGCAGCCTGCTAGTGAAACAATTAAATGACATTTTAAGCGCATTTCTTCCCATTTTCCCTCGATTTTTCTCTATGGACTCTTTGCTATTTTCGTGAAAACAAGAAAATCGCTCCTCAAAAAAATGGGGAAAGCGAGGGGAAACGCAGAAATACCGTTGAGCTGCGAGGACGTGGAAAGCCAAAAAGAAAATGAAATACCATAAAAAATAAGAAAAGAAAACGCAAGAACTACACTCAAAAATAGAATATTAGAGACGTGCTCGGGCGCGGCAGTAAAAATTCTGTAATGTCGGACCATAAGAACTGCATATAGATCCTATAGATACAAATGTATCTATCCATCTTTCGCCGCCGCAGCCGCCGTCGCCGTCGCGGCCGCTGCTGCTGCCGCTGTCTCCATCTCGTCGCTCATCGACGGCGACCGAATATTTTTTTAATTTCCATTTTTTCCGCCGCTCCTTCTCTGTCGAAACTACTTTGACTATTTGCTGTTATTGCTGGCGGTCTGTCTTGGTATTGGGAATCGGTCTAAATATCTGGCCAATTACACTGCCGGGCGGCAAAAGGTGTCCGTGCTCCCTAGACTGAGTTGCCTGAAAAATGATTCACCTTAAAACCGAATTAATCACTGCGAAAACTAGTGGGCAGACTTTCATCTCTTGTCCGAACTTTCCCGCGGCTTGCTAATCCCTCGCTGTCTTTAATTTGCATCCAAGTCAGTGGCTAGCCATTGCCTTTGGCTATATCTTTTTGAAAATCTGCCAAATGGGCTTCAATGTTTGTTAATTTAATGCCATCCGTCTTATTAATTAGGTAATAAAAGTCACTCGTCCATATGACCAAGTGCGTAAGCGGCGCCAAATGCTCATGAATTATTTTAATTAATTCAACTCTTGATTTTGTTGTTTACAATTTATTTATTATTTATTATTAGGTATTACATTTTGTCATATTTTTGGGGGGTCTTTTATTTGAAAGCCTTTTTATTTCGATCAATTAAATGCAAAATATGCAAATTTCATGCGGACATCCTTGCTTTCTTATCTATTGAAAAATATTAAATGCTCAAAATACCAAAATTGACAATACATGATTTTGTTTATCGATTTACCCCAAGAGCCTAAGTATATGTTTTCCTTTAAAAAAGAAACAAATTTTACTTTATTGCTAATGTATTTATTTATTAATTTATTATATTTACTTACAAATGCATTGCAAAATTAATTATTTTTTCTGTCAATGAATAAGTTTCTAATAACTTAAACTTAAACTAAATTCTAATCCTTAAGAAAATGATAACTAAAAGATGCAAGATATTCTTTAAATTTAAACCTTTGTCTGTTAATGCTATAGAAATATTTATAGAAATATTTTTTCAATATTGTTTAATACAATGTTCAAAGCCCACAAAGACATTAGGCAGCATGGGCTCTTTCACCATTTACTCTGCTCTAAAACTCTCAACGTGTTTTAGCGACAATTAGTTAATCAGTTTGTGTTTTTGACCTCTTGGAACTTTAGAAAGTTTTTGTTAGTTACTTTATTCGGTATTTGCTGCTTAAAACCCCTTTAGAAAAGAAATCTATCGATCGCCTTGGGGCGAACATCCGAACATTGCACTCTTTTGCGACCGCCAGTGTAACGCATTGTATCTGTATCTGTATCTGAAGACACGCACTCGCTCGCACCCGCAGATACATTCCTGCGCTGGCTCTTCCTCTTGCTCGGCGGTGCCAAAGATGTGAAAATGTAGACTGATGATGAAAAAATAACAAAAACAAAAGGCGCCGCCTTCGATCATTGCGTAAAGCCAAGCGTTTCTCCTGCTCCCAGCTGCTGCCGTTTCGGATGTTTCTGCGTCCAATTCTGTTTCTGTTGCTGTTTCGTTTTCAGTTTCAGTTTCAAATTCAGTTGGCCGATGGTGCGCTTACAAAACGCCGGTTTTCGGCGGACGCGGACGCGTTCTCGCTTCTCCCCCAGCTAACTCGCAAAACGCGCCCCTGCCCCCGCCGCACAGAAAAATTGCACAAAGTGCATAGCTGCAAAGTGCAAGCAATCTGGGCGGTGGCGGGGACCCAAGGGGCGGTAGCTGGGGGGAGACGCAGGCGGGGGCGGGGTCAAGGCAAAGCACAGCAACAGCAAGCACTCCGGAGGCGAACTTTAGCAATTGGCTGGCGTTATTTTTGGATTAAGCAGCTAAGCAGCGCCAAATTGTAACAGACGGTAAGTAAGCACTCACATTCAAAAGCAAATAAATGCGTATTTTGGCTCAGTGCAAGTGTGTGTTTACACTTAAGAAGGCTCTTGGGCGTGTGTTTATTCGCCGAATATTAGTGTACTTTGGTGCAACGCCCACCCACCCATCACCCCCACCGCACCCGCACTCCACAAGCACAAAACAAGTGGGTTACACCCAGGAAAAAATAAATATTTACCTTCATTTAATTAGATTGCTGAAAATAATGCATCTTTAAAGCTTAGAAAAGGGAAAAAATATTAAATAAATTATAATTAAATTGGCTAGAAAGTATTTTTATTATAAATAAGTGTATTTTCTGTCTTATTCTGCAACTTTTGAAGACAAGCATTTACAGACAAAGCATATTACTTAGGTTCTAGAAAGTAGCTTGAAAACTATCAAAAGAAATTAATAAGATTGAAATAGCAATAATTGAACTAAAACCTTGAGTAAACTTGCATATTTGTCACTAAGCGAACTCCCTTAAATTATTATTACATTTTCTATCAATATAAATATATTTACCAATAGATAAAATCTTATCTGTGTACCTTTTTAATAGTTCAATCGTTCAGAGGAAAAGATTTTAGGCCTTAATAATTAATAAGAAGTCAAGGAACACAATAATTCTGTGAAAATAAAATGTTGAGAGACTTGTTAAAACAAATTAATATTTCAATATTTTAATATCAATAATTTCTTTATAAATAAAAGTTGCTTAATTACAAGCTTTATAATTATAAATATTATTAAAATCTTTTCTGTGTAGTTATTTTTTAATCTCTTAAACGAAACCCGTTTAAAAAACCCAAGGAACAAAATAATTCTGATAAAAAATATCAAGAATCTATTAAACTTATTTATTTATTTATTTTACAATTTAAATTAAACTAGGAGTTTTTTTCAATATTTTTAATCGATTTATATTTTAGCCTTAGAAAATGACGTCTGTATAAAATATATTTCAAACTTCATAATAATTTGGACACTTAAAAAAAACCTTTTCCTCTAAGTATACATAGTGTAGATATTAGAAATCGATCAACATATGTAGTTAAATTGAATAATGCTTTTATTATTTATAGTTCAAATTTCCATTATCATTGTTGAGTATCTCCGTAGGATGCTACATTTTTCGCTTTGTGTGGCCAAATGAAATATTCAAGCATTTCAACTAAAACAAATTCCGTGGCACAATGCTTTCGGTTAATAATTAAATCAGCAAAAACATGGCTGGCAAAATCAACAGCTACCTCTCATCCAGTTTCTGTGCGGGATTTTCGGATGCGCAATCCGCAGATCCACAGATGCGTCGACACACAGATTTTGTGAAATGCCTCGACTCGCCTCGCCTCGACTCTCGCCTCGACACAAATCTAACAATATTTGCACCTGATTTCAATGCATATGTGTGCCACCGGCACACCCCCGCACTCTCTCACACATTTGGCCACGATTATAGTTTATATAGGAGCGCCCTCGCACAAAGACACACGGCCATGGAGCCAGTCCGATGGGACGACGATGATAATGATGTCGATGCCAAAATAAAGACACTGAAAAATGAACGAGAACGGGAACGAGACTGAGACTGAGAGCGAGAACGGGAACGGGAGAAATGTTAATTAGGTTTCGGGGAAGTTCTCATACTCTCACCTGTATATTCCGTCAAAAGTTAGAAATTGAATTTTGCATATAATATTTCCATTTGCTTCGGGGGAAAAGCGAAAACTCAATACTCGAGCAATTATGAGGGGGAATCTCTTTAAGTTGTACTTACCCTCGTGGGTAGCCCGCAGATCTCCGCTGCACAAACATTAAGTTAACAAGTTTGGAGTGTGTATTAAAAGCACCTCTAAGAGTGATCAAAAGTATGCAATAAAAATAGGGAAAGAGCCCCTTTTAGGAATTTAGGATTTGAGTAATATTACTTCAGGCAAATCACTATTTTATTTAGAAACTATAAAGAGACATTTTCTTGACATTGTAACTAATGTTTTTCAATTAAAAAATATGTTTATAGCCTGCAAGCAAAATATTATTAGACAAAATATTTGCATTTCCATTTAAAAACTATTTAGACTGTTATTCCGGCTGATGGAGTATCATCGCTCCTCGGGCCATTTTAATTTTAAAAACAAACTCAGCTTGTTTCATTTTTGTGGCCGACAAGTAACTGCCATTTTAAAGAGAAAGAGCCAATGAATTGGTTAATATAATTGCGGGGAAGGGGACTCTTGGCTTTGCAACTCGATTCCAAATGAAATGTACACACATGTCCCGAGGCTCGTAATTTATTTCGTTGGCCAACCGCACACATTGCCGAATTGAAATTTTTTGGCCCCCAAAAAGAGTATTGAAATGGCTGCTGCAATTGTGTGTGTAGAGAGACTGCCATATGGCAGAGGGTTATACACATTCACACACACACCTCTGCACTCTTACTTTACTTTTTTTAAACATTATTTTTGCGAGAATTTTTTATGCAAATTCTCTTACAATTCGTGTGCTAAGTACACAGAGTGCAGCACGCACCTGTTTGTGTTCGAGTATCTGTGTGAGCGGGGGTGTGCCCCGGCCAGTGGGCGTGTGTGTGTGTGCCAGTGTTTGAGTTGTGTGTTAAACTTTAATTGGGACATCAAGTGGCAAGCTCTTGTTGCTGCCGGCGCTCTCTTTATGTTGCCACTGCCCCAGCCTCTGCTGCTTTCCTGCCTTTTGTGTGTAATTTGCATAATATTTTATTAAATGTTGATTAATTTGTGCGATTCTTGGCCCGCTTCCGTTGCTTGGCCCCGGCCAGAATATTGCGTGCTTACGGGGGCAGCTGCTGTGGCAGCTGCAGCCCACAGCAGCAGCAGCAACAACAGGAGCAACTGCTCAATTAAAACGCATAAAATGTGAGCAATAATAAAAATACTTCATTACGATTATTTCAAGTATCTTTTATTGCAATTTCCATTGCTCCGAGCGGTCTTCATACACTGGACACAAATTAATTAAGATAAAAATCAAGTTCGAAGAATTAGAAAATATATTTCGGATTCAAAGAAAAGAGAGATCAAATACAGTCCAAAAATATTAGTGTTTTAGTTTGAATTATAAAAAGAAATTTTATTATTTTAGAGTAAAATAATAAGTAAAATTATAATTGATATTCAAGGAATTAAATTAGTTTTGTAGAACTTTAGTAAATAATATTATATAAAAGTATGCCTAATATCTATCGAGAGAGATATGATATAGGAATTTAAACAACCTTTCTGTCCAACCCATTAGCTCTAATATGACTTTATTTATTCAAATGAAATTGCATTTTACTTTTTTATATACATAAAATTCCCGATCCTTCCCCGAGTGTACCACTCGAAATGACGCAAATCTAAATAATAATAATAATATCTTTTCCTCACAGCTGCTAATTTTATTTGAGGTGACACACAAGGCGGGAATTTCAAAATAGAGCAGACTATATGTGAGAAAATGAGAGGTCTCGCAAGTGTGTGTGTGTGTGGAAAATATGAGTGTAGCGCAAAAAAAAAAATTGAGCACATTTCAATATTTTTGCCGTTGTCTTTGGTGCTATTTTTAAGCCAAAACACATATAGCACAAACAACAAATGGCCCGAACACACACCCAAAATATTGTTTTGCCCAGCAGAGCAGTGCTCAAATTAGTTTAAGATACATTTCTCAATGTGACAGTAGTGAGTGAGTGTCCCAGGAAATTGGAAAAATAAATACTAAGCGCGCGCACTTTGCATATTTCCCAATTGTAATTCGTTGGCAACAGCTGTAAAACTGAACAGGAATTTTATATATCCACTGAGTGGCATGCAAATTCGTTGATTCCAGTGCATAATTAAAAGACCTGAATTATACAAATCTTATATGTACACATGGCATTTTATCGCAATATCGTGCTATATATGCTATATATGTTTCTATATGCGTTTATATAGCGTTGACATTGAAGAGTTTGTTGCCGAAGGCTGGAAATTATATTCGTGAAATTATTTCTCGCTCTCGCTAGAAAAGTTTTATGAGTTGCACAGTTTTTGTGTTGTGTTTATAATTAATTTCGAATATATGCACAAATAAAGAGAGTTGTGTGTTATACAAGTAACATATGAAGACTTTTAAAATGGCATAAAATAAAAGAAAATATTTTTAAAAGGAACACAGAAAACAATATACACATGAATACAATTAACCAGCAGTCTAGAAAAATATAATTTTAAAATAATATCCGAGAAACATAAAATTTGATATTGAAATATAGCTCATGCATTTTGAAATTTAAATAATTATCATTACGGTTTAAAATTGAATGAGCTCAAGCATTCATTGCAACTTAAAACTTTTGACTTCCAATTAATTAAAATTTTCTCATTCTGTTTTGCGATGCGTTTCAATCAATAAATGTCTGCATTTAACAATCAAATTACACATTAAATTTAAGAGGAATATTAAAGCCAATAAAGAAATGCAAGGAGAAACAGCTGTCAATGAGGTTGTACGGAAATGAGTACTACAATATAACTTAAACTTAATTGATGTATTATTTTCTTCTACTTTCATTTAACTGCACTTCTCATCTAACAATGCAATTTCCTTGAAGAGATCGAATGACTGCACAAATTTCACATTTCGATAAAGAAAAGGGGTTTAATTTCGGTAGAACAAATACAAGTAATATATAAAACAATAAATTGGTAACACAAAGAAAATTAAAAGATACTTTTATCTGTTACTATTATTTAGTTAAGTATAAATAAATGTGTGGAGAAAAATAGATGCTGATAAATACGAAAACTAAATAAGTTGCTCATGGAATTATCAGAAAGCTCACAATATAAAACCCTTTTAGTAAATAGAATTCAAAGAATAGGTACAAATTAAGAGCTCTTTTATTTAGACCAATATCAAGCGAGAAATATACTGCAAAGAGATTCCTGATGAAGTCTTTACAATCCTTTTAGAGAAACACACCCACAATCACTCCACAATCGCTCGCTTTACCCCTTTCAATTAACTTCTGTTCGAATTAAATTTCATTCAGCCATTTCGCATTTGCATTTCCAATTACAGAACGAACAACGACCGACAATTAACGATTAACATTAAGTCCAACTGAAGTAGGGGAAAGTGCTTAGGATTCTTTTGCCGTCCACTTACCGCCAGCAAACAGCAAACAGAGAACAGCAGAGATCAAACAGCAAAGGCTGAGAACCGAGAACAGAGAGATAAGCGGATACAAGCAGTCTAGTATAAATTTTTTCAAAATATTTCTTATCAACAATATTTTTCGAAAAACTTTTGAAGACATCCGAAGGAGAAGAGCTTCAGCTTCAGCTGCCAGGCAAACAAAAGTCAGCCGAGGAGGAACCAAGAATAGAACCGAGCTAAACTCGAACAGCAAACGCAGCCCAAGGATTCCGCAGGAGGAAGCAGTCCGAGGAAGACACATACAAATACAAAAAAGAAGAAAAAACAACAAAATGGCACAACGGAAGCTGGTGCACAAGCAGTTCAACTCGCCCATGGGCCTCTATTCCCAGGAGAACGTGAAGGCCACGTTGAACCGCGAGCTGAAGGCCTTCGGCGCCGAGGGGTGAGTACTCGTAATAAAAAACCCAACAAAAAAATAGAAAAGAATTAATAAAAAGGCGGGGAAAAGAAAACGCTCTCCGCCGAAGCGAAATGATTATCATACATTTAAATGCATAATTTCATAAAATAGATGAAAGCGCCAGCGGAGGGAGCGAGAGTGCTTTCCCGGCTGGCGGTTGCCTTCCGCTTAGTCAACGCAATTCCTATTACATGGCCAGCCAGTAGTAACCCTGGGGGCATTATAATTTTATAATAATCTTCCCTATAAATTAGCTTTTCCGCACAAAAAGCCAAATACTGCTAATTAGTCGACTTGACCAGAGCGCAGGACTTGTCAAAAATTAGTTAAGGGGGGTTTTCTTCGGGGTCATAATAGGGAAATAGTATAAGATAGCTGTAAATAAGAAAGTTTACGATAATAAACTAATCAAAAAACGTACAAATTGAATATAAATTAAGATATTTACTTAGTGTACGAGGGAATTTTTTTTTTTCTTAGCAATATAAATTGCATTAAGTAATGTATTAAGTAGACTTTTGCATGGTTAGCTTGTACTTTATTTGGGCAAGTCAATCATTGAAAAAAAAAACAACAAAAAAATAAGAAGAGGTCTAGAAGATTCCTAAAAGCTTAGATAAATTTAATTTAATAAGAGGTTATTATACCCAGAAATATTATTAAAGGAAGGAGAACTTACTTCTTACTGAAACTAATCTACTTATTAGGAAATTCTTTTGAATGGTCTCTGATTTAATAATTCTCCGGCCATATTTTATGAACAAGTTTTAGAAAACCAACTTTGAATTCAATAACAATTCCTATATTTAGGAAATAAATAAAATATAGTATAAATAACAAAATATATATATCAAATATTAAATTTCAGAAAAAGAAATTGTGTTAGTAGTTTTTATTCATATTTTTTTGTAAATTATATCCCCACCGAAAGCCACCAAGTTGTTGCCTCTCTTCTACTTTGACAGATACCAAAGCTAGTGCCACAAGACAGGTGCACAAAACACATTAATTAGTGGGGATTACAGCGGGGGTAAACCCCCTTTATTTTTGTGCAGTGCAGCGCAACGTCGGCAGAGGCTGCGACTGCAACTGCCGCTGCAACGCCGCCAGTTTGTTGCTTTTGTCGCAGGCACAGACACAGACGCAGCAGCGACACAGGCACCGAAATAAAAACAAAAACAAGCTCTACAATTAAATGCTTTGACGTTTAATTGTAATTACCAAAAAGCTTTATAAGCAGCGCCGGCGGTGGCGACGCGCGTATCTGAAAGATGCTTTAGACTTGAATTTATTTGTAGCTGCTGCTGCTGCTGCTGGCTGTTGCGATGTCGCCGCAACAACATTATCTCAGCCATTGTTGTTTGCAATTGTTGTTTAAATAAAAACCGGCCACCGCACACACCTCGCACTCACCTTGCCGATCGCGACAACTATATAGCAGATAGATTCAGATAGAGCCATCTCTGCTCTGGCGAGCAAAAACTTTAAGTGGCTTTCAGTTATTCGGTGACTATGCGTGCGACAAAACGTGTGCAACAGCAGCACCGGCCCAAGACTCTTCAAATTTAATTACCAAAGCGGCAAAAGCTGAGCACTGAAAAAGGAGAAACCAAAACTGACAACTGAAACTGAAAACTGAACACTGAAAACCCAAAACTTTCAAACGCATTTTCGCGCGCGCGTCTGCGTCTCGTGTGTGTGTGCGTAACGTGTTTTCCCGTATTAGGGTGCAAGTTTTCCCCAAAACACAGCAGCAGCTGAGCCAAGGCTTCGCCCAACTAACTTCAAACTTCCACATAAAATGTACGTGAAAAATGATTTTTATATAACGCCACTCAAGCGTGCAACAGAAATAAGGAAAAGCTTAAATATGCAAACAAAAAATCAAAGTTACTCTGCCTTTTAAAATTAATATTGATGGTCATCGAGGTTTCCATTAATGAATAGTGTGGTCATGAACTGTTCCAGTTAAGTTTAAGCGAATTATAAATGATTGATGAGGCCAATCACTGATATTTTCAATAGTAAACTCACTTTTCATAATAAATTCCTACAAGAATATTACTGAATATTAAGAGACATATACAAAACTGTACAATTGTTAAGAGTAAACCTGATCAGATCATCATACAACATAAAAATAACATGAAACTTACAGAAGAAACTTAGAAAACCATCCGAAAACCAGACAAAAATATCAAGAAATACTTCCTAAATATTTTAGTTCATATTTTCTATATATTTCTTAAATGTAAACCTATAACTTTACTCTTCAGAATTCAAAACATTGCCCTGTATTTAAAGTTTTAGCATATTCATGTTCCATACCCAGTTATCTTATCAGTCTAGTAAATTTCCCCCACTTTTTTTGGGTGTAAAAGCAAGTAAAACGCGAAATTTAAAATAAATTAAAACGTCAGCGGGTCGGATGAGTCAGTGCGCTTAATTTAATGCAACAGAAACAGAATTGGTGGCAACAACTAAAACAATGTCAACAAACAAGCGGCAGGCGTCTAGCCAAAATGTGTGATGCATCTCTTGACTTTCTGCCCAGCCCATGACTCACAAGGAAATCGCCGATTAACCCATAATAAACCCCTGAAAAATAATTAGAAAATTGCCCCACTAAATTAATCAAAGCTCATACAGCCATTAAGTGCTTATTTCGGCAAATATTTGGCCGGCCTCAATCATTGGAATTCAACGAATTGAATTTCTATTTATTTTCTGCCAAATATTTGCCTGTGGCAAATGGGAGATTGTCAGGATGTTTGCGATTAGTCGAAATTAATCAACTAATTAAAGTTGATGCCTAGTCAGAGGGGGTCAGTGTCACACCCAATGGCTCCATTTGGTTTAGTTTGTTCTGCCTCTCGTTTAGCATACATATTAAAGTGCGGGCTTATCTCGGGCCTCGTTCTTAAAGGCCTTATCTCCGAGTTTGTCACAAGCTGGCACATTCTCCTGTCTTAAATATTTCTGTTTGTTATCTCTGAAGGCTAACGGAGAGCAGGCATTTCAGGAGGATTAAGGCTGGCAAAACATTTCAAGCAAATTATAATTAAAGTTTAAAGCCCTCCCGCATGCAACACTCCTTTAGCAGCTTTAAGCAAATCGCCATGCACATTTTCCTCGGGCGAGTTTTCCACCCAACTAGCTGCGCTTCAAATCAGAAATCAAATTTGGTTTCTCCTGGCAACAAGCTCTCAAAAATTTCTAATAATGTGCAAATATTTATTTATGTACAAAATAGAAGGAGTGAGGTAGTAAAGAATGTCAGAAATATATGTACATATTATTAAACTGAAATTATCTTCTGTTTTTAGTTCAAAAAGGCCTTTAAGATACTTATTTTTTTGGGATAATATTTTTTCAAATATGAGATAATTAAAGAGTTCAGCAGATAGTTTTTCTTTTTAACGAGTAGGAGATAATAAATATTTTTAAACAACAGTACCAGAATTTTTAAAAATTTAATGAAATCTTTTTCAAACGACCTACCTTATATTCATTAAAATATATTAAAAACCCCCATTTAGGCGTAGAAATATAACCATATTTATTTTATATGCATATACTTGTAGTATGGAAAATATATAATAAGGAAGGTTATCCTAGTCGCTTTGCTGGCCTTTGGCGCAATGGGCTTTGATTTCCTCCCTGGAGCAGGGCTTCAGGCAGCATTCTTTGGCCACGTACCGGGATAAGCGCCGGGTGGCCATCAGCGAGTTCATCCGTGGATTGTGCGGCCTGATGACCGCTCCGACCGCATCATCCGTGTCCACCATGCTGTCCACATAGTCGAAAAGATTCACTGCAAGAGAGGTGGTCACACGTAAATTCATGCTTTTTCAATGTGAAAAGAAAAACCCAGAAACCAGTGACGATTTTGAAATAATGGCCATAGATTTCACGGCCTGCTCGGCTCTCTGTGGGTTAGCAGTAAAAATACTGCTTGTTATTTGAAATCATCTTCAATTTTGTGAAAACGAGGCAATGTAATAAAATACTAATTTCCAGAAAAGTCAAATCATTACAAAGAAACTACTTACAAGCTCCTCGCTTGCGATCGAAATGTCCGTTGAACTGATTGTTGCACATCTTCGACATGAGCTCCATGAGGCCATCGCCGCACTGATTGTACATGACCGACCCGCTGGCCTCCGTCTCCGAGTGTCCCAGGAAGGGGATCAGCAGCAGGATCAGTGCGAGCATGAAGCGGGACATCTCGGTCGGTGGATGCTCTCTGCCAAGACTCTGGGTAGGATGTGATGCACTAGCTCCTGCTCACGGCTGTTTTTATACCCGCCAGCGCAGCAGTGGTGACTTGTCCAAAGGGATTAGTCCTTTTGGGGTCGATGGGTGTCCTTTCAATGCCAGTACATCGAGTGACGCTTGGGCTAATTTATGCACTTAACGTCCCTATTCTTACCATGGAACAGGTTGGCATCTAAAAATAGGAAAACCAAAACGCAATTGATTGTTGAACTTTTTATTCAGAAAATATGCAAAAGGGACATGAACTCTGGGCTTAACATTAAAGATCCAAAGTTGGATCTCAGAATTTACTTACTTAGTTTATAAGGCCTGCAGTTATTGCATAAAAATATATAAAACTTCGCGAAAAAGCAAAGAAGTGTGAAATATTTCGTTCCTGCATTTAAGGATTAAAAAGCACGTTTCCAACATTTGTAGGAATCTTTTTAACCCTTGCAGGGTATTATAATTTTTAGTTTTGATTTCTTCAAAGAAATAAGTTCTTCATCGATAAATTCATAGGAATTCTTCTATCTCAAGCCTTTTTGGGCCAATATGCGAATGATTCTAAGAAATAATATATATTCCAATGTGCATATAAAATCGGATTTATTTATTAGTAATATTTAATTAAGGTCACAAATTTTTATAAGGTCTTACATCATTAATTTTAAATTTCGAATTACAATACTCACTGTGTAAAACTAATGCAGAAAAGATATTATATTTTTAGTCAGAATATTTAATTAAGGTCACAAATTTTTATAAGGACTGACATCATTAATTTTATTTTTCGAATTACAATACTCACTGTGTAAAACTAATGCAGAAAAGATTTCCGAATTGAAATATGTGCTACCCTTACAGGGTATTATAATTTTAGTCAGAAGTTTGCAATGCGTATTTCCGATAGATAGATATTTCCGAAAATATAAACTGATAGTTAAACGTTTTTTTTATTTATAAATATATAAATTCCTGTTGGTTGTTCTTTTCATTTCATCAAATTGGATTAAATTATGGTGATCCACTTGTGAGCTGCAAGAATATACAAACTTCGATGCTCTTTCTTGTTTGGCTTAAGTTGGATTAATTTCCAATACGAATCATCCAATGGCGCATTGCAAGAGTATATCAATTTCGGCCTCGCGAAATTGTATTATTAACTGTAGCATTATAATATCTTAATTTCAAGACGTATTCGCATGGAACGTCTATAACTAATTAATAAATAAATTATAAACACAATTAATATATTAAACTTTAGTTCCCATTAAACCTCCTTAAATATACATATATATATAAAACTATTAAAAACTTTCCCAATAATCATTTTGAAAAATTACACATAATCTGCAAACATTTGAATCATATACTAAACAATTTTTTGAATTATAAAAATAAATATGATGTTTAATTCAAATATTTGTATGGTAAATACGATGTTTAGTAAAAATATTTGTGTAATGAAAAAGCAAATGGTGTTGAAGAACAGGAAAATATACATATCTTACAAATAGCCAAGTGGCAACAGGTGTGGTCAACATTTAAAATAAACAAATATCTCTCTAATGAAATTATAATTTAACGAAATAATAAACATCTGTTGTTCATTTTTTTCCCATTAGTTTAGTGTCATAATTTCGCTTTCTTGTGTGAGTTGAAACACTTTTATTCATTTTTAAATGCAGCACACTTGAGCAAAGGCGGATATATATCTTAGTATATAGTATATACATATAATATAAATGCAATAAACTGGTATAATCGATTTAGTTTTAGTGGCAATAGGCCATAATTTCGCTGAGAGTGCACCGCTTGGTGCAGCACTCGTCCGCAATTAGCCGGGAGAGACGGCGGGTGGCCATTAGCGAGCTTAGCCGGGGATGATGGGGTCTGATTACAGCCACCTCCTCGCTCCTAGAATCCACCATGTTGTCCACATAATCGAATAGATTCAGATCGGTCACTGCCGTGCAAGATATTGGTAAAATATTTATTTATAGAACACATTTGTTAGGCGTTACTCACTGGAGGAGGAGCGCTTGTGATTGAAGTGCGCATTGAATCCATTGATGCACAAGTCAATCATTAAGTTGGATAGTCCCTCGCCGCACTTGTTGAACATAATGCTCTCGCTGCTGTACACCGCATCCAGGTGGCCCAGGATCGGCAGGAGCAGCACTAGCAGGTGGATTAGGGAACGGGACATGCTTTCTGGCAAGATGCTGGCTGGGTTGTGATGCACTGGCGGCCACCGGCAGCCACTTTTATACCCGCCAACGCAGCGGCAACTTGTCGGAATGGATTAGTCCTTTTGGGGTCAGAGTGCTTTTCAATGCCAGGACATCGCAGGATGCTAGGATTAATTTATGCCCCCAGTATTGCGTATTGCGAGCTCCCAGCTCGCCTTATTTTTACGACGCATCCAAAAATAATAACAATGTCTGGGTTTGTTTGCAAACAAGTCTTAGCCATCATCAGCTGTAGTTATCGTAAATAGTAAACAATGGAAAAACCTCAATGGTAACCTTATAACTTATTGACATACTTTAACTTTTAAGGTGTATTCTTCAATATTTCTATTTTTGTTTTATTTACAAATTACAAGTAATTTATAAGGAGTTCCGTTTTTAAAAACAATAAGAAAGCATAATTTTTCTGTTTATAAATATATCAAAAATGTATGATAAATAAGATGTAAATATTTTTAACAAAAGTTTTGACAAAAAAATATGTATTTTATATGAAACTATTCGTAAAACCGATATTTAGCTTTTGAAAAAATTGTTTTAAAATATTTTTCTAAATCCACCTGTTTTCAAAGCAATGAAAGCAGTGCCACGTGAACACTGCTTTCACAATATCGGCAAGGCAGTGTGCCAAGCAGCGTAAGCCGCGAAATTCAAATTGCCTTTTAAATCCTTTCAAGTCTTTCAATAAACTTACCATTTCATTCTCCCATTTTTTGCTACATTTTCAGGATTGAAGTCGACGAACAAATCACGAAGCCCCTGAACTTGGCCAACTCGGCCGTTCTGCGCGCCGTCGAAGAGGAAGAACAACAAGCCAAATGTGGTGAGACTTTAATATTATTTTAGCAATGTTTTGTGTGCGTGCATTTTTATGTTTCACACAAAGCCTGAAAAAACAATGTAGAACATTCAACAAAAAACAAACAGAGCCACTTTGCGTCCCAGTTTCCGTTCTTGTCCAGAAATCTGTGTGTGTTATTTTCCAGATGTTTTTTTATATAAAAAATTTGGGTTTGGTTGGCCCACAAAAAAGATTTCTATCCCGCCGAAAGACAGAGCCGCCAGCGTCATCGGGGCGAGGGGGATGCTGCCTCACTGCATCATGCCCTGCACCAGCAGCTGTTGGACCAAATCAAGACGGACTTCCTCAGCCACCAGCAGGACATCACCATCGATCGGGACACGGTGCTGAAAATCAATCGCCTGGCCACCAAGCGGCACCTGCTTAAGCGCGATCACAGCTGGCCGCCGACGGAGCAGGATGTGGTCTCTAATCCCGACCAGAGTCACATCACCTCCTCCTCCGCCTATCCCTCGCACAGTATTGAGGCTCTGAGGGAGAAGTTCCAGAATCCCACCAGGATTATCGAACCCACGGCCAGGCAGGTGAGGGAGCAGCGACAAAGGGAAGGGCGCTCCAAGGAGCGATCGAAGACGCCTCAAATTGCACCTGGGGGGGATCGAGAGCTCTCCGAGATTTTCCCCCCTTCCACACCCGTTTCCAAGGGCTTCTCCGCCCCGGAGACCAAGGCAGCTGACGTGGACTTGGGTCTAGTGGCTCCGCGATGCGAATACTACGAGCAGCTGGCTCACAAGCGACCCACGACTCCCGTTCTGCCCACGCCAGCGACGCCCTATCGTCCCCGGCCCAAGCGGCAAGCCTACTCTCTGGATCGCGGGCGCTCCCGCAAGCGGGCAGTGGGCACAGCTCCAGAGCTGCCACCTCCGAAGCCGAGGAACGCCAAGCCAAAGGTGCAGCGTCGATGCATCAAGCTGGCCACCGAGGTGAAGATCTCCTACGGACACGAAGGCGACAGCGAGGAGGAGGCGGCGATCACCGCCGGACATGAGGTGGACTTGGAGGCCATGCCGCTGCCGCCGATCCCAGCTGGCGCGGATCTCACTCAGGCGAAGACAGCGGGCCGAGCGGTAATTGACAACCTGGCAATTAAGCAGCAGCAGCAGATGGCTCTGGCACTAGCCGCCAATGGGGCCATCTCGCGTCCCAGTGCTGGCCCAAAACTGGCCACTCGCATTGTGCCCGTTCGGGTGGAAGCGTCGCGCGATCCGACTCCCAAGTGTCCAAGTGCCCAGCAGATCTACGACGAGGCCTGCTCGTACCTGCAGGATCATCAGGAGATGGAGGAGCGTCAGCCCTCGCCAGCGCCCACCTATGTGAGTGCCACCAGTGGGATTAAGCTGCTTCAGCGACAGTCCAGCACTCCAACTCCTTCCACTTCCACTCCCACCCCACCTCCTCCGCCACCGCCGCCACCAGTGATGCGTTCCAAATCCGGTCAAGAAGCGGACCTTAAGGTCAAGCAGTCGCGCCGTCAAGGCGGCATCTTTAGGCTCGAAACCGAGACGGAAAAGCAGCACAAGGCCCATGTGGAGATTGCCCAGCTGGAGGCCAAGTATGCTCACATTCAGCAGTCCATAGCGGAGCATCTGCTCCAGATCGATGCCTACATGGAGAACGCTAAGCAGGCGCTGCAGAGGAGTGCCCAAACCACTCCCGTGCCCTCAGCTACTCCTCCACCACCCACTCCACCACCTCCTCCGCCTCCAGCTCAACCTCAGAGACCCATTAGCTCTGGGAGTAACGATTCCTGGGACATCTTCGCCCACCGACAATCACCGATTTTGGCCGTGGAGAGTCCTCTGCAGGCCATTCTGCGCCAGATTTACACCCGGGCAGCTGGACTACCCTCGAGTCTGCCCAAGGAGGTCAAGGAGGAAGCACAGGAGGAGGAGGAGTCCCTCACCGAAAATGTACCCATTGTGGAGCGGGCTCTGGAGGATCTGCACAAGATTGCAAAGGCTTTGGAGCGTAAGGAGGAACCTAAGGCGGAGCAGGAGCACATGCACGTAGAGCTCCGGACAACGCCAGCTGCCGTTGAAGCCCAACACGTAGTCATCGAGGACGAGGACACGGAATATCGACACGTATCCGATGTAATTGCCAACTATGAGCAGTTGGCCAAGAAGGAGTTCGAGGAGTGGCAGGAGGAGCAGGTGGCCAAAAGGGAGAAGGACGCCCGCGAGGTGACACCGAAGACGGAGCTAAGGAAAGCCATTGAGGAGCAGCTGGCCAAAAAGGGTTTAAGAGAAGGTAACAAGGAAGTATTAGGAGAGGCAACTAAAAAGGAACTGCTGCCAAAGCTGGTGAAAAAGGAAGGCAAGGAGGAAGCACAAGCCAAAAGAGAGTTCGGAGGAGGCATAGAAGAAGCCCGTGGCAAAGGCAAGAGTGAAGAGGGGAAAAAGGAACTAACATCCATAACAGAGTTAGGTGAGAGTAAAGAGGAGCTTACCGAAACTAAATCCGACCTAGATCTATCCAAAGACAAGGAGCAGGAGCTCCCAGCCTGTGCCCACGAAGCCTTCTCCTCCATCTACTGCCCCTGCTGCGATGAGATGCGCTGTTCGCCCAACAATTGGGCCAAACTCAACAAGGCGGATCAGTGGCGCATCGCCAATCTGCACAACGAACCGCTGGAGAACTACAAGGCCACCTATGAGATCCGCAGTCCCTACATCTCCAGGCAGATCTCCTGGGAGGACACCCAATCGCCTGCAGAGAAGACCACCCCACCCTCCGAAAAACTGCAGCGCCAACGCAGCTTCGTGGAGATTGTAACCACTCCAGCTCCCGACTCTCCGCCGCCATCGCCACCGCCACCGCCTCCTCCGCCGCCACTGCCACACGCCACCCTCCGAGAAAAAGGAATCACCTGGGAGAGGAGTCGTTCGCCCAGTCCACTGCCCTCGCGCAAGTATCCCGCCCCCCTCATAGAAGCACCACAGCGAGCTAGCTCACCCTTCGGCCTGAATCCTGTTCCGGGTAAAGCTTCTCCATCGCCCGTCAACCTCACGCCAAAATTCTCGCATGTGCCACAGCTGGAGGGCCACAACATTGGACTGCTGGTGAAGACCGCCACGGAGCCACTGCAGCAGAGCATGTCGGCATCCTCGTCTATGCTAGCAGCCACTCCGCCGGCCACGCCGCGTCTAACTGCCCAGCCATCGCCATTTGAATTCCCAACTCCGGACTCGGCGACCGAGCAGCACAAGTTCCGATCGCTGGCTTCCTTCGACGAGGTGCAGCGAGATTTCAACGTAAATCGTTCCTTCGACAATGTATCGCCACGTCCTTATCTGGGCATTGAAGGTTCGTGGGATTTCCCGCTGACGAACTCCCTGTCTTTCCCTGTGTCTCTTGATCCGATGTGTATTCACCCAAATGTTGTTTCTATGTGTGACTCTCAGTTGTTGAATCAGAATCACTTGGCAAATATTCTCATATCCGAAATGATCGGATTTTAAGGGAAGCTCGAGAGGCGAAGGTTCAAGGACTTGAATTTCTGAATCAGACGTTGGAAACCAGCATCCTCCGACAGCTTCTTACAAAGCAAAGTTTACTACAATTTGTTCAAAAATGTTCTCATTTGTTTCCCCTCTCACCACACATTATTATTAAAGAGATATGTGTGTGTATACAAGTTCCATTCCACGCTCATCCATCTTATTCGTTTTATTGGTAGATCATATGTTTCTATTTTAGAATTATATTGCTCACTTTCATAGCAGTCTTATGTCACACAGACTGTTCGATATATAACGATTTGCAGACCAGACTTTTGAAGACTTAGAGCCCCAAACGAAAATAATGATGGCTACATGTTCGAATAATAATTCCTACCTATACCCTCTCGATACTTTGTAGAATTATTTTCCTTAAAATGTAAACAAGCTCTTTTCTTTTAGACATTTGTGCAAAGATCAATATCGGGCAAGCGTGTGCGAAATGTATGACTGTCCCAAAAAATAATATAATGTGTGTAAGAACCCGAAATGTCTTTCGTACTATTTATCTGTGACGTTTGGGGGCCCTCAAAGCGAATTTGTTGCGTGGCTAACGAGCAGGCCAGAGGTCCGTACCTATTATACCAGATAATTGTACGGCTGTGGGTTACAATTTTGCTAATAATTTTAATGAGCCAACTTTTGTCTTACACCTGTGTGAATACGTTTAAAAACAGATTTGTTTTAGTTCACCCCAAGATGACAGCCGTTTAAATTTAGCCACCGCCGCCCCTTGAGTCACGTACTAAATCCGCCACAACCACAAGATGGATGATAGATAGTTAGTTAGTGGGATCCCACGAGGAGGCGAGTGTATCCACAAGATAAATGGGAGGCGGGGCCCAGGCCAGGCCAGGCCAGCTAGAAAGTTAGAACAATAAACACCAGCCACCAGCAGCAGCGTTATATAGATCTGGGCAGAGATCCGCAAATATGCGAAACCTATATCTATATATATATAGACGGCTGAGGTGGCAAACACCTTGAGATCGTCTGCTGCCGCGAGTGAGCGAGTGGGCACGAACGGTGGGTTGGTGGTATTTCAAGGTGCGGCCCACAAATCAAGAAAATCGAAGGTGTAAACAATGCGGAAAAGTGGGCCAGGATCCCGCTCTCGGGACGATGATGATGAAGGCCCAAAGACCAAGATCAACCTCGTTAGCGGACGAACCCTCGGCAGCCTCCCACTTTTCCTCGCACTTTCCCACTCTCTCTCGATTTCGAGATCTCTAAGATCGCCAAGATCTCTTAGCTCATCGACGAAGATCGACGAAAATCGCTCGCCCGCCCGCCGAGTGTGTGGGTTGTGTGTATTTTTTCTGTATCTCGGCCATCTCGAACCGAATATTTCACTTAGTAGCATACATCGAAGGCAAACATATCGCAGCGCGAACGATCAACGAATTAGCAAATAGAAAATAGAAATAGAAATTCAAATTGGGCAAAAACGAACGCGAATTAAATCGAATCAAATCAACTCTAATCGAATCCATCCGAATCAACAAATACAAAATAAATACCCCGCGTACCCGAAAAGCCGAAAACAATTTTGAATTCCTCAATTTTTAACGATTATCGATCCACACAAAACCCCCCGAAAGATCAACGAAAAGCGCGCCGATTTGCAAAAAAGAAATCATAATACCGTGGTGTTCCCCGAGAGTCTCCTATCTCGAATCTCGAATCTCGAATCTCAGAAATCGATTGATTGCACCTTGAGGGTTATATAACGCTCTCAACTTTCCCAATTTCTGCGTTGCGTTGCGAGCAAGTCAAAAAATAGCCGCAAAATAAAGAAAATAGCAACATATACATCGCGTTTATATACGTGTATTTGTTATTTTTGATATCTATACGAGAATATTTTTATTCTTACGCAAAGCCCCAATCGGGACAGCGAGAGATATAGCGATATATAACCATGGTCGCACAGTGGAAGATCATCAACGAGAACTACAAGAATCTGGAGGGTAAAGACCACACGAAAAGCGTATCCCATTTAACCACTAGCTTCTGGTGATGCTGGTGTTTGTGATGTGGCCAATGCAGCGGGCGAGGCAACATGTTGCCAGAGTGCGCTGATTGGGAGCAACCAACCTCATCATCGTCATGAGTAATGTCAAATTCTTGGCTTTCGACTCGTTCGCACCGTCTAAATTTAGACATATGATTTGCAGAAAGTCCCACTCTGTGGTGGCTATAATTTTAATTGGCTTAAATCATTTTCAAATTGTTTGCGCTAGCTGTGTCCAAGGTTGCCCCGTGACGCCCACATTTTGGCCGCATTTTGTTGAACGTTGAATATTGTTGTTGCACGGCAGCTGCAGTTTGCAGTTGTTCAAGAATTCCGAGTATTTATCGTTACCTTTTGTGTGGCTCATTTCTTTGTACACAGGCTACAAGCGCGTGGCCTGGCCCCCGGCCTCCGAGGAGCGGATCATCCGGGAGTTCACCCCCCAGCCGCAGACGCAGAGCCCGGCCCCGGGCTCCGGCGGTTACTATCCCCAGGCCAGTGCCCCCGCCGCGCCGCAGCCAGCTGCTGCCCCAGCTCAGGTAATTAAACCTTTTCGATACCGCGAATTTTCCACCAATGAACTGTATATAGTGAATAGTATATAGTAAATACATATATATATATATAGTAGTCTTGTGTTCGTCCCCCGGAGGTGTGTAAATATAATTGTGTCCGAAATTTGCGTCTCAATCGGTCAGGCGTGCACCTGTACATAGCAATAGCATTCCAGCCACGAAAGCCACATCCAAACACCATCCCCCCTAACCACACCACACTGACAACTTGCAGGGTCCCATTTATAACAACGTCCAGCCACGCCCCACCACCACGAACAACTACTATCCGCCACAAAATGCCCACGTTCCCGATAGCTATCCCAGCCAGGAGCAACCGCATCATCAGCCCGTGCAGTACACCCAGGCCCAGTTCAATCGGCAGCGCTCGAGGGAGCCCGTAGCCGCACCCGTGTCGGTGCCGGTGCAGGCTCCAGCTCCAGCTCCTGCCTCCGATTCGAATGGCTATGGACAGTATCCGCAGGCCAGCTATCCCCAGGAGCCGCTCCAAGCGGTTAACAACGTGGGCGGCGGCTGGAAGCATATTGGTGCTCCGCAGGCCAAGTTGCACAGCGACTATAACATCGGAGGAGCAGCCCCAACGGGTGGAGCTTATCCCCCGTTCCAGCAGCAGCAACAGCACCAGCCGAGCTATCAGCAGGTACCGTCTTGGCCGGAATGGATCCGCTCTTGAACTTGGCTTTTGGCAACGCGATCAGTGGCTAGATATTGCACGGCCCTTCTCTGTCTTCAGTAGAACTTCTTTTCCCCTTTCCTTTCTTTTTAGACACTTACTAACATTCTTTTCCTTAGCTTTTACTAATTTTCCACAAAATTAGGCACTAACATAGATCCTACACTCTTTTCTGGTACAAATACTAATGACCTTATCTTAGGCATTCATTAAAAACACGTTATACTTTATTTAGATGTATTTATGAGAAATTTCTGGAAGGTTTCGACATTGTTTCGATTTTTATCAGACAGTAATTCTTCTTTGATAAATATTTGAATCTTAAAAAGAACAAGTAAGCTGTAAAAAATCAATACAGAGTTTAGTTTGCCAATTGTGAGAAACTTACATTACTCAAGGTAATTTTTTATAGTTTTGATCGTAAAAACAACATAACACATAAATTTTCTTCTATGGATCTCTCGATATATCAAGAAAGTATAATTAGTTTCTATTTATATTTCAAGATAGTAAAATTGGTATTTCTGTACTAACCAATGCAATGCACGCATAGAGCTTTACTAACCGCTGTTTCTATATGCGTAGAACTTACTTAACCCATTAGCCTAACCCACTGCTTTCGCTTCTCTCTCTTGCCACTTTCAGCTGTAAACTGTGAAAAAAGACGAACTTATCCAAACACTAATCAACACTTAAATCGAAACTAAACCACCCAACCTCTAACTAAGGTCTTCTGTCTATCTATTCTCGATTTCCAACATACTCTATCTGTCCGTCTACATCCAATGTGTATGCACCTCCCCAACGCACCATAAAACTATGTACTCAAACCATAACCTGTGATCGAAAACCACCACCATGTACTCGCACCACTTGAAACACCTGAACCATTGCACCACCGGTCGAGCAGCAGCAGCAGCAGCAGCAGTACGGTGCTCCGTCTTACGATGGCTACCAGCAACAGCCACCGCAGCAGCAGCAACAGCCTGCTCCACAGTGGCAGCAGCAGCAACCTGCGCCACAGTGGCAGCAGCCTCAGTCGCAGGCTCAGCCCCAGACTCAGGCTCCCTACCAGCAGCAGCCACAGTGGAACCAGCCACAGCAGCCATCGTACCAGACTTCACCGTACCAACAGCAGCAGCATCAACAGCAGCCATCCTTTTACCCACAGCAAAACGGTGGCTCGACCTTTGCTCAACCACAATACAATTCTTATTCGCAGCCACAGCAGCAGCTTGGCCAGCTGCCCTACTCGCAGGATCAGACCGATCAGCAGCAGCAGCAGCCGGGCGCCTACCGCGGCGCCAGTCCCGGTATCATTACCCTGCGCAAGGAGGCGCCCGTTAGCCAGCAGCCAGCGCCAGTTTACACTTCGCAGCCAGCCGCCGTCAGCTATCAGGGTGAGTTATTATATTATTTAAAATTTAATTAAGTTTATTCAACTTCTTTCTATTCAATTGTTATCTAAGGAGGCAGCAAATTGCGCGGAGATTTGAAATGGCCACCACCGGAATACAAGGAGGCTGCAGCTCGCGAGAACGAGGAGCGTCGCCAGTTGGCGTTGGGCCCCGTCTGCCGTCCCAGGAGAGTTAACCGGGTAGGAATAAATCTCCTCAGAAATGATTTTTCTAGCAACAATATGTATGGTTTCCCTTCCGCAGGACTACACTACCTTCTTTGCCAAGCATCAGTTAAACAATGGCTATCCCAGCTACAAGGTGCCCCCCGGCACTCAGCACATGTGGGCCTAGGATGGGCGGCAAGTTGGAGGAAACACAATATTTATAACAGCAGATAATTCAATGGAACCCACTTCATCATAATAATACTGAAAACGATCATGTAAATGTTACTAAAACGAATCACTAACGAACCAATTTATATATATATATAGGATATATGCAATTGTTATACTAATCCTAAAAGAACCACTAACGACGCCATATATATACATATATTACGAAACGAACCCATTTTAGGTGAATGCAATACTACACAAAAACAGGGGTGACTCCATCCCATGAGTCATCTTTCGCATTTGTCATCATCCGAATCGGTGATTGATTCCGGATCTTTTGAACTGAGCCCTCCCATTTGGCAGTGATGGCATTGCAGGCGATGACTCGTGGGCGTAGAGGCCACCAGAAACGATATTCTCTATGTACCCATACTATATACACATATTTGGAGCATGTGCATATAGTATGGCTAAGATAGCAGAGCGGAAAGAAAGCTATATACTAAACCTTATATAGACTAGATTCTAAGATGATTGTTAAACTGTTGAACTAGCAAATGAAATGGATACGACGATGCGACCCACGACGGAAACTGATAATGAGATTGAACCTTGTTCTAGACTTAAGCCGCACTACTAATCTAATCTATTTATTATCAGCATATTATACTTACCGCAGATCCTGGCGAGGCGATTGTTAGCTCAAGGTCGGCGGGAGCCATCCCAAGACTAACTGTAAATTGTATAATGATCGACCTTTGGAGCTGCCCGACCAGGACTCTCAATGTTTTTATTGTTTGAGTTTGCATGCTTTTTGCTTATATCTATTCTAAATGCACATATATATATGTACCCATATATATATTTATACTACGATATTGTTAAAACGAGCATATTATGAAAACCTGTCAATGACCCCGTAATTAAGTTAGTTATACAAGAGATCTGACCGAGATCTGTGAGTTCGAAATGCCAATCACAAGCAAGGATAGAAAAAATCAAAGGGCCACCCCCAAAGTGTCCCCCTTCCAGCCCCTCAAGGTCGGCTCCTCAGTCCGCCAGCTACGCTGGCTTGCCAGTGCCCCCTTAGTTCGAGTGCCCTCCCTTCAAGATCCACGGATAATGCACTTGGGGCCAGAGCAAGCCACCACTGGCAATAATATGAGGATGCCTTTGCCTGCTGTACGCGGAGCCGCGGACTTAGTGCCTGCCTTGGAGGCTGGACGACGGGGATGTGTCTCAGGAGGCCACAAAACTCTCAGACTTTACCAAACTACTATGACCAGCAATGTCCAAAAGAACAACCCCCTAACTTACACACTATGATGTATAACTAATATGAAAAGAGGAACCTAAATAAACGGCAAGTTTTGAATACTCGCGACGAGAAGAACTACGCCCAATACGACTTTTCAATGGGGTTTGGTTCGCTTTATTGAAACGTTCGCATTCGATGGCTAAAACTTAATAGTAATCATAATATTATTGTATCGTATTAATAAATAACTAAAGGTAAGGCCAAAAATTAACTTCCAACGCCCCCTTTTGGTGGCACTTACACACCCATCCATCCATTCACTCCGAAATTAAATGCAAACGGAAGGGAGACTTGGGCTAAAATAGGCGCGTGTATGTGTATCCATATATAAAACACTTGGTTAACTACATTTTGCAACAGTCAGCTACGGCCGAGACGCATACGATTATGTATATTTGATGTGATACAATAGATCATCCGCCCACCGTCCACGTAAAACAATTTGCAACAAGTAATTTCATGCGTTCACTACTCGACGATGAGCAACTCCTTTGCGACGGTTCGATTTTGTGTTAGTTCTGGCTAAATTCAATTAAACACGAGTATTTCTCCTTCTCACTCTGTGCACTTGATATCATCGTTATTTTGGAAGAGCTGCCCTCGCAAACATTGGTGATTGATTGATTGATGGGTCGGTGTAAAATGTGTTGCTCCTAGTTAATCGACGGCTCTAGATCCATGTTCAGGCTGGCGCTGGCTGACGGGGAGGTGGCAGCTGACTTTTTCGCCAAACTGCTCGTAAAGTGCCCGGAGGTAGATGCCGAACCCGAGGGCCGACTATCCTCGGTTCTAGCGTCCGCGTCATCGTCGTCATCCGCCTCATCGTCATCCTCCTCCTGGATCAGCTTCCGGGCAAGCGTTACGGCCTCAAACTCGCGATAGTGGGCCTTGCGACGTTGCTCAAATTCGATCCGTCGTTCTGGAATTCAAGTGTTTTGTATCTAAGTAATCAATGAAATTGAAGTGGTACTTACGCCGCTCCTCCTCGCTCAGTGGCTGATCGTCGCCCGAGGAGCCGTCGTCTTCGATGCTTTCCGTAGACGGTGGTATATTAGCCGCGATCCGAAGTCTATAAATAGTTGTATAATTTAGAAATCTTTCTATTGTATCTGCTGAAAACCGCACAAGGCCGTCATAATTCATAGAACTTTGTTAATTACTTAAATAATTCAAGCCAAACTGACCAAATATTACGCATTAATTGAAGATAATAATCGTACTTGAATTTAACGTGCTTCATTACAAGTAAAATCTCCGGAAAACTTTGAATTTTTAAACCTTGCTGTTTGGAATTTTATAGGAATCATTTTCTGAAAGCCCTCTCTTGGGTATCTATACGCCTCTGTAATAAAAACCCTTCTTTTCGAGCTATGACCACCTGGTTACGGGACTTCTCCCATACTTCTCCACGAGTAGATCCGTATCCAGCTCGTCCCTGTTGTCATCGTAGGCCTCCGTGTAGTTGTATGGCGTTTTGGGCTCATCGATTTTCATGTGTCCATAGTCCTTGTCGGCCGGATGGAACGTCTGCAGCACGTTTAGCTCATCGAACTTGGCACTTTTGCGAAAACTTCCGGCCGAAAAGGGAAATGGAATTAATTTGAGGTGGTTTGCTTTGGGTTTAAACTTTAAAGTGCTCTTACCTGGCTCCGGACTTGTCGAAGCTTCGCGACGTTTTCAGGATGCCCTTGCAGGGCAACTGTGGACTGGGCTGGTTTTGCATCCTAGCGATGATCAGCGGTGGTCTGTGTACCTGTGAAGCCGCAGAACGGAATTTGATGTAGTTGCGGTCAGAGCACGCGCATAATTACGTCAGGTGGTTGGGAGCTGTATGTGTGGTTGTTATTAGTGTCATTGCTACTGGACACTCGTGGGTGAATCACGGCAACAGTAACCGTAACCAAACATGTAGACACTGTTTACGCGTCGCTTTCCAGATTAGAAGGGCACAGGTGGATGCGCCGAGACCTACGCCACCATCGTTTCGGGACCGTGCCCTTGGGGGGGTCGCCCTCGCCTCCTGCAGCGCCACCCATAGGGCGGTGTCAGTAGCCAGCGCAGCCGCCGCCGTCGCCGTCACCACCCCCGCAACCCAAATCCATCCCACGAGTCGCTCGCTGGCCATCTTTCTGACCCCACTACTTACTTGCGCTTATTCTCCTCTCCCGTTAACTGCAGATGCAGCAATTGCAATTGTCGCCTCAATCTCTGCAAGCGTCTAGCGAGCGCATCGAGAGCGACAGCCAAGCGATGATTGGTCTCCTAAGGGGTTACGTGGAATTTAGCGGACCTGTCTACTAACTAACCACTGGCTTAATTTCGACTTTTGACGTTTTTCAACGGAAAAACAAATAGAATCCGGGTATTAAATCTAACAATTTGAGAAACTAGAGCTGGACCTATCGTCGATGACGAAATCTAGTTATCGATACTGCGGGATATCGCTATCGGTGTAAGATTGATTTCTCATTTCCGGTATTGTTAAAAGTTTTAAGAAAACAATATTAAAAATTTGGGCTTATTTTGTTATTGGTTTGATCTTATATATTTTATTGTATTTATTATACATAAAAATTCTAAAATATTTAGTGAAAAATTGTTAAACTCATTGAAAATAACAAAATTTTTTACCATATACTGTTTTAAGTTTATATTAATTATTATTGATTAAAAATGTTTAGCAAAAAATTTATTTTCCGAAAGGAAAAAAATCGTAAACCAAATTATGTCTTTAACTGTTTATTATTATATAGGTAATAAAATATATAAACTAAATAAATATTTAGATATATACACTTTTATTTCTTTTCCAAAGAACTTAAAAATGTTTTTAAAAACACCGCTATAAATCGAATGACTATTTTTGTCATCGATTTTAACTTGTGTCCAAAAGTTTGCTGCATTTCGTACTAGAGCACAGACGGGTCACACTGGCGCCAATATACGCTAAAGTTTTTTATTTCTAGTGAATTTTGATGCAAATAATTAGACGATTGTGAGATAAGAAATCCAAGAAGCAGAGCAGTAAAATGTTCAATGGTCAGCTGAAAGAAGTGTTTACCAAGCAATCCACAAGTTGTCAGTTGGCAGTATTATCTTTTCTTGTTGTTTTACTTCGCCGAATTGCGCCTCACTCTGTACATTTCGAACAGGAAAATTGAATAACTGAATCGTAGAACACTGTCTTCGTCACTCTCAAATGACAGTCATCGTCATCGTTCATTGATTACAGAGGGAAAGCACGGAAAATGGGGGGAAAGTGTCGGTGGACAATGGCGCATAATCAGAATCAGATCTGGCGCTGGGGTTAGCTGTCCGCTCCCGATTGGCCAATGAGCGATGCTATGTACCGCTCATCCGACGTGTGATGTGTACTATTGATTTCTTGGCAACCGCCAGTCACGCCACCCACATCCACCCCGTGTAAACCTAATTGCCTCTTATTTCCCTGTCATCAGGTTCACCGCATCCACAAAGCCAGTAATCTCAACAAGCATCTCATCCGTAGAAAAGAGTGCAAAGTTCAAGCAGCATCCGTTTGGCAGCATTCATGGCTTGGCTGGCCTTTGGAACTTTGGCCTCCGGCTTCGGTACTAGCATAGTAGATCCACAACCATATTTGTGTTTTGTGATGTTTTGTAGTCTAGTCCCTCGAAAGTCTCGCCGTCTAATCTCCCGCTTGATCTGTTCTTACCCAATGACTAATTGTGTTTTCCATTTGCAGTTCTTCAGCGTTTGCTGGGCGGCGATCAGCCGGCCAACAAGGTGTTGGAGATAAAGAGCGAGTCTCTGGGAACGTTGCAAGTCCTCGCCCGAGATGACGCCATGGTCCTGTTTGCGCCGCCCTTTAACAGTAGCGACAACAAGCGGGCGGTGTACGAGATTATACTTCAGCGACCCACCTCGGACTCGAATACCACATCCTTCAGCCTGTACCGCTCGCCAGTTCAGTCGGAGGCCGAGGAACGCTTCAATGCCTTTCTCCAACGGCTGCCCGTGTTCGTCAGCATCGTCAAGGAGGTACCTGAACTTGATTTACGTGAGATTTACCTGCTTATAACACCATTATCCCTAGTACTACAATGTAAATGGCTTGCAAAAGACCTGCGATACGCTGGCAGAAAATCCCTCATGGTCGCTGGCCCATTTGATTGCCTACTTCAACCTGGTGGACTATATCAGCAATCCGAAGGTCCTGCAATGCGTTGAGAGTGCCGACCCCACCTCCCTGATGTCACCTTTTCAGCTGGCGATCAAGCAGGGCCATATGGAAATGGTGAAGGTCCTGCTGCCACTGAGCAAGCTGGAGCACTTGGACATCAACAGCAATTCCGTGTACCACTATGCCGCCAGCACCACCAAGGAGATTATTAATGTAAGCAAGGAAATTCAATCGCTTTCAGTATGAAATCTAACTTGACTTTTTCATAAAAGCTTATCATTGATAAGAGCACTGTGAACCTGAACCACCTCAACTCAGATGGCTATACGCCATTGCATGTGGCCTGTGTCACCGACAAGCCCGAGTGCGTGAAGGCACTGCTTCTGGCCGGCGCTGATGTCAATCTCAATGCCAAGAATATCACCAAGCTCTACAAGACCGCGGCCCCCACATCAGTGGCCTCGTTCTTGCGCACCAATGCTAGCAAGCTCTACACGCAGGACATGAAGTATGGTGGCACACCGCTGCACTGGTGCTCCTCCCGCGAGACGCTACACGCGCTGATCATGGAGGGATGCGACGTCAACTCGACTAACTTTGACGGACGCACTGCCCTGCACGTGATGGTGGCTAGGAATCGGTTCGAGTGCGTCGTCACACTGCTGGCCCATGATGCGGAGATCGATGTACTCGACAAGGAGGGCAACTCCGCACTTCACATTGCCATTGAGAAGAAGCTGGTGCCAATTGTTCAGTGCCTGGTGGTGTTCGGGTGTGATATCAATCTGAAGAACAAAGATGGCAAGACCCCGCGCCATATGGTGGGCAATGATGCCAGCGGCAACAAGGAAGACGAAATCCTCTACATCCTGCACTCGGTGGGGGCCAAGCGGTGCACGGATACGGGCTCCAAGTGTCCACCAGGATGCAATGCCAAGGGCAACTACAATGGCATTCCGCCCGAGGCTCCGGAATCCGTGGAACAGCGCGAACACATTGAGACAATGCTGGCCACAACAAGTCGACAAGTGCTGGGCGGTTTCCTGGGCGCAGCGGCCAACGGAGTGCTGGAGAAACCACCGCCCCCTCAGTGAGCTTTTAGAATAATATGTATTACATATCCTCTATATTCTGCGACTTCCAGAATGCCCGTTGTGGTTGACACTGAGAAGGAATTGAAGGGACAGAGCATCATGGACGCCCTGCTGGGCATGTTCACTACCAAGGTGAATGCCGACGAATTAAAGAAGGACACATCGTCGGGTAGTTTGGCCAGTGGCAGTGCCGCGGCCACGCCGCCCTCGGCCCAGGCGAGTCCGGAACACTTGGCGTCGCCCACCTCTCCCATTGGAATGGAAATCGGCGATAAGCCCTATGGACGTGGTCGTCTGCTCTGCCTTGATGGCGGTGGCATCCGCGGACTTGTGTTGGTTCAAATGCTCCTCGAGATCGAAAAGTTGTCGCGCACCCCCATTATTCATATGTTCGATTGGATTGCCGGCACAAGTACCGGCGGAATTCTCGCATTGGCGTTGGGCTGTGGCAAGACGATGCGCCAGTGCATGGGCTTGTACCTTCGCATGAAGGAGCAATGCTTCGTGGGCTCCCGGCCCTACAACAGCGACTTCTTCGAGTCCATTCTGAAGGACAATCTGGGCGAGTTCAATGTCATGACGGATATCAAGCATCCAAAGATAATGGTCACCGGTGTGATGGCGGATCGAAAGCCTGTCGACCTCCATCTTTTCAGGAACTATACAAGCGCCAGCGACATTCTAGGCATTGTGACTTCCATAAGTGAGTAGAGATTAAGTAGTGGGGTCATTCGAAAATGTAATTACCTAGAGTGTTTAGTTTATGGGTCTATAAACTACAAGTGAGTCACGATGGCGTGGCTAATAATGGATTCACTGCTTTAATTTAAACCAGCTTAGCTCATGAAAACCATTAAGATTAATACCTTGAATTAATTTACTTTTTAACTTTCTAATATATCCACTTATTTTCCAGATAATCGTCGCGTTCCTCCCCCCTCACCGCAGGAGCAACTGGTGTGGCGTGCCGCCCGTGCAACTGGAGCAGCTCCCTCATATTTCCGAGCCTTTGGACGCTTCTTGGACGGTGGTTTGATTGCTAATAACCCCACGTTGGATGCCATGACCGAGATACACGAGTATAATATGGCGCTGCGCAGCGCTGGACGCGAGGCAGAAGCCATACCCGTCTCTGTGGTGATGTCGCTAGGCACGGGCCACATACCAGTGACGGAGCTGAAGGATATCGACGTCTTCCGACCGGAGAGCATATGGGATACGGCCAAGCTGGCATACGGCATATCCACAATTGGTAAGCTTGATTAACTTTAGTATATACAATATATCATTTAATATATATCTTTCCATAGGCAACCTGCTGGTGGATCAGGCCACCTGCTCCGATGGCAGAGTGGTGGACCGTGCTCGCGCCTGGTGCAGCACCATTGGGGTACCCTACTTCCGGTTTAATCCACAGCTTAGCGAAGACATTGCTATGGACGAGAAGAACGACCAGAAGTTAATCAATATGTTGTGGCACACCAAAGCCTACATGCACGCCAATCGCAACAAGATCATCGAGATGATCAACTTTTTGAAATAGCACGCAAGGCGGATTTAGACCACATTTTTTCGCAGATCTCTTTTCAGAGAAAGGGATCACCATTCGTCTATTGTCTGTGTGTACTTTTTAGATTGATTTCACAACTATTCATTATTTTTCGTTGAGAGCACCTTTTCTTCGGTCTAAATCCAGTTAACCCATCCAAAAAAATATCACTATTCCCAGAAACTTTTTTCGATAACACAGAACACCGCCCCCACCATCCTGAACCTGAACTAATCTTCGAATTTCCTCTTTCCGAGGCTTTATCTCCAGGATTATCAGAACGAATTACGCTTTGTATTGTGTTATTGGTTTTAAGAAGGAGTCTTACTTAAATTATTCTCGATATTTGTATTATTATCAACGCCATCCCACGTATTGAATGTGTGTAGCCCTACCATTGAATTGTGAGTTGAGAACGAAACATTCCGTGCCGCTTTGCTAGGAAATGCATATGTGTAGTCGAGCACGAATTTTTTGAATAAAACTTTTTAAGTGTGTAGAAACCCGTTTTTGATTAAATCGTTTTGAACTCATGGCGTGCCCTCTAAGCTCACAAAAATGTCAATTTCGAATGTAGATCGAAGGTAACTTGGCTAATTGATTTTATTATTGTATTATTTTAGGGAATGAAATCCGGTTTTACTAAATTCTGAATATAAAATGAGATCCATATGAGATTTAAACATAATATAAACAATTAACAATTTTTATAATCAAAATGGGTACAAAATAAAACGTGTATATAGAAAAAAAATATGATAGATAATAGATAGATAATTAATAACTTCGATGTGGAAGAACTGCAATTCTTACTAACAGATTTAAATTTTACCTTCATTTTGGTTTTATTAATATAAAGAAATTACATCAACAAATAAAAGATTTTTATTTATATTTAATGTTATGTTTTGAAATTATTTTATTCCCGTTCATATACTAAATACTATATATAGAATTTTATTTTAAATCAAATATACCCCTTTTGGGGTTAATAAAATGTATATTAAATTTTTAAAACAACAAATCCCTTGTTCTTAATTTTTTGCTCAATTTATTCGGCTTTGTATTTATTTTTTATTTCCTCCAACCAGGGCTGCAAATACGTTCAGCTATCGCTTGCGGCCAATCGATAGTTAGCACTTCTGGTCTATCGATAGGGGTCAAAATGTAAACAGGAAAAAAATAGAGAAAAATACAAACAATACAGACAGGAAAATAAGCAGCGCGTGCCTTGCAAAGAATTTTTCATCGCCTTACAGGGTTGGAAAAGGAAAAGCTTTAAACAGGGAGCATAATACGGAGTAGCGACGCACAAGAGCGAGACGAGAGACGCGAGACGAGTCGAGACGGAACAAATGGCTGCGGCCACCAACAACGATTCCTCCACCTCCGGCGTGGAGGCGGCCAAGGAGGAGGTGGAGATGTCGCCTGTGTCCATGGCCCTCACACGCTCCATGCCAATGCCCATGCCCGCGTCCAAGGGCATCATGATCACGCCGCCGCCGCCGGTGATGCCGCCCACGCCCACCTCGTCACCCAACACGCACGGCGAGTGGCCGCACATGAACTTCAACCTGAACGTAAACCTCAATCTGAACGTGAACCCCAGTGCGAGCGCCGGCAATCCGAGCACAAATGCATTCCAGCTGACCAGAGACCGGGGCGAGCACTTTGCGCTGCCGCACCTGCCGCCGCTGCCGCTGAACCCCAACGCCCCAAATGCCGAGTATCTGCCCAGCCTGATCCATCCGAGCACTTTGCCCTCGGGCAGCAAGAGCTTCAAGATGCGTCCGCGAATGCAGCGGCTTAAGCAATACTGCAGCTACAGCAACATCCTCACCCAATCGAACGGCCGCAAGCTGCGCACCGCCGCCTCCACCTGCAACATTGAGCTGCTCAACCGCATCTTGGAGGCGGGCGCCAATCCCAATGCCGCCGACGAGTACAATCGCAGTCCTCTGCATTTGGCCGCCTGTCGCGGCTACATACCCATCGTCCAGCAGCTGCTCAAGTACGGCGCCAATCCCAATGTGGTCGACTCGCTGGGCAACACACCGTTGCATTTGGCCGTCATCTCGGCCAGCTCCAACAACTTCAACATCGTGGTCGGCGTTCTCCTACAGGGCGGCGCCAGTGTCCACATGTACGATCGCAGCAACAAGTCACCCCTGGAGCTGGCCGAGGCCAAGCTGAGATTGCTGCGTAATCGCTATGATCATCCCACGCCGGAGACGGCCAAGATCCTCGAGGACATGTGCATGCTGACCACGCTGATCTTGCGCTACATGGTGAAGCAGCAGCGCGAGCTGGAGGATCTCTCTGCGCTGGAAAAGCGTCTGCAGAACCTAAGTACCAGCGACGACCAGGAACAGGTCGTATCCCAGACCGCCGATGAGCTGCTAGCCAGCGTCGAGCGATTGTCCATCAACAACAAGTAGGCGGGGCGGATAGGTACGGAACGGAAAGGACGCCGGACGCCATGAGGTCCGGAGGCGGGCTCAAATTTCGTTTGATGATTTGAGAAAAAAGTAAGTCCAACGAGTTCTTGTTTTTTAAAGGTTAAAGGTTGAATTTTTCCATTAGTTCGAGGCAATTGCCCCCTTTAATATCTTCTATCTGGAGTCTATTGATTATAAAAGTAGAAAAGTTAAGATTGTAAAGAATGATATCATTGGTAGATAACAATACTGCTTCGACATTTTACATTCACTTCTCATCATACAAGATAATCCCTCAATCGTTTTTCCGGAAACAGACCCCCTGATAGCCATGACATCGGTTTATTTGTGTTTTGTATTTGCATATACGAGAGACTACCTAATCTTTCGGAAAATATTGAAGCCGATAGAAGAAACTTTGGCCGCGTGCGGTGCGTCATAGGACTTTGGGTAAACAGATTTTTGTGACTCACTTGATAATTTCGTATAAAAAAAAGCTGGTATTCAACCGAAAGATTTCTCAAGTCTTGGGTTTTATTAAAATTTAAATTGAATATTTTTAACACCTTTATTTATTGTTTTTAAACCCTTGCAGGGTATTATAATTTTAGTCAGACATTCGCAACGCAGTGAAGGAGACATTTCCGACCCTATAACGTATATACATATATTCTTGATCAGCATCAACAGCCGAGTCAATCTACCAATGTCCGTCCGTCTGCCCGATTATACGCAAACTTGTCCCTCAGTATTGAAGCTATCTGAATGAAACTTTTCTGATAGTCTTCTATATGCTCTCACTACTATATAAGCCGAAACTAGCCGGATCGGACGACTATATCATATAGCTGCCATCTTATATAATTCTAGAACTTCTTTTTTAATGTTATTAACATTTTAATTTGGCTGTTTTCGATATATTTTTATCTGCTCAGAGATGTAGCCATTTTACATGATTTCTAAATTTTGGTTTTAATATTATGCAAATCGGATGATTGTATCATATAGCTGCCATAGAAACGATCGTTTAGTGTAGAGGAAAATGCAAAACTGTGAATGTAAAACTGTAACTGTAAAACTGTAAATGTAAATATTGTATGACATTAAACCGATGTTTAAAATGCCTAAATGTTTTATTTAATTCCTGTATGTTTTTCTTTTATTTAATTAATTCATAATGATCCAATTGTAAGCTGCAAGGGTATACAAACTTAGTGTACAAATATAGCTTCCTTTCTTGTTTAACTTTGACTTTATTGTCAAGTCTTGACATCTATTAAAACAGTCCATCCGATTTGATGTATAGCTTATTAGATATATTTTACTTTATACCTTAAGCGTACTTTACACATTTGGGATTTAGAATAACCTTTAAAGCCCATAAAATGTTATTTAACCTTGACTTTATCCTTAAAGAATACGTCAGGATAAATTTATATATGTACGTTTTTAAATTTTCTGTAATATTCCAGACCATCTAATATAATGCAGATCCTTGTCTCCTTGCAGTTTGTTTATCGTTTCCTAATTTGGCTGCCGTTGAGCTGGAGTTGGCCTCGTGGGAGCGGCTCGGCGGTGATCCTGGGTAACATCACGATCGCGTCTGGCTGCCACAAAACGACCAACGCTCTCACACACACACACAAGCACACACCCGCAAAACACAAAACACATACACATTGTTTCATGCGATCTTTTTTATTAAGTATTTCATATAAGTTTCATTGTTTACGCAAAAACAAACCACAAAACATGATTACATTTTAAGCTTTACGTTTAGCGCGCCAAAAACAAATTCAAATTATGTAATAAAGATGCAATCGCGACTCAAGTGAACACCTAACAAGAGAAAAACAAAATGCTACTTTACATTTAACTAATGACTACAATAAATGAAATTGTTAAGTGTCTATTGTATACTACAAAACAAAAACATATGCGTGTAAACATCCTCTGAACAATAAACGAAAACCCAAACGGCCATTTGACTTAATCCGCAGATCAAGCCGAAATCTATAACTATAAACTGAGAGAATTTTATACAAAATTGGAATCTGGTTTCAGCTGGAAAAATTTTTTATCATTACAAATCTTAGGGTTCTTTATAACTTTTATATATTAATTGATATGCCTTACTTAAACGTTATACTTTTAACGTGTCCGTAAAATGTAAAAATTATGTTAATATCAAGGCAAGTCCATTAATCAATTTTATCAAAAAATAGCCACTTTGTTTTACTAATTGCCCATAATTGGTATAACTTTAAAAATCCATAAATTCAATAAAAAATCGAAACCTTTAGCCCAGCCGCAAGTGGGTTTAACAGCGATTCCCTCTTAGCGGGAAAATGTATTCGAAAACAGATTAAGGAAACCCACGTTAGGAGCTATTTTATGTGTATTTATGTGTAAACTCCCCATTAAAAAGCGGTAGATAAACCCAAACATAGCCCTTTAGAGAAGGAAAGCCCACGACGGACATTGTGAACCAAGTTTATGGACCCATATTATGAAAGTTAAAAACAAGTCAATACAAAAATGTTATAAATTAGGTAGGTAAAAAACCGGGGGAGTGAGTATAAATTTACATTCACAGGTCGAGCGCACAAACACTAAATAATAACGGAAGCTAGACAAATGACCAAAACACTTTCCCGGCTGTAAATAAACAATACTGCAAGTGGTATGAGGAATTAAACAGCACAATAAAAAATCCCCCAATACCGAAACCGAAACCCATTCAAACGAATGCAACCGTCACAAAATACTATTTTTATCATAAATGCACCTTGCACTGAAAATCGTGGGAGGCGGAGATCGAGGAGGGGGGAAAAGTGGACAGATGGAGTTGGAAAAATAGAAGAAGTGTCAGGAGGCATAGAATAGGATTCTTCCCACGTCCGTTGGTTACATTTCGTTGAGCGAAATGATCAACACATTTAAAATCTCGTTATTTTACACAGTCACAAAAGCTGCAAAATTTGATTTATAAATAAAATTACTAATTATAAATTTATATCTTTGTTTAACAGGAAACTTTTTAAAATGTTCTTCAAACCAGACTTTAATATTATTAAAATGACAATTTTCTTTATACCCTGATAAGCTTCAATTGGATAAGAAAAGCCTAAGAACACTGTTTATAAAGTGAACAAATAAAGTAATAAAAAAGTTATAATTATAATTATAATTGCGAGTTTGTAAAGATTATTCTCTCAAAAACTGCACTCCTCGTTTTTTCCTGTGCATTTGGAGTGTGGAAAATCTTGGCCAGATCAGATGTACGGCATACGGAAGCAATGAAAGCGAGCAGGCAGGACATGTACATAAACGTACAGTACAAATGTTGACCCACCGACAACAACCACTTCCACTTATTGGCGGCAGTTGTTGCTGTTGTGATAAGATGTCCCGTCTCACTTTTTGTTGTTGTGATGCATGTGGTTTCCAGAAGATGAAAAAAAGGAAGCGCATATGCGATAAACAAACAACGTCGCTGTCTCTGTCTCTGCCTCGGCCGGCTTCGTGTTGAATTTCACATTTGACTACACTTTTTCGGAATTCGTAATACATGCATGTGTATGTGTAATTTGGGCGCTTCCTCTGTCTGTGAGCCAAAACGCCCACGTAATGTGTTCTACTCATGAATTAGGATGGTATATTAGTTTACCCAGGCTCTTATCCGTTAATATTTTCGTACCGCACTCTGTGTACCCCATATGCCTGGAACTTTCTCTGTCGCCGCTTTTCGGTTCGCTGCTTCCGCTGCTGCTGCTGGCGCCGGTGCAACATGTGTCTGTCTGCGCGTAGGTGATCGTCTGCAGCTGTGTGTGTTTTCATTCACAATTTTTTTGGAGGCGCGTTACTTGCGGCTGAGAAATTTTACTTTATTTTTATTTCGGCGCGGTACTTGCAAGATGTGTGTTTTAACGAATTTAAAAGTAATGCTAGTGAAGTGAAACAACAAGAATGAATAAAAATAAAAAAAAAATAAACTAATTAAATATTCATAAAATTATAATCAAGTGACATTTTTTTACGATTTAAAACGAAACTTTAAAAATATACAGAAGGTTACTGACAAAATAAATTTAAAAAATTAACGAAATCGGTCTAATGAAATATAGTACATTTATGACAAGTTTTTTAACATGGATGCAGGGGACTAAAATGAGAATATTATGATAAATATAAATTTTTAAGATTTAAAATTAGTATCTTATAAAAGCGTATACTAGCTATGTTTTCTACCCCTTCGCCAAAGTTTCAAACCTAACCTTTCACGGTCACACTGGTCTTAAATTTGTAAAATTACAATTAAACAAACCTGGAAAGTTAACTGGCTCCGATTAAAGTGATTAAGTTTTGTTATAAAAACTCATTTCTATAAATTATTTATTTGAATCCTTTTAAAGATTAAAATAACATGGATGTATTGGTTGTTCCGGATTGAATAGAGATAGTACGATAGCGATAGTACGATGTTTTTGCAGCCAACCAACCATAGTTCTTTTTCCCGAGACGGTCACTCTAGTTTGAAATTTCGCTTCGAAAGGTTGTTCCGCGGACGCGTACATTTTCGCCGACTTGGAAAATAATAAAATGCTCATAAAAAATAACGCAGTATAATATACTAGTTTTTTAAAACTATATGTGTTTCAGTGTGTAACGAAAATCAGTTTGAGTGCGGGCGAAAACCTTCTGCCGAAGCCTATGCAACAAGAAAAGTGCATTCCGTGAGCGGCAAGCCGACTCAATTTTGCGCCCCATTCAACGCTGCAGTTCGATATATATATTGTTCCCAAAAAGCGAATAATAAATAATGAACAAGTGAATTTAGTTTCGTGAATTTCATAAAAACTGACCAAACAAAAAATATTTTTCAATCGCGAGTTGCACGTATTAACGAGTGTCCCGGAAACAAGCTGCATGCTATGAAATCGCATACACAATGCTGCTGAAGAAGAAGCGCTATATGTACGACGAGCGGGACGGCAACACTGACTCGCTCGTCGCTGCCGTCGAGCCAAGAAGCAACAACAACAAAATGGCCGATACACGCGAAGTGCGCATTGAAGAGCAATTAAAAGTGAAAATTGGTATGTAAATTAGTGCGAAATCGAATGAAAACGCTACCAGTATGTAGAAGAACAAGCCGGACATGAGCGGGTTGTGAAATTACAGGCGGAATGGCCGTTTTTCGTGGTGCAGTGTGTGCTGGAATGTTGACAGCGTCGTCGTCGCCCCGCGGAGTCTCCCTTTTGAAGAAAACATTGTTAAAATACGGCAAAGTGCCTGGGAGCAGTGTGCTAAACAGTGACAAATCATAGTTTGTGTGGTCTGAGCACCAAAAAAGCCAAAAGTTGTTTAAAAAACAATGTTTTTGGTACTAGAAAATGCATTTTTAATGCGATTGTATCAACGTGCTGTCCCGCTCCCACTCGCGTGTGGTTGCTTGTGTGTGTGCGTGTGTTTCTCTTACTTTTTTTGTCGCCTAATGTTTTTCGTGCAGCAGCACTGCAATTGCATTTGTTGCTGCAGCTGCTGCTGCTGCAGCTTCTGGAAAGCAGCGATGGCAACTTGCCACCCGACTAAAAAGCAAGCTGAATGTTACGGCATCCACTCGCCCCCGCCAATCCCCACCGTTTGCATGTGCCACTCTTTTTGTGAATGAATCGAGATTTAGCCGTGTGTGTGTGTGTGTGTGTGCGACGCTCCAGCGCATGCTCATACACATACTGGCACCCGCCGCGAGAGATCCAGCAACAATGTGTGGGTTTTTTCATGAATGGAATTTTCGAATTCGGTGTACTTTTCTCTATACAACACATTGGCAAAAGTGCCTGTTTTATGAATGATTATCGGGGCAGCAACAAGCGAAAAGAGCAGCATCGATTAATGGCTTATATATCGGTGAAAGGTCAAACTCATGAATGACACTCTCTCGCCCACTTATGAATCTCCTACGGGCGAGAGGATGGAAGCGAAAGAGCGCCAGCGGAGACGGCGAACGAGTACAAAACTTGCGGTTGTTTTTCGTGGTTTACATTTCCTGTTTTATCTTTTTTGTCGCCTTGTTTTTAGTTAACTTGTGAACGTGAAAAACAGCAACAGAAGCGAAGAATTATGAATAACCACAAGAAACAGGAAAAAAAAAAACGCCAAGAACAGAAAAAAGGGTTGGTTGTATCTCCATCCGCCGTGATCTCAATTTCACACCTGCACACGCACACACGTTCACTGCTGCTGTTGCTACTGCTGCTGCCTCGCTTTGAATCTCATTTTCCACCTAAACAATTTCAATCTCGCAACTCATAAGCTGCTTTTGCTACGCTCGCCCATAAATTATATGCAAAGCTGCAACAACATTGTTTTGCCGCTTTTGATTTCCGTTTCCCATCGCCAGAGTTTCCCTGCTTCGCTTTTTTCGCTCTCTGTCTCTGTGCGGTTTTCGGTTCTTTTTCTTGAGCCATAAAACTCTTGCTTTTGCCCGTGCCTTGTCTTCCCTTTTTTTTCCCCCCTTGCACGCTTCAATTGTTTTCGCATGTGCATGTGTCTTTGTCGGAGTCTCCACTTCTCCCCTTTCTCGCCGTTTCTTTTCCCACTTCCTTTGTGCAGCGATCTTCCTTCACCCCTTCTTATTTTTGCTCGCGAAAGGGGGCAACATATTGGTTAAAAATGGATTAAAACACGTTTCTAGATATGATTGAATAACGAAAGTTATTCACTTCCTTCGATTATCGGTCAATTATCACAAATTATGGCATGTCACCTTTTTACATCGATTTTAGCCAATGGCGTTTTACCTGGTAGGGGAACCCTTTGGTAGCGAAATGAAATACGTTTATGAGGACTTAAATTAAAGATTTCGGTTTAAGATCCGAAGATTATTTCAGCATTTAAACCGTTCAGTGGCCTTACCTTTACTTCCATTCAGTAATTGGCTTAATTTCCATTCTCTCTTAGGATTCTCTATGGTTCACAGTTTCCCTTTCTTCTGTGCTTTTGAAGATGATAGAATATATCTTAAACCAGCATAGAAACCGTGATTGGAGAATGAAAGCTATTCGTTTCCTATAATCATCTTTGATTATCGCATCATTATAGCACATTAGCTGTGTCACCTTTTTACCCCCGCCAAGCGATACACCTCTCTTGCCCGCTGAATTCTTCTCCCTCTGGTCTCCGGTTTCATATTTCCACTTCATTATATGCTTTGCATGCTTAATAATAATACTTCCACATCACCATCGTGCTCAGTTTCAATTACACTCACAGAGTTTCGCTTTTGTTGTTGCTGCTTCTGGGAGCTTTCCATTTTGTTGGTCGTTGCGATTTCTACACGAACGAACCTCCGGATCCTCTTTCCGCCCGAAATTGGCGTAATACTTTTTCACTTAATTAAAATGTTTTGCGCATAACCTAAATTTCGTTTTCTACGGCACAATACGGAGAGTTTGTTGGATCGATCATGCTATGGCGAGATGACTCACTCCCGATATTGCCTCGGAATATGGGGGTATATCAATGACACTTACAGACAGAGGGGAATTACTCACAGGCCAAGACCACACGCAATTGAGATTTTGTTGAACTTGAGGAACCGAAACCGACCCAACAGAGCCTCACCGAACAGAGAGATCTAGTTAACATGGATGCAGCTTGGTTCTGTAACACAACAATAAATAGTTTGGCCAAAAAAGGTAATTAATTAAAAGCCGGTTGTGCCGTGTTGTTGCCTTGTTCTCCAGTTTTGTGGCCAGGTTTCCACCGAACTCCCCCTTTAGGCCAGTCCGAAACTGGTTGCAATTGAACGAGCCAAAGATCGCTCGCAAGTTGGAACTTTTCTAGCTGGTTCTCTGCTGGCCAAGCCAACGCGATGTTGACAATTAGTTGGCGGCGGCGGCAGCTCGTCGTGTCTTGAAATCATTTTTCTAATACATATATTCGAGCCGGAGTCGCTGAGCCACAATTAAAGTGGAATATTTTTCATTTGAAAATATACGGCGAGGAACAATGTTAATTAGCCCAAAGGCCAGACCCGAAGGCACATATTAACCAAGAGAGGAGGTATTGTCCCAACAACTTTGTTTGCCACTTTCAAGGAACCAACAATTTTATGTAATTAGCGCATTCTAAAATACTTTTTATTCAGGTCGAAGCCTTCTTGTTCTGGTTATGCACAGAAAGAAAAATAGGTCAATTTCGATTATATTAACGTGGAAGAAGGATATTAATTTTTCTAGTACCTAATAACATTAACATTTTTGTTAATCACATATTCTACAAAATCCTTATTAAGCTAATCTAAAAAAAAAAAAAAAAAAAAAATATTAGATAAATAGGTTGAAGATTGTTATTTTAAGTTTGTTTTCGTATTATTTTCAATGGCAAGTTAAATTTATCACCGAAAGGTATCAATTCTTTCTGTGTAAGAGTAGGAAGAGGGAAAAATACAATCGCTATGACAACGATGACGTTGATGACTCTGCCTCCGATGATTAACATTTATATCTGGCGGCTTTCCACGATGAGGCAGCAGCAGCAACAGCAGCAAGTTGTGATGTTATACATACTCGAATTTCCCCATTTTTCCCCTTTCCTCCCATTATATATTTTTTTTTAGGTGGCCCTTTTTTATGACTTAACGCTTGACCTCCTCGCATTTACTTTGATGTTGATGTTGTTGACTTCGGCCGGGGTCAGAGGCATCTGTGGAACCTCCCGGTCGTTGTCGGTCAGTTGTCATCCGGATGGATCTCTCCACCTCCCAAGGCTTTGAACCTTATGCTGAGTGTCTCTGGTTGTCTGTTTTTATTGTGGCGCTTCTTTGGAGCTCAGTTCCATCTGCTGCTGTGTCTTGTAATTTGTAATTAAAATGAATTCTGTTTTTATTTCACTTTCGGAGGCTGCCTTTATTAATTTTGAGCCACAATTTGTGCGCTTCGCTGGCTCGTTTCAAGTGTCGTTTATTGTGTGGTTCGTTGTGGTTTCTCAAAGGTAATACAAACAGCGGAAATGTCAGGGGCCAAGAATTGTGTCTAAGGCTGGGGACAAGTTTTTAATGGGATGAGGGATCGTTTGGAGCCATCGTTAGATGCGCCTAAACCTAAACCACTCGAGTTGAAGAGGTTTTAGGGAGCGTTCGCTCTCATAGCCAAGTGAAATAATGATCTTTAAGTACAGTGTATATCATTTTCTGTTAATGTAACCTGACATTTACTTGTGTAATGGTTCTTTTGTTGTCCCAAGCGGATCCCTGGTTTATTTATTTTACAAATAAAACTACTTGTTTTCTTTATGTATGTAAAAATGGTTTACCAGACGAAGCTATAATCTGATATTCTTAAAGTGCCAATATCATTTTCTAATACTCGTAACCTTCTCTTAAATTGCATAATGTTTTGAGTGCCCACAAAACGTTGTCAAACGAGCTGATCCTTGGCTCATATATTCCACATATCACCTCATAGAAAACCACTCTGGCCAAGGCCAATTTGGCTCGTTGCGGTGTGTGCAACCGCCTGCCAAATTGTGTGGGCGCCTTACAAAGTTTATTTATCATTATTAAATTTTTATGGCACATAGTCAGGCGAGTTTTTGTGTCGTCGTCGTCGTCAGTTGACTTGCCTCTAATGAGCGGCTTTTTTTGTAATAGGCGTCTGCCCAATTTGGCCATTTGGAAATTGAAGTCGTGCGTTCGCGTCTCACATTGAGTGATGTGTGCAATTGAAGGTTAACAGTGCCTAAAAGGTAAATTGGCAACACGAAAGACGAATGCGAAGAAAGCAATGACTTCAATTGAAATTTGGCTTGGCAACACAGGCGCAAGTCGAGGAATGACAAGGCGACTGGGGGTTACTCATCTCGGACACCGATATGGACAATGGAGATAATCATATAGAGTGTATACAGTACACTTGTGCTGTACACTGTTCATAAACAAAGTCCAGATCGATGATGACGTTGATGAAAAGCCAGCAATAAACAGGCATCAGGCAGAAGCCAAACAAAAGTTGGCCACAAAAGCAGGAGGAGATCGTGCGGTGATCATGAGAAGCGTAATCAGACCGGAAATCGATCAGCACGTACAGAGAAAAAAGAGATGGGGAAAGGGAGGCCAGAAACTGGTTTTCTTTGGCATCTTCTTCCCTCTAATTTATAAATATAGGAGGAAAATCAGAGACATGCAGAATAATATGTTATAACTACATCTAGCCGTATTAATTTAATATTGCTTTGTGATTTTATTCCTCCAACAAACCTAGTTAATACCCATAGTAAATCGTTTAGCATAAGAACCAATTAGACCTGCCTGTGGATGAACTGAGATAGCTTGCTAACCAGTTTTCCTGTGCAACCTGGTTAATGGCCCGACGCGTTAGGCAAGCCCTTTCGGGTTTTACGGCCAAAAGGAAGTGGCAGCGGAAAAGGAAGTGCACTTAAAGGGATATCATCAGTTCTTAGGGCTATATAGAATCGAGTGCATGCAACAAGGGCTTTTCCATGCCATTTTCCATTCCCTATTCCCTATTCTCACCTTTCCGCCAAAAGTGCAAACAATCGTTTTGGCCGCAGGAAGCTGCCGTTTAAACAAACTGCCGGCAGACGCAGATATATAGATATGGCGCGAGATCTGTCTGTGTAAATCTCCCTTCCGCTGGCGGGGCAGCTGGAAACAAAAAAAGAAATACAAGAATTTATCTCTATTTCCGTTCCTTTGCATAAATGTCTGTCTGGTTTTTGTTTCATTTGCTTTTTTAGAATTTATTACAGCGCTGTCTGCTTGTCTGCTGGTCTGCTTCCTTCTTTACGTGTTTTCCTCTTTTTTTCTCTCTCTTTAGTTTTTTTTTTTTTTTACTTTGTTTTTTTTTTTTTTTTGCAACAGCAACAGCAGCAGCCCTCTTGGAGTAATCGCCTCATTAATTCGCGCGCGTTTCATGCTGCACTGAATCAATTTGCATATTGTGCAGAAAAGAAAAAAAAAGCAACAAAATAAAAAGAAATCTACTTACAAAGTCTTTAAATTTAATTTTCCGTCTGCGAAGGAAATCATGGAGATTTCAGGCCTTTAATGAGACCCTGCCCGACTCGATGCCATGATGGGTGTGGAAATGAGATCGTGTTGTAATTTTCCACCCCTTCCAACTCCCCGCCAACTCGACGAACTCCCCAAGGCAAATGTCAATGTTGTTTGGGAAGGGAAAAAGGAAAAATAGCAATTTCCACAAGCAGATCGCGGCGCCGACTTTAGAAGTTTTCGGTTTTCGTTTTAGGGTAACATCCCATGGGGCATATGGAATATAGAATATGAGAGGAGGATGATGCTATTTTTGGGGTCCCTTGCAACGTTGAAAGAAACATGCCGCATGTGTAGCACACTGTCTTCCAAAGAATATAGATCACAGCGATTTGGTTAATTGCTGGCTCAGCCGCATCATATATGCATTAGTCTTAGTAAACAAATAACTGATTAATCAGTCGTAGGCATTACAAGTTGCTCCTAAAGTAGGAAGAGATACTAGAAAAGATTATATTTCGCTTTCATATTATTCCTATTGGAGTATTAGTTTTATTAATAATGTGTACCCTTCCCGGCACAAAAATGCTCCAACTTCCGTGTGACTTTCCTGAACCATATACCAGAATTTGCAAAATCCCAATCCATCATTTGCGAAAACATTTTTTGAATAGCAAATAATCAGTTTATAAAATAATGTTTGTATGTAGTTTCAAGAATGCGTTTTACTTCCGTTCTCACCGAAATGCAAAACTTTTTTGGTTAAAATATTTGCTACCCCCTTCCACTTCCGTCTTTATTTTACAAGCATAAACCAAAGACCATAGAACATTAAGATAAGTAACGGCCATACATTCGTTTTGCAATATGAAGCTGCTTTTTCGATGGCAACGACAATCACTCTCTCTCCGCTCTCACAAAGTTGAGAGCGCAAAATTCTAAAAAATAGATTGAGATTGATTGTATGAGTAAACACAAGAACAACCATGAGAATACGTGTGCACACAAACAGTCGGCAACTTTCGCTGTATGCGTAAAAGAGAGCGGCTGGCTCTAGAGCCAGCGAGAGAGAGCCTGAAGCCAGGGAGAGCCTGAAGCCAGAGAGAGCCTGGAGCCAGTTCTAAAGCCAGCCCGAAAAAATTGTGTGCAAAAAAATCGTGTGCAAAAAAATCGTATGGCGTGCGGCCTCTTACTCCTTATACACTCTTTGCATAAACCGTCTGTTCTGTTTTTTTGTAATTTTAGGAATTCCACGACTTCCGTTTTGATGTGTCTGCTTTTAATTCTCTTTTCAGCATTAAAAATGTTACTGTTAAATATTTATTGCCTTTAATCAGGCAAATTATCTTCGGCTTGGCAATTGGAATATATCGAAATTTACACGTATAAGTAATATTTTAAATAGTAACTTTTATGACTCGGATAATCTGATTTATTATGAGAGTAAATATAGTATTTGTTATATTATAATAGATAGTACATTTAACGACTTCTTATAAACCTAACAATAGTTTTAAAAATGTTCTACCAATTTCCGTCTCTTACAATAAATACTTGTATCGAAGTATTTCGTCACTGCAAAAGAATAAGATGAGCCAACTTCCGGCTGGCTTTAGGCATGTATAAACCCTGTGGAACTCCCCCGACTTCCTCCTTCTCCTTGATAGAGCTCTCCGGCTCCGTTTATCGTGTTTGGCATATGTAAGATGATATATGCGAGTCCAACGCTGGACTGATGCCTCTGCTCTGGTGTTGCTCAATGCATCGGAAGGTCGGATATCGGAGGGTTTATGACCGATGGCTTCAGTTCACAGAACACACAACACCTCCATATCTAGGCAAAGTCCGTGGATTAGCATTTTGCAATGGCCCCGTCGGTGGGGGCTCGTTCGTTCGATGAAATCGTTTTGCAATGTCTTTATCGCCAGTTTATTCTTTTTTTTCTGCGCTGACCGGCGGTGAGTAAGCGAAATCTTTAGAAATTCCCACCGATTATGTCATTAAATTTAGAAAACTTTGATTGTCTGGCTGATTTGCATGGCGTTCGACGAAAGCGAACGAGAAAAAAATAATGAATCGTTCAGTGGGGCGACCGGCGGCCAATGACAAGGCAAAGCCATAAAAAACACAGAAATAAATTATAAACGTCACAGAAACGCAAAAATTCCAACACTTTTATTCCCCTCTCTCTCTACTACTACCCTCCTCGCACAGTCTTTCTCCTTTATTTACTACCACGATTTCATGAATGAAAATTACTGTTTTGCTTTTCTCCTCGACAAAAAAGTCACTTTGGGTTTTGCCATTTGGTGGCGTTTTGTGTTTGTTTTGTGGCTTTGCGTTTGCTTTACGTTGCTTTGCGTATATAAAATGTGCTTCTGGTTCTCTGCGCTGTTGTTGCTTCGTTCCGTGGGTTTTTCATTCATGAAAGAAATAATGGGAAAAAAAGAAAACGAACGCCTTTGTTATCAGGCGTTGTTTCTTGTGCTTCTTTTCCTTTCCCCCGGTTTCTACGACAAAAACGCACAGTGAGAGTGTGAGAGCGTGCGATTGTGATTGTGAAAAACTGCCGTTGTTTTGCCAACACACACAGACACTCCAATGCCGTTTCATTGACAGTCGCGAGCTGATAGCAAAGCGAATCCCAATCTTTGTTGCACACACCTAGCTCATCCACAATTCATTCGGAACCGATTCAACCCATCCCACCCAACCTAGCCAGCCAACCGCCCAGCTGTGTCAACAGAGGTCCCATTGAACAGCAGTCTGTTAGGCTACAGTACAACTTCCATAACTTGAATTTTCCTAATTTAATTTGGCTAATTCGGAAGATATTGTTTGTAGGGGGTTTTATTTTAATAAGCAGCCGACAAAAATGATTTAAATTGAGTTCAATTTATCTGGTATAATTTTGTAATCTCGCTATGTACCCATCTTAAGATCTTTAACAATAATTTAAAGTTTTGTGATAAAACTTCATAAAATTGTCGAATTGAAGTAAAAATGTGTAAGCTTTATTTCCGCAAACGTTTAGTCCCCATCTTGAGCCTTAATAAACACTGTCTTCACATTCAAACATCATAAAACCAAATTAATATATTAATATATATAATAATATGATATTATGGGCAATCTGTACTGCTTGTCGAATTTATTGAGTCAACCTGGGGTTTTCCCCATGCAAGTTTGACTGTAAACACGCGAACTAGTACGGGAGTGTGTGTGCACTTATTATATTTCCGCTCCACTGCCGCTAATTTCTTTCATTGAGCAAGTTTATAGTACTTTTAGTACTTGCCTTTTGTGGGCCGCACAGCGCCTTCACCCTTTGCGCGCTTATCAAGGCTGCCATTGCCATTCCCATTCCGATTCCGATTCCGTTTATTGTTAATGCTTCCAGTCTAGCCAAGCGCCAGCCATTGCTAGTGTGTTGTCGTTGTTGTTGTTGTGGTCCGTCCTCAGTCCCCAGGTGGCGGAGCATCAATAATAGATTGTGTGCGGCCACCATTCATCGGGGATGCACACACTCGCAAACCAATATATCGACGCACTTGCACAGGAAGTCACGTCCGCTGACCGTTTTCGGAACTCAAAAGAGCCCGCTAAAATATATTGTCTGTTGTAATGGATACCGAGTGTGTCTGTGTCTGCTTTTAGCCGTCTTTACAGCAGCAGTTAGCAGGTGTCAAGGCCAGGCGATAATGCGGATAAATGGAAACCTTTATTGGGGATAATAATATATAGTGCGTGCTAATCAAAGAGCTAATCATTTATTCTGTTGAGTGAAAGCATTAATGGGTGAAATACTAATTAAAAGAAAGTATTTCCCAGTCCATGCAAACACCTGAAGCTATTGGGTGTCAAGGCCAGTTGATAATGCCGAACGTTTGTTGATATCAAAATTCAAGTTAAAAAACTGCGATAACGGTTAACAGTCCATCCGGTTGGGTGAAAGTGTAGTTATTCTTAGAAAACTAGATTGGAATATTTTTGAATCAAATGCGATTGTATTGCATTATTTTATCTTTTTTAAGATAACTCACTTTTAGTTATTCCAAATGACATGTTTGCTGGGTTCAGTCTTAATAATCAAGCAGATTTTCATCTCCACTCATTACCAGTCTCGATGTGCTTCCCCCTGACTGCAATCTGTAACCCTACAAATGTCATATCTTTTGTGCTCTTAGTTTAAAAAATCAAAACTACTCAGTATTAATTGTGAACTAATCTTAAATTTTCTATCCTTTTTGTTTCTCAGGCGAAGCAAAGAATCTGAGCAGTCGCAATGCGGCCAACACAAACTGCAGCACACAGGGCACCCGTGATGTCTATTGCACAATTGCCCTCGATCAGGAGGAGATCTGCCGCACAGCCACAATCGAACGCACACTGTCGCCGTTCTTCGGCGAAGAGCACCAGTTCAAGATCCCGCGTCGCTTCCGCTACCTGTCCATCTATGTGTACGACCGGGACATGAAGCAGGACAAACCCATCGGCAAGATAGCCATCAAGCGGGAGAATCTTTACATGTACAACCACAAGGACCATTGGTTTTCGTTGCGGCCCGTGGACTCAGACTCCGAAGTTCAGGGCATGATCAATGTAGAAGTGTCGTTCGAGGAGGCACCACATACCCAGTCGCTCTCGGAGAGCATCGAGAGCATCGAACACAGGCCCCACCACAACACACACCACCACCAGCCGAGGGCGCCCCTGAACGATTACAAGGAGAATGGCGGGGAATTCAATAACGTTGAGTGGGCATGGGCGGTGGCGGCGGCGAAGTCCCAAGATCAGGTGCACAAATGGAGGCCGCCAACTGCGAGAAATGTGGGAGTGACCATCAAAGTGCCCGCCTGCGTGGACCTGGCCAAGAAGCAAGGCACCTGCGATCCCTTCGTCATATTCACAGCCCACTACAGCAACAAGCAACAGGTGACGCGGCGGACCAAGCAGCGCAAGAAGACCGTCGATCCGGAGTTCGACGAGGCCATGTACTTTGATCTCCACATCGATGCGGAAGCGGGCAGCACGAACACCACCGGCAGCAATAAGAGCGCCGCTTCCCTGGAGTCATCCGCCAACAAGGGCTATGCCATCTATCCACTGGGCGGAGCAGATCTGGTAGAGATTGTGGTGAGCATTTGGCACGACGCGCACGGCGCCATGGCCGATAAGGTGTTTCTCGGCGAGGTGCGACTACCCATGCTCAACAAGCAAGAGCAGCAAGCGGTTCCGCCATCGGCTTGGTATTACCTGCAGCCCCGATCCATGGCGCACAGCTGTCGCTCGCTAAATGCAACGCCCCGCTCCTGCGCCACGCCACCGGGAACGAGACTGAGCGTAGACTCCACCATCGGCTCGCTGCGCTTGAACCTGAACTACACCGCCGATCATGTCTTCCCGCTGCCCACCTACGATGATCTGTTGAATATGCTTCTGGAGTCTGTTGATCAGCGGCCCATAACTGTGTCGGCTGTAGCCATCCTGGGGGAGCTGGTCTCGGGCAAAACAGAAGTGGCCCAGCCTCTGGTGCGCCTCTTCACACACACAGAGCGCATTGCGCCGATCATTAAAGCTCTGGCGGACCACGAGATCTCTCATTTGACCGATCCCACCACCATCTTCCGCGGCAACACGCTGGTGTCCAAGATGATGGACGAGGCGATGCGGCTATCAGGTTCTCACTACCTTCACCAGACGCTGCGTCCTGTCCTTGCACAGATTGTGTCCGAAAAGAAGCCCTGCGAGATAGATCCCAGCAAGTGCAAGGACCGTTCGGCGGTGGACACGAACCTGCAGAACCTTAAGGACTATGTGGAGCGTGTGTTCGAGGCAATCACCAAAAGTGCCGACCGCTGTCCGAAGGTGCTCTGTCAGATCTTCCACGACTTGCGCGAGTGTGCGGGAAAGCATTTCCCAAGCAACCGCGAGGTGCGATACTCCGTGGTGTCCGGCTTCATCTTCCTGCGCTTCTTTGCACCGGCCATCCTGGGGCCGAAGCTCTTCGATCTAACCACCGAACGACTGGTAAGTGTGGCGTCCTTCGTTCCTTATCTTTGTAGGTCTATGTAATGTCCTTAGTAATGAATTATTATTTGTTATCAAAGAAACTTTCCATGAATCAAGCTCTCTTACTGATAATCTGGCACTTGGTACTTTACAGGATGCCCAGACAAGTCGCACGCTGACCCTGATCTCCAAGACGATCCAATCGCTGGGAAATTTGGTCAGCTCGCGCTCATCGCAGCAGCCATGCAAGGAGGAGTTTACCGCCGAACTGTATAAAAAATTTTGCACGGAGCAGCATGTGGGGGCCGTCAAGCATTTCCTAGAGGTGATCTCGACGCCCAGCCCGTTGGCCAGCAGCAGCGTTCACCCGGCGGCGGCAGCAACCCCGTTGGAACCAGTATTACTTAAGGAGGGGTAAGTTGAACCCTTTCGATCGAGGGAAAAGTCTCTCCCGCTTCTGTGCCCGCGTAGCCTCTAGAGAACATCGATTGGTGGACTGTGGAATGCTCCCTCCTCTATAAATATACCCTATTCTATAAATTTGGCATATATCCCCCACCCAAGACATTTCGTTGATTACGCTTCGTTTTTATTCTAATACCGAAACTTTCTTTATCTTTCTCTTCTTTTCCGCGCGCTGCTTTTACCAAAAAATCAAATCAAATAATAAATCAAAAAACCAAAACACCATCACGCCCACACCAATCACCATCACCACCACCACATCACAATCCCATCACACATAAAAACACCTATTCATGACATTTACTACTCATCACACACTAAATCTGTACTAACGTCTAGCGAGGGGTAAGAACTATGCTTGTATCTTGTTGTCTGCTCTTGGTCGGCCCTTGTTTGCGGCGCCCCAAGAGCAGAGATCTAAAAACTTATGTGTATCCAAGTGTTGAGTTGATCTCGAAGAGCTGTGATACTAAGACCCCGCTTTTGTTTGCTCTAATCCTCCTCTCGGCAGAATGATGACCAAGTATCCAACGTCCCGGAAGCGCTTTGGCCGTCAGTCCAAGCAGCGCTACTTCCACCTAACCACCCACTCGCTCAGCTACGCCAAATCGAAGGGCAAACAACCTATCTGTGATATACCGCTCCAGGAGATCGCCAGCGTGGAGCAGCTGAAGGAGAAGAGCTTCAAGATGCAGAACTGCTTTAAGGTGAGCGTTTGATTCGATTTTATTGGGATTGGCATGCGCCACCGCTGCTGCTGCAATGCACACGAGCAGCAGCAGAGAGCCGGAAACGCGCGATCCACGCCACATCTATAAATAGGCAGCCCAAGCCCACACACCTCTGCGGTACTGTGAATGATAGTCTGGCGGTTTTTACAGGTCAATATATAGCTGGGAAAGTGGTTAAAATGATTAATTATTAATATATTTATACCCTTGCAGGGTATTATATTTTAGTCAGAAGTTTGCAACGCAGTGAAGGAGACATTTCCGACCCTATAAAGTATATATATTCTTGATCAGCATCAACAGCTGAGGCGATCTAGCCATGTCCGTCCGTTTGTCTGTCCGATTATACTCAAACTAGTCCCTCAGTTTTGAAGCGATCTGAATGAAACTTTGCAGATAGTCTTCTATATGCTCTCACTACTATATAAGTAGGAACGGTTCAGATCGGACGACTATATCATATAGCTGCCATAGGAACGCTCGGTAAATTTTCAGAAATTTCCATCATATTTTCATATAATTAGAGAAATGGCCATTTATATTATTCTAGAATTTCGGTATTAATTTGATCACAATCGGACTGCTATATCAATATAGCTGCCATAGGAATGTTCGGGAAATATTACGTAATGTTAAAACCGAATTTTTATATGTATAAATGTTGTATACAATTCCTGTTAGTCCAATTGATAAAATTTTATTAATTCATAATGATCCAATTGTAAGCTGCAAGGGTATACAAACTTCGGCATGTCGAAGTTAGCTTTCTTTCTTGTTTTTTTAATAATACTTCGGTTTTTTTTTAAATATGAACAAGAGGTAGAGCTTTCGATAAGTTCTATAGATCAGCCCTATTGTAGCTTAGTTTTAAAGATCCGCACATCCTCGACTAATGGCTGAGATGACGACGACATGTGGTTGCTGTGTTGTGTGGGCGAGCGGATGACAGTCTGTGGCTGCTAATCGATGGAGGAGCCAGCTGGAGCCAGCGTCATCCTCTCGGCGATAGTGAAAACTGAAAAGAGAGAAACTTTCACTAATCACTCACACAAAGATTTGTGTGGCGGCGGCAAATGACAAGTTGCGGCAATTAAAAATAATTAGCATTATTATGCAGATGAGAACTGCTTGCTGAGCTCCGTTTTGCGTACACTTCGCTATTGTTATTGCGGACAAGCTAAAAAAAGGGAAATTTCAAAACCTAGAAAACTGACTCTGCAGTCGAGAATAGTCATCGTGGGTGCGATATCTTGGCATATCTTGGCGTTACTTTTTTTCTCTTTATCTCGGAGCTCTGAGATGTGGGAATTGTCTCAGCCAGCGCGATTTCACTCGACGTGCGATTGTTTTGCAATTGCCGTCGCCGCACACAGAATTTATGCTAATTGCTGCAAAAGATGAGACACTGAGACTTACTTTCCTCCTTTTCATTCTCTACTCCCACAGATTGTGCACAACGACCGATCGCTGATCGTACAGACGACAAACTGCGTGGAGGAGCGGGAGTGGTTCGACTTGCTGCACAAGATCTGTCTGATGAATTCGATTCGGATGCAGTACTTCCATCCCTCGGCCTTTGTCAGTGGCTTCTACAGCTGTTGCGGACGCTCTGACGAGAACTCGCCGGGCTGCAAGAACGTTTCGGACAAGGAGATGGACTACTTCCAGATGGACTTGGTAACGGCGTTGGATCCACCGCTAGACCTGCAGCGCATCCACACGCTGATCATGTCCTACATGAGTGTGCTGGAGTCCCTGCTGGATCCGCTCGCCTACCACCAACACCTGTCGGCGGCGCAACACCAGCAGCACAATCCCCTGGTGCCGCTGGCCACCGAACTTCAGAAACACTCGCCGCAGGCCTTCGCTGAGTTTAAGCGTACCATCGAGAAGCTGCGGGAGAAGGCGTACGCCATTGATCGGGACCATCGGGATTACAAGCAGGGTATCACGCGCCAGCTCAAGTATGGCAGCAGAGAGGCACCTATCGGCGATGACAACTACTGGCACATGATGCGCGCCGCCGGCCAGCTTAATCAGCAGCACCACCAGCAGCAGCAGCACCAACAGCAGCAGCAGCTGCAGCTGCAACAGCAGCAGTTCCAGCAGCAGCCTGCGCTCCCCCAGATGCAGAATGTCCGGGCATCGCCCTATCAGCCGGCTACAAGCAACATGAACGCCTACTACCTGCACAATCTGCAGCATCAGCAGCGTTTCCAGCATCAACACCAGCAGCACCAACAGCAGCAGCAACATCAGCCGCTGCTTCAACAGCAGCAACCGTCGCAGTACCAGCCACTTCGTAGCCATCAGCTGCAGCGCCACAATAACAGCATTAATAATAATAACAACTGCGGCAACGCCTCGTCCTCCAGTCCATCGTCTACGGCGTCAAGCGTGGTGGCGGCACCACCGAGCACCACCTCATCGTCGCAGCCGGCGCAGCCGATTTATTAGCGTTCAAGGCTCTGCGTATTCGCCTTGCCGCGGGCGATCGTCACGATCAGGTGAAGAATACGCAACACAACTGGCAGCTTGGATAGCGAGCAAGGGAATGGCCCCGCACCATAAGATGCTGCTGTACAAAACAGTTTTATGCTAATTTCTAGGATCCTTTTTTTTTTCTTTGTATAATTTTTACGAGTTTAACGTTGTAAAGAAAGGACTAGACTTAAGTTTTTTAATTAATCGATTTTTATACACGACTATTTTTACCGCGAACCGCAGACATCAGCAACAGCGACAAAAAACAAACAAGAAAGCGAAATCTAAATATTTATAAGCCTATTTATTTTTTCTATGTGCTAACACACATTATTTATACACACAATACACACGAAAGGGGCATTTCTACTCCCGAAGAGCGAAGAGGAGCAGCGAACCACTGCAAACTGATAACTACATAAGGCCTAAACTACTACTAAGAATTTCAAAATTTGCTAAGATTTTTAAAGCCTAGCAAAATGGAACAAGCGTATATGTAAATCTAAATATATATCTCTCTATACATGTACATGTGTTACCAACAACTACATTATATACCAGTTATCTTAGGCGTAGCAGAAATTTCTAAAGAACTACCTAAGCTAAGGACTAACAAAAGCAAATAATTCTAGCAAGAAGAAAGCTAAGTTTAGGAGACGTACACCTACACATGTATATTTTCCACTTTATATAACTGTCATACAGCTAATGTTAAACACACACCCAACAAACAATATGTATTCGGCAAATTGTAGAATACGAACGAAAAGCATTGTTAAGGATAAAATTACTTCTATTACTTCCACCACGCCCACCCACATACACATTTGTATATTTATTAAATGCATTTAATTTCATGTTAAATTTAAAGAAAAACAAAACAAGTAAATGGTTAAAGCGACAACGTTTTGGTTAGCTTCAACATTTACTTCCACCGATTTGTTTCCAAAGCTCTTCCAATATTAATTAAACGTTTATAGAACTTATGTTAAATAATCTTATTTTTGCCATACTTAATTCATTGTTCGTTCATCGTTCATCGCATTGAAAAGAAGTGTCTTCCTCCGCCGCGTTTATTCTTATTGCCTTTTGTTTATGCATTCCAATTATTTGTGCATTTCTTAACTCTAATATCTGCATAATGTACATAGAGATACGAAGAGGGAGAAGCGTATTTGATGTTGCTATGAATTTAATTTGTTTGCAGTTTACCAATTCGGTTCATTTACAATTTCAGTTGCATTTTAAGCTCCTAATTTTAGTTTAATCTTATTTACCTAGCCTCGTAAGTTGTTGGTACAAAGAATCGAAAATATATACACACCTAGATATATTTTCTAGCGACAAAATAAAGCGTATCGCCAATGGATTAAACTTTTGTTTTCTTTTGAGTTTATTATCACCCTCCCATATAGTACCTAACTCTCGTGCTTTAGGAATATCTGGCATGCTGTTGTGATATCTTACGATATGGTAATCGAATTAGTCGTCTTCTGAGCGTGTTAGTTGATTGATACGTATTTACAATACATTTATAGTACGTTAAAGCTGTTGAGTATTTTTATTCGTATTGTGACAATTAACGAAAAGCAATTTTTTCAATACTGAAACCATTCCAAGTATATTTTTTCTATTATGTTTTCAAATTTCTGTAAATATCCCATGGATACAAAATCGGGTCCCGAGAGTTGTGGTTGGTTTCAAAACTGAATGGAGAAATACAATGGATCCCCTATTTTGTGTAACAGATCTTTTGAAATCGACTTTTATGTAAAAATAAATAAATAGATGTGTATTTTAAATTGACTTTTTTGTGGGATAAGGAAATCGGATATAAAATAAGTGTATATTTTATTAATTCACAAATTATAGTGGATTTGAAAGCGAACTTTGGATTGAACTTCTTTGAACACAGTCGGTATAATTAGTAAATACATATGTACATATGTATATATTATCGGCTTTGTAATTCGGAGACTGATGACTGGAAGTGCAGCCCTAAAAATACATTTATAAAAAGATTTCTATTCTTTTTTCATATCTTACAAGAATTTTTCAAAGTTCGACTTAAATGTAATGAAAAATTGCTTTAATTTTTAATTTTCATATTTATTTAGCGCATTTCCGAAACGTTTTTCTGATACTGAAGAGGTGACCAGCAGAGGTAGAGAAATTAACATAATAAAAACTAACAAGAACATTGATTTTTATACCCTTGCAGGGTATTATAATTTTAGTCAGAAGTTTGCAACGCAGTGAAGGAAACATTTCCGACCCTATAAAGTATATATATTCTTGATCAGCATCAACAGCCGAGTCGATCTAGCCATGTTTGTCTGTAAATACATTGACCGGATATATGTAAACTATGTATAAATATAAAATACTAAATGAATAGAAAAAATATATCTTTAGGAAAAAAATGTCATCTTTAGGAAAAATATATCATCTCTAGGAAGAGTCTTTAGTAGAGGTGGAGACTTTCGATAGTCGACGCCATCGATAGCGAGCGATTGTTTTTCTCAAACCATCGATAGTGTCGATAGTGCCATCGATAGTTCTCCACCTCTAATCTTTAGGTAAAAAATGTCCCAGGAACTTGCATTGTGTTTGTTTCCCATTTTTTAAAGTACTAAAATATCAACAATTTTGCGTAAATAACAATTAAAATAGGCAGAAAATAGTCTCGGGCTTAGCTAAAATGGGCAGCGCGCTGGAAAACTATGTAAATCAGGTGCGCACGCTGAGTGCGTCCGGTAAGTTTGCCCAGCCGGCGCTCCACAAGTCCCGCAGAGAGCGAAGACACCGGAGCGCTCGCCGCCTTTGTTTTGTTATTTACGCCCGTGTTTTCCATGCTCGAATGCAGGCAGCTACCGGGAGCTGGCCGACGAACTGCCGGAGTCGCTGTCGTTGCTGGCCCGCAACTGGAGCATCCTGGACAACGTGCTGGAGACACTGGACATGCAGCAGCACACGCTGGGTGTGCTTTACGTGCTGCTCGCAAAGCTGCATAGCGCCGGCACGGCTAATCCGGAGCCGGTGCTGCTCATCCAGCTGATGCGCGACTTTGTGCAGCGGAACAATGCGGACCAGCTCCGCTTTGCAGTGTGCGCCTGTCGGTTATGCTGACACTTCCATCTCACATCCAGGGACTGACCTTTTACTTCCTTTTTCCGCAGTTTACGAGACATGCCATCTTTTTACGGACTTTGTGGTCCAGAAGAACCTGAGCATCCTGGGACTGCGCATCTTGTCGCGCGCCATCGACCAGGTCCGACAACTGGACACCCAGCTGACGCCCATTCATGCCGATCTCTGCCTGCTCAGCTTGAAGGCGAAAAACTTTGGTGTGGTGCTGCCGTACCTGGACTCGGACATTACTGACATCTCCACCGTGGCCGCCGAGTGCAAGACTCAGCAGCAGCAGCAGTCCCAGCACACGGTGGTGAGCAGCAAACGTTGCCCGTGGATAAAACTTACTTAGCCTACCAAATATCTTTGCAGGATGCCAACAACGATGCCAAGTACTTCCTGCTGTACTACTACTACGGTGGCATGATCTACACGGCGGTGAAGAACTACGAGCGCGCCCTCTACTTCTTCGAGGTGTGCATAACCACGCCGGCCATGGCAATGTCTCACATTATGCTGGAGGCCTATAAGAAGTTTCTGATGGTTTCACTCATCGTCGAGGGCAAGGTAAACTCTGTCGAAACCTCATATATATATTGAGTTGATTTCCCGATTGCAGATACCGAATATACCAAAAAACACACAAGTCATTGGCCGCTTCATGAAGCCGATGGCCAATCACTACCACGACCTGGTCAATGTGTACGTGAATTCGTCCAGCGAGGAGCTGCGCATCATTATCCTCAAGTACAGTGAAGCATTTACGCGTGATAACAACATGGGACTGGCCAAGCAGGCAAGGCACTTATTCATGATATTAAATATTATGTAGTTAATTCATGGTCCAGATAAGAGTTGTATGACGATTTTTAAGACCTGGGGCAATATTTTATTTATTGATTATATATTTTTTTTATGTAAAACATTGGTAAGACATTGTAGAATATTCTTTTTTTGTTATATGTTTTAACTTTCCGACGTTTAAATTGATTCCCAAATCATCGGTATTACTGAATATAATAGGATTACTATTCAATCAAACGAAAAAGAAACTAAAGTCTAAATGAAGAAAATTTTCTAAAATTTCATAAAAGAGCAAAATAAGGCACTTCTTAATTCAAGCCAGATATAGACTTTTATCAAAGCGGAGCAGAAATACTATAATTCATTCTTTTGTCCTTTGTTGTTTTAAATGAAGATTTGTATTTTGCTTATACGCGGAAGTGCGAGCTGTTTATATACAAAACCAAAAGCTTATTTCCGGTTGCATATACTGAACGTAAATTGAAATTGATTATTTCCATTTTAAATAGCTTTAAAATGTAAATACTTTGATTTTATTTTTACAGGTAGCCACCTCCTTATACAAGCGAAACATCCAGCGTCTAACAAAAACCTTTTTGACCCTTTCCCTGAGCGATGTGGCCAGTCGAGTCCAGCTGTCTAGTGCCGCCGAAGCGGAGCGTTACATCCTCAACATGGTAACCGGGTTAAAACTTCAGCATGCATATAGATTTCAATTGTCAATTAATTTATTGCAGATAAAATCTGGTGAAATCTATGCCAGCATCAATCAAAAGGACGGCATGGTGTTGTTCAAAGACGATCCAGAGAAGTACAACTCACCGGACATGTTCCTTAAAGTGCAAACGAACATAACTCAGGTTCTGGATCTAGTTAAGCAAATCAACAAAATGGAGGAGGAGATCATATTGAATCCCCTGGTTAGTTTCACACAATTTTAAACGAATGAAAGCCTTTATTTAATCCTCTTATTTTTAGTATGTGAAAAAGGCTCTTGGCAGCCAGGATGATGACCTAACGTCGCAGCATCCAAAGACCTTTTCGGGGTGAGTTGTCTACTAATTGACCTGCAATAATCAATACTCATTATCCCGGAACTTACAGAGATCCCACAGATTGATTATGCCACCGCCGCAGATCCACCAGCAGCAGACTGCTCTGCTATCATCTTCGTACGCTCATCCAAGTCGCAGCTGCGAGGCCCTGGGCCTCTGAGGCGCTGAAGACTCCCCGCAGTTCATACACTCATCCAGCTAAAATAACAACAAACTGCGCTCTAATTGCAAATTTATAGATGAACATGCTATTTTAAATAAACTATGTATAAATCTATGACTAAGCGAGGCTCTCTTATCAGCTATTGCCTTTGACTCACACGATTTTATACGGTACGTCTCGATATTGCGCCGATAAGGCGGCATTCTACGCGATTCTACGCATCGATCATCGATCGACGATCAGGCGACGTTTACAATTCCGCCGACCGGTTAAGTGCTTTGTACTTGCCCCCAATCTACCTTAATTGCCGATTGTCCAGCCATTATCGCTCTCAAGATACCTTTATTTACAATATTAATATGTAACCTAACCTTAGGGTAATACGAACAATTAAGTGACTAGATACCAGCGGTATTAAGTTAATTTCTAGTGGTGTGTAAGCCTAGTTTCGTGCTGTCTATGGCTAATTGCTTTTGCTGTTTGTATCACCAGGCGTGCCGTGTGCGAGTGGGTGTGATTGTGGGTTGTGCAGCTGCCGTGCCATGCCTGCTGGTGCTCCGATCGCCTGAATTAAAAAACCGAAGTGTCGCCGCCGTCGTCGGACTGAGATTCGATTCTCGGCGCCATTCGCTGGCAACTGGCTGGTGGCTGCTGGCTAACCGGTTTTCATGGCGTCTATCTCTGTGATGGCGGTCTTCAGCGGGACTGATACACCCGCCGATTCGTCGCTGTTGAGACTGCGATACAGCTTATGGACCACATTGACCATTATGAAGCACACAATCAGTACTAGCAGCGACATGAAGACGTAGGCCAAGACGATTGGCGTGTCCGATATGGGGTCCAGCATCGTGATCGTTTATCTTTATCCCAGATATGCTCCTTCCAATATTTCTGTCTCCTTTGTACTGGAGCTTCCGAGCAAAGAAATGTGATGTGTGGGGTGCGTACGACAATTTGAACTGTCGGACAGCTCAGGTAAGGGTAAAGAGACGACGGGGCGCTTCGCGTTGTAATTAGCCAATCGAGCATATATAGCGTGTGTATATGGAATTCTGGATTCGGATTCGGATTTGATACCGCGCCTTGTTGTGCCGTGTGCCGTGTGTGTGCGTCGCTTGACACCTGCCCGAGAACTGAAACGAGCGCGTTAAATGAATGGAACTTTGCTTGCCATTACGTATACGCTTCGTTGCCAGACCGTTGCTGTAGTAGATGTTGTTTGTTGCTATTCCATCGGCTGTGCGGCGTCCAGTCCAGTTTGTTTTTTGTGTGTGATGATAAGCTTCTTGTGCAATCTGTGTTGAATCTGTGTAACTTGGGCCGAGATTAGAAATGTTTTCCCAGCTTACGGGCGACCGCATCTGGCTACTTTTTGGGGCCCAGCTTGATTTTTATATTTATAGTCCATGGAATTCCAGAGTCATATTCGTACCCATTCGCCAGGCAATCAAGGCAACAGCGCTGCCTTCTTAATTGGCCCAGTCAATAAAGAATGAAATGGCGTCAGGCGAATTGCTTGGGGTCTCTCCTCTCGCCTGGTGGCGAGATTCGGGTGGGGGCTATGTGATTTGGCAATTATACGGCGATAGCCCCGTCGCCACCACCACTCGGTCTGGAGGGCTTTTTATCTATTGATAAGAAATTCCACAGTCAGAATGATAAGCCCCGCAAAACACGGCCCATACAAAATTGAGATTGGGAGACATGAGATATGAGGCATGAACGTAGCCACAAACATTTACTCGGTGTCAAAGGAAAGAATCTATTCGAGAGGTTTGAAAAATATTCCTGTTTTTCTCTATTTAATTCATGTTAATTCTCTTCCACCTTTTTAGGCTTTTTCATTCTCTTTAATTAATAATGGCGTCTGTATAATCAATATTACGATCTAAACTTGAGGGCAAGAGGACTGGGAACGGAAAATATACAAATGAGTAACTAGATGTCTCCTAGAACCTGCACTTTGAACATGACGCTGTGAAATGCCTTTCTCTGAGCAAAAATAGATTTTCCAAATTTAGAAAGAGATTCCTCCTCAATCATCCAAATTTAGTGAGGAATTCTTCAACAACAAAGAAGATCCAAGGGGCTCGGGCTCATTGCGAGAGGGTGTTTCTATTCCCCTGGCTACGCCTCTGCTCTGGTGCTGACTTTCACCTTCGCTAGTTGTCACGCGATATCCATAAGCTGTCGTGAGCCTAGCGCCCGACCCACTAACTGACCACCCGTCGACCCTGGAGCCTCCACTGCCACCTCCACCTCTAGCTCCTGATCTTTGTATTTACTTTATTAAAACGAGTTCCACAGCACACAACAGCCAGTTAATGGCTGTGCTCTCTGACCCCTCTGTCATCCGAAACTTAATCCCCCCTGCCTCACTCCGGTTGCCGGACGTTCCACGCACTTCGCTGGCCGTGGGGTCGGCAGGCGGCGGCTAGGTCAGTGCACTGAGGATCCCGCGGCTCCAGAACGTCGTCTAGCCTTAACTGCGTGCAGCTATCCGGCCGCGGTTCTGACCGCCGCTGGTTGCACTTGAGCATGACACGCAGACGGGGGATCTTGGAGAGGTTGTCGTAATACCGAATAACGTGGATGGAGCCCGAGGGCTGGGGCTCAAGGGCGGCACAGCCAGGTTCGTCCCAATGGCAGTTGCACAGGAAACTGAGAGCTCTTCGGCTGGGCGACACATTATACTGGATGCTGACCAGGTAGCAGGGCTCCAGGGAGAGCACTATTCGCAGAACTGGTAAAGGGAGGAGAAGACAGGAGGTAGCTAGGAGGAAGAGCCAGCGACCAGTGATCTTACCCGAAGACGACTCTAGAATCTGGGAGCGGTTCTGTATCCAAATGGAGCGCAGGCTCGGCTGATTCGAGCGCGGGTAGCGCAACGAGCCCTCGAGGTATTCCCGCACGGTCATCGCATGATTGGAGGTGGGGCGCACCTGTAGGCGGGAGTTGTTGGGCAGCCCGGCCAGCGGCAGATTGTCGTAGACGGAGATATAGACCTTGTGGCTGATGTAGACAACGATGAAGCACAGGATGCAGGCGAGCAGGAGGATGAGCAGGTAGGTGAATAGTGTCGGTATGAAGAAGATTGCGTCCAAAAACATGGGGGCCGTTCCGGAAGCAGTGGCAGGAGACTGACAGGAGACGCAAATCTACAGAGAAGGCTGCGGAAATCCATGGGAGGATCGCATGGCTTGACTTTTGCAACATCTATGTAAATGTATTTATTTCTCAGTTTCTCTTTTGTATTTTTTGTTCATTTTTTTGTTGTTTCTTGTCAGTTTTATAGAATTTTCTGCCTTGGCTTTTACATACGATTTTACATTGATAATATTGTTTTTTTGTTTTTTTTTTTCTTGTAATTAATTGTATACTCCACTCGATCTCGATCTCTGCATTCGGTTTAGTTTTAATTTAGCTTGCCTTCCCTATTATTTTTGTTTCTCCATTTACTCCTTGACCCGCCGGCGGGTCGTCCATCGACGCCCCAAGTGGACGTGGTCCGCACACTGCGCAGACCCCTTCAAATCTTCCTAGGCTCAACCTTTTGCATTATGTTTATGTAGCTTCATAGGTGTGTGTGGTATGGTGTGTGTGGTGTGTGTGATGCAGCAACAGCTTAAGATAATGCGCCATGATCTATCGAGCAGATATAAGCTTTACAAATATATATACACACAAATTGGTTTGTCAGCTGTTTCTTTTCCTAGCTTTTTGTTTTTTAGAGTGCGCGGTAAATGCAACTTCTCGTTTGGGTAATATATGCAGCAAGGATTCACACGAATTCACACAAACACAACGCACACACAGCCACACTCGCTCCAAGAGGGATATTCCATAAATCCAATAGAGTTTGACATATCGTAAGCTCAGAAACTACTGGCTTTTCATATATGTAGGTCTGTTATCATTAGATTCAAAGAATGAAATAACTCAAAGACCGATTAATATATTCAGTATACTGAAAGTACAAAAATGTTGTATCTATCATTATTGTTCTATTCATCGCCCTATTCTGGCCTAGTGGGCTAGCTTTCAAGTCTATGGAATATCCTTCTTTAACACTCTTTAGCAGCTGGCAGTTTCTGGGAACGAAAAGCCTTAGTTAGTTGTTAACGAAATCATAAAACTATGTTAAAAATACTCGCACAAAAAGCCGTTCGTTGGTGAAACAAGAAACATGGCGAAACAATTCGTTTTCTTTTGATTTTAATTCTCAATTTATGGTTTCCATTTTGTAATGCCGGTCTCTGACTAAGCTTTACGATTAAAAATAATTTACTATCATTTAAAAATAATAAAAACGTTTTCCGAACTGCTGCCGTTCTGCTAACTAATCAACATACAAGCGAAATACAATTGTTTTTCATTTTCCGTCTTTCATTTTCCTAGACAAAAATATGACTTCATTCCCCTCTTGTCTGGGTGTGTGTGTGTGTCTGTCTATGCGTGTGTGTGTGCGTGTTTTCGGTGTGCCTGTGTGTGCCAGTTGCGCCTTTTCTTCTGAGTTTGATTTTATTTATTACACTTATGTATATATTCATCTTGCTTATTTCTTTGCTTAAAAAACATTCAGATGTCAGTTGGATACTTGATGAAACGTTTGTTTTCTTCATTTTTTGTTTTCTTTTTCGCTTTGGGGAGGCAGCATGTTCCTTAAGATATAGAAATATATATATAGAGCGAAGAGCGCAAGAAGTCGTTGGAAAGTGAAGTATATAAAAGAGTGAAGCCTGGGAAAACCATCTCAGATGCGGGGGTTGCGGGGTGCGGGGGAACATGCCGCCGCAACCTTAACACAGAGACACACACATACACAATTATTTAACTTCAGCACAACATACAGAATCAGATAATTAACATTTTTGTTTTGTGTTAATGCCCTCCAGCCCCGCGGCGCCCTCGGAATATTCTGAATCTCTGACAGAACTCGATCTCCTATCCTGGCATCCTGGCTGCAAATTAACTTTACACACTTAAATATTTAACGTTAATTTTGTTATTCATGCTGCTGAGCGATTTCTCTCCTCTTTTATCCACTTATTTCTCTTCGTCTTCCTGTTCTTGTTTGTTTGTTTTGTTAGTTTTTGTTGTTCTTCATGTTCGCTGCGTTGTTGTTGTTGGTTTTGTTGCTGCTACTGTGTTTGCTGTGGTTGATTTGTTGTAATGTTTGCTGCTGCTGCTGCTTCTACTTAGACGGACAACGAAACGAAACTGTTATACTGCGTGATGTTGCGCTTGAGGATGTCGGCGCAGGGTCCCAGAACACGCTCAAATCTGTGGTAAGAAAATGAGATTATATTGAGTAATTATTAAAGATTTTAAAATACATCTGTCTCAGTGTGGGCACCTCAACCTAGAGAAGTTTCCTTCTTGTTTCCGTCTTGGCGACAGATTTGTTTAAATGCATTCACGATTGTAACTTAATTTCCTCATAACTTTGAAGTAGTAATCAAGTTTTCACAAGTTGTATTTTACATATGTAGATGAAAACTGTTTAAGAGTTACATTAACTAAAGTTCAACAGAGAAAACCCTATTTAATTTTGGAAACCTTTCAGATGATAAAATCCCACTATTTTAACAGTCTTATATATTGCAGAAACTATAAAATGTTTTTTTTCCTCCTAAATTATTTGCATATTTTCCTCATTAAAAAAATTAAAATGCCAACACTGATTTTTACAATACCTACCTCGCCCGGTCCAGCTTGACGCACTTGAGCGGCCCGCGGGCCACGACAGTCGCCGCCCGTGGCCGGTCCAAAAGCAAAGCAATCTCGCCAAAGTAATCGCTGCTACCCAGACGCCCCACCTCGGCGGGTTCCTCGCCCTGCTGAGATTAGATTAGATGTTAGGTGAATCTCCAGGTGATCCAGTCGGTCACTCACCTCCGAACGTTGCTGCAGCACCACCGCACACCCCTCGAGGATGATGTAGAAATCATCGCCAGCGGCTCCCTGCTTCACGATCGTTTCGCCATCCTCGAAGGAGCACGTCTCCAGGGAATCGGCGACAGTGAGGCGCTCCCATTTGTCCAGGCTCTCCAGGATGGAGACGCGCGAAAGGAACTCCTCGTACATCTTGCGCTTGCGGATTGTCGAGCCCATCAGGATGCGGCGGTAGGAATCGCGGTCGATGCCCCACAGCTTAACGTCGGTCTTGGCCCGCACTGTAGCGGCGCGTGGAGTGCCATAGATCAGGGCCAACTCACCGAAGCTGCCGCCCTCGCTGATGGTGGTCACCAGTTCGGAGTTGACAAACACCTGGGAATAGGGAGAGTTGGAAAAATTAAGGATTCAAGATCTTAAAATGATGGAGATAAGTAGAGTTGGACAACTACTCACATCGACCTCTCCCACATCGATCACGTAGAAGTTGTCGCCCTCGTCGCCCTGCCGTATGATGTCTTCGCCGGCGATGTGATTCACTGGGAACATGGCATCGAATATGTCGGAGCGCTCGCTCTCGTCCAGATGGGCGAAGAGCACGTTCTTGGCAATGGCCTTGGACAGTGCGTTCATCGTTTTGTAGTCCTTGGGCACCACCTTCTTCACGTAGTTGGCGGCATCCTCCTCGGTAACGGGCTCGGCGGATATGCCGCCGCGCCTGCGCACGGGCGGAGCTGCTGTCTGTGGCATCGGGCTGAGATCGTCGCAGTCGTCGGGGCTGATTACCTGTCTACTGGCATCCAGTTTGACTTGTTCCTGGGGAATATAAATGCCAATAACCTATGTCGTGAGTATTTTGTTGGTTTATTGCATTTTATATCTCATCGTATTAGACTCTAAATATTTAATACATGATACTGCAATTATTTTAAAGTAAGTCTGTATAGTTGGATGGCTTTTAATAGTTTGTAGACCATTTGTATAGAGTAATAAATAAAAACCTTGAAGTAAACAAGAGTTCTTAAAGTTTTTTTCTTAAAAATAACTGTAGGTTTTTGCACATTACTTGTAGAATAAGGGAGAGGAATAAGTTAACTTAATTATCTCGAGGACTTAGACATTAATTCTGAACCAATGGTCTTGAACAACCAATATATTTATAAACCTGGAACTATATTTACTTAAAGAAATCGAGGCTTTTAAGGCTTTCAATCTGGTTAACATTAATTGCTTTGAGGTCAAAGGAATATTATTCAACTTAAACTTTTAGAATCCATGAATTCTGAATGGACCTTGGCCTTGGACTTTATGCAATGGAACTGCATTCTACTATAAAAAACTTTTCCTCAACTGATCGATATTTCTCTCACTTTATATATATTCGGTGGAGGAGGAGTAATTGACTGTTGGTGTCACGTCTTCTAAATAGCGTTTGCGTTCGCTCCAAGCCGGATTAATGTGCGTCACTATCGCTGGGAATGTGGCAACTGCAACCAGTGGTTATTGTGCATATGCCAGGAGATGCGTCGCACCCGGGAAAGCTCCTCTCGCCCACACCCGAAACTGATTAAGCTCTGTTCCGGAGCTCCCGAGCTCCAGAGCTCTGGCGGCGGTTAAGAGTCGTGGAGCCAAAGAGCTTTGCCTCCTGACTCTTGCTGCGCGTTGCTCTGCCTCCCTGTCTGTTGGTCTGCTTGTGTTTGGTTCCTATGCAAATCAAGGCAGATGCACACACAACCCTTGAAATGCCAACAACCCAACCAGCCGTCCTCCTGTCCAGCGCCGTCCAATTGCATTCCTACTGCCACTGTGACGTCAACGCAGCCGAGCAGAAATGGCCAGCTGGCACAAGACGCTGATTAAGTTGCATTAAATTGTCACTCAACCTGACTGCAAGTGGCAGTTATGGCTGCGTATCCTATAAATATGCTGATCCACTTGCAGATATATCCAAGGCAGCCCACATTTTGGGCACCGAAAAGATTACAGCTAATGTCTGAAGTGCTTTAAGGATTTATAATTGCATTTATAGGTTTAAAGGTTCTTTTGCCTAGTTCATATTTAATTTAAAGAACTCTTAATAAATATAATTTAAAAAATAACACTTAAGTAACAAACAATTCTAATAAATAGAGACCACAAAAATCTATTCAAAATATTAGGCAACTAAAAAACTATTCCTTGTGCTTTATATAAATTGAAACTCATATTAATATTTCTATCAAAAAAGAAAATACGTCGAGTGTTTGCATTTATCATCAAAATAATTGCACTTGATTCGATTCCCGCAGCCGACCGCAACCTCTTCAACGAAAATTATTTTACTTCAGCCATAAACATCATCGTCAAGCCCCGCGAAGAACTTCAAATGAACGACGCTGCTCATTAATTTTTATTGCCTAAACAAACGTGTATTATGCCGAGCCAAAAATCACCTAAAGTACGCACGAATAGTGTAAACAGAAGGCAGAGGAGAAAAACGGTCAAAATACCAACAGAAATCGTCAATTATAAGGTGAGCTAAGCAATTTGCTGGGCAAGCGATCATGGAACGTGGATGACGATACGGTACGATCGATCTGCTCAATGAATTCCCCCGGCGAATGTCGCCCCAACCGATTGACGGAGCTCTTGGGTGGCTGCCAGTCACCTGAAGGAACCTGCCGCCCCTGCTGAAGTCAGGTGTCAAAACAGAAGATATCGAGAATGCTACTGCCTGTTGCCCAGATTCATCGACGTTTGGCATACAAATGGATCGTAATGTGGCAGCCAAGTAATTTCAATACACTCGCGAAGATCGATTATAAAGATTCAATGGCTGAAATAATTTAATCATACACAAAATTTGTTTATTTACGATTAGTGGAAGTTCCTCGTGGGGAGCTGCTGTTAGTCTTTATTTTCATACATTTAATCTTATGTATGTTATAATAAAATTATTATTTTCTTTATGGAATATTAAGACCCGAACATTTAATCTATTCTGATTTTCAGTTGTTCAATTAGAGTGCAGGAAAATAATTTAATCCTATTCCTATTCTAGGTAGTAAAATAAACGAATGCATTGGTCTGCTCTTGCTGGAATAAAGGGTTTCTGATCTTTCTACGATCCACTTGGTACTTCTACTTACACCCGACGAAAACCCCCTACAGAAAAACTATGAATAAGACCTGGTAAAATCAGAACGACAATATTGCAGTTTTCTTTTTGGGTCTGAAACACAACGATGCATTCTGGTTCTTCGAGCCGGATCTGCACAGCACACCCTTTGTACAGCGGTTCACCAACAATGAAGTATTGGACGTCAATTTAAAAAAAAAACAAAGCTAAGTCTCCTTTTCTCATCTTTTTTCTTAAAAACTGAACACACTAAGGAGCATACCGATTTCCCTCGCTTTGATGTGAAATTAAAACCACATTCTAAATGAAACTGTTGAGAAGGAACAAATATGGATGCATTTATTCAACAAATTTAAAACAAAAAATCTAGACTAGGACCCATCAAAAAGTTAAAGCAAAAACAGTGAGAGTGTAACAAGGAATTTTCGGAGCTGCCAATAAAAATTTGCATACTGTAAGTTCATCATGCAGTCAGCTTACTTGGGTGCCAGCAGTCAAAGTCCCTACTACATGCCACCCCAAAGAGCACCACCCGTTTGCATTTGCAAAACTGCAACTTTGTTTATGGCCATTTTGTCCACGGACAGCGCCCAGAACCGGCGCTGGAAGAGGCGCGTGTGCCAGCGATGTGGCCGTGACCTTTGTGCAGACGCGGAGTCGGCGCCCAGCCAACTTATATCCCTGGCATTGGCCCTGGCCCTGGCTCTGGCTTTTGCGATGGCTCTGGCTTTGGCCATGTGCCACCCAACAATCGCCCACACAGCCACCAGCTCACCCTTCCAGACGACGTCCGCCGTACCCATGACCACCCCTTTTCAGATGTTTTCCCCGCGATGTTTTCCCCGGGGCGGAGCTGCGCGGCCGTCAGCTTTTGGCGACGTTCCCTGTGACATATTAAACGGAAATCGATTTCGCATTGTAAATTGAATCCAATCCCCGCTCGGATGGACTGCCTCTGCGGTGTGGCCCTGCCTGCCTGATTGGCATAGGTTCCCTTGGCCCGCTCCCAGGTCGTAGAGGGGCTCTACCACTTTAAAGTGGAGTCTTGTCACCGCTCCTCGTCGCACCTTATCTCGAAATGTTCGCTAATAAAAGCAAAACAACATTTATGGGAATCATGACAAATGCAGGCTTGATTAGACGACGGCAGAGGTGGGGCCATGTGTGCCGCTGGCTGAGGTTCAGAACAACTCAGGTTGGAGGTTGAGTAATGAAGACTAATTACGGCGAATTTTCATCTATTACTATTACGAAATCAATTATGTTTAATCATCTTCAATGACTGCTAAAAGAGGTGTAGGCCTAAGAAATTGTAGAGTGTAATATTTCCAGCCCACGAAGCGAAAAGTTAACTGCCTAATTTAACATATTTACATTTTACACATGACACATTTAGTAAATAAGTAAACTTTTAGAAGAATTCCACTCTGTTGTACTTCATAAATTCTTATCATTTTGTTATTTTCCTCACGCACTATTTAAAGAAAATATTTACCCTGAGAAATTGGGTGTTAACGCTAGGTTACTTCAAGAGTATATAAACTTACTCTAGGGCATCATAAACTTTACTCATTTTGAGCTTAATAATGCTGGTTCAATTGGGGAAAAACTTGAAATAACACGATGCTATGTTGTATCAGTAAAATTCATGTTTGGAGTATACATAACTAGGGACATTTTAAAGAATTTAAAATAACAATTTCGGAATAAATGGTAACTAAAAATGTGTCTAAAAGTAGGTATTGTATTTTATTTAATTGTATTTTTATTAGAGATTTTAAACCTGTGGTCTTTTACTAAATTGAATAAGCATCTATGGATGTAAGGAAACTACTATAAGATCTAGATCATGTAATCTGCAGAATTTCTAGAAATGTTGCAGAACAGTAGGCCAGAAATACCAACCAAGAAAATGGCCTTTCACAAATTAAGCTTTTAGCTTGATGAGATCTCTTTGCGAATAGGGGCAGTAGAAAGTGAACTACAACCGCGACAATGGGTCACTGATGAGGCGACAAATGGGACCCCCTTCTGTGAGGTAGGACCCGGACCACAACTTGGACACAGGCACAACAACATTTGAATGTATGGCCGACGCATGCTATATTGTATAATGGACGCCGCTTGCAATTGTGGACGCGGCGGCATTGTTGCATCCAATGAGCATGAATAAACCAGCGGAGGCGTCGACGACTTCTGTGGGGGACACCAAGCAAGCCAGAAGCAGGGGCAACAGCGAGTGCACAGAATTGTGCAACCGAATACTAAATATTTACCTCTACGAGGGTGTAGTTCTCTTTACTCTGTTTTAGCGGCGAATGAATAAGCGCTTATTGAATAGCCGTAGAGAACTAGACTTATGGTCTACAAACTATGACAGCCACTAACAGACTCATTTATTTATGGCAAACCTTAGACATGTTTCTGTGCTTTTGCTTTTAGCCTCAGTATCTCTCTGTGAGTGTGTGCGAGTGTTTGGGTGTGCGTGTGTATCTGTACGGTGTATCTGTGGGTGTTTTTGTTCTTTGGTTATCCGTGTGTTGGTGCTTGTGCTACTTATGTGCAGCAAATTGTGAAAAACGCTTCGCTTCTAATATGGACACAGAAAAACAAACAACAATATGCAGTAACAATCGCGCGACGTAAGATTTTTGTAAGATTTTAATTCTGAACAAGCTCTAAATTCTTAATGGTGTTCTCTGCGATAGATCTTCACTCTCGGATTTGTAACAATAATGTGCTGCTCGGAAAAGACAACACACCGACTAGAGCAGGCACCCCGACAAGAGCAGGAAAATTATAAAAATATTACGTATACGCGGCGTGGACAGGCGAGCAAAAACAGCCGCCAGCAGCAGCAGTAGCAGCAGCAATGACAAATCCAATGTCAAAGTTTTATAAAAATAAATATTCAAAAATGCTGCGAACAGCTCTGAAATGTTTCTCATTAAATTGGAAATACTTTCGGTTAGCTCAAGAAAAGTGGGAAAACTGTAGAGCCCAGTAAGGGCTAAGAGGCTACATAACTTTAGTTTAAGAAAAATAAGTGATAAAACAAACCTAAATGATGATATAATTCTCACTGGAAAATAACATTTAATTATCTTTAAGACTTAATTGGAAACGATAACTAACTTTAGAGGGAGATATACTTATTTAAAAATTTAAAAATCCGAGTTCTAGGATAAGAAAATAAATCTTAAATCTACATTAAATCCATTTCAAAACTGAGCTTCTGAGGGAATAAGGGGCCCCACTGCGTATGATTAATATTTACGCCGCTGGGCTATTAAAAGAAATCGCAATGGAATTAATTGGCATAAATGAGCGGCAACGACTATGAAATAAAATTATATAAAAAAAGGAAAGAAGAGATCCTAAAAATATATTTATGAGATCGTGCGTCACTAGAGCCCCCGTGCATATGTATGTATTATACACATAAATATTTGATTTAATTCGCCCGCTAGTGTCCAATTTAATTTGTTCTTTGCTCCTGCGCTGCTTGCGGCTGTTTTCCTGCCATTTATAATTGCTTAATTAATCCAATTGCAGGAACACAGTGCTCCCGTGCTCTTGCTCTTCTAATTTGTTCATTTCTTAGCACTTGTTGTTGTTCTATTTGTTGTCTACCCGCTGTTTCCGTTTTTATTATTTAGTTGCCTTTCGTTTCTATTGTTGCTATTACGGTTGCTCTTCTGTTGTTCCGCGAATGTCTTTTCGCTTTCGCGTATTTACAAAACGGAGGCGCGACACAAACTGAAAAATTCGAAATTCGCGTTCAGCTCGCAACCGCCGATGTCTACGCTCGCGTTGGCGCTGCGCTGGCGTAGACGACGCCGTCGACGTCAGCAGCGGCTTCATCTTTCCACACTAGCGTTGCCCTCACGTGTGTGTGTATGTGTTGGGCTTGGAGTGTGCGTGTGGGAGGGTGGGCGATACCGTTATGTGTGGCGTTTGTGGTGGTAATTTGCAGACCGTTTTGCGGTTTGTGGTAGGTTTTTTAGCGGCTAAAAAGTCAGTGGGTAGTGGGCACAGTCCAAAAACCAAGCTGAAAAAAATGTCACCCATCAGTTCTGGATTTCAAACGAAAAGATATGGACAAAACCCGTAGGTAGTGTGTATGGGGAGTCTATACCTCTACTTGGGTTTAAGGGATGTCCAAAAAACTTTTCTTTTCCATAAATCGCGTTTATAACGTATGTACTCTATCTGGTTAAAAAGATAGTTCGATATTCGGTGTCGTTACACAGTTACAACACTGAGAAGGAATGCTCATTAGAGCAACTTGTTCCTGGAATGATTTCTTATACGTTTTTCTCGAAGCCACATTTTTCCAACTGGCCAACACAATTGTTCGAAAATGACTGAATGGAGTGTAATGAAATATTTAGTGTATGCTTAGCATACATCGCAGGAAGTAGAATATTTTGGATAGGGCAGGTAGTTTTTTTAAATATGTGAAAGAAAGTGATTTATTCGAAAAAAATTTAATAAAAGTTTAAAGTCAAATCTTTATTTTTCAATATTTCCAAAATATCCTTGATCATGTCATGACCGCATTCAACTAGATCATAATGTCACTTACATTTTTTAAATCGGCCTGTCAGTTTGCCAGAATCTTGTTACCATGAGTATCTTTTTTTAGGGAGAACTTCGGCACCCTGTATCTTAAAAATTTGACAATATTTTAGCTTAAACAAAATTTAGAAAAAACCTTTATACTTTACTTAATAACGTGTAAAAAATTGAAACAACAAGTCTTAAGAGATCTTCAGGACAAATTTTCAAAAAACGCCCATCAAACAGCACCTTAAGCAGGGGACCTTCAGCTTACAGATCTAGATATTTTCTATTGCACCAGGGTCTTCTTTAAATTAAGTTGGTCTAAGCTCCATAAAGATAAAGGCAAACACGGAAAATGCTAATTTTTGTATTTTCCAGTGAATCGAAAATTACATTCTTACCTTGATAAATGATCCTATAATTTACTTTTTCCTATTCCAGTACTATAAGCAACTAACTAACTAATGATACCGATATTTAAAAAAAAAATTAATTTACTTTAAAATGTTTGTAGTGCAATGGGCTAAAATAAAGGTTTATTATAATTAAGGAATATATACAAATCAAGTCAAATAAATAAAATTAAAACTAAAAAACATTAATTCAGTAAATAATTTTAATTTTCAAGAGACTTCCATTGAAAATATGTTACATTTCACTTTTTTTTTGCCTGTGCATATATGAAGGCTAAGAAACTATTGGGGCGGACTTAAAAATAGCCAGTGGAGAGGTGGGTGAACGGCAATGATATTGCAAAAAGTCAGTGTCAATTAAATCTTAAAAATAAATGAAAAGGATTAGATTTAATGACTTAATGCAGTATGGATTGTTATTTCTATATACTTGCTTAAACAAAATTATATTTGAATTGAATTTAAAAACCAGACCTCGGATTTTTTAACTTGTTCGACAAAAAAAAAAACCCTTATAAATACTATTTTCTCTCAGTGCCGCCACACACTACCGATCTGAGCGAAAGTAAAAGTCATTGAAAACCCACAGAAATATTAAAAAGAACAATCCGCAGAATGGGAATCGTAAAGAGCACACAACAAGCCAAACTACAAAAGAGCCACAACTAATGGCGACCACAAAATATGTGGCCAAGAGAGAGATACGAGTATTTGCTCGAACGGCGCGGGCGAGGAGGAGGTTCCATTCCATTTAGCGCGCACCTCCCATTCCCTCATGTCGCGCAGCGTACAAAGCAAATCAATTTGAGCGCCGGTGCCAAGAAGACGAGAAATCAGCAACAAATCCAAAGATTGTAGGCGGTTGTTTTTTTTCTCTGTGTTTTTTCTTGCTTCGTATTTATTTGCCCAAGGCAGCGGCGGAAACAAATTTGATTTGCTACGCTGCCGATTTATAGTTTCTCGAGCCCATAAACATGCAAATTCATTCGCACTCACTTTGATAAATTGTCAATAACAATTACATGAACCATTATGCGTGTGTGTGTGTGGTATCTGCGATTTAATGCCACCCGCCACATGGCGTATACGTAACGCACGGATTTAGGCACTTGAAGCCGGCAGCAGCAGGCAATGCTCTCGTTAGCGAGGGCTCAAGGTGTCCAAGCGGCAAAGAGCCCTCGAAGTCGCCTAGTTGGGATTACCCGAGAGGGTCGTCGTCGGGATGGCTGCAGGGGGCGGAGAACCTTGAGGCCATGATGCAGGTGGCAGGGCAGGTTAAGTATGCCAATTTGAGCAGCGCCTGGAGGCAAAAGCCTCTCAAGAGAGTCTAGTGCCGACGACAATTGGATGCAATTTCACCAAGGAAGCCGTTTTCCTTTCCCATCTCGAGAAAGAGAAAAATGCAATGAGTCAGAAAATATTTTCTTGTTAACATCAAGTACATATTAGGTTAACGAACGAACGCTGTCAGATTCCTCTCTGGCATTTGCAGATATTTCATTGCAACTTGTTTATTTTGTAGAAAAATTCCTAAAGTTCTCAGTATACTAATTTAATATCAAAAAAATAAAATAATTTCCATATTTTATAATAGAATGTAATTCCTCTTCTTCATTTCGCAGCATTTACTAATTTCTTTAACTAAATAAATATTCAAATACACAGAGCCGCCATGTGTTTTTACGCTGTTATAAAATGAATTATGTATCATAGGACTGTGGAAAATTCCGTTTTCCTTTCTCATTTTCCGCCGTGGCTCGCTGGCAATTTAAATTCCTTTTAGGACCTCGAGCAGAACTCATTAAATGTGGGCCAAGCAAAACATTGGCCACAACTTTCTATCGCCTCACACTTGGATTCACCCTGTCAACGACAAAGTTTCCCGGGAGCCCCAGAATCATGGAGCTGGCACGCCGGTAGAGACTGCAAGTTGGCAGGACAGGGGAAACCGGAAGCAAGGGAGGAGCAGCAGGCGGGCGATGCGCTGCACTAAAATGCGGAAAAGCTTTTTGTCTGCTCCCTTCCTGTGGCACTTACCCCAGCTTCCATTATGCCGGCAACATCAGGTGTCCATGGGTGTGTGTGAGTGTGAGTGAATGCGTTTCATAATCGAATTAATTAAAATTTTGCGCCCTACTTGACGCAGAAAATATCGCTCTCTTTCGCACTCGTTTGCGCTTTTACATTTCCACCCGGAGAATTAAAGGGGCTTTGGAGGAGACTTAAATATAAAGCTTTAATAAGCTAGGCCTCTGCCCACAAATGCACAGTATGCACCATATAAACACCCCACAAGCGCTGTCTTCTGATGCCTAAGTATTTCTTACTTTAGTCATTTATATTTTTTTATCAATATCTAATTTGTTTATTTATTTACGCTTAGAATTGCAATTCTCAAACACAACATTTTACTTCTAAATTCTAAAAGTAAAATTATACCTGTATACGAGTAATTTTTTCTAAGCGTATCACATTTTGTGTGCTTAAAATGCTGCCACTACAGGGCTGAATAGACCCGTATAAAACAACCCGACCTGCATCCGCCCCCGGGCGCCTCGGAAGTTGGTTCAGCGAAATTTCCAATTCAGTGAACTTTTTGTTTTGCCACGCCCCCGAAAAGGCCAGCTCCCGCGGCCTGCTCCTTTTGGAAAACCATCGGTGAAGCCCGAGAACCTTTTGTTGGCGTTGGCCTGCATAAACATTATTTTTGGGGACACACAAAAGGCGTATACATATACATTTACACAGAATACAGGGGGCATAACCCCCATCGATTCTGCGATACACAGATGCCCGTTTTGATGGCCAGCAATGTCCTGCGAAAAGGACACGCCGCAATCGTCGCCGTCGTCGTCGTCACAGCTGTCAACAGAACAAGCAGCCGAGCAGCAAATTGACAGCTGAAGCCTGAAGAGTTTTGGCCAACTCTTCACTGGCCCAATGACGTCAGCGGGGCCCAAAAAGGATTACAGGTTGTGTGTCGGGGAAAATTACCAAGGATGGCATTACAGTACCTTGCTGAATTTTTAATTTCGAAAATCCAAGCACAGGAACTGTTGCGCCGGAAAGTATGCCGAATTCTGTTTGCCTTCGTCTTTATTGGCCAAATTATTCATGGACACTCGGAGGAGTGTAAGCCGCTTAATGGATCGGCACACAAAAGGTCGCCACATCCGGCAGGACTTGCACAAAGAGATACGGATACTGAGATACACAGAAACTTTTCGGTACCCCAATGGCCCCCTTGCTATACATATTTATCTGTGCGTATTATTTACACAGAAGCTACGCATTGATTTCGGCCCTCGATAAATGCCACGACCTGTAAACAGAAACCTGCCTCCGACGCGGGCGCTAAATAAACGATAATTTATTTATGCCATAACCCGGAATCCAGAGCAGGTGGAGGTGGAGGAGTAGTCGTGGCGTGGGCATTAGGTTACCGCCACGACATCTCAATTATCCTCCAAGTTGCGGTGCGAAGCACAAAATATTCACGAAGCTTTTGTGCAAAATTTCAATATGCAAAGTATCAAGCCTAATCCCTGGGGATTCATTCATAAATCACTTTCTCCTCTGGCCACTTAAAAATATCACGAAAAATTGTTGTCTTCAGACGCGAACGCATGAAAAAGAAATAATTCCAATAAAAGTAACAATGTAGTAAAGTAAAGAGCATAATTCGAGGTCAAAAGTGATGGCACAATTTTCGAATCCGATTTGTATGGCAGTTTTACAGCCACTTAAAAGTATAATGGCAAATGCTTTTGCGTTCACAGTGAAAAAGAGGATTGAAAAAAAAAACAGGGAATAAAAAAGCACAAGGTGATTGCAGATTCGATTTTTATCATCATTACTTGACATTTTAAGGAGATTAAGCATGCCTTGTTATCCCCTTAACCACATTAAGTGTGTCATATTAGATACCAATAAGTTATAGAGTCTAATTCAATTTTTGGGAATACCTTTTTCTCCCAATTGAATATGCACAATAACCCTATTTCATCCTTGGTAGGGTTTATGGCCATAAACACGAAACATTTTATCAAAGGGTTAAGAGTGCTTACAAACCAAATTTACTGCGATTATTTGGATAAAATACATAAGCAGGGGCAACATGGCGTATGAGCATAAAGATAAGGGATTTCTGGCTACAAAAACAAAACAAGATATGTGTAAGCCTAATGGCAAAATATATTTAAGGTGAATACCAAAACTAAAGGTTATTCCGAAATCTTAGCTTAAAATATCTTAATATGAAAATAAGAAAAGTGGATCTGTCTTGAAAATAACCCATTTTAGATTTTAATTAACACTGAATAAATTAAAACTTTTTTGTTCATACTAAATATCTTGGTTTTAACTTTCAACAAGTTGACCGTATTGGACAGCAAATTTATAATAAAGAATAGGCATAATTTATCGCAACATGACGTATAAGAGATAAACCCACGCATAAAATATTTAAGCTAAACAAAACACTCTTTATTCGGTCAGAAGTAAGGGTATGGCTTATGATGATTTCCGTAATTGTAATAAAAAAAGCGAAGCTAGGAATCTTTCTAAATTGAAATCCTTTCCTAGTCGAATTGTTTACCCAATTAACTGTATTTAACACTGGACAGTTTACCCACCATTTCGACTCTTTTCCTTTTATTTCCGGTTCAGCGCCCTTCACACCAACAATTATTTGTTGTTTGTTTATTTTATGGCCCAAATTGGGTGATTTTTGCGAACACTGACGACAGAGTCCGGCGTAGTTTTTTCTATTGTTTTCTGCTTTCTACTTTTTCTTTGGCACGATTCGGTTGTTAATCAGAAGCCGGCGTAAACAGCGCCGGACGGAGCGATGACAGCCGTTAAAGCGGCATTAACAGGGCCGTAAAAGTGGACAATTCGATGATCGGAGCACCGCAATTCGCGTGGCAATCAATCAGCCAGAGTCAAAGACATCGGTAAATGGCAGCAGTAAATGGTAAAAGGTGAATGGTACTCGTAAATTGGCGAAAAGGGACGACGATGGGCCGCTGACGGTGGCCAAAAAGTGACTGAGGCGGCCGAGGATGGAAGCTAGCTCTCGTTCTCGGTGCCACAACCATAGTCACAATCTCGACGACGACGACGACGACGACGACAGGATGACCTTCACCATCACGCACAGCAAGGGATATACACACACATGCATTTATACACACACACACAAGGGAAATGGCCAAAAAGTAAAGTTTTTCGCACACAGGCGCAGCTATGACGCAGCGAAGGGAAAGCTTTCGCAGGACCAGCAGCGGCAGTAAAAGCGGCACAGCAAAAAGGGAAAATGGCAAAGGACAGGCCAGAGAAGTGGGAGCGCTTTGATTTCGTTTGCCCTGTGTTCCCTTCGAGTTTCAAGTGCAAACTCGGCATTAACTTGCAAAAAGCTGCCGCCGTCTGTATCTGTGCGTTTGTGTCAGGTAAATAGGATACCCTTACCAGGGGTACTAGTGTTCACTATAATATCGAAGCAAGGAAATCAGGGTGTACTTTCTTCTCGGTTTTAACTCTTAGCTAACTTTTTAACTTTATATTGACTCAACTTAAGTGTATTTTTATGTATTTTTGGACATTCTCAGTTAACTGATGTGCTACGCAAATCACTTGAGTTTTTAAAAAAAAAAGGTAAACTACAAGATGTTACATCGTACTCGTTACTCAACTTACACAGAGACAAGAATGAAGACACCACGTCCTCCCGGCTCATAATACATCAGAAATAACTGGATAAATATGTAATTCAAATTAATTAATTGACTCATACTTCTCCCAAAACAATAATATTATACACATTTTATGTGGCCACAATTAAGTAGCAGTGCACTAATCAATTAATAAAAACCTAAAACAAAACCTGTAACAGCCTCCAAGTCAATTTTATGACACCCCATTTTATATTAGATGGGAAATTTTAATAAAATGACTTTAAAAATAAAAACTTTCAACTACAACGTATTTATATCAGACTCTAAGTCTCTGGGAATTTTTTCATCACTTTTCCTTGGTTTTAAACATTTTGTATAAGTTAAAACGTGGTATTAATTAATAAATCGTAGGAAAAATACCGTAGTAAGAAAGCATTGCATACTTTTAGACATGAAAAAAGAGATTTTCAATCACCAAGTGATTTTAATCTCCCTTGCTCTTCTTCAAAAGGATATCAATAGTGCTACTACCTTTCATTGGCGCCACAGCCAACGACATCGTCATTGGCAGTCACAAACCGAATCAAGTAAACACAGAAACGTAAAACAACCGAAGTGGAAGCTTTTCCCACGCGCACGCTCCCACACTTGAAACATATTCCGCCGAGAGCTTTCGCAAACCCAAAACAGCATTTGCACTTACTTCGCGTTCCCGTTCCCGGGCGAGCGATGAGAGATGCATCTGCAGGCTGCGATCGCTGACGGCGTCCTCCTCGGGAATGGTGGTGCACGAGGTGCGGACATGCCTCATCCGATGCACTGCGTCCAGACTCAGCCGGTGCTCGTGATCGTCCCGGAGCAAGGCGTCGAACACGGCCACGCCGCCGTCGATGCTGCTCTCGCGCAGAATGCGCCCGCCACGGCCACTGCAATGCGGATGCTGCTCGTCGTGGTGGTGCTGCTGGTGGTGGTGGGCCGTGGTGACGACGCCCTCCGAGAAGGAGCGGATGCGCATGGCGCCGTTGGAGTCGGTGGTCAAAGCCACCGAGCGGAAGCGATCGATGACCGCGTCCTGGATGCTGTTCACACTCAACTGGTTGCCCATCGCGCGGGGAATCGGAATCGGGGTCGGACTCGGCCTCGGACTCCGAACAAAAAACAAGCGAGGAGGTAATAGCTGTCCACGGCAGGATGCTTCTGCTCGGCGCCAGGATGCTAATCCAACTGACAGCGAGTCCGGCATTCAACAGGCAACTTGCCCAGAGAGTCCTTCTGCTGCTGCCGAACACACACGCCATAGACCGTCGAGAGAGAGAGAGCGACGGTGGAGGCGGTGGTTGTAACCGAGAAGAGTCTGGGGCAGGTGGAAGCGCCGCCACAGGTGCGCTGTTCTATTTACATTGCAGCGTTGCAAGCTTTGGCTGCAACCTGCCCACAGTATAAACTGGGCGCAAAACTTTAAAGCTCCCAGCGAGCACTGCAACTCCCGGAACGGATGGAGTCCGCGTTAAGCTGGAATCGAACAAACCCGTCAACACCCATTAACTTTAATTTCCATTTCTGCCCTTTGCCGATGGTGTTGTATTGTTTTTTTAACACTTCGCTTAAAAATAGACCACAGGTCGTATTGATTTTTATTTAAGCGGCGGCCAAGCCAACTTGACCAAGCAAATGCCGCTTGGTGCTCCCCAGGGGTTGAAAAATCAGCCAATGAACTCAAATGAGTCTCGGCCCTAGGTGCACATCTTTCAGAAAACCCTGTCTCGATTTTAAGAAAACATTTATCAAAACTTATTTGTAAATTTATTCCTGCAAGGGTTAAATTATTCAACACATGGATGTTTTATCAATTTATTCATTATAGCAGAGTAGTGGCAGTGTAATATAATTATGTGAATAATAAAGGGAAGATCTCAATTGTTGGCTGCTGCGATCTTGGGCATTGTTAAAGGTTTAGGTTGAACCGGCCAGTGTGGAATACATATTTTTAAAAATCTTAAATGCATTGAAACATGAAGTATACAGCCAGGAACTACACCGTATAAGTACAGATGAAAATTTGACCAAATACTTGTAATTCCAAATCTAAACCATTATAAATTATGCTATGGTACAAATCTGCTATGGTTGTCCATCAAAAGAGATAGAAAAGTCCTCATACGGCGAGTTTAAACTATTTATTTATTGATCCTCTATTCCCCTAGATTCAGTTCCGATTATTTCTATAAGAGCCATTAGATATGGTGGTCCGATCACCAGGGACCAGGACCGTGCTACGATATACATATACTACCTGCAAAAGGAAGAAGTCTATCTGCATTATAAGGATAAGACATAAACAAATTTAATGTCTATAGCCTCTGAGCCCAACTTCAAAATAGTGAAGTGTTTTATCCAAATTCAATCACTGAGGTCACTCGAGTTTGCAAAAAAGGAGGAGTGGAAACAAAGATTACATTTATAAGTATATTAAAGATAAATTTACCAATCGAAAATCAGTATTGTAGATTTTTTTAATGATTCATATGGGTGGGACCTGGATAAATATTGAAACAAACTTATCTCCAAGCCGTTTTTTGAAATTTGGTAAATTTTGCACATAAATCTTCAGAAATCCAAGCTGACATGGCTGAATCTACTTGTCAAGTGACACTCAGCGAGAAGGTGCATCCTTCTGCCTGTTAGAAACATTCACGATTGGGACTACCCAAAAACAGGACCCTAAAGTAAAAATCGCAATGTCACTTGTCTGAAGTGTGTCACGCCAGTAACGGATGCCTCAAAACTCGGAAAGTCGGTGGTAAGCCGTAGCATACTAAGCTCGAGGGAACTAGGCAGGGGAAGGGTCCAAAAATGACAACCTCCTGGGGATGTGGTATTCTTTTATAAACCGGCGAAAGGTACGAACAACTTCCCTGGTCAACGACTTGCAGTGAAACCCAAAGTATATGGTCCTAGTAAACTATACGAATGTGTATGTACATATGTAGGTGAACATTCCTTAATGAAAATAATCTAAATCAAATACATATCAGATAAATATATAAAACATATGCATGTATTTAAACAATATACTCACCCGCTCGAGCTTCTGGAAATACTGACGGAGGAACTGAACGGGATTCTCCGGCCTGCAGACACATAATTGAACAATGCAGTCCTTGAGGACTCGCTGGATTCCGTGCGTCTGGATGTAGTGCTCACACTCCCGCAGACTCTGCTCCTCCAGCGTCTTGGCCATCATGTAAGACATGTGCGATGGATGCGGAGATGGATGTGGTTGTAGAAGTGGGAGGTGGAGCAACTTGGGAGCAGCTTTTCACCCGCCGCCGCACAACGCAATATATGTACACAATTTGCGTGGAGTGTGTGTGTAGGTGTTGCGTTTGGTTTACAGCCCCGTTTTGTTGGCAAATTGGTGGAAAGTGGAGATAATGCGGCTATGCTTGATGCACTTGGTTATCTTGACCTGCTGCTATATCCCCTGATGGTTTTCCCCCTCTTTATCAGCTTTTCCTTGCGTTTTTGGCACCGTTTTTGTTGCGTTTTCGGTTCCGTCTTGCCCCGTTTTCACTTTCGCAATTTCACACTTCTGGACCGCTTTGGTCTGTCCTTCTGATGAACGCCGCTGGGCCCGCACCTACACGCAGCATACGGATATATTGGAATCACTCGAGCAACGTACCAAAATCCTCTTTTTACTAGAAACTTAACTAATTTTCACGCACGTAAACCACAGGCGTTGTTGTTGTTGTCTTTGGCTGCATGTAGTGGTGGGCGTCCCAACTGGTCACGCACTTAACGATAACTCGATAGGCCGATAGGCACGTTTACCAACACTGTTTGGAAACGCGATAACGATTGACGAACGAAGGAAAAGAAGAACACAAACTATTTGAATTGGGGGGAAAAGCTTTCTTCGAAGGGTGTTTTTCCGTTGAAATTAATGTTTCGCCTAATCCAATAAAGATCAAAAGCAGTAGCTATGTGGATGTTAGCTGCCAGCGAGCGCTTGTCCCATCGAACGGAGGTAGGTTAGCTGGGGCTTTTCGCGGTTTCCTCAATTCGTTTTCCTTTTGTTCGGCATTTGGGTATTGATTTTTCCGAGGATTTTCTATGAATCTTGCAGCTAAAATGCTGCACACAGAATCGCTGCCCACCGTTGGCCACCAAGGCATATATGCACCGCTAAGGCAGGCTATGAGCGATTCCGAATCGGACGAGGAGATCGAGATTCACAACGCCACCAAGCATCGCCAACTGCAGCTCCAGAATCTTCAGCATCAGCATCTACAATTACAGCCGCAAAGAAGTCGCGTTCCACCAAATACATTGGCTTTAAAGTCGCCACATACTCGAGCTACACCCACAGCCACACGAATTGTGACCCGGAATCCGACTGCCTTGGCGGGAAATCCGCAGAAACTCCAACTAGAGGGCAGCAGCTACACCACCAACATGCAGAATACCTTTCGATCCGTCATGCTTAGCGATAATGGCGGCGTGGGATCGGAATTGTCCCACTTTAATAGCGAATTCGATTCCAATGCGGACAATGTGGCCATTTTGGGCGGCACCCAAGGCGCCGAGGATGCAAGCAAAAGAACACCCATGTCGCCGGCCAGGAAATGTTGCTTCATCGGAAGCCTGCTGCTCTGTGTCTTTGCCGTGGTGTCCTTCGTGTGGATAGTGCCCTGCGGCAATCCTGACGGCACTGGTTCATGTCCAGCCGTGGGGGACCGTATCAAGACTCACAACTGGCTAAACAACTACACCCGGGCCGAGCTCAAAGGAGGCGTTAACGTGGTTGGTGGACTGCGAGCCTGGGAGAACAACCTGATCTTTATGTACCGCGGCGATGCCTTCTTTCCGGAATCCCGACCCGGAAATGAACGACGGAATGGCATAATTTGCCTCATTGGGAGCTCTGGGGCTGTAGCATGGTATGTAGAGATGGTGGACGAGCCGGTGGCCCTGGACTGCACCCTCGTAGACATTGATGGGAATGGAAAGACAGACTGCCTGGTGCTTGATGAATCCGGTGAACTGGGTGCTATCAATCCCGTTTCCGGAGAGTGGCTGTGGTGGTTCAAAGAGCGTTCCGCCCACAAAGTAGATGCCTACGATTTTCCCATCGTCCTGCCTGATCTGGATGGCGACGGGGTGCTGGATCTGTTGCTAGTCAGCAGCTTATCGCTGGAACAGCGCACTAAATTGATGGTTGAAGCGATACCTGAATCCCCCATTCACTTGGAGACTCGCAACGTGCTGCGTCTATTGTCGGGCAGAAAGGGAACTCCCATAGGGAGTGGGTTTACCAGCCATGATTGTGACAAGCTCTGCAATCTTAAACTGGAAGCGGGCAACGTGAGCTTCACCTGTCGGCGGGCCAATGGCACAGAACAGTTGCGTTCGAAGGGGCTGGACGTGCTCTACACCTTGATCACAAACAAATCGATTGGAAACCAGCGCCTGCTGTCCACCGCGAAGATAGCGCAGCACCGGAATCACGGCCAGCGGCGGGAAATTGATCCGCAACGCAACATCTACAGCCTCAGCGGGCGGGAACTTGTGCTGGAGAATCGCGGCCGCTGTCCGGAGGACTGCAATGTCACGTTTGTCCTCAGCGAGGTGCGCGACGGCAAACCCAATGTAGTGCAGAGCTTCAGCAAGAGCGGAATGTACGGCATGGTGCCTGCGCAATGGCACTTCAAGAACACAAAAAGCCAGATGTCTGGTTTTGTGGTGAAGTTCTGGAAGTGGCACGGCCCGCTTAAGCCAGCCAAACAGAGCTTCACGAGCAGCGGCAGCACCAACAATGTCCAGAAGAGTGGCAGCAACAATCACACCAAGAATATGAATGCCATCAAGGACAAGGAGAAGGAGCAGGCAAAAAAGAAACAGCAGCAGCTCCAGCGGTTAAAGAGGAGCAGCCAAGCGCAGGAGTACGAGTTTCCACCGCACCACGAGAAGTTCGATGCCTTCGAGCATTTGATACAGAAGAGGGAAACTTTTGGAGTGACCTCCAAGAACCAGACAAAGACAAGTGGCCTCTCTTCCAGCGCCGGCTACAAGATGCAGGTGATCACAGAGACGGTGATCCTGGTACTCTTTGTAGGCGCCGACACTCACATTGAGAACACGTCGCAAAGCGACATCAACCAGTTCTGCCGCCACGACCGCAACGAGTTGGTCTGCCAACCGGATCTAAACAACCAGGATCACTCGATGCTGATCGCCGATCTAGATCAGGACGGATCCCAGGAGCTTGTCACCTACACGTCCACCTTTGTGCACGCCGATGACGAGCAGCCTCGGAACGAGTTCAAGCTGCTGACCTACGTGCGACTGCTGCGCCTCCAAGCGGATCTACCCGCCTTCTACGAGGACGGAAAGCGCAACTAGGCGGCATTCCGTATCAGCGCTACATGGAACGAGCATTTAGCCAGCCGGAAACGAGCTGTCGGACACGAGTAGTAGTTTAATCCTAGTTGCATGCATTACATTGTACATTAATAGAACCTTTTCTAGCAACTCCCATGAAGTAATAAATCAGTAAACGAGATCAGGAAAATTGTTTCTTGATTAATATTTTTTCTGTGTTTTCTAAATTGTACAACGCCTTTTGTTTATTTCAAAAATTATATTGCATTAAAATATTGCATCAAATGAATATAAACTATAGCTGATATGTTCCGAGTGGAACATTTACTGTAAATATTTTATTTATTGAAACTTCTCTCTGATATTTTTTAAAAATCCTACCAGGCGTTACCCTTTTGTCGTTTAGGGTTTAAATATCAGGATAAGAATTGCTTTGTACTGCAGATATCAGAGTTTTACAAATGAATTCCCGACTAACGACGCGCTTCGTTCTTATTACATGTATTTACATCCGAATCAGATTCTAATTATGTTTCTATTTATGTTGTCAGTTAAAAAAAAAGTACAACATAGGGCTGACGATTGATTAGAAATTCAAAATAGAACTACCTATATAAATGTTAATTGCAATTTTGTAAATTTTGTTTGTAATTCAATTTACCTACCATTTTGTGTATGGTATGTATATAATAATAATTACTATACTAGGGTCCTAAAAGTCAACGCCGCTTAGGTAGCGCTTCATGTTCGCCAAGCAGTTGGACGACGTCCATTGATCGGCTATTGCTTTGAACTCTTCGTCCAAGCGAGGAAACTTTGCAGCGTTGATCGCCAAATGGTTTATCTTTTTCAGCGAGCGATACATCTGCAAAGTAATGTAATTTAGATGGTTTAAGAATTGCTGGTGTATAAGGGGCTCTTACCTCAGCCGAGGTCGTGGATATGTGTTTGGCTATGGCCAGGGCTTCCTCGCCGACGCTACGGGCCTTGCAGGTCTTGTCAACAAAACTATTCGGCCCCAGGACATCCGATGCAAGCAGTCTTTCACCCAACAATAGCAAATGCGAATGCTGCCGGGAAATGGACAATAGGCATTAATTAATTAAACTTAAATAAAAAGCTTAATAATAAAGTTATGGAATAATAAATGCACAAAAATAGCTGCTCACCACTTGACTGGACACTTTTTCGTGACCATGCCAGAGTGCATAGCCCTCGGGCAGCTGTCCCAACTTGGCATAGTTGGTTTCGAAGAAACAATCCTCGGCGGCTACGACATAGTCGACAAGCGGAAGCTGCATCACGCCTAAATTGATGAGGTTGCCAACAATGCCCGCCACCAAGGGCTTGGGGAATGTGGCCAGAGTGCGGAGATACGATCTGCATCAAGTTAATATGAGTTATTCGTAATGTAAATATTGAAATATAAAATTTAACTCACTTGAGTGCTTGAGTCAGCTGACTGGCACTATTCCTGCGCTTCTCCGCCGATCCCTGGACCAGCTCCTGACATTCGATGCCCTGACAGAACTGCTGCCCCTCAACAGTAATGAGCACAGTATTGAAATCGTTGCTGCGGGCCACACTGCTTAGCGTCTCGGTCAGTTTCTGTAGCAGCTGGCTGTTGTATGTTTGTCCCGTTTTGCCGCGGTGCGGATGGACCTTCAAGTGGGCCACCTTGTCCACCTTGTGCAGGACAACCAGCTCGGCGGATGCAGCCTTGTCATGGCCACTGTTAACGGCCTTCATATCGTTGGCCAGTGTGTGCGAAGAGGAACACGAGGGCGACACTTCGACGCCTCTTTGGTTTGCCTTGTCCACCGGCTTTAGGAACTTGAAGGAAGGATCAGTGCCCTCGGCCGCATCGTCCGACAGAGTGGACGCTCCGGGCTTGTTGTCCAGCGAGTGGCGGCTGACTGAGGTGTTGCTCGAGAAGGAGCTGTTGGAGCGCCGGCGCATGATCATGGACTCCTCGCTGGCACGCTGCTTGTACACGTAGTCCCAAGAGTCCGAAGCTCGCGGCTTGGCAGCAGGAGTCTTTGGTGTTGTCTTAGCATTTGCCGCAATGGTGGTCCGTTTGGCGCTGGATTTCGGTGTACTGGGAGGAGCAGTGTCTTTCTTCGGCGTCGAAATAGTTGGCTCCGCTGAGGCGCGAGATGTCTGATTCTGGGGACAAGAACATACGTTTCATTGACTTGTTCTTTTAATATATACATATAGAGGAAGCTGTTCCTAGAGGACGCACACTTACCCTTCCCGTGATAGTCATGGCTCGCTTTCGCATTAGCGGCTTATTGGATATCTCCCCACCGCTCATTTCGCGCTGCTCGTGTTCGACCGCATGGATCATGTTGGCCGCGCCCTCATCGCCCATCAGACGATCGATTTCCGTCACCTTCTTCTTCTTCTGGGGTCCGCCGTTAGGCAATCCAGAATTCGGGGTCTGCGAACGCCGTTTAATAGGGGAAGGACCTCTCTCCGCCGCAACCGGTGTGGAAGCCTTTGTTGACCGAACGGTGGGCGTGGCTGCACGCGGCTTCTTTATGACCACCTCCTTCTTCACATTCTTGACCGCCGACTTCGCTGCCTTTGGAGTAGAGGGTGGTGGTGGTGTTGCGGCCGTTAGCGCTGGTTGAACGGTTAAGACATTCTTGACCAACGGCTTTGCTGCCTTAGGTGGTGGTGTTGTTGCTGCTGGTGGTGAAAGCACTGATGCCGTTGTCGAGGCAGCAGCTGGTCCCTTAGAGCTGCTGGCATATTGCGCAAAGGACTTTTGCGTCTCAGGGGCATCCGGGTCCCAGATTATCTTTCGCTTGATCACCCGCTTGCAGCCTGTCAAAACAAGTAATTCTGGTAATAGTAGGAAAAATAATACTCAGGAAGGGATTATTTATAGACGAAACTGGTCATGTACCTGTAGTGGCTGGCTCTGCGCCTAAATTGGCGGTCGGTAACGCTGTAATTGATGGGATTGGTTTTTCCACCACCGCCGTAGTGTGCTTCGGCGTTGTAGCCTGCATTTGCTTTTGGGTCACGGTTTTTAGCATTACTTTGACGCCGCTGATCTTATTAGTGAAACTAGGCGAAGTAGAATTTTGGGCGGGTTTGCTGGGTGATGGAAGCCTCTTTGACAGAACCGGCGGCGTCTTGTCAGCTACAACCACTTTGGTTGCAACGGGCGGAACTGCAGGTCCTTCATCCTCGGAGTCCTCGTAATCGTCCCAATCCTCGTTCAACGAACTGATAATGTCCTTGGGCTTCAACACGACACTCACAGGCGGCTGTTCCTTGCGGCGCGACTTCGCACTCTTGAGGCCGGCCATCTGCTCGAGGGCCACAGCCCTAATCTCTTCCGCCGAGAGCTTCGGCTTAACAAAGGCAGTAGAGGTGGAGCATTTAGGCGACTTGCTTAACTTGGTCATAGGTGACTTGGGGCTAACCTTGTTGGCGGTAGACTCTCCGCCGTTGCTCTCGTCGTCGTCGATCTCCATTATCTCGTACTGACCCTCCCCCTCAATGGTCACGCCAACGTCGACTTCCACGCTGTCCAACTCGGAAAGCGTTTTCTCCAAGGCGCACTTCTCGTTGCCCGGCGCCTGCTCATGACTGGTGTCTGTGCCCTTCAGCAGGGCGATCAGATCCACATCTTCCAGTGGAGATGTCGAAACCTGGCCATTACCAGATAAATCGTGACCGTCCTCCTGCTGCGGAGAGGCACTCGTGAAGTCCTCCCCGACTGCCCGGGTATCCAAACCGTCATTATCTGCACCGCCACTGCCAGCGCTGGCTACATCCGCGGAGGCTGGTGCTGGTACAACGGGCCGTATGTTGTGTAGCTTGGCTATCTCCTGCTCTAAGGAGCTCAGTTCATCCAGGCCCGGGCCCTCCTCGTCCTTGCCGTTTAATTCGGCCAGCTCCTCTTCCAAATTGTCGCCCGCTTTTAACGCCGCTGTGTTTGGTTCTAGATTTTCCGAGACGCGCGGAGGTTCCTCGGTTGGGAAGGCCTCCTTCGCTGCCATTGGAGTCTCCGTCACCTCTGCCATGATGGATTCTCGTTGAATTGGAGTTCCAATAAAGTGATTTCCTTGCCTCGTTTCAATCGGATTAAATTAAAAAATCACAAAATATCATCACAAAAAATGGCCGCTCGGCATTTATTGGTGATGAGCTCACGGTACTCATTCAATATATAGCTAGAAATAGCTAGAATTTCTAAGGCCATTTATTCGTTTTATTAATCATGTATATAAAATACACAAAGGAGGAAAATTATCTGGTTTCCTTTCGAATATGTATATCCGTCAAGCGGAGTAAAATAAAACAAAAAGATTATTTTTTTAAATTTATTTTTGAGTGTCAATGGATTTACCGGATGTGTATAGTTTTTAATTAAAATAAATATATAACGAAATGTATATATCTCGATTAAACTGTAATAAGAACATTTTTGTTTATATTTGGCAAAAAAAAAGAACGAAAGAATCTCGAAAATACAACGAAAGCTTAGAGTGACCTGGTTGGATTTTGGTGCACCGAGTCTGAGAGCAACGGTCACTCTGGGCTGGTATATGCCTGGTCACACCGACCCGAAAACGCTCCCCCGCTCACCCCCCTGACGAATACTTGAAAAAAGTCTCATATGCAGTAAGGATAAGCGCAAGGATAGCGCCAGGAAAGGCAACCGTTTATTGATCAACCACCCTACCGGTGGTCCGAACGAGCAAGGCGAGCTTAGTGCATATTGCCCAGAGCAGCCAGAGCGTCCGAATCCCGCCGAGCGGAGAGCGGCAAAAGCGAACGCCAACGAAAAAGCAACAGAGAACGGAGAGGGAAGCGAAACAGCGTCGAATACAGAACTTCACTGGTCGGGGGCAGTGGTGGCAGGCAGGATGTGGGACTCGTCCATGTTTCTCAGCACGCTGACGCCCAAGTTCTACGTGGCGCTCACTGGTACCTCCAGCCTGATCTCGGGCCTAATCCTGATCTTCGAGTGGTGGTACTTCCGCAAATACGGCACCTCCTTTATAGGTGAGTCTCCCTGCGTCCACTTTGTTCGATTCCCTCTAATTCGACTGTCCGGCAGAGCAAGTGTCAATCAATCACATAAGTCCCTGGATCAATGGTAGCGATGGCCAGTCTGAGTCGAGCAATGGCAGTGGCAGCAGCACTTCCAGCGGTTCCAGCAGCAGCAGCAACGGCGGCGCGGGCGGCGGAGGTGGAGGCGGTGGTGCAGCAGCTGGGTGCGGTGGAGCTACAACCAGTACCGGCACTCAGATGCCCGAGTGCAAGGTGTGGCGAAATCCGCTGAACCTCTTCCGCGGTGCCGAGTACCAAAGATTCTTTTGGGCGACCAGTAAGGAACCGCTGACCTACTACGACATGAATTTGAGCGCTCAGGACCACCAGACATTCTTCACCTGCGAGGGCGATGCCCGCAAGGAAGAGTACGAGATTATGCAGACGGCCTGGCGTGAACGGAATCCGATGCAGCGTATAAAGTCCGCGCACAGTGCGCTAGAGATAAACGCAGAGTGCGCACCCGCCTACATACTGCTGGCGGAGGAGGAGGCCATGACTATCACGGAGGCGGAGAAGATACTGAAGACGGCCCTAAAGGTGGCCGAAATCAACTATCGCAAATCGCAGGCCACCCAGCACCAGGGCGCCATCGCCGATGGGATGCATCGGCGGGACACCAACGTGCTGATCTACATCAAGCGTCGGCTGGCCATGTGCGCCCGCAAACTGGGAAAGCTGAAGGAGGCGGCCAAGATGTTCCGTGACCTCACCAAGGAGATACCCTCGATCATGAGCGTGCTGAACATTCACGAGAACCTAATCGAGACGCTGTTGGAGATGCAAGCCTACGCCGATTGCCACGCCATTCTCGCCAAGTATGACGACATCTCGCTACCCAAGTCGGCGACTATCTGCTACACGGCAGCTCTGCTCAAAGCGCGAGCGGTGGCCGACAAGTTCTCGCCGGACATCGCCTCGAAGCGGGGCCTCAGTCCGGCCGAGATGAGCGCCGTGGAGGCGATCCACAGGGCCGTGGAGTTCAATCCGCACGTACCCAAATATCTGCTGGAGACAAAGCGTCTGATTCTGCCGCCCGAGCACATCCTGAAGCGCGGCGACTCGGAGGCTCTGGCCTACGCGTTCTTTCATCTCAAGCATTGGAAGCAGGTGGAGGGGGCGCTCAATCTGCTACACTGCACATGGGAGGGCACGTTTCGAATGCTGCCGTATCCGCTTGAGCGCGGCCACCTCTTCTATCCATATCCCACGTGCACTGAGTGCGCCGATCGCGAGCTGCTACCGGCCTTTCACGAAGTGTCTGTGTATCCCAAAAAGGAGTTGCCCTTTTTCATCCTGTTCACGGCGGGACTGTGCTCCATCACCGCCCTGCTGGCCCTGGCCACCCACCAGTATCCAGAGCCGATGGGTCACTTGGCGCAGACCGTACTTACCTGGATCTCGTATCCCTTTCAGTTGCTCAAAGAGCGCATCGAGGCGTTCTGGCCGTGTAATCTGCTCCAGCAGTTGTCGCGCGTCTAAGCAGGGATGCCATCGCGGCGTCCTACCTTCTATCCACCCTCGAATGACGCCACACACAAACACAAACAAGGAACACCACACCACACACTCACACGCATCAATCTCCATCTCTGGCTAAGGAACCAGCAAACAAGCTACAAAACCACTAAAAAACACAAACCCCAAATACATAACATGCGTATATATATAGTATATATAAATACATATATATATTTTGGATCTTAATATGTCTGTGTTGTCTTCGTGAAATAAACATAAACAAAGCAAAAAACAAAAAACATAATGCAAGCAAAACACGCACTCAACTAGTTGCAGCTTCCAAGTGATCCTGATAAACGAAACGAATTTTCAGCAGCCACGCAAGAAGAAACTAAATTATTCTTAGGTTTTAATATTATTATTTTAATTATTGTAAACGAGAGTATGAAAGGCGAGTAAACTAAAATGCGGAACTTTTCGTTTATTTTATTTATCAAATGTCGTTCTTTTACTTTCAATCTTAATTATTTGAGTATTTTTGATGTTTATGTTGTTTAGGGATAATGGGATAAATATGTTTTTAAAAAATTGTTATTTTAAAGATCCCGGTTTCCATTGAATTCCGAGATAAATAGTTTTTATCGGCGTCTGTAATCTGAAAGAAAAAACAGAACAGAGTGATGTCAAGCACCCTATGTCTGTGCACAGGGTTGCTTTGATTATTCTACCATTTCTTGGTAATGTTTTCCCAGAAAACCTTAAGTCCGGGTCCTATTAATGTTATACCTCCTATTGATGAAGTAAGAACCCAAATTTTTGAAGAAGCAACTTAAACTATCCGTGAGTTCAGAAACCGCGCTGACCAATATGTAAGTCTAGCAAAGCTCATTTGAAAAGCCGTATGATTTTGTTGATAACTTGAAAAACTTCCTATCTTTCCAAATTGGATAAGATAAGGAATTCGTTCGATGAATCTAACCAATATCATGTTTTACCCTTATAAGGCATTAAAGTTCAAGGCAGAGGTTTGCAACGCAGTAAATTAAAGTCTATTATTAAGCCAAAGAGTGACTGTACAGCAGTCATATGAACGATTGAAAAATAAACAAGAAAAAAAGCTAACTTCGGCACGCCGAAGTTTGTATACCCTTGCAGCTTACAATTGGATAATTATAAATTAATACAATTTTATCAAATGGAAAGTAAAACTAACAGGAATTGTATACAACATTAATACATATAAAAATTCGGTTCAACATTACGTATACGTAATATTTCCCCGAATATTCCTATGGCAGCTATATGATATAGGTGTCCGATCCGGCCCGTTCCGACTTATATAGTAGTGAGAGCATATAGAAGACTATCTGCAAAGTTTCATTCAGATTGCTTCACAACTGAGGGACTAGTTTGCGTATAATCGGACAGACGGACAGACGGACATGGCTAGATCGACTCGGCTGTTGATGCTGATCAAGAATATATATACTTTATAGAGTCGGAAGTGATCCTTCACTGCGTTGCAAACTTCTGACTAAAATTATAATACCCTGCAAGGGTATAAAAAGTGAAATCCACTTGACAATTTGAAGTGGATCACCGTTTTTATGCGTCAATTCTTTGAATTAGTTAATCCCTAATGTACCCAAAAACCGATATTTTTTCACTTTTAAATGGAATATTTTGAAAACTTGAAGTAAAGGAAATAGGGCCGGATTCACGGTCAGAGAAACCTTTCGGTTCTTGGTGGATATTTGTTTAAATGTTCTTTTCTTTATTATTATTCAAAACAAAGGTGCATAAAAAACGATGCATTTTTTAATATTTGTGATACAGGTATAGTTTAATGCAGTTTCCGTGGTTATTGTCAAGTTTGTGCTCATATTTGAGAAAAGTTCCCAGCTCGGTATCTAATAATCGCACTTACATTTGGTTACATCCATAAATGCTTATTAACATAATTTTAGTATTTTAAATAACTTCTTTGTAAAGCTATGGAAATAAGGCACCAATCATCACATTCGATTTCTTCCATTGAGTGGAAATTTACAACGGAGTAATCTTGAAATAGCCCTCGCAGACCTTGCACTTCTCGAAGAGACCAAGATACGAGTTCGGATTGAGGGACATAAAGTACCGCCTCACAGCCATGAAGATTTCCCCGGTGTGCAATTCCAACTCCTCGACGGACAAATGACGAAATTTTTTCATTACATTGTCTAAAATGCGGAAGAGTACTGATTCGGTTGAAATATAAAACTTCAAGATCGTTGTCAACTCGTCCAGCATGGTGTCCATAAAGGTCCGTGTCAGCTTCATAACAAGGTCGAACACCTCTGGCGACAGGATGTCTGCCATGCTGCTGATCAAGTTCTCGAAGCTCTCGGCGTTGATCACGTGCTCGAAGATGACACGTCCGTACGTCTCCAACACAAACACCACGCCGCCCACCATTACAGAGCTGAGTTCCAAGGCGAACACGCCGGCTGCATAGGTAGTCGGCTCCGGGCGCGGATTGGCCGTCGGCAGGGGTCCAATTAGGCGGGAAACCTGATTTAGGCCATCCACCCGAAAATTGCCTGGGGCGGCATGACTGGCCGGGATCGGCTGGGATACCTGGCCCAGTATATTTGGTCCTTGGTTGTGCTGCACACTCGCTCGCAAATCTGCCGCCGACGTCTGTACCTCGCCGTTAAGCACGAAACCATTTCCATCTGGCGCGAATGCGTATCGCACGCCCTCCTGATTCAAGTTCCTATTGATCTTGTAAAGGTCATTAAACTGCTGCCTCGAGGGCACCTCGTTAACGTTGCGAATGATGTCCAGCTTGCCGCGAGTATTGCCCCGCAACCGGACAGTTTCCTTGGAGGCCTTGTCAAAGGCGCGCCTGCAATGAAGCATATGGAAGGTTTTGCTTTATATTCACTTCTAAGCCCTTCAAGACCTTACCTCTGGCGATTGCTGAGTGTGTCCCGATAGCCCGCTATATTACTGTTGGCCGTCTCGTTGATAATTGTCGAGGCCAGCTTGAAGTTGTAGAGGCTATGCGTGAACAGCACTAGCGAAGCTGATAACTGCAGCACGTCCATGGCGCTTATGTCATCGCCATCCTGCATTTTCTACAGAGAAAGCTCGTTAGATATCACGTTGATATCCATGTATCTGTTTAGCTTACCAGCATCAAGTCCAGCACTCCGTTGGCCACTCCAGTGCCCGAGATGACGACCGATGAGATGTTCATGCCGTTCACAGTCATTTGAGCAATCTGAAATATTTTTCAACACATAAACTTATTAAACTGCTTTTCCGTTAGGTATGGATGATCACTTACAGCTCCCACCTCCCGTCCGGCGTTTGTAGCCGCCGACACAGCTTGGGTGGCGCCTGCTGCTCCCAATCCAATGGCGCCTCCGAACACGCCCAGCCAATGCCCGCGCGCCTCACGGTCGGACACACTGATAGACTGCTCGTGCTGGCTGCGATCCACCAGCCTGGCGCCCGAACGGGCCGTGGCGTAGCCGGCACTGGCCAAGCCCACAGCTCCAGCTATAACCATCGCTGGACCAGACACCGGCAGCGTAAGAAGTCCTGCTATTGGGATGCAGGCTGCAGCAAAGCCTCCAACAGCTGATCCTGTGTCTAAATACCCAAGCACCCTGCTGTTGGTGCTACCTGCCGGCGTTACGTACTTGTCCAGGCGCACCAACTCCCTGACAATGCTGTAGATTCCTCGCTCAGGAGCCACCATAATGCCGGCGGGAAGCTCATTGGTGGCCACATATTGTGCCCAGTTCTGGTAGACGCGTCCGTTCACATCCACGAATAAGTTGCAGCAAGCGGAGCTGTCGCTACTGGTGCCACTGCTGCTGTCTGCAGGGAATAAATAATATGATTAGTTTCAAATATTCATTTAATAAAGATAGTTTTCACTAGAAAAAGTTGTTGAAATGCTTTTAATACACAAAAAATCCACTAAGGAACCTTCTAAAAAGTTAGGTAACAGAGATACAGACTAAAGACTCAGGATTGAAGAACTCACGGACACAGCGGCGGGCACGGAAAACTGGATGGCAAGAGAACTTCTTGCTGTCCTCGGCCCGATTCACATCGTCAGTGTCCTCGACCACCATCACGTAGATGATTGCCGTCAGCGACTGTCGATTTGTGTACTTCCCTGGAATGAAACAAAGGTGATTACGCAACAGTCTGACGGAAATTCCGATCCCCGACTTACGCTGCTCCCACACGGCATTAAAGATGGTCTCGCGCATTTTGTTATTGTCGGCGATGATCTTTAGGTGTTTCTTCTCGTCGTCCAGCGAGCCTCTACCGGGCGGCTGGGGATCCCGGATCAGCTCCTTCAACTTGTTTTTCAGAATTTCTGATTGCTCTTGAGACAGCCTATGGATGCAATCATCCCAAAATTGAATATTTTTATGCCGAATAGCCAACTGCGCAGTACTCACAGATCCCAGATTATCTCCTCCGCATACCCAAGGGATTCGGCAAAGTTTTGCTGCACCTCGCGTGCAGTGCGGTTTGCCCCGCCGTTGCCTGTAACTTCTGACATGTCGGATATCCTGAAATTAAAACTTCCTTCGCCGCAGTTCGACTGCTAATGGTCACTTTTCCCGGGAAAGCACCAATTTATCGGCGCACACTTCGCAGACTTCCACGATCGCTCTGAAAATACCGAAACGCCTCGTGAAGATGGATCCTGAAAGCTGGTATTTTGGGAAGTATATTTTCCCTCTTCCATAAGTTTTCCTACATTTTGTGCAAATGTTTGCGAGTGGCTTCCTAAAGTTGTCTGGACATAAAAATAGTTTAGTAATAGTTGTTATTTTGCACATTTAACCATTGAAAACAAAATAAAGCAGAAATTGTGCTGCCAGACCGCCGTTAATGGTATCTTCATTATACAATTTGAACTTAACTTAATTACCTTTGCTGCCTATGGCTTCCGGTCTAGCCGCACTTGAAAACTAAGATTTTGTAGGAAAATTAAGTACAAGTTCAATCCAATTGAAAAGAATTAAATAAAATAAGAACCCGTTGCAACCAGGGATGCCACATTTACCCGAGCTAGTATCGATAGTCTCGTTATCGAATCTGCTCCAGTTTCGTCTCCGGCGTGAGCCAAACAACCCTACGTGTCAGTCTCATTGTAAATACAGTTTTTTAAATTCGCGGCGTACAAATCGTGCAGTTTTGCATTAGAAACAGCTCCCGCCCACCTCAGCGCCCGCTTAGCCAGCGTCGCGCCGCCAATTGATCGGGAATCCGCGGAGGACGCTGCAAAACTCCGCCTCCACTCTCCGCCAGCAAGCCCAGAAGCATCAGCTGGAGCTGCCGGAGGAAAAGTGCAAGGAAAAGGCAGGCCAGACGAGGCGTATATATATAGATATAGATAGGAGGGGGCACATCGGCGATGGCGGGTCAAAAGTTCCAGTACGACGAGAGCGGCGGAACGTTCTACTACTTTGTGTTATCGTTCTTGGCGCTTATATTGATACCCACAACGATTTACTATTGGCCACGTAAAAAGAAAGAAGGTTAGTGCCGCTGCCCAGCCGATTTTAATCGCTCGCTCTCTCTTTCTCCTGCTCTTCCACCTGCAGCTGGGCGCGAGTGTGTGTGTGTGCGTAGCTTACATGTGTTCGCAGCTCTCTCTTATTTCCTTACTGCAAATGGACACGTTCCAATAAGTTATTCTAACAACGTCATCTCAGCTCGGCGTCTTCTGCGTATTGGTGAAAGCTGTGATTACCGCAAAACACGAATTGAGCGAAGCTCTCTTCCCAATTGGGACAACAGCCACTCTGGGCGCGTTCATGCGTCGCCAAGTCGGTAGATCCAAGACACAACTTTAATATCTTTCCGTGATCTTCTGATCTTCGAGTTGTCTAGGTTTCTCTTAAAATTTAAAAAAATTTTGTTTTTTAATATAATTTTTTTTCTTTATTAATGATAAATTATTAACTTAGAATAAATTAATACATTTTTATTATTTTTTAAAACTTAGCTATGCTAATATGATAAAGATAACACATTTTGAACTCAATTTTGCGTATGGTTGCTAACTAAGGTATAGTCGAGCTCCGAGCTTGTATAAGCCTAAAAGACACGTGCGCACAGACCTACTCAGTCCCATAATCTGATCTGATAACAATTACACCCCTAGATTAATCACGGCCTCTTGGTTTTCTTCTCTGCAGATCCCAGCAAGATAAAGGATGAATGCCAATGCGCAGACTGTCTAAAGAAGAAAGCCATCCTGGCCAATGCCGAGCCTTACAGGGCGCTGAAGTCATGGGGCATCAAGCTGACCATTGTGCTGGGCTGGGCCCTGCTGCTTTTTCTCACCTACCGCGTCTCGCAGTTCGACTACGAGATGGCCAGCTTCGATCCCTTCGAGATATTAGGCGTGCCGCCGACCTCATCGCAGGCGGAGATCAAGAAGGCCTACTATCGGCTCTCCAAAGTACTGCATCCGGACAAGGAGACGGGTGATGAGAAGTCCTTCATGATGCTGAGCAAGGCCTACCAGGCGTTGACCGATGATGTGGCCAAGGAGAACTACGAGAAGTATGGCAATCCGGATGGACCGGGTGCCATGTCCTTTGGCATCGCCCTGCCCTCGTGGATCGTAGAGAAGGAGAACAGCGTTTGGGTGCTGGGCTTGTACGGTCTGGTTTTTATGGTGGCGATGCCCTCGGCGGTGGGCGTGTGGTGGTACCGCTCTATTCGCTTCAGCGGCGACAAGGTACTGCTCGACACCACGCAAATGTACTTTTACTTTATCCACAAGACGCCGCACATGCTACTCAAGCGGGCTCTGATGGTGCTGGCGGCCAGTTTAGAGTTCGATAAGCGCCACAATTCACAAGTACAGGAGCGGCAATCGGATAACGACGAGGTGCCAGCGGTAAGTTTAGACTGATCCACCCAAATCTCCAAAATGATATCAAACCCAACTTTGTGAACAGCTCATCCGGCAGCTACCAAACTTGAACGAGAAATGCAAGGAGCATCCGCTTTGCCGAATGTACTCTATCAAGGCTCGCGCCATCCTGCACGCCCATCTAGGACGCATGCCACTCAATCCGGAAACACTGGAGCGTGACCGACAGTTCGTGGTAAAGAAATGCCCGTATTTGGTCCAAGAAATGGTCTCATGCGTCCACCAGCTGGTGATGATGGCCTATGCAAGGCGTGTGCCTCGCCTGCCCAGCATCGAGACGATTGAGAACTGCATGAAGATGTCGCCTATGATCATCCAGGGCCTGTGGGAGTTCAAGTCGCCGCTGTTGCAGCTGCCCCACCTCACCGAGGACCACCTGTACTTCATGAACAAGAAGCGGCACGTAAAGAACCTACAGCAGTTCGCCCAGCTGAAGCCGGAAGAGAGCCGCGTGCTGCTAAAGAACCTCTCGGACTTTGAGTACGAGAACACGATGAAGGTGCTGGGCAAGATGCCGCTAATTGACTTCTCCATCCGCTGCGAGGTGATCGACGACGAGAACACGAATGTGGTCACTGCCGGCGCCATTGTCACGGTCACTGTTACGCTGGAGCGCAAGGACATGAGATCGCTGTTCGGGGACACCAAGGCTCCCGAGAAGCAGGGCATCAACGACGAGGCCAACGAGGAGGCTGCAGTAGATGATGATGAAGCTGCTGCCGCCGCTGTGCCGGCCAAGAAGGCATCCGCCTGGGCGAAGCCCCGCAAGGGCGGCAAGGGCAAGGGTGGCAAAAAGCCTGCCCAAAACCAGAAAAACAACCAGAAGAAAGCCCCGCCCAAAGTGTCATCAACGGCGACAGCCAATGCAAACGCTTCAGAGGATCAAACCGGCAACTCCGATGCTGAATCCGAAGTGGGCAATGGCGACGGCAGCGATGTGGAATCAATGGCCGGCGGCAGCGGCAGCGAGGACGACGAGAAGGGCAATAAGAACCATTCGTCGTTGGACGACGACGATGACGAGGAGTGGGAGAGGCTGCAAGCGAAGTTGAACAAGAGGGAACGACTCGAGGGCAAGTCCCGGCTGTCGCACACCGTTCACTGCCCCTACTTCCCTGAGGAGAAGCAGGAGTACTGGTGGACCTACATCTGCGACCGCAAGTCGCGCACCCTGCTCACGGCCCCCTATCACGTGACCAATCTGGTCGAGAAGGAGGAGATCCAACTAAAGTTTACCGCGCCACGCTGGCCCGGTGTCTACACGTTCACCGTGTGCCTGAGATCGGGTGAGTTGCTCAGTGGGATTATCCTTAATCATGTGGTCTTAATTTTCACCGAATATAAATTAAGAAGTTAAACTTGCTTTCGGATTATATGAACAATGATGTGTTTACAGACTCCTATCTGGGCATGGACCAGCAGCAAGAGCTGAAGCTGGACGTGCAAAAGGCGCCCGCACCACCGACAGATCATCCCCAGTGGGACCTGAGCGAATCGGAGCCGGAGCACAATGACCAACAAGAGAACCTGAGCGACTACACCACAGACACGTCCGACGAGGAGGGCAGCGACTAGATGGAATGGACAGAGACAGGCGAAAGGATGGAAGGACGCGACGTTCCGCCGCCAAACCCAATCGACCTCCTCCTATCTCTCTCTTTTTCTCTGGGACGGAAAAAGCCTCTTTGTTTTTCCCTTTTTAGTAAATGAGTTTTGCGTGGCGGAGGAGGCGGTCCTCCTTCGCATTTTTACTAGTTTTGTAATGGAAACGACGATCCCGAACTAGAGCGTAAAAAATAACTATAAACAACTTCATTTTACCGTGTACTGTACTAATTATAATTATAATGTACTGTATATTTAATTATTTGGATACAAGAACTAAAAGTGAGACACGTAAATACAAAAAGTCTATTGATATTAATATTTTTTTTGTGTGGTAATTAACTGAAAAAGTTTCCCTTCGGGTCGGCTGCTGATTTTAATTTATTTAAATGGTAAACAGATTGCCAATTCAAATTGAATTGAACAAAGTCGTATATTATATAAATGAACAATTATATTTTATACCAGCCTTTACAAAATTTTTACTAATTGAACTAATCGTAAACAAGTGTATTTAAAATAAATTTGGCCAATATAAGTGGTGTTTTCTGTTAGTTTGTTTCCTTCCAAATATACATTTCTATATTTAATGCAGCTTTCGGATTTGAAATTTGTAATCATTGAGTTCCGTTGGTATTTACAGGGGGAAAACCCAGAGAGAATAATAACTAATAATGTTTTATTTTAGAAATGATTCATTGTTTCGAAATAAAAAAAGATTAAACCAGCATCCAACCCAAATAGAAAATTCAAAAATTAAAATCACTGCGCAGCCGCGGCTCGTTCGCTGTCCAATAAGAGTTCCGAAAGGGAGTCTGATGTCTGATGCTGCTCTCCGCCAGAGCTCGCTGGTGCTGATATAGGCATCGCTGTTAGCTTCTGATGTTGTTAACGTTGTTGTTGCGGAGAAATTATGCAGAAAAATAAATTAAGTATTGAAAGATTAAGACTTACACTCGAGGGGTGCGTTTAACCTTCACCAGATTCGTTAATAGTGGGTTTCATTTGTTTCTATTTACAGAACATTTCGGTATTATTTGGTGCAGTTTTATGTGTATGTAGGTATGTGTTTGAGATGCGGATGTCAGTGTATGGGTTTGTGATAGTCGTTGTTTTTCTTGTTCATTTTCTGGCAGCTTTTGGTTATCCTTCTTCCTCCTCGCTTTCTTCTGACGAGAAATTATCAGTTTTTTCGTCTTTACTCTTCTCTTCATTGTCTACCGTTTCGTCCTCTTGGATTTCTGGTTTCTCTGATTGATCTTCTTCGGCAGTTTTTTCTACCTCTTCTTTTTCTTCTACTTTCTTATCTTCATCTTCATCTTTGTTTTCATTTTCCTCATCATCCTCCGGTTTATTACTCTCTTCCTTTTCTTCTTTGTGTGATTCTTCAGGCTCCTGTGATTTTTCTTCATCAGTTTTTTCCCCTTGATATTCTGTTTCTTCTTTGTTCTCATCCACTTCAGCACTCACTTCCTCCTTTTTAGCTTCCGCGGTTTCTTCTGATTCTTCTTTTTCCAACTCTTTGTCGTCCTCTTTCTCCGCTTCCTTTTCTTCCTTTTCAGCGTCTGTCTCTACATTCTCTGTTTTCTTAGATTCTTCATCCGTTTCTTTATCGTCACTAGACTGATCTTCGTCCTTGACTTCCTTCTCAGCATCTTTCTCCTCCTTTCCAGCGTCTATAGCTTTTTCATCCTTTTCCTCCTCATCGTCTCTAGATTCTTCTCCGTCGTTCTTCTCATCGGTGTGCGTTTCGGCTGACTCTTCAGCCTTTTCAGCTTGGTTTGGGCTTTCTTCTGTTTCTTTTTTGTCTTTGTCTTCAGTTTCTTGTGTAGGTTTTTCTTCAGATTTTTCTTTGGTTTCATCAATTTTGGCATCATCTTCGGATTTTTCTGTTTTACCATCGAGGTACAAATATATGTTAGTGTCTAAAGGTATGAACTCACAACGCAAGCAATGTAAAAGTAAAGAATTACATTTTCGGAAAACCGAAATTAAAAATTAAAGTTTAATCACTGTGCAAATCACAGTTTTGTGTAGTTTTTCCTTTGTTTTACATTACTATGAGTAAATGAACACTTAAGGACTTTCTCCAGTGTTTACCTGTTGCCTCTTCTTTCTTATCCTTATCCTCGGATTCTTCATCTGCAGCGGTTTCAGTCTTTATGCGGTTTGTGATTGGATTGTGGTTCGTGCGAATGTGTTTTTATTTTTTTGTTTTGGGAGGGAAGTGGAAATTGTATATACAAGATCAGATCAGTGGGATCTCTACCTAAACTGGGCTTCTACAGTGCAAGGTCATGCTTTCGTTAGCTTTATAAGCTTAAAAACTCAGGTGTTAAGTACGATCCATGCTAGAAAGCGCAATTAATTACCTTTTCCTCTGAATTTTCTTCTTCATCTTTGTCGGCATCTTCCTCGGCTCCCTCCTTTTTCTCCTCGCCATTTTCGTCCTTTTTTCAAAGAATCACGGATTCATAAATATTATTACAGAAGAATTACAAAGCCTAGTATTCATCTCAAAAATGCTCAAGAAAAATACAAGATTGGGTATGAAAAAATCTGTTTTAAAGAATCACTCCGAAGGAGTTTTTAGATTTTGTCCTAGACTTTTTCTAGATTTGTGATAAAGCAAATTCAAAGAGTGTTCTTAATTTCCATGTCATTAAAATGCTTAGATAAATTTATGAAAATGTTTATAGGAACATATTTTTTTAAAACCCATTCTTATCAAATTTTATTAGCATAGAACTCTTCTGTAGCGTGTGCTGTTATGTGTTAAAAGTGTTAAAGTGTTAGAAAAACAAGCTTGCAGTTGGTTATGTTCCTTTTTAGTTAATACAAATATATTTCGTTTTATTACATGGGCAGCGCTTTTTATGTTTTAGCAATAACATAACGGCGGCCGCACAAAAAGTTTCAGCTCTCTACGCTCTTATTTAAGTCGATTCAACTTAGGCTTTAGTGCTGATGTGAATTCCGAGTTCGTATAGTTTTGCATAAATGGTACATACAAAGGTGTGTGTAGGATGTAAGTTAATGATTATAAATATTTTTGATTAAAATTGTCATTTCACTTAAATACGCTCGTAAACTTAGCTTAAGAACCGCAGTCGTCTTGGTGTGAATTCTTTTAAAAATTAAAACACATTTAGATGATAGAATTGAGGACCTGTTTTCGGTATCTAATCTAATGCAAAATTTCAGTTATTTGGAAGATGAAATACATTTTGATCTCAGTTATGCCAGAGCTGCATTTTGAAACAAGTTTAAAAATTGCACATTGTACCTCCGATTCTGAAATAATTTCATTTCAAGAAAAATTATTCTTTCCATTTTTTACCTAATTTCGGTGTAAATAGAAAACGGAAACAGGGGTTATAAAATTATAGATATAGAGAGTTTGGTAGTGTCTGTGCTGTTAGATAACATTACGGGTTATTGGTCATGTTAACTTTACGGCTTTAGTTTCAAGAAGTGGCTGTTAATTATATTGCTGATGCTGCTTGTTGAAGATGCTGCTGTTGTTCGTTGCGTCGTAACAGTTAACGGAAAATACAGGAAAATTGCTCAAGCTCAAACCTCGGCCTTCTCCGCCGCCTCATCGCCCTTGACACCTTCCGCATCCTTCTCCTTCTCCGCTTCCGCCTCCTCCTTTTTGGCGTCGCCATTTTCCTGCTTCAGTTCAATCTGGGCGGTACTGACCGCCGTGGTATCGGCGGGTGCCAATTTGAGAAACACCTCCAGGGTGTCGATCTCGTTGGCCATGTCGAAGGCGTCATAGTCGCCGCAATACTCGTCATCGTTGAATAGCTGCGGCGGCAGGGGATGGCGGGGATCCGGATCGCTCACGGTGCCACCGCTGCTAGTAGATTTGTTTTGCATAAGCTCCTTCTCGGACTCCTTGCCGGGCTCCGTGATGTCCACGGTGTCATACTGGATGTTCTTGCTGTCCAGAATCATGAGCACGCGCTGCTGTCGCTTCTTCACCTGCAAGCAAACAAAGAGAATTAAGTATATTTTTCTTTGCCAGATATTAACCGTAAACCCACCCTTTTTTTAATGCCCGATATATTTAAACACCACATTAATTAGTTAGGATTAATAGAGAATAACAGAGTTCTGTTTGTGACCAAAATCCCAGGGGTCGTTTCTTCTAGTTTCTTACCAGACTATACACATCGGTCCGAATTGAAAAAAATTCACGTACTAGTCAGATGTTTTAATTAAAAATTTTTCTTACGCTAACATATAGAAAAACTAATTATTGACGGAATCATTATGGCATATTTATGAATCAAATTTCCAAACAAAAATTACAAATAAAATATTTAAGATTATTTTAAATTTAAGATTTTATCTCTCATCTAAATTCTTTCAGTGTGGCTCTGTTTTTAACAATCCTGTTATTTACAGCGATGACTTATAGATAATGAAATGCTGCCGGCAAGCCCAAACCATAAAAACAAAGTCTCAGTAAAATCACACTCCCACATGCAAACATTCAAGAAGATAACGGGGGAGAATGATAAAGCCACCTAATTGGAATTGTTTGTTGCACTCCCGGGTTATTAGCGTTCTGATTGAATTGAAGTTTTCCATGATTTCAGGCTCTTATACTTTTGGATTTCGAAGTAGATTCTACACAACAACAAAAGCGGCCGCCACACAGACAAAAGCTGTGTTGTGGCTTTCGCTATTGTGAGCCGTACAATGACCGTTATGTTCTTATTGTTCTTGTTGGCGACATTGCAAATTGAACAAAGGAGGCGGGGCAAAAGAGAATGTTGCAAAACAGAGATAGGTGAATCACTCCTTTAACTCACGCACACTCGCACGCAGAGAGTGCCCACGCATCAAGCCATGCGATTGCGATCAATGGATTCTCTCTTCCTCGAATAAGCTTTATATGGGCATTGAAAAATATGTTTGTGCTGCTTCTTGCCACCACCAAAACACACCAACACGCACACAGGCAAACAATGGCCACTTGCTGTTGGGGCTTTGTTTTTTTCTTTCTGTTTTTATTCGACTGTACATACAAACACATATGCCATCATCACACGCACACTCATACTCTAACACGTACAAGCGCAGCAAAAGAAATAGAATTCGCAATGCATTCGTCACCAGTCTTCCGCCCCTTTGCCGAGTTCCTTCCCTATTGTCTATGTTTGCTGGTAAAAACAGGGCCAAACATTCCATTAAAATGAGTTTCTCCCTTCTATGCAGGAGCCCCCGCCACGCCCACTAACTTACCTCCTTGTTGCCGGACATGCCGCTGACATAAACTTTGAGAACCATTTCCGCAGTCAATTAGTTGCTCCAAGCGCTTTATTCGCGAAAATAAATCTGCTGCTGGCTACTTGCACGGCGATTAAAAATATTTTTAGATATTTTCCTTCCTTCTTCCGTCGCTCTTGGCCCTACGTAATGTTAAGCACTGTATCGAAGGCACACGCACTAGGCAAGGTTGCTGCGGTTGGGATGATGATAAAAAACTACGGAGCCGCGGATAAAAAGGTGCCGTGGAGTCGTTCAACGAAAATATTTAATTTTTATCAAGAGTGGAAATTATTTTAGTTTTTGATATCAAAATATTTATCGATATTTTTTTATAAAGATGATACATTTATATCGTATTTTTTTGTTTGCCCAAATATCGCAATTGCGATATTTTTATTTAATCTTTTTGAATTGTTTGCCCCAAGCTGCAAAGAGAAGTCAATCCATTAAACACGGTAAGAAGACTGTTTCTAAGCATTGAGAGAAAAAAACAAGTAGTTCACAACGGTTCAGATTCTTAAATACTATAAAGATGCATGGCGATAGGAGATTATATAAGCGCGCACTCTTAGTATTTCCAGAGCGGGGTGCGAAAAAGAACCCAGGAGTAAGAAGACAAATTCAGTTATTTTCTTTTAATTCATTTTGTGGAGGCAAATAAAAAATTTTGAGAATTGAGAAATAACATTATTTTGTGTTAAAGAGAATTGGAACGAAAAAGTAAAATTAAAAATAAGGCTGTAGTGAACCATCGAAGGCAAAATGGGCCACCTTTTCATCTATTCATAGTCATTCAGCTGGCACAGGCTATCTAGCTTCTCCTCCACTTTGTTTATGCCATTGGATTTTGGTTACCAGCTTTTTTCCGGGCTGATCCGATGGGTTCTCCAAAGGAGTACATGGACATGGCCTCTGGTGCCACCATGTTCCTCTCTGCCCGGGATACTGATCCCACCTAATAGAGCCTATATTTAATCATCCGAGTTCTTAGGTCCTGTACTGGGAGCTGTCCAAGGCAGGCGCATCCGCAAGAATAATGCCAATAGCATAGGAACAAGTATTATTCTAAAACGAATCATCAAAAGAAGAACGTGGCTTGTGTTTCAAATTATTGTTGTCAACAAAGTAAGACCATTTGCCCTCAAAGGACGTTGAACAAGTGGAAAGAGCGGTCGCAATTCAAAAGAATTAACAGTTTTCCGCTGCGAAACCTATTTAAGAACTGGATACCCCCCTTAATTTCATTTTAATTTTTAGCTTTTTTGAAGGCTCATCACTGGCATTGCTAAAAGGGCCTGTGTTTGGTACAATACAAAATTCAGAAATTGTGACCGTAATCGTAAATAAATCTAATGTAAAAATTAGGTTCTACGCGTTAACTGTATAAATGTTTTGAATTTAATGTAGAATGTTAATGTGATATGAGCGAAAACTCTGGCAACGCGTGTTGCTCGTTAACGAAATTTCTGGCAACACTGGTTGCTTAAACTGGCAGTGCTGCCAATAGTTTCCGATGCTGCCCGTCTATATCGACCAAATTTAGTGAATTTTACTATTCCGGTATTCCGACTCTGTCCTTCCGCGGTTACACTGTTCCACGCGTTTGTTTTTTGCGCTATTCTCAATTTTTTTCGACGTACGCGTTTTGTTTTTTTGCGCGATCCGGAGAGCGATTAATTAATGGAAAACGCAAGATGCGAGTAGTGAAAACCTAGTGCAAAAATTAAAGAACGAGGAAACCGAAAACATCAGCGGCCGAGCCAGTGTGCGTGCGTGTGTGTTTGTGTGTGTGGGCGTTTATAAATAAAACGCTCCGAAGCTGTGTGCGAAAAGCAGACGCGATAAAAGAGTAAAAGAATGAGCCCAACCAAAAACAAGAGCGAAGGAAAAGAAAGCGAATATCAGTTTTTAAGTTGAAACAACAAAAAGGGGAAGACGAAAGTGCATTACTGTGCTAAGCGAAAGAAAGAGAGAGCGAGAGAGAGTACGGGAGCGAGAGCGAGAGAGGTGAATATCAAAGGGAAAACCCATTTGCATCGCAGCGAACGGACGGCCAAAGCGTAATTGTAAAATTCCACTGTCTGGGGCAGCCTGCCTGTTGTTGTCGTTGTATATCAATTGCTGCGTATGTGTGCAAGTTGTGTGTGTGTGCTATATACATATATCGAAGAAAAAAGAATATATCGAAGAAAACATGAAAGTGGAATTGGAAGTAGAATGTGGAAGTTGAAGTGGAAAAGAGTGCCGCCGCTTCGCAATTATCATTATTGTCATGTGTATCTCTCATGTGTGTGCAACATTTTGCAGCTATCCGATCTGAATCAACCTGTTAAACGAGCGGAGTGTGGTGGAGCCCAAAGCCGAACTCTTAAATGGATGCAACATCAATAATCACGCAAGTTTCCCGCGACGATGAGCAGCTGAACGTCTATCCCAGCTATCCCAATGACAAAGGTAAGCAATATCTACTTTCTCCCCTCCGACGCCCCAATCGGAATCGAGTGTTAAAACACAGAGCAAAAAGGCTGGAAAGAAAAAGCATTCTCTCCTTCATGACTTCATGACTCATCATCATTGTCAGCCAAAAAGCACGGCGTCACAACAAAGACGAAAGGACACTTGTCCGCTGCCAAGAAGTTCTCACCACCCCACGAACATTAGCACCCAAGACCCCGCAAGAAGCCCCAACCCCCAACGCCCCGCTGACCTTTCGTGCTCACACGATTGCGGTCAATATAATTGTAGGAGTAATATACATATGTGTGTCTATTATAGTAGCAGTATGGCGTATTTTCCGCAAGTCGTAGCGAATTAAGTATTTAAAAAATTATTTCAAACTCTATTAAACTTTCGACCTTGTCTTGACACAACAAGTTACACACATTAAATTGATATCGCTTCTACATTTCAGGCTTAAACAAAATAAATCTTAGATTCTTGGATAGTATAATTTTAGAAAAGCAAGTTAGCAAGTTGTCTGTTCCGCTTTCCCAAAGTCCAGTTAAGTTTGTCCCTCACTATGAGTCTACTTGGCCCATTTTTAGTTTCTCGATTCAACAGTCTACGTTGGGAAACCTTTTAAAAATTACTAATTCCAATAATTAAAAAAGTATATATCCAACTGATCATATTATAAAAAAAAATCTGCTACGACAATATCCTCCGAAACAATAGTAGCAATAACCAGTAATTGCTCTAAAAATAAACATTTTTACACATTTTTTAAGCACTAATAACTTTATTACTAATACTATTTTCAATAAAGCTCTGTGTACTTTGTTCTCGCCCCCTTTTGTTCGCTATTTTGAATGATCTAAGCATTTGCTCGCTTCGTTTTGTGGTTATTGAATTATTTTGCGACGCAGTTGCAACTCTGCCGCCTATCAAGCGCCACCCACCACCCAATTACCACCCACTGGCCCACTCCCCCACCTGTAATCAATTGATGACGTCTTTCGGTGCATGTGACGTCATTGAATTTTTCGCCGATTGGTGCACGAAAGGCTTTTACTGTATTTTCCTTTGCTTTACTCAGCTTTGCCTAACTGCCTTTGCATGTTTACTTTCCGAGGGTCCAACAATAGAAACTGCCAATTAAACTGCACAGTAAAAAGCAAGAAAAATATAAAAAAGGAAACCACACTAATAACTAACTTTGGCAATCCGATTTTGTTACACTCTTGCCCATTCAGTAAGCGCAAATTTTTATGGTTTTCCAGTTCTAATGCATAAAACATAAAACTATCTTATATGGTCACTTCCGATTAATTTAAATATCTCTACAAGTTAGGAAATTATATTAACCCTACAGGTAAATTGTTATTATAATAATTATAGTTATAAATAAATGAACAAAAAATAAAATAAAATAATTAAATAAATAAAAAAAGAGATCTTATGAAAAATAAATATTTGTAGAGTTATTTTAGTTAGTTTAAAGTTACCTTATAATAACTATATTCTCATGTCAAAAACAATCATTTGAACAGTTTAAATTGTTAACTGGATCTGTAAATAAATAAATGACAAACTGCACAAATAAAGTGAAATATTCTAATAGACCGTGTAAAGTGTATAAGCTTTATATTACAAAGAGTTAAAAAATATATATAGGAAAACCGGTATATATATAGAGAGAGAGAGAAAGATAGGGAGACCACAACTAGTTTTATTATTTCTGCGTTTTTCTAGTGATGCAAACAAACAAACAAACAAAGCAACAGACGAGCAGCAAAAGCGTAGCTTAAAGGTTGCGATATGGTTGTAATGAATGAATGAATAAATGAATGGTGAGAGCAAAACTGCGGGAGATAGACAGATAAACAGAGAGAGAATAAGAGAAAGAGAGTGGTGCAGACTAGAGAGTGAAGAGGTGGGGCTTTTGGGGGTGTGGAGAAAACAGCATGAACGCCTTAAAGTAAAGTAATAACAAATTTAATCTAATCTGTGGTCGCCAATGCACATACTATACCTACATGGTCACCTATATACATACGTACTTGAGATATAGTATATGAAATATTTGCGGTTAGGTGTTAATTGACGGCTCTCGCTCACTTTGATCGACGGTGCTGCCAATTTGGCGCAAATAAATGTCGCTTCCCCGCCTTATCTGCCCGTCGATCTTTAACTTATAACAGCGTGTTTATGTGTCACGATATCGCAAATCAATTCAGAGTTTACAATCTGTATTTGTTTGTCTGCAACATCTAGTTTGGAATCAAGTTATCCCGATTGTTCCAAATAGGGATCGCTCAGTGGTTTTCATCAGTTGAGCTTTGGTCAGCCGAGGGAAATAGACTGCGAGAGAGAGAGAGAGAGAGAGCAGCGAAAACGAAGTGGGAGAGTGAACGATTGAAAGAGCGACGTCATCGCAAATGTTTGTATGTGCAAACACTTGTGGTTAAGATCACAGTACATATATATATAGTGACCTTATATCAAGGTTTATGATATAAAATCAATAAAACAATATATATTAAACACCTTTAAATGCAATTTTAAAATTACTCCATTTAAGGCCAATTTGCTGTTCACATAACATTTTCATTTTCGTAATATATCAGGTTCGCAAAAGAATTAAGTATAATAGTTAATTGCTTTTTAAAGATGAAAGGTGTTGTTGTCATTTTTAAAATATGGATAGGAATACTTATTTAGATTATTCACCTAGAAATTAGTTGAGATAGTGCAGAATATGCAGCTGGGAATTACAATAATCCTTCTACCACTGATCAATTTTAAAGTGGTTTTTGAACTTCTTAAAACTTAAACAAACAAATTAATTACCATTATGTACTTGCTAACTGTATTTCTGTGGTATTGACTTAGAAACTCCAGAATGAGAAGGCTTTTAATAAAAGGGCAATATATTAGGAGTAAACACTTGGACTTAAGCTAGTTTTCCTCGTAAGAAGTTTCGAAAACCCACGACTATTATTTTAACTCTGTGTGCAAGTGGGTGTGGGTGTCCGTTGTGCGAGTGCGAAGAGAATCACACTAGAGCAAAACCGGCGAGCGAAGAGCAACAGTTGAAATATGTTTTTCTTTTTATTTGAGAGTGGGTGCCGCCGCCGCTGCCGCCTAAGTGCTTTTTGCCTCACCGCGTATAAATATTTATATAGATATGTTCCTTCCCGCCCCTCTGTCTCCGCCGAAACACGCTTATAAATACATCTATATTGTTTTTATGGGCAAACGCAAACGAAAACGCTCTCGTAGTATCTCATTTCTCGCCGCCTCAGCCGAACTGCTGTGATTTTTCAATTTTCTCAAGGTCTCCGATGCCAAATTACTCACGCAGACACACAGACAGCGCGTTTTCCTCCTCCGATTTAACGCTCTTTTCTATATATCCAAACCCCATGATTATTTATTGCTTTCCACATTCATTTGAAGCTGCCCAAAAATAGACAGGAAATTTAATTTTAAAGAATGCTAATCGAGTTCAAAGATCTCGGGCATAAACAACAATTTTCCGAAAACTGGATACTTTCGAGATATGACCAACTTTTACTGTAACACATTCTGAAATGTTTAGGTATTTTTTATGTAAACATCATTGCAATGGTAACATGCCTGAAATATTTATTATTTTCTATTGTATAAACATTATATCAATTTTAATACAATTATTGCAGAAACCCAAAAATAGCCAACAAGTTATTCTCTGTTTATAAACATATACTTCTCTCTGCGATTTTTTATTATTTTATTGTATAAACATTTATTATTATACATTTATTGGGCAGATCCCAAAAATAGCTAAAAAAGTGAATGTGAATTAGGTTCAGCCTATTATTGGTTCATATTATTGTCAAATATCTGGGAAAGGTTATTCTAAGAGAGTGAGACTTCTTAATATTATAATTTATACGATTACCCTAAAACTCTGAGTTTAAAAATGTGAAAGAAAAGTATAAAAAGTATTTACTCTAAAAGAGTATACCATTTTCGGCTTCCTTCCCGTTGAAAAACACTAAACAGACAGACAACAGATGCATTGCAATTCTTAATTATTGAAAAAATAATATTATATACGGCGGCACACAAGCTGAGCGGCGGACTGCGTGCAAAAGATTTGTGCGATGGCACTTCCTATATACTAAAGCCAACCCAAGGCAAGAATAAGAAACTTTTTAAAAACGATGGCATCAGCTTTTCCTTTTCCAAATCGATAAAGGTCAACGAGTTCTGTCCGTACATTTGGATTTTATCTCGTTTGGCTGATACATTTAGGTTCGTTGAACTGCGATGGGGGTTAAATAAGGGCCAACCCCCAAAAACAAAGAAGGTTTTGGGGTGCTGCAATTTTACAGAGCACTTCTTATAAAGGGGAGATGGCAAATTGAGTTTACTGAAATTGAAAGGCAGGTGTTTCAATATATACAGTCGGAGGAACGGTTTTAGGTTTTGAATATGTGATACATATAATAATAGAAATTTAATTTTAAGAGATCATTAACACTCTTATCCCTAATAAAATTCTACAAAATGTTTGTGTAATTCATACAGAATCAGTAAATCTTTTACCCAATATTTACTATAACCATTTCCACTTGTCTTGGACATTTATATCACGTGCCATTAACTTTGTTTGCCATCTTCTTCTGCCATGGCTTTAATTCAGAGCCGTCTCTATCTCGAAGTTAAATAAAAACGAACGAAAAAAGCTTCATAAATATGCTGAAGGTCGAGACTGCGGCTTTTTGTTGCTCTTGGAATCGGCGGCCAGAATGATATCATAGTGTGCCCCCCTGCCAGATAACAAACATTTTGATTAGATAAGCGTCTGTGTGTTGTTGTGTTCGAAAGTCGTATAAAAATGGTACGCTGTGTGTGCTGCGGCGACGGTTTCGTCGGCATGTGGGCAATTATATTCTCGATTTCTTATGAATTTCTGTTCTATTTGCTTTAAATTAATTATCAAATAATTCCCCTCTCTCGCCATGACACCCTCCTTGCGTTATCTGACAGCAGAGACCTTGCCCGCCAACAGAACCGAACAGAACTGACGCGAACAGCAACAGAAACTTGTCAAAAAAATGTGTGTACAAGTTATAACAAAAGAAAATCTGTAGAAATTCTCATTGCCATTCCGAATCAGGGGAGATATGTATTTACATACACATGTCTGGATACGATTGTTGGTGGGCTGGCCCGACTCGGCCCGGCCTGTCCCGAAGACCAATCCCAATCCCAATTGACGCGTGAGGCCGTTTAACAGTCTGGCGGAGAAGGACTCGCCACATTTGCATAAATTAATGCACCGATTGTATTTCTTTTTGTATTTTCTCTATCATTTTACATAAATCTGCGATCTAATCGGTTGACCTCGACTGATAGAACATTGGTTTGCCACTTTTGTTTTTTGGCTTTTCTTGAAATTGATATTGAAGTGGCCTAGAGAACAATAGAGTTCTATAGGAATGGAATGGGGGGTTTTTTTATATTACAAAAATTGTTTATTCGGATTATTCAATCGGAAAATTAGTCTTCATTGATTTTTATACCCTTGCATACCCTTGTATTATAATTTTAGTCAGAAGTTTGCAACGCAGTGAAGGAGATATTCCGACCCTATACAGTATATACATATGTTCTTTATCAGCATCAACAGCCGAGTCGATCTAGCCATGTCCGTCTGTCCGATTATACGCAAACTAGTCCCTCAGTTTTAAAGCTATCTGAATGAAACTTTGCAGATAGTCTTCTATATGCTCTCATTCCTCTATAAGACGGAACGGGCCGGACGGATGACTATATCATATAGCTGCCATAGGAACGATCGGTAAATTTTCAGAAAAAATAATAACTTGGCCAATATTCAACAGATTTTTTTTATCACTTGAGACACGGTCATTTTATATTGTTCTAGAATTTCAGTTTAAATTTGATAAAAATTATACTATATCATATAGCTGCCATAGGAATGTTCGGGATATATTACGTATACGTAATGTTAAACCGAATTTTTATATGTATTAATGTTGTATACAATTCCTGTTAGTTTTACTTTCCATTTGATAATATTTTATTAATTTATAATGAATTGCAAGGGTATACAAACTTCGGCGTGCCGAAGTTAGCTTTTTTTCTTGTTTTATAGAGAAATAATAATAATAATAACAATAAATATATAATACTTGTTTTTACTGCACGAAATTGTATACCCAATTAAATCACAATTATTCAATTAAATTAAATTAATAAATATATGTTCTGATATGCATCAATAAATTTGATATATGTGCATTTTTAGATTATTATAGATATAGATATAGATAAAGTAAGCAAATTTCTCTGCCCTGTCTCAGTGTGCATATAATTTGTGAATCGCATCCGTGCAATCTAATTGTAATTTTTTGGCTTAATTTAGCCTTTAAGAGAACCTTGTTAGGGAACTTTTTTTATTTTGTTGTTTACTTATGTTTCTTTCATATCCAGCCACTCAGATTTCAATATTTTACATAGACAAAAGCATTGATAACATGTCATTGTCTGGTTAGTCCTCTCTGAATATAATATAACATTTTAAATAAATTATCCAAATAGATGTTATTGATTACCGATCATTACTTAACCTTTTCCAGATAAAAAAAAGTATTTCTTGTGGTCAAATATAAACGCTGAGGAACTCGATTGAAATATTTAATAACTCAACTCGTTTCGCATACTTTCGGCCCATATTTGGGTGTCTATTAAAAACTCGAATCTAGCAGAGACATGACAGATTGTGTTGCCCCAATAATGAGCTATAAATATGGTCATCTAAATATGTCTGGAAACGAGCACGAAAAGAATGCGAACCGGCTGCCCACACAAAGCCAGCAGCAGCACCAGCAGCTGCCGAGCGCTTTGCTTGAAACACCTTAAAAATAGGATAAAAGCCTATTTGAGTGTGATGTGGGCTGTTGTTGGATGGGTTGGATTGTGATTGGAGTGGACTGGCAGGGGGTGACGGAGGTGTTGCTCCATCGCTCCATCGCTTCACCGGCGACCCAAATATAGATTGCCTATCAATAATCAGCAAGGATACACAGAGCTCAGTTTTCAACAAGTTGAGTTTCAGCTTGGCTTTAGCCTCTTCCTTTTATGCAAAGTTATGCAAAGAGTGATGAGGGTGAGCGAGGCAGAGACGAGAGGAAGGAAAGGGGTGAAGGCTGCTCGGTAGGTTCACCTGCCTAATAATTACAAATGCCAGACGCTGGAAAAAAGCTTTCATTATGCCAGAGGAGCGACAGCAACTACAACAGCGCGCAGCACACGCTCATAAAATATTCAAGTGCATTTGCACTTCACTCCTAAGGGTTCTATATGCAAGAAAAATACATTAGGGAAAATCCTAGAAGACGCAAGATGTAGCAGCTTGAAGTACTCTTTGTAGACCGATTTCTCTGAGAGAAAATAAGTAAAGAAATCATGAGTTTTTATTTATATTAATACCTCTCTTCTTTTAATTCCTGTGTTCGTTAACCCTCTGTGCTATATAGATTTCAAATATTTCAAGATCTGTTTGCCTCGAAAGAAATTCTCATCTCTAGCTAGTTTTAAATTTCTTTAAAGTTTAAACGATTTCTGCTTAGAAATAAAAATGCAATTAATTTTTTATTAACTACATCTTAGAATACTGAATGGTTGTACGAGCAATGGAACTCAAAATAGAATCGATGATGTTCTTTAAAGTTTTCTTAGACAACTAAGATATTAACAACATTTATACGGAAATGTAACAAATAGTTAAGATTTCTATTATATGACATGCCTGTTTTATTTTTTTTTTATTTCAAAATGACTGCAGCTGTGCAGATACTCCAGAAAAGAGTATGGGAAATGTAACGACACAGAAAGAAAAAGCTCATAACATCCCAAGCTCAGTTTTCACTTGGCTAACGGTTCAATGAACCGTTACGTCTAGCTTAGCCAGCAATAAGGACGCCTGCACCACCCCACTACGCCGCCCACATCGCCCACTTGAAGCTTGTTTTCCCAGCTAAGTGATGTTTGACTGCTGTTTCCCTTTGTTGCCACACAATGCAAATGGCGGACGGACGCATTTTAGTCATCCTCCATCCTTTGGCCCTATGCACTCCTATTCGTAATAGCCAAGGTGGCCGCACCTCAAGCCAGCTTAAAGGTCAACCTGTGACCTTCTATCCACCTATCTATCTATTTACCCAACTTACTATCTCGCTAACTGACACTCTATGTGCCACAGTTTTACCTGCCCAACTATAAAGCTGTTTTTTTTTATTAATTTAAACTATGTTAGTATTAATAAAACTAGAATTAATATAGAATATGGCATATTTATACGGAATTAAATAATACCAATAAATATCAATTGAAAAGTAAAAAGCATTATATGTAGGTACAGAATACAAATCGTTGTTTTTTTTTTTAATTAGGCCATAAATTTGTTTGTTTGTTTTTAATTTCTTAAAACAAATTGAATTCTTCTTAGTAAACTTCTTAAATATTAATTAATATTTTACAAATGTAGACAATGACACAATTTATTTTGTATTTTTGTACCTTTCTTAGTAAACAATTATCCAAATGAAATGTTAATGTTTTGAGTTATGGAAGTAACACTGTAGCTCGGATCGCTCGCTCTACCTGCGACTTTGTTTGTGTTTGCATGCAATTATAGCATTTCCCATCGATTAAACGCATGTTTCCACCGCTCGCTCCTGTCCCCCGTTGCCGCCTTCTAGTTTTGCCTTTGACTTCTATTTTTAAACAAATTCGCACAGAGCAACTAAAACAGAAGCATCAACACACACCCAAACACGCTGGCTGGCGGCCGCCACACGAGAAACTAAAACAAATTGTCTTCTGCATTGCATGTACTGCAGTATTAACCAGATATAGAAATTGAAATAGGTCTATATTTGTTTTATGCAAATGTGTAGCAAACAAAACAGACAATGTTTATGTCATTATGGTGCGCCAACTGTAAATAGTAATCTGAGCAAGGCGGTCGAAAATGGAATGAAAATATATACTATATATAGACGCGCATGGAGGAAAACATTGTGGTGGGCGTACGCATGTATTGAGGGGTCTTAAATATTGCGGGAGAAGTTTTTATGAGGCAGCTAGAATTTTGTTTAAATTAATGGAGGAGCCATTACGGGAAATGTTTGGAATTTCTATTAAAATGTATGAAGTTTATTCCTGAGAATTTAATTGAGTATGTGCTTTGTGATGTCTTCTAAACGCTTATTGAGATTAATGGTGTTATTAAAAATATAGAGGATACAAAACATATTTCTTAATAAAATATTACGATCTTGAAGCTAATATCCGTTCTTCCTTGCCAAATTAAAATCTTTGCCTTTTATTGTATAGTAATATAAAATGTATCTTCTTTATTTTCAGATGATGTAGACCGCTTAAAGCCACAGAAGCGTGGATTTCTTCAATCTTTGCTCTGCTGCTGGCGACGAAACCGAACGAAAACCAACCAGAATGGCACACAAATCGATGGTTCAACAACACCGCCACCGTTACCGGACCAACAAAGGTACCTACTACCTCAGGTTAGGCTCACCGATATGCACAGAAAGTGCATGGTTATCGATTTGGATGAGACCCTAGTGCACAGCAGTTTTAAGGTAAGTTGCCCAACGATTTAATCCATATAACATGTCTAATAATTTTTATTCTGTAGCCCATACCGAATGCAGATTTCATAGTACCAGTGGAGATCGACGGAACCGTACACCAGGTGTATGTTCTGAAGCGACCCCATGTGGACGAGTTTCTGCAAAAGATGGGTGAACTGTACGAGTGCGTTTTGTTCACAGCATCACTAGCCAAATACGCAGATCCTGTAGCCGATCTGTTAGACAAGTAAGTGTTAAATAGTTGAAAAGATAATTAGATAAATAAATAAGAAGAAGGCTTCTGCTTTTGCCAAAAAGGCAAAAGTTAACATAACAGGCAGGAAGAGCCATCACTGACCCCCATAATTTGGGTATAGACTTGATCAGCCTCACCAGGCAAATGTCCTTTCGTTTGATTACCTAGATCTCACAGACTATAAGGGCTAAAGCTTGCGAATTCAGTAAAATTAACACTATTAACAATGTATTTTGATCATTTTATTTCAGATGGAACGTGTTTCGTGCAAGACTGTTTAGGGAATCATGCGTTTATTACAGGGGTAATTACATTAAGGATCTGAATCGTCTGGGTCGTGATCTGCAAAAGATTGTCATTGTGGACAATTCACCGGCCAGTTATATCTTTCATCCAGACAATGCAGTTAGTATTATTGTTATTTTTACGAAATGTAGATTGCCGATTTATTATTTCCTTTCGTACACTAAAGGTTCCTGTCAAATCCTGGTTCGACGACGTTACTGACTGCGAATTGCGCGAACTGATACCGTTGTTTGAGAAGCTCAGCAAAGTAGATTCCGTCTACTCGGTGCTTTGCAATTCGAACCAGCCGCTGAACAATCATCAGACCAATCAGCACCCACAGGAGCTGCAGCAGGCCCCGAACCAGCAGCAGCAGCAGCAGCAGCAACAGACCATCTCTGCCACGACAGTTATTACCCAGGCAACCACGCTGTCTGCCCCGACCATGTTGAACCAGCAGCAGCAGCAGCTGCCCAGTCCGCCCAGCCCACAAAGCGAGCTGCTGCAAAAGACGTAACATCAGTGGGAACTAATGTTTATAAATATATGATAAATGTGTATACATATTACAAGACCAAGCAAGCCGACTAAGCAAGCAAACAAACCTAACCCTAAACCCAAACCCCCATGCTCTTCACACTCATTAACCCGAGTTGAAACGAACTACCAATTGCTATGTACTACATATAATCCCCCGCTCGACACCCCACATAGGCTAAGCATAAGTTTTATATTATGATATACATAATTTTTACGAAACCCTATTTACACGGCACATCAATTTGTTATTTATTCTTTGTTTTTTGCTCTACCAATTATAATTATTATTTTTTTATTATGTGTGTTTTTATAAACAACTGCTAAATGCTTAATGCGGTGTACCCCCATCTAGGGGGTATATACATATGTAATAAACCCATATACATAAGTCTCCTATGTATACCCAATAATCATACATAATTGTGTAAGCGTGTATTTAATGAAACAAAAAATAAGAAACAACTGAGCAAGCAAAAGATTTAATTGCATAAAAACAAAAAATGATAACTATATACATATGAGCAGAGAGATAAAATCAAATTCAAAATATAGCTATATTTATATATATATTTTTTATTAAAAACGGCAAAAAATTGAAAGAAAGCAAACAGAAAACCTAAAACAAAAAATATATATAATATGTGTACTAAAAGAAATTTATATATACACAATACATGGATATACATATATATATATATTTAAGGCATGTGTCTACACATGTTCATATATATAGGCACCTAAGGCACATGTATAATATTTCGTATATTTATTAATGAATTAAGTTTACGCGCGGGTTGTGCCCACTCACCTACTCGCGCTTGATCGCTGCTGGCACTGTCAAAGTTGGGTTTACCGCGGTAATATATGGCTATTTCGTCCAAAGACCTTATAATAACAAAATGCATAACGGCGATTCATTTGAATTGCCATACGCAAGCTATTTTTTCGGCAAGCGGACTGGCTTTAGAGCGCGCTCTGGCTTTTGAAGAAAATTTCAAGAGATCCTCGAAGTAGCACCAAAAATTGTTACTCTTCTTGTTTTTGTAAGATCTTTGCTTCGCGCGTTTTACATACACACATTCTGGTTTCCTGAAAATGTCTGTCAAGCACGAGTTAGGTTGGGTCCACGCGGTGTAAGCTAGTTTTATTTGCAAGCCAATGTGTAAAGCATCTAAGATTTAAGAAAACAAAAGTCTGCGGCGCGTCCGTAGTGTAGTTTATATAAAGCCGCGCTTCCGCTGGCACAAAGTCACGAATTTTCTATTAAATCCAATCTGGTATTAAGATATTCTATTCTGTGTGTCACCGAAAATTCGTGCCTTTGTGCCGTCGCTCAAGCGCAGCAGTTGCAACCTTTTACTCTAGGCTTAAATGGAAAATTATACATCTATATATATATACATATATTTTAACCAATTTATGTTAATTTCCCTTCCCCCTTTCTTATCAAGTGCGCTTATGAAACGCATTGCAATATATATAAACGCCTATGTTTTTACCTATTTTAATCCATCTTCAAACTTGTACTTCCCCTTTTTCGGCAGCGTTCTGTATTCTGTGAAATGTGAATGAAACCAAACACCTTAAGCTTCTTTAAACTCCGACCAAATATCAATCATATATATTTATATATATAAAGTATATATATTGAGAGCTCAAGCTGGCCACGCCGAAATCCCACCTGATGATTATATATTATATATACACAGACAAAAGACGCTATATTGCTATCCGAGAACACACACAGAGACCAGTCCAGAACGGATCTTTTTCAATCTTTTACTATTTACTATATACTATATATGTATGTGTAATGTCTTGTATTTTCTCAACTAACTTTTACACCACAAAAATTCTTTGTTTAGTGCCTAAGCTTTTGTGTTTCTTTTATCTATTTTGCCCACCCTTAAAACTTGGAAGAAAACAATTGGCACGTTGCAAACGAGCGCGATATTCTCATTTTTTGCAAATCGAGCAAGTAAATTAATACATAAAGCTAAAATAATAATATTATATGTATTGTATATCATTTACACCTGCTGCTAAAGTCTAAGCTAACAAAAACTAAAGATTGCCGCTAAAATCACGGAATGAAAATGTTGAAAGCAAAGTAAATGCATATACATATATTTAACGGTTTTACTTTTAATAAGAGGAGAACAAGCATTCAACTTAATTTATCATTAAAGGGAAGCAAATTCTATTTTTAAAGAGAAAGCCTATAAGTGTAATGCATCAATAAAAAAGAAAAGAAAAAACAAGGATTAAAAACCACAAAAAATGAAATTTAAAATCTACAATAATTATTATGTCATCAAACATCAATAAAAAAAAAACAAAAATTAAAGCCCACTTTGGATCGAGTCTTATTTATATTTTTCATTATTTACATATCAAATCTCGTAGAATTGGTTTAACCCCTGTACAGAGTCGGTTTCTCCATCGCTCCCACCTCTCGCAGAGGGCAACTAAAATAAATCTCACTCATTCGCTTGGTTGTGAAGAAGAAAATAGGGCAGAGCCAGTGGATCCCTCTGTGAGCTCTGATTTATATTGACTAGATTGAAACTCACTATCCATCGGCGTTTTTAATACGGAATAAAGTGTTCTATTTATTATTCAAATTTGTTGTTTTAACGCACATTGTTACACATACATACAGACAGACACCCTCTTGTCGAGCTCACAATTTCCATCGTTTTTCTACACACTATTTAATACATTCATTATTATATATCTTTAGTTAAATATATATATATATATTTGTCTTGAACTTAGCCGCTAAACTAAAGATGTAGGCAATGGGGTTGATTTTTGCTTGGTTTTCATCGTCGTTAAATAGGCCAAAAAACACTTAATTAATTAATTATTATATATTGTATTGAACATGCTCACTTGTTTAGATCTCGTTCTCTTGTTCTGGTTAGTCTTTTGAAAGCTTTTTTGCGCGCGAAAGGAATATACAAAATGGATTTGAAACAACTATATATAACTTTCTTAGCAAATCTCGTTAGCCTCGCCTCGGTATCAAGTTTGTATAATCTCAAATACAAAATACATCGAAAAAGTGGTGTTTAGTGTGGGATTTATCAATATTTCGTTATATATCAGTAGTTGAAAGTGTGGTTGCTTAGCGATTCTTCGATATTTAGATTGGTTTTGTAGACTTCGTTTGAATTTAAATATTAAATGCATTTAAGTAACGTTTTTTCAATTACAAACATTTCTTCGTTTTTCCTTGCTCTTGCTCAGGCTGCTGAAAATTCCTTTACATTATAAATATACCATTTCATAGCTATATGTATGTATATGTAAATACGCAATTTATTTATCGAGTTTGCTTTGTGGCTGTAGTTGCACTTTAACATTTCCTTACTTAAATGATTTCTGACTAGACTAGTGCATTAATTGAAATTGGGTCGCATTAAGCAATAACCGTATTATAATAAGATGACTAACGCCATATGATTTTTGTCCACTTGATATTTTCGTGTTGTATAGCATTTTAGATCTGTACGCACAAATACGCACTTGGTTAACCCGTGTATACTCGTCACATAGAAGCGCATTATATTTGTAGATTTTAACCCTCTCAACTTAATGTTAGCAGATTCAAATATATGGGCGTTATGCATCTTGTTAATAAAAGGTATTTGGTTTAAGTATTGCTGGTGCTTGGGATCAATTGGTTAATTTGTTTGCCTTTAAGGAGAGCTTTTCTCATGTGTTCTTGTCCCTGATGTCGATCCTAGAGATGGCAGAGTAGTCAGCGTCTAGAAGTACGTACGTGAAGGCTAAGAATTTCTTAGTCTTCACTAATACTTGATATTTTCTTACTCTAATATTTAATGCCCACCGCCTAGGATTAACTTCGACTTCTTCGTGTGCGCTTTACAATTTGTTAATATTATTTCAGAGGGTGACTAATATGAATATATATTGCACGCTTACAACGAGCTCTCCCCTCGTCTTAATTATTTCGGTTGCTTTAGTAAATTTGATCGGTGTTCATTTGCTTATGTGTTTTGCATTTATGTATATGCTTATGTTTTTTGGTATACAAATACTTTCGAAAGGGACAAAAAGGGTTCCGGGCTAAAGGATTTGTGTGTACTTTCGGCTTATGATCGAATTGATCGAGTTAAATGTAAGAAATACGCAGAAATGTACAGAGTAATTACAAGTAATACATGCATAGTAAGTATGTACGTATGTATGTGACGGGCAGCCGTCGCTACTGCGACTGCCCAACTATCCGTCCCATATCCGATATCGGTCAGCAATGACGCTTCTGTCTTGGTTGTGGGGGGATAAACCCCCTTTTGCGAATATGTAACTCATTAGCAGCAGATCAGCGGGGAAATAAACGGAAAAGGGGCTTGGGAAGAAGCTAAAGCGGCTGTCCTTGTTGTTAAACATGCGCGATGGGCATCTGAAGCGTCTTCGCATCCCGATAAGACTTATCCTACACATACTGATGGTCGCCACCACCCATTCCGTCTGGGCAGTCCACACTTAGCAACGGCTCCTTCTCGATTGTCTGATGCGTCTGGGCATCGTAGTCGTAGTAGTTCATCCAGTCCACCCGACGCGGATGGACCAATCCGAAGCAGCTGCACTCGAGAAAGTCAACCAGGTTCTGGAAGGGACCGCGCGTGAACGGGCTGTGGCCGCCCTTGGCCTGAAAGTGGCGATATCGTCCGCGATTCATGCGCTCGTTGGTGGTCATGCCCAGGCAAATCACTTGATAGGTCTGACAGATGGTCAGCAGGATCACCCAGGACATGTGCAGCAGGGCGTTGCCCATCACCCAACCCACCCATGCGTCACAGTTGCCAATGGCCCGCATGGCACCCAGGAAATCTGCAAGCAATTTATGATTAAATGGAATTTTACTGTAGCAATTCTCAAGATAAACTCACCATCGAATCCCACATTGCACTGATTTACATAGTACTTGGAGCCGCCGTAGAGCATCCAGGCGCACATGATCAAAAGCATCCAGAGAAAGCCCATGAAGTAGCTGTGATTCTTCAGCCCGATACAGTTGCCCACCCAGGGGCAGTGATGGTCGAACCTCGCCACACAGCGATCGCACACGGAACAGTGCTTGGAGCGAATGGGTCGGCGCACCAGGCAGCCAGAGCAGAAGGAGGCGGGCTCAAAACCAATACCACCTCGTTCCGACAGCTCAATGATGGTCTAAAGAATAAACAGAAATCATATGAGTACCTTGGAATTGTGTGAACTTTAGAGATGCTAACCTTAAAGCGCTGTTCCCTGGTGGGTCGGATAATGCCCGGATCTCCCTTCCACGACTTGAGAAAGCACACCCACAGGGCTAGCGAGGAGATCAGGAAGAGAGCGGTGGCCGTAAACGAAACTGCATCACTGATGTACATCAGCCAGGTGACATAGAACCAGGCCTTGGTGGCCAGGTAAACACTCAGCGGCAGAAGGGCCATCAAGTGCTCATCAAAGAGAGTTTTGCCAATTGAATGGAAGATGGCGTACAGGACGCCAAGCAGGAAAAATTTGATGATGTACAGTGTGTTCACGGTGAAAATTATTCCCGCCAAATAGAAGGCGGTAAAGGGGCAGGCCACCATCGACCACCATCTTAGGCGTTTATCGTGGCGCAACTTGGATACCAGCGAACGCCGTTGTAGAGAGGTCAGCGCCGCCTCCTTTACTCGTTCCATGACCTTGGCTCCTATCCAAATGGCTCCCGTTTGGGACTCCAGCATGGAAAGAGGCGTTTCGCTTCGCAGATTGGGCACATCCAGCGAAGCCTTCGACTTGAGCACCAGTGTGGAAATGGCCGTGGCATTTCTAGCCAAGATCGCCCAATGCAGGGCCGTGTTTCCATGCGTGTAGTCAACCATAGCGGGATTGGCTCCGAGGGTTAGCAGCAAGCGCACAGGATCCAGAGCACAAACCTGCAAAGGTTAAAGATGTAGAAGTTTAGTAAAGGTTATACGAGGATTCCCTAAAACTTATATTTGCAGGGTTTCTTATAAGTTGTAACCCACCTTCCATGCCGCCCACATAAGAGCCGTCATTCCGCCGCGATCCTGCAGATCCGGATCCACGCCCTTCGCTATAAAGTAGGCCACCAGGGCGGTGTGCGCAAACTGAGCGGCGATGTGTATGCAGGAGCAGCCCTCGGCGTCCCTGATTCTCGGATCGGCTCCAGCAGCCATCAGCAGAACGACAGCGCCAAGATGCCCCTGTCGGGTGGCCCAGTGCAGTGGAGTAGCGTTCAGCTCACCACCAACGGCGTCGACGGTTGCGCCCTTCTCCAGGAAGTACCGGATGATGTCCCGTCGATTATTAATGGCCGCCCAGTGGAGGAGCGTGACCGTCTCGCTGTCTGGTTGATTGACATCCCACCCGGACTCGACCAGCTCGCGTACACGGGCAATGGCGCCATACTGGGTGGCCTTAACTATGTCGAAGCCACTATAATCGGGCTCTACGGGCGCTGTGGGGGGCTGTTGGGCGATCAGCGCTGACTGCCGCTCGTTATCCGGCTGCTGACTAGCTCCTGGGACACAGGAGCCCGTAGTGGCCGCTTGACAGGCGCTCTGGTACATTGCGCTGGCTTTTGGTAACGCTCTTCCGAATGTGATTCACTGCGGCGCTGCGCTCGTAACATCAACCATCCATCCCCCTCCTTCCAGCGAAAGATTGAGAGGGGTGGGGTGAGCGGAGAGAGAGAAGAGGTGAGTGGAGAGCGGAGAACGGTGAGCGGGAGAGACACCCCCACCAGGCACTGGTCAGGCGATTCAAAGGTTTATCATTTTCCCACTCCCCCTCCGGCTGCGACTCTGCTGGCTTCTTCTTTTTTCCTGTTCCACTTTTATTCGGCAGGATCGAGTGTGGTGTATATGCGCGGATGTCGCGGTTATCAGTTTAATGCGTTTTACCTGCGAATTTTGGAGGACACTAAAAGCAATTTTTTTGGTGGTACGAGCTGAGCGAGCTGCCAACTCGGTTCAAGTGTGCTAGTGATTTTATGTTGAGCGAGCAGCAGCTGGTCGTTGGGTATTTTCCAACACTAGTTTTTATCGGAAATCTCTGTGCCATTCTGGCCACTATTGATAGCTTAATACTGTCAAATATTTGCTTGAAATAAAAAATTCCAGGATTAATATATGGGAGGAATAAAACGGTTGGTTTCAGGACCGGTAAAACAAAATATCGAAATATATCGATAACGATATTATCGATGCTGCCAATCGATGTTCCCTGCCAGCACTATTTCGCGCCTTATTTTTTAGCATTTCCACATTTAATTTTTTATTTACTGTTACAATTAAAAGTAGCCTCTAACAATGGACTCCAAGCGCAAGTTCAATGGCGGCTCCAATGGCCAGGCAAAGAAATTCAGGTGGGCATAGGGTAAAGCTTACAGAACCCGCAAATTAAGCTTTTGCTTTGCAGGAACCCCGATGAAGACGAGGAAATGGACTTCGAGGCAGAGTTGGCCGCCTTTGAAAACTCGGAGGAGCTGGACCAGACCTTGCTGCTGGGCGACGGACCCGAGAACCAGCAGACGAGCGAACGTTGGTCCCGCCCGGCGCCGCCTAAACTGGATCCAGCCCGGGACAACTTGCAATTTCAACAGCTCGATGTGGAGAACTATTTGGGGCAGCCGCTGCCAGGGATGCCAGGAGCGCAGCTGGGACCCGTACCCGTGGTTCGAATGTTTGGCGTCACCATGGACGGTAACTCGGTGTGCTGTCATGTCCATGGCTTCTGCCCGTACTTCTACATAGAGGCGCCTAAGCAATTCGAAGAGCGCCACTGCGAAAAATTTCAAAAGGCGCTGGACCAGAAGGTTATTGCCGATATACGCAACAACAAAGATAATGTCCAGGAAGCTGTCCTCATGGTGGAGCTAGTGGAGAAGCTGAATATCCATGGATATAATGGTGACAAGAAGCAAAAGTACATAAAAATCTCAGTGACGCTGCCACGCTTCGTGGCCGCCGCATCGCGTCTGCTCAAGAAAGAGGTGATAATGGCAGAGATCGACTTTCAGGACTGTCGTGCCTTCGAGAACAACATCGATTTTGACATCCGCTTCATGGTGGACACGGGTGTGGTGGGCTGTAACTGGATAGAACTTCCCATGGGACACTGGCGGCTGAGGAGTGGCCAAAGCAAGCCGTTGCCCGAGTCCCGCTGCCAAATCGAGGTGGATGTGGCGTTTGACCGGTTCATCTCCCACGAGCCCGAGGGCGAGTGGTCCAAGGTTGCGCCCTTCCGCATCCTCTCCTTCGATATCGAGTGCGCCGGTCGCAAGGGCATATTTCCAGAGGCCAAAATGGATCCGGTCATTCAGATTGCCAACATGGTGATCCGGCAGGGCGAGCGTGAACCCTTTATCAGGAACGTGTTCACTCTTAACGAGTGTGCGCCCATCATTGGCAGCCAGGTGCTGTGTCACGACAAGGAGACCCAGTTGCTGGACAAGTGGTCGGCCTTCGTGCGGGAGGTGGATCCGGACATTCTGACGGGCTACAATATCAACAACTTTGACATTCCCTATCTGATCAATCGGGCGGCGCACCTGAAGGTCAAGAACTTCGAGTATCTGGGCAGAATCAAGAACATTCGGTCGGTGATCAAGGAGCAGGTGCTGCAATCCAAGCAGATGGGTCGCCGTGAGAACCAGTACGTGAACTTTGAAGGCCGTGTTCCCTTCGATCTTCTCTTTGTCCTGCTGCGCGACTACAAACTCCGCTCATACACCCTCAACGCTGTGAGCTACCACTTCCTGCAGGAGCAGAAGGAGGATGTGCACCACAGCATAATTACGGATCTGCAGAACGGAGACGAGCAGACGCGCCGCCGGTTGGCCATGTATTGCCTGAAGGATGCATACCTGCCGCTGAGGCTACTCGAGAAGCTGATGGCCATTGTGAACTACATGGAAATGGCCAGGGTGACGGGTGTGCCGCTGGAGTCGCTGCTCACCCGAGGCCAGCAGATCAAGGTTCTGAGTCAGTTGCTGCGCAAGGCCAAGACCAAAGGCTTCATTATGCCCTCGTACACCTCGCAGGGATCGGACGAGCAGTACGAAGGAGCCACTGTAATTGAACCGAAGAGGGGCTACTATGCGGATCCCATTTCCACGCTGGATTTCGCTTCTCTGTACCCGAGTATTATGATGGCCCACAATCTGTGCTATACTACATTGGTCCTGGGCGGAACCCGGGAGAAGCTTAGGCAGCAGGAGGACCTGCAGGACGATCAGGTGGAGTGTACGCCGGCCAACAATTACTTTGTAAAATCCGAAGTGCGCCGAGGACTCCTGCCGGAGATCCTAGAGTCCCTTTTGGCCGCCAGAAAGCGCGCCAAGAACGACCTTAAGGTGGAAACGGATCCCTTCAAAAGGAAAGTACTAGACGGCAGGCAGTTGGCTTTGAAGATCTCTGCCAATTCCGTATACGGCTTCACCGGGGCCCAAGTGGGCAAATTGCCCTGCCTGGAGATATCCGGCAGCGTCACTGCCTATGGACGCACCATGATTGAAATGACCAAAAACGAGGTGGAGACGCACTACACACAGGCCAATGGCTACGAGAACAACGCGGTGGTCATCTACGGCGACACGGACTCTGTGATGGTTAACTTTGGAGTTAAGACCCTGGAGCGCAGCATGGAGCTAGGCAGGGAAGCAGCGGAACTGGTCAGCTCAAAGTTCGTGCACCCCATCAAGCTGGAGTTCGAGAAGGTTTATTATCCATACCTTCTGATCAACAAGAAACGCTACGCCGGCTTGTACTTCACCCGGCCGGATACCTACGACAAAATGGACTGCAAGGGCATCGAGACAGTGAGGCGAGACAACTCGCCCTTGGTGGCCAACCTGATGAACTCCTGCCTGCAGAAACTGCTCATCGAAAGAGATCCCGATGGCGCCGTGGCCTATGCCAAGCAGGTGATAGCAGATCTCCTCTGCAACCGTATTGACATCTCTCATCTAGTGATCACCAAGGAGCTGGCCAAGACAGACTATGCTGCGAAGCAAGCGCACGTGGAACTGGCCGCCAAGATGAAGAAACGGGATCCCGGTACGGCGCCCAAGCTCGGTGATCGCGTTCCCTATGTAATCTGTGCAGCAGCCAAAAATACGCCGGCCTATGCCAAGGCGGAGGATCCACTCTACGTGCTGGAAAACAGCGTGCCCATAGATGCCACCTACTATCTGGAGCAGCAGCTGGCCAAGCCGCTGTTGAGGATCTTTGAACCCATTTTGGGAGAGAAAGCAGAGTCTATATTGCTCAAGGGAGAACACACACGGACTCGCACTGTGGTGACCTCTAAGGTGGGCGGACTGGCCGGGTTTATGACCAAGAAAACCTCCTGTCTGGGCTGCAAGTCCCTGATGCCCAAAGGCTACGAGCAGGCCTGCCTCTGTCCGCACTGCGAGCCTCGGATGAGCGAGCTCTACCAGAAGGAGGTGGGCGCAAAGCGCGAGCTAGAAGAGCACTTCTCTCGGCTCTGGACCGAATGTCAGCGCTGCCAGGAGTCCCTGCACGAGGAGGTCATTTGCTCCAATCGCGATTGCCCCATTTTTTACATGCGGCAGAAGGTGCGCATGGATCTGGACGCGCAGGAGAAGCGAGTGCAGCGATTTGGCCTGGCCGAGTGGTGATTAAATGCATGGATTTACTGAATTGTTTAATCCTATAATTTAATAATTATATTACTAGAAGTTATTACAAAGTTTTCTTTTTCGGCTTGTGGATGTTTTTTTTTTGTTTTTTGCGCAAAATGCAATTTGAAAAAAGCTGTAGACGATGTTTCCTAGTTTCTGGCGACGCTTTGGACACACACTCATTTTTACACAGGGGATGGGGACTGTGGTGGGGCTGGGGAACTGGCTAAGGACTTATTTGCGACTCTGCAGGGTGTTGGACAGCCAGTCCATGGCCTGGTCAAGTCCCTCGCCCTTGGTGGCCGATGTTTTGAATATCTGAAATGTGCGATTTTTAAGGTTTTCCAGCCCTAACGCATGATGCACCTCTGCAACGGTCATGCAGCCGTCCATGTCCTGCTTGTTGGCCAGCACAACAAGTATCGCCCCAGCCAGTTCCTCCTCGCGCAGCATGTATAGCAGCTCGTCCTTGGAAATGCCGATACGGTCTCTATCCGCAGAGTCCACCACGTATATGATGGCGTCTGTGTTGCTATAGTAGCAACGCCAGTAGGGTCTGTAAAGTTGGTATATTTTAGAAAATTAAAGAATAAAAATCGCCCCGCAACTTCCAGGAACTAAAAAATCTAGCAGATGGCCGGAGATAACAGGAAGTCGATTACGTTTCCGATTCCCCTATCTCGCGCCACCACTCACCTAATACTTGTCTGTCCGCCCAGGTCCCACACCTGAAACTTGAGGTTCTTGTATGTAACCTGCTCCACGTTGAAGCCAATGGTGGGTATCGTGGTGACCACCTCGCCCACCTGCAGTCTATAAAGGATTGTGGTCTTGCCGGCACCGTCCAGGCCCAGGATCAAGATGCGCATCTCCCGGGAGCCGAGCAATCCGCGAAAGTAGCTGAGCACCCCACCTGCACCAAAAACAACGAGAGGGGAACGTACGATTTTTATGACCAGACCATCGTCACCGGCGGGTGTCGTCGGACCCCGGGCCTCGCCGTTTTCCGATTCCACGGCTTCGCTTACCCATGATTCCGGCTGAACGTTGTCTAGTGCTGGTGCTGCCTCTAAATGCCTGAGATTAACCTAATTAATTGTATTTGCGGCTACAATTAATACAAAAACGAAACAATCTTGTTTTCACTTTTTTTGTACAGGGAATGGTTTCGGAGTTGCCATTCACAGGCCGCGTGAACATGACGTGTCAGAGCGTACGTTCAGCACTCAAATTTTTGACTGCTTAACAAATATTAAATAACTTAATGAAAATACTTGAAAAATTGATATTTGTACAAAGGATGTGCCTAATTTTGTTAAATTTAAAAAAATATTTCTTGTGACCTGAGCTGAACTTGCCCATTTGTATTGCCGGTAGCCAGGGTTGTCAACCTCGTATAAAAACTACATCGATGTATCACCGATACTATCGATAGTAACAGAAATTTTTTTGCATCTCTAACGTCCGCCATTAGAGTTTTTTGTCGCGTCGCCGGAAAATTGGAAAAAACCTCTTCAAACAGTGCTAATAGGTAAAACTTTTGCACAAAAATAAATACATTCGGTGGTTTACAGCTTTCGGAATACGTGGAATGTAAAATCTGACTTCTGGGCGTCGTTTTAGTGTTTATTTCGGTGATTGCACAGACTGCGCAAAAAAGTGTGCCGTAAACGCATAAAACGATTACATATCGTGGCTGCAGATTCTATAATGTTGATAAATAGCAAGAGCTGACATCGTTTTTGTTTACAGACAAAGCTGGCCCAGTTGGTAGCTGATTAACGTACGCAGCAGCCCTTGGATAAGTAGCAACAATGGCCTCGCCCTCCCCGGCGAACAGTCCCATGCCGCCGCCACAGGCGCCCAGTCCGATGGCCCCGCCATCCCAGAGTCCCGCCCCCTCGCCGCACAGCCCGTATCCGCAGCACCAGCAGGCCGGACCGCCGCAAGGACCACCGCCCGGCGCTCCGCCACACATGCAGGGGCCCCCGCCACCCGGCCATCCCGGAGCCTACGGCCATCCGATGCAACATGGGCCACCGGGACAGGGCCCACCGCCTGGCCACCATATGCCGCCGCATCACCAGGGTTTGAGTATGTGTTTAACACCGCCTATGCGGCCCCCTCATCCTCACATAATCATCCGTAGTTTTCTCAAAAGGTCCGCACATGGGAATGCAGATGCCGCCGACGGGACCGCCGAATATGTCATCAATTGGTTACCAAACGCACGGAATGCCTCCAAACGTAAGTAAACAGGAGATGTGGGGTACTATCTTTGGGATTTAAGTCGATCTTAAGAACTATGTAAGATGGATTTTCGTATCTGACATGTTGGGACTATAAACCGAAACCATTATATGTACATTATGTGTACATTGCTATTCCGGCCGCATACATCGTATTTGCACGTATGGACTATGCCCAAATTGTACCCAGTAACAATTGCCTAGCAATAGTTCCTTGTGCATTTTAAATTTGATCCCCTTGTCGGTGATGCACATTTAATTATCCATGATTTATGTGGCTTGTGGCTTACAAAGTAGATTTATTAAGTGTGTTTCCAAAGTCTCAATTAAGAACAGCTGTGTTTCTTTGCTTTCCCGCCACATTTTTATCTGCCGGCAATAAAAGCTGGAAGATCTTGAAAAGCTCTTTATTGGAAAGCTCTTCATTATTGCCAAATGACAGTGCAGCTGGGTTCAAGCTTTTAATTTAGATCTCTTTTTTCGCAAACAGTTTTTAGTGTGTGTCTCATGCTTAATTTACTTGGGCACTGGCTTGCCCCCCACCGAATCCTCCCGAGCGGCTTTACGTAACAGCTCCTCGATCTCTTTGCGCAACTTCTCTGTTCCGGCACAGATCAGATTTGGCTTCATTATGTCAAAGGGCCCGCCGAAGGGAGCGGTGACCACGCCGCCCGCCTCCCTAACGAGCAGGGAACCGGCAGCACAGTCCCAGGGATACATGTCCTCGATGTAGAAGGCATCCAAATTGCCAGCGGCCACCATGCACAGTTCATCGACCACACAGGAATAGGCCAGGAGTCTGTGGATTAAAAAGAATGTCCTTAAAAACTCTGAGCTTTGCATTTAAATGATTTCATCACAGAAAACTAATATCTAGTTTGATAAGAAATGGCTAGAAGTTAAGAAATTATGTTCTGCAGATCGAACTGAACGATTTACTCTGGCTATTGATCTTTATTTTTTATGTGTAGCAAGAGCTTTGGCTGATGAATTGCTTTGTATTCAACAATTGCCTTTATTAACGAGTTTAATTGGAATTCATGACTGTAAAGCATTTCAATTGTGTTTTCAGCTTAATTAAATCGAAAATGTTACTAGTGAAGTGTATCTTATAATAACTCACCGTCTGGCGTTCAATCCCACATGATAAATCCGTTTGATGTGCTCGTTAGCCACCGAATGGACGTGCAGAAGGGACACTTCGTAGGCCACATTGGCATTCTTTATGTTGTCACAGTTGCTAACATGAATAGCCTTGCCATTGCAAAAGGCGCCCTGTCCCAACTTGGTAGTGAATAGCTTCTTCTGGACGGGATTATTGATTACACCCAGCACAATCTGTTTGTTGATCGATAGGCCAATCGAAACGCAAACGTGGGGGATCTGCTTGATGAAGTTCGAGGTCCCATCAATGGGATCTATGATCCAGGTGGGCGCATCTGTCAGCTCACCGGACACATTGTTGTTCTTGGCCGTTGCCTCCTCTCCAATGAACTTGTGCTCTGGATACGTAGCCAGTATCTTCTCCATGAGAAAATCCTCGATTTTGTTGTCGTAGTCGGTGACCACGTCATAGAAGTCTCCCTTGATGGACACGTTTTTACTGGCCATTTCGTAGCCCTCCAAGAGGATCTCGCCCGCCTGGACGGCCAAGGGGTAAATGAAGCTGTACAGCTCCTCGATCAGTGCTTGTGACATGTTGATTATTGTCTATATGCTTCCAGGCTCCCAACGATGCGTTGCTGCTCAGCTCGCAGTGCCAACTAATCAGAGAGATAGCGCCTGCCCAGCTGGAAGTGTCTCTCGTGCTCTGGTGGAGCTTTGTTTCGGTCTGGTTAGGTTACATTCGTTCTCTGATTGTTTTGCCTGCTTCTTCGAGGTTTTATGTACTAAAAATTGGCATCTCGCCTGGCTGCATGCATGCCCCTGTTTCTGCTGCTTTATCTCAATTTGTGTGGTGTACACAAATAGACAGAGACGCTTTTTATCTCTCCCCAGACAGTCAAATAGTCGTAAAACGTGTTTTTATCAGCAGTTTTTTTTCTCGCCGCTCTCAGGTATCTTTGGATGAATTATATATTTTTGGGACTGCAAGTCATTATTGTAAGAGAGGGATTTCAAACTTGATATTTATTGCTAAAACTCTTCAACCATTCAATTATTGTCTTTTCCAGACAACCTTTTGAATCATCCGACAATAGGTTTTATTCAATAAGCTTTCAAAGGGTTTCTTGTTATAAACCGCTGGGCTAAACCTTACAATCTTCTCAAAATCGTATACAAAAGTCACCTGACCTTAGAGTTTAAAGAGAAACCTGAACTAATGTTGTAAAGAAGTCTTTGGATTCACAATCGTTGTTACTAAAGATAAACCTAGTTCTTGTTGCTTCGTATATATATCCTTTATTTTTCCTACAGACAATTATAATCATTCAAATTTATAACCCTTAATCTGATCAGCTTCCTCTATTAGTTGAATCACATTTTTGGCCAAATCTTCGGTGCAAGTGCACACACAATCTGGTTTCATCACATCGAATCTGCCACCTCTGGTGTGGTGAACAAAGCCACCGGCTTCTCTGAGAATTATGGCACCGCCGGCCAGATCCCAGGGTTTTAGATTCTCCACATGATATGCATCGCATCGGCCGGCGGCAATATAGCAAAGCGTAAGCGCCGCGCATCCAAAGCTGCGAGTGCTGATAGCAAGACAATGCAGCGGGTTAATTATATGGCATAATCAGAGATTAGACAGAAGTCTTCTCAGGAGATCACTCACCCAGTAGCATTCGAGGCCAGCTTGTACAGACGCTTCACATTGCTGTCGCGCGCCTTGTCCACCACGATCAGGGAAATTTCGTAGCCCACCACAGCTTGTTTTATCTGTACCCAAGAAATTTTATATTGTTTATATTACTTTCTTATAAATTGTACTTTAAGCGTTTATAATTCCTAGAAGTGTCTAGACAAAGGCTAACTTTCAGAGGAAGAATGTTTTGTAGTATTAAATTATTTGTTACCAAAATACTTTTACTTGGAATGAACTTTCTTTAAATTTTTTCCCCTGAAGAGTTTCCATATTCTGCTTTCATATTTGAGACTAATCAAAAGTAGGCTTATCAGTTTCGAGATACTCCCTCATATAGAGCCACCTAATAGTAATTTCATCACTATGTCAGCCACACTTACCGTTGTTACGTTGGACGACGCCCTAATGGATTGGCCATTCAAGTAGGCTCCATGACCTTGCCAAGCGGAATACAATTCGTTTGCCGCCGGATTATAGACAATGCCAACGACTAGCTCCTTGTTGATGGCCAGGCCCACAGAAATGCAGCAATGGGGAATCTTCCGGACATAGTTGTTGGTGCCATCTATGGGATCTATGATCCAGGTGGGTGCCTCAGTCAGTTCGGGCTGAGTTTTGGCATTGGCCAAAGATTCCTCGCCTATTATCTTCGATTCCGGAAAGGCCTTGAGCAGACCCTCGGAAAGCGTTGCTTCGATTTGCTTGTCGTAAACAGTGACCAAATCGTAGAAGGCCGACTTAACTTCATAGTCGATAGCTTTCGGCTTCTGGAAACCCTCCAGGAAGAGGGGGCCACACTTTCGTACCAACTCCACGGATACCTCGTGGTATTCCCGCAATTTTTTCTCACTAATTTTGTTGTTCATGGCTCGATAATCGACCGACCTTTAGCGGAACAGCTGTGAAATGATTTTGGCAAAGCTTTTTTTCGCACAAAGCTTTTTCCAGGGGGAGTTTCCTCGAATTAATTTGCTTTATTTAATTTTATTTACAGGAATATATAACTTTAATCTCTTGTAGTTTACTGCTGTTTTACAATAGATAAATGTAGATACTGACTGCTATACTCGTTGGCTAGTTTGTTATTCTGTCTTCACTTGAAGGTATACTCCGTAATCTGGTTGGCCTCTTCGATAAGGCTAATCACGTTCTTGGCCAACTCCGGAGTCGAGGCGCACACGCAATCCGGTTTCATCACATCGAATTCGGAGCCACTGGTGTGGCAAACAGTGCCACCAGCTTCGGTCAGAATAATGGCTCCAGCTGCTAAATCCCAGGGCTTCAAATCCTCGACATGGTAGACATCGCACTGCCCGGTGGCCACATAGCACAAGGTCAGGGCAGCACTTCCGAAGCACCGGGTGCCCGTGGCATTCGAGGCCAACTTGTACAGGCGCTTGACATTCTTGTCCCTTACTGCAGCAGCATGGATGAGCGATATTTTGTAGGCAATCACCGCTTGGTTGATCTGGAAAGGGAGAGTGGAATGACGTCTTCAGAACGGGTTGTACTCGGGGACAAAAGAGCTTTTTTATTTTGCGGGAATGCTGATGAATGAGACTCTCGGAGAAATGGAAAAATTGGGGAATGGGTTGAACAATACTCTCTAGTGTACACAGACAAAACTGCACAGGGAAGTGATGGACTGGCATATCTATATGGACTTTTTTAAAATGATATCTTCTCTTAAATATTTTTATTATGCACTATAAAAATTTAAAACTAAAGAAGATTGAGTCTAGATAAGAAAATGTAAATGGTTGTTGCAAATGATGACATTTTAACATTGAGTTTAGCTTGAGGTTAGAATATTATTGTTAAAAACATCAGATAGATAGATAGATAGATTAGATTTATATAGTTTCATTTTTTAATTACTTGTTTTAAGAGTTATAATAAATATCTATCTCATTTACAGACAACCGAATTAGAAAAATCAATTTAGCATGCAGTTAACCCTGAAGTTATTACGTTAACGTTAAACTTTTTTTTTATGATGTGCTCTTTAAGAGCAATTCTTTTGACAAAGAATACACATTTTTCGGCAAATATTTGCCTTATAAATCAGTAACTTTTTAGAACTCATTATCTTTACCGACTCCTGTCAAGGTTTTATCTTTCACAATATTGAAGATGTCTAGGTTGAACTCATGCTGTTTTTTTTTCTGTGCACCGATAAACCTTTGTGCATGCTAAATTACACAGTCACACATCACAGTTATTTTGTTGAGTTTCGTTTATCTTGTTTGTTGCTATTTTTGACGTTCCCAAGTTACTTATATAAGCTCCCTCGCTCTCTTACCGTCGTCGCCTTGGAGGTGTGGATGGGCTGGCCATTTAGGTAGGCTCCATGTCCCTTGTACGCGGAAAACAGCTCGTTCGCCGGCGGGTTGTAGATGATCCCCACCACCAGTTCCTTGTTGACGGCCAGGCCCACGGAGATGCAACAGTGTGGGATGCGATGGATGAAGTTGGTGGTGCCGTCGATGGGATCTATGATCCAGGTGGGCGCATCCGTTAGTTCCGCTTGGCGCTTCGACGCCGCCGACTCCTCCTCGCCAATGATTAGGGAGTCGGGAAAGGCGGCCACCAGTCCCTCTGTGAGAATGTCCTCGATTTGCTTGTCGTAAACGGTGACCAGGTCGTAGAAGTCCTTCTTCACCTCGTAGTCCGTCTTGGCCTTGTGGTAGCCCTCCAGCATGAGGGGCCCGCACTTGAGGACCAGCTTCATGGCCACATCGTAGTATTCCTTGAGCTTGGACTCGCTGACCGGGGAACTCATAGTTCTTGCTGCTGATTGCCGAGCACTCGACTGACCAACTAAACTATATAGAGGTGGAATCAGCTGGGGACAGGAGGCGTTGCGAAGAGCAGAGCTTTACTCCGAAGCTTTTTGCCGTGCAATGAGTCCGTTAGAACTTTGCACTTCTCTCGGAGAGCGGCGATAGAGTTGCTCTGCGGGTTGCTATTGTTCCGCGGCTTTGTGGGTGTGAGAATAGTACAGTGGCAGTCGGAAAAATATCACCAATCGAAAGTCAAAGCAAGTTTATTTTTTAATTGTAGTAACTTTTAGATAAATATTGTGATTTCACCTACTGAAAAAATCATGAGACTAAAAGTTAAAAACTTTATAAATTGATTTAATATTAATAAATTGATGTTTCTTGTATTCTTGGTATTCCATAAATGAGAGAGTTTATATAATTTTGTGTGCTACTGTGCGCACTTATCGCGGGGATTTTGATGGTGAAAAGGTTTGAGTGTCCCATATGCTGTAAGTTTTAAGAATAAATTAAACTCATAATGATTATCAAGAGATTTCTACAGTAAACAGAGTAGTTATTGCTGTCATTAGGGGTAGCTTTACATTATCAAAGAGAGTTTTCAATTATTTTTCTCAAAATTTAGTCACATTCAAAGCTTAAATTAAGCTTATATATGTAGATATCTTTAATTATCTTTTCATGATGACTTGCAGAGTGAATATTTAGAAGCGGTTATGTTATGTCCAGATATTTACCCAGCTCAAACTCAGTTTTATGGGGATCTTTACATTTTATTTTTTTTTTCTGTTTACTCCGCACCGACATGCGCCTGCTGATCGGCCTTCCGAATGAGTTGCTCTATCTCTGCTCTTAAAGTCTCTGTTCCGGCACAGATTAAATCCGGCTTCATTATATCAAAGGGACCACCATAGGGATGAGTGACCACGCCGCCAGCCTCCCGGATGAGCAGATAGCCCGCGGCACAGTCCCAGGGATACATGTCCTCAATGTGGAAGGCGTCCAGGTTGCCGGCGGCCACCATGCAGAGTGAATCCACCACAGCCGAGTAGGCAAGGAGCCTGGGACAAAAGTAGTTTTATCAAAGGGTATATGGTTGTGATTAAAAACCCACCTCCTGGCCTGTGATCCCACATAGTAGATCCTCTTGATGTGCTTGTTGCGAATCTTTGGAGCGTGCAGCAGGCAAACCTCATACGCCACATTGGCATCGTTGAGATGCTCACAGTTGCTCACCCGAATCGGCTTTCCATTACAGAAGGCACCCTGACCCAGTTTGGCCGTGTACAGCTTGTTCTGGGCAGGATTATTGATCACTCCCAGAACGATTTGCTTGTTGATGGACAAACCAATCGAAACAGACACGTGTGGAATCTGCTTGATGAAGTTCGAGGTGCCGTCGATGGGATCAATGATCCAGGTGGGGACGTCTGTCAGTTCATTGGTCACATTGTTGTGATTCTTGTGGGTATCCTCCTCGCCGATAAACTTGTGATCCGGATACCTAGCCAGTATATTCTCCATGAGAAACTCCTCGATCTGGTTGTCATAGGCAGTGACCACATTGTAGAACTCTCCGCACTTGAGCGAGACAGCCTTGCCGGCATTTTTGTAGCCTTCGAGGAGGATTTCGCCCGCTCTCACTGCCAGCGGATGGATGAAGTCGTATAGCTCCTCTAACTGTTGTGGCTTGCTGACTGCCATCGCTCTCACTCTCGCTTATCAGTGCTATCTTTTCTGATGTGTTATTGCGTTATTGTTTCGGCTCCTCCGACTTTGTCTCCAGTGAATCTATCACTGCGAGTACTGTCGGCAGTAGAACGGGTTTTTTTCAGCACAGTTGTTAACTTGGTTCACTGGCTGAGATTCGCTTACTGCTGTTGCTCTGGGCTGCTGTGAGTTGCGAGCTTTTTTAATTTATTTGCACTTGACTTTCAGATTTGGAAAAGAATGGAGGAGGGTGCAGTGAGTTTATTGCAATATATTCTGTTCATATTTATTAGAAAAATTGCATTTTGGCACTTGATACATTTATTTATTTAAATTTATTTAAATTAAATAGTAATAATTAAAGTAATCCAATGCCACACATTGTCAATTAATGAAAGCTTCTTGGGTATTAACAATGTTTTGAATTAGATATAAGCTCTTAGGAATGTCGCGCGTTAAGGATTATATATTTATTTTGCTTTGCTCTTTTCTGACTTGCGAAGCCCATCCCTGCTATTATCCTATAAAAACTCCGTTGATACAATCCATCCAAAACATCTATGTATCCCATTCTTACACTGCCTTTTCCCTTGTCTTTCCAGGCTCCCACACAACCCTGCATAGTGTCACCTGGAGGGCCACCTGGCGGTCCACCTCCACCAGAGCGCTCCAGCCAGGAGAATTTGCACGCCCTGCAGCGGGCCATCGACTCCATGGAGGAGAAGGGCCTGCAGGAGGATCCACGCTACTCTCAGCTGCTGGCCATGCGAGCCACCTCCAAGCATCAGCACCTCAACGGCAACCAGGTTAACCTGTTGCGCACACAGATCACTGCCTACCGGCTGCTGGCGAGGAACAAGCCCATCTCCATGCAGATGCAGCAGGCTTTGCAGGCGGCTCAGCAGCAGCCACCGCCAGGACCACCGATTGGGCCACCTGGAACACCAGGAGGACCGCCGCCGCCAGGTGGACAACACGCGGGTCAGCCGCCCGTGCAGCCTCAGCAGCAGCAACAGCAACCACCGCCGTCAGCCGGTACACCACCTCAATGCTCCACGCCCCCGGCTAGCAATCCCTATGGGCCACCAGTTCCTGGTGGCCAGAAGATGCAGGTGGCTCCTCCGCCGCCGCACATGCAACAGGGCCAGCCCCTGCCGCCACAGCCTCCTCAGATTGGTGGACCGCCGCCCGGTCAACAGCAACCGCCGCCCCAGCAGCAGCAGCAGCCGCCACAGACGCAGCAACCGCCGCCAGAGCAGCTTCAGCACCAACATCTGCCCAACGGCGGCAAGCCACTGAGCATGGGGCCCGCAGGAGGTCAGCCTCTGATACCGCCATCGCCCATGCAGCCCCAAGTGCGCGGAACTCAGCCGCCGGGAATGCCACCTGGGAGTCAGGTGCCTCAGCCGGGAGGTGGACCGCCGCGACAAGTGCCGCCCGCTGGCATGCCGATGCCCAAACCTAATCGAATTACCACGGTGGCCAAGCCAGTGGGCCTGGATCCCATCACGCTTCTGCAGGAGCGTGAGAACAGGATAGCGGCCAGGATTTCGCTGCGCATGCAGGAGCTGCAGCGCCTGCCGGCCACCATGTCCGAGGATCTGCGTCTGCAGGCGGCCATTGAGTTGCGGGCCCTGCGCGTCCTGAACTTCCAGCGCCAGCTGCGCATGGAGTTTGTGCAGTGCACGAGAAGGGACACCACCTTGGAGACGGCGCTCAATATAAAATTCTACAAGCGGACCAAGCGGCAGGGACTGAGGGAGGCGCGTGCCACCGAGAAGCTGGAGAAGCAACAGAAACTAGAGGCGGAGCGAAAGCGCAGGCAGAAGCATTTGGAGTTCCTGGCTGCCGTGCTCCAGCACGGCAAAGATCTGCGAGAGTTCCACAGGAACAACAAGGCCCAGCTGGCCAGGATGAACAAGGCGGTGATGAACTATCATGCGAATGCGGAGCGAGAACAGAAGAAGGAGCAGGAGCGCATCGAAAAGGAGCGAATGCGTCGCTTGATGGCCGAGGACGAGGAGGGCTACCGCAAGCTGATCGATCAAAAGAAGGACAAGCGCCTGGCCTTCCTGCTGTCGCAGACGGACGAGTACATCAGCAACCTCACCCAGATGGTGAAGCAGCACAAGGACGACCAGATGAAGAAGAAGGAGGAGGAGGGCAAGCGACTGCAGCTCTTCAAGAAGGAACTCCTGATGAGCGGCGAATACGTTGGCATCGACGAGGGCAGCATCATGGCCGATATGCGTGTCCATGTGGTGGAGCAGTGCAGCGGAAAGAAGCTCACCGGCGACGATGCTCCTATGCTGAAGCACTTGCACCGCTGGCTGAGCATGCATCCCGGCTGGGATTGGATCGATGACGAGGATGATGGCACCTGCGGCGGCAGCAATGAAGATCTTAAGCCCAAAGTGGAGGAGCAGCCAATGGCCACGGAAGACGTTACCGACAAGGCAGCGATGCCGACAGGCACCGATGTGGATGCCAATCCATCTGATGTCATTACCAAGGCCAAGGTGGAGGATGATGAGTACAAGACGGAGGAGCAGACTTACTACAGCATCGCTCACACCATTCACGAGAAGGTGACTGAGCAGGCTAGTATTATGGTGAACGGCCAGTTGAAGGAGTACCAGCTGAAGGGACTGGAGTGGTTGGTCTCCCTCTACAACAACAATCTGAACGGCATTCTGGCCGACGAGATGGGCCTGGGCAAGACGATTCAGACCATTTCGCTGGTCACCTACCTGATGGATCGCAAGAAGGTGATGGGTCCGTACCTGATCATCGTCCCCCTCTCCACGCTGCCCAATTGGGTGCTGGAGTTCGAGAAATGGGCGCCCGCAGTGGGCGTGGTGAGCTACAAGGGCAGTCCCCAAGGCAGGCGGTTGCTGCAAAACCAGATGCGCGCCACCAAGTTCAACGTGCTGCTCACCACCTACGAGTACGTGATTAAGGACAAGGCCGTGCTGGCCAAGATCCAGTGGAAGTATATGATCATCGACGAGGGCCATCGTATGAAGAATCACCACTGCAAGCTCACCCAGGTGCTAAACACCCACTACATTGCTCCATATCGGCTGCTACTAACGGGCACACCGCTGCAAAACAAGCTGCCCGAGCTGTGGGCGCTCCTTAACTTCCTGCTGCCCTCGATCTTCAAGTCATGCTCCACGTTCGAGCAGTGGTTCAACGCTCCGTTCGCCACCACCGGCGAGAAGGTGGAGCTCAATGAGGAGGAGACCATCCTTATCATTCGACGTCTGCACAAGGTGTTGCGTCCCTTCTTGTTGCGTCGTCTGAAGAAGGAAGTGGAGCACCAGCTGCCCGACAAGGTGGAGTACATCATCAAGTGTGACATGTCCGCCTTGCAGCGTGTGCTCTACAAGCACATGCAGAGCAAGGGCGTCCTGCTGACCGACGGCTCTGAGAAGGGCAAGCATGGCAAGGGTGGCGCCAAGGCCCTCATGAACACTATCGTCCAGCTGCGCAAGCTGTGCAATCATCCGTTTATGTTCCAGCACATAGAGGAAAAGTACTGCGACCACACTGGTGGCCATGGTGTGGTGTCCGGTAAGTTGTACTCGTTAAACAATTAGTTTGTTCATTGGGCAGAGTATTTAGGAAAATATCTATACTAGATATTGCCAGAGATGCCATCATATGACAGCATATTGACATGTTTTTTACAGTTTTGGTGTTCCGTGGCACCTCTGAAAAAACATCACTAGGCAGGCCTTGATTTTTACATTTTATCGGTATGAAAATGAGCTTAGTTATCGGTAATATCGATATTAGGTTTGACAGCTCCAAGGTGTGCACTATTATCACAAATATAAAGCCCTCAGTCTAGTTTAGCTCTTCCTGGAGGGCACTTCTCTTTCCTCAATTATTTATTTATCTTGCTTTTTATTTAATTTTTTATTTTATTTTCTTCTCCCTGTTTTTTTATTTGAAAATTTTCCCGTTGGTTCAATCTGGCATACATTTTGGAATGCGTCCTTAAAAATTATTTATTTAAATTTTCTTTTTGATTTTAAAAATATTGACTCTTTTATTTTCTGTACATGCCATATAAATTTTAACGTGATTGTTTATTTTGGAGGCCCTTATTTATCAGACAAGATGTGTTTGTTATACTTTTTTATTTTACATTTTTTATTTTTAAGTATATTTTTTTAATTTTAATGAACATTTCCCTTTGGTGTTCTCTGGCATACATTTTAGAATGCGTCATTTATTTTATTAATATTTTTATTTTGTATTATTTTGCACTATTTTGCTGCACTTAGATTTGATTTTTTACTTTTTTTCATTTATTTTCTGTACATGCCACATAAATTTTAACGAGATTGTTACCCGAGATCTTCATGGTCCACCAAAAATGCATCCTTCTGACATTCTTATTTTTATTATTTTCCCGTTTCCTGCCCTTTTTATTTGGTTTAATCTGGCATACATTTTGGAATGCGTCCTTTTATTTCCGTTTATATTTTTTTTATGTTAAAAATTTGAGTCAATATTTCATTTTCTGTACATGCCACATAAATTTTAACGAGATTGTTACCCGAGATCTTCATGGTCCACCAAAAATGCATCCTTCTGACATTCTTATTTTTATTATTTTCCCGTTTCCTGCCCTTTTTAATCTGGCATACATTTTGGAATGCGTCCTTTTATTTCTGTTTATATTTTTTTATGTTAAAAATTTGATATTTCATTTTCTGTACATGCCACATAAATTTTAACGCGTGTTATCATTTTGGCGTTCCAGCTTCATCAGATGCCTGCCTTTTTGTTTTTTTTTTTTTAACAAATAATTTTTTTGTATACATGGTATACATTTTTCATTTGTTTCACTGATACTTTTATTTTATGCCTTAAAAATGGAAAACATTTACACTTTGGTTCCAAGCCGACTTAAGAGAGTTCCTCTTGAATCTTAGGCTTTGGCATGTTGCCATTGATAGCCTTGGTTTTTTATTTATCAAATTGTATATCAATGATTATTTTGCCTTATGCAGGACCCGATTTGTATCGCGTCTCTGGTAAATTCGAGCTGCTCGACCGAATCTTGCCCAAACTCAAAGCCACCAACCATCGCGTGCTGCTTTTCTGTCAGATGACCCAGTGCATGACCATTATCGAGGACTATCTGGGCTGGCGGCAATTCGGATATCTCCGACTGGATGGCACCACCAAGGCCGAGGATCGTGGCGAGCTGCTTCGGAAGTTTAACGCTAAGGGCTCTGACTACTTTGTCTTTCTGCTCTCCACGCGTGCCGGTGGCTTGGGTCTCAATCTGCAGACCGCTGATACTGTGGTGATCTTCGACTCCGATTGGAACCCTCATCAGGATCTGCAGGCCCAGGATCGAGCGCATCGTATCGGACAGCGCAACGAGGTGCGAGTTCTACGGCTGATGACGGTGAACTCCGTGGAGGAGCGCATTTTGGCTGCTGCCAGGTACAAGCTGAACATGGACGAGAAGGTTATCCAGGCAGGCATGTTCGATCAAAAGTCGACGGGCAGCGAGCGACAGCAGTTTCTCCAGACGATCCTGCATCAGGACGACAACGAAGAGGAGGAGGAGAATGAGGTGCCCGACGACGAGATGATCAACATGATGATTGCTCGCAGCGAGGAGGAAATCGAGATATTCAAGCGCATGGACGTGGAGCGCAAGAAGGAAGACGAAGAAATCCATCCGGGTAGGGAACGACTCATCGACGAGTCGGAGTTGCCCGATTGGCTGACCAAGGACGACGACGAGGTGGAGCGCTTTCACTATCAGTACGATGAAGATACCATACTGGGTAAGTCTAGTATTATTTGGCCTTGTCTTGTATTCAGATTAATGTTTGTTTACTATGTTAATTTAGGACGCGGCTCCCGACAGCGCAAGGAGGTGGACTACACGGACAGCTTGACCGAAAAGGAGTGGCTGAAGGCCATCGATGATGGCGCCGAATTCGACGAGGAAGAGGAGGAAGATGATTCGAAGCGGAGCAAGCGGCGCAAGCGCAAGAATCGCAAGGAGGAGTCCGACGACGATTCGTTGATCTTGAAACGACGTCGACGCCAGAATCTGGACAAGCGTTCGAAGAAACAAATGCACAAAATCATGAGCGCTGTGATCAAATACACACAAGACGGACGCACCTTGTCCGAGCCGTTCATGAAGCTGCCCTCGCGCCAGCGGCTACCAGACTATTATGAGATCATCAAGCGTCCGGTGGACATCAAGAAAATTCTGCAGCGCATTGAGGACTGCAAGTACGCCGATCTCAATGAGTTAGAGAAGGACTTTATGCAGCTGTGCCAGAATGCCCAGATCTACAACGAGGAGGCCTCGCTTATCTACCTGGACTCCATTGCCCTGCAAAAGATTTTCGTAGGGGCCAGACAGCGAGTAACCGCGGCAGCGGATGCGGCCGCAGTTGCAGCCGGTGAAAACACAGGAGAGGCACAGGGAAATGGCGGCGGCGGGGGCTCGGATAACTCTGACAACGACGATGACGGCGATGGAGGAGATGACGGTTCAGACGATGAGGAGATCGCCACGACCTCTGCGGCGGCTGTTAAAATGAAGCTGAAACTCAACAAGTCTTTGGCCAGTGCTCCCGCCACGCCCACGCAGTCCTCGTCGTCGAATGTGGGAAGCAGTGGGGCGGCAACTACATCCAAGAAGCAGACGCGACGCAAGCGGTCGCAGAAGAAGTACACCATTTCGGACGATGACGATGACGATATGGACTAGCTACCGCTGGGCGTGATCTTCAAGCGCGCCGTCTCATCGGATATCGATGGCGGCCTGGGCAATTGATTTTTAGTTAGTTTAAGTTTAACCATTACTCTCTGGGAAGATGCTTACCGAAATGCTAACCCATAAGCATTTCATTAAACATCTTCCGCACCTCTATCCAGCTATCTCTATCCATCTGTCATAGTAATAGGTTCTCCCCTAGGTTTCCCCTTTTGAATTATTTAGAAACACAAAACCATGTTTATCACATTTACCCTATTAATTGTATTTAAGATTAAATGCTTTTAAAAATAAATGCATATACTAAATATAACCCCTAAAACTGATCTATCTTGAAGATGAAACCCATCATGGAATGATCAAGCAAGAGTGATCAAAACTATGTAGGCCGAAATGTGATGGAAGACGGACTAAGAACTTGTCACTGTCCATCTTTAAACCAGTCCAGAGCTCGATGATTCAAATGCAAGTAAGCTCAAAATTCCTGAGATTCCTTAACGACTCCTGGCGGCGCATCCTCAATTGTTTGGCTTTGGAACTTTCAGGAGCATCGCTCAACAAAGCCTTAGATGTCTTGGAACATAGTCGGCAACCAAGTAGATCGTAAGGTTCCCATGAATCCTGGAGCTTGCCGGAGTTCAGCAAGCATATGCGGCTGCCTCGCAGCCACTTGGAAGGATCTTAGTAGGAGCGTATCATCCAGGGACATGCTATTGACCAGTCGTATCCCTGACTTATAAGCCGTAGAACTGACCATGGGATATAATTCTACATCTTCGTTTGTAGGCACATTCGTGTAGGCTACCCCCAATGGCTTCCGGTTCAGATGGAACGCTAAATGGCCACGTGACCGATCCAAGTAAATACCAACCAAGCAGCCCTGTCCAAACTCCAGGCCATAGGTTGACTTTTTCCCAGCGTGCTGAACTCTTCCGCAGTAGGAATAACCCCAGGAGTCGCTGTTGCACCCTAGAGCAGAGGTAAACTTTGAGCTGAATTGCTCTTGGTTGACCTTATCCGTACCGATGCCAACCATCTAGAGATAGAGAAATATAAATCAGAATTCTTATCTATTGGATTATGTCGCGTGCGCCTCGCTAACTCACCACGTCTGTGCCAACTAGTGGCGTCATAACGAGCATCTCCCAGCAATGCACCATCCCGGCTTTCAATGGCTGTGTTCCTCTTACAATAGCTGTGCCCTTGCTTCCTTGCGGATGGAAAATGATGTCCCTTTCATCGAACACTATGACATCCGTATCCTCCGCGACGCACCAACTCCATGGATTTACACTGTCTGCGACATCTTCTCCACAGCGACAGCTTACCAAGTCGGGTATGCGTCCCCTGTAATGGGCGACCTCGATAGAGCTGGGGAACCGACAGTTGCAATGTCTGGAAGTCATTAGAAGGTGCTTGGACTATTTGGAAATATCGCTCGTGCCTCCATAAACTGGCAATCACGACGACCTTTCAATGACTGACTGGAAGTAGCAGACTTAGGTCCCCTCTGCATCGACATGCTTACCGCAGGGTCTAATTATAGGGCCGATGGGCAAACAAATACAAATGATTTTACAGATAAGCCACCGATCTCGCTTTCTCAAAAAAATAAATTTATATAATTACTCATTAATTAAATGCATACTTAACATGGATAACATATATAGTCCTATTAAGATTCTAAAGAAGGTAGTGAAAGTACTCGTCGCACATCTCATGGACGGAAGCGACGTGTTCCTCGTCGCCGCTATCGCTGTGCCTTAACGCTATTTTATGGGCATTGGTGTACAAGTCGTCCTCATCTATGCTTGCTTCGTCGGTTTCTATGAACGGAAATCGTTGAATGAGCAATGGCTTAAAACTGATTGTGATTCAAGTGTGAACTCACCTCGGAACTTTTGCTTACGGCCTAGCCTTAACTTGGAGCTGGACAGGACAGCCTCGTCACCCAAATCCAATTCGTTTTCATGCGAACTTCGGGAGTAGCGAACAGGTGGGGCTAAGAACCAGTAGGATTGCAGAATGCCCTTGAGTCCCGGCATTTGCTCTAGTTCGGCGAGCTTTTGCGGTTGCTTGGACAGAGCTTGGAAAGAGCGCAGCTGAAGCGTCACCGGCTGGGACGTGCAGTTAATCAGTCTTATCACAGACTTGGCCGCCGTGGAGCAGACCATAGGATATATGTTAACATCTGGATCCGTGGGGACATTCGTGTAGGCCACACCCAACGCCCTCCGGTTTAGGTAGAACTCCAGGTGACCGCGCGACCTGTCCAAGGAGACACCAATCAGGCAGCCCTGGGAGAACTTCTGGCCGTAGGGCAGCTGCTCCCCGCAGTGCTGGACCTTGCCGGAGTACGAGAAGCCCCAGGACTGGGAATTAGTGCCAAGGGCTGAGACGAAGTGGAACTTGAACTGCCCTAGATTAACGCTCTCAGTGCCGATTCCGAACATCTAAAGGAGGAGAAATAGGGAAGCAGATAGTTAAGAGCACACATTGTTTGCATTGAACTTTTGCAGCCTTATCAGCTAGCTAGTTGGGCTGTCTGCGAAGATTTCCTCCTCCTCCTCCAGCAGCGTCGCTTATCTTATCGCCGCATTGTAATCTGTAATCCGTACAATGAAGCGAACAATTAAGTCGTTTCCAATGGAATCGAGCACACCAGATGCCCCACAGCAGCGTTGTTCCACTTTCAGGTGCGACTTTGCCTGACATTCATCTCAGTGATCAGCCATCCCAACTAGTTGCCAAGCCGCTGCCACTCTCGGGGTGATAACCCGACCCACCCACTCACCACATCGGTGCCGGCTAGAGCCGTGATGACGCGCATTTCCCAGAAGTGCACCATGTCCGCCTTCAGAGCTCGTTCCCCTCGCACAATCGCCGTTCCTTGACTGTAGGTGGGATGGAAAATAATGTCCCTGTCCGTCACTATTGCATCGGAGTCCTCCCCCGTCTGCCACTTCCAGGGATGAACATTACCCGGCACATCCTCGCCGCAGCGACACCTGACCAGGTCCGGTATGTGGCCCTTGTGGCTGGTGACTTCGATGGAGTTGGGGAAGAGGCAGTCGCAGAAGCCGGGATTGCAGGCCTCCTGGTGCGGGGGCGGCAACATGTTGATGCTGTTTTTCGATTCCGACGAGGTTGATCGCTTCTGACGGGCGCGTGCAATGATCTGGAACCGTCGGCGGTCGGCGAATGCGTCGTCCAGTTAAACCAGCTCGACCATATATAAGCTTCAGGGAGCGATCAGAACCGAAAAAAAAACAAAAAACAAAACGATGCGCTGTAAACAGACGCTAGCGCCGCTGCCGGCGTCGGAACCTACAGCATGCGTCTACGGGGCAGAAAAATACCAAACATACTAGTTTTAGTATTTAGTTTTAATATTTAAAATTTAAGTTTTTTTTTTATTTTTATACATTTAAAAGTCTCAAAAATAAATTAAACTCTAATAAATTTTATTTTAAAGTTATAATTTTATTGCAATAGACGCATTCGGATTGGTATTTGTTTTCATTGCGTGGTATTTATTTTCCGCATAGTATTTTTAATCTTTACCAGCGCGGTCACACTGCAGACCACAAACAGCGGCTTTTCACGTTTTCTTTCGGAAAAATTAATTAAAATAAGTCAATTTAAGTATTAAATACCTGTGCAAAACACAAAATAGTCATGGCGGATGCCGCAGCACGTCAGTTGCAGTACGAGTACAAGGCGGTAAGTGCGGGTTCGCAACCGGAAAACTTTCCCTGTCCATGCGGCGTCGTCGGAAGATTTCACAAACACACTAAATGCAAAATTGTACTTTTTCAGAACTCCAATCTTGTGCTGCAAGCCGATGTCCGACTCATTGAACGGCCACGTCGCGATGAGGCCACTGGCGAGGTGTGTTCTCTGGTGGGGAAGCTGGACGGCACCCGTATGGGCGATCGGTACCAGCGCACCAAGCCGGAGAAGACGGAGGAGCGCAAGGTGAAGAGGCAGAAACGCGACGAAGCGCAGTACGACTTTGAGCGTATGAAGGGCGCCACGCTGCTGTCCGAGGGCATTGACGAGATGGTCGGCATTGTGTACCGTCCCAAAACGCAGGAAACTCGCCAAACCTACGAGGTTCTACTCAGTTTCATCCAGGAAGCTCTCGGAGATCAGCCTCGGGATATCCTGTGTGGTGCCGCCGATGAAATTTTGGCTGTGCTAAAGAACGATCGCCTGAAGGATCGTGAGCGGAAAAGGGATGTGGACAGTTTGCTTGGCTCGGTAACCGACGAGCGGTTCGCTCTGCTCGTCAATCTGGGCAAGAAGATCACAGACTTTGGCAGCGACGCTGTCAACGCCTTGTCTGCGGCGCCAAACAACGAGGAGCAGATCGACGAGACCTACGGCATCAACGTACAGTTCGAGGAGTCCGAGGAGGAGAGCGACAATGACATGTACGGTGAAATCCGTGACGACGAGGGCCAGGATGAGGGCGAAGAGGCACGCATTGATCACACACTGCATGCAGAGAATGTAAGTAACGCAATTGAGAGTGGTGAACCTTTATTTAATCCACACGTTTATTTCCAGTTGGCCAACGAGGAGGCGGCGAATAATGTGAAGAAAGACCGCTCCCTGCATCCGCTAGACATAGACGCTTATTGGCTGCAGCGTTGTCTGAGCAAGTTCTACAAGGACGCCATGGTGTCACAGAGCAAGGCGGCTGACGTGCTCAAGATCCTCAAAGATGCTGCCGACGAGCGAGATTGCGAGAACCAATTGGTTCTCCTTCTGGGCTACGATTGCTTTGACTTCATCAAGCAATTGAAGGTGAACCGACAGATGATCCTATACTGCACCATGTTGGCCTCGGCCCAAACGGACAGCGAGCGCCAAAGAATACGCGAGAAAATGCGAGGAAACTCGGCGCTGGCTAAGATTCTCAGACAGCTGGACACTGGCAAGGCCGAGGAACAGGAGGAGGGCGAAACTCGGGGAAGCAAGCGTGGCAAAGGCGATGCCGAGGACGGCGGAGCAGCAGCTGCCGGTCAGGTGGCTGGTGTTCGCCAGCTACTTGAATTGGAAGAACTGGCCTTCACGCAGGGATCCCATTTCATGGCCAACAAGCGGTGTCAGCTGCCGGATGGTTCGTACAGAAAGCAGCGCAAGGGCTACGAGGAGGTGCATGTTCCGGCTTTGAAGCCAGTGCCCTTCGACTCCAACGAGGAGCTACAGCCGGTGGACAAGCTGCCGAAGTATGTCCAGCCCGTGTTTGAGGGCTTCAAGACGCTCAACCGCATACAGAGTCGCCTGTACAAGGCCGCGCTAGACAGTGATGAGAATATGCTGCTGTGCGCACCCACCGGAGCGGGTAAAACCAATGTTGCGCTGCTCACCATGATGCGGGAGATCGGTAAGCACATCAACGAGGACGGCACCATCAATGCGCAGGACTTCAAGATCATCTACGTGGCCCCCATGAAGTCGCTCGTGCAGGAAATGGTGGGCAACTTTGGACGCCGTCTCGCCTGCTATAATCTTACGGTCTCAGAGTTGACCGGTGATCATCAGCTGACCAGAGAGCAGATTGCGGCGACCCAGGTGATAGTGTGTACCCCGGAGAAGTGGGATATCATCACGCGAAAGGGCGGAGAGCGGACATTTGTGAGCCTAGTGCGCTTGGTCATCATTGATGAGATCCATCTGCTGCACGACGAGCGTGGTCCGGTGCTGGAGGCCCTAGTGGCGCGTACCATTCGTAACATTGAGACCACTCAGGAGGAGGTCCGCCTAGTGGGCCTGTCGGCCACGTTGCCCAATTACCAAGATGTGGCCACGTTCTTGCGTGTGAAGCCGGACAAGGGACTCTTCTACTTCGACAACAGCTATCGACCAGTTTCCCTGGAGCAGCAGTACATTGGTGTGACCGAGAAGAAGGCTCTTAAACGCTTCCAAGTGATGAACGAGATTGTATACGAGAAGACCATGGAGCATGCCGGCCGGAATCAAGTTCTGGTCTTTGTACACTCGCGCAAGGAGACCGGAAAAACAGCCAGAGCGGTGAGAGATATGTGCCTGGAACAGGACACCCTCGGCAGCTTCCTGAGGGAGGGATCCGCAAGCATGGAAGTGCTTCGCACCGAGGCCGAGCAGGTGAAGAACACCGAGCTGAAGGAACTGCTGCCCTACGGATTTGCCATCCATCATGCTGGAATGACGCGTGTTGATCGTACCCTGGTGGAGGATCTGTTTGCGGACCGGCACATCCAGGTGCTGGTTTCCACTGCCACTTTGGCCTGGGGTGTGAATCTGCCGGCTCACACGGTAATCATCAAGGGAACTCAGGTCTACAACCCGGAGAAAGGTCGCTGGGTGGAGTTGAGTGCCCTGGATGTCCTGCAGATGTTGGGTCGTGCCGGACGACCGCAGTACGATACCAAAGGCGAGGGCATCCTCATCACCAACCACAGCGAGCTGCAGTTCTATCTCTCTCTGCTCAACCAGCAGCTGCCCATTGAGTCACAGTTCATCTCCAAGCTTCCTGACATGCTAAACGCAGAGATTGTACTGGGAACGGTGCAGCATCTTCAGGACGCAGTAAACTGGCTTGGCTATACGTACCTCTACATCAGGATGTTGAGGAATCCCACTTTGTACGGGGTATCCCATGACGCGATCAAGGCAGATCCCTTGCTGGAGCAGCACCGTGCGGATCTGCTCCACACCGCCGCCTGTTGTCTGGAGAGGAGTGGCCTGGTCAAGTATGAACGGAAAACGGGACACTTTCAGGTCACCGATCTCGGCAGGATAGCCTCTCACTATTACTTAACGCACGAAACCATGCTGACGTACAACCAATTACTGAAGCAAACGCTTAGTGAGATTGAGCTGTTTCGTGTGTTCTCCCTGTCCTCCGAATTCCGACACATCTCTGTGCGAGAGGAGGAGAAGCTGGAGCTGCAGAAGTTAATGGAAAGAGTGCCCATACCCATCAAGGAGTCCATTGAGGAACACAGTGCCAAGGTGAATGTGCTGCTGCAGGCCTATATCTCGCAACTGAAGCTGGAAGGTTTCGCCCTGATGTCGGACATGGTATTCATTACCCAGTCCGCTGCTCGCTTAATGCGTGCCATCTTCGAGATTGTACTGACCCGAGGCTGGGCCCAACTGGCGGACAAAACGCTGACGCTGTGCAAGATGATTGATCGACGCATGTGGCAATCCATGACGCCGCTGCGCCAGTTCAAGAAGATGCCAGACGAAATTGCCAAGAAGCTGGAGAAGAAGCACTTCCCCTGGGCCAGGCTCTACGACCTGGAGCCCCACGAACTGGGTGAGCTGATTCGTGTGCCCAAATTGGGCAAGACCATTCACAAGTTCGTGCACCAGTTTCCCAAGTTGGAGCTCTCCACGCACATTCAGCCCATAACCAGGGGAACGCTGAGGGTGGAGCTCACCATTACGCCCGATTTCCAGTGGGACGAGAAGGTGCACGGCCAGTCAGAGGGATTCTGGGTGCTCATTGAGGACGTGGACTCGGAACTCATACTCCATCACGAGTTTTTCCTGCTGAAGCAGAAGTATTCGCAGGACGAGCATCAGCTGAAGTTCTTCGTGCCCGTTTTCGAGCCCCTGCCGCCGCAGTACTTCCTGCGGATTGTCTCGGATCGCTGGATCGGTGCAGAAACCCAGTTGCCCGTGTCTTTCCGTCACCTCATTCTGCCCGAGAAGAACATGCCTCCGACAGAGCTGCTGGATCTTCAGCCGCTACCCATTAGTGCCCTGCGTCAGCCAAAGTTTGAGGCCTTCTACTCGCAGCGCTTTCCGCAGTTCAACCCCATCCAGACGCAGGTCTTCAACGCGGTCTATAACAGCGACGAGAACGTCTTTGTTGGAGCCCCGACTGGCTCCGGCAAGATGACCATTGCCGAGTTCGCCATCATGCGATTATTCACCACGCAATCGGATGCCAGATGCGTTTACCTGGTTTCCCAGGAGGCACTAGCTGATCTGGTCTTTACGGATTGGCACGGAAAATTCGGGGCGCTAGACATAAAGGTCGTCAAGTTGACGGGCGAAACGGGAACGGATCTCAAATTGATAGCCAAGGGACAGCTGGTGATCACAACGGCGGACAAGTGGGATGTGTTGTCTCGGCGATGGAAGCAGAGGAAGAATGTCCAGCTGGTGAACCTGTTTATTGTGGACGAACTGCAGCTGGTGGGCGGCGAGGATGGGCCCGTGCTGGAGATTGTGTGCTCTAGGATGCGGTACATTAGCTCTCAAATCGAGAAGCAGATCAGAATTGTGGCTCTGTCCGCCTCGTTGACCGATGCCAGAGATGTGGCCCAGTGGCTCGGATGCAATCCCAATGCCACATTCAACTTCCACCCGAGTGTGCGTCCCATTCCCCTGGAGTTGCACATCCAGGGATTCAATGTCACCCACAACGCCACCAGGATCGCCACGATGTCAAAGCCCGTTTACAATGCCATCCTGAAGTATAGTGTCCACAAGCCGGTGATTGTTTTCGTCTCTTCGAGAAAGCAGGCCCGGCTCACGGCGATCGATATCCTGACCTATGCTGCTTCTGACTTGCAACCAAACCGTTTCTTCCACGCCGAAGAGGAGGACATCAAGCCGTTCCTGGAGCGTATGACCGATAAAACGTTGAAGGAAACTCTAGCCCAAGGAGTGGCGTACCTTCACGAGGGACTATCTTCTTCCGATCACCGCCTGGTGGAGCAGCTGTTTGACTCGGGTGCCGTGCAAGTGGCCGTTGTTTCCCGCGATCTCTGCTGGGGTATGAGCATCTCCGCTCACTTAGTAATCATCATGGACACGCAGTTCTACAATGGCAAGAATCATTCTTACGAGGATTATCCCATAACGGACGTGCTGCAAATGATCGGAAGAGCCAACAGGCCCAACGAAGATGCGGATGCCAAGTGCGTGCTGATGTGTCAAAGCAGCAAGAAGGACTTCTTCAAGAAGTTCATCAATGAGCCGCTGCCCATCGAAAGTCACTTGGACCACAGAATGCACGATCACTTTAACGCTGAGGTGGTGACCAAGACGATTGAAAACAAACAGGATGCCGTGGACTATCTGACGTGGACTTTCCTCTACCGAAGACTAACCCAGAACCCGAACTACTACAATTTACAGGGTGTCACGCATCGACACCTGTCCGATCATCTGTCCGAATTGGTGGAAAACACACTAAGCGATCTGGAGCAGTCCAAATGCATCAGTGTGGAGGATGACATGGACACGCTGCCACTCAATCTGGGCATGATTGCGGCATATTATTACATAAACTACACTACAATTGGTAAGATGAACAAATTGATGAATTAATTTAATAATTTAAGAACTAATTTGATTATCTTTTTTTAATTGCGTAGAACTCTTTAGTTTGTCGCTGAATAGCAAAACCAAAGTGCGTGGTCTGCTGGAGATCATCTCATCGGCAGCGGAGTATGAGGATGTGGTGGTCAGGCATCATGAAGAGCAGGTCCTGCGCACACTGTCCCAGCGATTGCCGAACAAGCTCACGGGACCCAATGAAACGGCTCCAAAGTAAGCTAAAAACGTACTCAATTAATAATTCTCACAATTATAAGCCCCATACCTTTACAGGTTCAATGACCCGCATATTAAGACCAATTTGCTGCTCCAGGCCCATCTCTCGCGTCTGCAGTTGGGACCTGAGCTCCAGGGCGATACGGAGCAGATACTCAGCAAGGCCATTCGACTTATACAGGCCTGTGTGGATGTGCTGAGCTCAAACGGTTGGCTTTCGCCTGCTGTGGCTGCCATGGAGCTGGCCCAGATGGTCACGCAGGCAATGTGGAGCAAGGACTCGTACTTGCGACAGTTGCCGCACTTCAGCGCCGAAATAGTCAAGCGGTGCACAGAGAAGGTAAAAGATTGAGACATAGATGCTACCTCTAATGGTATGGTTACTATATAGTCTTGCTTTGCAGAAAATCGAAACAGTTTTCGATATTATGGAACTGGAGGATGAGGATCGCTCGAGGTTGTTGCAGCTCTCCGACGTGCAAATGGCCGATGTGGCACGCTTCTGCAACCGCTATCCCAACATTGAACTCAACTACGAGGTGGTGGACAAGGATCGCATCAACTCTGGATCAACCGTCAATGTCGTTGTTCAACTGGAGCGTGAGGATGAGGTCACCGGCCCGGTCATTGCTCCATTCTTCCCCCAGAAGCGAGAGGAGGGCTGGTGGGTCGTTATTGGCGATCCCAAGACCAATTCCCTGCTCTCCATCAAGCGGCTGACTTTACAGCAGAAGGCAAAGGTCAAGCTGGACTTTGTGGCCCCCAGTCCAGGCAAGCACGACTATACTCTGTACTACATGAGCGATTCCTATTTGGGCTGCGATCAAGAGTACAAGTTCTCCATTGAAGTGGGCGACTTCCAATCAGAGAGCGAAAGCGAGTCGGATTAGGGCAGAGATTGGGTATAGTTGGGCGAATTAAAATCTACCACTTTTACAATTTAAACTTTTCAATTGTATTCTTAGGTAAAAAGAAGAAATTATCCCTACAAAGTAAGCATAAAAACAACCATAAAATAAACAAAATTATACAAAAAAATTTTAAATTTAATTTTAATTTGTTATTATTTTTTTAATTTATTTTAATGATTTAGATTTTAATGGCAATTCAAAATATGCCTTACTATTGTCAATCAATTGCTTTTTTCCTTTATATACTATAAAGAACACCAAAAATATGTGCATTATAAAAATTTTAAATAGATGTTTGCATATGTGGCCATATCTAGCTAAGCCTGAATGAAAAATTTTACTCTTTCACTGAATTACAAGCTTCTAAGAAAAGAATATCTCAGTAAATCGTGAGTCCGCACCTATGCCTGTTGATGAGATATAGTTAAACTATAAACCGATAAATTCAGCATCTTACAAGAAGTGGCCGTGACTCATATTTTGGACAGTTTACTTGATCATAAATATTTATTCAAACACATTTTCACACAAATATGCACGATTGCATTCCCAGGCCAAACTAGGAGGTATGGCGATTAACGGCTCACGGAAACCGCCGATCCATGGCTGCTGCCCTTGTTGGCTCCTCCGTTGGCGAAGCTGTTGGTGGAGCTAAAGTTGATGGTCTGGCCGTTGGGCAGGTGGTAAACCTGGCTCAGTGAGGCACCAGCGGCATTGTTAGAGCCGAAGGGACTGGTATTCAAGGACTGGGTAGCCGTGCTGGCCGAGGAGGCACCGAAGGATCCGTTGGCACTCTGTGACTGGAAGCCCTGCGCCTGTCCGATGGCCGCCGAGGAGCCGGAGTTGGGTCCATTGTTGTAGTTACTATTCGCTGCACCATTGGAGGCAGCCTGCTCCTGATTGTAGCCATTGGGTCCGAGAGGTCCGAGCGGGTTTAGCTGAACATTTGCATTAGCATTGCCGCCATCAGGTCCGGCTCCAACATCAACGCCCGCCTTGGTGCCGCCAGAGCCGGCCGATGTGCCTGCCTGGACATTTGACCCGAATCCTTGGTTGCCAAAACCTTGATTTCCACCAAAACCGCCTCCAAAGCCTTGGTTCCCACCGAAACCGCCTCCGAAGCCTGGATTTCCAGCATATTGATTACCGAATTGTCTGCCAAACTGACGCTTGACCCTTTTGTGGGTGGCATATATGCCCGAGTCCAGAGCAGATCGCACTCGTCGCACCTGCGGATTGGACTTTGGCTTGATGTATAGGGCGGATTCCACTACCACTTCCTCAATGGTGGCACCCTTCGAGGCTGTAAAATATGGTGTGAATTTAATTACTTAAGACAGGGTATTACCTTTCAATTAAAAATACCTTTTTTAAATGTTTTTATAAAAATTTTTGTTTCTTGAGCTTAGATTTTCCTATTTTTTAGTCTTTGACTTGTTAGTTTTGAATTTTCTAATAATCTTAGAAATCAATACATTGGACTGGAAAATACGCTGAGGTTCTTAAACTATTGATTAATTAAAATAATTTGTAATGTTAATAATTAAAGGTAAAACAACGCTAAATTGCACTCTACAAATGTTTATGTTGTTGACACCTTTATTATAAAAATAAACTTACAAAAACATTAATGGTATTAAAACGATTTTAGTATTAACATATAAGTATACATTTAATCCCGTTTTTTTAATTACGCAAGCTTTAATTTCTAATAATTTTCATAATCATATAAATATAATATATAAAAATAATATCTAATTATGACCCAAGACTTACGCAAATCAACTTCGCCGGTCTGGACCTGCTTCTCGTTGCGCTGCCTCAGTTGGGGGAATGCTGACGCGGCTCCCAGACAGGCGAGGGCCACAATTAGCACCGACGGATTCATATCGGATTCTTCGAACAAAGTTCTCTCGGGGTTGGGTTTGGGGCTGTGGAGAGATCGCTGTGCTGGACACGTCCGCTAACTATGGCGCCTTGCGTACAACTGTTGGCTTGGATCTCCGTCTCTTCCACATGTGCCGATGCCGATGCCGCTCCAACTCTCACTTTTCAATCGCCACAGGGGGCGTCCCCTTTTGTTCGCTGGCGCTAATGACTTCTATCAATATTCAAAATGTTTCGGCAAATACCAGAAAAAAACTGCCTTGTATAATCAAACGATTTTTGGCACATGTAACCCCAGATGCAAACATATTTAATAAAGTTGTATTGTTATGTAGGAAAAAAACACGAAACGGGTGTACAAAGCCCGAAACCGGTTTGCATCCCAAAAGCTCGACAAGGAACTAGTTTGGATTTCTTTTGTTTTGTTTATTTTTTACGCTCTGCCTTTGGATTTCCTTTTCGGGAAAACAGATGTTGTCCAGAACATTTACGGATCTCAAAAGAGGCGGAGGCGTATCGCTGGATGTGTGTGGAGGGGGCACCCCAATGAACTTCTGTCTGGTATTCTCAGTGCCGACCGATTGTCTGCCCTTACTACCAGCTGATAAGGGGCAGACCCAATATAAATACATTTTACGTCTACTTCTGATCTTAATTAGTTAATTGAGAAATACACAAACGATTTTTTTGAAAAAATCTTGATACACTCGAACAATTAAAAAATGTTTAATAAAGAATATACAAATTCATTATTTTAGTCTTTTTTAAGACTAAGATGATGGTTTTAACCCATAAGAAAATGAAATCGCCTCAAATTGGTTAAAATTTCGGCGTGGTCAAAAGAATACCTGAATATTCTATTAAATTTTATCTGAAAGCTGTCTTTAAAAAATTATTTTAAAATAAACAGACGTTTTCCAGACAAAACAAAACTAACCTCTTTACAGTATACATAATTCGAATAAACTTTATTATTATTTGATTCACTTTATATCTATGTAATATAAGATAATGGTTTTAAAACTTTAAGTATGATGTGCAATAGGAATCGAAACACGAATTAAGACACTCACACTAAGCTTCCTTCCTTCCGAAGTGAACAAAATTAACAAAAGGGGATGGATGTCTTGTTGAGATCGCTTAATCGAACAGAGATTATTATTGTGTATGAACTAAATGAAATAAAAAAACAACGATCGGGAATAAATTTAAAATTTGTTTTTGTACAACTTGAGAGTCGTGATGAGGCGCTTGAATGGTTCCTTTGTGTGGCTTTTCGTTTTGCGAGATTTTCCTTACGTCTACTAATGCTACCATGATAAAGACCGTCGCTGCGTTTCTTTAATGCTTACGCTTAAGTTAAGGAAACAACATGAACTGAGCACTGTTCCAGAATAGTTGGCAGCTTACGCTAGGATAAGTGGTTAAGCTACTCAATGCCATGGGCGAAGATCATGACCAGGCCGGGATCGATCATGACGTCCTCAGTCATATGAAGGTTGTCGCAGCTCAGCACGAGTACAGCCTGCTTGCCTGTTGTTCAATGAACAATTGATTTGATAAATAAATAAATAAATAAATGAATGCAACTGGCTCACCTGGAATGCGTCGGCACACATAGTTGTCGTAGATTCTACGGTTGGTCTGTCGCGTCTCCAGCGAGCTAAGACCCCTTGGCCAGCGTCGTTCATGGCAGAACTCCATCAGGCTATCCAGGATGTGTGGCGGACAGCCTGACTCGGATAGAGCACGCTTGATCATGAGCTGAACAGCGGGAAGTGTTTTATTAAATCATATGTATATATATTCCAAGATACCTCGAATTATCATGTAAAATAATAATGACATTTACATTTCCTTAAAAATCATATAGTGATAATTTATCTAATCTTCAAGTGTTTTCTGATAACATATTGAATGATATATCGGCTTGCAGATTTTATCTTATCTTCACATATATAAGTTCCATAATTACGACCTTTTAAGCATAAAAATTATAAGTTAATGGAACTCTACATAATATTTAATGTTAAAATAATTAAAAAATAAAAATTACCTCCTAAATCCATAATTTTATAATTTAGTGGAAACTTCGAACTTACCTGCAAAGCATCGTCGGGCGTAGAGATCATTCCCCCCCACCGAGTCACCCTGGCCCGGGGCAAAGTGCTGCTCCAGCGAATCACTTCGTCGCGCTCCATCTGGTCGGCTATTGCCCGCATCGCCGGATTGGAGACTCTCATGGCACGCATAAAGTCCTTGAACAGCTGCAGCTCTCGCTTTAGTTCGTTGATGGTCAGCTGTTGGTCAGTGAGCTCCGATTTCAGTTCTCCCATCTTCTCAGTCTGCTTCACGATCAGGGTGCGCAGCTCGCGAACACAGTTATGATCCTTCAGCTCGTCCTTGGGAATGTCAAAGCCACAGCCCTTTTCGCACGGAAACGGACGCTTGGGATTGTGGATGCACTCCTCCAGATGTGAGTTGTACGCATCCAGCTTCAGGACGGCCGTGCAGCCATATGGGGCATTGTCGCAGGTAATAGACAGTCTGTGGAGGGAGGGTCATTGATTAAGAGGAGCTGGGGGAGGAGTGACAGGCTCTCACCTGGACAGTAGGTTGCGCAATATACGGGGAACGGCGCGCAGGTTGGCGGTTGTCAGGGCGTTGCGATCCACGGGACACGTGGGCTGGCGAGTCAGCCACTCGTTGATGCATCCGCGACAGAAGGCGTGCTCGCACATCACCGCCTGCATAGAGAAATCCAAGGTAAGTGAGCTGTGTGTATTTAGCACGAACTGCAAACAAAACAAACCTGAAGCGGATCCTCCAGCACTCCGGAGCAGATGGGGCAGGTGAGCTCCTCGTCCACCTCCCCCTGAAAGCGGTTGACGTCGTAGCCCATCTCAGTTCTCGTGTTCGCTGCTCAGGCCATTCATCCGCCTGAATAAACTATTTATTTACAGCGTTTTTCTTGGATTGCAAAATGTTTTTTTTTTTTTTTTGTTGTACTGTCCAGTGGTGTGACCTGTTCGGGTGATTCGATTAATCCCGGCGGCCAAGCGAGCAATGTGAGCAGCCTGGTCACACTTCACTGTTCTCTGATTAATTTGAATAATTAACTTGATTTGATTTAAAAAAACAATAATTAAAAACAAATTAACCCTGTGCTTATATATTTTAATTTCTATAATATAATATGAATAGAGTATAACAAATAATGCTTGTTTATGTATTTCCATTATAAAAAGCTACATTATAACAAGTTTAGATAAATATTTATAGAATCTGTATTATTGATAATCAAAATATTAATGAAGGTTAAAAAAATATATATCTATATCTTTTTGTTTAAGATTGTTTTAAAACCTATAATAATCTTAGTAATTGTAAAAAAGAGGTCAACATTTATTTATTTAATAACACATAAATTGATTAAATAATTGAATTTTCAATTTAATAATATCATAGACATTTTCTGACTATCTTAAATATATTTTATGACTCATTTATGGTAGATTTTCAACAGTTTTCACCACGTCATCGTGCCCCCTTTTTCTAATAAATCGAAATAAATTAAACAAATAAAACACCTTTATAATTGGTAAAAATATCAATATATGTATTTAACAGTCTGCGCCGTTTTTTCCCACTATTTGGCATTGTTATTATGAAATTCGTACAATGAGGAGACTAAACTAAAAAACTAACACAACACAGTTCAACGACAACATTTAACGCACTCTTATCCAAATATCCCCTTGTGCCCCGCACCCTGCTATATACTATATCTCGTTCCGATCCTTCCAGCCATACTTCTGGCGCTGCTGCTTCTCCCGACTGTTCCACTGCTGCTGCTTGTGGTTGCCATTGGATGAGGACGAGGATGACTTCCCGGGGGCACAGTAGCAGGATCGCTTCTGGCAGTCCAGATACGACCGGCAGCCCAGGGTCAGTGTGCCCGTGAAGAGCATCTTGGCCGCCGCCTTGCAGCCCTTGGTCATCAGATCACTGGCAATGGACTTCTCGTAGCTGTCGCAGTACTTGTAGAGACACCTCTTGAAGTCGAGGTCACAGAGCTCCTTGTCGCTGTTGCAAGTCTCGTAGCAGATGTCGTGGGCATTGCAGCAGGTCTCCATCTCTGCCGCCGGCAGGTAATCCGTGCTGATCCGGAGTCCCAGGGAGCCGCACCCGTCGGCAGTTGGAGTATAGAACTTGTTCTGCACTGCCCGCGGCGCTGTATGGAAGAGACGGGGAGAATATATAGCTAGAAGCCGGGCCCTTTACATAATTCGATCAGCATTTGCGTCACACACAGACACACACCTGGTCCCCCAATATCCGGCGCCGGGCATTGGTACACGCAGTTCTCCTCCACGGCGGCGTCGAACACCTCGTGGACAGTACGAAATTTTCGTACGAGAACTATCATATTCTTGAAAACGTCGCCAAAGATAGCCTCTGCTGCAATAATGGCATCCCTTAGCTGAAATCATGGCGAGGGGAGAAGACCCAGGAATACAGATTAGCATCTCTCATACAGATCCCCGAGACGAAGATTCTTACATGAACTATGGTGCTCGAGCCATAGCCGGAGTAGGCATATGTGAGAAAGGTCAGCAGGTAAATGGCCACCTTCATCCAGGAGAACTGCATAATGATGGAGCTTAAGTATTGCAATCCGTATCCTAAATGTTTTGACTATTGCATCTGATGGATGGTACTAATGCCAAAAAAGATATTTTAGCAATGTGCCCGGGTCTAAGTTTAGAAAAATACCTTCTGGTTTGGGAAATACATACCAGCTGTTATTTGTTGTATTTTATTATGATGATTACTCGGAGTATAAGATTAGTTACTCTTTTGAAAATAGACACTGAATTTAGGTTGATTTCAACCTAACTAGAATAATGTAATTAAAGACTTCTAATCTTATGTTTTTTTTAAACATAAATCTTAGCGGGATGTAAAAAAAATTATTTCAAGGACAAGCAAGAACCTTTAACAAGTTGGGAATTTTAGCAGAAATTTTCAAATATGTATTTTTCCCATTGATCCGGCAACACTTCACACTGAGTAATCGATTTATCGGGCGGGTAAAATTCCAAAACTCAATTTGTTAAACTTATTCTTTAATGGCTTTTTTTAGATATTTTAAAATGTATTATATTCCCTCACTTAGTCAGCGCATACATATTGGTCAAGCCAAGCCTGCGACTCTGGCGATCTTACTGGCAACAATGTTAGTTACTAAGTTGGCAGTCTGGATTTTAGTCGACAATTAAAATACATTTTAATTGCTGTTGACAGACTGGCATGGCGACCATGACAAGACTTCCGGTCTGCGGCCACGACTCGTCTTGGCGGATTCGCGTTCTCCAGGAGGTGAGTGCACAGCAAATGTCCTTGCCCTTGCCTGCCAGCAGGACAACTGCAGCAGCAAAGGCACACGAAAGCACGCAGACCAAAAATAATAAAAACGCCGTCAAGCATGCTCTGCTGGCGTCTCGTGCCCGCTTTCGCTTAATTATAACATCAAATTGAAATGCACAAAACAATTGTGTGCGCCACCTGAAATGTGACACTGGCACGCAGGCGTCGCCACCCAACACTCGCCTCGTTCCTGACCTTGCGGCCTTTATTACAACGGCCAACAGAAGCAGCAAGCGAAAATCAACATACATAAACATGCAACGCAACACCCAAAAAACCAAAAAGAAAACTAAAACCAAAAATCTGTTAAAGAGCCGGTGCTCTCGCCGTTTGCTTACACTGGCAGAGGGCTCGTAAATACACAAAACATATTTCTCCAAATTATTTTGGCTGCGCCGCTGCCTCGATGTCTACTAAAAACAAACACTACACTGAAAAAAGGCTTACTGAACTTAGCTGACTTTAATAATTTATGAAGCAAAGGTGTCCACTAAAAATTAAAATGAAAATATGATGTAATTACTTCTCATTTTTAACTTCTGATGCTGTGATTTCTACATACGATTTATTGACAAATAAATAATAATTTAAGTCATTATATTCTTAAAACTGCTTTAAAAAATTAATATTACAATTAATATTTATGTATAGTTTTATTTTCATTTTATATTATACCTAGTTTGTTTAATTGGTATTTATATGACTTTTATGAAACTTATTTAATAACGTTGTGTTCCCGATTAAGCATTGTTTAATGAGTATGCGGAATTTTGCATGATTTTAAATGGTGCTTAAATCATATTCAGAACATCATACATGGGCACTTAATTATTCCACCATTTGGCAAGATGTCTTAAAAAATGTATTTAGGTATACAAAATGTTTTCATATTGGGTATATATTATATCCTGTTAAAGCAAAAAAAAAATATATATCCTCTTGAGTATTTATATTAAATAGGTTCTGATAGCCTATGTAAACAGTAATTATTATGTACCTATCTAATAAATTTTATTTTTGTTCTTCGATATTCAATGAATTTTAATTTTCCTAAATTTGATAGACGAAATCATAAATTTCCACATTTATTTATTCCATTTTATAATTTATAAGTTTTCTTAAAAGAACCATCATGAGAAAAATACCTAAATGTCAGATTAAAAAGAACCCCTGATATTTCTTCAAAGTGTATTCTTGGTAAAATATTATAAAGGTTTTCAGTTTATTAGCGTGGGCTGTAAATTAGCCAGGCGTACACTTCACAGCTGCCTTATCAGTCTCACTGATTACGGACACTGTTCCGTTATGGCCATCCTGCTGTGATCCTGTCGTGCCGCCGCCGTCAAGCTTAGGTCTTGGGATTTGGAAGATGGACAGCAAGGCACTCGAGGAGACACTCCGTCGAAGCCGAAAGGTGGCACACATGGAGAGCAAACACAAACACATCCGGACACAGCTTCCCCACCAGCACCAGCACCAGCAGCAGCATCATCATCATTATAGTCGACGGAGCAGGGGCACCTCCACCTGCTCCTCCTCCACCACCATTCCCCCAAAGAAACGAACAGCCAGTTGCGGCAGCGACGACGACGACGGCGACGACGACGCGACTTCGAATGCTGAGGCGAGCGATTCGCAGATTTTACGTTTCAGTTTCGTGCAAAACGTGGAAGCGGCTGGTCAACCCAGGAAAATAAGCTCTGAAAACCGCTAGAGGAAAATCTAAAGACTCCGGCGGCATTGGTCTGAGTGGGAAAAACATTCAAATTGCCCGTTAAACGTTAGTTTTGATTAATTACGGCCAGTTGGAAGGCATTTGCGTAGTGCAATTGTTGCGGCGCTGCTCCAGCGGAGACAGAGCTCAAGACCAACAAAAAACAAAAAGAAAAACTGCAGCAAACTGCCGCAAAAACCGGAAATTCTAGATCTCTCGGATCTCACGATCCCAGCGTATCAACAAAACAAACAAATGCTAAAAACTGAAAGACCTAACAACTGAAAAACCCACAAAAAGTGACACAAATAAAGCAAATCCCCGTGACCGGTGTGTGTCCAGTGGACCTGGTACCAATAATACCTATCCTATCTATACCTTTAGCTATATAGCCCCCTCCCGAGAAACGCTGAGTGTTGAGTTTATTTCTGTTTCTGTGTCGGCTTCAGCGGTTTTCGCTTTTTTTCTTGTTATTGCTGGCCAAAACGAGGGAAAATCGGCGAGACGGCAGGACGGGTCGTGGAAAATCGTGCGCTCTTAAAGTAACATATTTATTTTTAACAATTTCGCAAGCGTTCAAATTTTGCTCCAGCAAAAAAATCAGAACTCAGAAGCCAGACAATCGCAACCAGAACAACAACAATAAATAGATCGGCGGCGGCGTTGAGATCGTTAAGAAGCCAGAAAGGCCAAAATCGAAACAAAAAACCAAAAACCAAAACAGCAGCCGTTGCGGCAACGGCCGGCGACTCTTGCCTCTTAAAAATTAGTTTGGTGAGTAATCGTTGAATAGTGTAAAAAATAGCAACAAGTCATAAATGCTTGCTTTCCAAAATAGAAACAAAAAGTGGAGATAAATTCAGTTTAATGATTTAGCTTTTAGTACTATAATTAGCCACGGCCGAATTAATAAGCGCAATTAGCTAATTACCCTCCATAAGGCGGGGTAAATCTTTATTTTTGGAGTGGAAAATATAAAATTAAGAAGAATGCCTGATAATTAGACAGTTTTTTTGTTGGTTTTGGGTAGTAGGAATTTCTGTGATCTTGATAAATAAGTGATAAACTTTATAAGAAGCATATGATTGACCTTTGGAACATGCTAGAAATTACTTTTGTTTTACTTTTATATTGATTCAATACTTGACTTTTTGGAAAGTAGATAATATACTAAACAAAATAAAATATAAAATATTATTCCAGAATCTTTGATATAAAAGATAAGCTTTATTTGAAGAACCATTTTCAATAACTAATCGTTTTATGGAAATGATTTATCTGAATAAGAACTATAAAGATTTGTTATTGAACTCCACAATGTCTTGGCAATACTAATGTAATGTAGATCTATCATCTTAAGCTCATAAAAAATAAAAGTTAGGAAATAACTTTTATTCTTGAAATCCAAATTATAATTGTAGGGAATACAATTTCCGGTTTCTTAAAAATGCAAAAAAAACATTGTTTAAACGTTTTCTAAGACATCCCAAAATGTAATTTTTAAATTTGAACCGCCGTTACTGTATTTATTTTCAATATTCTGTAATGTATTCTTACAATAAATTAAATACCTTTCCAAAGAGATCCTCATTTTATAACTTCTCTATTCCCAATTTTACGCCCAATTTCCATACAGTTGACCCCATTTGAATAGCCCTTCTTCATGTTTCGCTTCAATAACTCTCTGGAAAGTCAGTCAAGGACTTTGGGAATATATTCCCCAACTTCCCTTCGTTTCGCACACAACTTTTATGTATTTCCATCGCCAGAGCGAGGAAAAGAGTGTGACGAACTAGCCCAAGGACAACGGAAATACTTGTGCTCTATAAAAACAAATCCAAAACCATAAATCTGTTTCGCCCTTTGCCAGAGAGTTTGGGAAACCCGCCCAGAAAATATATTATTCGTACTAAATCCCAGCACAAGGAACAAAAGCGTGTCGCTGGCTCTTATATATGTATTTATGTTATGATTACATTTTGCCGGCATTATTTTTGACGATTATTGCCATTTGTGGGGTTTATTACCCGAAGGAGGAGGGTTGTGTGGCTGAGGGGTGAAAAATCTGTATTTTGTCAACCCGAAAATGGGCAATGAATTTTCGTTTCTGTAACCGCCGCCCGCGTCATTAATTCGAACGCTTGCACTTATTCATAATTACACCTCGCGATGCATGTTTCCTGGTGGACAAAAAAATATATTAATAAACGCCTACGACAAATTCTCTTTCACTGTTTGGAAATTTCGAAAATACCCCAATGACGACCACGATGTTATTAATATGAGATGCTTTCTTTTTATGCCAAGAACCCATCTATAAATTCGTATATATCTATGTGTATATGCTGAACAAATCGCCTCGCGTTGCTTTTAATTAATTAATAACATAATTTATGCCTTGGCTAGCCCAACGAATTAATAAAGCATTGCACGTAAATTAAAATTTCTTGAAAAACAGAGGTCAAGTGGCCTGCAGTCAAAAAATTAAGCAATGTTGGTCTTATTTAAACTTATTTGCTAATATTCGGAATAAATCAAAGTGTCGTTATGTGAGGTGAGCCAAAAGAGCCCCAGGGGATGAGTTTCATAATTTTTCAACAGAATTCCACTCGAGCAAGAACAAGATTTCAAATAATTTAGGAGACGTTTGGCAGTAAATTAGGTGTGTGAAATATATGCTGGTCATGAACACTCCTCAAAAATTTTTAGGGAGAAATTTGGTAGGCAAATTTTAATCATTTTAGACCCAATTTAGGGATCTGTTTTATTTTGTTTTTAAGTTTTGAAGAAATCTTAGAGATTAATCCATCTAAACCTGACTATTCTGTAGAACAATAAACACTAATCTGTAGCAATCTTCGCTCCCATTCACCTGATCTCCTCACCTTATCTCGTAGACACTATTTCTTTAGCTTGGCTTCTGTGGAAGGTGTATATAGTATATACTTTTTATTGCGTTTTTCATTCACGAAAAGTGGAAGCCAAAAATAAAAAAAAAAAGAAAACAGAAGAAAAGAGTGCTAGCCACCGGAAGATTAAGCAACAATTTAACATTTAGCTGGCTGGCAACGACGACCCCAATTTCCACTTCCATTTTCAAATTTGGCAGCCGCCAAGGTGAGTGTTTTTCCGAGTGCGAGTGGATATACCTACGCTATATGAGTGCGTATATGTTAGTCGTAGGACCCTCAGATCGGTTGTTTGTGTTCCTCGGTTTCTTTCTGCTTGGCTAATTTACAGCCCGAGTGATTGTCTACAATAATTTTTGAGAAATTATTCCCAAAACAAGCCTCCTCGCTGCACTTTGCCTCAGACAACTCTAAGTTATATTTCCGCACTCTTGATGCGTTGGAGGATCACATATATATTTACCCATCGAAAAAGTGCACAAATTTTCAGCGCGTACGTAAATAATCTTGAGTGACAGACGTTCATAAAATTAATGTTTGTGTAATAATAATAAAAAAGAGAAGAAAAACAAAAATGAAAACAAAAGCCCATGAAAGTATTCCAAGAAATCGTTGAATGTTATTGTTTTTCGTAAATTTCAAAACATTCTATTATGACAAGGTTTACGCCAATTAAACAATATAGATATGCATACGTAGATTTTATTTTTCTTGAGTCGCAGTTAAACCCATTTACGTAAATCCCAGTTTATCGGCGGTTGACTTTTCCATTAGAGCGTGAGGCGTGCCAATTGAGTCGAGGTGTTGATACATATTCGTTACGTGGGGAAGACATTTCTACCTGTCTATGGGGAAACTGGCGACAGAAGGGCGAAAATAAATGAAATTCTGAAACTTAAAATTGAATTAATAAATTTGAAATTTGTTTTTCTTTAATAACAAATAAAGAGGTTTAAGTCTATCAATATTTTCTATGGTCTTTATATAGAATTTGCACATAAGTCTTGTGGCATTAAATTTAAATTTATATATAAATTAATAACATTTTATGTCTGTCTAAACGTATTTCTTTTGGGAGCTAATTTCGTTGTAAATAAATTTTTAGAGGGGAGAAATGAAGTTTAATAATATAGATTTATTTAAATACTTTATTAACAGACCTACTGGTTTGTGTTTATAATTTGTATGTCATTAATTGTAAAATAAAACTTTTTTCAGCTCCCTATTCCTTATAAATGATTATATAGCTTATTTTTATAACATTTAAGACAGGGGAGGTTTAGGTTTATTGATTTGTTTCTGTTTAAATAAATTCTATTCATACATCACTATCCAAATAACAACTACTAAAAATAAAATAAATTGAGATTGAAATTCCAACTGTTCTATATTTCCACCCTTCTTTCAAAATCAAAACTCGATCGCTGAAAAAAGGTTCCATTTTCTCCATGAATTATGCCCTGTCAGCAGCCGCTGGATAGTAGATTTTACTTATTCAAAATCCCCTCTTTCGTGTACAAAATTTTCAATATAAAAAACCCTTTCAGTTTTCGCCTGCCTGTGCCCAATCCATTGTCGTCTTCTTGGCCTTCGCCCAGCCAAAGCTGCAGTTAATGACGCAGAGCACCAAATGGGAAGCCCCAGACCTCTTTTTGGTTGGCTTTCCGTGCAATCTGCGGCGAATCAATTGAATGCTCTTCTATGGCCTGACTGGCCTAGATTTTTTCCAGCAGCCGCTTAAACAATAAAAAGCCACTCGGGCCGGCAGCCAAGAATACACGGATGGGTATTGATTTTCATAGACTCTGCTGCCCGCCCCAGAAGGGATCCCAGATCCCTCATGATTTTGCATTTCGGTTGGACCGGTACTCTTTCTTCTCAAATTAAATGCATCTGTGCATTAAGGCGATGGACCTCGCGAAGCAATCGCCTTTGTGCCCGCGTGGCTCCTCGGGGCCCTTCTTTTGTTGTGAGGGCAGGCAGCCATTAAATTGAATCAAGATGCAGGCATTGTTATTAATAATATTAGTATGTGATATTAACTGAACTGCAGGCAGCAGACCCCTTTTGTCCGGGGGAAGAAGCCCCTTTGGCGAACTCAATTTTCCTGCGCTATATGTGTTTGTGTTTCTTACTATATAATGCCATTGTCTGGTCGCCTGGCGCTGCCATGATAAAGCCCGGGACAGACACTTGTTGCTGGACCGGCGGCATTTCATTTTTCGTTTTATTTGATTTCACTTTCAATTTATGAACACTACCCTGAATGGCTCTGCCGGGCCTAAACACAATATCCTCGGATGGTTAATTAAACGACCATGGTCGTCTGGCAATGGGAGCCGATTGGATGGGTTTGGGCATATGGAATACGTGTGCTCCAAGGCAATTTGGAAGAACAATGCGGCATTTAACCAAGAGCACTTCAGATTTAATGGATATGTGAATTGAACTCAAAGAATGAGAACTGAGTGGGGAACCCCAATGAATGAAATGTTTGAAAAGCTTGTGCTGATACCCACAGAGTGGATAATTCTTCTAATGACTTCTGGTTAAGATTTGACGGAGCTAAACTTAATATTCATTCCCCTTAGGATCTTAAAATATATATTTATCAATTTTATAAGACACACTATAAATATACGCAAACTGACAGTCCTATAGATTTGATATTTGCCTTTTGTTGTCCAAAAATATAACCAGCAACTTATCCTGTCTTTCGATTGCAGGGAAATCGACAACAACAGGAAGCCGGGCGACAGAAATTCCTCCTCCGAGGGCGAGGACAATTGGTGAAGCGCAGGCTAGGATTGCGAGAGAGATGTCCACGGCCACTTGTGCCCGCTTCTGTACGCCTTTGACATCCGGCCCGGCAGGATCCACATCAAAATTGACAGCCGGAAGCGTGACGACAGGAAGCGGAAGCGGCAACATGACGTCGTCGTACAAGAAGAAGATTCCATCAAACAGCACAGCAGCAGGCACAAATGACAGCAGCACCACAGAGGCAACATTCACATTCAAATTGGGCCGCTCCAACGCCCGGAGCAGCAGCAACGTGGCCTCCAGCGAGTCCTCCGATCCGCTGGAGTCCGACTACAGCGAGGAGGAGCCCGAGAAGGATCAGGAGCCGGTGACTAACAGCCGGAGCAGCAGCACCGCCACCACCACAAGCAGCTCCGCTGCTGGCCATGACCATGATGTCGACGAGGAGGAGGACGACGACGATGATGACGATGAGGGGGAGGCAAATGGCCGCGATGGCGATGATGTGACCCACGATTCCAGCGAGAGCATCGAGGAGGATGACGGCAATGAGACGGACGATGAGGAGGACGAAGATGACTCCGAGGAGAGCAGCAGTGTGCAGACCGCAAAGGGAGTGCGCAAATACCACTTGGACGACTACCAGATAATCAAAACAGTCGGTGAGTCACTGAGAGAAATGTAATAAATTGGGGGGAAATAATTTAATTTTAAACAAATAAAATGTATACCTAAAAAAATAATAATAGTGAGTAATATTTATCTGTTAAATTTGAAGTTCAAACGAGCAGGGTTTATTTTTTCTTGTTATTTAAACATTTTGTTGTGTGCTTGAGAAGCTGTTTACCCACGGGTCGTACGGGGCGTATGATTGATGTTGAGGTCTCTCCAAGACCTTCAACTTGTCGCGCGGGTTAGTTAGTGTACGATTTCCGATCGATTTTCCATAGATTCATTTTCATGTTCTTTTGTTTGTTGGTTTTTCGTTTGGGAAACTGTTAGGAGTGAAGCTATCACAGCAAATGGCTTTCTAGGTCAAGTCAGTAGTCAAGGCGTGATGAGGTCATAGTGATGCTCCCTTCACTAAGAGTATTTAATCCATTTGAATAAGATTGTGTACATAAATTGCTTTTTCATGGCCATATCTATGATAACAACATTGGTTGCAGAATAAAATTTATCTTTGATCTAAATTAGTGAGGAAAATTAAATAAATTTGGAAAGCGTAAGGCATCAATAAAAAGTTTATTTCAAAATCTAAACTAATCAAATTCAATTAGAGAACCAGAAGTTTCCATGAGTTAAAATGAATGAATTACCTAGTATATTAATAAAAAAGAGAGTTTAAGCATCTTGAATAATTCTAGTTTAGTATTAAATACCTTGAATTTTTCTTTAAATTTATAAAAACATTCTGTTTATCACATCTGAATAATAGTTGAGCCAAAAAAGCAATTAAAAAGCTTCTGTCAAAATTCACTTATACATATCAGCAGCAAAAAAATATATAATTGAAAACTGGAAAACCCCCACACATTCCCCCATCTTTCTTTACTTTGATTATTCAAATTATTTAAAAGAGTTTTCTCACCTGTTCAATCAATTCTTTGCCAAAATCAAAAAAGGGAAAAAAGAATTATCCAAATACCTTCGTCTGACTTCTTTCTCTGTTTCTTGTTTGCTGTTCTTTGATTTCGCTCAACGATTTAATTTCAAATATTTATTACCTCATTTTTTAAGCACTCATGCCTGCGCATGGATGTGTATTAATGCTCCTCCTTTCGGGGCTCAGCATCAGTTTTCTATGGCTTTTTATTGGTTTTATGCGTAAATAAATTCTTATTGATTACGCAAATGGAGAAAAGGCAGTCCTACTCGCATTATGATTATTATGAGCGCGTTCTGGCTTGCCTAAAATTCTCATTTAGACAGTACTCGCAGCCAAGCATATATAGTATGTGCTTCTGGACTCTGCTTAGGATCTTCAATGGGTATTACGTACTCGCACCGACGCTCGGCCAATTAATGCCCATAATATTTTGATTTGTTCCTCATTTTGACGTCTTCGGTGTGAGCGAAGCAGGCGCTTTTAGTGTTCCGACTAAATTTAGTACACCATCATCGGGCCGGGCTATCCGAATACTCATTAAGCTTGTGGCATAAATATTTACTTGAGGTTGGGCCGGGGCTAGTTCAGAGCGTTCTCCCTGATTTATTACCACAACATTTGCCGTGCTACACGTGTGATCAATGCCCCGTTTTATTTTTTGCTATCCAAGTCATTTGAAAACATTTGTGCAGCGATCTCTCTGGTCGGTTCCAAAACTGCCTAGGACCAACTCAAAGCAATTGCGAATTATTGTGGGCGGAATCACCTTCAAAATTGCTTTATATTCCATTTCTTTCACTCGCTCAGATTAATTACAGCAATAAGTTTTTTGGCTAATCGTTGTGGGAGTTAATTGTGTTTAGCGAGTCTCCTTAATGTGGCTTCTGGGAACGTTTTCCTATTTTTAGCATTAAGATTAAAGGAAATTAATGCGATTTTTATCATTAAGTTGTTGTATTTTTAAGTACATCTATTAATTCAGTGGGTTTTAAATTTGAATAGTCCTAGGCGAAGAACTTAACTGGTTCTTAATAGCAATTATTTAGCATCAAAAATTATGCTTAGTTTTACTTATCATTTATCATTTTTATTCCTTTGAATGGCCAAACTATTCAGTTATAAATCAGATAGACGATCGGCTGTTTCCCTTCCGGTTCTGGTCCATTTGTGTAAGATTCCTCAGTCAGCACCTCTTCCTAAGTATGAGTAATACCGCTGAGCTCCTTTTCCGTAAACGCTTTCAACACACAATAGCAACATTCAAGCTCATCCCGCGTTGGGCGCACCACACGACGTATGAGTAATCTTGAATGGATTTCAAACAATTGCCAGACACAGCCATAGCCATCGCGCACTGCCCAAAGGGTATTGAGTGCGAATTTCGGTAGAAATCCGCAAAAAGTAAATAAACCAGAGCGGATATCATGCCACGCACACGCACAACGTGAATAGGGAAATAACGTATTGGTATATGATTTTCTATGGGGAGAATATGAATGCCAGTGAGTCACGCTTCTATTAGGGCATAGCAAATAAATTAACAATGTTCTGCAAAATTTTAATTAATTAATTAAATCGGGCACAAAAACTGTAAGAAGGGATCTTGGTAGTACAGCACTTAACTTGTTAATTATCAATTTTAAGCCACTCATAGATATACATTTTTATGGCTTAAGCCCTATGTAACCCTTTTTCATTTAAATTATAATTATTTAGGCTCTTTATTTTGCTAACAAATCAATTTTTATAATTAATAAACCCTAAATACTTGTAGAACAGTGTAATTCAATTCCCCTTATGATAATATCAATAATAATAACAATAGAAGCAATATGGGCAAAGGAGATGCAGCTATGGACAAGTGAACATCATCGCCGTAATTGCGGAAAAGCCAGTGGATGCTGAAAACTAAATGGTCTGAAAATATGAGGAAAAACCGCATTGAACCGTGCCGAAAAGCATTGCAGACTGTGAAACATATGCCCCTCTCAGGATTTACTATAAATATTGTTGTGTTGCTGTCTGCATTCCCATTGATTAGCCAGCGACCTCAGGTCTCCCTCCAGAAAAAACGGGGAATTTCCCGAGAGAACATTTCCAATGAAATGTTTTTCAATTTCGGCAAAACAACAGAACAGAAGAGACCTTTGTTTTGATTTGGGGAAACAAATAAAACATGTTTTTGTTTGTGCATGTTCTGACTGCATGTGCTGCGTCGAATTCGACCAGAGAACGCCATTAGCCATCAGCCATTAGCTATTAGCCAGAAGTCATGAGCCGTTGGCCATTTAGCCATGGCCTTAAACCTGTCAAATTAATTGCGGAGTTGCAATTAACACCGGAGTGGAATGGACTCTGTCTCTAGTATCTCGTGAAGGAAATGTTTTTGCCTCGGGAAACTGGATTGAAGTGTCTGTCTGATGCCGGGCAGCCAAGAGTTTTAACCGAGTGAAAGTTCACGCAGGTATCCGGGAAGCAAGTTTATGGTGTTATATTATATACGATAATTCAAAATTGAAAGTTAATGCAATTCATATATTCCTTAAAGTATAATACAAAATTAGTTGGACTAAAGTTTAGGGTCCTTTGTCAGCTCTAATTAATATTAGTCTATTAAAAGCAGGCTTAATCTACCCGTTAAATATTCTATGTATCCTTTTTTTTTAATTTATTTATTTGTTATTTAAAATGTTCTATATAAACCCAACTAATACCCAGAAAATCCGCTAATACAGACACAAATTTTAAAACTGAGAAACCAAAACGGCCTGATAGCCATTACTTTAGAAATGTGAATTGTGTGCTCTCGGGCGATCAATTGGCTCATAAAAATTAGCTAAATGTGCTCTTAATGCTCTGAAAATTGTACAAATTGTTGGGAAAGTATAGGAAACCGTCTGAAAGGATCAATAACCCCATCAATTCGTGACGAAAAAGTTATAAATTTCGTTTGGTGGCCCACTTTTCTGACGGAATGCTACACATATGGTACATATATAGTAGATATATTTACGGAAATTGCTGACAACCGAGGGACGTGGTGGTGACCTTGTAGGTTCCCCAACATATCAACTTGACAAATTTTCCCTGCGGGAGGTGGATCGCAGTTCGTGGATCGCTGAAAGAACCGAGTGAATGGCAATCCTTTTGGTGGTGATTGATGGATTCGGATAAATATTTACGCACGATTCTCGGAAACACAATTCAGTCGGGACATAAAACTGGCCAAAACACAAGGGCTTCTTTTTTGGGCGCTGTTTTTCAATTGAAATTTACGAGTGTCAGCGTGTGTGGCGGGGATTCCTTTTAGCATAAATTGACTTTTAAATAATAAACGCCAATCGAGCTTCAAGCGGCCAGCAAAAATGTATCTGTCGGATGCCGAACACATGTCCCGCTGCTCGTTGCTCCTTGTAGAACAACAAGTTGTGTGTCGTCGTCGCGTCTGCAAAGTATAACTCATAGTTCAAATGGACCGAGACTGCCTGGCTTTTTGTTGTGTGCTAAGTGCTAACAATAATATGTATATCCGCCCCTGTATCTGGCCGATATATGCGTGATAATCATCGCGGCAGAGACAAAATCAGTCAACGGGAAATTTACGATCGCATGGAAAATTTGAAATCTCTGTAAACTTTCGATGCCCCGGCGAAATGGTGAATTTTATTTTTCAACAAAAGTCGGGCCAGCACACACGTATAAGCAAATATTATAGAAATTATTATTTGGCAATGTGCCGAAAGCCAAAAACGAGAACACCACTCTGCCCACCTCCCTCCGACTTGTGCCAAGAAAATCACCCCTCCAAACCCGAACCCGGTCCCGATCCCTATCCCAGTTCAGGTCCAAATCCGGACCCACCTCCAAACATAAAACGAGCAAATAAAACTGCGTTATTAGCCGCCTTCTTTTTGTCTTATTAATAAAGGTGACCTAAAAATGCACTTTGCATTTTGGCAAACAAAATATATAGACAAATATCGAACCGAGAATAGCCACGGAATGATTTTTCATATTTCAACATCAGATTTATGTCTGGTCGCCTCTTCCGCCTCCTCTCTCTTTGTAAATTGCAGTGTAAAAACTTGTCAAATGTGAAAACAACATCGACAGGCAGGGGCAGGTGGGCTATTAGGTATATCCTATATATCGCCGTTTATACAGCACTATATAGTGTATGGTAAATGGTAAACATCTGCTTTGAAAGTGTCGTAAATCGCTTAAGTTATGAGCGGTGTGTCGCCGATGGAAATGTGATTGGATTGGGCAAGGTGTGTGTTTGTGGTCCACTCGGTGAGTGGGTGAGTTCTATCAATTAAAGCGTCCATAATTCTGGGAAAATATATGTAATTAATCAAAACAGCAGTCAAAATGTTAAAGCAAATAGTTTATTTTTAAAAATATTAAGGTAAGAAATATATTAAACATGAAATGCAAGCCATATTCAGGAAGCTGAACTTTGTATTATTTGTTGCTTAAAAAGGTATCTTAAGTTATGACAAATATTGAATTCAAGAATGTTTCTTCGACTTGTTTATTGAACATGTTTTAATTTGGGTAAATATAGATCGTAAATAGAATCAATTAACTTGATAGATTCGAATTAGCGATTACCAAGGCCTTACAAGCTAATGTTAACTATTCAAAATTGTTTCTTTGTGTTATTTGTTAAAAATATTTTAATTAGAGTATGGAAAGATCGTCTTTATCGGTTACTTTGACTTCAAAAGTATATAATTCTCAGAAATAGAAAAGTGTCAACATATTGTTGAGAATAGTATAGTCTATAAATTCTAAGGTCATTATTTTCAGAATAAAATCGCGTATTTTTATTAACCATAATAATATACAATCTTAATCTATCTAATACTTAGAAAAACTGACCATTAATTCTCAGAAACGTGATCAAGTGGAACTACAGACACCTTTTAATTATTCTAATTGCTTCGGAGTATAATAAACCAACTAGACAAATGTTTGTAAGGCCAAAACCTACCACAAATACTAAGTATTACAAACTGTCTGGAATCGCAAATCAAAACACTAAATGCAATATCAACAACTAGTTCCCGACCGAGTAACTAAATGAGCGAGAAAGTCAACAATAATCCAGTGACCTGAATACCCTTTGTTTATTATTATTTGCAACAGCTTAAATATTGGATTTTAAGGCCTATTCGGCATTGTTTAAACTTAAGATCAGGCCAGTATTATTTTTAACCTGGCCTCCATAGCGTGTCTGTCTCAGTCGGTTCTTCCTTTATTTATGTATCTTTAAACAAACTTTGCTCCGACGAACTGCATAAAACGCAATTAACTTTATTTAACTTGTGCCTGGTCTGAGTTGCAAATGGTGCCAAGTTTATATTCGCCGCGATTTTCAGAACTTTTTACAGCACGCAAGTATGCTGAATGATAAAATTATTAAAAACAGAAACAAATCCCGCCGCGAGTGGCTTTTATTCCCCAGCGCCAAGGAAAGGCATCCATCCATCAGACGTCGAGCATCTATATGATATATGTGGTATATATATCTTCCCAGTTGCTGGACAGTCACATCGTCAAATAGAAAGTTTCATGTACCGCGGGTATTATGTAAAATATTTTTCGCCTTTTTTCACGCACTTTTTTCAGTTGCATCTGCAACTTATGTCTGCGAAACCGCCAAAGAGCCGGCCCAAGAGCCAACAGGTTTGGCCACAACTTTTATTCAGCCAGACTTTAATTGTGGCCAACTTGGCAGCTGTCTGCGGCTACGTCTGAGGCTCTACACTAGGAAGAAATCTTAGTGACTTGAAGAATTTCTTATACTTTTTGTGAATGAAAAAGATTAATTTTAATACAAAAAGGAGGAAGATTATACGTTTACGTAATTGAAAACATTAAAGAAAAATACCTAATTGTTAACTTTTAAAAATATTTTTTAATAATTACATAGACCTCGTTTTCTATAATTAAAAATAAAATTAGTTATTATTCATTAGTGCAGTCAACAGAAAATTTTCCCTATCTGAATTAAACATGAAAAATAGTTCAAAACTACTGTGAGAAAAAACAATCTTAATTGAAAATATTTGTGTTATTAACTTCAAATTTGTAATCCATTTATTCATATGAGTCTATTGCCATTGTAATTATATAAGATTAAATACAATAATCATTATTTTTTACCTCTTACTAAAAGAATTACATGATGTAGAATTTTTATCATCAAGACAAATAAAGGATATCAAGGATTAATTTATGAACTAGTTGATTTTCAGACCCTTAATAAGTAATGAATAATTAATTGAATATGTTAAAATAATAATAATAAATAAGTAATAAATATTTAATTGAATAAGTTAAAATAATTAATATTCCTAATCATGAAAAAAAGTAACTTATTCTCCCTGTACTGGCGATAATATCCCGTATGAAATCTTCAGTCTCGGGCCTGTCTGCTCTGCAGCTGTCACAATTTCACTTCGGCCAGACGTATTTAGGAGCAGCCAGTGCAGCAGCGGAGGCTGTGGAAATTGTGGCTAAAAGTGGTAGTTAAAACATCGGCAAATACACTTTCCTTTGCGATCCACTTGAGGTGGAGAGCGAACTGCGAACGTGGTGCTAAGCGATCGCTTCGAGTGGAGTGTTGCCAAGATGATGCCTCCTCTGGTTTGGGAAAGTGTGTTTGAAAAGTATTTGGAAACTCGGAGAGTGGTTGCAGTATTTGCGAAGTCAGTGAGATCTGAAAGTACAAGTACAAACACTTTAGATACTAGAAACACTTAGAAGAACTTACCTATATCCGGTTCTTATGTATCTCTGTCGACTCGTGAGAAACGGAATACACCTAATTAATTTCCTATAAAGCTGGATATCCACTATAATTTTGAAGAGTATTCATAATGTTTACTTTCACACACATTCCACGTTTTGATATAATAAAAAAAAAGTTCAATCCAATAAAACAATGTAAATATTTAAAAAACTATCTGGTATTTTCCACACACTGGCCATGTGCCCCACCATGCAAGGCATGCAACTTGTGTATGTGTGTTGCCAACCGGAGAGTTTGTACTTTTCCGAAAATTTCCCTACACTGCGCGCCCCCGTGAAAATTCTTTTCATTCCTTTTCCGCCCGAATTTCAGTTTTCTTCACGCTCGCAACGCCGCGGCGTGCAATGTGTCGGTGTCTGCACTTTTCACTGGAGCGCAGAATTTTCCGCCCTCCGAAATCGATTTCGAGCAATAAAGGCATCCATCAGTGGCTGTAGTTATATATCTGTTTGATTTATATCGTCTGGCATATTTTCAATATTTATTCCTCGTTTATCCAAATTTAGAAATCCGAATGCTGCAGCTTCTTGAGCAAGATATTCCTCAAATACATGTTTTATGAGCTGTTTATTTGTGATGGCTTCCTAAAAAAGGATGTTCCAAAGTTCGATATTTTTGGGGGCATCCTCCTGTTTGAGTTTGTTTGCACGCGGGGGCTATGGGTCCATAAAAGTGCCTTAAACATTTTGGAAAATTCTTTTGGGTGGCCAATTCCTCGATTGTTTGGTTTTCGGTCTTTATTTCCCAAGAACTTTTGGAATTTTAAAACTCAAAGTGATAGGAATGACGGGACTCATTTCATGAGAAATCTGGCTCATTGAGGCGTTTTTTCGTCTCTGGCAATTATCAATATTAAGGCTCTCCCTCTCATTCCCGTTCCCCAGCCAAGTTTTCTTTTCTTTTGTTTTTCCACCACTTCAAATCTTATATAATCCCATTGCCTGTGCTGAATCATTCGACCTACGTAATCGAGAAACCGATTTGTGGGCAAAGCAAAGATTCATTAATTACAATGTCGAGATTCATATTTTGATTTGCACGTGTAATGCTCACCCCCCCTTAGAACAGGTGTACGGGCCACCCACTAACGCCCACCTAGAGTTACGGGTCAAAACAATAGGACAGAATTTGGGAAACAATGAATTAAAAATCCTTCTCTATTATTTTAGGTATTTATTATATTTGTAAAATTATTAAGAGACATTAAGCAAGCTTAAATACTCTAAATTAAATTAAATAAAATAACCCGCTTTTTCTAGGTTAGATTTCTAAATAACTTGTAAAATAAAATTGTATTATTCTAAATGTAAGTGATAAAAATCAGGTAATTGTTATAAAAGCCTAAAACCAAAGAAAAATCCAAATCATTTAAAGAAACCGGAGTATTTTTTTGATAGTTTCCAGACAACAATTATGTTTTTATGTGATTTACTTTGGGCCTAAGACTATAAACTCGTTCAAATGTTCGTTGTCTTTTGATCAAATGAATAATTATTTTAAAAACATAATAAAAGAAGATATTTTAAGGCTTGCGTGAGAAATATAATAAAAAACCAATCATTAAAAATATATTATTTAGAATTTAAATCATTTCCAGGTAATAATGCTTTCTTAAAGATAAATTAATAAAGTTTCAGTCTGAAGAACATGCAGATCCTTCCATTCTTCTTTTAAATTAATACATATATTCATTTAAATTAAATTTCATATACTACTATTTTGACCGCTGCTGTATTACAGATTCGATGCTGCCAAGTTTTTTTCTACGGATTTTGTTTAGTTTTCTGGGGAGGCACAGCGCACGTGGCCAATGATTGTGGCCGAGAGTTCAATAATCTGTTCACTTTTGCTTTATTACATTGAAAATCACGGCTAATTGTTGTTTGGCCCGATCGGGAACATCCACACACATGGAAAACGTGCTGAAAAACTAAAAGCAGCTGCGGAAAGCAGAAACTTTTCCCACTCCCCCGTGCCGCGGTCCGCCGCCTCCTTTCGTATTGGAAATGATTGCGTTTCGGTTTTTGATTTATCAGACAAATCAATTTGTAGCCGTTTTGTTGTTTTGGCATGCCATGGAAAACAAAAAGGAGAAAACGCAACGAAACGAATAGAAAAGAAAATTTTCTTGGCCTTAAGTGTATCTGAGCAGAAGAGTGTGTTTACGGGTAATCTGAGAGCCAAACACGCTCCGTGTTTTCTTTCCCGTCATTCAGTCCCTCACTCACTCGGCCACTCGTTCACAGTCGCAGTCACAGTCACAGTGAGTCGGACGTTAGCCCAATTAAAAATTCAAGGTTGAGAAAATCTCGGATGGGCGGGCGTAAGCCAACACCCCGTCCGTGTTATGATTACCAGGTAGCAGTGCAAGCCAGCTCAGCTTGGTTTGGTAACCTCAAAACGTGCTCGACAGTGAAAAAAGTAATTATTTGCGGGTCGCCCCATCCCTCTGCCCCTTAAATGCTCTACAGATGGGTTCAAAATAGTAGCACTTGAAAAAAGCTGGGCAAAAAATAAGCTGTAGGTACACTATATTCTGGAAAGAGATTTGTGAGAGAAAGTGTTAATATTTCGGTATGAATATTGTTCTTGAAGAATAATTTAAGTTATGCACATCAATAGGAAAAATCTGATATTTCGTTTCGCGGTCTTTAATATATTTATCAAAACTTTAGTTATCGAATAATAACGCATTTAACCTTAAAATATCGATTTTATCGATAATACTTATTAAACAACCGAGACTGTTATTTATTTTATCTAATTTAATTTTAAAGACATAATTTTTAATAGTTCTTTATAAATTTCTGCAATAATGATAATAAAATTTAAGTTTAGTCTCTTGACTGGCATAGCTCGATATATAAAATAATGTATATTATCATAACGTTAAAACACCGATAGTTCTACGAGTCAATTATCGATATATTGATATTCTCTCCTATTTCTAATGTTTAAACTGAATTTATTTACTCTGTTTCAAAAGTTTGTTGTATAAAGAAACAAAGATTTTAAGCTTGTTTATATTTTTATCTTAAATTCTCGAAACCAAATATAATCAAATGAAACAACTAGGTTAGCTCTATTAAGTTACCCTTGAGTGTGTGTGCCATCCACGTTTGGGCAGAGCGAAGCACTTTGGCCATATCACTTGCAAACACTTTAGTAGGGCATATGCCACGTTATTTAAGAATGTTGTTTGCGGTCTGCTCGATTCATTCAATAATCCGATACCCTCCATTACCATTACCCCACCTTTCAGGCACCGGCACCTTCGGACGAGTGTGCCTCTGCCGCGATCGCATTTCGGAGAAGTACTGTGCCATGAAGATTCTGGCCATGACCGAAGTCATTCGTCTTAAACAGATCGAGCACGTGAAGAACGAGCGGAATATACTGCGCGAGATCAGACATCCGTTTGTCATCAGCCTGTAAGTAGAACAACATGGCGAATATGTCATATGCTTTAAATATATTCGAGTGTCTGGAGGAGGCTTTTTCTTAAATTATTTATTTACCTTCTTCCAGGGAGTGGTCCACAAAGGATGAGTCAAATCTGTACATGATCTTCGACTATGTCTGCGGCGGCGAGCTGTTCACATACCTGCGAAATGCAGGAAAATTCACTAGTCAAACTTGTGAGTAAATATTGGTTAAAATCTTAGACCTTAAAGCTTTAACAATTCGCATTTTATGAATATTTTAGCCAATTTCTATGCGGCTGAGATAGTCAGTGCCCTGGAATACCTGCACTCCCTGCAAGTCGTGTACCGCGATCTGAAGCCTGAGAACCTGCTGATTAATAGAGATGGCCATCTGAAAATCACAGACTTTGGCTTTGCCAAAAAGCTAAGGGATCGCACCTGGACACTGTGCGGCACGCCCGAGTATATAGCACCTGAGATAATCCAGTCCAAGGGTCACAACAAGGCCGTGGATTGGTGGGCTTTGGGTGGGTTTTCTATTATATATTTCATTTATATTGTTCTATTAATGCTATTCATTTATTTTGCAGGAGTTCTCATCTACGAAATGCTGGTGGGCTATCCGCCTTTCTACGATGAGCAGCCCTTTGGTATTTATGAGAAGATATTGAGTGGAAAAATCGAATGGGAGCGTCATATGGATCCCATTGCTAAAGACTTGATCAAAAAGCTTCTGGTGAATGATAGAACCAAGCGACTGGGCAACATGAAGGTGAGAATTATGGGAAATCAGTGGGGGATTTTATAAAAAAAAATAAACACTAATTTGAGCAGCATTAAATTAGAGCAGTTGGGAAAATAATCATCAAGGTTTTATAAGATTAATTGTTTGTTTCTCTCGTAAATAATTCTGTAACAATGAAAAGTAATAAAAACTAGTTTCGATAGTTGAAAACTACTTAAAAATAAGTATAAAGCAAGCTTATCAGTTCTTAAATCGGAAATATTATTATATTATATTATTATAATTATATTATATATTATTATATATTATATTTAAAATGTTGCACAATTTCGTATTTAATAAATTTTCTTAAATCTACTTCAAATGATTTACAAATATAAATTTAAAGACTCTTAAAGACCGAACATAGAATTTAAATAAAATAAATAAACACATACTTCCTCGGACATAAAGTTTGTTCAGCTGTTGGAATATCCACACAATTTTCCCATTTTTTTAATCAGATTTTCCACCTTTTTCTGGCCATTAAAATTAGGCAATTTTTCACATTTTCCAAGCTGACAAAGTTTATTTTTCTCCGCTGCTCGCTCTTCCCGCTGCTATTCCTCAGATACATAGTTCAGCATACAATTTTGGCAAGCTTGTTCGTTAATATTTTCTGGCTTATTAGGCGCGTATTAATAGAGAATTGTTTACACTTGTCACAGTTGGACAGTCGGATTTTGTGGGCTGGCATTAAAAATTGCATCGCATATATCAAAAATTAATTGTTGGCCATCGCGAATAGATCTGCACATGCTCCTTGTCAGTTAGGTTAATACATTTTGCTCTGAAATCATTTTTCTTTTTCTCGCCACTAAATCGGATTGTTTTTAATAGACTTGTCGCGCGTTTTTGCAACACGAGCTATATGGCCAAAGGCAAATGCAGAGAGCGTTATTTATGTCTAATATTAATCTGAGTTTTCTTCTATGTTTTCTTCTATATTTTCCCCGATTCCGGAACACCCGCAGAATGGTGCCGATGACGTGAAGAGGCATCGCTGGTTCAAGCACTTGAATTGGAATGACGTCTACAACAAGAAACTTAAGGTGAGTTCAAGGGGTTTTCTCTTTTTTTTTAATATTTTTGTATTATTTTAACTAACTATAATTAACAATTATGGCACATAATCTTTTGTGTGGCTTTTAGCGACACACACGCGTGGCCCAGATGACATTTGGCTGACTTTTTGTCTCTCGGCCAGCGCATTTTCATACGTTCTCGTAATTAAACGCAAATAAACAAATCAGTTTGCCCAATTAGCTGTGTGCCTTTAGTTAATGACCGCAGCGTCTATTTCGGCCGTCCGGGTGGGTGTTAGACCCATAAATCTCCCGGATCCGGATCCCTCCCAGCCAGCCCAGCTGCTTCGAAGGCGAGTGCTAGTGAAATGTAACAAAAGGGGGCATTTCGCATCTGAAGAACGCGTTAATTGCCCACATGAACGCCCCCACCCAGAGCCCATTTGGGAGACAATGGGTTAAGTGCGTCAGAAATGGCTGTTAAAAATGCTCGTATTTTTGGTACATATTATGTTGAAATTTTCACTGAAAAGAGAAATAGTAAACTTAAAGTAATAATTGCTTAGTAAGAGGGAAAGCTAAGTGTTCTCTTTATGTTCTTGTTTTTCCCCAACCTACGTAAAAGACAACTTATGAATTTATTAGAAAGGGGACACACAAGAATCCCATTCGGAGACCTCATTAAAACACCCTTAAATCACACACAATTAGCAATCAAAATAATATTAATTATTTTAAATTTATCTCTCTTACAGCCACCAATTCTGCCCGATGTACATCACGATGGGGATACGAAGAACTTTGATGACTATCCCGAGAAGGATTGGAAGCCCGCCAAGGCAGTAGACCAAAGAGATTTACAGTACTTCAATGATTTCTAAATATGAGAAAGAAATTTTAGTTTTTTCTGTTGTTTTCTGTTGAAAATTGTTATATTTGCGGCAGCAAGAACATTCATTATTTATACTGGCAATTAAGTGTTTAAAGTGCTGTGCTAATGCAATGATATGTAACGGTACATACATATATATATATATATATTTATACATAAACTATATTATAATGATATATAATATACGGCTAAACATACACACATAAATAGTAGGCATAAGTATACCCATAACTAGCGAGCGACGTCTATAATTATTTATATAAATATACTATACATAATTGTTTAAATGTTTAAACTGCGAGTAAACATACCCCTCTCACCCGAACAACAACAAATACCTATAAAGAAAAGTACACCTAAAGTGCAGTAAAGAATATATTTATTATAGAACAAAAAAAGAATAAAATATTAACGTAAAACGTTGAATAAAGTGATACAAATGAAATTCTGCTCCTGGCCTTTGTCTTTTTCTCGCCTATATCTTTTCGTTTTATTCTTTACTTTAGGGGGGATTAGTTTTGGATACGTAAATCTGTCGTTTTCGAGCACGAGTCACTCAGCTGAAAAAACGCTTTGATGAGCATGATCTTTTGTTTGACGTTTTTGCGCATGTATTTGGGATAAATTTGTGGGAGTATCTTATATATTTTTATTTTAGCTATTGTTTTTTTGTATATTTTATTCTTTGTATATATTCTTGTTCCAGAAAACGTATTTGAATATTATTATTTTTTTATTATTATTTATTTTTGCTATTATAGAATATTAAATTCTTAAGAAACTGCGATTAAACTTATATACTTACATTATTATTTCGACATTTATGTTTTGCTATTTTATGTTATTCTTTTTTAAAAAATGTAATAACATCAATTTGTATTTATTGATTTATCTTTTATATTTCGTATACAAATTTTCTTTCTTGAATTTTCACTCAACCCAATCTTTCTCCCCACAATTCTTTCATTACCACAGGGGTCGTGTCTTGGATAAGGCAATCGATAACGATTAATGAACTGCTTTACAGACGAGCAAAAGGCTGTCAAACTGCTTTGCACTGCTTGAATTTACACTGTACGAAAACAACAAGAACAAATTAGTTTAGCACTGAGAAAATTTTGTTTGTTTAATTTAATATATTAAATGATTTACGAACAGTTTAAAACACAATAATTCATGACATAAAGATGATGGCAGTGACAGTGTTGGTATTCATTTTTTGTTGGTTTTATTTTGAATTATATTTAAAATTTTTAAAAATCAACTAGAAATCGTTTTGAAATTTGGGACATAACTTCATCAACGAATTCTAATCGTACTGTCTTCTGTTATTTTTTTTATAATATTTTTAGTAAAGAATCCGACTTTTAACTTCCAGTTTTTATAAAACCTATCCTTTAAATAATGAGTTATAAGTTTTAGACATCGGATGATTCTGAGGATATTTAGAAGTAAACCTCAAAACAACTTATTTTATTTTTTCTTAATAACTTCAATAACTTGTCTTCAAAAAAAGATCAAATGTTGTGTTATACAGTATCAAGCCTTTTTGCAAAGAAAAAAATGCCCCGTTTGGCACTGAATCTATCGTAACCCCTAAATATTTATTTAAAATATATTCCTTAATTTCAGTCTTCAGCCTATTTTGAGCATTACTTCTTGTGAAATTCAAAATCACAGCCAGAGGGTGCTTCGGGGAAACGGAAACACCCTGTTGCCGCCAAACTACCACCGAGGCTTTCATTGACAGGAAGGACTCTCTCGCGTTCTCTCTGCGCTCTCCTTCAGCAGGCTTTATACAGTTATACAGAGCGCGGCTTTTCTTTCCACGAGCTTCAGTGCTCAGTGGTGGTTTTCATTGAAAAAACGCATATTTGACGCGAAAATGGCCAAGTTGGCAGCGTTGCCTCTCACTTTGAGCTTTTTGTTTCAGTTAGTAGACAGGCCGTGGCCAAAAAAGAACGGACAAGCACTATTTTAGCAAAAATAACATTTCCCACTGTAATCGGCAGCGCGATATTAAGAAAAAAAAAAATATAAAATAAAAGAGTTCGACTCTCTCCCTGTGTGTGCGTACGTCACAACCCGCTCGCGTGTGTGCGTGTGTGAGAGTGTGCGATGGGAAAAATCAGTAAAATGTTTATGCAAATCATGCGACAAATGTGCGCCAATTGCGTAAAATCGTAAAGTGCATTAAGTATTAAGTGAAACAAAATTATATAATTAAGGAGCGGCGCCCGGAGATAAGCGAAAAGTCTGTTTTTTGGGCAACTACAAAGGCAAAGGTTGCAGCTCCCCTTCCTCTCGCGCGTGAGTGTGTGTAGGTGTAGGTGTAGGCGAGCCAGAGTGTTGGTGTCTCGTGGCTGCCAGTTGTCAGTGTGTGAGTGTATGCGGGTGCGCCTGTATGTGTGCACTGTGGGTGCAACAACGTGAACGCTTCATCCCGGAAGTGATTTGTATGAGGCAAGAAAGCCCCTGAAATTTTACACCCAAGCGGAAATAGTCGGTATGTAGAGCCCATATATTTCACATCTCTGGTGTTTGCAGTCCTACCTCCTGTTGGCCGTTTTTGTTATTTTTATTATTGATTTTTAGACATAGCAATAGACAACCTTTTGAAGAACTGGAAAAAGCAAGCTTGCCCATATTGTTTAGGATTCGAAATGAAATGCTCCCAAAAGCTGTGCTACGATTTCGCACTCCTTGTGAAATACAGGTTTACAGTGAATTTAGCTCCTAAAACATTTTATTTCATACTTTGGGGCACCCTTAAATTCATATTAAATCCCCTGTGATTTCTGTGGCATTCCTTTTTCCTTACTATTGTATATTAAACTATTTAAAATATTTATATCTTCCCTCGATTGATATTCAATTTTCCCATTTCTGAATATTTAGCATGTGAAAGAGTTTCATGTTCACATTTTTACCATTTTGTTTCTGTTTTGTTTTTTATGGATTTTTTGTTGTTCATATCGATTTTCAACCAAAAAACAACTGGGAAACAACATCGAGCCATCCATCCGTGCGTCCGCACACACACACACCCATACGCCCACAATTATTTCTGGGGGAAACCACAAACAGCCGCAACTACGTACGGTCACAACCAAGCACACACATACACCTGGAAAAAGGGTTTCCAAAAATAATGAGGGATTTAAAGTAAAGATGTCCTTTTAGTAGAAAGAAGTGCACTTATAAATAGTCAGGCGTAGCCAGAAAGAATACAATCTTTTACAGACAGGATATTATAAAGTCTCATTTTTAAATTTTAATATAAACGAGACTATAGATTGTAACTCATAAATTTCAAATGTTTTGGATTCGAAATCAATTACAATTGCGTCTAAAAGTATGCAACAATTGCAATATATTTTGAAAAGAATTACAAATACTTCGGACTTAAATATTTCGTTAAACCACTATTGAATACCTTTTGAAATGGTTTCAACTTTATAGCACCTCTGATCTATCAAGTATCTACATTTTATTTCAGTGTAATTTTATCCAGGAGTCGTCACCTCACTCATTTAACAGTATTTATAGACAGTTTTTGTGTTTTTGCTTGAAAACGAAGTTGGATTGTAAAATTTAATATGGCAGGCGGATGTGGCTTTTGAGTTTTACGAGTGCTCACCTGCTTCGAGCTTCGAGGAAAGGTGGAAGGAGCAAGAAAAGGACGTCCTGGAGGAGGTGGGCCCTCAATGGGCACTTGAGGTGTTTGGCCTGACAGTGAGGGCATTAATCAAGGATGGTACGGGTCGGGACGGGATGAGTTCGGTTGGGAAATGAAGAGGAGACACTTGAGGGTCTGAAGTTGGCCCTGCAAATGGCTAAACGTCTTCGTTATCAAATCGTCCTTTCGCAAAATATTGATATACAAACAGGGCGACGGATTGCGGAGCTGAGATGATGGTAAATAATCTAAATTGATTGATGTCACTTGGCGAATTTTCAGCGTACATACATACATACCCCATAAATTGCAATCATATTTCTGGAGCAATGACGTCATCATGAACCCATCGAAAATGCTTATGAACGTGAGTTCACAAATATATATTTCCTCCCGTCCATTTTCAACCCCAAGTCGTGATCCCCTGTCTTGTTGTCTGTTTTTGTCAGCTTAGTTTCTTATGGGAGCATTATAGTTTCGTATTTATAGCCTCGTTCAACCCTCGAAAGTGTTGTTGTTGTTGTCAACATTGCACTGTCCTAATGAACTACTCTCAGGCGGGGTAAAAAATAAGGAAATAAATCCATGCAACATGAAAAAAAGTCGATAAATAGCAGCAGGTCATAGTGTTCAAGGAGGAGAAAGGAATGTGGCCTGCAATTTTCTAAAATGCGTCACTGGTAACAAGAACTAAGAACTATATGAAACTCAAATAACTTAATCTTATTTAGTATTTTTTTACATTTAAAAAGATTAACTAAGTTTAGGATTATGGCTTGAAGAACCTGAAAAGTAGAGAAGTTAAACAAGGCTAGTTCCACTTTCTTTAACCTTCGTTGGGTTCAATATTATCGAATTTTAGCAATTAATGCAACTAACACTTATTAACTCTATATCCAATTATAACTCATCCAAAATCCGAGTACAAATTGAAATGTAAATTCCTTATGCATCATGTTTTGCAACTTGCTTATGACATTTTCTTATGGAACTGACAAACTTCTTGCGAAGGCTTCGCTATGCTGAACTTTCTATCAATCAAACGCAGGACCACGAAAGTTTTTCACATCCTGCAGCTCGCTTCAAGGCGGACAAGTTGGCTTATCAATAAAAATGCCAAAATGTTTGGCTTAGTTAAGCCGAACTGGCTTTCATCTATGCTCTCTGCCTGTCTGTGTCTAGTTTTTCTGGTATATCCCCACTTGGAGCTTATTTCCATTTATTTTTCCTAACTCAATTTCTATCTCCACTCCCATCTCTATTTTCCCATCTTTATGTCCATCTTCTTTTCTATTTCTATTTCAAATCCAATGACATGTCCCAGCACTCTCGCTTCCCTTTGCGCTTTTATCCTTTTTCCAGCAAACAATTAAGGTGTCCTCCGTCTTGGGCAATGGCAAAAACTGTTGCGTCAGATCAAAAATGCAGCATCTTAAAATATGAGCACCGTTTCAGCTTCCGGCGTGTTTCTGTATTCAGGGCTCCTGCTGCTTGTTGCTGTTGTTCAATATTTACAACCTGATGGTGGCGCTGAAGAGGATGCCGCCAAACTGAATAAAACATGCGGCAATCGGCAGGCGACACTGTCCTGGAAAGAAGCATCCTGCGCTGCTGCTGATGCTCCTGCTGCTTCTGCTGCAGACACGTAGACGCCTTAATGACCCGGGGGATTACCGATGTAGACAATGTCGGGAGTCGCCCCCTAGCTTCAAGGCTCATATTCCTGCAGCCCGAAAGTTCCCTACGAAGGGCGGTCAGGTGACCGGCTCGTCAGCCATGCAGCAACATTGTCTCATCCAATTAGTTTAATAAACGTAAACAAAAATGCTAACCATTTCTATTTGTAATTAAAAAGCTATAAGCGACAACCAAGAAAACGAGGGGTTGATGGGCGTTTAAGGGGGTTAAAGGGGAGAATGCACTGTAAGAATTGGAATATAACGAAATGTCGATAAAATATACTAAGTATAACCTTAACTCTATAAAAAATTTAAAGATTTTTTTTAAATTTAAAATGTTATATGACTCTTCAATCATTTATGTTAAATTGAGGTTTATATGTTCAATAAAATTTTGTTTTAAATGCACTGTAAGAATTGAAATATAACGAAATGTCGATACTAAATATAACTTAAACTCTATATAAAATGTAAAGATTTTTTTTAAATATCTAACAAGTTATATGGCTCTTCAATCATTTAAGCGAATTCGATGTTTATATGTCTAATAAAATTTTTTTTTAAACCATTTTCTAAACGATTTTTAAAACCACCGAATAAATTATGTAAAGCTACAAAAAATTAGTATTTACAGGGTAAGAAACAATTTTTTAATTGACTAAAATATCATTTAATTTCATTTTTTTTTTTAATGTTTTAAACTAAAAAGAAAATTCTTCTGGTTTTAAATCCACTTTTAGGAATGCCCAAGAGTGTGACATATTTAATGTTAACCTTTGAACTAATTTGAGTAAGAAAGTGCAATTTTTTGAGTAAATGAAATATGACATGATTTATTTAAAATTGAAATCAGAACTGATCTCCTGTAAATAAATCTTTTGGAAATGTTATTTTTTCATTATCCTTGGGAATGAAGGGAAACCTTTTTTTGTTATAAGTTAGATTTAGAAGTACTTTTTATTATTGTCCTTATTTATTTATAAATTCATGTGCATTTCATAAATAACAACCACCTGAGTTTTCACATTTTTTTGCGCCCAGTGCACCGCTGACTTACAGTGGGGCACATGGCAAACGGAATGCGAAAAGCAACCCTGCCGAGGAAACAACAACCACCCAGTGGGGCGTGTAAGCCGCAGAGCAAGAGAGCGTGAGAGAGCTCTCCCTGTTCTTCGTTCTCTGCGCTCCGCTCTCTCCATGCTCCCGCTTAACCCCTGCGCCTGCGCTGTCCTTGCCAACGGACAATCACAAATGTCCTTTCGCAATCCTGGCTGAGCAGCCAGCCACCCGCATGGCTTTGTCAACAGTTCCGTTTCTGGAGGAAGAACCTGCTCTCTTTCGGAACCGCAACCCCAACACCCGCCTCCGCCGCTGCCGGCACTGCCGCCGCTCTCCGGAATCCTGGCTACGTTTTTAAGAATGAACCACATTCCCGTACGTCATTGCCTTTGATTAAAGCATATGCAAGCGTTTTTTTCCACAGTATTCTTTTTGCTCAAGTCCTGGGCTGCTAACATGTGCCGCATATCCTTTGGCAGCTGCCCCGACCCCTCCCCGTCTCCTCTGGGGATATCCTTGGGCGATTTACATTGCTTATGGCAATATCGAATTGGTTTCTCGTTGCGCCAGCTTGCGATTTCTGTTCTGGCTTGTTTTAAAGTTGAAATTCTGTTTATGCCAGCGACCGCATACATTTTTGCATATGGAATGCCTTTGCCATTGTCCTTGCGCCTGGCCATGCTGCTGTTGTTATTGTCATAGGCTTAGCCAGGATCCGGCGAAGGGGATTTGGGCTAGAGGGTTTCAGGCATTTGTTTAGGCAAATATTATGGGCCCCGGGAATGCCTTATAGCCGGCACGAGCGTCGGAGCCAGGAGGAGCGGCGCTCCCTTACCCACTCCAGTGCCATCGAAATCGATTTTGCCCCTGCCAAGCTTCGGCATTGACCAAGGGGAATTATCTTCTGGCATTCGTGCGAGATAAAATGATTATGTGCGAAATTGGGTTCTTTTTCGTTTTGGTTGCCAAGTCAAGGACACGTTTTTCGCAAAGATATAGGATAAAAGATGCAGGAAAATAATTATTTCTTTGGTATAATTTTAACATCAGCTATTACTATTTGTGTCCTTATTTTGATTTTTCTGGGGTACTTCAGAAACCCCTTTAAAGTTTGTCTTAAAATATGCAATGTTATTTTTTAGAAAGCGAATTAAGTGTAAATTAATTTAAATTTCTTAAATGATTTCTGTAGCACCTCTGTATAGTTATTTGCTCTATAAGTACCCGAGACAATATAATTATGAAAGGATACAAATTATTATGTGCAAAATGTTTTTTTTCGTTTTGATTCCCAAGTTAAGAATACGTTTTTCGCAAATATAAAGGCTATAAGAAATAGGAAACTTTTTTTCTTTGGTGTAACTTAAACTAATACTATTCATATATACATATATTCTAAGGAACGGGGCTTAAGAGTTTGTCTAAAAGTATTCAATGAATTAATTTAAATACCGAATTAAGTGTAATTTGATTTTTTAATGTGATTTTTTAAGACTCTTGTAGAAGAAAGCACCTCCGCATAGGTGATTTTTCTGTTTTCATCTGAAACAATGTGATTTTCAAAGAGTAAAAGCTTACTGCCTAAACCGCTCTAATTTACATTTGCCTGCAAAACGTATAGAATTGCCCTTGGCTCTGTCCCTGCAGCCACACCACCTGTGCCTTGACCTCCTTCTGCAGCTTCGCCCCGAAGTCATCAATTATACAGAGCTCGGCTTACATCAGAGACTCCGTCAGCTCGGGTTCGAGCCGCCTGCTTAGCCCTAATGCGATGGCTCAGGTTGCCAAAAAAAAGACAAAAACAATACGAATAAACGTAACACAAAAGTGACAGAAAATCCAACATCAAAATGCAAAATTCTTGACAGCAAAGGATACGAAAAGCCTGTTCATTTGTATTTGTAGTTTAAGGTTTAAGCCTGTCATTAAAGGCCGGGTCCGGTTTCCTTGTTTCCATGTCTGCCTGTAGTTTCCGAGTTTTTATTTCGTTTTCTCGTCCGCCCAAAAGTATGCAACACGAGAAACGTATTTCACAGTTTGTGCAGTTTGTGGCCCGAGGAATGTCGAGTCATAAATTTAATTTGCATATTTCAGTTGTCTGTCAGGCGGAGAGCCCTCGGGCTCAACCCATTTTTTTGTGTGCAAAAAATTGCAGTTGTAATTGGCAGAAATAATTTCGCCCACCGCAGTGGCAAGTGCTAGTTTCCCAGTTTCCTGCGAAATTAATTCCAGCCCCTCGGCAATCCGGTGGCCCTAACATCATTAATTCTAATTGAAAAGTTTTGTCGACTGTCGGTTGCCAATTAAGCCGCATCTGAAGTGCAATTCCCCTGGACGTGGACCACGTCAATCCGGCAAAGAAATTGCATTAAGGGACACACAGTATACACACAAAGTGCCGGCGAATTAAAACGTCAAAGCGGCTGCGGCGAAAGGCGTTAACACGATCGTCCTGGCCAGGTGAAAATGGTGCCAAGGCAACGAAATAACAAGTGGCAATCGCAAATTGGCCAGGCCAGCATCCTCGCGGCACGGCCAACACGCATGCATAACGGAGTAAATGAAAATCGAATTAAGTGCGGTTTCGAAACCACGAAATATACGCGACGCGAGCAATCGTCCTTTGAGGAAGTGTGCGCCGGAAATCACTAAAAGAAATTGTTTAGCGAATGTATTTATTAATAGCATTTATTTTGGGGAATTTAACTTACATAAAATGGTTTAAGTCCCTAGATATGTTAGAGTAATTAGGATTCCTTTTATGTTGAATATTTTTTTGTTTAAAAGTTTTAAGATTTCCCAACCAGAATTATTCTGAGCCTTATGTTTTCTAAAATAAAATAGTTCCATTTCAGTTACAGTTATTTTTACACTATTTAATTAAGAAAATAAAACAATGTTTAGTTGTAGATCCTACCAAGAACTTTTCATATATATAAGTCCAAGGAAGGGCTGAGAAAATCTCAAGGATTTCGAAAACCTTCATAAAAGTGTTCTAGGTAATGCTAATTTTGTATCCTGTCAAAAATATTATTGCATGCCTAAGCATCCTAAGCAAATATATTATCTGAGATAGATACGACTTACAAAGATGATTTTAAGGATAATTTAGAAACATTTTCTCAGTGCTCAATCCCCTGCCTGGCGTGTCCCACTCCTTAATTGAATTCTAAGCGGACTGCAGAGGAGCAGCAGATGGCAGCCGGAGGTGGAGCTGGAGCTGAACCGGGGCTGTAGCCGGAGCCGGAGCCGGAGCTGGGGCTGGAGGTGATGGCTGGCGAGGGCCCGTGGCTTCGGCAAACAAATGCGGGCTTTGCCAAGTCCGTGCTCAGGTCCTGAGATCTTGTTCCCCGGATTCAGGACTCGGGATTGTTTGCCCCACGGGCAAGGTGATGGGGCTGTACACACCATATACATAAGTATACGTGAGGGGAGAGCCGTTACTGCGTTACGCGTAAAATTGAAAAATGCCGGGCTTTTGGTGGCCTTGTTTTTCTTGGCTGTTGTTTGGATTTCGTTTTGCTGCTCTTTTTTGTCCTGCTGCGGATTATTTGTACAACTAAACTTGATTTCCATATTTTGTAAGGAAAACACTTTGGGCGGGGGAGGAGGTTTCTTTAAATGTGACTGGCATAAGGGAGGAAGCTTGAGGGGCGGCGTGGCACGAGCTCAACATTACTTTTGTGGGTCTTCAATCAATATAAAAGCAAATGTCTTTAATGAAGCCCTGATGATTCATGATTTATTCAGTAATACGGAAATCATGAGTACTGAATCCAGAGGGTTCCATTCTCGTTGGGGTGTTTCTTCTTCTTCAGTGAGTAAAAATATGTGAATATGTGTATTTATTTTCTTCTATAAGTTATGCAATATTTTATATATAATAAATATATATATAATTGATATAAATTCATTTATTAAAGCTTTAAATCATTTAAATTTCTTTATAGGGATTTTACATTTTCTCATACAAACACAGAAACTAAACTATCCCTTTTGGTTTACAGGAATTAAATATAAAATTGCATTATTTATAAGGCTTTATTTTTCTAAGCTTACCCTTCTTGAATTTCCTTGCAACTAATTCAAAAAGAATCCTACATTAAATTCTAAAAGATATCCTATCTTATGTAGATATCTCCTCTTCATCCTTTTAGCCAAAAAATGTTGGTTATACTCTTATTTGAACTCCGTGTAATTACTTTCTCTTGCCAATGCTCTTCCTTGTCTGATTGAATCGAACAATCTACGGCGCAGCCCCTTTTTAATTGAGTTTTTGCATAGTTTCTGCCTTTTGCAGCTATTCCATTCGCTATTCTCTTTTATCCCGTTGCCAATTTTCAGTTTTTTCCTCCCCTGCTATTTTTCGCGTTTGCATTTCTCACTCTTTTTTTGCTCGTGAGAAATAATTGAATTTTTTTCCGGCTCGGGGAACCAAAAACGGCCAGGTTAGAGTTCGGTGCGGATGTTAGCCATCTAATTGCGACCTTAATCATTTCATCTTTTTAGCTTCCGGCCAGGTTAGTCAGTTCTGTGTGTTTGGTAATCGAAATCGTCCTGCCAAAATGGCAACGGCAAAGGCTGTGCAAATAAACTGGCAAATGTTTTCCGCTCGCAAATTTTTCGGGGACGGGAGGGGCAGCAGGACAGGGCAGGCCAGGACACACTCGGTAGGCAAACACAAACTTGATTTGATGCTGGTTTCGCAAAAAAAGATGGGCAAAAATGCCAACCCACATGGGTTCATAGTTGTATTTTCACTTGGAGAAATGATCAGTTTAATAAACTAAAATTGTTGGAAAATATTTAAAGAAAAGTTTTAGGATTTTTAAGCTCTTACTACCTCAAATATGTTATGGAATTAAGAGTTTTGTAAAAAAGTTGAAGAAACTACTACATTTTAATTTTATTTAAAGAGGTGAAGCCTTTCGTGGGTATATCTTAGGAAGATATGCCTGAGTTCTACGTTCCGATAATTATTATTTATTACCTTTTTATCAAACCTTTTCAGTGAAAGCTTCTCTTGAAAGGTAAAATGCTTTTTTGTTTGTTTTAAATATATATTTATTTTTAATATTTAAATTATTATTTATTATTTTGAATATGTTAAAACTTGTACCCTTTTTTATATATTTTGAGTATATATATATAATTAATATGTTTTACATTATTTTATTTTGTATTTTATTTTAAACTTTAGAAAACTATTTTTCGTCCTGTTTGTACTTGTTCCTGTTGCTGTGAACAGGAGCAGCTGCTGTGTGGATGCTCCTGGCCTTCTGGCCCTATCGAATCCAGTTAATTTGTGCGGTGGTGCGGTGGCCAGGTCCTGGAGGGCGCCTCCTCCTTGCGGCATCTGTGCTAGTTTTTTGGTTGCTTTTAATCGAATTTTTGCTGCGGGCGAGGATAGTCCTCCGTTTGACCAGGGAGCAGGTTAAAGGTTTTTTTCTGCTTTGCTGCTTTTGCATTTTGCGTGTTGATCTAAGCGGTTTATTAGCCCCGATTTGCAAGTAAGCTGCTTAACAAGGCCCGCACCGAGCTGGCCATTATTTAATAATGAAAAGCGAGGCGGGGCTTCATCTTCCCGAGCTCCCAGCTCCCATTTACCATTTCCCCCATTACAATCCCCCTTGAAGCTGGCAGCTTAAAGTCGGCATATCCTGCTGGCACAGGAAGCGGACTTGGTACGTCGGTTTATTGGCTCTGCCTTTGTTTGTCCTGGCCAAGCAGTTGCTGTTCTTGGCCTTGCTCGGCAATTTAATGTGTTGACAGTTTTGGAAAGTTTTGTTTGTTTTCTTGGCATCGTTTTCGGCGAAGGCAAGGTATTTATCAACTTGTGGTGGCTATTGTGACAAAGTGACGAATTCATTGAATATGCTGATTGATTTTCTCTATAAATGATTAATTGACGTACTCAGGGGAACTAGTGGCCCTTTGGCAGTTTGTTTAGTTCTTGAAATACATTTATTGTAGTGGAATATTTTATTAAGGCTTAAGCAAACTCAGGGGTACATATATATTTCTACTTTCATAACATCCTTTAAATATTCCTAGTCTATGTCCCTTGTTCTTGTTATTAAATTGCAAAATTTATTCAATTATATACTCAAGAATCCTTTGATTTTAGTCTTTTTATAATCCGCTTTGTCTTCTGTTTATTTTCAATTTAATTTAAAATTGTTCAATCGTCCAATCGACATGACATACAAATATGTGAAATGTTCACTTCAGAAGCAATCAGCACAACACAACTGAGAGCTGTAATCATTGTTAAATGACAAATGACAACTGCGGGGGATGGGAGGTATGTTAGTTAAATATTGATTTAAATTTTCCACATAATTGCAATTAGTTGATGAATGTCGAGCTCCAGCTGTTGCAGTCCTGTTTCCCCATATCCTGCCGCTGGCAGCGCCATCCGAGTCTGATTCTGATTAAACATGGTGTCGGGGCAACATCAAAAACAGGAGCAGAGGCAATAACACCCATTCGACGAGGAGAATCGAGTTGAGCAGCCATCGTTGGGCCTCAAAGTGGCACAGTGGCTAAGGATAAATAGTATATTTACCTGAATTTAATGAGTTGTCAGATTCAACTGACAGTGGAAGGCTTTAAATAATTACTAAAGTATTTATTGAAACCCCTCTACTAAAGTATTTATTAAAACCCTTCTGTAATTTAAAAGATTGTTTTGGTATAATTTCAAATATTTGCCAAGCTTTTACTCAATCCTTCACCCCTTTTCCAATTTCCCACTGTGCCGGAAACGGTCGTTCTTCTTCTCTCGACAGCAACGCCCTTTTGCTGTTCCCCTTTTCGGTTTCTGTTGCTGTTTCTGTTTCTGAATTTCCTCAACACGGGACGGGGCCCTGATGAAAAGCCACTTACGCACAATTTTCACAACTCAAAAGCATTTTATTGATTGCACTTTAAGAACGCCGGGTTGAGGTTGAGGGCCGGGCGAAACACTCATACGCCACGTTGCCGCTGCCATAACACACTGCTCCAGAGAGCAGCTCAGTGGTGTGCTGTGTGCGTGTGAGTTGGGTGCGTTTATTGACTGTCGTTTTTGAAATTGAGTTTTTCTGGCTCTTAGATTGGCCCCACTACCTCACCCTGCACAAAAAAAAAAAACTTGGTTAAACTTTGGGGTCCTTCCACGTCGCTGCTGCAAAGGCAATTTAGCCCTCGAGGCTTCAGAGTCTGCTTTGGCTTCAGCCAGATGTATATGCAAATGTGTGGACGGGGCTGGCCCGAGAAATCAAAGTCACTTTTGCTCATTTTTTCCTCTGCTCTTCTCGGTTAGATAACACATTTGACTACTATTTTCCGGGGCTCCTTGCCCCTCGGGGTTAATTGTGCGAGAAGGCTAATGAACATGGAGCCCGGGCGGCGGCTGACAGCTGCGTTCGAGCCTTGGCTTGTTAATTGTTTTTGAAATCGCTGAGTGAACATTAATAAGATGTAAATTCGAGGAAAACTAGAAAAGTCGCGGGGTGGGGGGTTTTTTAATTGGAAATTTGGGGGTTGGACTTCAGCCGTATGAATTATGAGTGGGGCCTGGTTTAATTGGTAGCAAGAATAACTTTGATTGTTAATTCATTTCGTAATTGAAGGGTAATAGATTTTTAATTGGTGAAAATTAGGGTAGCATTGTTGAGTTATTCTATAAATAATACATTTAAATGGTATTTATTTTTTTAATAATATATCTAAGTACAAGATATGTTAAGTACCATACATAAAACCCAGATATTTGCTCCCTTAATAACTTGGCTCTTAATTAATTAAAGTTTCCCAAGCTGTCACATGCCCCGACCCATCATCCCCATATTGTCAATAAAGAAATTTATGGGAAATCAAGCCATCCCAGCTTCGATCTATCTCAGACTATTCATTGGCCTTATATGGCTGTGCATTGTTTGCAAATCGCTTAATTATTGTTGCTGGTATTTTATTGGGTCATGGAGCCATAAAAGGCGGCCACAACGGCCACGGTTCCTTTTGGGCCTACATACATCAATGGAAGTGGTCTCCATTTTCATCTCCCCAAGCTCCATCCACTTCCTTTTTGCCTGGATGTCACATTCTCCTAGTTGCCACGACCTAAAAGCATAAATTTCCCGTGGCTAGGCCAAAATCAACGCCAAATGCTCTAAACGTTTTGCTTATGATTTTTATTGCACGCACACAAGCCAGGGACTTATTCAGATATATATACATATATATGTATATAAGTTCCTTCTTCCTTTTTCATCTACAAAACTGTGTAGACATTTTGCCGCAGCCTTAAGTGCGAAAGCTGCAAAAAGGGAAAAAATAGGCTACCCCTGCCGATGACTTGTTTATGGCAGACGACGGCCACGCCCCTTTTATATTTTATATTTTTTGGTTTGCCTATATGGGAGGCGAGCACTTGGTTTATTTCATTAGGTTTCCTTTGATGAGCCGTTCTACATATTTTTGCATTATTCACAAGTGAATTTTTGAGCAAAGCTGTTTCGCACGCAAAATTATAGCATACTTTTGTGAGTACAGACAGAAATAGGTTAAAATAATGCTGAAAGTGCTCTAACTTTTGAAATATTCAAGAGAAATTATATATTTTCTTTCAAAATTAAAATACTTTAAAATATAATGAATATAATAATATAATGAAATAAACAAAATTAATAGGGACAAGCATTTCCATTAGGGGTTTTACGAATTTAATCCTTTGTATTCCTGGCTATATTAGGTAATAATTTAAAGAATTAAAAAATCAAAAATAAAAATGATTTATTATTAAATATTTATATTACTTTAAAATAAATCAAAGGTGTATTTCTTACCTTTATTGACACTTAATATCTATTCTTTTTGCCACGAAGCCCTGCGAATCGAATTTCCATTATTTATAGATAAAATCTGAACAGTTCGTGGAAGTGGCAGCTGGGCTGTAAGTTAACTTCAAGTTATGCTGAGTATCTGCCATTCGTGGCTTCAATTTGGTGGCCTTATCTCGCCGCCTCTTTTTTCTGTTGGCACTTGCCAAACAATGTCAGTTTTCAACTTTTAGCGCATTTTTCAAATTAGGTTAGCGGAACAGTGGCGTGGCGTGGGGACGGAGGATGTTTGGAGGTCGGATGGAGGCATGGATGGAGGTCGCAGGAGGATGTTAGAATGTAAGAATGTTAGGGTGTGATGGTGTTGGCCCCAGTGAAAGTTTTCTTATTGTTTCGGGGCGGAAGAAAGGGGCTTGGCTTGGCTTGGCTTGGCTTGGCTCGGCGGCGGTAGGCTTGTTAGCATCCTTCCTTCCTGCGCTTCCTGCACACAAAAAACCTACCATCTGCTGCCCGTTTAACCTTAATGTTTTGGGCTAACCCAGAACCGCACCCCTGACACCCAAACACCCCTGCAGGTACAGAGAGCAAAATTGTATAGCCCTGAAAAATATTCAAAAATAATATATTTGTTACAAAATATGCCGAGTAAGAATACAGTTTATTATCTTTAAGGTTACATAAAAACATATTTTTAATATGTAATATGTATATAAAGATAACACCAAACACTTACTTCCAAAATTAATTTTACATCTTCGAGAAACCCTTTTTTTCGGAGATCTGCGTAGCGTTTTATTTTGATGTGCACTTATTTTTCAAATCGTGCGCGTAGCTTCCTTCGTCCTGTCAGTTTCGCGTCACATCCAAACCCATCCCAGATGAAGGGACCTGGCACTTGAACGTCATCTCGGAGAATTATCAGCGACTGCGTCAGCATCTAAATATAATGCCCACCTTCTCGGCGAGAATCCCCGTTTGGCCTTTGTTCTTGCCCATCTCTTGGCCATTCGTAGTTGGCCAGGCTTTATGCTCGCTTTTTATGCCAACACGCACCGTTGAGCAAATGTTGTGCCCAGCATCAGCAGCAGAAGCAGAAGCAGGAGCAGTATGCTTTTAATGCTGTCCTAATGAAATTTTTAAACGATTTCGTCTCACTTCACGGCCAGCGGCAGATTGAAGAGTGTGAATTGCCAGCGAAGCTGTGAGGAAAATTCCCGGGGAAATTATTTGTAGCTTTCTGTCTGCCTGTCTCGGGCTAAGAAATGGTTACAAGGTTGGATTTAATCGGATTTAGTATACTCGGCATGAAGAAGGCTAGCAACCAGAGCTTATATCACCAGATTCTTTTAAGAAGTTTAAATATTTTTGGGTATTTATTTCGCACACCGAATTTATTGTTTTTATGTCAAATTTAAAATTTTAAAACATGTTCTTAAGTCAAAATTGAATTGTATAAGTTTCTGATAAAGAAATTAAACAAAACGGAACGCCGAAATTCATTTACATAAAGCTTGCATTTATAATTTTTTATCGAGCCATGACTACTTTGTTAGTCTCATTGAGTGCAAACTAGTCAAACATCTATGAGAAAATAATAAAATATTCATAGAGCTATGAGCAAACCAAAAAATTCATTACGTCGAAATTGTTATTTATGAGGTTATGATACTACATTATTTACCTTTTAAGCCAATGGAAATAAATAAAATATTACAAGGATATGTCTGAATGTATAAATTATTTTAGGGTTGTAACACTACCATGTTAGCGCGAGCTGGACACACATATTGGGAATAATAATAAGATACGTAGCGTAAACTTGAATTTATGCAAAAAATATTTGTATTAAAAATGTCTGACAGTCGTCTACAATAAATAAATGAACGAAATTTAGTGCCATAACACTATAAATGTATGTATATAGATTTTTACGTAATGTAATTTATTTCCATTGCCTCAAAAAATAAATTTTTGTTTAGCATTATTACTCATTTGTTACCTAAACACTAGAGTAGTTATATTTAATGACAAGTTATCTATCTTAATGGAAATATTTAATAAAACTTAAATGATTTTTTAAAACAAATTCCAACTTAACATTCAATTACAAATTCCAATAATATAATTTTTCTCAAGTCTCATCATCTAATATTCCCTGTCATAATTAGCAAGCGTTTCTTTCTGGAACCCAGAGAACTTAACCTTTAATTAAACCTAATAGGCAAATAATTGAAAACGAAACACTTCAAAGCGCAAAGATTATTACAAATTTAAATGAGCCAAAGCACACACATGCACCGTCAATATGTGTGCTTCGCACCTGGCCAGGTGTGTGCGCTTGTGTTGCCATGGCTTTTCAGTTCGAAGGAAGCTGTCTGGGCCATAAATTCACTGCTGAAATGGCTAAGAGCCGCCGGGAGCGCACAAGCACAGCTGGAGGGGTTTTAATTAGAACACCTGGCCAACTGACACACACACCATACCTCTCTATACACACATACATTATCCCGTAATACGGTTAGTTTCCATTTATTTCAATTAAAAATTCAGTTTGGCCAAAGGGGAACCTGCATAAATATTCATTGGTAATCACATTGACCTCACCTCGCCTCTCTCTGTGCCCCTCTTTATTGCAGCAAAGTATTTTGTGATGAAGTCATGTGGAAGTAGCAACAACACGGAGCGTACAATTATAGGCGAAACTTAATTAAATGCCGCATCATTTGCAAACTGCAAGAGGGAATTCTTAACAATCGCAATAAAACTTTTGCCGAACAAAAGTAATTAAAGGACCTCGCACCCAATACCAATACACACGAAACAAGCAACCCGAGCGAGCCGCCTTCCTTGACGCTATGCGACAACAAAGTTGGTAAGGGGAGACGAGGAGGTCGGCGAGCGGCGGAGTGGCAGGAGTGCTAGTCCTGTACATGGCCAGAAGCCAGCTGACGCTGCCAGCCGCAAACAGCTAACAGCTAACAACGAGGAGGTGCCGCAGGACGCAGGACGCCGGACGACGAAGGAGACGGAGAAGGCCAGCAAAATGCAGAAGGAGAACAATGTCACGGCGGAGAATTGCCAATTTGTGGGGCCCTATCGCCTGGAGAAAACTCTCGGCAAGGGTCAGACTGGTAAGTGCACGGAGACCCAAAGCCCATTTACTTGGCCCGAGTGGCTGTATCGGGTGGAAACCATCAATATATCTATTAGAGAAAATGCCATATGGGCATTACACGTCCCTTATACTTGGATCTCTCATTTGCTGTAATTACTTAAGCTCTCTGTTTTGATTTTTCTGTAACTAGGCAAACATAGTTAGGGGGGTTTTCATGAAAATAAATGGTTGTTGGTGAATAAATTAAACTTTGGAAATTATTATTAAATGGAATATTCAATAAGCTAGATTAAATCAAAAAGTATTAGGTGTTATAGAAGTGAAAAATAGAGTCATATAGACCAAGTTATAGTTATAAATTTCATACTTTGATCTCACATTTGCTGTAATTACTGATTTTTTTTGCACCTTGACAAATATATTTAGGACTTAGCAATTATTTTCTTTAAAGGATCTAAGCATATTGGACATTTCCTAATAAGCCAAACCACTTGTAAGAGTAGTGAAAAAATAGTACTTTGGTAAACTTATATATAGGATCTCTCATTAACTAAGCTGATTCTGTTTTGATTTTCTCTGCAATCTTGCAAATATAACTAGGGGTCTTTTTGAAGTAATAAATGGTTAATATTGAAGGAAATAATCTTTAATGGAAATTAAGATATTTGTGATTGGTAAATGAGATCAATAAGTAAGGAAGTGTCAGGTGATAAGTTAGTGAAATAAAGATCACTATAGACCAAGTTATAATTAGGACTTTTATACTTGAATCTCTCATTTGCTGTAATTACTTAAGTAGTCTTTTCTGAGATGTTCTGCTAAAAATTGTCATTGTTAAATGAATTAAGCTGTAGAAAATAGAAAAAAGGAAATTAACCTATTCTAATAGTAAGAAGCTAAACAAGGTTTGATGGTAGTAAAAGATATAGTACTTTATTAGATTTATAGTTAGTGCCTGAATACTTGGATCTCTTATTTATTTTAAATACTCAAGCTGACTGCTCTGATTTTTCTTCAACTTGCCAACTATAGTTAGCCCGCTTTCTGTCGTAATAACTGATTACTTAAATTAATTAAACTGTAGAAGTTATATTAAAAAAGGAATCAGGCCTAGAAAAGGAATCTTGTGCAAACGTTTAATAGTAAAAGAAATAGAGTACTATACACAGAAAAAATTCCTGCAGTAAATTCAATCAAAACTGCAGTCAAATGTCCTCAACCCAACAGTTTGGGTTGAATTTACTGTGAGCTACTGTGTAACGACGTAACGCATTACGTATTATGACTGCTCTACAGTAGATCCAACCACGATTCTACAGTCGAAATGCCTCAACCAATGAAAAATAGTAAATACAGTACCTCACAGTTTTACTGTGAAAACTGCAATTACTGCCACGACTACAGTCACAGTTTTACTGTGAAAACTGCAGATTACTGCTCCGACTACAGTCACAGTTTTACTGTGAAAACTGCAGATTACTGCCCCGACTACAGTGTACAGTACAGAAACGCTGAATCTGTGTAATTACAGTTCAAATTACCACCAAATAAAACCAGAAAGTATTAAAAAAGATTTAATATATATTTATAATTTCTTATTTTAATTACATTATCTTTCTATTTTGTTCATTCCAACAGATTCTTGCGGATTAATATCTTTTCGCCCAATCTCCGATCTTTAAAGAGAAATGATGAATCGGTCTCATTAGTTTCCTTTGAAAGTTCGATGGTGATACCTTTGAATAGATAAAGAATAAAGAAATATAAAAGATATTATAATAACATATGTACATATATATGTGTGTATGTATGTATGTGTATAAATGCAACATTTGCTAAATGCACGTCTTAATCATTTAAATTGTACTGTTTGCTACTTACCAAGAAATGTATGAAACAGTTTGCCAAAATCCCATTCCACAAGCAATTGTTCGAGATTGTCTTCTTCATTGGTGTTACTCCTAATTTACACAATTATTTTTCACTTTATTTTTTCATTAAACTCTTACTTCGCTTTTGACACATGATACAATCATACTACGATTGACAAATATAAAACGGGGAAAAGTGTGCCCGAATTCGTTTTTCCAAGAAAACCTTTACAAAAACACCAATATAGACTAAAAATAGACTATAATGTATTTCAGTCGTTCACATTTCTCAAAACCAACAACAAAAAACTCACATAACATTTTACGTAAGAGTCACTGTAGTTGGCAGTCACGACAGTTTTGTACAGTCAGAAAATCCAACAACAAAATACATTGACTGCAGCTTTACTGTAATTCAACCCAAAAAAATTGTTAATTCAACCCACGAGAATTTTTTCTGTGTAGTTATAGTCAGCATTTAGCTATGTTCTGGCCTAATTAATCCTCCAAATGGTATACCAACCTCTGCAACTTTTAGACTTTAATTAAGAAATCGTTTAGCAAAGAACTCACTTTTGTTATCTTACTTCTACACATGGTCCTTGTAAAAACCCGCATTGTCATTACTGCAATCAACCATTTATCCTTTTGCAGGTCTCGTCAAGTTGGGCGTGCATTGTGTGATTGGCAAAAAGGTTGCGATTAAAATAATCAATCGCGAGAAACTCAGCGAATCGGTGCTAATGAAGGTAAGTAGTTACCGAGGGGTCGAAGGTCATGACTCGACGGAAAGTTTCTCGTCAATTCCTCTTTTTTTATAGCTTTGCTCTCTTTATGATTTTGTTTTTCGCCCTATTCCTTTTGTGTTCTTATTTTCCGTTTGTCTTCTGCTGTGGCGTACGAGTAATAAAAAATTGTGACAATAAAATTTGTTTTGTGGTTCCTTGTTTTATTGTCCTTTTGCTCCTTGAAAGTGTAAGGAAGTGACGGTGTGTAGTGGGGGCTGACGTAAGGGCTGGCACAGTGCAGTCGAACTGCGGAAGGGGAGATTGTTTTTGGGGATTTTTCGGGCTCGCGGTTTCCCTTGACTTGGGAACTTAAGTGTGCCAAAGTCGGGGCAAGCCAAAGACAAAGATATTTTGAGCCTTAAAGTAGCCTAGAGTTGGGTTATTTAAGGCAAGCGGCTTGTACTTTAAGCCAAAGATACCAAAACGCATTTTGAGCTAGAAAGTATTTGAGAAATGCTGCTTGAAAATCTAAGAATTTAGAAATCTAAGCTGGGGAATTTAACAAAATACGTGCAAGTTGTGGAATTTGCTCTTGTTTTTCTGTTATACAGAGAGAAAGGAAAATTACTTAAATAATGAAGATGAACTCAAGTTTAACTGCCGCATAGAATATTTCAAATTATGTTATAAATATTATTAAACTGAGAACAAATATTTAAAATAAAGATTTTGTGAACTGCAGTTATAGATTCACTATAAAATAAATTCAGGGAATTATCATTACCCCTCAGTTGACCTTTTCCACAGTTTACTCCTGTAATTACTGCCTCTTACAAAATCAACTACAAATTATCTCTGGTAAATATTCATTTATTCCGTAATCGATTTTCTGCCATATTCCTCCTCCCCACATCTATAATATAATACCTGGCCAAGTCTTTACTCCAAATAGAATTTCGGACTAGCCGCCATTCAATTCGGTTTCAATAAAAGTCAAAGTAAAGCTCCAACTATTTATTTTTCTCCTCTCCTCCTTTTCCGCCATAATAAACCCAAAACCCAAAACTCCCGCTCTACTTTGTGTATACATTGAGAGATATACCGAAAACGTGGTGCACTTTTTTGTAGGACATTGAAAGGACATGGGACAAATTAGTGCGTGCGACGACAAAGTAAAACAAAATTGACTGGCTCTTTTAGGCGGGGCGGGGCAGAGTTTTCGGGGGAGGGTGTCTAAAGCTCAGACATGTAGGACAATCGAATGCACAAGGTGCCTGATGAGGTGAAGGATGGTGGGAACAGGGGTGTAAACGAGTATAAAGGACCGCCGATGATTGCGTGTGGTGTCCGTGTTGTAGGACCAGCTGGTCGGGACACGCAATGAGAAATTGGACGCCATTCGGAGGACAACAATGGGCCATTATGGCCGACCAAGCACATAACACCAAGTACTTTGAATGCATTGTAAGGAGAGAGGTGCACGCTTGGAAAAATGAGGGAAAACGAACATAATTGAGGATTTTGCAAGAAAAAAAAAACTATATTTGAGCAAAAAATCAATTATATATAAGGATTAGGAAAACAACAAGTCCTTTTGTAAATAAAATATGAAATTTAGACAAATGTAAATATTTTGGATTGCTATATTTTATTATTTACCACTTGTTCATTTTATTTCTTAGTAAACACATTTATTTAGTATAATTTAAGTCAGATCTATCTTAAAATTATTTTTATTTGAAGGGGTAATCCTTACAATTCTTTATATTTATATCCTTTTAATGTACCCTCTTTCCGAGTGCACGTTAATGGGGATCAAGCTCAACAACATTGTCGATAAGTCGATTAAAATCGGGGTTTCCCTCCACTCCGCCTTACTTTCTCTCCGAAGGTTGAGCGTGAAATCGCCATAATGAAACTAATCGATCATCCGCACGTCCTTGGCCTGAGCGACGTGTACGAGAACAAGAAGTATTTGTATTTGATATTGGAGCATGTATCCGGCGGCGAGCTCTTCGACTATCTGGTGAAGAAGGGCCGGCTCACGCCCAAGGAGGCGCGCAAGTTCTTCCGGCAAATCATCTCGGCGTTGGACTTTTGCCACTCGCACTCGATATGGTAAGTGGTCTCCTTTCATGGAAACTCCCAGAGCCGAACTGCAATCAATATGGGATTATTTATTCCAGCCACCGGGACTTGAAGCCGGAGAACCTGCTGCTGGACGAGAAGAACAACATCAAGATAGCGGACTTTGGGATGGCCTCGCTGCAGCCGGCCGGCAGCATGCTGGAGACATCCTGCGGCAGCCCCCACTACGCGTGTCCGGAGGTCATTCGGGTGAGTCCTGGCTGAATAATGGCCATAAAATTGCTTTCAGCTCCCTCCCCCTTTTTTGTCGTCGCCCCGAGATCTCTACAAACGCATAAACGTCAATCAAGGCGAACTTTTTAGCACATTTTCGGATGCAGCCATGGCTGCGGCAGTGGAGGTGGCAGCATCCTGGAGTCGCTTTCCCATGCAAATTTTCGTCAGGCTCCCTTCTATGCAAATGCATCCTTGTCATGTGCGCATATGATTTCCCATCTCTGGCTGCGACACATCCTGGCATACACTCTGCTCAAAATAAAGTGTGACTTTATCCTTGAATTCTCTGATTTGTAAGCCTTTTTCGAGGGAAATGTGTCTATACAATGAAGGTCCTTGCTTTTTGCTGCTACTTTGACCATCTTTTTAGCTTTTAATAGTAAAGTTTGGTATTTAAATATGTTTAAATAAATATTTAACTATTTTTTAAGGGAAGTGTAATAGTACTTTTCTTCTAGTGTGTATTGCACTGCGTCCCCTCCATGCAGGACCTGCTGCAGCTTCTGGCGGAGCTTCATGCTCCTGCACCCGTAATAAATTCATAAGGGGAATTTTAAAATATCTCCTCGTCCTGTCTTATCATATATAGCCCCACCAAGCTATAAATCTGACTGGCTACGTGATGTTTAGCTTATCTGTACCTACATATAGATATATACGTACATTCTTTTATAAATATTCAGCTGTGGTAGTTCGCCCCACCTCCCAATTGATGTCTGCTAACCAAATCTGCGCCGTGCAAGGGGAAAAACCTTGACAATTTGTAGGGGAAAATTGCGTGGAAAGCCCATGTACTCAATCACTTAAGTGGTCGTTTATCAATCTTTGGTAGCTGGTGGTAGCAGGGGTTTAAGCCACAAGCAAAGCCCCAGGCTGGTTTAGGGTTACCTACAGAAGCGGTTTGGGTAATCGAGCGAAAACAACGGGTATAATCTTACAAATTGGAGTTTTGAGAGTAGCTGTAATTGGAAAATGTGTTTATAAGTAATGCCCGGACTGGGAAAATTGTAACTTTTGACAGGGGGAAACGTAAAGTACTTATAGAATAATACTGCTTTGTTCAGATGCAAATGGGAAATCATAAACCTAATTTAAACTTTATTCTTCAAAGATTAAACCTTAAAGTGGTCCTGTACCTGAGGATAATGTTGCTAGCTAATGTTGCAGCTAAAATTTCCCAGCAACATTTTCTTTGGGATATTGTTAGTTTTGACAGGAGGAAACGAAGGGTACCTATAGAAGTGTAAATGAATATAACAGCTCTATTCAGATACAAATGGAAAAACTTAAAGAAATTAATTCTTTATACTTGAAAGATAAATATCGGAGATTTTAAAACTTGTTGTCGCTGTACCTCAGCAACATATAATGTGGCAAGGTAATGAAATTCTAGCTACAATTTCCCAGCAACAATTTCCTGAGCCTGGGGATATTGTTACTTTTGACAGGGTGAATGAATATTTAATATATGCAGGTTATAAACTTTAAAGAAATATAAACTTTATACTTGAATAATAATTATTGAATTTTTTAATCCTTAAAGTACTTGATGTGCCTGAACAACATATAATGTTACAATAGTTACAACGTGAGGTACTTATATAAAAGTGAATGAATACTACTCAGATACAATTGAGAAATCACAAAATTTATACAAACTTTGTAATCGAATGACATATATCGGAATTATTGAATCTTATAAAGTAGTCGCTGTGGCTGAACAATATATAATGTTGTTAGCTAATGTTGCTGTCCATTCTTTCATAGCAACAATTTCCTGGGCCTGGGGATATGGTTACATGAATGATATGGTTATATGAACATGTCTGATATATTCAGTTACTAATATGAAAACCTTAAGGAAAAAAAAACTTTAAACTTGAATGATGAATATCGGAGTTTTTAATCCTTACAGTAGTTTCTGTGCCTAAGCAACATAGAATGTTGCTAGGTTATGTTGCAGCTATTTCCTAGCTGCAATTTCCCAGCAACAATTTGCAAACAGTGCATCAGCAATCTTTGCTATAATCTATAAGAATAAAAGGAATTTATAAACATTAATTTATATAAAACGTTTTCCTTAGTAAAGCACCTTCCGTTCATTAAAAATTTTCCACCTTCGTGCTTAAAGATTTAGCAGGTTGCCTTTAAGCAATAGGGGAATTGGAATCACATGGTCTGTAATTTACAGTCGTGCTGCAATTACATATTGTGTTTTGTGTGCGGTGTGGTGGGCAACAAACTGCGAGTCATTGTGCCATTTACCTGCCAAGTCAATAACCGTCCCCCGGGAAATGGCAGAGGAATGGCTGGGAACTTGGCATTTGATGGACACGTCAATGGACGTCACCGAGTTGAACGGACTGGACTGCCCCCTTTTGGGTCTTTAAATAGAAAAGAAATAGAATAGGAGAAACTTTTAAATTGGTAAAGCCCTACCCATTGTCGCTTATAACATTTCCCATACGAAAGGAATGGTTTATCGATAAAAAGGGTGAAAGGTCCTAACGATTTGGGGCCACGCACAATAGCCAATCGAATTTCCAAATAATCAAGCTGAAAGCAAACATAAATGAAATGTCCCCGGCAAACAAACAAACAACTGGACAAACAGACAGACACACAAAACCGACAGACACCCTGAAAATATCTTCATGTCTCAATTTCTGATTTTCCCTCTCCATTTCTCACATTTTCCTCTTTTCCAGGGCGAGAAGTACGATGGCCGCAAGGCGGATGTCTGGTCCTGCGGCGTTATCCTGTACGCCCTACTGGTGGGTGCGTTGCCCTTCGACGACGACAACCTGCGCCAGCTGCTCGAGAAGGTCAAGCGCGGCGTCTTTCACATACCGCACTTCGTGCCGCCCGACTGCCAGACGCTGCTCCGCGGCATGATCGAGGTGAATCCGGACCGGCGGCTAACGGTGAGTCATCCATAGTCACCCACAGTCACACACATCCGACACCCAAACACACATCCTTTGCCGCACTCGACACCCGCAGCCACGCCCGCGGCCAAGTGCAGCGATGACCCAACAATGCCCATTCGGGCAATTCCTTCTTTGACTGGTTGCACTCGAAGAAAAACTTTCGAAAATATACTATAAAATTTCGATAGCATTTACCCTAATATAAAATACAATTTTAAACACTTTTTGCACTGGATGAATCGATTTAATTTAAGTTTATAACATAATCAATGGATAAAACAATATTTAAATAGGTTGCTCTTATTTAATATATTTATACCTCTTTTGGTAAATGTATTGAAAACTACTTGTATATTTTTTTGTGTAGTTTAGATCAATATAATTTATAGTTAATAAAATATTGATTTAAAGACTACTGAAGGTTAGAATATTTATTTTTGTTATAATTAACCTTTTGGGAATTGCAACCTAAAAAAAAGAGTGTTGATTTTTTTGCGTATGGGGTGGTGAGTCATTTTGTAGCCACCACCGGGCTTTTGTTGGTTTTTGGGTCAACCAGTGGCCCGGCTATTTACCCAGCACCCCTGGAATTCCTCCCTAAAACCAGTTTTTACTTTATTTTTTTCCTGTTCCTCCACCGCCGAATATCCATATATATATCCAGCTGGCCGAAATCAACCGACATCCATGGGTCACGGCCGGGGGCAAAGGTGAGCTGGAGCTGGAGCTGCCGATGATGGAGGTGGTGCAGACACATGTCATTCCCACAGCGACTGCGGTGGATCCGGATGTGCTCAACGCCATTTGCTCGCTGGGATGCTTTAAGGAGAAGGAGAAGCTCATCCAGGAGCTACTCAGTTCGAGGTGGGTTTGAATTCTTAGAATCTTTACTACTTTAATCGAATTAATTATTTTTAGTAAATATATTTATAACTTTCCATGTATCTAATGGTTTTTCCCCCCACAGTCACAACACTGAAAAGGTTATATATTTCCTTCTGTTGGAACGGAAGCGAAGAAGACCAGCGCTGGAGGATGACGACGAGATTGCACAGAAGTCCCGCAGCGAACTGGACGCTGTGGATCCGCCGCGAAAGCGCCTGGACACCTGTCGCATCAATGGGACCAATGCCCCCAGCTATGGACAGATCTCAGAGGGTTCACCGCTCACCCCCCGACGACAGGCCTTTAAGTAAGTCTTGTCTCAAAGTTTCATCTTCTTAAAAATCTAAATTTATATCCTTTACAGCTTCCGCTCGTACAGCAGCACACGAAACCACCAACGGCGCTCGCCCACAACAGTGTCCTCGTCGGTGCGGAGCTCCTCATATCACAGCCCGACGCGCTGCAACTCCCCGATGAGCTCTGCCCAGCAGCAGGCGAATGCCATCTCTCGCCCCTCCTCACCGGCAGCGGGAACGCGACACTCCACGTATGGGGATCGAGACAGGAGCGGCCATCACTCATCCGTCAGCAGGACGCCGTCGCATAGCTCACAGAAGAGCATCGAGGGCGATGTGGTTGTGGTGCGGGAGCCACGGATTGAGCGTCGCGATTCCCTGCGCCAGGAGCGCGGTGGCGGCGGCTGTGGCGGTGGAGGAGGACCAGGGTCACCAAGGGATCGGGGAGAATGCGGCATGCCGCCAGGCAGTCCGGGCGGCAACTCAAGCTGTTCCCAGTCCGCCTCGCCGTCGGTGCACCATCGTGCCAACTCAGGTCCGACCATTGCCATTATGTTCCACGATCCAGAGTCGAATAGTGGTGTGTGCATGCCTCTTAGAAACCCCGTAGAAGTCCAAAGAGATCATGTGAAAGCAAAAGGAGATAAAGCTATATATTTCACTAAGTCAACTTCATTTAGGGGCTATCTTATATGTGTATAAAAATCGCTTTAAAAGATGTAAAAAGTATAGTTTTACCTTGAAAGTACATCGCTTTCGCTTGTGATCTTTTGTATTCTGTGCAAGTTTGTGCTCGAGTAATAACCCTTGTACCTTCCTTGCAGTTGTGAATCCCAATGGCTCGCCCATGATGAACAACAGCAGCCCGGGAATGCCTGGCTCACCTTGCAATACACCTGGCGGTCAGCTGTGGAAAACGCGACTCACCAACATCAAGAACAGTTTCCTGGGCAGTCCGCGTTTCCATCGCAGAAAAATGCAGGGTAAGTATAATATTGAAAATAATTAAAATCCATTATAAATAGTTATTATTTTTCCTTAGTTTCTGCCGATGAGGTCCACTTAACGCCCGAATCCTCGCCAGAGCTAACCAAGCGCTCCTGGTTCGGTAATCTCATAACAACCGAGAAGGATGAAACCTTCACTATTTTGGTCAAGGGAAAGCCCATTGCCACGGTCAAGGCGCATTTGATACACGCATTTTTATCTGTAAGTCCCTCAAAATATTAAATATAAATCTTAAAAAAAAATCCTGATGGAATTCTCTCTCCCCCCAGATGGCTGAACTATCGCATAGCGTGGTTTCGCCCACCTCTTTTCGGGTGGAGTACAAGCGGAATGGCAATGGTCCCGTCATGTTTCAGCGCCATGTCAAATTCCAGGTGAGTGGCTTAGCTTTCCGTTGGGCTCTGTGGGGCGTCGCTAATGGTTTTTGAACACCTTGCAGGTTGACATCAGTGCCATTTGCAAACAGGGCGACATTGCAGATATGCTGTTTGCTTTGACATTTACGCTGCTATCAGGTAAACAACAAGTGCCTATCATCGCACTCGGTAAACAGCCTAATTGAAATCCCCCGTGTGCCCCTTTCACAGGTAATATTCGGCGTTTCCGTCGCATTTGCGAGCACATCCAGTCGCAGGTGTGTTCCAAGCGGTTCCCGGGCCCCAGCAGTCCGCCGACGGTCACCAGTGTCACTCAGGCCGTGTCCGAGAGCTCATCCTGCGGATCGGTGTCCAGTGAGAGGTTATCCTACAAGCGACAGGTGGTGAGTGCTTCTCATTTTAAAGAAAGAAATCGAAGTGGGTTTAAAAGCCATTTAAATTTTGCCGAAAAGTATGCAATCAAGTATTTGGGAGGTTAGTGGGATGTAATATTACTCGAATGTTAAATATGTTTCTCTGTTAGATTTAAGCATTTGGTCTAAATGTATATAGAGGAGAAGGGTAAAATGCATAGAGCCAAGTGCAACTTCAATTTTACAGTTCTACAAAAACATGTGCAATTTGCTTAGCATACTTTTAGACACTTTTTAAATTGTATTTCAAATCTCCAACGATTACATTTGGTATGGATATGTATAGGTTAAAACTATCTAAATCCCTTTCAGATCGAAAGCGACATGGAGAACGACTCTATATTCTCTTACAAATCTGGCAACGGCCGCCGGGCATCGACCACGAACAATAATAATGCCAATCCCGTTGACATTCCCGGCAGTCCCATTGCAGTACGATCCAAGTATGTATGATAAGTAAAATTAAGAAAGCGAAATAAATACTTACCATAAAATGAATAACTCAATATATGTGAGAGGTTTTACGTTGAGAAATACATAATTCATGCACAAAAATATTCATATTACATTCCGGGAAATTAAAATAATTTGTATCCTGTCTTTCAAGGTGGTTTCTATGTTTCTAAACTATTTAAAGAAAATATTTATCTTTTCTTGTTTATAAATTGTTATTTTAGTTATTAAATAAAGGCTTAGATTTTTTCACTAAGCATTACAAATCAATGACAACTCCTTTCAAATTTGAAGGAACACTGAAGCAAACTATTATTATTTGTTCTTAAAGATAGCCTTACCTTAAGATTTTAATATCTAAGAAATGAAAACCAATTGTTCACTGCACCCTGAAACGACTTATACATTTCAAGGTATATTAATATTATATATTATAATACTAATTAAATTCCTCTCATTTTTTCCAGCTCTGAGACCGCTGAACACGAACGCAACCGCGAACTGCAGAGTGAGCGCCAGGCGACAACGATGTCCGGTAGTGCAATCGCATGAGAATTATTTCTCTGATTTAGTTACATTTTTCACCAGGATCTTAGTTTTGATATGGCACTAGTCAACAGCAACCGCAACCAGATATTGTATTCCAACTAGGGGACGACGAACCAGCATTCGCTGGCCACAACTCAAACAGTATTTTTCCTATAGACACCATCCGCCAGAGATATTCAAAAACTAAGTCAAAGACACACACCCACACACAAGAAAAGTCCCGAATAATAATACCAAAGCAATAATAGTGGAATTTATATACACTAGCATATATAGTGAATCAGATATTTTGAACGCCGATCGGATCGATTGAAGAGAACTTTGCTAGCTGCTCTAGCTTTTATCGAACCTGATTTTCGAGTTATTGTTGATTTTTTTGAGTGACTTTTTCGTAATGTTCTTTTTGATGGACATTGTTGCCGCCGCGCCTAAAAAGCTTGCAAATAAAAGACACCGTGTAAAAATATATAAGAATATACACACAAATCAAGTTAGCTCTAGCCTAAGTCAAACCAGTTACTCTAGAGTCATTTTCTTTACATAGAATAGGCCTCAAATTTAGCTACGCAATTGGGGGCTGCTACTCATGAAAATTCGCCGACGATTTGTATAGATTGTATAAAGGATATTACGCAAAATGCACTGATCTTTGACTACTACCGAAACGGAAACGGAAATAACAGAAATATAACAACTTCAGAAACCGAATAACTTTTGCATTAACTTAGCGTTGCTGTTTTTTCTAAAAAATACCAATAAACAAACAAAAATCGATACAACTATTTTGCTAGCGACACGAAAAACGCAAAAACTATTTTTCCTAAATAACAAAGAAGTACTATATATAAAACGCGTAAACTTTCAAACTTCTGACAAGCATATATGACGATCAAAAGAGTGTTGTGCGGTAGAGGAGCTCGGGATGTAGCAGATATTGACAGACATTTATAATGTACATAAGGATACCGAATAACTAAGCAAAGGCACAGCAAATGGCTAATAAACGATATATAGCACATTAAAGTAACGAAATTTCCAAGGAAACCATATATATTTTGCATGGGCATGAAATGAAATAAAGCTTTCTTAACCAAATACTTGTATAAACAAACTGGGACGAAATATATCTATGTATAGAATGGATCGGGGATTGTACAAATTGTTGAGTTGCACCGGTGGCAAGAAGAATAAAACCTAGGAGAGCAAATTCGTGTGGAAATTGTACGAATGTATATTTTTTATTGAAAGGAAAGGCTTGCTAAGCTGTCCAAAAGTGCACAAATCGCAGGGCTATCGTCTGAGCCAGATAGTGTTTCCTTCATTCTAAAGAGCAACCCACAAAACAATCACATTGAATCGTTCCTTCCCTACCTACCCGTACTTTTGAGTGGTTTTCATAGTTTATAGCTTTGGTTTTGCGTTGCCAACACCCAAGCCAATCAATCAGAGAGTCCTTTCTATAACACATACGATAATTTGAAACTAAAAGACTTAAGAAATCGACATAAAGCTAATGAAATCCAAACAAAACCGTCCATTTATCCACTTAAAGCTAAACAAACAAATGTAAAGGCAACTCAGCAATTTGTGGAATCGGCTGAAAGTACAGTGCGGAGTGTAAAGGGAGCCCGAATAGCGTATGTGTATAATGTAAAAGGATATAGATCTATATACTGAAACTGTGTATGACAGCAATATCAAAATAGTCAGAGGATGTAAGGTGCGAGGGCGGTACGATACTAAAACGTGATTAGAACAAATATTAAACCACAAATTACGAGTTAAAAAATGCTTAATGATAGACCCAGTAAGGTCGCGTAAATCTAACAAATATTATTAAACGAACCTATTTAAAAAGTATTGACACACTCAAAAACACAAAAACAAATCATGCAATAATATTGAAATGAAATTACTTTCTAGCATTAACTACGATACATCAGATTATTTATCGCTCATCATATGGAAGATACTCAGAAAACGCATTTAAGCTGAACATACATTCAAAATTAAGCTCACCGACTTAAAGAGAGATGGCATTCATATATTTATACATGCATATATCATATACACCACACCGATCGCGGAACTCGAAACTCTTTATATATACAACATACGACATATACCATGTACTGTATTCCGTGTTTACTTTCATATACAAGAACAAGGTCCGCCAGCATACCCACATATACGAAGTATACATCTTATGCGTCGCCCCATTCGTACACCAAAATATATATATTTACACTCGAGCGCATTTAATACGAGTTGCAAGTACATTCGTCACCCAAAAACGGCTAGTTTTGTATCATAAGAAATGTAAAAACGTATTTTTCACTTGATACTAAATCGAATTATAAATACTAAACCTTAACTTAACCGAAAACGCTCTGCATACTAGGAAACCGATCGCTGTCTCGAGGTTATACGTCAGACGATAATTGCTTTATATGGGAAGTACCCAAAACGAATACAAAATGAAAGCCCAATACTCAATGCTGCACTATGCCGCTGCCACGCCTACCTTTTTACCTTAACTGAAGCCTATACATACTACCAAGTTTTCGCGCTCTTCTCATCCTCAAATCTCAAACTCAACAACATAATCACCACCAAACCCAAGAACTAACTCATTTTAACTGCTTCAGCAGCGAATATTTGCGCCGAGATAATTTTATACGCCACGTATACATATATTTCTATCTATAGTATATATATACACCCCTTTATATATACACACAAGCATTATACACCAGAGCAAGCGCTTTACTTCAAATGCAAATTCAAATGCAAATGCAAATGCAATGGAGGAGCTGTTTATTACTCATTACGAAATAAACGATTCGAATACTTATTAAAATAAATTTAGAGGGTAATGTTGTGTATTGTGCTGCGCTTTTTACGTTGTTGATTTGGTTTCCCCTAGGTTCCACCATATTATTACTGTAATATTGTAATTAGTTCTGCGAGTGATTAAGGCTAAGTTATACACTGCATTGTGCGCTTTGTTTTTCGTATCTTCGGATATATAAGTTATACATTGTATTTTGTAGTTTAATTTTAAGCTCGGGGAATATCGCGTAGTCAGGCCGGATTCACGGATGAACCATAAAGAGATAAATATTGAAACCAAAACACGTTCTCGCTTAGGAGAACCACAAACCAAATAAGAAGAAACCAAACAAAAGTGCATCTGTTATTAGGTTAAAAGAATTATTGATATTGTTTGCAAGAAAATGTGTGAAATATATATATATACATATATATATAAATAAAAATTAAAATACCACTTAGCATAAAAACAAACAGTGAACAAACAACAAATTGTATTTGCAATTTAAAAATAAAATTAATATTTCAAATAATAAGAGAAAGGTTTTATTGGGCTGTCATAATGACACCTTTAGAGGGTTTTTGAATTTCAGTCTGAAGTTAGCAACGCATTGAAGGAGTCTTTTTCGACCATTTTCTTGATCATCATAATAACATAAAAATATCGATAAGTGTCGATTTAAAAATTGTAAATATTTGGGTCATACATACGGCCCTTTCTCAATCCGAGTACAAGGCGAAAAGTAAGTAGTAAGGCTTATCTGTCCTGGTCTGTACGCTGACGTCACGGGTACAGCGGATTGTAGGATGGATCATATTGTGATTTCAGAGGTGCTATAATCTGGAAAATTTATTTCCTTGTGGTCGCTAAAAAGAAAAAGAAAATGTCTGACTCAGAGAGAGTAGTTCGCAAAGATGTCTACTGATTGGTCTATCGAACAAGGGGCTTAATATACTCAATCATTTAATAATGAAGTTCTTCGACTTATTAACCTAATAAAAATTAAAACAGACAAGATTTCCGAATTCGAATTAGCGCTTTTTGGCTTAGGTTTAATCAATTTCTAACTCGATACAAAGGATACTTAAACTTCGCCTGCCCAAAGTTAGCTCTCCTTCCTGTTTCCTCGTAAGTTTTCAATAAACCAAAGTAAATTTTTTGCTTATTAAGGAAGAGACGTTTATTATATGGCTGAATACCTCCGTTTACAATAGTCAGGATATGAAAGGATTCGTCGGAAAATGTATAAAATGCTCTAAATTATTCATATAAGTAATGTAAAAATATATTTAAGTATAACTGAAGTTTCTGCTAGACTTCGTTCTGGATTTTTTTTTGTGCGGTTTTTTCGCTTCACATCCCACTGTGCGCCACTGTGCATCCGCAATGGATTGCGTCACTTTCCGCGCCGTGTCTCTTTCGGAACGGAGGCTGACCCTCTCGGCTGTCAGCTGTTTTTTTAGGGGCGCAGGACAGACAGCTGGCGGGGGCATGGCTGGGGGCGGGATGCTGGCCAAACACCGCATATGCATTTTGCGGCAATCAGCTGTGGAGCTTTCGTCACTCGGAAAAGCTGGTGGTCGGCCCAAGGAGCTTCGCGGAGAGCCGGCGACGAGCTTTGGCTCCGAAAAGACCCGAACAATGGGCGACATCGAAAAGCAAGCGGCGCACCAGAGACATTTCGGTGTTCGCCTCGCCTCGTCATCCTGCCGTTCCGTGAGTCCGAAAGCGAGCAAAGAAAATGCATGGGAAGGAAAACTTGGTCAGTTGAGGGCTCAGTTCGGGTCGGGTTTGCAATTCAACAGCACTGCGAAGGCGGATAGATTCGCTCGTCACCACTGCGACGACGTCGACACACGGGCCAAACAATAAGCGACAGCCAGCGTAGTAATATCGACTTCACCTCTCCAGATATATATATATCACCGTCGTATATTGGTGCCTAAAAGTAAGAAAGCGGAATCAGAATCGGAATTAATATGCCAACCCAAGTGGCCACTAGTGTGCTTCGGAAATGATTGAAAAACGCACGGAAATTGCAATGTGCGGTATTAAGTGTGCAGTTGTGTTTTGAATTTTTAACGTCCCCAAACCCAGGCCCAAGCCGAAACGTGCTTCCATCTTCTTCTACTACCATTTTTTGTGCAGTGAGTGAGTGGTGAGCGAGTGAGTTATGTAAAGCTTCGGTGTTGGGTTCTTTCGGTGTTCCGTCGCCAACAATAACAATAACCACAGCAGCAGCCGTGATGCCAGCAACGAGAGTTGCAACAATAACGAGGAGCGTGTGAAGCGACAATAAGCGTTGCAAGATTGAGTGGCTCCAGAAAAAGAACGGTAATTAAAAATTAAAGGCGAGAGAATTAGAAAGCAGGGGATGCAAAAGCAAGGACTGTGTTAAGTACACGCACCGGTGGCCCAGAGTTAATATATGCATAAAAATATAAAGTTAGGGCTAAATGCGTGCCCAGCTACCATCAACTTCTAACGTTAAAAAACATCATATTTAAAAAACAGCATATGCGTTTAAGTTTAAATAAAGGCTTTTGTGGAGTGATTATGAAATTATCATCTCTTAAATTTTATGACGCAGAACAGAGCTGTCAAAAAGCTCAACCTGTGTATAAATGTTAATATAAATATTTGGTTCAGAAATTAAATCTGTTAGTAAAAATACCCAACATAACTATAAACGGAAGCTTAAGTGGCTTAATATAATAATGACTACAAATAAAGAATAAGGAAAGAAGTGACTAGGTGAAATACATTAAAGACAAAGTTTAATTAAATCAATTAACAAAATTAAATTGAAAAATTATTCAATCAAGTTTTGAATTTATAAATTCTACAAGAAAAGTCCGCAAAAAGCTTAAGCTAAAATAAACACTATTAGTGGTAATTAAATATTTTATCAAATAAAACTTTTCATGAAGAAAAGATAATTCAAAGTAAAGAGTCGCACTAAAAACTAAAAAAAGCTTATATAAAACCCTTAAGTACTTCCCAGACTACACTAAGTAAAATCAATCAAAAGCCATTGAGTCTTTTCAATCCCTCGTAATTAGCCCGCTGAGAGGGGGCTATATCATAACGCAATCAGTTTGGGTATATCGGCATCAATTACCAATTATAACTTGACAATAAAATCGCCAAGTGTCCGCATGAAGATCCCAAAACACACACACACCATACACACACGCACACACCAATCAATTCGCTTTTAGCGGTCTCTCTCCGACTATTTTTAGTTGCACTTGCTTTCCTTTTTTCTTGTTGTTGTTGCAATTTTTTTTACTTTGCTCAATATTAGTGTCAAGGTGCAGCCAGTGCATAGAGAGGGAGATGGAAATAGAGTGTGAGACAGCGAGAGGGCGACCGCGGAGCCAAAAGAACAAGACACGAAAATGAAGAAGCAAGAAAGGTAGAAGGTAGAGTAACTCGACAATGAGATACCCTGACACAAAAAAGCGACAGTTTTATATAAATGGCTTTTTGATTATAGAAACTATTTTTTATAAAAGGTACTCAAGAAACATCTTTTTCTTTCAATTATTCTGAAATATTCTTTACATTCTACAGCCTGTAAGTCTAGTGTACCCTATAAACTCTTCGAACAATGGGTACCATATAAGAAACCAAGGGAACGGAGAGCGCAAGAGGCCGGCGCCGACATCGCGAGAAAGCAACACACGAAAAGGTGGCTATCAAAAAATAATAACAACAAAAACAAAACACAGCAACAACAACAAGAAGAAAAGAAGAGAAGAGAACCCCCTCAACGGGGTGCTGGCGAATTAGGGGGTGCCCGCCCGTCACCCGAGTGGGTTGGCTCCTTCAAGACTTGTCACATCGAACAGAAAGAAATTGAATTTATGTCTTGGGTGGGTTGCCTTCAATGACAATTAGGCTGCTATATAGCCGCAGAGTCGGCGGGGCCTATATATGCCATATAGTATAGTATGTTGGGGTAACGCCTGAAACGCTGAGAGGCACAGGTAACGGCATAGGTATAGGTATAGGTCGTAGTAATAGGTAATGCCAAAAAGCGGAACGACAGAGGAGCCGTGGCGCGTGTTTTGCTCGGTAAGGTAAGGTAAATCGCGTTAGCAACATCAACAGCAAAAACAAGAAAAACAACAAGGATACGCAGGACTCGGCTTTCTGGTTTTCTGGTTTCAGCTTTCAGGTTTCAGGCGACCCACATTACTTAAATTACGAACTACACGCAAAGTCGCCGAAAGCCCACACACAACTGGGAAAAGTCACACGCGCTGGTTAGTCATTCCTCTGGCAGTCAGTCAGTTCGTCAGTTTGTCAGTTTGTCAGTACGTCATCCCGTCAGTCGTTTCTCCAGTCAGTCAATCATTAGCCAAAATGCCTTATGAGTCAGCCTGAGCCAGTATGTGAACTACACTTGGCCAAATCAGTAGGTCCTGCCTTAAGGATGTGAGCGATCTAGATTATAGCTTGAAATTTAATAAATAAATATAATAAATGGATTTATTAAAGCCTTTTTGTGTACTTAGTAGAGATAGGCTAAAGGATAAAATAATTATAAAAAAATAAAAATATACAAACAAAAGAATGCTTGGTCCTTGTCAGTGCTTTTAATTTATTCTGATTTTTAAAGTACCGTTCCTTTCAAAATACCAAGCTCATTTCTTTAATTATCATTATTAATTTTTATTTCCCCAAACTTTTAATTTTTTCCTCGAGTGCAAAGTCCTTGCCGAACGTTGCGTGCCTTTGGGTGGAGCCTCCGACGAGAAAGAGTAGATGGGAAGCAATAGGATATGTACTGCGGAAGGGGAGGAAGACATGTTGCATATTTCTGGGCGTGTTGGCTGCTAGACAAAAATGTCGTTTTCAACGAAATTCCCGGCATTCCAATGCCGTGTTAAGGACAGACATTGAAACCGAGGCATTCGTCTGACCGCAGTAATGAGATGAAAAACACCAGAATATACTCAGAAGCAACGAATGTGTTTTTACAAAAAACACAATTAAATTCAATTTAGTGTGAAGCGTCGGCGGGTGTTCCTTGTTTTTTGGCTTGTTGAATACCAAAATTTATTCACACACATGGTATATTTTTGGTGGGTTTTGCTTTGGTCTGATGTTTCGCATTTTTGCATTTCCCTTTGCGCTGCTTCGGTTTATTTTTAACACATTTTCGCAAAGCGTGTGAACATTTTGTAGCCTTACATTGTCTGTCTAAGAAATGTGATAAGAATATTGGGAGATCTTGAGATAATTTATGATCACGGTCTCCTTTACACTAGACGACCTTCCGAATGTACATTTCCAAAGACCACATTGAAGCGAGAACATGTGTAAAATTGTATCGTAATTACTGGGGGGAGATGCAATGCGATTTTGCATTCACATCACATTGCCCCGAATGCTGGCACTAACGCTATTTTTATTTTTATTTAATTTCATTTTATCTAAGCGCACCATTTTCACGCGCATACGCCTGGCAATAATCTACTACATAAATAAATAAAAATAGTTCATTGAGTTCGAAAGACAAACACGATTTTTACAGCCTTAGCCATTCGTCGGCTCGTACATGTGTCCGTCGGATGTGACCAGGCGGCGGCGGCCAAGAGGCGTGCAAATATGGCCCGGTATAGGAAGTGCAGGAATTATTTATTAATGAATCGCCATGGGAAAACGCGAGTGCACAAATGAGTGATGGATGGGAGGCGGTTGAGTTCCAACAAAATGAATAATTGAAAAATGTTTGGCCAGCGGTATTTTGAGGCAGAAATATTCACTAGAAATAAATGGAAATTAGTTAGGTTTCCGGTACCCGAATTGATTTAAAATTTACGCTATTCTGTTTTGGTTATTTATAGGTTAAGTCCTCAAATGTTTTTCCAAATTTAGTTTTAGTCTCTTTACCACCCATAAGCCTGCTTTGTGGATCACAACTTTCAAACTTGGGAAGCGGGGATTCCCGCCTTTACCTTCGTTTTGAAACAAACTTTATCTTTGCTCGACCTCTTTAAGTTTACCAGATCCCATTATAAATTTTCCCGAGACCGCTGCCTGTCGCAGGCGCGCTTTACCCAAGTTTCCATAAGTTTTCACCGCCCGGAAAGTGTTTTCCCGACTAACTGCTTGGCAAATTGCTGCCACTTATATAAGCAGCTCGACCAACGTTTACTCTCATGAAATACAAAATATGCAACATATACAAAATACACAAAAGTATTCCCAAAAAAAAAACAAAGTGCTGACCGAAAATTGTGGCGCCAAATGAGCAGCGGAAATAAAAGAAAAACCATTGGGAAACTTTAGCATACATCGCAGGGCAGTTAAGACTTCAAAGTAAACACAACAATCGTAAAAGACGAGTGCGAATGTGGAGGGTAAAACGTGAAATAGGTATAAAAAAAGGCAGAGCGAAATAAAGCGAATCACATGGCGAAACATAAAGCGTCAGAAGTTGGCCAAATAAGGCGATGAAACGCGAAAAGAGGGGTGTAATTTCAAAGGACCCCAACACCAGCAAACCAGCACACTAAAATCAAAAGGAAAACAACAGAAAACAACAGCAAAAAAAAAACATTTCAAAGTGTCGTTCGTCGTCGGCGGTTCGTTCGTTCGTGTTCGTGTTCGTGTTCGAGGTCCTGCGTGCGTGTGTGTGTGTCCTTGCAACTTTCGGTTAAGCCCCTCACGCTCACTCGCACTCTCGACCCCTCTCACTCACAGCTTGGTCCTTTATTTTAGCCAGCGGCAATTGCACATAAGTTGCAACAAGCCAAGTAACAACAGGAGGCGAAAGCAGCAACCAAAGTAACATAGAAAAAACCAAAACAACGGCCTGAAAGGCGTTGCCAGATGCTTGTTGGCCAACAGCAACAAAACAACAGCTACAACAAGGAGAACCACAAACAACAATCCGCCTAAAGGGCCAAATGAACGTTAGCGCTAGTCCGTCTGTTGCCCGTTAGGTGGCGCCGCCGCCAGCCGCTGAACAACTGCCACGCTTCTCGTCCTGACGCTGGAAATCCTGTCGCTAATTAGGTAAGTCTCCCAGCCCCGCCAGGTGTATCCCTCCCGTGTGCTCGCACTCTGCCTTTGGTCAAAGCGGGTGCTGTCCGTGTGCTGCACATTATTTCATTTCGTTGCCGAGCCGAAATTATGGCAATTTGCGTCGTCGTCGTCAGGCTGCAAGTCAAGTGCGGCAAAATATTGCTCATACGCCACGTGGCCATGTTGCAGGTTAAACGTTCATTTTTTTGCCTTTTTGTTGCAGGAAAAACTAAATTGTATTAGAAACAATTATTTTACAAGTAAATGCATCTTAATAAACTTAATTTGACTGAATAATGAAAAAAGTATTCAGTTTTAGTTCAGATTCGGGTTAAGATGTAGATCCTATAAATAATTAACTTATTTAACTTCATTTTTGTTTATATGAAATATGTAAGCTTTAATTTGCAACTTATAACAATGGAGACGTTCTATCTTTTTGAGCTAGGAATAAAGAATTTGAAAATTTTTCATAATTTATAAATGTTATATTATTACAATTGCCAAAAATGGTAAACAAATTCATTTCAAGTTTTATTATCTACTTAAAAATAACAGAGAAAAACATAATTCATTTCTCGGCTTAGTTATGATATTTCAATTGTGATTTACCCTAAATATATCGATAAATTTCGATTTAAGGTCTTCTTGAGGAACCGAGACGGCAAAAAAGAAAAACAATGATTACCTAAAGTCATTTTGATTTCGATTCCAAATTAAGATAGTAATTAAAATACTATATTTTTAAGATTTAAAGTTGTCAAAAATTTATACAAATTCGAATTTTTTCTTAATAAGTAGACTTTTTATCTATCGTCTCTGCTCGGCGTCTTTAGTCGTCGTCTAAGCTTCTAGTCTCTCCTTTTTCCGATCCACGTTCTATTACTCCTTTTTTCGAGTTTGAAGATGACAAATCTTGACTCGTCGTTTTGCTTGCTCATTGTCTCGACATTTTGTCAATTGACTTAAAATTTGAGGTGCAATTCTTAAGGCAAAGAAATCTCACGCTTGTGGTGTTTAGTCTATCTAGTTGAGTTCTGGATATTTATATTTATACTGAATTCCTAGCTCAACTTACCTTACAATAAATTTATATCTCGAAAATCTACTTTAAAGTACTTGCAATGGTTTCGCACATTAAATGCAGCACAAAAAATGGCATTCATTGGGTCCAGATTCCATCTGAAAAGCATTATATTCTCGCACCTCTTGTTGGCTCGCAACAAAAAATCGAACGGTGAGGCGAAACGAAATAGAGAAAAAAATACTTTCCAACCGATTTCTCTTCATTTTGGATCAACCGCGTTGCGCTAAATTGAATTTCCTGGTTAAACTGCAGTACTGCCGGGCTGGGGAGTCGAGGGCTATATATAATCATATACGCAGGTGAAATGACGCTGCAATGTTTGGCTTTCATTTCGCGTTGAATGCTGAATAGAATCATCCTTTGCATTATGGCTGCATGATAAATTGCATTCAATGATTGTCAATTTGGTGTCCCAGCTATGTAGCTGGGGTCCTCCATATTTCTCGATTTATTTCGCGGTCTCTTTCATTTCATCTGGCTGCCCTGTATTTAACCTGTGCCTTCATGGTATTCCATTCGGCCATTTGGTTATGTGCATTTTATGCATACGTTCCGGCTGTATTTTTTCTTAACTGATGCGTAAATTCTGGTTGATTGTTTCCTGGAATTGTAGGCATTCCTTTTTTGTCAATCGCGTGCGAAATCGGGTTTATTAAAGAGTGAACAGTGAGAATTGGCTACCAGAAAAACAATGAAAATAGTAAACTCAGGAGCACGAGTATTTTTAGTTCCAGAGAATAGTTTATGAGCGGGATTCCATTTCTATTTTACACATTGTTTGCTTTTGTAAAGACCGCAGTGTACCGTGTACACGCTGACGTATGCGTAATATCTCTGGGAGCCACGCTCCACCATGGTATGCTAGGCTTTCGTGTTTTGGCTGTAAAATTCTGACCTACATACACACAGGTGAGCTGAAAGCCGAAAGCACTAAGCGCTCTTGCTGAGCCTGGGGAAAATCCAAAGCGGAGGCGGCAGTGGCTGCGGCCAAATGGAAAATCAACACAGCAAAGAGAATGAAAAGGCCAGCAGGCAAATAAGACGATGGGATTCGGAGGGGGCTAACTGGCGTCACTCCTTGCCGGGGATCAGGCCAACAATCGAATGGCCCGAAGGCAGCTCCAACCGGTTTGGCCTTTCCCCAGCTCGGTCGACAGAGAGAGTCTCTATGCCGCCGCCCCTCGCTATAGCCTTCCTTTCAGCTTTCGCGCCGGGGCCATCCTTTTGTTGTCATAACTGGACGAGCAGGACGAACATGAATGGCAACTTGGCTAGTTTCTAGTTTGATCTGGCATTTACAGGGAAAACTAAGTTACCTAGTCATTTATACTGAATTTTCACAGGTATTTAATTGTTCATTTCAACATTACTTAATACTTAAAATTTATATATTCTTGAGCACAAATGTCTTTGTAATCTCCAAGTGCCATCACTGAACACTCGTTGTATGTTTAAGCTGCGGGGCTGAGGAAAAATACGAGGCTCATCCTGTTGGCAGGACTATCGGCCAACTTATTGGCCTTGCTGTGGCAGCTGCATGTGTTATCCTTTTTATATTTCGACCGGCCACAACGGCAGCAGGAAAACTGCACTTGTGCAACAACTATCTGCTCCATTCTTGCCGTTCCCCCTGATTCCTCCCACCCTTTTGTGTGCACTCAATTTAGCCATTTCTTGCAATTCGGCGCTTTTCTTTCGGGGCAGAGGAGGGAGCAGAGGCAGAAGCTGCGGTAAGTTGCCCCCCGGAACAAATTTAATCTATTCTGAAAGTTTTCCATGTGCGCCAAGGGAGTGCCTGCAAGTGTTCGTCGGTTTCCCAGCTTTGGGCTGCGGGCTTTTCGGGTATTCCGTCTTGCCGAACTGGCTGCCAGAAGATGTGACAGCAACTAATTAAGTCAGTCGGGAAATTGCACTCGACATTTCCCGAGGTGAGCGACGCGAAAGGTGTCGGTCGAAGTTGAGCGACGGAGTGCAGATGTTTGCACCTGAAAAATGGTTATTTTTTTGGCAAATGAAACACTTTAATTAATTGGAGGGGAGAAAGAAAGTAGGATCTGACATAATCGAGTTAAAGCTAGCAATATAATTTCCTTTTGAAAGCAACCTATCATCTACATCAAATAGTTTTCCAACTATATAATACATTTATACTAATTCAGAGACATTGCACCTCCGATCTAATTTCGTTTTGTGTGTGCTCGCCTTTTTAGTCAAATGGAAACTTCAATTGATTGGTGGGCGCCACCGATTCCGGGTTTCTTCCGACGCATTACGTATACGACCCTGTGGCTTAGTGTCAAATTATCAGCTACTTATTATTATTGCCGTTATTAGACCCGCGGTCCCCGCGCGACCATCATAGCCCCAATCAATGTCAGCTGTTGTCATTGTTAGCATTTCACTCTGCACTTCCTTTTTTTATTCTATTCTTTTTTTCCCGCTTATGTAAACCCTCTGGAACGCAGACAAAAGCCTGCCAAATAGCGCAAAATGTGCGCCAATTTAGTTGTCGTTTAATTTGATGGCACAGCCGATTTGGCAGGCAAAACGGCAGTGGAGGATTACGCCGGAGCAATGGTGGCCACGTCATGAATGACTGCCCACCGCCAGGCGGAGGAAATTGCTGAGGAAAGCGGTAGCTCACAGGACCGAAAGGAGGCCCCGCCACCGAAGGTTGTGTGGAGAGAGAGCAGAACGAAAATAAAAGTGACCGGCAATAAAATGCTAAAAGGAACATGCAAGTACATATATGCATACATATGGAAGGACATGGACGAAAATAAAGTCCACAGTCAAACTTCCATAACCCGAACTGAGGTTGACCAATGCAAAGAATCTGATTTGACATCCAGAATAGAAGCAATAAAGAATATAATAAATATCCCTAAAAACACAATAACTTTCAAGTGATTGTATTATTAAATTTGTCTAAATTAAGTTCCATTTGTAATTCATTGTGTTGTTTTTAACATTATTATGTAGTTATTATATATATAAACATATATTTCTTTGTTCTTTAAACAATAAATAGATATATGAAATATTAAATTGAATTTATTATAATATTGTGATAAGTGTAATTAGTTGTATTTTTAGGCTCTTTGTGTTTTGAATGTATTTATTTCAGCACAATAAATTAACAAGTCTTATTTTTCTAGGACACCGATCGGAAGTAGTGATCGCAGATCTCCGATTTATTTCTATCAATATCGCTAACTAACTATCGATATTTAAAGGCTACTTATTTTATTACTAATTGTGTTATTAAGTATATTATTATGACTATGTTCCTATTTATTTACCTTTAATGAAATTATATTGTAAATTCACAAATAAAAAATTTCCCATATTCATTTCATTGCATTTCATTTTTACAACAGTAAAACATTTAAAGCTGAAACATAGTTATATTTGAAATATTTCATTGAATTAGTGCAAATCAAACCCATAGCTCAAGGACTCCCCCTATAAACGCTGTAAAACTTACTATTATTGCCCCAACTCGCCATAACTTAACTCAAGAGCCGCCGAGGCTAGACTGTATATAAATCCTCAATCTTCAAACGCTGTCATTTTATTTAAAAGGGTATTCCAGTGTGTTGCGTGTCATTCACGAATATGGTGTGTATAGAAGCAAAGACTAGGCCTAAGGTCGCGGCCGGGAGACACATAAATAGAGAGACGGAGATGGACACTAACACTTAGAATGTTCGCAAATAATGCAGACCATTACATTAATGACTGCGGCAAAAAAGTCGAAAAAGCGCCAAAAACGTCCACCGGGCAGACACACTCACAAAAAGCAGGGAAAACAATGAATAGGAACCAACCAAAGGAGAAAAGCCAGCGAGAAAATCGAAACATTATGAGGTCATTTTAATTATTTATGTGTGCGTGTGGCTAAGGCCAGTCCAGAAGCACCGAACCAGACTTTGGCCAAGGTTACGGCTCCGCTCCGAAAGGACCTCCGCTTGAGATTCCATTTTATTTTTACAATTATGTTTGCCGAGAACTCTTTAAGCGGCTTACGACTGCGGGGGAGCTCATATTTCATGGCTTCCGAATTGACCCAGATATCGGAACATATCGAGTGGGCTGGCTCATTTGGCCCCGAAACTATGGCCGGGCTCTGGGCTTTTGTTGTGCGTGCTCGGAAACTTTGATTTCTGCTTTGCTAAATTTGGATTTATGTCTTGTCCTTAGCTCAGCGGCTAGGACTTGGTCCGAGATTTATGAGCTGCTGTGTGGGAGTCCCCCTAGCTTGGCACGCGCTCAGCTGGCACTCACTGACGCTCGCATCGATGCAAATTCCAGCCAACTCTTAAGTAAATTAAGTTAAATTCAGAGCTGCTCTGGGTAAACAATGCGGAAAATTGCGTATACGCCACGAGAGTCGCTTAACGACTTGAAAAATGCCACAGAGAATGTCTCAATTTTTGTTCGCGGCGGCTACGTCATATATATATACAGATATATATATGCATGGCCGTATTCAAAAGCAATTTCCTCTCTTTATCTAGAAGTTATTTTAATGCAGACAAAATCCATTTTGTGTGCTCACCGAGATGTTACCAACTTTTTCGTCGTCGGCATGTACAGCATCCCTCTTGCCGTCTGCATACATTAGCCGATTTTTGGCTGCTTTTCAGCCACATTATTCTGTTTTGTTGGCCATAAAACGAGTATGTGCAAACTGTGTGGCTGTCTATAAAGCCTTGGCAATAAATTCGGCTTCATTAGCTGTGCAGACAGCAAAAACAACTCGACGCAAAACAAGGTTTGATAACTCTGAGTGGAAAATATTCAAAAAATACTTTGAAATCATATTTAAAGGGAATGAAATGTGCATTTGGACAGGCTGAAGTTTCTACAAAATTAGCATACTTTTCCATGCTAAAAAAGCATTTCTTTATTCATATGACACACTTTTCGGCATAATGTACGCTATAAAATAAGTAAGGCCAAAACTCCCTATTGCTCCCACAGAGATTAAGCACACATTTTGGCACGCATCCGTTGCTAATGCCATAATTGCGTAATTCGGGTCTAGTTTCCTGATCCATTCGTCTTGGTGCCAAAACTACGAAAAATTAGCCAAATTAACCCAAATTCAAAGTTAGCCCAGTTTTGGGCGCGTGCAAACTTAACATCATTAATACTAATCTGCTGCTGGGGAAAACCCCAAATAGAGCCGAGTGCAAAATGAAAATGGAACCGTGTCAAAGTCTGGGAAAGCAACGCAATTGTTACATTTTTGTTTTGTTATTTTTTGTGTTGATTATGTAACATAATTGACGACAATATTTCCCCGTAGGGTTGTAAGAAAATGCTAATGAAAAAATAAGAAAGCCACGGAGCGGACGAAAGGCAAACATGGCCAACAAAGGCTGACTCATGGCGACTTCGTATTAGCGGGGCGGAAATGCCAGGACATCCGGTGCGGTGGCCAAGCCTTCGAACGCACCACGGCCACTATTAGGGCCGCCCCCAAAGGGATTTCACACTGAGAATTAAACTTACCATTAACTAAGAAAATAAGAGATAAATTAAAGGCTTAAGCTATTTATTTTTTTCTTTAAAAATGTGGGACTCCAAACGTTATCTGATTTATTGTGCGATCAATACCTATCTTTATTGTATTTATTTACTTCAGTGTAAGAGTGTGATGGAAAGATGGAAAAGCATGCGGCTCACTGCCAGTTACTTTCCTTTGTGGCTGACCGCCCATTCCCAGTAAAGTTTCCACGAGAGTTTCGCTGTCTCTTCCTGAACCCTCCGCTTTTCGGCACTCCCCGCAGATCCTTTGGCTCCTGGGTGAAGTGGCGAGTGCAAGTGAATAATGGCCGTCTTGACTGCAGTCAAGTCGGGCATATGGCTCACGAGCAATCAGTGTCAGTGGCAGTGCCACGGGCTAAAACGAGAAACAGAAACTAAAACGGAGCCGGAACCGTAGCCAGAAACAGGTCCTGAAAGCGAGCCAAGTTTATTTGCAGGTATGAAAAGGGCATAAACCAAATCAGAAGACTGACGGAATGCACCGACAAAAATGAGAAAATAGTGGTCAAGAATAACTAGAATATTAAAATATTAAACTACAAAAAAGATTTTGAAGTCAAATAACAACTTAGCAATATTAAACTGTATTCAATGTGTTGCAGAATAAATTGTATTATTTCAAATAATATTTTAAAAATGTAATTCTGCTTCAATTTTTTGTGTGTGGTTATGGGAACAAGGATGAGGATTGGTTCTTGGGTGGAATGCATTGGATTGGCCCCTCTGCTGCTCGTTGCCGCTTTCAGTTAGCTCGCTGTCCAGCTCAGTGGAGCGGTTGGTCAAACAGAAATTGATTTGTTGTGTTTGCCTTGTGCTGCTATATCTATATATACCCTATATACCCTATATATACAAATAGATATATTTGCTTGATATTTGTATGCCGCTTTTTCCTTTGCCGAATCCGAACACGACACCGGTCAGCATGGAATGGAGACGGATATACACCTGTCACTGTATAAGTTTTCCAATAAAGACATAGCAAATCCTCCTAGCTTCAAATAAGCCAAAGCACGCAAGTCCAGTGAAGTTGAATGAAAATATCATTGTCCTGCAGAGGCTTTAGCTTTGGATATACGAAACAGTTGGATATGACTTTTGTCTGCAACATTTATGAATTAATTAAGAAAACCTTTGCAGCTTAAAATCGAATGGAAATGTAAAATGCTACATAAAATGCTACAAAAAATATACATTGAGTTTAATCACGGCTTAAAATTTGAAAGAAAATGTATTTTCAACACCAATATTTAATATTAATAATAAAAAAAGAATACAAATTTCAACATTTTGTCAATTAGAAAATTATGCCAACGCTTACATATCTCCTACTTTAAATAAGTTCAATTAATGCAAAAAAAAAATGTCCACTTCGCTGACTACGAGTTCTTTGCCCTTGGGCCCGACACCAAACATCTACAAAAATATTTAAAAAAAATCGTGAAACCACGGCAGAGGGATGCAAAACTTTCGCCTTTCGCGCTCAACGTAAATTATGCAAAACTTTCACCCTTGGCCGTCACATAACAAGGCAGGCAGGCATCACATGTCACGGCTCAAATGAGTTACCCTGCCCTCGGCTTTTTTATGTCGGTGCAAAGGAAATTTGCGTGAAAAAATAAGTTTCGAGTGCTGGGAAAATATGCGGGAAATGATAACGGGAGTGGTGAGCGGGAGTTGCATTTTACAGCCACTTTGGCAGGCGACACGTTGACAAGTTGAATGGCGGCGTTTATTGAAATATGGCCCCGAGCCCGTATTGACTCAAATATGATATATGCACCTTTAATCTTGGTTTTGGCATGTGCGAAAATCGGGGCAGAAGACCAAAAGACTCGGCACCAGGTAAAAGTCAAACTCATTGGGCATTCAGGGAGGGAAATGGGAAAGCGTGTCATCTGCAGGGCGTTGAAAACCGAGGCGTGCTTTCAATACAACAAATTTCGTTTACATCTCAGCACCACGAGTGTGTGTGCGAGTGTTGTAGCAGGATTATTATGCAGGACTTCAGCAGCAGGAAACTCAAATATGCTCTCTGTAGCCGGGCATCCTAACTCCTGCCCCTGTTTCCTGCCCCTATTTTCCTTGCCACATGCTGTGCAACAATTTTTGCTGCGTACAAGGAAAATGCTGTATGGTAATAAGTTGGTGCAAGACATACACGTCCCCTCATGTATGCGAATATCTTAAAGATTTCCCGCCTTCGTTCTTATTCCCACTTTGATGTTGCAGTCACCGGGTTGCGCACTCAGCATTCGAGCGAGGATTTCATGTCATCTTTAGAAAATCAAGAAAGGATTGGGGATGGGATATTCTGTTATTTATGCTATGTTATGTTATGTTCAAGATAAATTAAGCAGGGGCTTTAAGGTCTTGGTTTCCGAGGGAAACCAAAAATATATGTTAAAAGGTATTGCATTTAGAAAACATTTATTCAAATTAAACTGAATTACGAATTTTTCCCTAATTAACTTTCAACGTATTGTAATTGTTGATTCGATTCTTCATTTATCATCTCTTCTACGTGCATTACAATGTCAATACAGCGGAATTTGCCCATCGCATTTTCATCATCGTTAAATGCAACACAATTACATTTAATTATTTTATTATGTAAACATTTCGGGTCACCAGTCCACCGCGGACACCCGGTGGAAAACCCATTTAATTGATATAAACATTGCTGTTTAATTGCCTTAAATGGCACATGAACCGGTTGACTTTATTACCAAACAGTTTGACGTGTCCCTTCTCTTTTTACGGTTTGATTCGCGGCTGTTTTTTTAATTAAAATTCAATCAGGATGGACCCTAGAAAATGTTGGAGAATGTAAAATATTTACAGTAAACTGAAAAGCGGAATGTGGTTAGTGCCGAGTTGATTAAATCGTATGGGTTATGGTAGGGATTAGTTGGGAGTTGCAAGGAAATAAATACTTGGTAAATGTACGTTCCAGAGGCTAGTCCCAAGTATGATTCGTGATCAGGGCACTGGGCCGTGTGACCCACTTCAAAGGACCGGGGCCAGATCGTGCGTCATTTTGAGCATTAAAATTAATCCGTGGACACGCAAGGATAATCGCTTGGATGACACGATTTTTTTCTAGCATAGCTAGCACCTGCTGCGAAACTGTGGCCGGGGATTTCGAGATGCGAACGCGTGACTAAGAGGTCCCCTGAAACGAGTGCACGAGTTACGTATACGCCGTGTTGGCGTCCGTCCACATTGTTTCACATTTTTTGTTGCGTTGCTTGTTTTTTGTGTGGCAAATTGACTGCAGTCGCCGCAAATTTCAATTTTCGACGCCATAATTGGCCATCTAATTATAGTTGCATACTGGCACACGAGGCCTGCCTGGGCATTAAAAGTAATCGCCTTTTATGAATAATATCCCTGGGCCCAGGGCTCCGCCCTATACGCTCTTGAAATGCTAATCATAGCAATGTCCCTTGTGTGTATATTCACGTAACATATTTTCGTTCGTTTTCTTAATTCCTCGGGCAACTCGTGCAAGTTTGTTTTTCACTCGAGTTTTGGGGGAGAGAGAAAAAAACATAATAAATAAAAAGAAAATGTACGTGTGAGAGCGTGGCAAGTGTGAAAGCTGAGCTTTGCCACCAAAAGGAGGGGTCACCCGACTACGTCACGCATGTCCTTGCACGGAAATGTGAAAACTTTTTGCAGATTTCTCCTCTGCTTTCCGCTAGTCTGCTAGTTTTTTGTGCAAACAAAGGTTGTGCATAAAACTAATTAACTTTGCTATTTGCCGACTGCAAGGAGAAGGCTTCTGTTCCTGCTGAATTTATTATTTGGTCAGAGTAATCAGATTAGAATTTAAACTGGATCAAGAGGGTGCCAGATGGGGGATCTATGGGGATCTAGACGACTTTTCAAGCTAGCTTGTCCAAAGGTCTATTTAATTTATTTCTCACACATTAGTAAGTATTTGAAATTATAAAACAGAACTACATTCTCGTGGCAGAATCGTATTATTTATACAAAGAACATCGGATTGGTGTTCATGAAAGCCGGAACAATCTTTCGCTTGTTGTACTCCTTCTTTAGGTCCTGGAAGCGGTCAGTGCTGCAACAAAACAACATTTTTAAGCATCTGAAAACGTGAAACACAAAACAGTTATTTACCCCGTGAGATAGTGACGCCCGCGAGCAGCTACCAGGTGAGCAAGGTAGGCCGGCGCCGGATACGAAACCGATCGAGTGCAACGCGGAAACATATGACAGAGGTCGAAGGTTAGCTGCTGCAAGAGGTCGATGTCAAGTCTGCCCGTGTTCTCGATTACATTGTAACGCGTTGGCTTGGCCGTGCCCTGGATGGCCTGGTGGCTGACCAAAAAGAACTGCACTTCGTTCGGATGGACGATGGTGCGGTCCACCACAGTGCCGGGGCTCACGTTATTGAACTTGTTGTAGGGCGTTGTCTCGCCCACGGGAAAGAATCGAGTATGGTGGCGCTTCACCACTATAATGCAGCAAATCTTGGGTTTAATGCCGATCTGTAAACAGTCGATAGATTAAATATATATAATTATATATGAATATATAAGAATACAAAGAAATAAACGCAGAAGGCGAATGATTTAAGGTATATACCGTGAATCATGATCAATGGAGTATCTTAAATGGATCGATATTCTCTTTATGGATAATAGTTGCCATATTTTTCCAGAAAGTGAGTTCCCACATTGAGCTAGCTATCTCCAACAACTACAACCAACAACGAGAGCAAATCGAGAAGTTGTAATACTCTTGTACCCCTTATGTACCCGCTATAGAACAAGATTGAGGATTGACATTTCATACCTGCCGACAGGCCTTTTCGATGCCCCTAAGCTCCTCGTTCTTGATTTTCGGGAACTGGCCATCACTCACACCATCGCGATAGTAGACAATATGGTCGGGATACTCATTGTGGTACTGCTGGTACACACGCAGATGTTCCAGGGTGATCGACTCCATGTCCTCGATCTCCTCCAGGGTCGAGCGCTGCAGGCGGTACTGCATGTTGTAGGCCCCGCCGAAGTGATCATGCGAGGCGGCCACGCCCACCACGCTGGGAATTTCGCGTTGGTCCGGCGACGGATGGCTCACGTCGGCGCCCAGGAACATGGCGTTCTTGAGCATCGGCTGACGGGGATCTTCCTTTAGCTTGTGGTTGAGGCCATTGAGCTTTGAATTGATCTTCAGCAGGATGTTTCCAAGGGTCTGGGGATTGAGCTTGCGCTCGATGGTAAACTGCTTGATGCACTGCGTCAGAATGCCGTGCTGCAGTTCGGCCTTCTGCTTGATGGTGCTGTACGTGATTCCAATCTGCGGTATGATCACGAAGGCCAGATCGCACTGGCCTCGAAGGTCTGCGAAACACTGGTCTAGGTTACGCTCGTCCCTATAGGGCCGTATGTCAGCTCTTTTTTCCAGGCTCAGGTCCAAGGTCTTGCCCTGTGCAAACACTTTCTGCTCAAAATCGGCCACCTGATTGTAGGGCATCTTGCGACCGCGCGGCGGATCAAAGTACAGGATCGCCCACTTGTGCGCTGTCGGCATGGGCTTAAGGAAGCGCATATTATCCATGCGCCATGACCCATTCCTAACCAAGCAACACTTTCTGCCCTGGTACTCCACCTGCGGCGGCACGAGAGTGCGGGTGTGCACCATAATGAAATCGCTGACAATGCGAATGCCGAAACGGGCGATGGTCGGGTCGAGGTTGTGCTCAAAGAACTTGATGAGGTCCATGATCTTGGCCTTACGTTCATTGGTCGAGGTGGCGGCAAACTTGATCATGTTGGACACTTGAGTGGCTCCATCCTTGCGCTGCAAAAGATTCAAGCTTAAAAATGGATTTCTGAAGCTGTGGCTACCTTACATTCAAGGCCTGTCCTCCCTCGATGTGGCACAGCTCGATGGGCACCATTATATTCTTTGATGGATATCCAACGTGCAGGCAATGAAGCTGGGGAAACTGCAGCTTGTAGTTGCGAGACCTAAAATACTCTGCAACTGTAAGGACTTGGCCCTCCAGCTCGAAAGTCTGCTTGCTGGCCGGGTCTCGCGAGAGCCCATTGACACGCCAGCAATGCGGCAGAGCATCGAAACATTTCGGGGGCGTATAAACCACATCGAGGCCCTTCAGGAACGACTCGATGATGCCACGCGACTGGCTTAGATCGGTGCTCTGGTTGATTCTCTGCCTCAGCCCATATCTCTCCAGGTAATCGAGCACCGACATGTCCATCGGGAAGGACTTGTGCGATATGTCCACATTCAAAAAGGGCCGATCGCCCAGCACGAAGGTCTGATAGAGGCCGACCAGAGCCTCGTAGCCATCTTCCAGCTCCCGACGTTGACCCGGCGTGGACACCTTGAAGAAGGAGCGTCCAGACCGAATGGCCTTGTTGTGACACGGGACAGCCATCACCACCTCCAGGCACTGCAAGGCCCGCATCGGTTTGTCGAAGATCCTCTCGGACATGTAGCTGAGACATGATCAAATTTTAATACCCAAAGACGAGCAAGAGCTGGCCGGACTCACCTTCGTAAACAGTTGAGATCGATCTCGAGGTCACAAGTCTCCTTGATTTCCACAGTATATCTAAGGGAACGACCATATCCGTCAATGACCTGAAACAATACGGCAGAATGTTTTATTTATATACGTTATTAATTTGTATCTTTTTGCCAAAGTGAACAAGTGTTTATTCAAAGTGAACCCTTCTAATTCAGCAAGGTATTCAAGTGGTTATTCATCAAAATAAACACTTGTTCATTCACCAAAGTAAACAAGTGTTCATCCAACAAAATGAATGTGGCGTAAATGAACAACTTCAGTTCATTTACATTGGAACTTATACTTGTGTATTTCGGTGCGAATTTAATTTTTATAAGTGTGTAGGTCTTAGTTGGCTATTTTATTTGGAGTGGACTGCTGAGTCTTATTTAGAAGTTTGGTAATGGAGTCTAAGCGGACTTACAGCGTAAAGTCGCTGTCGTCAAGGATGACTGAAATAAAAGGGTTCCAACACGTTTAAAATATCCTCTTACTTACAGTCACTTCCCCATTACTCGAGCTAGTGTCCAGCTTCTCCACGGAGTAGCACAAGGCCCTGCCATCATAGGCAGCAATCGCTCCTCCCAATTGATTGACGCGAAACTGCTCGAAAGCCTGCCTCCAGAACTTCTTAGGCCGCTCTGGTTCTATCTTGACGTCATAGTGGAAAGCCTTTTGGGGCATTTTGTCCATGTTTATGTCCAGATAATTAACGGCCACCTGGCCGGGTTTTCCGATCGTGCCACGTTTTATGGTGCCAGCAGGTCGCGGTAGGGATCTTTGCTCCTTTGGTTGCTCCCCGGGCTGCTGTTGAGGTAAAACTTTCGGTGTAACTTGTTGCTTTAGATTCTGTTGTTCAACTGGACTCTGCGTAAAGCTATTCGGAGGTGCTGGTCCCTTGGACTGGCACCCGAATTGTGGTTTCTGTTGCTGTTCTTGTGCACGTTGCAGCTGCCCAGAACTCCAGGCTTGATTGCTATTCGATTGACCGCCCCATGCTTGGGCTCCTTGGGTCCTCTGCTGCTGGACTCCTTGGCTCCTCTGCTGTTGATTTCCCTGCTGTTGGACTCCTTGGGTCCTCTGCTGTTGATTTCCATGCTGTTGGACTCCTTGGGTCCACTGCTGTTGATTTCCTTGCTGTTGAACTCCTTGAGCCCTCTGCTGTTGAATTCCTTGCTGTTGGCCTCCTTGGGTCCACTGCTCTTGATTTCCTTGCTGTTGGCCTCCTTGGGTCCACTGCTGTTGATTTCCTTGCTGTTGGACTCCTTGGGTCCTCTGCTGTTGATTTCCTTGCTGTTGGACTCCTTGGGTCCTCTGCTTTTGATTTCCTTGCTGCTGGACTCCTTGGGTCCACTGCTGCTGGACTCCTTGGGTCCTCTGCTGTTGGCCTCCTTGGGCCCTCTGCTGTTGAATTCCTTGCTCTTGGACTCCTTGGGCCCTCTTCTGTTGATTTCCTTGCTGCTGGACTCCTTGGGCCCTCTTCTGTTGATTTCCTTGCTGCTGGACTCCTTGGGTCCTTGGCTGTTGATTTCCTTGCTGTTGGACTCCTTGGATCCTCTGCTGTTGAATTCCTTGCTGTTGGACTCCTTGGGTCATCTGCTGTTCATTTCCTTGCTGTTGGACTCCTTGGGCTCTCTGCTGTTGAATTCCTTGCTGTTGGCCTCCTTGGGTCCACTGCTGTTGAATTCCTTGCTGTTGGCCTCCTTGGGTCCACTGCTGTTGATTTCCTTGCTGTTGGACTCCTTGGGCTCTCTGCTGTTGAATTCCTTGCTGTTGGCCTCCTTGGGTCCACTGCTGTTGATTTCCTTGCTGTTGGACTCCTTGGGTCCACTGCTGTTGATTTCCTTGCTGTTGGACTCCTTGGGTCCACTGCTGTTGAATTCCTTGCTGCTGGACTCCTTGGGTGCACTGCTGCTGGACTCCTTGAGCCCTCTTCTGTTGATTTCCTTGCTGCTGGACTCCTTGGGTCCTTGGCTGTTGATTTCCTTGCTGTTGGACTCCTTGGATCCTCTGCTGTTGAATTCCTTGCTGTTGGACTCCTTGGGTCATCTGCTGTTGATTTCCTTGCTGTTGGACTCCTTGGGTCCACTGCTGTTGATTTCCTTGCTGTTGGACTCCTTGGGTCCACTGCTGTTGATTTCCTTGCTGTTGGACTCCTTGGGTCCACTGCTGTTGATTTCCTTGCTGTTGGACTCCTTGGGCTCTCTGCTGTTGAATTCCTTGCTGCTGGACTCCTTGGGTCCTTGGCTGTTGATTTCCTTGCTGTTGGACTCCTTGGATCCTCTGCTCTTGATTTCCTTGCTGCTGGACTCCTTGGGTCCTCTGCTGTTGGACTCCTTGGATCCTCTGCTGTTGAATTCCTTGCTGTTGGACTCCTTGGGTCATCTGCTGTTGATTTCCTTGCTGTTGGACTCCTTGGGTCCACTGCTGTTGATTTCCTTGCTGTTGGACTCCTTGGGTCCACTGCTGTTGATTTCCTTGCTGTTGGACTCCTTGGGTCCACTGCTGTTGATTTCCTTGCTGTTGGACTCCTTGGGCTCTCTGCTGTTGAATTCCTTGCTGCTGGACTCCTTGGGTCCTTGGCTGTTGATTTCCTTGCTGTTGGACTCCTTGGATCCTCTGCTCTTGATTTCCTTGCTGCTGGACTCCTTGGGTCCTCTGCTGTTGGACTCCTTGGGTCCTCTGCTGTGGATTTCCTTGCTGCTGGACTCCTTGGGTCCTCTGCTGTTGGACTCCTTGGGTCTTCTGCTGTTGAAAGACTTGCTGTTGGCCTCCTTGGGTCCTCTGCTGTTGTACTCCTTGGGTCTTTTTTGGTTGAATTCCTTGCGGTGGGATTCCTTGAATCCCCTGCTGTTGATTTCCTGGCTGTAGGACTCCTTGGGTCCTTGGCTGTTGATTTCCTTGCTGCTGGACTCCTTGGGTCCACTGCTGTATTTTTTCTTCCGTAGGCTTACCATGCTGTTTTTTAGGTTGATAGCCCCAAAGTAGATTTTCTTGGTCCTTCTGTGGCTGACCTTTGGGCTTCGGCTTATTGCCTTCCACCTTTTTCCTGTCACCTGAAGCATAAGCGCTTTCTGCGTTATGAGAAGACATACTGAATTTGCTTCACTTATTTAGATGCTTCACTTATTTAAAATAAAGTTTATATATTTTTCTTATGTTCTCGGTTAATATTATTTCGGAGAGTTTTTTCGTCAATTTGCTTTTTGATAAAAAAGTTTGGGAAGAGTTTTGATAACTGAACTGACCAGTGACCCGATGCAAATTAAGAAGAAAACTAGAGATTTGACAAGAGGTAAATCTACCAGTGACAGTTGATGGAAAAAGTATTAAAAAGTGAAGTAAAAGTGCACGGCTTCTGCTTACATTCAATTTAAATTATTATAAGCCAAAGGCATAAATATTACTTAAGTGTTGAGGAAAGTTTTTCATTGCAGAAGCTAAATGCAAGGTAAATGCTTTAATAAAGTGTTGGAAGACATCTCTCTTTTTGCAGTGGGAAAGTTGGACAACGTCTTTCTTTGCAGAAGCTTAAACCGAGGCACCAAAACGATTTAAGTCTTTGAAATAGGATCCCAGCAAGCCAAAGGAATATATTTAATATCCCCAAAGAGCTGCATGAAATACATGTTGTGGATTTTCAAATAGTCGCCACTATCAAACCATTAGTCCCGTTGCCATAACTTTTCCGCTATCAGGTTTATCCCCTGCAGGCAATTAGCGGAAATTATCCAAAACACATCGATGGCAAATGCAGAATAAATATTTTCGTAAATAGACAAACGGCACACAATAGGCGCAAATATTTGGCACCAAAAATAACATAAAAATGAGAAAAGAATAGCATTAAAATAGTCGAGGCTGCGCGGGCAAAGTCAATATATTTCCATGCAGCCTCTACGATATCCGTGGCCCGCAGATGCGGCCAAATAAAATGCTGGATAAACAAATTCAAACAGTTACAAAGCCAATTTAGAGGCCCTCATCCGACGCCGGCTATTCGGCCGGCTTGATTGAGCCATGTCCGTGGGCCAAAGCCGCATAGCCGTATGCTCCTGCGAGGATTTTAATCATGCACGTATTTTGGAGCTTTTCCGCTTTCCAGCCACGAACGCCATAAATATCCATCAATATGTGAGTGAGTGAGCGCTCTCTGAACTATGAACTCTGCTCTGCCACCCGGGGCGAACTGACTGTGAGAACAAAAACACAAAAAAGGAAAATCCCATTAATACATTTATGCGGAGATAGCCCACATGGGAGCCTGCATATCGGCATCGCATCTGTGGCACAGCGAGTCGCAGTGTTAATTGCACAAATGGTGGAATAGATTTTATCAAATTAAAGTGTGCAGTGTATGATTCTAATTTAATCGAATTATCACTTTTTGTGGTTTCCACTTTAATCTGAACAGCTTCTCTAGGATTTCTCTATTCACAGTGTTTTTCACGAGGGCTTTAATTGGCAGCGAAATTTTATATATATTAAACAATATTACAGCAAGGAAACATATTTTAGGTTTAATGGTTTCCTATAGATTACTTCATTTCAAGTCCAAGCTGCAGTCCAAGAATTTAAGTTATTAGCTAGCACATTTTCCACCGATGCTGCATTATCATAAAATCCAGAAATCACTGAGTTTACAACCCAGAATTTCTCGCAATAAGTTTTATTTATGAGGGGCAAACCTCAAAGAAAATCCCAACAGAATGTTGTAATACCTTTCGACCCCAAACACCTTGACTAAGTCTGCTCTAGTTTCGCCCCTCCTCTCCCATTCACTTTGTCTATCTAAGTCTGGCTCAAAAACTTAACCCTATTCCCCGGGCCCAGTTCAAATAACCAGCGGCCCTGTGCCCCGACCCCACAACAGCTCAAAAATATATAGAAAAGAGAAACAAACACTGAAAATGATGGTGGAAAAACGCAAATTTAAAGGAGATGGAGCTGGAGGGCAAAAAGTGTTAACAAGCTGCGTATAAATTATTAATTAAGTCGCTCCACTCACCCCGTCTGTGCAATTTGCTTTATTAAATGAAGTGCAGCTGAAACTACACTGCCTTTGTCCGACCCACTGGGTATAAATTTATATTGCCTGGCATTTGACATAAATTTCATTTATATCCATGTGAATTGGTCTCTTGCAGAGGCCTAATTATTTAATCAATATATGCCCATAAATATTGCAAAGAGCTCTCAGGCATCGGAAAAAGATATATGATTGCCCATATACACACAAGCACACGGCTGTGTTTGTGTGGCCCCAATTGGTTCAATTAGTGAAAGTAAAACAAAAGTTAAAGTTCCCACGATGCCAAACTGCAAGGACCACGTTATTTCAGGCCGGAGCCCCGCAATTACATTGGGGCAGGCGTCAAACATTATAATTAAAGGTAAACGGCTAAGCAGGACAGGCGGGTCCTGAAAGCTTTTGCACCTGGCAGCGATTTGAGGCTGTATTTATGGAACCCTGTGAAGGATAAGGGACTCGAAACTATATGGCCAAGTAGGCCGCCGACAGGGTAATTACTTTGTATAAGTTATATAAACAATGCTAAAATGGAGAATCTGTGGAATTCAATTCTTGTTCTGTTAGGTTATTTTTTACATATTTAAGGGATATTTTTATTAACAGAACATTGTAGTATACGTACAATATTACATGTACAGATTTATTTAGAACGGAATTATTTCCTACGTCAAGCTTTTTACTCGTTTGTAGTAAACGATAATGTTAATAATGCATAACACACCAAACATGTTTTAACCTGAATGAATATTTTATTCGATTGACTTCTAAACAAAGAAATGTTAATAAATTTCAAAACAACAAAAACAAGATTTCAATTATGAAACGGATAAAAAACTTGCCATATGAATTAATAGTGTTCTGTTCTCGCATATATGAACATTTCATTGAATGGTTCTATGAAAAATATTTTACATACAAAGCTTAAGCGTACTGATTTTCCGATTTTGCGACTCTAATCGATATTTTGATCAAAAAAATTATCGGAAAAGAAGTTATACCTATTCACAACTTGTACTAATAGTTTAATACCTTCAATGGATATTTTCTAATCTGTTGTTTTAATATTCAATTATTTCAATAATTAAATCTAATCATAAATAATCCACACTTTCTCCGTTTTTTCTCTAAGTTCTAAGATAATTTTCTAAGTATTACCAAGACCCATGTTTAATATATATACACAAATAAAACCATTCATTTAAATAACTTGTGCTCGACTTTAGTACCCAACCACTCGGCAGTGCCAACGAATGGGTTGGCATTTCATGTGAAATGCTATCGGGCCAGCCTAAATCTTAAGCCTTTGTTGGGGGCGAGGGCTCGTGGCAGGTTTGTAAATCGCTTGATGGAGTAAGGCTTTTACTATATGTATACAATTATAACAAAAGCGCGACCTTTGCACACATGTCTCTCAGTCCCGGCCAATTTCTCCGAGTCTGACTCCAGCTCCTGGCTAGGGTCTACCTGGAAAAACGTATCGAGGCAGAAACTTGGGCACTAAAAATGCGTGCGTGCCTCGGTATTTTTTTTTTTATCGATTCGCATATCTAAATTTAGTCAGGCGACATATAATGCCGGGCCACACACAGCGTATGGTCGCATGCATATACATATACTTGTGTTTATTATATATACCCAGTGGAGGCCAGGGAGCCTCAGCACACGCTCTAATAAATATTGCATTGTGATACTGGGAATGGAGTCCATTCGGTCGAGGAGTCGTGGCCACCGTAATTAAAGTTGCCACCATCAGGGCCTAGGCGTAAGCCCATGCCTTTGGGCCACAATTAGATTTTGGTGTTGAGCACACAGACAGAACTTCAAGAAAAAACAGGGTAAAGACCTAAGGGAAATATCAGCATCATATCGGGAAAATATCGATATATTATAAGGGGTATAAACCTAAAAATAAATATCTCAAGATCTCCTGTGATAATATTTTACTAACAGTATCTTAATTATCTTAGTTTCTTAATTATCTAAGACATACCATAAAAATATTTACAGATGGCTTTGCATTATTAGGATATTTTTTGTTCACCTTTAGAAATACCTGCTCAAACCTAGATAGATTTCTTCGAGTGAGCCCCGTGAAAACACGACCACAGATTGGCCGGCAAATGCCTTGGTCGCCTTGAACCAGCGCCTCAGGGAGACAGGAGGATGAAGGACAACACAGGACGAAGTCGCGACACAGGCAGGGAGAAGGGGCCATGATAAATGAGCTACGTTAACTCATGTGGCAAATGTGACATGTGCTCCGGCCTTTTTATTCTTTGTGTACCTGGGCCCGTGTGTGTGCTGATTGCCGTGTGAGTCCGTGGAGAGACAAGCGCCAAAATTACCATATTACCCGGCCCCGACCCCGACCCCGACCCCTACCCCTACCCCGGCTCAGAGCTCCTACAGAGCTGTCTTGGCCCACTCGGACCGTCCATTCAGGCGCACACAGCCTGATATCCTGCTCCGGAGCTCTGAGACCAGAAGGCTAATAGCTCGGTTAGTTGGCCGTGGCATGTGAATTATGGTTAATTTCGGCTGCCACATTGCGGAAGTTATTAACTCGTTTGATTGAACTTGCCCCTAAGTGATTTAGTATGTGTCCGAGTTGACGGCTTAAGTGCATTAAATAAGTGGGCGAAAATTTCAGTATGCTGTGCGGGGCCATAACCAAGATATTGATATGGCTATGAGAGACGGTAATAGGTAATAAAGCAAGAAGTTTGGTAAGCTTAATTCAGATTCTTATGGGTTTCTTTATGTTACAGTTGTGTTTTAATATTAATGGTAAAAGAATGCAGCCAAGCGTGGATAAATTAAATTTATGAATAGAGGGATCGGTTTATCCCTGCAGTAGATAAGTTTTGGGATCTACATCTCACTGGATACTGAGATTGTGTCATTGATTTGCCAGCTTTATTTTCCCTTTTCCTATTTCTCATTAGTTTCCCCTGCCCCTGCTTCCTTTGAGAAACTAAGCAATAATGGCCGAAGTCCCTTCGCCCCGCACCTCGGTCGCCTGTCAAATATTTGAACAAAGCCCAAGACGCACTGGCTTGTCTCCAGTGCACAGCGCTGAAAAGTATGCAGCAGACAAAAGCTCATTAAGAACTCAGACGCAATCCCCATTCACAGCCCGCCCTTCCGCCCGTCCCCGTGCGTGTCCTGTCATATCCTGGCTGTCGTCGTCATCCCCCAGCTACCCAGAGCTTTCTTCCTCCCGCTTTCCTCTCAGTGTTAAGTGATTTCCATCACTTGCGCCGCCGGCACATGCCGGGGAATTCCAAGTTGGCTCAGCCTTAGCCCCATTTAATCCTTTGCTCCTGCCAGTGTGTCATATGTTCAATTTCATCTAGAAGCTGCTGTTTTGGGGCCAGGACAATGGGGAGTTAACTCCCATCGAGGGCAAATAATCCGCAAGTGCGAAAATGTGCGGGCCTTCGGTGTTGATATTTATATTTGCGTAATAATTGGTGGCTTTAATTGGTTTATCTTTCTTTTCCAGCAGGTTGGCCCATGCGGACACGGAGCGGTTGCGGATCCCATTGAACTGGCTGCGGAGTTAAAATTGGTGAGTGGAGCGAGATCACGTTGCCTTCCAATCACAATATGACGGCTTTGGCTTGGTCAGAGCCCCGCCAGCTCAAACGGAATCTGCGCTGAATGCATTCGCTTGCCAGGAGTCTCCTGCGAACGAGAATAGAGCGAAATGGCAGCTATAAAAAATGCAAAGCGCTAACAAGCAGTCTTTGCATGGGCACTGAGAAAAATGGGGAAGAATTGTGATGGAAATTTGGAACAGAATACTATCAAATTAAGAGTATATTGCAAACTAAGACAATGTTAAATATTCAAAGTATAAGCTTGTGTATTTCAATTTTAATTCCTTTTTCATTTTAATAACTCAACCTTTTTCCCTCTTATTTCCCTTAGTGCATCCTTGTACATGTGTATTTGTGAAGGTGCGGGCCAAGTCTTGGGAAACTTTTGTGTGTTTAATTTCCGGCTGCTTTAGTCCAAGTTCAGTGGGGCATAGTCTCGGGGCTTGGACTCGTAAGCTTCTAAGGAGCTGCATGTCCTGTGGCGGCGTGTCCTTGCGGCTTATGACCCGCAGATTTGTGTTCTATGACAAAATATTTATATAGAAATTAAATAGCCTCAAAACGGGGTATTACCTAAGGCAAAGGTCAGTCAAGTGTGCTTCTCCGACCACCGAGGTTAGAGGGAGTGCCCCGAGCACCGAGTAATCTATTCAATTCAGGTAATCGACGACCTTTGAGGCGGAATAGAAGGTTCAACTAGAGCGCAAACATGGGAAATCAATTGTAGGTTTTACGCTTTTCCTGCAAAAGAATAGTAAATGGTAAATGGATAGTTTCATTTAACACTTGTAAATAATTTACGATCTAACAGATATAGATATATTTATACTCTTTAAACAAATACTATTTAACCTTTGTTCCCCCATTTGAAGTTTTGTAAATATATATACCATCTCGGGATTCCTCCTATCTCTTCCTATATAAATGTCCCCTAAATGCATTTATAAAGAATATATACAGTAGATCTACCGTGTTTCTGCTTTGGGGTAAAGTTAGCTTTTATAAAATCCCCTTTTTCGCTCCCCTTTTTAATGGCTTACCTGGGCTTCGTTCTGGTTTATATATGCGAACATCCACATATCTGCGTGCACATATCTGCTCCCATATAAGCAGGACACATTGTTAGGACAAACGACCCTTGAGATATATAAATAAACTGCTTCAAGATTAGTTTAAATGGTTGGCGACGTGCCTTTGCCCTCGTTTTGCAGATGCAGCTGCAGCTGGTAACTGCATCCTGCCAGAAGGGGTGACATGCCCCTAAAGCAGCCTCCTTCGGCCCAACCCACTCATGGATACACTGGGGACCGAAAAGGGGTTACTATCAGGTTTATTTTATAGGTAAATCCTATCTTGACCAGCCTTAAAACTTAGAAGGAACTTAGCAGCAGCTTTCTTGTATATGTCCCTTGTGTGCGTTGGAATTTGATTTTTTATTTTAATTTTGTAACTTGGAAACTTAAAAGACTTTTTTGAGGTAGGGGATTATAAACATTTCTTGTCAAATATTTCGTTTTTAATAGAATGTATTGGGTCTTGAGCTTGGATTATATTAAAGCATTCCTAAAAAAAACAATTTCTTCTGGTGCCAAGGACCTTCATTGTCTTAAATATTTTTTCACCGTGTATATAGCCTGTGTATGCGTGTATGAATTGCTTTTGTGTATGTCCACATGTAAAGTGGCGCTTATTCTGGCACTAAGAGAGAGAAACCAACACAAAAAGCTCTTTGGCACTCGGCTCGGAAGGGGGTTCTGAATTAGGGGGGCAATGTGACCCCCTGGCATGCCACAGGCCCACGCCCGCCCCCTCAACACGCCCATTATGCTCATTATGTGCTTTGGTACTTGTCCCGGCTTGTTTTTGTCTTTACTTTCCTCGCCGTTGTCGTTGTCCCGTCTTCTGCGTCTTCGCTTCGTGTTTGTTTCTCCGCCCGTTTGTCTGTCTGTCTGTTTGTTTGTTTGTTTGTTTGTTTATCTTGTTTATTTGCTTTTGTGCCAAATTATTTGTCGCTGCTTGCTCGCTCTTATGTTGCCACTCGTACTTGTTATTTGAATGTTGATTGCTTTTTCCTGTAATTTTCTTAGCGGGATTTTTGGTTTTGGCTGTGGAAAACCCCAGAGTTTTGATTTCCCAGCTTTTTGGTTTGAGGAATAACATGCAACAAAACTGGATTCTGCAAATAAAAGACAATGCTTTTTATTGGCACTTATTTTAAATAAGGATAGTGCTCAATTTGCAAGTGTATTTAAAATGTCTTTCTAAAGACTTAAATTTTAGCAGAAATAACTTGCCTTAAGACACAGAGTTTAACTTGCCAAACAGCCCGTCCCTCGAATCGTCCGCAATTCAACTCTTAACCCTATAAAGCCATAAGCTGCTTGCCTTGGCCCAACTGAAACCAGCAACAAAAAAAAGAGGGGAAAATCGCAGAGAGCAGCTTAAATGACAGACAGATCCCAGTTTTCCCAGCAGCGGCCACTTCAAGAGAAATGTCCAAAAAATGTCAATTTATTATAGCGAAATCAGCGCAGGACACACGCAGCGGGCACGCGTGACCAGTGGGCAGCTTAAAGCCACCCATCCCTTCCCAGAGGAGCATCCTCCAGCCATCCATCCCGCCACCTCCCCCCACCAAGTGTGGTGTCGTCTGTATAAATACTTTTTAATCTGAATTATTACGCTCTGTATGTTTTTTCCTTGCTTGATTATAATTTATTCACATAAATTTCCATGATGCATGGCATTTAAGTGGCACTGACAGGACGAAGAGCATTCCAACTCCACCCTTAGATATTTTAGGCTCGTCCTCGAGCGCCAAACAAATCCAGCCAAAGCCCCTTTAACAAAAGCCCTTTGGGTTCGATGGTGCACAAAAAAAGTGTATATGCGTATATATAATAACTGAAAAGGACACAGCCTCGAAAAGTTCGATCTGAAAATGGGATCAAGGGGATTGCTCGTTTCGATTACTTAATTACTTAAACAATCAAGGGGCGGGCCACTAGTGGTGGCCATACAGCATTTGACAAAGCTCTTTTAATAGAAAAAGATTTTCAGTATTTGAATAAATTTAAGCTAGGACATTCTAAGCTTTATTATTCATTGCAAGATATACTCCTAGGACAAGTTCTTGCTAGTCTGGTTCTTGCCCGGTATTACTGTGAGCCTTTATCTCTTTTAAAATAAATATAATTTTAAATTAGCTGTAATCTTTGACATGCTGGTGCTTTATAAATAGTACAAGGTTTTTAGTATTTAAATAAATTTAAGCTAGAAAACTCTGAGCTTTATTATTCATAAGAAGATATATTCCTAGGACAAGTTCTTACTCAGTATTACTGTGAGCCTTTATCTCTTTTGAAAGAAATTTAACTTTAAGCTGTAATCTTTATTTATAATATTAATTCAGATTCATTTTCAATAATTTGTCTAAAAAAAAAATAATGCCCTACAACCAAGAGTATATCCAAAAGTGTCAAATGTCAATTGTGTTAAATTTTCAGTGTCATTATTCTGACCGCAACTGTAGGTGACACACTTCCGCTCCAATTTAAGGGACTGTGTGGCCGCGGTATTACCACCGCATGTATCTACCGCCATTTATTCGTTTTAATTATAAATAAAACATATCGCAGTACACTCTTTCGGAATGTGTGTTGCGTAACCGGGAAAGTAACCGCAAACTGCCGAAGCCAACTTGTAAACCCAGCAGCTGTTCGATTTCTGTCTGGGGAATACGAAAACAAAAAGAAGAAAGAACATGTTGGCTTTACTGCGATGTGTGTTCTCATCGAGCTGACCCAAGCTTATTGTAAACAGAATGTGATACCAAGCACAGGAATTTCCCGCCACCCCCACTTCCCACTACTACTAACTCCCATGGCCGTCCTCATCCCCAGGTCAGACCGCAATTCCTGCTCTATCTCCACACACGAGCGTTGCACATTTGCACTTTGTCATTCCGTGTTAACTTTGCGCAAACGTTTGCACCGCAAACTGTCAAAATGTGCAATTAGCTGGGTTAAATGGCTCACCTCAGCGATGAATCATATATATCGCATATAAAGTAGGGTCGAATTTGGTTACAGCATTTCTCATATGCAGAAATGTGGAACCATTAAATTATAATTTTTTTAAATGCAATTTCAATTCGATGATGAAACCGAAACACAAGAGTGACAGAAAAGTTAGTAATACATTAATAAATAATACATGCTGTATATTTAATTTAATATTTAGTATGGAGGTTTTTAAGCTTGATTATTTTATTAACGCAACATATATATATAGCATATATTTATTAAAAGTTTCTTACTCTCATGTTACTTACTTAAAAATGCGCTCAAAATAATATATAGAAACCATATAGAACTTTGAAATCCCTTAGATAGGTTTCTAAAAGCACCCAAACAATTATTTGAGTTGCAATATTTAGGATAAATATTAATTTTTAATAATTAACATTTAGTATTAACATTGTTTGTATATCTTAACTTTCAAAACATAACGATCTCACTTATACAAATTCATATAAAGTTCACCTTTGTTTCTAGCTGATTTATTCAGCCTTAAAGCAGTTGTTAGCTCACATTCGGCTTGCGTAGGAATTCCAATTAAAAATAACCAAATTCTGATCTGCAATCAAATAAACACAATGCCAGGAGGCGGAAACACCTCTTATTCAATTACACTTCTCGGCTGGCATTAATTAAACTTGTGCGTTCGATTATTGGAAAATTCCCGGGCCCGGGTATCCCAACAGGTCGTCGTAGTCGGTGTCGTCGTCGTCGTGTGACAACTATGTCGTCGCGTGTTCCACTTTTCCGAGCAATAAGCTGACTTAAGCCTAAACGGCTTAGCGTCCCTCTGAGTGGTTTGCCATTCGCCGAGTGTTTGTGTCTCCGTCTGCACTCGCCTTTTAATTGAAATGCGAATGAACTGCAGCTTCACGACTCCACCGACTCCGCATCCGGACTCCATTCCACTCCAGATCGCCTTGGAAGCACTTACCTGCCCCGTCGAGTTATTTAATTAGGCATGACGGCATGCAGATTGCTCTCACAGTGCCTGCATTACCAATTTCCAATTGCAGTCTGTCCGGGCCGAGAAACTGGGTCAAGTGGCCTTCTTCAATTACCACATTTGCCTGGCCATAAATTTGTTGGTCTATGCCATGACATTTTAATAACTTTTAATGCAACAGATTATGGTCCATTATTATGGCCAGTGGGGAGTCTAAGCCCATTAATTATGGATTTAATTTTGCACAGATTTGATTGAGTTTTCGGGAAAGCTGATGTAATTTCAGGATGACCAGTTGTTCAGAGGGTTATCTTTGATTTAATAATAATTTTAAATGAAATAATCAATAAATATTGATTAAATGAGGATGAGCTACGTAAATTTTAAGTTTGCCTAGGATAGTGTCCTTAAAAATAAATATTATTTCAAAAGATGATTACAAAAAATAGAAGCATATAGTGCATACAGTGGTATACAATTTACCCTTTTTTAAGAACAATGAAGTAATTGACAATTTGTCGAGTTGTCCACATACATAATTTGTTGAGCTGTTTTCGACACAACAATGCCTCCATTTGGCCTTTCTTGACGGCCCGCCCGCAATCTTTACTATATATACGTGAATATGTACAAATAGATACGTATATGCTCCGTAAAAGTCAGAGACCATTTCAATGGGTTTAATCAACTTTATTTTTGCTTTTGTCTTTTCTGTCACTGGAAAGTTCGTGACTCCGAACAATGGCAAACACTGACGCCCAAAAAATCGATAGCAACTTGTTTGTAATTTTTGTTTTACCATTGCCGTTGCTTTTGTTGTGGCCAAAGTTTTTATTGTTATTTTGTTTACTGAGGTTACCCTTTCGCCTGTGACCGAAACTTGGACGTTTAATGGAAAATTAAAATATATTTCCCCTAAAAGGAGTTCGACAAAAGTTAGCATTTTAGCAGACTTAAATTTATGGACAATTTGTAAAGAGAATTCAGAAGAGTTAGTTAAAAACGATAATTATCTTTAAATAAAGAACTTAATACTATATCTTATTACCTTACAAGTATAAGCACAAATTATCCTAAACATCCCGTTAAAGTAGTATTTAGTCAATTCCCTGTAAGTCCCTGATTTAATTTACGAATAATGACCCCTCTCCGAGTCCTGTCAATGACCAAGAGCTGTGAGAGTTGTAATTACTCATCCTGGTATGTAGTTTCACCCTCAACAAAATTTAATGGAATTTTCAATTAACTTGGCTCGGCTTCAAAAGTGTTGAATCTAATTGGATTAAAGCTTGATTCGGGTAGAATTACTAATTAGACCATTAAAGCTGATCCAACACAAAACGTGCTCGAAATGTTTGGCATTAAGTATACGGCACGTGGTCCCGACCGCAACAACAGCGCCCGCCTGAAAGTATGCAAATAATGTTGCCGCACAGTGTCAACTAATTTAGAGAAGCAAAAACTACCAGCAAATTATTAAATTGACTGAACAAGTCACTACCAAACAGACAAAAAATAATAATAATTGGAAAAGAAAAAGGAATGCAAAATGTACACGGATACGGAATCTGAAAAGTTTCTCCGGCCAGTGGAAATATGAAAAAGTTGAGAGCGAAAAATGAAATGCACAACGACAACCGATGTGCACATATAAAAAATGGGAAATGTAGGGGAAACCAGTGGGGATTGGTTGTGTTTTGGTTTAGTTGTTGGCCTGGCCTGTCAGTTGGCGCCGTTTCCGGCCGGCAGACGTCGGAGGATTAACTTTGCCCGAGCTGCAGCACAGCGGTTTGTGCAAATTTATGCCCCGGAAGGCATAAAGGATATCAGCGGGAAGGACTCGGAGGAAGCCCTGGTTGAACTGATCTACGGTCAGCTATTTCTGCCCCCTTCGCCCCTTCTTTTCCCCTTTCACTCAATAATCAGACCGAAAAGTTGCCACTCTGTAAAAGTTTTTTGACATTTTCGTTGGCACAGAAAAAAAGGAGCCTAGAAGCCAGCGTTTAAAATAGATTGAGGTCAATAATTGTCCTGGCACATGTGAGTGGAAGAGAGAAGGGGGCGGCTAACGAAAACACGTATGGCATAAAGACCACACACATATCGGTACCAATTTGTATATGAGGGCCATTTACAAGGCCCGTTCCTAGGCCTTTCCTAGTTTCCTGCGCCTATTACTTTTCGTATCTGCCGTCTTGGGGTTTATTTTTGTGCTTTATGGCCAAAGTCACGTAAAAATCGAATAAATGTATAATGAAGACCCCGAATACGTAGGCGGAGGAGCCACGAAAGCCACTGAGTGCCTGTTTTTTGGTTTTTCGGTGGGTTTGTCTGTGTTTTGTGTGCGCTTCCTCAAAGGCGAAAAGGATGCCAAAGTTTTTCACTGGCTTTTCCGTATGCTGGGGAATAAGCTGTGCAGGCAATCAACTTTGAATTGGACTGCGGTTTTGTTCGTCATTAAACTTTGCTTAAAAGTATTAACAAAAGCAAAAGAGAACACAAACAAACAAAACAAAGAGGTATAAGCCGATTATGGCATTCGAGCCCATAACAACCAACATGTGTTCTGACACACGGACATAACTAATCAGACCCAAATCACCTCGGCTCAATGGATGTCTATTTATACGGCAGTCTTATTTGGAGCAACAGAGGAAATTGAATTCCTGCGGCTCGAATTCATTTCGGCCATGGTGCAATGCCCGCTCGAGCCTTTGCATGTTGAAATAAATGTCAAAATATAGAGCCAAGCTGGTTCCCACTTGAAAAATACATTTACTCTCTGGTCGAAATGAAAATTGCATTTCGCCCTGACTTGGCCACAAACTGACAACCGCAACAGCAACAACTATAATGGCAAAACCCGAACTAACAACAAAAGCCACCCGGGGAAGACAGCCAAAAGACAGCCTTTGACATGCAACAATATAAAAATTCGTTTGGCCCATTGACTGGCTGACTGACATTCGGTTTGGGGCTCGGTGGCCTAAACCAAGGGTAGAAAAGCCTTCTTGAAATACTGAAATGTTAAGAGTAGATTTTAGAAAGAAATTTTAAATTCATATAGGTTTTGGAAGTAGTATTAATAATAATACAAAGGACTTTATACTAAGAGATTCTATCTATAGAGTTTGAAATGCAAGTATGTTCTAAAAATAGCCATATTTAATTTTACAACTTTTAATTAATAAAAATTTAATTTTATCTAAATTCCAAAGTAAATACTGTAATATTTAATAATAATATATTATCAAAACGTTTATTTTCCAGAATTAGAAATCTGAGAAATGGACCTCGTATAGACTGTTCCTGCAAAATAACTCACAAATGTTTGATAATACATTTATTTTATTCGTAATTGTTTAACTACTAGTTCCTTAAATATTTGTATGATAATAACATAAAATTACCCGCTATTATTACCAAACTCAATACCAACTTTACCCACAAATCGATCCACCTTAACATCAACAGACAGGGGATAAAACCTTCGACACTTGTCACTATAATTCTCAGTGACACCGCCAGTCAGCTAATGTTATAGAATTTCACTAAATCGAAAACTTAGCCAGAAAATTACCGGGAAAATTAAAGTTTTTCATTGGCAATCGTAAATCGGTTTGCGGGAACCGTGTTATTTGGCAACTGACATTTATAGTGAGGTGTGCACGCAGGTGGGCGTGGCCCAGCGACGGGCCAAAAACAATCCGATATTGCCACATCAATCAAAATGTATATAGTATATAGAGTATGTGCTATGTGGAAGGCGGAAAAGCGGAAAAGCCAGTGTTGATGTGGCCAAGTCACTGCAAACGAGCGTCAAGTGGGTGACGATAGATTTTTATTTTAGATTGCGGGTACGTCGAGCGGATTGCTTTCGCTTTCGTCGAGGTTAATTAGTTTTTTTTAGGGGCGGAAAAGCTTAGCAGTTGAGTGGAGTTTTCCGATAGAAAATGACCTAATTGCTAGGTGAGAGTATGTTTTAAAATCTGCGACAACTTCTACATTAAAGGGTTAGAATATATTTCTTTATATTTCAACTGCTTGTAGGCTCTATAAGTGGTCAAGGCTCTCAGAAAGTTGATTTACAAAGCATCTTGATACTCGAATATATTTTTTTCCTAATGCTTCCTTTCAACTTTTTCCTTTTGCAGTTGTCGTAACATGGGCTGCGCCTTTGAAGCGGCCAAAGAGCAGCCCCACAAACCGAAAATCAAGCAACTAAGGCGAAATCAATGCCGTGGAAAAGCAGCAGGAGCGGGAGCGGGAGGAGCCGGAGCAGGAGCAGCGGCGGGGAGGAGGGGCAGGGCCGATGGCAAACCAGCTGAGGACATCAAAATCAAGGATAACTATCAACAAAATCATAAAACGCAAGCCGAAACAGAAACACAAACAGAAACTGCGCCCAAACATCTAAAAGCGACGGCTCAAGTGCTTTTAACGATACGGCAGCCACATCAGGAGAACAACAAGGACTTAAGTGCTAGCGGTTGTGGTAGTCAAGTGGCTGAAACGCACAAGGACAAAGGCGAGGACCAGGACGAGGACGCGGACGAGGGTGAGGGCGAGGACGAGTTGGCGACACACGGAGGAGCCAGAATCGAAATCGATATTGCCAACGAGCAGGACGATTATGAGCAGCCACACCGCCAGCACCAGCACCATCTTTTCCTCCATCGGCGACGGAGTCAACCGGCCGGGATCTCTGCGGTTCCCAGATCAGCCGCCGCTGGCATTTCCGCGCTCTCCCTGCATTTCCAAGCCCTCGCCGCCCTAGCGACAATGCTGCAAAAGCAGGATCCCCGACATGATCTACGGGAGGACTTGGCCTACCGGCCCTGGCAGGCGGAAGAGGAGGAGGAGGAGCTGGATCAAGAGCAGCAGATGGCCAACCGCATGCCCGCCACCATGTCGGCGGCCATCATTGCAAACGTGAGCGCCACGGCGGCGGCCACCTCGACGGCCGCCTTCCAGTATCTCGGCCAGCACTACAAGCACTACAGCCAGTCGTTCAGCTTCTACGCCGCCTCCAGCGTCATCCTGATGCTGTGCTATCTGACCACCACGTCCACGGCCGCCGCCACGCAGTCGGAGACGGGTGCCCTCGACAAGCATCCCATGTGAGTGCAGTGGCTGTGGGAGTGTAGCAGCCAAACTTGAGCATTTAATTATTCTTTTTTTATGGTAAATTCACCTTGATTTAAAGATCAATAATTTAAGGATGCCTAAAGCTAGGGGTTTGAAATCAATAGGAAATGGAAATGTAACAAGAAAAGAATTTGACTTTTGGAAGCCGAATTATTTTGCAAATTTCAATTGAATCAAAGGTTTAAATCAAACTGTTTCTGTGCTAGAAGTTGAATTTAAATTACAATTTTTGTCTAATTCATTTAATGATTTCCTTGTTAAGCTGATAACGAATTAATATGATTTTAAGGGGCGGAGACGACCTTTTCATAGCATTGCAAACTTCTGACTTAAATTATAATACCATAATAATTCAAGGACCATACAATGTAACTTGTAAGAATTAACATATGGCAGCATATTTAAGGCCACATTTTAAGGAATTTCAAACCCACAGAGATGTTTGTGACACTTCCGGTGAAAATAAGAGTTAGAAATATTTTTAAATGAAATGATTTCTTAATGACTATAGAAACCCGCTACAAACACGATCTAAAATCAAGGCGAATTTGACATAGAATAACCCAAACAGCATTCCGGAACACATTCATTTGATTTTGTTATCCCCGATCTCTCACACACAAGCACACTGCCTCCGTATCTTCGTAACTATCCTTCTGTCTCTCCATACATCCATCAAACTGTATCGCCTGGCAATCCTTTCCACAACACGTTCAAAAATGTCTCTATTTATTTTTCCTTTTTGAAATTCTTTCAGTCATGGCATCGATTGGTCGAAGTAAGTTATTGCACACCTCCTCCCTCTCTCTTTCTCTCTCTCTAAAAATCTCGAAAAATAAAATACGAAATCAGAGAATATATGGAAAAGAGCAACCAGAATTTGTCGGTTTTATTTAATTACTAAATTATCAAGTTTCGTTTTGTGCACAAATATACTTTCTTGAGTTCTTAATTTGACTTCCCGTTGAGGTAATTAATTTCTCAGCTTCGTTCCGCTGACGTTGTGCATGTGATTTGAAAAACAAGTTTATTATTTGCCCTTACTGAAATTCAAGTATTCTTCGGGCCAAATATTTTTATAGTTTTAAGCTAATATAACAATTTCTTAATCCAGTTCTGATGTTCCCAAATAAACTTTAGTTTTTATAAATTCCAAGAATACATTTTTGAAATTATTTGATTTTCTGCCTACTCTTAAGTTATACGATATTGACTATCGATTGGTTTTCTTGTTCGACTTTTCTATTATCCATAAACTAACAATCTTCCCATCTATTTATAACAGCACACAAAACTGTTGTACATAAAAGAGTCCCTGGGAAAGTAACCAACGATTTTATACTATGACAATTACTTACACTAATTAACATGAATTGTGTTGTCTACGGGTTTATCAATTATAAAACTAACCACTTCACATTTCCCTCGCAGATTCGACGAGTCCAGCTCGGATAAGGAGATATTAGATTTGCTGCTCGAGAAGAAGCGCTACGACAAACGATTACTGCCGCCGGTGAATGGTAAGAGGTTCCAGAACTTGTCCCATTGTCTCGGTTAAATTTCCAATTTTCCTAAGTGGGCGTGGGAGAACAATGATTCCAGCTCATAGTTAGTTTGGTTATAGGAGGGGTCGGGCGATCGGGACACTTTCAGTTCTTAGTCCTCAGTCCTCGCCAAATGACAACAACTGGAGCAGCATGGCCACGATGTATGGACACCATAAAATCAATTAAACTTAATGGCTCCACTGCCCTGGATGCGATGCACAAAAGAAGTGACCACTGCCACGAGGTCTCTGACTCGGGCACCACCACAATCTTGAGCAGGCCATCTATGCAATGCAATTACATTACTTTCTATATGTTTATGCCCTGGGAAATCATTACGCTACATTCTTTGGGCAGTTGTAAAATTTTATACTTTGTTATTGAGGGCAAACTGGCAGAACTATAAGATGACAATGTGTGAAGGAAGATAAATATTGACTGAAGAAACCAAGAGAAAAATACAAGGGAAAAATAGAGTGTTTGAAGAGAGACCAAGACTTGGGTCATAGGGTATACTTCTAAAAAACAAATATAAATTTAAGAAAATGTATACTGAAATGAAAAGTTACATCTTAGGAGTCCCTTTACAGGGTAAATAAGAAAAATTAGCAGGAGGTTGTGGACTGCACCATAGTGATGGTATCGACTTAGAGTAATTTCCAAAATATAATATGAGGGATATTAATTAAGTAAAATTACTGTATGTAAAGTGTTATTATTCCTTAACCATTTGATTCCGATTTTTTGGCAGTCATCATTAACTTATTTGGAATTTGAATACAATAAACTTTATTGAATAAAGTTAAGTGAAATAATAGGTCCAAGTATGTCAAATTTTTATATTTTGGAAAAATATTAAATTCGATGGGATAAACTTCTATCGTAAGTTGTTCTCATAAATATAAGGTGTTTCTAATATATCTATCTGCTGGTATTTTAATATTTTTAGCCATCGAAAAAGAAATCCAACAACTGCTCAGATTCTTATTTTTTAAAATTTTGCAGATGAAGACTTTTGCTGTGGTTTGCAATCGCCCGATATGGCAACAAATCAAAATGCACGGAGACCACATAATCGCGGTTGGTGTCGTCGCAAGAACATTAATTTATAGATGCACCTTTCAGATAGATTGCATATTTTTTTATGAGTTGAAGAACTTAATTTCCTTCTTAGAACTTTAGAAAAAATTATTTGATATTTTTCTTTCTTCCGTCATTTCTATTCTATTATTGAATTTCTCTAAAATGTATATATTTCTAGTAGTAATCGGTTTTATTGGGATTTTTTGGTAGCTAGATTTTTGGTTCTTCTGGCACCCTTCCCTACACTGAATATCATTCGAATCAAATACATTTTAAGCAGTCAGTAATTGGACATTCTTGGTGCACATCTAAATCCCATTCAATAGGCACTCTGACGGTGAACGTGAACGTGCTGCTCCTGAGCTTAGCATCGCCCGATGAAAGCAGCCTGGTGAGTGCGAGATAAATATATATTTTATGCATTGCATTCTGTAAGTTTTCGATACCTTGGCCTCTCCGCAGAAATACGAGGTGGAGTTCCTGTTAAACCAGCAGTGGAACGACCCGCGACTGCAGTATGGCAATAAGTCTCATTACGACTTCTTGAACGCCCTGCATCATCATGATAGCATCTGGACGCCGGATACGTATTTCATTATGCATGGCGATTTCAAGGATCCCATCATACCAATGCATTTCGCTTTAAGAATATTTCGGAACGGGACCATTACGTACGCAATGAGGTGTGTGTCCTATCAGCCCTGCTCTGTGTTTTCTGCTTTTCAGTTTCCAGTTTCAGTTTTCAGCTTCTGCCTCTGCTTTTCTGTTCTGCTGCCCCGATTTGAATATGAATGAATTTTTTATACAAAAACCGGCGACGAGGCCGGGCTAAGCGGCTTTAATGGCGCCAGAAAATGCAAATTTTTCGCTCAAAGTTCATATTCATTAGGGAGAGCAAGATGACAGGCGAAGCGGCAATATTTTTTTATTCTCCCAGCACATTTTTCTGCTGTTGCTTCTTTTGCTCAATTTTGCACGTTTTTTTTTTTTCATTTCCACTGAGACTAGTGGAAAAAGTCCCGAAATATGTAAGCTAGCCGGCAAACATACGAGGCAGTAATGAAAAATAGCACAAGAAATAGAGGAATATGAGTAGAGCGAGTGAAAAAGTAGGTATGTAAATATTTGGCCAGGTCCATCGTACATATCGTACATATGGCCAACTCCCGGCCAGGTGAAAAATTCAGGCCCTGCACTGTTTGCTGAGAGAAAGGAAAAGCGGAGAAGAACTTTTCACAATATGCCCGGCATTTGTTGGATGCTCATGTTTGTCTTCATTTCCCGCTGTTCCTTTCCCTTTCCCCTTTCACTCACAACTTGTCTACATTTTTAATTCAACAGAACTTTTCCAATTGACTGCATAGCGCAAAAGTGTCGTCCAGCAATTAAAATAAGTTGCAGTTGCCATTTACTTTCCCAGCTTTTCTCGTCCTGTGCTGTGTTTGCTCAGCCAACAAGGGGAAATGTCGGAGAGCGGAAGACCGGGAAACTTGCTGGAAAAGCGACAGCGACACGGGCTGCAAAATTATTATGAATTGATGCTGCTGAACAAAGCGAGATATTAAGTGGCCAAGACAAGTATTAAATTGTCCGAGGACGAAGTCCTGACAATTGTAAGGTCAAGCCATGTTTTCCGATAGATGCACATCAAAATAGCAGTAAATTACAGAAAATTTAGAGCTGTCATAAAAAAGATTGATTTTTAGTTTGCTATTTTACTGGTTATTAAAATCTTGGGGGGCGCAATAAAAGTTTACTACGATTTAGAGGTTTCTCAAGGTTTTAGTTTTGCAATACTGCAGGAAGGTTTAATAAGAAACTTAAAGAAAAAATTTAACAGAGATAAATAGTTTGACGAAGAAATTAATAACATATTCAAAAGGTAACAAGGAAGTTAAATAAGAAGTTTAAAATAAAATCTTCAAAGGCATTTGAGGAGTTTGTTATTGTGTTAAACATTTTAACAGACAGAGCTTGCTGGATTTATAATTTATAATTTATTTATACTTATTTCATTACTTTTTCTTCGCTCTTCCAGACGTCACCTGATTTTATCCTGCCAGGGAAGTCTGCATATATTTCCATTCGATGATCCAAAGTGTTCCTTCTCCATGGAGAGCAGTAAGTTCAAATGTGTTTTTTAATGTTAATAGAAAATGGCCTTGGTTGGAGTTTTTAATAAGATTTCAAGAATAGATGGCTTAACCTTTATATACTTTAAGAAAATCGTGGGAAATACAGTATTGCTATAAAGGCAAATATAATACAATTACTGCTCGTAAGGGCTCTAAATTCTTTACTTTCCACAGAACTTAATTATAATTATTAAGGCATTTCAAAAAACCCAAATCAATTTTCTGAGAAACCCCAAGATTTTCAAGAATCTAAATTGATTAATTGAAAAATAAATGAAGGCGGCTGCTGCGCCTTGAAAATCCCCAAATGATGACACAAGAGCGGGGCCAGTAGGAGGAAATGTATTAATAATACGACAATTCCGGAGTGTTGAAAGTGAACCTCAAGATGTTGATGCTCTGTGATGATAAAAAGATGGGCAGGCGAGCGTGTTGACTGCCACTCAAGGGAAATCTTTGCCTCCATCTGCATTCGTCGCTGTGTGTTTGTGTGCCCTGTTGTGTCTGTCTGTGTTTGTGCAACAATGGAGAGGCGGTAGGGGCCTAAAGGGGCGTGGCAGTGCCAACTGAGGGAGGGGAAAACGACAAAAGCTGACAAAGTGACTAACAAGGCTGACTGCCTGCCACACAGCGTGGCAGACACAGAACCAGAGCCAGAGCCGGCTCTGTGAGCCTTTGATACTCTTTCGGGGGTGTAGTTATACATACTAAATATGCACAATACATAGTATATATTGAAAATTAAATTTGAACTGACAATAAAGTTGCAATTCTTGAGTATTTACAACCCTTGTTTTAGGCTTCTATAAGTTATAAAAGGCTGAGTTAGTAAGGCAACAGGTGCTGTTATTCATGAAAAATTCTTGTTACCACTTGTATTTTAACTTATTACTCACCAACCCATGTCTAAGCAGTGTCCTCCTTTGATTGAAAGGACATACAAAGTTCGACTTGGCTCGTCGCTGTCTATACATTGTTTTCGAAAGTCGTTTCCGGTTTCCAACCCTCCTGGAAACAACGGCTAAGAACGTGAGCGACATCGTAAATTACTTTGAGAGGATGATGATGTCGGTTCCTGCCGAGATTTTCATTTACGATGGGGGTACATCCATCGAAGTGTTTTGCCTTTTGCCAGCTTGTCATGGCTTGTTTGTCAAATATGATTTAATTTCCAGGGTCTGAGAGCCGGAGACAATATGTATTTGGGTATTGCCGCCTATTTACGTTAATGTCATTAATTAATAAGATGATTGAGAGTGGGCGTGAGTGTGTGTGGTGATGGTACTATTTTGGGCTACGAACGTAATCTAATTGAGAGCTATTTTTGAATTTCTTCTTTTTGTCACCCCAACAGTTTCCTACGAGGAGGCGCAAATCAAATACGTGTGGAAAAACGACGAGGACACCCTGCGGAAAAGTCCCTCGCTGACCACACTGAATGCCTATTTGATCAAGAATCAAACGACGGCCTGTGATCAGAACAGCTGGAGAGGTAAGTCATTGGGAACTCCATGCAACGCACTTCATTTGCTTATACTTGGAATTAGCCAAAAGAAATTACAGCTGGGAAAATTGTTTGCTCCTTAGTAACCGTAGTGTTTCTGGTAAAACTGGTATTTTCTTTATTAAAAACAGAAACGTACAATATGGCGTATTCGAGCGATTGATTTTATTTAGGTTTCTTGCGAGCGGACTCCATTCTTTGGCTTGGCTTTTGAAATTAATTTTGTCTTGATTTCCGCATACTTCGTAGTCTCAGACCTCGGCTAGACTCGCTTTTGCAGCTTTTATGTATAAAAAAACAAACAGTATCCAATGCCAATCTAATGGTCTAATCTTTGTCTACCTTCCCACTTCCCCTTTTCTTATATAAAAATAAACAAAAAACGCTACAAACTATCCAAACAAACACAAAACAAATAATGCCCCTAGGGAACTACAGCTGTCTTAGGGTCGATTTAATCTTTACCAGAGATCGTGCATTCTATTTCACCACCGTTTTTATACCCGGCATTATATTGGTGACGTCGTCCTTTATAACTTTCTGGCTAGAATGGAATGCCGTGCCAGCTAGATCGATGATAGGTAACAAATCCAATGAATACCAACCAAACCCACCAATCAAATCAACCTACAAACCATTACCAAGTTTTGCCCTCGCTCTCTCTCTCTCTATATCTCTCTCACACTAAACCAACCCAAAACCAAATAAATAATTATAATTCTTAATAAAAATACGTACTTTTAAGAAATTAACCGACTCAAAGATCAATTTTGTACGCCATTGAGAATTGATTTACTTTCCGCCTTTCGTAGCATTTGCCTTTTTCGATTGCCCTTCTTCTGTAATGTAATTTGTAAAACCTTATGATTTCTGATTGTCACTTTTCCACTTCATTTCAATGCGGCCAAAGTAGTAGCAATTAAAAAGTTCTTAAAATTAGTGAAAAGTCCAACCAAACACCCAAAGTATGCCCACACCGAAAGATCCTAGCTTTAAGTTTTTTCATCTAAGGTTTGCTGCATGGATTCTGTTCCTTGTATGAGAGCCACCAAATCCCACCCGACTCGAAAGCAAAGCCACTATTTTAGTTTTTCAAGTTTGTATACAAAATATGTTTTTTTTTTAGTTTTCCAAACTATATAGTTGAGCCAGTCAAAAGCCATACGCGGGATATAGTCTAGGCTAGGCTAGGACCTTGAATACAAATATTAACTATTAGCATTCTGTGCTGCGTTCTTTAACTATATCAGTGCTGCCATAAACCTATTTTAAAATCAGGAAAGAAATGAGCTAAAAAATAGGTCTTGTTTAAATTACAAAACAGTAACTACAGTATTGTTTTTAGATTTTTCTTTGAATCAAAAACATTACTGAAAATAAATTATGTATTTTTAATGTTTGGATCCCATAGAATATATTTTTTTATAGTTAATTTGCAAATATGAATAAATTCAAGTGTTTTCTTTTAACAAAAAACATCTTGTTGATTTTAAAAGTCTGTACAACTTTTTAAGGAATTTAATATTTTAAATATTTTAAAAAGGAAAGGAAAGGTCTACAAAGTATTACAGGAACTTCCTATATATTTTCTGTACGAATAGATATATCTTCCCTGGTAAAAAGGACATTTTGGCAGCACTGTTCCCTCTATCTATAACTCTCTTTTCTCTTTGTCTGTCTCTGTGTGTTGTGCGTGTGTTAACCCTTGGCCGAATTTGCATAATTCCGGCCTTGTTTCTTAAGGTAATTACAGTTGCCTACAGGTCGAGTTGACTTTTACCCGTGACCGTGCGTATTATTTTACAACCGTTTTCATACCTGGCATTATATTGGTCACCTCGTCGTTTATCACATTTTGGCTGGAATGGAATGCAGTCCCAGCCCGGGTTATGATCGGTACGTAGCAAACTAAAACCAAAAACCAAAACCACCAGAGATCGTCAGAGCTCTCACTGAGGGAACCAAACAAAAATCGTAGTCTTCCAACTCCAAAATCAATGAAAAAATAATCCAAACCACAACTCAGTCCTTAACGAAGTTCGTAGCCGTGTGTAGAGCGCAGTTCCAGTGAGTTTTAGTCCAAATTGAAACGCAACCACGAGACACAATTGGCCAATAATAAATCTATACTTAGCCCAGAGGAGCCTAGGACCATTTAACCCATTAAAAGTTCAACCTTAGCTAGCCGCTGGATTTAATTGGATTCCTTTTTCATTTCAATCCACTTCTTGGAGTGATTTTCTTTCGAAAGTTATTTCCTCATTTTGTATTTTCTAACTTCCTGCACTCGTAAATTTGGTAAACTGCCCAATTCCCTGAGACCAAATGCATTGCATGACATTTTTACCTTAACTAGGCAACTTTTGAGCTTTATTTTCGTTGAGAAGCTTTGGTAAAACCGAGTATGAAAAATCAACTGAAGCATTTCACATTCAAACATCATGCTAAAACGGCTACTCGAATGTTGTAGACAATTACTAGTTAACACTTTGTAAAAGAAAATCGAAAAATCAAAATCTATTTAAATAAAAGAAAAAAAGTTTATTAATGGAAAATAACTAATTACTATTTGAAAGCTTAAATATATAAGTAAGGATATAAATACAATATAAATACTATAATTAGATAGAGTTAAAATTAAGTCTGTTTTTTTTGCGGTTTTATTTTGATGAGAAACTCTATAGATTTTAACTTTAGCTACAGAAAAGACTATCCTATGGAAAAACGTATTAACGTGCCTTTACTACTGACACTACCAGTCAGAATAATAGTATAAGCAGCATTTAAAAATATTTTTTTAATAGAAATAAAAATAAAACTTATTTTTACCCTCTAGAGAAAGCATCCGTCAGTTTATTTCCAGCCATAAGTTCAGCTACTGCTAATAATTATTGTGTAGCTTATTATACCCTAAAATATATATAAACATAAATATACAGTCAATCAAATAAGTCTGCTTTTTATTGATATTTTGAATGCTAGTTAAGTTTAGTTTAATTTAATTTAATTTTAAAGAAACGATACTACTATTACCTTAGCCTCAGCTGTTTGTAGCCAGTGTACCAAGGCTAATGCAATTATTATGCGCTATCTCTGGACCCAAAGTGGAAAGGGAAACCGAAATAAATGGCATGGGAGCAATGCAAAGAGAATGTCAACCGAAATGTCCTGCGACTCGTGTGTCGCTGGCAGCTGCTCCTGCTCCAGCTCCTGGACAGGATACACGGACACGGACACGGCCCTTTCCTGGTATTTCCCTGCAACGACGACGGATGAGAGAGACTACGGGATGATGATGATGACGTGGAGTGGTGGTCACATCATACACGATGATTTATGCATAAGCCATATGGGCAACATGGTCTGGGCAAATAGAAGAGAAAACTCTACTGCTTCTCGGTGCGTGTAATGCTAAAACTACAAAGTACGACCAGAGATGTAAAAACGGCAAATGGGGATTATAAAGGCTTAGAGCTTGACTTGGCTTTAAGCCGGAGTAGTGTTTGCCCAGAAAAAAACTAGTTTTTGTTAGAAAAATGTTATGCCATACTTAAAGCGAGGCTCTTAAATTTGTTGTCAGGTGATATCGATTGAAAATGCTTTAAGAGCGTGAGCTGGAAGGGGATACCATTAATTAATTTAAAGACTTTTGAACTCGTTGATAAATTCCCAGGACATTTGACAAAAGTCACTTATTCTGATAGCATTCATGTAAACGACAAGGAGCTACAACGATAGCAAATGCTTTTCTTCTGTATATGCAGAAGTCGAAAAAAAGCATAGGAAGGATAATTCAATTTCTGGCTGCCATTGTCTGCCCAGAGCAAACACAATCAAACGACATTTCAATGACAAAAGGAAACTAAATAAATAAATAGTCAAAAAAAGCGGCGAAATGGCAAATGGCTGAAGGCAAGCGATGCCGTTTTGTTAGTCAAAGTGCCGACATTGCATGCATTTTACAGCAGCATCGGCAGCTCCTTGCAAGGGGATCGCAGCGCCATCTTCCTGCCTCATTTGTGACTCTCGCTCAGCTTTTCCTAGAAGCATTTTGAGCAGCAGAGTGCAGCGTCGAGATTTCCCTATTTTATCACATTTTTCCTATTTTCTTTTTGGGCTAGAGGGCGGATACCGAAACGCTGGCAAATTGAAAATCGATGGTGTTTCGTGAATGCAGCGAGGCGAATCCGGCAAGTGCTTCTTGTTGCAGGATGCCAAAAACCCAGTTAAATTCCGCCAGCGAAACGTTGACGTAACTAATTGGGCAACTGACATAAGATTGATAATGTCGGAATAGCATAGTAAAGGAATAATTAATATTAAATGTCGGGCAAAACCTTTAACAAATGTAAAATAAATGTGTTTAATGATGAGGAAAATTCAATAATTGTGAGCGCAATGTACACACTTTAGCTCTATTTTGATACAAATAACATGTAATGGTTATTATTTATTTAATTAAACTAGCGCTTTTTAAAAATAAAAAAACATATCACGAATAAGTAATTTATTGATATCATAAATAAGAAATCAATAGTATTATTATGGTATGTAAAAATTATTATTATGTAAGCTTTTCTGCGATATATGTAAATAATAAATGGAAACAGAATATATATTTAAGCAATAAATATTATTATAGAATGCATTTAAATTAAATTATAATAATAAAATTAAGGTAGATTAAGAACGCATGTACTATATTATTATTCGCATTGTGCCAGACTTATCACCGTCTAAATAGCTATATAAAAACATACAAACTGGAACTTGAAATATATATTTTATATTATATTCAAAAATAATAGAAGGTCCCAGAACATAAAATTCAAAAACCATTAATCGAATTCCTAGAGCCCAATGGATTTTCTTAAACTAAAACTCTAGTTTAATATTTACAATCATCAATTTAGTAGTTTTCGTTGACTTTTCTTTAGCTTATGCACATTTACTGAACCGCTAAAGCAAAACACAAACAAATAAAAAAGACATTAAGTCATAACGACTCCTGCCCGAGTCCTGGACGATAAAACTCAAATTAAAAACATTTGTACATACTGCCGAAACTAATTAAAACAACTCAATTAAACGCCACAGAACATACTTCCCCTATAAGACCCCCTTTCACGACCCCCAAAGTATGTGCAGTGCTTCACTAATTACGTGTCAAATGGCTAATGCAAGTTTCTCTACAATCCACAATGCACAATCAACAATCAACAACCAACAACCAACAATCAACAACGATTTCGAACCCAACCAACTCCAACGGTCCGAAGGCGTGACAACCATGCTGAATTTCTTCACTACCTCGAACGGTTTCCGGAGCACCCTGCCCGTGGTGTCCAATCTGACGGCGATGAACGTGTGGGACGGGGTCTGCATGTGCTTCATCTACGCCTCGTTGCTGGAGTTCGTCTGCGTCAACTACGTGGGGCGCAAGCGACCGCTGCACAACGTCGTCTATCGGCCGGGCGAGAATCCCGTAACACAGGTAAATTAAATAATAATTCAATCCAGTTCACACCAGCCAGGCCCAAGTCCCCGAAAAAAGAAAGAGAACGAAAACAAGGAGCTAATCTCGTATGCATTTTGAAAGCAATTAAATATGAATTTTACATGAGCGTACAACAGCGAGAAAAGCCAAAAGAAAATATAATAAAGACACACAACGAACACTCCAACCTACATTCGTACTATATAAGTTATTCAAGTTATTTGTTCTTCCCGTTCTTTTTTTTTTCCTAAGAAGCCAGAAACACCTGAGCCCAAGTCATACTCGTACAGCCGTAAAATATATACCTATATATATATATAAATGAAAACTCAGTCAAAAACAATTCGATTACTGCCATTGTGTTGCGTCCCCTTTCTCTCTCTCTGTCTATCTATCTATCTGTCTATCTCTCTTCTCTTCTATACGTATACCCCGACTTTTGATCACCCATATCCGTGTACTGTCCAGTCTTATTTAACGGCTTCAGTTCCTAGATCCATAACCATATCAACATTATCAACAACAACGAAATGCTCGCTATAAAAACTCACTTTGTGTTGACCTCCAACTACCCGAACTTAGCATTTTGTACAACAACTTTTTAAAACTATATAATAAACGTTAATTTGTGTGTCCAATATATTATAATACAGCAAGAGAACGAATAACGAAATGATTTAAGCCAAACGATTTTCCCCTTTGATTTTTGTTCACACTTATTTTGTTTTTCTTTATGTTATTCTTAATCCTTCAAGAAGGATACTGTCTATGTATGTGCATTTATTGTACCGATGCTCAGTTGTTTTATTTGTTTGCAATTCTTTTATATTTACCCAATCAATTTATATTTTCTTTGAGAAAAAAGACAAGTCCTTGTGATAGAACCCCGCTTTCTGTTATGTTTTAATTAATTTCTAAATGTTGTATAATACAATTGTTCGTAAGGAAAACAATGCGTTTTATCCATCTCCAATTAGTTTGCAAATATCCTAACAAACCTCCAAAGCCTAAAATGAACAATAACAAACAATTCAATTGAAGCGTTTTACATGCCCGTGGGTAGGTATGTTTATTTATGTTTTCATTATTTCCAACCGAAAACGAAACCGAAACTGAAGCAACAAAAACTAAAATTGATTTTACAAAATCTAAACCCTATGAAATATGCATTTTGTTTTTACGTAGGCACTTTTCGAATTACGAACAAAAGACGTTTTGATAATGCACGTTAAGCATTTTTGTTTGATGTGATTTACCTTTTTTGTGTGGAACTCCGTTTAAGTGGCATGTTAACCTTCTCTAAATAAATTAAAAATTACGACCATCTTCACGAATAAAATGCCACTTAAATCAATTCCATTTCCAAGTCCATGCATCATAATGCTTTTTATTTTCCTCCAAGAAAAGCCTCGTCGAAGGAGGCCTAAGCGAAACCGAAAAAAATCGAACATTGTTCCCAATTTTAGTGATAAATATATGCGATTATTCGAATAACCACCAGCTAAAATTTAATTTCATCTCAAGAACTAGCAGCTAAGTGAGCAACAGCAATAGCAATAACCAATAAAGAAAAGAGAGAACAAAACTATGAAAATCGAAACTAAACCCAAAACAGAAATGACAACCAACCAAACTTAAAGTGTGTTTTGAGTATGAACATTGTTTTGTGTACATTTTTGCAGCGTCTTCCAGCAGTACTAAGCAGGATCGGAGTAATTCTTGCAAGTCCTTTGGTAAGCTATCAACCACAACTCATGCACCACCCCGCCCTGCCCTGACCCGAGCCCGAAAAAAACTATAAACAAAAACAATTTAGCAGCAAAAACCCCTACTAAAAACACACGAAACCCAACACTGGGACACCGTCTCGAGCCCTCCTGTTCCCAACCCTGCCCGAAAGTCCTTTCCCAAATACAAAAACAGCGAAAAGTAAACCTAAGAACAAAAATGGCATGCGAATTTCGCTTTGATGAAATGCATTGAACAAGTTTTGTTTCGATTTTGGTTTTTGTGTTTCCCGAAACATTGTTTTATTTGATTTTCGAGCCGAACGGAAAACCAATGAAAATACCAATAAATATAATTCAGACTTCAATAATTACCCAGTAGATTCGCACTCGCTTTCGATGTATATATTCCATATTTAATACAATTAATTATTTCCATTATTTATTTGCGTTTACTCGCTTTTTACTTTGTTGTCCAACAAACCATAAACAAACTCGTAATGTATTTAAACACCTGACAGCTAAATCTGTGCATAATTGATATGCGTGGCATAATTGTTTTTGAAGAATCTATTTCCACACTAATGACTACAACAACAACCAACCGCAGAAACGACAACAACAAGCACAACATAAAGAAACCTCATGATGAAAAATAAATGAATATATATATATCAATAAAACACACTTTAAGGTCACTTACAATTGGGAAAAATGTTACGAAAGAAAATTGTAACAAAAAAAGCGAAAAACCGATTAACAAATAATATGGAAAATATTCTTTCTCTTACATAAACGCAAAAAAAGATCATATCGGAAATGTTATAAATCAATTTTGTTCTTTGCCCTTGATTTACATTTTATAATTTTACTAAACGAATTTCGCTATAAAAAAAAACATTAAATTAAGTTCTTTATTGATTTATTTTCCCGACACGCCCTCTCAACTACCAATGAAACAAATTCAAAAAAATATGAAATGATGCCGGAAACGCTGGCCACTATTATTTATGGTCCTAACCAGTTGTAGCTGAAGCATTCGTGTTTTCTTTCGTTATTTTGTGTTGTCTGTGTAATGCTTGAAAGCTTTTTGTTTAGGCGTATAGTTCTAGTGCATTTTGTGCATCTGTATGTTACTCGATAAATATAAAAACACTCTCATGCAATCTACTATTTACAAAACACAAGAAAGAAAAACAGCGTTGAGTACACTTTTTACGTGTCCTGCAACAAAAAAAGGAATAATTCGGTTGGTTCGTTGTGAGTCGGCCCTGTCCTCGATAAAGCAGTGCGCAAGCAGGGTACAAACCGTTACTTTATGACAAAGCAGTGCCAGCGGTGTGTTTCGAGGGAAATTATTTCAATTGGGAAATTTTTGAAAGAGGTGTTGGATTTATGTTGGGGCGTTTTTGAACACTCAAATGAGATACAATGATTTAGATTTCAGCTTTATTTCATTTTCTAAACAATGAAATAAATATTTTTGATTATTTTTACAAATATTTAGATGCCGAGAAAAATATTTATATTGAAAAATGTGAACATTTTGAAAGAGGTTTTGCATTTTAGTTGAGTGCGTTTCTAAGCCCCTTATTTGGGTGAAGGCTTTACATTCGAAATATATTCCAGTTTTGCAAAAAATCCTCAATAGAATTTTTTAACCTTTTAAAATATTCAGATATCTGTGCACATTTTATGGAGTGTAATGCAGAAGCATTTGTTGAACTATTTATTTTTGAAAATTCTCTAAAAAGATGGAGGTGCTTAAATTGTAAGCTTTATGCTTTTGCTTTAAACTTTCTATTCTAAGAGAAAAACTAAGTTCAACTGACGATAAGGCCTAAATAATTAATAGGAAAACCACTTATTCCAATTATATACTATTACTCAGTCAACTTAACTAACTCCACCCTCCGGAAATCTGCTTGAATCGTCCAAAATAATGCCCATCAATTAACCCAAATTACTTGTGTGGCCTTCGAATATCCTGACTAAAACCACCTGTGTGTCTCTCTCCGAAAATTGTCTTTCTCTTCCCCGCGTTCGAATAAAAACAAAAACAAACAAAAAAATAATAAAATATACACAATAAAACACTCCAAAGAAACCAAGACAAGACCGAAAACCAAGAACCAACCAAGTCCCCATTCAACCAACCCGCTCTGTAATCGATCGCGAATTTCATGCCGCTTTTGTCCTCCGAATCCCCTGAAAAGGCAAGCGCCACGGCCACGCCGGCCATGTCGATGATGGGCGGTGCGACGCCCCTGTCCGGCGGAACCACCCCGGCCGCCTCCTCCTCGGTGGCCACGCCGGGCACCCCGAGGACAGCCGATCCGGAGGAGTTCTTCGGCGGCGGAATGCGTTGGCAGGAGGCGCATGGCGGCATTATAGGCGCCGCCGTTCAAAATCTTCGAGCGCGCTCCATTAAGCGGAAGGCGGCGGCCAGGAGCCCCTCCAGCTCCATATCGCCGCAACCCAGGGCCATGGAGCACGTTTACGAGGAGCCCGTCACCACCGTCACCAAGGTGAAGTTCAAGGACGAGCTAAAGCAGGACCAGGAGAAGCCACCCGAGACCTTGTCGGCTCTCCGGCGATCGGTGGCCACGAGCACACCAGCGCTCGTGGTAAGGATCGAGGCCGATGTAGAGCCCAAGGCCGTCCAGGACATGGAAATGACGGAACGCCAGCTGGCAATGCCGCAAAAGCCGCCGCGCCGGAAATCCTCTCGCTCCACTTCACCGGCCTCCGTTTACGGCGAGTGCAGTGCCATGGATGAGGCGGTGGACGCGGAAACCACCGTGAGTAGCGGACACACCAGAATCGCCCGAGACTAACCAAAGATCCCAAGAAAATTACACAAGGGTGTCGTGAAAATTGCAGTGGGTTTTAAATGAATTAAAAGCTGCGCACAGATCAACTGTAAATTTGCTGTCGTTTATAGCATACTTTCTGGCAGAATTTTAATTGATTTAAAATCCCCATCGATTTCCGCGGCACCCCTGAAGATAGTTTAAACCAATAAATTTGCTCTTGTTGTTGTTTGCACGGTTCAACTAATAACTAACCATAACAATGTAAAAAGCATTAAAAGCAGCTAAAGCAGCCAAGGGAAGAGTTGGCCAAAAGGCGAACACCGAAGTTCGTCCCCCCTATCACAGAACTTGATTGCCTGCGGTTATTTTGATTGCCATTTGCCAAAACACCCACAGCAAACACCCAAGAAATGCACCCAAACACGCACACAAAAGTTGGCTTTTTCTCTCTTCGTTCCAACTTGCAATCGAACTTTAAATGAAAGACTAACAACCGAGGAACTGAGCAACTCTGAGAGTAACTGCATTAGACATGAGGAATTTCTGCAGGCCAAGGGGGAAGTACAAAAGGCCAAGCAATTAGGGTTAAAAGCAAGTCAAAGTTGCTTTTGCCAAATCAAAGGCAACAAGCAATAGAGACGTTTTCCCAAGTAATTGCCCCAAACTAAGTGATTTAATGCCTTTAGAAGCTTAACACCTTCTGATTTATTCAAGCTACAATCAATTATGAGGAGTTTGATAAACAGGATCATATAATTCTCTAGTAGTTTCAAACGATACCGAAAAATCTCCTTATTTATGGAAGGGCAACTGAAATAATGAAAGTGCCAAATTATAAATGAAAAGAAATTACCAAAGTTTACACTGAATTTGGAACCTGAAGCATTTTATTGAATACTTTTAGGGTTTTGTAACTCCTAGATATTTCTGTGGCACCCATGTATAATATTGTATTCTTTAAAATAATTTTTAAAACAAGAATGGATGCCAACTCTGGGATGCTAAAAGTTGTATACCCTTCTTCGCAATTTATTATTAAAATCATTCATAACTTTGTCAGTGCTATTTATTAGCTTTAAAAATCTGAAAACTGAAATAAATTATTTTTGGAAATTTTGAAGAATGTAGTAAATATTTTTTCTACTTGGCTACTGATGCAGATCAAGAATATATATGATATAAATAGGGTCGGAAATGACTCCTTTATTACTTTGCAAGCTTCTGACTAAAATTATAATACCCTGGAAGGGTGATGAACTTTCTAGAGTTCTTAAAATTCGTTTAGGAAAATATGAACGTAACAAAAACCTTGGAGACTTTCTCACCGCTGTCATTTTCGTAGCAAGACCCCTAAAACCCGCAATATTGGGTTGTCAGAGCTTCAAGCCAATTGCCAGGGCATAAATCGTTCAACTTCTCCCCGCCGAAAAGTGCCCGAGTAAATCAAACTTATCGGAACGAAGGCGGAGGAGGAGGAGGAGCCCGCCATCAAGATAGGAATGCAAACCGCATAAAGCAAATAAGACCGACTCAAGTGGGCGTGATGGAAGGCCATGTTTCAACCAAACTATTTTATGGGAAATTGCGAGGACGAGGACGACGACGACTTCCGACAGAACCAGGACGCCACTCCAGGATGCGCGGCTCCAGAAGGAGTTGCAAAACGGAAAGCCGTCGACAGCAAGGTGGCTGGGAAAATGCCCTCCGCCATTAGCATGTAAATTAAAAATGGTGCACGCGTTTAAATTGGCGCCTGGCTGCCAGGTGGACGAGGACATGGGCATAGACAGCAGGATGACTGCGCCGCAACAGGACAACATAATTATTCATGAGCGCCCCAAAGTGGAAAATGCCGTAATGAGCCCGAGAGCAGCGGAAAAACCAACGACACGAAATGAAACACAAACAAATGGCCGCGAAGGATGTGGCCGACTCTGGAAACAAGAAAGCGAATACGAATGCGAAAGCGAAGCGAAACGAAGGTACATGCATCATAATAGCTGCCAAAATGTTCTCGAAAGGATGCGCAAGGATTTTCAACGGGAAAAGTTTTGAGCCCGGCATTTCTCTCCCATTTTGGAAGGAGGCTCTTATGCAAATACGAAAAAAGTTCGCGGGTAAAATTCACGGGGGAAAATACTCTTCCGCGCCGCTTTCCCCGTCAATGCTAATTGCACTGGGCATATAAATCTTCGCTTGTCATACATTTTTCACAGTATTGTGTTAATAAAATTAAATTGTGAAATAAGCAGCTCTGGGACCACTTAACGTAAGCGGCTGTAGGGCACTGTTTACTTTAAAATATCGCAGACTTTTGTAGACTTTTCTTATTGAGGTTGAAATAATTTAAATTATGGTGTGGTGTTTTATAAATTTCTTTTCTGACCTTGCATTACAGCAGTCCACTTTGGGAAGCCTTTTGAAACCTGTCTTTAAACTTATTGAAACAAAGTTCGTGAGACTTTAATACTTGGAAATGGATGATTGTATTAAATGAGTTTAAAAGTCTCTTCTATATTTTATGTGTACTATGTCACTGAAAATAGCAAACTAAAATAATTATTTCTCTCTTTGTTTCCTCCGAAAACAAAAAAAAATATATATGGAAATTGGTTGGCAACATTTGTATAATCCTTTCCGAAGAAAATGATTTTATAAATCGTATTAAAATGTACAAAAAAAAAACATAAACTTTAACTATATTCTATTTAAGTTAAAGCTTTCACAGTTTTCTCAATCTGCAGAATTGAATATCACTGAAAGGACCTTGTTGATTTTAGGAGAAAATTAACGTGAAACAAAGTACTGACTCAGTACAGCTCCCGTGTTTAATTTAGGTCAGCCACGTTATCCGGCTCTCTGGCTGCTTAAACACACCCGCATAATACATCTTACCTAAGTAACTGTTTCCTCCACCCTCCCATTTTCCACATTTTCCCCATTTTCCGCACTTGCCGCACTTTCCCGCGCCCCGTGTACAGCCACCTTTGGCTGCATTTGTGCACTCGGAAAATGGCCGCCAGCTGCTGGCAAACAAAGACAAGTCAGCTGCCAACCCCCGGGCGACTTCCCCCACGAATTTACCCGGGAAAATCCCCTGTTTTCCCCCCTGCTTCGGATGCAACTCGGGTGTACGTGCCACTGTAGCTGCAATAAATTGTAGCATACTTGCGAGCGGACGCAGTTAATTTCCCTGCCTGCAACCTACGACCCATCGGACTATTTATATCGTTCACAAATTTTGATGTTAATTATGCTTACAATTTCCATTAAGCGTGCTATATTCAGGCGGAAAAGAGGCGAGGGAACTTAGTTCTTAAGGCCAAACTGCATCGATATACACTGACCTTTTGTAAGATATTTTAACCACACCTTAAGTTAAATTTTTCAATGTGTGCTTGGAGAGTTATCAGCCTGTGTATATAAGCTATGGGCCTTGTTGTGTTTAAGCCCCAACACCGTAGCCTAGTGATATCCTTTAGATATTGAGCACGCTTTAAACCACACAATAAAATGCACTAAACCCCTACTAACCCCGTATGTGTTCATTACAAACCATTTCCCACACACCGAAAATATGCGTGTTCATTAACAAAACATCCCACATGACACTGAAAACTACAACTAACACAATTATGAATTTTAAAACCAAACTTAAGCATTTATTTAGCCGTTTAATACGTTTCTTTCAATTTGAAACTTAAATTCTCATCCCATTTGTGACGATTTTCAGTTGAACCTTTTTAAGGAATTTATATAAAAACACAGCAAAATTCTCATGCCATTCTCATGTCAATCGAAATACAAAAATTCTATACAAATCGATACAGCTTCAAAACAAATAACAAATGATTTAACTACTGTACGTGCAAAGAAATTTAGTAAATTTGAATCTTCTTTCAATAAATTCGACTAAACTGCGCTGTGGATTTAAATAGAGTGCCATGTACTAAACGCGTTTCTGCTCTTTTTTGCTTTTTCAAATGCTGCCACTGACATAAATACGAATGCAAACTAATAATAATAACATTTAAAAGCCCGTAAGTATGCTGACCGAATAAATATCGAACAGTTTTTACTTTTTTCAATTCATTCTCCGTAGTTACAATTGTAAAATAATCAATGCAGAGAGCATTTCGAGCGCTTTTGTGATTCAAATTACGTAGTGTTATTTGCGTTAATTTTCCATTTCAATTTTGTGCCACATATATTAAATCAACTTTAATAAATCAAATATTTTTCTACCTTTTTTCATACATTTTTTAATACTTATACGCTTTTTGCTGGGTTTTTGCATCAACGAAATGCAAACAACCAAACAAATGTAACCAAACTGCAACTGCCAAACCAATTTTCCGTTCCTTTTTTCGTATGCGTTTGTGTCTGTATGTATGTATGTGTAAATAACTCCTTTTTTACCGATTGTATTTGACTTGTAAACGCGCCAACTTGTTTGCAATCCGTCACCCGGCCGAAAACCGAAACTAACGTATAAGTTTTTTAAATTTACCGCCGTCTACCAGGGCGAGAAGCGACGCGACGCCGGTGCCCCCAACGAGATCGTCGCCTGCACCACCTGCGGCGGCAGCAACAGTCCGTGCACCCACTCGGCGAACAACGGCTGCGCCACGGAGGTGAGACCCGTCACACAGGATCCGCAGGATCCCCAGGGATGCCCTTACGATACACCGAAAATAAACTTCTCTTTATGCATAAATGCGAGTGTTTTTTCATGCTGCCAATCAGAGGCTCATAAATCATATTTACTTCTAAAGGGACTATTGGGAAGAGATTGATGTTGGAATTTAAATTTAAATAGTTCATTTAGTAGGCTCTGAAATGAGTTGTATATTTAAAAATAATTTAAAAAATATTGTATTAAAATTATTTATATTTCATTTTGAGTGCAAAAAGAAAGATAGAGAGAGTGCCAGAAAATATCGATTTAAAAATAATGTATTTAAATATAAAAGTCATTTACATTTAGATATTTTAACGTTACGTTATATGAGTGATAAATCTATATTCTGTTTCTATCTATCAGACCAATTTCCATCACCGTCTAAAAATTAGCTTTAAATATATTCTAAAAATAATAATAATCAGTAAAAAGAAAACGGATATTTTTGTTTATAGAATCTATTCTTTATATTTCAGTGCAATAATACCAATGTATTTAACATCTTCAAATTAATATTTTACGTTAAATTCATACAATTCCGATATCCAAAAAAAAGACATGGTAACAGACATGTAGGAACATTCTTCAACAGAGTTTTTATTCCAAATTACTTACATTTATTAAAAAGTCTTTAAGACATTTTGCAAAAGAAAAAACTAGAATAAAAGAACAATGATTCTTGCTACTCTCTTTAAATCTGTATATTTTCTAACATGTTCTTTAATTTCTTACATTAGTACTTGCCTAAAGAGAAGTGTATTTTCGAAACAATATTAGAAGCAATATTAACACTCTTCATCCCCTTTGCAGACTTGCTTCGTCCAAGTGCGGAAAAAAGAGCCACCACATCCGATTCGAGTGGCCAAGACGATCGACGTCATCGCTAGAATTACATTTCCAACAGCTTATGCCATTTTCCTGATATTCTTCTTTGTACACTATAAAGGATTTTCGTAAAACTAAGCAAAACACACTGAAACAAAAGAGAATGCATAAACATACGTATTTAGATACTTCAACACGCTAAATTGCCGAAGCAGTGCCGGAAAAGCCGACTCGATTGCATTATTCGCAAAGTAATTTGTAGAGAGACATGCGAATTGTCGCGAACACACTCGTTTGCTACGTTCTAGGGCCTTGCAAAGTCATCTAATTTTAATGTAACAAAGGGAAACACAAAGTACATCTAATTATTAATTAACGATTATTTAAATGGCAACAACATGACAAAAACAAGTGATAAAAACGTCAAAATGGATAAATTAGTTTAATCTGAGTTGTTAACGGGGAAACAGAAACCAAAACCAAAAGAATATGAATGAGTTGTTAATAATTAATATTTACGAAAGTTAAATTTATGCAAATGAGCAAAACATACGAAAGAAACATTTTCGACTGCCTTTTTTAAAAATAGTAGAAACAAACAAAAACATAAAAACTACAAAAAAAAAACGAACAAAAACTTTAAATTAAATTTGCAAATTTTTGCATATGCTCGAAAATGCATTAGTTAATTATACCAACCAAAGAAACACTGTCTAGCAATTGTAATATATAATATTTAACAATTTATTAAGCAAAGAAATTAATGCTGAAAGTACCAAAAACAAAAGGAAACACACGATCCAAGAAGATAAAAAGACCTAGCCTATAATTATGAAATATGAAACGCAAACCAAACAGCTTTAAGGCTTTACCTATTTGAGTAGTCGAAATGATAAAACCTGTTTATACACCCAAACATATATATAGATGTTATATATTTACAAACAGCTCTAGTCAAATATTATGAAATCCAAGTCCAATTCTGTTCGATTCAATTCAATGAGTTGGAATGCCTCCGCATATGTCAAAGAGTAAACAAACGAATCACACAAATTGTTAATCATCTCACACGGTTTTATGTTACGCTATACTGTATATACTATTTATTTAAATGTTTAGTTCAATTCTGTTTATTTTTTCAATAAATGTTCGATTTATAAAGCAGAATCTGACCTTTTCGTATCACAGAAATTTACAATTACAAATGGAACCGCCGTAAAGTAGACCACAGAGATGCTTTCCTAAACTAAAATTCAGGTGAAACACACGAAACAATTTGGATTTAATGCTAAATATATTCAAATTGCAATAAAAATAGTAGTTCATCGTCATCAGTTCATTTTACTTTCCCCATCAAAGCCTTTATAAGTAGCAGCAGGAATTGCCTAAAAGTTTTATTAAAATACATATCAAAGCTCATAGATGAAACATAACTAAAAGCAAACTAAAATATTTACAACAAATAATGTATGACAAGAAAAACTTTGTAAAACTCTCATAAGTAGCTATGAAGCGTATGCCAACCGAACTATAAACTCACAAAACTAACACCCAAGTATTTTAGATAAAATGTATGTCGGACGAAAGAAAGCATAATTATAATACCTAAACAAGCACAACCTAAAATTCAAACAAACTTAAACCAAAACCAAATTTAAACCTTGTGATAAACAACACAAAAAGAAACAAAAACGAAAACAAAAGAAAACTAAACCTTTGCATACGAAATTTTATTGAAATTAATTGAGAGCAGGTTATTGAGGGCCACCGTTACCAATTGTTTAAACAATATTACCTATATAGAACACCATACGCGTATACACACAAAATGCTTTTTGCAAATATATAAATTTATGGATTTAGACCAGTGTAGATTTTTTGGGAAACTTTCTTTTCGCCGTTTTGCAAGCTCTTCGCAGTTATTTCTCGTTTACCAAAAAATAAGAAATATTTAGAAATATAACTAACATACAACTAAACGAAAAGAGGAGAAAAACCAAAGACAAGGACAATCTTTTTGCAATTTATAAAAACCAAAAACAAGGACGAGTCAACTTTTGAACAAGCAATGCCGAATATAGTTCTGAATCCTTTTGTATAATTAGCTGCTTATATCGACCACGAAATACACAACACACAGAGAAACTGAGATCCAAATTCATCGCGTCCAAGTAAGAGTATTTTTGTTTCGCAAAACGATAGAAAAAGGGGTGAGAAAATGTGAGGAGAATTTGCTGAATACGTGGCCAATATAAGGAATGTACAAATAAATTATGTAGAGCAGGATAAACCCTAGGAAACTAAATTCGATTCGATTGAAATACATTTTTTGGGAAAGGTGCCTTCCTTCAGAGAATTAATATTTATCGATTGCTTAAATTAAATGGTTTCAGGCGAAACACCCTTCTTGAGTTACTTTTCGACTGGCAACCAGTGCCCTTTAGCGACTTCAGTTTGGAATTGATTCGAACTCCTCACAAGCTAAACTGCTGATAAACCAAAGTAGAAGCTAAACCAAAGACCAGTAACACACTTAAAAATGTATCTAATTGAAGAGATCTAAAACGAAGCCATAAAAGTCATTGATTAAATTAGCAAGCGATAAATCTCATATTGAAAACATCTGTTGTATGCGTCACCCATAACTGTTGGATAATAATACAGATCACAGGACACTTTTTAAATTCTCAATACCGAATAGCTTTATAATTTGTAATTCTAAGGGCAGAATGTAAATATTAATAACAAAGTTAGGAGTTACATAATTTTATCTAATAACTTGAAGCTAATTTATTTATAAATAAAATTTGCGAAATCTACGCCAGTCAAACTGAACTGTTTGCTAAAGATCTGTTAAAACAAAAAACAAAACATAAACGAAAACGATATAGTAGATTATAAAAACGAAGCAAACATGTTAAGCCATTGGGGCAATTTCAGTTGTCCAATTTATTTCACACACGAGTAGATTTCTTAAAGATCAATTACAAAATCCAAAATCCCCACAATGCTACCAAACGTAATATTTATAATACAAACTTTTTTATAATGCACTACCTTGAGCATAATAAAACCAAATTTATTAACATTGCATTCCCAAAACGAACATCATGTAAATACACCAGGAACATACCAATTCAGAAAATTAGTAATAAAAGCGAGAAGATACATATATGGAAAGAATAAAATATGGAAAAGCAACCAGAACAAACGAACAAAAGCCCGGAAAACTAATAAACAAAGCAGCTTCGCATTAATAAAGATCATCTCAAACAGAAAACGAAAAAGAATTATTAAATAAGTTTGAAATAAAAACTTTTTTATTGGATGGGAAAACTAACGTTTGAACAAATTGATTTCGTAAAAATTAAATTATATTAAGTTAAATAATATACATGGTATTTATGTACCCTTGCATGGTATTAAAATTTCAATCAAAAGATTGCAATGCAATGAAGGACTCATTTCTTGATTTTATAAGGAGTTACACCATTAAAATTTAAATTAATTCGCAAATAAATTGTTTTTTATAATTTTTAATCTTGATATGCAGACTTTGCAACCTTGAAAATTTAATTAAAATTAACGATTTAGGGTTTAGATATTATCCATAACCATAAAGAATAAACCGCACTGCAAGGGTATACAAACATTGGTTTACCGAAGTTCGCTTCTTATCTCACTTAAATTTTCTTTCTTCTTTTTTATTATACGAGCTAAATTAATAAATGTAATAATGTTGGAGCACGGCAACATATTTATATTTAATTTTAATTTTATTCCATAAACTACTTCGATTTACCAATGAATTCAGCTACCCACTTAGGCAAATTATAAAAATACCTTATATTACATTTTTGTTATAAATAACTTTAAGTTCCAGCCATAATCTGGTAAGTATCTTTACTTTATATAGTATATATTTTCTGTGTTATCCAAAAAAGAACAAAGTAAACGTAGGCAAAAAAGCGCGGGTTTTCAGGTCAATGCACACGAGTCGCAGACTTAGTCCCAGTTGCCGTTAAGACGAGACAACCCCTAAAAGGGAGAGCCGCACAGGAGAAACAACTTGCCAGTGAATGACAACCGAATGCACTCGGCTACAACTGATAATACACAGAGAACGAAACTTCTAGACAGTTATCTTTAAAGTAACTAAATATTTAACTAAATATTTTTTGTTAATTTCTGTGGTCTATTAGGTTTTAATGTATTCGTTAAGCATACATATATGGGGTGATAATTTCATATATATAAAAAATTCCCAAACTACTTCCTAAGGCTTTTTAAATCACAAGTTGAATAACTTCAAAGCTAAAGGACTTTTTTCATATTTCTTATTTTTAGTGGAATTTTCATACAGATATAGATTTTAATCTACAATTTCTATAAACCAAAAAATACTGTTTAGGCTAAATCCTTAAGGGATTGAAGGATTTAAAATTAGTTGTATTATTATTATTTTTATCATTATTTATTCGACAGTTACCAGTTCTTCGCTGTGTTTTTATAGGAACTAACTGCTGATCAGCTCTCACAGCCCTCCTTGGATGAAGAAACCAAAAAACAAGTTCAGCTAAAGGTTCAAACTCGGAACCGGCGAACGGGGACAAGTGTTTTGACCCGCGCAACAGCTTCCTTCCGCCCCTAACCAATGGCAACTGTCTTTTGGCTCGGAAAAGAAGTAAATCTACACGAAAAACAATTCTGTCTGTTCCTCTATTTAAAAATTACAAACTTATATTTGATTTCAATTTGATCTGTTTGACTCTCAGAGAATATAGAGAAAACTTAATTATTATAATAATTTTTGTGCTTGAAAAAAATATATCATAATATAATATAACTGCAAAGAGTACACGATTTTAAGAATTATTTAATCTCTTCAAATATATTACCTATTATTTAAAAATATATAACATATTTTGACAATCGATTTTAAATACGTTCATATGTATTTCTCTCACTGTACGAGTGTGAGTTTAACTGGGTTCGGGAAACGGTTCGCTGACTTCTGCACCTGCAGCAGCAGCCGGCGATGATGGCACGCGGTAAAGGCAAAGGTAACAACATTTCGAGGCAGGGCAGGTTCTACCTGCAACATGCTGGATGCAGTTGGCCGATTGTCGTCTGCCACTTGCCACTTGTAATTATTTTCAGTCGTTACGAGTAAGTGGCCCAAAAGGTAACGTCGCCCCTCCTTGGGACTGGATACAAGATAATATCCACCTCTCTCTCGGCGGGTGAAATACGTTACAAATTGTGGAGATCGAACACATGTGAATTGATCTTAGGAAGTATTTATGTCAGGGTCAGTCTGGGAGGTAGAAGGACATGTGTGTGTTGGGCAATAACAATGGGACAAAAGATGGAAAACAGCTGATGCTGGCAGATTAAATAAAATTAATAATTGCTTGTTTCGAAGTTATAATCCAGGATGTTATAAATTCAAGGAGGCAGAAGTAATAAAGTCACATAGGAAAATAACATTTTTACCTAGTTACTTCTATTATAGAAGTAAATTAGAAAATATCCAAAGAATTTTAAATATAAGTTTATGATAATATATTTGTACATGATGTATATTTGAAAGTTCTTCTATATATTGTAAAAATAGTCTCTTTTTTGTCAGGAATGCCAATAAAATGTCTGTTGATATAATATGAATTCAATGTCTGTCTAAAAGTAATCTATTAACTACTAACTATTATATACCAAGCTTTCAAAGATTTTAAGATCTATATGTATAATAATTGATTTCGAATCTCCAACACTTCCTGTGGCATCCCTGTATAACTTACCCACTAAAAAACTAACCCTGTACGGCTGACCTGCAATCTCCGCGCAACAATCAACAATAAAACTCAATCAATGCTTGAGCACTGAACTCTGGCACCGCAATGAACTTGGGGAGTTGTCCGCCCCCTGTCATTAAGGAATTTCCATATGTGCGACACATGCAACGGCGCCTTGCCAGGATCGCCTCACCAGGAGCTCCAACTCCCTCTCTGCCCCACGGACGACACGTGGCGCCGGGCAATTGCATGCGGTGCTGGGACTGGACATAAAAGGACTTGCCAAATTAGGGAGCTAAGGCGACGGGGGCGTGGCAATTAGTCGCGGGAAAATTCATCCAAATGCGAGTTAATAACCACCAGCAATCGTTGCTTGGCACAGAGGTGGTTCCCACACTAAAAACTAGGAATAGTAATCGCTATAATAATCCCCCGCGCAGAGAGAGTGGCTGGCTGGTGCCATTATAAGGATATTACGAGCATTATGTTTGTTTATTCCGAGGACGGTGCCATACCGTGAAATCGCTGAACCGCAACGGGGCAACGGGACAAGGGGACAACGGGGAAGTTAGCCACCCCTAAACCAACCCCTAGTCACTGGTCTCAACCCGCTAGTCACTAAGGGCTAGTAAGTACAGCCTGGCCCGCTCCAGCTCCAAAATCAATCATTTACATAATCGAGGTGGCCGCCGCGTCAGGATTTCACGCGCTTTTCCTTATGAAATGGACAACTTGCGTGTTTTTAATTGTTTTCTTATTTGTTTTTTCTCTTCTTTTTGGTGGTTGGAGTGTTGGAACATATTTTCAGGTGCAATTGCCGGGCATTACCCAGCAAAAGCTGTAATGACTGGCAAGGAGTAGTGGCAATTTGTCATATTACACAGATAAGTTGGCACCTGCCTTGGGCTTGGCAGTAGGAGGAACTCTACCAATCGATTCCCAATGAGCTTGAGCATTATTGAATATTTGTATTGCCCAATTCCTAATGAGTTCGGGGGAAATTATAGGGCGGCAAGGCAAAGCAGATATATTCAAATGTCACAGTCGGATCCAATCTGTATTTGTACAGTCGATTTTTGAGGTGAACTTAGTTGGCTAATTCGGGCTAATTCAGAACAAGGTAGGTACCTAAACGGGATGAAGGCTTTTGCCCGTTTCAGAGGGAATTATTCTCTTTATTTTAAGTATCCTTTAAGCATCAAACTGATGGTTAAATCTTGTTTGGAATTGATGGAAATTAGAGTACAAGGCAAAGATGTACGAGTCCTTAGTGTGTCTTGCCTTTAAAACATTCGATAATCAATTATTTTTCAATTATCGAAAAACACTACTTCAAAAAAGTATATTCTTTAAAACTTTTTAAGCCTTTTATCTCCTTACTAATCTCTATACTTTTTATACATTATTTGTCACACATTTCTAACCAAAAACTCCTTTTACTTTCTCACAAACCCGATCCCTTTAGTTTATTATTCTGGTAAAACCATTAACACTATTCCATAGATGTCATTATTGGGTATTTTCTCCCCCAAAAATATCTAACCCCATATAGTGCTTTTGAGCCAAAAAAAAGTCTGTTAGCAACAAATGTACAACTACCGAAAAAATTCTAAACAACAAAAAAATCGAATCGAAAAGCAAATGCTGCCCATTAACAATAAAATACACAGCAAAAAACACCGAGGGGGTGGCATAATATACTGCGTCCAGGGTGGGGGAGTGGCAGAGGGGGCAAGGATAAAAACAAGGCAGAAATTCGTTTTTTATGTACCGCGAGTTTTTTTTTATAGTTGGCTGTTTCTGATGTTGGTGGCACGTTATCAACAATCTCGTTTTACCAAATAACGCAAAGTGCGCGTCATGGCATGGATACAGTGTGAGAAAAGGGAGCACTAGTAGTTAATAATTATTAACAATTATTTTTATTTGTATCCATTTTTTATTTTAATAAATTTGTCTATCTATATTCTTAAAATTTGTTGATTATTTGTAGAGTACTGTTTAATATTTAGATGTCAAATTTTAAATTCAAATTTTAAATCGTATAATAGTGAAAATTTTTATAATTTAGGAGATCCGAAATCTTACTTACTTACTTAAAAAGGTAAGCCCCTACAAATGCGACCAATTACGTCTAAAGCAAAAAAACAAAATGTGCAAATAAACACGTTGAAGTCTAGATCGTCTTGGCTACTAATATAGTTTGAAACTATAAAATACAAAAATAATATCTGTAAGAAATTAATATCAAATTGTTTGGGAAAATATAAATCGTTCTTCCCTACAGTGTTCATTACATATTAAAATTATTGAAATTAAATTGACATTCGATATTTTATTAGATAAAAATGAATATAGTAAAATTGAAAAGTATTATTTTTCTGAAATAAAACTACATCAAAAACGTTTTACCTATAGACATTTTAGATCCCTTCTAGTAGGTTAAAGAAGAATTTTCCTAGACCATTCCTAGAAGCACATTAAAACAATTTTAAATCACAAATCGATAAAGGGCGAAAATTGAGTGATCACCCTAATATTTGCACAGTGTATTCTTGTGTTGGTGTTTGCCAATGACTCCTGCCGGCACTGCCTGTTGTGTCCTGGTGTTGGTCCTGGTGCTGGTGTTGCTGGCGGGTAGCACACGCTATAGTTCGTTTACGGAATAGCTCAAACTGCAACAAAGAGCGGAGGAGGGAGTGGTCGTGCTCGTGGCTGTGGCAGTGGTAGTGGTGCCCGAGAGAAGGTCTAGAAGGCTAGGGCTAGGTGGAAATTGGTAGGAACACGCTGCTGCGCCGCGTTTATATTTTATATTCCACTCGATTTCGGTGGTGGCTGGTGGTTGGCCAAAGACGGTGGCAGCCGTTCAGGCCCGATGACGACAGCAGGGGCAGGACGGGCATAGCACACAGGGACCTGCGACTGGGACTGGGTCTGGGACTGGACAGGAACCAAGGGGAACCTACCCTCGGACGCTCTCTCTTCCGCGGGCGGCAGCGGCGGCGGTGCTCCCTCTCTGTCGCACAGCGCCAGGTGCGGCTGTGTGTGTGCTGGTGTGCGTTTCCTCGAGTCGAGCTCGTTTTTTCTGCTTTAAAGTTTTGTGTGGTAGCAAATAAAATTTTAGTTAGTCACACGCCGTCGCCAAGGATACGCCGTTCAGTTATTTGTTGTGCTCCGTTGTTCCTGGCAACCCGAACCTCCGAGCCGAGCCTCGCAGGACCTGTGAGCCGTGTGCGGCGAATTTGAATGCTAGTTGCTAGCGGCTTTCGAATCTAGAGTGCCAGGCGCGACAGGGACGGCAGCACTAGCACCTGTCTAGATCTAGACAAATTTTATATACACTCTCTCCTATATTATCCGGCCGGTAGGCGGCCTGGCAGCGCAGCCAGTGGCGGCGTCGACGTCGGCTCACCTTACATAGCCGCAAATTCAAATTTGAACTTCAGTCAAGTGTCAAAGCTCAAAGGATTAGCATGTCCTTGCGGGCCGCAGCATGTGTGAAGCGGCAGTGAAGCAGAGAAACAACCATCCACGGATCCCAATTGCCAAAAACTGAACCAAGCAAAACCAAAGGATCAACCTGACAAAGTGAAATATTACGGTCGAGTTTTGGAGATTAGAAATCAGAGACCCAAGGTAAGCGATCAGCCCGGATCTTCTGCTCAGATATGTGTGTGCTTGGTCTCCGGTATCCCTGAATCCCAAAATCTTTGCCCTCTTTGAGTCTTGGCACTGGGAGAATTCACAGTTGACTTTCAATATTCTGTGGTTCTGCGGGTGCCAAAATTTAAGCAAGGTCCTAGACATCATATTACACATAATTGTTTACCGAAAACTGAATAAAACTGATGATTAAAGGGATTTTCAAAGGATTTGAAAGAAAAAGATTTTGAAAGAAAATTGAAGAAAAAATTTAAAGTAAACGACTTTATTAGAAAAATCTAAATAGCCCAATTTCTATTTATTTTTTATAATTTTATCGGAACTTCACCTCTTTTCAAATACTTTTGAATATCTCAAATATGTTTCCAGTCTAAGCAAACATTGCTTTAATTCCTATTTAAATAAATTAACTTTACGAACGACACTTATAGACACGATGCCAATGTAATATCCTTTTAAGTTCAAACTAAAATATACAGTATGCTTACTCAGATCTCATCTAGAATTCAGGCTCTATATTTCCTATCTAATACACCAAAGAGCCCTTTAAAGCCATTTCCGCTTTAGTTTCTCGGAAATCCTTATCAAATCACAGCCATCGCAATATTACTCATACGCCTCCCATTACCAATCCCGCTAACGTCACGATTGCGCTATGAGTCCTGCGCGTTTATTTTCAGTTCTAGAATCCAATGCGCAGTACCGACCAAACAAAATTAATTTCTGGCCAACACGCACACGGGGAATACAAGGAACTATTAATTGGGGCTAGGCTAAAATTGTGAAACAGTTAAAAATATAATACTCCAGGAGTGAAACCTAATCGCTGGCCAAACTCGCGAGACATTGAACCTTTGGGGTCAAATGTGTGTAGTCCTTACCCTCGGTCCGAGTTCCATAAATGTGTAATAAGGGCTGGGGCGTTCGGCCACCCACTCCCCGCCACAAAACAATTAAGTGCGGTGCGGGTGGGGGAGGGACTGAGCCCAGTAATTGACCTCGCCGAAGGAAATTTACATTTGAACTTATCTTGATTGGAAATTACATTTTTAAATGAATGTTGGTTGGCATGTCCAAGTGTCCAGCGTAATCAAAGGCAGGACAGGACACACACACTGAAGGATATTTGCCGACAGGAGTGAGTGGACTGAGTGGTGGCTGATGGAAATCCTTTTGCAAATTGCCCTACTCACAACTCATTTCTCTAATAGACCAACTCGGGAGGCGTGGCCCATAGCTCAGGCACCTGTCCGGAGAGCAACTAAATATTTGATGAGGGAATTCTTGAAATTTCTCTGGATTCAATTGCATTTGCAGGGTCTTTGGGGATCTAACTAGTTGCAGTTTTTTAAACAATTTTTTAATGGATTTTCAGGGTGTTCACATTTCTTTGTAATATAGGAAAATGTATCGAAAGTATAAAAAGAAATAGAAGAAATCTGTTTATAGCTGTTTGTAATTAATTTATTGATATCTTTAATTTCTTTTCGAACGAGATACTTAAAACATATACTGTCTTTAAAATCTGATACATAAAAATCATAAATTCAAAATATATAGCAAAAATCCTTAAAAACACAAATATGAACCTTGAATTAAATTGATCAAAAACAAAAGGAACTTTATTTATTTATTTTTATGTTATAACACAACTGATAAATGTTTTCCAGAAAACAAAAGGGGATAAATATTTTATGGGAAATTACAGATCATTTTGTGTTTCTCATTTTTAAACAATTTTAAACAAACTGCGAAATATTTATATAATTTTCCAGCCTCAAAGGAAAAGTTCTACTCAACTCATGTAGAGATCCTGCACATATTCTCTGTAATTTCCTACTCAAAAATATTTCTGCACTTTCCCCCCAGCAATCTTCATAATTTAAGCTCCTTCGCTGCATTTTCCGGCGGCATAAATTAGCATTAATTCATAAGTCAGTCGGGCCACCAATTGCAACGAAAAAAGAAAAATATAGCCAGAGGGAAAATTGAACTAGAAAGGAAAATGTTTTTCGGCTGCAAAACGGAATTTGCATACAAACTGCAGGGTCCGGACAACGCCCCCCGAACAACAAATTAAGGGGCGGCTCTGGGGGATCGAAAACGGACGGGTGGGGAAAAGTAGGCCTCTCCAAGAGGGGAGGGTAGTGCGACAGGCTAAACGTCGGCAATGTTCCTGAATAATGGCACACCGGCGCCGACTGACGTTCGTAGGCAATTTTCTAGGCATCTAGATGGGGTTGCGTCGTCCTGTCTGCGGGATATGCGAGGTGCAACCTTATACTATATGCCAGTGCCATGTACGATATATGTATATAAATGAACATGTGGTGTGTGGACGACAAGAGGTCCTGCATAATTTATTTAATCGCGGGCAGAAAATCTAAATTGATCGTTAAGCGTAGGCGAACGAACGAACAACCAGCTGAACCAACAAAATGTCTAACAAGGATATTGCATGTTCACTCTATATACTATATACGTTTTCAATTTTTTTCTCCTTGCAGTTGCCAATTAGCGAGAGAGGTTTTACCTCCGATACGAATACGGAATAAGGAATATGGCGCCGCAACAGCAGAACTCGACATTCATCGATGATAATCTGGACAGCTGTCCATCGCTATTGAATCTACCCGAGAGCCCCATTCTGCCCACCCGTCGTAGATGTCAAAATCAAGACACCAGCAGCGGCAACAACAAAAATAATAATAATAATAATAAAAACAATAATAAGCGGACTGCATTCGAGGAGCCAGTGCCTAATCCCGTGGCATGCAAAAATAAACACGGCAGGGAGAACGGAAACGCTGGCCAGGCCAGTCGTCGCCATCGCTCCATTTCCCTCTACGGCGTTAATAGCACTGTGGTAAGTGGCACCTCACACCATACCTCACCTCCTGCCACCAATCCTGCACCCCTTTCACCTTACAATTGCCACCTGCCACCTGCCACCCCATTCCCTGCATTTTGGTTGCGGCGGCTTTTCCGCTGAAATCAAACAAATCATCTAATTGGGTGGGCAGAGGCACCAGCACCGGCACCGGCTCTGGGCGTTAGTCATACGTATGCACAAGCAGGGAAACCAGCAGGTAACCTGCCACCGGGCACTGTACTTTCCACGGAAAACTGAGGCAAAGGGAGGTAAATGCCGGCTGAGTGTGCGTTGATTGCATAAGAAATCGCTGGAAACTTTCAATTATAGGGGGAGACTGAATTTTAATTCCTTCAACGAAGCAGAGTTCTTATAACAATTAGGGCTATTAAAACTTAAGACCATATGCAAGAAGAAGATTTATAGAAATTTTTTGGCTTTCTTAGTCTAAAATAAGAAATAAGAACTGTGTGGTATGGGGAAGAGTTAGGATTCCACCCGACCTTATTATTATAAATATATATGACCAACTTTACAAAGTGATTACTCTGAACTCTGGCAGCCCTGTTTAATAACCGAAGATAACGAAATATTTCTAAAAATTACATATTTAAAATATATTTTAAAATAAGATAGTAGGCTCATAACTCTATTTTACATTGAAATTAGCTTTATAACTTTTCCCTAAAAAACTTGACTGGCTTTGAACTTTTTTAAATTGGGTTACTTTAAAAAACTGACCATCCTTGGGACTCTGGCTACCCTTCTCATTCAAAATTGCATATTTAAAATATATATATTTTCAAATTATGGGGTAAACTTTACTTTTGAGCAAACATAACTATTTAAGTCTTCCCTACAAAAATACCCAAACTCCTTAGAGTGTGTGGCAACCCTGCCTAATGATCCCCGTTCTTTCCCGTCTTCTTATTTCCGCGCAGGAACAGGGCCATAAGGAAATCCCCATTTGGATGGACGACGGCGAGCCGCGTTACGTATCGGGAGTGACGAACAAAACGACTTGCGATGACATAATCAAGGCCCTGATTGATGACGAACTGAACAATGGGAAGGACGACAGCGGGAATTACTGCGGCAATAATCCAAAAGGTAAGTCAATAATTTATTTCTACAGCCGATCCTGTCGTGACTGCTCGTTTTCCTCCTCTTCTATACATCACAATTTGGCTCTTTATTTATTTATGCTTCTTATTTACAATTACACTTTTGTTTCCTATTTTTTCCTGTTTTTTTCGGTCCGCTTTCCTTTTTCGTTTCGGCTTTTCCCGTATGGCGGAAAAACAAGATGGCGGCCAGAGGACGACGGCGGTAGCAGCATCGCGTGACTACGGCGATTACATTATAACGGAAAGTTGGGGCGGCGTTGAGCGGAGCTACGATGGCAACATGGCCATTTTGCCCGTTTGGCGCGCTTGGAGCCGTGTACACAATGAGGTAATGGCAATAATCGGGGACCGGGGGAATCCCACCTGGCGTGCAGAAAAAAAAGGAGCGAGAGAGAGAGCCCAAAAAAAGTCTACAGTGATTGCATAATAAGCGCTTTTTTTCTGGCGCCACACGCAAGCCAAGAAATGTGAAATTCATGTCGTTCTCGAAACCCATTCCTCCTCTTTCGAGTCACACCCCCGCGTGTGTATATACCAGCCGTACTCGCATTTGACTTATGCTCTCCTCTGCCTTTTTGTATTCCCGTATTTATTTGTTTATGACGCACCAAATGAAATCAATTTGCCTATATTGATTTTTGTATTAAAGTCCATGTTTTCGTTTTCGGCTTAATTATGTTGTAAATTTTTTATGATCCCCGCCATTAGCAGGGGGATTAATGCTTTCCGTTTGTTCCCTGGGGACTACTTCGGCTACCGTATATTCCTAATTGTTATTTAATGATCGTATCTAGTTAATGGACAGAAAGAGTTGTGTAAATAAGGGCAGGCATTAGCAGGAATTCATCGAAAAATTGAGCGATGTGTATATTTGAATATATTATTCGGAAAGTACTTTTTGAAAGCTACTTGTAACTTAGTTCTCATTGGATCATTAGTTTCGGATTTATTTCAGCTTAAGCTTCAAGTCCCATATCTAGTGCTTAAAATCATGATTCTTATTTTAAAAATAAAGGTTGCCTTTATTTTGTAATATATTTAATTATTTTGATAGCTTACGATATATTTGAATGGTTTCATACACACCAGTATTATTAATTAGCCGATAACATATAAATATATATATTTAATCCTTCAACTTATCCTTTTACTTGCAGCTCCGCATTTCCCTCAAACATCGCGATAACTTCAGAGATCCCCGGACCATGCAGTTAGTGCCCCATTCACAGCCGCACTCAAGTTTTTCCATGATCAAATGGCTAAAGAAGCTGCTTCATCTCAACAAAAGCAAAAAGAATATGCCAAAACCTCCAAAGACGCCACCCAAAGTGCCCAATAAATTGAAGGATAGACAGCAAACCGTGTCAAATGAACTCGTTCTGGTTATAATGCCAGATCAACTCTATAAGGGCACGGAAAACGCTGCCAAGGCCAAGCTGTATAAGCTGGCCGAGAACCGAGTGTCTAAGCAGCGACATCGAAGGCGCAGCCGTCACGAGCCAACCAAGGTGTCAGTGGAAACCTTCCTGACGGCCATCCCCAGCGAGAACAACAATAATAATTACAATATTAACAACAATTGCATCAGGAGGCGCAAGGATAAGCCGTTGCGCAACAGTGTTCGCAATAAGTTGGCCACCCTGCACGCCGATATGAACGTTCGCTATGAACGGGAGTACGCACTCACCCGTCAGTTATCGGAAAAGTGCCGGCTGTACCGATTGCAGAACGAACGGTACAAGGGGCCGGAAATGGAGGTATCGGTGGGGCAGCTTCAGCAAAATATCGAAGCCTATGCCGAGGACATCATCCAAACCGAACACGAACTCCTTGAACTGAAAAATGAAATCCGTCACGATATATCATTGATCAATAATTTGAAACGTCTGACCTTGGAGGAACATGAAGCGGATAGGGTGGAAAAGCCAAAATTACAAAAACCATCACAAGAAATTACCCCTCAAGTTGCTGAAAAAACGCAGGAAATGCAGTTTGTTGATAATATTTACGAGTTTTGCGATAACAATGCCAGTATGTTGGTTTAGTTGCCCACACATAGTTGTAATCTGTTAAGTTTTCTACCAAATAAAATACTATTTTCATACGTCTTTTAAAATCGTACGTAATTTCTTTGGGAATGGGTATTTTTATTTTCTAGGTGTTACTTTCAAAAAAGGGAGCGAGTTGGCATACATGGTAAATTTTTAATGTTATCAGCATCAAATCTTAAATTTATGTTGTTTTAAGTTAGATATAAATCCCAAAATACGACAGAGATTTGCCTATTTCACCCTCTACTGCATGAGCATCGAAATAATTAGACAACACAATATTTTTGTGTAAGTCTGTATTTTTTTAAGATAAAATATAATATTTCTGGAACATTTATTTTTGGTGGCTAACATATGAGCTATAGCTTGGAAAAAATTTAAACTCATATGGCATTTATTGCAATTAGCTCATACCTATACCTTATTATATTTTTTAGATAAGAAATCGTTATATTTTTTATTATAAAAATACTTTTTATTTACTTAAAAGTGCTTTAATGTTTATTTTTTTGTAGACAAATTTTAATTTTATATTCAGCAAAATTTACTTTCATTTATCTGCATGAGGCGCTTGGCCAACAAAACTGATTGAAACTTAAAAATCTTAAAACAATAGAATTTAAATAAAATATAGTGCACAGAAAATAACTGAAAAAAAATGAATAATAAAATAGAATAATAAAATTATTGAAATTGTAAAGCCATACATGGTTTTGTAAGCGTTAAAGAAACCCCACTTTCGAATTAGCCAAAAAATTCATTTTAATCAAATAAGAATTATTATAAGGGGTTCCGCCTCGGTTTGAAAATTCGCTAACTCTCTCTATCGAAGTTTTCCACCAGGTATTTCCCGTTAAGCCCAGTATTGTGCTCTCATGTATTCGATTATAATAGTGCCGCTAACTATAACTGTAAATAATGTCGATTTTATAATCGAATGATCTTTTTTTTTGTTCAATTATGCGACATAACAGTTTCAAGGCTTCAAGTTGTAAATTTTTAATTAATTTTATTTAAATATAATTTACACAAATATATATATTTATATTTATCTATCACATAATTTGAAAAAAAAAAATAAATATTTATATTTTTTTATTTCCGATATTATATTTTCCGATAAAGGTGAAGGGCACCAAAAAGTTATTACATAAGCACAAATACCTAATGATTAAATTTCAAGAACAATTTAAAATCTTTGTTGAATATACAAACCGGTTTCAATCGATTTATTTGTAAACTTTGCTGAGATATTAACGATGTTTTGACGAGAATTGCAAATGCAATCTTTTATTTGCTATTATTATTTTTTTTTTTTGTAAGAAATACGAACCGATTCATACAACATTAGACTACGATTTCGCAGCAAAATGTCCAAGCTGCCAGTACTGTTTTCTTCATTGTTTCCAACACTGCCGCAATCAGCTGTTCAGCAGGCGTCGCTGCCGCTGCCGCTGCCTCTGAAAGTATCTCTATCTTTGCATTTCAGAAGTTCAATTTCTGGCGGCGAAACAGTTCGTTGTGGTTAGTTTAGTTCTCCGATTTTTTCGAGAGATGCAGTTATAACGGCGGGTGTGCTGTGTAGAACATTTTAAGTGTTTTGGAATCTGTGGCTGAGGAAAAGAAAATATATATTCAGCGCAATGCAAGTGAAACAACAAAGCGCTTTGTTTTTGCTGTTGTTGTTGCTGGCTGTGACGTCGCAAGGAGCGAGCGCCGAAGCCGACAGCGACGCCGTTGCAGGGACAGAGATTAATTGGAATGGTTTGTATTTATTTTTTATATTAGCTGACTTAAGTTAGAATGAGTTCATTTGCGTTCATAGAAAATTATGCAGTGCATTCATGAGTGCATCACGTAGGCCACCGCTAAAAATCTGCGCTCATGTGTATATCCTACATTCCCCTCCTCTTTTCCCCTATTTGTTTGTGTTTTTATTCCGCTTTGATGTGTGTGCGCGGGTCGTTTACTCTGGAATTGCCTGAGAGAGGGGCAGATGCAGATACAAGATACAAGATGCAGATGCAGGCACAAAGTCGGATAGAACGCAGATACAGATTGCTTGAACGCCGAACATTGGCGAACTAATTTCTGGATATTCATAATTATCGTCTTGAAACCTGCTCAACTCGTTGGCTAATTAATATGACCGGTTAATTTTCAATATAAAATATTGGCTTGCTAAGACAATAGACATTTAGCTTTTTGTCATTCTATTTTGATCAATTTAAGCATATCCAATTACTGCTTTTTATTTGTGGTCCAATAAAATAGATCACATTGCTATAGTCAAACTTCCTTAAGTTTGAGTTTTTTATGATATGTAATGATTTCTTATAAATTTTACTTACAAATAGATATAATTTAAATTTTCATGTAAATTAGATCATTATGTCGTTTGAGAAACAGCTTAAACTTATTTGGGAAATTAAATTAGCTTGAGATGTGCTAGAACTCTGAAGTGGTTTTAAACAGAGAGAATTATAATTTAATTAGATATTTATAATTTTTCTACCTTTTCTGAGAACTATTATATTCTTCTTCAGTTTTATGTATTACCTTTGATTAAAAAAATTCCTAAATTGATTTTACCCAAACTAATAATTATTTTCGAATCCGACAAGGGGTAATGATAAGCACCATTGAACATCTTTAAAAACTGTTGAAAATCCAAACCCTTCCCTCATTTCTGACACAACATTGGGATTTTTGTATTTTAATAAGAAGGAAAACTAAAAACTTGTAAAAAAGCATGACAGTAACCTTAAAACAAATATTATAATTCCCTAATAAATTTACACATCTATATAAATCATCAATCATTCACACCTCTTTTCAATGCTCCGCAGACAAAGTCAAAGTGTTTACTGTGGCCACTGAACCCACCGATGGCTATGCCCGATATCTGAGATCTACACGCGTCTACGACATTGAGGTGAGATTTGAACTAAATTTCAGTTCTTACTAATTGGAACAATCTAAAAAATCAACGCTTCGTGGCTTAGGCACTGGATATTTCAAATCTGAACTTAATAAGCTTTGTGGTTTACAAAGAATCATTAAGAATTGATGAAATATTAAAGATAGCAGCTTAGTTACTTCTCTCAATTTTAAGATATTAATTTAAAGAATAATTATGCACTAAAACCTATGTAAGGCACTGAATTCAGTTCATTATCCATTATGACTAGTGTACATATGTTTTTAAATGTGCTTTTATTTCACATTTAATATGGAAACAGGTTTATATTTGTAGAAGATAATTTAAACTCAAGTCATAACATTAATACAGTTATGCCCATGTCCGAAATTTGCAAACTTGACGAGCTTTTTCTATGCAAATTAGAATTGATTGTTTTTATTGATGAATTTCTAATTTGATGCCTATACCAGCAGACGAGTTGTCATAAAAACCTATATATGCTCTGTAGATAATGAGAACATAACGAATATATATTAGTATTCGTGTTTTTTTTAAGACTCCCAAGAATTGCCGTCTGGCTTGGCACACTTTAGCAACATTGTGTTGTCTAAATAAATGTCTGCTCAGTATATGGAATATACGGTGTATGTTTATGTGAGTGTACCCGGCTACCCGAGCATCCGGCGTCCGATTTTCTGATGTGGAGCACGGAGATTGGCTGGACACTGGGGCAGAAACAACATGTAGTGCACACATGTTGGAGTCACGTAGTCTTCCAGACTGAATCGGGTGCAGTTGCCGGGGTAATTAACAGTCCGATTTTGTTTCCCGGTCTATTGATAGCTTGGAACTTTCTATTCTCCCGGTCTGATTGCGGCAGATCTACGCTTATCAGGTCCCGAAGATGTCACAAAATATGTGTATGTTCCAGTTCGGATTGAAATTGACGACAACAAAATATACTGATAAGCCGGCTTTTTTATTCTTTTTGCTTTTTTTTTTTTTTGATTAGCTTAAGCTGATCCCTTCCCCTTTTTGTTTTGAGTTTCTTTATTATTCTCGTATTCAGAGAACTGTGTGACCCAAGTCATTTGATCTGCAGGAATTGCTGAATGAATCTTTTAATCGGTTTACATATGTATGTACAGCTGGCTCTATATGTTTATGATTATAATATTAATTGGAAACTATGTAAAAATAAGAGATAATTATAATTTTTTACTAGCATTATAAATACCTCTATAAAGATACAAATTGGTTTTAACCTATAACATCAAATGTTTATAAAAGTTCAGTTTCTAAACGTTGATTTTAACAATGACTATACTATAGTATTCTTATTTTCACTGGACAACCGGCTCAAAATGGAAATTCATAAAAACTTGATGCGGTATTTTATGGCTAAGTTGTTTGTATAAATAGGTGACGAGCTTGAAGCTCGGAAAATCTAGTTAGGATGATAAACAGATTGTATTTGGTCGATAATGATATAAATACGATTTAATCAGGTGACCACCCTTGGACTGGGAGAAGAATGGAAGGGTGGGGATATGCAACATCCCGGCGGCGGCTTCAAACTGAATCTTCTGCGCAAGGCCATTGCTCCTTTTAAGAATGATCCGGAGGTCATAATACTCTTCACGGACAGGTACGAGATTCCTACAACAACAATCATAAATTGTTAAATTTAAACTCGAATCTTACAGCTACGACGTGGTGATCACAGCTACGCTGGAGGAGATTGTGGAGAAGTTCAAGGAATCGGGAGCCAAGCTACTTGTCTCGGCCGAGAAATACTGTTGGCCGGATAAGAGTCTGGCCAACGATTATCCTGAAGTGGAGGGAAAGGGTTCGCGATTCCTGAATTCTGGGGCCTTTATCGGTTATGCGCCGCAAGTTTATGGCTTGCTGGAGGATCCAATTGAGGACACTGCCGATGACCAGCTGTACCTCACCAAGGTGTTCCTCGATGAAACGAAACGCGCCAAGCTGGGCATGAAGCTGGACACACAGTCCAGGCTATTCCAGAACCTTCATGGGGCCAAAAATGACGTGAAGCTCAAAGTGGATCTCGACAGCAATCAGGGTGTCCTGCAGAATGTGGACTTCATGACGACGCCGGCCATTATCCATGGCAATGGTCTGAGCAAGGTGGACCTGAATGCATATGGCAACTATCTAGCCAAGACCTTTAATGGCCAGTGCCTGGTGTGCCAGGAAAACCTACTAGACCTGGATGTGAGTTTTTCAGTTTTTATGCTAACTTTGCTTGAAAGTTTTTATAATTTGTATTTTCCTTTAGTACAACGATCTTCCGGTTATCACTCTAGCTGTGATCGCCACTACACCTGTACCCTTCTTCGACCAATTCCTTGAAGGCGTCTTGAGCTTAAAGTATCCCAAGAAGAAGCTGCACTTGCTCATGTATAGCGCTGCGGCCTTCTACGACGACGACATCCGGCAATTCGTCAATAAACATGGCGAAGGGTACGCCAGTGCCAAGTACACTCTCTCAACGGATGAACTGGACGAACGCCAAGGCAGACAGTTGGCCCTGTAAGTTGCCCATCTTATTGAAATAGGACTATTGCAATACTTCTTTAAAAATTCGAATCAAAAACAATTGCGTATATAAAAATCCATTGCCATCGTTGCCTATTGTATAAACTTACTTTTATTCTCCTTAATCATTTTTGCAATTCTGACTTTAGTGACAAGGCTCGACTGCACCACAGCGATTACATATTTTACCTGGATGCAGATGCACAAATCGACGACGGCGAGGTACTCCGCGAGCTGCTCAGGCTAAACAAGTAGGTCTAAGCAAAGACCTTATAATAACAAGATGCATGACGACCATTCATTTGAACGGAATTTTCTGCAGACTGCAAATCTAAGCCTCTTAAAATAAAATCAAGTGCATTTGGCACCGTAAAGTTCTAAAATTTTTGGGATTATGAGTGCTAAAAATCGTATGGCGTTATTCATCTTGCCAATATAAGGTCTTTTGGTCTAAGGTTGCCGAATCCGAGTTCACCAAACTAACATCGATTAAATGATTTAATTTCAGACAATTTGCGGCTCCTCTATTCACCAAACACCATGAGCTGTGGAGCAATTTCTGGGGCGCCCTGTCCGAGGGTGGTTACTATGCCAGGTCGCACGACTACGTGGACATTGTGAAACGCGATCTGAAGTAAGTATACAAAAAAAGCGGGAATTCAATGTACTTAAATATTCGAAAATCTGACTGATTTCAACTTGGAAAGAGTTCAAAACTAGTACCTGCGCCAGACATTTTTTTGGGTCCTCTCAATGGTCGTTAACAATTAACTTTGTTTATTATTATAATACAACAATTTTATTAGGACATCGTTTTTGAATAGCAGTTAGCAGTGTTCACCCATTGAAAAATGTTTATATACTTATTTTTTCGAATATAAAACATATTCTCCTGTTTCTCTCATTAATGGAAATGTCAAACTTGATCTTAGCATTAGACTTATACATTTTCAAGATAAAATAGTAAGAATGCCTTTTAAATTTGTTTCTGGCTTAAATTTCCATTTCCGGGTGACTCCTTCAACCTTTCGGCTGTCAGATTGAGGTCGAGACTTTGATCAGTCGAAGGCGATGGAGAAATCGGTCTTAAAGCTGCGCCGGTCAATGGAGTACATGTTGTCAGCGGTGCACTCGTACAGACCGGCATCCATCTGCGTGGCGGGGTCAATTTCGATCTTCGACTTGACCTTGTCGTCGCCGATGCGCCATTCGTGGACGTGCATGTACAGGTGCTGGTAGATCTCAGCCCCGTCCTTGTACCAGGTGATATGGGGTCGGGGATTGCCCTTGGCCACGCACAGGAAGGCGATCTTGTGGCCCAGAACGTACTCAAGGTCAAAGTGAGAGGCTTGCAGGATTTTGGCACCCTGAAAACGAAATAAATAATTCATTGACACACCTCTTTCCACGGTAATAATAAGTAAATATTCTAGGATGGACACTTTCCAACTTTGTTGGATATTTTTTAGAATTGCAATTTAATCAATAGAAGACAAACTATATCTTAAGCCCCAGGTTTTCGTCTATTTTATGACCACATATCACTTTTAATATCCACTCACATTGTTGTTGTTGTAATACTGATCGGACTCTGGATCGCGATATTTGCCTGTTATGGGCAAACCGATCTGAACCCTGGACTTGGTGCGTCCACGGCCACGTCCACGCCGTGCCTCACAAATGGGCGTGGCTAGCATGAGCAGCCCCAATCCGAGGCAGATGATCAGGCACTTGACCTGCATGATGACTCTCCGGGTAATGGATAACACTGCTACACTCTGGTAGCGTTGCTGTGCGAATCTCGTCTGATCGGCGACTGATCCACTCGGCGGGACTGCGGATCCGCTCTGCGCATCTAATTTGCCACAATTGTACGGCGGATTTAATCCGTTGGATGCTGTACTCTCGAGATTCACCCGCTCGCAGCTTGATGTTCTGGGATGGGTTTCTCATCGCGCCGCATTTCCATATTTCGCTCAATTCCATGGCATTATTTGATTTGGACGCTTGCTTGATACCACCGATCGCTGTGGGAGCTCATGGAGCACCCCTTTCGAGAAATCTGGCTGGGACTTCGTACAGTCCAGTGCACAGTGGGGTCAGGCGATGGCACACGCGGTGGTATTGCTCAAAAAGGTGTTTCTTAGGATTCTTTCTGGGTATGATTTTGTTAAATGTAAAGAATACTCAAAGGGGTCGTGAAATGTTTTTATTCTTTGCTCATTTTAATATTTGAAAATGTTTTTATTAATTAGGTATATTTTTTCGTGTGTTCTATAAATTCAAGCAACATTAAATTAACTTAAAATTTGTGTAAAAAGCATAAACTTAATTTACGGAGTCCTTGTTTCTCGATTGACCAAATTTCAGCCCTTGGCCCACTGTGATTTTTTTGTTTGTTTGGAGGTTCACATTAAGCCTCGCATTGCTTGGTTTGCTTTCCACACATTTTAATAAAATAAATGCAAAAAAATCATTTGAATGGGGTAATTGAGCCAATTTGTCGGCTTTGCGCGCACACAAAAACGCACAAAGGTCGGACTTAACCAGGAGTTACGTTTTCATCGAGACGGAAGAAAATCACTTTTTAAATATATTTTTTATTCGAAATGTATGCGTTACATCGTGTACATTATCACTGTACATCAGAACATTATCCAAGAGACAACTCGTAGACTGCGAAGCGGAAAAGTTTGTCCTAAAAGTTAACCATAACATAGTCCGTGCGAAAGCCCCGCCGATCTATGGCGTAGATGTTATCCGCTTGACATTCGTAAAATCCTGAAAAAACGAATATTTGTAAATTTTTAATCAAATTCTCAGCCAGTTTATTATTGGGAAGCTAAACATGATGCTGTCAGATATTGCAATTTCTTTTCCTATTTACCCCTTTTATGCTTATGATGTGATTTTACTTACCAGCGTCCATCTGCGTGGTTGGATCGATTTCCATTTTTGATTTGACTATATTCGCCTCTATGTGAGACTCGTGGACCTGATAAAAACGAAGAAGGATTCTATAATAAGAATAAATATATTAGTGTTCTGGGCATACCTGAAAGAATCGATGCTGGTAGAGCTCGGCTCCGTCCTTGAACCAGGTAATTGTAGGTCGTGGATTGCCTGGAACAAACAAGCTGCATTCATGCGAACTGAATTTGTCTTTTCTCACCTTGAGCCATGCAAAAGAACGTGATTTTGCGTCCCAGAGTGTAGTCTAACTCAAAATGTGACGACTTTATGATCTTGGCTCCCTAAAACAAGCATACGAACTATTTTATCAGGGTCTATTAACCCTCGATAATCCACTCACGTTCTCGTGATCGTAGTAGTTGACGGCATCCTGGGATCGATGCTGGATGACCACCGGTTTCTTGCCCGTATAGTTGCGTCGCTCGGTCTTTCCCGCAGTGCTTCCTGTAATGCGACATTTTACACATTCAGTTAATCATTGTCGAGGGGGCCACTCACTTTGGGCTGCCACATGGATAGTGTCTCCGAATAGCAAGAAGCAGATCCCGAGGAGAACGATGCAGTCGAGCTTCCAGATGCCACGAGGCATTATTGTCGAGCCGTGAATCCGATCGCCAACGCGGAATGTTGTTTGCAAACTGCGCTCTCTCGCCATCTGAACGATCCACACACGTCCACGTCCATCCAATCTCGTCGCTGTGATTGAATTAATTCTATTTGGGGGCTCAGGCTCTGCGAGGTCACTTTCCATTTTCGCAACACTGTTGCAATCCGCTCATCGGCCACAATGTTGTGGCCACCTCATTTATCAGATTCATTCCATTCCATTCGCAGAGGGATCTTCAACGTGCCCCATGTGACGAGCATTTATCTGGTGAAGCACAGTGCCTTCGACGCCATCAGCTTCCAGCACAAAGAATACGATCCCGACATGGCCATGTGTGAGTCGCTGCGAAATGCGGTAAGTTCAAGGACTTTGAAAACAATAAATAAATACTCACTTTGTGGTCTCCTCTGCAGGGCATATTCATGTACATAACCAATCAGCGCTACTTCGGACACTTGGTCAACGCCGATAACTTCAACAGTTCGGTGACACGTCCGGACTTCCACACTTTGTTCACCAACCGGTACGATTGGGTGGAGAAGTACATACATCCGAACTACTCGGTGCAGCTGAATGAAAGCTACCTGATTCCGCAGCCGTGCCCTGATGTCTATTGGTTCCAGATCGTCACGGACGCCTTCTGCGACGACCTGGTGGCTATCATGGAGGCGCACAACACCTGGTCGGATGGCAGCAACAGCGACGCCCGGCTGGAGGGCGGATATGAGGCGGTGCCCACGCGGGACATCCACATGAAGCAGGTGGGCCTGGAACAGCTCTATCTCAAGTTCCTCCAGCTCTTCGTGCGGCCTTTGCAGGAGCGCGTCTTCACCGGCTACTTCCACAATGTAAGTTCCTGATGATATAAAGTAAATAATACAACACATTTTAATATCTTACGCGCCTTGCCCACAGCCACCCCGCTCACTGATGAACTTCATGGTGCGCTACCGCCCGGATGAGCAGCCCTCGCTGCGACCCCACCACGATTCCTCCACGTACACCATCAACATCGCGATGAATCGAGTGGGCATCGACTACGAGGGCGGTGGCTGCCGGTTCCTGAGATACAACTGCTCCGTAACCGAGACGAAGAAGGGCTGGATGCTGATGCACCCGGGACGGTTGACCCACTATCACGAGGGACTGCTCGTGACCAAGGGCACCCGCTACATCATGATATCCTTCATCGACCCGTAGTTATACTCCTTACTTTAAATCAAACTGCCATATTGGCCACTCCAAAGAACTGCTTCCTAAGCCCAATAAATGGATTGGACCGAAGGAAACACGGCGCGGCCTCGCCCCAAAGTTTCTGATGATTATACATACTACTTTGAGACCGATAGCCTTAGGGTCCCTGGATGAATCTGTTGCAGCCTTAAGTTAATTGTAAGATTTTCTACCAAGTGCAAAGTGTTCAATTTTTAATTAAATAAATTAATGTGTACACAAAATAATATTTTGAGAAAGCGTTTTTGAGTAGATTACACTGGTGATTTCTATATACCAAAAGATTTTATACCTTTATATGAGAGTTTCTCGTATTGTCTTACTACAGACTTGTTTTAAAATATTTAAATTATAGGATCTGCTTTATAAAACCAAAATCAATGTTTTATTTTTAAAGGCTTTAACATGAGTCTACGTCCACCGTGCCACTCTTAAAGACGGTACTGTTATATATACTCTGTTACATCAGCTGGTTTGTAACAGCACTGCCACCCGCATAAGTAACAGTAAATATACAGCGGCTAAGCAGACTTCCTCTGTTAGGGCAATCACATTGTAGAGCACATTCCAGTTGGAAACTTTTTGCACAGTGGAACAAATCTTATATTGTTCGAAACCTGGATAAGGATTGAGATAAATTAAAATAGGTCCTCAGGAACGCGGGGATCAAAGCTTTCAAATAATAATTTTAGGTTTATTTATAATACATTAATAAAAATACACATTCAATACGCTTATTTTGTAGGAATGTTGAATATACCGTATTTAGTCTTTTTCTAGGCAGATTAAATTAGACAAAATTCAAAACTGTTTTTCTTGTCATTATCATTATTTAATAATTCATTTATGCTATACAGCGAAAATGTTATTTAAAGCTCAGAACTAGCACGCAAAATATAAAATCTTGAATTGCTGTGCACTGGCATCGAACCAGACACTTCGAACCTGAGAGAGTTCGACGTAAAGAGCGAACTGGTTGGAAGCATGATTCAGTTATACAAAGTAGTCTCGTCGGAAAATCGAGTCCCTTAATATACATGAACATGGGTTAAGATTATTTTATAAATTAAATTTATTTTAAATTTTAAATAATTTTTAGGTAACAAAAATGGCACTTGTTTAATTTTTATATTTTTTGTCATTTGTCAAGGATCCACTTAAATCTTATATATGTAAGTTGCCACCATGTGCGTGCTTGCTGCTTGAATTGCAATACAATATTTCTATTCTATTATTATTTTATTAGGATTAGGATTTCATCAACAAATTTTGCACACAACCTTTCTGCTAGAAAAGTATTGATTTTTAAGGGACTAATCCCGAACGATTGGGCTCCCGACGAGACCACCTTGTATGCTTGTAGCATGTTGCGAAGCAAAAGCTATTTAAGCAGAAGTCAAAGCGCATTCGTTGTTATTGCTCGATTTTCACCCGCGGTGCTGGTTTGTTTTCTCTAACACAATATTTAAATAATATTAAGAATAAATATAAATATTGGTTGTATGTCTAAAATAATATTACAATATACACTCAATTAATTAACGATACTTTTTAATAGGACTCCGGTATTTTAATATACTTTTGAGTCGCACACTGTGCAGCTTTTTTGTGCGGGAGTGTGGTAAATTTACAGTTAGTTGCGCAAAGTGCGAGTGTTAAAAATAGCGGAAAAAGACGCTGGAGAAGAAATAAAACCGAAATTCTAATTTATCGTGCGGCCAGGAAGGGAATAAATAAATGCCAAAGCGAAATGCAAATTTATCTGCTCGGGCCATTTAAAAAGCCGCATCCTGGAAAAGTGTCAGTGTTAGTGCGTTGTATGTGAAATAAACAAAAAGGCGAAAGTTTGTTATTGGCTCTCGCACAGGATCTCGCTCTCTGTCCCTCTCTCTCGCGCTCCCGCTCTCTCGTCCTGTCTGTAACGGGCTCTCTCTTTTAATTTCGCCCTCTCTCGGGACGGGTCTCCTTCGATTTTTCTTCCGCCAGCTTTTCCTGTTTCATTTCCCTACATTTTTTTATTACTCTATTTACACTTGGCGACTCCTTCCGCGTGTGTGTGAGCTGTTGTGTGCGGGAGAGCGGTTAAGGGCGGCTGACATCTCACACCTGCTTGGTGTTGTTGTTGCTTTCGTTGCCTCTAGCTGCTCCTGCTGGCCAAGTTTTTCTATCAGGAGTTGCGCTGGCAACGGCTAAAAAACAGCCACAGAAGCAATAAACACCAGGGAGGCTTCGTTCGAGTCAAATTTGTACAAAATATTCTCTTTTTAAAAAGAAGGACAACGAAAATCAACATCGCCAGACAGACAGTCCACACAAATACACAAATTTCGCCGGCACTAAAACTGAAAGTGGCTGTATTCCCCTTTTGATGAGCAGCCAACAGAGATTTCCGTCATCCAGCCAAATGGCGAGGAGGAGTTCCACGCTCCAGGTGAGTGCCATCGACCACCCATTTCCTCTTTTTTTTAAACATCATGCACGTAACGAAAATGTTTATAACATAATTAAAATCATTTTAATGTCCTATCCAAATTAAAACATATATATATTTTTTTTAAGTACTTTGGATTTTTTTTTTGAAAGATATATAATATCAGCTTAAGTAAGCTAAGCTGTTGGTATATGAACTATATACTTAGAAAAGGCTAAAATAATTAACATAAAAAAAAATGTTTGGCTCTTTAATAAAAATACGAAATCAAACTAATTATTTCTTGTTAAACTGAATATGAATATTTAGAGAGATATTTTAGACTTAAATAATAGGTTTAGTTTTTCATCATGGAAACCTTCAGTTATTTTTCCTTTTAAAAGCTCTAAGGCTTTAAAAAAAATATATTTGATTGATAATTATAAAATGATTTTGTTTTTAATTGGTAATATTTCATTTTCTACTGTTCGGTATGTTAGCAAGGAAATACTGAATCCTTGTGAAAAAAGCGAACGAAACGTAAAGAAAAGCGGCTTGCAGGTGGCGGAAAAGTTGGCGGAGCTTAGAAGGGGCGGGGGCGGAACGGGGCCCTCTGGGAAATAGGGAAAATTGCTAAGCATGTGTGAAACTTGCTCACAATGAGAAAACATATGGTGGCAAGTTCATTTCCTCCGAGTAAGGGAACGAGACTTTTCACACTTAATTTTGTAGCACTCCATTTTATGGATCATTAAAGTGGTTTGCATTCAAATAAATTGAAAGTATATTCCTACAGTGATTTTTCTCTAAGCCAATTAAATAAGTAAATAGTAAAAAAAAAATTAAATAAGTAAATAGTAAACATTATGGCATGCATTTTGAGATCAGAAATAATCGAGAAAACAGTTTATAATTAATTTGCACTTTTTTATATAGAAAAGTTAAGAATATATAAATATTTACATACATATGTACATAAAGGCAAAACTATAAATTATTATGTTTTTTATGTTTTTTATTTTTTTTTTAATTTTCCTTATGTACTCCAGCACCTATTAATAATATTAATTACCGCTTTGTTGGCTTTGTAGAAAATTGTAAAATAAAAACTGGCGATTTTTCATTTCGATTTTTAGCGCAAACAAATAAAATCATAACTTACATGTGTCGAAATCGCAAAAAGTATTTAATTTTGTTTAAAGTTTTCTGACCAAATGGTGTGGTTTCCGCCTGACCTTTTTTTCGCCATATGTTTGCCTATAGCTGCATTTTTACGATTAAACACAGTCAGCATCTGGCCTTTCATGGGTTTGATGACCCAAAGAAAGAGGGAATCTGGCTCTTGAAGTGTCGTTGGCTCCGGGAGAGGAGTCTCCATGGGCCCAAAGCCCTAAATCAAATTTACATCCCGGCAATCATCGTAAAAGAAAGCAGCTCAGCTGGCCCGGGGCAGGTGGATGGACGGATAGCTCCGCACACAGTCCGTGCACACACTCTCCACACACCTCTCCGCGTACACACATATGCAAATGCTGGCCCACTGCCCCCTACCCAGAGCCTCTTCTCCACGCCCATGTGCGTGCGTGCGAAATCTGCGAGTAGAGGGAAAATGATTAACAAAGGCTCCCCGAGGTGCGGCACCAAGGAGCAGCAGGAGTGTGGTGAAAGGAAAATTGTACAAGTAGTCCACTCAGCGAAAATAAATGTCAAAAACAAGTCTCTAAGAAGACCTTTGTGGTTAAATCTATACGTAAAGGAGTAAAACAAATTTAAAAAAAATAAGAAAGGACGAAAGCCAGAAAAGTCTTATACCTAAATTATCCATTTAACACATATTTAACACATTTTCAATTAAAAATATAATATTACATTTTACATCAAGGTCACTTTGCAAAGACCACTAAATATTTATAATATAAAATAAAATAAATTAAAATATTAAAAAGATTCCGTAATGCTGAAGTATATTTTGGAAGCTTGCTAGCCGTTTTCTCAGTGCGTACTCACATGAGGAATTACATCCTTCGCCACTGACACGGACACTGGCTGAGACAGGGACATAGGGACAGGTCCTGGGAGCGGCTCACCCCTCGGGGCAGGCGCAGTGCGACAGGACCCTGCCCAGCCCTCCCGCTTTCCCGCTCTCCCTGAAAACCCTAGTCCCTAGAGCCAGCTGCCACCACTGTCCTGGTTAATGCCATTCGGCCGACAAGAGGAGCAAGGGATCCCCGGCGGCGGACTCAGACCAACCGAGTAATTTGTGTCACGTTTTAATTTTTGACGCCGCAAAGGACGCTCAAGTGTCTCCCCTCGTGATTATGACAATTAGGATTGCGCCGGATTCCGTCTCGGTTATTTTGTTTCGCGTATTTAAAAAGGTTTATTGTGTAAGTCCCGCCGAGGGAGCTTTTGTTCAACTTAAGCTTGCGGCTTGCAATTAAAGTCCATGTGTTTTTTTTTCTATTATCTATTCGGGTTAAATAGAAATAGAATTTACAATATATATTGTAGGTTCTCTGAATACCGGTTAAAAATACTTAACTAAAATAATTTTTCACTTGATTTTCACACCCTTACATCTGTCACTTAACAATCGATTGGTTAATCCATTAAAAAATATGTCACCGCGGTTATTGGATAGATTTGCATATCAATCAATTTGGGGCGTAATTGCCATTGGAATATTAATGCATGTCGAGTGGTTGGCTCAACAAGCCGCAAAGTCGGTCGAAATGCGTCAGCGGAAAGTCCGGAGCCATTAGCCCTGATTCCCCATCTAGTGCTGAGACGCACTTCTGACAAGAAAATCCTTCTTTAGCGGTCTGTCAAACTGAAAAAAGCTGAGCGGCAGCGTCAGAAAGTTGTGAAAGTAATTCGATCTTGGCGCGCTAAGATAAACGGTTAAAGGATGTTTTAGTATATATTAAACCAAATTTTAACTTGTTAGTTTTTTATTTATTATTTACAGTCTTATCTAATATCTAATTAGAAAATTACATATATATATTAGTTACAACAAATCTTCCAATAGAAACACAATTTATATTTCGCCGGCTCATTTTCAATTAATTTTAAGTAGTATTTCCTATATGGTTACCGGCGACTTTGACAGCCTCTCGGAAATGTCATAGACATGGCTTGCATTTTTGTATCCTGTCCGCTTTTGGCGATTCCTTCCGCGTTACCAACTGCTCGGCTCCTGAGCTAATGCCAGAGGCCACAAGGAAGAAGCCAACAACTGCGTAAACAGGACGGAACAGGAACGACAAGAAGCGGACAGGACATTAACAAGAAGCACCGTAGTGGGGAAGGGGCGGCAGCAGGGCGGTGGGAAAGGACTTCAGTCAATTTGACAAACATGACACAGAAACGAAAACGAGAACGCCTCACCGCCCACAGCCTTGTGCACGGAAGAAAATTCTGGTTCTAATAGCAATAGGTAACATTTTAAGTACCTAGTTAGAGTTCTTAGAATATCAATTGCACCTTGGAATCCTTACATTCATATTTATTTATTTTTAAATTTAGAAACTTGTTTGTTATCATTCCATGTAATCTTTTTCATAAATGAGGTGTTTGCAGTAATATAAAATGTAGTCTTATTTTTAATAACATTTTGCAAATCAGAACTATCCTTTAACTTTAGCTTCCTTTAAGAGTTATTTATAGATATCAAAACACATTAAATCTGGGAAAGAAAAAGATAGAAAGACCTACCTCTAAGTTCAAAAAATAAGCGAGGCCAGTTATATGGAATGGTTAAAATGCATATACTAGCATGTGCTGAAATACATTCTAGAAAAATCCAATTAAGGACCGAGAGAAGAATCTGTTATATTTTTTCCTCCGTGTGCCCGGTGACTTGCAACTCGGCGTGGCAGTTGCCTTAATGGACACTCAGACGTCCCTGCGAGGCATCTTCGTTGGGGGAAGCAGAGAGAGATGAGGAGACACAGCTGGCAATTAAATTTTTAAAATGCCATTTCAAAAGCAATTTCGAACGGCAGTGCAAATTAAAAATGCCAAGTGTGCGTGCGTGTGTGTTGGGCGGAAAATAGAAACCAGAGCGAGAAAAGGAGATTCGTGGGGCGGCCAAAAGGGCCGCCAGGTCGGCCAGCCACCAGGACACCAAGGACGACGGCGGCAATATTTTCGCAAATAAACGTAAATTGAATTTGCGGCAAAGAATGGCAAGTTTTGTGCGGCCGACCAGCACAAAATCACCCGGACGAGAAACAAACTGAAAAGAAAGTTTACCCAAGCTTCGGTTTGTTATTTTTTTGTGTGTCATCATCGAGGAAATCCGGCGCCAAGTGCCGGCGCCTCAGTGTCTACTTTTTCTTTTTGGCCAACACATGTTCTGTTCCCCAAACTCTCCCCTGTCCTGAATGCGCTTTTTCTTCTGTTTTGCTTGCGATTTTCTCAGCTCAGCTGTTGTCGCCACCCCCCCGGAAAATGCAATTTTAACGGGCCCCCTTGAACTCCTTTCCCACGGACTTCGGATTTTGCCCGCATCGCCGTTTCTCACATTGTTCCTGGGCCCTGCCTTGTAATTTAATTGGCAATTTGGACAGTTTTTCACTTTCCTCCTCCTTTGGCCAAAAGCCATGAACTTCGTCCGAGTCTGGCGCAATCTCAATTTGCCAAACCCAAATGAAAACAATGTTTTTATTCGTTTCCCCTTTGGCAATTTGAGCCAGGATGGAATCTTTTGTAAACTCAATTTGATTATGCACTGGGCACATCCCAGATTGCTGGCCATATTTTCTCATCGCTGCTACGCTTTGAAGAAGGAAATGACAAAAAGGAGAAATAAAGCGCTTTTGCCAGGTAATGAAAAGCAAACAGGAACAAATTTGATTTAATGAAGATTTCTTTACTCAAAGTAAGATAGTGGAGACATTTCTAGGGGATCTCCAATATAAAGTTTTGAGTAAAAATGAAATACATTAAAATTATAGGTGTTTGAGAAACGTCTTAGGTTAAAGGATATAAAAACATTTTATTATTTAAACAAGAGTGGAAGATGTAATTTGCCATTAAACCAACATAGAAGTGACAGCAAATATTTATATAGAATCAATATATGTAGTTTCAATGTAGCCAAAGTTGTTAAAAAAATCAATGTTTTAAACACATTAAAAAAAATGTAAAAGGTGTTTGATATTTTAATTGTTATTTAGTCCTATATTTTTTGTCAATCAAGCTCAATCCAGCTCTTTCTTCTTAATATACATTCTTAATCTAATAGTTCCAAATAAAGCTATGAATGAGATCTATTTTAAATATAGCTCGGAATATAAAATTAGCATAACGATGAAAAATCTAGGTATATTTTGTCTGTTATCTGGCGAGAACTCAGTTAACTATCTAAACTATTTTTTGCTGTATTTAAAAAATAATTCTATACCAACAATATTGATCACTTAACCCTTATCAGCAAGTTAAATTATAAAATAATTAGGTTGTCGTTTTGTAGAAGCCTTTGGTTGGCCCCACGTACACACATGATATTCTTCACTTCCACCTTATCGGCCAACGATATTATAGCATAATTGAGCCTCTACCATGTGCTAGCCATACTAAATCAGTTTCGATGAGAGAGGTTCCACGATGTTTGCAAGCCATTACTCTTTCTTACAGTCAACTATTAACAAACAACTGCGGAAGACAGCGTTAGTCACACTTTGAACGAGGTCAGTTATCGAGTTATTGGGTGAAACGAATATACGAATAAACGGAAGACAATCATAAATCAAAAGGCACGTTTAAAATTGGCATAAGCCAATTAAAAAATCATCATTCCCTCACGTGCCTTGACCTCATAAAGGAATTCCGACGAACCGATTATTAATTGACGTGAGAATCAATCTTTGGGCTTAGTTTATGTTCTAATGAGTGGCATAGCCCACCGGACTGGTGATAAAAAGAAGCGGCGGTGATTCAACATGCGAAATTGGCAGAATGCTCCGATGGCACCATTGATTATATCTTTCGAATAGTTTGCCTAACGATTCAAGGCGCCCAGCCCCGTCGGATGGGAAGAACTTTTACGTTAATCTATCAACTGTTGCGCCCCCATTAAGGAAGAGGCGCACCCAGTGCCACGCAACAGTTGCCCCACCCACCGGCTCTACTGCCCCACCACCCACTTCTACCTCTTCCACTTCCTTGGTTCGATTGATGAAGCCAACGATTGATGATTCGCTGGTGTTACGTGGGGCCTAGAGTTGGGAAATTCCATTCACAGCAGAACAGTGGAACGCCACGAAACTTGGGTGTCCCAGAAATACCCTGGGTTAAGCCGGGGCTTCGGGAAGTTGGCAACCAGATATTCGATTTGGACAGCTGTAAGATCCTCTGATAACAAAGCACTTTCCAATGATGTGTTTGCTTTGGAAATGGAAAGGGAGATATAAATAAGCTAAAGCTAGAACTGGCAGATGTTTGGATTGCAATATGCAAAATATTTTTCTTGACCAAACATCGGACAATCGCAACCTTTTCCTAGACTTGACGCCAATAGTATTTATTATAGACTTTTCTGTATTGTAGCACCAGTTATTGCCATATTAGTTCTGGAACATATGTTAACCTAACAATCAAATTCGAAATAAACATACCTGATAATTCACTCAAATGCAAAATAATATCAGTGATAGGAACGTTATCTGAAATGACGGCACAATTATAATTGAGAAAGTAATTTCACTTGGCATATAGATATAACCGCATACAATCTACATAAGTTTTAATTTTTGTATAAGCTGACTTTACAAAAGCTAAATCCTTCCACTGTACCCAGAATTGGAATTAGTCTAATAGCCAACACCCATTTCCAGTTCGAACCTGGGGCCCAACCTAGAGCCGGTCTGGAGGAACCATTAGTAGCGGCACACTAATTTGTTGTCATAAATTTTATGGATCCGCTGTAACATTTCTGTTATATGGCGCACGGTATCCCTTTTATTCGTGCGATATTCAAGCCTAGAAATCAAAAGTAGAAAATAATTTATCTTTGTTATGGTAACAAATCTTTGCCATGCCATGCGATAGATGGCAGAATTATTAAACACTTTTTGGGGCTATTGGCAAGCGACAAAACATGTAAGGCCATTTTTGTTCATTTTTATTTAGTTTATCGTTTTGTGGGCTTCAGATAAGACAAACCTAAAGAACGCTGGTACTTTGTTTTTTTTTTTTTTTTTGGTAAAAATAATAATATATGGAAAGTGGGTATAAAATGGGGGTTTTATGAAAAAGTATTATCTTATCGATACTTTTGGCAGGTGGCTCCCATGCAAAAAATTGGGCTAACTAACTAATATAGTTTGTTTTACAAACTATGAAGAGTATTTGAAGTCTTACATATTAACCATATCAAATTTAATTTCTTCAATTAAGTCTGTTATTTCCCAGGACAATAACAATGTAATAATGTTTACTCATTACACCCGCATATGGGTTGTGACTTGTAACAATGTAAATGTCTAAAGGGGCCGTCGTTAATTTCAACTTTAAGAAAATGCTTAAGAGAACTTTAAGCATCACGTTTCTTTTTTTTTTTAAATCTTAAATAGTAGCTTATATATGCCAGAAGTGCTCAGTGCTTAGCAACGTATGCAATGATGGATTATCTGCTGCACATACTTTCCCACTTCATCAGGCACGAACTCCGGGGAACTCCAAAAAAATATATAGGATAGCCGGAGCGCAGCTTCCAAGTATTTGCGGCACGTTCTCATTGATTGCGTTTGAGAGCTGCCACCGAGCCGGATAGGAGTCATGAAGCCATGCACTATAACTCACACGGCCATAAAGGCATTCAGATACCCCCACTTCCAGTCCGACTTCTCCCAAGAAACGTTCGTTAATCCATTAAATTTGAAATATGTTCCTGCGAGTGGCCAGTGGGCGGAGGAGTCCTGTAATCCTGCAAAACCCGCTCACATTTAGATAAGTGGCTTGTGCTGGGTACGTCGATGTGTCAAGTCCGGGTTCGAGCTCCCCGAGACACAAATCAGAAGGCAAAGGACTTGCTGTCACCTTTGCCATTTAAAAGCGCATATATTTCTAGTAATGGAACCTTTTCTCTTAGACTGATGAAGGCTACCAAAATAGTCAAACTCCAACTAAATAAATATCATATGGTTCTCTAGTATATCACTAAAACTATTAAAACTAAAGAGAGCTTTGATATTATAAAGTCTAGAAACTGATCTAATAATCATTCGTGGAAAAGTGTAATATAGGCTTTCTATTCCACCTTTATTATGATTGGATAAATTCCTAGAATTTAGGTTTTGCCCCGTTTACGCTCAAGAAAAGCCGGTTAGCCAGTCCCTAAAATTATGCAATTGTTTTGGCCACAAGCACCCACAGAAACGAAACCCTTAAACTCAAACACAATGATACGACAAGAGGAAGGGCAATACCGGCGCCACTCTGATGGCATTCCACAGTGGGACATTTTATTTGCAGTCAGCTCGGAAAAATGAAATAGAACTGGGGCACCGCCGTTATGAAGCAAGCCCCTAAATGCGTGTCCTTGCCACAAAACGAGCCAGCGGTTAAGCATTGTGAAAGCAATTTGAATTCCGCCAAGCCACAAGAATTCGTAGACTGTTGTTTATAGCGTGTTTTCACTTTTAATATTTCGCGTCAACGGAATGGGATAGTATTGCAGTTTTGTGCTCAGCACTCTTAATTAATTGGGGTTCTAGTACAAATACATTCCACAATATTATACTGAACCAATTTATGGTTTGTTCAGTCAATAAATTAATTCTGATAAATTATTAAGTTGGTTCTTAGATCTTCTTCATCTCATCTCTTCAAACCCTTTAATTTGAGAATTTTGTATAACTTGCTGTCCATAACGACTGGAGCCAAGATTATCACCATGTTCAACGAGACGTGACAAACGCCAGCTGCTTTAACGCTCCCATTAAGCAATATAAAATATTTTGATGTGCCCGCCGACATATGCGCCCCACCGTACCACCCACTGTGCTCCGGATGGGTTCGGTTCCGGGCTCGCGTCCATTCAAGGACATGGCTGGGCTGTGCTCTATAGAACGGCATCCTGGTGCTCAAGAGCCCTGGTGTTCGGAGCAGCTCCTCGACGCCGCTCTACTCATTCGTACGTGGCCCTGGCAATGGCAGAGTGTTTCACTTCCATTGCCACTCTGCCGGCGACCCGCTGCCGACTCCCAATTCGCTCGCTTTTTCTGGCTTTTTCCTCTGTCAGCACTTGGCACCCACTTGGGTTGTATTTTGTTTTTCGCTGCACCACCCACACATCGGTGGCTCACAGAGAGAAATGTGCAACGAAAAAAACACACTATTGCTTATAGTTATTGGGCAGAAATAGTGGCTTTTACTGAAGCTTCCAGTTAAAGCTTATGATTCTTAAAACCATACCTAATTAACCGAATCAGTTATACCTTTGCAATCAGGACTAATAAAAAAAATTTACCGATCGCTAGAACCTATATGATATAGTTTTTCGATTTACATATATTATGAACCTAAATTCTGTAGTCATTAAAACTGGCAAAATCTTAGAACTGTTTTTGATTACCGGCAATGTTACAATTAAAAATTTTTTTTTTTAAATTTCTTAATCGTAATATGCTTTCCGATATCGTCTTTGACGGACATGGATAGATCGACTCGGCTGTTCATTCTGACAGAGAATATACATTCTTTATGGGATCGAAGAATTATCCTTCACTGCATCGCAAGCCACTGGCTTTAATTGTAGCCACACCCATTTGAAGTTAACTTTATACCTTTGAGGTTCTGTAAAGTGATTTATTGATGATTATCAGAAAACAAAGATAATATATATATATGCTGGAACCCCTTAAAAAGAAAGCGTTACATTTTAGACGCTCTCTTTAATATAGTTTTATTATACTTCCCGTCAAATTGTCACGGCTTTAAGCTGATAAACCGTTGTAAGGCTTACTACGTTGTAATCATATATTTATTCTTTTTGTCTGTTCGTCAAAATTTCCCTTAGTGCATCCCACCGAGCGTTGTTGATGTGTGTGTCCCTCTGTCTGGCAGGAATGCATTTATTTCCGTTGTTTCCTTTTCGGTTGCGGCTTTATTGTTGGCCTCGGTGTGCTGGAATTGTCATGTAAATGGGTTAAGTTCTGACATTAAAATGTTCTCGCAGAGATTATTCAGTTGAGCTCTTGCTTTGACGTTTGGCCAAAATGATTTCCCATTTTCAGGCAGCCGCAGTCATAGTCCCTGATCCTGCACAGCCCTCGGTCATCCGGGTTATTCATTAAAACCAAAGCCGAGCAATGCCTGCAATTTGTGGCCAACGGGCATAAAGAGATTTGCTGCATTTGTTGATAATTGCATTTTGGGGGCCTTTGAGCATGGCATTCGTTTTATTAAAACTTTCAGCCAGACAGCAGCAACGAGATTACCACAATATCTTGAATTTAATATGAATCTTTCCCAGTTTGCTTGAATTGTCATAAAAGTTGTGAGCTTAAATAAAATGCTAGAAAATGGAATGGAATTGTGCTTTTGTTACAACGAAAATAAATGTAAACTATTCTCGGCACCGTTTGTTGATTGCTTTGAACAAAGAAGTTAATGCAAAACATAGTTTTATAGGCAATACATTTTTAAGATTAGATACCAATTGTATCTTAACTTTATTATCTTACTGTCACATTCGTTCTTTTGCATTCCAATTAATGTTGAGACTCTTCCCACTGACATCATCCCATAAAACCTTTACGATAATGGCAGACGCGATAAAATTACAGATAATATATTTAAGTGAACAATCTTTTACGTGTAGATCTAGTTAGATAATGGCGACAGATGTCATGATTTATCTTATCTGTAAGGTTGATTTTACATGAATTATTTGATCTTTTCGAATTCCTTTAATTAGAAATATATACAAAAAACTGAATTAGTGTGTGATATAACATTATGTTCAATTTTTTATTAATTTTAATTGGTTACAGTTATCTAATATCTCTTTTAATTGTGATCACACATAAAAGTGACCCCTCAATTGAGGGCGTTCCCAGAGATTATCACTTAAATAGTATGAATATGCCCAACTAGCCGACTCTTTGAAATGGGCTCTGTAACCTGCTGTTGCAATTTAACTGCATGCAGATCGGAGTGAGTACAAAACAGTACTGAAAACAATGGCAAATTAAAACTAAACCGAAGAACAAAACGGCGCCCAACTTTGTTGAAATCGTGCAGAGCGCAGCACATTTCGAATTGGCCATTGAACTTTCATATCAAAACGGCGGCAGCGGCGGCGAAAATGGTTTTTAAAACGCTTAAACACGCGAGACCCAACAGCCGCGCCCCATCATAATTGGAAAAGTCTGTAAGAATCGCAAGTGCCGCACACATGAATGGCTGTATCCATACCTACACACATGCACACTCAGTGTGTATTCTCCCACGAGGGGGCCGGGGGAAACAACTTCCGTTAGCAGCTGATAGGCCCTTTCCCGGCTTCCTTCTGCACTTCCCCGGGCAGTTGTTAACAACTTGCCGCGGATCACAATGGGAAAGTGGAAAGTGGAAAGTGCAGTCGCCGTGCTTATGAGGTCGTGGGCTTTGAGCACAAGTGATTAGCCCCGTGCATGGAACCCATCGGAAATGCGGTCAATTAATATCAAGTATAAGTGGAAAAGGCAAGTTTTCTTAAAACTCTATAATTGTAACTAGAACTCGTAGAACTTGATAGATAGCTAGGCCATATATTCACAGGCAGGATACGGAGTACGGAGAGGATATTGGTACCTTTGCAGTATTTTATGCTTCACTTGAGTAAAACAGTTCTTGAATTTACCTATTTGTTCTCTGATTTATTTACCAATGTATAACTATTATAAATTATTATAATATGTATTAGAACTGCATTTGTGTAATAAGAAATAGAATGAATTAGCTTGATATAACACAATATATTCTAAGCTAACGCTTTTTGTATTATTGAAACCAAATATCCATGACTTTAAAAAGAAATTAATTAAACAAGATAACAGAGAGCAGAGCTTTGAGTACAGTTGATGTAGGTTTATGCTGCTCTTAAACAGAATCTTCAACAGAGAGTAAAACCTTACACTCCCAAGCTGGAGTTTAGATTTTATAATTTATAATATAATATAATATATATATATATATATATATATATATAATATAATATATATATAATATAAATATAAATTTTATATTACAGTGAAGGAAGTATTTCTACTCGGCACCCTTGTAGTTTTTGTTGTATTAAATATTTTGTATTGACATGAGAATTTATCCAATGAAAAACTTTACAAAATTTGTATTATCAAAGTTTGTTATCAAGATTATTATTATTGGAAATATTGAATTAGGAACATTTTATAAATAAGCTCCTAAGTTAGACATGTTTCGCATAAGTGGTGAATCGGTTTTAGCCAATAATGGATTAACAAAAACGTATTTTATGCTATCTGTTTCGATAAATTCTAGTTTGAAATAATCGCATGGCTCAAGTTTCGACATCTTTATATATTGTCGCGGCACCTTCTTATCAACTTTAGACTGTGCAATTTTGTTGAGTGTATTTCTGTTGTCTTTCTGTGATTTAGCAACATGGGAAACAATTTCTATTTGAGCTGAAACAAAATTTGGGACATACAGATAGCGAAACCAGTAACCAATAAATGCCGAGGCTGTGGAAATTTTGCAAACAGTTTGTTCCATGTAGTGAGTGAATGAAGAAGTCTGAAGAAAGAAAGAATTTTTATGTAATAGCCAGATTATATATATTTTCAAAAGTTTTTTAAATAAACGTATAATATATACTAATCAAAAAATGCATTCATTTCTCGAATAATTTTCTTCAATCAAACCAATCAATATTGAAAGTTAAGCAAAGTAATGTATGATTTGTTTTCTTGCTTCTTTTCTAGGTTTCCAACTCTACCAATAGCTCTGTGAAATGTAAGTTCGAGTCCACTATCAATGAAATGGGGAATGAAGTGAGCGAAACACTCGCCAAGCTGATATCGAAGTCCAGTTCCACACTGGCGTATATATATGAGTATATGCCGCATATGGACGCATAGGGGCAGCAAGTACGATAAAAACATAATAATATATAATATTTATATACCGTTTCAGAGCTCGTTGCGTAGCAGCCCGTACGCCCCATTGTCGTCCGTCCCGCCCTGGCCCGCCCCCCGCCTCCGTCCCACCCCTTCCGGTCCGCTCTGCGTGAAAGCAAATCAGAAATCGAGGGAAACGGAGTGAAAAATGAATAAGTCAAAACCGCAAAATCAGTAAAACGCTCGCGAAGCACACTCAGCGAGTCGCGGAGGAAGCCGGGAGTGGAATAAAATAACGAATGAAATTAAAGTACCAGGGACCCCAAAGAACCCGAAAGAAATCCGCAGTAGCAGCGGAAATTGCAGGTGCAGCAGCAGCAGTTACAGCCACTCAAGGCTGCCCGAGGTCCTGCGAATAGAATGAAGGTCAACTACATCAGCCTCGGCACGCACAGTGGAATCGTCACCGGTGGCAGTGGGAGCGGCGGGAGCAGCAGCATCGGCAGCAAGATGTCGCTGGGCAAGTCCATCAAAATGTACCTGACCATTTTCATAGCCACCACCTGCATCTACATGGTGCTCTACCAGTACCACATATCCCGGGAACCCTTCGCCGCCGGCGAGGTTGTCAAGGTGAGTGACAATCCCTGTCTCGTTAATAAGCTTTCCATTTGGACAATTTCTCCGAATCAGTATCCCTTATAAGAGTTATTAATAGCCTTTTTATGTGGAAAAGTTATCGGTTTATAAAAGGTTTCTTTGGAGTACAGGATTAAGCTAGCTTAGCTGTTGCACTCAATTTATAGGAATTGTTTACACAATTACTTGGTTAAATAATTAGAAAATACTGTTAATTTCAACTTACTTTGTATTTTTATCAACTTTCCCCTTTGAAGAGATAAGAAATGTATTGTATTTTGTTCCGTTCCCCTTTGAGTTCTTTGACCAGCTTGTGATCGTCCAATTAGATAGAGTTTCTTAATTAATTAAATGAGCAATCGATATCCCCTTCCAAATGAAAGCACTCCTTCCATCTCTGTACTTGCACATTACATTTACATTTTGCCCCCATATATGTTATGCCATCCGTTATTTAAGTGTCAAGGTGAACGGGTAATAATACAGTTGGTCAATAATCAAGTACTTATCAGTCAAGGTCGCTGGACGGATTATTATGGAAAAATTTCGAACGTCTTTTAGCCACCAAAGATAAATCAATGTTATCTGATTTTTAATTAATAAACTTTGTCGAAGTTGATTTTCTAGCCACTTTGATAAAAGTCTGGAATTTCACAGCAGCGTAGACAGCAGAACTGAAGCCGTGGGTAACCAGAAAACTATAAATAGGTGCCATCGTAGTTACTCAAATTTGGTTTGGTGAAAAGTAGCAAACAGTAATTTGAACTTTCGACAGACGCTGATAAAACAAGAACGTTGTACTCGGGAAACCCAAACAAAACATCGGACGAAACAGGAAACTATACGTGTTCTGGGAAACATTTCTTCTTTTCTTTTTTGTTTGCACTGCGAAATAGATAGCAATACTACCGAATGGAAGCACGAAATTGGGACAAAGCTGGGTACTAAACGTAGATTTGAGTTAAACGTGTTTAAAAGTAGAATAAACCAAAGATAGAATTATTTGAATCTGTTTTGGGATGGATAGTATATCCAAACCATCCTGCCTGACTTGACTACTAATCTTAGATTTCGTACTACATATGTTATTGTAATGTTTTCTGTGTGTTCTTGTTCTATTTCCTTTAACCCCATACTTAATCCAATCATTGCCAACTGAACTCGACTCGATAGCACCAAGAGAAATCATCGTCATATATCGCCTCATATTTGTGGTCACCCATTTCCCTGCTACTGGCCAATAGCTCCTCCAACAATACCAATTCCACACCAACAACCACAACAACATCAACTTCAGCCACAACAACGACAACAATAAGAACCACAGCGGCCACAGTGGGCAGTGCGGGCGAAAAAGTGGGCTCATCCTCCTCCCTTCAGACGGTTTCATTAGCTGCCGCCAGGCCCACACTCCACACATCCTTCGGAACGGCGCCACTGAGATCAGGATCTGTGGGTGGCCATCGTAAGACTGCAACTACCAAACAAAGCATTACGCGGACAGCAACCAAACTCACAACAACGGCATCAACTGCGGCCAAAACAAGCGGCAAACAGTCCGCACAGACGGCCACGACCGCCCTCTCGGAACACGCCCACAAGACTCGACCAACATTCGTTGCCGCCTCCGAGCCCGTAAATATATTGACGTAATCGTAATCCTAGCCCAGCACCTCCACCTCCCCGCTCACCTACAATACACTGAGCAAAAAATAAGTAGCAAGGATGAATAAGTGAAGTAAGGGTTTCGATGTGCACAAGTTAGATGATGTTTGGAAAAGAAAAAGAGAAAACTATGTTGTAACTTAACAATTTAAAAATGAAAGTACATTTTTGCTAGACCCATTAAAGAATATAAATAAAATATTTCAGAAATATTTTAAACAATCACAAAAACATAGAAATACTACTTATGTCTGAATTTTCCAGAACCTTTGCTCAGTTCGCCCAGCTATTTTTTGGTCAGTGAGACCTAGTTTACAAGTAACACAACTAATCACCCTTATGTGTAAAACCCTTATTCTTTCCCCATTTCCCCTGTTCAGTTTTAATCTTCGGAAGTGCATTTCGAGCTTATCTGCATATTATTTTCACTTGTCGTGTGCATGTCAGTACCAAGTGTTGTGTGTTGAATGTCGAATGCGTGTGGGGGCTGCTTGTCACTGTTCGAGAACCGAATGTCACACTTGTTGCCTGCCTCAATACTTCATTAGTTTAGAACTCCATTCTCACTGCGAGCTGCTGCCGGCTCAACGTTATCGCTTTTCTTACTCGGCGTTGCCATTTTCCTAATTGCCATGGCACAAGTGCGATGCATGCCAGTCACTATTCCGCGGAACATTAAGAGCCGGGATGTAGTAGTTTCCGTAGCTATTGTTGGGTGTTAACATTATTACTACTATTTTTATTTATTAATTTATTTATATTAGTGGTTACTTTACTGCTTTCAAGTCCAGAGTCACGTCTGTAGTTGTCTTTGAATTTACGACCCGTTTATGGCTTTCCCACAGGTTTTATCTTAGAAACTTGCACTTGTCGGCACTTGCTGAATCTACAAGCTCATTTTAGTTTGCAGTTAAAGTCATCCATAACTCTCCTATTCTGACCCACACTTAAAGAAGTGCATACTGTGCAGTTATTATTTAAACTAACCAGAGTCTAGGCCAGAGCCAGCTGATAAATGTGTGCTACATTGACCAGACCAACTTTGCCACTCGGACGTTAATTATGGTCGCATTAAACTCCCAAATGGGAATATATTACGTACCGACTCCAAAACGCAGAGCAAACACTACAAAAGGGACGCTGTTTGTCTAACCAACTTTTGTTGGCCACCATGTGCAAATTGGTTGCCGGCTATCCGTATCACGATTTCTGGGTTAATCACATGCATTATATTAACCAACAGGCGCCCTAACTGCGGGCGTGCCGCCGCTGCAAACAAAAAGAGTCTCATTTGCCATTTGCATGAGCCTAATTTGAAAATTGCTCAGCCGCACACACACGCAGAACGCAAGAGCCGAAACCGCATTCAGCGGCCACTAAAGTACATGGAAAAATTACTAGCATTGAAAGCGGCGGCCGCAGAATGGGTGGTTGTGATCTAGATTCCAGATTCATGCAAAACACAAAATGCCAGCCAATTGAAAAGATTCACGCGCATCTGTTGGCTTCTGTCATTTAGTAGTTGCAACTACTAGCAGCGATCCAATGCCCTGCACTGCTCAATGTCAGAGGTGGAGCACATCGGCAATGGGATAATGTACACACAAGACTAGAACCTCAACTCAACCTCACACAAATTGTTGAAATTTTTAAACAATTTCTTAGAAGTTTAACTTAGAACTTAAATCATTGCAACTGGAACATTCCTATCCCTAGAGGTTTGAACCCGCTTTAAAAGAGTTTTAAACTATGTTAATTAAAAAATGCGCGCTAAACAAATGCCACTAATTTTATCTATTAGCCAAACCTGTCGTAATTTGTTCCCTATGAAAGCTGACAGTCTAGGTACAACATATCTATATTCAAAGTAAACTAGAATATTTTTTGGTGCTAGTTTTCGCAATCTCAAGACAGCAGCTTAAGGATTAACAAGTTTTCAGAAATACCTAACTAACTACCTACAACTTTAACTAATATTAAAGGAGTTGAGCATGTCTACCGACTATCCTATCTATTCTATTCTTGCTTAAATATTCGAGTATGTTTTGCGGAATAAATTTGAAAGCCAGTTTTATTTTCCTTCGCCTTGCATGTGCTGGGTGTGCGCTGTGGGTGTATGTTTGTGTGCCAACAATGGACAATTTGCAAAGTGAGTGCGCCAGTTTATTTATTTTCAACGTCAGTCGTTCAATGGGACACGCTTTACACGAACATAGCCTATATCTAGAACGGTTGCTTAACGCAAGTGTGTTGGTGAGAGCACTCGAAGAAATTGGGTACTTACTTCCCATGGATTCTTAGCGATTTCTAGTTGGGTGTTCTATTTTCCAAATTATTTTAAGAACCATTTAATCAGTGAAATGCTATTTATGCATAAAGAACGAGGAACTTTATATTCGATTTAAAATCCCTGGTTTATTCTGTGGCACCCTTGAAAATTTCAAAGCATATGGAGATCGCAGGGAAGTCAGGAGAAAATTTAGAATCAGTGCTGATTTGAAGTAAAATGTTCACAAAAATCCTAGAACATTTTTCCCTGAGTGTCTTTGACTAGCGAAACGCGACCCATATTGCCATAAAACCAGAAGAGCCTAGCTAGACGAGAGACACACTGACTTACGGCGATGCGGGGAGGCGGATGTGGTCCGCTCGCCTAGTCAAGCCATTGGGTTGTAAATTAATTTGCATAATTGCTCATAAAAAGAAGCTCACGCCGCATTACGCACCACCCACTGGCACCTAACCACCCAGCCACCCAGCCACCCAAGCACTCAACCACCCGACCCCACGACCTCCCACCAACCAGCACAAGTGCAGGGCACTCATCCCTTGGTACACGCGGCACACTCAGGTAGATATTCCAATGACACTCAACCGAAATCCACTCGTCCCGCAGCCGCCCCTGTACATAATCACGCCCACCTACCGACGACCCGAGCAACTGGCGGAGCTGACCCGGCTGGGCTACACGCTGAAGCACGTGGTGAATCTGCTCTGGCTGGTCATCGAGGACGCCAACCACACGAATCCGTTGGTGGCCCACACCCTGGACCGGATCGGAGTGCCCTACGAGTACATGGTGGGTAAGTATTGTCCGCTGCTCTCCGTCCCGTGTCATGTCCGGGACACATTCAAGTGATATTTACGACTCACCGCCTGTCTCCCGCAGCTCCCATGCCGGAGAAGTACAAGCAGACCAAGCGAGCGAAGCCGCGCGGTGTCTCCAATCGGAACCGGGGCCTCGAGTATCTGCGCCACCACGCCAACGAGGGCGTGCTCTACTTCGCCGACGACGACAACACCTACGACATTAGCATATTCGAGCAGGTAGGATTGACAACACTACATAGTATGTGTTAAGGCAGGACCTGAATTCTAATGGCAGGAGCAACCGCTGGTGTGCGAGTGCCAACAGGCTTTTCTCAAGCGTAAACTGAATACGAAGTACGGGGTCAATGGGAATCCATTTTGTATCAATGAAGTCAGCAGTTATTATGCTTTTGTAATGCCATAAAATATCAAATAATTCAGTTAACCCACACATTGTTTGTTAACCTTTGTGTTTTCAGATGCGATACATCAGCAAGGTGGCCATGTGGCCAGTGGGATTGGTCACCAAGACCGGAGTAAGCAGCCCGATAATCCAGGAGGGAAAACTGGTGGGATACTACGACGGCTGGATTGGGGGACGCAAGTATCCCGTGGACATGGCCGGCTTTGCGGTCAGCGTCAAGTTCCTGAAGGAGCGTCCCAACGCCCAGATGCCCTTCAAGCCGGGCTACGAGGAGGACGGCTTCCTGCGCAGCCTGGCGCCGCTGGACAACACGGACATTGAGCTGCTGGCCGACGAGTGTCGAGATGTGAGTGATGCGATCCAAGTCAGACCGAGATCCAAGTCAAATTTCCAACCGATCCGCAGATTCTCACGTGGCACACGCAGACGAAGAAGAACGCCCCGGCGCAGGCGCTGAACAGGACGCGGTACAGGAACACCAACCTGGAGCACATAGACAAGCTGCTGGTGCGCCCATAGGGATACTCTCAGTAGTTAGCTAACGCTAGTTAGGCTTAGTGGGGAGAGGACCTTGGCCTCTGGAGAGGAGGAGGTCCATCCCCATCTTGACCGTGGCTCGGACGGGTTGTACAGGTACAATCCGGGGCACACGGAGCAACCAATCAGATTTGATCAGATCAGCGGTAGTCGGTGTACATTATTACCCTAATCATACGAGTAGTTAGGCTCTAAGCGCACAATCTTCTACGATAATTGCACTTATGCGCACCGTAGGCTTGTTTGACCCCATACACGTAATCGTGCCACACTCACGCCTAAACGTATCCTAAGCAACGTATTGTATCATATCGCAACGTCCTCGACTAGTTTGTACATAATCGCAATGCATTAAGTTTGTAACCGCCTAAGTTGAATCGGATTTCTCAGCCGCAGTGGGCTCCGGCAACGAATTGGATACGATGTTCCTAGAGACCAAAGAAAACTCCCCTCATATTTCGCATTCTACATTCCCCTGGGAGGACTCCATTGCCATCGCCGGCCAGGGCCAGGATCTGCACTCGCGCGAGGTCAAGGCCTGAGTCACATCAACAATCAATTAGGGCAAGGTGTCAACGAAAACGTATTTCCCCGAATTGGGAGCCGGCGCCAACGCTTCAATAATTCATGCCGACGTATGGATGTGGCACAGATATGTAAGACGGCGGGCCCCTTTCCCCGCTGGGAATCCAAATCGCGTGATGGACGGGTATTGCACGCCATCGACGACGACAGGGGACACAGTTTAAACAATCTAATGGCTCCGTCTAATGGAACTGGATGGCTCAGAAGTTTGGCTAAATCAATGTTACGGCAAGCCGTGCGATTTCGTTGAACGGAACTCTCCGTATGGCTAAGATCTACGTGTAATTTCGGAAACGGGTTTCCAAGGCCACACCCTTTCATATTACGCCTAAGTACGCTAGGATAGGTTAATGAGTAAATTTATATTCAAGTTTTGAACTGCACTGAAGTCGCCTACATGTAAATAATAATCACCAGAAATATTGTAACCAAATTTTTACACGTCCCGCTGAAGCAAGGCAGGATCGCAGGGAGGCAATGAATGACAAATGGTATTACGAAATTTATACAATTTATACAATTGAATACGGAATATGAAAGCATACGGAATAAGCCGCAAAGCAATTAGTTAGGTACTTACAAAATCTTACAAGAATATTTAAATAACAACAGAATCTGGGCTGGATTCCTACGAAAATCAACTTAAACCTTTTCCAGAATAACTCGAAACGTTTCGATGAATACTAACGATACAGAAATACGTCTACAACTATTCTCTTATTCCAGTAATTACAACATACAATGTTAAACCTGACGGGACTTGTAGCAAGGAACTTCAATCATTTTTCAACAAACTACAAATACCTTTCAATAAATTGATAAACATTTCTTAACAATTTTCAAAATAACTGGAGAGTCCTTATTCCGCCCACAAAAAGTCATCTGTCCTGGATTCGGTAAAGTATTACAGAGGCTTTTATTGCGAATACAATCGAATCGAAAGCGGAGTGCGGCTTGAGTAATCGAAGAATGTTGGTGATCTACACAAGGTCTGACAATGATCATATCGCCTAGTGGCTCCAGGCGGCAGCATCAATCAACTGGCTTAGAGTCCTGCAGTCGCTCGGCTCGTAAAGAGAGGCCTCAATCCCGGCAGATTTGTGAAGGCGTTGGAGCCTTTCAGAATTCTGCCCTAGCTCGTGCGCTTAGATCAGATACTTGCAATATTTTACGTGTATTTACCATCGCTGTTTCGGTTCGATGTGTTGATTTTCAACCACTTGTATCTTTTTACAATACCCATCGGAGTTTCCATAGGTTGGACAGCAACAGTAGAATTCTAATACGGCGGCGTGCACTAAAATAGTTACTAACTGGTGCATCATCTAGAAAGCTTACATTAAATGGCACTAATCTGGTAAGTATTAAGTATATCTAGGTAAAGACATTCTAGGAACTCCTGTCTCTTTCCACTGGAATTATTTGTTTACCAATAAAAGCTACTTAAATTCTAATGGAGCATTTAAGTTGGATATTTTGTCGCAAACTTGGTCTCTATATTTAAAGGTAACTTTTAAAAGTGTTTGAGCAGAAAATATTTATCTGAATTTAGGACTCTTCTACTACTTGCTGTTGGAACTTACTTGCTTTCGATGCGAGTACGAGCTGTCTATATCCGTAAGATGTGATAGCAGGTAATCTTATTTGGTGCATTGGTCATTCGCCAAGAAAGTCGATTTATATCATAGATCAAGAGACAACATAACAAGCTTACATGCTTAAATGAGTTCAGATGGGATAGAAACTAACTGAAAACGAGAATGTTAAAACGAGCTTATAAACCATATCTAATTTACTAAAATCCAAACTTAAAGAAGGTCTATCTCAAGTTCTTGGTTACTCATGAAAAACAAAATATATGTAATTATGATTCGCTTGCTTTTAGGTAACTTTCGAGACCCTTTAAGTTCTTTAAGGTACATCTTTCTGATCTGCAACAGAATAAGTTGTGACTCTTTTAGTAACATGTCTTCATTGGTCAATCAAACTTTTAGTAAATTTTAAATATCAGGGTACAAAAAAATAAATCATCGCCTTAGCTACCCCTGGAGGATGTCTCTGGGACCGGAATATGCATCGGTCTAACTTGAGCAAAGGAGACATGAGCCTCGCTCCTAGATACTGCATTCTACTGCGTGGTACTAAAAAGATAACTCAACATCGATGGCTGCACGTGAAAGCTTATAGTTGCCTCTTCCCACTTGGTACGAATCAGACGCTGCAACGGCGTGTTGAGCGTTGACTCCTCCTTGGCGACCACATCGTTACCACCGCTAGCGCCACTAGCAGCACCGCCGCTAGCGCCACCCACACCGCCACCGGCAGCAGCACCTCCTCCGGAGCCAGCAGACGGCGCCGCCACCGTCTCCGCCTCCTTTCCGGCCGGCTTGCCAGACATCGAGGTACTCTCCGGCGTGATTGGTTGCCGCTCCAACATGACCAATGCCTGCTCGTTGTACGTGCGATTGTCGATCGTCATCAGGATCTGGTGGCCCGAACAGCTGTAGTAGTTGACATCGAAGCGCGACTCGGCGTGGTAGTTGCGCAGCAGGTCCGGGTTCTTGTTAAAGATCACGCCGAAGTGGCCCGTGCAGCTGGTTATCCATATGGGATAGTTGGGCGTCTTCAGGCGGGAGCCCGGCTGGCGCGACTGATTCACTGCAGCCTGTTCAGAGAAAGGAGCACGGAAGCATGCCAACAAATGTATTACACTTAGCTTGACTTGGAAAATTATTTACCATTCATAACTAACTTACACTGGCGGATTCGATGTCCCAGAGCAAGAGTCCAATCATGCAGCGCTTAAGAACTCCGTACTGTGGAACCGCCTGGAAGCACAAAACAGACACCATTGCCATATATGGATCTTACTGACCGATCATCCCCTGCATCTGGGCACCCACATAGCTACTTTCATCGCCCACATTGACCACTCCGTTGTGGATGTACGGCGTGGCGCGTCCCGTCAGCAGCAGGGTGACGATCATCAGGGAGCCCTCCTCGTGGTTGCTCGACGTCAGGGGAGAGGACTTGGAGCAGTCCAGGTCGGTGCGAACTCTGCAAAGCATTTGAAAGCATTCACCGGCCAATGGTAAACGTTATTGGTTAATAAAAATATTTCTGAAACACGAAATGCCTTCGCATACACAGACACTTGGGTTTAATCTTACTTTCCCATGGATCGCGTGAGGACGGCGCTGTACAGGAACAGCAGGGTTCCCGGGGTCTCCTCCTCTGTAAACTTTAAGGCGGGTTAAATGCAAACTCTTCGCTCAAATAACTATACAACTAAAACGTGGATATTCTGGGTCTTACGTATTTGAAATTTCGCTTCAAAAAGTATTCCAGCTCCTCATTGGGTGAAAGGGTGAAAACATAAAGCTGGAATATAATATAAAAAAAAATATTAACCCCTTTTCGTCTTTACTTTAAACTTAAGATTTAAAAAACGTATGTATATTGTTAGTTATACTAGGAAAGCAATTTTCTTTTTAGGTTTAAGTATTGACAGTTTTGTATAGATTTTCCATTATGTAATGACTGAATACTTACCTTCTCGGTGACGGAATCGTGAAAGTAACAGGCGCTGTGGTCTACGAAAACCTCGTCCTCCGACGGCAGCACTATGGTGACCTTGCCCTTGTCCGAGATGGTGCGCAGGATCTCCAGCAGCGCACAGAAGAGAGCCTCGCGCTGCATCTCCGCGGTGGCTAGGAGCGGACTGAAAAGGAAACACACACACAAGCTCTCACACACTCGCCCTTAGTTAGACAGGAAATGAAACCGGAAGTTTTCGGAAACCAAAAAGGAAACGCACTCGGTAAGTGAAGCGGCGCGAGTGGTTTTTCGTGCGAAAAGCAGATACTTGAGGACGAATCCCTGGACGACAGACAGCAAACCTCGAGTTGCGTTCCGGGGCGAACGAAGGCCGTAGGCCAGCTCTTCCTTCGGCGCTCCGAAGACAAAGGACGTCTGAAGCCATTCAGCGCGCATGGGAATAGCAGCGGTGCCGAAAACAAGATTGCGCAGATCCTAAACGAGAGCAAAAAGTGCGGGATTAGATCCCGCCTGTCTCCGACGAACTGAAATCTTCTAATTACAGTTGCCAAGTCTGCGGTTATGGGCGTGCCGCCCTGCGTGATAAACTCTTTGTTCATTTTTCTAATTAGACACTGAGCTCCGTTTCCGATAGGCACCTTTGCTCCACTCTGCGACTCGTCGGCGAATGATTTCTCGACGAGCACGGTTCCGCGCTCTGGCTCGAGCCTCAGCCGGGATCGGAGGTAGAAGGGGCGACAGACAGCCGCCATTCCAGTCAGCCTGCTCAAAGGCATTTCACACTTCAGCATGGATTTTTAATTTCATATTTAGCCGTGGGCGCACGGGGCGTATGCGCAACTAAGCAGAAGCCAGTCAGGTGGCACTAATGGACAGTGGGGCGTATAAACGAAAAAGTACAATCCTTTGGAAAATGCAACCAAAAAGGAACAATAACGCCCAATTTTAATACATTAAATTAAATTTAATACATTAAATTACCAGGACATCACAGAAACTAAAAGCTATAAGCCATTTTGCCAAAGATTTCATCCTTTACCTACAAAGATAACATCAGCACTAAGAGAGAATTATATTTGGAGATTCTGTACTGATGGGGTTTCTAAATTGAATTCACAAATTTCTAAAGATATAAAGTAAAGGATATAGAAAAGGGACTCGAACTCACTACCAAATGGGCCTGTTAGCGATTGCGCCATCGGTAATTATACTTATTGTAAGTCAATATCGAATCAAATATAAAAAATCTTTTGACACCTTCGTAGTACAATTTAAACCTGCATTAAAAACGAACTACGAAAAGGACCTTTCGAATTGCATCCCACTGTGCCTAGGCCTCGGGTTTAGGCTGAGAGGGTCGCTCGCTGTCTGTCAGTCAGCGAAAGTAACTTTAAATGAAATTGAATTGAATTTAGTTCTGTGTGCGGCACACGAAACTCGATGTATGTGGCACAAGAAGTGAAAGTGTGACGGCGGGTTTGCGAGATGGGTGCTGGGGGACAGGGGAAAGAGGGCAGAGGAAAGGATAAAGGGACATGGGCTTGGTCATAAGCTCATAGGTGGAATCTGGCATGTTGCAGCCTGTCAGGGGGCTCCACACAACCGGAAATATGTAGTTGACGCCCATTTGAGCCTATTTCGAGGCAGGAACAGCTGTACTTACCTACGCCTTCGTGTGTGTATTACTCGGTGTTAATATTCCAATGATACACCAGGAATGACATCCCAGAGGCCACCGCAGTATTGCTCAGGGATTTTTTTAAATTTAGACAGCACTCGTGTTTCATGCTCCCCGATTGATTTGTTGAATTTTTGGGAGGGCCTAAATGGAAGTGAAAGTGGCCCAATAACTGACTGATTGGCTGTCTGGCTGGTTATAACCTTGGGCAAGTCACCTGCAATTTTATTAAAGTTCCAGACGTGGCATGCACACTTGAACTTAATTCCGCATTCTATGGATTGGCAATGTGGAAAGTCCGCGGGTTAACTGAGGGAGTGATCATTCCCTCTAGTTTAGAATAGGAACCGTTAAAATGACTGTAAAGGATACTGTTTATTTCCATTAGACCTTATTCTATATACTATAAATACAACTCTGTTAAAAATTTATACACCAACTGGAAGGAGGACCACAGTATTTAAAAAAAATCGCCTATTATTTTACAACTTATCAATTAACTTCGATAGTAGCCTCTATAACAAAGAAAATTTCTCCATTAAAAATAATTTAGAATACTTGAATGCCGCAATTTTTCTATAAAAACCCATCTTACAACTTATGATTTCGGGGTACAAAAAGGTGGTAATTCAGGGACTTATCTTAGCATAGTGGGGTCGTGCGGTGGTGTCAACATATCGCGCATCACGGTCCTGGCCGAGGCAGGAGCACGACCCACTAGATAAAGAACGTTGAAATACCAATCTAGGAGGCGCAGCTTGAAGGCGGACAAAAACAGACAGTACTCGAAGTAGATGCGACGCCTCAGCCATCGGATGTACTGCAGTGGCGAGCGACGCCTGTACTGCATGCAGACACACTTTTGGGCATACCGGGCCATGACTTGGGGTCGATTTATCACGTCTCCATGCTGGTGGCTTATCGCTCTTACGGTGTTAAGGTTGCGCACCTGATAAATTGAATTACAGAAATCCATCTAACAGCAGGCACAGACAAAGCACTTACCACAAACAGCATGCTCATGGGCATCTCCTTGAGGGTGCCCATAATAAGCTCAAAGTTCTTCCTGGCTATCTCTTGCATGTGATCGATATCCTCCTGCGACAGCTTTCCCCGGATACGGCCTCCTCGAATCCGGATGGGCTGCTGAAAGAGCACCTCGGCGAAGCGCATGTAGTCGGCTATTCCGATCCTCGCGGCTGCTAACTGCATCTTTGCCTCGTCGCGCAACACGGTGGCCTCCCAAAACTCACAGAGCGGTCCCCGCACTTTTTCCGGCAGCTCTTCGTACAAGCCGTGGTCCAAAAGGATAATGTCCGCTCGCCCAGTTTTGCCATTGCGCCGCACAAATACTTGAAAGTATTAAGGAACATTAACGTGTATTCCACGTATATTAGATGGTAACGCACTGTTTCCAGGATGAGGATCGGCGTGCACAAAGCCCGTGTTGAAGATTTGCTCGGCAAACGTATCAAAGAGTTTAACATCGATGTCTTTTAGGCTGAGCTTTTGTGCTGCAATTGTCTTCAGATCGCTGATCTTACACCCATCCATCCACTCCAGGGTAAGCACACGCTAAAAGCAAGTGACAGTATTTCTCAAAATAATAGGTACGTAGGCATTGTTCTCTCTTCCCTTACCGTTTTGGTATACGACCAGTATACCTTGGGAACGAGCACATGGGCGAACTTCTGCATATCTTTGGCACATCGCTCTGCGTTCTTGGCCTCCTGCAAAAAATTCATCTCCAGCACCAGATTCTTGCGCAAATCATTTAAGATCCAACCAAAGTTGTAGTCCTTAAAGAAGAACTCGATAATGTCCTGCAGGAAGATGATGGTGCCCAGGTCGCTTATGAAACGCTTCTGCAGATCGTTGTACTGCACCTTAACCGCCACCTGTTCGCCACTGGACAACTTGGCTTTGAACACCTGTGCTAAGCTAGCGGCCGCAACCGGTTTGTAGTCAAACTCCTGGTAGATCTCCTCGGGCAGCTGGCCAAAGTCCTTGCGGAATACTTTCTGCACGTCTGCCTTGGTAGTGGGAAGGCAACGGTCCTGCAGCTTTGACAGCGTGTTGGTGTACTCCACGGGCAGAATGTGGTTAATGGCGGCGAATCCTTGGCCAACCTTGATATATAATCCGCCGTTCAGCAGGCATGTCTCCAGCAGGCGGTCGGCGCTCTTCTGGTGGACAGCCTTTAGCTTCGTCGCGTATTCCTTGTCGTCCTCTTTCAGTTGCAGGTAATCAGCGGCAATCAATCCGGCGGTTTTCAGGGAGCGAACAAATCTGACGGAGGCGCCGCAGTATGTAAAGTCGTTCACGATCCCGTCATAGCCAATAACACCAGCACTGGCTGCCAGGAGACCTAGCCGCACCAGAGGAAGACCATTTCTCCGAGCCCGCGCTTCGCTCTTAACACTGAGTTCTCTGCCCAGGTTCCTGCTCCCCAGGCTCAAAAGCCGTCGCACCCGCTGAAAGAAGGCAGAGGATGGTAGGGTTAACTGGATTTATGTCAATCCCAGCGGAACTGACTCACCTGTAAAGGTCGCATATTCCGTCTTACTGCAGTTTCCTGGTCAGCTGTTGGACACCTGTCGATCCGGAACAGCTGTTTGTAAGGGGGCGTAATATTGATGGGGCAACATTGCTCCACGCTCATATGGTTGGCGGATCAGTTCAAAAAATTCTGGCGAATATAAAATATTTACATTTTACATTTCCTATCACCTACTGAATTTGATTTGAAAATAGTTTTCGATGTTTTTGGCAAAAGCAAAAATGTTTCATAATATTCTCTTTTTTTAGAATATGTGAAGGAATTGGAGCAAGAAACGAAAAATAGTCGATATTATTTACATTGTTTCTTTATGTTCGAAAGCAAAAGCTTATCGACCACGGTAGATGAAAGCCTTTTGCGACGGTCACTTATTAGTTGGAGAGCTTTACTAAACAGTACGACTTTCTTCTATAATTCCCGGAATGGAATAACGTTAAGTTTTAACGTGTTGCATCCTTTCGTTGTTTCGCCGCATGCAATCGATAGTCAGCGATGTTTCGAAAACATCGGTGGCATCGATGTTTCTCCTCTTCCACTTGCGATAGTATCTGCATCCTGTACATCTCCAGCAGAAACCAGACCATTTTAGAATTTTTTTTCGAAACAGAACCGAGGCGGCGCTTTTGAAGTTCTATTTACAATTGCAGTTTGTTTACATTGGCCTCACCCACGCGACGCGACGAAGGGCAACGAACTGGGGACAAGGCAGCTTAACTGCACGCGCTAAAGTGATCAGGATGTCGGGCACCATACTGGAAAACCTTAGCGGCCGCAAACTGTCCATATTGGTGGCCAGTCTACTGCTGTGCCAAGTGCTATGCTTCCTGTTGGGCGGTCTCTACGCCCCCCTGCCCGCCGGCCATGTTACCGTGCTGGGATCCCTGTGTCGCGAGGATCACACCCGTCAGAACGACACCGGCTTCCTACTGTACTCGCGCGGTGCTGGAGCTTGCACTCCGGTCACGAGGGAGGAGGTAGAGAAGGACCCCATGAAAATGGCCAACGAGCTAGTTCACGTGTTCCAGATGCCACTACCTCGCGAGCAACGCAACCTGGACTACTCCCGCTGGCAGCAGAATCTTATCGGGGTGCTGCAGGTAGAGTTTGGCTACGACTTCTCGTCGGAGCTGCGCGAGCCGCCGCGAGAGCGGCAACTGACCATTGACATTCGCCTGGCCTACCGGAACAAGGGGGATTCCGACAACGCCTGGAAGTTGTACGCGCATGGAGTAGAACACCGATACCTGGACTGTGTCACCGAGAATATGGGGTCCACAGAGACGATCTACTTATGCGACATGATTCCGCTGTTTGAGCTGGGGGCCCTGCACCACAGCTTCTACCTGCTGAACCTGCGCTTCCCGCTAGACACGCCGCGGCAGATGAACCTGCAGTTTGGCCACATGCACGATCTTACGCTGACGGCGATCCACCAGAACGGAGGCTTCACCCAGATCTGGCTGATGCTGAAAACGGTGCTATTTCCCTTCGTGGTGGGCATCATGATCTGGTTCTGGAGACGCGTGCACCTACTGCAGCGTTCGCCGGCGCTGCTTGAGTACATGCTGATCTATCTCGGAGGGGCCCTGACCTTCCTCAACCTGCCGCTGGAGTACCTATCGCTGGCCGTGGAGATGCCTTACACGCTGCTGCTGAGCGACATACGTCAGGGTATCTTCTACGCCATACTGCTCTCCTTCTGGCTGGTCTTCGCCGGCGAGCACATGCTGATCCAAGATGCCCCCAACAAGTCCACGATTCGATCGCGCTACTGGAAGCACCTCTCTGCTGTGGTGGTCGGCTGCATCTCCCTGTTCGTGTTCGACATCTGCGAAAGGGGTGTGCAGCTGCGCAACCCCTTCTACTCCATCTGGACCACGCCGCTGGGCGCTAAGGTGGCCATGACTTTCATCGTACTGGCTGGGGTGTCTGCAGCAATTTACTTCCTCTTTCTGTGCTACATGATCTGGAAGGTGTTTAGGAACATTGGTGACAAGCGCACCTCGCTGCCATCCATGTCCCAGGCCCGGAGACTGCACTACGAGGGTAAGTACATGGCATTTCAGAAATAGTTAAAGAGTACTTTCTTATATAAACCGTAGGCCTCATCTATCGATTCAAATTCTTGATGCTGGCCACCTTGCTGTGCGCTGCTCTGACCGTAGCCGGTTTCATCATGGGTCAAATGGCCGAGGGACAGTGGCAGTGGAATGACAACGTGGAGATCCAGCTTACATCCGCCTTTCTTACCGGCGTCTACGGCATGTGGAACATCTACATCTTCGCCCTGCTCATTTTGTACGCCCCCAGCCACAAGCAGTGGCCGACAATGCATCACAGCGACGAGACCACACAGTCCAATAAGAACATTGTAGCGTTCAAGCGGTCAAGAAACGAAAAATAGTCGATATTATTTACATTGTTTCTTTATGTTCGAAAGCAAAAGCTTATCGACCACGGTAGATGAAAGCCTTTTGCGACGGTCACTTATTAGTTGGAGAGCTTTACTAAACAGTACGACTTTCTTCTATAATTCCCGGAATGGAATAACGTTAAGTTTTAACGTGTTGCATCCTTTCGTTGTTTCGCCGCATGCAATCGATAGTCAGCGATGTTTCGAAAACATCGGTGGCATCGATGTTTCTCCTCTTCCACTTGCGATAGTATCTGCATCCTGTACATCTCCAGCAGAAACCAGACCATTTTAGAATTTTTTTTCGAAACAGAACCGAGGCGGCGCTTTTGAAGTTCTATTTACAATTGCAGTTTGTTTACATTGGCCTCACCCACGCGACGCGACGAAGGGCAACGAACTGGGGACAAGGCAGCTTAACTGCACGCGCTAAAGTGATCAGGATGTCGGGCACCATACTGGAAAACCTTAGCGGCCGCAAACTGTCCATATTGGTGGCCAGTCTACTGCTGTGCCAAGTGCTATGCTTCCTGTTGGGCGGTCTCTACGCCCCCCTGCCCGCCGGCCATGTTACCGTGCTGGGATCCCTGTGTCGCGAGGATCACACCCGTCAGAACGACACCGGCTTCCTACTGTACTCGCGCGGTGCTGGAGCTTGCACTCCGGTCACGAGGGAGGAGGTAGAGAAGGACCCCATGAAAATGGCCAACGAGCTAGTTCACGTGTTCCAGATGCCACTACCTCGCGAGCAACGCAACCTGGACTACTCCCGCTGGCAGCAGAATCTTATCGGGGTGCTGCAGGTAGAGTTTGGCTACGACTCCTCGTCGGAGCTGCGCGAGCCGCCGCGAGAGCTGCAACTGACCATTGACATTCGCCTGGCCTACCGGAACAAGGGGGATTCCGACAACGCCTGGAAGTTGTACGCGCATGGAGTAGAACACCGATACCTGGACTGTGTCACCGAGAATATGGGGTCCACAGAGACGATCTACTCATGCGACATGATTCCGCTGTTTGAGCTGGGGGCCCTGCACCACAGCTTCTACCTGCTGAACCTGCGCTTCCCGCTAGACACGCCGCGGCAGATGAACCTGCAGTTTGGCCACATGCACGATCTTACGCTGACGGCGATCCACCAGAACGGAGGCTTCACCCAGATCTGGCTGATGCTGAAAACGGTGCTATTTCCCTTCGTGGTGGGCATCATGATCTGGTTCTGGAGACGCGTGCACCTACTGCAGCGTTCGCCGGCGCTGCTTGAGTACATGCTGATCTATCTCGGAGGGGCCCTGACCTTCCTCAACCTGCCGCTGGAGTACCTATCGCTGGCCGTGGAGATGCCTTACATGCTGCTGCTGAGCGACATACGTCAGGGTATCTTCTACGCCATGCTGCTCTCCTTCTGGCTGGTCTTCGCCGGCGAGCACATGCTGATCCAAGATGCCCCCAACAAGTCCACGATTCGATCGCGCTACTGGAAGCACCTCTCTGCTGTGGTGGTCGGCTGCATCTCCCTGTTCGTGTTCGACATCTGCGAAAGGGGTGTGCAGCTGCGCAACCCCTTCTACTCCATCTGGACCACGCCGCTGGGCGCTAAGGTGGCCATGACTTTCATCGTACTGGCTGGGGTGTCTGCAGCAATTTACTTCCTCTTTCTGTGCTACATGATCTGGAAGGTGTTTAGGAACATTGGTGACAAGCGCACCTCGCTGCCATCCATGTCCCAGGCCCGGAGACTGCACTATGAGGGTAAGTACATGGCATTTCAGAAATAGTTAAAGAGTACTTTCTTATATAAACCGTAGGCCTCATCTATCGATTCAAATTCTTGATGCTGGCCACCTTGCTGTGCGCTGCTCTGACCGTAGCCGGTTTCATCATGGGTCAAATGGCCGAGGGACAGTGGCAGTGGAATGACAACGTGGAGATCCAGCTTACATCCGCCTTTCTTACCGGCGTCTACGGCATGTGGAACATCTACATCTTCGCCCTGCTCATTTTGTACGCCCCCAGCCACAAGCAATGGCCGACAATGCATCACAGCGACGAGACCACACAGTCCAATGAGAACATTGTAGCTTCGGCGGCCAGTGAGGAAATCGAGTTCAGCCACCTGCCATCCGATTCCAATCCCAGTGAAATATCATCCTTGACATCGTTCACCCGCAAGGTAGCCTTCGATTAGGCGACACTTTTTATTTGGGTTGTGTGCCAAGCGGAGATCCCGATTTTGCCAGCACTGCAAAGCTCTAAGCAAAGACCATATAATAAGGACCTTACTATAAGGTCTTTAAGGACCTTACTATAAGGTCTTTGCTCCAAGACTGTGCTCATTTTATTAGCATTTTAGATTTAGTCAGTAGCATTGCATTTCTTGCCTAGTTTTCGACAACAACGCGATCAGCATTATTTACTTGTCCTTACTTATATATCGTGTAGGTTCTCTCTCAGCATGCTCAAAGTGATTTTATCAATTGTATTTTATCGGCAGTATTATCTATTGAAGTCCAATTTGCTAGCCCCTAAGTCTACATATTTATATTAACTCATTTTATACATATATTTACTTGCCTATTGAGGTGGTTAGATTTCTGGCCAGGAATTGTAGGGGATCCGTGTTGTACCACAGAAATAATCGATAAATCCATTTAAAGAGCGCACAAAAAAACGCAACTCCAATATTTTCTTGCTACTTGTTGGTACATTTTCAATGGATTTAAAATCTTTAACGATTTTTGTGGCACCTTTGCCTTCGTCTAATATCCGATCAGGTAACAAAAAGTGCAAGCGTAGAACCCTTACGATTTTACATTTATTAAGTAACCACCTTAATATCTAATATCAATAGAACTCAGCTCTAATTTTATAACGAAAACAAAAACGTAGAGCTATTTCTTACTCAAGTAGCAATGCATCGAATAAAAAGCAATATTGAAAATGCCGACACTTTTTTATTTTGAGTTTACACGGAATGTTTGTAGTTACCAGATGATCCTCTGGGGAGTTCGATAATTTTGCCAGTAGAACTCCTTTGTGAAGTATACGTAGAAGGTGCCCACATTAAGCAGCAGGTGGGCGCCCAGTTCAAGCCACTCGGCGAGGCCCTTCCGAGTGTGCCGCGTGTTAAGCCGGAAGAGGATGTAAGGCACCAGAAAGTAACGCAGCTCTAGGAGCCGCTGAAAACAGAGCACAAGCACAAGACTAAGGGGAAACATCAGCTTAAAACTGTCCGGCATGTGTCGCAGCCCGCAGAAAAGCACGCATATCGATAGCAGGTAGACCGGAGCCATGGCGTAGCGGAACCACCAGAACCGTCCATACAGCCTGCTCCACACATAAAATGTGTAATGCCGATTGTCAGCCAGCAGATAGGGGTGTACCTCGGTGTTAAGATACACCACCAGCAGGATCAGCAGCAAAGCCACCACCGAGCGCACCGGATTTCGCCGGAATAAATCTACTGCCGGGCGGAACTGGCGCATGGTGTTGGATATCCCAAAGCCAGCTGCAAAGATGGCGAAGTAGAAAAGCTGTGGCAGATGCACAGTGGCCTCGTGGGCACTCTTATCGCCGACCACAATGGATCCATTGATGCACAGGAATCCAACAAAGGGCAAAATTATCGAAGCGTAGAAGCAGCACTTAGCCAAGATGCTGAGAATGCAATTGCATAGCAATTGGGGACTACTAAAGAGTTGCAGCCACATCTGGAAGAAAGGGTCCTTTAAAAGAGGAAAATAATAAGATCAAAGGTAGTAGTGCCCACCTCTTTCCCTAACAGCCTTATTTTGGTTTTGGGCACGGCCCGATTGCGGGCGCATTCTTGGACTAGCGTGTCCAGCACGGTCATACCTGTGCCCATGCAGACCCACACTATGTTCGTTTGGCGCATGAGAACACTGGCTGCCCCGAAGACGGCCGCCGGCAGGTGTGCCTCCTGCTGCCAGTAGTTATAGAAGAGCAGCACCATGGTAAGCGAAAGAGTATCCGTGTAATACAGGTGGCCAAAGAAGTAGAGCGGTGGGAGCACCGACAACGTGATTGCCTCGTGGGCTGCGTACGAGTTGCCGCCGGAGCCGGCCAGGACGCGTCGCCGGATCTTGTACAGCAGAAGGATGTTGAATCCGGCACCTGCCAAGCTCAGCAACCGCAGGCCCGTTACCGTGCACAAGTTAAACGGACTGAGAATGAGGGCTATGAGGTACAGGCCCGGGAACGTCGTTATCTTTGGATCCCACTAAAAGAAAAAAGCGGCGGATAATCAACTGAATATCTGTTAATCGGATCTTTCTATTACCACATCAAACTCCTTGCGGCAAAAGGCCAGGCCCTGCGGAATGTGGAACTCCTCGTCGATTACGTAGTCTGAGGTGCCGTTTACGCGCAGGAACAGCGGCAGGCTGTACAGCACGAAGCCCACAGGCAGAACCACCTTCCAGGATCCGTTCATGGCCGGTTCCACCTTCAGGAGTGAGACGGATGCTTTAATAGTCTTCGAACTGGGTTTGTTTATTTTTGGAACAAGCCAACCGGCAACATGTGGGAATACACTAACGCGTCTTCCAGAACATCTTGGTATTAACTTTCTTCCAGAAAATACCAAAACACATTAGGGGTAGTCGTTGAAAAAAATGGGTTTATACTTCAGGGTTAGGGTTAGGGTGGAGGAGTAAGTGCTTACTTTTAAATTAAGAAAAAAAAAATACAATTTATTTATTGTGAACTCTGGGTAAAACTTTAAATAAAAAAAATACATTAGGAAACTTTATTATTATTATATTTAAAATGTTTCATATCGATGATATGGTCGCTAAAAAGAAATAATTCTGATTTAAAAAAAAAAAAACGAATGAAAGCTAACTTCCGAAAGCTGAGGCCCTTGGATTTGTACTTGGATCGATTTGATCAAATGGGAAATCGAAAGATTTCGGTCAAATTATAAATCTTACTGAAGGTTTAAGACCGTATTAAAGACGACTATGAACGGTGCATTGGCATTGATAAGAAGATAAGCCATGTACTTTATAGACACGTAATATGCCAAATATTTTATAGAAAATAAAAAGGATTTACAAATTATGTTACACCTTTTTTAGAAAAAAATTTAAAGAAAAACTATTTATTAACATAGTCACATTTTGATAAAACCGAAACACATTTTAGCCATCTTACAATTGCATCATTATAAATTAATCCAATTTGATAAAACTAGAAGAAAAACTAGCAGGAATTTATATTTATAAAATTTCGGCTTTAACATTTACCTATATGTACTATATTTACAGTTTTTATTTTTTTAATTAGTTTCTTGAAGATTCCTATGGCATCTGTAGGATATAGTAGTCAGATTTTCTCAAAATTAAAATCGAAATTCTATAGAAATGGAAAATGACCGTTTCTCAAATTAAAGGTTCGCGTTTAATCGAACAAATGGACGGGCATACGGACAGACGAACATGGTTAGATTAACTCGGCTGTTGATGCCGATCAAGAATATATGTACATATATTTTTAATAGGGTTGGAAATGTCTTCTTGACTGACTGCGTTGCAAATTTCTGACTAAAACTATAATGCCCTGCAAGGGTATACAAATTCGCTGGCTTGTTAGCATAATAAATACCAAAAGAGAACTGGAATTAATTTATTTTTGGCATAGTTGTGATCGAATTCAAATTCTACCTCCAAACTGTGAGGATGTACAGTCTTTTGTTTCCCGAAGATAGTTCCTCCTTTTGCTTAAAATCTGATGATTTTTTAGACAGTTGCGATATACTCTTACAATTCGGGATCCAAGTGATCTATTTTCTTAAACCCCACTTTCTACGATGAGCTCGTTCCCGCGGAATGCCTGTCCCTACTTACCAAAACTTAACAGAAACAATTCTGGGAGTCAGGTTAAGACCTTCAGCCCAAGTGCAACTCTGCCTATGGCGATAATTTTTAATGAAAAAAGTTTTATTCATAATTATGATATTTGAATATACATACATTTCGAACTTTAACATAGAAGTACATACAAAACAGAATGTTTAACAAACAGTACGACTTAATGACTACCAAAATCCAGGCACACCAGCTGCTGGAAGTACTAACTGATAATGTCTTTACTAAATATATATGGGCGCTATATAAAGTGTTGTGTCATGTGGAGAGTGAAGGGTCGTGGCATGGTTGTGGCTGGAGCTTTGGGTTCCTCATCTTCCGGTGGCCGAATGGTCACAGGGAGAACTCCACCTTCCGCTGCTGTCGTTGCTACTTGTTCACGCTCCGATAGATCATCGGGGCGGATCGGTCGTTGGTCTTGGTGTGCCGCAACTTGACGGTGGCGAACTGAGACGCTCTGCAAAAGATCAAGGACTCGTCCAGATAAGGAGTGTGGCCCTGATGACTCCTATTCTGCTCCATGGGACCCCTCTACTTACGGCGGGAAGCTCAACCTAATACGGGGTAGGGTGGGGCTAGCTGGAATCGCTACAGGTCAGTAACCTATGGAATAGTTGCGGTATATACCGCGCCTGCTAAAAAAATCAAATTGCATTCGCATTACTCGGGAACTCTGTCAAAAAATGAAATGGGGCGCAAGCTCAGTTCCTAACAAAATTAAATTTAATGATTTGTGTATAGTATGGGTTCAGGCATCGAAACTCAATGGAGAGCGGATAACTGCTAGAGGAGGTCCTTGTAATGTGGAGTTTCCTCAGACATTCAACACAGTTTCTGCCTCGGATTTAGGTACGCTTTAAAATTAACATAAGATATGTACATAGAACAAACGAAACATAGCTTGACTTAGGCTATCATTTTACAGGGTAACTGTGGCTTAAGTTTAACAAAAAATACAAGGCAACAGGAAGGGGGGCTGGGATAAGGTAAGGGGGTTGCTGTCAACACTTCCGCTGCAGCTCATCCACTTCCCGCTCTCTCTCACTCTCTGCTCATTTTCTTATCCGGTAAGAAGACGGCGAAACTCCGTTGTCATCCTGTACTGCTTATTTCAGCTTGGCACTCGATGACTTCTGGCCTGTGATCCCATGCTGCTCCTGATCCCAAAAGTCGTACCACGGGCCGTAGCTCTTGCTGCCCGCCAGGCTCTTCGAGTTCCGTTCCAGGGTGGCACTGCTGTTGATATTGTTGCCAGAGGAGGCGGATGACTTGAGGAGGCGGGTGCGCGGCAGAATGGTGGCCGTTGGGGCGCCCGAGCTGGCGGTTGAGTTGCGGGTCAGGGTGCTGTCCTGCTCCTTCGAGGAGCCCTTCTTCAGCGTGTTGGTCGCCGTGGTGGAGGTGGAGGAGCGGAAGGTGTGGAACTCCATCTGCTGGTGCTGCTGGTGGTGGCGGCGCAGCTTGTCGTCCTTGCGCACCAGGTGATCGTTGATAACTATGCAGTCGTACGGGTCTGAGCTAGTTGACTTTAGCTCCGCATCGGACTCCTCGTCGTCCTCGCTGGTGTAGTACTGCTTGAGTATGTCCTGTCGCTTCACCGTCTTCATGACCAGCCCGTGGCCATGGCCATGGCTCTTGCCCTTGCCCTCGTCGAAGAAGTTGTTCACGTCGCTCAGCTTCAGGGTTCCGTGCTCATCGCTCTCGCCCTCGTCCGTGGATTGGGGGAACTGCTGCTGCTGTTGCTGCTGCTGATGCTGGCTGGGCTTGGAGCGGCTCAGGGTCTGCGACTTGTGCTGCGAGCCTGCTCCTGCAGAGGCCTGCTTGTCCAGCTTGCGATGCTGCTGCTGCTGAAGCTGCTGTTGCTCCTGCGACTGGCCACGACGCAAGGTGCTCATTCGCTCGCTCTCCGTGGGCTCCTCAATGTCTATCTCGATGGTTTTCATGATCTTCATGCGCGACTTGGGCGTATAGCTGCTCCTCTGCGGCTGCAGCTGCTGTGGCTGCTGCGGACTCACGCCGTACAGGTTCTCATCCTCATCCCCGTAGGGCTCGGTGCTGGTCAGGCTGTCCTTGCGTCCCCTTCCCGGCTTCTCCTGCGATGAGTTGGAGTTGTGGGACTTGGTCAGCGTGCCGTTGCGCTCTTCGTCCGAGCGCCGCTCCAAGTCGTCACGGTCGCGCATGTCCTCGAGATTGGGCGCCGCCACCAGGTCGCGGTGCTGCCACAACGACATGCCGGCCAGGATATCCTCGCCACTGCGCCCGCCGCCGAACTTCCAGAAGGACTTCGTGCGCTTCAAACCAGCACTAGAAGCCTGCAGAATCTCGTCGTCGGAGGCGATCAGGTCGTAGCGCATCTTGCCCGCTCCGCTCTGTCGACTCAGCCGGTGGAGGCTCTTGTCATCAATCTGGCTGTCCACACTGTTCCGGAAGTTCCTGTTCAACGTCCACGAGGCCACGTCCCGGGGCACCGTATGGGTATGCGAATTGGTGTCAGCCCTTCGTCTGATTTTTGTGGATTTGCGGGGGAATTCGGTTGTGTGTTTTTGTGTTGTGTGGAGGTGGTGGTATCGGTGTGTTTCGAGTGTGAGGTTTCGGGATGCGTTTTTGGGTGGTTAACACAAAGGATGGCAACAGAGCATAAGTGGCGATACATGAAATCAAATCAGAACGGAAAAAGCAAATGAAAATAAATTGAATTAATCAAATAATGACGCTATAAATCAGGCAAGATTCAGGAAAACCCCAATGGCAATGGTAAGTGGTAGAATTAGTCACAAGAAATAGGGAGCAAAAGCGGGGTGCTGCGACTCGGCTTGAAGAGAAAGGACTGTACCGGTGAATACATATTTGACTTACAGATACCTCAAAAAATAAAAAAATTAATAAATACTATAAATATATTTTGTATTTTTGATTTAATAACCTATCTTTTTGACTTTTATTTAAATAAAAAACTATAAATTTAAGAAGGTCTTTCTTCTAAAATTTAAAAAACAGCTGCAGTTTGAGATATCAAGTAAGACCTATATTTTCTGGGCTGGAAACTAATTTTTATTTTGATTGTCAGGTAATTATTTAAATAGTTAAAGAGGTTTGAAAAGCCTAGACAGTTTTAACCTAATTTTGAATTTTGATTCAGTCAGGAGAATTAAATCTTTATTTAAAGAAGTTTTATTTAATCTTATTACATATTCGTCTGTGACATCCTAATAAAGTCTGAGTTTCACATGAACTTTCTAGAGATAATTAAAAAAAAAGATTGTAAACCATCTCTGATAACATTTTTCAAACAGATTCAATCCCTCCTCTTCAAGCCTTGATTATTCCTACTACACCTACCGTATGGGGACTCTCTGTGTGGCCGCTTCCTCATCGGAGTAGTCCACCTCCGGCTGTGGGGGTGGCTCGTTGGCGAATCCACTGTCGTTGCTGCTGTGCAGCGAGGTCTTCGCGGCGACTCCGGACTTGCCCGAAGGATGGCTCTGCGGAGTAAAACGTTAGATGGTCTCCTCTCAGTTCGAAGCAAATGCAATCCCTACCTGGGCGCCGTTCAACAGCTTTTGCTTGCGCCTCTCCACCGCCGACGGGACGCCTCCGTTGGTGGCGCAGAAACTCTGCGAGCTGTTCAGCATTCGGGAGGACTGGCTCTGCTGTCCACTGGGCACTGGCACGGGGGCGGGCAGCGTCGGTGGCGGACCTGGGCGAGGATTTGCACCAGAGCCAGCTCGATACTTCTTCTGCTGCTTGATGGTGTCACCGAACATTCGGGTGGGCGAGGACTCCTCGGCACTGTGGTTACGTCGCCGCCGGTACGTGGCCTCGTGGCTCTCCATCAGCTCCAGCTGCGCCTCGTAGTCCTGCTGCTGCGGCTGCTGGTAATTCCGAAGGCCGCCTGCCCCGGAGCCGGATCCGGATCCGCCTCCGTTCCGCTCGTAGCTCATCAACATATTCTCGTAGCGCCGCCCGCCAGAGGACGACATCTCGGTGGACTCCGCATTGGTGTACGCCACCGGGAACCAGCCGAAGTGCTGGGTCCGCAGATTCTCGCCAAACTGCCAGCCCTTGGCCTTGCCGCCCACCAGGGCAATGCGATCGCCCTCCTCGAAGGACAGCTGGTTCTCCCCGGAGGGCATGTAGGCGTAGAGAGCCTTCACCAGTGGCCGCTGGTCGCCGCGCTGGTCGTCGCCCAAAGGCGCCAGCTGCTCCTCGATGATCTTGTGTTTGTTGCCTGCCAAGCAACCATAAGGGTTAAATAATTTATAAATTATAAACGATAATTTTAATATTATTTTCTACAGAAATAGCTCTAAAATTGAATTCAATTTAAAAGACGCGCAAACGTTTGTAATAAAATATTATGGTTGTTACCATTAAATGGCATACTTTTCGAAGCCATTTTAAACATTTTCTTAATTATTTTCTTATCTGCTGTATAGTGGTATATACTATATGGTTAATTATAAATTTATAAAAGCTAAGAAAATGTGCCAAAGAAGATTGGAAAACATTGAGTCTGGTTTTGGAAAAAAGGACACCTCATTTCTGTGATAGTTATCAAGTAAAGAAAATAAAAGAAAAACAAACATTTAATATTTAAATAAAATAAATACTGCGACTTGTATTAAAAATGTTGCCTTTGTTTTGTCTTTTTGGGTTTATTATTATAAAAATTAAGAGTGATATAAAAGATTTAATTTATTATATTTCTTTAAAACATTTTGGGTAAAGTATATCTTTTATAATAAATATTTAGGTGGCAAACAGTTTAAAAATTTATTAAATTAAAGAGACAAGTGCTTTAGAAAGTAATCATGGATACCTACTTTTCAAATATAATTTGATTAAGTTCATTTTCTGGGCTTTTTGTTCAAGAGATTAGTGACAAGTAAACTCTTGTTAGAGGATTTATTTATTTTATTTATTCTTTGGTCAATTCCTACCTGTGCTCGGGCCTGTGCCTACCAAGGCCAGATTGAAGTCGGACTTGGCGCGCGGCAGCGAGTTTTGGGCGTAGTGGGAGGACCCGGCCCCGCCCATTCCGGAGATGTTCTCCCGCTCGTGCAGAGTCCGCATGTCGCCGTAGGGGGCGTCGATGCTGCGCGACTTCTTCAGCTGAGCGCCATGGCCCTGCAGCTGCTCATCGTCTCCGTCCTTGATCCGCTCCTGGGAAAATAAAAAATCTTAACTACAGTGTAGGCAATTGTTTTAATTTTTAAATTAATATAAAATTAATCACTCGAAGTCTATTCGGATGGATTCGCACAAATTAGGACTAGACTAATCGTTCGTCAGAGGACGTACGGCTGTGTATGATTTATTATTAAAAAAAAAATCAATTTCCCTATTTCTTAAAAATGCAGCTAACTTAATTAATGTTATGGATATTATCCATTAAATGTTTTCTGATGATTACTGCAATTATTAACTAAAAAGCTACATATTTTACCTTAGCATTTTCCTTGGATCTTTTCAATTTCACAGTTTAGACTTAAATCCTAACTTAATTTCCCTTTAAACTTGGCTTAGTTCCTTATTTTATCCCAATCTTTCCTCCTATGTGCTCTTGAATATGAAGTTTCTGAGCCGTTAACACAGTGGTTAGCGCCCAATTTGATGGGATCGGATCGAATCGGATTGCCCTGATGGGCGGGGATGACTCACCAGGCGTCGCATGTTGCCGCTGATGTTCTGGTGGCCGTTGCTGCTGCTGCCGTAGCCGCTCTCGTATGCGGCCGGGGGAATGATCTCACGAGAAGCGGCAATCTCTTGCCAATTTTCGAAATTATTATCAATTACCGTCTTGCCGGTGGTGTGGTAGGCCATCCAGTGCTTGGCGATGGAGCACTGGCGCTCCAAGACGAATCCATACCGTCGCCGCTCCTGTGTCATGGCCTTTTCGCCGGAACGGAAGTGGGAAAGAGCAAGAAGTCATGCATAGAAGAAAATTATTTTAATGTTGGAAAGGGTTTTTAAATTTAAATGCGCCAGAGAATCATTTTACTGGAATATAGTCTCTACTTGAACTGCTAGTATTTTATGGTTATCAGTGAGTAAAGAATTGTGAGGCCTTATGTAGTGTTAATTTTCCTCTGTGTAGCCAATGAACTCACATTCTTGTAGCTCTGGTCGCAGAACGTATCCAGCTTCTTCTTCTGGTCCTCCAGCACTTGCAAACTCTGTGGGAAAGTGGTTTTTTAGGGGGTTCTGCATATCGCTTGGGCATATTATCCTTAGCTCACCCTCAGCTCCTTTTCGGTGTTCTCGGGCGTGGCCTTTTTCTTGCGTTGCTTCTTCATGGTGGAGACGGCCTTCTGGTAGCTCTCCATGCGCACCTTGTGCTGCTGCAGGAACTTCTTCTGCTCGTGCTGCACCACCTTCGTGTCCTTCTCCAGGTTCGTCTCCAATGGCACCAGTAGATCCACGTAGAAGGCTTTTAGCTGCAACGAAATAGGAGAACATATTTAAGATACCAAATTTTGAAGAGATTGAATGATTACTTTCTTAATAGTTTCTTTCTTATTTGTAAACATTTAAGCTAAAAACCTGCATTGAAAAGCTCTGTTAAATTCATTAGTTTCGCTTAAAACAGCGTTGGCAATTCAATGAAATATTAAGAAAGTAAACAGTAGGAACGGTGATGTAAATATACAATGTTTTAGGCTATTATTAAACTATATTTATTAACTCTGACAATACTTACAATGTTCATTTGCTGCTCCTGTATCTCCTTGTTGACATTCACAACGCTCATCAAAGCCGAACCTGAGCAAGAAAAACAATAAAATCGCAGGATTAGTATATGGGGGAGAGTGGGAGGGATAAGGAGCCTGCACTTGCTTTTGGCCCAGAAACTCTTACCAATATCGCCCGTTCCGCTCTGCTGGGCGTTCATCGCAATCTTGGCCAATGCTTCATTGAATAGACGCGAGGCGGTTGCGGCACCTGTTGCATGAAATGGCATGGAATGCATTGCAAATTAGTTAGCTGTACCCACTCGCAGCAGGCGATTATGGTGTTATACAGTATGTACTGGCACTGCCACTCATACCTGCACCCGTACTCACCGTGCAACGCCTTGAGGTAGCTTTTGCCCGCCGCGATCAGCTGCCTGGCTCCGGGATTGAACCGATCGAGTATGTTCTGCAATGGAGGAGATCGGAGATCGATGGCGTCGTTAGCTCGGCTATATCCATGTGCCTGCTTATCGCAAGGCTAATTAAATGTAATTTACGAGGGACCAGCGGGCCCCAACATTTCAATTTCCACAGCAGTCGCCCCCCCGCCCCATCCCGCTCGAGTTGGTAATGGTTTTCCCCGCCGGCCGCTGGCAGTAAAAGTCTGTTGTATAAGTTAATTCGAGACAATGTTGTGGTCAGAGCCAGCGACATCATTAGTTCCGTGTAGCCAACCGAACATACTCGCACTCGTAATGCTAATTGCTCGTTTAGCAATCTCTCATCTATGATTTAGCGGTGAATGCAAATGAAAGTTGAAACTGAGTACTCTTTAGTACTCTTAAGATAACTGCTAGAAGTCCCTTAAAACGAGACTTTCAACAAAAATTTACTGAGGAAAATTACTGGGGCGGAGTGGAACATCCGTAATAGCGACCTAGCAAGAGACCTTCCCATCATTAAGGATGTCATTAATCAGGGAGCCACCAATCACTTGACAAAGCCCAACACGCACCATACTGTCCTTGCAAGGAGAAAGTGGGTCGTAGCAGACTAAAAGGATTTATTCTTTGGACTTACCAAGAAACAAGAAAGAAAGCTAACTTCGGCGCGCCGAAGTTTGTATACCCTTGCAGCTTACAATTGAATCATTATGAATTAATACAATTTTATTAAATGGAAAGTAAAACTAACAGGAATTGTATACAACATTCCTAACATAACGTATACGTAATATTTCCCCAACATTCCTATGGCAGCTATATGATATAGTGGTCAGATTTGGATCAAATTATAACCGAAATTCTGAAATAATATAAAATGGCCATGTCTTAAATTTTATGAAAATATGTTGAAAATTGGACAAGTAATAATTTTTTTTCTGAAAATTTACCGATCGTTCCTATGGCAGCTATATGATATAGTCGTCCGATCCGGCCCGTTCCGACTTATATAGTAGTGAGAGCATATAGAAGACTATCTGCAAAGTTTCATTCAGATAGCTTCAAAACTGAGGGACTAGTTTGCGTATAATCGGACAGACGGACAGACGGACATGGCTAGATCGACTCGGCTGTTGATGCTGAACAAGAATATATATACTTTATATGGTCGGAAATGTCTCCTTCACTGCGTTGCAAAATTCTGACTGAAATTATAATACCCTGCAAGGCTATAAAAAGATCTCATAAACACAGTAATTAATGTGTTAATTACGATTAAATCCCCATTTTACCCTCTGAACTCCTCTCTGCAATATTGTGCAAGGTACTACACTACTGTAAAAGTTTGTTTACACTAACTAATTTATAAATTTTATACTTGTATCGTTAGAAATTCATTTACCAATAAATAAATAACGTAAGTTTCCTTTCGATATCGAAGTCAACGCAATAACTCAAAATGTGTGTCCATACTTTCCTAACTTTCATTACTGCGTTTATTTTAAACAGCTGTTGTCAGTATTTATTTGAAAGCAAAAATTCTACTAATAAAACGTGATATTATAAGCAGTGAAGCATAATAAAGTAAGGCCGCGATGCCGCCAGCAAATTTCGAGAAGCCGCAAAATTTGAGGACCCATAGCAGCCTTTGAAATCTTGAAATCAACGCTGTACTACCTTTATGCGAATGATGCACCACAGATACCTTGAGGAACTTAAATGAAAATTTGCATTGGCACCTACGCTGATGACACCGAGATACTGGGAAGATCCTCCAGTATTTATGAGGCCATGTATGACCTTCAGATTTTTCTTGAAAGGGAAAACTAGTCCACCTTTTCCTAGGAACGAGTCTTCTCCACCGAAGCTTTCCTTCATGATCAACACATTCCTTAAGTTAAGGAGCACACGTACTTGGAAATTACGTTTGACCCTCCACCCACTTTAGACGTACTTGTGTCAAATTGAAAGAGGCTGAACTGGCTTACCCACCCCTCGTTGAACCTCAGTCTGAGAAACTAGAGAAGAATTTACATGAATATTCTCGCCCCAACTTGGCATTATGTGTTAGAACCGTCTGCAGAGTACAAGACATTAGCAAATCTCCACGAAGTATCCAAGGCAATAGTGTGCCAGATCCTTTAGGAACTTTGTAGTATTTACCACCAGATTTTCTTAATCAAGAGATAACTGAAACTGTTAGAGGTTTTGAAAATTTTGGTTTTCGACAATGCTTTGGAGCAATGGGGAAGTCATTAATATTGAAAAGATTTTCAGAAATATATTAATCTATTTATAAACAGGTGGGTGTCATATCGAGGTGCGTCCAAATGCTGGAGATGAAGTCGATTATTAAAACTACAATTTGTTGGAACTCAACAGTTCCCTTTACCTTGGTGGATTCTCGGTTAATTTACCTCTAGACAGAAAGAAACACAAGCACAAATAAATGATTCGATTTTTGTATATTGGTGTTGGGAGCTGCGGTCAAACTCGAAAATATTTGAAAACTCCAATTCAAATTGGATATTGGTTGAGTCCAATACATTACAAGAGAATTCCAATGCATTTTGATATAAGGACTCTGCATTATATTATACCATAATAAAATTTACTCTAAAAAAAAGTATTATCCGTCAAGTGTGTTAAACATTTTGATAAATTGAATCTTGGTGGTGGAATTTTAATCAAAAATTATTTTTAATGAGTGGTAAATATAAACATGTCCGTTTTTTATTCTATATTATTAATCTCAATATTAGAGGCAAAGAACAAAGAAAACAAGCAGAAGCAGAAAACTAAAAAAAAAAAAATACCAGTAAATATAAATTTAATGTTATTATATTAATCCCAATAAAGTCGGTCTAGACGAATTAGGTCAGCAAAAAAAATTAATAGAAAAGTAAATAAATAATAATAGTAATAATAATAATAGAAATAATAATAAAACGCCCCATGTCTATAATCAAGGAAAACAACTCGCTGGTATTGCTTCAATTTCTATACATAATAAATAAAATAAAAGGTAAATAAATAATTAAAAAGGAATTGAAGAAAGTAAATAATGTTTTCACTTCGCCGTCACCGCACTGAATGATGAAATAAATATTCTAAGTAAATGACAAAAAAATTGAGGCAAGACCTTCTAGAAATGAAATGACGTGTCCTGAAATTTTTGTTAAAAATAGCAATCGAATAATTCCCTAGGAGGCAGTGCCTACTTCTCTTTCTTACCTATTAATTTAAATAAATAAATATCTTTGGATATTTGATTAGCACGACCACAAAAATAGCTAAATATTTAAGCAAAAATGTAGTATTAAAACTAAATGAAAATTAAACATTTGCAATGCCGTGTAAATTCGAGCTAATTAACATTGCATTATCCATAATTAAATTTAACTCACTAAAACAGGTTATCTAAGGTATTTCATGCTCGAAAAATAAACTTTGAATTTATTGGTTTCAGTCTTTTATGGTCAGTAGTAACGTTTTTACTCAGCGCGAAATGAGGAAGACTTTATCTATTTAATTTTTGCATTTAACCCGTTTTTAAGTAGTTGAAGACTGGATTTAACCAGATTTTATCCAGTCTGACATTAAAAATATTTGTATCAAGTCTACGAAGATTGTCAACTTTGCCTATTTAAAATCCAATTAATGCTATTACATAATTATGTTAAATTATGGTCAATTAGTCTAATCGGGCTTAGCTTAATCGAAAATACACCATCAAACTTGTATCAAGAAACAATCCGTAAAATCTATATTATTTTCGTGAATATACTATATGTTCTCTAAGCTAAGCTAAGCTAAGCATTCTCTAACCAACTCGAAAGATCATCAATCACCTACACATATTTCCCTGGCCTCAGCACCTTGGTGATTTATTATCGCCAGTACTCCCTCGTCGCCGAGGCTGTTTAAATTTGAATTACACCTTTTTTAGCTGAATATGAGTCATGTGATCGATCAATTGATCTCGGCTAGGGCCGCGGAAAACGTTAGGCGATAAACAGCTAAGCGACAATTAATTAACAACTTTGCCCATGAGTGGGGGGATTTGCATACAATTCACGACTGGGACTTGGGCTGAAGCTGAAGCTGCATTACCGTGGATGACGTGAAGCGGTTGTCATGTGAAATGTGGATGGGAGGTGACCTCATCGGAGAGGCGAGTGTTGACGCCTAAAAATACGACAAAGCCACACATTGGTCCTGGGCTTGGCCCGAAGCTGGTCTGCGAGCAGACAATGCCGAGCACTTAACACACAAGCCCGAAACAAAAACGCAAATTCAAAGTTCTTTTTGGCCACAAAGCGAGTGCCTTGTTGGCGGCGGAACAACAGCTCATTGAAAGCCAAATCTCTGGCATCTGGCATCTCTCTAAGCTTAATTGATGACTGTTCCCGTGATAGGTAGGAAATTCTTTGACGGCCAATCACTTCCGCCAGAAAAAGAGCTGATCAAAAGCCTAGCACTCACACTCTGCGACTACCGAGCGCCTTGGCCGAGTCGAGCAATTAGCAAGAAAATGTCAAAAAGCCAGTATGTAAACAACACATTCTGCGCGGAACAGTTCGCCCCGCTTGTGCCGCGGTTTATTGCCAAATGTTTACGCCCCGGTTTTTTCTTTATTTGCTTTTCTACGAGTCAATTTATTGGCTGCGAATGCGGTGGCGAGGCGTGGGAATGGATCGGGGGCCAGCACTTGGGTTGAGATACTTAGATACTCGACCCCCAAGGTCGTAGCAGTTTAACGATTCAACTCACTTGCCCGAGTGTTTGCTTTTATGATCTACTAGCCGGCGGATTTAAATATAGTTTGAGCCTCCACTCTCAGATACAGATACTCGCATCTGCACTTGCGTGCATCTCCAGATCTTGGCTCGTCTCGGCTGACCTCTATGCAGTTTATTTGGCTTAGATAGAGATACGTTTTGTTTAGATAGACACGGATACCCGAATAACTTGATAGATTCAAGTGTGTTTGCGATACAGTATTTATGGGTTTATCAATGTTAATTGCTTTGTTGCCGTACAAACGCTTTGTAGCCAACTCATTTTGTGGTTACTGCCATCCATCTCTTGAAATGAACTTGGAGTAGGAAATAATAGCACACGATTTGGATATTTTGTACTGTTTGGAAACTTATTGTACCCCTTATTAAAGGGAAATATTCATATAAGTTAGGACAATTTCTAACAAAATAAGTCTAGAAGGGGAATAAAACAAATCATTATTTTGAATTTATATTTGATATGTTTTTGCTTTTTCAAAAGCCTGAATTAATATATATATATTTGCAGAAACTTTAGCAAACTTTATATTCAAATAACAATTCCCTAAAAATGATCCTTTCTGCTTAACAAACCAACGCACCTCTCGGCAAGCATTTAAGTTTTCGCAATAAGTTCGGCAAACAAGTTCCCTTTTCCAAGCGATGCTATCGCCTTGTGTAATTGGCCAAACTGTTTAGCAAATTCCTGCTCGTTCGATCCAGCAATTAACCAAGTTAACCACCTTCTCCCTCGGAGCTGACGCAATCGCTTATCACGCCCGCGAATCTGCGACCCACAGACAACACTTAACCCAAAATTAATTGAGGTAGTCTGGCCCAGCACTTACTATATCCAGATCCCCAGATCCCAGGCCCCAGTTCCGAACTTAAGCCCAAACCCAAGCCCATGTGACTTGGTCTCTAATCGTCGCTTAACATAAATCGCCAGCAGTGAGCGCCACACACATGTAATTTTTTTAATTAAAACAGAGACTAAATGTAAAGCATAACACGAAAGCCTCCCATTTGCTTAGGAAAGCAACGAGGCGGAATGTTGGGCGGTATACAGAGGGAGAAATCAACTTATCGCATTACTAGGAATTGAAAGCAAGTTTGTATTGCTTTGTATTTTTAGACATTGTATTTATACCGGATACTAGGTGTTTTTAAGCCAAGGATTCTGATTTGAAATTCCTTAAAATAAGTATACTATAATTGACTATTATATCTTGTTAATATATTCATAAACTTTTAAAGAAAATTTAATTAAATGTATTACAAAAAATAAAATCATTTCAATGATAGGATAAACATAGGTAAAAGGTATAAATTTCATAGTAATGAATACTAAATAATGAAGAGTTAGAGCTACACTATATTTCCGATCGATTTTGTCAGGAGAAAGGTGCAGCAGGTTTTTTGAGCCCAGGTGCTGGTGCTGTTATAGCAATCCGATATTTTAAATGTAAAATTAATTGGCCTTAAATAATTTAGATATATATTTTTGGAATTCCAATAATATTCTTTGACGAGCTATTTTGTATATGCCCGCACCCCTAGGGTCTTTTTTACAGTGTCTGTTTGGTTTGGGAGTGCAGGCGCTATGGCGTTGGAGAGCCTCTTTCAGGTGGGGCCATAACTCAGGAGACACACCCACCGCAGAGCATGCCGGAATGCAGCACGTAGCCGGGGCAGCAACAGTAAACCGCAATTATGCCAATTAGAAACCAACAAATGCAAAAAGGCAACACGCAACAGGTTTGCCGGCAACAACACCTCAAACTCAGACTCAGACTCAGGCTCAAACACAAAGTCAAACTCAACTCGGCTGTTGACAAAACCTCAACGAAGGCGTTAAGGCGCATCAGTCACGCCCTCCTCCTGCCCCGCCATGCGAAAGGTATCCACTCCCAGGACAGATGAACGCAAAGTGCGTGAAAAATGCTAAGCGCAGATAGTTCTCGGTTGCGTGACTTCTTCCCAGGCTTGGTTCTCCGGCGAGCGCAAATGAAATTTATATTTTCTGCCAGCGGATACCAGATGTCCTTGACGAAATGGAGGATATGGGTATAGGACATGCCACGTTGTGGAAATATAACAACGACATATATAAATGTACTCCGTTTGTTCACTAATTGTTTTGGTCAAAGCTAGGAGGGCTGTCAAACCGAATTAAATTTTGTGGAAACTTTAAGGTAATGGTGTTTATTTTTCATAACTTTAAAGATTAGGTAATCCATTTAACTTAGTTATTTTATTATAAACCGGCTGTAAGTAAAAGTAAGTCAAAAATTCTCAAAGCAAAGCTCTTCACCATCCCACCAAGCAAATAGGGTATCTGGGAAATGGACCCAGTGGGATTGGTAGGGCTTCTCACCGGCGAGTCGGACGTTAACCCAGTTCCATTCGCCATGGCCATGCCACCGATTCCCCCCAGCCCAGGGGATGTGACATCGTTCCGAGTGGCGGTGGCTCCTCTAATGCAGCAGCCTTAGAAATGCCTTCAACATGGCCATCAGCTGCAGTCCGTGGTCCGAAGTCCGCAGTCGCCACTGGCAGCGCCTGTTGTCAGCCTCTATCCCCCGGACTGTCTGTGGACACTAGGTGGCTGCAATTTTAATTTGTTTCCCCGCTTTTTCTCAGCACTTTGGACACCTTCGGCCCACAATGTGGCAGTGCACCGTGCTGGGTGCCAACTCTTGAGGGGCTTCGCCTCCCGCTTCTCCCTCTCCACCAGCTTCTCCTTCTCCACCAGCTTCTCCTGCTCCCCCGTCTGGAGGAGGCAGGTTGGCTTTTGTGTGGTCAGCTGGATGTCATTCTGATCCAATCCGAGCCAATCCAACCCGTCTGGCGGCAGGCTCTCACAGGGGCTTCGGTTTCGATTTATGTTGTGGAGAATGTGCCATAAATCTAAGCGAGTGACAAACAATCCGAAGGCATTCATCGCCACCGGGCTGACACTGGCAGCTGTTTGGTTGAAATGCGTTTTTGAAATCAACGTGACGGCCCAAACTTGCTGGCCAGTGTTCAAGTAGCTTGTGGTTCAATTTGAAAAAGTGAGCATATGTATTGAGATGAAAGGAGAAGGGGACCTGTTGGCGGTAGAACTTTTAGTGGTTCATCGACTATAAAGCTAAGTAAATTAATTTATCAAGCTCAACACCCAAACATTTAATAAATCTGAATTTATTTCCTATCATTGTTGTTTATTTCTGACTTCAGATAAACTCCACATAAAACATTAAAAAGAAAAGAGAAAGCGGCTTTTGCCATCATCTCTTAAGTACATCTCTCAGGCAACTACTCGTTTGCCATTCAAGATTTATCGTTAACCAGAGTACAAGATATATTACGGGTGCGAGCAAAAACTTAAGCTACAAGTTTCACAAATTGCAATGCGGCTGGTGGAATTATATAAGCATTTAAAAACATTTAAAACAGTAAACTTATCATTTTTGTAAATTAAAAGGAGAAGCCAAAATGTAGTAACAAGATCTTGAAAATAAATAAATAAACAAATAATGTTTGCACAATAAAATATACGAATGTAATAAATAATTTTAAACCCAGAAAGTTTTACATCAATAAATGAAACGGAATGATAGGAACATACCGAATTTGGGTTTGAACGTATTTTACTTTATTTTTGGCATTTTAAAACATCAATCGCTTGGCTAACTGCCCCTAAAATCCGCATTTTAGCTCCATAGAGAAACCCCTTTAGAACGGTTAAGTGTGCCAATTTTAGAAAGGCCAAATCGCGACCCAAAATAAAGATAGGCAAACGAGGTCCGCTAATGAGTTTAGAATAGAGACCGCCGAAACCCGAATGGTATCGCATTAATTAAAACCCGTTCAAGAACTTGGACAGACCGAACCCAGAAGTGAATTCACACACTCTCGGACAGTCAGGCAAATGGCAGGCAATCCATTAGGCGAAACAAGGCGAACCACATGCAGCGGGGAGGAATATATAGTAAGTGTGCAAATCAAATGTTTATATAATAAATCGATTGATGGACTGGTCCAAGGCGGCTGCGGATTAACCAGGGGAATTAAGTCATAATCTGGTATGCGTCGAGGAGGAAGTGACTCCAGTTGATTGATGCCCGGCCATTGAGATGCCAATTCCGATCTGTTTTCCTGCCGCAGCGGCGCAGCGAGTTCGTTTCCTGAGTCTTTCGTTTGCACTCGGGTTTGTCAAGTGCCCGGCAGGCAAGGCACTAATTAAATCAGCCAGCAGCAGCGCCCATTTATTCGATTTACATTGTCGCAAATAAACAATAACAGTGCGAACAGAAGGCGAACAAGAAAAACTCGAGCGGGAAAAATGCAAATGGCGGTCGCGAAAATGCAGCCATGTGCAACAGCAGCCAAGGAAGCAAGCCCAAAACAAAGTTTCCGCAATTTTCAGGCGGCAGAAACCACAACCAGCGGCGGCAGCAAGTTTTCCAAGAAAGAAAAAACAGCCGAAAGTTACATAATGAAATGGATGCGCGAAATGTGCAATAGCCGCCAACTTCGGGCAGATGCAACCTCTGGAAAAGAGAAGCCGAAACTTGCCAAACTCTCAAGGCGGAGTCGTCGCCGTCGCCTTCGTGGCTGTCGTCGCATTCAGTTTCTTTTTTGCTTAGGTTTTTCAAGCAGTTTGTGGGGAATCGCAGACAAACAAATCAAATTGAACTCGTTTGCTTTGCGGGATATAGAGGCCTAAGCGAGATGTATTTGGCCAGAAATATATGCCGAAAAAAAGAAAAACAAAAATCAAGAAACAAGCACCGTGTGTCGTGACCAAATTTGGCTATGAATTTACACAGCAGCCCAGCCGACAAGAAAAAATTCACTTTCAAATGTATTTTCCCATTTTTATCTTCAAATATAGTATTTGTGAGTTTCTGGTTATGATTCCGAAGCTCGAACACCCTTTCCAAGAGGTACTTAAGGCCCGAACTCAGATTTGTAACGATGTCTGGGCAGTTTGTTTAACTATCTGTGCTGCTATAAAATCTAATATTAGACCCATTTGAAACGAAAATACTCACATTAAACACTAAAGGCCATTAAGATTTTCAAATTAAGTTTTAATTTCAGTAATCAAAGCTATGAGTACTAGATTAAAGGTTTCTTTGAAGAGGCTATTTTGATGGCTACTTGAGTGTAAAATATCCAGAATTTATCACATATCAGCACCATGAGTCTTATAAGTTATGTACTTTAAAAAATAATTATAGACATAATAATATTGGTGAACTTCAAGGGTATCCCAGCCAAACTTTCAAGTCACGGCTCTTTGTTTTCATTTTGCAGATTAATTTTGGTCGCTTTCGTTGGGCTGCCGCTTATGGAGATCGCGTGTGGCGATATTTTTAGTTACAAAAAGAAAACATTTAACGTTATAAATTGTTTTCCAAAAGGGTACACATCGTTATGAACCCAACTGGGAATTAGTCGCAAGTGGCTAATAGAAACGGCCTTCGTGTGTTTAGGTGTCAGTGGGGTTGCATAAGTTGTGGCTGTGACCTCAAGCTAAGTGGAGTAGACGGTGTGCAATTATGTTTCAAATTTAATATTTCGATTTAGAACAAACAAAATTAAGAGGTATGAATTTCAAGATCTGGTACTGACTGAGCCCCATTTTCTATTTTCATTCATGAAACAAACACTAAGTAATGCGAGTTTTAATAGAAACCTTACCCTGTACACGCCATCGACGAGTTTTGTAACTTCCTCGGCCTCCATTGTTGCTGGACCTTTATGCCGGGCCCTCCTGCCGATGAATGAGAAGTGGTTTCGAGTAGCCGAGTTCCCGGGCTACCGGTGGATAATGGTTAATGATGGTTCGGACGGCGGAGACCCGAAATCCCTTGCAGTCCGAATTCACTTTCAGCTGCAGCGCCCAGAGGAAACCTGGCACAGACTGCACTCGATTTTCACTTTCTAAAGTGGCACACACGGAGGAGACACCGCCGAAAAAAGCACGGAGACGGGTTGCGGGCTGCGACGGAACCGGAGTGACAGAAGACGTTGAACCGAACCGAAAGACTCGAATTTGGAGTAAACTTGTAACTTTGACTTTCGTTGCAGAATCTTGGAAATCTCGTTTCTGTCGTCGTGACTTTCTTTTTGGCGGGCAGACGAGACACCGACCGCACCACGTAACGCGAGCCAGGTAAATGAAATGCCAGCCCAGAGATTTGGGATTGGATTTGGGTTTATTTGTTTCTGTATTCAGCTTTCTGGCAGCCGACTTCTCAACTGGTTTTCGGGGTCTTCGGGTCTCGTTCGTTGTTTGCCCAGCGACTTATCAGCAACTTGTAGCTTCGGCACGTGATAGAGCTATATCTGTAAATAGAGAACAAGAGGAGCTATAAGTGACAATGTATTTGTATCTCTAGGATAAACAATAAACAATAGCAGGAACAAGAAGAAACAATCAGAGAAGCATTGCTAGGCAACCATTCATATTTAATCGATATTTGTTTGGGGTTTTTCTCACTCAAAAAGGATTCATAATTCCAGGAGCTTAAGCAATTGATATTTAAAGTACGTTAGCATGTCTAAAAAGGCTCCATTATTATACCATAATTTAGTTTTAAATGAGTAATATTAAAAATTTCGTTGTAACTAGTTAAACCAGTGCAAAATAAGTTGTAAAAATGAGCAAACTCGACGATCTGCTATCCAAAAAGAAGACGGTGGTGCCCGTCCTGGACCTCAGTCGGAGCAACATCCAGACCATCGAAGAGTTCAAGCGGCTGTTTGAGAAGGTGCCCGACTACAAGATGCGCCCAGTCAAGGTGCGCGCCGAGGAAATCAAGATCCGGGAGAAGGACTACGCCTTCAAGATGCCCAAGAAGGAAATGCGCAAGCTCATGAGGACCAACGGCGAGCGGGAGGCGCTCTACACCTACGCGGATCCCGTGCCCGGCGAGATGAAGGACGTGGTGCTCATGGAGCTGTGCGCTGTGCCCATCGACTGGAAAATGCTGACCACATTGCGGCCCAAGAACAAGCAGGAGGAGGAGTACTTCAGCCGGATGGTCGAGATGGGGAAGCTGGAGCTCAAGACAGAGGCACGGGATCGAAGGGAGTTTGCCCTGAACAACTGCGTCAGGAAGATCAAGAACAAGTCGGGCATTGTGGAGACCCGTCTGATGACCTGCGAGTCCTGTGGCGAGGAAATGTGCTGCGGTAACAATTCCATTTTTTTGTAATTTCTTTATCTTATCCCGTAAATTTTATTATCTTTTCAGGCAAGACCTGTGGGGACTTTAACTACGATCTATACATTCGAGTGGAGGCCAGGGTGGTGAAGCCCAAGCCTGCTCCATTGTCCTCCAACAAGACCAAATTAAATGGCCGGAAGAAGTCGTCGGTGGGCGGAACCAAGATCAAGGTCAAGAAATCCTCCAACAAAACTAGTTAAATTCAGCAAGATTTATGTAAAATCTTAGTATTTTATCCTTCAACAAATTACCCCGTTTCACAGTTTCGCTTTGCTACTAAACAAATTATTAATTAGATTTCAAAGACTGCATAAAGCTTCTATTTGGGTACACATTTGAAGTCATGTTTAAAATTTAATTATGATGATAATATAAAAATTCCATACCATTTATATATGTACAAAAGTGCTAATTAACAAAAAGTCGAAGCTCTAATTAATAGCAAGCCCTAAAATGTAGTAAAATAAATTCCCAATATACAACACATAAAACGGGAACATTTCATTATGTTTACCACGTTAAATATTTGAGAAACTCATAATAAACAAAAATAATGACGGAAACTTATATTTCTACTTGAAATATTTCCTGAAGTAAAAACGCTTTGCAGCGCCCTAATAAACATTTGTATTTAAGTATATGCGTTTCTTTTTCTTAAGTTTTTGTTCATTCTAACAAATTCCACTTAACAGCAAAGCTGTTACCAAACAGCTCACAAAATGTTGTAAACTGCAGAAATAATGATCACAACTCAAATGCAAAATAGTAGAAATTTTCAACGATTTTTTCCCCATTCAACAAGCGACACTCGAGTGTTTTTACAGGTCAGCGGCACTGGCAGCATTATGCTCAAAATGAAATGGCTAAAATATTTAAATTGCCACAGAGAGCAACACGGCCGCATAGCCATTAAGGCAAAGTCAACAAGGTAACAGGGGTTCTGCGCTCGGTGGTCTGGAGGGTCTTGAAATCGAATCGACACAACACTGTCCGAAAAAAGGGGACTCAAGTTAGAGACATTTTCTTCTTGACTTGAAAGTTTGGTTTTTTCATTGTAAAAAATTTAAAACTTATTTGAAACTAATTTAAATAATGATTAGTTATCCAACGTTGGTGTACGATGGTCTTCTATGGTAAATGTTTATAAATAGTTAGTTTCGGTTTAGTTTTGGATCCATATCAAACATATTCAAACACACTATAAAACATATTATCAAAGAACTTCCATTTAAAATTTAAGAAATTATAATATATAAAATAATTATTATAGATTTAGAGTAGATAATCATAAACATTTATATATAAACCCATTTTGTTCAGCATATTCAAAATTTAAAAAATATGACATACATATTCAAACACGCTGTTTGACATATTTACAAATTTTCGTCTTAAATTTAAAAAATAATAATATTAATAGATTAAAAGGATCCAAACATAAACATTTTCAATATATAAACATATATTTTTTAGCATATTTCACATTTTTGAAATATAAGGAACATAATCAAACACATTTTTCAACATATTATAAAATTCTCATTTAAAATTTTATATTAATCGATTTATAAGAATATTGTATTAAACCAAGTGTAGTAAAATAATTCAAGCTTTTTTTCCAGTGCCACGTATGGGACAGAAGGACGCCGGAGGCAATGTCGATGCGTTGGCGACATCGCTCCAGTGGCAACCAGCCACTTACTGCCCACGATCAGCTCGGCTCCGGCTCCAGCTCCGGCTTGTGCAACAATTTGTGCAAGTCTCCGCTCTCGGCGAGAATTCAATGGCCGCGTATCGAAGCCTGTCTTCGACTCAGATTCTCCAGCTCGCGGTCTCCGGCGCTGCACAGCTTTTGATTACTAATGAGTCGAGTTCGCTTTTGAGCGCTGTCAGCCGCGGTCTCAGCTCTGATTTATGCGGTTTATTTATGGAAATATCTATTCGAGTAGAAATTGAAAATTTACTTTGAATATCAAATTTATAGCCGCGGGGCCAGCCGGGGGCCGAGGCGAAGCTTTGGTCGGAATCTTAATTTGATTTCGGTTTTCTTACAGCTTTACAGGCTTGCAATTACCAGAAGAATGTGCAAGAGTATGCGGAGCTTGATTAGAAATTTAGAAGCTTAACAACAGGATTTTTCAAAACAATGAAGTCTTACCATACAGGAACAGTAAGAATAAAAGTTAATGTACCATTTGTTTCTTTGGCTGAGAGCCCCTTTAGATGACATGTCACTTGGGTCTTGAAAACATAATTATTATAATTTCGCTCTATGTTTTTCATCCTCCAAGTAAAGTGCAGATTGCTCTGCCCTCGTGGCTGCCATTCATAGCGGCCCTCGTCAGACCAGTCTGTTGACTTTTACCAACTTAATTGTGGAATCGAGTGTGACACACACCATTCAATCCCAATTCTGTCATTGTGAGCCTCAGCATCAATATGTCAGCACTTCGCCCCGGGCGACTTTCGTATCTCGCGGGGTCTTTCACCCGGCCAAGTCGATTACGTAGGCACACACGCGTCTTCCGAGGAAGTTTCCATTTCCATTTCCATCATAATGAAATGAAAACGAAAACATGCCTCAGATGAAACGAGATGAAGCGCATTCAAATCTTACGAAATGCCTGATGTCGCATCTCGATATTTATGCAGATGCAAGATAAACACATTCCAGATAAGCCGCCGAAGTGAGAGTGGCGCGAAGAAAGTTGGGCCTTTTAGATGAATTAAAGCGCGCTTTTGTGGGGGTCTTCGTCTACGTGACGTCTGGCCTGGGCCGAGGCCACGCCCCCAGCTTCGGCTAGAATTTAAAGCTGCCCCGCCCACCAAAGACTTAGGCAACGAACCTTGCAGCTGCATTCTCTTCAGGCGGCCACTGCAAGGTTAGCTCTCGCCGCTCGTCTCTGCGGTCAGCACTGGAACCCGATATCGCCCGAGTGGACGACGGCTTAATTATGCATCTGCCATGGAAATGTATGCAAAAACAGCGCTTGTCTATTAAGAACAAGGCCAGCATCGCCAGTCAGCCAATGCTATGCCGAGAAAATCGAGTATTGCATTGCTCAGCTCGCACTAAGCGGTATGATTATTGGCTTTTAATTGCTACCTTAGCTTTTGGTTATTTTTAGAGCCCCAAAGAATTTAAAGGTGCAGTCATAAGAAATTCTATTGAAAAAAAAATAAGCAAAGAATGTGGAAAATTTGTAAGAAAGGTCATTACAGAATGTTTATAGAGAATAAGATTTAAAGTATGAAAGTTTTTTGAGGAGTAAAACTTTTAATAAATACATTTCTAGTTTTTAGATACATTTATAAATATTTAAAGATTTCTGAAGTTTAAGGCTGCTTTCAGAAAATATTAAACTCTAAAACCTCTCAAAACTACAAATAAATTAAAGATTCGTTTAACCCTGTTATATCAATCTCTTATTTGAGAATCAAATCATTGTCTAAACTCTGCTTAAATAACTCATTTTGTTTTAGAGGTGTATAGACATCACAGAAACTTAAAACTTGTTTACATAAAACAACCAATGGAGGAAACCCCTAAAAACCCCCAATAAAAATATAAAGTATGGGTATTTCCCGGATACCTTTGTATCTTTCGGTGATGGAAAAACTCCTGATGGGCGGTTAATCCCCCCAGCGAAGCAGAGTGCCTGCATCCTCCCTATCTGGAAAAACTTTCGCCGAATCGAAGAGCTGATGAGCAGCCAACGACCATTCTCCTGACAGTCAAAATACATGCGAATAATCGGGTAAACAACTCTAAGCAGCCTGTCCAACATCAGTTAAGTCGGCGGAAAAAAGCGGCAGATGAGTCTGAGTCGCCGTCGTCTTCGTCGGAGTTACTATTATCAAATGCTCGTCATTAACATTTGCTGCCTGCTGCGGCTGCAATCTCGACGTGACGATCAAATTGCAGCACATGTGAATACACGTGTGTCGGGCCGGGGATCGGAACACTGAAAAGGGGGCGTGAATGCCAGCGAAGATGTTGTGAAAATGAAATTAAACTAAAGGCCGAAGACAATGCGCCGGGGAGGAGGAGGAGGCGGAGGAGCAGCGGCAGAAGACACATGCTCGCATGTATCTGTGTATCTGTGCGCTAAATTGCCGCCAGATACATTTGCAAATGAGTCTTAGGCACAGCACAGCACAGCACACAATAACATTGTTGAGCCATTCCATACCGAACCCCGCCTGCCCGGCCAGCTGCTGCCATGCAAATCCGGAGGCGAGGAGGCCGCCCGTCTCGTTCACTCAAATTGGCAGTGAAAGTAAAAGTTTAAGTTATTTTCCTCTCCGGGCTGTCGAACCAAAGCCGCTGAAACGTACCGAGACCGATCTCCGAAGCCAAGCGATCCGAGCTGACGACTGGCCGACATCTCGCCTGACACTTGCCATAAAGAGATGTGGTCCATGGTATACGGTGTACTGGTAAGGGTACATGCCCTGAACCGAGGCAGCGTCGGGCAGGCCCCTGCTGGCCCTGGCTCACCCAAAAACCATTTGCAATTAACTTTTAACCAGTAAATATCTACACATATTTAGGTAACGAAGAAAGAAAGAAAATTACTATTTTTTGGGGTGATTAAAGGTGAGTTTTCACTCAATATAATAATGGAACCGGCAATAACCATTAACTTCTTTGAATAATTGTACAATTTGTTTTATTTTAATGTTATTTCTGGAAAGCACAGACTTAAAATTCAAATAATGAAAATAATAATAGGTGCAATGTGTGTTCATAATAGCTCTCCCCCTTCTCCTCGTCATTTGGAAGTCACTTTGACTTATCCTCATTCCCACTTTGCTGTTCCATTAACCCACTGAACCACCCGACACTCCCCCTCTCAAGAATCCCCCGGCTGGAGGCTGATCGCCGGACACACCCAACATGGCTGGCACACACACTCCAGCACACACATCTCTCTGGTGTATAAACACAGTCGTGACTTCGTTTAGAAGTACTGCTCACGTACTGGCATCTCCTGTTCGCTGCCATTGCTGGCGGGAAAAGAAGCTCTCCCCGTCATAAATTAGGTGCAGATGGAATCTCAAAGTGCCGACTCTAGTTGGCCTGGCTTTTTCTCTGGGAGCGTTAATGGCAATGCCTATATCTCTGAACAGGAACTGGCCGTGAAGCCCACACCCACAACGACATTATTTAATAGAGAAATTAAACGGATTTTCTGAGAATGATTGAAACTAAAGAAAACGAAACATATGCTTGGATCTATTACATAAAAATATCACAAAATCTTTGTCAATTGAATTTGTTAAATATATCACATATTGTTAACATACAAATTTTAAGTTTTAAAGAACAATTTTCGTTAAGTGTTTTAATTATATTTAATTATGATCTTATCTTAACTTATGATCTGTTTTGCCAACTCTAGGTCAAGTCAGCTTTATTTCATATGCATAAATGGAGACTCTTTGTTAGAAGACAATTACAACAGATTGTTTCTACAGTCTGTGTCTGTATCTCCACAAAAGCACATCAAGAAATTTAAAGATTTTTTGATCTTGAAGTTATTTTGGTACTGCTTAAGAATGCCAGTTTCAAACCAAATGTTTGCTATAGAAAGACACATTCTAGTCATCGCTATTAAAATCCTCTTGAAATACCTTTTCGCTCAAACTTCCCTAAAGAAGAGAGCGCTTTCATGGCAAGTCCAAACTGATTAAAAGCGGAACTAAAGCCGGACCAATACTTGCACGTGTCTGGCTGTTGATTGATTCAGTGGCACTTGTCATGGGATATCGCGGGGTTTCGCTACAGCTTCCTCAGCGGATCGGCAGCCAAAGCCGAAAACCCATTTGTCCGCCCACCGACCAATCATCGAAATAGAGACACTCGCAAAGACACACAGGTACTCGAACATGCCGGGGCACCGGAGTGAAACAAATCGCCGAACGACTGACGCCTGCGTCACCTGCAAGGAATGCGACCTTGAGCTGTCGCCGGCTATATGGGGCCGTTGTTCAGATGTCGTGACTGCCCGAGCCCCAGCCCAGACCACGACCAGATCGGCCCAGGCCGGCTCACAGAGATGGAAGATCGAAGTTGGAGCGGACTGGGGGGATCAGAACCCACTTGAGACGCAGAAAATAGCCCAAGTATCGCGTACAATAAAACACGTTTGACGAACGATTTGATGGCAAAGATGAAGATTGAATATCTGTCAGATACTCGTACGTACGTACATACTATAGATGGCAACCGCAGCCAAAGCCTCTGAGAAGACGGCGCTCACTTTTGTTTTCAGCACTGCAGCCGCACTAACCGCAAAGACCCAGCGACCGGGCAAATGCCATAACGAGCCGAAATAACAAAGATCAAACTCCAACTGAACGGAGAACGGAGAACGGAGAACGAAGCCGCGGCAGTTGCGACAATCATATCTCAGCCAAGGAATTGTTTCTGGCAGTGCCATTCGTTGGCCAGGTTTATGTATTCCATTAGAAGCTCTCAGAGTTAGTGGCCATTGCCGAAGCTACTCCACCCCGAGCCAAGCCCCGGACATTTGTCAAGCCGAAAACGATTCGCTCATTACTTGAATAAACACCAGAGCAAATGGCTGCATTTTGGGGGAATCATTCTCTGGCATATTATAATCCCAGGTAATCGCGACACAATATTTACGTAGGCAGCCAAAACATTCCATAATGAGATCCAAGCGAGACGCAAATGGTTATTTATATTTTTGTATAGCGACCTTATTATTGATTCACATATTGTCCGCCCAAAAAAATTCAAGTGATGAATTAACCTGGCTAAGCAAATAAATTCTAATCACCGGATTCAAGGCTGCAATCAGTAAATAAAATATATTGCACGACCATATTATTGATGTAATTCCCAGGTGGTATTTAAGATTGGCTACGCCCTTCACCAGAGACTTTCCCACTACGCATGCTCGATGATTCTTCTGTGAAATCTGCCCTGATCGTTATACGGCGGCACAGTTATAAGCCCCAAAACCATGAAATCGTGTTAGAATCCAAGTCAATGAACCTCGGTGACCGCTTGGCGTTTATTTATGCAGTCGGAGGCCCAATTAGTGGCGAGAATGTCTAAGAAACCGAGCCGAAGCTGAACCGAAACTGCTGAATTATTCGAGACAAATGCCCAACTGATTAAAACAAATATTTTATGTCGCAATTCGAAATATCTGTGCAATTTGCCGGCGCATTCTCAATGGTTTGACACAGTTTTGATTGGGAAAACCTGTTTTCAATTTGTGCTAGAATGTTTCACTATATTCGCGGGCTTGTCGTGGGACTATAATTTGTTTTTGTTCGGCCTGGCATTCCCAACCAGTTACAGAATCTATAATTTTTGCTAATCTTACACTATGCAAATCGAACTTTGCATTTGGTATTCACTGAATTTCTCCCTTCCTTTGCGACTGCCAATCTGTCAATTTCATTATCTGAAAACCTACCACTGAATAGATTTTGAAGGGGATTTTGATTTCTATTCAGCGTATTCATCATAAGACAGAGTTCAATGGTTGAAAACAGAGTTCAGGCAATTTGCATAACTAATTTGGTAAGCGGGAAAGAAGGCGAATCTCTGTTTGATTCTGAATGTTGCATAAAAAGACCTCTCAAATATTATGAAGTTTGCATTCCGTAAGAATTAATAGAGATTACCTGGCAGCCGCTCAGAAAAATGTGGGTCTGTGTTACAGATGGAAAAGGCCATTAAATCAAACTCATATATTCAAGAGACTAACCCCAATTATGGCCGAGAGCAGCTGGCTGTTAAACCTTTCTGGCTTGAATTACTCGTAAAACAAAAGACTCTGGCAGCAAACTCGAGGCGTAATTACGGCTACGTGCTGAGCGTTATTAAACATTTCGTTGATCCGCGGGCAGAACAACAAACCTGAAACAGAAGTAAACAAAACGCTGTGCACAAATGGCGCTTTCAAGTTCGGGGATCGGCCGGCACTCGTAAAAATCACTCAATAAACCGACGGAAATGACTTGCTCTCCAGTACGGGTTTCTTGGACCAACAGAAATTTCATAATTAGCCGCAGTGAAACCCCGCGACGTGGGCCAAGCCGAGCACATTATCCCAAGAAGTTGGCCCGGAGAAGCGGAGATGTTCGTGCATTTAATTAGCCATTTTCACACATTTCACTTTCAACAAGCTGCCAAATTGTGAAAAGGAAAGATGCTGGACGAAGCCGCGCCAATGAAACGCAAAAAAGCCATTAGCCGGTCAAGTGCACAAAGCGTAGGTTGGTTGACAAGACCGTTGGCCGGTGTCGTATCTTTGTATCTGAGCATACATACATCTCTAAATGTATCTGTGCATCTACGTATCTTCGCAGCCAGCTGGTGATCTGTCGCTTCCTCCGTTTGGTCTGCCCACAGCGTCGGTGAATTGCTTTCAAGTGGCCAATTTCTATTTTTCCCTCCGCTTTTTCGTACGGCTCTTTTCGTTAATTGAAATTTCCCATCGCATTGAACTTGAAGGCTCTCGCCAGACATCGGCATAAATCTCAATCCCCATTGCATTGGCCGAAAATTTCAGTTTCCATTAGGCAAATAGTCGCATTGATTGGCAGTCGACGACTTGGCCAATTTCTGGCTTTCCTTTTTCGCCTTTTTCTGGTTGGCCGTCCGAACTTTGATTTCTACCTGCGTAATTAGCATTTTTGAATAAGTCTGCCTGTCTGTGGCGGCCGATGATTTGCATTTGATTCCCTGCCCACATACTTGAGGTTCGCGATTAAAAATAGAAATTGCGCAGAGATACCTGTTGTATATAGTACATGGGCTCATGAGGGCTCAGCTCATCCGCTTCGAAAAAAATACAGGGAGTGGGAGTGCTGTACAAACCTGTAAGAGAACAGAAAATAAATCTGTTATTAATGATCAAGAATTTTGCAAGAAAAAAGTACAAAACCCCAACTTCTTCGAGTTAATTTAGCAGCATAAATGAATGCGGCTGCCTAAAATAGTCATTTCTACTTTCTTAAACCGATAAGATTAAATATTTCAAGTGTCTCATGATTTTATTTTCCCATGAGGCTTTTGTGAAAGTTCCCCCGTCTAATGGCTACTGTTAACTCACTGATTAAACCTCCTTGAAAGCATAAACCATTCTCAAAACAAAAGTTTTTATATTTGCAAACGCATAAACCCAAATAGAAGAGTACAAGGCCCCACTTTTACTTTAAGATGATGGCCCAAACGATGTGATTTATTTGGCCAGAGATTCGCGGCGAATGCTGGTAGTATGCAAAACGAAAACTTGGCAACGAACGGAGCCTCTCGTGGTCCAAACTTCAGCTGCAATTGCAGCTTAGCGACGCAAATTGAGCGTAATAAGCATTAGCAGCTTCACGGCGCTATCCATGCGGCCAATACATGTAGACTCTCCTATTAGCCACTTAATAAAACCGAAAGGCAATTAAGTCAGACTGACTGATGCATGGTATTGATGTAAAAACGGGGAAAAATTAAATAAGTGCCACACTAATCAGATAATAAACGCGCAGTGGAGCAACTATTTACCTAATGACTGGCCACAATAGCACCAGCTATTTTTACAAATTGTGCAATTTTAATTGATATTGTTTTGAGTTGGATTTGTTAGCCGGAAATGTTAGATTTGGGTCTAAATGAAACAGCCGAAAAAATCATTAAACTCAAAACAACAATTAAAAAATCTTCAGTAAGCAGATCTATTGTTATTCCCTTGCACTATATTTATCCCTGACTTGTCTAATCTGCTTAAGATAACGAATTTTCAAGTCTTTCATTGGGAGAATGGAATTTTATAAAATAAAAATTAAGTTGATGGATCCAAGTAAAGAAAGAGGAGAATATCTATTTAAACAAGGATATCACCTTAACAAAAAAAATTGAAGAATGTTTCACCCATATAATATCAAAATATTATTTATGGTTACATTATTTGTATATTTATTCTTAAATAGTATTTGTGTGAAAATAGTATTTTCAAATTGATTTTTTCAGAAGCAATCACTTTTAATTATACATAGATGTAGACTTAACAAGCTCTTTTACCTTAAAGATAAAATAAATTCAAAAGTATTTCTTTCAAGGAATGAGATAAATTCAATTTATATTCCTTTTCTGTATAAAATGTTTCCAATGTTTTTGTGATGTTTCTCTAAGAAAGGCTTCCATCCAAAGTTGGCATGCTTAACCATCATTGCTATTGGCTATTGAATACATCTAACTTGATTTCATTTCACCGGTTTTGACTCTCCTCGTTCGCCCGCCTTGCTGTGCGCTGCCTTGGTCATTAAGAAATTGTTACAAATTACCTGTGGCGTGTGTGCAAAAGCTGGCTGCCGTTTGCAACATTTGCCGTAATGCGATTTGCATTGAAAATTGGCACAAAAGTCGATTTGCTGGGCTCGGCAAGGCAAGGCTGGACAGGCACAGCCGCAGAAACAGAAACTGAAACAGAAACTGGAACTGAAACTGAAATTGTAACTGAAGTGAACTGTACCGCCGCCGAAATGAACTGAGCTCCGGCTAATTCGCGGGCTCATTCACCTGCATATCGGGCGGAATGTTTGCGTTTTGCTGCCTGGCCCAAATAAACGGCTGTGTTGCCAGCAAAGCCTTTTAGGTGTGAACTTTTTTACTTACCCGCTCGATTTGAGTTCGGTTTGAGGTCATTGGATCAAGCCAAAACTTGTTCCACTTGCCGATCAGATACTATTGAATTTGGAACGAGATGCGTGTTATTATCTCGCGTGTTGGATAAGAGTAAAATAGCATACAATATTCGGTCGAGGAAACGAACGAAAATGGCATTTCCATAACCAAATGCTGGCCAACAGGGCGTATTCGCAATGTCCAATTGTCCCAGACGCTTTGGCATTTTTTAATGAACGTCCCGAACCGTTCGCGCATTGAATTGATTTTCTATGAAATAAATCGCAGCAAAGGAAATCCAGGGAAATACCGAGACACGCCCACGAGCTGATTGGCGAAACAGTCGGGCAATTATGTTTATTGGCTGCTGGCGATTATTGCCGCATTCTTTGCTCTCCACAGCGAATATCGCAAATGCTTTCGATTTCACAATCGAAACGGAAAAACTTGTTCAGCTGACGCCAAGAGTTACCCGAAATGGGGTAGTAAATAAATGTATAAAATTAAAATAATATTAAAGAGATCAGAAATGCAATCAGGGAGACTTCACCACGAGTTGAACTGGCACTTTGATTCCATTAAGATTGTAGAAGCTAAGAAAGTTTCAATTGCTTCCGAAGACATTTTGTGAATTTTAGTAAAGATTTTCATACAATGCATTTATTAGTTAAATTATTTAAATTCCAATAAATCCCTTGGTAGAAGACCACGTATAAGGATCTCCACGCTCAAAGATGCAGATTCTTGGGAGTTTTCACTCAGATCTCTAATTTGACCAAGTTTCACTCTAAATATCGAATCCCATGTAAGCTATTCACACAGAAAAATTAAAATAGAATCAAGTTCATACAAAAACTCAACCAATAAACAAGTCTTATTACTTAGATCATCGTTAAGTATTGGTCCTTCGAGCCGGATGGTCATCGTAACCGTAATTTCTAGTGCCTGATATTCCACCTGGCCAAGGAAAAATCTCAACTTTAGTGTTCGGACTCCCTAGCCCGATTCCCTAGCTTGAATTTCCACATCCAATTGCAGCCAAAACCAAAACAACTTTCAATGCAAATGCAGCACCAGAGGCATGCTACGAGCAGCGACATATCGCTTGACTTACCTGACTGACTGATGGAAAAATGCGGTTAATGTGGTTAATGCCAAGTGCCGTTGCAGCCTTAAGGTTCAGCTCATGCACTTGTACAATTTCCTAATTAAGTCAAATGCGCATTGACATGTTTAGTTATTGTTTTTATGGTCTTGCCAGCTCCCAGGTGGAAGACCCATGTACATATTTTCAACCTGCAGCCTTGTTATAAAGGCATACTTGAAGATCTAACCGAGAGCAAGTGAAAGGATCGACCTTGAAGGGTAAACGACTGGAAATAAAGTGTCTAAGCCAAGTTGTTGGGCACGGAAAAGAACAAGAGTCTTGGCATTCAAGCGAGAACTAAGTTTTTGTTATAGAGTTCATACAAAAACACAAACCGAGTTCGCTTTCCTCACTTTCTTTACTGGCAATTCTCCTGGCTTTGAGTGACCAACTGATTAGTTGACAGCAAGTGCCAAAACATCGAAATTAAACAGCTAATTTTATTGTAGCCCAATGGAAAGCCCTCAGTTTTTAGCCAGTTTTTCTTTGTTCAACTTTCCCTGAACTGAAACCGCATTAGCAATTAGTTATTCCGCAGATTGGTGAACAAAGAGACACTTATTTTCTGGTTTTAACATTACTTGGAGTACTTTCAATGGAAAATCATGTTATTTCTAAATAAGTTAAACTATAACTCATATAAATAACAGTAATTTAGAAATAAGGAAAATATATCTATTTTAAGAAAACTTGAGGGCCAGTCAACTTAAGATCTTATATATAAAAATCGAGACAATCACCCATCGATAGTTCTTGTCAGAGATAAAGGCATAAAGTCCGTCTCCTGAGGAACCTTATCGATCAGCCTTTAATTTCTTCCCTAAATTCCTGAAATCATTACGATGATAGGTGTTTTATTGTCTCTAAATAAAAAGAGAGACATAATATTTGATCTGAAAAGTAACATCTAATTTATATAAGTATTTTTGAGTTTTTCAATTCAGCACTTTTTGGAAATTGTAAATCGAATACAAAACGCAATAATAACGTTGCATAAAAGCAATTTGGTTTCTTACACTTCCCCAGTGCGCTTTGGTCCAGAAGGAAGTGATCGCTTAATAGATTTTACTTTTTGACAGCTTATGCAAAATGAAAATTAATTTGCGATTCTCGGGCGGCGACACGCCGAGTGCGAGTGGCACTGAATGCTTCAAGTGGTGTTGTTCGAGGAAAATGCTCGCCACTTCAAAGAAAACGGACTCCCTGGCCCCCGGCCATTACAACTACCTCCGAGTCCCAGTCCAAGTCAAGTCTGGCCAGCAGTTTGTTTTGGTCCGAGCTGCGAGCTGCGAGCCTGGCCAGAGTTGATGGACTCGTTTGGAGCGCCCACAGCAGCTGCCGTTGCTGCTGCTGCTGCTGCTGCTGCTGCTGCGGCACTAAAAGTGAATGGCGAGGGGGGCAAATCGACGCTTTAACAATTTGGTTAAAGTTTAATAAACTTTATGAAATGTTGTCTTGAGTGGGAAATGCAGTCGTGGCCGCGTGGAGTCGTCGACTCCAATGACAATGACGCGGAGGGCAGGACGGTGGGAAGGGGGGCCGAGACGCCTGGCTCCGGCTGTCAAGTGAGTTTTTCGGGCGATAATGTGCATGACAAAAAAAAATAGTAAACAAAAACAAGAAACAAAAAAAAAAAAAAATAGGAAATCCTAGGAAAGCCATGGGACATCAGGAAACAGCCTGGCCATGTTAGAAAGTGGCCATTATTTGGGTGTTCATTGAAACTTTTTCCACCAAGTCTCAAATTCACATTTTCGACATTTCGCATCTATCTTAATTTTATGCGCTTGTGTTTCTTTGGCTTCTGGAGATGTTACGCAAGCGGAAAATGTGCATTTCGTTTCCCTTTTCGGGTGACATTTATATTGATTTTTTTGTTATGCTGATGCAATTGATGGTTTATGCAGGGGAATGTTGCAGCCTTCTTCCAATATGGCAAAAATCATGTGTTATTATATATTAAAGCCCTAGTGCTGGAAGGTTTAAAGAAGGTCGATAGAAGGAACCATTTAACGCAATCTTAAAATTACTTGTACATTTTGCTGAAATATTTTAAACGCCGAATCCAATCGTTAAGCAAAATCTATTAGCATAGCTTCCTATTACTGAATTACCATTACAAAATGGTTTAAAAACTGCTAGGTAACAAAAGATCCAAAATTAATGATCCATCAGTAACGATGAACCATATACAAAAGTCTAATTGAAAACTCTTACTGATCCGTTGACCGCTATTATTAATGAACAGGGTTTTCAACTGGTTCTTCGGATAGGAAAAGTTACATTTCTTGGCTGGAAATATGAAAAGCAATCTCACTGGCATTTTCCTTAATTGCTAACTAACTCTCAGGCTAACTGAATATTATCATCAATAATTTTTATATAGATTGTCAAATCGAATCGTGAGAGCAGCAGCCACTCCCGGAGAAGATGGAGAAAGTGAGCCACGCCGAGGGTTATCATTATGTACTCATATGCAAAGGCTGCTGGCGATCCGGCCAGTGGAGTGCCAAAGCCACAGCCAGAATCCAGTAATTACAGCTCGCTGATGTATTGTGGATGCCTGGCATCCGATAGATACTCGTGCGAATTTGATTAATAGCGGCGAAGGAGAGCAAAGAAATTAGAACGCCATCGGAATCCGACTGGATCTTGTGGGGAGTGTGTCCAGGTAATTGCCGGTTGCACTGGGGAGAAACTCCGGCCTTGTAATGAACTGATAAGCGCGTAATTAACATGGCCAGTGTGGATATTGGTGGCCAGGGACGACGCGCCGCTTCTATGGAATGGCATCCACCGGGCCAGCTGGGAAACTCCCATGTGCACAGCTGAGGTATGTGCCCCCGTCGCTCCGACACCAAAGTATTTTTAAGGCGTGTTGGTTGCCGTTTTCAATAGATTTTTGTCTTTAATGACTTTTTGGCTCGGCTCCGACTCTCGGAGCCATAGGAGCCATTGGAGCCGTTGGAGTCCGGCTTAATGGCTTCGATCGCTTGGCTTTTGTTCTGCACAGAATTGACTGTGTGGCTTTCGCAAGTAAGTTTGGGTTTGGTTTCTCTCTTTTTAGTTTTTTGTTTGCTGGAGTAGGTTCGCCATGCTATCTTCAGGTGGCGGCATCGCTTTTGAGGGCAGTACCGCTAGCCGGGCCGCATAATGAGCCCGGCGATCTGTCCGGCAGATCGAACACCTGTCCGTGAGGGCAATCGGGTTCGGATTTGGATTTGGGTAAGAGTTAGGTCTCGGTTCCGGCGGTTCTTAAGGGGTAAATGGGTCGAACATGCTGGGCACAGAATCTTGACATCGATCGGCGATTCGCCAAAGCTTAAGAGGTTATTAATTTGCCAAAAGCAGCTAATGATGATGCTGTCAGATCGGAAGAAATCTATACATCAATTGGAGAGAACCATTCATATTTAGAAATATTTTAAATATATTTCTATATATATAAATACATAATTCTTTTTTATATATAAATAAGCAATAATGTTGGGAATTCAATAATAGAAAAAATTACCACTGGCTAAATCGAATTTGTAAATTATTAATACAGCTTAGACAAACTTTTGAGATTTTAGCTGGTGAATTCATTGAATTAATTTTATTTTTTTAACTCCATAAACCTGTAAAATTTTAACTTGTTTAAAAAAATTATATCGTAAAAAAAGAAATATTTTTTGATAAGCATTAATATTTCTTTTGTTTCAAGGTACAAAATACATAAACACAATACTTTAATTTCGTTATAGTATCAATACTCCTGCCTAAATATACTTTAGTTTTTCTGTAATTAATTTTTACCCAGCATTTTAATTTAAAACTAACTTCTAATTTCTTTGCTGATTGGATAGTAGATGTTTTCCTTTGAATAAATGTACTAACAAAATGCTCCAGGCTTTCTAAAAACTTAAAATTACACCTTAAAATCAAAAAGAACACTCTCATTTTAAATCATTTACAACGTAACCAACCAGATTCAATTTCATTCATTAAAGCAAATTCCTAAATGAGCGACGGAAATAGCCATACAAGTCGAATCCACTTGCTAATAATTTTGTTTTCGCTCGAGTCGGCTAAAACGCTTTAAACCTATTGAACAAACTGGGCTTCGAAGTTGGAACAATGCAAAACAAAGGCAGAAATACCGGAGAACTCATTAAATAAAATGGGAACAGGCGACGGAGAGCGAGGGTCCCGCAGAAGAAACAAAATAAAAACAATCAACAGACGCAACAGCTACACAGCACAATAAACCACAAGAAGTTGGTGCAAAACTAAAGACCAACACAAACACCAATAACCACAACAACAACGGCACAAAATACCCAAAGATGAAGAGTTCAATGCTCGCAAATCGGATTAGGCAAAGAAATTAAGTAATACTTGTACTTGTGGAAGTCCCTTCCCCTGGAAGTGGGGGCCCAGAAAGTGCGCAAATAGAAAGGCTCAGCGGAAGTAATATGCCCCGGTTTTCCCTTACTCCAAATTATGCATCTTTCGGTCGCAGCGATTCTCTGCTCACCTTCGATCCGTCGCTGTAGTATGCGGGCCAAAAATCCAAATGCGTAAATCCAAAAGTTGGGAGACTCAGATCAAGTTTTTAATTTCTCACAACTACGATTATGTTTTTGCCAAAAACCCGAACAGTTAGCACTTTGAATGTCGGATTGTGGGTAAGGAGAACGCGCAGGCGTTACGAGCTAAAATTGCACCAGACCGGGTATCAGAATCTCGCGGAGTCGTCGGTAACAGCGGGTCCAACCGAACGCAGCGAAGCTCAAAACTCAACTAACCCCGAGTGGCATGACGTACGCGCCACGCCGCCTCTGGTTCCTCGCTCAAAGCTCGGCCAGCTGCCAGCTTTAAGCAGCTTTTGGCTTTCATTGGCCACTCGGTTTCAGCCAAGAAGTAGGCCATTGGCTCAGCGCACAAACTCTGACAAGATCTTGTTAGAGTTCCCAATGAAAGCTAGTGAATCTAACAAACATAACAAAACATACCAATTGTTTTATTCAAGCACAGTTTAATAATTTACATAAAGTAAAATAAAAACAAGAAAGAAAGCTAAATTCGGCACCCCGAAGTTTGTATACCCTTGCAGCTTACAATTGGATCATTATGAATTAATAAAATTTGATCAAATGAAAAGTAAAACTAACAGGAATTGTATACAACATTTATACATTTAAAAATTCGGTTTTAACGTATACGTAATATTTCCCGAACATTCCTATTGCAGCTATATAATATAGTAGTCCTATATTTATAAAACTCAAATAGAAATTCTTAAATAATATAATTTGGCCATGTCTCAAATTATATGAAAATGTGTTGAAAATTGGCCAAGTTATCATTTTTTTTCTGAAAATTTACCGATCGTTCCTATGGCAGCTATATGATAAAGTCGTCCGATCCGGCCCGTTCCGACTTATATAGCAGTGAGGGCATGTCATGAATTAGTCTTCCCATAGTTTCATTCAGCCACCTTCAAAACTGAGGGACTAGTTTGCGCAGAAACCGACAGTCTAACATGGCTAGATCGACTCGGCTGTTGATGCTGATCAAGAATATATATACTTTATAAGGTCGGAAATGTTTCCTTCACTACGTTGCAAGCTTCTGACTAAAATTATAATACCCTGCAAGGGTATAAAAACATAAAGTCGATAAAACTAAAATATATTGAAAAACATCAAAATTTAGTATTTTTGGCTTCCTTCAAAATATAAATATTTTATTTTTTGACCACAAAAAAACCCCCACCTGACCTCGAGCCGGCTTAACCAAATCTATATATATAAAAATTAAACGCCAAAAGTGTTTGTAGCCAGTGTTAGGCTCAGTGCGTTGACCGATTTCAAGTATTTTTTTTTGTTTGAAAGGTGGTATCAATACGGTGGTTTGTATGTATATACGATGCCTGTATGTGCTTTGGTTCGTAAGTTATGAACGTTTTTAACATCGATATGGTACGGCCACGTAGAAAATTGGGACGTCATACTCGAAAAGCGAGAATCGTTGCTTCATTAAGAGTTTCTGAAAGTGAGACTAAGGCAACAACGTGAGCGAGAGCGTGCACTTGAAGTTCAACGAATTCTACCGGTATCTGGTTATTACTACACAGTGTATAACACTAATACCCCTCTACTACAGATGGATGTGCCTTGAGACGAAACAGAGAACTTGACCTCCCCTGCAGGATCGCCCATTCCAGAGCTGGAGCGGATGAATAACTAATAATAATTATAATAGTGACCAGAAACCTATAATATGTATAATTCGTAAAAAAGGTTTAAATAAAATATTGGCTGGGTCGAAGTGGGCCTGGCGGCAGTCTTTTCCCATTCTGGGGAATGCTGACGTATAGGCTCATTCTCTATTCGGCATGAATAGCGACACACAGTCGTAAAGTGAAAAAAACAGCAAAAGTTTTTTTTCCAGTTGTTTTTGGAAATTGGTGTGATTTAATTTGAACCAATTTTAACATCGATATGGTACGGCCACGTAGAAATTTGGGACGTCATACTCGAAAAGCGAGAATCGTTGCTTCATTAAGAGTTTCTCAAAGTGATGAGCAGCGTGCGGCTACGAATTCTGCTGTTGCTGCTGCTACTAATCGTCGTCGTGCAGCTATTCGAATGCAACAAGATCCGGTTCGTCATATTGTGCTTGAAAGAGCAGCATTTGGTTATGATTCTACTCTTGATTACGCTTCACATAGAACTGTATTGATCGGTGCAATGGATCAAGTATGCAAGCATTGTAAAGCATTGAAGTTTAAAACCGGAACACCTGGATTGTGTTGTGCTAATGGTCAAATAAAGTTACCTGATTTGATGCCACCGCGGGACCGTTGTGTTCTTTGATTTTGGGTGGTGAACCGAATTCGAATCATTTTTTGAAGTACATACAGACGTTAAATTCGTGCTTCCAAATGACTTCATTCGGTGCTACGAACATAATTAGTGATAACTTTATGCCGACTTTTAAGGTAAATTAACATTTTACAAAAATTAATGTTTCTTTTGATGATAAAGCAACGTTCGACTTTGAACATTTCGATTCTCAACAGATTCAAGGCCAAGTATACCATCAACTTGGTTCTTTGTTGCCCTTCCCTGACCAAAGTTATCAATTTTTGCAAATTTACTTTGTGGGTGACGCAACTGGTGAAGCAAATCGACGTTGTGATATTTCATCAAATTTGAAAAGGCATATCGTTCAGGAATTGCAAGCCATGTTGCACGACGAAAATGAATTGGTTAGACTATTTCAAACTGCTCTCGACCGAATGCCTTCTGACAGCTATTCCATTGTCATTCATGCCGATAAAACACCACCAGGTCAGCATACTAGAAGATTCAATGCACCGACAATCGATGAAGTGGCTATTGTTATCGTTGGAGATGAATTCAATTCACGTGATATTGAAATTAACTACCAATGTTCGTGTTCAGTTGCAGAATGATCCATCTGCTGATACATTCTCCAAGCAATTGTTAAAAATTGGAAATGGTGCTATGTCAGTCGATGAAAATGGATTGATAACGTTGCCTAATGATTTTTGCCGTTTTGCTCAATCCATGGATGAATTGATTGAAAGTGTTTTTCCAAACATAGCACAACATTATAAATGCCATACTTGGTTAGGTGAAAGAGCAATTTTAGCTGCGAAAAACAAAGACGTCAGTGAATTGAACTTAGTCATACAATCAAAAATTCCTGGCGAATTGATTTCGTACAAGTCATAGGATACGGTTATCGAGGAAGAAAATGTCGTTCAATATCCAACTGAATTTTTGAATTCTTTGGAATTTCCTGGATTACCACCTCATAATTTACAATTGAAAGTTGGTGTTACTATAATAATGTTGCGTAATATCAATCAGCCGCGTTTATGTAATGGAACCAGACTCGCAGTTAAAAAGTTAATGGCAAATGTGATCGAAGCAACTATTTTAACTGGCAAATTCAAAGGTGAAGATGTATTGATACCACGAATTCCAATGAAATCATCTGATATGCCCTTCGAGTTTAAGCGTTTGCAATTTCCAGTGCGCCTCGAGTTTGCTGTTACTATCAATAAGGCACAAGGCCAGTCGTTGGGAATTTGTGGTGTGAATTTAGAGAATCCAGTGTTTTCACATGGACAACTTTATGTTGCATGTTCACGTGTTGGAAAACCATCTGTTCTCTATGTATTCGTTAGCAATACAAATTCAAAAACAAAGAACGTTGTGTACCATACAGCACTTCAATAAAATTGTTTTTCATTTCACTTTATAAAATCAGGGTTTTTCATTTTTGCTTTTGTTTCAATTTTATTTCCTTAATGCACTACGAAGTGTGCACAGGGTACGCTAGTTTTCTATAAATATTCTCTTTAGAGAAATGACTTCTTCACAGTGTAACTAAATTTATAATAGCCTTTCCAAGATATAAAAAAAAACTATACTTTATATACTTAAGAAATTATTTTTTAGGCTTAATATCTGAGAGCGAAATATCATTCCCAAAAGCCAAGAATTTCATGAGTGGTCTTCGAATTCAGTACATTCAGACAGCAGTGCACACGCCATGAGATAATGCCAGCTGAATCTTTACTTTGATCGATCACAATAAAGGACATACATATATTGGGACCTGTTCTTTTCACTATTCAACAGACCGATAAGTTCTTCAGTCTCTCGAAGACACTGCTCCTTGGTCCTGAGCAGGAGATTTTAGAAAGTAAGACATAAAGATATGAAAACAAAAATTGCATAGCCTTATATTTTAGGTGTTTCCATTTTAAGGACAGCTTGCTCTAGTTTAATTAATATTTGTACATCAAATATCGATCAAGTTGGCATTCAAGATTTGATCTAATTCTTTGGGGGCTATTCGAAATACCCTGATATCTGTTTCAACAACCCAGTTTTTTAGATGGCACATCTTGAATCGCGACAAATACAAACATTAATGTTAACTACGACCCCCTCCTAAAAAAAACTCATTAGAAATATAAACGTTTTAGTTACAAATACATTTACATATAGTCGTAATTTTAAATAAAGGTATTTTAGTTTTCCTGAAATGGCGGGTTTTATGATAAAATTATGGACCCTTTGAGCAAGTTCTCTAGGTAAAAATAGTAACTACCTTCCGAAAATGTGATTTGAATTTGAAAAGAATTCTTAGAATTGTAACAAAGTTTTAGAGAACAAAGCCTATATGGAATTACTTAACAGACAATTGTAAAAAAAAAAATCATATTTGCAGAGTAAAAATACAAAATTAATGAAATAATGCACTTGCCTACTGGGTCCCTGAGGCCATTCCGCAAAACTTTTAAATAGCGAAAGATTATAGCACTTATTTCCGAACTCTTACCGTTTAGGAGATTTTGAACACTTGTTTGTCTGAAGCAAAAACCCCAGGTTTTTGTTTGCTTATTCACTGCCATCTAAATGTATTCGGTTTGAGAAAACAAAGATCGACGTTGAGCTGGAATTAGAGTTGGATTACAAATTTTATAAAATTAAACTTTCAATTGTCGTTTTTCTGCAAGATATGGGTGAATAATTAATGTACTCCTGCAAACATTTTCATGTTTTATTTTTTTATCTTTGGAAACTAATAATAATACTAATTAAGCTACAATCAGTCCAAGCAGGCAAGAAGTCCTTCCTATTCCTTTTAATATTTATTTATTTTTATGTCTTTAAACGTCTGCTTCACTTCACTTCACTTCTCTTACCGTTTGTAGCCAACCGTAAAATTTTTGTATGATTGACTGAAAGGCTTAGTATCTCCTGGTGTGTCCATACGGTGAATTTTAAATCGCACAGAACCAAAATAAAATACTTTGCAAATACATTTGAGTTTCCATATGCAAGCAGTTTTCCCACAAGTTATTTATATTGCCTGTGGTTTATTTTTGGTTCAACAGTAAAAGAAATTGGCGGTGATGTGGAATTAGACTACAAGGACAACGACGTAGAAGCTAGATTGGAAAGAGTGGGCGAGATGGGTAGGTTCGCATTTTAAAGACTCCCTTTTAACTTTTGTATTGCGGGTCGAAAGTATGAATAAAGAATAAGTCCCTTGATTACTGAGCTTCGAAATTTATAATTAAAATAAATATCCACTTGATTATTTCAGGATGATGTGTAATAGATCCGTCCCGCCCAACACGGAATCTCGTATTCGTAGATTTAGTTACAATAAAAGATTCTTAAGCTTAAAGAAGTAGCAAAAGATATTAAATATATTTAGGCGTTCCTACGCAGCGAATAAAGAGATGGTTGAGTGTCATAACTTTGTATTTATTTTTCGTATATCTACATAGTGAAATATTTTACGAACTGACTCCCAATGGAATGTAAGTTTAAGACGGACTGTAGAGCCTCGTTTGTTGGGTTTTGGAATAATATTTAACCGAACCAAACAAGGACATGTTACAACGAACGAACGAGTCGAATTCTTCAGCTCTTTATATAAACAATCTTGGTTGTTGTACATAGTTTGTATTTTATTCAAGTGTTTCGCTCTGCTCTATTAATGAATATAATTGCAATTATCAAATATATTGAGTGGGTTCGGACAAGGTCTACAAAAACTTTCAGTGGAGTTGGGATACGAAAAAAATTCGACGGGTAAACTATAAAATCAAATCACGGCATTACACATTAAATAATAATAATATCAGTTAGGTTCGGAGACGTTCTATGACCTAAATACAATGTTTTAGTTAGGCGAGTTTAGTAATTTGGTTAAGACTTTTCACTTTTCCTTGTGTGTTTCTCTTGCGTGTTTAATCTTAAGCTTTGTGTTTTCCAACTTGTACAATTAAGAAACGTTACTTTAGTTTTGCAACTACAATTAATAATTGAATGGCACGCTCTGACCGCATCCTCTATCCCGTCTCTAGGCCTGGCCCATATCGTCCACAGCGATGGCACAGAGCACATACATCATTCCGGCGCTAAGCAGTGCCGTAACCGGCACTGTCACAATCCAGGCGTAGGCAATATTCCGGAACAGATGCCAGTCGACACTGCCATCTTCCATGGGCGCGGCAGTTGAATGGGTTTGCGCCGCGTCCTTCTCCAACCCGGGCTGCTGCATCTGATCCTGCTCGTTCGGCTGCCTCTTCTTGCGACCTGCTGCACTCACGTGACCCACGAAAACCACCGAACCGACCTTGCAGTGAGTGGTCGAAATGGGCAAGCCAATTTTGCTGGCCAGCAGTACTGTGATGGCGGCTCCAATTTCAATAGTGAAGCCACTGTAATAAAATAAATGATTTCAAAATGAATATAGTGTTTTACTTGGCATTATTTGCTTTGCCATCAAAATAATTAATCTAAAATTAAATTGCGGGGTGGCAACCCTTTTAGAGATAAAATCAATAGAACACTCACGTCGATGAGGTAATTTTGGTGAGGTCATTGCCAATGGTCTCGATGACACGCCTTCCCCAGAGCCAGAGACCCACGGAGATGCCAATGCCGCCGTAAATCAGAATGTAGATGGGACTTTCCGCCCGCTGCATAACCGATCCCTCTCGATAGATCATGTACAGGGCAATAAGTGGGCCAATAGCGTTGCTCACATCATTGCCGCCGTGGGCAAAGCTCCCAAAGGTGGCCGTAAGGATCTGGAGAAATGAGAAAAGCATTGAGATCTCCTGGGTCTCCTCGCCGCCACTGGTCCTTCGACCGTCCGCAGCCGCCGCCCGCTTAAACTCGTCCTCTTGCTCATTCAGGGCCTCTTTGCTTTCGATCAGCGGCACCTTGCTTGAATTTGGGGACAGTGTGGAACTGATCATTAAGTCCAGGCTGCCGCCGCTCTCCACCACTTGCAGATTGTTGTTGGTGGTCTTGGCACCAGCTCCAACTCCCACATCCATTCCGGTAGCGTTTCCCTTGTGCTGTAATTGGAAATATGGCAAGTTTTTAGCGCAATTTCAAGACTATTTTACTATTGTAGTGAGAAATATGTAGTGGGACTCATCTGTACCTTTGGCTCCTCTTTGGGCGATTGTACCCGCTTGAAGCACTCCTGCAACTTGCGGCCGTTCTGCTGCTGCTGGTGTTGCTGCTGCTGCTGCTCGTCGATGAAGTTCAGGCTTGTGATGGTCAGGTCGGTGTTGTCCAGGCTGGCCTTGCCCAGAAGATCCTCAGCCTTCTTGATCAACTGCGGATCGATCTTGTACTCCTCGCCGGGCGCATTGTTGTTCTTGGCCGCCAGACCGAATGGAGCCAGCTTAAAGGTCTTGGGCGAGTTATCGCTTAGCGAGACCAGCTCGGTGATCTCCGCAATGGCTGGCAAGGGCTTACCCTCGCTGACCAATGAAAGGGGGCGGCGCTGCTTCTTGGGACTGCCCGAGGGTGAAGATTCTGAAAATAACAAAGAAAAAAACAATTTAGTAATAATTTTTAACAGAATAAATCAATTAATATCGATCATTTATCGGTATTTGACACGAAATTAGGAATATACATATGTACGATAAATTGATATTCTATTTTATATAATATAGTTTTGAAAAGGCAAACCTTAATTTTAGAAAATGCTTTTTAATATAGTGAATATATATTTCATGGTAAATATGATATTTTTCGATGTTTAAAATTCAAGTTTAGGATTTTTTCGATATGATATAGAATGCGATACTTTTGTCAATATATCCTTAGTAAAAGAGCTGGGAAAGAATCCATTACAACGCCGATGCTATTGACTTCTATTGAATTAGACCACTTATCAATTCATAGATAGGAAACCACTTTCACGACAAGTTTTCTTGATGTTCAAGTTCAAGATCAGTAATATACATCCACAACTTATGAAGTCCCGAGTACTCTATGGATGCGGGTATAAGAACCAAAGAATGTCAATGGTATCTATCATTCAACCAATTAATATTTGCAAATAAGAATTCAAACATCAAAGAAACCTTTCAAGAAATTTGTTGTGTCTTTAGAGTTCTAATTTCGGTTGAATCTCCTGCGTATGTTGCGAGAGGAGCTTCTACGAGTGGTGCTTCTGCGGGTGGTGCTATTCCGGCCATTGCGACGTCTGCGATGATGAGTTTTTCTAACTGCCGGTCTCCTGATCCTTCTGACGATGTGTATCCTGTGCTTCGTCTTGCCGGATGTCTTTGTGGTAGTGGTGGTGGCTACGGTGGTAGTAGTAGCTTCCGAAGTGGCTGCTGCGGCGGCCGGCGCGGCAGTGGTAGCAGCGGTACTCGGGGCTGGGGTGGCAGGCGATGCTGGAGCCGATGGGCTGGTAGGGGTGGTGGGAGAAGTTGGTGAGGTCGGCGAGGTGGGAGCTGAGGCTGCCGAGACAGCCGCAACAAGAGCCATGAAGCCGAGAGGGAAAGCTAGTCTGAATCGCATCTTGGAGTGGATCTTGGGCACAACATATCTTTCCTTAGAGAGGCCGTAGTATTTATAGTCTAAATCGTACTGGTTAGGAGATGTTTCGCACTTGTTTGTTCTGAGCAAACGTGTTGTGCTCGTTTGCTTATTCGCTATTTACTATTGGATGTCTAAATGTATACAGGCTGTGATAACAAAGACCGACATCATCTTACCATTGTCTTGCAGAACAGCTTTTAGCAACAATAAAATTTTGAAAGATTTTTCAATGAAAGAGCTTCAACTGCCAGATTAGTAGCTCTTCTTGTTTCTACAATATTATTTTGCTAGAAGTCCTAACTGTACATCAACTATAATATTCAATATCCTTGCACTTAATAACATGATGCCAGAATTCTGAATTGTCCAATGTAAGGAATTTTTCTGCTGTTACTCATCTTGTTCCTATGTTTATAGTCTTTGCTTGCACGGTTTTTAGTCTACGTCTGCCTGTTACTACGCTTAACTTGACTTACAATTTCTATAATTCAAGCAAAATATGTCCATAAATATCTTGATTAACTTACCTACAGAGTCCTCGAAGTTAAACTTGACCGGATTTTCGGCGCGCAATCGTTTGGCGATCTTTCGGCGCTGTAGCGGCACGACCACAAGCTGCGTGAGCAGAGCTACCAGCAACGAAAGGCCGACGCTGACACCTACCGCTATCCAAGTTGGGATATTGTCCATGTAGAGAAGCTTGGGTCCGTCTAGCACCACGCTGATCACATTGATAAAGAACGTCACGCCGTAGAAGATGGGCAACGAGCGGAATCCCGCCTTCAGCGGCTCTTGGGCGCGCAGAATGAAGCGTCTTATGGCCAGGAACAGAACGATGCTCACAATACCGCTCATCACTGGCGAGATGAACCACGAGCCGACGATAGTGCCCAGCGTGGACCATTTTAGACCCTGCACGCCACGCGCCACCAGCGAGAAGCCGATGGTGGAGCCCACGATGCTGTGCGTACCCGAGATGGGCAGCTTCAAGAAAGTAGCCACCAGCAGCCAAACGGCGCTGCTGGCTAGAGCAGCGACGCAGCCCAGCATTAGCACCTCCTCGGCGCCCTCGTACAGGCCAACTTCCAGGATTCCTTTGCGCATGGTGTCCGACACCTTGTAGCCTGCAAGGGATGCAGATATTAGTAAACTCGCAAGGTAAAATTACAGTAATATGCTCCATTAAACTATGGTGGGTAAAATAACTTACCAATTAGAACTGCGCCCGATATCTCGCATATGGTGGCCAGGACGCAGGCCTGACGGATGGTAAGGACCCCGGAGCCGACACTAGTGCCAAAAGAGTTGGCCACGTCGTTGGCACCGATCCCGAAGGCCAGAACGAACGCGATCATAAAGCCGATGACCACCATCCATAATAGATCCGGCGAAAAGCTCTCCATTTTGCCGTTTACGGTGTTGTTATGTTGGGTATTAAATGTTATTCAAAGCCCTTTCTCTTCGTCTTCTGTCCAAGCCCCTAAACTCTCTAACTCCAACTAAATACTGATTACCTTGCCTGCCTTTTCCTATTCTTCTTCAAAACCAAAACTCAAGAACTTTATGTATTGTTTGTGTGTAAGGGGGTATTTGCGAATTTAACTGTGATGTGGTTGTGAATGACTTAAATTGTGCAAAACAATCGCTGAGAACTTATAAAATACAAGACTACAAGTAACAAATGAGGGTCGAAACAATAAGTTTAAATTGGTTAATAAGTGAGAAATTCCTTTCAAATATTCTCTAAACAGCCATATTTGCGCTTAAACTTCATTGTCGTTATTTTCATAATGAAAATGGGGCAACAACTCGCTGCTGGGAACTCGCAAGGTGCGAAGCCTGGTTGACTTAATTAATTATTTCCCTGAATAATGCGATCTCCTCTCTCACACTTTGAAAGCCTAGGACCAGCTCTGTCCACAAGTATGCAATGAATAAATAAAATTATATAATTAAACACTGACTAAACAAACACACAAAAAAGTAGACTCGTAAATTAAAATTCTCCTCGCCCTGACGAATCCCTGCTGTTATTGTTGCTGCTATCGTTTACAGGCTCAACATCAACTCCATTTGCTTTCATTTAATCCTCGGATGACTCTCCTCTAGTATTTGTTGGAATCAAACGACAGTTGTTGATGTTGTTGAGTAAGTGGATAATAGTGTTGTTGTGTGTTGTTATTACTAATTAGTTTCTTGTTATGTTGAATAGGAGTTAAAAATTGTCGAGTTGGCAAACTGAAAGAGAATAATAAATAAGAGAATAATAATTAAATATAATGCATAAGGGGTTAGACCACTGTTGAAAAAAGAGATGTCGCACTTACCTGACGTTTGGGGTAGCAAAGTTGTTTCCACCATAGAAAATTATTCACCATGTCTGCAAAAAATTAACGGAAAAATGATTTCATTTGGACAGGATATTTCGCAAAAATTTTTGAACAAAGTTTAACTAACAAATAACTGATCATACGATCAACCGATGCGTCTGACCACTAAAACCTCTTTGAGCCGAAATTGGTTTTAGAACCGATTTCATTCGCAATCAAATCAAACCGGCAAAACGGCCAGAATTCAGTTTTCAAAGAGAACAGTGCGTATCGAACGTGTTAAAATCAGTTGTGTCCAACGATGAGTTTAAATCAATAGGGAAAGTTCGACTTGGTATTCGAAATATATTAGTTTTAATATAAATGTATCGCCACAAATATAAATATACGAACAGCATGCAAAAGATTTAATCAAAGCATCAGTGTGATTAAATTGTAACATTTTTAAGTAAAACTTTTTCAGCGTTCGATTCCTTATTCAGACAAATACAGTCCTAACGAGAATATAATGAAATCATTATACAAGTTTTAAGCTGCTTACATTTCATATAAATGTAATCGCTTAACTACCATTTCATGGTGCCAAACATAGTTCAGTGTGTAGACATGGTTGTTAATCGCTTGGAATGAAACGCACTGTACGCTGATGCACCCACTAAATTTCCAATTCCACTCGGTTTGCGTGTGCGCTCATCGTTTTTGAGCTACTTTAAACTGGTAACAAGCGGAACTCAAGCGATCAATGAATGGGTTTTCCAATTGAAATTGAATTGTCTGCTATGTGAACTGACTGGTGTGCGTTCTCCAGTTTTTCCTTAATTTGCCTACTTCGATGTACAGCTGGACAGAAACACGTGGCCGGATCTTATGGTAGGTAGGGCGTGCTGTGCGACAATTTAAATGGAAATGAAAAATCGCAATTGAAAACTCGTAATTGTAGCCTGCCTTTGTTATTGTTATTATTGTCCAGGTTGTGTTTGCCATCTGAGTGTGAGTAAAGCAAATATATAATTTTCATTGTTTACAATGATCATCATTGATCAAAATCCACTATTTCTTTTACCTCTGTTTTTTCATTTAACGGATCTACAATATCAAGACCAAATATACCCACATCTCCCTTATTATTATAAAGCCTTGCGCATTTATTAGGGCATTTTATATTAAGTACTTGAATTATTAATGGTGTACAATACGTCTAAATAAACCTTTAAACATTGCCATTATTTCACACACTCAAAGAAAGAGCAAACACATTAACATTGACGCCAATAGAAAAGCCGAGAGCCCGAGATACCCTCGCAGAAAACAAGTGGAAGACAAATGACGCCAAGGGGTGCTGCGTGAAGGTCAGAGAATAGCGGGTGGAGGCCTGGAGCTGGGGCTGGGGAAGGTGAAACCAGGACAATGGCTGACACCACGACTTGGCAAGGCCGCAACGCTTTATGCCGTTTATGCCATGACGTATGGTCGCGAAATTTCTATATTCGCGTGCTTCATTCACCGCCTTTGCCCCTCTAAAAAAGCAAATTTCTCATTCTCACAATGGAAGGGGAAGGAAGCAATCATAGTTTTATGGTAATAGCCTACAATTTGGTTGCGTATTTTGAACTTTTGCACTAAAAATAGGAAAGCACGCAAGGTGACCGTTATTCAAGTCTCTGAAAACTTTAAAAAAGGGGAAGAGGGGGAAGGAATTCTTATAAATAAGGATCAAACCTATTATACTTATTCAGCAACTGATTTATTTCAACTGAATTGAAATATTAATAATACAAAGCCTAGTCCGTAATATAAATCATTTTAGAGGAACTTCTGTGGCACCGATAATATAAATATAAAGTTTATATGTAAGAACATACTTAGGTTTAATTATGTTTTAAGCAAATGCAAGCCAATTTAAATTATTTACTCTAGTTTAACAGGTTAACTCATCATTTGTAGTATGCCTAGGTTCCTAGGTCAGTAAATCAATTCACGCCCATTGTCCGATGAGAAATAATTGTTATTGCCTGGTAGATGGGCAGTTGGTAATTGAATTGAACCCTTAAGACCGAGCGGGTCGACGGTGAGCTGGACAATCAATGGGCAGGAGGTGGCCTCAGGTGCTGCTATTGCCGTTGCATGACATGGAAATGGAATTAAACTGGATTGAATGGCATGTGCAAAATAACAACAGATGGCCCAAGAAAAGGTATACTCAGCAGAGGTGAGGAGCTTATGCCTAACGATAACTATCGCTATACAAATATGTATATACATATTATATATTCAATTGTATACAACATTTGATACCCTATTGGAAAATAGGGAATAATACTAGAATTATAGAATGCTAAGTTGAAATAATATTCTTTTGAGATTATTCTTGTGTTTATCTCATAATTTATAAATTATAAAGCCAAAATTTCGTTTCTACAGTGCACCTGCCGCGTCACCGACAGCCTTGACATTGCCTGCCTCCTACCAACTGAAATTTCCACGGCCGCTGCAAATAGTAAACTGCATTTAATATTGATTTAATTTGCCGCACTGTCCCAAGGACGGATCAGACCGAAACTGCCCGGATAAAGACCTGTTACGGCCGTTTCCAGGGCGGACCACCCTTAAAGCGGTTTCCACTTGTTGTTGGTGGTATATGTAGCTCCCTGTTGGCTTTGCGGTGGTGGGCGCACTTTTACACAACATCGGGGTGGTTGCTGCCGCAAGTTCAAGGTCATGCCGCCTCTGAATCCGGGGTAACTTGTTTTAAATTAACACTGCCTCATCCAATTGCTGTCAAACTAAGCGAGCCCAGGCTCTGGCCCTTACTGGTTTCGTTGGGTCATAAGCGGTCTTACTTGAGGGAACAAGCTCAGTTGTTCACCCACACTGCTCAGTTGCTCACTTTAGTGGAAAAGCTTAATCGCTCACTTCTTTTATGAGTTACAAACTCTCTCTCACTAATTGTTGCACACAAAGTTCTTCAATTACCAAGTGTTCCCTTGCTCAATTATTCAATTTGGCATAGTTGCTTTCTGATCTGTGAACCCTAAGCATTATGAGGAGGAAACCCTTGAAGAATTAAAATAAAACTTAATTTAAAGCAAGCGAGATAGTAAGTAATCATCTGAGGAATTGAACAATAATACATTTGAACTTACAGTGAGTAAGTACAACCCGATCCTACCCCACAAACGGGGTAACGCTTAGCCCATTCCGATGCCAAGTAACCCCAAGCCGGTCCAATTCAATCGAATGTGCCCCCTTCAAGTGTGAAAGACGTAAAAAAATAAATAATTAACAAACTCGTGCAACAAACGGTTGGTAAAAACAATAAGCTGGCGAAGCTTTGCGAGCAGCCAAGAGATAATCTTTAAAATAAGGGTATTTCATTCAGAGTAAAAAAAAGGAATGTTATTCTTTTATTTTTATATACATATATTTTTATACCCTTGCAGGGTATTATAATTTTAGTCAGAAGTTTGCAACGCAATGAAGGAGACATTTTCGACCCTATAAAGTATATATATTCTTGATCAGCATCAACAGCCGAGTCGATCTAGCCATGTTCGTCTGTCCGTCTACTACTATACAAGTCGGAACGAGCCAGATCGGACGAATATATCATATAGCTGCCATAGGAACGATCGGTACATATTCAGAAAAAAAATAATAACTTGGCCAATTTTCAACATTCGATATAATTTGAGAAATGGCAATTTTATATTATTCTAGAATATTGGTTTTAATTTGATCAAAATCGGACTACTATATCATATAGCTGCCATAGAAATATTAGTTAAACCGAATTTTTAAATCTATAAATGTTGTATACAATTCCTGTTACTTTTACTTTCTATTTGATACCATTTTATTAATTCATAATGATCCAATTGTAAGCTGCAAGGGTATACAAACTTCGGCGTGCCGATATATTTAGATAATGTCTAGAACTATAAGTGCAAGATATTAAAAAAAAAGAATTCGCACGCAACAAAAACAGAAGTCACTTTTGCGGCGAGCTGTTTATTGTAATGAAACAAAGTTTAATTTCAGCTAAAAAAATAATGTAGTTTAATTTATTTTTAATTTTAACCACATTCCGACACGACATGTAGTATGCGCATTTTATTCTATCAGACTTTTTATGTAATAAGAAAGCATATACCTTCGTATGTCTCTGTGAGGTAAAATAAAAAATTATCTAAGAAAGCAAAAACCAAAGCATAATTTTTTCCAAAACAAAACCCTATTTATGAAGTTTTTCACCAAATAATGAAATAATGCGCAAATTTTTATTTGAAAATTCAAAATTTGGTTTAGAATATGAAAAAATTCATTCAAATTTAATCAATTGGTAAGTTTCTTAATGTAACTATGTTGAAAAAATGATTTTTGACAGCTTTTAAGTTTTTGGCCGCGGTTGACACCTCTGGAGAAATGCCCATATATTAAAAAGTATATATAACGATTGAGCCAGTTAGTAAATTAGATGTACAAAGAGGATAATTTAGTTTGTGCGGTTTGATAATAGGTATTGGATAATTTAACTCAGATAATCTTTGAAATGGGACTATTATCTTATTTCTGAATCAACCATATCCTTTACAGGATTAAGCTGTAAGCCCGATCACAATATACAAATGCAACTGTGCAAAGACATTACATATGTAAATAATTTTAATTATTAATTTAATATCTAAAAACTATGATTAAATAAATTATAATTAACATAAATAATCTTTGAAATACGACATTAACTTATTTCTGGATCGTAAATGTATATCCTTTACAGTATCAACCTATTAGCCCATAGAAAATAAACAAATTTTACTTTACAAACATAGTACAAATTTGATTCATTTAAAGAATCTATTTAGAAAAGAGAGAAAAAGTACATAGCAATAAAATCTTAAAACTTAGCTGTACAAGATCTGTACAATTTTAAGATCTGTTACCACCTACAATTTGTACTATAATAACTGAGTAGAAATATAATTTTAATTTTTTTTTTCAGTGTGCTTTTATGGCAAACATTTCCATCACGTGTGACTGTACAAATTTGAAGAGTGAAAGAGAAAAATAATTTGAGCATCGTTTTGGGAGTGGCGGCTACCTTTTTTGCCTATTGCTTATTATGTCGATTCCCCAATTTTTTCCGTTCTACCTTCTTAGCATTCCTTCCAAGAGTTTGAACTTTGAAGTGCTTGTGGTTTTTTTCCAAAAATAAAATCACGAGTTTGTCGGCTGATATTTAAAACGTGTGCACAAAAACAAAAACAAAAAACGATTTTGCCGGGATTTCAAACAAAAACAACAAAAGGCACTATTTGCTGCCTCATTGAATTTCACATACATATGGCTGGATTTTTGTAGGTAGGTTTGGGCCAATGTGTATATAAATGGAAGTGTTGTTTACTGTTCTGTACATATTTATATTGTACATATGCACATGTAAAGAAACCATTTCCATTCAATAAGTTATTGGGCCCCTGGCAACAGACTCATACGCTCATAAAACTTCTTAATATTAATGTATACCCTTCAAGTATTATAATTTGAGTCAGTAGTCATTAAAGAAGTTTTTATAGGTTTATAAAGTGTATATCTATACATTTTATATATTTTTTATCATCAGATCACCCTTTCAACTTGAAAACTAGGATATGCAAAGATGATTTCAATATTTGGTTTGTGTTTTTATCATCTCCAAAGTATAAAGCACTGCGCTAATCAAACGTACAAATCCTAATACCTGCTATTGGTAGTATCCCTGCCAATACCTGGAGAGAATTCCGAGAGTTTATGAGTCACTTTTGCATCCTGCAATAAGGAGACCAGCGGGCATACACACACGCACAGCTTTCAACCGGCAGCGGGTGTGTACACGCTATGACCTTGCAGGGTTGCTGCCACCCCAACGGCCGCCCACAACTCATCCGTGGCCCGGAGCAATCTGTTTAGTCATGATATCATTCGCGCAGAAAAACCGATTTCTTGCAATATGAAAATTGTTTGCTTGACGTAAGCAAACCGAATTAAGGTTCGGATTTGGTTCGTAAATATAATTTATATTTTTTTTGCTTATTGTGCATCGTGAGTGTACAGTTTCTTAGGCACTGCGGCAAATGTACTCGACGCTTCGCTATTTCAAACTTAAATACTTTGCGGGACGTTGGTCTATTTTGTTTGACTTCTGTTTGTTAAATTTAGTTCTCAGACGGAAAAATTGTACGGTCCCCTCTTTTACGATATAAGACTGGACAGTGGAACACTTCTGCCTATTTTGTAAACTCTACTTATTATTTTCTTCATCGTAAATTAAAAATTAAAAACACCACCGAATTGCAAAAAATGTAGGTTTTTCTGAAATATTTTTTTAATAAGTATTTCATTAATTTGATTTACATTGTAGGATTCCCGTGGGTCCTTAAAGATTTCAAAACCATCCCAAAAGTATGCAAGAACATATAAAGGTTAGATCAAAATTTCAGAGATTGGATTTCGTTAAGGTGCAATACCTTTTTTTGAGTATTCCAATCTTTCTTTTACTTTTAGACAATTCAGACTATGTAAATAGGAAATGAATATAGGAAAGACAGAAATTTCACAATTTAATTTCACCAGATCTTGGGTTAAGATTCCTATTCATGATTTCTTATGAATAAATTAGCAACTTATTGGAACCTTATATTAGAACACCGAAATTCCAGTAAGAAAAGACACAGGAGAAATGAGCAATTTAAAAAGAAGATATAAAGACGTGAGAGAAGGAAAAGTTCGGTAATGAATCATATAGTTTGTGTTGTTCTTGTTGTTGGGCAAAAATAGAAAGAGAGAACGAGAGCGGGAATGTCTGGAAGCTGCCAGAAGACAAGAGAGCGCGAGAGTGCGCAGGGAAGTTGGCTCGTTTTGTTTCGCCCTTTGTCGCATCCTCTCTCTGCTCCTGGCCTGTTGTTGTTGGCGTGTTGGTGTTGTGTTTGATGCTACTGCAGCTGCGAAGCAACAATGACGAACCACAACAGAGACTTGAAAACAGCTGCACATGGCGGCAGCGGCTCTCAAACTGTATGCAAAATATCGAAAGTAACTGTAACTGTACTCTCGCCGCAGCCCAAGGCTTACATTTTGGGAAAATGTTTTTTAAACGGGGGAACGTCGACAGCCCCTCATCACCGCCACCTCCCCCTAGCGCCACCCGTTTTCTTTCACACCCAATCAGTTTCACAGCTTATTGATTTTTCTAGACACACATTTTCTCCTTTTGTCGTGTTTAAGACTCAAGTGCAGCCGATCTGTTTCATATTTGGCGTGGAGAATATTTTGGCGAAAATCTATTCACTCACACATACACACCCATACACACCCACGCGAAAACACGCGGCGCCAGCCAGACTACAAGGATACACAAGGATATACCCACACACGCGCGCACTGAAAAGATGGCAAGGAGCGATTCCTGCGAGAAATTATCCACTGACAGCTGCGTCCCAGGTGCTGGAGTTTACCCATTCGATTTGATATCCGGTACTCACTTGAATTGCAGCGCACTTTTTCGAATCAATAACCCGTTGACTGAAATTATTTAAGCGGGACTATGTAGCGCGCAACCACCGGCTTAATAGTGTGACCGTAATCTGGGCGCAAAAATAAACCATTCGCCAAGTCGCGCTAAAATATACCGTTTCTATGGTCGAAAATGACAACAACTGAGCTTTTGATAGTATTTGAATTAACACTATTTTCCAAAGATTTATTTGTTTTATTGAGACGACGGTCTCACTGGCCGTGACTTTAAGAAAAAACATAAACAGTCGGGGAAAAATAGAGAGACTGGGGAATCCAGTAGCAAATTAAGCCAGTTCGAGCGAGCCAGGAAAGGGCCTAGCACACACAGTATGTTCCATTTCAGCGGCTTCAACATGATGTTCCCAGAGGGGCGCAGTTTCCACGCTACGTACAAGTGCTTCTCCGTATCAATGTTGCCCGGAAACGAACGATCCGATGTGGAAAAGGGTGGAAAGAGTAAGTGTCACACGGGTATTAGGCAATCTACCCCTAGAACCAAATGTTTCTACTTATTTTGCAGTTATCATGCCCTCATCGGCGCTGGACACGCTCACCCGCCTGAATGTGGAGTATCCAATGCTGTTCAAGCTCACCAATGGAAAGAAGTCGCGTTCCTCACACGCCGGCGTCCTCGAGTTTGTCGCCGACGAGGGTAAGTGCTATCTGCCCTACTGGATGATGCACAATCTGCTGCTGGAGGAGGGCGATATTCTCAATATCGAGAGCGTCTCCCTGCCGGTGGCCACGTTCTCCAAGTTTCAGCCGCACAGCACAGACTTCCTGGACATCACCAATCCGAAAGCAGTGCTGGAGAACGCGCTCCGCAACTTCGCTTGCTTGACTAAGGGCGATGTAATCGCCATCAAATATAACAAAAAGGTTTATGAACTGTGCGTCCTGGAGACCAAGCCTGGAAATGCGGTCAGCATCATCGAGTGCGACATGAACGTCGAGTTTGAGGCTCCAGTAGGTTATAAGGATCACTCGGAATCGCAAGCCTCAGGCTCTGGGCAGAAGGGCTCCGCTGGATCTGTGACTGGTGAAGTCTCCGGCGGCGCTAATGCCGTACTTGAGGAGGTGGTTGAAACCTTCAAAGGCTCTGGCGTACGCTTAGATGGCAAGAAGAAGAAGGAGAGCCAGCTAGAGACGCCGGTCCTCAAAAAGGTTCTGGCTCGCGGTGTTCCCGACTACGATTTTGAGTTCGGCCTGATCCGCTTCGATCGTAACATTCGGCCCATCAGCGACAGGGGAACCGAAGACGCCGCCGGAGCTGGCAACGTGGATGGATCCGACGCCGAGAGCTTCCACGGCACTGGATTTTCCATGAAAAAAACGCGCAAATAGCTCTAGTTCTAGTTGTATAATGTGTGAAACATAGAAATTAAATAAAAGCCTCACAGGGGCAGGGTCAGCCTGATGGCTTCTTCTTTGGGCGGTGCCGGTGGTGATATTGTGGTCATGGGCGGCAGGCGGCGTATCTTTCTTCCGTGCTTACCCTCCTTACGCTTCCACAGACCGGATCGCGGACGATTGCCAAGCTCACGCATACGCTGCGCACTACCCACATGCTCCTTGTTATGCTCGGTGTTAGACAGACGGCCTACAGTGGCCATGCAGGTACGCTGGAAGGCGAACTCGCGTTTGGAGGGAAGCTGTACCACCACCTTGTCATCGAACTTGCGCAGGATTGTGCCAAAGGTCCCGGCGGCGTGGATCAAATGACACGCTTGGCCGGGATTCTTCTCCAGGCAGTGAATGCGGGTTCCAACGGGCAAAGCGCCCAGCGGATAAGCATCGCCCTCGTTTGGACGCACTATGGGGATTAAATAAAAAAGTAAAACCCGATATAAGTATCATGATTTTTGAGTCATTATATCTCAATGAACTATGATAACGATTTATATTTTTAAGGGAAATCATCTTCATAATTAAAGTCAAATTTTAATACCAAATATTTCCGTTTTGAATTTTAAAATATTTGAACATTTAGATCTATTAAACTTACCCGGAATCCTTGGGATCATCCGTGAGGTCTTCAGAATGTCGCCCGCCTTCATGTTTTCCGTGGCCAAAATATACTTCAGCTCGTCGCCAACGGCCACCAAAGCCACCATGGCTGTACGACAGCCGTCGCGAAGCACCTCCAGCACCAGCTCCTCTCGTGGTGCACCCTCCGCCGGACCGTCACGTACCCACTTGACCCAGCGGTACTGCTGTTTGACGCCGCCGCCGATGCCCTTGGCCACCAAGCGACCAGAGACTGGATCCCGGCCCGCAAGGTGGGTGATTTTCAGCGGTTCCACCGTGTACTCCTCCGGAAAGTGCACGGTGCGCCGGAACTGCTGACCTGCGCCTGGCTTAGGCTTCTCTACAACCTTGGTTTTGCTGCGCCACTGCTGCAATGCCACGGCAGCTGCATTGCCCAACCGTTGCGGGGGTTGCAGGGTGAGGGCGGTGTTCAGCAGACGGGTCAGACTCTGCATTTTCGCTGAAATTTCCAAACTGTTACAAAATCAAAAGGCGGCAGAACAGCTGACGCGCAGCGTTGCCACCCGTCGCCATGCGCGCTTTCCTTTCGCTGGTTCGAGGCCAACGTTGCCATATGATGAAGCGAACGGGTGTCTTCTTCTTCTCCTTCACCGCGCTGCGCTGCAAGCAATAAGAATCGGAAAAACCGCATTAAAATCGCTGAAAAAGTGAACAAATCGGCTTTAAATATTTGCCAAATTACTAGTGTTACGCCCATTTTGTGAGCTTTATCGAATTCCGAAGTCCGAGGGTTTTTTCAAGAAGGTACGAAAAAAATAAAAATAAACAAGGCGAACAAAAAATAATATACACACACAAACACGCAGTGAAAAACGTGTTGTGTGCAAAAAAAGGAAGGCGAATGACAAAACAACAAAAACAGTTCGAGTTTGATAACCAACGGCGAAAATATAAACAGCAAGAGAGAGCGAATTAGTAATAATAGAATCAATAGCAGAGCGAGTGGAAAAGCAACCAGCACAATCGCATAAAAATAAAAATTAAATTTTTATTTTGGAACACGCTCAAGTGATGCACACACACACGACACTCGCACTCGTACATATTTATGTATGGGTGGCCTCAAGTGTGTGTACATATTTTGATGTTAGGTGGGAAAAAAGCGGGCGGCAGTTTACGCAATCGCCGAGCAAAAACCAGAGAGCAGCTACGTTGTGAAAAGTGTGCTTTTTGTGTGTTTACAAAGAGACAAACAAGACATCCGTCGTCTGTATGTATGCGCAGGTGGAGTCGGTTGCTAGCTGAAAAATCAACGAGCGGCATTTTTACGCATTTCCAATACGCCAACTGTATGTGTACGTGTGTGTGTGTATTTTGGTGTTTTTATTTATTTATTGTGTTTCTCTTTCGGTGCCTCTGCCGTTGCCGTTACGAGTGACCTAACACATGCACACATTTGTATGTACTCGCCAATATATGTGTGTATGTGTGTGTTTATTTATATGGCTGTATGTATGGGCGTTTGTTTGCCTTTTGTTGTTCTCGTTAATTTTATTTTGGTTTCGTTTTGCATGTTTATGCATGCAAGCTCGATCGATTGATGGGGAGCCATGTGGGGCCTGCCAGTGCGAGAGTTCTCAATCTGTTTTTTTGTATGTGTGTTGAGCCAAAGAAGCCGAAGAGCGAACAGTAAAACAGTGTTGCCAACGTGCGTTTATCAACTCGTAAAAAACAGCTTCTTTTGATATCCCCTAAGACATAGAAGATGCAGATCGTTTTTCGAAAGGTTTCGGTCGCCGTGGGAATAACACCGAGTGCATTTTCATACATACATACAAATGTATTTATGTATTTTAAGTTAAAACCCATGCAAATAAGTTGCAGTTACGAACTGTAAACCTTACAATTTGTCAAACAGGTGCCAAACGACGGGGTCCTTATGAAACAAGAGGGGCATACAAAATATTATACAGTTGCCAATGTGTTTTCAGTAAAATATCAATATCGCCATCATTACCGGCTCGGAGCCAGACAACAAGATCGACTTTTTAAGTCATGAGGCAGATAGATGAAATGCAACATTTTTTTCTCTACATTACTTTTAAAACATTTATTCTCAGTCTTAGAAATTAGAAATTCGTAAACAAAGCTATGTGTAGCCGGTAGCATATGCATCTTAGACTATTTAAATATACTTTCTTAAATGTTGTAGTTGTGGTCTCTTTCTAAATCTTTTCAGAAAATTCGTTTGATTTTCCACCTGTCTAGAATTTAATTTATTCAGACAAGTAGTAACAATTTCGGCTTAATTTAAGAATATTTTTCTCGCATTTTTCTTGGAAACATTACCACTGTTAGTTTTGAAGACGCAGGATTCCAGCCCAACGCCCAACGCAGGATAACCCAGTTTGATGCAGGTTTCCACCGCTTTTTAATGATTTATTCGGCTATTTCTGGCATGTAATCGCCTGTTGGCAACACTGGCTGCAAGCTCAGTTTTGGAGAGAAGGGAACGTACATTTATACATACATCAGCGTGTATGTGTGAGTGTGGAGTTGGAGATTTTTCCATCGGCGCTGCTGTTGCTTTGCGCCGGCAATATGCCAACTTCTCTGCTCCCCTCCATTCCACATTGCCCGGGAAAGCGAAAGAGAGTAGAGCGCAAGCGTGTTGCCGCTCTCTGTCCTGGTCCATCGTGTGCGTGTTTACTCACGTAGTGCCAGTCTCGTAGTAGTAGTAGTTGTGTTATTATTATTATTATTGTTGTTGCTTCAATCGGCGCTTGTTTTTGTTGCCGACCGAGGTGTATGTACGTACAGATATATATGCGTTTTTGTGTGCGCGGCTGCGGTAGCAAAACAGAGTAAAGCAAAAACCGAAACAGCGAAAAGGTTGTGGGTGGGGGAGGGGTTCGAGCGCTGTGCGGTGAGGTGTGAGGGAGACAAACTGCCAGTCAGCAGGGCAACCAGAATCAGGCATCGACGTCGCTGTATCAGTATTCTTCTTTCTCTGTGTATGTATGTTCGTATATATTTGGAAAATAATTTGTGGCTGACGAAAAGAAGAAACCTTGGGGCCAAAACGAAAAGAGAGCGAAAAGCGCGTGAAAAGCTGTGGAAAAAAGAAAAAAAAGCAAAAAAAAAAAAAAAAAAAAATGAATGGACCCGATGTACAAACGTTAAAAACTTAAAATAAACGGCAACAACTAAGGGTTTTCGAAAGTGGCTAAAAAAATTAAAACAAACTCTCCAAGTTAAAAGAATAAAAACGTTTCGGAGCTCTGGTGTATGTACATATAAAAATAACAACATGAGGGAAATTACTTAAGCTAAGTAAATACAGTGCTCGAGAAAAGTGATCAAGATAAAATTAAATTAAAAAATTAAATAAATTCTCCTTGTAATTAGCTGAAGACTAGGTCAAGAATTATTTCAGTGAGACAGATATAATTGTTACTAAAATTTGTATAAAAAAATCTATCCATTCCTACAGGGAACAACAAAAATAACAACTAAAAGAGCATTAGACAAAGTGGGATTTACCTTTTAAATGGCCGCCACTACAACATCAACAACCACAACACTAGCAACAACCACCGGCAATAGCAGCACCAACAACAACATCAGCATCAACAGTGCCAGCAGCAGTAATAACAATAACAACAATAATATTCTAACGGTACATACCGTTTTGAACACTCCCACCAGCATTGCAGCCGCTGCCACAGCCGGCGTCGCTGCCTCAGCCGCAGCCGACGCAGCCACTGTTGCCATTGCCAAGGACATGTTGCAGCTGCACCATGGCGCAGCAGCAGCAGCCGCCGCGGCTCTGAACAATAATAACAACAATAATAGCAGCAACAGCAGCAGCGCCGAGCTGATCAACAACAACAACTCAGCAAACCACCCACCTGCCAGCACCAACACCCCCTCCGCCTCAGCCACCGTGAGCGCCTCATCTCTGCCGTATGGAGAGCTACGGTTCAACCAGGAGGTGCTGCCTATCACGGACGTGGTGACAGTGATCGGTCGCAATTCCTCCACATCGCTGGTCCACTTTAACGTGGCCGAGAACAATCTGGTGTCGCGAAAGCACTTCCAGGTTCTATTCGACGTGGAGCTGCGCGCCTTCTTTGTCCAGTGCCTCAGCAAGAATGGTATATTCGTGGACGACTTCCTGCAGCGCCGTAATGTAGATCCATTGCGTTTGCCGCAACGGTAAGTGGAACTACCAGACTGGGAAACGAAATGCTTTTTTGTTTTTGGAAGTATATGGTAATATTGAATCTTCTTTTTGCAGATGCTACTTCCGTTTTCCTAGCACGGAGATTCGGATTGAGTTTGAGAGTTATATGCCCGCCCCTCCATCGGATGCTGCCGGCACTCACTCGCCATCCTTGGTCGTGAGCAGCGTAGGTGCCGGGGGCGCCCATGTCATCATAACCCCGCCGCCGAGGGACGATTTGCAGCAGCAGCAGATACACCAACACCATCCCCAGCAGCAGCAACTGCAGCAGCACCACCACCATCAGTCAGCGCAGCACCTGCCGCTTCAACAGCAGACGGCTCACCATCCACACCACCCGCTCCACCACACAGCTCTGCAACAGCAGCAGCAGCAACAACAACAACGCGCGGGTAACATCGTTGTGGGGCCTCCAGCGGGGGCAGCTGCACACTTGATAGCTGCCGGAGATGGATCCGGTATCTACTCACCGCTCAAGATATCTATACCCAAGAAGGAGCAAAAGAGTCCTTACCTGTCACCAACTGGCAAGTGGAATTTCCATATATTTACAATATTTAATGAAACGCTTTACATTAGTTTCGTGAATGTTATTTTAATGTATTTAAAGCAAATCATCAAAAACAAACAAGGAGAGATTAAACCCTAGTACCTTCAATAAATATTTTGGCTTTACTCACAGGTACAATAAGCGCTGCCAACAGTTGTCCGGCTAGCCCACGTCAGGCTTTCATTCAAAATCAGCCCAGCAATTACAACAATTACAGTAACAACAACACGGTAAGTAACTGGAATCTGAAACCATTAATATAAAAATCAACATGAAACTTATCCAAAATTAAATATTTACAGCAGGATCTGTTCCAGACTCCCTCCACAGCCAGTTACAATCATAACGAGAAGCCTCCGTATAGCTACGCCCAGCTGATCGTTCAGGCAATATCAGCCGCTCCAGACAAGCAGCTGACGCTCTCGGGCATTTATTCGTTTATTGTCAAGCACTATCCGTACTACCGCAAGGAGACAAACAAGGGCTGGCAGAATTCCATACGTCATAATCTCAGTTTGAATAGGTGAGCATTATCCACCATATCAAATATAAATGATTACTTCACTTGATTTTAATATTTTTCGTAAATATTTATCATAATGTGACCGCCTAATCTTCTTGCAGGTATTTCATCAAAGTGGCACGCTCCCAGGACGAGCCGGGTAAGGGTTCTTTCTGGCGAATCGATCCGGACAGCGGCGCCAAGCTAATCGATCATAGTTACAAGAAGCGTCGCCAGCGGAGTAGCCAGGGCTTCCGCCCGCCTTACGGAATGCCCCGGTCGGCGCCTGTCTCGCCCAGTCACATGGGTAGGTGTCTGGCTAAAGAGTCATCCCGGCCATTATTTTCTATTGAAATATGCGTTTTTTATTGTAGATAATTCTCGTGAGAGTTCCCCGTTGCAAGATATCGTGTTGCAATCCGCTCCTGGATCGCCGGGAATGTCGCTGGAACAGCGGGCAGCTGAAGCCGGTAAGGATACTTTTAGAAACAGTCAAGTGAAGCAATTTTATCATTGAAAATTGTTTCAGAAATCTACAATTCTCAAAATGCACACCAGCAGCAACAACAACAGCAGCAGCAGCAGCAACAAACGCTGTCAAACAATTCCAATCAGTACAGGTTAGGAGTAAATCCAATCATTATTGCAAATTTATTTCTATGTCCTGATTCTTAGCAGCGGCAGCCCGTACTATGTAACCAATCAAAACTCTGGCGTTGAGGGCAGTAACACGAGCAGCGGAGGCGGCGGTGTAGGAGCTTTGATCGCACTAAAGCGTAACCATGTAATGGCCGGCGGGGCATCGCAGCATTCTTTGCACCAGCAGCAGGCGGTGGCGCAACAGCAGCAGCAGCATTCAGAGATTATCTATGAGGAGTTGCCGACTGATTATAGTGGCCATATCGAGGCCAGCGAAGAGGAGTGCGTCACCACTGCCACTGCCACCGAAGCCACCGTGGCCAAGCGACCGAAGTACGTGTCCGAGGTGCTCTGATGCGTGCGTATACAGAAGCACCGGCAGAACAAGGGCAAATAGTGGGCCCCATGGCGGGGTGGAAATGATAAGAAAGCAAAACAAAAAGTATCTCCATCTTGTATATTGAATTTGCCAATCCTAAACCCCTACCACAATCCAGAATCAAATCCATTACAAAAACGAACCTAGAAGAACGCAAGCGATGCAAAGCAAGGCAAAGGGAAAATTGTATAAAAATAATTATGGAACCATTTAACATAATGGCAACTGTGAGATTGTGCTTAAATTATACCGTTCAACGGCGGCAACTCTGCATGTCAAGTGCATATTCGAAATCCGATTCGAAGATACGACCCCATTTACCCCTTTTAGATCTGACGAATTCAATATGCTCGATGACGCTACTCTCTAAGTAATAATAATACATTTTAAGTTTAAAGTGAGGTAAAGCAGCAGAAAACAAAATTATATACATAGATATATTCGATTGATTATATTGTAATGATTGATGATTATGATTGTTTAAGATGTTATAGCTATGTGACCGCAAGCACGAGATAGTTGGGGGGAAATCAAGCAACAAGCAACCACAAACCACACAAGTAACAAACAAAACAAACAGGCGAATGAATATTATTACCTATCTACATACCTTTACCTATATCGATTTAAATATATAAAAAAAATATATATATAAAAATATATATACAAAACATTAAAATACAATTTAAAAACAAAAGGATGAAAATTAATAAGTAATATCTACAAATTTACGAATACAACAATAATAACAACATATAAAGAATGAAATGATTGCACACATTATTATTCTTATTAATGAAGAAAATCCCATTTAAGTGTTTGGACAAATTGTGTATTAAAAAAAAAGAGAACAAAAATCAAATGTAAATTTTCTTGTTTCAATGAAGTAAGAAAAAGAGGAGAAAAAGCCATGCCTCATTCGGCTAAAATATTGCTTTAAAGTTTTTATCGACTGGACGTTTATTAGAACCTTACAAACCTCCAAATGGACTTTTGGAAGGGAGATAAGCTTGTGATATCAAGTAGAGTATATTGAACTTTTCCTCAAAGGTCATCATTCTTGATTTACCGGGCCCATCGTAGAATTCCTTTGGAGTCATTTTTTTAAAGTTTATAAGACTAAGCAAGCTTTTTACATACTCGATGTTGATTGTTTTGGGCCTGGGATCTAGGTATTTTTCCAGGCCATCCGTCTCAGAAGACAAGTTTAATTTCTCGATCTTGAACGGATTGGGGTTCGCATAGCCATCAGATTCCCGGTTGTCGTTCTTATCGGAAAAGCCTTTGAACTCCCATTTTTGTAATTCGTTTAAATTAAGTACGAATCCTTGAATGGCCACATACTTCTCCACCAACTGATAGCGAGTTATTTCCCTCATCGAATCCGTAACTTTTAGGAACTCTCTAAACATATCAGAGCCCAATTCGTAGACCTCATCCGGAACGAAGCCTTTCTTCATATATATGGTCATATACCTGGTAGTGTCCTGGATTAAAGCCGGGGAGTTGACGTGGTGACCGTACTCAAAATAGTGAAGCAGATCGGGGAAGGCCATTCGGGGCAGTCTGTTCTTGATAATCTCGTCGCAGGCCTCCTTCAACGGCTTGACCATCCACATGTTTGCGCACTCACTTAGGCTAATAACATCCTCGTTGCTGTAGCTGCCCAAGGTCTCCTTGTTGTAGGTGTAGACGTACAGCCGGAACTTTTCAAAGGTATCTGCCTTGACGTTAGTAAGGACCAATTCCCCGGTGGAAGACTCTTTAAAGCCGGACAGGAAGCCGCGTTTGAAGAAGTCGGAGGCAACGCCCAATATCACTTTGTGGCACCGAAATATTTTAGATTCAACGCGTATACAGCAGTCTGTAAATGCATCCTCTTCGGTGAGGCTCTTAAAGGAACTGGCCAGCCTTGAGAAATAAGTGTTATAATATATTCTTTAGGTTTTAATAGTTGTAACTACTTACCAACTTTCCATAGTTATTTCCCTATCGGAAAAGTGATCCTTACTTGACACTAGAGCTGGAGAAACCTCGATGTTTGCTTGCTTCGATGTTTGTGACTACTTTCATGCCCCCATTAATTATCGATGTTAAAAAAAATTCTTTTCCGCCTTTATATAGCTTATTATTAATAAATTAAAGTTTCTTGACTGTTGGAGCATTCAAGCAGCTGAGCCCAGCCCAGCCTTGCTGAAGGACCTCTCAGATTTTCTAAAAAAAAAAAAATAGCGGGCACACAACAATATAAGCGCTTGTCTAAACTATAAATTTAACGGTCAATTAGTATTAATATATCAAATAAAACTTATAAACAATACCAAAAATAAAAATAATAGTAAATAATAAATAAATGATCAGAAGCATCCAGAGTCTCTGGTAGAGCTTTAAAAGCATCGATGTGGATGGCTGGGCTGCGCGATACCTCGATTTTTTTCCACCATCGATGTATCGCGTTTTACCCAAGCTTGGCTGAAGTCGTCAAGCGGTAGTAGAGCCGGTCAAATTATATCGGATAGACGAACTTCTTTGAAGCCAAAGCATTTAAACACACTTGCTTAAAAGAAATCAGTGGCTGCTGGATTAAATTTTTTGTGGTACAAAGTCATTAAGAGCAGTTTTACAAAGAATGGATTATCTAAACTTGTTATTTTTTTTTTGTTATCAAACGTTTTCTTTATTTAATTCGTAATCAACAACAATTCCCGCGGAACGGATTATCTCTCTTTTGTTAATTTCATTAACTTTAATTTATAATCATGTTTTCGCTTATAATTATAATCAATAAAAAAAAACATGGTCATGAAATGTGCTTGGTATTTTATCATCAGAAGGCAAACGATAATGGCTTATAACGTCTTTTTAAAGCATACGAGAATTTTTAAGTTTTCTAACTTATGAATCAAAAAAGTATATAAGTTATTATTATAGTCAAAATCTTTTAAATTTTTAACCTATTTGTTTTCCTGTGTGTTTCATAGTTTAATACATTGTATGTATACCTCGCAATTAAAAAAATTGTAAGCAAATACGCTTAAAATACAAAATAAAAAATTAAATAAGAATTCGATTGATACTATCGAAAATATCGATGGTCTGGACTATCACTATCGAAAACATCGAGCACTATCGATGTTTTTACAGCTCTAGTCTCTGGGTACGGGCTAAAAGAAAAGTAAAAATGATCGATGTTTTCTAAGTGAACATCGATGTTGACGAGTTTTTGGAAACAGTATCAATCCAGCACTTTAATTTTGCCCTTGCAAACGGTTTCAACTAGGAAAATCTTAAAAATATCTTACTCAATATGTTATCAATTTTTATTTCCTTAATAATTTTAAGTTACTATTAATATACAAAAATATTTAAAATGCCAAAGATTATTTGTAATTCCAAAAGCAGATAAAGTGTGACCAACATAGATCTTGCCGTGGCATTCAACATAGGGTTGTCGGATATTTAAAAAAACACCGTATCAATTTTTTTTCAAATAAAAAAAATATATGATGATATTTAAAATATCACTTAGTAATATCGAGCTATTTGATATTTTTTACATTTTTTTTTGTTAAAAATTTGACAATAAGTTTCTTATTACAAATAATATTTTTTCATAATATTTTTTAATTAGTTTCTGGCATACTTTAGAATCATTTGCAATATACAGACTTTAATGATTTTAGAAACACCCTTTGTTTTATAAGTTGATCAGTCATCTTTCTCCAACTTTACAAACGACATATTTCTGAGCCAGCTCAGACAGCAGCGAACAGCCCGGAGTAAGCAGATATCTCATAGCCGGCTTGTAGAGGCCCAAAATAGCCGTCTTATGAGATTTCCACATCTAAATTGCTTTGGAATTAAGATTGACCAAGGAAAAATAACAAAATATATTTAACAAAAATATTGCTATTAAAAAATATCGATATATTGATATTTCTTCTTTTTCTCCTTCTTTCAAACGGTCACACTTAGCGAGATACCTGAAAAAGTTTGCGAGTTTTCATTCTAGAAAATAATCAATCGTTGAAATGGTGGTCAAAGCTGTCTGCGTAATTAATGGCGATGCCAAGGGCACCGTTTTCTTCGAACAGGATGTGAGTATACTCAATCAAAGCACCATATATTCCTCCTAAGTGCCTGCTAAAATGGCTGACGCGCAAAAACAACAACAACGGACAGAGTAGTTCTAAAGGTCGGATCGCCGGCCGCCTCCTTTCCCCACCGGAGCACCCGCATCCATTTGCATTAAGCTGCTTTAAATTCTGCGTTTATTTCAATTAAGTGCCGTTGCGATTCTAAATACAGAATTATATAAACGCAATAATGTTGCTCTGGACATGCTCCTGCGGGCTCAAGTACATATGTATGTACATATGTAAATACATTTGCGGTCAAAAACCTAGCACCTAATGTTTTTCCCTCTACCCTTCATAAATTGATTAACTTTACAACGTAGAAAGTGAATAAGTTCTGTACATATATATTTTCATAATTTAATTTAAGGTATTATTGTTGCAATTAATGATTATTCACAACTGTTGTATTATCTACACTTTTCGAACCAGAAACAAAAGTGGAACGAAGATACGATAAAGGGAGTGCTTCTGCTACGAGCGCTGTAATATTTACTTGTCATGATTAAACAGAACTATACAGCCTTATCAGCGAGAGGCATTATCTTTTGCGCCGGCTTAATATTACCCGATCTCTCTTTTTGGTCGCCAACAGAGCAGCGATACTCCCGTGAAGGTTACCGGAGAGGTGTGCGGCCTGGCCAAGGGCCTGCACGGCTTCCATGTGCATGAATTCGGGGACAACACCAATGGCTGCATGTCGTCCGGGCCCCACTTCAACCCGCACGGTAAGGAGCACGGAGCTCCTGCCGACGAGAACCGTCATTTGGGCGATCTTGGTAACATCGACGCCACTGGCACCTGCCCCACCAAGGTCAACATTACCGACTCGAAGATTACTCTCTTTGGCGCCGACAGCATTATCGGGCGCACCGTGGTAGTACATGCCGATGCCGACGACTTGGGCAAGGGTGGGCATGAGCTGAGCAAGTCCACGGGCAACGCTGGAGCCAGGATCGGGTGCGGCGTCATTGGCATCGCCAAGATCTAATCGGCTGAAGGACAGACAGTTTATTCAGAAGAAGACACGCCTGTGGAGTTTCCAATTCCGAACTACTCTATATAGCACTACTTACCTATTGGAGAATTGCAAATGTTATAAATACTTCTACATATACATAGCCTGTGGTCTGTTAGGTTAATACGCAACCTTTGAGGTTCTATAAAATGGTGTTTTCGAATTAACCCTTGATCAAATCGACGTGTTTTTTTATTATACTCAAGTTTTGTTCAGTATATAAACCAAACAGAATTTACATAGCTAATTTTACTGGTCAGCTAGCGGTCATGTTTTCGTAGATTTACTGAAACAAGTTTCTTTTATCAAAATAATAGATAGTATATTTGAAGTCAGTTCTGCTTTTTATACGTTAAATTAATTTTGAATATGCTGTTGATACTGACCAATAGTACATTTCCTGTATACGAAAGGGAATGAAATCAATGAAAATATAATTTTATGCATTTTCAACTCTTTGTAAAATACTTTACACAATTTTAACGATTTAAAAAAGTTTTGGTGTGCCGTGTGACCAGATTCTAGTAATATCGCTTACTTCATTTCGGTATTTTTGCCTGCCAGCCCTGGGTATGACGAGGCGTTCGCCACTCGGTCACACCACCAAAAAGCGCTGTGTAATTCCGCTGTGAAACAACGAAAAAAAAAGGAACAAAAGTGAACGCTGCATGACTTTTCTGAAAGTAGGAAGAAAATAGATTGTGTATTCAGAAAAATAGGCGCCCCGCATTATAGAAAAAATGACTGGTGAGACCAAGCAGGAAAAGAAGCCGCAGCCGGCCGTTCCCGGCGGTGATGCCAAGGATCTGAAGGCAAAGCAGGCGGCGGCTTCATCGGCCGATGGCAAGAAGGAGGATAAGGACAAGGAGCAGCAGCAAGAACTGTCCGACGAGGACCAGCAGCTGCAGGAGGAGCTAGAGCTGCTGGTGTTGCGCCTGCAGGAGTCAGACAAGAAGCTGTACCAGCCGGCGCTGGAGATGATGGCCAAGCTAATCAGGGCTTCCACCACGTCTATGACCTCGGTGCCCAAGCCGCTCAAATTCATGCGTCCACACTACGACACCATGAAGAAGGTGTACAAACATATGCCCGACGAGCAGACGCGGCAGCTGTGCGCGGACATCATCTCGGTGCTGTCAATGACCATGGGCAGCGGCAAGGACTGCTTGGCCTACCGCTTCCTGTGCGACCGCAAGCAGCGCATCGGCGATTGGGGTCACGAGTATGTCCGTCATCTGTCGGGCGAAATCTCGGCCCACTACCACGACACGACGGGCGACTTCCGCACCCAACTGATCGAGCTGGTCAAGCAGATCATACCCTACAACATGGAGCACAACGCCGAGGCGGATGCCTGCGATCTGCTGATCGAGATTGATCACCTTCACCTGCTCGGCGACTATGTCGACGAGTCGGCCTATCCCCGCGTCTGCCTCTACCTGCAGTCGTGTTATCCGTACGTCCCCGAGCCGGACAACACCATAATCTTGGAGACGGCCCTGCAGCTGGCGCGAAAGTTCACCCAGCACACGCAGGCCATGCGGCTAGCTCTGATGCTGAATGACATGGACAAGATCGGCGAAATCTTTCGGGAGCCCAAGGAGCCGGCCATGCAGAAGCAGCTGGCCTTCATGCTGGCCCGACAGCAGATCTGTCTAGAGCTGGACGAGTCGGTGCCGGACTACGACGACCTAATGGAGATAATGTCCAATGCGAACCTGAACAAGCACTTCCTCAATTTGGCGCGCGAGCTGGACATCATGGAGCCGAAAACGCCGGAGGACATCTACAAGTCGCATCTGGACAACTCACGGTCCCGCTTCGCCTCAATCCAGGTGGACTCGGCCAAGCAGAATCTGGCTGCCAGCTTTGTCAATGGCTTCGTCAACGCCGGCTTCGGTGTGGACAAGCTGCTGTCTGAAGATGGCAACAAGTGGCTGTATAAGAACAAGGAGCACGGCATGCTTTCGGCCACCGCCTCCCTGGGCCTGATCCTGCTGTGGGACGTGGATGGCGGTCTGACGATGATTGACAAATACTTGTACTCCACAGACGACAATATCAAATCTGGCGCTCTGCTGGCCTGCGGCATCGTCAACTGCGGCATCCGCAACGAGGTCGACCCGGCCCACGCCTTGCTTTCCGACTACATTGACAACCAGAACTCGTGCATGCGTGTTGGTGCCATTCTTGGCCTGGGTATCGCCTATGCTGGCTCTAATCGTTCAATAGTGATCGATACTCTAAAGACTGTTTTCTCCTTGGGGAGCAACAACAAGAGCTCGGCCAGCGTTGAGATCCTTGGTATCACGGCCCTATCGCTGGGCCTGATCAGTGTCGGTTCGTGCAACGCCGAGATCACGGAGATCCTTCTTCAGACCATAATGGGACTGACCAAGACGGATCTGAAGGACACCTACACGAGGTTCCTGTTCTTGGGCTTGGGGCTTCTTTACTTGGGCCGTCAAAAGTCCACCGAAGCCGTTATGATGACCCTTGAGGTACTGGAGGAGCCGTACCGCAGTATGGCCGTCTCAATGGTGGATATTTGTGCCTACGCAGGCACTGGCAATGTGCTCAAGATTCAGCACCTGCTTCACATCTGCTCGGATCACTATGAGACTGCCAATGCTGACGACGAGAAGGAAAAGAGCAAGAAGGACAAGGGCAAGGACAAGGTAATATTGGCTTTACTTCGATTAACAAAGTTATTATTCATATAATGTCATTGTTTCAGGACAAGGAAAAGGAGAAGGAAAAGGAAAAGGAGCGCGAGAAGGATCTTTCGGCAACCCAAGCGATCGCCGTACTTGGCATTGCTCTTATCGCCATGGGTGAAGACATCGGCGCCGAGATGGCCTACCGTTCCTTCGGCAACTTGCTGCGCTACTGCGAACCGGCCATTAGACGTTCCGTTCCCCTGGCTCTCGGCCTCATATCCGCCTCCAATCCCAAGCTGAACATCCTCGACACGCTGAGCAAGTTCTCGCACGATAGCGATGCCGAGGTGGCCCACAACGCGATTTTTGCCATGGGCTTGGTAGGCGCCGGCACCAACAACGCTCGTTTGGCCTCGATGCTGCGCCAGCTTGCCCAGTACCACTCCAAGGATCCCAGCAACCTGTTTATGGTGCGCATAGCCCAGAGCCTGACGCATTTGGGCAAGGGCACCCTTTCGCTGAGTCCTTATCATAGCGATCGCCAGCTGATGAACCCCATGGCCGTTGCTGGTCTGATGGCCACTTTGGTCTCGCTGCTGGACGTGAAGAACCTGATCTTGAACCGCTCCCATTATCTCCTCTACACCTTGGTGCCGGCCATGCAAGCCCGCATGCTGATCACCTTCGACGAGGAGCTCAACCAGCTGCAGGTGCCTGTTCGCGTGGGCATTGCCATCGATGTGGTGGGCCAGGCTGGCAAACCGAAGACCATCACCGGCTTCCAGACCCATACCACGCCCGTCCTGCTGGCCATCGGCGAGCGTGCCGAGCTGGCCACCGATGAGTATCTGGCGCTGACGCCCGTCATGGAGGGATTCGTCATACTGAAAAAGAATCCCAACTTTGTGAAGTAGGAAAGTGCATTGCATTCTAACGTTTAAGGTCACCCGAGAAATTGAAGTTCAGTAAACTATCTCCAAATAATTAATTGTTTCCCCTTATTTGGCAATTGATTCAAAGGTCATTAATACAAAATATATATCTACTATAAAAAATAAAATCTGTATGTTTTCATTGTTTAATTTTTAATACTTTTATGACAACTTCAAGCTTCAGCTTCTAGGGAGGCATCATTTTCATTAGGATGTGATTGACCCAGATGACGACCAAGTCTCGCTATAATAGAGCTGTCAAACTATAAACAAGGTACAAGGAATTAGGAAGTCATTATACTTTTTCTTTCTTTATCTTTCAAATCACTTTAATGACATTGACTCCGTTCCCTAAGCTTATGTTATTTAAAGTTGTTCCAATTTTCATGTTTTTTGAGAGAGCGCTCACCCACATATCCTTCAAAAGCCAACGCCGATCCACGTACAAGAGACCCAATAAATAATATATTTAAACAATTATATGAATGCACTGTAAAAATATATATGCATACTTTATTCAGCGATTTTGTTGTGTGTTTCGAGTGAATTACGCATGTACGCATGTTTAAAATTAGGTGTATGCTCTAGTGATAGCTTGATTTTATTTTATTTTTTTTTTTGTGAATTTGGAATTGTGTTTTGCTTGTCAAGTACGCCTTTCACATTAAAAATAGTCTTGCTTATGGCTGTTAATATATATATTTGTATACAATCTGCACTAATTACACTTGATGCTTTCTGTTCTTCGCATCTGCCACAAAAAGTTGCCTTACATTAGGTGTAAGCAAGATAATTCAAATTTGTTTTAAGTCGATTTTCCCGGTAGCTGTTTACCCTTGAGCCCTGTATTCTATACTTTTAAGTATCTGGCGCAGAAATGTGATTGAAGAGTGTTCGGATTTTATTGAAAAAACGAACAACGGTCTACGGGTTTTTGAGGTCAATTTCGAATCCGAGACAAGACTTTACAAAATGTCCAACATAATAATAGATCCACTAAAATATAACACAACATAATATAATAAGCAATAATCATAAGAGGGGTAAAGGCGTTGCCTGGCGCGGCATGCCTCTGAGCTTCCCAATCGATTGAACAAATTAAACAAAATAAAGCCCTCGCGATGCGTGGTCAATGGGAGGCGGTGAATGAGGATGAGGAGGAGCAGCAGCAGCAGCAACGGCGACGTCGACGGCGCCTGCGTCAGCGCCTCTCGTACTTGGCCGGCACTGAGAGTCTGGTGCGGACTCCTCCGCCAGCTCCAGATGAAGCGTTTGCCTTAGTTCGCTCCGAGGTGGAGCGACGTCGCGCGATCAGGCGCTTCCTGCTGCTGCTGCTGTTGTTCATGTCGCTGGTTGCTGGCAGTGTGTGGTTATTGCTTTTGTTGCGGTTCGCTCCAGTCCCATTTCCGGTTCCTGCTCCGGCGCTACTGTCGCTGTAGCGCTGCCTCTTGGTGAGCGTTGCTGAGTTATCTGCATAAGTTTCCAAAAGGATTTCGATTAATAGAGGTCAGGGGGTATTTGATTCAAATTACTATTTTTTAATTCAAACTGCCCACACAATTGTCGTCAACTGGGATTGCAAGGCCACTAATGCCCAGGGGACTAACGACATCACCAAAACGTTCATCATCAACACCAACATCAACAGCATTATCGCTGTGGGCTACCACTTCGGGCACATCCGCCGCATGCTCCACATCATCTGCCAAGGACCGCGCGTTCACATTGAGCAAGAAAGAAAATTCAGGGAAAATCCAAAACAAAGAAAAAGAGAAACAACATCCGAGGTTGGAAGTCGCGTCACATAAATTTTGATAAAAATTTTGAAAATTTTTGTGTTTGGTGGCTTTCATCGTGAACTCATGACGATGGATAGATGCTTTGTGGAGGTAGTGGGCATATGTACATATGAGATGCATGTACCGGTTGAATTACTTTTTGTTTTAAGTAAAGCTATTTCTAATATTTCAAAAAATTAAAAAGCATTTGAATTATTGGCGATTATTCAGTTGAGACTTAATGCTTATTAGTATCTAACATTGCTATTTAAAGTGTTATTCAGAATAGATACTTTAAGGAAGTCATTTGGTTATTAATATACATAGACTTAACTTTAACTTCCATGTATTAAAAGCGAATGATAAACCTTAAAATTTCTCTGTGAATCTCTAGCTCTAAGAATCTCACATCCAAGGCTCAATTCAAAGCAAATTGCTTATACGTCAAGTTCGTAATGGGGGTCCCCCTTAAGGGGTCCCTTTTTGCCTTGCTTTGCCTGCAATGTAGAAGCATAGCAGCAACACAAACAATACATTTATTTATAGCTGAATAGAGAGATTAATTTGATTTTATAGATTATTTTAACAGACGGAGAGCGCTTAATCGATCCGTCTGGTGATGTTTTCACATATATATCATGATTTACAGATAATCTGTAAAGAATACAAATATGTGTGATATAATTTATCGATAATATCGATATTTGAAGTTCTGATATATTACAATTTATGATATTTTGGATATGATGTTTTAGTCGATTATCATAACGAACTTATATTTCAGATGCATAAAGTAACCGAAGCAAATACCAGCTATACGGAAAAGTTTTTTTCCTGAATTCCACGTCTCATAGATAAATCAAAAATAAAATTCATTAAATTAGAAACCTCCAAAGACATAGCCAAGGGGTAAACCAAAAACCATTGTTATTAAATAATTTTGTCCCTAGTTGAAAATTAGCTTTTATTTAATTCAAATGTAAGCGCTTTACGCATATTATTTAGTATTTGTCTGGTCGGGGTCTCCAATATGCATATTCCTCGACATATTTGTAATGGATTTCAAAACCTTAACCTCAGAAACCTTCTAATACCTTATTGAATTACCTTCTTGTACCAGCTTTGCCTGTAAAATTGTGATCAGTTAGCACAAGTGTTACTATCGGAGTTACTAGAATCAAATGAACCGAACCCCACTACGTAACCCGCTTTTATTTTCTATAATTGTGGTCAAGCGTGAGACCACTGCAAGCCGTGTTAGTGACGAAGCAAAATGACTACGATGGAGGATATGAAGCTGGGATGCACAACTAGTAGTTCCTGCCAGTTGATGGAGCACTTACCTTTGGCGCTAAGCTTGCGCTTCGAGACAGGTGCGGAGGCAGTACGGGACTCTGAAGCTCCTCCGAGCCGGGTTCCGCTGACACTCCTTTTTACGCCAGGATCGGAGCGTCGCTCTCGTGTGTTGGCCAGGGTGGGTAGTGGCTGGTCGGCGCTCTTCTTGGCCACGTTCTTGCTGTTGTTGTTTCCATTTTCGGAAGCTTTACCTTGAGCTGCAGCTGCTGCGGCGGCTGCACTGGCCGCTGCACTGGCCCGCTTCAGATGAGCCGGCATCCGCTTGGGCGGCTGCATGGCACTCGAACTTGCTGAACTGTTCGAGGACGTGGAGGCGGTGGCAGTGGGAGAGGAGGTAGTTAATGTTTCTGCCGGTGGGGCAGTCTTCTGGGATGATTTGTGGGCCTTGGGATCCTCCTGCTTCTTGTGCATGCCAACTTCTAGCCAGAATTTAAGCTGAGCCTCGCGCTGACGCTGCATTAGCTCCTGGCCGGCGCCATACTTGCTCAGCAGCCCCTGCAGCTTCTGGACTGTTTTGTAGACGGTCTCGGCCGCAATCAGGCCGTAATCAAACAACGAGCACATATGCAAGATGAAGTTGCGATAGAGATTCTTGCGCACAATCTCATGGCCTTTGGCGTCAAGGAACATCTCGCAAGCCAACGGCAGCTGGCAGTCGCCAACGAATCCGTGACGCATCACGTGCAAGTTCCACAATTTCATTAGCTCCTTTTCGCCCTCGTTGACGTCGGAGAACTCGTCGATCATCTGGATGGTCTTTTGGCGCAGCCACAACGGATCGCTTTCGCCCTCCGAGTCAATGTCCAGCTCCTTGGGATGCACTGGCAGGCAGGTCTCTGTGTGGTGATAGAGCCTGCAAGCGAGAATCAGATCTAAGATTAATACCTTGTGCTTCTGTAAGTCAACACTCGCTTACCTGTTGTGGCCCGTTATGTAAGAGCGCTGATTGCTGATCTCGTCCTCGTCCAGCTCTAGGAACTCGTCCAGACAGGTCTTTTGCCGCCGAGGCCGACACACCATCAGGCTGGTGACCGAAGTGCGTCGCACCGGGCCGCATGTGCGGGCGAAGGATGATCCCGAGGGTCCGGCCAGGTCGTACGGCGAACCGGCATACGAGCCATCATAGCCATCATTGATGGTGACGTCAATGCGCGCCCCGCTCCCTGCCGGCTGATATGTGAAGTTGAAGCGGGCGTGGCACAGCTTTAAGTGCTTCAGCAGTGCGTACAGGCGAAGGCAGTCCAGTCCGCACCACGGACAGTTCAGCTCCTGGGTATACTCGGTTTGCTGGCGCGTATTGTTGCTGTACATAAAATTGTACACAATCTGGATGTGCTCCGGCGTCGATTTGATCAGGCTGCTGTTTCCGCCACCGCTTCCCCCGTTTTTCATTGCGCTACAGTTATTGTTGTTGCTATAATTGTTGTTGTTGTGATTCATCTCGGACACCGCATCTAAAGGCTGGACATAGCGCTGCAGTTCCGGCGCCGAAATAGTCTCCGGCAACTGCTCATTTGAGAGCGTCAAGTGGAACTTGAGCATGGGACTCTGCTGATAGACATCGTAGGTCAGCGAGAGCGGAATGTAGCTGTCAGGCATTGTCTCCCAGGTGCATTTCTTTGGTGAGAAGGACTTAATGCTGGACGAGTTTAAGGGCTGCAGCATCGCCTCGTACTCTCCCTCTGTAATGAAGCCGCTGGATTTCTCGTATAGTATCAGCTCCGAGCCGAACATCTTCTCGTTGCGACGCGACCTCTTGTTCGGGGGTGTTTCTGCGTAAGGAACGAAAAGATATTAGCCATCTAAGAACTCGCCGCAGAGTTGAGACTAACCTGAATTCTCGTCGTTGCATGAGCTCGGCGCCAGCACCTTGATGCGAAAGAGCAGTTTGTACAGAGTGTGCTGCTCCCCTATCGGTCGCATCGTCTGCAACGGTATGCTGATGGTAGCGTGCTCCCCAATGCTATCCTTCGGATTGTACACGATCTGCGAACTCTTACTGAGCAGCTCCTGGAAGTCCAATGTGCTGTCCTTGCGCTTGCTGCGAGTTATCTTGTACAGCGTCGACTCCACGCACACCGACTCCCCCGCCTCGCAGAGCAGTTGCTCCTGCAGCATATCGTCGCCGCCGCCATCGGCTGTGGCGGCCTTCAGTTTCTCGTGGAGAGAATCGTAGATGACGTGCAGGTAGTTTTGGGGGACAGCCTCAGACTTCTGAACGATGCTGTCCAGAATAGAGTCGACCTGGAAGCTGGCCCGCTTCTTGTTGTTCCGCGACATGCGGTCCTTCATGTAGCTTAGCGTGCGGTTCAGGAAGATGGGCTAAGGACACAAAACATTAATGATTTCGGGGTGAAATATCGCCCATGATGTTGAGCCGCTGCCTACTACTCACATTGGTCTCGTGCCGATTGCGGAGGTAGCGGTAGATCTGAGTGGGCTCTGAAAACAGAACAGAAAAACAAAAGGGAGTGCGGGTTAATCCCGGTCGACCCACACCCAGGTAATGCCGTCTGCCTACTCACTTTCGAACGCCTGCAAAAAGAGTTCCTGCTCCTGCTGGTGTCCATTGAGTTTGACCTGGCCCTCGGCCGGCGTCGGCGGTACAGTAATACCTGCAGTTGCAGTGGCAGTGGTCGTTGTCGTTGACGATGCTGTTGCGACATCCGCCGCTCCGTTGGACATGCCATTCAGGCCATTAGTTGCACCGCCATCTGCATTATTGTCTTTCTCGCGTTTTTTTGCTGGAGCCATTGTGTGTGTGTGTAGGCGAGAGGAGGGTGGGGGCGGCGGCAGTTGACGGTTGACGGATCACAATTACTACCGCTTGCACAAGCGAGCACGCACTGTATCCACGTTTGCAATCAATTCAAACACATTTTCCCCGTCGCAGAGTCCATTTAGAGTAGGTTTTTGTTATTTTTCCGCACCGCTTTGTGTACTTTTGCCGTCTTCCTTTTCGGCGCGAAACCTTTTGCTTTTGTCTCAGCGTTATTAAAGGCGCGGTGAAACGCTACGACTGCATGATGGCCTCTGGCCGAATGAATATTTTGACACAACTGGACTAGATTATAAAAAGTTCATATCGCGAATTAATTGCATTACTTTAACACGTGCCGTATGTTTTTAGATACCTGCAATTGCTGGTTAACAGACCGAAGCGTTTTTGTTTGTGATTGTTGATTATCATGCAGAATGCAATTATCATGTTGTCTTCATGCTACTATACACGTTTACCAACACTAACTTGAATGAACTATAAAAAAAGTTTTGGTCAACAGTTAATTAACCCTGAGCAAAGCATAATGCGATATCAGGATAACATTTTCTTGAATCATATTAAAACTTCAAATTCAACTAAGTATATAATGCTTTTGAATGTGTTTTTGTGTTGTTAAAGAGGTCAACAGCTGTTTGATTTCAGTGCTGTAAAACAATCCGATCGTAGAACAAGAACTGGAAGCGATTAGTGAGATAACTAGCAACGATAGATAAGGTCACACTGCACATGTCTCACATGCATTTTCCCAAAATTTGTTAAAATTGTTAACAACCGGTAAAACAACTGTTCGAAACTACTTTAAATTCACCACGATCGCCTGCAACAATTCAATCGAAATGGACAAGAACAGCGCAGCATTGTACAAAAAGATGCAGACCGAGGTTGAGTCATACCAGAACCTGCAAAAATGTGAGTAAACTGGAGGACACCATCTGCTCTTTAGATTTAATATATATTTAAAATTTTGTTGTTTTGTTCGTCCTCGGCAGCCTGCGTCAAGATGGTCAAGCAGAGGGCTCTGTTGGAAAGCCAGCTGAACGAGAACAAGTGCGTGCTGGACGAACTGAACCTGTTGGGACCGGACAACAAAGTGTACAAGCTGTTCGGCCCGGTTTTGGTGAAGCAGGAGCTGGAGGACTCCCGCCAGAACGTCGGCAAGCGCATCGAATACATCTCCAAAGAACTGAAGAGCTCCAGCGACACACTGGAAAACATGTGAGTGCCTCCTGTCTGGACAAGCTTTGACCAAGATGACTGTCTCGGATTTTCTCTATTGCAGGGAGAAGGACATGCTGAAACATCGCGAGGCGGTGGCCAAGTACCAGCAGCAGTGGCAGGTGGCAGCAGCAATGAAGTAATCTTCTGGACACGCACAAAATTAACTTATAACTTATTCTTGGATAGCTGCAAGGCATTTTATAACTCACTTGGCGCGACCTTTTCATCTTGAAATCAATAAAATGATACATTCTTTTAATTTGAGAAAACTACCTTGCATGGTTTCATTAAATATTCTTTTTAGATGAAATTTATTAAAGCTTTAGTATTTTTAAATAACTTAGCCTTATGCTTTTAGAACCTTTGTAAATACCATTTCGAAATTGTTAAAATTTGTCGCACGGCTAGACCTAGCTTTGAAAAGGCTAGAGCGGCAGCACTGTTGGCATTTGAACACTGGTTACATGCTGCCACACTGCGTATATACGACCTACGAGAATTGCCACGAAGAACAGAATTTATTTGCTGGCAAACTTAAGACGGACTCCAACGCTGCAAAAGTCAGGTTTGGGAATAGAGGTTGTTGACGCAAGTGAACGATGGGCTCGAGCCACAGCATCCACGTGCCCGGCGGCGGTACCGAAGGTAAAATATCCCCAGTCGATTTCTCGCCACGGACCACGTAAACCTAGTTTTCGGTGTCCAATCAGAATACACGAAAACACCCACACCTGTTCCCTCAATTTAAATAGAAAACATGGCCAGAGTACAATTAGATCTTTCACAGGCTATCACGTACTCAAGGTGCAGGACAACTCGCCTGGACAGAAGGCCGGGTTGGAGGCCTTCTTTGACTTTATAGTGGCGATCGCCGGCACCCGTCTCGACCAGGACAATGACATGCTAAAGGAGTTGCTGCGCCAGAACGTCGACAAGCCGGTGCGCCTCACCGTTTACTCCAGCAAGACGCAGACGGTGCGCGAACTGACCCTGACGCCCAGCAACAGTTGGGGCGGCCAGGGCCTGCTGGGTGTCAGCATCCGGTTCTGTTCCTTCGAGGGCGCCAACGAAAGCGTGTGGCACATTCTCGAGGTGCATCCGAATTCTCCGGCCGAGCTGGCCGGCCTGCGCGCCTATAGCGACTATGTGATAGGCGCGGATGCCATTCGCCACGAGAACGACGATCTGTTCACGCTGATCGAAACACACGAGCAGCAGCCGCTTAAGATGTACGTCTACAATTTGGACGACGACGCTTGCCGCGAAGTAACGATCAAGCCCAACACAGCTTGGGGCGGCGAGGGAGCTCTCGGCTGCGGCATTGGCTATGGGTACCTGCACCGAATCCCTGTTCAGGCAGCTCCCGTTGCTGGCGGCGGCGTCGGCCCAGCTCCCACTGCCTCAGAGGCTTCAGCTCCCCTACTGACCGCGGGCGGAGTGCCTTCAGCTGTTGCCCCGGTATCTGCGGCTGCGGCTGGGTCTGCTGTTGTCTCGCCAACGTTGCCTTACATACCACCGCTGGCCAACACTTTTGGGTCGACAAATGCGGAGACCAGACCACCAACCATAGAACCACCGGCCCAAAGCCTGTTCAAGACCTACTTTAATCCGGATGAAGCCACTGATGCTCTCACTGCGGCACTGGAGACCCAGGCCAATATTGCTGAACCTGCTCCCGCTGCCACACCCGTTTCGTCTGCAGCTGTGGGCACTGACGTGGCTGCAACTTCGGTTCAAGCAGCAGCAACAGCTCCGGCTCAGCCTTTGCCGCCGCCAGCTAACATCTTTATACCCGGAGTTTTTGATCCCAATACACAACACAACGCAACTGTAGGTGGCATACCAGCCGCTCAGCTGCCCTTTCCACAGGCAACGGCAGCACCAGCGGCAATACCCATGTTCTCTGCGCCGCAGCAAGCTTATATGTCGGCTCCATCGGTTCTCTCCTATCCAGCCGGGGCGCAGACAGTACCCTCGTATCCGCAGGTGCAGCCCTCCATGGGCGGACTGTTTCCCACGCAGCCAACGCCGTTGCCCCCGCAGATGGTCCACGTGTTCACGCCATCGGTACCACCGCCCGCGACTGCTCCAGCGGTGGACAACGAACCATCGATGCCGGCAACCAGTCAGCCAGCCGGAAACTAAGACTTAAATTTGGCTGCTAAACTGGACAAATTGTCGTTAGGCTTTTATCTGTATCTGTATCTGCGAGTATCATCCGATTCTTTTGTATGATTGCGGTAGCGAAAATCAAATGTTGGCAAGAGCTGCATGCAAAATTGTGTACATTGCATTCATAACAATAATCTAAATTAAATATTATAATAAACTAATAAAAATATAAATGTATTTATGGCTTTTATATGTATGTATTTACATAAGTGCTTGACTTTATTATTGATCGTTTTTTGTCAACGGGTTTACTCAGCTGTACCTTTTGTTTATTTACTCTTAATAACTTATAGAGGGCGATTCCATTGAGCACTGGCATAAAAGAAGAAATTCTTAGCGACTGCATTCAACTGTTATCTTATTCACAAAAAATATACTTTTATTAAAATCTAATTAGAACTATAAAGGGAGTTTTGGCAGACTCATTTTATAAACATCTCGAAAGGTAGCATACATATTGGAGAGATCCTTTGCCATTGATCGCATTACAAGGAGTGTTTCTTTTTGAATGGCCAGTTTTTCTTCCTCTACGTCTATAGCCCGCCGATGATTATGATCGCGATCTTCCACATTTGTATACAAATCACGTCTAAAGAGCTTAGAGGCTGGTTCGGGAAATCCGAGTTCCCTTGATGATGATTCCTGATCTGAAATGACGACGGTTTTGTCTGTGAAAAAACCAATTTTTAAAATATTTGACTTACCATTTTCCGTTTCTTCACATACTTTTCCAAAGTCGCAGTCATCGCGTTCAAAAATGTTTCGCAATCTGGGGAAAAACTCCCATTTTGGGTAAACTCCGGTTTTGGACAACTGCAAGGCTTCACTGCTGCAATCAACCAAATATAAAACGGGTACCAAGGAAAGTAAATTGATTTTTACCGATATCTTTTGGTCATAACCTGCAGTTTAGCTTTTATTTCAATACGAGTGACACCGAAATCACTCATGGCTTCAGCCATGTCTTTTTGGATCAAGTTCTTCCTTCGCTTCCCACGAAAGCTCTTCCGATTGGTCTCCCAGACATCCAAGAAACATTTTGTGGCTTCAGGAGTCCACACGAAGTACTTCCTTTTCATTAAATAAATTAAATTTTTTCTACTTTACGAAGCTGTTCTTTCCGCGGCAAAAACAGCTGACTTAGCGTATGTTTACAGTTGCTCTAGTGTGACCGCTCAGCAGGTATTACATAAAAAAAAAAAACAAAAAAATACTAGCCAGCTGTAAACCAATCGTTTGCTCTACAAATTGAATTCTGCGTTTAAATCTGTTCGCAACTCAAAAAATAAAACATTTGAAAATGCTGCAGATGGAATCAACACATGATTATTAAAGCCAACCAAATGTATCATACCCTGTACCACATAGGCAACAAAAACCGAGTCTGTACCTTTTTTATTTTATTATTTTTTTTTTTTTTTTTTGTAACAGTCCAAACATTTATTCGAATTCTCGAAAAGTTAATCATCATACTATTTGCTGAAAGTAAAATGTTTAAAATCGTTGTTAAATTGTTTTTAAATATGTAAGCCAAATTAAGCTACAACAGTGAACTGCGCAACCATATTTTAAATAAGATTTCGGAGACATTTGGCGGTATATTAAGCGAAGCGAAGGCAAGTATATACAGTGAAATTTATACAACTTACAAAACACAGATATGTATTAAAGTGTGTTTTTTGGATGGAAATTGTGGTTTTGCCTTTTCGGAAACGTTTCTACTAAACCTTAAAACTATTTACAACTATCCAAGCTTTAACTGAATCAAAATGCAGATGAAAAACGAATAACATCAATTGAAATAATAATATGATTTGATCTATAATTTGGCACTTATACCAACATTTTGTCGAAATAAGAACATTAAAATTAATCTGGCAGGCACCTGGTTAGAAAGTATTTCTCATCGACGAACTGGCAGAACGCAACCAGGTGTTTGAACTTCTGCACAGTCTGGGCCAGCGCCATGTTGGGCAGATTGGTGGTCAGGATGCTGAAGAGGTGCCCGAATGCGATGGCGTCCAACTCGCAGGGTTGATCGCCGTAGAAGAAGGGTGTATCAGGGAATTCCTTGAGCTTATACTCCAGCGTCTCGCAGCACTTCGCCACCTTCTCGATGACGTTCTCTATGTCCAGGTCATCCCACTGGTAGACCTTCAGCAGCTTCAGGGCGTTTCGCCGCTTACCATAGTTCTGCATGTGGTTGAGGGGCCAGGGAAAGACTACTCCGTTTCTTGGCGCAGTCACCTCCTTGTATACACGCTCGTTCTTGAAGCTGATGTACAGCTCCGCCATGGTAAAGATGTTCTCCACCAACGACACGTAAGTGCGCATGTCAGCCTTCTCGTCCTCGTCCTGCCAGCTTCCAATGGCCATATCCTTCTGTTCCACAAAGTTAACGATCGGCTCGAACTCAGCGAATATGAACGCGCCAGCCCTGATAAATGGCAACTTGGTCATCCTTCCACCCGGAGACATGTGCTCGGCGTTTGCGCAGGATCGGATACCGAATGGGAGGTTGCACATCTTAAGATAGGCCTTCACCGCCAGGCAACTGGCGTTCTCCGGTAGCAGAATCTGCTCCGCCTCATATGGCTTTTATACAGAGGTTAAGGGGGACATATTATTTAGAAAGCTGGGGTCCGTTTGGCGGACACTCACCTGGTAGAGAGTGGCATCTTCGGGCCATGGTTCGGCGGCCAGCTTATCGGCGGTGTTAAGTTGACTCAAGTACTGTGTCATTTTCCAAAATTTCCATAAAAAACTCCGATGAAGTAATAAACAGCTGTTGAGCAGTGTGACCGGCTGACAAAATATAATAGTTGGAAGAAATCTAAAAAAAATAATACCACAGAACAAAATTTTTTTTCCCAATCTTTATAAGATCTTGTGCAAGTTTCTGAGTTTTATAGTTATTTTTTAGCAATTTTACAAAATTTATTAGCTACACCGACTTATAAATATTAATGAATTAATATATTTATTGAAACGAACCCTAATGTGGCGCAATCAAGGAAATAGTATTTTTTCATGTCTCTCGGTATTACTTGGTTTGCTCTGACTTCCAGCAGCTGGTAACACTTAGATTTCTTTCTTGTTTCGCCGAGTGTTTTTCGTTGTATTTTGCTTTGTTTCAAAATTAGTCAGCCACAAACCCATAAAAGATAAAAAAGAAAAGAGGAATCTGTGTAATCACCAGGCCACGTGACTCTCCGAAAAACTCATTGAAACTGTTGAATTTGAATATATCTTTGCACATTGAAAAGGTGAGTGCGCGTCGTTTCGAGATCGTGAGAGTGTGTGCGAGTGCTGCGTTCCCATGCATGCCGCGTAATTAATACTTGAACCTAACCATAGTACTGAAACTTAGTATTATTAACAAATATTTGGTTATCTGTACGGGCCAAGGCACCACTCCCAAAAAATCGTACTTGCAAACAGTGCCGATTTATGTGCCGGCCTCAGTGTGTGGGCGTGTGTGTGTGCGAGTTGGTGTGCGTGATTCATGCATACAATACATACATACATACATATGTACGTCTGGGGTCTTAACATTCTTCTTGCACATTTCTTTATCAAGACAAATAAAACTGGCATGGTTCGTTCATTTCCTTAAATTATCCCCTCACTCTGGTCTGACGGGGGGTCGGCTCTCTTCGCCTCGTTCTCCTTTTCTCTTTCTAACGTTTCCCGAATTTTTGTTTGGAATTCGAAATTTCAGTTCTTGGTCAGATTGTTTTTGAAATTACCTTTGCTCACTCAACCTTAATTATTCGAATTGTATTTATTGGCCCAAACGTTCGTCCGTTGTTAGCCTGGAAAATGTTTATTATTTTAGTTTTTTTTCTCACTATTTTTTTTCTATAGCGGCTTCTACACGGAAATATAAGTTCGATATATTTCAACTCTGGTCTTAATTTTTAAAAGGTATTATTGAACTCTTTTTAGTAAATAAACTTGCGATTTCACTTGGCCGTATAGAGGATAAAACACCTTTTTTATTGGCATTAGAAGACCCTACGTTTAATAACCAATTCCCCTTCGACCAAAGACAACAAAAGTAAGGTTTAAAAAAATCAAGAAATCCTGAAACCAGCTGAAGGCAATCTCTAAAGAAATATTAAAGTTCAAACAAAATCTTTGCTATAATACTGGAGTAATAATACTGGAATACTGGAGTACTAATTTTAATTTAACCTCCCCGTACGTGATTGGGAAACTTCTGTGCAAACTACAAAAAATGTATTTCGTATTTTTATATTAGCCATAGTTTTCCGACTAGATATTGTTTTTCCTGTGTACCCGTCTGCCTGAAATTCGTCTATATAGATACATTTTAATTATCTCGCAACAACCTGATGTCAAGTAATAACATTTCAATTTCATGTGTATAGCTTGTGTTGGTCGTGTATATAAAGCCAAATGTGGAGGATTTAGAATTATTATTGGACCAACACTCGTTGAAAATGGACATAAGGCAACCAGTCGACCGACGTGTATTTAGATAGTGGAAAAACAAAGCAAGATAATAATAAAGGCTTCGGTGGGTGGGACGATAGCGGGGGTTTGGGCGTTTGTCGCCCGTTCTGTTCAATATTATTCAATGCCGATATCCGCCCTCCCTCTGTCTATCGTATGCTCTTGCCTTATCTTCCACGGTGGCTCCGTATTTGGTTGGACCTTTTTTACTTTTTTTCCCCACTCTGGCCAGCTGCAAGTCGCCTTTCCCCGCCGCCGCCATTCGCCCCGTCTGCCAATCAAACCGTCAGTTCATCAATGCGTTAATAATTGGAATTTAATCAATATTATTGAACGTGCATATGAAGTGGCCAACGCTTAGTCGCAGCACGAACGTCACCGTTGCCAAAAAAAAAAAATTATGAAACCGATGTTAATGGAATGATAAGCAAATCAACCATGGAATGTATCTTATTGAATTCGCGTAGTAACATTTAATTGGGGATGTGATTTAAAATATAATTTATCTGAAAAGCGTGGCTTCTAATTCCCACATCTTAACTATGGAAGCTTCATTTATCGCGTATGAGGCGCACTTTTCATCATATAATTGTTATAATTCTAAGAACGTTTTGAGCCGTTGCCCTTTTGCCAATTCTGATTAGTTCCTAAAAGTGAGCAATCGCAGCTTAACTTTATATTTGGCCACGTTCTAATGCCGTGGAGGTCCTCGGGCAAAACTTGAATCTGTGTGGGTACACCCCGGTGAATTTTTTTTTGCCTAAACAATTTTTATTGGTTTCTTAATATACGCTTAATAACGTGTCAAAGTTTAATCAATTTATTTATAGTCCTTCTATAACAAAATTTCGTCATCTGCCCCTTTAAAGGCAGACGATGAGCCTACAGTCAAACGCACAGAAAAGGAATTTACATTTAAGGGCAAATCAAGCCTTATTTATTACAGAACGGGCTCAGCGTGTTTTAGTATTTCAGAAATATTTTTAAAATGTTTTTCGGATGTAGCGGATGGACTTTTACTGGGGGCTGTTAGATATACATATGCACATGCATATATAAAATAATATCATTATCGTCAACGTGTTACTCACACTCCTAAAAATATGCCTATGACCCATATGCTTCTTAAAGAGAAACTGAAAGCTTGTGAGAAATACAAACAAAATCTCGAGCAACATATAAAACAATAGCATTCACAGCAATTAAGACAGTGCTTTTAAATGTAATTGATTAATAAGTAAACAACACCACTTGTACAGTTCTGGGTTGAAAGCCATGGCCGAAACAGAGACGAAGCCTCACCCCGATCATCACGATGAGGATGTGCACGATGCCAACTATCAGGCGCCGCCGGAGAAGACCATCGAGGAGATTATGGCCGCCGATCAGGAGGACGAGAGTCTGCGGCGCTACAAAGAGGCACTTTTGGGTGCAGCTCAGACCGAAAAGATTGTCGTTGGTAAGAGTAAATTTGTTGACTTAAAAATACAATTTTTATAAACTTTTAATGCTTAATTTGCAAGAACCCAATGATCCGCGAAAGGTGATTGTGAAGAAACTGGCACTCGTTGTAGAGGGCCGAGATGATATGGAATTGGATCTTACCGGTGACCTAAGTCAGCTGAAAAAGCAGGTATTTAAAAACAAATAAACCTATGTCGCAGCCATTAATATACTTTGCAACTCTTGGCAGCTTTTTGTGATCAAAGAAGGTGTTCAGTACAAGGTGCGCATTGATTTTATTGTGCAGCGCGAAATTGTCCATGGCCTTAAGTATGTGCAAAAGACTTCTCGCTTGGGTGTGAATGGTAAGTGTGTCCAGTATAGAATATTGTTAGTATGCTCCTTAGTTTTAATTTATTTTGGACATTAATTAATTGAAATTAATTTTGACAGCTTCGGGTATATATTTAACAGTCAGAAAATTTTACAATAAATAGGTATAATTTGATAACCGTTTATCTTTTGTTTGCTATATAGGATCTATTAATCCAAAAAAGAGGCAAATAAATTTAATTGTTTTAATAATTTCTGTTGTGAAATAAACGCAATAAAGGTAATAATCGTTTCAAATGTATGTTTTAATTCAACTTATATAATTCTATTATTCCGATATATCAAAGCTGAATATATTTTCGACCTATTTCGTCAATTTGCCGAACTTTTACTCTCAATCCCTAATAAACCTCCATAAATCAGGTATTTTTTGCAGGTCGGTGCTAGCACTTTTGCGACTTCCCTTTTTCCATTAGCTGCAACATGCAAATAAGCAGCTTTTGCCTTTAGTTCTTGATTGTCGTTTGAAGGGGGTAGTCGCATTCTAGGCTGAGATCGTAATGGGGAGCGCTAGTTTCAATGGCACTACCTTTTTGTACGGATTTTGTAGTATTGTTTATATTGTGTTTTTAACATTTGCGATATTAACAATAGTTATGTGTTGAGAATAACGTAATGTGTTAATCGTCCTATTATTATCTCCAATGCCAAACATTTATTTCGGATAATTTATTTTACGTGGGTTTAAGTTGTGGGTAAGATTGCTGCAGAAAACCCTAAATTTAATATATATTTCCAAGTAACGAGATATTTTTCATCTCTTTATTTAGTCGATAAAATGAAGCATATGGTTGGCTCCTATCCGCCGAAGAAGGAGATTCAATTCTATTTGACGCCCGCCGAGGAGGCGCCCTCCGGCACATTCTCCCGCGGCACCTACTCGGTCAGTTCGGTCTTTACGGATGATGACAAGCATATACACCTGGAGTGGGACTGGACCTTTGAGATTAAAAAGGATTGGGCCTAAGAACGATACCAGAAGCACACACACACACCACGTACATACGCTTTTTGTTTTCCCCAACATGTCTTGTAAATGAGTTTATTTTTGTTCCAAAAGGATGTAAGCAGGAGTTTCCAAAATATGCAATTGATCGATCAAGTATTTTTGTTAATGGTATTAAATTGTAACTATTTTTGTATCTAAAGTGTAATGAAAAGCCATAAGTATTTTTGATACCCAACGCTAATTGAATGTGTGTACATGAACAGCAATTCTCGCCAATGTGGGTGGATCAGTCGAGTCAAACCCAAGTCAGGTCACTGGGCCAGTCAGTCATTCGTTTGTTTGGCTATAAATGCCATTGCCTATGTTTAACATACATTTTCAAACAGATAAATATCGGAGAAATGAACTTTAAGTTGTATGCATTTCGCAATGTATTTAAAATTAATAAGAGTCACGGTGTTTATGTTAAATGTAAGCTCAAGTCCCCGAACTAAAGGAAACAATACCCAAAGATGATTCCCTCACCGTAATCCAGAATCCCTCTAATCAAGCAATTCGAAGAACTGTTAAACGTAATTAAAGCTGATACTTTATATTGCATTTGATATCTGTAAAGCGTCTACATTATTCTAACTATAAACTATCTCTGTGTAAAAGTTATGCGAATGCTGATTGAATGCAACCGAAAAGCAATAAATAATAAAATATACATATTTTAAAAAGAAAACTATACTCTTACGATTTTTATTTTTCAGATGAACTAAAATTTAAAATTCAAATATATACCTTCTATCTTCTATATATTGGTATTTTTGTTCAGATTTACAGGAGTTTGTCACTTAATTCGCACTTGGGAATTTGTACGCTGAATGTAATGTGTCACATCTCATATGTATGCATTTTCTGCGATTTCTTGGTTAAATCTTTTTATAAATTTCTGAATGATCACTATTAATGTTTAAAAATTTATATAGAACTATATTTAAAAAGAATATAGATTTGGTTTCACAAATATCGTAATGAAAATAATGAAACTTTGATTTTCTTAATTTTATCCTGTTTCTTATTTGTAATCAAAGTTTATTAGATTTGTATATATGTATAAATATTAGTTTGATAGTTTTCTGTTTTGTTATGGATTTTAAATAATTTATTTATTTATTTATTTAATTAATTGTACCTTAAAATTAATTTTGAGATACAAAGAGAAATAGCCAGAGCAACGAAGGCCTTCAGGCTGGGATTTTAAATAATTGTATTATTAGTTTGGGTATAAATTCAAGACAAAAAAAAAGGTATTTCTCGCATTTCACACTTGCACCATTATCAGTTGACGTTGCCAAGGGGTAAACGTCATAAATTGTTCGCGGCAAAAGCCCAGAGCACAGCAAGTATTAGTCATGCGCCTACTTGTACTAACAATTTGTGAAGGGTGTACAAGATGAAGGAGAGAAATCCAAAAGTCCCCGGGAGAGGTAGGTTCTCTGTTTACATTCGGGTCAATCAACATGTTGCTGGGCCTGTTGCATCGAACTCTCTCAGCTTGTTTCCCAACACCCGGAGCTTACCTCAATGCAGAAAATAATAACCACATTAAATATTCCAACGCACATTTGTCTTGAAAAATGCGAATAACAACTGCATGAATAAGTAAACTACTTCTTTTTTGAAATTGCGTCGGTTGCCAGAAGCAAAATCGCGAAATGTAAGAAAAACAACGCGATTATTTTCGAGGGACAGCCCAAGGCATCCAGGCGGCTGGGGTCTCCTTTGAGCCTGTCATATTCCGAGATATATTACGCCGAAAAGTAAGAACAAAGTATCCTTCAGAAAACAAAATGCTTATTTGTTGTTTATTTTTAGGAAAGAAAACAATTAGGGGCTTTGCTTCCCTTTCAGAGCAACCAGAAATCTGTCCTTGTCCGAATTGTGGTTCAATGAAATAATTAAAAAAGGCCTGAAAAAAGAATATCATGAGAAATGTGTAAAGGGATAATTACTTATTTATTTATTTATTCAATTTCTTACTAGTGCTGCAGGATTTTTACTTCAGATTGATACGATATTCCCATTTTAGCCCTCCTAAAAAAGATAAATCATAGTGTTGGGTGTCTTTTTAAAGATTATTTATTTATTGTGCGAATAAAACAATGGCTGACATCATGATAAAGATTGGTTTACGTTCTTTTCAATATCATCATGTCATAACACTTACTTAAAATGTTCGGTAATTTACTTAGAAAGGTGTATTTGAGCGAGTAAGAATGTGCTGTGCTGAAGACTCTTTTCAACGATATCGGTGTAAGCACAAGCGAATCATTTAAGACTTTGATCAGCTTGACAATTTTACAATAAATACGATTGCACCCACAGTAGCTTGTATCTCGAGCTGGTATCAGAGAAATCAAATCCAGATGAGAATTGTTAGTAGCTAGAAAAGAATTATATGTCAAAACACTCACCTGAAATCCTCAAAATAAAACAAAATGCCATTGTTTTCCGATGAATACACAATCTTAGTTTTCCTCTATTCGTATTTTCTTAGCAAAAGAGTATACAACATAACCACACAGGGCCACGCAAACTAGGTATGTAAATTGATAAGCCTAAAACTCTTGATTAGTTAAATCTTTCATTAGGTTACCTGTGGAAGCTAGCACTATGGCATCATAAATAAAAGTGCCAGACGATTCTACCATTCGCTGGATTGATATTACAACGCCCCAAATAATTGCGGGAATATTAATCCAGACCCATGCCCATATAAAGAAGCCAATTTTCTAGGCATGAATGAGGTCAGGCTCACTAGTATCACAGGAAAGCACAAATGAAATTCTTACCCAAGTTGCTCCATACATTAGGCAAAGCGCAGCTATGAATCCAAGCAACACATACATGAGCTGGATGTATACTTTTAAAATTATGGCTGTGACATGGTGAAACGAAGATATATGTACATATATGCCGATAAGAATTTTTATTCATTATACTTACTGAAGAAGAAGATAAAAGAGAACATGATTAAAAAGCCTATGCTGATTGAAATGCAGATGATTCTACGATCGCTCATCGTCCACAATTATGTACATATATATGAATCTGACTTTTGTATTGTGTACTTACAATGCTTGCTTGATATTTTATCATTTTAATTCGTTACTTCAAAGCTTAACAGGAAATTCAATCCTCAGAAGTTTGGCTACAAAACTGAAAGCAACTAAGAGGGAGACAAACCCTTCCGCCGATTACATACTTTACACACGATTTTTTTTTGTTTTTGCTTTCCGTTTTCTAGAATTGTATTTTCTCATTTCTTTATTTCAGCCAAAAATATATGTTACTAAATTTCTACAGTTACTTGAATATAAACCAATTTATTTGATTGGTATAAGCATTCACGTCCATCTCTGCCCGTCGAGGATGTTTTGATTGACAGACGGTCGGTCGGATTATACCCATTCAGCCAACGCACCCGCACTTTCATTCCGACAGCGGATTGGATGTCACTGTGCCCTTTTTGCTGGCTGCTGCCAATCGTCCGCCTCCTCCTTTATGGTCCATTGCATCCGGCAGTAAGGTTCAATGAAATTTGCAGAAAAAGTCCAACGAATGGAAAAACAATAGCTGCGAAAAAGTGGGTATAATAAAGTAGAAATGAAATCAAAAAGGAAACGAGGAGCAACAGGCTAAGTGCACATATACATGCCTTCGAGCACACATGCACACGCCGGAAATGCGGCTGGCGGCCATTTTGTCCACATGTGGGGAGAGCGATGTCAATTGTTTATATAAATAAAAGGCAAGAAACACAAGTGCTGGGAAATATTTATAGGTTTGAATTGTTCGGGCTTTTTATTTCTTTATTTTAAACATTAAATTTATTTAATAATAATATAGAAATTAAAAATATATGTAATTAGACGAGAAAAAACTTTTGCCTGTCAGCAGAGGATCCTTGTTAAAATTTTAATTTGATGTCCGTCATATGTTTTTTAAATAGCCTCCAAAGAAAGCACTCATTTACATTTAATAATGGGTTTTGTCACAAAACACAATGGTTTGCCTTTTCGTAAATTTCAATTAGTTCCGTTTTAGATCTGATAAATGACCACCTTTATGGGGCTTCCTACACCCACGTGGATAAGTTTTGTTAAGCCTATTTAAACATAATTAAATCTACCAAAGATTTGAGGAACTTTTCGGTTTCTGCCAGACGGTAATTTCGTATGCGGGTCAGAACACGAAACCATGTTGCAAAAGTTTTTTCTCGTTTGCAGCCAGGGGCGGCTACGTGGCGTATGATGAATTTTATTTAACGCTGGCTGGTGGCGAGGGTGGAAAATAGGTAGAGGTAGTAAATGAAGACGACTTATTGTTTTCATTATTAAATTTTCCTTAATAAATGGTATTATTTCTAAGGGCCAAGTTATTCTAGTTATGATATAGTATTATGAAGCTTTTGTGGTAAACTCAAAACAACAATTTGGTGAGTTAAAACTACTTTTTTTTGGAAATTAAATCCTTTAGGAAACAACTAAATTAACTTTATCTGACTGTACTCAATTTAAAGCGGACACACGCAGGTAAGGCAGCTTTAAAGAGGAGTGTCGAACACATCAGACGGTTGGCCAACCGTCAGACTTATGCGTGGCGGCAGGACATAAAAACCAAACGCAAACAGCCACAAATGGCATACACTTTTTCCGAAGCTCTACTTCTTATTTTTTTATGATTTTGCCCCCACTGGACAGCAGCAAAATAATTTGCGTTTATATTGAATTTATTTTTTTCCCGTGTTTTTTTTCTTGCTGGAGATTCAGGCAAAGTTGGCAGGAAATTGCATGATTTGTGAATATATTTATTCAAACGGCCTTGCGGTGGCCCCTTAATTTACATTTCGACATTGATTTTTTCTATTATAAATTCAAGTTTTTGTTAGCCTCCGTTTTTTCACAAAAGATGATAATGGTTAATCAGGACTGTGAGCTCAAGTCAAGAGAGCTTTAAAGAAAGGCTAATTGCTTTAATATCCAAACTAAATACATATTTCGCTACAAGTTTAAAGTTATAGGGACTTTTGATTAATATTTGATAAGAGTTGAGGTCTTTAAACATGTTTTTAATGTCCTTTTAAAAACATTTAACTAAAATCTATTTGTTTTAATTTGAAAGCTAGAAATACTTTTCCACAGTGTATTTGTTTAATTTTTATTTGAAGCACGCTTTAAAAGGCTTAAATGAATTATGTAGTCTTTGTTTAATTTGGTTAACAAGGGTTCTCAACAAAAAAGTAACCTTAATTCAGGCAATTTAACCCTTATTTAAATCTCGTTGGACTGGCTCCGCTTTATGTCCCGGCCAACTTGCGAATGTGTCGAATACCCAGGGACCAAGTATACTTTCGGGCGTTTTAAAGGACGATGTCAACAAGCTGTTGCCGCAATACGAAAAACACATACACATTTCAGAGCCAGTTAATTGTCTACCAAGGGGCATGAATCCTGGGGCAGCAGCCCGAGTTCGTTATTGTTGCAGATTTTGCTGTCGCCTTTGTTGAGTTTGCAGTTTTGTAATTAAGTCGAGCGCACTAATTAAAGAACGCTTCGTAATTAGGCTTTATGTCCCGGCCAACTGTCGACACACTAGCAATTTATTCTCGCCCTCAAGTATGTGCAAAATTTAAAGAATCTCCGGCCTTGCCTACGTTGAAATTGATTTTCTGCCACAGGAAAACGCTCAAGGGGGTTGAAGTTCATTAAAAATGCAAAAAACGTTAGTGGCTATATTGGCTATGACCCCCAGCAAATGGCATTGACTGACATTTAATAGCCGTTCATTAAATTATCATTTACTTGGTTCACTTTCACGGTACCGGAGGAGGAGTCACCTTGAAAAGAAAAAATGGTTGAAACGGAACTAACATTTTTCCAAGTTATTTATAGCTTACATAGTAAACTGACAATTATTAACGTAAAAGTAAATATTACCATAGAACAGACAACCTAATATTTATACCATACAAAATGTTAAACAAATAGCAAATTACTTTTTAAATCCATAAAATAGGTATATAATTACTTAAGGTTACTTAAATCAATAGAAAAAAGCCAGCTTCTCGAGCAATATTTTAAATTCTGAAGTATTAATTTATATACAATAATTTTAAAACTTAGGATCTATTTTAAACTCTAAAGGCAGCGCCGTTGTGAGGTAGCCTCCTCTATCCCCCAGGGGATAGAGCCATTTAGCTTGGCTAGCTGTCGCCTTCCTGTCTCAAGAGGCCATCCTTGGAACTCCAGGACTAACTTTGCAGGGCGGCGTGAGAAGGTAAACATGTTTTGATTTCGATCTCGGAATGTATTATGCATGCCACCCTCTGGATTGGCTTCGAGGGCCACCGTGACCTTGGGGGCTGGCCGTTACCTTTGGCATCTCTAATCTATCGGCAGGCGAGACACCTTTATCGGTCGACAAATGTATGCAAAGTCCATTTGAGCCTTCAATTAGTTAATTTGCCTTGATCCCGGGTACTCCGGTCGTCGCTTTACACATTCCAAATTGCCTTTTAATGGCTGCGGATGCTTAAAGCTGCCTTCTTTTTTTATTCACTAGCTGAAATTTCATTATTATTTATGCAAATTCGGAATCCGGCAGGAGCTCCATGGAAATGCAGGCTGCCTGTGATGTGTACCACATACTTATGGTGTACTTCCTATAATAATGACTGTATTGAATGGTAAATGATTTTTAGTTGATGAAACTTACTCTTCAGTTACAATAAAGTTGATTTAATACATACGTTAATATGTCAATAAGAAAATTCAAACATCAATTCAAAAATATTTCTAATCTTTAAATCTTGAGTGAATTCTTAACCAATTTTTATTGGCTGTTTTGGGGTAACTGCTTGAAAGAAATTAAGAAATTATATACTTTAAATCCCATTTAATATTTATGTTTAAACGAACAATTTTATAAGAAATCTGTAGAAATGTGTAAGAAGTAAGCCCTTATAAATATATTACTAGGATTTTTATAATTATTTACTTTTTTTTTAAGTTTTAATGTTGGAGGTTTATCTATTATTTTCAAAGGTTTGGAAAGTCACAAGTTGTGGTCTACAATAATTCTTGTATATGTATATCAGGCGAGTAAGTAAAGTTTTTTAGAATTTCGCGTTCATCATTTTAACTCTATAACAGACCCTAGGCTTTTCAGCGCCCCATTGCTAGCTTTGTATTTAAATAATTGGATTGCAAGTAATTAAAATAGCGCATATCAATTTACATAATAAAGCCCGATAATTTGTATAAGCTTCGAAATCGATAAAGCATCCTGGCCTCGTACATAAAACTTGCACTATAATGGCTAAATTTGTGGACATCTGTTGCCCAAGCTCTGTCAAAGTCCATTACGTATACGCCCCGTGTTGTCCGACGGAAATTGCACAAGTCAGCAAACACACTGCAACCAAAGTACCCACTTTCAGCAGGTGTTTGTGTGTCAATAGAGCAGTTCAAACATTTTCCCACATCCGTGTCAGGCGAGGGACGAGGGCGAGTTGGGAACGAGTGCTGACAATATCCTGCTAAGCTGAAATTAACAGGAACAGGAACGAACTGAGCTGAGCTGCTAGTAAGTAATTTAATTTCAGGAAATCGAGGTTGAAGTGGAGCTGGTGTCAATGGCAAGGGCTGCAAATCGAAGTTCTACAAATAAATCGAACTGAACGAATTTGTTAATTGCTTAAGCAATACTCAACCCAACAGTAACACTTTTACATACCTTATAGATTAAATATTATCTACAATGCATTCAGCGAGGAAATAATATATTTATAATGGCTCATGTAATCCTTTCAATTATCTTCAAGTCATTTGGTAACTATCATAAGTAGTTAAGGTCTTAGATTAAAACTTAGATAGGCTCGATAACGGCGTTGGCTACTAAGGCAGGAGAATATTGAGAAGAAAATTGGATTGCACTTTCAATAACATACTTGAAATGATTAGATTCAATGACTTAAAACAAAAATTGGCATTTATTGTCTTATGATTGCTTTTCGTCAGATTTTATAATGATTGATTCGTTGATTAGTTTTTACTTTAAGTTCAATAAACTAAAGCACTTGAACCCAAACTCTGGAAACGAAGTGTAATAATAATAATTAGACAACTTTTTCGACCACAATTAAAACAATAATATAAATATAGTCCTTATCATAGCAAACACTCTTGTGTTATATAAAATATTTAAGTTTGAGGGCCAGAAAGAGCCTCTTAAAGTGGTACAATAAATTATTCCCTTAATTTGTTTTAAACTTGGATTTAAATTTTTAAATATATAAAATAAAAATAAATGAATAAAATATATAAATAATAAGGAATATTAAAGAAAATTACCACATAAATGGGATATTAATATATATAGACAACAATATGTTTTAAAAAGCAATCAATCAATCAAAGAGAGCATTGCATTTCGAAAGGTATAAAGTGTTAAAAACTTTGGCTTATTTGAATAGCTTTTTCCTTGCCTTTACGTATTTACATAATTAGGATGTAAAATATACAACTCTAGTTTTTCAATAAATCTGTAAGGCTCTAAATAAGGATATTGATATTAAAATGGCCGGGATGTTATGATTTTCCTTTACTTCTGCGTTTCTTTAACAACATAACAATGATTTACTCATTATATTCAGTTCTACATTGTTATTTTCGTTTTCCGTATAAATTAAGAATATTATTTTGTACTCTTATTTCTTTGCTTATGGGCAATTATCTTAAAACTGCTTTTCAGCTAAAAACTTTAATTATTTTGTATAATTTTCTTTAATAAAGTAAACAAAAAAGACATCAACAATTAAACAACAAATAAAGTATGACTACAAAAATCTAATATAATTTTAAATAAATTTAAATCCTTAGCTTTATATATATTTATTGAAAATGAAAGTTCTTCGAGATTCGTTTAAAATTGTTCACTCGACCATTACTAGATTTCATCCGTTCGAGCTTTGGTAGCAAATGAAAATAAACACTCTTCTTGAACTTTTTGTTAAACAAAACTCGTGCATATTTTAAAAATATATAACATTATTTTATCATCGATTAGTTCATTGATCAGTGCCGGCACTTCTTATTGTTGTTTTTTTTCTCGAAACGAAAACATGCAACACAAACAGAGCAACGCTCGTTCTCCCTCTCTCTTAACTTGCTCTCTCGAGAATGATTTGTTGCCGCTCACTGAGCAAGGTCGGCAACATGTTGCTGTGGTGCACAGTGGTTCGTTTTCTTAAAGCACGATACCAACATTTTTTTTTTTAATTTAAAATTTTTAATTTTGTGTCTTCAATTATTATTATTTACAGACTTTTCTTGAAATAATAGTTTCAAATAAACCTTTAATCCACATAAAATAAATCAGTAAGAATTTACAAAATTATATTATTAAATACCTATTCTTTGTGTGTTTTAAATACTGCATAATTTACATTTCTGAATACGTCAAGTGTGACTGGTAATATTTTCTTTTTATACCCTTGCAGGGTATTATAATTTTAGTCAGAAGTTTGCAACGCAGTGAAGGAGACATTTCTGACCCTATAAGGTATATATACTCTTGATCAGCATCAACAGCCAATCGATCTAGCCATGTCTGTCTGTCTAACTAGTCCCTCAGTTTTGAAGCTATCTAAATGATACTTTGCAGATAGTCTTCTATATGCTCTCACTGCTATATAAGTCGGAACGGGCCGGATCGGACGACTATATCATATAGCTGACATAGGAAAGATCGCTACATTTTCAGAAAAATAGTATAACTTGTCCAATTATCAACGTATTTTCATATAAAAATCGGCCAACTATATCATATAGATTCCATAGAAATGTTCGGGAAATATTACGTATACGTAAATGTTGAATTCGAATTTTTATATGTATAAATGTATAATTCTTGTTAGTTTTTCATTTCATTTGATCAAATTGTATTAATTCATAATGATCCAATTGTAAGCTTCACAAACTTCGCCGTGCCGAAGTTAGATTTCTTTCTTGTTTTATACTTATATAGAATTTTTATATTTGTATATGTGCAAGTGCAATTATTTTAAAACGGTCTATTCAAAATAATAGTTTTAAAATAAATTTTAAATCACTAAAAACCTAAATAAATCGATAATCATTTATTTATTTATTAAATACTCCTTTTTGGGTGTTTTAAATACTTTGGGCTAACACTTCTGAGTTGAGTATGACTGAAAATTCGCCCAGCAAGGGTAAATTATATAAAAGTAAATGTAAATAATTGCTTACGTGCATTAAATGTACTGGAAGACTCAACATAGAAAACCAGAATATTTGGCATGTTGTTTTGAAAATGAAGCCACTGTGCAGTGCGTGCTTCTGTGTGGGTTAGTGGGCCTCAGCCTGTTGGACTTTCGGTTGCTCAGTCTCAGTTCTAATTGGAACGTGCACGGGTGCGGTTCACTGGCGGTTTTCCGGCGGTTCACGGGCGATTGTTTGACGCGATTTTCGCGCGTTTCCTTGCTTTTCGAAGCGCCAGTGCGAGTATGTGTGCGTGTGTGTGGCAGTGTTGATGTGAATTGTTTAAATAACATGTGCCATTAGGCAATGTGTCTTTTATGAGAATAGTCATTGGTATAAATGATTTAGAAGTAAACACTGGCGAAGGAGTCACATATAACTATTAGGTATTGTAGCGAAGTTTCACTTCCAGCGAACCGTATAATTACTGCTGAACGAATCGTTAAACTGATTTAACCATTAACAAGCTGATTTTATTCTAAATAAAATTTAAATATTATATTTAAGAGTAAATAACTTGATCCTTTTAAGGTAGGCTTTTCTGAAAACGCGTCGATAAGCCTTTAAGTTTCAACATCACTCAACTTCTTTATGGCATCCATAAGTGATTTCCCTCTTTTACAATGCCAAAAACCATTTCAAGAACAAAGTGGAACATAAACATTGAACTTGGGGGACCGACCGGCACGATCTGCTTTCCTATAATCAAGTGTAACTAATTGCCAAGCTCAATAGCAACTGAAATTAGCTAAAAATACAAAAAACAAAATAAATGCAAAACACAAAAATACGGTGCGAGAACGCGATCTAACGAATCTGAATGGGTAGCGCCGGATCGAAAAGTATATTCAGCGACCTCTCTCGCGCTCTCTTTGATAGCGCTAATCGTATCTGATTTCTGATTCTGATTTCTGTTTTTTATTAAATATTTATTTCCATTTAAATTTCGGCTAGCTGTTTGCTAATTAAATAAGGCCGTTTGCCGCTAAGGCAGCACCAGCAAGTGTCTCCAATTTGAATGTATATTGTATGAAACGGCAAATATAATTTAATGCTGCTTTCAACTTGGCAGCTGGTGGCAAATTTCTGCGTCAGTTCTGGTTGTTTTTGTTGCTGTTTTGTTGTGTTTTTTATTTGCAATTTTTTTTCAACGGCCGAGCGAGTTGATCATCGCCTCTGTGTGAATGTATGATGAAAGAAGTGATACAAAAAAACAAAAACATACATAAGTGAATATATTTTCCCATACATTTATTTATTATCTGAAGTGTGCGAGTGTGTCTGTTGACTTTGGCATTATTAGTATTTTTAGTTGCATATCTTTTAATACATTTTGGGCCTAATAATTCACGATCTGGGTCGATGGATTGATTCAGAGAATTCGTAACTAAAAGTGAATGCCAGAGTGAATGCTTTAATTTGTGAGTTCCCAGATCTGTTGTGTTCCTAAACATTCCTTTGAATAAAGTATAGATCGGTACTTTATCAACCTAATGAGTTTCAATTTATGCTGCCGCATAATAGTGCCAACAATGACCTTAGCCAATGTCCTTCTGTTTATGTTTCATAATTTCGATATATTTTTAAATTTAAACCACACACTTAACAACACCAACTCAAGCCATTTCGTTTGGCTCTAAATAAATCAAGTTATAAAAGTGTTCTCGCAGATTTTGTTTTGGCTCACGGCTCTGCATTAATAAATTAACGCCCCCACTCAGCGTTGCTTATTTTTTCCAGTTTCTATTTTATCTTTATGGCCGAGAACCGAGTTAAGATTCTATAAAAAATGCCATGCTTCGTATATGAATTCGAGGCATATGAAAAGGTAAAAATAAAACAAAATCAAAGCCACTTGGCATATGCTGCTACCTTCGATAACGAATTGAAGAAGCGACCGGGCCGGCGATATTTTCGGGGTTTTCGACATTATCAAATGGCGATAGCGCCGATAAAATACTTCATTGAAGCCGGCACTAAGTCCAATGAGACAAATTGTATTTTAAATTTCTGCCAAATTTGTTTTATCTTTCCTAATCGAATGGCAGTATGAAACTATGGCCAGAACCGCCTTAAATGCAATTAAGTATTTGAGGTGGCACAAGGGTTGGGCCGTGCTACACGCTAACACTAATTAAAAATTATATATACTTTCATATATTCGGTGAGTCAGAAATGGATTGCAGGAATATCTATAAAATATCTTACATCTTTCGCCTCATTGCCTCGCAATTTTTGAATCAATTCAAGACTGAGAATATCCTATTTTCTGTTCGGGGGTTTGGCTAATTTAAAGCATTTAAGAATTCTACATTTTCACCGGATGTTAACACTAGTTAACAAAACCGAACAAAGGTGCCAACAATAAAATTAATAATTGACAAAATAAATTAAGGAAAAAGTTATTCGTCGGGAAATTTTTAATATAACAAAAATGTACAGCTTTAAGCCCTGGGTTTTTCACACTGGCTGTCTAGTGTTTATGTACGTATTTTCGTGTTTCGCACCATTTCCTCTGCGACTTTGTCAAGTTTAAAAAAATTTGTGAAAATTGCGTTTTTATTTACCCACACAAGTGCAGCGACCGGTGCAAGTGTGTGGCTGGGCGTGTGTGTACGGGCATTGTTGCTTTTCCTTAGGTCACATCACATAGCTTCTTATTTTCACAAGATCTCCGCCACTATATAGTATTATCCGTATATACACATGCATAGTTATGTATGCGAACGGCGCGTATTTATATTTATTTCTCGTTTGAATTTAATTAAATTTGCACATTTGTGTTAAATTTCCAACACATGTGCCGGTGCGGCGTCCATCTCTCGTGCTCCGCGTGAGTATGGGTGTCTATCTATGAGGGGCCTTTCCGTCAGTCGGCCGATTTGTGTGTGTGTGCGTGTGTGTGTGCCCCCTATGTGTCAACCTAGACGCCTAATCAAACAACAGAAACAACAACAATCAAAGCAATAGCAGCCAAATTCCCAAACCTACACGTAGAAAAGAGAAAGAAAGAAAATTTTTAATCAGAATTTTAGGTATGAAAAAGTTGTACATCCACATCTTAACCCTGTTCTCTCTATAAAGTATAATATTTTTAACAATCAACAAAATAACAATCTCTTTTCCTTTACAATATTATACTATAACAATAAAAATTACAATTATTTTTTATAAGTACCAGTACCACATCACAACTGATTCAATAATACAATTTTAATATTTCTGATAGAAACTTGTTTTAAAAAAATGCTGATACCCATTTCAGAGCAGAGTTTTCTCCCTGTGTAACAAAAAACAGACACAACAAAATGTATAATAAAACTGTGTATTGACGGGGAACTAGAGTAAAGCGCATCAAAACAAAAACAAAGCAAAGGAAAACACGAAAAACCAAACTGTAACAGATAAAAGAAACGAGAGGGATTTATTAAATAAATTCTCAGGGGATTTATTTTTACCCCAACCGAATGAAATCAAAAAATTGTTTTAGAAAACCCATTCGTGTTGCGTTTCAATAAAGCGTAATTATACCTTATCCAAAAACTGTCTCTGCAGTTGAAAATTAATGTGAGAAAGTGGTTTTAAATTGCTGCAGGAAAGCATTAAATTGAATGGAGAAGATAACATCAGATACGTTAAATCTTTTTCTGAATGACTCTGAGAAAGATTATTTATCAGACTGCAGTTCTCTCAATCGAAAAGTTCTTAGTAAGGGCTCCTTTATTTAACAGAAATGCTCAACAAGGTGTTTACTTTTTTCATGTAATAAACCTCATTTATTTATTGAATGGTTAGCGTCAGTGGAAAATCGAACAAATAAATTTTCCATTGTGCTGGAAACTCCACAGAAATGGGATCATTCATTTGGTTGTATACTGGAAATGTGGTAAATGTGTTTTTTAAGAAGCTTTATGGGCTTAAATCTCTGGGTTTACAAACGTAAAAAGATATAAAGGGACAATATAAAATTTAATTAATTTGAGTATTTGCTCTCCAAGGGTATTCATGTTATATATTTGAATATTTATTTTTTAATTAATCTAAATAAACAGAAATATTTTAAACTTATAATTAGATAGCTTGGTTCCGTAGAAAATCAATGCTCTTAACTGTTTTCAGTTCAAGTTCGCTGCCGTGGGGCGTGACTTGTTGACGTAAATAATTCGCAGCTCGGGGCTGATGTGTTTCTGTTGAAATATATTGCCTACACACTTGTCAGTTATTGCAATCAATAATTTAAGTGCAGCGAATTTGTCGAAAGTTCTTACACACAGATTTGTAGGCATTTCCTTTCACACTTGTCCGACTTGAGAATGTCAAATGATCGCGCAACGTGTCCCAGCAGATCTCGGCAGAAATTGATTTATTTGGCCATAACGCAGGGGCCGTAGAAGCCAAAAATTGATTTCGTTCGTACTAGATGTACGGTCGAGAGCATTTGCACAAATCTTTGGGCTGGGCCGCTCCACTGGTCGCCGCCAAATGGGCGCGAAATTTAATGTTATGGCAAATCAGGTTTGTCTTGCACATTGCACAAATATTTCATTTTGACACACAAGTATTTGAGCGAAATAAAGAATCCAAATTGCATAGCACTCAAATCTTAATCCCAAAATCGCCCTCCATTCTCTCAGGGCTTGCAAATTCCCCATATCTTGCCATTGTTTATTTCTGCTCTTAATTACCTGTTGTTTCGGCTTTGGCAGCCGCTGGCCCGTCGTTTCCTTGATAATTCGGATTTTTTGGCCACGCTTATTTTTAGACTTTTGATGTCCGATGGCTTTTATGGCCGGCCGCGGCGGTAGCTAATAAAATCGCTTAGCACATATTTCAAGCATTTCTCTCGGGCCCATAAATGAACAATTAAAGCTTATCTTAATGCGATCATCCCGGCCAATGGAATGCAGCTTCCAATGGATTTGCGGGTGCTGGAGAGACACTTGATTAAATTGTCCTCTCAAGGTCTTTTCGCTTATGACGAGCGAGATGAGACTATCTGCCACTGAAAACGGTATAAACTGGACAAGCCGGTTCAAATTGGTATCCAAATGCCAACTACTTGACGCGTAATGAGTGGAAAGAGCCTCGATTCATTACTCTTGAAGCATTAATTAATAGGAAAATAAATACCACTTAATAAAGCCATAAACTGAATAAGCAAGAAATTAAATATAATTGATAGTCTAGCATTTTGATCATGAAATGAGTACATATTCGCATATGATAAATTGCTTTCTTTACTTAGGTTTTGTCACTTAAATAAATGGTTATTAACCAGAATATTTAATGAACTTTTAGGTTACTCTTTAATTGGGAATACAATTCCTATTTTGAATGATTTTTAGCTGCTTAAAGATCTTAGTCTTAGGCCTGTTTTAATGTAATAAACAGTATCTTTTAAATAACTTGCAGCGTATTAGCCACTTTTACAGCATATTTCCATTCGCATCCTTTCGCACCGCCTCTTAATTAGCTCAACTACATGCCAGAATCTAATTGATGTGTTCCCTATAAGTAGTTTATGCATTCTGTGCCAAATCAAATTAAACACCATCAGGCAAAGCGGCAAGAGTCACGCATCCGCCCACCAATTGCAATCCAAGGCAAGCTGGGACGTGCCGAGGCGAAACCACAGAACTAGGGGTTCGAACCCGCAAGAACCACCCAAACCACACCAGCCACACCCCACACACACCCCTTACACTCACAAACAACGAAAACACACACACACACCCACCCAAAGGGCGGTTACCCTAATTCGCATTTAAATGGCTCTCTGGCAGCGGTCGGGAAGGTTTGGCTAATGAATCAGCATTCATGGGCCAAGAGCAACAGAAATTATGTACACGCACACATATAAGCCGAAATCCTCTGGTCTATTTATTTTTTTCGTGTTTTTTTGGCAGCAATTTGAGCTTAGAAAACAAAAATTAGCTTGCTATTGAGGAGTTCTGCCCTGCTGTGGTCCAACACTGCGTATACTCGATGCCGTTGCGGCTGGGCACTTGGGCCCCGATTGCGAATGTAGGATGCAAGGGCCTGCACTCGGTCTAATTGCATAGAAACCGAAATCTCTTTACCGACGTTTTTGGGCATTCAATTAAAAAAGTTTTCCAGAGCCCCTCAAGTTTTAAATTCACACTTTTGTTCCTCTCTCGGTGGCTTTTCCAAAACGTTAACTTAATTTTCAGCTGGTTTTTCGGACAGCCGAAGTCCTGGCCCGACTTGGCATAAGCCAGGGCGAGCCATCCAGAAAAATATAGTAAAATTCCATTCTTACTGCGCCTCAACTTTACTTCCAAAGGATGTAACTAAAATGATGAGATGGAATTCAATGAAGAAAAAAATCCCAGCCAAGTTCTATGCAAATGTTTCAAGGCATACGTTAACTGGTTATAGAAACTTTATTAATTTCTTAAAGTTTTGTCTGTATATAAGGAGAGTATTTAATGTTTCGGGGTCTTAAGCAGGCATCTTATTTTTAGTGTCAGCTTTACTCATAAGCAGATGTTCGCCTTTATGAGCGTTCCAATAAAAGTTTTACCAGGGGAAAACTGGAGATGACCCGAGGGTAAAATCAAACATAAAACAGATGAGCAAGTGTGAAAGATATTCAAGGATGTTGGAGAACAAAAGTGTATTAGTGAATAAAATATGAACTGAAATTGAATGCACTTTTAATTGAAATAAATTAATTGATCTTGAGCAACTTACATACAAAATTATATACAAATATTTAAAAAAGGTTTTGGCTTTAAATTGTATTTTGTTATTGAGGAACACAATCGCTTTTCTGTTTCCACAAACCCTTAATATTTTCATCTTCAGTATGAAGTGTGTTCCCCGTAAAGTTTGTCCCATTATATATAAATGATGACAAACACCCAGCATCCCGCCATTCTGAGGTGCTCAACTTGAATTATGAGAGACACGCTGGGCATCCCAATCCCCGAAAGCACCGAAAAGAAAACTTTGGCCGCCCCCACCGCCTCCTCACACAACCCCTTGGAGTGGCGAAGGCAATAAACACGGACGAAATCATTAATCATGCGCGATCAAAGTCAAAGATACAAAAAACAGACACACATACGTCCCAGCAGATACACAGATACACTGAGGAAAACCCACTTGTTCACGAATTCTTATTCAATCAAATTTGTCACAGAGAAAAAATAGAGCTATGTGGACTCTGTAAACTTTTAAAATAAATAAAAGCAGGTTGCTTTTAGTAAAATAAGTCTTGAATTAGTCTACTATAAATAGTTTTTCGTTGTATAGTTTATAAGATTTTGAATTTCATTTTACATTTTTTTACATAATTTATCTTTATATGTTCTTATATATCAAACCATTAGTTACATTTTTGTATATATAGACTTAGACACAGAATTACATTGGCAGGTCAGATACATATATATGCTACATGGCTCACATACCATTTCTAACTCAAAGCATTTTCTCACCGTGCACAATTGTTTGGGGAACAAGCGTCGTTATTCTGGATTGATGCTTGGGGGCTACTTTAATCAATTTCAAACAACAAACACAGAACACTTGGAGCCTCATCGCTGCGAAAACGCAAGGTTCTTTGGGCAAATATTATTGTATATAAATGTTTATTAAAAGAAAGAGAGATGTATTGTTGCGAGCCGCATGCGGGAATATGGGGATTTTTTGGGTGATAAATGCTCGCGGCTAGCAAACAGGCGACGTCACATTTGCCAAATTGAAAATATTCACACACGTTCCTACAGCGGATAAAGCCGCGAGACGTTTTATGGGTGCACACCTTTAAAATTGCAATAAACGCGGCAATCGAAATGCTCAAATAAAAACAAAATAGAGCGGAAAATTTATGAGGCTCCCCTTGCTTCGGGCATGCTGTTGCCCCGCTAGCTCAAAAGACGATAATTTAATAATTATGATAATAAGTTAAATGCAAAATTATGATAATTGGTCGACGAGATAGCTACGCCCTCGCTTTCAGTGCATTCTCTAGAAATATTAGCAAGCGCGAATGAGATTGCTCATCCGCCACGTTGGCCGGGTAGCTATAAAAGTATGGCAATGCCGGATATTCAAGGAAATGCACATTACACCGCCATACTTATGGCTTATAGAAAACTGCACAAATAACTTATAAGATGTTTGGAAATTGGAGGCCTGGTGCCAAAGACTTGTGGAAGGAAGGACTAGAAACAGGGAAGTAATTCAAAGCCGATTAGGGAAGTTCACTATTGGGCAGAGGTTTCTATTGAAAGATAATTACTCTGCTTATACATTCCAATTTTCAAATAAAAGTAATCAGATTCCTCGTATTTGTAGTCCAAATAAATAGATATGTAATTGAGTTAGCACAAAAATTTGTAAACAAACGGGAACTTTGTGTTTATTTAAGTTCGGTCTACTTGTGAAAAGTTTTCTTTCATTTCATCATTCCGAATAGAATAAAATGAAGGATAACAGAATAAGGAAAACCAGAGACCAACCAAAAAATGGCTTCAATAAAATTTTTAGTAATCCAAAAAGCATTTAAACAATCTACACAAATAAGTAAATGCTTTAAAATATTTAAACATCGAGGGCATTTGTGTAAGTTGAAAACTTCTAGGGTACTATCCAGTTTGTATGTATAAAGTAATGCAATCGAATATTTGCGAAAATCATAAACAAACTTGAACCTAATCTTTATATGAATTTAAGCAACCTGCAAAACGCTTTGTTTATTTATTTCCATTTCGCTTTATTTTTCCACCGCTGCGCCGCTGCACTAAGCTGAAGCACCCCTCTCGGCAATGGCGGAGCGTAAACAAACCCCCTTAAAGAAAGGAAAACAAAAAGCGAAAACACGGACCGGCGAGCAAAGCCAAACAAAACAATTCTGAAAAGAGAGCTGCCCCATCCGAGTCCGACTAAATGCGGCCGGACAATGGATCCCCGTATTTCTATTTATGAGTAGTTTCAGCGAGTGCTCTTGTTCCTCGTGTGCTTTGCGGGTCAAACGCGTGGTCGCCTTTCGCTGGCTGCTTGTTTAAAAATGCGAAAAATCTACAAGTGGCCACAATAAAAGCGAGACTGCGCTGGAAATGACAATGAATTTGAGTTGGACTTGGAGCTTATCAGTAGCACCCATTATGTGTCCCATCTAAGGTCTTTGAGCAAGGCCATATTAGATGAAAATAAACAATTGACTGAGAGGATGTAGGGAGGACTGTTCGAATTCTTTTGATGATTTTTTGCTTATTTTCCTTAAAGGACAAGGTAGAAAATTATTCATTTTATTAAACCTTATATTCATAATTATTTGAGGTGTATATTTTATACTGGTAACTTCTAATATATAGACTCTAAACAAAGTATTTACAAATCATTCAGTTTAACTACATATCTACATAGTTTCCAAGTACTGTATCTGTATATTATAGCCTTCTGTTCACTCTTATTGCTTACTTTTTAAATTTAAAATCTATTTGCCATTTTGTTTGTCATATTCCTTATAAATTAAAATGTTATAGTCCTAAGTAGTCATTTAAAGAGTAACACCTGAAAGCAAACGAATTTCTATTTGTTTTGGCCAACTTCTGTGGAGGATTCCCTTCATCCCGAGCTTGGACACTCCACTCCAAGTTAAACTGACACACTTTAACTTGGCCGAAAGATGCAGCCGCCAACAGCGAAGCGAAAACGCTGAGCAATTGTGGGTAGCAGAAAGTTTTACCAAGTTGAATGAACAACGGTGGCGCCAAAGTGTAGTTACTTCGGTGGCTTGACAAAGGCAGAAAAAACTTTGTCTCTGCCCCAGTCATTCGGTGGGAGAGGGGGAGGACAGCTCGGTGGAGTGTCGCATCTCGCATGTCGCATGCCTTAAGGATATGCGAGAACTTTAGTCGAGTTCGCTTGACATACTGACATTTGGACGCTGGAGCGAAGCTCTCAAGACTCGTAAACACGCTTGCTAAACACACTTCTCTGGGTAATTGAAATCGGTGAGGCGAATGGCGATATTTCTCTGGGTTTCTTATAAAGTTATATATTTTAAATTTCAATGCAACAAAAAATAAATGGATAAAGCATAAATATTAATTTGTATTATTTTTTAAAGCGGATACGTACTGTTTCATTACAATAAAACATTGGCGGAACACAATGAACGTTATAGAGTACAGCGAAGGTCTGCATCTCGGCCGAAAGTTTCTTCTGTTGTGCTCTGAAATATGTTGGGCTAGAAACTTTTCTAATTGCTGCATAGGCACTTTCAAGTCACCGAAGGCCAGTGTATTTACATACAAAAACACATACGTTTTCTGGGTAGCGAAAACGTTAGGAAAATGCTTTGCCCAGAAACAACATTTAACAACATCAAACAAGATGAACAACAAGTTCGAAGCTGTCACTTGTAGCTGCTGTTGCATCTTGAATTTCCCTTTTGAAAAGTATGAAACTGAGATATAGCAAGTGGGTGCTAGGAAAAACCAGACAGTAGAAACTTTCTTTGTATTGTTTTAAGGGTATATAAGGGTATGTTAACATAAATTTATCCTATTTCCTATTTCATTATCAAACTAGGAAATGATTTATAAACATAATTTTTACTCTCTAAATTCTTATTAACTAATTGGATCCTACTTTCATGAAGAAAATAATTAAAAACCATGGTAAATTGTCATTTTGAATTCCCCTTTATAGGGGAAAAAATGGTTTCCCTTTGAAAAACAGAAACTTGGATCGTTCTTGAGCTCAAAATTCAAAATTTTACCCATGTAAAATTTAAGCTTTATAAACAATGATTATGGAATTTATAAATTTGATATTCTTTCATTGGCAAACTGAAAAACTGACGAAACTTTTACGAACTAACCCATTACTCCTTTCACTTCCTTTCCATTTCGCTACAGTACTCTCCCACTCTCTGTCAATTTCCGCACGGAAGGAAGGAGCAACAAGTGGGCCAGGCTCAAGGCCGAGGAGGAGCATCCCGGAGCGGTGCCCGGGGCAGGGCGAGGCAATCGAAACGCGCAGCTGGCGGCTGTGAGAAGTGCCCGCTTCCGGCTTCCCGCCGCCGCCGTTCGCCATGGTAGAGCACAATGCGGAAACTGCGAGAACGGAAAACGGAAACGCCGCAAATGCAACGAATCTGATTGTTAAAGTCGGCGGAAATGCAGCGCAGCCCAGGACGATGACATCATCGGCGGCTAAGATGGCGGAGGCCTTGTCCGCCTCCCTGGCGGATTTGAGCGAACATGAGAATGGAACTACGGGTGAGTGCGAAAGTGCGCCGAATTCCCTCTTGAATGGGAAAAGCTTATTAGAAGCAAATTAGTTTCACAAATAGACAAGGTTCCTTAACTCGAACTTTGTGTGGCTGTCATTTACTTCCTATTATATAAAGTACTTAAGGGAAACTCATTTCAACGATCACCAGTGGACAGTTTTAGCTTACAGAATACATTTTTTTTTACCACTGACGAGGATCAAATAATGTTGCAATGTTTGGATAATGGAGTAGTACTGTATTAATTTTTTGAAACTGGTGCCGGTCTATTCAATGAGCCTCGAGCTTGGTTGCCATTCATCCTTCAGCCAGCTCAGGGCCTGACCAGCTTGTTGCCTTGGTTTGGTCTTTAAATTGAATTGCCAGTCCGCCCAGCCGAAGTTCCAGAGTCCCCACTGACCGGGGCCAGTCCCACAGCCAGACCCATCCCTATCCGGCCCACCTCACTCCATCCCCCTGGCCGGCTGATGTAACCCCTAGCGCTACTTAATTTGGGCTTGTCACGATAACATCAGGCTCTCCCCGTTTCCAGCGTGGCGCGTTTGTTGTTTTAATTAAATTTACCCCACTCGCGCGCCTTTCATAATCATAATCGTAATAATGATGAGAGAACAGTTCTTTTACTACACATTTTTGATTAATTTGTGTCCGCGCAACGCGGGTTACGTCCAAAGGGCAAAAAACCAAAGTTAGCGAGAATTTGTAATGACAGGGTGTGGGCTTAGTTAGAATGAAGTAGTTTCAACTTTATACTCAAGCTGAAAGCAATCCATGCCTTAAGGGTCAGCATGAAGTCCAATCTCATCACACTACCCTAGCTGATTGAGAGGAATTAACATTTGCCATAGAGCCAGGAAGGGCATAGCCAAAGGTATAGTTGGCCGGTTTCCGTAATTCATCCGCGTCATTGGACAGCGTCCGAGGCAGGGAGCACAAGATTCTCTATAGACCTCGTAGTACAGTTCACCAACAACTATCCCGCATCCCAGTTGCGGGGACCAGAAGCAGCAATAGTGCCTTACGGGGTCTGTTGTTAATGGAAATGAGGTGAAAATGGGGGACGGCGTAACAGTTAAACACGGCTGACTTACAGATTTTTTTGTATACAGAAGGCATGCACTCCACATTTTCTCGATCCTTCGCTGTATAGTTGTAGTCCTTCTCCAGCGCTTTTTCATCCTCTGGATGACAATAGTGGCCAGTATTTGAATATACAATTTGGTCAAGATCCCCGCAATCGCCACATCTGTTACCTGGCAGAGCTGTCACATGCAAAACCAATATCCATTAATCTCTGAGTAGTGGCGCAGATTAAATGTACTTACAATTATCTCTTGACTTGGCCTGTGTACTTTTGTGCGAAAAAGTGAAAAGTACAAGAAGAATAAGCTTCCACATATTGGAAATTTTCTAAAAGCATTACAATTCGAATGAAGTTTCAGGTCCGACTGAGATGAAAAAAAACCATTTTTGAGAACTGGCATAAGCCAGTTCTGATTTCATAAAGAGATATTGAAAAGGCTAAACTGATCATTAGAGACCTTCAAACTCACTCCGGATATACCGAAATTTCCTTCTAACCGAGCCTATTTTTTTTTCCAGTTTTGATAATGTAATAATATCGTCTGCTTGTAAACAATGCGTCAAAAATGTTACTCGATGAAACTAAAAAAATAAGAAATCATTATGGATATTCCCATTTCGAGGGAAAGCTCATTTATAAAAATACATATTTTAAGAACAACGCCCGGAGGTAGGACCAAAATATATTTTTTTTTTTTGCATTTTTATGATAAATGAGGGCTTGGTGAAAGCAACCTGTTGTCCATTCGACTACTTGTTGTACATGTTATCAGTTGAACATCGAAGAGGAAAACATTTTGTTGATGGAAAAGAAACGTTGCCTTAAGGATTCCTTTTTTTCGTGTTGCCTTTGCTGCGTTTAGCTCACTTCGAATTAAGTAAATAAATTTGGATTAAATCAAACTCGAAATTCTTTTTAAATAAGTGCTTCTTATTTTATTCTCGATTATGATTCTCGATTATGGCCCTGTTGCCTTTTCAGAAAATAATATGAAGAGGCCGTGAGAAGGGAATAGACTGTAAATACTTTTAAAAAGAATTCAATCGTCGAAATCGCTAGACTTTAAAAATGTGTTTGTCTTACCACACGCGGTGATTACATAAGTCCAGAATAAAATGACATGAGCTAGACCGAGATTAGCATATACTTTTGTCTTCAAGGCGCAGGATACTGAGGCATATATGAGGGCGTATATCAGGTAGCATGACTCGATAAGTAAGTAAGCCAAAATGGGAATGATTGCTTCCTGTTGATTGTAAAATGTATATAAATGCAATTGATATGTTTGAAAGGTATATCTTACTGCAAGTACTGAACAAGACAAGCACAGAGAGGCAAGCAAGTGTAGAACTCCCCATAAAAGGTTCGGCCAGACTGAAAGTTAAACAGTATATCGAGGAAAGTTGAAAATCATACACAGCATATTTGTTACCCGATGCATGCGCAGGATTATGATACTGCGTCAATCCTAAATTGAACCAGAATGAAGTGTCTTGGAATATTTATCAGTTCTTCATCGAATAAAACTTACGAAAGAATACCGCCATGTGCAAGAAGCCAAGTAAAAGTGTCAAAAAGGATATGATGATACAGCCGACGCGTAAGCTTAGACAGCAGCAGAACCGTTTCATGTATTTCTACTTCTAATTTTTATTTGCCCTATTTATTGACGACAAATCCAATGCTATTCTACATTCAACTGCTAATCTGTTCTAATTTACATTAAACACCATAAAGTATAAACTCCCAAACCAAATTATTCAGCAATATTTTCAGTTTCTTCTTCCCTCAGTTGTCGGTAATACGAAAAGGTTATGTGTATAAAATACAAGGTCATGGCTGAAATCAAAAGTATTATTAAATATATTAACTCGACTTATAATATAACCTTACCCAGCCAAACAACTATGTACAGCCAATATGTTATATTATGCCAGAGACTTACATTTACTATTACATTTTTGCCCAATGCCGATGAAATACTACTGTATGAGATTAGGTACACTGGCTGAAGGACTTGAAAGATCATTGTTGTCCAAAAAAGACAGCAATATCTCTAGAGAGAGATCCTTTTTTATTTTGTGGCTTTATATTGTGAGTTACTTACCGACAAAACCGCAAAGATCAGCAGACAGGACGCGCAGAAAGACAATATTTCCGCGAAAATTTGTAAACATGCATGGAATACATGTGCTAAAATTAAGAAAAATGTAATACATGGTGTATCATCTACATTTAAATTTAGTACAGGTGTGACACCGTTTTCAGAAGTTCAGGATATTCAGGATATGGTATTGCAACAAATACTTCATTTACTTAAGATTTCAATAGAGTCTTAACCCAATCACAGGGTTTTACCTAAGCGTAGACTAGAAAATTACTTTCTTAAAAGAAATTTAATGATTTATGTTAAAAAATTTTGAATTCTTTAAAAATAGCAGTCAAAATTTGTTTAAAGAATAAAAAGTTTATAATTAAGTATACAGTGTACAAATAATAATAAATAATAATAATATAAACTTTAAAACTGAGAGACAAGTTTGCGTACCGTACCCTTAAACAATTGTTGGACGAGGATTCCGGACATATGTATAAAAAACAATCTGAACAAAATTTCACACAAATTTCCGCAAATTCTCATACTCACCTGGAAATCTATGTTTGTTTTCATTATCGTAAGTCCCTGTTAAAATAATACAATGGAAATAAATAAAAAAAAAATATATATTGTAAAATGAATAGAATCGTAATAGGATTAAGCTGAGTCAGATAATTAGGTTTTATTTACTATTCAGGAGGTGCATAATGTAGTCAATATAAGTGACAGACAAACATAGTCCAATTAGTCCAATTATAATACATCCAATTTGCAGCGATACACAGAAGCAACATTTTTTGGCCAGAATCATAGCATATAGCAGTAAATATTTAAATACGGCTAAGTTGACAGTAAATGCAAATCACGGAAATTTAGAAATCAAAATTAAGACGGAAATCCTCAGCTACAGTAAAAATGTGGGTATCCAATGTTAAATGAAACGATTTAATCGGTTGCTCTACCTTTATTTTATGTCATGTGTACCACATGGTATACGTATACGTAATTTATTTACATAGCGGAAGTCTTCGGGAAATCTTGTTACTTGCCCGGCCAACTGTGGGCGCCAAAGCCAAGCGAAATGATACCCCCTCCTTCGCCGCCATGTCCTCTTGAGTGTGATGTGAGGAGTATTAACTTTTTTGCATAATTTCAATTTAAGCAATTTGTATTATGGCCTCATTAGCATCAGCATTAGCCTAGAGTTTCCCGCTCGATGTGTGTCTGGCACGCGTGGAATCGTTTTCAGTTCTCATCAAGATGCTAATGAAATTATAAAGAAAATTGAGTCTGCCATATTAACGCGGCCCAAGCTGTTATCATCACGCTGGCAGCCTTCTGACTTGATGAACAGGTGGTGTAGGGCACGCATACATACCTATATGTGAACATGTATGCAAGGACTATTAAAATTAAGAAAAATTTGGCGTCTACATGTCGTACCTTCGCCTTGCCAAGCGCCTTACTTGTCCACACATGGCGGTCGGAATTGCTCTGGATGTTTCATAACATAGTAATAAAAACTGACAATGAGTATACAATACAAGTCCAGGGCTGGAAGGAGAGACAATTGCTTATGCCGGGGCCAAGGATTACTGAACTACCTTACCCAGGGTAATCAGCATCACCAGGACATAGATGCAAATCAAGAGAGCGCTGCTGAAAAATGGGTTCCGACCGTACGGTAGTGCATGGAAGACAATGTAGTAGGCTATTATGTGCATGATGAACATTATTATCCATAGGATAAGGAACTTCATAAATTTCTGTTGCGAAGTTAAAGTTCAATGCGGATCGAAACGAAGTGATTCCGTGCTCACCGCCAGAACACCTATCAGCAGGACTACCGCGGCCAGGATCATCATACCGATATGAGCAACATTGAACCATTTGATGGCTTTTTCAGTCTTACCGGCTGCGGGAATACGTAAGGCGGGTACGTTTGAATGGTCAGTTAAAAGCCTTTACCACTTACTCTTTTTGAAAATGGAATCATCGACGAAAGTGCCCGCATTAATGAACCCGAAAAACAATGTGTAAAACGAAATTATAATGCATCCAGTCCTCAATTTCACACAAAAGCAACATTTGCGTCTGATCAGCTTCCTGAAAAATGGCATCAAAAAAAGTTAAACAAACACTTTAGTGTGTATAAATGCCAATAAAAGTATCATATTTGACGTTTAAATCTGACAACTTTAAGCTGATGAACCCATTAGAACCCAATTGCTGAATCTTTTCTGGCTTTAGGTCAGTGAAGTTCATAACTCTTGACAAAGTTGCCAAAGACCTCGTCCCTCCCTGGGACGTACAAAACTTTCGCAGAGTCTTTTGGCTTTTTTTTTTAATCCTTCGCTGAACAGGGCTAAATGCTGCCTGCTGCTGGTTTAATGTATTAATTATGTGACTTGTAAAATAATATTTTTCAATTACATGTTTTGCCTTAAGAATGACTTTCCAATTATCTGAATATCATTAAATTTTAAATAGACAACAGAATTGACTTTGTCCCTAGATGGAACCGCCTCTAAGAAATGAGGCGAGCTACTAATAACGCTAATCTGATTAGTGTGTTGTGTGCTCCCAGACTTCATTATCCTCAGGCAACATATGGCAGCTTCATTTTTGATTGATTGCAGCATCAATTTATTTGTCATTAATACCCCGACATCGAATCGAATAAGCAACGTGTTGATGGCCCATTAAATGTCAGCCAAAAGAACAGATAGAAGAGTCGGTTAAAGAAAAAGGCTCGGTCACATATCATGTGCCTGGTTCTCGGCGTCGGCACCCCATCATGGATCGATCGATGCCAGGGCCATTCCGAATCTCTCTCATCCACTCCCGGCACCCAGGGCAGCTCATCTATCATCATTGGTACTGGTATCGGCACCCGGCTACCAGGCTACCCGGGTGTCCGGGTGAGAGCTCCTTTCTATCCGGGAATGCTTTCACTGTATCCTCCACTTTACTCCATAGCTCCCCCACTCGTTCACACCCTCACTCCCCGGCTCTGGCGTATTTATAGCATCTTAATTGAATTTCAATTTTCAATTTCGCTTTTAATTGAATTCAATGAAAAAGTGTCGATGAAACGGCATTCAGCCATCCCTCATCCCCAGCTAGCTCCCCTCTTGACACCACCCTGCACCCTGCAGTTGCTGTTTATTCAGCTGCCAGTTGAGCGCCGCCTGGCTGGCTCTCGATGGCGCCGTCCAGGCCACAAAGCGCCCGAGTGAGCCGGTGAAGAGCACTGAGCGCAAAGCATGGTTAAATATAATCACAGTTCCACTGGGTTTTAAATCAAATCGATACTCGATGAGAACGATACATTTTTCGATGTTTTTACATAGTAAATTTAACGTTGGTTTCGTATATCGAGTAACTAGCATAACTAATTTGGGATGGAAAATGTCAGCATAAAGATACTGTATCGATATTTGATAGCCGATATAGAATAGTTTTGATATTCAATGAGACCGATACTTTTTTCGAAGTTTTTACGTTGTGCATTTATCTTTGGTTTTCTTATATTGAGTAAATAATTAAATAAGTGCGATTCAACATAAGATAGCCCTTAAGAATAGTTTCGATATATATTATTATGTTTTTATTTAGGAACACTTTTTTCTAAAGCATCTATCAAAATTTTAGTTTGAATGATTTTAAATAAAATTGCTAAAAACTAAATACATTTTATTGGCTCCTGTTTCGCATTTAGCGGCATTTTAACTTTTATTTTAAATACGATATTTTTCGGTACTTCAAATATTTAAGTTTTTGGGTTCTTTTCTAAATGATATTGAGCGTTGTATTTTGGTCGATATAACATATCCCTCTCTATATTACAATTCCCGTAACCTATTTTAATTAGAAACTGTTATTGATACCAAATTTTGTGAAGAATATTTGCAACACTAACCAACAATCATTTTTAAATAATCCAATCAGTTTCCAGCTTCATATGCTAGATAATCAAAAAGGAAGAATTTCGTTCTTAAACAAATGGTTAAATAGGAAATAATGCTTGAACAAATTCATTTATCATCAAATTCTCAAATGTTGTATTTATATTTAAAGCAATAAAGTACAATTGCCTTTCCCTCAGTGTATATCTAGAGTGTACTAAAACGACCCACAATTGGCTTGATGTGATTGCGCTCATATTTTGCACTCTGATTGGTTTGTGATTGACTGAAAAGTTGTAAATTGATTCGACTGAGAGTAAGTGCGGGCCAATGCGAGATAAACAAACCCATTTCGGTGGTACCTGAGTTAAGCAATAAAAAAGCAACAAAAAGTTGAACTCTATCACTCTCAGCGAACCTTTTATGAAAATTCCTTTCTATTCAAATATATGTAGCACTCTCACACGCCTGGTTCCCTTTCCTTTTCTATACAGAAATATCTGTACCTGGCCATGTCTTTTCACTAAAAACAAAAATCCGGAATTAATGTAGAAATGTGCCACAAACATCGCAAGCCGGGTGAAAAAATCTGTCACCAGCGAAGCGAATCGGACAAATAGAAATTCAAATGAATGCAACTTGCATGCGAAATGAGGAATGCCGTGCGCACACCTCTCAGATGCGGAATAGCAGCATCTGTAGCTGTATCTGAATCTGTATCTGTAAATGTATCTGGCGCTGTATATGCATTTTGTTGGCTGCCTGGCTTATTATGCGGGCCCCATACACATAACTCGGTCCTCGACCATTCCGCCGGCTCATGAGTTTGCATTCATCATGCGGCCACACGTGTGTATCTGCGGCTCAGCCGATATGAGATTTATGCCACTCAACACAAGACGAAATATCCCCGACAATAGACCCTTTTACATTTGCATTCTGGGGCCCAAGGTTGGAGGTGCTAGCGGTCTGCGTTGCCGTTTCCCCGGGCTTCCATCTGGGGAAAAGCGAGTATTCCGCGAAATTGGCCCCCAAAGATAAAGCCGGCAACCAACAAAAGATGTATGCAAATTGCTTTGACAGGGAATACGCGCCCGGAGCAGTGTCAGCGTTTTATTGCTAAAATATGCACATTACGATGCCAGATTTGTGGGATCTAGCCGTTGATTGCCCTGCTCTCGGCAAAGGTTCGAGTTAACTCGGAATAGCTGAAGAAATCACCGTTTAGGAGAAATTGATAGGGCGTCATTGGAATTCAATATTCATGTGAAGCTAACAAGTGTCTTAGGACATAAAAATAACTTGCAATATAATATTCATTTAACTTATTAATAAATAAATAATCTATTTAAATAGAAGCCTTACCCAAAATGTCTTCTTTTCTTATTCAAACTCTATTGTGTTGATGATTTATTTTCCCCAAAAGGATACCTTTCTAAGCTTAGGTTCTCACAGCTTACCTCTAAAAATAGCTTAATCTTATGATTCAGCTATTGCTATAAAGCCAGCCTATGGACACCTATTGGGGTTTCACACACTATGGGACCATTACGAAAATTGAAAGCTTAAGCTTTTTGGGTCTAATAGCTGATTGACTTGCGTGCCACAGAGCCGGCATGAAGGTAGCAAAGGGAAGAAAACTTAAGCAGAGACAGTCAAAAATAAATAAAAAATAGTCAATGTTCAGACTATAAGATACCTTTCAATATACTCTGTATACTCTTATAAATATACTCTTAAAAAAATACATGACTTTTTTAGAAACGATACAAACTAGCACAGAAAAAAATTAAGCAATAATAATTATAATTGTTTGATTATGGGATCATAAGACATTGCAAAGGTAGCAAACCCCTTTCACATTGGGTATTTGGTAGGAAAAAGTGTCAACCCAAGCAAAGGATAGCTTTCCTGAAAATAAGTCCTCGATGCGCCTGCGAGTGTCAGCGGCAGACTGTTGACTGGCCCTGGCTTTTGTCTTAGCCATGACATTATTTACGAGCTTCGTGCCAGCGACACGCACAGAAAGGCAAATGGGCAGCTGCGTTCTCAGCCGCAGAAACTAGCAGGATACGTGCCCCACAGGGTCGACTTCGTTGGCACGTCTATTACCTTAAGCGTCTGTTGCCAATTTGGCTTCCTTTTGCCACCACATGGCCAGGGGCTCCGGAGGTTCGCATTGACTGCACCTTGATTAATGCGCTGCCAGGACACTCTTTTTCCCATTCCGCCGCTCGACGCCATGTCGTTCCGTTCTGCCATTAGCAAATGCTGTGGCTACGAGCATTTCCATTGTTTCCGTTTCCGTTGTCCTATTGTCACCAATTTGTTCTGGTGTCTCTTCTTTCTTCAACGCTATGGACTATTTCACATTATTCATGCGTGCTAGGTGTTGACTACATCTATTCTCGGAGAACTTGATGTATCTGGAGATTGGGGTGGGGCAGACAGGAAAACCGAATTCTCAAATTGAACTCATTAACAAGAAGGATAATGAAGGGACATTTTCATTATAAAAACAGATAAATAAGAAATCATTTTTCGTACTCCCAGGGGCAAAAAGTTTTAACTTTTAATTTAATATGTTCAATACATTACGTCCTGGAATGTTTAATGCTATTAAATTCCAGTACTTTTTATTTTTCCCTTTATTGCTATAATAAAATTGTATTAATTTGTCGAAAGATAAAATCAGAACAGCTCGTTATAAATGTGTTAACTTAGCAAACTGTCCTTTTAGCAACCCAGAAACACTTGGTGTAAAGGACTTCATATGGGCCTTTGACCCACATCACACATAATGGCTTCTTTTAACGTGAGCGAAGGGTGCTATGGAATAAATATAAATGTAAAATCCCCTGAATATATCTCCGCATTGAAAGGGCTATAAAAAGTCAAAGTGAATGCAGACAAAACGCCTTTCGAGTAGATCGTCCGACTAAGCCCCTCAGAATGTGGTCGATGCGGGTGGCTACATCGGGAATCCGCTCCAAGGCTCCGCGCTAAAATCGCACCACCACTCGAATCCTTGGCATAGATGGTCTCTGCCATTTGTGCCATCTGCTTGCCATGCGGCACACGATTCAGCGCAAAAAGCTTGTAATTCCCGTCTCAGCCCGAAGGATGTAATTTACAATGTTGCAGCAGGTGGCAGTTGCAGCTTGGAGTGGCTGCCATGCAAGTGCCGCATTTGCCGCCTCCATTTTGTTGCGTTTTATGTTGTTGGCTTGGGCCGACAGGTCGTATGTGCAATATTTTTCGCATCTCCACTGCCATGGGGCAAACGCTGTTGCATATTTTCAGGCTGCCTGAAAACCAGAGAGAGAAAGGGAGTGGGAAAAGCCAGTATTTTGAACATTTTAGCATACCTGTGCGAAATATGTTGGCTAAATAAATGAGACACGGCAGGGGTTAAGTGGCGAGAGCTGAAATTAATTTTCCATCGCACAGGTATATCAACTTTAAACGAATATTCACAAGGATTTAACAGCACATTCATTAGTTATGGACAAACTGTCAAGACCACAATGCATGAATAAATGAAGTGTGTGCACCTGAAAGACTTGCCTTAATTTATTTATTGAATTATCATCGGTTTGTATCTACCTGTCCGCTCGAAAAATAATAGAAAATATAGAACATATATATGTAAGCTCTCAAAAGATATCTAGTCACATTGTGCTATGAAAATTAAGTTTATTTATATATTTTCATATCCCAGCACTTAAATTTAAATTAAAAGTCACAGGTAGCTACACAAATTATATCCTTATTTCTTTCAGACAGAAAAACTAGGGCTTAATGATACATTTTAATAAATTCAATTTACGTTTATATATATATATATAATATATATAGGTTCGTAGTACTTTAAATATATTTTCCGAAACTGTAACACTTTGTTTAGTCTTTAGTGACTTTGTCTCCTTTGCAGTTTGAAATATTGTAAGCTCTTTTCATACGTTTACCTAGATCGAATTTTTGCTCTGACCAGGTTTCGTTCACCATCTCCTAGACTCTGTTATGGGATGCACTTGCTTGGGTGGCAGAATAAAAGCAGCTTCGCCACTAAGCCGGTTACCCAATAGCTTAACCCGAGGCATGGGTTTAGGCCACCGCCTCCTGCTCCCGTTCGGGGCTGCTCTGCATCTTTAATGCCGTGGCGGCCCACATGAAATTTCGTTGGCAACGAACTCAATCTCCCTAATCGCTTGCTCTCGTCTCAACTGCTCGCCAGGATGCCAGGAGGCTGCCTTGACAATGTGTCCTCACATACTTAATCATAGGGGAAAGAGCTGAGGGAAGCCGTTGCGGATTTCAGCGCTTCAGCTCCGAGATAAAATAAAATCTATGCCAAAAGCTTCGGTAAATGTCGCCGTCGTTGTCGTGTCTTCGCCTAGGTTTTCTTCAACTGTTTCACTTTAGCCGCTTTATTTTTTATGAGCCATCGTGCAGATACCAACTCTAAGGTGGCTCTGATTTGATTTGGAGGGAAACAATAAATAAGGAGATTTTTAAAATAAAATCTACAACATTTTCTCTTCATCTTTTCCTCTATGACTCCACAGTGCAACAACACGAGGACCAGACATGGTCCGAAGACTCTCTTTTCATAATTTTCTTTAGAAAATCCTCGGCAAGTCCTTTGCCAAACCAATATTCCATAGAATGTGCCATAGATTATCCTGCTTTGAGCTATAAATCGGTAACTGGGCCCACCCTAGCGCGCACACACACTCAGCGCGAGGCAGCATCTGTCACTCGGCGCTGGTGTTTGTCCTGGCGCTTATAAGGACACACACACACTCACTCTCGAATACCCTTAGTTCGTGTCAAAAGAATTTCTGTTTGATTGCTGCGAATAAACAAGTGAAGGCAGCTCCGCCATGCGCTTGTATGTGTGTATGAGTGAGTGGGGATGCTGATGTGTGGGTGTCGGTGTTTCCCTCTCGGTTTATTTTTCTTTTTCGCCTGCGGCTTTCCCTGAAATTTTCACTTAGACTGGGAGAATCCCCAACTTAATGCGATGTCGACAAGGCGGTTAACTGCGGTTTCCATTTTTATGCCCCGCCCAGCAATTGTAATATAAATTTCATACGTTAACCCCTGCTTATAAATAATAATGCATTTCGAGCGCATTTATGGCTTCTGGGGTTTTATGCCCCTTTTAAGCTTGTGATTTTCCAGTTTAAAAAGCTTACTGCCAGGAAATATAAATAATAATATTGCCCCTTTCAGTGAATGTGTTCTGATAATTAATTATAATTTATGGCAGACCCCCGCGCAGCTTAATATTTTGAATACTTGTGTTAGCCACACACATTTGTGTAAAACAAACACCAATTAAAAATTAGATGATATTATTTCCAAAAAGCTTAAAAGATGTCACAATTAATCAACAATGTAAGCAGCTTAAGCGGATAATAATTACCTTGAAAGAGGCTTAGCTAAAGCCATGAAGCATATGCAAGAATGCGCCCCCACCATGAAAATGTTTGCACATGCCATTGTGCGCTTAATTTGTGGTATTTTCCTTCATTAATTAACCAGACATCCGACCACTAGACGGAACCTCTTGACCTTACCACTCAGACCGCTCTCGAGTCCTGCTGATTAAGGGGGCTCAGACTGGCCGTCTATCGATTTATCGGGTCAGCTTGTTAGGTCTGAAAAATAGGGCGCGTGCGGGGAGAAAAATCAATTCAGCCGGCAGACAAAAAATCAAGTTACCAGAACACATCTATAAATAGGGGCGACCACCGCGGAAAAAGACCAAACTTGCCACCAAATATCCAATGGCCGACAACGAGCGCGGCTTATCGGGCTTGTCTACGACCATAAATAAATCAAACACTTTAAATGCCGCAGTCAATTAGCGGGCTATAAATCTGTGCGTATCGATTTACGAACTGTAAGCGAAGAGGGAAAAATATCAACAGGGCAATCCGAACGCAGAATGCTGTATGCTAATTTGTATGTTCGGCGTAATTCGGGGCTGGCACCACACTTTTGTAGGCAACTGTGCGCGTGTGTTGTTTGCCTGATGATTTATGAAAGGCCCGAGTGTGGGTGTGCGTTGATGCTATTTACACTTAATTGCAGCTATGCAAATGTTGATACGAGTATAAATGTTTGACTGCCTTGATTTCAATTTGCTGGCAGCAATTAGAGTGCGTTACAGTCCGGCATTGAATCCGTACAATTTTGAGTTTACCTTGCGTTCCACGAAATGATTTATTTATTGTCCCTACGTATCGATCGCCTCCAGGCGTATACACAATTACCCAAAGGTGATATTTGATTCCACTTGTGTGCGTACATATATCCAGTCTCGACAACACCCTGCGGCTGCCTGACAGCTCAATTAAGTTGCTTTCCAAAGACAATTGTCTGTGAAATTGCACGGAGGAGCAACGAATTCGGATGAAGAGTCTTTGCGTGAGCTCCGTCGAAATGTGCGCCTTTGTTAAATGTCAAATTTAAATGCCAGACGGGCGAGCTTCCTTAGATTCCGTGGGTGGTCAATTAATTCGCCTTGCCATCACGTACGAATCCCGGAATCGCCGGGAGGCTTCTGAACTTTATCTCAGAATGATCAAATTAAACCTACGGATTTATGAAAATTTGAATAACGTTATGAAATAGCTGTGGCACATTTGTGTCATGGAAATAAAGACATCGAAATTTGTCGCTAAGGAACTTATTTAAAACGAAATAATCTATTCAGAGCATCCTTATAAGAGCTTTGGAGATACATGGAGTAAATCAGTTCTTTCTTAAATGGTTACTAATATACCCCACTTCCTTTCACTTTTGCAGCCGAGGACATCCACCTAAACGATTTATATACCCGCTACCGCCAGAGACTGCGTAAGTCGCTGTTCAGATCGGGCCTGCTGACTTCACTGCTGGCATGTGTCGTGTCCATAATCATTGGCATCGTTTACGAACAGGTGAGCTCTTGGCCCAGATTACCGCAAAGGGGTATGCAGGGAAAACAAATATGGATTCATATTAAACATGGAATCGATTATTATATATTTTAAACGTAAGAGCTTTGAGTCCTTGAAGCAGGCAATAAAATGTATTTACTTAATACAAAAATGAACATGTGTTAAATACAACTTATGATTAATTTCAAATTTCTAGTTAGAATACCTAAAATTTTGATACACTAAACTTTCTTCCAAGTCTGTAACCGGCCTCCTTTTATTTTGTTTTAATTTGTAATCAAACAATTATTTTCTCTGTTCTGTGACATTCACAGCACCTGGTGCAGACGTTGCTGCTCGTCCTGGCGGCCCTAATCTCGGGCTCCATCCTGACGGCCCTGCAGTTCCCGGCGGTGCTGAGCTCCCCGGCCGCCGCCTTGGCCTTCGCCATCGTCACCACCTTCTCGCTGGGCACCATTGCGGCCATCACCGGCGACGAACTGGCTCCTCTGCCCATGTACGCCCTGTTTCTGGTAAGCCCCATCCCATCGCTGCTCCTCGTGTGGATTATAGTCTCGGGCGTTCTTTACAGTGCATCCACTCCATGCTGCCCATTTCGTGGCCCGTGTCCGTGGTGCTGGCCTTATTCATGACCGCCATCCACATCGTTTACCGGATCGGCGCCAGTCCGGACTATTCGCCCGATTTGCCAATGGTGAGTCCGTCATTCATTTGCATTCCACGTGGAGCGGAGACCGCCCCCGCAATGGCTAGCCGCACACAGGCGATTGGATTACTTTCCATATGATTGGGGCTTACGACTGTGCTGGGGGCACGGCCAAATAGGGCTTACCACGGGATCAGAGAGAGCAATTAGTTGGAGAGCGTGTGCTGTCATAATCCCGTCCATTTGGTGGCATCCGAATTTATATCACTGTTGCTATGGGATTGTCGTTGGTCTACCTATTAACCCATTTTGTTTGGGGTGTTAACTTTAATTGTTATCACAAATGGAAAAGAATTTAAGAGGGAAATGGTTAAGAGAGATGATGTTAAATTTCTTGAATTTTTTTCAATAAAAACTTTAAAAATGTAGTCAAAAAACATTAAAATTTATAAAATTAAATATATTTCAACAATATTAATGTTGTATATTTATTCATTATTGTTATAGAAAAGTATTCTTATTTTAAATATATTTAACAAAATAATAAAATAATATATTTTTCAAGTATAAATTGGCAACATAAAAAGTTGTACAGATTTTCCATTTTCGACCTTAAAGGTTTTTCAGATTTTCTTTTCTACCATCATAAAAGTATGACCTAATATTTTCTATAACTTAATTAATCGCTGACAAAAACATTTTTTTTAAGATGGGACAAAATATCTAAAAAAACTAAGCAAAAAGTTAAGATAAAAAGTTGTTCGTGACCTCCCGTAAGTTAATTTTTTAATATGTCCTATGCTATTCATCTTTCCATTATGGTTTGAAGTTATGTCAACGATTTTCCACAACTTTCCGCTTACCCATTAGCATTCGGTTGGATTTAATTTAAATTTATTTTATTAGCGTTCATCCAGTAAATGCAGTTTATCCTTTTGCTAATTTTATGCGCAAGAGCTTAAATTCCCCTGCTCTAGCTCGGTGAGGAATAATTTGTATCCGGCTCGTGCTCGTTTCAATTCCCCTAACCCCCCTAATGGGATGCGGTTGGATCCCGCTCCCAGTGCACCCCTCCCTCCCCGTGATTCGTTAATTAGGTTGCATCGTGTTTTTGCCGCGCGGCGAGGACAACGATGCGCGCTGTGCCGGCTGGTAATTGCCATTCCGGGTTAGACATTCATTATTTATGGAACGTGCCCTCCTTCTTTCTCTCCTCCTGGCGCACTTAGCTCTTCGGGGAGATTGTGATGCTGGCCAGTGCATCCATTTCCGGTCTCTACTATCGCATCATGTCGGATGCGGCGCACAATCGCACCGTCGACGGCACCCGGACGGGCATCGAGCAGCGCGTGAAGCTGGAATGCGAGAGGGAGCAGCAGGAGCAGCTGCTGCTCAGCGTGATACCCGCCTACATTGCAGCAGAGGTAAGGACACTCAGAAAAATATTTTTGGAACATTTATCGGGATTTAACTTGGTCAGTGTAAAGTAACTTTTCTATTGCAACCTTGAAAGTTCTTTTTATTATAAATACATATATTTATTCTTTTACGATAATCAAGTTTCAAAATATGTATTCTAAATTTTTAAAGATTTAATTTTGTTCGAGTGTAATCCCGTGTCAGAGCGACAGATAAGCTGTCTTTTGCTGGAAATAATCCCATTGTTGCTTGTAATTCCCAGGTGAAGCGCAGCATCATGTTGAAGATGGCCGATGCCTGCCAGAGAGCTGGAGGACAGGCCTCCACCTCGGCCACCCGCTTCCACGAACTGCACGTCCAGCGCCACACAAATGTCACCATTCTCTTCGCGGACATCGTCAACTTCACGCCCCTGTCGAGTTCCCTGACGGCCAGTGATCTGGTCAAGACCCTGAACGATTTGTTTGGTCGTTTCGATCAGATAGCACAGGTAAAATAAGCGGAAAAGTGAAGTATTAAGAAAGTTATAGAAGGAAATTTCATATACCATTTTAATTTATATAGTTTAGTTAGGATATATTTATAAAAAATCAATATAAACAGCATATACTTCCATTCTACCATAAAATATATTCCTTCGAAATATGAACTGTACCGCATGATTATAATTTTAATAAGTCATATTTATAAGTCATACTTGAATTCGTACTTCCTGTGTAAGAAATCCAAAGTCGATACGCAATTATTTCTAAACAAAATCACGCCCTAGTTGTAAGACCTCCTCCTTCTTGTGGCGTCGTCACATTTGAAAGGAGTACAATACGTGAATTCCAAATGGTAATTAATTATTTGTATTCCGGCAGGAGAACCAATGCCTTCGTATCAAGATCCTTGGCGATTGCTATTACTGCGTGTCCGGCCTGCCCATCTCCCGGCCCCAACATGCAACCAATTGTGTCAACATGGGCCTGCAGATGATCGATGCCATCAGGTGAGTGTGCCCCACGTTTCGGCCGGGACCGAGCCGGGGCTGTCCCCGGCTTTGCTTTGCTTCGTCGAGGTCTGTTGGTTCTTGGTCAACATTTGCATTGGCCCCGTCACCGGGTGGGTGTGCGTCTTGTTTGTCTTTCGCTCCCGGCCAGCCTTTGACTTCCACTCAGAGCTCCTTTTGGCCAAGGCCATTTGACACCGTGATTGTCGGGTTTGTGGCTAGCTGAGAATGGTTGTTGCATTCACAGTTAACTGAGCCATAAAGCGTCCTTTTGCCTGGCTAGTTTCGGTCTTGTTCAAGGTTTGTGGCCCAATAGACGATTAAAACTAAAATTAAAATAAAAATTTAAGCTGTTACTGGAACATTTTGTTGCTTTTGATTTATTTCTTTAGCTTACCGTAAAATCCAGCAAAGTAAGCAAAGAAAATTAAATGTAAATTAAAACTCATATTTAAATTGCACTTTTTCCATTTTGAATCAAATTAGGGGCGTGTCAACGCATTTGATCAGCCATTTTCGTCTGTGACCGGGTTCGAGGTTTTAATTGCAGCCAGAAATCCTCGCATTTCCGGTGAAGTCACTCCCTCAGACCCTCGGCTTTATGGGGGACCATTAAAAACGTATTATGCTATAAAGGCGCACGAACGAGATGGGAAATAAAAGAATGCCAAACAGAAACATCATAAAATACAATAAACAATATCGACACAAAGGCCGTTTTATTACACGCGAGAATTTATGCACAAGTGGCCTCAGGACCAAGGAGCCCCCCATTTTGGCTTTTGCTTGCCTTTTGCCCGGCTTTTTATTGGACTCTGTGCTTATTCCTATTGTTTATTTTTGCGTGCCGGTCTTTCCTTATTTCGGTGCCTTCCGAACACTGGCCTTTTAATCTTTGCGCCGACCAATGTCCCCCAACTTGGCCCAGAATCTGGCTTTGTTCCTGCCACAAACTCGCTCGAAAAGATACTCGCACTCTTGAGCTGTTGACTTTCGGGCAGCTTAACAACGGGCAGCCGGGGAAATGCCAAAAGTTTTAAGCAGAAGGCAAACAAGATTTAATTATGAATTGCATATTCCTTGTCATATAATCTCGACAATGGGGCAACTTTAATAGGGCTCGCGATTGCCCCACGATGTAGGCAATGGATTTGGTCGCAAAGCCATCTTGATTTTATGGCTTTTAGTTTGGGAAATATTTACATGAATTATGCAGTTTAATCAGAATTTTGCAACTTTTTGTTTTGAAAACTTTCGGCACTCAGAAATTCACAATCCCAAAATCCGGACACAAAAACTCAATACCTTCTTCGCCGTTGTAGCCATATCCATATCCTCTCTGCTAACCAAATGACCAGGAATGGCCAAAGCAAATAAAACCCCGAAGGGTTCCCCAGTGATTTGGCCTTCGATGCGGCTCATTTGACCCCGACGGCATTCGGGCCAACAGAAAATGCTGCTTAACGTTAATAACTCAAGAACTCTTGTTGGCCAGCCTTCAGTTGCGAGGTCCTTGCTGTGGCAATGTCTATCCAGAAACAAAAGTTCCTGCAAAGGCAACACTAGGCTCAACACTCAACACAATTTCCTGCCACATTTTCTTTGGAATGTAAAAGAAAATGTTATTAGTTTCTTGCGTAAATTGGAAAACAAAAAATGGGTTTTATTGAAATGAAAACTTTTACTTAATTATTATTCTTTTTAAAGGATCTAACATATTATCGAGATAACAACAGTTTATTTTATTTAAAAAATACAATTTTTAGCAGGATATCTAAACGTGTGAATAAGTTGGCAAAAGTTTAATATATAATAATATTAATATTGTAATGTTAAAATCGTTATTTTTCCGATAATTAAAATTTCAATGAATAATTTCTAGATTTTTCTCGGTAATAATAATATTGTAACGTTAATTTCGATATTTTTCGATTATTATAATTTTGAATTTATAATTTTCTATTTAATTTTTAATTCGACTTTATACTAATTATTCAACAAACATTTGATATTGTAATGGTAAATCCTATTTTCTTGTAATTTAAATTTCGATAAATTAATGTTGTAAAATATTTTCGATGCGATAGGACTGTTCCTCCTTCCAGTCTCATGACTTGAATCCTATTTTTTAAGTGCACCTTTGCGTAGTGTTTTGTGGCCCCCACCTCGCTGGGCGATTCCCGTCCGTATCATAGTCGTCCATCGGTCCGGGTCGACCTGGTCCGCTTGTGCTTTATGGCCCATAAAATTGTTAATACGACGACGGCAGAACTAGCCTGCAGTTGTGTACCTCCTCGTATATCCTTAATAATACATACATATGCGCGAGGCGCTGCTTTGTGCTCCGCTCATTGTTTGCCCTTCGCTTACTCCAACAGACACGTGCGTGAGGCGACCGGCATAAACGTCGACATGCGAATTGGCATCCACACGGGCAACGTTCTCTGCGGCGTCCTTGGCCTACGCAAGTGGCAATTTGATGTTTGGAGCGACGACGTTACATTGGCCAACCACATGGAGAGCGGCGGTGTAGCCGGGTAAGTGTTTGTGTGCACTCGTAGAAAAATCGAATCGAAATCGGTCATTCATTGACATACTTCATGATTTATTTGGGTAGTTGATGACATATCACACTAGCCTGTTTTTTTGGTTTTTTTATATATTTATACTTTTAATTAAAAAGAGTAAAGATTCGACTAGCAGTGTCATTAAAATCTTAGGTGGAAAATGAATTCACATAAAACATATTTGTCAGGGTGTTACAGTAATTACTAGGGTTTTGAAAAGCTCATGAAGAGATGTGTAAAAGTCTGCTATGGGCTTTTGAGTCACGAATATAAAATTGTGTTATAAATTTTTAATACTTTTTAGTGGTTTTAAAATCTCAGCATATATTCGACTTATACATCTATAAATACTACAATATTCTTAAAAATGTAGATTTTTAATAACTTTTCTAATCAAAAAGCGTTCTTAAAATGGGAGTTCTTAATCTAATAGAATACAACACCTAAAGACAACTATCTTGCAAATCATAATACCATTTATAATTAGCAGTATTCCCTATTTACTATTTTCTCTGTGTAGGCGAGTGTTTTCCCTCATCTCGCCATTATGCTTGTACGACTGACAACGACAACGATGACGAGCGAGGCGAACAAAAATAAATAAACAAAACGCGTAACCCGCGGGTGGGAATCGGGAATGGGGGTCAGGGAGGCCGTGGCGCTTCCTCTAATGGCGGTGGTGGCACAAAGCGAGTCAAGCAGTCGTAACGGCAATTTAAATTAGCCTCGGTGTGGTCGCAATTATACGGGCTTCAGTTCAAGTCAGCATAACACTGAAAGGCAAAGGTTAAGGTTACGAAGAGCTGCAGCAAAAAATAAAGACCCGAAGTTGGCAAAGAATTTCAAATTAAAGAATTCCTACACATGTGCTATATGCACAAAGGTTGGGTATTAATTGAATATTATATAAGTATTGCTAAGAATTCTGCAGAGGCATTTTATTCATAATGAACGTAAGAAAACCGTTTTGAATTCTATATTGAAATGTTGCTTGGGGTGCGGAAGTTAAAGCCAATAATACAGTATAAAATAATGACATTAGGCTTGAAGAAATTTTATACTCCAAAATTTACCAAGTGAGATTTATGCGTTCACTTCTCTAGATCACCTTTTTGTATAATTAAATTTAAAATATGTTTCCGCTCAGCCTAATTCCGAGAAATTCCTAATGTTGGCTTTGCAAATGCCAAAGTCTAAAACTCTCTCCCTCCCACCTTTCAATTCCCAGAACAGTTTAACTTTTCTGCACAAACAAACAATTTCCTTTTGGTTTATTCATTTCGCTGACTTAAGTCTCGCTCAAGTCTCTCAGATGAATACTAGCTGAGAATGTTCAAATGTTTTCTTTTATCTTACCTGCGGTCACATACGAAGACTTCAATTATTTTGAATTGAATGGAAATGCCATACTCAATGAGCCGGAAAACGCTCAGACGCCTCTACTCGGGCTTCACGCACGAATTGCGCTTCCCTTGAGCCGAAATATCAACAAAATTACGTAGGGAACAGATAAATACGAGTAGACATAGGGACAGGAGCCGCCGAAATTATTTTGCATAAAACTGTGTGTGTTTACACCAAGAGAAAATAAGGGGAAATATGAAATGTTACTTGAATTGAGGAATGCCTTACTTAAAATATTGAATATTAACATTAAAAATTAGTATAAAATATTATAAGAACTGTGAATTTTATACCAGAATAAGGGGATAAAAATATTTATATTTATTTTGAAGATTGCATCTTTGGGATTTCTTTTTAAAATCGATTTTTATTTCGGTGTACTTTTCCAAGCTAGCTAAAGAACCGCTGACATGAAAATAAAAGTAGATTACTCATACGCCCCGTGTGCCACCAGCACAAGCATTCATCATCATTCCTCAACTTTCTCATCGTCATCTGTGCTCTTGCGTTCCTTCTGCAGGCGCGTCCACATCACCAAGCAGACTCTGGACTTCCTGGGCGACAAGTTCGAGGTGGAGCAGGGCGAGGGCGGCAATCGGGATACCTATTTGGCGGACCACAAGGTAGAAACCTATCTCATCGTGCCCCCGAAACCGGCCTACACCTACAGCGTTCCACGCGTGGTGGAGTGCATCGAGCACAACGACTCCAGTCCCACGGACGAGGTCAAGGATGTGGACCACTCCAACGATGCCGGCGACGCCACCGAGAAGCTACTCCCGGTAACGGTGGATCCACCTCCATCGCAAGTGACCGACGAGAAAATGTCCCCCACTTCGACAAACAGCCAAGAGGCTCCTCTGCACGCCCCCCTTGCTTCGGCCGCCTCCATGTCCATCAAGGAGTTGTCCGAGGAGGAGGATGAGGCCGATGAGGCAACGGCGGTCACAGAACCATTGATGGTCAAAGATCAGGATAACAAGGACAATAGCCAGGAGATGAAATCCAATGGCGCCCACCGCGGCAGTGGCGATTCCGCCGCTTCCGAATCCGCGGCCAAGTCGGCCGCCCTCTCCCTGCCCGCGGAGGATCTGCTCAGCATGAGTGGATCGGAGAGTGGAATCTCCAACAGCGGCACGCCGGCTCCGACCTCGAACCCGGCAAGTGTCACGCCCACGGCAGCAGCTCCCGCCGGGGCATCTTCGGCCAGCAACAGCCTGACCGTGGCCGATGCCCCAGAGAGATCCCGCCGGAAGTTGTCGGTGCAAGGTGAGAAAACCACTCGGGATCTTTAAAAATTTTAGGAACAACTTTTATAAATATTTACAGGAGAGGTACAGAAATGACTGATTTTTTTAACTCTCAAAAAGGTTTCCAGAATTGGGCTACACAATAGTAAATCTTCAAGAAATATGATTAAAATCATATGATCATTTTAGGCTCCTTAATAATTTCTCTGCATTCTTTTTTCCAATGACCACAGAAGCACCTTGGATTAATTTTAAATATTATATGCTTTTTGATTTCCATTTTTATTTTAGTGAATAAAATTATAGTTTGATTAAAAATTTTTAATTTAAAATTTGAGAGCCCAGAATTTTATATACGATAAAGATTCTTCATGAAATAAATAAAGATAAAAAAAATTTAATATACTCTCAGTGACACGTTTTATAATTTTGTAAATTTATTTATTTTATTCGATGTAAAACCAAAATCTCACTTCCTGAAATTTATGAAAATAAAACTCTAAAGTTCTGTTCTTATGCTAATTAGAATCAAACAAAAATCCATATTGAAAATCTAAAGAAATATTTACAAAAACAAAGTTTCAAAAGCCCTTATAATAAGCTCTTGTAGCAATCATAATTAAATTGCAAATTGAAATGTCAAGGAGGGGAACTTCGACAGAATAATTAACACCACAAGCCATCAATCAGGACCTGTAAAGGGCATTAACACTTCAGCGTTGCCGGCGATGATTGCTTTTTATTTATGTGACCGCCTCTCCACCTCCTTTTTTTCACCCGCCAGGTCTGATGTCCTTCGCCGACAGACGCCGCTCCTCCGGAGCCTTCATCGAGGGACGCAAGCTGTCCATCCACAGCGGAGAAAGTTTCCGCAGCCATGCGGGTAAGTTCCCCCTGCAAAGCGCAACAGTTGAAAATCACTTTCACAAATGAGCTCAGGTTATGCATAATTTTATCGCTCGCCGGGCAACTTTTGCATCGTAAATTTATCGCAGGCTTGCATTTGTTTGCGGATTGGCCTTTGTGATAACTTTAGCCATGGCCATGGACCGAGCACGGAGCACCGAGGGCTGGGGACCGTGGACCAGAACCAGGGCAATTAGGCTCCTTTGACAGCCAGCTGGGCTTCGGTGGCCCTTTTAGTGCCATATTTTTGGATGGTGGTGATGGTGGTGGTGGAATTGAGGTATCGGGGTACGCCGAGTACTGCACGTGAAGCCGTGAGGTTTTGTCCTGGTTTATGAGTTTTAATTTGCCAAGGACATCGAGTGCTGTGTGTGGCATGTGGCACAGTCACTTTGATGGCATTTTTAATGCGAATGGGTGACTTTTAATGAGCTTGTCGTCTGGCCTGGCAGCCCCCCAACTAGCTGAACTGTGAAAACTCCGCAGCTTTTGGGGTGTAATAAGCCAAGCGATTTGCGACAGATTTTTCATTATTAATGAGATTGTACTGGACCGCAAGGATGTCGTAAAGAGATACAGCCATTCGGAATATCTACTCAGCTCGTATAAAAATCACAATGTTGTGTAGCAATCTACAGTGTGCCACAAGGTGTTTTATTAACCAAAGTCCGTTTTAGCATTCGTTAGCTTTTAGGAAGCCACTTTTCTTGATATGACACTAGAGACACTAGAAACTAGAAATTAAATACTAACAATTTTTCATATTTTATACTCCTGAGAAACTATTAAAGAGAATTTATTGGGACTATTAACTGGAGTTTTAATATCGTTGAGATTAATTTATGAACTGATTTGTAGTGACTTAAAGCGGAACCGATTCTTGGTATACAGATGCTATTTTTATTATACTAAAGCTTTTAATTTTTTAAAGGTTCTGAATTTAAAGTATATTTACAGGATATCAGATGGGATATACATTTAGGAATAGCCATTTAATTTACCATCAAGTTTTAAAAAATAAACTTAACTAATAAATTGCCCAAGAGTATTTAGTAAAATGACTTAGGTACCGAATTCAATGCAAATGTGTTGTATATTAAATTAAAAAGTTTTTTACACTTTTGGAAACCTTTATACCGTATATATGCGATTTAAGTTAAATCCACAAACATTAATAAATCAACTTTTGAACCCTTCCAGGTCATGTCACCCGCAATCGTCCCTCGTCGAAGATGACCAAATATGTGGAGTGCTGGGGCGCAGATCGACCCTTTGCCAATATAGCCGAGTCAAAGCTGGTCAAGAACATTGGGTTGGCGGTAAGTTCGAAGTCGAATGGGATGGGTTGATGAGTTTGGCTTATGGGACTGGAGTATGGGAAATCAAATTTAAAAGGCTGGGGAAATATAGGCAAATTGGTTAGGGCGATGCAAAGAGAATTGCTTTGATTTCGGGCCACATATAGAGGACTCACTTAAAAGTAAAAGAAACATTTTAAAAGCTCTCTAAGCCATATCTTATTTTCTGAGTTCTTTAGCATATTTTAAATTCAATTTTCGGCCAGCAGAGACATATTTAATGCCGAAACCCAATTACATTTGCGTATATATAAACATTGCCTACTGTAAATTAATATTTAAGCCTGGGGCAAACTCTTCTATAATGTGTCTTTTTCCTTCCTCCCCCATTTGCTGGCTGCAGAGCATCGCCATGATTGAATCAAATTTACTGCCACCCGAGCGTAAATGTTTCAATTTTAATTTCTTCGGACCGCCCACGGAGCTGAAGCCGTTCACCATGTGGTACCGGAATACGCCTCGGGAGGCCATGTACCGCGCCCAGCCGGATACGCACTTCCGCTTCGACCTGATATGCGCCTTCGTCCTGTTCCTCTCCCTGGCCATCGTCCAGCTGATTGTAATCGAATTGTAGGTGAGATCAACTTGCATTAACGAGCCCGTAGACTCATCCTTGGCCCTTCTTTCCGTCCTCTGACTCTGCCTCTGCCGTGGATACCAGGAACCTGGCCCTGCTCGGCTCCCTCTTGGCCAGCTTCGTGTCGCTGGCCCTGTTCCTGTATCTGAGCAACATGTCCGTGCCGGATGTCCACGCCTCGTCGACGGAGCGCAACGGACCTGGACAGGTGGTGGCCAGCAGTCGCTACCTGCGCCTGGCCATGTTCGTCATAGTCAACATTCTCATTTCGTCCTGTGCCGTGTTTAGTGTGGTAGGTGTACTTCCCTATATAATTTAGAGCTGCAAAATTTTCTAAATTATTTAAATAAATAAATGTATTCTTGTTGTTTGGAATCCGGAACACAACTTTGAAACAGCCACTAATCTTGAAATGTATCTTTCAGATATACTTCACAAGTCCCGAGCACGAACACATTGAGCCAACCAATGCCACCGAATTGGCCAGCAATTCATCGAGCGAATTCGACAACGCCACCCTGTTCGAGGACACGCAGCCTTGGGAAATAGGCCGTGCCATTCCCATCGCCCCCGTGTTCCTCTACTGCTGCGCCATTAGTCTGGCGGCGATATCGGCCTTCCTGCGATCCGGATTCATCCTCAAGCTTATTGCCATGTTGGTGGCCCTCATTGGACAGGTCACAGTGCTCGGTTACAGCGATCTCTTTCAAAAATACAATGACAAATACAATACAAACATCGAACATGGGTGAGTGATGAATCTTCCTCCCAAAAAAGAAGTAAACGATTCTTGGAATTAGGATTATTCCAATTTGAGGTATAAGAAAACCTTGCTGATTATTTTCACTACCCCAGATTACCCCTCGAGATCAAGGGCTTTCTGCTGCTCCTGGTCATCATTCTGGTGCTGCACACCCTGGATCGCCAGGGCGAGTATGTGGCTCGCACAGACTTTCTGTGGAAGGCCAAGCTGAAGGTCGAGCAGGAGGAGGTGGAGACCATGCGGGGCATCAACAAGGCAAGATCCACGTTGCGGCCAGTAACAGCCATTCAATGTTAATTGAAATTGCACTCCTGATTGCAGATTCTGCTGGAGAACATCCTGCCGGCCCACGTAGCCACGCATTTCCTGCACCTGGAACGCTCCACGGAGCTCTACCACGAGAGCTACTCGTGCGTGGCCGTGATGTTCGCCTCCATTCCCAACTACAAGGAGTTCTACGACGAGACGGATGTGAACAAGCAGGGTCTGGAGTGCCTGCGCCTGTTAAACGAGATTATTTGTGATTTCGATAAGGTGAGCAGTTATTTTTAATAAAATCCTGCCCTTTTTCCTTGGAATCAATAACCAATCCTGTTTCCAGTTGCTGTTGAAGCCCAAGTTCAGCGGAATCGAGAAGATAAAAACCATTGCCAGCACCTACATGTGTGCCTCGGGCCTGAGACCTGGCAAGGAGGATGGCGCTACGGTAAGTGGAGCTCCTGGAAATTACCCTGCGCTCTTTGTCTGTTTCTATCTTGTCTAATGCCTGTTTCTTCAATGCTTTCATTAAACTAATCCTGTAAATAACAACATTGACAATCCTGAATCGGTTGCCCAATCTAGTCACGTAGCTTTGCGGTAAGTCTTAAAGAATGTCTGCCTAAGAGTCGCCACAATCCCAAAGAGCGATGATAAATTTGCCAACATTATCAGGTCGGCTCTATCAGCTTGAAATTAAACGCTCCCAATTCGACCCAATAAAAAATTTCGGAAAATTCCAACCTCTGTATTTCCCAGCAAAATCCCAATCGACCGAATGTTATTTACTGTTCAAATGCCTTTTAATCGCTGCTTAGCACTTTAATTAAATTTTTACAACTACCAAACAAAGGGGAAATCAAATCACATTGGTCCCACGAAGGCCGGGGGAAGAGCGATAAAAAAAGGGTCGCCAAACGAGGGTCGAACGGTGGGAGGGTAGTAGGAGAGAGAGTGGGACTGGGATTAGCTGGCTCAATTGGTTTCTAGGAGGCGGGGAAATAAGGACTAAACGGTATCGGGACTAACGCAGTTCTCGATGTTCTTTCTGTCCACAGGACGAGAAGCGCACGGAGGAGCACAACGTGGTCATACTGGTCGAGTTTGCGATTGCTTTGATGTCCATATTGGATTCGATTAATCGGGAGTCGTTCCAACGCTTCCGCCTCCGCATCGGGCTCAATCACGGTCCGGTGATTGCCGGCGTGATTGGCGCTCAAAAGCCACAGTACGATATCTGGAGTAACACAGTCAATGTGGCCTCACGCATGGACTCCTGCGGCGTGATGGGACGGCTACAGGTGAGTAGAAAGTCGTAAGGGACTTAGGGAGTGTCCCAATAAGAAAAATTAAAGATTTAGAATAAGTTAAAAATATATTTTCAATCAATAAATTCTTGGGTTTAAGAAAAAGGTGAAAAAGAAATACATATCACGTAAAGTTAACATTTGGGGTAAATACTTTTGAATTATTAAAGTTAATTAGTTTTTATAAAACAAGAAATCGTTCATTGATGTGGCAAAAAAAAGAAAGTTGTTTCAACTATTCTTTGATTTTCAAGACCTCTAATTTGCAGAACTGGGACTTAATTTAAGATTATGTACCGCTCCAAACAATTTGTTAGCATGTACTCACCCATTTTTTTCTGTTTTCAGACGACGGAAAATACGGCGAAAATATTAATGGCCGCCGGCTACGAATGCGAGTGCCGAGGCCTGACCTATGTCAAGGGCAAGGGCAATCTAGTCACCTACTTTGTAAAGACACCATTCGATGGGAAATTGTAAATCATACAATTGCTGTTGATACTATTTAATGGATATTTATGATCATGTACACCAAGCATAGGCCAAAAGTCACTTCGAAGCATCTTCTTATTTATTTTGAGCTTTTCATTTAGTTTTAATGAATTTGCAAGCATTTAAAATACGTTGCTCATCACACACACGCACATGTTAGGTACTTGTTAGCAAAGATCTGTTTTTAGTTAGTTAGTAGAATATAAATGTTATTGACTATTTCGTACAATTTGTTAGCTAATCTTATGCGTAGCCATCACTTAAACAGCGAATAATTATATACGATTCGAATTAAATATATGGTAGACAAAGAAATGCAATTTAGCCCACCCTAGTCCAAAAATTAACCAACGTTTAAATATAGCCGAAAACATATCCGTATGTTACTCGCCGCCCTGTTTTTTAAATTTAATCTGAGGCTGTCAATCTAATTTTAAATTGATTTGCCTATTTGCATGTTTCTACTACCTTTCCCCTCTCCCAGTCAGGCGAAGTCTAAGTTAATTCGTAAAAAATGTACTATTTTTTCAAGCAACACTAGTTAAATTCTTTGAGAAGAATCAATTAAAACTCTATATATTTTTTTACTCAAACGTTTTTTACTGTTACTAAACTATTCACGGCATCGTATTTGGATATATGTATGTATGTGTGTATATAACTATATAAGAGAGAAGCCACCAAAGCGAACTACTTTTTAAGAGAAATCAAAGCTCAACAACAGCACCCTGTGTACCTCACATATCCCCACAAACTACACAATACCTCCTATACGAAAACTGGCCTGCTTCGACGATGGATTTCAACCGAACTATCAATATTTTGACACTGTTTTTGAATACAACACAATATTTAAATGAAATGTTTACAAACAGACCCTGACCCCGCTGCAGGAGCTTTAACAGTAGTTTCATTGATATTATTAAACGATTTGATTGAATATTAAATGATAAATAAAGGAAATACAAAAGATATTACAATGATAAATTTAAATGATTTTGTGTAATTATTGTTCTTTATTTTAATACCCTTGTAGGGGTTATTATGACTTGAATGAATTTTAGCCATCATCAACAAACGAGACGAGATATCAGGCATTTAGCTAACTGAAGAAATTTTTAAAATACAAATCTAACTAGATAAAAATCTCTGAAAATCTATACTTTACTCAAGAATCGATATATAAATGTGTGAAAATCGATATGCTGTCTGATATAAAGCGCGTATATAACCAAAAAAATTAAGATATATAATTTATATATTAATTTTTGTTTATGTTTCGACAACATCAATAATATTGGTATTTTAATTTTAAAATTAATATTTTTGTTCTTGATGAGCATCAAATCGATCTAGACATATCGACTGGGAAAAAGTAGCATTATAAATGTAGCCCCATTAAATTCACTAAAATTAAATCATTAAATTTTCAAATGTGATTTTCACAGATTTTCAGAATCAGTTTTCATACAAAAAAATCCACTTTTCAGCCCTTTCTTTAAAACCCATCCTGATTTATTAATCAATTAAAATTTAAATATTGAAAATCAAATAATGTTTGTAAATTTTTAATATTATAAAAACTATTTTAAATTTAAACTTGTTGTTTAACCGACTCGAGGTCAAGGAGGGTGTTTACCACCACAAAATAAAATAATTTCATTTTATTTTTCCGATATATTTCGGTTGCACATCCGGCAACCGTCTGCAATGCCTGGCGTGGAGTTTTAAATTGGTTTTAATTATATGAAAAAAAAATATCATTTGTAAAGTGTAAGAATGTAGTATGCTGATTTGTTAACCTAAACTAAACAAAACTTAATCTGGCAAATGCTATATTCCTTTTTATGATCGATTTCAAATCCGCCTCTGATCTAATAAGAAATTGCAAAGGCATTCAGACTTGCCAAAATTAGACTTCTTTGTTGTTTTTAATTTTTCAGTTAACGAAAACTAAAAATAAATTGAAATTTAATTAAAATACAAAGAATTATTTTGAAATTTTTTTATTTTTGAAAGATTGTTTTTAAAAATCCTTTTAAATTCGTATATTTAAATTAAAATTCAATTACAGTCCAACTACAAACGTTTAATAATTTGTGATTTATTATTGGTGAATATTTTCGGTTTATTGTGTTCTGAGCCTTCGATCAAATAGTTTTTGAGACATTATTAAACACAAATACCGTATTTGTAGTATAAATATGGATGAATATTTTATATCTGGTTATCTACACATTTAATATTTAATGAATAAACACGTTTCTGGTTAAATAATGTGTGGTATTTATGTATACATGAAATTTCTTCTCCATGAGCTTTACCTATATCATATTGCAGTAATTTAAATGTTCAGAGGACTTGTATTATATGTTCGTCTAGTGAAAAAGAGAAGTTCTCCGCTGCTTCTCATTTTACAAACAGAATTCTGTAAGCAATGCAGAACCGATAACGTTCCCGGCTTGCGATCTTTAATGTTTGATTATGTCAGCAATGTTCTCCAGCCGCTTCGCTTCACATTATGTATATCGCAGCCCTTGTTAGAATTTATTCGCCCAGGAGCTTGGTCAGCATTTTTGGATCTCGGATAGCCATGTGTATATAAACACGACGCAGGCGCAAACCCCGAGTCTCCACCGAGTTTCCTACTCAGCTCTGACTTGCTTTTTCAGTTGCTGTCCCGGCCTTGCAAGTGACAGTGTTCAAAGATATTCGCGTGCCCCACTTAATGTCGTGAAGTGTTTACGGAAAATGTCTTAGCTTAAAATTTAAAGTGTTGTTATTGTTTTCCATATAGATTTTTCCGAATAATGCAAGTTCAGTACTTTCAAGATATTAAAAAATGATACAATAAATTGTGTGTATTAGCTTGACGTTTCCGTTTTATACCTTAAGATATATTTTTGCGTGATAAACGATTACCTATTTTAGTGAGTGTACCCCTTTAAAAATACAACTAAACACTTATAAGAACATAAAGTACAGATCTTAAAATCTAGACACTTTGAGTTGGATGCAGGAAGTATGCCTGCTCTTGCTATATAGCTGGTGCTATACATACATATAAGTATATGTAAACAAAATTGTACTATGTTTTGGTCAGAACGAGTTCTGTGGGAGTGAAAATCTCTAACTGTTCACACAAATCTTTGTCGGCTATTTCTAATCTTCCTGGTTGGTAGGGTACAAGCTGATTTGAAAGGACAGAAATTAGTTTCGTTTTAAGAACTAAGGAGATTCGGGATGAGCAGGTGTCAAGCATATATCCTTGTTCTCATCCCAGATATGAGTCGTTTCTATTGGAGCGCTACAACTGAAGGAGCTTAATTGCTAGGGGGACTTCGAGTCGGACTCGGACTCAAGAGAATCCAAGGCGAGGGAAATCAGAGAGAAACAGAAGGTATAACAAATCACAGAGCAAACGGCAAACGATATCAGGAAGCCAGAGATGCCGTCCTCGCGCCTCTAGAAGTGCGGGAGGCAGACCTTTCCGGCGAACAGCTCCGACACCACGGTAATCCATAAGGCCAGCACGAACATGATGTAGGAGATGCCGATTTTGAAGGTATTGGGTAGCTGGTAGGCCTGCCCGCCGATCTCCTCGATGTGGAAGCCCAGCGGGAAGACGACCGCCGCCATGCAGAACAGCACCATGGCCGTGAATCCCACCCAGCGAGCGTAGGGGATCACGTTCCGATTGCAGGAGGATGAGGCCAGAAGAATGACGGTGGTGGTCACGCATATGCAGCCTATGAATATGCAAATCAGAGCAACTAGCCACTCTGGCTGCAGATCGGGGGTGTAGCACACTTGGGGCCGGTTATACAGAGTCATGCAGGTCCACATGAGGCCCAGCCGAATGTCACCTGCAAGGAAATTAAAAATCTGATTAATGCCAACGGTCAGTCTTTGCTACACTTCCGTGTTTTTACCAGTTCCGGACTCCGTTATTATCCAATCTGGCAGGGCCAGGCTCACGATCGCAAACACATCGGCGGCCATGAAAAGCGTTGCACTAATTGTCGTTAGTTTATCCATTTCAGTTTTCAGTAAATGCAATGTTGAAACGAAAACAAATTTCTGAATATTCGGGCAGCTGTTCAGTGTTGCCATCTTGAGGTCATAAAAAAGCTAAACTAACCAATAAAAATAGCTAGAAACCGCCAAAAACTTTTAAAGATAGCTAAAAAATAACACTAGATTTATAAATCAAAGGACGAAGCCTTGTGCCTGGCCGTAAGCGCCAGAGGCTCTCCTTCGATCCCACCCACCACCCACTCCCATGAGAGAGTCAAAAATACAATAAAGTATTTAAGTAAGGTGTAGTAAAGCGTGATGTTTTTAAAAAGCTAAAATAAAATGCATTTTGCTTTGAAGAAAGCTATATTACCCGCTAGCCGCTAGTTTGCAATTTATCCCGCATTTTGCTTTTGAAAACCGCCAGATCTAGTGGGGAAATAGCTAAATTGGCAACGCTGCAGCTGTTTTGTCCGTATTTCTGGTGATGGCAAAACTTCGATAGCTGCCGCACCATGGTCTTATCGATAGAACGAACCAGTTTATCTGGTTATCGGTTCAGAAGAGCAAAGGGCGCGCGGAGCATATAATTCGAAATCATAATTGTGTCTGTTATACTTGTTTTTTTTTATTAAAATATTGATAAATAGGTTGTGCTCAATAATATTTAATAATTTTAACACTTAAACCAATGTTTTTAGTATTTTTCGGATGCTGAAAGTATGTTTATGATGGGGAAAATTATAAATATTCCGTTAATATCAAAAGTAATAATTTTAGTTAGCCATTTGACTTGCGGGTTCCTAAATATTTAGGAATTCGTTGTCAATATTTTATAAAAAAAATATAAAATTATATTTAAATTAAAAGTAAAAGATTGAAGGAAGTGAGGTGCTTTTAATTGTTTATATTGTCTGCTAAAAAACTCAAGAGAAGCCATAATTTTATCTATCCAAGACACTATCTACGATATCCAAATAACTTTAATAATTATGTTCAAGGGCAAGTGACGATGAAAATCAGTAATTAAAAGCCAAGACAGTGTAGCATTCAACCGCCCTGTCCGCTAATACATCTGTATAATATGCAGGGGCACTTCAGGCAGCCCGGGGTATAAAAATAAAGTTACAATTCCAATTATAAGTGAAGGAATTGTACGTGGCCACGTCACATGAGCGACGCTGACGTGTCCTTAGTGCGTTCACCCAGGTTAGCCCAGCTTATGCAGGAGGGTGAATTTAGATTCAGGTTTAGGTGAGGTGGTTTGGTTATATCTGCCCGGCGGTATCTATTGGGAGAAGCGGCGGCCAGCGCTCTGTCAGCCCCTTCAATGCCCCATAATTGCCGGACAGGAGCTAGTGGGGCCGCTACCGCTGTTATCGCCCCGCGGGCCATGTAATTCTTGTATTATTAGCAAATTTCATTTGCATTCATTCACTTTTCGGATGTGCAACTCGACACTCGGTCGGCTCTCCCTCGGTATTGGATTTCGTCGCGTTGCCGGCGGACCTCCTAAGCTGAAAACGAAACCATAGGGAAACCTGGGAAAGGGGCTTTCCACTAAATTTGTTTGTTATTGGTTCGATTCGGGTTTATATATATATCCAAGCTTATGGCTCGTCCCGGCTCCGCACAGGAAGCCAAGACAAATAAACAAACAAAAAATAAATCTTTCCTCTGTATGATGGTAAGTATGATTTAAATGTCCCTCATCTAAATTCTTTTACTTGTCCTAGTTGCTAACGTTGTAAGTAATTAAGTCGCATTAGATTCTGTGGCCCGAGAATGCGACGCATACGCTCTTTGATTTGCAAGACTATCTGATTTTTCAGATGACTCTCCAGTCGTATTTTTACTGATTTAGCTTGGGAGCAACTTCTAGAGAGTTAAGTTCCTCTTTTTCCTATGCATATTGTTGATTTACGTTCGGCGACCAATTCTGTGACCCGCGATTGCAATGCATACGCTCTTTGATTTGCTATACGATCTGAATTTTAGGTAAATGATACTGATTGGTTCAGTAGTTTGATTTATTTTGGTTCAACCTATTCATCTATTTGTATTTCTTATGCACAATTCAAATCTCTCTTCTTTCTATTAGTATAATATGATTATCAGAATATATCAGAAAATGTGACTTACTACCAGGGGTTTGACTTTATCCGAACGACGAGTAAGCATGCATTATTTAATATGAGACCAATAATTTTGTTATTTTCGTGTGATAGTAGTTAAATTGTTTTTAAAAAAGGAGACTATTTGCAATATAATAAATGACAAAAAAATTATCAAGAGTATATGGCCGAAGATATAAATCAGATAAAAGCAGATAAATTAATATATGAACTAACCACCTTTGGCTAATGCAAGTGGAAGATCAAAAAGAGTACGTAGAAAGTTAAAACCACAATGTGTATATTTTCTAAATAATATCTAATAAATATATATTTAATAAATTTCTTCTATCATTTTATGGTAGTTCGGATATCACTAGGCACTTGAGTTATGTTACAAATTTTTTTAAAGGCATACAATCGGTACCATTGACAACACAAATTTTAGCATAGCTTAATCTGTTTTTTAAGAGTTTTAAAAACTCTAGTGTTTTCCTTAGCACCTGTCATATCTATTTATAACATTTCTGCGGAAATCAGAAAACTTCAAATCACTTTATATCCGTTCTTTGGTTTTTTATTATTTGTGTGGGTGGTGATGGGCAGTGACCTTAAAATAAATAAAAAAAAATTGAAGTCCAAAACCTCTTCCTGACCTTAATTACTAAAACATCTTCTTGATGTAGGCAGCGTTATGACAAATCTTTATTACTATTATTGAGGAAGAAATCTGTACAGCCATTGCTGGCTTGTTATATACAGAACGGGACACCATCTCATAAGATTCTATTTCTTCAGGGTCTTCAGTCGCTTAGTGTGAACTTTTTAATATACACTTCATTTTCTTGTTAACTTTATATTTACAGAGAGCCGTAATTACCCGAAACCTGGACGCCGTAAGCGACATGCCACTCGATACCATAGCCAGCCAGTAACTAGGCTTTTGTAAACACAATTCACCTATAATAAGGGAAGGAAAGGCTGCTTATCGGCAGTTCTTGGCACGACATGGTCGTGTCCGAATCAGAATCCGAGGTTCTTTCCGTTTCTGAGTCTCGACCGATGAGTGAACACCAGCCGACAATCGACGGGTATGGCTGCAACGTAAAATTTAGAATTTAAGCGTATTTTTCATATTAATTGTTTTCATAAAGAGCTCTGAATCCAGCACAAGGACTAAACATTAAAAGGGAGCTTCTCCAAAGTAATAGTGGCCAAAAGGAGCTGGAAGGAAAGGAAACGAACGACAAAGGACATAGGCAACACTGTACTGGGCCCAAGAATCCTGAGAACAATGAAGCTACGGGGGAAGACTTAAGCAGACCCCTCGTTTTGGAAGAGCGGCATTCGCTATCCATGTAGGTTTACCTTATGTTCTCGAGTGAATGGCTGAGGCAATAATCTTGTAAATATAACCTTTTTAGAGCAGAGACCAAGAAGCGCAGAGCGAGCATCTACTCCAATGAACTGCTCTTCATACCCAAGGAGCTGGCCCGCAGTGAACTTCAGCAGAGAACACGAACGCTGAGCAGATACGCCAAGAGCCGGGAGTATCACCTTCGAATGCTCAAGTTTCCTGTTGGATCTGGACGTCCTCGATTCGTAGCAAAGCAGATGAAGAGAGCTCAAGCGGTTGATCAGCCGAACCCCGTACAGGCGTTGGATCGGTTGCAACGGGCCGAGGAGGATGTGGCTATCAAACAAGAAGAGAATACCATTGATGAGGTACACGAGGAACTTCAAAATTCAAGCGATTCGAACCAGAATATGTCAAACATGGATGGAGAAGCAGAAGTTAAAAACCAACTGCCCGACGATGAAGAAATCAGCAATATATTGTTCGATTTGGTGAAGAAGGAAGTTGAAGAAAACGAGGCGCTTGAGGAAATGAACCGAAAGATTCTCCAAAGCCAGCGCCAAAGTGTCATAATAGCAAACACCTCAAGACTACCGCACTATCCCTATTGCCGCTGGCACAAGCCAGACCTCCAAGTATTAGACTCCAACGCACAACTCCAGGTGCCATGCAAAGCCGAAACGGAGCCGGAAGTTCCCGTGAGCTACAGTGAGTTTCCACTCTCTGGAAACCACATGGAAGTCAGTACTGACTGCAATCAAATAACAGAGCATGTGGAGGATGTCCAGGAGCAGGAGCTGAAACCACAGTTGCCAAGTGGAGAGGACCCACTGCAATCCCAGTTTCAGAACCCAGAGACAATCAATTACTTACCTCAGTGCGAGGCCGTGCTGCAAATGCAGCCACATCTTGTAGTGGCTGAAGAACCCGCCGCTATCTCCACTGAAGCACCAACCAGGTCTCCTGGTCCGGGAAGGCAGCCAACAGACACGGCGCTGCGGCAACAACTAATGCATCACATCGTCCAGCCGGCCACATTTAGCGAGGAACTTGATCAATCCAACAGTTGCAACAACAACGCCGACGATCGAATCAACCAAAACCTGGGGCAACCCCATTTTCCTCAGACATTTCCCCCTGCAATAGACCGCAAGTGGAACCCCACCAGTGTTGAGAACTACGCTGGCCAAGCGTTCCACGAGCAGCAGTTGTATCTTCAGCAGCAATACCTTTACGCGCAGCAGTACCAGCAACAGCAACAGCAACACCAGCAGCAGCAGCTCATCCTCTACCATCAACATCAATACAACATTGAAAACAAGGTCCAGGAAATGAGGTTAATGTACCAGCGGATCAAGTGCCGCGAGGAGGAGCAACTGCGTCAGTATGGCAAATCGCTCAAGAAAATCCAAGAGGAGCGGCTCGCCTCCGAACGCCGGCATGCGGAGGAGAAGCGGATGTTCCTGCTCAAAATGGACCAAAGTAGGAAGCTTGAGGAAAAGCTGAGGTCAGAAAAAGAGCAGCTGCTTCGACAACTGAGATCCGATCTCAAGACCCTGGATCTGAGAATTGCCGACCAGCAGCGTCAGAAGAAGGAGAAGGCCTTGGCCTGGTCCTGGCAGCACCAGCAGCATCAACAGCATCAACAGCATCAACAGCATCAACAGCATCAACAGCAGCACCAACAATTGCAACTCCAGCGACAACAATTTCTGGTACAACAGGCGCAATCCCAACATCAGCAACCCCACCTCCTGCACCAACAGCACAGCCAGGAGATCGAGGCACCTCAAGGACAATATATTCAATCTGAGGTCCAGTTAAACCAGGAGCAATTCGCTCAACACCAACAAATGGTCAACCAGCAACCTACGTTGCCGTACGATCAGCCAGCCTTTGTATTTACACCCGCCTACCAGGAATCGAATATGTATCAAAATCGCTTGCAGCCCTATGCCGACCAGTTGCCACCTAATCCTGCGGAGTCCCACACGGGGACGGTCAGGACTTCCGTCGAAATGCCACGCCAAGTCTTGCTGCCGCCACCGCCGTACTGTCCGAGCAGCAGCAGAACCCTAAGCGAGGCCTCCTTATCGTCCAGGAAAATTCGACATCGCCGCCTCACCACTGACCACCGCTCGGAGCCATATGCTGTCCCAGTCAGGGCTCCGCCGCCTCCAAGTGCACCACCCCAAGCCGAGTACTTGCAGTTTCCGAGGAACCCACACATCAGTCCCAGAGCGGAAAGCGGCCATGACCTGGAAACCACGTCTCTCATGGCCAATTATGTCGCAAACTTTATGAATAGACGTGCCTAAGGATAGTTAAGAATGTGAAAAACTTCTTTGAATTGTCTGAACTGCTCAATTGTGATTTTAGCCTGAAGAATTTCCAAGGTGAACTAACTCAAAAGTGACGACTTAAGAATATTAATGACAAATAAAATAAGACCCTTGCGGCCTTTATAGTTTTTTTCCCTAAGAAGTATATAAATATTTATCATTTGTAAATTAATACAATAAAATAAAACATAGCTGCTTTTAATGTTCTGCCTTTTATTTAGCTGAAATCTTCTTCACAGCGCTAGAAACTTTTTCGAGTTTCATTAAAGTATTTAATAGTCCTCAATTGCCGAATTTTTCGTTATAAATTTACTCCTAAATTTTGATCGATTCTATCTACTATCCCTTGGAGGGGCACGCACCAGGCCGGGATGCCAGAAGCAGTTGGAGCAACTGCATCGCGGACAGTGCCAGCAATTGCCACATTTCATGCAAAGGTTTCCTGCTCCACTGCTGTCCCACTGTTCTTTGCTGCGCTGGCAGGAACGACTGCACTTCGGGCCGTCTGTCCGGGCTGTGGTCGATCGGGCGGGTTCAGGAGCTGGTGGCGATGGAGCTACCGATGGTGACGATGGTAATTGCGAGGCAGTGGCAACTGACATCGGATCGGGTGAAGGGGTTGCAGCTGGAACGTCCCTCTTGGCCAAACTTGGACTAATCGCGGAGGCAGGCGGGTCGTAAAACGTCACCGCTTGGGCGGGTGCATACAGCTGGAAAGACAGTGGCACCGGAGCCGGAGACTCGCAACAGGGCCTGTCATGCTCCCGTCGGAGCTCCGCTAACAGGCGAGGAAAGGGTAGGTCGTAGCGCACCAACTGCTGCGTCGGCAGCTGCGAATTCTGTGCAGGATTCGGCACAAGCTGCTGCTGCGGCAGAAGCTGCGGCTGGGGCACTGGCACTGGTAGACCCACTGGCACCAGGCTGACGGCCTGTGGGCTCCAAATGGAGGACATACACTGCACCGGAATCATGCTGTATAGGTAAGCTGGCAGCTGGTCTGGCGTATAGCAGCTGCCTTCTGTCTCTGGCATGGATGAGGTGGAGGCAGCCGAATAGAAGATTTGCGGCCCTATGGTAGATTCTGGAGACTTCTGGGGCACCGTCATCATCTGCTCTGGTCTGGAAGTCCTCGTCGGACGACTGGGCAAGGGACACCCTCCCAACGCTGAACCTGTTGAAGCTTGCATTGACCGCGTGTCGAACCCCGAGGAAGAGGCTGCTTCGACGGGACAACACTGGCACTGAAAACCGCAGGCCGGCGTCTGGATAGGATTGAGGCCAGCAGTTGCTGGTGGTGGCGGCAGGCAGTAGCCATCAATGTATCCACTGCCATTCACTGGCGGACCGCAGGAGCAGACCATTTGCTTCCTGTATTCGTCCAAGTTAAAGGAGTTGGGCAAGGGAACATTGCAGTCAATGCTGCAAAGGTTATAGAGAAATGTGCACAAACCCAAAACTTCAATTTTATCTGCATATCTTGGCGGAATGCTTCACCAATATTCATAGTAAAGGCCTATTGCAATTCCTACCTGAGACCCTCGGGTCCCTCGGTGACCAGGCACATTCCCACCCTGGGCGGCTCCGACTCGCACTTGCCACTCATCTCCTGGGCCGGCACCGACAGTGGAGCATAGCACATGCTGAACTGCTGCTGGCCTTGCTGCTGCGTCTGGGATGGCGCCACATTTCCAGAGATCAGCTTTCCTGAGGACGGTGCATTGCAGCCACGCTCACAGCTCTCCGTGCAGAACATCTTCAACAATCCGACTTCAAAATTTTGTACATTATAATCTGACTGGTTGTGTTGAAGTGTGTATTTGAGTGAAAGAAATTGGATTGCTACATCTGTAATTATGTACATATATTAGGGCTTATATGGTTATTATAAATATAAACACAATTGAATGTTATCCAAGCTGTTTCTGCTTTAAAGGATCATTTTTATAAAGCAAATCAAACGATTTTGGATTTTTTGTCGAGCCGAAAAAGAACCAGACTGCATTATTTTATTCCTGATTTGCCAAAATTATACTTAAATAAATAAAACATCCATACTGAAAGTTACATCTTGTTACTAGAAACTCACATCAATAAGGCATTGGCACTTATTTCGAAATGAATGCTACCAAAATCATCTAACATACTCTGAAAAGGATAATAACATCAATTGAATGTAAATTTGCCACACTCAAGGCAAATAGAAGTTGGACACGATGTGTGCTCGGAACAACGCAAAACATTCCAAGGAATCGGATGCCAGCGAGGACACGCGCTGTTTTCTGATCACAGTGGTCAAAGATCGTCAAATAAATTTAGAGAAGCAAGATACCAATCAGGAAACTTCACCAAATAGGCTCTGCGTTGGTAAATGCTCTCCGAACGTTAAGCCAAAGTTGAAGAATCGCAGCGTTGGCATGGCTTCGCTCAGGCAGGACTCCCAAAGAACCAATGACATCCACGTGGAGTGTAGGCAGAGTAGGGCAGCCTTGAGTATGGACAATACAGAAATGAACATTCAACGGCTAGATAAAATTCAGAACGCCGGGAGTCCACCACGGTTCATAACGATCTGTGACAGGGTACTGGCGAACAGTCCCTCCTTTCTGGTGCTGAAGGACGCTTCGACCCGAATTGAAACTAGGGAGAATCTGGATTGTTCGGACTTCAGCCAAAGCGAAAGCTGTCACCCCCAGCAACCGACTTTGCCTTCGGTGATTAGATCCAGTGCCGGATGCCAGACGGATGATATGTGCTCCCAAGGGGATGTGGCATCCAGCAATAATAGCTGTCATGAAGGTAATGCTCAGAATGGTTAGATATAGTTTCCATATTATACGTTGATGATTTTCTCTTTCTGTTAAATATCGTTAAACTTTTCTATATTTTTTCATATTTAACGTCCTTCTTAGGGAATGATGTCCCATCCCACAATCTCTCGCAGCCAACTGAAGTACCAATCCTAGTGCCCCACATACAGTCCCCTGCGAGGGCCGAACAAACCCAATTTGAAGAAGAAACCGAAAAGGAAGTGGAGTGTTCTCCCGTAATCAGTATTCAAGCCCAATTGAAACAACACAACCAAGAAATTCAGCTGCAGAAACCACAAAACTTAACCAGCAGCCAGGCCCCCTTTATGACCATCAGCTTGAAGCCCTTGCCTCAGGCAGGTTCCGAGTGTGGCACCTCTGTGGCCCCTTGCCAGCAATTCCCGAGTGCAGCAATGAGCAACGCATCGAGCTGTTCCTTCTGCACCAGCAATTGCTGTTTGCCAAGGCCTCCACAAGTGTGCCAAATGCCAAAGACGCCCTGCTGCTGCCCGAGGCTTGAAGCCCCTCAGAATCTAGGTTCCTGCCTGCTGACTCCCTGCGGATACCCCTATTGCTGCTGTAGCCGCTCCATATCCTGCTGGCCAGCATCAGGACCGCAACACCAGTCATCGCCGGGATTCCCCGGGCACTTTAACAGAGGCGGCATGGTCTTAAGCAACCAGATCGGTCACCGTTTATTTCAACCTGTCCTGTCGACAACTGGCTTTGCACCTGGCGGCAGCTTTCATCCTGCCATAAGCCCTTGTCTAGGCCAACAGATGCTCACCTGCAATTCGTGCTCCCACTATCCCATAAATGTCCGTCACTACCCACACTGCAATTGTGCAGGGTTCGTGAACAACCTGCAGCAGTGCCCCTTGCAGATGGGGCAGCACTGCCCCTTGCAGATGGGGCAGCAGTGCCCCTTACAGATAGGGCAGCAGTGCCCCTTACAGATGGGGCAGCAGTGCCCCTTACAGATGAGGCAGCAGTGCCCATGTCAGATGGGGCAGCTGCCACTCCTGGGACATCAGGACCAGTGCAACGTTTGCAGCTTAAAGCAGAAGCCCAAGCAAGAAGCCAAGGCAGTAGGGTCGGAAGTCAGCGGTGATGAAGGACTCAACCAAGATGGCTTGAATCATGTCTTCTCGGAGGTAGCGCAGGAAGTTCCGAGAGCCAGAACGCAGCTGTTATCCGAGGACCAAGAGCATCAAGAGCAAACCGCCAACAATAGTTCGTCTGCGGAACTTCCTCGAGCTTATGGAGGTGCAGCACAAGTCAAAAACACTTTCAATACAACTGCGTTTTATGCTGGCCGGTCCGGACGAACTTGCCTGATCCTGAGACCCACCGCAACTGCCATAGTCCCACGGCTCCTCACCAGACGAATCAGTCGCTATACATCGGTGATAATGGCACCAAAGTAAATAATATCCGAAGCAATAAAGTGAATTCCAGTATTAACAGAATTAACGTAGCTTTTATTATTTGATAATTGGTAGATATTCGTTAAATAATTATTTCTGGATGTCGTAAATTAATTTTTTACCAGTTTCTTTTAACAATAATTATTAATTTTTCCATTTTCGATGATCGCTAACAATTTTATAGATCCATTTTCGTTCTACTACTTAAAATATATTTTGCCATCGTAAGGTCGTGGCTTGAGTCAATCTCGAGGCCATCATTTGCATCAATTTCTACAATAGAGCACCTACAAAAGCATAATAGAATTAGTTTAAATATTTTTTTTATATAATTATTATATGACAAAATTTTACCTGTTATTCTGTAGTAGACCAATATCCACCAACCGTCTCCTTGAGAAGTAAAACATTCCCGTTTCGACTATATCTCCCTTCCAGTCCTGGCGTCTTGGTCTGGAATTTAAATTAAACTCAGCCGGTACCAAAAAACCGTCAACCATTTTCCATCGAAGGTAATGTGATCTACGATTAAATTAAATTATGATACAATCATACAATGATTGTATTATGCTTTAAATAAAACAAGGGGTTACCTTTTGGCAGCAAAAACACAGTCGTGTGAGTCGAATTTTTGAACAGCCTCTTGAATATAGTTAGTTTTTAAAAACACAGATGTACACTGAAATAGTGCAAAGTCTTGAATAGTTGGGTGGGATTTTAAGAACTCCGCAATGGCGTCGATTGACGGAGTATCATCTCTAGCAAATTTGTGTGGACGATGGTGAACCAGTGCACCAACTGCGAAACAATTTGTAAAAAAATAAATTAAGTTCGTTTCAGATACATTATAAGGATTTAAAATTTAATACGTGAATAGAAAATACTTAATAAAAAAATTGCACCTTTTCTAAAAGTTTGTAAATAACCTCTTAGTTTACTGTTAAAAACTTACACTTCTGTGCTTCAATGGCAATGTTTTTATCATCTGTGGAGACCCATATGTGCTTAAAACAAGATGAGTTATTAATTGTTTTAATTGTACGGGCCAATAATGAATAGCCGCCAACTTGAGCTAGGTTTTTGAGTTTTATTCCCTTGCTTCCTCCTCTAGCTAGAATTAGTGCGTGTATATCGTTTTCTGAACTGGAAATATGTACTCTTTAGCTAAAAGAACTAATATTTTATTAGAGTTACTTACCATAAATCTGTACAACCTATTTTAACAACAAACATGGTAAAAATAAGGCATGTAGCAGGTCTCACAAACAACATTGTGCTCTGTTTTAAGGTTCGCATCTGATTAAAAGAATACAGCAAGTGCGTGCACCTACAACCTTGTTGTGTTTAGAGTGAACCAGGGAGACTGGAATTATTTATTTTATAGCTTAATTTTATTAAACATTTAGGTTTTATATTTGTAGTAGTTTTAGATAACTAACTATGTTTAATTAACTCTTTTGATATTGTGTTGACTTAAAACCGTAGTTCAGAGTTTGTCATTTGTCCACCCTGTTTGCTCTACTAATTCACAAGCATACAATACGCTAATTTAATCTATTATGACTTTTTAGGCTGAGCTTATTTGTATTTGTAGTTTTCATATGCTTCTGGACTTTGGTCTGCACCTATATCTCACAACAGAGACCAGTACTGACCTGACAGTTGAAAGAGCTGGACGGCTCTTCTCCTGAAAGATTTGAAAGGGATACTTAGGGGCACGGTCGCAGTTGAAGTGATTTCCAAGATATGACGAAAATAGGGTGTCCCAAAATAAAACGATGGTGTTTGTTTACTTTTATTTATTGCACAGTTTTTTATTTTAGCTTACCAATATAAATCAGTTTTTTAGTTTATTTACTTTGCTAGATATAAAGTAAATAATCTTAAAAATACCATGTATCAAGAGGTAAGTTGTGTTAATATACGTAAATATATATAAAAATATATTAACAGAAATTACGCTTGTAAGAAAATATACAAAATATAATCTTGGTTTCTTGAAAAGTTTTGCCCAGCAGTATTAATCTCATCCTACAATAAGGTCAATATTGTGTGCAGATGCGCAGTTATACAAACGCCTAATGACTTACTATATGTATAGATAATTTCAAAGATCATATTTTTATGACTACGAGTTCATCTTTTAAAACGTTTCCATTATTACATTAAAGGGTGCTCACTAAAGCACACTAGCATACCTTTGGTTAATGTATGCCTTGGTGTGGTAATTATAAGTTCTAATCGAGGCGGCCAATGTTTGAATTAATTGCTTGTCCCTTTTTGCCGATGGAGCAAACGAATCAATGCCACTGCTACTTATTTTAAAAAATGAGAATTAGAAAAAACATAACCCGAAACGAAATTTTTCCTCTGAATATGGGAGGATTATTTTGGATTTAAATATTACCTGATATTTCGAGTGCGCAGGACACGTTCCGCCCACGTCTGGGGTCTAGGTATGTCACGTGCCACTCCAGTTTGTTTTTTATCAATGTAGTCAATCACATCATCATAATAATTGGTTCTGTAGTTGTACATATATTTGTATTGGAGAAATTTCGGCCTGAAAATAGAGTATTGCATAAGGTTCGCAAGTTTGAGCGCCATAAGTTGAAAGGCACCAACCTGACCCAGTGTCGGTACAATTGAACTGGTTTCCTGTATCCATCGTCTTCTGGCGGAGGTGGAGGCGCTTTGAACTCAATTTCTTCCTCTACAGCAGCCGCCTCCTCGTTTGCCGGAGTGCCTCCGACCGCCACACTGTCAGACTTATGGTCGGAAGCCACACTCGGCGCCTTGGAGGGAGGAGCAGGGGTTCCCTGATTAGATGTTGAACCTGCTGCTGCTGCTGGCTCAGCATCGTCGCCACCGTCAAAACCCCATGGATCTTCTTCGTCTCCCATATTACTGGAAGAAACATATTTAATCATTACTCTAATATTTATTTATATGGAATAAGAGGTCCCGGATATGAGAAAACGATTTATTAAAATAATAAATATAAGAAATAATCAATATCAATAACAATTAAACAAAAAGTTGTTGTTTTTCTTTTGTATTTTAACTTAATTTCCTTTTCAGTTGGGGTTGCATAACATACTATTACGGTACTATTAAGGATGTATTAATTCGCATCTATGGCGCTTTTGTATTAAATTACTCTATTAAATTCTAAAAATAGGTTAAATAAAAAATAAACTGGTCGAATTAAGGACAAACTCTATTGATTTCATTAGTATTTTTAGCACCCATCTACGTCTATTTTTGTCTCGAAGTAATAAAAGGCTTACAGCATCCGTTAACAAACGATTTTTTAGCACACACATTTGGCATTCAATGTAAACTAATAAAGTTAATCTATTAGATCAAAATAAAAAGTCCGATTTAAAAACAAAAATCAAAGATTAGTCCTTGCCATTGATAAATTTTCAACAATATTTATTAATTCTAATGCAGGGGTGATGCTTTAGTTTTCCTTCCAATACCTTAATAAGGTATCTAGGATATTTGGTTCACTTGAAAATTAAGCGGTAATACCTTTACAATAGTGTTTATACTGGTATAAAAGAAAAAAGACTAATTGATCAATCTGCTGCTCGAAACAAATGCACTTAGAAAACTTAATCTAAATATATCGAGAAGCAGAAAATATATACATCGTTGACATACATACATATTTAGTTTAATTGAGCGAATCACTATTAACACCTATGTAGCAATTAGCTTAATAGAACCAACCTTATTACAACCTTATCAATTTAAAATATGAAGTCATTCTTTATTGAAAAAAAAAAATTGAATATTATTTTTCTATATTTTCTAAAGTCATAAAAATAAGATGACTATAATATTTAGCTGCCATATTCTAAGAAAGTAATATGAACATTTATATATATCATATATCTGCCAAAGAAACTAAATTGTGAAATGTAAAATATATTATTTAATAGACAAAAATCTATAATTCTTTTTCTTTTTTTTCAACGCTTTCACCTATTTGCTTATTTGCGGGAACTTAAAAAAATGTTATCTTGCTTTACTAACACATGACAACATATGAATGAATGATCAATATGCTTATTTCAATCCATTAATCAGGGCATTTCTATACGAGTGAGTGACAGAATTACTGAAAATATCGGCGTGATACTATGGGTCGTTCCGTATCCGTCTGAAAATATCGGCTGAATATCACGATACATTGCCGATTTTTTCAGACAGATACGGAACGACCTACAAAAGTCTACTATTAAATTGTTCAACATCTGTTTCAATGGACAAAAATTTGGTTATTCAGTCGTAGAGGGATTCTCTGAAATATAAAATTTTGTATAAGCAAAATAAACATATAAATTACAAAATATCAAAAACATTTCATATTGCAAAAAATAAAAGCAAACAACGTATAATAATTTTAATTAATGTTTAACAAAACATTTTATTTTTGACATTCTCTTTATATTATTAATTCAAAAATTATTTTTGCGGAACAAGTGGGAATTTTGTTCCACAAAAAGTCGTGTGTAACACCTCAAATTACCCAGTTCTCAAGTTCCAAATTAGTGGTTCCGCATTACTTTCGTCCATCTCTATTGCCACCCCTAAATTTGTTGTATTGATTGTGTTTTGGTCGAATTTATTGCAATTGCAAAAAGTGGTATTGTTAATTTAGCAGGTTGCAGAAATGTGCCTAAAATCAATGTGTCAGTTTTCTTCAGGTAATAATCGCATACAGGCATGAAGGCATGAAGAATTCGAATGAGAGTGCCATATACACACTGCGCTAATTTTGCTTGCATATATTGTGTGTACATATGTATATATGCATATAAGTACATATATAAATATCAAAAATAACAATTTAGAGCGAATTTATAACGGAAATAAAAATGCGTATGTAAATTGCGCTTAGCATTGTTATTTTGAGGGCATGTGCCTATGTGACAAACAAATTCATTGCAAATATACAAACACACGTACATGTGTACATACATACATACGTATGGACAAACAACCTTAATTTAAATTGAAAGTCCCACATCTTTGGAGCCGGTTATATTAATGTAGTTAAATTCCTTGCATAGATTGTGTAAATTTATGTAAGGAGGTTTATGGAGTATCCAGTGGGAGTGAGGACGTGTGGTCAGTTGGGGGCCAATGCCACTCGATTGTTGGAAAAAGGCCCAGTTTACACCAAGTGGAATATTTAGTTTCTGGTTGGCTGGAAGGTGCCGTTCTCATTTGTTAAATAAAAGCGCATAAGTTAAATGCAAATAAAAGGCCATAACAGAAAATGTTAGGCAGAAAAAATATAGGCGCGGGTCGTGCTTTCCACGTGACACGCAGGCGTGTGCGTGTGCCAAAATTCCACTTCGTTTAGCGCATTCAGCATGAAAGTGGATTTGAAATTCTTCTGTTTTCGAGTGTTTCGCCACGAAGAGTAGTAACAAAAAACAGGGATCGAAGTAATATGCATTATTAATAATACATCCCTGAATCTCAATTACATTTTAAAATAAGAATTTGTTAATTTCAAAGATGGAAAAAACGTCTGATTGCGGCTTTTCAGTTACTTTAATTTTACTTGCCTTTTTCCTACATTTGAGTTTTCGGATAATTGGATAATTTTATCGACTTTCTGAAAGAAATCGTTTAGATGTGAATGCAATTTTCGGTACATGAGTGTATCACACAGTGTCCAAAAGTATATATCTAATATATTTATGGATTTTATGGTTTCCTGGGAACTTGAAAAATATTTATAAGCTTGCCCACAGACTGTGATAATATTAACAAATTTTGTTGTATATTTTCATAATAGATTATCTAGCATATTTTAGTTAAATTTTTGTCTAGTATTTTCTGATAACTCAGAAGCGTATAATAATTCATTTGTTCCTTTTGTTTTCAATTTGCAGCTTATTAGCCTCGAGAGGTAAATAATGCTATTTGACTTGGTCGACGGAACACTATCTGCTGTAAGTAAAATATTTCTTATGAAGAAAGAAAAAAACGCATCGATAATGTTCGTGCCTAGCTTAATTATGGCCTAAAATGCATGTTTAACTAAATACTTAAGCAGCCAATTAAATTTATTTAAATATATCCAAACAGTTTGTGTAAACCTTTAAAATAATTAAACTCGTGAACTAATATTAACAATAATAATATTATTAATAAAAAAGAATTCTGTAACCTAAAACGCAATATACTTGGCAAATAAATTATAAAAATAATGAAAACCCCTTTTAAATTATTATATACCTTTGCAGAAGGTTTTGCGAATTGCCAATATTTAACTGTACTTTGATTGTTTTTCGATCAAGTACTCAAAAAAATGTCTGCCTCTAGTTCAAAACTGCTTATATTTTACAGAAATAGCTAATATTACATTTTTACTATACTGTCATTTCGTCTTTGTGCAATAAAGTACCGTCTAAACCTATGTTCATCGTTTGCACTATTAGACCATTGATTTGAGTTTTCTGCAGAAAGGCATACTGCTCTCTGACGGTATCGTTTTACTCTGTGTAGGGTTCTATTTAAAGGGAAGAGGTTACCTTCCTACATGGACCCGAACTGATAAAAGCTTTTGATTTGCAGCTCTGCATTGCTTGTATATAATAAATTTTTAACAATAATAATGGTTTTTAAATGGAACTTGACTTAAATTCTATTGCTTTTAATTATATACATTTGTATTAAAAGCTAAAAGCAATTAGCAAATTTTGCTACTATAATAAAGCAGCCTTTACGCTGGGATATTTTATATCTTCACTAGGAAAACTGTTCAACGACAATTAACAGATTTTTCTTATTTAAACTGTTTTTTAGCGACCTTAAATAAAAAAAATTAATGAATTATAATGAATTAATAACGAAAACGAATAAATAATAGTCCTTGGTGAGCGTTGGCAACCCTATTTCTCTTTTAAAAAAGTCCTACCGTGTACAGAAAATATGGTTAACCAATAATCGTCCTGTATAGAGACAATTTCCGCGCATGCGCCTCAACCATTTGATTAGTCCTTCGGTACACATCAGGTTTGAAATATACAAGTTAATAGTCAAGTACAACTTTGCTTATTATTATCAAGAAAATTTTATAAATGAGTCGCTCGTTCAACCATTATTTTCTTCGTGTAACAATTCATACATATCGTTAACGTAATGCTATACAAGCAAAATTATTGATTTCGAGGAGTTTTTCTGTCCAGGAATATAAATTAAGTCAAATGTACACACCTGGCGAAGCAATTTAAACAAAGAAAAAATTAAATACACACAATTTAGCTCCTAAAAAGTTATAAACAGTGAAAAATATGGGGTGCTTGAGTAGTAAAGACCGTTTAACCAAAGAAGACATGGAGTTCTTAAAAACTCATACGAGATATGACGAGGCTACAATTAAAGAGTGGTATAAAGGATTTAAGGTGAGTACAAATATTACCACACCAACGGAAAAAGTCTCAAAAATATGTACGTTCGTCTCTTTTTGTGTAGCAAGATTGTCCCAACGGCCGATTGACGCCAGCTAAATTTGTCGATATGTATAAAATGTTTTTTCCATCCGGAAATGCGGAAGAGTTCTGCGACCATGTCTTTCGTACATTCGATATGGACAAAAATGGATATATTGACTTTAAGGTAATTATTCCTCCATTACTCACTTTTCTCTCGGCTTCGGATACAGAATTTAATTTGAAGGGTACGCTTCGGGCCAACGGGTAGGTAAGAAAACGCAAGTAAAAGGAATAAAATGTTGCCGTGAAAGTTTATTTCAAATCCCAGTCAACGTAGACTGCCAGTCGAAAATAGGTAAAAAATATGGTCTTTAAGTGGCAATGTAGATTCTTCGAAGCTACATTCAATTGTAATTTAACGCGTATTCAAAATATTTCTTAAACTGAAAGGTTGTTAGGGATTTTGTTACGTCTGTCGTGGCTCCAAAGCTTTCAATAGATTAATTTTTACATATTTGGGTATCGCTCGTTCGTTCTGTGAATTGGGATGATCGTATGTACTATATATTGTATATGTGATGAGAATGCATATTGTGTTATTATTGTACAAATATGTATGCCAATATGTGGACTCTCTTGACGCATGAAACTCACTTAGTAATATTAAACCGAACTAAATAATCCTATAAAATACATAATCATACTGAAAAATAATTCTTTTTTAGGAATTTTTACTCGCAATAGATGTAACTTCAAGCGGAACACCAGAGGAAAAGTTAAAGTGGGCCTTTCGAATGTACGATGTCGATGGCAATGGTGTCATAGACATACAAGAAATGACCAAAATTGTTCAGGTATGGCTTTACTTTCTTTTATTTTATTTTATTTATTTGTATAAATAAACGAAACACAGAAGCCAATACATACTTCATTTTTTGTTCATATTTCCTTCAGCATTGGTCAAACTCTTACGGCATTAAATAATATTTGATGTCCTTTCAGGCAATTTATGACATGCTAGGAGCGTGCTCATCTAATCGTCCAGCTGATTCAGCAGAAGAAAGAGCAAAAAATATTTTTGCAAAAATGGACGAAAATAACGATGGTCAATTAACCCAAGATGAGTTCTTAAAAGGATGCTTGCAAGATGAGGAGTTGTCAAAAATGTTGGCACCATAAACAATTATATCCTACAATATGTGTGTATTTGATGAAATCAGTAATGAAATGTATAAATATTTAATTTATATTTCTTATACTAAAATTAAACTACTATAAAACTATGAAATCATTAAACTATTTTGAGTGTGCGTCATTAAAAATTATTCGATATTTTTAGTTATAATCATGTTCTCTCATTGATTTCCCAGAGAATGTTGCTTTTACTTCCATTACACAAGTTCCCGAAAGTTTTATTTGACATTTTGACAATCATCTTTGAAAAGACCGGAACACTATACATGTATATTAATTGTAAGATTTTTGTGACAAATAGGAAACGACTCAAAAGATTGTGGAATGTTCTTAGCATTAGATTATGGATTAGAATCCAGTAAAACATAGAAGGTAGAAACTGACCTAGATCGACTAATTATTTACACAATTTTTCATTTACCGATTATATATAGTAAATTAATTTTTCTTCGAATTGTGGGACCAGATGGTAATTGGTTCTTTCTTGCATGGGGGGTAAGTGCAAAGAGGTTACATCAACAAGATGAATAACTCCAAGCATGTGGGTTTCCAATAGGTAATTTTTTAGCAATCGAATAATCTAAAAAAGAAACTAAAAACTGTAATCGACTTGTCGCTGTATGCGTTCAAGAGAGCACCTTTAGAGTGCTCTATATTTCCAAATATTAAACAAATTTTATAAGAATCTTAAAACAGCATTATGTCTCATAGCATTATTCATCTTGTTTTTATACGAGCTTTGGTAAATTGATATAGTTTGGGAACTATTTGAACTATACCTATATACATATGTACATATATCATAAATGTATATTTTTGGTATTTGGTAGAATTATGTATTTAGATTTACACCATTGACACTTCTATTCCGTTTTAGCTTTAAATCTCACTAATTATGTGAGACCCAATTGGATACGCCTTTTTGTTGAAGTTTTTAAAGCTTTACACGACAACTGTACGATGGTAAAATGACCTTAATTGGTAATTTATAAACTTTGGCTGCAAGGGTATTTAAATCTTCGGTACCCGATGAAAACTTTCCCTTAATTTCTATGTATAAATAGTTTTTAATTATAAATATTATTGCATTTTAAGATAACTGTATAATGAAATTGTTCTGCAACAATGGGAAAGCAAAATAGTAAACTAAAACCTGAAGTTTTGGAGGACCTCAAGCAAAACACAGAGTTCACAGGTAAGTTCCCTTTAAATATTATTCGCAAAGCAATGGTTCAGTGCTAGGTGATACCAAAAATAATTGGTTATATGTTTCAGATGCTGAAATCCAAGAATGGTATAAAGGCTTTCTTAAGGACTGCCCAAGCGGGCACTTATCAGTAGAGGAGTTTAAGAAGATATATGGGAACTTTTTTCCATATGGCGATGCCAGCAAGGTAAGACGCTTTATTTCATCCCACAAAAGCAAACCAAAATATACATATTATTTTGTTCCTCAGTTTGCAGAACATGTGTTTAGGACATTTGATGCAAACGGCGATGGCACTATAGACTTTAGAGAGTTTTTGTGTGCACTAAGTGTCACTTCTCGAGGTAAACTCGAGCAAAAACTAAAATGGGCATTCTCAATGTATGATTTAGACGGAAACGGATACATATCGCGGCAGGAAATGCTTGAAATTGTTACAGTAAGTTTTTCAATAAGTTGTCTTTGAAGTAAATTAATAAGTAATTAATCTAAATAAATGTATTATTCCCAGGCAATATATAAAATGGTGGGGTCGGTGATGAAAATGCCAGAGGACGAAAGTACTCCAGAGAAACGAACCGATAAGATTTTTCGCCAAATGGATCGAAACAAGGATGGCAAATTAAGCTTGGAAGAGTTCATAGAAGGAGCCAAAAGTGATCCATCAATAGTACGATTATTACAGTGTGATCCGCAGTCCCATTAACTAAAATACTATTGAAATGCAAGCAATAATCATTTAACAGTGTATAGAGTAATTGCGAATTGAATTGTTTTGTTTCAGTATGGCCATTATGTATATTTCTTTCTAATAATAAACAATTCTTATAATATTTAATTATAATATTAAATAATATCTATTATGACCGTTCCAAAACACCCATGTTAAGGTTTTAAATTTTTCATAATAAAATGATCATTAAGGAAACCAAATCGCGTACAATGTTTAGAAACTTAAAAAATAATAAAAAGTAAGTACGACATTATTTTTGAAGTATGTGTTGTGGAAAGCAATTTGTGATATATGTACCCAAAATTAATGGAAGTACCAAAAACGTGCTCTAAGGACCTTGCGAAAAACACCAACCATATCTTCAAAAACCATACAGTGTCCCTCATGACTTAGTCACACGTAATACCACCTATAATATAAAGAGGTACTACTGAAAAATGGATTCTGCATACCCAATTGTGTACTAAAGAGGGTTATGAGATGACATATAGCTTAAAAAAGCAGAAGCATGAGTCCATGATCTTGGAAAAGTCCACAATCTGGAGATGTAGCAACAGCAGCGTAAAGTCGAAGATAAGCATCACCTATTAAAGATTTAAAAAAATGCACAGAGCACAACATGAAGAATAAACTTAAAATAACCTCAAACCATCACTATCTTTATTTTGTTTATTACGTCGTTTTTAAAACTTAAGATGAAACCATAAAATATCTATTATTGACGCAAATTTTAGCAATAAAAAAAAAAAGATTTAAGTTATCTCACATGAACTGATTTCTAAAGTCCTCACATCTTTAAGATTTGCAATATATGAATTTTTCGGATTAAATATAACGCAATTAAGACAAGAAGAAAATAAATTCATTTTATTATTCATTTTTTTAACATATATATATTTGCATGCGATCGCAATTTTCAAAGCACATTCATTTTGTTGAATAGTTTGTATTATTCGTTTTTAGATTGCTTGCAGAACCTTGCGGAAGCGGTCCAGGACAATATTTGCGTGGTATTCCTTGAATACTAAAGCTGGGCGGAATCGAATGGAAATTTCTCCACAACCTCCAGTTTGTATGCCGTGCAACTTCAAAGATCCAATTATTTGATCTCGCACCTTAGTGTTGGTGCAGTTGACTGCCAAGAATGTGCCACGCCCGCGTGTCGAGTTCAATATGTGTGGGAATTCTTTCTCCAAGCTCAATAAACCATTTTTGAGAACCTTTCCGGCCACGTTAACATTGGCCAAGAGGTTGTCCTCCTGGATTACTTTCACAATTTCTTCTAAAAGCAGCACTTTTCCCGGATCTCCCATCCAGGTATTGAAAATCCTGTACGGCTCATTGGGAATAAAGTCATCGTTGTGGAAGTAGCCTCCCAACTGCAATTTCTTACTGAAGGTCACAACATCTGGGGGACTCTCTAAGTTGAAATGCTCATGGGCCCAGAACTTTCCAGTACTTCCTCCTCCAGTTTGCACTTCGTCGATCAAGAGGGCGATGCCCTTTTTCTTGCAAATGGCCTGCAGGCTTCTGAAAAATTCGGGCGACGCTTCGTTGTCACCTCCCTCACTCTGAATGGGTTCAACCACAATTCCGGCGACTGGATTCTTGCTCGAGTACTGCTCTATAAGATCCTGCACCTCGCTTAGGCACTTTTCATCCTCCTTCTTGTTGTAATCTTCATTTTCTTCCAATGGATATTTGTACTGAGGGAATGAAGCAATCGGCCAATCGAAAGAGGGCACGTCTAGTTTATGAATATATTTTGAATGTGTCGTGGAAAGTGCCCCTAAGGTGCGACCATGGAATGCTCCTTTGAATGAGAGAATACTAAGTTTAGGAGCTCCTGGAGGAATGTTGATCATGCAAGAGTTTTTCTCTTGTTCTGTAAGAGGAGCATTTCCGCGTAGTTTGTTTTGGTACCTTAAGAGAAATTTAAACGTTTATATTATAGTGTTCTGTTTTAATAATAATAATACAATAATAAGAGTAACACTTAATAGGGAAAAAATAAAAAACCAATATAGTTACGTACCATATAAAAATACTCTTATAAGCATTTTCGTTTGAACACGAACCGCACATCATCGTGGTAATTTTGTTAAGTCCTTTCGGTGCGATATTCAGCAAAACCGAGTGTAATTTTTCCGGCCATTCTTTTCCAGGGAAGACTCCAAGTGCTGGTCTATTAATTAAAGCTAAAAATAATCAAGAGTATATTTAATATCAAAAACACCGACGGCATAGTTGAGTGTTAGTAAATGAGAGCAGCTATAACTAACACTCCTCGACCGAGAAACGAATTATTTGACGATTGACTTACTTTTCAGGTTCTGCTCCTTGCTAAAGACGTTCAAGAGTCTTGGATGGTTATAACCCAAGGGCACCGAGGAAATCTGAGTGTAGACATCAAGCAAAAGATTTCCATCAACGTCGTGAATATAGTTCCCAACGGACTTTTCGTAATCAGCAAAGAATTGGATGGTTCCGGTGGCCTATAAAAAAGCAATTTGTTTTAATTAATAAGTGGCCTTTGTTGACCAAAAATATAAATCTGTATATAGGTGGCCTGATGTGCACATATATAGGCATATATGCTTTAGATAGGTGCATTAAGTAATAAAAACAAAATACAGTTTATATTATCAGCAAACTGATAACAATAATAAACCTCACCTGAACAGAATCCAGGTGCTTTTTAAGCTCAATTGATTTTGGGCCAGGTATTGATTTTGTCCTCACCACTGGTTCCTTTGGCTCATTGTTGGTGGAGTACCTTTTGGCACTCAGCCGATATAGGCCTAAAAATAATATTTTTACAATTACTGGAAAAGACAGGAAATTTGAGTACTTACTTTGCCTGGTAAGCGTATTTAGCCACAAGCTCCGCATGGTTACTCTCGAGTGCTCCGGGGTTAAGTGAAGAAATTGTTCAATAGGAAGACTAACGAATCACTAATACTTATTTGTTAAAGGGAAATGTATATTTACAGAATACCAACATATAAATGGTTATGTATGCAGGTTCATACACATATCCATACACCTAAGAACAATCACACATTCGCAGTTTGGAACTTATCAATTTAGCTTTGGAAATTCCTCATGGTTCTGCGTCAATTACATATTCTCCTTTCCTTACCAGATAAACTAATACAATTTTTTTTCAGGATGCAGCTTATTTAAACTTTATAGCATTGTAATTATTGTAGTGAACTAATTTAATTTTGCTTAATTTGATTAAATATAGTACGTTTCATTTTTTAAGTATACTTATTGTTTTATAGTAACCCTTAAAATTTTGCAGGCTATTGTCTATCAAGTTTATCAGAACTTATTTTATTTATTCGTTTGATTATTCCTGAATTTGTCATCAGGGATAAACGTATAATTGCATACTATACTACACAATTTTAAACAAAAACTTAAAAAATGTCCTACGTTTCTTCAAAGAAGAACTTTTGAAAATATTTAATAAACCAATTCCTATGGTTAATTATTTATGTTATCGTGAAAAATTTACAAATAAATATAAATAAATAAAAATAAAATCTATTAAGGGGACAGGAAGGGAGGACTCCGAGTGGCAGTAGAATATTTTGTTATTTCCTTTCTTGTTCTATCCAATATATAACGAAATTGCTGCAGCAATTGAAAAACTAAGCCTGAGACAATGCAGGAAAAGTGGTATGAAATGCTATTAATAAAAGATCAGCTGTTTTGTGGTATTTTGATTGGGGGGGGGTTGGGGGTTAACAACGAATTAGAAATGTACATATTGTGAGTTCGTAATGGGACCAACATTTGACTCTCGCAGAGCGTTTGATCTCTGATCTCCCTTAATCGAACTAACTAATAGTAGAACATCGATTTGAGACGTTTATTTATTTTTATTTCCTTATTTTTTTCTTAGATTAAATTCTGATAACGCTCCTTAATGTTTTATTCATTAGAATCAATTTAACTGAACACATTTATTGTTTGAATACCATATATAAAAGAAATTTATGAATGGGAAACAATATAGTAATAATAAAACATATATTTTATTTTTCCATCTTTAAAACACATCAAACTAAAATAAGTTTTCAAAACAGCTGATATAAGAGTACCATTGTACCACTACAGCCATTTTAAGTTTGCCTTTATTAATATATATAAAAAAAAATAATATAATTCAAAATAAATATATGTTTACAGTAAATTACAGTTTTAGTAATAAAAATAATTAAATGAAATAATTAATTTTTCACAAAAAAAAAAATGTTCCACTTCCACTGTTTCAATGGGGACAAAAATTCTGTAAGAACATGAATTTTGTTCATGCAAGTCACACGACTAACTTATCGATTTTTATTTTATGTAAATCGATGGCACATGCGGAATGTAAAATAAGACACTCTTAAGGCAAATAATTTTCGTAATATGATTGAAATTAACAAAACTGCAATTGGAATTGCAGCGGGAGTGGCTGGAACATTATTTATAGGATACTGCATCTATTTTGACAAGAAGCGTCGCAATGACCCAGAGTACAAGAAGAAAGTCCGTGAGCGTAAGAATATTTGACATAAAAGTTAATTATGAAAGAAACTAAACATTTCATCACATGTCAGGTCGCCGCCGCAACAAAAAAACTGGCACTGCCAAGCCTGGAATTCCAAATCTAAACGACCATGAAGCTATTGAAAGGTAGGCATGTTCAATATAAAATCATTATATAATGCGGCACGTGTAGTTCTCACAGATTCATAACATTTCCATTCATTCGCGCAATTTTCTTCGTATGCCAGTGATGTACATATGTATGTGGTAACATATGTACATTTATACATAAAAGCGTAAACTTAAACTAACATACGTATTTTGTGTTTAATTTTGTATTTACATGCTGGCTGGTAAAATCAATGCATTTTTAAATAATTCTAAAAGTTGACCTTTCTCTAGAGATAATCATTATTTCGATTAAAGCTTTCTTATATTCTTTGAGTAATGTTCCTTACACTGATATCATATTTAACTCTATGAAACTCATTCTTTGACGAATCTATATCAAATAGAATCACCATAGTACCATATTATATTAGAATGGGTATTTAACAATGTTTTAAAATATCAAATTTATGTGGAACCACCTGTGTTCGTTCTTTATCCAGTTGGAATCAGCTGGATTTAAAATTCATGTGTATTTCCCATGACTCATCATGAATATCGGGAAAAGAACTATAAGGAATAACATTGTTCATGTTAAAGTTAAGTACAGAAAAACAAGTAGAAGGATGTTCTTAAACTTTAACAGCGACCACCTAAAAACAATTTAAAAACCTGTAGACTAGCATTTTAACAGGAATTATATTTATAGCCGCCACTGAAATGCCAAAAATATATATTTATACATGTATTGCATCTAATCCTCATAAAAACTATCTTTTTAGATACTTCGTGCAAGAAATCCAGCTGGGCGAAACCCTGATCGCTAGCGGAGACTTCGAGAGCGGTGTTGAGCATTTGGCGAATGCCATCGTTGTGTGCGGCCAGCCGGCTCGCCTGCTGCAGGTTCTGCAGTCCTCCCTTCCAGCTCAAGTATTCGCGATGCTGATCGTCAAAATGCAAGAGTTCGGAAATCGGGCGTCGGAGGGGAACGACGGCCCCATCACCTTAGGGCAGAGCTCGGGACAACAGCTTGAAGGCGCTAAGATAATAGAAAGCTCATCGGGAGCAATTATCGATGATCTTGAATAATACATGGAGATGGCTACAGAAATTGAAATACAAATTTCAGCAGTAGAAATTAAGGGCTTCATATATAAACCACATATTTCTTTTTATATATTGATTTATCTGAATGTTCCCAATACATAAAAATAAATATGCGTAAACTGTTAACACTTAACGACTGTGTTCCGTATATGTTTTGTGTGGTAGTTACGTTTAATAAAGTTACTTTACCCACTGACTCAATGACCGGTGAAAAAACTCCATGAATCTAGTATGACAAATATTAATCGTTATCAATCCAACTAATTTGAACTGCGCATTGAGAAAGGGAAACCTAAAAGTTATGCTTAGCCAGGAATTTTCTCCTCACATTGGGTATGTTTATAAATGTATTAATGTATCAACAATAAAAGATCAAACAAATGTTGACAAAAAATATAAATGTCTTTAACTTCGTCGAGTTCCATTATTGGAAAACAATAAAGGCTAAAATAGATGATAATCTTTTTATCGTGTAATTTTGTTAATACAACATTAACTTGGTCTTGCGCACTTGGAGCACATTTTAGAGGATCTTTAAAAATAAACCAATATTGCCGTCATTACGTAGTAGCAGCACGACAGTGTGAATATTTATTACTGAAGTAAGATCTTTAATTAATAAGTCAATTATGGACCTGTGAAACCTTTATGAATATACATACATATATACATATTGAATTGGTCCTTGTGCAGCTGGAGACAATAAAAAGAATAATGCAGGAGGTTCATAGTTCGCCGAGTCCAAACTTAAATAATCAGTTTGTCTCCTGGATTAAAAGACTTCAAGTTGTAAAATATATAAACATTTTTTTTATATTGCATTCAACAAGAATATAATTCTTTGTATATTTGACTGTGTTTGGCCTCAGAAACAGAAACAGGTTTTCTGTAGCAAAAATATTTAGATTTGTATTAAAATATGCTCGAAATTGCTAAAGAAATATTGCAAAAAAAGTCCATAAAATGTTATTTTTTATCGGGTTATACATATATTTAAGGAAATATACAATAATTGATAATTCATACATTAACAACGATGTACATATTACATAAATTTATTATATATTGTTAATTTTAAATCATAAAACATTTTGTGTTATTTATTAAAGAATTAATGTTAATTATCATTTTCAGTTATTTGTTTTAGTTACTTATGATGAAGATAATATACATACATATATTGTATATATTTTTTTTAAGGTTTCTATGTTTAGGATTTATTTATAATAAATTTATTAAAATTGATTACTGACCTTATGTAAAGTATCGCATTCAATGTTTTAATGCTCATAGCGTTACATTATTGCAATACACACAATACGGCCTATTTGGATCTGACAAACACCACACAACCAAAGACATTATAATTATGTAATATCTTTGACACAACCCAAGCACAAAAATGATCGAAGTAACAACTTGGATCGAGTTAAATACCATTATTTATCGTAACTAGTTCAGTCGATTTTTAAACATATATAAAAAGGACAGCAATATTTAGCAAAAATACAAACATCTTGATTTTGTAAAAATCTAGCTAAAATAAAAAAATTAAAATTGGTAGCTAATTGGTAGCTAATAAAATTTTCAAAAAATATTGAAAATTTTTCTAGATTTCTAAACTGGCAGCACTGGAATAGTGTCATATTTCAAATACTTTTTTTCAGTCAACATAATTAATAGCGATAATTGTTTTTAATAGAAAAATACAAGTAAATATAGAATATTAACATGAATTTATAAGGATGCAAAAATCGTAAAATCGTTCATCAAAATCGGTAACGACGAATTTTAAAAACATTTTGCCAACTAGTATATTTGACTTAAATCAATTCCTGGAGTCCCCTGGAAATCGGACTTCAAGTTCGAAATGTAAGTATAAAATGTTTTTTTTTTTTTGACAAGCAGAAAAAATATATAAAAATATATAAAAATATATTTTAGTATATAATTCTTTCCTTTTCTCGACTTGACAGAGAACAAAATACAAACCAATCAAAACAAGTATGTTTTATTGCCTTGATTTGAAAATAATAACTTATATATTAACCATACAAAAATTATTGTTTAAGCAATAGAGAAAAATTAAAATAAATTGTAACATATTATTGTATATATTCATGTATACATTACCATTATAAATTATTTGACAGTTGAACCGGTATTTCAAACCATCTATCTATCTATGTAGATAAGTATATCTAACTATTATATATAATTTCGGAGTTAAACCTGTATTTAAACCATCTACCGAGAAAATAAAAAATGTCGACAAATTCTCAACGTGTGGCGCCATTAAATGACAATTTGATGAGCTGTATGAAACTTTTTATATAAATTTTATAGTGCTATAAAATAATTATACGATATTCGGTGATTCCTTCCTTTGAGTAGCAAATGCTTTTCTGCTAAATCATTGGGAAATATTGTGTGGGAGCGTTGTAACATATTTCACATTTTATTCGAGACTCAGGCATGCCCGTCTGCCGTCAAATTAACTGATTAAAATTGTGGGCTTTGCAGATAAAGCGTGACTAGTTTAAATTCTTACCCTTATTTTACACAATCAGATTAAAAATAAAGTCATAAAAGCCGTAATAGCTCCAAAAGCTACGCACTTAAGTCGGGCTAAGCTATATTTATTTTTCTGGTTGGCTTTTGTTTTTAAATATTTTAGTGTACATTTTTATAAACTGTTGAGCAAAAGGTCAATGAAATTATAACGACATTCTGCAAGAGTTGAGAATAAGGTAAATATGTACATTTCACAGTCCTGTTAGTGTATACAGATTTTGAATAACATACATGACTTGGCAGTTTCAAGGATGTACTCCTTGCTGTTAAAATAATGGGAAAATTTCCATCAGATAAAAGAAATCGTTAATAATTACATGCTGTATGACTGTTATTTGAGAAGGGGAAATAGTGGGTTTTTACCACTTAGTCAACAGTGTATGAGTTCCATGTTGCAACAGGATGTCATACATGAGGGTTGTGTTCCAACCCGAAAGGACCTGCGTTGGCCAGAAGACTCGCGTTTGCGAAATATCGAAACAGTTGAATTTCTGTTCTCATTGGCTGCGGTTTATGTTGGTTAAAGTCGCGGTATATTGTGTACGTCGGTAGATTGCAATTGAATGGAGAAAATATATGCTTCAATCAAAAACCGCGCTATTCTTTTAATATGACTGCGAGGATACGCGACAGTATGCGACTCAATAAATATTTCTATGCCAACACGCATTCCCAGTGCTAGTGATGTCCCTCTGTGAAATACAGAAATATGTACGTACGTATTGTGTGTACACCGTTCACTACAATAAAATGGTTTAAAAAAAAAGTGTAAATGTGCTTAAAGATTGCATAACCGTGAGTGCTGGGGTGAATTTCCAAAACCCTGTATATCTAACAAATACCAGTGGATTGTGCAACAATAAAAAATACATTTAGGAACCAAAGGGCGACGCTTAGTTGGTTCTATTTATTAAAATTCGGAGCAACTACGATATGGATTATACGAAATGAAGGACTCCAAGTTTGTCTCTTGTCAGGATTTTAATTTTGTTCCTAATTGATCCTTGATATTTAGGAATATTTTTAACCGATATTCAAAATACTGCCTATAATAAACTTAATCACAAAAGACCACACATTTCTCTTAGTTTTGAAAATATTTTTTCTATGCTGGATCACCCTTTTTAGAATCCACGTAAAATATATTTTATAAGTGGTATATATTTTTACCAGAGAGCATAATTTTAATTTAATTTAATAATTTAATTTATCTGTTTTTGAAGTCTTTGTTATTATTTTTATTTTATATATTGTTTATTTCTTAACTTGTCCGAAACTTTTCACAACAGAAGAAGTTAGTTTAAATGTATTTGGGAAATTTTTTCGAGTATTTTTAAATAGTTTAATTTGGAACTGTGTTTCTAAGAGAGGGTTCTGCATTTATTTTATTTATTTTTGATGGTACGTTACCACGCACGTTTAAACACGCGCCCGCAGTCGAGCATAGAGCTGTTATCGATCAATGCGATCTAGCTTATCGGCGGCGAATTGTAAACAAAATTTGTTTGTGGAAGAGAGACAGAAATTATCGATGTCGATATAAAAACATCGGAAACATCGCTAAAAATATCGATGTTCGATGCATCGATGTTTTCATCACTAGGTGATCGTAGTTAATGGTGCATATGCAGCTGGAAATTAATGTGTATTCCGTGGTATTGCTCTAGAATTCTGTGATGAATGAAAGTATGTCTAGATGCTTGTGTGCGGCTCGAAATTAACGAACATCCAACGAATACACCGAGTATTACTCACTTCAACCGAAGTTGTTTTGCAGTGGGAGCAACTTTTTATTGTAAAGGTATACCATACCTTTCACACATACAAATGTATCTATCCGTATGTTGGCCAAACAATTTGTTTTAAGATTAAACTCAACCGTGGCTTATGTATTAAACTCCGTTTTAACAAAATGCTGCCTACACGCAGTTCTTCGCGGCTTGTGGTGTGTGTGTTTATTTACCTTATCGAAAATTAGGCCCACGAAAAAAGAGACACATGTTATCTGTGTACACCGCCGTACAGATGCACATACATACATAGTATGCAGCGAGTGTTACATACAAATCTATGTAAACGGTGCATTTTTATATAAATTTACGGGAAAAGAGGTTGTCCAAAGTGTGCCTGTGGTTGTGATTTTGTGGCTTGATTTTCAAAGTGAGAAACCGGACAAGTTGAAAAAGGGTTTTCATTCAAATTGCGTGGGCGCTATATATACATATGTGTGTATATATATTTACATATGTAATTGACTCGAGCCCACTTGCAGAATTACCAGCCAATCGCTGTTTCGGGATAAATAAGAAGTTTTACCTTTGACTGATTCACCCTTTCTGAAGTGCTTAACGGCCTCTCGCTTCTTTCTTATAAATTACGGGCTTTATTACTCACATCAGTATGTACATAAATACATATGTGGTGCACACCGAGCCCATTCCGCAACCTTAAATTTCATGAATTCGGTTAGCAGTGAAATTGTTTCGAAACTCCTTCCACGAACAAGTGGTTTGTTCTGGTAATTAATGGTGCCACATGACGCAATGAGAATCTCTTCAACATCAATAAAAAAAATTTTCTTGTATTTTTTCGATCTCTGTTTAAAAAGTTTATTTGGAAAACAGCCCGAGAAAATAAGAGAAAATAATGTGCGACTTTAAGCGGTTTTCCAACGAAAATTATTTCCAGTTCTCGTAATGTGAGACAGAGGTTTTCTTTATCTGGCAGAAGGTGTCAAAAGTAAATGTGAACTTTTCCCCATGAGTATGTAGAGATATATTTTTTTTCTTAAAGAGCCAAATAAAAGGTGTGGTAAATTACCCTAATTTCTTTATCAATTTATATAAATACGAAGTGATTTTGTAATTTAACTCCACTTTGTTGGGAGTCAAAAGGAAACCAAGTTTCCAAAGACCGGCTTAACATATTTACATTCTTTTAATAATACTAATTTAGTTATACGGATTACCAAGGAAATTTATATAACTTTTATGTACGTTTACGTTTACGTTGTTTAGTTGAAATTATCATATAAATCTAGCAAGCATGAATGTATATACATATGTATTTAAATCAACATTACATTAGTTTATAATACAAAATATACTTTTTATATTTTATTATGGTTAATGTTAAAAAGTATTTATTTCTGTTATTAAACAAAAATCTACTTTTTATACAGTTTTGACAACAAAAACTACATTAGCAATATAATGGAATAACGAAAGAGATGTATACTAAATTTAAAACACAATATAAATTATTCCCAATTTAAACATAATAATTTGAAGAATAATCGAATGAAAGTTGTCTTTTATAAAGCTCTTAATGGCTTTAATTTATTTAACAAGATACTCTTAACACCTTACATGGTGACAATTAAGCCAGAACATGTTAACATTTTAAAATGTGCATTATGGAATTTTTTTGAAACAATCATTTTGTGTATAATAGGTACTACTAGTATTCAACATCTTAGTTCCCTTCCATTAAAAACATTTTAATTTGAGTACCTTCAACCATTTCAATAATTTAAATTGTTGATATTTTGTAGATATAATGTATCGCCTTGTTTTTCAATATATTTGCGCAATTTTAATAAATTTCAAAATTATTGATTTCTGAAAAGGATACAGAAAAAATGTTATCAACATTAATGTCATGGTGATATATTAGATTTGAAAAAGCTATGTGAAACTACATGTTTCACTTGTTAGCGACTTGTATCTTTCAAAAAGTTTAAATTGATTATGATGTATAGCTTTATATGCAATAATAATATAATTTGCTTATCTACCTCAACACAGCAAAGTCGTTGAATATAGTTGCCCGATAGTTGTTTCATTCTAATTTATAATAGTAATATTATAATTATTTGCTTTTTTTTTGTGTACGTGCCTCGAATTTCGTTTTTTTTTTCAACCTTCTCGAACCGAAAGTCAAACAATTTTTAAAGTGTAAAATTTTTAAGGAACGTTTTTTATAAGAAGTTTGTGTTTATTAATTTTACATTTGAAAAAAAATGTATTTTTCGCTTTAAATATTGCATATTTCAAAAATCGATAAAATGCGGGAGTAGCCTTTGCTAGACTAAAGATGAAGAAGAGCACTATTTGTAGGGCTTAACATGAAGAAAGAATCAAAATATAAATCAATTTGGGGTAAAAAAAACTTATAAAATAGCTTAGTCACTGATAAGACAACGTGAGAACATGCTTTTAAAATTAATCTGGGTCAAATCAATTTCGGAAGATGTACTTCGCAGCTTCTTGACCTGCTAAAAATGTGACTGTTTAAAATAATAGCACCATGATTTCCTTGTTTAAATCTAGTCGTATACGATTCGTGTTATATACATATGTATGAACATGTATTAAAATAAATAATTTCACCATACTTTTAACTTTTAGTGAGTTTCACAAAAAATTACATTGACGAGAGAACTCCAACCTAAGTTCAGACATATTATTTCATTATCATTTGTCTTCAATCGTATGTATGCTAAAGATCTTAGTCGCATTATGTTAGTATTTACCTTATATTATATATATTATTTATATTTCTGAAGTGATTTTATATGCCCAAGAAATTTGTAAAAGATAAATGTAAACAGGTCAAATGTTTTGCCCCCAAAATATATATTAATTTTTATATCCTTGCGGGGTATTATAATTTCAGTCAGAAGTTTGTAACGCAGTGAAGGAGACATTTCCGACCCTATAAAGTATATATATTCTTGATCAGCATCAACAGCCGAGTCGATCTAGCCATGTCCGTCTGTCCGACTGTCCGATTATACGCAAACTAGTCCTTCAGTTTTGAAGCTATCTGGATGAAACTTCTATATGCTCTCACTGCTATATAAGTCGGAACGGGCCAGATCGGACGACTATATCATATAGCTGCCATAGGAACGATCGGTAAATTTTTAGAAAAAAAATTATTATTACTTGTCCAATTTTCAACATATTTTCATATAATTTAAGACATGGCCATTTTATATTATTCTTGAATTTCGGTTTTAATCTGATCAAAATCGGACTACTATATCATATAGCTGCCGTAGGAATGTTTGGGAAATATTACGTATACGTAATGTTGAACCGAATTTTTAGATGTGTTAATGTTGTATACAATTCCTGTTAGTTTTCCTTTCCATTTGATAAAATTTTATTAATTCATAATGATCCATTTGTAAGCTGCAAGGGTATACAAACTTCGACGTGTTGAAGTAAGCTTTCTTTCTTGTTTTTATTGAATTTAGGGTTTGAAAATCAACTATCGTGCATTATTTTTTCCCAACCTAATATTTTTTTTAAAGAAATTAAGCTGTAAAATTATACTTAAATTATATTTTGAGGTTGTGTTCCGTTCTTAAAATATTTTATTTTATTTATTTTTATACTTCCTTATTTCTAACAAAAAGAGGTATCAGTCGTACAAATTTTAAAAGGTTAAAAAAGGAAAATCTTTGAAAAACGAAGTGTTTTTTATGACCAAATAAAATAGTTAAATATAAGAATTTTGGTTATGTAGGTAATGACTCTTAAAAATTATTTTTTTTTCAATAAATATTTATATATATGTAAACTGGTGACCAAAAAAAATATACTAATAAGAAGAAAAAAGTGAAAGATATTCCATACTTTTCAAGTTCTAGGCTTAGAAGAATGGATGTACTTATTATTTTGACCAACCCATTTTCATGCTTTTTGGATAAAATCGATCGCAGTCTTTACATTTGAAATGAAAAACTCTCGTGTTAGGTATTTTTATTATCTAGAGTATGGTCGAAAACTAAAACTAAAGTGGATTTTATTCTAAGGTTTTTTTTTTAACAAGTTTTATAAGACTTAAAGAAACCTACATTCTCGTGTACTTATTTTTCTTGTATATACGGGCAAACCTCTGATGTCGCATTCTACATTTGCACATATTCGAACTAAAAAAACATTTATTTATTTATTATTTTACAAAATTTAAATCTTATAGCTCTTGGTTGGCACTATAAATTGGTGTTAAGGTAGATTTTGGGCATTTTTTCGTTTTCATTACAAAAATCTTAGGAATTCGCACGCGACACAGACAGAAGTCTGTGTTTTGAAAACTGGTTTAAGCACTGATTTTAGCAAAACGTGATGTAATTTTTGAGTACTATTAATTTTAATGTATTTTGCACAGCTTGATCTTAATAATATATTTTGTTTGACTTAAAAATATTTAGTTTTTTAAATTTAATTTTAGTCCCTGTCGCACGCGAAATTTTTTTCCACCGTACTTTCGTGATGTTTTTTACTTTTTAAGTAAATCAGAAAAACATAAATGTGGTTTCTTTTGACTCTTGGCAATCTCCCAGTGATGTTAGAAAGCAAAAGTCAGAGTATAATCCCTCTGCTTAGGAAGTTTTTATTAAATCACAACATACATGACCTTTTTTATTATGTTTTTCATAAAAATAATGAAAAAGCGAGTTTGGGTAAGTTTGTGTAAGAATTTCAATGCCTTCAAATTTGATCAATTAGAACTTTTCTTAATGTAACCTATGTAAAAAAAAAACATTTTAGAGAACTTGTTAGTGTTTGGCATAGGTTGTTCCTTCAAGAGAATCTCCCATATATATTTAAATTTATTAGGATTTATATGAATGCAGATGTTTGTATAGCTTTGCAAGTGGAACTAGAGTATTCAGACTTTGATTTCCTAGAATAATAACTTAACATTATATATCAAATGTTATGTGTTAGTTTTGTTTACGTTTTAATGACTGCCAAATATATCGCAGTCAAATTTTTATAAACTTAAAGATTGATTTGATTCTGTATACAGAAAAAAATTATATACTACAATATGAGAGTATAAGAATTTCATATATTTTTTTTTTTGCTCCTTTTATTTTATTCATACATAAGTAAAACAGAAAGTTTTTACATTATCTTTGTCCATATTGTTTAGTAGCTAAAGTCTGTTATTTGTTTCATGTTTCCTGCGCTATCCTTAATGGTATAATTTCCTTTGTTGTTCCCTACCCAATTATTCGAGCCACCAGGTATTAATTTAGTTGTATTTGATGCATACTGAAAGAAGAAACTTGTCCTTGACCACAAAATACTTTTGTATTAAAAATTTCGCCAAAAATGTTTTGCAATTTATAAAATTAGAATTTATCACTAATCTAAGATACGTCTTATGTATGATTATTATTCGAGAGGAACAGTATCAAAGAGTAATACCTAATTACTCTTTAATAGCAATATATTAATATTTATGAAGTTTAATGACTATCCTATAATTACAATAATAACCGGTTCATTTTGGTAACTGCAACGTTCTTTTTTTCCTGAAAATAATATATGAAAAAAAAAACATTTATTTATTTTCATTTCCATTATAAATTATTTTAGATAAGGAAATACTTTAAAGGTATTTTTTGGGATTAGGTACAAAATAAGTAATTTTTGCGGTGTTTTCGACCAAGTTGGCCAATGTATCGGTTGATATGGCGACGATTAACGTCGTAAATTGTCTTTGAAGTAACCCAAAAAAAAAAAATCCACAAAAGTTTTTTCCCCCTTTACTGAATTACCTTTAAGATATATTAACTTCTTTAAATTTGAAACAAAAGTAATTTTAATTTAATTTGTAATATATGCTTTTTTTATTTGTCTTACAGGATATTATGTGAAATAAGCGCAGTATATGTTTACTATGAAGATTAAAAAATATGTAACTCCTGTAAAAAGAAAAGATTTCAATATATTCCAATGGATTTCACTGCTGTGTAGTTTATGGTTAATTCCAACTGTACAAAGCAAATCCGATGACAAACACACATCGACCCTCGAATATAGACTAGAGAACCAATTCGAAAATCTATATCGCTTTAGCCACAATGTATATAATGTTACCATACCAGAAAATAGTCTGGGTAAGACTTACGCTAAGGGAGTATTGCATGAAAGACTGGCCGGCATGAGAATTGGCTTGAACTCAGAAGTTAAGTATAGGATAGTAAGCGGCGATAAGGAGAAGCTATTTAAAGCTGAAGAAAAACTAGTTGGAGACTTTGCCTTCTTAGCTATTCGAACTCGAACAAATAACGTTGTGCTAAACAGAGAAAAAACTGAAGAATACGTAATAAGAGTAAAAGCACATGTACATTTGCACGACAGAAATATATCAAGCCATGAAGCGGAAACAAATATTCACATTAAAGTATTGGATCGCAACGACTTGAGTCCATTATTTTACCCAACACAATATACTGTAGTTATTCCAGAGGACACTCCAAAATATCAAAGTATTCTAAAGGTCACCGCGGACGATGCAGATCTCGGCATCAATGGGGAAATTTACTACAGTCTGCTAATGGATAGCGAATATTTCGCCATCCATCCAACTAGTGGGGAAATTACCCTTTTACAGCCACTTCAGTATGCGGAAAACTCGCACTTTGAGCTCACGGTCCTCGCCTATGATAGGGGATCTTGGGTGAACCATCAGAACCACCAGGCGAGCAAGGCCAAGGTGAGCATTTCGGTGAAACAGGTTAATTTTTATGCTCCGGAAATCTTTACAAAAACATTCTCGAGTGTGACGCCTACATCGAATCCTTTGATATATGGCATTATTCGAGTAAATGATAAGGACATTGGGGTAAATGGAAATATTGGACGACTGGAAATCGTGGATGGCAACCCGGATGGCACGTTCCTCCTAAGATCCGCAGAGACCAAAGACGAGTACTATATCGAATTGAATCAGTTTGCGCACCTAAGTCAGCAGCATTTTATTTACAATTTAACCTTACGAGCGGAGGACTTGGGAACTCCACGCAGATTCGCCTACAAATCAGTTCCAATTCAAATCAAGCCCGAGAACAAAAACATTCCTATATTCACGCAAGAAATCTACGAAGTCTCCATTCCGGAAACGGCCCCCATTAACATGCCTGTGATAAGGCTAAAAGTAAGCGATCCTGATTTGGGAAAGAATGCGTTGGTCTACTTGGAGATAGTTGGTGGCAACGAGGGCGATGAATTTCGCATTAATCCAGACTCCGGAATGCTGTACACCGCCAAGCAGCTCGACGCCGAAAAGAAGTCTAGTTACACACTAACTGTCTCGGCCATTGATCAGGCCAACGTTGGATCCCGTAAGCAATCCTCAGCGAAGGTGAAAATCAGCGTGCAGGATATGAACGACAATGACCCGATATTCGAGAATGTAAATAAAATTATTAGTATCAACGAAAATAACTTGGCTGGATCCTTCGTTGTAAAGCTCACAGCTAAGGACAAGGACTCTGGTGAAAACTCGTACATATCTTACAGTATTGCCAATCTCAATACGGTGCCCTTTGAAATCGACCACTTCAGCGGTATTGTTAAGACCACCTCTCTCATTGACTACGAAACAATGAAGAGGAACTATGAACTGATAATAAGGGCATCGGACTGGGGATTGCCGTACAGGAGGCAGACGGAAATTAAACTTTCTATCGCCGTCAAGGACATCAACGATAACAGACCTCAGTTCGAGCGCGTTAACTGCTATGGAAAAGTCACAAAGTCGGCGCAGATGGGCACGGAAGTTTTCGTTACCTCCGCAATTGACTTCGATGCTGGCGATATTATTTCTTATCGGTTGAGCGACGGGAACGAGGATAGTTGCTTTAGCTTGGATCCTTCCACCGGATCCCTGTCCATTGCCTGCGACCTGATGAAAACATCTATGACGAATCGTGTTCTTAAAGTATCTGCCACGGACGGAACTCATTTCTCTGATGATCTGATCATAAATGTTCACCTAATGCCCGAAGACTTGGGCGGAGATGCTAGTGTCCTGCATGGCTTTGGATCATTCGAGTGCCGAGAGACCGGGGTGGCCAGAAGGCTTGCTGAGACAACAGCATTGGCAGAAAAGAATAACGTGAAGAGTGTGTCGGAATCGGTGTTCAGCGACTTGTCCCTGACTCCCAGTCGATATGGTCAAAATGTGCACAGACCTGAGTTCGTTAACTTTCCGCTGGAGTTGTTTATAAACGAAAGTGTTCAGTTGGGCGAAACCGTGGCGTGGATAGAGGCTAAGGACCGAGATTTGGGCTACAATGGCAAACTGGTGTTCGCCATTTCCGACGGGGACTATGATTCCGTTTTCCGAATCGATCCCGACCGTGGGGAACTTCAGATAATTGGTTATTTGGATAGAGAGCGTCAAAATGAATATGTCCTGAACATCACCGTCTACGATCTTGGTAATCCCATCAAATCAAATTCGAAGATGCTTCCGATATCGATCCTGGATGTAAATGACAATCGACCGGTCATACAGAAGACTTTAGCCACCTTCCGGCTGACGGAAAGTGCAAGGATAGGCACTGTGGTGCACTGCATTCATGCCACAGATGCGGATTCTGGAGTAAATGCTAAAGTGACTTATGCCCTATCTGTTGAATGTAGTGATTTTACGGTTAACGCTACTACAGGCTGCATTCGTCTAACAAAGCCACTCGACCGCGAAAGACAGGACAACTATGCCCTACATATAACGGCGAAAGATGGCGGAAATCCAGTTCTATCCTCAGAGGCTCTTGTTTACGTTCTGGTCGATGACGTCAATGACAACGCCCCGGTTTTTGGTGTCCAAGAGTATATATTCAAAGTACGCGAAGATCTTCCCCGAGGAACCGTATTGGCCGTAATAGAAGCAGTCGACGATGACATTGGCCCGAATGCCGACATTCTCTTCTCTCTCAAGGAAGAAACGCAGGATGAGGAGCTGTTTAGGATCGACAAGCACACGGGTGCGATAAGAACACAAGGAAATCTAGACTATGAGAACAAACAAGTGCATAATCTCATTGTTAGTGCTATTGATGGCGGCGATCCGTCTCTTACATCCGACATGCCTATAGTGATAATGATCATCGATGTAAACGAAAACCGTTTCGCTCCCGAATTCGATGACTTTGTGTATGCAGGGAAAATAAAGGAGAACCGTCCAAAGGGAACATTTATAATGAATGTTACTGCCCGGGACATGGACACAATTGATCTAAACTCCAAAATCTCGTATTCCATCACAGGTGGCGATGGCCTTGGCGTTTTCGCTGTCAATGATCAAGGTTAGTATCTTTTCTTGTGTTGAAATATACCAGAGAGTGATATTAGATTTAAGATAAGTAACGCACATACACTTAAATTGCCATTCAAGAGAGCCTGGATTCAATCCGAAGTATGTTGGTGTACTTATCTTGAAGAATATAGTATTATTGTTATTATTTTAAGAACAGTTTTAAAGCGTTTTGTTTTGAGTCATTTTAAATATATACATTTTCAGGTTCAATAACTTCCTTATCACAACTCGATGCGGAGACGAAATCCTTCTACTGGCTGACACTATGTGCTCAGGACTGTGCCATTGTTCCCCTTAGCAATTGTGTTGAAGTAAGTATATATTGAATTCATCGAGTTCATAGTTAATAACGTACCATACTTAGGTTTATATCGAAGTCGAGAACGAAAACGATAATATACCGCTGACAAGCAAGCCAGTGTATTATGTAAATGTTACGGAAGCGAGTGAGGAGAATGTCGAGATCATTACCCTGAATGCAGTAGATCCAGATATTGATCCTGCACAGTTTATTACCTACAGTATTGTATCTGGAAACCTTGTCGGCTACTTTGAAATTGATTCAAAAACAGGTACATAGTGTGACATCACATCTAAACGGTATATTAACATTTTAATTTTCTTAATTTTCAGGAGTAATCAAGACCACTGAGCGTAAATTGGACAGAGAAAACCAAGCAGAACACATTCTGGAGGTAATCAAATCCAACATTTAATATATTGTACCATATTAACTGTCACTTAATTCCTGTCAGGTGGGTATATCGGATAATGGATCGCCAGTGCTATCGTCTACTTCGAGAATTGTAGTATCAGTCTTGGATATTAACGATAATAGTCCGGAGTTTGACCAACGGGTTTACAAAGTCCAAGTTCCTTCTTCAGCCACTGTCAACCAGTCCATATTTCAGGTAAGTGATAATATTTGAGTTCCATTGCAAATAACAGAGCGAAGTTCAATAAAATTAAATTAAGACTAATTTGTTTGTTATTGTTTTTGTTTGTTTTTTTTTACAGGTTCACGCTATTGACAACGATGATGGTGATAATGGACGTATTACATATTCCATAAAGTCCGGAAAGGGTAAAAATAAATTTCGGATCGATGGCCAAAGGGGACACATATATATAGCAAAACCCTTGGAGTCCGATAATGAGTTTGAAATTCACATAAAAGCTGAAGACAACGGGACTCCGAAAAAGAGTCAGACCGCCCGTGTGAATATTGTTGTTGTTCCTGTTAATCCCAACTCGAAGGCGGCACCCTTGATAATAAAAAAGGCCACCGAAAATGCTGTCGTTGATCTAACTGAGAATGATAAGCCAGGTTTCTTGGTGACTCAAGTGCTGGCTGTCGATGACGACAACGACCAACTGTGGTACAACATTTCTAGTAAGTGCCAAAAAGCGTACATGAAATTAATAAATATGAATTTATTTGTTTCACGTTAGCAAACGACTAAAACTAAAATTCTTTTTTTATAGGCGGCAACGAAGACAACACTTTCTATATTGGCCAAGACAACGGAAATATTTTGCTTTCCAAGTATCTGGACTATGAAACGAAGAAGTCATATAATCTGACTATAAGTGTGACTGATGGGACATTCACATCGCTAACTAATCTCTTGGTACAGGTTATCGACATCAATGACAACACGCCGCAGTTCGCAAAGGAAGTGTACCATGTGAATATATCGGAGAATATTGAAGAAGAATCTATTATTATGCAGCTGCATGCGACTGATAGGGACGAAGATAAGAAATTATTTTATCACCTACATGCCACACAGGATCCGTCATCCCTGGCCTTGTTTCGAATCGACTCCATCAGTGGAAATGTAATTGTCACACAAAGGCTTGACTTTGAAAAGACCGCCCAACACATCCTGATTGTCTTTGTCAAAGATCAAGGAGCTCCTGGGAAAAGAAACTACGCCAAGATCATTGTAAATGTCCATGACCACAACGACCATCATCCGGAATTTACGTCGAAAATTATTCAAAGCAAGGTCCCAGAGAGTGCAGCGGTGGGCTCCAAGCTGGCCGAAGTGCGGGCCATTGACCGGGACAGTGGTCACAATGCCGAGATCCAGTACTCTATTATAACAGGGAATGTGGGGAGTGTGTTTGAGATCGACCCGATCTTTGGAGTGATAACGCTGGCCGGCAGCTTGAACATTAACAAGATACAAGAGTATATGCTTCAAGTGAAGGCCGTAGACTTGGGCAGCCCACCTCTGTCGTCGCAAATACCCGTTCACATCATTGTCACCATGTCGGAAAACGACCCACCAAAGTTCTCGACCAACAACATTGCAATTGAAATTTTCGAAAACCTAGGCATCGGAACCTTTGTAACCCAAGTTGCCGCTCGTTCGTCCTCATCCATTTTCTTTAATATTATTTCTGGCAACGTAAACGACAGCTTTCGTATTAACCCGTCCACGGGAGTTATTGTTATTAACGGAAATATCGACTACGAAATAATAAAGTGAGTAAAGGCCAGTCAGAACGTTAAACTCAATTTTAAGTATTTCTTTTTCAGGGTATTTAACCTTACTGTTAAGGGTACCAACATGGCAGCTGAGTCCGCCTGCCAAAATGTAATAATACATATCCTAGACGACAACGATAACATTCCGTATTTTGTTCAAAATGAATATGTGGGAGCCTTATCTGAATCCGCCGAAGTAGGATCATTCGTACTAAAAGTACATGATTCAACAAAAGAGTAAGTATTTTTAGTTTACACAAAAAAAAAAAAACAATTTTGACATTTTTTATTTTTTTATTTTAGACATTTAACATTACAAGTGAAGGATGCAGATGTCGGTGTGAATGGAATGGTTGAGTACCATATAAACAACGATCTGGCTAAAAAGGTTTTCAAAATAGATTCCACCACCGGCGCTATAGAATTGTTAAGACTTTTGGATTATGAAACGAAGTCTAGTTATACATTCGATGTTACGGTAAGAATAATGAAAATAAGCTTCTTACTAAGATTTATTAAGTAAAAAATTTTCTATTATAGGTTAGTGACATGGGCAAACCCAAATTACATTCCACGACAACAGCTCACGTGACAATACGTGTTATTAATGTCAACGATTGTCCGCCAGTATTTAACGAGAGGGAACTCAATGTAACGCTGTTCCTGCCAACTTTTGAGAACGTGTTTGTTGCACAGATTAATGCAAAGGATGCTGATAATGATATCTTACGCTTCGATATTGTGGATGGAAATTCCGATGAATGCTTTCAAATTGACAAATACAATGGGATTTTGACAACACGGTAAATATAAACTATTGAGAAAGAGGTACACAAAATACTAAGATTAACATTTTACAGGAATTTCGAAATTTTAAATAATCAAAATGATCACAATGATTATAACTTGCATATTCGTGCCTCCGACGGAATATACTCGGCCATTTTAATCGTGAAGATACGGGTTGTTGCAGCCGAAGATTCAAACTTTGCATTTCAAAGAGAATCGTACAGATTTTCGGCGTTTGAAAATAACACTAAAGTGGCGACAATCGGACTGGTTAATGTGATTGGAAACTCGCTGAACGAAAATGTTGAGTACAGAATCTTGAATCCAACCCAATTGTTTAATATCGGAATAAGTTCGGGAGCTCTAAAAACCACTGGAGTTATTTTCGATCGTGAAGCACAGGATTTGTACAGGCTTTTTGTGGAAGCCAAGTCGGTGGTATTGTTTGACGGACTGAATGCGAGTGTGCGCCGAGCAGTGACTTCCGTGTACATATCCGTCTTGGATATAAATGACAATTGCCCATTGTTCGTCAATATGCCCTATTATGCCACTGTTTCCATAGACGACCCGAAAGGTACGATTATCATGCAGGTCAAAGCTGTCGACTTGGATAGTGCCGAGAACGGCGAAGTTCGTTATGAGTTGAAAAAGGGAAATGGTGAATTGTTTAAACTGGATCGAAAGACGGGAGAGTTGTCCATAAAGCAACATGTTGAAGGTCATAATCGACACTATGAATTGACTGTTGCTGCTTATGACGGTGCGATAACTCCGTGCTCTTCAGAAGCTCCGCTCCAGGTGAAGGTGAGTTTCCAGGCCTGAAATTGGTTCAGTTGGTTTAATGAAATTTTGCAGGTTATTGACCGTTCCATGCCAGTCTTTGAGAAGCAGTTTTACACTGTAAGCGTCAAGGAGGATGTGGAAATGTATTCGGCCCTGTCCGTGTCCATTGAAGCCGAAAGTCCTCTTGGAAGGAGTCTGATATACACAATTTCTTCTGAAAACCAATCGTTCGAAATCGATTACAACACAGGTAACTTTTATAAGAATTTGATTTGAATCGTTGCTTTAACGATCCCGCTTGATTCCAGGATCAATTTTCGTGGTAAACGAACTGGATTATGAAGAGAAAAGTAGCCACGACGTCTCAATCCGAGCGACCGATAGCCTTTCTGGAGTTTTTGCCGAAGTCGTTCTATCTGTCTCTATTGTAGATGTTAATGACTGCTATCCGGAGATTGAGAGTGATATATATAATATAACCATTCCGGAGAATTCTTCATTTGGAACACAAATTTTAAAAATTAATGCCACCGACAAAGACTCTGGCGCCAATGCGAAACTCTCTTATTATATTGAATCAATCAATGGACAAAACAACGCGGACCTGTTCTATATAGATGTCACAGACGGAAATCTTTATTTAAAGACTCCCTTGGACTACGAACAAATCAAATACCACCACATTGTTGTTAATGTAAAAGACCATGGATCGCCATCACTAGCCTCTAGATCGAATATTTTCATAACAGGTATGAAGACATTCATTTTAGCATACATTTTTATCTGATAATTTTATTGATCTAATTAATACTTTTTTTTCTGTATGTACACTTTTGCAGTCAAAGACTTGAACGATAATCCTCCATGCTTTGTCGAACCATCGTACTTCACCAAACTGTCTGTAGCAGCCGTTCGAGGGCAATTCGTTGCCTTACCCAAGGCATACGACAAAGATATCTCCGATACAGATTTACTCGAGTACAAAATCGTCTACGGAAATGAACTGCAAACGTATAATATTGATAAACTGAGTGGCGTAATATCTCTGCAAAACATGCTAAATTTCACCGATAAAAGTAGCACTGTTTTGAATATTTCGGTTTCGGATGGGGTACATACCGCCTACGCACGTTTGAAAATATCGCTACTACCGGAAAACATGTACAGCCCGCAGTTTGATCAAATGACATATGAGGCGAAAATTCCCGAAAATCTGCTACATGGTCATAACATAATAACGGTGTGTATTAATCAATATAATTTCTGGTTGTCTTGTACAACAATATTCGTATTTTTGCAGGTGAAAGCCTCCGATGCGGACTTCGGTTTGTATTCAAATCTCTATTATGAGATTGTTTCTGAAGAAATGAAAAAGTTCTTCCTTATTGACCAATCAACGGGTGTAATTACCTCAAGAGTTACGTTTGATCGTGAGAAACGAGATGAGTATGTGGTCCTAGTAAAGGTATCTGATGGCGGCGGAAAATTTGGATTTGCATCCGTCAAGGTCATAATTGTTGATATCAATGATAACGCTCCGTATTTCCTATTGAAGGAATACAAAATTGTTATAAGCACAGCGACCGAAGCAAACAAAACTATTTTAACGGTAAGTTGGTTTTCATCTATGTATATTATATAATTTTTTTTGTTTTTAAAGGAAAGGTGTTAGGAAAAGAGTGGGTTAAAAATAAGCTTATTATCGCGTCTGGAAATCCATAGGTTAGCAAGGTATGTTTTGCTAAAACCTCGAAGAACAAGAATTTTAGCCCAGCGGTTGGTATCGGTTCCTGTAACAAATGGGAGAATGTGTCAATTACCGTGGGTATTTCTGTGCTTTCAAGCTATATTTGACTTTATCCACAGTGATTCCCACCTCCCCAGTGCCTTTAAGACTCACTTTTAAGGAAAGACTTAATTTCTAAATATATTTGTATCTAAGCATTGAACCAGTAGGATGTATTTATTTATATCGCTTTTGGATTGCATATCAATATATTTTTTATATTTTAGGTAAAAGCAAAAGACGATGATATAGACGACAATGGATCTGTCAGCTACCAAATCGTTGAAAAGTCTATCGATAAAGCATCTAAAGACTTAATTGAAATTGACGCAAGCGCTGGAAATATTATACTCAAACAAGATGCCGCAACCCTTGGCGTTGGATCTTTTCAATTCTTTCTTCGTGCGTCCGACCACGGAGACCCAAAGTTTCATTCCGAAGTACCAGTTTCAATCGAAATAATTGACACTGATGCAAGCAGCATTCCACTCTTTGAAAAACCTTCAATTCTCCTTAAGATCATCGAATCTACGCCACCTGGGACCGTTCTAACCAAGCTACACACAATTGGAAACTTTACATTTAAATATGCAATAGCAGCCGAACAGGACAACTTCATGATATCGGATAACGGAGAACTAATCCTTCAGCAAACGCTGGACAGGGAGCAAAGAGATTCACACCATCTAATTGTCGTGGCGGAAACAGCTACCGTCCCGGTTCTTTTTGCTTATGCTGATGTCTTGATCGATGTGAGGGACGAGAATGACAATTACCCCAAGTTTGACAATACGTTTTACAGCGCTAGTGTGGCGGAGAACAGTGAAAAGGTGATTTCGTTGGTAAAAGTATCGGCAACAGATGCTGACAGTGGGCCAAATGGCGATATTCGATACTACCTAGAGGGGGACACTGAAAACATCCAAAATATATTTGACATTGACATATACACTGGCTGGATAACCCTGCTGACCTCCTTAGACCGAGAGGTTCAGTCCGAGTATAATTTTAAGGTAATTGCCGCGGATAATGGACACCCAAAACACGACGCAAGAGTACCTGTAACAATCAAGATTGTCGACTACAATGACAATGCACCTGTATTTAAGCTGCCTATTGAAAGACTGTCTGTTTTCGAGAATGCCCTTCCCGGAACTGTTTTGGTCAACCTAATTCTAATTGATCCGGATATAGAGAAGCAGGAGATGGACTTTTTCATCGTATCCGGTGACAAGCAGGCACAGTTTCAGATCGGTAAGAGCGGAGAATTATTTATTGCCAAACCATTAGATCGCGAGCAATTAGTGTTCTACAACTTAACTATAATTGCCACTGATGGAAAATTCACTGCCAAAGCAAACGTAGAGATAGACGTAAAAGACATCAACGACAATACGCCTTACTGCCTGAAACCGCGCTACCATATAGCAGTTAACGAATCAATCGCCATTGGAACTGTCCTAGTTGAAATTAAAGCAGTTGACTTTGATTTGCAAAGCAAACTTCGCTTTTATCTCTCGGGCAAAGGTGCTGACGACTTCACCATTGGAAAGGATAGTGGAATCCTGAAAGTTGCCAACGCACTCGATCGAGAAAGTACGCCTAGGTACAAGTTGGTGGCTCACGTCCAGGACGGAAAAGACTTTTCGCAAGAGTGCTTCTCCGAAATAATCGTTACAGTTAATGACATCAATGATAATATTCCTGTTTTCTCGATGGCTCAGTATAGGGTTAGCGTCCCGGAGGATGCTCAACTAAATACACTAATCACTAAAGTACATGCAATGGATAAGGATTTCGGTGTTAATCGCCAAATCAAATACTTCTTAATGGGCGAAAATCATGACTACTTCCAAATATCCAAATCAACCGGTATTATTAAGCTGGATAAGAACCTTGATCGCGAAACAATCTCACTATTTAACTTAACTGTCAAAGCAGAGGATTGCGGCGTACCGAAATTGCATTCCATTGCCACCGTGGCTGTCAACATATTGGACATCAATGATAATCCACCCGAGTTTAGTATGCGACAGTATTCCTGTACAATTTTCGAAAACGCTACCCATGGCACCGAAGTCTGTACTGTCTACGCCGCCTCAATAGATATTGGGGTGAATGCGGACATTCACTACTATATAATGAGTGGCAATGAGCAAGGCAAGTTCCAAATGGATTCCACGACGGGTGTGTTGTCCCTGAACGCAACGTTGGATTACGAAATGTCGAAATTCTACTTCCTGACCATACAAGCAATCGATGGGGGAACACCACCTCTGAGCAATAATGCATATGTCAATGTTTCCATTCTGGACATTAATGACAACAGTCCCAAGTTTCTGCAGAATCTTTATCGCATAAATGTGAACGAAGATATTCCGGTGGGATCTAAAATCGCTGTAGATGTCAAGGCCACTGATGAAGACTCTAGCACCAATGGTCTGGTGAGTTACAGAATAGAGAAAGGCGATAACATTGGTCAGTTCTCAATCGATACTAAAAACGGAACATTAAGCGTATCACGTCCTCTGGATCGCGAGACAATTGCGCACTACAGCTTAGAAATTCAAGCCTGCGACCAGGGAATCCCTCAACGTTGCAATAGTGTACCAGTGCACGTAAATATTTTGGACACAAACGACAATGCCCCCGTCTTCTCTAGCTCAAACTATAGCATTATGCTTCAGGAAAACAGACCACTGGGCTATATATTCCTTACTTTCCAAATTTCCGACGCAGACGAATCACCCAATACTACTCCATACACATTCGATATTCGGTCTGGGAACGAGGCAAGGCTCTTTCGCCTGGAGCAAGATGGCTCCCTCAGTACGGCCTCTCGGTTCAACCACAACTTGCAGGATGAATTCGTGATTCAAGTTCGCGTGTTTGACAACGGCACACCGCCGCTGTACTCCGATGCTTGGGTCGTAGTGAAAATAATTGAGGAAAGCCAGTATCCACCAATAGCCACACCGTTGGAAGTAACAATAAACTCATTCGAAGACGATTTTTCCGGCGCATTTATCGGAAAAGTCTATGCCACCGACCAAGACAAGTACGACGAACTGAACTTCAGCTTGATATCCGGTCCCGAGGACATGTATCAGAATGCAAAATTGTTCAACATTTCCGCAAAATCCGGGAAAATATATGCCATATCAAACCTTGACATTGGTCTCTACAAACTAAATATCTCCGTCTCTGATGGCAAATACCAAGTCTTCACCACAGTAAAGATCAACGTGGAACTAGTCACAAACGATATGCTAAAAGAATCAGTTGTAATCCGTTTCAGCAGAGTTTCAGCGTCTGAATTCTTGCTCAGTCACAGGAAGACCTTTATGCGCTCCATTCGGAATATCATGCGATGTCGCCAGAAGGACGTCATTTTGCTCACGCTGCAAACGGAAGCCCCCAAGCACTCTGCGACTGCCACGCGACATTCAAGATCAGTTGACTCAAATTTAAATGTGGTGTTTGCAGTCCGGAAGCAGCAGATTATACCCGATTCCGACGAATTCTTCACCAGCGACGAAATCCGACAGACACTGATTGACAAAAAGAATGAGATTGAGAACGAAACCAATTTGGTAGTCGAGGAAATACTTCCATCCAGCTGTCAAAGTAAGCAAAACGCCTGTGTTCATGGGGAATGCAAGCAAATCTTGCGGATTCTAAAGAAGAACGTGACGACCACGTTCACGGATGTTATTAGCTTTGCAGCTCCCTCGTACAGCCAGGTTAACAGGTGCGTCTGCAGGCCTGGATTCGATGGAAGGCATTGCAATGAGACGGTGAATGCCTGCTCCTCGGATCCCTGCTCCCCGCAAAGAATCTGCCTGCCTTCTGGATCCGTTCTAGGTTACCAGTGCGTCTGCCCTAAGGGTTTTTCGGGAACATACTGCGAGAGAAAGTCATCGAAGTGCAACAATGAATCCTGTGATCTCGGTCTTTTCACGGCCGTTTCCTTTGGAGGCAAGAGCTATGCCCACTATAAGATCAACAAAATGAAGGCAAAATTCGCTCTGGAAAACGAATTTTCGTATTCTCTTCAAATAAGAACTGTGCAGCAAACTGGAGCCCTGCTATACGCCAGCGGCAAGGTGGACTACAACATACTGGAGATCATCAATGGCGCTGTACAGTACCGATTCGATCTGGGATCCGGCGAGGGAGTCATAAGCGTTTCGAGCATTTACATCTCTGACGGAGAATGGCATGTGATCAGTCTGGAGCGATCCCTCAACAGTGCCAAGCTAATGGTGGACAACAAGCACGTCTCGCATGGCAGTGCTCCCGGTGTGAACGGAATCTTGAACATTCAGTCAAATGATATCTTCGTGGGCGCCGAGGTTCGACCGCTTCCATCGATAATTGGCTATGAGGATATTCAGCGTGGCTTTATCGGTTGCATGGCCAACATCAAAATAGCCAAGGAGTCATTGCCGTTGTACATTTCCGGAGGCAGTACGATAGCTGCCCTTAAGAGATTCACGAATGTCGAGTTCAAGTGCGATCCGTCGAATGTGCTGGTTGTTCTGGGGATTTGCGGGTCACAGCCGTGTTCCAACAGCGGAATCTGCAAGGAACTCGGGGCTACCGACTTTGAGTGTGCCTGCCAGCCCAGATATTCGGGCAAACAATGCGAGATTGATCTGGATCCGTGCTCCTCGGGGCCGTGCCTATTTGGCGGTCGGTGCGACTATCATGGACCCAACAACTATACCTGCACGTGCCCGATTCACCTGTCCGGTAAGAGGTGCGAGTATGGAAAGTTCTGCACACCGAATCCGTGCAAGAATGGCGGTATCTGCGAGGAGGGCGATGGCATATCACACTGTATGTGCCGAGGCTACACAGGACCTACCTGCGAGATCGATGTGGATGAATGTGAGAACCAGCCGTGCGGAAACGGAGCCACATGTATTAACGAGCCTGGAAGTTTCCGGTGCATTTGTCCATCGTATCTCACAGGAGCGAGCTGCGGAGACCCACTGTATTCGAATTCGATTTCCACAAAGTTGAAGAACTTTTCTATGGAACACATAAGCGGCATTATATCGGGCTTAGCCGTGGTATTAGTAGTCATTAGTTGTGCTCTTTGCTGTGTGGTTATTAGAAGGAGTTCCTCCTCGAAGCGAAGGAATAGGCTTGAAAAGGACAAAAGCAAGCCGTCGTACAAGGAGGCGAATCTGAACTCTCTGGTCGATAAGGACAATTACTGCAAGCCAAACGTTAAGTTGAGCAATTTGGAAGTCAACCAGCGTCCAATTAGCTACACAGCAGCGCCAAATGATAACCACCTCTTCCTAAGTAATAGGAATTTTGTGAACAACTTAGACATACTTCGAAGCTACGGTTCAGCCGGCGATGAGCTCGAAAATGTGCCATTTGAGTATCAAAAGGTGAATCGCAATAAACAGCACGTCAACATAAACTCGTGTCATTCCGCGGTCGACGCAGATAACAGCGCCTACAAACAGGAATGGTGTGAACAGATGCAGCTGAGAACCTTTAGTGAAAATAAACTAAACAATGGTAAGCGCACCGTTTGAAATCAAGAAGACTTTAAACATAACATCTATCAAACTTTCAGAACTCAAGAGGGACTTCGGACCATCTGTTAGCCGCTTCTCGACTGGTAAATTAATCCAAGTTGAAATGCCGAACGTGTGCCACTCTTCCAGTGCGAATTTCGTTGATTATTCAGCTCTCGCCAATGGCCAATATCATTGGGACTGCTCCGACTGGGTTCGCAAAAGCCATAATCCCTTGCCAGATATTACAGAAGTTCCCGGAGCAGAAATCGCTGACTCGTCAAGCTTACATAGCAACGATAGCAATGAGTCCAAGTCGAAGAAAGCGTTTTTCGTTCACAGTAAGTATACAGACTAATTAAGTTCTGAGTAGTGTTATTTTTTAAACTTGTACCTACTAGGGGAAGATGGAGATGTTGATCCGACAAGGGATATAGCTGCACTAAATGAGGATATCGGATCGGAATATCTGGACTCGGAGGCAGAGAGCTGTTTGGAGCCGTTCATGTTGCCGATATCAAATAATCAGCCGCTTTCAAGACTGAGCTCTTTTAATAATATCGAGAATGAAGACTATAAATCAAATACAGGTAAAAAAAATTCTTTTTCAGTAAAATAAAATTTTTTTTTCTTAAATGTTAACTAAAATTTCTACACTATTGTACATGTTGTTACTGTAAAGTAACAGGAAACAATAATTAAAAAATAACCTTCTTTAAAGAAAAAAAAAATTAACTAAAAAGCAATTTATTTTCAAGTCTTAGGATAATACGATTTTTGATTATGATTATCTCAAAAATTTTTTTGTGAATGCATTTATTATTTTTTATTTGCTATTTAAATAAAACTTAACTTTAAAGGTCTTTAAATTTATATAGCCAAAGACCTTTCTGAAAAAAGATGTCTAACTTCCATTTGAATTGCCAAATGCATTCAATATTTTAACAATTCACCAACTTGAGCCTCTTTTAAGATAACAATGTTAGGAGCATACAACAAAAGACTTTTAAGAGTATGCTCAAATCAATCAAATGTGTATGTGCGAACAGATCTAGTTATCAGTTATCTTATTATTTAAAGGTTTTAATTAAACCAATCCAAAACCCATTATAAAATAATTTCTAATTTAAGAATACCAACTTATTATACATATTTCATTGCTTTTTAATTTTGTTCCTAACTAACCAACACAAAAATGCTATCTGTGACTAATATACTTAACAACTTCATTTCATGCAATCAGTGCCTTTACCGTCGAAAGTTAGTCATTCGTGTAAGTTTTATATTTACAATGAATAATATTACTTCCTCGTTCATGTTAAAGTGCTATTCGAATGACCGAAAATTAATTTTTTTATTTTACACATAAGCAGCAAAACGGTTTAATAATTATTCATAAATAATGAGTAGTTTTTCTCAAAATATTGTTAACAAAACTAGAAAATAATTAACATATTCCCATTTTGATCTACTTAACAGGCAAAGTATATTTAAGACATCCTGATTCATATTTACCTACGATGCATTTTCCAAGTGAAACGGATGGGGAGAGCTCAATGACCGAGGGGCCGATTTCAAGGAAGGAAATGAAAACCAGAAGGACGATAAGTGGTAAGTACTATAAGATACTATTAATTGTAAGGATTGAATTTCCAAGTTTTGGTATTGTTTTATATTTTCTTTCAGAAAATTCAGAGGAGGCATACCTATTTCCATGTGCTGTCGGAGAGATTGGCTCAAACAGCAATATTTCGGTTCGACTGTGTGAAATTGAAGATTCTGAGTTGGAGGAGTTTTTACCACAACAACCACAAACCAACAATTAAATGACGTTAAATATATAAGAACTACATTTTACAAAAAATATTTGATTTCGTTATATACTACTTTCCATAGGAAAAACTTTGGTTATATATTTTCAATAAAAAATATGACTACATTTGAATCGTTTCATATGAAAAATATCTGGAAGTCACAGACCAAAACTTAATTCTTTAGCTTTGGTACCTTGTGAAATTATATAGTTTAGGTCCGCGTTTTATTAGCTTTTTATACCTGAAATTGGGATTAACATTTTTGTTGTTGTTTTTTTTGCGACCTTTCGAATTCCTAGAATATTTTGTTAAGCCGGTTCGAGGTAAAGTGAGAGTTTTCACAAAATAAAAGCAGTATTTTTATTTTTGTTTACAAATTATTCAATTAAAAAAATTTTTTTTTTAGCTTTTGACAGTTGTTAATGAAAAAAGTCTTTAAGATAATTGATTAAGAAAACAAAGAAAATTACTATTATTCTTAGCGGTTCATTCGTGATTTCTTCGTTTAATTTTACTTTCTTTTTTCTGGTGAAGGCATATTAAGACTCTCGTATGGCAGAAGTGCAGCTGCCCTCAAATGTTTTCACAAATAAAATAATCATTTATAAATCTTATGAAATAGTAATTATATATAATTGTATTAATTATTTAAAAGAAACCCGAAGTGATATATATTTTCTTAACAATCCGTAAAATTGTACGATTTGAACGGACTTTCAGAACGGTAGGATCAAGACGGATCGAGAACTAAAAACCAAGAACTTTCAGTGAGTTTTAATTATAAAATTACAATCCTCGGTTTACCTAAGTAAACGTCAAAGCACGGCTGCAAATTCTTAATAGCCTTTCTCAACAATTTCTTTTCAGATATAAAAAAAGTGTTTTTAAATAAATGATTGCATTTATTTCTTTTTGCTTGCTTTTGCTAACTTTGCAGCCATAAATTTATTTCTCGCTTTTTGTAGACTGTTGGATTTTCCAAACCATTTGTTAAACTTATCCATGATCTAAAAGAATAATAAAATATGTGAAAGTATAAAAAGTTCGAAACAACTATACTCACCTTCTGTTCTGCAGGAAATATTGGTGGATCATTCTTGGAGAGGAAAAATTCCAAGAACTCGTGGGGATCCAATGCTTCAGTTTTAAGTCGCATCTTTCGCTCGACATTTAATGTTTGCTTTACATTCTCAGTTATGTCGCCATAAGCATACGCCTGCAAGACTCTTGCCAGTGCGGAATATGCGTATTCCTTCATATCATCTGGAGCGTTTTCAGTCATTAGTTCTAGCCAGAGCAGGAAGCTAGTGCCATAGTCGCACTTTGGAATAAGCAAGACTTTTTGGAAGGCTTTTTTAAGGCCTCCGGCGGCCGCCCAGGGCATGTTACTCGTGCCGATGAGTACAATTTTATCTTGTTTCTTTAAAGGCTTCAAGATTTTTTTATTTATAGACGTCGCGAGGAGCTTGGGCTTAATGGCCCGGGCATCAGGTGGAACTCTTTTCCAAAACACGCGATGTGCCTCCTCGACATACATGATGGTAGGCTGAAAAGCCTTAGCCACTTTCAAGATAACATGCAGAAAATATTTTAGATCATCTGCAAATTGGTATGTCTTCTCGGGACTGAGATTCATAAAAACTGCATCTGAATAAAATAATATTGGTAAAGACACATATAGCACATATAAAATATATAAATCTAGTTACTTAATTCCGATGCAATAATTTGGCACAACAATTTCTTTCCGCTATTTAGAGGTCCTATCAATAAAATTGACTTGGGTTTTGGAATATCGAATTCGCCCATTCCCAACATAGACTCTTGAATGACCATTTTAATGTCACCTTTAGCTGGACCCAATGTACTGAAAGTAAAAAGGTTATAAATTAAAAATATACATATCATTTAAAATTGTAAATGTTACAAAATACATACGTCAAGCTGTCTTCGTCTCGTGTATCATCTGCCACAAAGTTAAAGTCCGCAATAAATTCATCAAAATCTTTACGAGGGACATCTTCTATGATTCCTGCGTCTTTTAACTCTTGGAACAGGGAGTCCAGAGTCCTATCGCCCGTCATATCCTTCGGCACCTTCTTTGTCTTCTTTTTTTTCGCTTTGGGATACTTGACCTTTTGGCGTTTGTATTTTTCATTTTTATCTTTAGCTAGAGCTTCTCGAAGCAGTTCATATTCTACCCTAAAATGCAAAATATGAAAGGCGTATTAAGTAAAATAAATGTTGAAACTTATCGTCTTTAAATTGTTTTTACCTCATATACTCGTCGACCAATCCTCTGACTTCCTGGTGTATTTTTGCCAGCTGCTCCTCTGTAACCCAATCTACGATTGGATCGTGATTCTTGTTAAGGTATTCGTCAACATCTCTCCAGTCCTTTGCATATGTTGCCATTGTTTCTTCAATATTTACTAGGGTTGTTAGACAATATTTAGCATAACTATAGCTCAAAATAACAACAAAATTGTATTCGACTTGGTTTTGGATAATCTCTATACCCAGCGGTAGCTAAAATGATTAAACAGTGCTTACTTATAGGCTGGCTTGAAGCGATTTCATAACCGATATCAATAATTCCTTGTTCTCTTAGTTTCAATCTGCGCTTGGCCTCCTTCATTTTCATCATTTTAAGCTTTGCCTTCTTTTTCCGTTTGTCCTGTTTTTCTTTGTCTCGTTGCTTCTTTTTCTCCTCCTTCGTCATCGGCTTTTTTCCAAGGGTTGCCTGAAAATCTATAGGGTTCATTGTTTCGTCGATGACAACTAATACGGTTCCTTTTTTTACTGGAGCGGGATACGGGTGAAAGTTTTCTGTCTTGTCATAGCTGGAAATGGACAAACATCATTTGTTTTCTCAAAAATAATAACGTACAATTCCTTAAACCAGGCTCGAATATGGTCAGATATGTCTTCCATCATCCATGGACAACGGACTTGAAGGAGTCGTGTACGCTCATTATTAATCAAATTAATGAAATCCTCATCCAGCTTCCTTTTAAGCATCTCCTTTTTGTACATTTCCTGAATTTCATTTTCATTATAGTTCGGTCGCTTCAGCTTTCTGACCTTTTTCATTCCGTATAGTTCTTCCTTAAACATCTTCCTTATTTTCACAGTTTTCCTTGTCTTGTATCCCCTCCACAGGCTTTGGATTTTGCAGGCAGCATTATTCCGAAGTGTGTTTAGATCTTCTTCATCTAAAAGACCAGGTTATGAATACTGAGCACATTTAAGCTTACTTTATACGTACACATGTTTATGGTTTTATTTTACAGATATTGAAAAAATTTTTTAAGTGTAGAGATCTGTTTTTTTTTTCTAAATATTAAAGGTATTTTAATTTTAAGCAGTTAAAAACGGCATTCATTAAGAGCACATTTTAAAAAGAAAACAGAACTTTAAGTATACTATAACTATAACAGGTTTTACCATCTATTGCTGCATCTACCGCATCATCCCTTCTTCGTAAGTCTTCACATGACTCGTCGGACTTGATGAAATCTGCTGAAAACATGGTCCTCTTCACAGGAATACTCATCGCTTGATCAGGCTTGAAAGTGAATTTATAATTGATTTTCTTTCTTTGGTAGACCTTGAGAAACTTCTTGTCATACTTAATGTTGGACTTATACACGCGTGCACTACGGGCCCTTTCCTGTGCCTGAATTAGTTTCACAGCTTCACTCACAGGCACCCAATCCTTGGCAGCCCTCTCCTCTTTTTCCTCATCATTCATGTACAATTTGTTGTCAACGAGAATATTTTGAACATCCAAGGGCCTGCGGTATAAGAACTGAGGAGATCTCCATATAACTAGGTCGCGGGGCGTGAATTTTCGAGCGATCAATGCCTTGTCTATATATACATATTCGCTTATCTCCAGATCCTTAAGCTCATCCTTAAGTTTCATTAACTGTTGGGTAGCACTTTCGACCAGAGTGCGTACCACCGCTCGTTTTTGCACTTGGAACGTATTGTGGTAAATAAAGGTTAATTTATTAACCAGTTCAATGTACAAAACGTACAGCTCCGAGAATATTTTAAATGATATTCCCTTATCCTGGGGTGGCTCAATTTTTTTCAGGCGATTCTGTTTCTTGAGGAGCTGGGAAATTTCCTTTCGGGTAGAGACCCAGTACTTATGATTTAAGTCGAAAGACATTATATATTTTCGTTGTATGTGTGTGTGCTATAAAAAAGTCTGGTTAACGTATGAATATAGATTGTATTTATTTGTATCCCCTATACACTGAATGAAAAATATATCGGCTACCTGATTATTCAAGGGTTACTTAGTACCAATATACTTTTTTGATTTTGTATAAATTTATCACTGTCTTTCACTTAAAGTAAGATGATCAGGGAATCCGGAACGGTACAACCACTGCCTCTTTGTGGTCGATCTGAATATGTGAAACACTGATGAACGCCTTTTCAGTAAATAGTTTCATCTGCAATTAAAGGGCACAAAATAATACGTTTATAGTTTTTTAGGTTACCATTGCATCTTGGATGGGTGGTATAAGATGACACTTACTTGAGCTGTGTCCTCCACAGAAAGTGGCTCGGACAAATAGAATTGGGGACTGGGGACATCTTTAAGGAGGCCTAAAATTTAAACAAATGCAAGCTATGGATCAACACTATTGGATTTAAGAGCAAAAAAAGTCTAACCTTTCATGGAGATACTCGGATGCTGAACGTTGTTCCACTGCTGATGCAACCGCTGCGAGTACACTCTTATTCTGTCGTTGTACTCCTGGTGTTCCAAGCTGTGACAATCCATGGCCCCCACGTTTATCATATTTCTGATGAAAAAACAATGTGTATACTTAGTACGTTTGAATGTTTTAGTTGATTGTAAAAATATCTTCATCTTATTTGTACCAAGAAAGAGAACTAACTTCGGGGCGCTGAGGTTTGTATACCGAAATTACAATTTCATAAAAATTTGTCATATCTCAAAGAGGAAGTTATCTGGAGTCTCATTCAGATAGCTTTTAAACTAAGTTTGTGGACAGACCGACATGGATATGGAATATGATTCCTTCGATGCGTGTCAAGATTTTGAGGTGGTCGGATAACACAAATTAAATTAAAGACAAAGCAAGCCTTAAGAGCGTCATTCAAGACGTTTCAATGCTTAGCTGGCTGCCAGAAGTTATTATAGCTCAATGCCCTTAGCTCTATCAAGTTACCAGGAAGTCAAGCAACAGAAGAAGTACGTACATAGCCGTATTCTGCACCAGTCTGGAGAGGGCGTTCTGGTCGTCCTTCTTGGGGAGTGAGTGGGCGTAATCGTTGCTAAGGCCTTCGGAATTGCTCCTTCTGAGTGCAGGGCTGTGGTTCACTGGATCGACCAGAAGGTGTGTCCTCTCATTTGGCTCATTGGGCTGTGAACGAAATGCGCAATACAAACTACTATCTGCTGTCGGTGAATTCTAACCACCTAGCTACCTGAGCCCCAGCGTCCTCGGTGCATTGCCAACAGTTGCAGATCGAGGCGAAATAGTTCCAAACGGAGTGAACGTAATCCATTATAAATGCAATTGTTCTTTATGCAAGTACGGTTTTGATAATAAAAAAATATCGATATATCGATATTATATCGTAAACAGTGCTGCCAGTTTCGCATTTTTCAGGCTAGCTGGAGTTAGAAATAGCTCATTATTTTATTATAAATTACCATTTTCACAATTTGTATTTATTTCTTTTCGAATGTTTCAATAATAAATGGCAAAAAAAAAAAAAAAATAAACGCTTATTTTTCTTTATTTCTTTCAATTCAAAAAAAAAAATGTTGAACAAAAATGCAAGTCGGTGATGCCATACTTAGAGAACCTGAGACGTCCTGAGATGTCCCGAGCTTATCTTGTTATTGTTATTATTTCACAAAATGGACATAATCAATCATATGCTTCAATCAAAATTTAAATTCGAAAGTTAATTTTTTCAATGATCCAAAATCTAAATTTCTTGTCATACATATATTTTAAATTATATTGTTATTTACATTTTAACTATTTTTGTTTATGTTTAAGTAATATTATTTTGGCGTCCTTATCCTTTTATTTGGCATCGGTAATATAATTTTAAGTTTTTTTTTATATATATAAATTATTTAAATTATGTAATTTTAAAATATACAATTCTTCAACGAGTTTCCAAGTATTTTTATATATTTATCTTATTTTTGCACGATATTAGTTTATACTGGCATGCTTATCGATGGCATGCCTCCTGCTAGATAAAAAATCTCATGCTTTCTTGTATTTAGAGGTACTCCTATTAATTTTTTTCATATTGCAGCCTGTGCTATGTCCATACGTAGTGCCCCCTTACACATGTCTGCAAAGTGCATATTCTTGTTTTGCTCTTACAAAAGATTTAAATATATTTGTGCTTATTCTAGGTTTTAGTCCTGATTTTATTGTAGTAGCAAGTTGCTAAATTTGAACAGCTTTGTCTGGAGTATTTTTTTAAATCTTTAAATTGGGTTACACTAGAAATTATAGAACTTATGATTCTGCCCAGAAAACTGAAACTATAGGACTGTTTGCCTGAAATTACTTCTATGATTGCTCTGGATTTTCTAGACTTGCAAAATTTCATTCGATGAGCTTCTTTCATATGTATTTTTAGGAAATACTCCGAGATGAATTGTGCTCTGCATTTAGTATTAAATTAACAGCAGTTCTGCTGGGGGAAAAACTGGGCTACCTGGTCTCCAACTGTGAACTGTGAAATAGCATTCAACTATGTTCTAAGCTATTTTCAAGCACACTTGATGATTTTTCACGTTCATATTTGCATATATTTTATTGAAAATTTTTTGAAAATAGCGGCGAAAACACTTATTTTTAAAGCTTTAAAGCTTTAAATCATATATCTTCGGGACAGGCTGGCATCCCTGACCCGATATTCGTCGCTAACGTTTGATTATTATCGATAGTTCGAACATCGCACGACGTGTTTATCAACATCAGCAGTTATTATAAATTGCAAATAGGGAAAGCAAAAAAGGAAAACAATTGCAAATAACCAAAATCGCCAAACACTACTTAGTAAGAGTATTCCAATTAAATTTAAAATGTAAATTGTGTCCTTTGTATTGCAAACTATTTGGGAACATTCGCCAGTAACCTTTATTGCAATTAACAGTTAAATTTTTAAATTTTGATATTTACTAAAAAATAATTTAGTTTCGGAATAATTTTTGAATAATCTTGGACCTTCCGTATCACGGACTTGCTTTCTTTAACTTTTTCCTTATACGAAGTTTTATAAAGCTTTAATGCCACCAAGCAATCGAAAAAAAGAAACAAAACTTGATAAAACGAAACGTCTTATTTCAAGTATAAACATATTAAATTACTTTTAATATTTTTGAGTTAAAAAGGTAAAGTAAAAGTTAAAGTTTAAAGTTCAAAGTATTATTAAAGTAACCTTATATTTTGTACTGAATCCATGTTTCGCTTCTCAAGGCTTTCCAGGAACGTAACCCCAGTCTTGAGCAAGGGTCAAGTTTACATATTTTTTTTCTGGGAATTGGCATTTGATATTAAATGTAAATTTTAAAAGTACAACATTAGGGATATTTTCAGGAACACTACATACGAAATTATGTCAACTAAGTAAAAGAAAAAACAGCTAAAAAACAAAGAAAGAAGTAAAGTGGACAAGAAATATTTTTATACCTAGCGAATTTAGTATTAATTAAATTAAGTTAAGTTAACTTCGAACAAAATTCGTTGTAATAAAGTTATGAATACCGCCGTGGCTTTATCAGACGAACACAGAGACAAATTATATGTACAATATTGATTCATGAAGATATCACTCTTGCATCCAACGGAAGATGGTTATCCCCATTCTTCCTTCGTGCCAATCAAATGAATTCGGCTGCACATTTTTAATTGTGTCGCGTGCGTCAAAGGACGAAGGAGCTGAATACATCACCCCACGCATGGCACGCCCTTAAATCAACGATGCGGTTAACCATGATGGCGAAAGCAGCGAGGCGGAAACGCAAATTCATTGCCGAGGTTGCAAGACATGGGAAGCATCTGTTCCAGTGATGCCAGTATTCTCCCTTCTCCGAACAAATCTTTTCATTTTCAACGACTTTGAGGTCAAATTGTATAATTTAATTACATTTATAATAAAAAATATATAGAATTTTTAAGACATATATAAGTATATAACTAATTAACTAAATTGAAATAATTAGTTTCCATTTAAGAATCCATTAGTCCATTAGTCTATTAAGAAATTTGATTTGGAAACAGAATAAGTTTTGTAGTTTGTTAGCAATATACCCAAAATTGTACACGATTTTTGATTGTCAAATAGGCTTCTTGCCATCACTGATTTGTGCTTCCGGTGATTCCCCTCACCGTCCTTATGCTTCATCTCCGAATCCATCTCTCTCACTGGCATCACATTCATCCAGTCGAGCTGAGGCAGACGCACTCTCACACTCGCTTGAAACTTGTAACTTCATTTCGCCGGCTACACTCTTAGCTTTTGTTTCCGTTCCCTGACAGCGGAAGCCGGGCCAGAAATTTCATAACTGCCACAAGGAGCAGCTTCACTCCAAATTCAATTATCCTTGCCATGCCCACGGCCCCAGAGGATATCGATGAGTACATATAAAGACATATGCTTGTGGTTGGTTATCTGGAAATCGCCGATTTCTATCCTATCCTAAAAGAGGACTCGTTTTAAGTAAAACGTGATTCATGCTTTTAAAGATAAATATCTACCCCTTAAATAGATTGGATGTAATTTTTCCTAGAATATTCTTAAGTCTTATTTTAACAGCAGGCAAAGTAGCAAATATCAAAATCACCCATTTAGCAACTTTAAAGTCACACCTAAGCGTCTGCTTACTTTGTGTCATGCACTTATTTAATTTTATGGCATTTTGCTGTTCAATTTGTGCTAGCCCAATTGGTCTGAATCGGCTTCCTGCGCTGAGATCTGTTCGGAAAAACCTCAACCACATTAACAATTTAATGAACCCCCACGAAGCAGTTTGCCACTTGATTGCCTGCGGCCCGGCTCTAGTCCTGCCTGATTGGATTCAGCTGGTGTTTTATCTGGGCCTAAACACGACTTGCAGCGCTAACGGCCGCACATTAGGCCACGCCCTCGGTCCAGGATCCTCCGCCTCATTGTTGCATCGACAAAGAAAACCCAATTTACATAGAATAGCTGGGGATTATCGGAGCAAGTCCCTTCAGGCCGCAGCCCAGCCGCAAGAGTGCGCCAGCAGCGTTTTTAATATGCAAAGCGGACACCATCCGGATGCAACATCACCCACGTCCATTGCCCCCTTCCACTTCTCCGGATAAACAGTGTGGTGCAAACTTACAGCAGAAAAAACAACATTTTTGTGCACAACACTTCGCCTTTTCACTCGGTGGTCCTGCTGCTACAATATATATTTTCTGAGTTCAAAATGAAAATTTTCGTTCCCATCGAACGAGAATAACAAAATTATTAAAAATCATAAATGGCAACGGAAAAAAAATATTTTCTTTTCGCTTATTAGTAAGTTTCCGCATTATAACAATGCTTAATCGTTAATCCTATTAGTTAACAGACTTGATAAATTGGCTCATGAGTAATTATTTTAAAGAAGTTTTCTTTAAATCTAAATATTTTTCCTTTATCTTAATGTGATATTTCATAATTAACTTTTAATATATTAAAAATAAAATCAGTGTCATAAAATCACTACAAATTATTAATAATATATGTTTCCAATAGATACACTTTTTAATTCGAAAAAGTTACGAATAAATACTTCTCCGTGTACACTGCGTCTTGCATCTCCAGTAACTTGATTGTTTGTGTTGACTTGGTTAGCTCTTGGCCCTCAGGCGAGTCTTTCCTACACCAGGCTATTACCTTCGAGCGAGGCGATTAAGTTTAAGCAGCTTTTGCCGCTATATTTAACGTAATGATCAAATGGAAATGGGTCAGAAAAAAATGGAGTTCTTTTTTACTTGGTTTCTAGCAGAAACAGTTTATAAAGAAATAAGTTATACAATTATGTAGAATAGTAAATATCAATAAAATGTAAGCAGGAAAAAATATATCTTCGTTGGTTTGATTCCGTGTAATCAGGGGTTCAGTTCTGAAAGTACACATTATTCTAGGGAATCCATAAAAAATATATAAATGGAATCAGTAATATACTGGAAATAATTGTTACAAACTTTATTTCAGGTTTCAGTTAAATCGAAATGAAATCGATTCTTCCTAACTCGTATATGTGGAATACCCGTGTATTTTTTCCCATTTTCCCGTTTAAGCTGTCATAAATCCCAGAAAAATCCATAAACTAGCTGTTCCACCGGGCTTAAACTGCCGGTGAACTCCATTGCCAGCGACATCTGCAAATGCGACAAATGCATTTGGATTGCAATTCAATTTCCTTTTTCGGTCCTCCCGCGTCCTTGGTAGTGCCTTCAAATGCTATTATTGTTGCATTGCTGGCCTTAATTTAGCAAAAACGTTCCGCCGAGCCATTTACCCTATTTCTGCGCGACATTTCACTTTGGCATGGCTTAATTTCCAATGACACCGGGATATGGGCGGAGGATTAGGTAGGTCCTGCAATTGTCTCGATTCCACCGCCGTTCCACCTGTCGGACCATTAGCAAATATGTTCAGTTTATTTATACAGAGCTTGCAGGTAAATTTCAGCATAGGATTACGGATTGAACAGTCAATGAAAAGATAAATTAATTCAAATGGGATAGAAAGCAAATAAGGGCTGCAGAAAGGCTTCTAAAAATAGTTTTAGATATTGAGAGGTTGGCTCAACATAGGTGAGAAGATAAATAAATAAGATTAAATATTTTTAAGTTTAAAAAGATATTTATAAAATAAGTTAATCTTTAGCTTGCCTGTGTGTGTCTGCAGTAAAAATAACACTTTATGTAATGAAAAGGAAGGGGAAGTTCTATATATACAAACTTTTTCAACTACTGCTGAAGGATTCAGCGAACAAAAAGGAAAACCACGTGTCAGGTCTTAGTCAAATTGCGAAGTGTTTGTTTTTTTGGGGCAGGTGAAAAGTAATTGAACTTGTTGCCAAACTTTGGCCATCAAACAAGCCGACAGCTGTTGACGGTTGGTCCGTCTTGCGCCTGCCGCCGCTCTTCACTCCGCTCCCCGCCCTCGTCGTCGTCACACGCTTCGTTTGCGCTTTGATGTATGCTATGATTTGTTTTATTGCCCCCGAACAATCTCCCCTGATCCGGACTATAGTTGGGAAATTTTTGAGGAAACTTTTTCGGAGCGAGTTTTGTTAGCTCCCGCCCCCTTGCATTATCTTAGCCCGGCGGTTAGTCTGGTCTGTTTGTTCAGTTCGCCGCAAATTATTTGAATCCTCCTGGCCCCGGACCACTTGAGTTCCCCTCGATTAATCTTTGGGCCATCCGAGTTTGGGACTTGTCCTTGCTGTTGGTCGGGCAGGGTTGTGTTTGCCCACAGTTGGAAAATAGATATTCTGTCACTCTACAGGCTTTTATAGTTTGGTTTGATAATGTGTCCGGACTGTCTCCCTCTGCCTGTGTTTGCATTACTTTTCGCTTTGAATTTTGCGCCCGTGGTGGAGTTCGGGTCCTGGCGATGGTTATTCCTCAATGGGTGTGTAAATATTTAATGGATACGATTTGCAATAAAATGTGGATCTGAGAAGCTGGGATTTAATTAAAATGTTATTGTTTTTGGAGCGTGTGTAGAAAAAATTTATCTCTAATTCACTTACACTAAATATGAAATATTAAATAATACACACAAGTGAGACAGCAGCTCATTTTAAGTAATTTGTAGTTGGTATTTCAACTAATACGTAATCATCGCCTGGGCATAATGTCGGTGTGATAGTTTTCCAATGAGTTAGTTTGCTCCTCCAACCGACTGGCTCCTCTGTCCTTTCGCTTGGCTTTCGCATCACGTCTTCCCGACCAGGTGATTAGTCCAATCAGCGCCTGGGGCATGCTGACTCGGTGCGGGTTTAGTTTCCACAACACGCCCCTGTTTGAAGCTTTTTGATATTGTGCTGTTTGTACAGGCTTCATGCATATTTGAAGCTTATGAGTAGGGGCAATGGGCCTCGCATTGTAATCGAATGCCGCCCCCGAAAATCAAAGGAAGCCCCGCATCCTGGCCGGGAACGGGGGCAGGGCGTTGGTAGGCAACCGTGTAAATGCAATTTCCGTTCGGTGCAACCGGAATTTCGTGCGGAGCAGGTGGCACCACCTGGCCTGACTACCTCCTGACTGATGGGCTGACTGACTGCCTGTCAGTCCCAAAGTCCATAAAGGGAGCAGTAGTCCCGCTGATGTTGTTGATGTTGCACTTACTGGCCCAGCAGGACTCAATTCCACACAGCGAACAACGTATTTCTTGGTTTGTATTTTATTTTTGAGTTTAGAAATGTGAGTACCTCAGCCACTCAAGTAACATTAATTTATTAAAAATTAAAATAACTGAAAAAACCATTTATTTATTACCAATTCTTATTTATTAATTTATTTATTACATATTTATGATCTTCTGTATTTCGTTTAATAAATGCCCCACATGGCTTAATAAAACTTGTAAGTGATTTCAGCGATGTCTGCTACTCGTTTTTATGCGGAACTCTTTGATGGCGCCCTTAGCTTCTGGCAAGTGCAGCGTTATTGCAGCACTCAGCCACGCCTCCTCCAACCAACCGCCCACCGCCCCTCTCAAGTCACCCCACAATTCGCCCCGCCAGGGGCCATTTCGCTTTATTGCTTTCTGTATATTGATGCTTCATATGGCTGCGTGCCCTTGCGATCTCATTTTATGCGAATTTATTTTTATGGACCGTTGGCTCCTGATTCTTTTTGTTCTGCGCTGAATATGTTTTATAATAATTTTATGAGCGCTTATGTGACGCCATCGTTTTGTTTGTTTTAACAAGAGGTTGAATTTTCTTTTGAATGCAGTTCAATTGACTCAAAATGTCTGAGATTGCACGTCTTAAAGTTAACAATGCTATAGAACTTAAACTAGGTACAAATGCTTCACTTTTTTTTAAACTAATAATAATAAATTGTCAGTAAATGACTTAGGTTTATAACTTTAACTTAAATGTTTTTCCCAAATGTAATGCCTTAATTAAGTGAGATACACTTTGTGTAGGGAATATATTTATTCATCAAGGCTAAACAAGGTAGACCCGCATATATTAAATTTATTTTACCTTTCACATTCATGTTTATATTTATCCGTTGTTGTGACATTTCCTTGGCAGTAAAGTTGTGGTCTTGCTTTCAATTTGGGGGCTTAGTTCACCTTGAGAACGGCTTGCACAATGGCTGCATTTGTTAAAGGATTAAGTCCTTTGTGCCGCAAGGCAAACTCTAACCCAAACATATTTGTACATATGCGGTAATATATGTATGTCTTCACCATTTTGCTTTTCTCAAATGATTCCTAGAATTCCCTGGTTTGGCTCACATGGCAATAAGCAATTATAAAAATATGAAAGGCTCCAGCCACTTGTACAGAAGTAATTTGTCTTGCAATTAACTGCCAGGGGAAGGAAGCATTTTGGGGTGGCAAAGTCGGCGTCCTATTCAACTCCGAATTAGAGAGGGAAAAGTGAGACCAAAGAAGAGATGGTCCTACAAGTGCAGTAGAGATGGGCCACGCACGGCATTTCTTTTATTTAAAAAAGTAGAAAATAAAAATATATAAATTTGTTGTTTTATTGAAAGCCTAACTTTACCTTTAATTTAATTATAATTTTTTAAATGTTATATAACCGCTCATATGTTGAAATTCGAGCAACCGATGTCTGATCTGGCGCTTAGTTAATTCGATTTACGCAAATAATAATTTTAATAGGTTTTAGAAGGATGAGTACTAACCTTTTAGAAACTATCACTTTAAATTACTAAAACTAAACTTATGTTTTTGTATTAACTGGCTCTCATATCCATCCAACAAGACATGTAACACTCTTAGCTCGATAAGTGATCTTTCGATAGTTGTTGGAAATTAAATTGCGAAGTGATTTGGGAGAACTCTTCGCATTAATCTTTTATGCACTAAAAGGTGGTGTTGCCGATGACTGACTCGGAAAATGTTTGAACTTATATTAATGACTTGGCAGTGCATCTCTGAGGAAAGAACACACCTTTTATGGCGCGCCTTGCGGGTGCTTGAGTTGGCAATGTCGTCGCGACATCGCTTGACACTCGCACCCGGACGATAACCGGAGGGTGGAGCCGTAAGGATGCGAGGGCAGGACACGTGGACTGAAAGCAAACAGAACAATGCACAACGGCAGCAGCAACAATAAAACCCCGCCAAGAAACAGCGGCAGTTTCAAATAAATACACTGAAGTAAAAAGTGCTTCAGTAGAAATTTTTGGAAAAGAAATTTCTGGTTTAGTAAATTTATATGTCTTATCGGCAGACCTTTTCTGTGTCCTGTTGTGGCTAGTTTTTATCTTATATTAACTTCTTTGAAGATTGGAAAATCGGGAGAGAATATTAACCTTTCAAAAAAGTAAGTCTCTTAAAGCCCAATTTGAGACCTAGGTTATTCTTATTTTCACTGCACAATCAAAACATACACATTGAATGAGAAGTTAAAGAAAGCACTTACAATAAACAGTGCGGAGGGACTTGTGCAAGAAGTCATCTTCCCTCGGTCATGTCCCCTCACTTCTCGCAACACTCCCTGTTGTCCTGACAATGGCAAATACTCGCATATCGGAAGTTAAAGAGGAGTCCATCTGAACCGGAGAGGAAGGGGTCTCCGGCTAATGCTTCCGTTTCCTGGACGCCAACGGCGGCAAACCGAAGTGGAGCAGCAATCGTCTGGTGTCCTTTTATTGCCCGCTTCCTGCAGTTTGCCAGTCGCATCCGATTGTTCGGTTCAATTGCAATCATATTACAAGCCACATTTAATTTAATTTCTTGCGGAAATATAGAAGAAATCAGAATCAAACGAAACATGCCCAGTGTCCGAGTGTCTTGACCATTTATAGCTGAGGGAATGCCGAGGCATTTGGCCAGCTTTTTGGCTCCATTTTGGTTCTTTAATGGGGCGGAAACCAATATCTCGAGGGCAATGTATGAAAATACATTACAGCTAAGGTTTTGAGTCACTCATTAACGGAGTAATTCTCCATATTTTGAGTGACTCCAGCGGGCGCATGCGTTAATTTCGACTCCTTTCGTGGGGCCCAACATCCTCGCCAACTTTCGAGATTTTCTTTATCAGCAAACCTGTTGCATGCTCTTGTGCCATCAAAATTAACACAGAGAGAGCGAGAGATATGTGATTGTGGCATATTAAATAATGCAGACAATTTAAAGCAATTATCTTTGACTGCTTTAAATTTAACATGGTTTTTCCTTTAGATGTAAGGATAACATTTTCTCTAATTGTCTGTCTTTGCTCCGACTGAACTGTTGCAAAGGATTTTGTTTGGTCAGCTCTCTGGCCAAAGGCCATAAGGTGGCTCAAGTCGGATTTTTATCCTGGCCGCCCACTCTGATTTATTTTCCTTTCTTCTCGGCTTTTCCAGAGAAATCGCTCTGCTCAAGTGGCAGGCTGCCCGCGGCCGTGCAACTTGTTGCTTTGATCAGCTCTCGGCTTAAAGTGGAAATTTCCACGTCTCCAGTTTACTCTGCACTTTCCTTTCAGGGAAATCTTTCAGTGACCACGGCCTTTGTGGCTATAACTGCTCTGCTTCAATAATTCATGGCTGCAGCTGGCAAACGAAAATATTTTATCAAGGACATTAAATAGCAGTCAGTAAATGATCAACTCTAAAGTCGTTGTAAGTGTGAGTGATTCTGTTATCTTTAAATGATACGATTTGTAACCAGAAAAAAATATAGGAATATATAAATATAATCTTTATACGAAATGAAATTTAACAAATTTTGGGAAGAAAAACATGTTTCAGACAACAGTTGTCGTATGTTCTATGTTGCGCAACATGTTCCTAGCAATCGTCAAAATTCGTCTCTATTTGTCCCCATTTTCCTCTGCCTTCCGCTATGTTTAATTTAAGTTTTTTATAAATTATAAAATGTCCGTGTTTCTTTTAATTCCGCAATGCTTTGGGTACCGGGTATCTCGCGTTCGAACACACTCGATAGTAGCTTTCCTACTTGCTTCATCCCTACTAGTGGTCAAAAGATTTCCTTGTATTTTGAATTATTCTGCTACCTACTATATATACATAAATATTTATCGGAAACGCACAATATCAAGCAGGACATTTTAAACGGAATTTAACAAGTATAAAAAAACAACAGAAATCAGTTTTACATCCGTAAATTATGAATTGGTTTTATTCAATAAATACACAACCAAATTGTATCCAGTTATTATGGCTCTAGCCATTGCCTTGGAAAGTATTTTTATTTAAATTTGTTGACCTTAATTGTTTTTATGGATCTGCACGCGCACGAGCTTAAAATAACCAATGACAAACACAATGCTCTCTCTGCTGCGCTATTATTTTCCCATACATAATAATTGTTGCCGTTGACCGCTTGTTGTAATGAAGTGGAAAACAGTCGGGAAAGTTCTGGCGGGCAAGTGCACAACGCGAACAAAGCGAGCCGTTTAATTTGCATTGCATTACCATGTGGAGGACCCTCAGGCTTGGCTCTGGGAAGGTCCTTGCCATCGATAGGTTCAATTATGTTTGCGGGCTGCCGGCACGTGATCCCTGGCGGCAATTATCGCAGGCTTTGCCTGATTAAAATGGAATTGTTGCGGATGAGCCCGTCGTCCTGGCGCTGATTCCAGGCCCACCTCGACCTCAGCCTCCATTATATCCATATAAGTTTTCTCCTCTATCGGAGCCTGGAGCAGGGTGGCATCCTATGTCATGCTCATAGTTGCATAATAATGGCAAAAAGATAATTAATTTCCCACTGTCCCAGACATGATTAATTCTTGATTATTTCATTCCGCAAAAAGTGGCTGGAGCCGAGGTCTTTTTATGGCCGTGGGTAATTATACGAACAGAACATATAAAAATAAACAGGAACTTTTGTTGCGGGGGAAATGGGAGTAGGTAAGACCACTGACCATTTCGATTTAAATAAATTGTATTTTTGTTAACATAAATGAGTATAGGGAAGTCAAGTAAAGCGTATTACTTAACATCTCCTTTAGTTATTTTCTGTTTTCTAAAAAATAAGTTAACACGAAAATTTAATTGAATTCATGTTCCGAAATCTTTAAAGGGCATTAAATTTTCGAGATGACTTTTGATAGCAACTTGGCAGCTTAATTAAGCCAACTTGGCAGCCGTGGTGCATGGCGACCCTGCACTCTTGGCGTTTCCTCTTTCTTTTCACTTCTCCGCATTGGTGGGTCCTTTTTCTGCTCAACTTTTGTCGGACGCCTGTCAAAGTCAGGGGGAATTGAAACAAGGACCCAGATGGCCGTCAGGAACAAGGTAAAATGGGTTCGGAGTGGAAGTTCCTTCGGTTTCTTTTTTCGCCACTAGAACCGCCTCCGGGACTCGACATTATTGCTAATCAGTGCTGGCAACTGTGTACAACTTGTTGAAAAGAAATTAGCTTGATCAATTGAGTAAATAATATTAATTCATTATTGACCAGATGGCTGAAGTTGTCTTTAGTCATCGGGAGAGTCTTTAAAAAATCGTAAAATAGGAAAGAAGTAGGGTCGTTCATGGTTATTTCCTGGGTGAAAATACAGCTATTGTCCAGAAACTAGCCACGCTTCCAGCACTCTTCCTTTGTCCTCTGTTGTTGCTGTTGCTGTTGTTTGTCACGTGCGACTGGCCCGCACACACGCCAGCAGCCACATGTGTGTATACCCGCGCACACACCTCAGATAATGGTGCTGTCAGAAGCGCATTGAACAACATCAATCATACGCACTGTTGTACGCCACGGTACGCTCGGCACATCGACTCCCCCATCTTGCGAGTGACGTGCCTTGAGGCGGGCCTTTCACTCCAATCTCTTTGCTGTGGGCACCTTTGACGTCTCCCGGGGGATGGGGTGGATCTGGATGTGGATCAGGATCCGGATCCCGGGCTGGGCTTGCTTTCGGGTGGGCGTAGAGTCCATTTGCCTGTTGCCACTTTGTTTTTTTATACTTTGATTAATGGCATCTGAAGTGACCTTGATTTCGGAGATGCCACGCCCAGCACACTCTCCGTATAGCAGTGCCATTAATTACATATTCTCTGGATGAACATATGACAAAGTTATGCGAGTTCCTTCTGCTCCAAGGAACTCGCTGTTTATGTGGAGTTCATTTTGCGAAGTCATTCAGGAGATGTATCTGTACGGGAAATTTCAGGTAAAAGCTGCGTAAATCTCAACAGGTAATTGCTGTAAATGAATTGTATCTTCTAAATTCATTATTGAAAAATCAGGCTGATGTTTTATATTAAATACCTAGAAATAACATAATTTTATGAATAAAAATAGAAGCTCTATAATTTTGTAAAAACAGTAACTTCTTGAGGCAAACATGGCATACACTAAGCATTACTCAACGCTGTAATTAATGTATTACTTGAGCCTGAATAATTGATGCCTTCGCCGCGCTCGCCTAGTATCTCTCTGAGACACCTCGACCGTGTTTATTCAGCAGGTATTGCTCACTTTCATCACAATTCATCAAGCTAATAAGTCCCAGTAAGCTGATAGCCATCAGCAGTTGTGTGGGCTAGGCCCTTGGCGCTGTGCTGGGCAAATTGCGTCGACGTTTCTAATAATAACTGTGCGCACTTTGTAATTGCTTGCTGAAACGACAGACGGCTGAGGACGATGCCCACAAAGCAAATAGCCACATTATCGCAATTCGGACACGTCAACACGGTCAGTGGGATGTGACAAAGGCCACGAGCAAACAAATTATGTTGGTAATTATCAACAACAGCACGAACAACGTTGAGGAGCAAGTGAGAAAGGGGTCCACAGGGACGGCCCCCCTTAGTGTTATCTTGAATCTTTGTTGATTTGATTTTTTTATTTTAAGATGAGAGATTGTTTAAAGCATGTTTGCAAAAATTTAGAGTGGGACAGAAGAATAGGTTATACTTTAGAATGTTAACTTTGTTATTAAAATTTAGTAAATGAATCAACAACTAGAAAATTAACTTTAGTCTAAACCCATTTCTATTTATTTAAAAATGCGGAGTTAATAAAAAATTGTCTTACTTTTCAATACTCCCCTGGATGTTTGCTCTAATTTCTTTGGCAAGTCATTCTTTTTCGGGAATTAAATAGCCACTTTACCACTTTAGCCACATTCTTATAGATTTTTTTTGTATTTTCTTCACCCTTCACATAAAATATTTTTCTACTGGTTTCTTTATGAGATTCCAATCGAACTCTTAGCTGGCCGACCAGTATAATTAGAAATCCATGGCATTCTCAGGCATCGAGAAACAGAACGCTCTGATTTATGGGCTCATGTTGAAGGCGAGGAACGCGTGTTTAATATCCCGTCATTTGATTACTCAATACGAGCCGAGCAGCCGTAGGGAGAGCAGTCAAGTGGGGAGCATGGCTCACCACTTCCGGCTGTCTTGTTAGGCCGCCTCGCTCCGCTTCGCATCCCGCCTACTAATTGAGTAATTTATGCGTGTTTGTCGTTACGCTTCCGCCACCAGAGCCAAGAGCAGACCCTTGGCATCGCTGTCTTAGGCCCCGAATCCCCGGTCCCCAGCAAAAGCCATTTAAGCCCGCCGGCGCGTTATCTATGCCGAATGCCGACGACATTTTCGCCAGTCAGCTGGATCTTGTGTACACTGAAATTTAAATATTTTTGAAACAGAGGAGTTTTGTGCATTATATTACAAAATTTGAAGTATTTTGTACAAATTTTCATTTTAACAAAACTCCTTACCTCCTGCAATTTACCATATCGTGAGATCTCGATTTACGTTTAAGACGACTTGAGTTCGAAGAGTCTTGAAATTGTCCATTATTTTCAAAGTGAAATGCAAGGCTTTAAATATTTGAGCCCGAAGAGTTACCCTTTCAGGGCACAATTAAATTTTTTCGAGTGTGAGCCGTGTGTTTGCTCGGTTTCAGCCACTTTCTCCAAGGATGGCATGGCGTTTGTGTGTCGCAGCAAATTCATAAAACGTGACAAGAAATGCAAAATGATTCCACGGCGCCTACCTTGATTGAAAAAGGCAAAAGCGACGGGCTCGAGTGGTAGAGGTAAAGTTAGAGGCCTGCTAAATTAATTTGACATTTCTTGTGGCGGGTATCCGGTGGCGTTATCCCCTCTGGCGCAGATTCCCGGTCGTGATTTATGTGAAAAGAGTTCAGCCCGAAAAGGCCGTTGTGATTCCCCGAAAGGACTCTTTCACACTCCTCGATCCAGCCAGTTGGAGATTTCCTGTTTGGTCGCTTGACTTAAATTTAAAATATAATTTAAATGTGTACATTTAAGGCCGAGTGCCGCTGGCTAATTAATTAGTTGGCGGAGTAAACAAAGCTGTTAAAAAAGCCCCTGACAAATTTATTATTTACTGTTTTCAACTCACAGTTTAATGCACATTAATAACTGCCCGCCTGATAGTCTGCCTATTACATTAATTAAATGTATCCTTTTTCAGATGCTTTTTATCTTTTCCTGCGACCTTTTTTATAGAGGCTTATAATTTATGGCGTTTGTTCGGTGGGAGTGGTGCTTATATGATTGTGTAAACGCGTACGGTTGAAGGAACTTTATTGTTATGAAAGCAAGAGGACTGTAAATGTGGATTAAATTGAAATATTAAAGACCAAAAGAGATGAGAGCATTGAATGGAACAGAAACTACTCCCGAAATTTTAAATAACTTAAATAATAAAAAAACACTTTTTAAAAGTACAAACAGAAACAATTTACTCTCATTTCTATATATTGTTTTTATTTCGTTAAGCTACACAAAGGGCAAGTCGGAGCTCAAAAGCAAGGGCTACAGGTAGTTAAGCTTGAGGAATGCTGGTATTCTAGTATCTGGTTATCCTCTCAAGTGGCAAGAGCAAAAACCGGGATGACAGATCCTGCTGTGTTTGCTTTATGGTCCTGAACTGAGACATCGAGCTGTTTTTAAATGCGAATTTCATTGTCCGATTGGTGTCCTTTTTGTGCTTGTTCTGGGCTCTAATGCGATGCCATAAAACTCAAATTCCATGGCAAGTCCTGGGACAAGTGGAGTCAGGGGGAAACTTCTCTCAATAAATTGTCCATGTATTTGTGATGCTCTATGCAAAACTTTCAGCATCCTGTCGGTAATGTCCTGTCCAGGATTTGGCTTATTATTCTGCTGCATCAGCTTTTGGTTTTTTCTCCTTTGTTTAGCTCTTTTTTCGGTGCTCCTTCTTGCCTTAGTTTGTTTCTCTGAAAATGCTTTAGAAAGTCAGTTATGCATTTTTATTGCGCTTTCAACTGCAAACGTGAAAAGTTGCTGGCGATGATGAGACTGAAATTATAATGAGGAGTTTTTTTTCAAAAACTCATAAAGTAACATCAAATTAGGTCAGCAAAAAAAATGTATTTAATTACGAAAGCAATTAATTTTGTGTTTCTTCTGACAAATTCCTAATGGAGTCCTTATGAAACTTTGGTTTTATTGGCAACCAAGATAGCCATTTATTTTATGTTGAACTCTTTTTGTTAGCGGCAACGAAACGCCTAAGGTAAAGCATTTTTAATACGCGGCATTTGCTTTGACCACAGTCGACAACAAAGTTGTTGGTCGGAAAGAGCCTCCGGCCAGGACAAATGGCCAACACAAAAGGGTAAGGGATAAAATGGATTTCATTTTTTGTGTGTTATTTTCGCCCACTCTATTGTTGTGATATTCATTAGGAAGTAACTCTTTTGTCTTCCTGGGCTCCTCGCTGACAAATTGCGTTTGTCAGGTGAAGGTCTCGTCTTTTCCGTGCTTCTCGGGATGCCATCGAACCTTTGGTGGAATTCGGCAAATGAGTTTGTCCTGTGAAAGTTTTCGCAAGGTGACAGAGTGCGTAGGTTGCCATTAGACAGATGTGTGGGTTGATGAATAATTGTCCTATTAAATCACGTTACAAAAATATTTACAATAATATTTTCGAAAACGTTAAGCAACCTCTTAATATAATAATGTCCTAACAACAGAATCGTGGAAAGTAATACTCGAGAACACAAATCTAAAGCACAGCCAAAAACTATTTCGCTCAAATATTCTTTTTGTTTTTCCGTTCCCATGTAAACCGATTCCGCGGATTCGGATTTTCAAACCCATTTCGTTGGCATTGCATTTCTGTTGTGTAACGAAAGGGACTGCTACCTTTTTGCCACTGAAAAGCAATTTGCAGTGCCAGCATCAAATTGCAATCAATCATTCGAAATGCAAAGCACACACACCCAGCCACGCACAAATATAACACACACACAGGTGCTTAATCAACAGTGAGTGTTAGTGTGTGGGGGCAAAAATTATTTGGTCATTTCCTCCAGAGGTGGAAAATAAGGGGAAATGTGTTTTCAGAGTGACTGGCCGACAGGTGGAGGCTTCGGTGATGGCTGTATAATGCACAAAACGAGAGTTCGCAGTGAATACGTTGAAAAAGGTATAGTCGATGGTGAAGCTTTCAAAATAAATACATTTTCTAAAATGTAGAATTTTATTTATATTTAAGGGTATCCACAATAAAATTTGAACTTACATTTTTGCGAAAAATTAAATCAAATAGTAGTTAGAATTCAATTATGTAAATTCACAATCACAATAATTTTAAATCTTACCTACAAGGGAACATATATGTTTAGTTTAATTTTTGCATGATTACCCATTTAAAACAAACAAACACTTCATTACCTTTAACGGGAAGTAACCCTGGGTAGCATATATACACCTTGAGTAGCCCACGCCATGTTGCTTTTGAAGGACATTGAGAAATCTTAGCTCGGTGCCATAAATAATAAATAATTGAAAACACCTTGGCATTGGCAGGACGGAAATGAAATTCGATTTGCGGACGATGTTTCAGGTCTTTTTTTGCGGGGAAACAGGGACAGACCCTGAACTTTGTCCGCGTTGAACAAAGCCATTTTCAATTTAAGTTCTTTTGGCTGGCAAATATTTCATTTCATACTTACAAAACATTCTGAGCTTGTTAAAATGTTATCAGCACTTTGACGGCCACGCCAAGGCAGGATCCACCTCCAGACTCCTGCCAAAAAATAGCACTTAGAGGGCAAATATTTGTTTGCAATTTAAATACGCCTTAGGCGACTTGTCAAGAGCCGATCCAGATCCCAAGGACGGGCCCTAGACTCATTTGCATAGCTTACAAACTCATGAGCACACGCCCCATTTCAATGCTAAGCCATAAATCCACAACACATGCCAGGAGCCGAGAGTCCTGGGTCGTGAATTGAAAAACCAAATAGCACCGCCCAGGCCCACTCCAGATATAAATATGAAGCACAAAGTGTTTTTATTTTCTTGGGAGTGATGTAGATAGTTCTTAAAGCTCTGGAGTACTTATGCAAAGGAAAATTCAAAAAATAAGGTATAGGTATTTAAGTAGTTACCGAATTTGTTCTTATTAAGCCAAATAATATCACTACATTGCAGGGAGCAAAGTGTACTTGTTAGTATCAACTATCAGGCAAGTTATCCCCTTACTCGAACTATTCCCTGCTTCAGAAGCAACTGGTTGTGCACTGAAGCTACCTGACGTGGCCCCAGGCAATCAAATTGAAATTTATCTGTTGACCTTATTTGGCTTCTTATTTATGCTGCAGGATAAGAGACAGAGAACAGGACGTGTGTACAAGAGCAAGCATACGAGTATTAAATGCGACCCGACAGCTTTACACGACTCCAAGGGACCAGGACTACCGAGCCGACATTTATAACCGGGACAAAGACAAAGCCAATAGCATCAACAGCGGCAGGGGCCACTTGGCTGGTGGCTACCCTCGCTCCACGGCTATTTTTTCAATCTCCACTAATTTATGTCAATTTGGATATTTATGTGCCGCACTGCGGTCCCGGCCGAAACTCCATTAGCTCCCCTTCCCCGGTTCGGGGTCGGGGTCGGGGTCGAGAAGTGTTCTCTGCGCTGCGCCACATGCTGCGTAATTACAATTTGTTATCGCTTTAATTTAATATTGACGCATGTCGCATATAGCAGCACGCATAGCCTTGTGCCCCTCCGCAGACCAAGAGGCTATATATACAGAATGCCACGAAGGATCACTCCCCTTGGAGGCTCTGTGAAGTGAATGCTTTGCAAAAAAATAGGAAAAACTTGAACTGTATAGCGCTAACTGTGATGTCAACAAGGTTTATTAAATGTAGTGTTTACGCATTTGATGATCAGTTTTTGTTTTATCAGCATCTCTCCAGACTTTAATGTCGTATTACAAATATGTATATACAGAAGGCTGAATCCTCTTTATTTTAAATATATAAAATTCACTTTTCAGGATCTGTTATATGTCATGTTTTCTCCCACTTCAAATTACAGCAAACATTGAAGCAAAGGTTATATGATTCTTAGAGTGTCGCCAGATTTAAATTCAAGTTTTAAATCTTCAAATTTAATTTTTCAATTAGTTTTCTATATACTAATCATAGATCTGCCTTTGAACACAAATAAATAATGAACTGCTAGATTCAAGCATTTTAAAATCCAGAGCCCAAACCACTTACCACTTAATTGTACCTTTTTTGCGGACATTTCAGGAGCCTTGCGTGTTTTGTTGCTTGAATTTTAATAGGATCTGACTGCTTCAGGATTTATGCACTTTACATTTGCATATTTAATGCGCCTGACGGATTAGATGCCAATTAAGGGGCACGTGTACTGAATGCCAAGTGCATCAGCCTGTCTCACTAATTGTGAGGGGCACTCTGCAGACATTGCACCGAGCGTCCCCATGTAATATGCATTTCCTTAATAACATTGCAGAGTCTACGGCGATATTGAAATTTCGAGCTCTTGTTCGCTTGGCAATTAAGTGCAGGCTGCCATTCGAAGGCCCTCTGACATTTGCCGGCACACACAGCCAAGACAGCACACAAGCCGCCCATCATATTGAATGTGGAGCCACAGCCAACGGCTCGGCAATATTAGCGGTATATGACAAACAACGAGGACTAAGCCGGCAAAGTTCCACGTCTGTGCAGTGTTTGGTTCTCGGAAAAGCAACGCCCAACGGCATTTGAAGTCACAATCCGCCCAAGAATGCCAGGATTGCACGGAAAGAAATTAAACTCATACGGAATTGATTAATAATAATTTAGGTCTATTCAATTAACAACATAAAGCCTTAAGGAGTAACTTTCACTTATACGAGAATATTTTTTCTACTAAATTTAAAATTAAATATGAAATAATGTTCTTCATTAGAATTTCAGCAACCCAACATTCGCGGTACTAAATTACCTAATACTTGAGAAATGCTTTTAAATCTTTTAATTAAATCCTTATTTGACTTTTCAGTGTAATGATCTCTATTTGAAAGTATTATGTGCTTTTGTTGCCATCTAATTTTAATTGCTCCACATGTAGTACGCTATGTAGTGAGACAAGGCGAGTGCCAGAAGCTGCGCAAATGCGCTTGAAGGTGGAGCAATTGAGTTCTCGATTTGGTTTTGCGGTTGTGACAGCCAGTGATTATGATTGTGCAAACGTTGCTAAGCCTCCCAAACATCCGATGGGGAAATTAGGGCCCCGCCATGAGTGACTGAGTGGAGCCCGCGAAATCCCTTGACTTGAACCTGAGCTAAAGAGACTGTGGAAACTATTGGATTGGTGCTGTGGGGCGTGGAAAGCCACGGAACACTAATTTTTAATTTATTATTCGTAAAGCGTAGTAAATTAAGAGCGTGTTATCTAAGGCAGGGGGAAAATAAACGTGAATTAATTGTTTAGGAATTTTGCTTTAGAACATCCAGATGGGAGAGATTGTAGAAAATTAAAATGTGTTGGAGGAACTCCAATAAAAGACATTATAACTTCTAAGAAGCGAATCTTATGACTTATTTTGGCATCTTCAAACACAGATTACCCAATTTGAAATATACTTTAATTGGAGCTGAGGACACATCGGAAATTGCTGTTGCGAGTTGAGAACAACAGACGGGCTCTTAACTTCCTCCTCGGAGAGTGGGAATTCCCCATGAAGTTGTCACGCTAAAAGCATTTATGACATTTTTCCTTGCGACTGTGGCATTGATTGCACTTATGCAATTAATGTCAACGCTCGACGCTGAAGCGTCGCACTGCGAGCGCCGACGATGTCTCCCAGGAAATCCATTTAGATATATATTCATGTCTTTCTTTCATCCCAGCCCCTAGCCCGACAAAGCTGCACTTAAGGATGCTGACGTCGGGCGTTGGAGTTTTTATGGCCAAATAGAGGAAGCGGCAAAGGCTGCTACTGCTGCTGATGCTGCTGCGAACGTGTTTGTTGGCAGGCGACAGAGCTTTGCGCCAAAATGGCGTCGGGCCTCAGCTTTCGGCTTCCGTTTTCCGTTTCCGGTTGCTCGGCAATCGGAATGCAGGCGGCGCTTGGTAACCATTAAGGTTCATACACGTATCATACGTATCATGTTGCACTCCCCCGCATCGCCCCTCCCTATCAGCGTGCGTGCCCATAAATTTCGCAAGCGCTTTTTCATCTTGCTACTGCATTCGCATGCAAAAAACACACGAATATTACGTATATGCGAGAGCAATAAAATATTAGTTACTCACCTGTCAGGTGCCCGTGTTCATGTCCTTGTTAATTCCTGGCGTGAATTGGGGCGTTGTTATTTGCAGCATTTATTTGGAATACTCGTTATACTCGGATCTGAACGCATGCAAATACGAATTCAAGAATTACTAAAAAAGGGGGATATCAAGTTCTTAGCAGATATTCATTTCATGTTGAATGATGGCTAACGAGTGGAGTATAATGGTATTCCAGTTACTTAAAACATGAATATAAAGTGAATGGGATTTTGGGAATATCCAATAGGAAAACCCCTTTCTATATCTAGACGGTAATTAAAAAATGCATAACTAAATGTACATGGCGGGAATAGCACTTCTTAATTGTTACCTTTATTAGCAAATATATTTTATGACAAATATTTGTTTTAATTAGGATGAAAGCCACAGCATAAAAGAGCAACTTATACGGCTGCAGTATATTACTCAGCTAAATAATATTTATTTTGGCGCTTTTATTTCCCTTCAGACATCTGCGCTTCACGGCAAATGTTATCCTTTCGTATGTTTTTCTGTACCAGCCAATCCCTTGTCTTTGATGAATTGTGGCGGTTTCTGTCAACTCTTGCCAACGAAACTATTAAACATTTTTAATTAAAACTATGTCAGAACTTTTTAATGAAACATTTCAGCTTTATTCCTCTGCTTTTATCCCTCGACGGCTGCCTCTTATCCTCACAGCCTCAATTGCTTAACTTTAGCTTTGACTCTGCTGGCGTTTTCAGTTTAAATTATTGTCGCAATTTATTCAATTTGGACATTTCCGCGCAGTGTCCTGTTCATTTATAACGGCCTCTCGGGGAAGTTAATCAGCTTGGCGAGTAATTAATAAGTCTGGTCTCGTTTCGGCCTTGATCTAGTGTTAAATGGTAATCGCTTTGATTTACTTTTCCATTTGGCCAACTGCCCCAACTGAGCGGAACAAACGCAGTAGGGAACTTCAAATGAAACGCAACCGGAAGTTCGGCTAAGTATTGAACCTTGTCGGTCCCAAAAGTTTAGCAAACTTTTGCACTCCCATTTTCCGAAAAGAACGCTTGGCCCCAACCCTTACACGAGTTATTTAATGAAAATTCCAATAAAGCAGCGCCTTGTAAATACATTTAAAAGTTGTTGTTAAAGTTTTGCGAAACTAGACGAGAATACAAACTAACTTAGGTCGATTTTCAATGTATAGTTCACTAATGTTTAAAAAATAATGATTAAGATTATACACACTTTACGAAAAGCATGTAAGGATTATTTTTCCCAGCTTTGTCTTACAATCACAACTTCATTAACATAAAACCCAATCGAAATTTGCTTTTTGCATTCGGTCCTTTTTGCTCCTCGCTAGGGGTATTCCCAAGTCGAATCCCAAATTTCATTAGTGTTACTCTTGCCTTCGTTCAGTTAAGTAAATTTTGTTCGGCATACTCTTCCCTTTGCTTAATTAGCACAAAAAGGCTGCCAACTGCCAACAGCTTTTGGCTAAAAGGGAGAAACTCAAGCAAATGGGGTTTAAATTTCAACAAAATTCAAGGAATCTTTTCGAAAGAAAAATGACGACTGCCCAAGATCCCTGGAGTAATTATGCGCTGAAAAGAGGGCAAAGTTATGATTTTTTCCACTGCCTTGACATTCGCGCAGTAAAAAGTCAATTTTGAAAATGGAAATATAAATTATTGAAGCGTGAAGCGAAGTGACGAGTGCTGGTCCTAAATGAGAGCTGACAGCCGACAGAATGGCCCAATAACCGCTGTCAGGCACGGACAGGTGGCAAGCGTCCGAATAATATTTATACAAGACTCAAACAGTAAGTGGCAAATGCATTTACAGTCGTCACTTGGTCGCCAGTATTGAATACCTTTGGCTTTGCGGTTGAGAAGGAGCTCAAAGTTCAAGGCAAGTGCAAATTTCTGACTGCCAAATTAAGCCGAAAGTGTCGGATTAATTTTTCTCACAATCTCTGGTTGACTTTGACATCGTCTTACTCGATTTCAGGACGTTCCCTCGTATTCAGTTCCCCCCCCCTTCGTAGAATGGAATTTGAAATTAATATAATGTGAAGGCGAATCGAATTCCTGACACGATGCTGTAATTCAAGGAATTCGATTGAAATTTGTGCCATCAGGTGTTAATTTCATTTCGACAGGTAATCAGTTGCCCCTTCCCCTTTTCAAAGACATCCATATATGGATGTATTCATTTTCGTATTAATGACTTGAGTTTAATTAGTTGGCTATTGTTTGAATCCGATAAAAGCTTTAACCATTAAAGGTGGGCTAACCCGAAGGCTCAGCGGGAAATGTTATTGCTGCCTCAGCTTTTGGAAATTGGTTTTAAAATGCGGTCACAGTCTTTTGTGAAATTGAATTTGTAATTTATGCATTTTATGACACAATATTTATAGTCCCTTGGCCGAGGGAAGAGAGAAGCATATAGGCGGAGTATTAATATTTTGATTATTAAAATTAACGTAAACTTGAACTTAACTTGCACGTGCCCAAACTCAGAGCAACCTCTTAAATAATAAATATTTATTATTACCCGTTTTTTAGTCGCTGGCCATAGTCCTTGTTTAGACCATAACAACAAGCTGACTTCCTCCTTTTTTACTCAAATAACCAGCCAAGTTTTGCGCATTTCGAAAACATTTACTTAGGTATCACAGAGTCTGAAGCCTGCGGCAATAGTTTTGTTATTTGCCACAAAACAAGAGGCATCCACAAGCCAGCAACAATGACAGAGAAATGCGAAGGCTGCGACAACGCCAGTGCCAACACCGCCAGCCACATATTTCGCACAAATGTAAATATTTGCTTGTGCCGCATACAAGTGGGTCGCACCGCCCAGCAGCCCAGCAGCCCCGCCTTCCACCCACCACGCACCACCCACAAGGACACAGCAGCAAAACACAAACACAAACAGCCACTTCGCTTATGAATATTGGGAACGGCCAGAGACACGCAGCCTTTGCTAACGCTTTTCCTATAGACACTGATCGTAAATAAATATTTTGATTTATCGTCTGCGCTGAAATTTCCGCACAATTTACAGCCAGGCGAGTGTCGAGTGCCGAATGTCGAGGGCGTATAATTAATATGTTTACCCGGCTTATGCGTAATACGGCCTCTGATTTCCTTCCACTGAAGGATGCTTATGCTCTATTAGCTTGGACTTTGAGCCGAATACAGCGCGACACTAAACCGGTTTCTGTTATCCTGAAAATCCATTTCCGGCGGGTCCTCCTTCGATCCACTGCGAGAAAAGTGCCGAGCATCGCCATCAATCTGCGGGCAAACATTCGGACTGACAGCCAGTGGCCGCAAGTGCAAAATGCAATCAATATCAGAAGCTGACATTGGCCATGGCCATTTTCGGACTTGTCCACTGCTGTCCATGTTCATTAGGGTTAGTTCAGCGGAAAAACCAAAGCACAAAAGTGGACTTGACTTGTTGACTGGCGCTGGCCAAGGATGTCCTTGGACTGCGTGTTTAGGGAAATGAAAACTAATATTTCAAATGGAATATCAATCAATATATGAATGTAGTTTGATTAAAACTAAAAGCAGGACACTCTTGTGGTGCTCTGAATTGGTAATAATATTATTGAATTAAATTCATAACAAATAGCTCAGTATATCCTGTCTAATTAGATTATTAGATATGTTTTTCCTAACATCCTTTGACTGTTTGGATCAATTAGTTAAACATTCATCTTCAGTTAGTCTATTTACCGAATTTTTTTATACTTTATCTTTGAAGTAGCATAGCTAAAAGCCCCCTGCTGTCAATTATCGCACCTGGCTTCACCTGTCACGATGTAAATTGAAAAAAAAAGACAAATCCAACGGAGCATAAGCAATACAGACAACTCGGCTGATTGAGCAGCCGTCACTGCCCTCGGGAATCTAGTTAAAGCCATCAACAGGTCAGGAATCGAGTTCAGTAAGCTTTAAGATTAGCCCAGATGTCTCCTGGCCCTGAGCTTAGCCTCGATTTTTTCGGGCCCCAGGTTCGAGGGACTGGGGAGAACCGGGCCGAAAAGCACAAAACAAAAACCGCAGAGCCCACAAATATGCATGTAGACGGATGGTCGACAATCATTGGCAGAGGGAGATTTGTTTGTAGCCTTTTCCTGTTGTTGTAAGCCCGGTAACCAAGTTAGCAGTCACACACAAGCAGCACAAGTAAACCGAAAAAAGGAAAAGAGAATCCTCTGCACGTTTTTCGTTCGTTTATCAAATCAGGTCTTTTTTGGGAAACTGTCTTCCTTTTGTGACACTCGTCGCACCCAAAAATGTTTTGCACTTGATGAAGGGTTTCATTTGATTTGCTTGTTCTGCCATTTCTCTGGTTTCGCTGTCGCTGTCCTCATTGTCGTCTGCAACGCATTTCCCTTCGGTTCTCCCTCGCCTGGCCAGTGGCAAATGAAAAATCAACATTTAGCATATGCTCGTGTTAAACAAATCGCTTAAATTTCCATATGGCGCACAAGCTAGGCACTGATTCCGAGTCTGAGTCCGGGAATGCTACAGACTGTAGCAGGAAAAGTTAGCCGGGGGAAACTGGCTTGATATTCCCGTCAAGTCTGCCCAAGTGTAAACTCCAGCAAAACTTTGCACTTGCCTTGGGTTTTAAGTTCTGCTAATTACCCAGCAGTTTATACAATTTAGAGAGCTGTTTATTTTAGTTACGTCGCTTACACTGCTCAGCAACGAACACAAACTAACTTAGTTTCCGCTGCCAGTCGCCTCTGTCTCCTTCCGGCAAGTTCCTCGCATTGTTTCTGGGCGTCTATGCAAATATTTGCAGCAGCTCCGAAAGCATTGCGGGTATTCCCAAGGAATTGACACATTAAAAGGAATCACAAAAACATACCCCAGGCGTCTAAGTGGGAGTAACTATTGCCTTTTGTCTCCTTTTAATTTCCATAATGTGTTATTATGAAAAGTAGACCAGGAACAAGTCAGAAATTTGCAAGAATATAAAAGTATATCTAAGTAATAGTAAGTAGTTCAAAATCACAATTTACAGTAGAAATATGTTTAAGAAATGCTGTGACGAACTTTCATAAAAAGTAAATTCCTTTTCCCGTTCTCCTCTGCCGCTCTCCTTAAAATTTGCCAAGTCAGCGAAGCAGAGGGTCCTTGCTAGTGGACCAAATGTTTATGCATGTGCATTCTCCAGGAGACCGTTGCCCGGTGGTGCTCCAGGGCCAGCCGGTTTAATGAACCGGAAGTGTTTTATGCGGCACAGATGCAATTACTTATGCGTTGGACTCTGTTTCTGACTCTGGCCGTCCCTCCATCGTCCTCGCCTTCCTGTTTCTGTTTTCTGTTTGGCAATGTGCACAGCTTTCGGTTTGGCCCAAACGTCAAATGTGAGTGCCAACTGCTAGCGAAGTTCAGGAAGGCCTGACCTCTGACTCCCTTTTCTATACTCAGTGCTGGTAAAGTTAAAGAGGAATATCTGTTTATATTTTTTAAGAGGGAAAGTGGATGCTAGAATCAGATCATTAAGAAGTCATTGCTTTTCGAAATAACATATAATGCTCAAAAAATCAAATCAAATTGCATATTCACAGCGCTATTTTCTTACAAGAAATTTAAACTCTTTGGGTAATGAGTATATCTAAGTCGGTGGAGTAGAGTGAGCTCTCACTCTGACTTTTTTTCTGTTTGTCTCGCCCTTTTGGGGACAGTCATTGCATTGCACTTAAGTGCTGGAACTCTTTGTTCCCTTGACAGAGCCAGCGGCAGCCTCCAGCTAAAAGTCATTAGATACTGCAAATGTAAACACAGGGCTGGCCGGCAGACACTGGAAAAGGAAGAGGATGGATGGGCAAAGAGGGGGCTGCCAAAGGAGGGACTTGTGGGTTCGGGCAAGGACTCCACATAAGGGAGTTCTTTTGGCGATTCCGCTGAATGTGCTTCCTGTGGATTTCTCGCTCGTATACTCTACGAGGCTTTGTTTACACAAGTATGTATGTACCAAAATTTTTTTTAATAAAGAAAATTTAATCCAGGAACTGTTTGATATTAAAGATATACAATAAATTTAGTAGACAATTTAATTTAATACAAAATTCTGGCATTAAAACAGAAAATCCTAAAGCTCCTTTAGACTGAAACTATTCGAAATTATTTAATGGAACAAATTTGTGCATAAAAATTGTGTACAAATACTTAAAGCCCAAGCATTCAGAAATGTCTCTTAATATTTGCTGAATTTATGGTGTTCCTGCTCTTCTGGCACTTTTCTTCGCAGTCGGATTTTTTAATTTGCTAATGTTCCTCACATTCAATGTGACACATTTTAATTTTTCAAATAACTTTAAAATAAATATTTATAAATAACTTATTAATTAGTTGACAACCGAATTCCAAACAAGTTCACTGAGCAGGAAGCCAAAGCATTTAATTCAATTGAGAATAATGGTTCTATGGCGCACTTTCATGGGCCACACAGGACAATGACAATCTCTGCCCCTTCTACGAATTCGGACTGGCAGCCTTTCCCAGTTTAACTAGTTTGGAAGCCATTTGGGGACTGCCAGGAGCACACTAGTTGCAGGGACAAAAACGACCCAACCCGAAACCAGATCCTGGCCAGAGGGAGCTGCATCTCAACAGTCAAACGGCTTGACTGGCAACGCCTGGCATGCACTTGTCAGCCATTTAGCTCTCCTTTTTCCCGGCCCGACAGTTTGGAAACAGGGATGGCAACAACATCCTGCCGTTGCCGTAAGTGGAAACCAGTTTCGAAACCTAATTTGCTATTTGTTCAGCGAGTGTTTTGCAAGCCTGGCCGGAGACAATTTCATTAGATTTTTGCAGCCATACTTGGAGAGCAGTTACATTTCCTCAAGGCAATAGCAATTGGCTCGGGAGTTGGTGGAATATATGTAGCTGTAGGACTTCTCCCCAACCTCTGCTTAAAGTATTAAGCACTTGTAGCAAATGGAAATCGTGTTTCAACTTAATGAATATTTGAAAACACATATTTAACTTAAAATTAGTTGTGCTCTAATGATGTAGTTTTATAAGGTCTTAGATTTTCCCTTCTGGTGCCGACTATCCTTCAATTTTCCTACTTTAAGAAACCAATTTTCACATTCATCCACCGATTAATTTTCTCAATTTTCGTTTATTGTATTTTGCCTTAGATAAACCCACCAGACCCAGTTGTTTGACTTGGCCCAAGTTGTGTTGTTCTTGCGCTACTGCTTTTGAGTGACACATTTCACGCCGAAAGTTTTGAAAACCCACAGCCACATTGACAAAGGAAACTTTCGGGGACATTGCGTGTTGTTCGTGTTGTTCTCGCGGTCGGAATGTGTCGGTGAAGTGGCTTAGGCCCACTTGCTCCAGACGAGGTGGAAAGTGCCCGCTTACATGTGTCAGAATGTCGCTTCGCTTTAATTGAATTTATTTGCTCTCTGGTTCCACTTTGTTCGAGGTTTCCCCAGCTTGTATTATTACTGTATTTCTATTCGACTACGTACTCTATTACAGCCCCCTTAACAATTGTCCTTCTACTGTTTCCCAACTAGCTCGGTCTTCCATCATCCTCGGTTTGTGATAAAACTCAAATTTGTAAACTATTCTCAACTGACGTCTCATTTGCTTTATCGCCCTGCTTTTGCTTATTTTCCCCTCGCTTTCCCCCATATAATTCATGTCACACAAAAATTTTATTGCAGCGAAAAGAATGAAAAAGAAATCCGCCAACAAATAACTTTTGCTAGCCAGTGGCCAGAGCCACGAATAGTTTCCAGGACTTGACCATGACAAAAGGACCAGCACACACACACTGCTGTGGCAGCCGCATGAAATGCACCGAAACCAGTGAACAGTAAATACGAGATGTTTTATTTTCAAACGCAAACACATAATGACAATTTATGTAGTTTCAATTCTAACACAGGTGGAGATAAAATGGGACTGTTAAAAACCATGTAGCTGGTGGATAAAGTCCTTACTTTAACGCTGTTTGTATGGAGTTGTGTAATATTAGATTAATTTCTGAAGGTATTTATTCTTTCTGCCTTGACCTAAAGGTTTTAGATGTTACTCAAAGCAATGCCTACAGTAGAAGCCAATAAAATAGCACATTAAAAATACCTCTTAAGTAGTCCCAGCCACAAGTTTTCAGCACACGATTTATTTCAGCAACTTCTGTCATAGTCACAGCAGGCCCGCCTAGAGATGGGTATCCGAATAATGTCACTTACCTCAATGCGGCTTCCCAGGGGCGTTCGGAGGAGCCTTCTGTCCGAGGACTCTATGACTTACGACCGCACATTCGTAACGATTAAATTCCAGGCCAGGTAAGCACGCCCGGACAGGGGCCCGGGGCTTCATGATGAAGTGCTCTGGTCCGGACAGTTTATTAGTTTGCCTCTTTAAAAGGAATTTTGAGATGGGTCCCAGTACGTCGGCATTAGTTGTCAGGAAAAGGTACCAATCTTATTCCGGGCACGACAAGACATAACCAGTATCAGATTGCTTGCAAACTTGGGCCTAAGCTAAGATGGGAACTTAAATAAAAAAAATTATAATAATATCAGCAAATAAAATTGACTTCTAGTTCATTTAATTTGTAACTTAACTTTAACCAGCAAGAAATATCGTAATGGACAGTAATTCGATTAGCATAGTAATCGAATTTATACATTGCCTATTCCATTATTCCTGCCAGCTACACACACAAAAAAAAAAAGGATTTTATCCTGGTTTATGCGTATCAATATAATTGAGTATTACTACGTAAATGATTTATTTGAAAACCGTCTTCACTAGTTTACAGAACTACTAATATTAAATTATACTCAGATTAAAAATTTATATTTGGAAAATTACCACTTAAACATTTTTTGTGCAATTTGTTCTGGCTGTCTCGTTTTATTAACTGCTTTCTCATCCACCCATCTATTAGGCTATCAATTGGTTGACCATCCGCTATATTTGCAAAATAATCATGTTTCGATTACGGCTGCGGTTAACCAGAGCTTTAAGCACCAATGCCAAACAGTAATCATCAAAATCAAAGGGTCATTCAGCCGATAATTGCGCAATAAATGCACAAGCACGAAAATAAATGCAAATGTAATTATATACAGCCTCCAATGAAGACATCCCACCTAACTTATAGTTATATTTTGATTAATATTAAACGACACATGACAAAAGCTATTTTATTTATTTGTGTTCTCCGAACCTTCTACCAGTTTCTCTTGAATTAAAAACTTTTTATATCACCGAATAAAAAATGTCATCAAACAGAACTCATGGTACTCAATTAAATGTTTTCATAATTATATTTTATTTATTCTCTTACCTGATATTGGAGCCAGGAATGCATACTCTTTTAATAAACGTTGGCAAAACTATTTGAACTCCAGGGCGTCAGGCATAGCTTCATAACTTTACTCTGCGCATAAAAGTTTGCCATCGGTTCGTCTTCTCGTTTAAGGAAGGGACCTGCACTATGTTCGATCCTGTTATGAACTTCCTTGTCGAACTTTTCGCATGCCAGCATTTTAATTGAAGCCAAGGAACACACCTCGCCAGTGGCTGTTGTAGCTCGCTCTGGCCATCGGTGTGGGACGGGATGCATGTTTGCTTGTTGAGTGCTGTTGACCCAGTTGAGGGTTAATTTCCTCCGCCTCCCTTCCACCTACACACGACCAACAGGGTACATAAATTACCTAGTGACAAATCGTCTGTCTCCACATTTTGTCCCTATTTGTCATTTGTTTGTTTATTTGATCAAAGCCTGCCAGCAGGACAGACAACTTTGCCCCACCGCATGCTGCGAAGATGGAGCAATCCATTTTCTCTGGAATTAGTTTACCCTGAATTTAACTTGAACTTGCTGGCATTGGATATACTTTAAGACTTTGTGTATGTATATCAAAAAATGGCATGTGAATTGGTGGAACACTTTGATTTTGACTTTCTAAAGAACTCTGAAAAATTGGCATAGGGTATTGATCGAAGTTCAATACCAATATGTAGAACTCATCAGTTCTTCCAAGTTATACCCACGAGTTCAAACAGCCACTGTCTTTATTTCAACATCCATTATTTATTTCGTGTGTCGGTAATCCGTATTTTAAAACATTTTCTCTGATACATACATGTACGATCTTTAAACTTGGATTGATACTCAGCCGTATCACTCCCGTAGTATTGTATTTTTGGTATTTGTAATTCTTTCGACATATATCCGTAGCGCTACTTCCATATTTGTTAACTCAAAAATGTTCACATTTATCTGTTTATTTTATTTACTATTCGCTTTAATTTTTTCTTGGATTTGTGCACACTTTTCGCTCGGTATTTTGTAAAATTAACATTTTACAGACTACAACACAACCCTTAACTAGTGGGTAGTTGAATCAACAACTTGTTTTTTGTTTTGGGTACCTACTGCTAAGTCGATATAATTTCGTAATACATATTAGTTTGTCTTACCTTCATCTATCTTACGTTGAGTTTTATCTTTACACTTTACTTTTTGGTTATAATTAGCTTAAAACCATTTTATAATTTCGATAGCCTACCCAAACTTATAATTTTTCATATAAAATGCCTTTCCAAGTTTCGATACTTATTCGTTTGTAATACATTGATACAACAGCCAACATTGAATCATAGTTAAGAATTCATAAAATGTTTCTATATTAATTACACTAAATATTATGTGTCTTTTCTAGGACTTAGATGAGACTTTTTCCGCTGCAATGCAATTTGAATTACCTTCAGATTTCGATCGTTTCATGAGTATTCCATAAATCTTAGCAATATAGACTCTATATATAGGCTACTTACTAGACCTAATTATAATTACGTATACGACGGGGATTAGGTTAAAAAACCAAAAGTACCCTAAAGCGTGTGACTTGTTTTTGAAAGCCTAATTCAAGCCAGACATAAACTTTCAAAAGCGGGGCTCGTGGTCAGCACAATTTCGCGTACTTGTGGTTTTAGCTTACATTTTCCCTCCCATTTTCGAACTCGGCTCATTTGCAGCATTTGATGCGCTTAGCCGACAACCTTAAGGCTAAAGGTATTTGTGTTAGTGGCTAGATATACTTTTTATGTTTACGTCTATTCTCGGAAACACTTTACAAGCTTGTCGAGCACCTTACCAAGAATATGCCATCTTTGGCTGTCTTAGACCTAGCACGTTTTATCTGCTATAAAATATTCTGTGATAAAATAGTTTTACTTTTATGCGCACGGCTGCCAGCAGTGAAGTTAATTATTTTATTATGCACCAACATGCCGATGCAATCTCATCCGATGCCCTGGGTTTTCCTCTCTTCCCCTAGCTGCCATAAAAATTTTAAATTTAAGAGAAAATAATACACAGTAGGCAGAATACCAAAGGCCAAGGTAAACAAATTGCGTTCGAATCGAATTTTTCGGCTCTCCTGAGAGAGCCTGAGATGCAGGGGAAGTAGCATACTTTGAAGGCATCCTTTTATGGAGCCACCATTGATTTAATCTGGATGGGATTTTACAACTTTCCCAGTTAAATTGAATTCCCTCAGGGCGAATTTTTTGACCGTTTCCGCTCATATATGCCGATCCGCATTATTGGGCCCGTGGAAATCTCATCACTGTCGGCTTACTCATTCCCGTGCCTCGTCTCGCCATATTGTGCCCCATCAGCCGTGGAAATGTTTGCTTTTTTGAAGTCAAGAAAATTATTTCTCTTCTGTTCTGGAGTGGCAAAAGGGAGTGGGCCTTGCGCTGACATATTTCCACACAATTGGGCCAAAAACTGGCGAACGAAATTTAATTCCGTGCGACTGGCGAAAGCCAAGCCGAAACGACAATGTCTGACAGTTGTTAGGTACAAATTGAAAGCGACAAAGGCAGACTGCGAGTGAGTTCACCCTTCGAGGCATTGTAAATATGCGAAATGGCCCGGCAATTGCCGCAGAAAATTCAGCAAAAAATAGCAGCATAAAGAGGCAGATCGCCCCCAGGCTCAGTCACACCCACGTCTAGTATATATATACACACATTTGATATCAGCGACTTGTGTAGCTGTTTCAGCCAATTGCTAGACAACCTTCCCCGCCACCAGTTTCCACATCGTTGTCACTTGATTTGGCATTTATCAGCATTTTTCTCCTCAACCATTCCTCCGATCCCTCTCAGTGTGGCTTACGAAGGGACTCCCGAAATCCAGCTGACATTTCCCTGCATTATTTTGGCTTGAATTACAAATCCGTCCACGGAAATGCTTAGAAATGCGTCTCGAAAATCTGTAAATAAAAAAGAGACAGAAAAGAGTTAGAAGAAGTGAGTGGCATGTTGATGGACTGTCCTAAGTGCCCCTAAGAAAATTCAGTGGAAAATTTTGAATTATTTTTCTGTTAATTTCCACCCACACTTGTTGAGGAAAATAAATCAGTACCATCCAGGGAGTATACATGTCGCCTACGCATATCAGACCCCTAAGGATGTCGTAATACCTTTTCCCACGCAAGCAGCTTATGCCAATTTGTTTGCCATCTTACGTCTACAAATCGCAAATCGCCTTTGAATGAGCTTATCAGAGACACTCATCAAGGCTCAGAGTGTATATTTCGATTTAATGGTAAAAACAGTAAGCAAATTGTAAAGCCAAAATCTCGACAAGAAAAATCGATCAGTAAAAACAAACATTTGTTTATAAGAAACAAGCGGTTGGATTCTTGATTAAACTGAGTATATGTAGACTGTCTTTAATATATAACATAATGTTATATTATTTCGCTAAGATTATATTTCAATGAACATTAGTCCTTCCAAGGCTGAAAAAAATTAACAAACCTTACAGTGGCATAAGTGGTTGTTGCTTTAGCCGATATTTACTGTGCTTAAATATTGCTAGGACCAAATCATCATAATCATCATACGGCTCCAGCCGTCTGTCTAATTAAAGGAGCATCAGATTGCACGTTGGTCCTGGCGGCAGGATATATTCGAGCCAAGCCCCTGCTAGTGCTGCTTCTGTCATTGCTTGCCTGTCCTTGTTGACATCGACATCCACATTGTGTGGTCGTCATCGACATTGGCATGTCCTTGTTTCTACCCAGCCCCCATAGGTCCTAATTAGGAGTAACCACTTGTAGCCTGAAGCGTTAACGCTCCTTCATTTTTTCCTAGCAATAAAGTGCATTTACATTACGTATACGCAGCGTTGACACGTGGCGTGCATGTCAGCCATCTAAATGAACAACTTAATTATTTAATCAATTTAGAGAACACTTGAAGGAACAAAAAAGTCCTTGGGGGTTCAATAATCTAATATTCTGCTGTGAAAGTCTTTATGTTATTAAAAATATTACCAGAAGCTAAAGCGGAAATTAGGCTAATTGTATTATATATAAATTTATATAAAGTCCAATTAAAGAGAAATTTGAAACCCAATCATGGCCTTGTTCTAAGAATTCTCATTTAAAACAGCAAAACAACGCATAATTTCTAATTGTGAGTTCTGAATTTTTAATATATATTTCCATGCACACTCCTCCCCACACCCATTGACATTTGAACATTTTAATTAAAATTACAAAATAAACCTGGAAATTTTCCACAAAATAATGTACAATATTTAGTTGTCTGTTTACCCAGCCAGTGTATCGATTTTGCATTGTTATGAAGCTATCAATTTGCACTTTGGGCTTCCATCAGATTTCCGTTGATTGTTTAGCCATAAACTCGTGTTTCACTGACTCGCACAAAAACAGCAGAGAGTGTGTAAACTGTTGTAAAATTTCCGCGTTCCAAGCCTGATCATGATCTGGTAGTAAGAGCAGACTGCAACCGCCTTACATAGCGACAATTTATGGCCATTTTAAATTCGAATTTGGCAGCTAAGTTAATGTATTTTTTTTGTGTGTTGCTCTCAAATAAATGTTATTGCAAAATAGGTGTTTTTGTTTTCACATTTCTTTAAATACTTGAATAAAAATGGTTATCCGTAAATGGGTTTTTACAAGTGCAGTTAGTTTTTACAATCTAAATCAATTCGACATTCCATCCTTTTGAATATTTAATTAATTTTTTGTTGCTTGAAAGCGTGAGAGCAGCTGCTATTTTAACTTTTTAGTTCGATATGAATGCGCACAAAAAACGGCTTGACCCATCTGGCTGGCGTGCCTTTAACGACAGGTTGCCGCTGACAAATTAAATCAACTTGAATGCTAAATGCCGCCCGCTTGGGCGTTGATAATTGAAATAAAATTTGCCGCCTAACAAGGAGAAAAGGAACGCAAACACCGAACAAGGGGCTGAACCGGAGCGAGTTCAAGGGGCGGAGGTGAAAAGCAGAGCCAAACAAAGGTAAACTTTGCCCGCAGCCTTAGCCATGGTCTTTGGCCTGCTGGCCGCCTTTGTTTGCCGTCAACTGACGGTCCGACCACCTTGAATGTCGCTTTATTAAGTATTCATTATGGTCGCCTGTGATTGTGTGTGTTCTGCGGGCTTCACTGTGTGGATATGCACAGGACGAAATAGGATCAAAGATCAAATATGAGGCTAGCAGAATGGAATTATGATAAAATTACTGCCAACCTTGTTAAGTTGCGTTTCGTTTAAGCCTTTAATTATAACGTATTTGTATAATTTCTTCTTCCTGATGATAAGCTTTACCTATATTTATAAAATTATTTAGTTTGATTCAGATTTTACTTTTTAATTCTAAGACCCAACTTTGATCCTAAAATAAATAAACAAAAACTGAACTATATTTTCCAACGTGTTTTCGGGTGCATGAAGAAATTGCTTTGTTGTGGTCGGCCATTGGAGTTCTTGACAGGAAGAAGTTGGCCATTGTAGAATCTCTGGTGCGACGGGGTCCACCTCCATGGGCTTAGACCCTAATTGCCAGCGGCACATTAAGGCTTGTGTAATTAATTTTAATGATTGTACTTTTGCGCCTGTTTTCGTTTCTAAATATCCCCGAAATGAGGCTCCCAAAAACAAAAAAACAAAAGTTTGTTTTTATTGCTTTGCCATTGTTCGTATTTGTGCTGAGATGGGTTTTTCCCATGGCACATTTGTTCTTTTCCATTATTTTTATATGGGTTAGTTTCGAAAGTTAGTTTCCCAAAATCAATACGGGATGGCAATAAAATGTTTGGCAAAACAAAAGAATAAATAAATCAATAAAGGACTGCAGGTTCAAGCAATAAAAATAGACCTTACACTAAGGTTTAATATAAAGAAAGCTAAAGTAAACGGCAGCAATTAAATTAAAGGTAATTAGTACTATGCTTTTGCAATTAAATAAACGAATTCTGAACTGATTTTTCTAAAAAAGTTCTTTTTTTTTCTTTGCATTATGGTTGCATCCGATTTTATAAAATAAAGTTTATGCACACACCCTTTTGGGATATTTCACGTATTATATTCATGAATTCGGCGTCGTAAACACTTTTAATTTCTATGTTGCACTCTTTAAAAGACTCAATAAGTTCGTTGGGTTTGCCAGACTTTCTGCTTGCACAGAAATTCCCATAGAGAGTTCCCCCAACAGAAAGTCCCCCGACACACTTGTCAATAGCCGAGCACTTGTACCTCGGATTGCTCATATCTTGCAATGGCAGCCACATGCGATTGTCCTCCACGACATCTCCTGACTCGAGTGTATTTTAAGTTGGCCGCAATTACTCGTAGGTGGCGACATAAACAAACCCTGGGCCGCCCGTACATATGTCAAGTGGCTGAAGAGGAGGCCACGGGCCCAACACCCAGACAGCTGCACAGATTCCAAGGACCCCGGCTCGACAACTCGACGAGGATGTTCTTTTTAATGAATTGCGACGGGGACCAAGTTTAGCCCACATATATGGACAGACCGGGAGACGGACGGCGCCTGATTAGAGTGTCGGGGCATCTAATGAATTTTGCACAGGCAGTTCGAGTAATTAGGCAAAACAGGAAGTGCCGAGACGGAAGGACGTAGTCGGTGGTCGGGACTCGGAACGGGATCGGATGACAGTTCAATGACAGTCGCCGACACGTGGCGGTCTTTATGTAAATGAAGGTGTCACATTGACATCACCGTTTAATGGAACGTTATCAACGCTGCGCCGAGGCCTCTCGGCACTTCATTATTTTTATTTGATGTTTAAATTATGCCGAAGGAAGAAAGCGTTTTAAATATTGCAAAAAATTACTCAATGTATGCATGACATGGGAACATTGAGCGCAATGAAATTTAATGAGCCCGAAATGACGCATTAAATGCCAGGCCGAGGCCCAGCGCCGGGCCAGGAATTGGGCGCTGTCAAAGGCGCTCCGAAAGTAAACTGATGTATTTTTAATTGCTGCATACATTAAAATAGATTTACATTACAAGAGCGAGCCAAAAAGAGAGCATCGTCCCGGCAGTGGGCCGTGGAAGTGCTCTTCCCCGAAAAAAGGATTCCCAAGTCAGTGTGTGGACAGCTCGCATGCAAATATTTGCCGCCGTCAGGAAAAGGCCTTCCCTTCGGGCGGGTCGACAGAGTTCAATCTTGGTTAAATCCATGCAAATCTCCCTGGAAAATTCTGCTTGCTCAGCTTGTAGCGATGGACAGTGACCTTGTGTGGCAAGTCCATAAGTCGCTGGGCCAAGTGAGGTCTGAGCACTTGAGCCACGTGCTTATTTTAATATTCCGCCTAGGGCAGTGCACTTTTAATATAATTCTATTTCGGGGTAATCGGGCTTATAAGTTATTTCTGAATACTTAAGCCAGAGACGAGTAACAAAGTGGAGACAATGGATCAAGGTATAAATATAGCGTTTTCTCAGACAACACCATTTGATTGCCTAAATAAGGAAAATGTCCTTAAAATTTTTAAAAGCATACGATTTCTTGGAATAATAAGATATAAAATAATTTAAACAAAAAGGTAAAGAAATACCTTAAATATTTTTATATTCATATGACAAGCTGATGATTTCGTGATGAGTGAATTAGTTATGTTTCCCTGTAGTGTCGATTAAGTTATTCATCAAGCAATTTGTATTATTATAACTCTGAAAATTCGGCATTCACCAGGCTCGCAGTAGCGTTACACAAACCTGCTATAAATCGAGTTCCTGTCGCAGAAAACCCTTTTATTTTCTGGTTAACAAAGTTGTCCCGCCAAGCATTTCCGACACTGATTCCTTCAACTTGTTTTCGGTCGTTTTCACGCCTCGCTTCACGCCATAAAGGACAAAGGCGCGGGAGTAATGGAGAACCGTTCCGAGGGGCGCTGGAAAGTATGCTACGGGTTCTTTTTGAGCCACTGTGTGTGTCTTGCTCGGCGTGGCGGTGATATATCTGCAGTCATAAATATCCGGCGGCCAGCGACTCACTTAGACGCTCAAACGATGTGGCATTATTCAAAATATTAACTTGAACTTAGAGAATATTATGAGAGCAATAAGCGGATAGCAGCTATTCGAGGGGGAGAACTTTTACACATTTGTTTTGTCTCCTCGGCGCATTTTAGACAAAATTAAATTTCTAAAATATTTCCCCCTTACAGCATGTACACTCAAGTCCCCAGGTCCCCCGGGGGAATCGTGAAGGACTTTCGCTGAATATGGTTTGTCAGAGAGTTTATAAAAGCAATTTGCCTGAAGCGGGCGCAGGGTTAAACACGCGCGGGGAACAAACCGAAAATTTAATTTTAATTCACTTTCCGCGCTTAAATAATATATAAGTTGGGCTGGTCGGAAATTGTCCAACGACAAGCGCGTTCAGTTCCCAGGACTAATACTTCATTGACATGTCGGGCACGTAGGGCGGTGATTGTTATTGTGGGCGACCAGCGAATCAAAACAAAACGCCGAGCCAGCCAGAATGCGGAAAAGCGAGTGTTCACTCAATTCCGGAAGCCATTAAATAAATATGAACCTCCGATAAGAAATTATGTGGAACTAGCCGGAGCTATTGGTTTGTGAAAAAGAAATATTACTTTGTTTGTTTGCACTGAAGGATAGCATTCGCCGACAACATTTTTCTAAGTTAGCAAGAATTTATTTGGCTGTCGTTCTTGGGGAAAACATAGATATATAGAAATAATTCCATCCATACTGAGGATTTTCAATGTTCAAGGATGTTGTTAAAACCGAATAAATGGAGCGTTTTGGTCAGAATCGGTAATCCCAAACAGCGACGTCCGTAACCCGAAAAAAGAAACCCTACAACCCTGTGTTTTTGAACTCATCTTGTACTTTATCCTTCGCCATTTTAGTTAAATAATCTAGAGAATATTAGATAAGAGAACCATAAAAACATTTAAATAACTTATAGGTAAGGAGCCTTTGAGAATAATTTCAGGGAAGTGTGTGGAGGCCGTATACAAAAGTTCAATCATAATCTTTAAAATTCATACAGTCAGTCAACGTGAAGCAAGACCTTTTCGAGCACTCATTAAGTTACAAATTCCAAACAAAATCAAAATTAAAAAAGTTTTTCTGTTTTTTTTTTTTCTGTCTAAAATGGGTAACTTCTTAGGAACTAAAAATAATGCGGTTGCACCTGTTGCTGCGACTCCCTTCGGTGGCCAGCAACTGCTGATGTCGCAATACGAATGGCAATTAAGGGTACTGTTTAAATTACTGATAGGGGCGGAGGATCCTACGATTCAGCATAATGCCCTCTGTTTCCTGAGGTCACGAGCCCAGAGCTTGGCATCGAGCCGTGATCAATTCAGGCCGCTCGCCAGGGAGACTATGAGGTACTGCCTATTGGCGCTGGGTCATGGAACCTGTAGAGTCCGGATCATCATATACGCTTTAATCGGAACCCTGGCCCCGGTGTTGGAAGCCGAAATGGCGAAGGCTTTTCCGATAATCACCAAACACATGGACCAGGACCTTGCCAACCCGCACTGCATGTTTATGGAGAGGGTCATCATCGGCGTTATCGTAATCTTTGCCAAGGACACGGGCAGCGCCTTCAGGGAGCACCTTCCAAAGGCCTTTCAGTTAGTGTGCGTTTCAATCCATAATCCCGATGAGGATGTCCGCACCGAAGCGACCCTGGCCCTGGCTACCTTAGTATCGGCCTTCCATAATCAGGGCTGCTCCGCAGAAGTGCAGCGAGCCTACAGGACCCTGGTGCCCACTTTTGCCTCCATGTTGCGCAGGGATACGCGGCCGGGTGTCGTCAATACAGTGTGCCGCGCCCTCGTTCGCCTATATACTCAGGCTTTGCCAATGCACTCGCTAAAAGATTGGGAAGTAGAAGTACCGATTTTTGAGAGCATCAGGAACTTAATCGGCAAGCAAACGGTCAGCCAGCAGGGATTGGGCCCGCACGGAGACGACATTGCCAGGTCGGGTAGCTATCTAATGATCTGGTACCGCAAAGCCCTAGACCCCTACTTGTACATATCATTTTTCGAAGAGTTGCACAGTTCCCTTGTCCAGTGTCTGGCAGAGAATCCGACCGAGTTTTACGACATGATCAATGTTTGCCACGGACCCCTGAACTATCGTGGGGTTTCCTACTGCGATTTCATGTTCACTGTGCTGTTTGGCGGGATCGCCGAGACGAATCCGGGCACACGCATGAACGCCTACTATTTCATCGGACAGCATCAGTGCAGGACCTGCTGAATGCCTGGGGCCAGGAACAACCTGGCCGAGTCAGGGACCATCTATCCGGGGCTCTGGCACGGATGATTATTGCCAATCTGAACGCGGTGCCGCTCGACAAGGTGCTGCCAACGTTCTTGGCCAGCCTGCCTGTCACAGAGGACTTCTCAGTGAACGAATACGTGCTCGGGGCATTCCAGATGTTGTACGATCATGCAGAGGACAGTGTGAGGGACTACATCGAGCCCATGCTGCTGATCAGTATTTCCATGCTGGATAAGCTGTGTTTAATGAGTCCCGAGGAGAAAAGTAATTATGAGCAATACTAGATATCCTTAGATGTTGTTTAGGCAGTCTACTTATGTTTTACATTTGAATTGCTTTGTTCTGAGGATATATATATATTACATTATTTTCATAACATTGCACCTCAATCACTGCTCGTTGAAACACCATAATTTGATATGCTAATCTCTTAAAATCTTCCGCAGGAATGGCCCCTTGGACTGCAGATCATCACTGGAATTGAATAACTATTAACCAATCCCAAATAGTACCGGATTCGAAGTTGAAATTACACATTAAAATCTAAATCACAAGTCAACTATTATCTTGTATACACTTTTATAGAAACATGTATGTATGTACTTTATCGAAACTGCCAAGTAAAATTGATACATTTTCAAGCAAGACGAAGGAAGTGCTGTCAGACTTGTAACAGAAATAATTCGTAATTAAGTCCCTCTGGGGGCCATCCATCACAACATCCATCACACACCCATCCATCTCGCTTTAAGGTATTGAACGGTAGTTGATTTAAAAGCTGCTCGTGCTCAAGCTGTCCATGCACCGATTGATTTGGATCGCGGTGTCTGCTCATCATCAGCCCAATTTCACAGCCCACTCGGCCCGATTGTCATTGACGGAGAGACCCTGCGAAAATGAATGATGGTTTCCCCTGTCGCTCTTGAGGATGAGATGTCTGTGGCTTAATGACATGCAGGACGTCTCGGTGATGCCTCAGAGAAAAATGAAATAGATACAAAGGACCATAAGGGAATATTATGTCTGGCTTCGAACCCCATCTAGATAGCAGCACAAAGTGCGGCTTCTGATGCCATTCGTGATTAAAATGATGTTAATGCACAGGTTACTTCCTTTTCTCTTTTCATCTTAATCTCGGCCATTTATTCCTTTTTTTCCTGCTCGCACAATTGTTGGTTTAATGTGATTGATTTCGGTCCAAGCTTTAATTAGAATTTTCTCTGAAAAAAAAAACGGTCTAATGAGGCGAATCAGAGCGACTTTGCGGTTACAGTGAATACAAAAAATGCTGAGAGCAACAGAAATTCATCTTGTGACACATTTTTTCCCCTCAAATGATCTACCTTGTGGCACATTTTTGTTTTTACCTGGGCCCCATGAATTATGAGTCGGAAATTTGTCAGGATTTTTGTCTCACGATGACAGGTTTAGTCCATGGCAAACTTAGGCATTGGAGCATCGTGAGAAGATACGACGAACGCAAATTGTGATTTTGCTGGCAATATATTTATGCATAATTTTAGATGTTCCAGAGCGTAATTGTCTTTTTTACCTTTGTTAAAGAAAGATTTGTACCTAGTCATAAAATCTTTTGGTGTAAAAAAAGTAAGGTTTAAACAGTGTTTAATTTTATTGATTGCTTCGTACACTTACGCTTCCACTGGGCCACTTTAACCTCTTTAATACTCAAAACCAGGACATCAAACGGTCGCGCCTCTCAAGGAGAGAAAAAACAACGGGTTTTATTCCCTTTTGAAAATATTTTAGCCGGCTTTTCTAATGCATTTCGCTTGCCAAGGGTTTTATCTCGCTTTTCTCTTGCATGAAAGTTTTTCGCGGCTTTCACTGCAGTTTAGCGAGACAATGTATGTGTGTATTTGCGATGCTGCAGAGTATTAAAGCACAAGTCTTTAAGGAACACATTTCGCAGCGGCCCATCAGCATAATGGGCAACATTGTTTATTCTTTACCATTCAGATTTTGTTTGCCTTTGCTCGCACATAAATTAAGAAATGGCTAAAAAAGCCGCCTCTGGCCCGCCGATGACAGGCAGGCTCTCCAGCCAAGCAAACTTTTTCCTGACGCCCTTTAAGTCCCTGGCAACGCCACCTGCTGACAGGTGGAGTCCTCCTAGACACTCCCGGGTACCTCGGATGCCAGGTACTCGCACGACCCCCCAGCGCCCGACTCCGACGCAATTACCACGCCCGACTGCCTCTCCGCTCGGTTTGTTGGTCCGCCCTTTTTTTCCGGGTTTTTTCCGTGGGATTTCATATTTTTACACGGTTGTCATTCAAGACTCTGAGCTGCATAATTATGTGTTTCAGCCTTTTGAAAAGCATAGGCACTCATCTGGCACTCGCATCAAGAATGAAAGACTGAATTCCAATCCGAGACAGAATGTGTAATTAGATTTCGGTTATTTTGAATCGAAACGAGGGCACGTCAAAGGATTTTGCGGCCCACTCATAATTGTCAGAGCTGTGAGTCCTGCCAAAAGCCAAAAGCAAAAAGCCAAAGGCACGAGGGTCAGCTGGGCCATAATAGCAAATTTCCTGCTCTATTCTCCCGAAGATTACTCGTGCAGAAACTGTTTGTTACTCTGTTTTGGTATTTTTGCTTGGCCAATTATAAAAGGCATTTCTCGTTTCATTAAACTGGTAATTGCTGGCTCGGCAGCCTAGGCAACGCAGTTTCCCTTGGCCGAAATTGCCTTTTTGGGGACTTTAATAAATGCCAAGCCGCAAGCATTTTTAATATTAGCTTTGGTCCGCCCGCCCTCTTGACTTTTGTCTCGCCAATCATTAAACACAAAATTTAATTAACTGTTAATAAAGCAGCTAATGAAGACAGCCCCGGAGGCAGCACCGCCACACCCCATCCCACTTCCCCAGCCGGATGAGCCACTGTCAAGTTAATATTGCCTTTGGCTCATATTAAGTGGCGCTAAGCTCCGCTGTCAACACAGGAGACTAGCAAAACGGGGCAGGACTCAGTGCTCCGCCACGTTACGAGTGAATGAGTCGGGGATCAAAAGGAAAACTTCGAGCATACATTAAATGCACGAGTATATGCGTCTCCATCTGGGCATTTGGTTAAAGCTGCCCAACCTGACCGCTGCCAGCCACGTCCCTCTCATATAAGTCATGGCAAACGCCTTTTATGGCATTTAATGGAGCATAAATTGGGCTCGCTTTTATAGACAATTTTCATCAATAACAAAGACAGAAAAGGGGGACATTAAGCTGTTACACTGACACACTCTCCTTATATTAGCCTGAGGGACACTCGAAAAAAAATCAAGTTTACTTTTTAGTTCGAAGAACTCGACCGCCAAATATTTCACTTGTATTTCAAAGGACATGAAATTAGTTGGAAAAGCAAATCAAATTCCCGCATTCGATACCGATGTTGAAACACTTCTGGCCCATAAATCATCAACTGCTCCTATTGAATTCAAAGGAATAATAATAATAAGAACGTTTTCCGTTTCACTTGCTCTCCAATCAATATGAATATTGAAAATCTTTTAATTTGATCAGCTGCGCTCGCCCCAGTGTGAATCGAATGGCTGCCAAGTCAGTTGGAAAGTCCAGCGGCCAGGACAGCCCTACGTGCCGGACACACATCTATACTACAAGAGCTATATACAGATGTACATGTATCTTAACCCCTTGCGTTGGGATCGGCAACTGTCGTGGGGCACTTTGGACAAGTGAGCTAAGCGCTGGGACTGTTTAACTAAGCCTAGTCCAACATGTCTGGGTGCCCCATAATCGTTGGCCACATAAAAAGAGGCAACAAACTGATGAATATACGCATGTATATGCACACTTTACGGCACAGCCACTCCGCCGGCAGCCCGACAACAAGTCAATAAAATTTATGACCATCAATTTCAATGTGTCGAAAGTTTTCCTTCTTTTCTTCCACGAGCATTCCTCTGCGGACAGGCGACTCCCTGGGGGTCCTGCGGACGGAGCAGGGTCCTTGTTTTCTATAATTTATGCCGGCGGGCGAACAGGAAAGTAAACTTTTCGCTCATAAATTTCCAGCAGCCTGTCCTTAGCACCTAATCTGGTCCACTTTAAGTCCGCTCTAGGTGGCTAGTCCCGGAAACCGAACTCCATCTTGCTGTTGTCCTTTGCGCTTTCCGTTTTAATTGTTTGCCCAACACCTTGGCTAGTTTCCTGGGTGGCCGCCGCCATTGTTGGTTTCAGCCCTGCTTACCAAACATAATAAAGCTTGTTAGCGTAATTGCTTAATTGGCCAAGACCGGGTCCCATTGCCGCATCCCCTGCCCCTACGCACTGCTCTAATGGCCGTGTTTGCCGTTCGCTCAGAGCCGATGACCATGTGGGCTCCAGCACTCTGGCGGGCAAACACAGGCCACACATTAAATTGCTGGCTTTCTGCCCAACCACTTTGAATTGAGTGCGAAAATGAAGACGTAATTGCATTGGTTAGATTAGCCTTATCAGTCGATTTGGGGCCAATGCTACGCCTACAGATATGTATAGTATACTTTTTGGTTCAATAACTGGTAGGAATACTTACAGACTTTATACACGAAATATTTAGTAACTACATTTAGTCTTTGGTTAGTTGAATCTATAGATTCAAATTTAGGTAAGATCTTGGTGGTTATTCATTATTCACAAAACAGTTTACACTTCTTACCATTCCCGGAAAATCTTCAATCTGTTTTAAAATTCTTTACAAGCATGCAGCTCACTTTTCAGGAAATCTGTAGGTTTCCACAAAATGTTAATCAATCACTAAAATTTCAAAGATTTCTAGTGGATTTCAATGATTTTCCCAGAGACCCAACTTGCAGATTTCTCAATTAAGCCGTTCCATTGCATTTATTGCCAAGCCCAAACCAATCAGATAAATGGAAAATCTGTGAGGAAAATCCTTGCGGCAGCTGCCACACTATCGATTATCCCATGGAGACGAGGCGGGAAAGAAACGTATTCAGGCATCAATTAGAGACTTCCAGTTGTGCCATTTGGCCAAAGGGAACTTCATTAAACGTATTTATTTCCGCACAGCACCCACACTCGCAGCACATGTATCTGTCTGTCATTCAAGTTGGCTTATTCAGCATCTGCCGACAGCATAAATACGATTTGATATACCCAGCCTTAAGTACCCCAAGTTACGCGAACTCAAGTATCCTTGGTGGCCAGGGGCGCGGACACGAGGGTTTGCATTGAATCAATGCAGAAGGGCGTAGGTTAAGTTAGCCTATTAAATACAAAATTAGACAATGCAAATAATATACATTTGCGTAAGTTAAGAATTCGCTTGGATTGTTATGATTAAAGTAGATGGACCTCCTCCACTAATCCATTTTGTTCGACGTATGCATTAAACTCCCTCTGGAACGTCATAAGAGGAAACACATGTTTCAAAACACTTAAAATCCCCGATTTCGAGGACTGCGACGATCGCGTGAACAAGTAAATGCCGGGCAATAATTTTTTTATGGCCAGGCAATGCCGAAAGCATTTCACATCGAGTGTAAGTACATATTGAAATAATGTTATTCCCCCATGCGAGGGTGTGGGTGTCTGTCTGATAAGCAGCCAAAGTCCTTGTTATTGTAGCCGTTAAGTCCACACACGCACACTCCACACACGGAACACACAACCCCGAATGACTGAATGGGCGTGGCATGTTTGCCATACTCTCGATATTTATGCCCTTGGATCGCTTTAGTATCGGTTTAATCAGACTCTTTGATTTTACAACACCATTATGCACTTTTAGTGTGATTGATTGGGGGGCTGGAAAATGGGAAGTGCAGCTCAATTCACTCTAAATGCGGATTGCGAATTCAAATTCGGTGGGAGAATAAAACAAAATGCGTAAAAGGTTAACGAGAAGCAATCATGGCAGTGCAAAAGCTGGCATGAAGAACAATATATAGGTTTAATGCGACCTCTTTTTCATGTGACGAAAAAATCCTCTCCGCACTTGTGAATTTTTTATCCGAAACATTTTTGCAATTTCAGTCATTTGCTTTCGAGGTATTCTATAAAATATTCGCATTTGTATGCAGACGAAATAATTTACCTCCACAATTGTGGAGGTATTCAATAAACACTCAGTCTCAATATTTCAATGGAATTTTATGTGTTTTAAGCAGTCACAATACAAATGTTAAAGTATCAATTTATTATTTATTATTATTACTTCCAGCATTATTTCAAATTGAGAGCTAGGAAAGATATCAATTACAAATACGAATAAAATACAAAGTCCTAATTAGGTTCAAATTAAACAAGACTTTAATCAGACGCGAACAAATCGCACTTTTGTGAATCGAAAGCAATTTGAATATTAACCAGAAAGTTTTGTTTTTACTTTTTAAAACCACCGAATTATCTGCTATGACTTCAATATATTAGCAAACACTTTAATGCAACTCCTAGCTAAAGCCTCGTTCAGGCATTTTATTTTCATTAAACCATTCGCAGTTTCTGCGGTTGCCATTGGTTTTGAAATGCGGCAGCACGGGAGTGACAGAAAACTTACTGCGGTGAGTGTTTCAAATTGTTGCAATTTGATCTAAATAAAAGCAGAAAAGTTTGTGCCCAGCACTTTTGGTCTGCAAACTTTCCAGCAGTTATCAGTTGCAGTCTGGCTTACATTGTCCTGGATCGAAGTCACAACGAACTTTTTGCAGACATTTGCCATTAAAAAACAGGGACAGTTGCACAGAGAGAAAATACTAAAAGTTGACTGCAAAATACACAAATTATTTTTATAGCAAACCTTTAGCAATAAATCACAGTATTTTAATTAACCCCTTAACTCTAAATCAGAAGTATTAAGAAAAATCTATCAACATTCTTAAGTCGACATGATTAAATTAAATGTAATTATTTTTAGAAACCTTTTCTTGTTTCTAGTGCTGCAACAAGGGAATAAAAAACAAATAGAGTTGTTAAATGAAAGTTTCTCGCCCGCTCACAGAGCGATTCTCGGAATCCCGGGCAGACTGCTCCGAGTGCGGAGCACTGAACTCATGCATAATGCATGTGGTCGGACATGCAACTATCTCGGTGAACAGATTACAGCCAGTCCCAGCTGCCTAGATACGTATATGAGATATGCCGGCATTCTTCAACCATCCGTCCATCTATTCAGACCCCTCCCTTTGCAGCTGTCCTGGCCACAGGAGCGCCGTTTATTTACTGTCCGGCCTCTCAGTCCGCCAGCGTAATTAGGCAGAGAGTCGTGTGGGATTGTGCTCAGCTAACGACCCGCCTGAATAATTCATTAGCCAGAGTCCGCATCCGCATCCGCCTCCGCCTCCCAACTGCCTGCCACTTTCCACATGATGCTCTCGTTTCGGATCTGGCAGTGCTTTCAAAAAGCAACCGCAAACATAACCCGAATGCAAACAAGAACATCCTCTGGCTAGTTGATATTTCACTGAGTGTGTGCTTTGGCCCAGATTGAGGAGAGCCACCCAGGCACACACAGGTAGTTTTGTTTAGAAATATTTTAACACCTGGCTAATATAAATAAATGTTATATAAATTCAATTATTTCAAATGCTTGTAGGAGTCTTATACTTGTTACAAAGTTACAAATCTTACGGCTAAAGAGTAAGTTTGTTTTCGAAATACGTTACAGAAATTGCATTTTATTTGAATACCACATAATTGTATTTTATCATTGTTACTTTTTGGTTAAAGCTTCCTCTGAATCTCTTACAAAAAGTCAGATTATTTCCCTAAAATTCAATACAAACGACGGTCTTTGAAGATGGCCAATTTCCTTGACTCTGGCTGCCTTCAACTCTTTGCTTTTAATCGAATTAAATGTATTTTTAAACTTTACGACCCCTTCTATATAGTCTGGCTAGACATCTTTAAGGCGCCGGCTGTTTAGGATTATAGATACAAATGGACTACGAATAATGTAAATTTTGTTTGGCATTTATTGGCAAATTTAGTAATATATATATTAAGTGTGTTTATGTATGTTTATGCTGCTGCACACCTGTCCAGCCTTGGAAGTTAAAGGGCCGCTTTACTGTCGGCACGTTTTTCATATTTCTGCAATCCATTACCGAGTCTTGGCCATCCGTCACGGGCCAAGTCGGTTCCGGCCAACAGCCGCAGGCCGCCTTCAAAAGTTCTTCCACTTGCCATTTAAAGAAGAAACTTTATGCATAACGTATTTCTGGTGCGTACTAAGCCGCTTACATCGAAGCTGAAATGCCCTTGAAAATTATTTTGGCATTTCTGCTTGTTAAATCGGACCTAAGCCAATGTAAATTAAGACAAAATTCCCAAGAGGCCCCAAGTGCACTCAAATACGTATAAATATAGCTTGAATGGGTACTACTCGTGTCTAAACTTAACCAATGGGCTAGAAAATAAATGAAAATCTGAATTAAACAATAAATTACCAGTTGCTGTCAACGGATTATATCTGAATAGAAGCAGCTTCCTGGCCCCGCAGTTCCACAAATAATATTCTCCCAAGAAAACACATTCCCTATTTACTCGCCCTCGTACATCTTCGTAGAGTATAATAACTGCCAGAAATGTTGCACTGCAAACCAAATTTCAGGACTCCCTGCCCCGCGAAGAAGCGTACTTTTTATTACCATCTCGAGGAGCGGAACTTCTCCCGGTTCGTAGCTGGCCGAGATTTGTGCGCTGACAGGCAGCAACTTTCGGCTGACTCATGGCAGTTGCTACGCGCCCCGCCGGCGGTTGATTTACTGCTCAGTGGGGGAGTATGGGAAATATCCCTGCCATGCAGGTGAGTGTTCTCCCCGAGTGCAGCCCAACAAATGGAATTTGGCCCAAACGCAGCAAAAATCTGCTGCCAGATGCTGGTCTTTGTGGCAATAGCGAGGGCACAGAAACATAAAGGTTGCAAGTTCGCTCTGCTCTTGCTGCAAATTTTATAAAATTCATGCAGGCTTGCTCTGATTTCGCTGCCACTAATGGGTTGCTCTTTGTCCGGGACAAAGGATGATTCCTTCATCAAAGTTCTATGTGATTTGGTAAGCAATTTTTATTCCTGCACAGTCGCAATCTTGCGATGAGATTGCAATCCGCTTGACTCTGCCAACAAAAGGATGTTTAATATGGGAAAATTCCATTCTGATATTGATAAATTTTCGCTGATGTTATTGGTTCGCCAAGAGCAAACTTGTTGTGAACGGACATTGTTAAACTTATTTCTAAATATTGGAAAGAAACTTTTGGCCTTTACTAACTTCTATGCGCCGCAGGCAACAAGGAAAGTAGGAAATAAGCTTTGCTTGGCTCCCTCAAAAAGTTATTTACGTTTATACAAGTGTCCTTAAGCGGTTAATTTCAAAATTAAATAAATAACAAACCAAAGATCGTTTACATTAAAAATAACTTAAATTGTTATAGAATTTGACAGAGCAGGGAAAACAGGAGGTTTTGATAAAATATACTCGAAAATAACATAAAAGTCGCCTTAATAAATTTGTCTGTACAGAATTCCTTTTAATTTATATTATTTATGTCAGTTAAAAAGTGTAAAGAATGTTTACATTACTTCTTCATTACTACTTCTTTGCTCTTTCGAAATTACTCACCCTATCTCAGTTGAATCTCCTCCCGGGATCCGCACCTCCGCCGCCACAGACTCCGGTTCCCAGTTCGAGCATCACATCCGAGTCCTGGCACTGACTCGTGCTTGTCTCAAGGATGCTGATGCCGGTGGTGTTGTCCGTGCTGACGAAGGGCGTCTCGCTGAAGCGCACCTCCACAGTCTGCTCATCGCCTGAGTCCAGGTAATCCCCGTCCGTCTCATCCGTCCGCCGTCGAATGCGCCGGCCAAGCTCCACCTGCTGGTGGTGCATCGGCTGGAGCTGGTGCATCTGGTGTTCGCCGCCGTGGACGAGGGCGGCATTGATGCCACGGCCGCTGAGGATGGGCGAGACGGCGCCCGTGCCGTTGCCATAGGTCGGCTCCCTGGGGATGATCAGCAGCTTCTCCTTGGGCAGACACGTCTCCTGGGTGATCCCGTTCTCGTCCTGGTCGTCGGCGTCCAGGCTGCCCCCGCCTCCCAGGCCCCCGTCACCCTTGCCGTGGTGCAGCCTGGGGCCACAGGTGTTCCGATCGGAGCGATTGTAGCCCCGGGTGATGTTGATGATGTTGTTGTTCGAGGGATTGAAGCAGGGCAGGACGTGCTTGAACTCCTTGCGGAAGTTTTCGTTCAGCCAGGCGTAGAGGAAGGGGTTGTAGCACGTGGAGCTCATGGCGATCGAGTGGGCCACGAAGAAGAACAGGATGTAGAAGCGCCACTCGTTGGACTTGTCGTCGAAGTCGTCGAAGATGTTCACCACGTTGATGGGCAGCCAGCTGAGTCCGAAGACGCCCACCATGGCGATCAGCATGCGGTTGGTGCGCTTCTTCCGGTCACGGTCCGCCTCCTCGCGCCGGGAGGACTTCGAGCCCGGCTTGGCCCTGGCCCGCTGGTTCAGCTTCACGGAGATCCACACGTAGCAGATGGAGATGATGAAGAACGGCAAAACGAACTGCAGCGTGGTGGTGATGGCGCCGAACACCTTCCGGTACTGCTCCGACGGCCAGTTCTCCTCGCAGTACACCCTCACGTACGGCAACTCCGGGCCCGTCAGCCCGCCGGTCATCACCTGCCTGTACGCCTCGGCCGCCGAGGTGGCGTCCGGTGCCTCGATGAAGCCAGATCCCTGGGACACGAAGCTGCCGTTCAGCATGAGCGCTGCCTCCGCCAGAGTCTCGTTGCCCTGGGTGCCGTTCACCAGCTCGTTGGTCATCTTCATGTACATGCCGTAGGGCAGGGTGGCCAGGAGGGCTATCACCCAGATGCTCACTATGATCCCGATGCAGGTGGAGAGCTTCATGCGCGGGTGGAACGGGTAGATGATCACGAAGTACCGGTCGATGGCGATCGAGGTCAGGGTCAGGGTGGATATGTAGATGCTGCAGCCCTGCGCGAAGGACACCATGTGGCACAGAGTCCTTCCGAAGGCCCAGCGACCCATGAACGTGTAGAGCGGCGTGAAGGGCACCGCCAGCACGCAGAGCAGGATGTCCGAGAGGGCCAGGTTCGTGATGAATATGTTCGTCACCGTCTGCATGGCCCGGTTGCGCAGCACCACGTAGCAGACCAGGACGTTGCCGAAGACGCCCAGCACGAAGACCGTGGCGTACAGGACGTAGAAGAAGATCTGCACCAGCTGGTTGTGGATGATCCCGCCAGTCCTTTCGTCCTCCGCCGCCTCTGCCGCCGCCGCCGCAGCCGCTGCAGCTGCTGCCGACACGTCTCCCAGGCTGACGCTCGTGCTCCCGGGCGGAGTCAGGCTCCAGTTGCTCGTGCCGACCAGTGGCAGCTGCGTGGTGGCGGCCAGCCAGCTCAAGTTGGCCATCTCTCGATCCGGCTGTTGAGTTGAGTGCTGGGTTGGAGTGTGTGCTGGATGGCTGAGTGTGCCCGAGTAGCTGCCAGTGGTTCCGGTCCGGATGCGCACCACTTAAGCAGCCATTTCCGTCGCCGCCGGAATTGAGCTCCTTGCTGGATGATGGCCTGCCCAAAAACCTCTTGGCTATTCACAAGGCCGGCTGCCACATTACGGTCATCGCTAATTGACTCGGCCTTTGGGTTCTGAAACTGAACAGAAAGGGAAGGGATTTTAGTTTCGTAGCAGGCTTAAAGGATTCAAGCTATGGCCATTGGGAAAAGTTCTTGCTCTAAGGATGATTTAAATGCATTTTGTATTTATTTTTATTTTTTATAAATTATTTTGAACGAGACGAAGATAAAGTGTGTTTAAAATCCAGCGGTACATAAGTTTGTAGTTGTTCTTCGCAACGAAGGTATTTGCCAAAAATTTGGCCTTAACCTCGGTTAACTAAAACATTCGGAATTTTCCATGATAGATACGCATAACATTTACTTCCATTAAACTAAGTTCAAAGTTTCCGTGAAGAATACTTCTTAAACGGACTTAAAAAGTAAGTTTTTGCCTTGCTACAGCCATTCCTCCTACCCCGTCCCACTTTCCCTGCTTTGCCTTTTGTTTGTCTGCTTTTTGGCCAAAAGGGATTAAGTTGTTGCCTTGACTGGCTTTTATTTTTAGTTGCTGTCAGACACGCTCCCTCGGCATCGAGCTCCGACTGGGTACCGAGGTCTCCCTCTTTGGGTTATATGGCGAACCGAGTTTATTAAAAACAATGCCAATGCGACAGTTTCTGTCTCTAACTGTCCATCGTGTCGGAAATCTCCAGAAACTTTGATACCAGATGCTCTTTGGACAGCCTTAAGCCTAAGCTGAGTTGAACATCGAAACCCCACAAATTTCTCTTTCGTGCACTGAACAAAAAGGTTTAATGTTCGATCAATTATATTTGTTCCAAGTTTTACATCAGTTGTTGTTAACTGATTTAATGAAAACGAATAAAGAGAACACTCAGCAGAAGTAAGATTTTTCTTGAGATCAGTGGTTTCTAATATTATGATAACTAATGAGGATTGGCAGTAAGCCTACAATGTGTTTTTCAGAAAGCTTAATAACTGAAATAGTAGTTTGCTTTGAAGCTGATGGACGTACGGAAAGATGGTTAGAAGAACTCGGCTGTTGATGCTGACCAAGAGTATATATACTTTATATGGTCATAATTGACTCCTTCCCTGAGTTGCAAACTTTTAACTATATTTATAATACCCGAACTACAATATTAAAACGTAACGGCATCTGTTCATATTTCCTGTATTGTTCGAATTGTGTGTGGTGTGAAATACCCTGCAGATAAATTTGATGTCTTCGGAATAGTCAAAAAAACATTTTATTTTAATAGGTTTCGAAGGTTGGCCATGATTATATTTGCCATTGATTGCAGTGGTGTCCCTGACTTTTGACAAAGCAAATTTCTCTGGCCTGCCTCTGTCTCACAGTACACAATACGTTTTAAGTGAAAACAACATTTTAGTTGGCATATAATCTATTATTATTGTTGTTGTTCTCCTATACTAATTTTGATATAGTTCCAATTCGCACAAATGCCATTGTAGCATATCAAACCACTGATGCATGTACATACATTACTGTCTGTGACTGTAGCCCTCTGATACAAAGTACATCAAATTCCCTGTGTTCTTTATGTGGGAGGTCATCAATTCCAGATCGTGAACGGTTGAATGGGAGCTTCTGAACATGATTGCCTAGATTGATTCTGCCGAAATGGCCATTGTCCCTCAAAGGTCCTAATTAGTCGCTGCAGCCAATCGGAACCCTGGATAATTGCCTCTCACCTGTCGGGACCAAGCAGTGACCTTGCACCCGGCCAAGGGTAATCCTTGAGGGCGGCATTTAAGCCCGTGCTTACACAATGGGTAAAGTTCGTCGGAATTTTATTGCTTGCCCAGAAGGCCGAAGGTCCTGGCAGGCACCCAGAACCGATAGCTGATGGCTTCTGATCACGTTCGGCAACTGAATGCAAATTTAATTGGATTCGCCTAACAACGCTCCGGAAAGTTTAGCCAGATGTGCAGGAGCACGCCAGCCCCCGAGTGCCGTTGTTTAAGCTGTAAAATATTCGGGGCGTACCCAGATAATGCAACATCGCCGGCTTCGGGGAGTTCGGGGAAACTTTGCAAGGCAGCAAATTGAAATCCTGCGTTTAATGAACACATGCTGAACACCCCGGGCCACAGATAACAAGGCCAATATTCAGCTCGGGAAGGTGAATGCATTCACAAGGCAACATTTAATTAGAACCCAGGGCCATTGTGTGTCACTGAAAGAAGGAAACCAGTTTCCGTAGAATCCGGCTAGAGCATAGGAGCATAAAAAAGGATAACTTTTCCAATACTGAAAGTGAAGGACATCAAAGGAGTGAGGAAATGGGAGGAAAAATTTAAATTTGTCTTTTTTTGTAACAAGAATAAAATATTTTATCATAAATCAAACAGGAGGATAATCCAAATCAAATAAAAATTGAATAGAAGAAGACATTAAAAATTATAAATACCTCAATCAGCTAATGGTCTGGACCATCTATTCTCATTTTTATTCCAGCAATAAACTGAATAAATTTTAAGGCAAAGAGAAATCGTCGAGTATTAGTCAAGATACTATGCAAAGTTTCGCAGAGCCGGAGAGGTTTTGCGATTCCGGAGCCCGGTTAGCAGGAAGAATGCCAGAAATATTTCAACGCCGCGGGCCAAGGGCAAAAGAATAATAATTTTGATAAATTAATAGACGGAACTGGGGGCCAGGTTATGGCAGGAGGAAAGATGCCACGAATGCCGGATATTGTGTAAAGAAAGAGCGACAACGTGAGAAACAAGAAAAATTGCCAGTTAACAATTTTTTGTTTTGTCTTTTTTTATGAACGCATTTATCCATCGCTTGCTGGCTGGCGAGAGCCGTAAACTTCATCAAAATCATTACCAGCAGCCGCCGTTGGCATGCCCCGAGTGTCGCCAACATCATCATCGCCATCATCCGCATCTTGCTGGTTCCGGGTTCCAGGATCTTTGCCCTGGTAGCCCCTCAGTGCCCCTGCAAGGCTCACGCGCCGCATTCCCATTATCATTACTAACAAGCAGCGCAAAGCAGCTTGAGTGTGTCATCCTGCTGTCTGCCCGAGGAGTCCTGTCCCTGCTCCCGATCTGTGGCACTTCGTAATTTTAATTTTGATGCATTTGTCACCATTTCTTGTTCGCCTTTATGACCTGCACTGGGGGAAAATGTTACTACTAGCAGATAAACTAGACTTTTCTTACGAGTATTCGAATTTGGTAAATTACTTTTGGGCAACTAAGTGATATATCTAAAATTCATTTAGTTTTCTGTGGCATTTAGATAATTAGCTTATGAAAAATGATGTCGAATAACATACAAATATTTCTACAGAGCTGTGTAAATATATTTTTTAATAAGACTTCCTAAAACAACATTATCAATTTTCCCTTAAAATAAATTGTAGTAATTATTTAAGTTAAACCTATATACATTATAAAATCTGCATCAACTTAAATATTTTGACTTTAATTTCCGACTAAGAATATTTATTTATTTTCACTTTAATTTGCGACCATGAATCTTCATCCGTAAGCCCGCATTATTTTTCTCAATGTATTGGCATCCCGCTGCTTGAGCTTCTTCTACGGCAACGATTTATCTTTGAGCCCGTGACATAATGAAACAAGGCGATATGGCCAGGGCGAGAACAAACGCTCACTTTAATGGGATTTTATTTTGCTACCCGCAATATCAGGAACAGCAACAAAAACATCAACAACACGTCGTCCTGCGCCGGCTATAAGTGCCAGTATATGGCCTACTTATAGGCGCTTGGGGAATTTTATGGCCACAAGGTGCATGCATCGGTCCAGAGGGCAGAACCATTAATGAATTCTCATCGCTCTGGGGCTTAAAGATGCAGTTAAAGTGTATCTCAATGGACTGACAGGACGGATACTGAAGCAGAGTGCTAAAAAAAGTGAATAGGACGAAGGACCCCTCGTTTCTTTTATTCGCCCAAAGCCCTTTCGATTTACCATTTCGGGGCGCTGAAGGTGCGGAAGTAAAAAGACGAGAGCAAAATTAAGCCAAGTAATTTATCGAATTGCTCGAGAGAAAGAGCTAAATTATAATATATAGTTTGAGTGCTGAAGTGTTATGATACAAATACTTCAAATAAAATACTCAAATAATAAATAAACAGCTGTGTGTGTGATATTGAGGAGATAAGACAATGACAATAACTATTTGCATAATTGCTGGCAAATACGCATCAAAACAAATAAATAATCATCGGTTGAATAACCACAGAGGAGCAATCTGAAAAATTTGAACTCATTTAAATAACACTTAATTTGGATTATGACAAGTGTTTATTGGCTTTGCCAAACACGAATCATTGACGCGTTCATAAAATGATTTACTCAGCTTCTCGAAGTTCTTGACATGCCCGAAAATTAATATTAAAGCCACTTGAGACTGCACTTTATTCGAGACCTGCTTCAGGAGATATCTACATTTATTTTTTTATTTTTTTTTGCCCAACCAGAGTCCAAAATAAACTTTGGTTAAGCTCTTTTGCGTGCTGGCAGTCGGTGTTAACTACTTTTTAAGCATTTTTGGCCTCGAACGCGCAGAATTTCGTGCAGATGGAAACTATGCCATTAGCCGGGCGCATGAATTCCATCCACTAATGATGTGGCCGTAGTGGCCAGTGATCAATGCCGGGGTGCTCCGCATCCGCATCCAGGGGCTTGCTCTAATTAACATGGTTTTTTTATACGATAATCAATTACAAAGTTCCCGCGCAACTTTGACGTTAGTTTCGCGTCAAAAAAGGCTGCCAGCGGAGTAAAGTTTTATTCGCCATCAAAGAAATTACTCAACAGATTAGAGTCCAGACAGACGAACAGATACAATCCGTTGAGGCCTCGAAGGGAACATGTGTTCAGCGTCTGTGTCAGTGTCAGTGTCATGGATCGACTGATGACGCGGAATTTAATTAAAATTTCGCCTCCGCTATTTTTTCTGCCACAGCCATAGCCGGCACTTTAAATTGTTGCCCTCACTCGTAAGCAGCCACTTTGCATGTTGTTGAAATGCCGGGCCGAGAATAATTCATACGCATATGACTCTCGGACAAAGATATATGTACATATATTCGATCGGATGAGTGCTGCGGCGCACTAATTTATTTGTTGATTTATTTACCCGGCAACTAATTAGGAGGGAGTTATTCCCATTTGGGCTCACGATGCACTCGAATCGTGGCAAGTCGCCCAGCAAACTGACTCCACTCAGATTTACGAGGGACACATAAATATCAAATACGTGTGGGAATACCCTAATACCGAATACCGAGTCGTAAATATCTAAATTCAAATGCATCATAGTAATTGTCATAAAGGAGCGAAAATCAGCACGGGAATTTAAATACCCTTTAGTTGATTATTTATCGTGGTGTATCACCCATATTGTGTGTGTGGATAGATACCCTTCAACAAATCCGTTTGATAAATCAAAAATAGAATCATCTCAATCCTGAATAGATTCGATTTGTGTTATTCTCTTCTAGTTCTAGCTCTAGTTTTTAATGAAATACTTTTTTTCGCCTAAAAATTTCTAGATTTAATGACATTTTCTGACACTTAAATAGAAAAGATCAAGATTTGCTTAGTAAATGAAGCTAAAACTTCTTATTTAATACGAATACAGATTTGTGTTTAAGCATACAACCCAAACGAAATCAAGCTATTTAGCATATATAATTCGATTCTATTGGGTCCTGTCCAACCTAATCTGTGCTCGACAAATACCCTGACTAAATATAATGCTAAATAAAACGACAAAAATAGCAAATTGCTCGGAGCTCGTCCCCTCCTCCGGAACTTCCTGCAATTCCCGGACTCCGATCCCCCATCCCGACTCGACCGGGCTAAGCCCATTAAGGTCGGTGTGGACGGACCGGGCGATAAGCGGCAGCGGCATTCGCATAAAGATAACACCAAAATCAAACTAAATGGCTAAAATTGGCAGGCAACAAAAAAACACGCAACAGCAACAGGAAATCCAGGCGGTAATATTTTATCAAAAGGCAAAAAACAGAAATCGCAAATAAAAATCGCAGTTAAACATTATTAGAAAGATTGGGCCAGGAAGGACCCTTATAACCATTAATAAGATTGTTTTAACATGAATTTACGGCCAAGGGCGGGCCATCCACTGACCCTCCCGACACCCTCGGCCAGCTCCCTCCCCTGATCCCAAAGCAAACACAGCCAGTCGAGCCAAAATGTAAACAAGTCAGCCTACCGATGGCCCGTTTCGATGGCTTTCCCTCCAGTTGGGCGTGCTTTCCCCCGACTTGCCCGCTCTTTTCGCCCGCTTTTTCTGCATAGACCTGACAGCCTATTCGAAAATTGAAATGTTTGCTAACACGAGCCACTTAAAGTAGAGAGCCGAAAAAAAATAGAGAAGGACCAAAACGAATTTCATACAAATTACACGGCCACTTTTGGCCAAAGTTCAACGAGGCGTGCGGCCAAAGAGCCATCAGATCCAGAGACCGACCATCTCTCACAACGGAGCCGTGTCTCTGTGTGTCTCTGTGTGTCTCTGTGTGTGTGGTGGTAAGTGCCTTTCCCATCGAGCTTTAAAATCCCTCGAAAAAAACACAATTTGAATGTGGCAGCAATTACAATTGCCACGAGTGGGAGTCAGCGCTCCACGCCAACACACGGGACGTGGTCAGGCCAATTATGATCCGTGGAAAATTGCGCACCATAATGAAAACAAACAATAGAAGGTGATTTCCTTTGATTGCCGGCAATCTAAGCTCTTCAGAAGCTAAACAAATTTGAGGCTTTTATTAAAACCCATCAAACTATATACACGAGCCATTGCAGAGCAGTTTAAGAGCTTTTTAAGAGGACTTTAGCGTGCAGTTGCTAGATAATTAAATGCCAATAAATTTGCTCTGTATTTTAGTCAGATTTTTTATTTTTTATGTAAGAAGCTGCCTTGAAAATTTTGTATTTTAATTAGGTCTCACAATATGAATAGTTCGTTCTTATAATTTAATCTAAGCTTTTATTCTACATTAACTTTATAATCATTTAATGAAAAATTACATTACATTAAATTTTTTAAATATCAATTCTTGTTTTAAAATTCGATTATAGGTACATAATTAGACAAATAAAATCAAAAGAAAATGCAAACCCAAGACTAAAACTCAAAAAAAACTTAAAAAAACAAATTGTTCATTCGATAAATGCTATTATAATTGCTGAAATGTTAAACTTCTTACTTCGTTTTCTCACAAAAATGAGCACTTTTCAGACTATTGTAAGTCATAGCTAACTTTAGGAAAATGTGATTTTTCGATAGGAATTAAGCCCATCCCTGCCAGCTTTTCTTCGTGTGTCGAAAAGTCAAGCCTGTAGCAGCCCAAAAACATGGGTCCGGAGAACTAACGAAGCAGTTTTCCTGTTTTGCCTGCAACCTAAAGATAAGGTTAACCGGACCAGTCTTAACAAGACAACGCCTTGAAAATTTCTGGCCATCTCCCTGCTGGGGGCGTGGGCTGAATGTGTAATCATAATTTTCCATAAGCATTTTCGCAGGAGAGTGCCTGCTGAAACGGCTGGAACTTTTGCAAATTATGTGCAGTCGCAGTTGTCATGAGCTGGCACTCCGCCCACCCCCACTCCCACTACCACTGCCACGCCCCAACCCTATCCCAGTAGTAATAACCGAAACGCAAGTTGAAGCTGAAATAAAAATGCAAATGCCAAGGCCACAGGGCAGCAGCGTTGAACTTTCGAGTGAGCGACATATGGGGCGTTTCGCCGGAGGGCGGGCCGGGCTCAGCCGCAGCCTTAGTTTACAGGACCAGGGCCCGTGACAGGAGGTGTGCCTAACGAGGACACTAGCCCCTCTCCGCCCCTGTCTATCTGTCCGTCTCTCTGTCAGTCTGTTTGCCCCTCTGTCGTCTGGCTGTCCCGCCAGCCCTATCCTTCTCGGCTTGTTTACTCACAATTCTCATTTTGCATATGCAAGGACAATAATTTCATTTACCATTCGCCGTTCGAGTCCATAAAGGCTGTTCGTATTTTCAGATCATCTCCGGCAGCATGAAATGTGTTTACTTGGCTGGCCGTTGAAATGAGCAGGTCGTAAGCTTGACCAAGATTTTTGGTCAGATTTTGTCTTAAACACTTTTTGATAACCAAAAGTCGAAGGGACAAAAGGGGGGAAAAGTAATACTTAAGAAATGACAGTTACAGCTAGCTGTAATGAAATTTTAAAGCCTAAATATTCCAAATATAGATGCTTCATATAAAGGACTCTTCTTCGAAACCATCCTAAACCTTTGATAAGATTAAAGATACATTTTAGAGCCCAACAGTAAGGTTTCTCTTTGTGTTCACACAAATCTCTTGTTCAAATCTTTGTGTGGGGTTAACTGAATAGAGTTCCCTGATAGACCTTCATATTGCATCACTCCAAGGATAATCAGAATATTTCAGAGTCGGAACCACCCCGCCTGTCTCCTTACCGCAGCGCTAACCCTTTTTCCCAAATTCCTTTATCGCTGTTTGTATGGCTCATTTTGTGCCTTTCCTTGTTTGGCATTGCTCACTTGTTTAGGCGTTTAACCTTTTTCAGGCTGCCGCCACAGCAACAATAACAAAACCAATTTCCCTTGTCTTTTGACGCCATTTGTTTGCACAACCTTGGTCCCGGCCCGTGCCCTGTGTCCTGTGCCCCATCCTCTGTGTGCACAAATGTCCTTGCATAACACGCGGCGACGTCGGCGGCCCGCACACATATGGCAAGCCCAACCAATATTCGAACCGAATGAAAATCAATGAATTTTATTGCGACTATACGTGGAGCTCCCGTTCTCCTTTTGTCTTGGCCTCAAGTCTGCGTATCTGCTTTCTATTGCAGACCCCACGGGGTGCTCCAAGACTGCACTCTAGGGATGGACGGAACAAATCGATATGTCTACGCGATAGACACATATAGTAAAAATTAAAAAGAAAATGTGATTAGTTGAAAATAAAAATTTCGTACAATAATATTCTATTGTTGCTTTTAAAATAATATAATTTAAAAGTATAATTTTGTAGATTGTTTTCCCTAGCCTGTCCTTCTTTCAGTTCATGGCAACATATATAGTAAAAATTAAAATGAAAAGGTTTATAAAAAATACCTTCGAAATGTGATTAGTAAAAATTCTGTATCAATCGTGCCTCAAAATACTTCAGTTCCCAGAACGTTCGCTATTAATTGGTTACTGTTTGTACACATTCTACAATAATATTCTATTGTTGCCTTAAAAATAATAATATTTAAATGAATAATTTTGTGGATTTTTTTTCATTCTTTCAGTTCGTGGCCCTGTGCCTGAACTATCATCCCTATTGCACTTGGCGGGCATGTGTGCGCGGCTGGTTCAAGGGGCAGTGACCATAATTAATTGACCATTTAGTGCAGCTTCCCCTGCAAGCCGTTGGCGGTTAAGCAGGAGACAATGGCTTCATAAATTCAGCTCTAGGAGAGCAATCTCAACCGGACAAGTACCGCTCCATGCTCTGTGCTCTACGGGTTTGTTGTCCTTCCCGCGAAAAGGCAATCCCCTTTCTTCTTTGTCTTTATCACTGTCCTTATCAGAAGGCAATGGTGCATTGTGAAAACGTCTTCATCCGTCGTCAGTCATAATGAGGGGAACCCGGCTTTTTGGCAGGCGTCGCTCTCGAAACCTAGGACCCAGGACAAATGGTCAGCAGAAGCCCAAATATGCGCCTTAACTGGGCCAAGCCCTGGAACCGGAAAATTGCCTTAGAATTCGGGGTATCCTTGATACAGGACACAACCCAAATTGGGCAATCTCTAAAGTCTTGGAACCAAGAAGCGGGAAGTGAGGGACACACGCGAAAATCATCTACATTATAAATCATACCGAAGCGTGGAGGCATAAATCTTTTATGGCGACCGGGGAGAACACAAGAACTTTGGCAACTTTATGTCCGTAAAGGCCCAGCAGGCGAGTAAGAATATTTATGAAAATAATTTATTAAAAATATTATTTAGAAGAACATTAAGTCCCCAGAGAAGAATAAAGTGATTGAACATTATAAATACATTTGTTTCGACAACATCAACAAATTACTCTTAGTTTCTTAGTTTTTTAAATAAATGCTTTCTCATTCAACAATTTTTTTAAAAAGCATTTACTTAGCTTCACTTCATTGAAAACTATTTGCGGTTCAGAATTAAATCTAACGAAAGAAATGTATTCATTAGTCAAGATTTTCGTCAAAATCGTTTTTACATTAAGATAATGCTATTTTGATCCAGCTTGGGAATACTTACTCCTACCACATGAACTGAGACCACCATAAAAATGTTCACAAAAGTTGTAACATTAATCTGTGGGCTAAGCTGGCCATAATCTTAAAAGAGAAGCAACTCATACAAATTGAGACTTGACCTTTTCGGTGGCAGATGTTTTACGGCGATTAAGTTATCCTGGCATTGCCTCGCTTCCCTCAGCTGCCGACCTTCGACCGGATTGTTCTCCTGTCCGTCTCGATTTCCATTTATCATTATGCAGATTTATGTCTGCAATATGTTCATTTAGAAATCGATATTATATATTAAACACGAGCACAAAGGCAGTGCAGCTTTTGGCGCGGTCTATGCAAATTAATAAGCAACTCGCTTAGCGCTGACTTAAATGCAGGCAAAATGTTGTAAATGGCGTTTTAATCAACGTACCAAGACAACAAACGAAATTAATTAAATGTTCACTTCATGGCCGGGCTCTCAGCTAAACCAGAGTCGGAGAGGAGAGAGGGGGCGTCCCCGGACTCCGCCCACTTATTATCCGGCTATCCCTATCCGGGCTTGCGGCCACCGAGCAAGACCGCCCATCCTTCGTGGCTCCTCCACGTAGCTCGTCAATTTTTGCATTTTAATGATATTTGAACCGCGGTGCGGCCGTGGTCTGGTCGACCCGATATGGGGTTGCAGTCCGGGAGTTGGGGTTTTTGGTTAGCTGGAGAGTCCGGATGGGAAGGGGGATGGTTTCGCGTTCCGTTGCCGAGGATGATGATGACGACGATGACGACGATGACGATGACGGCGGCGATGGCGGTGGCGATGGTGGAGACCCTGGCCAGTTGATAGCGATATGATAATGAATCGATAAATACTCTTCCAGCGAACTCTGCGGCACAATGCTGTTTCGGGAAAAACTTTGCCCTCGCATAGATTATTCTAAATAGGTTATGTTTCGGGGAAATGACAAGGCCAAAAGTTCGCTCTCAACTTTGCAATGGAATTTGTAGCTCTTGTACATTTGTATTTAAATGAGGGGGTTTTCATGAATTATGTAAGAAAAGTATATGGAGAAAACTTTACACTCTATTAACTTGCGAAATAAGAAATTCATTTGGCGAAAAAGGGATTCCAGGGATTCCATTCTTATTTGGATTTTAAAAGGATTTCAGCCTAGCTTCAAAATGTGCCAAATCCCTTCTTAAATCTGAAAGTCTTGATGAATCAGAGAACCAGAGAACTCCACTGCGAATAGAGAATTAATTACTCTGTTGGCCGCAGGGTATAGGCCCTGTTCTATAGCCAGTAATGGTCTTCACTTCAATCCAAATCCCCGGGCCCCCAAATGCGATTTCTGGGTTCACCAAGCTTCGAAAGTGATTTTTTGATGGCCTCCCTATTCCGTCCGTCGTTTAATTGAAAAGCAATTAATTTTTTGGCCTGCATTAGGAGACCCTCCACCCTGCTTCGTGGCTCTGCCGTTTCCCAGTGGGCCCTGAATTATTGACTAAAGTTAAGTGAGCAACTGCACGGACCGAAATCATAACCAGACATGAAGGTAAATTGAAAGCCAACATGGAGTGGAGCCCCTGCCTGCTGCTAGTCTCTGGAGAAATTTGAAAATCCTAGCCACAAACGTCTGACTGACTGTCAATAGGAGGCAGTGCCTGCCCCTTCTGCCACTCCGCCCCAAACCTTTGGGCCAGATTACATTGCGGCAGAGGGATCTTGGACCAAAGACCAAGTCAAAGGCAACGGCAACGGCAATGCCAATGGCAACGGCTGCTGTCCTTGAGAAAGGCAATCGTTTTATGGTCGTGTCGTGGCCTGAGCTCCCCAGTTCCCCAGGTTCTCTGCCCGGGCTCTGGCATTCAGCATCGAGGAGTCCTCGAGTCCGGGGCCTCCATCGCTCAGATTGGCCGTAAAAATGTCACCTGTGACTTGCGACTGTGAGAAATCAAATAAATTCAAGCAGCTGGCCGTTCTCGCTGCCCTTTCGCATTTCTTATCAAGGCATTTCACTCATAAACACACAAAGGTATATAGACACACGCACTGGAGCACCAGAATGTGTATACCCATGGACCAGGAGGCTTGTGCATAATTCATGCAAAACTTAGTAACCAATAAAAAAGGAAAGCGGTGTTAAAAAACACATAAAAACCAGATGTGAGAAAACACTCACTGAGTACGCAAAGAAGCTTAGGCTGAAAACATATCATTATACGTAGAATACAGAACTTGGAATCCTTTATGCAAGATAATGAATACTTTTTGGAAATGTAGAATTCAAGAATTTGAAAACCTATAATGACTCTCATTAAATATTTTAAAGGGTGCCCTTCCATGCCACAATGAAAATATATTTTATTGCAGCTCAGAAAATACATCTGGTGGAGGACAACAAGCAAAAACTCTGAATGTTCAGCTTTCGCTGACTCAAAGTCAATATTTATCTTTGACTCTTTACCGCAAATATGTAAATATTTTCCACCGAAAAATGGTTGTTACAAATAAATTCCATATGGTTAACTATATATAATAAAAACTTAGTCATGATGCCGTCTTTTTACGTAATTTCCTATTCTAAACTTGATATCAACTGGATAAAATGTACCTACACTTTCCAAATTCTCAGTCGCAAGTCCTCCACATCATTGGGTTAAGAGAAGTAAAACATAAATATTTGCAGCTGGAAGAGTGGCGCAAAGTTGATTTAAATGCAAATGGAGAGCAGGCAGGAGCCGAGGTTGGACCATCGAGGAATGGGAAACTATCTTAATCGAGTGAAGACATCCAAGACCAACATCTTGGCAATTTTCGCCTCAATTGCGGAATTTCGGCAACCTGAAATTGCCTTGAAGACCCATTTCACTGGCTATCAGCGAGTGCTGGCGCGGTCTGATATGCAAATTGAAATGCGTTTTCCTTTTACGCAGCTGAATTTTCCTCTTTTTCCTCGTCACGTCATATCCTGGGTCTCCCCTCGGAGCTTGTGCATTCCCCCAGGCTATTGGTATCTCAGCCATGTACAAGCCACGTACACGACTCTAGTGGCTAAAGATTTTGCGATTGAGCGACATGAGTTTTATAAATTCAAGCTTATTAATTACCCAAGTTTCTGACGAGTTTAATGGCAAATCAAAATCACATTAATACGTGCTCGGGAGAACCGTATGCGAAGCAAGCCATCAATCTTCTGTGAACGAGTTTTCCCACACGCTTATCACTTATGTAGACTGGGTCCCCGGGCAATAATGATTAACATTACGTATACGCCGGGTAAACTTGACCAATTCCCACCTGAACAACACAGTCATTAGCATTCGCCCTGGCGGACAATGGGAAGAGCAATCAATGCATTTGTTTATCGAATCAACAATTGACGGATGGCTGGATGGCTGGATGGCTGGATGACTGGCAGCCGTGTCAGAGGGGATCAATTAGAATCAATCTAGAATTGTTCGGAGCGTCTTCAGACGCCGCCCCGGCGTCCTCATCCCACCCGAGGGCCCCATTAAAATTAAAGGGAAATTTGCATTTTTAATTAAGGAACAGTCACGGGCAAGCCATTTGATTTGGCCATAAAAAGTAAGCAGAGTACGTGTCTCCCTCCATACGGCTTTCGTTTTCTTTTAAATGCAATTGGGTTTTCCCTAATGTTATCTCTTTTTCCCGGACACTCTTTCTCCCTTGGTTCCTTTTAAGATTCTCGACTTTTTTCAGCTAACTTATTTGTTTTGTCGCGAAACAAAATAAAAGTTGAATGCTTTTTCGGGACTCTGGCAGGCCTCTCCCAGTCTCTTGGCAGCGGAACAAAACTTTTCTTTGTGGGAGAGCGAGGCAAAGAAAAAGGCCGCAGGAAAAGTTGACTGGAATTCAATTTGTACGGATCGTAATGAATATACTCGGGGATATTCTTTGGCCGGCCCCAGAAACATGTCAAACTTATTAACAAATACATTTTGGTGTTCCAACCAGACTCACCGCTCACTCCAGCTGCTTGCCTTGTCAAATTGATTTAATTTCAAGTTTATTTGCAGCCAGTTAAACTTTAACTCTCGCTCTGGCCGTTAAATATTGTTGTCGGGCCTGGAGCAGGGGCGGAAAGTCGAAAAGTTCTCGGCCGGGCTAACCACGGGAAAAAGTACAAACAAGAGTATAAATAAAAACCGAAAACTGGCGACCGCCGACGTGTCAACACCGCTTATGCGGGGTATGTACAAATACGGGGGGGCGGGGCTCGAGACACAAAACCAAAAACCGCAAGGATGGAGGCACTCGAGCACGTTCCGGCACTTGTTTGGTCTCCTCCACACTTCCGCTCTCACACTTTCGCTATCAGTTCTTCACTGCACAATGGAAATATGGTAGCCTTCCGCTGAAGACAGTTTTCCCTCTGTTCGAGAATGCTACTCCCAGATTTTCCGCAGAGTCAATGCCGATTTTCGCGTCCGCCGCCAACGAAGAACCACAGGCAACTGAACGGTCCGACTTCGTGCGTCGGAACCGCCGACCAACAGGTTAGCTGCTGATAAGGCTTCGGGCGCACCCGAGGCCCTTGAGTCGTGTCGCTCGGTGCGTATACGTGATATGCATCGGTGTCCGCGTGTTACGTATTCGCAGCGTTGCGCTCACTCAACTGCCAGGGAGCTGAGTGGGCGAACCGTTATTGAGTGAGTTCCTGTGGAGTCCCAAGGGCCGAGCGATGTCTGCAAGCAAAATGAGTGGAATGCGGACTCGGCCCCTACACGAGCCAAAAACGTATGGATTGGGTAATGTGAAGCTCATGAATCCGTTGAAAAAAATTCTGAAACAACGGTTAAGCGTTGAAATTCTTAAGAAGTTTTTTTAACTTAAGTGACTACGAATTCAAGATCAAGAAACTGCTCACTAAACTTATAGCTATTTAAAGTTTTGTTGATACGAAAGACGATCCTAATCAAAAGGCAAGCTCGTCTTGTATTGCTTAAGTGTAGCCTTTTATTTATATGCCATTTTCTTTATTAAATTGATAAATACATATGTATTAAGAAATGCCTAATTTTGATCTATTCAATCTTTTCTTGAAATTAAATTCTGTTGGAAAATATGGGTTGGTTTCTTTCATTTATTTTAAAGAGTTCAGTATCCGCAACCAATTAGCTAATCAAGCTTTAAATTATTTTTGTCACACACACAACCAGAGGAATCATAAATTTATCTCATCCAATCAAGGCCATTAGCCTGCTCACCCTCCTCATACCTGTGTATAAAATACTCACTTTCGTTCAGCACTTCATTCCGTCACTTTTCTTTATTTTAGATACCCTATATTTGAGCACATAAAAGTTGACCCCTTGTAAGTAACTTTCTTTTAATTTATTTCTTTTTTATTACATTTTAAATTTAATTTATTAAATTTTTGTTTTTGGCCACCATCTCGCTTTTGTAATTGGTTAAAAAATATATACCAAAGAAATAAAATAATGTGTAAAAATAAATTATGTCACAGGCACCGGGTATCCCAGAGTCGACGTCTCACACGTTGAGCCCTTATTTGTTTTGTTATCTGTCGCTGGGAAGTTCCGCAGGAAATCACAAGCAGTCAAGGGCATTGTGAACAGGCGACAGGAGGATGTGCCAACTGATGCAGCTGCGATTTATTTATTAAAGCCAAGTCAACACAGAGTCTCCACTTCGGGCGAGAAGCTGTTGGAGTCTGGGACTCTCGTCTCTTTTCCCACCGCGCTGGAATTACGCTTCATATTTTTTAAGCACCTCGCCTGACACATTTTATGCTCCGGCAAAAGTGAAGTGAATAGTGGCCGCTTACCCGGGATACCGCCCTTCCGCCCGCCGTTTGCCCTTACTTCCTTTTTCGCCCCTTTAGCCGATTACCATAAACAATGGCAACTCTCTACCTGAGACGACTCATCCTTATTTTCAGCCCGGGCCTCAGCCTCTTAGGGGAAATTTGTGTAACATATTCAAGCGCTGCTTTCATGAATTTTTATTTACTTGGTAGGCATCCTCGCCTCGACACACACCATGTAGTTCATACATGGAAGGTATGCGAGCCAGACGAATGCTCTGTTGACACTGAGGTAAATCCGCGTTGCGCATACGCCGCGTATGCCAAGCAGCGTTTAGAAGAAAAAATGACAACGCTAAGCAAATCAGACCGCCAATTTGTGTGTGTGTACATTGACTATTGGCACTTAACCCCAAGCTAGACTTTTACCTTAATCTCGCTTAATATTTCCTTATTTAATATGGTTAAATTTTAAATATGGTTTATTGTTATTTAGTGGTTAATCAAAGACTGTTTATCGAAACACTTTCACAAAATGCGTTTTAATTTGCTTCTCATCTTTTAGGATACAAACATGAAAGGATTATACAAAAACTTCATCAATCAAACTTCTCAGAAAAAACAATGCTTTCACCTTAATATGCTAATAAAAAAGACCCTGTTACTTAAAGCTAAAATATTTAATATAAATTAAATATGACGGCCACGTCCAATTTTGCTCATTTTCTTCCCATCTCACCGAAATCGTATTTTTGTCTCGCAGTTGTTCATTTTGGTTGTCGCTGACCTTTGCTATCTATATCTATAGGAACAAACACATATGTTTTATGTACATACTTACATATTTATCCGACGAGTTTATTTTTGGAATTTAATTTAAGAATTCGTTTAATGAATTTTCTGTGATGCCCTAGAACCGAGTGAAAAAGCCGATTCGGTTCAACTACGTTTTTAGACAAATATCTAAAATGTTTTATTCAGTTTTAAAATTTAATGAATTACAATAAATGACGAATTATTAAAGAGAGACATTTTAAGTGTTAAAATTATAAGTTTAAACAAAGAATAAAATTTAAATTCTTTTTAGAGCGTCTTGTTGCAATCAACCTAAAAAATATATACCTATATATCTCATGCAAGTTTTGCTGCTACTTCATTTAAAATTTTAAGATTTTTGTAAAGGAGTTCCCATTTATTGCCAAAGTTTTAGCTGCCATGGTTTGATGGACTTGCCTGATTATTTGTTGTCATTTATGAAAAGGGTAAGCTATGTGTGACTGAAAGAAAAAGGCCCTAAAGCACTAGCTCAGGTTTCAGCACAAAGAAACTAACTTAAAGGAGCCGCACGTTGCACACCAACATTAAGAACTAAAGAAGCGAAGAAATTTCCACGAAGTGGACGTGGGGAAGGAACTACTACAATTGCTGGAAGTTCGAGAGCTTCTTGCGCGGCACGAACAATACTTGGCACTTATATTGGCAACTTTTTCTATTGAAATTATATTTATAGCAGCTGCTGCTGCCGGAGCAGTTCGATTCGAGACCAAATTATAGTCCAGACTACCTGAGGCTGCATGCGGGATGGGATACGTGCTCGTGGCGGGGTCCCCGGCTCGCCGGCTTATTAGAGTCCACATATTGTGAAGCCATGGTTATGCTTTGCATATAAATGACCCACACCCGAACAATACACATGCGGGATGGCCCACATGTGGCGTTAAAGTTACTGCCTAAGCCTCGTCTCCCTCAGCTGGAACGAGTCCCGCTCTAGTTCTCTTCCTGGCCTGGTCACTTTAAGAGGCCACTTTCTGTGAGTTGCCTTTTCAGGCCTTGTTGACTGGGATGTCATACACTGGCCAAAATCGAAGTAAAGATTAAATTTTAAGTCCTCATAATTTACTGTATGTTTTACTGCACAGCTGAATATTGTTGGAGGTCTCTTTTTATTTTTATCTACATAATATTTAAAGTTTAATGACAATTTTTGACATATAAATAATAATTAAATAACTAGAGGGAATCGCTTTGTAAATTTTATAGAAATTCGTGAAGATAAAGGAATAACTTCAAAACAAACAGATCATGATGAATATTAAATCTAGTAAATCTGAGTAGTAAAATGCTTCTGATGCAGGCATCTATCAACCCTATCTTCAACCTGTTGCTTCATGTGATTTCGTGCAGTGCATTAAAAGACACCAGAATTGAATCCCTTTGATTAGGGGCTCTTCTTCGACGTATTCTTCTGGCCAGACCCAGCTGCACTTTGTCTTCATAAAAGTCGCTTTGAGGACCAAAGGGAAATTTACATAAATTCGCCTCGGTTTCTGGACAAGTTTTCATCCTTTGCTGTTTTCCTCCCGTTCGGCAATCAATAAACGCACATAAATTTCCCTCTATCCGTTTGCAGTTCTTCTTCCATTATTTTGGCATCCTTCGTGTCTGCGTTTTTTCGGGGTTCTCTGGTGCTGGTTTTGCGGGGCAGAAGCTCTTATCGCCGGCTTAGCCGGCCTCCCTTCGTTGACGTTGTCAATGGGAAGTGCTGGGCGGGGTCATAATTTATTTCCCATAAAACATGAAATGAAACATTCGGCTTGTAAATTATGAAAAAGAAACACGTTGAGGCATCAAAGTCAATGCTGTGGTACCCACGTCGAGGTGGAGAAACGAGAATAATTGGCATGTAGTAAAACCAGTTGAAAGGTTTCAGTGTCTGACAGTTGAAAATGTATTCCTTCCTTCATATAAAAATATTTACAAAAAACACAGAAAACAAGATAATCCAGAGATAAATCGCATAGATTTGAATCCTATTTTCAAACTCATCAAAAGTGTTTAAGACATTCTATATTTCAGTCATTAAATTGTCAAGTATAATTTAAGCCCGATAAAATGATCTGGACTTTCAACATAAGAAAAATAATTTACATTATTCTTATTCAAATGTTTAATTTGTATTTCCACAAATTCCTCGTAAAATATGCAAGCAATAAATCATGTGTAGCCAAATCTCTCTTTTACAAGGGAACGACATTTTTCATAAATTTCCTAAATGTCCTGGCCATTTCAAGACAATCAAGTGCATTTCATTAGCTTGTGGTCCCTTTCAAAATGTTCTTTCATCTGAACACAAATTCATTTCTGCCCTTTAGGTCAGTTTATTGCAATTTTCTGTCTTTATTTTATGTCTACCCCAAAAGGGAGAGAAGGGAGTGTAGGAAAGGGAATGAATCTTTAGAAATTTCGCTTGAGGAATGTCTGCTTTTGGACATACAGCCCCAGCCATGTTCATCCGAGATCGTAAAATCCTTACGCCCAAACTGATGGCGGACAGTTCCGCGGCTTTTGGCCAGCGAAAAACACAAACAATAAAGCGGGCCGTTACCCATTTCCATTCCGTGTCCAGCAAATGCGGCTTATCGCTCCCAGGCAAGCTTTGGCCAGCACAGACGGCTCCGTGGTAATGATTCTGGGCCTGAGCAACAACAGCCAGGTGTACGAGTATGTGTGGTTTTCCGACTTTGTCGACATTCGCCCAAAGTCTCCCTGATTCCCGATGTCGATATGGTGCAAACGCAACGTGCGGAACTGGTAATGGCGCCAGGAGTTTTGATACCCTCTATGGGAAAGATGGCGAGTTTAAGGAGCTGGTTGGTGTTGGCACAAAAATATTTGAAAAACTTTTTAAGAACTAGCATTTTAATGTTTAAATAAGAAACCAGTTACCTTATATCGAATAATTATCATTAATTTAGTACATAAACTATGCTTGTACGATTTTTAGCATTACCGAAATCACTTTAAATTATAAAGCTAAATTCAGCAAACCTTGATTACATTTTATTACCAACTTGGTATTGATGAAATAGAGCCGTACGATTTGAAATATTACCAAAGCTCTTCAGTATTGTGATAAATTCAGTTTTTAAAATTTTATTGCAAAAAGCTTACTGGAATCTATCGAATCAATAAAAATGCAGAGGGGATTAGGGGTTCGTTGTGATAAAATGTAATAAAATTAATTAAATAATATAATACAGAAATTATTAACATCATCATCATTATCCAAACGGTCAGCAATATATTTGAAGAGCAACTTTCTAGTTACTTAAGTTAGTTAAGTTAGGTCACGTTTAGGTGTCAGATCAAGGTTTTTGTATCCTTGGAATTTGTACATTTTTATAATTATTATAACCGAATATAAATGTACTGGGTATATATTTCGGAAATATTTGAGTTGACTATCTGTCTCAACAATTTTAAAGAAATCGACACATTAAATCATAATAATCAAAACAATAATCAAAGGGATCGAAGTATATTATATTTAAATTTACTACGTATTTGATACCCAATATGAGTCACTCATTAGACTTCGAAATGAACCTTCAAGCGTTAATGGTCATCTTGAAGTCGCTGCCTGGAGTTTGAAGAGCCTCTGGGTCTTGGCAAGTGTCATGTTTGACCAGCAGCAACACTAACAGTGGCCCAAACACACACAGAAGGACGCATTGCGTTTTAAAGCCAATGTAATTCGAGGCTGCAGGATATGGGGGCTACTGGCAACGGGCCGCCTGACCCCCTTTCCTACCACATCGATGACAATGACGCCAACTGGCGAGAAAGCTGCCAATGTCGCCCGTCCACAGTTGGTGCTCATATTTCCCTGTTCCTGGTAGCCTCCGGGCTCTCCCAGGACATCCCCGACTGCACGAGAGTGTGTGCGAGCTGCCAGCGTGTTGTGGCATAATTTATACGCTTATTTGTTAATTTCGCACACACTCTCTGGAAGCACAGAAGGACGCACGGCCAGATACATTACACAAACTCTTGGCTTAATTAAAAGTTAAGGCAACAAGTTTTCGTCCGGCCAGAGGACGGTACTAAAGACAAGCAGATACCCTTTCTGTGACGTGTTATTTCCTACTTGGCGTTTGTATCCTATTTAAAACAATTTACGAAAGAAAGCCACTAATAAAACTTGGTTAGGATTAAGTTTTCTAGAAGCAGTGAGATCCTTGGAATCGCCAATGTTTTTCTATTTTCTTTAAACACAAAGCATTAATGTGAGTGTTGTTTATTCCATATATGTCAACTAGACTCCACTTGATCAAACTCGAAATGTAATAAAAATATGTAGGTTTTGCTACCGTATTTAGCACGTTATTGTTTTTAAACATTTCCGCTAAAATATTCAAAGGGCGAAAGACTACCTAATACGGTACTCGTAGTGAAATTATCCTCATTGAATACCCAAGTGACGGACCAACATATGCTCCCAATGAGCTATTACAATGAGTCCACGAACTTGGGCTCAGAATATTTCAATTAATCAAGTCATCTCGGACCAGCCAGCTTGATGGGCATTCCGATAAGCAGCGGAGCCCAAGTAGGGCACAGCGATGGCGGATGGCTAAGCCGAGATGTTGGCAGAGCAACAGGATAATTACTCGACCATATGCTCGAATGTCCAGCCCAGGAGCCACAACAACTGGGCCAGAGGCAGCAGCAGCCCACCCAAGGCCAGTTGGGCGACTTGAGTGCTCTAGCCTTTGCTGCTATGTAATGGTAATTTAGACGCCACGAGCTCACAGGAGTGAACAGGGGCGCCAGCAGGGCCTTGTCACAGGGGTGTCGGATCATATTTAGAAGAAGCTATTAGTCGGGCTTGACAATATATTCTTACAAATTTGTTTTGTTAAGCTTCAAATTGTTTTTAAGACCAGTGTTTCAATGATGGAGTTCCCGCTCATTGCCATGGGTGTTAGAACCGAATTTCACTAAGGTTTTAAAATAAGTCTAGCAGTATGCACCGAAATAAACGTTGTTTTAATTATACCTTTTATCGGGCACTATATATTTATATAACTTTATTTTGAAAGTATGGATTCAACTGCTTCTTACAATATAGCTCTCCAATATGAATAACATTTTTTTATTGTATTGCCTTCTATTATTTCATACAATATTTTAAAGATGTTTTTAAAGTAGGTTCTAAGAATGTTTACCTGAGAGTTAATGAGGCGTTCTTTTTTCTAGAACTCCTCCTACGCCACTGCTAATATCCGTACGTGTTTGTGGCTTTGTATATTGTGTATGGGTTGTGTAATTTTTTCCGCTGTCATGCGGTTAAACGTGCAAATTACGCGCCATTTTTATTCGTTGGGCCAGCCGTTGGTTGTTTTATTTCCTTTTCTCACCTCATTTTTGCAGCGTTTTATCTCCAGCCTGGCCACATACTCACACATTCGCAGCCAGGCACTTGGAGCCACGTGTGTGCTAACCTAATTACAGGAGACTCGTCCTTTTCACTCAGCGCTTGTTTCCAGGATGCTTTTGCAATCGGGCAGTATCTGCTTCTGGCTTGCTCCTGAAGTCTATTCATATTTTTTAAGCTTTGAATTTATGAACTTTCTAATTTATTTTACATTCGTTCAAATATGTATGCAGTTCCCTAATGAAATTAGTTTTCTCTAATATTTAATAACAACCGAATGTTTGAATTTGTAGACAACTTATGTAAGCATATGTGTAAATTTTGAAAAAAGCTTTGAATTTCAACGAAGTAACCCAATCAAGGGTCATCAACTAGTCGGTATTTGTTGGTCTTTTGTGTATAATTTATACGCCAGTGGGCCCTGTAGCGGGGATGCTAGGCCACAAAGTATCATATATCCTGGTCTATTCTGCTGCGCTTGCGTCTGTTGTTGTTGAGTCATTATATTCATTTAGAAATTCAATTAGCGCCATAATTGCAGCAAGTGTTTAATGATGATAATGCGGTTACGCCGATAGCGTTGTATGGCGATGACTTGTGCCACATCCTGAGACCATCTAATTACGCGGCACTCAATTTTACCCAAGTGTACATCATTAACATACTAAATGCCCAATTTGGCCTGATGGCATTTTCAAAAATATATGCATTAAAACAAAATTGGATAAACAAACTCAACAAAAAATACTCATTTTTTATATGACACCTAGAGACCACCACCAAGATTTATGCGTTTGATGGAAATTTTTCGCTTCTTCAGAGCAAAAGGGCAAAAGTTTTGCTGAGTGCCCATCGTGGACACAAAAAATGTTTAAAAATCATTTATGCAAACTCGAACGAATTCCAGGAAAGAGCATTTAACAGACATCAAAAAATTTTGTAGTCACCCTTGTTAATTATGAATTGTTACACTACAAATTTACATGACAAAGAAAACATGCCATGACAGAATTTCGAATGGAGAAATAGCAAAAAAAAATTATTGCAAATGAAGTGGAACATTTAAATATCAAACTGGAGGGGTTTAAGTCCTGAGCCACCTCCTGGGAACCCCCTTTGTCGAAGGGGGCTGCGCTTATTTTAACAGCTTTGTTTTCGCTTTGAAGCCATTTAGCGACCCATTAAAAGTTTTATTGGCTGCCGGGTTGCTGTCTGCAGGAACATAAAGATCAGACACAGTCTCAGCCTGGGTCGCTTCTACTGAGCTGCTGCGGCTTGCATGCGGGAAGAGTCAGCCCAAGCTGACAACAAATTAGCTTACATTGTGTCATAAAGAATATAGACAACAATATACGCACCAAAAATTATATTTTTAAGCCCTGAAGCATAGCTACTTTAAATTATAGATATACATTCAGAAAAGAATTCATATGGAAATCCTTATCCAAGGTAATTTTCAATAAAGTTCAAGCCTCCAACTTAGTTATATGTACATTTTTTTTATTATTTAGGACTAATTAATGTGTCCACATTGTTTAGCAATCATCAACGGAAAAGAGACTTGTTGCTTTAAATGAAATGTAATGAACATGGTTAAATAGACTAGGCCGGTGATTAGAGCTGGAAATAAATCGATGTTCAGTAAATCGATAAATAAATCGATTAAAATCGAAAAGTCATTCTATACTAAAAATGTACCTTTCAGGCTTGTATATTTAACAACTCTTTTTAATTCTATTGTTCTTTTAATTTTACCTATGGATATTTATGTTTAAGTAATAACTTTTTGGTGTCCTTCACCATTAATAAGGGCATCGGAATTATAAAATTAAATATATATTTATATATTTTTTCAATTACGCTATACATTATACGTGTATTTATATGTTATATACAATTAAATATAATAAATGAAAAAATAAAAAAAAATAGTATATTAGTTGGAGGGGAGGAATTGGAGGACTTTATCATAAAGCTGCCATAGAAACGATCAGCAAATATTTAGTAAAATCTAAAACTGTAAATAAATAATGTATGCTTTATCTCTCAGATAATCGATTTTTATTTAACTAACACAGAAAAGAGTCCGAATTGAAATTAAAATTTAAAACACAAATATGAAGTTTGATTTCCCCACATAAATTTGATCGAAAACTATATATTACTTTTGGGCATATTATTATTATTTTTATATATATATATATATATATATTTTTAATTTTAATTATTAAAAGGTAACTTAAAAGATGTTCTTAAGCCGGCTTGGGTTGATTTTGGTTTTTTAATCTACTTCGGTGGCTCACCGGCAACTATGTTCAGGGCAATAATGTCGACACAAGTCACTATGTTAATAATAACATGAAAAAATTTAAAAAACAAAAAAGATAAAGTATTAACATGCATTATTTAGCTGTTCATATACGGCTACAAACATCTAATTAAATAATTATCAGATTTGTAGACCCTTGCAAGGTAATATAATTTTAGGCAGAAGCTTGTAACGTAATGAAGGAGACGTTTCCCACCCTAAAAAATATATTTTTTTTACATCTGTTCGTCTGTCCGTCTGTCCGACTGTCCGTTTTTACGCAAGCTTTTTAACTCTTTAGTTCTTATATTTGCTCTCACTACTATATATGTCGGAACGGGCTGTATCGGAATACTATATTATATAGCTCCCATAGAAATTATCGGAAAATTTTTAGGAAAAAATTATAACTTACCCAGTTTACTATTTTTTGGTATGTATAAATGTTTTATATAATTCCTGTTAGTTATGCATTTCATTTGAACAAAATGTATTAATTTATAATGTTCCAATTGTAAGCTTGTTATTATTAATTTAAAACTGTAGTTTTAAAATAATACAAAAGTTATAACGTAGATAAAAGTATTGTATAAATTAGTAAAAGTTATAATTTAAAAAAAAAATTCCCGTTTGTTCCTATGATCGTTCAATCCGACCTATATACCAGTGAGATTATTCAGAAGAATATCTGCACAGTTTAATTCTATAAGGGACTGGTTTGCGTAGAAACGCACAGACATGGCTAGATCGACTCGGCTGTTTATGCTGATCAGGAGTAAATATACTTTATCGGGTCGGTAAACGCTGCTTCACCGCGATGCAATTACAATACGCTGTAAGGGTATAAAAAACCGGAGCACTACGAAAAAGAATTGGCTTTTACTCAGCTGCCATCTTCTGGTCAATATAAAAATAACACAATTTGGTGTATAAAGACAGTGGCGACGCCACATCATGTATACATTTTGTGTAAAATGCATGTCAAAAAGTTAACATTACTATCGATACCTCATCGTTATTTTCGCTCACGCCAACATTCAAGAAATTTGTATTTAATTTGAAAGTTTATTTTCCAAAGCAAAACCAAAATTTCAGCTTCTGTTTCCCTCATTTTAATGTTACTGGAAATTAAAGGCAGTAAAATAAGATTGAATAAATAAAAAAATAAATACAAATTGGCTCAAAAACTCTTCCGGTACAATGGCTTAATATTCTATTAGAAACCAATAAAATATTTGTTTTTTTTCATGTAAAGTACTTTAACAGCTTTTTAGGAGCAGCAAAAACAAAACGGAAAATATTAAAATGTATAATTTAAGTAAAATTAAATTTAATACAAACAAGAAAGAAAACTAAGTTCGGCACGCCGAAGTTTGTATAAAGCTTATGATTGGATCATTATGAATTGATGCAATTTTATCAAATGAAAAGTAAAACTAACAGGAATTATATAAAACTACAAATACATATAAAAATTCGGTTTTAACATTTACGTATACGAAGTATTCCCCTTTCATTCCTATGGCAGCTAAATGAACTCGGACAAATATATTGATAAAATTAAAACCGAAATTATAGAATATTACAAAATGGTCATATCTAAAATTATATGAAACAAGAAAAAAAGCTAACTTCGGCACGCCGAAGTTTGTATACCCTTGCAGCTTACAATTCGATCATTATGAATTGATTAAATGTTATCAAATGGAAAGTAAAACTAACAGGAATTGTATACAACATTAATACTTATAAAAATTCGGTTCAACATTACGTATACGTAATATATCCCGAACATTCCTATGGCAGCTATATGATATAGGTGTCCCATTTTGATCAAATTAAAACCGAAATTCTAGAATAATATAAAATGGCCATTTCTCAAATTTTATGAAAATATGTTTAAAATTGGACAAGTAATAATTTTTTTTCTGAAAATTTACCGATCGTTCCTATGGCAGCTATATGATATAGTCTACCGATCCGGCCCGTTCCGACTTATATAGTAGTGAGAGCATATAGAAGACTACCTGCAAAGTTTCATTCAGATAGCTTCAAAACTGAGGGACTAGTAACTAAAGCTTGTAGCCGAGGAATCACATTTAGCGGAGACTAGTTCTGGCAATTTAAGGTAAGAAATCAAGCAAATAAATAATGTTAAATCCATTTCTAACATTAATTATTCCAGCGTCATTGAAAACCTTGTTAAATTTCATCTGGCGAAGCAGGTCGAGGGTTATAAAACTGTTGGTTCTAAGGGATCATTTGGGAACCTCAAGTTGGATCATTTTTAAATTTCCAATGAAGTGTATACTGGTGTTGGGGTGAGTTTTAAGTAATAGTTAGAACAAGCACATTTTAATAGTGTTATAGTTTTAATAGTTTTTCATGCACGAAAAGCATGGAATACCTACTAACGCCACGGCAGTGCTAGACAATGTTGTGGAGATTTCAAGAAAAGGCTTTCTGGATACAAATTTGGAAGCATCACTGCTTATTTGGGAGTTTTTCAAGCAACATTTTTCCTAAAGTTACCACTCTTTTGTAGTATTGAAGTGGAATACTTTTATTCCACTTTCAGTGGAAAAGTAGCAGATCTATTATTATTTTATTGATTATGTTTCTCAAAGCAATTATCTAAAGCATATTATCGTTATTAAAATCTCAAATACAAACAAAAATTAAAATGTATGCTATTATGATACCGATGACCGTTTTTAAATTTTTGCGCTATTTATAGGTGTAAAATTAATCTGTCATTTGATATAAACGTTAATTGTTATAATATTGATAATAGATTAAATAATTAGGTATTCTCTCTCTTTAGGGTATACTTTACCTTGGAATTAATCTTCCAATTTCTGGGTACATAATGGTGCTGACTATTTAACTTCCACAAATCCAGGGCCTACAAATATGCGACCTCCCATAAGTAGGAAATATTTGTGCCAATCAATTTATACATATATCAAGCATACCTTGCCTTTATACATCATTTTTATTTATTTGCGTTTATATATAATTTATATACAAGTTTACAATGAGAGTTATTGCCCTTTCGCTTTTCTCGATTCGTTAGCTTATAATTCGATTTCATTTCATTACATTTGCCTCTGTATATTGTTGTGTATACACCATACTCTTTACCATATATATATAAGTAAACATTAATATTCGTTTTTATTGCACTCGTTTTATGTACAGCTCAGGTAAGATTTCTTTTGTCTTTTTAATGATTTTAATGGAAAATTGAATTTGTAAAATACGCAAAGCAAAGAAAAGTGTTCATATAATGATTTCCTGAAGTTGTTAGACCTAGATTGACACTTGTCAATGTGTCGTTCTCATTGCTGGTAACTAACTTTCTGATTTGTATGTACATAAATACTTTCTAGCTTTCTAGCATTTTGCATCTGCCAAATTATTATTCTTTCCGTTCGACTTTTACCGACTGTAGATTTCAATCTAGGAAGCCTTTTGGTTGGGAATTGCCGAAACGATGAATAAACTAAGGACTCTGTTCATTAGACGATATGTGTACGAAAAAAAAATTAAAGTATTGTAAATATTTCTGTACTCGCATATTTAATGTATATCAGTGTTTGTATAGTTGGGTGTATATCTATATAGGTAACACATTGTATATATATGCATAAGTACACGGATACAACTATTTGGTATATATAGGTATTTCTAAATGTTCATTTTATACTTTTCTGCTATGTCTTAGTTAGCTAGCTTCAAGGTAACCATTTGGTTTCTTGTTTTTTAAATAATTGGGTTTCGGTTTGTTCTAGCGGCCTGCGAAGGGCGTCAGTGTGAATCCTTAAGAGACGACTTTAAAGCTTAAGATTTGGGTATTCGTAAGAGTCCTATTGCGCTTCGATTATGCCATATAAAAAGCCAATAACTGAACAACAGCTGCTAAGAGTTCAACTACAAAAATATTTACACCTTGTCGAAATATTGCGTACGCCTTAGATTCAATTATTTGTCAACTGATATTTGGTGAGATCCACCAGATGCTCGTACAACATATCCTCCTGCGGTGTGAGTCCGATCATAATCCATCCCGATATGGCGGCAATGCTTCGCGTCACCGACAGGCTACTCCAGACGCTCTGCACACTGTTACTTAGCTGTTCATGGATGGAATAAGTTAGTCTTTATAGTAAGGGAATAGTACGAGGGAATGCTCACCATCTCCTGCTGGGTCAGCGTGATGTTGGCATTGTTGTTGAACAGGTATAGCTTCTCGTCGATGGAATCGGAGCAAATTGTTAGGATTATTGTCGCCACATAGATCATGGTTATGATGAGCCAGCGGAACGATATCAGTTCGCTGGCATTCGAGAAGCTCCAGCGGCAGATATCCATGCTGAAGGGAGAAAACAAAGGTTACTCATGGAGCAGAACCTAACTTAAGCCATTCTAAAAATAAAGCTCTGCAAACGTATGCCAAGATTCTTAGCCTAAAATCATATCAATACCAATTCTCTATCAAAATATGTACATATATGTATTTATGTAAATGCTTCACATTATGTGAAATGGAATTCGTGTTCGAAGAGCACCCACAAACTTTGCACAATTCGGGAATGCCAGTAAAGGACTGACATTTAGCTGGATGCATACTAATTGAAAGCGAATCCTGCGACGCACTCCACTTGGCAAGGGGCAAAGGTCAGCACAGACTCCGCTGGTGCCAGGAGCTGCTTAACATTTAGCAAAGCTACACCCGCACATAAATCAGCTGGCGCTGGGATAACGGAGCGAAATGTCATACACAGTTTCACACTTGTGCCCAGCCGACAGCGGGGCGATCCGAATGCCAACAGAGGGACAGACGGCGGCTGTGATACCGCTTCCCCACCACCAGCAACGGCGCCTGCCCACACCCATCGTCCCACAGTCACCCACACACTTATGGCATCGACTGGCGCAGCCTTTAAAGGTCAAGAGTGCAGGCAGAGACGACGACGGCGCCGACGTCGACTTCGAGTGGTTGTGCGTGTGTGTGTGTGTGGGCAGCGACTTTGGCATGCAAAAAGAGCAAAGTTTAAGGGCATTAAAATATTTTGTGGCTGATGAAAGCGACACGCAATGAGAGCCATACAAATTATTTCTGTGCGACCGCGAAGCCGAACAAGTTCCAAGTTCCTGAATTGAGGTCACAGTTCAATTAGGCCCACCCTCTCTAGGGCCTCCAGAGTGGGTCCAGAGTCCCCTGTCTAGACTCCAGCCCGAAATAACGTGCCCAAACAGGAGCAGTTAGGGCAGGTGGGAAGGTTGCCCACATCCGGCTGACTTTCAGCTCAATGAAACTCGCAGCGAGGCCTGCACGCCTGAGGTCAATGAGTCCTCGGGGCGAACTCCTTGGCTGTGTAACCGAATGGTTTCTATTTTTAGTAGCATATTTAGGAAGGTTGAGCATAGCTCAAGTTGACTTTTAATCAAGCCAAAGGACATCGGAAGACTATGGCAGAAATAGAAGGGCGTAGCGAAGAAGCTTAGGGACTTTGATGGACACGCAAAATCTAAGGTACTGAAATAAATTGAGTGGAGTAGAAGCTCAAGCCAAGAACATTATAATATTATTATTTTTCAAATAAATTTTTTTAATTCTTTCCTTGCAGGTAATTTTCTTGTTATGGCAATTCAAATGGACGTTATGCTGCTTCTTAGTATAATAACTTTGCAGAGTCCTTGCTTCGACGCCATTTGTTTTCTGTTTTGCCAAAAATGAGTAATTTGAAGGCAAATTTATGATCCAGTTTTCAAGTGATAAATTCGATAATGTCTTTAGTTATGGCTTAATTAAATAGATATAGATATGACTATAACCCTTCCTACGTACCGATCGAATACAGAAACCAGGCAGACTATGGCCAAACAGTAGAAGGTATTCAAGTAGATCTCCGCAAATCCCGCATAATCACTTATGAGAGCCAGGGCGTCACTGCCGCCCGTTCCGGATGATGATCCCATCGTTCCAGCTGGAGCTCCACTTGGCTCCGCGACCCGATCGCCGGGACTGAGGCCCAGTGTCGCCGCTGTGGTCAAGTCCAGCGTCATCGATGGTGTCGCCGGGGATGCGGGTGATGTGGTGGATGACATCGTCTCGCCAGCAAGACTCATGCCGTTGATGACCTTGGCCCAATCCATGGGATGGCTGCTCAGCACGAAGAGTAGATGGGCCAGCGCTAGACCGGCTAGCAGGCCGTGGCATATATTCGAGATGAGCAGCCAGATTCGTTGAACTACACAGGCTAGTTGTATGTTGCTGGTGATGCCGTTGCTGCAACGAGATTGGTATTTGCATTAGGATCAGATCAATATTAAATAAACCAACAGGAACAAGCTTTCTTCTATCGAAGAATGATATTTATGTTTAGGTGAATCAAAATAAGTTTAATTTTATGTATTGTATAGTTCCGATAAGTGAATTAAGTGATTGTGGCTTCTTGCTTATATTTTATACAGAATCATCCTAATTTTCTACCTCAAAAATGCCAAAAATCGTGTATAAATTTAACTTCTTGAATGGTCCTGTTCTATATAACCAAATATTTTTGTATATTTAAATATATATTCAGCTTTCTAAAATCAAATTAATTTTTCGTCACTCCTTAAACTTACCGATTAAAGTCGGCATCAAGTAGGCAACGGGTATCCCCATAGCTGCCCCGCCCACTGCCCGAGCCGCCGACAGTTCCGCCTCCACCATGGCTGCCGCTGGAGCGGAAGAGGCGACCAGCGCCTCCCAGCTCTGCGGCAGAGATGCCATCGATACGACCTATTCCGCCGCCTGTCGCCGAACCGCCTGCGGAACCACGGGCTGCGGCCCCCAGGAAGGAGCGCTTGTAGTAGCTGTGCTCCACCGGTCGATAGCCGGATGACGTCTGCAGGAACATTTTGTCGATGTGCGCGGGCGCATCGTCCGTGGGCGAGACCACCGGCGTGAATGGGTTGTAGATCTCCTCACCCTCGGCCGGGGCAATGTCGTCGGCCAGCTCCTTCAGGATAGAGGAGATGCCGCCAGCCGAATACAGTTTGCCTGAGGGAGAGAGCAAATGCGACAGGCATTAAATGGCTGCACCGAAAGAAAAAAGAACATAAGGTTTTCAAGAGATAGTGACTGATGGAATGTTATAAACATTTCCCAAGTTGGTTGCAAATTCTTTTCGAAATATCAAAAGTATTTGTTTGAGCCTAAAGATAACTATAAGAACTATGAGAATTGTAGAACAATAATATTTTAATTCAGAAACTTACAATGAAACATAATCAAAAGAAATACGACTACAAACCCCTACATGTTAAGGCAATGTCTGATGACTTTTGTCCGAGTGCCATATAGGGGCGAGTGCGCAGAATCCAGAATAGCGTGAGTGGGTGACCAGCTGGCTTTACTCAATGGGAACTAGGAATTGGGAACTGGGAACTGGGAATCGTGGAGGATACACGGAGAATTATGGTTAAGGCTGGTCTTTTAGTCGCTCTGTTCAGTAATTTTAACGACATATAATTTTGTAATATTTAGTTATATATTTAGTTTCCATTGAAATTTATATTGTAATGTAACAAATTCGATGTTCTTAAATATTACCTATACTGTATCATTATTTTAGTTTAACCTACGTTAATAAAGCACTTCAAAGACAAATAAAAACCAACACTTAAACTGTAAGCATTGTTTAGTACTTCTTTAGCTATTTCAAAGATTTTAATTAACTAATTAAATAAATAAATAATTACATTCTTATCACATCCCACACCTTTCCGTTACTTGAAGCTTGAAGCCCCTAAACTCACATTTAAGTTAATGAAATTAAAACTAAGTTTTTTATTTAATTGCTAATATTCACTGCACCTAACATCTGCTTAGTGAAATAAGGAAACAGCTCGAATTGCACATTTTCAGAGTTCACTTACTGATTAGTTGGCCCCGCTTGTCCCGCTGCGACTTGGTCTTTCTGTGGACGCGCCGCTCCTCGTAGCTTTGGTCGATTTCCAGCTCGCCGGATAGCGAGGCGTCGTGCATGTCGGAGCACTGCTTGAGGTACCGCATCAGGGTCTCGTTCGCCTGCCGCACCTCCATCTCGCCGGCGGCTATCAGCTTTCGCTCGCGTCGCCTCCTGGACTCCGACTTGCTGCGCTTCCGGCGCGGACTCTTGTCGAAGCTGCTCCGCGAGCGCAAGGATCGCTGGGCGGGACTGGCCTGCGGATCTGACAGCGACTGCTGCTTCCGAGAGGCTCCAGTTCCGTTTCCGGTGCCATTGGAGGGCGTGGGCGAGCTCTGCTTGAGCTCGCGATCTATGTAGCCAAGAATGCCGCGGTGGAAGGAGGCGTCCGGCTCCAGGGCTGGGGCCTGCGGCGAGTGGGTGCGCCGGGAGCGATGGTGGTGGTGATGGGTGGCCGGTAGCTGCTGGAGCGTCTCCCGCAGACTCATGGCGTCGCCAGAGGAGTTGCGGCTGCCGTCGCTCTGCTTAGGCGGCTGCGGGGGCGGCGATTCACGGGCACCCAGCGAGACGCTCTCCTGGGCGCCGTCCTCCTGCGTGGGCGGGGCATGGCCGTTAACCAGGACCACCGTCTGCTGAGATGTCTGGCTGGGGGAGCCCACCAGCTCAATGCTGTCCGCCGAGCTCTGGGTGCTGATGCGACCGGCGCTGCTGGGCGTTCCTCCTCCGGTGCCCAAATCCACCACCGACTCGTTGAGGGCCGTGGCACAGTCCAGGGCCTCCTCCCGCTCCGGAGTGGTGGTGTTGCCAGCGGGTGGCGCCCCTGTCGCGGCCGCCTCGCGTTCCAGGCGCCGCTGACGCGCCTCTGTCCGTCGCTGCCGTTGGTGCTGGCGATGTACCTTCGCCTCCATGGGTCACTCCGCACTGCGTACGCTCCTAGGCCAGCTGCATAACAGGTGGAAAACCCCTGGAACTTTGTGCTGCTGCAGCTTTTGACCCAAATAACGGTGCACTGGCAGCTACACCCACACCCAGTCAGCCACACTCACACACACACTCGCGAGCACTAGCACTACAACAACAGCGAATGCAACTCAGCTGCGAGCTGGTGGCATTTCCTCAAGGCTCTCCACTCAATTTTCTATTCGATTCGATCCCAACAACGCGCAGAAAGTGCACCCGCAATATCCAGATGTCAAGTGTTAGTTGATGGCCAAGCGTGTTATTCCTACTCGACGCTATCCATTGCGATTTGGAATAATCTTTGATATTTTTCACTGCGAACGGAACCGGAAACACAAGCAGCGCGCGTCAGACTGTGTCCTGCAATAACAACGATTTGAGCGTTGCCCCGGACTTAAATAGACGTCGCTCTCCCAGTCCTCGCTCTCGAGAGCTTTTTTCTGCGTCGACTTCGACGTCCGCGTCGCAGCCGCTGGTAATAGTGAAAAGAACCAGAAAGACCGCTTTACCTGAGTGTCTCGGCTAAACGATACCCTGGCTTTGCATAAGTCCCTTTTAGTTTTACTTGGTAAATTTTTCTAAATGAAGTATGCTTTATATTTGTCTAGTGCTGAAAACTTAATGGTGTATAGCTAAGAGGCCTGTAATCCTTAAGAAGTTACATTGCTTCAAGCTGTTGCCGACTCCAGAATAAGGTGCGTTTACACGAATACAATATACCATCTGATTTTCCAAGCACAGGGTATGATAACCGAATTCGAGTGGTGTAAGTCAGGTCCACATTGCTCTTAGACTACTACTTTACAGAGGTTTGTGTCTGCGGTCAATTCATACGTTGAACGAATATCTTTGTAGGCAAATGTGTTTTCTCTACACATGGGAGTTTTGTTATTCTTTCTGATTTTTATTTCAACGATTAATATGAATAAGCTATTACCGAATTTTTAACACTTCTTTTGAGACCTTCGTCGACTCTTGAGTTTTCCTTTCTTGGCTTCTGGCTTTATATATTAATTTTTCTTGATCTAATCTTGATCTAAGGGTCGCTGCTGCACACGGTTGCTTTTGCCATTAAGGTAGTGAAAAATGTAGTCCCCCAATATATATATTTAAACTAAATGTCCTTGGCCGACTTGACCAGAATTTCGCGATGGTTAAGACCTTCTAGTTAAAATTGAGACAGATATTTTGGGAATATTACAGATCAAATGAAGCAAGTAACTCTAGGGTATCAAAATGTCATGTGATATTTTTGAGATTGAAGACCCAACAATGTCATAGATATGAAAAAAAGGAAACCAGGGACAATAAACTTTTGGAAACATCACTAAATAAGAAAAATTAACGATAAAACCATGAAACCTAAATATTTATGCTAATTAATTTAAGCGACTTTTTGCATAAGAAATTAATAGGTATCCTTGTTATTAATAGATTGATGTTTCATCGAAAACACTTTCGAAGTCTGTATTTATGTTCGTTGGTTGTTTAAAAGTGGTTTACCATTTATTCAAACTTATCAAAAGAAGTTTATTTAATTAATGCCGTTATTACTATGATCAGTGTTTTTTATGGATATTTCCCTATTACAAGAGTACTAATTTTAAAATCATTTGGACTTGGGAAACTTGACAATACCTTTTCAACTTAATCCTTTTTAATTTTAAAGATAGTCTTGTTTTAGTAATTAAAAACGACATTGTAGCCATGTAGATATTATGTAGAACAGGGTCGACTTTTTGGCAGCACACAAATAGAACTCGAATGCTAAGCGCAGACTCAAACCGCTGTTAAGGCTTTAAGGAACGATAACGCCGGCAGAGACTGCTACGCCGACGACGGCGCCAAAAGAGAAAGTTTGAGAGCGCGGAAGAGAGGCGAGAGATGGAAGAAAGCCTCCTGGCTTGTAACGTAGTAACGAGCCGAAAAGGGAGAGCGTGAGCTTTTCTGACAATGACGTCAACAGTGCGTGTTCGTGCACCTACACACCGCGGGTGTGTGTGAGTGGCTGTGCTCGTGTAGGGGTTTGTGAGTGTGTGTCTGTGTTTGTTGGCATTATTGACAAATTCTATTTTTAGGCATCTATAAAAATGTGCGAGCTGAAGATGGGATTTTATTCGCAACACCTGAACCCAAACTCGAAAAACGGCTGCGGCTACACTGGGAGAAAAGGACGTGTGACTTGAGGTGTAAATTTGAAATAAATTGAGTGTTTCAACATTGCTAACCTTAAGCCTGCTTGCTTTCATTTTATTTTATAAATATTTTCAAGTGTCATTTTGCAACTGCAATGAAATGCATTTTATTTCGGTTTAATGGTGTCTTGCCTTGTTTCTTTGCAGCTGTCGTGCAATTTTAGGCAAAAACCAATTTCGCCCACTCATTTGTCCTTTTCCTCACTTCACAATCCACGTCTCCGCCTCCGCCTCCGCCTTAGCCTCATCCTCATCCTCCCCCATTCTGCCGCGCTCTCGCCTGTGTAATCGATAAATGCGTGGTAATGTCAGCCTCACTGCGCAGCTTTCACCTCTGATGACGTCAATGGAAAAAGCTCCAGCCGAAAACCAAAACAACAACAGTGCCTCCCCAAGGAGCCACACCCTCCCCCTTATGAAACATATAGAAAAGCCGGCAAAAGCTTGTTAGGCATCAGGCAAATTTGATTATAGTAAAGCAAGAGAAAGAGAAGGAAATGCAGAAAGAGAAAGGTGCCAAGAGAAAGAGAGAAGCTGAAAGGGAACTCTAGCTAATGGCCCTTGAAATGGCAAAAGGCATTAAGCCGGTGCCGGATTCAGAAAATAAAGATGTTCAGACTCCCAAATTATTTATAACCTCTAGCTTTATCGTCGATTAACGTACTCCATAAATCGATTGCTCTCAAATCCTTAAATGGTGCTTTTACTTATAAGCAATAATATTCCTTTTCATAATCTTCTTTTATTAATAATATTAATACAGAACAATAAATTACCCAGCGCAAACATAAATTAAATCATAGATATAAATGATTGCTCAAATATACTTTTCTAATAGGTTTATGATACTAACAATATTTTCAACGTTCTTTAGGGGAGTTATTCAGCTCTTTATTCCGCTCCTGGACATAATGGCTCTCGTCGCTCTTCCACCGCAGAGAGATATCCCCACAGAGGCAGGGAGATTCCGAGAGAGAGCCGCCCAGCGAACGTCACGACCATGACATCACACTGACGTCAGTGGGCTTATTGCCAAAAATGTAGTGAAGGCGTCCAACGGAATTTAGCAAACAGCCAGATCGATATAAGGAATAAGTAAGTGAAGCTAAAACATTTTCACTAGACTTTTAGAGCGAAAGAAGTGACCTCAAAAAGTTTATTCACCTTTTAAGCAATTTTAAATTTAATAATTTAGCCATGTTGTGGTTTGGAAAAAAGAGATCTTTAACCTAAAATAAACTGTAATGTTATATATAATAATAAAATTACTTATGAATTTTGTACACTACCTTTTGTTGTCTCTAAAATCTCGGTCCCAATTTAAGCGAAAAGTGTTGCCTACCTCTAAGGGTAGCCGGCATTTGGCAATAATCGACTTTTTGAATATATGTATTACCCTAGGACCTGAAGATAAATACCCTAGTACCTGGGTATTAACAGAAATGCGCCCCAAAGTAATTATTTGTAAAGTTAAGGAATTGGCAAACTACAGCTTTTGTCAAGCAGAACCAGGGAATTATTATAATTATTTAATATACAAACAAGCAAAATAACAAGAGAGAGATTTCCTTGCCATCCCTGAGCGTTGCCCATGGCAACCATTGGGCTGTTATGTCGATGAATCCGGTCAAAATACAGGCTGGCGCAGCAGGATACGCCTGAAACCCCGTAGTAAGACCGAATATGCCCTTGCTAGAGGCGCCTGCAGAGTACTTGGAGCCCTCGCCGGATCACTCCCTGCAGGCGGAGCTGCCGGTCCTCCTGGCGCCGCCGGGTCCGGCTGCCTTGGCACAGATCCGAATGCCGCCGCCCGAGGTGCGGCTCAACCAACAGAATCCCGGCCAGCAGCAGCAGCAGCGGGCTCAGATCAATCGAAGGCAGCTGGCTCGACGAAACTCCTTCGACCGGGATGTGGCCACTGTCGAGGAGACGCAACACTTTCCGGCCTTTGTACACCTGCTGCCAGTGGTGTTGCCCCAGCAGGCCCCGGAGCCGACCTTAGATGAGCTACTGGTAGGCCTCACAAAATGGGTTCCAGTCGAATGAGTATTAATATTAAGATGGGATTTGCCTGTGACTATATTTCAGCGAAGGGTGACGCAGCGCACGGACCTAGAAGCGGTGGAATCAGTGCGCTTACGGGTGATCTCCTACACCATAAGCCTGTCCCGGCTCTCGCTGTTCCTGCCGCGCCTCCAGACGCTAGACCTCAGCGGCAGCGTGCTCAGCTCTCTGCGCGACCTGGGCTACGGGCTGGTCCAGCTGACCCAGCTGGACATCAGCAATTGTGGCCTGAACAGCTTCGACGGCACCAGTGGGCTGCCCGGAATCCGAGTGCTCATCGCCGACGGCAACATGATCCAGCGCGTGGACCCGCTTGCCGAACTCGTACACCTCAGGGTTCTGAGGGCGCGCGGCAACCGGATCAGCGAGCTGGGACTCCTCTCCTTCCTCGGCATGTGCCCACAGCTGCAGGAGGTAGAGCTGCAGGGCAATCCCGTCTGCCGGCTGCCCCTCTACCGCTCACTGCTCGCGCGCAGTGTTCCCACGCTTCTTCTGCTGGACGGACGGGCGCTGAACACGACGCCGCCGGAGATCGAAGAGATTCCGTCTCCGGCCTCCAGTGAACCGGAATCGGCGGGCAGTTCGGAATTGCCGCTCCAAAGACCGGCCACAGCTCCCGTGCCCACTCCCGCTCAAATCTCCTTGAACGTCGGCGTTCGGCGTCAGCTGTCGGCAAACTCCACCGCCACTCCGGTGGCTGGATCGGTTCTGGGCCTGGTACGGCAACGGCGTCGACGCAGTGGCCATGCCTGGGTCAGTTCATCCTCCTCGTCCGCCTCCAGTGGACCGTCCTCCGCCTCCTCGGAAAGGTCCACCCGTGCGCCATCAGTGAGCTCCTGCTCCTCAAACAGCAGCCTGGACATGCAGTCATCGACCTACGCCTTCAGTCCACACTCGACGCTGGACTAAACCATGGAACCCTAAATTACATTTTTTTTTAATTCTTCGCAAATTTCAAGTTGTGCGAAAATCAAAAGCTTTTTTAACGAAAATTTCAGATATTTGCAATAAGATGTATTGGAAATTTATACTGAGTATAGACCAATGATTTTCCAATATTATGAAACACAGCTTCGAATTTGTAAGCCTATAATTAAAACAAAAGAGATTTTCGTTTGATTTTCAAGAAGGGGAAGTTCCCATTGACCCCGTTTGGGGAATAAGGGGACAATTGTTGAGAGGATTATTGAATCCTGAAAAGAATAATTGTCCCTGAGAGTTGTCAACCAAAGCAATATATATATATTTTGATGGTATTGATATGCTAAGGTTACTCAAGTAATTTTTAATATTTAAAAGATCGATATATCAAAGTAACCGATATTTTCGTTGTGATATTGACCGCTATATATATGTATCACCTTAGATCCATTCGTTATGCGATGTTGAGCAAGGGCTTAAACAGTTCCCAATTTAATCTCAAGATTATTGTGATGAGATAACTATAAACAATAATAACAATGAACAATAATACTTATCAAGGTTTAACGTAACTTTATGCCCACGAAATGGATTTGACTTCCAGACAAGTGCACTTTATTTAGATAACTCTGAAAAGCAATACCATACGGGATGTCTACGTCTTAGCTGCGGTGGTTACAGGTGTGGTTTCTTAGTGTCTTTATAGTAACTTAATATCTGAAATTCATATTCCTTATAGTTATACTCAAGGAGGGTAGCAATTTCACAACATCCACTGCCTTTGAGCAAATTCTGATTAAAAATAATGTAAACCAAGAAAAGAAACTAACTTCGGCAAGCCAAAGTTTTAATACCCTTGCAGTAAGTAAATAATTTAGGGATTGCCAAGAAATAATTATGTTTTCGCTTCGAAGGCAGCTCACCGAATGAGAAATTAATATTCCGACAACTAAAATTTAGACTACTCAAATTACCCAGGTAGACAAAAAAAACTACACAGACTAAATGGTTCTGAAAGTTCTTGGAAATATGTTGGAATAAAGCCATACGATATAGTCGTTCCATTTTACAAAAAAATAATATCCTTGTTTCCTACGCTTTAGAGACGTGACCGTTTTTAATTAGTCTAAATTTAGCTTTTAATATTTTACAAAATGGCGATGTCTAATTATTATTTCTAAAAATGTGCTATATGATATAGTACTTCAATTCGCTTTAACATATATAGTAGTGAGAATAATAAAATAGAAGACTATCTGCAAAGTTACATTCACATAGCTTAAAAACTGAGGGACTAGTTTATGTAGGACACGCGGACATGGCTAGATCGACTCGATTGTTGATGCTGATCAAGAATATATAGACTTTATAGGGTCGGAAATGTCTCCACCACTGCTTTGCAAACTTTTGACTAAAATTTTTACCCTGCTAGGGTATAATTAAAGGTTTTAGATGTTCTTTCTCTTCAATATTAAGAAATTTGTTGGTTCTTTTTCTCTCCCTGTAAGGTTACTCCGTGTAGGTGTACTGAAAGAGCGCCGCCGAGGGCGATCGCACCGGCACCAACTGACTCTGACCGTTTGGACTTCGGAATACCATGTAGTCGCGCCCGTTGATCAGACGCCTGACGCCGCCATCAGAATCGTTGCCAAGTAGGACGCCGTTCCCGATTCCGTTTCCATTGCCAAGGGGTCGCCGCCAACGGTTCAACGCATCCCCGTGGCCAGCCCCGTTGAAGATGCTCTGGTACGGTGGCGGCGGGGTGACATTCTGGCCATGGGTGGATGCACCCAGCAGCTGCTTGTGCCCACTGTCCAAGCGCCGCCAGCCGCGAAGCCAGCGGGAGGGAGCCACTGACTGGCCGTTGGGCGAGCGGCCGATCCCGTGGCGCGCCCACTTGTTCGCCTCCTGGCGACTGTTCACGTAGCGGAACACCAGCTCCGTGCTGAAGACGGCCAGCGCGGTGGCGAAGCCGGCCAACATGATGTAGTAGGTCATCATCAGGTCGCCGTTCCTCAGTTGTCGCTCGGTGCCGCCTAGGTCTTGTGGACAGATCTCAGCACTCGGCAGGTCCTTGGCCGACAGGTGCTTCACAATGCCCGACTCGACCAGGTTGAGTAGCCTGCAAGAGGTTAAGACTCATCATGTGGCCGGAGCACGACCCGGGCACACTTACTCCGGATCAAAGAGCTGGCTCAGGTTCGAGCCGATGGGATAGGCGAAAGTGCGCTTCTTCTTCAGGAACGGCTCCTTGGCCATGGCAAACGGACAGTGGATCTTCTCGTCGCTGAAGCTAATGGTCTTGCGGTACAGGTAGTCCTGGTAGAGCATTATGTTGATCGCCGGCCGGTCCCGGACGAACACGTATCCGTTCCGTTCGACGTAGTTCTGCAGGTTGTACGTGTCGTTGGTCTCGTCCGAGAACACGGCGTAGTTGTTCTGAATCATCCGATTCAGCATGGACAGAGACTCGTTAGTCTGAAATGACAGAACAGATCGGCTCAGATTTAAACCAAACAAAAGCTTATTACATATTCTCAAAGACATTTTCTAAATATTATTAGACGATACCAATTACATTTGACTTGATAATTAGTTACTGTATCGATCGCACTCACCGTTCGAATGGCGTACTCCACCCCACCGCCTCGCATAGAGACAAAGTGCTTGTTCTTGACCAGGATGTCGTTGACCGTGTTGTACGGCAGCGTGAACCTCGAGAGGGTGAGAAAGGCGGTCAGGTTGGCCGTGTAGAAGGACGTCAGTATCGTGATGAAAATCCACCAAGTGGCAAAAAGCAGCCGGGTCGAGTCTGTGTAATGGTTTTTAATGAGTTTAATGAAACGACAAACGCATGCAAGGGCGGCAGCCCTAGCGGGCATTAGCGCTCGCCGATAGGTATCTTAATCGGCCGATTGCACTTTAACCTAATTGCAGCTCACCGGCGATGGGGGACAGTGTGCTGCCCTGCTTCATCAGCGCCCCGTACACGAACCAAGCGCAATGGCCCAGGGAGTACGGGAGCTGCTCACGGTCGCCGGTTAGCCGGTTTCGCAGGATGATCAGCACGTAGATGATGGGCCCGACGGCCAGCAGCGAGACGAGGATCAGTATCCAGACCCAGAACTCGAACGGCGCCAGCAGGCCAGAACCGCTCGCCGATTCCCGCGGCCGCTGCATCACCATTATCCACTCGCCCTCGTCAAGCGTCGTCGTCGAGTAGTAAACAAAGCTCCTCTGATCAGAAAGCGAAGGTATGAAGGCCGCAGCTAGGTCCACGACCTGAGTGAGAATTAGCTTATTAAAGTCGACCACAAAATATATATTTATCATCTGATCCTTAGAACAAGTAACGAAGGGATAGTCTGGGGTGTGAGATTCCTGGTGCCCAAAACTTTGTGCACAGCTCCCATGGTTACCATCCGATTTTACTCAAACTATTAGATTACATCCACAAAGTTCACATATTTGGATATATGGATCAGGGAGTCATTTTGGAAACAACCTAAGCTGCATGCAAGAATTGGAATGTTATATTTAAGTTCATCAGGTCTAGATTTTATTACTTTTTCTTCTATAGAGACAGAAAGACACATTCACAAGGTGATTCTGATTCTACAATATTGTACAAGTAACTAAGTAAAAAATATTACACTGGTCTGGGAGGTTAGTATAAGTTAGCTAGTTAGTTTAAGTTAGCTAACCAAGCAAATCTTCAAAACGGTGATGCTGATACTAAAAATATATTTTCCTTATAGAAGCCTCCTTCTGTCTGCTACATATATTCTCTCTTGGCACTAAGTTATCCTACCCGAAAGTCTTTCAAATTCAAATTATTAATCTCTAATTTACTTGTTTGGCAATGTCCGGAAAATCTTATGAGCAGCCAAGGTGGAGGAGTAAAGAAATATACTTCTTTAAATATAACCATAAATGTTTGTACGTATAATAAAAAATAAGCCCTAGCAGTCAGAACTTGAAAACGATGTATAATCAATAATATTTAATGACCCATGGTACTGGTTATACTGGTCTTAGGTATTGCGTTTGGTTAAAACTGATGAATGGCTAACGCAAAACTGCCTCTTTAAAAAATTTTAATTTGCGTAGAAAGATGGAGTTTATATCAGTTTTTCTCAAACTTTTTATGAAAAACAGATAAACCGAATTAAATAATACTAAAAGAGCTTCATGTTAATGAACCAAGCTTTTCATTAAAAAAGTGTTATAGTTTGCCACATAAAAGGGCAAGTAATTCAAATACCACTACCCTACATAGAATTATAATTTAATTTCAATATATTTTTATAGCAATCCGAAAGAATTTACCTCCTGATGTATTTTCTAACTGGAACCTACTGCTGTTTCTCTTCAACTAAACTTTCAATATCCGAATCGGAAAGGTAATAAAACATATCCCAATCCCGCCGGCAACTTACACTGCTGTTGACCATCTCGATAAGGCTGCGATCATAGTCGGTGGGCGAGCCGATGATGTTGTCCTGGGGGACGAACACCTCGTACGTGAAGTTGAACTTCTTTTTGAGAAAATCGATGATCTGGAAGGAGACGCCGTGGCCAATGCGGGTCCCGTTCTCCAGCAGCTCCGTGTAGCTGAGCGGGTAGTCCTCGAGCGTGGCGATCCGCAGATGCTTGCCCCCTATCCACTCGCGCATCTCGCGCAGCTTCAGCTTCTTTCCAATAATGGTTTCCAGAGTCTCCGCGGGGGCATCTATGTCCACGCCGGCGTCCGAGGCCTCCAGCTCAATGGGCAGTTCGGTGGGCAGGCCGGTGCCATCGCCCAGCTGGATCAGGTTCGGCGGCAGGGATTCGTTCAGCGGCGGACAAGTGGCGCAGAGGGCGGCGGCCACCAGCAACTCAATGCCGGCGACCATCCTTCAGATCTTCCTAGTTGAGACTGGTTCCTAGTTGTAAATCCACTTTTTGCGCTTCCTGGGCATGCTGTTCCCTGGTACAGTTGCGTTCCTACCAACGCCGCGGGGCTCACTGAAACGGAAAGTGAAAACTTTCGACTACAGTTGTCCCTTTGGCACGGCCAAGGGACTCGGATTGGTATGTAAATATAGACCATGCATGCTCGGCCACCCAGCAAATACAATTAACAATAATGACAAGTGCAAACATGACAGTGGGCCATTCGGCAGGTGCCTTGGGTGGACATAGCACCAACCCTCCAGCACCTCCGCCCGTCCTATGCAGATTGGTGGCTCTGATTAGGCGCTGTTCCATCAACCACCGGGACAGGTTGTGAGCGTTCCCAGGCGTACTATGGCTAATAAGTCGGACAACAGCTTGAGAAAATACGTGGAAATATAGTTCAAGTCCAGCCAAAGTGGGCTATATCTTACACAGTCATTGGATAACCAATTTCGCCGGTCAAGGACAGGGAAGCTTCTGGATATACGATCAAGGGGAAAGTACCCAAATGAGTCAATTGAGTGCTTCGAATTGATTTTCTTACTTTAATGGCAAACAAATTATTGAATTTCTAGACTTGTGTTTTGGGTTTTGGCTAGGTAAAGTCTAGTAACTAACAATATTTGCTGTATGCCTAATAACAGGAATTATTACATCATTTTCGATTGGTTGCCGTTGTCTTCATGACAAGTTTCTTGAAATGGTAAAACTAAACTGCCTTAAACTGAAACAATTTAGCAGATATTTTGTATTAAAAGTGTTTTGTGAAGGCAAGTATAGCAAAAGCTACAGACGACTATATTCATTAGTATATTTTGTATCTCCATGCTTAACAAACTTTTAACACAATAATCCCACGGAACCTGGATGTGGCTTCGAATGTATCTGAAACCTAATGGATAATCTAATCTGATGAGACGTCACTCTACCCCAAAAGACCCTTACATTTGATTTACATTATTTAATAATTTTGTTATTTTTCACGTTCCTTTGTGTATATACAGTATCTACAGTTGTCTGGCTCAGCTCCCAGCTAGGATCTGCCGAACCGTCCATTAGAGTCCAAGACTTCGCTGCTCGTCAGTCCGCTTTGGCTGCACTTACAGTCCTCGCCATCGACCCGTCCTTTCCCCGAAGTCAGGATGCGCATTCCCTCAGCGAACTTGGGAAATCCCGACATGGTCTCCTTAATCGTGGTCATCATTACGGGAAGGTACATGAAGAAGTCCTTGAAGTGGCCCACAACCGTGTGATAGTCCACGGGCCTGCCGCCGCTCGAGTTTTGATAGTTTCCATCTATGTCTATATCATTTCCGGAACCAGAGCCAAAAGGTAGGGCCATGCAGGGCTGTAGAGCTATAATTTATTATATCAGAACACTTGTTTTATACTTTGTTTACACGCAAATTAACTTATATTTTATTTAAGAACTTGAACGGAACTATTTTAGATTTATTTATAGCAAAGTTAATATGAACTTAGACCAATAATGTTGAGTGCGTGAAATTCAAATTTGTGCAAGAAATTAAAATATACCTTACCCAATATGAAAACTATTGCCACTGCTGGGAGCTGGAATAGTTGTTTGTCGTCTCTCATGGCTCAAAATTTCCACAAATGCGCAGCTCGGGGCAAAGTGCATCGCAATTTATATTTTTCGAGTGCGAAGTAAGCACAAAATTTCAAGAACTCTTTGTCAACGGTTTTCTCGGTTTATCTCTTTTGGTCATTCGCTTCATTAACGTAACACCTGAAACCATTTTTCATACCTGAGCTATGCCAAAGGTCTTAGGAAATGAGCACCAAACTTTCAATTAAAAATTAACATGTTAAGAGCTCTGGTTAAAATATTTAAATTACATATTCTAGTTTTAGTTATATGTTTGTTAGACTTTTAAAAATAAATATTTTTAAATATATTTAAATTTAATAAGGGGCAATAATAAGTGCTTGGCTCGTACATATTTTAACAGAATAAAATGTGGTAAGAAACCGAAAATAAATTCAAAAATTAAACATTCACTAAAAATCGTTTGCGATATCGATAGCTATCGTACTTTTCTTTAGTTCAGCCTTTTTCCCAAAGGTGTCGCTGTGTTATGGCGGCAAACAAACGAGTTTTTGAATTTATGGTCTCTACAATGTTGCAGAGGCAGACGTGTAATTAGCACCTTAACACCCTTCATATGAGAGTCAATCAAATGAGACTTTATTGATAAATACTTGATTGGTACGCGAGTGTCCGGGTTCCATTTCATATACTATATTTATAGTAGTACAGAGCTCACGCTCATTAACATGGCTCACCAGGCCTCGCATTTAATTGTTGTCATTGAAATTAGATCTCTACGAGATCGGACGCCGTTAAATTGCATGTTGATAAGTCGGGCAGGCATTGATACACTTTCATTTGATGTGTCTACTTATATATGTACAAATTGAAATATTACCTAAACCAGAGCTGAGCACGTGATCGCACTTTTAGCTACCGATGCTCTTTTCAATATGTGTTATGGGAGGCCTCAGTAATTCCAAGCTCTTAAGATTGAGAAAACAAATCATGTGTTCGCTAAAAAATCATGTTTTTAAGATATTGATTACATTTACAGATTACGTAATAATAATTTGTTTCGCCAACTTTACAATCCATACCTATTAAAACCTGACATTGATAACCAGTTTTGGCGACATCTTTCTCAATATTACAGTGCGGCGATAGAGATTTTTCAAAAACAAATATGTGCCAATGAAAAATTCGAGAATCTCGTCGACCATGCCTCGCATGCGCATGCGTACATAGAACCGAAATTGGAGCCCAAAAATGTGCTGACCGACTTGCGGGGGAGAACGGGGCCCAAGTTCAAAGTCAATGACAATGCGCCGGCTTTGAAATGCTGCAATGAGCTCTCGAAATAAATGCGATAATTGATGTTTCTCTTTTTCTGTGGTTTCTGTTTGTGTTATTTTTTATTTTGTTGCTTTTTTGCACTTGCCGGCGAAACCGTTGAGCGCTGATTTTGAGACCGGCAAGGGGTTGAGCTAGGCGGGCGACAACACGTACACGCAAGCGGGCAATTTATTTTTAAAAGCAGACACCGAATTAAACGACAATTATGATCCGGCTTTATTGATGTTCGGCGGTGCGTGCGCCCCGATGATGACTGGGGAAATAATGAGAATAAACTGTAACAGGTTTCATGACGCGCCCATTCCCGGCATCTTTGCCGTGTGTCATCACACGCTCGGCGCTTATCGCGTATCACCAGGGTGACCCGCAACTTGTTAACGAGCTGAGAACTCTATTAAACCGGAATCTTGATGGGTTATTAATTTTGAATCTCTGCCTATAAAGGTAGTATCCCTTATGGCATAATTAACAGTATAAAAGTTGCCCTTTTTCCTCATACCCTTGGATTACATAATTGTAAAGGCATATGTGTATATTCTTACTTTAGATTTAACCTAAGTGAAATTGTGAAATTTAACTACTATTTATTATACCCGCTTAATGTTCCAATCACAAGTCGTTTTAAAAACATCTAAAATTAAGTCGTATTTATGATTTACAATCCATATTCTTCAGTACCAAGTTAAGAGACCTATTAACAAAAATCTGACTGCCTTATTGCCAGCACTTAAGGGGTTATATATTTCTGCTCGTAAAGCGGAACAATACAATCGCATGGAGGCAGAAATGAAGCGATTTGTTAAAGCGATTAAACTAATAGGCAGCACGTAATTAACACTATTAATTATGTACATATTTATAGTCTAGTTTTGCGGTAATGGATTATACATTAGTTTTGGCAAGTAAATATGCTACAATTAGTCTTTATTTAATTATGTTAATAGCTTACCAGTATATAAACAGTTTTTGAACGGAAGTAAGATTAAGATACTAATAGAGAAACTGTTGCCCAATTAGGTAATCTATAGGGTCTGGAAACTGATTTTTGAAAAGTATTTTATACATTTATAAAAGGTTTCAGGGGGTATTTAATTTTATAATGTGTAGTATTTATTTTAATAACACTTTAATAGTTCTTCCTAAATATATTTAACAAAATGTGTATCGTTTACATACCCATCTTTAATTTCATAGATTTCTCGTGTGGAAAGTGTTAATAAATTTAATTTTGTTGACTCCACGTGTTACTTTTGAAGTTACCTTTTTCTCATTTAACTGTGGCTTTTCTAGTGATTTATGGGCTGAGATTTGAGATATTTCTGAGTAGCGAATATTAATAATTCTTAACTACTCATTATTATGGATCGCGTGTAATTGATGTCAATTGCCAACCAGGTCTTCAAGCTCTGCCAAAAAACATCCACGTGTTATAGGGTTGAGGAAACTTACCTATTGCGAATTGCCACGCCTTTTTAACAGCAGTCCGCCCCGTACATCATTCACTCACTTAAAATCATGATTATCATTTATTTGACTATCTGGTTATCATCAAATATTTACACTTAACATCTCGCTAATTTAAGCTACAAAAATATACGCAAAACGTGGAAAGAAGACTTAGGCGCGATATCACAGGGAGTAATTCACAGGGGAAAGAACAGGCCCCACTTTATGTTAGATCACAAAGTCCGGACGACTGTTCTCCCTGGTAATGAGATATGGACGCTGCTCGGTGGGGCAGCGGAAGGTCTCGAACAGCTGGGTCGCAAATCCGCTCTTCTCGCCCGGCATCTCCAGCATGTTGTTCCAGATGGCGTTGGCGGCGGCGGCGTGGCCACGCTGGCTGAGATGGAAGCAGTCCTCCGAGAAGAACCGGGTGTCCGTCTGGCCGGAGCGAGTGCGGGGGAAGTCGTGGAACTGCGAGAATGTCTGCACGTTTATAGTGAATGTCTAAGAGTAAGAAAATTAAACATTTTAAAATGATTTTATATATATTAATCTTTTTGAATCCGCGGTAATAACTTTTATTGATAGATCTGTGGGCTCTCTCACCTCCGTATTGAACTCCTCCCTGTTGGCTATCTCCATGTCCTTGGCTATCCACCGCTTCATGATGCCCTCCAGATAGTCCAACTTGGATTTGCTCTTGCCCACCAAGCAGGGACACTCGAAGCGGAGGGTACTGGTGCAAATGGGCGGCAGACCTGACAGATTAGTGAGGAACCGCAGGTTGGGTGCGGGCACCACGTTCAGCACCAGGCGGGGCACATTGTCCCTGAGGTAGCGATAGGTCTTCAACATGTTTCGCTCGTGCCACTCGACCGTCCGCTCCGGCTCCGGGTAATAGCAGATGTCCGCGCAAAAGTCGTTGTTGCCGATGAAGATCGTGACCAGCTTCCAGTCGGCGGTCATGTTCACGTTGGGATCGCGCTGCATGCGACGCACCAGGACCTTGGCCATGTATGGCATGTCACGGGACATGGCAGCCAGTTCGGCAACATCGAAGCGGGACGTGCGGTCCGTGGAGAGGCCGTCCTTGATTGCATACCCATAGAGGTTCGGGTTGAACTCCTTGAGGATGTTGGGCAGCGTCAGATACTTTCGCCAGTCGTACTGGCCGCCGATGGACCACACCACTCCCCTGTTCTCAACGGTCACGTGCAGCAGGTTGGTGGCGAATATCCCATTTCCGGCGGTCAGCGAGTCGCCCATGGCCCCGATCACATCGATGTCCCCGGGCCGCAGCCGGTGCACGCTGGTCGGCCTTTCCTGGCTGCGTCTACCGGGTCCGTGCTCTGCATCGCAGAACTCCAACAGAGCTCGAGTGCGGGGGTTTGATTTTTGGGTTTTCTGTCAATGGGCGGAGGGGAATTTTTAATTATACATAAATGATTTATGATAAATCTAAATAAATGAAATCTATGTGATTAACAAATTAAACGCCTTGAATAGAGAACCCTTTCATTTGTTTCAAAGTATTTCATATTATATTAATGCATTTCAATTTGTTTTTCTTCAAGGAATTTCGGTCATAATCTGAAATGAACTAACAGTATATTGACCAAATTTCGCATGAATTCTTTATTCAAAATGAAAGACAATGCTAATGAGAAAGCCACCCAATCGAATCCGGATCAATGATTGCAATGAACGCTGGACTTACCCCTGCCATTCGCACGCGCTGCACGTTTTGTGGATCATCGCCAGATCGGCCGGTGAAGGCCAGGCCCAGAAGACGCAGCGGACGGTAGGAGTTTTTTAAGGCCACGTCCAGTGACGTGCGCTGTGACGTCACATGGGAGACAGAGAGCAGGAAGAGCAGACCAAAGCAAATCAGGTGAGTCGATGACATCTCGGTAGACAGCTGCTGAGTGGAAACCAAACGAAAAAAGATAAAAGATAAGACAAGAGTCATGTAAGCTTAAGCTCTTCAGGTTGGAGATCTCCGCACTTTCGGTCTCGTTGGTGACGTCCTCGACTTTGAACCAGTTCCCCATGCCTGGCCAAGACATTACACAGAAGCCGAGCTCAGGCCTGTTTAGTTTATTCACCTTTGGCTGTTTTTTTTTCATTTGCCTTTTGTTTTGGCTGCGGCGGAACGGAGTCGACTAATTTTAACATTTTAGCATTAAATAATATTGACCACATTATGCTAATTTATTGCTGTGGCAGAAAACCTATCGGAAAACAAACGGAATGACTAATCGATTTGGCCAGGTGAGAATTGTATTTTGACGAAATACCTACATGGCGCATAAACCAAATTTTAAAAATTTCTATGGAACAATGAAGGAATGTGTTTGGTGAATTTGAGGATCATTAAAGAAACACTAGATTAATTAACTATTATTAACACTGACATATTAGCTAAAAATAGGCATTAATTATAGTTAGAATTATATTTAGAATATAAATAACTTTAATTGCTTTAAAATGATAAATAGAACAATATTATGATCTACTAGCAATTTCAAATATAATTGCATTAATGTAAGCTGAAACCATTTATTTATAGTAGCTTAATGATAAATGCTTTAAATGTTTTTACAGCCATTATAATAATAACACTCAAACCATTATTTTTAATTGCTTTTGTAATTTATGTCACTTGTCTCTTCAATTTCAGATATAAATCTCTTCTATATCGCATGCACACAGCTCTAGCAACTTTAATTAAAATTGCAAAAATCAATGAGTTCACAGAGTCGCCGAAGAATGGCTTAAAGTTATCTAAATTGTGTTGGACTGCATGCGGAAATGTCTACCGACGAGGGAAACCGAAACGGAGCCATATAATAAGACATCTAGAGAGCGTGCCAAATCCAGTTGTGATAAAGATTGATTTAAATTTCGATTTCATTTAGCCGAGCGAATGTGCTTCCTTTCAGCGCCACGCGAAACAAAAGACTTAGGAAACGAACGCGAATACATAGAACAATGCGAAGACATACCTTCTTATGTATATTTATGTAGACACGAATTATATCCAAACGAGCTCTAATTATGACCTGGAGACTTCATATATCGCGTGGATTGTTAACTTCTCACTCCGCCGAGTATCGATTCTCGCTTCTTGATGTGTAAATCTTGCAATTGCTTGCTCCACACACGAACTGCACAATTACACGGGGCCAAAGGTAGAGGCGGTGAAAATGGATAACTGATCAATTATTCCAGACCAGAGGCGCGATGAGCTCGTCCGGCTCCGTCAACGGCTTAGAACCAACTGCTCGGTAGAATTTCTGATTATGCTGATTTTATACGGAGTCCCACTGGGCAGCGGACGGCTGCGCATAGAATAAAACGGAATGGAATACAACTAAAAACAAAACCACAATAATCGCATATACGAGACTCGCGAAACAGAACAAAAGTGAAATAAAATGAGCCAGCAACAAAATATATTGGCTGTCAGAGACAGACCCAGAGCCAGACCCAGGCACACACGCACAGCACGACACCGCACACACAGCGGCGACTGCGAAGCGTTTAATGTGAGATGTTCACTTTCGTTGGGCTGATAAAAATAAAAACAGTGTCCAGACATTACACCTGTCATGCGTGTCGTCCCGCCGCACCGATCTCGATTCTAAGCGGCCAGTCATCGTGTCTTGCGGCATGGAATGAAATCGGGCACTCTGCCTCGCCGGCGTTATAAATAGAAGAGCTCAGACTTTGGTCCAGACGCGATAGCCGTTTATAGACGCTAATTGGCCGATGGGGACTTTTAATAGTCGGGAATGCTATAAAATGCCATGTCTTCCATAAATATGCCTTTTGCATTGCCTTGGAGCGCGGTGAGACTCCCCCACCCGGGGTATAGGTAACTAGCTGTTCCCATCCGGTCCGAAGTCGCACAAAGTCACTTCCTATACAAGTCCGTAGACGCGAAACACAGCCTGGGTACCTTGCTAGTGCAATAGACTAACCTTGTACCGATACAATAATAACGGCAAGAGGCAATTAATGCGAAACACCGAATCCAAATCCAAAGAAGAAGCAGCAACACTTGTTATAAATCAACGAGCCCAATCGACAAGAAAAAGCCGTCAAAACAACGAAATACAACAAATGACGTAGGCAGACAGAACTAAGAACGCCTTAGCTTGAAGAAGGTACACTAGATGTCACTTTAGAGGATGATACGATCCAAGCAGATGCCGACAGTAATCTCAGATGTCGAAAACTAACATGATATCATTAAATTGATCTAATGCGGTTCCATGTATTTGCATATTCCCATTTAAGACATTTTATAACTGCGAAACAACAAAAAAATCTCTTTAAAGATTCTTAAATAATTATATTAAAAATTTTGGCATTTATTAATTGCTTTGCGCGTAATGAATATTTGAGAGTTTAACCACCTTCAGTGGTTTGGTAAACTCCCCACTTCTCCTTAGCTAGACTAACTTCACTTTGCCTTTTAGATTTACTAGTTCATTTCGTCCTATTCACTTGTCAATTTGTAGATCATAAGCCCTTTCGCGTACTTTTCTTAGAATAGTTTAGTGTACAGAGCAATACTGATTGAAAGTTCAATTTGAAATACATGGAATGGAAACATTTATTTATTACCAGAGTCATTAAATATTTGATTTCGTTTATTTTATATATTTTTTTCTATTTCTCTTTTTGTTTTGTCTGGTTAAGTAACATTGCATTAGCAAAAGCAAAGTACAAAGCAATTATTGTTATCTGTATAAAATTAATTTAAATCACCTACCCTTGCCTCTGGCCACTCGATGTGGGCTGGAACATATCGTTAAAAAACACTCCGTATTGCGTCAGAGGTAAGGGTAGAAACAATAATATGTAAAGTTATATTATCTTTATGATTTTTTGGGGCATACCTTATGCATTTATATTATATATAATATATGTCAATTTTAGGAGACAGAAGAATATTTACCTAGGCCTACAGATAGTACTGTAAGTGAACAATAGTTATTTCCTGCAGATATGTTACGAGTGGGGTCAGAAGTTTCCGCAGATAATTAAGCCGATAGTGATGGCCAGGTAGGTATTTTTGAACCGGATCAGCTCTGCTGTAGGCAGATGCGGCAGGCTGTGTAAGTCAAGTTTCTAAGTTGAAGTCGTACAGTGGCATTTCTTAAACAGACATTTTTGTTATATTTTTTTATTCCCATAGAATGAAAATAATTTTAATCTCCATCGGTTTAGGCGAAAACTCCCAAAAGACCTCTCCCAAAAGTTTATGAAACATAAGTTCTGATCATACCACTCTAGGGAAACCAGATTTTATATTCTTCTAAAAATATTACAATAAAAAGGGACGTATACGTATTAAATATATATATTTTAATTGTTTTACTTTAAAAAACCTTTGAATAGAAATATATTTTAAAAGTCTGTGATACATACAAAATTTAAAAATGGTGTTTATAAAACTTTAGAAATCGTTACCTGAAAACTGATTCAGTGTTTTAATCGAACTATATCCTGAATTTGACATTTTGTAAAACTCAGAGTGGCGACATCTAAAGGTAGTAAGGTATAAAAGGACCGTAGATACCTATTTTACGTGTCAAGCCGGATCACTTATCAGCTAGCTTCCGTCAGCAAACAAGTATCTAGTCTGTAAATAGTCAGGGGATGCCATATACAACTAAATGAATGACTTAGTATCGCGATACATCGCCGATATTTTTAGACTAAATTGCTAAACTGTTTTTTTTTTTCAAATTTCAATGGTTAAAGTGTAAACAATCGAAGAAAATGACGCAAAAAACAGTAATATTGAGTTATTCGAGTTATTAATAGCTATCGGCATGTCCGAGTATATAATGGACAAATATAATGTTTAGTAAGGAACTTCTTTTAATCGATTTTATTTATTTAGAGCACTGGCATGTGTCGAACTATGAACCTAAAACAAACAAACTGAAATATCCCTGGTGCTTTGAATTCCGGGTGAAATCGGTTATATTGTTCTGAAAAAAGTATCTTATTACTGTTAATGTTACATGGGAAAAAGTTGCTGTACCAAACTAAGTAAAAATAGAAAGCCAAACTAGATATTCAGTAACTCAATTGTTATTTTTAGCGACCGAACGATTGAAAATATCTTATTGTGAGTTTGTTTACAAACACCTGTTTCAGCTGCCGATATTTTCAGTAATTCAGTCGTATAGGGAATCCCCTGAATTTATTCTGTCTTGTGCTTTTGAAAACCGCCAGATCGAGCGTAAAAATAGCTACATTGGCATCGCTGACGGCAACACTAATCCAGGCTTCTGATAAGAAACAATCTTTTACGGGTTAAGTACGACGCCCAAGATGACGGCCTTGCGCTACATGGGATGGTTCACCGGCTGCTCCGTTTTCACGGCCTTCGTGTCCATCATTTGGCAGGCGTTCCTCTCACTCCAGGCGCTCAACAGGACGACGGTCCTGCTCACCGGTCTGCTGGCCATCGAAGGGTGAGGGACCCGGGGAGATATTACCCTGCACTGGCTTTACCTTTACTTCTTGTCGCCGTCTCTCTGTCCAGGTCCTTGAAACGGTCTGCCGTGCAGCCGGCTCCAAAGGTGGCCATTGGCTACGGTGCCTGCACTGACCTGCAGATAAATGCCACCGAATTTCTGGGACGCTTCTATGGCCGGCGCATCCCGGCGACAACCACTGGCTCTCGGGAGGTCGTCAACAACGAGGACGAGCTGCTGCAATCCTTCGCCTACTATTTCCAAAACGGAGCTGCTGCGGAGTGAGTACGGGATTCGGGTTCAGGGTACTTTACCAATTAGTACTTTAATCTAACCCCGCTCTTACAGACGAGTAATGGCAAATGGTACGCTCTTCAAGCAACTGGTGGGCTACGCAAAGCTAATGGGCAAGGACACTAGTGGCATCCAGTGGTACATGGGCGGCAACGCCCCGCTGATGGCCGTGCGCTTCTTTATGGAAGGAGCAGACGTCCTTCTAGGCGCCCACATGTCCAAGAAGTAATTTATGCCAATCCGTTTCCACTGACCTCAAAATTAATACGTAATCTTCTACAGATTGCGTCCGCTATTGCCCAAGGAGATTAGGCTGGCGGGTGACGAGATTCCTGACGATGATATACATCTAATACTGGAGTACAAGGCAGGCGACACATGGGGCTCCCATGTGGCGCCTCGGGCCAATCGCTACATCCTGCACAACGACCGGAACAATCCGCATCTCAGAGCCCTGGAGCAGCTATCTGACGCACTAAAGGTCTACCATCCTCAGTTGCTAGTGGTCAGCGGGCTGCAAATGATGGACATGTTCACGTTTAATCCCGGTGAACGCGAAGAGCGTCTACAACAAGTGCAACGGCAACTAACCAGCCAGCCTCCGGACACTCTTAACCATTTTGAGATGGCCTCCTACGTAGAGCTGCGGCTGCTGCAGCAGCTGCGACACTTTGTGCTGCCTTACGTCGACTCCTTGGGTATGAACGAGCAGGAGTTGGCCAACCTCCAGCAGGTGCTCGCTCACGGACGCACTACGCTGGCCACTGATTGGAATCCTCGTATTGCCCACACCCTTGACCAGATGCGAGAGGTATTCATCAGCCTGCTTGAGAACTTTGACGTTCGAAGCACTGCTGATCCCAGAAGGCGACGCATTTCACGGATCCATGTGCACACGCTTGCCTACCAGGCCATCCTTACCACTGCAGGCTCCCAGTGGAAGAACACGAGGGCCGCTGCGGCCAAGGCGGCCCTCACCGCTCACCGTTACGTCTGCAAGTCGCAGTTTGTGAGTTTCCTTTATTCGGTAATTAAAGTAAAGCCAATCTAATCAAATTATCTTTCACAGATCAATCCAGAGGCAGTGCTGCAGGTGCTGGATGACAGCTTTGCCACCTCAGCACAGGAGGACGCTCCTCGCATGAGAATAGGCGCTGCCAGTCCAGTGCCTTGCTGGCAGGAGTACATCGAGTACGGCCGGCGGCAGCGTCTTGAGGTCGAGATCTGTGTAGCACCAGTCCTGGTGTGCCGCGAGGCCAGAAAGACGGCAGGCGCAGGCGACAACATATCCGCTTCCGGACTGGCGGCACAGTTGTAGAGGCGGCAGGGACCATGAAGACTGCTTAGTATTACTAGAAACCTGCTGCAATCCAAGACTCGAATAGAAAGCCAGGATGTAACCCCGAAGCATCCCCACCCCCGAAGGATGGACTCGGCATTCTTAGCACCTTAGTGACCTTAGAAACGCGTTACCTTCTAACTCAGAAATTTGACGAAATGCTCAACAACGACACCCCATGACCCGAGACATATCCAGATGAGTTTCTGCCCTGGTCCCCTCATCGGCGTTTACGTATTATTTCTAACGCAAGAGCATCGAAATTCAGAAACGAATGCCACCTAGTCCTACTTTAAACACTAATTCTCTATATCTATATTTTGTACTTCTGAGTGTCATTCCTACTTATTTACCTACTTTTTTCTCATTCCAAAGTGTGTTTTCTTAAAAAACCTAAAGCAATATTTGGAAAACTACTTGTTATAGGCTTAAAAACGTGACAATTTGCGGCCTTGCTTTTTGTAATTTATATATTTAATTATCTCCGTTTAAGTCAACATTAAAAAAAAAATTATAAACTTGATTAGGGTAAAAAGTTAGCCGCCTTATGATTGCAAAACGCAAATATTGTATACTTTTAAAATTTGTATATGTATATCTATGTACCAAGAAACCTTCCAAGATTACCATTTTATATATTTTTTAAGCCTATCCAACTTGCAATTTGTTTTCGGCACTTGATTTTATGATTTAAGCAAAACCTATACATGTGTTGCGTTTAAGGAGCTTAAGGCAGTTTTGTGTAGAGACCTCCAGAGAGAGTTTATTTTTTCATATTTGATACCGAAGGTTCGAAGGTGCAGTGTTAATGACACTTAGCGGCTTGGCGTGTCCGTTCCCATTCACAAGCTGCCTTTTCCCTAACCGTAACGCACATGTCTGTATGCCTACCTATATTTATTTTTTCTACACTTATGTATACGCATATATATACGTACTTACAACTGGCAGATGTAGAAATAAATTCCTGTTGAAAGCTTCAAATTTATTTATAATAACAAACGCAGAATGTTGAAGCTGAGATCCTTGAACTCAGCACGATGTGTCGCCCGAGTCCGTCGACTGGCCAGCATAACCGGCGAGACAAGGAACGCCCTGGACAAGGAGAAGTCTTTCCCTAAGGTGGACACGCCGTCCCAACCATCGAAGCAGGATGTTCCAAGGGTGCGCAAGAACGAAAAGATGCTGCTCAGCCACATCATTCAAGATATCCAGCGCAAGCCGCTGGAGGTGCCCACAATCATTGGCGACGAACCGGAGTACACCATGGACAACCAGCGAGTGTCCTCACCACACCAACTGACGATGATCCTGGGACATGTGTACTGCGCAAATCGCAAGCAAATCGAAAGTGCCATTAACTCGGCCCTGGAGGCGCAGAACACCTGGAGCCTGGTGCCGACACCTCAGCGCCTGGCCATTTGGCGTCGAGCGGCAGACCTAATAGAGAAGGACCAGTCACGGCTGCTTACTTTCCTAGTGCTGAGTCTCAGCAAAACAGTGGACGATGCTAGGCGGGACATTCGACGGCTACTCACTTCGCTGAGGGCCAACGCCGACTACCTGGAGCACCTGTCCAATCTGCGATTTGAGATCCATGGGAATATGAACGTCTTCCCCAGCTTTCACCTACGGCCCATGGACGGTTTTGTGGCAGCCATGGCTCCCTTCGAATCGGTGGCATTGTCCGCAAGCCTGGCCCTCTGCCCGGCTCTAATGGGCAACACTGTGCTGTGGAATCCCTCGTTGGAGGTGGCCCCAGTCAGCTTTCTCATCCACCGGGCCTTCCTGGAGGCGGGCCTCCCTGCCGGAGTTATCAACTTTGTGCCGGCCAACAGGCGGCTGTTTCTGGACATCATCACGGATGCCGTACACTTTGCCGGACTCAATTGTCAGTGCAGTGCTTCGGAATATAGGCACGTATACAAGTTGGTGGGCGACAAGCTGGAGCGGTATATCTGCTTCCCTCGCCTGGTGGCCGAGTGCCCCGGGCAGAACTTCCATTTCGTTCATGCGAGCGCCAAGGTGGAGACCGTGGTCTCGGCCTCCGTTCAGGCGGCCTTCGGATACGCCGGACAGTATGCCAACTCGCTGTCCCGCATGTACGTGCCCTCATCTTTGTGGCCTCAAATCCGTGACCAGTTGGTAGAGGCCACGAACAATCTGCACATCGGGGATCCTGTCGAACCGACAACAGATATGGGGGCGGTGGTTAACGTGGATGGATTCCGTCAGATGGAGAAAATGATAAAGCGCACAGAGAACATGGAGCGGTTGTGCGGAGGCATCTGCGACGACAGCATAGGAAGGTTCGTCCATCCGACGATAGTAAGAGTGGACGATCCACTGGACCCGCTGCTGTGCGAACCCTTTGTCGGACCCTTTTTGCCGGTGTTCGTTTACCCGGATGACTCATTTGCAGACGCCCTCAAGCTGACCGCCAACCAGTCCAAGTATGCTCTCTCCGGCTCCATATTCGCCAGCCGAGACGAGGTGATTCTTCACTGCCTGAACCAACTGCGCATGTCGGCGAGCAATCTCTATGTGAACGAACGCTGCACTGGCAGCAACTTCGGATTGACGCCCTTCGGTGGCAACCGGTTGTCTGGGACGAACGACAAGTCTGGTTCCGCCTACTTCCTGATGCGCTGGAGCTCGCCGCTGCTGATCGAGGAGACGGTGGTGGATCCAGTTCCGTCTAACAGATAATAGTGAATACATTCTACTTCGCGGGAAGTGGCTAACACTTTTGTAACACATTTAAAAGAGATTAACTATGTATTATTTTCATAAATCCAAGGTGTGCACGATATTTAATTCGAAAGTTTCGTTGTCCATAATTGAATTATAATTGCAAATTTCGTTACACGAATAAAATAGTATTCACTTTTTACGACATTATATTTTAATGTTTAATGGAATCAACTTCGACCCAAATTATAAATGTTAAAGATCAACAAAATCTGAGTCGATACAACCAAAAAGAAGAAATCGGCTGGCTCTGGAGTGCTCTATTTGGCACATTTTTTTGAGACCTCGAGGCACCCATCTTTGATTATATCGACTGTAATGTTGTTGATCTTCAATACACATACAGAGTGTTCTTCTCCATTTTACATTTGTAATATCTCAACTGTTTGATAGCAAGAGAGCCCAAAATATTTCGCTTCTAAATAAATGACCTGCAGAAGTCTATTTAAATGCATGGGCATTATACATCTTTACATTTTACCCACGTCCAATTGGTAGGATATAAGGAACGGACCAAATCAAAGAACTTATTCTGTAAATATATACAGAAATACGGGAAATACATAGAACTAAAAAAATAGACTTAGTCCATCGTTTTCTTGCTTATTCGCAAATTAATGAATATATCCAGTAAATTAAGTAGATATTAAAGATGTTTATTGTTTATTATTAGAAAAGTTTATTTCATAACAAAATATTCTCGAGTCTTTTTTATTATAGATTTAAACATTCATCTGAAACAGGTTGGTCCCTTGGCAGTGGCACATTATTTTTTTCAAAGCCACTGGGGACAACTTAACTTAACGTTAGGTTTAACTTAACTTAAAGCATTAATAAGACTTAAGAAGAATTACTGCGAACAATTGGGATAAATATGTAGGTTAGTTATTTGGATTAACTTGTCATTGGCCTTATTAAAATTTTGCAAGACTTTAGAAGACATTCCTTCTGCCCCAGACACCAACGGCCCCAATAAAATCCTCTACGGCCCGCTTCCTTATATAGGCCGTTCAAGTTGCTAAATTAGTAAATATTAAAGTAAATGTAAATAATTAATAAATCAAACTGATTTATTGTCATTTTAAAAAGATTATATTTGCTTACCAATCTATTTGAGTGTTATCCCACCAGAAAAAAAATTCATGATCTGAATCCCTCCATTTAACAAAAGGACCGTTCTGAAGACTCCGGAACGCATCACCAGCGTTTCCCGAATATGAACCAAAAGACTTGATCTTGTGTTCATCATCTTTGCTTCCAATTTCAAAGTGATCATAGCTAGCATAAGCAGTTACGCCATCCAAATCCACAACTTGAATGTATAACTCGTGCCATTGGCGTGTTGTTAATTGGTGTAGTATGTTAGTGCCAAGCCAGAAGTTTGTTTTCATATCGCCAAAACCATAATCAGCAGTTTCCGTACTTGGATTTATTAAATTCTCACCATCGATACGAAGTTGAATAACCATCCAACCGGACCCAGCCGAGGGAATATCCTCAATCACTGCCATGAAGGGCTGCATGCCATATCGTTGAATTACTTTTATTTTCGGATTTTCGGTATTATTTAGAGGTATGATTTCTTCCTTGTCTGGAGAGCTATCAAACTTAAAAGCATATTTTTTTTGCTGCCTTCAACTACTTTGGAAGAGACGCTGAGCAATTTTTTGTCTAGTTCAGAAACTTGCTTCCTTAGACCATCTTCAATCTTCTGGGACTCAATCAACTTAGATTTCAATTCGTCAATTTCTACCATCAATTCAGAATTTCTCAAGTCTAGTGACTCATTTTGTTCTTCGCACTTGGCAAATTGTGCCTGTAATTTCTCTAAATAATTGTCCTTTTCATTAGATTCAGTAGAATTTTTGGCTTGGCATTCCAATTCCTGCAACTGAGCTCCGATATTATTCATGTAATTTTCTCGAACTTTTGGTTCCATTTCATTTTTTAAATTAATCGATTCAAGTGAATCTTTTTGTTTTTGCCAGTTATTGTCATAATTACATGTGACAACTCCTTCGAACTTTTGCATTAGTTTAATTGCTAGTTTATTTGTTTTTGTGATAATAATAATAATTTTATTAATACATAATTTTATTTTAAATAAACATTCATAAAATAAGAAACAAAATATTTTCATAAAATGAAAATAAAAATCGAAATCAATTAATCACTGGTTATGGCCAGAAAAATGTATTTGACTTATTATGAAAACATTTTTGGTTTATTGTTTTATGAATGATTATGTAAATAAAGTTAAGGGGGTTTTCTCTGAATTTATTTCAAGTAAAAAATAAAAATGCTTTGTTTTCGATATGATCGATTTTATTTTCTAAAAAATCGAAAAAATCGATTCGCTGAGAATCGATTTTTTTCCCAGCTCTAATCGATGCCATCGATGCCAACATCGATGTTTTCGAACCATCGCTAACATCGATGTTTGGCGGAGAAACATCGATGTTTTTACATTCTGCGAATTAAAGAATGAAGTCATATAAATTGTATGTATATAATTATTTTTTCATTTGTTTTATTAATCAAAAAAAATATTATATTAACTCCTGTAAGATTTAGCCAACTAATAATCGATAAAAACCTTACTTATCCGACTGTTGTCGAAAGCCATTTATTCTTGAACAACGACACTCATGCAAATAGTATTAAAAATATTTTTTGTTTTTTTTTTTTTTTCATTTCAATAAGAAAATAGATTGTGAAATTATGAAAAATGTAAAAGAAATACATTTCCAATATTAAAGGTTGAAATAAAATAGAAACAATGTTTTTTTTTTTTTGTTTTCCGCCAAAATTAAACCGAAACATCAATGTCTTTGAACATGTTTCCTATTTGTTTGTTTGTTCTTGTTTAAGAACCAATGTACCATGGTCGCTTATTAGTTGGCCAGCGCTCTTAAGCAGTCTTAAGCTCTTAATCAGTCTTTTAGGATATAATATAATATGGAAAATTATTTGTGTTTGGCGATGTTTCGAGGCCAATATCGATGTTATGGATTAGAGGTGCAAAAACATCAATGAAAACATCGATGCATTTTTAATTTTCTAAAACATTGATGTTTTTTTTTGACAATCGATGTTTTTGCTATTAGATTACGGAACGTTTGGCTCATTTAGAAACACGTACAGTGCAACGGATTGCCACGATGATTGACCCCATGTTTAAAAAACCATGTTTTAGCACCCGGAGCAATGCCGAGCAGGCGTGCTGTGGCACGCTCATTTGGAGCCCATTTTTAGGAAGTTTGCTCCAGAAAAGCCTGCATCACCAAATCCGTCCGAAATTTTGAACTATTTTCAGAATTTGTAAGCGAAATTGCATGCAAAAACCAGTACAGCTAGTCAAAAGCTATTGTCATGCTCATGCCGAACCTGAATTCTGCGACCGCAAAACGCGCCTAAGCCCAGAAATTGCTGATAAACAAATGTTTATCAACAAAAATCACAAATTTCTTAATAATACTTTATCTCATTTATTATGTTTTTAAGTTAAGGCCAAAAGAATAAATATTGTTTCTAATTTGTAAGACAACCGTAAGTTTGTATTTCAACAATCGATGTTTCATCGATGTTTTAGGAAAAAACATCGAAAAACATCGATGTCTCCATACATCGATGTTTTTGCACCTCTATTATGGATGTTCTCGAAACATCGCTAACATCGATTTTGGCCTCGAGCTTCTCCATCTCTATCATTCGGCGTTTTGCCTATTTCGTCCAACGGTCATACTGCGAACACAAACTAGAAAAAAAACGTGCGGTGTCGAATTAAAATTACTAGGATTTACCGTGAACCAAAAGGTGTTAGCCCATTATCTACGAAAACGTGCGTAACAAATCCTCCCAATCAATAACTGACAAATTGGGTGAAAATCGATTTCTGATCGAAATTTCCCCGACTTGCGGTGTTTGCGCGTGTAAGCGAGAAGGAAGATTGAAGGCCGGACGCTAGAAATTTCCATTCTCAGGCGAAAACCGAAATCCATAATTAATGTGAATGTGAAGAGCATATATCCAATCGAATGTTCTGGACTTAATTGTCAAACAAAAAGTTCAGATAGCTAGCCGACACGTGCGTGCCTGTGCGTTTAGTACATATTTTATCTAATTCCCGTCTCTCTATGTGGGTACACATATATATTTTGCAGTATCAGTTGCTGGAAAACAAAGAAAACTGAGCGATCGCGTTGTTTCGCCCCCCGAATCTGACACAAACTACAACACCACCAAATTAACTTAATTGGAAAAGCGGCCAGACGAAAAGGAGGCACAGAAAATGTCCGTGATTGGCATCGATTTTGGCAACGAAGGCTGCTATGTGGCGGCGGCCAGGTCCGGCGGCATCGAGACGCTGGCCAACGACTACAGTCTCCGGGCCACGCCGTAAGTACTCCGGTTAGGTTCCCCGGGCCTCCTATTGGCCCAGTTATGTTGATAAGCTCGCCGTGCGTAATCGTTCGACTTTTTGCCTTTTGAGGTTATGTCGAGTTTGTAAGTCATGCCTCGCGTATGTGTGTGTGTGAGTGTCCGAAAGAGAACGCGCCTAGAAAATTCCATGGTTGTTATGGGAAACGCTCCAAAAAACAAACGTGTATCCAGCCCAGTTTGATACATATGTACATATTTTTCATACTTAGATGTGTGCATTACATTATATATTTGGCGGCCTAAATTTGGACGACTGCGCTTCCATAAAAAGTGTTGCAAATTGCAATTCCAAAGAGCACGCACCTCGTCATTTCTCTTCTCCAATTTATGGCCCTGCCTAAAAACACTTTCGGGGTCTGTATGGGTGCTTGTGTGCCTTTGATTTAAATGCGTGGGAATCTGATTTCCACTTTCTGTACTTGTCCGAATTTACTTTTTTGGCACACTCACTCGCACACACGCAGAAAGCGGCCGCTGCATGCGTCATGCGGTCAAAAAGGCAGCATCAAAGGTAAGAGGCGAGAGCCAGCGAGCAGCAGCTGTTGTGAAGAGAGAAAGAGAGCAAAGAAGCAGAGATATGGCAAAGGGAAAAAAACGTGCAAAGCTGTCAAAAATAAATCCAAAGCCGGCAAACACAGACGGCACACATGAGAACAGACTGGCGTATACAGACACAGTGGAGCCCGCATACATTGGGCCGCTGTTTAAGGAATTTTTTGTTTTAATCTTTTTCAAACGCCCACGGAATCAATGAATATTACTGACATAATTAAATTATTTTGTGTTACATACATATTTACAATATCATATTTATAACTAAAACATTTATTTTGCTAAGTACAATTTATAGAAAACACTAGATCTTACAACTAAACTCTGTTTAATATTTAAGTCAATCGTAAACATACTTAAACTTAAACTATACTTAAACGCTATGGTTGACTATGTATGATCTGTTCAGCTAACCAATAAACTTTACGATTTACAGCTCCTTTGTGGCTTTCGATGGGAAGAAACGGATTATTGGCGTGGCCGCCAAGAATCAGCAGGTGACAAACATGAAAAACACAGTTGGCGGATTCAAGCGCCTACTCGGCCGTAAATTCAACGATCCCCATGTACAACACGAACTCACGAGCATTCCAGCGCGTGTGGAGGCGCGCGGCGACGGCAGTATCGGCATCAAGGTGAACTACCTGGGGGAGGATAAGCACTTTGGGCCGGAGCAGCTGACGGCGATGCTCTTCACGAAGCTTAAGGAGACATCGGCGGCCGCGATGCAAACGCAGGTTAACGACTGCGTTATTGCCTGTCCCGCGTTCTTCACCAACGCAGAGCGCCGAGCCCTCCTGGACGCCGCCCAGATCGCCGGACTGAACGTTCTGCGGCTGATGAACGAGACGACGGCCACGGCGCTGGCCTACGGCTTCTACAAGAACGACCTGTTTGAGGACAAGCCGCGCAACGTGATCTTCGTGGACTTTGGGCACTCGTCACTGCAGGTCAGTGCCTGTACCTTCTCCAAGGGCAAGCTGAAGATGCTGGCCAGCACCTGGGACCAGATCGGAGGCCGGGACATCGACCTTGCCTTGGCTGACTACTTCTCTAAGGAGTTCCAGGAGCGATACAAGATCAACTCAAAGACCAATGCCCGTGCCAGTCTCCGTTTGCTCACTGAGATCGAGAAGCTAAAGAAACAGATGTCCGCCAACAGCACAAAGCTGCCGCTAAACATTGAATGTTTCCTGGATGACATTGATGTGTCGTCCTCCATGCAGCGTTCGCAGATGGAGGAGCTTTGCTCTCCCGTTTTCCAGCGCGTCGAGCAGACGTTCAAGCGCCTGCTGGTAGAGTCAAAGTTGCAGCTGGACGACATTCACTCGGTGGAGATTGTCGGTGGTAGCTCGCGCATTCCAGCCGTAAAGCAACTAATCGAACAGGTGAGTTCTACCCTCATATACCATATACTTTTGTATGATCTACAATTTGACTGCCTTCTCTAGGTCTTCAACAAGCCGGCCAGCACTACTCTGAACCAGGACGAGGCTGTTTCCCGCGGTGCTGCTTTACAGTGCGCTATTATGTCGCCGGCGGTACGCGTTCGCGAGTTTGGCGTCACAGACATACAGAACTACGCCGTTAAAGTCTTGTGGGACAGTGAGGGCTCCGCCGCTCCGGGAGAAATCGAGATCTTTCCGCAGTTCCATGCGTCGCCGTTCAGCCGCCTGCTGACAATCAACCGCAAGGGGCCGTTCAACGTTTCGATTGTTTATGGACAGCAAGTGCCATATCCTGATCAAACGATTGGTGTGTGGAAGGTCAAAGATGTAAAGCCGACCGAGCGCGGTGAGGGCCAGGATGTTAAACTGAAGGTGCGCATTAACAATAACGGCATCGTGCTGATCTCCTCGGCCACCCTGGTGGAAAAGAAGGAGGCTGAAGAGGCTGCAGCTGTTGAGCAGACTGCCAGCGAGGAGAAGATTGCCGAGCAGGCCGGAGGAGCCAATGCTGCTGAACCCACGGACGGCCAGCAGGAGGTGAGTCCGCAATTAGTCATTTTGTTAAAATGCTCACAGTCTCATCATAATATTGTGTTGTGGATAGGCATTGATCTGCTGTTTGTCACTTATGATTTTTACTTACATATGTGTCATTTTGTTCACTTGCTCAGTCTCATCCTTGAAACTTCTGCTGTTGAAAGGAATAAATTTGCTGTTCGTAATTTTTACTTTCTTAGAGTTCTACTAACCCCAGCCAATTCTATTTGTTGTTGTTTGTTGTAGAAGGGTGAAGAAGCTTACTATTAGATAATGGCTTAATACAAACAAGGTGCATAAGGCCCATACATTTGATTTGCCATATATAAAGATCTAGTTTGCAAAAGTACATAACATTAAAATAGAAAACTAAAGAGTTCTTCCATATGTCAGTATAGGAATTAAGCCAGTGCGTAAGAGTACGCATAGACTTAGAATACGTGAGCACACATACAGTCTTTGACTGTATGATACAAAAGTATCTTATATCTAGTCCGTCTGCCATGTTTTGCATAAGTTCTGGCTCTTAAGTCGAAAAATTTCTATCCTAGCTTCTGCAAAGAGAGAAAACATTCGCATATGGTGCTTGCTAACTAAACGGCCGGCCAAATCTAGCAAATAGTTCGCATAAATAATTTTTAGAAAACAAAAGTTTTTTCCTCTTTCATCATTAACCCAATATATTATTTAGTTCTTTTTCTGTTGGTTTTTGTAGTCTCAGGTGCTTGCCCATCTAAATGAATATTGATTAGGTTAACATAATAAGGCCAATTTTGTAGCCGATTCGCATTCATCGACTTATCAAAATGAAAATTTTAAATTAAAAAGTCTGTGCTGACCCCGGTTTTCTATGTTTGGATAGCAACTCTAGTTAAGCGTTAAATTAATATTATAAATTTGGCCCAGTCTGCCAAGGCCATAAATCGATCAAATCAAATTTATTAATTGTTTTACCCATAATCGGACATGTGAAAACCGGGGCTGTATTGCTCTAGTGTTTATACAGACGTGGTCTGATATAAATCACTCATATCTATATCTATACATATATATACCTCTCCAATATTTGATTTCGTTTGTTTGTTTTGGATATGTTTGCTTGCGAACGGGCGCGTTTTGATCTCTCGTAGGCATATTGTGAGAATGAGGATGATAATAATACATCAACAGCCTCATCACCTGGCGGACAAGGGTGGGCACAGCGGGTCAAGGGCTGGTTTAGTTCGGTACGTTTTCCACAATATCTCAAATTTCAATTCAAAAGCAAAAAAAAATAACAAAATACACCAAATAATGTAAAATTTTTGTTCCCAAAATTTGTGTCAAGAAATTGGAATTTTTAATTAACGAAAGAGATTGAAAAGAACCTAAATTTAAAGCACACAGAAGAAAAAAAACAGAATGTGTGGCTTTTAAAATTTTTGAGTCTACATCTCTCATTTCCACCAAAAATGAAACGAATGAAGAAGACCGCTCATAAGCCGCCTACCCTATGTGCTCCCAATGTAAAAAGTAATTCAACAAGCTTACACAATTGCAAATTGATTTATTATTTCCACAAATATACTTTTCTGTTATTTTTTACCCGAGAAAACAATGCGCGCCCCTTGTTTAAAATTCAAAATTAAAAAAAATCTCCACAAGCGTTATAGTGTGAACCGTTCAACAAACCCCTACAAACACCCACGAAATTCCTTGTGCTGCTCATACTGTAGGCTGTCGCTTGGAGCTGTTTTTCCTCTTCGCTTTATTGTTGATGTGTCACATTTTTGCTGCTCCAATTTCCGTTTCCTATTGGGATTAATTGAATTGAATTGATTTGCTACGCCACTTGTAAATTGTTTTAAAATATTAATCAAGTGCTCAATCTTTTTTTTTGCTGCTTAGGGCACTGATAAGAAGAAGAAGGCCTCCAAGGCCACCGAACTGCCCCTGGAGTGCACCACACACGGCTTCAGCCCCATTGATTTGGGCAACTTCACACAGCAGGAGTCGAAAATGATTGGAAACGATCAAAAAGAGACCGAACGCATTGATGCCAAAAATGCCTTGGAGGAGTTCGTTTACGATATGCGCAATAAGCTGCAGGTAAGAATTGTGCCGTTGAAATTTCTGATTCCATATATACATACATTAAATATAGACAGATCCTCCTCACCTTCTCTTCTCTTACTCTGTTTACAATAGCAATTCATTCGAAATAATAATAATACATTTTCTACTTTCGCTTTGCAGGATGGACCTTTGGAGCGATTTGTGGTGGAGTCGGAGCGCGAGGCTATTGTGGCCCAGTTGAATGATCTCGAAAACTGGCTATACGAGGATGGCGAGGATTGCGAGCGCGAGACTTACACCAGCCGGTTACAGGCATTGCATCAGAAGACGGACCCAATCAAGGTGCGCGCCAACGACTATGAGCAGTGCCCGGCTGTCTTCGATGAGCTGAAGGGTAGCATTGCCGTCGCACGCTTGGCGGTGGCCGAGTTTCGTAAGGGCGTGCCTAAATACGATCATCTAACGGAAACCGAGTTCATCAACATCTCGGAGACGGCGGACAAGGCGCAAAAGTGGCTTGACACTCACCTGTCAAAGTTCGCACAGTCGCCGCGCACCGCCGACAGCCCCGTCCAGGTTTCCGCCGTGCGCCATGAAGTCCAAACTCTGAATGCTTGCGTTAGCTCAGTGATTAACCGGGCGAAACCGAAACCGGCACCGAAGACGGCAACACCGCCCAAGGACGGAGAGGCCAATGCGGAACAGAATGGCGGCGAGCCGAATGCCGCTGGCGACAAAATGGATGTGGATAACAACGCGCAGAGTGCGGCAGGAAACGATCCCTCCATGGATGTGGAGTGAGCTTCGGCTCCGCTCCGTCTACCCGGTTGTCCGGCTATCCACGGTATTGGCTTAACGTTAATGATAATAATAATAATAATTACGATAACTTAAACGGTAAACATATATGAGAAACGACCTTTGTATATGCACCACTGGCTTCAGGACTAGCAGAGTAATCGAGAATCCAAGAAAATCAAACAGCAAAAAGCAAAAACTCAACCAACCAACACCAATCAATCCAATTAGCGTAAGATTAATTTGATTGAAAGCAAATGCAGCCGCTGGTATATCCAGAAAAGAAAAACGGAAGGCGAGTAAACGATAAACATTAGCAAAAACCGGAGGAGGGAAAAGAGAGGGAGTGAACACGCCTGCTGCTGCTGCTGCTTTGCGAGTGGACAATGCAAAACAAGAAGAGAAACAAACCTAAACCAATTTCTAATCGACCATTTTTCATATATTTGAATAACAAAACCAACCAGCGACACTAAAAGAATGGAATTCAAATAATCAAATAAAAACTATGATGATTCCAACATGAAACTTATTTTATTTCTTTTTTATTTTTATTATCTTATTCAACTAGTTGGTAAAACTGATGTTTACTTTGCATTTTTTCGGTCTCAGACGCTAATGGGTATTCCCCGAGTTCCCTCCAAAAAAGTTGGTTTGTCTAGTTTAAGGCGGTGCATTAGTTTAAAAATACGTTTTTTTTTGCTTTTTTTTTTTAAATTGGAAATCAAAAGGCAGATTTTTGACTCAAAATACAAGTTAATTTGTTAAGAAAAAACAAAAACGCAGATTTAGTACCTGTAGAATTTGTTGAAGAATTCTTGTGCCACATTTCAAATCAATCGGTCCACTAGATTTTAAGTTATCATGTACACCGATTTTCAAAATGGCAATTTCAGGAGCGCCCTTTAAAGTTTTTGATGCCAAACGACATCCGTTCAAAAACCCTTAACTTCGTCTATTTGGCTATGGTCGAACTTACACAATGTTTTTCAGATATTAGTCATTTTTAATGAAACATAAAAAAAAATGGGAAACAAAAAAAAATTAAATACATGTTATAAGATGAGAAACGATATATGTATTTCTGGGTTTGAATTTTTCGTAAAGAGCTGGCTTTAGGCTTTCTGTCGGACTGGGAGCGCTTTAGAGTCAATCGTTCTCTTGTACGTACATACATATATGGCAAGTATCTATCTAATGTATATATATTCTTGATCAGCATCAACAGCCGAGTCGATCTAGCCCTGTCCATCTGTCAGTCTGCGCAAACTAGTCCCTCAGTTTTAAAGCTATCGGAATAAAACTTTCCAGATAGTCTTCTATATGCTTCCACTGCTACATAAGTCGGAACGGGCCGGATCGGACGACTATATCATATAGCTGCCATAGGAACGATCGGTAAATTTTAGTAAAAAAGTTATAACTTGGCCCGTTTTCAACATATTTTCTTATAATTAAAGTCTTGGCCATTTTCTTTTTCTATAATTTCAGTTTTAAATTTATCAAAATCGGACTACTATATCACATAGCTGGTATAGAAGCACTGAAGAAATTTATCGAAAAACAAGAAAGGAAGCTAATTTCGGCACGCCGAAGTTTGTATACCCTTGCAGCCTACAATTGGATCATTATGCATTAATAAAATTGTATCAAATGAAAAGTAAAAGTGACAGGAATTGTATACAACATTTATACATATAAAAATTCGGTTCAACATTACGTATACGTACATTCTTATGGCAGCTATATGATATAGGTGTCCGATTTTGATCAAATTAAAACCGAAATTATAGAATAATATAAAATGGCCATTTCTCAAATTTTATGAAAATATGTTGAAACCGAATTTTTATATGTATTAATGTTGTAAACAATTCCTGTTAGTTTTACTTTCCATTTGATAATATTTAATTAATTCATAATGATCCAATTGTAAGCTGCAAGGGTATACAAACTTCGGCGTGCCGAAGTTAGCCTTCTTTCTCGTTTCAAAATATTTTTATCTGTTCAGAGATGTAGGCATTTTACAATATTTCAGAATTTTGGTTTTAATTAAATGAAAATAGGATGATTATATCATATAGCAATAGAAACGATCTGTAAATGTAGAGGAATTTGCAAAACTGTGAATGTAAAACTGCAACTGTAAAACAGTAAATAAATTTAGTATGATAGGTAAACGACCAAATATTTTGGTATGTATAAATGTTTTATATAATTCCTTTTTTCATTTGATAAAATTTTATAATTCATACAGATACAATTGTAATCTGCAAGATTATACAAACTTCAGCGTGCTTTCTTATTGTTGAAATTTCAAATTTAATAAAGAAAATTTAAAATTTAATTATATGGGTGCTTGCGATTTTGAACCCACCTTGCCAGGAATTCAATAAACATGAAAACACAGTAAATAGTTTTGTTATTTTTTTGTTTAATTCATTTCTAAATTTCTTTTGTAACTTTGCAATACATTAAAAATCCGTTTACAAAGGGAAATGCGAATGCGTTTGGTGTAGCTCCTAAGCGTGATTATAATGTGGAGATTATAGGCCGTGACTAGTATGGATGTGTAGTTGTGTTCTCAATGAGATTCCTGATCCTCCATTTTGTCTAGTTTTATTATCAAAGCGTTAATAATGCAGGCGCCAGCCTCTTTGGTGAACCAGCATAGATCGTTTAAGAGATGTACGGACGACTCGTTAAGGGCGGCCGATGAAGAGGCGCCCGCACCTTCAATCCCCTGACCGGCACTGCTATTGTCATGATCCCCGGATCCTAGACTGCGCCGCTTGGCTTCGGCTGCTGCTTTGCCGGTTGTAACGCCTGAGATGGACTGTCGCCGAACGTAAACCTCGAAGGAGGTGGAGATGCGATGCAGGCCCTGCTCGGAGGCAAAATGATGTTGCGGCAGTACGGGCTCAATGACGGTGGCATTAGGTGAGTAGTAGAGCTCCAGACGGGTGCCCGGCTCATCTTTTAGCGCAGCAGCGGCTGGTTCGTCGTCAGGATCCGTTTCCAGCGGAAGCGGCTGGCCTCGATCCAATATAGCACGTATCTTGTCCACCCGTGTCATGTAATAGAAGGGCAACCAGTCGCCATTCAGATCGAAGTGCACCTGCGGAAATGCCGACGAGGAAACACCGCTACCCGCAGATGCAGTCGTTGCCGATGTGCTCAGCACATTAACTGTCTGCTGATTGAGTTTAAAGTAAACCCAGCCCTCCAGTTTGTCTCCATTGCCGCCGTTGCTGGGGCCGCTGCACTTCAGGCAGAAGCATACCGGCTCCAATCGGCTGTCGAAGAAGGCCTGCGGCAAAACCAGCGAGGCACAGAAACGTCTCACCTGCCGCAGGTACTCGCAGTCGTTCTGTTCCGTTGAGCGTAGCGAGTCGTTTCCCCCACCCGGGCGTACCTGGCCAGCCGAGTTCGTTTCCGATTCCAGCGAGTTGAGCGATGGCAGGTCGAGATTTAGAAGCGACGCCTGGTCGGGCATGAGATGGTGGCGCGTGTACTCGTTCTGTTGCAGTTGCTGCAGCAAGAGCAGGTGGTTCATATAGTCGATCTCGTCGTCCTCCAGGACATTATCGTTGGTTCCAGGCTCCCCAGACGCTTCGCGTTCGTTGCTGGCGGTCTGGTCCAACGCTGCTGCCGTATTGTTTTCGCTGTGATCGTTCGTTGTGCTTACCATGACAGCGGATGCTCCCGAAGCTTCGTCTACTGAGTTTGCTGAAGTAATTGGGGGATTGGGCAACTCATCGTACTCCTTGTTCGTGTCATACACAGCGGAATTGCTCAGATGCTGTACATTGACATTCGAGCTACTCCCCGCTGCCGTTGCCGAAGTATTTAATGAGTTCTGAAATCTCTGCGTGCTTTGGCTGCGTTGTATATTCAAATTGGTATTGTGCTGCAGCTGGAGGGACTCGCGAAGGCAACTGAGAGCAAGAAAATATACAAAGATTGTAGTTACAGTATTAACCAATACCTTACAATAACAAAATGCAAAACGACCTCATATGTATTTAACGTGCAAATTGCAGGCACTCGGATGGCTTTAACAGGGCTTATTGAATTTTAAGCAAAATTTCAGAACAGCCAATAGCCAGTAAAGTACAAAAATAGAGGGTCTTTGCTTATATTGTTAAAACAGGGTCTTTGGTAATAACTTCTGTTGCGAATAAATTTACCAGGTCGACGAGGATCCTCCTAAGTCATTGCGCTGCTGCTCTAGAGTACGATTCTTAATGGAAATATTAAGCAGCAAGTTCTCGGAAACGCTTTCCATAACCGAACGGGTCCTAGGGTCATTGAAACCATTAAAGAATGTAAAGGGTTATACAAATTAAATGAAGCCACTTACATGGCATTCGATTGAGCACCAGATGTGGATGGACCATCTCTGGCTGAAATTTCGCACATTTGATCCGTATCCTTCTCCTTCTCGTGCATTTCGAGATGCGCTTTTTCGCACTGCTGCGGCATTCCGTTGTCTAGCTCCAAGGCTTCAGGAGCTTCCAGGATGGGCGTGCCATTGGCATTGCCAGTGCGACCGGCATCACTGCCTGTTATCAAGGTTATTTTCTCGCATTTGCCGTACACATCGAACACAGGATAGACGTGATTGGGTAGGCCGCTAGCCATATCCTCCAGATTAGTTGATCCAACCATGATAACTATAAAATTAAGTTTTTTATCCTAAATCATATTCCCATACGCTAAACTCACTTAACATTCCGGCATGGGTGAGGGTTAGAGTGATGACAGTTCCAATCTGGATTTGTTCTAGAGCATCGCCGTATTTGGAAGCCATCACTTGACCGTTGACGTTCACGTAGTCGTGGGTGGCTAGCCAGCAGCCTCGTTTGAAGTCCAGCAGGGAAACTGGCACAGACTGAGGAGTCGCGGACAGGACGCCAAGCCCTAGGGTACCCTTCCACTTGTTGTTCAGGCCGTCAACCTTGATGCTGATGCTCTCGCCCTTGCACAGGGGCTTATTCAGGCAAACGATGGCCTGATTATACGACTTAATTCTGGCGACACTCCGGCGGTCTTCACTCAGTCGTGCATTCTTCTGTGCCACGTCCACAAACTCATAGTTTTGCGCTTCGGAATCGATGGACTCTAGCATTGAGCTATCCTGCTTGTTCAATGGATCCATGCCAAAGTCCATCGAGTCCTGCAGCCGTAGACTGCAGGGCCGCAAAGGGGATGCTGGACCTTGGGCGGATATTACTTGAATACCCATTGTCGACCCTCGTAGCTCTGCCACCACATATACATCGTTGGGCACGTTGGGGAACTGAATATTGACGTTCTCTGAATTCAGCAGCATGTTCAGTGAATTCTCTACGCGTTCCAGCGTGATGCGATCGTCAACCCTTAGCCACTCCAGCGAGGCCAATGAGCGCTGCAGGCAGCTCGAGTTGAAGCGTACCTCGTTCCCGCTCACATACCAGACGTTGGCCGGAATCCGTCGCAGGCTGGTGGGCAGCTTCTTGCGCACGCTCTCGTCACTCAAGTTAAGATCCGTTACGCCGATGCTGAGGCAGCCTGTGTAGATATAAACGATGAAAAATTAATTCAAAAATGGATTTTATACAAATGTTGGCATAGTATTAGTAATTACGTATACAAGCTCAAACTTACCCGCAAACATGGGATTAATAGATGTCAGCTTAATCTCGAATGGAGAACCTACACTAAGCGGGTGTTCGGAGAAGACCAAGCAGTGGGAGAGCGGTGCCGCCGCTCCCGTAAACCGAGACGCTTCCGTCCAGTCCTTGGTGAGGCTGACATTTCCCGATACGCACGTCCAGCGATGCTTTGTCTCCATGGCCGGATGCTGGATAACCGAGGTGGCCTGACAGCTCTGCGAATTTTCGCTGGTCGCATACGGCGCCCGGATATCCAACTGTGTTTGCGTTAGACTCACCTGGGCGCACTGCCCGTACAGATCGATGATGGCCCAGATATTGGGTGCATGGCATTCACAAGCCGGTCCCTGGTCCATTCCGTCCACAAAGAAGTGGATAAAGTCACCATTTCGCATCACGCCCACCCTGGTGCCGGGACCCAAAGTGTCTAGATCCAGTAGGATATTGGTTCGTATGGTCTTGCGGTTGTGAAAAATCATCGGACCGCATAGAATAATGGTATCATTGGCCTCCAGATCGGTGGCGTTCGGAGCTAGCTGGATGTCCTCCGGCCGGGTGCCCGTCACACCGATTTCTATGTTACCCGACCAGTGGCGGACCATCGTTTCCAGCTCCACTTCGAAGAGTTCTCGTTGCCTCAGCGGCCGATTGCTGAACACGATAGCGTCATTGAACTCTGCCAGCGAATTGGGACGCGAGGCTGTCAATCCACTGTTCGAAATTCCGGCATTGGCGCCATGAATGCTGTGGAAGCGCAAGGGCACCTCGCTGTACAAGGTTGTGTTCGAGATGGTGGAGTTGCCGGTGTCTGGACTTCCGCACTCCGATGTGTCAATGATGCTTGCCTGCGCCGCCTGCCCGTACAAATCAATAACTCCGTAGACGCGCTCCGGCACATTGCTGGCAGCCGGACCCTGGTCTACACCATTCACCCAAAAGTGCACAGTGCCGTCGTCCTTACGCACCACGCCCACACGATCGCCCACCTGCAGGCGATCCAAATTCTGGCCATACTGCTCGATTACGGTGACGCCGTTCTGCATAACCCCGTTGCCAGTCATCATCCAGGTGCCGGAACTGTTCAACAACATCCCTCTGTCTTAATTGAACGTTGGGAGAGACGGGAACAAATACTCACCGAACGTTCGTCATGGTGAACGGAAAGTCCAGCTCGTCGGCGCTGTGCGTAGTCACGCCCATTTCCACGGAGCCCGCCCACTTGGTGACAACGCGTTCGAGTCGCACCTGAAAGAGTTCGTTGGGACGAAGGGGGCGACGAGTGAGCACAACGCCATTGTTGAAGTCGTCGGCAGCGCTGCGGGGTATATACATTTTAAATTGGTCCTAAAATACAATTCACATTCTAACAACACTCACTTGGGTCGCAAAGCCGTGCGTCCGCTTTGGGTGACGGTGGCATGAGTGCCGCAGATGTGATGGAAGGTTAGACGATCATCGTTCCTGGCTATGGCCCGGGTGCTGGAAATAGTCTCGCTCAGACCGCCAGCTGCCCCAGTTACGTTTATCTCGCTTTCTGGACTCAAAAGACTCAGGGTCGGTGTTCCTGACAGCTGCTGCTGCTGCGAATGCTGGACTCCGGAGCCACTCGAGCAGGCAGCATTCGCCATGCCCGCCACAATGTTGTTCCGCCTGGTAACAAGATTCTGCTGTTCACGCTCGTCGCGGTCGACAATGGTCACCTTGATCGTCATGCCGTACAGATCGATGACGCCCCACAAGGTGGAGGCCACCCGGGTCGCAGCCACACCCTGATCCTGGCCGTTGATGTAGTTGTGCAGGTTGCCATTGGACTTGCGCATCATCCCAACGCGATCTCCTTCGCGTAATTCGTCCAGATTGAACTCGCCGTATTGGCGGCGAGTTCCCTTGCCGTTCGTCAGGATTCCGCAGCCTGACATCATTATAGTGCCAGACCGCATATTCGTCATGGTGGCCGGAAAGTGCAGCACCGTCGGATTGTGTGTTGTGACGCCCACTTCAATGGATCCCGACCATTTGTCCACCAGCTTGTCGATTCGTATCTCAAATAGTTCATTGTCTCGTAGCGGTCGGTGGGTCATTACCACGCCATTGTTGAACTCGTCCAGCGGACGGCGACGTTCGGCGGATCGGAAGTTCGGAGAGAGCTTGACCAGAGATCCACATCGAGTGTGAAAGCACAGGCGATCCTCAGAACCGACGCCGGTGCCGTGCATCCATCCGTCGGAGTCTACGACAATGTTCACGTTCATGGCCACGTCCAAGTTCTGAACAACCTGTTGCAGCGGCTGCTGCAGGGGTGAGTCCAGCAGCTGTCCAAACCAAATAAATAGCTCTTATAAATGGGAGAGCTCGCCGCATGGTAAGATATTTACCTCTCCGGAGCCTACGCTATCCCGGGGACACAGCGAAACCTGCACACAACGCCCATACAAATCGACGAGCGCCCACAGGGGTTTGGGCATGTTCTTGGCCGCCACTCCTTGCGATTCGCCGTTCACATAGAACACCAAATCGTTGCCAGAGGTACGCATGACGCCAACACGATCATTCTCATTCAGCGTTTCCAGATCGGTGCCGTAGAACTCGAATAGGCGGCGCCCATCTTTGCGAACATCGATGCCGGACATGACCCAAGTGCCATTTCGCATGGCGGTGGCGCAGGCAACCAGTTCCAAATCATCCGGCGACTCGGCCGTCACTCCGATCTCGATGCTGCCGCCCCAGGAGGTGTTCTGACGGATGTTCATTAGGAATGAATCTCCCGGAAGTCACCTATTACTCACCTTTTTCTCAATGACCACCTCGAAGAGCACATCGTCCTCGAGCGGCTCTGCGCTGAATACCAAAGCATGACTGAAGTCCCGCATAGAACGCTGCGCCGACCGATTGCCATTGTAAAGCCGAATGGAGCGGCCGCAACGCGTGTGGAAGGACTGCATCGGCGCCTCCCTTCCGGCCATGATCGCTCTTCCAGACCCGCTTTATCCTTTCCTACTTGCAAAAGTGACGCTTCTTTCCGTACAAATCAATTCTGAAGTGGACTGTGAACACGTGAGGAATACGGCTTGCTGGCAGCCTGCGCTGCACTGATTCAATCCGGAGGGCTGTGGTACAACCTTTGACGGCGTGACGGAGAAGGTTCGCAGTCTACATTGCATTATGCATACATTTTTAAAATTGCAACAGTAATATAAACAAATAGTGAAAATGGTTATGTATGACCGTTTAACGGTGTTTCGGAAATGCTACGGCAGCAAATATAAATTCAGTATAGGCAGTATTTTTGAAATGTTAACCATTTGTTTCTTATTTTTGTTTTATTATTATTATATTCTATTTTTATTTCTAATATATTTTTTTTATAATGCTCTTTGCCTCAAAAATCGTCGAACGAGAACTTAATCATATCAAGGGATTTTCCGACATTTAAAAGATATTTATTGAATACGTTTTAGTGCGCTTTTCATAAATTGTTTTGTTTATGTCTTCTTTGATCCGTTTTATTACACTAAACATCTCATCCTAATGTTTTTATACCCTTGCAGGTAATTATAATTTCAGTCAGAAGTTTGCAACGCAGTGAAGGAGACATTTCCGACCCTATAAAGTATATATATTCTTGATCAGCATCAATAGCCGACTCGATCTGGCCATGTCTGTCTGTCTGTCTGTCCGTCTGTCCGATTATACGCAAACTAGTCCCTCAGTTTTGAAGCTATCTGAATGAAACTTTTCTTTCTATCTTTTTTTTATAATGGTTTTTTGTTTTCCCTTAAGTCCAGTTGGAAATCAGCTTAAAATACATTAAAGACCATGATTAAAGCTAGGTGCCAAATTTGAAACTAATAAATAAACAAGAAAGAAAGCTAACTTCGGCACCCGAAGTTTGTATACCCTTGCAGCTTACATTTGGATCATTATGAATTAATAAAATGTTATCAAATGGGAAGCTAACAGGAATTGTATACAACATTTATACATATAAAAATTCGGTTCAACATTACGTATACGTAATATTCCCCAAACATTCCTTTGGCAGCTATATGATATAATAATCCGAATTTGATCAAATTAAAATCTTATTTCTATAATAATATAAAATGGCCATGCCTTAAATTATATGAAAATATGTTGAAAATTGGACAAGTAATAATTTTTTTTCTGAAAATTTACCGATCTTACTTTTTTAAGATATGTTTGTGTTTGATCTTTATACCATATAAATTTCAGAAATGTGTGTATTATTTATATAAGTATTTTGATCGGATTGATTTGAGATATGGTAAACTTATTGAAATTCTTATTTTATAGAAAATATTCTTTATTCATCCCAATTACTAATAATTACCGTAAATACTGAAACCTCCTGGATGACAGTATTTTCTCCGCAGCACGAAACGGTCATATCGACAAGTCAAATTCGAGCTACGTCAAAATAACACATTTCGGCCTAAAATCGAGAAACATATATAAGTGGAATATTTAGATGACCAAAAGCCATGTCCTCTACCCAACGTCAGAAGCAGTTCGACCTGAACCGCAGGCGGACCAGTGGCCAAGCACACAATCCGGACAGCGGCAGTGGCCGCACTGCTTCCAATAACAACAATAACAACAGTGGCGGTTCGAAAAATGTGGTTTCCCCGCGACAGCGCAAACTTCAAACATCGATGGAGCGTTTGCAAGTGCAGCAGCCGAACGTGAGTCGCCGTGCAGCGGGTTCCAACTGGATGGCCGCGGCCGCTCCCGCTCCTGGGGCCGCTCCGGGAAGCGAAAATCAGTCCACGGAGGTGACATATCCCGCGCTGACGAAGTCTGCACGCACGCGCATCAGAAAGAAGGCGCAGCGCAACCACTATTTGGCCATGGACTGTGAAATGGTAGGCGTGGGCCACAATGGGAATGATGACATGCTGGCACGAGTGTCCATCGTGAACAGAGAGGGCGAGGTGTTGCTGGATAAGCATGTGAAGCCGCGCCTAGAGGTCACCGACTACCGTACCAGTGTGTCGGGCATTCGCCCGCATGATATTGCCAATGGCGAGGACTTCGACGTCGTGCAGAATGAGGTGGTAAAGCTGCTGCACGGTCGGATTCTGGTCGGGCACGCCCTGCGCAACGATCTTGCAGTTCTGAACATTCGACACCCGTTTGAACAGATCAGAGACACATCGCGCTACAAGCCGCTCTGCAAGCTTGTCTCCAACGGCCATACCCCCAGTCTAAAGCGCCTGACACTAGTCGTTTTGGGGCAAGAGATTCAGACAGGCGAGCACAACTCAGTGGAGGATGCTCGCGCCGCCATGGGTATATACAATCGAATCGCCACCGACTGGGAAAAGTATCTGGAGAGAAAGCAGCATCAGCAGCAGCACTTCTAGCTCCCCAGTGCACCCATGGAAGAGAAACGGTAGCCTTTAGTTTATTAATTTATACACGAGTTTCATTTATTGGAAACTGTTGCTTAAATGTATAAAACGTTACAACCAAAGTGATCGACTTTGTCTGGATTGGCCGTACTTCTGTTTACAATTCCACTAATATTTGAGCTCTGCAAACCCACTGCCGTAAGAGTAAAGTGGTTTTAACATGGCAATCTGTTATTTATTAATAATTCAATTTTGTACACTTTACAAGATGTGTGAGCGCCTTGGAACAACACTCCGTTCGTAAATTACTAGCTATAATTAGCTTCGACTTTCATGACTGGCGTTTGACTCGTGCTGGATCCGTGAATGGCCTCGTGACGTTCCATTAGGTCCCGCCAGGGATCCTCCAGCATGGATGGGTGAAAGTACTGCGCGAAGGAATTGTTCTGGTTGTTCTCTCTGCTGTCTTGGTTTTGGTTTCTCTGACCCTGCTCTCGGTTCTGTTGGCCCCTGCGATTGAAGCCTCCGCCGCGTCCAAACCCTCGTCCCTGCCCGTAAGGCCGGTGCCTGTGTGTCTCTTGTGGCGATTTGTTTTGGTAAAAGTGCGGTGTATTTTGCATAGAGTTCTGGGTGCCCTGCTTGTCCTCGTAGAAGCCAAAGTTACCCTGCTGCTGCGTCTGTTGCCCACCAAACTGCTGCGATCTGTAGTCCGCGGACTGGGATGGATACTGGCCCGCCCGCGGGTTGAAGGGCGGAAAATTGTTGAAGTTCTTGCGAGGGGTTCCCATTTCAAAGCGTATCTTAAACTTTAAAGAATAGCATAGTTTTAAATTGCAAGATAAAAAATTCTGTATAGAGTGGCCGTTGGTATTTCTGCAAAGTACACCGAAACGCCCATAAGCCGGCGTTGCCAGATATCGCAGGGCCGTGCTTAGTGTGGCTGATATTTTTTAAACAAATTCATACATTTTAACTACCGGTCACACTTGATGCATCTTTGGTGGAAAAATGGTGTTTAGAATTTCCCAATAATTGGATTTTCCTATCGCTATTTCTAAAGTAACGAAAAAAAACTATTGAGACTTCAAGGAAAATTGATCTACATTTGCGGGGATTCCCAATACGACTGAATGATCAAATTACTGAAGATATCCGCGTATATATTTAACTCTAAAATAACATAGAAAATTATTAGTTTTAGTTTTTCTCAAACTTTGTTTATTTTCTTTTCTTAAAACATGCATTTATAAGTTAAATATTTTTTTAAATTAAAAAACTAGCAAATAAATCCCAGTAAGAGCATACAAACATTTTTCTGTTCCCTGGACTGCATTTCGAGGCTATGAGTCAAAACTCACTGACGCCGGGATACGAAGCCGAATCAAATGTCGGAAACGGAAATTTAAACCTTTGAAAAATATGACAAAAAGTTATATTTCTATCAAATCTTTAAATTGATTTCTTCAAAAACGGTAATGCTTGAATCAATACTGTTTTTGCGATTTTTTTTTTTTTAATTTTAAATCAATCAAAATATTTTTGATTTTTTTAAAGAATCTTCTTTATCTGTGCAGCGATTTAGCATGTGGTGAACGAAATATTCAGCTATCTGAATCGTAAGATGCTGGTTCCATATGGATTTCTGCGCTTTTGCCTTGGAGAAATATTTGTCTTTGGAAAATCGAATTAAATTAGAATCTAGTTAACTAAATAGTTGAATTTCATTCTCCGATAGCAGCTCGCATCGTTTGGGGTAGGTGTCCTAATTTTGTGATAATATACGATTAGGCTATCTTAAGGTGGCGCTTTCTAATGAAATGTATAAAGAGCCTCTTTAAACACCACTGGAAGAATCGATTCAAATGATTTCAATTATTATATATATTATAAAAATTCTGATTATGATTAGGGTAAGAAAAAATAACGAGAATAAAATGCTCAATATGTCTTGGGGATTAACTCTGCTGGCCTAGGATAAAAGGCCGCCTCAAAAGTTTTCTTTCAAATCTGTATACGGCTCAGGCAGCTTTCTCCGCCAATTATGGGGACAATTACCCCGACCTTTTATTCTTTAAAAAGCTACCTGTGCGTGACTGCAATTTTTTTTCTAAAGGGTGGAAAAAGTGGAATGCCGATAAGGGACTTGGAGTTGCCACCCACCAAATGCTCCCGCCATCCATTTTTCTCTTGTGGCGCAACGCTGATTACTTCATGAGGGAGTTTGGGAAAAGCCTTAACTAAGTAGTACAAGGCATTATAACATCTTACACGCACTGACCTGTGTCTTTGTGCACCAAAATCTTTTTAAGGTGCTAGAGAAATCGCTAAATTCTACAACAAAATATATTCGGGTTTCTTTAAGGCAATGTTTTGTAGGATACTTCTCCTAAGCATTTCCTTTGAAATGGTTTGCTTTTTATAAGCATAAACAAATCGTAGTAATTGGGTGGGGTAACAATTCGGTTTGACCCTTGCTTTTATTTCCGGGTTGTGGCTTCGGCTCTCTCGTCCAGCTGCTATTCGGTGACGTCACTTATCTGTCACCTTTTCTACCATATGGTGCTCTCGTATTTAACTCTCTCTCTCTGCCAACAGGTGTTAAAATGGTGAAAATGTGTATGTATGTACTTATAAATGTCTCCTTTATCCTGATATGCAAAATGCCACCTGATGCGTGGGCGTTTTTTTTTTTTTTTTTTTTTTTTTTTTTTTAATAGGGGGAAAAGCATTGAAAGCCGATAAGTGTGGGACTTGGGATTACCTCACCCACTAAAAACCCACCTACTCTCCGTTTCCCTCTTGCGGTGTGACCACTAAGTATTTCGTCACACGAGGGGGAGATGGCTTGAAAGCCTTCACTAGGTACTATCTAGGTATTGAAAATTATGTTGCGCTTCTTTAAGCGCGACGCAAGGATTTGATGGCCTCTGCTGTCGTGTTGCTTTACGCAAAAAGTTTATTGTGCGAACTTAGTAGGCTATCCCAACACCCAGGCTAAGCTCTTCCCGTATCAACAGAGGATCTCGGACAGACAAGACGGACATGTTCTGCGTCCTTAATGGTCCATGCACAATGTGTACAAAACGGACGTCTTTTGCTTAAATCTAATTGTGATTCTAGGTGAGCTGATTCAAATAATAATAGGAAAAGGTTTAAAACGCTGAACGGTTTTTACAGCGTGATATACTCACGAACTTTCAAATTTCCGGAAGGATGACGACGACTTTCCTCCAACTGCTACTCGGTGACTAACGCTTGCCACTTTTTTGCCATACGGCCTGTAATAATTCTCGCTCGCGCTTGCGCCTCTTCAGTTTATAATCTCTCTCAACCTAACAGGTGTTAAAAGGCTAAAAAGGTGTATATAGGTGGCTGAAAAATATCTACACATTGCTGTCGTTTAAGTGTGTAAAACAAAGCGGTATTGATCATTTGAAGCTATCGTAACGTATAGTCTAGGACCATTCTGTTGACGTATTTTTATTTTGCTGATATTCAATTAAAATATAAAGAAATTAAATGTAAAAAGATTTTGGATAGTATTATTATTTGTAGATACATTTTTTAAAGGTTTTATGGAATTTTATATGTTTAGTTGTATTTAATTTTACCTGGCAACCATTCTAATATTGGCACACCCTCTTCATTCATATAGTATATATATATTTTTATATGCATATTGATTCTTATTGATCAGGTTATATGGTTTATTTCATAACGTTCAATAAAAGAACACCTCCATATAATTCGTAGAATTGGAAATCAGCTTATGACCGATGTTCGACCGATAAAATCAATATACCGATCAAAAGATATCGGTTCAGAGACCTATTGTATTGTATTTCGGCGTTTTGAAACATTTTCCTCATTAAAATTTTATTCCTAGTAAGTGCTTTGGTAAGATTTCCAAATAATCTATTTTTCCCCGGATTCAAAAGAAAAGTTTTCTGCAGTGTTAAGGTGTTAAGGGAATTATATTTTTATCCCCCTTTTTCTCGTCAATATCATGCACTATAATTTTTATTGTAGAAAAAAAGCTACCTCGTATACGCTTGCAGTTTGCAACTGGATCCTTAATAATATATTTAAAAAGTATTTATACCTAACATATAATCATTGGTTTTAGGCCGGTTTTATAACCTTTGTAAAGTAAACGGGCACTCTGGACTCTTCAAAAATGGGTTATTCCCCAAAACCAGCGATTTGCACTAGTTTGAATTTACGCGCCACTTTTCGATAAATTAACGTCACGACCGCACAGTCTGGCAACGCTGGTCGCACACGACCGAAAAGTCCGGCAACCCTGGAATAGCTATGTGTGAGCGACCAGCGTTGCCAGACATGAATACATAGTTTGATACATATAAGTAGGACCAGTTCCTGCGAAACACTAAATCCTAGCTTCTTGCCGAACTTCAAAACCTGCTCTCGTACTTCAATGTTCTCAGCTCTACCGCAGGTGGTCACACTGTTCGGAATTTTTGTGAAGCGCGGACGTCGCGCGGTCGATCGGCAAAAAAAGTGCATTTAACTGCAGGAGCCCTAGGTTCTCCAATATCTCGGCCCAGGCTCATACCAAATGCGCCAACGAAGCGATACTCAAGGGGAAAACACGGTTACGGTCGGAGGGGCAGCTAACAAAGAGCAAAAGGCCTCGTCGCCTGCCGCAGGAGCCTTTCAATAAAATTCGCCTTTGTCTGTGTTTGTGCCTGCATTCGTGTGCGTGTGTAGTGCCTCTGTGCTTGTGTTTTTGCTTACATTGTCAGAAAGAAGTAAATTAAATTATCAAAATTTGAACACAGCAGTTTATTCTCTTTTCAACCGAAAACCCCAACAAAACCTAATTTTCGATTGGCCAATTGTGGACGCTCGCCCGCACAAACAACAGCAACTGAAGCAGCAGCAGCAGCAACAACAACTGCAGCCGCATCAGCCAGCCGCTTTGGATATCTTCAACGGAATCAAAGAGCAACTTTCAAGTTGCCCGGAACGCACCCGCGCCCTTTGCCGGACTGTATGGGGTACCCTGTCGCTGTCCCTTAGCACAGCGCTCCAAGCGGCGAGCATCGAGGACGCCGGCGGCGGAGGATCCGGGGGATTAGTGGATCCAGGGGGAGGAGGCGTAGGCGCGGGCGGGTGCGGCTCCGGCACTGGCTCCGGTCGCTTTGCCACCATAATGGGCGCCGTCAAGTCGCGCCCTATCACCAGTGCCGATGTGGACGCCGACGAGCAGCTGCAGCATCCGCACCATCACAGCCATCACTCGATGCGCAATGGCCACCACCACAACGGCTCCACCTCCGGCACTCTGCAGAAGCAGGATCTGCGCTACGATATCGGCTGCAGCTCACAATACCAGCACGTCCGGCAGCCCAGTCTGCGCAGCCGGAGTCAGCAGCCCATGCCCACCGCAGACGAGCTGGACCGGCGCTTCGCCAAGGTTTTGGTGAGTAGAAAAATCACCCTAAATATGTACACAATGATATAAAATAAATATTTACATATAATAAAAAGAATGAAGTTTAAGCTTATATTCAGTCCATCTTTAACTTTTTATACAGCTTTACCGACAAACTTTTAACATTTAAATGTTGAAATATATATATGTTTAGTATATATATTTTTCTTTTGTAAAAACGTTTTTAACATTTTGCTTTATGAGATGATATGGTTGAGATCGAAAAACAACCTTTACATTGTATTGAAAATTTTGCTTATAATATCACGTCCAGAATGACATCATATTATTTTATTTGTCTAATGCCAATTAAGCAATAAACTAATTTTATTTAAGGGTATTCAAAATACATTATTGGCTCGCGCAGCCTGTAATTTATGCTAATAATATATACATGTATGTTAATAATAATAATTCAGACCATTTTCTTCAGAGACTACTAATGATGAACAAGAATAAATTGCAATACCTGGCAAGAGTATTTAAAAACGTTTTTTATATGAAAATAAAAATTAAACAAGGAATAGGAAATTAATCACCATTATTTTATTAAATAAACCAAGTTTTTTACAGTTAAATTATTCATGACAATTTTGAATATGTTTTATGGTCTTATCTTACACCGCAATTTAATTAAATCTATACTTAGTCTTACTTTTGCATGTACAATTGCTCTTTGAAAATCCGTTGAAAAGGCGTTTGTTTATAGTTATAGACAAGTGTTAGGAGAAGTCTTATTAAGCGAATGTAGCAGTATATAAAGGCTTAAGGATTGGCTTCCTGCCCCTGCCCTGCCATCTTCTCGTTCCGCCCTCGCATTTGTTGCATGTGATTGATGACCTCATCGGGTGTGCGGCGACTTGTTCGCTTGAATTTTGAGACACTCACACTTGGCGCGAGTGTTGTTTGTTCGGTGGTGTGCGTGTGTATCTCTGAGTTTGTATCTGCGGCACAACCTCTCCCCAGTTCTGCTCGGGTCTGTTCTGCTCGGCTCTCTGCTCCGGCCTGCACTCCAACTCAACTCCCCATGCAAGGAACAGTGGAATGGTTGCCTCGGCATATCGATACGATATTTTTCAGATAGCCGAAAAAGGAGCTCAGATTCAAATCGGGAGTTAGTAGAGTTTGACCTAAAACCCCAATCTAATCTTGGTCACATGTTTCCTTTATTTTTTTAAACTGCGCTTAAATTTGTTTTGGGTTTGAAAGTTTGTGCAGGCTTTCTTGTTGTTTTTATTTGTGATATACATTGAAACATATCTTTAGCTCAGATGATCTGCACCCAATAATATTATAATTTCTTAATCTTCAAGATTTATTTCTTCATTTAATTTGAAACTATCAAGGGAACACCGGATTAACATAATTGCATTCTAATATTTATATTATCACTTCATTAGTGAAAGCTCTACTTAGTATAGGAATAGTTATTTAAGCATCAAATAAGTGCATCATTAGGGTGTAGATATATTTTGTGATGTTTCTACTAAATGTGAGCAAAACGGATTTTGCTATTATTCTGACCGCAGCTGTGGAAGAACCACTGTGCGAAGGGCGTGTGCGGTTGCCAACTGAAATTGTTTGTCATCCCACTAGACGGCCTTTTCCCCGAACAAGACCGCGTAATTAAGATTTTTACGAGTAAACATATTGCCAAAAAGTTAAATAAAAATAGGAATGGAGCGAAAAGAGCTCTCAGCTTTGACCGTCATAAAACCGCAACAAATGATTGTGACCCACAGCCGTCATTTGATTCGCCCTCCGCTCTCCACTCTGCACCCTCCCCGCTCTGCTTCCCCCCAGGCCACCACTCCAATTCGGCATGCTAATGGCAATTAAAGCAAATTGATCGATTGTCGCCCTCTCTGTCGCACTCCAGGGCTGACTCACTTGTACCGCCCGGCCGATCGACCGCTCGGCCCCCCGCCTCCCTGAGGCTGAGGCTGCTGAATTGCTTTGAGATCTCGGCTTATCTCCCAGCGAACCGCACAAAAGGGGAAGACGAAAACAGAAATCTTTATTTATATGCGCAGCTCGAATTCTCAGTTATCGGCAGTCAGTCAGTAACATGAGAGATGCTCCTCCAACGGGTTTCCGACTTCTCTGCTTGTTTTTGGCACTATACGCCATGCTTGAGACCTTTTGTTTTGATCCCAAGGCTGTAAATACGGTCCTGAGCATCTGGATAAAGTAGAAGTGAAGATCCTTATGTAACGAATGATGACATTTTCCATTTTGAATTAAAATTACCTTTGAGTTGGTTGGTTGGGGTTGTCGAAAGAAGGTATTTATTATCTTCGTTAATGTTTAGCATTACTTTAGGAATTCGCTATAAATCTAAACTGATAATCAAGACATGAACGGAGTTAAAAGAGTTAACATAGCTTCATATTTTTAATATTTACCATTTACAATGGAGAGTTTTTTACAGTTAATATTTATGTACAGTTAATATATTTTAATTAAAATTGAAATAATGCTTGCTTACTGATCTGTAAGTTTTTAAATTGTTTTAAAGCGCAGAAATCGAGATAATCGATAAAAAAATGTTCGTATGAATAAGGCACTCAAAACAAAAATCTGATTTTATCTGCTTTGACCTTCTTTGTTTAAGAAGATAAGTGCCCCTTAAGGAGAATACTTTCTCATAACTAAACTAACCCATTTAATCTGTACGCCTTGGTATCGTTTTTTAAGTCAAATCCAAGATTATCGATTCAAGGGTACCCGAGATATTGACAGACCTTAGATAATATTTCCCCCTACTATTTGTTATTCTTGGACTATTGTTTGTTCAAAATTCATTGCCTTCTTTTCGCACTCAAAGTACGTATGCTTTTTTTTCGTGTGTTTACCCCTGGTAGATATTTTTGCCTCTCGATGTTTTGTTTGTTTGCCATTTCGGTAGCCTCACGGAGGTGCTGTGCCCGGCCTCGCCCTTGCCTTGTGTCTCCGGCTTGGCTAATTCGTGTTTACCTTAATTTAGTCAAAAGTGCTGTTGCTCACTCGCCCATCGCCATTGAAGTGGACTTGCCAGTGCCGAGACTGCCGGACCCACTGCGCCGATGTCCGTGCAGTCGGTAGCCTTTCGATTTAAAGCAATTGTTTGCCTGATTCATGGTTTAAAAATAACACGAAAGCAACAATTTTGCCGGTAATAATTTGCGTTTGGCTGGATCTAATCAGACGCAGTCAGTGCAGATGTTTCCGGTTAAATTACGAACCGGCTGCGCGGGTTGATTGAACTTTGAATACGCGAGAGAGGAGATCTTCTATGCATAAGGGTGCAGTCGATGTCAGTGTGTTGCACTATAGATTCCGTGGCATAGAACACCATTCAAGCTGATCAAACAATCGACTGAGAATAGTGGAGGGTCGGGATAAGGAACTGCTACTGCTGCAGAGGGAAGGATGTCGAGTAGGGGAAAACTCTTCTTAGATGGACATCTAAGCCGTGTTAAATTTTAATATACAAGTTCTTTTATTAAATATATACATGTATATACACATATTTGTTATTTGCTTCTAGTTTTACTAAATGAATCCCTTTATTTTATTACAAGTATTTTGCTCCTGAGAGCTATCTAAAACATAATAAATCAAACGAAGTTTCCTTATCTATGTAACCTCAGCCCTTTTTATACATTTCATGAATTTCCATGTGCAATATTTCCTTTGCCAGATTCCAGAAGACTCATTTGTTGCACAAATTCCTGACTACTGGGTAATCGAAGGCACTGTGTTTGTTTACTGATTAATTGCTTAAACAAGATACTTAACAAGATACCTATAAACAATAAAATTCCCAGAATTTATTTGCTCAAGTGAGTATTTATTGCCACGCCAAAGAGTTTTTAATAAAGATTCATAAAAATGTTCATTTGATTGCACTATTGAAAGCTAATCTGCGGTCATCTTGTGGGTGTCTTTATTCACAGACATAAGCATAAATACTCCTAGAGACACAAAGCCCAAACCGCAGAAAATCCTCATCCCCCGATTGCTTACCAACTTTCTCAGACAACCCGACTTTCACTCGCTTAATCATCTGCGCTGTCTCAGTCTTAAGCCTAGAATGTGTATCTGTAAACAATTGCCCGCAGGGGCGTAGATACGGGAAATGCTGTGGTGAGGAGTTAGCCGCCTCTCCTAATGACATTTTCAATGGCTGACAAACCACAAGGCAGTCAACCACAACTGTTATTGTTAATATTGTTAAGTACTCATTGCTTGAGAGAGGGTAGCTCGAAGTGTTTGACGTGTGGTTAACTATAAGGTCTGACTTTAAAGGAGATTTTCCGGATTATTGGTCATCACTATTTCTGATTCTTATAACCTTGCAGGGTATTATTTTAATCAGAAGTTTGCTGAGCAGAAAAGGGGACATTTCCGACCCTATAAAGTATGTATATATATTCTTGATCAGTATTAACAACCGAGTCGATCTAGCCATGTCCGTCTGTCCGTCTGTCCGTCTGTCCGTCTGTCCGATTATACGCAAACTAGTCCCTCAGTTTTGAAGCTATCTGAATGAAACTTTGCAGATAGTCTTCTATATGCTCTCACTACTATATATGTAAGTTGGAATGTTCCAGTTTGGACGACTATATCATATAGCTGCCATAGGAACGATCGGTACATTTTCAGAAAAAAATAATATAAGTTGGTCAATTTTCAACATATTTTTATATAATTTAAGAAATTACCATTTTATATTATTCTAGAATTTCTGTTTTAATTTGATCAAAATCGGATTACTATATCATATAGCTGCCATAGGAATGTTTGGGAAATATTACGTATACGTAATGTTAAACCCGAATTTGTATATGTATAAATGTTGTATACATTTCTTGTTAGTTTTACTTTTCATTTGATAAAATTGTATTAATCCATAATGATCCAATTGTAAGCTGCAAGGGTATACAAACTTCGGCGTGCTTTTCTTTATTTTTTTCATTTATTGTAGTTTTTTTCCTTAATCAATACTGTTTCATTTAAGCGATTGCTACAGATATATTTTGTACTGAAAAGTTATTCTATTAATATTATTAACAGTTTAATCTTTTTAAAAGCAGCTGATTACTTTCATCCATACACTTATGACAACCCTCTCTGCTTGAAATACTCATTCAATGGCAATAACTTGATGGCTTTGTTCATCGCTGTGTCCATTTAGCTTGGCTTTATCTAACGGCAGCTTTGGATGGCAAATAAAAAATAATAATAATAATGATGTGAACCCCTTTTATCTGCCTTATAGGGCAAACATTTGTTTATCTTTGCTTGCCATTTCCTTTGCGGTCTGCAAAAAAGAGCATAGCGCAATAAAAAAGCCCTGTAATGATAAAAACAGAAGACCATCTGGTTTTTTGCGGAAATCTGCTATAGTTTTCTTGAGAACCCTATGAAAGATCATTTAACCGATTCGCAGAAAATAGGTTTTCTTTGATCCTAAAATTTTTTGCAAGCTAATTTAGCACAGTATGTGACATTTCAATGGAAATAAAATCGTTTTCGAAAACCCAAACAGGAGTCACATTCTATTCTATATTTTTACTTGACTAAATGTTAATATTTGTTTTTCTCACGTTCATTTTTACCGGTGTTTTTTATGTTTTAAACAACAAATAATTGCACATTCCTAGAAATTTTGAAGTATTGCTTTTAATACCACACCACACTGTGTGTGTATAAAACCTACACATTATTCCGCAGATTTCCACAATATTTTTGTGAGTCACGAATGACTGAAAATCAGTGCCTTGAAAAATACTTTTCGGGGTTTTTCTTATTCAGGTAAATAAGGTATTGGGAGAGATTCTTATTTTGTATTTCAAGATTTTCCATAAACGATTTGTTCTTCTATTTGTTAAGATGAATCACGGGATATATTGAACCACAAAGCACTTGTGCTTGAATGCAATGTAATGCTTAGTAACTAGTATAAATAAATAATCACTCCCAAAAATATGGAAAATATTGGTAAACATTAAGTAAGCATAGCCTAAATAGAGAATAAGCAAACTTTTCTCCGCTCAAATGTTTAAAATTAAATTCTTATTCAGTCCTGGTTTTTAATACATTTTCTGAGGCAGCTCTCCATTGTTTTATCGTCTCTTTCCAACTACAGAATGTGACTGTATATAACTTTTGTTTATATATTGTTTGTAATAAGTACTGGGGCTTACTCATTGGCCATGAGCGTAGGCAGATTCGAATCGAAAAGAGGGGGTCCGAGGCTCGCAATTCGGAACTCCCCATTATGCATACACACACAAAACCCCCGATAGAGGGACACAAAAATAAAACAAATTTAAAATGCGTATCCGGTGTGCCGGTCAAGTAATTCATTATGTACCCATATATACATCATGTCCAATTTATTTAGTAAAAGTAGCGCGCACTCTTTGCCTCCGGAGCCTGTCTGCGCTGGCATGAGCATTGAAGAGAGTGCTCGTCTTTGTCACCTTGTTTATTATTCTCTCCCTCTTTTTATGCACTCTTTTATTTACTTATTTATTGTTTTATTATTATGAAAAGCGCGTCGAGGCAAATCACTCTGCTTGATGGGTTCAGACCGTAACGGACAATATATGAACAGGGCGTGGTGCCGATGTGGAGGAGCGAGGGGCTCAGCGGCTCACCCATAACATTACAATTAATTAATCAATAAATTTTGCAATCATTCTCGTCCTCTGGGCATGGTAAAATATTGCACATACTCGTATATTCCACATTGAGCACGTTTTCAAAAGAATACAACAAAAACACATACTGTATTTATAACAAAGGCAGAAGTGATGATAACTTTAATAATTGTTAGGCTTAATTAACACTCGCACAGAGCTGCTAATTTCAATGTAAATTTGCAGTAATTGAATGAGAAAACTTGGAACAAAAAGCATCTTATTGTGATCTTGAGAATAATGACTAAAATGTTTCAGATAAAAGATCAATTTTGGTGATTTAAGGTAATTTATAGATGTAATATATATTCCACATCAGATTGTTCGTAGTTCGCAACCCTGAAGTCGTAAGAATGTCAGAGAAACACACAAAGCACAATAAATAAAGCTTTAATAAAGTGCACTTTATAAGGGTTTATCTTATTGCTGTTCGATATGACTTTTATATAAATATAGAATAGTTAATGAAAAGAAAACAATGTTGAAAGTTCCTTTCAGATATTTATAAACTAAGGGGGACGAGTAGATCAACTCGTCTTTATGCTAACCCGTTAAATATCGTAGTAATTTTGTTGTATAAATTTAGGTAATACTTGTGTTGGCTTTGGAAATCTGTCTCAAGAAATTCTCAAATTTATTCTATAGATGATCTAGGCAGAGACATACAATTCGGCGTTACGTTTCTCTGCATTTCAATTCGCTTTAATAAAGTTTGCTCGCTCATTGTATGGGTTTCCTTCTAAAGATTCAACTCCAATTGTGCATCCGATGTTTGTTCTTTATTTTGAATTATTTGTTGTCTTCAACACACCCTTTTCCTGCTCTCATCCCGCAAATGACTGTGTGTGTATCTAATTAGAACTTCCAACTGCAGCTGCTGCACCCTAAAAAAAGGAGAAAAAGTGGAAACATCAAATTGAAGTCACGTAAAAGCATATTTGCCGATTTCATTATGGTGCATTCCCTCCCGTTAAATTGTACATTTAACCATTTTACACAACCGTCTGCCGTTGGCAGGTAAATTGGTTCTGCATATTTGAGTTTGCTTTGTGGTTCAGTGATCTGTAGTTGAAATCAGAAATAAATGCCACGAGTAACTTTGGAATACCCAAATGTTGTACTTAGTCATGTTGTCATAAACTCTAATTATTTCCATGACTCTTGACGATAAACGATTTGATTGAAATAAAGTGATGTCTATTTGGGATTTCACAGTCAGCGGAGCTCCTCGTCTACTCGAATAATTTTCCACTTTTGTTAACTGTTGTTTATGGTTTAGTGACTCACTCCCGGTAATCTCTTGGTAACCCATCAGCAGCTGAATAATTCAATATTTGTATGAGCTGGTAGGCAATGCTCCGGATTAAATATGTCAAGAGATGCAAGACTGGCTGCCTTAATGGGCCATACCACGGGGTGTATTTATGCTTTAACGAGCTTTCCAATTGGCTGAATGTCAATTCCCATCTCTGTTTAAGTACCCGTTCTCTTGATCATCCACACTTACTAATTATCTTCTATTTTTCCTGTACTTTTTTGACAGGCTTCGATGGACTTGCCGCCCGATAAAGCAAAGCTGCTTCGTAACTACGATGACGAGAAGAAATGGGACATGATATGCGATCAAGTAAGTGAACTTTTTACATATTTTCTTTTATTTTAATTGCTATTCTTTAATGCGCGAATATGTACATGTACTGGGAATTCGTTAGGTTTCAGGAAATACAAAACAATAATTAAAATTGCGATTTTGCTAAAAATTCTGCTATCAGAGTACGAACTTCCGGTTCCTGTTGTTTTCCATTCCCATCCGAGCACTTTGGACTGCTCTCAAGGGAGCAGTTCAAAGAAGGTTATTCTAAGAGTTGGGAGTGCTTTAGGTCGAGCTTGAGCCACTCTCTACTGATCTCGGCACCTTGAACGCTGACCTTTAGGCTGCACAGCTGTGCGAAGGGGCAAGTGGAGTGGCAGCTCTAATTAAACTATACCAAACGGCTTTGCGCAATGGAATTGTTGCAATCGGGTGTGTGTAGGCCAGTCGGAATGCCAAAGGCGCGTATGTGTTGGGCAAGCAAACTAAATTCTCCTTCAATTAGCAAACTGGGTTGCCAAAGCATGGCAAATCTTGATGATTCAAATATAATCTTACACATTTGTGAAATCATTGCTAACAGTCTAGAAATTATCATGATAAAAATATTATCTTAATTTTGTAATGCTTAATTATTATTAACGTGGCGGAAAGAAGAACACGCACAACTTTTATTTTAAATAGTTTAATTGTCTGTTCAAGGTCATGTTCGTTAGTTTTAGCAATTTAAATGAACAGCATTAGAACCGCAATAGAAAAAGGTAGCAGAATTGAGAAAGGGGGCTTAATTGTAAAATATAAATGGCTAAACAAAAGTCAACTTTATATTTGAAAGGCTAGATTTAGGAACAAAATAACTATTGACCAATTGACTTGTGCCATGCAGAAAAGTTAGCTAGCTCGCGAGTCAGGACACTGGGCTCTACTGTTTTAAAGGCATTACCTCTAAAAAGGATATCTTTAATTACATTCTGGCTTTGTAGTAAAAAAATACCCTCTACAAATAAAACAAAAGCCAATCTTAATTCCCTAGCTAGACTGTGGAGATTTAACGAACTTAATTTAAGTTTGATGCTGAAGTCGGTTGGGAATTGTAAAAGCAAAGATGGTGAAGCTTTGAAAATTGGTGCCGCCATACCATTTTTATATAATTGTAATCTGCTAAATAGTGTATCAGAGTAACCTATATCATTGCGAAATAAACTTACTTATAAATATGTCCCAACCTTTAGGCACCTTACTGAGCTTAGCTTGAGAAATATTTCACATTGCTCTCATCCGACACTCGTTCAGCGATGATTGCTGATCTGGCATAAATGAATTGTAGGACAAGTGTTCAAATATACACATATCTCTCTGTTTAGATTGATAATTAAATATAAGTATGTCTGTGCCGTGATGTTTCAGCTTTGACAATCATTATGCAGTGCGTGCTGTTTTGTCGCTAGCTTTTTTGATGTTTTTTGTTCGCCGCTCCGCACACCACAGTGTTTAACGATTTAAATTCGCTGTCTGAACAGAAAAACATTTCGGCAACGAGAGCGACTGTAAATTGCTTTAGAATAGGGCAGTAAAATGTACCTTATATACACACATATATATGCAAAAGCCTGGATTGCGTGTTTTTAGCTGCTGATTTTGGAATATGACGAAACTATTAACGTGTGCGCCAGAGCGTGCACCTTTTTGGTGAATTCTATCCATCCATCCGTCCATCCAGCCAGCTATCTATCCATCTCGCTTGTAACTGGGTCACTGAATTTTCAAGAGCTGCACCTAGAAAAATAACAACGGAAACAACGGCAACGAAAAGCATAATATATTCGCCATCGGCATTTTGGTGGAGTAGCTTTCAAAAAGAAAAAAGCAGAGGAAGGAATGCCTAACACTCTGCAAGCCCGGGACTCGCGTCAAGCACTCTCTGCCATACGATAAAATATCATAAACACCCAACACGGTTCTCCGTTGTGCTGTTGGCCGTTGTTCTTATGACCATTGTTGTTGTCCATGTCGTCGTCGCCGGTTCCTTAACTGCCTGCATGCCTGCAACGCAGACCAGACCTGTTTTCCATAATTCAGGCCCCAACGCACTGTGGGCCAGGCATTGGGAATTGGTTAATGAAAATCGGCTAGTCTAATGACGAAATGAAAGGCGAAGAAAACTGAAGCTTGAGGTAAAAGGAGAAAGGTATCCAATTCACTAAAGTTTAATTCCATTAATCGCTACTGAATAAACTCTGTGATTTGGGAAGATTATGAAAGGTGATCGATGTAGGCACCACATCAGCCGTTGTGGTTGAACTTTGTGAATGTTAACTCCTTAAATTTTTAAACTAATATTAAAATCTAATAGAGAAACTAAGCCTGATCACTAGTTTTGTGGCCTGTTGTTCCCACAGTTCCACTTGAACTCAGTCTAGTCATGAAAATGAATGAAAACGCAGCCCACTGACAGACGACCCGACCACTAGACTTTGGGACAGACAGATCCAGTGATGATGGTGGAGGCGAGGGAAGCCACTCGAGGACGACTCCTCGTTCGTGCGCCGAGGTGCTCAGGCCGGCCAATCCCATTGGAGTCTCGGCTGGCACTCGCTCTCTTCCTGTCTCCGTTTCTCGGCCGCTCTGCGTGCTCACAGTGACAAAATGCAAATTATTATGACGGCGATAAATTGCAGTTTTTAATCGCTGGAGCCGCTTGCAGCAGCGGCTCACACATCCGTACACCATACCCACAGAGAAATATCTGCGGCTGTGTGCACGGCGATACTCCGCCGGCACTCTTCAACTGAGAAAAGAATCAAACTGGTTTCTCTAGCTGCAGTTCGAAGTCGAAACCCACACATAGTTTAGGTTGTAGTCATGCGTTGGCTGCCTTTTCGTTTTTTGTTGGCGTTGTTTTTATTTCTGTGGTTTTTGGTGGCTGCCTTAGTTGTTGGCATAGTTAAACAAACCCCAAACCGAGGAAAACAACAGCGGCTCAAGCCAAAACAAGTATACCACGCTTCATGCTTAAAAATGTTTAGAGTTAGGCAAGCCATCGATGCTTATGTGATCGGGGGATCTGGGGACCGCAGATAGCGCGGCGGGGCGGAGTTATGGGGGGTGGCGGTGTGCGGTACCATAAACATGTACACAAATATGCAGTTAGGCACACGGGGGGAAAACAAAGTAAAAGCCGCTAGGCCTCGGTCTAGTGTTAATGCATGTGGAATCAAATCGCTAAAGTAACCCCTGCCTCCGGCGGCTCCTCCATCTTGGCTCTTTGAGAGCCAAGCTCAGTTCATTGAACAGCAGCTTGGGTAACTCCGCCGAAGATGATTTTAGTGGCAATTAACTAAGCTCAGCAGCGGTACAGGTGTAATAGAGAGGGCAATTTTATAATTGGGAGGCGATTGAGCCAGCCGAAAATATAAATATAAATAGTATTGCATGGCTTCGTACAGCTGTAAGTAATAGTTTATGGCGAAATTTATTTCGCATCGTTTGACGAAAGCAGCTGAACATTAATTCACAATAACAGCTGATGCTCGTAAACATTAGTCGAAGGAACTAGATTCAGTAACTTTACCTTCAATATTGGAATGTTCGGGGAAAACAAAGACCATGTGTCAGAGCTTAATAAAATGAATTGATTACCTTGACACTTGTGTGTACTGATCTTAATACTGAATCCAGCACCAACTAGCTTTTACATGCATAAGTTCCTTTTATAAAGCTCAGTCGTTCAACAAGTTTTTCTGCTCAGCATCACTGCGAATACCACAATTGTCAATCATATTCTCTATAGAAGCTTAGAGATTTTTTGGTTGAATTTTAATTCTTATTAAAATTTTGCCCAATCAAGATATTTTGTTTTGTTAGATGCAGCAAAAAGTAGGGAATTATATCTAGAATAACAGGATGTGGTATATCAACAAAGATATCATATATCATATCGAAAATATCGGAACGTTTGAGTATTCAAAAGTATTGCATTTATCTCTTAAATATCGACAATGTCAATATTATAGAAAAATATCTGACTAATGTTATCTATTATGTTTGTAGTTTTTTTTTTCGATTGTAAATTAGTTATGGATTTTATGAGACTTGACTAAATTTATTCGGCTGATGATGCTGATAAATAATATATATTAAAGGGAGCAGAGATGCCTGTCTGTTACATTCTTTTAAATTACACTTATTTATTTTCTACAATTATAGTTGAAAGTTATAATATAACATATATCGATATATGGATATATCATTCCTCCCAGTTTTATAATCAGGTTTCGCTCCAATTTTTAGAGTACATCCGCACAGGTACATTATTCAATAAAGACCGAAATTGACGATTGTTAAGTAAAGTGTTTCATGAGACTTGACTAAATTGATTCGGCTGATGATGCTGATAAAGAATATTTGTTTATGGGGTCGAAGATGCTGTTTGCCTGTTACATACTTACATTCTCGGTTGACACTAAGCTTAATACCCTTGTACTCTTTGGGCGCCGGGTATAAATATTATTCGAATTTATTTAATCATCTTTTTTTATGTAATTCTTTATAATATATAAATATGAATACTTTTTTCCTTTCCAGGAAATGGTGCAGGCCAAGGATCCGCCCTCACATTACTTGAGTAAATTGCGAACGTATTTGGACCCGAAAGCATCGCGAAGTCATCGGGTACGCCATATTCTAAATCCTCTTCCATCCGTATAGCTTTCTGTAGTTGTTCCTGTAGTGTGGTTTCTGGTTGTACCATAAATAAAATACTATTGAACAAAAACCCATAACTCTAACCGACTATTAGGCCAAAGCTGAAATAATAAGCCAAAGTTAATAACCTTACTTGAAATCGAAATCTATTGTTCCGATATTAATGTGTAAATCTAATTTCTCTACTCACAACACTGACAACACACCACGATCCACATTCCCAACTTCTCTCTCTACCTGTTTCTTCCTTGTTTACTTCCTGGCACCTGCACTGCCCCGACGCGGTCCTCAATCCCTATCCTGTTGCTGTTTCCGGTCTCCCGTCTTCCTATCCTCCCCTCCACTCTCTCTTTGTACACTTACAGCTTTACCTCTTCTACTTTCTTTGTCAGAAACGGAAAATGGTCGGCGAGTCCACGTCCACCCAGGTGCTCCGGGATCTAGAGATCTCGCTGCGCACGAACCACATCGAGTGGGTGAAGGAGTTCCTGGACGATACAAACCAGGGCCTGGATGCCCTGGTCGACTATCTCAGCTTTCGGCTGCAGATGATGCGCCACGAGCAGCGTCTCCAGGGAGCGCTGTGTGCCTCCGAGGAGCGCTTGAATATCACGAACGGCGGGGATGGCGCGGAGTTGGTGATGGGCAACAGCAGTTCCATGAGTCCCGGCGGTGGAGGTATTGGGCTAACTCACGGCGGCAGTGCAGGTCATGGCCTTGCCAATGGTTCCTTACTGGCGGATTCAAGACAACCGCAGCACTCCCTGTCCTACGGATTCCTGCGTCCCGCCATCGCCGATGCCCTGGATAGTCCCAGTTTGAAGCGAAGGTCGCGACACATAGCCAAGCTGAACATGGGCGCTGCCACAGATGACATCCACGTGTCCATAATGTGCCTGCGCGCCATCATGAACAACAGTAAGAAGCTGTAACACTTCATTTAATAGAATAGAATGTAATGGGATTTTCATCAACTTCTTTTAGAGTATGGATTCAACATGGTCATCCAGCACCGCGAGGCAATCAATTGCATTGCCTTGAGCCTTATCCACAAGTCACTCAGGACGAAGGCGCTGGTCCTTGAGCTCCTGGCGGCCATCTGCCTGGTCAAGGGCGGTCACGAGATCATCCTGGGATCGTTCGATAACTTCAAAGACGTGTGCCAGGAACAACGCCGCTTCCAGACCCTCATGGAGTACTTTATGAATTTCGAGGCCTTCAACATCGACTTCATGGTCGCCTGCATGCAGTTCATGAACATAGTGGTCCACTCGGTGGAGGATATGAACTACAGAGTGCACCTTCAGTACGAGTTCACCGCCCTGGGCCTGGACAAGTATCTGGAGCGGATTCGACTGACAGAATCCGAGGAGCTGAAGGTACAGATCTCGGCCTATCTGGACAACGTGTTCGATGTGGCCGCCCTGATGGAGGATTCGGAAACGAAGACATCCGCCCTAGAGAGGGTGCAGGAGCTGGAGGATCAGCTCGAGCGGGAGGTCGACCGCAACTCGGAGTTCATGTACAAGTACGCTGAGCTGGAGTCAGATAATACTGCACTGAAGATGGAGCGGGAGCAGATGGCGATAGCGCGCCAGAAACTGGAAGCAGACTTCACTGTTCTGCAACGCATGCTGCAGGACAACGAACTGGAGCTGAAGAAGAGGGACACGCTGCTGCACACCAAAAACTTGGAGTTGCAGACGCTCAGTCGCTCCTTGCCGCGATCTGTCTCTAGTGGCGATGGATCTCTTGTAAATGGGGCTCTTCTGCCTGGTTCCAGTTTGGGTGCATCGTCTCTGACGCTGCCACCACCTCCGCCGCCAATGCCCGCCTCTCCCGCCGCAGTAACAGCTTCCCCTCCGCCACCACCCCCGCCAGCACCACCGGCGCCACCTCCGCCGCCAATGATGCCGGGCTTCAGTCCACTGATCAGTCCAAACGGCAGCCTCACTTCAACGGCTCCTTCGCCGCCTCATGCCCCGCCCATGCTCAGCTCCTTCCAGCCACCACCGCCGCCGGCGGCCGGCTTCATGCAAGCTCCCGATGGCGCCATGACCATCAAGCGCAAAGTGCCCACCAAGTACAAGTTACCCACTTTGAACTGGGTGGCTCTGAAGCCTAATCAGGTAAAACTAACTAAAGATGAATATCATAGATATTCTGGTTACTAATCTTCTGGGCTCCTTGCCAGGTTCGTGGGACAATCTTCAACGAGCTGGACGACGAGAAGATCTTCAAGCAAATCGACTTCAACGAATTTGAGGAGAGATTCAAGATCGGCATTGGGGGCGCATTGCACAACGGCAGCAGTGGAACCGAGGTGGATGGCTCGCTGCAGTCCAGCAAACGCTTCAAGAGGCCCGACAATGTCTCGCTGCTGGAGCACACGAGGTTAAGAAACATTGGTAAGTGAGATTCACTGTGCTTTTAGCCTCCATAAACTTAACCGATTGCCTAATTTTCCTCAGCAATCTCCCGTCGCAAGCTGGGCATGCCCATAGACGATGTCATCGCTGCCATCCACAGTCTGGACCTGAAAAAGCTCTCCCTGGAGAATGTTGAGCTGCTGCAGAAGATGGTTCCCACCGATGCCGAGGCCAAGGCCTACAGGGAGTACATAGCCGCGCGCAAGGACCAGCAGCTGTTAACCGAAGAAGACAAGTTCATGCTGCAGCTGTCGCGTGTGGAGCGCATTTCCTCGAAGCTGGCTATCATGAACTACATGGGCAATTTTGTAGACAGCGTTCATCTCATTAGTCCGGTAAGGAAAGAAATGAATGAAAATTAAGTGCTCAGTCCGAATTTTCCATTTATAGAGCACAACAAGTTAAAAAATAACTTGAAATACATTATTAAAAATTTTCTTCCATTCTTTAGCAAGTGCAATCCATTGCCGCTGCTTCCAATTCACTGAAACAATCGCGGAAGTTTAAGGCGGTTTTGGAAATAGTCCTGGCTTTTGGCAACTATCTTAACAGCAACAAGCGAGGACCGGCCTACGGTTTCAAGCTGCAGTCCCTGGACACTTTGATCGATACAAAGTCCACGGATAAGCGGTCGTCGCTGCTCCATTATATTGTGGCCACCATTCGGTCCAAGTTCGACGAACTGCTGAACTTTGACAGCGAGCTGTACGGAACGGAAAAAGCGGCTTCAGTGGCGTTGGAAAATGTAGTTGCCGATGTTCAGGAGCTGGACAAGGGCATGGAGCTGGTGCGCAAGGAGGCTGATCTGCGTGTGAAGGGCGCCCAGACGCACATCCTGAAAGACTTCCTCACCAACAGCGAGGATAAGCTGAAGAAGATCAAGAGTGACCTGCGTCACGCGCAGGATGCCTTCAAGGAGTGCGTGGAGTACTTTGGCGAGTCCTCTCGCAATGCTGATGCTGCCGCCTTCTTTGCCCTCATTGTTCGTTTTACAAGGGCCTTTAAGGTTGGTATACTCCGAGCAAATTATTAGGCCTTAGATTTCCGCTTAGGCATGGTATCTCAGCCCAGTTTATGCCTTAATTTCAGCAACACGATATGGAAAACGAGCAGCGACGTCGACTGGAGCAGGCCGCCTCCAAAAAGGAGACCGACCAAGTGCATTTGCGCAACAAAGCTAACCAGAAAAAGCAACAGGTGAGTGACGGACATCTATCACACGCGGAAGCCCTCAGTCTCTCGAACTCGTCGTGGTGGCCAAGTTCCTTGAACCTTTAACTGCACTTATCGTTTTAAGAACCTGGTAACCTATTATGATCTCGTTTGATTTGATTTATGCAGCCAATACAATGCCTGCTCGACCTACCAATCGTAGCATCCATCCACCGGCCATCTCCTCAATCCTAGCACGTTAAGTTGGTTGTTTGGTTGACTCACACAAAACGCACCACACTCTGTCTAATACTCAACTGGGGATGGCAGTCTGCGGGGGCCAAGAAGCGGGGTTATACGCCCGTGTCCCAAATCGCAGCCACATCCTCTACCACAAAAAAAAAAGAAAAAACAAATCGAAACCACCATCCTCTACCACCTAGTTGTTGCTCCCTGGGGGCGGCGGCATGTCACGGGATTTGTTTTGTGTAAAGTTCCCCATATTAGTGTAAGTCGCCCGGCTTGTCTCTACTTGTCTCCTAACATTGTTTTGGTTCCGACTAATCCTCACTGTTGTGTTTCCTAATCCGCGCTAATTCCATTGCTAATCCACTCGGGCTATGAGCTCATATACATATAGTTTGGCACTCTGACAATTATTTTCATGTTTAAAGTTTATTTTGTTTGAAATGAAAAATTTATGTGTATTCATTAGAAACCTTTCCTTAAATAAAAAGAATTAATGTGCCAAACAAGGTGGTTTTTCAAAACCCTTAAGGGGGAGATACATAAAGAAAACATATATATATTAAAAATTTATAAAAATTGGCTAAATAATAAATTAATAACATTTTATTGTACAATTCAGATCATTTCAGAAGTGACAAAAGTTTCTAGATCCAACTTTCCCACTATTTGTTATTAAGTATAACAAATAGAAGCACAACGCTCATACATTAAATTCTCCTTGAAGAAAAGTAGCTACCAAATTAGTTTTGATTTAAAAAACATTAGCACATTCACATGTTAAAAACTGATCAAATTTTTTTGTCTATATTTATTTTTCCCTTTCAAAATAATTGTTATATTTATTAATAATTTAATAATTTTAATAAATTATTATTTTATGTATTTATAAAAGATAAACAAATATAAGTTGATAAATTCAGAGTCTACTTAGGAGTAACCCCTTAGTAATAAGTTTCTGTGTCTCTTTGGGTGATGGTTTCCTGGTCTAATACTAAACTTTTTATCTTTCTAATCCCATCCCGGCCTGGCCTTGTTCTCCGCTTCTAAAAACCAAAACGTAAACAGCTGGCCTCAACCTGCGCGCTCTCCTTGCAGGATGCCGTCATCAACGAGCTGAAGAGCAAGGCGCACTCGGTGCGCGAGAAGAAGCTGCTGCAACAGGACGAGGTGTACAATGGAGCCCTCGAGGACATCCTGCTCGGGCTGAAGAGCGAGCCGTATCGGCGGGCGGATGCGGTACGGCGCTCGCAGCGCCGCAGGATCGACAATAATCGCCTGTCACGTACCCTGGAGGAGATGGATTGCTAGGTGGGATCGATCGAGATGATGAAGACGATGGCAACGAACCGAAAATCAAAATTACACTGAATCAGAAACTGAAAGGGAAAAGAGATCATTAGAGATACTGCAATATGTGATTGGGCGATTAAATTGTTTTGGACACACTCGCGCACACACACAAACTCACATTCCCCTTTATACGAAATCCTTTTATTTCCGAATTACTCGGAATTTTCCCTTTATATACGCAACCGTGTTCGATCCTCTTCGGGCACGGCTTATTGTGAAAGAGTGTGTGGAAAACCCAGCTCCGATAATCCTAGCCCAAGTCCACACCCCACCCGTTTTGTGAATCTCGCCTTAAATTTTATGAGACATTGTATCGCCAAAATTATGTTTTTAAAAACACATTTTTATTTGGTTGCTTAGACTTAAGTTCAACTCGAAAATTCGAATGGTGTATTTATCAAATCTGTAATTGTTAATTATTGATTTACATTTTAACCCGTGTATATACATATACATATATATCAATCGATATATGTACTATTTAGTTATATTTTTTATGCCTAAGTTTTAACCAAATTGGAATCACTTGCTGCATCCATCCGAGATGGCAAATCCGCACGAATATGGAGTACCCAAGTCCCTACTTTAAATAATTGTATTTTTTTGTATAAGCCAATTGAAAGATGAATTGTATGGGAGGAGAGTATAAAGCATTAAAATTGTGTATATTTTCGTTTATTTGTTCTTTTGTTATTTATTATTTGTTTCACTCCAAGCACACAGACAGCCATTAAAAATTAATAAACAATCATACCGCCAAAATATTGCATGCCAGAAAAAAACATTTTTTAACATTTTTAGAATGTTTTACACTTAAAAAAGACAACACATTTTCTAAAATTATATGCGAATTTTATACAAAGGATATATAAAAACTATATGAATAAATATTCCATTTATATAAGCCAATTTTATTCTCACGAGCCACAACAAATTGACGAAGACTGATATGGAGGCAGTTCAATACGACGCAGCATACCGAACACGCAGAAAAGCTTTTATAAACTCCTTTGGATAGTGTCTTCTCTTGATAAATATTAAGAAATATTTATATATAGTATATACATAAATTAAAAATGCAATACGAATTTAGTTGAACTATAAGCACAGTTTTATTGTATTTACATATTTACATGTGCCATTGGCATCCTTATGCATATCCTTTCAAAGTCTTCTCTTATTTTGCGCTAGCTGAGTAGAGGTCGCAGCACACATGATTATCACGCTCCATTGTTAGTTTTTAATATTGTGTTATTTAATTTGATAAGAAGCCAGCATGGTATACGATGAGCGAAGGAGGATAAAGAAACTATATATAAATATAAAATTCCGCATTTTTGTACACACTTTTACACGAATATATTAAACCCTCGAACTATTTTAAATGAATTATTATAACCGAATAAACTAGCCAAAAAATAGACAGTATTTCTTTCTCGGATTTGTGGTTTTCAGGCAGGTAAAAAATTACTTTGCAGAAAACTATCTTTTTACATTAATCTTTTTTTTAGGAATATTTAAAGGTTTAACGAGAATTACAATTTTAGTACAATTAACACGTTGTTTAGAGAACTTTACAAATATACCCCTAAATAGTAAAAAACAGAAATCGCTCTATATATATTTCATATTTTATTTAAAAACAAATACACATATAAAAAACAAAATATTTTTATTTGTGTATCTAAAAACAACGATTTTATATACATACATTATCTTATTCTATTATTGGTTAACAATTTTAAAACCTAAGTATACCAAAAATCAAGTAACAGAAATATCGTTTTAAAGCTTAAAGCAAGGTACAAAAATACAATAACGAGTATAGAGACTTAGGAATATTCAAGGCTTATCAGAGCCGAGCAAAATTCGGTCCAAAGTTCACTACCTAAAATCCTTTCCTTCCACTGGAGTTGATGTTTGCTACACATGGCGTTAAGGCTTTCTGCCCACATAATACTTTTCTCAACTACTTTGAGAGTTAGAAAGCGAACTATGGACTTTTCGGTATGCGAGAAGTATATTTGTCCTATGTACCTAAGGTGCAGGTCAAGGGCAAGACTATCAAGGTCAGTACTATTATTGCTATTTGTTTTTAGATATGATTTTTGCAGTTTCCCGATCTCTTTGCTATACGTTTTTTTTTGACTGCCCCATAATGGAGCCATATACCGAATCATCAGTTTTGTCCAATGAGAGTCATTCCGAAAGTCCTCCAGACGAGACTTGGCATCTGCCACCATCCTCTCGACTTGCTTTTTGTACGAGAACGTCGAAGTGAGCACGAAACCAAGGTAAATTGTCTGGGAAGTGGTCTTGATCTTTTTCCCGGTAAAAAACCATGTTTCCACTCCTGAAATTCTGCCGCCTCTCCTAAAAACCATTATTTCGGAAAGGGATAGGTCCACATTTAGGCACCAACTGCGACAGTATTTTTCCATACGGTTAATCATATCTTGAAGACCGCTGACGGTGTCTGAGAGAAGTACGATTTTGTCAGCATGCATTAGCATGTTTATTTGGCGATCATCAATGGAGAGGCCTCCCTCCAATTTCTCGGAAAGATCGCTTAGATAGAGGGAATACACCAGGTTTGTTAAGGGTCCCTTTCCATTTTGGAAGTAATTTAATAATTGTTCTCGGTAAAAAGTTTGTTTGTACAAATATTTTAAAAGTTGTACTATTTTTGAGGATACCCCCATACTGTAAAGTTTGTTCGATAAATGTTGAATAAAAGCTTCCGAGGAGATTGATTGGAATTGCACAAAAAACGCGTAGACCTTCTTTCCTTTTTCGGTCATTTTGATATTCACAATTGCATTCAAGCTGTAGACGGTGTCTATCTTGGGAGTCTTCTTTGAAGATCGGGTCAGATAATCACATAGTATATTGTTTTGCTCGCACCACATAAGCAACCTTCTTTCAATGATATGTAGTATAATCTCTGTAATTTTACTTTGTGGGACAATATTCGAGTGTGATGCACTATTTGTATTTAAACAATTAAAAACGTCATTGCATCGAAGAGTTACATCTCTTATAATACTCTCTACTGGATTTTTTGAAAAGCCCGGCAAGGGCACTCGTTTAAGGACATGCGTGACTTCTTCAACGGAAACATCGGCATCTAATGCCGACTCATATGTCTCATCCAACGAAGGTAAGCGTAAGGTAAGGCTATTCTGTTGGAGTGACGGAACTCTGGTTACTGGTGGTTTTGTCAGAAACTGTAGGTTCAGTTGCAGGCAGATGGGGAAATGGTCGGATCCGTGCTGGACATTGTCAACCTTAAAGTCCACCACCGACGACATAAGATTCAGGCTCACTGCGCAGATGTCGTTCGTTGATCTGCCGTTCCCCCTGCCACCAAAGCAGGTGAAGCTACCTGCGGCGTCTCCGTGGGTAAGACCATTCAGTATTTTAAGATTTTGAGCGTTGCAGAAATCGCAAAACTTTCTTCCCTTCTCGTTTCTCTCTTTGTCCAAAGATCTGCGACCATTGGTGTTAGCAACGCAGGTGAATTGTCCCACTTCCTGCTTAAGTTCCCCCAGTCGGACATTAACATCGCCCATTACTATTGCATTCTCCATGGGGCTTTCCGTATTTTTAAAGGTGTTAGTCACCGGTTCGAATTCTTTATTCCAGTCGGCCGAACGAATATATAGCGGAACGATGTGCAGCTTCTTATTGCGCACTTGCAACTGGAGTAATTTGAATCCATCCAATCCATTAACAACAGAATGGCTTACTCCTAGGTCCATGAGAGTCTTTTTTATTCCAATTATGCAGCCACCGATTCCTCGGCCGAAACGAAAAACCCTTTCTGCATCCTTCCAATGCAAACATTCGAAGTCCGGCTGCTGATCCTTGAAGTTCTCGGTTTCTTCGGCATTGGGAAGCGAGTGTGTTTCAATTAAAATAAAAATATCAAAGGCACGCAAATAGTTCATAAAGTCGTTTTTTTCAACTTTGCTTTTAAGACCTCTGATATTGTAAGCAGCGATATTTAAATTTAGAGGCGGCAACTCATTTCTTTGGTTGTATTCCATATTTTATTTATTTTTTTATACAATTATTTTATTTTTTCCACTCTCTTATAATTGAAGATTAAGCTTCCTGTTGCCACTGGCGATTACTCACTAAATTCAAGAGAAGAAAAAGCGGCATTAGCATATTTATTGCAGTCTTTTGATAAGCAATTCAGAATTACATGTGCTTACGAAATTCCTTTTGCAGATAAATTATATTTGTTTTCCTAAAGTTTTAGTTTTTTGCTTCACCTAAAACTATTTACTTTTAACATTATTATTTGTTTTTACTTTTGATTAGTTTGTTTTAATTATTCTGATTGGAACAAGCAGTAAGTAAATTCCCCTTTAATAAGTCGATCGATTTTGTCTAAAAGCATTCGATACATGCACTGCTCTCCGGAACAGAAATATCGATAACAAATTATCGAGTAAAGTTTCTTATTCAGTTTCCATTAATACAGCATTCAACATTACTGCATTAAAAAAACATGGTGTTTCTTTTTAATTTTTACCATTTTATAAGGGCTATGTTGTCGTAGAGCTGCAAAATCATCAATATTCATCAATATACATACGATAAAATTTGCGTGTAATATTTCTATATAAAGGATTTGTTATATACATAAGTTTTGTACATTTATTCAATCAATCAATTATACAAAAATAAAAAGGTAAAAGATAAATATAAACCACGTTCATTCCAGATTAATATGTTTGTTATAAAAGCTTGCATATGTGGGAAAATAATATTCTATGTATTGCTAGTCAGTGGTTGATAATACCTTTACATCGCAGCAGTGGAAACATGCTGTTAAACTCACATCCCTAAACAGCTGTTTCACCTGTTGCTGGTATCTGCGTAGCAATCGTCAGCTTTACCATCTCTTGGACAGCAGCTGTAGCGCGGCGCAAGTGTAGCAAAAATGAAATTGAATTAACCGGGAATAGCTCAGTTCGCGCACCCCCGTCGAGAATGTTCAAGCGCACATTTAAGGTGGTTTATCGGCCCATTAGGAGCAACTTTGTGCTGCTGCCGGACCAGTATTACGGTGTGGTTTCGACCTATGTAAGTGTCCAAAAGTCAATCCGCCGTCCAGATAAGATTACTCAGAGATTATTCCGGCTATGCCAACCGCTCTGATTAGGACACGGGCTGCCTGAGTCTGCAGTACAATGGACGGGTGCACTACGCCTCCTGGGCGCCACAGACGGGCGGCGGGGGCATTAAGGACACCGAGATTGGGATCAATGCCAGGGCGGCCAAGGAGATCGGTAAGCCCCATTACTTAACGAACCGGATGTGCATCGCTTGCCAATGTGCCGTAATATTGGACTCCGGCCATCTTCCCCGCCCCGGCATGCTCATCTATATATTTTCCCTTTCTTGCCGTAGGTCTGCACGAGAATGATTTGGTCAAGTGTGCGCTCATCGCTGACGTTCTCAACCTGCGCAGCGTCCACGTTACCCCCGTCTCGTCCAAGGACTGGGAGATCATTGTGAGTGATGGTTTCGCATGCTTGCGGCATGCCCGTGTCGCCAGCTTAAAAATAGACAATTCTGTTTATATCGGATTAGCATTTGGCGCGGGCGTGCGCTTGGTCTTTATTTATACTGCGATTGCTTGGCCGGCATTGCCATTGACCCCTCCTGCTTAGCAGCTCTAAGTCGTTAAAGCTATATTTTAAATATGTCAATTAGCTAACTGATATTGTATTTGGCAGGTGCTGAAACTCCGTGCGATTCCGATGTAATTAATTGTTTATTTTCATGACATCATAATATTATATTTCATAGAGGCTAACACAGTATTATTTAATCTTTATAAACATTCTTTATTGTTTCATAAGAAAATACTGCGAACGCTCGCATGTGCATATATATTTTTCTGTATATTATGTAGATTAATTTGTCACACATGATATATAGCTCATTTTTGTTTAGTTAAATTCACATAAATCCCTTCGTTTCTGCAGGAGCTGAGCACCGAGAAAATATCTGGCAGTGTGCTGGAGCAAACACGCATTGTGAACTCCTCCCAGATTCTGATTGTTTGGGTCAACAAGTCGATGCAGGTGGCGCTGACAGTGGGTAAATGAGTGCTCTGGAAAATATTTATATATTATTAATAATTTTGAATATTCGATCAGATCGCCTAAAGCCGCACATGAACTATGGACGAATAGACCACAATACGGAACTGGTTGTGGCGCCCAATTTATACAAGGGCCTGACCAATGGAACTACTAATGGGGTCAGTGAGGAGAACACAAAACTTTCTAGGAGTAAAACTACTGCCCAGCTCAATGAAGAATTAGCTGATAAGCCAACAACACCTCTGACTCATTCCTCAACGGTCTCGAACGTGAAGAATACGTTGCAACGCAACAAGCGGCAGGATCATATGGAGCGTCTGAAGAAGGATCTGTGCAGGGAGAGCTCGCGAAGCTTTGAGTTCCGGGTGATTCGTGGCCTTTGGCGGGAACGAGCCCAGGAGTCGGATGTCTTCGTGAACCGGAAACACCTGCCCGAGTTCCTGGATCTAGATCAGTTTTACTGCATGCACACAGCCAGCGACAAGGACTACTATGTGCGGGTGCGCACAGTGGACGAGGAGCTGGAGGACGATTTACCAGGTACCATTCACCCATCGATCGAACTGAACGCCAACCTAATGAAGCTGCTGGGCATCAAGGAGCTGGAACGGGTGGTGATCCGGTTCAAGACGACCGTGGTCAACTTCGTGGAGAAGATCGAGTTGTTTGCCCACAAGAAGACACACTACAAAATCATCGAGAACGCATTTAAGCGGTTTGTCATAGAGAGAACCCAGCAGAAGCCGATGCTATTTAACCAGGAGGAGGTGGTGCGGTTAGAGGACGATTTGCTGGTCACAGTCGGCATATTGCCAGAACACTTCCGGTACTGCGTAGTCGACGCTCAGTTTCTGAAGGAGTCTAAGATTTATGCTGCTGATCTGGTGCGTCCGGTGAACGAGATAATTAAGGAGCAGCCACCAGTCACGTCGCCGTTGAGTGTCAAGGATCTGATACGTCTGCCCGAGTACGATAAGATTGTGGATCAGGTGGTTCGGGAGCTGCGACTAAACCTCTGTCTGAACGAAGACAACTCCGTGATGCGGCAGTGCAACGTCCTGCTCACCGGAGCCTCCGGTACGGGTAAAACCGTGCTGGTTGAGCGTATTCTGGACCAGCTGTCGCGCAAACCGGACTACTGCTACTTTGATATCTTCTACGGGTCACGGAGCAAGGGTCGCAAGACGGAGTCCATCCAAAAGGATCTGCGCAACATCTTTACCAGCTGCCTGCAACATGCCCCTGCGATTGTGGTGCTGGAAAATCTGGATGTTCTGGCCCACTCAGCTGGGGAGCAGTCCAGTCAAGACGGCGAGTACTACAACCGCATGGCTGATACGGTCCATCAGTTGATCGTCCAGTACACCACTGGCAATGCCATCGCAGTGATTGCCACCGTCAACGAGCTCCAGACGCTTAATAAGCGATTGAGTTCTCCACGGGGCAGGCACGTCTTCCAGACTGTGGCTCGACTACCCAGCCTGGAGCGTCCGGACCGTGAGATTATCCTGCGCGAACTCTGTAGCCATATCAACGTGTCCAAGGAGCTCGATCTGGTCAAGTTCTCCAACCTGACCGAGGGTTACCGGAAGTGTGATCTTGTTCAGTTCGTAGAACGCGCCATTTTCTATGCCTACCGCATAAGTAAGTAAAAGTAAACCATATGTTTTGAAATGAAATTTAACTTTTTCTGTTCCCAGGCAAGGCTAAGCCGGTTCTGACGAATGATCAGCTCATCGAGTCCCTGGAGCATACAAACTCCTACTGCCTGCAGGGCATCCAGAGTAATCAGAAGACTGGCAGCGATGCGGAGGCCAATGAGATACGTGTGGAGGAACTGCCTGGGCTGGAGGTTGTTGTGGGCGTTCTCGAGGAGGTTCTTATGTGGCCATCACGGGTGAGTTATGTGGTTACATGACATTACGATCTTTTATAAATTCTAAATGTATGTATTACATATTATTTATATCATACTTTTAGTTGTGGTAGTATTAGAACTGACAAAGGTTACCACCTCCTTTTTCGTTTGGAAATAAGAAGGAAAGCTTTGATCATTTCATGTGCTACTTAATTTATAATGGTTTATATATATTACCCTTTCACTTAGTTAATTTCATTTCCTCACTCCCTCACAGTATCCCACAATTTTTAATGCATCACCGCTGCGCAATCAGGCCGGAGTGCTCCTGTATGGACCGCCTGGAACTGGCAAGACCTACTTAGTCTCACAGTTGGCCATCTCGTGGAACCTGCGCATTATTTCCGTAAAGGGCCCTGAACTGCTGGCCAAGTATATAGGCCAAAGCGAGGAGAACGTACGGAACCTGTTCAATCGCGCGCGCAGTGCTCGGCCGTGCGTGCTCTTCTTCGACGAGTTCGATAGCTTGGCCCCAAAGCGCGGCCATGACTCCACGGGCGTTACGGATCGGGTGGTCAACCAATTGCTTACCGAGCTGGATGGCGTGGAGGGACTGCAGGGCGTTACCGTGATAGCTGCCACCTCGAGACCGGAGCTGTTGGACCCGGCGCTTCTTCGGTCCGGGCGCATAGATCGGTTGGTGGAGTGTCCTCTGCCCGATGCCGTGGCCCGGGTACGTATCTTGGAAGCCCTCAGCTCGACGCTCAGCCTGGATGAGTGCGTGGACTTCGAGTGGTTCGCGGGAAGGACTGCTAACTATACTGGCGCTGATCTCCAGAGCATTCTGACCTCGGCGAACATGGCGGCGGTTAAGGAGGCTTTGGCTCAATTCGGACACGAGGTGAGTGGCTATTTTCACTGCCGGAAACGGCCCTAAGTTATGGCAAGTTCTTGGTAACCAGAGTTGGACTCTTAGACATAAGAAGCCCTTCCGTTGTTCGGTTTTCGATTTTCGGTTTTGTTCCCATCACAGCAGCAAGTGCAGCAAGAATGCATTTAACTATTTTTGGGTAGTTTACGTGCCTGGCATCTGGATCAGAACCAGGGGATCTATGCGGGAGCCAGCGCTTGTGTTTGCCACTTCCAGCCGCTGGGATTTTAGATATCAGTCACGTAACGGATATTTCCTTATTGATATGCGATTACCGCGCATGCGCACGTACTGCAGGCACAGCACCTCGCCACTAAGACAATGGACACATTTTCTTTTGCATAAATTAAGCCGCCAAGCAAACAAACAGAAAGCGGAGAGGGAGCGTTGGAGGGAGAGCAGGCCGAAGGGCAGATAATAAAGAATTTCAACGAGCCGATGCCACCGCAAACATGCTTAGAATAAAACCAACAAGAGCCAGCGACAACAATAAAAAGAAAGGAACCCGCTGAGGAAAACCAAGTACAAGCGAAAACAATTGCAACATGCGGGAGAGAGACCACCACGAACAGGTAGCTCAGTCCGAGCTCGAGCCCGAGTCCCAGACCCTGCGTAAGGATCTGGGCAAACACATTTACCGAGCCCGGATTGGATTGAATCGGCTTCGATCGCCCGGCAATCGGCTGGCAATCGGGCACGTTCGGATTATACCTGAAAGAGTTTCTTCCGTTTGATCGTTACTGTCAGTTAGTTGTTTGCGCACTTTCAAGCCAATCGGTTGGCTTCGCTCGGTTCCTTCTCCAAACTTTACGGATTACGGTTGGTGCGGCGGAAGTGGACCCTCCACTGCTCCCTTCTCTCTCTGCGTCGCCCTCTTGTGCCTCTTGAAAGGGAAATAAAAGTTGGCAACGAAGCGGAAACGCCTAAAGTCGCCTTAAAGAAATAAAAAGATTTTTATCCAAACTCCCTTCTCGATTGACAGCGAAATAAACACAGCCAGCTAAATATTGTGACAATATTCTTCTCGGTCTTAACTCGACGCCCCCAGCTCCGCGCAAATAAAAGACAAAGAACGTGATTTCTTGGTCAAAGATTTTTGGGTTGTGGCGTGGAAGGAAACAATTATACATACGTATTCCCATCGGGGCTGACAAGCAGCAGTAAAACAAAAAAGGGAAACAAATTTAAATTTAAAGAGCGAAATGTTCCAGCAGTCAAATAAATACAACTCATGTCAAGTGCAGCAAAAAGTCCAAATAAAAACGAAAGATCAACATAAGAAGTCAAAATATGAGGTATAAGTTGGAATCAGTGGTGCCCAGGCAAATGGCTTTTAGAAGTGCATTTGTGTGGAAAAGTCTGAAATAATGTATCGACAAATTATATCATAATTACTATTATACAATTAAAAAAAAAATGATGCACTTAACTTTATCAAACAATAAAATAGTCTAGAAATAATAATACAATTTTATCATTTGGTATTTTTCCGAATATATTGATCTGATACATCAATAAAAACATTAATTTAAGACACAATATCAAAAATATATCGCGTTTTGCATAAATTATCGATTCAGTAACGATATATCCATTTTCAATGGCTATGTAGATCTTCAAATGACTTATTTAGACTTCAATTTTCATTCTGTGCATGTCAGGCAGAGAAATTTCCCGACGTGCAAGTCAGAGGCACCACTGATTCTAATGCAGATAACAATAAACAAATGAATAGGAAATGAATAAATAAATAAAACGTACATGAAAAATATTAAATAATAAAATACTATTTAAACCCTGTAAAGAAATATCTATTATAATTCCATAGTTACAACCCTACAAAAAGTTGGTAATAAATTGTATGATTTCTTAAACCGACATAAAAATACTCCAAATTCATATACTCCAAAGAAAAATAATTTGTCTTATAGTATGCAGAAATTCAAGTGCCGAATTCGCCAAGTAATTCCGTTCTCGAAATAGCACAGAGACCAAGTTGAAATGTCAAATCGTGTATGCGAAAGATTCATTCGCTCGATAATAATTCACAAGATAAAAAGGTGTTCGTTAAACGCTTTTGGCCATGTGCTCGCCTGTTGGCTGCAAATCGAATAATATTGAACGACTGACGGACTGAGAAAAAAAATAGAAAAAAGAAAAATAATACATACTTCAAATACTGCGATCGACTCGTATTTGGCAACAACTGAGAAAAAAGGAATTGAATAAATTAAAACCTGCGACGCGTGTGCATACATATATCGGGCCCGAAGTCAAGCCGCTAAAGCAACCATAAAACAACAACAATAACAACAATTACTAGTAGCAACAACAATGACAATCACAACGGTTGTCGCATGCCTTACAAACAATAAAATAAATTTCATTAACGGCACAGTGGTTTGATGACATCTTAATTATTGAATGACTTTTCTATGCAATTCCAATAAGAAATAATTTTCGCAAACATTTTATAATGGCTTGGAACAGATTTATAAATTATATTTTTTGGCTTAATACAGTCCTCAAGTCCACTTAATTTATTTTCAATTTATGATTTTTTAATTCTTATATCATCATAAAAATATAATATATCATTCGTTAAGACCGTTATGAAACGTATGAGATAAGCTTTCTGATATACTCGAATTCAAGCTGCCAAGACATTTTGGGATTTACCCTAGGCTTGCATATAATCGTTAATCATTAAACTGGATAGTATACATCTTTGTTTTGTTTGCTTGGTGATGATTTGTTGACAAGTCCAGGCAAACAATATACCCTTAAAAACTTGAAATACAGTTCATGAAAGTCAGGGGACAAAAACATATTTCACCGTAAGCTATCTGTTGTCTAATTACGGACTTTAAAGTTTTAACTATTTGTTTACTTGTAAGGTTAAAGTTTTTAATTCTAATTCTACATTTTAACTAAGTTATAGGCAATTTACGTCATTGACTTGCGTTTTTTAGAGTATTTAGCCTAAAGGTGCTATTTCTGTTATTTTTAGCATCATCATTTGGGTATTTCTCGATTTGCGGTTACAAATCGTTAGTGCATTTTGTTTGCCTTGTGGTTAAAAATAACTTAAGAGTGTCAAGCCACTGTTACAAATGATTTCAACCGATTTGAGATCGGTTTTCTAACTGTACGCCTTTTGCTGAATGGGAAAACGCATTTGGCGAGTGTCGAATATAGACAACTTATAGTGGAGATCCCCTTCGGGAGTGGAACGCCAATGGGGAGTGGGTGGCAACGAGTGTGTCCGGCAATTCAGTGGCTACGACCACGTCTTCGAGCTCATTACGGAGGCAAGGCACACACATCTGCCTTTTTTTCTCCTTCGAATTTTTGCATATTGGTGCCGGGCAGACTTGGCTGGGCTGTGTGCCGTGTTGGCAATAAAATATTAAACAATAATAATCTATATATATAAAAATTAAACGCCAAAAGTGTTTGTAGCCAGTGTTAGGCTCAGTGCGTTGACCGATTTCAAAAATTTTTTTTTTGTTTGAAAGGTGGTATCAATACGGTGGTTTGTATGTATATATGATGCCTGTATGTGCTTTGGTTCGTAAGTTATGAAAGTTTAAGCGAACATTACTTCGCCCGTATACACGCATACACGCATACAAACATACAAATAACAAGTTGTTACAAGTGGTGTTGGTGGATTTTATTTCTTGGATGCTCCAGGCGGAACTGGAAAAACGTTTTTGATATCATTGTTGTTGGCCACAATGCGTTCTCAAAGTAAAATTGCATTGGCATTGGCTTCTTCCGGTATAGCTGCTACGTTATTGGATGGCGGTCGAACGGCTCATTCTGCTTTGAAACTACCATTGAATTATCAAGGGAATGAAACTCCAACGTGCAACATATCAAAGGGATCTGGCACAGCTAAAGTATTGCAGCAATGCTCCATTATTATTTGGGATGAATGTACGATGGCACATGGATAGAACTTTGAAAGATCTTCGAGGTAATGCGGAGTTGTTTGGTGGCGCATTGATTTTATTGGCTGGTGATTTTCGACAAACATTGCCAGTCATTCCGAAATCAACACCTGCTGATGAGATTAATGCTTGCTTGAAATCATCATATTTGTGGAGACACGTCAAAACATTGAAATTAACTACCAATGTTCGTGTTCAGTTGCAGAATGATCCATCTGCTGATACATTCTCCAAGCAATTGTTAAAAATTGGAAATGGTGCTATGTCAGTCGATGAAAATGGATTGATAACGTTGCCTAATGATTTTTGCCGTTTTGCTCAATCCATGGATGAATTGATTGAAAGTGTCTTTCCAAACATAGCAAAACATTATAAATGCCATACTTGGTTAGGTGAAAGAGCAATTTTAGCTGCGAAAAACAAAGACGTCAGTGAATTGAACTTAGTCATACAATCAAAAATTCCTGGCGAATTGATTTCGTACAAGTCATTGGATACGGTTATCGAGGAAGAAGATGTCGTTCAATATCCAACTGAATTTTTGAATTCTTTGGAATTTCCTGGATTACCACCTCATAATTTACAATTGAAAGTTGGTGTTACTATAATAATGTTGCGTAATATCAATCAGCCGCGTTTATGTAATGGAACCAGACTCGCAGTTAAACAGTTAATGGCAAATGTGATCGAAGCAACTATTTTAACTGGCAAATTCAAAGGTGAAGATGTATTGATACCACGAATTCCAATGAAATCATCTGATATGCCCTTCGAGTTTAAGCGTTTGCAATTTCCAGTGCGCCTCGCGTTTGCTGTTACTATCAATAAGGCACAAGGCCAGTCGTTGGGAATTTGTGGTGTGAATTTAGAGAATCCAGTGTTTTCACATGGACAACTTTATGTTGCATGTTCACGTGTTGGAAAACCATCTGTTCTCTATGTATTCGTTAGCAATACAAATTCAAAAACAAAGAACGTTGTGTACCATACAGCACTTCAATAAAATTGTTTTTCATTTCACTTTATAAAATCAGGGTTTTTCATTTTTTGCTTTTGTTTCAATTTTATTTCCTTAATGCACTACGAAGTGTGCACAGGGTACGCTAGTAAATAAATAAAATGACACAGAGCGGCGATCGCAAGAGGGAGACAGAGAGAGAGAAGCGGAGTTTTGGCAATACACATCGATACTCATACAGTTGCGGTCAAAAAAAGAGCACCCTTAAAAGTGTAGCAATCAGAGTTATTATTTAAATATGCACATTCATTATTCTATCAATATAAACTAATTAAAAATTTGGATCTGATTTTATTTCTTTTCATTAAACTTTAATGTGCATTAATGTTATCAGGGGAAACTCTCAATAAGGTTTTGAAATCCCTTCCTAAAAGTATGAATGAAAAGTTTATGGTTCAAAATGTAATAGTCCACGGTTTAATTTTATTTTGAATTTCCAAATATTTCTAAAAGCTGTTTAAAACTGTTTTGTAAAATTCTTGGAGTACAAAATTGAACGAAAAGTGAATTCTTTATTGGATATACAACGTTGTATCCCTTTTAGTGATCTTAAAAACCCTAGTTATTTCTGTAGTATACATCCTAGTTTGAACATTTCGTTCGATAATTTAACAGAATAGTTTTTATTGGATAGAAAAAGACTACAGATTTCCTGTCGTACTTTTTTTTAGCTTCCAGTTCATTTTCATTGTATTTGTTTGGGTTACCTTATATTTATCGCACTATTCTTTCTATAAGAATTTAAAATTTACTTCATTGCTTGTGTAAAAAAAACAACAAAAGTTTAAGTTAAGCCCAAAACGTGCTACAGTTCTGACCGCAACTGTATATCCATACTCGTATGAACCCAACCAGATACAATCACTTGGCTGCTGTTGAACTCTAAGAGAATCCACTTGAGCCATGGCAAAACTGCCGATCACGCTGATGATCATTGCGCTCGTTTCGGCGTCTGCGGACCTGGGCTGCGACTTCGCCCATCACAGCTGCCGCATCGATGTCACCGCGGAAAACAGTCTCCAACAACGCCACATTCCCGCCGACATGGACGTCACGCTGCAGTGCATCCGACCCACGGCCAAATGGTTCTATCAGGATAAGTTTCAGCTGAGGGCCACTGTGCTGCAGCTGGAACGAGCCCAATCCTGGCAGTCGGGGAACTACGCCTGCTTGGATGGCCAGAACAGATGGTTCAATGTCTCCCTAACAATTGGCTACAAGGAGGCAGGGGGCAACGATATAGCCAGCTTCGCCAATGTGGAGACTGCCCAGAGAATTCCCCAGTCGGATCTCTTTTTTCAGCCGCTGAATGGCAACGCATCCCTGAGATTGCTGCAACCTCTTCCCGAGTTCGTGCAGCGCACTGCGGGCGGTCTCTTCCAGCTGAGCTGTAGTCCCAAGGACCCGGAGGCAACGGGAGTGATTATATCCTGGCTGCACAACGACAAGCAAATCCTCGGCGGACGCGGCAGAATCAAGATCAAAAGGTGGTCACTGACCATTGGGCAACTACAGCCGGATGACGCGGGAAGCTATCGCTGTGAGCTGTGTGTGGAGCAGGAATGCCAGAAGAGTAACCCCACCCTTCTGGAGGTGGTCAGCCGGAGTCACAGAGTGCCCGTCTTGATGCCCGGATACCCTCAAAACGCCAGCGTTGCACTCGATGAAAATGTCAGCTTCCAGTGTCGGCTGGAGGACTCCCCGCTGGAGCCAAAGATAACGTGGCTGCACCTGGAGAGCGGTGTTAACATCGAGGACGTACTGCAGCAACTGAAGCAGCAGTCCCAGCTGCCGAAGGGCTTCGAGCCCATGTTGACGCAGAAGGACGAGCCGCAGGTTCTCCGCCTGGGAAGTGTTCTGATGGTGGACTCCGGGTGGTACATCTGCATAGCCGAGAACCAAATAGGACGCACTATTGGCGCCGCCTATCTTGAACTGTACAGTCCCAAGGACACAACCACAGCTCGTGCGTCCACCAGCACCACAGTCGGCACACCCACACCACCGGCAACCGTCCCGGAAGACACAGACGACGAGGCGGACAACACGGCTGGGGATGCCGCTGTCGGTAAGGGTCCGCCCGTATTCAAAAAGGATTTAAAACGACTCCAGCACACTGTGGCTGGAAACACCATGACCCTGGCCTGCCCTGTGGGCGGCGAGGCGAACATCACTTGGACCAAGGACAGGAATCCCTTGGATCGCCGACTCGGCGTCTATGTAAAGAAGAACTATATCCTGCGCTTCGTGGAGGCCACCAGCGCGGATTCAGGAAAGTACACTTGCAAAGTGTGCAACTCATTCGGCTGCATCTCCTTCGACTTCGACGTCTTAGTCAACGAGCGCACCCGATCCTCGCCCATCATCGTGGTGCCGCAGAACCAGACGGTGATGGTGAACGGGAGCCTGGACATCAAGTGCAGCGTCCTCTCCGATTTGCATCCCACTGCACGATGGGAGCGCGCTGTGCTGCGGAACGACTCCCGGGGGGGCTCGAGGGCAGTGGAGTTCGCCCGGCTCAACTTCACCGTGACGAACAACTCCGTTGTTCTGGAGCTGCGCAACGTGACCCACGAGCAAGAGGGCTGGTACACCTGCGTGGCTATGAACACGCTGGGTAGCAGCAACTCCAGTGTCTACCTGCGGGTGAGGAACCCTCTGCCGCCCCTCGAGATATACGCCCTGCTGCACGCCAATCCGCTGGGATTCACGCTGGCTGCCATTATTGTCGTGTCTCTGTTTCTTTTGGGCAGTGCCTTTATAACAATCATGCTCCGCCGAATGAGGCGGGAGAAGCTTCTCAAGCTCCGCATCGAGACGGTGCACCAGTGGACCAAGAAGGTGATCATCTACCGCCCGGCCGGGGAAGAGGGCAGCACCTGTAACTCCGGCGACCTGCAGATGCCAGTCATCAAGATCGAGAAGCAACGCACGACCGTATCGACAACGGGTACGGGAGGAGCTGATCCCGCCCAGGCCTTCAACGAGTACGAGTTTCCGCTGGACTCCAACTGGGAGATCCCCAGGCAGCAGCTCTGTTTGGGTTCGATCTTGGGCGAGGGAGCCTTTGGGCGCGTGGTAATGGCAGAGGCGGAGGGCCTGCCCAGAAGTCCCCAGCTGACCGAGACCATTGTGGCCGTAAAAATGGTCAAGGACGAGCACACGGACACGGACATGGCCAGCTTGGTGCGCGAGATGGAGGTGATGAAGATGATAGGCAAGCACATCAACATTATAAACCTGCTGGGCTGCTGTAGCCAGGGCGGACCGTTGTGGGTGATCGTTGAGTATGCGCCCCACGGCAACCTCAAGGATTTCCTCAAACAGAATCGACCGGGAGCTCCGCAACGGCGCAGTGACAGCGATGGCTACTTGGATGACAAGCCGCTGATACCGGCGCAGGAGCTGGGGGAGAAGGAGCTCACAAAATTTGCCTTCCAAATTGCTCGAGGAATGGAGTATCTAGCCTCACGACGGGTATGTTTAACTTGATTTAGAACAACGACAGTTTTTGGCAGAGAAGAAACTTAGAGGTGGTTGGATTAGATTTAACCATTGAGTGTGTGACGGCAGAGGCTTACAAGCTCACAAGCAAAATATGCCCTTGGAGATACTGATCTAAATTCATTAAGTCTCCCTCATATACTTTCCATCTAGTTCTAATAGTTTCTTTCTATTGTTACCGTGTACTTATCGTTTTCAAATTTTTTAATTTTAATGAGTAACAATTTATATATTTTTGAAATCATATTTGTATGTGATAGACTACTCTGCCAATCAGTAATCTTTGAATGAAAATGAAGCATACTTAAAGAAAGAGAATCAACTAAAATTTCCGGCAACTCGTTTCTAGTGCATCCATCGCGATCTAGCCGCGCGCAATGTGCTCGTCAGCGATGGCTATGTGATGAAGATAGCCGACTTTGGTCTTGCACGGGACATCCAGGATACGGACTACTACCGGAAGAACACCAACGGCCGGCTGCCCATTAAATGGATGGCACCGGAGTCGCTGCAGGAGAAGAAATACGACTCGCAAAGCGATGTGTGGAGCTACGGGGTGCTGCTGTGGGAGATCATGACGTACGGAGAACAGCCGTATCCGCATATTCTGTCCGCCGAGGAACTCTACAGCTACCTCATCACGGGCCAGCGCATGGAGAAGCCGCCCAAGTGTTCGCTGAATATCTACGTGGTGATGCGACAGTGCTGGCACTTCGAGCCCTGTGCACGGCCCACGTTCACGGAGCTGGTGGAGAGCTTCGACGGGATCCTTCAGCAGGCGAGCAGCAATCCGAACGACGCCTACCTGGATCTTTCGATGCCCATGCTGGAGACTCCGCCCTCATCGGGGGATGAGGACGACGGATCCTACAGCGAGACATTCCGAGAGACCTCTCCGCTTAGATACCACTATACATATAAGTTTAATTAGTCCCTAGACCTAGGCAACCAAGAACTTCCGACGAGTCTATGCAATCCCATCGAAATATCGCTAAGCACTAATGTTTCTTCATTTCCTTCCAACCCAGAAATTGCCAAAGAAAATCTCGCTGAGGCAGAAACACCTGATCGAGTCCTTCCAAACCACACGACCGTCCCTTAGCGCATCCGATGTGGCCAAATATCAGAGAACGTGAGTATTTTAGTGTCTTTATTTGCTTATCTTGCCTTTAAATATATATATTTTATTACAGGTATGCTCGCTTTACCAACAAGGAGAAGAGCTCCAGGGAGTTTGTAGCCAAGCGCGCGACTTTGGCTTAAAGACAAAGACTTAATAAGCTTAGCCTTATCACTACCTTTAAATTAATTTTGTATATCTGTAACTGTGTGTCGGTCACGTTTTGTTAGGAGACGTACGGCTTTGGGTTTTGTATATTTCATATGATTGTTGAGCCAATAAAAACGAATTTGTTTTAATAATATTGTGATGCAGTTTGGAATTGAAAACAGATTATCATAAGATCATCATCCGTCAGACAAAATAAGATATTTCACCATGAGAGTTCGTTGTTCGCTTGTATGTCGAAACTCCTAAATTTTAGATTTATTCCGATTAGTTCGCCATATTGTATGGTGTTAAAAATGATTAAAAACGAGATTTTGTAATATGTAAATAGTCACTTAAGTCAGTTGCAGCTTATGTCGCAAAATCAAAGGGGAAATCAATTAAGAAATGTAAAATCATATAATTTAATCATTTTCGGCTCTTTTTTCTGTTCAAAATAGAACATATTTATGCATTCTTTAAAAAGCAACGCCAATTCCTATTCTTATCTGTGAACACCAAGGCAACCTTTGGATCAGAATGGAATATAGCATATGTACTTAATTTTATAAACAAAAGCGGTTCCAAGTCATGGATCAGTCTGCGTCGAAATGTTAAGATTAACATTTGTGTGCCTTTGTTGTCTCGTTCTCGGAGATGGGACAACAAGTTTTGGCAATCGTTTGAAACTGCCAGCCCTTCGGAGTAATCATGGGTCATCAGAGCCTGTAACTACACCTTCCAGGTGGCAGATGCGTCAACGCTTCCTTCTGGATTTGCTGCTCCAAGTGCACAAGCCCTTGCTCCATCAGGAGCTCGTTGAAATGGGTGGCCAGCTTAACGAAGATCCAAGGGAATATAGAGAAGTTTGTAATTAATCTATATTTATATAAGACATAAACCAACTTGCTTACTTTTAGGGCTCCTGGAGACTTATAAAGCAGTTCTTGGATCGTGTGCAACAGAATCGAGTGCCGAGACCCTTTACCATTTATAATCAACTGGATGAGGAAATGCCACAGAACTTGTTGGGGGTATATCGCTTTTTGGTGCTGGCCAGGGATTGGAAATCCTTCCAACGAAACGCTTGTTATGCCAGAATACATTTCCATCCGATACTCTTTGTTAATGCGCTGCAGATAGCAGTGGGGGAAAGAAAGGACACCGTGGATCTCAGACTGCCAGCCATGTTTGAGGTGTTGCCCCAACTCTATTTCGAAAAGGAAGTGATCCTGGCAGCCCAGGAAATTGCCTGGCATCAGCTAACACCCATTAGACTAGTGACACCCAAGCGCAGTTGGAAGCATATATTCCTGAGGTTTCTCAGTACCACCGAGCCCTTGGCGGAAGAGGAGCCCATGTCAGAGGATCCTTTGGTCATTGATAACGTCAGAGACTTGGCCCACCTGAGCATGGACTTGGAACTGAACTCACATTGGAACAACCTGATAAACAGTTTGGTTATATCCATTGAAGAGGCAAATGAGGGGATCCAACAAAACGTTATTATAGATGGCGACCGTCTCGTGGCGTTTCAAGGACCCGGCGATGAGGACACCTACAGAAGGCAGTTGATGATGGGATCACATTTGCACAATAACCAAATATATCTCTTTAATTTAAAGCAATTTGTGGCTGCCTTAAGTATGGAGAACTTGGCTACTGGCCACCGATCTACAGAGGTAATTGAGCAGCCTTTAGTGACAACCGGTGGAGTTCCATACCAAAGCACCACTTTGGACATCGAGGCCATTAGACGCGTCTTAGACTTGGCCATAGAAGACCTGAAGAAACAAATTGACGAGGCGGTCAGTCACAATACGGATTATTCAGAGCATGCACCTATAGCTGAAAAAGTAGTAGCAAATAACTATCTCAATATTTGCCGCCACCTGAGTTTGCCCATCAATGGATTTAGCCTTGATAGGCCTAGTATGCTGGGCCTGGCCACGGCCAACCTGAGGGATCCCATCTACCGATCGCTGCTCATTCGCTTGATGAAGATTATGAACAGTTATGCCAAGGGAAACGTAACCCAGGAAGAAGCAGGAAGGATGCTGCCCACTATAAATGATGTCGCAGTTAGTAACTTGCTGACTTATGAGGAAACCGTGTATACAGATCTCATCAACCTGATTGACCAGCAACTGCTTCAATCTCAGCGAAATAACTTGCAGTTTCTGCGGCGCCATCTTGTGGCCAGACAACGCCGGCTCAATCACGAACCTTTCAGCATTACCCTAGATCTCGAAGCCCCCGTAGATATGGTTGCTCAAGCCAGGATGTATCTGGCTGAACCCAATCAATCCAGTCCCCATTTTCACCTAGACGCCTTTGTGTGTTCCCTCAAGAAGGGCTTTAACCAATTCGAACGTCTTTTCCCATCAGCCCTCACTGAACCCACTCTAAGCGAACTGTATCAGGCCGATTACCCATCGACATCAGACATTTCCAGGCGTTTCCCCAAACACCTTCTGTTGCCAAGAGGAACCCGGGAAGGACTCAAACTTCAATTGTTTGTTGAACTCACCGCTTGGACTGGCTGGGAGCAGGAGGAAGGGGACGTGCCGTCGCCTGTTCTAACCAAAAGTTTGAAGGATGTGATAATCTTTCATCGCCAGGCCTAAAACTATTATGCGATAATATATGCTAAATGACTAAACTTCTTAATTGAATGCTCCCTTGTGTGCATACATATAACACTTACATGTGTCTGAGTACTTTGGAGTGGGTTTCGTGCCAATATAGATTTCCAGGCACGAAGTTTTGCTGAGCCTGGGTTCAATTTCAATAAAGAAATATTATATTTTTTGTTTAACTTTTTAAAGTTTATTCTAATATTTCGTGTTTAAATACATAATTATTGTATATACATATAAAATAAATGAAATACTCTCTCAATTTAAAAGGAATAAACATATCTATTTAACCTTCCCATGTGATCTTTTATAATTTCTTTGGCCACACACATGCCTAGGCGCATCCTTTTTCGAGAAAATCAAATGAAATGACTGACAAAATGGGACAAAAGTGGAATGGGGGTTTCCCGCCCACAACTGAAACTTGAAAACGAACGAATACGGTTTATTATACGAATGCGATGACAACAAAAAGGCATAATAGTAAAATTAAATGTGTCTATTATGTCAGGCCAATACAAAGCAAACATAAAACCGCATTCCCTCACCAACACAGGAGCCATACAATCATGCCATACACTGAAGAAAAGTCTTTGTATAAGAAAATTTAAAGCAAAATTTTCCTATGATAGACATTTTTATTTTAAGTTTTTGCTACGTTTCATTAAACTATGAGAATTACATTTGACGTTGAATCTTTTGATTTAATAATATGAAATTTTGTCTAATACTAATCTACTATTCCATCAGATTTTATACATTTAATTACTTTGAGTTTTTGAGAAGGAGAGTTTATGATAACTTGACAAAGAAATATATTTTGTATCAGTGTGGCTGTCCACGTAGTGACAAAGAGATTTTCTCGTATTATAATTAATAATTGTATAGTTTATTTTGTTAAGGAACCAAATTCATTCGAGTGACGACTTGAAACACCACTGATATAAGCATTTCTCTCAGTGCAGGCGATGGGAACATTTGGCAGGCAAGAAACATTCAAGGAAGGATGTGTTGCTTAGGCGGGTGTGAAGTGTTTGAAGTGGTGGAGGATGTGGATGTGGATGTGGCTGGTTTGTCACTGGCACATTCGCATAAAAACAAATGCACACAATACGACCGAAGACGGCAGCAACAATCCCATTCAATTCCCCTAACAAAAAGCGTAGAAAAGAGAGGCGGGAATCGTCATCAAGTGGAAGGCCTCGTCTGTGGGTCCGGGCCGGGAAATGGAGTCCTGGGCGTGTTTGTTCCTAGATAAGCGCAATAATATGCACGTATTTTACGGCAACTTACACACACCCCCGCCCAATGTCCACCGCCACCCAGCATCCAGGACTCATCCCTGGCTGCGCGGCGCAAATTTTCTAAGAATACGCAAATTTAAATGTGAATTGTTTTCACTTTGTTGCCAACGTCGCTTTGCCTAATTGACTTTGTGTGTGTGCGCTCCTTCTTTTTTATCCGGAGACCCAAAAAAAGTAAATGAAAAAATTAACTGAATAGGCGACAATCAGCATTCGCTTTTCTTGGGCTTTCTTTCCATTTTGTTTGCGTCTAATTTGCATGTGGTTAGAAAAAAAGACAGAAAAAAGAAAGCCTCTTTCCCCACCGAAATCCCCGCAATTAGAAAGGAAAGACGAAAAGATTTTTTTCTCGAAATTTATGGCTTATTAATTTTACAATTGTTAAAGCCAGTTGGGGGTTGGGGTTACGATGAGGCTTAGCTAAATGTTTATGGAATTACGCTGACTTAACAAATAGGAGGAAACAACAAAAATAATTAAGTCTATTTAATTATTTGAATGTCCTTTAGCTGTTAGGAGCCTAATGACCTCGACGAGTTGGTCGAATCCCGTCATATTTATTTATTTAATAAATTACTGCAGTTTTTACTAAATATATAGGTTATGCACAAGCTCAAACAATTGAATTTGGATTGTTTATGAAGAAATTTATTTAAACATATTTTATATTTATATTCAATTGCTTAAGTTGCTTACAGATTTTTTGACCGACTAAATATATTTTTATCTCTCTTCGCCACAAAGTCCCAGAGTTATAAGCAAAAGTCAAGCTGAGACTTGCCCCTGGAGGTATCGTTGGCATCTCCATTTTGTCCACTTCTTCCCCTCTTGCGGGGCTCCTCGGGTATTGTATTTCATTTCCGTTTTCATTATTATTTGTGGCTGTCCGACTTTGACTCCAATTCCGATTCCCAGTGGCTGCTGCTCCCGCCTCCCCAATGCTGCTGTTGTCTCCGCTGCCCCTTTTTTATTATCGTTGCTGTCCTGGCCTTCATTCCACGCCTTTTTGGGGAGCGAACGGGAAAGAACACAAGGACAAGAACAAGGACAGCGTCAGCGACGATGGCAACTTCCTGCTATCGTGCTAATTTCCGTTTCTTTATCTTGACACAATGGTGCGCATTAAAAGCACGATGGGCAGGGGTTTCTCTAGAGCTCGCCAAGCTTCAATGTTAAGGGCGGTTTCTGGGGATAGAAACTGGGACTTCCCCCCAAAATCTGTTGCAGTTATGACCGCCGTTGCGCTTTTATTTCCGCCCCATTTTAGGTAGGGCTGTGTTCAGCCAAGAATATGCCAATAATTGACGTGTAGTGGATTTTATAGAAAAATTTCGAATATTTCCTAATAATATATACAAATATATGGCTCAAAACAATAACATTAAATTAAATAATGTCACTAACATAAACTTAGTCTTATTTTTACCCTATATTAAATGCTTTATTTATAAATATGAATCTACTTCAATTTTAAAAGATTCATATATAATAATTTAAGTAGATTATAGAAACGAATATATTGAAAAAGTTCATCCATTCCGAATCGCGAGCCTATCTTCCTCTTGTTAGCCTTTTTACCCCTCGCATTGGTGGTCATATTAGCCGCCATTTTTGTTCTTGCTTTGTCAACACAACACTGAAGCCCAAAATGAAGGATCCCCTTGAACTGGGAGTGGGATTCCCCATTTTTGGGGTGGCTTTAGGAGGCCTGGCCTTCGTCGCTCCCCCTCTGCCGCTGGAGGACAAAAATTTGCATTTAGCAACAACATGAGGAAAATATTGATAAATGCCCGCCATTAAACGCGATTAACAATTTGAATTATGTGGCAAAGCCAAATTTTATTGCCCACACAAACAGCCACAACAATTCTATGGCCAAACAAATGGCATCATTATTAATATTTACTCGTATATATGCGCACACCGACCATCATTTTGGCGGATTATTTAGGCGCGTATTTAAAACAACATTTTGGCCACTTGTTTTTTATTCCTACTGCTGGTGGGCACGTTCAAAATGTGTGAATGCAATTGCGCGAAAGCGAAAATGATTGGCAATTGTTTGGGTTACCATGGTTACCATTTTCCGTAACAACGCCAACAAAGGCCTTTGGAGACTTAATGCAATTTTAGTCTAAACAGTTGCCATCAAAATTTTCAATGAATTGCATCAATTGCCGGTCCATTGTTGCCGCTCCCCCAATGCGAACGCTTTTTTATCCCGCTCTGCAATCGAGTGGGCGTGGCGCACTGCATACGACCCGATGGTGGGCGTCGGACCGAGGGCTGGGACGGCGAAGGGCGGCTTCTGTAATAAAATAATTGCAGTGCACGTGTCAAAAATATTCAAAAAGGCTTAAGAGGGATTGTGTTTCGGTGGGGGGATTTTCTGGTGGCGCACTGCAGCATGAAGTGGTTTCAGGACCCGTCATATTTGTACTATTTCTTTTCCCTTTTTGTGTGGTGTTGTGTTGTGTCCAGCTGATTGCATAAATTGTTGTGGAATTTTATCAAGTTGATGGAGGAAGTCGTTTCAGGAGGGGTTGAACGCTGATCGGATGCGGTTAGATCGGGGTCTTGTGTTTTTCGTCCATAGTGTATTTATTTCGTCTATATGAGATAGTTTTTAAATAGTAAAAAAAGTTGAAATTAAGTCAAGGAATTTCTTACTATATTATGCATTGATTTCTCGGGAGATAATTATAGTTTGAATTAATGGATTTACAATTTAATATAGTTTAACAAAATAGCATTCTCGTTATTTAGCGAGCTCTCTATATGTGTTTATGCTAAACCAGATTATCTGCTGGATCTCAGTCAGATCGTGATGTCAAAGATACTTGCAGCTAGCTATATATATAGCTTCGATCAAGAAAGGTCTTTAGTAACCTTAGTCACCGCTTGGAATACAACATTTTGGGATGAGTAGCAAACTAACTCTTGTTAGAAAAATAATAATGTATTGTATAGACTAACAGAGGATTCTTTGTTCTTAGATAGGTATTTGTATATTAGGTTGCAGATCATCATCATGAACCCTAAAATAAGAAGTTTACAGTTTGAAATGAGTTTATTCCTACTGAAGCAAGAACTCTGATTATAATTTATTAAAATATTAGTCTAAATGGTAATATTAACCTCACAGCAAGAGCATGCCCACTTCGTGGTGAAATAACCCTCCGGACTGTGGCTTTTTTGTGTGCGTGTCGCCGGCTTGGAATTTGTTTTGATTTGCAACAAATTTGTTTCAGCATTGTGAGGATATTCCAGTGTCTGTGGGCTGAGCGCTTTATTGCTTTCCACTGTCGCCTCTGGGTGCGAGCTGCCCGGGTGCGATGAGGGGTAGCGGACTGGCCGGGGGTGGGATGTCCTCGGGCCGGGCATTGTTTACATTGTTGTGGTGTGAATAGCAAATAAGCCGCAACCAATTCGGGCAAATCCCATTTTTATAGCATACTTTGCCACATCTCTTCACTCCGATTCCAGGGCTGCTGCTCCGGCCCATAAATGTATTCTAATTGCAAGGCAGAGAGAGCCAACGCAGCAGAAATCGTTTCCCACATTTTCACACCTCATTAGTTGGCAAAATCAGAGAGGGCCGCACAAAGTGTAAAAAATAAGCGTTTACTGGAAATGGAAAAAGCTGGCTAAAATGCATTTACCGCTGCAATCTGTGGCCACAAAATCAATTTGCGCTTAAAATATATTTCACCGACCAGGAGGAGCTAGAAGGATGCGGGAATAGAAATTAAATGGCTTTCGTGTCTGTGGCTGCAAATTGATTGATTTTGCTGTGACAGCAACAGTAATTGAAAATATTTTATGTTAACTATTAGTTTGCCAGCGGATTCTGTCAATTCAAAGCGGGAACGAGTTCTCGCCAATCATTCTCCTGAGTCCTGGGTGCGTGTTGTCCCTTCCGGTTCCCTTAATCTACCCCACATCTGGCAGGATCCGGATCTTCCTGTTATGCCAAGGTAAACGCGATGAGGCAAGGTGTCATTACTGTTGAGGCACGACCAAGCGATGCCCATTAAGTTAACTTAAATATTTAATGCAAACAATCTGGAATAATTTAAATTATATACTATTGATATTGATATTTATCTGGAATATTTTAAATTATATGCTATTGATATTGATATTTATCCTTTTAAAATAGTACTAGTATTTAAAATATTTTCTTGTTCAAGTGAAAGTAAAACTAATTGATTAGTTTCCATCATATTCAAGCAGCTACAACCTTTTGCTTTCGCTGCACCCTTGCTGCCCCATATTCCCATTGGCATTAAAATGTCCTGCGCTCCTCCGCAATGTAAACATTTTTTTAATCCCACTCGAAGGAAAGCCTTCTCCTGCGAGCACTCCTTTCCCCTCCGCGTTTATCAAGCGATGCGCCAAAGCGTGTCAGTTAAGACGGTGTATAGTGGGTGAGCGGGGGAACACCAATCCTGAGGTGGGTGGCTTTCAATCATACAAAAGCCAGGGAAGAGAGAAAAATCCCTTTGACAATGCAACGCATGAATGTATTTTCTTTGCGCCGGTCCCACATTTTTCTTCCTTCATTTTAATTCACAGCCAAATTGAATAGACTAGAGAAGGGCGAGAAGAATACGAGGCGATTGCCACGTAGCTACGGATCTCACCTATACAGCGAGAATGTTTATTTTCTGAATACATTTTTATAAAGCAACTGGCACGGCATGGCTATTTTAAGCAGCGGTGTGGATGTCACCAGGAGGGGTTCTTTTATTAAAGTTCATATAGTTTTTAAATTACTTGAGTACTTATAATTATAAGGACATCAAGTTTAAAGTTGTTCTTATTATACATCATTGGCAGCAAGTCATATAAAGCCTTGGACATTTTATAAATATTTTATATAATTAAATGGTTAATCAATTTGAAAATAAATTATAAAAAGTAAAATTCTTATTTGCTTATAAGAACTTTAGTGTTTCAAATTTATCGAAACAGGATAGAGTTGCCTACGCCTATGTTTCCACCGATTCCCCTGCCCTATCCTGGTCCATTAGCCTTTGTGTGTGCTCTGGTTGCCGCGCGTATATCACATTTCCGTTTGTTAGCAATTTTTTGTCGTGTACATCTGCATGAATAGCGAAAAGTTTTCTGCTCAACTTGATAGCCCCACATCTCCCATCCCCCTACAACCAGGGCAGGCGTGTGAAAATGTTTATTGTACATTTTTGAATGCCCCGTTTTGGAGTGGGAAGGAAGGGTTTGGCCCAAGTTGATTTGGGAGCCAGCTCACGCCTCCCTTCCGTCCAATATTTTCCACACGTCTACGCATAGAAGGTGGTTGGAGACCAATCTCGGATTGATTGCCCCACATCCACTCGGACAGTTTGCTAAATATTTTACAAATGCCACAAAGGATTTGAAATTGAAGTTTATGTATTATTGAAAGAAAGTAAATGCTTTTAGAAGTTTCTAAAAAAAGTATGGTCGTTGTTTTCAGAGAAGGGACAAAGTCTATCAGAAATATACATATAATGAATACTAAAAAGTGTTCCTAATTCAAAGATCTAGTAATTCAACAAATCTATTCAATAAAATGGACAATTTAATTATTTAATTTTATTCAGGCACTCTGCTCTAGAAGTAAGTATAACAAGTGAAGAAAATCCTACTCCTTTATAGGGAACTCACAAAAATGACTAAGTTTTTAACAATTGGGTCTCTTTTCACTTTTAAATTTAAGTTTTTCTAATCTAAGAAACTGTATTGTTCGAAAAAAGAATATGGAATCAAAAAGTAGTTTCTAGTTCCTATTAACTGATTTAAAACAAAACCAAATAATACATAATAATATTTATGTTGATTTACATAAAGTAGTTTAATTGTTTTGGCTGCACCTGTCTTACATTTTAAAGAATTGGTTTTTTCTTCCTGTAGATATCCTTGCCAAAATGTTATCAGTAAACGGCACAAGAACCCTTCACGATCTATTCTTCAGAACTTTGAAAAAGAGTCGTTCAGTTAATTCCTCTCACCATTCAGGCGAATTTTTGCGTTTCACCCACAACTTTCCTACCATCCCGCACTAGAATGCCCAACCAACTGGGAAATTGTTTGGCAGCCACAAAAAGAACTGACGGAGAAAGGACCATCAGAGGACGCGGCATAGATAAGGCTGCCAACTTGTTTGCTTAATAAATAAACTTTATATTCATAACTGAAAAAGTTTTGCAACAAGCCAGGGATGCCGCGTCCCCGTCCCCGTCTCCGCCACCGTTTCCTACCATTTCCCTCAGCGAAACAAACGTGGCCGCTAATTTGCGTGCCAAAAGTTTTGCCGCTGAATAGTATGCTACGAAATTTGTGCAAGCATCAGAAGGAGTTCGTAGGCGCGGCAAAACTACGCGCCGGCATTTCCGTTGCACAGCGCCAAGGCAGAACATAAATTATACGAGCGTTTCCGCAGCAGCTGCACTGGGAAAACGTGATTTTAAATTTATAAAAGAATTTCATATTAAGTCATAGATAATGCTTGTAAAAATGTAAAAACTAAGTCATTTTTGAACTCTTGATCTGAAGCAGACACTGTCCTGGCTTTTTACTCAAAAATATTTTTATATTGATTCATTTATTATGTTTATTTAGTTAATTCGATATTATGATTAAAATATGTATATGTAAAATTTCCAATTTACTATGAACAAAATATTTTTTCAGTGTACACCTCTCCGGCTTTTCTCAAGACGCTATCTGCACCGCGGCAAAGGGCGCTGGCTAATCACAAAAGTTTTCGGTTTTCAGCTACCTTCGAGTCGCAGGGTGCTCGTGCTCCCCGACAAACTTACGGGTTAAATACCCTTTGACCCCACACAGCCCTCAGTCTGATTAACAAGACATAATTACTTTCGCATTAAGCGGCTGCCTAATAGCTCGTGTAATGCCCCAACTCCTGGAATCCCCTAATCAGCTCGTCAGACGCTGGAAAACTAAAGAAAACAACATTTTAAATTTCATATTGCAAAGTACAAAAAGTACAAAAAGGGCACATCAGCAGCGGTGGCAGCAGAATGAAATGAAATGAACGGCAAACCACTCGAAGATAATGAAAGTGCATTGAGGCGGCACGAGTTGGGGAAACAGTATCAGGTCGAGTGCGAAAAATTTTCCATTATGCAATGTGCCACATTCCTCCTTGTACCTCGTTGAAGGAGAGCACGAAAAAACAGGGTATAAGAAGAGATCGAATAGTGAGTGGACTGTTTTGGCGGAACTAAAACTTTATAACTAACTATAACTATAAGTAGCCAAGTTATAAACAACAACTAAAGACTGCTACTTGTTTATAGACAAGTTCCTTTTGTTTTTTTGGCGAAAGTCTAGCCTTTGAGTATATACCAAAACCAAACCTTCTTGAACTCGAGTCTGAGAGAAAATTGCAAATTAATAATAATATAAATGTTTTTGTAAAAGTTTTCAACACAAATAACCCAGCAAAGAATCACAGTAACCAAAGCAAGGATCATTTTTGATATTGTTTAAAATTTCACTTATTGGGATCCTTATAGGATAAGTAATTTTCTATTTTTATATACCTTTTTAGTGATAGAAAATTATGTTTTAGAAGGATCCTAATTTGTGTGCATAAAATAATTATAAGTGGAGATAGCTTTAAAATGTATGTATTACAAGTTTGAAAATTATTATACAAATCGTTTTTGAAATTGAACAAAATACATGTGTATCTACATTTCAATTTCAATTTATTTATATACTTCCTTCTTTATTATACAATCTAATACAATCTAATATATAACGACAGTCACTAAAGCAGTTTCTCAACAGAATTAATATATAATACCGAAAGTAATTTTAGTTTTTTGAGATTTTTTCAATAATAAAATCCACAAATTTATTTATTAAAAAATAAAATTAATTTCTTTTATTATTTGCTACTTGTTGTATTTATTCCCCCAACACATTAGTATTAATTAACGAATCCCAAAACGCGTGTTAAAGTAATCAACGCATATTACCCACACATTCCTTGTCAAGTCACCATTGATCCATCATCTTCGTATGGTTCCACAGGGTATTATCTCAGGTATGAGTGCAGAGCAACCTGGAAAAATGCAACGTTTAAGCGCCTGCGGTGAAATGTCTGACGCCCTTTGGTGGGTCCACCACCCCCTTTCCCGACCCTGCAATCCCCCATTCCTGCAGGATCCGCTTCTATAGCCGGCACTGATGAGAAAACGCTTCTACTGCGGGAACACACAGAGGGGTTAAACGGCAGATCCGTTTGGACCTGAGCCAGAGCCAGCCAGTGACAACGTGAGTGCTCGACAACGGAAAGTGTGATTATATTTTCATTTTCAATTTTTTACGGCCAATTAATTTGGCAATTGACGCTTCGCTGGGCGTCTGCGCCAGGGCAGATATACAGACACGAGCACATATACGGGTACATTGGGTGTATGTATATACAAATTGAGTTGTGTGGCAGGAATAAGAAAAGTCTATTATAGTCTCAGGATGGGTTGCCTGCCAGCTATTTTGACGCTGCATTGTCTGGCCATCCCGGCATCCTTGGCCGCCATTGTTTGGGGGCGTGGCAGCCGCCTGTAATCCCTACCGGCTCCTGCTCTACTCCTGCTCCCGATGGACATGCAATTTGCATTGAAATTGTTTTTCGAAATTAGAAAAGCCAGTCAGGTGAACGTGAGTGCAGTATGAGGAGTGATAAAACGATGATTTAACCATCATCTCTGGGGTGAAAATCGAGGAAAGTGGCACTTTCAATAAGGACAAGTTGAGAGCTTGGATGTTGTTTTTGCCCGTGGTGCTTTTGAGGACTCTTCCTAGATGTAGAAGAAGCCTTTAACATGCTGAACTCTCTCTAATAAAAGGAGCTATAAGAAGCAAATAGCTTTCCTGGACACAAATCAGTTAGCTTATGAAACACCGCTACTTAATGCTTGTTTGCACCGCTTGCTAAGATTTTAATAAGAATTACATATAAGGTGGTTACAAGAGTATTGAACATTTTGCTATGATAAATTGAGTTAGGTTCGAAGCACTTAAACTAGGGTTCGTTCGGGTCTCTCAGAGGGGTCCACCGGCGGGCGATTGGTCTGTCGATCTGCCTTTGAGTTCAGTTCAGTTCTCCTGGATGATGACCACGTCCTGCAACTGGATGTTGGGCAGCAGCAGCAGCTCCTGTTCGTTGTCGATGGGTCGGTCGAGGGGATAGCCCAAGGGGCGCACATCTCGCAGCGAGGCTCGGCCAATGCCCATGCCAATCACCGGCACGATCTCTTGCTCCTGCTGCTCCAGCACAGGCGAGACGATCACCAGCACCTGCATTGGGAGGCCCTCGGGACGACCGCGAGGTAGGAGAAGATGCTGCGGGAAGCCTCCGTTCTCGCCGACCAGTTCCTGCTCCTGCTCCTGTTGGCCCCTGTTGCCCAGCTGCAGCATCACCCGGCGATAGATCTCGCTCAGGGGCGTGACATCACGAGTGGTCCAGGGAATGTCGATGGACCTCTGCTGGATGCGGTTGCGACCCGTCTGCAGCTGCACATTAATGGCATCCAAGAGCACAAAATCACGGCGGCGTTGTTCCAGGGAAACTCCCTGCCTGCCCTGCTGGTCCTCGGCGGGGCCAAGGAGCACGCGGATAATGGCATCCTGATCGCGGTCCGAGCTGATGTCCATGTCAATGGTGAAGGGCCTGTTGTTGAGGCGACGCTGGCGTCCCACAACCACCTGCTGGACTTGCTGGTCCTGCTCCACCAGATTGCTGAGATCCAGGTCGTGCTCCTCGATGCGCGTGCGCAGTTTGTCCACGCGCACATCATTAATGGTCACGCCTCGCATCTGGAGCTGGTCCTGGCGGTAGGCTCCGAGTATCTGCTCTCGCTGCTGGTCGACGATCCTCACAATCCGGCGAAGGGTGTGCTGCACCACCGGATCGCTGAGACGGATGCCCAGGCCGGAGCGGTCGATTTGCTGGCCGTTGTCCTGGACCACCTGACGGACGATGTTCAGGATGCCCACCTGGCCCAAGCGACCCAGCAGGACGTCGGCCACACGGGACTCCAGGCGACGCTGCTCTTCCATTTGTCCGCGCTGGGAGTTGATGCTCACCCGGTTCACCACCTGACCAATCACCTGCTGGAGGCGCTGCTCGATCTCGCCGATCTGCTGCAGCAACTGACGGTTGTTCATGGAGTCAATGCGGATTTGGTTCAAGCGGAGGCCGTATCTCTCCGACTGCGACTGGCGGGGATTGTTGAGCCACGGCTGCTGCTGGTTGGTCATCTGGCCCTGGGAGATGCTCTCCTGGTTGAGGCGGGCCACCAGCTGGCGCAGATTATGCAGGACGATTTCGCCACGACGGGTATTCTCGCGACGCTGATTGGAGATGCTGCGACGGCTTCGTGTTCCCCGAACCTCATCCTCGTCGTCATCGTTGTCATTGTTGTCATCGTCATCGTCGTTGTCATTCTGCATCTTCTCCAGGCGCTGCTGTCGGTTCCTCTTCAGCATCTCCAGGATCTCCTCGTCGGTCATCACCTGCAGGCGGTTTTCGCTGCGGATGAGCTTCAGGATATCCTCATCCTGCAAGAGGCGCTCGCCGAGCACACGACGACCCTCTCCAATGGAGCCGACTCTGCGGGGAATGATCGTCTGCTGCTGCTGCGATATGTCCTGGTTCAGGCGACGGCGGTTTACGTGGACCAGTCGCTCATCGTCGCGGCTCACGCTCTCCAGCTCATCGGCATAGCTGCCCTGCTCCTGCTGGCTACCAACCCGACGTCCCTGCTCACGCTCCTCCACATTTTGGTCTAGGCGCTGCCGTTGGCGAGTCATCTGCCAGTCGTTCTGACGCACATCCTCCTGCTGGCCAACGCGACGTCCCTCACTGATGCGATCTCCTCTCATCACGCCCATGAAGCGCTGGCGTCCCCATGGCTGCTCCTCCTGGATGCTGTTCATCCGGCGGCGGCTCACATGGAGCAGGCGGTCGCTGTTTACGTTAACAGTGGGCAGATCTTCAACTCCTCCCATGCGGATACCTCCTTGGCTGATACCACGCTGCAGCTGCACGCGACCCGTGCGGACATCATCGTCGTTTCCTTGGATTATATCCTCAATCCGATCCCGCTGTCCCTCCTGCAGGCGGCGGCGGTTGACCCGCAGCAGATTCCGAACTCCTCCAGTGCGGAGACCTCCTTGAACACGGCCCATGCGAATATCATCGTCGTCGTCGTTGTCGTCATCATTGTCATCATCTCGTCGGAGGATTCGCTGGAAGCGCTCCCTCTGGTTAATCTGGCTCTGATCCTCAAGATCCTCCTGCTGGCGGCGACGGTTCACGCGGAGCAGGCGCCCAGTATCCTGATCCTGTCCCAGGTCCATTTCCCTGTTGTTCCACTCGCGATTACGGCCTACCCACTGCTCTTCCTCGTCCCTGTTGATCCTTTGGTCACGCTCCAGCACATTGCGGATTTCCTCCTCCTGGGAGACCTGGGAGTCCTCCTCCAGCAGAGCCAATTCCTGAATGAGATTCTGGACAAAGTTGCGCAGAGCAATATCGTCTGTCAGCAGAGAGGTGCCCTCAATTTGTCCCTGGCTCTCGGCGCGGATAACCACACGGTTCTTGCCCAGAATGTTCTGGCGATTCTGCTGCCTCATCAAAGCCATCTGCATGTGGATCCCCCGCCAGGGCATCAGGATGTTCATCACGGGATTCATCATGTGCTGGCGCTGGCGCAGACCCACTATGTCCATAAGCGAAGGCCGCTGGGTTTGCTCCCTTTGGACGCCTCGAACCTGCTCAATCACATCCTCGTCCAGGTAGAGCTCGGGCAGCAGCTCCTGGACAGCCGGCACGACAAGGGAGCGAGTGTCCTCGCGGTCCCGGATGGCCAGGACCAAGGCGTTGATCAGCAGAACGGGGTTGATGTTGCGGCGCAGATAGACAACGTTGCGGCGCAGGGTATCGAAGTCCTGGGAGCGGACCAGCAGGCGGTAGATGCCGCGCAGCTGCTGCACGTCCTCCAGGCGACCCACGGTGTACACCTGATGCTCGTCCAGCAGACGTCGCTGGCGGTCCAGGTCGATGACCCGCTGCATCTCCGCATCAATGCCACCACGGTACCGCTGGCTGTCCACAATCAGACCCTGGTCCAGCTGGATGAGATCGTTCTGCTGCAGCGGCTGGCGAATGTTTTGCACAATGTCGAGTATGAACTTCTGGCGCTGCAGGTCCTCCAGGGACATGCGGTCTAGGGGGGAGGGTGGTTAAATTTAATTAGTTGCATTAGTCCTCGGAAAATATTCATTACCAATACCCTGAACCCGCTCCGGGCTCATCGAAATCCTTCCTGCCGCCACAAGGCTGGCCGCACAGGCCACCAACAACAGAATCCTGTTCATGTTGGCGCTCTCCTTTCACTGACTGTTACAAAGAGTCTTGAGTGCTATGGGTACTTTCGGTGGTGGATCCTCGGGAGACTCTTCCTGGCACAATGCTAAGACACAGACCAGCAGGCAACTGCATCTTCCAGCCAGATTGCCTCGCCTTTTATACCCGCGCCAGCTATCATCCGGAGTGCATCCCGAAGTCGATTGGGTTGAATGCCTCTTTCGTGGGGCGAAAATATGTTTATCAGTCCGTAGGCTGCGAAATCCGCACGCTCATTATGCAATTAAAGTTGTTGTTGTCACAGATTGTTCCCGAAATCGATGGGGGCATTGGGCCTCTCGATGACAAACTCCGGTTGGCTGCTGTTTGGTGGACGGTTGATCTATCTGACTCGGTCCATTGATCCCCAAGCCACTGCCCGATCTTCCGACTCATGTTTGGCGTACGTGTTTGCGAGCAAATCTAATATACAAATTTAATTATTTTCGGCAAACAAGCAGCAAACTTTACTTTGCATAGGAATAGATACATTTTAGTTTTGGTAAGCAAAATTGCATCGATTTCGTCACTGCATTACTGATAAGGATAAGGAAGCTAATGGAAGCATGGAAAAATTTGCCTCAATGCTGATAAGCATAAGAATTTATGATGTTATTCATGTGCAAAAATACGACCTGACTGACCTAATTTAATTGCTAATGCGTCAGCTTATTAATTATTACTAATTGCCTGTTCTATGTATGCTTAGAATTCATAACAAAGCCAGAGATATGAAGTAATGCATTTTTTTAGAAATTTGTTTGGATAACGTTTATGTGTAGCAACATCTGATTTCTTTTAATGAATTTAAACAATGAGACTATTTGAAGTAAAGTATATATTTAGTTAGAAATAACTATTAAGCTCCATTGCCCACCTGTGACTATTTGAGTAACAATTCTTTAATATCTTGCTAGATCCTTAAGATCCAAAATCTCCTAGAATATTTTCTTAAACTAAAAGTCTTAGGGATCCCCTTATGAAGTGCAGTCCACAGTAAGCTGATGCGGATTCAGAGCACCAAAATGAAGGCCACGTAGCTTTTGGCTGCCTCATTGTTCGCGTGAGTGAGTGATTGGCGATTGTGCAAGGATAAAGGATGGCAGGACCGCTGCTCTGCTGAACTGTGCTGTGCAAGTGTGTCGATGGGAGTGGGCGGGGCGGGCGTGTGAGCAATGAGCGGGTGCGTCGATGCAATTTTTCTATTCACATTTAAATTGGCAATTCGTTTGTCCGTGGCTTTTGTGTTCGACGAGCGATTTTTGCTGCCTTTTTTCGGTTGTCTGCGCTGCGACAATTTTGCAACGTGCCTGGCATGCAACGGAAGTGAAAATCGCTACGTGGGTGGTAGCTTAGCTTTGACTAGGGATGAACTAGCAAACACAGATCGAACTGAATATTCCCTATGATCTATCACATATTGCATGAAAGTGTTTAGTGTTAGTTAGCATTAGATATAAGAAACATCTCTTAAATATTGTTGTACAATATAATTTATATTTCATAAAAATATCTTATTTACTCCCAATATGTCTAAATAAATACAAGCACAAAATATGTTGTATATACAATGAGACTTCGTGCATGCTGTCAGGGCTCTGGAAATAAATTTTATTACCTCGCCATTTGGGCCTTTGCACATCTCTGGTATAGAGATATCATTGCCATCTCTAGCCTGGCCAAAACCTAAGCTCCGTCACTTCAATGTTTCTGTCTTTTCTAATGTAATTGCAATTGTTTGCCAGCTCCGGCCGGGCATTCAGCATTTAGCTCCCGGCTCCGGCCAGAAAATGGCCCGTAAAAAGCGGCTTTGATTTGCCTCTGCTGCACTTTACCCGCTTTTTGCGACCGGGCATTTTTATGCATGCCAAGCGCATTTGTGCGGCATTAATTGCTTCTTTATGCCACTTGCCCCTTGCTGCATGTTCAGCAATTATGCAGCTACAATTTCGCATTAATTGCTCCTTTGTGTCGCAGGCGGGGACGCACTTTTTGCGCCACTGTAAGCGCAGTAAAAAAACATTCCGGCATTGTGAGCGGCGGCTGCATTTACGGCGTCCTGCCGGCGAGTCCTGCAGCTCGTTTTAATTGCTCCCGGCCCAGGACATTTGCTGGAATGCGCTTCATGTGCATAGTAATGCCCTCGTCGATTGTGCCACGATTTGCATCGCTTCTGCATTCAATTTTACTCTCCCCCCCCCATATAGCTGCATTTTTTCGCCGGCAGTATATCAATATGAATAATTTACTCGGGCATACATACATATGCCAAATGCAGTTCCCTGTCCGTTGCTCCCAATTTGGCTGTTTCCAAGCGATCGAGGTAATCTCCCGGGTTTTCAGGCTATCAAAATAAGGCCAGGCAGTTGAGCCTAGGCCCCTTATCTGGGGTCGCAATTCACCTCTTGAAGTGCAGTGAATGCTGCTTTGTTTGGCCAATTAAGTGCTTAATGCAATGTTTGTTTACTATGTTAAGTCTTAGACTTGAAAGTTGTATATTTTGTGCTCAGAAATAAATAACAATCTTAAATTTATTACAGTTCGTTGACTTAAGCCATTACACTATTTGTACACAGATATATGTTCCTACAATTATTTTGTTAATTTTATCGTAATAATAATAAAAAGGTTTCAACCAAATTTGGTAGCTGTAGTTCTTTTTTGACAATGGCTGATGGCTGATAAATCATCAATGATGATGCTGATTAGGAATATATGCAAATGTTTATGAAGTCGAAGATGCACTTAACTAAATTTATACTGCATCGAAAACAAGAAATTAAGAGTTCTTAAGCCGAGTCGATCTAGCCAATTCTGTCTGTCCGACCACGCAAAGGAGTCTCTTGGAAGATACAGTGACTCAACTAATTGATCACGATTTAAGAGAAATTATGAATATGTATTTATATATAAAAAATTGGTATTGATATTCATATTTTTTTAAATGCTTATTCTTATTTACATATTTATTTATAATATACAACAAAAATTATTTCATTTCACAACATATTGGCTTAGAAAAAATAATAATGTAAGAAAATGATGGATGATCAATTAGTTGAACGTTAACCCAAAATTGTTTTAATATTTTGTATGGCCACCTTTGGCATCTGAAACAGCTTGGACTCTTCTGGGCATACTCTCCACAAGATTTTAGCACACCTCTGGAGTTATTTTGTTCCAAGCCTCCTCAACCGTGCTCCACATCTCGGCAGTTTGGTCAACGAGGCTTCGTTTTAAATGACCCCAGAGGTGCTCAATCGGGTTAAGGTCAGGGGATTGTGGCGGCCAGTCGAGAACATTGAAATTATTGTCAAATAGCCACTCCTTAGCTTTTCTGGATGTGTGTTTAGGGTCGTTATCGTGTTGGAAAACAACATCCGGAATCCCTTTTTGCCATAAACCTAGGCTGTCCAATAGTCCATGTTTTAATATGTTGAAATATCGGGCAGCATTCATATGTCCCTCGATCTTCACCAGTTTTCCAACGCCTTCCGATGTCATACAACCCCAAATCATAATGTTGCCACCTCCGAATTTTAAGGTGGACTGGATATGTCTGCTTGACAGCTTTTAATTTTTTCCTTTCCACACCCACTGTCGTCCCTCGGAATTAATTTTATTTATTTCTTTCTGTACTTATTAGGATATACGACGGACGACTATATAATAAATATGACATAGTAGTGATAGATAAAATATTAATAAAAGTTTTAAACATTAAATATATAATTGCACATGTTAAACTGCAATTATAGAACTGTAAATATAATTTATAGGCTAATGTCATGATAATTGACTTAACGTCGTTTTTTTAACATATGTATATATTCATAGGATATAGAGCTCTGTTAAAAAAAAATAATTATCTGAATATATTAGATAATTTACATTCTTTTGGAACTTTTATAAGATGTACATTAAAATACCCCAATACCCCAACGAGCAATCAATAAATAAGATATTAATAAATAAATAAAATAAATTAATTTAATTAATTTTGGATTAGCAGTTATTACGAAGTTAATAAAAATGGTATTCATAAGAAAATGAACATTTTATTAAAAACTTTCGTTAACCGTATACTATAATATATAATAAATAACCCCAAATACTTGAATAAAAAGTTTAATTTTATTGAAATTTTCAAAACTTTGAGTTTTATATTTAACCTACTCATATTCCTGCATATTTTTAATGGCTATTAATGTAAAGTTATCCTAAAAGATACTGCAAATCTTGACTCAAATATACCTTCTAAAAAATGTATTGTTCTGCATTGAAATGAAAATGTACCTTGAAGTTTTCGATATTATTCTTCAGCATTTAATACGCATTTTGGCAACGCTTTCCCTACCCGGGGAACTCTGTGTGATAAGCTCCTGAGTACTGAAAACACATCCTTGTCTCCAGACTCGAGTGCCAGTTGTCCTTGTTCTCCCTGCGATTCCTGAGCCAAGTCAAGACGAAGTGGTGGATGTTTCTGGCTTCGTGGCGGGTTCTGGGTTCTGGGTTTGGTTTCGGTTTCGTTCTTGGCTTTGTAGCCGCTCGGCGCTTTGACTTAAATGCGATTTAATGCCTTTTTTGTTTGTCTTCCATGCGTCGGATATCCGTTCGACGAGCTGTGGGCGTGATAAACCGCATCCTCCCCTCTGTCACCCGCAGCAGCACCACCCCCGCCCTCCTCTTGGGCGGCTAATTTGCTCGGCGTTGTTTTTTATGTCTCAACTTCGCCTTGGCGTCTTAATCTTATATCCTTTTTGGCGTTTTCCTTCTTTTTCGGCTGGCTTGGCATTAAAAAATGAGGCGTCCTTTGTTGAGCCGATAAAAGTGCTTACAAATGCTTAAAAAATTAAAATTTATTACATGCGATTAAGTTGGGTGCCTTGGCCCGGACCTCTGCCCCAAAAATAATCTAAGAAATGCAAATGGAATGCCATCGCTTTGGCGGTTCAACATATTTCCGGGCATAACTTTTTTGTGGACATTGGCCAATTGATTCATGGCCACACAATATCCTTTGCGTAATGGGCTCTCTCTGGGCCACCTTAAACAGTCGCCAGTCAGCAGTCAGCAAAATGAAATGGAATGTGAATGGTGCCCGGGAATGAAAGAAAAAGTACAGCAAATAAATATAAATATAGTAATAATGAAGCATCGGGCCAAAAAGAAGAAGAAAGGCCAAAGTCTGCTGCCGAAAGAAAATATTTCTTTTTATCACAACGGATGTGAGTGTGCCAGGACTGAAATAGCAAAGGATGGAGGGAGGGCAGGAGCAGGAGTCGTGTGCTGGAAGTGGTGATAGAGTCAGGAGGACGAGCATCCAGCATCCTGCCAAAATAAAACAAAAAATTCCTTGCATTGAGTAGTGTTTCCAGGGCTTGGTTTGGTGCAAAGAAGGGAAACCCTCGACTGTCTTACTGTCACACAGAAAAAATTGTTTTACAATTTTATATAGCCTAAAAAAAATTAAAAAATAAATAAAAATAATGATAAAAAACAAGACAATTTAATATTTCATATGTCAATTCTTTTCAACTAAAATATGGTCTAAAATTATTTCCAAAACCCATTAATAAGACGACTAAAACAAATCTTTAGAGCTTAAAGTTAAGGGGTTTTTTTTAAGAATATAAATTCACTGCCGTGATATATTATTAAATATAGTTAATAAATTATTACATAATTAAAGTCACAAATCAAACTCAAGACCTTTTTTGGAAGGATTACAAAAATTTTGAGTTTATATTTAGTAATATTCACCTTAACCCATAGCTTTTTTTCAAAACTTGATGTGAATTTCTTTCGGTGTCCTTTTGTCACCGCGATACTAGCTCTTCCTTTCAGCATCCCCTTCGACACTACCCCCTCTACTTCACCCACTTCCGGCACACAAAGCAAATCAAACAAACTTTTATTTCACACGTTTTCGCTCTGCTATTTTCCCCGCCTCCAATGTTTTTATTTGTCTTGAAACAAGTGAGTGAAGCTAGATGATGATGAGATCAGGGGTCGGAGGTCGGCGGTCGCACGTGCTACGCGTGTCTGTTAGTTTTGATAGCCCGTTGACTTCGCTCCTGGAACGCACCCAAGCAGTTGACCCGTTAAATTTTTGATAATTGCAGCAACAGGATAGCAAATGCTCTCAGGGATGGCTTTGTCTTATTAACTTATTAAATATTAACGGAGAAAGATTGCAAGGCGATGAAGGAGATTTAAAGACAAAAAGCAAGACTCTTTAAACTACAACAGGTTCAATTGTTATTCCTTTACACATTGGCTTTCAAATAGGTTTGTATAATTTAATCATACTTTATTTACATTTCTTTTTAAATTTATTATATTTAAGCCATATTTTTAATTTCGCTAAAGAAAATCTGTGTAACTTTAAACTCCCAAAAAGGATTTTTAAATTTTCCCATACAGTACAGTATAGAAAAAAAACTTAAAAAATAATAATTATCGTCTGACTTTTGTTTAAAAATAAGACTTTATTAAAGACAATTAGAGAGAACTCTTAACTAATTTGTTATTTAATTAAGTTGGTTCCTCTACAAATAAAAAAGGGGTCTCTAAGTAACCTCAGTCTTTTAAAAACCCATCTCATTCAATTACCGCTTTGTGATCTCTAAAGAAGATCTCGTTTTGGTAATTTGTAAGTTCCCACAGTCGACCAACTTCGGGGACTGCTCTCTTGGGGGTTGCTCTCCGCCGCCTTTACAATTTCATTGGGCAAATATTGTTGTAGCATTTCACAGAGTTTCGCACAAGTGATTTGGCCGGAATGGAAGCCGCCCTCAGCCCGCCGGCTCCTTTGTCAGTGGGGAGGTGAGGTCAAATGCAAACATTAAATGCTTATTCAAGTTCGAGCCAGGGACTGTTTCGGTGGACCTGTGACTAGGGCCAGGACACTATAAAAACGACCTTGCGGGCAACAAAAGGCGGCACAGACACCACCCCATAAGTCCTGGGTGTGCGTGTGTTTCGCCAGTCCGTAAACACTAGGAAAAAATAAAAAGAAAGTAAGAACTAAAACTAAATAAAATGAAAAGTAAAAAAATCTATATATAGAGTGGATATGAATATACATTTGTTTTGCTTAAACAAACCTTAAATTTATATATTTAAACTGTCTTTTCATATTAAGTTTCTCGTTACGATAGATAAATAAAATCAATTGATAAAATAATCAACTAAGAAAATCGTCTAAGAAAATAATAAATTTATAGTTAAAACTTGTCTTGCCAGGATTGTTTAATATTGAATACACAAAAAAATAAACTGATTGTTATTTTCAAGTTATTACATTCGTTTTATTACTTCACTACTATATTTATTTCATTTTTAAGTCACCTTTTATTTTCATTACTTTACTGCTATTTTTATTTTATTTTTTAAGCCTTCCTTGTATTTTTTCCAATTAAATAAAATTAATTTGAAATGAATATATCCCGGGTGTTATATTTTATTTTAAACAATTACAAAATTAGTTATGCATATTGCAAACTAGGTTTCTGTCGTTATTGGCGGAGTGACAGCAATATTTTTAAATATACAGAATCATCATTCTATAGTTTAAAAAACGAAAGAACCAATTAAGTGTTATGAATAAAGTCGATTTAAATATAATTAAAGTACATAATATATGTTTTTTTGCTTGGTCCTTAAGCAGTTTTTTTGCCAGTGAAGCTGTAAGTGGAAAGTGGGCTGTGGATGCTGAGTGGGGCGCTGCCTCCTCGGCATTCGGCGCTCCTTATCAGCAGTTTCGTTGGCTGCAGCGTGGCATTTGTGTGACTTTTATGTGCGGCTTTTCAGCTGGTTACGATGCTGTCGCGATTGCTCCGTGCCGCCCCATCCCACCACCCAACCACTCCCCTTTCCCATTTCCCATGCCGTCATAGTGGTGGTGGCTGCTTTGTTTTGCCACAGACAAAAAAGTGTCAATTGTTTTTGGACTGGGCATTATTGACACGCCTCAGCGGTAACCCATTCACAGTCGGTCGCCCAAACAAGTGGGCGTGCGGGAATCCCATTAAGGACTATCGCCACCCTTCCGTCGTCTTAGAATATCCCGGCTATCCTGGCCATCTATCCAACAGATTCACCCTCGCGGCGTGTCGGCAATTTAAACTAATAATCAACGCATCAGCAAACATTGTCGTTATTATTCAGCCGCCTGTGGGGCCCGCTGGCGCTGGCAGTGACTCCTGACAGATTGCGAGCTGTGATTTTCACTCACGTTTCCAGGATGTTCAGGGCGATGGGATGTTCAACTACCGCAGCCATACATCACCAAGGCACGTACTTATTTGTGTGCTGTTTAAAAATCGTTTATTTTCTTACAGTTTTTCAATTAATTTTCGCTCATTTATCACATTAAAATATATAGTTTTACAATCATATACATATTACACAAAAGTGGACATTGCCTTGATGCCTTAACAAATCTAGTGCACTAAAGACTTAAAAGCATTTTTTTTCGGTTTTCGGAATACCTCAATCATACGATAACAAATATTGGGAATTAATTAATTGATAGGAAAACATTTGGAATGTGATTTAAATTAATACAACTCAGTGAATTCGAAATAAGTGATGATAGGGATTCTTTGCCTCTAAACTAGTTTTACCTAATTAAATAACAATACTTTAATAAAAGCTAAAATTGAATCGAAACAAAAATACAGCCTATTTATGGGAGACACTGATAACTTACATTTTGTATGTCTTAAAATCTTTGAAATACGAATAAGAAGAGCAACCTATAAATATTAAAGGTACTTATTCTCAGTTATTGGCTTAGCAAACTTGATTCATACAAAGTGTATGAATAATAGGAGTTTCGGATGCATAAAGTATCCCTAAGCATGTAACTATGTTCGTAAAGGTCACTAAAAAAACTAAAATATAGAAGCTACGTATTTGTTTTGAATTCGGTTTTCTTAATACCAAATACCTTATAATAACAAGATGCATAACGTCCGTTCGATTTCATTGCCATACGTAAGCTACATTTGGCAACTGTGTTGATAGTACGAACTTAGGTGCATGAAAATCTAAAAATTGAATGCGCTTTTTTTACACAGATCTAAAATTCTTGAGCATACATAAGTTCTAGAGCGTTTTGTCTCTCTCCTTTTTTTGAACAAGAGATTTCGCAAGGCGTTACCCATCTTATTATCCTAAGATCTTTGGTCCTATATCAAGTGCCTCTTTGACTGAACTTAAATCAGAATCCCATATAAAACTGAAGACACGCGCAGATATTCGACTAATACTAGGCTCTAACATTAGGGTCTCTATTTTCGGGGCGGGGTGATCAAGTGACCAATTACCGGAGGGATCCGCTGGGTCTGTATTTGAATCCGAATCTGCATTCCGAATCGAATGCATTGCTCCCATCATCCTACACCGCGTGCTCAGCGGCGGTGCCGGCGCCGAAGCGCAATGGAGTCGGTCAAATGATGTTCGGCGGCGTTCCCACTGCCGGGTTGGGATTCGGCGAGGACTTGGACGACTTGACGCACCCGTAGGAGGAGATGCCGGTGCCGCTACTGCTGGGCGGAGAGGGCGGTGTGTCCGGACTGATCAGCGGCAGGTAGCGCCACGGATGGTAGATGCTGCCGGCGTACATCGCCTGGAGACGGGCCTGCAGGTCCAGGGCCAGCGTGGGATCCAGCGGGTAGTGCGCCAGGCCCGGGAAGGCGTTCGGCAGACGGGGCAGGGACAGTTCCAGCGGCGATCCGAAGCCGTATTTGGCGCTGAGCGTGGCTGCGGCCAGGTGGACGTGGTGCGGGTGGGGGTGGGCATGCGGATGGTGCGGGTGTTGCGGGTGGTGGTGTGCGTGTGCATGGTGTCCATGCAGGTGGGTCATTGTCTGACCCAGGGGCGAAAGCTGCGGCTGCATGTCCTTCGGGGTGGAGGAGCCACCTGACCCAGAGCCTCCGGAAAGAGTACTACCAGCTCCTCCACTGCCCGCCCCGCCGCCATTGACTGCTCCACCTGGCACCGGTGACTTGTTCAGCGTCTTGGGCTTGCGACGTGGTCGGTACTTGTAGTCGGGATGTTCTTTCATGTGCAGGGCGCTGTAAATTGAACAAATGTTGGAACACCGATCAAAAGATCGAACGAGTTAGCGATGATATCATAAACTCCACGACACAGAGAAAAATATTGAGGGTGAAAAAGTTTAAATTTGATTTTATTATAAAGGGAAATAAAGCTGATTAGTTTAGTAAGAAACTACACGAAATAATATCAATTTTATCTTTCTATATAAAATTTACATTTATATTTGTATAGTATTTCAAAACTACCTAAGTAAACAATTAAAATATAGAATTGATTAATTTATATTTCCATTTAATGTGAGAAATTCCCTATTACTTTAATTTCATATAATATAGCTCTTTAAAAACGGCTCAAACTTATATCCGATTGTCTAGATTTGTTATTGAGCTTCAGATCGTTATGTGAGAGAGATTCCCTATTACTTACTTTAATCAAAGTTTTCATACAATATTGCTCTTTAAAAAAGCCTCAATCTTATATCAGGTTGTCTGTAGATTTTTTTGTTTGTGCCTCGGGTCGTAAACTTCAGGGGAATCGGAACCCTTTCTTATTAATACATATAGATAAAAAATGCACAAGATTACTCGTTCTTTATGTATTTAGCAAAGAACCCTGTCCAACTCCAACCCCGACTTCGATTCCCTTTCCACCTTAGAGTCCGAATCCGATTCTGATTCCGTTTGGGAATCCCAGCTGCAACAATGCGCAATTGTTGACATTTGTTTGACAAAACGATAAAACCTGATAAAAGGTGTGTGTTTTCTGTGTCTTCTGCTCTTGTTTTACTTTCGCCTTTCTTTATTTGGCTTTCCTTTCTTTGGTCAGTTATGTCTGCGTTATCGCGGGACCCGAAAAATAAAAAAATATTGTTTTCCTTATCATTGCGCATTGGCAAATATTTAAACAAAATTCGTGGTTCTTTTCACTCGATATGCTCGCTCGAAAACCCCGAATAGCCATTAGTGTAAGCCCCTTCAGACGGGCCTTGCCTCATTTATAAATGTCATAAAAAGTACATAAAATTTCACATTTCGATTTTGGCAGGCCAATCCAATCAATAAAAGGATTATGACAGTGCAAACACAGGGGTTCGTCATCGTCAAAGACCCCACTATCGCAAGAACACAAGAAGGTTACCTATTTGTTTGTAATCGACATCGAGATCGTACATACTCTAATTAGCTATCCTTCAGTTTGTAAGGAATTGTAATTTTTAATTACTATAAATTACCTAAAAAGCTGTTTCATTTAATCACATATAATATAATTATCCGTTTAAGTCTTTCGCTATTTCTAAGTTTTATAGAACATTTAATTCCTAATTCTTGCTAATGCCTTAACTCCTTCTATAGGGCAAGTTCCGAAGAGTAAATAAATTGAGGCAGAATGCTAAATGAATGAACCATTTCATGCGATGTGTTGTTGCCACTCTTTTGTGTGACAACTTCAACTGAAATGTTTACCCAAGATATGCCAATGCCGATGAAATTGTGACTAAGCAGAGCGGACACAATCCTCGGCTCCGGAGCTCCACAATGCACCCAGGAGCTCCTCACAATGTGAGCCTTTGTCTTAGCTAATCGATCAAATTTTGTGGCCAGACGGCACTGAGAGAGCGAATAAGCTGCCGACTGGGAAAAGCTGTAACTGAAACCTAGCCAGAATTTCCCAACCACTCTACCACCTAAGCTCTGGAATGTAATTACACGGCAAGAAAATATCATACTCAATGAATTCTTTCTAAAGGAAATTTTACTTGATTAAATGGTCTCTTGAACGAAATGTGATGAAGTTCAGAAAAGACTTATTGCTGAGTTACATGTTTAGATATCAACTTACTTTGTATTCTGCCTCTTAAAGGGTTTAATTTTAGTGATATGTAATTATTTATAATCTTATAGTAATTATTAAGCACCTTCGCTGAGCCTGAATAACACTCTTTATAAGAAAATCGTGGTGTTAGCTTGTTTTTTAAATGAGTTAAAGTAGCTATATATTTTTACTCAAACAAACATTTATTAAAAATGTATTTGTATGACGTCCCCCTAGTTAATAGTAGCACTCCCTACACTTTTCCCTCTGTGTATTGCCTACCAGAGCCCGGTGAGCAGTACTTACCGCAATCGCTTTGCCTCGTCAATGAATGGACGCTTCTGCCCCTCGGTGAGCAATTTCCACTCGGCGCCCAGGCGCTTCGATATTTCGGAATTGTGCATTTTGGGATTGTCCTGGGCCATTTTGCGACGCTGTCCCCGCGACCAGACCATGAAAGCGTTCATGGGCCGCTTGATGTGGTCGTGGCTGTGGTGCGATCCATTGGCACTGGTGCTGGTGTTGCCGCTGGCGTTGGAGCTCGCGCTGGAGTGATGGTGGTGGTGGTGCATTTTGGAAGTCACTGGCGTGGAAGTTGCGGAGGGCACGGTGAGGTCAGATGGCGGCGGCGGCGGTGGGGTGGAGTTGCCCGTGCCCGTGCCCGTGGCCACGCCCACGCCCATACCCATGCCCATGCCCAGACCCAGGCCCAAACTGATGCCGGGCAACTGTGGTGACAGGCTGCTGCTGTGGCTGTGATTGCTGCTCCCGCTGCTGGTGTAGCCGTTGCTGTGGCTGTGGCTGCGATGGAGGAGCGCGGAGATGCTCGTCATGCTGCTGCCGAGGGGATGCCAGTGGGGCTCCAATGGGGCTCTGGCAGAGTGCAGGTGGTAATTATCAGGTGGTGCTGCTGCTGCTCCTCGAGCCCTGAAATGCCAACGGAAATGGTATTCAATAGATATGCCTTGTTAGCTCGGGGACCCTGCCAGTCTGTCTGCTGCTCGGTGAGTCATTTAGCCATTTGATTGGTTCAGAAAAAGCACAATGGTGCTCCTTTCTACTCCTTTTAATTCGTGCTAAAGGGGGCTCAAGCGCGGTTTTATATTTATGACCCTTAGCTGCAAATATTTATCTGTCTCTGATAACGGATTAACGAAAAATTTGACATTCAATCTAGGGGATTTCCCGCGATATCCTTACTTGGTTCACATTCTAAGCTTTATGTTAAATTCTTCATATTGTTTGAGTTTGTAAAAGTTTAAAAAACTTTGTTTAAAATATCTACATATATACAAATTATTGCTGTCTATACTATAATTATTAATATCACAAAATTAAACAACGTTAGCTAATCTGCTTTGATGAGCTATTTATTAAAATATTTTTATAAAATATTAATAATTAGTAAGCAACGAATGTACACCTGGTAGTTGGTTTAGTATTTAAGAAAACGATAAAAATACATATTCCCTCAGAGATTCTTCTGAACCATGGCAAAATGATATTTAAGTCATTTGAAAATATAATTTTATAGTAAAGAATTGGAAAAGTTTTATTTAAGAATTCCTATTTTTACTCTGTAGATTAGTGTGTAATTTGATCCTTATTTTCACCAATTCATGCCCAATAGAGAAATCAAACCATGTTTAATTAATTTAAAAGTGTCTGTACAACATTATTCAATTTCAATAATTCCAAATATTGTAATCCAGTTTATTGTATATAAAATATTTTTGCTTAGTTTAAAACCACCTTACGCTATATGAAAATATTTAAAATTAATGCATGCCAAATATTTACGCTTAGATCTTGGCAAACATGTCCTATACCTTTTTTTTTTTATAAGTCACAGCACAGTGACTTTATTTTAAGCTCAGTATTTTAAGCAACTTACCTTTTCTAAGAATTAAGGTCCGCGTTAATACAGGTCTTATTTGTATTCCCTCCGACACATGGCACTCGATTAACAATTAAAATCCGCGCTTAAAGCGATCGTTGGTCTCATAATAGCATTAATTAATCACGAATAAGTGCTATTTTCAACACCAGATTCGATCCTCAAAGATCTTTTTCAAAACACTCAAGTGCACAGCTGCGAGTTTTCAAAATATAGACACTCGAGAGCTATCAACTTTATACCCGGAGGTGGCAGGTATTATTGACCGTTAGACTGGCGCAACGCGTCCGTTTCGAGTGCGCGACAGTTTGGATTTGAAAACACATTCTGTGGCATTCGAAAACTTGCGACAAAACGGCAAACAAACCCGACAAGAAAGGGCAAGAAGCAGCAGCGAGTGTGCGTGTGTGAGCGGGTGTGCGTGTCATTGTAGTGGTTGCTTGCTCGGTTGGTTGCTGCCGCTGCCGCTGCGTCGCTGCCACAAGGAGCACCGGGTGCGACAGAGAGCGCGCGCAGTTGAGGGTGCAAGCGAGATGGCGAGCGGGGGAGAGAGAGCGCACGCTTTGTAGAGTTTTTTACGGCGCCCTCGGAGGACGCGTCAACGTGGCGGCTGAGTGATATGAATTTCGCTGCTGCTGCTTTGGGTCTTTGTATCTTTGTATCTGCATTTTGTATCTTGCTGACAATCGCCTTGTGTTGGTTCTTCTTGTGCTCGGTGTGTGTGTGTGTGTGGGTGTTTGCTCACTTGTTTGCCGAACGCTGTTCATTTTGCTCTCCGCAAACTGATAATATCTGCGTTGCTTACAAATACTTATTATCTTGACCAAAAAAAAGGATCACTTTTGATGCATACACTAAGCCAAAAAATGTTATTTAGATATTGTAATCATTAATGGTGGTATGTGATCCTTATAAATTGTTTCAATGATTCATTTTACAATCAACATATTAATGCTTTCAATAATAAATTCAATATCGTTAGGAAAAAAAGGAAAGTAGCCAGGAATGTAAGCGCGTTACGCACCTTATTCTTTATATTGCTTTTGGAACTGTTTTGACCGCCGAATTCTCCACTAATTAAAGCCATTACATTCTAGGTAACGCCGTATTGTTAGGCGTAGGGTTAGACGAACAAAACCAGATGAAAAAGGCTGACTAAATTCCGAAACAATTGTAATTTTTAGTTTTCACATAGAGATTTAGAATTAGTAATTGGATGAATACCCAAAACTATAAGATTTTTGCAACACTTATGAGAATTATTATTTCTGCAGTACACAAAGGTCTCAAATTTATTTATTATTAGTTTGAGGAAAAACGATTCTTTTCTCACCCACTGTATAATTATCTAAGTTTCCTCCTGGTAATTATGACTTCTTGGCAAAAATCTAGTCTTCGAATTAAAAAGTTAAATCGAACTAGACATCTATGTAATTATATTGACACATGATGATTCTTTTCAGCGTAATTTAATATTTTATATGAAGATTAAACTATGGAAACCTAATAAAAATATAACATTACTTCATAGTTAATCGATTTTATTGCCTATCTTAAGTTTTTCCTATCCGGTGTACTTGTTTGCCTTCGCAATCGATCGCTGTCTAATCGGTTTTGTTTGCCGCAAACATTCCGGCGAGGTAAGGTTGCTCGTACCTCTTTGTTATTGAGGCGCTCAATTGACGTCCTTGTTTGTCATACAGGAAATTCCTCATTCTTGTTCTAATATCGATTTCTGTAAAATTACATCCAGAAAAAAACGATCACTCTTGATCCCTTAAAATAACAAACCTTATTCGACTTGCTAATATTGCTTATAAATGACCCTCTTTATGATTGTGGGGCCTAAGTTCCGCTTCCAAGTTAAGGCACTTTGGAAAGGGTCGACCCTATTCGAGTTTACAGCGTAGAGTAAACAGAGAAGAATATGTAATAAACTGGGGGTCACAACGATACGTCAATCTATTCACTTTTCAGGTAATAATTTTTCAATGGAAAATATTTAGGAAACAGGAAAGGGAGGCAGCTTCGGGTAGTCGAAGTGAGTAGAATTCTAAAGCTTTCATTTTAATTAACTATTTTTAAGGTTGATTAAATTTGCTTATGTTATTATTTAAAAATAATAATTTATGAAATGTTTATAATTTTCATCATGTAGTCTTCCGATTTGAAACAATGTTAAACATTATTTAAGAGATTTGTTATTGGAAACATTCGAAAAGTTGTAGCCTTAAGACTAAGCTCACCTGTTGATTATGATCTTTTTTTAACCTTTGGCAACTGATGATGGAAATTGCAATACCCTTTGCATGGGCTAAGGAATATTCATGTTAGGAGAATACATGTATTCTTGATAGATAGAAAATAGAAAAAATATAAAAGATATGTAGTAAAAAATAATGTGTCTGATACTAAAAACACTTACGACAGATTTGGTTGCTATATCTTAAACTTTTTTTTTATTTTTTCAGTGTTATATTGATAAAAAAATTCGCAGAAAAATTATAGTATTTAAATAGGGTTCCTACCTACCTACGAATTGTTGTTATTTTTACAAATGCTTCTTTTGGTAATGGAATGAAGAAGAACTCAACAAAAAATATTATTAAATAAGAATTAGAAATAAGAAATAAGAACAATTGTTATTAGTATCTTGCATTTCCTCAACAATTATTAAAATGAATGCAAATTCTTAAAAAATCCAATCAGTTTGAAGAATATTTAGAGACATGTAAATGCATTTAATTCGTATAATGACAAGCATCTTGTTTAAACAAAGTCAAAATACAAATTAAACATTATCGCAAGAGTTACATTTATATTTTTTGCTTGGCAATTTTGTGACATTTTAAAAAAATAACTGTTGGCGCCATAACGAGGATAATTTCCTCCTCTTTTCGGTTTCTGCGCAGGCGTCGCTCTTGCCAGAGTCGTAACTTTTGTAGACTTTTCAAGCCCCTTTCCCCAACCTGTGCTCTCCAAGCCGGGCAAAACAAATGCTAAATAGGAAACGCATTTAGCGGCTACAACAACTGTCTTCCCCATTTATCCCCCCTTACAATAATAAAAATGGAAGCGCTCCAAAGGCGAGTGTGTGTGTGTGTGTGAACCCCCACCCATAGCCCCAACTCTCCACCCGCAACCACCACCCCCCACACCGTCGTCTCTGCGCGCATGTCGATGTCGGGCTCTGTGGACCAATGGCGTAGACAATGCCCTGGGATTTAAGGGCGGCGGACGGGGGGCCGCTGCTTAGAAGCGTTCTCAATGGTGACGCGTTTTTTATCGCTTTTGTTTTGCATGCGAATTGAATGCATTTTATTGGCCGAAAGCCAGAACAGACGGGGCCAAAACAAAGGCGCCAGCAACTGGTGGTCTTAAGTGCTTGGTCCTTGGAGAGGATCCGCCTGGAGATGCGCCTTATCGTCGGCTGGCAGGGCTCTCACTCGCTGGGTCGGACGGGATGGTCGGTTCGGGACCCCGACATTCCTGCATTTGTTCCCATTTAATGGACATTATGGCTGGCCTAGTCCTATTATGTGGCCATCGCCAAGCACAATGAGGCGCAGCCATGGGTGGCATTAGGAATCACAGTCAGTCAGAGAGGCGAGGAAAACACTCATACAGCTCGGGCCAAGGTGATAAAACTGGGTAAATATAAATCTTTATTTTATATTAGCTTAATTGGGTTTAAGTTTGGATAAATCTTTAAAAAGTACATATAATTAATCTAAGTTCTAAAGGATAATATAGTATTATGCTTAGCTCATGATTATATTTTGTAATATTTTATTTAAAAATCGAGTTTCTAACTCCTGTCGCGTTGGTCATTAAATAATTTCATAGCTTTTGTAGCTTCGATAACGTTGAATTGGATCCATTAGATCCGAATTAAATTGAATAAATATTGTGATTTAGATAAAAAGAACAGACAAATGCTACCAATAAAATTAAAATATTTTGCTTAAAAATGGTTAACTTACTTTATTTTCCAATAAACTTTTTCTGGGATTACATATTTTCAGAACTGTAAAAATATACATTAACCGGCGTCGGTGTCCAAAATCTCAATTTATTTTATCCTGAAAATTGTTAAACTCAAATGTACTAAGAACGCTTAACTATATGACCTCTAAAATCAACAACCCACTTTCATAGGCATCCTGTCACTATGCATTTAGACAGATACGTGTCCTGTCCACCTTGCTGGTGTTCACCTTGTCACCGCCTTCGACGTCATAATTTTGGGTATTTTCAAAGTGACCCACCATAGACCATCGGAGCATTGTTTGGCTGCGTTTAGTTGCAGTAATTTATGGCGGGGATTTTAACACCAAAACGTGGCACAAAATTTTTGCATACTCGGAAACTCCATTTTTCCCATGCCTCTTCCTCTCTCTATCTTTCTCTTTCTGGTCGCTGCCTCGCTTCCTTTCTATTTGGTTCGACCAAAAATGGGGAAATGCGGTCGCGCTAATCGTGATTTGTGTTTTAAATGAGGCCAAAAGGAAGGCGGGAGGTGAGTTAGTTGGCGGCTGATAAGGAAGCAGAATGAGGGGGGAATATTTAGGGAGTCACACGGATATACACCAATAAATGTTACAATTCAAGGAAATTTTTGGTAAATTTGTATGTGTACAAATATTCACCTACCTTAAAGCCGGATAGCGCTGAGCCTTTTGTGGCTCGATTAGAAAATACTTAAGCGTAAAGTTAGATCGTATCTTTTTAGTGGACAACGTTTGGCTAAACCACGGTGAAGCAACTTCGAATGGAATGGCAATCAAATTTAAATATACCATTTTTGTTTAAATGAAATCTAAAAATAAAAATATTGCAAAATAACAATATTATAGACAACCTGAAAGACTTTTTTTAAAGTGTCCTACTGTGGATAGAATTCTGTGAGTGGTATTACAAAAAATATAATAAAAGGAAATATATATTATAATAAATATTTGAAAATTATGAAACTATTTTAAAGATTTAATTTACAGGTTAAACGTTTTTTTATGACTCTATATTTACATTTGTTAAAAATTAATGAAATCTTTCGTTCATATATTTTTTACTACTGATGGGGGAAGAAGTATATAAATTTCATATATATTTATCTTTGGGGGATTTAAGGTTGTAACTTTGTACTACGTTTTCCCTTATTTGTATATGCAGTAACAAGTGTGCCTACTTATAGCAACAGCAATTAGCTTAAATCCCATTAAGATTGTTATAAAACGGAAAAATTTAATGTATATAATTTTAAAATTTACGGGGCACCAATGCTGCCAGACCGCGAAAGTTAAATGGTAACGGTGCACTGCTTTATTGCATATTTCACTGCTTGTTGTGAATGTACTGCTTATTTAGACTGCTTTTGCGAACCGGTTAAATCGGACCTAAAAAGCAGTGCAAGTCCGCAGACATGAACCGTGGTTTCAAAACGGGGTTGCCTTTTAAAATTAATTAATTTGTTCCAAAATTTAACTTATTATTAGTGTGGTTAAAAATTAATACTGATTTTTTCAGATTTTTAGCATTGGAATCAATTTAAATAAACATAAATTCTTACCCTGAGCAGTGTGTTTTGGTGTTTTATTATTCGCCAGGCTTTAATTATTTATCATTAACAATTTATAATTAACGTTAATATTTAGGAAATGCGCTGTCTTAACTTTGGCAATAATGCTTAAAACGGCAACTCTTCTGGCAATTAACCTACCCCGAAGCAGACCCTCTCAATTAACGCTAATTGCCGCCGCCCAAGAGAGCGTAAAATTAATTAAATTTACTTGGATTTTTGCACCTCAACTTGACTGGGGCTGCCATTAATTAGTGGCCAACGGTAATTTTGCCCGGGGCTGAAGCTTGAGCGTTGAGTTGCTGCGGCTCTTGAGCAATCTCAGCTCGCTCTGGTGGATTTTGTCAACCTGATTGGCCGGAACTTGCCGTCGTTGGGAAGTGTTCAGTGTTCTTGGCTTCCGCCACCCACACAGCCGGTTTAAGGACACAACGAGCAATTACACGTTCTCACTTCCTTACCCTCTCTTAAAAAGAGGGGGGCTTTGAAATAATTAAAAATCAAAAGAGGGCAATTCATTGTTCTATTTAGCATTTCTGTATAAATTGAATAATCAAATAAATAAATTGAAATTAAAAACAATTTGTATTTTTATCACTTTTAGTTTAGTATTTAAAACCCAAATTTTCTGCTCCAAAAAGCATGCTATTTGGTGTAATAAGTCCTGGTTCTTAGGAGTGTTTTTTTACATTCACATCCTCACGACATAACAACACTTTATACTCCTCCTTTACACAACTTTGGAAACATTATAGACTTACTATTTATTTCTCGTTAGATTAAGTTTCTACAGAACAAGGAAACAGTACACTAATCCTAATAAACTGTGAAAAAAAGAAAACAAAAAAAGAAAACAAAAAAACCATATTGTCTAGCATACTTTTGAGGGTCTTACTTTTATTTCCTGTTCACCATTTCCCTTTTATATCCTTGCTTCCATACCAGTTACATATGACTACTTTAGTTAACATTCCTATAAATTATATAAAAAAATTAGTTCAAAAATATGCTTAAAATTACTTAATATTATACGTAAACTAAAACTAGCTGCTTTTGTTATACTTACCACAAAATAAAAAAAACTTTATTACAAAATACGGAAAATTAAACCAAACAATTTGCTGCTTATGACAACGTGTCTTTTATTTTGATTTTTCCAATTGTTTTCGTTTTTTATTCTGATGTATATATCTTGTGTGGGTTTTTTGTTTTCTGTGTGTTTAGTGTAGAATTTAAATACATTTTAAATTTAAGTTTAAATTTATGCTATGCACTTCGATCTGCGTTTAAAACATAAAAAATTGCACCGCTCGTTGTTGTTTGTTTTTGTTGGAAATTTGTTTTCTTTCGCTAAGTGGTTTTGCCTCGCCTCTTCTTTTCCTACCTCCTCCCTTTTATTTTCCCTTTCCCCTTTCTCTGTGGCAGCTTTCTCCCTCTAATTTAACAAAGCTTACGGTTAGTTTACAACTGGAGACTTACATGCAAATGTTGGCTACGTTTAACTTTAATCTCGCGTTTTCGGTTGTATTCGTTATACCCTCGACATTGCACCCTGTTCAGGGGGTAATCATCCCAACTAAGGCTTTAAATTTCAATCAAAAGAGGGGAAGTTTATGATATATTGTTCTGGGAAATGTATAAACTAAATCGAGGGTCTTGGGTTTCTAAGGCGTATTTCCAGTGCTAATGAAACTACGAAATACTAATTGAAATTACCTATATTCAAAGGTATTTAAACTATACATTGTGTTCTTCAATGGTTTTTTAACTGAACATTACATTATTACATTATTAATTCAAAAACTCCTCCAAATTTGATCGAAATCGATAACCAAGGTCGGGCTTTCCATTTGCTTGCCTTGCCACCTTTTATTTTGTGAGCTTTTCCTAGGTCATGGACAAGTTCAACTCCTCGCTGCCATTGGAAGATGGTGGTCAGAAGATCACCGTCAGCGGGCGCCGGAAGTCTGCAGCGCCTCCGCCCCCACCCCCTGACCCGCTGCCGGTGCCGGCAGCCACCCCAACCCCCCCGACAGCGCCACCCGCCGCCGCTGCCGTGGCCAGCTGGCCGCCATACTGCTGCGCGTACTGGGCATAGTCGAGGCCCACGTCGCTGGGCGAGTGCAGGTGCGGCTTGGCCTCCACCACAATGCTGCCGCCCGCCTCTAGCTGGGGCGTGGCATCGCGGTCGTCCAGTCCGCTGCTGCTGTTGTTGTTGTGCGAGCTGGCACTGCCCCCGCCGCCGCCTCCTCCGCTTCCGCCGAGCAGCAGTTGTTGCTGCTGTTGCTGCTGCTGTTGCTGCTGCTGTTGCTGCTGCTGCTGCTGGTGGTGGGCGGCCGCGTGCTGCTGGGCGCCGTAGATCTTGGATATGTCGAAGGCATAGTTGGCCGCCCGATCCTGGTACATCTTGGAGTCGAAGTACGCCTTGGTCAGGACACTGGGATCCAGGTAGGCGCTGTAGGCAGCGGCACTCGCCTGCGTCGAGTTGCTGAGATACGAGCTGCGCTCCAAGGCGAACTTGTCCATCTGACCTGACAGGGTGGCCTGTTTTACGAGAGGGAAGAGTAAATATTAAATAAATAAATAGTTATAATATCAGGTTTAACTTTAACCAGAAGCTTGGGGCAACAAGGGCGTATGATCAGATATAGATCTCACAGATCGTTAATCTCTAATATATCTCTGTATCTATCTATCATAACTCTATTTTCCATTTTCCTTGCATATTTTCCCTATAATTTTCGTTAATCAATCAATTAGTATGGCTTGACTATTTACATTTTCGTATAACCCTTGGAAAGCCACCCCTTGAATCACTCCCACTCCCCCTTTGAACTCAACCGCACAGGCCTGGAGTGACTTAACCTTCTGATTAGTGCAAATTGCTTAACACTTTTGCGGCTTTATTTGACCAACTAATTGTGGATTCGGCCGAGGAGGATCGAGAACAGAAACAACCCCTGACGCAACTCCCCCGTAATGCAAGCCGAAACCGTCTCAATTTAATTTTATTTGATTTGCAATACGTTTTTCATTGCTACACCAGTTGCCAGTTCTTGTTATTCATTCGCATAACGACTCGGAGGGGGACTGGGAGTGGGAATGGGAATGCTAACGGGTACTAAGCACATCAGAGGGTTGTTTTGCCTCATTTCCGTTTTGTTTTGAGTGGTTGCTCTCGGCCGAGGGGTTGTGCGCTCCCCTTTTCCCCGAAGCAAACACTTTGCTCTGGGCTATAATTATGTTGTTAACACATCATCATCACCGTAGCCATCACCATCACGCTGCCAGGATGAGGCCCTGGCCCCCCCGAACATCCCTTGGGCTTGTCTCCGGGGCCGGGAGCGTTTTGGATTACAATTTCATTTGATTTGCGCCCAATTGGGAATTAGTGCGGATTCGTAAATATTTTGATCCGTCGCATTAACGAGTGGATAGTCTGTTTGTCTCGGTTCCTTGGGTTCCGGTTACTTATCCGTGTGGCTGTTAATTGATTTGGAACCCCTTGCCGTCTGAGTGGGTTGCGCAATGTTGTCTTTTGGGGCAGGTGGCGGATGATGATGACAACACAGAACTGTGTTTAGCCAAGGATTGAGCGGCAGCTGTGTCAACATTTTTTTCAGTTGTCGAGGATTCAGTTAATTGATCGAACGATGATTATTTATTTGTAAAATATATGTTGGGATAAATCCTGGTTATATCCCATAGAGATCTCAATGGGAAATACTAAAAAGTCAAGTGTGGTTTACAGGAATATGAAACGGCGAAGTCTTTTAAATTAAAAATGTACATGTGCCTTTATTTAAATCCAATACTATAGCATCTTAAGGGACGGTTGACATTGACAGGAACCTAACTAGCTGTTAACTCTTTAGCGGACAGCTAATTTGTCGAGAAACAAGTGACGAGGAGAAGGATGTGAAGTTTCAAGTGGATTTGATAAACAAAAGCAATTATTCTGACTTACAGCACAATTATAGCAATAATCGATTACAAACAGTAAAGTTAACAACACTCTGTTATTTTTTTCACGTTCAGATCAGTTTTTGAAGGTCGTAGAAATCGATTTGCTTTACGATAAGTTTACCTGGTAACTTACAGGACTTACAGGAAACTTTGCAGTTTGTGTACTATAAAGTGGCTTTATATTTACGTAGCCCTTAAAGTATTTAAAAATTGTAACGTAAGAAGTAAGGCACATTTCAAATGTATCATATTAGCTTACAATCTCTGTCCAAAGTCAACCTAACCTGATGATAATCTGATGCTCTTCGATAGATAGAACTGCCATGGCTAGAGAAAAGCTGCCTAACAAAAGCTGGGGCTGGGCAGAAATGCTGTCAGCAATTTGCCCTGTCAGAAGTTTGAATCCCGCCCACTATGCAATTTTCTTGTAGGCTCCGAGCATTCCTTCGTTCCATCACTCAATCGAGATGTTGTTTGGCTTAAACTTAGTCCATTATTATCGCCGCGGCACGAGGTGTGTTATTATCGGGCGAATGTTAATGCCAGGTCTTCAACACCCGCAACATCGCATCTGCAACGCCACATCAATCACGGGGCCAAATAGGCATCGTCCAGGGACTTGTGTGCCCCTGGACAGAGCGCACAATGGTCGCGAACCGAGAGTCATGGCTTTTAATGGGCTTTGTTAATCAATTGGTGCTGCGCCTGGGTAGCTGACCACCTGATGGAGGAACAAAGCCCATGGCCCTGGCTGCTCCGTGACCATTCCCGGCATTCCCCGCCAGCTTTTCGCCGGGCAGCTGTTCCGCATTAAGGACACTTTTTGGCTCGATCGGCCAGACCCACCTGTCCGGCTCTGTTTGTTTTTGTGTGTGTCCTGCCCTTGTTTATCAACTCGATCTGGCGAACAGGGGGCTGTCCCGTCGCAACTGCGACCTGCTAAACATGTAATGACAACTTGCCGGCCAAATCCTTTGGCATGACGTGTCAGAAAACTCAATTGGGCCAGGATCTACCGCTTTTGCGCCGCTTAGTCACGACCACACGGAGAAAAACTAATTTAACTATTTTAAAGCTATATAAAATTATGAATTACTCTGTAAGAAATTTGATTGCCAGTCAATAACCAAATAACCTATGTACCCTATCTATCTATCTATTAATAATGGAGTGCACTACCTATTTATGTTTTGACTTTTCTAGCGATATTTTTGGATCATATTTTATTATTTCAATATTGTTTACTTCTTGACATAATGATTAGTTCTAAAGTCTTTGATTTCCTTGAACCTCTTTCTTTAAAGGTTATAAATAATTAATTATGGAAGTGCTTGTATTTCTTGCTGTGCACCAAACTGAATGTTTTCCGCCTTTTAAAGTGGGCGTCCTCCGTAGGAGTTTGTAATTATGTTATTAAGGCGACCCCGCTGTAACCTCCGCCCATGTGCTCACACCACACAATATATATATTCGTCTGTAATTGGTCTGCGCTACCGTTCAGCCCTTTTGATGGACGCACTGGCACTTGAGCCTCGGATGGACAGCGACTGGAAGTGGGACTGGGACTGGGCCAGGGGCAAGGGCAGGTGGAAAGGGTATGATGGCACTCACCTGCGTCGTGGTCGGCGTCGATGTCTGGCCGAGATGGCTGCCCAGGTGATAGGCAGCCGCTGTGGGACCGGGCGCAAAGTAACCGGGCGTAATGCCTGCAAGTGAAGCGAATGACCAAGGGAGATGAGATGAGTTCGGTGTTCAGTTTTCAGTTTTTCAATTTTTAGTGGGGTTAAGTTCAGTTTAGGGCGGTTGAGGTACCAATAGGTTTAAGGGGAAAGAGTTTTGAACAATTACAACACTGCCATTGAGGCACAGTGGTGTGGATTCGGTGATGATACTCGAGTAAGCAAGTGTAATGTTTTATTAAATAAGTTTAATATAATTGGATGCTACAGAAACAATAAGAGGTTTAAAATTATTAAAAAGGCGTTTAAAAGTATGCTTAAATCTCTTACATCGTAACAATTAACAATTAATTTGCACACTTTAAATCACCATTTCAAGGGTTTAAAAAGCCCTAGTGATTTCTAAAAATACATTAAAATACACCTTAATATTTACAAAATATATAATATTGTTTTTTGATACCTATTTAAGTGGTTAATTAAACGCTAAAGTTTTCTGGCGCACACTTAAAATATTTTATTGTTATTTTATAATTATTTTAATATTATATTGTTATTATTACATGAATTAATTAAAGACATTCCTAAATATAGAGAGGGACGTTTCCCTAGCATATGTTTCGATATTAATAAGAATACATATTTGGGGTACCAATCGCTTAAAAATTGTGTCAAAAATTTAGCAAAAAATATACATAAAAAAATAAAAATACAAGATTTTGATTCCTAGAATTTTCTAGGCATCTATTTTACTATTTAGTACTTCTTACTTGGACAACACTTTGGCAGGGTTTTTAAAACCCTAGTGATTTCTGGACCATTATAGATTCAAAATTAGAAACAAAATAAATACATTTGCATTCAAGATCATAAGACCCTAAACCACCGTGCCTCTTGGGGCATGAACCGCAGCTTCGATCCGGCATGGCTTGAGTTTACCTCGGTGTGTGTTTAAAATAATTGCCACTCGAAATATTTGCGCTCTTTGTTCGGTCAACTCTTTCATTTCGTTTAAATAATAATTTCTTCTTTCGGGGTCGCCAGCGCTGTTTAATTGGGCGCTGAATCAGCTATTTTACGCGGCGATGATAATGCCGCAGCCGGGAGAGAGTATCTGGTTATCTGATAGATGCCTGGCAACCTCTACCAATTGCCCTAAACGGTAGTCGTCCATCTGCTCCCGCGGCCTTTTGTGGCCAAGTTGATAATTACAGGCGCCGCTTATTGAGAAACTTCGGCATTTAATTCATTGATGGCGCTACGGACTTGATTGAGAGTCCCGCCGAATTGGGATCTTCGGCCGAGCAATTAAATTCGCTTAGACAACAAAGTTTCCATCGACGAAAAACAACAATTTACTTAACCGAAAGATTGCTTTCTTTTCGGCTCTTTGGCGACTTCAAGTAGCGACGGTTTCGGATGCCATCATCATTGTTATTATAATAATAGAGGATTAGGCAGTTGATCCATTGTTGTGGATCTTCTTGTAATGACCGGTTGCAGTAAACAAACGGAAGCTCAATTTTGGATGTCTATTCTCTTTAAGATCGATAAATATATATGTACAAGAAAAGCGAAGAGCTTTATGGTTTATAACCTCTTGTTCTTTCATTAAAATAAACCGCTTTGCTTATATTTTACATCCAACTACCAACTAGTCAGCCTAAGAACCCGCTAATCCAATTAACTTTCGAATATATTTAAAGCACACACGCTCCTTTCATTAAACGCATGAAGATATTTGCCATAAACACATAAAATATACTTGGGCTTACTAATTCCACACTTGAGTGCACTTTCTGCTCTCGGAATCCCTTTCCTTTCAGAGAGTGCAGCGACGGGAAAGCCACGAGCAAGCTAAATAGACTAATTCGGTTTATTTATTACGCATTTCCTAGCATTTTTATTATCATTTCCGGCTGGCATAAATCATCCCGCTCCGCGATGGGCACAGGGAGAAGGGTCCTGGCACTAACTTAAACCGAGAAAACTTGCGTTAAATTGAGGGCCCGGGATCACGAGCGGGATACCAGTGGCTCGGGGTGAAAGACAAAAAACGTGACAAATGCTAATTTAAAACCTCCAGCCAGCGACTGAAACTACACACAACCACCCACTTCCACTCCCCGTTTCATGACCATAGAAAATCATGAATGGAAACTTATGCTCCTGCGCGGGGCTCATGTCTGATGGCTCTTCCCTGGCGTCTGGCTTGGATTGGCCTGGCTTCCTCCGCTCCGGGGTCCGCTCCTGTCACTCGAATGAGTTGCTAAGCCAGGATGATGACTTCACAGTTTGTCAGCCAGAGATGGGTGGTTCCCCGTTTCGGGTGGTTAAGGAAGATTGGAGGATGGGTGGGGGATAGTTTGTTTTCCTCAAGCTCTTACCCCCGATTCCCGCTTATTTCGTGTCACATTTGCATTTGTCTTGAGCTCCTGCCCCATCCCCCCCAAAAACTTAATTATTATTTTGCGAAGCTCCTTGCTTCATGGACTTTCAAAGGTCCTTGTGTGGAGTTGGCTTTGAACCCAAGGAATTTGCGTGTTACTTTAGGTACTATGGATTTTTAAAGATATTTCCCAGGAAGCATGTACATAAAGTTATTGCATATATTTTAAGACTGAGTGAATACACTGAACATGGTGGGTTTCGGGTAAAATTATTAGTTTAAAGTACATGACTTAAAGAGAGCTTGGAAAAATAAACCTTAACATGAGTATTATTAAAGCTATTTTTCCAATATACTGCTAAATCTATTTTCATATAAGATTTAAAAACAACTAGAGAAAATAATACTTAAATATTTATTTTTAAGAGCTGTGACTTTAATATTAATTGCGAAATCTTAACATGTATAATATGGTTTCATATATTCTTTATTTATGAAAAACATATTCATTTCCCATGTAAATTTTAGTTTTCATAAATTAAATTAAATAAATATTTATAATAATACTATGGATTATGCTAAGGATTTCTAAGAAGTCAAACCTAAATAAATAGGAATACAAACCAATACCACTGTTTAATTGATTATTCTTTGGACTTATATTATATTGTTCTCTATGTCACTATTTCAACTTCAGTATATCCCAATTGATTCATTTATATTTCTCCTTAACAACCGACTTACCCGCTCTTAACGCCTCCACTGGCACCGAGGGATATGGCATTGGGTAGGGATAGCCATCGCGTCTCAGGGCCTTCGGCTTGCGCCTGGGTCGGTACTTGTAGTCCGGATGCTCCTTCATGTGCATGGCCCTGCGGATAAACGGTCCTTTCAGAAACCCGCACCCGAAACCTGCTCGGCAGACTCACCTCAAGCGCTTGGCCTCGTCTATGAACGGACGCTTCTCCTCCTCGGTGAGCAGCTTCCACTCGGCACCTGGAAATTGAAATTATTCTCGTTAATCCATTAGATACATTCGGGGCACTCGGAGCTCTTGTCGAAATCTGGCTACAACCATTGGAGGGCACTCACGAGAAGCTGTCGCAAAGTGGGGGTTACCCCGATCCTGATCCCCCAGAGCTCTTGTCTTGCCTTGTCTGCGCAAGAAGGATAACAGCAAACAATGTCGTTGTCGTCGAGCACTGTTTCCCTCACTCTACGCTCTACACTCCCCACAAACCGTCTCTTTCTGCCCCGCCATTGTCCGGGGTTCCCCTTCGATTCAGACGGGTTTTCAGCCCGCCCCAGCAGGTGATATCGGGTTACTTTTCGGAATGGCTTAGGGGTCGCGGGAGGAACGTTCTTGTGGGCGTTGGCCAGGATGTGTACAAGAGAGACGCAGACCCAAATACACGTGCCACGCAGATAGGATACACAGCAAGGACACATCCTATAAGTGGCACAGGGGTTGCTTTCGCTTCCATTCTGGCGCTGGTTCCTCCATTGTGTGTTTGGAAATTGCAAATGTTTTTAAGTTAATGTAAAATGTTATAATGACATGTGTCAGATGACTTCTGATGGGATGGGGGCCAACATAAATGGTTTATGAAAATAATGAGGACCTTCAGATACAGATGGGGAGCTTGTAAGACGGAAACTATTTTGCTAAGATAAATGAGAGACTCAGCCGTTTTTCTGAGGGTTTTAGATAATTCAGAAGGATAAATTCCTGCACCTAGAGTAGATCTGTAAGCAAACAAGTTGAATTCCCAAATCACCAAAGAAAAGCCAACAAAATTTGGACATATTGTAAGTGAATTAGCTGATGAATTGCTCGGAGAGTGTGTGTCAGCGGGGAAAGTCGCTAATTAGTTATAACGTATAATTTTAGTGGCTTGTCATGCGGACACAAAGCCGGAATAATGTCACATACACACCGGGCCACAAAGCCACTCTCGCATTGTTGTGACAGACAACGATGACAGGGCCAACTCCTCCTGCAACTTCCCTCTGGGCCGGAGAGGAAGCGAATCGAGTGTCAGAGCCAGACCCTGGCCGGGGCCCACACAGCCACAAAAACTATAACAATAAGGCCAATACAAAGGCTCAATGGGACTGGCAGAGCTTCTTGCAGCCCCACTCCGACTTCCACCCACTCATAATGGTAAAATACTAATTTATAGATACATTGACAGGGCCCCTTCTGGCCTGCTGGCCGGCAAATGAGCAACGCTCCTCCTGGGGACGACACCTTCGAGAGAATGGAGCGCCATCGCTGGGACGGGAGCTGGGAAGGTGGAAGGTGCCCTGGACATAATAATAAACAAGACGACAGTACAAGCTGAGCAGTTGAATAAACCAGACCCACAAAGGGATGACAATGACAATGTCTATGTTTGCCCAACGTCTATGATGTTGGCGCCCCTTGGCCAAACAGGGCACATCGAACCGAGGCAGCCGGAGAATTTTCTCCTTAATAATTGATAGGAAAAACAAGCCAGCACTTGGCAGTTGTGAGATGTTTCCGAGACTCTTTCTGGAACAATTAACAAGTTTTTCCGGCCTGGAAACGTTGCACGTTCGCCTAACCCGCAGAGCAAATATTTAGCCAGCAACAGTTGCAGTTTACCCGGTTCTGTTGGGATTTTCTTTCTTTTCTTTTTTCTATTTGGGGTCTGCAGTTACATTTTCCACATTCTCTCGAGCACAATCGTGCTACTTATGGGATTACTTAGCTTCCGTTTGGCTGGGGCCCACTCATAACTCGACCAGAGATTAACTTGTTTGTCCAGCAATTTAATGCCCTCGGTTGGAGCGCTGGGAGTTTTCCACTTACAATGGGTAAATGTGCTTGACCACCCGAAATCTGGCTTATTTGTGCAGCCTTTGTTTGGGGGAGTCGTGAGAAGAACCTTGTAAACAGGAAAAAAGAGCTTCAGGATAAGACCCATGGCTAAGTCAGTACGTATTTAAGTTTTCGACTATCGAACTTATTCGATTCCTAGTCGATGAAATTCTTATTGTACAAATGAGAATATATTCAAAAAGACTTATTACTACTTTGGATTCAATACAACGAATTCTAAAATTATAACACAGAAAATTCAAGCTAAACTAATTCTGGATTACGCAAATTTTGGAGCCAGATAAAGTTCTGGCTGAGAAATTTTGTTTGTCCATCCTTTACCGTGAAAGCTAGCATTAACAGGGATCAAGTTTTTCCGGCTTGAAAAATTGAATTTCTCATGTTAAAACTTAAACGAAGATGTGGCTTACAGCAGTTTTGAGTGGTTTTAATAACCAAAGCCATCATGTGGTTCCCGCAAAGCACATTTGTATGCTTTACAACCAAAATTTATATTTGATATTTATATTTATTTATATAAGTTATTCTTTAAGTTTCTTATAATCTTTAGGAAGTAGAAAATCGATGTGCTTTACGTTAAGTTATTTAAAGTCTATCTTGTCGGATAGACATATCAAAGTCCCTGATCCTGATCCCTGATCCCAACATGAAGACTGTGAAGAGTTTTAGGGATTAGAAAGAAACTTTTAGAGATTTTTCAACCCTAAATGAATGCATTTTTGTTTCTAAATTGAAAAGCGTTTTATTACTTTAACCAGGAAAATCGAACACAACTTTTGCGTTCCTGTATATATGAAGTATATTTTACACTCTCCATAACGAGTGGAAAAGTAAACAGATTTTGTAAAATATTTTCTTAAGCCTCCAATTACGTCAAAATTTAAGGGATTTGCCCTTGTATAGGTTTATATCCCCTCACAGATCCAACGCACACCTGTCAATTGCAAAGCCCATGGGTGGTATAACATTCACGCCCACTGCCCAGCCTCCCTCCTACTCCCACTCCCCCTGACAACTCCTTGCGAAAGCTTTTCCAATTGCAAACTAATCAATTGTTTGCATTTTATTGAGCAACAAAAGGTGCTCGAGGGGGTGGGAAAAGGCTTGAGTTCGACCTTTTGTGATTGTTTTTTGTTGTTGTTTTTTTTTTCCGTGCAACTCCTTGTGCCTTTTGTTCCGCGGAGTCTAACGGTTCATTCATCCGGCGCTCCTTGGCTTTGTCAGCCATTATTTCATATTCCCGCAGGAGCGACGGGGGCCTTGATTAAAAATAAGGAGCATTGCCGATTCGACAGGTTTTTCAATTATTTGAAGAACACACAGCTCGGCAGAGGAGATTTCCTCGGGAAGCTGCGAGCATTATTGTTGTTGCTGTCGCCTTTTGTTCGCGCTGTGTTGTTGGTAATTCAAATTTCCAGACAGTAATTAATGACAGTTACAATTTCAATTAAGCCGCGCGCAGCCCAGGATTGTTTTCTATAACATTCACTTTTATTTTATTTTGTTTTATTTCCCCGCTCACACATACTATATAGGATTTTTTGTTTTGTTTTGTTTTTGTTCGCCTTTGTTGGCCTTTGTTTTTTGTTTGGCGAATAAAATAAATGGCAACGCCAGCGGCGACGGCGTCTGCAACTGAAGAGCCTCTCCACAGTTGCCAGTCGACGGTCGCGTCCCCGTCGCGCCCTCTCGCTCGCACGGCCGCCCCGTCTCTCTCGGGCGCACTCGCTCCGTCTCTGTCGCTCTGGCGCTCGCCGTGGTGAAAAAGTAGCTTTCGCGCCGCCATTTTTTGTGGCGCCTTTGTTTATGCCACAGTTATTTTTCCACCGCTTCCTCCCCCGCGCCGTCATCTTCCCGCTTTTTGTGCATTTCCTGTTTGGCAATTTCTCATAATGAGCGCGCCCTTGTTGCCGCTGAATTATTCATTTAATTGAATGTTGCCTTAACTTTTTCAAGTGCAAAAAACTTTGACATTTCGTGTAAATGCGGCGAATGTGGCAAATGTTTGCCTTTGCTCTCCGTTTTTTCGTTTTGTTTACCGTGTTTATTTAAATAAATTGCCTTTGTTTGCTTTTGTGAGTAATGAAAGTTGGAGAAATGATTCTCGGGATTAAAGTAAAATAATATTTATGCCAGAGTATTAATATCTGTCGCAATACACAATATATTCTAGAATCCACAATATTATTACCCCCAAAACATTACTATGAAGAAGAAATTCCTCAAAAAACTAGACCCATAACCTGTAAGGGACAATCCCCGCTTATTATTTTCAGCATCCTGGCGGATGGCTGCCAATCCCGCGTTGTCCCACTCTGCCCCAGTTCCACCTCGGCCACAATAGAATTTCCCGGGCTCCCGTCCCCGCCGGCCCCTACTTTCCACCCGCTCTAAACAAACTTAACAAAGACTGCAACTGACAGCAAATATTACTGAGGGCGGGGGACGAGCGAGAGGAGCTGTCAATTCGCATAATGGATTTGCCAAAAAGCGGACTAAAAGGAAAAATGTGAAAGGCGAACAAAGGCTTTCAGGTCGACAATAACAGCAACAACAACAACGGAGCAGGAAAAATCGAAGGAAAATAATTCGAAATTCAAGTTTGCTTCTAAATTGTATTTAAGTTTTCTGTCTCCCATCGATATGTTTACTCAAAGCAAGAAAGCCAAAGGTAAGTGAAAGCGGGCCAGCTTGGGGGAGAGAGTCCTGAGAGAGTCCTGAAAAACTCCCCCCAAAAGCACACCCCTTTCTTTGTTCGCATCCTTCAGATGCAGCGAGTTTCCCCGTTGTTGCTCTTTGGTTCGCTCAACTGGATGGCAAGTGAGTCGCATTTAATTTGCTTTTGTTTCCACGCAAACAATGGCTAAATAAAAATGCAAGAAAAAGTCATTTAACGAGTGCTTGACTGGGGAGTTGTGTGGGGGTAACTCGCAGGGTAACTCATTGTAATTTCTGTTGGCTTTTTATTATAAAATTGCACAGAAACGACGGGAAAACCCTCAAAGTTCAGATCGATAATGGCCAAGATGAGTTTATCTTTTGGTTCTGATTGTTTGCTATCACTGTTTTGACAGAAGCCACTGATTAGTCCCCCAATCGCTATATAGGACTCTCATCCAATATGCATGAGCCGATCGGAAAAGGTAGACCCAAGGACTGGCATTGTTATGCTAAAGAACTTTCCTGTCAGCTGCCACGTGTCGGGGAGTCGCATTGAAATTGAATTTACTACACATCATGGCACTGGAAAAAACACAGTTCTATTTCTCAGGAATTTATTCCTAAGCCATGATAAATGTGTATTATAATTTCTTATAACTCTTAAATTTTAAAATTTTCACTTCAATTTTTTTAAATTTTCAAAATAAATAAGAACTTTCTAATATTTTATGCTAGAGGTAAGCTTTATAAAAATTAATTCAATGAATGAAGCATATAGTTAAGTTCGAAAAGACAACACAGGTCGAAAGAATTTAAAAAATCGCAGAACAATGAACCGGAACTTAGTTTCCCAAAGGTTTTCGAAGCTGTAAATTCGAATCAAACCTTGAAAATTTTATTATACGTTAGGTTTTTGAGATATTTCAACGTTAAGGTGCAAGAAAAACTGTGCAGCCGAGGTAGGGTAGAGAAATCTGTAGGCACATGGAAATAGTAATGTGAGGATAACATTTGTAAATATTCTAAAGCTTGAAACTGGAAACAATGAACTGGGCAAAACTCGTGTTTTAATTGTACTTAAAAGCAATGAAGCCCCCAAGAAACTATCAAGAATTTTAAGTCTCGTCATCAGTTTTTCTCTCAGTGTTAACGCTCAAAGACCAGAAGACCCGAACCCAAGAAGCTGATAAGACTTGCGTGGGATTATCCGACGCCGCTCTGAGCCCTCCGAAAAGTAAACTACTTAACTTTGCAACTAGTTAAGCGGGTGAGAGACAAAGCCACCAGACAGCCGGCCGTGATTCGGCGAATCAACTTAATCGGGTGGGTGGTGGCCTGAACTTGGACCGAGACCCAAGGCCGAGAACCGAACCCCTTCTCCTTCGGTCGTAATCAACAGCTTCCTGCGCGGCTCTTCCTGCTCATTGTTTGACAGCCGCTTGTCACTTTTGACAGTTGCGTTGAGTGGCGGGCGTTTTGGTTTGTCATTGTCGCTGTACAGTAGGGTATTACGTTGATTAGTTTAAGTTGCATAAGACGGAGGGGCGGGCGAGGGAGTGAGTGGGTGCGAGAGATTGGCAGGTCGTGTGCCGCATTTTAATTTCGTTTTGTATCCATCCTTTGTGCCCAGCTCATACACATTCCGGATGGAACGTTGCCACCAGATAACAGAGATTTTCGTGGCTTGTGTTACACAAAACGCACAAAAAGAGAAACTGAAGTGGGCTTGCATGGGACTTAAATAGTTTATTTGTTCAGGGAATATAGCAGCTTTTGTGGCACTCACTAAGTGAGTGTGGTTGAGTTTTCTTGTGAACTTATAAACTCTATGAGGTGGATACAAAATAACAGAACTAGTCGAAAATGTATATTTTTATCAGGATAATAAGATTAACACTTTGACTGGGTTTTCACCATATTCTTATATTACTTTACGGAAAAGAGAATAATATTTTTTAATTGTTAAATATATGATCTGAGTTATCTTATAAGAGATGCATACATAAGAAAGCCTTTCTTTACCTTATTTTTTACCTGTTTATAAAACATCACATAGTATTTATTACTGCTCACATATGATTTAATTATAATCACTTCTATAATTATTCATACTAATTTCAAAGTTGTTTAAATTATTTATTAATTAATATAAAAAGGTTGGTTTGCTCAATAAGTCTTCTTTCTTTGGTATACTTCTCTTAGACAAATTGATGGACATAAAGGTTATCGAGGCAACATTATGACAAGAGCTTCCAGTAAATGTATAAAATATCACACAGTGCTTACCCAGTCTCTTGGATATTTCCGAATTGTGCATTTTTGGGTTATCCTGAGCAATCTTGCGTCGCTGGAGTCGCGACCAGACCATAAAGGCGTTCATGGGTCTCTTAATGTGCTCCTCGTTCTGACGTTTCGTTGTGTTTTGGATCATCAGGCTGAAAAATACATCGCTGCAAGATGAAGTAAAAGAGATTTCAATAAGGGCAAAGCAAAGAAGTAACAGTCGAGTGTGCTCGACTCTGAGATACCAGGTAGCCAAAGCTTTGTGTATTTAATTTCAAGAGAAATGCGTATGTTAGACAAATTAGTAGAAAAATTAGCCTCTTTGAAAGGATTCCTACTATAGCTATTAAAAACAAATGTTCTAACATAGAAAACAATTCTATAAAAACAGTGTGAGACAGTACTAACCATCTGAGCGTAATGCTTGTGAAAGCTATATGGAAAAAGAAGGATGCAACTTATTGTTTTATATCCTTTATGTTTATCATCCGATTTTACTTAAGTATTCAAAAGAAGTTTGCAGGAATGTATTGACTACATATATTTATTCACCTTTTACTCAAAAAAAGTATAGCTTTAGTGTACTTTTTTCATGCTTTGTACAATTAAATTTGATTTGAATTCAAATGATACAATGCTTTCACCAAATTTGGTAGATCTGGCTCTTATAGTCCCTAGAACATGTAGCTTCACACGGATAAGCAGATTGACAAACACACAAAGATGGCTAAATCGACTCGCCTGGTGATGCTTATAGACAACACATTGTTCTTAGTTATTAATCTGGACTTCATCTATCCACTCACCTGGCGCTGCTGCCGCTGTTCATGAGGCTGCCCATGTTCTGGTGCAGATTGCTGATGGGCGACGCCTGCGAATTGTGGTGCAGATGGGCGGCTGCTGCGGCGGCCATCACGCTGCTGGACGCCGGAGCGCTGTGGTGGCTGTTGGCTGATCCCCCAGAGCCGGAGCCCGCTCCGCCGCCTGCCACGCCGCCCAGCTGTGAGCTTCCGTTGCTGGTGTGCGGCTGGTGGGACAGCGACAGCGACTGGCTGTGGTGCGATCCGGAGGAGGAGGACACCGCCGGCTGGCTGCCCTGCTGCTGCTGCGGCTGCTGACCCGAGGAGTGGTGCTGGTGCAGCTGCGGGTGGTGGTGCGCCAGGTGGAGCGCCGAGTGGGGGTGCAGGCTCAGGCCGGCGGAGCCGTTCGGCGACCCGTTGCTGCTGTTGCTGCTGCACGGGTGGTGCTGGAGCTGCTGCTGGTGCTGCGGCGACTGGTGGGCGTGGTGGTGCTGGTGGCCCAGCGAGAGCTGCTGGCCCGAGTGCAGGTGGTGCGAGTGGCCTAGGACCTGCTCCGACTGCTGCTGCTGCTGTTGCTGCTGCTGGTGGTGCTGGTGGTGCTGCTGCACCGCCGCCGCCAGTTGTCCAAGGTGGTGTGTTCCGCCGCCGGAACTCAGGTGCGACTGAAGGGGGTGAGCGAGCGATAGGCCGGTGAGCGACAGGTGCGTGGACAGACGTTCCATCATATTGCAGACGGAGACGGAGCCGGGCTAGCTCGGTGGCTCAATCTGTGGCCCTCGAGCCGGTGGGCGGACTGGGTGGTGCTGGAACTTGTGGAGCTGGAACTGGTTTTAAGTGTTTGGTGCGTCGAGCTAGGGGAGAAAATAGGAGTTTTTAGGAGTACTTTAGTTGGGAATCTTATTTGTAATAACTTTTATTGAATATATATTTTGAAATATACGAAACATTAATGTCCTGCAAAAGAAAAATGAGCTGCATGCTTGCAGTATAAAACTAAAATCTTTATTGTGCTCTTAAATATTCAACAATTACACAGAAACATACCATATTTTTGGTGAACAGTCTTTTATTTGTTTCAAAGTTTCTGAAGTTTACCTTTGAACCGGTGATTTTTATGGAACGTCGTGAACTTTAGAACCTTTACTTGATTTAATTAAGAGCTTCTCAAAGACAAGGAACATAATTGTATAGAATATAAGATAATCTTCTTAGTCAGTATCCCTAAACATCATTACCCTAAATTAACCCATTTCCACATTTCCAATATAAAGATCCAGATACATTACTATTTCAATTAAAGTTATCACCCCAAGCACTCTCTATAGAATCTATATGTCTCTAACCTTTTCGCTAACCTAATGGCTTGGAACTCTAACCAGAGTCCAGTACGAGCCATGCAAATCTCCACTGCAGATGACACATTGGCCGGGGATAATGCCAGCCAAATAGCCCAAATACCCAAATGGAGTATGTTCATATTCATATGAGAAGTACTCGGACTCACATCGGGCATATGTCCCCGGCACGCCCGCACTCGATTGCACTCGAGATCCTGCCCAGACGGGGAAGGCCTCATCCGAATCTGAAGCCGAGACCGAAGGGGACCATTAAACAAATTGAAAGCGTTTAGCCGGACGCTGGCTTCTTGACCCTTTTCCCTGCCAGGCTTCGCCTCGCCTCGCCTCGCCTCGCCGTATTTAACACGTTGCGGAAGGAGCTGGGGCATCAAGTGGACCACGTAAATCCCGCTTATAATGCTCGCACATGTGGTATTGAAAGGACCCAGTGCCACATGACCGGCTCAGCTCATCCCAGTGTGTCCGAAACAACCGGCTTGGGTGCAAATAAAATACACAAAAATGTAAAATGGTAAAATGGTAAAATGGGAAAGAAATGGGTTTCAAGTGCTCCGTCGCATAATGAAAAGGATGGACGACGTCGTGGTAGTCGTCTCATTTGTTGTTGTTATTGTGCATCCCGCCCGATTTAAGGGTTGACATTTGGCCCACACAATGGGCCCAGTTCCCGACGGTGGAGTGAGCCGGCTTCGAATTCCATTTCGGTCGAGTTGAGGTGGCAACCGCCAGCGCTGCTCGCAAGTGGTCTCTGGGCCAGGAGTCCACGACTCCACTCGGCATTGTTTTCCTTTGTTTTTTGTCCCCGAAGAATGGGGACAGACGACATACTTTTAAAAGCTCGAATCAATTAGTTAATTGATTAACAATGCCCCATTAGACGGGGGTCGAGCGGCAGCGACTTGTCGTGGAATAATTAGTTTTATAATTATTTCTTTGTGGCTAGCCAGCTAATTAAAGGCGATTTGGAGAGGTGTGAACCCTTTGTTTGGGGTTTTCCTAGCACTCATGACATTTTCCTTACTCCAACTATTCAGCTGTATTGAAGGAGGTATTTCCCTTATTATTAAGAACAAAAACCATTTCTTAAATTATGCTGCCACAGGAATTCCTAGCAAGTGTTTTGATCAGCCAAATAAACCAATTTAACCAAGTGTTTAAAACACGTTTGGTTAATTTAATTGTTAGACATTTTATAATTTGGTAAATGTATAAAAACTCCGAAAACCCAGTTGACATAACTGCTGCCATTATATGCAATACATCTGTTTTATAAATAATGCAACTTCTTGAACCAATTGAGATTATTTTCTGTTCTTTTTAAGTGTAGAAGAAAAGAGTGAGCAATTTTAATACATATAATTAAATTCATTGTATTTTTAGACTCAATATTGACACAGGGAAATGGAGAGATATTTTCAGTACACATAAATAAATAAATCGTTAAAAATAAAGACCCTGGGTTTTAAATATATATTTTTTTGTGTTACAAAATGTAATATTGAAAAGTATAAATATACAAATATTTAAAAACGAACCATTTGTGTAATAGCACCACAAACGATTTATACAAATCATACACATTATTTAAAATTTTTTATAGCATTTAAGCATTTATTGTTTAAGTGATAAAACCGTTTCGGCTTCGGCTGATTTGGAAGGAATTGTGGAAATATTTCTAGCCACTTTTAAAACTAACTTGGTCCGGACTTATTTATTTTTAGCTCTCAGATCCCACTCATATTTTGCTCCCAAGTTCCGCGCTTTTTCCATTTTCTCAGAGCCTACCATTTAGGCCCTCTTTGCTGGCATCCTTGGACCAAGCACCGCATCGTGGTCAATAACTTGCGGTGCACTATGCAGGGCGACATCTGCACTGCTTCCGGGCATTACCCACTTGGTGTTAAAGTAAAAATTGCCCAGGCATGCGTATTAAGCATGAAATTTATTTTAACAGAAAGAGAGGAGCTAAAACCGGGAAGGGACACGCATATTTGTAATCCTTATGGAGTGCAAACAAATTTCTGTATTGTCAAGTTGCCTTACCTACTCTTGCTCCTCTTTTTCAATTCGGTTTGAGGCTGATGCACAGGGAGAAAATGTCACCTGGCAGTGCAGGTTAAGTATGTACGATTCGATGTGGATGTTGAATATATGAATTCACAATTTGATTTCGATTTAGGCTTGGATTACAAAGATCAATAGTTTTTGTAGTGCAGCCATAAGTCTAAACCCAAACTTTAAATTATTACTTATACTAAAAATATTAAACATTGATAGTAAGTTCTATTTAAACAAAAAGTAGAAAAAAGGATGAAATAATTTTTAGAAACTAACAGTTGACTAATACATCTGTAACTTTATACTAATTATAATTACGATACGATTAGACATAACATATTTTAAAACTTTGAAGTATTAATCCTTGTTTGAACTCTTTGTTTTATTAATTTTATTATTTAAAAACAATACGTTTTTCAAATGCTTTTAGTGGCGACCTAGACTCTTTAGTGATATTTTTTTCACCGTGTAGTGTCTGATGGCAGTTGCAGTTTCATTTGCACCACAGGGCCCCCATCCGATTCGGCGGTTGCACCACCAGCTGTGCACAAATTGCACTCCAGATATTTTTATTTGCTGTGAATATGGCAGCTCCTCCGTTCAGTCCCTCCAACATATAGACAAAATGTTTCCCAGATATTTATTCGTAACGGAAATGTACCCGTTAAGCCTTGGGCGCGTGGGTCTTCTCGGGGTGTTAATCTAGTAGTAGCTTTAATAGATAACCCACCAGACACTTTATGTCCGACTCTTTCTCATGGAAATCTCCGCCCGTGGCCGTTCGATCCGTCCCTCTGCGTCGTATCGCAGTAGGAGCGAAATTAACCCGCCGGCCACTTGAGTTTCGGGGGCCATACCATGCGTTCCCCTGCCCACTCGCAGCCCCCTCCCAGTTGGCCTTGTTGTTGCTGCTCCTCGTTCATTTGTTCATCCGTTTGTTGGTGTGTCAAACAAGAATTATGATCGGCTTAGCCACATGCTGAGCCCGAGATCTCTCCCCCGGCCAGATTCCTCGCCGGAGGAGAGGAGTCTCGCAGTCTGCAGTCTGCGGTCCCCATCTTCGGGCTCTCAATACAGGTAGAGCTTTAAGTGTCTCCACTTTGTGTTGAAATGTATCGCGTCTCTGGGCACCCATCCGATCCAGTCCCCCCGGTCCATTCCGAGCCCCAGCCGACGCTCCATTCAAAAGTGTCGTCTCGGCCGCCTGCTGGGATCGGATCTTCTCAGGGCCCTAAGCCGCTGGGCCCCCTAATGTTTGTAATTAAGAACTTTCACACTCGCAACAATCGCCTCGTAAACGTACGAGTATATCCAAGCATCTTCCCCGGTTTAGTGTCAAGTTCGAGCCAAGGGCAATGCAGAGGGAATGTTACAAAGTCAGCCACATATAGAGCGAAGTCTTCAGAAAACAAATTTTAAGATTACATATATAGAACATCGAAAAGGTCATGGAGTTTAACATCTAATCGTTAATGTTGTCTGAAAGTGGTAATCAAAATAATGAAAAAAAGTAAGTAATTGTCAAAACTTAATTTTATATATTACCACAGGAAATGGTAATTACTTCGGAAAAGTATAAAATATCATAACAAAACGCTATTGATATTATCGTTCCATTATAATGTGGATTGTTTCCTCACAGAAATACTACCATTTTCACTAGGCAACACATATGTATATGTGTCTATATCAAAAACCTTCTAATAACAAGCCCATACATAAAGTACCAGAGCTTCGAACAAAGTATCTAGAGAGCAAAAAACAAATCGTAGGGCGCTACTCATCTTTTTATTGTGGAGTTTTTGTTAATCGACAAAACTAAATTTTATATATATTACCACAGGAAATGGTAATTACTTCTGAAAAGTATAAAATATCATAGCAAAACGCTATCGATTTTATCGTACCAATATAATGATCAACAATTTAAACTGTGGATTGTTTACACTACTGAAATACTCCCATTTTCATCAGGCAATAAATATCTGTTTATATCAAAGGCCTTCTAATAACAAGATGCATAATTCCCATACATATATTTCAATTTCTATAAATTAGAGCGCCAGAGCTTTGGACAAAGTATTTAGAGAGCGTAGAGCAAAAAAAATATCGAAGGGCGCTACTCATCTTGTTATTGTGAAGATTTTGTTAATAGATTATGCCTAAATAAATAGCTATTATTTAGCTACAGAATTAAATTTTTTTTTTAATTTTTACATTCTTTGTGAACTATATTGAGTTGCTAGTTAGATCTGTGGGTACCCCTGTAGTAAGGTATTTAAAAACTCGATTATTGGAAAGAAAAGTTAAGGCTCTAATCAGAAAAATGTGTCCTATGAAAGCTATAAATATTATTTTACTGATTCAACATGTTTTTCCTAAGATGTTAATAATGTCTCCTCACGTTTATATATATTTGTGGTTTCTTTTATATTAAAATAAGTGTAAAATCCCATTAGCATATGTTAAGTGTAGGCATATCGAAAGTCCGATACAACCGAATATTAATTAGAATTCTTGGCCAACCCCACTCTTGTTTGAGCTGAATTGTCGTTTTGTGCAAATTTAATAAATAAATACGATGTCCGAGACAATGGCGTAAAAGTATTCGATTGACATCTGGCTCTGTTTCCATTTGGTAGCAAAATAATTTCACAAAACTCTGTTTGCACAATTGTGTTTGGCCTTCATCAGATACTGCCTCAGTTTTTGTTTGCTCTGGTCCAAAGTCGAATTATATACATATACGAGGGGGCACGTCACAAACAATTCAAATGTTGTCACAAATGCTGGGTAAATATTAATAAACATACTTTGTTTTCCCTTATTTTCGCTACTCCTATTTGCTCTAATTGCGTCATTTCCAATTCTCTGGGGTTTTTGACTCTCTTCAGTGCAGCTTTTCACATTCCCCGAGTCGGTTTCAGTTATAGTTCGAAATTAAGTTAACCAAACAACTCTGAATGCCTCGATTCCCACTCGGGAAGGGAAAAAGAGCTGGCTTTAATTCAAGTGGAAGATCGAAAGCAAAAGTAAACAGCCGTCGAGTGGCGGCATAAAGATTCCGACAATGATGGGGCAGAAAATAAAGAGAGGAAAATCCTGAAATTATCCAAACAATAAAATCTGTTGATTCTTCTTGTATCTTAGGCACTCAGACTCGTTTTGTGCTGCTCTCTCCATGTTTACCTAATTGATGGTCGAGAAAAGTTGTTTAAATTGCGCCCCGAACGGAGGTGAATTAAGTCCAGCCTTAGAAGGCGGCAGGTTTCCATAATTGATTTATAACATGCGAATTAATTTTGATTACTATTGATTTATGAAAATAAATAAATCAGCTTTCGACATGAGTGTAGGTCCATTCAGGGATGCCACAAAATAATCTTTAAATAAATATACATTTGCTTCCCTATAACGAACTAAAAAATGTTCTTTAATATCGAGGAATATATTATTTCAATCATAATAGTAACTACTTAACTTTATTTATTTTTCTGTTATAGCTTTGGGCAGTTTAAAACCGTAAATATATTTTCTAATATTTCCAGTACACCTCTTGGTAATAGATTTCCGTAACTGACCTTGAAAAGTTCTGCATTTCCTTAGACTTTCCCGTTCCCCGGCGTTTGAAATCAAGAATTCGATGGAATATACTACCGAACCATCTGGTTAATACATGTTTATGGTTTGTTGCTGGCGTTTATGAATTCCACTGCCCGATCCGCCATAAAATGTTGATTTTGTTGACTTTTACGATGCTGAGCCGTTGCCGTTTTGTAACCGATCACTTTACATATTGGATATCACTAGATTATGGTGATTTGTGTTGTTTGCCCCATCCATTGATAAGACACCAACACGGCCTGCTCTATTCTTCGGTTCTGCAGACAATGGGGCCTGTTTGACGTGAAGTTTAACGAGAGAACTAAGTAGCTTAGGATTTCCCGGCCTGACGGGGGGACCTATTCACTGGACTTAAGCACTGTTTTGACTCGCGTGCGTGTGGGTTTCTGTAAGCACTTGATATCAGTTGATATCCTTGAGCACACTGTTGTTTTATTCACTGTATTGGCATTGTTATTAGAAGATACTGTTAACTTGTGATGGTCAGTTTCACTTTTAGTGCACGGGGTCCGCGAAAAGTTTTCGCTTTGATTGCGTCTCCTTGCGGTGCGGCTGCTACTGTTATTTCTGCCTCTCGCCACGAGGGGGCTTAACCTTAACCGTCGCTAGCTGGCTGGCTGATCGGCTCTTGTTGGCCAAGCTGGCTGTGGCTGTGGCTGGTGCTGGTGGCTGCATCTAAGCGCGCTTTGGCGGCTATTCAACGGATCCGTTCCGACGCGTAACTAAAAACTTGGCGCGCGCTCTCTTCAGAGGCCCACGAGCCAAAACGGGTCTTTCGGGCGACGGGGCGTGGCAGGTGGGGCCGTGAGACAGCTGCTATGTAACGATTTCGCTCCACACACACTCGCACCCCAATCCTCTCCGCAAAAGCTTGCATTCTCTCTCGCTCTGGCCAAAACTTTTCTGTCAGAGCTTTCTTTCTTATTGGTTTGTTAAATATTTTTCATAAAGAAACTACATCCACAACAAGCCGAAAGAGAGCGCCCACGTTTCCTTGTATTTGTGAGAGAGAGAGAGGCCCGACTACCAGGTGACATTTCGATAAAGAAAAAGCAAAAAAAGCCGAGGAACTGACGCACCACGAGAAAAAAGAACCCAACCACTAGAGCGACAGAGAAGGAGCGAGCGAGAGACCGAGAGGGAGGACAACAAACACGAGCAGGTGTTGCGTGGGCGTGCGAGCGAGACGACCAGCCTGGCTGCTGGCGGCTACTGCCATTTCGCTCTGGCCCGCTGGGTCCCATGATGGGCGTTTCCAATTGGAATGCTTCTGGTTGGGGCAGGCTTCGTGTTACATTAAATGCCAAGTGGAAAATCGTGGTGTGGTGGTGGGGGCCGGGGACCGGGCCCATTGGAGTGAGCTTTTCGGGAGCTTGCCGTTTATTTACCGCATTTAGAGGCCGGCGGAGAGAGCTCTAAAAAGGAGGGAAAAGCAAACTATCGAAGCCAAAATCAACTAATCTTAATGGGCATTTATTCTGAATCGAACTCTGCAGATCTGAGCCTGACACCTCGACCGCCACTGCGATCCGCCTCCGGCTAATTTCTGATCACAAAATGGCGGATTTGTTGGTCACGGTGCGAGTGGAGCAAAGTGGTGTTTTTTGGGGTCATATTTTGGTTTTATGATATATTTATTTTACGATTTATAATGAAATCATCATAGAAAATAAAAATTAATAGTATGTTGTCAGAATTACTTTACGATTTTAATTATAATTATTTTGATGATATATGTATAATGAAATGCTAATATAAAAAATACATAATCATAAATTCTTATATTTATTTATTATGAAATTTAAATCATAATTAAGAAGAATTAAAAACAATCAAATGATAAAGAAAGTTATAAATACTGCTTATATCGGAGATATTTAAGCTTTTAGAAGCACGTATCTAAGGTCTAGAGAAATTTAATGACTTATATTATAATTAAAGTTAATTAAACTTAATGAAATTGTAATACAAATTAAGAAACAAATCTAAAACCTGACCTGACCTATTTAAGCTTTAGATGCACTTTAACAAGATTTACAGTAGTTAAATTATTTAAATTATACTTAGCATAAATTGAATATGTTGAAATGATTGCATAAATAATGTTTAAGTTTATTAGAGAGATCAAAGCTAAAGTTAAGGCCTAAGAAACATCCATGTTTTGAGAAGTGTACTCATATTTAATAAACAACAAATCCATTAGGTCAAATTCAATTAAGTAGTTCACTAAGAATATTATATCTGCAAATCTACAAGAATTGAGCACATTATTAAGCACCTAATAAAGATCTTTCCGTTATTGTCTATTTAATATTACAAATTCCTTTTAAAATAGTAATGTCAAACCGTCGAGCTTCGTATTAGCCTTATATCACTACCAGCAGTCCCTCAAAGTGCCTTCCATTGCATTTCTCATGTCTACATTATGGTTTTGTTAATTCGCTTTGGTGCTGGTGTTGGCGTCGTTGCCAGGACAACAGCCCAGGACCACGCTCTCCGGACTCGAAGCCCCCGCACGGACGCCACCCAACCAACTCCACTCCGCACTCGGCCGGGCTTTGTTTCAGACCATTTTGAATGACGGCTGTGGGTGGCTCTGGGCGGACGGGGCATTACGCAGGTGTTGCCATTGTTTCGGGGCGGTTTTTAGCGCATTTTGATTTCCATTCACTCCGGCGAGTCGAGCTATGTCGCCTAGCACTTGGGCTTCATTTTAATTAACAACGAACTAATGACAAGTGCAAACAGAGCCGTGCATAGCTCGAGCAGCTACCTTCTAACACTCTAATTTAATTTGACTCTAATGACCTAAGCTCTTGCCAAAGAACATGCGAGAGGGGGGGACAGGCCTGAGATGGAGCTGGCCCAGGGAAGGGCAGGAAGAAATGGGGTACTTGCTGCCTTTTCGCCAATTGTCAGTCGACAATTGCAAGTTGAAAACAATGGCGCACATTTTTGCAGCTTCTGCTTCTGCCGGCCCTGCCCCCCAGCCCCAACTTGACGAACTGAGCGAGTGACGAGGGGACAGGGCGACAGACGGACGATGGATGGATGGACTGCAACTGTTCCATTTACTTGGACCCGCTCTCTGCTGCCCTGCTGTTCCCTCCGCTCCCGCACCTTATGTACTTGGCTGTGCCCATTGTCTTCCGCCCTGTCTCCATCTCTATCTCCGTGCCTGTCTCTCTCTCTCTCTCTTTCTGTGCTAGTCAGCCATTGTAATTATACACTGCACCCGCCTGAATGCCTAAAATGGCCGTAATCGCTATGGGAAGGGGTTTGTTATTCGGGGGGATATTTGAGCAGAAGGGGATAATTAGAAAGGAGGGGGAAATATGTGTTCGAAGCATATTATTTAGTGAAGTAATCTTCCTTATATTAAGAATGAACAAACAATATTATTTTAAGATTTTTATAATAAAGAGAATATTATATAGGGAATATATAGTTTTAATTTAAACTTATATAGATCAGTGGTGCCCTAAGCTCAGACTAGCAAGCCAATTTCTCTGTCGGCACTCTGCTTACATAGTATGTTAACAAAATCATTTATTATAATGCTAATAATTTAAGATATAGTCAGTCTTGATGGCTTCTTTAAACAATAGTTTTTTATTTTACACATCTTGGTTATTCATATTTATAATAATTTTTAATATTAGCAAGAAAACTCGAATCAATTCGTATTTAATTAACTCAATTTGCAGCAAAAATATATCAGAAAGAATGTATAGTATGTGAATGTTAAAATATTTGAGATTTTAAAGGAGCTTTGCACATTGAACTTTATAGCAAGCTTTGTGCGCTTTATTAGTTTAAATAATAATAATAAATAATATAATGTATATTAATTAGTTTAAATGTACGATTTTTTAAAGTTGAATACATATCTGTACTCATAGCTTTTTTTAAGCAGTATTTTGAACAAAAGTTACATCCTTTTACTAGTTATTACTTATTTTTAGCCACGTTGTTATATATTCAACTCATAAAAACGACATTATAACAGGATATAATTTATTATTATTAGCAAAGACAATGTTATTTTATAGCATGGACTACAAGTTATTGTAAACCGTTCAATTAACATTTATCCTTTTCAAACAATCTTATATACTTAGTACACATCTTATCTTAAATACTTATTGTACTACAATAATACTTCCATTCTCTATCCAAAAAGATATGCAGTTATAGACAGCAAAATCTAAGAAAAATGATTAGTAATAAGTTAAAAGTTGGTATGTGTTAAAATTAAGTATGTATATGAAATTGTATGTGACTAGTGCTATAATTATAAGTGTAAACTTGCTGCTCTAAGATAATAAATAAATTAAATAAACAGAAAATATATACATATATATATTTATTTACACATTCAATCCTAGAGTATTTAGATTTCTAAGCCAAACACCTTGGTGGGTCACAAGAGATCCCCATTTCTCTCTTACCATTCCTTACTCAGTTTCCCCTGGCCTTCTCCAGTCCACCCACTTTTTTCGCAGTGCATTTTCGCCTTTGTGTGATTCTGTTTTCTGTTTGTCTATCTGGGCTTTGTCTGTTTGTCATATTTATCATGGCAGTTGCTTTGCATTTGCCATGGCATTCTCTGCACTTGCAAATAAATGTTAATGAGTAGTTAGACAAAAAGCGCTGACAATGCACCGACTGCAAGTTAGATAGAGAATAATGTGCTGAGCGGGCCGATGGGGGACTTGCCATCTTGTCGAGCCCGTCTTGGGGCAGGAGGAGACTCGGCAATCGCTGCGAAAAATATTTCAATGGAGCTCTAATGCCCAAATCGCTATTGTTGCCCCGGATAGGTTGCCGAGGTGGATGAGAGGCCTCCACACACTCCCCCCACTTCAGCTGCCACTCCAGCTCCAGCGCCAACTCCTAGTCCGACTCCTGACGAGCTCCTGTCGCTTTGAATGGAAATTTTTCTAAAGACCCGGACAACAATGGGGGCAGAGAAGCCGCCACCGTCGCCGCCGCCGTTGCCATGTAAATTTTTGCACTTTTTGTCGCTCATTAATGTTAATCAAAAAGCAGAGGGCTCGAGGAAAATCATTCAAATTTTCGGTTGTGTTTGGCAACCGCTTGGGACTTCTGAAGGAGGGTATTCTGCTCGGCTCTCCCCGTGCCCGTTCCCGTGCGGCTTCCCACTCCCCTCGGATAAACATCAGATACAATTTCATAGGCCACAAGGCAAACAGATTTGGCTCGGAACGATCGAAGCATCGAAATCGGCATCGATCCATCGACGGCCGAACAATTGTCGCAAACAAATGAGATGGCAATCGTCGGGCCTGAGTGCGCCTAATCCTTGCGAATCCTTCCAGAGACACGGCCTAGACAAAGCCCAGATTTGCAGCAAATTGATAAGCGGAAAGAAGGAAAAAATAAACCGTACGGAAACTGACAAAACCAAATGCAGTTATGACACTCCGATTGATAGGCCAGATAGTAGATAACCAGAAACCGAAACTCGTACGGCTTCGGGGTTGCGTCCTTGGGATGGGACATGTGTGCCCAGGTGGAGAATTTCATCGGAAGACCACAGAAGGAATCAGTGCCCTTCGATGCTTCCAGAAATAATCTGTTGCAACTGGGGAAAAGAATGCTCAGCTGGAACTAGTGTGTATGCCAGTCAGACTGTACATACGTTTAATATTCACAGGAAAGTCTTCTTCTAAAAGTAAAGTATTAAATGAATTAACAGAAGTAGTAACTGCGAAAATGTTCTCAAGTGTCTTTTGGCACTTATTTTTTATACATTTCTTCTGAAAACAAGGTATTAATAACAAATACCCATTAAGGTTACTTTAAAAATTAAGATTATTTCTTAAATTAAAACTTAAATATGCTACGAGTAATGTATTGAACGAAGTAAATGAAGAGCAACAAAATGAAATACTTTTGAAAAAGGTTTTTTAGGTCGAAAAAAATCAATGAGAACATTAAAGATTACCAAGTTAGTTTACACATTAATATGATAAAGAAACTTGTCATTGGAAACTAAATTTGATTTCCCAAATTTATACCCAGAACTACCCAAATTTCAACATAAAAGTCTCTTACGTTCTCCCACCATCCCCATCGGATCCTTCCATAATCGACCCAGACAGCCTGTCGCGCTGACCAATTGATTAGTGGAGCTACCTTCAAACCTTTATTCAATCAAAATGCTAAATCATGGCGTTCGCGTGGTTACAAACAAAAAAATACAGAATTCAGTTGGTCAATGTCCCAGACATGTACAAAAAACAAGAAAAATGGTAGTGGAATGGTCTTTACTAATGGACAACCAGTCGGTTGTCTGGGGCAGTAGCCTTGGGCAGGACAGACTGCCTGTCGATCGATCGCATTCAACGCAGACGATTACGCGGCAGTAAAAGGACACGATTACTTACCCAGGCCTGGGAAAGATTCAAAGATACTTGGTAAACCGATTTCAGATATTTTTAAAAATGAATGGAATTTAAGAAATTTGAGATGATGATGAGATGAATGACATGATTATATAATATTATATAATAAGTCTTAGACGAGAATTAGCTAGATGATTACATTTATTAATATGTTAGGTTTTTATTTCCGATAATAGATTATATATTTTATAATATGTTGCAAGACATGGTATTTGTCAATATAAAACGTATCTATATGTCTATTAATGTCTATTAATTAAGTCAGGTATATAGCGGACAGTATATAATATTTCTATAGGAATATTATTTGTAGCCGTAAACTTATGGGTTGAAACATAGACAATGACTGTATGTTGTACAACATAATCCCCTCTAAGAAGCCTTTTGTAAATACATTGACTTAAAATGTTTCTTACGGCAGCTGTGCTATTTCGATAAGGAAAATTCGTGTCCTGTTCTTCATTTGGTGGCTTGCCACTTGACCTTGCCCCAGCTGATGGTCCTAATGCCAGGCGTCGGCCGCACTTTGTCAGCGTTTTATTGGTGGCTCTTCTCGGGCCGTCTTCCAGCTCCTGGGACTCTTTGAGTATCTACATGGTAGATGTGCATCTGTAGCTGTCCCCTGTTTCCCCTTTCGGCGCGAAGCGCATTATCCTGTCGGCCATTCGCAACGCTCGCTGCCGTTGGCCCCCGCCCGCTGGGCCATTGTCTCCCCGGCCTGAGAGCGGACAGCGGGCAGCGGGGTCAGAGACAATGACGAGGACAAAAAACACCTACGTGCCCGAATGAATCGAATGGCCAGAATGAGTCGAATGGCCTGAATGGCCTGAATGGCAGGACGCGGGCTGTTTTGCCGGTTGCCAAGACAATGGACATGCAGCAAATTGAAAATTCATTCATGTGAAACGAGGCAGGCAGGCATTCGGGCGGCCAGCAAGGTGGAGGGAAGGCTGACCGACGACCACGTCCCGACCCGGGTATTCGGGCATTAAAACACCTTAAAGCGGATTATAGGAATTTTGACACTTTTTCGGCGTATCCTTGGCCGAGAGTCGAGAGTAGAGTGCGAGTGCGAGTGCGAAGACGTTGCGCCATTCAGGGATTCGTTCGGGATCCGAGAGGAACAGAGTCCGGCTGAAAAGAACTGAGCCGAGCTGGGATGGGTCTGTGGGTTCCCTTGGGTCTGGTGGTACCGCCGCCAGGTTGTCTGGATGATGCTCAATGAATTGTCGCCGACGACTTGGACTCTCTCCTCATGAATGGAGGAAGAATGCCGGGCACAAAAGTCAATTACATGCATTCTCCGGGCAGCCCGGTCAGGTATTATATATTTTGTTAGATTTTTGTTATTTTGTGTCTTGTTGCGCTTTTCATCGGATTCTTTGAATTGCTATTCAGTTTTTTTCCTTTGAGTTTTCCTTACAATCTGCACGTTGAAGGGTTTCTTGGTTCGGCCATAATATGATTTGTCTGTCACTTGGTCTTCATCCTCTAGCCGAGGGCGTTAACTGGTTGCCTGAGTTAAATGTTGTTCTTTTTTTCGGTGTGATATTTCGCCTCAACCTGCTGAAGAAGGTTCTATCTGGAATTGGTTAAGAGAAATTGGGATTAAGCGAATTAGGCATTAAGTGTCAATTGTATCCTTGACTGGCTTTGGAAAACGTGTGAATGGTAGAGAATGGTAGAAAAGAATTATGAATAACACATATAGTCATACAAACAACTAATCTATTTTATTCATTGTGAATTTTGTTTTCTTTTACGAATTGGAAATGTCACAGGATTCTGAGAGAGTTTATTTCTTTTATACAAAAAAAAAAGATTTACTAATAATTTTACTTATCATCTTAGCACTCTAAAGAAGTCTAATTTGATATATATTTGACAAAAACTTATTTTTTAAAGGATGTTTAAGAATATAATTTCAAGAGACTGTTTTCACCCAATAAATTATAAGCATTCTTGGTCAGCAAAAACAGCCAAACCGATCTGCATATTTCCATCTGTCAATTGACTGTTCCTTTCTACTAGTTTTTCAGTGAGTATATAAAATAGCCCAATATAAATTATTCTGTAAGTAATATAATCTTTTTGTACATTAACTGATATTTCCTGCAAAAGCAATAGAAAGTGTAACGGTCATGTGTTACATTTTCCTTGAGCTTTACAAAGCGTATGGTAAACAGGACAGAGCTCCCTTCGAGAACCCCTTTCCGGTTCCGCAAAATGACGCTTAGTTAACATTTCAATCCTCAGTGTTGGACAACTCACAATGACTAGTCAGCAATTAGCGGGCCCCATTGTGATCCGAACCCACCGGGCAGCTGCCATGCAAAGGCCACTCCAGAGGCCGCGATCAAGATCGAGATCAGGATTGGGATCGTGATCGGGGGAAGGAGAGCTAGGATCCGGAGGAGGAAGGGACTGGGGAAGGGCCAGATCAAGTCAAGTAAATTAGCGCGCCCTCGGCCCTGGTCACGGATCCTTTTGATGATCACGATGATGATGAATTCGCTCTCGAAGAGTTACGCATCGTTTTGTGTCAAGAGTGTGTCGACTTGATTGCTTCTGACAGCGCGCGAACCTTGGAAGGACTCCAGAGGCGAAGGACAAGACACACTCAGAGGAGGCTGACTCACCCCCCGGAGCAGCGGAATCAGCAGCTGCGGATCGCGATCGCCTCGATCCCGATTCCGATCCCGATCTGGATGATCATCTCGCCGCCGTCGCCGCAGAATGATGAACTGCCCAGGGCGACATAAGTGTAGCAATAGCGACTCTTTGTTTATTTGTTTGCGGAGGGTCATCGCAGTCGTCATCGTCACTGCATCCATATGCAAATCAAGGCGGCTAGGCTCCTCGAATGCTGATGAGCCCAGATTGTTTCCGTGACCGTGAGGAGCGCAAAGAGACCTGAACCCGAAAGAGGGCTCTGATTGAATACGAATTAAAGTTGCAACGGCTTTTTAAGTTCTGTTTCAGGTTTCCGATTCCTGTTTTTGTGTTCCCTCTCCAGCCCAGATCCGGCGAACAAGTGTGGGATGGCCAACGGGGCTTGTAACAATTTCGGACAAGATTTAGCAATTATAAGGCCACAAAGGCCAAAAACTTTCAAACGGGGCATGGCGAAATTTAATGGCCAAACTTTGTCATTATGAACACGCGGCCGAAAAAGAAATTACAAAAAGAACAGAAGCCAAAGCCGTAATCAACATTTAACCCTTTACCAACCCCACACTGACTACAATCGAATATACATCCCAATATTAATTCTTTACAGTTCAAGCGGCCTCAGGAGGCGTGTCATGGAAGCCCATTAAAAATTTGCCAATTTCCAGATTTCACAAATTTTTATTTTACGGGCAACGCCCAGCGATTGACAAATGTCAGGTATCGGGAAAAATCCTTTAACGGCTTCATTAAACGGGCGACTCACTCCCCTCCTGTCCCATCCCCACCCTGTTTTCCGCCGTAACCCCTTCTCCGATGCGATTTGCATTTGGATATAACAAACATCGATTAATGGCCGTTACAAATGTTTTCCATTTGTCTGCGTGCGTCGCATTTTACTCGCTTCCCTGCCCCCTTCCCACTGTACAATACTCATTTTTGCAAATTTTTCATTGCTGGAAAATTTGCGTATCGATTTTGCCATCCCTCGGCATAATTTATGCGAATTTATGATACGCATCTCCGAAAAAAAGAATCAAAATAGCTGGCCTTTTATGAAATAGAATTGAAATTGAATATGAAATGACTGCGGCTTGTGCCACATGACAAAAATAACATGCCCTGTTTTTTATTTGCGACATATGCCTAATGGTATTTTGTTGCTAAATCAAATTTGGAAGGAAATCGATGACATTGTGATAAAAATTAAGTAAAATGGAGCTGTGCAAGTTAATAAAATGCAAGGGATTCGATTTTAAATAAATACAAATACTGACTTTTAATTAATATGGTTGTATAGGATTCAAAACAATTTTAATTGAATTAATATTTGTACCAAATGAGTTCTCATGTACTTGCCAAGCAATCATAACAAATCTTACTACAGAGCTTAGACAGACACGAGTTTAGCTACTGAAATGTGTACTAATTATTTCGGCAAATAGCTGCGAATTCATAAATATGTGTCAAACTATCGCTTAGAGTGAAATTTTTAAAGCAAACTGGGCTGTACTCGTAACTTGCAAATAGGAAAAGTGAATTAAGAACCCTTCGTGTTTCAAAATCTTCCTTCAATTAGTTTCGTAAACAAACAGGTTTCCCAGGAACTGCCTTACCCATTACACCATATCGGCTTTGATCTCAGCCTGAGCTGAGGCTGACCAGTTTCCATCGCTCATCCCAGCTTCACGCATCCCGACTTCATTAAGGTTATCCTTGGCGTTGCTCTTGATTTTCGTTGTCAACTGCTGAACCCATGAATTTAATTTAATTTAAACTTTGGCCCCGTGCCTGTCAATCGGGGGCACCGCTTCTGACCCTTGTCTTTTGTCTTATACCTGACCCCGGTCTTCGAGATCCTGCCCTTGTAAGTCTGGAGCAACCCTTTTGTCACCTAACCATTTGATGAACTCCTCTGGCACTTCCGGCCAGCCTCCGCGCGCCCTGGAAGGTCCTGCATCCGGCAACCCTCGCCTCGTCTGGATCAGGAATCTCCGGAGTCCGGACTTGATCCCGAACCGCTCTGCTGCCTTGTTAGTTTTGATTAGTTGAACCACTTCAAGTCGCGGCGGTGTCCCGTGTGGGAATCCTCGTGGACTCCTACCTGGCCGTAACTCGAGTGTTGATCGTTCTGCGATAAGGCGATCGCTGCAATCTTGTGCAATTTTCGCTACCCATTGTCTGCCGTCGGGGCCCGAAGTTTGTTTGGCTGCTTTTCATAATTTTCACATGACCAAAACAGCTTAAGATCAAGTTAGCCGTCTAAGCCGACAGCTGGCAGTCCCCTCTTGGCAATAAAAAGCGTACGAGTACGAGTTCGAAGAAAAAATTAAGCGAGAACGCTAATCCCATCTTATGGCAAGCTCCCAGTGTCATGTCCTCTGCATTTCCATTCTATTTCCATTTCAATTTCATTTTCATTTGTCGGGAGCTGGGTGTTGCCCTTGGGTGGATTGTTTGCTGAAAAGTTTTCCCAAAACATTGGCCAGCTAATCTGCAGAACTCGTTCGACATGCAAATGAAGACAATCCGCGATCCAGTTCCGCTGCTGATGATCAATAATAATCATAATGACAGTCTTAAGTGGGTTAGTCTCTCAAACGGAGAGATACACGTTATTTGCATTTGAAACTCGAGGCAGTGGCAGTGGCAGTGGCAGTGGCAGAGGCAGCCTTTGATGGATAGCTCGGGTCCTTACATCATCTCCGGCCAGAGCCATCAATCAGCTTAGCTCCGGAATAGGATAGCCTCGGCTTCATTACGATTATGTGCATATTTAAATGGCAATTTTTATGCCAAGATTGTCAGGCTGTAATCCCTCCCAAACCTCAAACTTTCCTTTGTCCTCGTGGTTTTCTTGGGCCCATTGTGGTTCCTTTCTCTGCCTGGATCTGTCATTAATTCCTTTATAATTTGCGCCTGACTGACCAACTGAAAGAGCTCCACCTACACTCCAACTCCGGTTCTCCCTGACAACAAACGAAAATATGAAAGAAAAATCTGCCACAAAGGGACGGGCCACAGAAAAAGGAAACTCAAGTGCACATGAGTATTTGTCCAGTTTCTTTTTATTATTTTTTGTGTGATGGCAAATTTTTTTTCTTTCCTGAGCCATCAAAGCCGAAGCCAAGATGTTGCGGGTGTCCAGTCTGGCGGGGATTCCTTGGAGGGTTCTCCAGCGGCCACTCCACCCACTCACCCAAAATCGGATTAGCCTAAAGCGATTTTGGCACTTGTCCGCAATTCAATTAGGCTGCGGGGAGGGAGGAGATTTTGTGGGTGGCTGGGCCCGGAAAGTACCTTCTCGTCCTTGGCCTGGGACCCTTTTCCTCGGTGCTGCCATTTGCCGCCACTAATTGGCCACACCTTGGAAAAGGAGACAGTTTTCCGTCCCTTCTCCGTTCTCAGCCTCATAAATTACAAGTTTGCCAATGTTCAAAAAAGTCAGGAAAAAAGGAGGCGAGGTGCGCAAGGAGTCAAAGGAAAATTTAGCGCATCCCATTGCGGTGCCTTCATAAATTTCCTTTCTTTTACCCTAATTTAATCATAATGACGCAGCTACCCCAAGTCAAGGCCCATAAAATTTCAACTTACAAGCTGAGAAAATGTGTTTTCCCTCGGTGGTGGCTGCTGCCCAGCCCAGTTTTAGTTTCGAACAAGACAATAACCAGACTGGCTGACTGACCCGAAGGGCCCGTTGACATCTTTGCTAAAAAAAAAGGGATAAAAAACTGTTAACGAAAGTTGTAGCAATTTTACGGAGGCCTCGAATCGTTGGTTCCTGCATCGCAGGGAAGGCATACCGAATTTTATGTGCTTACAGAGGTTTCTTATGGGTTAAAGTAGGTTAAACGGAGTGTTTCTACAAACTAGAGATATGCTGATTTCAGCTGGTATTGTTGTAGAGTACATCTGTATTTTAAATATACTTATAAGTTAGGCCATGTCGCCCCAGGATAATATATGGGCTATTCTCTGGAAAGAACAACCGCGTCCAAAAACGAAAAAGTTCTCTAAAATGATTTTTTTAAGCTTAGGTACATTAAGAAATGTGTCAATTGATCAAATTTGAAATCCTATATCGTATTCTAAAACAAATTTCGAAAAATTCAAATGCAAACTCTTGCAATCCCGATTTTTCTTTATTTTTATGAAAAACATCATAAAAAAGGGCATGTTTTGTTTTAATAAATAATTCCAAAGAAGAGTGATAATGCTTGAAATTTTGCTTTCTAATATCACTGGGAGATTGCACAGAGTCAAAAGAAACCGCATTTGTGTTTTCGGATTTACCTAAATAGTAAAAAACACCACGCAACGTACGGTGTAAAAATGTGTCGCGTGCGACAGTGACTAAAATGTAATAAAAAAAAAAGTACTTAATATTTTTAAGTCAAACAAAATACATTATAAATTTTAAACTGTGCAAAATACATTAAAATTAATTGCATTACAATTTTTCATCACTTTTCGCTGAAATCTGTGCTTAAACCGATTTTCAAAAAAGTGACTTCTGTCTGTGTCGCGTGCGAATGCCTTGCAGTTTTGTAAATTTCTTGAAAACGAACAATGGCCCAAAATCGACATTTACACCAATTATAGTGCTAACCAAGAGCTACACATTTCAAATTTTGTGAAATTAAAATAAAGCCTTGGCCCATGTTTTTTTTTAGTTTGAATGCGTACAAATATCGCATGCGACATCAGAGAATTGCCCACATATAAAATAAATCAATTATAAATGAAAATTCCTAGGGGGTTTTCTTAATGTTTTATTTCTTGTTCCTATTTCTTCAGTGAAAACTTGATTACGCAGTTGAAATGTTACAATTGTTTCTCGTTAAAGATAACACAAACTTACGCTTCAATGTAACAAAAGATATTTGCATTCTGTTTGGGGGCTTTTCTTTCCATTTTTTTCTCGTTATTTTCATTCTTTTATTCTTTTTCTTTCCTGTATCTGTCGGCTTAAAGGCGTGAAGCCCATCAAAAAAATCGTAAATATTTTGTTTGGTTTTTGTTTCTGGGCTTTGTCTTGTCTTTTTGGTCATATTTTCATATTCTGTATAAGTAGTTGTGATTGATGCCTACGAACGTGCTAAAAGATGCAGCGCAAAAGTGATTTGTATCTGTAAGATGCGTTCCCTTTGCCCGCGGAAGGGGTTGAGTGTATTTACCTTGGCTTGCTGCTGTGAATTAATAATTTTCTTCTCTCACCTTATTTTCTTCATTAAATACCGACGGATGCAGGGTGGAACACGTGGATGTAAATGGTGTTCAAAAAAAGACTGGGTTTGAAATACAATTGAAAAATAATATCTTAGGAATAAGAACAACGAAGAACCCTTTAAATTATTCTAAGGCTACAATAGACACCTTTTAAGCAAAGTCATTTTATATGAATAATATTTTATTGTTTATAATGTTAGATCTTTGGGAGGTTATTTTAAAACAAGTGTAGCCACGAAGTTGGGTTTGTTACAGTTATCGCACACTTTATACTTGTTCATCTTGGCGCCTTTAGATAAATTTGTGATCAGTACTCATATTTTTCAAAAAAGATACAAAGAAAAAATCAATAGATAATAGTATAGATAGCCACAAAATGTTCCCACATTTTCCCATAGTCAGGAGTTTTTCCTTCGCTTTTTTCCAGATTTTCAAGCGACGATCGCTCTGATAAATGAGCTTACCGCTGCGAGAGCGACAATGACAATTGGCTTTTTCTCTCGATATTAAGTTGCTTATAATTAAAATTTCGTGGCCCAAACAAAGGCCGAGGAAAATGGACAGAAACGGACGGAAAGAGTAGCGAATCGAATGCCACAAAGGGCGGCAGAGAAAGGCGAAACAAAACAGCGACAGCCAAGCAATCGAGTGACAAAAGCCCCCAAATCGGATTGCGGCCCAGGGCAGCCTATTCATGCCGTCCAATAACTAAACAACAAATATTTGTCATTTTGCCCGGTAATGTGCCACCAAAGCCCTGCTTAGAAACGAGCCCCCAAAGAGCGGGGCCATCATCTCCGGGCCCCCGAAAAGCAACGGTCCGGAGCAGCGGTGCAACAACTTTTGATTTCGACTGATTCCCAAAACGGTTCCGTTCTCTATAGCGGTGCCTTCTCGATCTGGATCCGCATTATCGCCTATCGGGTCTTTAACTTTCGAGTAGTTTGGTCAATTAGGAAACCGATTTAGCCGATTTAGTTGTTCAAAAAAAGAAAGAGGAATCTTGTAGATACAAAGTTATATCATTTGAAGTTATTTTAAGTTTGATCTAGTTATACTTTGTAACTTTAATTTCCTCCTATAGGTTACAGCTGTTTCATACATATGTATTTAAAAGTGTAACTATTTTCCTTTAAGATACTTTTTTATCACCTCAAGAGTATGCCAAAGTCACTACTTCCATGAAACACAAATCCGGCTTGCGACTTCTTGAAGTTCGTTGTTGATTTTATTGAATTGTTTAATTATTAAGCAATATTTGATTGATTGCGAATTCCGTATCATTTGTTGTTATGTTTTTTTAAGCTTTCTCGTGCCGCTGCCACTGTGCGTTGTTGGTGTCCGTTGTTAATGTTGTTACAGTTGTTATAAATGGTTATATGTCTTTTTGCCTTTTTCTTCGCATATCTTTTGATCATTTTGTCGTTCGCTCTCATTATTGATATTACTTTTCAATCACTACTTATTTTTTACGTTTTTGTCTTTTTGTTTTGGCAGTCATTATTGCAAACGCATTTTGACCCAATTTCATGGCAACATTTGGCATTGAATGGCGACTTCCAAATACCTCAAGCACGGCCTGGTGAAAGAAATAAATGGCTGAGAGGCTGAAAGCGAGTTGGCTGGGCTCAAAGGGTTCTGTTCTGCATACAATATAGCCCCCGAACCACATCCACAGCCCCGCTTGGCCATAAATTTGCAGCCATGACAATGTTGCCAACTGGCAACTGCTCGGCCCTGAATGAACTACCGATGGTCACCATATGAACTACAAACGGCCATTAAATGGCGGGGAACAAAGTGGAAAAGGGCGAGGAGAGGGCAATGGGGAATGGGGAAAAGCGGTTTAAATGGCATCGTGAAAAATCCAAACAATTTTTACGCATTTTTTCTAGCCATTTTTCCGTTGAAGTTGTTGGTGCTGTACTGGCTGCGCATTTTTATTTTGTCGCACTTCGCGTGAGGAGCGACCTGGGAATGCACAGTGGGACTAAAGCTGACTTTTTGACCTGAAAACTATATTACTTCTACTTTATTTTATATAATTTTGTATAATTTTTATTTAAAATCATTTAGAATAAAGGTCAAACCAAAATAGATTACTATTTGGAAGTTTAAATTACCAAATGCGCATAAATCAATTAAAAACTTAATCAAATAAATATTTTGAACGAGTCCAAAAGTTTTTATTGACTAATCATATTTTTTGTAATTATACATTATACCTGCCATTCTAAAGCTTCAATTAACATGTGTGTCACAATCAATTCAAAACTTTATAAAATACACGATTTTAATGAAGCACACTGGCAATAATATCCTTAAATATTTTTTTGCGATTATGAATTATTAATTGATTGAAATTGTCTTAAATAATATAATTTTTTATCCCTTGACCTGGACATTTTTGTTGTAAAGTCTTAATTATTAAGGCAGTCATTTAGATTATTTTGTATAAAAACAAGGGACCGTAAATAATGATTACCGGAAAATTTAAATGAAAAAGCAATTACTTACAATACACTTAGTGATTTAGTAATATTATATAAATCTATAATAATTATTATTTTTGATAGAAAAAAATATAAATCAGTATTTAATCATTCTTTTGTAGAAAAAAAAATAAAAATAAAAAACTATTATATGATACAAAAAATGTAAATAATGATTATTCACAAGCCCCTTTGGCAAACCTATAGCACAAAATTGATCCTTCGGATGTGTTCTATAAGCAAGTGCAACAAAATTGGCAAAAAATGCAAATCCCATTTAAATTAACAGGTGAGTTTTATTTTGATTAAATAATAATAAATATAATAGAAAAATATAATATTACTCAATTTTAATCATTATTATTGTTAAAAAATTCAAATCAATTATAATGTGATTTGTAAAATAAAACTTATAATGATTACGTTCGCTGGTAAAAACCCAAATTGCAGAAATAGTTTTGGCTCTAACTATACAATTTATACCTGTGTTCAGACCCACCGTGGACTCTGTGGCAGTCGTAATTCAGCCATTTCGCTTTCATTAGCTGCTCAGCCAAATGGGCAGCATCCAGGCCGCCCGGATTTCTTCTGTTGTTGATGCTGCCGTTGTTGGTGTTGTTATTGCCGTCAGACATTATCCTTTTTGGCGCTGATAGGCGCAACATTTTTGGTTTTTTGCATTGATAAAGTGTGCCGTAGCTTGGGGTTAATGTCGTGCCAATGATTTAGCACCTTGTTACAGAGCCCGAAAAAGGAGTGCAAGCCCAGCCCAGTCCCAGCCCAGGCGCGAACTAAAAGCCCAGTCCCAAGCCGAACCCGATCCGATCCGATCCGATTCGACTCTTAATTGCACTGATCGTGTGGACAGGCTGGAGGAGCGGAGCCCTAAGCCCAGGAATCGGCGGGGATGCGGAGGGCAGGCCACCTTGGGCGCGTGGCGAATGGGTTTTGTGTGGGTGCTCGCACTGATTTGTTGTGATAAATAAGTGGCAGCCTATAGTTCTACCAATAGATAAGTGTAGATGTTGGGGGGAGAGAGAGAGAAGAATATGGTAATATAATAACAATAAAATAATACACATAGCAAATAATTTTGCTTTAATAGATGCACTTATTATCAGAAAGTCAGTTTACTACTCAATAATTTCTTATTTTTTTTTTTTAAGCATTCACTAATGTAATGTTAGCTAATATTTTAAGTCGAAACTAAAATTACTACCTCAAAAAAAATTAATTAATTTTAATTAACTATAAGGATCGAAATATTCTTTATGTTGTCCTAATATCTCTTTAAAATATTGCCTTTTAATTGATGATTTGACTATATTTTTTATACCACACTTTTAGGCAGTTCTTTTAATTATTTAAAATTCCTTCATAGTTACATTACACCTTTGATCCTAAAAATTAAGTAAAACAAGTTATCAAACACATGTATGCCGAAATAAATATAAATTTAACCAAAAATTCTATAATTTAAACCTTTTTTAACCTTAGCGATTAATATATATTTGTTGATATATTTTGAAAATGATTTCAAGGAGCTATCTGAATTTCTAAAAATCGTAGATATTTTCGATTCTGCTATAAATATTTCGGATTCAGATATCCACACCGATACTAATTTCTTAGGTCCCATCCCTAGAAGAATGGCGTCTGAGGGGGACTTGGGCATGCATAACTTCATACCTCACTGGTGTGGATTTTCATTAAAATTTTTTAGATTTTTGTGTAGCGGTCGCCTTCTTCTTAATAAGAACAAACAGGCCGTTGAGTACGGACAATCGGTTGGCGCCCCATGGTGCCCCATATATTAATATATATGTATATGTATACACCGGATTCTGGATTCTGTTCTTGGTTAATCCCCAGAAGAGCCCGCGAAAGACATAAAATTTGATTATTTATGGATGGCACTGGGCCAGCATATCCTGCGGCCGTTCTTTTCATATTCCCCCATATATTCATTGGCATTTATGACACGACCAAAAAGATTCCAATTGTTTCTGCCGGCCTCCCGTTCTGTCTGCCAGTCCGTCCGTCCGACTGTCTGTCTGCCTGTCTCTCTCCTGTCTCGGACTCCGTGTCTGTTTCTGTCTCTGTCTCCCTGTCCAAGTGTAAGGCATGGCCGGAATGGGCTTTGATTAACCTTAAGCGCATAAATAGTGGATTCAATCAGAGACAGCCGGAGCAGCGGAGTTCATGAGGTACAATGGGATGAGTAGGTTTATTTTCGGTGAGAACGAAATTTGCAAACTCGAAATAAGTTCACAAGCCATGATAGTACACCAAGGAAATACCAAATTCTATATGCTAATATTCACCACCCTACCCTACCAGACCTACCGGACCGGATTTTGACTTAACAACATATACACCCTCAATATTATCCGAAAAAAACAACTATGTAATCACTTATTGATCTAAGCAGCGCTTAGACTAATTATTCGATTATTTTGTTAAAATCGATTAGATTAAGCCGCCAGTTGGGAAGCAGTGTGCTAATCTTATGAATAAAATTTCCACATTTAAAAATGATTATATGTGCTAATATATATTGTAATTGGGTTTAAGTTGGAAATTGCCATTATATTAACCCCATTTTACTTACGGACTTTACTGCCACACTTTCATTAAATATCACATAACTTCGAATAAATGATAATCTATTTTAATGAATATATTTAATATTTTTGGGTATTATTTATTCAATTAATTAGCGCTGAAAAATTCCCTCCTGGTTAATAATTGTAATTGTCGGTGTCTTAGCTAATTCCCATTGCAAATTTGGAATAAAATCAACTTCAGGGTAAGAAGCACTTGATAATCTAAATGTGTATTTACTCCTTGCATCTCATGTCCTAAAGTTTGCCCCCTAGTTTCAGGCTCCATCCCACTGTGCCTTGGGCAACCGGTCTGAGTCGATCGGCCCCCGAAGTGCTGCTCTCCAACTCATTAGGTTCGATTCTTCTTCTGGGGGCCTTCGTAAGAAACTTTTTGCGGCAACGTCATTGTTATTGTTGTTGTATCTGGGAAGGAGTGACCCCGGTTGTTGTTGCTGTTGCCATTGTTTGCCCATACGGATACAGTAACAACTGTGGATGCGCTTTTGTCATTCGTGTGGACGCAGATGCATGGATATGGATATCGGCTGGGAAAATGGAGAGGGAAATGTTGCTGCTCTATTGATTATTGGATATTGATTGCTGGTGCTGCCTTTTAATTCGAGGCAGGCAGCAACAAGCGACGGGAAGAAAGAAAGAAATCATTTTCCCCCCATGAAAACATTCCAAGACAAGTGGTTGGCAGTGGACGGGTCGCCACTTGGTCTGGCCAAGACCAGACAGGCTGGAACCACCAGCTGTGTGCGAGTGCGAGACGTTCAAATCCCCAGCAAAGAACACAGGAAGAAAATATGTGGAACTTGCATGACTTTCTTATTAGAATATTTAATTATAAAGAGTTCAAGACCTGAAATAAAGCACTTAAAATGCCATAAAGTCTTTGTATAACTAACATACTGACTTACCTCAATTGTAATTTATTCTACTTAAATTTAAGTAACCTTCAAAGGTATCTTCAAAGACCAAAAAATGTTCTCTGTGCAATCCACTTAACTGCCATCGAAATGCGTTTCATACAAAGTCATCGTGGCCGTTGTGGAAATGACATTCGCCACTTTATGTATGTGGGGCTGATCAATGGCCGGATCGCTTCGGTCTGGCCCTTGTCTTTGAGAAATGCATTTCCATATTGTTTTGATCTCGGAATTCGTTCGAATTTCCAGCACATACGACAACAATTTTGACAGTTGCATTTGGAAATTCCGTGGAACTCGCCGGCGAGATAAAGTTAATTGAGTTATTTTGGCCCTGACAGTTGATTAGTTTGGGGCACCGATCCCCAAGCCTGGCCATGGCACACGGCGCGACTGGGATAAGTGGAAAATTATTATTCAAGTTGCCCCATTAGGCTGCTCCTTGGCCTTTGTGGCAAAAGACCCCCACGCATCCACGAACCCAACGCGAATTTTATGCAAATTTATTTGACTCTCTGACATGCCCTTGCTGAGAGTGGTGTTGTTACGTGGAGTGTTTGGCAAAGGGTTTAATGTTTAATTTTAAATCATTACTGAGTTTACCACAACAGAGACTGTCCTTTAAATGGTTAAATAAAGCACTACATGATTTTCAAATTCCATTAAAATATTCTTTAAAGTTCACTAGTAGTAACTCATTTTAGAGGGCATTTAGGTTTCAGTACAAGCGAAGTTCCCTTTCCTAAAGCACATGCAAAGACTTTCCCAGCGATCTGGCGGGCAGGATAAAAAATTCAATTACAGAGATCCCTGTGACTTCGCGTCGAGTAGGCACAACATGTAAACAACAAAACACAGGAGTTACGCAAAAGGCAGGAACCCATCAAAATGATGGATGACACTTTGATGGTGTGCTGCTCCTGCACTCCAGAAAACCGCAATTGGCAAACGCCAGCTGCGCAAAAAATCAAAAAATAAATTAAAAATCAACAAACAGTAGTCAAGACGATCGATGTCAATGAGTCTGAGATGCATGCAAATGCGAGCTCACCGATGCCAATTGTCTTGGATTCGCATTCGCAAAAGGAAAATAGGCATCTTCGTTACGCATCGAGTTCAAATGTCACACGATCGATCCCCGATTCGAAACGAATGACGGGTGGTAGTTTCCCTGCCTCCTGCGATGCTTTTCTTTCTTTGATTTTCGCCACGGTTGCAATTCGCCTTTGTTGGGCAATGAAACTCAATCTTTGAATACACTTCTCCGCCGTATTTGCATATAGATCGCTCGCAAGATCGCGTACTCACACTTGATTGGCTTTGAATGGTCGTAGAAATCAATGCAAATTTCGGACTGGGGGTAAAGCGATACTTTATTGAATTGTTAGTTAGGATTGCTCTTTTTGCGATCCTCGGTAGGAGCTCTGTGATCTCTTGGTGAAAATGTCATCTGATTCAGGGCGATTGCTCATTTCTTGGGGGGAAAACCACTAACGACATTTTAAGTGCTCGCAAAAATGATAGCAGAGATCTTTACAGTCTTTGGGTTTTCGTGATTGAGATGGGCACTTAAATCTCTCAGATTTCGCAATCCCTTTCGAAAGTGCATGAAAAGTTTGAGTGATCGTTCAGAGATATCTTCAAATAGATTGGGTTTCTTATAAATGCTTTGTGTTCCTTGTGTTTCTTTTAGAATGCATGTATACTTAAAACTAATGTATTCGAGGATTTTTTAATAAAGTAAATTCACACAATACAAGATTGTTAAATGAAATTTCTTACCTAAAATAAATTAAACATTTAATAAATGGGATTATTACTAATTGCTTGTAACCTTTTCCTAGGCATAAAGCTCTAGATGAGCCTTGAAAATTCTATAGAGTGCAATCAAATTTAATTTTTACCCCTTCCAAAATATCAAAGTACATCATAATTCCCTCTTTGGCGCCTTTTTCGAGGACAAAATGTCGATTTCTTATTTTCGCTTTGCATGTTATTGCAATTACGAATTCATTGTTCGCATTCGAATGCAAAAATCAAACCCCTTGCCGGTTCTCAGACTGATCTGCTCTACTTTGAGGCCGCGCCAAAGTCTGATGCCAATAAATAAACAACAAAGGAGTTAAACTCAACTCTTCCTCCCATGGCGCGACCTTTCCCAAAAAAATCTTAGGAGGATAGAATTGACAATTACACGCTTGCAAATTTTTTGTTCGCAACCTTTCGAACTCAATTATTTCAGACCTTTTGATCCGATCGAAAGGGCAAGAGCAGCGATCGAAGATCAGCGAGCGCAAAACTCAATCAGTCGGCCTCGACTCGACCCCGACCCCTTTGTCGTTCTTGTATTTTATTCGCAAATGCAGAAAGGTGCGTGACCCTTTTTTCCTTTTCATTATTATTTTTGTCAACTGCGCAGGTGAGGTTGCCTCTGCCGAACATCTTGGGAGGGGTTGCCCTGATCTCGAGAGCATCGATTTGATTTTTACGAATGTGAAAAAAGGGTTCGCGACCCGCGACCTTTTTCTTACAATTGATTCCCTAACGAAGGCGAATTCCGCAACTTTCTTTAATTTCGTTTGACATTTTGTCGTAGAATTTCTGGGTTATTGTGTCTGTTCTAGAAATAGTTTTGAATTCGATTTGGATCTCATAAATCATTTTTGAAAATCATTGCAATCGGTTTCGATAGGTAGAAGATCGAAAGTATTAAAAAATTCATAAATTATCTGGCCCAAGTTAACATTTCTAAATAATTATTAGAATTTTTAACACCATTTTTACTATTTTTTTTATTTTTAAAAACAGTTTGAATTCGCATCTGACACCATTTTGGTTGAAAAACGCTTCTATTAAAATATCATTATATTTATTTATTGACATTAGAAAGCTAAGAATTGCTTGCATCCATTTTTCTCAGAAATGAAAAGAATTTATTTCTTATATTTTTAAATATATTCTTTTTACTAATTTTTACAACTGTGAGTTTTATTTCTTATAGATTTAATAAGATTTGATTTTGTAAAAGTTACTCATCTACAGTAAACGGAATAAATATTTACTACACAACAATTACTTTAAACTCAAGTTAATTGTTATAGGACTTTAGAAAAATTTAAAAAGTAAATAATAAAAGTATATAAAATGATCTTATAAGTTTAGTTAATCTTGCATTATAACAAATAAACTTTTTAACTTTGTAAAGAATACAAGCTCTCAAGCTCATTGTGACCTGGCGAATCGATCTAGACAAGTGAGCCTGATATTAATTAATTAAATTAAGAAATTACTAATAACAAATGTTGGATACCTTAACATTGATAAAATGTTAACTTTACTCTTGAATTTGAATTTTATTAGCATCGTGCGAATTTGATTCGTATTATATCTGCTTTCTATTTACATATATCTTTCAGAAAAATCGGTGGCTCGGCCAGGCAGAAATTCCCACAATTTGCATGCGGCTTCTAATTATACAAATCGCCGCTTAGCTGCGGTCATTTAAATCCGGCCATGGCTAACTTGGCCCGTCCCGGCGATCCTATCTGCGGATCTGTCGCTGGGCTGATAAGTGAAAGCCGGCTTAGGGAGCGGCTTACTCCTTCCTGTTGTTGTCTTTGCGGCAGGAACACCAGCTGGACTGGAATCGAGCCTGGGAAAGTCCGATGCATGCTTCAGGTGTTTCTCCCTCGGTGTCCCCGATGTCATCCTAGGACTGTACTCGCCGGGGCTCTACCTGTTCTGTGTGGGCATTGTCTTGGCTTTAACTACCTTTTATTTGGGAAATTCCCAAAACAAATGAAAATAAAGTGCAGGGCATAACAAAAGTCAAATGGCTTCGGGGCACGGGCTCGGCTGGAACTGGGAACTGTGCGCAGCTCGGGGAGATCGGAGGTCGGAGAGCTGAGACCCGGGATCCGGACGAGATCAGTTACCACCACTGAGTAGGTGGCCATTGTTTGCACTGTCTTGCGCTCCGTCTCGCTCCCTCCCGCTGGCCACGCAAGTGATCCTCGCGCAGTGCACATACCTCTGTCCCGCTCTCATTGTGCGTGTTCTTGCCGGTCGCCTGCTACTTTTTGGTTCTTTCTTTTGTCCTTCCTCCTTCTCTTTTCTGCCGTTCTTCTTCTTCGCCGGCTCTTCTTCGTATTCTTCTGGCGACAGACTGTCTGGCGCGTCGGCGTCAGGGTATCGTGGTGTGCGTACTTGATCTCTTGTGCATGTACATAGGGCTTACATAGGCAAATGTCTCCTGTCCCTCTCTGTCTCTCCCCGACTCTCTTTCTTCTGATCTGACATAATGTATCATTTATATTACGGGATTACGGATTCAGACTCGAGGGCACTTACAGATATCCCTGAGAATTGTATTTTGCTAACTATTCTCAGAGTTGAGCGGGATATTGTTTATTGTATTTCAATTGTTAACTGAAGCAAAATATGTATAATAGTACTATAGGGGAATCTCCTTATAAAGTACTTCTTTGAGAGAGAATATTGTTTGTAAAAGCAATGTAATGAAATTGATATAATGGAGTATTAATGATCAAAGTCATAATACCGTATTATTCATACAGTATATTTGTTTACTGATCAGTATTAGTATGTGTCCTTCTGTCCGTATGATTCGTTCTTCTCAAAAGCTATAAAATCCTAGTTCCAATTGTAAAAAATTAATATTAAATGTACCCAGATCATGTTTAAATAATATTACCATACAATGAATAGCATTAAAAATAATACAATTTCGTTATATGAAAGTAATTTCGAAAAGAATTTGTTTGAAAATATATATTGATAAATCAAATAGGCTCTAAGAAGGGAATACAAACGTTGGATTGTTTATTGTTTTAAATGTATTATTTCTAAAAATGGGAATGCCTAGAACAAGACAGATACTTTCTAAATTAAGTTGAATATAATAGCAAAACAAACTTCATATAAAGTGTTAAATATATTTGGGTTGTGAAGAAAATATAAAATTTAAACAAATGAGATTAGACAAATTAATACCTTTTATAATATGAACCTTATTTATTATTTATTTTACAGATTCAAAAGACTGCCATCAAAAACTAAACACAGTCGATAATTTTCATTGTCATTGCAGAAAAACTTCAAAGGGACTTGTACATACATTATTATTAGTTTTCCATTATCTTGGTTTCCCTTCAATCAGTGGCACTTTTAGCATTTCAACCTCGATAAAGTGAACGTCTTTTGAATTGTAACCATTCCCCATTGTGATCAAGCTGAATATTTCCTTTCACACTCTTTTACGGGTCGGGGACTTTATAGAGCTCTATGATGTGAGGCGAGGTTCTACCCTTACAACTCCGCCAGGCAGTGCCCTATTGACGGTGGATCCTTTTGTCTCTGGCCCCGGCTATCAAACCAAATGACACTCCAATTTGGAGAGGCATTTCCACATTAATAAGCAGCAACACATTGGGCATAAAGGCAGCAAAATAAATGCCCATAATGGAAGAATAAGAGCAGAGAGATGAAACAGAGGGACCTGAATAGAAGACTCGGAGAAGTCGTTTCTCCCAGTGTCTCCCGGCGAGTCCCAGTGTCTCCCTTGTTCCCCTGTTTGTCACACACTGTTCTCCGAAAAGCGTGTGGCCAACAATGGGATCGGACGGGATCGGCTCGGATCGCATGGATCGTTCGGATCGTTTCGGATCCGATCCGTGGCAGACGCATAAACTATGATCTGTGGACAATGGCCAGGGCCGCATGGACTTCCTTTCCTCCGGAGGCACTGGGAGTGGGAGTCGGGAAACCTACCTGCCACCCGATGGTTCATTGTTGGGCGATCGCCGTCGCCAGCATGTCTGGCAAGATCAGCAGTTCGGGCCAACAATGGGCCCTGCTCCGTAGATTAGTAAAGAATTGCTGAGATCATTCTGAAATTTCATTTCGTTTCATTTCATTCATGGCATAATCTATTTTCTTTTAAATGTTTTATGTGCATTCGGTCTCTGTTTCGGTGTCTGTCTGGCCCGGTTCAATGGGCCCTGGAGTGGCGACAAACTGTCTGGCAGGACCCGAGACCAACTGGTGCGAGTCACCTCCTCGGCTTGTTAAACGATTTGTGTCTCGGAATCATGACAATTCACCAAATAGTTTGAACTTGCTAGGACTGATCTCAGGTGTCGCCTCTGGATCAGAGCTTACTATCGCTGCTGACAGTTACATTTTGACGCATCACCCCGCACTCGGTTCGGCGAGTCACCCTCCCGAATGCGACCCTAAGAGTAGAAGACCCCTCCCCCGGAAACAATCGACAGGACAACCCCTCTTCAATTGCCAGACAATGCCGAGTTTTAAATCCCCGAGCTTAGTATAATAAAAATTCAAACGAGCGTAAAACGCTAATCTCCGCCACAGAATGTCTGTGTATCTTTGGGCCTGCATCCGTGAGTGCGTCTATCTGCGTGTATCCATTCCATGTGCAAATTTGTTTATTGGTAAATCTGTGCAGCGATGCATTGATTGTCTACCAAATGTCAGATTAGATCAGCATGGACCATGCTCCAGAACATCCGGTCATCGTCCTGAGGGCGACCTTTAGAGTGTGAGACATGGCATTGTTAGATGAGTGTCAGTCTCGATTGATTGGGTACAGTTATGCCTGCTTAAAGGTGCACTGTGAGTATTTTAAATGCTTTAATTTTGTTAAATTTTAATCTTAAATATACTTTTAACAGTATTATGGAGTAAATAAAAGCGATCACTGGATGAAATGTGATTAGCTACGAACTTATCCTTTTAATATTACTAAAGAAGATAGATAACAAGGACTTCACGAAAAGAGCTATAAAAAAGCTCTTGTGATATCCTATATTTCGATAGGGAAAATATCAGCAAGCGTTTCTCACAGTGCTGCCTTGTTGGCTGTGAGTTGGGGTAGTCGCTCAATTAACCCATAGCAAATGCTGTCATAATGCGCACTTGGTTGTTGCTCCATATACAAACATTAATGCTTTCCAATTCCCATTTAGTGTGGAGGAACTATCGGGGATAATAATGCCGGGAATACAAAAAATAAGGAAAGCGAACAAAGCGAATAAAATGGGAAAAAATATAGCGATGACTCTGGCCCTCTCCCTCGCTCCCTCCCAGCAGCGCATCCCGTCCTCTCCCTCTGCCCCGAACAATATTGAAGGGCGGCAACAATAACGAGAAACAACAACAGAGTTATACACATATTGCGCAGGATACACAAGGATATCCACAAAGTCTCGAGTGGCCGAGGGGGTTGGGGGACTTATGTTTCAACATTTTCAATTGTTTCCTAATGTTTTTGTATTGCGTTTTTACCTTTTGTATCCGGGATTGTCTAATATGTCAGGATACATTATTCAGCCGACGGGGTGGGGACTTAGGAGTTCGGAGATTACGCAATCAAGTATCAAGTATCGGATACACTTAGCCATCTGTATATCGCCAAATCTGATCCGTCTAGGGCCCGGCCTGATCCCCGCCCTCGCAGGGACGTGTGAAATTTCCGCAGAATTTTCACAGAGACCGATCGACGGAGAGGCGAGCGCTAATCGTCCGTCTTCTCGGAAGTTGGGATTGGGTTAACTTCGGAATTTCCTTCCTCCATAAAACGGCTCACTAATAAGGCCAAACAGCCAGGGAACCTGGCCGAGAGGCATTAGCATTAGCCCGACAATGGAATGGGCCAGGCATTTAGCTTTTGTCTGCGGACACGCGACCTTCCCACCCACCCGAAAAGGTGGGAATACCCACAACAGATCGCGCGACTCTCGCGTCTGTTTCTACTTAGGCTCAAATAGCTGATCTCACATCTCCGATGGCCGACCCATCTATCCGGAAAGGCCGAGGGCCGAGCCGTCATAAAGGTCACACTCTTTGCCTAATAACTTTAGGTCACCGAAAACGCCTCGCCGTCACTCCTACGCGAAGCACTGACTGCTGATCGGTGATCGCACGGGCTGGTCAAGGACGTCTGGCCTGCCAGGGATCGCTGATTTTATGGCGGGAGGCTGAAGTGGGTGGGCTCTGTTTCCGCTTGTCATCAGGCTTCCTCCGAGGGCCAGAACTAATCGAAATTGTGCCAAGTTATTATGTGCAAGCAAAGGCATATAACAAAGTTATTTCCACAGATTGCTAAATAAATCTATAAATGATTATAATAATTAACTGTTTGATGAATGCCATATAACGTTTACAATTAATTTTATTATCTTAACTTTCCTCCAAGTCCCCGCTAGGCCTATATGAAACTTGATGAACTCTGAAGAGTCACTTCTATGTTAACGTTAATACCCAAATATACACGAAGAAGTTTACACTTTGCTTATGGCTTTAGGGAAAAGCAATTTCAGCTTCTGTTAAAGCTGTTGCCCTGCAAGGGCCTCAAAGATCGACTTCCCTAGCTCTTGCGTTCGATGTAATATTAATATCTAAGCAAGAATATTTATGTATATGTGGTGCTTTTTATGGACCCATTCTGTCCGGGGCACTTGGCGTTGAGGAGAAACAATGAGGAATGCTTTATTACCCAACGGGGAGAGCACGTGCAGCCGGTAAAGCGGACAAAGAGCTGGTGACCCCGACGGCCAGGCTGATCGGGAATTGAGGATTCAAAGGAGGATGGCTAAGAAACGCAGCCAGGAAGGGGGAGCTCACAATGGGCGCTCGAGGAGATGCTTTTGGTGGCATTTTTGCACCGCTGCTAACAATATGAAAATTTATACGACAAGTCTGTCATATTTTTACAAACGTTATAAATCACACCTCGCAACAGTTAGCCGAGGCCGGTGATGGTGATGGCTGGCCGAGGAAGGCAATGCAAATATTGCTGCAAGGCACGCGATTCTCAAGCTGGTTTACTTTTATTGCCCTTACTCTCGTCTCGTTGCAGGGTTTTATGGGTCTCATTTCAGCCTTGCGGTGGGTCTCAGTCTCAGTTCCTCGCTTCTTGAGGCCCTACTTCTAGGGAATGGGCCGAGCACGGCGCAACTTGAGCGAAAAATGCTAATTTCTGGGAGACGCAACTGAACCCCGGCACTCGGTTCCAGGCCAGGACAATTGTCATTGTCGATTGTTTGCTTGTTTTGTGCTGCGCGGTTCGCTTCAAAAGGCTGTGGAATAGAGACAGTGGATCGGCATCGGCAGGACAATCACACAAAAAGGACAATTGCGTATTTAAAATTTTAATTTTGCGTTAAAGAATTGTCTTTTTGTCAAGAGCAAATTCACAAGTAGAAAGGAGGAGAAAGAGACCGCAGAAAGTCATATTGGGAGGTCCTCGGTAGCAAAGGGACAAAGGACAGCGTTTAGTGGTAAGCGTGCACCCAAATAGACGAAGGAATACCTTCCTTCTAAGCCACTTGAGCACGGTGGCCAGATGTTCAGTCTGGTCATTATAGAGATTTCATTATCCCAGTTAATAATAGAGACTATGGGAGAGTATGGTTATTGAAATAATATATCACTCAAACCTTTTACAACAAACAAGAGTGTCCTCTTTAAAATATTATGGAAATTAAAGGAACGATTTGAACAATGAACTGCTAATTAATACCGAAACGATAAAGAAAATCCAAAATATACATACATTATTTACTATATTATTATAATAATCAAATGTCATATGTTGCAAATATACAGTACAGAAGAATATAAAATTACGATGCAAAAAAAAACATAATACTATGTTCTGTAAAAGTTAATTATAACTAATTATGTAAAAACACTTTCTGGTAAAATGGTTCTAAATTGTTAAAAAGCTTATAAATTATAATTAATGAAAAAGTGGGATATCTGCCTTTTTCTTTCTACCTCTTGAAGAACTGTGTTTAGCCTCCTTGAAACCATAATTTACTTAGCATCATTTAATTATATCATCCGTCCGCTCTCTCGGATATGCAATTAAAATAATTCGCCATGATTCCGCTGAACGAAAACAATTCTTTAAATTTTTTGCGAACAATGCCAGGCACCTCTGCGAGCCCGATTTGAAAACGGAACGGAGCCCACTGAGCATTTAGAGCAATTAGAAGGCCTTGGCAACTGAATGTTGGCTGGGAGGAAAACAGAGCCATAAAGGCAGATATATCAGGAGGGCCCCACACATGCGGTGCTGTAATTAATTTACGCCACTTGAGTTTTGAAAACGATTCGGCAGCAGGACGCTCCCAGTGGGAGAAGCGAGGTGGCGCCAAGCGGAAGCGGAAATGCCAAAGCATGTGGAAACATTTGCCAATGTCGGCTCCCATGCATAAGCGTATGATTCCGACGCAATTAAGAGCCCCGCGTTCAATGTGCTCTGGAGAGCACAGCGTCCCATCCTCTCGGTGGACCTTTGTTTACCTTTGCGTTGATGCTGTGGGGCTTAGAACGCGTTATTTTTACGCGTCACTCGCCGCACTAATTGAATAATTGCCAGCTGGACGAACTACGGACGGTCTAAAGCCGGGAACCAAATCCCAGAGAATGTATTTACATAGAGCTAAATGCAAATCAGCTTTCACTAGGTAATATTCAGGATATTGAATGGAAGCTACATATTTATTACCACAAAAATTGGAAAACCAATAACGTATACATCAGTTTTTGTGAGCTGAAATAAAGACCAAAATACTAACAGCAGTTTTATTAAATAAATTTTATATTTATTTCTGCTTAAAAAGATGATCCAAGCTGCATATCCATAGGTTCACTTCCTTCTTTTATAATTTTCGACTTTAAAATTTCAAGAAAAGTTTCATATATGTATTTTTGGGTTTAAAATTTCTAAGCTGGCAATAAAATACGAAACAGTTATATTTCTAAGATTCTATACAAGCCTTTGTCGCCAACCCCTTCTCCATTTCCCCCATTAGGAAGCCTCTTAGTGCCAAAACCAAACTTCCGGTTCCACCCCATAAACATAATAGAAGAGTAATTAACACGAAATCCCAAATTGTATCAGTCCCAGCGACAACCCTCAACCAGCATAAAATCAAGGAAGGAAAAAAGGCAGAAAAAATGTAGCTCCTTTTTGCGATGTTTCTGCTTAGGTCCTGCTGGAAAACCATTTATCATAGGAACCAAACCAAACCGAACCCATTGACGGCCCATTTGCTACAGGAAGAGCATTTGGCGACTCGCACAAAGGGCCGCAGGAGCAAAGGACCAAAGTGGCCGTATGATGGCAGCCAGTTTGGCCGGCAAGTATCTTGTAGATACGCTTAGCGTCAGCGGGCTTTCGTCTGAGAACGCCAGAAGTATGTGGAACAATTTGACCGCAGTTGCGGCACATTTGAACCCAAATTACTTGAGATAAATGCGTACTTAATTTGCAAGACTTTTGAGTGGAGGTATCAAAATAATAATCAATGTTCCATTATCCCCGATCCGGGGACTGCGTGAAGATTATGAGCAACACGTCCCCTGCCGCATGCAAATTCCAGTCGAACCCGTTCCCTTTGGTCCTTCGACTCCTTGGGGTTGAGGCAAACCTTCTTCGCCTTGGGCGGCAGGGAAACCCGGTCTGTGCGAAAAGTTTTGTCGGTGCGAAAATTTGGACATGTTATGTGTTTGCCAAAGTTAAATAGCTACCGGCTCAGGGGGCAAAGGTTAAACAAGGATTTGCCGTGTTTTCTTTAGCCCTGTCTACCCGGGCCCGGTCTCTATTCTCCTGGCAAGGGGCTCACCTTTATTCTGATTGGTCACTTATACCAGAGGCTTTGGGTTCTGAGTCCTTAATTGGAGTCTTGTAAATTGAATCAAGACATTTAAGCTAAGCCTAGACTTAATATTTAAACATTTCTTCTACATTTTATATTATAATAATATACAAGTCTTTTTATAAATTCATCACATTGATTTTAAAATTAAAAAAAATTCAAAGGCATTCCTTATAGCTTTTCAAACCTCAATTTTCAAGCCCAAGTTCATGAGATTATACCATTAAAGTAAATAATCATGATAATGAACACAATCGCAAGTCTATTTAAATGGGATAATCCAATGAAATCTAGGCATGTTTGATCCAAATCATCTTAACACAGTTGTCACAGAGATCCACTTTACTAAACAGATTTCGAACGATTTTCCAGCTCGATCTTGGCCAATCAAGGCGGCTCCTCTCGGCCCCAACTAGAGAGATATTTTCCAATTTAATGCCTTATGCAAATCCGATTCGACTGCGATTAAGACAGGTAGGCGTGTTAGGTTCAGCGGCGATCAGATCGTATAAAAATCAAGTTCGGGCCACGTGAACAAAAGGAGCCCGCGACATTAAAACAAAAGTAAATCAGAGCTTAGTGTCAAAGATGTTAATTTTATTGCCGGTGCTCTCGCTACCTTTTTAGGTTCAGAAAAATATATTTTTTGTTCGCCCCGAAATTTATGCAGCCGAAAAGGGGCGCGGCAGTCCCATAAAAATTCATTTCGAACGTTACAAATCGATCGATTTGGTTTCGTTTTTCGATGCGATCTCTTAACGGTCAGCGGCCGATCACTCCCTTTCCCTTCCGTTTTCTCCCGCATCTGCAACATTGTCAGATGTTAGGAAAAAATGGAATCGAATTCAATAGCAAAAAATGGTTGTCATTAGCATGGTTTCAATCAGTTTATTGATGATCTCACTACCAGCATTTAATGAATGGTTACCAGGATCGCAGGGAATGCTTGGGAAACGTCGTTTTATTCACTCTGTCGCATTTGCGGGTCAGTTGTGTGGCGACCACAATGATTTTAGCTAATTAATGCTAATGATTTTAGGGATTAACTTGGAAAAACTGCGACAGCCGAGAGAGCTATGCTCCTGTGACCTTAATCCATCCGCCTTTGAAGCCAGCCCTTAACATTAATCTATCCGCAACTAAGGGCCCACTTTCAGGGCCCAATCAATCTCCAAGCATTCGGTTGCATTGTCACAGTTTGTTATGTATATTATAAGATTGGTTTGAAAAGAAACCTTTCTCTAAACAAATGCGAGCAACGGTTTCACCGATCACAAAAGCACGTGCCACTTGAAGACACAAAAAATTCCCGGACAAAACACACAAGAGACATTCGGGCCCGAGCCCCAACCTGGCTCACTTTTTAATTTGACGCAATTGTTATGGCATCGATCTGATATGAGTTTCGAATTGTCAAGGGCTAAGGAACCCAAACAATTAATGTCAAAAGCTATTCGAATGCATATGTATGGATATTGGGGCCTTAAAGCGCTTTCAAATGTCACTGAGCATGTCAGGGCCCACAATCGTGATACCAAAATGGCCGTCCCAGAAAGAATATGTGAAACTATATTTCGCTACTGCCCAGGCGGCTACCGGGCTGGGGATCAGCCAAATCACAGCGGGCGGTTCCGCGATCTGGTATTACTTATGGCCTAAAGCTTTCAGCTCGGATCCTTGAGTCATCTCGTGAGGGTGCTTCAGACTGGAGCTAAATAATTCCTCTTTAGCTGAGGTATATTCATTCTAAGCTGAAGCTTGTGTGGACTTAAATTCTAGGTGTACATATATTAGTAATTAAGCAACTTTCTGGCTAATGTAAAATAAAAGTAATCAGAATAGCTAGAGTACCTAAATATTCTCTTAGAAATCAATCTGTCGTACAAATAACTAAACTGAAAAATAACCAAGACTACGAATTTCTCAAGATTATAATTGAAATCATACTAATTATAAGACTTGTCTCAAGATAATAATAAATCATTAAATTTTGTAATTCTCTTTTAACAAAATAAACCCTCTATAGAGTATTCTGCTAATCGACGCGTCAACCTAAACTCATTTTCTGTCTTACTGGCAAAAGCTTAAGTTTCGTTTTTAATTGGCTTTTGTTATGGGAGCATTGTTGTTGCCCGGCTTGGCCTCAAGTCGGGATTTTTCTTTACTTCTGATTCCGCTGAGAACGAAAAGCAATTCATCATAATTCATTATAAATATTTTTGACATTTTCGAGCCTCGCCGATGCAGTGTTGTGGAAACTAATAAAGATGTCATTGGCCAGAGGAGACAATCGGACTGGGAGACACAAAAACAATCCTAAACGGGTAGACTGCGATCTATGTGTGAGCCATAAAAATGGTTTATATCCATGGTTACGCCGAGGGCAATTCATAATTTTCATAATTTACGCTTTGTTTGCCAAAACATTTGGCGCCTCAAGAAAAATTTTCCAGCGAATGGTAATGGAAAATGGGCTGGTAATGGGGTGTGTTTTTCTCTCCAGGAACCACAGAGGTTTCATCTTCAATAAGTCAAATTTATGACTCCTCTACCTACTCCATAAATCATAGAAATTCCTGTGCCCCAGTCCAGGAGAATATTTCAGAAATTCATAATTAATTTTTAATGCTTGACTGCACTCAGTACACCTCTTTATCGTCCCTCTCCCTCTCTACCTTGATTTTACTGACTCTTTTTTTGCATTTTTGATTTATAATTCTTGCGTTTTCCGTTTTTTGTACTCAGCCATTCACTTGAAATGTTTTCGAGTGCATTTCAGGCGCAGAGTTGAAGCCGTTTAATGCCCGCGCAATATAATATTGTAATTGCAAAGTGAAATGTCATTATGTATTGCATTTTGTAGCCATTGAAGCAGCGTCAAGTGCTTCGGCCCGTTCCGGAACCGCAATGATGCACTGAAAGAAATGCTGTTTAAACGGTGAATTGTAATACAAATCTAATTTCGATATGCATAATTTAATGTGTAGCTCTTAATTTAAATGTATTTATTTGTGTCTTATTAAACAGTATCGGATAAGCATGTCGAACATGTACCAAAACAATGTAACCAAAAATATTTTTCAGAAATAATTCACAATAATTATATTAACATAAAAATTTAAACCAATTTTAGTACTTAAAAAATATCAAAAAACTGTATTCTTTAATTGGCTTTACTTTCTGACCTTTCAAAACTAACAGAGCCAAAAACATTTTTGATAAGACGCTTAGAAATTCTTAAGCCCGGATTTTGAAGAACTTTTCTTGAAATAGGAACTTTTGTAAGGAGTTTGATGTTTACGGACGAGATGGAGACTTGATATGTATGTGTGTGATCTTGGCATAAAGTCCACTCTCTGGCAGCCAAGCCGACTAGACATCGAGTTAGCTTAAACTATTCACAATAGAAAATAAGTAGTTAACTATAAACAATACATCTTATACATTGATTCTGTCTTAAAATACACAGGTAATATCAGCTCTATAAGGTACTCGCAGTTTATGACATTTTGTGGAAGTTTTTAAAACTTTTTCAAAATGGAATTTGCAGTACATTTTAAAAAACGAATTGTATAGTCCCATAATATCTGAAAGGCAGATATCTTGTAAATTCATATATTATATGTAGGTCTAAATGTATGGGACTTAAAATATACTCTTATTTATTTATTTCACATTTCGATTAGCCCTACATTTTCTCCAGTGCACCCCTGAACTTGGTTTGAGATTTTGTGTCGAAGGTTGCGAGTTCGCCCTGCCAGCTGGTCGCCTGCCAGCTCAAGTGGGCGAAAATGGCAAACTCAACTCAACTCCGCGAGCTCGAAAACCCCACCAGCCACGACACTCCGGTGCAGGAATACTGCCGACGGCAACTCGAGTCAAGTCAAGTTGGGTTAAGTCGCAGCCAAACTCACATGTGTCGACTTTTAGCGGCGACTGTGCCCGCACCTCCCACCTCTCCGAGGACGTTGTTCTTTTCTTCGGCTAACTGTCAGCTGTGGCTAATTAAATGAAAGACCGTCAAGTGCTGGAACTCTCGCTAGTTGTTTCTGGCCATGTTGTGTGGAGAAAAAGCCGGAGCCTGCTCCTCCCCTTGCCGCCTTGGCTGGTTGTTTTCCGCTCGCAGGGGCACATAATTGTCAAAGGTCACAAAGCTAACATGGCTAAAATGGGTGTGCTGTGTCGGTTAGTGTGTTCCTGCGTGTGGGTTTGTGGCCGACACCTCAGCATAATGCTGGCCACTGGAGTTAGGGCAGGTCACATAAGCCGAGACTTTGATTAGCATGTGTAAGAACTATATATTATTTTTTGTTTTGGCATAGAAGTAAATGTCTGAAAAAATATACTATAATATTTAAAAAAAAATATACGCACATATTGAGCTATTAGCAGTAAAAATAACTTATTTTTGTTCTCATTGGCCAACAATAAAGCCCAATGTTGCCCTTAAATACGTTCCTATAGCCCAACCGATTGAGTAAGCCCAATTGTCTGTCTAATTGTGCCTGCCACAGCTGGCCCCCTTCAAGTTTTCAAGGACTTTTCAGCCGCAGCCCATGAAAAAACACCACAGAATCTTTATAGAAATTCACATCCCGCAATTCACCCCCTCTGCCGCCCCTGCCCCTGGGTTCAATACAGTTGCAACGTCAAAACGCGAAAAATATGTTAGTGGATAAAGACGAGAGTGTGCCTGCGACAGTGCCAGGGGCGTAGTTTTAGGGGGTTTTACAATTTTGATAAATCCCAAACAAATTTATTTCTAAGAACAATAGAACATTTTAAGGAAACTTTTTCAGGTTCTTATCGAATTCAGGGAATAATGACTTGGCAAATGCAAAGCTCAATTCAGAGGCTTTTAGTTTTTTTTGTGGTAATCAATATAAATTTTAATAATGGTTTCAAAAATCTGTTGCTAAATTAAAAAACAATATCTATGTCAAACCTGATTTCATTTATATTTCACAAATAAAAAAGTTGTGTATATGTTTCAGTAATTATTAAGGAGAAGTAGTCTTTTATTGCTTCCTTTACTTAGCTCATAATTTTTAATTTTACCAACACTCTGCTACCCGTTGTTTTAACGATATCCCCTAGAAAAAATCCCGCCTCCGCCCCTGTGGTAAGCACTCCTGTTTTCACAGCCTCGACTTCACTTGGCCTCTCAATTATCGTTTTCGGGAAATCTGACCCCGGCCCGGATTTGTACTTTTTTATGCGAACCGAAAAAATGGTGAGTTTCCTTTTCTTTTTTATAATTGTTATTTTTCGCGCACACTTGAGCCTAATGAATAAATAACATTAAACATGCTCTAATGGGCGAGCGATTTTCGTGGCTGGAGTGGCAGCGTTTCGGAAAAGGCGGGGTGGAAAACCGGGGCAAAACATTTTCATTGTGCGAATACAGCTGAAGTGGGCCGCAGACGAAGCCGCCCACTTGAGCCTGCGGCTGCCTATGGGAACAGATTTCCCGTCCAGACCTACGAATTCATTGAGTAACCCGAGAGAACAGGGTCCAAAAGTTCAGCCAAAGATGGAAATTAGTTAGTTGCCCGAAAAACACTTTGCACAATTGTCTATCAGCCACAATGGCGAACTGTCGCCATCGATTTGAAGGCATTTTGGGCCAAAACCAGCGCTAATTGGCAACGCAAATTTCGATCGTCATAATATCAAACACAATCGTTGGCGAACACAATATGGAAAATTTTAAATGCAACAATCGACGATAACAATTGGGAAGTGATGATCGGCTGAGCGATGGAATATTTTAAACAAATCGAATTTGGCATGCTCTTAGCGAGGGAATATTAAAATGATAAAAAGACGTTAATAGAATGCTTCAAGCGAAAGGGAAAATTAAAAGATCAATCACGTTTCCGGGACCTAACTGTTCTGGGTTTCTTAAAAGGTATATTGCTTACAAAAAGTTGGTATTGATTTTTCTTGATACCTAATTCATTTAGAAGCAGTTTTTTGGATGAATATTCAAGGGAAAATAATGATCAAATCAAATTATTAATGGGTATACTATATATATACCTAATGTATAATATGTTGATTTTGCAATTAATATGCTTAGAGAGGAACAAATATTTTATATGAATATTTGTGTGTTAAAAGTCCCTTAGCCCTAAATGCAAAGCATCCACCTCAATCAATTATGCGACTTAACGAATTCATAGCTCCGTCCATGCTGACAAAAGAAGTTAACCAGAAATTAGCGCTTTTGGTAACACACCACAAAAGGCACCACACAAACAGCCCAACAAAAGATATAGAAAATAAATTCAAATCCCCAAAATAGACACAAAAATATGCGATTTTCTGAATGAAAAAGTATAGGCTCAATGGGGACCAACCGAATGCCTACTGGCCCATTCAGGAAACCAGATCACTGGTCAAATAAACAAGCCAAATTAATCGCTTAGGAAAGCGGAGAGAGGAGGCGATGGGCGCGTGTGAAAAGAATTTTACCAATTAGCGGGGCGTGTGTGTTAGAGGCTAAGACCGCACCGCAAAAGCTAAAACACACTCCGCCCCTTCGGCCACTGGATGATTTCGATGAGGCCGCGATAAACCCATTGAATTAGCTTGAGAAGCCGGGCTACTGATGGCCCGGCTCTGATAAGTGCAGCTGAAGCCCGGACTCTCTCAAGTGGCCGGCAATTAGGGGTTGCAGTGAAGAGCCGAATTCCGGAAATCATCCTCGAGCAAACGACTCGCGCCCCAAATCAAAAACGAAATAAAAACGCAACAAAGTGTAAATAAATTTATTAAGGCTATACTTGGCTAGGGGTTAAAAAAACATAAAGAATCGGAACACAAAGGTGGAAAACATGGGACTGAAAGCGCAGTTTTCGCACCATTTGAGCAAGAGAACAGAAATGAAACAAACACAAATAGCGAACATGGAGCAGACAATGGCAACTTGTTTTGTAATCGCAATTGTTTCGATTTAATTGTATTCTTTTCTGTTATTTATCTCTTTTTATTTGACCCGTGGAAATGCGTAACAGCGGCAACAGGCGGGCCTCGAAAAAACCCTCATCGATCGGCGCTGTAAGCCGTACACCTTTACTGGTATGCCGATATAGACACACCTGTGCAATCGCCAGTTGCTGCTCCATTCCATTCCAATAGAGTGACGCAGTTGCTCTTACCCATTTTTCTGTTTGCCCGCCTCATTGCGTAATACTCCCAACAGAAGCCGAAGCCCCTACAGAAGTGAACCTAATAACCACTTTGAACCAGTTATCGCGAAAAAAAACTATGAATATACAAGGTTTTTTTTTGGATAATTTCCTGCAAATAAGAATCCACAAAGGACTTTTTAGAGTTCACTTTAAGGTAATAGTACGCGATTTCAATGTCTAAAATAATCAAATAGGAGGCCTAAATTTAAAAAATGCTTCTGGGCTCTTTAAGACTGATACACACCTGGGATTTTCCCAAAATTACCCATAGAGTGTGCCTGGGTAATAATAAACGTTTCTTTTAATTATTATTTGTTTAATAAAAGATGTATTCGCGTTTAACACTAGTTTAAACTGGAAATTCCTAAAACGTTTGAGCCTAGACATGTGTTTTCATTTACTTTCGTCAGTGGATTAAGCCAATATTTGGAATACAAAAAAAGAAGAAGTTACCAGAAAACCAAATCGTGATTAAACTTAGTACAGGTGCAAAATGAATAAAAAACGAAATAGAGATATTCAAAATAAAAAAAACCTAACCTGACCTACGTTTTGCTTACCTTGGTGTTCCTTTGAAGGCGTTCCTAAAAGAAAACTCCTAACAAAAAGTGATAGATTTCTTTATCCTTTAAGGTAAACTTTAAATCGTTTAAACCATAAAGCTTTACTTAAGCTTTAAATTGGTCTTATTCTAGCCATTCAGACCAATTCGCACTTCATCAAATTAAATTTGCGTTGAATAACCTTTGCCATAGTAACAATTTGAGCGGCCGCTAATTGGTTTACACGCCCCAATAAGCCACAATCCTTTATGTCACAGGTACAGGTTTGTATTTACAGTGCCGGTAGATATTATAGCACTGAAAAATGAATATAAAAAACATGCTAATTCCCATTGGCTTTAAGTTCCTTGTTGTAATGTGGAGCTTACGTATTTTATCGGAATAATAGCATATTTTAATGTTTTTCCATACCACTTAAAATGTTAATAAATAAATACTCGACTTTATTTTGACTCGTACTTTCAAAGAATATTTAAGTAAGAAGTCTTATTTAAATAGATTAATCAATAGTGTTATTGATCCGTAGAAACCATTTAATTTTTCTTTGACCAAATCTACTCCTTTTTTTACTATGTGTGTACCACCCACTGTACTCATATTTCGTAGATGAATCCAGCGAAAAATGTCTCGCCAAAAGTTTGCATTTCTCTCAATTTTTTCGCATGCGAGTCCCACTCGATTGAATACGATGCCATATCAAAGCCTTTTTCGGCTCTGACAGCAGTTGCCGAATGGCTGCTCCTTGCCAGGCCGCTGCTCCTTTTTGTGACAGTTTCGAGTCCTTTTGTAAAAGTTTTTCAGTTTACCAGCAGACGCAGTGCACTCAAAGAAATTTTCTTGAAATTTAAACAAGACAAATTTTAGAAAATATCAGATTTTGAATACATGTTTTAAAGATATTGGAGAAAGAACCCAAATGTATAGTTACAAAGAACAATAGCAACCTTCTACTAAGGTTGATTTTAGGTTACTATATCAGTGATGCATTTTATATTTTCATGTTATACTGTTTTCTAACCAGAGAATTTTTCCTAGTGCAGAATGTGCATTTCAGTGGACAGCAGAAATTCGGAGATCCCTGTGACGTTGCGTAACCCGAGACCGGACAGAAGCAATGTTTTGTCTAATAAATTCCGAAACACTACACTTCCGTCACATCATAAATCAAGCAAATATATATACTTGGGGAGGGAGGGGGAGAGTCCATGGCGATATCGGAGCCGCTGCTACCCTCATGCCCGAGGACGCCGATGATGGGCACAAAGAATTAACGTAATTATGTTCGCAGCAGAGTTTGCGCCATAGAATTCGCAATGGTATCGAGCGTAAACAAAAACAGAATCAAACAATAAACATGCCAAATCAAACGAAATGCAGCGGAGAGCCGAGCAGAACACCTTTTCCCCTGGACACCGAGCATAATGAACCCTAATGATATCGAACAGGGGCACCCAACAGCTGCCTGGAGTGGGGTGGCGAGGGTTTCTGGACCATAGGTAGCCCCGATCGGGCACTCGTGCTAAACAACAAAACCAATCGAGTGTTAAGCGGAGCTACGAATTACAAAGTCAAACTACAAATGGCCCAAAACAAACAGATCGAAACTACTCCCATTGTATTGGCTCATTTGCATATAAGAGCAGAGAACGACTAATAACGATAGAGGTGAGTGGATCGACTATTGGATGCCCAGTAAGAGTTTCCCTCCTCAATAATATAATAATAATAAACAGTCCAGACTGCGTACCGTTAAGAAGTGATATTTCTATACCAAACTATCTCAAATTATGCTCAAATAAAGCAAGTATTTGTATAAAATTTATTTTTAAAATTAAAAATATAACATAATTTCATTTTTTATCTTAATAGTGTATTTGAATAGGTTGAAAAATAGCATTACAAATTATGGTATATGAAACTCTTTACGTTGTAGCGAACTAGATTTTAACAATAGTATTATTAGTTATTTAAAACACTGTTAAAATGAATTTCCTAAGTTCTAATGAGGTATTAAAGGATAAATAACTTGAATAGAAATTTAATTTTCTTTGAATCACAAATAGTTGTTCATAAAATCTGCAGTAAAGCAGCTTAAGGTAAGAATAATTTAAGACTATACTAGTAATAAAATTATGTTGAGTACCTAGTCTCTTTCGTCCCTTTGAGTCGCTACAATATACCCTCCTCCTCAAATGCTAATCGGTATCAAATCTCTGAACTGCAGTTGCAAGATCCAGTTGACGCTTCCACAGTCGATTGGCAGCCAATCGGGCCTGTTGCTCCCCTGTTTGCCATCGTTTAGTGGCCGGCAGTCAAGTCAAATAATATGGCTTATATCGGACAGATCCACACAGTAGTTGGCCCTTGTAGGAGTCGTGAGCTGGGTCCGTCGCAAACTATTGTTAATTGATTTGTACACACGCGGACAGCGTTGTTCTCTTCTCGACTATTAACTGGAATTTGTCGCTTCGCTTTTTGTCTGACGGTTCAGTCATCTCTGTAATTAACATTGGGCCAAGTCGCCAAGGCTCGACAGGATTCTGTCAATTGGTTTTGTCGCGACTTTGTTTGGCCTCTGGGGAGACAGCTTCCCGCTTCCCGGTAATAACAGGGTTCGGTGACAGGAGTGCAAAGGCAGTGGAAAAATGCCAACGCGGTCTCAACAAATATTTGAATCCTTTTTGGGACTCTTCGGGGGGAATCCTTATACTGCTCATTTGAATTGAATTTGATTGTTAATTGAATTTTATTTAGCAAAGCAACTCAACATTCTTACGAAACATATTAACTCGTTGGTGGTAGTAAACAATGGAAATTGCCAGATATATCCATTAGCAACGTATACTGAAGGTTGTTTAATCATTAAGACTCACGCTGTTAACACTGAAATATTCATATAATTATTTTAAGAAAAGTGACTAGTAAGTCTGTTTTTAAATATCGAACACAATGTACAAATAGATAGAACCTAAACTAAAATAAATTTAGTAAAAGAGTTAGACTTAAAGATACCATTAATTTATCCATGAATTTAGAGCAAAGTTCTGTCTTAAAATTTCCTTTTTGCAAACAATCATCGAGACACTTCAGTATAAGCTTCCAATGAATATATAGACAGTGCGTGCGTCACATTTTCTCACACTTTCAACGTATAAATCGAACGTATCTGGAATCCGTTTTGCAAGCCAAAAACATCCATTCATAGGAATCAGTAGTTCGACATAAATGACCAACGTAAACTGGGTCACTCTCTGGCCAAACCTTTCGTTTGGCTCTTTACATAATTATTGGAACGTAACATTTGTCACACAAACCGCCAGAGAATGGAGTCGGCTCGGGGCGAAAGTGTTTGGCCCAACCCAACAGAACCGGACCATCCCAAACCCAAACCCATTCCCAAAACCCCACCTAATGCTGGGCCAAGTAGAATTGCGTGCCAAACTGCAACCAGCAACGGCTCTCTGCCTGTTTTTCAGACTCGGCTTGCTGTTCTATAATTTGTAATGACAAAATGCAATTAATTGCAGGGATTGTCCGGGCGAGATTAAAACTAATTACGGCTCTGCATTTTTTTCCACAGATCTTGTGTCCGATTTCGGCCCAAAGAAATCGCGATGACTCGCCGCTGTTGTTTATTACTTCATTAAAACCGCATTAATAGCGCTCTTCACTTGCTGTTCGATTTGTTTAAATCAATAATGAAAACAAGCAACAACAATGAGCTTTTCGGGCCGAGAAAAAGGCCAAATCAAAACAGAAAATCGAACAAGCCCGGCATGGCGGTATAGGAACCAATCCCATCCCATCGGAGCCGACGATCCGATCCCAAGCGAGGGGCTTCCACCAGACAATGCCGATAAATTAGAAAATAATGCGCACCCATTGTCCGCGGGCTTTGTTTCATTTAAGCGCTTTTGTTGTTTGCGTTTTGTTATTATTGTGGGGCCCCAGTTCAGCCCCGATGACCCCCGCCTCGTGACCCCGCTCCCAGATCCTACCACGGTGTTGACTGGTGGGAAAGAGCATTGGGCAGACCTTGCCCTGGATACCCTCCCCTGAGCTTGAGCTCGTGAGTTATATTTTATTTAATAAAAAGGATGCTTTAGAAATAAATAATTTAAATCTAAAAAAAGCTTTTAGTTCTTTTCCTACCAAGTGCTTAGAAGTGAAAAATAAATTATATTTAAATCAGTAGTTCTTTTAAGAGGAACACTCCTGTCCCTGAAATATTATGTTTACTTTGTAAACTCCTTGAGAATAATATTTTAGAAATTCAGCATAAGAGACCCTAGGCCTTAAAAGTTTAGATCCTTTTACAAAAATCCATAAAATCTTTTAATTTCAAAGCCTAGAGTCAGTCTCAACTTCAGGTTATTAAAAGAACAATCACCAGATTACAGTTTGTAAACATAACATTTCAAAAGATAATTCTAAAGAGTATCCCCTCTTTTCCATTATAAAATATATATTTATTCCATAATTCATTTTCGTTATTCCGCCTTGTATTTAGTCTCTCTGTCCGCCTGTGTTTTTGCTACACGTTTCTCAACTCTTTTCAACTTTTGTTGAATGAAGCTGATTACTCAAATTTGGTTTTGTTTGCGATTCGTCAAGGTGTTGATGAGTTGAGCAGACCGACCCCCGCCCCTCCGCGCTGTTGCCAAAAAATTGTTATTAAATGTGATTAGTGTCCGAGAAGAAAGAGAGCACAATTCCGTTGGCCCAAGTGTATTCTCCGGGGCTACAGTTATAATCCTAAGCTATTGGCAGTTAGCAACGCGGGGCCCGGCCATCTGGTGGCGTTTAACCCATTGAGCCGATCGACAAGTCCGACAATGGGCGAAATGCAGTTATCAAAGTAAAGACTGTTTTTCTATTTTCTATTTTCTGTTTCTATTTTTGTTTCGGTCGCTGTTTCCGATGCTGTCTCCCGCTCTTAGCGACGTTTTGCTTTCTTTTCTGGCCCGGCTTTCTTCTGGGCCCTATAGACACACCATGTCGCTTCGACATCGGGCAGATGGCGCATGGATGGATGGGATGCGGCCATTGTGAGCCGACGGACCATTGTCCTGCCCATCCGCATCCCCATCCCTTCCCTTCCTGCTCCTGGTCCCGGCGTACGGGTTATTTGTTTGTCCGGGAGCCTGCATTTCCGCTCGTTGTTTGCCAAAAATGTAAACAGTTTGCGTTTACGTCCTCTGCGTAATCGGCTGCCTAATCCCCCCGCCCGCCGGCTAGTAAGCGTTATGTAATCGCATGTCGGGCCACATCGAGGAGTTAATTATGTCATAATAGAGGCCGGGAACCCAACTCGTTAGGTCCTTCTACTCATCATCTGTTTGCCCTGTGCCAAACTGCACCCTCAACTCCGGTTTTCCTTTGGAGCCCTGCAACTCCTCTTTTGTGCCGGGACACGGGACAAATCAATGCGCTAACCAAGCCAGCATTAAGCCATTTCCCTTTAAGGACTTAACCGGAATGGGTAATAATTGTTAGTTGCCATTGTTGGTCCCTCTATTTGTTGTAGGGATTTGGTTATTTGTTGCTACCAATTGGGCTGATCTGCGAGTCTATTATGGCAAAAGCAGGTAATATATGATGAATGAATTGTAAATACTTTCAATCTAATCACCTAACTAATGAATTTTAAGCCTTATTTTCAAGTCTGTTAAAGATACAATTACCGCAAGCACATTTCTATATTAATAAATGAAATATCTAAAAGAAAAACATTTTATATTCTATTTCCTATTAAAATTTTAAAGGATTTTCAGCTCGCCGCTCTTCGGTCTGAAGTGCGAAATTTTCACAGCCTTCCCTAAAACACTCTTCAAAAATTTCCACCCGAGTGCCCGCTTTCATCATTCGGCACCCATTTATCATAATCAGTGGCCATTGAGAAACACCACGGCAGAAGTGACAAATTTTAAACAAATTAATAAAAAATATTAAAAACCAGCCACGAAAGACACCCGCAACAGGCCACAAATCAAAGGCAGGCTTCAGGCCAGACGAGTGGGCCTCGGAACATGCTAATAAAACACAAATTGACGATAAAATTATTACAAATTTATGCAAATATTTGCCTGGCAGGGGAGGGCTGAAGTAGCCGCCCTAGCACCCCGGCCTGGCCTAAGCAAATTAATGGGCAAACACTTGAGCCTGAAGCTGACTGTGAATCCGCATCCGAATTTGAGTCCGAGATGCACCGGCGATGGGTCACATGGATCTGGTGGTGGTTTCCGTACTCGTCGGGCCCATGATTCGGGTAATAATTTATACGCCAATGCGCACGCGATGTGCGATGTCCTGCTGCGCGTAAACAGGAAACAAATTACGCTCGAGAGCAGTTATGAAATGCCATAAAGACTCCCGGATCTCCCGGATCCGCTGCTCCTGTGCCTCGACCCCGGCTCCTTCCGCTGCTCCCGCTGTTGTTGTTGTCCTCGTCTCACTGGACAGGAACAATACTGCATTAGGCAGCCGCAAGGATGGATCATATCCATATACACTGAACACTAAACCTACGTAAGTTTCAATTTAGAAAGTGCTCGCTCGTTCAGCATCTTATTCACACATTTTAAATAAGATCAAGTAGTATCTTTTTGTATTAATTAAGTGAAAAGTTTACTATGCAGTAAAGTATTTATTTCTGGCAGTATAAAATTTAAAACAAAATAACACGTATAGTACTCATCACTAACTCAAATTCACAGGTTGAGAAGAAATACTTGTTTCAATACAACCTTCCCCCTTTTCTGAATTTTTAAGAGCTCTAGATGAAACTTTTTTTTTTAATGTACAAGAACTGAGACAACAACTTTTACTGTGTAGCACAGAATAGACAATGCGGCAACGTCCCGGGGTTTAATTCCAATCCCTGTCCCTTTAGCGCCCCTGCCCCAAGCTCTCCGACACGTGGTGAGGAGAGCGGCCAGGAGCACAGGACGGAAGTTTTCCACTCGGCTCGCGTCATAAAAATCCTTTCAGTTCGCTGGCCCATTGTCATGCGAACGCTGGACGCCCGCCAAGAGTTTCAAATAATATAGAAGAGCCCTGGGATCAATTGATAAAATGTTAACAAGTATAAATATTCCCATAAATAATTACGAAAAAGCGTGAGCTCTATTGGTAACTGAGACACATAATAGTCGGCTTTGAGTAGGAAAAATAAGGGTTTTTAAAAGGGAATTATAGGCTAATTGATGGCATCAAAGAATGCTAAAGCTCTTTCAGAGTAAGAATCCGTGAAAATAATTAAGCAGAGGAAAAAAGTAGCTTACAATTATTATATGTATTTGAATTTTATGCTAAGAAAGCTAAATATTAATTCTAATACTCATATGCGAAAAGTATTTGACTTTGGACAGTTTTAATTTTCATTGGTAAAATGACTTTTGTAAGTACAAAGTTTACATAGAAACCAAAATATATATATATTTACTAGTATGTAAAGATCGATGCTTGTTTTATAATCTTTTTATTGCGATTTTAAGTGAGCTAAGAAAACCTATTTTATATTAATCAAAGACCAAATTATAGAGTTTATACAAAACAAAATATATACATTTCCTTGTAAATTAATTAAAAGCAGAGTTTAGAAAGAAAGACATTGGTTTCAAACACGTTGAAGAAATATTGTTTTATTTGTTAAATAAAAATCAGTCATCTAATCCAACTTTTTCGAGTATTATCATCTCTCACAGCTTATTTGCGTGCTAATGACGATGATCCTTTTGTCCGGCTTCCACCCTTGTTGCTTATATGTGTGATTTTTCATTTCCCAGACTGCGATCGTCAACTCTCCAGCTCATCAAGCTCACATGCAGGGCGTAAGTGTTTTGGCACTCGACGCCGAGCGTCCAGCTCGGAAGACTCTGAAGACAGGAGGACGGAGCACGGAGCTCATCAATCGCTGTCGCTTTCGGAGGGTTGGCTGGGAGAGCGAGGCAGACCACAAATTTGTCGCCCGGTCGGGGCGCAATATGCCGAACATTCTGCTTTGACAAATGCCTCGCACCTAATCAAATTTGATACAACTGAATGAGCCCCGAACAGCCGCCGTTTATGCAAATGCTTCGCCGGTAGGTCCTGTTCTGCCGCCACTCCAGTTGCAGCAATCAGTTGTCAAGTTGCGGCTGGTTGCGAATTTATCATCATTTAATTTCCATTTGGCGTTCGTGCCAAATGTTAATGACGCTGTTGAGTTGACAACGACTCGACGCGACTTCACTCGAGGCAAATCAGCGTTATCCTTGCACTTACGACTGCAATTTCCTTGCTGCTTTGACGCCCTGTGCTCGCTGACAAATTATGTCCCAGTTGGCATCGCGCATACGCCCCGTGGGACGTGGGACGTCCGCTCTTGCCGTCGCTGCTCATTTGCCTAAGTGCGCCGTGCTTTTTGTGCGGTGGAGGCTTTTAATTAATTGTTAGCCTGCGACTTATTGACGGTCTGGTTGGCTGGTTAGCGCCGCAGGAGGAGCGCAGGGGGGCGGGAGCGGTGGCGGTGGACGGGAAACCGTCGCAGTGGAAGCAGAAAAAATGTCAAACTAGCACTTAAAAAGCCGCCACGCTTTGCTACTTGTCAACCACGCGCCACAGTCGCAGTGGCATACAGCGCTAGCTATAGCCTCTGCTGTAGCCACCCTCGACAATATGCTTCACGTCCAGACGGTACGGGTTGGGAATGGGGAAGGCAGGGTTAGGGGTTGGGGTTGGGACTGGAATTGGGGTTCTGCGGTAGTTCGTGGGTGGTGCTTCAGGGAGTGGAAGTGTGTAGTCGTTCTCGATTTTGAATGAAATATGAGACAGGACACTAGTCAGCAAAGTTAAAATAGAATTGGAATGCATACAAGAATATAATGAGAAATATTAAAAAACGATTTTATTATAAGAAGAAGCTGAAGATATGCATATGTACATGTATTGACTTCCTTCTAAATGCATGTCTTATACAATTGTATTACTATTAAAGTATCAATTATTTTACTATTTAAGATTAATTTCCGTAACTCTTTCCTTAATCTTTTTTCCTTTTAAAGTTAACTGAAGAAAAACCATTGTGATGCCTTTTTCGCAAGCTTTAAATTTCAATTACCAGTGGAATATTATTAAATTATTATATTATGGTAGAATTACCTCTAGAAGTTTTAAGATTATAAAGTTCCTTGTTAATCCCCAGCCCTGTAGCACAGTGTGGCCCGCTAAGCAACCCTGTTAGGCCGTTGCAAATATGAAACAGTTGACAAAAAGCCACCACCCACAAATTAGGCTGCACAACCAGTGACACAACAAGGGAAAAGGGTATCCAAAACAGGGCGGGGAGTGGGAGTAGGGTAAAAATTGACAGGCGACAGACATCGCCGCCATGTTGCGGATACATCCAGGAATGGGACAGATATATAGGGAACCAAGGGAGCAGACAGACAACAGCTTGACCCCTTCGCGGGCCGATCTTGCATAGAGTTAATGGTTTATGGCCTATAAACTGGACCTTCCGCGTAAGAACGGTATTTGGAAACGTGAAAAGCTGGAAAATGAGGCTGGGAGTCGGCTGCCGACGAGGTCGTCGCAATCATTTTGCCGGCAAATTGTATCACCGTTATGCTAATCCGTCTGGTCCTTTGTCGCTAATCCCCCGGATTAGCGAGCGCATCTTTCGCCTAAAAAAGTGAACAAAAACAGCAAGGATTTTTGGGAAAACGCGAAGGAAATCAAGAGTCCGTCGCCGTCGCTAATCCGGGTCTTAGTTGCCCCAGGTAGCCGAGCGGTCCACGAGAAGTAGCAACAACAACCCAAACACTCGCCGATAGATGCATAAAAATCTCGCGACATTTTGCACACTCCTTTCTGCGGACCGGACGCTAATCCCCGGCCATAAAGTCGTAAAAAAATCGAAGCACCGGGGCTGCAAATTATATTTGTATACAGACATGACCAAATGGGTCGCGCGAGGCGTGTTTTCGGGAGAAGGAGGCGTAGGCGAGTCGGGCCATAAAATGTATTCGACAATCCTTAAAAACCCAACGAGTTGAAGTGGAATTTCAATTATTTGACGGCGATCTGAGCGATCATTTCCCCGATGAAAGGGGGAACTACGGATCAGGAAGGCGTGAGATGTGTCTTATGTTAAATCATGGCTTAAACGGGGGATGGGATTAGGCCTTAATCACTTCCGCTTGGGTTCAGGGTTCAAAAAAATATATTGATGACTAGTTTTGTCTTATTTGTAAATAATTTAAATTTGTTGAATATTTATAAATGCTAATTATGTAATTATAGTATTTTAAAAAGTTATGAAAATTTTTTCTACTAATTTCCTCATCACTTCCATGAAATATAGTCCTTGTTCTGATACATATACAACTAGCAATAGTACGTAGACACTCAGGCAGACAGATAAACAGGGCTGGATCGGCTCGGCTGATGATGCTTATAACAAAATAAGACACTTTTATAGGATCAGAAATTCCCTTTTCACTGAGTGGCAAATATCTAACAGAAATTATAATATAATAATAGATTAATAAGGAAGGTCATACAAATTATATATTGATAAATATAATCTATAATATTTACTAATTATTTAAATATTTTTTATCAAGTAACGCTATTCTCCCGTTGTCTTCTTTTACCACCTAACCCATTTTTAACTTGAGCCAGAAATTGTCCCAAAGAGATCCAAAGAATCCAATCTTTATACAATTATTCAGTATCACGTCAATGCTGGGTAAATATTTGTGAAATGTAGATATCGAATGAGGAACGGAGATACAAGGCAACAACAACAGAGCCAAACAACAAGACGACCAATATCAACAATACGCATAATAACAACAATAATCAATATTTGATATTTTAACACATTTGACATACACAGGGGGAAGGGAAGGGTGGGTAGGGGCGAGGTGAATAGGAACCATCCGAACCATCCACAGAGAGAGCTGGAGATCGCGGGAAGACAATGCAAGTGGATTTATTAATGACCGCAATTATTCTTATTATTATTACGAGAAGAAGCCGAAAATCAAAACGGAAAAACACGCGTTGATTTCTTTCGCCAGGGGATTCTGTTACACTCCGGATAGTGAGGTCTTAGAGGGCCCCCCCGTTGCTCCAAAAGGCAACGCACAATGCGACCCCCATCCGAAGATCGGAGAGACGACCCTTTGTTCGGACTATCGAATTCTGTCTCGGAGGCGCAAAATAAACAGCGCATTAATCAATAGAAATTAATACACAACGGCAAATAGTTGTATAATGGCAAATCAAATTTAGTTTTTTTCTCCGTCTCCCAGCGGGTGTAGGCCAGCCCAAAAACAAAAACCAAAACCCCTCTGAGATGAGTAAAATAATAGCGAAGAAACCCTGAGACAAGGTTAATTTGTTCAGTAAAAGGAGAGGAATTCGGGCTAAGATCCACACGGCACAAAGGTGAAAAGTCATTCGCATTAAGATGATGATGGCATGAGTGCCATTTAAAAGCTTACCCGAATGACTCACTCAACCGAGTTGGGAATATTATGTTAATGGCCGTATGAATATTCAAATTGATAATGAATATCTGTGGACACTCCTGATGTGATTGGAGAACATAAACTAATTTGGTTCAGAGTTTTATGGAAATAATCTGAAAAGAGGAAAATAAAATAACCCAACATGATAATCCAATTATAAACACACGTTTCTAAAGACCAAGTAGAACTCTATGAAGGCGGAAAATATTCAATGTTAAGTTGTGTAGACATTTACAACCAGAAAGTTGAACAAAAATATAATTAAGCAAATTCGGGAAGATGTAGAATTTATTCCTGTAAACGCGGTTTTCCATCGATAAGGAAACATATAACTTGTTAATTCTTAAGTCTTCTCTTTCCTCATAGCAAATATGAGAAAACGTTCTATGTAAGATCCAAATATCCCCAGAAACCTGTAAAATGATTGAAATCATAAGAGTCGCTTTGAATTTTGGTTTTCTCAGATAATTTTGTTTTTTTATTCATTTTTAAATGTCTTTGCTTGTGTCGGTTGTTCATGAACCGTTTTTTGCTTAGATGATAACGTTTACTTTTAATACAATTAATAATACAATAATACATTGATGTACGTTCTGTTCCTCGCGTTTCGGGCTACACTGAGACTATAACGAACTTGGCTGGGATATTTACAATTTGAGAGGCTAAACTTTAAAACTAGAAGCTACGTTTCAAGTGGGGCTGATGCTCGTACGAAAAAAACAACAAGGAGGAGGCGCTCTCTCAATGCTTAAAACTAAATAAAATTAATTTACAATTACGTTTGTGGTGCTGCCTTAAATCCAGTGAGTGCGCGAAATAAATTATAGCTTTAGTTTGTATATTGGCTAGGAATGATGCGTGTCCGACTTATCCCCTAGGTCCGAAGTGCGCGAAGATTGTACTAGGATCAAGCGGAGTTAAGTGTTTGGGGGATTGGCTTACTTAGAGCTTTTGAAGATTTAAAACCAGTGGATCACTTTGGGAATGCTTCAACAATTGTACTCTACTCTGTACTCTACCCTAATGGAGCTCGCCCTAATAGAGCACCGGGACCGGTCTCCTCAGGGCGCTGTCCATGGAGCCGTCCATGCCGTTGGGCGTTATGGTGCCAGGCGAGGATCCCGGGGAGGACGTCGACGAGGATGTGTACAATCCGGCGGCGTTGGCGGAGTGGGCGGCGTACAGAGAGGGCGCCGAGATCCCGGAGTAGATGCCCGAGTAGAAGCTGCTCAGCGAGGTGGGCGGTAGCTGGGGCGGGGCCTGACCCTGGGCCTCCAGCACCTTGTGGCTGTGGCTGTTGTTGTGGTTGTTAACCGCCGCCGCTGCCGCCGCCTGTGACTGGTGGAGCTTGGACAGGGCCAGGGGATCGAAGCCGCCGAAGTATGGCACCGGGTACGGCTGGTCCAGGTGGTGCGAGGGCGCGAAGTAGGGGGGCAACTGGTGGAACGGATTGTAGCCCCCGGGGCCGGCTCCGGCTCCCGCGCCCAGCTTCTGCTGGCCCATCATCTGCTGTCCCTGCATCTGGAGGCCTCCCTGCGGTCCGGCTGTGAGCGGGTTCTTGGGCTTGCGGCGCGGGCGGTACTTGTAGTCGGGGTGCTCCTTCATGTGCAGGGCCCTCAGGCGCTTGGCCTCGTCGATGAAGGGCCGCTTCTCGGACTCCGCCAGCAGCTTCCACTCGGCGCCCAGGCGCTTCGAGATCTCCGAGTTGTGCATCTTGGGGTTGTCCTTGGCGATCTGGCGGCGTTGCAGGCGGGACCACACCATGAACGCGTTCATCGGCCGCTTGATGTGCCCCTCCTGGCCGGGCGAGGTGGCCAGGCTGTGCATTCCGGCGGACTGGTGGCCGGCTCCGGAGCCGGAGTTGCTGCCCAGGCTGCTCTGGCTGCCCAGACTCCCGGCAGAGCCGATGGAGCTGTTCGGGGAGAGGGTCTGCTGGGCGGACACCGCCTGGTGCATGTGGTGGGAGCCCATGTGGCCGGATGACATGTGGTGGCCCATGTTGGACCCGACGTTGCTGCCGCCGGGCGATCCGCCCATGGCCGCCAGGCTCTGGGAGTAGTGCAGCACGCGCTTGATGTCCATGTCCATGCCGGGGCTCAGCTGCAGCTGGCCCTGGGGCGCGTAGTCGCCCGGCGCGGGCAGCTCCAGACCCTGGGCCTGGCCCAGGTGGAATCCGTAGTTCGGGTGCGTGGATAAAGTGGCCATGTCTGTGGCTGGAAACACTTTCCTTGCGGTATTCACTGGGTATTCACACTTCACTTCGCTCACAATGTCTGTGGTTGGGCAGTTTTGTATTTTGTATTTCTGTATTTCGCGTAACTGGCCTTATCGCTATGTCCGCTGCTGTATTCTCTGATCAACTGTCTTTGCTTTGCTTGCGCTCTTGCTAGTGCTTCTGCTCGGCTCAACGGTTATTTTCTGAATGATTCGTATGCCGCTCAGTTGAGACCGACACGACCGGAGCCAAATCGAAACCTCTCTCTTCGGAGCATTTCCGCCAGGTATGCCGCGAGCGCCAGAGCGGGACGGATGCTGGGGCTGCTACCTGGAGAGAGCTGCGCCGTCGCGCGCTCTCACTCTCTCGCCCGCTCGCCGACCATCGCTCCTTCTCTCTTTGGTTTGGGCCATTGTTCGCGCCCGGTTGTTGGCTTTGTTCCATTGGCTCCTTTATTTCGGTTATAGTTGTTCGCATTGAGGGTGTGTTCAATAGAAGAGCTGAATAGAGCCAAAAGCCAGGCAGCCGTTCGGCTCTGCTTCGTGTTGTTCGATTTACTGCTCTCTCTCTGGGTCGTTCTTGTTGCTGCTCTCATTCCAGCGACCTCGGACGGGGATCGCCAGCGAGCGAGAGAGAGAGGGAAAGTGAGCGGGAGCCTGGGAGCACATTGATTTTCGCACAGTGGGCACACAATTTCCGTTATTGTTTTGCACAGCGACGTTGCACTTCCGCAACTTGCATGCGGCCAGAAAGAGAGACAGATAGCGGGCGCGAGAGGGAGAGCGAGTCTGCCTCCCCGTGAGTGTGTGAGTGCCAGTGTGTGTGTTGGGCCAATCACAATGGGCGCTTGGTGTGAATTTTTGTCCATTGTGGGTGTCTGTGTTCGGTTATATACAGCTCTCTATGTGAACTGTGCTCGTGTTCCCCGGCCTGGGTGAGTGTGTTTGTGAAAGGACTTTTTAGTTTGTGAAAAGGACATGGAAACACGCTTTCCATTCTCTCGCCCCGCTCTCCATTCTCGCATTCTTTCATTTCGCCCGCCATTCTTCGCTATTCTTTCCGTTCCCTTTTTTTCACTTCTTCCTGGGCGCTCCAAAAAGGATATTACTGCAATTATTTACTTATTTGGCCATAGAAAAGCGAGCGAGAATAAAGGGGGAGTGGAAGTGAAGGGAATCTTCACCCAGATGCACGTACAGCCCTCAGAGAAGCTTGATTACAAAAATCGTTTGGCCCCTATTATTTAAAATAAACGGCACAAAAGTCTTTAAATATAATACAAATATATTAATGTGTTCGTATGTTAAGATATAAACTAATTTCGAAATCTTTTTAAAACTTTCTTATATTATTACTAAAATAATAATAATATTTATTTGAAGGTTATGATTTAACGTAAACGATGTTTTAATCTTATTTTTAAAAAATTCCAAAACACCTTACCTCAAAACCAAAGCTGGTCCAACCCATTCTCCTCTCTCTTTCTCTTTCTCCCACCCACTCACTTGCACACGCACACTAGCACGCAGAGCTTAGTGCAATTTCCAATTGCATTTACAAAGCTCTTATACCTGGCCCATACATAGCGTAAGAGCATAAAAAGCTTTCAGCGTTCTCAACGTTCCTTTGTGTCTGCTTTCGCCCAAAAAAGAAAGAGGACGAAAGGACAACGGCAACAACAACGAGACTGAAATAATAATGAAAGAAAAAACTGTTGTGCGTTGTGTAATGGAAAAAGTTTTGCTCGGGCCACATTTCCTTTCTAAGTATTCAGCATTTCACTTAGCAGACGAGGACACTATGTGAGTGATAATAGCGCAGGGAGTGGGGTAAATCCGCGAAAATATACACATAGCGGCTTTTGCTTTCTGAGACATGAATGCCATTTAAGATTTTTGTGAATCTGTGGTCCTATTTCCCATTTTCAGGAAAATGTATTCTCCATTAACAAATATATACATAAGTATATTTACAACGCCATAATGTGTCAACATTTGTCTGTTCTTGATAATTTTAGTTCAAATATTTAATATTCTGCCGAAATAGAATCAACTATTAAATTGGTCAAAGAAATCTCATTTGAATCAATTTCAAATTTATAAGGAATATATTATAGATATAATATATCATCGATATAACAAAAATTTCCTCCTGAATGTTAATAACCACCAGGAGGTGATCAATGAGTCCGATCTTGTATCTACAGAGATATTAGACATCATATTTCAGAAGTATAAATTTCTTACATAAGTACATAAGAATTACATATACAGAATAAATATCAATTTAATATTTTACAACAATTATGTTTCTTTCCGATGACAAATATAATAATATTTTATTTCTTATTTTGAATGAAAAAAGTTTGACAAATGACCATTGACTGACAAACATTTGAATATTTACAATAAATATACATATTATTGAAACCGATTTTAAACTATTCATATTAGGTCAAACTTTCAACTTATATTATTTTCTTCAATATATTTAAAAGTTTGTCATCCCCATCAAGGATATTATAATTTTAGACAGCAATATAATTTGCAACACAACGGAACATCCGAGTCGATCTCGCCATTACCGTCTGTCTGTCTGGCCTGTTTTTCCGTTTGTAAACAACTTAGTCCCTCAGTTTGAATAAAACCTAAAAGATAGTACTTTGCGATTGTATATAAGTAACATTTTTAGTTAGAACGGAACGGATTGAGCGCCTATATCACCAAAAAAACTATGAAGAAATAAACTTATTAATTAGCGGTTTTCATCATGTATCAACATCAACATCATCATACAAACAAACATGTACAAATCTCCTATTCAAGACTTTCTAGAAGTCAATTTAAATATACATTATAACATTATATAACACCTATGTTTTAAATAAAGATCCCTTAATGATCTTCAGTAATTGTATATTTTGCAAATGGGTTAGTCAAATCCCAAATTGCCAGGGTGTACAGAGTTCGTCATGCTGAAGTTACTTACTCTCTTGTCTTCCCCTTACAGGGTGTTATAATTCTAGTCAGATCAATAAATATATATATTCATGATCTCCATCAATAAAAAAAAATATTTATTCTTAAACTTAATAAGCAGGTTTGTTAACCAATTCAAAACTAACATTGAAATTAATTAATTATTGGCAAAGTAATAATTGAATTTCCTGGCCAAAATTGAAACTGCAACGGTATCTCTACTTTTGTTTCGCGAAGTTTGCTTCTTTTCCCTTTTCGTTTCAAATTTTTATATTTTTCTGAGTTTCATGAGACTTGTTTTTAATTTAATTTGTGTTAATATGTGTCGGGCTATGCTGTGTTACACTTAATTGTTCCGTTCTATAAGCTGCATTCGCGAATCACAGTTTTAATTTTATCGCTTGGTGACAGGTGAGAGTTAAGTCAAGTTTTTCCTGTGATTACTATTATCCGAAAACAATATTAACCTTTATCCTGTCGCCAGAAACCACCCTCGCCGGCGGTCCCGCTTAACCCCAGCTCAACCCATTCTCAGTCCGATTCTCTGTGGAGAATGAGAGAGACTCGCGTTTCATTGTTTGTTCCTCATTGTTGTTGCTTTCGATTGTTGATCGCTGTTGTTGTTGTCACTCAATTGTCATTTGGGGAGCTGGTTTCTTTTCCTTTTGTTGTATTCCGCAAATATAATTTTTTTATTTATATTTTTTAATTAAATTCAGGAACAATCGAGCAAATGTGCGGCTCAACAATACTCAGAATGGCGAGCATCAATGATAATGACAAAAATGAAACGAACAGAAAGCCAAATGAGGTTACATTCCGACCTTTGTTCGGCTGATTGAATTGTTCAATTATTAATGCTGAATATGTATCATTTTTGCAAGTTATACTCGATTTAGCCCCATTTAGAGTTATATTCTAGTTGCATAATCCAGTTCGTCTCACACCTGGCGTCGGCAGATGGAAAATGAATCGTTTTAGCTGGATTTTCTCACGTTTTTAGCTCGTCCATTGTGCATTTTGCATTTCCATTTTCCTCCCACCAGATTTTCCCTTTGATTTCCTTTCGCTGCCGCTGGACGTGTCCATTTGATTGCCTCACGGATTTGGGCGCTTTTCACATGTCATTGCAGTTAAGAGCATTTTTGGCATGCTCACGAATTTCCCTTCCTTTCTTCTGCACTTCTGCTGCTCTTCGTTTTGGGTTGGAAAAATGAAAAATTATGGCGCTTTTATCGTTTGATGTCCGTTTGAAAAGAGAAATGGTGGGACGGCAGGTCTGGGTCCTGCTAGGGATAATGAAAACATTTCTGGTGGTGAATCACTAGATGGGAGTGTTCTAATGAGATAACCCAGCAAATATATAAATTAATATACAGTTCTTTAGAATAATTCAACCATAACGAAATAAGGAAATTGAATAGAAAGAAAGAAATTGGATTACAATATTATATTTTCCCACTGCTTGTGAGTTCCCTTTCCAGAACCGGGCGTGATTTGCGACAATAAATGGCCAGAACTGTCCCAGGAATTTTGCCTTCAGCTCATCCCAAGCTCAGATCATTAGAGGAACAAAACGAGGCATTCTTCGGCGAAAGGGACTGAATGGACGCCCAGGAAAGAAGGACGCCCACATGTGCTGTCGACTTCCGCTTCGGCTTCACCTGATGCAAACCGGTTCTCGGAGTGTCATGGCTGTTGCACAATCCCTACAACTTTTGTATCCGCTCTGCGCACCCATTGTCCTGCCCCGATTCAGAAAAACTCGTGGAAACAATCTCGTTGTTTACCGATTTGAACAGAACACTATTTACACAAAACTGATAATATTTCGCAATATCATCCCGGGATAAACAATTCACCGAGCAGTTTGCGGTGCTTGCCAAAAGGATAATTGCTGTGAAAAACACAAAACTGATAATATTTCGCAATATCATCCCGGGATAAACAATTCACCGAGCAGTTTGCGGTGCTTGCCAAAAGGATAATTGCTGTGAAAAACACGTGTAAGCCCGCTCTGAGTTGCCCAGCCCTGGATGAATGTGGGAAAATGCCAGGCAAATCCAATTGTCGGAGCTGTCAGAGCGTAGGTCTTCGATGGCCACTCATAATCCATGCTCGATTAGCGACCATTGCGGTTCCAGGTCCTAGATGTCATAACAGATTAACCGAGGAACCTTCACACATTGCCCCCGCCTCCTCCGCCGCCTTCCCAGCCTCCATTGTTCTTGGCCCTTCCCCGCCGATGCCACTTGGACTAAACGATGTTAATTTCTTAAACGAAGTTCGAGTGGCGGCCCGGTGGGGTTAACTTACGACTCTGCCTGGGATCTTGTCCCTGCCGAGGCCTTTTCACTCGTTTGTAATCGAAACGAGCCACTTAAGGAACCGCCGCGATCCTTGAGTCAAATTTCTTTATGCCTCGTTTTCATATTTCATTTCATTTCCATTCTTTTTGCATGTTTTCTCCTTGCGATTTTAGGGGTTGACTTCGAGGGGAGGGGGCAAGAATTTTAATAATAAGAGCCTCGGTACACTGGGAAATAAGACGTATCCATGGAATCAATTTATTCTACTAAATTATCGGAATGTCTGTCCTCTCGCATGTGGGAGTTTTACCTCAATAAAATTCATTATTTACCTCAAATTTAATCCCATTTTCCCCCAGTGTAGGCATAATTTTTGTTGTCGCTCCTCTCCGAGCAAATCGTCGCCGTCAAAGTGCCCACTCGAGGCGACTTCTGCTCAAGTGGGTCCCGACCGGGCCAGCGGAGTGGAGTGCCTAGGATTCCGAATCCGTAAAGAGAAGTTTCCTTTCGGGCCGGCGTGCCGAATCCCACGGTGTGTGTTTACGACCAACAAGCACAGTTGGAACGGACTCCGCGGGCCTGGGTACAGCTTGATTTCCTGGATTAGCTGCCGAAAAATCTGAAATTCGTGTCCAAATTTTGGCCTTTGAGGCCCGAGGGCAAAAAACACCAATGTTTTCAAAGGCGAGGTGGGCGTGTTCCCAGAGAAACCGCAGCCAAATGAGGTCCACTCCACCTGATGGGGGGAGAGCCTGTCAAAGGCAGTTTTCCAACCCCGCAGGATGTGACGATGCGAATCGTTTTGACAGCCTGCAATCTTGTGCCTTGATGAGGTACGCCTTCTCGGTGTCTAGCGGGTTTTAAATCATTAATGATCAATTACATAATTTTGAATTCTTCTCTATATAAAATAGTTCAGATTTTGTTCCAACTTTTGACATTGCTTTTACCTAAAACCAAAGACTTAAAATAATGCTTAAACATTTGACTAACAAATATGTTTCAGAGGTAGAAGAAACCCTCATTCAAATATTGATTGGTTGATTTTCTAATAAAAGGTTGACTTCTATGAGGTAAATTTAGTTGACCAAATTGTTAACTGAAATTATGGCCTCAAACTCTTTTCATTAATTTTATTTGCCAGCAATCTAGCTTCAATTAAAGCATCGCCTCGCCTTCAAAGCCCCATTTCAATTATCCTTTGGTGTTCTGCGCCTTGGTTCGCTTTATTTTCCTGTGGCTTCTTCGCGTAATTAATTTTAGTCATTTGGCAAATGGTTTCCCTCAAAGTCAAAGGGTTTGATTGAGCGCGTTTAATGCTGGCGAAGATCAAAGCGGCCTTTAAGCAATTCAAAGACACCTAAGCACCACCGCCCCCTTTTCCACCCGTTTATTTGTGTGTTTTTCTATGTATTTCCCTTGGCTGAATGCAACATTTTCACTCAAGTGATTTGATTTGGCGAATTGAATTCTCGCTCCGAGTGTGTATGCATATCTAGACCAAGAATACCTCCTCCTCCGCCTCGGCCCCATTCAATCTGGCCGTCAATCAGTCAGTCAGTCATTCAGACTTGCCGGCGTCGCCGTCAACGTTTTTGTGGCCGCCGTTGTTGATTGTTTGCTTAGCGTCCTCCCGCGAGACTCAAGTGGCAAAACATTATGTTGTTCAGTAAATTCAATTAAAACTTTGCGGTTTTTCTGCTCGAATTTTGTTTTTATTTTCTTTGCCCTCCAGCCTCCCCTCCTCCCGTCGAATTTCAAGTGGTTTTCAATCAAATCGAGGAGTTTCATTGAAGCGATGGGGAAGATGTGAACGAGCATTAGATCAATACATTAAAGGTGGGTCTACATATGAGCTTTGTTTGTTTTAGAAAGGAATTCGAGTTTTAAAGTTATTTAATATTTGGTGAATATATCTATATTATATATCTATATATGTATATGGCATCACCAAATGTTTGTCGGTTGAGCCAACAGTCCTCCTAGACTCGGTAAGGAAATTCTTATCTTTACCACACCAATCAAGATTACTTAAATTATTTTCAATTTCATCTATATGGCAATAAATATATAAATAATAAATATATTTGTGTAGGCGTTCTCATAAAAATGTAGTTTATGTAAATAAAAAACTTTATATGTATAAAATATAATAATTAGACAATAAACTGTCAATATTCTAGCTATTCTATTAGCTTTCTCGTTCCCAGTCGCTTCAGATGGTTAGACGTGGCTTAACGACGGTTAGACGAGATGCTGATTTTGAACTATAATTAAAAGTTAGGGTTTTTATTGTATATTTTATTAATACATTCAAACACTTGTTTGCATATTCAATCAAAGTTTCTTTTCAAAGAAAATAAAACAATACCTTTGGTACCTGTTGCCTCACAGTAAACTGTCTTGCTTTCTTATTTTTCTAAATGCATATATGTAAAATTAAGGAGTACTATATATTATATTTATTGAATTAATTTTCTTTAAACAACTTATGCATTAAAAAACTCTTTAAATTTGCTACAGGAAAATCAATAGGTTACTTGCACAGTGTTTCCATTCTACTATAAATATAAATTCTTTACAGACAGGACATTCCTCATTTGATATACTTAAAATTATACATACTTATAGTGACCTTTCTACACAGTCATAACTATGAGCAAGGATACTCCCTTGAAGGATAGCTCGTTCGCAGACTTGAAATGTCCTCTTCGAATCCGGTTTATCACTCCTTTATGACCCACCCTGGAGTCATCTGTTTGAGCCGTAAAAGTTCCGCTTTATGAGTTGGCAAACAGAAAAGATTCGCGGCAAGTGGCGGCCATTTGAATTAATCAAACAACTTTTATGCGACCAGTCTGGGCCAATAAAAATGGAGTCTAATGCGTCGGGGGAGGAACAACATCCGCTTATCGATTTGCACATCACGATAACGATTACGTAATTGCAATTGTAGCAGCAACACAAAGCCCGAGGAGAAGAGATGAAGGCCGGAGTCTGAGTTCTGAAAGGCTGAAAGGAAGAGATGTAGATACGAGGACACAAAGGCCCGACACCTTGCATTGTTGGCCTCGAGGAGGGGGATATCAGTGATTGACATCAATGGGAGCGTTGTTGGATAATGCGTGGGATCAGAATCGGGATCGGGATCGGGATCGGGATCGGGGTGTCAGCTCGGATCCTTCAGGTTCCCTTCAGCTCTCCTCACCGGAAGCGTTTAGCAGCCGTCTTTGTCGGGAGTCGCGGACAAAGGAATACGGAGGGGTTAAAGCGGCATCCGAAAGTGTTAAAGGGCAGGGATCACTCACAATCGGAGCTCTCTCAGCTTGACTTTAATTGAGTTTGAATAGAGCAATTTAGTGCCCGCTGCGATCGGGACGCTGGCTTCTCCTCCGATCTGCGCAAAAGTTCTCAGCCAAGTTCCGCTGGAAAAAGTGTTTTCCTTGGTGTGGCGTTAATGATATGGTGTCCCACCCCTCGGGATCACAACAAAAGGGGTTAGCCTGGCCCCTCACACCGCCCCACACACAGTCACCCCGTTTGGCGGACAATTACCATTTGAATGTGTCACAGTGTGGCCAGAAAGTACGTTCCCAGCGCTGGCGATTGGCTTTGCATTGTGTCCTGGCCATGTAATTACACACCTCGGAGTCTGAGTCTGCGTTCTAGGTGTCGAGTTCGTTGCGTAATCACATGTTTTGGACGCAGCCTCACCGGCAGCTGTCAATGGTGTGGGCACGCCCTCGGAGCGGAGTCAACGCCTACTTCCCCTAATTGTTGAATGTAAATATTTTTACTTGCCCGCACTGGGTGATGAATTGAAGAGATTCTAATGGTTTCCTAATTTAATGGTTCAAGTAAGTCCCTTGAATATTTAGGTACTTTCATAATGGTTTATGCCAACTCCAAGAAAGTCCTTTGGATATTTATGAACTTTCACAATTAATTTTCAATTCCTGAAGCACACTAAAGTATTGTTTAAATCTCACTATAAAATATAGATCTTTAGCTGCACCTTCAAAGTATTTATTTATCAAAGTACTTAAATACACTCTCAACTAAAGTAATTATGTTTTACAAGCCTGCGATTTGCATCTTGTTTGTCCACTCGACTTGGGAAATTTCCCGCCATAAAAAAGGCTGAGAAAGCTGTTTAATTACGCCCTCGGCACACACAAACATTGTAAAACAATAACAATAAAAGCGCTGAAAGGTAATGGGACGAGGAAAATGCGAAATGGTAATGCGAACGGACAGTTTTTCACGTTGCAGGTATTCCCGGAAAACGGGCTGCTTTATGATTCTTGAGCAACAACGTTTATAGCGCAATTTCTGTGAGGGGCGTTCGCCAAATGACTTTTAAATGCCGTCTGTGATTTGGCCTTAACTATCGTAATTGTTTCGCCGGCAAGTTCTTTAGGAAAAAAAGCGAAATTCGAAAAGAAAACCTCGTTGAAGCCCCTCGGGAAATGGTTCTGGGAGGAGGGAAATGGTTAAACAAATATTCAAATAAGAATTATGGCCCATTCCCAGGTGAACTCAAAGGAAATTCGGCTTTCTCCGGTCTCCTTTTTTTGCTGCCTTTTTCGGGGCAGAAATTTCTTTGCTTTTTTTAGCAGATACTCGAGAGTTTGTTTAAAGTAAATTATTTATGCAAATCAAAGTGCAAAAGAAAGGAGAGTTTGCAATTTATTTTGCCGATTTCGCATGGGGTTGAGGGTTTGACCTTTGTGGGCTCTGTTTGCACTTGTGCCTTACTCTTTTACTCTTTGATTTAGAACTGTCAACGCACATGAGAGCTGGGAAAGTGTGCGACTCGTTGAGTTATGGCCCCACTCCCACTCCCCACGGGGAAATGCAAATTTACGTAGCACCCACCGGAAAATGGATGATTGTTCGAGGCTTTGTTGTACATTTTTCCAGCCCTCCCCTTCCGGGGGTAAACTTTTTAAGCACATTGATTTTGTTAAATGTTATTTTGAGTGAATTTGGTGTCGATATTTGTTTGTTTGGGCCTCCTGTCACTCGCATGCATCGACACTTGCGGCACAGATTTGTGGAGTTCCCCTAAATAAGTCATCGATTATGTGTCAATGACCGTGCTGGAAATTGAAGCAGCAAGTGCTTCAAACACTCGATTTGGGAACTTAAAAATAAATCAATATTCGTACAACTATCTCTACGCCGCGCTTTGTGGGCGATTCGCAATGGAGACCCTTAATTTATTGCATAAAACGAATACATTTCAACAAGGCTCAATAAAACTTGAACTAATTAAGTGACTCTGGCCTCCCTAGTTACACGTAGGTCGTTAAAAGTTATTGTTCTCGGAGCTGTCCGACTTGGGGGCGGCGCCGAAGAACTTCTCGTACTCCTGCTGGCGCCGACGAGCGCGGGCCTCCCTCTCCATCTGCCGCTTCTTGGAGAACCGTTGGTGGATGCGCTTCATCTCCTGCACCTCCTTCATCTCCTCCTTCTCCTCGTCCTGAAAGGAGTTGTATTAGTGCCACAGTTCCCTCAGGATAGCTTTAGACCTACTGTCATGTTGAGGCGCAGAACCAGGGCCCGTCGCCCGTCCGACATCGGCTGACTGTAGTGCATGAAGTTCTTCAACCGCTCGGCGGGCGGCACACTCCGCTCCACCACGAGGACGATCCGCGCCCACTGGCGCTGCCACTCGTTGCGGATCTCGGCGATCTTCTGGTAGGTGTTTCCCATCATGGCGATCAACATGTTCACCAGGAGCACGCTCACGATCACCATGAAGAGGAAGAACAGGATCTTCGCCTCGTACTCGTGCTGCGTGGACACCATGGCGCCGTAGTAGTCCCCGAAGTTGGTGAGCGACATCAGGAACATGGCCACTATGGACTCCATGGGCGAGGGCATCGGGTTGGACTCCGCATCCTGGTCCTCGGGTGCCGATGGGTTGTCGAAGGTCAAAAAGATGATGTAGAAGGCCTGCGAGAAGCCCATCACAAACACCAGATAGATGGAGACAAATCGCAGCAGGTCTCCCATCACCATGCGGTATATCATCACCACGAAGGGGCCGACGGTCTTGAAGCCACTGGAAAGGATATATAATACAAATTCTGCATCAAATGTTTATATTTAAATCACAAAACCCACCGACAGAAGAACAGAAAGTACGGAGCAGTGGTTAGCATTATCACAACGGTCACATGGTCATCGATCTCGGTGAGACAGGACACCCTCAGCCAGGGAATGGTCATCATCAGGGCACACGAAAACAGAAACATAACCCGCGAAGGGGCCGTCATCTGTAGAAACCATTAAGTACCCAAATTTGGTAAATAAATTTGTAGATTAACCCACCAAATTCTCAATAAACATTTTGTAGCCCAAGAAACGAGCCTCGCGCAGGGCCACCAGAAGGTAGAGTATGGCTCCCACAAAGTTGATTAGCTCCGCCATTATTCGGAGCTTGGCCAAATCGGACTCGAGATTCATCAAGGGACACTGGGCATAGCTCTCCCACCAGGCAGGCAGGACCTCCACCTCCGAGGGATCATAGTAATCGGTAAAGTTCAGCCAAAAGGTTTCTGAAAATAAGTAAATTATTATGTTGAAAATAAGGACCACCCAACTTACTGTATTCTGTAGTCAGAGATTCCCTTTTTGTCTGACGGTGGAAGGATCCAGATCCATTCTGTCTGTACAGATCGTTTTTAACCGTGGTGCTGTTGGCGCCATCCTCCTCCTCGTCCTTGTTGTCCGGACCTGGTCGCAGGATGAAGCTGAACAGCGAGATCAGGAAGTAGAAGGCGAACATGTAGAACTGCTTGTAAAACCGCGACTTGCAGAACGTGTCCCACTTGGTCTTGAGCAGATCGATGACCACGCCGTCGAGCAGCTCCAGATGCTCGAGCTTGTCCCCGAACACCACAAAGTTGAGCACCGAGTCCTTGTTGATGTTGCCGGTCTCCTCGTTGATGGTATCGATCATCAGCAGAGGATAGGCGGCACAGGTGATGCTTCCCAGTTGCCAGTAGATCTCCCTCTCGATGCTCATCACGTGAAAGAACATCTCCACTCGGCCCAGCTTGGCGGCCAAGGTGAGGGGCGTGAGATTCTGTATGTTCTTAACGTGGATGTTCGAGCCCACCTCGTAGCCCACGTCGAACATTTCGATCTTTTCGTAGATGACCAGCATGTGGAGGACGGTGTTGCCGTTGGTGTCCTGGAAGTCGGGATCGGCCCCGCGGGCCAACACCAACCGGAAGCACTCCTCCTGCGAAAGGCAGGCGGCGAAACTCAGGGGATACTCCCCCCAATAGACATAGCCATCGTAGTTGGTCATGGGGCAGAGGGCCACGTACTCGTGATCTGGCGAATCAGTGCGGGAGAACTTTGTGTCCTCCGCTGACATAAAGGCGCCACAACAGCTGGAAGGAGGTAAATGGGAATTAAATTAAATAAGTAAATAATCAGAGAGTTTATTACGCTCACCGCTCTTGGACATCCGCATTGGCATCTAGCAAATACTTCACCATAGCCGGGTCCTCATTGACGATGGCTATATGCAGGACACTCTCTCCATAGTACTCGTCGCTCATGTAAATGTCCAGAATGAGTTTGGGATAGAACTTAAGCAGTCGCTTGGCGAGATCGGCGTGCAGCGATGAGGCGTTCAACAGGCACAAATGGAGGATGGTTTCACCAACAGCACCACGCATCTGGAAAAAGGATGGTTTATAAGTGTATAAAGTATGACAAAAGGAAAATAACAGTGTGAGAATCTGATAAATTGATTAAATTCATAGATCATTTGGAAGTTATATGGATGCTACCTTGAATCCATATTTTAGGTAAAAGGTGAAGTTATATATGTTATTGATTTCATTCCATATTTGTATTCCAATAAGTCTCAAATGAATTTAACCCAACTGAAAATTAGGTAAACAGTCCTTTAAAAGATATGTACTTTTGCCTAATCGATATAGGACATTCTCAGATCACATGACCTCAATTTCAATCAATGCAAGGCAATGATTTTCCAGCTCACTCACATTCAGATCCCAGCAGACGAATCGATAGGCACTCGGATTGGAGATATACTCGGCCTCGGACACCTCGGGACAGTAGTCGTGGATATTGAAGTCGTCGTCGGGATTCTCCAGCGCCCGGATCTCTGGCAGCTGGCGGGTGCGGGGCCGATCCCTGTTCCGCAGCAGGACGAGCTTCGAGATGGGGAAGTATCGCCCGGCGCCCTTGTTGTACAGGAAGGGCTCCACCTTGGTCTTGATGGCGTGGTCGATCTCGGCAAACTGCTTCGTCTGGCAGGCCCTCTTCATCATGTCCACCAGCAGGCCGCCGCCCTTGAGGTTCACGAACTTGTACAGGGCCTGGGTGGAGACTCCCGCCTGCTTCTTCACCCCGCTGGTCACGTTGCTCTCCGTATTCCCCATGGTTCGATCCCGATCCTTGCGCGCTCAGTTTAGCCTGGTTTTTCCGCTTACCAATCACTTTTGTAGCGCGACATTGCTGGAGGAACTGGCTGCTCTTGGAATTTGCTGTTTGTTATGGCGTGGTCCTTGTCCGTTGGTGGCTATCGATTAAACATTCCGTCGCACGCCCGTTGCCAATGCAACAGCTGAACTTGAGCTCCTTAACGCTGTTTGCGCTGCGTTGCTAGGACATCTCACCTGTTGCACCTGTTCAACAAGTCCAGTTCACAGCATTGTTTATTTGGGTTCGTTTCGAGGGGGCACTATCGAAGACTAGATGTCTTTATAAAATGGTGGTGGCTTCTTGTAGGAAAATTAAAAGGAGTTTCTAGAATTTTGATACCCGATACCGGTTTAAGGGTATTTTAACTTATTGCTAATTAAAAGTATCTGTAAGGAAGCCATTTCAAACCGAGAAAGTATTTATATTCGTGATTAGCATTAATAACAAACCCTAATGACATTTTCACAGAAATAAAATATAAGCCGTGCATTCTTAAAGTAAATTTTTATTTGAATTTATTTGTTATTTATTTGATTAACTTAACTAACTTCTTGATGCATGCTTTCAAGGATATATTTATTTATTTCTAAGAATGGCTTGAAAGGCCAATATCTTAAATATAATCATCGAAAATAGATGGAAAATCTATGTTTAATTTTAGAGGGCGTATGACTTGATTAGTACCAGCTTACCGACTTCCGGTTTCCGACCCGACTAACAATCTGGACTGCTTTATATTAAAGAACTGCTTACTGGAAGAAGCGAATATACTGCTTTTGAGCTGCTTCATCGAATTTGTATCTGCATGCTCACTGCTTTGTCGAAACACTGCTTTACATACAGCATTTTCGAAAAATACCACCCCTAAAAGTATAATACTTTTTTACAACCCAATTGTGTAGCATAATCTTGGGGAGTCAAATATCCCATTCTACATGGTTTGGCCATATACATGATTAATAGATGATTTAGATCTATGTCTTTTTACATTCTACAATTTACATTATTATCCGGCATATTGAAAATTCATAAAAACGAGTTGAGTTAAGTCTGCCACAAACTGCATGAAAAACACAGAGCTCAACTATATCAGCCGATATTGTGAACAACAATTATAAATATTTGAAATAGGGCCAAAGGTTGAGGTGATAGGACTTTCTTAACCAAATAATAAACGTTTAAGTCCTTGTAGACATGTTGACCCCTTAAATAAGGGAAGAATACTAAGAATTCTTTTCTTAAGAATATTCAGTTTTAAGCAGTTGGCTGTTAAAGGTTAAAAAGTCAGCCATTAATCTGTTGTTGGTTTTCTATATAGAGAAATAGTTGTGGGTAAATTGACTTGATCTACAGCTATTAATTAATTAATTTTAAATCCTCCGGCTGTTTTACACAATGGAAATGATTTATAAATGAATCGGAAACATGTTGTACTTCAAACTTCACGTCTAAACAATTTTTTCTAAGCTTAAGTTAAAGTTAAGGGTTTATTGCGTATAAGAATTAAAAAATAAAGTGGTTATATCGTACATATATTGAGCTTATTGATTTGCGTAAAACTTTTAAATGTTTGCAAATTAAGTGTTTCCAAAAATCGACTAATTACCTCATCGAAATTTACTTACCATGGGCACTAAATTATTACAAGATATAGACCATTTGATGAACAATTTTGCAATTTCTTCAAGTTTTGTTGAGTGCCGAATGCAAAACCATGTTTTAAGTTATAACTTAAACGTTACTGATAAACCCATGAACAACATTCGTTAAGTAGAAAACTGCTCATCAATACTCTGCTATCTCAGGATTAGAAAGCCTTCATGGCATGTTTTGAATACATTTCTTTCTTTCTTTCTTTAAGCTCAAACAGCCTCTCTGCGACCTCGATCGAGAGCTTAGGATTAAAACAAAACACTCAAATATAAAAATTATAAATAAACTATTCTTAGCTTATATAATTCAAATTAAAAAAAATATATAAAATATGTTGAAAACAGCAGTTCAGTTCTGAAGGTATGATAAAACTTTGCAGATATTATTCTGATCATTCCCAATACGAAGTATGTTGGAACGTTCCGGATCAGACAACTATATTTAATAGCTGATATAAACAACATCGGAAAAATTTTAGAACAAAAATAATAACTTTAGAATTTCGGTTTTAATTTTTGACAGACTCGGATTCTTGTTTTATATAAATTTTTCTTCTTTCCGTGGGCCTAGTGCACGAACTTTGTGCAGAATGAAACAGGAAACCTCTTATAAATGTTGAAAGATAGAGTAATATATTTTTTTATATATAAAACTGTGGGAAATCAGTTCCTATTTTGCCAGATATTAAATGCCTCGTAGAATGTGAAACACTTTTTTCTCAAAAATATGATAATTTTTTTAGACACAAGAAAGTTTAAAAAATTCATCGTTTAACCAAAAAAGAATTATAGCAGTTAAACCTTTTGGAGGTAAGAAACATAACAGTTTGCCCTTTTCGAACCCGAACCATTGGTCTTGCCAGCTTCTCCCGCCCATCCCCACCAAAGAAAAGTCGAGTTCTTATGTTGTTAGATTTTATTTTAAATGGTTTTTCTTGTTCAATTACAAATGTATTTAATATTATTGTTTTTGCGGATGCTTTTCGTATATTCTGTTGTTGTTAACGCGTTTGATTCTCGACTTGTATGTTGCTGCTAAATGTTTTTATGAGTGCATAAAAGTGGGTTCACAATCAACAACGTTACCTCGCCTTGTTTTGATTTCGATTTATATCTTTAAAATGCATTTCCTTGTAAATAAAATAATGTCGGCATGAATTTTCGTTAAAGAATTCCGTTGCCAGTTCCTCTGTGCGCACGTTCGATTCGTTTAAATATGCATTGTATATATATTTGCTTTGGGCTTTGTTTACTTTGTTATTAAATTACATTTCACAAAATACAATTCACAACTACGCTTGACGTCAAGTTTCTGGCTTCCGTGTGACTTCCACTAGTCCGTCAATCACCGGCCAGCCTCCATCCTGCCCCATCCTGACCTACCAATCTAAAATCCACTCCGCTATGAAGTATTCTCTTTAAAATTAAAAATCGTATACATTCGCAAATTGCAATCAATTTCTGTCCATCAATTTAGTAAATAAGTCCCCAATCACAAAAACCAACGGAAAGTCATTCGAGTCGCCTAAACTGAACTATATTAGCATTGTTTTTACATTTACCACTCCGTTTGGTTTCCATTTACGTATATTCGTTACACTCGTTAGCCTTTAATATTTGTAAGTATAGATAAAAGCGTTTGCTATGTACGCCGCGAACTAAGGGAGAAGACAGAGGTCAGGGGTCCTTCGGGACCCGCTCGCCTTCCCGGGGACTAAACTAAACGCTACTAGCTAGCATATTCTTTAAGCTTATTAACAACATCAAGTAGTAAGTATTGTATGGGTTTGGGCTGTTCGCATGTGTAATATGTGTTTAAACATTGTACGTCGTGTAGAAAAATTTGCTAATAATGTTACTCTGTGCCTGCTTAACGTGGAGAGCTTCGTTTTAATGATACGTATAAGTGTTTGAGGGACTCCCTTGTAGGGGCTACAAATCAACCAAAGTCAACAGAAAATACTTACTCGTCATGCATAAGAACATAAGAGGAAACGATAAGAAATTAAATAAAAATGTTTTGCGTAATGTTTTTATTACAGCTTTTCGTATTTTTGTTTATTCCGTTTATAGAAGTAGTTATAGGTGCTTAAAACATTACACACATAGTTGTAGCTATATACTTTATAATATATACTCCCAAACATCCTTCGTCCTCTGTTTTGTTTCGTATTGAAATGGTTCGAAATGCCAACAGTTAAATTGTTGCTTTTACCACGTAATATAAATATTAAATTTAAAGACAGTAGTTTAATGCTTGATAGATATTTCGTTTTGCTTGCCGGCTTGTTTCGTTTACAACTAGGATTACATTTAGTTTAATACTCTTATATACGTGTTTTAACTTTATACAATTTTTCTTTTGCTGCTTTTGTAAATGCAAAATGCCCTGCGTTGGCTGCAAAAGTTGGCAATTTTATTAATTCATATATTAGTTTGGAGAGGGGAATACGGGTTTTGGTAGTATTTTGCTTTTTGGGTTTTTGTAAAAATTAAATTCAATGTTTGAGCTTAAATGCAGAGTTGCTTTTGATGCTGAAATGCAAGTTACTATATTAATTCCACGGTTTCCTCATCTCTCAACAAAAAGTCGACTACAAACTAGGCGCGATTGGAAAATATTTACAAAAACTAGTGTTCGATAATGCCTTAGGTTAGGTTAAATAATTTACAAATGGTTTCTGGCAACACTGGCCGCCTGCTCTTTGATAATGCGACAACCCTGGATCGCAACTAACTTCCTACGGGCATTCAAAGTGTTTCCTTTTTTTTGTATTTATTGTTTTCTTTCTTTTTTTTTGCTTGCGTTCGTTATGTTTAATGTTTATCTTTAGGTTAAGGTTAATAGTGTAGTTAGTTTGATTAAAAGTTAGTTGTAATTTCGAAATATGGCTCGTGGCTCTGACTTGGCAGTGTGGGCAGATTCCGCTCCTAACCTTACCCCCGAGTTCTCTACGTGGCGGTTGCTTAATTGGTTTTGCGTTTCTCAGTCTATTTCGTTGAGGAAAGTGTGTTCGTAGAGGGGAAATAACAAAAAAAGTGTGTTTTTAAATTATTCTCGTTAATAGGAAAGCAGCGAACGGCAGGTGGAACAAACGCGCTTCGTCAACTGGATTTAATCGAATTTTGGAGGAGAGTCTCCTACTCGCTACGCCCAAGCTCTGCTCATCTGCTTTTGAAGACAAAGGTTTCATGGACTAGAATCTTGTAAGCAGAATGCTTGTTTATCTAAAGTGCTCTTATAATAACAAGATGAGTAACGCCACTTGAATCGTACTCGTAGACTCAAAGCTCTCTTGAAATTTGATTCAAAAGCAAGAGAGAAAGAGCGTTCTAGTGCAAGCGCTCTCTTGTGAGCATACGCCGCATTCTAGATCTGTACGTACATGTACGCTTGCTCTAAGAAGAGGGGCTTGAAGTTGCTCCTTGCAGAACAAATTCTTGCATACATCTTTTCAAAGTATAGGCCCTACGCATCTTGGTATTATAAGGTCTTTCTTTAGACCCTGTTTCTAATGCCAATCCTGACATATTTTCATTTTCATATGGAGATTTTATAAATTTCCTGATCAATATCTTGTCAGAATAAAATATACTTAAATGCTTCCGAAATTCAGAGTTCTGGTTCTTTAAAATATCCTCTAAATTGGTAATAGAAACAGGATCCTCGTTGCGCTTTCCACTTAGTAAACAAAACAAAAGCTACTCGAATTAATATGGCATTGCTTCAAACCTTTGCTAACTAGAGAAAGAGAGAGACAGGTAGGGAAAGGCAGCCTGAAGAGAGGGATGGAGAGAGGGGGTGCGAGCGAGAGCCTAAGTGTGCGAGTGAGACAGAGGCCGGGCGTGCGATTCGACGACCTTCAGCGGCTACAGCTGGCTGAAGCTGCTGGTCGAGACCCAGTGCGCGGTGTCCGGGCGTACCATTAACTATATGGGACCGTAGTCGCTGAGCGCCTGGCCCGGATGCTGGGCACCCGGGCCGCCCGGCAGCGTCACCACCACGGAGACGGCCCGCGAGTCGATCACGGACCCCGGGGCTGTGTTCTGCCCGCCCACGCCGCCGTTGCCATTGCCGTTGCCGTAGACGTTGCCCGGATTGCCGCCGTTGCCACCGTTGGCTCCGTGCATCATGGTGCCGGGGGGAGGGCAGGGGCCCATGCCGACCGTGCTGCTGCTCATCGCCGTGCCGTGACCCAGCACGCTGCCGCCGCCAAGGGTGCCGCCCCCAATGGTGCTGCCGCCGCCACCGCCGCCGAGGGTGCCGCCGCCCATGGTCGATGCTCCCCCCGACTCTCCATGTCATACGTGGCTGGCCGCCGGCTGCTTGAGAACGTGGTGGTGCAGGTGGTGGTGGCTGGTGGAGGCCACCGAGGCGCCGCCCGCCTGGGTGTACGGAGTGGCCAGCAGCGAGCCCGCCGCCGAGCCCACGGGCATGCCCATCCCGGACCCGGCGTAGGGGTGCGGGATCGGGGGTCGCTGCTTGATCAGCGCCTGGTTGGCGCCCGTGCGGTCGGGCGCCCCGAAGAGTCTCCTCCAGAAGCGGCGCCAGCTCTCCAGGGTCTTGCCGGACCAGATCCACACGCCCGAGGTGATGCCCACGGCCAGGGCCATGAAGTACTTGAGCATCAGCACGGAGTAGAGGGGCTTCTTGCCGGGCCCCTTCACCTGGGCACAGGGGCAGGCCAGGGCCTTGATCCAGTCCTCGAAGTAGGCCGCCTCGTACAGGTAGCAGCCGATGACGATGGTGGCCGGGACGGTGTACAGCACCGAGAAGATGCCGATCCTGATCATGAGCTTCTCCAGCTTGTCCGCCTTGACGCCGGCTCCGACTCCGCCCTGCTGCTTGATCACCGACCGAATCCTGAACAGGGACACGAAGCCGGCCATCAGGAAGGTGGTTCCGATCACCAGGTACACGAACAGCGGGGCCAGCACGAAGGTCTTCAGGTGGTCGGGGTTGAGGTTGCCCACGTAGCAGATGCCCAGAATGGGGTCGCCGTCCACGGCCGAGAGCAGGAGCACGGCCACGGACTGCACCGTGGGGATCAGCCAGGCCGCCAGGTGGAAGTACTGCGAGTGCTTGGTGATGGCCTCGTTGCCCCACTTGAGGCCGGCGGCCAGGAACCAGGTGAAGCTGAGGATGACCCACCAGATGGACGAGGCCATGCCGAAGAAGTAGGTGAGCAGGAAGACCAGGGTGCAGGAGTGCGGCCCCGTGGAGCTCTCCCGCAGGAGCAGGCCGTCGCAGGCGATCTCCTCGTTCTGCAGGAAGTTCCGGGACAGGTAGCCGACGGCCACCATGAAGTAGCAGGCGGAGAGGAAGACGATGGGCCGCTCCGGGTACTTAAACCTTTCGGTGTCGATGATGAACGTGGTTAGGGTCATGAGCGTGCTGCAGAAGCACAGACCCGACCACAGAGCTATCCAGAGGCCGGCGAAGTCCTTTTCTTCGTTGCTGAAGAACGGTCCCTTGCACGGAATGCCGCAGTTTGGAACGCCGGCGATCCTTTGCACAGTGAGGTTCATGTACCAGTGGTGCGGATGATGCATCATTGGCGACTGCGCCTGCTGCTGCAGGAGCTGCTCCTTCCCCAGGAAGATGAGTGGGGAGCGGCACGAGCAGCTGCACTCTTTTCCGCTTGCCTTTTCTCCTTGGGGGTTTTGGCAGTTTTTTGAATTGCGTCCGCGGCACTTGGCGCTGCTGGAGGAGCCGCCGCTGCCGCTGGCCCCGCTCCCGCCGGAGCCGCTGCCGCCCTGCTTCCGTTTCCCGCCCGAGCCGGAGCCGCTGCCGGAGCCCCCCGATCCGCCCGAGCTGCCGCCGCTGCCCGCCTCCGTGTACGAGGGCTGCTCCATGCACAGGTTGTCGGGGTCGCCGTGGAGCGGCAGGTGCTCGCAGGCCATGCGCTCCGGCCACTCGAAGCTGTACTGCTGCATGATGGGCGCGCACCCGGAGCGGGCTCGCTCGCACACACTGCGGCAGACGGGCAGGGGCTTGTGGTAGTCCTCCAGGCAGATGGGCGTGTACATGCTGCACAGGAAGAACTTGAGGTCGGGCGAGCACTTGATCTCCACCAGGGGCCAGAACTGGTGCACCTCCAGGCCGGCCTCGTCCTGGGTCTCGTGGTTCATTTCGTTGGGGAAGGACGTCATGTTGTAGCCGATGCCCCGGCACATGGGTATGGTGATCTCCTCGCACCGCAGGTTGGGATCCTTCGGAATGGCCGGCACTCCGTAGCCTGGCGCCGGACTGGCGTCCAGGCCGTGCCCGGCCATGCCCATGCCCATGCCCAGGCCATGGTCCGGACTGTGCTGCGGTCCGTCCGCTCTGCACGAGGTCAGGGTCAGGACGAGGACGAGTACGAGGGCGTGTCCCTGGCGATTGTGGCTCATTTTGTGCGTGTTAGTAGAAGTAGTTCTTTCGGGTGACTTGGAACCCCTCGGGTTGTGCCGTGGTGGTGGTGCCGAGTTCCACCTTGCTGGCCTTCTCTGCGCTTGCACCTCGCTCCGCGTGGAGGCGCCTCGAGAGCCGGAGAAGCGAGTTTTCTATCGTCCAGACACAGCTCAGCGTCAAATCGTCAACGCTGGACGAACGGCGTGGCCTAACTGGAATTAAGCAAGGAGAAATTTCGTAATTAGTTTTATGAAATAAGGCAAGCATTATTTAGAGTAAGCTTTATAATGGTCTGTCTAATAATAACTTAAATCCTGATACATTTCTCACTCCTAGAACTCTCTTAGTACCCACATCTGAGATTGTTTAGCTTTTAACTGCCTGACTGCCGAAAATCAACTGATTTTCAACTCTAGGTTTTCCAACAGACGTCAGAGAAGTAAGTGGAACAGCAATAGCGGTCATAATGGATCGCGGATGGAGCGGCGACAAGTGGTAACTGCTCTTTCCTGTTTCTGGCCTCTCTCCGGAGAACTTTTGCGCTTCATTTGTTTCAATTGAGCGCAGCGACACTTGGACGACACGTCCATGTCACATGTCAAGCACTCGGCACTCCAACCCCGCATCTCTGCCACCGTCGCCGGCGTCCTCCTGCTCCTCCCCTACGAGTGTCAACCCTTCTGCCAATATTTGCTGACGCTGCCGGGCTGTCCCCGCCGATGATTCTGGTACTGATTCGGAGTCCAATTCCCGTTCTGGAACTGCTGCTGCTGACCAAGAGGCGCATCAATCAAAATCAGTGATTTTTATTAAATTTGACGGCGTCTGCTGGCTGCATGCGCTTGGTTGAAGTGCACTTGAGGAAATTTGTTATGGAGTCGGAGATTTCGAATTACAAAATGAAGTAGAAACTCTTGGGAACAACTGCAGTATCTTTGACAAGATAATACATCTTTCTAATACCTATTCCTGAACTAAACGTGAACTGATTTGAAGTAAAAGAATCTATACTTCGGTTCATTTTAGTTACAACTTTTAAACTTTGTGTTCACTGTTTACTCTTCAAGCTAAGATTAATTATCTTATGTCTTAATGCATTTCCTATATTATTGAAATACTTCAATGGTTAAAAATATATTAAATTTATTGTTTCTGTTAATTGTAAAGTCTGTGAACTACAAAGTCTGACAGGTAGCAAAGATAGCAGCTAGTCAAAACGTCCAAATAACCTGCTGCACTTTTCTAAACTTGACTGCGATCAGGTCAAAGCTAGCTAAAGAAAATAGTTCTATATTCCTAGGAAGTGTTTTAATAATAATTACAAGCAATGAAAACTAACTCCATTTTCCCTCAGTGTGCGCTTGATGAAAGTGTTTGCCCTGGCTCTCCATCTGAAGAAGGGTGTGAAACGCTGATGGATTGGATGTGATGAGGCAGAAATTAATTCAAGACAATTGCTCACTTGCGGGGCACTCAAAATGGAGGCTGCAAAGCCACCCATCAAGTCGGCTCATTCCCAGTCCTAAGTAAGCATTATGCGTATGGGTGACACCTTTTTATGTTCGGTGTGGCAGCTGCCGATGTCGATGCCAGCGGTTTGTGGTCGAGTCCCCTGGCAGCTGCTCCAAGATGCTCCAGTGCCGAGAAGGATACCCGGGGATACTCGCTCCCAAAATTGACAGCTGGACAGACCGGAGTGAAGGGCAATTTACTCGCCAGCAGCTTCTGTGCTCAAAGTCACGAAATTTATCTACGAGATACAGTTTTAAGCAAGTGTCAAGTGACATACATATTTGTGGCTTTGCGGCCATCTCGTCTCGGTTTCAGTTTTTCAGTTTTCAGTTCTGGGTCTCAGCTGCGTGTGGTCCGGACTCCGGACTCGAGAGTCTGGAGTCTGAGGACCTTAAAGCTTGCAAAAACTGTCAACGGCAGCTGCGAATAAAGTATAGTTGTTGTGCGCTCCTCCACTCCTCCACCCCCCACTCCCCCACTTCACACTTTACACTTCTCGCAGCAGAAAGTCCTTTCATTGTTTTCTGAATGAATGACATTTTAATTAATAACATTTGTGTGCGTTAGTCGTCGTCCATCATCCATCCCCCGGCGGTGCCTTTGGCCAGTAGAACCCCCCGAAAAATAAGTTGCAGAGTGCGGCTCTCGGTGAAACATTTTTCGTGTTAAAATGTTTGCCGAGCACTTGAAAATAATTAAGTAAATACGCCAGGGAAATGTTTCTAGGACAGCGAAAGCCCGGGCCCAGGCCCAAGTGTTGTGATTACAACTCGAGGGCAGCGCCAAAAATAAACGCTGAAATCCAATATCGAAATGTGGGCACCAGGCAATCGGCAATCGGATCGTGAGAAACAATGCCAGGCGCGAGTCGACTGCTCGGCTATCGATTACAGCAAATGCATTCAGCGAGTAGTGGGTACACATCCATGAGATGGAGGCGTCTATCGGCTGTGGAGGTGATTGCGCAACGGCCTCCTACTCGGATGACAAATTCAGCTGGCAGATGGAAGCCGAAGAGAATCCGGTGGCTGTCATACGTCAAGGTTGGCGGGGCATAATTTGAAACTTAAAACTATCATAGATACAGGTCTCTTCTCGGGAGAATGCCAGAGTCGGACGGCATTCCCCGAATCGGACGTAATAAAATGCTTTGCAGGAAATCGGGTGCTGGCACTGCCCGGGGAATCACCATTTTCCCCAAGCCGAGAGTGAAAATTAGCCGCCAGCCAAAACAATGCGACAATCACCGAACGGAAGGAGCGGGGAAAGTCTAATTGGTTTGTCCGACGCAGGAAAATCATATTGAAATGCAGGGAACGTGACTAAAATGGCAGACCCAGACTCGACCCGACCGGACCGAACCGAAATGAAAACAAAGAGGCAGAAGGCGTATGTACATGTGTTTGGTTATGGAAAAGCCACGTTCACGTTCGCGTTCATGTTCGGAGCTGCTTCCACTTTTAGCCAGCGGTGCGGCGAGGCAACCACCGGGGCACTTGCTCTTGTTATTAAAGCCTCGAGTGGCACATGGGATCTTGGGTCCTCTCTGGGAACGGAACGGTCCCGGGCCCCGTTCTGATTGCTGGCCAACAACTACGGCTAATAGGTGGATTGTGTTCATGGGAAATGGCCTGGAAATAATAGCAAACGTGCTTCTCTCGAGTGGAGGGAGCAGCGGCCGAAGAAATAAAGAGCCGGAATGCATAAATATTGTTTTTAATAGAGAAAAATGTCTCAAGTGGCGGTGACGAATGGATCGCCGAATCACCGGGACTCTCGGATTCGGGTTCCACGTTCCTCCGCGTCGCCCAGTGTTTGCCTTTGGCCGATCGACTTGGCCATGTTTGCCTAGTGATTCGGAGTTTCTCTGGCCCGGCCTTTGTGCGCGCATTTAGTGCAGACTCATATTGTTTATTTAATTGTTAACAAGCGTGTGCGGCTCAGACGCTACAAGCTCGTTACGAGTAACAAATTATTACTCGCACCGAATCCATGTCTTTTTGCCAATCACTGTGCCGGGAGAATTTATACAAAATCACGCTGCCAACAAGTCTCGACGATGTTTGCCCAAGCTCTCCAGCTCTCCAGCTCGAGATGGCTCAGAGATGGCTCTGAGATCTGGCTCTGACTTTCCTGGCCATGTTTGCTAAAGACTCGAGAATGCAGATACATATATGTCTGTGAGTGTGCGTGTTTCTGGAGAGATCCCCGATCGGTGAATGGCTGCGCTTCACTGCACTAAAGAGGTCGTCTCGTCTCGTCTCGTCCCGCCTCGTCGGGCGGAAGCTGTTACCAAAGTTGGTAGCACGGCACCAGCCACGACAACTACAAGCCGACTGTTTTAATTAAACAAACAAGCTGAAGACGCAGCGGGAGGACGCACCAACGAGCAAATAAGTAGCAAGTGCTGCCGGTACAGTCAACACCCATGGCAAACAAACCGAACAAGGAGCGCGGTTCCAGGAAGGTGTGATATTAACTCTGAGTGGAATGCTCTCGTTGGCAGTCGAAGAGTAATTTTCACTCTTGTCTTTTTGAATCTTTAAGGTAAGATGATACTTAATGCTTAAATTAAAGCTAAGTGCAGCTGTATAAATGTTTTAAATTGTTACACAAAATCCTAATATCAATACGAGCTCAAAAGGCCCTAAGCTTTACTGCCTAAATGGAGAAGGACTTCCCAGGGAAAGCGCTGTAAAAACTTTCCAAATCAGTGAAATAACTCCCTGAGACCCCACCCTTCGACCCTTGATAGAGCCATAAACATTTAACAGCTAATATCGTTTACAAGTACAGTTTACCCGGAGACTCTGAAGCGGAGGAAGTGAATCCGGGGCCCCACTCAAGATAACGGTGATGAGCAATTAACCAAACAATGACCGGGACAACAACAGCAACGATAAACCGTCGTCGTTTTGGAGTCAAAAAGGAGAATGCTAATCGATAACTTATCGCCCCGATGGAGGCCAATCAATCAATCAAAGGCGAAGTACGAAAAAACGAGTCGAAATCGTTGGCGGAGTAAGAAGCGGAACATGGAGAAGTCAAAAGGAAAAACTTGCCAACCACAAAGCACTTAAACTTTCTATGGAGGAAATTTCCTCCTCGTTTTTCGTAGACTTTTTATATATTTTTTGGGAGATCCCCCTCCGAGCCACCAAAATGCAGCACACAAAGAAGCGTTGAAGCAGCAGCAACAAACTCGAAGGGCTCGCAGGTGCAACAGTCCCCCCCGCGCCCATTTTCCGCCCGCAAGCAGTGGCCTTGGCAAAAGCAAACCGCGAAAATCAATTGAAAAACTCGCCGTGGAAAGCGGGGAGCTTGCACTGGAGCTGGAGCAGGAGCAGGAGCAACTGTTTGCCTTGTTGGCGGCGGCATCAAAAAGCGCGTAGCGGCGCAAAATGAAAACAGTTTGTCGACACGGTAGGGTCCCAGGTGAGGGAGACAGGTAGCTGCGGAGCGAAAGAGAGGCCCAATGGCAACGTTTTTATTTCCCAACCAAGGGGTTTTCCCCCCACGACCCACTCTCACTCCACTCAAAGTCAATGCAGACAAGTTCCATGACCTTACAAACGCAGCGAGTTCAAATGGCTGAAAAGCGAGGGGTGCGGAAAATGGGAAAATGGGCAGGCGGGGCGCTCTTCCCGGGTCTCCTGTGAGCTTTTCCCTTCGGGAGCTTTGTCAACGTAATAAACACAAAACTGGCTCAAGATTTTTGCGCGTCCGCCCATTAAAATCATTGACATTTAAACGTGCTTCTTTTTCCACCAGCAGCCCGCTTTTGCTGTCACACTTTTGCAACATTTTCCAAAGAGGACTCGTGCTCGGGCTCGCTCTCGGGCTCGGGAGCACTCCTTCCTGACTTTTGAACCCTTTGATGTTCGGCGGCCTTTGTTGCTTTGTGAAAGTTTTAGCAGAATGCAAATTGTTTGTGCATGTGGCCCGTCATTAAATGCTTTTTTGCATAGTTATCCCAGGCCTAACCACCGTGAGTCCTTTGCAATTAAGTTTTAATTAAGTGGACGCCATCCTGACTCTGCTGATTGTGATTATCTAGCGGTCCTTCTGTGTCCCTCCGTGTCCCTCTGTGTCCCTCTGGGGGCTTCATTTGGCTCCTTTGACGAATTATGCTAAGTGCATAAATCACAGATCCTCGGAGATCGGGCAAGTCCGGTGGGCCTTCACGCAAAACGATTTGCAAATGTCGAATTCGTTGGCTACATATTTTTCTGGAAGAACCCGAAACCACCCTGCAGAGAAGGGTTTGTTTCGAGGGGTTGATTTCAGCGTTTAGGGTTTTCTATTATTGAATATTTCTTGTCCTTGTTTCTTTTATTTTTTATTTTGTTGTGTCGTTGTCCTTGTTTTGTGCTAAAACTCTTGCTGCGGACTAAATGACACCGCAGAAAGAGCCTGGAACAGCCAAAAGGACATAGTCAGAAGGGTGGCATTGCACTGGAAAAATTCCTTAATTTCTGTAGTTAACAGCTTTAAAAACAAATGTATAAGTAGCTTTATAAATGTAATGTATTGTATTCCTTATTAAAAATACATCAGCATTCTTTTTCATTTTCAAATGATACTTCTTATTAAATTACACTCAGAGTAAGAGTAACAGTAAGAAGCATTTAATATACATTATATACTATACAAAGTCATTTAATTATAACTCTAATTTTTTGTAGTGTAGAACCCTCAAGAGTAAGGGGTCTGAGGGGAAACAAAAACATGGAAATAAAATTAAATATCCGATTTGGCCCCCGTTTCTTTGCTTTGGAAAATTTTGCTAATAACAAGACAAAAGTGCAGCTGCAGTGGAAAGCGGAGTGTGGAAAGTGGGGTGCAAGGGGTGGGTGTCCTCGAGGGGGTGTGAACTGTCGGCTGGCTGACTAAATACAAAAGAGTGTCAAGTGTCTTCCCCGCAAAAAGGCAAAAAATGCGCACGTATATCCTTCATGTTTGGGTGGTTGTCCTGTTGGCAGATTTTATTTTCCATTTCAAATTTTGCAGCATGAGGCAGCGTTTTTATTTTGACAGTTGTTGCCACGCCCCCGCCCACAAGAAAAACAATTAAAAACGAATTGCCTTTTCCCCCCTATTTTGCTGTGACAATGGGAACACCACACTCCACACATCGGAGGGAAATTCTGTGGGGCACAAATTAAATACCCCAAAGAATAAAGCAAAAAAATGAGTAAAATTTTTGTTGCTTCAGGATGTGGAACATTTATAAAATAACAATTTTCCGGCAGGAAAACCTGGGGGAAGGGGGTTTTATGGGGCAACTTTAAGGCTTCATAAAACATCGGCGCGAAGGGAACTATAAAAGTGTTCATGACTTTTCCCCTGTATTGAGGTGTTACCGAGATAAATTGAGTGCTGAGTAATGACCAATGGGAAATAGTGAAATATATGTACACTTTTATGGACTTTATAATGAATTTTGTTAAATGAAAATGTCCAGTTTCCCGCAAGTACTTATGTTTTTACTATTTCCCGCACTCTATTATTTTCCCCATTCTAAAATTTATATTATTATGGCATAAAATCCGGCGAGAGAACGCTTTACTGGCTTTTTATTCAATTGACATTTATTTATTTTCAATTTAACGATCTTTCATTCCCGCCATATTTATGTTTTCATTGTAATGTTTTGGTTTTTCAACTTTCGAAGAGGAAAATACTACCATTTATCTACGATTTACATTTATGGTTATTTTTGATAATCGACCGTTTTATGGCTAATTCCGATGACGGCACTTTTTACACCCCGAGTTGGCAATAAAAGTAATTGAATCGTAAACGCAGCTCTGGGCACTAAAAGAATAAAATATGCTGATATTTGTGGATGGAAAACTAATTGAAACTGCGGGAAAAAGGGAAAGATGGCTTAACGACAGCCGCCGCCGGTTTGTCTGTGGGCCACATTCCCGGTGGCTGTTTCATATGCACGGCAATTAAGGGGAACCGCAGTAAAAAATAACCAACTGCCGGCGACATTGACACACAAAAAGAGCGGGCAAGAAACTATTATGGCAAGAGTTTTCCCGGCTGTTGTGACACAGGCAATAAAAACGATTTTTATGGTCATTTGAAAGCGTCAAGAGGGCAAGAAGGGCTCCGAATGCACACATATTCGTACATGAGTGATGCCAGCAATGCCTGGAGTTCTAGGTGACAATCCAGCATGTCCCTGCTTAGGGGCTTCCCCCCGTTTAGCGTACAAACATTTTTAGTGCCCTTTGTTGTCAACTAACAACCTCCGCCCCGCCCTGGCCCCCTGCACACACACGGGGACGTACGAGTATTAATTAATGTCAGTGTGGAAATTAAGTGAAATATATCTGCAACATGCTCCCGGAAAATGCGAGGATGTTTCCTGGCTCGGCTCGTGTTGTTGTGTGACAAAATGCCGCTGACATGGATAATTAATGGTGAGCTACGAGGCGGTGAGGTTGAGGACACATAGGTGCCATCGGGTTAGAGGTCGTGTCTGTGTCTGTGCCTTTGTGTGGGTGTAACCTCCACCGAAAGGTGCTTAATTGCCGGGCTTGGGTCAGAGTGAGTACACTTTTAATTAAGCACTAAACTTGCTTTCATCACAAAATGTTTCATTGACACATTGAAGGAAAATGTAGCTAAAAATGTTATTATTCAAAACAGACAACATTTATAAACAAATTAGGATGCTCCAGAAATCGCTTAGGTACTAAAAATAATTAAATTTTAAGGTAACAAACTACATGTACATTTTGACATTTGGTTTTGTTGCGTTGTAAAATTGTGAGAATTTAAAATCCTTAAAGTAAATGTGTAAATTTGCACGTTTCTAAATAAATAGTTTCTTTAGCCATATTTTCTATCTGTGCAGCACTGCGAATTTTATCGAAAATTTAACCAAAAAGTATGTCCAACATAATTCATGATCTGCTGGCTCAGCTCGAGTTTTCGCTATCAATTTGGCAACGTTTATTTTATTTATTTAGGCGTCGCCAACGCTTTTCGGCATCATTCTTGATTGGCGGCAATTAATTTATGCAATTTAATGCAATGCAAACAACGATTCATATGGCTCATAAATTTGCGTTTTTAGAGAGCGGCCCACTGCCAAAAAGGATTTCTTATTTATTTGTTTTGGCCAAGCGCCGTATTTCGCAGTGGTTTGTGTAGTTTTTGACTTTGAAAACTCGCTCGCCCGATGGTTTTGTGTGGGCAATTTGACGTCTCGATGTCTGGTTTCTATTTCAATGCTATAAATTTGTCGCTCCGCTGTCCTGCTCAGTCGATATTACGCATACGCCTCGGGGTCTCTGGCATCCCGGTGGGTGGCTCTTCCTCCGCCCGGCATTGATTTTTATGCTCGTTTGACGCTGCTGTTTCCCCGTTTCTGCCATATTCCCCGCTCCTCTTTGGCTCGCCTTGTATTATATGTGCGAGTGTGTGTTCAGGCTTTTCCTCTCGCATTTTTTGTATTTTTCTCTCGCATTTAATGGCATTTCTAGCTGGGTTTATTTTGCTGGCATGCGTGCGCGACCCGACGCCGAGCGATAAACACGCGGCAGCCACCGTCGCCGGTCGCCGGTCTACCCATCCCGTATTTTCCCGATTTTCCCCACAACCCCTACAGTCCCCGGCATTCACCCCTTCCCCGTCCCCGTGTGTGTCTCTGGCATGCGTTTAAGTTTTCAGTTAATGGCTTTTAATGGCTTGGCTGCTGCTGCGTTTGTTTTTCTTGGCTTTCTTGTAAAAATGTTAAATAAATATCGAAATCAATTAGTTGCGTAAATTTCGGTTCCAAAACAGCCATGAAATGCGTTTGGTAAATAGCTGAAAGATGCCATTGAAACACAATAACAATATATTCAGTTTCCTGGCCACATTTATCAAAAATGTGAAAGCTGCGGATAAAATCGGCATCTCTGAATCCCAGCCACAGATAAACCATTCAAATAAATTATCTCAAACACCTCGATTAGTCATTTTGGTCAACAAATGAATATCATTTAGAAAATCTTATTAATTTACCACCTCTTGGAGCATTCTATAAATATCGATGGCATTTTCCCACCCAAAAAATACACGTTTCCGAATGTTTTCCAACTAATTTAGCACCCTCTTCAAGTCATAAAGTTGCAGTCGAAATGGAAATGCATAAACCAATGCGAGACCACAAATTACCAAATTCAATCTGCGTGTATATGGGGCTCTTATATATTTTTATGTGTATATATGTCTGGATGTAAATTTGAAATGCGTAGCACATGTCCCAGCAGTTCGCTTCGGGCTCTTGGCTTTCAGACTTCTGCCTGCCGGCCGGAGGGGAATTTCAATGAGGCATCTCGCATCTCTGGCTCTGCCTCTTGTTAATAATTTATGGCGCTGTGGCTAATGGCCAAATTGACCATAACAATAATTTGCATGCAAGCGCTTCCAACTTTGACTAATTTCCTTTGGCCGGCACACGGAAATCTTATCGATACACAGCCTGCTGCCATATATCAATCAGTATCAATACCAATATCAATATCGATACGCGACCAGAGAAATCGAAAAACAATTTACAACAATTGCTTAATTGAAACGCCAGGGCCACTGTAGAATTTAAATTTATGAAAGCATCAGAGCCCGAACCGAACGAAATCATAAATAAATCGGGGGCTTATCAGCGCGTTTTTCGTTTGTGGCACTTTGTGGCATTTCAAAGCGGGAATGCCGCTCCCCTAAAAAATATTGGGAGAGTGGACGGCACACATGACTCCTGATACCGATCCGGACTCGGATCGGATGCCTCGCTGACAGATGAACTTTGAACGCCACAAATCAGGGGACTTTGTTTTTCGTTCATCGATAAACGTAGGAATATTTTAAGGGCCAAATGGGTCAAACTATGATAGGAGTATTTGAATTTTGTTAAAATTGTTACTTTCTGTAATCCAATATCAAACAATGAAGGGGAAATTATAGGTATGTAGTTCAGTCTGTGTTCAAATTAATTCACTGCCAAGAAAAGCTACTATTCATGCTCATTTCTTTGTTGGGAAAAACTTATAGAAATCATATCAGGTTTTAAATACATTTCCAAATAATAATCAATAATATAAATAATAATATAATAAAGAAAATAAAGAAATAACTACTTTATCAAATTTATTATTTAATAATTTAGTATGATTATGTATATGTTTAATTAAGTTCTAACAACCTTAAATACATAACAACTCCTTTTAAAACTCTTTAAAAACTACAAAAATCAAATTAATTCACTGCCTAGGATAGCTACTATTCATGCTCATTTATTTGTTAGGAAAAACTTATAGAAATCTTATCAGGTTTTAAATAAATTTCCAAATAATAATTAATAATATCAAAAATATTAGAACTATAAAAGATATATCTACTTTATCAAAATTATTGTTTAATAATTGAGTATGATTATATATATATGTTTAATTAAGTCTTAACAACCTTAAATATGTAACTCCTTATAAAACTCTTTTAAAAATACACTGCCAGGATAGCTACTATTCATGCTCATTTATTTGTTAAGAAGAACAAATAAAAATCATATCAGGTTTAAATACATTTTAAAAAATTAAATAATAAAGGAAATGACAACTTTTCCAACTTTAATATTTAATAATTCAGTTAGCATGATTATTTACAAGTTAACACAAACTGTAAATTCATAAAAACTCACTATGAAACTCTTTTAAAAATACAAAAAATCAAATGAATTCACTGCCTAGGATAGCTACTAATTAGGTTTACTTCTTTGTTAGGAAGAACAACTAAAAACAAATCAGGCTTAAATCAAATTTTACATGAAATATATTATAATAGAAATGACTACCTTTTCAACTTAATTACTTAATAATTCAGTTAGCATGATTAAAGACAAGTTTACTTATGATTGAAGTTTCTTAACTATATTAAAACTCACTTCAAAACTCTTTTAAAATTACAAAATAGTTGTTATATTTTCTGGTTTAATATTCAGACCACTTTTTCCTTAATTTCCAAACACTTGGCAACTTTTCCCTGTGCAGACTCTAGGTAGAAACGAAGTTTCGCCATTAGCATATCCAAGCCACATATGGCTGGCAAATGGAGGAACAACTCGGCTCGGATCCAGACAATAGGCCTGCGGGACATGCGACAGGGTTGGGTGTGTGTTTTCGTACTTCCCCCTACGTTTTATTCGACTTTTTCGTAGGCGTAACATGTGTGGCATAAACAAAGATACAAAGATACAAAACGGACAGAAAATATCAACCGATATTCGTGTGTGCTGGGGCCGAGGAAGGCGTGAAACTGTTGATAGTCTATTGCACTTTTCCAACGTCCCGTTCCTGTTATTCTTTTTTATGGCCGTGCAATAAAAATATTTACGATGCCAAAGCGCCAAATATGTAGGAAATTGTTGCGAGGGTTAATAAAATGTTGCACTTGTAGCAGGAAAATTGAAGTGGCAAGGACTGCTGGGGGGAATATATTTCGTTTTTATTTGCATCGCTGATGGAAAGCGATTTGCCGGGAAGGTGAAGCGGCACTGATTTAAAATTTAGAAATAAAAGTTTTATCAGAAAACTAGAAGCTTGCAAAAACTTCATATTTTACTGAGCATTTTACTGAACATTTTCCAACTAGTCTCCCCCGGTCAGGTTTGATTTCCCCCTGGTCCGAGAAAATCAAATGAGTTGAACAACAAAAAGAAAATGAGCAGGATGAAATGGGGAAACTTGTGGAGGGTCGGGGCAGCAGGGGAAAACCAATGAACTCTTGGCATGCTGCAGATGCAACTGCATTCTGCATTCTCTCCGGTTTTCCCTCCCCCGCCGGCAGAGCACTCTCGGCCTCTCAGCAGACGCTTTCGAAATAGCCCAGCCTCCCGCTTTTCCGAGTTTCCGCCTGGCTTCCCACCTCCCCACCACCACCCACTGCAAAGTGCAGGCGGCTGGCTGCAATCAACGCACTTGTTCCTGTTTTCTTAGCTTCTCGTGGAATCGCTGCTTGTTATTGTTGTAAACTATTTATGCATTTCGAAGTTTATTTGAAACACGAACGGCAACACAGCCCGAGAATTCCCTGCACGGCATTCCGACTGTTGCCCGGGATTCCTATTCCGATTCCATTTCTTGGCCTCCGCTGTTTGTTGATTTTATGAACTGTTTTTCTTGCTTCACTTGCTCTCAGTCGGGTGCCCTCCGGCCACATATGGTCACCTTAATTTTCCCGGAGGCAGGGCGAAGAAGGAGAAGGAGGCGGGGGCGGTTGTCGGTGAACGGTGAGCGGTGAGCGTTTTTGTTGCATCAAATAATTTATGCCTTTCTCCCTGGGCTCTTGGTTTATTTTTCCAAGCGCATTTCAACAGCCAAAGCAATCAGCGCGTGTTTTTCGGGCAGGAAACAGCACGAAGGGATGTCGGATGATGTACCACCACCGCCGCCGCCACTCCAGCCCTATCCACGCCCCACGGCCCACTCAACGGGTGGTTCCACTGTGGCTCCAGTGGTGCGTGATCCGCCTTAGGTGGATATCCACTGTTGTTTACATTGACGCCATTGCCGACGTGCCACAAAAGTTGAGTTCGCTTCCATTGAATTGAGTTGAATCGAATCAGAGAGGTGCAAACTGATTTGCCCGAAAACGATTCGCCTTCACAGGAGTATCTTTATCATATTATTTGGCTAACTAAAGTAAGTAAATGAAGTTCTCTATCCTTTGAAAAACTGTAAGAAATTCATAGGGCTTAAGTGATTAGGTTAGGAAATCCTTCAAGAAACCAATCTTACACTGTATAGATGTCCTATGAAACGTGGAATGCTTAATAAACCCTTCTCTTTAAGGGTTTTAATAACTCTGAAGTCACTGTTTCTATGGTTTTAACGTTTTCTAAAGCTATGTTCAGTTTATTGCATAGTCAAATATTATTCTAAATAATCAAAGACTTTCCCTCCTAACAGTTGCTTAACTCATCCCCCAACCTGTAATAATTTACATTAAATAATTCCCTTCAATTTCGAAAGAATTCCTCAAAATCCAAATATCAAAACAATTCAAAGCGTAACTCATCCCCCGCTGCAGTGGCATTTCTAATGAACTTCGGATGGAGCCTCAGTGAATATAGACACAATATGCTAGATGTATACACCCGCAAGACATCGAGAATATGAAAATATCTTTGGGGAATTGATTGACTGCTCGACATGATCGACGTGATCAATGCGCCGAGGGAGTGGCCAAAGGAGGGGAAATGCCTGCCGTCCACAATTATAATTCAATTAACCGAATAATCCCATCTTTCCCCCGACGCAGTCGAGCGCCACATGCTGCGAAGGGAGACGTTGCATGCTCGGCATATTAAATTAGTTATTTGTAATTTTAAACAAAAGCGTTGTAAACAAAAACCGAACAGAAAAGACACGGAGATCGGGCGAACGGATTGGGAATTATGATGATGATGAATCAATGTGTGTATTTATGGAAATATTCTCATGTTTTAATTGCATGCGAGAACACTTCGAAATGTCTCGCATAGCAAATGAGCCGGGAACAACGAAACCTGGCTTAAAAGCTGTAGAAAACAAACAAATATACTATCAACGGAAGGCTTCGATGCTAACTAGACTGGAAGGACATTTTGCTTTAAGGCAGCCCGAGGGAAACATGAGAGAATGATGGATGGGAGGAAAGGAACTGGGGAACTTGGCAACTCAACTGCCGGCTAAAGCAGAAAGAAGTCAACAGCTCGTTAACGTTAAAGTGGCAAGAGATATGCCCCAAGAATCGGTCCTCTCTTTCTCGTTCTCTCTCGGCCATTCTCCCCGGCCACATTCTCAGATTCTCAGATTCTCCGTTCAAAAGGGTAAGCCAACAATGCGGCAACAAGTCGCGTCTGAAGATGCATCGCCCACGGCATCAAAAACGAGAAAACCAGGCTCAGGCCAAAACTTGGCTACTACACAGGGGGAAATATCTTGGAACTATCTAAAATGGAAACAGCTTAGAGGCTTAAAGCTTTGTAATAGAATATAAAGTAGATTCAATTTAAAGTAGTTCAGAAAGTCCTATTGATATAATGATATTAAAATTTAATCAGTGTGTGTGTGACTCACTGTAACAATTATAACAATTTAAAACTACTTGTTAATAAGACATTCGCCTTGATATTTGGTTATTTCTCTCTGTGTACCAAGAGCTGGCTCGTTTTGAAGAGCAAAATTGGCGTTGAAAAGTAACTGCCGACAACCGCAGACGAAGACGAGGTTGATGATGCTGAATGCTGACTGCGGACTACTAGGAGGCTCCTGCTCCTTGAGCTCTGGGCTCTGAGCTCTGAGCCCTGAGCTCTCTGCTCCTTGGTCAATTGCACTGGCTGCCATCAGAGGGTCGGGTCGCCCTGGCATTTTTCTCTCCATTGTGCGGCAAACTAAGCGTAATGAAGTAGCCAAGGGGCAAAGTGTTTGGCGGGGGAAAGGTCAAGTTTTCTAGCCTCTTATTTATATTTACGTCTGGCTGATGTCTTCTTATATGCAAAAGGGAGAAGCCACGAAATGAAGAAGAGGCCACAAATTCCACAATCGAAATGCAACTTATTAAAGACTTTAAATCGAATAAGGAACATATAAAGGACTGTATAGTCATAGGAAACTCTTTGTTTATCAAATTCAACTTACCATTTTTTCCATTCCGTTGTTTGAGCTGCTTTCGGGCTGATTTCCTGTGGCTGGTCTGCAATGAGATGCAAAAAGAGGTACGAAAACGACTGATAAGTTATCTGATAAGTGACGATTTTAGAGGCGGCCGTAAAAACTTAAATTCAGCAACTGCCATAAAGCGAGATCCCACTGGAGATCGCCGCATCTCGTTTATCGCAGGGTCGTAAAAATGTTTATAAATCTCGTATAATTAGAAAATATTAAAAGCCAAATAACTTAATTATGCAATGAGCATAAAACCGGATTTATGCCCGATGGCGGCCAGGGAAACTTGGCTGGAAAAATGCGGGCTACTTGGCGACATAACTTACAGTCTGTCCCAGGGAGAGAGCCAAAAGAGTTGCCGCAATTTGCGGCCTGAGTTATGTTCCTTGGGTCCCGGGCAAATATGTTAATATTTGGCCAGTAAATTTGTGGGCGGCTAAAGAACAATTGCAGTTGTCTCTGCGGCAGCTCTTCAAAGAGAGCGAGCGGGAAGCCCCGAAAGAAAAACAGAGGCGGCGGCTTCCCGAAAAGCAAACAGGAAGGGGGGGCAAAAGTGTGGTGGAAAATGGAAAATGGGAGGTGGCGGGGAGCTGTTGCATCCCTGGGCCCAGCCGAAAGTGGACTACTTTAATCACGCCACGGGATTAAGGGGCCAGACACTCGCCGGATGATGAAGAAGTCGCGTGTGTGCCAATGGAAGCCAAGAAGAAGCAACTCGCTTACAATTTAATTAACTTTTCCCTTTCCCCTCCCCCACTGTTTTACTTGTGACTTTTTTTTATTTCCTATTAAAGAACGCGCCTTGTTGTTGTTTGCCTTAACGGCACTCTTTGTACATATATTTATGTGTACATATAATGCAAGTTTAATCAGCCAGCGACAAGTGAAGAGCCGCAGAAGAGGTTGCCCCTGTATCCGTATCTGTCTCTGGGCCTGTATCTGTATCTGCATCTGTATCTGTTCTGTATCTGTATCTGCAGGCAGGCGTGGGTGTGCGCCGCAAAAGATTTGCCTAACCAAAGAGACCTCAGATAAGTCTGAGGAGCCACAATGCAGTGTTCTATTCTTGCCGCCTTTGATTCGTGTCGTATATAGTGTGTTTGCGCACCCACATCCCCTGGCCGCTCAATTTGCCAGGTGTAATCTCGGCTGTAACAAATTGCAGATAAAGTTAAGCAAACGACAAGAAAATGACAATTTTTTAATTATAACCGCTGGCTGGTGGCTGGTACGCTTGCCTAATTGAGATAAAACACGAGATTATGGCGAAATGTGTGGCAGAGATGGGATGTTTTCATCGTAATTGAATTCTTGGCTTTGCTATTTCCAGAAGGGGAATTTCCCACTATCTTGAAAGGGGGAGAGCGTACTTATGGAGAGCAACACATTTTTAAGAAGTTATTATTAATATGAAGTATCTATTCGTATTTCTCGTTAAATGCACACTTGTCATTATAAATCTCTGCATTCAGAAATCTGGGAAATTATGCTTTATTCACTTTAAGAGCCTGAACAAAACCAATTCTGAGAAGATTCCCATTTGAATGCGACTTCGAAGCCATAAATCTGCGACACACAAATACATTTCCATAAAGGTCTTAGAAATTCGAAGAACCTGCTGTATCAAGATGGAGAATCTCGGAGCTCTGGAGAGTCTCGAGACTCGTTTGATTCGCTTTTCTGTCTCTGACTAATTAACTGGGAAAGATTCGGAGTGGAATTGGAATTTGTAGGCCAATTAATTTAGCGCATAATTTATGGCAAAATATTCCCACTGTCTCTCCCCGGCGAATGTCAACTTGACGATCAATAAAAGAATAAAAGAGGCAGTTGGCTGTTGGCAGAGGGAGGGGCGAAACGTATCAGTTTCCAAAATGTTTAATTTATGACATTGCAAAAAAGCAAATTTATGAGCGAGCATTTAAATGCCCAACACGACGAGCGACGACAATGAATATGTATTGTGCGGAGTATCGTTTTTTCAAAATTGAAATTCCAATGAATCTCAAGGAGCAGAACCCCTTCCCGGCTCCTGGCTCCCTGGGCTCGGCTCGCCGAGAAAGCAAATATCGCCATCGTCATGGCTGTTTGCAGGAAACAACAGTCAGTCGCAGGCGCAGACCTTAAACAAACAGAAATTAATTATGTTTCGATGCGAGAGCCCGAAAAAGATACTGGTACACGGAGAGAAAAGAAGTTAAACTGGGCAGATCATTTGGGTTGAATAATTGTAAAATTCATAGAATAAGTATATATTTGTTTATATATTAATTGATTTTTTTATAGGTCTTAGGATCTCATTGAGAATCCTGTTTGAAATAATATACATTACGAAGTACGGTAATATTTCGGAATTGTAAATATATTTATACATTTTATAAGTTGCTAGACATTTCTCCCCCAAAATGCAAGTGAAAGTCCGGTTTTCCTTGCACACCCCATTGTTCTCACTGCACATTCGAGAGCAAAAGAGAGAGGTGTAGCAAAAGGAAGATACAAAGATACAGGAGAACCTGATGCTGTGTGCTGGCTGAAAATAAAATTATTTTGTTCAGAGTTCTGTTTATAAGAAAAATATGTTTTTGTTTGTTTTAACGCGAGCCGAGCGCTTCCTTTTCACTTGGAGAGGGACAGGACAGGAAGAGGGGATGGGACGGGGACTGAAACATGTGCGTAGATGCATCCCAGAGATGCGTATCTGTTGGATACATGCAGCGGCAGCAGCTCTTCTATTTTTGGTACTATTTCAATTAATTTGCTGCCTCCAAACAAAGTTGCATCTGCGCGGGGCAAGCGGGAAAATTTATGACTAATATTGCACGCCGATCGCCGCTCGCCGAGGAGCCGAGATTTTCGCCTGACTTTTAATTAGCTTGACATTTATTTCGTGCCGTTCGGACCGTCGTCTGTCTGCGTCTTTTAGGGTTAACAGCGCGTAGATTGATATCTTCAAGTTCATTAGAGTTGCAAGTTGCTTTAATTGGAAATATGCACAGCGGTCCGAAGCAGTCGTCGTGCAACACTTGGGTGAGAATTAATGATGCCTGCCCATCCCATCTCATCCCATCTCCTGGCAGCCCTTCCTGCCGCGGATCTCGATCTGGATTCTGTTTAAACTTGGGCATTTTTATGCGCTCAGCTCAACTTGGGCCTGCTCCTCTCTTTATTTCTTTCTTTTCTTTTTATTTTCCGCGGCTTTCCTGCCCCTTACTTTGCATCCTCCTCAGCGGACTCTGTTTATCTTTGGGCTTTTGTTAACTGATTTCAAGGGAAGCTCCAGAAACAGCCGCCCTCCTACAGGGTCGTTTTAATTAACTGCTTTCTTTATAAGGCATATTAAATAAGTTTCATTGGGCTTGTTTCTGGCCAGCTCTGCGGGACAAGGGGCGATCGGAAGGACGTGCCAGGGGTGAGTTTCTAAGAAGGCCAGTGAATCGGAATAAAATCTAAGGAATTCGGTAAGCTGCATTAATTAACTTGTATCTGGAGTTTCTTTTGAAAGAGTATTAATAAAGGTGCCTATATCATTATAAACCTTTTACATATAGTCCAAAATTATGAACTAACCCAAGCAAGTTCATGACCCTTAAATTTCCTACTAAATTATTCACTTGTTTGTAAAACTTCTTTCATTCTCCTATAAACACCCACACTCCGCCCGCATGTCTGGTTCATTTAAATATAAATTTTTATTTTAGAACCGTGTTTGTGAACTATTTGTTCCTTGGGAGTGAACATTGGGACTGGGGACTGGCTAACAAACAAAATTAACACCTAGTCGCTACATTTCCAGCTAAAACCCACACACAAGGCAGCTGGAAAGATCCCCCGCATCCCGTCGCCAGTCGGGGCTCTAACAAGGTGTCGTCTTGCTAAGTGAATTAGACTCGCAGCGAACGGGGAGAGAAAACCCCATAGATATGTGTATCTGTATCTTGTGTTCTCCCACATGTGCGACTGTGCCACTAGATTTATAACCGACACTTTTAGTTTTGTTCGGATAAAATGCAAATTGCTCCAACCAGGCGTATGATCAATATTTACATTGGCAATTAGCATACTGAACGTATTTTCCCCTCGAATATTATTCCTGGAGAACGTGTTCCCAACGCTCTTTCTTTTGGGCTCTAAACCAAATAAATTCCAGTTAAAATTGCCCAATGTGCGGTGGTTGGTGCTAGCCCCACGCCGAGGTTGGAAGCCTGGGTAGGAAGGTGTATCTATGTCGGTTTTTGTGTATGGGTGCGTATCTGTGTGTGCAGTCTGCCTTGTGTTCTTCTATTACCGTAATTTTCTACTTGATTTCTGACGCTCATAAATCATCATCAGTTCTCCCTCAGATAGCGTCGCCGTCGTCGTCGCCGCTTGCCTTTGTCATTTCTCATGGTTATTGTTGCTAGAGGTAGTCGTCGATTTTAGACTGTAGTTTCTGTTGATTTTTATGGAATTTATCTCCCCAACAACACGGCGGAGCACATTTAGCGACACAGTTAGCAAGCCGCGACGCGACGCGAAGCCGAGCAACAAGTTTCGACTTTTTGTTTGATGTATCTGCCAGATACGAGAGGTGAAAAATTGATAGCTTGCTCGCCTGTCTAACCAAACTATGCATAATAAATGCTTTTCGTAAACAATCGACCGAAAATGCAAACAAAAAGAAACGAGAAACAATAAATTTATTGAAAAATTATAAAAGATAAATCGGTCTGGGGAGTCGAGAGATCTCTTGGCTCTTGCTGGCCAGCTTTGGGGCCTTCGCAGTTGGCGAACCTTTGAAATACGTAAAGACAAACAAATAAATAAATAAGTAAACTGCCATTAAAAGGCAATTTCTGGCTTGATTGTTGGCCAAAGACAAATAGTTTGGGGCATGCTAAAATAATAATAAAAGTACGGGATCTAAGGGGCCGCACGCTGCTCTTCTTGTGAGTTTTTGCTGATTTTTCATTTAAAAACAAATAATCGTTTTTCGGTTGGAGAGGCGTCCGAGTTGGCTAATTGCCGGGCCAATTCCAACGAGCCATGTGTGTGCCCCACGGGTCCAGCTCATAAATAATCAAAACCTAATAGCCGGCAAACAAAATATTCAAAACAAACACACCAAAAAACCCGGGCTCCGAAGAAAGCGTCGAAGAAACCCACCGAGCGAACAAAGGAGAGAGAAAAAATTATGATCCATGGCAATCATGTCAAATTGATTTCGGTTTTCCTCCGCTAACCACAATGGGGGAAAAACGGGGAAAGAGAGAGCCTCGAGCCTAGTAATACGACTGAATGGGGGAAAATTGAAGGAGCTGCAAAATAAATCAAATAAAACGAGCCAAACCGAAATACAAGAGCACACTGGAAAGCATTTATCAAGAGCAGTAAATCAAATTATTTAGTACATTTTTTAACTTAATTAAATATCAAGCAAGACAACAAATCATATGATAAACTGAAATTAAGAGATATTTCGTTAACTGTGAGGAACTAGCTTGCATTTGCCCAGAGAGAGAGTTTAGTTACTGAATTTTATAATAAATATCAAACATATATTCCATTTACTAGTTTTACTCGATATACCTTCAAGTGGCTCAGTAACAGAAATTATTTCTTTCGGTGCCGAAAGACACAGAAGAAGGCCAACACATTCTGGCCCGCAGTTTGATGAATTGCAGCACGGGGTCCGAGTTGACTTGGCCAGTTTGATGGACGACTCGAGACCTGCTTTCGGCCCGCTCCGACGCTCCGAACCACCACCACGACAAGTCCCGTCCTCAACTCTGCCTCGAAAATTAATCAATATGTTGTTGTTATTTAAACAAGCAATGTGCGAGGAAAAGAGAGTGCAACCGAGAGGGAAACGTTTTATAATTACGAGGGTCGTTGCTCAGGTTGTCCGTAAATTATCGGTTTGCCCGTTGGAGGAGTTGCCCGGACCTCAACATGATTAGACTCGGGCAGACGATACCCGCAATGAGACAATTGTGGGTTTTATAATTATAACAAGATCGGTAAATGATCACGGGAACACATAATGCCACTGTCCGCGGACCAATTACAGTCGGAGGTGGAACAGGCAAAAGGTGGAACTGAAACCTACATATATGATGTTTATGATCCCAATAGACTTAAAATTATATGATATTTTGAGTAATAGATATTGGTTATTGATAGCCGAAATGTATATTGACTCTCTAGTCAGCCTTACTCAACATTTTCAGCATATTTCAGTTATTTTAGAAGCAGAAAGCTAGGGTTCCTGTTCCTCTGCAACTATAATAAGATCCTTAAAAACTCCTATACAGTTTCGAAGTCCATGCCCCAACAGAATCCGACATCAGTATGCACATTAGCGCCTAAGCTGACAGCTCCATCATGGCCGATCAGAAAAAACGGCTAAGAAGTGCTTAACAGGATACGAAACTGACAAACCCGCCGCGAGTGACAAGTCAACTGACGTCTCCCCACTGAATTGAGTGAGTGACTGACTGACTGACTCACTGGCAGAGTGTCAATGCGCCTGTCAATAAATTTTCGCAGCAGCCAATTGCTTAAAAAACGAGATAATCCGTTCGCCATCACAATTAAGCTGGAGAAGAGACACCCAACCAAAAAACCATACAACTGAAATTCAGCAAGAAAATCAAGAGACTTGACAAGTGGAAAAAGTCAACGAGAAATTTATAGCCGGGCCCAATGGAGGAGACAAAAAGCGAAGAGCGACCAAAACCAAACAAAACATAATTTATGGCCGACTTTCGGGATTCTCGGATCGGAGGGAACGGCGGGAGCAGGTAGCCAGGAACGTTTGTAAAATGATCACCTGTTCGGAAGACAGGGAGGCGGCGCGAAGAGCGACGGGAAGACGGAGAACCAGACATGCCGGAAAGCTACGGGAGGTCACTGTGCACAGTGGTGCTGAAATTCTAGAAACTCAATGCAAGATAGAGCTCCTATCTACTTCCTACACTACTTATTTAAATGAAATAAAAGGTTCATAACTTTAAATCGAGATACTCTTTTGATTATTATTTATTTATAAATTCTATTCGTGTTTAAAAAATACCTAAGGCATGACTTTCAAATAAAGACTCACATTTTCGTGGCATCTGTGCCACTGTGCCTCAGGCCACAGGCAACACTCTGGAGCTGCAACCAGCAGAGCTGGGCAAACAGCAGAACCTGGCATTTGAGTGTCGCCCCAGCAGGCGGCCAAAAGTCGTTTGCTGTGTGACAAAGCGCAATTTTTCGAATTTTCGAATTGCGAAAGTGCGGGCCAGGCCCGGAGGAGGACTGAGGGCCGGGCACCGCATGATGTCCCCATGCGTCCCAGTATGTAAATTGATATTTTTTGCTGGATCTGGCGGACTCTTTGTCGAGGGCCTAACCTTGGCAGCGTCTGCTGTTAACTGAAAACTTAATGAAATCATTTCTCGTCCCAGCGATCCGAGTCCTTCGCCTTTGCGCCTCATGCGAAAAACCAATGGCCGAGCAATGAAAACGAAATAAAATATTTAACGACCCATTGGAAACCTGTAGACGAAGGTGTCACGTTACGCATAATTTATGGCCGCAGAGAAACATAATTTTCCACACAGCCGTATGGGTGTGTGGAAAAGAAAGAAGAGGGGAAAAGAGAAAAACTATCTGGGGGGATCTCGAATCTCGCATCTCGAACACGAAGCGATCGACATGCAATGGCTTATCTTGATTAGAGATTAAGCCGAGCCGTTCCAGGTAGAGCCAGCACCTGCAATCTCCGCTCTCGCTCTGCCTATCTGGCGGGCTCTCTCCCACCGTGTCTTTCTGATTTTCCAACTCTATCGATAGCTTGGTAGTCTTTCTGGTAGTCGCTGCCTCGGCAGCCAAACTTTGACAACAAATAATGAAATAATGTAGACACACCAGGCACCCCGAGCCCCACTTTTCCCCTCGGTAGATAAGATTCCAGTTCGTGGCTCTCCATTCATTCGACGGCAATATTGATTCGAATGAAATAAACGAAAATTGTCGAAAAAAAGAACCCAACTGCCGCAATTTTTGTTGTCGAGTAAACAAACAGTGAGGCCGAACAGAAATTGAGCGGAGATAAGGTGGCGAGCCGAACGAATAAACGGTAAAAATAACGATGTGTAACTGTTGTTGGGGTTAAATATTCAATGATTTCCCTTACCCCTCGGATTTGTAGTATTTTCGAAGGGATCAACTCGAAAGTTCCCACCAAGATTCAGCGAGCTTTGCGGTCATTCATATTTAGCATAGATCAGAATATATACTCTATTTACAATCAAAGTAAATAAAACGAATACAATGAACTTTTTTTACGAAATACTACTAATACTAATATCTTTAAGAAGCTTCAGTTTCAAAACACATACTTCAAAGAGTCCATTTTCTTTAATTTAACTTAATATTTGGAGGATTACAAGCGACAAAAATCATTATGTTAATTTGTTTTCATGCATTTAATCCTTAAAACAACCCAATTGGTGTATTTCATCTTCCCAAATAAATATGTTGAGCTGCTTTCTGGTACGTTCCCCTGCATTGTTTTTAAATATTTGAAATCAGTACTTCAATAAGTTCTCACAAAGATCAGAGCAGCTTAAAACCTTTTCAATTAACTTGGGCTAAAGCAATTTTCTCAGAATATTTTCCATCTGCTAGGCTACTCACCCCTCGGCAGATCAGTTCTCCCCTTTATTCATGTATATCCCCATTGACTGACATATCCCATTATACGGATCTCCCGCAACTGATCTCTTGACTCGCAGTGTAATGGAAGCCCCCATTTCCCCGTGTGTGATATTTACCTCGGAGAGATGGTCCAACTTTTCGCTGTTAATCCAAAAAAAGTCTTTGGTGGTAATTAAAAACCGGCGTGCGTCTGTCAAAGTTAATCCAATTTCACGTCTGCTTATATCAAACACTCACACAGGCACCGGCGACACCTGGAGGAGCACGCACACGAGCAGCGAGCGAGCGAGTATCTGACGGATACACAGATACCCGCAAACTTTTCGCCGCTGCAAGTGATTTTTACTTTATTTTGGGACAGATTTTTAATTAAAATTTCATGTAGCGCCAAATGTTGTCGCTATATCAGGTGTTAGGGTGTCGTTGGATGGCTGTTTCTCTACAATCTTGTTTGGGGCTTATTCCCAATCCAATTTCAGCTGGCGCTTGTCGATCACCGCTCGCAGATCGGAATAGCAACAATAACAACTCGTTTTTATATTTTCTTTAGCAATTTTTAACACACATTCTCACATGGCACGGCCACAATTTGTATTTTCATAACTCGTTTCTGTCGCTTTTTTCGAGGACGCCACTTGGTGGCTGCTTTATGGAACTTCTTTTTTATTAACGACTATTGTTATTGCCCACAATTAGTGCACAAAGGGACGCTTTTTATGTATACACCACTTTGTTATATATTCATTGATTAATTGGCGTTTGGAAGGTGTAATTAGGCGGCCCGATTCAGTATCTTTTGGCTTCCCGAGCGAGTATCTTTGGGATTCTCGACACACTGAACCGAACGCTCCGATCGTCTAAAGAGAACTGGAAGGCCCAGTAAGAGCTGCCCGCTCGCTGGCGCAGAGAATCGTGAGGGAGAGAGTGCTGTGCTGGTTGCTGAGAGAGGTTGGATGGGGGAGAGAGAGCCAGAGAGCGGATAGTAGCATACGTTAAATGCAGCTAAATAAATGTTTTGTTTACGGTTGGGTTTTCTTTGCTGTTTGCTGTTTGCTTTGCCCCGCATTTCGTTACTTTTTGCATAAGCTAAATAAATATGGGCAGAAGTTTTCATTTTATTGGCTGCATTTGTTTTCCCTTGGCATTTCTAAGGTGCTTTTAATGGCCCCGTTATCATCGATGTAAATCTGCTTTACGACAGCAGTTTCCTGTTGCGCTAGTTCTGGATACATAAGACTCCTTTATTTAATTTAATATTTGTTTACTAGTTTCACTATTTGTTTATCCATTAGGTATTCTAAATTGGTACCTTTAATTTAATTCTCATCTGAATAAGCGAATTAGAAATAATACATACTGAAACTTAAGGTTATACACAACAATTTTTGTTATTAAAATATTTTCAACGTACCATTTTTACTTGTATTTTGCAAATTTCTTGATTAATTTTAACGGTTATTATTATGTTGATTAATGCTCCTGATCAGGTGATCCAACCGGGACATTATTTCGTGGATATTTATTGGAGTCTTTAGGGCTTTTATGGGTTTCAAAAATTTTGTTAGCCTAATATATTATTTTTCATTTTATCCCAGTGTTTTTTATCCAACCCCTGAATGAAACTCCTCTTGGTCTCTCGATTTCTCTCTCTCTCTCTCTTTTGGTGACAAATCTCTGACTAGATTGACAGCTACCGTTTCCCCCTCCATCAACACTCCCATTCCACCTCCCCTCATCCATATCTATGCCCTCACCCGGTTCCTGATTTCTCTGCCTCTTCAAGCTGCACATGTGCTGCGTTTCGCATGCCAACCTACCACCCCCTCCCAAAGGCGCCCTCTCTTCCTTCCAGTTTTTCAGAGGCATCTGTTGTTGTCTGGCATATTTTCAGGTTTTCCATTCACTCTCTCTTTCACCGTCCACCGCTCCCTGATTTTTCCAGTGCACCCTGCTGAAATTTCTGCAAGTTCTTCCACTTTCTTCGGGCGGTGGTGGGTAAATACACGGCGCCTCCTGCCCTCCCCCGTCTCTGGTACTCTCTCTTTTGCAATCACGGGAACCAAGTGAGACAGGCTTTAATTGCAATTCCTTCCTGTTTATATGCTCACCTCGCTAATGAGCGCACGTTCCAATCGCACGCTCTTTTCGGGACTCACTCTCTTTGCTGCTCTCGCAATTAAACTCTCTCTCGACCGGTTTTCTGGTTTTTATCTGCTAAGGGTCTTGTTAAAAGTAATTCGTAACACGTTGTTACCAGATAACGCCGTCAGTCCACGAGCTCTGTCTCTCTGGCTCTCTCCCTGCCTGCCTCTCTCCGCACCTCTTGTTAACCCTCTTCTTCCGACTCTTCCACCTTTTCTTCGGCCACGTTGTTGTTTCTTTTGCCTTGTTAGCGTCACCGGTTGGCTTGCTAAAAGAGCGATAAAAAGGCAGAACACAAAAAAACCTCCAGATCCCAGGCGGGCTTATGGGAGCGAGGGGGATCGAGTTGGAGGCGAGGGCACAGCAGAGAGGAAAACACAAGATCGCCTGCAATCCAGGCTCACGTTTTGACTTTTGGCTTTGACTTTGCTTTTATTGTTGGCCGTGCTGCTTTTCTGCTGCGGTTCAATACACCCCGTTCTTTTAGCTGCAGGGTGCCCCTCGAAGATTTCTCCATCCTCTCATCCTCGTTCGCCTTCCCTGCCCCACCCGCCTTTGCTCCTGGCGAGCCGGTTCTCGGCTCTCCAGACCACATGTGGTGCACTGTGGCTGCAAGTATGAGTGATTTTGCCTAGTTAGTTAGGAGGAGCTCCCAGGTATGCCAAAGCAACATAAAAGTAAACAAGAAAGGATGACAAGCTGAAGAGGTCGACTTTTCAATTCCCTTACGGATGGATATTATAGAACTGCACTACACTATTGTAGACAATATTACTAAACTTGTATTAAAACAAAAAAAAGTTTATGTATTTATTAAAATTAAATTAATTCATTTATATGTCTTAAAAAATATAAAGAGGATCCTGAGTTATTGTTTTAATACCTAGTGTTACCTTCTTTGGTTTATTTAGAGATTTTGTGACCAAACCAGTTGGGAATTCTAGCGACTCTGCACGCATAAAATGAATGAAACATTTAATTAAAAATTTGAAATTCAGTTAATAAATATTTACAAAATTCATCTGAGGAGGCTCCCGTCTAATGTACCCTAGGTTAGGGTATCCAAATATAAAAGTCTGGCCAGAAGGTGCAGAAAAATCTCATGTTTATATGCATTTCCAGGGGCTGCGGAGGAGGAAGCAGTGAAGTCAGATCCACCGTCCTACAACAACGACACAAGCAAAAGCAACAACGAGCGGATCGTGCACTTGGGCCGCTAATGAACTTACAATGCATGGCTTGTTCAGATCCCAAAAGAAGAGGAAAATGCAGGATCGCTGGCCGGGGGACTTATGGACGGAGTCGAGGGGCCAGCGGAAGGCACCCCCGCACACAGATGCAGAAAGCCCCGATTAGAGTTATTTGCAAACTGTGAAACATGAACTCGACTCGGACCGCGATTCTTCGGACCCAGCTTCAGCCACAGCCCGGAGTTGCAACTTGCAACACAATGATTGACCCACGGAGGAGTTTCGCCTGTTCGTGCCTCAATCAGTTTGTCCACTGGGCAGGGCTCAAATGGTATGCACTCAGGAAAAACAATTGGAAACCAGAGTGATATCGAATTGGGAAGGTTAAGTTCAGTGTCTATTAATAAAATAATATTCAGAAAGAATATTAAGAATCGTAGCAAATAAATATTAATAAGATCTGAAATCTTCAGATATCGAGCAGTATCGTAAAGAGTATATGGATTATAAACCTTCTTATCGATATTATTGTTATCCAAGTGTTATAAAAGGCTTAACTTGCTTATAAAGATTATTCAAATTGCTTATCCCGAATCCAACAACCCTTTAATATTCAAATTCAGTACAGATCATCATCGATAAAACTGTATAAGTCCTTACGTTTCGGACAGTGCATTGCCCACATCGCTCGACCGCTGTCATGATCATGATCAGTAAAACTAACAAGAGGTGTTGCCTCTGTCGTTGTTTCCTTTGCAGGCCATGTATCCGTATCTGGCCGGGCATCGGTTCGTCATCGTGATTTTCTTGGGTGGTACAGGGTCCCGCTCCTCCCCCCTTTCCCTTTGGCTAAGGCCCCCCTCCACCAGCATTTTCGCTGTGGCATGCCTTTTGTTTGTACTTTGTCGATCGATCGTCTGCGCTTTTGTTTGTTTCTCAGGGGGAATTTCGCTTTAACTTTGGCTTTAACTAGACAACCAGTGGCGTTGTTGCCCTCGCCGGCTGGACTGCACCCGGCGCTCTGTCAATGGGCATTAAAGACATCCCATAACAGCTCACTTCCCTGGAATCGAATCGCTCACAGCATTCGCGAGTCTCACTAACCATGCTGGTTTTTCGGTCTAGGGTTGGGTTGACTCGAGAGTCCACAGACTGACAAATCAATTTGGAGTCAAGGACTTAAAGACTTAAGTACAATATCGTAAACCGTCGCCTTACAAATGAGTTTGATCAAGCTAAAGCTCATAAATCTTCGGGATCAATTGAGGGATCATTAATCTCAATGAGTTGACTTATTGCAGGGAATTCCTGGAGCTACAATTAAAGACCACTTAGTTCAGTTATGAGTATAACTTATGGGCTCTTTGATCTAGAAGATCTGTTTTTCTGAAACTAAAATCGGGAGTCCCTGGAGACTTTTCCTATCTCTGAACCTAGACAAGTTCAAGCTCTGCTGCGGCACCCAAATTCTATTTTTAAGTCCAGCAGATAATCTTAGATCACCTTGGTCAAGTAAACAATTTAATTAACACAGTAAATCTCCCATTAGCAGCTCTATCTGCCAGTAAGTATTGCACATTGTAGCCAATATCAATGTCATCGCTCCGCAATGAGTTCAGTCCTCGGGGCTTCGCATTCCAATCGTCCGACAGAGATATAGAAATATTCAGACAGCCGGACGAACGGACAATTCATGCGCCACTACAAATCTCATTTTCCATAAATAAGCACGATTTATGACAGGCGGACGGCGGCGGGGCATCGAAATAAATATTATTACATATTATTATCATTATCGCAAACGAACCAAAAAGCTGTTGTGAAAAAGAAGAAAACAATTGTCAATCACACGAAATTATCAGTGTTGTTATTAAGGATGAGAGGTGCCGGAGCGTTTGGCACGCAATGCAAACAAAAGGCAACTGCAGTCGTCGGATCATAATAAACCATTAAAGAAAATTAAGATATAGCAATCCGGCCCCTACGAAATCCACATGGGAGAGGCTGACAGAAACGAACAAATAATTCACACCGTTCTGAGGCAAATTATAGTCCATTCCTCCGATAACCGCACGTCACACCGAAGATAACCCGCATAGATATCGCCCCGCAGTTCCCCGGGTCCGAAATGCCCGAAAAAAGGAACGAGCACAATATTGAAATTTATTACCCACCTAAATTGACAGGAGGGCTGCGAAGGGTGACTTAATATATACTCGCATATAGAACGTGGGCTCCATAAACAGAAAACTAACTATAACTGTATATGACCCGGGCTACCGCATAATTGAGCTTGTAAATTACGGGAATGGCTCACATGTGAGCGTATTCACTTAGCTTTTGCTCCACAAATTACTTAGCCCAGATGTCGCCAGCGCTGAAAATCGCTTCCAATTCATTAAGCCAAAGTGGGGAAAATCCTTAGCCGACATGAAGGAATTTCTCCTGCTTTGGGGCAAATGAAAAAACTTTGCTAAAATAAAAATTCAAAATCGATGGGGCCAGAAGATTAAAGGGGGATCGGGGCATCCCCGGATCAACTGAGCGGAACAATTGCAGTGCGGCAAACAATGTGCAACATGCCAGAGCATTTCAGATACACAGGAAAATAGTAAGAGCGGAGACCGAGACGTATTTTTCTACAAAAATTATACAAATAATATGATTTGGATAGTTGTAAATGCAGAAAAACCAATCTAATTTTGAAATTAAGGAACAAATACATGAAAACATGTTACTTACATACGATTTTGTCGACACAATTTTAGATTATTTACTTATTATTGCCACAGACTGTATAAAGAATAAGATGCGTAACGCCATTAGATTTTATGCACATGAATTTTTTGGGTTGGCTTTAGAGCTGACTTCAGACTCTATTCAAGTTCAAATCCAGATAGAACGAGTGCTCTTTGGATGTCTAAGAAGGTTCCAGTTCGAAAAGTTTGTACAAATATTATCCAACTCAAAGTATTATAATCTAATCCATATTCAAGAACACCATTTTCCGCTCTGTGTAGAGCGGGGACAGCAAAGGAAGACAAATCGAGCGACAACTGCTTTTTGGGTTGGTCCATTGCTTTGGCTGTTGCTCCACTAAACAAAAGTTGAACGCCAGAAACTTTGGCCAAAACCGAAATACTGGTGACAGAAGGGGGCGGCCATCAGGGCCTGGGGCGTGGCTAGTGGGCGAGGTCAGGTCGTGGGCCAAATGCAGTTGCCGAAATCGGATAGTAACAATGGCAAGTCCAAAGACCAAGCGACCCGAAGTTGCACAATGGCAAGAAGCACACACACACACACACACACACACTCACTATACAGATAGTTTATCGACACATATCGGGCTAGATGACTGTCAAAATCTACACAGAACGCCGGGAAAACAACAAACTTTGACTTTGGCTTGTGCTCTTTTGTTTTGCAACATTAACTCAACTTGTTTGCCATCTCGTAGTTGCAGCTCGCAGTTTTTACTTGCCTGCAAAAATATGCGCAAAATTTTGTCATTTGCTTTCTGGCTCTCTCTTATATTTTCTTTTTACACAAACTTTTGCTACAAAGTTTTCCATTTGCTTCTGCGACCCTGTATGTGGTTAAGTTCAGCTGGAATACTTGAAAAAAGGGGAACACGATTTGATTGCTTTTTCATTGTTTTCGAATGGGTTTTTGAATGTTATCGGGCACAAATGTGAGTGTGGCGAAATCGATTAAAATCATATTTATGAGGTGCCCAGGGAGCAAAGTTCCGCAAGTGCGTGTCATTTGGGAAAGTTTTTCCTGCGGAAAAGTTGAAGTTTACAGGAAGTTTCTCCCAACGATTCTTTGAGAATTCGATTGAAATAAATTTATATTTGATAATTTAAAAATTCTAAAGGTGGAAATCATAATATTTAAAGTGCCTTTTATAAAATTATAGGATATTAAATTATCTCAGTAGCACTCAAACATTCTTAAGATCATTTAACTGCAATAAGAGTTGGTACATAGTACACGTTAAATTGTAGATAATGTTCAAATATACAATTCCTGAAAATGTTACAAGTCTTAGCACACTTTTGACATTTCGGTTTAAAGTTCGTTCCTTCCGTTAACCAGCTGTGCCTCCACTGAAAATTACTTAACACCTTCATGCCCCTAGCCGTCGAGTAGGCAAACTAAAAATGCGCATTTGACCTCAGGAGCCCACTGGCAGTCGTAAAATCTCCGTTATCCATAAAAAGGAAACCCGAAAATAAACTCAGGGGTTCCGGGGAATTTCGAAAGCATTTGGGAAACGCCGTTAAAGTCAGACAATGGCTGGTCAAGGTCAAGTCGAACGGAAACCCGAAATCCGTGCCAAAGGGTTAACTAGTCAAGTGACCCCTCCTCGGGTTACTCTAAAATGAACTTTAGAAAAGTAAAGCCGAGTTACGTTTCGCCTTGGCTGCACTTGAACTCAATTTGAAAAGTGATTGGATGGGCCGAGCTGTGAGTTCTGATTCGGACTCGGATTTTTGGTTTCTGGCACAGCTCAGCCTTCAATTTATTAACCTCAATATCAATTGTGGCGCATAAATCTCGATAAAAGTAAATACGAGTGCTGCATATTTCACACAAAAAACACGAAGGGAAAACGGAAAAAAACGGAACGATTTCATTTGAACCAAGCGAAGGATGTAAAAAGGATTGCGCTCTGGCAGTGATTTTCAATTTAAAAAATTGCACGCAAAAGCGCCACAAATCAAAGGAATTGACTTTGCCAGCAGAGGCGGAAAAAAGGGGGACCTCCCCCCACAATAAATTTCAATCTAAAAACTTAACTAAAGGCACAAGAGAGCAGAGCTTCTGTTCTGATCTGAGTGAGAAAAAAAGGAAAGAAATGTGTGCTTTTAAAGTCGAACTTTTAAATACCCTAATTGGTCGATGTATAGAAGATATGCTAGTTGAACATTCCTTAGACACTAAAGGAATATACTGAAATTTATACTTTTCCAAGCATTAAAAGTTTGCTTACTTGGCTTGTTCGCTGAAGGGTTGTGGTGCAAATATTCCTTATTATTTTACCTGGAATAGAAAAAAAGGATACATTTATTTTAAAATCTTAAGAAGAAATCAAAGAACAAGAAATAATAATAATATGTATGTACATATTCGATAAGTTTTATGATGCGAATATTCGGGTCTACCTCCCGATTCCATCTGTTAAAGAGATTAAAAGCTGTTTGCCCAAAAAGGAACGATTAATCAAAGTAGATAAATCTCTCTATTGGCCACAGCAAAGGGTTGAATTTAGTTGGTTGAAAGGTTGAATATCGATAAGAAATCATCCCAAATATTTTATCGATGATTTTAGCTTTGGAAAATCGATATTACTTTAAGGAATATATATTACTGAAATAATCGAAATATTGGGAATCGATTTTCATCATTTACATATTGTTTGTCTTACAATCCGTTTGTCCAATAATAAATATCAATTTATCGCACATTTATCGATTTATAAATCGAATTCTGAGTAAAATATGGACACAGTTTCGACATATCGAAATCCGATATCGACTCTACAGAGCAAAAGTGATGCAATTCAATAAAATTGACTCCTATCGTAGCTTTCCTTTTTAGCACCCAACTCAAAATACCCCCTGAAAGGGTATCAAATCGGAACTGCTCTGTAAAGTAGTGCGCTGGAAAATGCAAAGCGAGTGAAGCCGCCACGCCCCCTAAACCAATACACGCCACAATAAATCTCAATTGAAAATGCTTTTTACAGCGGCCAGTGAGCGAGAGGGGCATACCGGCGAGAAAGAGAGGGCTTGTTTCACTCTTGAAGCTTCGAAAGAAATCAATGGAACGCACGGTTGAGTGGCGCCCCCTGTCGCGTCCTGCTCCCTGCGCTTTGAGCAATCGAAGGGAATTTATAATTAATAAATGCCCCCAAGTGAGGCAGTGAGAACAAGTGCTGATTAGTGCAATGACAAAGCAATCAAAACACTTTAACAAACGTGGCAATTAAAATTCACAAAAGTCCACAGAGCCGAGCCTCCCGCCCGTCGTCCTGTGCAGGAGTGTGCGTGTGTGTGCATGTGTGTGCTTTCGGCGCCCTCTGTTGACCGCAAACGGCAACTGCTGTTTGATTGCTGCCAAAGGGAAATCAAAGAGGAATCGCTGGGAGTATATCCTCTTCGTACATGCACATTGAGCACGTGTGTGTGAAGCAATCACACCAAATAAATCATTCAATGCATTTGCCATTTTGGAGTCTCCGAGGGAGATGGAAATGCCCTCGAGAAGGAGGAGAGCCAGCGGCAAGGAGAGGGAGCTAGTTCCGGAGAAGTTGCGAATTATTCATGGGACTCTGCGGCCAAAGGGAGCGGACCCCGGCTCGAGGATGCTGGGTTCGGCAGCCAGGACTGGGCTTATCTGTCATCAACCACACAGTTTAGTGGCCAAGGAAATTACTTTGGATCTCCGACTCTGGCAAAATGGCCGCCGGAAGTTGGTCGAGCTGAATGGATTCGGATTTGGCCATGGTTATCCCGGTGGACCGACGGATGAGCGGATGGATGGATAGGTGCAGGTGGCTGCGTGATGGATTGATTTGTCGCTGTGAATGGAAAGTGTTTGGAATGGTCCGAGCACCGAGCATAATTTACTAGATTTTTGTAACAATAATAAATTAAGCAATGAAAACTATTTCTATTAATAAACCTAAATCAGTTTTTAAGTTTTTCTAATTCTAATTTCAATTCTCCATTTATCCATTGAATTTGACTCCCTACAGTTTCTGTAATTTATCCCCTGAGACACCGCCTTTCCTTACACAGATCCCTCCAAATATTCGCATTCAAATCCCTGAAAACTCAATCCGAATGAGTTATTGCCAATGCAATTAGGGGAAATTTGTTTTGGTTTATTGTTTGGCTGGCGAGACAGTGCTAATAATGAGGCTTGAAATAGCCAAAAAAAAAAAAGGATAATGGACGTGGTATTAAGCGGGCAATGCGAAATTCCCATGGAGACAAAGCGGAATGGAAACTAAAGCGTGTTAAATCTCAGGGTCCCTCAATGGCCTTCGCTCTCGTCCAGTTCCATTCAATGCGTCTCTGTCTGGCAGCTGTGAAAATCCAATTTCCAGCACGCCTAAGCGGATGTAGTCCTCGCATTTTCTCGAAAACGACACAAAAGAAGCCAAAGGACACACATGCACCAGCTAGGCGGCAGGGAGGGAGGACCATGGCTGTGATAGACACGGCACTGGCATTTAAGTGACATTAGCAGTTGACATGTCTCGTCTGCGACTGCGGTTGGTCCCTACGGGCGGGCGAGGAAAATGCACACTCGGAAAAAATATGTCTGGTTTACTCTAAGAAAATTTCAATCCTTGAAAGTCCGTCTTATTTTGGGTTACATTTGTGGAACCTACAACATGTTCTTTAATGTTGCTGTTTATTATCGGAAATTTGAGTTAGTTAAAAGATTTCTTTTACCTTTCATTAGAGTTGCATAGTTTCAAATTTATTTTAAAATAAGTAATTACATATTTCAATTAAGGTTTCACAGTATTCAATGTAGTTTTTCAGAAAGTTTTAACTTAAAATAAGTAAAAAGTCCTGGCCAAGAAGTTTCTACAAAACAAAACTAAAAGTTGTTGTTAAGTCACATCGCCTAAGTCTTTTTTATTAATTTCCCAATTGATTTTATATGTGTAAATTTTATTGTATTTAAAGATAAAATTCAAACTGTAAGGAAAACTCTATACCTATTTATTTCAAGTGCACCAAACAGGACACCGGAAGCAGTCTCAACATCTAAGGTTCAGCGCTTTGGAAATTACTTTCTGTTTAGACAATATTATGGATCGTTTAATGCCATCCACCGCTGACAAATTGTTTACCCATTTCCTGCAAATCAATGGAAGACTCCTCGCTCCTCAAAGGAGAAAATGTCGCCGAGGTTCAATCAACTCTCCACTCCCCTTGACCTCCTCTCCCTCCGCTCCCTTTGTCAGTCAATCATCGTACCAAAACAACACAACGGTGAAAAAAAAAGGAAAACTTTTTCTATTTCGAAAATTGGCCAGAAACGTAGAAATAATTCCGATTGGCAAATGTGCTGCAGCACGCCATGTCAAAAGTGAAAAGTAAACGAGTTGCAGAAGGGAAAATTGTTAAACTACCGTTTGGGTGGCCTGCAATTTTAGACCAAGTTTTCCATTTATGCATTTTCCACTGCAAATCATGCATGGCGCAGCGATGGCTGAGGGAAATGGCGCTGCGGCCCAACCGCACTGTCAGCCATCAAAACTTGTCAATTTTCCATACAGTTAAGCAATTTTCTGCAGTCATGATATATGCAGCGGATATGGAGAAAATTGTGGGAGCGAGGGAGCTTAGATGAAAAGTTGCGCTGAACCCTTCAGGCAGCCTGACGTGGAGCTGATTTGCCAAGTGATTTATGGGAAATTGATTAAATGCTATCCCTGGTGGTTAAAGTTCAGTGGAAAGACGAGAGAAAAATGGTTTCGTGATAAGGGATGACTTTAAACCAAGGAAAAGGGTATAAAAATAAAATTATGGAAAAGACAAAGAAACTTTACACTACAATTGATAAAAAAAATACTATTAAAGGACAATATAATATTTTACAATTATTTTCAAGTGCTCATTTATATAATCTTCTATAGTAAAAATATTTAATATGGAGAAGCTATAGTTTTAGTAATTTTAATACTGCTTTTTGACTCTAGAAATAATCCTTTCCAATCCCATACTGGGCCATTAATAACTCCACTGATTTATGATTACGAAACTGCTGTTTTGACAGGCCAAAGGTAGAAACGCCGACAATAGATGCCCTTAATCTTAATCCAAGTCTCCCAGCCCAGAAAGGTAACCTCGATCCGCTCACCCGACTGTGATATAAACCCCTCCGATCCGCATAGGCCACACGATGACAACGACAATTACTCCGACAATCCACGGTGCAGCCGTGCAAACACAAAGCGGCAGCTAACTCAAACAAATCGCTGGAAATCGAAAGAAATGTGCCATAAAACACAGGATGTGGGGAAGGAGGACTGCTGGCGGTGCCGAAATCGAAATCGAAACAGAAATAAAGAAACGCGTTGACAGTTTTAGGCAAGCTGTCGATCAAAAAAGCAAAGGGAGACAGACCCAGTTCGAGTTCCACTCCCGGACTGCAGTTCCACCACAATTCACACCTTGCCGGAAAATGGAGTCCGGGGCGGGCGGGAATCGGAGGTGCCATGGCTACGGGAACGGTTGTAAAATGCGCACAATCAGTGCCTCGAATCTAGAAAAATCAACAATGGAATCGAACTCAACTGAAGTGAGTCTAGGTGAGTGGCAGCCCGGTTTATCAACGGAATGTGGGATGCGGGGAGGGGTGCCCAAGACCCCCTATAACATGTAATAACAAATAGAAAAAGAAATATATTTAAAATATGATAGAGGGCAGCCTTTGATAAGGCGTACGTGAAATGTTTATGACCACGGTATGGGGTCAATATTTGCCAGGGATAAACTGAAAGCAAAGGATATTATCAGCAAAGCATATCTTTATCCACGAGGAATCTTTAGCTGGCTTATTAAATACTAAGGGTTGTCTGAAATAGATAAAAAATCTCAGACAGAATTCCTTCTTTAAATTCGATTTGCAAGGAGACTCCTTCGGTGGCAAGCCAAACGCTCAGATATTTATGACACACAATCAACACTCGGGAGCTATCGATCCACGGGTATCACTCCATCCATCTGTATCTGTACACACACTCGCCGTCGAATGAGAAATGCATTGATATGTAATTCAATAGCAAAACTAATAAACTGCAATTGCGATTGAGCGAGTGCGAGTTTTATTGAGGCGACCGACCGACCGACCGACCGAACGACCGAACGACCGACCGACCACCCCAGGTGCAATGCGTTTCGATGCCAAACGATTCCTGCGCTATTTACCTTCGATACAATCTTGGCCAGGTGAGTGCAACCGGCACGGGCATAAATCAAAGCACAACTTGAGACTTATCAAGATATGGCAAAGCCAACACAAAACTAGCAGCTTGGAACAACAGTTATCTACACAACGAAAAGTAAACTAAAGATTTAATACTTATTTAATATTAAAACAATATTAAATATAAAGTTAATCAAACATTCAAATTAAAATATTTGAAATTGTTATGTTTTAAACATAGTCTTTAGCTATCAAGGTAAGAACCATTTTACATATGTATAGAATCTCCAGCTTATATCGTTGTCTATAAAGACTTGATTTTACTTTGAATGCTTTTTTTCAGGCCAAAGATTCCCAGAAAAAAATGTTTATACTCACACTATAAAACCGGAAAATTAATAATTCTAAATAATATTGAGAATTTTATTAAGGATTAAGGAAAGACCAAGCAAGCAAGCTGCAAGCTGAACCCCGATAAAGTTCATTATCCCTTGGAAATAGCAGAAAATGTTGATATATCTGTAAGGTATAGATATATCTGGTACAATTTACAAATCGGCACTTCAACCTTTCGATATTTGCGATGTTCTGGACGATAGATATATCGGAACATTATAATCGTATCAAGATCTTTTCAATAAAAAATCATATGTTTAATGCGATTATTTCGATATTTACAATTTCGATAAATCAAAGTTTACGATACTTTCGATATGAATTTAGACGCGATACTGTTGTCAGTGTATAATATCTGACTTTTTCTTTCGATACCTTCAAAGGTTCATCGTTTCTGATGTTAGAGATAAAATTTGACCAAAAGCTATAATAATTTCCGCAATGTTTTAAAACTCAAATCTAATTTTCTTGTTGGCTTTTCCACTTTAGGCCCACTTTTTCAAGTGCATTTAACTGCAGTTGTTTTCTGTTCCATCTTCGGTGGCATGAGTAATCGATGCTGGTGACGAGTAGAACGGTCTAAAATGTTAGAAATGAATTTTAAATATTTTATCGACGGCGTTCGTGACTCACTTGAGTCCCAGTGCCGGGCTTTCTCTCTCCCGACGGGCGTTCGCATTTCGATCAAATGTGGCCGGGACCAAGTCGCTGGCAGCCGCAGAAATCCCCACAGAAATATCTCAGAAGGGCCTCTGCCAGGGCCAACTATATATGTGAGTCACGTAGCCGGGCGGAGCATGTAAATGACTTGGGTGACAAACAGACTATAGACCGTAGACTGCTACTTGGGGGCGGCCGGCGGACAGAGCTTGTCACATTGTCTCGAAAAATTAGAGAGAAGGAGTTTGCCGCTTTGGTTTCTCGTCTCCGTCGTCGTCTTTTTCGGGTCTTTTGACTTGTTTTTGCTCATTCGTGACACGCGCCAAAACACAAATTTCTGTTCGATTTATGCAATTGAGGAAATAAGTCCGACGACTGAGCAAGATTGCTTGCGGGCTGTGGCTTCCACCGGCTTGGACTGCTGGAGAATTGGGTACAAGTGGATCTAGATGCGGCTGCCGGGAACGGGACACGAAGTCCAATAAACGTTTTGCGGTAAATGCGAAATTAATAATTAAGCAGACAAGGAGTTGGGAGTTCCGGAATATTTATTGCCCATGTCAATTGGTTTGTATACGAAGTGTGATTACATTTTTCGTTGGGGGATGGATTGCTCCTGAAAGGAGAAACTAAAGGTTGATGGAGTCAGAATATAGCATATGCTTCGTGTAGCAAGATTATAGCAAGATCAACATTTGTGAGACAAAGTAATAACATTTTTATAAATATTTAGATCTTATTTCTCTTGCAGCATGAATAAATTGTAATCGACGAAACACAGACACCATAATTAGTATAATTATTGTTTAGTTTGAGTTTATTTATTTTACTCGATTACCAAATTTATATCCAGTCATAAAGTAATCGTTAATCTCTTATTTAAAATTTAAAGTACAAGGTATAAAGAACCCTTTATCGAATCCAGACAAAATACGCAGATAAGTCAATCTAATAATATTGTTAACCCTGGCCACAAAAGCCTAACAAGATTCCTCGAAGATTACTCTTTCCCAAGCTCGAAAGAAACACTCCCTGGCTGGATCCCACACACATTGAGGAATTTATGTGCCATGACTGTCTCATAATTTCTGTGTGCATTTTGTTCTGTATCGTATTTTTAAAGTCCCCTTAGTGGGCATATATATATATTTTTTATCGGCCGCGAACGTTTACCATATGTGGGCAATGTCACAGATTGCTCATGTTCGTGTTCCAGTGCAGCGGGTAACTTGAGAACTCATTCCAAAAACGAGTCGGCTGTCCGGGCATTTATTTCATTAGCACGCTGATCGGGGGACAGGATAAAAGGAGGAGTGGAAGTGGATGTGGAGATGGAAAAAGGAGAGACCCAGAACCAAGAAATTCATTAAAGAGAAAAATTCGAATAAGAAAAGTCAAGACGATGCCCGGCGAACGATAAACCCGCGACATGCGACTCCAAATAAGAGGGAGAAACTTGAAGAATTGTCGCGACCATGAGGTACCCAGTACTTGCTGTTTAGGGAGAATATACTAATGCTGCAAGGCTTTTAGGAAAACCAAACATATTTGCTTACATTAAACGTGATTATATGTTAAGGAACCCAATGCATGCCTTAGTTTTGTACACTTTACTGTCATATAAACTAATATATCTCAAAGATAATATAATATTGTTCCTTGAAACATATTGTGAAATCTATTTCTGAAAATTTTTTATATAAATGCTGATATACATTAAATATTCCCCTCTCCATTATTAAAACCAATATACCCTCGCACAACACGAGCCGCCTTGGGTATGAGAAGCCCTCGACCGCTGGGTGACAGAGCGTTTGTAATTTATTTAACTGCATTTTTGTGGATTCGATTTCCGAGGATACGGCGAGAGGGGCCCAGAATTTGTATACGCACGACGGATCAATGCGCCCGTGTGATGCCAAAGATACAAAGATACAGATACGATGATGCTGGCTCGAGTTCGAGTTCGAAGTCTGCGGCAGGTAAAGATGCCTCGATAAGACAAACTGCGTGTATCCTTCGGCCTGGGCTCCGAGTGCCTGTGTGCAGGCAAATATAAATATTTATGTGGAAAACAGCAGGCGTTTTGTCAAAATATTTGTGTAAGACCTCAGAGCAGTCCACATTCGGAGCTAAACAGATTTCTGAGACCGATTTGTAGCCCGGCATATTGTTTACACACACCCGTCTCTGTGGGTCCTTATCGATGCCAGCAGTCAGATTGTATTGAGTCATTTGCCCGGAGAAAGAGTTTCCTGGATCTGTGGCTAGGTTTAATGTCCAGGTGTAACGCCCCGGCTTCCTGGCTTTATTCTGGCCATGAAAAATGTCTGGCTTAGGCAGGGACAAACAGATGAATGCGGCTGGAGAGAGGGGGAACCTACGAGCACATAATCCTTTGGCCTGTCATAGCAATCTTATCCTTTGGCTTCCTGCATTGCAGCATCTGTCCTGCTTGATATACTCTACTGGTAGCTACTTAGCTGGGTGAAATATTTTTTGAGCCTAGATTAGATATTATATTAAATTTAGAACTAAAAATAATGCACACTGATTTGAAGAGCTCCTTTAAAATGAAAGATATACATAATTAAGATCGTTTTAGGTATATCATGTTAGCTATTTAAATTGAATTTTATACATGAATCATGTATCTTTTACCATTGTTAAGAACTTGCATTTGATAATGAAATAATTAAACTATATGGTATTGTAAAATAAAATAAAAATACAACACTTAAGACCCGTATAAATCCACTTTAAAAACAATACCCTTACATTATAAATAAGTTTCTAGGCTGCCAGAAAAAGCTCATCCTGTAGTCGACGATATCTAAATTGTCTTTGCCTCCTTTTTTTGGCTCCCTTTAATTTTGGCTCGGGTAGTTAGCTTCTGCCATGCGGTCCACTTGCCGCATTATCCTATTTTATTTACTGCTAATGCTGCGCTTTTGACGTCTAAATCGCATTTACTGTGATTTTTCCTCCTCATTTTCCCCTAGATATACACACTTTTTTCGGCCATGGGCAACAGCAACGAGGACGGCATAAAACACATCATTAATTTAAGACGGAGCCACGGGGCCAGCACATATATTAGAAGAAAGGACTAACGGCAAGGGCTTCATCATCAAACGAGCCAGAAGTCAAAGGACTTAAGTAGCATTGGCAACAACGCGGCAGAGAGCAAAAATTAATTTAGCTTAATTCGTCCACGAAACTTTGGTTGAGGCCAGAAGCCAGGAGCCAGGAGCCAGCCAACTCGCACACATTCAAGTCGGACTCCTTCGGGGCTTTCGCCCGCCGAATCCTTTAATCCCATTGCCTGCCAGTTTAATTATGTAGTTTATTAGGCGGAAATGAAAAAGCGAAAGCCAAGAGCGGAAACGGAAACCAAGCGACGACCAAAGACCTCGGCTCTTATACAATTTATATATGCACGAGGAGTCGGCTGAGGCCACTCCGCCCCCTTCCTCATTTATCATTTAACTCTACTTTGCATATAGAGAGAGTCTGGCCCGGGAAAAAGGGTTAAACTCTTTTTCTTTTTTCAGCTTACCTTCTCCTTGGCGACTGCACTCAATAAACTAGACAGAAGTCAAGCAGGATCTGTAAAGGAAACAAAGGAGTGAAACATTAGTAAAGACTTAAAAATGATTTTAGAGAACTCTTAATATGTAAGTAAATGCATAAAATATATTTTAAAATAGTAACACTGCTTAAATATGTTACAAATATTTCAACTATAAAACATTTTGAAGAATCCTGACTCTGTGTAACCTATCCCAAAGGTGAACCTCAATTGTAAAAGAAAAGGCTAAAGGTCCCTTCTTTTATTTCCATTGTTTCAAGGCTGAGTACTTTTTAGGGAAAACGGAAACAGAACATTTTGTGTTTTTGGGCAAAGGCTTCTTCCACATTCAGGACTGGCAGCCAAGCGGCCAATTTTCCAACTGTAGACTGCAGGAATTTTCGTAAATTGCCCCACAATCAGCATAAATTTTGTCAGCTAGCCCAAATTAGCCTCCGAAGGCAGGCTCCCACAGAACTTCCCAGGCAGCCCGGAACGTCTGGGGTCCTCCCCAGACTGTCCCCTGCTCTCTCCACGCTCGTATTGAAAGGCACAAATTTGTGCTAATGAGTTTTGAAAAAGGGATTTGTAGGTGGCCTGTGCCGACCTGCTTAATGCTTGGCCAGCTTTCTGGCTCACTCCCAGCCACTCCGTCCCATCTCGCATAACCCCGGCTAACCTTACCTCATCTGATACAGAATCCCAGTTAGTCACGTGTGTCGACTCGGTCGGTAATTGAGTTAAACTTTTCTAGGCCAGGCCCAAAGGCTTTTTTTCGTGTCGGCAGGAAAATGGAGTGAGCCCGGCGATTGCATCAGTCGATGGGTCGAACCTCTTCTGGTCCGCCGTGGAAAGTTTTAAAGCCCACATAGACACACTCACTCGCTCACTCAGGCAATTGAAAGTGTTTGCCAGCTGTGTGTGAGAGGAGTGTGTGCATATCGAACCATATCGAACGTGGCATAGAATTCATCTAGCGAGCCAACAAATGCCGGCCAACAGCACAAGCCAAAAGCCCATTCAAATAGGGTCAGAAGTTGAGAGTTCATGCGGTTGAAGGTACTAGAAAGTGGCGAAATTGTGAAGAAGTATTTATGATGATTTTTTGAAAATATATAGAATTGGAAGCAAAGCCATACAAGAGAATATATTATAAGGTATTTAGGGTAGTACTTCACAGTTCTAAATATATATTGACTGGTAAAATCATTGTTAAACTAAAAGTTAGTTTATTATTGAGATTTGTGTTCATTATAGCTTTAATATATTTCAAAAATTAAATGTTAGCTTTTACAAGTAATATTTTATATAATCTTATTTTCTAAACAATTATTTAAGCTTGAATTAAATTGAGGTCACCAAACAATGGGTCTCTGAAAGGTTTGTCCTTTATTTAGACATTCCTATTTCCATCGCATAAACCTCCTCCTTCACCATCTGAGTGCATTTGGTATTTTTTGATTTGTCGGATTGAAAATCCAAATATGGCAAGTGCCGCAGCTATAGCCTCCGATCCGAATCTGGAGTGCCAAAAGCACTAGACACCCGGACACAATGGAGAGTGCATTTACATTTCGGGTGGCGGGGTGGCTCGCCTGTGCCAGCATGCGCTCTTCAAATGGTATTGAAATATTTATAAGTTAGACACCAGGCCGGGCACACACTCGCTCGGGCCGGGGAGGGACCTCGGCACTTGCAGCAATCAAATGCACACAATAAAACATTTTCAATAACTCTTTCGGCGCTGCGACTGAGGCCATTAAGGATTGAATAAACCCCCGAAAAGCCGCCCAGGCCCGAAACCCGACAAATATTTTCAACTGCACACGCTGGGATCCCCCCGAAAGCAGTAGTGTGTAGTTCGTAGTCCTCGTTGTGCCCCACTGTGCCCGAAGGCCCACCCAAAAGAGTTCTGGCCGCACTGCCACTGGGCAACAACATCAGTGAATGCACAGAGAAAAATTAAATAAACGTTTTACCCATGAATTCGGAATATGAAAAAACAAATAAAATTATATTTTTACAAGTACAAAATTTGGACCTAATCTTTATACAAATATATAATTTTAAAACTGAAAATACCAGCTAGATATGAGAAACGAAACTGTAATATTGAATAAATTCATTGACTACTAGATACTTGTTATTACTTAAGATATACTATTTAAATATAAAAAATTGCATCTATATCATTAAATCTAGAGTCATATAATTTAAAATGAACTGATAATGTGCTTGCAAAGACCGGACAGAGAAATGTGCTGAAATATATTGAGTCAGGTCATTACGCACCCTTAAATTAGAGCCATTTTATAATATAATAATGTATTATTTCCTGTTTTTAATATATTACCAAGAAATGAGGCAGATATATATAAAAAAATACATTTTTTACTTCTGAAAAATGTAACCAAAACCAAAAAAAAAAACCTCAGTGTATCTGAGAGTGGAGGCAAACCAGAGGCCGCTCTTCAAGTGGCTATCACTCGTTGCCCTTGCCGGTTTCTGTTTCTATTAAATACCAACATTTTACGGTACCGATGATGGAATTATTTGCACTTCACATACCCCAAAAAATATAGACTTGTGGGCACTTTAACCTATTTTTGGGGGGATTTATATTTTTAGTTAGCTGCGCGCGGCGAAACTATGCCCATGTGAATATAGACGAGTATTTGATTGCTTTGAAAACAACATTCAGCTGAATCTCCTGCTTTTCCGCATTCTATATCTGTGGATGGATCTCCTGCGCCCCTTTCCCGCCGCTAAATTACTAACGAGTTTCTCTGGGCGGACTGGGGCTTGGTAAAAAATAAAATGCAAGTCACGTACGAGGAGGGGGTCGAGTGGGACGGGGTGAGGGGGCAAAGCGCGACATCAGCAAGGACATTGTCAAACACAAAGCTTGCCGCTTGTCCTGTTCAGCATATCCTAGGTCCTTCGCTTCACTTCGCCTGTCTTCGGCGTCACTCAACGCCGCTGTTTGTTTGTCAACAACCCGAACCCATCACACCCTCAAAACGCCACCGAAAACCCCCCTGAACCCCTCGGAAAGGAAAAAAGAACGGAAGCCCTGGAACCCCTGAAAAACGCAAATTGCGCAAATCCTTTTAAAGGCAATGGCAAAGCGAATGCCGGTACGCGCTTTTCACTCGACGCCCCCGCCCCACGAAATCCCTTGGAAAACCCCTACCTCCACCCATGTTGGCCATGTTTAAATACGCAAACAGCCGACAGAGACTACGTGCTTGGAAAATAATTTAAAAGCTCAAAAGGTGAGCAAAAGCAATGCACATAGGCACGTCCTAACAACAACGACAAAAACACCAACAAAGGCAGCAAAAATTGTATTTATTATGGTCGACATTGATGAATAATGGGATACCCTTTCCTGTAAAATGGCAGTGGATGGAATGTCTGCTTGATATGACAGGATACACTTAAAATATATCTGATATTTCCATTAATTTATAGATCAGACTCTCTTATTGAAAACATTAAAGTAACTTATTATATATAACCGAATAAGTTAACTTTATGTATATTTTCTCATTCTTTTTTATATTTTGTTGGAATAAAAATAAGTTGTTGCAAAGAGTGCATTGAATTTTGTAACCAAATCTGTTTAACCTTACAAAAACCCACGAAACACCGCAATATTGAAATTGCAACAACAAATCACATGCGTTTGGCGGCGCACATGAAGATCGATTGCTCTGGCTTATGACTGCGACGGTTCTGGGTACATAAATATATTTTTAAGTGTCTGTCTGCCCTGTTACTCTTTCCACTACATATTGTGCCTATATCTGAACTTCTGAGTTGAAAAATAAACAAACCCGCTCAAAGAGTTTTTAAAAAAAAAAAAATCGTTGATCCCCAAACATGACACCCTTTATTAAAATTACAGGGTACCCGCAAGATGGTGGTAAAGATGCCGCCACTCGAGGCTCTCAGCTTTTGCTTTCCTTTCAGTTGCCAGTTGAGTTTTTCCTTTGCCTTTCTTTACTTCCAGCTCGTATGTTTGTTTTAAAAATTTATGAAAATTTGTTTTTCCCCAAAGCATCCCAGCCAAAGGAAGCCGGCAAACATCAAAAGACACAACAACAAGAAACAAACTGCAGTCGTAAGGAAAAAGGAAAAGCTGGGAACCGAAAAACGGGAACGGGATCCGGTGGAGCAATCATCTGGGCAATTTGCATTTTCAATTTGCAACAACAAACAAGGGGGAGGGAAAGATAAGCGCGGAACCACAAAGCGCCGCCTAAATGCGACCTAACGAAGCAATAATCAATTATCAATAAATTCAACTGACGCCACGCCCCCTGAAGAGCGAAAAAGCACGAATCCTCCAGACGCTGATTAAGGATGTTTTGGCTTTTATCTCCGTGTCGAAGACATCTCGATGGTCTTTATGAACTGCCGAGTGGGGAATATACATATTTATCCGCCAAATATTTGCCAGCCCTCACAGCTCGATTGGCTTCTGGTCTTGCCAGGATTCTGTCTCCGGTCTTCCTTGTTCTGGTTTCGTCCTGAAATTGCCCTGGCAGTCGCGCCCCTTTCGTGCTTTAATGACATTTTAAGCACACAAACACGCACGTATGCAAAAAAAACGCCAATATAAGGAGAAAATTGGGAAAGGAAATACAGCGAAAATACTTCGACAACAATGTTTGTGTAGGAATCGAAATTAGAATGGATTCTGGTATAAGATATATGGAAAATATAATTTCTTATTAAGCAAAATATTTAATACCAAAACAATTTTATTGGATTAAGTATTTAAAGGTTTAACTGCATTAACAGAAAATATGAAAGATTTTTTTTATTAAATTATTGAAATGAAATATATTAAAACAGTACTTGTTTTAAGTGGAATGCTCTTTCATACAAGAACAAATTCAACATTTAAAATTTGTTTAGAAAATAAATTCATGTTTTACAAAAAAATATCAAAGTACAGCTCATATCTGTCTAATAGTAATAACTTAAGCTATAAAATACATTTTTTCTAGTAGGAGTAATAGTAATAATAGTTCCCAGGATCGTCAAATAATAATTTATTTTACTAAATTCTCTTATATAATTGTAAAAATATAATTAATTTACAATATTGGAATATTTTTACTAATTCCTTTACATTATATATATATATATATCTTAAGTTTCTCTAAGTTTCAGGTATAAGCATCGCGTATACCCCCAATATTATTTCCACCACTTCGTAATTTACGGGCCCGCATATACGCAAATTGCGAACGCAGTTGACAGTTAACGACTTCGAGACACCTTAACACCTTGTCGCCCAACAACTGCGGAGCCGAGTATCCAGAACAAGAAAAGGATGCAGAGGAGCATGGAGATCAGGAGATGAGCAGTGTGCAGCCTTGAGCGAGCCAGGATGCCGTCATCTCCTGTTATTGGTATCCCGGCATCTCGGCTTTTTTGCTGTTTTATCCTTGACTGCATTTCGGCGGCACTTGCTTTCTGTTTTCCACCTTCGGTTCCCCCCTCACTGACATTTTCCCGGCTTGCCTCTTTGCAAATTACTTTGCAAAAATGAAGAGACAGCGGTCGTTGCAGGTGAAAACCTGCAACATATTATGCACGGCGACAAAAAATCAAATCAAGAGTCACGTGGTGAGGATTAATTTGCATTATATTCTGCTGGGTTTTCCAACAACTGAGTGGTACAGACTCCGAAAAGTATATACCTTTAGGGTTCATTTTCGAATTATAAAATTAAGTCTGCCAAAAAGTAATATTTTGTGTCCACAAATTTGATCTTATTTAGTTATTAATTGCTTGGGGATTTTGTGACAACACGAAAGGGTGTCCTTTTTGCCACAGTGCAGATATGCAAGGCTATTTCACCAGAGCAAGAGAGGGGCGGCAGTGAGATCCCTGAGCCAGGACCAAGGACTCGCTGCATATCTATCCACAGCTTCGCAGCCTGTCGTCGAGTGTTTGCCATTGCCCGCTGGCATTAGAGAAATGGCGACGCTGCCCGGTCGCAGGTACTAAGTCCCTTATGCAGCTTCTTGATATCCTGCGTGGGCTGTTAAGGGGGGGACAGGGGGTGCCAGGATGCCAGGGGTGCTTTCGGTGGCCCGGCTTCATTTCTCAGCTGTCTGCTCGCTGTCTGTTGGCTGCCAGGCAAAAAGTCCACACTCCACAGGCAAAACAGCAACGTAATCACCTTTTGCAATTAATTTAAGTGGATTTAGTGTGCGCCGGGTTTTGCGTATTTGCCTCGCTTTTCCTCCGCATTTCTTTTCGTCCCTTTCTTTCTTTACACTGAATAAAAACAGAGGCTATTCTGGTTATTTGCTATTGTTTGTATTTAATAAGTTAAATATAAGGCTTGTCTTTTTATTAGTTTTTTGTTAAATAAAGTTACAGTTTCTTCTTCTCTTCAATCATATTTTATTTTTTTTTTATATTTAATTTCATTTTTTTCAGTGTACTTTTTCCTACCTGTGCGCCCGTGAGGCCACATTATCGCCATGTTGAAAAATGGTTGACTAAAGGTGTTGATGAGCTGTTGTTGTTGCTCAGCTTTTGGCAAATGACTTTGACTCGAAATGGGGAATCCCCTGGCTTCTCCTTATGCAGCTTCTCATGTTGCCAGGGCTTCAGATTAGGTCCTGATCCCCGTGTAAATATATATACACACCTATATATATATATATTATACAACATGCCTGAGTTTGCGTGTGGCAGGCAAAAGTTTGGCAGGTTGCAAGAGCGTAACGTTTCTAGTAGATTACACTCAAGGAATTTTAATGCACAACAAAAACTATTCCATGGCGGTTTTGCTTCTATGAGCGGATGGAAATTTTCGGTCAGGGAGAAAGATTAATGCTAGTTGCAATTTATATTTAAAGTATTTTTAAGTAACCCAAAATAGTGGGTGAAATTTTGCAATTCAAAGTAGGGCTAATAAGCAATAAGCTTTCATTGTTGTGCGATGAATTTATAAAATATATATTTAAATTGAATACAAGAAAATGTTCTATATACAAAAAGTAAATTATTCTGAATAGCTTATGGATTTCAAAACTTATTCACTTTAAACCCTGATTTATGAACAAATTTCTCTTACTTTAATTTAAATTCCGCTTTCTTTTCATTGGAAATTAAGTCTCTGGTACCACTAAAGATCAGTTTTCTTTTCATAGTTCCCAGATAATCTCCACAAGAAAAGAAGCAGCGTAATCAATCGTTTACCCCATCTCCATGGACTCTAATCAATAGAGAAATCTATCGCCCTTCGAATGGAGAGATAACCAACTCAAACTCCAGAATTTATTTCAAAGTTTATCAGCTTTGTTTATTTACAAAACTCTTACCCAGCCAGCCTGGCTTGCGTTTCCCGGGAAATGCTATAGAAAAGCCCAACCGGAGACGATGCGACTGGAGTCATCTCAACTATTTGGATCGTGTGCTGTTGCATTTGATTTATTTACTTGGCCCCGTCTACGGCTGCTTCCACATCTGCCCCGGCTGGGTCGTTTTTTGTTCGCACTGCCTTTATGTACAGTAAAAATTCACATAGTTTATATTGACTGGAAAATAAATACAAATAGGGCAGCACAAAGGCTTCGACGGTTGCTCATACGACGCGTTGTCTCCTCGAGAACGACTGCAGTTAATTTGTTGAACTCACGTCGGCGTCGAGATATTCTGTTTACTTTGAATGTTTACGCTGCATTTTCACGAAACGAGCATCTTTCGTGGAAATTCTCAATTGTTGCATGAAGTTTCCTGCGAAGAGGGGAGATTCTGGCGTTGTAGGTGGATTTATCCGAACTCTCCGATGCCGGCGTTAATCATTATTTAAATTTTTGATTTGTTCGTGATGTTTTAATGAGCTGCCAGTGGAGGGGAGCCCTCCTTCCCGTGTGTTGTGTTTACCCAACTCGGCCCAGCTCATTACGCATGCAGTCACAGATGCAGCCGGGGCTCTAAATGAAATTAACATAAATTTTTATGAGAGAGAGACCATGACGGCTTAGCTTTGCGCTATGCTAACTTTCAATAAACAAAAGAAAGGGGCTGAGTGGAGTGCTGGAGTCAGGGTTAATGAGTTGAGACTCCACTCCCTGCTCTTATTGATCTGGCCACAGTATTCCTGGGTCCAAACTGCTGCCACTTGAGCTTCGTTAAGTTTCCCGTATCAAGCGTCCGTTTGCTCAGCCAATTCAATGAGGCAGACAGTTGAAAAAATATATTTCCCTCCCTCTGAGGTTCTTTTTTGTGCAAATCATCATCATCGTCGGAGTTCTTTTGTATCCTCATGACGTCGTTTGTATCTATCGTGTGCCTTGGTATCGAAGTTGCATTTCACCAAAGTCCATGACATGTGAGTTTCCATCTGCAGCGTCTCCTTTCACCTCCACTCTCCTGTCTCCTGTCTCCAGTCGCCAGGCTCCTCTTTTTCGTGCTATTTGTGGGAGTTGCATTTTTATTGGAGAGTGTCCTAATGGCTAGACTAGTTTTTCCATGGGGCAGCAGCTGCTAAGTTGAGAAATTGAGATGAGAGATTTATGGGCTTTGGCTACTGCTGAAATGTCTGAAATGATTTCGCTTGGGGGAGTTGCCGCAGCCAAGTTTGGCAGTCGTTCTATTTGATTCATGTCCGTCCTTTTATCTTTCCTCCAGGAAGAATGCAAATGGGATGCATTTTTGCAGGGGATTCTCTCAAAATCTCCTGGCTGGTCTTTTAAGAAAGTCATTGTTTTTGTGTTAGTTTACACTATTATTTGAATGGGGAATTAATCTAATCCTATCTTGTTTAAAACAAATGTTTTTTTTTTGTAATATTCATTTTTATTATTATTTATGTGAATTTAGATTAATGTTACCTGTTTAAATGTGTATATGAAGTGTATCTATAAGTATGTTTTTATTATTGGTCTTTTAATTTAGTATCTTAATACACTTGCCAGAAAAAGTTTGCTTGCTCCTACTTTGGCGTTGACAAATAATATTAAAGAAATATGTAAAAAACTTTTTTTATAAAATTAGTAAATTTTTTTTAGCCTTATTTTAATGATACTTTTTTGTATGTATGTTCCCTATACATATTTTTTTAAGCCAAAATTACGTAAATGTTGAACGCATAGTTTTTCTGGTATATGTAGAAGCTTTAAAAATACACAAAAAATTACTTTTGTAAAAGCTTAAAATGTTGAATTAATATAGAGTATACTTACAACACATAATAGTGTTTTTAAGACAATACAATTATTTTATTTATAGCTAGGAAAACAGTTTTAAGCTGAAAAAACCATACTATTATTTATTTTTTTACGTTTTGCTAAATAGTTATTTCATTTAATTCAACATATCCCAGTGCCTGTCGTCGCTCTTCTAGGCTGAGTCGACCTTCCTATGCGCTTCGCTTGCAACTTGGGGACCATTTTCCTGGCACTGTCCTCGCAGCCAAATCCCCCGTCGCCCATTGCACAAACGTTGTCTAATTTGCTCATTTCAATTTCATTAAGTTTGCAGCTCTGTTTGCATATTAGCAGCCCAAACAGACTGCCACCGGGCGGCGGGCGAGTCAAACAGCTAAACTGCTCTCCACTGGGCCGTAGCATCTGCGGCCTGCGAGGATGATGATGCTGATGACTTTGTGGATCCGATGTTAGCCAATAACAACAGCAGCGCACAAGGGCAGGGAGAAGGTGAGCTGCTGGCAATATCAGATACGAGCACCAGGGCCGGGCCCCGGCGAAGGGGGCAAACACACGAAAGGCTGGCTGACTGCATAGTTAACTAAGCAACAGGACGTGGACGACGACGGGACTGTGGTCGTGTGTGCCTTGGCTGTTAGTCGCTGCCTGCAAGTGGGGAGTCTGCTAGCCAAGGGCCCACCATCCACACATATTTACCAAAACTGAGGCCCGAGACCGAGACAGAGTCCGAGTTGGAGTCCGAGCCAGAGCAAGAGCCAGAGCAAGAGCCAGAGCCTGAGCCTGAGCCCCAATGCAAACACAAACACGGACACAAACCAAACGATACCGACCACAACCTGGAGTAACAGAAGCAGAATCGGGAGAACTTGGAGGAGCACCAGCAGAGCCAACAGCAGCAGCAGCCTAAACGCTGTTGATACATTGGCAAAGTTGGCAACCAAATATTGTTGCAGTCAGATACAAAACAAGTGAGAGGACGGAACAGTGATTCCAGCTCATATGAAAAGTCCATGATAAATATTTATGCAGCTAGAAATTCATTTTGTACAGAAAGATGCAGAAACTTTACTTACAGATACAATTTATCTTCTTACTTAAATGTGTTAGTCTTTTCAAAAGAAAGGCCTTATTATAATAAGATGCATAAAGCCCATTGATTTAAATTGTCATAAGCAAGCCATTTTTTTAGCAAGTAACAAATGACCGTCTTTCTAAATTAAAAAAGTTAAGTATATGTGCGTAGAGATCTAGACTACTTGAAAATACATGTTTAGTCGTCGGCCATCAAGAGAGGGGCTGGATCTAGACCGCTCTCTTTTTCTTTTAGTACAAAAAAATCGTTTGGCGTTACGCATCTTGTTATTATTAACAGTCTTTGCAAATACCGTTGGTTTCATCGACTTGATACAGCCAGAAAACAGAAAATTAGCTAATGTTCAATTTATCTTTATGCAATCGCAATTAAGAATGAAGAACAATGTGCAAAGAAAGTGGTCTAGATCTTTGAGCTGGAGGTGTCTCCATTAAAATGTAATGTGTAACCCTTTGTTTTTTTTTCGCTTAAGTTTTTCGGTTTAAATAGTAGCTGTAGTTTAATATTCCAGATTAATTTCTTTGAAAGTACTATTTGCTCCTTGTGTTAATTTAATTGATATTAAATAACGTATTGTAATTATTTTTAATCTCATAATATTGATCAGCACATATCCCTTCTTGCCCCACTGTACTGTGGTTGGCAGTGAAAACGAGGGACAGCCGGAGTGCGGTGCTCTGGGTAATTGGCCAAGGTGCCCGGGTCCAGCTCTCGGCCAGGTCCAGGTCTCCCTCCGCTCTGCAGGCCCCTCCCCTCCTCCCAGGCAGCAGTGCCACTGCCGTCGCCACCTGGAGCCGAGTTCGAGTCCGTCTCTCTATCGCAGCCTTTGCATCTCGAGACGAGTTTGCTAAGCAATAATTTTATTTTTAGTCATCGCATCGCATCCTCAGTGCCTCGCTCATCGCTCCTTTCGTCCGGCTCCTGCAATATCCATCCAGCACTGCGCCCCTGTACTTATAACGACTTGCCGCTTGCGTTATTATCTCTGGGCATAAATTTAATGGCCAATATTCACAGCTCCACCCACTGTTGAAAATATTTTCCTCAGCCCGGAGAGCGAGGAGCGAAGAAATGGGATTATTTGTGGGCGAAGGCCCAGGCGACGGCGAGGAAGGAATTCGCCGGGCAGCAGCTGGGGTTAGGGCCTATAAATTATAATTTAGTTATGGCTCTCGGGTATGGGAAGTATGGGAAGTATGCCATGCAAATTGATTTCGAGTGGCTACCCAGAGGTTGCCGGATGGACATTTGTCACAGTTCTTGATGGATGGATGGACCGATGGACGGATGGCAGAGTGGCATTGACACTGGGCGCCATTTTGCATCTGCGAGATACGAATCTCGGTGGTTTTCTGCCACACTTTGTTTTGCCAAATCAGCAGAATGGGTTTGCCAATACCAACGCCGCAACATGCCATATTCGGGGTCTAGAAACAAGTTTCCATAGCCAGCTCGGCGGTTTTTTGAGCTATTAGACCCGCTCGGGTGTCAACCTAAGCAGTTTTCGCTCCGCTCATTTGTTTATGTTCGCCCGTATTCAGATTTCAGAGCTATTGACAGCTGAAATTGCTTACAAGTGGCACACGCAAACTTTTTGTGGCAGCTCCTCCCGCCCGCGGATTTCTTCTTCCTCCCCGCTGTATCTATGAAGTTGTTAAAAAACGCGGCAAGTGCCACTTGAACTTGACGGTTTGGAGAAAGACCGGGGGAAGGCGAGAGATGTGGCAGCCTCGAGAGACAACGATACATTGTTGAAGTTGATGTCTTGAAGATTTATGCCACTCGAGAGCGCCAGCAACAACTTAAAAAAGTTACAACTTCATGGGGAAGCACCTCAACAGTAATAACTAGGCGTTTTAAATATTTTAAGCATTTTAAAATGCTACGAAAAATTGCAAAAGAAATACTAGGCCAGTAAACAAGTCGTAAATGTATGAAGACAAAATTAGATTTTACTATTTCCTTATTTAAAGGGCTTTTAAATTGTTTACAAAGGTATACGTTTGCTATTTTATATATTTAGATAAGTAAAAAGTTATGCAATTCTATATATTTGGAAAAAAGATTTTGAATAAAATTTATCATAGAAAATTCTACTTAATACATTTAATATACTGTCAGAGGAAGTTTAAATATATTTTTAAACTTTATAAGGCAAACTCTAAGCTGTTGAATTATTGCACATTATTACACGTGAAAAGAAAATGTTACAGGTATGATTTCAAGTCGTTTGAAATAATATTAGAGCACAAACTTTACAAGGATATTAAATATTTACTTGTATATATTAAATTGATATTATTAACAATAATTTATTCGAATTATATTTACTGTTTTGTTTAAATATTCTAAAAATTCCCAACTCTTCGCAGTAATAGCTCTTAGCCAATATGCACCGTATCTTAGCCCTTATGACAACTTTTTGCCGGGCGCTAGCCTTGAGCTCAAAAAAATTGCCAACTGGCTATAAAAATTTTCCACACTCAACTTCAAATACAACAAAGGAGTGGAGCCAGTGGAAAAAAGAGGGAAACGCCAAAAGCCAAGAGGAGGAAGCTTCCAGAGAGAGGCCAGAAGGACACCAACACGTGGCCATAAACTGGCGAAAGGCAAAAACAATTTAGCTTATAGATTGGGAGGAAAGAGGAAAATGTGCGGGGGATCGCTGTCATATTTTATGCCCAAATAGTTAAACGAATGCACAAACACACATAAAAACCAGCTGGAAAATTGCTTGTAAAACATTTTTGTGTGTGACATTGAGACGGTGGGAGGGTCGGGGCGGCATGCAGCGGGGCTCCACGCATTCACAGCAAATCTCCGGGGCTCCTCTACACATTCCCATAAATCACAAAAAAGTATTTCCCATTTTCCTCTCATACGAATATATATATAGCTTTTTTTCCCGGCTATATTAATGCGCCTACACACATCTGTGACTTCGGTGGCGTGTGGCGGGTGCGGGAGGTGTTCTGGAGGGACATTTTGGTATGTGGCTGACAGCCTATTTGCGCCTCGTCGCCAGCAGGAAAGTCCGGAGGCAGGAGCTGAGCCTACAGCCCGACTCCTGGCTCGGCTCCTGCCAGGCGGTGACTTCGTTTTCCAGCTATTTATGATTTTCGCGCGACATTTTTTCCTCTCGGATTTGCTTAGCTAAATACCCTGGGAAGTAGGGGATATAAGCTCAAGACTTAACAGAGCTAATTAAGTATATATAATAAAATATATATTTTAAAATAAATAAATTGGAATAAATTTTTTATCAGATGTTTAACAATGTTCTTTAAATAAAATAATAGTTACATTTTAGGTAACAATAATTTTTAATCCTTTAAAAATTTGGCTATATTTGTAATGAAATTTATGGCTATATGCCTAAAGCCCTAAGAAACAATATAAACTATTGTATTAACCCAATTTATTTTTGTATAAATAAAAAGATATAAAAATATCATCAGAGCATCTATCTTTAAAGAATGTATATATAAATATATACAAAATAAAATTAAGAATATTATAAAAACATATTCTAGGATGCTCCACAAATCACTTGGATTTTTAGAACCCCCAATAAGGGAAAAGTATGGAATGCAATTTTCATGTTCCATTTTGTAGCCCAATTATTAGGACACTTTTAAGGTATTTAAAAAACACAAACATTGATTTCTATAGGATCCTCAAATAATTCCAATTTTGTCAAATGTTTCTCAACCACATTTGTAAAGTGTCATAATTGATCAAATAAATATTTTAAAATTAACCTAAAATTATCTGCTGAAAAGACCTACTCATAGTTCCCTTATTATTTTTAATTGTCCCACAGGGTACACTGCACTTCTTACCCAGAACTTTAGCCACATCTATTTGATTGTTTTTTTTTATTTGCTTATTTTATTTTATCTGCCTGCTGATTTTCCCGTTCGCAGTTTGGCAGTGCAGTGTTGTTTACTTAGCTGATGCTGGATCGGAGACAACAGACAAGAGACAAGAGGGTTTTCCTCTTTTTATTTTGGTGGAAATGAACCCAGGGAAGGGGTCTCAACCCGTTGCAGACTGAGACTCACGAATGTTTAACAAATGTGTGACATTTTTGTGCGGTGGCATGGAAGCGATTGGGGAGCCGTGTTGGGGGTTCCGGGGGCACAGGCGATGCCATGTGTGCGTATGCCCCCTTCTGCCCAGCGCCTCTGGACCAGGCTGTCTGTTTACTCCCTGCACACGCGTTTGGAATTGATTTTTATGCTGTGATTATATTTCCGAAAAGGTTGACGATGACTGGGTTATACATGAGGGGTACATGGGGCAGGGCAGCCTCCTTCGCCACTCCCCCGGCTTGTTTGTTCAGCAACAATGAAGTGTCGCCCCAGAGTGGAGAACACGCTTGAAAAAATATAAATTAAATTATGCGTTCATGTTGTTTTAATGGGCCTCCCTATAAAGCCGGGGGTTCTGAGGGGCTTTTTTCATGGGGGAGTCCGGGGGGCCGACAGATGCTGATAGTCAGTTGGTCGGTTGGTTGCTGCCCCCCAGTTTTTTATGCGCCTTGCTTAACGATCGGAAGTTATATTCATAAAAATATGTCAATGAATTGTGAATTATTTATGGGGTATAATCCAGGAAAAAATGCCACGCACATAAATAAATTACAAGGATGAAAGGGGTGTCTTTTGAAATCGAATAGGGGGTGCCCTGGGAAATTGAAGATGAATAAAATAATTCTGACTATATTGAGAGCAGGTAAACCGGGAAAAATAAGCGATCAATTACAAATTAAATATATACTTCAAAAAATTTAAAATCAAAATAAACACTTTAATGATTTACTTTAACTTAATTTTTAAGAAATTTCTTCCCTAACATTAAAATAAAAGGCAGGACTTACAACCCCTCCACAGGGTATCCATAATTAAATGTCACAAATTGTGATTACAACTTCCACACACACGTCATTTTAAATATATGGAAAAATATGCAGAAAAAATCAAAGCACATAGTTGAGAGGCTCCGTGCATAAATTGGATTTTCTTGCATGGCCCCAAGGCCTTGTGCTCAATTTACTTAGAAAAAAGAGCTGAAAAAATATGGTTATAAAATTGAAACTGAAACTTAATTGCAATTAAAGTTGAGTGCTGAAGGAAAGGCCGGGTGAACGAGAGCGAACGCAACGAGACGCCGCGAAATGAACACCCTCAATTAAATTGAGTTTTGCGTTAGCCACCGACCGACCTACTTTCCAGCCAACACAAAACACACCTAGTCTGAAGACCGGAGAGCAGGACACGCGGACACCTGGACAGCTGGACACCTGGACACCTGGACACCCTGAGACTCGGTAAGCCGGTTCCGGACCGGACTGGACCGGACCGGACGTCACTCTCCAAAGTGTGGGCCAAAGGCTTGAATTTCAAACGACAATTAGAAAATTTGCAAATTACAAGGAGACAGACATGGTAATGGCACCGAGAGTGAGCTAAGCTCCGAGACAAATAAAAAGAAAAACAAAGGTGGGGTGGCGGAAATTTAAATGAAAGGAAAATGCCAAGAGGGAACTGGAAGTGGCCTAGTCAGGTGGGTTTTTCGGTCCGCAAAAATTATGGACCCTCCTCTCTCGTGTTTCAGCGGGTGTTAAGTTGGTAATTTTATGCCCGAGTTAACTTTTAATTTGTGTAAATGATTTCGTGGACTTTATGCGCATCATTAAGGCAGGCAGAGAGGGGAGATCTCCTCCGGATACACAAGAATACTTTGATGTAAATATGCGGCCATAGCGATGCGATAAATGCCAAAGATAGTTGAATGCCTTTCAAGGGGATTGACAGAGAGACGGACAGTTTAATGCCTCTTGATTTGTGGGTCACTCTAGCCCGGGGAGTCAAAAAGCCGGAGAATGAGCGATGGTGCCAAGTCAAATTAGGCAAATACCCCAATAAAGCGCAGCAAATGCCTGACATTTTGAGGGGAAGATGGAGCAAAACACATTAAAAATGTTTGATTGGTTGGGGGGATTTTGAAAGTGGACTTAAATTTGTTGCAGCAGGGAAATGATAGAAGAAATATCTGTTTAAGCAGGAGGTTTTGAAATTAATATAATTATAATAAAGTCAAGCTTACAATACTTACTTACGAGATGGATATACGAAGAAGACAACCCTGAAATGATAACACAGAAATGTTAATTAGCAAAGCTAACAATTTATATAGCAGTTTAATGATTCTACAAGTATTATCAAATTCATATTAGGCAAGTAATTTCCCCCATCTCCTGGTAAAACTTTATTATATAATCAGTTTTTAATGCTTTATTGATGGCTTGACATGCCTCATACGCACTGTTGGCCCCAGCTGGAAAAGCCATTTGCCCGCAGCTCCGCCCGTCTCTTAGCCCATTCTGAACTCATTTGAATTTAACACTTTTATATGAAACTCCCAAACGTCGCCGGCTCGTAAAAAAACAACAACGAAGGAAAAAACTTTTTTGGCGCCGCACATTATTAAAATTTCTTTATGACAAGCGAGTCGGGGCCAAAAGCAAGTTTTCGGAGTGAAGTGGCGGAGCTCCTCCACGGAGCCGGTCCAAAGAGTCATCAACAGCCACAGCAAACGACGACAAAAGGCATAAAAACTGGTAACAAAATATTTGTATTTATATGGCTGGATCTCGGCGTCCCTGTGTGTGTGTGTGGTAACAACAGAAATTTGTTTTGGTCTTTAGTTTTAGCATAAATTAACATAAGATTTATGGCCGGTTGAAAATGAGACGAAACTAGAGAGGCCGTAAAGTTGCTCTGCGCTTAACAAGTGAATGAAAAAGTTTCTGGTTTTTAGGATATTTTTGGGGGAGTGAAAAGCTCTGCTTTCTGCCCGTGCCTTGCTGTGGAATTAAAGGCGGAATTTTCCGCAAAACAGCACGTGTTTGGCATTGGTGAAGAGGAGAAACTTTCAGATCAACTGGCACTTCTCCGTTTTTTTTTTCTGGCAGTCTGCTCCTATTTAACTTGACAACTTTACAGCCGTCTGGCCACCTTCTTCTTGGCGTCCTTTCACCGCCTTAATGGGGCTTATTTTTCGCCTTTCTTGGCCATACACAAAATAAGCTCCAATCAAGGAGACATCAGAGCCGTAACGAAAACCCGTTCTTAATTAAAGGCATCTTTAATTTTGCCTTGTTTTCAATCCGTTTCGATTTCGTTTGCTTATTTTACTTGGCCGTTAAATAAATACAATTCGATTTGAATGCTTAAAAACCCATAAATAAGTGACAGATAAATGCTCTGATCATCGGGACGATAATAATCACAAATGATTTGTGTTCGATTTAATTGACGATGGGGGCGAGAGTGGGGCAGTTATGAAATGCAATTAACTCGTGTCTGATGTCTGAATTTGATATATGAAATTTATAGCCTATTCTCTGGAGGGGGTAGAGATGGGATAGTTTCGCTACACAGGAACTGTGAGTGGTATCTTTATGAGTAGATAAATGTCAGAAAAATACAAGAAGATATAACAGGTGGGCTTGATGCAGAATGATTTGAGTAAACAATGTCTTCTAAGTTATTTATTTCATTTGCAGTAAAGTTTCCCTTTTGAGGGCTTCTTTTCTCCAAGTGCAGGCTGGAACTCTAAAAATTTGTTGACTCTGTCAACCGTTTTCCTTATTAGTGGTGCCCACACCCCACTGCCATTGCACTTCTAGTCATCAAAGGGATCCACACACACACCACACAACACAACGCACTCTAGATTATTTCTCGCGGAAGTCACGTAGTCGCCGAACAATTTGAAAATGAGTTTTGTCGGTTTTACACTCGCATATTTTTGTAGTACGAGTACATTGCCTGTTCTGCCATTCGGTTGCGGTCAATGAAAAGCCGCCGCGCCGAGATTTCCAAGCGTGGCAAGAATCGGGCTGCCAGGAATTGAGGAATTGAGCAATTCGCACGTTTGCCTCGCTCGAAACAAAGTAAAACAAAGAGATTGAACCATTCGGAATACAGAAAATAATTCGAGTAGCGTTTCATATTGATGGCGGGGCCCAGACTTGGGGCCCGTTTCGTTTAGATTCGCTTCCAAGAAATGCCATAAATTCATCAATTAGGACGGCTGGCTATGTGGACAACATCGGGCACTGGGCATTGCAAGTGAGTTTTTCTGGGTTTATTTTCCCCTCGCGGGTTTTGGGGGAATTTGAGGGGGCGGTGCCGTCATGGGATGGACCTTCTGCCCAGATTGACAGCTGTCAGGACCAGGAGCCGGGAGAGGGTTCCTATGGTGCAGCCAGCAATGTACGAACAGCTTTTAAATTAAAAGAAATACTTTCTTAATTAAGAGGAGTGCAAAAAAGAAGTGCAAGGAACGAAGGTTCTGCAAAATAAATCAAGCTAAAAAGACATAACTAGCAGAGCATAAATAGCCTAACTGCAGACAATGTTCAATAAGTAAGGTTAGTAAGGAAGCCAGAATATATAGATACTGTATCTATATATGATGGTGGACATATTTCCTATAAAACGATATTTTCTCTAATATGTGGTACAAATTTCATTAAGGTGTTTCAAGGAAATGTCTTTCCATACAGTATCGTTGTTTGAAACAAAGAAATAGACAATAAAAATATTAAAAGATGTTTTAAAAATTATTGGACAAAATTTAAAAAAACATTTCAGATATATTTTCGATAATATCGATATTTTAACAGTAAATGCGATATCATACTTTGTTTCACATTTATATCTACATATATAACATTACGTTATTGAAAATATTGATATATCGTATTGCTTCCTTTGTTTAGATATATATCTTACCATCTTACATCAGTATTTTAATGAGAAATAATATTTTATATTATTTTATTATTTTATAATTTTTTCAGTGTTTAAAACTTCGATAAACCAAAGTTTAAGAAATGGAAACTGTGATATTTGGAGCCATATTTTGGTACATATATCGTACCGGTCTTCTTCTCGATAAATACCTAATTCAGAAAGCCCTTATTTTTTTAAGGAAGGAATGTTATGTGTAGAAATTAAGAAATATTTTAAATCTTTCTAGTACATTTTTTCTGAATAGGGTAAAGACAAATAATACCTATAAAGTATAGCTTTAAGTCGTCCAATCGGCATGAATGAATTCTTTTTATTTCTTAAGTTAATAAAAACTTTTTAGTATTAGTTATTTAATGGTTCAATTAAGATTTAGAAGCTTAGAGCAACAAGTTTAAAAAACTTGTCACAATGAGTTCATACTTTTGCTTTTTTTATTTGACTTAAAAGTACAAACAAATTGATTTTTAAATTAAACCGAAAACGAACATTAAATCGAAGTCTTCCCTAGCCATAAATTATAAGCTTTCTGTTAGCTCTCGGAAAACATAAAACTCATCGGCAGACTCTTTTCGAGTGTATCCATCCGAATACAGATGTTGCCAGATACATTCCCTGTCGTAAAACAGTTTATCTAATCCATTTACGAGACATATTCTAATTCAATACCATCCATTACACTGGCCATCAGCGGAGCAACTGATCCGGGAAAATGGGGGACGAGGGAAAAGGGAAAATGCATTCAACGAGTCCCTCTCGCTGGCGCGTCCGCAATTGCCAACACGTGTGCGGCACGAAAACTAAACTGGCGTCATTTAATTAACCCGCCAGTGCAGCAGAGGGGGTCTAAACGGCACGGCTAACCCCTGCCGCACACGGCGACCACATGATGATTATGACGGCGATGAGGGTATCACTGTCTCCCTGCCTGCAGCTCTTTCCCGGGGCTACGCCTGGGCTTAGGCCTCGTAAAATCGGGAAGTTATTTTTATGCGCTTTTAATAGACTCACGCTTAGAACATCCCCCCTGCCCCACGTCGTATTTCATGTTTATGAATGCATTTTTATTATGATTTCAGCTCGCTTTTTGTTCCTTTGTATTTTCTGTTCCATTCGGTATGATTTTCATGGCTCTACTTTATGATCGTTAATTTTTACTGGGGAAAAGTTTACGACAATTACGGCGAGTGTGGGTGCGAGAACTCCCTGCTAGGGCCGGGGGAGTGTGGCAATTAAACTGGAGAAAGGCCAGCAAATCTCGTACATGTCGTAAATATTGATTTGACCCAGGCAACAACTCAATTCGAGGTTGAATATTGAAGAGCAAATTAGTTCGGTGTTATGGAGACATTCGCCCAACTGAAGTATTAAAGCCGGGAGGCAGCATGGGGTTAAGGGGCCACAATCACACACTCAACCCCACAGCCCGAAGAGAAACAAACCGAGGACAAACTCATAAATCTTTGCAAGGGACTCCTGCCCCTCGCCAAATCCAACAGAACATGCCATAAAACACATGAAGAAGTGTGTAAATAACAGAAGGAGCCGCAGGATGGGGCAGCTATCGGGGAGCAGGGCCCCAGAAGCACCCAACAGGAAGTAGTGGAAATCTAGTGGGGCAAGAACCTTTGGACACCTTTAAGAATCTGTTTTTGCCCCGCGTTTCTGCCCCACCACCAGCAATCTCACCAAATTTATGTGCGAGCATTTTTTGTTCGGAATGAAATCAAAAACAGACCTCCGCACAGGGGGTGGGTCATTAATTTATGTAAAGCACAAATTATGATTGGGCTGTTGGGGTGCAGGGATATTTGGGTGGTCATGCTTCTACAGGGAAAATAAAAATATTAAATTAGGGGTTTATTCGTATTATATTGGTTATATACCCTTGATAAAAGAAATTATCAAAGAACATTTTAATGGACTGATACTGATCAGCGGAAGGTATCATATAATAAATTATTTCACATAATTGCTCTTTCTTAAGCGACGTATTTTGTATTTAACAATTGTTAAATATATTTAATATCCAGGCATCAAGTATTGATATTTTTATAGAACTAAAATATAAGCTAACCTCGATAGCTTAATGAAGACATGAGAAGAATAATTTTAAAACATTTAAAACAACAAAATGTATCAAGACAAACATACTCCAATACTTTCTAAAGGCCTTTCCTATAGGTATAAAATATAATAGAGAGCTCTAAACATCACTAAAGAATTTAAATCTTTTGAAAATGTATCTGAAAGTGTGCAATGAACCTTTAAGAGTACTGAATTCAGTTTAAAATTGGTTTATTTTACCATGTATGTTACAATTTTGTAGCCTAATTTTTGATGCATTTTATTTGAGATTTCTGTGGCATGCCTGACAATTCTTAAATCTGAGAGATTTTCCTTACTGAGAGCATTTAAGCCCTAAAGTATTGCTGTTAATTCCTCAAAATAAAATATGAGAAAGACATTTTACAATTTTCAAGCTATTCATTATATTAGAGACAGAGTTTCAAAGAAGATTACGATTTATATAATAAATAAAATATTTATAATACATTTTTTGAATTACAAGATTCAGTGTAAACTTGGTTTTTTACAATATAATATTGGTGAGTAGAGTGTTGTTCACCTTATATATATTCTATTAACACATTATCTATTATATTTAATTTTATATGAAGCTAAGATTTTGTACTTTGCTAAAAGCTAACTTAATTTCTTCTCTGTGTACCCAATGCCATCCCTTTAACTAGGCCTATATCCCTATGCCAAGTGGGGCAACAGCAGCAGCTGTAACACGTTGATTATGCAAGCTTCATGATGAAATCCCTGGAATGTGGACGATGATGATCATAATGGTGCTTGGGGTCTCTGCGGTTCCTTTCGGTCTCGGGCCCGGGTTCCTTGCCCCGGTTAAGGGTAAGTGAAAAGTACCGCAACCGGAGGAAGCCGTCGGCTGCTTAATGGCGCAAAATGTTCGCAGTTGGTGAAGAAGAACCGAAATGATTTATGACACAAGGAAGTTAATTTATTAATTTCGCCAGGGCCCCAAAAATGTGTGAAGGGACCACCGATGGGGACCGAAAATGTTTACAAGCATTCATTTTATTTTTCTGCTTCAGGGGCTACGAGCGAGGCTGCATGAAATTAGGAAAACGCGCGGGAAAAGACACGAAGCCACTAAACAAGGTTATATATATTAAAATATCAGATGAATAATGTAAAAAATGGAAGTTAAAGGGTGAATTTAACACTTATAAAAGGTTCTTTTCATGTTTATAAAACTTGTTTTAATTTAGTCTTAAGGTTAATCATTTAGGTATAGTTATAAAGAGTTTCTGCTCACATTGACCATACTTCCTTTAATTTTTTTATAGTAAAAAAATACCTACAGTCTCTCTGATTTACACAATTAAGTAGTATCTAACCTTCGACAAATGGAAATAAATAACCCCTGATTTTCCTGGCCTCAACCAACTGCCTGCCATCATCGCCCCAGGATGTCTTGACGTCATTTTACACTCAACCAGGCCGAAAACCAAAAACCGCTTCAACCCAACCCACAACTCAATAAAATCAAATTTGGCTCATTAGCAGCGGAACGAAGAAATTGATTGCAATACGATTTTGCCTTTGATCTAGAGGCACTCAACGATTTCGACCACTTCCCGCAAACTGGGAGCTCAGATATATGTTTAGGAAATATTTCTGTCGGCGCTGATGGAGAGCATAAAGTTTGAAATATTTTCGATTTAAATTTTCGAAAAGTGCAAACTTTTGATTAATTGCACAATCAGTCGAGAACATTTTTCGAATGCTTAAGAAACTTCAATCGACAAATGAAATCATAAATATATCGCTTATTAAATCATCGAGATTGTTGCCGGCAAAAGAATTAATGCGTTGACAAACAATTTCATTGGCGGATTGCGTAAAAAATGCCGAGGAAAATGAACACGAGAAAAGATGACGAAGGCGGAACGTTGGCGGTCTGTAAATCATACGATTACAAAGAAGACTTTTCCCCATATTCAAATGGAAATAAGAGATTTTCCCCACCGTCTCTCTCTCGCTTCGTTTTCATTTTTAAATGTTTGAGCAGGCGGCCATTAAGCTGTCAGCGGTTGTTCGGACGGAAGTGAGCCAAAGGGAAGAAGATGGCCTAGGTCGAAAAATGGAAAAAGGCCCGACCAGAGGCAGGAAGTTTGTGCAGAGTGCGTCGCGTGAAAAACATCTCAGCGGAGGATTCGCACTCCAAGCGAGTTAATTTTGATGGATTTTCCATGCCAGCTTTAAGGGAAACTCTGGCGAAATAATCAAAGGCGCGAAAGCGTGGTTGACCGACCAAGAAAATCATTCGAGTTGAGGCCATTCACTTAATGTGCATTATTAAGCAATTGTTCTTTTGCAGACTTAATGTTTGTAAATTATTTTTCAATAGATTTTTAATAACAAGTTGCTAAAGACTTCAGTTTCTGATATCAACTTAAAGTTATTATTTATTAAGTAACCTTTAAAATGAATAGAGTTTAGATTAAAATTAACTAAATTCCGATAAAGCTATTTACAAATATACTTGAAATAATACCGAAAAGCTAATGAAATCTAAGACCATTGAATTTTCCTTCACCTTTGCTGCTTCGGCCAACTAAAAACAGAAATGCTCTTCATAAATGGCCGCTCATAAACCAGAAATCCATAAATATTCCATCCAGCCCACTTAAGTGAAACAAAAAGCCTGGCCAACATCTGTTTTCTCCGTTCCAGTGGAACACAACTCCGAGAGCGAAGCAAACACGATCTAATAAATTCTTTCGTAATAAAAATACATCATCAAATAAATAGTGTTGCCCGACTGCCGTGCTCCATATAACTATTTGGCAAATAAAATAAATTGCCCAGAGCTTTCCGCTTTCCCTCCCGTCCAGCCTTGAGTCCCATTTCCACCAATCTACCACTCTCCTTTTTCCGGAGCTTATCTCTGGCCACACCAGCAAAGTGAAATGGGGAAAATGGCTGAAAGGTGGGCTTTGGTCCCGAGCAACCCTTAAATCACATTTTGCCTAATTTTTCGCTGTCAAAAAACCTCATTAATCTTTCCCAGCCTGGCAATGGCATGAAAATGGAGCAGGATAAAAAAACATACGAGGAAATTGCTTAATATGAGGGGGACTCCCCTGAAAACACACCCAAAGCTTCCATTTTCTATGCACTAAAAACAAATTCTTGAATCTTTACATTTCAAGTGGGGTGTTTTTTAGGAATCTTTTAAGAAGCATACGCCTAGACTTTCAGTAAATTCTAAGATATATGTAACAATGCATATATGTATATATGTAATATATCGAAAAAATATAAATATCATTTACAACACATAAGTTTGATTTTTACATCGACGTTTTAAAAAATATTGTTTTCATTTATATTATATTTTGAAAATCGAGATATTAAAATTATAGAATGCAACGATTGTATGTTATAATTATTATTTTGATACCGAATATATTTAAAACAGTTTCAAAACTAATTTTTAACATATCATTTTTAACAAAATTGGTTCGATATGAACTCTATATCGATATATAATTCGGGCATTTAAATATCGATTTAATTATCGACTATATAAACTCTGATTTCTGATTTCCACCCCTAGCTTTTTCCGGTGCATTCAGCTCTGACTTTCCCTTTGTTTTACCTTCTGGAGTTCTGGAAGTTGTCCTTGAAAAATTACCGACTCGTATGTCAACCCACAGGAAAAGGAGAATGCCTGCAGATTAGGTAAGAGGCAGAATGTTAGTCGCACTGAAAAAGTCGAACGTGTGTAATTTATTTAAATTTAAGGGCCCCGGCCGAGAGAGGTCGAGAGTCTTGGAGTATCCTTCACGTGCTTCAACCCCATTTTTCGGCCCACTTGAATATTGATTTCTTGCGTAATCTTTGCGGCACGCCCACACCTCCCAGAAGCCGCCCTTTCTTTCCGGTGATAGTGTCGCTCGCCCCATTGACGTTTCATATTTATTAATGAGGCGCATTTGTGTTCGGAATTTATAATTGGGGGTGGAGCCGGAGGAGCACCCTCTCGGCGGCTGCTCCTGGTGCTTCTGGGGCCCAAATGTAATTGAGTAATTAACATAAATTATAATACATAATTTGCGCTCGCCTTTTTCCGTAATTGTTGTTAGGTAAATTGGATTACAGGCAAACTTGCCCAACTTTTCCCCGGCTCTCCTCCGGCATAAATGAAAATTATTGTTTAGGCCCTATCGTGTACATACACATAAGCTCAGAGGAGAATGGCGAATGCGATAAGCAATTTATGTTCAAAGTTTCAGCCGCTGAAAAGTTTGCACAGCTCTAAGCGAAATCAAACTAAATCGGAATCAGCACAAATTCGCCAAGTAATGCTTACAATAAAATCAGAGCGACTGCTGATGTTGACAAGAAGGGAATTCATCGGGTGGGAAAACATCATCAAAGCCGTATTGTCGGGGAAATTGTCGGGAATGAAGGTATGTGAGTATAATGACGAACTACTGGGTAATATTTGTAATAAATGTTATTTAGAAAAAACTTAAGCATTTTAGAACACAAATATATTCATAAACATCATTCCGATAATGAAAAAAGCTTTTAATAACAGCAATCTTCTATCATAGATCACTCCTTTAAAATCCCGGTTAGATTTATTATTTTAGGAATATGCTATTTTTCTCTTAAAAATCTAGACACCATGTCACATAATAGGGTATAATCTCGCCCTTAGACTATGCTGAAATTGTCCCTATAAGCCAGGCATATGACACCACAGCCCCGCTCCTCTGTTGGTTTTTCTTGCCTTACTTTGTGGGCAGAGTCACAAGGGCAGTCATCTGTCAGAAGTTGGCAGTCGGAAGCAGCAGCCCTGACGCCATATTGAATTTCCTGCATGTGGTGCCGCCCTCCTTGAGCCTGGGAGTGTGTATCCTGGCATCATCCCACCTTGTTGCTGCCTGCCTGTCGCACACACATCAGCAACGCAGGAGCAGCAGCAACATCAACACAGGAGCAACATCATCGCTGACATCGCTAACGCTGCTGGGATTTCATCGTTTTGCGGCCCCAAGGACCGCACCAGTGCGAGGGAGTCGGCAAATGGCAACTCTGTGCATAATTTTGCGCCTTGTTGTCATGTTTCAGGACTCCTCCTCCACTCCTTGGCTCCTTGTCTTCACGTCCTCGTGTGTTTTTGGTTGGAACTTGTAAAATGTAAATAAATACAGAGAGACACGACCGAAAAGCAAAATCACTTTTGTTTGGTTAGTTGGATTATTTGAAAGGTTTATGCGGCGACAATTGCTAATTAGAAAGTATTTTATTTAAGGCATAAACTGAAAAATAACCATTGAGTGTGCAGATCTAGAAGTTTATTACAATTTTAAATAATACTGATGGTAAACAGTCTAAAATTAATTTCAATTGAGTTTATTGACAAAATAATGTGTCTTTTAATGTGATTTTGCAGGTTGAAATTTATGAATTGGAATACATAAATTCGCTAAAAGAAGTTAGAATGCTTAAAAGCCATTTCATGTACTCGGAAACTCACGAATGATGACTACGAACTCGGTTTATTAGTTGAACTAAACTTTGTTCAGGTGGCAACGCCATACCAGCATAAAAAATTAAGAAAATATGAAAATAAAAATAGAGGTGTAATCAACGAGTTCGTATTGGACTGTTAGCGAGTGATGAACTGAGACGAAGAAGACAACAAAAAACAGATCTTTTATTGTTTTTTGGTCATTAAAAAACCGCTGACAATACTAGACCTACAAGTCTGGCATCTCTCTTCATATGATAAGATTTTCAGTCTGTTAGTCAAGGATATTTATGATGTCACGTATTCTAAAATTCTTGCATTCAGTCGCATAAACATATTTTACATAAATCTACAATTTATTAATATTTTAATTTATATATTTTACGTAATTTTATTTACGTGTTGTAATTATAAGCCCACTAAGTCAATTTTAATTTCTAGCAGTTTAATTTCAGTAAGTTTCTTACTTTTCCTATGAATTTCCACTCTTTTTGCGCCGCATAAACCATTCTAAAGTACATGTGCTTTGGGGTTAGGTGCATTGGGTGGTATCTTCTGGTCTCTGGTTTCAACGCCTTGTTGCGAAGGCTTATGGTTCCTCCTGCTAACCCCAAAGGGGTTGGTTCTGGGCACTGCCCCCAAATATTTACCTATTTTCAGAGCCCACTTTTGGGAGCATTGTGCGTTGCTTACGCAGCCTATCATCAGGCCAAGAGAACAACAACAATGGCAAGACAAAAAGCCCCCTTCAGGAGCCCCCTTCCCACCTCCGCCTGGATTCCTGGCGCTGCCAAGTTAAGCGTCAAAAGTTTTGATAGCCTGTGAGCTGCCTACTCAAGTGACTTGGCTCTTCCTTTCCCCGGCTTCAGCTTCAGTTTCAGCTTCAGGTTCAGCTACAGCCCCAGCTTTTCTTTAAGGAACGGAAAACTGGCTCTGCTCAGTCGGCATTTTTCATTTTTAGTTGGGCAAATTTTTAACACAAAACTTTTATGTAAAATGTCTTCCAAGATAAAAGTTTAAATTGTCAATTGAAAATGTTGTTTGGCAAAAGTTTTTTTGATTAATTTTCACAGCGCTGCGTTGACAATGAAGCTCTTGGGTGGAAAGCGGGGGAAAACTCAGCGAATGGAGGCACGAGGCAAGCAAACAATTGAGCACATTAACGCTAAGAGAGATACACAGCGAGAAGGGAGGAAACTGGAAGCTGTGTGGAAAGGAAAAAGGAAATGAAGAGGCAATAGCGATTTACATGTGAATGTGTCGAAATAGAATTTGATAGCAGGAACAACAAACGAAAGTGTAAGGCAAATACATTTCAAGGAATTAAACAAGGAGTTTTGAAATGAAAAAGGACATTTGAAAAAGCTAAGGTGCTTTAGGATGCTTTTATACGATTTATTTGTTGATCTACTTTTACTTTGGTACCCAATTATCATTTAATTGAATTGTATTATATTTTTTATGTCATTTCATGGCTTATTTGATAACTCGCTTTCAAACTTTATAAGATTTAAAAACTCCTTAAGTTTTAAAGTTTTATTTATAGCCACATTTGATATTTCCCCAGCTCTATTAGTTTTAATGAAATCAGTACACCATTTTTCAATATCTTTTTTAAAACCTATTCCTATTTTAATCCTTGATGTTCGCATCTTAAACAAGATTCTTTAATAATTTATGTATCCTTCTGGTTACATTCCCGTTTTTGTGTTATCCTTTGTCAGGCGCATTGCCACTTGGTTCGACTTCTCCCTCCTTTTGATTTAGCGCTCGGAAAGCCATTTTGTACAATTTCCACACGATTGATTTCGCAAATTTTCGCCGCAACAGTGTCTGCGGGCAATACAACCCCCCAACCCAGGAAAATTACCCCCCGAATACAGGTTCCGCACTTGTAATGCCTTTCGCCCTATAGCCACAATTGCCCAAAAAGCCGAACCAATTCCAATTTCAGTCTCCAAATCCACAATCCACAACCATCCCCTGCCCACTCACCCACACGCACTCCCTCGCCCCGTGTGCTACTTAGGGAGCAGGGGCGGGTATTTCCTAGGACTTATCGACTGGGAGATATCTCGGGTAATGCAATTAGATCGCTCCCCAAAAATGTTCGGTTCGTCGTTGGCTGGGCAATTCATAAATATTTTATTTGGCCATCACACCCTTTGACCTGCTCCATAAGTCAGGCCTTACCAGGAAAAAAAATAACGCGGAGAATATCAAAATACAGTTGGGGTCAACATAGTAATAACAGTAATAAATGAAATGGAATGCATTAACATTGAATCAATTTTACATTAAAAAACAAAAACAGCATAAACAGAAACGCATTAAAAGAGTTTAAACTTAGTTAAAAATATAATATTTTTAATTATATTTAAGAGTATATATTTAAGCTAATTAAATAATTGATTGATACCTTTTAAAAACTTTATTACTATTGAAAACAATTAAACTCACAAAATAATAAACAACACAATGTACTTTAAATAAAATGTTTTTAGGTATTTAAAAATACTTCACATTTGCCAATTACAATGACAAAATGTATATTAAATAATTAATTACAATAATGTATACTAAAGGGGAAATGGCTAAAAGCTAGCAATTTAAAAAACTCCTTTTTTATATTCCCAAATTCTAGAGTTACGTCTTCCTAACTGCGACTGTGCCCCCAAAAAAATACACCGAGTCACTGATATTGCGTATACGCCATCATGACTATCTAATATGGCCTTTGCCGCTTTCCGTTCTTCATTATTACTTAGCGCCCGGGCAATGGCAAGCAAATTGCTTTTCGGCCAGGCTGTCTCTCTCTCTCTGTCTCTCTGTTTGGCCAACACATTAGAGCTGCATGGGGTTTCCGGTTCTACCCCCAAGCCGGATTCAAAGGGTTAAAAAGGTGCGGTTAGCCGAGCCGCGGCTCCTGGGGCAGGGAAAACCCAACCGAAGCGTAGGAAACCAACCCCCAGGGGCGGACACCAGCTGCATTTGCTTTGCTGTCTTCCTTGTTTGCTCTGCCTGTCGGTTGGACTTCCTTCCGTTGCTTTGATGTGCCAGAAATTAATTGCCTACAATTAGGCGCTCTGGCAAATGTCACTCACTCACTCAAAACAAAGGGGGAAGCCCCCACTCTGTCCACCCCTTTCCCGGGTATCACTAACCATTTTTGACACTTACCGTTGTTCCTGTTTTTCGGCGGCTTAAAGGCTTCCCGAGAAATGTCTGCAACGAGAAGAAAGCAGGGGAAACGAATGTTTGTTAGTCCAAAGTTCGAGGTGAAGTGACTCCTGAAAGCCGACAAAACACATGCCATTACACGGTCATACTTGCGCAGACTTGTGGAATGTCTGCCCATGTCACAAGCCTCGCAGCCACTGGCCAAAGTCCAGGTCCAAGTCCAGGTCCAAAGACCCGGCCAGAGCCCAAGAACCAGCCATAACAAGGGAAAAGTTCCGCCAACTTTGCGTCGAGTGCCTTTTGCCTAATGAAAAGAGTCTGTCATTGACTAGAGGAAATGGAAAAGTTTTTCATTGACCAGTCCCGAAAGTGGTAAGAAGGAGCGAAAAGCCCTGTCCAGTTATGGCCTGCGACAGGCAGTTACTTTGGTCTCAGTTTTTTATTGAAATAAATAAAAGTAAATGGTCGGGAATGGGAACGCAAAGAGTAGAAGTACCTTAAAAATAACCTTGTCAAATTGAATAACTAAGAAACCCTGTAAAGTATTGAAAAATCCAAAGTATCTAATTTATAGTTTTAAATTGTAATATACTTCAACTTTTGTAACTGTTTTAAATGTTTAACATGTAAATGTATTCTTCCATATTTAATATATTTTTTTGTAAATATATTACATTCACAAATATTTTAGGCAGCACAGTTTGTGTTTTAACTATACTAAAAAGAGGATACACTTCCAATATTTAATAAACAAATATACAACATCTTAAGCTCTTTTAAATAATTTATTGTCAAAACGTATTTATAATATTATTTTAGAGAGCCTTTCATTATTAAATAAAAATGTTTTAATGGAAAACCTTTTGTAAAGACCATAAAGAAAATTCAAAATGTATTAGTATTCAACATTAAAAGTATTCATATTATTTTTGTTTACATTTATAAATACTTTAGACAGCGGTTTAGAAAATACTCAAAGCAAATATAAAAATTAAAGAGAATTACTTAAACTACTTAATATGCTTTAAATATAATATTTATCTCATCTTTAAACAATCTTTCAGTGTTCCTATTAAACTATCTTCTGGAAATCTATCTGCAAATCTTTCCGCCAAGCCCTAAAATTGAACTGACCATTTCAAACCGACAGTAACTTATACGAAAGTTGTGTCGTGCCAAACAGAAATTACATTTATCTGGCCAGAACTCGTGGCTGGTAATCGTATCTTATTTGGCTACATTGTTGGCCGCGTCCCTAGACATTTCTAATGGCGCATGGCGTACGGACTCATATATGGACTGGCCAAGAGAGATTTATTATCAAGTGTCATTGTCGGAGGCCCACACACGCCCACAGATACATCTATACATATTTTGTTGCCCACGAGCAATCATTTCCACATCTCTCAGGAGCCGCAAGACATTTGTTATAATCAAAAGTTGGCTGCTGCTTTGATTTCTATGGCCCCGAAAAAAGCACACAACTTTCGGAAATAGTTTCTCAGATTTTCCTGGCAATTTGTTTGGCTTAAGGTTGACAGTTCAATAAGGTAGAAATTCGCTTTAATATCCATAAATAACCGGCGCAAACAAAAAAGTTCCTTCCTACCTGGGGGCGCAGGGTTACTAATTACGCATACGCAACGCTGTCTTAGGGGTTGGAAAAGTTGCCGGAAAAGTTCCTTAACCTTCTGCGCCCTAATGCCATTTCCAATAACTTCTGCTGCAGTTCCCACAAAATTGAGGGAAAAGTCGAAGAAGATGGCAAAAGCGGAGACATTCGCCAAAAATCCCTGCCTCGCCATATATCGTTTTAACATAATTTCTGTGGTAAAATTAACTTTATGAACTGTTGAATGAAACGAGAACGGGAACAACCCTCGGAGGCAGCCGGCGAGTAGCTAGCGTGCGTCTCACAACCTGCCACTTAAAACAAATAACAAAGTTTTGCTTAACTTTCCTCTAGCTCCTGGTGCCCGTCCTCGTCCGTTCCTCGTCCTTTCCTATTTCCCTTTTTCCTTCATTTTATTCAGGCAGCTCTTGGGGGAAATTATGGCCAGACACAAAGCGAAAAGCGTCGTCAACTACGTCGAGCGGCTTTTGTCTTGGGCGGCACGGCATCCAGTAGGAAAATCATCCTCGACAAGGACTGCTCCTCAGCCCGTCTGGCAAGGAAGTGGTATCGCCGGGCAGAAAGGCAGGCAGAGCACCAAAGCTCCTCCTGATGGCAAAATTACATATGAAAGTGGATTTCATTAAAAAGAAGTTGGCTGCAGTGAAATACGGCAAGTAAAAGACATTTATCCGGGAGGACTTGTCTGTGGCCTAACAGAGATGGCTAGATTTGACGGGATTCCCATAGAGTTGAGGGAAAAGTATTCTTTATTCCGTAGAATATATATAGAATATATTTTCTAACCTGAAATAATGCCGAACGCACTTACAAATAAAAACTAGACTGTTTAAAAATGAATATTTATTTATAAGCTAAGGCACTTAACAAATATATTTAGAACATATAAAAGAGCTTCACTTCGTTAATAATTAAGGCATTTTTTATCTTTTAATATTGTTAAACCAGTTTCTTTTTTAATACATTGATTTGAAACATTACTTTTAAAGTTTAAACATTGTTAAGACAGATAAGATTCAAATAAATCACATCTGTAAATATTATATTAAATTTCACCCCATTTATTATGGAGTAACTCAAATTAAGATTTTAATACAGCCCTATTTTAAATATTTTTCTAACAAGTTCTTTATTTTTCTTCACTCAAATTACTATTTAAATTTAAGTTTAATAAAACCCAAAAATATCAGCTCATAAAACTCCCTATTCTCATCTCCAATTGCAGAAGTAGTTTTGATGCCTTCGGCAAGTCCTTGGACAGGTGACGATGCCATGGCGACGGGCAATAAGTTAATGCAAAATAGTTCGACGTTCTTCAGGACTCAGGGACCGAAGCACTTGGACAGAAAGACAAAGGGAATTCCATCAAACTCAAACGGCTTCAAGACGCTCGCTAATTGGCTCAAACTGGAGGGGGAGAAGGTGTGAGAGGTAATCCGCCAAATACCATCAAACATCATCAACCGTAAAGGTGTAAGAAAAATCGTAATGAGACGTTCAAGCCAAACACAATTGGCTGCATTCAAGTTCGGGGCAATTTGGTTAGGCAATATAGCGTTATGTGGGGAAGGCTTTCAACCGTTTTCCGAAAGAGTGAGGGCGTATATATAAAAACGGCGCCAACTCGATGCCAACTTCATGAATTTTGAATGAACGTAAAGGGCAGAAACTAATGCCAGCAAAAGCTGGGGGAGTACCCGGCGGCGGCCCTTCAGCTCCCAGCTCCTGCTCCCAGGGAAAAAAGGAAAACTAAGGCGAGGGCATTTTCCCGCTGACACAAGACATGGAGGAGCCATCGTTTCCAACTTCCGACGACTACTTAGAGACGCCTAAACAGCTTCATTACTTTTATGGAGCTGACGGCGCGCTTCGTTGGCTCGCCATTGTCTGTTTGCCAGTTTGGTTGTTTGGCTGTTTGGCTGTTTGTCTGGCCAGGCGCAAATTTGTTTGTGTAAATTAAATGAAATGACTGTAAAAATGCCAAATAAGCTAATTTGCGGTTAGTTTTTTCCCTGTTCCCTTGAATTTATGTACCAGAGGATGCAAAAAAGACAGAATTGGGGATCTCTCGAGTTTTGAGTTATGGGATCATTAAGTCAGAAAGTTCTTCCTCTTTAAAAGGCTTTGTTGTGAATATTTTTAAATTAAAATTTGACATTAAAATGTACATGCCCTGCTTTTATAAATAAAGAATTTTAAACAATTTTTTAAGCATATAACATTAAAGTTTCATATATAATAATCTATAAATTGCATTAATAGACATTTACGCTGGCTAAATAATGGCGGAACATGCTAAGTTATTGAAGGAATTCGAAATTGTTCAATCCGGCTCGAAGGACCACAACGTAAAGAGGTAAAATAAGAAAAATGTGCACTGGTTGAATGGTTAAATATAATTATAATTTGAAATTTTGTGGCTTTAATAAAGCTATGTGTTATTCTGCTGTTAGTATAATCTGTGCGCTTTGTAGAGATCTCAGAGGTCTAACTATAAATAACATTGTTCATTCTAATTACTAAAACTTGATTTTGAGCATCATTAAAGAACGGAGTTGCCGTTAAATTTCTTGATTAAAAAAAATCAATGTATAATAAACTTCTCATACAAGCAATGTGTTTTCTTTTCTCCTGTAGATGAACTGCACGATAAAGATTAACAAAGTGTATGTTAAGCACCGAATTATTCTATAAAGTGCAAAAAGACACAATTTACTCTAAGCGTAAGTAAGCGTTATATAGGCAACGCATACTTTTATTGTTAATTCAACTATTTGCAGTCAGCTGATATTTAACAGAGCCGATTAAGACGTAACCGGAAGTCCAGATCCCTGTTAATGTAAGCATTGCATGGACTTTATTGGTAAGACATTATTTAGCAGCGAGAGGAGAATCGGACCCTAATTTATTTTGTAAAATATTTATGCCATTTTCCAGAGTGACCACAGTTGTCCTTTCAGCTACCGTAACCCCCAGAAATGTGATATCGTTTGTTTTCCGAAGTTTTTGTATTATTAAACGATCAATCAGAGACATAAAAGTGTCCTGCAGTCGTTGCTCACTTTCTTCATGAAATTTTTATAAGACTCCCACCAAGTCACTCCAATTTGGGTTCAGTTCATGCCGAGCTCTTTGTATCCGCGATAGTTCTGGCTCTGTTCGGTGGAGTCGTTGTTGTGGTCACTACACCATTGCCTGGATGGTCATTTTCTGGACTCCGCTCGACTCCACTCTGGTTGCATACTAAATGCAGAAGACTTTTTCCCGCACTCCCCTCTGCCACCAGCTCTGGATATTTTTCCGCCTGGCCATGAATTTTGCATTAGAGTTTAGTTAAAGTGCAGCTGGTGCGAATCCCAAACGGATATGGTAAGCGGAACGCAAGTCCTTTTTTTATTCGGAAAATATACGGAATAGATATGGAGAGCTTGCAGAGCGAGAGCCAGTGTCAGGGCCATTAACTATGTAGGAAGGGAGAGGGATTTAAAGATTTAAAGTCGCTCTAAGGGTTGCTGGCAGCAAATAATGTCTATGTACATATAGGAATATAATAAAAGAAAATTCAACCTATTAAGAGATTAGTATAAAAACCGAACTGAATATAGAAACATTTTCAATGAATAGATTCATAGCAAACCAAGACCTTCTTATAAGTAAGTAACCAGCAAATCCAACTTTAACTTTGATAAATAACCATAACTATAAAACTAAACTATCGTTTATTTATCGCTACGATCAACACAAAACAATTTACTTATCTAAAAGTTATATTTCAAGCTTCATCTTTTGCGACAGCTGCCGCGATGAAGTAATAGAGAACGAGCCCGGACCCGTTAATCTTTATATGAAACTAATCCCCAACTCAACTTGGCTTCCAAATTAACCCAACTATTTCCGCTCCAGGCCCCTCATTAGTTTTCTCGATTGCCTGGAGACACTTCCCTCCGCTGGATTTCCTCTGAATTGATAATGGCGAAATGCTTTTCCTCCTCTAGACAACTAAACTCCAACTGAGCGACAACAGCTGCGACAGGGTCCTGTTCGCTCCTTCAAATGAATTATAGCAACAACAAACTTTTGCATTATTTTATGAAATTTTCGTTAAACAAATTTGTTGCCCGCTTGCCAGCCTGGCATGGTGTTTGCATTTGTGTTTGTCTGTTTTACTTAAATGTAAGCAGAACCGGCGAAGCTCCCTTTTCCCTGAGCTTGAAACTTGTTCAGTTTGTGTCACCCGGACACACCTGAGAGTGCTGGGAGAAAGGATGGGCCGAGGGATATACTCGTGTTCCCAGAATGAGTATCTGGCGCAAAACGCCTCCTCCTCCCCGGCCCCAGACCTCGTCATCGTCCTCGCCCTGTAAGTATGGTATTATAACTTTTTCACGGCATAATTTATGCGCACTTTATGCAAATTTTTTTCTATAAACCAAGCAACGGTGATGCACTGGCAAAAATTAGAAGAAGGTAGCAGAAAGACTTCTAAGCTTGTGTTTGGGAGAAGTCAAACTTCGTTTATGAGAAAACTGTTTCAATTAGAGTTTAAAAACATATAGTAAAATAATAATCCATACAAAAAATCAAATATACTCAAACCCATATTTTGATAGTAATATTTTCAAAGTCAAGTTTGAATATAACTTCTCATATTTTTAACATTATAAAAATATATTGAACGGTTTATAAACACATAAATCGCATACAAATCTCTTATTTATCTTAAGATATTTTAAACACAAGACAGATTTATTAAAGCTAATAAAACTTCTCTATCAAAATATAAGGAGCATACGAATATAAGTTATTCATTTATTGGTTTATCTTTATACATTTTAAAGAAATATTTAATTATTCTTAATAAATTTGAATAGGAAAACCCTTAGTTATATTTTTTTTCTCTGCATTAAGGAAACATGCGTATATGTGCTGTGTTTTTGAAATGTAAACTGTAAGCGGGTTTTGCTTTTAAAAAACAGATATTCAACATGGTGTGGCGATGGCGCACCGGGGAACGTGGGGTCGATAGAAGAGCGCTACGTAAACGCCAGTAATTATACATTTTTGCAAAAGTTCCTGCTGCCAGGTTCGACTTTTTGGCCCACCAATCCCGGCCAGGCGCTTATTTTTAATGAAAAAAGTTACCCCAACTGGGGCCCGGCTCTGTGCGGCCCGGGCAAGTTCTAATTGATTTTTAGATTGATATGCAAAGCGGAGTGGAGGAGCCGAGAGCCGAGCCGAGATTTCTCCCATCATCCAGCTCCTGGCTCAGTTGACAGAAAGTTTTTGTGTCGGGACTCCCGCCAACACTCCCTGAAAGCGCCACCACCATAGGCATATGAAATTTCAATTAAAATGCCAAAAACGAAATGCTAATGGCCAGTTGATATGCAACTAATTTGCAATTTTATTTTATGTGCTCAGCTCTTGCCGAAAGTTTTTCCATGCTATCCTATAATTTATCAATTTGCTCATCATTTGGGGAATTTTATTCGGATAATTTACTTACTTAAACCATTTTAGATTTTTCTTATGTGCGAGAGAGGATTTTATGACATATTTCACTTAACTGAATTTATTATCCATTTGGAGAGCTATTTTTGGACCCGAATTAATTTAATAATTGTTCAATATATTAAATAAAACACCGAATTGGCTTAAATGATATATGAATGATATATATTGAAATATTCTTAGCACATTACCGAAGGTTGTCTAGAAACACTCAGGGTTTTTAGAACACTAAAACAGGGTAACCTTTATTTTAATTCAGTGTAATTGATTTTTTAGACTGTTCAATTTTGTAGCTTTGCTATTGACACCTTTTTTAGTCAAGTTATTGAAACCTTTTATTTAAATTTGAAAATATTAAAAATTCTTCAACACATAATAAAAAAAAGAACCAGCATAATTAGAAGATTGAACAATCTAATAGGCATAAAATCCAGATCACTGACTTCCGAAAGACAATTTTTCATGAATGCTATAAAATTATGGATTAAGCTTCCCAATAACATTAAAAACATTAGCAATACTACGCAGTTAAAAAAAGATAATCTTAGAAAGTTAAAAAGCCCCCTAAATTGAATTTATTTAAATTAAGTTAAATTAAATATAAAAATATATAATTTACAAATAGTAATAATACAAATAAAATTTATAAATTAAGAATATCTTATGCACCAATTTGTTGTAGTTCTAAAACAAATATGAAAGAAGACTAATAACTCCTGGAGTACTAATTTCAAGCTGTAAACATGTTGCGTTAGGAAGGCCAATAAAATCATATCAAATTACAAATTACTGTAAATCCTTGTAGACCCAAGAAGATACAAATTTAAACAGCATTACTTGTATTTACGGATTATTTGTAACTTTTTTGGTGTGATCTATACATAAATTAAATGTTTTTAAAATACTTCTTTTGTGTTTAGTATAGTTAATATTTTTTATCATGATTCCCTATTAACTAATCCCCTTTTCTATTATTAAACTTCCATTACTGAAACAGTACTTTCTGTCCATATACCAGGACCTATTTCAATTCATCGAGTCAGCTTTTCTTTCCAACTGAGTCCAAGGCCTCACACCTTGAATCCTCTTTCACTTTGGGGTCCTTAATTGAATTCGTGTAATTCGTCCGGCGATTTGCCTTTCCGCCGTTCCACCTTCTTTTCTTTCTCGCTCTCTACCTTCCTTTCTTTCTTGTCTCTGGCTCCCCACCTTCCTTGCTTCCTACCTTGTCTCTCGCTCTTCGTTTAATGAGGACTGACAGGCGACAAGCGTAATTAAATTTTATTTTACTCTTACATGCAAATACTAAGCGAGTTCTTTTTCAGTCACGTCGCTACGTTGTCTCCCCGGGCCCTGATTTGATTTTCCGGGGTGGTATTATCTTAGTCAATCTCTATTTAGGGGTAGACCTGGGTGTAATTTATGAGCTGACCTGGCCAGCGGGTGGTGCGAAGTGTAGCCCGCAATTGCCCAACTTAAGTTTTCACCACCCGAATTACTCCAAATTGAATTTGGCGCACAAAGGACGTATTGATTTCACCCCCAGATTAAGCATACGCAGTGGAGGCCGGGCTTTGAGCTTCTGCTGCTGACTATGATGGAAAATGCAAGTCTGTCGCTGACAATGACATATTAGACTCATTTACACATTTTATGTGTATCTCCCTCTAGTCTATGTATTGCGAGTTTTTTATTCAGTTCCTGACTAAAGCAATTTGTATGCAAAATAGTCGTAAACAATTTTACATACTCTCCCTCTGGGCGGGCGGAAAAATAAGTCAAGTGCATTGACGAGTGACTTTTGAAGGCATCGTCATATGATGATGATGATGATATGGGTTGCAGAGAGAAATAATAATAGCTAAATATTTTATTTTTGTAAATTTTGAAATTAATTTAAGGTTGCTAAGGAAAAACTTTTATAGATACCATTAATACCTATATCACTTAAATACATAAAAACGAAACTATCTAAGGTATTTTTAAAGGTCTTGTATTTTGAAATATTTTATCATAAATTGTAGCTTTTAATTATTTTATATCAATTGAAATGATTTACTACTCAACTTTTCTTTGTGTGCAATTTGTTCTCCTAGTTATCAGGTCTCAATTGACATAGAAATCCATTTGCATTTCTCTTTCAACGGTTTCTTCGTGATACAACATACTTGGCACTAGAAAGAGACGGCAGCTCAAAGCCAGAGAGAGACAGACAGAGGGAGTTCTGGGTGAGTGAGTTGAACAAGTCGGCGAATTCTTTTAATTAGCCCAATGCCTTTTATAGGCCAAAGCGTTTGCATTTGCTTAGATCTCAAGAGGGGCGGGGCAGCAGTTTGTAAAGAAAATACAATTTATCCGAGTCACTTTAATTAGTTAAGTCGGGGCCAGCTTAGAGCGATGGAAAGGTTTCTCACTATAAAGAAGCTGAAGTCTGGTACCAGACATTTGACATACATACATATATTTTGGTAAATAAAATTGAAATTAATTATTAAAGCGGATCGGCGAAATGTTCTGGCAAGTCAACAAATTGAAGCGATGGCAGGACGTAACCCACATCGTGGAGATTAAATTTGGGGGCTTTGAGGAAGGACTATGGCTGCATAATATTACTTAACTTCATAGGACCTTATGTAGTTACTAAGATTAATAGTAGCTTTAATTGTTTGCCTTCAAGTCTATATGATTATTTTTCTGCCTTACCGTTTATTTTTAGCCACCAAGAAAGAGAAACTGTTATAAGCCGAATAAATCAATACTATATAACATAAAGTTTACACATTTATGTATATATATTATTTATATCACCTATAGTATAATCGATAATCTTAAACCCTCACTCTTTGGAAAAAATATCTCAGTTTATTTAAGCGAATTTCAAATTCGACTTCGTCTTCTCTGGACACTGTAAACTAATTACAGTCTCGACTGCATATGCCACTTAGTTAAAGCTGACGCCATCGACATGGGAGATTGATTTGCTTTCAACGCCCCAATAAATGGTAATTAAGAAGCCGCTTGTTGCAAAACCGTGCCGCGCTGCAGTTGCTCCACATTTTACATATTCTACAAACTGGTGTTGCCCCCAGCCCAGTGATTTTCTCCATCAGTTCGCTGACTATCTGAAGCCTGGTTGTCAGCAGTAAATAGTCAAGTACATAATACTTATAATGTATTATGCATATATAAAAAAGAGAAATATAAAAATAATGGCATATGCGATGCTGGAGCCTCTTCCTCCCTTATATCACTTATCCCCTTCCTCGCCCATTTTTTACACAATAGCCGCAGCTCCGCCGCAATCGCACTTAGTTAGATTTATGGCAAAGTCAGTCGAGCAATTTGCGTGGGTAAACATGCACTAAAACTCAATTTAGAGGCGGATACAAGTACAATTTTATATATCTTCATGTACTGTGTATATACAAGCGTCGCACAGTAGCGCCTTTTCTCATTTTACGTTGCAAAAATCATAACTTTTGAACCAAATAAGATAATTAAAAAATTTAAACGGCATTCGACAGGTAATTGTTGTAAAATTTATATATGTACTGTATAATGTGCCACGCCTACAAATTCGCCTTTTTATAGGGTATCAAAGTGAAAAAATCAATTTTTTCCTATGAAAACGAATTTTTAAAAACAAAAGTTTGTTAATTTTTTTGCTTTATTTTTGTTTATTTGATCAAATAAAAATATTTTGAACCCTGAAAAAAAAAATTTTTTTTTTTTTTTGTTAATCGGTTGCGCCCTACAGTTGGTATACTTGTAGGTAAGCGCATACTTTTGTTTTGGTATTTTGGTATATTTTACCCTGAGTTGCTTCGGTTTTTTGCTTCGCAATGCCAGAGTCGCAGCTGGACGCAGCCGATCTAAACGGATTCTGATTAAGGAAAGATACACGCAATGTGTAGTCATAGTGTGGTTACCGGCTCTGGGCAGCTTCAGAAGTTATAGACTACTTTAGCCAGAAAAAGGTGAAAATAATGGACACCTGGCAGGTAGCGATTTTCCTGTACAAGCCCACACAAAACTACCCTTTTTTTTAATTTGGATAAGAGTTAATGAATATATCTGTCATTTAAAAAAAAAATCATAACGATTGATTATGTAGTTTTTGTGTAATATTACCTGAAAGTCGACTAATTTACCTATTTTTTGTTGTATGACGCATACACGGAAAACAATTTCGACTTTGAATGCTCATATCTTCCACAAAAAAAATGTGAAAATTTTTTTGGTTACAGATTCGGAATCCTTGGGAAATTCTCTGTCGAATTTGTATAGTTTAAATCGATTTTGCGATTATGAATTTTCCTATTTTTGCAACGGCGTTTGTTCGAGAGGCGCTACTGTGCGTCGTATGTATACATCTACTATATATCTATGCCCAGTTCTTGAAACTTGTATGCTGACACAGCGTTGAGGCAGGCGCCCAATTTAATGCGATTTAAGCAAGAGCAGCGCAAATTGAGCGAGCCACTTGAATGAATGAATGAATGATGGACCCAGTTGCATGGCTGACTTCTCCAGCGAAATGACAATAAAATTGTCTGCCTATGAAGCGACTAACGAATACCCTATAGAGCTTCATTTATCTTTTTTCAGAGGTTCAAACTTAAAACGTAAATTTTAATTGTGTTTCTCTCTGATCTGTACAATTATCAAATTTGGAGACATCCATTTAAATATTTTCAAAGGTACTATCGATACTATCACGATACTATCGCCGAATGCAAAAGTGTAAATAATTTTGTTGTTCCTGTGCAATTTTATAATCTATAAAAATACAGTGCCTTAATTTTGTTTAACATCTAATATTTGTTAATTTTAATTAATTTAAATTTAATTATGTAAGAATAGTGAGGCTCATTTTTAGAGTCTTCAATTTGAGCTAAGCGTCGTTTTGGTAAAAAAAAATAAATAAATTTATTACATTACAAAACGTAACTTATAATTTACTACTCTATTTTTGCCTTATTTAATTTTATTTTTATTTAAAGACACGATTGAGGAAGTTGGCAAATATAATTAATAAAAAGATAAATTGTATCCGATTGTATCGTTTAGTCGAAAAAACACGCCTTTTTATCGATAATATTGTTGGTATTATCGATTTCCTACAACTCTATTATAAATGAGCTATTATCTTGATCAAATATTACAAATAATATTAATTTGTATTCTTAAAACCGACTATTGTACTCAGTGTACCCTTTTTCAACCACAAGTTAGTGCCGCCTTTGGCAATGATAACCATATCAGGCAGCTAAAGTCTGGGAAATCTGGCTTGGGCCTGCCTCACATTATTAAATTACAAACACTCACGAATCTGGTGCCGTCTCTCTCTCCCGTTCCCCAAGCTTCTTTCTGTCTCTTTTCGCTGGTACTTAAAGGACCTCCCGTTCGCCTCCACCAATTAATCCCAACTGGATTTGGCATAAAGATAAAATGACGACCAGCACTGCCAAGCTCTCGACTGTCGCAACCGCTGCTCGAGGCAATATTCCAAGCCCCATCCGAGCAATCTACTAGCGCCCCTGGCCCACCCCCGAGTTTTCCTGCGCCTGCCCGACAATTTTCCAGCGCGTGGCGAAGCGGTTTTCCCCCAAGCCAGTCCTACGCTACAAGCAGATAAGTCATTTTTATGTGACACTTTGCCTTAAATATTTCACATTTTTTGTGACCATTTTTGCTGGGCGCCATTATGTAACTAAGCCCCCTCTCCCTCTCCAGATCTTTGGGCAATGGCACTATTGTGTATTATAATGGATACTGCGCCTTTAATGGCTGACGATTTTGAGGCACTGATACGCCCAAGATGGCCCCCAGTGACCTTCATGGCCAGTGGGTGGGATTTGGCAGGCGGGAAAGCTGGATTTTGTCAAAGGAAAACATGAAATGGAAGTGAAATAATACCGTTGTTGGCCTGTGTCAACGTTAGTTTGCGATAATCTTGAGCTTTTCTGCTCATGCACCAGGTTCGAACTAGGTCATTCGTGCTGAGACAGGTGAGGCGGCCAAAGTCACCCTAATCCTGGGCTGTCGGGTTCAGTGTTGTTTTGTTAACTGATGCAAATGGGTTAAGGATGTGAAAGTCCTCGTTGGAAACTTGCAGTTTTCGTTTAGGATAAGTGATGGGTGCTGTCTCTTTCAATTTAGTTGCATTTTAGGAATAATTAAGGCGAAGATTTTGTGATTTAAATAAATTAATCTATTGCTTGTGATAGAAAAGTTAAGTTATCTTAGACTTTAAAATAAATAAAAGCAACATTTTAAATTATTTTATCATCAGTTTGAATGATTAAACAAATATGACCAATATTGATTTTTCACTTTAAGTATCATTTACATTTACAGCATACCATTTCCCCATTGTCTTGAATTTATTACCAATCCCATATACATTTTCCCAGCTTCATCCATTTGCCAATGGACCCATGAAGTCTTTAGAGCTCCACTCGTTTCAGTCGCCTACTTTGACAACTCTTTTTACGGCGTTAATAATGCCAAAGACCCCCGTCGCTTTATACACCCCACGAAAGTTTCGATTTCAAGTTAATAATACTCAGTCCCTGCAGCGGAACGAGGGAAAAAGCCTCTTAAGAAATTATCGACAACATTTTGCCCACGCAAATGAGAGAGTTTCGAACGAGGCATGACAAAATTGAGCCGCTGTCAATTGATCTGCCTCCAATTCGGTAAAATCCCCGCCGCATTGCCCCCTCTCGGCGATTGTAACCGGAGACCGGTGTGTCGAGAAGGCGTTGAAATTGAAATTGTAGAACGCCGAGGTCAGCCGCCCAGCCTCACAGCCCCACAGCCTCTCCGAGTGCCCCCGCCTGGCGGAAAACAAAAACGTGAGCGGGTCGAAGGGCCGGGGCTTAAAAGTAAAGTCCGTGAGCCCCGGCTCATGGTAATGTAAACACGGCCGAAAGGTGTGTGTGTAAATAATGCGTAAAAATAATAACCCAACAGAAACAGAAAAGCATAATTTGTGTTGACTCTTTCAATGTCTGTATTGTCCGTCCAATCAAAGAGGGGGATCTCAAGTGTCGCTGGCTTCGGGGCTTATAATTAAGCCAAAAGCTGTTGAAATGTGCCCACTCCACCGCGACACGCCGCAAACTCTCTAGATTCAATTAAATTTTCCAGCCGGCCACAAAATAAATGACTTTATTTTCCGTCCAAATTCGGTTTAGGTGCGAATGCCATAAAAACCAGTTTCGCCAGGCAACACCACCATACACTCGCACACCCAACTTTGGCCAGAACGCGTCGGGTCTATTAAAACGCGAGGCGAGTTGCAAAAATTGCCCAAATACATACATTGCCGAGCTGCAATCAAATGTGCAAACTGTGGCAAGTGGCAAACGATCCTAATGACAAATGAGATGGACTGGCCCACTATTTTGGCGCTGATGACCCACTTGCTCCGCGTTTGGTCACGCCACTTGCCCAAGGAAACACTTTGAGCTGTAAATGTGTCTCCCGCATCGTTGTCTCCGAGATGGATGGATATCCGAGCGGAGGAGTGGGACATCTCAGAGATGGATTAAGTAGGGAGAACCAATGTGGGGGCGAAATAAAGTCGGCCAATAGCTATTGGAGACATGAAAATAAAACATTGAATAATTTAGGATTGAAAATTGTGTTCAAGAAATTATATAAAACAAGTTAAGGGTTTCCAACTTCGAGATTCCTGGTACCATTGTGGGAGAAATTAAAGGTAACAAGGGCCTGGCGGCTTATTCACTTTGTCTAATTATGCTAAAATGTTACAAAAACTTAAACTTAACACAGCAGAAAGCAAAAGTAAATGTTGTTAATTGAAGAGAAATGTTGACAATTGCTAGAAACATGTTTCACAATACCCAAAAAAAGGCAGGTGACAAACAACTCAAAATATTGTGCAGAAGTCCAATAATTTTCTTTAAACAAAATTAACGTATATATATATAGTTGATTTTTCATGACTTCTGAAGGCGGAAATGGGCGTGTTCAAATTTTAAATAAGATACAGCAAATATAATTATTTTCATTAAATTAGATAACTCTATCTTGAATAGACTTTAAAATCTGTTGTTTCTCTCTGACAAATATCAAGAATATTTCTGCATATTACAAACAGTTAGCACACTAAATATATGCGAGATTCGTATAAAACCAAAACAGAATAAAATGTTGAAAAAATTTCAAATATTTTACAACTCTATTTCTCTTAAAACAACATAGTTCGATTTTAAGATTTTTACGTTCATATTTAGCCTTTGAATTGGTACTAACACTAAGTACATGAATATTATCTTAAATTTCTTGAAATTCATTGCCTCTTCATGGACTTTAAAATAATTAATAAGCACTTAGTTTCATAGTCATAATTTTACTGTTCAATAAATTTTGAATGATTTGTAAACATAAAGGTTGCATTAATATATAGAACATATGTGAATGTGAAATGTATTACCTATTCTTTATTTAATTTACAATAAATTAAATCTAAACCATAAAGTTAAAACTAAACCAAACCAATAAATAAAACAACTTCAAACAATTTTCTCAAACTAAGACCTTCCTGCAATAACTTTTCATGTAGCTTCAAGAGCCCAGCTGTACTGTTATTTCTTTCACAATTTCCTGCACTTGTGCTCAACTTTTGACGTGCCTTTAATTACACACAGTTATTGTTTTTAATAAATTTGCATTTCGTTGTCGTTGCCCAGACTCGAGTGTCTCAGTGACAGGCCACTTGAATGATGGAAAAACATATATTTTTGCTTATTTTACACATGCAAATACATTTTCCCAGCCCCCTCACCTGACCCCTCCGTACTCATTCCTACCAAACTCAAGCAGCTCGGAAATGGTTTCCCTCAGTTTTGATATTTTCGCTTTTGAATTTAAATTGCATTTGTTTGTTCAACGCTTTTGGATTTTTAACAACATAATAAATAAATAAATCCCCATACAATGTACACGTCAAATGCACTCGAGTGAAGTGAAATTTATGGAAATTGAATAAATGTTTTTCGCAAAATACCATTTTGCGCAAAAATTGTCAGGCTTTTGGGCCATGAACTAAGCCCTCCTCCAGCACAGCCCGATTAAGGGCCTGTTAATCAAACTAATTTGGGCGGCGGCGGCTGATGTCGCTTCTATGGCCAGTTATGCTAATCACATTAGGAACCGCACCAGGGGAGGGACTATCTATGGGCTGCCAGACGCGGGCTGTCATTTTCATAATTGGCCAAAAAACCAACAGCGAACCGCACAACTATTAGCCAGGCACCAAACATCGCACACCGACGAACGCACTGAATGCTGGCCAAAAACTGATTGACAGAATGACGTTTGGCATTCGAAAAATGTTTTTACGAAAATCATATTTACGATATTGATGTTAAAATTTTGAGAGTTATGTAGATGAGTTATGATTTTAGAAATATTTTAAACTAATGAAAACTAAGATTTATTTAATCTTGTTCTTTATAAGAAACTTCAAAATAGGAGGTTAATAAAAAAAATATTTTCTTAAATCAATCCATCTTTGTATTAAAATTTCAATAAAAACTTGTCACAAAAAAATTAAATATTATTCTTCGCTTTTTAAAAAAATCTTTTATTAAATCATCAAATGGCTCACTTTTATAATTTTCCCGAGCCCCGGAGATATGCAAACTAAGCCTCCCGCATAAACCCCAGATAGTCAGGGCCCTGGTATCGCTGGTTCGTTACCAGAATTGCCCCGTTATTAAAATTTAACGCCGCAAAAGCGTAAAATTGCCACATTTATGTCCTGCAATGTCGTTTCCCCACTCCCTTCGCCAACGCCGCCCTCCGCTGTCTGTTGTGCGTGCATTAAAAGTTTTTAAAATACACACAAATTGACTTTTGATGTTTCGCGGTTGATTTTCCGTATATTTTTGTTGCCGCCGCTGCAATGTTATAAATGGTGCGTAAAAAGTTTATTAAATTTTAAAGTTTTCCCGTTACTGTTCGTGAGTGTGTGTGCGCCTGTGTGAGTGGAATTTCCATAAAAATAATTTTTCAATTATGCCGGCGGTAACGAAAGGAGGCTAAGGCTTTGGATTTCAACTGGTTTGCCACTTGGCAACGGCTGTTGAAACACTCGCAATCGTACACAAAACGAATCCATACGGAAAAGTGGTAACCAGGAGAAAAAGACAACAGAAAGAGACTGAAGCTTCAAATACTCTTGGATAAAATAAACTACAACGTCGACAAAATGAGATGATCATCTTGAAAATATGTGTGGATATTTAAGTGAAACAAGTACTTCTTTTTAGATAACTTCAACAAAAGTTATTAAAAGAAGAAATAATGTTTTAATCCGGGAAATTCCAAAAATAGCTTGTAAAAATTCGGAAACTTCTTGTGTTGGGGTCCTAAAGTGAGAGAATCGATATCTTTTATATAAAATATTGTCTTAAAAAGAAAACAAATCGATATAGTTCATGGTTTAAAAAAGTGTAAGGCAGGGGAATCTATTCATAAACATGGTTAAACATATATAAACATGTAAACAGATATTCTAAATATTTTAATCAATCATTTTCAATCGGTGCTTTCCTTTTCCAAAACAGTTTATAGCTTTACTTACTTTCTTTCTCAGGCTTTATGTAGTTTTTCTCTACCTAGATTTTTCCAGTATACCCTAATTCAGAGAATTCTTTCAGTGATAACGGTGGCGTCATGTAATGAAGTTTTAAATGAAGTGCGACAACTAACGTAGATGCCACACCAGCAACATCAACAACGCCAACAACAGCAGAGGCGACAGCGGAGTCGCTCACAACTGCGGCGCGACATTTTGTGGCAATAACGTTGATGATGGTGACGCCAAAAGGGTGCGATGGTGTTTTTGGTAGGGGGCGTGGCCCTGCACAAACACACACATGGGGCGACATGGCAACCTCCGACTATTGCAATAATTTGGCAGCAAGTGGTGCCCCGAGAACAAATGCACGAACTCCGAACTCCCAACTACTTTTGCCTCTCCACGAATCTTCCCCTTTTCACTTTTATTTTTTTTTATACAGTTTGAAATGCCAAAAGCCTGCTTTATGCACAGAAAGAAAAAAATCTAACTTTTTTTATTATTCAAAAATTTTACTAAATTATTTTTGTAAAAATTCACAAGATGTTTAAATCAAACAAATTATAAAGGGACTAATAATTTGTTTCCTTCTGTATTCTATTTGTGTTTTCTACTTCAGAATATGTATTTTATGCTTCTTGAAATGTATTTTCTACACCTTTAAGCTTTCAAAATATCTTTAAACATTGAAAAATAATTTATTCAACTTTAAAACATCTTAATAGCTCGCTTAATACAATTTAATACTATATCTAATGCACAAAATAAATGATTAATGAAGCATCCTACAGATTCATTTTTCCTATTAAAATTTGTCGAAAGTAGCTCATATAATTCAATTAAAAGCATTTTAATATTACCTTTATATTTTATACATAATCTATCTTTGCCAGTGTAGTGCTAGTTAATATTACCTTAATATTTTATACATAATCTATTTTTGCCAGTGTAGTGCTAGTGAGTGCCTTCTGTGCAGTGTTCGGTGTTCAACGAGCTGTCAACGTTTCTACTTCATATTGTGTTGCCGACTGCTGCTTCCTTTTGGCCAAAAAGGAAATTGTATTACGGTTGCCGACAGGCGAGCAGGCTGTTTGACTGTTTTTTTTTTTAACAGGCAAGGATACAAAGGTAAGTAAAATAAACAACAATTCCCAAAACTCGCGAATGCCAGAGATTTATCTTCTAGTCAACTTTCAGTTTTACTTATACCTTGCATACCTTATCGTTTTTGATTAGCCTTAAAATTCTATCGGAATAGAATATACATGGCTGGTAATTCCTCAAATAACAATTTTATGAAAACTAAAATAATTTTCTATATGTTTTATATACGAGAGGATAGCCCTAGCTCGAGCGAAAGAGACTAAGACGTGTTACCCTCTTTTAAGCCAAATTATATTGTCGTTCAACCGTAACATTTTCTTACAACTGTTAATATAGTATTATAAATTAATTCTAAATAATTCCCATTTAGATAAAAAAAATCACTTCAGTATTAAAATACCTAATAAAGATGTCTAAAATTTCAGACTTTTAATTAATTAAAGAACCCTGAAGCTTTCTGCAGTCTACCCGATTAAATATATATTTTATTACCTTCCTTCTTACGTACTTAAATTGTTACCATAAATGTATTCAAGTATAGAAATTCCTGACAACAGCTTACCTGTAAAAGAAAGAAACGAAAATGAGGATTAGGTTAATAAAATGTATTTTGTTTTTATTAATTTAAGTCATAAGTCTAGACAAGTTATACAATTATTTTTAAATATGAAATAATTTAAAGAGGTATCAGTATTTGTATATTGCATTTATTATACTAATACCTGCTAATGTAATAATTGTTTAATGAACAAATTATAGTCATGAAAATTTTCCGAGGCTTTTCTAGCCAACCGATATTTCCAATTCTTCGATATTTTCCCCTCAACTTTACACATGACATATTGCAGTCGAGTACTTGATGTTTTCCTCTTCGATTCGAGGACTTGAGACCATCTGCTTCTGCCGATGTTAATTATGGATATCAATCAGAAACAGAGACAAATAGATGGCAATAAAACAGCTGCCCAACACCCGTTGCACATCGTCTAAAAAAATGTGAATTTATCAAACATTTTTGAATAATTCGCTTCACGCTTTTTCATTAGGAGACAACATTTTTGGGAATATTTTAACGATCAGCTGATGAAGATAAAGAGCGATCAAAACAGTTTAAAGAGCTATCAAACGCTGCGTTATGCAAGCGGCATCTGCATAAATAATAAGGGCAGCCCTCGATTGACTATTTGTCGTCTAACACTCACCGGCGGCACCTTTTTGATCTGCCAGCGCCAATTTGGCTTTTATTTCAGCCTTTTTTGTTTTTATTCCCTTGTGTGTGTGTGTGTCTGGCAGCGAAATTCCAATCAAGCTGCCAGCTATCAAAGGGAAATGCCGACGACGGCGCTGTAAAAATTTGTGTCTACTTTGTTTCCATGAAAACTTTTTTGCCAAACCAGAAAGATAAGCAAAATAGTTGGCCAGAAGCGAGTACCGTGGCCCAAAAGTTCTCCGTTTGGCACCTGGGCGGGCAGCAAAGGGAACAACAAATATAAATAATAATTACCCAACTGCAGTTACCCTGATTTGTTACTCACAAAAGGTTATCAAAATTTATGCGGCAAACTTTTTGGTTTTCTAGGTGCTACTGCCACTGCCACTGGCAGCAGACATTTCATAACTCAAGTTAATGCTTATTAATTTTTATTGCCATTATTTGTGGCCCATTATTAATTATCTATTTGGTATTTTTATTGCCGCGCGACTGAAAAGGTGCCAACGAAATGAATTCGTTTCTTTATAACGTTTTCGGTTGTGGTTTCTGGCTTCTTTCGGTGCGGGTTTAGTATGCAAATGGGAATTATTGAGAAATTATGGAGCATTCGAATAGGATTTTGCATATATTTACTGTAGCATCGAGGAAAATGGGTAAAAAGGTGGCTTCACCGTTTAGCAAATTAGCGGATTTAATACAAATAGGGGAGGCTTACCATACTAACTCTAACTTAAAGAGGCTTTTGCAGATACTTATTTAATGCTATGTTCAATTTTATATTTCTAATACCCAAGACATTGCTTTTCAATCGACCAAATCAAACATAATTTATTTGGATATATATCCCTGAAATCCAAATCCTTGCTATGTTTTCCCATGGCTTATCTTATCCATCATTTCAGCTTGATAAGCTCCCCAATGATTGCGAAATACCCCTCATCCATCAAGCAAAAAAAGGACTAAAATTAATTAAACTAAAAGCGAGGCAATGCTAATCACTTAATTACTTATCCAATCGCCAGATGTTTTTGCCTCCTCTTACTGTACCCACTCTCTCTCTGCCGGACTCTCTGCATATTTATAATTTCGAATTAAACTTGGGCGAGAAGTGCACGCGTGATCCATTGAGCCGGGGAAAACCAATCAATCAAAGCTAGCCGAGGAGAGTCCCTAGACCAGACCCTTACAGTCCCCAGGCTTCGACGTTGTCCATCCCCTACTTTAGTTTAAGCTGCCCGCTTGATTACCGTTCAAAATTGATTGATTAAATGCCGTTGTCAACCGAACTCCTCCGACGTTTTTCCGACGTCGCTCTCCCCCTGCGAGGAAACTGTCAGCGCTTTTGTCAACCGTCTGCGGGTAATCCCCCGGGGCCTGCAGCTGGATCCTGACTGGATCCAGCCTCCAGGAAGACGGAAACTGAAAACAGAAAACTGAAACCGAAAGCGAACGAGAAAACACATGCTCGCATTTTAATTTAATTACTTACAGCATCCGAGCGGCGAAAGGAGCCAACGCGAAGACACATTTACTCCTACATCTGCTTAATTGATTAATAAAGATTGTCAACCGAAACAGTTTCGGTTTGGCGGGGAATAAATGGCGTTCGCACGTCAGTGCAGTGACAAGGGTTCCCTAACCCCCAGATGGGTGTCAGATGTAGGACTACGCAATTACGGGGATCTCTTCCTTTTTCCCCTCTTTTTTGGGGTTGATAATGAGCGGATCGGAGAGAAATAATTATGGTGCTCAAGGAGGTTCCAGACTTGGGGGATGTTCTTATTTTCGGTTCGGTCTTGGGAACAAAAAATAGGGGTTGTGAAAACTCAAATATGCATTGATGGCAGTAATTAAGAAAACATTTCGATTACAATAATAAAAAATAATGCTTGTCAAAATAAAGTGTAAAGTGTAAGTAAATATAATTTACCAAACTTTTTGACCAACTTTAGGTTTAATTCCATATCTAAATAAGTTGTAAAATTGTTTTTATATTTATTGAAAAACACAATGATTCGGAGCTATGTAAGATAAAGGGTCAACATATTTGGAATACTTTTAATCATAACGTCAAAGCAAGTATGCCTCAACAAATAAATTTACAACGATTTCAATAAATTATATAAAACAGAAATTCAAACAAAAATATAATAAAATTAAAAACAATTAGAAGAAAGTCCTTCTTTTCTTAAGTATTTTGATAAGTCTTAAGGTCCACCCAAAACAGTTAACCTAAAAACAAAGCTCCTATAGTTTTATCTAAATGTGCATTATAAAGACTCACAAGGAAAGCAGTTTTATTTATTTAAATATATACCAATTTTAAAAATTATACTATATTTTCTTTATAACCGAAATAAAGCAATATCGAAACAAGTGCAGCATACATACACCACATTTGTCACTCCTCACATATTTGGTCGTAAATTACGCTCAATAAATATAAATTTTGCCGCACTATCGCCGGGATAGAGCCATTACCCGAAGCACTCTCATTGCACATTTCACATCCCGAGTGGCCTTTGTCGTCATCGTAAATCTCAACCAACTGTCAACGCAGCGAGTTCTAGGGCACAATTCAATGAGTGCCTCTTCATAAATCTCGACCACCGATGTCACTCTTGCCCAATTCGTTTGTCGTATATGTTCTATATGTTGTTCTCCTTTTCCGAGTTATCAGAGCCACCGGCCAGGTGCAGTTGCGTCCCCCTCAAGTGTCTTTAATTTAGTGTACAACTAAAATTACAAAATCACCCGAAAACTAAATTTGAACTGCACACAACTCGAATCAGAATCAGATTACCTCAGACTCGGAATGGAAGCGAAAAGCTGAGGCTGAGGCCGAGCGAGGAGTCCCCCAAATTGAATCTAATCGTGCGACTATCTACGTGTAATTACAATTAACTTGGCTGGGGGAGAAAATCGAGGGAAAGCCAAAAGATAATGAAATAATTTTTTGTGCGTGGCAGGTTCACTGTGTGTATTTGTGGGGTGAGTGGGTGCTGTCGTGGAGGGGTTGGAGGCGATATTGTGTTTGTGTGATGGGTGGCAACGCTAAATGTTGGTTAGCCCTAAAAACAGTTTCCACTTTCGGGTAGGTAATCAATCATTGTCAATGCCCTGTCAATGCTGCGGTCTGCATGCCACAGGGGTTGGATAGGTGGATAGATGGATAGGTGGATGGATGGATAGGTGGGTAGGTGGATCGGTCGATGGTTGGATGGATGCCCAGGCCAAACCTAAATTACTTACATCTTGACTGAGCAAAATCAGGGCAGAAGAATTTTATTTTCTGAGAGCCATATCAATCGTAAAGGATTTAAAAGCATATTTTTTAGTAAAATACATTTAATATTTTTATACCCGGTACTCATAGGGTAGAGAGATGTTGCACAACATGTTCTTAGTTTTGTGTTGTGCAACATGCTCCTAGCAACATGTGCCTTAATTTGTCAACATTTTCCTCTGCCTTTCGTCCTGTTTGTTTAAAGTTTTTAATAATTTTGAGTATAATTACAAAACAAAGGAAATATCATTAAATGTCACCCACAATGCTTTATGTAATGGCTACCTCAGACTCGACTGTAGCTTTCGTACTGGTTTATTTTTTCTTTCAGTGTTTAGAACTACATTTTTGGTTTGATATCGGCAAACATTGACCCATTTTTTGTTACACAAAAGGAGGCTTACTTAAAAAAAATCCTTAACTAAAACTAGGCCAGCAACGCATGAAAACTAATAAAAATCAAAACGAAATCAAATTAAATAAACAGCCAAGCAACAAACAGAAAAGAAGGAAACAGGAAAATAGAATGCGAATGGCAACAATAAAGCTGGGCAATTACAACAACAACGAGCAGACGATAAAACCAGAGAAAGGACTTCGGAGATGAGGCGAAAATTTAAGGCAACCAGAAGGACTAAGATAAATTTTCTAAAGCAGCAGACACAATGAAAATTACGGCAACACGCCGAGGAAAGTCAAAGGCTCGGGCTGAAAAGGAAAGCCGAAGAAAAAGAAGCGGAAGGAAATGCCATTATGACGTAAATGTGCTAAAATAAAACAACATGGCGGACAACCCGAGCAACAACAACCAAGCGTGTCGAAAGCTATATGTGTGTGTGTGTATATATGTGTGTGCGTATTTTGTGAGGCTAATGTCAAAGTCAATCTTAGGAAAAACGCGTAGCGCATAAACATACAACAAAAGTAGAGAGTACAACGGCAAAAGGCAGTAGCAGTTAACCAAAAAACAGAAAGAAAGATAAGCTCGAGTGCCCCGACTATGAGATACCCGGTGTTGGTTGCTTTATAATCGAAATCTAATTAGAAACAAAGTCAGAAAAAAATAGTATCAGTATTTGTAATATTGTATAAAATTACCTAGAGTAGTCAATTACATTCAGATTTTAGCCTTGGCTAATTTTTTTATTCTGTTCTAACTGTGCGTGTGCCGGAAGTGGAAATATAGAAAAAGACTCATGAGTTAGGGCTTTGAGCATCGCTGATTTATAATCAAGTGGCATCCGATTCTTAACATTACCAATTATTTAAAATGTATATTTTAAGCACATTTAGATAAAAAATATCTTACGAAATTAAATCTTAATCTTCTCATCTGATAAAGTTTTTAACTTTAAATTTGTGTTAATTAGTGTTTCGGAATGGTATGCATTTTCATAAGCTTACATACCAAATAATATTTTTTATATCAAACCTAATGAACTATCATAATTGCTACACTTCCCCAAGTACTATATACCTCACTTAAAGTTAGAGTACCGGGTACAAAAAAAAAAAACAAGAAAAGGAAAACCCGAAAAGAAAGCAAGAAAAGCAACCCCCAATTTTCAACGCGGGGGGTTTTTGGCCGGAAAAAAACCCAACGCAAGCCGGAACCCCTCAAACGACAACTCGATTTTTCTTCTGGCACAAGAAAAATTGCCAAAATTAAAGCAAAAAAGAAAAACAATTTTCTCTTTTCCTCTCTTAGCCCCATTTTAAGGGTTAGAAAATCTTTGGAGACCAAAGTTACGCAAAAGAAAAATTGTTTAAAATGCGAAATGAAGATGAAAATGTTAAACACGTTTCGGAATTGTTTTCTTTTTTTTTTGTTCTTTATTTGGCTCGTGTCAGTTTGTGTGATTTGTCTAGGTGCAAGAGGTGAAAAGAATAGGAAATATGGCAACACCAGAAGGAAAAACTAACAAACAAAAGTTAAGGAAAAAGTTGGAATGTGTTTTTTTTTGAGGGAAAAGTTGAAAAGCTTCAGGTGAGGCTATGTGGAAATCTCCCGAGTGCATTTTAATCCGGGCGGTCTGGGATTCTTGGGATTAATATTTTTCTTTGAGAAATATAAAAATAAATAATGACGTTTCATTTAAATTAATATAAATAAACAGTATGAGCTTGAGCTTTTTGTTTAAACTTAACTTAATAACTTAACGTTATTACTAAATTTTTTTCATAACAAACCAGGACATCTTTATTACAAATTTTGTGTCTGATAAAAGATGTTAGTTTCATTTGGTACTTTTTATATTTTCTTTAATATTAATTATATTTTATTTTAATATTTACATTTTATTTAACTTCTTTCTATAGTAAACTCAAATAAATTTTTTACTTTACTGAAAGTTCCCCAGCTGTGACAATTTAAAATATATAATGAAAACTTGAGTATTTTTTACAGAAAACATAATTTTAAATGTTTTTAATAATTTTGCTAAAACGTAATTGAAGGTTTTAACACCCAACTATGCCCAACTATCCATCCCAATGAATATTCAAGGCTTCCGCATCTTAATTAAAACAACCGAGGTCTATTCGAAAATGATAGCAAAGTAGCTCTACCCCTTTTGCCAAGGTTATGGAAAATAACAACAACAGAGGACTAGAGCAAAATCTACAGCGTCTACGCTCTCTTTGTCTGCTTTCCCCCGCTTTTCCCGCTTTCCCCGTTCGCTTTCTCCTCTCTCGCTCTGGAGTCTCTCTCCGTTTTGGCTCTCCCCCGCAGGATTTTCCCTTTTTTATATATGTATATACGTATATTTTCTGCAGTCGACACTTTGGGGGTGGTTAGATAAAATGTGGAAATTGTTGAAAATGCCGCCTGCCTCTCAGGCAGCCGATGGTGCTGCATCGTTATGTGGGGAAAACCCGGGTCGACGGACTTGGATGGATGCCGCCTTTGCTGTTTTGGGGTGGTTGTTGGGCGTTGGGCGTTGGGCGTTGGGGAGTTGGGAGTACGCAGCTTGAAGCTCGCAGAAGTGGAAATGGAAGGTGCCACGGCGACAGAAGACAGACGATGGGCGAAGGACGAAGGACGACAAATGTCGGAGGACAGAATACGGCGGCAACTGTTTTCACTCCATGTCCTTGCCTCCGTCTTCCTGCTCCCGCTGCTTCTTCAGCTGGCAGGCATTTTCAAAAAATTTCCTTCTTTATTTTCCGCATGCACAGAGAAAAAGTATGCATTGACGAGCATTTGTGTGAGTTAATATATTAAAAATACCAGCAATGTTTATTTAATAAATAATTTACTCATTAAACTATTTTTAGAAATTGGGATTGGAGACCATTTAGATATGATGGGTAGTATAGTTTTATTTGGCTTAACCAGTTCTTCGAAAAGATTAAATTCAACGAACTCAAAGCTACAACAGCCTAGTCGATCTAGCCATGTCCGCCAGTCTGTCTGTACGCAATTAAGGGTTTCAGAATAAAATCATCAAATATGCTTATATCCATTGCTGTTAATAATATCTTTTATTAAAGCGATCAAAAAAATATTGTTATATTTTTCCATATACTTCGAGATATGAATATTTGATATGATTTCCTGAAATGGGTACTTATTTTATAAAAATCTGAGGTTGCTAATAAAAAATGATTAAAGTAATAGAAAAAATGGGAGGTGCTACACTAATCACGAGGGTTCTTAAAAACCCTACAAATCGAACAAAAACATTAAAATCGTAAAAGAAACCAAATTTTGCTGAATTCGATATCTCAATAACTATATTGCATACTTTTAGACGCCCTTTGAAAACTTTTAAAACCACTACAAACTTCTTTTAAATCGTAAAAGATAGCTATCTTTTTAAATTGTTTTTTTTTTTCTATGTATCAAATAAGATCGGTAATCTAATATAAATTTGCCAATTTTCTAATTTTCCGAAAACTAGAATTTGGAAATAAAAACTGAAGTGTTTCCGACCTGATATTAATAAACAGGGTGACGGTTAAAAGGAGTTTTAGCAATCCTTTCTTTTACAAATAATTAATTTTGATAAAATAACAAACAAAAGAGAAAGAAAAGACCAACAGTTATATGGTTATGAATATTTAAAAGAAAATAAATTACCTTACGGATATTCCCCTCACGCGTATGCCTATATCTTTATATGTTTTTAATTAGTTTAGTAAAATAGACCTAACTAATAATATTTATATTAATTCCAAATTAACCGATTAATGCAGACAATTTATATTTCTTCCTGTACATATAATTATACCTATGAATAAAATCGGCAATATGCCAATTTTTTCCACAGTACATTTACTGGGTCTTCTCTCCATTCGGTTCTTTTTTTTTTGGGGAAAACTCGGCAAAAATAACAACAATTTTGCCACTCATAAAAAAGGCAATAGACCAAGAAGAAGGGGAAGGGCAAGGGAAAGTGGAGGTGGAGGCGGGTGAGGTGGCCGAGAGGAAGTAGGAAATTTGAACTTGGGCTAGTGATGTATGTCCGATGTCTGTGGAGACCCAAAAACTGCCAATGCGGCCGACCACTGCGGCAGAGTTTTCCCTGGTCGAAATGAAAATGGCAGACGAAAATGTTAAGCGATGGATGGGCAGTTGCCACCGGGTGTTTCAGTCGGGTGGTTTGACCTCTCACCCCAGCCCCACGTCCCCCTCACAATCTCGCCAGTCACCCATCAAGCAAACTGGTGAAAGTTGCCCTTGAATGGTGTTTTCTGGATTATGCCCTGTTCCGCCTGCTCTCCCGATTTCCCTGCCCGCTTTCGTCTAGGCTTTTCCTCTCTTTCCTCCCTCTGGTTCTCCCTGTCCCTGCAGGTCCATTTTCCTGCTTTTCTCTGCAATTCCAATTGAGTTTTGGGTCCGGTGTTTGAGAGCAAATTGAAGTCGATAAACAGAAGTCCAGGAAAAGCTAAAGGCAATCAACATATGAAAATAATAACACGAAGCTGTGAAGCAAAGTTGGGCGAATGATATTTGCAGAGAAAGTCTAAAATTCGTTCTATATGTGTGTGGGGAAATATTATTGCTAAAAGGATTTGAAGATTTTATTGGATTTAAAAGAAAATCTATTCAAAAACAATAAAAAAAGATTTCTAGACTTTAGTTTGAAAACAAACATCCGTCAAACTTTTCCCATCTTTACCCAGTTTGTAGTTTTTTTTACAAATATTTTAATTCTATATCATATAGTTTTCAACTACACAATAAGAAAAATATTTTAAAATTTTATTGGTTGGCAGAACTTACCTTTCAAAAAAGATTCCTTTGGTATTATCTGCTGCAAGTTTTAATTACGGATTGCAAAATTGTTACTTCACTTCGGTTTAGTTATTTATATATTTATTTTGGATCGTATACGTTTTGCATTAGCACGGCACGGAACGGAATGGTTGCAATTTCGTATATTTATTTATTTATTGCTCTCGCAGCATCGTATTGCGGACTGTAAAGTGAGTTTCTGGCTGGGAATGCGTTCACATTTGATTTGAAGAACCTAAAGGAAGATATTTCAGATTAGTTATTGACGAACAAGTGGCGTGAAGAGCAATTAAATGGGAAACAAAGGCATGTTACATGGGCAATAAAAAAGCCAGACGATGCTCGCGGTATTTAAAAAAATTAGCAAACTAAGAACAACAAAATATACACGTTCGTATCCGTATATAGAAGAACAGTGCGGAAAGGTGTGAGGGTAAAGGTGTAACCCGGCCAACAACAACTAAATCAAATCGCAGGAAAATGCCTGGATTTTCCCAACACCCCCCACAGGCCCCCCTCGCTTGGCTGACTCTCAATGGGCTCTGGGGCAAATATTTTAAATGCGCAGATTTTTGGCATGTTTTAGTGGCAGTTCACGTTTTGAATTGTTGCCATGCCCCACGGAAACGGACCGACGCTCGTTTCACTGACAATTTAATACAAAAAATGCCAAACATTTTCACAAAATAAAAGGACCGGCACAAAAAGCTAACGTGGAAAAAGTTTGTCAGTCGTAAAGCGTGTGTTAACCCTTTAAAACAGCCGAAAAAACGTGTGTGTGTTGTGGTACGTGGGCAGAGGAAGGATAAAAAACTTGTTCGAAGCGCTATGGCTGGCTCCTTTTTTATGGACGTGCCTTGCAAAGATATGAATACGATACCAGTTGATATAGGGGATAGTTTAAAAATAATTTGCATTAATGCAAGCTGAATATTTTAGGGGCAAATATAAAACTGGCTTCGCTTAATATAACTTTTCTCTCATTTTTAAATCTGAATTTGTTTGTGGATTTGAAACTTTGTGGCTTCTAAATAATTATATCTAATAGAGCACATGATTTGCGTAGAAATTGTTTTAAAAGTGTAATGAAATTAATATGCTAATATGCATAAATTTTGAATATTCGTGGAAGAGCTGAGTTCAAGCAAATGAAAACATTCTAACCGTCTTTAATGTAGTCTGTATATTTCATTTAAATGTTTTAAGAATGTTGTACTATCTTTCTCTTGCTAAACTCGAGTACAAGTAATTGTATCGCTCTGTAAAAATTTCTGCACTTATTGCTCTGGCATTCCCTGAGCATTTTGCATAATTTAACACACGGGTTAAGCTCGCACCGCACCACCCACCCTGCCTTCGGGTTTCCCAGCACCCCTGCCGGTCTGGCCTGCCGGCCCGCCCCCTTTCCTGCTAATACAATTCCGCCGCCCCTTCGACCAGAAGTGATGCGTGTGCTGGCTGCTCCCATTCAAACGCCAGACTAACTCAATTAGAGAGCGCAGACAGAAGTTGCAGTCGAGTGTTACTTTGACTGCCGGCCAACATGCGAGTGCGAAGAAATAAATAAATGTATTCTGAAACAGCTGAAACTGTTTCGGTTGCAGCCAAGTTATGGAATTAAAGCGTTGAGAGTTTAAGAAACCCCCCTGGAGGAGGCGACTCAATGAACAGAGACAGCCGACCAGAGCTGAGAGTGCTTGCCAAATGTCTAGATACTTTTTGCTAGCCGAGAGATACTTCCAAAACAAAAACAAAAACACTAAAAGCAACAGAGATGTCTGGACTTGTAAACTCGACTTCTAAGAGTACAGAGAGAAAAATAGAGCGGAACTTTTGACAAGCTAACCGCCTAAAGAGAAATGCATTTCACTTGTGGTGTCTTGAACTCAAGTTTCTAGTTAAAGATTTACGTTACGGATTTAAATTAATTTGTTTATTTTTTTAGTGAGGTAAGTAGCTCAAATTAAATGGCAAGGAAATTAATAAGAATAATACAATTCAAAGAAATTATAGATAGGTTGCAAAGATTTAAAAAAATACCCTATTATTATTACAAAAATTGGGTATTTAATTTCTATTAAAAGATTAGAGTTGATGCTACTCTCAATTTATGCAGAGCTCTAATATAATAATATGACATAAAAAATAATCAACCAGTAACCAAATTAAATTTTATAAGGAATTTCGTATGGAAATCAGCGCTGTTCTAGGTTCCTCATCAGATTTCAAATATGTCAAACATATTTCAATATATTTTTAAGAAGTGAACGAAAATGTGATTTTTGAGATGAACATTTTCCTCTCTCATTTTCCCTCTCGCTGTGCGAAAAACAAAACAGACAAGAAAATAAAATGCAAACAACGGAAAAACGAAAAAAAAAAAACTGAAAAAAAAATTGGCGTCGTCTGAGTTTTTAGCTCTCTATGCTCTCTTTTGCAACTGTGTGAGTGCTCGAGTCTGTGTTGCTGTTGTTATTTTTCGCATTTTCCCGTAGAAAATGTGAATGATTTTCCTTCACTTTCATCAACAGCTGCGCTCACACAAATGCAAGTTTTATTCTTTTTTCCGCTATTATCTTTGTTGCCTTTCAGATATGTGCGCATACACACAAACATATTGTACGTATGTGGAAGCTTTTTGTATCTTTACCGTTTTGGCTGCTTCGTTGTTTTCTTGTTTTTATTAGTCGGTGTTTTGTTGTGTTTTTGTTGTAGTTTTTGTCTGTTGGCTTATTCGCTGTTTGTTTTACTTTTTTGCTTGTTATTTAGTATGTTTGTTTATCGATTTCTTGGTGTTGTGTGTTCTTCGCCGGCTTGCTGTTCCGCAAATGCCGCCGAAACTGCAATCAATTGCAGTTTTATATCAGACACACACAGATACTAATCGCACAACTACACTCTCACACGTACACGAGACGGCGACCGCGACGCCGACTGCGACTGCAGCGTCGACTGCGCTGTCAACGTCGTTGTCCGTTAATTAAACGCGCGATTTTTTCATTTGTTTCTGTTTTTATTTGTTTCCCTTTGGCTCTTTTTCGGGCAGTGCTTTTGTTATTGTTATTAACGCGCCGCACGCTTTGTTATCAGCATTCCGCGCTGCCGACGCCGACAGAGCTGCCTTCGGGACTATGTTTTTTTTTTCCACTTCCCGTTTTGCGGTATGTGTGAATTTTCACGATTTTCCTTCTGCCGCGTTCTGTAGTTTTTCCGGTGATTTCCACTTGCTAACTGGCGTTTCTTCCGACTTTTCCAAGCGGCAAGCTAAGTTTTGTTTTGCAAAATGCACAGAGAGCAACGGAGCAAGAGAGGGAAAGCCGGGGGTGGAGCGTCAAAGAGAAAGAGAGAAAGCTCGCGAAACGTTTTGGCAAATGGAACACACTTACGCCATGACGTGAAGCCAGGCAGCCATCACGTTACGTACTGTGAGCGGGAAACTTTAGATTTGAAAAGTCCGATTTACGAATAGAAAATATCTAAAAGATTCTCTCTAAAATATTTTGCATAAAATTGGGAAAAGTATATAAATACAAATAAAATGTATCCTGTTTTATCCGAACGTTAAAGGTTAACAGAATGCTGTTAACGCTTTCAACTTAAAATAGCAATAAAAACATATCTTATTATTCAGATGGTTATCTGAATTCTTTAGATAGCTATCTGAAACCAACTAATTTATGTATATAGCTAAAAAGGTTGACAGGTAGTTTGGGTCCTTTTCTATGTTAACCCTTTCCTCGACATGGTGGACAACAAATTAAGTTAACATGGACTTTATATGTTCGCGAAATTGTAACAGTTTGGGTAGTAATACGTCATTATTTATCTAAAAACTTTTCACTACACAAAAGTTGAATGCGTTTTAATTCATTTGAGCGTTTAAACTATCTAGTTTTTGATCAGAAATGATCACCACATAACTCACTTAAAACAAATCACTACTCCCAGAAATTTGATATATTTATTTGAAGTATTGGTTAAAATGATACGATTATTTAGCTTAATTAAGTCCCAAAATTGCTTTATTTCATAATTTCATAAATTCAGCTAAAATATTTTAACTGATTTCAAACTTTCGGAACTTGAGAACGGGCCAACAAAGATGGTTTTCACAAACATGAAAATGAAACACAAACTGCGCATGATCCTTTCTCAGCCGAATTCTCTCGCAAGTACACAAAAACAAAAGCCTGGCTAACAGCCCAAAAGGGGGTTAGTCTGCTGGGGGAGAGGGTTGCTACATCAGGGGGGGCTGTAGGGGGCACTGGGGGGTTCAAAGCACCCAGTGTGCGGGTGTATATGACTATATTGCTAATGGCAGAAGCAGAACCAAGAACTGCCGGCCGGCCTTCTCCACCACCTGAATGTGGTTAGCCCGAAAGACCAAGTGACCAAGAGGCAGGAACACCAGAAGGATCAAATTATTGTAGCTACAGTTGTTGTTTTCGCAATTATTGCTCTTGTTGCTGTTGCAGTTGTGATGACAAATGCTGAGCTGCATTTAGGTTTTTGGACCTAACTGGCAGCCACCAAAAGTTATTAAAAGGGGTTCGAAATTCTCAGTACTTGAGTTTTGGTTATAAAGAATAGATACAACTAAATACATTAAAACAAAATTAGCATAATTAATACCTGGACAACACGTACTTATAATCAATTTAATAAATATATAGAAATAATATTTGCTGCTTAAATTTAAAGTTGAAAGACTATTCTTTGTACATAATTTTCTATAGCTTGTTTCGTAATGTTAGCATTATTAATAATCCATAAAATCGTAAAATAATTTATGAAGTTATATAATAATCTATAAGGTAGATATAAATGGGGCAAAATATATTCCAGAACTATTTCTATGTGTATTTTGTATTTTTCATTAGAAAATCCTTCCTTTCAGTAACCTGACAAAACGTGTAAGAATTGACGAATATTTAGTATTGTGTAAACAACCCTATCTGATGGAAATAAATATTAAGATTCCATCAGTGGCACAAACTTCACTCGATTTAATAAAGGCTAATATTTTATTTTACTTCTAAACCGTAATTTTACTTATATAATAAATAAAAGTGTTACTGATTAAAATAGGTTCGATATAGTAATAAAAACATTAGCATATATAATATATTCCGATATCGAAAATCTATATGAACTCCCCTTAAATAAAAACTACTGAGAAGAGGCTCATAAAGGTTAATAAACAACAAAATGGACAGGAAAATTGAACTCATATAATAAACATTTACCTCAGAAATACAGTTTGTAAGTTATGTTTCCTTAAGGTCATTTTAGTTTCTTTCCAATGCTAGTCCCCCCAATCAATCAATGACTCATTCCTACTAATTAGTCATACTAAACAGACCTAGTCTCTCAATTTCCCCCTCCCACTCAGTCTATCCATCGGCACCGGCACAATATTTTCATAACAATTAGTTTCATTGATACACGTTCGGGGTTTGTTTTCGAATGGGCACACCTGCAGTGCATTGAAATTCAGAATTTGTTTTCGTTGCAATTAGAAATTTTATTATGGCTGGTGGGAGGTGAGTTTTTGGGGAAGAACTATGCTCAAGAGGTCCCCGGAGAGCCGGAGAGCTCCAAGAATGCTGTTTTTCTGAGCGATACTTTATGGCCAAAACAAAAGATGGTCGAGAGCCGTTGTTTACCTGCGAACCGAAAGAAAAAACAGCGCCCAGAAATTATGGCACGCGTGCTGGGGCAATTAGTTAAAAAGCAGTGGACCGGGGAGGGGCTTCCACTACTATATCTGTCAGATTCGCAACGGGGGCGGCACTCAATTTGCCATTTTTATGGGGCGCTTGGAAGCGAATTGAAAACAGCCCACAAGATATTTCGTCTGGATTCATCTCGGTGTGTCGGAGGGGTAAACAATCAACAGGGTGGCTGTGGAGTGAATCAGCGGGAATTGAGTTAACCATCACGCTGGCGGATCTTCCCTCTCCGTCAGGGAACTGTCCTCGTCTCCCTCTAGAGATTAATTTACTATGCGTTTGCTCGCAATTTTTGTGGAGCGCGCACTCATTTGTTAATCGTAATGATTTGTGCAAATGCCGTTAAATGCCATTTGACATTTGTCAAACTGAAGTGACCTTAATGCCAGAGTGGGCCTGGGCCTCATCTGCTCTCCATATTGTGCACTCAGAAGAAATACGAGTAGTAAATAGTCCAAAAGATTGAGGTTACGGTTTATTTCAAGAAGATTTAGTTACACATTTTTAATGAAAGTATATCCTGTTATAATTTATTAATGGATTTATAGCTTGACACGTTTAAAACCTTTTTACTAAAGTCTTTAGACTACTTCCTTATATTTTCAATTATTTTAAACCGATTTATAAATCATTTTCTTTAAACTAGCAACTTCAATATATTTATCATTATTTTCTACACGTTCTTAGATCTTTTTCATTTAATGAAAATGTATATCGATTAAATATATCGACAAATTGTTTCAAAATTCCTTTAACATCAGATAAATATTTTTTCTTGTGTGAAAAAGGAAATACTTACTTGTCCCGGGAAGCAAATTGAAACTGATGATCCAGTACTCACTCAGGCCGCGCCATTTCCTCATCCTCTCAATCGCACAGCTGCCAAGTGAGCCATCAGTCGGCCGTTCCATTCCCGCCTTTAATCAAAGTCTATGATGTGTTATTTAATAAAAATTATAAATATTATAAACAATACGTGCTTCATATGTGGGCGTGTGTTTGCCTGGCTATCTGTTAACTGACAGTTGAATAAAGTGTTTACTTTTGGGCTTTCAGTGTCGCTCTCTGCCACCGACTCTCACAAATGAATGCAATTTTTTCACATCAAGTTAAATTTAATTTTTAAATGGCATTATGTGAGTAACAATTGAATGGAATCATTGAATTCTTAAATAAGGATCTTATCCGCTGTGCATTTCATAGTATTTTACATTTCAAAAACAAATAATAAAAGATTAATACTTAATCAGGACTTTAAATGATTTACGTTATTACTCGACGCCAACTAATTCAATAATCTAGAATCCTCGTTAGTTTCACAAATGTTTGGTTCCCAGATAAAACAAAAACTAAATGCCAATTCAGCGTGGAAATTTGTCAACAATTTTCAAAGAGCAGAGATAAGAGGAGAGCTCCTGGATAACCCGTGATTTATGGCCAATCCTACAGTGCATACCAAAAGTCGTTGAACCGATTTCCGTGCAGCATTTGGCTTACCGAAAACCCTTTTTATTATTTTGTATTGTTATTTGCAGCAATTTTCACTGATTAATTAATAACAATAAAAACGGATTGGGGACTGGGGGAGGAGAAGGCAATGATTAAACACAGCGGCCATCCAACAAAAGCGTCACACACTGCAACAGAGGCAACAACGGCGTATTAATTTGTTTGTTGCTTTTGATTTATAGTGGGAAATGCAGAAAGGCGTAGCACACTTTCGGGGCGTTTTTCCGGGAACGCTGCTGCCGGAGTGAAAAGCTATAAATCAGTAAATGGCAAAAGTGGGCGACAACGCTATGCTGCAGTCGCCATGGATGCACTTTGTTGTTGCCGCCGCTCCGCTTGTTTTTTAACCATTTTATGGGATGTGCAAAAATTCAATGAAGCGACCAGCAGCGACAAAACGCCGGAGAGGATCTCCAGCGGCAGAAATCCGACAGCAGGCGCACGGAGAAATTTGCATCACACAAACAGCAAACACACAGACAGAGGCAGGAAACATAAGGCTCAAAAACACATACACTGAAAAAAAAGGAAAGAAATTAGTTAAAATTTACAGTAACTTAGGGTTATATAGTAGATATACTACAATTTGACTGAAGAAATTCATAAGGAATACAATAAATGCAGTCTTAGAGTTAAGTTTGTGCGAAAGGTGCTCTAAAAATTCCCAAGTCTGAAATCTGTGACATAGCAATGGAAATTAGACTTGGGATTTTCCAGGTCACCTTTAGGGTATTTCGGAGTTCGATTGATACTGAAGTTCACTGAAGAACTATCGAGATGGAAACGAAGGAGAATGTATAAGCTTACTTGGTACACTTGCCTTCTAACAAAAACGATCTTTATGTTTGGTCTGGCATATATGTATATAGTGCAGTCTCTATTAATGGTGATTAAATCAAGTCGAATAACCCTTAAGTCAACTAAACACTTGACTTAAAACAGAAACCTAAGGCGCGACTTTGGCCAAAAACAACAAGAAGATCTGGCAAAAGTAGCGTCTTTGGTATGTTAAATTTTCAATAAAGTCGACTGACCTCGAGTCTGAAAGAACTTTGCAAATTCTTATTATAATAGGACACTTCCAATTTTAAATTAATATTAATATATTTAGATTTTCTTTAATCTTATTTTCAAATGTTATTTTTACACCAATATATTTATATAATACAAGAAAGGAAAAGTTGCACCTATTTTTTAAACGCAATTAATTGCCATTAATATCAAGAGAAGCACATTTCAAACTATTTTAAGTTGCCAAGAATAATAGCAAATATGGTTTAAAACAATTTTGTTCCTAAATTCTTTCCAATGGTAGTTTAACCTATTCTTATTACCTTAAACTGTTTAACAATCTTGAGAATTTAAGACTTGCACTTTCACGAACCTCTGAGTTTAAACTTAATTGGAAAAATGTTTAAAATAAAGCTGTCTTAATTTAGATGGCACTCCAATTTAAAGACTCTAAAATATGTAGTTCAAGTTTACTTAAATCAATTATATTAATGAACATTATGAAATAAACTGTAATTAATTTATTCTCCGTGTACCCACGGGCACTGGGTGAGGAGACACACAAAATGTTAATGCAAATAAATTGCCTGCTGACTTTATTTAAATTTCCCATAAGACACACATGAAGGAAGACTAACGTTAGAGGGAGGCTGGGACGGTGGGTGTAGGTTTAGGTGTGGGCAGGCAGGGAGGGGGTTATGTTGAGGGGGGAAGGACACGGAAGCCACACGGACGGAGAGTGTTGAAGGAGCCTCCTAAGCAAAGTGTTAGGCCGGAGTTTGCAGCGCTCTTCCTAGCAGACATGTGTTGCCTGTGGCAGCTTTTTGTAATTTTAATTTTGATTTTAATTTGTGTTGAAATATTTACATAATCACTGACTGACAACACACTGCGAAAGATGGGACCGGGCCGCCTTAAAGGATGAGTTGGGGGTGTTGTGTTGCTCGGAACATCTGCTTGGGCGCAGCCAATTTTTGGTATCAAACTTTAATGAAAATTTATAGGGTCTGCATGAATGATTAAGTAACCATGTGGTGGCCCGAGAGTCTGTGAGTCTTGGGCCTTCGTCCTCCTCTAACATTAGCAAGTTTCTTCATAACTGGGATTTCTTGAGTTCTGAAAAAGCAATAAAGAATTTTATTGCCTAAACCGAAGGCAAAGATTTTACAATTCTGACACAAACTGTTGGCTTACCTGAAAACATGTTTGGGAAAATATGGAATCACCCAATGGGGGATTGTAAGCTGGAATTATATTGATATTTATCAAATGTAATTTAAACCTATTCAAGATTAACAGTGTAATAGTAACAAAATAATTGTAAAACATTTTTAAGCCTAAAAAGATTCATGGAACTTCACTGTAGCAACCTCAAAAACTGTGTGTTGACCTATGAAGTCTTTTTCGGGTTGCCCTTCAATTTGAGCTCTCGCTTGGTTGCCTGCAAATCCTAATTAGTCCTGAAAATACCAACGAATTTCCCTTGATGTCTGTTTTAATTGCACTTGCTAACCAAAAATATAAAAAAATATGCAGGAAGGCAGCATACGGCGCAACAAATATTTTTAATTAGAAGCGAAAACTGAGGCCTATGCCATCCTTAGCCCCTTTTTCGCAATTAACTTTGGCAGAGGCAGCTCCAAGTGGAAGCTCGACTATCCCCAAGATGCAATCGCTTTCACTTTGGCCAAAGATCAAAGGCGAGCGACAAACATATGCCCAACAATGGCTGCCTCATAGATATTTCCCGAGCTCAAACTCCACTCGAGAGCGGGCCACAGCCTCCCGCAAACACACGGAGTGCATATAGAACGCTTAAAACGAGTCGCGGCATCACAACAATAACAAATGCAGCTCCAGGTGAAAGCTAAATGCAGGAAAAAAAATGGCTTGTGGGAAAAGGGGCCGAGAGCGAATAAGTGAATGAAAAAATATTTATGAATGGAATGTAACTACCGCTGGCAGATAAAAGCCGTGGCCTAGGCAGTGATGGCAGGCCATAAACTTGTACCTGGCCCGACTAAAAAACACTTTTCAATATTAAATATAAATGTAATCAATATTTTTCGAGGTAAATTTTTAAATATTGATGGTGACTAACAAACTCAGAAGAAGCGCTTATTTATAGGCTATGCTTTGAGACAACTCTTTTTTGTGTGACTAAACTGAAGCAAATACAAATCTATTATAGTTTAGAGAAACTTTATCAAGTAAATATAATTATGGTTTACAAAAGCAAAAAGGTTTGAAATTACAAACCAATATTTTAGATGCTTTGTCATGTATTATGTGTTAGCGTTATTCCCAAAGGACCCATTTAATGCAAACGATTTATTATGGAATGATTTTTTTCAAGAAATTTCAACTTAGAGAAATGTATTTTTTGCTTTTAAAAATAAATATAAATTATTTTTATTATTTGATTTAGGAAATTTACAAGTCTGGAAATACCGGGACTAATACAGTAAAGCAGTTTAGATATATATTTATAAAATATAAACGATCAAATATTGAAGTCTGATCGTCGGTAAAAAGCGTACTAGTGAGAATTTTCGGATTGATTTGAAACAATTTAAAATATAACCTTTGTTGAACTTATCTAAATAAACGATCTGTTTGTGATCTAGAATATAGAATATAAATATAGAATAGAATATATAGACGAGTATCAAAGTAAGTTTATTAAATAAAGCCTATTTAATCTCTAGTTGATTAAAAGCTCGTATACATTTATGTAAATATATATATCTATTAATTTTCTTATAATTAAATAAATAAAACATAAGACTCATAATACTCCGCAGTTTAATTAATAAATATGTCCGTTTAAACGGGATCTCAGTACAGTAAGTAACATACCTGCGTACCTAGCTAAGTACCATAACTAACTGGAACTATCTAGCTCCCAACCAACACTGTGCCCAGAGACTTCAGGCCATAAATACAGGTAGTCGCATACTGAATGGCTTCGTAAACGATGCCAAGTGAGGGGATGGAACAGGAACTGGATCTGGAGTTGGAGCTGGAGGTGGAGCTGGAGCAGGATCCCAAAGTGAATTGCCGCACACCCTGCTCACTCACCCGACTGCGTGACAATGGGCCTCTCCGCATTGCAATTGCGTTGTGCATAGTTTGCGAAAGTCCTAGTCCCGGGTTTCCCCCCGTTGCAAAGACCTTTTGATTTATGACATGTGCGTTTTAAGTTTGATTATTTTTTTTAGCTCAAGTTTGCCCGATGCTGGTACAGTTGCCTCTTCTATTAATTGGCCATGGCAGGATTGTTGCACATACTGTGTGCGGTTTGCCAATGTGGTGAAAAGTTAAAGGTTTAAGGGAGAGTTAGAGGGACTTCTATTTTGTGGTTGGTGTGGTCTTGACAGAGCGAACTATAGTAAAATCTTCAAGGGCTTGTTGAAGATTTTATACTAAAAGGTCTCAAAACGGCTTTTTAATTGAGGCTCAACTCAAATGAAATGTTTTGTTTGGTGATGAAAATTCATACCTTAAAATCACTGTATTTGTAAAATTATTGTGAGTACATTATATTTTGTGTTTATGTATTATTTCAAAAATAAATAAAAATTCATAATTTGGCTTATTATCCTTCTTTAGCAATAAATTAAACAACCCACAAAATGGCATATACATTTCCGTGGAAACGCATGCAGCACAGAAGGATATCCAGAGCGAACACCAAGTGAAGATGCAAGTGCAAAAGAACCGAGGACTCGGCCGTGCTTAAAACAGGGAAAAACTGAGGGTTGAAGCCATGAGACTCAAATGTTGGTCCAAACGAGCGCCACAAATTGCGGCAGAATGCATTTTTCTAAAGACAAAACCAGCGAGAGAGAGATAGGGAGAGAGAGGAAAGGCGAGTGAGTTGGAGCTCCCTGCAGGAGCAGGAGGATGCGATGCAATCTCAAGTGGTTATCTGCGAGGCCCTCTGGACCTGTGGGACATGGGGACCAAAGTCAACATCAAAGTTCACGCCGACAAAGCGTCGAGAGTAAATGTTTAATGAGCGAGGCGAGCGGGGAATGTAGTTTGCTAAAAAGGAGTAGAGGATCACGACTCCTTCAAGCCCGGGCGCAAGCCAATTAAAACAAAAGCCAAAAAACAAATGCACTCCAAGCGGAGGGAGAGGGCTGGATGGAAAGCGCGTTTGACAGTGTCAAAGGACCAAGGCAGCGAGAGCCTACCACGTGAAGTGTTTGGCAACATTGTTGGACCTTCCAGGACTCTCTCCCCCAGCGCGCACTCCAAGCAACAGTTCTTCTTTGAAGTCAAAAGGACTTTTTCCAGGCTGCAGCGAAAATCGGAGGCACAGTAAATTAGCTACACTTCACTCGGCTGTGGAGCCCAGGGGAGAGGGGACAAAGGATTTCCAGAACGGGCGAGTTAAAATTCCCGTGACAGCTGCCGCAAGGCAGGTTAATCAAGGTGGAAAATTAATGGGGATGAGAGGTGCCATATTCCTAGGAGTTCTCAATAGATTTTGTAAATATAAATGACTAGTCTTATTATATTTAAGTACCTAACAGTTAGTTTAATTAATATAGAGTATAAATATAAAATTTGTTAGGCACGGTTTCTACTAGAACTCCATTTTTGACATCATTAATTTTTAAAAAAACTAAAATTGATCCCTTATTTGGGCGCTAAGACCTTATAATCAAAATATATACATATATTATATCTTTTTTCGTGCATTTTTTGAACTGGCTTCGGACACTCTCTTGAAAATTGGGTTAAAAGAAGAAATTGGAATGAATACACGTTATGCATCTTGTTATTAAAAGGTCGGTGATATTTGTGAAAAACCATTTTACTAAAATTAGATACCTGAGCCCTTGTCTATGAATATATCTTTGCACTACAAAGAAATACTTAGTTAATTTAAATACAACCTTATTCAAACCCGAATAAAGTCGCTTATTAAATCAAAAGCAAAGTCTTACGATTTCAATAAATCTTCTAAACAAAAAGTACATTAAATGTCAATCAATGAATAACGTTCTTTAGCGAAAGAAAAGCTTATCATGCCGTCTAATATCCCAAACCCAAGACCGATCCAAAGCCCTTATTTCCCTCACAATTTTCCCCGCTTTTAATTATGCTTAGCTGACAGCGCCAACTACAATAGCGACCCAGTGCCGGAAAGGGGAATAATACGGGGATAGGGATAGGGCCGGACGGGGACCAGGAGCAGGAGCACAGGACAATGGGGAGGATTAGGGTGAGGAGGGCCTTTAGGCCCACTGGCGCCCGGCGATATGTGACAGCCATTTAATTTGATTTATGGCAAGTGAATAGCCTTGATTAGGACGCGTTCGCTACAATGAGAACCGACAACCGACACAGAAGCCTGCGGGCCAGGATGTGAGTGGTGTACGGCGTATGGTGTATGGTCTCGCGTGTGTGTGTGCGGATGAATTTAACTCAATTTCACATAAATCAAAAATGTAGCCAACCCGAACCCGCTCTCGGAACCCCGTCCTCGTCTCTGCGATCATTTATTCGTTTCCCCGTGTGCACCTTGGCGCTAATCGCATTTCAATTGTTGAAACGAATTGCGAATTGAATGAAGTGTTGAAATTTCAGCAGCCATGCCAGAAGATACAGGGACACACACGAACCTACACTGGGAAAATATACTTTAAATTAAAAACAAATTAAAAAAATATCAATTCTTGAGGTTAAATTATTGAGTGTAGTCGCAGTAGGAACACTTTTGAAGCTCGAACAAACTGAAGAAGTTGTAAGAAACCGAATTACTTGCAAGTTTTGAGCTTTGTGAACTTAAACTAACCCAAGGCTTATTAAATATTTGTAAAACTTTAAAACTAAGTTTGATATAATTTTTTTAAGCCTGAGTTTTGTCAACATTTCGGGATCAGATAAAGACCCGGGTAGGTTGGTTTGGTTGTGTATGGTGTAAGTGTTAGAGCTTACATTGTCAGGCATATAGACCGGCTGTCAAATCTTTGCAACTGATTTTAGATAGATAAATATAAGTAAAAAAGAACAAGAGACATATAGTTGTTTTGAAAGGTTGCGCTAACCATAGCAACCAGGTGGTTGCGCAGTTATGAACTTTATAGCAGTAATTGGTTATTAACAGCACAGTTAACAGCACTATGTTATTCTGTGGATAAATCTTTAGGAAATTGTATTGCTTAACGATAACTTTGTCTGTTGAGAAACTTTCTCTGGCTCTTTCACAGGCAGGTTAAAAACCAACCCTCAAAATAGAGAAAGCGTTTAGATTTCAAGACTAAAGCCATAACTTAAAAAACGTGCAATTGAAACATTCTCTTTTAATACCAATAACCAACATAAATAAATATAAATTTAATACCAATAAACAACATAAATAGATATGCATTTTATTTAAAAAGAAAACATACAGTCGATGGAAAATTTGCAATCAAAATTAAACCATTTTCAATCTGTAATTAACCTTCCCACCGAAGACAGGCTTTAGATTTTTCTCGGAGTGCAACGTACATGTAGATATAGATTTCCCCTATGAGCGAACAAGTTCATAGGAGTAAATCCAAAGCAGGCAACAATAAGCGAATTTAGGTGTCAAACAGCAGGTGGCAGTGGCAGCCAACGGAAGTGCCTGGCGTCCTTCGATTGCGGACTGGGGGTCGGGTTTGGAATCGGATTTGGGCTTGGGGTTTGCATTCTGGGGTCCCGAGGGTCTGTGGGGACTGCTTGGGTATCGTCAGAGACAGATGATATCTTAAACACACACACACTCAGACAATCACACATGACTACCCGGCCAAATGTTATCAGAAAACCAGCAACACGCAAAAAAAAATACAAAACTGTTGTACAATTTTTGACATGGGTTGCTCCAAACAAAGGGCCACCAACCTGGGGAGGGGCGGCAGCTCGGATCCGGATACGGATCTTCTTTCGATATCAGTTGGACAGTGCCTGTGTGTTGGCTAACCGCAAGAACATCAACTGATGGCAGATAAATTAAATTTTGCGGTTCTAAATGGGCAATCAATGAGGCGTTCCACCGGAGGTTTCCCTGCAAAACTCCGCACGGAAAACGGAGTGGAAATAAAATTTAAAAATTGAACAAACACGAGCCAATAACTTGACCTCCGACAAAAGGAGGCAGACATGCCAAAATTAGGAAAAAAGAAAAGTTGTTAGTCAAACTTTCTGCTACGACATCAAATATTGACTCGTGTCGGGGAGTCCCCTTCTCCTGCATCCCGGCGACTCAAGTGGGTGTTGTTGTGTACAGTTGACACCTGGAATCCCCTTCTACGACTCTGTTTATTGGTATTTATTCGACAGCCGGAATGCCTAATCAAACAGTCGGCGGAGCAGGAGGGTACTTGAAGGGCTGCTTAAGCACACAACATACAACTAATGTTGTGCGCGGAGCTCGGTGCTTCCAAAGGGAAATCCTTAAAGCCAGAAGGTGTGTGTGAGTCTCTGAGTAAAGATGGCGACGAATAAAAAGGGGAAGATGCATCCCGATTTCCCGAATGGCAAGGATTGGTTTCGCGAAAAAAGAAGAAAGCTAAAGCCTCAAGGGTTGTATGTACATATAAATATTTATTTAAAGTGCTTTCACAATTGATGACAAAGGCTGTGAAAGAATGGGTTAAGTCTCGCTTACTAGCTATACTAAATGTGTATATACTAAATACAGGTCCAAGCCTATATAAAAAACAATTTAGGAGCATGAAATTCGTATGGCGTTACGCATCTTATGTATTACATTGTCTGTTAAACTGTCTTATATTTATATGAGCAGACCTAAATTATCTTTCTTGTAAAATACAGTTCCAAGTAATTTATATACTCTCGACATTTATCTGCTCTGGAAACACTGCCTGTTCCTGTAAGTTTTCATAGTATTCAAGCTTCTTAGGGCTCCAGCTTTAATATATTTAATAGAATATGACTCCTCCCTTAAATAAATAAATAATTGACAGTTGGCCAGTCAAGGCGAGTGGGTCAATGGCTTAACAGTTGAACACCAAATAACTCGGCGCTCCTGGCGGGTCCTGGACCAACTTCAACATGAGAGGCCATACAATTCCATACAATTTCTATATCAAAAGCAACCCTTTTTTATAGTTCAATGGGACCGCCCTGTAGGGAAATATTTATTAATTAACCATTATCGTTGACTGGGCCCTGGCTGACTGCTGATTCTGGCCTGGTCCTGATGCATCGATGATAAATGGATGTCTGAAGAGCAATTTGCATGCGAGCCGAACAAAAAAGGGTGGGACGGCGCAAAAAGGGGGGATTGGGGGGATCGGGCAGAGGAAATCAGCGGCGGCCATTGATGCCATTGAGATGTGGACACAAAACAGACGGACAGAGGGACTTCCGGACGTGATGGCAACCTGTCCGTTGATGAGCATCATTATCCCAAAGAACATGCTGCTTGTCCGGCAGAGATCGGGCTCCCAGGAGTTGACAATTATGACAGAGGCAGGCATTCGACATTCGCTCGCCGCTGCTCCTGATGCCCCTGCTGCTGATGCTACTGCTGGAATTAACGCCATTTTAATTGAATTTTAATATTTCACACACGACTCAACAGCCGGAAGTGGAAGTTGGCAGCAGGGCGGAGTAGGGCTTTGAATTCCGCCCGAAACCGCAAGTAAAATGCGAAGAGTAGGCGGAATGGTTTATGGCCAGTGGCCATAAAGGATGGGCTCTGTGTCTGGCGCTGACTGACCAATGAAATAGCCATTATGGAAATCTGTTGCCAAGTTTGGTCACATAATGGATAATAATGCATTAAATTCAGGACAACTTAAATCCTAGCAAGATGGTAACTAATTCAAGGCATGGGAATATAGGTTTGACATTTATTATGTATTTGGTTTTCAGAGTTAAGTAACTTATTATTATTAAGTATATAAATAATAATAAAATTTAATAATAGCAAACAAGTGTAGGCACTGGCATAAACATAATATAAAATGGTAATGACTCGACGAAGATGACAATATTTTGAAAAACATCGAAATTATCTTTTTTCTACTTCTTTCCAATTGTTAATATGGCACCTCTATATAATATGGTTATAAAATTAATATCAATATTTAAATATCATAAAAAAAAAACTTAAAAAACAATAAATATTACGCGTTTTCTATAGCACCCATATGAAATAGTGGTCTGATATGGCCCGTCCTACTTTTATGTTATGAGAATAAATAGAGATCTTATACGATATGTACCTCCAAAACTAAAAAACTAGTTGCGGAGAAAATGACAGACGGACGGATAGATGACTAGATGGAGTCTGCAATTGATCACTGTATTGCAAACATCTGGCTAAAATTGTAATACCCACAAGAGTATGAAAATAATGCAGACTAAAAAATGAGGACACAGTACAGATTTTAATGTACAAGATAAATTTTTGACAGGATTTTGACAGGTAATGGTAATCACCGATCAGTGATGGATCAGTAATCAAGTGTGTTATGCTGTACGCTACGAATCAAATAAACCAGGGTGTCCTAATCGACATTTTAAACGTTTATCTCTGTTTTTATGCAAAATTCACTACATTTATTTATGTTACTTCGGTCTTAATTGTTTTTCTGTTCTTTTTAAAACGCTTCTTTTTTTATTTATAATTCAATTGTAAAAGCAAAACAAGTATTTTGCTGAAATTTTGTTTCGCTAACTTTCCCGGTCCTATAAGATTCGATCTGTGCAAAAGTACAAATTTTCCCTGAGCAAAAGACATAAGGAACCCCAAGTAGAAAAAAAATTTCCACTTACTTTTGTCCTTAATCTGGACATCATCACGTAACAATAGGAGCAATAGGAATACATTGATTTCACGACCAATTAAAGTTAATTCAATTATGTATATATATTTGCCTAATTTGTTAATTTCGTCGTTTGGCGTTGCCACCATATTTAAACAAAGATCAGTTCGCACAAAAACAGATTTGACCAGTAGGTTCCTAATACAACAATTTTCTCAGAAAATACTTTATTTGTCAATGAATTTTTAACGAGCATTAATACTAGTACACAAAATAAATATTTATATAATTTTAATAACCGAGTGAATACCTTAAATATCAAAGCTTACGTAACAACTTCAGCAGAAGCACGCACTATCGTCAGAAAATGCAACTCTGATTTTAGTGTTGGGTAACATTTTCAAGAACTGTGCAGCAATTCCTCGTTTCTCTTTTTTCTGAACTTTTTCGTGGAATTCATTGTCGCCAAGTGTCTAATATAAGTCAAAGATGGTTCGTAAACTACAAATTAATATGAAACTTATAACTAACAACCCGCTTTTAGGTTGTAAACGATGGAAAACCAAAGGGTCAACGCGCACGGAGACCGAAGCAACCACCTTCGTTCGCTCAGCGTGTTCGCTTGGTGGAGCGAGAAATTAACAAGCTTGCCAAATTGGTTCGCGCCTTCAAAAAAGCATTCATTCCCCCGAAGCCAAAGAGATCCCAAAAAACCATAAGAAAGCCAACTAATCAAGGCGACAAGACATCTAAATCAACATAAATGGGAAATGCTACACTTGATTTAACATGACACAGTGGAGTTGCTAATGGAGTATAGCAGACAATAAACTAATTTAAAAGTGAAGTAAAATATGGAAATAAACCATCTTATGTGAAAAAGTAATGTCGGTATTTTGAGATACCTGTGGACACAATCTCATATTGACAACTTGACCCGTCCCATATGGGGATTTGTAACAATTCGATCAAAATAGAAAGCTAACACGAGGTTTAAGTACAGAACACACAGAAAATGTCTACCAAATAAATAATAGAAATACATAATACACTGCATTTAGAACTTATGTATGTAAGAAGGAAGTTAAAACTGTATTCACCACAACATGCACGAGAAGCTGATCAAATATTTAGCGTCGACCAACGATTTCCTGACGGCAGCATTGGGGTTTGCCAGTGTCCAAATATTAAATGCCATTGTGACAAACGCCGCCAACTGGCTATGAAACTGTCAACTATCGATGCCGTTGATGACGCGCTGCAGCAGGCCACCGGGGACCAAAGGACCTCAGCCATCCGAATCGAATAGACCCCGTTTGCAATCAGTGAGCGGCAATGGTGGCAGGAGGGCGTGACAAACGCAGTTGGCAATTTCTTCGTGTAACATGCAAATTTCAACGATTTTCAATCACAACTTCGCACTCACTACAGCCCTCTCAGTGACACATTGCCAGTGGTGAGCATCCTGGTATAGTTAAGTATCAAACAATGACTACTTTTATTTGTTAATTAAAAGACTCCTTACTAACGATCGAATAAATAAAATAGTTTAAGCGAAAGGTACGCAATTGTAACCTATTTTGTACTGGAATAAACATAAAATATATCGCTTACTCATAGAACTGAAGGGAAAAACTATTAAAGAATATTGTACTTGATTTTAGTGGTTTAGCTCTAGAGCTGACTTCAGGGGTGTCTTGAAATATTTGAATATTTTATCAAAATACAATAAGTTGGAAAACCGAACGTTACGTTAACCAAGGACCTTATAATTAAAAAAATTAATGTATAGCACTCATAGATTTGAATTTCCTTTATGTGCGCTGTTTGTTTTTTGAATTTAAATCAACATTTTACAGAGTTTAAAATTTGACTGTGTTGTTATTTACAAGACCTTGTTTTAGTTTATAAACATCTCCAATACAGCCCTAATAAGTTGCTTACTTAAAAAAAATGTATATAAAACTAACAAAGTGTTCCATTTAATATTTAAACCTTTAGGTCTCTTTCAGCTTTCTGCCTGCCTTTTGTCTGTCACCACTGTTTCCGCTTCGCATGGACTCACAGTGCGTATGAGCAATGGAAAAGTAATTAAATTTACCAGGCACTGCAACGGGAACTGTATGGAGTCCTGTGTCCGTTCTGTTCTGCACTCTCTGTCGATTTCCCGGCTAGTTAGACTAACAAAATAAAAAAATATTGGGGGAAAACTGTCATTATTAACGCATTGAACGCGGCGCTGACAGCTGTTGCACCCCCTCGAGAGCGAGGAAAAAGGGGCGGGTAGGTGCCATGTTGACACTTTGCCGAGTCCAAATGACATTTATTGAAATTTGATCATTAAGAGCCGAAAGGGGAAACGGGTAGGCGTCGGTCCCAAACTGCTGCCTGTCAACTTTCCTGCTCGTCGAACTTATTTAAATTCGAATTCTGACACGTGCGGGGAGGAGCCAGCAGATTGTCATATCACCATCAGGTTATCAAAAAGCCGCCCGGTCCAAAGAAAAAACAAGTCGACAACCCTTGCTGCTGGAAATCACTTTTTTGGCATCACAAACAACAATTCAGTGAACTGAAAAATATCCCCAAGGAGAGGAACCAACATTTTCCACATTTTTGCATAATTTTCAAGAAAAACTTTTCAAGATATGCGTAAGGTGACAGAAATCATCATCATCCCCTTATCGAGGAATGATGTGTGGTCTTATAATTCCTATGTAATATGCTTGAGGCAAGCGATGATGACGAGGGTTTCTGGCATGGAATCGATATAATGCGAGAACAATTTGTCGAAGCCAAAAGAAACGATGTTGATGGGCTGTAAAAAAGCAGAAAACTTATTTTAAGTTAATATTATAGTATAATTTAGTATACTGATTTGTATTCAAACTATTTATCTAATAAGAGGATACTCAGCTATATGTATAAGTTTCTATTTTATGTGATTCCTGCACTCTTAAGAGGAAAAAGGAAAAAGGAGACAGTGGTGCTGACACCCTACTCTTGCATAGAGCTTGACAATGCTAACAAAAGTTTAAGTCTTAAGGAAGCTTCTACTTAACTTATTTTTTACAAGGAATATAGGAATAATTATCTGATATATCAGTGATACACATGTTTAAAGATACACAAAAGAGAAAAGAACTCTGTTAAAAACTTCAATAAAAGTGGAATTACAATCAATTGCCCGCCAAGTCCTACCCCGCATTTTGACCGAAAGGGCCCAGAGTCACATCAAAAAGCCACCCCTGCGAGCATTCCCTTGGAAGGCCTGGCTATATCCTCGTTCTTGGCATTTGACCAGCCTGGGGGCTCGACGGACCCGGTGTCTAATCAAAAATGCAATGTTTGGCTTGGTTAAGCGGAAATCGGTAGATTGCGTTCGCACAGTTTTCGCCGCTTGTTGATATTAACACATTCCTCCCCCCATTTCCAAGCCCCCCATCAACACCCTCAGATTGATGGGCGTGGCAGAGGATGAGGGGGAGTTGGGTTAATGAAACGTCACAGATGATGACGACGTTGGCATAAGATTTCAATGATATGTCAAAACTGAGTGATGCTGATGATGGATGGCTGATCATAATACAGTAACCATCGTCCTTGCACGGGAAAAAATATAATTTGGTACTCTTTACAAAAAACTTCTTGTATTTTAAATTTCTCCTAAGAAATATCTTTAAATTGCAGGTTCTTGTATAGTTTACATTTTTGGAATTTTTCTTCATATATCTAATTGTTTTATAACAAGTTATGAATATGATTTTAGATTTAGAGAAATGTGGCTTGGACAAAGAATAACTAATACATTTTTTTTAATATCTATATTGATTGCAAAGTAGCTTTTTATTTATTTAAACAAGAAGAGGTACTTATACTTTGTAGATCCGTCAGAGGCCGGTTAGAGAAATAAAGTGATGCTCCAGTCCTGGCTGGGGAAAACACTATTTTATAATTAGATTTAAACTCAAAATGGTCCATAGAATACATTTTAATGGAAATTTTACAGGAAATTCACAAAAGCAGGCTTTATTGATTTTTTTCTCTCTCATTCATTTTCTGCACCTTGCAATATAGCTTTCTTGATTTATCGATGCTTCGATTAGGACCCATTTTTTTCAGTGCGTTTGTCCACATTTTCCCGTTTCCACAGCTTTCTCCCTTTTTCGCCTCATACATCACACGCCTCTACGCATAAATTTACGAAATTTGGCCCAACTTGAGCCGCATTTACATGGGATTTCCACGGCGAGAAGAAGACGGGGTGGGCGCCAGAAAGTGGTGGCTTAGATGGACGCTTGATGGTGGGTGGCTCTGCCTCAGAGGGCAGGAGGACGCCATAGGAAGACAAACAAACCCAGCATCCGCTTGGTGGCAATTTCCGTTTTGTCACTTAACGCACATCAAATGCAATTTTCCTGGGCAAATAACATAATCAACCGAAAGAGTAGTGAGGGAAATCTGACGAAAGTACACCCGCCAAGCAGTGCCTAGCTGTGCGCCAGGTAAAATTTTATCACACCAAAATGCTTTCAATTTGTGTTTCTATTTTCCGGTTACTCTTTTTATTTCTCATTTTGCGCTACCCATATTGAAATTTGATTTGGCGCTGGCAAAGTGCACCAGGAATATACATTTTGTGATGGATATTTGAGCAAAACTTGCCCGAAGTGTCGACAATTGAATTTGCTGCTTGTGCAATTTGCGAAATTTGATGTGGCACCATTAGACTCATCGCGTGTCGGCTCCTATTTGCCGGGGACGGGGGCAGCTGAGGTGAAACCATAATTTTTAATGACATTTTTATATGGAGCAAAAGTGATTTTATTTGGGCGATGCTGTCAGAAGCTGTGAGGCGAAGACATTGCTTTTCATTTATGAAATGAATTAAAAGCAAAGACCTTAAAATAAAAATATACAAACGTTATTTTAATTGTCCTCAGTAAGAAATTTCTCTATTAGCATCAAATTTGTGCTTCTCTCTAGCTTTCAATTTGGCTTTTGAGCAACTTTTCTAGGGAGCCTGGAGCCAACTCGAGAGCCTGCACGAATTTGAATTTTTATTATATTATTATATAATAATTTTATTAAAATATAAGCACTAATTAACTAAAGAAAAATATGACTTAAAAACCTTAGCTTAGTAAAAGGCCTTGGGGATTAGAAAGAATAGCTTTAAATAAAATTATATATGATAAAAATTTTTCAAAATTAATAATATGTTATTATAATTTTTATTTGTTAATGGGCTTTTGTCGTTCACATTCCACCCTATATAAGTCTAGTTTTACACATATCCTACGCTCGAGTTAGAAACTTATGATATAGGAAATATTAAAGAACAATGACAACCGTGGCAAGTTTTAATGAAATTCTTTGCTTATATGTACTTCTTATTTAAGGACATATCATTACTAGCTTTATATTCAACTAAAAGCTAGTTCTTCCTTTAACCTCAGATGGTGCTTTCAATTTGAGTTTGCCCCTAGAGCAAAGCTGAAACCGGAAAGGCCAAACTTGAAATTGGGCCAGGGAAAAGCAAAAGCTAAATCAAGGGACAAAGGATGAGCTCAAAGTAAACGCCTTTGGTTAGTGAAAAGTGAAAGAGCAGCGTAAACAAATACGACAGCCGCCGACTCGGGAGCACCTTACATCTGCAGATAAAGAAAGCGGCACGCATCCTTTACAGCCACGTGTACATATGTAGATATCGTGCAGTTTTGAACCCGCGGAGAGGTTGGTCAAAGGGCGGCGGTTTGGTGGAAGAGCCGAGTGGCAGCCGGGGGGCCGACGACGGCTTTTAATGAAAGATGGCAACAACAACTTAGGCGATAAAAGGCTGTCATTAATATTGCAGTGGCTGCCGCTGGTTGCTTCATTAGAGACGACGCCTCTTCTGTGCTGGGTTACCGGAGAGGGGCGCCAGGTAGTTCTTAGTCCAAACTAGGTTGGCGTTTTGAGTAAATACCATCATGCAGCGCGGTGTGCAGGCAAACGTCATTGAATCAAGATGAAAGTGGAATTTCCAATGAAAACAAAACGTCAGAAGGGCAATTCCCACAAAAAGAGACTTTGGTCAAAGGACTATCAAAAATATTTGCAGCTATTCATATTTTAAAAATAGGTTTTAAAAGGTTACCTATAAAGTTAGGTAGGAAGACACCTCTAAAACAAAAACATTAATATTGATGCTATATCTTCTTGAAACTTTAATAAATTAAAAAAAGTGGATTCAACAAATTCAAACAATTGTTTATTTTTAAAGAGACAAAATATAAAAAGAGAATTACACACAATAACTTTCTTCTATGTCAGACAAAGGCAAAGATAGTAAGTAGAGTTTTGTGCTACGGCTCTGAAATTGGGGAGATCGAAAATGAAATTTTCTTATGCTTTTATATCCTTGCCAAGCATTATTATTTTAGTTAGCATTAACGCAGCGAAATCGATCTAGCTAAATGAAACTGTCCTGATTATCTTTCTCTCTATTGGAGATAGTAGAAAAAGTAGAATATAAGTCAAAACAGTTCAAATCGGACGACATAAAGCATAGCTGCGAATGGGAAAATGTAAAAATGTAAATATAAAATAAAAATTGTTGGTATATATAATGAAAATTTTCATTTCTTCTTTGGTTTTCAACATATGTAAATGCATAGAGCATGCGTTATACAAAACTATTTTACACAATTTTAAAATATTGTTCTTAATTTGATTAACGACATATATTCTATAGCTGCTATATTAGCAATCGGTCCTTTTATTCGAGATCCTAGAAAAGTCTGCAGAAATTCGGTGTTTCTACTTACAAGAATGATTTTTATTTCTACTGTGAGATTTTTCCCATTTGACCGAAATTGGTCGATTTTCAATGATTTAACTGCAAACTGCAAACCTGAGCGTTCAGAAATTAGCTCTTTTCTTGTTAATTTCTACATTATTGGTAAGACTTTAATTTTTTATTCGATTGGGTTAATCCTAATAGAAAAACGCTTAAAATGGATTTATTTCAATGCTTAAAGGTTAAGATACCGGATACATACCTTCCAGTAGATTATATTAGACTGTAACAATCTCACTTCAAAAAAAAAAATGCAGAAATGAAACTTTTACTACAAAAAAGGCAACTTCGAAAAGCCGATGCTTATATGTATATCCAGTGGAAAGGATCCTTATCAATAAAACTAGCCCGATCCCTGATACAATTATACAATTATCATAATTGTACTATGGCTCGATCGTTCCCAGAGAGGAACGAACAGGGTCATTTGGCTGTGATTCTGACTGTTGCGTTTTAAATTTTGGAAAAGCAAATGGCTCTTAAAGAAGCCCATTAGATCGTATAGAGGCAGATGAAAAGATTGTTTCAATTATGCAGATATATTAATGCGTTGCAGAAAGTTGTGGACTTTAAATGTTTTTTCAATTGCAATCTTTGACAACTAGAACATTTCCAGAATAAAGGCCCAAAGAGTGAATTAAATTCAACATTCGTTGGTAGTTTCTACTGCTCATGGATCAATATCAATTCAATTTGTTTAGTTCTTAATTACCTTTTAACGATTTCATTTATTTTTCTTGATAAACATCTTTTTTTAACTAAAACAAACGCTTCGAAGGCTCCACCTCCGCCTCGCTATTCCCATCCACCGGGCGAGCTAACTCAATGGAATTAATCCTGATCATGGTGTTGGGAGATCGCTGGAAGTTGATCCGCATATACTGCTTTCTGCGCTTCTTCCGGAAGTGTGTCTTCGTGTGGGTCAGTGTCTTCTCCACCACGGTGGCCTTAACGGAAACGAGGCCTGGCTCCAAAATCGGGCGTCCTACGAGGGTGAAGTCTCTGGCCCCCGCCAGCAGAACCTTGTCCAGGCTAATTTCATCGCCTATCGTTGGTGGCCAATAGCCTTCTACTAATATGATGTCCCCGGGAGTAATTTTGAATTGTTTTCCGCACAGATGAACCACCGCAAAGAGACGTCCCTGCTCGGATTTGGCCACCTGCTGGTTGATTCGTTCACATATATTCGAGCACTCCTTCTGCTGATCCTTGCTTATAGCGGATATATCGACCGATTCGGCCGCCGGTTTGTTTTGTTGAAGAAAGGCCGGGGAAATGCTCAGCGCACGCATGCCACCTGAAAAGACCCAGTGTTATGTCACATTGTTTATGTGGCTTAAATTGATGTTTCACTAACCTGCGAGTGCAGAAGTGCGATTGGGCACATGGCGTAGCATCTGGCGCACAGTTTGCGCTAGAAACGACATTGTTTTAGGCGGTTTTTAACTCAAAAGAACATCAATAAATTGAACAAAATCCAAGAAATCCACGACAGTGTCTGCAAACGACGAAATACGAAACGCACTAACGCGTCAAACAGCTGTGCTTACATCTAGTGAGTTAAAATGGGTGGTCTTTATTGGCCTTCGTCTTGGCTATGTTAAAAATACTAATATGTTAGCTATGTTAGCTATGTGAATTAAATTTTTTTTTGTTATTTTACATACCACTATATAATTTAATTAATTAAACTGTCGAAATGCTTCAGGCGTACTTATGAACAAATATTTATTTTGACTACTATTGTACTCTGAGCCAAGCGGACAAATATAGTAGGTTAAAACATAAATATACAGTTCATGCTGCACTTAGGTATCAATATTATTACAAAACTCTATTTATTACAATTTTTAACTAAACCATACATTTTGCTTGATAAATAATTTTATAATATATTTTTCAGCTATTTTCTAGCATTTTTCATCCCATGGTCCATCCCTAACAGCATGCTGCTTTTCATTCGTTTTCCAACACCGATTAAAAAGCAGGCCCGGCGTTTTGCTTCCAATAATTTGCTTAGCAACTTATTTAAGCTTCATAAACAAGTAGTGACTAGTCAAAAACGTTGCAATCCAGATAAACGAATAATTTATAATATTTTTTAGAACCACAAAAATGACCGAAACCGAGAAAATCGAAGTTCGCGACATAACGCGCATCGAACGCATTGGCGCCCATTCGCACATTCGCGGTTTGGGTTTGGACGATGTTTTGGAGGCACGTTTGGTTTCCCAGGGCATGGTGGGCCAGAAAGATGCTCGCCGAGCTGCCGGAGTTGTGGTCCAAATGGTGCGCGAGGGTAAAATAGCCGGAAGATGCATCCTGTTGGCCGGAGAGCCCAGCACCGGCAAGACGGCTATCGCCGTGGGAATGGCTCAAGCCCTGGGCACTGAGACCCCATTTACCAGCATGTCGGGTTCCGAGATATATTCACTGGAGATGAGCAAAACTGAGGCCTTGTCACAGGCTCTGCGCAAGAGTATTGGCGTTCGCATCAAGGAGGAAACGGAGATTATCGAGGGAGAGGTGGTGGAAATACAAATCGAGCGTCCAGCCACTGGAACTGGGCAAAAAGTGGGCAAGGTTACCCTAAAGACCACGGAGATGGAGACCAACTACGATTTGGGCAACAAAATTATTGAGTGCTTCATGAAGGAAAAGATCCAGGCGGGCGATGTCATCACCATAGACAAGGCTTCCGGAAAAGTCAACAAGCTGGGCAGAAGCTTCACCCGAGCCAGGGACTACGATGCTACTGGAGCCCAAACTAGATTTGTTCAATGCCCGGAGGGCGAACTGCAGAAACGTAAGGAGGTGGTGCACACCGTCACCCTTCACGAGATCGATGTGATCAATAGTCGCACCCACGGATTCCTGGCTCTGTTCTCCGGCGACACTGGTGAAATCAAGCAGGAGGTACGCGACCAAATCAACAACAAAGTCCTCGAGTGGCGCGAGGAGGGAAAAGCTGAAATAAACCCCGGAGTTCTCTTTATTGATGAAGTTCATATGCTGGATATCGAGTGCTTCTCCTTCCTGAATCGAGCTCTGGAGTCGGACATGGCTCCCGTGGTTGTGATGGCCACCAACAGAGGAATCACCCGCATCAGGGGCACAAACTACCGCAGTCCCCACGGTATTCCGATCGATCTGCTCGATCGCATGATCATCATTCGCACGGTTCCCTATTCGGAAAAGGAAGTCAAGGAGATCCTAAAGATTCGCTGCGAGGAAGAGGACTGCATCATGCATCCAGATGCTCTGACCATTCTCACTCGAATTGCCACCGATACGAGTCTGCGCTATGCCATCCAACTCATCACCACCGCCAACTTGGTGTGTCGTCGTCGCAAGGCCACGGAAGTGAACACGGAGGATGTTAAGAAGGTGTACTCGCTGTTCCTAGACGAGAATCGCTCGAGCAAGATCCTGAAGGAGTACCAAGACGACTACATGTTTAGCGAGATCAACGAGCAGGAGGAGCAGGATCCAGCTTCTGGCGGAGGAGCCAAGCGACGTGTAGACGTCGGCAGTGGCGATGCCCAGCCCATGGAGCACTAAAGAGTACATTGTAGCATCTCCGAATACATTCTCATGACCATTTTTATTGATCATAAAAATAAATAAGTTTGCTTATAACTTACAAAATGTGTGTTCGTTTAAATGAGCTGATAGTGGGAAGGCAGAAAAGATCAATACATTGGCATTTTGGTGATTTTTGAGTTGATACAAATCCATATCTTATCGTTTTAATATATGCGCTAAGAATCTGTATTTTGTGTTATTTATCGGACTATTGGAACGGATCCTAAAATTAGTTTTAGCTATCACTGTACGAAACATTTATAAAGAGATTATCAATATAAACTTTTAAATACAAATTTAATTGTAAATAAAGAATCCAATCATTGGTTCGATAATAGCGATATTTTAAACTAAAATACGATATGTTTTTATATTTTCGATACTTGAGTCCAATATTTCATTTAATATATCAAATCCCACTTTTTCTCTAGGATCTCAAAACTAGACCTCGGAATTTGTGTATTTGCATAACACTGATAACACCAAATTTCATTTCGATGAATAGACTTAAAAATGTTATGCATATTTAAATTTTTTATGCGTATTTGCATAAAATGCATATGCAGGAGATATGCAATATAATTGTAAAATATGCAAAATATATGAAACATGCAAAATATATGAAAAATTTGCCCATTATATACTCTTCTCAAATTATATATTAAAAGCGAATCTGGTGGTGTTAAACAAATTCAAATTTAATAAAAAAATTTTTAATGAGGTGTATATTTATATTTTACATATATTTACAAATATTTTAAAATAATTTTAAATAATTACAATAAATAATCATTGGTTTTTCTAAGTTGCAGCTTTTGAGGCATTGCCTTTTATATCCAAAAATCATTTTGTTCAATGAAATTTGATTGCATATATTTTGCATATTTTTTTGTATATATTTATTTTATTTTATATATGCCTATATATTTAGCATATTTTCAATATGCATTAAAATTTAGAATAATTGAATAATAGAATATATTATATATAATAAGATATTGTCTAAATAGAAAATTTTACATCAATCGGGTATAAAACTAGGAAAATATGCCAAATCCTACTCATAACCCTTCTCACGATATACATACGTTTGAATAATAAAAGACTTTCATTTATTAGTTTATTTATCCAACGATCAAGGATATTTTATAGCTCACCACGATTCCCAACATAATTTTCATACCCAAATAATAAAGCAATAATAACGATTACCTAAAAATAACTTCATTGCATTTATTTCGCGTTTTCATTAATGAAATTTGCACATAATGTGAGCATATCAAAATATATCTTTCCATCCGTTCATCTTTGCATTGGTATAAAATTGATTTTATGGCTTAGAAACGTCTCAGTGAATGATGGTCTTTAAATACAAGAAATCTGTTACAGAAAATATTTGATTTTTATAGACCCGTGCCTCTTAAAAGTCTTGTATGTGATCTGTCGTAGTTCCTAGTTGATCTAACATGATTTTAACACTTATACAATTTACAATTCCTTAACGTACATATATTCGACTGACAATGTGTCGTTTTGGGGCCAGATAAGCCAGTATCTTATCACCATAAGACACACTGCATACTTGGGGGTGACTCCTCCTTGACTAGGCAGCCGAAATATATGTATAAAATTTTTTACTCCACAGCTAGTTAACAAATCTCTAGTTACAGTGGCATATTATTTGGTAAAACTTATTATTTGGTTAGTACGATTATAATAAAATACCAATTTCAAAAAATAGTCAAAAAGTAACTAAAATTTTGAGAACCTTCAATCTACAATCTTCCCCTACATTCTCCTTGCTACTCAGACTTCTTGTCCTCTGCGTTCTTTTCTCCATTGATTTGCTCCTGTGATTTTGTTTGTTCTGTCGTATTTTCCACTGGCTTTTCATCCTCGCCACCTGACCTTCGCGAACCAACCCCGAAAAGGTTTCGGTAGGTGTGATAGAAAGCAGCCCAGAGGATAAGAAAAATGAATCCATAATAATTCACCGCGCCATAAACCACGATCCATCGCTCGTATTTAAGGTAAACGAATGCCGTGAGACACCAGCCCATGAAGCAAATGTTATAAGATTTCAGAGCGAAGAAATACAGCAGCCTGTAGATGTCAGAGTTGTTGAGAACAGCACCCCAGTTGGGCAGAACTACGTTGGTGTAGAAGCGGGTAATCTATAAAAGGGGAAAAATGGCGCATTATTCTTTATTACGTAGTTATACAACTTTAACTTTGATCTACTTGAGTTCGATGCATTTATATGAATTCCGTCATGAATACTCACTTGCTTTTCTGTACTAACGACCATGTACTCCATGAGGAAGGTCATGTAGTATCCGCTGTGGTAACCATGCCATATAGCTAGGAAACCCAGAGCCGCGCCATAGCTGATCGTGCGATTGTTCAGGAACTTGAGTCGCTTGTAGATGTACTGTCCCACCCACTGATTCGTATTCACATTGAAGCTCTGTACGTAGTGTTCCATCGTGTTGCCAGTTTCCAAGAGCATCAACTTGACATTACTGCAGCCAGACCAGTCTGGTTCTCCATCCTTATTTTCTCCCTTATAGGTCAGCCCTATACCTATGAGGGCTCCCTCGGTGAGCAGCCAGCAAGAGATATACTTGTACAGACTGAACTTTGCCCAGAAGCCCAAATAGTAAATTCTCTTGAGGAACGAAAGCCTCGCAAATTCGGGGGTGAGGAAGTAAGAGTCGGGTAAATAACTCAGTCCCACTTGACACACGACAAGGTAGAAAGCTCCAGCTCCGAAGCGACGAAGGCTGGCCTCAAAGCTTCCCTCGTGGCCACGGTATTCCCCGTTGATGAAAGCCTGGTAACGGCGATATGGAAACTGTGGCCCCACCAAAAATCCACTTGGGAAATAGGCAAAGGCCAATAGCTCTAGCAGAGATGGTGGCTTCTTTAAAGCCGTGTTCTTCTGGTCCTTGGACAGCTCAGACTCTGCCTTTAGCCCATCGGTGATATCAAAGCCAAATCCAATCATTCGGAGTACCAAAATACACTGGGGCATCGTCCACAGGATATCATAATCGTTGCTGGAGGTAAAGAAGTAACCCATCAGCAGATACGACATATGGAACATGAAGTTTATGGCCAGAAAGATCTGTGTCTTTTTCCGCAGGATGAGTACCAGGAAATATGTGGTCAGGATGCCAATCAGGGAGTGATATGTATCGGAGCCATAGTTGAAGTAGCACAATCCGGCGCCACTGGCGGCAAAGAACAAGTGGTGCACTTTTTTATCGTTTATGCCGGCAATGAATTTCAGATAAAATATAGCCACGGGATACCCTGAAAGGTGGGATATATATATATATACATATATGTAGATATAAGGCAAACTTAAATTAGCAGATGGAATATAATGTTTGTCCGGAACAGCTGTACATATAACCGATATGCACTGTATATATACACACACATATATATAGTAGAAGTTGGAGTAAATATATGCAGGCCTTACCTGCCAAAATGGTGAGCAGCAATCGCAGGGCCTCCACGGGAACGCCCACTACCGAGGCGATTCCATCCATTAGACCCCTGTGGGGCAAGACTGCAGTGTATTCCGTCATGCTAAATCTGGAAATGGAAGAGTTACAGTGCTTATCAGTCACTTGGCTCGCGTGTTTGGATGGTTCAACGTTCTGCAGGGCTTATCACTTAGTAATTGTTGTTAGTGTTATTGGCGCATTATTACGCAAACTGATTGTTTTTTGATCAACACACACCGAAAGGAAGGGAAGGGGATTAATAAAAGAAGAAGAGCTCACACACAACAACAACAAACGAGTGCACTTGGTCAGGGTCAATGAGAATGCAAATGTCGAATGAACTCCACCGAACCACTGAATTCAATGACGCACTTGTGGCCGACACAGCTTTAAATATTTGATGCTTATTGATTTCAGGGTCAGCTATGAAAATTAATAGGAAAAACAAACGCCAGCGCCAAGCAAAATTTTGGCCGACTACCTAAAGTTATTGAACACTAGACGCGACTGGAGCAGTGTGACTGTTGGCGGAAGTAAGGAAATTACCAAGGTACACAAGTAATGAAGCGCAAGATTAACCCTTCAGTGGTCAGGGTGAGTAAAGCTCACATTCAACTCTATACTTAACTCAACTCTAAACTTAAAGATTACATAAAAATAAAGTTTTAAATCTAAAATTTTATTATTAATTTGAAATACGAAACAATATTTTTATGCAAACTTTATTATAAGATTAAAATAAAATAACTCGAATTCTAATACAAAGGAATAAATCTATTATTTGACAATTTAGTTGAACTTGAATGGAAAATATTCATAAAATTGGTGATTATACATGATTACTTAATACAAAATAAACTAAACTTAATTTACCTATAAACAACGTAATTGTTGAAGAACTTAAAAGAATATATTTGTTTGTTTTTTTTTTATAGAACGCAATGCAAGATTTAAAAAATAAAATTTTAAATAAACTAAACCAAAAATAAATGACTGTGCAATCATAGAAAGGATACGCAGGCATTAAACTTAAAGATAAATAATGATATCGTAGCGATTACATATTAAATTTTATATTTTTATAAAACTTTTTTCAAAATAATAAAGATTTTATAGATCAAAATAATAAAGATTTATAGTCCACAAAATTAGAAACTTTCGACAAAAGTTGTGTAAAATATAAAACAATTTATAGGGTTAATCAAGCTTATTTTCGCAAATTTTTGTTGCTTTCCTCTGGTCACACAGCAGGAGACTAACAATTGCATATGTTTTAAAAAAGTTACATTAATTTAATTGTATTACTCAGCCAATTTTAAAGTGCCAAGGTAGGGTCAAGGCTCAACGCTAAGTCAGCCACAGAGGTTGAGCTCTAAAACAATCATCACAACAGCTGTTCTGCCGCTGGGTGAGATTCAAAGTTTACGTTTACGTGTCACTGGAATGCTTTTCTGTGATTTTGTTGATTTACATTAACTTCAAATATATATCTATCTATATCTATCTAAAGCAATCCGAATGCAAAACTGGCACACACTGGAAGCAGCATGCGCCGCAATAACTATCCCTATCAGCCCCTGAACCAGCAACCATCGGGATCGGGAGCTGCTCCGGCGAGTCATGATTCCTTGGAGGCGGAAAATGAGCTGGCCGCCGAAGAGCTGAAACAGAAAATTGGAGCGCTAAAATCGCTTACCATCGATATAGGCAATGAGGTGCGCTACCAGGATAAATTACTGCGCGGAATCGACGATGATATGGATCGGACGAGTGGTTTCCTGGGCAACACGATGACCCGAGTGTTGCGCTTGGCCAAACAAGGCGGTGGTGCTCGCCAGATGTGCTACATGTTCCTATTCGTCCTCGTCGTGTTCTTGATCCTCTGGCTGACCCTTAAGTTTAAGTAGTGGTATCTAATTTGTGTAAAATATATTTGTACTAACAAACCTCTCGTTGTTTAGTGACGAGAGTTGTAAGAGGTGCTTAATATTGGGTTTGGGAATAACTCTTCTTTAACAACTGATATTGATCTCAAAATATTTGCAGTCTGCAAATAAATACGAGACCAAATTTACCACTATGTCGCCTCTGAATGAAATGCCTTAGTGTATTCTGTTTCTAATATTATAAACTTACAAACTTTTATTAGTTAGCGTAGAAAGCGGTGATTTGCTCTAAGTACAAAAGACACACGCATACGAATTAAGGTATAGAGGGTGGGCTACACTTTGGTCTTACAACTAGTGATGATTATGATTAACGGACATGTTGCAGCTTTCATTTCCACAGAGTTCTTTCTACGTTAATTGAATTTGGAACTTATTTTTTCACAACATTAAAGACTATTGCTTTCGATTAACACAACCCTAGAATGAAACATAAATGGAATTGACAAAATATCCACAGAATCGGTGAAAATGAAAACCGAAACATTCCTGTGCGTGTTTTGAAAGGGCAAACCAGCTAGGCATGGAAGGTCTTCATTTTCTTGTTCCGTCTGCTAAAGTCGGGCTGGTCAAGATCATCTTCCTCAATATCTTCGCTGCCCACTTCGTCCTCACTGAGGAATTCAGAGTAGTGATCGCCGGCATTGGGACTCTCCAGGGCTCGAACTGGAGTTGGGAAAGCAATCGTATGAGGAAAATTTGGTTCAAATGTGAATATTTTAGACTTTACTTTGTTGATCGAGTATGCTGTTTTGTTTCTTGATCTCATCGATGTCCTTTTGGTTTTCACTGATCTTTCGGCGCATCGTCTGTATGCATTCGGTGGTTTTCTTTAATATCTGAGCTCGGCTTGCCTATAAGTTTCAAAACATTAGGATTACGTACATTTTTTATATGTTAAATTGGCGTTAAAATTGTTGGTTAATCATTGTCTTGCTTTAAATAATCAATAATACAATTACTTTGAAATAGTCTTCATAATTGTTAGTTTTTTAAGCAACAATGTCCTAAGGTAATACGTAAAGTCTTTTGTCTTTTTTGTCTTGTCCGCCACTGTATCTCTTCAAGATCAGCTGTTGACCTTCGTTACCTTCTCGCCCTTGAGCGTGGGCACCGCCTCTCTGAGATTCGTAAAGCTCTCCTTGATGTGATCCCTCCGGCGCCGCTCCAAGGCATTGTGATGCGCGCGCTTCTCGGCCTTCAAGTATACACAAATACAGAATATATGTAAACACAACTCGCTCAATACGTAAATAAGATTTCGTAACAACAACAACACGTGCGTTCTGTGTTTATCAACAACAGGCAACGTGTGCAGCTTTTTCTTGGCATTCCATTCCATTCCATACACTCACCTGGGTGTAGTTTGCAGTGCTCGCGTGTCGCGAGGAGCCCAAACCATTATCCGATTCCCCATCGTCCTTTAAAAATTATTAAATTCGTAATCAGTCCGTAGTATAAACACACATATATGTAGTGATTATTTGCTTACGTCACTCTCGATATCAATGTCTCTGTCGTCGTCGCTCATACTCATGGTTCCGCAAAGTAATTAGATAGTGTTATTGGGTCGCAGAAGAATACAAAGTTGTTGTATTAAGTTGTTGTTTGTTTACAATTATTGTTTTATTTATATGTGCCAGCACGTTCTAGAGTAGTGAAAACATAGAAAACTATCGATACTATCGAGAGGGTTTTCAGGTTTTGGTGTGCCCAGATGCCGCAAAAGCGAAAATTTTCAAATAATTTCGATATTTGGGCAAACCAAAAACAAAAACAAAATATTATCGATATATTGATATATTTATATTTTTCACATCCCTAATTATAATCTTCATTTTCTGCCACAAACATTGCTTGTTTTCATATTCTTTCCAAAGTATACGGGATGTCTTTTCCCACCACAAGTTCCCAGCAAGCCGAGACGAACCGCAAAATACTAGAGGAGATCCAGACGAAGAAGCAGTTGCTGGCCGGCGGCATCATTAATCTCGGATTGAGCACCACAAGTCAGGTGAGCATGTGGACAGACGGGATTTCTACGGGACTTAAGGTGAAATTTCTTGCAGATGCCCGTTCCTCAGTTACTGGGACAGCCGACGACCGTTAATCCAGATTTCCAGCTGGGCGTGGGTATTGCCACTAATGCCACGCCTACCGCCCGCTCTGCATTTAATCCAACGAGCTCTACAACTCTGGGTTTCTTTATACCTCAGGATTCGTATTTTGGAAACAGTTTTATACCCGTGCTGCCACGTCTGGAGCCGCTGCCGTCGCCCGCGACTACCCCCACCACTCCCAACGCCCCCGCCACCCACATCAGCAAATAGACGGCCCGCAAATGGCACGTCTTAAGCTAAAGAAGCTGGAGGAGTATCTGCAGAGTGTTGATGGCTTTGAGCAGCCCAAGATCCTCCTTGAGCAATATCCAACCCCACCCCACATAGCTGCCTGCATGGTGCACCACATGCAGGCCCAGCACGAAGATATCGAAGGAAAACTGGTAGGTGACTTGGGCTGTGGATGTGGAATGCTCAGCATTGCTTCCACTCTCCTGGGCGCCCAGCTCACAGTGGGCTTCGAACTGGATGGCGATGCGGTAGACACCTTTAGAAGCAATGTGGTGGAGATGGAGCTGCCCAATGTGGACTGTGTCAGAGCGGACGTGCTGCAGCTGACGGGGAGCAAGTGGGAGAAGACATTCGACACAGTGGTAATGAATCCTCCCTTTGGCACAAAGCACAATGCTGGGATGGACATGCGGTTCCTGGAAGTGGCTTTGCGATTGGCGAACCGAGCGGTGTACTCACTCCACAAAACATCAACACGGTATGTCACAAAGCATTCGAAGTAGGGTTGTTGGGACTCCTTTTAAAACTATATATTAATATGTTATGTTTTTCGTTCCACTCCGCAGTGCCTACATTCAGAAGAAGGCCCAGGAGTGGGGTGCTCGGGGCTCTGTGGTCGCCGAACTTCGCTACAATATCGAGGCCAGCTACAAGTTCCACAAGCAGAAGTCCAAGGACATTGAGGTGGACTTCTGGCGCTTCGATATCAGTAAGGATAAGTAATAAAATCGGTTGCATTTCGTTTATGGACATTATTTTTGTAAATTTAAAATTAAAGATAATAGGAATTTTTAAAATGTATAATGTCTTTTCTTTATTCCACATTAAAGACGACTCCCTGGGCGCAGGCCAGTTCGCCGGAATGATTGACGGTGATGGTGGCCCGCTTGCAGTACTGTTTCCAGGCATCTGAACCGGACTCGCGACCTCCTCCAGTGGCCTTTTCTCCGCCAAAGGCTCCGCCAATTTCAGCTCCGTTGGTGGTGGTGTTGATGTTGACAATCCCGCAATCGGAACCGCTGGATCCGATCCACTTAAAAGCCTGTCCAATGTTTTCAGTGAAGATAGCGGAAGAGAGACCCTGCTCCACCTCGTTGTTCCATTCGATTGCTTGGTCCACGTTCTTGGCTTTGAGAACGTACACGATGGGCGCAAAGGTTTCACGATGAACAACGCTGGCATCGTGACTCAGTCCTGTGATGACAGTGGGTTCCACATAGTAGCCGGCCCTCTGGATAACGTTGCCGCCAAAGGCTACAGTTCCACCCAAGGACTTGGCTTCATCGATAGCCTTCGTGTAATTCTCCACATTTTGTTGGGTGTGCACGGGACCCACAAGCGTTTGTGCTTCCAGCTGATGTCCAATTTTGGGTATTAACTGCTTATATTTTTCAACCAAGGCTTTCACAAACTGATCGTGCAGCTTCTCGTGAACAATGATTCTTCTGGTGGTGGTGCATCTCTGACCACTGGTGCCAATGCAACCGAAGAGAGCAGCATCCAGGGCCATCTTCACGTTGGCCGACTCGTCAATGATCAAGGCGTTATTACCGCCCAACTCAAGAATCACTTTACCAAACCGCTTTTGTACTTCCACGCCCACATCACGACCAGTTTGGCAGCTGCCCGTAAAGGAGACCAGGCTTACTCGTTTGTCGGCCACCAAAGTCTTGCCGACATCGGTACCTCCTTGGCAGAGGGTGACCACCGGCGGTAGGTTATTTCTGCGGAGCACATCAGCCACAATTTTGGTGGTTGCCACCGAAACTAAGGGAGTGCTGGGAGCTCCCTTCCACAAGACACTGTTGCCAGTGGTGAGGGCTATCGCAGCATTCCAGCCGAAGACAGCATTCGGGAAGTTGTAGGCCGAAATAACGCCCACCAATCCCAACGGACGCCAGGCCTCCAAAATTGAGTGATTAGCTCGCTCGGAGTTAATCAGCTGACCGGCATAGATCCGGGAGAGACCCACTGCATAGTCACAGATGTCTATGAACTCCTGTACCTCGCCCTGTCCCTCGCTGTAAATTTTTCCCACCTCCAGGGAAACGAGCTTGCCCAGGGGTTCCTTGTACTTCCTGAGCTCATCACCGATCTGGCGGACTATCTCACCTCGAACTGGGGCTGGCACCTGCCGCCATTGCTTGTACGCATCGACAGCCAAGCCGATTGTCTGCTCCAGCTCCTGGACATTTCCCTGACGCACTGTGGCGATCGGCTGACCGGTACCAGGGTCATAACTAGTTATGGACGGTCCACGGCCCTGCCAATGACCGGAATATACACCAGGATTATCCCTCTCCAAGCCCAATTCCTTGAGAAAACTATACTCGGGTTGGTCTATCAAAAAGGATGTAGAGGATGCACGGCTCGAGGCGACTTGGGTCATCAGTCGGCGGGGCGAGGCGAGCCTCGAAAGATTTCTTAAATGTGCCATCATGCTGAAAAAAGATTGTGTTTAGTTTTAAATTTAAACTTGTTTCTTTACACAGTAAATAAATATATGTCTATAATGCAACACATGTTATGCTCTTAATGAAACCTTTACTTGAACATAAATGTACATACTTATTACGATTTAGGTGCATATTTATGAAATGTATGACAGATTTTAGGCCTGTGTGTAGAGGAGCGAGAGGAGATTTATGGATTACTGATTACGCCCTGATACCATTCTTATCGAGCGATAACTGCTCCGTCTGTTTTCTGGTTGCTGGCTGGAAAGTTTTTTTTAGATCCCCAGCAGAGCGGATCTACTGATAGCATCTTCGACGAGCTGGTACTCACTTTGTTTGCCTCCGGATTGAGAGTTCACGACTGCCCCAGTCGCAAGTCAATTATCAACTGAGGGCAGATTTGAATTCTGAACGAGCAGGGCAACCGGCTTTTGTTTGCCGCTTATCGTGGCGTAAACTGAATTTAATTCAAAGAGAGAGAGAGTGGGGAGCAGTAAGCGTCTTATCAATAATATTTTATGAAACTGGAGGTTGAGTGCATTAGGGTATATGAATGAATTCATTTGTTGTATACTTTCAGGTGGAAGGTAAGAAGTATAATAAGTCGAATGTTTTTTAAATTTAACTTTTAAACAGAATGTGTAAGCCTTTTTTGAAAAGATACCGTTTACCCATGGATTTTGTTTTTGTAAATGTTTTTTTTTGTCGGATTTTCTCCAAAAGAGCTAATGTTTCTTATCATCCAATTTATAGACGTTAAATATAAGGCTTTTCAATTTTTCCCAGTTATCATGATCAAGCTGGATTTAAGAAAGACCATCTTATAAGGGAAAATTCGAGCTGGAGAATTTTAAAAGCCGTTGGTGTTTCCTAAAATCTTATTATTTTGGGCAGTTTTATATATCTGATTTCATATGTGGTGTTTTATTCGATATCACATGCCCTTCCCTTCGATTAAGCTACTGCCACTGTTTCCCTGACAACAAGTGAACTACATAAGCTGTTTGTTCGTTAGCAAATATTTTGCAAACCAAAAATAAGCCTTTCCGAAGTTAATTTAATAAAAAAAAACGAAGCATAATGGAGGTACTTGAAGAAGGTAATTTAATGGATAGAGTTCCGATTTTGCTGCAGAGAGACTTGGAGTTTTATCAGGTGAAAAAACATGGCATGTAGTTTGATATTTCCTAAACCAAATAACCGAAAAACAGACACATCAACGAGTGCTTCAGGAACCAATTTGCTCAGGAGTTGTGGGTGGAAAACTGGACTTTCCACGTTATGCATCCTTTGCTGCCATTAAATTGATTCGTTGGTAATAAGCTAGAGATTTTGATATTTGAAACAATGAAGATAAAATATTTATGTTTAAGGTGGGAAGATGAGTATTTCGCCTCCTATCGAAAGCCATCCGGACTGTTGCACACTGAAAAGGAAATGAACGAAGGAGATTTTGTACGAATTAACTCATTATTGAAAACATCCAGAAATGTTTATTACTTTTTGTCCACCCTAGACCAGTGCAACCGTCAAGACGTCTGATCCAGATAAATTTGTCCAGCTCGTCACGAAGTCGGCGGATCTACTTCTAGAGCATATCCATCGTCTCTCCCAGGAATCCTTGGATCATGCGGATTTATCAGTACTTACTGCCACTATTGGAGCAGCTTCGCTGGTCAAGAACTCCCTGAGCGTTTACATGCAGGCAGCCACCACGACCATTTGTCCCCCGAAGGGAGATGAAAAGGGTGGAGCTCTCAAGCTGAGCTTCAAGCAATATTCCCAGATGTCTGAGGCCCTGGCCGAACGGCTTTTGGATCTGCACTGCCGATTATTATTGCTCTATATCATGCAGGACGCCGACTGCCTGCATTGGGAGGATACTCAACCGTTTTTTGAGTCCGAACGGGGTTCCTACACCGTTCAGATGTGGTGGCATTATATGAGGGGTTCCAAGAATGATTTGTGGAACTCGGTGCCTCCGAAAATGGCGCAGAAAATCTTTGCTGGAATGCTAAACGAAACACTAAGCGTATTGACAGTCCGCTATACACAAATAGTGACCAGCGTGGCTCGATCCACGCTCCATCTGGTGGATATATGCAACATGCTGCTCTGCATCGCTGAGCTGTTACCCCATATCTGTGAGAGTGGTGAGGCTTATGTGGGATTGCAGCTGAGTAACCAGAGTGTCATCCTGAGGGACATCCATGCCAAGTGCCGGGAGCTATTCTATTGCCTCCTCCTCAGGGGTGCTCCACTGGGGGTACTGTCCAAGGTAAGCTCCCTTTTGCTACAAAAATTAGTTATTGTTGCGGCTTAGTTTTAATTTAATTTTTGTAGGTCTTCCGCAAAGGCCTTGACAATATGGAAATGTTTAGCTCTCGCCATGGCCTTCCAAGTGCCTGGATCATTTTTGCCTTACCCAGGTATTTTCCCAAGGAACAATCCTGCCAGTGGGTTACCGAATTCGCAGATCTCTCCACCAATACTGCCATTTCCTTGGATTTGAGAGTGTTGCTCGCCTTTCCCGAGGCAGACTGGTCCTATCTATTGAAAATTCTTTTGATGAGAGATGCCTATCTCACCGGCATTATAATGCGTCATCTTATGCAGCATTTGCCTTCGTCGGAGAACTTTAAGAACGTGGCGAAAATTTCGTTTACTAGCGCTGAGGGAGCCCCTCAAAAGTGCGAAGCTTTTCTGTGTCGCGGTGAATGCTTCAATGTCACCGAGTCCATTGCCGGCGATATAGGTAAGTTTGGATGTTTGCATATATATTATTGGGATATGTGAGTTGTAAATTTTAACTTTTAATACATTCAAAGCATATTAAATAATTTAATTACTTTGTTTGTGCGTTTGAAAAATGAAATAGTATTTAAACAATGCCGTACATGTCCTTGGTTTCAATAACATTTGCCACTTATTAAAGTACGAAAGTCAAAAAAACTTGAAAAGAACTTATTGTGTTTGTAGTTTTACTTAAGATAATATAATGTATTCATTAGCGCAGCAAGTTTACATTTATAATTGTTGCACTTTATCATTTGAAATAATATATTTTTAGTATTGGCACCTCTCAAAATAAAAAAGATTTAAGCCAACAATTTAACAGATTACAAACAATTATTTTTGAAATATTTTAGTAAGTTTTAAATATATATTGGTATTTTTAAGCTTTAAGCAACATTTGCAGCCTTCAATAAAATATTATCAGGTAATTTGTACACCAGCGGTGTGTGCGTTGAGGCCGTTTTAGCTTTCCTTGGTTTCTTTTTTAATTTAAAAATAATTAAATTAATTGATAAAAAAAGGTTTTTAAAGACAATGCCACGGAATTTTGGCGTAAAAGAGGCCTCAAAATTGTCAGTAGTAGGTTGCAATAACAAAATCTACATTAAGTAAATGAATACAGAACACATTTTAGAGTTTCTTTTTTTAGGTGGTCACAATAGTACGGAAAAATAAATACATTCAATGTTTCTAGTTGCTGACGCAATATATTTTGACAAGAAACAATTTGATGACAAGAACTTGAATAGAATGACAATAATTATCTCCATATTTTTTTAGATCCTGTTGGTCAGTCCAACTACCAGATAGTCCTCTCACTCACCTACTTAGTTGTGGCTGTTGGCAAGGCAGTGGATATAAAATCCTGTCTGATCAAAACACTGGAGGAACATGCTATCGCCGGGTGGAGCGATTGCCTGGACAAGCGACAGGTGTGGAACCAGAAGAGGACTCCTTGGCTGGAGGCCATCATGCACTTTGTGTATCCTGTCCTGGATTGTGTGGTGGAGATGCTAGTGAATGCGGTGGAAAATGGAGCCAGCATGTACCAGGCCATGTCATTGGCCCTCACCTGTGTCTCCGAGATCTGGGACTGCCTTCCCGAGGGACTGTATAAGATAGCTTCCTTGCTGCAGGATATCATACCAGTTTCCACTCGGCCTCTGGGGGATTCGGTACTGCTACAGGTGGTTTTTGCTGCCTTGTATACTGAGCTGATCAAGACAGCTGAAATGTATGAGCAGAGTGAGTATTTAAGATATATTTAAATTAATTAAATTATTTGTTTGATTTTGTATTTGTTTTCCAGGCAAGAACGAAGACAAGGCCTCCATTTGCTATTCCATATCAGAGGCTATTTGCTCCATCGACGAGGATGACAAGCACACGGATCAGATAGAGTTATTCCTTAAGCAGGCCAAGGAGAGTATCAACTTGGACACCGATTTTGAGGGAACCGTGGGCAGTAACTGTCGAGGGGCAGGAGGCATGAGTGCCGTGAGTACCATCAAAATGGACGACTTAGCCTTGACAAATGCGGAATCAGAACGCCTCAGCCATAGTCCTCCAAACAATTACGCCATGGAGCTGGATGTGGGCATTGCTGATTATATAGCCGAGGTCCTCGTCAGCGACATATTAACCACAAACATTGGGAAGCAAGCCCTCAAGGTGGTCTATAATTATTTGAAATTTAACAAGGACTGGCTGCTGGAGCAACTGGGCACAGGTGACAATGATCCCAGTCCGTTTCAAGGAGTCCAGGGCCAGAATATCAAGGAGGCCAAGACCTCGGTTCTTAGGTCTATGTTCTTCATCGGGAATACCCCCTTCGACCAGCTGCTCACGGGATCCCTGAAAATAGACTATGTCAGCTGGCTGCAGATGCCGCTGTCCCTGAATCCGGAGAGAACCTGGCTGCATTTAACCAGACGTTGCGACTTCCAGGAGGATGCCAAGCTGGCGCTGCCCGAGGTGGCCATGGTCGCCGGTATTACAAAGATAATGAAGCGGCGCAAGGAGTTCCCCAAGTGAGCTGGCCGGGAAGTATCATTAGCAAGAGTTCACTTGAAGAAAATGTTGAATTTATTGATTTAAAGTTGTTGTTTAAGAAAATATCCATATGAACAGCTTTTAAACTATTCTAAAAAACAAACTATTAGCCTAATATCTTATATCCGGATAACTTATTCTTGAAACCGATTCGATAATGTATTATTTGGCAGCCGACAAGAGAAATATTAATATATAAATTTACACTCATACTGTGTTCCTATCCATTAAAGCCGTTGCCTTCCAAACATTGGTCCTTCAAGCAGGGACAGTTATATATTTCACAGTTCATTTTATCGTTTTAAACTTGAGCTAAAACCTGCAATTATTATTTAAAGCTTAGAACTATTTCCTACTCCTTCAAAGGAAAAAAATAAATTAAAAATCCAAATTCTTTAATTGTAAACCTTTATCACTTCAGTATTTCAATTTTTAAAGTTAGGTTAATGTTAAATGCTTAGGGCGTTCTTTATAGGTTTTTCCTTATGTAATTCGCGGTAATTTAAGGAAATGAAATTTTCTGTGTAAGGCAGCTGTAAATTATGTCGTAGATGCTGGCGACAGTGGAGCGTTTCCTCGGGGGGCGGCTTCCCACTTTGGATGTCATTACGCCGCATAATGCAAACAAGTCTGACGATAGGCACCTTAGCAAATGCACAGCACAATAAGCGCAGAGGCTAAAAAAATATTTACTCGTGCTTCTCACTGAACCTTTCCCCGCTTAATATATATAGAAGGAAGCCGGCAGCAGCCGAAAATGTTTTTGTCCACATTCTGCGTAGTTGCTTGGCACTTGGCAATTGCTCAGCTTTGCTCCTGGTCGCCTTTTGAGCTTCTTTTCGCCTCCTGTCGCTGCGCTCCGCTCGACTCCTCATTCAGCCAGTTATGAAAATTACTGAAACGTAGCCGAGCAGGGGAGGCGGGGCAGCAGAAAGTGGCAGGACCAGCAGGACGATGGCACGCACACACAAGGAGACGCCAGCAATAGCAACAACATGAGGAGCAGCTCACACAGGACAACGTGACAAATAAAATCAAGCTAGAATTGGGAAGAAGCTCAGCAGGATGGCAGTGACTTTGGGTATGCGCTACTTTATTCAAATATTACATAAATTAATAGACAATTTAAAAATATATATATTGTTTTAATTTCCGCTTCTAAAATGGTTAGTACCAGAAATTATAATATGATTTCGCAAATATTTGTGGTGTTCTATATCTTAAATTAAATGAACATAGAGGTTTTAAGGTTCATTATTTGAAATTCTTTAAAAATGCCCCAATTTCTTCTATCATAATATTTATTTTTATAGTACAACAATATATATTGCTGCAAAATTTGTTTAAGAGCTTATTATTTTTGATAAAGCCTTATAATTTCATAATGTAATAACTTAAATAATAAGTGAAAAACACGGATCTAATATTTAAACACAACATTTTTCTTGTTTCAATTTATTTGAACAAATAATTGAGCTGCTGTAAAAATCTAGTTCCCTCTAAAAACAAGTCAATTAAACAGTGTATTTAAATTGGTAAAAAAATTAAAATTAATTAAAAAAATAAAATAAATAATAACGCTAATCTCAATCTCTTTTAATAAACGTTCCCATAGCCAAACTAAAAACACTCCGATACAGAATAATTTTATGAATTAAATTTTAAAATACCCGTAAAAATGATTTATTATTAATTATAATAAAAGAATTCATATTGTGGCAATTTAAATTGGGTAATTAATATTTATATATTAGAATACAATTTATCAATAACATAATCAAATACTTAAGCATAATTTATCTCTGATTTTGAAAAATTATCACATTATAATTCCACTCTAAATGAATAACCACAGCGAACAAGTATTTGTGGTTCCCATAAATCTCCACCTAAAAGCCACTTTTTGTTCAACTCTTGGATGTAAGCATTTAAAAAGGAATAAACACGAGCGTCCTCCCATAACAAATCAACTCAGCAGCTTCCAATGCAGCGCCGCCCCATTGGCTGGCCTCTTGGCTACAAAGCAGCAGGAAAAGCAGCCTCAGCGGCGACTCTGGATCTGACTCCGAATGTAGAAACGATTCCCTGCTAGGTCCTTTCATCCAGTTTCATTCGGCTAGCGCTGCTCGAAGCGTGCGGACGTTCGTTGTTTAGAGCACGGTCATAAAGTCAAGTGCCAAGGCGGGCAAGAGTGGCACCTAAAAAATAACACAAAAAATGTAACAAAAAGGAAAAATTGAAACCAAAAAAAAGGACACGAAACGTGCGGGGGTAAAGTGCGAATGGTAACGGTAATTTGCAGACATTAGCCTCACACACACACACCAGCATACAGCGGTGATTAAATACTGTGAAGGGAAGTGCGAAAAGTGTCACATTACGCATACGCAGCGTATGCCCGACTTAAATGCTGCAAATTTAAAAAGGAATTTAAAAGCGTAATGAGCTGTTCACGTTGGAATTGAAAATGTTTGTCGTTAAGTTGGACCCCTCAGTAAGCCAAGCACGTAGTGGACTTTTGTGATGAGGATACGGTTCTTTGATTGTTTTATTAGCCATTCTTGGATGGCACTGAGGTCTTAAGAATCGAGCCAAAGAGTCAAATAAATATAAGTAAATATATTGAATAAAGTGGAAATGCATTAAAAATATAAGGCGGAAAGGAAAAATAGAAGTGAAAAACTCAACAAAAATTTAAACATAACAGTTGAATCAAAAAAGGAAATCAATAAAAGGAAACATTAAAGTATTAAATTACAGTAATAGGATATTATTAAAAAATACAACTAATTATGAGCCAAATACAACTGCAACAGCAACGCCTTCGTCGAGGACGACATCATCATCGCCTTCAGTCCGCCGAGTGCGAGTGCTTACGTCCTGTGATAAGGGTTTTTGGTCTGCTGACTTCATTCGGTGAGCTCAAGGGCTTGGAAATCCATGCAGGCAAAATAATATAACTCTCGGGACAGGTGACCCTCCCTCGCTCCTTCCCCCTACTCAAGATAATGCCAATCACGATATGGGGCTAGATGCATGTGCATGAATAAATGCATGTGCATTGCTCTTCTGTCCCTTTTTCGGAATGTTTACCCCCGACAAATCGTAGGAAATGCTTGTGCAGGGAAATCAAGCCTCGGGATATGTTGAGTGCTGTGGCTTATTATATTTCTTGCCATTCAATATGGATTCTAAAGCAAAGTTGCTGAGTGAATGTCTTTTCTAAGAATCTCTTTATGACTTCCTTCAATAAAAAACATTATTTCCGACAGACGTTTTTCTTGGGTCCAACATAAAGAGGGAAGTAAATTATATTAAAATTTAATTCAAGAGAAAATGCACGAAAGAAAATTGCATTAAATTTATGGAAATTCCAGACCAACATGGGAAATCTAATTAAATTCCACAGATACAAATTGTTTAATTGCAATTTACATATTTTTATCAATTTAATTATAAGCTTTTTTGTTATCTTAAACGGCAGCTTAAATAAAAACGAACTTTAAAGTTATTTGAATTCAATCAGTTAGTAAGTTAAAAAAAATATATTGCATCTTAATTTAAATATTTTTCCCTTATAAAATTAAACGCAATTTCTGAACTTTTGTTATCTTTCATCCACATTAAAAAATATGGAAATTCAGTCAATTTTTTTCAAGCAATTTTCTCGGCCATCTGGTGCAGTTATCAAACTTGGCTTAAACTCTTATCACGGCCAATCACAACGATTTTTTTCAGCCAACAAGCGAGATTTCCCTAATGCGCTTAAAATAGTGAACTCGCCAGAAGAATGGCTGAATTTTGATAAATGGCTGGGCGGGAGGTCAGAAAAAAAACGTTGGGTCAAGTTCAAACTAATTTCCCTACAAATTGTTTTGATCCATTCAGAAAAACAACGAGTAAAAACTTAACATAGTTCATAAACCCCTCGGATTGGAGGGCAGGGAAGGGGAGTTTCCAAGGAAATCGTCTCTGTCAGAGCCATTAACAAGGCATTGGCCTCTATGCAGCTCTATGCAGTTCACATTTCGCATCCTGTGCCAAGAGCAGCGTTTTCCCCCGACCCCATTTTCCCCCTATCAGCGCAACTTTTCCATACGGTCGACAATGAGCTTTGTTGTTAGCCTTTTGGCGCCAGCCATTCGCCAAGTTTTCCCCTCCATTTCCACGGATATCTATTTTTTCTCCATCGCTTTCAATTATCCAGATAATTTTTGCATGTTTTTTCGATTTCCGCTTTTTCGATTTTTGTCCCGTTCGGAGCCTTTAATGTAATTGGTTTGGTTTTGGGCTCTGCAGTGTCATTTAAATACGACCCACATATATCTAACCGGTTTAATCTGATTTGTTTTCCGCGGCTTGGCATAATAAAAACAACTTAATTAGATTGAGTTTTTACGCAGAGGGGGACAAGGGGGACTGGTGGCTTTTCTTGGCCATATTTTACACATTGGAAGTGGATTTGGTAGCGGCGAATCGGGGGACTCATAATGTGGTTAGAATATGAATATTTTAGGGGACTGTATGGGGAAATCAAGGGGGGTGATAGAAAAAGTTGTCAAGCTTTCTTTTGATTCATAAGGAACACAATCTTAGCCTGAAAAATTTGGTTTTCGGTTTTATTTATTATTAATTATTATTATTAGCTGAGATTTCAATCTTAAAGATTTTATTTCAGCAGGCTTATTTTTAGTAACAACTTCAAATGCTCTTTCTATTTTTTAAATAGAAATTGTTAAAGTGAACTATAAATTCTAAAATCTGGAACACTTTATTTTTTATTATTTCTAAAGACAAAAATATTAGTTGTAACAAAAACGCTTTTATTTAAACGTATTATTAAAAATTAAATAATATAATTACATTTTTCTACCTTGACTACTAATATTTTATTGTTTCCTTTATATTAAGGTTATCAATTTAAGTTACAGTTCTTATTATTTCTTAGTAATTATACAAGTTTTTTCATTTCGGTAATATTGTTACTATTAAGAAGCAAACGCCTACTTGTTCTCGAAAAAATATTGAAATTTAAATCTGAAGCTAGTGGATGTTACAAGCCTAGAAACTTATCATTCCCACCTCGCTGCTTTTCTTCGGTTTCCTATTACATTTTATGGCCCCATCTTTGTAAACAAAAAAGCCCCAACTCAATAAATATGCTTATAAATATATTCGCCCAGACGAAATCACATTATTTTATAGGCTTGTTCAAGGATAACACTCTCCTCTCCGCCCCGCACCCACGGAATGCTTAAACCATTTTTCTTTTCAGTTATCTGCGGCGTCGGCGTTGATGTCTACATGCATGGCTATCGGGCTGGCCTTTATATAGTGTAAGCTGGATCGAATATAGCCACGAGTTAACTTAATTAGTGGTTAGTTTTTCAGCCGTGCTGGTAATGTTTATTGAGATCAAATGGCTGGTGACTATCTTCCTGCAGCTGCAGTGCTCAGAGTAAGCGAATATGGCAATTATACTTTTTATATTTAAGAGTAATGAGAATAATAATGAAATTGGGAATATATGTATAAATATTTAAGGTTGTTAAGCTGAAATATTGAATGATTTTATTTTGTATTTATTATTGTTTTCCGTTTAATTAAATGCAAAGCATATTCCCAGCAAAAGAGACAGTCATTAAATTTGACTTAATCGTTGCCTTCCCTTCTGGTTGTCGTAATATATATTTTTATTGTTTCGATATCTACAAACTATAATATTTCCATCCATGTATTTATGGTATTCATTTTGTCTTAGGAGTAATTACCAGCGGGCTTCCTGCAACTGCCTGGCCTGCTGGCGTCTGTCGGCGATTTGCGGTGGGTGGCGACCCACACCCGTTTATGCGGTCATCGGCGTGTGCCTGATCCTGTACCCACACAATCTGTGGCTCAGCTATGTGGCCGGGATGTTCCTGATACTCCTCGGCCTGCTGAGACTCTGCACGCTGCTCCGGTTCAGCCCCTCGAAGGACGAAGGCCTCCTGCCGCAGTGCGACTTTGAAAAGTGATGGCAGAAAACTTGGAACCTTGCCTGGTATTTGTTTCTAATGCCTGTTTGTTTTGTGTTGATAGGGTCTCCAGCTTCGTGGATAACATGGAGGATGACTTCGCGGAGGTAAGCGCCTCGCAGGCGGCCTTGGATGACGAGGAGGCGGAGGAGGAGGTCGACGACGGTCATCCAGCCATAGACGATGATGTTTGCTAATAGTTAAGATATCTTTGTATTTCTTTGTTCTCATCTTGATTTTGGTTTGCCCTCCAAAGTGTCTAAAAACATAAGCGTTGTAAAAAGGTTTCAATTGAAAGGTTGCACTTACTAAGCCTTTATTTGAGTTTTATCAAAATTTTAAATCGGATTCCTATATCATATAGCTGCCAATTTTTATGTAATCCTAAGAAAATTAGCCAAATTTCGTTGACTTTATAGATACAGATATAAGAGTATCTTATCTTACAAACTTTTGCTTTCTTAAGGTAGTTCCCCTCTTGTTGTAAACCCATTATTTTTTTAAGGCATTTTCGCCAGTTTGGTATATAAGCAAAATATCTTCGATCTCCAGGTTGTTTATCACTTGAATATTTTGTTAGACTTTACTGTTTTTTGTTCTATTCTTTGAAAACTTGTTAATTTCTCTCCAGAATATATAGCACATCTTCCCCTTGGTATTGTACTTTAGTTTTCTAATTATTTGCAAAGGATATTCTTTTAATATTGCTTAATCTTAAACGCCTCTAAACATGTGAAAATATTTTAACAAATATTTTAATTGAAAATCTAAAACTTTAGAGGAAGTGTCTACAGAATTTTAGCATGGAATTTTTAATATATAAATTACAGAAACACTTACCATTAACTGCCGTATTAATTTTGAATGAAACAACACTGTTACAAAGGCTAAGTTTTCGGAAAAACCTTACTTTCTGGTCTGAAATTTAAGTTTTAAGCACAAGTACAGATTGAACATACTTTAAATTAATTACTAAGTTTCCTTGGAATCAATTAAATGGAACTTTAAAATGTCACACACTAGAAAATAAATATATTTGGTACCTAATTTTCTTCTTTTCTTCTCAATAGTAAGCCTAGAAAAACCCAGGTTTCTGTGATTCTCCTCTTCCTATCAAAGAAAACAATCCCGATTATGAAAAAACTTTCATAAAATCAATTTAACTTCTCCTTTTATTGGATCTTAATGTGAGTGGGTTCCTCTGATGGCTGAAGGCCAAGATGAGGGGTTGGTTGCCAAGCTGATCCTCTTCTATGATACTAAAGCCGCGTTCGTGACCATAATCATTGTCGTCCTCTTCGTAGTATTGATCATCGTAGTGGCGGTGATGTCCTCCTCCGTGACCGCCATGTCCGTGTCCAGGTGGTGGAGGTGGAGGATAGGGATAGGGGGGATACGCACCTCCGGGGTATCCAGGTGGACCCTGGGGCCCAGGCATTCCAGGCATGCCGGGATACCCCTTCTCTCCCTTCGCTCCCTTCTCGCCGGGGTCACCCTTGGAGCCCTTGGAGCCAGGATAACCCTTCTGGCCGGGTTGCCCGGGTGTTCCAGGAGGTCCTGGGGGACCTGGAGGGCCTGGCGGGCAATGGCAGTGTGACGGTTGCGGGTGCGGAGGATACGGATAGCTTGGGGGATACGCCGGAGGATGGTGGTGATGGTGGTCGTAGTCCCCTTCGATGATCACTTCCTGCGGCGGAGGAGCAGGGGCTGGACTTCCGGCTTGCAGAGTAATAAGACGTCCCACAGAGGCATCGTCCTGGGCCCTCACTCCCGACGAAATGGTCAGCAAAACTGACACCAAAATAACGAAATTCGCGAGGCGAACTTCTAATCGCGACTCCATGACGACAACTAACCAAAATCAGATCATTGTCCCATCTTTTTATATGGGCACAAAGCCCTGAAGAATGGCAAAAAGAGAAGAATCACTCAAAACTCCCGTTAAAATGGCTCATTTAGATTTATACACCTTGTCGAACGATTGTCTTTATACGTATTTTATGCAAATTCCTCTTGTTTAATAAACTAAGCCAACTATTTATAAAGTGTGCATAATTTGCATAAAAATCAATGAATGAGTAGAGAACTTTCACACTGAACCGGCATTGGACTCTGCGATTGAGCCATGAAAAGTGAATTCTATGTCAAAGAACTAAATATACAGCAAGATATGGAAACAGAGCATTGACATATATTTGAATTAATTATTTAACTAATTCATTATATTTACTCACCTTGCTGGGATTTGTACCTTTTAGCATAACTTAATGTGTTCCCTTCACTTTAATGTGAACCACAAAAGAAAACGCTTGTCTGGTTTGCAAAATTGTGGGTTTCGAGCCATTATTTTATTGTGGGTTCTTTATTCTTTTGTTGGAGTGAAGTGGACCTCATGCTGAGACCAAAGCCCCGCCCACCCAGACCTTAACATAATTCTGGCTTCTGGGCAGATCTCATAACAAATCTCTAGCTCTCTAACAAATACTCACGCTTCAGTCTAAGTCATTTGGTTTTTGGGGGACTTGTGTAATATTTCTCTCTGCAATATTCATGCTGGGTCAACATATGTAAATAGTTGTAACTTTTGAAGTTAGCTTTATTTGTTGTTTTGCTTCTTTCAGGTTTCATACATGTTTGCTATGCAATAAACATATTTTATAGTATTTTTATATTAATCATATACTTTGTTTAACTATTATTCTCTATTTTTCGTATTTCCGGTCGGAAAACCTTGAGGTAGCTGCGTCTTTAATTAATTGTTACAGGTAGGTGTTTTCCTATGTTGTTTGTCAATCCCTGATATAGGCTGTATAAGGTTCTGTTGCGGATAAGAAGAGTTCTCTGGTGATAACACACGTTTCACTGTTTTCACAAAATAAAAAGTAAAATTCAACGAAAGAAGAGTAACTACATTTTATATTTATTTTATTTTGTATATATATATTTATATAATATTAAGATATATATTACGCATCAACATATACATAAAAAATATTAAAATCGTTTAAATTATAATTAAAAAGTATTTGAAAAAATCAAACGTAAAAATATCAACATTTAGGCGAAACAAAGGCGGAGGTTTGTCTGTTTTGTCAGATGGTTGGACGAGCTTCTCGATCGGGGAACAAAGATCATGGGACTGGACTACATGTCCAGGCCAAGAAGGTCTCAAAAGCAACTCGAATTGACTAGATAGTGGATGTTGGTTAGTTATAGTTAACTTTTGACTCGGTTTCTGTGCTCGAATGGGTCTGTAGAACGAATGAGCCGATCGTCTAGTCGCTCTTACCAAACAAAGAGTGAGTTAATGGTGCTAAGCTCATTAAATATGCGTGTTTACCTCTCAGAACTGTTGCTGAACTTTCGATTAACCGCGGTTAATCTCTTCACAAAGAATTATTTCTGTACTGGTACATAAATCTGGCGGAAACCCAACCTTATTAACCCGAACCCGATCCAACTGAGAACAAACAAACCTAGGAGAAAACCATACTTAGAATGGGGATGCAACTGAAAACAGAAGAAAACATTGAAGAAACTCATCAGATTTTTAGTTTGTTATCACTTGCTCTTCTTATAAGATACGACTACAACTATCTTTGGGATTCATTCGAACTCTGCCGGCTCTTTTTGTTCGCACTACTCTGGTTTGTATATTTTTAGTTATTGTTGTGGCGCTCCTTAGCAGCTTTAACAGCTCCTCTACCCCTTCTCTAGCCTGTCCACTCCATTATAAAAATATAAACAATTTTTTCCATGTTATTGGAAGGGCAGGGTGGTTCGATTTTTCGGTGTTTAAAAAACCATAAAATTCGAGGGCAAGCAGGTAATTGATGAACAGTTGCAAAGGGCTTTCCTCAGAAACAATTATTACTTGAATAATATTATTGTATTATACTTTTGTTAGGCGATTAGATCTGCAATTTATCATGTTTGCTTTTTATCATTTTTAATTACTACAGAATTATTTTAGGATTGCTTTCTAATGCCTGCTGCACTTACTTTTAACGAATAACTTCTTTAAATCTGATAAAATATATTGTTTTCTTACATTTTCCAATATTTAAGCAAATTTTCTACGCTTTAAATACTTTTCTTTGAAATATTTAAAGCGTCTTCCTTTGTTAACAGTCATAAAATGTAAAATAAAATCAAATTTCATTCATATGATAATATTACTTCATAATTAATTCCTGTTCCAACACAAATAATCTGTTCAAATATTACTTCTTGCCGCCTCAAATTTTAGTTTCTTCAAATCGAGACACCCCAACAAAGAGGATCTGGATGCGGGTGACAACTCCGATCTGATCTGTGATCTCTGACTGGCCGTGATCTAGGGAATTCGATTTCATTGGGGGGACTTCGGGGCACACACAACGTCAAGGACAGGGATGGGTCCCAGACCTTGGTGTCGTGTCATGGGGCTGGTGATGAGATGGATTCTAGTGCCTTTAGTGCGGACCCAACGCCACCGCTTAGTAGAAGGAGCTGCACCAGGCATCGCCCGCCGTGGGGCTTAGCATTCCGACCAGACTGGCTCCATGGCCGGAGGTGACGGCGCCAGTCGCCACGGACGGAGGCGATGCCGTCGTGCTGCCGGTGGCGTGTGTCGAGCTGGGCAGACACTGGAAGCAGTAGTTGGCCCCGTAATTGTTATCCCAGAACTGTTGGCCCTTGCACTGGAACCGCACGGCGAACTCCAGCCGCTGGCCCACATGCAGCGAGTTGCCGAACAGCACAAAGGTGAACTTGTCGGAGAAGCCGTCGCAGGAGTTCTCCACGTAGTTGGCCTGCAAGTCCGCATAGCTCCTCCAGCCGTCCAGCGAATACCTTATGTGCACCGACTTGTGAAAATCGAGATTTCGAACGCGAACGGACCCGGATATCGTTTGGTTTATGATATCCGATACGGCAGCGTTCTCCAGCGATACCTGCTTCTCCCTGACCGCATCGAGGAATGTGGCCAGGCCACCTGGCTGCTGGAACAGGGGCATAAGCAGCTTGTCCGACTTGGGACCCAGCTGCAGGGGCGGCTCGGACTCCAGTATCTCCAGGTCCTCGAACGCCGACTTCGGTATGGTGGGTATCTCGTCCAGGAAGGTCTTCACATCCGCCAAATCCAAGCCCAGGACGTCAGCGAACCTCACGATCTTCTTTCGTCCGGGGGTTCCCGGCGGTGTCTTTCCCGTCTTCAGGGAGGAACAGCGTCTGATACGCTGGGGTCTGCAGTCGTCCTCATCATCAGTGGTATCTATGCCGTGGCTTTGTCCACCACTCTTCTCCACAGCGTTTTCCACATCCTGTTTGGCCTGTTCGATTTGTGCCAGGTCCACATTAACGGTGAGATTGCTGGCCGACCTGTCTGTCTCGTCTACACCACTGTCGGGCGACAGTTCCTCGTTTTGGAGGGTTTGATCGGGGCAGATGGAGTCCTCTGTGGCGGTTCTGTCATTGGGGGTTTCAGTGGGGGTTTCCTCTTGAACCCTTTCGTTGGTGGCTTCGTCTTGAATTCTATCAAGGCAACTTTCTTGCTGAATCCTGTCGCAAGGGGTTTCCTCCTGAGTTCTTTCCGTGGATATTGCCTCTTGAACCCTATCGATTGGGACTTCTTTCGGTGCTTTCTCGCTGGCGACGACCTCTGGAACTCTGTTTGTAGTGCCAGCTACGTCCAGGACTTCCGTCAACGCCTTGAGTTCCAGCTGCTCCACCTCCTCCCCTAGATGGCCATTGGTAAGACTCTCCTCCTCGGGCTTAGTCTGATCCTGTGCCCTCAAACTGATGCTATGCTGCTGAAGTTCACTTAGGATCTGGGCCTGCAGGAAGGCCTCATCCTCGTGGACGACATCCTGGCTAGGTGGCAGCTCTTCCGGCAAACCGTTCACTAGCTCGTGACTGCCGTTCAACTGTAGGGTATTCACATATTCCTTGAGGTCCGAGGCCGGCAGCTTTGGCTCCTGGGCAGCTGCTGCTGTGGAGGTGGAAGCGGATCCAGATGCGGAGGCATCGAAGTAGGGACCGTCGGTGCTGCTGCTGTGACTGCTGGCCACTGAAGCGCAGGCGTAACCCGACTCCGCCGTTGAGTTGTGCGGCGTATTCGAGGCTGTTTCGATTAGGCGCAGGTACTCGCACTCATCCACAGGACTCCCGGGCGACTCCAGCTCGCAGTCGAAGTCGAAGAAGGAGTCGGACTCGTGGCGCAGGGGCTGAAGGTCCGTCACTGTCTGTTCGGAGTCGTGCGAGTTGACCCAGGTGTTCGTGCTGGTGCCATTAATGATGGGCTCATCTTCCGCATTGCCCTCGCCTTCCTCGGTTGTCTGTAAGAAATTAGGTTCTCATTAAAAAATGTTGAAATGTACATGAGTATTAAAAGCTAGAAAATCATTAATTTCCTTGATTCCATTTGTAGTGAAAATACAAATTCTTTTCTTTTCTATCTTATAGTAGGCCCATCTGGGAAACTTCATTGTTCATATTGGATTCTGCTCATTCAGTGTACACCTTCTACAACGAACAGACTGAACAAACAGTTCAGAAATTCACAAAAAAAACTACAAATACAACAAAAGAAACCCGGTCATAAAACTATAATACACCCACTAAAAAACACTAATAAAAGCCGCCAAGATGCGGATGCTAAACATAAACCAAGTCGCTCCAAACTTTTCCACCATCGCGGTAACAAACGGTGTCATGCGGAATTTATCTCTGGAGGATCTACGTGGAAGATACGTCCTGCTCTTATTTTATCCGGCAGACTTTTCATTTGTCTGCCCCTCGGAGTTGCAGGCTTTCAGCGATCGGGCCGAAGAGTTCCGCAATGTTGGCTGTGACGTGATGGCCTGCTCCACTGATAGCCACTACTGCCACTGCGCCTGGATGAATCAGCCCCGGAAGGGCGGCGGTCTCGGCGAGATGGACATCCCACTGCTGGCGGATAAGTCGATGAAGATTGCCAGGGACTACGGGGTGCTTGACGAGGCCACAGGACTAGCTCTGCGCGCCATGTTCATCATCGACCGCGAGGGACGCATTCGCCAGATCACAGTGAATGACATGGGCGTGGGCCGTAGTGTGGATGAGGCACTGCGTCTAGTGCAGGCCTTCCAGTTCAGCGATGAATATGGAGAGGTCTGTCCAGTGAACTGGCGACCAGGAGCCAGGACCATGAAGGCGAACCAAGCCGGTATGGAGGAATACTTCAAATACGCCACCTAAGCAGAAGCTTCAAGTAGGCCACCTAAGAAGTTCAAGTTCTTAAACCCGAGTTCTGGCAGCAAAATAAAGTTTACTTTCAAGCTTTACGACCTGTTTTTTATTATTATTGATTGAATTTATCTTTAAAACAAGTAGGCAACGGCTAAAATAATACGGAACGTGGAACGTGCCTAATTATGCTCAAATATGCGAAAAACTTTAATTGAACAGGACGGAGGGCAGAAGAAAAAGTTGACTAGTGACGACGTATGTTGCTAGGAACAAAAATGAAGACGTTGCAGAACATCAACATCAAAGCAAGGAACTCTGTCACTTTGCTTTCGATTTTTAGGGCAGATCAAATAAAAAATACTGCGAAAAGTACTCTCTTTTCACTTCTGACTCACCTGTGATCCCAAGGTGCGCAGCTTCGAGGACAGACTCCGTGCGAAGGCCTCGGCTCTTCCGCGGCATGAGGACATCCCTATGGTTGGTATGATGGAAATAATGCTGCAGGGCGGCCTGCTGTCCGGCGTGCTCGTGTGTGTCAGTGGTATATCGCCGGGATCGTTCATTTACGTCACGTCACCACACAGTCGTGCCTGGTGCAGTCGATTGGCGGAATATCTGCAAATAGAGTACCATCGGGATATGTGACGTGAGTAATATATTGGAACGGGATGAGCGCGCTTTAAGTAAACAAATAAATTCGCCCGAAATGTTGTTTTTCATCACTTTCCTTTTCGCTTTTCCCCATGTATTCGGTGGCATTTAAAAACAGCTGAGAAAATATATATTGCAGTATATCTGCTTTTATTATACCCCGGCGCATTTCTCATATTTGTAGCGCTTTTGTTGCCTTTTCATTTGATTTAGTTGGTTGTCATTAAAATTTAAATAGACTATTCAAAAAATGTGTCGGGTTAATTAATTTTAACCCACCAAAATATTTAACGAAAATGCAAATAATAATATTCAACACTAGCCTTATGTTGGAGATCTTTTGAAGCAAAATGAAATCACAATGAAAACATATGAAATTTGTATACACATCTATAACCAATTAAAAATGCAAAACATTTTGAATAACATTTTAAAATAAATATAAAATAGTTTAAGTAATTATTTAAAAAATATCTATTAAATATTAACAATATTGAGCGAGCTTAGTTCAATTTAATTCAAGCAATAGTTTATTAGTCAAAGTATTAAGTTATTCTAATGTCATCCCAATGTAATCGAATACAAATGTATATATGGAAATATTTTGTATAATTCTAAAGATTTTTTAAGGCTGCTTTTTTAAATAATAATAATATTTGAATACTAATTTAAATACGGGTGTTTCTTTCTGGCTTGTATTTAATTATATCCAAGAGCTAATTCAAATTTTATATGTATATGTTTTCTCAATAGTTTTGCGACTGTCCTTTTGTAATTTTGATTAACATTACATTTAAAGTAAACTCAGATTCGGCTCAATTTGTTTTCAGAAAATAATTATCTCAATATTATGTGTTTCCTTTTATTTTTTGTCAAATCAGGTGATGAAAACCCGTGATGGTTTGCCCCAAAAAAACAGATAATGTCTGTGAAATACCGAAATGAACCGGGTGACCATAACAAATTGTTAACACCTCCCCGTTTTGCTCTTGGCAGGCGGCATTGTTATTGTTTTCCTTTCGGTGGCAGCACGTGCATTACCTTTGATCAGGTGCAGCGGCAGGCCACGCCCAGTTATAGATCTATATACCGGGAGAGAGCGATGGGAAGCTAATTAGCAAGGGAAGTGCCGCCCAATGAAGACATCAGAGTTTTTATTTTCGAAATTAGATGCGCCAATCGAGACGAGACAGAGTCAATTGGCCTTGAACTTTTCGCGGCATTTCTTTTTTGTCAACTCGGATTTTCCGTCTCTGTTTGGCGTATATGTTTTACTTTTTATTTTTGGCAGCCTGCATAGGAAATTTAATTAAGCAGTAAGCTAGTAAAAAAAGAAGTAAAAAATTGAGCAGCCAAATGGCGTCGACAAAGTTTTAAATAAATAAACGATCGTCTGGCAATCAATCGGTTAAGGAGGTCAGAGTGCCGATCTCTGTGAAATTTCCTTAAAATTAAATAAACGAAAGCTCTGCAGATCTGCAGTATTCGGATCCGAGAAAATGAGGTGATGCCACTTATGGCAGATATTTCATGATTCATGCATATATCCCTTTAAGATTCTCTTTCTGTTGCACCCTTTTTAATTTTTTTACAGATAAATGGATTCTTCCTCTGGCTTTTGGCCAAGTGGCTAAATGCGTTTTGGGCGCTGATGACGTTGGGTCAAGAAAGAGATTACAGAATGAAATTATGTACACTTAAAATATATGTGAATAATGTATACTTTCGTACTCATTGACGTTTAATGGAGCATGTCCTCATTAATTGCGAAATTAAAAAACATTCCCAAATTGACGTCTATAAATATTAATTAAAATAATCTCAGCCTTTTTGCAGAATCAAATGTAAATACAAAGCCAAAACAAAGAAAATAAAATATTAAGAAACGGCCGAAGAAACATTGTTTTGTATAAATATTATACAAATCTGTGTTCGTGTGAATATATTCAAAAATACTTTTGCATATAAATAATAATTCGTAATGCAGTGTCTCAAGCTCACATTTTATAAATAAAATATATGTACAGAAAGAAAGAAATGAAAATAAATAACACACAATCACGAAATCTAAAAATAAAACTAAGACAACATATGTCTTTGACTTTTATTTTTCGGCCAAAGTAACATTTCCGTTTCTTTTTCAACATTTTCCTTTTTTTTGCATTTCATTTGCGATTTTGGTTTTCTTTTTTCACAATGTTACTGCGTAACTGTGAGATACTTCTACTCCAAGTATCCGACGTAAGTAGATACACGCATTGAGCGGGAAGACACCACCCAAAGGCGCTTAATTGAATTAAATTGGGGGAAATGTACGGAATTGGTGTTAAAGTGGACAAACGCAATAAGAAATAACTTTGAATTATGCTTGATTAGTTAGCTTTTAGTGTATTTTTGTGAAATAAAGTCAAGGTGCTGTTGAGGTGCCAATTTGGTGCAAGAAAGAGGCAATAGTAATTAATAAAAAAATGTTTTTAATTAAAGGCATTTTAAATGAAATATTTAAGCTTTTTATTGAAAGAGTTCGGTAGTAGTTAGTTTAGTTTTTATGTTTTTTGTAAACACTATACTGTTTGAATTCTTTTTAAAGCCCTTGAAATCAAACAAGTTTTCAATTAGAAGCTAAGAACATACCAGCATATATAAATAAGATATTAAAAAAAAATATCAATAGGTTTCAGGTTCAAAATAAACTCGAGTTCGAAAAGCAATTAGACTTTTTAATGCATCTACAGGTGCTTTCATCGCCAGACACAACAATCGTTCTTATCACTTGCATTTCACAGTAGCACTTCTCATGTTCGGTCTGTTAGTCACTGGGCCAGAGATGGATGCGCCATTAGCTGTTCACACCATTTAAATAGTTCGATTAGATGTTTCTGGGCCTATAGTTTTTTGTATTTGTTGTTGCTGGTCGGCTTATCACCTGAACCGCACATGATATTTGCAGTTTGGCGATGGGTGGGCGAGTGGGTGGTTCGCCGGCCGGGGGAGGCGCTTAATCATGCTGCGGCGGCGTCTCGATTATGGCTTCTGATAACGAATTTGCAATTTTATTTATAGCAATCAGAAGTGACCCGCGAACCGCGAAACCGAGAACGCTTCACTCACAGTCACACTTTCCGCGAGTTTTACACTTACACTAGCCGACGGTGATGTAAGGGAGTAGTAACCCAAGGTTGTTCTATATTCGAGCAAATAATGGGTGCTGTTTCCTTGGGTCTCTGGAACCACAGCCAGCTGAGCAAACCACCGAAAAGCCCTCGAACTGCACCACGTCTGCAGCGTCACGGTGTCGGGCGTGCACTGACTACCAAACGATCTTTTTGTTGTGTTTTTGGCATTCAGCAAATCCACCCTGATTGATAAGGCAAAATCGGATCGGAACGGATCGGATCGGATGGGATGGATGGATGCGATGGGATCGGATCGGATCGGATCGAAATCGAAGCGCAGCGCAGCGCAGCGGAGCGAAATCGCAAATCGCAGCCAAGCACTGCCCTCACGCTGATTGCACTCACCCCGCATCCGCATCCGCCTCATCTGGTATCTGTATCTGTATCGGTGCCCAAGTATCTGTATCTGTGTGTGCGCTGTGCATCCCAAAAGGTAGATGCAGGCCATATACAAATGCTCGTGATCGGTGACGTTGCAGCCTCGGATGTCTGCCTCAATATTAATCTTACCTACATTTTCTTCCAAGTGCCCGTTTTCCCATAGGGAATCTCAGGTAGGAAGATTTGTCAAGAAACTGCAGTTTAAACTTTAAAGGATTCTCTTTTTGAGTTGTTATTAAGTTGAAATTCTTTAAGAATGCCACAAGAATGCCCAATAATTATTCCAGGGTATTATCTACGAATGAACGAACTGTTCGCCGTTATGGCAATAAATTGGTAAATGCTTTGCCAACAATAATGTTAGCCGTATCGCAGTGTTACCTGCAGATAAACTATCAGCGTTCAGTATTTGCTGTCATTTAAGCCCCGTGGGCTTTTGGGACCGCCCGCTGAGATTGTGGGATTATTTGTTATGAGTGCAGGAATATATCAACTTGGCCATTCTCAATATGCGCCTAATCAGGGGACTAAGCTAAGCAGGAGATTAGGTAACTAATTAGCTATTATTTGAATTTGGCGCCGGAACAGTTTGTAATCCTGATTTAGCACTACTCAGCGGATCGAGTTGGATTGACGGCTGACAGCAGGGCCCGAAGGTGATAAGATTGCTAAGCGGATCATTGAACTGTTCCGCAAAGCAAATATGCTTAGAAAATTAAAGTCTTAACAGGCAATTAATTAGGAAATCGACGCTGCACTTGAAACAGCTGAGATAAGATAAGATTTTATTTTGGTTATGAAAACAATTAAACATTAGTGAGGATATCTGTTAAGTGGATATATATCTTAAGACTGCTTTCTTTTAAGGCAGGAATTAGAAAATGGATCAGTCAAATTGTTAAATATATTGATTTTAAATATTATCTAATGTTCCTCTCATAAGCTATGTATAGCTAACAACATTTGTTGTTAGTTTTAGAAATATAATATGAAGGTTAGCTTCCTGCAAAATAACGATCTATCCCAGCCGAAAGCCAAAGCACCTATGGCTGATATTAGCTGTAGCTTAATTTATAATTAAGTATACAGCGTACAAATAAATAAATAAATAAACTATCTTTCCATCTGTCTTAACACTATAACTGAATCCTTTGAATAATCTTGGAACCCACTTGAATGGCTGCGCTTATACAAAACTAAATAAATATTCGCGACAGCTTTTACGCCGTCATTCTCTGTCGCATATATCATTAGCATAAATTCTATTCTGAACATTTTAGACCGGCAAGTACCGCCCACGCTAAAGATACTTGTTCTACCCATCAACAAACCACAACAGCTGACTGGTTGACTGGCTTCAGAGTTTTTTTTATTTATAAATAAACCAAAATTAATAATATATATTCTTTATGGTAAATTAGCTGAAATTCAGGCTGGCGCATGTTGCTCATTCCCGGGCTTCTGATTTGAAATCCTCTGCCCCAGGCCCCCCGAAAAAATCGATTTGCATAGGAACTCCACAGCTATCAATATATATAAAACAAGTGGCTTACACGAGCCTCGTTTGAAGCGCTAATTTTCCCTCAGTAATTTGTTGTATCTGTCAGATATATTGCGTGCGTGTGTCGGTGCGTGTGTTTGGATGTGGGTGGCTTCCATATTATTTTATTTTTTTTTTGGCTTTTCGGCTAGCGCGTGCTTTTATTTCTTTATATTTGTATGACATTGCTATCGAACGAAATGTCAAAAGCAAACAAAGCCAAGTGCCGTGAACACAACAAAAACAACTGGAAAAACGCTTGAGTCTTTCTGAAAACTCAGTTACGGATACAAAGATACTAGGGTGGAAGAAGATACTTTCGTTTTCAACTGGCTTTCGCTTTCCTTTTTATGGTTAAAAGTTCCTTGGCATGTTTGGATTATTATGATAACGAGCTTTGGCTGGGTTTGTTTTGATTGTGATAGCCAAGAAAGTGGGGCGAGAGGATGTAAGAACTTAAATCGTTTTAGGAAAGAGAATACAATTATTACTTATGAAAAAAATATTTAAAAATATATCAAAAATATTAAAATAAACATTATCTAAGACAAAACCTTATTATTTGAATGATTATATAGAGGGAGGTCTAAGGAACAATTATGTAAAACTATTGCTTGAATTATTAATTCGAAAATAAAATTGCGATCACGTTTGTATCTTGAGAATAAACACAATTTATAAAATACACCTATGTCGTCATTATATAAAGAGAACTGGTTGATAGAGTTGGCAGAGCATAGTAGCTAACTAAATTATAGTGCACTCAATTGAACTTGTTTCGACTTTTGGGCTGTTACCGATAAATTGCGAAAACTAAGTGTTCAGCTTTGACTTTAAATGGCAAAATCAAAGTCAAATGTATCTGATGGATACACGCACATGCTAATTGCAGCAGCATCAATTGAAGCCACATAATTATTAGCATGCCATGTCTATACGAAACACGCACTTAATTGTAATAATTTTTATTAACCTACCTGGTGTTTTTATTTTATTCCAAGGCGTTTCCTTTGTGGCCTTTACCAGCCCTCGAACCAATAAAAAGAATTAGTTGTCAAAAGTCGTGGCATAAATAACGCCTATATATACTGTAATATATATTTCGTGGGCATATACATATATACTAGTAGTTATATATGCTGGGCTGCCCTCTAGCTATTGCGTGCCCGGATGCCGTTTATGTGGGAGGTGACCCAGTGTTTGGAGGGAAAGGTTACCGAAGGATATAGTCGGCCAGTCGAGAACTTTCACTTTCGCACACACACAGAAGCACCTGGCCGCCGGGGGCGCAAGTTAGATAACACTTTCTCGGCGGATTTCTCAGATATGTTTCGGATTACTTGCCGAATATTCAACGAATATTTCATTTAAATTTGATTAATTTTATATTTTCTATGGGATTCGCTTCTATTTTACACGCACTCGTTTTGATTTGGGTTAAGGCTGTGATAAGGACCCGTCGGGACTGCTCGGCTTTTCCCCACGAAGGCTGACGAATATTTTCTGAATTCAATAAAATTTTCACATTTATTCGGCGTCGGGTTTTTGTTTATTTACTTATTTTTTGCAAGTATTTTAAATTTAGTATTATTATTATTATTATTATTTATTTAGCCAGCGCTGAGAGGCAGCCGTGGCAGCAGCGCCCGTGGTAGTGGCAACGTTGGCGACTTGGTCGCAATAAGAGTGTCATTCAAGGGCATTGCAAGGTCGCAGCAGTTGCGTCTTTCGCCCGCTGAGATGCGAGAGCGCCAAACGACGACCGCACATGGCGGCCTCTTTCAGTCGATTCTCCGATACACAGATACAATGATTTTTGAGAATTTTTTCCTTTGGTTTATTATAAATTTTAGCGAAAAATTAGAGAGAGTTTGAGGGACAGGCCGGCCAAGGGGCGGAGGAGGGTGAAAGCGGACGAATGGGCCGTCACGCAGAGCTTTAATTATTACTAATTTGCCTATCACTGTATCTCGGGGATACGTTTCAGGCGCAGACCTGCGGCTCGTATCTCTCAGTTCGCCCGTTTGGCCGTCCTGTCGTGTGGCAACTGAGGCAAGCTCGCCAAAAGTTGCAACCGCTTCTCACTTTCGCTCTCACCTCACCGCCCTCTGCCTCCTCTTACCTCAACTCTCTCGCGGTGGGCAGTTGTTTTGGGAGGTACTTCTAGATACCGCTGGGCTCTATATGTCAAGTCAGAGAGGCAAACAATCGAGAGAGTAAATTGCCTTAACAAGGCACGGCACAGTGGTTCGGATAAAACTGAATAAATGTATACCAAGTATTTAAGCTCTAAAATGTTCCATTCTTATATCTTGATAAGGGTAAAAAAAGGGGTGGTCGGATTATTATCACAAAAAGTAAGATGGGGTCCTTCTAAAATATATGGAATAAATAACTAAAATTTCTTTATTCTACCACTTCAGTTAAACTGTATATATTTTTCTAGTATGCTTTTTTGCTCTATCCCAGTATATTTATAAGATTAGGAGTTTTTTCTAATAATCTATTAATATTACACTGATTTAATTCTTAATACTTATAGTGTCTAGAATAATGTATAAGCAAATTCAAAATTCGTGAATAGCTTCTACAATTATTTTTACTTTACTATTAATAACACAATATTATTTTCAGTGTTAGAGTAGAGATACTTAATCGGAAAATTACTTTAAGAAGCATTTGTTTATTTTAGCATTACATTTTGCTTTCTTATTTTGAAGCTAGACGCAATCGAATTGTTCGTTTACCCTACTAAAAGCATTCAGTTCAATGATTATAGGCGTATTGAAAGTGGTGAATTGGATAAAGTTACCAACAGAATTTATTACAGAATATATAGTCTTGGATTTCTTAATTATACGTTTCATTATGCTGTTATAATAAATTTTGTAAAACTACAATTGATCTAGTCCCAAAATTCGATAAAAATTGTAACTTTTTGATACGAATTTAATCTGCAAAATGACACTGTGCATCTTTTGTTTGCTGTTTGAATCCAGGCTCTCTCCCGGTCTCTCAGTTTATCTCAGCTCTTCTCTCAATTCATGTTCTCTTCACCGTTCCCACTCGTCGTTCAGTTGCGGAGCCGGCATTTTTCAACATTTCTGTTTTTTGTTTATATTTGCATACCTAAATTGTTTGCCCTAAGTTTGTTTTTATTTCTTTATTCAATTAATTGTTTGCTTTTTTTGCAAGTCGTCGCTTCGTTTTTATCTTAAAAAGATACAAAAAACACAGCCATTGATCAAATTGTATCTGCCTGCGTGCAAGTGGAACTTGTGGCAACTGTGTGAATATCTCTCTGTTATTTTTATAGTGCATTGACTGCCGGGCGTAGTCGATGCATAAACTACAATTCCACTTTGATGGAAATTGCATTTCTGCGGGTTAAAGATACAGATACAAAGGTGCACACACCTTCTCTTCGACTTGGTTCTCTTTCCCTCTCTTCCGGCCTAGCCATTCTCTTCGCTGTGACACTTTCAGCTTTGGGTCAGCAGCAAACTTTCGTTTTCATTTCAATGAGACGGCGCTCTCAGCAAAAACAATTTCCATGCTAACTGAGCCACGTGCCAACCCCCCGGCCACCACCGCTCCTTTATCGCTGCCGGAAAATGCCACATGAGACGGGTATAGTGTGCGAAAGAGAGAGCGGACCTCCTTTTTTTTGGTTCAAATCGGCTTTGTTTATCACATGACATTAAATTAACTGTAATTTAATTTTAAATTTGGGTGTCTAATTAGTCAGTTAGTCAATGAAAAAATGTATGTGAAGTCATTCAGATGCCCTCTTTTTAACATTATTGTTTAAAAGATTGTTGTATAATATATTTAATTACAGCGTTCATTTTAATATATGGAAATATAGATTATTGCTGTATTTTAAAACACTATACTAAAAATATAAGTAGCGAACGGAAAATATATTGAAATTAAAGTGGCTTATCCCTTTTAAAAGATACATTATTTGGCTAAACTGTTTGTCAGTTAATAAAATTAAATAAATTAAGTTAATCAAGAATAATTCACAGTTATTTAAATTTATATTAAATAAATTCAGTTAATCAAGAATAATTCACAGTTATTTCCATATATTGTGCATAACACCTAGGCCATGTTGAACTATATAAAAATATTCCAAAACTTTGTGCCATATTAAAGCAAATATTTCTTTATTAATTCGTTTTTCCAAACAGTAGTAAATAATAAAAATAACACTGCCTTATTATATGGATTATTAATGTGCAAATTTACATATAAGGGGAGAAAAACGTCATAAAAATAGGAAAATATTCTGTTGTAATATCTTTTAGCTTAATGGCCAAATATTTGTTATACTCCTAACATATATTAAATAAACATAATATTAAATTCCATCTTTAAGGTACTTTCAGCTCATTTACAATTATTTTACATGCCTAAAATGTATTTTACTCACAAGAGAAGCGCTAAAGTGTTTATATTTGGAACTGTTAAGCAATATAAATAAATTGACATACTCTTGGGCGATATTCGTTCGAACTCTTAAAATATGTGGAATATGTTATTTTCAAATGTTTTGTTTTGCTAAGTTATTTTAAAACTTTTATGCACAACTATTCAGAATATTTCCTATGAAACGACTTATGTGCGAAAAATACAATGCGAAAAATACAAATAAATACGATAGGCACATCCGATATCCAGTCATCACCGACTCGTGAGTCCAGGGAGTCGGACAACGGAGTCCATTATGGAACTGGTTCCTTAAACCGGATGACTCCCCAAATGAACCGAAGTTTGAACCCGAAAATTTTTGAGTGGTTTTGGAGAAAGAGAGAATCAGAAAAACAGCAAAGGGTAATTAAAGGGCGAAAATCCGTGGTCGCAGGCGGTTCTGCTGGCAGATAATTACATAAGTGAAAATTTTAGTTTCTACCAGTAAGTTCGAAAAATAATTATAATGTTGATGGGGGTGAAAGGTAAATTAAATTAATTATAGAGTATTCCCAAACGAATAATCCTGGATCAGGAACAGACCAATTGCTGAAGAGGACCGAAAGATCAGCCACCAGAAAGGAGAAAAATTTTCAAGGAGGAAAAGTGGCCACTCATTCCTGGGTGGCCAAATGTTTTTATTCCAAAATTAAAATTATACTTGCCAGCCAAAGAACAATCACTAAAACACTGCGAGCGGTAAAAATTGCCGCGAATTAAATTTAGTAAATGTAGTAAATTAATAAAACATATAAAACACACCAAAATTAATTTAGTTCAAGTCTTATTTATTCAAAAAACATATTAATCTAAAATCAATTTATGCAAAACAAAATGCTAGTATTTAGTATTTATTTATTTAATTCAATATGTATATGTATACATGTCCCTTGTAAAAGTCCTTCGGTACCGTTGGTAGGCTGTTTAAATGTTAGAATTTAAGGGAAAATTTTGAAAATACAGTGATTGTGAAATGAAGTTGTCAGAGTAGACATTCGTGTTGGGGGATGGGATGAATTAAGCCAGGTACGATCCACAAATTTGGGAGATGTGTCCGAGGATGCACTCATGGTTGGGAGGGACTCCTAGGACTGCGAATATAGCAGTGTAGTCCAGTCCAGATGTTCCGAAATCCGTTAGAAAAAGAACTCTGTAAAATACATGTCACTCTCATCTGTTGATTTCTGACTCTCTCTCATGGGTGGGTGGTGGTTGCGATCGAAGGAGAGCCTCTGGCGCTCTAGCTCTCTCTCGCTTGCTCCTGCTAAGCTTTAACCGGGGCTTCCGGCCGAATTGCCTTAATAAATGAATATAGACTAAATAAAATTTTAAAAAATAGCAACATTTATAGAAAATTAGAGGGTTTTTATTAAAATTTAATTAGCAACAGAGAATATTTTTTGTATTGTTATTTTTAATTTATTGCCACTATTTGATGTTTTATCTATCTATAAACACAACATTTTTAAGAAGATTATTGTTTACAAGTTAACACTGATTGAGTGAAACAGAAATAAATTGTATTGATTAGACTGCAATAAACAAAAGTCAATAAAAGAATTTGAAAACGTTTTCACAACTAAATACAGTTTGTCAAGAATTTCTTAGCAAAGCGAAAAATTCCATACAATTTTGGTTGTTTTTGTTTTTTTTGGCGAAATTTTATTAAGAAAAACAAGAATTTTTATATTCTTTAACTTATAATATGTTTAGGATAATTGTTGGCTATAAATATATAGAAAAAAACTTACATTTTTCAACTTAAATCATAGAAAACCTAAACAAAAACATTGCAATTCGTATGCTGTCAAATAATTTTTTGCAATTTGCGAACACATAATGGTTTTTGAATTATAACTTAAAAACTATAATAACTGGGAAGTTAATATTTGGTGTGGAGTCCATCTGCATCCAGCACAGCACTTAGACGTCCCGGCATTGAATTTATGAGCTTATTGAGGTCATAATATTCCGGTATTTTCTCCCATTCCTCTTGGAATGGCTTTGATTATTTTTTTATTTGATCAGTCTTATTTGTTGGAGACCTTTTAGCCACTTTCCTTTTTAGCAACCTCCAGAAATTTTCTATCGGGTTCAAGTCAGGGCTTTGGGCAGGACTGTCAATTACTTCGGTGCAATTATACAGCAGCCAGGTCCTGCACAGTTACGATTTATGTTTAGGGTCGTTCTCCTGGTACAGCTTGTATTGAGGTTTATTCGGGTTTTGCGGGTCAAAAAAAACCTAATTTCGTCACGCTTCTTTTCAATTCATTTCTAAGAATATCCAAATAAAACTACTTCGTCATTATATCGTTAAAAATGCGCAGCTCACAAACGCCTTTGGATGATATGCAACCCCATACCATTACAGATAGCTTGCCAAATTTAACTGTTGGTATTATGTTCTTCTGCTGGAACGCAGTTTTTGGCTTTCTCCAAACTTTGTTAGGTCCGGCATGGCAATACAACATTATTTTCGTCTCATCGCAATAAACTACATCCTCCCAATATCCCAAAGGCTTCCCAATGGTTGCTGTGGCAAAGACTTTCCGCCTGTCTTTGTTTGTGTTTGAAAGCATCGGTTTTTTCTGGCTACGTGTGATGAGTACTTGTGTAAATTAAGAACTTTCCTCACAGTCTCATGGCTCACTACTTCACCGCAATCATTTTTATGTCCAAATGCCAACTGTCTAAGGGTTGTTTGAGGGTTATTATTAATTTGTTTCAAAATTTTTGAATGATCGTGTCTAGAAAGCTTTGGTGGCCTGCCTGCAGCATTGTTCAGGTGGAGTCTATTTTCCTCTTCAGCTCGTTTAATTATATTGTAAACAGTCCTCAATTTAATATTGAACATTTCTGAAAGTTCCTTGGCCGATTTTCCCTTGTAATGGTTATAATAAACCAATTGTATTAAGTTTTCATTAACTTGTTTGCCAGGCATGATTTAAATTGTAAATTACGACCAAATCCGAACTTCTCCCAACGAAACGCTTTACTGAAACAAAAGCAAAGAGCTCTCCAAAGCGGCACGCATTCAAATTTCTCGGATTTAATTTGGCGTTGTTTGCATTTTGCAAAGAATTATTTGACAACTGAAACTTGCGGTTATTATGTTTTTGTTATTTTTCTCTATGCTTCTTGTTGAAATATGTCTTTTTTTATTCATATCAATAGCTTATACATCATTTTATAATATTAAAAAAAATTTAAGTTTTTCTCAACGTATTATGAGCTTAAAAAATATTTTCGATGTCATTTTGCATTTTGCAAAGAATTAGTTGACAAACTGTAGGTTAAAAATCAATAAATCTATGTCAAATGTACAGGTCGTAAAGTTGTTAAACTTTCTTACAACTGAAGTTGGTTTGTTATTTTTGATTGGCAAATATACGAAAGAGAATAACTATAAGACTAACTAGGACTTACTAAGAAATTCTTAGAAGAAAACCCTGAGAAATTTAATAAAGGAAAAATGGAAATTTCAGTTTAAATAGGTTTGGTTATTCTTATTAATTTATTTTTAAAAATTAATTGATGGTAAGAAATGAACTAGATCTTTACGAAAAAAAATATTTAAGTTATCCCGATTAGTCTGGCAACGCTTTTGTGTTGATATGCTCTGGGCAAAACATATGTTATCAGCCACTGCGCTTGCTCACACCGTGTTGCCATTTTAGCTATTTTTTATTTTAAAAAATGTATTGATGGTAAGAAATGAACCTTAGGATCTTTACGAAAAAAATATTTAAGTTACAGCCATGTACCTAATAACCGATTTTTTTGCAGTTCGACGTTTAAATACTTCGAAAACCGGACGTATAGATCATTTTTCAAGGGGCGAATTCGAGCATCGAAACCCTTTTAAAAACTATAATCCGTTTCTTGGTTTTGAAATGGTGTAAGGATGTATTTAAGGATGTTGTTAAGGATGTATTAAATATTCTATAGATATTAACGAGTTTATTCATTTATTCGAATTTATTTTTTATGCTTAATAATATATGTCTGTAATGATAAAAAATATACACAAAATTATTTTATAAAAATTAGCTGTTTTCTAAGCTTTTTATACCCTTGCAAGGTATTAAATTTGCAACGCAGTAAAGGAGACATTTCCGACCGTATAAAGTATATCTATTCTTGATCAGCAATAGCCGAGTCGTTCTAGCCATGTCCGTCTGTCCGTCCGTCTGTCTAATTATACGCAAACTAGTCCCTCAGTTTTGAAGCTATCTGAACGAAACTTTGCCAGATCGGACGATTATATCATATAGCTGCCATATGAACAATGGGTAAATTTTTAGATGCAGCAGACGAAGGAAAATGTTTTTGCAAATATTGCAAATCAAGCATTAATGGAAAACTTTCAGATTTACACGCTCACGCCAAAACGGCCAGGCACAAGGCTTCGTCCTTTGATTTATAAATCTGGTGTTATTTTTTAGCTATCTTTAAAAGTTTTTGGCGGTTTCTAGCTATTTTCATTGGTTAGTTTAGCTTTTTTATGACCTGAAGAGATGGCAACACTGATGTATAGTTGTGTGCGTTTGAGATTACGATTAAGAAAATTATCAACAAATTTCCTGATGTCATTGTAATAAAACATTCAAAACGTCGTACTGTTCTTACTTTCGGTTCGGTTTCGGGGGCGGACTGTTAAGAGCGAAAAACAGGAATCCAATAAGAATGTCAGCCAGTGCAGTAATTCGCTCCCTCCCGCGCGAGCCCCAGAACACCAATCTCCTGCTTCTCCAAAAACAACACCAAAAACAACAACCAAAACATGGGATACAACAACCACCAGCCCGCCACTCTGTAAGTTTACACGCCTTTGGTGTTGGTTGCTAGGGTAACGGGACAGCTGTGCCTGCTCAGCTGCGTGCACACACTGAGAAAAATATGAGGCGACCATTAAAATTGATTGTATATTATATATATATGGGAATAACAATTTAATTCATTATTAAGTATCTCAATTGTATTAAACAAAAACAGAAGAAAAAAAGAGAGAAACAGGAATGACAATTATACCCATCATGGGATTTGTCATAGGACTACATTTTTCTTTTCACCTCATGATTGAAGCGGTCGGTATTTTAATTGGTATTTTTTTTCTTTACTTAGGTCGGAATTCGGTAAATTTGGTACGCCATACCTGAACGCTTTTGGAGAGCATTAATATAGGAAATTAACTCAGTGGAATGCGTTTTACTGTTTGCAAGAGATTTCGTTTGAATTACCTATTAAGCTTTAATTTAATATAATCATTAGATATATATATTCTTACTTACCGTTAATTCCGTCCATTATATGAAAGCAATTAAGATTGTTATAGCTCTAATAACTTCATTTCTTACAATTTGACCATTGAAATGGTTAAAAAAATAGGTGTCCAACAATTCAGTCAGTGATTTTTTGGGACCGCAATATATTTTAAATAAAGATTTTTTAAACATTTTCCGTTCGTTTCCATAGCAGCTATCCGATCTCACCCGTTCGGACTTATACACTAATGAAGACTACCTGTAAAGTTTTATCCAGATAGCTTTAAAACTACCAGACAAGATTGCGTAGAAACAGGCAGATGGACAGACGGGCATGGCTAGATCGACTCGGCTGTTGATGCTGATCAAGTATATATATACTTTATGTGATATATAAATGATAAATGTATTCTTCAGGGCGTTGCAAACTCCTGACTAATCTGATAATACATTGAAACACTGTCACCTAGTCCTTGCTTGCCTGGTTCTTTCTATCATTCGCAAAAGCTCAGCTCCTGAGTTTTGTTGATCGCAAATTTTCGCCCCTTCATTTTTCGGTCGCGAGATTTACCTTATCTTAGTACCCCAAAAAGCGAAAATAAGGAAGTTATTCCTTCTTTTTTTGCTATGCGTTTTTATATGATATTTTTAGTTGCAACCACGACTACTTTAGACTCTCTGATAAAAAATATACTTTAAAACTTTAAAAGACGCGTTTCCCTTGTCTTTGCCAGTGTAATGGAAAACTTCAGCGCTTAGAAGAATATGAAAATTTAGATCTTGGGGGCTCAGTTCCAGTTCGGTCGTTGTTGAGAGCGCATTAATATATAGTTTTCGTTTTTCATATACCCTGTGTTCTATTTTAACATACTGTAAATTAACATTCAAACTGGTTTAAATTCCATGTTTAGTATTATATTTTTAGATGGTCAATTATCAAATTTGTATTTTAAATTTCGAATTTCGGTTACGACACTGTTTTTAAGGTATTTTTATGTTAAATAAAATTTAAAAACTTCTGTGTTATAAAAATATTCAAACAGAGAGAACATGTGTGAATTTATAAGCAACGTAAACCAACGGAATTTTAAAAGTCCAGTAGCTCAACTATAAATATAAATATGTTTCAGATACAAAGCAACCTAATGTTAACTATCTAAACAATTTTTTTAACATCTTTTATTTATTTTTTGTCTAAAACCAAATTTGAATTGAATCAAATGTGATCGATGGCCAGTTCGTTCAGAAACCAGCGGTGACAGTGATTAAATAACATATAAAAAATTTTTTTTATTTATTTATTTAAATTGTCTGTAGATACATTTTGCCTTTGACAATTTTATTACAAATATTCTGGAAAGTTTGGGAAGGAACACAACTGTTTGGCATGAGAAACTTCTATATGAAAATAAAATTTAGTTAACATTTGTTTATTAAAAATTGTCAAAATAAAATGAATTATCATGCTTTCCCTTTTAGATGCTTATCGAAGACGAAGTGCACGGAATTATAGAGCTGCCCTGCTACATACAGGAAATCGTAGAGCATCAACTGTTCCAACGACTTAAGAGGGTTCATCAATTAGGGCTAGTAGTGTGGGCCCTTGATAAAAAGGCCAACCAAAAGCGATATGATCATTGCTTAGGGTGAGCTTTATACAGCTAGTTTAATTCTGAATCAAACTAATACTTATATATTTTTTTTCAGAACTTTCAAAAGTGCCCAGGATCACCTTAAAGCCATAGAACGCAACTCACGATATGAGCCTAAACTACCGGATTGGTGTCGCAAAGCTGTGGAAATAGCTGCCCTTCTGCATGATATTGGCCACGGCCCTATGTCACATTGCTGGGAATCTGTTTGCGATTACAAATTTGATGTGAGTATGATTTTAGCAAGAAAATATATAATACATTGTATTTATTTTTTAACATTTATTTTAAAGCACGAGAAAAATGCCCTGGCCTGTGTGGATAGGATTTTTAATGATGCCCAAAATCGGGAGCTGGTCTCTTTGAGGGATGACGCTTGTGGTCGGGGAGTTCAATTGATAAAGGCTCTGATTCTAGGCTGCAGCGACTCTCTGTCATTTTCCATGTTGGGACACAACTATATCTTTGATATCGTTCACAACCGCCGTTGCGGATTGGATGTGGACAAGTGGGACTATCTTAGACGGGATAACAAGCGTTTGAATATCCTTAACTCCGAAGAAATGGACTTTGATGATGTTTTTCTTCAGTCGCGCATATCGGTCGATGGTCAGCGCATCGAGTATCGTTATCAGGACTACCATCGTATATATCGTGTGTTCGCGGCAAGATCGCGGCTCCATGTTGCTGTTTATCAACATCCACTTGTGTGTGCTTTGGATGTTATTTTCTCCAAAGCGGTGCGAAATATGGCTCCTGAGCTGTTGAACTTTCGATCGGAGGCCCCAGATTGGCTGCAATTACACGATGAAAACATCCTAAATATCATTAAAAAGGATCCGGGTTCGATGTATATTCACAATCCACAAAAAATTGCAGAGATATCGCCCAGTGAATGCTCAGAAACGAATGTAATTCGGGTGCAGAGAGTAATACCTGGACCTTGGGAGGCTATGAAATCAGATACATCTTTCGCTTTCTTCGGCAACAAGCGGTGGGTATACAGGACTTCTTCAATCTTGTGTAGCTTTAAATAATGACGATTGGTTCCTTTACAGCAAGAAGCGCCCTATCAACCGATGTGAAAAGCCGACTATGATCAACAAGTGCTATAAGTTAGAGTAATAAGTCTCGGCCAGAGAAAACCCAGTTCATAGAATAGTTCTTGTTAAGGCAGTCAACCAAACGTACATTATTATTTCACTGCCATTTTGGTTTCTATATTTTATTAAAGTATTATATATTTTTTGACATATTGAAGTCTCGCTTGGTTGCGTTATATATAGTATTGTACTACTGTTAACATTATGTTACCTAAAACTATGTTAAAAGTCGTTGATTTCATACGTTATGTTGCGTTAATATTATCATTATAATTTCTTGTTATTGTCCACTCCCACTTAAAAGTAAAATAGTTCAAAGAAGTGTTCTTAATATATTATTTTATTAGTTTATACATGGTATTATCGTAAGCGTCTTAAGCCTAAAATACTAAAACAAAAATTTCAACAGTTCACTTGAAGACATCACAATACAAATTCAGGTCTTTCTAACATTAAGTACTCACTAATCAATATAAATATAGAGGGATTTGTTATATTTTTGATAACCACTTTGAAATATACACAAGAGAAAACAATCAATTCGCTACAACGTATTGGGGAACTTAGCTGACTACAGTTTCGAGTATGATTTTTTTTGTCATATTTGTTCTTTACATTTGTTCGAATATATAGCTTAGTTGCCTATCAGGGCGGGAAGATGTGCCGAGTCTGTGATAATCCGCTGTGGTAGGTGGGCAGCCAGATATTGTTTATGCAGTCTCTGGCGGCAGAACTGATAGAACTCGATCTCATTCGTGAAGTTACGTCGCACTATATCCTTAACATGCTCGCTGACCGGCGGCTTGAAATTGTTCTTGTTGATCTTCGTCAAGTACTCGGCGCTTGCTGTAAAACGGCATTAAAAAATACAATGTAATTGTTAGCTGGTAAAGCCTATGACGTAGTTTGCAAACGCAAATTGTGCAACACTTTATTAAACTTAATTTAATGAAATTAACATTGTGCAATGTCAATTGAATTTGCCTTTACTATTTTCCCCGCTTTCTACTTACTTGCGTATATGTCTCTAACGCCCTCAAAGAATCGCGGAACATATTTCTCGAGCACGGAGAGTGTGGTGTTCAGATCTTCTAGCACCCCAACAACCGCATATTGTTGCTCCACGGCAAATTTTGCTCGTTCCAAAGCACCCACAGTGTTGAAGGGACTGAAGTTAGAAATGGAAATGAAAAGTGGATTAGAAATGTGTAGTTAAGGATGTATAAAACCTGTCAACCTGTCATTTTAGATATTATTTTTTTTGGGTACAAAAAACTCACGTGCACTCGTAATCGTGACCACAGAAAAACAAGCTCTGTCGCCGATGATCCCCAATGCCCTCCACAGTAACACCTTGTGTGTAGGTACATTCCTGATCGCCACTAAGGACACACGTCTCAAAATCCTTCTTAAGCCAAGCCGGATGGGGCAGCGGCAGGTCGGGAAAGGCAGCCTTTCGCTCCACAAAATACCACGGCGCGCGCACATAGTAGAACCAGCTGATCACGCGTTCCACGGGATCCCGAACCACATTTAGGTAAATGGGCTTTGGCAGGTTGAACTTGGTAAAGTTTGTGAAGCACACATGCTTGATGAAAACCGACGGTTCTGGCAGCTCACTGATCACCTCAGCCATCTCCTGCTGCTGGTCCTCTGCCAATCGAATTGTCTCCACCTTCTGCACTGCATCCCGATGGAACTGGAAATTATTGCGCTCTGAGAGTCGACGCAAAAGCTCCATGAACGTCTGACTTCCCACTTTTGGGACTCGATTAAAGAACACCAGGTCCATTTGTGCCTTTCGGGTATTGTTCAGATCCCGCACATTAAGGGAAGACATCTGGGAAAAATTTCAAAATATAGTTAGTACAAAAGAAGTGGTGACCTATAGCAGTCTTTAAATTAATCGTTACCTTCAAGTCCTTGGTGTTTGATACGCTTTTTTTGGGGAAATTAAGGGGTGCCTGACTGAGCTCATTAAAATAAAAAATAAATCCTACAGAATAACAAAACGAGAATTCCTGACGGGTTGTACATTTCAAATAAAAGTATAGAGAAGTATGTATTAATCATAGTAAGTATATTTATTCATTAGCAAAATTCTCAATATTTTCAATTGAGATTATTCTCGAGTTGCAGGGCCAAATATTGCTTATACAAACGCTGCTTGCAGAAGTAGTAGAACTCGTATTCGTTGGTAAAGTTTCGTCTTACCATCTCCCTAACGTCAGGATCAATGCGAGGCTTGCGATTATTCCGGTTCCGATTACGAATACTCTTGCTATTCACTGAAAAAGAAGTCTTCTTATAATATTTTCTAGGGTCTGGGAGGTACTTGAACCCTGGTCTTGTGTTGAAGCCCCTGGGACTACCTACGTTTGTATAGGAAACGAGCATGATTGAAGAATCTGGGGATATATTTTTCAAAAACAGTCAGCGTTATGTTGGTTTCCTCCAGGGTTCCCACCACGGAATACTCCTTTTCTACTCGTCTTTTGGCTACTTGTACAGCGTGGTGGGAATTAAAGGGCCTACAGATTGATATTGTTAAAGTCTTGAAGTCCTGGATTAGTTAACCTACTCACAAGCAATCGGCTTCATTGCCGCAAAAGTAGAGGGATTGCCTTTTAAAGTCCTGGACATAGTCGGATACTGAAAACTGGACGAATCGGCACTCCGGATCTCCACTTCTTACACACTCGCTAAAACTTAGATTGTACCATTCCTCTGGTCTCTCCCGACGACCTGGGTACATCCTTCTGAATATGGCTCTCTTTACCCAAGATCGGCGTTTGTAGAAATCAGTGACCACCCTATCTATGGGATCTCTCACCAAGGAAACATAGATGGGCTTCTTGTAGCCAAAGCCTGCGAAGTCCAGCCAGTTGGAGTGCGCCATATAGATGGATCCCTTCTCCAGTTCACTGGCCCATTCCAGTTCAGTGAATTGCTCCTTCTCGGTGCGGGTCCTATTCATCGTTCTCACGGGTCCGTTGAGCACCACGTTGATATCATTCATAGCGGCCAGTTGCCGGAAAAGTGGCATAAGTTGCTCGCTTTCCACGCGGGTTGGTCGATTGAAGACCACCACTTCGAGAGCCGCGAATCGGGTTTTATTCAGATTCATTAGGGTCACCCGTCCGAGCTGGGAAGATCATTGGGTTTGTTTGTTTTTGTTCAGCAGGGGTCCAAAGTAACACAGAAATGCGGGTTGATGAGACACGGAGTGTAAGGAGTGTAGGTATATTCTGCTAACTATCCCAGGGGGCAACAGAGCCAGTTCAAGTACCTATTAAAACTGAGTTTCCCAGCTTCCTCTTCCAAACCTAAACCCCCTTATATTGAAATAGATGTGGAAGTGGAAGAAAGACGAGACCTACTCTCAAAGACATCCCTGACTCCTTTGAAATATCTCGGAATGTAGGCCTCAAGTACAGTTAGGGTTATGTTGGTCTCCTCCCAAGTACCCACAACCGCGTAATCCCGTTCCACATTTAATTTGGCTAGCTGAATGGCACGTTGAGAGTCGAAGGGCCTGAAATTTTCTTTTAATAGGAGATTTCCTTCTACTTCCATAGCTACTTACAAGCATTCAGGACTGTGACCGCAGAAAAAAAGGGCTTGTCTCTTGTAATTACCCACCGCCTCCTTAACACTTCCAGGCACGTATTGACACTCGGGATCCCCGCTACGAACACAGTCGTTGTAGCTCTTTTTGAACCACTTTTCCGATTGGATAGTACTGTTGGGAAACCGGCGATGGAGGATGGCATTGCGATAGCCACTGCGGACGTAGTAATACCAACTGATCATCCGCTCGACCGGATCTCTGACCAGGTTTATATAGATGGGTCTCGGCAGCTGATATCTGCGGAAGTTCAGCCAATTGCAATGTTCGATGTATATAGTACCCGGCTCTAGTTCGTTGATCCAAAGAGCCTGTACCATTTGTTCTGGAGGCGATCGGGTGCGAGAAATGATGTTCAGAGGACCCTTGGTCAGCACTGTCAGATTATTATTGGGCGCGATGGTTTGGGTAAGTTGCATTAGGGCCTCACTTCCGACCTTGGCGTTACGATTAAAGAAGATCACGTCCAATCGTGAGTGTCGAGTGTTATTTAAACTCTCACTCCGCAACGAATCTAGCTGGATTTGGAATTTGGGATTGTATTTAGCTAAGTTTCCCCACGGCTTTCCTACAGGTTAGTTACAACTACTAATGAGTACTTTATTAACGAGCTACAGAATGAACTACATCGAAACAACTGGAGAGAGGTCAGTCTTATACGATTAGGGGTGAATCAGTCCTTCCAGTTCCTTTCGCTTAAGGGCTATATACTGCGTATAAAGACGCTGTTTGCAGAAGTAGTAAAAGTCATACTCGTGGGTGAAATTGCGCCTGACCATGGCCCTGACATCTGCGTCCACTTTGGGTTTCCGATTATTGCGATTGCGATTCTGTAGGGACTTCTGGTACACTAGAAACGGAACTTGTGTGAGCCAACTTCATGATACACCTCTTAAGAATTTCTTACTGTGGAATATCATCTTTGCCCTAGCAAAATATCGGGGTATATAGTGCTCTAAAACGGTCAGAGTTATGTTGGTCTCCTCCCAAGTTCCCACTACAGCGAATTCCGATTCAACCCTACGTTTGGCCATCTGAATAGCCAGCGGGGAGTTGAAGGGCCTAAAAGAGGTTTCGGGTTAGGCAAACAGTTCTCGTAACTGAACCCCCCACCGGCACTCACAAGCAGTCCTGATCGTGGCCACAGAAGAAGATAGATTGCCTTTTAAAGTTTCCCTCTCCATCGGTAACTGCCAATGGCACATACTGACACTCTGGGTCCCCACTCCTCACACAGTCGTTGTAGCTCTTCTTAAACCAGGCCGTGGGCTTCAACGGGGCCAGGGGGTGATTTCGGTAGAATATGGCATTCCTATAGGAGTTGCGGACGTAGTAGTACCAGCTGATCATGCGCTCCACGGGATCTCGCACCAGGTTAATGAAGATCGGCTTGGGCAGGTTGTACTCGTTGAAGTCGATCCAAGGGATGTGTTCTATGTAGACGGATCCCTCCTCCATGTTATATACGTAGCCTGCCACCTCCGCCTGGGCCAGGGGCTTTAGCTGCCTCTTCGACTTTTTGTACACTCCGTACTTATCCACGCGGAAGTTGTTGATATCCTGCAGGTGCTCCATGAACTCCATCAGCGACTCGCTGCCCACCTTGGCGCACCTCGCGAAAAAGAGGCGATCCATTTCGGCCTTGGCTGTGTTGTTTAAGCGACGCGGTGTTAAGTCACCTAACTGATTGGGGGATAGGGTAAGGGTTTAGAAGCTTCATGGGAGGGTAGAATGCCACACAGCACAGCGAACAATGAGACACTGAGATGGTTCAACGTGTACGGGTACGGATAGTGTGGGTCTAGTCTACTGGTTTACTGAGTACTATTTATTGGAAGGGTAAGTTTTGTTCACATAATATATCACCGACTACAATCTAACGTTCAGGCTCTAACCCAACTAATACAAAAGTCCATGCTTCTCCAGCTCCTTGAGATTCAGGGCCAGGTACTGCTTGTACAAGCGCTGTTTGCAGAAATAATAGAACTCGTACTCGTTGGTGAAGTTTTTGCGGATCATCGCCTTTACCTCGGGCTCAATATATGGCTTGCGCTTGTTCTTGTTCCGATTGGTGATCTTGCTGTTGTGCACTGTTTCGAATGGGGATTTTATACAAATAAGTAAAGCGTTCTTTGGTGCCACGAAATGCGGAGACCTACTTTCATACATCAGCTTGGCACCTCGAAAGAATCGCGGAATATAGTTCTCAAGTACGGTTAGGGTTACATTAGTGTCCTCCCAACTTCCGACCACTGCGTAATCCCGTTCCACGTGCTCCTTGGCCATTTGAACAGCAGTTGGCGAGTTAAAGGGCCTAAAATATCGTGTAAGCTAACGTCTAGTCTGCGGAAGCATTAGTCTTCACGAACGTCCTATCTACTTACATACAATCATCGTGGTGGCCACAATAAAACAACGATTGCCTTTTGAAGTTGGCCACCGGGTCCCTGACAGTATGGGGCACATACTGGCACTCCGGATCTCCGCTCCGAACGCAATCATTGAAATTCTTTTTATACCAGGACTCCGGCTTTATCTCTTGGTTAGGACGCTTTTTGTATTCGATGGCATTCTTGTAGGAACCACGTACGTAGAAGTACCAGCTTATGACCCTTTCCACCGGGTCGCGGACGAGGTTGATGTAAATAGGTTTGGGCAAATCGAATTCATCGAAGTTCAACCAATTGATGTGCTCTATGTACATGGTTCCCTCCTCCAAGTCGGCGACGTATTCCGCTGACTTACGCCTTGTAGGCTTATCCATTTTCCGAACAGTCTTAGTATGCAACCCGCGCTTGTCCAGGGTAAGGTCATCGTTGTACTGTTCCAGGGCCATGAAGAGCTCCAGCATAGACTCACTTCCGACTTTGGCGGCTCGGTTAAAGAACAACACGTCGATATCGGCATTCTTTGTGTTGTTGAGGCGGCTTGCGCTGAGTAGGTGAAGCTGAAGGTGGGTTTGACAGGATAAGCTTTCTGATCGTTCTCAAGGTCCTCTAAATGCCTTCCTTAGGTTACAAAGCGATGAATAAAACGCCTGCCTTTCCCTGAATATTAAGCGATAGATAAAACCCTAAACAACTTTATATAATGTTGCAAAGATCGAGGAGAGAAGCGATAGAGTTGTTTCCTATTTGGTTATTAAGCAATAGTTTTAGGTTTTTAATAGGGCTTAATTCAATTCAAAGCATTTAATTGAATTGATCTTTAAGAAAAGTTTTAGAGAGAAGAAGACATAGAATATTGGTTTCAGATAAGAACATAGGATGTAATTACTTAAAGTTTTTTAGCATTTAGGAAGTGTTCTGAAGGATTCCCCATTTCTTTCGAAAATAAAAGTTGGTTTCAGTTATTTTACCTCCTTCTTTATTAATAGGTTTATTAAATTATTAAATTAGTTTCTAATGGCCATTTCACTGGCCTCACTCAGTCTGGCAAGACCCTTGTCAAGCTTTTTGAGATCATTCAGCTTGAGGGCTAGATACTGTTTGTGCAAGCGCTGACGACAGAATTGATAGAATTCTATTTCCCGTGTAAAGTTTCGGCGAACCATATTGATTATTTCCTGCGAAATATGCGGCTTCATGGGATTGGTGTTCTGGCGATCGGCGTGTAGACCCGCTGTGAAAAATGTTTCCCAATTATCTATGCTTTTTAGAAGCTTTAAACTCTGAAGAGGAACAAGTTCAAAAATCAATTGGAAGAGCTTTCTCAACAGAATGTATTCCCTGCAAGAGGGCATAGTCCCACGTAATAAAGAACAAGATGCATAACGCGCTGTGAAGTGACACAGAACCACAAGAACCTACACTGGAAGGCAGATCACTCTTCAAATAAATTCGAGAGCAGAAATATCTTTCGGTGTTACTCATCTTGATCCTTAAGTGATCTTTGGTACAATGTTTCCGATTGAATTGCTAACCTACTTTCGATTTTGAAAATATTCCTCCTTCAGAGGTAGTCCCACCGAAACTTACAGTAATACATCTTGGAGGCATTCGAGAAATAGCGGGGTATGTAGGCCTCCAGAACAGCCAGGGTTTCATTCGTGTGCTCCCAAGTTCCCACCACAGAGTACTCTCGCTCCACATTCATTTTGGCCAATTGCAGGGGCAGACGAGCATTAAAGGGCCTACGGAACGGTTCGAAGGATGACAGAATTCGGGATAAAGCTACCTAACTCACGTGCACTTCAACTCATTGTGACCGCAGAAGAACAAGGTCTGTCGCCGATGGTCGCCCACACGTTCCAACAGGGAATTCTCGATGTAGGTGCAAACCTTCTCGCCACTTTCGACGCACTGATCAAACTCGGTGTTGACCCATTTGGGATTTGGCATTTCCCGGTTATTACGCCTCCTTCCGGGCACAAAGACCCACGGAGCTCGAATGTAGTAATACCAGCTAATGACCCTCTCCACTGGATCCCGAACCATATTCACGTAAATGGGCTTTGGCTGCTCATGCTTGGTGAAGTTCAGGAAATTAACGTGACTGGCGAATACTGTACCATCTTCTAGGTTGACAATATTATCGATCAAGTCGCTTTCCTCGGCGGGCTCCAGGAGGGGAATTACACCTCCGTTCTGAGGATCCTTTTCCACCTCATAATCGTGGACTTTACCCAGCTGTCTCATCAGCTCAATCAGCTGCATGCTGCCGGTCTTTGGAACGCGATTGAAAAACAACACATCGATCTCCGCCTTGGGGGTATTGTTCAGTTTCGCAGCACTAAGTTGGAGGATCTGCAAAGGTTTCGTATACCCTTGAGTTGGTTTCTGGTATGGGTGGTGCGGCGGAGAGTGAATTCAAGCAAGCTACCAAAAATGGTTATTAGCGAAAGGAGGAGAAAGACTCGGTTTGAAAATTGGGTGTAAAAATCAATGGTTAATCTATTTTTGCTCAGTACATTGTATTTTATTCTAATCTGTGGGAAATTCGTCCTTATGAGCAGCAATGTACTGCTTGTAGAGTCGCTGTTTAATAAACAAATACAGCTCAATCTCGAAGGAGAAACTGGTCCTCAGATACGCCTTCACATCCTCATCCAGATGGGTGTCGTGCGACACTGTGTTTATGTTAAACCTTTCCGAGTCACCTAGATAGGGGAGTTCGGAGATATATCTGAGTGTGATTCGGATCATTTATGCATATATATTGTGGCGTAAACATACTGTAGTAGACCTCCCTGGCATTGGCAAAGAATTTTGGTATGTAGGCCTCTAAAACGGCTAAAGTCACATTCGTTTCCTCCCAAGTGCCCACCACTGCGTATTCACGTTCCACGTTCATCTTGGTTATTTGCGTGGTGACTTCAGAGTTGAAATGTCTATGTAAGAGGATTCAAAGTAACGATTCAGTTACTCACTGAAGCTCAACGAAAACGCTCATTCACAAAGCCAAGTACTAAGGGGATAGGAATTTAACTTAATTTGAATTTAATAATTTTTGGTTGCAGTTGAACGCCCTGGCGTTAATTGCTCAACAACAAGACGTTAGGAAATTCCTACTTTGCTTCGACAACTATCCCGTTTCTACTGGCTTTGGGACTTACTCAATTTCTGTGTACTTCGTCAAGACCTACGTGCAAATTTCTGAATTTCCGCAGAGGTGAAGCGAAAATCTCCGCCAGTCGCCGTTGAAGGGATTGTGGGGGTCGAAAACACAATAAGGGTCTATTCGCTGTCTGACGCAATCGTTGAAATTGGTATCGAAATACTTTTTATTCTCCATCCGTTTCTTTGGATTACGCATCAGATTCTGGGCAAAGATCAAAGGGTGACGCTGGTAATAGTACGCACTGATCACCTTCTGGATGGGATCGCGCACCATGTTGATGTAGATGGGACGCGGAACGTCGTGCTTGGTAAAGTTCACCCAGTTGGAGTGCTCCACGTAGGCGCCGGGTGATGGGAGGTCTGACAGTTGGTCCACCAGATCCTGTTCATCCTCCTCAGAATGCAAAATCGGCTTCGCGGGTCTTACTATATTTCGAAATGCCTCAAATCCGTTTCGGAGGCCCAGGCGATTTATGAGCCGCGTCATCGACTGACTGCCTGTTTTCTCCAGACGATTGTAGAAGATAAAGTCCCGCTCCGCTCTGGGGGTATTGTTCAGTTGGGCGGCATCCAAATATTCAAGCTTAAAAATATGGATATAGATGAGGCTTTTTCTTTACCCAAACATTGAAAATGAGCAGCACAGAAAACTAACTATAGAAAAACCAAGGATTCAGTTAGTGTAAAAGAAATTAAGACTTTCTTGGCTCCTTAGACATGCAAGTGTCTGTTTATTGCAAAATATTGCCGATACAGGCGCTGTTTACAGAAGTGATAGAACTCGTATTCCTGAGTGAAATTGGCCCGCATTATTCGCTTGATGCGTTCACTAATCTTGGGCTTCCAGTGGTTTGTGTTTTGCTTCTTGAAAGCCAGGCCCTTGATGGGTTCTACGGGGAGATGGAAGTTATATCTTCTTATCCCAAGTGGCTAAATTAGATGGGGATTTACCATAGTACACATCAGTGCTGCCCTTGAAGAATCGAGGTATATAGTGCTCGAGCACTGTCAAAGTTACATTCACGTCCTCCCAGGAACCAATCACGGAGTAATCACGCTCGACATTCTGTTTGGCCCTGGCTATTGCTCCCGGCGTGTTAAATGGCCTGGGGGAAACCTAATAGTTAAGACAAGGATCTGTGGGAACATCGAACTACGGAACTACATACTCGCAGATGGGGGAGTGTCCGCAGAAGAACAAACTCTGACGCTTGTGATCGGCGGAATCTTCTTTGAACATGAGCCCGAAGTCGTAGCGACACTCGGGGTCGTGGGTGAGCACACAATCCTCAAAGCTTTTCACATAGTGGGTACGATTCTGAAACTTCCCGGTGATCTCGAACATTTTCACGGAATTCCAGGGGGTGCGCTTATAGTAGAACCAACTGATAACTCTTTCGATGGGGTCGCGTATCTGGTAAATTGACGGTTAAGTGGGGAGGTCCTTACAAGAGCAGATTAGTGTTCCTACCAAGTTAATGAAGATGGGCTGGGGGAAGTGGAGCGGCCTTAGGTTCATGTAGTTCATGTGCTCCACATACACGAATGCAGAGTCCTCCTGCAGATCGAAAATTCGCTGGGCCTCCGTTCTCTGGCGCTCCACGGACCAGTAAATTCCCACGGGCTTCGAGAACGGCGCCCGCTCGTTCTGGTAGTCGTTTCTTTCGCCCAGACGTATCATTAACTCGATCAGGGTCTCGCTTCCCGTCTTGGGCACTCGGTTGTAAAAGACTATATCGCGGGAGTGGAACTTGGTGTTGTTGAGGAACTTGGGGTTCAAGCGCCACAGCTGCAAAGGTCAGGGCACAGGTGTGAGAAGGAGATCGAATCACAGACAGACGCACAGATATCGGTACAGATGCAGGTACACACAGAAAGCTCAAGGCGAGGTACGGGGTAAACAGAAAGCAAACGAATACTGGCTGTATCTGAGGGTATAGCAATCAAAAACTGACCTAGAACAGGTGTTTCATCTACATTTCGAGAAAAGAAGCAATGTGATTCTTTCTTTCAGCATCGATTCTAAATACTCAAAGGTTCGAGCTTGAACGTCACCTTACGTTGTAAAATGAGGTTTATTTTATGTGGCATCCTGAGTTGAGTTACATTTCACACTTTCTTAGCACTAAATGAGTTTGTTCTTATGGAAATCGATCCCTGCTAATACTCCTCGTTGTAATCGTTATGCTGTTCTGGCACCAAGAGATAGTCATCCTCCCCAAATCTCTTGCCATGGCTCAAGGCGGCATATTGCAGATACAAACGCTGCTTGCAGAACTCGTAAAACTCGATCTCGTTGGTGAGATTTTTCCTCAGAATGACGCGGGTTTCCTCGCTAACGATTCGAGTGACATTGTTGCGATTCACTCGGGACAAACGATCCTTGCCCACTGAAAATATGGCAGGGTTTGAGACTTTCCTCAGCTTGGGTTCATAATGGGTTTCTTACGGTAGTAGGCAACCTTGGCGTTGCGAAAGTAGCGCGGTATGTAGGCCTCCAGGACGGCCAGCGTTATATTGGTATCCTCCCAGGTCCCCACCACAGCGTATTCCGACTCCACCGTCCGCTTGGCCTTCTGCATGGCCGCCTCCGAGTTAAAGGGCCTATCGAGGGGTGGGTGGCGGTGATGAGCTTGTTAAGGTCCCTGTGGGCTTCCTACTTACATGCACAGCTTCTGATTCATGCCGCAGAAGAAGAGCGTCTGCCGGCGATGATCGCCCACTGGGTTCCTGACCTGATCCTGGGTGAAGGTGCAGTGCGGATCGTGGTTTTTCACGCAGGTGTCCAGGTCGAGGTTAAGGAACTCATCCGAGGGCATGGCCGGGGCCTTGTCCCCCAACTTGGCCTGCATGTCCCGATAGTACCAGGGAGCCCGGATGTAGTAGTGCCAGCTGATAATGCGGTCGATGGGATCGCGGACCAAGTTAATATATATCGGCTTGGGCAGATGGAAGCGAGTAAAGTTAATATAGGCTATGTGCTGGCTATAGATGTGCGGCTTTGGTCGGGTCAGGAGCTCGGCCACCAGCTCACTCTGGCGCTGTTTGTTCATCAGGACCGTTTCGTGGGCACCGCCCTTGTTGCGAGCGTGGTTGAACCCATTGATTTTGCCCAGGCGAGCCATCAGCTCCATTAGGGATTGACTGCCCACCTTCGGGACTCTGTTGAAGAACACAAAGTCCGACTCGGCAAACTTGGTGTTGTTCAGGAGATCGGCTTCGAAATTAAAGCCACCGTCATCTTGGGTTAACACCCCATCGGCCAAGTCATCGTCGTCCTCCTCTTCATCGTCCTCGTCCTCGTCCTCGTCCTCGAGAAGAACTCTATCCGACTTGTGATTATTTTCGGGAACAGCCAACTGCCTGTCATGGGCTGCCTTGTGGTCAGGATCACCGATCTGTGCCTGGTGATGCACATGGTGGTGGTGCGAGTGGTGCTCGTGATGATGCCCATGGCTGTCGGGATCGGCATTCTCCTCCTCGCTGCTCCGACGAGCGTGAACATTATGCCCAAAACGCTGCATGGACGATAGGCGACATAAGACTAAATCTGTGCATAATCTACCCAAGCTAGCAATCAAAAAAGTTCACCAAGCTGTAGTTAGGATTAAACCGGAAAAGATCGAAGGATTACGAAAGTTAGCATAGTTTATTTATCTCAACGAACCCCTAACGACTACAGCCTCAGCTGGGGATTGGCATCCAGTTGGAGCGCTATGTACTGTTTGTACAACCGATGCCTGGTAAACTGATAGAACTCGATCTCCCGCGTGAGGTTTCGGCTCAGCAGGGCCCTCGCCTTGTCACTGAGAGTGGGCCTGAAGGCATTCCGGTTGACATCTCCCAACTTTCTCCTCAAAATGTAGTACTCCTCCTTGGCCCCGGCGAAGAAGCGCGGTATGTAGCCCTCTAGAACCGAGAGGGTGATATTCGTGTCCTCCCAGGTTCCAACCACTGCATAGCGCTCCTCCACATTCCTCTTGGCCCGCTGCATGGCCTCGTGGGAATTAAATGGCCTGAGGATAAGTGGGTTTCACTTGCTTTTTGCTTTGAATGCGGTGGGAAGTTGGCTTGGGTGGGGTTGCTCTAAAGTCGATAGGGGATGCCTGGGAATCATAATCTTTATCGATTTCGAAGTTGAGAAGACTATGGAAACTTTCATTTACTATTTTGAGTTGCACTAAAGTGTTGAAGAAATTAGAAGAGACCTATATATAAATATAATCCACGTTAATATTTTGAATTTTAATTAACCTGATTAGCAAATTCTCTATCCCTAACCGGCATATCGAACAGCCCCGCCCGTAGCTTCATTCCCAACGCCCTCTGGCACAGCTACTCACATGCACACCTCCATGACCTGACCACAGAAGTACAGCGACTGCCGCCTGTGATCGCCCAGGTTGCCCATTTCCATTTGCTCATAGACGCACTCGGGATCCTGCTCCTCGATGCAGCGGTTAAAGTCCTTCTTAAGCCACTCGATACTGGGCATTTTAACGGCCTCCCCGAAGGTCTCCCGCCTCTCGGCCAAGTACCAAGGAGCGCGGGCGTAGTAGAACCAGCTGACCAGCCGCTCGATGGGGTCGCGAACCATGTTCATGTATATGGGCCAGGGCTCGTCCAGCAGGGCGAAGTCTAGGAAGGCCACGTGCTTGGTGTAGGTGTTGGCCGTGGTGCTATTCAGGATGTCGGTGTGGATGAAGTTCTTGGCGTAGGCGTCGTGCATTATGACCACCTCGTACAGTCCCTCGACATCGCGTCGGGCCTCGAAATTATTGCGCGCGGCCAGGATCTTGAGCAACTCCATCATCTTTTCGCTGCCGGTCTTGGTGACGCGGTTGAAGAACACCGTCTCCAGCTGAGCCCGCGGGGTGTTGTTCAGCTGAGCGGCGGTCAGGTGGGTTAGCTGCCGGATTGCAAAAGTTGGGAGTGCTAGTTGGAGTAGTTTTCAGCTTGCAGGTTTCTGCCATTGGTGGTGGTGGGCGCCCAGCACAGACACAGAGAGCACACGAACATAAACGAGTCAAACACAAGTAGGACAACAACATAGAGTACAAAGTTTGCAGAGACGAGTAGACTTTAAGCGGTTGGCGATTTAATTTTTTGGAAGCAACAAACAAGGCACCTGGAGGCGTCCCATCTCTCAGGGAATTTCGCAAAGAGGTGAGCGTAACTCTCGCAGCTGGAGTACGTGGGCATAAATATTAATCCCCCATAACGGCCACTTACCTTTGCTATTTAATCTTTATAAATCGATTTTCTATCGCGTCTATGTCGCAAGCTAACTAACGGACCGACAGAAATGCCGCCTCTCGAGCTGAGCTATCAAAATTCCAAGACAGAGTCGAGGTGTCTTCGTAGTTTTCGTAGTGGGTTAGTGTTAGGAGGGATAGTGTAGGAGAGCTGGCTAGAGTCAGGTCGGTAAAGTATAGTGTACAGATATAGGGATAGCTAATAGACTACCAGAGAACTGCGTATTTCTAGTGTGTGGGGTGTTGTTTGTGTTGTATGTGTGTGAGGTCTCAGGAGGAGGATGCTACAGGTATTTATGAGAGGCCGCGCTTGACACGATGACGGAGAGAGACAGAATGGGTGAGATATTTAGGGCAGGCAATATGCTATATGCTATATAGGCTACAGGCTGAATGCAGTATCAAACACCAAGGAGCTGAAGCCACCTTTCCACATGTCGGTCGCTTTGATGGTTTCTTTTATGAGCCACCAGAAATGTATGCAACAATGTTTACGACGAGATGGCAAAATGCAAGATATATCGGATTTAGGAGCTCTAGCTTACCTGTCCGGTACTCTTCAGATATTGGTAGGTGCCGTGCAGGGTGTTGATGTCGTCGTGCTCTGAAAGGGTTAGCAAAGGGTTGTTAAGGGACATACGTATTAATAAATTATGAACAAATTAAAATAGAAAGTGGAGTTTTGTAGGAAATAAATCACTCCCCTTAGACACCCCACGATTATCTCGTCGTAATCTACTTCGATTACCGGTATCAGCTACCATCTCGACCCCAATTAGATTGAAATATTCGATGACCTTAAAAACTGACGCCGAAAAAGGAAGCAACCCGAACACTTTTACTTTTCACTTGAGCCCAAAAGTGTTTATGCAATATTCGAAAGACGAAGGCGAAGTTGGGGCCATTTACAGCTATGATAAATAAATAAAGACGAGTGCAATAAATATGCAAGCTCATGATGACTCCTTTCACTTTTCCGGCTCACTTCGGATGCGATAGGGATCATCCCCGGTGGGTTTCGAAAGGTCTCCCCCCGAAATTTCAAAGCCAACGCATGCAAATGGACATTTCTGCGTGTCTTCTGGTCAATTAAAATCCTGATGCCAGACATTTGTCCAGCCAGTGTTTAGTGCCAACTGGTAAATGACTGCCATCGATCACTTCGGGACGGAGAGATGCGGAAAACACCTTGGTTTTCAAGTGTAGTGTGGGCCACTTTTGTCTCGGGTTCGGTTTTTATGGCCAAGTATTTCATAATTCGAAGCCAAACGGACAACAAGGAAGTTTGCACGTCGACGCATATCCAGTCCGATTGCCTTTAAACCAGATCCGTTGTATTTGGTCAATTGGGCAGTTCGCTGGAAAATGTGAATGAAAGTGCTGCCCCAACTGGTTTTCGCCGAGTTTCTGCTCAAAACCGCCGACACAAAGTCACTGAACCAAGAGTGAAATACATTTTGCGGTCGAAACCTTAAAATAGAAGCCAGCTCTTCTCTTTTATTTGTCACTTTTTAACTTTATTTTTTGGGTTTGTGTTTTGTGTGGTTTCGAAATTGGGTCACATCCCAGTTGCAGTATGTTACTCTGATTGGGTTTTGGCTTTTGATTTTCTCTCGTTGTTCTATGGCGACCTTCAGTATCGCCATAGCCTAGCTCCGGTTATTGGCCACTTGAACTGTCATCTGTGTTGAAGGTGAACGACATAGCATATGTCGCAGTCTATAGAATATGAGCCACTCATGAATACCTAGGTGTATTTATTCTGTGGCGGGGCTTGGTCAGTGTTTGTGGTCCGAAGTTGACGAGGCAAAGGGGTGGCTGGGTGAGTTTAGTTGTTTATTAAATGTACTGAAGAACAAGATTTATCTTGGAGGAATTTAAATTTAATTTAATTGTATTTCAGTCTTTTCTTTAAGAACTGTGCGAAGATCTGACACAATTGTAGAAGACTATCTTTGAATTAAATTCAGTGAATTGTGTTCTTAATTATCACCACTAACTAGTTTAAAAGGATTCTGAGCTGTTTTCATGTAGCTATTTCTTTATTTAAAGTATATTTTCTATCCTATCGGAAGTCTCAAATTAATCCATAAGCTTTCAGACCTATTTCTTCCTTACTCCGCATCAAACATTAACCTTCAATTGCTCCGATTTAAGCCGGAATTCTGAGACAGACCCACCCAAAACCTCGTTCATTAGTTTAATGTTATGTTTCACTTCTCAATCTCTCTATCCCGCCCTATCTCAAGATCTGACTCTAGCATTATCCGAGCCCCTTGGTCCGCCTCTGCTAACACAAATTGCTTGCTTACTTGCATTTTCCAACCGAATTGGACCTCAACTCCGAAACACTTAGTTTGGCCAGCTAACGAAGTTGGTGCACTTGGAAAAAAGCAAATTATGTCTTTTTCTTATTTTTAACCTTAAATTAACTACATTGGTACAAAAATAATAAGCGTGGTGCATTAATCAGAATTTGACTGATCAGCTTGCCAGAAATATATATATTAAGAAAATTTAAATGGGGCATACATTATAAGTAGTATTAGGTGGAGAAATGATTATTTTGTTTTTGATATCTATTAAACTTTTACAATTTCTTGACTGCATCTTAAGGCTATTATTTTCGGTGTAAGTATAGGTACTGCCATTGCTGCTGGTGCTATTTTTATGGGTGTTTGGGTCCGTGTCTTAGTTCGTGTCTATGTGGCTGTCTAATTGAAAATAAAGCTGCCCGGCTTGGTAGTGAGCGCGAAAAACTGGTTTGCTATGCATTTCAGCCAGGGGCAAAGTTGGCATTGCTACATTTTCTCAAAGATTTTGTTGTTTTTCCTTTTGCTGTTCCAGTTAAAGGTGCAGGCGATTGTTGGGCTTGTATTTTAACTTCAGAGACAATGGCTTCTGACAGGGTGGAGTGCCCAAAGGTTCTTGCGATGGTTGATCAATTACGACAAGGGTTGGTGTTGACATGGGTAAGTCTTGAAAAATCTACGAAATAACTAATGCTAATATGGAATTGTTTATAAATCTGTAATTTGCAAATCATTAATTGGACGGTTGTTTTCATAATGCGATTTAGAGCGATAGAAGCCATATTTTTTAAACTCTTTAAGCTAAAACAAACTCCAAAAATTTGAAAAATATTTTCTGGTTTTAATTCGATTTTTAATATGATTTACTTTTTAAGCAAAGAATAACTCCAAATTGTATTTCAATAGTATATGAGTTATATGCTTTGGCATAGTTTTCATAAGCAAAATGAAGTAAAATTACTTTGACTAGTTCCAACCTTTTTAAACATAATCTTAGTTTTACTTTGAAAATGATAAATATATATTAAAATTAAGGAATCCTTAATTTTTCACTTATTTTTACATTTATGTTCAAAAACTAACTTTTTTATTTTGTTCTGAAATAGGAATTTAAAGGAACGTTCTGTAAATGTTTTGACAAAGATATTCTTCTTAAAAGGCCGAAATGGAATACATTAAAAACAATAAATAAATATTTACTCATGCCCCTAAATTATAAGTAGTCAATTTGGAACCTCTAAAGAGACAGGCTCCATTTAATATTAATAAGTAGCAGCACATTTTCCAAGCATAAAGTGTCTTAAATCCACCCTTTCATATCCATATCTTGGCTAAATATTCATATTTTGGCTTAGTTAAAATCGTTTTAGGAACTGGGTTAAATTAATTCTGGCTAATTAATTCATCGGTTTCCCCTACTTGCTAAGTATAACTACATTCCAGAAATTAACATAAAAGATCTGAGGCCCCACGCCTTTCTCTGCACATTTCCACTTGCTCATTAGACCACGAAATCAACCAACCACCAGCCAAGTTGGCTTGCAGCGTTCAGCGCCGTTAATTAACTTAAGTCAAGTTCAATGTTGCAGACAAATACATGGATGTGTATAAAAATAAATACAAAAAGAGCAGCCAGACCAAAAAACCGACAACGGCCGACAACGGTGTCATCATCATCATGATGGCTTAAACGAGCATGTTGAGTACGTCGTCATATTCGTATCTTTATCTCGTACTCGACCCCGAGTCGTGTGAGTCAATTAAATGAAATATTTATGAATGGATGCATGAACGAACGGCCTAAGGCGAACCTTCCTGATGAATTTCACACTGTTTGTTTCGTTTTGTCTTTGCTCAGGGAAAAAATGCACCCACTTCTCTAATACGCTTTTACCAAAATATTTTCTTTCTTTCTTATGTTTTTATGTGGCCACTTATATATTTTTTGCCATTAGCTGCTTTTTTGGAGTCGTGGAGAGGGGCTAACCGGGAACAATTTGTAACTGTCGGCAATTGACGCGTGCGCAGACGCAAATGCAAGAGCGGCAACAATGAAGATGCCACCAGCTGTGTGGCAGACACGGCGCACAAGTGCACTCTGGACTCTACGGTGCATCTGGCCCGACTTTATCCGATTCCACACCATCATTATCATCATCATTATTCACTGCACAGTGTATCGACTTGGTCGAGGAGTTTAACCATTTTCCTACCCCTTTCGGAGCGGGTTTTAATTTGGTTGAAAATTAGTTAATATTGAAATCTACAGCATTCGTTATACTTTTTATGGTTTATAATTAAAACAATTAACAACTATGATAGTTTATATATAACAACATGCAGGGGATCCGCTTTAACAACTAAAGGTTTGTTGAAAAGCTGACATCAGAGACTGAACAGTTTAATTAGTTCTATATAAATACAACTGAAGTGAATTTACTTAGGATTTTACAACAGCAATTGAATTACATTTTACAGTATAAAATCAAATCTTCTTTTTAATGTGAATTCTTAATACTTTGATAGATGTTTGCTATAAAGTTGAAACGGAATCTTCGACTTATTATTCTCGCTTTAAAAAGCATAGAATAAAAGTAACATTTTTCGGATTGTATTGATATAAACAAGTTTCTTCTGAAAATAAAATTTGTTGTTGTCCTAATAAACACTGAAATATCTGTGAAATGTTTTCCTTAAATTTTACGTTGATCTTGTAAACTCAGCTGTATTACACTTTTTCCAAGTATTTAAATGCAATTTACAAGAATGTGAAGGAACGTTTTTTATTCAATTACAACTATTAAAAGAAGGTTTGAAACTTCAAAAAAATTTGTTATACATTGTTCCTAAAATTAATTGATTTTTTTAAGTTATAGTCTTAGCTAATAAGTCATAAGCCGAAATTTTATAGTGGATTTGAGGGGATTCTACCAGGAGTAATTTAGCGTTTTTCCTAGAGAGAGCTGAAAATGTTGTGACAAAAACTGGGTTTATAATATTTCCCCTTACTCCTTTAAACAACATAAACTTAGTATATATAATTGTTGTTGGCAAAAAATACAAATATATTGAATGTCTAAAATGCTTCAAGCTCATTTCATGATTCACTTATCTCTTAGGGTATTTTATTTTCGCGACCCAGAGAGAGGCTTTCTTTCTTTTGCTATAACCACCAAGCTGGCGTCAGCTGACTGCCGTTGTTGTTGTTTGGCAATCACCGCAGTAAGGCGTGAAGTCTTCTGTTTTCCCGCTCCGCGGCCCCCTTGGGCTCACATTTTTCCCCTGGCGAAGAAAAGCAGCCAAGTGGAGATCACTTGGTTGCACAGCTGTGCTGCTGCTGCTGCTGTTGGGGCAACTTTTGCCTAATTTGCAAGTGGAATGGCACGGCCCAGGCAGGCCGCAAAACTTCCGGCATGGAAATTAGGGTTTGCATTTTCCAGAGGGTTTTGATTCGATTTCGGATTTTCCGCTGTTGCCTAATGACGACAGCGTTATTAGTTGGTAGTTGGCCGCGGCCTAATTCGGGGTTTTTGCTGACGGCTACTAAGTGGCAGAATCTCGAGTGACGCTCCAGAAAACGCTCGTTTTCGTTTATGCTCTTTTCATGGCATTTTTTTTTATTGTTTGCGCACTCGAGTGCGTTTTGGATTTTGGTTTGGTGTCCACTGGAATTTCCAGTGTGTTCGACAAACATTATTAAAAAGCAAAAGGTGTCAAGTGACGGCTTTTGCGGCCTCTGGTAATGTGATCTTAATGGGAGTATTTCAAATACTTTGGGGGAATTTCGAACAAAGAGACTTTTTTCTAAATAAACAATAACGAGAATGTAGCACTCAATCCCAGCCCGTTTTTTTAACATTTTTTAGAGTTTTTTATGTAGCTTGAATGTGTGTTTTGTTTACTTTTTTCTTAGCTGTCATACTTTAAATAAATTTTAATATTGAACATTCAATTTAAAGATATTATTTTAAATTCAATGAAAATACCATAAATAATTCTAATTTTATTCAATAGTTAAACCCATTCCGGCACACTCCAGAAAGTTAATTTTATATTCCACACCAATTAATCCCTCGATTTCTTTTGGAGTTTTCATAATTTTTGCCATGTTTACTAATTAAATTAATAATATTATAATCAATATGCTGCATTATTAAGCACAACCGCAAAAGCAAAAGTGCGCGTAAAGCAATGTCAAAAGGTTTAATTCCCAGTCACGCCGATAATGCCCTCTAACCTTTGTGCCCGCGGAACTGTCGCTCCTAAATAATTTATTAATGCACTAAAATATTGACAAAAAATGACTCTGTGTGCAGAGATATGCTTAATATGTAAACACATGCATATTGTAATTAAAAAGCCCGCCGCACCGACAATCTATGGACGCATCGACCATATATTATGTTGATTTTAATTTGCCAGTTTATTAGTGCTATTTCAAAAGCGCACACAAATAGGGAAATAAATGTGCATACTGGTGTTTGTATTTACTTTTAGGACCTTCCCTAGAATATGCCATAATTTATTCATGCGAAAAGCAATGTGCGCTAATTTGGCTTAAAACGATCAGCTATTTTATGGCAAACGCCAACGGAAATTATTAACAAAGGCCCCGGGGAGGCTGTGCTCTTTTTTATCTGTTTCTTCTTTTTTCGAGGCTTGAGGTTCAGGTCAATGTGGTAATTAAAAATCAATTGGGCGTAGCCAACTTTCAAACGCGGTATCGCAGCTATTGGGAAGGGTGGGTTAGACACATTTATCATTTGGTTAATTTTAGTTCCACCTGCGGTTGCGTTTTCCCATTAATTATATGAGCGACAAGCTTTTTATAAAAGAACAATATGAAAACTATAATTTTTCCAGCTTCTTTAAAACGAATAAAAAATATTTATATTAGTTTTTTTAGCACCTTTTAGATCAACAATATAAAAGCTACCTCTTCTATTGTTCTATTTCAGATTCGACTCTAAGAATTTACTATTCCTCCTAACGTTTCCCATAGAAATTATGTATTATGTATTTATGATCTAAGTTCCCCAGATAACACCCAGTCGAATCCTATCTCCCACTTGGTCTTTGCTAAACTTCCTGTCCAAATGCGATGCCTTATTCAGATACGCAACGCGAATGCAATCGAGCGCAAATTCTGGCCCACAATCTGGCCTTGTGTCCATTGTTGCGAGATGGAAATGAGAGGGGACGAGTGCGAGATACTTCTGAGCGACGGCTGCTGAGATGGGAGTATCTGAGTATCTGGGGGATAGGGTGACTTACTGCCCGCATCGTGTCCGCTGATGTGATTGCCGGTCAGTCCGAGGGCCGAAAACTCGGACGGCTGCAGCTTCACCTCCATTTCCTTGAGGCGGCTGTTCAGCTTGTTCGTGTGCATGAACAGGAAGAAGGTGCACGAAATAGCCAGCAGGGCTATCAGCTCCACCGAACTGCAAGAGAACAAGCAAATAAATCGTTAGTCAAAGGTTGCTCAATGAAAGCTGCCACGGGGCAGGGGCATCCCCCTTTACAAAGCCCATTAAGCTTTTATAATTTACGCCAAATTGGTTTTTAGCAGCTATTATTTCATTTACACTTCGAATTGCTGTCACAAACAGCCAACGCTGCCAATGGAGCGGACCGGTCCGCTCCTCTGCCCCCAGGACACGAGGGAAAAAGGTGGCATAGGGGCAAAGGTCCAGGCTCTGGGACTACAAAGTGTGCGCTGTGACAACATTTAATTAAGTTCTGAAAACCTGGAACGGAATGAAACGAACAACAAAGCAAAAATCGCCGAAGAGACACCAGAAATGCACTGACTGCGAGGGGGTAGAGGGAGCGAAAGAAAAATTGCAAAAATTATAAAAGAAATTAACAAACAAAGGGGATGAGTTGTGGGCAGTTGCTCCAAGGGTTGCCTGTCAGGTGTGCGGTACAGAAAAGGGTGTAGGGTATTTTAACGAACCCGTGAAGCTTGTTGAGCTGCAATCTGCAGTGATTTATTTGTATCTATATTCTATTTTAAAATATTAAATAATTACTCAGATGATTTTGAACTATAAAAATTTATAGAAGATCTCCACACTAAAAAAATTACCTTGTATCCATACTTTATTAAATAAAAATAATCTTTAATCGTATAAAATATTCTCTCTTTCAATTGAAATCCAATAAAGAGATTTCCTTTTTCAGGAAGATACATTTACCAATCCCAGCTCTACTACGTATTTCGGGTTTTTCCTTATTTAAGCTCACATACCAGCTTAAACTACTTTCGATTGTTCTCTTTTTCGCATGCATATATTTTTTATATATCAAATTGAATTCGCAGCATTCAGATTTGGCATTATTTCTGCTCGAGTCGGTAAGCCAGGGCGGACAACAATGACCCAGTTGAAAGTTGGATGCTGGATGCTGGATGCTGGATGCTGGCTGCTGGCAGGGCTTAACCGAGTTGCAACAGACCGGACAACCTTTTGTGGGCCCTGGTCACTCCTAATGTACACACAAAAAAATATATAACACACATATATATATATATCTATTTCTATTTAGTTTTTTATTTTGTATTCTTTTGGCCAACGTTGATGGCAAAAAGAAACATAACGAAAACAACAAACGAAAGAAGGAGAGCTGAAAAATAAAACCATGGAAAAATTGCAATGCAAACTGTTTTCTTTGGCAACTTTTTAATGCAGCTGTCCGCCGCCCCCACTGGACAGCGCCAGAAAGAAACAAAATTAAAAGCAAAAGAAGAGTGTATATATATTTTTTATTGTTGGCTTTTGTTGGCATAAATCTACCGGCAGATAGCAGGAAAACTGTGCAGACAACAACAGAAAATTTAAAAAGGTATCAAAATAATAATGACAATAAATGCGGCCATAGAAGGGAACACAAATACAAGAAATAAACAGGGCACCCGGCGATTTCAGCAGTTGAAAGTTTAAATACACTTTGGCAGGTGTCTGATTGTGTTCCAAAAACTTTGGGAGCATTGTGTAAAATTAAAAAATAAATCGCAAATCAAATAAAAAATGTATTCATGCGACATATTCAAAATAATTTCACATTTTTCTGGTTTGTGTTTTATTATTTCTTCAATTTTATAACAATTTATGTATTCTTTTATTTAGTTTTTTTTAAATTGTTATAATACCCTTTAGAAATGCGATCTCCCCCTGTTCTCGGTCGCCCAGAGTTTAGTTCGAGGGGCCTTGTTTAGTTTGTCATCAGGTGCACAGAGTAATTTATCTCAAACGACTGCACTGAAGTTGCTCAGCTGGGCGGAATACGAGGGAGGGAAAACGGAGAACGGACCCTTGGAAAATCCCAGGTCTGACTTTAGTGAAATGTATCTGCCGGATAGACAGATGCAATTGATAGCTGAAACACTGACCAGGGGCTAACCAGAAAAAGAACCAGCAGAAACTCAGATGGTCACCTGCTGTGCGGAATCAGCTCAAGTTCTTAAGTATATAGTACGTACTATATATATTTTTTGGGGGGAGGCTTCATTTCATTAGCCCACAGTGGCCGCCAAAAGTTTGCGGCTTATGTGCGGGCGAATGTTTCTGCTCGGCATTTATGCGCCACGTTCTTTTTTCGCCCAACTTATTGTTAAAGTTGACACTAAAGTGCCCCTCAAATCCCACTTAAGCGCTCTGGCGCTGAAACTTCCACTTTTTCTTCTGCATATCCCAACTTTGCTACTGAAATACAAATGTGGTCGAAACAATAGTCGATTGAGTATTGAAATGGACTTGACATACCTTTAGCAACAGCTGATTGTAAATCTACATATATATCAATTTTTTTGCCTTTTCCTATCATATCATAATTCATATCAGTAATTCTATCATGTAAATATGAGAGCTAAATTTGACAGGGACCCCTACCTGTTAAATATTTTTCGACTAGACAAAAGAACAGATGTTCTTCGATAGTTAAGTAAAATACAAGAAGACACTTAAATCTCTTTTGAATTGGTTGCGCTTTACAACACACTTTTGTGCTCTACAGATAAAATAAATAATTAACAGCACTATGTTATTCTTCCATGTTCATATTAATTTCAGGAGGATGGGAAAAAGATTTGTTCTTCATTAAGTTTAACTGGTGATTATCTTTTTCTCACAAATAGCTATTTGACACTTTGACTGTGTGGGTAGGAACCAGACGTAAATATCACAAGCATATCTTATTACTGTACTTAAAAGTATATTTTTTTCTAACAAACAAAAAAGAATTCATGAATTATAAAGCATACTTTCAAAATGACCAGTTATTTTATTATTTTGTATATAAAATATATAATTAATATTGTCAGTAATTAAGTCTCATGAAAAATATTTGTTCACATTCTCAGCTGTATTTTACAAACATACTAAAACTAGATGTGGTAACTGTGTTGCTGCTATTATTTTGACCCCTGCTGTATTCGTATTTATTCTTTTTTAGCTCAAACAAAAAGTCCGAAATTTATTGACATTTTGTTTGCTACTCCCATTGGATCGCCTGGCGTGTAAATGCCGAAAGTTATGTGATTATTAAAATAATTTTACGTGACTGCGTCGATTTCTTTTGGACATTTCTAGTCGGTCTCCAGGACGGCGACTTGTAGGGTTTAGGGGGTGGATTTCGCCCGGTCCGACTGCAGTTCGTTTGCTGCCACGTAGCACATGTGCAGGCCATTAGGGACCAAGAGCCAGGGACCTCGGCCACACTTGGTTCGTTAGCGATTTTTTTCGGCAGTCTCAACACACTACCATATACACCATATACTATATGCGATACGGGCTCTATTTCCCTGGCTCTGAGGGGGCGTTTGGGCGTGGCAAGTGGGAAGTGATGAGGTTCCAAGAGTAATGGCTTGGAGCTCGATTTCCACAGTGGCACAGTTGGCTGCAACTTCATCAAGATGATTGAAATATGTGCGTGCATGCTGGTAATGAGTGAAATGGAACGGAGAGTTATACGAATTTATAAGATAAACTGGCTTTTTGTAGCGAGAATTTCGGTTTAGATTGGTTAAGAGGGAGAGGCTATTCTAGCGAAACTATTTTCTTCGAACCGAGTTTTTATTTAAACATAATTTTAAGGTCTTTTATGCTTAACTATAAATGTTATGTGGTAAATGTATGATTTCGGAAATATTTGAGTATTGTTACTTGACATAAGTTTCATACATTTTACTTTTGTTCCGGAAGGTTTAGAATTTATGTTGAATAATTTTCCTTATTTTCGAATTCTGAAGAGTAAAGAAACTAATAAAAATATAATTTTAATATTCAAAGAGTTGTTCTCTAAGTGTTAAATTCTTAAGACGATCACCTATTTCTACTGTAAATAGCATTACTAATTATGTCAGAGGACAATGGCATTGCAATTAAAGCCAAATCATTCTAATTAATCCAAGATCATTGCGCTAAATAAATGGTTAACATTCCATTCTCCACCTAACTGTATCTTTCTAGCAGCTAAAGCTGTTGGCCATGACTTAGGTACAGTGTGGTTGTTTGGATGATTTCTACGGTTCATGCATATCCAGCAATTTTCTTCTTTTTTAGCAAATTAAATTTCCATCTCGGAGTGGAGAAATTACAGAATCACCGAGAAGTTGCCTTAGAACGGAGGGTTCAATGGCCAAGATGCTTTCAGCGTTAGGTTGGCCAGCGGACCGCACCTTTCACTCCAGCGGCAGACGGAGGGAGGGATGTGGAAATGGAATAAGTCAGCTGCCGTTGCATGCAAATTGCCCGCCATTTCCGCTCATTGTCATTCGACTGCCCATACACGTAAGCGCAGGCACCAACTCCCGACTACCGACTGCAGACATAATTTAATTAAACGATGGCAAATTTTCCAGCTAATCAAACTGTAAAGCGGCGAGCGACCAGCCAAATTGCAGCCAGTTTCCAAGGCATTAGGAATGAAAATTGTTAAATGCGCGACACACAGCAAAAAAATAGTCTATATATAAAAAAAGACCAAACTTTAAATATATCATAGTGAATTTTATTTTTGTTGATTTATTAGTATAAATAAAATTGAATTAATCAATCAAGAACATATGAATTAACCTCAGTTTTCATCATAAGTTACCTTTTTCAATTGACTTTAAAATAACGCCAAATTTCATGAATACAAATCATTTGACTTCAAATTCTTTGAATCTCAACGCCTTGTGGGGCTGGAATTATGGAATTCGCACTGCAAACAAGCACTCGAAATATGCCCGGTGATTTACAATGAAGCAACCTCAACTCCAGTCGCAGATCCCGCCAAGAGCTCCATCTTGGTTGACTTGCAGAGCAGGCGCAACAAATTGTTCGAGACATGAAGATTTCTTTCGCAATGGGCCCCGATTTCCGTGGGGGAGCCGCGCTGAAGATGAAAAATCCGAGTAGCGGCTGGAAGCCGCCGCACACTCCGATCAATACACGCATTAGGCAAGTTTTCGAAAGGTGTTTGAACCCAGTTATGCCCCGGGGCATCGGTATTAGTGATAGAAGTGGCCAGGCGAGTTGGTTAGAACGCGAAGGCAGGAGGAATTATGAAATCATGGGATCGGAGAGCAGGGCCAGAAATTCTGGCCCTGACTTTGGCGAAATGTTCTTCGGCCAGCATTGGCATTTCTGAGGAAGTGCCTGGCACCATGACATAACCCAACCGCGCGCCGGTAGATCTTTTTATAACTAGTTTGGCCCCAGGTCACACAATGATTTGCCTGATTTAATATGCAAAGAAATTGAATTTTTTACCCGAGACTTATTTTTAATTTTGTTTTTGCCGCAGCAAAGTTCAACAAACTTTCAGCCACCATTTTTTTTGGGAACCTTTCGCCTGACTTTTGGCTCGCATTCGCAATCCATGAGCACTTCATTAGGCAATTTTCGTGGGTCCGGCTCAAACAGCCATTAAAATTGTCAACTAAGGTCAGTTAATGAGGCCTTCCGAGTTGGTTGTGTAAGCCCGTAGGAAAGTGTGTGAGAAGCGCATAGAGAGGTGCAATGAGGTCAGCTGGGTCAGGGTTCGAGATTTTAAGAGACGGGTTCCGTTAGGGACGAACCCGAAAATAAAGAGTAAGCCCGTTTGAGGTCATAGGAAAGCCATTTTGAGATAATTTCTTGGGATTTTATCTGCTAAAGATGTGGGCAAGACAAAGAGTCGGACTTTGTTAGATGTTTTTGGAATTAATTGGTACTGGGAGTCTTGAGTTCATAAGTTGATGACTTAACAGCAGAGATGAATGTGTTTCTGTGAGGAGTTGTTTTGCTAAAGAACATTGAATAAAGGTTTTAAATACTGGAATGCTTTGTTAATTACTTGTAATGTTTATGAATTTATGCCTAAGAAATACTTAACAAAATACCAATTTGATAGCCATGTTTTTCGTGCAATAAAATATTTATTTTTGTTTATTATCCGGCTAAGTTTTTTGTATTATATTAAATCAGAGCTCCTGTTCTTCCCTAAAAATATGTATATATATTAACTTATAATCCCACAGTCAAGCCATATACGAAGACCTATCTTGGCACATTTCATCACATTTCCCCAGGGCTTGGCCTCAGGAAACGTTCCCTGTGGCCCACTCCCAATTAAACTATTAACTCTGATCTGATAGCAGGCTCCATGACAGGGGCAGGCATATGTACTTATCTCCAGATAGCCATCGGGTACGGCCGCAACTCGGACTGGTCCTAAATCTGGGCTCGGAGCGAAACTAGGCCAATTGTAATTAAAGCGTTCTACGTGCCTCTGTCGATGATTTTTGGTTTTGCTTTGGCAGCGGATGACCCACATTTACGGGTATTTTGGGAGTAATTTCGGAGCAGTCTTGGACGAAAAGTGCGTAGCGGAAGCTGTGTTTCGAAAATGTAACCGAGGAAAATCGAAGCGTACTTTTTAGTTGCGGCTGATTGAGTCAATTGAGCAATTGAATTTAGTGACGGCACGGAAAGTGAAGTAAGGCAATGTTCGGAAATAACGAAAAATGCGCCACGAGTAATAATAATAAAATAATATTTTGATTAGAAAGTTGTATAATCTGAAAAGAGACGAGCGCGAGCGATTCGAGTCATGTGAATTTTTTATGCAATTGTTTTTCTTTTCAGTTTTCAGTTTTCAGTTTTGGTTTTCGGTTTTCGGTTTTATTTTTGCACGTCTCCCAGCCCCACTGGGGGCGGTTGATATTGTATTGTATAAGTAGCTAAAGCCATGGATATAGCAACAGTTTTCAGCAGCACGAAAAGCCAGCAAGGCTTGGCATATGATTTAATTGAAGCCACAAAACAAAAGTAGCAACAACCGTCCACAGATTGGAACTGTGTTTATTTTAATTTCACAAATGTTATGCCACTTTTGAACTACATTTTACCATTATTCTCTTTATTTTTTCTGCATTCGCCGCTGCCCTTTTATTTCGTTATTTTTTGTGGTTTGTTTACTCTAATAACAAGACTCTGTCAGCATTTAAAAACTCATCAAAAAACAGTTTTTCTCGTTTTTCATTGCGTTTTATGTGGCAAAGTAATTGTGATAAATTTTAAGTAAACAAGCGAACGGAACCAAAAAAAGTTGGGTCAACAAAATTGCTTTTAGACCATGTTTAAGCAGGGCGAGAGAGGGTCTGGCAAATTTGCTTGGACCCTAATGGAATTTCGGTAGTGGCTTTCACCATTAAGAGTTTAGTTTTAGGCAAGAGATAATGCATTCAATTTCATTGAATTCTTATCAGAATTTAAGCTTTTAAATTGATTAATTTTTAAATTAATTTATTTGTTTGACCTTTTTACATTCCTACAAATGGGTTTCGCATTCTATTGAGAAGAAGCTGTAATAAAATTCTTTGCAATTTTGATTCTTAAATAAATACGTTACAAATTAATGTTAATTAGAAATACTATATATTAGATTTAATATAGAGCAAACCAAGCCAATATCTATAGAAAAAACCCATAAATGTAGTTAAAGGCCAATTAGCAATTCAAAGTTCTTCTCCCACTTGTAAATTTTAGGCATTTTCACCTCTTTTCCATGTCAGACCGCCATTAGCTCCGCAATTCAATGAGTGCAGCCTCAAAATCCACATACAATTAAGCCAAAAGCGAGGACTTGCCCGAAATTATTGTAATCTTCTTCGGCACGCTCAAGTGTAATATAATACAGCAAAATAAAAGTTAATGACTTTGCCAGCCGAAGCGTTGAACAGCCGCAAATAATAATCAAAGCACCACGACTGCTGGAGATGCTGGCGGAGAAAAGGAAAATATTTTCGAAGGCATTTCGCGCCTGTATCGAATATCGTAAATCGCATATCGTGTGTTATAAAGTGGCGCTTAACACGCACTTGAAAACTGAGTTGAATGCGCGGGATTGGGCTGAATCCTCGATTTTCCATCTCCCCGTTTCTCTGTTCCTATTTTATGCTCCTTCTCTTCCATGATTTACTTCCATCCATCAGCTTGTTGCAAATAATTCACGTTCCAAATAGAACGTGATCCCGCGAAAGAGAGCGGAGTTAAAGATGAAAAAAGGAAAATGAAAAATAAAAAGAGGAAAAACCAAATCCGAACCGGACACAACATTCTGCGCTGCGAAAAGGTCTTCTTTTCGATCAAATGGCTAACTGCGGTTACTGTGTAAAAGACGCAAAAAAGTGAAAAATCCAACTCGACTTTCAATTGCAAATTGTGCGGCGTTTTCAAGAAACGTGCAACTGCAACGCTCCGCTGCAAGTCTTCGAGCCTGCCACTCCCCCCGCCCAAACGACAAATTGTTTTCGCCTCATCCGATACAAGCGCAGATACAGATAGATAGGTACAGTCAGGCGTCCCTTAAGTCAACCAATCGCACAGAAGAGAGCAACAACTAAAATATTTAAGAGGGAGGAATAATTCATTTATAAACAAATTATTATTATTATTTGAAACACCAAGAAGGGTTTTTTAAACAATTTGTAAGGAAAGCCCTGACTAACGAGCCCCTAAATTTATGTGCCTCTCTGCTGGCACACGCACAGTATACTCAAAATGTAAACAATGTCAGATTGTTGTAAAACAAATTAAATTTAATTTAGCATCTTTCGAGGTAAATAGTCATAGGTATTTTTATGTAATATATATTTACTAATTTGTCAAAGTTTTGTCTGCGTTATCACCCTTTAAGAGTGCGAAACATTTTATTTCTTGAAAATTAAAAATTGGCATATTATAAAAAGGAAAAATCAACCTAAATATTATTTTCGAAATTATATTTGATTAACAAAATTTTATTAAATTGCAGTCTTTTATGTTTAAATTTTACTGTACCCAAATAGATAGATAGATACAAAGATAGATGGAGATATCTGCGCAAATCGAGCAGCGGCTAAAAGTCAGAGTCACAGTCATGGTCGTTGAATAAAAGTGTCAATCAGGCCAACAACATCTTCATTATCGCCTTCATCATTATTAGTGGCAAGACAATTTGCCTTTTTGTTTTCAAATTTTGCTTTGGCCAAGACAAAAAAACGTGAGCGCGAAATATTGAATGGAAAGTAACTCACAAAAGCGACAGCTGTCCAAAGATATGCTGTAGTAATATTTACTCAATGTTTTACTGAATAGTTTTTGTATTCTGGAATTTACAATGAGGGTCCTTTGTTGAGTAACAGCCCATTCGAATTGCATAATAAATTTGTTGAATGTTAGCTTAATGTTTAATTAAGGTAAATAAAAGACAGTTTTAATTGAAACATATTTTTATTACCCTTTCCTTTATTAGATATAAATAATACTTGAATTTTGAGGTAAATTGATATGAATCTCTAGTTTCCAGATGTTATATTTTATTTACCATTTAAAAACCGCTTAGCTCTCTCTATAAACCATCCAATTAAAATGCCAACTCACTTTGCAGAGCAAGTTCCACTCTTCTTTTTGTGCTCCCATTTAAATTCCCTTTTCCTGGGCCATGTGCATGTCAAATGCAAAGTGAACGAGTGAGGTGAAGCTTCATTTGGCTTAGATTAACGCGACTTGTAATTAAGTTGTAAAACCTACGTGCGGGCTTTTGAAGTATCTGGCCCCCACATATAAAAGTCCTAAGTACACAACGTGGATGTGGGCTGAACGGGAGTCGAAAACTAGTGGCAGAAATTTAACTCGAAATTCATTACGCTTTGGCCATACTTTTTCTCAAGCGCACTAGGAAAAAATCAAGATGAGAGTTAATGCGTTGATTCAATTGGTAATTTAATATTTCATAAATTTTTAGCAAGAATATATGTAATATTTATGCTTATGCGAGTCACAGGGTATACAATCTGACGATCTTGAAAGCGTTTAATTAAACTTTTTAGATATATTTCTCTTCGCCTAAAATATATCCTTAGAGCTGGCACATTATCATTAAGAGTGTACATTTTTCTTGTGTTTATTTCCGCATTTAATTCTCTTTCCCTTCACTATTTTTTCCAGGCATTCAGGCAAACAGGTAGAAGGTGTTGCCGCTTTGGCACGCTGCAAGTGCTGAGCGAGAGATGTTGACGGCGTCCATTAACACACTCCAATTGTCATTTGTTTTGCAGCCGGGCTAGAATTGTCCACGGAGAGAGGCGATGCGAAGTGTGTTGACAATTAGCGAATTTCATATCATGGCCATAAATCAGCCCGAGTCGCTGGAGTGTAGAATAGCCCTCGGCAAGGGGGTTGCCAGTGCAGTGTGTGAGCCAAATTGCCTTTGTGGGTCAAATTGTAAACAATTAACTGTTATGGCAACGGATTTCGCCGCGAAGGTTTATTTTAATGCGATAATGGAGCAATGAGAGCGGCGAATTTTTGAGGCGGTTAAGCTTGGAGAGTCGTCTTAATGATAATGAAAATAATTTGTCATTTAAGTCTATGTCTTACAATGGATTAATGCTTTTCAATGCCACTGGGAAATGTTATTTTTGAGGCAGGGGATAGGAAATTGTATGACTAGGAAATCTCTATATATAGATCACATTGCTTATATTTGTAATATTGTAATAAAAAGTAACTATTTAAATCAATAAAGTCTACATTTAGATATGATAGATAGACGAGTCAGTGATTTGGGCACCACTGCCTTATTTTCCTTTCTTGCCTTCACTTATTTAACTTTCAGCAAATGTTAATAACATTTTGTTCCGACAACATGAGCAGCAGCAACAACCATTGCCTCAACAACAACAGCAAGAAACAAAATTTACGCACTCGAGAACAGAAGCGAACAACGCGACTCGGTATTTGCTGCTGTTGTCGCCATCGTTGTCGTTTCCTTTAACGAGCTCATCCTTGTTGCAACCGGCGCACGTGACGCCCACACAGCCACGCCCCCTCCCGGAGAGACAGCCCGAATCGAGGCTCGAAAGGCTGCTCCTTGGGAGTGCCATCTCTTTCGTCGCCCTCGCCTTCGTCTTCGTGGGTGCTTACTTTTACTACTTGACGCTGTCATTTGCGGCATTGCAATTAATTTTTGCCTGCTCTCGGGGTACGTGTGTGCGTGTGTGAGAGGGAGAGGTGGGAAGGGGGAGGAGCAAGGGTTGCACGGAGAAAAAAAAATTACAGAATTATTGGAAGAACCACATGTAAAATTGATGTCTCCTAACAGGTGGGTGTCTATAAGGGCTATCTTCTTTGAGTAAAGTTGACTCTAGATAATAATATACTTTTTCGTTTAAGATTATAATATTAATGTTAACAATTTATTGGTTTATTATGGTTGATACTTTATTGTTGTAATTTTGTTTTATTATTTTATGAGCACTTGCCAAATTTAGATACTTTTATTACTAGCATAAGCCCTTTAATAACCTATTAATATATTCTTATCTCTTTCTTAATGACAATATTGATAAAAAATTTAAAACGGAAATTAATTTCGATGTCAATATTCGCACAGTTAAAAAATGTATGCTATAAGGTGCTCAGAAACTCTTAAATCTGGATTCTGGTAAACATTTTCCTGATGGAATCGGCATTAAACTGAGGAGTTCGATCATAACCCCTGATTTGATCGGGACTAGGAAACAGATTGAAACGCATCTGGATAAACTTAAAAGATCTGTGTTTGATTGATCCAAATTTTTCAGAAAAATTATAATGCTGTTACAGAAGTAGTTGGAAGTGATAGATCATACACACAAAATAGGTGAAATCAAATAGATGCTAATAATAATTTCAGAACTTTTTAATTTCGCAAATTAGTGTAACAAGTAAAGCAAATTTTTGTCTCAGTGCAAGTATTACGAATATGTGGGAGGTTCCGGACCCAAATAACCTGGCCCACTAATTTCTGATCTCTGGCTGCAACAACAACCGACTAGGAAGGGTCGTGTGGAAGGGGGGTGGGTGGGCGTGGCATTTCGCCTTCCTAGTTGTCAAACGCTCCTCATTTAACGCCTGCATGGTCTCCAAAGTGCAAGCGGGGTGGGGAAAATATTGTCTCTGGCGCTGGAAATTCGAGCTGGCTTTTCCGAGCTGCCATGGCCATGATAAGCATTTGCATTGTTGTCATTATTTTACCTGCAGGGAAGGCTCTGCTACTGAGAAAATTGATATTGACAAAGAGAGTTTAAAGGCAATTTTCCAAAGACTTGCTAAATGTGATTATGTTAAGAGGTAAGGTATGAATCCAGGGTTACTGGTCTTAGTAATTGAGAGAAAAGTATCATAATTATATAACATTAGTTCCGATTCTCGGAGAACCTCAATCCCGGCTTAGGAACTTTGCATGCAACTTCAATTTCCTTTCAAGAATTTACTATATTCTTAGACAAAGACCTAAAATCATTTGAGCCTTTAAATAATGAAACCAATTTTTCAAGGAACTGGATCGAAGCTCTATTGAATTTTTCTCCTGTGATTCCATTGACCCTCTCCCTGCAGCTGCCCAATGCACATTGGCCACATTCGCCAATTGACGTTAACCGAAACCCTCGGGGGGGTCTGTGGAGGGTGGCATTAAGTATTTAGTATTTGTATCACTCCTCGACTTTCACATGGCGAACCCGATCCTATTTTCTGCTTATTTGTGATGTAAAAAGAGCGGGCCGCCTGGCAGAAACTTGCCATTCAAATTGGTGTCAACCAGTCATCTGGACGCCAAAGAAAGTGGCGCCAACGAGCAGGCAAAGGATGCACTGGGAAAAATGGGTAACAGTTAAGCAAAATTGTAGGCCTTGTTTTTACCAAGAAAAAAACATTGAGTATAATAAGAAACTCAAGCGATAATTAAAGTGTCGTTATCATCAGTATAATAATATAATTGTGCAATGTATATCACATATAAAATAATATCGATTGGGTGGAGAACTTTCTTTGCTGTGTGCCTGCTGTTTTCTGTCTTTTTTTGTCAGAGATCACGGTGTCTTTGGGAGCTCCCGTCTCGGCCTCGGCCTCAGTCCGAGTCCAAGTCGTAGTCCCACTCGCAGGCGAGGCCAAAAGTGGGTCGCCAACGTTGTCTCGGCAACTCGTTTAACCGGCGACCGAAGGAAAGCTCGCTCGCACATAAAAATCTCGAAGAGAGGGAATAAAAAGACAGAAAAAGGAACAAATGGATATGCATCCTGGGGGACATCTTTGACTAAACGAGACTAAGCCGCATTAAAATTAAATTTTATTTTCCAATTTTATTTGCAGTTTTATTTGTCTCCCAGCAGCTCCCCGCGCCCCTTGTGCCCGAAAAGAGGAAGCGAGTGTGGAAATTAATTAAGCAATTCAATTTCCCTTGCAGGTATTTGTCTGGCGTATGTTTGCCATGGCATTTATGTTAATTGGAAGGAAGGCGGCGGGGAATAGAGAAAGGATGTCGGCCATATCCAACGGCACAGTTATCTGGCCTGGAAAGCTAAGAAATTGAGCTCCTAGGAAGTTTATCTTAACTGTTCTAATCAACCGAACGGAAATTGCAATTAAGCACTCTGGGTGTTTATTTATTGATTCGATGGAGGGATATGGATTAGATCTATGAGAAATAAAGATCTGAATAAAATATGTGTTTGTCTGAATGAATTAGATCGCTAAAGTCACTACTTAGACACCTTTATATTAGTTTATTGCAAGCCAGAAAGTATGATACGTTTAGTTTCGGAAATTAGTAACTAGTAATAGTAAGAAATGCAACATATTTTTTAAACCTGATTCATTTTAGTTTGCCTAAATTTATCATTCATGAAATATACTTATTTTCATACTACTTTGCGTAGTATTTGCCTTAGTCATGTTAAAATTCAAAATTCGGCTTCGAAAGCAAGTCCCCCTAAATATTAATTTTAACTACTTGTGGCCTGGCTAATTAAAAAGATATACGTATGAACAACGTCCGGGAGGGATTACGTTTGAGCTCTGCCATTATCTAAAGCATCCAAATGCAGCCGGACTCGGCAAACAAAAGAGGTAAGCTAAGCTCAGCTCACCTGGCATCATTGCCTTTTGTTTAGTGAAAGGCAGGTGAGTGCCTGCTGCACCTGCCGCCCGTCGAAGGCTCCGCCTAATATCCAAACATTTGTTCAAGACTCTAAGACAGTTGCCGTGGAAAGTACACGCACAGCTTGCGACCCCATCAAAATATCTTTCCCCAGTCATTCCTCAACCGAATCCGGATCGAATACCCATCATCCGCGTGCCCCCGGGGCACGGAGCGATTTTTGGGCGAAAAGCGCCCTCCCTGCCTGCCCTTCAGGTGGCAGCAAAACGAAATGATAGCAAGATTTATGATTTACGAACATGATGTTCGGTACATGTCCGATAAGCGATCCGAAACGAAGGCATCATTAAAATCAATTTTGATTCGCCAGCCCACCTCCTCCTTTCACCGGGTTCCGAGTAACAGCTGCTCCACGAGGGGGAGAAATTGGATTACAACTCTTATTGGGGGTGTTCAGTGGCAAGTTACAACACCCGACATTCATTAGGGATCAATTTAACTTTCCTTTGCAGGGCAATTCCGATTCGTTAACTCTTTCTGGGGCCGGCAATTTGAGGCAATCAAATCTGGGCTTTAATACTCCATGAACTCTTATTAAATGATGGCAATGATATTGAAAGATTAAGGTTATATAGGGGTGCTGCAGAAATCACAAGGGTTTTAAAACCCTTGAACATTCTGGACATATTTTTTAGGGATTCAAAAGCACAAATGATTTCTGAACGACCTTAGTTTATTGCCACACACTAAACGTCTCCTAAAAATCAGAAAAGGAAACTTAAAATATGGACGTAACGTGGAACAAAAGTATGACTTTCAAGCAAACTCAACTCCTGATGATTCTTAATGGATAATTTTAATTAGCTTACAAATAAAAGTATGAAGTAGTATATTCTAAAAACTCAAATATAAAGTGCCATAAAAATCAATGTACATCACAAACCAAATGGGAACCATAAGCCCATAAGCTGCCATCTTCAAATTCACTTATCTCCCACCTATTTTACACTTGCTCAAGCCCCGACTTTTTTGGTATTTATGGGCTTTAATAACTCTAATCTTTCGTCCCAATTGCCTTTTAAATCTGGAATGACCACTTCGAGAAAATGCAGTCAAGATTTCTAGTTTTCCCACATACCCGTCATGCCCAGGCCAATCCCCCTGGCAATTAAAAGACCGCAGAGAGCGCAATTATAAAAATATTTAATTATGGTAAGTCTCGGGATCTTCCTTGAGCCGTGGACCGATTTTCCGTATGTGGTTTGGCCTAAAAGCCAGCGAGAGGCGCATGACTTGGCCGGGCCGGGTGGCTTCGTGTGGTCATTACGTCATGATGCAGCTTTTGGAGTGGCACAGCCAAAAGGCAGCAATACGGGGAAGCGGAAAACGGGGAAAACCTGCAAGTCGGGGCAGACAAAAACCGCATATTTGTCGTGAGCATTTTGTTACAATTTCAATTTTGGCCTGGTCCATTGTTGGGGGTCGGTTTCTAGGCTCCACTCTTGATATGCTCACGGAATCTTGTAGTTTTATTTTATTTTTTCGCCCATTCGCATAGGCGTCGCCTTCGCCTTTTTGTGTCGACTGCCACTGCTCGGCTTTTGCTTGCATTTGAAAGTGCATTTGTTTCGGTCTTGGCCAATATTTGCCAACTATCAAACTGGTTTATTGCGGTTTTTCTCACTAGTTTTCTTAAGCGTTGATGAAATGGCCTTTTCTAGCCAGCAGCCAGCAGCCGCCAGCTCGACTTCTCAAGTGCAAGGGAGTGGGAATGGAAACGGGGAAGTTTTACATTTTCAGTTGAAGTTTTCTTGAAGTCGGAAGAGATCAGGACAATAACATATGCTGAAATATAATTTACTGTATTTTTGTATCTAATTACTAGGAATTACTAGCCATTTCAAAAGGAAATCCATAAAAAAATTACTGAAGCTGTTTAATAATCTGCTTGTAATTGGTCTAGAAATATGGCTTTTTAAAAGATATTTAACAACATTTGGTAAAGCTCCTTAACTGATTTTTTATGCATTTTTTTAATGAGTTCTAAGGAATTGTTAATTAATTTCCATTAACAAATTTCTTTCAAAAGCTTTTAAGCGGTCTATAAGTATGGTAATCCTTAAGGTTAAATTAAAATTTCCAAAAAAGAGTGTGTTACTATGGCACCTCGATTGCTTTTAACTAATAAAAGATATGTTTACATTTGCAATTATCACCTAAAAATTCTTCGACTCACTGCCAGAAAAGTGAAAATAGCCACTAACACTCCACACACTCTCCACTAATTGCAGTTCAATGCTTTCACCTGATGATGGAACTCACAGCAAATGTTTAATGGCGCCCACCCACCTGGGAATCCAGCTCTTGGGATCCCAGACATGTCCCGCCGTTAAATATTCTGCCCGCCTAAATAGCTGGCGCCCATAAATCTCCGGCAGTTTGCTGGCTGTTAAAAAAAGTGATTTACATACTGGAAGAAGCCCCGACTTCAGATCTGAAGCTGAGCGCTAACTCACTTTCGCTGTGCGGGAGCTGAGAGGCAGGGAAGAAATTAAATTGAAATTTGCCTCGTCTGCATTTAGCAAACATAAAAACAACAACAAAACAAACAGAAAAATGTTTGCAAACAAGTAAACACAATTTTTACTTTTTTTCACTTTTTCTGTTTCTTATTTATAGCATTTTGCATGCATATTTGATCAAAAACAATAAAATTGTAGCCAAAGTACGGGGGATATGGCTGACAAAAATCTTGCTCTTTTGGGAAAAATTAAAATTGAAAGGAGTTTTTTTCCTAATTTTTTGCAACGTTTTTGTGCGTTGCATAAAGATTATTATCATCATTTGAAAGTCGGGGAAGTGCCCAAAACAAATCTGGGGAACTGTGTTGTTGAAGGGGTATTAACGAGTTGTGTTCATTATTATTATCAGGGCAGTGAAAGGGAAATTAGTCGATGAAAAGTTAATCTTAATGAGCTTAATGAGCTCTAAAAAAATAAAAAAAAATAAATATTAAGCACACATAGTAAATGCAAAAATAAATGCCTTTTTATAAGCTTTAATTGCTACAACAAACAATAACCATAACCATTTTTAGCACCCTTCAACTTTCTTTATATTAAATAATTATCCTTAACCCCCACCTTGAGCCACGATTATTCCATTTACCTGATAGTTCAGTGGCTTTGAACTATATCCACCTTTCCACCAACTCCACCTTCCGCTCAGCGTCACCTTTTGAGCCGAGCAATTTACACTTTTTGCTCGGCCAACTTCAGAGTTGAAACCCGTCGGAAGACAAAAAATTCATCATTGTCATCATCACTTGGCTGTTACGCATTGCTGGCCACGCCCCCTTCGCCCCAGAGCCCATATTTGTATATCAAGTGAAAGCTATACACATAATTTCCACTTTTCAGTCTCAGCGGCTGTGTATATTTCTTTGCACTTGTTTTATTTTTAGTCGAAAAGCCTTGCACATTTTTCACATGATTGTGTTAATCAGCGTTCGCCTTTCTTGTACTAAAAATAATGCGAATTTTGTTATTTTTCATTCGCATCCCGGCTCGACATTTGACCGCTTTTACATAATGCAGAAATCCTCTCTCATCGCCGTGCCCGTGGGAGGGGGCGGTTGTTTTTGGTATTCACACAGGCATAACCAAAGTTTCTGTTTTTGTGACCAACTAATAATAACAGCCATATAGTTATAGACCATCTCTCCGGCTCTGGCCGCTCGTGGGCGGACGGTTGTTGTTGCCCTCCGAAGTTGGCCCAGTAAAACTGTTAGTCACCTCGCCTTCTGAAATGTGCTAAACGGCTGCGGTCATAAATTGCTATAATGTATACAAATATGTGAGTATTTTGTGGGCTTTCACTGGCCAAAAGTTGCGTGCGAATTATCAGCGAAAAAGGGAGGGATGTTGGCCCAGAGGGCCGAGAGTTTCACCTGATCATGCGGGCTAGGTGTGAAGTTTTTGGGAAAAACTGTGTAAAATGCGGGCTTTGAAAGGGGTGCAAAGTATTTGTAAATGCTATGAAACTATTCGTTTGCTCTTGTTATTTTAAAAATGTGTAAAAAGCAGACAAAACTTAACTGTTTCAGCGTCAGAAATAATTGTATTTATTACATATTTTGCCACCAGAGGTGCTGAGAAGTGTCCGGCTCGAAGGACCAATGCTTCAGAGTACGGCGGCTTTTACTATATTTATTTCTAAAGTCGTAAATTTGTTCTAATGATTGTAACTATTTTTAAGTCTGTCCTTTGCCATTTTCTGGATTTAATAAATTGATTACGTATAATAAGCGCAATATTTTGAGTACTTAACTTGAAATATCCATACATAAACATGTAAATATAAAAAATCTTTGTTGACTTCCTATTTTCATTTAAAATTTGGATTTAAAGAGGGTTTAAATTATTTTAAAATACACATTAATTATACCCTTCATTTGGAGAAAATAAAAGGATATATTTGTTCGTTTCAGCAGAAAAAGTGAAAACATATTGGAAAGTGTATTTTTTTAAAATGAAAACCAACACTTTTTAAATTTATTATTAATACATTTTTAATGTAGCACCCGCCGCAGGCAGACAGCAATAATTAGCTTTCCCATGGCCCACCGGCAGCGTGTAAAATTCCCAATATGTATAATTTCCATTGCAATGCGTCGAGCAAAATAAAACAAAACGCAAGACAAAACTCAAAACAAACTAGAGAAAAGCAAATCACATCTCTGGGGGTAATTACACGAATGTGAGTAACTGCATGTCTTGGCGCCCGGGGCCATAAAGATAGATGGAAATTGGTAAGAAGAGCCGCGGAGAGAAGAAAGCCAGGGAAACCGAAGAGCTGGCGGTACGCTCTTCGTTTGAGCCCGGCCTAAAGCCAGCTCTCTCCCGCGCTCAGCGTTGACCCGCTTTGGGACGTTCTAAATAATTTCTGTCACGCTTCGGCTTGCAGTGAAAATAAAAGTGAATTTAGTGTTAGGTAAGCCCTAATCCATTCGGAAAGCAGATTGGGAACGTAATTAATGCTAATTCGTGCGAAAGGGAGCCAGATTGCATAACCTTGCCGCTGGTTCTACTGTCAGCCGACTGTAAAAATCGCTTTTGACGGGCTTCCCTCAGCTGCGAGTGCATTGAACCCATTTTCCCCATATGCATATGCCTCGCGTGCCTGCTTAATGAAGCTGCCAAACATGTGTCCGAGAGTTATTTAAGCAAAACCAATTAATTTAATTAATTAATATCAATTCGCGAATGCAGCAGAGATGTGCAAATAACGACAACAAGTGCGCGCATCAATATGGCCGGGAAATTATGCTTTCCTCTAGGATAATATTTTCCCTCGCTATGAATCACGGCCTTATTTAAACATTTGCATAATTCTGCTGCCTCGCAGTAAGATTGTCCTTTCACTAAATTGCTGCAAATAAAAAATAATTGTTTACCCATCGCCTGATTGATTGACAGACTGATTGAGTGGCTAACTGATTGAATGAGAGTTGCAGCTGCATGAAATTGTCAAAATGAGCGTGAAATGCGTGCCACTGCAGAGCCATATATCTGCATTTAAATTGTGTGTTTAATTAATGCCAGTAATTCATATATTAAATGTAATAATTTGTTCTATAAATAGGGGGAAATGGGCTGCTGAAAAGGGGCTTGGTAATGATAAAGGCTGTATATTTTGTATAACTTCAACGCATAATTTTATTATCTAAATATATGTTGTAAAGAAAATAAAAGTATCTCGTTTTTTAGTGCTTTGGATTTCCATTATTATTATCTTCAGCTCACTTTTGTCGCTACGCAAAGTAAATTCTCACACCCTCTTTGAAAAACCAACATATGGTGAAAATCTTTTCCGAAACGCCAATTAGCCCACAACATGTGTATTCGGCCTATCATTAGTTTACATCTCGACGCACTCGTTGCAACCATTTCGGTGTGTTTTTGGCCACAAAACATACAAAAAAGAGCGAAACTTGCACAATAGCGGACGCAGTGGCTCAGATCTCTGGCCTAAACACCTTTTAATGGCCAAAATTGTTATGGGCGGCCGTCCGTCGACCATCAACCATCGACTAATGAGCGGGCAGTCAAGTCAGCGGGCTCTTAACTCTTGACTGAACCGAACTGAACTGGAGCTGGGTTCTGTAAAAGGCCAGAATAAACACTGAAAAATGTTGGCCAAGACAATGCAGCCAGCGTGGGGGAAGCTGGCAAGACATGGCTCTTTTGGCTACTTGAAATAGTTGATGTTGAGTTTGGCTTTTGCGGTTTTCCCTCTTTTCATCTCTGCAAAGCTGGCCCCGAGGTGCTACACCAAATGAGTTATGAGAAGAATTGAATGAAAAAGCAGCAGTAACAACATACAACAAAATGAGGCATTTTAACTAGATCAAGAATTAAAAAAATAAACTAAGTGCACAGGGGAAAATATCAAATATAGTTAAATTTTTAGATACCTAAAAATTATTAAAAATATTATTATAATCCGTGGTTTTTTTTAGAGAGGGTTGCTTTTAATTTGTTACCTATAATAAAAGGATCTCTGGAAGAAGTGATTCAAATGCTTCCGCTTTATAATACTGTTTTTAGAGTTTCATTTCTATAAATAAAATTTAATTAAATTTCTTTATTTTAAACCTTTTTCTGATAGACTTATTTTAACTTTGTTTTCAGTGCTTAGAAGCTGCAATTAATTCACTTGCTGGCGAGTACTTAAAGTCCGGCATACATGCTTGAACTGATTTAGCCAGCAATCGAAGTTTGTATTTAATTATATTTATCAAATGAGGCGACCCTGAAATGTCTTTCACTTTTCAGCCAGCTGCGAAAACGGAAAGTTAAATGCCTTCGATGGAGAATCGAGAGCAAAGTCTTTTTTTAATCTTCCGCCGAGCGATGGACCAAACGCACTCCTCGGTCTGCCAGCTCGGTTCTCAGGCCGGTCCATAAGCAATTATGACCGGTTTTCAATTAAACTGAAACTGGAACTCAATTGCATTTCCTCCTCCCAGCCGCGAGCCCATTCTCGGGTGAAAGAAATAAACCTCTTCTGTGGGGATCACACTTACCGCTTGGGGTACGGTATGCGGCGATACTTGAAGGCATTTTCCACATCGCGCAGCTTCATTTTGTACGAACGTTCGGCGTTCAGAGACATCCAGAGGGGAGTTACACAAAAAACACAACCGCTTGAGGTCTTTTCCGGAGACCTTTCTTGGCCGAAAGAATTTTCCGGTCAGCACTTTTCTCACTTCTGGCCCCGAGACGAGATTTGGGGAGATATAGACGTCCGTAGCGCTCGGCGATCGCGGCTTGACTGAACGTTCCTTGGGGCTCTTGGCCGCCTTTTTGGCCAACTTTAAGACGTCGGCAGCGGCGTACGTTTCTGGCGCGCTCATTGTTGCTGCCTGTTTGCTTTTACCATTTTCTTCGGCGCTCGCGATCGCGCTCTTCGCCTCTGTTTGCTCTCTTCGCCGCTCTGCGAGCTGACGGCATAGTTATGGACGTGACTGTAGCCCATTTGTCTGTGGAAACATTTTTATTATTAGCCGGCATCTGACATTAATCTACTTAGACATATTTATTTAGGTCGTTCAAACAGCCGTGTGGCTCGGTTCTTTCAGCCAGGAGTCTAATTTTGGCCACTTGTCCAAATATCCTTTATTGGAACAGTTGGCCAGCCCACCCCATACTAAATTCTTTGGCCAGAAAGCCAAGCTTCGTGGCCTGGAGACCACGTTGGCAAAAACAAGAAACCAAGACCTGAAGATTGCCTCAGCTAATTTCGTTTTTTAGACGAGGAATTAGAATAAGAAACAGGTTTACCTTTGAACTTCCCTCACTCCCTGATGGCCGGTCGAAAAGCTGACCTTCCCGCTTTTGTAATTTCCACCGATTAGTTTTTGCCAGTCGTGCTTAAAAATAAGATTCTTTTCGGCATCGCTCGCTGGCCAGGCCGGGATCTTTGTATAATTTTGGCGGAGTTTTTTTGAAATTTATGGATTTCTATGGTAGTTCGGTTCCGTGTGCCTCCGCACTTGCTGTCCACAGAGCGCATTGACCTTTATTCGATTGAAGACACTTGAGGCACAGTGGGCGACGCAAGTTTATCGGCACTTAAAGCTAAGAATTATGTTAAAGGCGGATCGAAAAAAAATTGAATATTAGTTGAAGGTTGGAGATATAACAGAATATATTAAAAATAATCTAAGAATAAAATGTAAAACTTCTTTCGTTAAAGACGACGATAAGCTAATAATTTTATGCAATGGTTGTACATAGTTCTCTTAATAAAAACGTAATTAAAATTATAAGGTTTTGTAAAAATAATATTTTATGAATAGTATAAGTATTAATTAAATCCTTAAGGTTTAAGCTTCCACTATAAGCTATGCAAATAAATAGTTATTTTTCATTTGTTAATATTTCATTTGTATAACATATTTAAATTCCCTCATATTCATCATCTTAAAATGTCAAAAATATTTAAAATTGAGATAACATTTTAACAGAAGCCAGTTTCGTAAAAATAAATATTTTTTACCTTTTAGTTTGATTTATTAAGACATTAACACTGAAAGTTAGTAATAATTTCAGATCTACGTGTGAAGTCCCAAAATGTTTAATTCATTTCTAGAAGAAAATTAAAGATATCTTAGCTAATCAAATTTGAATATTTTATTAGATTGCTTCTAAAGATGAGGTAAAAATTATCTTGTTAATTTTGCGGGCACTTAAAGTCTATGTTAAGATAATTTAACAGAGATTCTAACTTCATGCCAAAAGGCCTTTGACTTGGTAAAATTAATTAAAATTAAAAAAAAGGCATTATCACTGCTTTCATTGTGTTTTGCTCCTGCGCTTTGCTGCACAAATCAGCGCTTTACAGCACTCTGTTTTTTTTTTCGATTGGATAAATTACAGAAGGATAGACCATCGATTTCCTTTTCGATAAAGATGATCTTTTCAGTCTGTTAGCAACCAAGGAATAAAAATCTCGAAAGTGTATTCATAGGTTTAATGTCAAAAAACATTGGTTTTCATTGTTTACTTACTTCTTCGACGCACTGTGGCTTACATGTCAGCCGACTGGCGTCTGTCGGCTGTCAGAGTTAAGCGTTTTACCCACAACTATCTGCAGAGGTTCACATTTTCTGGACTGACAAAAAACTGATTGTTTATACTTACTATGTTTTTTTTATTTCAGCAACAAGCTGAAAATTCGTGTAAATTTCTCGAGAACAAAGGCAAAAAACTGAAAAGTGCTAACGTTCACATCAAATCAGCCAATATATGATAATGCAGCTGAAACGAAAGTGTCGCTGGCAGATGGTAGTAATTGACAGCAATTCTGTAATTAGCCACAAGAAAGCATATGTGAAGGAGGCTGGGGGTAGTGAGTTGCAGAAAGCTTAATTCCCGCTGAAGACTTGCCTGAAGTGGCGGGGAATTGCATCGATGAGTTTCTAAATCGATTGAGATGGATGGGACATCGACATGATTGGACTCTTTCCCCGGTTTCAAAACTCGAAAGCTGACGCCTGTCCGACCGACAGTTTTCGGGTTCAGTTTATCAGCTGTCCACCAGCTCGACAATGTCTCTGGTCCGATGTTATTGTTTTTTCTGCTGCCGATTGCTGGATGGTTGTTGTGCCATTTGTCGGTGCTCTCGGTGTAGTTGTCGCTGCTGTCAGGCGGGACAATTGTGCTGAGCTGGCTACTCAATTGTAAACAACTGCAATTGGCCCTAGGTGCAAATATAAATATGCGGATCTGTGTGTGACTGGGTGTGCTTGTGGCAGGTGTGCGTATATATTAACTTGTGTGTGTGCCTGTGTTTTTACTACATGTAGCGAGGGTCTCTCAGCTAGTTTTCGCAGGTTTCTGTGTTTACGAAATAAGTGTTTAACTACTATTTTAGTTCCTCACTTCACACTTTGGGACTTTATTGCTAGCAAACTTTAAACCCACGCTTATTATTGGTTGGTGTTAAATAAGCTGTAATAACTTTCATATAAAATGTTTTTTACACACTTCATGTCCTCCACAATTAAGTTTGCAGGGAATATGATCTTTAACATAAGAGTTATGTCAACTTGCTAAGTGCTTTGGCCACAGAATATGAAACTATATTTAAACGACAGTAATTGAAAGATAGAAAGTAATTACATTGGTAGTCATTGAATATATATAATTATAATATTTATTAAATAATATTTTCCTATTTTTGAGGAGAGCTTAGAAATACTTACTTACAATTTTAATTATTATTAATATTTTGGGGAGTAATTTAAACTGTGAGAAAGAAAATCCTTAGAACCCATTGAAAACTACTTATTTTTATATTTTTTGATGAAGAATTTATATATTTGCTAGTAAATGAGGAAGATAAAATTAAAATAAATTACGGTTCACATTGAAATCAATAAAAAACTGTACATCTTTGAATAATTTATTAGTTTAGGACAATAAGATATCAGAAACAAATCAAATGGTCTTTGCTATTGTATTTTAAAACCTAATTTCCAAATAGAATAAAAAGTATTCTAATTCATTAAAATTAATAACTGACTAAGAATCTGTTTACAAAATTCGTTTTGTATAATTTAAACATTAATCGATTTCAAAAAGTTAAATCAAGCAAATTCAATTTTGAAATAAACTGCATTTATATTTTAATTTTAAAATAGAATTAAGGTTAACAAATTAATCATATATCAGACTTTACATATTTTTTAACTTCCTTACCTCACCTCGTGGGAATTTTCCAGGCTTTCTACCGCCTACGCTTATCAAAGCCATTTTCGCCAATTCCAGGGGCAGGGGTGGCCAGGTCCTGGTCCAGGTCCAGGGCAGGAACCAGAAACAGAAACAGAGCTGCCGGCCATAAACACACAGTCAGGGAACGGTAGGTTTCCAGGAGGGCTGGTGAGCATCGGGGTATTCAGAGCACACAACACGGGCCTCCGTGGCTTATGTTTTATGCGGGTTAACGAAGGACGTCGGTGGAGGCCTAGGCAGGAGCTTGCAAAGCCCAGTCCAGAAACCCAAGCCCAGACCCAAATCCAATCCCAAACCCAAACCGGTGAGAACACACGCCCGGAGCAGCCGGCTTGGCTTTAACACCATCTCGTTCGATGGCCCGAATTTCCGGGGATGTCCACCGATGGCCGCCCGGATGCGGGCAATCAAAATCTGTGGCCTACTTGACTGCCAGCTATTTGAGCACGATTTTCAGTTAGCCTTAGTTTGGCCAGAGGTTTTCCCAAGTGTCGCCCAGCGTCCATCGTCCTGCAGCCCCAAGTTCCCCCAATAAACACAGGTGGCACACAGGATAAATTGAATTTTTTCTCACTTTTATTTCGTCTTAAAGTTCTGTTTTGGTTTTAATTGTCTTGGTTTTATTAAATACTCGTTTCAACTATTTGATTCAGTGCGTCATTATGTTAGGGATTTCCTTGTCCATATACGTATAATATCTCTATATAAATATTTGGTTTAGTTTTATTTATCATACAAGTGAAACTTAGGCTACTCGAGGGGGAACTGAAGGAACCCAAAACTGATCTCCCTGGCTTCTCCGCCTCTAATTTCTGCTCTGTCTTTGTCTTGAATTAAATATGCGTCGACTGTACGCAGTTTGACTATTTACACAGCTGTCTGTATTTCATTATTATTTACCATCTCGCGCACGGTTCCGCTCTTCCCGGGTTATTTATTTTGGAACGTTTCAAATAAATTACATGCAATGTTTTATGCGCGGTAATAATTCAATTTCTCCCTCCGCTCTCTTTGTTTCGAGGTGTACCTTCGAACACTACTTTAAACACAGTTGGCACAGAATTTCCATAGTTTGGTTTGGTTGAGAGAAGGAACTGAACCGAACTGGTGATTGGGATGAGTGTGGTTTCGTGTGTGACAGTCATGGCCAACGAAGTAGTGACGGCTGGGGGCGATCCAGCTCCGGCTGCAGCCGGTCTTAAAGCTACTTATTTAAATGCACTGCCAACCGTGTTGTTTCGCCGTGTTTGCCGGCAGCTAAAATGAATTTTCCTGGCCTACGCGCCATTTTAATTAATTTAATTTGTTTTCGTTTTATATGTGTTTTCCAGTATTATTTTATCTCTTACGTGGATGCGTGTAAAATGTCCTATATGTTGCTGCTTGCCTGTGAGTCTGGAAACAATAGTTCTTTGTTTTTCATCAAATTGTACAAAGTGCGCGTGGTCTTTTCCCTTCTTTTTTGGCTATAAATATTTAGGTTATTTGCTATCAAAAAATGCCAAATGAAAATATTTGATTTAATTTATGTATTCTTTTTTATTACCTTTTTATGGCGACTAAATCAGATATATATATATATTTATACACGTGCTTTTCAGTAAAACTTGATTGAAGTTGAAATTTTAATGGGTTTTTATAGATGTGGATTCTGTCTGCATATGTCAGGGGTCTTTAAATTTTTAAAATTCGCATTGCAGGCAGTTGCATTTTCGTTATATCCTTATTATTTTCCGTATCATGTTCATTATTTCTCCTCATTTTTGTTCCTAGTTTAGCGTCTATAAAATAAAGTACTTATGTCTTGTTACTTAGCTTTGGTTTGGTGTTCGCTTAATCCTAGCAACTGCCAAAATTTGATTGTTTATATGGGTTGAGGGACAGGCCTAAATGGTAGATTCTGAGTACACTGCATTGTTATTCTTTGCTCGTAGTTTATACAAAGTCCGTGTAACGTTAGGAATACTATTTGCTGCAGCTAATTACGGAAAACAACTTGTGTTCAACTTACGAACTCAAATGCTGGCGCAAACAAGAATGGCCTGACAAAAATATTTACACATGATTGTTCCTTTAGCTCTAAGATTCTTTTGGCAGTTCTCTCGGTCAAGATAAAGCGTGAACATATCTCTGTTTTGGAGTTCTACTTAACCATTAATAACAATTGCATTTATTTCTTCGACTTGTATATAATAAACCACTAAGTGATGCTCTCGGCTGGTGTGTGGTGTGCTGTACGATAAAAAACCCAAGAGTGCTGCAATATTCATAGACTAGGTACTAGCTAATGCCTAAACGAAGTATGTATACCATGCCGAGTGTAATGTAAATGCTTCGACTTGCTTGTGTTTAAACATAGTTCAGTATGTGCATGCCTTAGATCACAACACTGTAGAGATTTTCCTCGACTCTCCCCAACTCCCCTCCAAATGCTGCTAACAGTTTTCATACTTAGTCTAGTCACTTAGAAGATAATGCCAGAGGGCCCGCGAAGGGGATCCGCTCTCCTTTTTTACTGAGTTACTCTCTCTATACAATTTCATTGTAGTTTATGATCTTTTCCATTTAGTTACTAAATGTAATTTGTTTACCTTCCTTTAATGGGTGCTATGTGCTATGTGGAAAATATGCCGAAGGCATCTACGTACTGCCCACGAATTGTTTGCTCTCTAGCTGATCTCTAACTGTATTAAAGGTACCTAATTTACAATAGTTTCTCTGCAATGTTCTCCTGTTTCTCTGTGTGTAGTCTTAGTCAAAGGAATACTGAGGATAACAATTTCTGAATAAGGTAGAAGTCAAGACTGGGTAATTTTAGTTGATTGAACATAATGTGCAAATTAGATTTTAAACCTTTGTCATGTGATCTTTGGACTTTCATATTTTATTTGAACAAAGAAATTAAGTCTTAATGATGATACCTCTGGAGATTATATTAAAATATTTTAAATATAAATGATTATTGAATTGAGTAGTTATTACATTACCGATTTCAAAGTCCTGACTTTCTTGTTCGAACCAAAATATATACAGAATAGTGAATAGGAAATGATCAGAAAACGCAGGAAAACTTTTCCATAAACATTACATTTGAAACTGCTGAACGTCTATGGTAACACACACACTTTCGCGCTCATTCCCAATTTGCTCGACTCCCAGAAGCGTTTAGAAAAAGTTATCGACTTAAAACGTAGGTTCTTTTAGTGTCCTCATACCTTCAGGCGTTAACGCTGTATCTTTAAAATCCCCAGGCCAGATTTTGAACGGTCAGGCCTGCTCCATGCAAAGCTCCACATGATCATAGGCGATGCCACAGCCGGCGGCAACATATCACACGGTGGTCTCGCGGTCCACGTGGATGTATTCGACCGGCTGGAGCCCGTGTCAGGAGGCCGGGTCGATGTAGAGCGCCTCCTTCTTGAAGTCCTTCTTCAGCGTGCCGATGCTGGCGGCGGACACGTTGCCATTGCTCGCCCCGTTCATGAAGCCGATGCCCACGCCCATGCCGCCGACGCCCCCCACGCCGCCCACTCCGCCGCCCTTCTGCACCACCGACTTTTTCCGCTTCCTCATCAGCCCGAACATGCAGAATATCAGGCAGGCTGTCAGGGCGGCCGCAATGCAGCCCAGGGCGGCGAACACGCCGCCCGGCAACTCCAGCAGCTTGCGAGCGGTGCCGCACTCCTCCTCCGACTCGTCGAACCCGCTGGGGCAGTTGTGATGACCTGTAAGCGAGGAGCACAAGGATGCATTGAGAAAAAAGGCCATGTAGCGAGAGTTTCTATAAAAAAAATCTACTAAAATATAGTTGATAAAGGAAACAAGGCCGCTGTATGAAAAGTGTAACCAACATCAAATGGAATATTGGAAACTGTTATTTAAAACGTATTTAGGGTAACTCTACTTCTACTTAAATATTGAATTAAAGTAGCCGGTGCCATACAGCTTATTTAAATATTCACAAGATTTTGCTCAATCTACATAAAACAATATTATGTATAAGATGCGTAACGCCATATTTTCTAGACTAGGTAAGAGCTTTCTTGATATTTTGTAGGAAAGTCGGAAAAGAAACTGCCATAGAGGCAGCTGCTCTCAATTTCTTCCAGATTGCCTCAAAAATTAAAACGCGCTATTCACCTGTTTTATGTATATTTAATATTTTATTTCCCTTATATTTTATTATTATTAAATATATAAATATTCCCATTAAAGTTATGTAAATTTTTTGCCACTGCAGAAATAGATTTAGCTACCGAGATAGAGGCAGAGCAGGGCGCTGATTGAAAAATTGAAAGTAGATTGGGGTCTCGGGGAGGCTGCAGTGCTTCTGGGTGGCCTACTCTAAGGTTACAAATTGAATGCAGTGTCACTTGAGTGGCCCGTGGGGTCCGAAAGCTTGTTTAATGCCCTGGCTTTTGCGGTTAACCAGCTCCAGATGCAGACGCGCCTGGCTGCCCATAAATAATTGAAGCTAAAAAGGCAGAGTCCAGGCCAGCAGCCTTTGTATTTTCATCCGGCAAGCAGAGTAGAGTTTAAAGAGTGTATATGGGTCTTTTGGTTAAGTACCGCTCTGTACTGCTTTCACTAACTTATGTTTCTCAGTCAAATAAATTCCTATTTATATTATAATTTCATCTGAAGAGCTTTAAGTTGTGAAAAGACATATTAATACCTTGACATCAAATTATTTGAAGCAACTGTTCAACTATTTTTTGTTATGTAATTAACTTTGTAAAAGGTTATACATATCTTTTTAATTACTAAAATTAATAGGAGTACATTAATTTTTGTATCCATTCTCACTTAGAGGGTATTCCCGGCTATATCACTGATTATAATGATCCCTGTTTTATGCCCTGCTCTTCATCTCTCAAGTGCATCGCAAATAAGTTTGGCGCAGCTGTTGCGGCCATTTGGTTTGGGCTGTGCTGGACTGGGACAAACTTTTTGCACAAGACATTTTGGGGTTTTGTGCTGCGGGTTTGTCCAACAAGCGGCCATCCCACGAGTCGGCCAGCAACCGCCGGCAGCCAACAACCACGACTACGACAACGACAACGGCAGAGACAGAGGCTCCACAGCGAAGGCAACTAACAACCAGCAGGACTATTGCAGGCTGTGTGCAGTTGTCAGGAAACTTTGCCTGATTACAAAAACGTGGACAGCTTGCATTGAAATTAACAGACAAGCCAGCCACAAGTGAAATTTCGGTTGCCTATTCCCGGACGCACGCTCTCTGAAGGACCAGAGTCGAAGGACGAGCGCTAAATCTTGTACAAATAATGCAAAAGTACTGGCTGAAAATGAGTATCAAGAGCTCTTTTTTATGCCTAATGTATGTTCCTTTTTGCTAACTTACTTTTAGGAGTATTAATTATCAAGCTTAGGTTTAAAAATAAATGTTTATTGATAAATTAATTTATGCTGAATGGCTGTATAAATTCCAAGACATCAAAGGAGACTTCAAATAAAAACAGTAAAGTTCTTATTTGCAACATACATTCTATTCAACTAAACTGAATAATATAAAATGTACTGAAAATTCTTTTTAGTAAAAAAAAAAACTTCCTTTTTTTTATAAAATATCCTTACGGCCCAAAGTCGCAATCTGTACTTACCATCGCACCACAGACTGGCCGCAATGCATGCATCAATTTCAGGACATTTGTATTCGCAGTCCGACTCCTTGGGAAAGAAGCCGAACTCGTTCAGCGTCTCGTTGGCCGTCGCCCCGCCCGCAGAGCCACCGCTGTTGGGGGATCCTGCGCCACCACTGGTGCCGCCCAGTCCGCCGATTCCCGTATTGGAGCCGGAGGAGGAGGACTGGGAGGAGGTCTGGCTGCCGCCCATGCCCGTGGTAACGCTCGCGTTCACATGCAGGTCCAGCTGCTGCAGCAGGGCGTTCTTGGTGCGATGGATCTCCAGCCACGTGAAGGCTATGTCGCCGGGCTCCTTTAGGATGGGCTCCAGCACCAGGCTGATGGGTCTGAAATGAGGGAAATGGTTAGAGTTTAAGAGCTAAAAACGATTTGATTTATTTAATTTTTAAATACAGAAATGTCTATTTATATGCATTTAACTTAATGTTCATTTAGTATAAATTTTTTTTATGATTTCAACTGACTAAATGAGAGATAAGTTTCTCTTTATAGATTTCTTTCAGTGCACCAAGAGCACTCGTAGCCGTCTATGTCGTAAATATTTTGGTAGGGGGATGGGGGTTTTAAATACAGAAATGTCTATTTATATGCATTTAACTTAATGTTCATTTAGGATAAATTTTTTTTATGATTTCAACTGACTAAATGAGAGATAAGTTTCTCTTTATAGATTTCTTTCAGTGCACCAAGAGCACTCGTAGCCGTCTATGTCGTAAATATTTTGGTAGGGGGATGGGGCCATTTCCCTAGCCCCTTTAATTTCACCGCCTCTGTCATGCTCTACATAACTTTTGTGGCAACTTTTTCGCCATGGAATGGGTGGGTTCGGGGAATGTATCTGGCCGTATCCTTTACGCTATTCTGGTATCTCCCCAGCCTAGTAGTTGCTCAACTGCAACTAATTACGCGCAACTTTCTAGTTTCTATAGACAAAATATCTTATTCGGAGTTGACTTAAGTCGCGCATTAAGCGAGTTAGCCATCACAGTTTGGTAATAGGATGCTTAACGCGATTGGATTCATTGAAAGGAAATTAAGGAAGAGTGTGCTAAATGAGTTTTTATGTTAATAAGCAGAGTCTTCCTGCATTATTTTTAATATTTCTTAAATATTATTTATAGTATGATTTTATTATAATAAATTAAAGTCTCTTAGTTCATTGAACTCACGATTTCTTATGGCTCAGATCTTTTTTAATGCCACATTTACTAATATTTCCCAGTTCACTGACACACAAATTCTACAGCTTTCGTGTGCGGTCATTTTAATTCACAACTGAGTTGAAAAGCTCGCAATTAATTATCTAAAAAGGCTCAACACACTCATTAGGCTGCACGGATATCCAGTGCAATGTCCAATTACCCTTTGGGGTCCCATAAAAATATGTTTTCACATGTCGTCCTCCACAATGCAATATTCTCGTTCTTCCTTTTTCTCCGTCGCTTCCCATACATCCTCCCTTTCTTTTTTATGTTCTGCGGCGACAAAATTGAGCAAAATGCAAACATGGCCAAAAAGGGGAAAAAGTTGAACATAAAATTTAATGGCGACACGTTAAATGCAGGACCAGGAAAACGGACACAAGGTTGGTAAACTGACCGGAGTTTTCCCCAAGAAAGGACTCCGGCGTTCCAGGTTCAACGGTTCATTTCGGTGGCACGCACCTTGGACATAAATTGCCAGAGCACATACGGCCAAGTTCCCCTACCTGTATTCAGCCCACCTCCCCACATGTTTCACTTGTCTTCGCCCCTTGCTCGTTTTGCATGTTTTCAGGTGCCCGAACGACAGAGGTAGAATAAGTAGTGCTCACATGAGCAAATTTTTAAAGATTTGTTGAGAAATTTGTACTCAATAATTGGATTGAAGATTGGAGAAACTAAAATAAAATGCATGGAACAGTGGTAAGATAATAATAAAAAACAATGGATAAGTAATAAGAAAAAAATTATTATATTATGTAAAATTCTTTATATATCCATTTTGACATAAAATATACAGTCATCCTACTAGGATAATGATCAAATAGATGAATAAAAGTGCATGAGTCTAAATTATTGACTTTTAAAAGATTACATTATAAATTTTAATTCTTAAGATCGCAATTTTTTCGAGGCAGAGCTACTAATATAACTCCTAGTACCTAGGCATTATCAGTTTTAAAGATACAGGAAATACGAATAAATATTTCTTTTATAAGTAATATTTAATCTTAAGTATCTACAGTATCTCCATTAATTTTGTACGTGAGTTATATAAATATAAATATAACTAAAGTATTCAAAAGACTTTAAAATGTGTCTAAAACTTTTGGTTTCAAGTTTAAATTTGTTTTTTTTTTGTAGCCAAATTTGTTAGGGGTTTTAAATCTAGTGATTAGTGTAAGAATTCCGAAACATATATTTAATTATTTAAATTAAAAATAACATTTAAACGGCACCTTTCTTTATTCATAACTTGCAAAAATTCTAGTGAACCTATTGATTTATCCACAACTGTGGCCCATGTGCTCATGTCTGACGGCCATGTTTGTTTGCCTGGACCTCGTCTCTTTTACGTTTTCTTTTTCCCCCTCGTAAATAGCATATTTCTTTGCGCTCAATTTCCTGTATTTTGTTGCCGTCGTAGCCATTTCCTGTTATTGCATTTTTAAGCAGAACTCTTTGATGGAGCTCTGGGGAGAGGTCCCTCTCCCGGCTCGAAATAACTGGTTCCAGTGCATTTAGTGCAAACTTTTTTTTGAAATATTAGCAACTATTAAAATGCAATTAATTTTGGGTAAAAAGCTAAGAGGCTTTCTATGTAGTGCTCGGTTGCTCGAGTAGACTTGACTCACATGCACTCGATAATGGGAAGGCATGAATGTTTCCTGGTCTCTCCTGTTTCTATCATTTCCTATTTCATATGTAGATGTTTGGCCTTTGCGACAGGAGTGGGTAATTGGACGGGCAAGTGGGGCCAAGGTGGGTGAACCCAAGGACTTTGTTTTTATTCTAACTGAACGCTATAAGGTCAATTTGTTTCAATTTAAAATCTAGCTTAAGAGTTACTTTTATGAATTTCTATATGAGGAAGATAAAGAATTGAAAGATTGAGTTATTGTTTTTGTAAAAGGCCCTTAAATTCACTATTTAAGTAATTGCTTAAATGGCAATATATATTATTCCATACAAATAGAGCTATTCAAGACTATTAAAAGTCCTCATTAAAGACTAAATTTCAAGAGCGTAATTATAAATTTAATGCATTTATTCACTCACTTGTTCATAAACAAGGGCTGTCCATTGGTCCAGTCCTCGGAGAATATGTGCAGGGACATCGGCCTCGGCCCGCTCTGCGCCGGACACACAACCCTCATGGGTCGCAGGGGTCGTCCGGAATATATCATCAGTCGGTTCTTCGTGTGACACCTCATCGCATCCTCGGAGGTGGGGTCCACCGGCAAGTAGGCGCCCCAGGTTTGCACAAACAGCGATCTCTCGGCTGACTGGGCCTCGATGTACCAGGCTAGGCCCTCGCAGCTGGCGTCCTGAGTCTTGAGGGGATACTTCAGATCATCCTCTCCTCCGGCGCCCTTCAGCTTCAACTGCTTTCTGCAGTCCGGCTGCCGCTTAAACTCGTACGAAGCCGAGAAGAAGACGTCCGCAAAGTCCTCGGATATATTTAGCCGCGTGACCGTAAAGGAGAGCTCCATTATCCTGGAGTGGGAGACAAAGGTCAGCGGCGCATTGCTGTACAGAGCACTGGAGTTGTCGCAGAAGCAGCCCAGCTGGATTTTCACGTCCCTGAACGGGACATCGAACAGTCGCAGCTCCGTGATTCGACCCTCTGGATCCAGTTGATTGCATCGAGGTCGGCCTGTATGCAAGTCCGAGTCCGTGGTGCAGGCCGTACCCTCGCCGAAGGAGACATTGTGCAGGACCAGCTTAACCCTTTCCGAGGGACCCGCCTCGAAGCGGTACAAGCAGGTTATATTTTTAGCACCGCCCCGCCCGTAAAGGAACACATTCCTCGGCACTTGGATGTTGCCCTTGCGCTTCCGGAAAACTCTGGAGCAGAGCGGCGGCACGGGGTCCTCGCCACGCCTTCCCGTCCAGGTCTCCCCGCCCTGCTCTGTGTCCACGAACTCGTAGTTGAGGGCAAACTGGGCCGGGAACAAAGCGGTGCCCGTATGCGTGTGGAACTCCAGTTTCTGCAAGGGAAAGGGTAGCGTGAGACATTATCTACACTGAAAGAGTTTTCTGAGGGAGATCGTTTATAATATTATATAACAAATTAGGACCTTTTTGGAACCTAAGAAATAATACTTAGGCTTAATACTATGTAACTAAATAATATTTAAACGTGGCAACTTCTATATGGCCTTAAATGTTTATCCGTCAAAACGTTCCCTATATTTTGTGGATTTTAAACTATTTTATAAGCATGTTGTTTTAGCCATTAGTAAAGGCATTCTTTACAGGAGATTGCGGTTAATATAGTTGCATTATATTTTTAATTTAAAAATTTTAGTAAAATTAAAAATATTATTTAAGGCTATATGACTGTAAAACCAAAGTAAACTCTTGACAATCGAAACTATTGGTATTTATTAGGTTCAGGTTATTTTTTTAGTATTCTCTAGAAATTTAAATTGTGCTTGTAAATGTTTTTTTTTTACTTTCATAGGAATATACTATGATTTGGTTCGTATGTATAATTATCTTTTATTATTTAATATATTTTATATATTTTTTTGTTTTATTTTGTTTAAACTGCGGTTTAATTATTAAATAGAAACCACTTTTCTGAATATTATTTAAAAAATTCATTAAAAAAGACAATCATTGCTATTAAGTGCATGATGTTTCATCACAAAAAATACTATACTCTGGCATAAGCTTTTCGTATAACTTTTAAAAATTATTTAAACGATTTTATTTAAAAGTAAACTATGTAACTTTTTCAAGACATTTTTTTTTATTTTCCAGTGGAGCGCTGCACAATGCGCGGAGGCTTCAATTTGGCATCACAATATTTGCAGTTCATATTTGTCAACGACGAGCGACGTCAAAAAGGCTAAGCAAGCTTATTGCGGTTGTCTGTTTGTCCGTGCATGCCGCCAATGCCACCCCCACTGCCACCCCCACTACCACCCCCTGGGTGACGCCCCCGTATTTGCCTTTGTGTGCTGATGGGTGGGTGTATGTGTTCAGTGCTTCGGCGAATTTGAATTTGGCGCTCGCCTCTGGGAAATTCGCTTCGCTCCTTCGTTATTTGTGCACGTCTGGCGATGCAGTCGAGTGTTTAATTTGATTAATTTTGTCAAGTTTAAAGTAAACACGAAACGCTCTGCACTCTGCCAAAAAATTCCCAGTGCCCAGGTCCCGACTCCCGGCTCCCGGCTCCCGGCTCCCGGGCTGCCAGGCTCCCCGGTTCCCAGGATCCAGCTCCGGTTGCGTTCTATTTGTTGTGAGAGCCCTTGGGCGTGCCAAATTGGGCACTCGGCATTCGTAACTCGCCGGCAGGCAAGGTGCAGTCACAAAGTCGCTTTGCCTTATTGCTTCATTCTTATTTTCCCAAGCCAAACGCGCAAAAGCGAACAAACAAGCAGAGCGGCGCTGACAAATTAGAAAAGTCCTTCGGTTAAGTTCTTATTTTCGTTTATATCGTTGGTATATTACGCGCAGCCCGAAGGTAGGCAACAGTTTTGATTGCCAACGCGCTGCTGGGGAGAGTGCTGTTGCCTACTTTTCGGCGGGGTTGAGAAGCGTTTACGATATTTTGAAAGCAGAGGAGCACGTATGTTTACGATAAAGTTCTGACCATTATAAAACTACAGGTTTAACTGGTTTAACTGTACTTAATAATAAATAATAATATCTAAAATAAATACAAAAGTATTTTATACAATTTTAAATGCATTCCAATTTGTAAAAATAATTTTTGTTTAACCATTTAAAATAGTATTTACATTATTTAAACTTCAAATTCTTAACGTTGATGAAAATGCCAATTAAAGTATTTGGTTTTTAGTTAAAAAACAAAACTTAGAGAAAGTTTTCGCTCAGAAAAGTTGCAAAAGTTTGCTATTGGTTCCAAAAGTTTGCTATTACTTATTGGTAATAAAAACACGTTTTGTAGAAATTTTTGTGTCTTATAATTACTTGAATAATTTGATTTCATTATCATGAAAAGGTTTAGTTAGTTTGGTTAGCTATATATTTTATTTTTAAATGTCACTTTATGAATTATAAAATTAAATTATTAACAAATTAACCATGATTACTACATAAATCTGAAGTGTTATAGACTTTCCTAAAAAGTCTACCAAAACTGTGATTCAAAATGCTTCATAGTAGTATAATAAAAACGTAATTTTAATTTTACTAATTTAGTCCCACTCCCAAAAGATTTCAAAACTCAAGAGAGTTATGCATGGAAAACGAAATATAAAATCTTCTCACTTCGTATATACTTATATACCTCCTTAATTTTATTTAAACTACTTCTGCAAACAACTCACCAAATCCCTTCCGGTGCTCACGTAGCTCTCCAACGGACTGCAGGGCCTCTGCTTGTTGCCACCCATGACGGCACTACTGCCACTGACGCCACTGCCAATGGCCGTGTGGTCACAGAGTTTCGGGGTCTCGTAGTCGTAGATCTCTAGCATGAGGCGCCGCTTCCCCTTGGTGCTCATCAGGGCCAGAGCACTGTTCCGGTCCGAGCTGACCACTGCGGCAGCGGATACCTCCTTGGAGGACTTGCCGCTGGCGATGAAGTTGAGACTGTCCTTGACGCCCGGCAAGTGCTTGGCGGAGCCACCTGCTCCTGCGGACGAACCGCCCGGCCCTCCGCCCTGGTAGCCGCTGTACTTGTTCTCCTGATTAAAGACACTCGACTGCGTGGGCCCGTAGATGTAGGTGTCCACCGGGTTCCAGGCGTTGTCGATGTTCACCCGCAGGTTCCGATTCAGCTTCGGATTGCTGGCGCTGTAGTAGTAGCTGCCGTAGTTGCTCTGATTGAGCAGCGTGGGCTTGCCCCCGTCCGCCGAGGAGGCTACGGGCGGCGGTGGGGGTGGCTGTCCGGTGGTTGAACTTGTCGATTTCATGGGCACATAGGTTCCATAGCTGTCCCACATCCTCAGGCGCGTTATCCACGGCGGCAGATCGCTCTGGGGGAGACAATAGGAGGAAGGAGAAGGCGAACACATGTTATTGTTTAATTCTCTTGTTGACATTATTTTTATGTGTGCACTCGGAAAAACAACACAGTTAAATAGTAGGGAACTCGGTAGTTGGAGGAGGTCCAGACACCATAAAATCTATTGTGTTTGTATATATATCCCTTTGAATTAAATTATTAAATAAATAAAACATACACAAATTCCACAGGTTAATACTGTTCTGTACTTGTTTTTTAAATGAACCTTTGTCCACAGCACAGATATAGCTGTTTTGGAATTAAATCATTAAGAATTTATACTTTGTTTAATATGAAATTCTATTTTTTAACTCGTAAGGTAAATGCTTTAATTATGTGATTATCCTAGTAAAACTTTTTGCTCAAAACTTGTTTATTTTTTTGCCAGTCCCTGAACATGCTTCACTTTTTGTTCGGGGTTTTCACGCTTTCCCTTTAGCTGGCTGCCTCCTCCTTTGTTAGTTTCCCCTCTTCCGTCCTTGTCACATGTCATATTCAAACAGTTCCAAGTGTGAGTTATTTGTCGTTTGTCACTGTCCCGTTTTCCCCGTCCCCCGTCCCCTGTCCCTGTCCCATCCCCTGCAGTCCTTACATTCTTCGCAGAGTCTCCTTGTTGTTGTTTGCCGGCATTAAATATTTTTCCGAGACGCCTCCTTGGCTGGCAATGTTTATGTTTTCCCTCGCATCCCGCTCTATGCCATTCCTAGGCCCTGATTATTGTTGACTGTGTTAATAATGAAAAAGACAGTTGCAAACAGCTGTGGCTTGACAGAAGTAACAGACTCCCGGGTCTGGCTCGAAGTGTCGGCCCAGAAAACTAACTGACGGCTATTTAAGCCCGGGTACCTGGTCCTGATTTGGAAAGAAATTTACCTACTGCAAGTTATTTTGTTAGTTTCTCACTATAAATGTAGCACATTATTTGATTCTGAGAAATTAATATATTTTTTACATCTATAACAGCTGCAAAGAACCCGTTTTCTTTTAACTGTGTAAACATGTGTCTGAATTTTAATTAATTTGTTAAATAATTCTCCCCACCCTCTTTCTACCTTGCCAATTTGACCTCCAAATGGCTCGGCATCCACAAGTATCTGAGCATCTGTGCAAAATATTAAATTCCTGGAATACCCAGATCCCCATCACTTTCGCTGCTTTCCAGTTTAATAAATTCCACAGACAACACAGACCAGACCAATAAGGGCCACACATAAAGGCATACCACACGTGCTGCACCCTGATTACTTTCACACATTCCTGGGGACATCTCTGCAGGACTCGGGACGAAGGACAGGCTGCGGTAACTTTTCACCTGTCGCCTAATCAGATAAATTGCCAACAGCCTTTCAGGCGCTCAAGGTCGTCCTCCGTCTAGACGTGCACTCCGTACGAAACAGAGGCATCTCATTTATTTTTGGTAGACACATTCCCCGAGTCTTTGTAAAATTCTGGTGCCAATTAATTTGGTAACCCCATTGTGGCAAGAGAAAAAGAATAAATAAATAAAAACGGGAGCAGATAAATGGTGACTGAACTCTCAGCCAACACCCACACAATTGTCTCTTCCGTTTCGGGGCTACGCCCCGCGCAGGATGCTCCCTCTGTCCGTGTCAATTGCAGTTGCCTCACCTACACTTTAAATTGCTAAAAATGAAAAGCTGCCAGCAGCACACAAATAACAAAAAGCGAGAAGGAACAAAAAATATGGCGAGGGGCAGCGAGCGAAATAAAGCAAAACAACTTTGCAGTAACACCTACTGAACACGCGCACACCCACCGCCCACTCAGCCATTTTCTGCACGGAAAATAAATGTCCTGCAGGAGGATTCTGGAATTTGAAGTTTCATATATTTCTATTAAATATGTGAAACCATAGAAAAGAAGACTGAAAGTATAATATCAAATGTTATATCATATTAAATATGTACCTCAAAAATTGAATTGCTTACTTTTGGACATATTTTGAGAACTCTTTATATATTTTATTCAAAGTTTTGGTGTCATATATTTTTTGTCTCTAATCAAGTTAGCCAGATGTTATGAAGTTACTATTTCAAGGTCTATGGTAGACGTAATTTTAGTCCACAGATCCCAGAGGTCGTTCGTCAGAAGACAAGGGCACCTGTGTCCTTTTCCTATTCTCTCACTGTACCCCCAGCTTCCCACTCTTTAGCGACTACAAACGGGAGTACAATAAAAAGTGACAGAACAAAAATATGTGTAAAATAAAACACAAAACGGGCGACTCCGGCGGGCGGTGGGTGGACGAGAGTGGAAACGGCAAAAACAGTTCATGAATTTTGTAACAGCCAGGGAAAAGTGACAAAAACAACAGCAGCAGGTACTGGGGAGCTGAACCGAAGTCATTGGAACGTGGGCGATGCCGTTTTCGGGGGAGTGTGGGGCCAACAACATGCTCACAAACGGTGAATGCGAATTTTCTAAAATGAAAAGGAACCGAATGGAAAATACAAAAACAAACATACACACACACAGCAGAAAGCGGGGCAAAACAAACTTTTTAAATTAAGAAGCAAAGTTAAAACTCGCCGACAACACGAAAAAATAACAACAATGCAGGGTGCGGGATAGATTGGAGTGTGGCTGCAGAGAATTGTTGGGAATACTTGTAATGCGACGACATTTATGAGACCACGCCAAGCGTTGACATGTCCCCCGAATCGTTCCATACCACCTCCCATTACATCCAGCCCCTGTTGTGCCCTATGATCTTTGGGCCATGCCGTAAATGCAGGAATTGTTGGCAAGTTTCGAGCACTTGGGCCAGCAGCTTTGGAACTCGACAAGAGTTTGAACTTAGCGACTTGTCACTTTAAAGTCACTCTTCTTTGCACCGGGCTGTTAGAGCAGACGAATTTTCTATAAGCTTGAAATTCAGGATAACTTTGAAAAGGGGGAATAGCTAAAGCTATAGGTGGATATAGGTGCAGATAGAATATCTGCAGCTGTCATAGGACCAATCGGAAAATTAACAATGATATGATTTGAGCATTGACACATGTCAGAAGGAATAATGTTATTTATAGATGTAGATATCGGTGCATAAAGATAGATCAATATAATCGTTATCGTGTGATGAGTTCTGGCACCTATAGTTTCAAGTAGTCCATGACCCAACACAATAGTATCATTTAATTTTAAACTTTAACACGCTGTACTTACGCCTCTGCGTTTCTCAAAAATTATATTAAAAATAGAATCCCATGCCACCTTAAAAAACAGAACATAAATCAAAATTACTCAGTTTCTTACAAAAACTCTAAATTACTTTTATTTAACCTCTTTGCATTTTGGTCCTTCGAGCCTGATAGACCAACTTAGAACGTTCGGATTTTCTGTGGTTCCCCCTCAACGGTAGGGGACGCAAGGAAAAGCGAGTTGAAGTAGTTTGGTAGGGTAAAATTGTAATAATTTACTTTTTTTAATTTAATTTAATAAGAACAATATTCAAAAGATTAAAATTTGTTTAAATAGTTCCTCAAGTATCACACAGCACAACGCATACGAGATATACAGATTTTTAACGTTTTTAAAATAATGTTTGATATACTTTAAATACACTATGGTGTTGCACCCATCAGAAGTGTTAATCCAACAAAATATAGATGTGAATAATAAAGTAAACTCATTTCCCCTATTGTTTCTCCTTCCATTAACTTCCCTTGCTGCTTTATTCCGTCCATATCTTGAGCATAAATCACTGCTCCTTAACATAAATCATGGCGCTTGTCGCAGAACCTGCAACCTCCGCCTCAAATGAACTTTCGCCTAGCCTAAATGACCATTCAGTTATCTGGGCACAGGGGGGCTGGGGCGGCACTTCATCCTTTGGGGCGCCCGCTGACCCGACATTACGCGCTATCGTCGCTGGTCCAGGCGAACTCAACATTCTACCTTGACACAGTTCACGGACCGTTAGGCAGGCGACAACGAACATTTAAAATGCACACGCCACTATGATGAGCACACTGTGCAAAACTTCATCTCCATTGTCTATTAGAATAATATTTATTTTTGGAACGAAGCCGATTCCTTTTTGAACAAGTACATGTCCAAAATGAGTTTCTGTAAATTGCAAATTATATTTAGGTTCTTCAAAAGTGCCTACTTTTAGACCATTCTGTATATATTTTAGGTAGATCATAGGGAAATAGAGACCTTTTGTTAACATAGTATTAATAAAACAGGATATTTGCCATAAACTATTTAATATTTATACAGTTGTATATTCTTACAACTTCAGTTTCTGTTACCATTTGATTTGATGTTTTATATCAGTTGTAAGAGGTTTAAAAGCATAGGGACTTGTCCCATTGAAAAATCTTTCTTTGTTTTTGCTGTGCAAATAAGAGAGAGACAAATATATGAGTTCCGAAAGAGAGGGCAGGACATTATTATGGTCGCTTGTTGCCGTTGCCAGTGTCGTCGCATTTTGACGCAGTTGCTGTGCCGGCGGGCAGACTTCAGACTCAAATATGACTCGTTAGGAGTTGCGTAAGCTTTCACTTAATTTTATATTTTATATGTTGCATTTCTATGGCTGCATTTTTAATTGGCCAGCAGAGACAAAGTGTCGACCGACTGGCACTAATAGCAAAACATCTAGGAGGGATGTGGAGATATATGTGGGGCGAGGGAGAGCGCCAAAGACAATGAAGGGAATGTGGAATGTGGAGGCGACGCCGCTGGCGTAGACGCAATGCATTTAAGGGACAATGCAAGCGGCAAACTGTGTAAGCCACCCGAAACCACCCATTTAGCTCCTCCCATCACCACTATCCTTCCCCTGGCATTCACTTTATTCATTTATGTAAACGGTTAACTATAACAGCAGCTGAACGGGTACACAGAGAAAAAAACGAAACAAGTTCTATATTAGAAATTAATTCAGGACTTTTTATGACATTTAAAAGGATAATTTGTGTCCTTTCAAGTTATCCACTAGTCTGTACGTCTCCACAGATTATTTATTATATATTTGTGTGTTCTCTAAGGACCGGGTTTAAGCCTTCCTATCTTTATACTGCGGATAAAGTCCCCTGTTAAATCTTTTCTGGCTCTGAACAAATGATTTTCCTATAACCATATGAAAAATGAAGACACTTACGTTACAAAGCAGGTTGCGCCTTAAAAATTGATAATTTACAGCACTTTATTCGTATTCAAATACAATCTTGGAGGGTATCAAATCGATTTGCTTTACGATGAGTTTATCTGGTGGCTATCTTTTTCGGACAGATAGAATTCTGGGACCTTGATTGTGTGGGTAGAAGTCGAAGGATGTATTTTCTTCTTGTATATGAATTTATATTAATTTATTATTATAATTATTTATTTATGTGTCTTCTAAGAATTTTAAAGCAAATATCTTTTATATGAGAAGCAAAGGACTTTCTATATCCTATTGATAAATTTATAGATATCCACTCTCTGAAATATATTTTCCTGATAATACCTTATCTAATACAATTTGTTTTCCAAGTGCATTATGACCACCCCCAATAGTCGTTCTGCTAAACATTTTATGGCTGAGGCCCGCCCCGCACAACCGAACCGAACCGAAGGCAACTCAACTCACCCGTCCCAGCGTATTGTTGTCGTGTATCGCCTGCTGCAGGATCTGCAGATTGTAGCTGGTGAACGATAACCAAATCAGGTCACCAGGATATCCGTGGAAGTGGTACGTGCATGTCGTATTCGGCGGAAGCGTGTGACGCGGACTCACAATGCGTCCCATGCGGCCGCGACGCGAGAACAGCACATCATCTGTAAAGAGCGGAAAAAACGAGGGGTGAGTGCGGGCGGGGATTATAATATTCATATCCGCATATAAGTATGATATAGATATTCATGTACGCCGCTGCGCCGAGTCACTCGTCCTTCTCGGAGCGTTTTAATATGTCCTCAGAACGTTGTATGACAAACGGCTTACACGCGATTTAGGTTAATTTACAATCTGTGGCTGGTGGGGCGACTTCTCGCTTTGTTTTACTTCTGGCATTCCACATAGTTAGCTGATAATGTCTGAAATGCAGCATTTTCTCCGATAAAATGCCTTTAATTTGTAAGTTTTGATACCAGGACTAGTGCCATTCTAGCGTATTGTGCAGCACTTCATCCTCAGAGCCAACTTGCGAAACACTGGCTACGAATACAATGTTAAAGCTCCCCCCAGCTGCCTAATGTTGCAATTCCGGCACTCGGCTTTAATTAAAGTTGCCAAAGGGAAGAGGCAACAAAGAAGCGGCGAAACGAGCCGGGCTAACAACGCGGAGTGGAAACCAGAACCCAGAGCTACAGAGTTTCGGCCCGGGACAACTTTGGCAACTTTTGATTCAAGTGACAAATTAAAAAAGGCAACGGGAGCAAAACACTGCCGCAAAAAAGCGGAGGAGCGAAGCAAGAGCAACATCTACTCGGCGTTTCAATTGGCAAAAGTCGCCACGTTTCGTAGCAATGCGCCAGCAGGGAGGAAAGCCGGTGGGGAAATGGGAGAGGCGAGGCGGCTGGCTGAAGTGCCAGTCGATATAAAGGAAACAATCGTCAACGGTATCGATGATAACACCTGCGTCGATTCTAGCCGCTGCGACAGCTTTTCCAACTTGCCGGCGAGGCGGGGGACCGGGGACTTTTGATGTGTGTCGTGCCGCATCGAGTGGCAGACAGAAGGGAAAAGTTGCTGCAGCTGCCACAAGGCAAAAGTTGTCGGCCCGTTGGGCTCCGTTTTTTTGGGTGGGAGAACGCAGAAGTTAAAGATCCCTGTTGGCTGGGAAGGCGGCTCCCTTGCTCGAGTACACACTTCCAAAAAGTGGTTAATTCTTAACTTTATTGAAATTTTACGCTTATATAATGTTTCTTTTTAAACGATTAATAAAAGAATACAAACATTGCTGATATATTCTTTTATTCGTTTTCCCTATTTCAGGAGTACAAGTTTGTCAATACTCAGAACAGAATAAGAATTAGGAAGATCTTGGAAAACTAAGTCAGATTAAAAGCTAGTCTTTCCAAATTCTTCTGTAATATCAACTTAAAAATGTGAGATTCTTAGTGGGTTTCCTTAGCACTAGATTATTTGGTTCCCTTCACTTGCAATTTTGTATTGTACAGACTTCAGACCCTAAAGTTTGTCAAGTGTACCCTCGCGTTATATTATTTTTCCGGCGTATTCCGAATGTGTGTGAGTGCTAGCTAAGTAATACGGTTTTATGAGATTTTTATTGTCACATTTCGCTGGTTGTGGCATATAAAAGTAAAGTGGCCTTTAAACATGAGCGCTCCTTCCGAGCAGAGCAGCCTGAATGGGAGTTTAAAAAAGTGTTGCCTACACATTTGGCAAGGCGGAGGGGACGGAGGCCGGGCAAAGAATAATAAAAACATTGTTTCGAAAACCTCAAATCCATTGTTCATTCCATTTCTGTCGATTGACATATACAAATCAAATTTAACTCATATTTCAAATGCATGACTGTACGGCTTTTTGGGCCCTTCGGCGCGGAGTGGCTCAACCGAAGTGAACACTCATTAAATTTGCAGTCGAAACTGTCAACAGAAATCTCAATAACATTTTTTAACACGCTGGGGAATTGTGATTTCACATATCAACTAAAATTCTCAAAATAATCGACAACTCCGCACATGAGAGATTCATATGTGTACATTCATATACATAGGTATGCTATGGCTGGGTGTGGATAGAGGTGTGCACAAGGTCCCCGTATGGGAGTGTGTGCGAGCAGAGCCCTGCATATGGCACATGAAACGTAATCATTGGCCATTTCTGCCATGGCATGTGAATTAGTTAACAGATGGCCGGGAGCACTCACATCTAGAGATGGAATATGGGAGAAAAAGAAAAGGACTTGGCGCAATGGGATACATGCATATATCTCTGACACATTAGTATATAAAAGTTTAAAAGGGATCAGATGATACGTTCGAATAAAATCCTAAACAAGGCACGAAATCGCGTCAAATCGTTTTGATTGTCTGAACACAAAGCAGTCAATTGATTGTATTTAGGCTCTGTTTACATCTGTATTAATAAAACAAGGGATATTAGTTAGCATTGCATATTTAACAGCTGACAGCGAAAGTGTCATCTAAGCGCACACCACTTTTAGGTCCTTCGAGCCGGATGGTCCAGTCAGACTTCAATAAAAAACAAGTCAAGGAATAATATTAATAAATATATATTTTTTGAAGTTTTTCACTAGCCTTTCCAGGTATTCTTCTCAAATATTTTGCCTATACAAATATCTTCTTGGGAAAACTATCTCACGAGCACACCTCTAACTTCCGCTGGATACAGTTGCCCAAGTTCGCAGTAATAAATTTCGCTTCGACACATTTGCGCTGACTGCGTGGGCCATACAACAATGAGTGTTCCTTCGGCCATACCTATGGGCTATACGGCTATATATCCCACACACACACTCGGAATAATTCAGGCCAGTGCTGTGTGGGTGCGTAATAGCAGCAATAATAATAATATGCTTATCAGCTGGCCGTAAAGTGCGAGTATCGAGTGGCAACACTGGGCAGACAGGTGTGTTTGTGTGCGGGCAGGGCTCTGCGTCTACCTGGGCCAGGACCAGGACCAGGACCAGGTATAGGTGAAACCGCAAGCGCTGGCAATAAAATTGTTATTTTGCGATTTATTATTAGAGTGCATTTGGGCCGCTGGCGGTGGCGAAATGATGGTAACGGTTACTCGGTGGCTTTTGTATTTTTTCCTCTCGGCCAAAAACCGCAAAATGTAGTCGCAACACATTTGGGGCATTAAATTATGGGGTGTTACTCTTATTGATTGCCCAAAGGGGCAGGGAGGGGGCCAGAACGGGGCCCTGGAACACCTAACTATGGCTGATTGAGTAGCATTTCCATTTCCATTCATGCCCTTTTCCTCGCTGATTGTTTATTGCCGCTGCTGTTGTTGTTTTTCGATTTTCGGGCCAAACCCGAGCGCAAATTAAATAGAATTTTCCCTGCAGGCTGTTATGCGTATGTGTGTGCTGTATCTTCCCGTGGCGAGTCTCCCAGCTCGGCCTGTTTGTTTTCGTTTTATGCTGCATTACATTTAACACATTCAAGCAATTAGCCAGGCCAGAAACCGAGCCCGAATCGGGCAACTATTTCCATCCTGTGCCATTTGAAATGCAAGTGGATGCCGCGCCATGCCGTCTATTTTCGCAGATATCACTTAATGGATTGTCACGCATATTTGATGGCTCTGGATTGGTTTTCGCTGAATTGCCGGTAAATCGCCATAAGCCTAATGGTCATTCAACATTTAATTGTCGAGTTATTTTCATACATTTTTCTCTGGAAATTATCGTTTGCCTCCAGGACTTTTCGTTTGCTTTACTTATCTTGGTTTGCAATTAATTTGCTTTAAGAGTAGAAAATGTATTTAGGGATGGTCATTTAAATTGATTTTATTAAATATACATTGATTTGTCAATACAAAGGACAAAGGTTTTTAAAAATTCTTGATGGTCTCAAAGAGCATCTTAATATTCCTTTAGTTAATGGAATTCTGCATAAATTTCATGGAATTTCTATTGTCCTGATTAAGAGTTTTTATTTTCTAATTATGCTTGATTAAATCTAAATGTCAAAATACCCAATTATGAGACAAATCTAAGTACAAAGTTTGAACAAGAGAAGAAACTTGTTTCAAAGAATAGTAACATTTCTCCTTATATATATATTTATATTTATATTATATATTATCTATATATTACATTTTTTTTTATTTATAGCTCTGTGGAAAGGTGCAAGGATTTCAATGTTTTGGCTTCTGTGTTTTTTTTTTTTTTTGTATGATATTGCGATATAATATTAATTACAGATAATCAGGCGAAATCATTTACAGATGTTTATTTGTATCAGCCCCGTGAGGCTTAAACTTTATTTGTATGAAAATCATTCGAAATTGATGCATCTTCGACCCGTCCGAAATTATAGATTAAAAGAACTGTCTATATAAATCGATTTGAAACTTGAACAGAAGCCATTACATAAAACTAAAATAAATTAAATTGTTTTAGCCGGAAATCTAATCAAAATAAATAATTTTCAATAAGATTATCCGAGTTTAACGTAGAGTATATTCCTCCGTAAGCAACTGAACCACACTAAATATTTCCCAAATTGACCGATAACCGAAATTAGTGCAACGGCCCGGGCCAAATAGGGAAATATGATTGGTCCGGCCAACAAAGTAAATTAAACGTAATAAATAGTAAATGAGAAACAAACAAAAACATAAATTCTTTTGCCCCCAGTGCCACTTTTGCCACACATTTGCTGGCCATACGAATACGCACCATATCGAGCAAGTTAATTATGTTTTTGTGCGCGGCCCGGACCGGAATTTACAAAATTTTCAGCTGGCGGCTGAAAGTGGGCTAATAAATATATGCAGGGGCATGCCCCATGTCCCCGACGGAAAATGCCGTACTGTGTGTGTTTGCCCTAATAATTAATTTCCATGGAAAATTAAGTTGCCAAAGCTTTCAGCCAATTAATGCTGAAGGTTTCAGATAAGCCCGAGCCGTGCCACATGAAATTGATTTGCGCTCTTTAAAACAAATCGCTGCTCATCGCAATAAATTTGTGAACAAACAAGCTGCCATATTTTCAATATTTGTCTAACAATCAAATCCCACAAAAAATGGCACGCAGTTAATAGAAAAGTGCTAGAATTTTGCCTTCCATTGACAAGTTCACGTTTAAATATTGATATTACATAAGGGCGCACATATTCCAGTGCACACCCCCACTGGAGTGCAAATAAAATGTGCCGTTATGTGCAAATATGCTAATTTGTTGTTTGCCAATCATTTCCTCCCCCACCCGCACCCTTCGCCCTTCCAGTTGTTGTTTCCTATTGCTTCCCCTTGCCATCCGCTGATTGCAAACAAAATTGCAACTCAATAAGCAAACTAAACAGCAAATATTCGCCGGATTCAGTAGCATCGCAGTTCCCTCTGGTTGGCTATTCACCCTTTATGGACCACGAGCGAAAATCGGAGGAATAAAGCCCCTATCAACCGCTTTAATGGGCTTGCCTTACAGACGTATCGAAAAGCCACATAAAACTATAACTGTTGGACACTGTGAAACTATAAATCTCTATCATCAGTTCGGAAGAACTAAGTCCTAAATAAATATTTAATAACAATTAAAGATGTTTAAGCTGATCATCTGGAAACAAATCAAAATAGAGACAAGCCCTTAGTGCAATATTTGCTATTCATAAATATTAAAACACTTATTTTAAAAACACCGCTTGGTGGAATTTGTGTTCTTTAATTTATAAAACGCGCTTTACATTCACCTTCCTCTCATAATTTCTCTGGATACCTATAATTTTACATATTACAACGAGACGAAACTCCACCCGCCATCATATTAAATATAAATTCCATTGTCTTTGCCCGCTCTCCACGCTTCATTGTTTGCTTTCCCTTTCTTTGTTTTCGTCTGTTGACTTTATGAAATTAAAAAGGAAAATTTCCACAAACGTGCCGAAAGAAAAAGGAGAGCGGAGGAAGGCGGCAAAATTGAAAGGTTTTGTTTAAAGTTTGCAGAAAACTTTACGAAACTTTAGGTGTAACAACAGCTGAGAACGGCGCTGTAAAAATGGTTGGAGCCACTTGGCTGGGGCTCCACAAGAATCTTGTGATTCAGTGAGGCATACTGGTGGTTTCCCCATCTATGTCATCAGCACTTAATCCGTAAATCAATGAAAAGTAAAACGTCAAAACAACATCTGCTGAGTTGGCAATCGAAGACACAGAACTGTAAAATTGGCTGCCTAATAAGGGTAAAATGTGAGAATTGTAAATGGATTTAAATTGTCTATTTAAGTTATAGATAAAGAAAAGTCTGGAATCAATAAATATTCTGTATTTAGGTTAGAGGAATAAAATTGTAATTGTAATAACCTTACACATAGACAGGCCAGTATATTTTATAGTTAACATTCAATAATCTAAGCAAATAAAAGGGTTATACTCTTTAGTCATCTTATACTTCAAATATAAATAAATAATTTTTAAAATATTTTTTTTTGCCTATTTTTGTAATGTTCTCAGATTGTAGAGGCCATGGGGCAAGTCATAAACCGGAAATGTTTCTGCGTTTGCACAGCCATAAATTTCCAGCATCTGCGATTCGCATCCCCCGCTCTCATCCATTTTCCCCCAGGTCCCCATCGGTGTTTGTGTATTCCGCTTGTGCCTGCTTAGTTGGCATAAATGATCTGAGGCGAGTCTTACAGCGATTCATACGGGGTAATTTATTACCCGACTCAGATTGGCGGAATTATCATTCTGCGGATGTGAGGGAGCCGGTTGCCATGCCGATGGACATGTCAAATATTCGCACGATGAAGTTTTTCCGCATTTGCGGACGGGTATTGCACGAGGAATGTTTGGCTGAAGTTGATTAGCACTAATTAGGGAATTCAGACGGAATCGGATATTGATTGGGTCGGATAACGCCTGGTGACGGAGAAATCCTTTTAGGAGGTAATTGGTTCGGCAATTGGCAGCTATGACAATCAGTTCCCGGGAAGAACTTCTGGTTAGTGTCAGCAGAGAGAGTGCGATTGACGAAACATACTTTAAACGGAGAGTTTACGGGGCTGTCAGCGGGTAAAACAAGCAAACAAATTTTAATTAAAACCGACACACACACACCGCACTCCCAGGGGGCTTTCTTCGCTTCGACTGGGCGAGAAGTTGCACATTTAATTAAACTTAATTGGAAAAGTTATGGCCAAATCAAACCGAATTAAATATGCAACAGATTTTGTTGCGCAATCAGCGAGGAGCTCGAACTTCGGCACACAAAGCATTTGCATTTGCAGTTTATTAATCATACGCCCCGTGGTCCGGGCATTCCTTGCATTGATTATCGCAGAAGGACTCTGATGATTATGTATAACGTTGCCATGACCTCTGCCGCACACAGCAAATTGTCCCTGTTCCCCTGTTGATATTTTCAAATATTCAAACACAAATGCATATTGAATTTAGCATCCACATGCCTAATGACGGCAAAAAAGGGCGGGAGCGGTGCTGGGAATGAAACCACACTCGCAGCGAACAAATGAAAGCAAAATGAAACGATAAATATTTGGTTTTCGTTAAAACTTTAATTAAAATCATGCTGCACCCCCTAATAATTTATTTGTAGCGCGCAGAGCTGCTGCCCCACCCCTACTCGGGGTGGCTCCTGGGGTGCGTGTTCGGGTGCGTCGATAACAAAACAATTATGGCGCTTTGTTTGCCCGAAATGTTAGCCAACTTCTTCTGGCCCCGCCCAGCCGGGCAATCGCCTTGTGTGGCTACTTGGCCATTATAAATAAATGTTTCATGCGCCGGACGGGCTCCTCTAATTAAACGCGCCGCAATATTTTCGCTCGAATTGAAGGAATTTGTGGCATTTTTGATATTTCTGCCACAGTTTGCATTAGCGGAATGCGATTTGTTATTTCTGATAAGTATTTATCGGTGCCAGCAGCCAACTAATGAATGTCTTTATTGGGTTTTGTTGATAAATTAAGGGGAAATATATATACCTATACTATTTGTTAGTATTTCCCTAATTTATCCTTGCTTTTTTATTCGTTTTTGGCTTTAAGTTCCCACTGTTCATTGCTAAACTCCGCTATTAAAGCTCAGCCACCGTGTACTTGGAATGGATTATAACTATGATAGATATTGCCACCGACTGGGTCCTTCCTCCCCAACAATTTGGCCTAATGATAGCAGACACATCTGTTCAATTTCCCAGCCAACGCATTAAGCCAAACAGGAGAGTGGGAACGAAGGGCATTTCACAAAAGTTAAACGGTCAAAAATTAAGCACAAACAGAAACAACAACTGCTAAATTTGTGTATATGTATAAGCTGGGAAGTTAATGAGCACAACAACATAGAAAAGCCGCTGTGTAAGAATAAGAAATAGGGAAAATAAACAGGGAATGAGTTGATTTTCCCCATACTTTCATGCGCCGAAATTGCCAGCTCAAGCAAAAAACTAGTTTTAAATGGGAATTCTCTCAATTTTCCGCCTGCTTTTTTTGCAAGATAAAGAAGCGTAGGAGAAAATAATAAATGCCCAGCGTTTTTGGTTTGGCCAGCAAAATAAAATCTACTCAAAAGTTATTAAGTGCAAATTAATGAACATTAGCGGCTGCCATGGCGTTGCCTACTTTTGGCCACCGCTGCGGCCGCTGCACTAAATTGATGGAGCGGCTCCGGAGTGCCAGGGTTCCGGGGCCTCAGGATTCCGGGGACCCAGGGGTGCAGGAGGGCAGTCTGAAATTTCATTTAATAATTTTTCAATTAAATGCAGCTGACTGCCGGCCGGGGAGCATGAAATTTCAGGAGAAACCAAGCCAAGAGGAAAGCTTAGGAGCAGGAGCAGGGCGGAAGAGCTCAGGCGATGGGCTAAGGGCCTTGGGAAAAACAAGCTTAGAATAGAGCACATCTTCAAGAAGAATATTTACTCAACGAGGAATACTAATTAATGGCGCAGAGAGGAGCTGCGTGTTGTTGTGGAAAATATTTTCCACTCAATCAATGTTAAAGTCAAAGCAAATATTTATTGTGAAAAATAAGAGATAATTATAATTGATAAACTTCTTAAAACATTCGCTTTTAGAGCCAAGCCTTAGTATTTATTATATTCAAATATGATTACATAAGAGCAAAAGTAAACCATAATCCAATAAATCTCGTTTTCCTCAGATATTTATATAATTAAAATGAAGTTAAGACCAAATCCAATAAATTGCTAATTCCGCCTACCATTTTCCATTCCCAATGGGTTCTCGCTCAACTTTCCCGACTTTCTTTTACTTGTTTCAAACATTATCTGCTGCCCAAGCAATTACTCATACTTTCTTTTTGGCGGCCACATCAACTCAAGCCTAAAAAGCCATTTAGCCGGCTTAGGGCTTAGGTTTCCGTGGGGGTTTCTTCGTCTGGCCTTGAATTTAATTAAAATCTCATTTAGTCTGCTTAGATTAGGGCCAAAGGCTAATCGAGGCTATATAGTTTCGTTCACTCCCATTAAATTACGAACACCTCAGCGACTCCTTCTTCGCCGGTCTACTCCGATTACACTCCATGAAAAGGGAGAATTCTTTTGGTTTTTCTGGCAATTAAGCAGCCAACGAAGTGCTCCACCAAGAATCATATATAATTTGAGCTATTCAACAGAAAAACTCTATTTTATTTCCTTAAATATCTCTGTTCTGGGTTAAATTAAAAAAATCCAACCTATATTTACTTTAATCTAAATCGAATAAGCTGTTTTCCTTATAAGGAATAAATGGATTTATTCTCTGATTTAACGGGAAAGAATATAATTCGCAAAAGAAAGCCACATCTACAACTTCGCCTGGTTTCCGTTCTAATTGTCATAAATGATGAATATTTATATTAATTAGTGGTAGTTTTTCTTACCTGGATTTGAGGCATTAACGTGGAATTCGCAGAGGTTCTTGGTACCTTGGGCAAAGTCAAACGAATCGGAGTCGGTAAAAAGTATGTCCACGTCCAGTTCGAAGCCCCGATTCGGGATACCCTGCTGTAGGGGCGCGGAAAATGGGCTGGAGTGGAAAGCCACTAGCATTTCAGGGCCACTGAAAGGAAAGAATTCAAATTAAGATTTAAGTTTTTATATTAGATTCTGTTTCTGTTTCTGGTAACTCTCTCTAGAAAAATCTGGTAAATATTGATGCATGTTCAATGAAAAGTATATTGTCATAAAACATAATAATATATTTAATTTATAATCGGAAATAATATTATTTTACTTCGTATTTGGCACGACTTTTGCTTAGAATCCGTTTAACGAAGAGCTCTTTAGAGTTTTATCGCAATGTTTGCCTCATAAATTGATTAAATTCAACACAATATTGGCTTACTTATTTGTTTTAAATTCTATCAAACTTGCCAATAAGTGGCTTCCGCCCCCACGCGCTCGAGAAGTTTCTTTCAAAGAAATCTCAAAAGTTTTGCCCAATATCGCGCATACGCCCCGTTGTATGGTCGGCTGGCGCTGCCCGAGATGTTTGTCCATAACCAGGCCACTGGCACTCCAATTAGAGGCGTGAAAAAACTTCAGCTCACATAAATTTAATTTGCACAATTCGGCAAACAAGAAAAGTCGTAAACTTTTTGCCCACGAAGAGGCAACAAACCCAAAACAGCCCGAAACAATCCGAAAAGCCCACGAAATAGCACAAACAAGCGGCGTGGTGGGCGTCCTGCCAAAATGCCGACGAGCTACGCCCAAAAGGATGACGCAGTGCTCGCCCGCTTTGTTTTGGGCTATTTAAAGTGTCCGCTCCGTCTGGTTGTTTGCATTTTTGCTGCCAAATTAACTTTTTTCGCCATTGTCTCGTTGGTACGGCTGCCGGCCGGGTGGGAGCCGCTGGGGAGGTGCACGAAAAGTTTTAGGCAAATTTTTTGGCATAACAAAGTAACTGAGTCGAGTCGGGCCAAAAATTCTGCCGTTTGTCTTTTGATTTTTCTGGCCAAAAATTATGAAATGTCAGTCGCTTGTGGGTGTTGCACCAAAACCGTTGCTCGCCCGCTCCCTTTTTCTCTGTCTGTATTCGTAGACGGCGCGTCGCCAGATTTTCTGGTGGGCGGAGCCCAGCTGCAGGGAGCCGGTGTGGGTGGGTGCAGGAGGTGAACCAGCAGCCGTGGAACTGACATCGAGTGCTCATAAAGCTCTGGATACTAACGACCAAGAGGACAATTTTCATTGAAGTTATAATTTCAACTCAAATTTAGTTTCAATAAATTTCTCCAGACCGAAATAACAATTTAAGTTTTCCGGATAAATTTTCTTTCACGGGCAGCCTGAGTGAAATTTGTCTATGAATCAATATGATTTTCAATTAAATAGTGAAGCAGATGTTGATGAGGATATGTTTATATTTTAGGAAATCGAACAAAACGGATCACTTTAGTTTATTTTCAATGCAAATAGCTTAGAATTAAAGGCCACATAAGAGGCTATAGTTCGATCTAACGTACTTCAACTTTTGCCTGATTATATCAAACTCCATTTCCAGGTATCCCCTATACTTTCCATTTGGTTAGCATGCCGCATTCATGACCATATAAATTACGCTCAAAGTTTTCAATTTAAACATCAAATTGAATTTTTATTGCCCGGGCAAGAGGTGGCCACATACGGCGTATGCGTAATATGGCTTGGCATAAAATAAAACAGAAACCGGGCTCCCTCGACACACACCCACCTAAGCCAGGACTTTGAACACTTAAAGAGGAACGCACACGCAGACGATGTCAAAAGCCATCAAACATGGCCAACGAAATGGCTTTTTAATACGTGTAAGTGTACCAAGTGTGAGTGGCAAAGCTCCTTATTATTTAAGCGAAACGTGCTCTCAGACGGGGGCGCTGGATTAGAGGGGCCGGCGGAGCCCGTGGAGCAGCTGCAATGATTGTGACGGCGCCAAGTGCAATAAACTGCAAATGAAAAGTAAATTAATTTTTAATAAAGCGACACAAATGCCGGGTCCCAGTCCCAGCTCTGGGGCCCAGGAATTCACCAGGGGGATGTCCTGGTTACTCGGGAATGCCCTTTTCGCCTGATCCCTTTGTGTGGGTGCACTTTAAGAAATGAATCTACTAAATTGCCACTTTGAATATAGACTATAATTTGGGTTGATAATCTCGCAAATGTAATGCTTTTTTAACATTTAAAAATTGAGAAGTAAGGTATGTTTTATTATTTTAAATTTTTATTTAACGTTTATCAATTTAAAGACACATTTTTCCCTAGTGAGTCCCATCTTCTCAATGTGCGTACTTGCGTGGCATTTGGTTACTTTATGGCTTGCGGCACACTTGTGGGTGTCGTAAAATCAACACGAATCCATAGCCAAGGGCCCTCCTCGCTCTGGTCCTTGGCTCATCCTCCCGTTGCTGCCCTAAAACGCCGCTCCTTTGTCGGTTATCAATACACGTAAACTTCTCCGAAGCGTCAGAGTGTCCTGACCGCAAATGGCAGCGCTGTGTCTTCCCAGGACCTCCGCCCCCAAGACTCCATGGACTTGCGGTTGCCCCGGGGGTTTTGGCTGCTCCTGCATGCCCGGTGTTTGGCGGTGAACTCCGGAGTGCACGAGAATTTCAAGTGATTAAAGGACCGGAGCCTAAGTGAATTATACGCAATTCTTGATGCCGCATAGAGAGAGTTTTTGATTCAGGATTAAAAAAACTGACTGACTGGACTAGTGGGAATGCTATTCCCCAGTTTTATGTGTCATTTTAATTAGTTTTAAGAGAAATATAGAATATAGAAATATGAACCATTGATTCAGATAGATTTTCAATACCATAACCTCTTTTAATTAAAATTTAAGTGCCAATCCTGACGTTAAAGTTTAATCTGAAGATTTATTAAATCTCCAAGGTACAAAATAAACTTAAAGCCAATAAAATAAGAATTATAAATCATTGCACAGCCTCGTTCTACTCATTTTTTATTTAGATTTTTATCAAATCAATAATTTATCATATAAATCATGTGTATATAAATTTAGATAAGTACTTGTACAGAATTTCAAATGAATTTGCCTCCAACTCCGAGGCACTAAGTTCTTAAAGCAAAGCCTTTGCCAGACAAAATCCCCTTCCGAAAATTAGTATTAACCGAAAGTAAACATCCCCCTTAGAGCCCCGATTTGCAGGCAACCTAATCCGCAAAGTGCAACCACAAAAAACAGGTGAAGCGGAAAGCGGGAGGCGGAGGTTGGGCGTTGAGTCTTGCCATAAAAAATTAATATGCAATTTAAAAAGTTATCGCTTTGAGTTTTTCTTTTCTTGGCTAACAAAAATTAACATTTACTTAGAGGAAAAGCAACAGCTGCTGCTGCAGCTGGGGGAAAGCACAACTTTTCCAGCTTTTCCGTCCCCCGAAAAAAGCTGCGGAGCGAGAGAAAAAGAAACCAATAAAATACGAACGTCTCACGGCACCTTCAGCTTGTTGCAATTTTAAGTTGCGCTGGGAAATTAATAATTTTCGTGTAGCTTTTCCTCACCCTCTCCCTCGTTTCCCGGCGCCCCTGTGTGCATATGCGATTTTCCCGAAAGTCAGGGAACCATGTCTGAGGTGAGAAGTAAAGCGAGAGATGTTTGCCGACGGAGGGAAGGGGCTTTCCCCCGTCACGTGTGTGTGTGCATTTATAATTCGTATGCTCATGTCGCGTACGACGTTGACAGGGTGTACAGAAAACAAATAATTATCCCTTGAATGCTAAGATTACGATTTTTATAGGATTTTCTCATAACTGCCTCCAGTCAATGAGCTAAAAATAAAACTAATAAATTGGCACACTGCTAATTAATAAGTTCCCAGCACTAAACCTCCTTCTTCGTACTTTTTTTAAAGTTAAAGACACAAGGAATACTTTATGTGTTTCAGTGCATTGAAAAAGGAAAACGTGGCAGCTGAGGGATTGGTGGGGGGATGAGGAAAGCGCAGCACGAGCTACGGTCCTGGCTTCTTAATGCCGTTTTTCTTGGGCACCCACTTTTCCATCAAGTTCTCTGAGCGTCTTTTGCTTCGTTCGTTTTCTCCTTCATGTGCATATTACGCTCTATGCATATTTGATGTGCCCCCTCTGCCCCAGCTCCCTCCTCCTCTCTGGCACCTGTGCACGCTTATAAGATTTTCCCAAGGATACGGAAAGGATGTCAATAAATGCGAGAGTGCAACTCATTAAGAGATTAAGGGCCACAAGGCTGAGCGATCATCGTCATTGCGCCATCTTAATAAACGACCAGTTGTAATTTGCTAGAAGCTAGTGAATAAATGATTCAGGGAACAGTTTGCTTACCACTTCTTGGAAATTCTGAAAATGTTTAAGAGATTCTTAAAAAGAATTCAGTATTTATACTTTTAGATTGTATTAAACAGAATAGCTTTAATCTTGCATCGTTTTCTTGTTCAAATACAGAATTACTACTTGAACAAATACATATTATATATGAGTATCTTAATATATTCTGTAAAATTAAGAATCTTCTTAATATGCACAATTATTCTTGCATATAAAAACGTTAAAATTCGGCTAAAATTAGATTGCCACTGATTTCGTTCCGTAGATATTTTCACAGCTGCATAGCCTGCAGAAAGGAAGACCGCTGAAAAAAATCAAAGTTTATGTGCCTGTCTCAAGAGGTCACCGAGTGGCCAGGGGAGGCCCTGCGGGGGAGCAAACTTTTGGCCCTGACCGAAGACCGAAAGACAACAAAAACAAATTCTTGAGTGCTAGATAAATGGCCAGAGGCGTCGGCAGGGGGAGCCAAGGTGCCTAAGGAGGGCGACTGGGCCACTTGAACGCCATGTAAAGGCGTGGGCGTGGCTGAGAGCTGCATTCGAGCATTTCGGGGATGTCCTGGAAGTGTTTTTAAGTGCTTCGAGAGCAGACCCACAAGAATTTATGACAATCTAAACCAAATGAACTGGTGCTTCCGGATTCAAGTGATAAATGTGCTATTTGTTTTATGGTCCCTAAATTATTCAAGGTAACCTAGTGAGCGCATTAAAATGCAGTAAAATGTCCTTAAAAACTAAAGAAACTCGATATTATACATTTTTGAATTTAAAGAGGTAAAAATTACCTTTATAATTTCAGCTAAAATGAATTTATCTCAATTCATTCTCTTTAGATAATTATAATGCAATTGCACTATTCTTACATATTTATATTTTAATATTTCTTGGGACTTCTGCTGGCTGAATAAAATCCTTAAAAATTCGCTGGCCCTAAAGTTAACACATGTTCTGAAGGATCGTACTAATGAGCGAACTAGTTCTAAAAACTAAGCTGAAACTATTAGTAGTTGCATTTTAATTGCTTAAACCCAAACTGTAAGCCGCAGCAGGTATCCATGTGTGTCTGTGTGCCCGACCGCTGGAGTTTGAAAACTTGAAATTGCTTTTGAAAGGCTGGGGCGTCTTTAAGAATTTATGGCTGATGATCTAAGTGCTGGCAACTTGGCAACTAATGAGCAAAATTTTGCCATTGCATAAATCACATGCATCAAAATGTTTTCAATAGATGGCACAAGCAAAGTTTCAAACGGCAGCATAAATCTATTTGTTTCTGTGTGTGCGGCAGGATGCTTCCTGCACCATAATGCGTTTTCATGTGTGAATGTATCTCTATCTCGAGCTCCGTATCTCTTTTTCACTTTTCAGCCTCCGTCCTTCGGCTTCTGTCTGCCGAGCAACCCAATTTCCGGTTTTGCTTAAGCAGTGCGCACAATTGTAAGGCGCACCAACACGCGGACAGCATCCATGTGTGTATCTATGTGTGGCTTTGTATCTATGTGTAACTGAATTGGAACACATGCGCCCCGGGCCAAAACTGCAGTGCAGTGCACCAGGCTGCGGTCCTTCCTCACACACACAGTCGCAGTTCCCAGCGATGGGAAAAAGGAGCCTCTTCACATTTCAGTGATTGAAAAATCACGATAGAAAAATAAACCACGAAGGGAAATTGTAAATTACCAAATTAAAACAAAAAGATTGAGAGGGGAGGAAAGAAAATATTAATTATCATTGCCTTGTTTTGGAAACTGAGACTGTACTAAATACTATAAGAACATTACTTATTTAAGCTTTCGATTTTTTTAAATTTATCTTAGATACACAGTGGAATCTCCAAGCTTAGGCTCCAAAATACCTTGTTTTAATCATTTTTAAATAATTTTTTAAAAGAATACAATATTTCTAATGTTAATGTCTGATGTATTATCTTTTTAAATGCACTTTTCTCATCACTATGCTCGTCACTCACACAAGTGCACTGTGGCACACTGCCACACACCCATGCTCATTAAAAATGTCTGTCTATCTCTTCTTGTAAATGTATTATGAGCCTTGCCGAGCTCATATTTAACTTTTTCATAAAAGGGGAGAAATGGCGTTAAATAAATGTCCTCCGTCTGCCTAACTTCTTCTTTGCCCCTCTCTCCTTTCCCCTTATGCATTATTTATATTAAAGAAGCATAAAATCATGGTATCCCAGGGAATGTAGAATTTTTTGGACTCACCGTGAAACGACGCGTGGCAGCCAATCTCCGCCGCAGTATTTGGCCAAAACAGGATCGTTGGTGGAACTGCCGTCATAGAAAATCAGGTGATCCCTTTCACCTGTACAGTCCGACCAGGCTCGGATGGACCGCGATGTTTTGTTGAAGCTGGCAATTGAGCTGTTAAAATATATTTAAGAACCTTTTTAATATAAAGAAATAAGTATATTGTTTAGGAGAGTGTCCAATTCTTGTTAAGCAAACTTTCAAGATTTTTAACTGTTTTGAAATTCTTATACGAGATCACATTAAGCTTCTTAATGCACACCTACGATAAAAAATTTGTTTTTATATTTAATTCAATTTAAAAAACAGTATCACTTTCATTTCAATATTAATCTGCTTGAGCACTCTAGTGAGGAATTGCTAAAACTAGCTTTAAATAAACATTTAAAATCAATTTCAAATCGAGTTTTTATTTTCAAAAGTCGAGAATGAAAGCTCTTATGAGAAATAGATTTGCCTAATCCCATTAATACAATTAGAAACTCCACGCTGTGGCCTTTAATACGGCTTTGCATACAAATGGCATCGGGTGGCTGTTTGCTGCATTTAATTGGAATATACAAAACTTTTTGGGCGACGAATGCTCAACATCCTCGGACACGAAACAGTTTCATTTGTTCCGTCAGTTAACAAACTGCAAACTGGAACTTCGCTTAGCAATTTGCTAAATTGAAATTTGTCATACAAATGCAGATGCAGACACAGATGCACTTCGCCCGGCTGCCGGGATATGTTGTGTATCGCCTCGCACGTCTGGGAGCTGGGTTTTTCGGGGGACGGCATGGTAATGCTTATTTAATGCTCTCCAATGCAGGTGGCATAGAATTTTCGGTAGTCATTCGACATTCTGCAGGGCATTCTTGAACACTCGCAGAGCCCCGTGCGACCCAGTCCCCGCACTTACCGCTTCACCAAGGCCTTGTGCTGATTCTCCTGGCTGACGGCAATCATGGCGTGCTTGCTGGTCGGGACCTCCTTCTGCCGGATCGTCCAGTAGCAGGTTACGTTCCTCGGATACATTCCGGGATAATTCGGACTTTGCAGGCGACACTTGTTACGATAGCATTCATCGAATTGCCTGGTACAATAGGTGCCAGGTGTCACACGGCCCAATTCGAGCGGCTTATCGGGCAGTCCGTATCTGGAAAGGTGGAAATGAGGCCGAGGGGTCAGTTCCCAGTTCACCGAGTGTCGTGTGAGTGCATGCTCGCTCTTGGTTCGTGGGTGTATCCCTAGAATGGTATTTAAGGCAGGAACAAAAGCACAAAGACCTGAAATTTGCATAAAATGTGCTACGGGTATTCCACACGCATCCCCCTCGAATCCTACTGCTGAATGGATGGTCAAACCTGGACTCCCATCATTGTTTAGATTGCTAATGGTGTGCACACGGTGCTCGCACTCGAACAAAAGCCAGGGACCAAAATGTATAAATTCGTTTTATATATTTGGGTAATTTTCGCTCTGAATAAAATCTAAAATGAATTTAACAAATAATTAAATAAAAAGTAACATCTCTTGAGGCATATTCATTATTTAATCTTTTGTCTTCAACCTTTAGGAAGAAATTAAAGCTTAACATAAAATCAAATAATCCTCCTGTCACATAATAGAATCAATACCAAAAGAATACTTAACAAAAACATAAACAGATTATTTTATTTTTAGTTTTCTATGAAAATTAGTTGCAAACTGATTCGTGTTTTTGGTTGTAAATTGTGCGAAACCCATTGAGCTGTAAAAATACATTTCCATTTCTATTTTGCCCGCTCTCTAATTTTCCACGCGCAAACAAAAAGCGCGACACATGGAAAAGTAAGTGAAAAGGACCTAGAATACAGTGACAAATTTGACACATGCCTAGGCACGGCGCACAAATGGATTGCACGGCAAATACACGAGGTGAGGATACTTTTGCAATTCTATTGAACAACTAGACAGTCGGTTCACAACGCTCATGTTTTATGTAGGCCCCCCTTTTCCCTGCTGCTCCACCAGCTTCTCAATTTTCCCGAAAAGCCATCCCCAAGGCAACCAAGTGGCATTGTTCTTTCAGGTAGAACGATTTAAGTTTTAAGCAAGTATCTTCGAATGGAAACATCTACAGAAAGATGAAAGCCGGAGCGGGAAAAGCTGAAACAGACTGATGACATTACCTGGGCAGGGACGGGAGTCGGGTCGGGGCACCGGGGAAAATGCATCGAACCAATATCAATTGAATACTTTTCGAGCTGCACAGATATTTGTCAGTTTGCCGGGAATTTCCGGGCAGCAACTTACCTCACAACTGCATCCGACTGGCTTATAAATTTATATCTTATGCTGAACTCAAAGGGCTTCTCGTCTCGGATATTGCGTGGCGGATGAAATACCTGCAAGAAATGCAATTCCAAATGTTAAAATGCCAAAAAGTGCAATCATTCTGAAAATGTTCCAGCGCAGACGTGACTGAAGTTGCTCTCCTCCTCGTGGGGATAAGCAATCGGAATTGCTGCTTAATGAGTTCAGCGTTTCCCTATTCTTTAAATTTAAGCTTGGTTAAATTAATTCTTCACAAAATAATTGAACTGATAATCACTTGATAATGAACTCTTTCAAGAAAAGTAAAAGAGATATAATCTCTTAAATATTCAGCACTTAGATTTTTTATTAGTTTTGGATTCGTTTAAGAGGCAAGGTAGGTTAAGAGGTAAACAAATTAAATGAAATTGACAGTCAATCTTAAAATTAAATAGCATTTACTCAGAAGTCCCCATCCCTGCGATACTTGGAGTTCCCAGTTAAAATGTGCCACCTACACTCGCAATTTCCCTGTAATTGTGCATTCTGCGAATTGTCCTTTGATTTTCCTCCATTGCCATGTCAACTGCTCATCAACACTTTGGACGGCAAGAAGTGTCCGAGGGAGTGCCCTCTCCCACACCGAATGAATTTTTATTAATTTTCATAATTTATGCGCGGCAACTCGACGGCAGAAACTGAAACCAGAATCTCGCCCTGCAGCGCACCACGGACATGTGTCCTGTCCCTTACGCTTCCTTGTCCATTTGCCCATTTTTATGGCAACGCGTTTATTTAAAAATTAATCAAAAAGTGGCAATGGCATTGCTTCATCGCCCGACTGCCTCAAGTAAACATTACGCATACGCCGTGTGCTGTGCAGGAAGAGTTCTTCAATATTAAATGAAAACGGAAAGGAGGACATGTAAACTTTGGGATGAGCAGGAGATTTTCTGCTCTGGAAAAATAATTGAATGGGCTGCAGATCTTCCCAGGCATGTTGATGGAAAAGTGAAGCAAGTAATGCATCCGCCGATATGGCTATAATGGGACAAGGGAAGTTCTTTACTATACTGTGTGCTCTTTAAGCCAAAAGAGCCAGCGGATGTATAATGGGTAAAATCAAAATAAATATCTGAAAATCTTTGAGATCTCAGATTGAGAATCATCGAAAATGGAATTCTATTGGGAGTTGTACTATTGTTACTATTTTCTTTTTCGATCTTCAAGGCAGAAAGGTGGAATGTCATGGTCTTTAAAATGAAGTTTGTTTTTGACACTGTCGTTATTTTTTTATAAACTTTGACAATTTAAAATATTCAAGCTCCAAATTGCCGTGTGTCCTTGTCCCACGTCTCCTGACACCCTCACACTCGCTTAACACTTACCTTCACCGACGCTGTCACCGTGGATGTTTCGCTGAAGTACAATTGCGGTCCCGTGGCCTTGCCGCACCAGGAGCCGCCGGTGAATGGGCGTCCCAATTCGCTGAGCTGCCAAGTAAATAAATAAAAATTTAATTAATTAAAAATCAAGTTTGTTTCGCTGGTCACCCGCCCACAGACAACCAAACGAAGGGCTAAAAGCAATTTTCCACGGCCCTGCAAGGGGCTGTGACGCACAGTCTCACTCGCTGGCACATTAAAAAATTGGGTTAAGTTATAGAGTTCGTACGCTCTTATTGATTTTATTGGCACTGGGTAAGTGAAAAACGCATACAAAATTAATAAACGCACGTTACGGGTGGCCATCTGGCGTTGGGCTAATGGATTATGAGTGCGTGCCGGGCGGTGTAATTTTTTTGTATTTTAACGACCACCTTTTCCGCTCAATATTTGATTGTTTTCCTTGCCCTGCCTCCGCAGCGTGGCACTTGGCACCCAGGACAAAAAGAACTGCAGCCTGCATTTGGCCAGGTATTTTATGCATGCGAAAAACTGCTGGCCACCGTCGAAGGTGTGCGAGCAGCAGGTGAAACAACACCGAGCAAGATATGCGGATTGCCACTGCAAGTGCTGGGCCATAAATGTATTTACATTGTGACCAAAAAGGGGCCCTAAAGCTACCCAATCGCATAGTGGTTAAATTATTAACAGGGGCAGGAGAGGGGAGCAAAAAAATAGTGGAGTAAGACAGATTTTAGTTGGAATGCAAACATATCGAGTTCCCTGGCTCACAACCGATATCCGTGTAGGAGAGTTCTCTAGTGATACTGCAAATTTATAAATTAATTTTGATAGATTCACACTGCTAAGAGTCTGAATAAATGATTTCCTTACACTGCAAGTCTACTTAAGTATCTTGCTTTTATAACGTATATTAAAGTAAAAGCCTGAATGATAAATGCACGTAAAATTAAACGTTATAATACAATATGACTGGTCTGAGCTGACACAGTAATAAACCCTGGATATAACTTTTATTCGCAAACGAAGGTCCCATTTATCCAATGGATAAATATTGTGATTAAATTTCTACTAGTTTTAATTGTTCTTAAATGAAAAAATTTGAGTTGCCTTTGCTTATGTGATACAATTGTTCAAGTTAAGTTAAAGTTATTATATTCCGGTACATAAACCTTAAATATGTAACCAAAGGTAAATCTACTGTACTATTTATAAGTCCACACAATTTCGTGCACCCTATGTGTCCGGCATAACCCATTAAATACAAACCCTCTACCCATACTTGGGCCTCTTTTCGCCCCAGGACAACTGACATTTATTGAGCCTGGTCGCATAGGCAGCATTAATATTGCCTATACCAGCAGGCAGAGGACACTGCCGGGTCCTGTTTCCAATATTTTTTTCCCAGCCTGCGGCCTGGGTCAGTGGCCACCAGTCGATAAATGCGGGGATTGGAAAACCGTAGCGGCAGCGGCGACGGCAGCTCATTTACACTGAGGTTCCAATTGATTAAGTTTTTAGTTAATGGGTTATTTGAACTGAACCGACGACCATCGCCGGGCCTGGGCAGCCTTAGGGCTTCTGTGGCTCCTTTCTCCCCGGACATGTCCTGCGGCTGCCCCAAACCCAAACAACAATTTTTGCTGTAATTGCAAAGTCGCCAATCGAGGTCTGGCCAATATTTGTAACTGGTTAGAGTTGCAGTTGCACTGGAGTCGAGTCGGTCCATTGCTGCTGTCATATTGAATGACCAGGGCAAGTCCATTGGCCATCCTGCTCCAGCTCACAGCCAGGACGAGTGGGGAACGCTGGTGAATTGGGCGAGTCGGGGAGCAGGAGCAGGAGCAGGAGCAGGAGCAGGAGCAGGAGCAGGAGCAGGAGAGGCAGGAGCCGATGGCCACAGGCAGGCTTGACTGACCGGCATAATGGTAATTTTCTGATTTCGATTTTGTGTAAATTCATTGCAGGCTCTTCTCGAGTCCTGGACACAGGCCTCTTCTTCTTACACTCGAAGAAAAATAGTATTACTAAAAATGTTTAATATCATATTCGAATTTTATAAGCTGCATTCATGATGTTTTAACTTTAGTTGTTCAAATTTTAATTTTCAAATTAATGTTGATAAACGAAGCTCTCTCTCCAGTGGTTTTGAATTTACCAAACATATTTATTAAAAATTCTCCGAGTGCATCTGCTTGCTATCTCTCTCCACAGTTTCCCCACCATCTTACCCCACTGGTCGTTCCTCTTCATCATCGTCATCATGTCCATTGTGTGCACTGGAGCGTTATTAGCATCGACTTCATAACGAATTATTGGATATTCGTCCTTGTGTGTGTGCCTTTTTCTCTCCTTTTAGCCCGCTTACTGAATCGTTGCCCTATCTGCTCCTGCTTTTTCTGCCTCGTTTTGTGTTGGTTTTAAATTGATTGAATTATTATTGCAGCAAGATATTTTTTGGCCCGCCCTCGCCCTCGGGTTAAATTATACAGTAAATTTATTTGATTAGGCCAAGGCTAATAGTGACTTTTTGGGCAAACATTTGCTCACATATCAGTCGGAATAGTCACATGATGGTCGAACTAAGAAGGAGGTTTAATTGGAGGAAGAACGATGCACCCAAGCACTTTATAATGAAAAAATAATAGACAATAGTTAAGGAGGTTGATTAAAATTGGTCATTTAACAGATTTAAAATAATACAAAATAAAAGTACGAAGATGCTGATCATAGCATGTCATCTTTTAAGGTGTTTATCATTAGTAGCAAATTTGATCTACTGTTTGCGAAACAGTACCTAGATTTCTGCTTAATTTATATTTAATTTTTTAACTGCTTGTCAGAATAATTAACTCAAGTTCAGAACTGTTTAACTGTGAAATACCTAATGGTACTCTTGGATAAATTCAGGAGACGCCCTTAAATATCTGCATTGTCCTGAGCTCAGGATATCACTCATACGCAGGACACACACACTGAGTGCGATAAAAGTTTTATCTGATTTGCTGATGTACTGGCATCCGCTGAATCCTTCTCGGCTCGTAATCTGCCAACAATAAACAAAGGGCAGCGCTTGTCAGGACGCCGCCCCTCGTCCTTCGTGCGGGTTTCAACTTAATTGTGAAACAATTTAAGCGCATAATACCGGCTCCGTCCCACTGTCGCCGCCGCCTGTTTGATTTATAGTAATTTAAAGCATTCGGCATATTACGCATACATTATTTAAGCGTGACGGCTTTTAATTTGCAATACAGAGCCACGGGGGACGAGCGAATAAATAAGCATAGGAAATGCTCGAAACTTGGGAGACTTTTGCCCGGCAAGACTCGTAAATTTCGTCCAACTTTCGTGCGGTCAATGTTGAGTTATGAGCTTAACCAAGCCAAAGTTGTTAGACAATGTATACGTATTATGTGTGTGTGGGTATTTAGTCCAATAAAAACTATTGACAAACTGGTGCAGGTCCAAGCTGCTTCCACTCCTTTGCTCGGAAGGAGGAGGGAGGAGGCAAGGCTAGGGCTGGGGCTGTTATGATTGTCAAATATTGAATCATTTGGGCAAGCTGCCCTCGCAAGGACACTCAAGGATAACAGCCTTCTGCACCGCCCTGCTGCTGCCTCTGTTGTTGCTGTTGATTTAGGTTAATACGTTTATGCATAAACTTTATTATTTATGATAAGCAATATTAGCAAATATCCAGAAGGTCCGGCAGGAGTTTTAAGCGGTCGGGAACAGAGACAAAGGCGTGAAGGACTATCGTAATACCTCGTAAATTAAACTAAACTAATTAATTTGTGAAAAATTAGTTCTTTTTAAATTGGTTTGAGTTAAATTTCCAACATTACCTCTTCTGCATTTGAATAAATTCGAACCTAGCGACGCTAAACTTATGCTAGTTACAGGATTTGAACCTATATTAAGGACCTTCCTTCACCTCCCTCCGACAGCCCAAGATTGTTTGCTGAATTATTAAAAATAATTCCGAAAAGGTCAAGATAAGGACAGCCCGGTTTGCTCCCCTTTCGGCCTGTTACAAAATGCATGAGACAGAATGTCCAACTAAATTGAATAAATGATTAAAGTGAAACTTCGGGCCGGCCGGGCGCTGGACCTGAGCCTGGCCTGGAACAGGGTAAATCATATATAAACGTATATGTGGGAAGGCAGCGGATATAAATTTTCCGTTTCGGTCAAGAATTTATGTGGCCAGGCCATGACACGCATTATTTATACGGATCGAGGGCCGGGGGAAGTTTACAAAACCGCGTCAGCAGTTAAAATTGCCTTCAGTGGCGAAAAAATGCCAGCTTCGATGGAAATGGAGTTTTTGAAGGGGGAAAACACAACACAAACCTGCGGTTAGTTACGAGTCTATACACAACTGCAATGATAAAAGTGAACAACAGTGCTCGGGCAGCGTTAAAAAATGTAAAATATTTAAATTCCTTTTAAAAACAAAATGCACAAGAAGGAAACCAGAAATAAAGCTAAAAGGAAGTGTTTCGTTGTGAAATTGAATTCCATATTACTCTACGAAGCAAGGACCGTAGTTACTTTTGAGTTATATTAAAAATGGAAAGAAAAGTTTAAGGTTTTTTAAATCAATTTATAAATAGATGGCAAAATCTGTTACCTTCTTATTTCGAGTATTTTTAATATGTGTATTTCACATACTATTTTTGTTCATATTTATAATTAATTTTTAATAACGCTTAGTTAGCGAAAATAGTGGGTTAATGTAAGTACCTCTTTACATTAATATTACATTCAATATCAACACATATTTAAGGCATTTTATATATACATTCAAATTTAGTTTTTGAGATGCGTAAAAAAAAGTTCAAGAAAATATTTAAAGGAAACCTCTAAACCTCAATATAGCTGAGATGCTTAAAAAATCTTTGTTTGAATTTAAATTCAGCTTTATGAATTCAAAATTAATTTACACCAAAAATATTTAAGTTATTTCTCATTATTTTCCCAAAATATGCAATCTAAATTAATCCTCATTTATTTCATCGACAAGAACTCTTGAGGGCATCTCTTTGCTATAATATTACATTAAAACTTACAAATTTAATATCAAAAACTAATTTTGTTTTTTGGAATGCACAGAAATATGTATATTGTGCCTCAATAGGAAACAATTGGAGAAAACTCGAAACTTGGAAATGTTTGAAAAACATTTGATTAAATTTAAATCTTATGTAATGGATTTGAAATTTTTCAAAAGGAAAATAACAATAAATATTTGTATAATTATTTTCTGTTTTCCATGTACAATCCTGATTAATTTCATCTACTGTAAGTGCTTAAATACCCCTAGTGAGGGTATGAATTCGGTTGCTCTCGGAAAATGTGGCGCCAATAAAAACTAGAGGCTTGCCCCTCGTCCTTTCGCGGAAATCCCTCAACGCCGTACACATGTCAAGCGCCAAATGAAACCTCAACAGGACAGCCCAGGAGTGCAGGCGACTGCACTGGATGGCTATTCCATATCCCGTATTGCAGCTCCCGTTTTTCCAGTTTTTCAGGACGAGCACCGCAAAATGTCGGCGCACGCCCCACGCTTGTTAAAATTTATTGTTGCACAAAGAGAGACCGGGAGATACATGGACGGCCCGTGGGAAAGCGAGGGGGTTTCCCGAGCCTACGGAGCTAAACTAATAGAGGTTTATGGTTTTCCAACGGACCTGCCGTCGGGCGAAAAAACCCCTCTAGTTAGCAGAGGAAAATGGATCCAATGAGAATCAGTAGTCGGAAAAGTGTGCAGATTATGCGACAGAGTTGGAAAATTCAGCGAAAAAGGGGACCTGTAAATAGGAAACCTCTTCCTGGAGGGTTTCATAGGAGTTAAGTAGGGTTCTGTAACTATAACATCGAAAATGTATTGCAATGCATGATTAAAAACATTATTCCTTTACAACAATTTATTTACCATATCAAAGTACAACTTTTAACCGGTTTGAGGTTTCAAGAAATAAATTATGTGTTTCAATTAAATGTACTCTTCTCATGCTCACATTTAACGATATAATTTCAATTAAATTAACATTTTCCCCCACAAATTCCACAGATTTTCATTTCAACAAAGCAGGCAACGTGTGCATAATACATGCTGGGCAACTCCATTGGCAGGAATTCACTTAGAACACAAGATTAAGCGACACTACATATATTTTCGCCATTTGCATTTCAGCACTCCAGTGCGAACATTTTATTTAAGCCCCAAATTAAAACAGCTTAAGATTTCCTGGGAAACGAGCAAACGGACTGAAGTTTATCAAAAGCGATTCAAGCTGAGCCAGTCAACCCGAAACCGAGATAAAGATACAGATGCAGATTCGCAAAGTGAAACAAAAACCGAATCAGAAGCGGATTCAGATACAGATACATTTACAGATACAGAAACGAGCGGAGGGAGCCTTTCGAACATATTGCACAAGTCAATTACAGGGATTTAGTGAGCTTTTCGTACATTTTATTTGGACAGGATTTCGGTTGGGCACAGCATCGCCATTCCTCACCAAATGTGTCCGCAAAATTTGCGATAAAAATATATACCACACAGCACAGCACAGAGGACATGTTAAATAGTTCTCCTCTTTGGCCCAGAGACAAGCAAATGGATATGACCCCACAACACTAACAGCACTCAGCCCCAGTCCCAGGATCGACGGACACACAGATACAGATATTGGCAGAGACACGCACACAGGCGCACCATTCAATTCAATTTGCCCGGCTAATGTGGTATTTGTCAACAGAGAACCAAACAGAAAATTACAGAATTACTCGGACATTGATTGAATCGAACGACGACGAGGACGAGGACGAGGACGACTACGGCTACGACGACGACGAAGCTACCAATGATGACAAGCCAAAGTCCTGGCCGGAATTTACCACCCACTCTTCCCCCTCTCCCACTGGGCCATAAAACTACAACCCCCTACGCAGGCAAATGGAGTGCCAGCCCCGGACACAATTTCCCTCAAACTATTTTTATTATCACGTAACATGAATTTTAATAAATGGAATTCCAGCACTCTCACCTGCATGAAGCCCTCGGGACAGCCGGGCAGCTCGCCCGTGGGGCTGAGGTTCGTTTCGTAACCATCCACGTCCGTGTCGACCATGCCCTCGTCGAACCTGCCCACCGTAAAGCCATCGAAGATTATCTGAAAGAATAAAAAGGGATATGTTAAAAGAGTGCAATATATTTCTGACATCATTTGAGGTAGTTAAAGTTATGAACATTTCCATTTAAAGATCTGCTTTGAAACTATTTTTAAGGAATATTTATGATCGTAATAAATCTGAAAAACTAAATAAAATAAGACTTTATTCTTATAGCATTTCTATTTTTATTCTGTTATACCGTTGCATTGTTTGGCAGCCTTTTTTATGGCCTTGTAAAATTGGAATATATATTCTTAGTCAGTTTTAAAAACTTTTAGAATTGTCTTGTGATGTATGTAACTCTGCATCCATGAGCAATGTCTTTATATATATGTTTCTCTTAAAGAAAAATTTAAAATTTTATACCCAGCCCAAGCTAGCTTCCTTTCCATTCAAGACATACTCTATTTACTTAAAGTGCTGTCAGATATTGCAATTTGAAAATTTTAATATTGTTCTGCCGCAAGTAAATCACTTGTGAGCATTCCCGAAATCCTTTAAAGCCCAGTTTAGCCCGCTATTCCAGGGTATTAAAACTATATTTTATATTTGCCCAAAGTTATGCAAATGAAATTCCATTTGCGAAAAATGTAAAGGACCTTGCCATGCCTCATTGTGCCCGCCCACTGTTTGCATATTTGATTGGCCATAAAGAAGGAAATGCCGCACTCACACCGCCTCGACGGAGAGTCAAGTCAAGGTCAAAGTGAGGAAGTTGTGAGGCAGAAAGTCAAGTGTCTAATCTGGTATGCAATATGTACATTATGTACTCCCGTGTACGCATGTATTTCTCCTAATAAAATATGCAAATAAATGCGTGTGTGTGTGTGCCGAAAATTGGAAAGAAAAGTCCAATAAAGGGGTTGAGCTTCGGGTTTCACTTGGCAGCCACTTGCTTTTCATTTAGCCGATTTTCCCAACTCCCACGCACCCGGAGAGATTTTCACATCCAATTTGAAATATTAAACAAAGGCAAAAGTGACAGCGACGAAAAACTGCAGGTCTGACGAGAGGCTGGGCACATAACATTTGTGGCTTCATTAGAAACGACGACTGGACTGGAGCGAAAAATGTTGCCAAAACTTTTGAATTTGCAAATTTTGCTTGGACTTCAACCTGGAAACTCTCCGGGGAAAATGGAGAAGCACAATTTATGGGCACTGTATGCCTTCCATAAAGTTATTTTATGCTGCCTTTTCTTCTTTTTTTTTTGTGACAAAGTGTGAATCTTTAACGAAACTTTCATCAACTGCCTAATATTTTGTAAACTTGGAACTTTATTTAAGAGATTTAACGCAATTAATCTATTAGGAAACCGACCACTAAAGTGGTCACACACTTTAAATAACACTCCATCATGGACACCTAACTGAGCAGTCACAACGCGAATCATATTAATTTCATTACAGTTGTTATAATAAGCATAAAAAAGCAAAAATAAATAAAAATAAATTAGTTTAATAAAAAATATCAAGAAAAAATAGGAATAAATTTCCCCTCACAAATAAACAAAGGGTTACAAAAAATTAAAACAGTGCTTGGAACCTCTGTTTAATTATGACAACGAAAAAAAACGTGATTTATGCAAAGTTCTGTCTGTTTTTCCGAAATAAAAAACGTTCTTTTTGGTTGATTTGTTGTATATATTTTCCCGTCCATTAGAGGCCATGAAAAACACGCTGAAATTACGAAAATAGCTGGTGCTAACGGCCATTACATTAAAGCGAACATATTGCGGAGTTTGGGTTAAGGTATTTCCATTAAAAATTAGCCCTTGGGTAAACGGCGCGGAGTCCCAGGCAATTTAAACTTCTCCCTTCCGAAGGTCTGGGACTCCGGCTGACAATCATCAATCAATATGTACAAACAGACAGCAGCACCTACCCACTCACCACCTCCTCGCCTCGTCCTCCCCAGTGTCTAACATTATTATTTCAAGCAATTTCCCACACAGACGCACCAGAGTGAGCAGCAAAAAATATATATGTATAAAAAAGTGAAAGGAGGGCGGGGCAAACGGGTGGAGCCGAGGGAAAGCCAACCGCATGATTTATATGCTACTATGAAGAGTTGAGGGGAAAAACGTACACGGAAAATAAAAGAACCTATGAACAAAACTAAAAGCGTTTGAAATTAGAAGCTGATACCTTAAAATTTATTGAGAACTTTAAGTATTAACATAAAATTTATATAAATATTGAATAGTTCTATGGGGTAGAGCACCGTTTTAATTACAAAATTAAATAAAATATTATAACATTTACCGATACCTCAATGTTTTCTTCTCTACTAAACCTTGCTCGAAAAATGTTCTGTAATAGTGTTAGCAAATTAATAACAACTCAATAAAAATTTATAATATAACATAGTGCCTAATATAGTATATAATATAATTTATAACATAAAATATTTTATTTTTCCCTGTGCAACCACGTTCTAGCCAAAAATGTGGTCTACAAATGCGGAAACACAAAATAAAAAGTTATAACTTATGCCTGACAGATTTGTGCAAGGTGCAAAGCCCACGGAGGAACATTTTGCATATATCATTCCAAATACTTGTTCGGAAATTTGTGCGGGACACCCCAGCGGATGGCAGGGGGAACCCAAGGAGCAAATGGGGTGGCAGGGGATCGGGGGTACAGATTTGCTGACTAGCACTTCCTGGGACTCAACTGCTCATTGCGATGTTTACGCAAATTGCAAGGGAAATCAATTATTTTCGAAATTGAAATTGACGTTTCTCTGACAGCTCGCCAAAAATGTTTTGAAGCGGGTCTAATTTCATTGTCAACGTGGGTGGCTCTGCCACTCCGCCTTGCTGCTCGATTTGTTTGCTTATTTTCCCCGAAAGCCTCCCTGTCCATCCGTCTCCTGCGGAGCCCCCGAGCACTTTTTAAAGAGCAGTTTTCCGCTTAAATAATACGCTTGGACAGGCCAGGATTCACTTGCAATCGCTGGAAGCCCTAATTAAGCACGCACCGAATGCCTGAACCCCAAAAATGTCACGAGATATGCCGACGAGGCGAGTAATGAAGACATTCTACCTAACTAGGGCTAAGATGATATCCTTTTTTTGAATACCCTTATTGATGCGATGGACTAATTAACAGGAAGATTATAATGATTTTTGAAATCAGGATATTTAATGAGAATATAAAATTAAATCTGCTAAGTTTAAGATTAAGATTTGATATAATGATTTTGTGTTTAATCTATGAATTTTCTATTGTTTGGAAACCCTCTCTGACATACTAAGATTTTAAAATGTTGTAGATGTTTACCTAATTGTTTTTCGCAATTCAACATTTTTCAACAAATATTTTATACCCTTTTATTTCCGATTCCCGAATGTTTTTTCTGTTAAAAGCCCTTGGTATCAAATCAGTCCTTGTTGATCCCAGTCAGAGCCCATATACCTCGTGCGAATGGCCGGCACAGACAGCTCCTCATGCGATATGTACATCCATACATGCGAATCGGGGCTGGTCATTGTTGGATGAGGGAGTCCTGGGCGGATGTGTCTCGGAATGTTCCACGGCGGTGCATTTGTGCGTGGCGCTGTCTCCTGACAATGGCTCCTCGCGCGGGCGAGTGTGTGTGTGGCTCTCGGCTCTCGTTAGAGTGCCCTCTTCCGGCAGCGCCTCCCCGTGCGGCCACTCAAGAGCGTGGGTGTGTGTGTGCATTGCACTTTTATGTCGCTGACGCACGGCTAATCTTTGGCCTACGGCGCACTAAAGCCAACAGACGGACGGAGGGACGACGGACGACGAGGAGCGGACGACAACACAAGCCGGGCAAACACTCCACGCACTCAGCACCACCAGTCCACAGTGGCGGGAAAAAAGAAAATGTATACACCGGAAAAATTTATGAATTTCTGAACACTTCATATATTGGTTCGGAAGCTATCGAGAAGGTAGTCAGATTTATATGAATATATTTAACCTTGGGTTACTCTGAAACACTATCGAAATTGCTGTTCCCTGCTTTGATGGTGGTCTTAATTTTTGGTAATTAAAATTACATTCTACAATTATATTATTTGCTATTTAAAGAAATGTAGATTGGTAATTTTAAGGGGTAGATTATAAGCAGGTTTGAATTCAGAAACAGTTTAAATAATTACTATACATTAAACATTTTATAGGAAAAGTTAGAGCTCAGCCTCTGGGATGCAATGATCAATTTATTAGTTTCAATTGGTAACAAGTTACTTATCACCCATACAGAAAATATTTTTGGAAAAATATACTCAGCTCTTGTTTGCAATTGAGTATAATTCTAGAATTTGTTTTAGGGATTTTCTACCCGAAATATCTCTAGGATAATAAAATATGTGGTTGAGATAGTTAAACAGGGAAATAAAATGAATTGTTGTTTGCTCATTCACGAAATTACTTTTAAACTTGGCAAAGAATTAAGTGGAAAGAAAATTAAAGAAAAAACGTACAAATAACTAACCTAGTATTTTGGTTCAACCATACAATTACCCAGCACTATGAACCCCACTCGCTGCCACCTGTATCCCATACCCACATACGCACCTGGACAATGTCGCCTTGATCATGACCGGATGCTGTGAATGTCAAGTGACAGAGGAACGGCAATTTATTCCACTGTGGCGTTGGCACTTTTATGGCGTAGGTCCGTCCAATATCGCCATAATATGTGCGATTGCAGACTGTCAGTGGAAAATAAATTAAAAGAACGATGTGAGCAGGAGTTACACAATAGTCAAGGACAGCAGACCATCGAAGAAGTTGTAAACTTAATAAATATTAATATTGGTTTAATACAAGGATTATTCTAAGTCCTCAGTAATTGTTGCTTAATAAATAATTCAAATGAAATGTATTTCTTTAATTCGTTAGTAATTATATTTGATATTTTTTCAATAGAGATCAAACCATAATAAACCATCATAAATATATAGAAATTTAAGTCACAATGTTCTTCAACTGATTCTCCTTCTTCGATAGCTCACTGTACTGTATTTGCGGACTGCGAGGGGAAAGGATAACAGCAGCTGGCAGCATTTACTCACCGGAGCAATGTTTGGGCTCATCGCTGCCATCGGCGCAGTCGCTGCGTCCGTCGCAGTATTTGTCCAGTGGAACGCAAATGGTGCCGCTGTTCCCGCTGCCCTTGCACGAGAACTCGGAGACGCGGCAGGCGAGTCCGAGGGTGGTGGCCAGCAGCAGGACGAGCACCGCCGGCAGGAGGAGCTGCAGCTCCACCAGCCGCTGCAGCAGTGATGAAGATGAACCGCACAGCCGATGGTGGTAGTGTTTGTGACGTCTCCCCATCCCGGGCATCTGAAAGGGGGCGGAAATGGACCGAGGGGGAGAAGATTAGTTGAGTCAACAAATTGTCAGGTGATGTGCTGGAATCAAAGCGGTCCCGTCAACCGGAAAATGAGCTGGTGGTGAGTCGGAGGAAATGACCGTCGGCTGACCTAGATGAGTGGTGCGAACACGAACTGACGGGTTGTCTTTCGGCATCAAAATGCACGAATGACTAGCTATATTGATAAGAAGCCCTTATCATACTCTACTTTATTTTTTTATTATATATATAAATTTAAATATTAAACCAGCACTTTTAATGCTATAAATTATGTGCTCTGTAATGCAATGTCATTTACTCTTTATTACCTTTCCCCAATGACCTTTAGTCTAATTCCATATCACTTCTAGTAATATATCCGAGCATTTAGCCTATCCCTGAGCCTGCTTTCCCTTTAACTTATTCCCTTCTCCCCCAGCCCACTTTCCTCTTTTATCTCTTTGAGCTTTCCCCTGTGGCCTTCTCATTTTTCCGCAATTTCAGCTTAGCCTCCCCAGCTAATTATTTTAGCTTCAGTTGGGATACTTTTCGTTGGCCACTTGTAAGTTTCTGAAAACAACGGAGCCGGGAAAAAGAAAGGAAGCCTCTAGATCCAGTCCTTCGGTCCCCGAGCAGCAGGAGCTCCCCAGCTAAGTAACTGAAAGTGTCCCGGCTGGCATAATCTTCATTCCTTAACCCTCGCTGACACACATAGTTCCGGGGAGGGAAGTCACAATTATAGCACAAGTCGAGCGGGAAGCATATTGACAAGAGAAGCCCCACGAGGGTCTGATTCTCGAGGAGGGGAAGCTGGAAAATAGGGAGCGAAGCGTTATGAGTGTTTTCCCGTTTGGCACGCGTCGCCTTTTCCCGATCTCCCCGCCCCCTCTGCCATCTCCCTTCCTTCGGATTGTCATGCCACATTATTATGCTTTATTTCCGTGTGTCCTCTCCCAGCTTGGTTTATATTAAATTGTCGGCGCATTTGCATATACACTCGGGAAACAAATTTCTAATCGTTTTTGGAATCTCAAAATTTTCGAAATATATAAGAAATAAAATTATTTGAACTAGTTTCTGTCATAGAATGTATGCTTTCCTTATTGGAGACATCTTAGATTATGTTTTACTTCAGTCTAGAGTCTGCAAAAGTATTCCAAACTTGATCAAAATATTTTGTTGTGTAGAGAAAAAAACTCAGAGGAAGTCCCGTCGCCGCTTGAGACGCTGTCTTGGACTTGGAATTTCCTTGCCCTTTGGTCCTTCTCGGGTTACTCTTATTGTGGCTTTGGCTGCCGTCCCGTGTCCTGCGCTGAAGTGTTTACAACACTTCCGGCGCATAATGGAAAACAAAAGGCTTAAAAGGGGATACACAAAGGATTTGAGCAATCAAGTGCGCTTTTGAGCACGCAGACCGATAACAGTTTTCTTTTTTCTCGCTTTCCTTTCCAGCCTCCCATTTTTTGCTTGCACCTGCCATTAAGTTGAGGACTAAGGAGAAAGGATGCTTTCGCCCTCAGTTTGTTTCAAAGTCATAACAATGCTGAGTTTTCAATATGCTCCGAGAGGAGCCCACACGTATGCGCCATAAAGTCCTCCCATGTGGCAGGAAAAAGAATGGAAAAGAGGGCAGAAACGGGGCATAAAACTTTAAGTAGTTGCGTCCAAATGTCTGCACGGTTTTAGCCGAGCAGCAACAATAAAGCCCGAAGGGGTGGACAGGGAAAAAGAATTTCAAGGGGTCTGGCTTTTATGTCTAAAGTTTCAGTTTCAGCACACACACTCGCCCTGCAGAAACGCCATTTAAATTCTACACGGACTGCATCTATGGGTCCAGGGGATTGTTCCGGACTCGAGGAATTTTAATTATAAAACTCAACTGGATTTTCCGACAGGCGTTCGCAGAAATACGAATATTTCACTGCTAATTCAATGCTTATTCACTTCCTGTTTGATTGAGCCGAGGAGTGACACTACAACCAGCTGGAAATCATGAATAAGGCCTCTGCGAGCTTGCGGATTATATGCAGAAATAAGAGAGGAACAGGAGAGAATAGAAACTTGCAAGATAATCGGTTGCAGGGTCACGAGGAGAGCCAGGAAAAAACAAGGAAGCAGCTTATAATCCATTCCTAAGCCACATGCCAGCAAACAGGCCAACCAAGAAGGCTGGGCAAAAACAAGGGAAGAAGCTCCAAAGGAAACATTGAAGGGGAAGCGCCAAGAGAATGACTACAGACTCTAAAAACCCCTTGATGGAGATGTGGCAGTACAAATATAACATTTAAATTGTAAACTTTACTGGGAATTACTTTCATTTTATTTAATAATTTTTTAAAGTGGAAAATATTAAAGAATAATTACGACCATACATAGATTTATTTATTTAATAAACTGCACAAGTTTTTACAACAATTTGTATGTACATTTATCTAGCCAGAAATGATTTTCCTTTCCCTGTTAAAAAGAAATCCATTGTCATGGTGAAAGACTCTTTTACATTTACCGCAATGTGTCACAATTTCTATTCTGCCATTTCGTCTACTAGTCTTCAGGTTCATTTCATTTATGACCGACCACATGGCCGGCAGTAGCCTAATCCAATCAATGGACTCTCCTGGCTCGCACAATCAAATTCCAGTTACAGCTCCAGGACTTCACATCTACACACACATGACACAATTAGAGGGAAAAGGACTAGGAACGAGAAAGCCGGAAAACTACAGAAGGCATTGCGAAGAGGACGACATACAATCTGGCTGGCTAAAAATTTGCCACAATTGACAAAGAATTTATGCGATGCTTATGAAAGGGCTTTCCAGCTAAGACCCTTTCACCAAATGACAGAGTTTCACTTTTTTGGGAAGGCACCACGTGCAGGGAAATGGAGAAACCCAATGAAATCGGTGGCATTGTGTCGCACAGCTGTAAGTAAACGACTCTAGGTCAGTAAGAGCCAACTAGGAGAGACAGAAGCCATGTAGTTTTAGCTTAAATGTATAATTCTTGTTGGATATTTCATTCTCTGAAAAAGATTTGCCACAACTTAACAGCCACTCTCAGCTCGGAAATTATTATAATATAATGCAGACTGAGATTGTTTTTAATTTCCCTAAAATTGTTAAAATGTTCAGCAAAAAACAAGAGCACAAAAATAATATTTATAATTAAATTAATAAGAAACAGCATCAAAAGCCAACGAGGGCCAACAGGCGACTCCGATGGCCAGAAGGCGTAAAAAAATTAGCATAACAAAGCCATTAACGGAGGCGCAGGGGCTTCCACTGGATTCTGATTTCAAAGGCAGAGAGCACAGCCAACGGTGGCAATGACAGAGGCGCCAGGCCGAGGGGCCGGAAAAGCTGGGAGCTGCCGGGGAAAACGGCTGCACAAACACAAACAGACTACGAATGTCACCCGCAGTGCTGGATACACTTGAAACAAGAATACTGAGGCAGCATTGCTGTTTTTACTTTCTAGGATTAAAATGGGCACTATCTATCATTACAGATTAATGATACAGATCCTGAAATGTAAGATAATTTTTTTCAAAAAGAAAACTACTCATAAAGTAAAATTTTGATTTAATTTCTGTAGGAAATATTACAAATATTTTAATCCCACTTTGTGGGTTTTGCCTGTTTTGTTCATTTCTCATAAAGCATATTTACCTCTTGACTAATAGAAACCTTAATGAAATTGCTTTATTATTAGTAAACTTAAAGCAAGATATAAACTTTTGCTTGGAATTATATATAAATGTAAGTTCTACCATGGGTACGTTCGGTAGATATTATCTAATTAATATTTAAGAAATATTTTACACATTTCGTACAACATTTTCTAGTGTACGCCGCTTTTTGTTGGTTGCCATTTCTCCGCTGGCCTTTTTTTATTCGCAGTCTACGTGCGAAGCTATTTTTTGAGTAATGGCCAAGATTACCCTGCAATGTGGAGGAAATGGGAAATGGCTGGTGGCCGAAGTACGCGACGACTGGGACGGGCGGAGAGGGCCAAGGATGAGGTCCTGCCGCTTGTCTTCCCACAATTTAAAGTTGGTGTCACGCATCACGCTTCGGTCTAATGAGTCTCGTTTCTCCTCTCGTTTGCCATTCAGCTTCGTCTGTGGCAATTGCAACGTGATTTGGCCAACGCAGCTCAATCAAGCCAGGCGGAGGATCAAGGAAAAGGACGAACCCTGGTTGCCCGCCCTGATGAATGGTGACTATGTGGCGTATGAGTAATATATAATTGGGAATCAACTACACCAAATAAAAACCAAAGGAAGTCTTAAATGCTTTACTATCTTAACAGATCTTTGTGTTCCTTTTATGCTTACTATTTATAATTAAATCTATTTCATTATACATTTGGGTATGTTCCATACCCCGAAATTGGCATTTATTGTCCTTACTTTACTGACAAATCTTGTACCCACAATAATTTGCACATATCATTTAACTTTCAGTTTATTTGCACACACTCCTCCCCTTTTTATCTCTCAATATTTGCACTATTTCTCATCAACTTGCGAGTAGAAATGCCAAAAGTCATGGGCATTAAAGTTGGCAAGCATAAAACTCTGACGCAGCTTCCTCTTCGCCACATTAAAAATGTAAACTTAATTTTAAAGCCAAGGCAGCCATGGAATGGCGGGAATTTGTAGTTGGAGTTGGAATTGGTAGAAGAAGCGGTAGAGAAGCTGGGACCTCATACAACTATAATGCCGAATCCCGACGGTTCCCTTCCTGCGAAAACATTTCGCATAAAATGCCAAATGCCTTTGGCCCTGCCATGTGTGTGAGTGTGTGTGGGCGGGGTCGTAAAGCAGGCGATTGTAGCCAAGCTACAAACTGACAACAATGTAGACCGTCGTGGATTTTTATGCCCGGCAAACTGTAAAAAAGGCCGAAACCGACTCGCTCTCAGCCCGCTACCAAACAAATTGCATATGAGCATTTTGCATTTTCAATTTACATTTTTCGCGCTCCCTATGCCTTGGCTTTCAGACGGAGGAAAAGGGAGCAGGCCAGCTGGCAGAAGTAGAAATTCACGCTGTCTTTGCATTTAAGTTCTTTTAAAAGAGCGGCGAAAAAGAAAAACCGCAGGGCGTTGAACCTCTGGGCGCAGCTAATACGGCGAACGCATTGGCCTAGGCAGAATGAAAATCTCGAGGTGAGTTCAAGGACTGGCCAGACATCGTCGGTAGCCTTCGGCGCCAGGACGAGACTTTTCTTTGCGTTCGCATCCTACGAGCTGAGCATAATGAGTTTCATCGTCTTGGGAAGCAGCACACACACATCACGCATACGCCCCATCGCGCAGTGGACGGTTAGAGAAAACGTAGGAAATGTACTCAGGAAAAGTTGTAGAAAAAAAACACATTATAAAAAAAGCTTCCATGATTGAAAATATATATATCTAAGAGAGTGTAGGTAGAAAGGTAATTTTCAGTGTTATTACGTTTAGAGTTATGTACACTAACTGATTTAAATATTTATTTTATTGTTTAAGAATCCATATTAAATATACATCATAAAAGTACAGAACTGATGGTCTTGTTTTTGGTCTTACATATAGAAAGAACAAACTTAGGACTTACGAGCATGCGGATGAAGTCAGTGTTGAAGTCTCCTTTACCTTTCATGGGCAGAGCTTAGCCATCTTCCACTGAACGCAAAGACATCAGAGGTAGCTGTAGAGATGGCGGTGCTGAGAGAACGAGATAGGACGGCATGGGCTTTTGCGTTTAATCTTATGAATCTTTGAACATACTTTAGCACTTTGACACTTTTGCCCATCGCCAGCGGCGGCGACTGTGTCTAACCATGGCAAACAGTTTTCGGCCGGCTTTTTAGACTTTGTTAGCAGCGGCAGAGAGCCATTAGTGGGTGGTTAGGGGAGTCTCAGGGTCGCCCTGACAGGGGATCCCCTTCCAAGAGACGGCTATGGAGTGCCTCAGATTAATGGCGAAAAAGCTGAGCTTCGGAAGGATGTGGGACTCTGCGACGTGCCTAAGTGGATAGTTTTGGTTCCTATGTGTGATATATTCACCATTTCAATGTGAAGTCTGTACTAACATCCTTACTTCAGAAAGAGATTATTTTTAAAAGAATGACAGCTATGGTCACGTCAGGTGACTAAAAATTCTATTAGGAAGATTTTACGATAATCACTCTGAAGGAATTCAAGCAAGCTCTTTGCACCAAAACTAAATTCTCCAAGCTCCACTTGAAGATATTTAATGCATTTTCATTGCATGACCACAATGTGTGCCAATGATTCGTTGCAAATTCATAGACCACGCCCAAAAACACACATTTTAAATGAAAGAAAAACAGTCGTAAACACGTTGCAGGAATTTCAGGGGATTTTGTTTGGCCGTTTTTATTTTGCGGTGTGGCATTGCAACTAAATGGGAAATGAAAAATTTATAGAAACTCAAATGCAATGCGAGCCCGAAAGTAAAGCTGGCTTAAAGTCCCGCTCTTCGGACGGGTTAGGGAAACAAACTGGAAAAGATACTGGGAGGCGGGCGAGAGAGGCTGAGAGCTATCAATGGCAGCAGTTGCTACAAAATGCCAAATTTGCATATAAAGTAAAATTGAAAATGCCACTGGGAGCGGCTAAGGCAGAAAACCGAAAGGAGAAAAATCGAAAGAGTAGAAAAAATAGAAAGAGAGCTTTCCAAAGCCGACAAATGCAGTTCCTGACTTGGCCTGAATTTCCCCTCCACAATTGCTTTAACCTTTTCGGGGTTTCCCCTCCCTTCTCTCCGCGGCGTGTTCCTCAAAAATATTTACATTGATTTGCCTGGCTTTGTCGGCCAGAATTCCACGGCCGCCTTCCACTTTCCGCTGCGTTCAAATATAAATTGCCGGCACTTTACATTTGATAGGCAGACTAGCGAAAATGCGCGTCACGTACACTGAGCGAATGGGGGGCGAGGATGAGCCCGAGTCAAAAACCAACAGAGGCCACAAATCACAGGCCTCACTACAGCTAAGGCCTCCTCCTGGATCCTAGAGTTGACCCCGTGATTTTATTTAAATGACAAATAATATCCCTTACTCATTCCATTAAAATTGTAGCTAAAATATATACCATGGTATAATTATGAAAGGAAGACAGGAAAGTATTCCTACTATGTGCAAAATAGTACAAGAGTTCCGAAAATTACACATATCTAAGAGAATCAGTAAGGTTTTAGTAAGAGTTTCCCAAATCACCAACTCAAGCACTTAATTGGCCTCACGCGCCCATCTCTACATTGCCGCCTCACGCGCAATGCCGAGAACTATTTCCTGTACCTTTTCGGTTTTTTCGTTCTGCCGCTTTCGGTTGCACTCGTACAGGTAAGCCAGGTAAACGCCGCCGGGGAGCGAATACTCCTGGCCACGGCCTAACTGATACAAATTTGTTACACGTACATCTGCGGGGGCGGCGAGAGATACGGCCGAGCCGCGTACGTGTGTTCGTTAGCCTAAAATCCGCGTGGCCTAAACACTCAACCCCCCGGTCCGTGGCCTGCCGGGCTAAAAACTAATTCGAAATTCATGGGCTCGATTTGCATTTTTGATTACTCGGAATACACTGCACGACACGCAGCCACGACCAGCTGAACTATGGGGTGCCACTAGCTCTCATTGTCTTGGAGCAGACCTGGGATGTATTCCACCAAGCCACGGATACACTATCCGTGTACGGTGTGTGTGCTGAGGTGGGTGAAAAGGTGTGATATTTATATTTACCAAAGGAAAATTGTACGACTTCGGGGACTGTGGGACATTGGTGGGGGATTTTTGCTAGTTTTAAGTAATTGGGCGCCGTTTTATGGCATGCACAGGCTGAAATACACTAGGGGCGCATGGCAAAAAACACATAAATATTAAAATAAAATTATAATGTATGCGTTATGGTTTAATTGGTTGCAGTAAAACGTGTCTCTTTTCCTTGTTTTTCTCCTGTGTGCTGCATTTCGGTGGCTTTAATTAAAAGCCTGTGTAGGAAGCCAAAGACTGGGGGAGGCTGGGGGACTGGGACTGGTGACTGCCATAAAACGAGGACCGTAAAATGTGCATAACTAGTTTGAGGGAATAATTTTTCTCTTCATTTAATGGGTAGTGGAAATTAAAGTTTATTACTTTGTAAGCACGGTTTTTAATACAGTTTCAGCCATAAATCTGAAGCAATTATTTTGATAAATACATTTTTTACAACTTTATTTGATAAATTTTTTTAGACTTTAACAGAAGAACTGGAAAGCTGACATAAAATTATAGCAGTGAGCCCTCTTCAAACTATTAATTTGTCAGTTTTCCATGAAGTCTCCACTGCGCTCTTATGTGCATTCGATTAATTAAGACTGGTTCAAATTAATAATAGGTACTTTAAATTCTGGCTTCTAAGATACATTTTCTTCCGCCTTAGCAAGGATTCCGCAGACATCCTCCTTCACAAGCACGTGTCCTTCAATTAGTTTATTTAAATCAAAGTCGGAATTTCAATTTTCTAAAGTCATGTCTTTTGGAATAATTGTATATGAATAGGCAAGTGAACTTAACCCTTCCTATATTCATACATTTTGATTGCCCGGCCAACTTTCGCACCTTTACAAACACACAGCACCAGCCACTAATTTGGCAACTTATCCCAAATAAGCTGGGAAGTAAGCAATGGGGTCCTGAGTTGGGATAATTCCAGCCCCATTTTCCCAGATTTCCACCTCCAATTAAGCGGCCCGAAATCCACCCGTCCTACTAATGGCTGCTGCCCATTTGTAGCCTTTTTCCTCATACCTTAATTAGGACACTTCACCTGGCTCCTGTCGCCTGCGGCCGAGAAACTAGCAATTCCATTGTATAACAGCATGAAAATGTGCTAATTTGTTTAGTCAGCGCCACTTTCCAACTGCTCTAATGCTGACAAATAACTACAATAATGGCACAGTTGCAGTAACAACCTTTCGGAGTGTTGCGACAAAACTTTCAAATATGCTGAGCCCGACTCCGGGAATTATTCTGTTTGTGTCCGGAATGGGTTGGATCCCCATTGTCATTGCCGTTGATGGCGTTGATTGTCTACGTGTTTGCGTGTCACCCAAACATTACGGCCAGAAATGTCAGCCAGCCACGAAGCCAGCTCTTCACCTCCTCGCAGCTCACCTGCGCGCCGAATGACTTAATTAGTCACAAATTTCGACAAGGTCTTGAATATACACAGTGTATATCAAAAGAGCAGAGCTTGGGAAAAATGTGTAAATTAAAAGTTAATTATTCCAATTATCAAAAATATTCGAAACATTCATTGAATCCGCTAATTAAACCGGCAGTTTGCGACTCTTCGTCGTAGTAGTAGACCCGATTTGTGGCATCGGCTGGCCCAATAAATTACATAATCAGCACTCGGCTTTTCCCCGTTGATTTTTCATTATGTCCGCCTGATGTGTGGATGTGTTCTGTATCCTTCTCCCACTCCGTTCAGTGGGACGTGCACACGTGCCTGCCAGGCACCGGGCCATCTTTCCTAATCAATGACCCTTATCACCCTGTCGTTGGTGGCTTTAATTAAAGTTCAAACTGTCAGACGGCTGCGAGCGAATCGAACGGACGTAAATTGAATTTTAATGTGCGTATGCGCTATATTTCCTCGGCTTTCCCAGTTTTCCCGCCTTTAATGCAATCAATAGACGACGAGCAGAGCTCAACTTAGCCCACATTGCTCAGAACAGTGAGCGAGCTCTGAAGCAGCCACTTGACAAGCTGCTGCCCGCGGAGAAAGGGGAAAAGTGCGGAAAAGCGCTGGGAAATGCGGGAAAGTGGGGAGAAAGCGGAGCAGGGAGCGAACGGCGACGTCCTCAATTTCTCAATTTTTGTCTTCGCCTGCTTTTTGTTGTACTCTGTGGCCTAGTTTTCGGGGAGCATGCAATCAAAGCGGTATTGGCGCCTATTAGAAAATAAAAATTCCCCTCAGAGGCAGGAAGTTGGAGAAAGTGGCGAAAGGGGAGTTCGTAATTGGGTGAGGGCATAAATTTCCATGGACCATTTATGAGGAGCTTTTGTGGGGCTATAGCAAGCAGGCGGTACACCTGGAACAAAGATTGATTTATAATTTTTTTGATATTATTAGGAAGAACTTTATCGCTGGCAATACATTGGAGGAAGATGCATTCTTCATTGTTATCTATATTAGCATTTTAAATTTAACTTGTATTTAAATTTATTTATTTAAGAATATATATGTTAAAAGGAAACATGTATGTCTAGAAATACATTGTTCCTAAGCTATATTTTTCCAATTGCAATATATTGAAATCTTTGCAAAGTAAACTTCTTCTGCATACAGAGAAACAATACAACTACACAGCAATAAATCTTAAAATAAATAAAAAAGAAAATCAAGAAAAATTCGAATTCGATCGATTCCTACACTTTATACCAAGTTTCAAAAGTAATCTTTTGATATTGATTTAAATCAAAAAGGGACCCCCTGAAAATACACATATCTGCATGCTATGTAACTTGAGTTCTTCCAACATTTTCCCCTTAAATTTTTAAAATACCAAATAAATATAGATATATATTCAATTCATAAATGCCTTGGCAAGCAAATGCATTTTGCAAGAGCCACTATCCCTCTTTCTGGTTTCATTCACTCCTTCATGAGCTGGCTCGATGTTTGATATCCACTTGTTTCAGTTTGCAACATGGCCCTGTACTCTTGGCCCGGCGCGTGTTTATTGTGAACTTTTTGGTATTTATTGGCACTTGATTTTCTGTGGCCAGTAACCGAGTGTCACGTCTCTCGTTTTTTCGTTTGTCTGGGCCCGGCTGTCAAAGCTCTTGCGAAGTTTTATCTTGGCAATTTATTTGGGTTTTATGCAAATCAAATTACGCCAAACAACAAATTCATAAAAACTGTTTCATATTTGCTGTGCTGCTCAGAGCCCCATTCAATTTAAATGCTGAAATACCTTTAAACGAGCGTGTGCAGTTGCATTTGTATTCCTTAGTCAAAGTTCAGTTTTTAAATTAACTGACGGCGTTTTTGTGACAGCCACAAATTGAGAGCGCTGGATAACAATTGCCACCAGTGGGACAGAGTAATGATTTGTGGTGGCTGAACAAATATTTTCGAACAGCTCAAGCCTGAGTTGCACAAATAATAAAGAACATTATTTGCGATTTACTAATATGTCAAAATTTATTAACCTCTGGCTGCTATTTGTCTGGTCTGGCATCAAGAAATACAAATTGTGACAGGATCTTTTGATTTCCACCATGGAAAACTTTAAAATTAGCCGCTGAGCTGTAAAAACAAGACTAGACACGAAAAAGCAATTGCTGCGACCAAGAAAATTCGATTCCGAACCAACTTTGTCTGCGAATGGGCAACTTGGCCTGTCATGTGCGGGGAAGTACGGCAATCTGCAGGAATATTTTTAAGCGCAGCCGGAATATTTTCTCATTTCGCATTTTCTGTGGCTCCGGCAAACATTCTCCTCCTCCCGTTGCATATGCAGAGTGAAACTAAATGGCGTGTAACAAGCTCCGAGCAATAAAAACAATAAACTTCTGCTAGGGTTTTCCTTCCAAATATGAGGGAGCTGCAAGAGTCTTTGAGTGCGAGAGCGAAAAAATTGAAAAGATATTAAAGACTGGCGCCAAGAGTTGATCAAATTGATGCTTGGCTTTTGGGACAGCGGCCAAAGCCGATGGCCCAGCAGAAATAGCTGGGAAACTTATAAACTTTGGCAACAACAAATGGAAATAAAATGAAATAGAAGAGCAGAAAACGAAATGGCATGTGAGTGGAAAAACCACGGAGTCGGAGCCCGGCTCGGAGGTCCTTGCATTGCACCGGCTCACGCAAACAGAGCGCAACGGACACGTAGACGGAGAGCCCGTAGAAGTTACATCTCTCCCACCGAAAGGGGGCGTGGCCGGGCCATAACAGCCAACAAACAACAGCCCTCTTGGGCCTGCCACTGGCACAGTTCAATTTCGTTTTAGAAAAAAATCGAACAGAAAACAAAAGGAGCCGCGGCGAGCTTGGGAAGAAAAACGAAACTTGCCAGAAAGGCTGTCATCGATTTAATCAGGACAAAGTTTTATTTATATTATTCCCCTACAGATTGTTCACTTGTTTTTCGGGTAATTGTGGCCAAGTGGCAGAGTGAAAATTGTGCTGGCGAGAAAAGTGGTCTCCGTCTTGGTACAAGACTTTGAATATTTTCCCAAGAACATTGTTGTTTACTTAATAAGTCGAAGTATTTCCAGTGATTTTTTGGTTTCGGTATGTAAATGTAATCTTTTTTAATAAGCTTATGTAGGCAGCATCTACTTGGTTTTAAATATTTATTTTTAAAATGCATTTATCCACATTTTGTCTGTTGACCTGATGTATACCCCATTCTAAGTGGTTGGTCCCAAACATTGTCTAAAGTAATATCTTTGTTGTTTTGTATATGTTTATGTATTATTTTTAAACAACAAATGCACAATGCAATATTTCAATGGTTATGGGAACAAGAACCCTTATTTACTTGCAAGTTCTGTTACAGTGACTCTCAAGTTCTGTTCAGTATTTAATAAAACTGAAGAAGCAAAAGGAGCGAACTTCAGTTTTCCATTGGGCAAGTCAGGCTGCCGTCCAAAACTTTGCATAATTGGCAACAGCAACTTGACACGGAGCCACTTGACGACGGACCCTCAAACTTTGCCCCCTTCGCCCCCCTCGACTTCTCTGCAAATTTAATGCATCCGTTCGGTGGACGAAGTCCGAATGAAATACGCTCCTAATTAGTGGCGACCCTGTGCCCGATTCAATTTCATTTTTTATTTCGCCCGCCTCGCTCACAAAGGCCACACAAAACGAGAAATTTAATTATTTATGAAAACATGGAAGGCAGTGGCACGGCTGCTCAAAACATTTTTCATTAGAGCCGAGAGTTAACCTCCCCCGAAAAGGGGAAGCACAGCACAATGTAATTGCCGGGCTAAACCCAAACAGAATCCAACTTTGACCGACTGAGGCCTGACCACTATTGTGGCCTTGACGCGACTGCAAAAAGGCCAAGCCGTGGCGGGTCGTTCGCTGGGAAATGGGGGCTAAACTCATATGTAATTTGCCTGTGCCCAGCGAGTTCCGAGTTCCATTTTCATCATGCAACGCAAAGGCAAACAGCGTACTACCCGTTCCATATATTATACGGCCGCGATATATTAGGCCCTTACACGCGAGAGGGCCAAGAGCAGCGAAAGCGGCTCGGAGGAGAGTTCGCTCAAAAGGAGGGGTCATAAAACAGCCTGCGGAGGGGAAAAGTCAAAGTGAAAGTATCACGGAAACCCCGAATAAAATGTCGGTCGCATTATGGTAATTTATATTTGATATGTCGGCCAGCAAATGGAAACCGGTTCCGCATTTGGATAACGGTGTGATACATATGTCTGGTACTTAAGTTTGATTGATGTTATGGGGGGAGTTCGTGTCCATAATGGGTTTGGGATCCGAAATCGTATCGATTCGCATTGTGCGAATGCGAAGAGGCTATTAAAATGACCCACTTTCCTTTAGTTTATAACAATTAGGCTAAGGTATCCTTGTGTTTTGTATTTCTTAATTTGTGGACAAAGTAAAGCCTTTTCTTTTTTTATTGTTTCTAAAATTAAATTAAATTAAATAGTTGGAATAGAGGCTGGTTTTTACCAGCAGGTCTGTTATTAAACAGATAATTAAGCTGTTAAGCTCATAACTGTGCCACCTACAATGCACTCCACTTATAATTTTACCTGTTTTTTTTTGTCGAGCCGGAAAAGACTTGACACATTTACAAGAGACAACCAAAAAGTCTTAACAAAAATATATTTATCCGAGAAATTTTTACAGTTAACGGGGGTTATAAATTAACAAAACAAAATTAGAACCTTAAACCTTAATTAGAACCTAAACCTATTAACATATAAAGTTTCACTAAAATAACATTTGAACATTGACAGAAAATTGTAATTATTCATTTAAAACAATTCAATTAAGCCAGGAAACCAAATATTATTTTTGAATCTAACACATAACCTGTTGTGTATAAAATTACGATGGGAAAAACAAAATGCACTTTTATATTATTTATATATATTATATTATTTTTATTTTACTTACAACACAACGACCGTATGAATACTTTACAAGTAACAAGAGTACCTTGTTAGTTATATGAAATAGTTCTTTTTTCATTTACAAAAATTCTTAAATAACTTAATATGCACTAAATCACTTGCATGCTACGTATAAAATCCACTCGTAATGAAATCCCGACTTTACAACTCAAACCCAAGGCTGAAAAAACAGTGTTGGCTTAACAATTTACATTACAATATCGTGTTATATGGTGTTCTCAAACAAGATGAGGCTAAATGCCAATAAAACAAGCTTTTAACCAAGTTTTTTGTTTCCCGCTTTTTGTTTTCCGCTGGCAGAGGCCTTGCTTTTTTCGCAGGCCTCGTGTATCCTTTATCCTCGTGTGTGGCTATCCTTCGCAGCCCTCATGTATCTATGCATGCAAAATGCCCATTTTGGTTGTTGGCTAAATGTTGCTTTTTTTCCGCTGGCTTTTCATTTTTATTTTTACTTTTTGCAGGGGCCCCGTTTAGCCTTCAACTCTGGCCGCTGTGGGTTATTGATTTTCGGGGCTTCCTAGTAGTTTCGGCACAAGGATTTTAATATTTAAACACTGGTCGCGCCCTCCCGGACGAGTCCGCCTCTGTTGCGCAAACACAATTCGGAAATGACCCAAAAATGCTTAAATCTCAATAAAGGGGCATTTTGACTTGAACTGTCAGTCGGTGAGTAAGGCGAAGGGCTTTCTGGGTCGATGTGACGGGTCGTCGGGCTCCGAGTCCGCCGGAATTGGACGGGGATATACGAGTGTGCATGGGGCCCGGCCTGTTGTTTTAGTCGTCGACAGTTTCTATGCCAAGTACTCGCACACTCGCACCGGCACACACACTCTGTTGTTCGCTCGGCAAGTGAAATTGTGTTAAAAATCGCATTCCTTTCTCTATTTCTGTGCAGCGGAAATTGAAAATAGCGTCGCGTTGTGTGCCACTCTCGTCCTTGTTTTTCCAGTTGCAGTGCGAAATGCTCATATGGCATGAAAATTTAATTGGAGTAAAATGCTGCTGCGCAACTCTCAAAAACTAGTTAGCGAAGGCAAAAACGAGAAAGGAAAGCGCAAAAAAGCGAGGAAAACTAGCACATAAATCAGCGAGAGTTTCCGCTTTCCACCGCCACCTTTCGCCCCTTTTCACTATTTTCCCCGAGCTTCGAGATTGAAATGTGCATATGGCATTAGCTTTAAAAATAGAAGAAGCTTATATAAATAACATGAATCTTGTGTGTGCGGCCAAGTGGTAACGAAAATGTTTATTAGTCATGGAAATGGAGTTTGTTGGGGCTAAAATTAGAATATTCCGTTTTTGTGTCCTGTGCAAAAAAGAAACCCAGGAAACTGTAGGTATTTAAAATAAAAGGACTCTGGTTAGCTTGTATTCTATAAGCGTATTTAAGAAGGCAAATAACCTAATAGATATAATACTACTATCTAATCAAAAATATTAAAAATTAAAGTATATATTAAATTCAGAGAAACGATTTATACACTTGGCTGCAATACCACATACTTATATTACGAATTTTTAGCCCAATTGAACTAACTAAATTGTTGATTTTTTTGAGATTTACATAAAGTTAGTTGTTTAAATGTTTTAAGATCGAATTGAAAAAATGTATGTTTATCAGGCTATTTTACAAGTTTTATTGATTGCATATTGATATATAAACTTTACAAGTATTATAAGCACTCAAAATATTATCTAATGCCACTATATTGGTATGAAGTTAGTCTGACACAGTTACACGGGTGCCATAGCTGTATCTAGATGTATAATTTAAAAGTATCTAAGATGTGTGTGGCTTTTTGTTCGTTGCATCTTCATTTAACATAAATATTAAAAAAAAAACCATCAGAAAAGGCAAAGCCAGGCTCAATTGGTTTAAGTAGTTCTTAACATTTCCTTTTCGAAATTAAACACTATTTATCACCCAAAAAACCACACACACTCACGTGTCCAGAGCCAGGATGACATCCGAAGGGAGTTCGGCATAAAATGTAACGATATTCCAGCTGAAGCCAAAATAAACACTTAATTTATGCAGGAAGAACTATTTTGGCCCGGCCTTCGAGTGTGTGTGTGTACTATGGTAGCCTGCGGGGTGCATTGCTGATAAATCAAAGCCCGCAAAAAGTCTTTGACACTGCACTCGGCCATGGTCGAGTGGCTGTCGAAGGACTACCTCTGCCTCCATGGCCACGCCCATTTTCGGTACTTTTATGTCTGCCCATGCACTGAGAGAAAATATCATCACAAACATATTTACATGAATAAATAAGCATATATATAATAACTACAAAAGCAAACGGAATGTTTGCATTTATATAATTTATATTAAGAAAATTGACTTTTCCCGATCTATGAACAAATAAAATAATTTTAATTTACAGAGATAAACTGATTTAGTTTTACTAATTTTACTTGAGTTTTCATAAATTTCTAAAATGAAATTGTTAGTATTTCTACGGCTTGAACCTATTTAATATCATAAATTTGGCTTGATTTATTATTAACTCATTTGTTTTTTATATTATTATTTAAACCCAAAATGTATATATTGCAATCAATAATAGTCACACGGAAGGTGGTGAACCTTTTTCTCCGTGTTATTCTCAGGAGAGAGTCTGAAACAAAAAACACGTAACTCTCACACATTTTATGCTGACATCAGCTGTTTTGGCTAGAGCTTACGGCTTAGATTTCAGCTCTGACCCCGTTTTTGCCGGGCCCACAAGTCAAAGTAACAAGCAGGCAACAAAAAACACAAAAAGTAGGGAAAACCAAACAAGTACAATCGAAAAAACCCAGAAGACAACAGAAGAATATGTTGTCCGATGGGCAAATATTTGTCCTAATGCGTACGGCAAACAGAGTGCCGGAGATGATGGAAATATATTTGGGGAAATGTCTCCGAGAGGCAAAGCCATAATGCATAACTCATACGCCACGTGGGCGGGGCCCTCCACTCGGTACGGTTTGCTGTTTCCCCTCGTGTTTCTTGTACTTGTGCGATGACAAAGTTTAAAAGGGAGCATGTAGATAGCGCCTAATGGGACGTCATCAACCATCTTAAAACCAAAATTAACTTGATTCGAGTTGAGCTAACATTGATAAGCTGGAAAGTTACTTGGCTCGAGTATATCAAATATTAACATGTTTTGAAGAACTTTGCTGATGGCATTGCAGAAAAGAATTTTGAAAGGGAATGTCAAGAAGGCGCATTCATTAATAAGTATTTTCACCAAAGTGCCTATGTTGTCTGTTAAATATGGAAGAGAATTAAAGTTACGAAACAGGTTTCTGTCGAAATTTATAGAGAAGTATGTTTTTGTAGATGCGGTAATCCATGCGAAGGAAGTCCCATTTTAATCTTTTAAATGCATTCCCATATACTTAAAAAATACTTCAATATGTTTGAGTTCAAATTTTGATTATTTTGTGCCTGCCAGCCACTCACTTATGTAGGCACTCAATTCGATTAAGTATGTCCTCGCATAGAGTGGAGAACAAAGCACAAAAGTCATATTTTCATTACTCAAGCACTCGAGCCCGAAAATCTGTGGCCCGACCTGCCTCAAAGTCCTCTTTGGAGGCCTACCTGTAATGCAGTCGTGGAACACGGCGACAAATAATAGACAAAGGCCAAAAACTATGTCAGGCGCCCCACAAAAATACCCAATACAAAAATAATCCAACAGTTGATACTCGGTTCGTTGTCCTACAAACAGAATGGAGAAGAAGGAAGGACCTGCGACAAGAGGCTGCCTGCAGACTTGTCTTTGTAGCCGGCTTAAGGACTGCCCCCCTCCACGTATATCCCTCTGTATGTGGTATATAATGTATCCGTGTGTGTCTAAAACCGAGAGATAAGCTTGCGGTGCACACACACTAAGAATGGATGCCATCCTCGGCAGGATTACCTCCTTTCCACGCCGAATTTCCCCTCACTTTGCACGAAACACGCAAGGAATATTCGATTTTCGTCTGTCAGGCTGAGGTTAAATTGGGCTTACTTTAATATCGCTCTCTTGGTGAACGGCTGATGGCTTTAAAGTGCCTGCAAGGGGCTTCGTTTGCTTTTATTATTACTGTTTGTTTGCTTTTTTATGTGTAGATCCTTATGTTTTTGTGGGTGACATGGGGCGACGTCGACCTTGACTGTCAGCTGCACACATTTCACTGCCCGAGCCTCAGAAAAGAGGCTGCCCTTTAAACTTTCACTGTTTTATCGGCATTTCCTTTTCGATTCTCCTTTTTGTTTGAATGTGGCTTGCTGCTGCTTGGCAATCAATAAAACAACACTTCGCACACGTTGCGTATACGTAACGACAGGCTGCTGATTTGGCACAATTTTTGCATCATCCGCGAGAAACACATGCACACTCAGCACTGGAGTACACAATACTCATTTATTTGCACGGCGGAATTTTTAATTTTTGTTATGTGCTGCTTACATATTTATGATTTTTTTTGTAAATTAATTCGCGCTCGGCCACTTCTATGGTTGCGCGCTGGGATTCTGCACGTAACGCGTCCTTGTTCCAACTGCTGACGTTCGAACGCAATGACTTGACCACAAACTCGGAATCCTGGACGCCCCGAAAGGCTGGCCGAAAAGTGAGCTTTTCACCCATCTGAGAGCTCTCTCGCCGCTTTTCGCTCCTCTCTGGCTTCCATTCAGCGGATTTTCTGCGCCTGCCCGTTGGCGGCTTTCTCTCTGGGCTCTGTTTTCCCTGCACGTGCTCCCCTTCTTTCGCCTCTCGCCTTGGATTCTTCACGTTTTTGTTTTGTTTTCGCCATTCGTCGTTAGGCAAGGTTAACAAAAACAAAGCCCTCTCTGTCTGTGGGAGTGCTCACACACACCCCGGTGTGTGTGTGTCTGGGCGCCAACATTCCAAAACATCTGATTGCTGTCAAAAAATGTAGCTTGTGTCGGGGATTCGGTTGGACATGCGCATTTTTAGGACGGCATTGTAGTCCTTGGTTTCAGGTTGTCGCTCTGGGTAATGTGGGTGGATGTGTGGCAGGACATTGAGTTGGGATCGAGCAAAAGGAAAATATATGTCCTATATTTAGACTAAGAACCGTCAATATTTATCAGACAGGCAAAAGGTCACTTAATATGAACTCGGCATAACCCGTCGGATATATAATACCTCCCTTCATTATTTATCTTTACCTCCGATATGAAATCCCAACCGTTCTTAGATAGTTAAATAAATAACTCGATGGTTATCAAATATTTGTTATTAATATTTAACATTTTAAAATTGTTTGTCTTTTAACATGTCTTTCAATTTGAAATTGCCCGCCGCTTGGACTTAATTTATTTCAGTTTTGGTCCTTCGAGCCGGATGAGCGATTCCAGCCAGAGCGATTCCAAGTCAAACGGTGTTTGGGTGGATTATCTACTGTAAACAATCGTGAAAGAGCTATTGATCTCTACTGTTTATATGATTTTCGTATTACCTCGAGGGCTGTCACACTCGCTACTTCGATTTTTTGACTGCCACCGACACTACCTTTCCCCTTAAACCTCAAATGCCCTCAGACAGCATCACAGCTAAAATGCAGGTGACTTAACTACCAATCCCAACCAACATTAAAGTGCCAACACCCACTGTCAGCCATCCTCCGGCAGGTGACCTCCGCCTTATGCTGAGCCCAGACCCAAAACTAACCACAAACACCAATTACGCGTGTTCCCCTCTGCCGAAAACAAAAAAATATATGTACCACGAAAGCCGTTGCCTGGCGAAATTACGGCGAGCACCGCAAAATAAAATGAGACAGGCTCAGGAAAAGGACCAGAACCAGGACCAGGACCAGGACCAGGACCAGGACCAGGACCTGGCGCTGGAGGTGCACCTGATCCAGCAGTTAACCCTCAACTGCAGCTAGTTAGTTAGTTTCGGGCGGACCGCGCGCATGCATACATATTTCAGAAAAGTTGCGACATTTTCGCCATGGACACTTTTTACTTTTTAGCCGGCGCGTGAAAATCCGAGAGGTGACACTTGTCCAAATTATCTTGCTGGATAAACAAGCGCATTTAACGTGTTATCAGAGGCGAACGATGCCGGGATCCGGCAGGATGCGGCTGCCACACACACAGCGTCGCCTGGCACTAGCACTCGCATTCGCACTCACACTCGGCGAGGGCGAGAACATAACCAGCATTGTAATCAAAAGCAGGCAAAGGCTGGAGGAGCGAACAAAACTGGCATGCAGTTGACTCCAAAAGAGTCGTAGCCTCGCAGGACACGAGACGGAGACCCCGTCCAGTCCTCCTGCCATGCAATGGACGCTCGAGAGGCGAGAGTGTGACCGAGGTCGACAGGAAAGCGTCACTGCACAGCGAGGAAGTTCGCCTCAAATCTTACATACATACATTTTTATTATTATACAATTAAAATCTTTACAAATCTACTATATAAAAATAAATAAGATTTTATTTTGTGTTTCGAGGGTTTACTTTGGGGAATCTTCTTTGCCTCATTCAAAACCTTTGTCCAGACCGGTTATTTGACCTTTTCTTTTCTTATGTTTATACTTTATTTTCAGGCAAAATACTTCTCATTATTTCAAATATTTCGGGCAGTGCACAAGAATGTGAGTGCGGGACTTTGTTTGTGTGCGTCCGCACGGGCGACAGCTGCTGCATAACCCATAGAGCTTCGCACAGACACACACACGCCCTCGCACTCAAGGCGAGCTGAAAATGTTTAACACGAAAAGGAGTTATCACGCTGACAGCCTAGCCAAGGCCCCGGGCGGGGGCAGGACGTCAGAGGATCCGGGGACTCGGCGGAGTCAGCGGAGTCAGGAGAAGTCGACGTGCCTCGCTGCAAAATTATGACAAAGTTCTGCGGGAGAAAAATGCCTCGGAGGGCGTGGAAAAAATGCTCGGGAATGAAAACGAGAAAATAGGGTTCGTTGTCGGGCAGGAAACTTAGGCGTTTGTTTCCCTTTAAGATGCATGCAGATATGCCTTGCTGATAAAGTAATAATCCGGTGGCTCTGGCAAGGCAAAGACAATGGCCTAAAACTATGTAAAAATACTTTAAATATTTTATACCTTTTCAGTAAATTACTTTACTGCTTTAAAGGTACTTACATTTTGAGTGGCAGAAGTTACCTTACTATATAACTGATCCCCGAAATAAAGCCGCTTTAAATAAAAGTTCTCAGTCCCCCTAATTACGTACAAAAGAAAAAAACGAACAGAACCCTCCAAATTAAAGCACTTCGCCGTGAAAAAAATGCCTCCCAAAACCGCAGAAAGTGCGACAGCCGCGCAACTAGGGAAACGCGGGGAAAATGCCAGCGGGAAAGCCTAGACAACGCACCACGCCTACAGAGGGGGCCGTCAGCCACTGTCACTCGCCAACATTTCACCCCTTTTTCCCAGCCTGCCTGCAAGTGAGATGAATGCGCGGTTGAAGAATTGAAGTGGCCGCCCCGGGAAAATTAAGTTCCTGGAGTTGCAAATGTCGATTCGGCTGGGATGAATCGTCTTTAGTGGTTTGCCGCGGCGGCCTCTTTCGGCCACCTCAGGATTGACTTTAAAATGTGGCCACAGAGGCATTTAACAAGTTGCCCATCGGATTATGACTAAGTCTGCGCGACTAATTACACATGAACCGCCTCATTTATGTTTACTTTTCCCTCAACACTGGGAGAAAAGTATCTGGAAAAATATGGAAAGGTCATATTATAAAAACAACGCTGGAAAAATGTTTCTGAAATGTGAATCTACGTTTCTTAACTGTTACCTAACTTTAAGCTAAATTATATTTTCTGCCGCTTGCAAAATCCCTATGTCGGGATATGCTTTCCTCCGTGCATGTCTGTTGTTTTAGGCTTAAAACAAAAACATGGTCACAAAAGGCAACTTAACCCGTTAACGCGTTAAAGAGCCAGCCGAGTGGTTAAAAGCTATGCCAAGCAGCAGCGACTACGCCTGGGAAGATGATGATGAGGGCGATGATGAGGACTGCGACTGGTTAACTCTCTCTGCCTGACTGGCTGCCTTGGTTTACTGGTTGGTTGCCTCAGTTTTTGCCTTGATCCAAAGTTGGGCCAAAGGGGTAGTGGAATGGCAAGTCAAAGACTTTTTGAGTGGACTGCAGCACTCTGCAGAGGTTAAACACTAACCTGATGATGCCAAGCACAGCCGCACAACAGCAAGAAATGTGAAGAGGACTGTGAAAGGCTTGAAAGTGAAGCTGCAATACTCTTTAGACCTATGTTGCAGATAGTTTACTGGGTAAATATCAACGAAATCTATTCGAATTTGAATATATATTTATAAAAGATACTAAGATCATTGATTGTGTTTCATAAAGTCCCGAATTTGATTTGTTTTTAACTGACTTGACTAACTATTTTAAGAAAAAAAAAATACATATGGCTAATTATAATGACTCTAGAAGATTTAATATTTAAGATGGGTTTAAAATAACTGCCTTTCCCGCTGTAGTACAAATAAACTAAAACAAAAACTGGGCTCTGTAAATAATATATAATTTGCCACTTTAAATTCTACCCGGACAGCATCAAAACAGCGAGGCAACCCTAAATATTCATATAAATATTCCATAAAAAGTTATCTCTTCGGCGCCAACTCCATGTGATAGTGAAAACACCTTTGACTTTCCGTCTCGGCCCGCAAAACCATCAAAGTGGGGCTCTGTTTATGCAAATATGTTGGGTCTGAGGTTTTCCTCCTGCCCTGTTGTTGTACATGTTGATGTTCCTGCACATTTGTAACTGTGTTAGGCGTTACCTGAAAGGCAAAAGGAGGCGCAGCCGTCGAGAGCAGGTAAAAATGAAGACATTTCGGGTGTGTCCGTGTGCGAGTGTTAAAGTTGAAGTTTGTTTGCCAGGAATTTGCGAGAGTTTGTTTACCCTTTGCCGTCCAGGACGTTTTTCCGCACCGCCTTTTTTCGTCAGTTTCCACTTTAAGAACTTAAGCAAACAGCCAATGTGGCTGCAGTCTTGAAATTTGAAAACATGATGACTTTATGAACACCGAATGAGTTTTGCCTGGTGTTTTTATGTGTTATTTGTATTTCGGCTGACATATCTTATGTCGGTTGCGGCTTGTGTCGACGCCCGCCTGTGGCAGGTCGCATCAACAACCGCGCCGTGACGTTGACGAATAACTTTCGAACCTTTTTTTCGAGCGCAACAGACGAATTTCCTCCTTTTAATATAGTTAGGATGAAGAATGGTGCCGAAAAAAGTGCTGGGGAATGCAATACATTCCTATTATGATGAAGAGGAGGTGGTATTTATGACAAGTACGTTGATTTATGCTATGCAAATATGACAGGAATGATTGTGCTTTTCTGCGCTGCTTCAAAAGCGTTGAAAGGCGAATAGGAAAATAATTTAAGTTGTTTTTAAGACGATAAGTACTATTATGTTTATATAAAGAAGTCATTGAAAAGAATGCAACAAATTGATGGAATATCTATTTCAGCTTCTGCTCCTCATCTCTCACTTTCTCACTCTCCTATCGCTTTGTCTTTGCCCCCGCCATTTCCCACTGGTTCTCCCACTTTTCTTTGCTTTTCTTTACTTTTCCAACCCAGATGGCTGGCAGCCCGAAAAGCACAAAGAGGCTGGGGCTGGCCGCATAAAACTAAACCAAAACTACACTCAGCTCAACCTCAAAACTAGCTAACCAACAAACCTTATTAAAATGCGAGCTGCCCCCTTAACCCATCGCTCCCTGACCCTCCCCTCCCCTCACATCCCCTCCGCTCCCCCACGCACGTAAGGAAGCGTATAATTTAATTAAATTATCTGGGGCAGCTGCTGATGCTGCTTCTGTTGCAAGTAGCAACGAAAAATGTGCATCAAAGTGCACTTAAATCATCAGCGAGGCACGGCGACATACAGAGAGATAGAGAAGGATATAGAGAGCTAGAAAGAGAGCGAGTCGGCGGGAATCGGACAGAGGCGAAGGATGAGACAGGGGAGCCGCGGGGGCGGCCCAAAATGGCGTTGGCTAAGTGCCGTGGCAGGGAGTAGGGAGATGCAGCGAAGAGCCCCGAGCTTGTGCACTGAGAGAAACAAATATTGCCAGCTGAAACATCATTTCTATGGGAAAAAAGATAAGCAAACATTGAAGGTACATTTATTAAAGAATTTTAAATGTAATACTATTTAAATTGATTTATTTATTAAATGAAATGTCAAATAAGTATTTCTGAGGCGCCAGAAAAATAGCTAAATAAATAAATTAAATAATTAGCAGTTTGCCTGATAATAAATTAAATTGTTTCTTGTAGATGTTCAATAAATATTTATAAAAAAAACATTTAGATAAAAACCATAATATTGTCTCGTTTCATATGATCGAAGACCCGATTTCTCCCTGTGCACGGATAAGTGGGCTAGTGGGGGAAGTCGGCAGCCAAGCAACTTTGTACTTTGACTTGTATTAGTGACCGGAAATGCAGCTTTCAACAAGGAACAGGATCAGCACAGGACCTGCCTCAATGACTCTCCAAAGGCAGCGGCGGCAGAGAATGGGGGAAAAGCGAATGCTGAGGGGGAAGAGGGAAGCTTGAGCGGAACCGTTGACAAATGCTTTATGTATATAGCGACTTTTTTGAATATTTTTATTTGCAGCTTGCAAAATTTTATGAGCAAAGCGTTTGCATTTGAATGGCAAATAGATTTGTGAAAGGAGTGGAGGTCGACTGCGAGCAGGGGAGAAAAGAATGTATCTAACAAAAAGCGCAAACTTTTCTATTTAAATACACGAAAGTTAACTGCGAAATGGAATGGAAAATCTTTAGAAATATTCGTAAAAGAAGTTTAAAGAAAAAGAATTGGAAATAAATAAATGTTTATATAAAAAGCCGCAAATAAATGTGTTTATTCAAAACACAAGTTAAGAAAATTAAATAAAAGTAGCCAGCTTAAGCCTCAAATTAATTAATTATTATTAGCCCAATAATATGAATTTTGGGACAAAATAACCAGTCTACATCTAAGAAATGGTCTTGTTTCGCTCTTCCCCCACATTTTTACCCCAAGGTCGTTAAAATTATCTAATTTTTTAAAATTTAATAAACATTTGCCTTAAAAGTTAAACTACTCTCAGCTAATGCAATAAAAGTGAATCCTTCTGGGACATGCAGCATCATTATCCTCGTGACAGTCAGCCCCCAGCAGAACTCATGCAGCAATACCTTGACATCGTTTTCCGCAGAATTTTCTTTTAAATTATGCACGACATTTTCCTCCATTGTTTCGATGCTCCGCCTTGCCTTCCATATTTTTTTAGTGTCAAGTCTCCGAGGTAAACGCCGGGTGGGACGGAAAATAGCGGGGAGACAGTCAGCCTAATGCATCGGCTGACATGCAAAATGAGTTAATGGCATTGGAGGCCGGAGGAAAGTGAAAGCAAAAAGCTGCTCCCCAAACGGGGGAATATATTCCTCGGGCGATTTGCAGTTGATGAGTGAATTCCATGGCATTAGGACGGAGGAGATGGGTTGCTCCAAGTTTACTCGTTCTGAGCCTGAAATTAAGTCCCAGAATCGCCCAGATATTTAATTTGCACAACGATTGCGCTCAGATACATTTCGCAGTAACGAGAAATTTCATACAGCTTCCCTGGGCAAATATTTGAAATTAAATCCGTGCACCGCCCGATAAGGTCCGGCCCCGGATCCCACCCCGTAACATTGTTATGCCGGCAATCATGAAAACTTAATTAGAAGCTTATTTGGTGTTTTACAAAAACGTCACAATTTGCATACCGCATTTCATTTGCTGCCTCGCATCTGGCGATAAACGGACCGCAAAACATTTCTGGCGACGGGAAGGACGGCTGCCAGAGAGCACTGTAAAATACTAAAATTAAATGAGCTGAAATTAACATAAACAATGAAACGATAAGCACAAAATTGGCCTACGCCCAACACACTCACCGAAGGCGCACCGACGGGCGAATGGAAAATTGAACAACTAATTTGGTTGAACGGGTTTTGCCAATTTGCACGGAGGCGACTTAAAAGTTGATGTTTATTGAAAGCGTATAAGGGGATTTTAGCTTTGCTGGCGAATGACGGGACGCAGTGTCTGGAGAACTACTCAGGTTTACTTGTTTTAATTATCAAAATTTTGTATGCATTAAGAGTTTACATTAGCTGCTTTAAGTATCCTTATTTGATTTATCTGGCAAACATTGATTTTAATTTCAATAGGGCTGGTCTTTAACTCTAAACAGACAAGTGTAAATAAAGTATTTTAGCTTACAGGACCTTCGCATAATTCAAATTGAAGATCTCTGCACTACAGCTGTAAATTGTGTCAAAGGACTCGCGACTAGGTCCTTGGTATAATCCAATACGCGCCCACAACTGAAAGCCCCTCGAAAGCCGTCAAAATGCCTATGTAAATAAGTTGTTAATTAATTTTGAAACGTTTTATGTGCCAAGAGTCGTACTCGTCATCTCTTCGTCCTCGTAGTTCTTGGTCCTTGCAGTGCCGAGAGTTTTGGTGGTTGCTGGCGTATTTTCTGGGCGGCTTGTTAAATTTAATAAACTTATGCGAACTTAATTAAAATGAAATTAATTCACATTCTCTGGAGGAACTTAAAGGGTACCCGCAGTATGCACACATGAAAGGGGGCGTACAACTGTGGGATATCTAGAACAAATTTCACGACGAATACTAAAGGTGTGTAAAAATTCAGCTTTGAATAAAGTATAGAAAATCACGAAATGGTTTTGTAAATTTATCTTTTTAATATATTTTTGTAATTTGTTTGAATTGGTTTAGGTTAAAAGTTTAGCCCATTTAGGGGTATGTATTATATATTTTGTCGTGCATTTTAACCATTTAATACGAAGTTTGCAACATAGTAAAAGAGCTATTTTCGACCCTATAAGGAAGGTATATCGGACTTTTTCAGCATCAACTGCCAAGTCCGACTGTGTGCTCTTCTGCCTGCCCGATAAAATTTCTTGATTTAAAAATATATTCATGAAACTTTGTAGAAGGCTTTCTTCTGTAATTTAGTTTCATTTTAAAGTATAGCAGTTTTCAGAAATTGAGAAAACTGATTTTTTATACTTTTTGGTTTTATTAAAATATTTCCAACAAATGAACCATTTTTTCTGGTTCTTGACCTCCAAACAAAAATAGGAAAATGCCGTCATCATCAGTGTCACGCATGTATTATGCTTAAAATTTTTTAATATTAAAATATTGTATGAATACAAAAATAACCACATTTAAGTCAGTTACGGATTATTGAAGATTTAAACAGTAATTAACAATGAAGCACTTACACTGATTTAACAGCTTCTTTAAATACTAAGTATGTGTACATCATAAACATTAAACATAACTAAAGGCAAAGATTTAAAAAACATTTGTTATTTAATAAATTTAAAATAACTTTTGGCTCTAGGACTTTGTTGAATTAAGTTTTTGATTTGACTCCTTCATCCCACAGTGCGTATGCATAATTTTGCCAAGAATTGCAGAGCTCATTGCGCATACGCCGCATTGTCTGCCATAAGAGAGCTTTGCATTAATTTTGATTCTCATCTGGTTTTATTTCATTCCATTTTTTGGCAAGAATGTTGCTCGCGTTTCGCGCTTTTCACGCTTTTCTTTTCCCGTGTAATTTATATGCGCACAGAAAAAATGTTTGCGAAGTTACTATCAAGTTGCAAGCCTTCTTTTGTTGCACGAAACAGAGCTTCTTCTAATTAAAAACAAAAGTTTTTTAATCTGCTTTATGGCATAAAGCAAATAATTTTGCAGTTTTCAGAGGGCAAATGGAGAAAGAAGTACACAACAACTCAGGTGCAATAATAATATATTTAACCCATATAATTATATTTAATCTTAAATAAGTGTATTATTAATTGTGTTTCCGCATCGAAACCTTCAGCTCCCAAATACCCAATAAATAAATCAGCTGTGTAGACTTTTAATTAAACAGAATTGTGTCAGGTTTTCAATCTGCTTACTGGGCACCTTATGTATGTAGTTATTGCATTTACATATGAACACTTTGGGCCTCCTGAAAGACTAACTGCATTTCGCTTTCGGACCTAATCGGAAGATTAAGTCAGGCACTGAATTTCTGATTAGCATTCTGGAGGCACTGCCAAAAGTTGCAGCACTGCACTTCTCGACCGAGTCGGCCTGCTTTGGAATGCAAACAATCCATTAACCAGAAACTTAATCAATTGGAACTAGTTTGGAAGGGCAAGTGCATTTTGCGAGCACAGCAACTGCCAGGAGTCGAACGGGGATTGCCCAATGCAGACGGACTCGGTTCGCTTCATTTTCCAAATGCCCGAGAAGTTTTCCACCGAAGTTTGTGGGTCTGCCTGTATCTATAATTGAGTGTGTTTGCCGAAAGGTGCGTTTGCGATGTGTTTGCCATTGAAGGGGTATCTTTTGGCCAAAGATTCGGCTGCAAACTTACAGTTCCATGGCAAAGTTTACATGCGGCTGCCGCTGCTGGCCGAAAAGGTAACTGATAACTTTTGTGATTTAAAATTTGAGTTTAGATTGGGTTTTAATTGTATTTCGGCTCTGACTCCCTTGTCCCCGGCATCTATCCAAATCCTTGGCTTGTGCAAATTTGCCAAGTGCCAAGCGCTGATGATGAATGAACTCTGGTGCTGAAGAGGGTCTCAATTTTGTTTTTCGTGGATTTCTGTTTGTTCAGGGTGGTTTCTATCAGGCCTCAGGGTATTTATAATGTCGTAGTATTGAATGATTGGGTGGCTTGAGGAAGGACTGCCTAGGCCTTGCCCAACAGAAGGGTTAATTATGAAGTACTGGAGCTAAAGAAGGTAAAGACAAGAAGGCTTTCTTGCTGAGTGGAATTTTTGAACAGAAGCACCTTGCTGAGGGAAGAGTCTATTCTAACTTATGATTATGGTTTATACTCGGATTTATTTATGTTTTGAATTGAGTGAACACTATGAAGTTCACATGAATCTCCTTAGGTCTCCCTTCCGAGTAAAAAGGACAACAATGTTCCACTAATTGAAAAGAGTTTTCCTTTGGGCTAATTTACCAAATGCCGGCTCTCCCCGATATATATTTAGGATGTGATCTCAGCAGCATATTGTGGAAGATATAGGGCCCTGGGAAAACGTTAAATTAATGTTATCGTAGTTTGATTTATACCTAATTCTGTGCCGAGGAGGTTTCGGGGCTTTTCATCCCCTCAGAGCAGCTTCCCCTTGGAAAACGACATCGGCAGCAGTTGTCGCTTCACACATTAAAATATTACAACATGAACTGGAAACATGAACACGATGACACACACACACACGCAGAGACTCGCAGTAACAGGCATACACTGACAGAAATTATGATGTGTCAGCAGAGCATGTAGCGTCGCCATCTCGCTCGCACCCAGGGCCGACAAGAGCTCGAACATGAGCTCATATTTTGCCGAGCTATAAATAAACTAAATTGCCAAAAGTCGAGACAGTAGGACCCCGAAGCCAGAGCCTTTTGGCTTAACGGCAGATTAAACAGGATGTGCGTACCCGAGTGATGGGGTCGTGATAACATTGGGCGTGTCACGAGAGGCAAGTGGTATAAATGATGACGGGCAAGTACAACCACAGAAAAAGAATTCATTGAAAACCATAATCCTCACTTTATGCCTACGAAAGGGTTTCATCAGAAATCCAGAATAGTTAAGAAGCTTAAAGTAACTTACCTTTCAGAATACTCTCAAATATCTAACAAGTATTTTATTCATTTCCTTTTTAGCCTGACTCTCATCCTGAGCATCTCTATCCAGTCATAAGAGCTCCATCCTGCCACACCCACCCCTGTTTTCCGTTACCATTTTCCCCTGCTCGCCTTTATTAACTATGCATGCGTGTTCGGCTTGTTGTTGTTAGCGATTACAAGTATAAAGTGCACGAGTCGAAAGACAGGCTAGTCCACACCTGGGAAATCCGCTCACCAAAACTTTGCAGCCAGCTAATTGACGTGTCGGAGCACTCGCTGCCACCAGGAGTGATCATAAAACCACCCCCTCTGCACTCGGGACAATTGCTGATTAGGCCAGAGTAGGAAAGTCGAAAAATATTAAAAAGAAGATAAAAGCCGCTGGCCCCCATCGCAGACATTTACTCTGTGCGGCGACTGTGAAAGCAAATGAGCAGAGAGAGTTGAAGGCACTCCACCGAGGCGGTGCCCAACCGCCCACTGGAGCACCCTCTACAACACCCACCGACACACCCCCTGTCCACACCACCCAGGGGACCTACCATATGCAAATAATTGCTGTGAACTTTTGGCACAGAAAGCGGGCAGCAGCGGCAAATGCAATAGAGCTCAGTTAGCAATCAAATTACGAGTATCAAAAGAAAACCCAGAGAAGGACAAGGGACAAGCCGGAAAAAACGAGAAACGAAAATGTTGACAAGCCAGAAAATGTTGGTCCGCCGGACAGGACCGAAATGTTAATTGGGCTCATGACACTGCCGGCCAAGGCATAAATCATAAAAATGTAACAGCAGCGACACAAGGTGGCCCAGAAAGCTGGAAGCGCCGAAAATGCAGGCAAAAGTCGGAAAAAACGTACCAATATTCGGAGAACTCTTGGAGTACGTGGGTGGATCGGCCCCGAAATCAGAGCCAGGGAAAGGAGCTGGCCAGACGAGACTAACGAAACGTAACGACCAAGCGAAAACTTAACAAGTGTGAAGGAAGCGGTGATGGATGATGGCCAAAAGAAGTGCCCTAGACGGTTGTCCTATACTCTGGGCACCACTGCTGCATCAACATTAGGGGTATTATAAGCAAAGAGTGAAACTACTTTCTATAGTCCTTCAAAAACCCTTAGCACTAACTTTAATATTGTTCATTTCAAAAACAAAGAAAACTACTTATATGTTCGTCTTTAAAGATTTAATTACGGAACCTTATAAAAGTAGAATGCATATAGATAAATTTCTATATATAACTTACACTCACTTGCAGCCTAATCCACCCCTTGAAACCCTGACCCATTAGTGGGCATAAAAATGAGTTTATGCTTGCCTGACTCTTGGCTTTTTAGACAAGCCCACACGCCCAAAAGGAAAATATAGAAAACGAATATAGTCAGAGGGCGGTGGGAAATGAAAAGCTAGTGGAGGGGCAGCTGGGTGGAAAACTTCGGACCGCTGGAGGTCCGTGAAGTGAAATGTAAGTACAACGTAACTTAAGCAGTTTTACATCTTCAAGCAGCATGAAATTGATTGATGGCCAGAATTCTCTCTGCCGCAGCGAAAACTAGCGAAAAAATGAAAAATGATTTGCGCGGATTATGAATTTCCCTCGATCTCAGACCTCCCTAGACATCCGACCCCGCCATCCATCTCACTTTCCCAAGGAGGAGAGTCATGGAGGGCTGGAAACCGGATGGCCAGGGCGAACTTTTTAACCTTGCGCGGGTGGCAGGGACGTGGCATTGATTAAAGCCGTCGCCTGTCACCAAAGTCAAAGTTAAGTAGGTATTAGCCAGAGATAAGAGATGGACGATCCGAGATAAAGGACAGGGGCAGGGCCAGGGCCAGGGACAGCGAGAGATGGGAAAGGTTCTGGGAAAGGCGTCGGCTGATGGCCGCATTTCCGCTGGCCTAGGCAGCCGAGAAAAGCCCGCTGATTGGCTTCCTCAGGAAAGGACTCTCAGGTAGCTGGCAAGCTTAACCCTTGTCTATAAAGTAATGCTATGTTAAAAAGGATCAATCTAACACCCGTAAAAATATCAAACGTTACAAAAAATATCTAGAAATATATGAAAATATTGGACTGTATATAATAATCTGAATTCTTATCTTATATAGGTAATATTACTTAAATCTCTATATATATCACCCTTAATTTGCATTTATTTTTCCAAGTACAAGACATAAAAACCAACTACAAACTTACATAACCTTCACGGGATAAGCATGTAAATGTTTCAACTAAATTACGGTTGCTAAGTTCAAGGTTAACGCTTTTTTGCCAGCGGCTTCCTCCTCCGGCTCGGTTCCGAGGTAGCATAATTAATTTTCGTTTAATTGCCAGGCGCTAGTTAAACTAACAAGCAGAACACACTCGTGCACTATGTCCGCCCGCCCCTCCGCTCCCTGGCCTGCCCCAGTTTCCTCTGGAAATTCCCGCTCGCTCCGCAGATGGCCGGCAGCATTTCAATTAATTAATGTGCCAACATTGTGGGCGTAGAAGGACGCCTGGTTCAAGGAGCGAAAAGGGACTCGGCGGCGGAGGTTCGGCAGTTGACAGCGACAAACACAAGTTGGCCCACATATAAAGCAAGAAATCAAACATGGCAGCCCCTGACCAGGAAGTTGAAGGATTTGGCATGGTGTGGGATACATATAGACGTATATATGGCACAAAGCGGCTGCTGCTGTTCCCATTAATGATGGGGTGGCTGTCCCACTGTTTCATCTACTGAACCCACTACTACTACGACTGCTTTGTGAGAAAGCGTTAACGACTTCCGATAGTTGCAAAAGTTAAGACCACAGTGCCTCGCAACCTGACTCGCAATGCGCTTGAAAAGGGATTCGCAAAAGGGCCGCAGGAAATGTCTGATAAACTAAAAAGAAGAAAAGCAAACATGCATCAGCTCAAGAGGGAGGGACATTCAGTTATAGCAAGCTAAGCTTATGAAACAAATCAATTCCATATATATTAAATTCATAACCTTTGGATTACCATGTCAGAGAATTTAAAATTTGTGGTCCTTCGAGCCGGATTGTAGGGCTTTATGTCTGTTCCAGTAAAAGATAGTTTAAGACTCTTTAAAGTCATGTCTTGAAAATATAATTAAAATATTTATAATAAATGTATCAATTGTTGCAACATTTTAACTTGAATTCCCATCTTGTTGAATCTCTCAATCAACCCTCTCCAGGGGGTGCACACAAGCACCCGGCAGCGTCCAACATATGTTGGGTAACTCTCAGCGCCAACTCGGAGCCTCATTATATAATTGCAACTGTTTTGAAGTTATGATGCCGCCCTCTAACGCCGCCCATCGCTGCAATCCCTGGCACCCCTTTCCGCCACGACCATGGTCTGTGTTTTGTGTCGTAATTTGTAATCTCAGCGCTGGCATGTGGAACTTTGTTATCGTTTTAATGTTTGTTGCTTAAATTGCCACAGCAACGCAGTCCCGAGCGGGGAGAGGGGCGGAGAGGAGAGGCTAAGAAATATGAAATAAAGTAAAGGGGTTTAACGCGTCTATCATATTATGGGGGTATTTGTGCCAGCTTGTGTGTGCGCCGGAGTTTCGTCTAGACTTTGCACAGGTAACCGACCAGGCCAAGTAAAAGTTGAGTGAACTGCAAAGGCTCACAAATAAGCTGAAAAGAAGATCCGGAGAGGGGGAAGAGCAGGCCCGCACAGCCTGCTAAGTATGCTACAAAATATTATATTAGCAAACAAAAGCAGCTGCAGAAAACACACAGATACACACTCACACGAAGCGCTCCGTCGCCTCACCGCAAGCGCATTGCGTCACCAGGTCGAATACGTAATGTGCGAGTGTCGGTGTGCGTGAAAGAAAATTATATTGAGATTGCAAAATCCTCAAGTCGCGAGGGAAGAGGTGTGAAAATGGCCGAAGAAAGCAAGGTTGGGGCGGGTCATGGCCCGAGTGTTTCAGCCAAGTCGTCTAGGCGCTGAGCTCATTAAACGGATGGATGGAGCGCTTGAAATAAATATGAAAGAAGAACCACTCACACGTCACGTTGTTGATTTAGGCTATTAACATGGCTACTTGCTGGGCTTCTTACACCTATTAATTGAAAGTAAGCCATTCATACAGGGTTTCGAGAGATATCAAGCGTTTACGAGGAGTGCAAGAGAGTGGTATTCAGTTCTTTCATTTAGTCTTCTTACATGACATTCTGTTGTAATTTATTAATATCTCTTGGTCTCAATTAAAGTTAAATTCTTAGAAGTCACGAACTGAAAGCTTAATCACCTTTTCAGTCCATTTTGTTACATATTTCTTAAGTAGAAGTTAAACCACAATCATTTAAGAGCTTTTTTAATCCATTTTGTTACATATTTCTTAAGTAGAAGTTAAACTACAATCACATAGGAGCTAGTAATGTAAAATGCAAATCCGCATCACCTTTCACATCTTAGTCGCACCCATCAAAGACAAGCTAAATCCATTTAAGAGCAATTCACCCTTGAGGAACCAGAAAGATAATCACCTCCGCAGTAAGGACAACCTTCTTTGGCACACACATTAAAAACAAATTACAAATAGATCATTGCGGCTCAAATAAAATGCAAACCACTCCTATCAGATGCTTCTATGTAAATATTTACACTTCGTTAGCTGTCAAAGATACCCAATGCGCACACAACAAAGGAAAAATTAAATCCACCGCAATCGGAGGGGGACTCCCCCACACATACTACACACGATGGGCATTTATAAAGCGCGCCCGGTCCGCTCTTACAATTTTGTATTTCTCCGAAAAGCATTTTATGCAAATGCCGAGCGCCAAAAAATATAAAAAGGAACGGAAAATAAAAGAAATACACTTTCTGGGCCACAGCCTGACAAAGGAAATGGGAAAGCCGGGGATAAAGGGAATTTTAAGTGCTGCTAAACAGCCCGCGATGGGTGGATAATTTAACCTTACAAATTGCAGGACAAGTATAAATCTTTCAAGGGGCATGGCCCGCCCGCGAGTTAAGTCAATTCGAATCAATCAGCTAACACTAATGGCGAGGGCTAATAATTTTTTCGGACTGGAGGTGGCTTAAACCGAGAGAAGAAGAGCATTTTCCCTGCACTTTCTGCCCTGTCTATCGTTTTTCTTCTATCTTTGCACTGGACAAACCACAAACACCTGCTGGAAATTCTTTTAATTAGCGCAGAACAAAGGCGGACCAAACGGTGCTGATGATGATGGGGTTGGTTGGTGGCTAAAATAAAATAAAAAAGGAATAACAGGAGGAGGAGTAACGGGCGGAACAGCCAAACAATGAGCGTTAAATTCTATTCAATGGCAAAAATGAAAGCAAGGCAAATAATTGAAGTAGTTTGGCCAGCCAAGAAAGCGGAATATAAGAAAAGGGAGGACAGCGGAGCAAAAAACAACATTAATGAGCTTGCTCGCTGCCCCGCTCTTCCGCTTTTCTTGGCTTTTGTCTCGGCCCGTGGAAAATGACATTATTGAAGGGCCAGCAAAACGGATGTCGAGTCGTTGTTTTGGTCGCTTTGCAGCCATTGTGATTTGTATTTGTATTTTCTTCTTTGTCGATTGCTCGAAATTGGCAGCTTATGCATTTGACAGGTATTGATTATGATTAGGTTGTTATTTATTAAGGAGTGCGCCAGTCTTTTAAGCCACCAGCCCTATTAAATTCTGCTCTAAAGTACTTTACGACTGGCGCTTACCTAAAAGCGCCATAACTGTAAGATTCTGAAAATGTTGAACTATAGCAGGACGAAGAAGGAGAGAAATTTAAGTTAAATTTAATGGGCTACTATAATTATTTAATTTTTAATTTATTAATATTATAATTTATAATTTATATAAAGTATAATTTTTGATTTAAATCAGCATTTGTTTGGCTTTCTAAAGTGTTTTGAAAAGAATAGAAAATATTGGTCAAGCAGCCATGTCACTGCCGTCACAATGTAGAATGAGAAATGAATGAATTTATTAAAATTATGTTAATAAAAATTATTTCTAAAAATTGTTGAATTATAAATGTTCAGGTATCCATGATCTAGGAGGTAAAAAGTTTTCAATGATAATAATTCCCCAGTGTTTTCTGGCTTAATTGATATTATTATTCATTCATTCAATTTAAGGGATCAAAAATACTTATGTTATGATAATCTCATTATATTTGACTAATCATCCCACCTCTACTTATTTAAAGTTTTTGTTGATGTTAGAATCATTTCAAATCTTTAATATTTTCAAAAACTTAACTAAAGAGAAAATAGTTTAACAGCAGTTGCGTCATCAGTTAAAGTTTTCAGCATCCTAGACCTCCATTACAAATCCTTAAATATCGATATGGATTTTCCTGCTCGAAACTGAGCTCTACACGCTGCCAAAGGCTATGAGCGAATGTGGAGCAGCGCAAATCTTTGGAAAGAGAAAAGCCCGAATAAGTTTAAAGGACTCCGAGAGAGACTTGGAGAAAGCTGAGAGAATTTGTTTCTATCCCAGCTTATGTTTTATTCAGACTCTAAGCCCCATTTCCAGTCAGCTGGCCAGAGAGCGAGGCAAGGGAAAAGCTTTCGCCAGCTGAACTCTCCGAGGAGAGGAGCGTGGAATGGGAGCGGGAGAGAGCGCAGCACGTGCTTGTGCGTGAAATCACTGAATGGCGAGCACAAAGAGGAGCGGACAAAACAGAGAGACAAAGGACTGTGGAATAAAAAATATGCTATGAAATGCTCCACACACAGACACAGATGCAGATGTACATATGTGCACAGGAGAGTCGTGCATGTGTAGGAATGGCAACATATGACAGCTGTCATGTTACAGTCCTTAGCAGCAACAGCAATGAAAGTTGGGTTAGGTTGTGGAATTGCGAGATTAGAACTGAACAGTCGGAAGCGGATGATGCCAGATACGGTGGGAAAGCTGAAAAAGTGAGGCGGGATTAACGTTGCAGGCGGGGATTATCAAGTTGTCAATGAACAAATGAAACGAGTGAAGGGATAACCGGACAGGAAGCGTCTTAAATGGATTATTAAACGACCTGCCGCTCTGCGCAGATGATGAATTGCGACTGCGGCGAATGGAACCCACGAACGGCTTGGGTTAATATTTCAAAATCACCTCAATTAAAAGGCAGACTGAGTTTGGTCGACTTAATGGGAAAACTATTTATTCATCAGTGAATTAATACCCACTTGGTAAAGGATCATAGTAAACATTTGTAAGAGATAGAATGCTGACAAACTGAAGTATAAAAAAAAGCTTAGTTTGTAATAATAGTTCAGAGGTGGGTTTTATTATGCAATCCAATGAAAATTAAAAATTTATAAAATTATTATTAAGAATATATATACCCTATGATAAAATACATCTAATATCCAAGTGGCCAAATTATTATAAATTTATTTCTATTAATAATCCCGTTCCCTGCCAAAATCCGATTGAAGAGCTTCCCCGAGGTCTCAGCAAAAAAGGGGTTAAGCCAGTATTAACCCCACACGGCGGCAGGGTGGGAGAAAGTGACTGGAAGATTAAAAGCCGTAAGCAGGGGACTCGAAACTCCCCCAGGATTATCAAATCAGGAGCAGCCAAACGCAGTCAGCACATTCTCCGATGGGGGAAATCCAATACGCAGCCAACTATGCCATCGCAAATTATAGTCAGCGGCAGCAGCCCCATTTCGAATCCGGTATCCAAGGATCCGGGCAACAGTTGTCAACTCTGGGCGCCTTGGAAATCGGAGAGTTTTTGCATATGATGGAAAAGGCAGCAAATCGAAGCGGGTTAAATGACGCGTAAAATGCTAAAAGGCAACCTCTGACAGCTGGATCTGGGCTGAGAAGCACTTGGAAAAATTCCGCTCTTAGGGTACATTATTAATTTATTTTTATATTGTTTTGATTTTGCTTTGCTTTTAATTTTGAAATATTTACAACCATCTAGAATATAAAGAATAATGAAGATTTAGTTTAATGAGTCCTATGTCGTTTTGCCACTTCTTGTAAAATCAATTTGCACACATTTTTTCGAGTGTAAAAGGTGGATGGTGCACCCGTCGTAACTGGAGGCGCAATAAACCTGGCCGAAACAGACTGATATTCCTCTGGCTTTAGCACTGGAGCAGCAGGTTGGATGCAGAGGAAAGCATTCCGGATTGGGACTGGGCGTTTGCGACCACAGAATGCATGTCAACCGCAGGAGCGGCAATAACAACGGCCACGGCAGCGCGACGCGGACAAACAACCATAAAAACACGACAAATTAATATTTTATAACTTAATTAAAAACAACAACAACAGTGGCAGCAGTGCAGCGAAAAAAGATATACGGAAAAATAAATGGGGAAAAAGCATTCCTGAGGTCGCCGCCAACTTTAAGTTCTGCGCCATGATCATTTTTTATTATTCATACGCAACGGCGACCGCTGGGAACGGTTTTCTAACGTAAAACACTGGACACCGCACAGTCAATTTAATTTTAATTTACACTTCATGCATAAAAAATTAAATGCATGTTGCCGTGTCAATTGATGAGCAGCAAAAGCGCACACTCGCGCTGCGGAAAGTCCGATGCTCGTTCAGGACTTTCAGGACCCGTGGCTCCTGTGGAAAACATTTATAAAAATCATTTCCCCCGTTCCGGGGACGCTTCCACCGAAATAGCCCAGACCATTAAGCGCGAGGACGAAAAGGATGCGGTCGATTCAGCAATTGTTTGTGGAAATGTGCAGCGGAAGCCGGAATGGAAGTATTTTACGGCCAACTGCCAATGCAGCAGCAAGGACTCAGGATCTGGCGCAGGGATATGCGTCCGGAGGTGACTCGGGAATGTAAATTTGATTGAGATCTTAAGCAGCCGAGCTCAAGCAAAAGTTGCCTTGTAATTCGCTGCCCAAGCGCACGGGAAAATTGCGAATGTGCACCGCTAAGGGAAAATTATGTATGCAGAAAAAGTTTTATCCTGATTAAAGGAACACAGGAAAGCGTGTTTTTTCAGCTCAGTACCTTCAAGTCAAGTCTTGCGATGGGCAATAAATTAACATTAACATTATATAATGGTCATATATTTTAAACCCCAGGTGATATAAAGCAGAAATGGAATAGTCTGAAATTTATCAATTATTTTCTAACCTTATAAAGGATTTCTGGTATTTCAACTCATATTTTACGTGTTTTGTAAGGGTTATAAGGTAAATGAATATAATCCTTCCAATTTTCCTTTAACTGCTCGTTGGTTTATCTCAAGTTTGCTAGGTTTAATCTAACATCTTCCTTGTTGCCCGAAAAAAAAACATTTGGTCGATTTATTTTCGCATACATGAAATACGAGAAAGATCAATCAGTTATGTCAAGCGTTTGTCAATTTGATATATGCCTATGGGCCCCGCCCATAGACATACCACGCCTACTCTCGAAATTTCTATATACGCCTGCGACTTTGTTTGGTTTATGACCCAAATACACGCAGATGAAAGGATGTTGCAAACACAACACAAAACTCAAAACAATTTCTATGTTTTCACTGCGTGGCCATTGTTGTTTTTCAGCCTTGTCTATATGACATAGACTTGTCGGAATTGAAGAAAAAATTTTAATATTTAAACCCAATCCAATTAGCTTTTGCTTTTAATATCTGAAAACCTTAAAGACGGCGCTCATTGTCGGGACCCATTTCCGATGAAACATAATTACTTTGACTGTCGGAGTCTCAAAACCGGAAGCAAACAGGCTACAGAGGCACCGAAAAAGAGGCAGACAAACAGAGATCGATAAACTTTTGTAGAAGCAAGCGATTTGTATGCCATAAGACCCCTAGTCCCCGCTGTCCCCCAGAAACATAGACAATAAATTTGAACAAAAGGCAAAACACATTCGACGAGTGGCAACAGCAGCCGAACCAGAAAAAATATAAGGGAGAATCGAGAAAGAAAATTGTCAGAGACAGGCGGGAGAAAGTCGAGCGGGGGTGGCTAGGGGAAATATAGAGACAGCGAACAAGGAAAACCAAAAACCCAAACAAAATGGCAGCTCTTTTAGACTCGGCTTCGATTTATATAGTTGTATATTGGGGGAAACGGGAGCTGAAATGCCTTTGGTTGTCCATTGGAGCGGCAAATTCTTTTGCGGCTGCCGCTGGTAAATGTTGCACCAAATATTCATTGACTAGCACAGAGAGAAAAAGTGTGATTTTTCAGTGACTCTGCTTGATAAATAAATATATACACGCAAACTACTTTCTCAATCGACGGTGATATCCTCTTTGCGGGCATCTTTACCCAAAAACTGGATTTCTTCCTAATAAATATGGGAAGTATTTACTAGTTTTTTTCTAATTGTTTACTTAACTTCTTACAGAGATTCCAAAACTGTTTTTTGTTTAATTAAATCAATAATAATTAAGCGAAATACTATTTAATGTTTGAAATTGTTGAATATTATGTTTCATTGATTTATATAAAAAGTTAAACTAGTACGAAGGACATGTTCTTTTTTATAATATGAAAAAACATGTTAGATTTACATATATACTTTATAAACAATATACCTAATGTAATATTGTATTTTGTATATTATTTTCCTCCCTGTAATGACTGATAGACGTAAAAGCCAGCAAGGGCACTCGACAGTTGCATAAACTTATTTTTTATGCCCTGTTAATTGTCCCCTTCCCGTCTTCCGTAATATTTTCGCCACTTTGCATACGCAACTGTCAACTTTTGCCATTTTCGCCAAACTTCACACCAGTTCGGGGGGTGGTGGAAAAACACCGCCCACTCTCCTTTCCCCGCTTTTCCCTCAATACTCATATGTGGGTGTCTGTGTGTGGGCATCATAAATATTTTCCAGCCCATTGATTTTCGGTCGTTTGGGCTGCCAGCCGTTGCTGATGAAGTCGCCATAGACATCTCCCGTGTGTGGGTGTTCCGGAAATAAAATTCTCCAAAGTCTAAACGAGGCGGCAAAGTTCGAGAAATTCAGCATTATAGGCTTAGGAAAAGCCTCTAATAATTGCCATCTGAGGGCGTTTCGAGGCACAATCAGGACTCTAGTCCCTCCCAATGAAAGGGACGCTCTAAAATGTCACACAATTGATTGACGAATTGAAGGGGAAAAGGGATCTGGGAGGGTTGAGCCTGAGAACATTAACGATATTCTGATGTTGCTTTTGCTGCTTGTCACGCATAAGCCACCGTTGCTGCCCCCTGACCTCTGCCCTTACCTCTACCCCTTTCTGCACCACGTCCATCCCTCCCTTATTCATATTTTTCATGTGTTTTGTTTTCAGCGGCACTTGATTGCCTTTGCGGTGCGTGAGTATGCCTATGAGATTGGGATACCCTACCGAAAGGAGTTTTAAATTTTTCACCTCATTGGAACAGCATTTAAAAAAGACTCAAGTTTGAAACATCACAACACTAAAACGTAATGTAATCTTAGTTACGTTTATTAGGCAATCCAATCCAATTAATGAATCTTTATAAGGAAGCTGATATATAATTTTAAGATATATGATATTCATGTTGACCTATGTCTGAAAATAGATATAGAAACTGGGTAACAGATGATCCCATGGCAAAACCACATAATGAGTATGAATGTTATGCATGTTTTCTTCAACAAAAAAATCAACCACGTGGAAAAGCGGGAAAAAGCTGATTTTTACCAATTGACTCCTACTTGGAAGTGCACAAATTAGCTTAGTTCTGGATTTGTATATACTATAATTAATAATTGTTGGGGTTTTATTAAATCGCTCATAGAATAATTATTACCATTGTAATTTAATATTTGCATATGTTACCATTTGTGCAAAATGTGACCCAATAAATTGTAGTCATTCAAAAGTATTGCTCAGGCGAACACAGATATTGGAAATATACGAGACTTGGGCTCTGATTATATACTTGTAAATTAACTTAAAGATATTCCTCTGCTTAGGCCTTACATTTTTGACACTGTTCATATAGCGTATCCAAAGTAGAGATATTTAAAAGCAAAATCAGTTTGTTACAACAACTAAACCAGTGTAAATGTCCTATATTTGATTTGGTTACATTTTGGTCCTTCGAGCCCCATGTGCAACCAAAGGAATTAGAAAACTATAAAATATAAACATTTATTATTTTAGAAATATTTTAAGCAATTTGAACAATTAAAGATGGTTATTATTATGACAAAATAATATAATTCCCTATTTACGAAAATATGTTCTCAAGGTACAACCACACAGCTCGATTTAGGGTATTCTGCTCTTCGTTATGTAGTTCGTTTTGTCATTTTTGTTTCTGTTGCTCGTCCTGTGGGTTCAGAGCCAAAAAGTATGCTACGCTTCAAATAGACGCAAATTATGTTGTTGGCTGATGCTGGGGCGTAAGGGAAACAAACAGAGTGGAGAGGGCGGGAAGGGGACATGTGTGTGTGTGCGAGTCTGTGTTTGGCTCATTCGATGCGTTTTTATGCCCAACAAATTTTATATGGCAGGCTCATAAATATTTTTGCTCAAGTTAATTGAAACATTACCAAAAAATGCTTGTTGGCAAATATTTAACATTTCTTGCTGTTTGCCGAGCTTCCCTCTCCATGCACACTCATTCCGCACACACCCATAATACTAATGGATGTACATATACACACACGAACACGTATATTTTTTGCATAAAACGATTTTTTTTAATGATTTATTGGCAGCTGATGGATATAAATGGGGAGAGAAATGTTTGCCTGTTGTTATGTGGCAAACACTTCCGCTCGAAATTTAATGGCAGCGAGTGCAAGCCTTGAAAAAATACAGAATACCAAATACCCGCCGATTGTCAAGCCTTGTAAATGAAGATTTTTCGTAATGAATTGCGATGTCAGTACCCAGAGCGGGTCAGAAGACGCTTGACCAGCTGCAAATAAGCGATCGTAAGCACACATCGTTATCCCTGAGTTATCTATTTTTTTTTTTTTTTGTAAAATTTGTATTTTGTATTAACAAGTTTACTGTTACCGCTGAGGCAACTTAATCTAGTAGTAGTAATAGGAAAAACAAAAACAAATAGATCACATTATCACATATACAAGTTAGACACTATCTTACAGTTTACTACATTTTTATACATTTATGTTATAACCCTTGTAGGTAAATCGGCTGGGTGGCATCTTTTCAGGCGTCTTCTCGGTTGCGCTGTTAGCTGTCTGTCTAATGCGTTAGGGTGGTCTCCCTGAGTTATCAATAAATTTCTGTAAAGAAAAAATCGTCAATTTAAATAAATATTATCTTCAAATTAAAAGTTCACGCTGAGGTTCAAAATTATAAGAAATGCAAAACCAAAGAACCTATAATAAAAAGATGAGTAACGCCGTACGATTTTGTGCTGGCTCTAGAGCTGTTTCCAAGCTTTTTAGAAATTTCGTTGAAGTGCCAGAAAGAGAGAAAAAGATAGATAAAAAATAGAAAGCTGCTCCCTTCTATGCATACAGCCGACACCCGACAGGCGGAAGTCTAGATCTATACCCAGGCAAGCGCAATTGTTCTTATTCGCACACTACCCATTATACTTTTATAATTTTTAGCTCCTAACCATGTGCTATCAATAGAGAAATTTGAATATTTAAATATCTGGACGTTAAGTTCTTGTTATTTGAAGGTTTTTGGTAAAACTAATTTATATATACATATGTCACTATTCCGGATGGTCAATAGAAATATATTTCGAAACTCCTACTTTTATATTTGGTTTTAAATTCTGACTGAATCTAAGATCTCCTTTAAATAAAAGTGGAAGGGACGTTAAAGTTTAACAACCATTAAAATTGTAGCCATCTTTATTTGGTGTAAAATTGCAACCACATAATTTGGAAACATTTTGCGGTTCAACTTTCTCATATTTCGGCACTTTTTCTCCAGTTAATTTTGCGGTTTTTAATTAAAATTTGTTTGCACCATACAAAGCCTGATATTTTTTGCTGCCTTTGTCTGGTATTTTCTAATTAGGGTTGCGTTCCCTTTCCAAATAAAGAACCGAGTCCCACGCAGCGCGCAGACCCTTTAATAATGCCGCTGAAAAAGTGTGCGTTTATTTTTTGACAGACAACCGAAGAAACGGCGTCTGCGGCTAATTGAAAAAAATACACTTTAATAGCATAATTTTCGACGCCCCTTGCCCCAATCGGGAAACAAAAGGATGTCTGTGGTAAGGGGAGAGCAAGGAGAAAGTTTCCCAGGACCCCGGAGCCCCTGTGTTGGTGGAAAAATCTCCCCTCATTATTGGTTATCACCTGGCGGAAATCTTCGGGGTGGATATCGGGCGAAAGTCACGTCTCGACATCAAACACTATTCAAATGAAATTTGTTTTTGATTAGACAATTTCTATGCAAAAATCAACGCCAACGGAGTTTAATAAAACAAATTGGGTTTTCCGCTCTCCCCGCCCATTCCCTGTGGTTTTTTCCATGGGTATATGCTGTTTGCTTACAGCTAAATTAAATTAAAAATTCAATGCGAGGACATTAGGCGGGCGACAAGATTGAATTCCTCATTTCAAAGCTGAAATTGTCTTCCATATCGAAGATGCCAATGAGCTGAGGAGTGTCCAGGAGAAAATTCGTAAATATCTGTTGCTGACGACGCGCAAAATAAACCCCAGGCTGTTGAATGCCGACTCCATTTGGAACAGATTGCAGTGACTTGGAAGGGGAAGCAAATTATTCTTAAGGTTAAAGATCTGATGGCATGTAGCTTTTGGTTAATTTAAGATTTGAAAACACACAAAATAATTTCCTTAGAATTAGAAATGAAGTAAAACTGAGTTTGAAAATAATAAATTAATAATTAAGCTATGAGACCCCCGACATTCAAATGATTTAACAACCTTTTCCGGATCTCCTACATCCTAGATAATCTAAATATACCAGAGTTAGCACCTAGTTAAAATTAACCTTCTATTTCACCTTCCCGTTCCGCTTGCCCCTGACACTGCATCTGGTGAAAAAGCCAAAGAGCCAAGTGCTAGGGTTACTAAATGTTAAAGCTCCTTCCGCAAAGAGCGAAAAGGTAAAATGTAAATATGCATGCAGCAGACAGGACTGCCTGTCTGCCTTGGCCTTTGTCCTGGCCCAAGTTGTATAGGGCTGCATATGTGAGAAGGAACCGTAGTTTGTGGGAGTCGGAGTTTCTAGTTACTCTCTGCCTAAGCCAGAACTTCATTAGAGCAAGTGGTCTCCTCTGGCGCTACTGCTTGATTAAAATGCAGGTAATATTAGGCACTCTTACTCCTTTAGAAAGCAAAGGTTAACATAATATTCATTATTCGATATGGTAAAACATGTTTTGACGAGCGAGACTGATTTTAAGTTCCTAGCAATTACTATTTTTGAATTGCAATTATTTTTAGTATCCACTAGGTTGCCTTGAAATTCCTAGTTTGGTTAATTCCGCCAACGGTCAGCTTTGATTGCGCATTTTTCCTGTGAAATGGAAGTGGAACAAGATGTTGTGCCCTCGGCTCTGCTGTATTGGACAAAGTTTGGGTCTCCTTTCTCCATTACGTGGCGACGCTCGACTCGAACTCGAACTGGAAAGCCACTTGGGCAATTAGAGCCCTGCTAAAGTTTGTCCAGCGCCTCGCCAGCGTCATCATCGTCGTCATCATCATCAACAGGACAACTGTGAAACTTTCGTCAAGCATTGGGGAGTTGAAGTTTTGGCCTTTTCCAGCTGCTCGTCCTGCGGTAATTGCGTGCGTATTGTTAGACGAAGGCATTCGAGATCCTTCGACTTTCTTCCTATTTTTTTGTTGTGTTGGGGCAGGGAAAATGCAGTCGAAACGTGAGTTGCAAAGTTCTGTGAATCGCTGCCATGGCAGGTGTAATTTAAGTAAAGAAATTATTTTGCAGCGCATTTACTGCAGTCTGGTCTTTGATTGGAAGCATACTCTTTGATCTCTGCGATGAGATACATTGATAGTTCGTTGAACCCAGTCAGCTCTGACTCTATTTTAGGAAACATTTCAACCATAATCCAATTTTCTTGGCAGTAAACTTGAATAATCCATTTATTTAACCATTAAAATGTTATTTTGACAGGATTTAGATTTAGATTGATTTCAAGGTACTCAGATTCAAGGTGTATCTGGTGTAGAACGAAAGCCAATATGTAAATCATTTCCCATCACACTTATTCTCGATTTATTTAAAGCCCTTCTCCTGCAGACTTTGATTTGCAATACGCTTGTTGAGCTTTCCGACTTGCGTATCCGGCTTACTCCGGGCAACAATATAAAATGCATATCAAGTTCAAATTGAATATCCTCATTTGACGCATAAACCAACAGGCACAACAACAAAGGGCGCTGAGCAGGAACAATGTATGCAGTCCTTGTTTATGGCAAGTAAAACACACCTTTGTGTCTTGCCTATAAAAAATGCGGCAAAGGAGTGGAAAAGAGCGCAAATTCCTGGGGAAGAGGCGGCGAGAAGGCATAAACTGCTGGGCGTAAAGCGGATCTGCTATATGTCGGTGCTCTGCGTCCATGTCCTGGCATTAAGCAGTAAAAAATGCAGGAATAAGAAAAAGACGGAGGCGGTAGCGGAAGGAACGGGAGGCAGTCAATAGTGGCAATAGTACCAAAGTAGTACAAGAAGCAGGGAGAAAGGCGCAGCCAGACGAGCAGCAACAAGCCACCACATTATGACAACAATAAAACGGAGAGAACAGCAATGAGGAGTCCAAAGAAAAGCAAGAAAAGATTGACATATGGCGAGGGAAGGATCTAAAGTTTCAGATCCTGTCAGAGTTGTCCTTGGCGACTGTTATCGAATCCTATTCCCTATAGAAACAATACAGAAAAGTCCTAAGTAATTCGTATGCTGTAAACGAATAACGTCACTGACTAGATGTTTAACCGCAGCTTCCCGTAAACTTTTCACTTCTTAAAATTTTCAAATAAAATATTATATAATTGAAGAACATATGAAGAATCTTACAGCGAACCTCGCCCATAACCGATGCTTATGTGCTTACTGCACCAAGTTGGTATTACCGGCACTGCCGACAAACAAAGGATACACCGCCAACACATCCTGGACCTGGCCCGGCCCTTTGCCACTTGCCGCCCCCTTAGATCTTAGCTTTTTACCGATTTTCTGGTTGGCCAGAAGCGGCAACAACGAACCAGCCAGCCACAGAGAGATGAAAAGATAAGCAAAGATTGCGAAAATTGTATTTTCCATTGTGAGAGTATTCGGGGGGCAGTGGTGGGTGCTTGTCTTGGCCAAAGGATGCAGGCGGAAAACAAAGGGAAAATACCAAAACCGTTTGCTTCACGAGCTCTCAATAGGTTTCGGGGCAAACCCTTTATGGTAGGGGAAGGAAATACACAGGAAAAAACAAATCTAAAACTACCCATAGGTAAAAAAAATATCACTTCTTTTTTATATGGTAAAGAAGATTCTAACTCCTGTTCGTTTATTCGCTGATCTTAAAGATATAATTTTCATTGCAAAAAGGGAGTACTCTCTTTTCGCTGCGTGAAAACTCTTCTCAATTTCCGTTTCAGGCCAATGCGCGTGTAAGGAGCATGTAAATATGAAAGGCGACCGGCGATAGATGCCAGAGTTATGAGCCTGCAATTGTAGTTACGGGAAGGAGTTACAAGGACCCGAAGGGAGAGTGGAAAGCGGAAAGCGGAAGTCGGAAAAGAGTGGCAGGGGAAGCAGCTTGGTGCGGACTGTTGGGCAACATAAATCAAAATCAAATTTGAGTGCTGTTTAGTCAAGTGGCTGACTTGGGACGACGGCCGGGGGATGGATGGGTGTCCAGCGGAAACACAGACCCAGAAGTGACCAATAAGTGGGTCAGTAGTCGGCCCTGAGTGGAATTTCCAACTATTCTGCTGACAACAGGCACGCCTCCCCGACTTCCCTCCGGCCGACGCGTCGGGGGCTATCAAAGGAGCCCTGATTGGGTTTTTGCTGAACCGGCCTTAAGACAATTAAAAGCCATCAAAATTCAACAGATTACAATTAAATCAATGGCTGCGAGTCGAGGGCCCCAGCTCTAGTCAAGTCTGATGCTGATGGAAATGAGTTTGGGTGCTGAGCTTTTGGTTTCATCAGCCCTTTGGGGATGAGATCGTGAGTGTTTAATTTAAAAGTTTTAAAGAGGGATCAATAGGTGTAAGTTTAGTCACTTTATATAAACTTCCTCATCTTAATTTAAGCAAAAAAACTGTTATGAAAGGTTTTCTAATATATACACATATCTTATATAGGATATATTTTTAAGTTTTTACATATAATAAGGGCTGACTGCTGTCGTAATATTGTAATATTTTTTAATATTTACTGAACCGATTTCGAACCCTCTAAGTTTCCACCACTAGAATTTTTCACCTAGGCTTTGTTTACGCGATGAAAAAATTTGCATTTTATTGGCTTTCGAATCGTTGAGGGGCTGTACCCCAGGACTTCCGTGATAAAAGGCCCACAGATAGGGTGACAAGAGACAAAGCCGAGGCATAGACAGGCAATTTGCATTACAAAGTCAATGAAAAATCACTTAGAGTTCGAGTCTCAATCGGAGGTGAAAGCGACCAAAGAAAAGTCTCGACAAACAAAGTCAGCCCAACGATTTAGATTAAAACCGGGAACCAGCTAAGCCCCAAAGATGAAATATCCTATGTGTTGAATTGGATCATAAATATCGAGCTTAAGCGAGCGAGGAAAAGCGAAAGTTTCTCTCCACTATTTGTTGTTTTCTTTTTTGGATCGGACTTTCCAGAACTGATTGCTAGGGACATGGAAAACCTATTTGAATTTCATTTTCGTATGCAAATTTTCAATGGGTTTTTATGCCGCTCGTTTCATTTCGTTTCGTTTGTGAAACGGAAACTAAGCCACACAAATATGCAGGCGAATTGCCTTGGCCTCAGCACTAGACGGTTTTGCTTCTGCCTTGACTTTCATGGCGGAAAAGCAGCCCACAAGTCTGGGCACCCCCCAGCGCCCGCCCATTGGGACTCTTCTGGGCGCTTCCCTTCGGTTTGGTTTACGAAACAATTGAAACAAGTTTGCAATCAGTGCACAAACTTTTTGCTGCCCAACAACAGTGTACACACTCTCCGAGGGCACAACGAAAAAATATCCTTCCTCGGATTAATTTATATTTTGAGCCACACAATGGACTCTAATACACTCGTTTCCAAATTGAATCCAATCAAATCTGCTTGATGCGAGTCGGTTTGATTTAAGCCACATTCTTAAAATATAATTCAAGTATAAGCCGTGTTGGAAACCTTGGGAAATATCCAGCTAACCCTCTGCTTTTCTTTCTGTGTAGAGAACAGAGCGCTCTACGGCGCAGACAAACAAACTCTGCGAGAGATACAAAAACGCAGCAGCAAATTGTGCGGCTGTCAAGGATGTCGAACGGCGGCTGTTCGGGCCAATGTCCAGGATCCAGGGTCCTGGGTCCAGGGTCCTTAGACCAGGCGTTTGCCTGTAAACAAGTTCAGCCGCGCGCCTAAAAGAATGCAACAAAAGCAGTAGTGAGCATCGCTAAACTGTACAGATGCCGATCTGCACCGAATAGGGAATGCACTATCTGCACTTCCAAGAAAACACAATTAAATTGCTAAATAGAAGTGGTTTATAATTAAAATGTTGGTATTGAGTTATTTATTAAGAAGAGTTATTGGGTTTAATTTTAACTTTATACGAATAAGTTTCCCCTGCTATCCCTATTTTCCTGATATATGTGTATTATCCTTTTACACCCTCTCTATGTGGGAGTTTTTCCACATTTAGCTTGTTCCTCCAACCAGTTCCCCCGCTTCTCCACAAAGGACTGACTACAGTTGGCGGAGGGCGAGTGCTATGATCCAATATCTATAAATCAAAAGGCGCACAAAAACCTCTTTACAATAAAGCTTAATCACAAACAAGTGGGCCGAGGGCGAAAGAAAAGTTTAAGCAGCAATCAGGACAACAAACAGAAACGGGAGGCGGGACGGTGTATGGAAAGTCGGGAGGGGAGCGAGCATTAGGGGGATTACCAATGAGGAAATTGCGCTGGAAAATTGAAACTTAAGTTGGGTAAAGTTTTCCCCGCGTGTCGCAGGACTGATAAAAGGCGTCATTGATTGATGCCAGCGAAATGAAATCGAATGTTTTCTAATTACGCCTCATTAGGATTACAAATCGAGGCGCCTCATAAATACTTGGCGAAATGGAATTGAAAACGAAAACAGGAGCTGCGACAATTGATTTCGGTGCGCCAGTGATTGATTGTCTGCCGGCTGTAATGGGAATCCATCTCGACGACACCATAACTGTCGTCTCCTGTGTCGCAGTCACACCTCCACATGACTGGCCCCGTACCAGGGTAGGGAAAGGGATATGGGGACTGCACGAAGCGAAGTCGGATGGGATGCAAAGAGCGGTGGCTCCAGGCATGAACATGACGTACGAAAGTCGTAACAAAACACTTTGATTGATGATCGAAATAGCACGACCCGGGATTAGGGATGGTGGCGTGAGGGTCTTTCTAGATTTTTGTATATCTGGGAAGTACATCCTACTAGGTTATATAAATATAATAAATAAAGTAGTTCAGGCAGCCAGGCTAATTTGTTCTAAACTTGTTTATAATTTTCAACTTAAGAGGTTTATAGAAGTCGTCATAAGAGCAATACATTTTTTTTAGATTACATTTGATATATTCCAATTCCCAGAATTTTCTAAAATTATCCCAGATATAGAGATCTAAGATTATTCCCTGCAATGTCACGCTGCCATCTCGAACCGGACCACAAAACGCTCTCCTCGACCGCAAGTCCACGCCGGTACAACCAAAATGGAGTCCGCAGTCCCCTCTGCACACGCACAGGTGCACATAAGTTCATGATTCCATAATGTCTGTGACATGTGGCCATCAACTGACCCTCACTTCCTTGCCCGCCAGTCCACGGGCTGCCCCGCAGGGTGCCCGCTCCTCCGGTGTCTGTGCGGTCAGGCAGTTACAAGGTTTGAGTTTGAGTTAATCCATTGTCGTCATCCGCACCGCTGATGGTCCTGTTGTCGTTGTTGTGGGTGTCCTTGGTCGGCGTTGGTGTTGTTGGTGGTGGTGTTGCTGAATGTTGACGGTGTTTCTGCTGTTGGTGGCTTGTCTTTGAAATGTTTCGGCGGTTGCCGGTCCGTTGCTCTGCGGCCGCTTTTCGGTTTTTGGATAAACGAAAACTTCGATTTCGAGGGAAGAGCTTTAACGCTCAGTTTAAAATTAATTAAACTTTCAGAGTCAGTTGTATACACTTCAAACGGGAGCACCAGCTTTTGTTAGGAAAATGTTGTAGTAAGTCACAATTAGGTGCTAGTAGCCCCTAGTCTTAATTTGTCAAATAAGCTCCAGATGATCTTAGGTCTCTAGGATAAAGTATCTTATAACATTGAATATAATTAAATCTTTCTATAGAAATATTTCTAACAATAACTTACATTAATTTACTAAGCCAAAAAAATAGCACCACTATTAAAGACATAATTTACGGAAGCAAGGATAATAATGTCCCTCCGCAAGCATTAAATAATCCTATTAGCATTCTTAATAAATTAACTGCTTAACAACATTATTCAAAATTAAGTCGTTTCCGAAGACAGAAGCAAACAAGGACTGCCGGAGCTGGGCGAGCACATTAATTTGGACAACAATATTGGCTGTATCAAATCAGACGCCACTGACAAGCGCCAGAAACAGAATCCATTCTGGCAACAAACTCTCAGCAAAATGTCTGGCGGAATAATTAAATGTAATTCAATTAAAGGCAATTTATGCATAACATTTTATTAAAGCTCTGATTCAGCAGCCGGGCACAGAAGTCCCAATGCCAGACACGCACAGCAGACACATTTATAAATACCTTGCTATATACACATAAATGCATTCATGAACGTCCTTATGTATATGCGTTTGCAATCAATTTATCATACGCCTGATTTGACTGCCAGAGGCTTCGGGCTTCAAATGGCCCCAAGCAATGTTAAATTTAAAAGCAATGTAATTAAAATGAAATAAAGACCGAAAACAGAAACGGAGAGCAGGGCTTGCGCCCAGGTGCCGAGTGTCAGGTGAAAGGGTCATGCAGGGCCCGGGCTGAGGGGTCTGACCTGGCGCACATTTAGGTGCATTCGGTGGCCAGCCCAAGGATTTAATTCGGAATATTTAATTATCGCACACAATGGCAAGAGGTCCGAGCCAATTTCTGGATGGCTTGATTCGGATTACGTTTTCTTTAATTATATTTTTAGGCCTGACTTGTTTTCAAAACTGCAGAACTTTCTAGAGCTTAGAGTGAATGGCAATGTTTCATGATTAACTATGATTTTCCTAATTGCCTATTCTACAATATTTGGTTTAAGTGCAATGCCAAACTTCGACCAAGGGTTGCCCAGTGTAAATAGATTCAAATTAAAGTGTTGCAACTATATGAAATTGTTCTATATTGTCTCTATTTCAGTTCCACGTTAAATTTCACCTAATTAATTGCGTGTGCTGCTGCCTAATTAGTACGTTATGTCTGGACCAAAACAATGAGCTGACAATTACACAAGCATTAGGTGAATGCGTCTCGCCATAATTTCCACCTGACCCCCCTCAATCCACGTGGCCGACTGTAATTGACACTTCGGACCGGTGAGGAGTTCCACAAAGGACCAAAGACAATTGTCCTGATTAGACGGAGTTCCTTCCTCCTCCCCCACTGGAGTATATCTATCTATCAAACGGAGGTAGCTCCCTTTGTGCCAAGCCCATGTGTTAGGCGGATTATGCAGTCATCGCATAACTTATACGCAGTGTGGCGCACCAATTATCCGTTACGTAAAACATCCTCACGAGGAGCCAGCGAAAAAGGGACTCACACAAATTGAACAAAATTGCCGGCAACCTTTATACAATTACCAGAAAAAATCCTAAAACGAACCATGTAAAAAATAAGAGGAGGAAACATGCCTCGAGTCCCTGAAAAAAAGGATGCTTTTAAGAAGGCAGAGGTGGCGTTCGTATTTCAACCACATTAAGGGGGATAAGGAGTTTTAGGTGTTCTATACTAAATTTAAATTTGAATATACAGTAAATTTGTTTTCCCATCTTAATATTTAAATATCTTTGTAAAAGTTCCAGTTAATTTCATTCCTAACAATATTTTTAAAACTACGTAATTGAAGAGTTTGGTTGTAAACACATAAAAAACAAACTACCAGTATTAGAAAATTCATTTAACATACAAAAGGATTTGATTGTATTACCTACTACCTAGTTTAACCCTGCTTACCCCCTTTTTACCCCCAATCGACGCCCCTGACTTTCAGGAGCGGCAACCACTTAATGATAATTGCGCAGCTTAAAAATGAACCTCCAATTCGGGAGAAGATGAAGGCAAGGGACAGCCCCAAACACGAAATGAAAAAGGGGTTTCGTTGCTTCTGTTGATATACCCCTCATTTTCCCGCCCCTCCTCCCCTTAGTTTGTATTTCCGGCCATACGCTGAATGTTTTAAGCCAACCAACGAAAATATTTACTGCTATTCGCCGCTTAACAACTTAGAGCACAAAAAAAGAATACACAAGAAAATAATACAAAACCTGCGAGGAAAAGGAAAATGCCGGACAAAAGCCAAGCCCAACGCACATTTTTCACATAATTTCCTTGGGGATTAAGTTTCCACTTGGCCTTCTGTCGATCGAAGCCGAAAAGGAAGCGGTAACGGAGGGGATTCGAGGTCCTTTATTAATTTCATGCCACAAAAGTAAATAGAAAACGGGGCGACCCGAGTAAATTTCATTAAAGGACGACCGGGAGCTCGGAGGAGGCGTGGCAAGAAAATGTAACTAATAGATAAAGTGCGATTACGATTTCTCGGGTCACAAATCACACGGCGACAGGAAATGACATTTGTTGTCGCCTGGAAAATGAAATAACCAAAATCGGTAGTAGACGGCGGCAGTAGAAGGTGCGGAGGGAAAGCCAAATCAAATTACAATCAGTCTGGCCTTAATCCGAATTTAGTTCCCAACTTTCCTTCTTTCTTCCGCGTTCTTTAACCTCCAGTTTCAGCTCCTGCGGAATATCCTGCATAAGGAATTCGCCTGCAGGGCACCCAAAAATTTATGCGCACACCTCTTTCGGAATTTAAAAAGAAGCGTGCTAAAAAAATATATGTGAAAAAGTATGAAACATGGCTGCAAGCGAGGGCCGAGAGGGTGGGGACTGGGCGGAAGGCAACCCGCAGACATCAGGTTTTCCTTCTTATTTTTCTTGGCGTGCACGGAATGGCGACGAGAGTGAGAGGCGCGTGAAAATAACGGTAGCCTCACAACTTTTTAAATCGCTAAAAATGTGTTGTTGCGGTTTTGCAGAAGCAGCAGCGGGTGGGGGATAAAAGGAAGAATGTCTCCCCTTCTAGGCTGGTTAAAAAGGCTAAGTACTTCCTTGTAGAGAAACGTACAATTTTTGGGAAATATAAAATTCAATTGCCGCTTACCTTAACCTCGACTACTCTGAATGAACAAATTTCTTACCTAGGACGGAAATTCGGAGTTGCAAACCGTTGGTGGTATAAAAAACCGGCAGATCTGTGGCCTGAGGATAAGGCTTAAAATAAATTATAGACAAAATCAAGGCAATTAAATCAAAGCCACGTCAGTAACTAAAACAAGGCGGCCAGCCTTCGGCTCATGAATATGCAACGAATGGATGAGTGTGGCAAGGAGTGTTGGCAGATGAGTGTGAGTGTTCGGACGTTTGAGCGTTTGAGTGTGTATGAATGGACATCGGAGAAAGGGACTCGGCCAAATGGGGCAGCGTTTTCGTGATTGAATTCATTGATGAACAACAAGAGTCAGGCGGGAACAGAACTACTTCGTTTATGCGCAGACAGTTGTCCGGAACTTGCATTTAAAGTTAAACACAATTATTGTACTAAAAATAACCTTAATTTAGCATAATTGTTATGTATTTTATTATTCTTTTATTTCATTTAATGACCCATTTCTCTGCTCGAAGGATAAGTATTGATGACAAGTTGTTGGACTTTTGGAGTAGTTTTCCCCCGCTATCAGGACCAAAAACCAAAACGTAATAACTTCCAATATCCTCAAATTTAGACAAGTCTTTGGTATCAGTTAAGAACCACACCTTAATGTCTGCATCCTCCGCATGAACTTGCTACCAGAGGCGGGGCAGAGTGAGTAAACCACAGCAATTGAAGTGTATGCAAGTGATTGGCCACATGTGCCTGTCCGAATGAACCTCCGCACACCCCACCCTCCGCATTCCGCACTCCGCACTCCGCACTCCGCCTCCTCCAAAAACACCGACCAGAATCCCCCTTAACCCCTCGACCGCTATCGGTGTCTGTCCATTCCGAAATGCACAACAGCGTGAAATGTGTGGCTGGGGGGCATTGAAACAAATCACCTTGATTGATGATTGGCATTTTGTTGCCAAGTGGAGAGGGCTCTCCCCGGACTCCCTCCCTGATTTCCTTGTGTAAGTCAAAACCCCAAAAGTCAACCGCAATTAAATGAAAAGGCTGACGGGATGCCGGATGCAGGGCGGGGTGTGAGAAAATCAAGGGGAGTGGGGGAATTCGAGCGGCTGCAGTAACAGGTGCACTTCCCGCTCTCCACTCACCCAGTTTCCACAGTTTTCCGATTTTCCCAAACGCTGCCATTGTCTGCGATGTCAGTTGGCCCACAATCAGGGCATTGTTTCCACAATTTAATCGAATTAACAGCAACATTTGACAGTTTATTGTGCTAATTAAAAATTTCAAGAGTTCCATTGCAGGTTGATGATGCTAAAAAAAAAAAAAAAACATTGTTACGAGCAAGTTCTTATTCAGAGCAGTTCCCTATGCCGTAACCGATAGTTGATAGGCGATAGTTAAGAACGATTATTATACGATAACGATGTAGAGCAAAGAAGAGGAGAACGATAATGTAATGTAGATTTCTCACAAGTTTTTCCATTTTTTGTTTTCCTTTTAATCTATATATATAAAAATTAAACGCCAAAAGTGTTTGTAGCCAGTGTTAGGCTCAGTGCGTTGACCGATTTCAAAAATTTTTTTTTGTTTGAAAGGTGGTATCAATACGGTGGTTTGTATGTATATACGATGCCTGTATGTGCTTTGGTTCGTAAGTTATGAACGTTTAAGCGAACACTACTTCGCCCGTATACACGCATACACGCATACACGCATACACACATACAAATCTATATATATAAAAACGAGTTAGAATTGCAACGTGAACAACAGTACGACCGAAACGCATTGAATGCATTTGTGCAGGCAAATCTAACGAAATTGAATGCTGAACAGAAAATCGCTTATGACAAGATCATGCAAGTTGTTACAAGTGGTGTTGGTGGATTTTATTTCTTGGATGCTCCAGGCGGAACTGGAAAAACGTTTTTGATATCATTGTTGTTGGCAACAATGCGTTCTCAAAGTAAAATTGCATTGGCATTGGCTTCTTCCGGTATAGCTGCTACGTTATTGGATGGCGGTCGAACGGCTCATTCTGCTTTGAAACTACCATTGAATTATCAAGGGAATGAAACTCCAACGTGCAACATATCAAAGGGATCTGGCACAGCTAAAGTATTGCAGCAATGCTCCATTATTATTTGGGATGAATGTACGATGGCACACAAGAAATCAGTCGGAGCATTGGATAGAACTTTGAAAGATCTTCGAGGTAATGCGGAGTTGTTTGGTGGCGCATTGATTTTATTGGCTGGTGATTTTCGACAAACATTGCCAGTCATTCCGAAATCAACACCTGCTGATGAGATTAATGCTTGCTTGAAATCATCATATTTGTGGAGACACGTCAAAACATTGAAATTAACTACCAATGTTCGTGTTCAGTTGCAGAATGATCCATCTGCTGATACATTCTCCAAGCAATTGTTAAAAATTGGAAATGGTGCTATGTCAGTCGATGAAAATGGATTGATAACGTTGCCTAATGATTTTTGCCGTTTTGCTAATCCATGGATGAATTGATTGAAAGTGTTTTTTCAAACATAGCACAACATTATAAATGCCATACTTGGTTAGGTGAAAGAGCAATTTTAGCTGCGAAAAACAAAGACGTCAGTGAATTGAACTTAGTCATACAATCAAAAATTCCTGGCGAATTGATTTCGTACAAGTCTTTGGATACGGTTATCGAGGAAGAAGATGTTGTTCAATATCCAACTGAATTTTTGAATTCTTTGGAATTTCCTGGATTACCACCTCATAATTTACAATTGAAAGTTGGTGTTACTATAATAATGTTGCGTAATATCAATCAGCCGCGTTTATGTAATGGAACCAGACTCGCAGTTAAAGAGTTAATGGCAAATGTGATCGAAGCAACTATTTTAACTGGCAAATTCAAAGGTGAAGATGTATTGATACCACGAATTCCAATGAGATCATCTGATATGCCCTTCGAGTTTAAGCGTTTGCAATTTCCAGTGCGCCTCGCGTTTGCTGTTACTATCAATAAGGCACAAGTCCAGTCGTTGGGAATTTGTGGTGTGAATTTAGAGAATCCAGTGTTTTCACATGGACAACTATATGTTGCATGTTCACGTGTTGGAAAACCATCTGTTCTCTATGTATTCGTTAGCAATACAAATTCAAAAACAAAGAACGTTGTGTACCATACAGCACTTCAATAAAATTGTTTTTCATTTCACTTTATAAAATCAGGGTTTTTCATTTTTTGCTTTTGTTTCAATTTTATTTCCTTAATGCACTACGAAGTGTGCACAGGGTACGCTAGTGCTAAATAAACATTACTCCACCACTTAAAATTGTCATCCCTTCACAATATTATAACTTTAATTGTTTACTCGGGAACGCTGACCATGCTCCGTGATAGTTTGAGAATGGGATCTATAAATCATAGCTATAAAGACAACAAAACATTTTTTGCCATTCTCATTCACATGATTTATGGCGAGGTATTTCTCTCTTGTGGACTGGTATAAATGAAATATAAATTCAACCTATCTTTATCGACTGTGTACAAGTGATTAGTAGCTTTTATTTTGCGACTAATTCTAAAAATGTACCATTAAAATAAGCACTGCTTTTATGTATGTATAGCGACTCTTTCTAATCGTGACTAATGCAGAAATAGAAATATAATAATACAAAGTATATATAACTCCTATATATTAACACTTTCTTTGTTTTGAACTTACTACCACCTATTCGCAATATGTAGCCATTATTCATAAATTTTGATAGCCGCTTGGCCATTCAGTCAATCAGTCAGAATTGTCTCACACGGCCACTTACCTCCACAAGACGTTCATGAGACCATTTTGAATCCGGATCGAAGGACCAATTTATGTGGTTCAACGGCTTACGCTTGCTAATTTCAACTGGAACAATATTAAAATTTAAACTTGTCTAAAATCAATTTGCTTTCTTATGTCGTGCATGCAAGCTTAACTAGTAGTCAAAAGACAGAGTAAAAATAAAAGGATAGTACACATAGTTATAATTGTATTAAGTTCTTTAGCGTTACCAAACAAATTAACCCAATAAGCCGATTCAAATCTTGACCTTTCAAACAAAGCCATAGCAATTCCGGTGTTTGCCAGAGTACTCCCCTGTGCAAATACTCCGGCTGGCGAATCCATAAGCGTAAACAGATTGATTGGAAGGGTGATCAGGCGGAAAACCCTCCAGGCCACACACTTAACCAGCACCAACACCTTTGCCCAGCTGGAGAGCCTCCGGCTGGATCGCCGCCCAGGGGGCCGAGGCAATCAATCAATGCCCAGCATATTTCGGGGAGTCGCAGAAATGGTGGCGAAAAAATTAAATCAAACAACGCTTAAAAATTTATTAACGTCCGCCAAACCAGTTAAACGTCAGCAAATTGTATTTTTATGTTAAGACCATTAATGAAAACCGGAAGCAAACAGAAAGCAAATGGATGCACACAACTCCGCAAAAATAAACTCCGAGAACAGAGAGTAAAAAACATTTTTGCATTTAATGTACACGGAGGAGAGGAGGCAACGGCAGGGATATTCAGGATATGCCAGCGGCGGCGGCATCGGCAGCACTTCGATTAAGTAGCTTTGTAAACAGCAGGAGGAGCTGCCACAGGAGCAGCCAGGAACAGGGACCGACTCCGATCCCGATCTCGGACCACAACGTCCCTGGACAGAAAAAAACACGCTAAAAAATTGGTCTCTATTTCATAGAAGGAAATTTTAAAGTGAATGCTAACCAGAACTTATAGAAGAAACACAATAAAATTGCTTGTAATATGTATTATTGCTATTTCTATCCGAACGTTATTTATGTCTGAATTACAGTTTAATAAAAACAAGAAAGAAAGCTAACATCGGCACACCGAAGTTTGTATATCATTGTAGCTTACAATGTATTAAATAAAAAGTAAAAGTAACAAGAATTATGTACAACATTTATATATATAAAAATTCGGTTTTAGCAATTACGTATACGTAATATTTCCCGAACGTTCTTATGGCAGCTTTATGATATAGTATTCCGATTTTTATCAAATTAAACCCGAATTTTAAAAATTATATAAAATGGCCATTGGTCCAATTATATGAAAATATGATGAAAATTGGCCAAGTTATAATTTTTTTTCTCAAAACTTACCGTTCATTCCTATGGCAGCTATATAATAAAGTCGTCCGATCCGGCCGGTTCCGACTTATATAGTAGTGAGAGCATACAGGAGACTATCAGAAAAGTTTCATTGAGATAGCATTAAAACTGAGGTGCTAGTTTGCGTGGAAACGGACAGACGGACAGACGGACATGGCTAGATCGACTCGGCTATTGATGCTGATCAAGAATATAAATGCTTTATAGAGTCGGAAATGTCTCCCTTACTGCGTTGCAAACTTCTGAATAAAATTATAATACCCTGCAAAGGTATAAAAAGTTAAATACAATTTTATTTCCATTATTTATATTTCTATCTGTCTGTTATACATGTAAGTAAGTAAATAAGATAGGATTTTATTTTAAACTTTATGTAATATACACTTCATATTTAATTTTATAATTAGGGGTTGTAAGCACTTTTATCGGAATGAAAGTGTCTACTTTTATGAGGGTTTTAATGCTTACAATTACTGTACCTTATTTCTACCAGTGTCAGGACCTTCACCCAGACACTTGAAAATGCATAACTTTTGAATGAGGTGCGGTGGCAGAAGTCCTGCGAGAACTCCAGTTCCCCTCAGACTTGTTTGCCTCGCTTTTAATGCATTTTACGCCATCCTGCGCTCCCACCCTCTCTCTTCTAGACCCCCTTTTACTCCTTTTCTGATCCTGCAGCCTTTATTTTTTTTTTTTGCTCCTTGCAAAAATGCAATGGAAATGCTATCCATGTAAATAAAGCTGATTAAGCAGCATTTTGATAAACTTTTCCCCGATTTTACATTTAAAGTGCGGATCGGAGAGGCGGAGGCCGGCGAAGGAAAAGTCGTGAATCAACCGCATTGCCGCTGGCCTCGAGAAATATTTGTCAACAAAGGCATGCGGCGATTTCTCAACTCTCCCAGTCAAAGCCAAATTAATTAGTGGCCGACACACAGACACACACGCTGAGCCTTGTAAACCAAACTAATGTTGCAGGCTAATCAGGGATGGCCAGTCAATTTAGGCTAATGAACTAACTAAGGCTTTCGAGATACCAACAATGGGAATAAATCAATATAGCGTTTAATTGGAAAAGAAGGTTCTTGTTACGAGAAAGTTTATAAATGATAAATACATTTTTGGCAAGCGCACGGAAGGAGACTGTTCAAAATATATATATTAGTTGTGATAATCAGTATTTTCTTTATATAAAATGTATGTATAAGTAACTTTATTTACTCCTTGATTATGACTTATTGAAATACTTTTAATAATTTAAAACAACCAATAAAATTTGAAGTAATTAAAAGTAAATTTGATTTGACATTTGTCAGTTGAATTTATTTTTAATAAATTTATTATGAATTTTATTTTTTTTTCGCATACAAATTTTTACTGATGTAGTTTTTCCTCTCAAAATCAAATTAGAAACCTTGCAGCCCTCGGATTCCGTGATTTTTCTCATGGCTCACTCGCTGCTTTTCATCTTGAAGTTCTCACAAAGTGGGCAAAAGTTTTTCGGGCTGTTTGCTTATTTGTCGTGTAATTAAAAGGCTTGCACATTAATTTAGACTGCACGAATAGGAAATACGCAATGCAGACATGGCCGGCCAGGGCCCGGAAAGCCTTACAAAAGCGCTCCATGATAAATCCCCGGCAATTCTGTTGAACCAACTCCTCGGGAGCTGGGGATGGGGCGTTTCCTTTGTCCATCTGGAACTTATTTTATTTTCATGCTCCGTTTTTTGGCCGCCTCGCTGCGCTTTCGTCTCTAGCAACTAAGTCAACAAGAAAATTTGGGAAACTGTGGGAATCGGGGAGAAGAAAGGGAAGGACCAGCAGCAGCAGCAGCACAAGACGAGGAAAATCTCTTGCAATTAGCGCTGGAAAAGTTCTTAGCTCTAATTGATTTGCTGTAAATCGTTTGACGCGTTGCCTGTGTGAGCTCAGCTTTAAAATTTAATGCCATCCCTTTGTCCCGGCGCACTAAGGTATGCAACACAATTGTTATTGAACACGTGCGCATTGTGCACCCAACGTGTGTCAGGTGGTAAGGGGGGGCGAAACCAGGAAGCAGGAGCGGAGACAGAGCCATCGTCAAAAGCAAAACAAAGAGGTTTTCCCAGCACAGCTCCAATGCTTAAAAATGCTAAAAAGTTTGCAACAAAATGTGTGCGCGTAAAAGGTGCCAGAGGGTGGGATGGGAAGTTTTCAAAAAGTAAAGTGGCACAAATTCTAAAATTAGTAACTACGAAGTACAATATAAATTCAAAATTAAATATAAATAAAAACTATATAATATAGATAAAAATAAATAAAAATACAAGCCCCGAAGAAGGCCAAACCACAAGATGCTGGAACTAAAACGAAAAAGTATATTAGATACACGCAGAGTCTGATTTTTAAAGGTAATTATGCCAAATTTTAAACTAATTAAGTAATGATGTAAATTATATTGCATTTATATTTAATAAATTAATATAGCCATTGTTTGTAACTACTTTTTTGTAACTATATAAACAAATAAATCAAATTTACAGTACAGCAAGACCGAATGATCACGTTTTAATGCATCAAAATGCGAAATCATTTTTAAAATATTTTCTTATTGGAAAATAAAAATATATAACATTCTCTTAGAGCTTTTATTTACAAATATAAAGTTATTATTGTATTAAACTAATACGTTTGCAGTTGTTACTTATCTTTTAAACTTCTAAAATCAAATAAAATAATTTGTGCATCTCTACAAATAATAAAATTTTACGTACTGATAACTGCACTGGTCCCGGCAACTTCTGAACCAACTTCGGTCCAATCAGCATTTAATGGAATCGCTCTCCGCCCATCAATTGCACAATTTATGGAACCACCCGCGGGGGCAGCCACCGTGGAAGTGCAACAAAATGCACAGGAGCTCCGCTGGAGCTCTGCAGCGGCGGTGGCTGGGAAACAGCTTTGCCAAATAGTTGTTGTTGGGACGGGCGATTTGAAAAATTCAAAGCAAACAACAAGGACCATCGGCGAAGCTTCTGCGCTAGCCCGCTTTCCCGGGAAAGCCAGCTTAAAAACCTCACCAGGTATCGCTCCCTACACACGCACGAAACAATAACTCGAGGACCGATCAATCCCGAGTTGAAACAGGTGCACAGAGAAAGTAATGGGTTAATACCATTGTTGTCATTGGACACTATTAAGTTATGTTTAAAGGAATGCCTTCTCCATCAAAAAAACACTAACACTGCATTAAAACTTGTACATTAACTATTTCTTAGCTTAAACTCGGTTTCAACATTGATTCAGGGATTACTAAAAAGTCAAAGTTATCGCTTTGAAAAATACAAAGCTTTTAAAAATCGATTTACAATAATTTTTTTCCTGTGCCTTGAATTGTCGCCTGCATATGCATCAATTTTAAAGTTTTGCCAACTGAACAAATAATGAACGACAACGAAAAGCAGCCATAAGCGACGGCTCTTCCCTGTGAGACCTTCCCCCCATCAAAAAAAGGACATGCCGTGAAATCCATCAAAAAAATTAGCCCCTCTGCTTAGCCGGAGGCTAAGTCCTGGCAACACTTGAGTTGAAAACTCATTTTAGCCACGTCGCCGGCGCTGTTGACGGCTTCACTTTTGACGCCTTCGCACCGCAAGGCGCCAGGGGAAGGAAAAAAAATGTAAGGAGGAACCCCCATCTATTCCTTTTGGGCTTCAGCGCCTGACACTCGTAACGGTAAGCGAGTCACACTTAAAGCTATGCCGACGCCTTTGACACGCATGGCGGGACGCCACTTTGATGTTCGTCCTCCAAGAAGGATGCTGTTGGTGGTTGCCTGAGAGCGGGGGAAGGAGCTTCAGGGGGGCCAGCAAATATTTGCTAAATGCAAATTACTTTTGACGCTTGACAAAATGAAAACCTAAGTGAAATGATTGGCTCACCGTTTTAGGCAAGGAGGAGTTTAGGTGTTGGAGTCCTTAAGGGAGTGAGAATGACGGAGAGGATCACAGGACTTGCCAAAATGGTTTCCTGTTTCAAAGGTCACCTTGGTTAAATCACTTTTAGCAGAAGTTTATAAGTATCAAGAACATATTTCTGCCACAAAACACTCTGGCAAGCCGACTTGCCAAGTTTCTACTAAGAAACCGTGGTCTTGCTCTAATATTTAAAACAGATTTAAATTATTTCTTAAATCTAACATAGAAGTTGCATTAACCTGATTTCATTTGTAATTAATATTTATAGACTGTTTACGGTGCTCTTAGGGGCTTACATTGCACCATTATTGGTACATTGTTTTTGTTAACTTTAGTTTGCAATCTTCAGAGACATGCTCAGGTATTAAGGTATTAATTATACCCTTCGCTTTCCAGTAACCCTAGCTGACAGTCCAGATGAGACCCCAAGGCGGTGGCTGCCCGATGCATATGTTGTCGCTGACATCTAGAACGCAAGTTCCCTGCAATTAAACAGTCAATTTGCAGGCTCTCCCGGAATGTTTGAAAATGAATTTTGGGCAAAGGTAAAGTTTGGACGCCGGGAGCTGCATCTGGAGTCGGCGTCAACAAAAGTCGCAACACAAATAGCAAAAGCAAAATGGCGCCAACAACTTTCCCGGGGAGCAAGTGCGGCGGATCGGCGGAGTGGCAGGCAAGTGAAGACGCTGACGTTGCGCATTTGCTGTAGATTATTACAAAAGTTTAAATACACAGACACACCGAGTCGACCTGGGAGCCTCTTGTGATTATAGTGCCGGGCTTTCGCCCATTGCCCTCAGGTGATGTGACTGAGTTTCGCCTGTCGACCCGACCCACAGGTTTCCGTGCTGCCAGGTGAGACGGGCTGAAAGGGCGGCCAACCAGACGGGATCCCAGCGACACTCAAGGAGTTGAATTGAGTTCGAGTTGAAGCTTTTAAATAGCCTTGGCAGTTGCAGTTGTTTCCACAGTTTCCCCCCAGCAGTTTTTCTCCCCCAGAATTGGTTGGGAACTGGGAGAAGGTCGCAGCCAGTGGGTGGTGATGGCAGGTGGGACAATCAGACCACCAAGTGTTTGGCCAGCCAAATTGTTCTTCAGAATTTATAATCTGGCGACGTGGCAGGGAAGAGTTTCCGTGACTGTTCGACAGGTGAATTGCATTGGGGTTTGGATTCTCAATTATCAATTATTTAACAAATTCGTTGGTAAATGAGCTTAGAAAACTAGAAATGGTTAAGTGTGAAGATTTTTAACTTAATATTTAACTAGAGGGTAGATCAAATGCTTAATAAAATATAAAAAGGAATTATACCATATCGTGTTTCATATGAAATGCTAAAAAGCTATCTCCTAATTGGAAGATACAAAATATAATGGAAATTGTTAATCTGTCTTTTCACTTATATTAACTTAATTTTTAACTTATGCAATACCATAACTATTCATTAAACAAACATTAGATATTCGAATATATCTAACCCACATGTTTTTAGTTATGTAACTTAAAAGGAAATGCCTCAATCTGCCAATGAGCGCGACCCGTCGCCAATCCTTCATTTATTTTCCCATGTGAGCTTTCCACAAATAATTCCCCATTTACACTTCGTGTATCTTTCATCTCGTGTCGCCAAGCATTTAATTTTGCTTACATGCCACAATTTCCCACCGTAGCCTGCTGTATGTGTCTGTTGGTGGCGTTTACTTTCGTTTTAATTTGGCAGCCCGCATAATTTTGCTATGATTTGCACTTCTTAATTAATTATTTTTCGCTTTCTTTACCCAAAGCGGATTTGAAGGAGCTGCGTCAGCACATGTGCCCCCGTATGTGTGAGGGGTGCTGGATGAGGAAACCCTTTCCCTGAAAACAAACTTCGGGGAAACTTTCTCCTTTCCCAGTTCTCCTTTCTCCTTCACAGCGCCAGTACAAAGGAGTGGTTATTAACCGGAAGTCGGAATCCGAGGAAATCTTTCCTTTGTTTGCCTTGCCAGTAGGGAAATGGTTGGTATCTCGATGTCCTTTCGCCCGAAATTAACCAGGCACAAATTACCATTTGACTTTGAGCTACTCTTTTGTCGAATCACCTGAAAGACTTATAAAGGTTTGAGTATTTGAATAATTACACATGAAAAGCATTTTAATTACAATATATATTAAAGCATAAGTATACTAAATTCTTGCAGTGTTCTAAACAATTTACTTTCTCTCTGAATATGACATTTTGTTGACTATCTTTATAATTGTCGAACAAATATTTTTTATAATGACAGTTTATTTATGTACCCATGAAAAATATTAACATTTCTTTAAAAACACGAATTTCTGCTAATCGAAACGCTTTATTTTAAAAGATATTCGACTTATTAATCCTTAAATTTCGATTTTTAAATTTCGAAAATGTCTTTCTCCAATCAAGTCTACCTCAGAGCACTTTTGTTACCTCGCCGTGCTTCTTTCCTAGCTCACCTTTCGTCTACCCTACGTATGCGTAATATTGGCGAAAAATCAATGTAATAATCCGCATTCAATGGAAAAGGCTTAGCTCAGCTAAATCCCTGAGCTCATGGCAATTGACAGGAGCCGAAGCGTTGCCGGCATCCAGAAACAGACATGGCAAAGCCATTTTATCTTGTTTTATTTTTTGCTAGCAGGGCAACCCGATGCTTTTTTCTATTAGTTCTGATTAAGCTTTTGTCGATTCGTTCCATTGTCAATTGCATTTGGCGTTGGCTTTGGCGTGAATGCAAATTGGGATCCGACAGCTGCTCATTACTTAGCCGCTTAACCACGCGTCGCTTTTGATTTGCATTTGGGTTTGCCGATTAAAGCTGCGCTCGAGCGTCACCTGGCGCGCACGGAAATTGAAAATTTCGCGAGGGTGGCGAATGTCAAAGTGCCAGCAGCCACGCCCCCACGCCCCCACCGCCCGGCAGCCACAGTGCCCAGATATAGCCCACATTGCCCACAGTCACACCCAAAAGAATCCGACGTTCGACATCTCCATTCGATTCACCATCTCCGTTGGCATCTGGCAGCGCCATCTCCGTCGCACATCTCATCCATCGCAGGGGCATGTAAATTGCTCTGGCAAACAAATCACGTATACGAACACTGGCCGAAAAATAGTACTGAAAAATCAATTGGTATTCCTCGCTTTCCCTATCGTTGCGATAAGTAGCACTTGCATATACATATCTTAAGCTAGTCGAACCCAACTCAGACAGCAATACAAGAACCTTTGTGATTGTTTATAATCATAATTTAACTTTAAAGAAGTATGCCTAAGTCACATTAATTTCTCCCTGTGCATTGCGTATACGCCGTGCAATGCGCTTCGCCCTCGTTCCGCTGTCGTCATATCAAGAGCCAGAAAAGGCAGCTGGATTTTTGCGGTCTGTAGCTGAAAGGCTAAGCAACCGCATTGAGTGACTGAGTGCCGTTATTTGGCTAAGGCCCCCTTTCGAGCCCCGGCCAGGATCCAGACTCCTGGATCCGGGATCCATGGGGGCTAAGCAACCGCAACCGAAAACGGGTCCGACCAAACGCCTCGCTCGCTTTGTCTGCTTGGATTTCAGCGATGTACTCGCACAGACACACTCATTTCCTGTCGGATTTGACATTCGAGTCCTTTAAGAATTTAGTGCACCATTGGCATGTGCATATGTATTTTGTGTGTTCACACATAAGTACCGCAAATATCAAAAAGAGCAGCGAATATTCTCAAAGAACCTGGAAGTAGGTGGTTCAGAAGGAACATATGGCAACCTAAGCTCGGTGCATTGATAACCTTCCATAGTCACAATTTTACTCAGGCTTCAGGGTAAATCATAGATTATACTATAAGCAGAACTCTTGCAACTTATTTAAATCCAAAAAAAGCATTTAGTTTTTTAAAAATACTCAACCGGTGGAAAGTCTGATCATGTGACCTCTTTACATATTTGTCCTTCGAGCCGGATGGACCATAGATAAAAATAAGAGTAATGGTTTTGTTTGAAAGATACTATACACAGTAAGTATTAGTGTGGTATAGCTTCGCATTTAAATTACAAAAATACTGTTATATTATGTAAGCTCTGCCTAATGAAGCACAATGCACCGCAGCCCTCGACGCGCTAATCATTTCGCAAACCCTAATGGAAAAGTCTTGGTAATTACTTGAAAATATGCATTAAAAACTTTTTGCCCGCAGCGGCAGCAGATGATAATAAAGCAGACTCCGAGAGGGAGGGTGGGAGGGTCGGGCTCAGAACTTGATATTGAATCAATTAAAAGAAAAACTCGACAGGCAATGATGCAACAAATTAAAACGCATACGAAGCGAGCTAATGAAATTCTAAGGCTCGAATGGTTAGGAAAACCACCTCCCACAAAGAGCGAGCGAGTGGCTGTTAAGAGTTCGGGGGCTCTTCCTACTTCATCTGCAGACAAGGGCGGAAATTACCAAAAAATTGTGCCGAGCAGATGAGCAACAACAATAAACTTGGCCCGAAAAATTAAGGCAAGTGGAGTTAAAAGTTAAGCCAACAAATGAAGATGGTGAATGGGAGTGGGAATCGGATAAGATGCGAAGAGGATTGGGAAGGGAGACCAGATGGGTGGATGCGAACGGGTAGTGCAGGCAGGGATCCTGGGCTTGACGTATGGCCTATCCCACATACATACTTATATGCACAGGACAAAATAGAGCTAGACAAGTGGCTGACTTAAGGCCTTCGATTTTCTTTGTCATTGAAAATAAATGGGGAAGAACGATGTTACCAACATGTTAGAAGAAGGTCACAATTGTTTGAGAACTGAACTTTCTTGTTAAGTTATACATAATCTCGGCTTGATTTCAACTAAACTATACTATACTATACTATACTATACTATACTATACTATACTATACTATACTATACTATACTATACTATACTATACTATACTATACTATACTATAATAAACTAGAGTCTATGTATTAAATTTACAAAGAAACTGTCTGTCCTAGTACTAGTTGCATCCGCGCTATCAGCTTGACCTTACCAAGACGTTTGCTTTTGGGATAATTTACCATAATTTCTCTCCGTGTACATGTGAGCACACCCCATACGCAGACTCACACAGAGACAGATGCCGGGGCCAACTTCAAGCGCAATTTTACGCAACAACAAAAAGTTTAATTGAGGATAAACTTTGCTGCGTTTGCGCTGCTGTTGAAAATCAACCAACGTCGACATGGAAAATTTCCCCCAGCCCAGGCAAAATCCGGGAAAAGTTCGCGGCGCAGGGGGCGGAGGCGGCGGAAAAGAGGCTTTACTAGAGTAGGAATTGCGTGTATGTTTGCCTCTTATCTCTTTTGCTGTTTAAGTTTTCGCTTTCTACCCGGCATTACTTTCCTAATTTCCTTTTTTTCTGTTGTTGCGCTGTTTGCGGGCAAACTTCAGCTTTAAGCCACTACATCAACACCAGTTTTCCAGCTTTAAAAATCGGAGGGATTGGAAGCGCGAAAATAATTTCAACATTTATTGGTCATCCATTGCGCCTCGCTTCAGGCATTGTTAGTCAGGTGCCAAATGGATGGCAAATAAAAACCGTAGCCCCTCTCCAGCAGCCTGCCCCCGTTTGTCCCCCGATAAAACCACACAAGGATGTGTGCCATAATTCTTAGAACCGAAGACCCAGCCAATGTGGGACAATGAAACACAAATGACCTGAATAAAAGGCGGCGAAGCGACACGAGCGATTGACTCTACATGGTTCCCCCGTTTCCATAGAGGGGACAAGCGGAGTACAGAGCAAACTGAACGGAAAGGTGATGTAGAACCCACGGCACACGAATAGGGCGATAGCTTAATACTCTAAAAGTTTAAATACTACGAAAGTAAAACAATTTAAACTAATCAAACTCAAATAAACTGGCGATTGCTGACCGTTATTGATTCCTTTCATTACCTGAGTCTTGAATTATCTAATTCAAATTCTGGGCCAAGTAATAAAACTATAGTCAGAATAGGTAAAACAAAATTGTTTGACTTGTCATAAGCCGTTTTATTAGGAAATTTTATATCTATAATGTCATATTAACAGTCGAATCAATAAATAATAAATAAAATAAATGTTTACAAGCCTTACCAGTTAGCCATATATACCCTTTCCTGAAAATCATCGAAAAACCCATATGGTGAACAAACAATAAGGCCAATTTTTTTACCAATTTAAACGATTTTTATTAAGGACTATCAGTCATTGAACACACAATCGGATACTTAATTCCTGGGGTCTCTGCATCTATATGTGCCTTTTCACCACAAGGCGGGCGCAGCATAGCCCAACGGAGCTGGGGCATAGGCCAAGGGAGCGGCGTACTTGGCCAAAACTGGTGCAGCGTAGGGATGGGCGTAAGGTGCAACCAGGGGGGTGGCAATGGGAGCGGCGAGTGGAGCGGCCACAGGAGCCACTGTCTTAAAGATGGGGGCTGGAGCCAGCGGTGCAGCCAAAGGAGCGGCGAAGGGAGCAGCAACTGGAGCAGCCAAAGGAGCAGCAACTGGAGCAGCGAAGGGAGCAGCCAAGGTTCTCAGGACCGGAGCAGGAGCCACAGCACGCACAATGGGAACTGGAGCCGGAGCCACAGGAACTGGCACGGGGGCAATCACCGGAGCAGCTGCAATGCCATTGAATGTCCTGGCAATCACCTGGCTACTGGCGGCCGTGACAACAGGAGCAGGAGCAGCGATCAGCGGCGGTGGAACGGCAGCCAAGGGAGCAGCCAGAGGAGCATGGAGCAGTCCTGGCTTGCCGGCGACAGAGGCAATCACGGCGCAGATGAGAACGACCTACGGGAAAAATTTCAAAAATTATGTAATTATCATAATCCAAGGAAAGCAACTGAGCATCCAGGTGAGAAACTAACGTATTTGAACATGTTGAAGGTTTCTTAGCGTTTGACTTAAAGCTGTGCTTCGGTTGGTTCGAAAGCAAAGAGCTGACTGATGACAAGCGAAGGTGGCCACTGGCATATTTATACCGCTGAGGGGCCACCGCGGCGGCTACTTAATATTCCGAAGGCACGGCGGCCGTTGGCCCATTATAAGTGTCAGAGAAATATTAGTTGGTAGCTCTTCGGCTTTAGGTCTTCGAGGGCCAGCACAAAACCCGAAGGGCAGCCAAGTGCCCTGGCTAATTATACAGATATAAGTGTGGACTGCAATTTCGCTATCAGGCGTAAAATACCCCATTTGGTTCATGGGGAGCAATAGAAAAAACCAAGTTGGCCAATAGGTTGAGGGCCAGGCCTTCGAACCGGACACGTGGCTGGACCTCTGACCACTGCTCCTGCCGGAAATTTATTTTCGGCTGCAAGGAATTTTGCAAAAATAGAGATAACAATAATTCAAGTGAGCACTTCCAGCACATCGGAATCCTTTGTGTCTGGCCAGAGGCATTTCCAGGGCGAACCTGTTGGCAGCATGTGGGGACTAGTCCCAGGCACTCGGCCAATTAAGCATTTTGAGCACGTGCCGACTTTGGCCGGCAGTAGAAAGCACACATGAACGCACACGACTGATTTTGGGAACTCCTCCACTGGGCAGTGACATTACAACATTTATTGTTTTGGCCATTCGGGTCAAGGTTGCGGGGCGGTTGCGGTTGACTGACCTCTGCTATTTGTTTAGAGAATTAAAGAACGGCTTGCGTAATTGACAGTGAAAGTAAACAATGGCAAGGGGAACAATTTCGGCACTCACTTGTGGACTTCCAGGTTCAGTTGTTACCTTTTCTGAACTCCTTTGAGGAAATTGAAAATTGAATTTTTAATAACGAAAATGTTAAGAATAATTTATTTTTAAAGGTTTTGCAAGGTTCACAATAATTTTCCGATATTTTTAAAATAAAACCACATTTAAAAAAATTATCGAGGCCATTAAAAAGGTCGTACTCTAAGCAGATGGAAACAACAACGTATAACTTAAAGTATAAGAAATAAGAATACAAAATTTTCGGATATTTGTTTATATGATGTTCATATGAATTAGTAATCCGATCTAAGCTAATTCAACTTATATACTTTAATATTTATAGTTTCCTCTGAATGCCTTTACATTTTTAATAGTTGAGTTATATTTCCTTAAGGGCAGAAACTTTCATTTATTTTGGAAATATTATTCGATGCACACTTCATTTCGCTTTTAAATTCAATTTATATGCCTACAATCCTAGTGATACAAACAAACATACAAATTTGTTCACATCCCAACTTCATTTTGTTGGTTATTTTGAAAATGTGAAACTTAAAAGTGAAACAAGGTTTGGATTAATTTTTTTTGAGCAGCAATCATACTGCTTAGTATGTGTGCTGTGTATCAATATTTTGATTTGTGCGTGACTTATCAATATTTCGCGATTTTAGTAAATGTTCTCAAAAGTATTTTGTTGTACTCATAAACTTAAACGAAATATACATTGTTGTATAGGTGTACGTCCCAGTATATGTTGTCAAGCCACTAATTCTGAATAAAGGTATATTTGCATCAATATGCACAAATCCGCACAATCTGCGTAAGTTCATTTTTTGGTAACTTCGAGTTTTTAAACGCGGCTCTTTAAAGTATGGCGTAAGGGGACGGTCACTTCCAACGAAAAATAAAAATAATAATAAACCATAAACAAAAAAAAAACATAAAAACTATTTCAATAGCAAAAACTTTCATAAACCAAAAAACCATAAAATTTTTTTTAATAGCAAAAACTGTTTTTGTGCTTAAATCTACGTTTTAAATATAAAAAATACAATAAAATCAAAAAATAATTTGAAGAAAGCATTAAAAAATGCAAAACGGAATGAAACTTTATATCGGTGAATCAAATGACATTGAGTAACGAAAAATTAAATCCAAAATTCTGGAAAAATAAAAAACGACTACATCTCTGAGGATATCATGAAAATATGTATTTAAAACAGCGACGTTTTCACTATAAATTTCTCGAAAGTATCTATGTTGGCTATATGATATAGTAGTCAGATTTTCATCAAATTAAAACTGAAATTTTAAAATAATATATAATGGCCTTGTTTAAATCAGATAAAAATGTTGAAAACTGAAAGCTATAACTTTTTTCAAAAAAAATTTTCCTGATATTTCTTTGGCAGCTATATGCAATAGTCATCCGATCTGGACATTCCGACTTTCATACTAAAATGAATAGTCAGAAGAATATATGCAAAATTTCATTCAGATAGCTTCAATCCTGAAAATAGTTTCACTGAAAAACTAGTTTGCGTAGAAATGAACAGAGGAACAAACGGACGGACGGATTGGATAGATCGACTCGGTTGTTGATGCTGATAAAGAATATATATACTTTATAGGGTCGGAAACTAAAAAAACAATACTCTGCAAGGGTATACAAATTGTTTTTTAGGTCAAGGGAGGGCGGACCCACGTCTATTTTTCGAAAAATATTTTGTAACAGTGTTTTCGACAATAATAAAAAAACGTTTCAAAAATATTTACTTATTTTAAAAACTATTAATTAATACGAATTTCCCACTGCAGTAGTTGAAGTAAAGTAATGCATATATTGAATTCCATTTCTAGGTCTCATTTCCATGGGCTGCCGGCACTCACTCTTGAATGGTTCTGGAATAAATTTAAGAAACCTTGATTTAGCTTCACTTTCAGCGTCATTCAAGCATTTCCCGTGGAGCCACGCATATAACAGTTAGTCGGCGAGTTGCACCCACTGAATACTAATTTTGTTGGTGCGAAGTCCGTCACGTTCCCTTTCGAATCCGCCGTAAAAAAATCGAATCCAAAGAGCGGTCATCAAAGCAGGTAGTTTTTTTTTTTCAAGGTAAATGCTTTCTTACAACACAGAATCTTTGGTTGGGTTCAAGGTTAAAACCATATTTAGATTGCATTAATTTTTGCAAACATATTTAAATACTTAATTTATCATATACATAACTATCTGGCAAATAAAAGGTGAGCAACAGAAAAGAATATTACTATTACCATCAATTTAAAATGAAATTCCTTGACTTGTTTATTATTGACCCTCAAGAGTTTATTTACCTCGATGGCCTTGCAACCTTGACACAGTTACATATTTATGCCGAAAGTAACAACTTCAAAGCAAACCATTGTGGTTACTCTCAAATGTCACGCATCCAGCAACTGTCCGCGGTATCCAATACGTGAGTTGCATTCAAATCAAGGAAGTGGAGTACTGGGTAGTCATTACTGTTGTTTATGACCATTGCCCTCAGTCAGTTGCCAATTCAATTAAAACGGTCCCGTCAGTGATCCCGCATCAGCTCCCACCGAAGCCAGTAACAAAAGGATTTCTTGATTTAATTATAATTTTTTATTTGCAGTTCTTAAAGAAGAATGCGACCGCCTGCAGGCAGTGCATTGTAGGCCAAAGGTGATGTGTAGGCCAAAGGAGCAGCCAAGGGAGCAGCGGCGTACTTGGCAATCACGGGAGCAGCTAGTGGAGTGGCCACAGGAGCGATCACGGGGGCAGCTGCGATTCCATTGAAGTTCCTGGCGATCACCTGGCTACTGGTGGCAGTCACCACAGGAGCAGGAGCAGCCACAACGGCAGCGGGGGCAGCGTACGCCAGAGGAGAACTGAATGCCAGGGGAGCGGTGTAGGCCAGAGGAGCACCCAGGAGTCCTGGCTTGGCAGCAGCACAGGCAACGAGAGCGAGGACAACGACGGCCTGTTTAACAGAGGGAATGATTAGTTAAACTCCTTAAAGTTCTTCCGTGGAGATCTTACGGATTTGAACATATTGGCGGTTTAAGTTTGTTTTGCTTCTGTGGAAGGCTGGTAACTGTTTGATATCCCACTGCCCCGGCTCTAGCTTATTTATACCCAAAATCCGTCTTCAGCCGTGACGCATTCAGTTCATTGAAATGCTCGATCAGTTTCCCGTTACCATTTGCACTTTACCATTATTTATGGTAACTGGTGGTGGCCACTGAATTTGTTACCCTGAGGTCACAGTCGGATCTAGTCACCGTGTTGAAGGGTGTATAAATAGCACCATGGATGGTGCTAAACGACATCAGACAAGTTCAAGTCTCCGAACTGCAAGCACCAATCCTAGCAACAAAATGTTCAAATCCGTGAGTTTCGACTGTGCAGAGTCTGGATAAAGTGGTCTAACGCATTTTCCTTCGCAGGCTGTTGTCATCTTGGCCATCGTTGCCTGCGCTGCTGCGAAGCCCGGACTCCTGGGAGCTCCTCTGGCATACACTGCTCCTCTGGCGTACGCTGCTCCCGCTGCTGTGGTGGCTGCCCCTGCTCCAGTGGTGACTGCCACGAGTAGCCAGGTGATCGCCAGGAACTACAACGGAATCGCAGCTGCTCCCGTGATCGCTCCCGTGGCAACTCCGCTGGCTGCTCCGCTTGGTGCTCCAGTTATTGCCAAGTATGCCGCTGCTCCGCTTGGTGCTCCAGTTATTGCCAAGTATGCCGCTGCGCCTCTTGCCGCTCCCCTGGCTTACTCTTCCCCTTGGGCGTACAGCGCTCCTCTTAGTTACGCCACTGTTCCGTCCCCCCTTCTCGTCTAATAATATAAAATCAGTGATCAAAGTCATTAAAAAACGAATGCATCTGTTATAAATTTACTTTAGTGGGTTTTTAAGTCATTTTTTATTTTCACAATTTTCGAGCTAAGGAACAACGCAAGGTCCTAGCAAAGTTGAATACATATTCTGTAGCTATAAGCATGAAGATTCTGGCTAGATAATGCTGTAGGGTATAGTCGATCTATTCAATAAAGCAAAATTGTAGGCTTTTATTCCTCAGGCTCCACTGTGGGGGTTCTTGCTTAATTCTAAGATAATAATTCTTAAAGTTATGGTTAACGGTTGATGGCTGTTTTTTGTGTCTTAAAAACTTTACACCGTCTGTGTTTAGCCAGCTCTGAAAATACTTTTATTTTGCTATGGAAGTATTTTGTTTTTTTTGTTTGACTCTGTATTCATACGAAATAAAATTCGTAAACTTTCAAGAAAACCGCTGTTATTTTCATTAATAACATTTAGAACCAGATTCCACTCAAACGAAATGAAATCAAAGATTAAACCAAAACTAACACTCCAAAAATATGTTATCTGCTCAATCCGAATGACAAAAGACAATTTTAAGTAAAAAGTTAGTAAAACATAAACTGATGACTCATAGTCATTGAAGAGTGGGTTTAATCCAGATCAGATAAAATAAAATTTTGAATCGAGCGCCTTTAAAATTTAGACGTAATATTTTATATCTATTCTATACTTTTAAAGAGGCCTCGATTGTTACAAATATACCTTAAAATTCAAGTTTTGAGTTGACTATAACTAAAATATTACTGAACACAAAGTACTTTTTGAAGGATTACTGTTTTTTTAATATTCACGTATATTTATTAGGCTACGAAAATATATAGCTCTTTCAAGAAGAGATCATTTCGGGTAAGCTTTTTAAAGAATTTTTGCAAAGAAATAGAAAGGTCGCCAAAATAATTGTTTTGATATCATTTAGCTACATGGAATTTATATAATTGATGTTTATTATTAACTTAAAAAAAAAAGTGTGATTATGCAAACAAGAAACACAAAATTTTTCTTATAATACCGTGACATTAGTAAACGCTGCGAATCAAGGCTTTCGGTGTCTGAATGGGGATGGCCAATACCATTCAAAAAGTAGCCACTTTGACAGCTTAACCCTAAATAGCGTTAATAGTCTCAACTCGAGACTTGTGGACCTCGAACTGAAAGACCACTTCCTTCGCTGATAGGAGAAAGCCGAGGAACTTCCTCTTCCACCACTGAGGTCGGATGGCATCAGGGTCGCGCGTGATCTGTCGCTTTGTAATAGATAACAAGACAAGGTCAATTCAAGAATCTTGGACAAAATACATTATTTTCTTGAAATGGTCTTGAGGTTAATTCGAGGTCGTTTGACTACCACCACTCCGGGTAAAGATTTATCTCATTCAGATAATCAAAAACCTAAATACAAATTAAACAATTTTAAAACTAGCTTAACACTGACGATGTCCAGTATTTGGATACAAAAACAGTCATCAAACACTTGTAGTATGCACTCATATACAATTTTGCTTTACTGAATAGATCGACTATTTTCTAGCCCTAATCATCTGGTTTGAAGACACAGATTATTTTTTTTTTTTCAACTTTCCCAGGACATTGCGTTGTTACTTAGCTCGAAAATTGTGAAAATAGTAAAATAACATTTATAATAGATGCATTCGTTTTTTAATGACTTTGATCACAGATTTTATTTTATTAGACGAGAAGGGGGGAAGGGACAGCGGCGTAACTAAGAGGAGCACTGTACGCCAAAGGGGAAGAGTAAGCAAGGGGAGCGGCAATAGGCGCAGCGGCATACTTGGCAATAACTGGGGCAGCCAGTGGAGCAGCCAGCGGAGCTGCCACGGGGGCGATCACGGGAGCAGCTGCGATTCCATTGTAGTTCCTGGCGATCACCTGGCTACTCGTGGCAGTCACCACTGGAGCAGGGGCAGCCACCACAGCAGCGGGAGCAGCGTACGCCAGAGGAGCAGTGTATGCCAGAGGAGCTCCCAGGAGTCCGGGCTTCGCAGCAGCGCAGGCAACGATGGCCAAGATGACAACAGCCTGCGAAGGAAAATGCGTTAGACCACTTTATCCAGACTCTCCACAGTCGAAACTCACGGATTTGAACATTTTGATGCTAGGATTGGTGCTTTCAGTTCGGAGACTTGAACTTGTCTGATGTCGTTTAGCACCATCCATGGTGCTATTTATACTCCCTTCAACACGGAGACGAGATCCGACTGTGACCTCAGGGTAACAAATTCAGTGGCCACCAGCAGTTATTCCACATTCAGCGGTGGGAATCCACATAAACAATGGTAAGTGCAAATGGTAACGGGAAACCGATCGAGCATTTCAATGAACTGAATGCGTCACGGCTGAAGACGGATTTTGGGTATAAATAAGCTAGAGCCGGGGCAGTGGGATATCAAACAGTTACCAGCCTTCCACAGAAGCAAAACAAACTAATCCCGCCAATATGTTCAAATCCGTAAGATCTCCACGGAAGAACTTTAAGGAGTTTAACTAATCATTCCCTCTGTTTAACAGGCCGTCGTTGTCCTCGCTCTCGTTGCCTGTGCTGCTGCCAAGCCAGGACTCCTGGGTGCTCCTCTGGCATACACCGCTCCCCTGGCATACAGTTCTCCTCTGGCGTACGCTGCCCCCGCTGCCGTTGTGGCTGCTCCTGCTCCTGTGGTGACTGCCACCAGTAGCCAGGTGATCGCCAGGAACTACAATGGAATCGCAGCTGCCCCCGTGATCGCTCCTGTGGCCACTCCACTGGCTGCTCCGGTGATTGCCAAGTACGCCGCTGCTCCCTTGGCCGCTCCTTTGGCCTACTCTTCTCCGCTGGCTTACACAGCTCCACTGGCCTTCAATGCCGCCCCCGTTCTGGTCTAAGCTTTATTACATTAATATATAAAACAAATCAAGTGTTTCTTTGTTTTGGGCGTCCGCTAATTGGATTTACCGCTGGCAAACAAACAATGGCAATACACACAGCCTGCTGATGGGACATTTAAAAGTTTCCAAATGCCGGTCACGTAAAGGCCGTAAAAATTATTGTCAGCTCAGCGGCAGCAGCTGCCGTCCAATGTCTGTTACATTAAATTGTGCGAAATTGATTTGTATTCTACGGATACTTTATTGTTCAGCTTCGATGCGGAGCCTGCAATTATGTCAAGGTCAAAGGGTGACCTGTGACCAGGAGCCCCAGAGCCCTAGATTTAATCCTTGGCGATCGCCTGTCTGCACATCAGGTTGACTTATTGGCACTCGACCTGCCTTCTTATATATCGTGGTGGCAGTGAAGTGGCTGTTGCGGATGCTGAAGGTCATTCTCTGCGTCAGATTTTAACCCAGTTGGTTGGATCTTCTTTTTGACAAATTTACAAGAGGAACGCCTGCTTAATGTGTATATCTTATGGCCACTCGCCAAAGGTTCGTCTTTGGAACTCAGCCTCTCCATGAGTTCATCCTTACTCTCGCAGTATGAGGAGTTCCTGTTGGATTATCCTCCGCAGACTGCTAATATTAAATGAGGTACCCTCGTATGTCTGTTTGTCTGTCTTTATTAATCCTTTGTTTGCGGAATTAGTGGTCAACGCTAAACGATAATTATTCTGTTAAGCGAGGCAGATTTCATGTACTTAAAATATAAATTCGGCAACGAAGTGCGTGTAGAACTCCATTTCATAAGATTGAGGAGGAGAAAATTATTAATTTTTTTAATAGACAATTTTATGCGATCATTAATTAGACAATCATAAGCAATCATATTAACATTGATGCCAGACCTACCCGAATCATCAAGTTCTTGATTTTAATATAAGCAAAAGTCAGGGATTTAGATTTTAATAATCATAGTCGGCTTGAATTCGAGTCTGGAATAAGAATACTCTTAGTTCTTATTATATAATTAAAAATGTATATTTTTTATATATGGATGGTGGGGTGTGGATTAAAACGGAGCCTAGCTCTAATTGGAGGCCCAAGAAAGGGCCTCACCACTTCTAATTACCTTCCTAAAATATTTTTTACTATCGTTTCAAATTATTATATTGCTTTATTAAATTAAATTGTTTTTAAATCGTGCGCAGATATGTTGTACCGCCATTTGCAACCTGGAAGATCTATAGGGCTTGAGGAACGAGCTACAAAAATTGAGTAAGAACTTAGTTTTAAAAATTAAATACATTTTATAAATTAAATATTATAAAGAAACATTATTAATTGGAATACATTTTCTGGCCATGATAAAAATATATGTTTATTAAGGGTAGTCTCATAAGCTTTGGCGGTGACATCACTTTTTCAGCTTTCTACAAAAAATATTTAAAACTATTTAAGTCTCAATTACATTAAAGATATACAAAATATCCGATAAAGACTTTTAGGCCCCTATAGAGTATATAATTTCAGTCAGAAATTTGCTATGCAGTGAAGGAGGCATTTCCGACGCTATAAAGTGGATATATTCTTGATCAGCATCAATACCCGAGTCGATCTATCAATGTCCGTCTGTCTAACCGTCTTTCCGTCTGTCCGTCTGTCCGTCCGTCTGTCCGTCCGTTTGTCCGTCCGTCTGTCCGATTATACACAAACTAGTTCCTCACTTTTGAAGCTATCTGAATGAAACTTTGCTCTCACTACGGGCCAGATCGGACGACTATAGCATATATCTGCCATAGGAATGACCGGTCTATTAAAAACAAAAAATTATAACTTTGCCAATTTTCAAAATATTTTCATATAATTTGAGGCATTGGCCATTTTATATTATTCTGGAATTTCAGTTTTATCTATCATATAGCTGACATTGGAACGTTGAAAATATTTATAGAAAAAATTTAATTTTGCTGTTTTGCACTATTTTTTTTTTTTCTGCTCGGAACTTTAGCGATTTTATATTATTTCAGATTTTCGCTTTTAATTTTACTCAAATCCTATGATTGTATCACATAGCTGCCAGAGAAACGATCGTTAAATGAAGAGAATAATGAAAAACTGTAACTGAAAACTGTAAATATACTATAAGTAAACGTTAAAATCGAATTTTTTGGTATGCTTAAATATTTTATATAATTTCTGTTAGTTTCCTTTTAATTTAATTGAATTTATTCAAAGGGTATACAAACATCTTTAAAATTGCTGTCTAGCCGGCTCGAGGTCAAGGGTTGTAAACACCAGGCTAAAACTCCACGTCAGGCAGTGCCGACGTGAACAACACTTTGTCCTGAAGGCGGTTGCCGATGCGCAACCGAAATAAATCTGAAAAATAATATACAATTCTTTTATACTTAATCTGTATTTATCACCCCCGTCCTTGACCTCGAACCGGCAAAACTAGGATTTAAAAAAATTTTAAAAACTAATTTTGAAGGGCAAGAATTGTACTTCAAGATGCCAAATCGATCGTTTTGAAAAAAAATGTATTGAAGTTATAACCTATCAAATGTACCCAAACACCGAATTTATTTCGCTATTTGCATAATTTGAAATATGCTCGTTTAGAAAAATTGGAGTATCCCTTGAAAAGGTACATTCCGGTTCTGATATACTAGCGGTCTGTTTTATCAAACTAGATTTATACAAATTAATCATTTATAATTATTTCAGCAATATTTCTCAAAATGATTTGGGCCAATTTATCTGTATTCCTATTTTTATACCCTTGCAGGGTATTAAAATTTCAGTCAGAAGTTTGCAACGCAGTGAAGGAGACATTTCCGACCCTATAAAGTATATATATTCTTGATCAGCATCGACAGCGGAGTCGATCGAGCCATGTCCGTCTGTCCGTCTGTCCGTCTGTACGTCCGTCTGTCCGTCCGTCTGTCCGTCTGTCCGTCCGTCTGTCCGATTATACGCAAACTGGTCCCTCAGTTTTGAAGCTATCTGAATGAAACTTTGCAGATAGTCTTCTATATGCTCTTACTACTATATAAGTCGGAACGGGCCGGATCGGACGACTATATCATATAGCTGCCATAGGAACGATCGGTAAATTTTCAGAAAAAAAATTATTACTTGTCCAATTTTCAACATATTTTCATAAAATTTGAGAAATGGCCATTTTATATTATTCTAGAATTTCGGTTTTAATTTGATCAAAATCGGACCCCTATATCATATAGCTGCCATAGGAATGTTCGGGAAATATTACGTATACGTAATGTTGAACCGAATTTTTATATGTATAAATGTTGTATACAATTCCTGTCACTTTTACTTTTCATTTGATAAAATTTTACTAATGCATAATGATCCAATTGTAAGCTGCAAGGGTATACAAACTTCGGCGTGCCGAAGTTAGCTTTCTTTCTTGTTTAATTGTAACTTTCAGTTCTGTATTTTCGAGTAATATAATATAGTATTTTGTTTAAATGTCAATGATTTCAAAGATTTTAACTCAAAAATCTTGTATTTCCATTCCCATTGAATGATTAAAAATACACAATTAAGTTATTTTCTTCTTGCCAAAAATTATATTATCCATATAGGCCTCCTTCCGTGTATGATGCTCAATGGCTTTTTCATCTTGAGGACCCTGATTAATTAATATTGACATCCAACCGTGGCACTGCTCGACGACTTTCTTTTAATTTTACGCACAAAGCTTTGGATCCCAAAAGACGAGTTAAAAAAAGAAAATATATGAATGATACATTTCTACAACATAGTTTCATTTATTTGTCTCATTTTATCACAGTTTAATTATTTAAATAAGAAGGGATGAAGGAACAGCGGCGTAACTAAGAGGAGCGCTGTACGCCAAGGGGGAAGAGTAAGCCAGGGGAGCGGCAAGAGGCGCAGCGGCATACTTGGCAATAACTGGGGCAGCCAGTGGAGCAGCCAGCGGAGCTGCCACGGGAGCGATCACGGGAGCAGCTGCGATTCCATTGTAGTTCCTGGCGATCACCTGGCTACTCGTGGCAGTCACCACGGGAGCAGGGGCAGCCACCACAGCAGCGGGAGCAGCGTACGCCAGAGGAGCAGTGTATGCCAGAGGAGCTCCCAGGAGTCCGGGCTTGGCAGCAGCGCAGGCAACGATGGCCAAGATGACAACAGCCTGCGAAGGAAAATGCGTTAGACCACTTTATCCAGACTCTCCACAGTCGAAACTCACTTTGAACATTTTGATGCTAGGATTGGTGCTTTCAGTTCGGAGACTTGAACTTGTCTGATGTCGTTTAGCACCATCCATGGTGCTATTTATACACCCTTCAACACGGAGACGAGATCCGACTGTGACCTCAGGGTAACAAATTCTGTTTCCACCAGCAGTTATTCCACATTCAGCGGTGGGAATCCACATAAACAATGGTAAGTGCAAATGGTAACGGGAAACCGATCGAGCATTTCAATGAACTGAATGCGTCACGGCTGAAGACGGATTTTGGGTATAAATAAGCTAGAGCCGGGGCAGTGGGATATCAAACAGTTACCAGCCTTCCACAGAAGCAAAACAAACTAATCCCGCCAATATGTTCAAATCCGTAAGATCTCCACGGAAGAACTTTAAGGAGTTTAACTAATCATTCCCTCTGTTAAACAGGCCGTCGTTGTCCTCGCTCTCGTTGCCTGTGCTGCTGCCAAGCCAGGACTCCTGGGTGCTCCTCTGGCATACACCGCTCCCCTGGCATACAGTTCTCCTCTGGCGTACGCTGCCCCCGCTGCCGTTGTGGCTGCTCCTGCTCCTGTGGTGACTGCCACCAGTAGCCAGGTGATCGCCAGGAACTTCAATGGAATCGCAGCTGCCCCCGTGATCGCTCCTGTGGCCACTCCACTGGCTGCTCCCGTGATTGCCAAGTACGCCGCTGCTCCGTTTGCAGCGCCAGTGGCCACTCCCTTGGCTGCTCCTCTTGCCTTCTCTCCTTTGGTTCTGTAAAGCTTTAAAGCCACATCATGCCTTAAATAAAACTCACTACGACTGATTACCAACTGAACTGACACAGCTTTCAGCTCCTTTAAGGCACTTAGAGAAAGGGTTGTCGATTCCTTAATCCGAAGTACATAACATGGTATAAGAAGGTATAATGGAGTACAAGAATTTAAACTTGAACAAAGCATATGGAAGGATCATATGATTCCACAACTTACTCGTAACTCTTACCATTACTCTTGCCCATGTCGGAACTGTGTCTGATTTTCTCTCAGTGCAACAATCCAATTTTGCTCCTTGGGCCCGTGGTTATTTGTTAGTTTCGCGTTTCCGCTTATCTAAAACGCTTTCATGGCGCATTTCATGCATTGATGCACAATTTAAATGGCCATTTTTGCGTTCGCGCGTTTAGATAGAAGATGGCAGTTCCTCGGCAGCTGCCAGAAGCCAAAGGAAGAGCCGAAAAAATCCCCGGCATATGTTATCGCCTGCCACAGGGCTGGAGAGCCCACATTCTCAAGGATTTGCGCGTTGGCGCTTAACTTCCCTTTCCTCTTTTCGTTGTTTTGTCAAATTCCTTGCTCTGGGCAGGCCTTAAATTTGATTAGTTACAACTTGCGATAACAAAAACAGAGAATTCCAGGAGGTGGCAAGTGCGTTGCATAATTAAGTTACCTGCCAGGTGGACGTCACGCCCCGTCCGAAAAAATCTGCAACTGCATCCGACAAAAGGAAAAACTAAAGCGGAATGTAAAATGTATAAAAGTGGGAACGCGACTTTTGCGTTCGCCCGTCTAAATAATTAAAAGTTCGCCCTTGCCCGGGTCCGCGCCCCTTTTTTTGTCGGTCACGCTTTTGTTTGCCATTTTGTAATTGCTGTTAATGGCAAAAACAAGCAAAACAGTGCACAGCCTCGACTGTGGCAATTTGGGAGCGGCAGGACTAAAATTCTCCCGACTCTACACGAGTTTTGCATTAAAAAAGGCGGCGCATGTCGGGGCAGGATGTAAAAAATGTGTCTTGAAGCTGGAAGCAAATATCCATATACCCTTTCACTGCGAATGCACTGCAATGAGACCTGTCAAATAAGAGGAAATATATAATATTATAATATAAATATAATATAATAAGATTACGCGTTTTAGAGTTTGATTTATTCATAGCGATGACTAAGAAACATATTTCTCGGGGGAACCTGGTAAAATATTTTATTTAAGATATTTTTAATAACTAATGAAGTTGTTACATCCATTCTTAAATAGTTTAACTAGCTCATTATATTTATAGGGATATTAAAAATGAATAACTGCCCATTATTATTTTATTTCAGTAGCGATAATTCTGAGAACGATAAGTGCACCGCCAAAATATTAATTAACTTGTCAAAGTAATTAGTATTGTTACAATTTGCATTAAGAACTTCAGAAACGTTTCCTTTAGCTACATTAATGAACTTAACTAAGGAACACAACCCTTAAAATGTAGTTTGAAAAAGAGAAAAGATGTTTAAAAATTAATTTAAAAGTTTATTATGTGAAGTTGCTCAATCAAATCATGTATAAATTACCCTAAAATTCCCCAAAAATGTTTACTTAACCTTCGGCTACACTAAATAACTTAGCTAAGGAGCACAACCCTTAAAATATATTTTTTGTAGATTTAAAAACAAATTAAACGTTAGTAATTTGAATGTGCTTATTCAAAACATGTATAAGTTACTCTTTATTAACTTGCTCAGAAATGAATTTGTTTATTAAACAAAGTAACAATAATTCCCAAGGAAAGGGCATGTAAAATGGCAAAGAAAATGAAGCTGGTACTGCTCTAGGTCCAGATTCGGAAAATTCAAAAAGAAACAGGGCCTAGTTACAAAACTTTATGACTTGTTTATGCTTTATGCTGTTCCTGTTCCCTTTTGCCGGTAGATGTTTCCGCTGGCTGTTAATTTTGTTTGCCGACAAGGCGCAAAATGGCTGAATAATGGCCGGGCGACATTTCGCTTAATGTTTGACTTGGCTGCAACACGGAATCTGATGCAGGACGCTTCGAAACACGACAACAGGAGCCGGCGCATGTTTGCTAAGATTATTTTCTTGTTTTCTGTTTAATTTGATTATGAGAAAGGATTACTCGGGTTAACAATGTGCAGGCAGTGTTCGTTGTGTTCTCAGTGAATAATGCTGGGCCTTGTAAACATTTATAACGTGGTTCGCTTCTATACCTCCGGCTCTCAAGTAAACCATTGTTCATTATTAAGATAGATATTTGATAAATATGTATTTTGTATTTTAAGTAACACACAGTTCTTGTTTATTTTCAATGCTTTCAAGTTACCTTTTTATGAATACTAAAAATTTCCGAAGAATCCGGAAATATAAGCTAATTATTGACGGTAATTATACATAAATTAATGGGGATTCCGTGGAAATCCAATCTATGAAGCCCACCCGCACTTGCCCCCTACGAAAATCTTGGAAACTCTCCCCGGCGCCTGGATAATAATCCGGGATCCAGGCCCGTCCTTGGCGAAAGGCCACCAGAACCGAAGGAGCCATGGGAAGGGGAATCATTCCAAAGTCTCCCTGCGCCTATCTATATGGCTAATTAGGCTAAACAAATTATGGAATATGATTAATAGAGAGCACGGGCTGGCAATTAACTTTTTGCGATAAATACGGCGGAAAATATATGTATATGTATACGTTTGAATTAATGTGGTCCGGAATTGCAGGCAAATTTATTGACCCCCTCGCTCCGAGAAGCAACTGCCGCCCCGGGCGGTTTCGAAGGAAGGATTTGTCCTGCGATTTAACAATTCACGTAGTGACATTTGCATTTTTGATTGCCCCAATATTTCTTGCATTGCTATTGGCCATCGTTTGTTTATGGCCGGGGTCCACCCTCCTCCTCAAACTTTCCTCAAAAAAGGTGTAGGCGCTAGGAACGTGTCGCGTAAATTAAAAAGGTTCGGGTTTTTGCGGCTCAAAAAATGATACGCCAGAGGTCAGCGTGGCTTTAAAATTTCCCAGCAAAGTTTTATGCAAATCATTTTTTGTAAATTTTTTGTTTGGGCGTGACAAGGTCTGATGATGCCGGGTCGGTCGACTTTTGCTTTTTCTGGAGTCAATGTCATTTACTAAATGGCGATTTCAATCAAAAGGGGTCTTTTTTCAGCACGGATTAAAGCCAAAGTAGATGTGTTGTATTTCCCGGCAATTGTTTATAGAACCTTCTCCTTCTCCGCTCGACTTTGGGAAATGAAGGATATATTTTTCGTTGTTGGGAAACGAAGGAATACTTTTTCCGTTGTTGGGTGGGGGTGTTCGTGCTCAAGTAGCGGCAAACATAAAAATAAAATAAGGGAAAAGACGAGTCCCTGGCCGCGGTGAGAACTCCCACACACAACCCCCCCCCCCCACACACACACTCCCCTTTGAAGGATTCAGGAATTCAGGACTCGAGGAGTGACGTGTTTGGCGCTGCAGCAGCACTTAACCTTGGCTGTACACCGAGGACACGGCACTCGAGTTATGAATTAAATCCTGCCACGAATCCTGTCGGCAGAGATAGCTGGCTCACACACGGACACTCGTGTCTCCGCGGGAACTTTAACCCAAAAGCCTGGCATGACGAAGTTGCCTCTTTTAGATGGGAGAGAACTCTTTGTGCTCCGGCTTCCATTCAGCAGTTTCTCTTCCACAGAGAAGTTACTGACCTAAAGAGAACCTTGCTCACGAAGGGATTCCACAAGAGAAGGCATGGAAATGTGGCCGGGAAAATGTTTGTGGGGTATTTTTAAAGGGTCGACAAACTACTGATTTTACTGAAAAATAATACTTCAAGTAAATATATTTTTAGGAGTATTTAAAACTTTTGTTGATGAAAGTATATTTTTTGATTATTTTTATTTAAAAACTATTTAAAACATACTGGATTGCAAAAGATTCATTTACGAAATGTTAAAAAGACATGACGTATAAGGGAACACAAGCATAGTTATACAATAAGTTGCTCTTTTTGTAGTTTATTTGTTTATAAACAAATATCCTGAGTACGTTAATTTAATATGCTTGGCATCTTAGTAATGACGAACGTATGAAATGTATGAATGAAGCGAATCGAATAAATAAGTATTAATATAGTATATATGTCAATATAAAAAATTCTTTTTAATACGAGTGACTAAGAGCTATGCTATTTGTATACCCTTGCAGGATATTAAACATCAGTCAGAAACTTGTCCAATTGCCTGCCAATTTTTCTCTCTGAATGAAACTTTACAGATACTCGTCTTGCTAATTTTATTTGTCTATGAGTCTGCACAGGCCAGAACAGATGACTACATAATATCATATCACATATCAATTAATGAATATAATTAAAAATTTAATGAAAATCGGAACGGATCGGAACGATCGGAATATTAAATCAACCATTTAATTTTAATATTGTTCAACCTATTTTCATCTACCCTAAAATATGAACATTTATCAAAATTATTATTAGTGTAATTGTTTTCTTTATCTTTTGTTAGTTTTTTCTTTTAATTTGACTAATATGGTTACTGATGATCTGGATGATCCGATTAAAAATTTAGGGGTGTTCAAAATTCGGCGTGCTAAAGGTAGCTGCCTTTCTTGTTCCACTTGCAGGGTATTATAGCTTTAGTCAGAAGTTTGCAACGCTGTTAAGGAGATATTTCCCACCCAATAAAATATATTAATTCTTGACCAATATCATCAGCCGAGTCGATCTAGCCATGTCAGTCTGTCCTTCCGTTTCTACACATACTATTCTAACTATCTGAACGAAACCTTGCAGATAGTCTTCTAAATATTCTCACTTCTATAAATGTACATATGTCGGAACAGGTCGGATCGGACGACTAAATTATATATAAAAAAATTAACTTTGCATTTTTAAATGTATTTCCATATACTTTGAGATATCTATATTTTTTATTAGTCTAGAATTTCTGTTTTACTTTAATGAAAATTGGACGACTGTATCTTACAGCCTTATTCAGGCACTCCTAGTCTCCGTAGTTTTTTCTGCCAACTTGCCGAATTTTACAAGTCTTAATTTCAGTTGTCGGAATATTGATTCACACTCGATGAGCTACCATCGATCGAAAACAATTTTTTCTTCGTAGTCCTTTAATATACACATTTTTAATTACCTACATTTATAATTACCTTTAAACTTAAGGTTGCCGAAGTTAGCTTCTTCTCTTGATATTGTTCTTCTATTTTAATGATTAATAATTGAAAATACAATACAAATTCTGTTTACAAATTTTGATTCTTGGTCTACTCCAAAGCAGGAGGACTTTCATCGGAATCGAGGGAAATTCTCGCTACCCGAGTGGAATATCCTGCAACTAGGAAGTACTGATCTTCTCCAAGTCAATGTTTCCACCAAGAAAACTGCACGAAGGTCAACGAATCGAACTCGAACGTCTGCTCTCGAGGGTAGTTTTCCGCAGAGTCTGTGTCATATCAGGCAACTGCTGAGTGCCGGCAGCCCTGGCCGCCGAGGAAAAAGTAATGCATACTTTTGGCTGCTGATTGTGGTCGCATACGAAAAGATCAAAAAAGGAAAACTTTCCGGGCTGCTCACACCCAGCCACGTGCACACACGCATCGAAAGGCAGTCCACATGGCCCCTGATTTGGCCACTCTTTCTTTTGCCGTTTGTCTCCAGGTAGCACACACCCAGCACCCGGCTCACCTAAGCCTGCAGAGCAGAATCCAGAAACAGTCAGGTTGTTAAAACTTTTAAATTGAGGGCGGGGATCATTTGCGATTCCTGCCGTCTGGGCGGTGGAAATAAAAAGCTAGGAAACTGCAAAGTTACAGTCACGGCACAAGCGCTCTGTCACTGCTCATTTGTTGCTAATAATTATAAAAGTTTTCCCGTCCCCCCGAGTGACATAAGTACCACAAAAAATATATAGAAAAACACTTGCCAGACTAGCTGTCTCTTCGCCTGACGAGAAGCGGCACAAAGTTTCGACAGCGCCCCACTCTCAATTGTTTAGTTTGGGAGATCGGTTTGAAATGTTTGGAAAGTCCATTTGGGCGCCAGCATTCAGCTCGGATTTCGCTGGGAATAGTTTGCCACTGCGCTCGGCCTAAAAGCATGCCGTATTAAATTTTTATTTGCACTTCATAACAATAGTGAATTGGCATCTCATCGGGAGGGAAAAGATAGTAAGGGGTGTGCGGCCCCCTCGCTAAGTCATTTAGTTCGGCGACTTGGAGCACAGCCAGAATGCTTGGATGGCAAACAAGTCGAACAAAGCGAGCGCCAAATTGCCTTAAAAGCCTTTTCAAGTCTAAAGTTTTGCCTGTTTGCGCATAATTATTTAGCCATGACATAAACAAAAAGGGCCCAAACCCATAAAGTATTTACTCTTATGATGGTAAGAGAGGCCTTAATAATATCAGAAAAAAAACTTGGAGAGATTATCTAGGAAGCAAATTTACAGGCAGGAATTCTGAGTCAAATGACCAAAACTATGTAACTTAAAGCCCAAGTAAAAACAACATTTTTAAATGTTTATTAAGAATAATCGGTCTGGAACTTTGCGTAAAAAAGTCTCAGTCTTCTTACAGATTAAATACACTTGCATTGATCTAACTATTTATGTTATTTGCATTCAGTTTCACAACTTTGCCCTTGATGTGGAAGGATTCTCGTCACCCTCGAGAGGTGGTAGATGGCCATCGTCATTCCCGAACATTAGCCGCTCGATCAACTCCATCTGGGTCTCCAGGATGGCCGCCATAGTAATGGTCTTTTCTATTCTCTCCCTGTATCTTAGTTGCATCAGACTGTCGTCTATTTTCCTCGGCCCTTCCACGTAGAAGAAAGTACGTTTCCTCTTGGCATTTCTTTTCCGTTTATCCAGTTCACGTTGAATGTTCTCGGCAACAGTGCGGTCCCCTGGCCGATATTTGAATCTCCAACTTAGAAATTTCCGGAAAAAGTTAGTTACGTACGCGTACTCTACGCGAAGGAACTGATAGTACGTCAAACGACTCTTTTGCTCTTTATCCCTCTCGGCCTTGACTTGCGCCATCTGATTCTCCAGCATGGACACAATGACATTGATGAGCAGCATCTTCACCACGAAGGCCAGAATGACGTACAACACAATTCCAATCCACCTTCCGCCGTAGAAAAGGTCTGCCGGCGTGACGTGGCTACTGAAGCCAAAGGCGAAGCAGGTGAGAGAAATGATTCCCTTCACGACAGTGCTGAACTGAATGGCGTTGTTACCATTGATGGTCACCGCTGCGATTCCGATGGCGAATAGGAAGATCAGGGTCACCATGATCGTCCACAGAAGGGCACTTCTGGCCAGATAGAGCGTGGTCGTGAAGAGCCGGAAGGTGCTGGTAAACTGCATCGCCTTCCACAGACGCATCGTGATCAGCGCAATGGAAAATCCCTCCAGTATCTTGGTCAGGTAGGAGAGCGTTGCCGGCTCTGTGAAGTTGATAAACTCGACCATAACAGAAATTTCCACTCTTCGGATCATTTCTCGGACCATGTTGTCTCGAAGTCCACGGGTCACTATCCCCAGCGAGCAGAGTATCAGGATCAAGGCATCCACTAGCATCCACGGATTCTTCAGCTGATTGGGCTCGTACCAGACCTTAACCCAGAAGGCCCTGGCATAGATCAGCCAGGCGATGGCGAAGAGAAACAGGGCCACCACTCCAATAGCCGAGATGTCATTCATTCCCTCCAGGAACGTGGTGCTGTTGATCTCCAGGTGCGTTTGGATGCCCCCAAACGGATACTGCTCCAGCCACAGTGTGCAGACGCTGAAGAGGTTAGAGTCCGCATTGTACAGGGTGAAGTCCATGAACAGCGCGGAGGTATTCCGGTCCAGCCAGTTATGGTTCTTTAGGTAATTCAGCACCATCATGCTCTTGGCCCGGGTGTCGCAGAGGAGGTTCTCGTAGCCCGTAATTTCCGGGTAGGAGATAAAGCCGCCATGGTGCCGCACGCTCAGGATAATACGGTCCTGAATATCGGCATTACGCGCCACCCACGGCTTGTATATCTGCCAAAACTTATCCGTGAACGATTCCCTCACGTACGGCAATGACCAGCCTTCGGAGAAGTCCCTATTGTCGAATTCGGGGTTCCTGAGTCCTCCGCTCCTGTTCCTGCTTCTCACCTGCCTCAGCCTCACCACTCCCAGCAACCTCGTCGCCTCCGCATGCACCCACGGAACGCCACCGCTCTTATCCGCAGAGTCCGTGAAGGGAATGATCAGGGAAAGTTCGATAAAGGCATAGACATTCGGCAGGACGAGCGCATTGGAGAGGCCCAAGGTGGAGGTGTGATTGTAGTTGAAAAGGGACCGCATGTTGGCGGTGTTAAAGTACACCCATTGGTTCTCAGCCCGATCCACGTTGAAAATCAACGTCATCAGAAACAGCAGGCACATGCGCTTGAGTTCCTGGGTAATCGTTTGGTACTTCAGGTTCAGTTCCTCCTCGCGATGGCTCTCCGTGATCATCAGCTCGCTGCGCAGCTTTCGAAGCCGGAACCTGATGCTTTCCACTAACGTCTCGGCCCTGGCCCTTTCATCGGGAATCACGGCACCTTGAGCAGCTGGAAAGAAAGCGGCATCGAGTGCCAGTATTGCGAACTTGAGGGGCGTGACCACGATGGTGTGAACCAGAGCGACTGCCAAAAACGCCACCAGAATCAATTTGAACTTTTCCATCTCGTGACGGATGCCCGAGAAATACAACACGCAAATGCTGCATGCGAATATAATCGCCAGGGTCAGATAGAATATTGCGTTGCTGTCCTGTTGGTTCCCCATTTTCTATATATTATTGCAGGACCTTACTGAGCTCTAGCTTTTCCTTCTGTCGTAAGGTTGCTGTTTAGATTCTAAAAACGAGGCTTGTTTGATGGAACTCCGTTTGATTGTGGCATAGACTGAGGGTTAATTTGGTTTATTATTATGGTCTTCATAACAAGGAAACCTGGTAGCTCACATAAGTGAATATAGCTTCCCACTTGTTTGAATGTACTTTAAAGATCGTAAAGATTCAGACACAATATCCTAGAGTATCCATATTGAAATTAGGAACATCCTTAAGATTGAACACCTAAGCTCTGTATTTTATCAAATACCTCTTTTTGTTGAACTTAATACTCCTATTCTTAAAAGGTTCTCTGCAACCAAATGTTCTTATTCACTTTTGCTTATATTTTTTGTAGCAGAAGTTTTGCAAGGCTCTGATGCTCATTTTGTTGGTTGCTCTCAGCCATTCACAAACTCCCTAAAATATTCACATCCCTGCTCCCGCATCTGCTTTCTGGGAACCGGCTTTAATTTCAATTGCCTGCTGGTAGTTAGTTAACCTTGCATTTCTTTGTCCTTGTCGGGGCAAGCCGTTTACAAATTATTGTGCTATCAGTGGCACTTCAATGGGCTCCCAGCAGTTGCCACTTAAGGCAGCCGACAAGTGCAGCAGTTCGCCACCTCAGCCACATCCCGCCCACCATTTCCCTGGGCACTCAGCCACCACCCACTGGGTCCTGGGTTGCAGGTTCCGAGAGCCGGGACTGGCAATAAAATTCCTAAACCTTTTTTGACAAATGAAACGTGCAACAAACAAGAAGCTCAAGCAGCTGCAGGCGGCAGAGCAAGTACGGCGAGAGCTGAAAACTCGGGTGCCAGGATGCAGGACCTGGGACCTAGGACCCAGGACCTAGCCCCGGAATCCCGGACTGAGCCAAGCTCCGGTGCCAACAAAGATTTATGCATTTTACAGGGCAGACTACGCTTTATGCGAAACTAAACGGCAAACAGTTTGAGTGAGGAAAGCTTTCACTCTCCTTACAGAGAGAGAAAAAGAGCAACATGCGGTGTTTACATCTTCAAATATGAGATAACTATAATATTTTCAGTCGTTCTAATCGCAGGAATGTTTTTGTTACATATTCTTGGCCATATTTTAGCATTCATTTTTACTTTCCGTGTTCTCTTAAGGGAAGCGGAAATGAAGCATCACATGCCCCATGCTTTGCTTTGGGGGAGGAAGTCTATTGTGCCTTTTAATAGACTGAACTACACGGCACCCGACTCTGGGCACTGGCATCCTGGCACTTTGTTTGCCGGCAAACATTTGTGCAGCTTATTAATATGCACCTCCTGCCTCCTCGGGATTAGCTGGAGGAGCAGGTGGCAGGTGGCCACCTTCGATCCGCCGCCCGCTCGCAAATCGGCAAATTTTATCTCCCTGGCCAAGTGCAAAAGTTTCGGCTGTGCACGGTCCGTATCGAAAAGTCGTTAGTAAGCTGACCGCAGAAATATGTGGGGCGAAAGTGCAGCGGCTCAGTGGAAACTTGGGGCCGACCGGACACCGCCATGCCTCTCGTCTCAGTCGTAGTTGCAGTCGCAATCGGAGCAAAAAACGCCCAACTTCTCCCTAAGACCTGCACTTAGCCCGCACAAAAGTTTGGGAAGGCGAGCAAACTTTTTCCACTGAGCCGGAGATGAAACTGAAGCCAAAGCTGGAGCTGAGGCTTCAGTCTGCTGTAAGTAGATTTGTGGACCCGGGCATATGTCTCATTCCGAGGGCAGTCGGGCCCGAGGAGCGACTGCCATAAGTAAGTGCATAATAGGGTTAATAATTATGCTAGTCTGGGAAGCAGGGGTCTGGAATGATGAAATTTATGAATGTGGAGTCCCGGGATGATGAGCGCCGGGTTATTTATGATTTGATTAAACGAAAGAGGCTGCGCGAGACGAGGGACTTGCAAAGTTTGTCCTGGTGAGAGCACAGGATATTATAAAGGTACGTTAGGCTAATAGAGAATAACGAGTGAGTTTTCGTTGGAGTATGAGTTCTTAAAGAACCATTTCTGTTCCTTAATAAGATCCTCAAAACACAAATCCCGTCCTCCTTAAGCACACATGCCGTCTACTGGCTTCCTGTAGCACCCTCTCCCGCTGAGATCCCGCCATTAATCATCAAAGCTCAACACATGCAGTTATAGATTTGTCAGGCACCCACACACAAAACACACTTCCCTTTCCGCCGGAAAATCAAATTAAGCTAAAATTAAAAGCACCAACAAACACACGGGCTGTGTGCAGTCGGGGAATACTCAACGGAGAATAGTGCCATTCATGGGGACTCGTTTATTTTTTGGCAAACACACAACATATGCGTCCCGTTGACAAATAAAGTTTACAGATATGCACACACTAATGCAAACAGGGGGAGGCGAGGCTGGCTCACACAGACGGGGCGGAAAGAGGGCCAAGAGAGATGGCAACGCACACGAGTAAACAATGGCGAGCAAGCGAATGAGCAGATGGTTTGGGCCGAAAGAAATGGTCGAGGTGGCGCACAACTCCCCAATGAAATAGTTTATGGTAAACCGCAATGCGAAAAATGTCACCTCCTGGCAAAAATGAGCAAGACAAGGGGGCCGTGAGGGGTCTGGAGATGGCAATGGCGATGGCGATGGCAATAGAAATGGAACCGAACTGGAGCTGGGACTAGAGCTGCAGATGGAGATGGAGGGGCGCATCCAACTGGCTAAACAAGTGCGGAAGTTGTTTGCGTTTGCCGCTGGCAAAGGCCGAGCGGAAGCGGCCTATTGGGCAATGGCGGCGACGGCAGTCTACTGTCGCCACAGAGCGGAAATGAGCCAACTTGGCTGCCACATGGGGCGAAAATGACGCCGGCTGACAATATCTGACAATGAAATGTCGAACTAGGGCTTTGATCAGAGAACCTTAAAGCCTTTGGATCGATGGTTGGGAATGTATCAGGGGTTTATTGACTGCCTTTCGATTCGATTATTAACTTATTAAATCAACTATTCAATATTTTGTAGGATTAACCTTACAAGGGCTATCGCTTTTATTCCGCTTAAACTAATCTATTGACCTATTGGTGGATGTGGCTTACTGGTGGGCCTGTGGCAGTCCCACTCCCTGAGAATTGTAGCACCTTTTAGAATTTTCCTTGGGGACTAGATTCTGGTTTTCATGGCCCTCGCAGAGGTGGCTCAGTGAAGCCCTCGTTTCGAGACTCGCATCGCTTGGCATCCGCTACCGTGGGCACCACATCCTTGGCCAGCTCCAGCAGCTTCTCCAAGGGGCACTGGAACTCACAGCCGGGCACCGTCAGCTTCTGGGCGGGCGCCTTGGGATCGTTGCGGAAGTATATCTCCACCCAGTAGTCGCCGGTTTCCTTGTTTTTGTGCAGCTCGAATAGAACCATGGACGAGTAGCGGGGCAGCTGTCGCTCCCAGACCTTCAGGGCGGAGAGAACATTCACCACCGTCGAGTCGTGGCCCGTGTAGATGAACAGCTTCCTGCCGTCGGGCTTCAGGGTTCCGTTCTTCTTCTGCTGCATTTCGTCGAACATCTTCCTGAGGAAGGGCCCGCCCTTGATCTTCTGCATCTCGGGCGTGTAGACGTTGTAAACGTAACTCTGCTCGGCCAGGAACTGCATTTTCTCGGGGAAGTACGAATGGGTCCATTCGGGCAGCTCCAGACCCCATTCCTGCTCGGCCAGCAAGGTCAAATACAGAGACTGTACATCCTCGGGCTCCTTGAAGCTCAGGCCGGTGTGTTCCTCCAGCTCCTTGAACATTTCCAGGTAGGGAGCGATTTCTGCTTTCACCTCCGGTAGCTGGTAGACTTCTTGAAGTGCTTCGAAATATCGGGGGCATGGAGTACGCACGAGCAGTAACTATAAATTACAAATATATATGTTACGTTAATTAGTATTATAGTATTGATACAAACTGAGTAAATACTAAACACAACATAAACTCTTTTAGTTGATCTAAAATCTCGAATCGTGTTGTCATCTCTTAAAGATAGATCCGCACTGTGAAACCGATACCTCGATTTATCACTTCAGCTATCACGTATACGCACCGTGTCCTCATTGAGCTCCTGGGAGAAGACAGGTATGGGCTGCCAATTAAACCGACTATTCCACTCCATGTCCGTGCCCTTCGGCGGGAAGAAGGCGGCCAAAACCGTCTGCATGGTCATGTGAGTCCGCGGAACACCCGTCGCCTGAGCGTGGACCAACTGGCGGGGCGAAAGAAACCGGAAGAGGAAGCGGCGAAGCAGATACGGAGAGGGAGAAAAAGAAGGAGGAAAGAAGGAATTGAGTGATGAGCCAAGCGCGCTTGAGCTTTGCAATTTGTAAACGTCCGCACTATCAGGCCACCGCCTCACGGACGTGTCGGTAAGGGAGTACGGGTACACAGAGAGAAAATACTGCGAGGCTTAGTCCTGGATTCAATGATTTTAAATGGTATAATTATATCCTAGGAGCACCCTAGGGTCTTTAAATCCATTAAATATGTGTCTAAATGCAGGCAATGTCATTTTAGAGGTACTAAATGCCATATGAAATTGTAATTTCTTAAGATGTTAAATTATGTAGCATACGTTTCGACAGCTTTTTAATTGTTATTAGGACTTTAATGCTAATGAATTTAAATATAAAAGCTATTCATTTGAAATATCTTCAAGGTAAGCATTTGGCATACTTGTTATGCGATTGATTTCAAATTCATAGTAATATCAAATTATTAAATTAAATTTCCATCAATTATTTTAATAGGATCAATGCACCAAGGACTCATGAAATATTATGACAAAAACGACTCCAGCAAAGCATTGCAAACAACTGATTCAATAACTCATTTTCTCTCTGTGTAGGGCGGCAAGGGGTTGTTCCTTGCCGGTTCGTTAGTGACTGCTTACTCACATCGGGACTGTAGTTGGGCGCCAGAAATTTGCCATAACGCTTACGCAGCCAAGTACCAATGTTGAACAGCTCGCGTTTGCCATTCTGGAGCGTTGATTTATTGCATGGCATGAGCGGATGGCACGTGAGACAACAGCAGAGGAAGGGCGCAGCGTCCGAGACAGAGATGGAGGGAAGTGTTATAAAATAATAAATGCCTTGCATTTTTGCAATTGCATAAACATATGCATGTGTATATGTTAATGCAGCCCAACGCCCCCTGTTCCCTCGGCTCTACCAGCAAACATTTGCATTTCAATTTATTTAAATGCTTTGCTGGAGGAGCCGGGACTGGGAGGGGGCCTGGGCTCAGGTCTGGGTTTGGGGGATGACGAGGCAAAAGTTTGTGCTGCCCAACTTCCAACTTTTTCTGCACTCACATTTGTTACTTGTCCCCAGCCAAATGGATAGTAGGTCTCATTTACATACGGATCCTTTGGATACGTATCCGCCGGCGTTCGTGGTCCATGTCGGAATACCTGAAGTTTAGCAATTACAATTTTTATTAGTCAAATGGATTTGCCACACTGCAGTAGGAAAATAAACACAGACGTGTCTGACAATCGAAAGGCAGAGGCACATTAATTAGCTGGCATTAACCCCTCACGGCAAATGGGTGAGTTTCTGATGCTTCTATTAAAATTATAATGGATTAATAGCTAGTTCAAAGGCTTGCAATTAGTTATCCTAGAAAAGTACCAATAATTTAACTGCTCAAGTATACCTTACATATTTATATATTATCTGAAATTTAAGCTTAAAGAGATTTTAATTTCCTATCACTAAGCTATCTCATTTTTGATTAAACATTGTTACTATTATTAATATTTCTATAAATATTATTAATTCCTCTAAATGGGGCTTTAGACAATCCTCACGCGACTGATTAATACGCAACGGTGGCTCGTGCGACCCCAGATTTTCGCGGAAGTATTTTCCCGCCTCGCGATCGCCATTCCGCTTAATTGCTTCAGCTCTCGTGCTGATAAGACGGCGTCCCGCCTGAAGGTCAGCCCCGATCTCTGGATCTGACGGCGTCTATGGCCTTTCCTAGCACTATTTTGCGACTGTGGTAAATGGGTTTCCAGTCCGCAGCTCACACAAGAAGCAAAAGTGCGTCGCAGTTTCGTTTTATAATTTTATTTTACGTTTGACTGCGGGGACTGGTTTTTGTGCGAACTGTAATTTGGGGAGCCGGTTTTTCGTTTTGCTTTGGTTTTGTTTGGTTTTTCGGGTTTGTAATTAATTTCTGTTGTTTTTGTGGGTCTTTCAAAGATGTACGAGCTGGCGAAGTTCAAAATCGACTTAATTAAAGTAAGAGTTATTTCGGTAGAATATTAATATATGCGGGCATACAGGTTTGATTGTTTTATCGCGGCTAAATAAAAGTATTTACGTAATTACACTGCTGGAACAAATAAATGTGCATCACGCAAACTAATTTGATAATTTGTTGTACTCTTTGCATTCTTTAATTGGATTTCCATTAACAGCCATTAAAAGCCGACTGATTGCTCCAAGGTCAGCCCAAACTTCATAAAACCAACTCACTTTTAACTCAATTTGCTGTAAAAGAATTATCGCCGCTTGGGAAATATTCTCAGCTGAACTTCTCGCCTGGCTGCACTCGATCGGGCTTTTTATAGTCGGTTGTTGGTAATTAAACACGTTATCTGAATGGGTGGAATTGAACCGGTCAAATGGCTCAAACAGCTGATACAACACGAGTGATAGAAGCCAGGTCTTCGGGCCATATCATTCCAAACAAGTTAACTTTCCGTACTGATGACGCCGATTTAATAACCGAGCCCAGTCTTATCTGCTACCGGAGCTGACAGTCCGCTAAATTGTACTACAGTCATAATTATGACTTTACACACGACTACAAAAAAGTGCCCACCTCTGCACTTTCGCTTAAAATGTTTATAAACAATTGCTTTATCAACAGAATGTCTGTTTTTACTGAGCACGTAAATGTCAATGCCACGGCATTTCTCAATGCGGTAAACACAGTTTTGTGAGCCACTGCCATAATGTTCGTTATCAGCTGGATTTTCACTGTAAAGATTATTGCTGACGTCGGAATATTATTTGAAGCGGTGCTAATTGACGAGACCTTTTTTTAGGATATGTAATATATGACTTAAAATAGATAAGCACATTGTGGCTGGGCTTCACATTGTAAACTTGTTTTTTGTCGTTCTCGGTGGTATAATTTATGGAAGGTTTGTTTTTTGCCTCTACTGATAGTTCTATAAATGTTTATTGTTTTTTTGGTGACTATTCCTTGAATTTCAGTTAAACTAGTTAAACTAGTTAAATGTCAGAAAAAGGCTTACAATATCACAATTTTTATAACTTATTGGCACTAATAACTATACAAGTCTCAATTTGCATTAGTACTAAATATTCGTAGTTTGCTTCGGTAATAATGCAAGTTACGTTTTCGTCAAACGCTTGTCAGAGAAAATTGATTAATAGAAACGTGCGGGTCACTAATTTAACAACAATATTACGAAAAAGAAGTATATATTTTTAGTTCTTTCAAACTTTACAATGTTTGTTATATTTTTTAAAGCAATATATTTACATTAATACAAATACTTATATATTCTTTTGCAATTTAAGAGTAATTGGTTCAAGTTCAATATAAATTCTAAAATATTAAGTAGCTTTTTAGCACTGAATTTATTTATTTTGTATTTAATGATTTTGTATATTGTTTTTATTTATCAACAAAAATTCACTGATTACTTTGAAGGCGTTAAGTTTTGCACATATTTAAAAACAAAGTACTCCTTTAAGCCAAAGGATTTTCACCTCTACTTTTCTTAAAAGAAATACCTCTATCCCTAAGCCACTTTTGAAGCCTCTTCGAAACTCTGTATTTTGAGTGTAGTAATCACTTGGGTTTAGCTGCACAGCTGCTTTGTGTTCCGGACTTTGTGTTTAATAATTTGTTTAGTAATTATTTCAGATTACCAGATTCAGACTTGTGATTCGATGAGTGACGATGCCCACTGACTTACCACATGGAGCAGCTCGAGCGTGGACTTGTCGGTGCCGGGATCGTAGAGCTTGGCCGACGCCTCGAGCGCCGAGTGAGCGACGCACCAGATGAGAGCCGCCGATGCAATTAATCCGCCAGTCATCGCTAGACAATGCCTCCGAGTGAAATGCGACCGCGGCATTTTGGTGGCCGGGCTTTATACTCGTAGAATTTGTCAGCGGATTCGGATTCTCCGACTGCGCGCTGTGGGCCAATTCTGCGCGCTCCGGTCTCGGGACAGATCGAAGACTAACTTGTTGTGATCGCCGATCGCTCGAGCTTTATTTATTTTGTGTTTTCTTAGCCACGAATTAATTAAGCCGCGAACTAGCTAATTACAAAGACGGCGGGCAACGGGTTTCTTGGAACGGCAAGCGTTTCTGCGAGTGTAGAGCTACTATCTTCTGTTTGCCCTCGAACAGCTAGAGCCTGAGCCGATAGGCACTAAGGTGATATTTAAATGTCCAACTTCTCCGGCCGTGGCACGCGAGCACTATCGTCCGGGCACTGCGGGGTGAGTGCCACTGCAGAGTCGAAAAGTCGAGCGTTTGACTCTTTTATCGTTCCATTATCGCCAAAGGCTTTCGTCACCGTCACCGCTCTCTTTTATTACTATTATTCTATTTGTCACTGGCGGGGGTCTATTGTACGGGCACCGCAGAGTAGCGTGTGTTTGACCGGGGAACGAAGACCAGGAGCCCCGGAGACCGACAACAATGCCGAAGCGTTTGAGGCGTCTTAAAACGCGGCCGCGACTTTTAATTTATATGAACTCACGGATTGCTCCGCGTATTTCTTCACCGCAACCTCCTGGCTGGCGCCGCCGCCCCTCGCCGAAATACCAACGAATTTGTCATCCGACCCGACTGTGAGCACTCCGGTAATAAATCGCGGCTCCTCCCGATCGAGCATTATGCTAATTCGCGTTTTCCATTCGCGTTGCTTAATTGCCGAACTTGAATATCGCCTTTTGGGGCTGGGCTGGCGGCTGGTCCGGAAGCTTTTGTGCCGAGGCGGTGGTGTCCATTTGCCCTTTTGTTTTGATTTGTTTGTCTGCCGTTTGGTGATTTACTTCCGATCCGAGTGAGTGAAGCCGCAAATGCCAACTGTTTGGGTTTAGGTGAGACTGATCACTTTTTATATGATGGATGTGGGTCCCAATGGGAGAGAGGGTTGATTGAGATGTACACAAATTTTATTATCGAAACCTTTCTTTAAAAGGTAACTTAAAAAATGTGAGTATTTTCAAAAGCAAATAAATTACGAATAGCAAATAGCAATCATTTTCATTTTTAAAATTATTACATTGCTTCTGGTAGTGCTGTTATCATCTTAAAACATATTTTGCTACCTTGAGACACATCCTCCCAGACAACGAATCCTTAAATACAGAACCTTATATTTGGGACGGATTCTTAAATTTGTAAATACAATTATTTTCCATAGAGACAACAACCCTCCTTAGCCTGAACCTTGCCTAAAAGTATGCCATAAAGAAAAGTATACTATTGCAAATAAAAAACATATTTGTCTATGCTAAAGACCTTATATTTCTTCCCTGTGTTCAGTTTATATTTAGTGTTTTGTTTTTTTTTAATAAATAAATTGTTGTATTACTATAAATGGTACTAAAAAGTTTCCTTCTTTGAAGAAGCAATACTCAAAGGGCCAATAAGAAAACTTCTGATTATTGCTTCTAAGTTTTTGAAAATAAAATGTAAGGCAAGAATTTGTTCTTATCTTTTTTTTAATTAAAAATAATTTTGTCAATATAAAAAGTTCTTAAATCTTTCTTTCTTCTTTTAATAAGCAATAAGCAATTCAGAGGGCTAATAGATAAGCTTCTGAGTATGGCCTATTCAAATATTGCAAACAATATTTATGGCAATCAAATATTTGAAATAAATAAATTAAATATTTACTCTGAGTAGTCAAAGTTCTCAATACACCTCCTGTTAATATGAAAAGTTTGTTTCATCATCGAAATAATTGAGCTCACACCTAAAAAGCAACTTTATAAGTACATAGACCTCCCTTGCGTGCCCGTCAATCAAACACTGAAATTAAAGTTACATCTAAGTGCTATTTATATTTCTTGTTTACATAATCTTAATACTGCACAATGGATCATCAATCATGGAATTCTGCTCGCTAGTTATAGCTGATCTTGGCTCCCTCTAGAGTGCCCTTGGCCCTGCAGAGCTCTTCGTAGGGGGCATTGGGTAATATGTCCTTGATCAGCTCCTGCAACTTTTCGATGGGACACTGCTTGTCACATCCTGGAATTTGCAGCAGCTGAGGTTCCTCCTCGGGATCGTTCTGGAAGTAGATCTCCAGGAAATACTCTCCCTTTTCGGACTTCTGATGCAACTCGAAGGCGATCAGGGCCGAAAACCTGGGCATCTGCGCACCACTCCAAACACCCAATGCTGACAGCACATTGGTAATGGTCCAGTCGTGGCCACAGGAGAGGAACATTTTTCGTTCCTTCGGCTCCAGTTTGCCAGAGATCTTGTCCTGAAGTTGTTTTAGAAGGAGCTCCGCGAAGAAACCTCCCTTCATCCTGCGCAACTCGGGCGTGTAGGCATCGTAGACATACGACTTTGCTGCCAATGGTAACATCTTAGCGGGGAAATACTCCCTGGTCCATGGGGGCAAGTCCAAGCCATAAGTCTGTTCAGAGAGCAGTGTGATGAATATGCTGGTGACATCATGTGCATAGGTCACGTTCATTCCGGTGATATTGGTCAGTTCCTGCAGCATCTGGGAGTGCTCGGTATGCAGCTGCTTCACCTCCGGCAGGTTCATCACTTCCGAGACTGCCTCCTCGTAGCGGGGACACGGAGCCTTCATCCTAATGCGCTGTAAACAGAATTTATAATAATTAATTCCCCCATACAATACAATTTAAATATCTGCTTGAACTCCAACAAAATAATATAAAATTCACACTCACCACATCTGTTTCCTCGGGCTCCATCACAATGGGAATGGGCTGCCAGTTGAGCATCAGGTTCCACTCCATGGGCGTGTTCTCCGGCGGAAAGAGTCCGGCGAGCACCATTTGCAGGGACATCAGGGTGCGCGGCGACTCCGAAGATTGGGCACGGATCATCTGGAATGGCAACGGACTGATTACGTTTAATGCCCCTGAGCCTGCTCCACTTATCGTACATCGGGCTGATAGTAGGGGCCCAGAAAATCTTTATAGCGCTGACGCAGTTGTTTGCCCATTTTATACAGCTCCACTTTAGCACCCTGTCGAACGGAAAGTGCATTTTAATTTGGATAATCTTGCTTGTGTTTGGCAAATACCCACGTTGGTGAGAGCCCCCCATCCATAGGGCTCATAGGTCTCGTTGATATGCGGATCTTTCGGATAAGTGTTGACGGGAGTGCGGGGGCCATGGCGGAAGAGCTGCCGAAAATAAATACATTATAAATATTGTGAAAGCAAGTTGAATTTGTATCTTTATCGAATGAGCTAATAGCTATATTTATTATTTCATTTGTAACCAAGAACTTGTAGTGGTTTCTTAAGTGCTGATACAAAAATAAACATTTATTATAATGTTATACAGTTTTCTGAATATAGACGTAGATTTATATATTTATAAAGATTGATAAATAAATTCACAATTATTAAGATTAACAAATATGTAAATGTTCTTCGAACTACTCAGCGTATAATTCGTTTAATTAATTTAACTGCATAAAATAATAATCATAACCAAACGTACTTGTTCAAATTCACTAATTAATTTCTTCTCCAAATATATTTGGTGAAGAAAAATTCCATAAGAACGGTAATGTTGTATTAATTAATTAAATCGTTGGCTCTAAGCACATGCCAACACTGATTTTAATGAGAATTTATTTATGCACCCACATCGATCGATTCAGTTGCGTACTTATTTAATTTAATTGAGTTATAATTATGCAAATTGAAATGGGGGAAACAAATTACACAATGAGTTGGCCCATAAATTTGAAGTTTAAGTTCCACTAAACCGGTTTCAGGTCTTGGTACTTAATGCAATATTACGTATACGCCGCTTGAACTGCAAGCTGTTTCGCTTGGGGTGCCCCGAGTGGGGCTTTAAAGAGAACTCTGTGGGCTGCTCATTGGAAAATTTTACGGAATCACGGCTAACTCAAGAGAACGTTTTGCTTGTTGTACAAATTAACAGGAATTTGTCACCACAAAACAATTAATCCGATTTTGGCGCAATTATATGGTCTGTTGGCTGGCTTAGTTGTCAGATTTATAACGAGCACTAATTCGGAACCACTTATTCGAGTATCTCCTTATTTTTTCACATATTTACCACATGCACCAGCCTTAGGGTTGAGTTGCTTTCACCGCTCTTGGGTGGGGCAGAGGCCTCTGGAGCCTTGGGAACTTCCTCGACAACCTGGCCAACCTCCTCGGGAATCTCGATAACTCCTCCCCGGACCGTTAGGCCACAGCTCACGACGAGCAGCAGGCCAAGGAACTTTAGCATTTTCGCAAACTAAACTGTGCTGATCGTTGGGAAGTAAGTGGACCGGCTTCGCTGGGGCTTGTGCGTTGAGTGACTGCATCAATAGAACTGCGGACTGCTTTTAAGTCTCGATTGTGTAGTCGCTCAGGCAAGAACATTCATATACATTTATATAGATAAGAGCAGCGAAGAGCGAGCGCTCAATCAGCGCAATCATCAACTACAATAGCAAACATTTCACAAAAAATTCAATTTAATTAGTTTCACACGAAAATAATTCCCCCCTCCCAAGGAATTAACTCAACGATCTCTGGTCTGCTATATATTTGGGGATTTTTATTCTGTAGAGTATATGCATATTTTTTCGCAACTCCCCGTCCGCTGCCATGGTAATACTGAGTGCAAACATTTCGCTTTTGGCCAGACGCTTCTGGCTAACGGCCAGTCTGATCGATTATACGCGGGGGCGGCTCCACGAAGTTTGCGTCATGGGGTCGGCACCTCTGCTCCACCGACTCGTTGGGCAGCACGTCGGCGCTCAGTTCGATCAGGCGACTCAGTGGACACCTCCGATCGCAGTCCCTCAGCTGCAGCTGCTCCACGCACCCGTGCTCGTCGTTGCGGAGGAAGATCTGTGGTTGGGGAAAGCAGGAAGCGAATTATGAGAATCTCTTCAGATTCATATAGTTTAAGAGGGCACTTTGGCAAGGCCGTTGCTCACTTACCTCCACATAGTATTCCCCCGTCTCCTTGTCCCTGTGAGTCTCAAAGATGGCCATCACAGCGAACCTGGGCATTTGGCGCTTCCAAACGCCCAGAGCGGACAATATATTGCCCACGGTCCAGTCGTGGCCTGTGTAGATGAACATTCCCCGATCCTTTGGCTTCAGGCTGCCTGCCCTCTTGGCTACCATCTCCTTGTACATTTTCTTGAGGAAAGGACCCCCCTTGATCTTCTGCATCTCGGGCGTGTAGGCATTGTAAACGTAACTCTGCTCGGCCAGGAACTGCATGCGATCGGGGAAGTAATCCTTGGTCCAGTCCGGCAGCTTATAGCCGAACTCCTGCTCAGCCAACAGGGTTATGTAGAGGGAATTAATATCCTCGGCACTCTGAACCAACTTGCCAGTTAAATTGGTGAGCTCGCGGAACATTTGCTCATAGGGTTCCGTTTCAGCCACCACTTCTGGTCTCTTGAAGACCTCCTCGAGGGCCTCGAAGTAACGGGGGCAAGGAGTACGAACCAGCAGGAGCTAAATAAAACACTTATTGTTAGCAAAAATTAACTTAAATTAATTTACAACAAAATCTCACCGAATCCTCGTCCAAGGGTTCGGATACGATGGGAATGGGCTGCCAATTGAGGTGTTTGTTCCACTCCATCGGGGTTCCCCGCGGCTCAAACATGCTGGCCAGTGTTGTCTGCAAGGACATCATTGCTCGCGGAGAGGCGGTGGCTTGTGCATGCAGTCGCTGAGGGAATCAGGATGTTAAAAAAAGACATTCCGAGCACTATAGTAACTTACATCGGGTCTGTAGTAGGGTCCCATAAATTCCCCATAGCGTCGATGCAGCCAACGACCCATTTCGAAGAGTTCGCGTTTTCCGGACTAAAAACAAAGCGATAAAATTTATAACTTTTGGCAAAAATACTTCATATTTTTATAGCCAATATAATAAAATTTAATCTTTGAAGTCTGCAATTACTAATCTCTGCAGATATAGCTTAAACAGAAGATGTCAGTTGAAGTTCTGGCAACACTCACATTGGTCACATGTCCCCAGCCCGTTGGCTTAAAGCCATCCTTGAGGTACGGATCCTTGGGATACGTGTCCACGGGGGTGCGAATGCCGTGTCTGAACACAATGTGCACCAGCTCCAGAGTGGAGTGCGTGGTATTGGGACTTGTCTTGTAGCACTTCGATCTGGCCGCATCGTTCCAGGGGAGCTCCTTGGAGGAGGCGCTGCTGTTGAGGACACCGATCACAATCACTACTCCCAGAAGGGCAGCTCCCAGGCCAAACATCGTGAGTATTTGCTTACGCGTCCAGCGTCCGAATATCATTTTGAGGCTGGATTACCTTTTATACACCTGTTCCCGAGACAACGCAACACGGAAGAGCACAGAACGGATATTCGGAGCGCCCGAAAACGGGATTTTTGTTGTTCTTTTTCGCTGAGATTCTGTCGCGTTATTTGTTTATTTGTTTTGTTTAATTGCACTTCGATGCGTTGCTTTACGATTTTTACGGCATCGAACTTCTGGCTTTCGGGGGAGCTGCAAGGCGCGTGCAACTCACAGCGCGTCTGGAGCTAAAATAACGCGTTGACAGCTCGATACGGAGAACTTAAAAGAGAGATAAATCAGCGCTCGTCTATTCGGCCATAGTTGCGTCACGTGTCGCTATTGTCGTTATTGTTGTTTTGCCGATTTCGCTGGCCACTTTCCACCGAACTCGGCTGCGAGCTGGGTTTCCAAGCCAGGCTTGGCAGCTCTGAAACAAAGCGAGAAAAACCCACTAATTGGGCGTTTCTCATTGAACCAGGCAATTACGTATCCGCGACGTATGAGTATTTTTGCGGAACGCCGCTTTTTGGTAGCAAACAACGGTGCCACCAACCCCTTTTGGGTCTATTTTTAGCCTTGAAACGCCCTAAGCCTGGCCGGTATGGCATTTCTTTGGTTAGTTATTATGAGGAGTTTGGGGTGATCCAGTTCCTGGCAAGTACTATTAGAGGTTTTGGTTCCTGCAGTTGTTTTTGAGTGCTTGGATAAATATTTCAATTCACATAGGAATATTTTAATACAATTTTTAGATAAATATTTCAAAACATTTAGAATTACTTTCATACAATTTTTATTTATTGTAGAATAGTTGTGTTGTGTGATTTGTATAAGTTGTACATCCATTTTGTTTCACTCTTTTACTCTTAAAATAAAATTAACTTCAACATTGCATTTTAATTTTTTATGAGATATAAGCGAATATGTACAACTATATGGTTTCTTAAACATAATATGTAAATGGTTAATATATGTTTGTATTTAAAAACAACGATCGTTGAAAATATTAAAATGATTAATAACTGATCTCAGTGAGAATTGATTGAAAATGGATTAAAATTATTTGTCCCTAAGAAGATATCCCATAAGAATTTTGCTGTGAATGAAGTCCAACCTTAAGCCTGACTTTACCTTTCGAGAAACATGTTCGTCGTTCGGAAACTTATTGAATTTATACAAACTCTCATAATAATGCAATGTATCTTGTATTCATTAATTATTTTAATTAAACGTGCGTATTCTAACATTCTTTTTTAAAGAAAAGTATTTATTTAATCAAAGCTAGTAGTGCTGCGTTCTAGCTCATAAAACCCACAATTCAAGGCTTATTTTGCTTGAAAATCCACTTGCCCCGAAATCCCCTGAAAAGACAGCAGAAACGTTATATATTTGTGCACTAATTATTGCGTTGTTTTCTGCTATTGACACTGCGTCTGTTGTGAGATAATAATTTTAAGTTGCTTATTCGCGATTTCGTCTGTTTGAACAAGTGGTTCGGAGTGAGTTGTATTATTTCTACGGCTGTCAGAACTTGGCAAACAGACAGCCAGACCGACTCTATCCCTCGGTCTCTTTGTTTGTTCCATGTGCGTTTGGAGTCGCATTCGTTTTTATTTTGTTTGTCCGAGAGCTAATTAACTGGACCAGACCCACAGAGTTCGTTGTCGAATTCCATGTTTGTAGATCGCCGCGTTGCAGTGCGGCTAATTGTTGTCTAAAACGTATTTAATCGCTAATTAATGACAGCGTCGGCGACTAACCGTTAACGGTGTCTTAGCCAGCTTCCGAACAGTGCAATTACTGTCAAAAAACTAAAAATATAATTTAAAAACAAACAAAAAGTTCCCGGCGTACTCTAGAATTTCGTGATTGTCAATGACTCTTGTCTGTGAGTCTTGAACTTTCGTCTAGTTTGAGCTCAACTAAAATCAGAATCAATATAATTTATAGACACACGGCACAGAATAATGGCAACCTGGAACGAGGCCAACGCAATTGGCATTTGAATTGCATCAGCTAAAAGGCGATTAACATTTTTACAGTCGAACAGTGAAAATAACCGCCTTGACAGCGCTCTGGGAAAGTTAAGTTCAAGGGAATTGGGTTAATACAACTGAAAGATAATTTTAGGAGTCAATACTTGTAGCTCAGTAATAATTGTTATAAAATAGAGCCTTATGTTTGCGTTAGTATTTCCTAGAAAGCGCAAGTTTCTTATCACCGAATAGAGTAATTCAGTAGTATTTTGATTTATTCGCTACAACTATATTTATATTCCCCGAATTCACAATTAAATACATTTTTGTTATCTTTGCAAACTGAATAGTTCCTCAGAGCATGTATTGATATTGACCTTCAAAAGCTTATAGACATGAAAGTGTTTCTGTTTCTAAAGAAATCGAATTTGTTTTAAATAAATAGGTTTTAAAGTGAGACCTAAAGTTACAGTCTTCATCGTGACCTTCAAAAGCACAGAAATCGATGTTTTTTTCTCAAAATAATATATATGTATTATTATTGTTTTGTAAAATAAATTGCACATTATTTAATATGAGTTTAAAGGAGCCATGATAAATAAAGTTAAATAAAAGAGTCAGATGGAGTTTAAGGTTTTACCAAATCGATGACTTAATCGGCTTGATTAAGTGTTTAAAATTTTAATCTCATTTACCACTTATTGTTGTTTTTAAATATAAGCTCATGAGTCATGAGACTAAACATTATTGTTTTTTGAAGATTTTCCCAATAATAAATATGAACATAAACATGAAACAGAATTGTTTCTTAAAAAATAATCAATACCTTTTATATACCAAAACAATGTGTACATTGTATATATAATATTTAAATTGTTTACTATAATTGTTGTTTATTAATATATTTTAATATTTGATTTTTTAGTTAGCATATAATTAAACCTAATAATAAATAATAATTGACAAGGGTAATACAACTTCGGTGCTAACTCATATAAATAATAATCGCTAATCACTACCACGCTTGTTAAATTACAGTGTAAAACACGTATATTTACTATTCACCATTTTATTATTCCTAAAGAAATATACGTATATTTAAAATTTAAAATATCTATAGTTTCAGCTGATAGCCTCTTCTGATTGCTCATATGGTTTGAAATTTGTTATTATTCTGCTGATGATTTAAGTCCGCACGTGTTATGTTGTTATTTAAACAATAAATATTTTTTCTTTAATATGACTTGCGATTATGTTGAAAACATTTTTAGCAAATCAGATTGCCTAATTGATACTGTGCTTCCGAAAAATAAAGATTTCCATTTCCAATTGACCCGATGGCCGCTACTGATTACTCATTTATAGTGGAATATTTATTATATTTCCCGGGGCCCTTTTCTTTTTAGCTTTTCAGCCTTTCAGCTCTCGCACACACGTGCTTCACATTCGGAATTTATATTCAGATTGCTGAATGGCTCTCCTTAGCCTATTTGCTAATGACTTTCACTGAAATTTATGGACACTGCGCCACTGCTGGCCAAAAACAAAAGTATGCGGATCCCGAAAATATTTTCAAATAATATATTTGTGCCCAGCCAGGAGAGCCTGGAGGCAAGGACTCGCAGGGAGCCAGGAGTACATGTGCTAAGTTGGCCATAAAACGTGCATTAGACAAACAGCAGAGATGGGAAAACGTTTTCGGGCCAAAGGCGTCTTCAGGCGCTCGGATCCGTCCGAACTCACACACAGCTGGCATTAATATTTATCAGACCCGCAATTACGATTACCGACAGCACGGACAAACTATCGACTACCGACGGCGGGGATAATGAAGCGGAGTGGTCAGAGGACCGGGGGGAAATCTAGGAAATTCCGCCAAATTGCCGGACAAAACGCTGCCGCGAAGCCGGCCAAAATTTATTGATTCCGACGCATTGAAAATAGTTCTCTGTGGGGCAATTCCAAAGATTTGTACGACAAATTTTTCCTCCTCTCCTCACGCGAACGCTTTGGCTGTTCCTTTTTTATTTTTACTTTGCGCTGAAATGGCTGAAAATTTCTAACTGACGGGCATAAAAATTCGACACATTCAGAAACTGGGCCCCGAGAAGGGGGCGTGGCAGGGTCCATTCAATGAGACAAAGAGCGCCGGACCCGGGGAAGGCTGCGTTCGGGGATTACGTCTGGACCGCGTTTTTTGGCAGCTATTTTGAGGGGATGATGGGTCAAAAAGAATTGGGGAGGGGGGTGGTGGGAAATTCGGAAAAGGCGGGGAAAATTGTCGGAAAATCGGGGAACGGACTGGGGGCCAGTGTTGTCGCCTAAACGATAAAGCAATGACAAAAGTCAGCAGCGATTAAAGTTCAATTGGTGTGACCTGCCAATTGGCATAAAGGAAAAGATTTCGAATGGCAGCCAACTTGGGGAAATGTGGAGTTGGGGAAAAGCGTGTGGGAAAGAGCCACAAAAACGGGCGTTAAAATGAAAATGGTGGCAGAGAAAACTTTGCAAAAAATCTGTTGCTTAAATACAATAGGAATAGTTTTTAACACTTAACTTGGGAAAATAGGTCAATATATTCATTGAAATACGGTATACATCCATTTAAATGGTATCACTGCACTATGGGGTTTTTGACCTGTTTTTGTGGCATTAATTAATACCCCACTCAGTTTTGGAGATATCGACATGAAACTTTAACTACCGTCATTATTTGTTCCTAGGCACATAAGGTATAAAAATCGTTCGGATCAGGAAACTATATCCTATAGTTCCCATAGGAACGATCGGGTCAAACTAAAAATAAATTAATGAAATTTAAGGAGCTGAAATTTGTTGCTCTTTTAACACTATATACCAATTTTAAGCTAAATCTGATAATTCTTTCCCTAGGAACTATCTGACCAAAATACCGGATTTGAGTGTTTTTCCATACAAGTGCCTATAAAAGTGTAAGATAACAAAGTGAGGTTATCTGAGAAAAATTAAAATTGCACCAAAAGTGCGGAAAAGTGCACAATAAGACTAACAGCTTTTTACTCAGAATTGACAACGCTACAACATACACTTGGACGCACTGAAAACTAATGAATACTTCCATTTCAAAACTCTTCCCAAAGTTGAAATTTGTTCCTTAAAATTCAGCTTAAGGAGCATTTATAAAATGACAAAAATGTTAGTATAGACACGCACAATTTAAACAATTAACACATTTTCTATATAGTACATACCTGTGAAATCAGTTTCCATAAGTTTTTTTAGCGCACGGGCCTTCGGATGCAATAGCTGACTTTACAGCTGTTATGCTAACATATGCTGTTAAGTTTTAACATTTTGAGTATGAGGCATAACTGTTCGATGTTCTGTTAATACGTTACCACTAATTTTGGTTAAAATATAGCACTTTTAAAAAATGCTTAAATGCCACATAAAGTGGTCAAAAACCCCATAGTGCACTGGGGTTAATAATAATAATATTTAATTAAACACTAATACGTCATTTTTGTTATATTTTGGAATAAAATTTAGATATTAAAAAGTATATAACTAATAAAATTAATATTAAAATTCATTTTTGAATATTCAAGTTTGAGGTTGAGCTTGAGAAGGAAATATTTAGTTTAGTTAGATTTAATATAATACAAATAAAATAGGAACGTATTGCAGTAAACATAATTATTTAACTAACAAAATACGTATACTTCAATACCAAATAACGTAAGGTTGAAGTCAACTTTAAATTTGAACAATAATTTGTGTTCCTTATCTTATTCGGATCTTAATCTATTGTGACCAATTCTATAATGTACTATACCAGAATTAATTTACGATTATCATTTTAAGAGATATGTAAAATATTGTAATTTCTGCAAAAATAGGTCCTCATTGTATTGATTCCTTTTTCATTTCATATTAATTAATCTTTTTGCACTCAATCAAAAATATCCCTTTTACTAGCATTCAGGCAAGTCGAAATTATCCTTCGGCCACACTTACACATGTACATATCTGGGTGCACTCGCAGGAGCGTTTAATGCCTGGCCTGATTATCGCATATTAATGAGTTTATTTAACTTTTTCGTTGCGATTGATGGCCTAGACGGGCGGGGGAAGGGGGCTTGGGCCTGGTTAAATGCGCTCATCTCATGTGCGGCGGCTGTTTGTGAAGCTTTTCACAGCAAATTACAACAAATTATACACATAATTACGCTTTAATGCCGGGCCTACCCACGCCCTTCGCTAACGGGGCCCCCTGCCACGCCCAGCCACGCCCCCTCCGGGCTCGCCCCCAGCCGGTGGTCGTCCTGTTCTTGTCGTGCAGCGCATCAATGCAAAGTAAAATTGTGTGTAAAAAATGTGATAATTAACTTAAGTCCTTTGAGAATAAGCGGGAGCTCCAGGGGAAAGGTTACGGCCTCCTGCCCACATTTGTATGTAAATATGTAAATGCAAGTCTGGGTTGTGTCTGTTTGTTTGTGTACATAAACTCATTGTCAGTTAATTATGTAAAATGTCATACATACGCGCGTATGCGGTCCAAAAGCAAAAATGTCCGCATAAAAGGACTTTGCTTTCACTTCAAAAACACAACACACACGATTACATTACACATCCATGTATGTGCACATTTCGCATGTGTCTGTGTGCGGCGCAGGAAGCCTAATTGTGAGGCTCTTGTCAGAGCATCCTCGGGGTATAATGATTCGTCTGAGACCTCGAAATTATGCCTCTTCGTTTTCTGTGTTCTTAATAATTGTGCTCTGGATTGAAATAAACAGTGGCGAGCCCATTTTTAGGCCTACTCTTACAGGAGTTCAGTTGTAAAATAAAGCAATCGGTTCGTCACTCTTTCTGGCTAGGTGAGCTTTGGTACATGTTTCTACTTTCTCAGAACTGATTAGTTTGCTTTTTTAACTCAGCTTGGTTGCACTTAAAAAATATATTTTAAAGGGGTTCTTATTTCAAAGATACTCAGGGCTAAAATGTTATGTCTGACTATATATGACATTACATACAAGTGTTCAGTTTTTAGAACAAACTTCGCTACGGATCGGACTTAATTTAAAAAAAAATTCAGACCAATGGATTTGTAGTCCACTTTTACAGACGACTTGGTTTATATTTATATTTATGAATTTAAATATGAGTTAAGGGTTCATTTTCTTATACTAATGCTACCTTTGTTGTTTTTAAGCCAAACAGATTATATTTAAAAATTCACAATTTTTGAAATTTATTATTCAACACAATACTATTCATTTCGATCTCACTACAGTAGCTACAGAAACAGTATAAAGTGTATGCCGGTTATGTTATGCAAATAATACAATTTGACTTTTGTGTTTGAAAATTTCTGTGGCTTCATAAATTTAAATTATGTTTACCCACAGCACGACACCCACTCGCACACACGTGGTGAGGTGTTTCATAGAAATATTTCTGACTTCCGTTGTGGGCTTTTCCTATGATTTTTGTCCTTCAAGGCTCGGCAAACCCTTCGACTTTTATTCACTTGCTTTGTTAATGAGCGGCCCATAATGCATACAATTGAAGAGAGAAACAATGGGGCCAAGACAGAACCTGTCGGCGGCAATTAGACGTCCTCGTTAGGCAGAGGTTGACTTCCTGTTATCCTGTTGGCCCGTCATGCATGACGGCAAGCCTGATAATCCTTTATAAATAATACATTAAATGCTTGCTTGAAGCCAGGATGCTGGCACCTCCCGAACCCGCCCCCAAAACCTTAGACCCATTTAATTCAATTTGCATAAAAGTGCTCGGCATTTTATTAACCCACTAAACGTAATTTAGTGCCCTGAGCATACGCTTCAACTGCCCCGCTGATGGAGTGCCGGCTCCTCCTCTAAGGACTCCCTGCTGCCGCCTGCCGTCTGCCGACTCCCTGGTCCTTGCCAATTTCTTGGCCCTTATATCCCAGGAGAGTCCTGCGAGTCAGAGTCTTTCCCCACCAATTATCGAAAGTCCGCCCTTAAGAGCCGCAGCTTTTGTTGATTCTGCTCAACGACCTTGCGCCTAGTCAAGCGTTAAGTGGGGCATTTGTGGCGGGCTGATTTTCTGGCTCACGGCAGGGCATTATTTTTTAAGCCCATCGCTGCAGTTCTCTTACTAAAAAGGGGCTCCAGCAAAAAGTCCGAATGAAATGGGTCAGCTCCGTGCACACTTAATGGAGCTTAATATGGATGGACGGTAAGAGGCTCATCATTTGGGCATTATCGACATTCAAATTCTAAGGTTATTATTTTTCGCTCAAATTAACCCAAAATTGGTAAATGAACAGATTCGCTACTAATCCCTTCGATGTTGCAATGAAAATTTGTAAATGATAATTCCATAAACTTATTGATATATTATTATGAAACAAAGTTAGAAATCTATTAAAATAAAAAATTATTCTGTTAGTTATTTAAATTTTGACATTCCATCCGTTCAAACATATTAATGGTGAAAAAATATATATTCTGTGAGCCATATAAAGCTAATAAAATTCTTAGAAAAGAACTAAGCGAGTCCTTCCTAGAAAATCAAAGTATCTTCCTCTCCCCAAACATTGCCCATTAGCAAAACTTTCCTTTTGTCTTGGGCTAACATCTGTTTGACCCATAATTAAAGCGTTTTTAATGGCCATTAACGATGACCTTCAAGCCGAATCTCCGCCGGACACAGTACATAAATACGTATAATTTTGGGTTAATTACGCAAAATAATCATTTTTTCTGGGTGCACTGGCAAGGGTGGAGATTTCTGTGGCCGGAGCTGGGCATGGGGATGGAGATGGCAGCGTACCAGCAGGTCCACTTTGACCTCCTTTTGTTATCATAAAATGCCGCCGCAGACGCCTCATGTGTGTGTGTGTGTGTATATATCTATGTGGAAAGTTTCGGCACATTAAATGAAATTTAATTCCTGCCGTCATAAGCAGCCAGGACAAGTCAGGACAGCAGCTGGACAGGCCAAAGTACCTCGCACCAGGAGCAGGGGAGTCGCGAGGGATTCGAGGTAACCGCCAAAAACTGTAGCCAATGTTTCTGGCGCTGCTTTGGCAAGGCCTTCTTGTGTCATGTCGGTCCATGCAGATAGAGAAAAATTGCGGTCGAAAAGAGCTAAAATTATGAGCTCATTTTTGAGTTTGTTATAATATTAGAAAGCCAAACAAATGTTGAGTCATTAAGTAAATTTTAAGTAAATATTTATTGAAGGAATATTTTGGCTTGTAGATGCTTGTCAAGTCGATCTAATTGTTTTTCAATCTAATAGATGGATACTCGATGGTACTATCAAACTATCGATGGAGACGCTTTGGCAGTATGTATCACAATTCTATCGAAAATAACTAGTAATTTGTTATTTAGTTGAATACTCTAACATTTTTTAACCATTTCTTTAGATAAACATAAAATCAAGTTAAGAACAAAAATACAAGACATATGCTTTATTAATTTATTAATTATTAAAAAAAAAGTCTATAGGAAAAGCTCAAACGTTTACATTTGTAGTTCTTTTTTTAGCGATTATTTTGTAATAGTATCGTTAGTACCCCCGAAAACGTTCAAAAACCTAGATGACGCCAAAGTTTTTACACTTCTATACCGTCTATTTGTACACTCAAAAATTCAAGAGCTCAAGAATTTTAAGAATTAAGGTAAACCAAATGCAAAATAAGACAATTTACAAATTAAGGCCCTTTAACAAATGAAAATTTGAAATTCCCACTTATAATATATAGCCTTAATATGACAGCCTAATTCCTATATGTAGTAAATATTTTATCAGCATCCTTCCTGATCCTTCACATTATGTCAATTAAGGCACTCTTTAAAAAGTAATGTATGTATATGTTAGATAATATAATATATAATAATGCTATGCTTTACTCAGGAAAATTTTATTAGACTTTACATGTGTAGCACTAGCTTCAACCCGACCTCACTTCAATATACTAGATATAGTTCTCCGTGTACCCGCATCCTTCTATTCCATGCCCATGGCCACGCCCTGCCCCCTGGACCGTCCCCCGACGGCCCTGCGCCGCCCGGTGCTTTGTACGTGTCCTGGGCCTCTGTTTAAATGTTATTTAACGCTGGCCCAGAAGTGTCATGACTGCCTGCCACTGTTGTGTGTGATGCTGCATGTGTGGGCCGTGTGTGGGCGAGGCAAACTCATAAAATGCCGCACAGTTGTTGCAAAATTTGTGGCCATACTTCGTTGCAAAATCCCCGCGCCGCCTTTCTATTTCCTCAGGTTTAAAGCGGATAACCGGCAAAAAAAATCCAAAATCCTCGGGAAAAATGTATAGAGAATTTCACGCTCATCTGACTAAATGGTTTTATAGGTTTTGATATTTGCTCATTTTCGTTCGTTGAATTTCGTATTAATATTGTGTTTGTTGGCGCTGTTGTTTTTGCAATTTATGAGGCGGTCAGTTTCGGTTTGCAGACCCAAATTCCATGCTTCGTTATCCTTTGGCCCTTTTTTTTGTTCCTTTCGGCCGAACCCAATCATGAAAAGTCGGTTTTTTGTTGTGTCTGCGTTGGCAGAAATGCTGCCATTGGATTTGATATGTTAATCATATTTTATGTTTCATATTTTGCGCTTCAACTATTTGACTGCCGAATCGGCTTTATTAAGATATTTGTCTGCTGCCCAAAAGGGCGTGAAATGCGGGACAGCCTGGAGGCGAGTGGGTGGTTTTAGGATTTAAGGGTGTCTAAGGCGCTGTGCACAGGTCAAGGCATTCTTAAAAATCAATTAACCAGCAATTAGCGTTTATTAGTACATAAATAATAATACTTGTAAGCAGGAGAAACATTAAAAACTTAGGGGGGAAGGCATAGAATATATATAATATTAATACATTTTTGCAATCATTTAAACTCAAGACATTGAGCTTTCGGTACAGGTTATTTCAAAGGCAAGGAACCCTGATACTTTTTTAATATAAAATTCGATTTTAAGTAAAAATGATGTAATATATAAAGTTAGATACATACATAGCCAATAAACAACATAGACACTCAAATAATAATCCAATTACCTTATTCATATGATAATCAACCACAAAATTTATGGAAACCTCTACGGACATATTTACGCCCTAATCCTTCGCTTTGATGGCGCTGCCCGTTCGCTGGAAGGGCATCTCCAGTTGATATGACATTTAGGCCAGTTTATGGCTGACCTCGATGGCATTTGTGAACCTCTCTTTCCGCAACGTCCCAAGGGGCGTCAATGCTATATTTCAGCAGCTGTGCAATGGGCCGAAATGAATAACATACTTTGAGAAAATCAAAATGAAACATAAGATGCAACAATAACAATATTTAATCTCTTTACTGGTGGTGGATGAACATGGCTTAGATCAGGCAACTATAGCTTCAAATAGAAAGATTTGTTAAATTAAATCCTTTAATCATATTTCCTTTATTTTATCTAAAATTTATCTTTTTACCAATAAGAGAGACTGTCGGCCCCACTGTGCGTGGGTTGTTGCTTTCTCTTTCGGCCAGCCAGTGGGTCCCCGGCCATAATCGTGCTCATCATCATCAACTTTCTTCATCTCCATCATCATATTCACAACTTAACGTCCACTTTTCCGTCAAACAGGCCGTAAAGTGGCATTTCCGTTGTCGTCCGCCTCCCCGTTCATTCGTCGTCGGTTGGCTCCTCCGTTCGCATGCCAGTTGCGCCTTTTTGTATGCAGCATAAAATTAAATTATTTGTTGCATAAGCCAGGTCCTGAGTTTCCCACCCCTCGGACCGTTTTCCCCGTTTTCAAAAGCCAACGAGGCATGCAGCAAAGAGCTAAGCCATGAGAAAGTGTGCACTTGGAGCAGGCCAGGCCGCCATGCTGCACTTTTCCACTGGGCCCTGGCCACGCCCACATCGCAGCAAGGCGCCAGTGGTGACGCAAAATCAACAGTCCGAAACATTTACACAACATTTTAACACCTATAAATGTCATATGTCGGAAAATATAATAATTTTGTAATTATAGATACCAGAAACTAGTACTCTAATTCTCCCAAATTGTAATGGGGCCAAGCATAATATTCCTGAATCCTTCAGTTCAAATGGTTTAACTCTCAAGGCTGCAGAGTTATTTCTAAAATAGATTTAAAGTAAAAGAACAACCTGCCTGAAATTAAAATTAATTAACAGTCTACATCCCGCAATAAGGAATTAAGTCTATGGCAACACTATGTGCAGGACTTCAGGAGCTGTAGGAGCAGAAGGAGTCTGGGATCGCCGGGTCACATTATTATACTTTGAGCGGCGCCGAAATCAGGCGAAACTTCGCTTGGCACCCCCTGCTTTCGTGGCAGTCCTTGCACCGCTTCCATCTCAAGCCCCTCCTCCTCCATGTCCCTGACATGCCCGCCTGTCATAACAACAGGGCCAAATGGTCGGTGGAAAACTGAGGACTGAACGCGGCCGAGGGAGGGCTACAGTTTTTCCAGGCGCTGGCTGCTCTTTTCCGCTGCGCTCCTCAGTTGGCCCGGGAACCTCCCTTTGGGATTCATTTTCGTTTCATTCATTTATTCGTCGCTAGCTGCTTTTCATTCATTTTGAACTTTCGCCGATTTAATTCGGCTTTCGAGCTGCTTTTCCTGCTTTTCCCGCTTTTCCTGCTCTCCGTCTCTGTTTCAGTTCTCCCCATTCTGGGTCCTGTGTCTGGCGAACGCCTTTGGCCAAGCGACAAATGCGACAAAAAGGTCGAAGGGGAAACAGTACTATATTACGGAAAGAATGCAATTGAGATATACCTGCAGAAGGCCTGAACCACCGGCCAAATCTGCCTCTAACTGCAGGCATTTCCCAGCAAATCAAGGTACAGTCAAGGTTCCCTAAGAGGGTATCTTTCACTTTCTCTTAGGTCTTTGGTCAAATCCTACGAAAGTAAATCTTGGTTTATGCCTTAATTAGATATCAAAATCTATTTATTATTTATACATATTATTATTTGTACAAATATTGTTGAACTCGACTGTCGCAGATATTTAAACCTATTGCTTTTTTACTCAATATGCATGTTATGATATGTTGATCTTCAGGTAACTTTCGATTACATAAATTGTACGGTCTCTTTTTTCATATATTTTGGTATTAATATTCATTAATTAATATAAATATAAAGAATAAATAAATAATTTTATGCGATTTGAAAGAGTCAGAATATGAAATATATGAATTGAAAACCAAAAATTTGAATTTGTTTTATTTCTGTGAATAAGAAAATAAATTAAATAAAAATAGAGGTTTTCACAATTATTACACATAATTTTTCTTATTAAGACAAAAGTCACATCATATTGATTGCTTTAGTTTAAAAAAAGGAGGAAAGAAATAAATTGTGTAACGGAGTTTTTGAAAAACTATAAGTTTTCAACGATATCCCCAATGATTTGATGAATGTCTTACAAAATATATGGTAGAAGTTTAAGGTAAATCTTCTTAAAAGATTTTTATATATCGTGTACACCAGATTAAAAAATGTGCTTTCGTAAAAGAGTAATACAAAAACATATTAGAAGAAGACAGGAGTAACGAAACACACTTAAAATTGCAATAAAATTACATTTAATCTGATTAAGGGTTATAATAAAGAGCTCTAACTACTTTAGGGGAACTAGAAAATGATCTTGCTTATAAATAAATATTTACCTTGGTCTTGAACACTTTCTCTATCTAATTTTTTGGAGAAACCGAATCATATATAGGAAATTTTAACTGTTTTATAATTAGTGGCTAGAAGTATGAGTTATTTCCATTACGAACCCCGCTTTATATTCGATGTACCTCGATGGCAACAATAAATTTCAGTCCCTGAACCCTTGGCATCAATTTCACGTCTGCGTTTCGGTCTTTGTGTGAGCTTTTCCTTTTTTACCTTTTTTTTGTTTCTTTTTTGTTGACCCCACCTGGCCGCCTGCCACGATTGCAATCTCCACTGCTCATTTGCATTTTTAATGAAACCATATAAAGGCGAATAACGTGGAGCTGGAGCTGGAGGTGGAGGTGGAGGTGGAGGAGCTCGTGGCCAAGACTGGCCGGCAGTGTGTGGAGAAACTGCAAATTATGAGCCAAAGGCAAAGGTTTTTCCCACCGCTATATTTTCCGCACACCACACACACATACGCGCGTTGCTAGCTCGGCAAATAAATCCGGACATATCCCTTACAGATCCCAATCCCAACTGTCAACAGTTTGTCGCTTATCGCGGCGTGGAAATGTTCTCTCTGTAACCAATAAATGTTTCAACATCATTTACATTTCGGTGGCAGTCTTATCCTCGGAGCATTGCAAATGGAATTTTCCCAGGGCGGAGCCTCAATCATTTTGTCCCCGGGCCCGAGGTCAGCCAGTTCGGGTTTGGGCCAACTCCGTAGATTGCGGTCCGGGCAAACAACGCTCGCAGATTTATGTGACCGCAAAACTTTGCTTCCCGGCATAAATTAATGTTTAATTGATGAATTTATTTGAAGGGGCCAAGATGCTCCGGTTACCACTCGACAGAATTCCGTCAATGTGTGGACAGATGACAAGGCGCACAGAGCTATCAGGTTTAAGTCCATATTTTTGTGGTTTCCAGTTGTTTACAAAGTTGAGAAATATTTTTGTTAAATAACTCATTCAATTGTTCTGAGATCCCGCTAACTTTATTTAATTAATTTGTATTATCTATTAGTTGTTTTTAGTTTTTAGTTTTCTTTAAATTTTACTTTTGAATGCACTGCTTTAATGCGACGCAAGCAGTTACACTGCCTTTCGGACTGCTTGAACTGTGCAGCAAGTAGTTTAATTTCTGCTTAGTTCCGGAAACAAACAATGGGGCGCTATTCGTGTAAAATTTCAAACCTAAGAATTATACATGGTCTAAATTTAACAATATGCAAAATTATTGTAAGAACCATGTATAATACATATGTGACTTTACACGTGGATAGTTTAGTACTAAAAAAATATATGAAAACCTTTTTAAACAGGTCTGCACCTGTTTTCCCTTCCACAAGACTCTACCGCTTTCGTTCTTGAAAACGGAAATTGGTGCTCCCGTTTTCACTTTCGTACGATTTTTCTACGTCAAATTAGACCTTATTTGAAAACAAAATAGTTTACTCCAACTCAAAAAATTACTACGTTAGTTTCTCTCCAGAGAATACCAAAATTGATAATCAGATTTATTTATCTAATTTTTTTCGAGGAATTTATACTGTAAAGAACCTAATTTAGAAAGATTTAAGTCAACAATGCTCAACACTTAAGCTCTAACGCTCTACAAACTTCAGTTTTTGCTCACCACTTCAAAAAGACATTGTGACCACATGGTAACAGACTTGTTACCAGTCCCATCCGCTCCATCTACTCTTTAGATGTAGACAGGAGACACCGTGATGGGTTCTTTAGGAGCTTTCTCCAGGAATTTCCAAGGAGAGCCAGGAGCTTGCATCTGCTTGCCAAAGAAAATGGTAATCAAGTACAGTTGACTTTGCCCTACCCAAAGTGGAAAAAAAGATGAACCAGCCGTTCCAACGACAAATCCCCTGACACAACCCCAACTAATATCGAGACCAAAAGTCGCCACCTTCTTAGACATTGAAGGTATGTTCAATAAAGTGAACGACGAATTCTGAATCCCAGTACACAGCATGCCCAAGACCATAAGCTATCATAGCAGACGGAGTATTTAGAAGTGATTCTAAACCCAACGCTCTCATGGAAACAAAACATCTAGGAAAGAATAATAAGTATCTAATAATATATTTAGTGCCCCAGTAATGCGCCTAGATGCTGCCCTAAACGCTATCCTAGACATAATGGCAATTGACCTGTTCACCAAAGACGTTGGAAAGCAGAATGCGGCGAGAATAAAAGCAAGAAATTTCTAGTGGACACATAACTAGACGAAGGGAATAAGATTTGTAAAGTGATTTACGACCTCATACACAACAAGGAAAGAGTAGATTAGAGACATACCAATCGAAATGGATGAGGTATCACTTTATATTGATGGCTCTAGGATGAGGTGTGATGTAACTCGGCACTTCCGATGGGGGGACACTATCAAGCGACTAACGAACTCAAGGTCAATTGATATTTTTATGCTTTAAGTTATTTTGAAAATAAGGTTCCTTATTGGTTTACACTTACGCTTAGCGTAACCATTAAATGTAGGTGTTCAGATGACAGCGTCAAACAATTTAATGAATTGAAAAACCCGATTTCTCAAAATGAATTACTGCCCAAGTTGCTCTAAATATTAACACACCTTTAGTTTTTATATTTCAATGCATTTTCTGCTCTTTGCTTCGCTTTATTTGCCTACAACTAATGGTCGCCTTTCTGTATCTATTTACAAGTATTTAGTTCGAGTCGATTGGAACATAAACAGTGGGTCATCGTTGGCTTTGAATGTCTGATAACCACGATGCTCTCGGGTTGTACAGTCTGCTAAGTGATATCCTTTACCACCACTTGCTGCTCGCGTCGTGCCCCTTGCTGCTGGTGTCCTGCTTCACATCCACGTAGCTGGTGGCGTGGCCGTGTCCGTGCTCGTACCCATGGCCATGACCGTGCTGTTTGTGCTCGAAGTGATCAGCATGTCCCACATGCTTGACGGTGGCCTGGAACCCGTTGTGGGCGTCAGCGGTGTACTCAACGATCCTGGTGCGACCGTCGGCCTCCTTCATCGTGTAGCCACCCTTGACCTTATCGCCGTCCCTGGTCTCCCACTGCTGCTTGATGTCGCCGGTCTTGGTGTCCTTCACCCCGTAATCGAACTCGTACTTGGGGTGGTGCTTGGGCTCCTCGTGGTGGCTCCACTGATGGTGGTTGTCGTGCGCAGCCACTGGCGCCCAGTGGTGCTGGGTGTCGTGACTTGGCGCCCACTGGTGGGCCTTGGGAGCCTCCGCCCACTGGTGGTGCTCCTGGTGATGGTCCTGCCACTTCTTGGGCGCCTCATGGTGCGTCTGAATGCTGTAACCGATCCCGTGTCCATGGTCGTAGCCACCATGCGGGATGTAGCTGGCGGCGGTTACACCCAGGAGAGCGCAGCAAAGGATGGTCAGTTTGTGAGCCATTTTCGTTGTTTTCCGATCGACTTGCTTGGCCTAAATCGCAATGGGAACTGTGATAATCGCTAGACAATGTCTAACGCTTTTATACTTCAGCCCATTCTACGGATCGATTAATTACACTTTACTCTCGAGGCTAAATAGGCTAGAAAAAAGTAAGAGCCCCAAAAAGAAAAAAACGACGGGCACGAAAAAATACTTCGAATTTTTTCGCAAATTTTCATTTTTCCTCATTCGTATTCATAATCTTGGCGGGGCGATTGGCAAATTAAATGTGGCTCGAAAATCAAACTCGGGAAAAACAACAACTTGAATAAGCGGGGCGTGAACGCCGCCCAACAGGCAAAACAAAACAAAACAAAGTAAAAACGCAACACTTGTTGTTGCCTTTGGCGCTTAGAAATCAATCAACAAGTGTGGCCCGCTTTCAAATTACTTAGCCATAGCCGCCTCGGCTGGCTGCGTTTCTTCGATGTGCCTCCTCTGCTCCGCCGGCTTGGCTCCGAGTGACCTTGAGCCGGCTGACTCGGGGGGAGAAGGCGCGGCGTGCCGCTGGGCGGAACGTCCAATCGGTCGGTGCTTCGACCCAGGGGTCCGTTTTGGGGCAACCAAACGCTTCCGAATTGCTCAGCTCAGTTTTCTTAATACTTAAAATTAACAAGGTTGAGAAGTTTGCTTCGGAGTCATAAGGCAATAGAAACAAGAGTGGACTGTCGATTAGGAAATTCTTTAAATTAGTTGAATTAATAAAATCACCGTCTTCATTCTAAATGCATTAGTGAGCTTAGGAATCAAGATATTAAAGTAAAATAAGTGATACATGATAAATACATACATTAAGTGATACATTAACAATATATAATATTAAAATAAAATATATATTAAAATAAATATATATTAAAATCATATTAATCGTAAAGTCTGGTCACTTTTTATAATAGTGGAATACATAAAAATAGGTATACTTTGTAGTTATTCGATTTAAGAGGGAGCTGAGATTTTTGCAAGAATTTATAGAGTAGAAAATGTTCATATTTATTTTCAGATATCAAAACTATTCTTTATAATCTAAAAATGTAAGCAGTAATTAAAGATTTCTTTAAGATGGAGGTGAGTTGAGATATAATATATGCTATGTATAGCATATATATGTATATTGAGTAACCAAAAAGCATTTTGTGGATTAATTAATGCTCGTAATATTTAAAATTAAAATTCTAGGTTAGAAAGTAAATTATTTCAAAATTATTACAACTTTTTTTCAAAGACCTTCCGGTTCAAGTTGTGTAGCATAACATTTCCTCGTTGCTTGTGTGCTTTGGTTTTTGCCCTTTTGAGCAATCGACTTCTTAGACTTAGACCCGCCCTTCTCTTGGACCCCAGTGCAAACGGATCGCGGCAATAATGAACTTGTATGCACCGATTCATTTGTGTTATAATTAATAACGTTCAGCAGAATTAAATTGTAAGCGAATTCGTTTTCTATAGAGCTCAATGGCCGAATACAATAATAATAATAATTATGAATTATTGGGGTAATTAACAAATCAGCTAGCACGAATGGTGAATGGTTTGGCCAAGAGAACGACTGCCGATGGTTGGTTGCCGCAGACTTTTGGACAGCTATAAAATGACTAAGGGAGCCCTCCTAGAACCAGCAGACTTAGTCAGAGTTCCGATTGAAGAACACCTATTGCAGTGGCCACAATGAAATCCTTTTGCGGAGGTCTGATACTCGCCGTGTTTGTGGCCGTCGGTGTGGCGGCCCCCCATGGAGGACATGCCACCAGCTACAGCTCGGTGGTCAAGCACGAAGAGCCCATCCACAAGAGCCACGGATACGGATACGACCACGACGTGATTAGTACCTACGGCGGAATCTACGGACACGGTTACCCCAGCCAGGCATATGCGGGATACGGCCATGGCTACGATAAGCACGAGCCCTACCACTATCCCAAGTACCACTTCGACTACGGCGTCAAGGATGCCCATACCGGAGACCACAAGAGCCAGTGGGAGACCCGGGATGGCGACAAGGTCAAGGGCAGCTACTCCCTCAAGGAGTCCGATGGCACCACTCGGGTGGTGGAGTACACCGCCGACGACCACAACGGCTTCAACGCTGTGGTGAAGAAGCTGGGCCACGCCCACCATCCCCAGATCTACCAGAAGAGCTACGGACACGGCGATGTCTACGGCGCCAACTACGGCTATGGTCCCATCGATGTGGCCCACTACGGAGGCTATGGACACGGCGGCCATGGGCACGCCAGCAGCTACGTGAGCGTGAAGCAACTGCACTGATTCAAGGACCTCTGATGGCTCTGGCTGGACGAAAGCGACATGGAACGAATACTTAAGGATGCAACATATTTACCTGACAATAGCAAGCGAATATAGTATTTCACGTATCTTAAATTGTATTTATGTTAAAATACATAAGCATAACTTTATGCAAACTGAACCTTATCTTGGGAGGGAGACAAGTGACGTCCAAGGGAAGACATTCTATAAAATATACCTAAAAATTAGTCATGAGACTTAACCTTAGCGCAGCCAAAGATTATGCCAAGAGAGCACCAGCAAGTTCGGAAGTCTTAGTTCTGGGAAGCACAAGGATAAGGCGGCGTTCAAGTTAAAGATGTTAAAGTTCGATCGCTAGTAGAGTTTCCTGAAAAGATTTCCGCGGAGGGACAAGTTTTAGTATATTTCTGTTATTACTTTTTACAGTATTATAGATTGGTATTCTAGGTTATCCATTTAGTATTAATAACAAAGCAAATAAATCGTAGAAAATCTCAATTATTTTTGAGACAATTACTTCGCAAATATAAAATTCGTTTGAATATCATTATTAAGATGGTTTTATAGCGACACAAAGTAGCTAAAAGTATGCATATGATGTTTTTCGCTGCCACAAAACTTAAGCCTCTGGGAAATTTTCCCAAGCTCCATAACTTGCACCACCGATGCCTGTGGTGGTCCGCACCACTTGATATTAATACGGATTACTAGGATTAACTGGCAAAGTGGAGACACGACACATTCGCAGAGCAAATCGCCATTAATTTATGTAAAGTCGAAACGTAATGCTGGCAGGTATAAATTTTATAATGCCATTAGACAGCTGCAACGGAGCGTCGCGTCGCGTCGCCGACTACTTTTACTTGCCGCCCGGCGGCAGTGGCCACAGTGGCGGCGCCTGAAGCCCAAACTCGGTCCGTCCAAATCGGGCAGGCGGCGCTGCCTGGATATATGTATAGCCAGATACCGAGGCGGTATCAGTGGCCAGGCGGAGAGCTCTCCGAGCCGCGAGTAATTGTCAATTAGAGCGCGCTTAGGAAGCGACAAAGCAGCCCAGCTGCGATCCGCACTCCGCAATCTGCGGTGTGCAATCTGCAACGCGGTGCTCATCGCAGTTGGTTGCGTCTCTCGGATGGCTGGATGTGCCGCTGGGGACTGGAAGTGGAAGTGGAACCGGTGAAGCCGGAAAATCTCGTTGCCGGGAAAACGAAACCGAAGCTGAGCTCTGTCTTCGTCTTCATCTATAAATACTTTGGCAATGCCTCGCCAACGCTTTAATTACGTTTTTGTCCTTGACATTGAGGCAACGCCAGCGGTTCGAGGAGGAGCGTTTGCAGCGCGTTTTTCCAGTGATCAGTGATCAGTGATCAGTGACGTGTTTTCCGCAGCATAATTTGAATAAGTTGAATTCGCCATGCGGTTCTATGTAAGTGTTTGAATTTAAAAGACAACAAATCAGGCGTTTACTTTGCTTCGACCTGCACTTTTTGGCAGTTCGCACTCATGAGCGAAAGTTATGGAAAGAAAACTTTCACTTTGAGTGAAAGTCGTGCAAATGTCCACAAATGCAAATCCACAAATCGAACATTGAGCAATTAAAAGTCATATTTAAAGACATATTAAAGAATAGTTAATATTTAGAATCTAAATAAGTAAGTTTTTAGGTAATGTGTTTAGAGCATCTCGCTGGCGAGTTGTGTATCTCATTTGAAAATTCAATTGCTTATTAAACTATTCACATGTTTTGGGCATTAAATTAGAATTCGAAATGTGTACGAATTGAATACGTATAATTTGAATGGTTCATTTATTTCTATAACTGGATACTAACTTATAAAAGCTAATGGGATGAATACTTAAAAGTTAAATCAATCTGAATATTATAAAGATCAATTAATTATATTTCCCTGAATAGTTTCCTAAACAGGGTGAATTTGAACATAAATTAAAACAATTTGAATATATTGTTAACTTTGCAATTGTAAATTTCTAAATTAAAAAGGAAACCATCTTGCAAAAATACTTCTTTTCGTTATACCGCGAACCCTATTTATATTAAAGAATAGAAGCTGAAGGGGGACTTTTGTTCAGACGAAATCAATTTGTGAATCCATGATATGAGTTTCGTTTATTTAATATAAACACAATTATCTTGTTTTTCTTAAGATCTTCAAATATTTGACTTTGCTCTAACAAGTGTGCCAAATTCAATTTCGCTTGCTTGCCTCCTTTGGGCCGGCTTGTGGTTTGGGCCTTTGTGGCAGTGGCCATCTCGTGTTCAAGCTAATTAAACCGGGTAAAGAGAAACAAACTGAAACCCTCCCAAAGCAGAGACACATGCCAATCGAGGCGAGTCTGGGCCGATCTCGTAACTCCCAGCCGAAAATCGAAAATGTCCAAAAAATGTTTGGCAATTTGCAAAGAAACAAATGCGAGCAATTGGGAAAATTGAATTGTACGCTGCGAGTACGCGCCATCCTGCCAGACCCGTTTCCATCTCGCAGCCGAAACCGAATTCAAAATCGAAATCGGGGCAGGGTAGTGGCAAACTTGGGCTACTGGTCTTAAGCAAAGCCATCAATCTCCAAAAGTTTTCGCCGGACAGGCATTTGCTGTCATATGCTCGCTACAAATGTGCCCGGTGTCTGTCTGTCTGCCTAATTTCGGAGCGCCGATTTTTGGCGTTTTTCATTTCGGATCTCGGACGGCAAGGTGTATTTTGCCATTACCATTTGACAACTGTCACAACGCTGTATGACATGGTCTGGGATCGGGTTCCACGTCCCAGCCAATCCCCCGACACGCTTCTCCGATCGGTGTCCAATTAATTTTTGTGTCTCCCGCTTTTGCGCTTTTTATTTCCTATTGGGCTCGCGTAATAATTTTGTTGGCAATTTATTAACTGCTCGGTATGCTGGCCCAACTCGTTTTATCGCTCCGTTTATTAAGCGCTCCGCTGATAAAAGCGCATTCATATTCCGCTTAAATGCCTTTTTGCAGATAACGAGCCGCCTGCCGCCGCAGCCGTCGCCGCCGCCCCTCCTCCTGGCCATCCTGCTCGCCCTCATCTGCCTGGGGACCCGCCCCCTGTCCACCGAAGCTGTGCGGGGCGGGGCACCAGTTGTGGTCGCCGACGACGATGATGAAACCATGGAGTACGCCCCGCAATATGTAAGTGACAGTGATAGAAGAGAAGAAGAAAACATTACGAAAAGTACATAGTTTTCGCAGAATATTGTAATTTTAAATACTAGGATATCTTAACTTTGCAGAATGATATTTTGAATGATATTTAATTCATGTAATTTTTAAATTTATTTGACTTGTTTATGAATATGTCAAAACCTAATCTCTTTAATCCCTTTGTTCTGCTTTAAGAAAAAATGGTCTGTAAAGCCAAAATATTGAGCTCTCAAATTAGAAATCAAGACTACGAACGATGTACTCATTTTCTTAGTTATAGCTTTATTTGGAATGAAGACATTTTCTAAAAATATTCTGGGGACTAGCAAATAATTATTTTAAACGATGATAAGTATAGAAATCTATTATTATTATTATAAATGAAAAAATTTTGGAGTTAAAATTTTGAAATTTTAATTTGTAGATTTGAAGACTTCTATATAAAAAATTATTGATTATAATTAATGTCATTCTTTTTATAGCCGATACCAAAAGGGTACAAGAGTATATTAACTTAGGGCTACATGAAAATATTTTTAAACAGAATGAGAAATCTTTGACCCCATAAAGTATATACATACTTTCTTGATTAATTTTAGTAAGTTAAGATAATAAACATGTGATTTTTAGATAAACGATTATTAGATGAAATTTTCTGTGTTTTAAAGTTCTGCAACATCTACATTTGTGTTGTCAACATTTTACCTTATTTTAGTGCTCCTAGCAATTGGCAATATTTTTCTTCATTTGCTTTCATTTTCTTCTGCCGTCCGCTCTGTTTTAATTCTTTTGTCATACATTTGAGTATATAATAAGAGTCTTATAGTTTCACCCACAATGGTTTTCAGGTAGTGGTCTAGTCTAAGCAAGACCAACAGAAATTTCTCTATAATACCTAAGAACATAGGTATATCAAATGTAAGAAATGATGCAAATGTCATGATTTCCTGAATTTATTTTTATTAGATTTTACCCGCCACCGCAGAGAGATATTAACAAATAAATGACATTTCTTAGCGTAATCCCACTCTGACAGCCGTCCACTAAAATTGATCGTTAGCCGAGTATTAAACGAAATAAATCATCTGACGGCTCACAATTAATTACGGACTTGATCGATCTATCAAAAAGTAGAGCGGATCCAACCACCGATTAAAACATCAAGGCAGCCAAGTGGGGGACGCATAAATACCGCTGCTAATCTGGCGATTGTGGAAAACGCATTTTCCGCCATTGAAAGTGAATGTTGTCCATGCGACTGCAGAATGTTCAAATACTATATCTTTCGATGGCTAAGCCGCCTCCGCCGCCGCCCACATAAATCAACTTGTTGGCCCGACCTGACTTCCAATCCATTGTTTTTTTTCCAAAGGGGCGGGGAGAGCTGTCAGGTAGCCGAAAATGCGAAAACGCTCAAGTAGGAAAATACAAAAATACAAAAATGCGAAAATGCGTTTTGCGTGCGCACACGATTGGGGGCGCCGTATAAGGCTTTATAGCGCAGCTTGTGGCTGCTGCACCTACGATCCGAGTCAAGAGGCAAGCGAAAGGTGGCCCGAAGGCAAGATCGAATTCTTTCCTTTTGTAACTGTTTGCGGCAAGGTGCGTTTTCGAAAAATGCTAAAATGTTTTCCATGCTGTCTGTCTGTCGTAGACGCCTTTTGGGACTGTCGCGACTGTCACAAATTTTTTGATTCGATTCGATTTGATTCGGTTCGGCTTGGAGCTGTGCGGTTGCTCCCACGATCTGTCGGGCGATTTGTTGTCAAAATGTTGACAACGTCGCGTATGCGTAATTTGCATGTAATTGTGGCGCGGAGTGGAGTGATTGCGCATACGCCCAGTTAGCCAAATCATAAATTGCTCACCCATAAATTTATGAGTTAAAGTTCACACGCACCCACAAAGCTGCCTGCGAAATTGGCCACCAGCCGCGATGGTGTCTCCCAATGATCTCTTTGGGTGGCCAGTGGCCATTTTCCATTTTCCAATGGCCAGTCGCTTATGCAACTCTTATTAAAACCTCCATATATCCAGGCGCTCAAATTTATTTATAACCCACAGTACAGCTTCCCTTTGTTCACTTGAGGTTAGTTGGGGGCAAAAGGAGTCTTAACGACTAGACTGAAGAATAAATAAAGCAATTTGTTCTTTCTGTTTATTTATACAAAACAAAAGCGAACACAGATTACGGGTTCGTTACTTAGATGTTTCAGTAGAACCTTGCAAGGATGTATTGTAAAGTTCGGCTTAATGTTTAAGGGGAACTGTGATTGCACTGATTCACAAGGTAAAAATAGAGATCATTTTGACAACTCTGCATTTCATGATACCTTATATTTACCCTTTAAATACAACTTAATGCATTAGATCAGTAGTTTATCGTTGTTTACTACTTTTTTCTAATATGTTTCTTTTAGATTTGTATTTTATATCTCGGTCGCACTTTTGAAAGCCCTATGCATGCTGTCAAGAACCTGAGAACTCTAACTATTGAACCAGTCTCATAACCGCATAAATGATGAAATACTTTAATAATGACACAGTCTTGTCTCATGGCTCTTTTTAGCTTTCATAGTAGTCTTAGCACAGCAGTGTAGCAAACAGCAAATCAGACAACAAATTCAGACGAAACTCTATATATAATTAATCCTAGTTAAATTCAACCGAGAATGTGTTCGGTAGTAGGGGGCTGCACTGTGGTCCGTATAGAGGGACGTGCGTCCGACGGCTGCCGCTCAGGTTACACTCGCTTGTAATCATTTGTTTCGTCCGGACAGCGACAGCGGAGCAGGGAGTAGCGGCCAAAATTGATAGGCAGCCAACAGAAAAGCAACCAATAGTTGCCAACAGTCTCCACGAAAAAAAACCAAGCGAAGGAAAATGAAAACCGCTCGCGTTTGGGTGCGTGTGTGTGCGTGGCCATTTATGGACTTCTGCGCTTAATTGAAGCCAGCGCCAAAGTATGCGAAAACTTTTGCAATTTGCCTTAGAAATACTGAAGGTGCCAAAAAAGAAGGGGAAACGCTTGGGCACTCGCACTACCAGAGCCAGCATGTCCAGCTGGCACCGAATGCTCTACATTTTCTATTAATTGAATTTATGTAAATTTTTAGGTGTATTTAGTGGCTGGCTTTATGGGGTTAATGCGTGGCTCTGTGTTGGCTATAAATAACAATCTAGAATGTCATTTAAGTTTAAATTAAAGTCATTTGCATTTAACACTATTATTAACCATGTGTAGTGGCCACACTGCAAATAAAAGTATTTGGATTTTTATGAAGGAAATTCTATGATTAAAGATTTCATCACAGAATTTAAAGTTATGGGAAAGTGAATCACTTAACGTAAAAATTCTTCTGAAGTTAATATGGGATGATTCGGGCTTTTATTGGAAAGAATTTATCGTTTAAAGGATTTTGTTTTATTTATATAATTTTAATTTCTAATAATTATTATTATTTCTTTATTCCCACTAGTACTTATCCAGTTTTCGTACTTAAAAGCCTGGTTTTATTAGTTACCATTACTGCTCATTTAGCTTCCTAGGGTTAACTCGCACTCTTAATTAATAATTACTTTGCTTTGACTTCAATGTCGGCTGCAGATCAAAAGAAAACCCAATCCCATGTGGCCAAGAACAGAGAAACCCAACCCAGCAACCCAAATGCCTCCTCCAGTGGCTTTCAAACTGTGCACAGCGCGCGTTTTCGCCTTGACACAAAAACGTTGCATTTGTTTCATTTTTTATTTGGCTTTTTTTTGGTTGGTCGTCAAGAAAACATATAAAATTCTACAGACGTTGACACAGCCATTGGGGTTGTCGAGAAGTGTGTATACGATTTTTTAGGTGCGGCTTGGGGCCACGTTAGGAGCGCTTTCTGCATCGCCCTCAATCATATTTGCTATGTTGTTCATGTTTTCAGGAGCATCCGGGATATGCCTTCAGCTACGGTGTCAAGGATCTGCACACGGGCGACGTGAAGTCCCAGTGGGAGTCCCGCGACGGCGACGGGGTCAAGGGTCACTACAGCATACTCGAGCCCGACGGCTCCATTCGCACCGTCCACTACACGGCGGATGCCAAGAAGGGGTTCAACGCCATCGTCAAGACGGTGGGGGCCAACTCGCATCCGATTACGGAGACCCCGGAGGGCAGCAACCACGTGAACGACGACACCTCCCAGTCGAAGATCAACCACTACAGCAAGGACCAGGAGCACATCGTCCTCAGCTCGGACATAAAGCCACTCAAGAGGCCCATTGAGGACCTGACGCACTCGCACCCCAAGATCCCCAGCCTGATCGAGATCAAACCGCACGCGAGGATCAAGCAGGTGCCCATGGACATGGATCCTGGCATCAGGGATCGCCTGCAGCAGGCCAGGGACACCTATTACAAGCAGATTGCGGCGGCCCACAAGCTGGAGGACTACTCACAGAAGCTGCAGCCCACCTATGCGGTGCAGGAGGGCGACTGGAAGGCGGTCATTGTGAACGAGCCCCGGGAGTACCGGCCGTACTACACCACGGGATCGCCCCTTCACTCGCAGCACGGCTACTACGAGCACTATAAGCCCAAGGAGCTGCCCCACAACTACCTGCACAAGCCCTCGGCTCCCCAGCAGTCCCTGCACACAAGCTTCTCGCCCTCGAAGCCCCGGGTTAGCATTCCGCCCGAGGGCCTATCCAACCACATACACCAGAAGAAGGTGGTGCACACCACGCCGGGACTAAAGCACTACAAGTACAAGGGCGTCTCCAAGACCTATTCCCGGCCGGACTACTCGAGCTACTTCCACCGCAAGCCTAAGAAGCTACGCCCGCTTCATCCCACGCAGAAGCCACGTGCCCAGAGGCCCGGCAAGTCGGGTCCTGTCCTCTTCCCAAACGTCCTGGACGACGACTTCGAGGACGCCGAGGAGGATGAGCAGGGAGCGGCGTCGGCCAGCCTGGTGCAGAGCATGGTGCGCAAGGACAAGAAGCACATGGTGCCCATGTACGCGGGCGGACACAGTTTCCAGCCCGGTAGCTATAGCACCTTGGAGGGGGTCTAGACCCGTAGGCAGCCGTAGTGTTTCCTTCTCTATTTATTTCGTTCGTTGTATGAGTAATTTATTTGCGTAGTTGTAACCCCTAGTTATGGTTTGTTAAATAAATTAATTTTTCTGGAAGCATTACTATTTTATTGTAGTATATCATGCCTTCTCTATCCTTACGAATTTTGTTTAGAAATTCTATATATCTCTAGCAAATTTTTTGTGCAATATTTCAGCTCTCTATCTATTGATTAATAAAACATTAAATATTATTGACAGTTCACCCTCCAGGTAAGTAGATAGTCCGCTGTATTTTACTTAAAATTTAAGGTTTCTGTAGAACTTGGCTAATGAAACCCACACACTTCTTGAACTCAGTTCGATATTTCGTCTTGCGGAATCAAATTTATTGCTGCACTTGCCTGAGATTTCCATCATAAATCATCGAGCTCTGGCCCAAAACAAAACAATAAGCCAGAAAATTCGTGGGCTGACAGGAAATTGCTAACAAGCAGCCAAAGATCCCGACTTCTGATCTTTCCAGCGGTGCCCAACCTCCAATTGAGTTTTGTGATTAGGCCATGCAATGGCAATAGCAGCAGCAACGCCATCCGACAACGAAAGCGACAACCATAAATTAACACGCATTAATTATTTCAAGTCGACAACGCAACCACGAAAACGCCCCAAAAGTGTGTGCAAGAGTGTGGAAATGCTCTTCCTATTAAAAAATGTCTCACTATACCCAAGGAGCTCCTTTGTTAAAAATTGATCAATAATAAAACGCAGGCACCTAAATATGTTCTGATATTAACTAATATAGATACGTAATGAAAGATAATAACAATTCAGATCCATTATCAGAATAAAGATGATAGAAAATATCGACATATTAATTGATGTGAAGACAGACATATTTTTCATGCGACTTATAATTTATAAGTCAATATTCTGTTTGATATTCTTACAAATCAGCAGCAATAATTCCGAAGTAAATACAATAGTTTGACAATAAACTTGCTTTAAACTATCTTTGTCAAAAGTAAATACTGAAGGATTAACAAACATTTAGTTTTTAATATGTTTAAAATATATATCTGATATTTTTGAGAATATTTTAATACTTTACGATATTGAATATAGAATATCATATAGAACTTTTCCAATACCTTTACCTAGTTTGAATTTGTATAATAATTTATTAATATTATTGTTATAAATTGATTTCAAAAATAAGTTTTTTTTAATTTAATTTAAACTTACATTATTTCTAGCTTCTGTAAAAGCATACCCCAAGAAAGGGTATGTCACAAAAACGCGTGCGATTTGACAGCAAATTATGCGAATGCAATGCAATGCACAAGCCAAGCTGGCACTTCTGAGAATTGTCTCTCGGATTTGTTTAGGCCGCTAATTGCTTTTGGCCAGAGTTCACTAGGGCGGAGAGGCAGAGGGGTCGGGCTCGGCTCGGTCTCTGGCCCGGGATCCCACCCGATCCTTAAAAGGCGTGCGTGTCAGCGGGGCAGCTTTTCCACCGACGACTCCGGCGAGCCCCAAACCGGATCTAAGTCTCAAGAGTCGCTAAAATACACGAGTCCCCTCGCCGTATGAGCGCAGATCTGACTCATAGCCGCAGCGACATTCAATGTCGGCGAACGGAGGCGGCGCCTAATCTAGAAAATTGTAAATTATTTAATTGGGAGCGCTGCTGCACGCCTCTGCAGTCGCAGTGCCCCGAGAGTCTGAGAATCTGTTGCACTCCGGCGATTCTGAGGCATTTCTCACGCGGCTCGAAGCGCGCTAAGTGATTCCGCGGCGCACTCTCCGTTTATGAGCATCGCTTTTTATTGCCATCACTTTGGCTCGGCTTCAAGCTCGGAACTGGTTCGCCTAGAATCCATTGCGATCGCAATGTGGGAGCGATTTGCATACGAGCAATCAATTTTTCGCCACTCTGCCGCCTGGCACTTGGTCCCTGATCGCACTCAAATCGCTCGAAATCCAAGTCAATGCCATTCGCAGCATTTAGCGGTGGCCCAAAGTGCGAGTGCCCAAGACCAGCGCTCGCAGTCGAAATCGAAATCGAAATCGCACCTGTAATTAGAATACCCGACCTGTGGTCGAACTAGTTATGCATGAGATTAGCCAAATTGGATTAGCCGCGGTGTCGGTCGAATGCAGCGTAGCGGTCATTAAGAATGCCGAGTGCCTAATCTGTGTTAATTATGACAAATGTTTACGACACTCTACTAGGCCGAGATGTGAGCGGGGCTCTGATGGCTCCGAAGAGGGTCGATCCTAGAGTAACCTTCTACGAATGCAAATGGAATCAACCTTCCATACGAGAGTACAGAATCGATTGGCCCCCGACAGTATGCTCCGTAAATAATATTGTTTCAAACTACTTATGGCGTGCAGCGACATCCGGCTTTTCAGAAATGCTTAAGTGCAATTCAATTGTATTCTATCAATATCTTATGGAAAATGATGTCATTAAATTTCGGACTTATTATTTTAGCTTATTTGCGTTATTTTTAACTGGTAACTTAAGGGTACTGGCCCATCCGGCTCGAAGGACCAACATGAAAGAAGGTCACATAAACATACTTTTACACTGGATAAGTTTCGTAAGAAACTAAATTCATTTTCCAAGTAATTAACTCTAAATAGGAACATAGGAACATAAGCATAATACTTACTATACATACTATATAATACTAATCTATACTTATCAATATTTTGAGATGACTGGCATTCACTTTCTACTTCAAGTTTTGATACTCAAAATATTTATAATTATAGAAAGTTCGATATATGTGTCTTCATTCACCGAACTTAGGTAACTTCATTTCTATATTTAACGGACTTAATGCAAAAAGAAAATTAATTGAACAGGCCCAATAAAAAAATATATATATTCTTGATCAGGATTACTATATAAAATATGATGCTAAAGCTGGTTTTTCATAACTAAAACCAATATAAAGGATAAGATCCGTAAAGCGTACTTTAGTAAATATTTTCCACCAGATCTTAGTGTAATTTGTTTGTGTTTGGTACTTTGATTGAATCGATATTATTTTTGATATTTTTATAAGCTAATTACGAAAAGGCGCAAAAAATATTATATAAGATCTTTATTTCTAGCTGTATTAAAAATGTAGTCATTAAATAAAAAGACGGAATTAGTTGCCCATATTTATAGATCTAATAAATCTATAAAAGGAAGTAAGATATTCATATTAAGGACAAGAGTTCTTTTTTGGCTGGATTTTCAGATATAGAATGTACACACATAGTGCATAGTTTGTCGAAAAGAAGCTTGACTCGTAAGTGTAACCATTATTTCTGATCGAACAAAATTGTTTAAAAAAGTGGTGTAAAATGTAAATTAAGTGGTATCCAAAATGGAAGTCTCGATGGTCCCAATTAAATAGCATGTCCCCTTGGCACCTGATGTCACTTGAGCGCTGCTTATGACCGCATTTAATTAGCTGTCCGCCGAGTCTGAAGTCTTGAAGTCTGCCACTCGGTGCCAGTGGCAGCCATCAGCCATCGCCGCCACATTGTCCCTGACTTGCGATCGACACCGCATGCCGGGCAAATCAATTAAAAACACCCAGCTGGAAAAAGGCAAGACAAACCCCTGGCCAGACGATTAGTGATGTGAAATCTAGGCGAAGTTTCGCCGAAATAAAGCCAACCATAAACGGCCGGCTGGAAAATTGATTGAGCAGCATACGCGTTGACATTTCAATTAGAAGCCCAGACAAGAAAAAAGAGCAAAAAGGCTAGAGACCGCGACACGCAATCGCTTTGGGGCTGGAAAGAATGCCGATCCAGATCGAGAGCTGGTGGCAGCCGATAAACCTTGTGGGCCAATTAAGCCCCGGCCACTGGGTGTTGCATGATGCGATCTCTATCGGAGAAGCCAGCAGAAGCCTAAGTCCGAAAGTGTTCCCGACTTTTCCCGTACATTTCCCGACTTGGATGGCGACGGGGCTGCTGCTGTTAATTGAACATGAAACATGTTTCGGGCTGTCGGGCAGCCGTTTTCGTTGATTTTTGGGCTTTTCGCGAACAGTTTTCGCAATTTGATTGAATTTTAATTTTTCAACATTTGCAAACGCAAGCCGAAAAGTCAGCTGCGCCGATTTTAACCTACTTCAGGCTGATCGCCGGACGAGTTTAGTTCGCCGCGCCACGCATTTGTCACACACACGCATGCGCACGCGCACAGGTCTCGCGGGTTGCGTAAGTTTGGCGAAACGAAACGAAACGAAACGATCTGCGGGCTCAGAGCTCCAGCCAGCTCCATGGACACAGGTCCAGCTAGCGGCTCCGGCTTACAGCTGGCCCTGGCTGCCCCACGACCATGCCTACTTAGCATCATGACGAAATCGAAGCGCCAGCCTCCCCCCGCGGGAGTTTAATTGAAAAATCTTGATTTTCGCCCCAACTAGATCGCTTGCATTTAACTCTGTATCACGGCGAATCCCATATCTAGATGGTTTGTCGCTCATTCAATACCGCCATGCGTAAACACCTTTATTTATACACCTACCCATGCATATTTCCTAAAATCACCGATTTTATGTCTTTGCAATCTGCCGATCTCGCCAAGAGTTCTACGAGGCTCCCAGCTGCAGGCCGTTAAATATTTGCCTGTATCTCGAACCAGTTTTAGTTAATGCTAACTAGAGTGCAAATATTGCGTGTATTTTAAGAAAGGCCGACGGGCTGGGCTGGCGCACAACATGGCGTATGCGTGCTGCCAGCGGGGCAGTCGATGGAAACGGCAAAAGCTGCAGGATAAGCCGCTGCTACCGCTTTCGAGGCGCAGAATTATGACTTTAGGTAGCCCAATGGCCAGTGTTTATGACTGGAAAAGCATTTTCCGCACCTCGTGTGAAATCGCTGCCAGAGCCGTGGCCAGTAAGTTCGTGGGCGACGTCTGGACTTGGCCAAAAGGCAAATGGTTTAGTAATCGCCAGATTGTGGATTGTGTATATTACATAAGGTGGCTGGGAAAGGAAAATATAATTGTGGGAAATTGATTGAGTCTTTGTTCCAGGGGATAATGTATTTAATTACAGGATTTACTTGAGTACTTCGAAGGAACTATGTAAACAATGTTTATTAATCGGATGGAAAGCTTCCAAAAGGATGCAAAGAATAGGCCTTTAAAGGTATTTTAGTTTGTTTTGTTTTGTCAGTTATATAAATATAATAAATTAATTAATATAAATTATATTCTAATTTAAATAGGGACTGAACAAAATGAAAATACATAATTGATCATCAATATATCCCTCCTGGACGTAAGTAATTACTGTTTTATGTGTCAAGCCAATAAACAAAGAGGAAGTTAAGGATCTCATTATAATTTTTAAATTGTTGATAAACAATAAACTGCACAAAGTCCGAAATATGTTCAGTATATCTCACCCATTACTAGAATGTTTATTGTGGCGTCAACACTGCAGTTAATCATTGTCTTCGCAGAACAAAGCAAAAACACAAGACTTACTTCGAATTCTCCGACTTGTCTCTTCAAATCGCTATGTCAGCCATGCGATTTATCAGGCCTCTTGGCCCATTAAGTCGGCCGTTTCTCGACATCCACACACACCCTCGCTCCGAGGGTGACACTCGATGCATAGTGACCTTAATTGCCCACAAGTCAACACTTCGGCCGTATCTGCCGGCTATTCTATTAGCCACATATTGTATCGTATTATGATGTGGCAATGCGCCTTTTAGCCAACTAATGCACAATCAAGGCCCAAGGCACGCACACCACACACTCTCGCACTCGCACTCGCACTCGCATGACTGCACTCTCACACACATGGGCAGACACAATTTATTGATAGCGACATTAATACCACGATTCTTGCTTTATTTTCTACATTGCTCTCCATTTTTTCTTAGTTTTTACCAGATTTTTTTCGTCTCGGGGGTCTGGCGAGTTGCGTATGGATTTATTTTTCCAGGCTACACGCAATGGCGCGATTAAAATCTAAATCAAATTAAGTCGCTTTAAAAGCATACGAGTATGCAAAAAATAAAATACAAAATCTGAAAATAAAACTGCAGCAAAAAGTGACTTGGCCAACAATGCACCACGCGCAGTTTGCGATCGGTTTATTTTTGAGCCGAGGCGTTCGCACTATGATCTAATAAAACGTTAACGTTACCCACTGAGGCTGCGAGCGAAGGTGGGGCCAAACAATTGGCCAGGCCGGGCAGGTTGCAGTTTCAGTTTCAGTGTTCAGTTTTCAGTGTTCAGTTTTCAGTTGGAAGAGAACAAAGCTGGCTCGAACCACCATCGATTCTTCATCTGCACGAGCCAAAGTCGACTCACTCGGCTCTTTCCTTGCAGCTAGATCCATTTTTCGATCCGATTCGATTCGGTTTTTCATTTCTGCTACATATATAGTGCCACTTTTTTGTCGCTTTGTCGCCAAACTGGTGCGTGGCTGCTGCGCATGCGTGCGAGTGCGAGCTTTTCGCGAGTGTTGGCCAACTGACCGAACGTATATAAGCGATTATAGGGCCGGGCTGGCCAACAGTCCAGTCCAGTCGGCCGCGTGGCTCTGCTCTACATCCCGAATCCGATCCGATCCGATCCGATTCGATTCGATTCGATCCGTTCCGATACGATCCGCGTTGCGTTTCCTAAGCGTACCTTGGATAATTCAAGCCAGGCGCTGCTCGAAATTAGGTCCAGCAAAGATCTAGTCGCCCAAGGATTACGCACAGGAATTAAGTCCAATCGAACTGTCAAGGATCGCCAGCTTGTGAATTCTTTTTAAAAAGTGCCAATGCTGTGTAACTAAGCAAAGAATCAATATAGTTCGTGAATCCTTAAAGAATCCTCGAGTTGAATTTGAATAGTGAAAACATGAAGGTGGGTCATGCAAGAAAACATGCATAAAAACAGTTCTAGATGTGATGAAGATATTAAAAATTAATTAAAACTGAAAGTGGATTTGAAATTTAAAAAACTATTTAGACCAGTGACAAAACTTTATGCTGTTATTTTATTGATGTATTCAAATTAACTTTATTGAGAATTACAATATAGCAACAATATAAAAAACAAAAACGTAACAAAACAATACATTTGTAAAACAGAAAACATAAAACTAATCAAAATTGCCTGATGAATAATTTAAATTCACATAAAAAACAAAAATTAAAAAATTCATCAGACATTTAATATTGTAAACTAAACAAATTTTAAAAGATGAATAAACCATTAATTATTTTAGAGATATTTTAAATTATTTTGAGTTTATGAAATACATCGAACTTACCCTTACCTCCGATCGAATAAGAAGTGTTTGTAATGACTCACATTAGGTGGAGAGATGCAAGGATAGGGGTCTTAGCACACTTTTTATTTATAATCAAGAATGCTCGCTCAGTATTAATCTCTTTAAATTAAATCTTACTAAAAAAATAAACAAAAAAATAAATAGAATGATTAATATCAAATATGGGAAGACTCCAGTAATAATTTGATATTGTCTTAATAATTTTAAATTTAACTTAAATTGAAAATCCTTGAAGGACTCATGATTAGCATTCGATTAGGGCCAAAAGAACGAGTAAAACTAGAAGGAGCAGTAATGTTAATGAAAGGAGAATAATAATACCAGCAATAAATTTAGGTAGAGAGATGGCTCCAATGCATATTCTCCGATGCTTTTGACACTAAAAAGTATTTAATTTAATACACGATAAGTTAGATACAAATACATTTATCTTAATACGACTTTTATTCTACAATCTTTAGTGGACTCCATTAATACCTAATGGTTACAGTAAATAGAATGCTTGTTTCGTTTAAGTATATATGCTTTTTCGGTTTGTAACTTTTCGTATCTAGATTTTTTGGATTGTAAATAGTAAATACTTCAACTGAATTTAGATTTATATTACATATATATTTCACCAATATTCGGTGCATATATCAGTATATTTCTTCGAGCTACAAATTCCTTAAATTTCTGGTCAGCCAAGAATATTTCCCAAAATATCTGCTTAGTATTTTATATTTCTTTACATTCCTAACCGTCTCCATTTTAGTTTCATTTGGTCGCCCTTCTGGGCGTGCTCGGCGTGGTGCTGGCGGACCCCTCACCCACTCTGGCCCCACCGATCGTGCCCTGCGTTCACGCTGCCACTGCTGGCTACTCGTATCCCCCGCCGGCGGAGGTGAAGTTCTCCATCTCGCCCGGGGTGACCAAGTACAGCCAGAGCCCGGCGATCTCCACATACTCGGAGAACGGACATATCCTGCACACCTCGGTGGGCAGTGGGGGCGCCTCCTATGAGTCCACCGCCGGCATTGAGGGACTGTCCCACGGTGGAGTGACCCAGATCAATAAGTATATAGCCCCGGTGCAGAAGGCTCTGTTCGCACCCTCGGCCGAGTATGGCGCTGGTATAACCTACGCGGAGAAGTCCCCGGCTGCCAAGTACGCCACCGTGGTGCCGTCCGGGATAGAAATCAAGAACCTGGTATCGCCAGCTATTACCAAAACCGTGCTGACAGCTCCCAAGTTGGACAACTCGTATCTGCCGCCGTCTCCGGGTCTCACCAAAGTGGCCACGTACACCTCGCCGGGATACAGCTACAGCTCGGCCACTCCCGGAATATCCAAGGTGGCCACATACACGGCTCCGGCGCCCTCAAGCGCTCCCTTTTATGCCCCACCGGTGACCACGAAGGTGGAGACCTACAGCTCGCCCGGCTACACCTACTCGAAGGCCACTCCGGGATACTCCAAGGTGGAAACCTACAGCTCCCCAGGCTATAGCTACGGGCAGATCTCGCCGGGAATCTCCAAGATAGCCACCTACTCGCCATCGGTTTCGTATGCTGCCCCAGCGATTGCCAAGGTGTCCACCTACTCCGCTCCAGCTGTTAAGTTGGCCACCACTTCGTCTTTGCTGTCCTCCCATGGCACCGGATACTCCGCCAGCTATGCTCCTTCCATAACCAAGTACAGCCAGGCGGCGGACGTGTCCCACCAGTACTTCTCCAAGCCGATTGTGGCCGCCTACCCGGCAGCAGCTCCGGCCATATCTGCCTACTCCCCGGGACCGGCGATCACGAAGGTGACTGCCAGCTATGGGGGCCATTCTTCAGGAGCTGTTTCCCACCAGTATGTCTCGAAGCCCGCCCTGGCGGCCACTCCAGCAATTGCCCAGGTGGCCAGCTACGCCGCCCCAGCGGTGGCCACCTTCTCATCCGCCCCAGCAGTCACCAAACTCTCCACCAGCTACGGAGCTTCAGGATCGGGAGCCATCTCGCACCAGTATGTGTCGAAGCCAGCGGTGGCTATTTCAGCGGCGCCAGCTATAGCCAAGGTGGCCACCTATGCCGCTCCAGCCATTTCCAGCTACTCCACTGGCCCAGCCGTCTCAAAGATTGCCACCTATGCCGCCCCCACCGTGTCCACCTATACCTCGGGTCCAGTTGTGTCCAAGGTAGCATCGGGCTACGGAGTGAGCGGATCGGGCGCCGTGTCCCATCAGTATGTGTCCAAGCCCGCAGTGGCCATTTCTGCGGCTCCTGCCATCGCCAAGGTGGCCACCTATGCCGCTCCCGCCATATCCACATACTCGGCAGCTCCAGTGGTTGCCAAGGTGGCCACCGGATACGGAGGCAGTGGTTCCGGATACAGCCACGGAGCGGTTTCCCATCAGTATGTGTCGAAGCCAGCGGTGGCTATTTCTGCTGCTCCCGCGATTGCCAAGGTAGCAACCTATGCTGCCCCCGCCATCTCCACGTATGCCACCGCTTCGGCTGTAAGCAAGATTGCAACGGGCTACGGCCATGGAGCCGTCTCCCATCAGTACGTGTCCAAGCCAGCCGTGGCCATTTCAGCAGCTCCGGCCATAGCTAAGGTGGCTACCTACGCGGCTCCTGCAATCTCCTCGTATGCCACAGCTCCTGCAGTCGCCAAGGTAGCTACTTACGCCGCTCCGGCCTACTCCGCAGCTCCTGCTCTCACCAAGGTGGCCTACAGCCAAGCAACGGACGTATCTCACCAGTACATTTCCAAGCCCATAGTGGCCGCCTATCCCGCAGCTGCGCCAGCAGTGGCCACATACTCCTCCGCCCCGTCCCTGGCCACGTACTCTTCCGCTCCGGCAGTCACCAAGATTTCAGCCAGCTACGGCGGAAGTGGGTCTGGAGCTGTCTCCCACCAATATGTGTCCAAGCCCGCAGTGGCCATTTCAGCGGCCCCTGCCATCGCCAAGGTAGCCACCTATGCCGCTCCCGCCATATCTACTTACTCGGCAGCGCCAGTGGTGGCCAAGGTGGCCACTGGTTACGGAGGCAGTGGGTCGGGATACAGTTCAGGTGGAGCTGTCTCCCATCAGTACGTCTCCAAGCCAGCGGTGGCCATTTCAGCTGCTCCTGCCATCGCCAAGGTATCCGCCTATGCTGCCCCAGCAATCTCAAGCTATGCCACAGCTCCTGGCATCTCCAAGGTGGCCACCTATGCTGCTCCTGCCATTTCCACCTACTCAGCTGCGCCCAGCCTCACCAAAATCGCAACCAGCTATGGCGGATCTGGCCATGGGGCCGTCTCTCATCAGTACGTATCGAAGCCCGCCATCGCTGTGGCGCCAGCGGCTCCGGTTCTCTCCAAGACCTACTTGCCAGCGGCTCCGGTTCTCTCCAAGGCCTACTTGCCAGCGGCTCCGGCCATTGCCTTGCCCACTAAACTGGACACAGGGTACGGAATCAGCGGCTCAGGAGCAGTCTCCCACCAGTACGTATCGAAGCCGGCGGTGGCCACCATCTCAGCAGCTCCTGCCATAGCCAAGGTGGCTACCTACGCAGCCCCAGCCATTTCCAGCTACTCCACTGGACCCATTTCCAGCATCTCGGCCGCTCCGACCATCGCCAAGGTGGCCACTGGATATGGATATGGCCATGGATATGGAGCTAGTGGATCGGGAGCTGTGTCCCATCAGTATGTGTCGAAGCCCGCAGTGGCCATCTCAGCAGCCCCTGCCATAGCCAAGGTGGCCACCTACGCAGCTCCAGCTGTGAGCCACATATCCACTGGACACGCCATAGCCGCCGCTCCCGCTGTGTCCACTTACTCAACCGGTCCTGCCATCACCAAAGTGGCCACAGGGTATGGAGGAAGTGGCTCCGGGTATAGCTCGGGAGCTGTGTCCCATCAGTATGTGTCGAAGCCCGCAGTAGCAACCATTGCAGCCGCTCCAGCGGTCGCCAAGGTGGCTGCCTATGCCGCCCCAGCTGTGAGCCACTACAGCACGGGTCCGGCGCTCACGAAGATCGCTTCTCCGATCGGACTGGAACTGGGTGCGGGTCTGGGCTACGGGGCCAGTGGACATGGACACGGGGCCCTGCTGGGCGCCCCTCTGACCAAGTTAACCTCGGCTCCTGCCTACAGCTTGGGAGGTAAGCTGGCCAGCAGCACCGCCTATGGAATCCATGGGGGTAAGTGCTATCCTCAGTAACTTTGATACATATTTGCAGAAACTTGATTTGTACATTTGCATTAATTGCTCATATGATGTGTCAACCTCCAGGTAGTTTGAGTCACGGTGCTGCAGGTCACGATGGCGGCTACTACGGAGCCATTTCCCTGGGACACGCGGCCGTATCTCCAGCCCTCAACTATCACGGTCTACTGACCCATGGATCTGGTCTGGGGCCAGCCAGCGCCTCGCTGGCCCACCTGGACTCCTCCCTCAGCGGATACTCGCACGGAGTGGGTGGCATTGGGCCCCTAGGGGCGGGATTCTATCGCTATGCTCCCAGCGTGCCGGCGCTGAGCAGCCACGCCCCTGTGGCGGCCACCGCCTACCTGAAGTCCGCGCCAGTGGCCCAGCCGGCCTTGCTGAAGGTGGTGCCCGAGAAGCATCTGGAGCACTTCGTAAGTGATGTTGCCCCCATTTCCGTGTATGTTCTGATACTGAAGAGTCCCACAGGATGCCCATCCACGCTACGCCTTCGAGTACGCCGTGAATGATCCCCACACGGGCGATAACAAGCACCAAAAGGAGGAGCGCGACGGCGACGTGGTCAAGGGGGAGTACTCCCTGGTGGAGCCCGATGGCAATGTGCGCACGGTGAAGTATTACGCCGACTGGGAGACGGGCTTCCACGCCGAGGTCATCAACAGTCGCGATCAGGGCAAAATAGTGGCCAAACGTCAGGCAGCAGCCAAGTCGTGAGGTGAGCGATTCTTTGTAATCTACTATAAATATTTGATGAAATCAGGAAAGAATAGAAATGTATATTTAATTTTTTTTAACAAATCTTTTAGCATGACTAATGCAAAATATTAAAAACATACAGGCGCCTGGAAATAAAGAATGTACTATTGCAAAATCGTGTTTCTAAACCTCAGCAACTCTTAAAAGCTCAGAAAAATACTATTATTAAGTCAAATATTAAATATTTTAAATGTAATGCTAAAATCTTTGCTAACGGGACAGAGCCATATTATAATATATTAAAATTATTTGTATATATCTGGATATTTGAAACAGTTGTACTGCTAATTCTTTAGGATTTGTTTATATTTATTGGCATTAATAGCTTTATGCCTGGTCAATATTTGACTAACAAATCTTCAAATGCTAATAAAGAGCATAACGCACTTTTGAGGAGGACCTCCTCTTGGAAGATTTAGAGTTCTGCCTTTGCATAACGAATTTTTTGGAAGGCTAGTGTTTAATTAAAGTAAATTCTGTAGAAGGATACAAAATTGGATCAGTAATGGGAATGCAAAATAAACAAAATAAGTTGATGATACAAGCGGTATAAGCATTTAAGTGTAAAGATACGTGATAAAATATTCCCACGAATAAGGTTTCAAAGCTTCTGGCTAAAGAGTAATAATTTAATCTCTGAAAAAGTGGTTTGAGAAGCTATCAAAGCTATCAAAGAATAAATAATTGATGAACAGACGTTCGAATTTGATGATCCCGATGCATTGAGAAATGAAATTAGCTCGTAAACCATTAAGGGGCACAACTAGTGTGATGGCCTAAAAAAAAGGTGATTTTTTGGAATTTTTATTAAAAAAAATACCTTATCAATTATTTCAAAATTTTAAGAGTATATTTATACATGTTTCAAAAATATACAGTCGATTTCCAACGACTGCAGCAGCGATTCCAGCCTTCTCCGTGGATGAAATTAAAAAAAAAAAAAATGTTGTTAAACTAGATAATATTGTCTGTACAATGACCTACGATAAAAAAAAAATAAAAAATTAACAATATAGCCTCGTTTTAAAAAAAAATATCGAATTTTGCCAAAAATTGTGGTCGTTTTTGGCCTGTAAAAATTAGATTTTTTGATCAGATCAAAAATCGATAGGTCATTGTACGGAGAACTATATATAGAACAATTTAAAAACAAATGCCATAGTGATCGGATCATTTGTTTTTGAGTAATCACTGCAGCAAACTCGGAAAATACTGTTTCGAGAAAAACGCGTTTAAAGATATCTAATGAGGCTCCCTAGCTGCCATGCGGCTGCTCTTTAAATTGCTATAACTCAAAAACTATCTGAGATATCGATTTGAAATTGTAATATGTTATTTTTAAAGGTGTAATCTACCGAAATATGAAAATCGATTTTTTTTTAGAAATTTCACACTATTTGTGCCCCTTATATAAACATTTTTTCAATATTTTTTGTTTATCAATTTTATTTATTTATTTAATTTAACCAACTTCCTTTATTTCATCCTTCCCGTCTAGCTCCACACAGGTCGCAATTGTTTGGTTCGTTCTGCAACTGTAAATAGCCTCAACTCCACAACCTTCTTCTCATTAAACATTAATCGTATTTATGTAAATCCCCCCAACGACAACGATGCACCACAACCGCGACGTCACACGGCCGCCATGGTATATGCAATACCCAACCACCAACCACACATCCGTCCCCTCACATTTGGATCCCCGATTCTGTGCTCATGTGATAAGCGTTTCTGCTTGCGCTGCTCTCATCTCAAACTGCGCGCCCCTACTATGCCCGACTACTTGTACATAAAGGATTGCATATTGGTATCTTGTAAAGTGTTAATTTCAAATAAACGACATTTAAGAACGCCACAGTCGGGGATGCTCGACAATGAGATTAATTGATCCCCGATCGCTCCTGTTGTCCCTACTGTATTTGAGAGCTTGAAGCCATATTTGGTGAATGAAAGGCATTTCTCTAATTTGTCTAAGTCAAGTAAGTTGTTTTATTGCCCGGTAAACACGAAATGAACTATAGAATTGTACAGTTTTGCATATATATATATGAGTGTATGCATATAATATCTAGTATCGTACAAATAATTACGAATATATCTATATATATTTTCATATATGCAAGCAGCGAATCACAAATACCGTTGTTATGACCAAAACACAGTTGGAACACTAACTAATGTCTAGAAACTGGGACTGAATGCCAGTCGCAGATCGTCGCTTATGAATAGCCCAAAGTCTGTGCTCTTGGCCCGATGCGGATGCTGGGTGCAATATGTCTGGAAGATATGTCGCAGGATGCGGCTGCCCTTCAGCTCGATCTCCAAGCGCCGCTGGCTCCCGGCCTGGCCCATGTCAAGGTGGGCCAGCAGCCACTGGTTTTTAAGGGAGCGCAGGTCCTTCTCCAGATTGGTCAGCTCCTGGCTTCCCGTCTGTGGCACATGCAGCGGTTCCAAGGCGGCAAAGGTCTTTCTCATTTCCCTGCCCTGCAGCTGCACGCGCAGGGAGCGCTCCTGACGGAGGGCCTGGTGCAGCATGTTCATCTCCCGGTTGGAACTGAGCGCAGTGCTGGTCACACAGGCACTATCCGCCTGCTGCTGCTCCCGCCAGGTCTGCTGCGCCTGCTCCAGAATTGAGATCTTATCGGCCAGTATGTTCAAGGCCTGTCCCAGGGCGGCCTCCTTTGCTAGAATGGACTGCTCCAGTTGCTCCACAGCCTCTGCGAATCCGGCGAGCACAAGGCATTGCTTGCTGAGCTGCTTCTCGGCCATCTCCTTGCGGATCTGCAGCTCGGAGAAGTCCTGCATCTTCATCTTAGCCATGTACTTGAGGCTTTTAATTTCCTTGTCTCGCTCGCCAACGGTCAGTTCAAGGGTCTTCACATCCTCGTAGTGCCGCTTCACTTGGGCAGCTCGTTCCTGCAATGTGTTGCTGACGGGATGACGCACGTACTCCGTGTTCACATCCGTGGATTCTAGCAGCGCGAAGAGCTCGTCCAGTTGTTCTTCCAGGAGTTGCATGCACCGCTGGCTATAGGCGTCCACTTCCTTGGGCTCCTCAGCCTCCTGACAGGCAGGAGCGAACTTGTTGTAGTTGAGCACCAGCACTCTCCACAGCTTCTCGTGGGCTATACCCCCGTTGGAATCCTTGCTCGCCTCCCGCGCAGTGGAGCCCAGTAGTCTGATGAGGGCACCTAGTGCTTCGTTGGCCTCCAGAATACGTTGGTACCTGGCACACTGCATTCCCGTCCAGGAAGCCGTCTTACTGCTACTCAGCTTCCTCTGCAGCTTCTTCAGTTTCTGCTTATGGGCGCAGCTCGTCTCCATCAGCAGCTGCATGCAGTGGAAGGAGGCGGTCTGCTCGTCTCCCAGCTGGATGATGGTGTGCATCAGACCTGCGTTGGCGTTCACAGCGTCCAACCCCGCTTCGTACACCTCGATGAGGGTTCCGTATAGCTGCTGCTCGTCCAGGAGCTCAACCAACGTTTGAGGCGGCATCAGGTTCTGGTGCAATCCACTCACGTAGTGAAGAACCCTCTGGATGGGCTCGCAGTTTGTGTGCTCATCCAGTTGTCCCGTTTTCAGCAGGCGCACAAACTCGTCCAGCTGCTGCTCCTGGGCCTCCAGATCACTCCGGTAGATGGCCGCATGGGTGCACAGCTCGTAGTCGCAGTGGTTGAGCCCGTGGCGGAACTGCTGGAGCACCAGTTGGAGGCTCTTCAGAAGGTAAAGGCACTGCGACCGGAAGATATACCGCTGCACGGAGTAGCCCTCAAATATGGCGTCGCGTCCTGTGGCGAGAGGAGTTAGAATTTGATATAGAAGATATAGATATATTTTTCATAAGAAACCCTCACCGAATTCGCAGGCAGCGGGAAACTTTTCGTTGATGGCCTGACACACGATGGTCAGTTTCTCGTTCATCCGTTCCAGGAGCAGCATGACCAGCACCACGTCGTGCTCCCCTCCTCGCAAAAGGAACTGTTCGGGAACGAAGGCGAGGACATACTCCAAGTGCTGGCACTGCAGCCTCAGCTCCACAGCCTTAATCTGCTGCTCCAGGGCCCTGCCATACGCCTTGCTCACACTAAAGATGTGCTGGTAATCCGTCTGGCTCTGATTGGAGGCCTCCTCCTGCTGCGACTCGTTGGCGCTGCTGAAATCCTCGATGGACAGAGTGCCATCTGCCCGGACCTGGAGTTGCTCCTGTAGTTGTCTGACCAGGTCCCGGAACTTCATGATAGTGACGTCGCGATCATAGAGGCTCTCCATGGCTGCGTTCTTCTGCTGCTCCAGAATCTTCACCTGACCACCAAGCTTGTCGATCTCCTCGCGCAAATCATTTTCCTGTTCCTGGTTACTTTCAATAAGTTGTTCTTGGATTTGTTCCAGGGCCTCTAGCTCGTAAACTTCGTCCTCCAGCAACTTGACTCGGTCTTCCAGTTCTAGTTTCAGGCAAGCCAGTTGCGTGACCATGGACTCCGCTCCCAGAGAAGCGTCTACTTGTTCCTTCAGATCCATCAGCTGCACCTCCATATGGTCCACCCTCCTGCTGAGTAACTCCTTTATGTTCTTCAGCTCGTTGATCTCCGAGTGTTTTGTCTCCAGTTCCTTGTGTGTGCGTTGACTGCTCTGCTTCTCCTGGGCGAGAGTGTCCCTTAGTCGAACCACCGTTTCCCGGAGCCGTTGATTGTACTGTTCTAGCCGAAGGAACTCGCCGGTGGATTGCGGAGCCGCAGCAATTCCGGCTTGCTTCTCATTCTTTTCAATTCTCTGGCCCATCTGCTCCTCCTGCTCCGCTTTCAGGATCTCGACGTCCAAGCTAAGTTCGTCGTTCCGCTCTTGAGCCATCTCCAGTTCCATTTGCAGGGTCTCCATCCGTTCCTCCGCCATTTCCTTGTCCAGGGTGAGCAGTTCAATACTCTCGGCTATTTCATCAAGCTCTCTTTTGAATTTGGAAGAAACGTCCTGAGCTTCCCGTAGTTCGTTTCGTGACCTTTGAAGCTCCCTTTGCAGCAACACCTGCTGTGTCATTATCTGTGACTTAAACTCCATGAGTTGCTCATTATGAATCCTCATCCGCTCCAGCTCCAGCAGCTTCAGTTTGTCCTCGCTCTTCTGCACCCTCAGCAACTGAAGTTCCTCCCTCAGTTGTCGCAGTTCCGGATTGTCTGCCGGAGGAGCTGCTGTGCTAGGTGTTCGCAGGGCAGGTCCCGGGGTGAACTGCGGCCGCAGAATCTCCAGAAATCCGGGTTCCACAAAGGCGGCTGGTGCGGCTCGTTTCACACAACTCGTAGGACTCATGCTCGTCTTGCTGCGTTTCGGGGCCAGGGCCAGGGGCACCGGCATGGCCAATGTCAACTGCGCCGTTGAACTCTGAGCCTGAGCTGTGGTTGGCTTTGGTTGGCTGATCCTAGTCGGTCTCAGCTGCGTGTAGGACGTGGATCGCCGCTGGTTACAGGTCATTGCTGGTGGTGTGAGTTGCGTCGCTGCCCGCTGCTGAGCCTGCAACTCTCCAATTGTACTGGTCTGAAGCGGATCGGCAGACTGTTCCTTGGCTGCTTCTCTGCCTTGCTGTGGTTTGTCCTGCTTTATAACCGGGTCGCTAACCTTTTGTTCGAAATCAGCGGGATCTTGTGACTCCATCTGCCTGGGAAGCTCCTTAGATTGCTGTAAGTCTGATGCATTTTTAGGGGAACCTTTTACATTTTCCACGATCTGCGCTTTCTGATGATCAACCTCTGGCACAATTGAGTTCTGAAAGGGAAAATGAATCAATAGTTTATCTTCTCTAGTCAGTGTCGATTTTGAAACAATTAATTAATTGTTATTTGGGGAGGATCCATGTTTTCAAATTATATTGTTCTCAATTCGCTTGCCAGGGAAAACACGCTCTTTTTCCTTTGACCTAGTTTCAATATGTTTTGAGTTACCTTTGGAAGCTGTAGAGGTTGCTGCTGAGCTGCCAAAAACTTCCCAGAAGTCTTGGCCAAAGCCTGATCTCGGGGAGATTGAGTATTTCTGGCCCGGTGTTGCGGGGACGCCGGACTTGAGGGAGCTCCCTTCGTTTTGCCAGAAGTGCCGGCCATCGGCTCCCTCTGATTATCCTGAAGGAAATAGAGCACATTATACAGATTCACATCCCACGCTGACCTTTTCTTTGGCATTACTCACATGCTCCTCCACGGACTTCGTCCCACCACTCCGCTTCGTGGGTTTCGCTCGGGCCCCCTCACGTTGCATTTCATCGGCTTTTTGATTATCCGCTCCTTTGGGCACCTCGGCAATCCTCACCAGCTGCTGGGCTCTCACAAACAGTCCGCAGTTGGTGGGGCACTTGAAGTATACATTGCCGTGGATGCTACCATTATTCTTGCCCAGCGGCTCGTCCAGAATCACGCCGTACCAGAGGCCGGCGGCGAAGTTAGTGCGTCCCACATAGGCGACCTTACCTTGCAGATGTTTACCCGTTACCTCAACGCGCTGGCCAAGTTTCGGTTCCCGGGGGCTCATCATCTAAAACGCGTGTCTTACGTCATTTCGTGCACCTGACATACAGTCCAGTTGGATGAGCCGATGGCGTGTGTAATCCCAGTTAGCAGCTTGCAAAACTGCACAACTGAGCAAAACCGATGCGAACGCAAAGACGAGGCGAGTCATCATGTGTTGCGGGCCCCACCCCGAGGAAATTATTTCCCGAGGCGCAGGCGCGAGAAGTGGGCTCATTTTCGTTGGGGTCAAGGGGTAGGAAGTGCAGATGGTGACCGGCTTATGGTAAGTTGATTTTACTTGACATCGAGCCACTACTTATACGTATTTTTTTTATCTTTCGTTATTTTGAAAGGTCACTTAAAAGTTCAGAGCTGTTCGCTGTCAAAGGACTGCCGACGCAAATTCTAGGCTTGACCTGGAAATCTTCCAAATCTAAGTCTTACTTCAAATAATACTTAAACAATGGGCTAACAATGTTTCGGATTATAAATACTTCTTTGAAGCCTCCGTCTTGGGATGTAAGTCATTAAAACGATATATCAGCCAAAATATAGTGTTTTGTATCATATCGAAAATATCTTATTATCACATTAACCCGATATCAGATAAATTAAAATTATTATTCTATTTCTCCGATTGAACTATTCCGAGGTTAAAAACTAAATATAAATTTATCGCACATATGTATATCGCAAATTTAAAAATCCTTAAAATTCTCAACAATATGGACATCTTTCCGCTCATTCCCTTTATTAATCTTCATAAATCAGTAATTTCTGTACTTCCATTTAATTGCATTATCTTAGCACCTTTTTTATAATTTCTTCTTTTTTAAATTTAATTTTAAAATATTTACAAACAATATTTGAGTCCCCTCACTTAAGACATCATCAAGAACATTGAAACATTACACGAATTTATTGCTATTGCTGATTTACATTTTGAAAAGAGACCAGAAGCTATACATCGAAGCCTACATCGAATGGATTTGGTTGTGCATTCACTTAATACGTGTTGTCAGCTCAAGACTGGATAGGTTCCCTCTAGAAGACGTTGCGACAAATGGGACATGTGGACTTGCTGCTAGTGGTGAACCATTTATACTGAAAACAAGAAAATGGATAAACGTGGTAGGCAAAGGATGCGTCCGAAAACACTTACCAAGCAGGGTCCGTGGAATTTCTTTTTGCAGGTCTTGCACGTAAGCTTTGGCAACTGGCAAGTATCCTGGTGGATGACGGTGTAACAAACATAACACTCTTCCACGCCTTCGAACTTCTTGTCCAGATTGTTTTTCCACATCGTTAGGCCATCGTATATGGTGCCATTCTGAAACAAATATGGTAACAGCAATGATGACAACAAGATGCTAAAATCCAAACGATTTATTTCAGTCAAATTTTTCGAGCCAACGTATGTACTCACGTATTCTCAAGCTTTCTAGATCTGTACGCACATATACTGACTGATGGAAGCGCATTTTATTTTTCGATTTTTACGTCTAAATTTTGTGCGTGCAAAGAGCGCAGAAAACCGATATTCACGTACCTGATGCGTAAGAAAGATAGTCAGCTGCATGCCCACATTTCGGGACGAGGCACGCCCACCGATCTGCTTGCCGCACTCCACCTTCACGGCCCCCAAGGGATAATTGGGAGCCAGAGTAATGACCAGCTCCATGCGGGCCTCATCGATAGCATAGACCGCAAGCACTTCTCTGGTCGAAGAGTGAACGGTGACCTAAAGATCATAAAGGAAACGATGATGATATCGCGTAACACATGTATGTTGATTTAGAACAAAACAAATTTTGCTTAAATCCCTCAGTAGCCTGGGTCCCTTCTGGCTAAAAAAGAAAAAAAAGTGCACTTTTCCTGAAGGAAAGAATTAAGCCTAGGCAAGAGCACCATGATGCCTATTGAGGTATTCCGTCTTATTGTCATCATTTTACTGCTAATCAGCATCGTAACTGTATTATCGTTTCGCTCTGGCTTCACCGAGGTCGTTTAGGGAACCAAGTAAAACCAGCCGTCTCTGCATCATCCCTCACCTGCATATTCTCGTGCTTCTCCTTTCGATTGGCGATAGCCTTGAGCTCCTCGCTGCAGATCAGCGAACTCACATAGTTGGTGGTAAGGTTATCTACAAAGTTCTTCTGCCTGGACTGTGTAGCATTCCACCATCTGCGCACCACGGCTGGCAGCTTGCGTAGCACCTCCGTGTACAGGTGGCAAACATATCGCTCCAGTGAAAGCTTTCGATCTGCAATTGTAATAAAGCGACATAGAGATTGATCAAGCAAGCCAAGTCGAGCTGTGAGCTGTATTTCATTTCCCAACAGTTTATAAAGAGAAAAGCAGTTTGTTCGATTGTCCGTAAACGTTCACCTCGTAGACTCGTTTTTCTTCGTTTTCGGTTTTGTATTTCCGTTCCATTGACAACCAAGATGGCAAAGCCATTTAATTTCACTACCATGCCCTCCGAAATGCCGCCGGCAAAACGCATGCAGCTGAAGGGCGAAAAGGTGACTGTTGCCGAGGCAATCAACTTCCTAAAGACGCAGTGTGAGGAACGAGCGGATCGCAAGCCGGTGGATCCATTCACTGCGGAGGGACCCACGGTGGCAGACGAGCTAAATGCACGTCTAGCCATGGTCCATGTGCGCGAGTCGAAAGCTAAGCGCATTCGCCGCCTGGTAAAGTACCCAACCAAGGACCTTCAGGGCCTGTACAGGTAAGTGTGTCTAGGGGCTACTCCACTACGATCTATGAATGCGTTAAAAGGTTACCCCAGCGATGGAAGAATATATATACCTATATATTGGTTATTTTAACTTTGGATATTTGAAGAAAAAGTCTGTATATAATCGACCCAAATATTTTGAAGTATATTGATCCAATATAATCGGAAGAAGCCAAAGTATCATTATATATTATTCGATAAAATTAATATTTTATTTTATGAAAAATATTAAATTTTATAAATACAATATTTTCAATTCGATACTCCAAGACTATTAAATGCAAGCATTTAATTTAAAATGTTATTGAATTTAATAGTATAAATTCATATTTATAAGGGTTCGATAATAAAATAGAATATCTAATTTTCGAATCGATTGCCTTTTTAATCTAACTTTAAATTAATCTAAAATGGACACAATAATACTGCAATTATTACGGCGAGGATCCCGTATGATTTCATAAAGTTTCTAAAGTTTGAATTCGATTTTTTATACGGCATTTAGTTCGCTTTGAAGAGTTCTTGCCGACTCATAAGGTACTTGGCTTGATAAAAAAAGTTCATTAAGAAAAGCTAACCAAACCTTTCCGAATCATTTTAATGACCCACAGATTTATTTGCGTTTGCCCACGCTACCATCCCTGCTACGCGCCCTGCCAGCCTACTGGCCAGATCATCATCGACAGGGACGTACTGTCGCGGAAGGAGCATATCTGCTTCCTAGCCACCCCCAAGAAGGACTTCGGGTCGCCGCAGTTGGCGCAACAGCCGCGTTACTACACCAAGAAGATCTTAGTCAGCCAGTGCACAGCCCGCGTGGAGCGTCTAGCCGATCCGAGTCCGTTGCGAGTGAGCGACACCATCAAGTACTTCAAGGAGTATCTATCGCCGCGCCACATTGCCGCCCTGGAGAACCAGATGAGGCCGAAGCCTCCAGTGGAGGCCATGACCATGGAAAAGGCTCTGGAGTACATGGAGGAGGAGATGCGTCAACGCAGAGCGGCCAAGCGTATACATAAGCGTCGCTGCAGGGGTCTCAAAAAGCGCATTCTGCAGCGCCAGCAAAAACAAATGCAGAAAATCATTTGCGTTTTGTTTGAGGAAATGAAGGACTTCCTGCTTAACGATCAGTTCATAGTAGACGAGAACTCGCCTCTTTGCTGTGTCATACTTGAAAGACTTCGGGAATTTACCGGCAAGTATCAAGTCACTTGCTTAAATCCTTTAAATAATACCTAATATCCTCGACAGATCAAGAGTTCTACACGACAAGTAACTTGCGAGAATATCAGCGGATCCTTGCAAACAATCTGACCGTTTGGATCAACAAGTTCATATCGAACCTGAACATTTACCTGACGCCACAACAGCAGGCGCCCGAGCAACGCCCGATGATGGCCTATAACGATCCCGAACAATTTGTCCCCTTGTCGGATTACATATCAGTAAGCGATGAAATGGGTGTCGAAGAGATGTTTGACGAAGGCGAGCCAAGTCCCGGGTTTCCCGAATATGACTACGATGAGGACAATATTTTCCTAAATACTGGCGATGACGTTTCGGAGGAACAGTAACTAAGGCCTCGCGAGCTTACCCTTCATTTGAAGCCAAGTGAGCTCCTTGAAGACGCCATTGCTGTGCACCTTGTTTCCGTGATTTTTCAGTATGTCCACTGGCATGGCGCGGAAAAGGAAGTGTAGAAAATTCTGTAATGTGTCGACGAAATTTTAGAGTGCGAACCCAAATCATAAGTACAGTCTTAGTACCTCTTCGTATTTGTTATCATTCAGCCAATTGGTGTAAACGGCTCTCAGGGCAACTGGAGACTTGGCACACGCATTGATGATGCAGTCCCATAGAAAAAGGTAACTTAGCGCGTCGTGTCTGTCTATGGGCTCCAGATCCTCCAGCTCGGTCAGTTTAAAAGTGAACTCACCCAGGTACTTACGAATCAAGGCATCGTAGCGTGTCAAGTAATCCTCAAATCTATTGAGGAAATGCCACTTGGAGATGGTGGCATTAAGACTTTCGCTCTGTCTCTCATTCAGTTCAATGTCGTCGGCCACAAAGTGCGGCGTTAACTGGCGCAGAGCATTTACTGCACTCAGTCGAAGCGAATGCTGGGAGCTGTAGAGCTGCTTGAAGAGGAAATTGCAGAGATGATCTAGGGTGATTTTGTTATTTGATTTACAGAACTGAAAGTAGGAGAGTCAGAATGGTTAGACAACTTTAACAAATCCATGTATAGAAGCGCATTACCACATAAACAAAGCTGTAGTCCAGCAGCTCTAGGGCAGGCGTCAGACTCTCCAACATGGCCTCATAGCAGACCTTAAAGCCTGGCTGCACACTAGCCTCGTGGGTCAATTGATAGTGAGTCTTAAAGAGCACCACACTGACTTCCTTCGCAAACAGAGAGTCCCACTCGTCGATCACATTCTTGAGCAATTCGGTTGAACTCTTTTGCTTCTCTGACCGAATAAATTCGATCAGCGCGCCAAACAATTGATATACAGCCACTACGAATAGGCAAGTCTTGAATGGAAAATAAAGTAGTAAACATTTTTGCACTTATAAAACGTTATCATTAACAACAACAAACCTTTGGGTCATCAAATTGAGCTATAGATTTGGAGACAGTAAGAACCCAAGAACTGAGACCAATGCGGATGGCATCCCAATTTTTGATACTCAGCTCGTAGGGAAACCGTTTGAGAACTTCAGTTAGAAGTTTAATAAACTCCACAGTGTTGATAACCGATTCGAATGGCTGCTTGGCTAGCTCCCTAAAAATTAATCATGTAATAGTACCGGCTCAAAAGATCTCTGGTCTGACTTTCTTACACATTGTAATGGAGCAAATCCTTCTGTGAGGCTTGCTTTTCTCCTATGCTTGTCATGAACTGCACAGCCGACACAATAATATTACGATCCGTCTTTTCGTTGATCTCAGCCTCGAAATTGTTGAGGAGTAGGGCATGGAATACAGCGGCCTTGACCCAAATTTCCGGTGGTTCCGTTCGCATTATAGCTGAATTAAGACTGAGGGCTTTTTGCGAAAGCCTTGGCAAAAGATACTGAAAATAGAAAAAATTATGTAATATAGATTGAACCGTATTGAGTTTGTGAGCATGCCGTATTGGAAATCAAAAATTATCTAGCATATCCTAAGAACTCTCACCTGTAGAGCCATTGTATAGGTTTTGTAAGCTCCTTGGGAAACCAACGATTCGGCGAGATCCTCGTGAAGTAGAATTGTGGCGCTCTCCTCGAAGGCCGCGTACTGGGGACAGAAGGTCAGGTAGCTCAGCAGACGGCAGCTTATTACACTGTCCTGCTGTGTGGCCGATTGTTGGAGGCGATCTTTGACTATGTCAACTAGCCCACTACTGTTACCCATAAAGCTCTTGACCTTCTCCGATAAGATCAGCACCAATTCCTGCAATGAAGGCTGTAAATCTGAGACATCCAGCCAACTCTCTGCTGTGCCAGCTACTCGAATGCACTGGAGCAGTTCAGCAATCAAGGACTCGCTCCATTTTGTGAGAACATCGGCATTCGGATCGCAGAAGTCTTCGGTTAGCTCATCTTCCGGATCGTTTGACGTTTGAGGCGGGGGGAATTGATAGACCAGTTTGTACAGTGTAAGGAAATTGAGTGTGGAACGTTGGAGCAGCGAGAGGATTTCATTGTTCTCGAACGAAGCACTATCGAAGGGAACTCCCGCAGTGACAGATCCCTGTAGAGCGTCCAAGAGTACGCAGTGATCCTCAAACTGCTTAACCTTTGTGCTTGTTTTCAAGGGAGATTCGAGAAGAGCGGCTATGGTTTCATCTATACGAGTCAAACGCTTCTCCTCATCCTCAATATTTTCGGTGGAGCAAATAACGAACTTGGCCATAGCCTCTGCCATTCCATCGAGATTATCGGCCTTCAGATCAATGTTACTTGCCAAGTCCTCGACTATGCCGGCACAACTTTTCAGCGTTGCAACGTCGACCTCAATATCTTTACTGGAAAGCGCATCCTGCCAGCACGTAGTGATCTCCCAGAGAGTGTCCTCTGACAAATACTCCTCCGGGCGATGCTCCAAGCTAAACTTGAACAGGGAGAGAAAGATCTTCTGACGCACACCCAGCGAAGAGTTGTCGTTGCTGCAAATCACAGGCATTATTTGGGCAATGAAGCTGCCACACACCTCAACCATGTCATCGACTAGATCCGCCTGCTCCAGAGGACCGCACATGGACAGAAGTATTTTATCCACAGTCTCAGCATTGATGAGTATATCTCCGGTGTCCGTTTGGAAGAAGCACTTGTGCAGCAGGTTTAGCTTCTCCCGATCATTATCAACCACAACCTCGGCCGCTATCCGGGCAATAACGCTGCCAGTGTCCGAACAACTAAGCATCTGTCTTACCGCGGGCTCCCGGCAAAGAGGATAGGAAAGCAGGCGTTGGAGCAGAAGGCTCTGTACCCGATGCTGTTGTAGCTGTAAAGTAAATATAAATAATATATTACAAATAAAAGATTTAATTAACTAGAATTAACAGCAAATCTTGAAATAAATTGTATTCCCCCAAAGTATATATTCTTAATTAATTAACTGATAATAACAAGATGAACAACGCCCGTTCAATTGATTTCCTGTATGCAAGCAATTTTTCAGCAAGCGACACACTTGACGTCTCTTTCTACTTTGGCTTTTCAAAACCTCTTAACGCCAGGCTTAAATGTGTTATTCATCTTGCCATTAAAAGGATCTGTTTCTTACCTTCAACAGTGTGTTTTCAATGTATTCAAAACGCTGCTCTGGTTCTAATAGAAGCAGAATTTCAAACACAATCTCCACAACGGATTCGCAGGCCTCGTCATTTAAGGAATCCAGCAGGGAAACAAGTTTATCGAGCGCTCCACGAAGGTCTCCGCGATCTGTTAGACTCTTGTAGAAGGCGGCATCGGTAAACATTTTCGTAAGAGTGCGAATTTGCTCAACATAGCGAGAGGAAGCACTGCCACTGGCTTTGTCCAGGCAGACCCTCACAAGCTTCACAACCAATTGCTTCAGTTCCTTCTGTATAAACGCTGCCGCTTCCTGAGCCTTTTTCACCGGTGTAGTGGGCTCACTTTTATCTACCTTGCCTTCCAGTTCCTCCACAAACTTTACACTGGGCGTTTCCAGGCTGGGATTGGCCATGTGAAGGTCCTGCACAAGAAGCAACACGTGCGAGAGTAGCTGCTCATTCACCTCTTCAACCGCCAGATCCTGGGTGGCCAATTCAAATATGCGCGTCCAGAACTGATTGAGCAACTTGGCGTACAGCCCACCATTGTCGAGGCCATTGTTGATCTGCCGGTCCCAGAAGGCAATCAGCGCAGAGCTGTGCTGGAAAAAGTTTTTCACGTGTGCGCTTTCACTTTTCAACAACCAGCCAATGGGTTCCAGTACATTGTTTTGCAGCAACCCCTCCGCGAACTCCTGCTCTCTTGGCTGTCGGTCCTTACTGTTGTTGATCTGCTGGATCAGAAATCGCAAGCACTCGAAATAGGTATTGTGGACTACTGTACAATCCGATTTGGAAAGCGGAGGATCGAAGTTGCCGGTGACAGCCAGTTTTATGTCTTCAAAGAAGCGCTGATAAAAATCGTAAATATCTAGATCCTGCAGGGCAGATGGTGTAATCTTGGCCAGAAACGGTAGGATGTTTGGACAGATGGCCTGAGCATTGCGATTGAAACCATTGCGGAGCAGAGAAGACAGTTTTGGAAGGAGAGCTTTCCGAATGTTGAGGGGTACGAACCTAATTATCGGTTAGGGGAAAATGTTGTAAAATGAGGCAAATCTGACTTATTAAAGGTACTTCTTACCAATCCTCGTAGGTATTTTGAAGGAGCAAGATGCAGCCCCAAATGTGAGGTGCAACAACGGGATCGGAGTCGTCTACGAACTGGAAGCAGAGCGTTATCAACTGCGCCTTTTGCGGAGTTATCACTTCCAAAAGGGCTACCGATGATAGAACGTGGTAGATACACTCAAACCAAGCGGCTCTATACGAAGAACAAAACCAATCCATTTACGTTTCTATTGGGAAACAGTTGGTTGAGTGATGACTTACTTTACGGCCGGTATTTTGTGCTTGGCAAAGCTCCAGAATTTTTGGTGCGCCACCAGCGTGCCGAATCCCTCCTTGACCTGGCTAAGCTCCTCCGTCTGCGCCGTTTGTTCCAAGAAGAAGGACAAAACCTTCAGGCTGCTGATAACAACGCGCTGGTACTTCTGTTCCGCTTCCTCCGCTGTGAGACTCTTCCCAATCGAGAGCGTGGCTGCCGTGTGAAAGGTCAGATTGCGGGTGGCGTACTCCAAGACCTCCAGCTGGCAATGCATGCACACCTCCCTGGTGCGGTTAGCACTGCCGGCAAAGGTCTCTCGAAAAGATTGCCCCGCAATGCTGGCGGCCGGAGCGTATGTATCGAAGCGACTGCCTAACCAGACGGGAACCAGCAATTTCAGGTATGGGGCCATCGCCTTCTTGCACTTGGCCATGAGCAGCTGCAGCACCGTCTGTGTCAGTTCCCGGACAGTGTGCTCGGGGTCACTGGCCAGATTCAAGTAGTACTTGGGCCACAGGGGCAGAATGCTCTTCAAGGTTTCCACGTCAGACTGCTCGATGAGGTCCTGGAGCTCATGCAGCGCCTTCTTCTTGGTCATGGGGTCCTTCTTGGAAAGTTTGCGAAGAATGATCTGCGTCTGCGGACTGATGGCCGCGTCGAAACTGTCCGGCATCTGTTCGGCGCTGGCGAATCCCGGAGCGAACGGCACCAGGCCACCGCCATCCGCCTGCGCCGAGAAGCCCACGAAGATCGGCGTGGTTCCCAGCAGCTCTGCAGTCCGACTGCTGCTCGACGGCTGAAAGGGTTCGGGTATTAGTGCACCCTTAAATCTTCAATTCTGTTGAATTACGCCTTACTTTTACATTATTTTTGGTTCTCGGCGCTTGTTTCGTCTTTCCACCCATGTTCTTCTTCTTCTAGCAAATGCACTTTATCGATAGCACGTGGAAGACCTGGGCTAAGCTGTCAGCCGTGCAGCCTAGCGATATATCGATACCTTGGGCAGTGGTATGGTATTTTATTATATTTGGTATAATTTAGCGGTCATATAACGGTCACACTCTACTCTTCACGTGTTGCAATTTGTTTTCAATATAGTTTATTAATTAAAGTTAAAAATATGTCCAAGTTTCTCTCGTATTATAACCTATTTCCGATACCGGACCCCAAGGAGTTTTTGGGCATGTCTTCGGACAGAGAGAAGGGCAACGTGGTGACCACACTGGCCCGGAATGTGGTCGTGGTTTTAAATGTAACGTTCATTCTCTAATTTGAGAAATTTACCCTGAATTTATATGAAATGCTTTGCAGATTAGCACACAGAAGCAGTTAATTAGTTGGTCCCTTCCGGAAAAGCTGTCGTCAAAGGTTATATACGATCCCAGCAGCCAGAAGTATGTGGGAGTCTTTGGAAACCACTCTCTGCGCCTCTGGGATGTGGATACCAGCGATGTGTCCAAGTGCAAGAAACTGAAGGTTTGATAAATACAGAAAATCAGTATAAAAAAAACCAATAACCCTTACCTCTTAACAGTTTCAGAAGAGTATTGCGCATTTGGTGGAAACCAACCAGGAAGCTTTAGTCCTCTTCAGTGATGGCGACTGCCAGACACTCTCTCAGGCATTGGCTGCGCGTAAGGATCAGAAAGAAGATACTGCCTTGCAACTGGCTCTGGCAGCCAGCAAAGTCATCAGCAAGCCAACTATTTACACAACGCCCCAGGGCCAGCAGGTGCTTACCTATTTCCAGCAAACTAAGACCACTGCTGAACTGCAGCTCATCCGGGTTTCACTGGCCACGGCCACCAGGCGGGAGTACCTCATCAAAAGGGAGGATGTACGGATCACGGGCTACGCAGTCATCGAGGGGGATGCGGCACCCCAATTATTGACCATTTGTAAGTATAAAACATTTCTCATGGTGGATCAATTGATGCCGCTGGTCTGAGGACAATCCTTTAAATATTATATTAATTTTAGGGTCCGACAAGCGAATCTTTATGCTAAACTTGGCGGATCGGACTTCGGAGCGTTCTCCTGGGCAATTCGTTTCGATGCTGGCCGATCTAAATGTGGAAAGCAAGCTCTCTGTACATGGAGTTTCTAGGAATTTCGCAGCAATCTACGGGGCCAACTATGGCCAGGAAGGGGCCTCTCTTCTGGTATACAACACGCAGTTCAAGGTGGTGAATGCCAAACAGTACTTCAAGGTGTATCTAGACTTCTCCCGCTTGTGGGCCGGGGATGAGCACATCCTGCTGGCTATGGGTCAGAATATAGCTGCCGTTCGGTACCGAATGAACCAAGAGGTTCTGGTGGACATGTTGGGCTCCCAGTTCAGAGACACCCATCTCACGCCCCTTGAACTGGATCATATCAACGAGGAGGAGCGCTTGGAGTCAGTCATCCAGTTCGATGGCAGCACTAAGCCCTTCAACTATCGGGCTATTAAATCGAAGTTGAATAAACACCTTTATACACCGGAGTTGCAGCCTGCCGATGGCAGGGAGTTAGCATATGATCCCCCCGAGTTAGTGGACCAAGAGATTAGCGAGATAATCAAGCATCATGTCCATGGAGAGGCCACCAGCTGCGAAAACGGACTTGACGATGTGAGCGTGACTCTGATGACAAACTTCTTTGACGCAGGACCGATGAACACGGCTGTCCAGGCTTTGGTCCGGCAGCTGGAGAGGAGTGGAGCCGGCGAAGAGGAGATCATCGAGAAGATTCTCACTCTTTTTATTAAAACAGGCAATACAGAACATGTCCTGATGTGCCTACGACGCTATAGCAACATATCAGAGAGAATGCTGGCCTGGTCACTGAGATTTGCTTTAGATGCAAATGAAAATCCAGCTCAAGTCAACGGCCATGCCCAGGACGAAACAGTGGATTCCAATAAATCTAACGATACGTTGCTGAATGCGGTGCTATCATGCAGCTTTGATGCCAGCGGTATCGAAGAGCACCTTCGCCAGCGTCTAGAATTAGTGCACGTGCAGCGTCTGATGAATCACCTATACAAACTAGCTAGTGATCCCAACGCCCAGTTGGAGGAGCGTCCGAACCGGAACTACTCGTTGGTTCAAACCGAGCTCCAGGCTCTGCAATGGTTCGGTTGCCTTCTAACCTCCCACTTCACCCTGCTGAGTGTCTCGAGGGACGAAGCTTTGCTTGAGACGCTCTCCAGTTGGGCCCAACTTCTCTCCTTCTATAAGGACAGCTTATTCGACTTGGCCAACATTCTTCCACTTCTCACGAATATTGTTGAAAAGCGCAAGATGAAACCGATTTACTCCACAACGTGGTATGGCGTCGAGGAGGTCGTACTTTACTAGGGCAACAATGTAAATGACTATAAAGCTTTTTCCCTAAGATTGTTATAAAGTGCTAAGTTAAATAAATATAGAGTTTACCTGAATTTAATTTTTTTAAACTTCTAAAATTTTATTTTATTGGTTTTTCAATTTAATAGGTAACTTTATACATACATAGCATAACAAAATACAATGCAAATAGCTTATAATAACAAGAGACATAACATTTTGTTTCCTTCTTTTCCTCTTAAGAGTTAGGAGGTTTGCTTCTGCCTTGATAAGATTACATCAAATGAATGTATTAAACAAAAGACAAGTAGTAAATGATTAGGATTTAAAGACCAACTTATCTAAATTGTAATTTGTTATTTTCATGCAATTGTGGCTTTAAGACCACATCAAACTGACCACAGACTGAAAGTTGTTCGTCTTATTTTCGAAACTGTACCAGCTGGTCATTGTTAGATTAAACCGAAAACTTTTTCATCAATGACTAAAGAGACAAACACATGCGACCGAGCAGGAAACTCCTCCTTCCCAATAATTAAACGTACACATAAGGTTCACATATTTCTATTCGGAGCAATATTTCTGGAAATTGATGCTGGAGACGTATCGTATATTCTAAATTTTCAAAAAAGTGCCGCTAAATATTTTTATATTGTATTTTGTTCCATTTTTGTATATATATACCCTAGCAGAGTACATTCTATGCATAATTTTAATCGGAAGCCTGCACGCAGTGATGGATTAGCCCCAAATGCCGAGTCGATTTAGTTACCATCTGGTTCTACGAATACTTTTTCTCAAATGGCATAAATACATCCTATATATGAACGTAAAGGATTGGGTGGTAATATAAAAAGCTATCATAGGAACTATCGGAAAATAAATCTGTAAAACCGTCCAAAATAAACAATATTTTATTTTTATTTATTTGGTTTTAGTTTACCGACTGCGGGGTATAATAATTTTCCAGTAAAAACAAAAAATTTACTTAAAATATATATGAAATGGCAGTAATAATTGGGCTAATGATGCTGAGGTGAACTGTAATCATTTTATTTAATTTTTGTTTACTAATAAATGACTCCCAATACATGAACTATTGTTCGCTGCATAGGCATTGTCTACTATAATATCATACATTCAGAAAATCATGAAATGCTTAGCATAAACATGGTAATAGTAAAAACATCAGTGAAATCTTTACTTACTTTCTTACTTCTCTGTGATTTTTTTCAATTACACAAATTTAGGTAAAATTTTACTAAAAAACTTATAGTCAAAGAACAGAAACTGTAAAACAGACGGCTTGTATAAAGAAATAAAATTAAATAAATCCCCAGTTTGCGGGATTTTTTTCTCTGTAGAAACGAAGGCCCAGTGACAACCCACTTCAGGCAAGTCCAGCTCGATGAGCCACTGCCTCTTTACCACTTTCTCTGCACCTTTCTTTCGAATCAATCTCGACGCGAACGAACCACTTGAGAGCAATGACCATCCAAAAAAACGTGGAAAATAATGGCCCAGTCAAGATGGGGCTTTTTAAAAATAGCTCCCCTCCACGGTTGATTCAAGTTGGGATTTTGATTACGGCGAGGGTCAGGGGCCAAGAGCAGCATCGCTTTTTTACGGCATTAGAACTGCGGTTATTCAAATTACAGGCGACTGTGGAAGGCACCGGGCATGGGGCATGGGGCATGTGTAGTGTCTATTCCTGCATCATTTCTTCTGATTGTAAGCCGAAGATTTATCGCGTGCTAGATGGGAGGCGAGGGGTATAAAACCTGCTTGTAACGTCATAAAATCGAGATAAATTATTTAATTTTCGATTTCCTAAAACCATTAAGCAGAGGCAGAAGAGCCCGACGCCTAGCTAGTAGCTACCCCATAGCCGAGAGTAAGTTGCCGAGTCATACCAGGAGACACAATCACATTCGGCCGGTCCTTATATAAAACTCGTGTACATATATTCCTATATACTCTTATGTATGGTTTGCCGCTGATGCTGCGCTGCCTCTGCTGACCGCTGCATCCGAGGCAAGGCGAAGGATGTAGGCACAGATACAGCTGCAGATACATGCTTACGCCTACCTGTCCGCTCTGCGCAGGTAGCGCGGCCCGGCCAGGTAAGCAACTCTTTGGCCCGGCAAACACTGCCGCAGATACAGATACAGATGAGCGTTACTTGTTGCAAACAAACGCTAAGAGCCGGGGAAACAGCACCACCAACGACCGAACGGCTGCCCTGCCCCGCTGGGCATCACCGGCCACATTTAGCAGCGTCATGATCATCAGGGAGTAGGGACCAGGACCGGACCGGGATTGGGATTGGGACCGAGATTGCTGCAGAGTTTGAAGGTCTAAAATGCAACATCAGACAGCATCAGGGCTGCAGTGCCAGCAGAAAATCGCGGTGATAGTATAGTAATATCAGTTTCAGTGGAAATAGAATTCTGTATTTATTTATGTTTATGTTATGTTATGGCGCTTATTAAAAATATATCCAATATTTAACGTCTTTTATTACAAATAGAAATTACGTTTGAAGAATGATTTACAATATTTAAAAATCTGTCTTGAAATAAATTAACAGATGCAAGCTTTGTGCTAAATGTTTGTTATTTTGTCAAATAAGAAGAAGAAATAGTTGAGACGTACTCAGTAAAGCAGAAATTTGAAAAACTTAAACACAAAATGAATATATTTGACTGATCTGCAAGACATCCTTAAATTCTTTATAGAATACTGTACAAAAATCACAATCAATATTAAACAAAATCACTGCCAGCGCAGTCATCAGTGACTTGTGCCCAGCCCTGGACCAATTGCAGCTGCCTGTAAGCCAAATCGAGTGACTCGGCACTTGGTTCTTGGCAGCGACTCGGCCCTGTGCTGGCATCCTTTGTCCCTTCCCTTGAAATGTTACCCATTTTTGTTATTTTTCCTTTGCTCCCAAACACTGGCACACACACAGATGCAGCAGCGTCTTTGGAGTTGGGCCCACACGTTCATTTCTTATTCTCCTGTTCTTTCTTTTTTGATTTTTTCCTTTTTTAACGACAAACCGGCCGGCATTATTTTTAGAATTTTCAGTCAAACTTGTTACCAAGCTAGGGCGAAACTGGCTTCGAGGCTGCAACAAAAACAAAAAACGGCAGCAGCGGCAGCGACAGCGACAGCAGCCAGCAAAAATGCAATGATCTTGTTCTCATTCCACCGCCTTTGTCTCCCCCTGTATAACGAAAAAGGTGACTTTGTCTCCGGTCCCCGGCTCCCAAAGCCATGTATCGGGGTATCTCTGTGTCCGCGTATCTGTGGCCCGGCATTGTTACTGTTCCCTGACTTTTTAATGCCCAAAAACCCGACTGCTGCTCGAAAATTGTATCGATCTTGGCCATTTGCCGGTGGAAGTTCGGGTCCAGCGTTTCCACCTTTTGTGTTCTGTTTTCGGCTCTTCCTCTGCCACGCAGCATCATCATGACCACGATGATCATTATAACGCCGATTCCGATGCCCGGCCGATGCCAGAGCCGATGCCGATGCCGAACAGGGGGGTACAGTTTCGCTCCGAACTGAAAAGTTATCATTTTGATTCTCTCTTCTTCGGAGTCTGCTGGTTTGGTGGGTTTCGCCGCCCAGTCGCTTTCTTTCGGGTTTGGACTTGGGGTTCAGGCCTTACCTAATTTATTTTTATTTTCGTTTCATTAATTTGAGTTTTGGTTTTAATTGAACGACGCGTCGTTCTCGTTCGCGTTCTCATTCTCCTTAGCCTCCCCAATCAGATTATTGACTCTGTCAGGTCCCCTTCGCTAGGTATATATCTCTGTGCTGGAGATTATTCAAATGGGGTATAGACAGAGGCCTTTGTTTGAGCCCAAACATGTTGGGTTTAATGAGTTTTATTAGTTCTGGCTCCGGCTCAATAGACTTTTCGTGGCCAGAGAGGGTAAATATGGTCCAGTCCGTCCATTGGCCAAGCGTATTGCCTTGAAGGGGGGTAACTGGCGGCCACCCCAGGGGCTTGGCCACGCCAGTTGAGCCAACTGGTTTCCATTGGATTATGCTTATTAACCTGGCCATTTGGGGATCTCGGACAATGGCCAGGCCGGGTCTATGAATTGTGAAATGATATGGAACCAGATAGAGCTGGACTCCAAGCCCCAAGTGAACGGTTTCATTGGCTCTATGTCGGGGAACTAGTTTAGGCTTTAAAGGACGGCAGTTCGATCAAAACTATGTATATAGAATATATACAAATTGTTTTATGTCTTGGTTATATCTGGAATCAGCTTTAGTTTTCGAATGGCTTATTCATTTGAAGCTAATAAAAATAATAAAAATTTCCTTTGATAAGAGATTATTTTATTACTTGACTTTAAACTTATCTAGTTTAAGATAAAGCAACCGAGCTTTAATTGTAACTGTTAATTTCCCAATCAAATGTAATCTCCTAGCTAATTTGATTCAGCGCTGGTTCCTGACAATTAATTACCCGTCCCCGCTGGCCGCTGATAAGATCTCCGCCAAAATGTCGTCAGGGGGCCGCGGGCCCAGAACCTCACACTTTCCCACAATGGCCGCGACAGAGAGGCAAACAAAACTTTTGACATATTTATATATCCATAACTGTGTGCGCAAAGTCAAATATTTTCTCTGCACGTTCCCAGCGGCGGAGGCAGAAAGACAGAAAAATGAGCAAACCCCAACTCATCTCACGTTTGCTCGGCAGGCAGACGGATCGGGAGGTCGCAGCGTGGCGCTGTTGGCAAACAATGCAAATTTCCGAGCCAGGCCGGGACCAGGGAGATGCAAGTGAAAGAGAGGACGGGCTGCCCTTTGCAGCGTCATAATGTCAATAGGTTACGGGCAAGTTCGTTGCCTAAGTCTTTCGTTTTTCGAACGTTAGTCAGCGACGACCGTCGGCCCCTCTAATCACTTAATCATCTTTTCCAGCGAAATTAACCGAACGGTGGGCGAAATGCGAATATAGCTGAAATATGTATGTCAGCCTCTAAATCTGTGGGGGCACTCGAGTCTCTGGCTTTCTAAATAAATTGCTTACCATATCTGCCAACCAAAAGCGACATTTCAATCTCTGACTCACTGCGTCAGCTTGCCGAAGTCTGTGCACTTTTTGCCTGATTATTGCGGTTTTGCTGGGCTACAATTTAAAATTCCTGCGCCTATCGATAAGCCCCCCACCCCCTCCTCCACCTCCTCCGAAAGGCCGCCGAAAAAACGAGGCTCTGGCAATTTGATCTTTAAATTTAAGCACGTTTAAATCAAAAGAGCAACGGACACAAATGTACACATGGATATATCTCTCGCTTAAAAGCCTTGCGTGCCTGGGCCTTGTACATGAAATATATATATATACACATATATTGTACACATATATCTAAACATAGTCTTCAATCCCACACAGCGACAACAACAAAGAGCTGGAGGCCCCAACAGCAACAGCAAAAAGCCAGCTCCAGCAACAAAAACCACACGGATGACTTTGTGAAATTCGAAAGGCGGCAGCGTTGCCTTCACCACTCGCTACCCCGTGTCCCCCTTTCGCTTCGCCCAACTCACCTCCTTCACTTGGCCATTATGTACTTTAAATTTAAATTCAATTGACTTCTTTTATGATGGCAAACGGGCGTCGTCGGCCACGCCAAAAAGTACAACAAAAAATCGAGAGAAAAGAAAAAACAGAAATTAAACAAGGAGAAAAAACCGAAAAACGTGCCAAGGGAACCGCTCACGTAGCTCTTGAAAGGGGGTTACTCCTTGGTCTTTTCTTCTGGAACAGTGGATCAAACTCTGGATGGAGCTACGCCCCTGACTTTTTGCCATTTGCCTGGAAACTTTAACGGCCATTTCTTTGCTGTTCGCTGTTGCCATCGTTTTTGCTGCCACGCAGCAGCGATGCACTGAGGTAAAAAGCTCGTATGGCTCTACAATATATTGCTTATATTCCAATTGTTTTTTTAATCATTTTCTTATTTTATAATTGTTATGTTTTCTTATTTTTATTTGATAAATGCCAAATGGGTTAAACTTTTCCATTATTTTGCTATAAATATTTCGCATAATGCATGATATTGTTATATATTTTTTTAAGTGATATTTTTTTTAATATTAAGAGATTTTTTTTTAATTTTAAATACTGCTATAGTATACATATTTTTAAACTACTTCTTAAGCCTTACATTGTATACTAGGCTTATTTATGAAATAAATTAATTAATATACCTAAGCAAATTATAGTATACAACAATTTAAAACTAAATACAATTTGTATTCACAAAATACTGGGCAGAAATCCTTTGTACCCGTAATAAAATCTAGTAGTAATATTAATAATTATATAATATCGCAAATTATTAATTTTATATATAATATATATGTTGAAGTATTTATGTAGTTCAATTTAAATATTAAAAACAATAATTTCTTCCTATAAATCAGCAACCATTTTAAACTTAATTTACAAATCGAGGCAAAATAATGAAGTAATCATACAGTTGTATATGTTTTATAATCTAGCTGTAATAATAACAAATTTATATAATATAAAGACTGAAGATAATTATTTCTCTCTCTGTAGCAGGCAACATCGCCAGCCGAAGCGATCGTCATCGGCCTACCTTGGTAACGTATTTTTCGTCGTCGCTGTTGTTTTTCTGCCAGTTTGATCTTTGCCATAAAAGTGATTTTTTTTATTCTTTGCTGGCTGTTGCGTGGCCATTGCGCTACACTTGATTGCGTGCTGTACGTGGGTTCTCAAGCAGCCGTTGGGACGGGCTCAAGCTGGGCATCTGCGTTCGGGGAGGATTTGCTAAGAGCGAGGGATGATCCGAGACGGGATTTCCACGGCTGCATTATATGCACCGAATGGAGATTATCTAGCTTAAGATATAGTATTTCTTATGGGTATTTGGAATACAAAAAGCAGAAACAAATTCATTTTGTTAAAATATTTGTTTCAGGATTTTGTGAAGTTTTTAAAAAACATTTTTAATTTGTAAAATAAATAAAGCTGGCAATCTTGAATTTCATCATGGAAAGATCTTGTACAATCTCTATTAGATTTAAAAATATAGAACTTTATTTGTTTTTTTTTTTTTATCAATTTAATTAATAATTAAATTATTTTCCATCTGGTTTTTGGCTCTTATAAATATATTTAAAATATAACCTCATACTATATCTATTAGGTGCACATTTTTGATTTAGATACAACTGTAGCTGCTTCGATCAACTACTATTGGTATTTATTATATGTAGTAAACTAAAGTGGATCAATAATAACTTTTAATGCATAAGATTCGCTCACAAAAATATTTACAAATTGCCATTTATTATCCCACCATATCATATCACTTCATAGGTAGATCGATCCCTCGACCGAATCCATATCTAGATCAGCTGTTAATTTTCACACTTAGCTTTATAGAGGAGTAACCAGCCCGGCTAAGTCAGATGCCGACTTTCGACCGACCTCTTAACTCTTGATCAAGTTTCTCTTGATATTTGCGGGCTTCTTTCATTTTATTTTTGGGCTTTTGTCGTCTTTTATTTTCTGTGGTTTTTCGCCATTTATTTTTGGTCTTTTTGGATATATTTTGGCAAGTCAACTTGCTGGACAACAAATTGGACGAAGGCGCAGAGGTAGTCGGAGGTAGTTTTATGTGTTAAACAGGGTTTTGTTGGGCATAGAGGGTGGTTTATAAATATAATAAAATGGGAGAGAAATCTGGGGACTTATCCCAGGCATGGATATCTACAAGATACTCTGATAAATAAATATATTTTCATACTTCGTACTTTGCTTGACGCCCCAATGACCAGCTCACCCTGTATAGGCCGTAATGCCAGCTTTTATAATTTCAGCTTTCGTGCAATATAATTTTGAGCATTTTTCACCCGCATTGTTGAAATCTAAAATCAATAGCCACAGTCACAGCCACATAGACAGCCATTAGGCAACATCTTTCAGCCGTCTATACCCTATGTACCATACCTTGGTGCACACACACACTGCTGCCCGGAGAGAGGCTCCCACACACACTCTCGCACCTGGACCTGGACGGGCTTTGTACTTGTCTCTTACCTGTATGCCTCTCATTTGGCGGGAAATCATGGAGCTCGCTCGATGCTCGCAAGGCAAAAACAAAAACCCGAAAATCAGGTAACTACGCGGCCGCAGTCGCAGTCGCAGCTGCTGTCGGCGTCGGCGTTGGCGTCGAACACAGGTAAGCGCGGCGGCGGCGATCGGATCATCGGCACACCAACGCAGAAAGCGGCTCACACGGACGGCACACAGGCGCACACCTGGGACAGGTCTTATATACCCAGCGGCTGCGTCGACGCCGACGTGGACGTCGTACGTCTCAAGAAGCTGATCTGGAGCTCGTTTGTCGCATTTTTACCAAAACTGAATTTAGTTTAGAAGCGTTTGGCGGCGTTGAAGGTGTGTGCGAAAGCAATCCGGTGCCAGGGCCAAAGTCTTGAAAATCTTGAGACTCTGGAGATCCCAGAGAGTCAGTCAGTCATACCCGAAAATGCCAGTCCACGAGCAAACCGAACTAGTGCAGTTAAGTGCCCAAACTCAGTGTGAAATTCCGGAGTTCAGATCGCGTCCTCGCAGCCCCAGCACTCCGGCAACACCACGCTAACCGCAGCTCCCCGTTTCTCCCAACTCCGAGATGTCCGGGTATGTCATTTGCATTCGCAGCTGTTCGATATAACCTCACTGGCTCTGGCACTCGTCGTATCGCATCGCATCGAAGGTATGTATAGTAGATCGTGAGCAAATTCTTTAGACATCCGGCTCTATAAGAGCGACACACGCTTCCAGAATTTTCAATGGCGTTATCGTCATCGCCCTCATCGCGTATGCACAGGCAACTCTTGATTTCTCGAGGCAAAGAAAACGTGTTTCGGGCCAGCCCGAAATCGATTTGGTAATCAGTTTCCTCTATGTATGCGCAGATCTGTGATCTAGGCCTAGGCGAAGTGGCCTCCGGTTTCGGCTCTTTTGCGTGCCCAATCAGCGGCGGCATCTCCGCACCCGGTCCATTTGAATATGCTGCTCCATCCGGCCGTCTCTTTCTCCGGTCGTACTCCCCTCTCTTTCGCGGGATGTGTGATTTGTTCTTGGAACTGCTTGAGTTCGACTTGCGGTCAGCGGCTAGGCGTCAACCCCGGCCTCAGAATATATCTATATTTGGTGTGGATATTATGTTGATTCTGTAATTCACGTCATCGGTTCAAGTCGAGAGATTTGTATATAAGTACGCATACATGTGGATACTATATATGGGGGATTTATCTCATAGGCGTGTTGACTTCAAGTGCAAATTAGCCTTAATAGCATGTCTGAAGAAATCACAATAAAAATCCCCAGTTGATTAATCCCGCCTGGAAACTGTACGAGAACATCATTTGCTTGGTTTACTAAGTAGATGTTTCAATGGCAGATTGCTTTAATTGAGTACGGGGAAATTGTACACACTACAATAAAATCATGACTGATCACAAAACTGAGCTTCTATACAAAGTCACAAAGGTAGCATATGAACGAACTAAAGGAACCAGATCTGTTGTAAGCGTCCCTTTTAAGGTACACATTTTAAATAAGATTTAGTTCAAGTTCTCAGGCGTTTTAACTGCCTTCTATTTCCCTTACTAAACCCCTTAGCTAACTAACACATAGACTTAATTTAGGCCTTGTGTAAGCCGCTCTAAGAACCCTCCATTAGCCTTTCGAATGGATCCTAATGTTTCCTAAAAGTTTTCCAACCAAGCTCGGCTACGAGTGCGGTTACGAGCACTTGAACGGCGGCGCAAATCTGCCTATGGCCCCTGGAATGGATCGTAAGTGGCTGGGCTGGCTACTGTCGCCACACAATATCCATTGCACAATTTGCGGCAGTGGCAGGCGAACAAAATGGTAAAATGGTAAACTGGTAAACTGGCAAACTGGCGAACTGGCAAACTGGCAGACTGGTAAAGTGAAGTAAAGTGAAGTAAGACATTCAGAAAATTCGCCTGCCTGGCTGGCTGCTTTTCAACATTTTCCGCCGCTTTATGTTTCAGCGATTATTACTCGCAGCAGCAGTGGCAGCGGCAGCGGAGCGGTGTGTGAATCGCGGAGCTGCGGCTGTGGAGTCGAGCGAGGCGCATAATTGTGGGAACTTACGTTACGGAACGCTCGTCTAGCAGGCCGTAGACTTGTGGACTTGTAGACCTGTAGGCCTGTGGACCTGTAGACCTGTAGACCTGGCTAAGGCCAGTCAGCCGTTCACTTGGCATTACTGACTCGGCCCGCCCGGCGCTATCATGCCAATGCAGGTCCAAGTCCGGACCCACCACCGCCGCCACACCACCCTGCGTCTTCCACGACGTCTTGCGTCTTCCGTCGTTCCAGTTACAGTCACTTGACCAACCGAAACATTAAGAATACGAAGAGTGAGAGTCAGCTGGGAATAAGACGGTCTCTCGTTTTGGTGGGCATAATTGTTGATCGTCGTAGCGTGCATATTTATGGGAATATTTCTCCGAGCGAACGAAATCATTGCAGCCCCGCGCTTCTTCCCAGGGATCCGTTCTGTTTCTGGTTCTGGACGAACGCGCGCTCGTCCAACTTTGACCTTTTTCCGACCATTATCTCGTTGCTGGCTTCGTTTGTCTATGCAAAATGCACTCGAATTCCACGTAGCCTTTCTCAGTGCATTCAAAGTGGCTACGCCTGCGCAAAAACACAACGCAGACGGGGAAACACAGAAAATAAAGTAATGCCACAGCCGACGATGACGACAGATATACCAGTGTGAAAATAGTGGAGAGTGGCTGTGTGGGCGAAGAGACGAGGAATCGAGTGAATGTCCATGGGCCTTAAAACTCTTTGAAATAAATAGAAAAGGCACACGAAACTAAAGGAAAAACCCAAGGCGCGCGACTAATTGAATGGCCAAAAAGGTAAAGCGAAATAAATCAGCGAAATTGCACAAAGCCAAAAATAAGCGTTCATCAAAAGAGAGGAAATCACTTCACTTTCCCTTTCAGCAATGCCGAGTGTTACACAACCGACTCTATACAGGGTGCTATGTTGTCTTTGGTTATCTAGCTGTATGAGTGATAAATAACGTCATAAAGCTAGCTTACCGAAGTTAATATTAGCGTCTGACCAGCGAATAACCAAGAGTTATAAACCAGTGCTGAAAAATACTTAAGGAAAAAGCTCCTTACAGTGAAGAAAACAAAGGTATAAAATAGAAAATATAAAAATCTATAGGATTGTATGGAGCATTACAAGAAGATTTCACTTAATATAATAAAAAAGTCGTAATACAATTTAAAATTAGAAACAAAGCACAAAAGTGATAACAAAACAAAAAAACATGAATAAAAACTATGAATTTTAAACAAAATAACAATTACAGTGTTTTTAATTCTCATAACCTAACATTTAGATTCAAAAATAATTTGAAGTAAATTTAATAACATTATTTATAAAATATAAAAACTGCCATAAGATATTGTTTAAAGCACAATTAAAATACAAATATTTAACACAAAAATTAACAAAAATTTGATTTTAGATTTAGTTTATGGAGTTCACTAAAATATATATAATATAAAAATTAATCGACTTATATTTTATCTCCCACTATGTCAGACCACACATTTAAAATAGGATGTGATTATATGGTGTGTTTAACTTTTATCCAAAAAAAGAAAACTCTAAAGAGAAGTAAACTAAAACGAGTTATCAAAATGTTACATAATTCGTTTGATTGAGAGTTTTAACTCTCCTAGCAAATAAAAATTCTCTCTGTGTAGCTGTATAATCAATTACCTGCCAAATACTTCGATATGCCATGGATTTCTTTTTCCAACTAATCTTTTATATATATTATAAGCTTGTTGGTTTAATTTTAATAGCCCTCACTGTGCTATGTACAGACATTTGTTTATTATTTTGCTATTTGGTTTTACTGCCAAGTGCTTTGAAAAATAAAAAACACCTCGCAAGCAAGTAAGTTTTAGTATTTAGCTTTGTTTTATGTGTCTCTACTATTTTTCTGCTTAGTTTTGATGTATGGTAACGACCTTTACTTAAACCACTTTTTTAAACTGCGATCGGTAGTCAGAGGAGGAGTGGAGGATGGAGGAGGTGACACATAGGAGAAGGAACTGACACCACAAAGCGCACTCAATGACGTCGCTAATGAGCAGCTGATTCATTGAAATCGATACGAAAGATGTCTGGCATGAGAACAATGGTGACTTAAAAAAATAAATATACAAAAAATAAAAATGTATAAAATGAAATCTACACTTTTTGTCGTGAAAACTCTTAAACTTAGGGCAAAAATATTTCAAGCTTTCAAATGGGTTAATTGGATTTATATGATAGGCATAAATGTGAATGATGTAACATTTACTTAAGCATTAATATATATTTCATTACCCCAATTTTATTCAACTTTTTATATGTATATATATAATTTATGCATTAGATAAAATTAAGCACTCCCTTATTTTTAGCAAATGTTTTGTTGTATTTATCATTAAATAATTCGTTTTCTGAAAGTTATTATTGACTAATGCTATTACTTAGAATTAATAAATAATACTGGTAAATAGTACAGTTTGTTTTTATTATAATGTATAAATGTTTTAGTGTGAAAGGCCATATCTTTCTCACAGTCAAACTAAGAGTCTTACTTAAAAATGAGTAATATATAATAATAAGTATAGAATTTTAATATAAGATACTGCAAGTTGAAGCCTAAGAACATCCCATGCTGGAACGATCTTCTGGTTAAAAAGCACATGATAAAATGTGGAACTTTTATTCAGCCAAAACCACGCGAAGGCTTTGCTGTCAGCGATCTTTGCTTGGCTTCGTTTCCAAGTTGAAGTTCACAGATCTCGACAACTCATAGGCATATGACTAACGACGGCTATGCAAATTAGTTTGGGCCATATGCCCGGTTATCGCAGCCAAGAAAAAACTAAAAGCTGAAACACACAGCACAACATCTGTTCCAACCGGGGAAAATAGCAAATTGTCGTTAGCTATCGCATCGTATCGTGTGGCAGTACGAGCTGAGTTCGCCGGCTGAGCACCTTCTAGCACACTAGTTAGTATAGATATAGTGGATATAGGGGCGATCTCTGGCCCGACGCCGGCCCAGCGATTCATATATAGTCGATGATGTATGGTGGGAATTTCCGTTACCTTAGCCATTCGATTGGTCGCCGTCCGATCTCCCCAAGTAAAGCTAGGTGTTGCCTCCGAGAGAGCAGTGTAAGCCAACAGTAGGGTGGTTCGGTAACCGATTCTAAAAAATGTAATGCAGATCGATATTGTTTGTTTTCTGCTGATTAACTTAAATGCATGTTATTCATATAAATAAAAGTAAATTTCTTCTGAGACGTTGACAAACTGCATGTTGTTGTTGCACGTTTTAATTATTTAATAACAGAATTCAATATTACACTTTGTCGCTTATAAGCTAAAACAAATTATTTAAAGAGAGGAAATTAATAGAAATAATCACCGAAAGACTGAAGTATCTAGGAGAGGTATTAAGCGAAGAATATACATTACCACTGGAATCAACCCTATGCACATTGCCCCAATATATTTTAGATTTCGTGGAAGTAAACAGATTTCTTTATTTTATTCATTATAATCTTTAGCTTTTCATTCTCAGAGACCCGTGGCAGAGTATTCGGTTTTGCTGTTACTCAATTCGAATTACATATCACTAAAAATCAAAACAGAAATGTAGTCCTTGCTCCTTCGGATATTGGTTTAGACCATTGCCTCTTTTCTTGATAGATTGGTTTTCTTTTAGAATATCGCTACGAGAGTTGGTATTATTTACCAAATTGTTGTTTGTCTTCTTGATGTTGTTTTGTAAATTTTCGATCTAATCATAAACATTTTGGTTGTGTTTACCCACAACTTCTTCGTTTTGCTTAACAAAAGTTAGAGAATTTTGTTCATTTGCTTGTTTGATTTTTGTATTTTTGTTTTTTTTTAGAAATTAAGAGGCAACTTAGAGAATTAGAAACAAGTGTCAACATTGCGCTCATCGTCGTCATAATATTAATTAGAGTAATCATAATAAATTTATCATACATACAAGCTCCATATTTAAGTTGATTTTAGGTGTTTACGTGAACTAATTTTAAATGTTTTTAAATTTAGAATTAATTAATATACTTTAAGTTTCTGTTAGAATTTGCTAAGAGTTCATTTAGTTAGTTAATGCTCCAATTCTTTAAAGCCTTTCCTACACACACATATACATTTAAATAGTTTCCTTGCTAACTTAGTTCTTGGAAGAAAGTTGTAATTCTTGATTCGTTCGATAGATTTTGATTAGTTCGTGTTGGGAGTACGTATTCCAGGGGGGCGAGGTGGATGACGAACTGAAACCTCTTTGCTATTTAGTCAACTGTGGAAATGCCGAAACGCTGAGAGATCTCTGCCGATGAGAAACCATAGAGGGGGAGTCGATGAAGTTCATACCTACTAAACTACGGACCATTTAAAAAATACACGAATTCATAATAATATTTCTCATAATCTTCCCTTCGATTCCCAATCGCCTGCCCGCTTCTGGCCACCCGAATCGCCAGCAGTTAAAATTTCATTATTGTGTTCGGTTCTTGTCTATGCCTTCTGGTTGCTTGGACCCAATGCAACTTGCTTGAGTTTCCCTCGACCTCCTTCGGTTATGGGTATGTATATCCCTAGGACTCTTCTGTGGGTAGAACTTTTCAAACGGTTTGCCTTCTATGCTACTTTATGTTCACTTTGTTAAAACATACACAGTAAATTCCTCTAAAATGCTTCGGTTTCGGTTGTTGCTGTTGTTGTCTTGTCCCCTAAATAAAGTAAATAGTGTTGCATATTATTATAATTATTACTTGTTTCCTTTTGTTTTTGCTTTTTTCATTAACGGGTCTTCGCTAATCAAATCCGACTTGGCCGCCCCAGAATCTGGGTTCGGCACTTTTATTTCATTCAATTTGTTACTGGCTCGTTTTAAATGTGCTCTATACATCGTGCACATCCAGAGACGCTTGCACCGGAGTCTGCAATTGTTTAACTTTAATTAAATATCGTCTTTGAACTCGAAAATCAGATTTTAGAGATTACACTGGTACTTTGGTTTCAGTTTTCGGGCTTCCCCTTTCTCTTTGGCGACTACAGACACACGACGATTTCTACAAACGAATTCAATTTAGCTTAAAAACTTTTCAAGTTGGTCTAAACGTAAACATAAATCATCTCGATCTGGTGTGGAATGTGGCCGCGTGCGCCTCCTTGGCCCAGGATGCGGATGTTGTTGTGGCTGTGGCTGCGGATGTGGGCGCGAACCTGCTGCCGGCTCAGAACGAGGCCTCCACCAGGTAGGTGCCATCCATGGGCTGATTGTTTTGGCTATTTTGAGCATTGCTGGCAGCCGGCATGTACTTGCCGCAGGCCTAAACAGAACGAGAAAGGAGCAGAGAATGCATTAGCGATTTTACATGTGATTAATGAGTACCGCGGACGCAGAGTGTCATATGCTGAAAATCAGAAACAGAAGCTTCCATGTGAAAATAACCGGAATTACTACGGCATTGCAGGCAGGCTTTGGCTTGGAGCCTTACAAATTTCTGTTGTTATCGTTTAAAACTCGGATTTTTCGCAATTTTTCCAATAGTCTAACAAATGAAGCCAGTAGTTTTAAACATTGCACTTCTCTAATAAATATAGGTAATAATGGAATTTCTAAGGAAATTCATATATTTTATTTCTTGAGCTGAATGTCATACACACAAATAAATGCTTTACTTTTGGCTTTTGTCAACATTTTTATATTTATCATTGTTTAGCAATTAAAAAATTCATTTGAGTATTTCGAATCTCTCCTCTCCTCTTAAAAACATACATCTGTATATAATTAAAATGTAATTGAATTCCTAATTTGTTTAATACTTTTTTTAATTTATTTATACAATAATTTTATATTCCTTCAATCACATAAAATCTAACTTTTTACCTGATTTTTTTTGATTTATCTACACATTTTCTACATTTGAAAACCTCAAAATCGTAGCATACTCTTGGGATGCTTATTATAACAACATTTTTAAAGGGATGCTAGTTGTCGGACACGTGAAAATGTTCTTGTTTAGATGGTAGATAATGGAAAATTATAGTTTTGAAGGTCACTGGAACCTACTTGAAAATAATATCAGAATAGTAGCAGTACATTTAGGCAAATAATTTAATAGTATGGTGAATTTAATTGAAATGCAAATAAAATCATTAATAAGGTTTTTATAGGGCTGTATGCTATAAACATATATAATATTAATTTTTATTTGCTTCCTATAAAAACTGGCCTTTGCCAGAAAATAAATTTGGTTGCTAAAGCCTACAGAAGCCGCATCTGAGTGGTTCAGATGTTAATATATTTTTTAGTAAATACACTCAAAGTGCAATAATTGAAGTGCAGATTGCTTGGAAACGTGTCTCGTTCTCGAAATTCAACTCTGAACCATTTGCAGATATTACATTTGCATCTTTCACTTATATAAATGTGATTTTAATTGCAACAAAAATACGTTTGAGCCCGCAAAGAAGCTTTTTAGCCTGCCCGTAATGCCTTTGAGCCTCCGACTCAAGGTCGCCTTTGTAGTTCTGCGGGTGGGGTGGGTGGCGGTGAGTGTACAAAAAATACAAGTTCAACCAGATAAGTCAACACACACAAACTACACTTATATATGGCACAGAGAGAACAGAGATAGAGAGGGGTACGGAAAGCGGTTGTGGACCCACCTGCAGACGCACTCAACCCCTCGAGTGCGGACAATGGCTCTCAGTTGCACTCTCGGGGTCAGGGGCCGTGCTCGTACTCTACGTCAGAGCTGCTCACACAGAGCCGTGCCTCCGAGGTCCCTGAGCCAAGCCGAGGCAGGTTCCGGCCTGGAGCCCGCGGGCGCACTGTGGGAGCAGCTCTGCTGTTTGGGTGCAGGGTATGCGGGGATATAGCTTACCTGGTAGCGCTGGGAGCAGCAGCGGCCGCAGCAGGACTGCAGCAGGCCGGCGGCACTGTTTGTCGAGTGGGCGGGACTGGCCATCGGCGACGGAGAGCCCGGCCGCTTGGGCTGACCGTTATACGGAATTTCTAACTCGACAAATTCTCGATCCTGCGGTCGGGTTATTGAGCATTGAGAGGTGTGTACAGCCAGAGAAGAATTTACAAAGAGAAACGAAGAATACATAGAGTACAATGTTTTTTTTGCTTTTTTATCAACAATTTTACAATATAGAAATCGGGGAGGGGGCGGGGATATACACACACAAAACACAGGACAATGGGACGACAGGAGGGGTTAGTACATACGCATAAACAAATACTCAGAGCGAGAGAGAAGGAGAAAGAGCTTGAGTTGGTGGCTCTTTCGAGTTAACACAACAGGTAAAACATTAAGCTGCTCTAGGGGGAGGGGGTAAGTTTTAAATATTTCAACGCTTAAATTAATCAAAGGGAACTTCTGGGGTTTCTAGAGCTGGTGAAACATCGGTAAACGAACTCTCCTTCGAATTACATTAGAAGTACCTCATAAATGGGGATAATTATTATATCCATATACCAAATATATATATAAATATATTTTATAATATTTCAAAAACATATAACCAATCGAAAGCAATCTAGAATATTTAAACTTCGATGTTTAGCCAGCTCTGCGGGGTTCTTTTTGTTTTTTGCGGCTCCTAAGCAATGACAATTTTACAAAAACACTATGAGAACAATTTATTGTTTATACAGCCAGAGGAAGGAGTGGGCCAGGTGGCGGTCAGCGGGCGGGCGGTTGATCACTTAGCAGGACGAGAGAGCTGTAAATGCGGAGGGGGCGGTGGGTCGGTGGTAAGCAAGCGCCAGCGAGCGGCATTCGAGTGCGATTTTTGTACTTCGTCAGCGAGCTGTTTAAAACGCGACCGCGTTAATAGCCGCTAATACTGATTCCCGATTTATGGCATTATTTTATTGATTTGTGGTTTTGAGTGGGGATTTTAAGGGCTCATCAAGCTGCCTGGGTTATTGCTAGGACTAGAACACATCATATTAAGGGTAATCGTTCGTAAAGAAACAATATTAACACATAAAGGGGAAGGAAGTCCTAATAGTACTTAGGCATAAAAATAAAAAATATTATTTAAGTACCCTAAACCTTCGTCATAATTAATTTTCAAATATATGGTCCCTGATGTTACGTTTTAAAGTATAAATTTTACATTTGACATTGTACTCTTTGAGAATTCTTCTGATTAATTACTTAAGGCCAGTTTTAATAGTATTGAAGTCCTCAAAATATGTATATATAAAAATATTTAACTAATTAAAATCAATCAAAACCTTGTTTAATAAATTTTTATAATTAACTTTCATAAAAAATAAAAAATACTTGGGGTCCCTGCATTTACATTTCTTCTTTCGCTCACAAAAAATTATATTATTGTTTCTTTCAATTAAAATCACATAAAGGTCAAGTCTTATACTGCCTGAACTATTTTTAACCTATGAGGGAATTGCCTATACAAATAATTACTTTTTATGATTTTCCTTGAAAAATGGCTACCATTAGAGCATAGGAATTTACTCCCCATAAACTAAAAATGCATAAATAGTGCGGCCTAATGGGATTTTCATATCCACTTAAGTGTTCGTTTCGCAGCACTTGATGGGCCCCATCGACGATTAAAATTGTTTAGATTTTGATATTGTTAGATTTTGTTTTCGTTTTGGGTTTTATGTTGACAGCAATCGATTGCATATGGCTAAATGGACGCTTCGAAATTCTGGATGGCATGTGGGGAGCATTCTCATATCGTTCGAACCGATACTGTTCGGCGATGACCCATGTGTTCGAGGAACTTAAAACAGAACGGAGCGCATAGCATTCAACACGAATCGTTTTCTTTCAACAAAGGGGTCGAGAAACAGCGGAAAACAACCGACAATCAACAGAGAAAAAATGAAAATTCTGAATTGGAAATTGGAAATCATAAAAACTAATTGCAACGCGTAAACATGAACGAGATAGAAAGATAGAAAGTTATAGAGAGAGAGAAAGGGATAGAGAGAGATTGAAGAAACAACGAAACTCAAATACAAACCGAAGGCACTTACTTTGGCGAATTTATATTCGTTTATCAGAGTATAGACAGTGATATTTTATTTGTTTAGTATGTTTTATATTTGCTTGATTTTAAAGCCAGTTCAGCTCCCAGAACCGATACCAGATCGTGTGAAAAACATGGCACAAATGTTGAACTTAGAACATACAACTTAGGACGTAACACAACCGATCCGACGTACACAGATACAGATACCGAAGACAATAATGTACAGAAAACAGACCGAAATGAAAATGAGGAACACGAAAACTTAAATTTGTAAACACAAGAAATGCACATACAAAAGATGCTGAATATGTTCGTTCGCTTTCAGTTTCTTTTCTTTTACTCTTCTGTCGTTTTAGCGATTATCGACTTCGACTTCGGGTTGGATCTTTGATTTGATTATGATTAATGGGAAGACGCGATAGTGTTCAGAATGCTTAACAACAAATCCTTCCGCTGGTCATTTAATGTTTATTTCCGTCGCCGCCGTCGGTGCTCTCTGAGCCGCCGTTGTCGCTAATGCTGCTGCTATTGTTGCTAGTGTCGCTACGGTTGTTGTGGCTGTTGTCATTGCTTGCCTAACGAGCTCGTGGCAAACCTTACAATATCTGACTATAACTGAGATGTTCAAATGTTGCTACATCTGTATACACGGAAAAACGAAAAATGTATAGAGAAGAGTGTGATAGGTAAATCATAAGTAACGTAAAATCATAATTCAAACACTGAGCGCACAGTCGAGTGACAATTGTCATTTTATATCACATGTGTATGTATATATGTATATACTTGTATACATATATCTATATGCATATCGATAGAGAGCGAGAGCGAAGTGCACACATCGCGTATACGCACCGTTGTCTTCTCCAGACACCGCAGCAAGTGATGGTGCTGCAGCTCGAAGATGTCCTCGTCCCGATAGTTGTCATCCAACTCGATGCCAGACTCCTGGGCGGCCCACCGCGCCTCGGCGGCCTTCTTCTTGCTGACAAAGGCGGCTCCGGACGAGGCCTTGGCAATGCGGATGCGCGCCAGGCGAGCTTTCTGCAAGGACATGGCAATAATCAGCGAAAGTGCTAGGTGGCAGGGCGTATTTCCACAGTAACACGTGTATTCAACATAACGGGTATTAAAGCATTACCAAAAAAAAGAAATATGCAATCAATTATTAATAAAATTTAAACTAAATTAAAATAAACAAAAACACTTGAATTGTTTAATAAAAATCTTTCAATATAAATTTTATTAAAAAACTTGTTTGTTTCATAATAAAGTCCTGTATCAAACCAACAAATTAACAAATAAGTTGTAACAACAACCCATTTTAATGAAACCTTTTCTCAGTGTGAAAATGTCAAAAAATATAGATATATCGATACTGTATAGATCTTTGTGGCGAAAGTCAGCATGTAAATCCATATTTTAACAGTAAATTAATAATCTGTTTGAAACATTATCCGAAAAATATAAAAATAAATAATTTAAATGACATATACCGTATATATTTTTATGATATTGATATTTACCCAAAATATTTCGAAATTTAAAATGTATTTACATACAGATTAGTTTACGATAAATACACAAATAAATATATAAGGCACCTTTATCGGATATTTTTCAAAAGTATAAAAATTTAAACGACAATGTTTGATATTATAAAAATATATATATCTTACGATATTTTCGATATCAAATTGAGAGCTATAGCCATATCTACATTTATGGATATATTAAATCGGTTCCTCTCGACATATGTTACATCCCTAGAACTGAGGAAGTGGCTTACCCGCTGCGCCTTGCGCTTGTCTGCTCGCTGGTTCTGGTGATAGATTCTACTAAAGTTCGATACGATAACAGGTACAGGTAAGGCGATGACCAGCACACCGCTGAGTGAGCACACGCCGCCCACTATTTTGCCAGCTATTGTCTCCGGCACCATGTCTCCATATCTGCAACGGCAGGAAGAAGCGGGTATAAGAAATCAATATTATTTGTTCATTTTAAAAACTTAACGACGAGAAGCAGTCTTACCCCAGCGTCGTCATGGTGACGATGGTGTACCAGAAGGCCGCCGGAATCGATGTGAAGTTGGTGCCGTTGACGTTCTTCTCCGCGTAGAACATGACGGTGGCGAAGATGATAATGGCCATGGCCAGCGAGAAGACGAGGAAGCCCAACTCGCTGGCGCAGGACTTGAGCGTGTAGCCGAGGATCCGCAGTCCCTGCGAGTGGCGCGAAAACTTAAAGATGCGGAAGACGCGGAAGACCCGCAGCGTGACGAAGGCTCCGCTCACGTCGTCGTTGTCGGTGATCCCCAGCCCGATGTAGTAGGGCATGATGGCCACCACATCGATGATGCTCATCACGGAGCGCATGAACTTGCACCGATCGGGGGCGGCGAAGAGGCGGAGCAGATACTCCGCCGTGAAGATCATCACGCAGGCGGTGTCCAGGCAGAAGAACACGATCTTGTAGCGCTCCCCGCAGGGCAGAGTTCCCGCTCGGCCCGGACGGTGGCCACAAGGCACCGTTTCCACCACGTTGGCCATCACAGAGACGGCGATGAAGAAGCCCGTGACGTAGTAGAACACCAGGGCACTGGTGGACGTGTGCGGGTTCTCAAAGGCCCGCCACATCTTCTGCCTAATGTTGGTCAACTGCTGCAGGTTCTGATCCCCATTCTCCGACAACTTGTCGTCCATCAGTCGCTCGGCATTCTCCCGCTTCCGGTCCCGATAGTCCTCGTAACAGCAATCCCCTATGACGTCCGGCATAATGCCGAAGAAGGCCAACTCCTCGTCGTAGCTGGTGAGGCATTCGTGCTTTGGGTAGTGCAGCTTGCCGGTCCGATAGTAGTTGAGAATGTGCCGGAAGATGTCCGGGTCCCGGTCGAAGAAGTACTCTTTGCAGTCCTCGTCGTAGAAGAATTCCCTTTCGTTGGAACCTACGGACAGGAAGAGTAATATCAACCATTTGAGACTTTATAATCAATAATAATCAGTAATGCCCACCTAAAAGAGTGTCTGGATACTTCTCCAAGGTATTCCGCCACGTCTCGAAGCGACGGCCGGACACGTTGATCAGGAGCTTCTCGTCGTCCGTTTTGCGGCGGTCCTTCGGCATCGGCGGCGGTGGCAGTGGGTGGGTGGCGATCGGCACCCACCCGATGGCCGCCGCCCGGGCGAAGGGCAGCCAAGCGGCGACCGAGGCCATGCTATGGGGTGGAATGTTTCAGTGTCCCGGTCAACTCTCGTGGTGGCTCCTTTCTCGGCTCCTTGGCTGCGTCCTTTGCCAATGGCTGGCTTCCTATATATTATTTGGCAGTTGATGGGAGGGAGGGACCTTTGGGGTTTCTGGCCGAAGGGGGAGCCTCTGTGTGGAGCTCCTCTACTTTAAAGCTCTTGCCCGCTGCTTTTCCTTATTGTGTTCCGAATGCATTTCTGCAACGTCCGGCTAGCAGTGTTTTATTGCTTAAACTTATTGCTGTCATTTTTGCTTTTGCTGTTGCTGCTTTTGCTTTACTTCTGGGCTATGAAAAGATTCCTTTGCCCTCCAGATGGGTTGATGTGCAGCACTGCAAGAGGGAGAAGAAGTTGGCAGAGCTTAGGCACAAGTTGTGGAAGGAAAACAGTCGGAATGAGTCCTCTAATTCGGCCAAAAGTTTGTCAGGAAGCACACTCAGAGAAGCACAACTTCAGGAGAAAGTTTGGCACACATTTTGCAGAGCTTAAGTGCGACAGTTGTTTCATGGACTTTAAAATATAATAAATATTAGTTGTGCTATGCCCTAGCTCTAGCTCTTATAGCCCCTGAGATATGTTGTTCCATTTGTTTATAGCTAGATCGACACGGCTTGTGAGGCCAATCAAGAATCGGAAATACAACCATTAAGGTAATCCTTTTTATCAATGTAAAGTATGACAGACTGTTAATAAGAGAATACAAATGAAACATTTCCGGTCTAGGTTCTTTTTCGCGTTTTGAAATTACCTAAGCAAATGTTTTGGAATTTTTTCTTGAATAATACCTTAAACTCTCTAAACAATCCCACGATTATACTTAAAACCCCCACAAATTCCTAGAGGCTATATGAATGGCATTCGATTCGGATTCGCTCTGTAGACTCAAATACACCCACATTTAAATCGGACACAAGCTATTGTTTAAAATTCACTTCAATCGAATTCTAAAGTTTATGGGGAATCCCGAACGGCATTACTTTCTACCCGTCCCCGCCCTGCTCCGCTCTGGCCCTCCACAACCCACATCGCGGATTTTCCGACTTTCCCAAAGCATAAATATTATCATAAATCGGTGGGAACAACCCGCTCGCCCGCACACACCACACACACATCGACCCTCTCCCCAATTTCTCGCTTCACTTGTTTATATTATCAATTTATCCCCGCCCCGACGCCCCTGCACATATATAATGATTCACAGCAGCAGCAGCAGTCGACAGACAACGCCATTCAATGCGTTTTCGAGCAGCGCTCTGTCTAAATATTTAAACGAGGCAAACACAGAATCGAACCGACCAACCAAACGGCGGGAGAACGGGGATACACTCCCCCGAGGGCCCAGCAGCTGAGGCCATTTCAATGGTCCGAGGGAACGGAGTGAACGACCATTGGAACGACCATTGGACCGACCACTGGTCCTCCATCCGTCCATGTCTGGATGGTTCCGGTTTCGTTTCTAGTTCTGGTTCGGCACTACGACACTGAAAGAAACAAAATAAACGCTAGATTTCAAAAACTTTAGAGTGCTTAAGAAAGCAATAGGGTTTTCAAAGCCATTAACCAACAAACAAAAACATTTTAACCATTAAACATTTTTATACTAATAACAATTTTGTTCTGTTTTAATTTCACTGTAAATTTGTTCTTTTCTTACGTTGTAAAACAATTTAGAAATAAGTTGGACATCTTTTTAGGTGTTTTATAACCTACAGGAACTGCAATAAATTAGGAAAAATATGATGATAAAAGCGATTTTAGTTTTTCAAGTATGTAATCCGCATATACTTAATGACATTTTCGTCAGAGTCATTACTTTTACTTGAATATGATATGAATGTGACAACAAGAGCTATATATACATACATATATGTATACTTTTGACCAATTTCAAAAAGTTTAATAATTCTCCCAACTCCTATCTCACATATAAAATTTTTAAAATTAAGAAACCTAAACTAAAAAAAAGTTATTCCAACGTCAATTTGCTCAGTGCATTGAATACTTCAGCGGAATGCGTGGGTGTCACTGGATGCCTGTACTGCCGCTTGGACGCTGGTCCCTCCGCTTTTCCAGTTGCACAACAAATTTATGTGAATTTCTATAGACAGTAAACACCCTGCAAATTTTCCTTGGGCCACAAGTCATTTTGCAAAACAACAATTAAAACGCAAAAAGTTTTTGTGTCTGTCCTTCGGCCTTGCGTTCTTGACACCAGCCGCCACCCGCCGCCCAATTGGGAACTGTGACAAAAAGTCATTTGTTTCCATAAATGTCAGGGCATGGCACGGCTCTTGAAGACTATATAATGTGTGTCTTTGATTTATACAATATTTATGGCTCTGGCTCTAGTTGTGTCACTAGCACAGCCACGATTGTTATTCTCCCTCTCAGATGTTCCTGCCAAGAGGACATCGATTGCACTGCCAGAAACTGCTACATCTTTTGGCTCAGAAGGGTTTGCATATATTTGTTCGCCTGCCAAGTGTCTTATAGCACTCACACTGTGGGAAAATATGCGTACTAAATAGGGAGGAATTTTCTTAAGTTTAAAAATGAACACCTTGTTCATGTCCTAACTATTCTATACTCCAGACTAAACTGACCCATAAAACAATTTGGTAATCCAATATCCCGATTATACAACAGTTCTTTTCAAAAAATTCCAAATAATTAAGTAACATTGTACACTATTCAACACCTTTTCTTAACGTGGATATAGTATGTCTTAAAGGGGGCTCCAAGGAAGGTGCCAGGCCAGCTTGGGGGTGAAGTGGATGTTGCGTTTGTCATTTGGCGTTTCCATAACAATACCCATTAGGAGTTATTAGTTCGGTGAATGGGAATAGAAACCACTTAGACATGGCGCGGTCACAAAAAGCTGGTCGATAGCTGAAGGCTAAGGTTAGACAAGGTTACCTAAGGTGATAGATGGGTGCGAGGGGTGGCTGGAGGACTTGCTTTGCTTGTTTTACGGATATTGTATTACATGCAAAGCGCATATTAACCCTTCAAGATTGATTTTGAGTGATTGATGAGTGTCAGCAGAGTGTTTTTCCAAAGAACATCTTTATTATTTCAAAGAAATTATTGCATGTTTGAGCCTTTTATCTTATTTCTGTAAATTTATAGAGTTTCGCAAGTAAAATTAAATCGTATTTCCAGTTGAAAGTTCAATTTTAAGTATTACAACAGAGCCTCGTGACCCGCATTTCAGAAATTGCATCAAATTTTATTTACATCTGACGCTAGCCCTGCTCAAACATTATCCCAACAATTTTTGCGTCCATTAAGCTCTGAAGAGTCAAACAAACTGACAGTTTCAACCTTCTTTGGCACCCACATTCCAGAGGAACACCACTAGCACCCACTACAACAAGGCGCAACCACCCAACCACCCGGCACTATTCGACACCAGAGAGCCGCAGACAATGGGCCGTGGACTCGTTGGGTGTCAGGCCTTAATGTTTTAATGCCACATTATCCTATCAACAATTTTCCACTATAGATTGACGCTCTTTGTGTTCCAAGGCGTACACTGACAACAAAGAGTGATGGGTTTTGCTTAGTATTAGTATGAATAGATCACAAAACGATCAGATGGATGCTAAAATGCGCTTAATATAATCTGTATGGGAAATTTACTCTATATAACATTAATCAGATTATATTTAAAAGGTTTATTCTGTAAATACAAAAACAATTGTTCAGTATAAATAGCATTTTCAACATCCTGCGTATATGTTACAAGGATAATGCATAATGCGTGTGTCCAAGATACAGTTCTTTTTTAAAAATGTAGGCTATCGAAAGTTTATAAACTATCAAAGGTAAGGCCAAAATGATTTGCTATTTCCATTTTACTCTATGACTAACTTTTCCGATATACAATTTTTTCTCTGCAGGTGTAGTCGTTGACCTTGCTTTTATTGTTCGCTGTGGACGAAATGGAAATTAATCAATGCCGTTTGCTTTGCTCTTCTGCCCCATTCCCATTTAGATTTCCACCCACAGCCCACAGCCCACTGCTGACGTTGATGTTGATGTCTGGGTGTCGTTAGGCAATCCAAGGAGAACCTCAACATCAGCAGGAACAGGAGCAGGAGCAGGAGCGACGTATTCGGTGCGTGTTGTGTGCCATCAAAATAAATTGTCAAACATCAAATGGGGGGCAAGGCCGGGCAGGAGGCGGCTCTGGGTGACTGTGGGTGGCAGGACGGCCGTCCAGCAGCCCAATGAACAACACCTTGGCGCCAAAGTGGGGTGCTGACGGCGACTTCCGCTCGGCTCCAAAGCAAAGTCGCCACATGTCCCTATTATATGGTACATTATTTTTCGTCCCGCGCTCTGGGCCTCCATTAATTATTTGCATAGTTTATTTTAGTTGGGCGTGGCGAGGGGCTGCCTAATTATTTGCCAGTTAGTTGGCTGCTTTCAGTTACGTTTCGTCTCAAGGTTGCAGCATGCTGGGGCTGGGAGATTCCCCCAAAAAAACAAAAACAGAATAACAAGAGAAGCACCAACAATGCCCGTGCACCTCTCATCTCTCGTCATAATGATGCGCATCCATCCATCCGTCCATCCATCCACAAGGCATTCTCATCAGCGAACATTGTGATGAATCTTTCGAGTGGGAGGATTCGGACTTGGTCTTGGGGACTATGATCGGAATTGTAAACATTTCAATCAGCAGATTTCAATTTTGAAATGAAATTGAAGGTGAGAAAAACGAACTCCGAGTTTTGTTATTTAATTATTTTAACCATTTTGACGAAAGAAAAAGTCCTTTGCTCAAAAGTTCAACTGAATGGAATTTTATTACCCTTGCTAGGTATTATAATTTAAGTCATAAGTTTGCAACGCAGTGAAGAAGACATATCCGACCCTATAAAGTATATATACTCATGATCAGCATCAACAGCCGAGTCAATCTAGCCATGTCCGTCTGTCCGTCTGTCCGATTATAAGCAAACTAGTCCCTCAGTTTTGAAGCTGTATGAAACTTTGCAGATAGTGTTCTATATGCTCTCATTAATATATAAGTCGGAACGGGCCGGATCGGACGACTATATCGATCGAACGATCGGAAAATTGTAAGGAAATAATGATAACTTGGCCAGTTTTCAACATATTTTCATATAATTTGAGAAATTGCCATTTTGCACTATTTTTGAATTTCGGATTTACTTTTATCGAAATCGGTCTACTTTATCATAAAGCTGCCATAGGAATGTTCGGGAAATATTACGTATACGTAAATGTAAAAAACTAATTTGTTGGTATGCATAAACGTTTTATATAATTCCTTTTAGTTTCTATTTTTACTTGATCAAACTTCGACGTACCGAAGTTAGCTTCCTTTCTTGGTATATTTGATTTTGGGTAACTGGCTTTCAAGATAGTCATGTCTTTTTAGTCCTAGTAATAAATTTGAAAAATTCTTGATATAGTAAATTGTTATTTTTAAATAAGACATTTTGAAATGAGCGTAATGTAATATGTAATTTAGTTTGAAAAGAACATATATGCCAAAAAAATAATATATCTACCAATTAAAAATAAGTAGGAAAGCTAAGTGTAGTCGACAGTGAAATACCCGGTACACAAAGCTTTCTGCCTTTAAGGAAAAGTCAAGCTAGTTTCTGGGATCAAATAGCCTTGTTTTCGTATTTGGTAAGTCTCTATATTATAAACTAATACATATTAATTATTTAAGAACTCATCTTTGGACAAAAGGTTATGTCATTTTTGGTTGGCGATAGGCTGTAAAACTGTTGTGCCCTATGGGTGCCGGGAATAAACAAAAGAATCCGGATATAAAACATCCCAAACATTGGGATTCCTAGTTTTACGATCTCCGTAAAAAATACATGGTAGAAATATCAATATAAACAAATTGAATCGATGCTTTAAAATTATTGGTAGAATATAAACTACACGCGATACATTAATAATGTCTAAAAAGTTATCGATGATGGTTTTGTTCATAATACAAAAAATATATATTTTTATTAAGTTATATTTATTAAAAAATATAAATTAATTAAACTTTTAAGTAGCAATTTCAATAAGAACTTGTATGAAAAAAGTGCGCAAGAAAATATTTTTGCATACCGTAAACTAGTTGTAGTGAAAAATCCCACCAATTGTTTTAACCAAAAGCATATTACGTTCAAGAAAAAGCCAACGAATAATACAATAATTGAAATTTAAATTATGAACTCAGATTTCTTGGGTCATATAAATATAGCATACTTTCCGACCTTCGGGTTCGAAAGACCCATATCAATTTACACCTCAAAGCTAACATATTCATTATCTATTAATGTGCCTTTCAGGGCATATCAACTTCACTGCCAGTCCGAGCGGTTTTCCACTCTTGTTTGTGTTTCCCGACGGCTCGCTTTTTTTATGTTTCTGTTTTTGTTTATTAAAAAGCACAAACAGGCAGAACCGGCCCAAAGCACAGAACACCAGGCCACCCAGCCGGCCCTCGAGAGCGTTCCATTCAATTTGGAGCCCCAAAATGCTAGTTAGGCATTAATGTTGGAAATACACGAGAAATCTACGGAAATCCTGTGAATTTTCCATCGCAGCCCATTGCGTGGGCCTGCGTTATTATATGATGGCCAAGCTTTGACTTTCTCTTTTTAGCCCTCGCAAAACGGAAGCTATTTCTTGGGAAAACGGGGCGGGAAGGCCGTAGCCAGGTTGAAACCGATTGCAACTTTGAGGCAAAATGCGAAACAAAGAGAAATGGAAGCGTTTCCAGATCATAAACGCAATTTTATGGCCTGGTGGGGGCATTTCAATTTTGTATTTTTATTGACAATAATTTAACAATGTTTACTTTCAGTTGTGTGTTGTGTTCGGCTATTTTTGAACAATCACAACAGCCTCATAGTCGGACCAAAAATACCCAGTTGAGACTGTGCTTCGGCTCCCCGCCTGGCCCCGCGTGGCTTTTCAATTGTTTACAAGCGATTTTTTGTATGTTTTAATTTCGTTTCATCGGTTTAATGAAAATGAGAAAAATTTACAAATGAGCGGTGCGAGAGATGCGAGACAATTGGGAGAGTGTGGGAGAGAGTCTCTCCGTCTCTGCGCCTGCTCATAGGACCCTTGGGGGCTGGTGTGGGTTTGCGATATGGGCTCTGGCTTAGGCTTCAAGTATGGGCCTGGGTCCGGGTTTCGGGCAGCGGGACATGGTCTCGGTTGTGGGCATTGGTATCCAGATTGGGATTGGTCTGGTTCGGGTTCGCGCTCGGGTTCACCTCGCTGTCGGCTCAACATCAAAAATATATTTTGCCATTTGTCTCTGGCCCGGTGAGCATTTCATAATTTTCCATGTTGCCGCTTTTTTACTTATCCTCGTGTGTCTGTCGCTACGCTTAAGTAGAGGCTTAGGTATCCGCCCACTAGGAACCCATTGAAGGTGCCTACTCTCGAATAAGGTGTCTACTTGGCAGGCATTTCAAAGAAACTAATTTGCTGTAGTGCGCCTTTTCGTTGATGGAAATTAATTTGGTTTTATGAGCGATTTAATTTCAATCGCCGGACCGCTATAAATATCTTTCCTGTAATTCTGAACAGTGCATATGGTAGATGAGCCTACAAGTCGGCCTTAATGTTAATGCCTTTGAGCAGGTGTAAATATTAATATTTCAGACAAGTCTAACTATAATTTAATTATTGAAGCCTATTTGCCATCATTTCCGTCTAAAATTTATTATAATTTTTCCACCAATTAATTCTCACTAGGGTAAATATTGACCAGATTTTCACAAGCATTCGTGTGTTATTGTTATGAGCAGGAACACACTGCGTATACTTATTATTAATTTAAAACATTGCCCATACGTCATGTTTCGCCAGAGGACATAACAAGAAAGGCCACAACAATTCGATTACAAGTTGATTTATTATTTAAATTGCGTGCTGCGAACAAATACTGGCAGCAAAAGGGATCAGGGAGCTCTGGGGGTTCAAAGGGGTAAGAGTTATTGGGAATGGAGGAGCTCAATGGCACATGTGCACGTAAAAATGTCACCAAAATGGCCAAGCCAATCGTCTTTTTCGTAGTTCAGTAAAGTTATTGAATAAAATTTTCTGAAAACACAAGTTGTTTGTATGTTTGAAGGGGCTTACCCCCTTATTTTCTAAACTTTAGTTTAGTTTTATATTTATATATCATAGTACATTATAGAATATAGAAAAGAGCATCTAACAACATGGAACTCGTATTGCTCGGCATTTTTCAACCATGTGCTTGTCTTTAGCCTTACATAATGGGGGTTGATGAGAAGTGGGGTGGATGCTGTCCGGGAGTTTCATTCTGCTTTCCAAATTAATTGCAAAACTCGTAAAAACTTTAGGGAGTCGTGCTTATCAGCCGGCCAGCATCGCCAGCTGGAGCCGCTGCAGTCCACCGAATCCTCAGCCCCGAAAAACTTTTGCCTTGGTGGCCCTGACAAGCAGAAAATCAGGAGCGGATCAGGGAATGTGGGGCACGGTGGCATCCAGAGGACGTGCAAGTGACCCAGAGAGCCATACGGACGTATCCTAGGGCACACAAATGGGCGGGTGGGTATGTCGTGGGTGGAATGATAGCTGAGGCCAATGGCGTAATTTATGTAGGCTCTCTAAGCCCTTCCATGCGTAAAATGTGATTATATCTGCGTATACAACTGTGACCATGTACGGGTTTGGCGTTATACTATGTACCACCATCCATAATCTACAAAAGTGTGCTTATTTGGGTGTGATAAATATAGTATGAGCGATCGATAGACGAAGAATTACCATCAAAAGTTTAAATATAGGTCCAATTCATTGAAAATCCATTAAACATTTTACATTTAGCTTGTTAATAGCCGGTATTTACATTCTCTAATAACTATCTAACCGATAAAGTTAATAACCACATTTCCTTTATTTTAAAAGCCATCCTGTTTCCATCGCGGCTCTATTATTTATTCTAACGAAAACATTTAAGAAAATGAAACCTAATAAGTAATCAATTATTAATATAGATTTTTATATTTATTAAGTTTGGAATATTTTTAAAAATACAAAATAAGAAGATCAAACTAGTTAGGCATTAAAGAGAAATTCGTGTTCAGTATAATACATAAATCAAATTTAAGTTATTTTTTGAACTGAGCTAATGGATGTTTTTATTACAAAATAATTATATTAATGTATAGAAACACTGCATGTCCATGTTTCAACAAAAGAAACTCCCACAGATCCTGTCTAAAATAACTGAATCAGGATGCCCCTGGGCATTGAGCTACATAAATATTATGGAATTGGCGTTCTTATCCGATGATAACAAAACAACAATTGCATGCGCTCCTGCTGCGCTGCGACTGCGCTGCGACTGCTGCATTAAGCGCGTCATCGCACAAATACACGCACAGAGACAAAGGTCGTGTGTGTGTGCATCTGCGCTGTTAGTATTAGTGAGGCTTTGTTGTTGCGCCAAAAACCAAGCCAAGGATTTTTCGCACATTTACGCCAGCAAATGGACTCCTGCTTATGCACTGAGAAAAATAGAAGTTGCTTTAAGGGGTTTACCAATAAATGTATCACATTTCCATTAAATTGGTAAACCAGCTTGTTACTAAGAAGATGGGTATAATATACTGGTAATCATTAAGTTTAAAATGATATATGTATATGTTTTGATGATTTGGATAGAAAAATCGTAGCTCCTTTAGACAAAAGTATTTTATTTTCTCTATATTTAAGGGTACTGTTCAATTTAATGACAATTCTAGTCGATAAACCAATATAAAAACGAGTTTACAGACTATATGCAATCAGGGTATGCAAGATGGTAAAGATTTATATACTATGTCGAAACCCTTTCAGGATATTAAAATTTTACTTTTCAATTCAGATAAGAAAACATATAGAACCCTATAAAGCTTTCTCCATTCATGATCAACATCAAGCGCAGAGTCAATCTAGCCATGTCTGCCTGTCTTGGAATATAGTAGTATTAGTATATTAATATCTTATAGGTGAAAAGATTAACAAGTGATTATATCTTATTTGGTTATTCTTCAAAATACATAGGTACATACATAGATATGTATTGGGTTATTTGGATTAACATTGTTAGCTATGATTCTTTTCGTATTTTCATTAACGTACAATTTTTCTGTAAGATTATGTTAAAAGAGATATTTAACTTGACCAGCTTAATGATATTTTGTAATTCATTTCAAAAGCTTTACACTACTTCCATAGCAACTGTTAAAGATGAAAATTAAAAGGCTTACTCACAATAAGGCAATTTTATTCATTTATATTTTTATTAATAACGTTGTATTCAGTGATGACTTTGTCACAATTTGAATATCGTATATTTAAGTTAGATAAGTTATCAAACTTGACTTTGTCGAAATTCCGGACTTTTGCCTTTGTTAATTAATCTTAATTTTTTGTATATTTATTGCGTTAATCGCATACGAAATAAGTTTTCCCAGTGTCCTGCTGCTCCTTGCTGCCTCATTCTCTCTTTCTCTCCTACAGACGACCTTCACTTTCATACGGCTGTCCGCTTATTTATATTTTTTTTTTGTTTAGTTGATTCTACGCTTTTTAATAACACGCCACGCTGTGTTATGGTTTTTTTCAGCAGGATAAAATAATATCATAAGTGCGGCAGAGAGGGGGCGGTGGGCAAGGCCTTAAATAGGCCAACTATGCAACAACAACTACTTGTTGTGTTGCATGCACGCCATGGCATGAGCAGCAATTAACAGAGATATTTCTTGTTAATGGCTGGGCCACTTAGCAAGGACATTGGCGGTTAAAACTGGTTGTATATTATCTATTTTTTCATCCTTTTTTGGTGGCTCTCTGTTATTTTTTGCGGCTGATGTTGTTGTATTTTTTAGAGAGCGAACAGCAACTGTGTACAACGCAGAGGCAGCAACAACAGCAAGATTCGCGGATACACACATTTTCACAAATCAAAAAAGCAAACGAATATTGCCACACACACTGGCGCACACCCACACACACGCACTCGGGCACGGACACGGACAAGAGAGACAGACAGGAAAAATCTCTCTTTTTTTATGGATTTTCTGAGCAGGCAATCTGCTTTCCTTGATATTTGATTAAACAATTTCTTAATGGTTTTTTAATATTTTTGTTTACCATCTACGTCTCTACTAAAAACACATACAAGGACAGGCCTTTTCGGTTTATTACATTTTACACTTGTCGCCCCTTACACTTGCTTCCTCCGCTCGTCTCCTCCGCCTCCTTCTTCTCCGTTCCGTTAGCCGCACATTTTTCTCCGCACTATTTTGTGTAGATTTTATCTGCTTTCGGTTATTGAATTTTCTTTTTTCCGGAACTCCTCTAGCCGTGCTTTTCTTTGAAAAATGAACTTTTTCAATTTTTTCCTGCACGCACGATGACCAGAAGAACTTGGCCCAAACTACGACCCGCTGTTTGCTCCGCTCCGATTCTCCTTGGGGCGTTCAGGCAAACAGTTCTCGACAAACTGAAAGTGAAAAGTGAAAAGTAAAAAGCGCCAGCGCCTCCGACCATCGGTATTGCAAGCCAGAATCCGGGACAGCACCGAAGCACTCACGGAGTCGGCGCACTAGCCCGAGCAAGTGGTGGTCACTGAATGCGGAGGCAGCAACAGAATCGAAACAGATGTTGATGTTGCCTTTCGAACAAGGTGGCGGGCCTCAATGAACTCTCTGATAAATTATTAAGGGATAACACAAAATTCAATGAATTCCTCTCAAGGATACGGCCATATAACTGGCTCTGGGCTAGAAAATATCTTTCAGACATATTTAATGAAAATTCAAACCAAGTACATAAATTAATAATAACTCATGAAAGAACTAGAAATAAAGTTCTATACAAGAAGCTTACTAGGTAAGCCGAAGTCACACATTTCACCAGATCGTTCTTAAAAAATCATTCATGTAGCAACTAGTTTTGGTAAGTGAGCTTGACGAATTATTCGCCTGATTTTGATTAGAGCAAACATGTGGGGCTGAATTAACATACTATGTTGGCAAATATGAACAATTATCTCAAACTTAATCTTATCTTATCTTAACCTACCTCACCTTTATGGTAGCAGTTCCATAAATAATGGTGTGTTGAATTTAAGTTGTTCATTAATGAAAAAAAATTAAAGGCAAATAACATACCAAATACCATGATCTAAGTGTTTTGTAGAATTCCCATAGACTCTAGTTTAATGTTAAATATTTGCCATGGACATCGATCACTCAATCACAAAACCCTGCACGTACAGTATTTTTAAAATATTTATTCTTTTTGCTAATTCAATCAAAAATAACTCTGAGTCTAGCATATCACTAAATATCGTTCAAGGATGTGGCATGAATACATGCTTAGCAACCAAATCGTTTTTAACACAATCCAACCAAAGGAAACAAAACCAATTGTTACTTTTCTCGTGGAGTGTTCATGCATCTTTCCACTTAGGCGGTGATGTGGTTCCAAAGCAGGTTTCTATTTGGGGGCGGGAGCAGCGCCCTCTCTAGCTTGGGGTTCCTTGAATTGCTTGTGCCACTCGAGATTCATCTGCGACACGGATTCTCCTCGCTTAGCCGCCTGCTTGCCACTGTAGACCATAATGGCGCAACCGATGGCGGTGAGAGCGATCATGATGTTGGCCAGCCGTATGCGCATTTTGTTGCGGCAGCGTTCCATCTCATCCTGGCTGGAAAAAAAATTACCATTCTTTTTAAAAACCTGTTGCAGCCTCCAACAGACATTCTACACACCTTACAAAGTTTGGTACTTCGCTCTGCGACTTATATTTACCGGTCCACACCAGCATTCGTCGTTCCAGATTGTTGGGCTCATGGTTCTTAATCGTCTGGCGCATAATCGGGGAAGACCCAAACGAGCGACGGACGATAGCTCCAATTAAAGTTGCCTTATTTAGCATTGTTATAATCTGTCGAAATAAGGAACTTTATGCAATTCTCCTTAAGAAGTCAGTGTGACCGCGGCCTGCCCAAATCTGGTATTTAAACGAACGGTACACAACATATTCGGAGCATTTTCTAGCTGATGTTTCGTTGAACTTTGGCCACCTGTCTTTTTATTAATAATAATTATTAACGATGTTTTGCAGTTACCTTTGGAGCGTCGTTTTCTTTTTTAATAAAATCGACATTTCACGACATTGTAATCGAACCTATTGATAACCACCAGCTGACTGACCAGCTGACTGAACAGCTGTCCTGCTCGTTTGACAGCTTTTCAATACTGGTTTTTAACAATTGTCCGCTGGGAATTTAATTTAACTATTTAACCATTCATGGGCGAGCAAAACGACAAGGCCCGTCGGCGGGCCAAGGAGCTGCGCCAGGAATTCCTCGAGGATGCGGCTACGTGGAACTGGATCCGAAAGCTTCGATGCGACGTTGCTGCGCCGATGCCTTCGATGGCTTCGACGCCCAAACCCAAGAGGCCTGGCTGATGCAGTGCCCCAAGGGCATGGATCCCCAGAAACTGGTTTGCAAACGGATCAAGCTGCCCGGCCGGCGGTATATTGCGGGCCAGCAAGTACGCGACACCTTTGAACGAAGCCGTGGGCTATGTGAACTCCAAGGGAAAGTACGCGCTGCGCAAGCTCCCTCTCACCGGGTACGTGGTGGTCAGTAAGCGGGCAATGAAAAAAAACCTGCTCGTTTGTCATCCCTTCTTCGGCCGGGACAATAAGAAGCGTATTGATTTGCCGGCGCCGATTACCGACGCCCTCAAGAAAGCGGATAAGAAGAACGTGGAGACGTCGGCCAGATTGCGGCGCACTGCAAATTACTACACGATTAAGAACAGGAAGCTGAAACCCACACAGACGTTGGTGGAGGAGGAACTCGAGGTGCGTCAATCAGTGCTTACTGGAATCACGCCCAAATTCATGAGCACAGCTGCCCGACAATGTTTGTCTCCGCCGACTCTGGCGTGGAGAACAAGCAAGAGTCCAATGAGACCAATGGTGTTGTCCAAATGAACGGGCACAGTCTGTTGAAGATCAACGAAGAAACCACGTCAACAAAAAAGAAAAAGAAGTGTAAATCATATGGAGAAATCCTTGTAAATTCGACGTCTAACCTTCAAGACCCTTTGGTTACCATCAAAGAGAAGCCCGAGTCCGATTCGCAACCCAAGAAGCAGGAGAGACGAAATTGAAACAAAGGTGGAGAGAGCGCGACCATTGGCAAAAATGTGCTGGTGATGGAGGAACAGGAGGATAATATCGCAGAAGCTACGCCGCGGAAGCGCAAGAAGCTGAAGGCGGTCTCATAGAGACATGTATCACCTTAAGTAGTTTTTAACTAGTTTACCAACTTTATCTGGGCGAATAAAAAGGGATTCGTATCAAAAATCTTTGTTAAGTAGTTTTTTATTTGTGTTTAATTATTATATATTCTAAAAAAAAAAAACTTGTAAATATCAATGAAGATTTTTAATATTTGTATGGCAGTTAATTCCCCGGATCCTTGTAGCATGTAAAGTTCTGGTAAATGATGAATGTATATTGATTTATAAAATGGCTCTTAGACCGACATTACAGGATACAACAGGAAGGCGATGCCTATACGACAATTACTGAAAATATTGGCCAAGTGTCGCGATATATCGGCGATATTTTCAGTAAATCAGTCATTCAGTCATATAGGAAATCTTCTGACTATGTCGCTGTGGAATTGCACTTTTACTTACCACTCCCAACTAAGTGTTTTATTGTGATACATTTTCTAGAGAATGGAAGTTTACAAATATTTTGCAGTGCACCGGAAATGTCAGTGGGACCACGGCCCAAATCCCACATAATAACGAAGGTGTAATTGAACTCTGTCACACGGTCACACTGCTCTCCCTTTTAGTTTTCGTTTTGCGGTGTAAAAGTCGGAAAAGTTAATTAAAAAGCGTGTTTGCGACCAAGGTCAACTGTAGGATCCGACTGCCCGCCACGCAACGCAACAGCAACCGATATGAGCGAGTACACGAGCATTCTGCAGCGAGAGTTTCCCAAAATCGACTCCGAGCTGCTCACCTATGTCGTGGGAGTGCTCACCGGAAGTAAGTGGCTTACGATCTTTAACCAAGCTTGGGATTAAGTGTTTTCCGCATTGTCCCATGAAGGCGAGGAGGATTTCGAGACCGGCGATGACATCTTCGATGCGGTGGGAGACATCCTCCAGAGCGTGGACTGTGAGCGGCCGGAGGAGAGCGTCCGAGAGTTGTGTGAGCAGTTCCTCAACATCATGAAGAACAACGGGGTCAACGTGGAGCGTAAGGTGCTGAATGCGCCGGTCAACATTGAGGAGATGGCCAAAAATATGGAGCGTCTGGACAAGGATATGCAGAGCATATGGGTGGTCAACAAGGATGGCGCTAATGTAAGTCTCGCTTAGGAATATATTCGGCTTAAAACCGACATTAACACCCTTCCATTAATCCAGAAAGTGGACTCGAAAAAACTGGAGAAGGCGGAGGCCAAGCTGCAGCAGAAACAGGAGAAGCGACAGGAAGTAAACAAACATGGAATGATTCCCGTAGCAGTGAAGCTACAAACCGCTACAGCCTCGCAGGTCACCAATAAAAAGAACACCAAACTGGACCAGAAGGGCCTCAACCGCTCCATGGACATTAAAATCGAGAATTTTGACCTTGCATTTGGAGAGAAGTAAGTTCAGTTTTACATTTGAGCCGCCGACGTTCCATAACTCGTATATATCTCCGCCAGAGTTCTCCTGCAGAATGCGAATCTGCTACTATCTTTCGGACGGCGATACGGTTTGGTGGGACGCAATGGCTTAGGCAAGACGACGCTGCTGCGGATGATTGCTGAGCGGCAACTGCAGATACCCTCGCACATTTCGGTGCTGCATGTGGAGCAGGAGGTGGTGGGCGATGACACACCCGCTGTGGACAGTGTGCTGGAATGTGACACGGAGCGAACGAGGCTCCTCACTCGGGAGAAGGAGATCCTGGCTGCGCTAAACAATGGCGTGCAGGATGCAGCGCTGTCCAACGAGCTGAGCGAAACATACGCGGCCCTGCAGAACATAGAGGCGGACAAGGCGGTGGCCCGTGCATCTGTGATACTCAAAGGTTTGGGTTTCGATGCGGATATGCAGCTGCGACCCACGAAATCCTTCTCTGGCGGCTGGCGAATGCGTCTGGCCTTAGCCCGGGCGCTGTTTTCCAAGCCAGATCTGCTACTACTCGATGAACCTACGAACATGTTGGATATTAAGGCCATCATCTGGCTGGAGAACTATCTGCAAACGTGGCCTACGACTGTGCTGGTCGTTTCCCACGACCGCAATTTCCTGGACACCGTGCCAACGGACATCATACATCTACATTCTCAGGAGCTTGAGGCCTACAAGTAAGACGCAAACGTAGTTCAAATTATATCTTTTATTAATATTACTTTTACAGGGGAAACTATGACCAGTTCGAAAAAACAAAGACCGAGAAGCTAAAGGCTCAGAGACGTGAATACGAGGCTCAAATGGCTCACAGACAACATGTCCAGGAGTTTATTGATCGCTTCCGCTACAACGCAAATCGTGCCTCGTCGGTCCAGTCCAAAATCAAGATGCTGGAAAAACTGTAAGCTATAAGCTACTACTGACACATGTCCTTCATATTTGAAAGTTATAAAAATGAAATATTTTCCCACAGTCCTGAGTTGAAACCGGTCGAGAAGGAAACCGTTGTTACGCTTAAGTTCCCTGAGGTTGAGCCCCTTAATCCTCCAGTGCTGGCCATTTCGGAGGTGTCGTTCCGCTACAATCCCGAAGATCCACTGCCCATCTTCAAGGGCGTCAATCTATCTGCTACCTCGGACTCGCGTATTTGTATTGTCGGTGAGAACGGCGCGGGAAAGTCGACGCTGCTGAAGATCATTGTTGGACAGCTTAGTACTATCTACGGAAATATTGTGCTGCACCGTGGCTTGCGAATTGGATACTTTGCCCAGCATCATGTGGATCATTTGAACATGAATGTGACTTGTGTGGGCGTCTTGGCAGAGCTGTTCCCCGGACGACCCGATGAGGAATATCGTCGGCAGTTGGGCAGTTTTGGCATATCTGGACCCCTAGCATTGCAGAGCATTGCCAGCTTATCTGGAGGTCAAAAATCACGCGTGGCCTTAGCCAAGATGTGTATGGGTAAGGCGCTGTTTGCTTTTGCTTTATTTTGGTTTCGAATTCAACTTGTTTTCCCTCCATAGCGGAACCGAATTTCCTAGTGCTGGATGAGCCGACAAATCACTTAGACATTGAGACCATTGATGCTTTAGGCCGGGCTATTAATGCCTTTAAGGTGCATATTTCATGTTTAATCAATGCTTCTTAATCTATTTAACAATCTCTCCCTTTACGTGAACAGGGCGGCGTTATTTTGGTTTCCCACGACGAGCGCCTTATCAAAGTCGTTTGCAAAGAGCTCTGGGTGTGTGGCAATCGCACGGTTAGAGCCATTGAAGGTGGCCTGGACGAATATAAGCGGGAGGTTTACAAGGAAATCGAAGCTAATAGTTGAATTTAATTACAGTAAATTATTTATCTATTTGTGAAACAGCCTAGCAATAAATTTATATTATGTCTATGACACAAAGAAAACGATGATGGCCTCAAAATTATCTGACTGTGTTATATTTTTAAATACTAATACTTTGAACAATATTAGAAAAAAACTAGATGCTGCTTCCAGTTTGCTGGTTTAGTTTTCTTCGCATATCAAAAAGCAATAGTGTCAGTGCGGATGCCACATTCAGGCTATCGACTCCAGCTGCCAAGGGTATGTAGACGCACTTTCCTTGGCCACCACCCACCGAATTCATAAAACTGCAAGGACAAATTAAATTATGATTGTGATTTTGTTATGCCAGGGATGCCTTTCTCCCTTACCTGTATGCTTCCTCGCTGACACCATGACTCTCCCCGCCAATGATTAGCATATTGTGCGTTCCAATTTCGCTGATCTCTGCGTAATCAATTGCCTGGTAGTTGGTCCGCTTCTCTTGGTTGTTTTCAGCAATAAACACATGAATGTTATCGGCGGCCTCTCGCGGAATGCTTGAAGTAAGCTCCTCCCAGGTAACGTCATCGAGAATGGGCAGCCGAAACTGACCGCCACATCCTCCTCTCAGGGCTTTCGATTCCCAAGGATCGCAGCAGCCATGTGTGACTACAACCTGTCTGCACGGCAGAGCCGCACAGGTTCTGATAATGCTCCCCAGATTATTTGGCTCCCTGATATTGTCGCACACCACTGTGATGGGCAAGGGCCGCGTTTCCAGTTGCTGTTGCTCAGCCAAGGCCTGCTCTAGACCTTTATCCGATGGTCTATCGAAAATGGCCATCAATCCGGGAGGAGTCACCAAAGAGGACCATGTTTTTAGGTCATGCTGCGGTACCTTGTATATCTTTGAGCCTCTCTCCAGCTGCGACCTGCTTACTTCCTCCTTAATCAGCGCCAATTGATCCTTTTGGCTAAAGATGAGAGACTCCATTTTAAGGCCACATTGCAGAGCCTCTTTGATGAGACGTCTGCCTTCTATGATGATCTGCCGGTTTTTGTCGCGACGCTTACGGGAGCGCACTGTGGTCAGCAGAGTGCTAGTTAGTGGATCATGCAGGGTGAGACGCACAAACTCCAAATTAAGAACGCTATCCTTTATCAATTGTGCAGGACTGAAAGCTGCCCGTGGAGCAGGTACTGCGTTAATCTTCCGCGGAGCCAAAGGAGCCGTGGGTTCCCTGTTTTTTCTAGTTCCAAGTGATTTCGTTCGATTCTTGCGTAAAGCATCCCGCGTGTTTACCGGCTCATGCTTCAAGTCAGAATTTCCAAATAGATTTGCCTCTATCTCCAATGCATCCTTAATGTCACCTTGAGCGCCATTGGAGCTACTCCATCTGAACACACTAAAGGCTTGTACATTCTTTATATTTGCTTGAAAGGAGCGTTTTAAAATATTGCAGAACATGGTTGGTAAACTGAACATATGATTGTTTGAAGCAGAGGCGTAGGCAACAACTGTTGGACTCTTTCTCAGAGGGTTAATAGAGAATGAGAAAGTCGCAAATAAAACATATTATATTTGGGGAATTTTACTCTAACCAGAAACAATCAATTATTTGTACAATATTTTTTCTCCAATAGCAAAAACAAAACTACTAATCATTGTTTTAGGACACTTTAAACAATCCCCTTTTAGGTTCGTCCATGTAAACAGTGTTGAAAAACGCAAGAGATGCCGAACGTGTAAACTTTAGCACACTTGGTTAGTAAAACCGCCACAATTCAAATTAATATTTTTTAATGAAAATATATATTTATTTCATTTTTAAATTTGTGTTAGCAGTTAATAACAATTCGAAATTAATTAAAAACTAATAGCGCAATGAGTTGTCCTACTTGGGTGTTTGACATAGTTCAGTTAAGCAACCATAACATAATACAATAATAATTTAAAATAACAATGCAAAATGCAAACGCCTTAGATTGAAAAAAGTTAAAAAGGGGATAGTTGTGTAAAACAAAATTAATATTGGAAACACGATAAACTATTTAAAACATAGAAAATTCATCTAAATGGGGGGCTTCATGTGGTGGCTTAAAATACTATCATACATATAAATAAATCCTTAGAGTATAAATAATTCCAAATCTTCATTATCCTTTCCATCTTAGCCAGGTTCGGCAGACCTTATTCACGAAATTTGTTCATAACAATGTACGACCTAAAATTACTACTATCACCATTACGTCTTACATGGCTACGTGCCGTTTCTTAATTGAAGTTTTGTAAATATTAAGCAATGCCTCTAACTTTACGCATATGTAGTATATATACAGGGCTGGCTACATCTGTTAGGTTAAGGTGGCCACGGCCGAGTTCGAGCAGCTCGAGCTGTTGCTGCTATTCGTGTTGCCGGACTGTTGGGTCTTCCTCTGCCGCGCTCCTCGGCCGGACAACAGGTATGATAGATCAATAGGTTGTTCCTGGGCTGTCTGAGCATCCAGACCCTTGAGCTTTATTGTATTCAGAACATTTTCCAATCGCGAGCGTTTCTTTTTAATCATCTGTAAGGCGAAAAAAAAGGATAATACATAAATCAGGAATAATTGTATAACAACTTTAAGGTGCTGAGGGTTTATTATCTTACTCTGCCTGCACTTACCTGTCTGTTGGGAACCACTGGCGTAACGACTTGGGCATACACTGAGGTCGCAGGATAACCCCGAGGTTTTCTTCCTACCGTTTTTGGCTGATGATGCTGGTCCTGCCTTCCTGTGACCTTTTGCAAAGCTCCTGCCGCTACTCCTACATCTAATTCAGTCTTTTGCTTCCTTGTCTTTAGTAACGAAGGATCCACATCGTGGGGCTGAAAGGGAAAGTTGAAAGGCAAAGTGAGATCATCCTTTTAGTTATATATTTTTTAACTTACCGCATAGCTCTTGGATATCTTAAGTTTTTCGGGAAACTTCCGAAAGGCATAGCTCTTGGTGCACGCAGGATGATTGGCCTTGGCCTTGGAAAAGAACCTGGCCGTCTTGTCCACACGCAGCTCGCAGATGTAACAATGATCTTCATCAACGCACTCCATGGGTCGACCCTTACAGAAGGTGGTGCGATCCAAGACCCAACAGCGTCCAATGACCAATTCAATGGGCACCACTTCATAGAGGGATACCCTAACCACTTCGTTGGGATAAAAGCGACGGGAAGGTTCGTGGAAGGTTTCATGGGGCCGCAGGAAATGATGGCCAAATATGAAACGTTTGCCCAATTCGTTTTTCCACAAGTGCTCCACCCGAAAGATGTCACACTCTTGGTAGTCGATGGCTCCGATCGTCTCGTAGGTGTGCTTCTTGGTTGGCAGAACCTTACCCGCCTCGTCCTTGATGGGAATATCCCGTAGGACGTAGACAGCATCGCCTTGACGCACCTGCAGATCCCCGCGCATCAAGGAAAGGTAGTAGCGATGTCCCTCCTCGGTGAATTCCTCCAGTGGAATCTCGCGATCCACCTCCCTTGGCTCGCACCGTTCACACTGATAGTTGTCCGCGTCGATATCAGCCTTGGTGCACTCCGTATGCTGCCAAACCATGCACTTGGCGCACTGAATCATTAGTCCCTCGTCCTTATACAAGCCGCAAATACAACGGATTACATCCTCATCGGGGGAACCAATTGGAAGCACTGAAGGTATAGGTAAGGACGGCACCAGTGAAGAAGCTCTTTCTTCAGTTCCTGGCGATTTTTTCACGACTAGTTTCGGTGCAACCTCTTCCTCAGGCATCTCTCCCTTTGGCTTGAAGCTTTGCAGTGTTCCCGAATCGCCTAAAATGTCCATCAGTTGATCATAATTGTCCGCCTTTTGTTGCTCATAGCAATCTTTCAAGGCTTGCAAGGCTTTGGCTTTTCCCTCATCGTCGCCATGCTGCTGCTTGGCCTCCACAAAAAGCTGCTGCATCTGGTCATCGTATTCCTGCGGTGTCTTATAATGGCCTTGCTCGACTCTAGCTTGAATGGCCCTGAACTCCACGCGCGAGTTTACAGTCGCCAATCCTGTTGTTTTGCCACTCAGGTTCTTCATTGACTTTTTCTTCTTGCTGGAGACAGTGGTCAAGAGATCGGACATCTTTTGGGTTTCAAGGGAACTGCAGATATCCCTCAGAACAACAGCCATTTTGGCCATTTTCTCCAAATCGGGATCATGAACGGCTTGCGCGAGTCCTCGGGTTTTCATGTTACGAGGTGTGCAGAGTGCCGATATTTGGGCAGCCAGCAAGGAGGTTGATGATGGTGTGGAGGGTCGACGTCCGGGAATATCTCCATTGGTGGCGCCGTGTCCTGGTGATGTTGCGGATGCCGTAGGTGTAGACAGGGTCAAAGCGGCAGCTCGCTTGGCCTTGCACTTGCGAATCTGGCAAGGAAACAAAAATCAATAAAAACCGACAATGTGATTAAGGGAAAACTTACCTTCTCGAAATTCCTCACTAGATAAATGTTGAACTGTTTGACCAGCTTCCTTTCCTTTTCGGACAGTGGCTGCATTTTGGTTACTGACACTGAAGATGCCGTCTCCTTGCTGCCCGCCGGCTGCCTCTGTGCGTGTTTTTTGGCTTTTTGTTTTCGCTGGCGTCCGTTTCTGCCCGTAGCACCCTCCGCAGCAGGCTTACTTTCCAAAGCGGGAAGGGGCTTTACCCTCTGCGACTTGCCGCCGATGACGCCACGGCACTGGGGCGTGTTGCACCTGCATGGCTGACCCTCTGAGGGATTAAACAGAGAAAAGTTGTAGTCGTACGTCAGCTCCTCCCCCTGCTCAATGGCTCTTTTTGCAAAGAGCACCATTCGGGACAGTCCGTTGACGCTCCACTTTTGCATTTCGCAGTTGGGTTCGCAGGAGTGGTTGACAAACCGGCAATCGCTGCCCATGCGCTGGCCATCGATCACGAGTCCACCATCCAAGTGGAGGCAGTAGTGATGTGTATCATTCAGATAAATACTAGCCATCCTCTGCTTGAATTCCCGTTCGGTAACAACTTCGCCCACATACTCTAAGATGTAAGTGCCCTTAGAAATCGGTAGTTTTGTACGCACTCCCCATCCCTTGTCCACCGTCATGAAGCGCTCCACCCCGGGAGCCACGGCGTGTCGTTGAATCTTCTGGTTTCGACACTTCTCGGCAGCCGGACAATTGGTGGGCGAGCATTCAGTGTATACCATGCGGTTAAGACAGTTGTCCAGGCAGGCTTTCTCGCCCTGGTTCTTACAGTTGCAGGTGGGAGGATCGAATCCAGCTACATTTGGTCGCACTGAATCAGCGTACACATTGGTACGGATTTTCCGGTAATTCCACGACGGCACCACATGTCTGGTAGGCAATTTCGAGTTTGTATATGCCCACCAAATGTCGTAAGGCAGCTCAAAGTCAACTTCTCTCCTTCGAAGATACTTTTCGCAATACGGAGGAGGTGGCAGAAGACTTCCAGAAGCTGCGTGCTGCTGCTCCTCCCCTGTCGGCTTCTTGTTTATCTTCGCTGGCGGCGGCATCAGCGATTGCTTATAGTGATTGGAAAATAGACCTGCAACCAGATAGGTCTTCTTTACCTTTGACAGCTTACGTAAAGAATTGGTCGATGCCTTGTCTTCGCTGGTATCACTGCAACTGGCATAGTCAGGTGGCACAGGATAAAGGGATTCGTTAGCAGGCAATGGATCATGCTCGATAGGAATAGAATCTAGCCTCTTCGCCTCCGCCTCGGCATCGATCTCCTCCTGGGTTGAGGGCACTTCCGGTGGAATTTCAAGTTCAACAGGCGCCCTAGTCTTGGTGATTTGATTGCATCCCGTTTCTATGTTCTTTCGCCGCTTTAAGCGAATCTTGCAACTGAAATTTGTGTTAGGATCAATGCCAGCTGGCAGTTTGATATTCGGTTCCAGTTTAGGCTTTCTTTGTGCTGTCGTTAGGGTGGGTGATGGCACTTCTGCTGGTGGTTGCTTGGGTTGCCGGCCACGTTTTCTGGCGGGCGGCTTTACTTCTGGGTCGGATTGGGGTGCCGGAGTTATGGGTGGTGGGGGAAGAGCTATAGGCAGATTCTTATCCTTCGGCTTTCTTCCACGGGGCCTACCTCTGGCGGCAGGTGTCTGAGGTCGCTGCAAGCGCTCCAGAGCCACGACCGACAAACGCGGTGTTCTCTGATTACTCCTAGCCACAAAGTTTTCCCTGGCCTCTCCTGTCTGGGGTACCCTCTCGCAATCAATCGGCGGATTGGCTTGAATTTGCCCCTGGGCGCTACTAGAGCTTCTGGTTTCCCTCATGTTCTGCAGTGGCTGATCGTCGGGATCCAACTCGTCCTGCTCTCGCTCCCCCAACATGGTAGCTGATGGTAGCTGTTCCACACTTACTTTTCTCTTCTTTCTGCGCACCGTAGGGAAACCGGTGCGGTTGATCTTCTTTCTTTTGCGTTTCAGCAAAAAATTGCCCCCGGTTTTATGGAGTAATGTTTCGACAACTCGCTGGCCAATCTCCTTTTTGGTATCCTCCTTAATATCCAATGCAGACAGCAGTGGCGACTCCACCTCTGCCTTAGTTATGACTGATTCGTTTAGTTTGCCAATGGGTATCTGAATTTCTAGCTCGACGGAGGGTTCAAACACCCCTGGGGGAAGGTAGCTACTGGAGGCTGGAGACTGTTGGGACAATTGAGCCGAATCCTTAGCAGGCGCCACCTTCTGCTTAGCCAATCCTCCTCTCCTTTGCTGTTTAAGAGAACACAGTGAGCTGGGACTGATATCTAGTAGTTTGCCGCCACTTATGGAATTGTTATCTACAACTATCCTCAGAGGAGAGTTGCTGGCCGAGGAAGCCGCTCCTCCGCTAGACGCGGGCTGCTCAAGGAGATGCCTCTTTTTGGGCGTCAATGCAGACTTAGCGCTCTTCGCATTGAACTGGGCCTGCGACTTGGTTGATGCGGTGCTTTTAGCAGTCGCTGCTGCCGCTGCCCAAGCCTCTGCGTTCAGTTTTCCATTGGCAAAAGCCGCTTCCGCCAGCGGGCGCTCTCCTGGTGTCAACAGGTAGTGACGCTTTTTCAGCGGTAATTTGTGGTCATCGGGACTTGAGCTGTCGTTGCTCTGCGATTTCTTGTGTCGTCTCTTTGCATTACCGTTGCTCGTTCCACTGCCATTGGGCGTTCCACTAGCGCTGGCTGAGAGCATGGCGAAGTCCACCAGCGGTTCGCTTAGCTTACGCTTCTTTAAAGCCCGTTTCAAGGGCTTTGAATGCGTTGTCGCTGACCCTCCTGCCCCGTTCAAAATCAGTTGCTGGGCGGAACCTGGAGCTGCCAGCGTCGCTTGCAGTTTATTGGCATCGGCCATTAGTTTCTCCTTGCCACTGCTCCCAGTCAGCCGATCATCCTGTATGCGACACCTTGACTGAAAGGTACTCGTAATAATCTCGATTTCGGTAAGCAGCTTAGAATCAATATTCAATGACTTGTTGTTGCTAAAACTCTTCCTGCGATGCCTCCGCCTCATTCGGGACACTCCGGATACGTAGCTACTGCACATACTTGCCGCCGACGATCGCCGGGATTTAATTTTGCAGGAGGATTTGCTCGGAGCTGGCGTCTCCTTTCGCTGATTCATCATCTTGCTGATGAAGTTATCCGGATTCGTGTTAGCCAAACTGCTCCCGCGACCGAAATACTGTCCAGTCGTCACATAACGATTAATCTCGCCGTACTTCTTGCTGGCACTCGTTGTGGGGAGGCTCTGTAAGCTCGGCTTGCTGATGTATTCATTGCTTTCTTCGCTGCTCTGGCCCAAGGATAGGCCGGCCAACTGCAGGATGTCTTGATCCTCGACCGGGTCATCTGCAGCGCTTTTCAAGAGCATGGATGCCCTGCGCTTTCGCCTCATTCGTAAGCCTGACTTTCCAGATTCCTTGCAGTCACTGCGATAGCCACAACTCTTTGCCCTACTTCGTCGACTTATACAGCTTTTGGTGCTGTATCGACTCTTGCAGCTTGCGTCGGACTTGTACCCTGAATTGTGGTTATGGGCGCTCCTCTGATGCCTCACGCTGCCATAATCCGACACGTAGCCGCTCTTGGCGGCCAGGATCTTGCTGCAAATGGTGGTACCTGGGCCAGGTCCACTAGCCGCTCCAACACTCATGCTTCTTAGACGGAACTTCTTGTTTACATCGATCTCCCGCCACACTGGATCCAGCTGCAGCTCCTCTTTGGCGGATGAGCTGGAGGCAGTTTTCTTGTTGTTCTGTCTCCGCTTGCTCCTAGGCGGTGGGTACAGAACGCGCTCCGTGGCGTACATCCGTTTATCTAAGTAAGCCATGTCCATCTTGGGCTTACTGCTGGACGCTGGCACCTGCGCTCCCGAGGGAACAATGTTTTCCGATTGCATCTTGGGGGAGGGCGTGGTGCTTTGCGTAGTGCTGGTGGTGCTAATCACACCCGAATCGGCGGACTCATTGATGGCAGGCCCAGAGTTCACAGGGGGAGGAATCGTGGGAATCACCTTTTTAGGTCTACCTCGCCTCTTGCGGGGATTAGCAGCCTGCAAGACGGTTTCCTCTTTGGCTTTATCATTAGCCACCGTCTGATCTGACAGCTTGGCGTTTCCACTTTGACCCAGCATCTGAGTCTTCTCCATGAAATCCTGCAGTAGCGTGGACTGATACTGGGGTACATTTTTGGCCTTGGCCGCTTTCCGAAAACTTCCCTCCACTGTTGTGTCCTCCGTGTCGCTTTCCACCCGCTTGATGGCCGCCTGCACAAGACTGGGTAGCTCATTGTCGCTTGAGGAGATGCCAATGTCCAGAGCGGGCTTGCCGGCGGACTGGGCCGCCTGAGTGATGGCCGTTAGTAGCAATCGAGGTGCCCTCTGCTGGTGCACCTTCAGCGGCAGGTCGTCCTCCGAATCCGAGGAGAACTCTGGTACCTGTGCGCTGTGCTTTTTGATCTTAGACCTGGACAAACTCTCCAATTTGTTAATCGCACTCGTGCTGGGTATCTTCTTGCGCTTGACTTTCACTTTCTTGCTACTGGCCGCTTTGTTCTTGGCCTCCGAGCAGCCGCCGGACTCGGTGTCCTGCGTGGACATCTTTCTAGGCTTCAGAGGATGCTTCTTGGTCGCCACTGGTTTGCTGGCTGCGGTTCCTGCTGCAGCAGGGGCCAGGGGCTGGGGCAGGGGCAGGGGGCGGATGGCTGAGATTCTCATGCGCAGTCCATCGGCATCCGAACGTTGCACGCTAAACTGGGTGGCGGATTTCGTGGACTTAGACTGGCTCGATTGATCCGTAATGGAGTCGGTTTCCTTTTGGGTAAGACGCATTACACATTATATACCATTACGTACTACTAGGTGGACTTGCCTCATTTTCACTGCCGGATTCTTGTGCGCGTTGCGTTTCCAGAACCTTTGCTGCTGCCGTCTCATTTTGACCACTGCTCATATTTTGGAGTAGTCGCTTGGGAGCTGCAAGAGATTAGCCAAAGTGTTTTTTTGTTGCTCTTTTAATCGCATTTAAAGTAGGTCAAAGCACGCACAGCGACGACGTCGGAAAAAAACACCTATGTATTCCCCACTTACGCTTAGTTATTTTCTTGGCACTAGCACTTCACTCGCGGCTTTAATCGAGAGTTGTGTTTCCAGTGAGCGGGCGAACTATTATGTTACACATTGCATTTGCACTTTTCTTGCGCCTTTGGCCGTGGCTTGGATATCCCTGCTTCTAAAATGGCGCCGTTTTCACTTTTCCCTGCTGCTCGCTGCTTTGTTCGAGACACCCGACGACGAAGACGCAACGTTGCAACGCCTTTTGCATGTGGCACAGAAGAGCGCCTTGCCGAATTTTAACAATTTCGCGTCGCGGGCAGCGGTGGGTGCGCACTTTAATTGTTATTGTTAATGTGGCGCAACAACAAAAAGCCAGACAACCAAAAATGCACGAACATAAATAAAATTTATTTTGGCCCATTTAAGTGTGACCGCATTCAACAAAGAAATAAATCGCACAAAAAATACCAGTTGCAAAAAAATTGGCAGCATTGGATACAGCGTTGCCAGACTAAATCTTTAGTTTATAGCTACAGTCGATACTATCGCAATCTTATCGATAGTCCATCGATGTTTTTACAGCTCCATTGCAAAGAATGTTGTTATTTTTCATGAAAACGGAAGGAAATAAGTTAAATAAATAAACTAAGTTAAATAAAGTAAATTTGCAATCGACAAAAATTTTACTTCTAATAGAATTGCTATCCCTTTGCAGGCCTGCAAAAATATCGAATAAAAATATGGCTATTTCGATATTTGGGCCAACAAGATATATCATCTCTAGAAAAAAAATTTATAAACAACAATTTTATTTTCATAGAAAAACAAAAGAATGAGTGGTAAACCTGCAAAGGCGAATAGCGCCACCAGCAGCATGCTGTACGGCTCCAGCATATCTGCAGAATCCATGAAGGTTATTGCCGAGAGCATCGGTGTGGGCTCTTTGTCGGATGACGCCGCCAAGGAGTTGGCCGAAGATGTGTCCATTAAGCTGAAGAGGATTGTCCAGGATGCGGCGAAATTCATGCATCACGCCAAGCGGCAGAAACTCTCCGTTCGGGACATAGACATGTCGCTGAAGGTGCGCAATGTTGAGCCGCAGTATGGTTTCGTGTCCAAGGACTTTATCCCCTTCCGCTTTGCATCAGGCGGCGGTCGAGAACTCCACTTCACCGAGGACAAGGAGATCGACCTGAACGAGATCACATCGAGCAACTCGGTGAAGATACCTCTGGACCTCACCCTGCGTTCCCACTGGTTTGTGGTGGAGGGGGTTCAGCCAACTGTACCGGAGAATCCGCCTCCGCTCTCGAAGGACTCCCAGTTCCTGGACTCTGTCAATCCGGTGATCAAACTAGACCAGGGCCTGAACAAGGATGCGGCGGGCAAGCCTACCACTGGCAAGATCCACAAGCTCAAGAACGTGGAGACCATCCATGTCAAGCAGCTGGCCACGCACGAGTTGTCTGTGGAGCAACAGCTGTACTACAAGGAGATCACAGAGGCCTGCGTGGGCTCCGATGAGCCGAGAAGAGGTGAAGCGTTGCAGTCACTGGGCTCTGATCCTGGCCTGCACGAGATGCTGCCCCGCATGTGCACGTTCATCGCTGAGGGCGTCAAAGTTAATGTGGTGCAGAACAATCTTGCGCTGCTCATCTACCTTATGCGCATGGTGCGGGCGCTGCTGGACAATCCGTCCCTCTTTCTGGAGAAATACGTAAGGATCTATTGTTAAGTCCACAAGCTCAAGAATAATTATATAAATTAATATTTAATCGTTTTTCCTTTCCCAATAGCTGCACGAACTAATTCCGTCTGTGATGACTTGTATTGTGTCAAAGCAGCTTTGCATGAGACCGGAACTGGACAATCACTGGGCGTTGCGGGACTTCGCCTCCCGCCTGATGGCCCAGATCTGCAAGACCTTCAACACTCTGACAAACAACTTGCAGACCCGTGTGACGCGGTAACTTTTTTTCTCGTGGGTCAATTTCAATCAAAATAACTTTTTGTAATTCTTTTAACTCCATAGCATCTTCAGCAAGGCCCTGCAGAATGATAAGACCCACCTATCGTCGTTGTACGGCTCTATTGCAGGGCTATCTGAGCTGGGCGGCGAAGTTATCAAGGTGTTCATCATACCCCGCCTTAAGTTCATATCAGAACGCATTGAACCCCATCTGCTGGGCACCTCCATCAGCAACACAGATAAGACTGCCGCTGGCCATATACGTGCTATGCTGCAGAAGTGCTGTCCACCGATCCTCAAGCAGATGCGAGTTGCCCCTGATACGGCGGAGGAGTACAAGAACGACTTTGGTTTCCTGGGACCGTCGCTGTGCCAGGCGGTGGTAAAAGTGCGTAACGCGCCAGCCACAAGCATTGTGACCCTTTCGTCCAACACCATCAACACGGCGCCCATCACGAGCGCAGCCCAAACAGCCACCGCCATCGGGCGAGTGTCCATTCCCAGCACTCAGGGACAGAGACAGGGGTAGGACGTTTCTTAAGGCTGTTAATTTGTAGTTCCTACACTAATATTGTTTCCTCTTCAGAAGTCCTGGAGTTTCGGCATTGCCTCAAATTCGGGCCATTCAGGCCAATCAGCCGCCGCAGAAGTTCGTCATAGTTACGCAGAACTCGCCGCAGCAACCAAGCCAGGCAAAAGTTGTGCGTCGGGGCAGCTCCCCGCACAGCGTTGTCCTCTCCGCGGCGTCCAATGGGGCCAATGCCTCCAACTCGAACTCCAATTCGAGTGGCAGTGGGAGCGGTAACAGCAGCAGCCTCATCGCCACTCAACGGAGCAACGATAATGTGTGTGTTAGTGCCGGTAGCGAAGCGCCAGCAGTTGATGGTATAACAGTTGAATCTTTCAGAGCGCCCTAGATGCCAGCTCGCTGATCATTGAGACGGAGATTGTGCGCGCGCCCCCAGAGCTGGACGATCTCTCGCATCTGGAGTAGCTAACATTAGAGCGTAGTCTGAATAAACATTTCGTATATGTAATAAAACCAAGAAACAACGGAAACCTACCCCAAAAGTGGACACGACACAGACAGAAAAAAACCTAATTAAAATATTAATCCTTATCTTTCAAGATAGTTTTTAATATGAAACATTCGGATAGAAATTTAAATGTCACACATACACTTGTTCTAAATTGCGGAACAAACATTTTCTGTACCGGACAATAACCGCGTACAAGCGGTGATAATATTTACATAAATAAGAATATATATAAAATATATTTTTTTTTCTGATTTTTTTCTGTGGACTCCACACGGTCTAAGTACATTTGTAAACTGGCTACGCAGCTACCACGCATGTGCGAGCCTGTGCCCCTCAAGTGGTTGGCTATTGATTTTTCCACCACATTCGACGGCAGACGCACAAAGAGCTCTGCTCAACAATCCTTACAGTACATACCGATACCCAACGCAGGAAAAAGGCACAGCATTTCTTGCGGAATTTTCAACGCTCTTAGGGTAACTCGAAAGAAAAAAGAAAACAGAAAAATGCATGCCAGATTTGCGGATCCCGAACCTTTGTCGCCGGACAGCCCGGATGGAATTGAAACGGAGTCCCTGGAAGCCCGAATTGAGGCGTTCAAACAGAACCCCCAGAACATGGACGCTCTGCGGGAAGTGCTTGATGATGTTGTCCAGCGAGCTGAGACGGAGGCCAACAGACGAGCTGTTGAGAGCCAGAAATCGCAACAGGTTGACTACGCATATTTAACTAGAATTCAAACTGCATTAACTCAAAAACTTGTAACTTCCTTTTTCAGGGCAAGGAAAAGAGACAGAGTAAGTACCCGCCGTGGCGTCCAATAACTTTTATTGCTTTTTAGCTTTTGTGGCATTTACCTTATGGACGCCGCATCTTGGTTTGGTGGGATCCATTGCTTTTTAAAGGCGTGTGTGTGAAAATCGAACAAAGAAGGTTAAAAGTGCCTGAAAGCCTTGAAAGTGGGCCAAGAATCTAGTGGAGGCTTGAACCTTGCGTAAAGAGCAGAAGCCCAAGTGCATAAATCTCACCCTTCGTGCTTTGTGCAGCGTGGACAAAGGATTAGACTTTGTGATGGGTTCATAGGGGCATAGCTATATGGTATCATACGGGAAAAGTATGAATCGAATTTTGAAAAAACTTGGGACATATATTTAGTGGGTGTATGTACATAGTATAAATGAATGTATAAATACATATATTTATATCCAATTATTTTTTTATTAAAACAAAAAAATTAAACGACTTATAAAAGTTTTAAATAGATATAGCGGAAATCCTTTGTCCAATGTTGTGTTAATATACACTGTAATTGGTTAACAAACCAAGTGAAAAAACAGACGATAGTAAAAAGAAACTAAATTTTTTTAAAACGCATGTAAAAAAAACTAACGAATTGCTAAGTGTTCACAAACGTACTCAAAAAAGAGCGTTTAGGAAAAAAGCGAGTGGCATAGTTTTTATAATTTTGCAATGCTCATATTAAAATTTCCTCGCAAGGATTTCATCAAAGGCTCGCCAACGATTCGTATTTGGGAGAATACCGATTTATTTCTTTATTTTTCATATTTCGACTCGACTTCTATTAAGTCAACGTATTGCCTAGCCACAAGTGACTTGTGGTAATATACTTATGGAAAATAGAGGGTTTGTCGGGACCATAAACTAGTCTATGATTGTGCTTCCTAGGATCAATTATAGGCCATACCAGAAGCTTGAATCAGTGACTTTGACGGTTGAGTGACAGATGCCATTTGCGGAGAATGGCCTAGTAATTGATAAAGATTTCCCCCTATGGAATGTGCCAGCTCAATTGCATGACCATATTTTGTTGCACTTAACTTGTCTTTTGCCTTCTCACTGATCTTGGTTTTCCTTTTTTCGTATTTTTTTGCTCTCTGCATGATGCACTAATCTCTTAGGTTTCGCTATACCAGATTTCAAGAACGGCAAGGTGGTGAACCGTGCCCGAGGATTCGTGGTGCGTATCTTCGATGCAATCTGCAATTGTGCCAACAACAATGCAGCGGCGGCCACGACGCGCTTCAAACTTAGGAGCAACAGTGGAGGAGGCGGCGGCGTCGGAGGAGCCTCAGGCAATGGCAAGCGTCAGCAGTCCCAGGATGAGCCGGAGACCCTAATCTTAACCAAAAAGAAACCCTCCGAAGGAAAGAAGAAGAAGGGCGTCAGCATGGCCGATGATGTTCAGGCTGGAGTTCGACTTATGGACTAGTCCAGCAATAAAGGACGATAGTGATCATAACATAATCAAAACTATTACCATTGCCCATCTCCGCCCCGCAAACGCAGTCTGTAGAACATAAACCAAAGTCTTGTTTCACCGTACATCCTACAGATTTTAAGGGCCTTGCCCAGAAGCATTTTCTTTGCTCAAAAGTCAAATCACATAGAAAATTCCATTTCGTCTTCCCCTGAAGACCAAAGATATCATATAAGATACAAATTTGCCTGGAGCGTTTCCAAATCTGATCAAGTCTAGCCTTTTTAATCAATATTTTTATTCAGTTAAAAACATACAGGCTTACGAAATTTGCTTTATTATCAATAACAAATTTCTACTTATATTGGATTTATTTAATTGTGTTGAACATTTTAGGAAGGTTAATAATCAAAAGGATGTGATCCAAAATAACATTTTTTTTTTCATTTGTATATTTTAATAACATCGATTTGGAAACGTTGTTGGGACAGCTTTAGCTCTATACTTTATAATTTGTAAAACATAAATGTGATCCCCAATGGAAATTTAAGCAAAAGAACTCGATGCACAAACCACTACTTGGTTAGTTAGGAAAAGAGAAATGTCGTACATAGGATTCTTACTTAATCTTCGAGGCTATCCCACGCACAACACAATCAAATGTAGACGTTACAGAACCCCGGGTGGTACAAATGCCAAGTTAAACAACAGGCCTGTCAATCTCCACCTAATTATAACTGTACGATATATCAAATTATATACCAACATATATGTGTATACCTAGGCGTGTGCCGCGATTCTATTTAGATGGGTGTGTAGTAGTTACAAAATATTTTCAAACAAGCTAACAAGAGGTTCAATATACAAGCATCAATGTGTACTGATTTTATATACAATATAACTAACTAACTATTATATACATACATGACAAGTGGACAGGTTTAGACCTTTAGTTAATTACACTGAGCCACCTCCTAAATGCCGCATAGGTTTCTCCAACATCCTCCTCATCAACGTCACCAAAAACCACAACAAAACACGCTCTATATCGATATATTTTGTGAGGCCCTTTTTGAAAGATCTATAAAGACACTATTCTATACCGAATCCGAAACTTAAGAATATTAGTATGAGAAATACATAGCTAACGGGAGAATGAGAACTTTGTACATGTATTTGCAAGGCAACAATTTTGTATGAGATTTCGCATTTATTTTGTAACCTCCCAAATGCAAAGATCTGCCTGAGTTTAAATGTGTTGCTATATAAAAAAGCCAAGTGAATATTTGTTAATTATAAACTGTATAAGTACGCGTAATGCAAGTATAACACTGTTGTATTTAGTTAACAATATCAGCAATAAAGAGTAACAATGTTTGGAATCAAATTGAGAATTTGGTCCTTTATTAGTGGTTTAACATTACAAGATTTCGATAATAATGATTGTAACTTAATTTGAGTTAACCGAGAATTGATTCATTTTAATTTTTAACGAAACATTCAAATTGCGAATTCTTCGAAAGTGTGTCTTCCTTGAATCCTCATGAGCCTTTATCCTACGGCCACATGAACTTTCCTTCTCCGTTGTTAGCCAGGCACTTGGCAGTTTGGAAAACCCTCTCGCACGACTCCGTGTATGCTTTATCTGCAGATATAAACCAGAGCTAAGAATAACCAATTAAATACAGATTTGATATAGCACTTACGCGCATCCCTGCAGGCCTCCACCGATCGTCGGGATATCTCTATCATCTCTGTCGGCACCAAATAGGGGAGCTGTGCCAGGGCCTTTGCGGCATTGAACTCTCCCTTTTTATTCACCGTGCCCGCCATCAGGGAAACGCACTTAGTATAACACTGAAACATAAAGATATTATTCAATTCAGGGATACTAATATACCTTTAAGGCTCTCTTTTCAAAAATTCTATAAAAACATTTGTAAATAAATAAGTTAAAACACAAAGCTTTGCAGGCAAATATTCTTTTGTTAACTCCTTACTCACCATTAACTCATGTGATGGCTCGAAATTAAAATCTCCCTTTCGGAGCCGATCTAGGTCCTCAATACGAAGTTTAAACTTGGGGGCACATCCACTTCTAATCATGTCCAGCGAGGACAAAAACTGATCCATGGTCATGGTCATTCCTGGCTGCAGCGAGACCAGAATCTGCAGGATGATGACCAGAAGGGCAAATGATCTACGTTTCCAATGCTGCATGGTGGCGGGAACAACAAATGTCGACTATTCTACGACAGGGAACCTTTATAGGGTCTTTATGGAGTTGATCAGGTGGCAATTAGGGTGGCAATTTGAGGGTGGCGCTCCGGTAATTAAGCAATGCACATGCACGCAATTTTTAACCCGTTATCAAACCGAAAGCTTCATGCGATATATGTACATCGCAGTACTTTTATGTACTTACCGCGTTGTCTTACCTCCCTCGTCCTCTTAAAGTAAATAATTGTACAACTTTTTAAATAAGAATATCTTTTTTATAGCTTGTAAATCTATGCCTCTTCTGCCTCTTTGTGCTAAGAAATATGGGGTGGAACATTAATTTAGGAGAACTTAGTATTTGGAAGGTCGAATTTTCATGGGTTTTTTTTAATCCTTATTTTCTACAACCTATTACCCTAAGGCCATCTAAATTTTCCTTCTCCATTGTCAGCCAGGCACTTGGCTGTTTGGTAAACCCTTTCGCAAGGCTCCTTGAATGCCTTATCTGCGAATATAGAACCATATAGTGCCATGCAGGTTAACCTACAAAGCTTTACTTACGCGCATCCTTGCAGGCTTCCACTGATCGCTTTGACATATCCATCATCTCCGGCGGAACCAGATAGGGGAGCTGTGCCAGCGCCTTTGCGGCATTGAACTCTCCTTTTTTGTTTACCGTGCCAGCCATCAGGGATATACATTTTGTATAGCACTAGAGGGAATTCAAGGAAGTGCCAAATAAAACTGAATGTTGCGGGTAAAAACCGGTATCTCCGACCCCCTAAAGTATTTGCATTCTTGATCAACAACAACAGTCCAATTTTCCTTCCCCAAATTTTTCTCTCGAGTTTAGGTATATAATATTCTGTTTTTATACCCTTGCAGGGTATTATAATTTCAGTTAGAAGTTTGCAACGCAGTGAAGGAGACATTTCCGACCCTATAAAGTATATATATTCTTGATCAGCGTCAATAGCCGAGTCGATCTAGCCATGTCCGTCTGTCCGATTATACGCAAACTAGTCCCTCAATTTTGAAGCTATCTGAATGAAACTTTGCAGATAGTCTTCTATATGCTCTCACTACTATATAAGTCGGAACGGGCCGGATCGGACGACTATATCATATAGCTGCCATAGAAACGATCGGTAAATTTTCAGAAAAAAAATTATTTCTTGTCCAATTTTCAACATATATTTATATAATTTAAGACATGGCCATTTTATATTATTTGATCAAAATCGGACTACTATATCATACAGCTGCCATAGGAATGTTGGGAAAATATTACGTATACGCAATGTTAAAACCGAATTGGTATATGTATAAATGTTGTATACAATTCCTGTTGCTTTTACTTTCCATTTGATAAGATTTTATTGATTCATAATGATCCAATTGTAAGCTACAAGGGTAAACAAACTTCGGCGTGCCGAAGTTAGCTTTCTTTCTTGTTAATATAATGATTTCGTTGCACCAGACTCACCATTAAATCGTGCGATGGCTCAAAACTGAAATCACCCACGCGTAGTCGATCGAGATCTTCAGCACTAACTTTGAACTTGGGCGCACACCCATTTCGCATCATGTCCAGCGAGCTCATAAACTGATCCATGTTCATTGCCGTTCCGGAATCGAGCAGCAGTAAGCCTAGCACCTGCAGGACGACGGCCCACAAGGCGGACGAATGTGGTTGCCAATACCTCATAATGACGGAAACCAAGTACTTCGACAAGCCTCGGAAGTGCGGGCTTTATAGGCCGATTTACTGGACGTGTCAGGTGGCAATTAAATGGGGGGAAAGATATAATTCAACAAAGAATTTACCTATAGGACAACAAAACTTAAAAATGCACGCCTTTTACACCTTAAAGTGCAATTAATGTCAAACCTAACAACAGATCTGTCTATACCCCTCTAATTACAAGAGCGTGATTTGTCAAATTAAGTTATTAAGTTTGCTTATAAGAACAACAAGGTGTAAAAAGGTTTGAAATGGAATAGCCATTTTAATACCTGTGCAAAGAGTACTATGATTTTAGGAAAAAGAAGTTTGCAGCGCAGCATAGGAGAAAATACATATATGGACGATCTAGCCACGCCCTTCCATCCCTCTGTCCGTTTATCCACAAACTAGTCCCTTTAAGGGAACATAGTCCTCTTAGTAGTATACATACATACATAATGTTGGAAAAGGCCTGATCGGTCAGCCATATCTTATGGCTACTAAAAATGATCTGGAAAATAAAACAATAAAATATTTTGCGTTCCTCTACGCCGGAATATGAAAATGTAGACTTTTTCCCACAAGGTTCCTAAAAATCATACTGAATATTTATTCTATCATTCAACTCTAGTAAAAAAAGCTGAGTATTATTGTTATAACTGAAAGGGTTAGCTTTCTACCTTGCTTTTGAATGTTTCTAAAAATCGTATAAATAGATTACAGAAACTAACAAAATCTAGTGACCAGTGTAGTTTACGGTTCAAATGAGTTATTTTAATTTTGATTAAATTAATATTTGCCAAATAATGCAATTCTAATATTTATGGCAAGGCAAACGAAATTAAAAGACTATTCTAAGACGATTTTACAATTTTAACTATTAATAATTATCAATTAGTTAATTAAAAAAGAATATGAGTGATATATATTTTTATACAAATTTGCCGGTGGCCACCATTATAACTATTTTATTTAAATATATTAAATGAGTATTAAGGGTAAATTGAGGTGTAGTGAGCCAAATATATAATATATTAAAAGTTTTTTTATTTCCGCCAGGAAATGCTCAATATTAATTTCTTTTCAGTAATGCTGAAACAATTTAGTCTTTAAAATAGCTTTCAATTTTGTAATTTCAAGCAAGGGCTTATAATATATCTGTACATTTTCATATTCAACTCGAAAATTTACTATTATTTAGTAGACATAAAAAAGTATTATAATTAAGCTTTTACGCCGTGAAGCATATGTATGTATGTAGTTTCAAACCTTATATGACAAAACCTTTTTGATTCCAGTTTTCAGCATGCAACTTGTAACTTATTACTGTTTTAATGTGCAAGCGTCAAATGGCAATTAAATCTATAGAAAATGAGAATTCGTAACATCTTACTTCTATGGAACCAAAACCCACCGAACCGGATCATTAGCAATGCACATCACGTTTCCCTCGCCTGGAATTGGAGAATCGGAGTGGATCATCATCAAAACTGTGCCCCTGGAGACTTGTTGCGTCATACCTAAATGTTTTTCAGTTGTAGTTTGCAACATTTTGATAAAGTACCACGCGAAATTGGGTCTATCCTCATAAGCATTAAAGGGGACCGGCATTACAGCGGCCCTCTCTCTCAAGCCCGGAGATAAGCAGAGCGCAGAAAGTACTCCGAGTTCTCGGCACTCGTGATAACAACGAAGTATATAAGAGGCAGTTCCTATCCCAGAGAGCTTCTGTTTGGGAACGGAGCTTACAGCTACGCGTCGGGACTGGACGTCGCATTATAAGCCAGGAAAACCCAAAAGTGCCAACGCACCGATCAAGTTCATAAACAGGGCCCAAGGTAAGACAGCAGATCCGAGCTGAGTAGCTACACTAAGTAGCTATGTGGTAGTAGGATCAGTAGCGTTGGAGAATTGCGCACAGCAGAGCTTGTTTAACTGTCGACGGAAGCGGCACGCGATAAAAAAAATCAAATCATTCGCAAAATATTTAAAAATGAAGGCCTTTTTCTGGGCTTTCTTGGCTCTACTGGGGCTTGTAAGCTGGCAACCGGTGTTGGCCAAAACTGTGACCAGTGATTACATAGGTAAGGTTATAGTTTTAACTCAATTTCCCCGTTTTACAAAATAAAATAAAGTAAAGCAATTATTATAAAGATCTTCTCGACTTGAGCGATAATGATGAGTTCCAATGGGGAGAGTCCGAAAACCAACATCACAGCCAAGGAAATCACAGCGAGGAAAATGGCGTTGTGAATTATCTGTCACGACATCGTCTTAACAAGCGGCAAGCTCCTACCTCCCAGTTGCTGGTGAGTCATGTTATAACAGTTTCTTATCTTAATAATAACAACTACATTTATTATCTGTAGGAGAACAAGGATTACGGGCCTTGCAGCACTCCGCTGGGTGAATCCGGTCGCTGTCGACACATCATCTACTGCCGCATGCCGGAGCTCAAGAATGATGTATGGCGCCTAGTCTCCCAGCTATGCATAATTGAGAAGAGGTAGGTTAAAGGAGGAATATGAAAGCTCATACTTACCATAATCCTAAATGCTTCTCCTCCGCAGTTCCATCGGTATTTGCTGCACTGATCAGATGACTAGCAACCGCTTTAGTCCACAGATCGTGACAAGCCAGAATCAGGAGGAGCCGCGCATCGTGAACAAACCGGAGCAGCGTGGCTGTGGGATCACCACTAGGCAGTACCCCAGACTCACTGGTGGTCGGCCAGCCGAGCCGGACGAGTGGCCCTGGATGGCGGCTCTGCTAATGGAGGGCCTTCCCTACGTGTGGTGCGGTGGTGCTCTGATCACCGACCGTCATGTCCTCACCGCTGCCCACTGCATCCACGGCAAGAAGAAGGAAGATATCTTTGTCCGATTGGGCGAGTACAACACTCACATGATCAATGAGACGAGGGCGAGGGATTTCCGCATTGCCAATATGGTCCTTCATATTGATTTCAATCCACAAAACTATGACAATGATATTGCTATTGTCCGGATCGACCGACCTACTTTGTTCAACACTTATATCTGGCCAGTTTGCATGCCACCGGTGAATGAGGATTGGACGGGGAGGAACGCCATTGTTACGGGTTGGGGCACTCAGATGTTAAGCGGGCCTCATTCCAACATACTTATGGAGGTGAGTACATATTATTCCCTACTTTAGATTTAGGTAGACCACGAACATAAGTTCGCTATTGACAGACGGAAAACGAGCAACAAAAAGAAAATGTCACTGGTACCTTTCTTTAATTATATCCATTCCATATAATATACATATATATATATATATATATATATATATATATATATATATGGTACTAGAATGCGAAACTCCATACGATTTGTATGCAATCGAACTTTTCGGCCACTTTTTGGTTTACCTCTCTTGAAAGTATTTTCTATTGTTTACCTCTAATTCTGCTTTGTATTTTAATGCATTTTTATATAAAATTTCACTTACGTAACTGAGCAAATGCTTTTATTTTAATGTTTATATAATAGTAATATGATAAAGCCGTCAACCTTATGAGGCAACCTTAATAAGCCAATCTAGAGATATAGAATCTAATAAGCAAAAAATCGTTCACTTTTAGGTCAACCTACCAGTTTGGAAACAGTCCGAATGCCGCCTCGCTTTAGTTAACCATGTTCCGGACACCGCCTTGTGTGCTGGATTTCCGGAAGGGGGACAGGACTCCTGTCAGGGCGATAGCGGGGGACCACTGCTAGTACAGCTTCCCAATCAGCGCTGGGTCACTATTGGCATTGTGTCTTGGGGAGTTGGCTGCGGCGAGCGCGGCCATCCGGGCGTTTATACCCGTGTGGATCGCTACTTGGATTGGATTTTGGCCAACGCGGACGCCTAAGGTATAAGCCACACTTTCTATAGTTTGTCAGTGCATTCAATTTACTTGGCATCATGTTTAACAAATGCTACGACCTAAATACACGAATTAACCTGATAACGATTGATGTCAATATTAAAAATATGCACACCAGAACCCCGGAACAACCCCCTAGCTAAGACTATAGTTAATGCCAAGTCACCGATTTGGCTGCGACAGCACTGGAGACCTTTTGCAGTGGCGGCTCATGCTCGACTTCGGTTTTGCTCGTCGTTTTGGTAGCATCGGAGAAGGCTATTTTGTATACATCGTCGTAGATGGCGGCGAAGTGCACCTCTAGTCCCTCGGTAATATACGAAGGCAGTTCTTCAAAGTCCTTCTTGTTATCGACGGGCAGGATAAGGCAGTTGACACCACTTCGACGAGCCTGAAAGAAGGAAGGATACCATTTGTAGTCGACAGCATCATGGATTTGTAGTTTTAGCTTACAGCAATAGTCTTCTCTTTGATGCCTCCAACGGGCAGAACTTTTCCCTTCAGCGACACTTCACCTGTCATTGCCACATCTTGCCGAACTGGCTTTCCCGTGGCCAAGGAGACCAGGGCTGTGATGAGGGTGATGCCAGCGCTGGGTCCATCTTTGGGTGTTGCACCCTCAGGCACGTGGACGTGAATGTGCCTATAAAGACCACGAAACATTTTTAAACTTAAATTAGGGAAAGCGGTCCCTGATCAATGGATGGATAAAAAACGTTTTCTATTTTTTTTTGGCAGTGAGTAATAATAGTGAAACTTATTGGTAACACTTACTCTTGTTCCAGGAAAAGATTTTTTGGATCCAGCGAGTGTAAAAAGTTACGCGCCACGGTCAACGCAATTTGGGCCGATTCCTTCATGACATCCCCCAGATTGCCGGTGATGTGCAATGTGCCACCAGCAGCAGGCGCTTCTGGTTTATCTCCATAACGAATGTGGCGCTTGGAAGTCTCGATGTAGAGCGATGAGCCTCCCATGGCCGTCCAGGCCAGTCCCATGACCACGCCCACCGGTGTGGTTTCGTACATGCGATCTGAGCTAAAGATCTGCTTGCCCAGGAATGTCGTCAGGTTGTCTGCGTTGACCGGGAAGTTCTCGCCCTCCTTCTTGACCAACCGGAAGGCCACCTTGCGAATGACCTTCTCGATGTGCTTCTGCAGGTTACGCACGCCAGATTCTCGGCAATAGCTCCGGATCAGCATATTCAAGGCGTCTTCGGTGATGTTTATCTGCTTATCCGACAATCCGCAGTCTTTCATAGCCTGCGGGATCAGGTACTGACGAGCGATAGCAATCTTCTCCTCAGCCACATATCCAGACATCTCAATTAATTCCATGCGATCCCTTAGAGGCTCGGGGATGGTATCGATCACGTTGGCCGTGCAGATAAAGAGCACACGTGATAAGTCCACCGGAACGTCGAGATAGTGGTCCAGGAAATTGGCATTCTGTTCAGGATCAAGGAGTTCCAACAAAGCCGAGCTAGGGTCGCCCTGATAACCTCTTTATAAATTGAAAGATATTAGACAATGGTAACTATTATGGTAATTTTTTCCGTACTTGCCAATCTTGTCCACCTCGTCAATGAGAACCAGTGGATTCTCGATCTTGGTCTTCTTTAGGCACTGAATCAACTTGCCAGGCATGGCACCCACATATGTGCGTCGGTGTCCCTTGATTTCGGCCACGTCCGTCATTCCACCCACACTGAAGCGGAAGTACTCACGGTTCAAGGCTCGAGCGATGGACTTGGCTATACTGGTCTTGCCCACACCGGGAGGGCCATGGAAGCACAATATCTTGCCCTGAGTGGTGCCCTTAAGGGAACTGACGGCAATGAATTCCAAAATACGCTTCTTGATGTCCTCCATACCATAGTGATCGTTGTTCAGGATTTCGGTGGCCTTCTCCAGGCACAGGTTTTCGGTGCTAATGACTCCCCAGGGCAGGGATGTGAGCCAGTCGAGGTAGTTTCGAGTTACACTACGTATTAATGGAGAGTTTGTTACAAATTATGTTCATTAATTATTAAGTATGTTCTTAATCCTCACTTAAACTCAGAGCTGTGACTCTCCAGGAAGTTTAGCTTGGTCAGCTCTTCGTCAATCACCGTCATAATGCTTTCAGGAACAGTTTTATCCTTCAGTTTTTCGCGATACTTTTCGCCAATGGCGTCCTTGTCGTCTTTTTCGATGCCCAGTTCTTTTTTGATTACCTTAAGCTGCTCCTGAAGTATATATTTACGATGCTGCTGCTTGACCTTCTCTTCCACTTCGCGACCAATCTTTTGCTGAAGTCGCGACAGTTCAAGCTCCTTCTTCAGCAGTGTCAACGCCAGCTGCAGGCGTTCAGGGATCTAAAAATCAAATATAATTTTAGAAACTACATTACAGAGTGGATGCCGCTCTCAATTACATCCGTTTCTTCGAGAATCTTTTGGAGCTCAGCGGGCTCGCCAGCCGAAAGGGAGGCACCCAAGTCACAGAGATAAATTGGATTGTCAACAATTCGTTGGTTCTGATGCAGCATCTGCTGGAGACTCTCCCTAGAAGATTACGTACAAGTAAAATAAGTTTGATACCCGGCTTATATTTCAAACTGACTTACCTATACAAGGGATTCATAGTTATAATATCCCGAAGAGTCTTAATTATTTCCTGGGTCAGGGCCTTGACTTCTTCGGTTTGCTTGTAGGTCGGTTGCTTAACATTTTCAACTTCGACAATGAGTACTGGCAGGGGGCTCGTTTTTGCGGCAACACTTTCGCCATCAGCCTCAGCCGCAATGGTCTCGGGTTCCTCTTTATTTTCCTTCGTGGGTGGTTTGGGCACACTCACGTGCTCAACTTTGCCTGACTTCAATGGCGGCTCCAGTGTTTCTTTCTGAACCATTTCCTCCTGGGCTGCCGTTTCGTTTAATTTTCCAGCCTGTCGCCTTGGGACCCGGGCACGGGGCTTACGGGTGGGATCGTATCGCGACCTTACTGGAGCTGCCTCTGCTTGATCAGTCGATTGATCTTCAGCTGGGATGTTTAATTTAATATTAAATAGTGGATAATGCAAAGTTGTCATTTTCACTAAGATCAAGAACATATGTATGTCACAACATGTGGGCGCTTAGTGTATGTTTGGGCGCTTACCGGGCTTGGGAGACGGCAGATCCTCGATAACCTGTCCCGTAATCCGAATGCGTCGGTGAGCAACGACAACCATACGCAACTTGTCACCCAGATCCTGAAGTTCCTGAATTTGTGCAAAGGTGCCTATACTGTAGACCTCATCCAAATTGTGGATAAGCTCCTCCTCGCCCTCGTTTTTTTTGAGAAAGACGCCCACATAGGGTTGGTTTAGCTTTACTTTGCGTCGCAGCACTTCCATGACGATTGGATTTGAAACCTTGGGAAGAAGATTAGATATAACAATAATGTTCGAGGGGATGTGCTTTAACGTTACCTCCACAATCTTCATGAAGCGCGGAAACAGTGGATTCTTGCTCATTGCCAGCATAGGGACGTGTGGCCACACGTCTGGAACGACCAACGTGGCCGGCAGCTGCGAGTCCCGCTCGGGCATTACTTCTATTCCCTGTCCCTCCGCCATCAAATCTTCACCGGAGTCATCACGCTTTCGGCTGTAGAAGCGCTGCACCATCAGACTGGCACCATGAAAACGCTGCAAGTGCGTCGCCCGATTCCGGTAAAGGTGGATCAGGGAGCTGTGAGTAGACCGATTTATGGACCAGACCGATGTCGAGGCGATGCCTCGCACCATAGGACGCACTCGGATAGCGCGAGCTAACATCCTAATAACAGTTCCAACTCGCAATTTACTTAGAAATAATTCAAAAACTATATAAAAACAATTTGCAGTCCAAGTGTGTGAGGAGTGATTATGTGACAGCGGCCGATAAAATGACAGAAGCTGGCAGTGTTGGAAATCGATAAGCTTCACTCCCGCACAGTGGACACAGCAGTTGGTCCAGAATGATTTAACACAGTAGAGGAATTGTGAAATACATTCAAAAAAAAGGTAGTCGAAAAAATATTGCCTTTTCAGTGTTTAATTCTATTTAAAGACAAATAATTCAATATGAAAATTTACAAAAAAAAAAGTTAACAAATAAAAATATATATGACTATTAGTTGCCATCAATTGAATGAATTGAAAACGTGGAGCTATTTAATATTTTGGATTATTGTGGTTCGATATGAATTCTTACAAGTATCTATTTATTTATTTTTTTCATTCAATCGTACAACTTATAACATGAACTTTTACATAATTTTTATTAATTAATTAATTTTATTTTGTATGTTTAATTATAATAATATTAAGTATAATATAACTCGATGTAATATAACTCTATATATATTGATATTTACGATTTGAAATATATAAATTATTTAATACAATTTATTTCCTATTTTTCAATATATTAGCAATTTGCTTAAGATTTTTGTTAACATTTTAAAATATGTAATCAAATTGAATAATAATGCTTTAAATTGTATAAAAATTTAAATCATTGTATTAAATTTAAAATCATTTAGCAGCAGTTTAATATAAAATCCTAGAAAACTATAACAAACTCTATATATATTACGAGGAATCTAGTATACCCATGCATTCTACGAATAACGGGTATTATTACAACTGACGCATACTTACACTTTTTACACACTGTATACCCAGTGTTGACAAGCGGTGGTAAACAAGCGCGACAGGAAGAGGCAGAAGAAAAGATTGTTGAAAATTGTATTTAACTGCATTTAACCATGGTTTCGCGATTTGACCAACAGAAGACCAAGCACCAGCTCTTCCATGTGTCCCTCAGCCTGGCAACCATTTTAATATGCATGACGTACATGCAGTATCGTCGAAACTGGGCGCATCTCGGCAGCTTCTGGGACTCGCTGGTTGTTCCAATTGTATTTATTGGCGAGCTCCTGAAAGTTGTCCTCGCGCGCTTCTACGGACGAATCGAGGATGGTGTCCTGACCGTTAAACAGCGCCAGAAGAAGGCCACTTACTTCACACCGCGGGAGCTGCTCGGGGGCCTTACACTCCAGTTCCTGTGCACACTGCTGTATGCTTTTATCTGCATCATCCTGGGAGCACCTGTGTTAGGCAATTACGAGCAAACCTTCGTCCTGGCTCTATTGATGACACTGCTCACAGTGTCGCCGACAGTTTTCCTTTTGGGAGGCGGTGGGGCCCTGCAAGTTTGCTTCTGCGAGAAACCGGACTTTGTGACCAAGTGCGAGGACACGGCACTGAATCTGTTCAAGTATAATGCACTGGGCGGAATCTTGGGGGCCTGGGCTGGCAGTGTGGTGGCGCCGCTGGATTGGGGACGCGACTGGCAAGCCTATCCCATACCGAACGTAATCGGAGCTCTTTTGGGTAGCGCCCTTGGTAACATCTACGCCTGCACGCATGTCCTTTACGCCACGGCCCGGGTGTACATGACCAAGAAACGCTCTTAAGTTGAACAATAAAATCTGCTATCCTGCCACCAAGATTGTTACTTTGCGCTGCCACTGATATCCACAAAAGACAAACCTGCACTGAACCACGTCATTTTATCCATCTCGTCTAGTCAGCAGCTTAGGAACTACCAAAAAGCAATTAACATACTTTAATGTTATATATTTAAGCCTTTTATTAGAATGTAATATTAATGAATTCTTTTTTAAATCAATCAACTAATAAACTAACAAATTATGAATTTAATCACAAGCGACAAGGGTATTTTTGGTAATATTCAAACGGATACCCAGATGGAATGTTTAACGATCCTTTTATTTCTAACTTTAATCTGTAAGGAGTTTATCAAATCAAATATGCCATAGATAACGTTTTTAAAACATTTCTCAGAAGTATTTGTAAATCAATTGCTTGGTCTTGGAAGTGTTAGTTCTAAAAATTTCGGAAACCTAAACCAAATAGAAAGGCAGAATTTGGTACTTAAAAAACAAGATTTTTGTTGCATAATTACGCCGATTGAAACACAGACATAATGGATAATGATTTCCAAACAATTTTAGGCTTTAACCGCCATCACAAAACTCTCATCCTCCAACAGGCAGCGTTGGCCTACATTGTTATCATTCGGCTCCCAGTAGTCCTCTTCGTCATCATCGGCCAGGGGCTCGCAGGCGTCTTCGTTGTCAACAACTCCATCGGGAAGAGGGAACTCTCGCTGCTTATCCAGTGGCCCGTCTGAGGACTGTCTTCTCCGCAGAAACGCCTCCACTGGCGACGCTGGACAGTGACCGGTTTCAAAGATTTTATAAAGCTTAATGAAATGCAGCCCGCTGGCCAGTCGTATTTCCTCATCTCGGGCCACCAGGGCACTCCAACTCAGAACAAGAGTAGCATGCGGTATGTAGCCGGCAATGCTGGCGTTAAAGTCCTCCGTGGAGATGTTGGTATTAAAGAACATCGTCTCTTCATTGGTGAGAAAACTATGTGGATCATGTATTGCTGGCATGCCTTGCTCCACCTGCTGTGCGTGCTGTGCTGGCATTACTCTTAAGTGGGAAAGTCTCGATTGCAGCAGAGTCTTGATAGTTGGAATGTCTTCAAATTCTTCTCGTTTCCCTCGCTCCAGCAGGCGACACTGGAAATTACAGCATATGGAAGACTTGAGGCACTGTGCTCCCGCATGTCCTGCACCGACTCCCATACTATTCAGAACTATTAAAAACAAAGAAAATAATAAACTATCGAGATATAGTAATTAAATCAATATATTACCAAACAGCCTATCTGGATTTAGGTTGAATTCCTTGGAGTACAAGGAAATTGTGTTGATGTAGACCTCCGTTTTCTCCTTTAAGTGTTGATTCCTGACGGTAACATCCAGGCCCAGTTCATTCGTCACCGCATTGCTTACCACACACGTAGCCTGCGATTGCAGGCAACTCTCCACCTGGAGCTGCCATATGTGACGAACGAGTCGATACTTGATGTGTGCACTTCCTCCGGCTGGCATCGAGTAATAAAAGAGCAGGCGAAGAGTAAAGGGACCAGCATGATGGGGCGCCTGCAGCCACATGGAAATGGTATGGCCCTGCTGTGCATCCAATGCAGCATGTCCAGGTCGCTGCAGTAGTCCGAACACACGCTGACCACGGATCTCTTTGTCTTTGACGAGCTTCTCATTAGACAGATTCCGAATGGCTACGAAAAGGTTTTCAGAAATTGGTTTATTTTTCTGTGTTTGTACTTACAGCTCATCATGGCCAGCGGCATTTGACTGTGTCGTTCTAGCAGTGACACAGATCGCGGATTATCACAGCCCAAATAGATTTCTTCAATAGGAGCAATTCCCAGATTTCTAAGGGTCATAGAAACGGGAACGATTTCACCGGCCAAGAGTTGACTGGGAACGGGAGTGAAGCTAACACTCATAGCGGGCTGTTGGGGAACCAATCTAATGGTCAGTCTATTATCTAAAACCGTCTGCGAGGATTGCTTGGCGTTGTTGGGTCTGATTTGCTGCGTCTCGAACTGCAACGAACCGAGGAGGCTGGCAGCCGGCTCCCCAATGGCTGCGACTCGACAAACAACTCCGAGAATATTCAAGCGGCCGGTTAACTTGGGCGTGAGTTTAAAGTGCAACGTCTCCTCAGCTTGCTCGGCCAGTTCAATGGACGCCACGCAGCTAGTTTTAATTGCTGCTCCAACGGCTATTTTGCTGGCGCTGTCCGATGATTCCCCATACACGCAGGCATTGGAAAGGACTTCTTCGCTATTGTCCATCGTCAGTTTCCAGAGTAAGTCGATCTCGGTGAGCACTATGCCACAACGAACGCTGTTAGAAAGGGTTACAGCCAGCTCGATGGGTTCACCCTGAACTGCCACAGGGATTTCCGTTGCGGGCTGTTGCTTGGTGTACAAATATCGAGACGGCTTAAACACAAACGGCTTATTATTTGCCGCTGAGATAACGAGCATCTCCTCCATCTTGTTCCAGATAGCCTCATCGGCTGTGAGATTGGAATTGATGTCGATGTTTGTGGCCGGCACTAACGGAGGCAGAGTCGCAGGTGATTGCACTTGGGTGAGGACACGAACGGAAGATTGTACCACTTGGGGCAAGGCATGAGGTATGAGTCCCAGCTCAGGATTGCGCTTAAGAAGTTCCTGGAGGAGTACATGAATTTTGATCATAGTTCGATGGAAAAACAAATTTGCGTTTCTTGCAACTCACATTCTGCGTTTGAATGTACTCCTTTAGGAAGCTGCTCTGCTGCTGTGCACTTTGCAGGCTTCCAGGCCTCAGCAAATGGGCAAAGGAATGACTAGCCTCCTCAAGTTGTTTCAACATATAGGCTTGTTTGGCTACTGTGTACTGAATATGATCCTCCGCCAAGCTCCACTCGCGCTTTTGGAAGACCTGATAGGCCTGCCGATAACACCGATAGGCATGCTTTCTTTGGCCAGCTCTGGAGTAACGATTGCCGGCTAGGACAATGTGGAAGGCGTACTTTCGGTGCATGGGCGGTTGGGTGACCAGGAAACAGTAAGCCGCCTGTTCCAGCAACAGAGCTGACCGCAGATCCGACTCCTCATTTGTCATGCGTATCAATTGCTTAGCCACATCGCTATAGAGTCGGGCTGTTTTCAGACATTCCATGCTCAGCAACGTCGCCCGAGTGGCAAACTGCTGCAACCTGTGAATAAATTGTATTCCGAAATTATCTATGTATATTTACCAGGAGTAACTCACTTGCACACAGTAAGATAGCACATAATGGCGTCTTCCATGTAGTCGTAGGTTTTGCGGTGGGCGGTGCCCAGCATGAATGCGGATAGGGCAGCCATTTCCAGTGCTCCAGCATAGTATTGCCATGCCGAGTCCGCATTGAAGTCCCTCTTCGCCTGATGATATGCTTGGAATGCTAAATTATAATGTCCGAACATAAAGTAGAGATCGCCCAACTTTCGGGTTTGCAGTTCAGCAGATTCGTTGGTGTATCTTTAAAGATTAACAAATAAATGTATATTAAAACAAGAAAGAAGGCTAACTTCGGCTAGCCGAAGTTTGTATACCCTTGCAGCTTACAATTGGATCATTATGAATTAATTAAATGTTATCAAATGGAAAGTAAAACTAACAGGAATTGTATACAACATTAATACATATAAAAATTCGGTTTCACATTACGTATACGTAATATTTTCCGAACATTCCTATGGCAGCTATATGATATAGTTGTCCAATTTTTATCAAATTAAAACCGAAATTCTAGAATAATATAAAATGGCCATGTCTTAAATTGTGTGAAGATATGTTGAAAATTGGACAAGTAATAATTTTTTTTCTGAAAATTTACCGATCGTTCCTATGGCAGCTATAAGATATAGTCGTCCGATCTGGCCTATTCCGACTTATATAGTAGTGAGAGCATATAGAAGACTACCTGCAAAGTTTCATTCAGATAGCTTCAAAACTGAGGGACTAGTTCGCGTATAATCGGACAGACGGACAGACTGACAGACGGACAGACGGACATGGCTAGATCGACTCGGATATTGATGGTGATCAAGAATATATATACTTTATAGGGTCGGAAATGTCTCCTTCACTGCGTTGCAAACTTCTGACTGAAATTATAATACCCTGCAAGGGTATAAATATGAACTAGATTATTCAAAAAATTTTCAATGTTTAATGTTCTAATTAGAATTATCATTGTAAGAGCTTAGCTTAAAAGCTGAACTACGGTAAAAGTCGATATATCTTACATGACTGCATTTTGATTGTTTGCTCCGGCGCCCGGCTTGCTAGTGACAAACCATCTCTTGGTAGCACTAAGCAGGGATTTGCTTACGCCCTTTTTATTAGTCACACCCTCAGCCAAAATAGCCACCAGGTGCTCAATGTAGGGTATTAAGGCACGCACAGCATAGTCCTGCACGAAATGGCGCAAGTTGTCGATATCGCGGGTGGTCAGACAAGCCCCATGCGGGGCATCCGAATCCAAATCATTTGCCCATACATTGGGATTAATGGTCTGAGAGGCAATGCTCTCGCTGCTTATGCTGAATTTGGAATTAATGGCCTCCGTGGCACTCTCTTGCATGGGACTTAGTGGATGCAGCATGGCCAAATCACTGTCCTGTCCGCTGTTGGCTCCCTCCAGCAGCTGGGACATTTGCATAGCGGGCATGCTAATAACAGAGACAGCCTCTTGGGGCGATTTGGGGGCGCTCAAATCCGTGGAAGGTATATTCGGATCGCCCTTCGGTTGTCTCTTGATAAAAGTTGCCCAGTAATCGAGGGCGTCAGTTGCACTTTGACCATCCAGAGAGTTGATGGATACCAAGAAGCACTTGCTATCCCCAAAAGTGGATTTCAGTAGCTCGAATCCCTGCTGCGCTTTGGATAAGTCCCCCTGACTGGCCTCGTGCAGCACCACATAGCTATTCAGCACTTCGGTGGGATGAAACCACTTGGGCAGCTTCTGAGGCGTGATGCTTTGCATCTGTTGAACGCGTTGTCCCAGCTTATGAGCCGTCTCTACAATTTGGGGATCCGCGCTGGACAGCACCAGAAGGCAGCTAAGGAGATGGCGGGTGAACTCATGTTCCGCCGGGAATTGAACGGTCAAGAAGGTCTCACGCCATTGCTCGAACCAAGGTTCCGACGTCGGCAATTCCAGGTCGATGTCAGCTGGTGATGAATAACAAAAAACAGTGTTAGTTTTGTGCGTATGAACTTGTCGTCTAGTTTTAAGGCTCTCCCACCTATGGTGGCTAGTCTGGTCTTGTCATTGTGAGCATTTGTCACTGACTCGTTTAACATTTTTCTAGCCAACACGGGCTGTGGCGGCCGCCAGTCCACATCACAGAAGTTGAGGCGAAGTCCACGGACGGATACGCTCGTCCCGGAAACGTCACGAAAGTGTGCTGAAATAGGATCGAATTGGATTAATTTTTTAAAATTTATGGCTTTTTTGTACACATTCTTTTATATAAAACATCTATATATATATATACTACATACATATGTACAGTGGGAGTGCACTCAAGAAAATTGTATTTCCGTTCCAGGGAAGGAAAGAGTGCAACTACCGAAGAAATATTTAATTAAGTTGCTGCTAGGCTCTCAGGGTTCTATGGTTTTTAACAAGAACTGCGCCTTGTTTACCTCACCGTCGCTATTTTGGATCCACTCACCGTCATTGGGCAACTTTGCGAACGGCTGCAGGAGCTCCACGAAAGAGAGATTGTTCCGGTGGCAGATCTCGTCAGCCTGTGGACTGGCCAGCACGCCGATCAGCGGCGAAAATATGTTCCGGATTACGTCGCGCGCATTGTAGTTTTGGCCCGTCAGATGCAGCATTACTTTACCTATTTACAAAGAAAAACCCACGAATTGGGGTTTTTGATAAAGTATCGAAATATCAATTTTTCGATATTTTTTCTAATGATGGCAAATTTATATCACGATTGCGATGTTTTATATATTTCGATATTTTGGCTCCGTATGGAGCAAAGCTTAAACTTCGAAACCCAATAAGTGCGAAAGGGATACGATATCGATTGCTACCGCATTAATTAGACGTTTTATTAAAGATTTGAAATCATCATAGGGATTTGCCTTAGTGTACGGAAGACAACTGTATACACTTCTAATGAAAACTTTAATGCAATGGCAAGTGCATTAGTTGAGAAAATCGAAAAGTCCACAAAAAATATACCAGATGCCAATTTAATAGAACGGTCACTCTGAAGCGCGGGAAAGCCATCAGCTGTCACCATAAATTGTGCGAAGCAAGAAGTTGCGACCGAATTTTACAAAAAAACGCAAAAAAGATTCAAAAAGTAATAAATACTTACGACACGTCGTTACCCAAGCAATCGGAACACCAGAAGTCACCGATTTTGGGTTAATCGAGTGTTTTGTTGGCGAATTTCACGACCACTCGCAATTGCCGCAAAGAACAAAAGAACCTGCTGGAAAAAACGCGCCGCCAAAGGCGTCTTGCTGCAAACCTTGCACATACTTCCTGAGATCCCGAAGGTACAGTCACTGCCATGGCCAAAGTACACATAACCAACGTGGTGGTGCTGGACAACCCAAGCAGTTTCTTCAATCCCTTCCAATTCGAGCTCACCTTCGAGTGCATCGAGGAGCTGAAGGAGGATCTGGAGTGGAAGATGATCTACGTGGGGTCGGCAGAGTCGGAGGAGCACGACCAGGTGCTAGACACTATCTACGTTGGTCCCGTTCCCGAGGGTCGTCACATATTTGTATTCCAAGCCGATCCACCGGATGTCAGCAAGATCCCCGAGCCAGATGCAGTGGGGGTTACTATCGTGCTGCTCACCTGCTCCTACCGCGGCCAGGAGTTCGTTCGCGTCGGGTACTACGTAAATAACGACTACGCGGATCCCGAGATGCGGGAGAACCCGCCTCCGAAGCCGCTCTTCGAAAAGCTAACACGCAACATCCTGGCCAGCAAGCCGCGTGTTACCCGCTTCAAGATCAACTGGGACTATGGACACATTAATGGAAATGGGAACGGCATTGAAAATGGCCACGACGACTCAATGATGACCGATGGCCCGTCCACTTCGGAGGGAGCGGGAGTAGTTGCGGCACAGCAGGACGACGACAACAGCCTCGCAATGCCCATGGAGAACGGAATCAAGGCGCTAAACGAGAATTCTAACTCGCTAGCCATGGAATGTTGAAGATCTTGCTGGTACCCTGGCTGCTGGATGACCACGTAAACACAAACACAACCACTTCCCGCAAATACACGCTACATTGGGCGAAGACCTGAGGAATTTCCTCCCCGTCAATAAACGTAACCGACTCTCGTAGTTCTCTCTCCCCCTAATTAAGTAAATATAATTTAAACAAAACAATTAATATATATGTATACATTAAAGTCAATCCTAATTTTGGTTTTCTTTGGATCGGACCATAGAGGAACTTGGGGGATTTGGCTCTGAAGGGACTCGCAGATCCCAGATAGCTTTTTGTTATGTATAGAGTTTTTCTTATGAAAAGACTGATCGTTCGGGAGAAGGGCAACAAAACCTACACATCGTCGCAAATATACTGATTACTCATTTATTTTTATAACGCCATCCAAAGGTATTTTGATTGAAGTCAGAAGTTTCATAATGTGCTCGTCTTTCCGTTTCTATTCAATCTAGTCTCTAAGTATTAGACCAATCTGAATAAAACTTTGCAGATAGTTTTCTCGGTGTTGCAGGTAACATATATGTATTTAGGAAAGGACCTGCTATGCCCACCGTGTCTTTAAAAATAGTTAGAAATAGATATTTTAAAACTGAGGACTTTTATATAAATCCTCTAAGGAAGACCAGGGATAAACGGAAGCTGGTTTCTGGTTTTTTGGCTTTATGACGTAGTCGAACCAGCAAAGAAAAATTCCATATTTCTATATACATTTCAAACTTTTCAAGGTCAACTATAGGGAAGAGGTTTAAAGCTGTAAATTAATTTCAGCCTAAATCTGCGTGTATATATACTAGTCGTCCTCCGCAAAACCCAACTAACTTTTTTTTTTTGAAATTTTTAACTAAAAATCAATAATTCATTTCGGCATTACTCTAGATTTTGTTCAAATTTTAAAATTTCAATATCCCAAATTATTTGTATAAATACATGATTCAAACATAGAAAGCGTAAGCTGATGATGTCGCTCAACCCACCGGATCAGGGCCATATTCCTCGGTTTTCCAAAAGCGAAACGAGCAATACGTAAGGAGTGAACGAGAAATTGGGGTTTACGTACCTGATCCTTCTTCCCCATTTCTTGTTTCCAGGTACCTCAGCTTTACTGATTTGTGCAGCAAATTTGACAATCCGTTAAAGGAGCCCTGCTGTGATCATTGGAAATTCTGCGAGAAAAAAGAATTGGATGCTGATAACCTGTTATGTTCTGTGGATTTGGTCTGCTCGAATACCACCCTGACTAATCCCGAGCAGGAGGTTAATGACAGAAACCTATCCACCTTCTTAAAAGCATTTGCTTTGATCTATGTCCTGCCAGAGGTTGATTGGACTGCGGAGACGATCGACTTGTTACTGGCGGAGGGTACGGATTTATTCCAGGATAGCTCCGAAACGGAGAACCATCAGGGGGGAAACAAGATCTCCCAGAGCGAGGCTTATTCCGATGAGAAGCGGATCAAAAGGAAATTTCATCTCGAAGGGCACACATTTACTTTGGCCTTGGAACCTCGTTTCCGCGGGGATGTGACTAGGCCGTTAGAGCCGTACTCCAAGCACACCATTAAGAACTTAAGGCGCCTGCTTCAAAAGTTCTTCACGTCCAGTCGGTATTGCTTACTTCTTACCCGAGTGGGTAACCTGCTCATATGGCGGCGCGGAAAGGTATTCTTTGTGATGAACGTCAAGGGTAAACAAAGGGATAACAATATGGAACTGACCATACTAAAGTGCCTTAAAACCATCGATGATGTGGTTAAACAGGCCAGAAACTTAAGTGGAATCGGACCCAGGGATGAGTTTATCCTTCGCGAACTGGTAGTGGTGCACTTGGAGACGCCGGATGGATGCGTTTATATACGGGACTCCAGCTACCGACCTATTGAGCTCAAGGTGGCGAACAAGAGCTATGCGTATCTGAAGGCGTCTCTCCATCTCTCACTGAACACAAATGAGTCAATGACCAATCGCGGCAGTTTGATGGTGGCCGTGGGCTCAATCCTGGCCAGCAAAGTTTACCACCCGTCGAACTGGAATACCAATATGCTGGATCGATTAATGTGCTACGGATTGGAGTTATCCCGTAGCTGCTGGTCGGATTGCTTGAGGGATCAGCGGCCCGTTGACCTAGATACGTTTCCCACGCAACTGCGTCTGGGGCAGTTCGTCCTGGAACTTAAACTAATACCCAATGTGAAAACGGGCCATTGGAAGTGCGGTGACATCATTGGCACGCATTTTGAGACTCACTTTAGGGAGGCCTTCAAGAACTACAGCAACGTGGTCTTCCAGATAAACAATCAGATGTATGCCATGTGGGCGAAAGGTGACTTTTATTATCTCCTCGATCCCTTTCGGCACTCTGTCATGGGTACCCACACGGAGAAGGACAAGTTTGAGGGTGCCAGGTGGGCCACGCTTCGCATGTTTCGCGACCAGCTGACCCTGCTTAGCGTGTTCCACGAAGTGCTCAAGGAGTCAAACCGGCAGTCCACCTACTATCTCCACGCGGTACGTGTACGTAATGTCGCCGAGTGCCCAGAGGGTTTCGCTCTGGCTCCCTTGCCCGGCGAGGTGGATACCCTGGATGTGGAGTCTCTGAATGAAGCCATACTGTTCAGCGACCACCCAGGAGTGAATGTGTCGGAAAAATTCATGAATGAAATCAGCGACTACGAAGAAGAAGAGAAGCTAAAAACATTGTTGGAGCGACAGAGTGCAGAAAATACGGAAGGCAAGAAAAACGTCACTGCTACAACAAAAACCCGAAAATCAAAGACTAAGGTTGTGAAAAACGCAAAACGATGTCGAAATGCTAAGAAATCAACGACTTCGGCTCAGGAACCGAAGAAAACGGAGACCGTGTCCCTCACAATTCGGAAAAACTCAGTAATCGTTGTTCAGGAGCAAAAGGAAATGCATAAGCAAACCTCGACCAGACGTATAAAGAGAAAATCTAGGAAGTCACCCAGGATTCCGCCCAACTCTGAAGCTTCAAATATGTTCAGCAGGCAAAAGGGCGGCAGTGTATCAGGCGGCTCCCCCGCCAATCCGCCCAGCACCAGTCCTGACAGCATCCTAAATGTCACGAAATTAGAAAATGCCAGCCTTAAGGCATCAGAACTAAGAATAGTGACCAAGGAAGGATCCGTAATCCGTAAATATGGTCACACAAAGCAGTCAGAAGCGACATCCCCACAGAAGGTCGTTAGAGATGTCCGCAAGCCATCGAAAAGACTTGGAGTTGCATTAAGCAACGAAGATATCATTGATCCGCCAAAAAGAAACGAATCAGGGATTCAATTTCCGGGTTTTAATCGGGTGCCACAGCTCATGGCCGTCGCTGGGTCCGAGAGTGGATCGACGGAGAGTCTGAAGCGGATGCTGGGCTCCGCTTTCAAGGTGGCCAACAGAGTACTCGCGATGACGCCAGGGGGCAACTACGTGATCTTCCGGCATAGTCCCAACTGCACTAAGGAGTCGGCAGCCTCATGGTTCTACCTGTTCGACGGCTGTACATGCGACATCGATCGGTTCCGGCACTTGGATCTCTCCAAAGGCACTGCCGGATTAATTGCATTTCGAAAGCTGCCGGACGTGATATGCTACATAACTGATTTAAGCGACAAAAGGACTTTAAATATGCTTCGCAATCGTATGCAGAATGAAGAACCGATTCAAGAGCATGAGGCTTAAACAAAATTGAAATCTTGAAATTAACTTATATAAAATGAAAATTTGTGTTAAGGAATAGTTTGTGCAAGACATGACCGCCTTTCAGCTTGCCATTTTTGTTGTCTTTTTCATATAAAAAAAATCACCCCTAAAAATTTTAAAAGCAAAATCTGCGTGGCGAACGGAGCTTACAAATAAAATTTGGCAGTTTTCTCCCTCGCGATTTCCTCAACGCCTCAAAAAATTCATTCAAATGACTCCGAGGACAACGTTAAACGATAAAATGCTTGGTTTAGTTAAGTACAAAATGAAATCAATACTAATAAATATAAATCAGTAAACATAAATAAAAAACCAAAAACTCACATTAGATGCAATACTTTTTTAAAACGCAAATGACTGTTCTTTTTTCAGTTGTATCCAAAAATGTAATAAGAGCAAAAAATTCAAATCTGTTGATCGCGGAGCGAAGACCGATTGACCACGAATTCAATAGTTTAGAAGATTCAAATCCAGATTCATGTTAAAGTCTAGATTTTGTCGAAATTAACATTTGTTGAATGGTTAAAAAACAACTTTTAGTGAAGCTGTTGGAAATATATTCCCGAATATTATAATATTTTCAGCTTAACGAAAAATAGCTAAATCAATACTATGTAGAGGGAACACAGCCTTGGAAAGTCTTCAACAGAAAATTAGGCAACTACTCCTTGTTAGAGTGTTCTTATTTTTATTCATTTTATTATAATTGCTAGTTCGTATTTTAAACTTAATATGGAGTACATTTACATAATGTAGGGAAAAGTCGTGCGCGACGGCGCGACGCATCTTACGAAGCTAAACATCCAACTAATGTGTAAATATAAAGAATATATGTATGTATATATTGAGTGTATATAGAATTATTTAGATTTGTAATTCGTCTTGCAGCTAATGAACGACTCCGCAGGGTGCCAGAAGGGCGACTTTTGGCCAATGTTTTAGTTAATTGCTGCTGCTGATGGCTATACCTTTTCGTGTCAGATTGTTCTTGAATTCCTATCCAAATGTATTCCCGTTTCTTGTTTTTTGTGTTTGCATTAAGGCACTGAAGCTTTGAATTTTGTGCTTATGGAAAGTAAAATTTTTCGATCGAAGCAGCCAATCGCCCATTCATTGGGAAACTGCCATTTTGAATGCGACTATATAATGATCGTACACTGCGCGCTTTTTCCATCAAGTTTTTAGCAAATTTTGTTGCATATAAAAAATATCCCTGACTATTTTCGTTTTACTCATTCGTTTCTACAAATATGCCTGAGGCCTTCTGTTGCAATGCTTGCTTTATGGTTTGTTATTTTCATGCATGTTGTGGTGGTGATTCTTAAGCTCTTAAGATCGAAACATAAACTTATGCTTATGACTACTACAATTAGGGCATTTTTAAATAAGTATATTACAAAGGCAGCTCTCTAAGGACAAGAATAATTGTACAAATAACTAGGACTAATGCGAAATTATATTCAGCAAAATAGGAAATGCATGCGATACGATACGACATAAAGATAAAGATTGCCCCTAACCCAAGCATACATAAATTAGGGAGAAGGTGTTGCAGGTCTGGAGATGAACATAGATAATACCATAAATTTGGAGCCGATTTCTCGTTGAGTATATAGGAGATAGTTTTGGGTTACGTAAGTTTAGGAGTTCTTGCTTAGGCTAAATATCGTTCTAGGTTAGACCATGTTGACGGCGCCATCAGCCTCAAAAGTGGGTATGGAAATAATATCGCTGCTGCGCACCGCGCCCATTGGCAATGTTGGGCGTCCCTCAGCCGCACCCCTCGCCGTCCGTTTCACCTCCACATCGTCTTCGCTGGAGTCACTGGAATCATCTTCCGGCTCGCTGCAGCTATTCGTGGATGTGGACGTGGATGCGGTTTGGGTCTGTTTCATGGCCGATGCCATGTCCGTATTGCTTTCCAGCGTCGAGTGTTGGCTGGAGGGTGAGTGACTGTACTCGGAGGTATTCTCCTCGTCGGAGACAATGACCACGTTGCGCTTGTGGATGGCTATTTTTTGTGCCAGAGGTGCCTTGTAGCTGCGGCGCGGCCTCATTCCACGGGCAATGGGCAAGCGGCCAATGCTAAAATGAGTGAAATTTATTAGCAATTTTCGATGTCTGAATACCAGTCAAGCTAGTTACCTTCGCCTTCTCAGGGCGTATTTGTAGTCCGTCGTCTCGCCCTCCTCATCCGACCAGCTATCCTGCTCTTGAGCCAATGCAGACCCGTTGGCATTGCTTATCGAACTACCGTTCGGGTTATCGCCCAGGAGCTGCCTTCGCCGTTTGCTTTGCGTGCTGCTACACCGGCTCAAGCACGGACTGTTGCCGCTTTCCCTCAGCTCCAGCGGCGAGTTCCCCCCATTGCCGTTCTCAGTGTTGCTGTTCGAGTTAGTGTTGGACTGAATCGACAGGCGGTTTTCGTTGATGAACTCGATGACTTTCCGGCCCAAACGGTCAAGATTTTCGTTGTCACTGCAGCAGTCGGTTATGTCTAGGCGCTCATTGCTGTTCATGACATCGTCGATAAGCTGATCCGGACTTGAGCAGGCATCTTGGTAGGTCAACTCGCTGGTGCTCAGCGAGTTGCCGTTCGACGGACTAGCGGGATTAACTCCTCCCACCGCTGCTCCTGCAGCGGACGACGTTGACCCGTTTCTTGCTCTCGCCTGAGCCTGTGCCATTTTCTGTACCCTTTGCAGTTGCAATGGCAGTTGGCGATGATTCGAGGCCGGAACATCGATGGGCTGGGATCGAGGAATCTCTGCGCTGGGACTAATATCCGTTTCACTGACATCCATGGCGTCCGTTTGGGTTTGCTGCTCAACCAGCTGCACCTTGCGATTTTCCGGCTCACTCTGGTAGCGACGATCTCGAGTCGGGCTGTATTTGGGCGGAGCGCCAAAGGATCCAGATCCATTGCGTCGATGCCGGAAATTTTTCTTGTTTTTGTTGGGCATCGTTCCGCCAATGCCAGGGCCCGATATTAAATTTTCCAAATATGATTTTGGCTGGCAATTGCTGTCCAGTTGGGCATACAGCACACATTTCACAGGGGACTGCAAAATAAGTATGGTTTCAAGAGTAAATACGAGTACGTAAACCAATAAATAAATTAATTAAATGATCGTCGTCGTACCTCCGGCGTTGTCTCTGGATCTGGCGTGGTAGACTGCTGTTGGATGGCGGCTGTGGGCGCGTTAAGTCGTCGGCGATAGTGTTGCATCTTCCTGAGCGTATTACCTAGGCGTCGCGTAGGCTTGTATCCACTGCCAGGTAGCTTTCGTTCACGTCTGAGATTTCGTTGTGATATTAGTTAGTACGGTTGACTAACGATTTTTAGAAGCATTTCCATTAAACTTACTCGGCAATTTCTTTCTCCTTCTCCTGCAATTGCGACATGCATTCGCTGAGCTCGAAGAACAGCTGGTTCGTCTTTTGCAGCTTTTCCTCGTAGACCATCCGAATGTCCTGGGCATGGCGCCATTCAGCGGTGCGGCGCTTGATTAAATCCTGCTCGTACTTGTGAATACTAGTACCATTCTGTGTGATTTCCTTCAGGTGGGAGCGCACCTCCTCCTTCCACGACTTTTGCGTTTCAAAATATTGCTTTTCCGTTTTGCGCAGTAGTTCTGGCCCGGCGATGTCTAAGTGCGAGAGAATCTGCCGGAATGAGGGACGATTGCGTGGCTTGCTCTTCCAGCACAGCTTGACGAGCAACTTGAATCCCTCTGGACAGGTGCTTGGAACCAGTAGCTTCAGGGAGTTGTTGCCCACGCCCCAAATGATGGCCGATGAGTCCACATCCTTGTATGGTATCTCACAGGTCAGCATTTCCCATAACACCACGCCATAGGACCAGATGTCAACCTTCTCGGAGCAGGGCTCATTCCGAATCACTTCCGGTGCCATCCAGGCGACTGTGCCCGCAAAACTCATCTTGGTGCTAATCTCGTTCCACTCCCGACTCGTTCCAAAGTCGCTGATCTTCACCACCTCATTTGTACTAATCAGTATGCTGGGAGAAGTTTTTAAGATAATCATTAATGTTAGTAGGTTCTTGCGAAGGGAGCTTATCAACTTACTTGGGACTCTTAAGATCCCTGTGTATAATCTTGTGGGAATGCAGATACTGCATGCCCAAAGCGATTTGCTTGGACCAAGAGACCAAGCGGGACGGTAACATGACTTGCTCTTCCTTGAGTATATTCTGCAGCGGGCCATAGGGACAAAACTCCATGATGATGCAGAACACAGGCGATTGCGTGCAAACCCCTCTGCAAAAAAGAATTTAAATGTGCTTTCATTAGGAGAAACATTGACTCTTTCTATATCAGCTCGTATCCTATATCCTATATCAATTTCTATTTCTATTTATTTATTTGTTACTAATAATCTAATAATCACTTTAATCTTTCACTTGAAAATAATGACCATCACAAAATATATTTTATTAAAATATTATCTGATGAAATTGTTACTCACTTAAACTTGATAATATTCTCGTGGTCGAGTTTCCGCAGATGCTTGATATCTGTCTCCTTCAGCTCCTTCACCTTTTTCACGGCCACAATCTCGTTCTTCAGCTTTCCACTAAAGACTGCTCCCTGGGCTCCACTGCCAAGCCACTCCAGATCCGTGATGGACTCGAACGGAATCTCCCAGTCTTCACTTCGCTGACTCTTCACCTCAATCACTCCGCTCTTCCCGATGAACGAGAGCACAGGCTTCATGCAACCGAGCAATCCATACATCCATCCTATCGGTTTATCCGGATGACCAAAGGCTGCCGCCGCTCCTCCGGCGTGAGGTGGCCAGCGTTGTTGGCACGAGTTCTCGGCACTGCTGTCCGTGATCTCCGCATAGTTGGTGTGGTGCTGCAGTCGAGGCGGAGAGTCCAGATCGGGTGACTTAAATGGCAGATCTGTGGCGGCGAGGCCTAGGTGACCAAACTCATCTTGCAGGCAGGCCATGCTGCAAACAGATAAATAAATCATTTAAATTATCATTATTTTAATTGTATTAATAAATATAATATATCGATACTTTTCTTAAAAGTGTTTTTAAAACTAAATAATGAAGTGTGAAAAACGATTATAGTTTATTTCGGTATGTGTACTAGTTATCTCAGTCAGGCTCTACGGTAGTTATTTACTCCTGTAGTATACTGTTGGGACGCCATATCAAAAAATTTCAAATTGAGAGCGTTCTGGTAGCTCTCTTAAGCTGTCATTATGTGTTTAAGCAAGAAAGAAGAAGAAGGCTCCTGTTAAACATGTTTGATTATAAGAATAAGTAAAGTGACGGTAGACAAACATTTTTTTAGCATGAAGTAGATCTATCTATTCGAGAAACTTTAACAGAGAGAATGGGAATAAAAAATTGAAAACACAATGTGGTTTTAAACAATTTGTACATCATTTTAATTTTCTTAAGATATTTACCTGATTTATTTTAAATATGTTTAAGTTAATGATATTTTTTCTTATCATATATTGAAATAATAATTTGTCAGATTATAGAAATGTCATAGTAAAAATAGGATTGTTACGATAAAACCTTAAAGACAAATAATACCACTATGAAAGCAAATTACTCCTGCTCGATTTTTCATCAACAATTTTGAAGTTAGTAAGAGAATAATCTAAAATTGGTGCAAATTGGTTTGGTAGATCTTGAGATTTCAGTTCCAGTTCGAAAAACTATTAAAATTGCTATTATCTGAGTTTACTTAAGCGCTTAAGTGTAAATTTTTTAAAATAAGATTAATGTTGTCATTGGCCAAAGTTATACAGATTCCTGCCATGTTTTTTTATCTGACTGACAACACTAACTGGAGGCATTGCTCTAGTTACCGATTTTTAATTTAGATCAACTCAAAAGTGATATGGGGGACTACATTTCGACGAAAGAACAATTTACCTAATGAAAAAATAACCTTGTTTTGAGCAATTGGCAATAAAACATTCTATGTAGTAAAATCCAGGGTGTCGTAATCACTTGCGCTACAGTTTATACGAGTCTTTTTGCCAAAATATAAAAATCGGTGGGCGCCACAATTATCAACAATTATCAACGCAAAATGTTTGCCTGAGGTTATTAATCAATCAACAAAGTCGGCTATAAATAATTAGTATTACGCATACCTCTAAAATAGTTCTAAAACAAATCTAATCGACAGTGGCGATATGGAAATCCCTTTTAGGCTCTGCAGAATCAATAAAAAAATAGAAAGCGTCGGAAGAGTCTGAGTTTACTGATCGTAAATCTATTGCATTAAAGTCAAAGTGCCTTTTCGCGATTTCTGTGTTTACACACGCCATAATAATAATAATCGTTTTTCGTGCTGACACAGTGAACGAGCAGAAAAGAACGCGAACTTTGATAAAAACAAGCCCGTGCAAATAAATATAAGAAGTGATCGCTTGAATTTCAGCTTTTACACACACACGGAGGGCCTTCCTGTTGGAATTCGTGTTTGCTTTTTGTCCGATAAGATAAACAAACACAGGACAATGGGAGAGCGGAGTTTGGTTGGGGGGTGATGCAGAAGCGGCAGCAGGTGAAAAAACATTTATCACTGCCAGAACGGCGGCGACACCAACAACTTTTCAGTAGAAAGTCTAATGGACGAAATCACCTGTTGTACACACATACATACATACGCATCTACATACATATGTACACATATGTATTTATTCACTATATCCGCACCCGCACCCGCACCAACTCCCAGATTTCGCGCCATCTACCATTCTTCGCCATTGTTATTGAAAATAGGGGTGAGCTCGTGACGAACTTTTGCAGTACGTCATGAAAGAACTTAATTTTTATACCCCGTATCGATAGGGTTCAAGGGTATTATAATTTTCTACCAACAAAAAATTTCAAGTAACAGGAGGAATGAAGCACAACTCCACAAAGTATAAAGTATATACGTACATATACTCTTGGACAATTTTTGTGAAAGGATTTATCCTATAAATTGCGTAGTGAAATTAAGTTTAGAAAATAGTAAATGATTATAGATAACAGTTTTACTTGGTGACACGATTCATAATAACAATTCTAATTAAATTTGTTGTTATTGATTTAGAAAATGTCTGGGGTAAAGCGTTGAGAATAATTAGCCGTTGAAAAACAAGTGCTTGTTAAATTATTCGGTCAAACCTATGGGAACCAGGTATCCCCCTTATACTATAAGCTTAGATTACTCTGATGAACTCAAAAAAATTCGAAGTCTCCACTTAGAAGAACAACTTAAAATAAAACTTATAATAAATATAAATTACATACAAGAGTTTAATTATGAATCGCCTCACTTAGAAAGCATGGTTGAGGACGAATTTTAAAACGATCATGCCCCCTTTTGCCTGTTTTATACAAAAGTTGGCTAATACCAGAATAAATAAAAATTTTCCGTAATGGATCAAGAATAATTGGATAAATAAAAATTAAGCATGTTTAACATCTTTATATTTCGTTATTACGGTGTTATTTTCGAGTTTCGAACATTTTTTTGTATTACTGATTTACTAAATCTTCTGTTTATCTTTTTATCAATGCAATTGCGCCGATAATAGTCGTCTTTCTTATTAGCTGGCAACATTGCCGGTATCTAAGAGAACCGTTTAAAAAGTTTAAAAACATTCAAATACGAAATCTAGCAGGATGTCAAAGATGTTGAAAAGGTTATAAGACAGGCAAATTTAAAAACAAATAAGTATACTTTTTTAGAAATATGAGTTAACAACGGAATAAGAAGTATCTGAGAGTCGACGTAATCGAATGTAGTCTGGATGAACCCGTGCCGTATGTGGTTAGTGGATTTTTGAGTTATCTGCCTAAGAAATTTAAGCAAAACAATATTTGTATTGTTACTTACATATTATTATTGCGTTACGATGCATAAAACATTTTCCCTAATCAACCTGTTACACTCACTCACTCACCCACACCTATAACCATCTATCGTTCTTTGCAGATTTTGTGAGCAACCGACTGTATAGCCGTCCCGCTTTTGTGCGGTTAGCGGCACGAGCAAATGTCAAAAACCTTTCGCTTATTTATGAATTTGTAAAAAAAATACGTTTAATTCGGTCGCCAAGTATTAATTTTTAAGCTGGCGACCAAGCACGTTTTGACCTTTTGTCGTGTGTAGTTCATAGAACGCGGAAATTTGGTGGCGTCTGTTCTTCATTCTTTTGCTGTCCGTTGGCTTTAGCTCTTTTTGTTTCTCCTAGGTCAGCTTGGGGGCTGCAACGCATAACGGTGAATCTCTGAGATTCTCTGTGACTCAGTGCAGTTTGGGATACATGTTGTCGGGCATTTTACCTCTTTTCTTTGGTGATGATCTTGTCCGGTGGCTCATGCTGATTGTGGCCAAAAAACGATATTGTGTAGACCATGACTTCTCTTTGCTCTAGTGTTTGTTTTCGTAATTAGTTGTTGCGCACTAAGAATTTTCATTCATTCATGCGACGCGGCTGCAATAATGCAAATTTTTACGCCAGCACTTTTTTGTTTACGCACAGAGCCAACAACAACGCGCGGCCACTTTTGATTAAAAGTTCGTGCCAAGCACCAGCAGTTACCAACAGCAACAACAGCGAGCGCTTTTTGTCGTCCGATGTCTACAATAACAAAAAAATGACGTCAAGGTAACTTGGTTGCGTTTTTGTTGTTACTTCTGCGTTAATTACAGGAGAAGACGCAACGCATAACACTTTCGTTGGCGACTTTCGAGTGTGTGTTAGTTGAAAAATAAATGTAATAATTTCACGTTTGTATGTATTTCGCACACAATTGTACATTGATTTGGCGATAAGCCGTGTTGTTATTGTTATTTTTGGCACACACACACACGAGCGCGACAATTCAATCAGGCTCACGAATTTCCAGCGCAAAGAGCGACCGTCAGATACGATTGATTTTCGCTAACTAAATGGCGAGCGGAGCGCCGGAGCATAGCGGTAAAGCTTCGCATTATCAGCACAGCTTTCAGATGTTGCACTCTCTCCCGCTCTCATCTGCTCTTATCACATGGCTTTGTGGCTGGTAAAGTGGCCGCATTGGCGGCTGCCTGCAGTGTGTTGCCAGCCAAGGGGGCCCTCTCTAAGCCAGGGTGGCCTCTGGTCACACTCAAAACCAGTTTCAATCACTGGAGCCACATGATCAAAACACAGATACAGCCAGCTGTGCGTGTGTTGATGGGAATGGGCGCGTGTGTGCAATGGGAGTGCGACTAGGAAGTTTTTCAGTTTAGGCCCGCAGATTTATTTCCCCGCTCCAGTTACAGTAGATATCAGTTAAAACGAAAAAAAGTAAGTTCGTTCCAACTTTTTATAATAATTGTAAAATAAAATGTTATTATTTCGTATTAGCACGAGTATTGTACTAATATTAAGTGTATTTTATACAAAATTTTATACTAAATGCAAAAATCAAAACTTTAATTCCGGCTTCAAAGATACTCAAACCAAACTATATTTATACACTCGATAAATTCGAATCCTTATCTTTTTAGTTTTAGTAGATCAGAACCCAATTTCTTTTATCCAGTAACCACTGTACTTTTATCATTTCACCACAAGCTTTTAACTTTGCACGTGTTTATTTAGAGCTATTTATAATTTGCTCTGGGGGTTTTTGCACCGATTTCTATTTAGACTTATAGAACGGAAACTATCTGAAGCTGAAGCCCCCGCTTAATTCACTCCCGTGCCTATCAGATATTCAAGTTTACTTGCCATTGAGTTAAATCAATTATATATTTTTATGGGCATTGATCGAGCAACCTGTTGAATACTTTCGAGAACAGTGCATGAAGGTGGACTTCCCTGGCTAAACAGGCACAATTTTATAGAATGTTTATTTTATTTGTATATGTTTGTAAGTCTGTCTCTAAGCCACTCACCTCCTCCTCAGGTTATCCGTTTGATCCAGCGACAAGTTGGGACTGCTGCCGTGGTGTCGCCTCCGGCCGTAGAGCTGCTGTTGTTGTTGCTGCTGCCGGGACGCGGCAGTGGCGCCATTGACCAGATCATCGCGACTCTTGCTTAGACTGTCGCCAAACGGCTGCATTGTCCAGGATTGGGATTCGAGTCTGGTTCGTTTAATTCGATCTTACGACATGCTGGTCAGGGGGTTGGGTGTTTTAGTTACGACGATATTTCTGTAGGTACGTAAAGATAACGCGTGAAATCAATCAATTGGTGGTCATGAAACTTCCTTTCACTCGCCAATGCCCACGAACACACGTGAAATAGAAATCCTTTATCAATGAATGGCGAAAATCAATACAAAAGCGACGACGTCAAACAGCGAAAAGGCGCAGGATATGCGTGAGAAAGAGCGAGCGGGATGAAAAAAGAGCTTGTGGCACCCACGCAAAAGCCATGAGCCCTCACAAAGTCAAAGAGAGCGAACGACGAAGGAGAAAAAACATTGATAATTACACTTTTCAATTATTCGATTTGCATTTCGCATTGTACATGGTGTTTTTTCACTTTCAAACTATTTTTACGATGCCTTTAAAAGGTAAATTGCACAAAGAATAACCAAGCACACAAGCGAACATCAATGTACACATGTATGTGAACATACAAGTACATGTATTTTGTTGTTGGTGGTTCTGCTTCTACTCTTTTTCTCTTTAGTTAACTTGGCCAAAGCTAGAACATAAAAAAACAACACTGAAACTTTGCCATACAGACACACACACAATTCACTTTTCTCTATTTCCGTCTTGTTCACTCATTCGCTCGTGGTATCTCACTCACACCTTGGAAGCCGTACAGCGCAGCTTTGGCTGTTGCTGTTTCTTCCTCTTCTTCTTGTGCTTTTTTCCCTTTTGCTCTTTTGGCCAAGAAAATCAATAAACGAATATCTTGTATTTGCACATTTTTCACAGATATCGCCCACTTTTCCAGCCATTTTCCAATGCGAATTGCATGGCATGCACTATTTCTTACATTGATTTGTTTACTGGTGATGGACTTTTAATTGATTTTAACTTGAAATAAAACAATTAAAGACTGGTTTACGAAAACGCGTTTATTCCGAAGAACCGTCCGCACCAAAGGTAGATACAAATCAACTGAAAAATAAAAAAAACTGGCTGCTGGCTTGGGCCGAAACCAAATCCGCTCTCAAGCGCTCTGACGGATTTCCTCCCCCGAAACCAGTTTGGAGCGCAGGTTGCATTGCGCATGTGTGCGTGAGAACGAGAGCTAACGGGAGAGTAGAGAGCCATCCATGGCCAACCAACCTACCCACCAAACACTTGCCAGGTATTTCGCTCATTCTGCTGTCGCCTTCGTTGTTGTTATCCACTGGTTTTCTTTAGACATTTGTTGTTGCTTCTTAAATTGGAGCTGGCTTAGCAGAAAAGCTCGGCTCCAAAGCGTGCGCGATCGTGTTCTGTGGCCCAAGCTTTTTGGCAGCTGCTTCAGAGCCTTTCTCGTAAAACTGTAGAAATACTCTGTTTTTTTTTTTTAATCCAGATTTTTATTTAATTATTATTATTATATTATTACCTAAAAAACGGAAAAATTAGACTGCCGCTTTCACTGAAATTATGATGAGTTTGGTCTTATTGCATTTCATTAAAAGCATTACAACAGTGATATCACATCATTATAAAAACTTGAAAGAATTGAACTGGTTAAATTGACTATTTTTTACAAGTAATATGCCTTATACATTATAAAATTTCATTCTTAACTAAATTATATCGATTTACAAAATATCTTGCCCCTTTTATCTAAATACAAATTAAGAAAAATCGAAAATAATACTTTGCCAACTTCTCAGAAAGATTTAAAACTTGTATGAACATTTTGTTTTCCATATTGACAATCTTTTATTTATAATTTATTATTTCAATGCCAGGAAAATTCCGAACCAAGCCAGGAGTTTGGATAAATTCCATAAGAATTTCTAAGAGAAGTCTTAAAAAATTTAATATATTGTTTAAAAACATACTGCAAAATTGGCATTGAAATGCTAAAAAAATACAAGAAAGAAAGCTAATTTTTGGTACGAAAGTTTGTTACCCTTGCGGCTTACAATTGGATCATAATAATGATAATGAATTAATAAAATTTGATCAAATGATCATACTATATTTACATTTTTACCTTCACAGATTTGCATTTTCCTTTACATTTAACGATCGTTTGTATTTTAGCAATATGAAATAATTTTCCGATTTGCATAAAATTAAACCAGAAATTCTGAAAATATAAAAAGTGGCTATATCTCTGAGCATATGAAAATATATTGAAAGACAGCAAAATTAAAAAAATTTGTTAAATTAATTTAGCGAACAAGCCTATCGTATCTTATAGCTGCTGCTATAGTAGTCCAATTTTCACAAAATAAAAAACAAACTTCTAAATATATATATATATATATATATGTGGTCCATTCGTCTGTCCGTTTTTCTAAATAGAATACTATCTGCACAGTTTCATCTAATAGCTTTTAAACTGAGGGACTAGTTTGCGTATAATCGGACAGACGGATGGACAGACAGACATGGCTAAATCGATTCGGCTATTGATGCCGATCAAGATTATAGGTACACGGTGGAGTAACACAACTGTTCCAACTTCAGATCTGCTAAGAAGCTTATAAAGCCAACAATTATTCTGTTTTAGACTAATAATTATTAGTCGAAGCAGAATAATAATTTTTAGTTTAAAGCAGACTAATAAAAAACTTAAATTTTCTTATTTGTAAAATTTTTTAGAATTAATTTTTGGCTTTATTAGCTTTTTAGCAGAACAGTTGTGTTACTCCTTCAGAATAATCTATATATATAAAAATTAAACGCCAAAAGTGTTTGTAGCCAGTGTTAGGCTCAGTGCGTTGACCGATTTCAAAATTTTTTTTTTTGTTTGAAAGGTGGTATGAATACGGTGGTTTGTATGTATATACGATGCCTGTATGTGCTTTGGTTCGTAAGTTATGAACGTTTAAGCGAACACTACTTCGCCCGTATACACGCATACACGCAAGGAATGCCATCTCCTAATCGATCAATACGCGATTTACTCGAGTTAGAATTGCAACGTGAACAACAGTACGACCGAAACGCATTGAATGCATTTGTGCAAGCAAATCTAACGAAATTGAATGCTGAACAGAAAATCGCTTATGACAAGATCATGCAAGTTGTTACAAGTGGTGTTGGTGGATTTTATTTCTTGGATGCTCCAGGCGGAACTGGAAAAACGTTTTTGATATCATTGTTGTTGGCAACAATTCGTTCTCAAAGTAAAATTGCATTGGCATTGGCTTCTTCCGGTATAGCTGCTACGTTATTGGATGGCGGTCGAACGGCTCATTCTGCTTTGAAACTACCATTGAATTATCAAGGGAATGAAACTCCAACGTGCAACATATCAAAGGGATCTGGCACAGCTAAAGTATTGCAGCAATGCTCCATTATTATTTGGGATGAATGTACGATGGCACACAAGAAATCAGTCGGAGCATTGGATAGAACTTTGAAAGATCTTCGAGGTAATGCGGAGTTGTTTGGTGGCGCATTGATTTTATTGGCTGGTGATTTTCGACAAACATTGCCAGTCATTCCGAAATCAACACCTGCTGATGAGATTAATGCTTGCTTGAAATCATCATATTTGTGGAGACACGTCAAAACATTGAAATTAACTACCAATGTTCGTGTTCAGTTGCAGAATGATCCATCTGCTGATACATTCTCCAAGCAATTGTTAAAAATTGGAAATGGTGCTATGTCAGTCGATGAAAATGGATTGATAACGTTGCCTAATGATTTTTGCCGTTTTGCTCAATCCATGGAAGAATTGATTGAAAGTGTTTTTCCAAACATAGCACAACATTATAAATGTCATAATTGGTTAGGTGAAAGAGCAATTTTAGCTGCGAAAAATAAAAAACGTCAGTGAATTGAACTTTGTCATACAATCGAAAATTCCTGGCGAATTGATTTCGTACAAGTCATTGGATACGGTTATCGAGGAAGAAGATGTCGTTCAATATCCAACTGAATTTTTGAATTCTTTGGAATTTCCTGGATTACCACCTCATAATTTACAATTGAAAGTTGGTGTTACTATAATAATGTTGCGTAATATCAATCAGCCGCGTTTATGTAATGGAACCAGACTCGCAGTTAAAAAGTTAATGGCAAATGTGATCGAAGCAACTATTTTAACTGGCAAATTCAAAGGTGAAGATGTATTGATACCACGAATTCCAATGAAATCATCTGATATGCCCTTCGAGTTTAAGCGTTTGCAATTTCCAGTGCGCCTCGCGTTTGCTGTTACTATCAATAAGGCACAAGGCCAGTCGTTGGGAATTTGTGGTGTGAATTTAGAGAATCCAGTGTTTTCACATGGACAACTTTATGTTGCATGTTCACGTGTTGGAAAACCATCTGTTCTCTATGTATTCGTTAGCAATACAAATTCAAAAACAAAGAACGTTGTGTACCATACAGCACTTCAATAAAATTGTTTTTCATTTCACTTTATAAAATCAGGGTTTTTCATTTTTTGCTTTTGTTTCAATTTTATTTCCTTAATGCACTACGAAGTGTGCACAGGGTACGCTAGTAAAATATAAAATGTTCAACTACATATTGACATATGTCAATATGAAAAATGTTCGGTTAAAATTATTCATTACTATTATCACTATTATCGGTATAGTTTCTATTGCAGCCAATAATCGTAAAGCTGAAGTCGAATACTTTTTTAATTCTCTCATTGTACGTTACAGATATTCCAGGTAATTCTGTAAATCAAGTAAAAACCGTAGAGGAATGCATTTTATTAATAAATTTTAATATTGTAAATCTAAATTATAAAAAATTAAAATTTTAACATATTCAAAATTTTTTTTAAGAATTTATTTTCGGCACCAAATTTTTGCACTTACGAGGTGGGAACAGTTAACTAACAAACTATTTCTAATGTTTTTGTCCAAATATATAAGGTGTTTTAGTCCTGTCCAGGTTTGGGATCTTCTTGGCAACAAATGTAGGATAAAGAAAAGTAAATAATTTTTATATTATATAAATCTAAAATCTTTCTAATTAATTGGCACAGTGTCATATTTTAATTTTTTTTAAAGGTTTTTTTTTACAAAAAAAATCAATGTATTTTGTAAATCGTTATTATTTATTAAAGAATGATATAACTAAAAAAACGTCAGTTTGATTTGTTATCAAAGCAAATGCACCGAGAGTAATCATCTTTCTAATTAGCTGTCAACGGGCTTACATATTACCAATTGTCAAATACCTGCTTGTTAATTATCCAAAAATGTTGTGCACTCACCTATAATAACAAGGACTCTGTACAATGACCGATTTCATAGCAGAACTTCTTGCCAGAAAAATATCTTGAACATATTAAGTTTTTGATAACTATGATATATATATATATATATGTGTATATGTATTAATTAAATATGTTTATATTTGTATATTTAGGTTTTGAAAATGAAGTCCGAAATTAAAAGTACTATTTTACACGTACCTATTTTGATAGGGATGCAATTTGATACTGATACTGAACTGATACCGTCGTATGTCATCAAAGTGCTGTTATACAAGAGGAGATCTCTATAAACGTTTTTTCTGGATAGGTGTAAATAAAAAACTACCAATTCCACTCCCCATATCGTTGCACAACAGGTAGAAACTGAAAATAATGCAGCAGGTAGCATAATTTCTACTAAGTAAACAAAGATGACTCATTCGTACGGAAGAGGAGAGAATTCTTTTGGAGACCAGGTATGTATATGGGACACGATCGCATTGTTGCTCTTCTAAACACTGAAGAAAAATTTGACTTTTTAGTGTTAAATATTTCAAAATGTAATAAATAATACAAGTTATTTTTCAATATTTTTATAAACGATTTTGAAACTTCAAAAAAGTGCGTATAGTTACTGTTTAGGGTGTATGTATTTATAACACGGGACTATAGCAATATTGTATTGTATAATTGCAGAAGAATGTAAAAATAATAATAATGAATTAATTATTCAGGTCATCTGCAGTCACATAATATAAGTAGGTATTCATTATTTCCGTGTTGTTATCAAAGACCGTGCGTTTGGACTTCAGATATATTTTCTTGCTTCATATAAAATGAAGTTTTTTTCTCGGTGAAATATGTCAGTCCCACAATCCGCTGTTCCTTCGTTAGAGCATTTCCCCTCCCAACACACTCACTTGACCAACACATTCTCTTGTTTGCACTGTCCAATAAATTGTTATGCTGCATGCGTGCCTTTCAGGGATTTTCTTTTGGTCAATTGCGCTATGAGTCATCGGGTTTCAGGTACAGCATGGTATTTGCAGACGGCCAGGGTCCAGACTCCAGGATCCCTTATCCCCGTCCAAGATGCCGGTTTCATTCCCGTCGATCAGTGGCACACAACAAGGTTTGAGGATTTCATTTCAAGTCAAGCGTGCTCTTTAACAAGTGGTTATTAGTGGGGGATCTAGATAAAATTATCCCAACGAGATACATATCTTTTGAAGATCGTAGCTCTTTCATACAGATTTAAGGGTCGTGTTGGCTAACCAATTTATAAAAACAAAGCTGAATAACCTCGGGAAGCCGAAGTTTATATACACTTCTGATTACTATTGAATCGATTTGATCACATTGAAAATTGGAAAACTTTTCTGAAAAATCTGATTTTCCCACTTATAGAAATTTACGAATATCTCTTATTGTAGCTGTACAATACAAAAATCTTGTAAACCCGTAAGAAACCTACATATACATTAATTTATGTGAGTATAGTCGAATAGAAAGAGACTAGCCAAAAAGTTGCATTCTGATAGCTGAAAAATGTAGGGTCCGAATGTATAAATATTTTTAAAAGTCTCAAATAAGTTCTTAACTTAGTTTCAAACGTTCTATCAAAAAGAAAATACCCAACAAAGTCCAATTTTAAATTATTTTCACACTTTAAAAAGGAAACGAATAAAACATGGGCATGATCAAATTGTGTAATTGTAATTAACTTGTATATTATTTATTTCTCCAATAAAAATAGTGTTTACATAAATAATATTTCACACATTTCTCGTGAATTGCTTTTATTACCAGACTTAAACACATTTGACAAGTCTTAGGACCTAAACTACGACAATCGACAGTAATCAGATTCAGCAAAAATCTATTTCTTAAACATTTTGTATCAACTAAGTTGTAAATGCTTAATAATTTAATTTAATTTAAGTTTAATAAAGACTGACGATGCTACGTGCTGTTAATATTAATTATATGCTCTTAGTGCTGTCAAAAACCGGTAGCAAGTGCTCTTTAAAATAATGTAGCTTGGCACATTTTGGTTTTGATTGTTGAAAGGCTAAATGATCAATAAGTACGAATTGTTTTCGTAGACCTGCCACCACGATGCAGGGAAATGATTTCTGCGTTCCAGTTTTTTGATGCTAATGATGATATTAAGGCCATTTCATTCTCTGTCAGTTATAGCGAAGCGTTATCAAGATCAAAGAAGGGCGAAATGCGAAGTGCGATCAGGAGGAGGCTTTTAGGAATGAGCATTGCAATGGTTGGGTCACTAGATGAGAGGTAAGTACTTTAAAAATCGTTGATATTACCGGGAAGGGTTCTTTCGAGGTCGGGAGTCGGGTTGATTCAGTAGAGCTTTAGGTATATCGTAGAAATTAGGGAAGCAACGAATACGCATTTCGCTGTTAGAAGTAATGGCGGGGTACATATCGAAAACGAATCTATAAATAGTAGTCACAAAATTGAGATTATTAATTCAGGCATTTGAATGCATGTATATCCTTTGGAGCACATACTACACATAAGCATTATTAATGGTCATTACTACTGCTACTACCCGTTTATTTTTTAATACTTCTATATGTTAACTTAATACAAATATCAATATATTTAACTGTCACAGAACTTGTTTGCTTAACGCACTTAGCGGCGACTTAAAAATTAATACTGGGTCAGATTCTCTGGACAGTGCGCTTCCATATGTGGAAGATTTCGAAACGAAAGTGTAGTGTGTGTTTTTTAAGTTCTAAGTGCGAGTTTTGGTAAATGCAGTCTGTAAGAAACGGAATAGTATTCTCGTTCTCGAACGCACTGAAATCAATTAAGTGGAGGCTTCACACCCCTGTTAAGTGGAACCCAAATCTTGTGTATTGTCGTTTTCACACTACGCTTTCCTGGTGGTTGCTTTTTTATCTCTTGTTAGCTAGCAACGAGGCGGGACTTTCGAGGAGCCGAATATTTAAACGAGAGGAAATGAAGGGAGAACTTTGGAATTCCCTTAATAGGTCATTACGGAGTATACTTCAATGTCCTTTTAATTTTTAGAGGGGTAGGAAATGGGTGCAGTTTCTGATACAAACTATTTTTGAATACAAAAAATATCAGAATATATGGGATATATAGAATAGACAATAGATAATACTTCATGTATTATGTTTTGGGTTCAAGATGTTCCCCTCCTCGTTTTTGTTGGGTTAAACTAAAGACCCTAAATAAGACGTTGAACTTTCAACCTGAGTTAAAAGTATTCTAAACTATTGTTATGCCTTCCCATTTTGTTTAAATATTAAGGAATATGTGCGGTTGGTTTACCCTGTATGGACATTCCCTCTCTACTCTGTTTCTGTTCAACGCTCCTTATGTTAGTTGATATATGTATTCTCAGGTACGCGCTGCATTGCTCTAGTTAACATTCCCTTTTCCGTATAGTGAAATCTGCTGAAAGGAACTGATCTTTTCTTCAGGTTTAAGCTAAGGGGCTAAGCTAGCAATTGGGTGTAATATCTAGAATCCCTGGTGTTTATCGGCAGACTTTGGCTGCTCGCCCGCCTCCAGCTGCTCTCGGTCCTGCTCTCGATCCTGGTCCTGAGCGCCGTTCTCATCTTCCTCATCGCTAGTGTCCACGTAGTTGCGCATGGTTAGTGCCTGGAAGTCGTTCAAGGCCTGCTCGAACAGATCTATTGTGTGCTGATTGTGGGCAATCACCTGCTGCGTGTTTCTCAAGTCCTGCGTGATGAGATCCTGCATCGAACTTGTGGACGGCGAGGAGGCAGGCGAGCGGCCTGCTATCTGCGGATTTGTGGAATTGGTTTGCTCACCGCTGCTACTGCTGCTGCTGCTGGGGTCATCGCTTATGTTGCTGGCCGCTAATCCTCGGGTGAGCTCATCCGCATGCGCCAGCGTGGACCCAATGATGTCGCTAGCAATCCTAATGGCTGCATCCGTTGCGGCAATCGTCGATATAAAACTGGAGGCAGCTGCTGCCACGGTGGCTGGGGAGGGTGTGCTGGTAGGCCTACTGAAAACGGTGTCACTGGTCACCTGATTGCCCTCGATGCGGAGTCCGGCCACTCCCTTCTTAGGTATAGTGGCCAAATCCCGTTTAACCCTGCGACAGCGAGTGGGTTCGTTCTGGCGTTGCTGCACGAGCTGCTCCAAGTCCACAATGTAGACATATCCGGCCACTAAGATGGTACATGACTTGTCGCCTTTCTTAAAGGCCTCCTCAATGTCCTGACTAGTGCGATCATCGTATTGCCACCAACCTGCGGTTATACATATTTACAAGAGCAAACAAAGTTTGGAATGGGAGTTGGGATCTTATCTCGGATCTTCGCCTTTTAACCTCTAAATCACAGTTTTTTCTGCCTAGGATGTAGATGTGGAAATAGGAATGGGAATATGGAGGGGATTAGGAGTAGGTGGGTGGGTGATTTAATTAAGCTTAGTTGTATCTTAGGTGCTTGCTGAGCCCAGCGACGCCTTTGGTTACGCCTGGGACTGCATCGGTGCTCTTGCATCGCAGGATATTGCGTCGTCTATCAGGACTCGAGCGGGGATATTGCTTCATTTTCAGAAAGTCAATAACGTACATTTCCCCGCAGATCTGCTGATGCAACCTGCCAGCATGCGGACCAATTTCGGAGAGATCATCGGAGGCGCTGCTCTGCCAACCCTCCTCAGCGGAGGCATCGTAGTCAAAGGCGTCGTCACCGAAGATCGAATCACGATCCTCATCCTCCATTTCAATTGTTTCGTCTCCGGAATCATCTGCATATAGCTCTACAGAAGATTCGGGAATGGAAGGAGGTGCAGCATTGCCTGGCGCTGAACCTAGGATAGGTGCCATTGGTTCGGTGACAGTCGGCTCCGTTGGCTCGGGAGGAGGAGGACGAATGGAATTCGCTGTATTGTGATCCTCTGGGATGAGCGGTGACTTGACCGCCTTGTACCTTAGATAACCAGCATATGCGATCTCGATGTCTTCGTTGGTCCGAGGATCGTAGGCCCACCAGCCACCTAGATGTGCATGGTGCGTGTGTGTTTTCGGTGGGGGTTATGGGGACATGAGGGGCGGCCGACACCAGAAGCGTAATTCTACTCACCGTTCCTGCCTTCATAGTACCATTGGTAACCGTCTTCCGTCGCTCGTGTAGCGCAAATATCGTCAATGCCGTTTACCAGCTGAGGATGATCCAGGAATTCGGCGGGAATTTCGCGACGACACATGGCGCAGCGTCGATTCTTATAGGCAACACCCTGTCATTGGATCGGAGAGATGTTTTTTCAAGAAATACTTTTACATGAGTATTAGTTCAAAAGAAATTCAGTGCAATTAATATTTGTTTTCTTTATCTAACTATGAAAATGTATATACATAACATATATGTAACAGAGCTATCTCCGCAACAAACCCACCAAACTGCATGTGGATTTGTTTAAATGTACTTGAAAGCATGTGGCTACAGATTTCTATTGTGACGAATCGCAATGTAATTTGGAAAGGTTTCTTAAGTCTGCAATTTGACTTGAGAATGTTGGGTGTTTAGGCTTTAAAACTCTCTGTAATTCACCGCCTCGAGTTGGCTTTATCTCAGGCCCAAGCTATGTAAACTAGTTTAGGAACTGGAAAGTGCACTCTAGTGCTAATCGAATACTTGTTATTGGTCTAAACTGGTTGAATGAGTCCGGGCGGAAAACAATTGACAAGTAGCCAGCCGGAAGCCAATCTAACTCCATAATGCCAGTGCGTCTGCGTCTTTGCCAGGCATGCTAATCAATCAGTCAGGCGCGAGTCGTTACCAAAGGGTTGAGAACAGCCTTGAACTTGACTACGTGCTGCTCAAAAATTCAAATTCCCCCAATTCGACGATGCGATCCGCATTGCTAAGTGGCTGGCAGAAACTTCCGCTGTTGGGTGTTGGAGCTACGAACCTTTACACACAAAAAACAAAAGATGTGGCCGCAGGGGAGACGAGCTGGATGGATGCAGGTTTGCAAGCAGATGGGGCACTCCAGGGAACCAGCAGCAGCTGATTGCAATGAGGAATCCTCGCCAGAAGTATTGGTTGCTGGAGGGAAACAAGCTGTCATTAGAAAGTGTAAATTATGCAAATTATATTCAAAACAAGAAAGGAAGCTAACTTCGGTATGCCGAAGTTTGTGTACCCTTGCAGCTCCCAATTATAAAATATTTTGAAATTTGATCAAATGTTTCTATTTTCATTCATCATTCATCAACAGGAATTATATAAAACATTTATACACACAAAAAATTAGATTTATACATTTATGTATACGTAATCTTTCCCGAACATTCCTATGGCAGCTATATGATATAGTAGTCCGATTTTTATCAAATTAAAACCAAAATTCTAGAATAATATAAAATGGCCATGCCAAATTATATGAAAATATGTTGAAAATTGGCCAAGTTATAATTTTTTTTTTGAAAATTTACCGATCCTTCCTATGGCAGCTATATGATATAGTCGTCCGATCCGGCCCGTTCCAAATTTTCATTCAGATAGCTTCAAAATTGAGGGACTAGTTTGCGTAGAAACGGACAGAGGGACAGACGGACATGGCTAGATCGACTCGGCTGTTGATGCTGATCAAGAATATACATATATACTTTATAGGGTCGGACATTTCTCCTTCACTGCGATGCAAACTATTGACTGAAATTATACTACCCTGTAAGGGTATACAAATTATTAGGGTTACTTAACAGAATAATTTCTCTGGATATTAAAAATTGTGAATATGAATCTGATCAATTAGTAAGAATTAAGCTTTATCGTTTTTAAAAGTTATTCTTTATCATTAAACTTTAAAACCGTATAAAGAAAGGCTGGTGCTGTGCGAGCAAGAAAAATCCACTTTTTCTCACCTGCTTCCACGTTGATGCTTTTCCCTGCTGCTTCTGGCGTTGTGGTGGCTGAGACAACCGCTGGGGGCGTGGTCACAGCAGTAGATAGAGGATCCTGATGGGGACCAACTGCGGCAGCTCTGGCTGAAGTTCCTGCTACAGTTCCCGTCCCGTCTCCGGTTAGCGAACGAGCTGCAGCTGCAGCGGAAGTGGAAGGCGACAGGCAGAGATCAATGGTGGTGGTCAGCGGGCGGACGATTCCCACAAATTGCACGTCCTCGTCTTCTTCGTCGTCGTCCACGTTAATAACATTGTTGTTGTTATGTTCTGCGCGTTGTTGCGACATGTTTGGACTTGGCCTGTGAATTAGAAATTATTGTTGATAATAAATATCAATATATCGATATTTTTTCTAAAGATGATATATTTATATCGTGATTTCATGTTTGCCAAAATATCGAAATTGCGATATTTTAATTTGATATTTACCGATATTTTTTTCCAAGCTGCAAGCGGGAAGTATTCATTCAAAATGAGTGAGGATACTTTTTTTAATTCCGACAACTCTAATAGAAATGAAACGACTTGATCGCCATCGTATCAGCTTGGCTTATTTATAGATTATGAAATTTGCATTTAGCTTATAGCTTTTAAAATAGCTTACTTTAATATTTAGCTGGTGTATTGCAGCAATATTTTAGTGTAATATTTACGTTTTTAATCTATAAGAAAAATTGGAGATTTCTCTGTTGGCTAATGTTGGCTAATCGAATATAAATTATTTATATAGGAACTTAGGGAAATTTCTGCTTATTGTATAGAGGTGCTGAATTATAAGAGCACTGGAAACTGTTAGCCATCATAATCCCTTGCTTTTTAAATATTGCTCTTTTCATGGTCCAGAGTTGAAAGAGTTTTTAATTAAACATCATATTAACAAAATTAAGCAACAATATGCATTTAATGCAATACTTAGCACAAGGTTTGGCAATATTCAAATTAATTATATTAAAAACATTAAGCCCTTAACAATATTGTATTTTTTTCCTGCTGTTGGAGGAAGCTTTTAGTTTTTAGAAACTATCTATTCAGTTTTAGACAATTTTTTTTAGTTGTTCTGATAATCCAGCTTATTTGAGGGCTCATCACTAGCTAAATTGTACGCATGGCGATAGAATACATAATCGAAAGACGAAATGAACGAGGAAGAAAAAAAACTTAAAACACAAAAAAATTCAGCGCGAATTTATTTATTTTGTAAATTATTTTGCACGTTGGATGTATTTTGTTTTAAATTTGTAAATCTTTTGGTTAAATCTGTAATTCAAGCTCGAAACTATTTAACATATAAAATCATCGACAAAGTTATCGATTTTTACAGAGTATAGGTGGAAAACACGAATAAATAGGTTTGGATATATGATAACATTTAAAGTAATTTTCCTTTTCATTGTCATAAAGCATTCAATTTAACTTGAATTTCAGTTTAATTTTTTAAAACTAACTCGACCCACAAGCAAATGGATTTGACCAAGTTGATCAAGATTTGCTCCTTAAATTCAAAATTTGTAATATTATTTTTATGTGTTGGGCTAAGGTAGTAAAAAAACATATATTTTATTAGTATTATGGGTGCAATGTCACTAGTTGTTTTATTCTATATTGAGCAACAATTATTAAAAAACTTCAAACACACTTTGTCTTCATAATAATAAATATTTTGTTTTTAATATTAAGGGCCATGTGAATATAAAATAAATTTTAAAAATGAATAATAATAACATACTTAACATATGCATATATAGTAGGAATATATATCTATCTAGCGCAAGTTTACAGTTTTTCGTATTTGTGTTATATATTTCGATTTATATTCTATATATATCTATAAATGTATTATATATATAGAACAAAATTATATATGATTGCACTTGAAAGACATTTCGTAATTATTGTTTAAACTTTTACTGCAGGACGTGCATATCCTTTGCCGTTGCTACATTAATAACGCTTTATTAAATCCAACAAAAACCAATTAAAATTATGCGCTTCATTACATGCAACACCTTTTCGCCAGCCGCCGCTCAGAAAAATCCGACGAGAATTTAACTTCATAAAAATTGACAGCCCAGCGCCCAGCGTTTCGGTCAGCGAAAGCATCACGCACTTTTTAATATGCAGCCGGCATGCGACAGGCCAAAAAAGGAATAAAGTGTACAAAAAGTAAAGCACACCCGCGACCAGTTGCAGTTGCCTGGGCAGGACCTTCGGACTCATTACACAAAAATCAATTTTTGGTTTATTTTTGCGTACGCTCCTCTCTGTGCTCCACAATTGCATGTCATTTTTTGTCAATTACATAACACACCCACACAGACGCTGGGCAATTGCCTAATTGCGCGACGGACAAACGCGTCGAAGTCAACTGCCGACGAGTTTTGTAAATTACTCTCGTTCTGCTCTGATGTCCTGGTGTCCTGGCGTCGTCCTTCGGGCTGTTTAATGCACGTGTCCCTCTGGGCGTTTTAAAAATGTGTTGCCTGTCCCGGGATGCCACTGATTCGACGTGATTTGCCTTGGGGAATTGTGTGTATTTTGAAAGCCAAAAAATAATAATGAAAGCGCAGTTCCCGAAAAGTTCGACTATCTGTTACCTGGTTTTCGGATACATAAAACGATGTACACATGGAAGTAAAATTCAGCTAAGCTGTCTGCGTATCCCTAAGCAATTCATTAACTAGGATGTCACAGAAACCTCTTCCAGCCAATTAATACATCTCGGTGTCACAGAAAACATTTTGGTTTATTTCGAATCACCCATACTTTGTCGAACCAGCTTGATAAAAACCTATGCCGATATTTTAGTTCCAGCAAAATTATATTGTATAATTACAAAGAGGAATATTTTAAATTAAGGATTTTAACAAAAAAAAAAACTATCTCAGAGCAAAAATATTTCAAAATTTTTTGGTTTCATGAACTAGGGGTAAAAATTTATATTAATTGCGCTTACAATGTTTTATGGTTTAGTAGACTTACAAAAAAGCTTTTAAGTTTCAGATCTCTTAAATAAAAATGTCAAGTTTTACCAAGATATGTAAACAAAGTCCTTGAATTCCAAAATACCCGTTCAACCCACGACAACGGGGCATTAAATCGCTCACTCGAACTATTTAGTATGCAAGGCAAGTCCTTCAACTCTCGGCACTCAACCCTTTATCCTGAGTGCTCGTTTTTGCACTTGATTTTTGTCATAATTGTTCTATGCGCTGCACAATTGAATTTTTATTTTGCGGCAAACGATCGCGGGGACAGAAGAAGTTAAAAATGTGATTGGCCCTTCATTGCTTCATTGCCTCGTGGCCACAAAAAGAAGGTCATAAAACGTAACCGAATAAAAAATAAATGAAAAGAAACCTCAAATCTTAATGTAATTATCTGGGCAACAAAAACACAAGCGTTTATAAGAGAAGGATGCCTCAAGATTATTAACACAAAAGAGGGCCGCAATGGTCGTCATAAGCGTAAAATTATTGCCATCCCCCAGCCTTCGTCACCACGCTTTTTACCATAAAAAGGAGAAAAAATGAAATTTCGTGTCTGCTCACTTTGCACCCTCCTTGTAATAAGCTACTTTTGCATCTTGCCTATTGCTCTTTATTTTATCATTTTCTGGGCTTGTATTTCTCTCCCCCAAAACACTTTTATATCGTTTATTTGTTTGGGTCGCCAAATCCCCTTAATAAACGAAAATTGTCTGCATTACATATGGGAGAGTGTCAGAGTCAGTGCAGCCTAAGCTCTAATAAATTTACGATCGGAACTTCGCAAGAAATTCTTATTTTCATCAAAGCAAACTAATATAAATGGATTTCCTTGTTGGTAGTAGAAATGTCCTATTTACATTCTCAAAAATAAAATAAATCTCGAAATTAAATATCATAGAAGAATATTCTTAAAACTACTACTTATCCTTCCAAGAAAACGATCCTTAACATAATTTTGACACCTAATATGTTTATATGTTTCGATTTTTGGACTGTTTTTTAAATTTAAGTCAAGGGACTTAATCCGATTTTATTCTTAAGGTTGTCTCTTACTTGTATAATAGTTTTTACAATAAATTGATAATAATACTAATGTTAGATGGTACCTTTACATCCTGTCCGATGTAGCAAAGGAACTGAGGCCAAACTTTTTAAAAAATATGTCAGTCAGTGAACTACTTCCTGAAAAGTGACCTTCTTGTCAGAGTTGCTCCACCATATTTTCGCGATTCTCCCTGTCAGTTTCAGAGCAGCTTTTTAATTAAAATATAAAAACGAAGGGAACGTGCCGCGGTCGTTAGGCAATAAACTTGGACACCGCGCATCCTGCCAAGGACAATTACCAGGCGGAAAATGTCGCAACATTTTCGCCCCTTATCGCAGCCTCGGTACTTTAGGCCAAGGAATTCCGAGCCGCGGCATAAAGGAAAACGAATTAACGACATTGTAATGCTTATCTGAGAGAAAAGGTCCTTTGCGGAGAGCACAGGGCGCATCCTTTTCCGTCCTGTTCGCCGAAGCATATTTTCCCTGGAATCTTAGGTAGGACCTCCAAAAAAAAGGGAGAAAATCTTGATTTTTAATGTTAACGCTTTATTTAATTATGTGCAGACGAGACAACTTGAAGTTTGCTAATAAAATGCTTAAGGAGTGCCGTTTCTGCTTTCCCTCATTTTCCATGAGCAATAAAACCAACAAAAAATGGGCTAAAAACTCCAGTTTTTCAGCTACTTTCGCTTTCGGTTCTTTTTTTAATAAAGACTTCAACAGATGGGCGGCGATAAAAGGCAAAGATTATGGGGCAGACTACAAAGGAGAAGCTCGGGGAAGGTCCAGTGTCGTGTGGCTTTTGACACCCCGAAAAAAGTAAAAAAAGAAGCCACAGTTTCAGCATTTTTCCCCATTCTTTTCACATTCAAATTGGGTTTGGACAAAAGGCCAGACGCACAAGATTTAGTTTTAAGCGTTAACACTTGACCCCAGGACAAGGGGTTGGAGATGAGGGTCCTGCTGCGAGAGTTGCTTACTTTTTATGGCTTTAAAGATAAGCGTTTATGTCTTATTCGTTTTTCTTAATGCGCAAACTTTTAATTAGCTGGAAGAGAGGTCCCCCTCTAGGCACTTTCCGCCGAACAAATTCGACACCTGATGTAAGGGATACGAATAAAACTCAAATACAAATCGAATTGCTGTTATTGGCCATGCAACCCTCGCTCTTTATTTATTCTTTACCGGTGGGATACTTAGCCTACTTATGCGCATCATTTGCCTTGTCACCTGTTGTTCCTCGCGCTGATTTTAATCTTGAAAATCAATATGCCTGGCGACAGGCCAAACAGATGGAGCTTCGAGGTAAACACAACAAGGGGAGTTCTGTGGAGAAGCAGAGGGACTTGGGGACGCAGCTTCTCTGGGTGTTAACTGTGACTTCCTTGACAGGTGTGGGAGTGGGCGGAACCTGCTCGTCCTGAGCTCGACTCCCGAATGTCTGCCCAAGGCGCCTGCAGGCAGCAGACAGTCGGGCAAATTGAAATGGCTGAGATTACATCTGACTTTTATAAGCGGATATTGGGCGTCGTATAGTTGGTAAGGGAAGGGGAGTAACCATAGACTTGAGGAACGATTGCCAGAAAATAATAATTGTAAGCATGCAACATCTAAGGTCTGAGGTCTAAGCAACCTTGAAGACGCTCTAGAAATAACTAGGGTTTTCTTAATCGCTAAAATGTTTACCAAAAGTAAGCAATACGTTTTTAGGTAGCAAAATCGGTGTGAATTATAGCATACCTTTAACGATGTAACATGATGTCCTTTGAGGGAGTACTAATCACTATGTTTAGAATAATGAGAAGAAAAGTAACTATCTTCATAACAGGAAAATGATTGGAACCAAAAAGGGCCCAAAAGTAAGACTTATTTATATATTATATGTATTTATAAATGATATTTTTACACACCCAATGAAAACGGAAATTCATTAGATTTAAGTATGTTTATATATTTATTGGAGTAAACCCAGTTATAATTAATCCACTTTGATGTAGCTTTTATTTTGTACATTTCTAGGCTTTTAGATACAGGCATTATAACAAATTATTATTTCTCAGACTTCCAAAAGAAACTTAACCGAAAAAACTACCTTTAAAATATGGAGCCATTCCATGAGCTCCCGTCCGAAGATCTACATGGACAGAATGGTCCCCTTGATGATGTCAATGCTCTCGCGCATTTGGCTTTCGGTGATGACCAGAGGCGGGGCGAATCGGATGATGTCGCCGTGGGTGGGCTTCGCCAGGAGACCGTTCTCCTTGAGCTTCAGGCACACCTGCCAGGCGTCGTATTCTGGAAAGGAGATCAAGGATCAGTAAGGGGCATCTTCAGGCGGCTGTAAGCACTCACTCTCGTTAATGACGATGGCGTTGAGAAGTCCCTTCCCGCGTACCACGGAAACAACGTCCTTCGGAAGATCCGACAGCTCCTTGCGCAGCAAGGCACCCATTTTAAAGGCATTCTCCGCCAGCTTCTCCTCCTGCAGGACCTCCAGAGCGGCCATGGCCACCCGGCAGCCCAGGGGATTGCCGCCATAGGTGGAGCCGTGCTCGCCGGGCTTGATGCAGAGCATGACTTGGTCATTGCAGAGAACCGCAGACACGGGATACATGCCTCCGGACAAAGCTTTGCCCAGGATCAGGATGTCTGGCTGGACCTGCTCGTAGTTTACGGCCAGCAGTTTTCCAGTTCTCGCCAAGCCAGTCTGCACCTCATCGGCAATCCAGAGAACATTGTGCTTGGAGCACAGCTCCCGGACTTTCTTTAGGTAGCCATCGCTGGGCACCACCACACCGGCCTCGCCCTGAATGGGTTCCACCATAAAGGCGCATACATTGGGGTCCTTGAGCGCCTCCTCCAGGGCCGTCACATTATCGTACTCGATCAGCTCGAAGCCCGGCATGAAGGGTCCGAATCCCTCATAGCTGCTGGGGTCATTGGAGGCGGAAACGGCGGACAGGGTGCGGCCCCAGAAGTTGTTGCGGGCGAAGATGATCTTGGCCTGGTTTTTGGGAATTCCCTTTTGCAGATAGCCCCATTTGCGGGCCAGCTTGCAGGCAGTTTCCCCGCCCTCGACACCAGTGTTCATGGGCAGGACCTTGTCGAAGCCGAAGAGCTTCGTGACATATTCCTCGTACTCTCCAAGGACATCCGAGTAGAAGGCACTGCATGGAGGAAAGTTGAAGATGTTATATTCTAAGATTAAATATGGAAGAGGAAACTCCAAGTTGACAGCTGAGCAAAACGTCTATTTTTCTCACTCGTTAGTTTTACATCCCAGGGATATTTTCGATTTCCATAAAAAATAAACTATAGACTAAGCAGAATTATAGGTGTAATTTTAATAATAACAAGGGTATAATGATAATAATCATTATTATTAATTATATTCCCACATTGTCCTAGCCCAACAGAATGCTATCTATATTTATTTCCAAAAATAGTCAAAAATACCTCCTTCCTGTCTATGACTTTGGCTTATTTAGGTTATCACACTGGGTTCTATGTATAGAAATCGCACGGACAATAACAAGTCATCGATCTGCGATTTCTTATCAACGAACCTAATGCGACTTTATAGCCCCACTCAACCTGACAATCTGGCCCTGGCAACCCAAAGGAAACCAAATAAAACCGGCAAAGAGATGTCACCTCAGTTAAGTGCAATAGAATAATTCAATAAATTTAATTCTGACAGAGAAGTGAGATTTTCTATATATGAATATATGGGCTTTCGTGTGTACTAGGGGCTGATAAGATTTCAGAACAATCCGTGGGGGGTTATCGCCGTGCAAAGCATACATATATTTGGTAAAAATAAAGCCACTTGGGGAGTAAACAAAAGCAGCATGTGTTTCCAATTATAGAGGCTAGGAAACAACTCAAATCAGTCAATCACATGACATTTTTGAAATCTATTTACTTGACTTCTAAAGGTTTTTATTGGTCTGGAAATTTATTTTAAATGTATTTAATCTGGTCCAGACACATTAAAAAGGAAACTCCCGCGACATTCGCTATCAAAGTCTTAATTAGCTTTAGGACTAACAAATATTAACGATTCGTTGAGTTTAATTTTTCAGTTGACAACAGAACAACAGGAGAATATAGCGAACAGCACTTGAGCTTGGGTAAACAAAAAGTTTCCAAAACAACACATCTATAAAGATTAGCGTGGACTCTAAAATTAGAGAGCTTAACTGTTGTAAAGATAGCAAAGGAAAATCGATTTTTAATTTAAAATAAGATTGAAATTCTGCAAATATCACAATTGTTTATTTTTTTAAATTTGTGTAAGTATTATCCTTAAAAAACCCTCTTATCTCTTTGAAAAACAAAAGTCCACCCCAACCAATATAAATATATCAGTTTGATAAAGCTTCTTGGAGCTAAAAGAGATAAGCTTTCGAGGGGGCACGTCTTGGTTCTCTGTACAATTTTGATTATTTCTGTGGCTACATATACGTAGCCACAATTCGCTTCATTCACTCACCGGGATGTCAAGGCCAACTTGGAGGCCTGCTCGGTCAGGGCCTTGACGATTTTCGGGTGGCAGTGTCCCTGGTTAACGGCCGAGTAGGCACTCAGGTAGTCGAAGTAGCGTTTACCCTCTACGTCCCAGACGAAGACGCCCTCGCCCTTGGTCAGGGCCACTGGCAGGGGGTGGTAGTTGTGGGCGCCGTATTTGTTTTCACGGGCGTAGACGGCCTCCGAGAGGGATCCGGCGGACGCGGTGGATTCCTGGGCGGCTGCCTTCTGGGCCAAGCAGCTCAGGCGGGTGGCGATGCCGCGGGTTGATAGCTTCGAGAACATGGTATTACTTGAGATCCCTCGGATTCTGGCACTTCCACTCGTGGATCGATGCTCACTGAAAGTCCGCTGCCCGGGGGCGGCAGCTTTTTATACCTCGGATCGGGGAGCGGTAGCTATGGAGAGCCTCGTACCCCCATGGAGCTTGCTCTCTCCCCACAACAGTCTCTTCCCGGCTCTGTGGCTACATGTACTCTGTTTGTGAACTCTCCATTGCCTTATCGCATTACATGAGACCGACCCGCATTACATGCAATTATTTATAATTTTCAATATGATACTTGGCGAATTTGAGTAATGGCAGCTGATACATATGCTTGTAATCAGCTAAAAAATTTCCACTGGTCAAGTGATAGAGCTTGGCGAAGCTTTCTGTGCAGAAATAAATTACACTTGAAAGCTTCGTTTGTCCAGAATTTGATAATCGATTGGCTCAAGTGATGTCATGAGAAGAGAGATGATGACAATAAGCTGAGAAGATGATCTTTAATTGAACATTAATTAAGGAACAGTATGTTGTTATTACAGCATTCGATCTAATGTAGTTTAGAAAGTGTTTTGCACTCTCGCACGAAGTCAGGAACCTTTGTCTTTAAATGTGGGTAGATTGTCCTTTTTGGCAAATAAATTATATATATATAACAAAAATGATATATGTTGAAGTTTTTGTTGGACATTTCAAACCTCATTGTTAGTAAAATATACATCTTACACCATTATAAACCGAAATTCATTTCCAATAAATCCTTGATTAATCATTAGTCCCACAAAGAGAGAATTATGCATTGGGTGAAACAAAAACAATAATTTCATTTTAAGATAAATAATTCAATTTTAGACTCTGTTTACAGAATGCTAGTATGTACATTTATCATACATAATACATAGTACAAGTACAATATACATATATAATACCATCAAGTGTTGCCTAACATTTCCAGCAACATATTTCTTAATTTTAATGTTGCACAATATGTTCCTAGCAACTGTCAACACTTGTCTTCATTTTTATACCCTTGCACGGTATTATAACTTAAGTCAGAAGCTTGCAATGCAGTGAAGGAGACATTTCCGACCCTATTCTATTATATATATTCTTGATCAGCACCAATAGCCGAGTCGATCTAGCCATGTCCGTCTGTCCATCTGTCGGTCTGTCCGTCTGTCCGCCCGTCTGTTCGTCTGTCTGAATATACGCAAACTAGTCCCTCAGTTTTGAAGCTATCCAAATGAAACTTTGCAGATAGTCTTCTATATGCTTTCACTACTAGATAGGACGGAACGGGACGGATCGGACGACTATATCATATAGCTGCCATAGGAACGATCGGTATATTTTCAGGAAAAATATTTTAACTTGGCCAATTTTCAACAGGTTTTCATGAGTCATGACCATTTTGTATTATTCTAGAATATTTTTATGTATACGTAAATGTTAATTCCTGTTAGTTTTTCATTTGATAAAATTGTATTAATTTATAATGATCCAATTGTAAGCTGCAAGGATATACAAACTTCGACGTGCTGAAGTTAGCTTTCTTTCTTGTTCAACATTTTCTTCTGTCTTCCTATTTGTTTAGTTAAATTTTTTTTCATAAGTCTTTGTATACTTAGACAAAGTGCCAAACCCATTCCACGCTTCTTTTAATTTTTCCCACAATGCTTTGGGTATCGGGTATCTAAAAGTAAGTCTGGAAGTAAGTACCTGTTATTTTCCTGAAAAGGTTCAAAGTCCCCTGATCGAACGATTTTTTTGATATCCTCACCCAATTTTAATGTTCTCTGTGTATGATAAAACATCTAAGACTTAATATTCCAATAACTTCATTAAACTCACCTTGGGTTTCTCAATTATTTCCACCAACACAACAGACTAGAACTTATTTTCATATATTTATTTGATTTTTCATAAATAATTTATGGGCTTAAGAATTTACAACTAATTTTTGCTTAGAGATGATAATTCTCATTTATCGTATGTTTTATCAATTAAACATTTAACAATTATAGCACGTTCAGGGAAATTACAAATAGTACATACTGATAATTAAATACACACATCATATACTTATATGACAGATGAGAAGGCAACCCAAAAATTGCACTAAATGTGGTTTTACATAAAAAAAAACAAAACGAATTCCATTTAAAAGGAAAGCATATGAAATCTACATAATTGTCGAGTTTTTACAGGGCAAAACAGGGGCCTCTTCTTTCCTCTTTACTTTTCGGGCGGGTAGCCTACTTTGGGGGATGCCCGATTAAACATCAATTGGCTCGTCGCGCTTCATTAGCTACCACAATACAATATTTTGTTAATTAATTTTAATAAATTCACGCTTTGATTGCAATTATCAATTCGACCGTCGACCCCTCCTGACCCCACTACTCCATGGCCTGGGACACGCTCTGCTGGGGCGACTGGGCGGGCGACAAGCTGCGCGGCGTTGCCGTGGCGGCCACAGCCTCACCGGCGGCGCCCGTGCCACCTCCTCCTCCGTTCCCGGCTGCCCGCTGCTGCTGACTTTGGGCCTGGCTCAGGAGCTCCTTGTTCAGGCGGTAGCTGCTCATGACATTGGCACAGCTCTGGTGGAAGTAGAAGTTGCGGCCGCGCAGGAACGCATCCGTGTTGAGATCCTTTATGCCTGTCTTGGGGGATAGAAGAGAGGCGAATCAAGATTAGGACAGCGGTTACGGACTCCCACCTTCGGAGGACATTGTGCATTAAGCTAGTTGCAAATACAGGAAGGGAAAGAGAAAGTTACGGGCTTGACTGGGGGACTTGGATCGTGCTGGACTTAGGTAAAATTGAGAACTGAAGCAAACTGAGAAATTACCTTACAAATGAAACATTTGTTTTCATCGTCCGGTTTTAAATCCGAACTAATCCCCACCTTTGAGTCCAATTGCGTTAATCCCGGCACGCCCATTGACGACAACTGCGACAGGCTGTTCTCCATGCTCTCCACATATTTCGATGTCGGATTGTTGTTGTTGTTGCTGCTGCTGTTGTTATTGTTGTTGTTGTTGCTGCTGCTGCTGTGGGAGATGTCCATGGGACCGGGTTCGGTGCTGCTCACCTGCGGCTCCGAACGGGGTCTCTCATCCACGGGCGAGATGTTCTCCAGAGATCTGCAAACGGAGAGATTGAGATATTGTCTAATTAGATTCCATTGACAAAGAGAAGCACCAGGCGAGGTGATTTAGCCATGTCTATCTGTCCGTCAGTGAGTAATGAAACAGTACTTAAAAGCTATTTGAGCTGTAGGTGCCAACATAGGGACAACATTCTTAGCATCTGCGATCTTATCTGTTAGGATGCCGTTATTAAATATTAAATAACAAGTACAGAATTTGAATCAATTTAACAATAGTTATTAGATAATGAATATAAAGCCTAATACTATCTTTATCTCGGTCATACCTTAGAATATAAGCCGAATCTCAAACCTTGGTTAAATAGATCCGAATGAATATTTTGTATGTATTTTTTGAACTCTATTATCTTCAGAAGTTTTATTTTTAAAGTTGAAGAGTCTGGCAAGAATGCTCCCTTGCATTGGCTGAGCTTTACACTGAAACACAAATTAAACTTTTAACTGAATTTATGATGCTTTGGGTACCGGCTATTTAACCGTCGAGGAGGCTCGACTTTACTTGTTAAGCCTTGTCTCAAAGCATGAAAATGCAGGTGTTAGCATTGTTTAAAGGGCTAGCTCTTAAACTACGACTACTACATAAGTGGATCAGAATTATACATAACTATAGATATTTATTTAAGTAAAAAAGGTATCTCAGGATCCGCAGAGTTGGTTCTTTGTTCGTTTAATATGAACAGAATCCCCAAGTACATCCATAATTTTAAGTAGTTCAAATATTTTGTTGTCCCTAGATAAATATTTTATTTTAGAAAAATGTATTTGTCTCTCGAATGGCTTATAGTTTCAATTCAGCTACGGATGACCAACTGACCTGCTGCTGCCCACATTCTGCTCCTCCTGCCGACGTTGCATTTTGCTGTAATTGAGCTTGCTCGGCACCTTCATGGTGTCGTCGTCGTCCACAATCACATCCTCGTCGCTATCATTCTGGCACGAGGCCGTGTCCATCATTAGGTCCTTGTTGCCGCCTCCACCCGCTCCGCTGTTGGTGTTGTTGTTGGTGCTGCTGCTGCTGTTGTTGTCGTTAACGCCCACGCCACAGGAGTCGGCGTTGTAGTAGTGATGTGTGGTGGATGACAGCTCGCTGACGGTTTTCACTGAGGGTTAAATGAGTAAGGGAGCGTAATTAGCATAGGGCTGTGCACTGACAGAAAAGAGGAACATAAAATGAAATAATTACAGTGAGTAATCTTAAGAAATCTACATTATTATCGTTTCTTCCCGTTCAAAACATGATATATACTTCATGTGTCCATTTTCAAATGCAATGTAAACAAGTAAACCAAACTAGTTAGTTTCACTAGATTTCTCTTTGTGTATGAGCTTAACATAAGGACCCACCACTGATATGTGCCTGGGGTGGTGCGTTGACCTCGCCCGCCCAACTGCTGCTGCTGGCCGTTGTCACATTGGTGCTCACATCCTGCTCGTCGGCATGCGGATCCTTCTGATTGATCACACAGGCCGTCCGGTAGAGGATCCCGTCCAGCTTGCCCGGCTGCGCGTTGCTGTTGTGCATGCTGGAGGGGGGAAGAGCGCCCGAGGGCCCTGATCCTGGTCCAGGTAGCTCAGAGCCCGAATCGGGCACATCGTCATTGCAGCTCTCCACATCAACTGTCTCGATCTCCTCTTGAGACTTGGCATCGTCCTGAAAAAAGAACATGATTTAAAATCATTTAGTTTATTATTTTATATATTTTAATATTTTTGTGAAATTGCTTATTTAAAACAGTTTATTGAAATAGCTTTTCAACAGAGAATGAGATTTATGCAGTTTTTAGTTGCTTCCTTAATTCTTCTCCATTTCCTATAATAGCACACAAATGTCTCTTCAAACTCACCTCTGGCGGCATTTTCCCCGTCTCCAGGGCGTACTTCCTCTTGCAGATCGGACAGCTGCTGCAGTAGAGGCTCTCCATCATGTACATCTCGCCGTACTTGCGCTTTCGCACTTTGAGTCTCAGGCGGTTCTGGCGATTGTTCCGTATCCTCTGGAAGGTCTAGAAGGCGAAATTGCATGAGTCAAGCGGGTGCCCTTAAGGATATAGTAAGGGAGACCCACCTCCCAGCGGTTGTGACTGGTGCGAATGGCGTTCTCCTGCGCCGGACAAGGCGGGGCAAACATGTAGGTGGCCTGAAGATTGGCCCGCTCGAACCCAGCACTCAGCTTGAACAGCCTGTCCAGCTCGGTGAGGAAGTGGGTGTGCCACTCCTCGGCGCTCAGCTTCAGCCCGCATATGGGGCACATCTCCGGGATGGCTCCGCCGGCGGCTGCCGCCTGGAGTCCACTCACCAAGCTGAGTCCACCAGGAACCGCGCGCAGACCCGCCATGCTCAGGCTGGCAAGGGCCGCGTGGTGGGCGGCATGGTGGTGCGACAGCGGATGCGGGTGGGCCATGTGGTGGTGCGTCGTCACCGCCGTGGACGTGGGCGGCGCTCCCACGTGGTGGCCGTGGTGGTGGCCATGGGCGTGGGCATGCGGATGTGGGTGGGCCAGTGGGTGCGGATGAGAGTGGGAGTGCGTGTGGGGGTGGTGGTGCGGCGAGGAGGCGGCCAGGTGGCTGGCCATCGACACGACCACGCTGCTGGGCGCCGTGCTGATGGCCGGATTGCTGGTGGAGCAGGAGGAGGACGAGGAGCTGGATGCCGACGAGGAGGTGGCCAGTGCCTGGAGACTCTTCCCCGCATTGTGCAGATCTGTGTGGGGGAGGAGACAAGAGCGGTAAGGTCGGTAAATTCTAGTCCAGTCCGCACTCATCAATCAATCTGCGAGACAATTACATTTTAAACGCCGCCTTGATTTTATTACACTCATAGAAATTTAAAATATAAAGAATAATATCAAATATATATTTTTTCCTTATATTAAAACTTTTTAAAAATGTCACAAAGAAATCTAAGAATCTAAGACCAGAAGTCTTATAGAAATCTCTTTTCTTCTGTAATTGGATTATAAATTATTTATAAATTCTCAATAAATTTCTCCAGGTGCACCTGCCCAATTTGTTCCTGTCTCATAAATTTTCCAGGCATTTTCTAATTGCCTCTTTCCTCCTTTCCACACGATGGGGAAATTAATTGGAGCTCGTAATTCTATGGACCGACTCTGAATCTGAATCTGAATGTGAAACAGCGGCAAACCTAGAACTTCGCTGCAGGAATCCTGATGTCAGAAACACGTCGACCCCACGGCTGAAAAAAAGAATCCGCCGGCAACCACAATAAATACAAACCGAGTGTAGCAACCGACCAAACAAAATATGTCCGCCGTGGTGCACGTGACTGTGATCCGGCAATTAAAATAATATTACAATAAATATTTCGCAATATTGTCGCAACAGGCCAACTACTGGCGGAACATGTACTTATGTCCTTCTAAATTATTCCCCAACAAAATATGTCGGTTAACCGCGCCCATCAGCAACACTCGAATGGTTGTGTTTCATACAGATTTACACAAACGCAGAGAGATATATCAGAGTCGTGACTTTGGTTTAAATTAGCTCTAGGGTCTTGTTCCACCTTTCACTTTCGCTCTCGAATCGGGAAAATCGGTTGCGATTTAAAAAACGATATTTTAAAGTTAGGAGTTTTGCTTTAAGATTCTTTAAAGCGTTAAAAATAGTTTAAAATTTATTTTTGTGGTGGAATACTAATGGACCAAGTCCACAAGAGTGCAAAAGAAAGTGAAGTAATTATTCCCAAGTTTGAATTCTGCGAAACTCTCGTAGCATTGTCTTCCAATAAAAAACTACATGTCACGTCTATCTGCTGTTAACAAGATTTTTGTCTATTTGTGTTCAGTTCAGTGAGCCCTCAAGAAGTCTTTTTTAGATAAACCAAACTAGAGTTCTATATTTGCTAAGTATCTAAAAATAATATTTCTGATATTCATTTATTTTGCAAATACATCCGAACTTTCCCTATTTGAGAAGAAGATTTTACTAATATTCAAAATATGAATTTTTACGTTTAAACATCTGAACTCCCTCAAATTTTGGGATAAAACTTACTCCCATGACACGTGCTGAATGTTGCCATTCCCAGAACTGGCCGTTTCATATATCGTCGTGTATGAAATATGACTTTGAATTCTGTACTTTTTCCTATGGATGTAGATGCCATTAATATTACGGAAATTAATATGAAAATTCCAAGTGTGCATTCAATATAATACATCATCGGAGTAACAGCCACAGCGGAGTGGGAAACAATAATAGCTCTCGTCATAACAATGGCAAACAATGCAATCAAAGCGATTGGCAACACTTGCGCATCCTTGGGGCGAGCAAATCATAAAATAAGCCGAAAAAGTGTGTCCAAAAACCGACAATAAATGAGCAAACATTATGCCAACACCCGGGGGTGGATGCGCCCTTTAATTGCCTCTGGAAGAGTTGCCGCGATGTCGTGGATGAGTAATTAGCCCTGGAGTGGCGAGGCGGACGTCTTTGTGCGTCGAACACCGGCCTGAAAGGATGTGCGGTCGGCTTGACTTTGTAGTCAAGTGGTCCTGGGAACGGGGTGGATGTAACATTTCAATGAGCCTGCTCCAGTGGAGTATCCTTGTGCCATTTAAAACACTCACGGCATGCTTGCACCCTTTGCCTGGATATTTGGCATGCCCTTTTGACTTTTTGCCGCATCTTGCCGCCGAAAAGGGGTTAGCACGAGAGCTGCTGTTTTCCTCCTGCTTTGCCTAGTTAGTTTAACCCGTTGATATCGAAGTCAGCCTGCTTTTGCAGTAGCAGCTAATTAAAAGTGTATTATTTATCGGAATTAATTTATGGGCTCATGTCTATCTACGACTACTGGCATATAATCTAAAAGTTAAACACAAATCCACATATTGAACGGGGTGGTGGATCGCAGGGGAAATCTGGTTTTCCGGCTTAAGTTGAATAGCAAATAAGGGGAAAAAGTTAAATAAAGAGTTGTCTGTCTCAGTGTGTTACACAAGGGCGGCGTATAGGGGAATTGTTTTGGGATTGTGTAATAATTGATTCAATAAAAACAGACAAAGTTGGCGAATGCTATATAAATGTTATAAAAAATATAACAATCGGAGGTACTACGGAAATCAAATTTAGGCTTCAAATTTAGACAGAACTCAGCTCCTCAAAAGTTTTATTGCATTTAGACACCATTTTGTTGGTTTTCAAAATAATAGTGACTTCTAAACCTTAGTGGTTCTCATTGGGCCTCATTTCACCATGTTCAGTTGTATTTATTTTACAACTCACAAACGAGTCAGTAGATATTTTCAATCCCCCTAACTCCGCCCATGCCATTTGCTCTATATGCCTAACTCCACCTCGCCCATTTGTTTTGTTCATTTGCATTCATATTTATCATTTTCATATGCTGCCCGATTTTTGTCATAAGGCGCTTAACTCGAACAGCTTAGCGCCGGGGACCAATTAGCAACGCATTTGTAGCCAAATTGGTTTAGCCTACTTTCCGGCATTTCCCGGACGGAAAGTTAAAGCGGGGTAAACGGGAACAACCCCCAGGTAAATACGTGAAATTTAAGCAAAATATCTAAAGTCTAGAAAACTAATAAAAGCAGAGTAAAGTGAAGTGAAGTGAAGTGGAGTTGGAGTTGGAGTTGGAGTTACAGAGTTGGAGGAGGTCCTGTCGCTGTCCTTACGCCTGCCAGTCAAAGTTAACCTACTGAAGCGTTAAAATTGCTCAGCAAAAGTAAAATTGAAACAAATACGCCCGGCGATTTTTATCAGTCGAAGGGAAATCGGAGGGAAACTCCCAGCTCGCAGTTTCTGCTTTTATCGCACACATGCAAATTTTTTGCTGGATGTAAATTGGCAAAATAAATAAATGTGGTGCGCAACCCTACTTACGTCTCAAATCCCTGGGATCCTGAGAATTATTACTGCGCGGACTTTCACCCTTTTCAACGGCATCGTAATCCTGTGATCCCTCCATGGACTCGTGGGACGTGCACGTGGGGCTGGCCGAATCCGTCCGAAATGATTCGCTGCCGTTGAACAGATTCTGTCGAATTCGTTAGATCCCATTATGACAAGTGTCAATCTTGCGCCGATTATCAGCTCATCGCCCCGGCGGGCTCCCAAGGTCTCCCTGGTGCCAGCAACTCACCTGATCCAGCGATATGCCGATGTACTTGGGCGGCGAGAAGGCCGACGGCAGCGAGAAGTTGGACAGCACCGACGGCTTCCCCAGCGGCGACCGGTCGCTGGCGAAGTAGCCGGCGGGCCCAGCTCCAGCGGCTGCCGCCGCCGCCGCCGCTCCGTTGGCCAACAGCATCCCGTGGTTGAGCAGCAGATGCGGGTTGAAGTAGTTGCCGACTAGTGACATGTTGTGGAGATCTTTGGCGTCAGGTAACTGCAAGAGGCGGAAATCGAAAGGGATTACCTACAGAGCACATTTGGAAGAAAGGGTTGTAGAATTTAGATTACACAGGAAGCATTTTAGCATATTAAATATTAAGCATTATTTTCTTTGTTTCGAAGCTGTTTGTATTTTCAAACTATTCAAATATATGTATATAATTAGCCACAAGATTTGAATGTAAATACGGATCGCCCATATTTTTCGTTTTATTGAGGCATTCATATTTATATAATTTTCCAGAGGAAATATAATTTCTTTCTATCTTGAGAAAGACAAGTAAAGGTTATTGTCATATCTTTTAAGATACAAAATGTTTGATGACATGCAATGACATTTATAGGAATTATATTGTGTTTGTTAAATTTATATTTACTAAATCACAGGATAGTACTGAGCTCTTAAAATAATATTTTCTGCAGTTTGGCGAAACGGTTCTTGGGATCTGGAAGATCTGTACTTATTCTGGTTAACCAGGGTTTGCCTTGAATTTAATTGACCTGAGTCGAATTTAGATAACTTTCGAAAATTCGGGTAATGCTACATTTCCATTCTATCACTCGAAAATTGGCTTAACACATTAATCTTTGCCGAAGCTAAATTTAAAAACAAATCAACCCGACGTAAACTTATAAAATTGCAAGTAGATTATACTAAATACCTTATAATGTAAATTTGTTTTCAGAATGAGGAATTATCTCAACGCATAGCAAACCCATCAGAGCCGCCTAATTGTTACGACACGTAACCAAAACCAGCGCCATTAAAAGCTAAGCGAGCGTTAAATTTAAGCGTTAAACATGCGCATTTCCCAAGTCTAAGCAACGGAACCCACAAGAAATTATGTGTGCTACATGACTTGGCGGTAAAATTAGCCCAGTGGGGAAGGTGGAGGCCTGAACACGGAAAAGATTCCCGGATAGGCAACATATGGGCTGGCCAGACTCTGCGGAAATGCAGGGAAATTATGGGAAAGCCTAATCCGTTTCCCGCGGGACGAGTCGAGAGACGCCCGAAAGTGTGCTCCCGTATTTGCATCGACTTAATCGAAAACAAGCTCATACAAATTATGCACAGAAATTTGTAATTTACGACAAATAAATGTTAAATTGAGAGATTTTAGAATTACGATATCGGGAGTGCCATAAACTGTGTCACTTTCGCAGGGTGGTGGGGGGAAGCTAGCCTCCAATGGGGTGTAAAATAACGAGAAAAATGCTCACTTTCTCCGACCCACACTCGCACATAAAGGCTTTTGCAAATGATATGGGTGAAATGGGGAGGGTGTCTTGGGCGGGTGGGAGATAAGCCCACAGAACGTTGAGCGCAGAACAAATTGAGGCTGACGAGTGTTAAGCGACGGTTGGGACCCAGACAAGATACGAGTACAACATAAGCGGCGACATGTGTGACAAGTATTAAGTAACCCTCACCCTCACCCGCACCCGCACCCACACCCACACCGTCGATCCATTCCGAACCCTGAAAATGGTTAGTTTGCTATGTGCAAATTTACATACAAATTTGTCTGCCCAGGAAAATATTTTTAGAGCAAACGGCGAAAAGTGTGAGAAAACGATAGGAAAAATATTAGCGGGGAAAACATGATAATTTTATGAGTTATCCTATTTAAAAAATACAATTTAGGTATTATATTGGAAGTATAATCCTGTTAAAATTCTTATCGAATATCTTTATCTAGATTGTTGAATTCTTATAAGAAGGCATTCAAAATATAGAATTATGTTAAATATAAAAATAACATCTAAGCAAAAAATACTTCTTTTATTAAGTATCTTTTATAGTTTGTACTTTTGTAACATGCGCACAAAGAAAAGCACCAATTATAGTTATACATTTAGGAATACAAGTGTTTAAAAAATGCTCAGTTAGCTCTTAGCTTACAACCATTTGTTAGCTTTATATAAATAAATAAACAAATGTTTAAGCTTTTGAAAGTTACATTTTTCTAATCCAATTACTGCTACATCATTTCCAACAATTCAAATGAAAAGTCCTGCCTCCTCTGAAGGATTCTTGGTAACATTGCTAATTTCTCCTGTAATCCCGACCTCTGGCTGGACCCAAGTCGAGGCCAATAAATTATGGCTTATCAAGAGAAATTAGCACCTTAAATTGGGGGAGAGATGTTGAAACATATGTTGCCGTATCAGGTCCAAACAATCATCCGTCGCATCATCCCCGAGCTCATTAGGTGAGAAATTCTGCAAATCACAGGGGTGAAGTGGGGGAAATTGCAACCGCATGAGTTGCACTTTGTCTCAGTCTGCAGTTTGGTCAACAGCTGTTTGGGGGGTCCTCCGGCGGATTGACGTAACCCCCAACAGAAGTGGTCAACCACTTGGCACTCCCATTCCCAATGACTTTTTAATGCAATACGTGTTGAAGAATTTTCAGCAAGGATTTCGCTCATTGATTTATGTCCGTTAATCAGTGTAAAGGAGCTACACACAGAGAGAAAAATATCACGATCAAATTTACATTTTATTAAAATAAATATCTGTACTGCAAATTATGATTAACTTAATGTAAGTTCGCCACAAGATCTAGTACTTTAAAATGTCATAAATTATGACTCATAATCTTTCACAAAATAAAGCTAATAGATACATTTCAGACCCGATGGATATCAAACCTAATGATTTTAAGGCCTTACATGATTTTTGTGTCGTAATTTAAAATTTAAATAAAAGCTATCATAAGGCCGATTCACTTTAAAAATTAATAAGTATCGAACTAAATAAATAAATGAATACATATTACAAAACAATGCATAGTTTATATAAGTTCAAGAAATACTTATAAACTTTTGGAAATTAATAGTATTGAAATCAGTTAAAAGATATTCAGAATGTCTTCTCTACAAATTATTTAGGTTCGTCACTAATTCGTAAAACAATAAAGAGGCTAAATTTAAAAGTTAATGCCATCTTTGTCTTTTAGTATTTAACACATCCACTTCAAATTATAAAAATCATAAGAAAATAGTCTCTAAGGCAACGCACTTAAATTTGTTCTCTATTTACATATAGCTTTAATTTAATATCAGAAAACAAGCAATTGTCACCGAATAAAATAATGTAATTGATATACTCTATTATCGAAGTAGTAGTTAAATTATGTTTTCAGTGCAGGAGCAGGTGCTCTTCCACCCCCTGTGGGTGGCGGAGTGTTATGCAGCCCCTCCCCCCTTTGTTTGCTTTTCTATTAGAGCCGGGCGGGTGATTTGTTATCCCAAATTGTAACATTCCTTATCCGCCAGAGGGGATGACTGGGCTCAGATTTGCATAAATTCGTTCTGTTTGCTTTTAACACTTGAATTATTGGTGCCCGGTGACCCCGCCCCTCGGAGCTCTCGTGCCTGCTCGGTGCATCGCTCAGCTGCATGGGGCAGGCAACAACAATAACAGCTTAATTACAACAACACGATAACGAGTGGCAAATAGCAATTGTCTACATACAATTGCCAATTTCGCTTAACTTGGCCATAAAGCACGGAAAAGCGACAACGGGCAGACACAAGGCAAAGCAAACAACTCGGCCTCCTCAACACACCACAAATAAATCTCAATTTGTGGCACTAACACGAAGTAAACGAGGCTGAAACCGAACTCGAGCTCCGCAACTGGACAAGCTGGTAATACTAAAAACGTTTAGCAATTGCCAATTTTCGCAAACTAAATGTTTATGGCGGGCCTCAACCAGTTTGTCTTTGCTTTTTTCTCCCTTTTTTTGTGGCTCCATCTGACCAAAGTGGTGGTGCCGGAAAATGCGATGTAACTCAATAGTATAGCATACATCGGGCCGTTTTTTAAGTTCAAGAATATCAGAGCAGGTTTATTGGAAGACTTGGTAGTTGAAAACAATAATTAGTAGGATTTTTTTTGTATATATATGCGTAGATCTTACATTTCTTTTTAAGTTATTATCTTTTGTTATAATAATTGGTTCTAAAGTGTGATTACGAATGTGTGTAGGATTTGATCATATAAAATGTATCCTTCCTAAGTCATAATAACATATTTTCGAAAGGGGCACTTCAGACGTATTCTGCTATAAACTAAAACCTAAATTCTAGGTAGGATGAGAAGACTAGTAAGGTCAATAATGTAAGTATATAAACAGGGTTCTCATAATTTATACACATATGCATAAATACAAAATAAACAATATAGTTTTATTTCAATTTTTAAGAGCATGAATATCCCATGAAGTATTGAATTAATTTAAATATGTGTATATTTCCTGAACCGGTTTTACCGGTTTAACCGGTTTTAATATTTTTAGTTGTATTTTATATGTCTTGGTCTTTGAAGAAACTTCAACTAGGTTTAAAATAATAGTAACGTTTAGCTGTATCATATACATTTAATTATGTAAAATTGTATTGTTTTTGTTAATTAAGCTTTGTCTTGTGTACTTTCTAACTCAATAAGTCGATTTGTTTTTCAAATTTCATGTACCTTCTGGGCAAAAAATTGCAATAACACTTTTTTAAACATTATTGAATGTACTTTAATCTTTATTTTATTTATAAAATAATAAATGCAACCACTTCATAGATGACAATTGAGTAAAAATACTAAAAAAGCACATATAACTCAATGCAAAATTGCTGAAGCTATATACTTGAACAAGTTCGTGAGCCAGTCCTTTTCATTCTCGTTGCACACCTCAAGCACAGTGTAAGTGACCACTCGGGCTTTATACCAACTTTATACTACCCTATGGGTGCTACTTGTTTAACGCCTGGATGCCTTCGCCTGTTCCCTAGCTGCCTCCTTGATAAATTGCTATAAATTAAATTAGGCTCAGTCACAGAGCCACACGGAGTCGCATATGCACACACAACTCACCTACACATACTTTGTGGTAATAAGTGGCAGAAAAAAGAATTATTTTTCATATGTCGGCCCTCCTCAGCCCCATAATTTTCCTCGCCCTAACACGGCTCTGCCATTTTTTCGAAGGGGTCGTCAGTCTGTTTACCTTTTGTTGTTGCTCCTGCTGCTGCTGCTGTTGTGGTTACAAAATTGTTATGGTGCCCGGTGGTTTTTTCCCTCTGCTGCTTCTGACCCACCCAGACAGGTTGGGGGTTAAAGTGGTACAAGAACCAGGGCCACATTAAACCATTTGACATTGCATTTAATATGCCTGCTTGGCTTGTTTTTATTAATTTTTATTGCTTGGCTATGAATGCCTTCATAAATAATGGTAGATAAGCGGGTGGAGGGGCTGCGTTTTAGGCTAGTTTTTATTGGCCGAAGTTAAGAGTGACTAAAGCTGGTAAGAAACTTTAAGAAACTCAAGATATATTCCGTTAAAAAAAACTTAGCAAGTTAAGAAGAATGACTGACAAATACAAGCTTTCAAGATTATGATAGTTTCTAATAAAGGTGTAAAGATATTTATGAAACATACTTGTTCTCTTTAAATTAATGCTTTTGAAATTTAGCCGGATCTTTTAACTAGGAGTTACTATAAATCAATTTAAACAAAAAAATCAGAAAAAGTAGGACTAAATTTGTACACAATTCATTATATTTAGAAACAAAATAGTTGTTAGTTATTTTTATCAGGACTTTTGAAAATAGGGATTGATTATTTATTGATAAAAGATATAACGATTTACATTATTAAACGTGAATTAAAGGTGATTCAAAACTTGTTTACTATCCATATAAGATAATTAATATTTGTTACTTTAAAGTATTTATCCTCCAAAATTACCTAGTGCCCAATTTTTTCAGCCTATAGGGATTTTGCCTATATTATAATGTTTGTTTGAATACAACTACTTATGAAAGCAAAATGACTAAATTCTTTTTATTTCAATACAATTTAGACACAAATATTCGTTCTTCAAATAGTTTTATCTAAATACTATTTGGTCAAGGATTTTATATAGGTTTTATTCCTTTAAAAAATCCCGAATTCTGGGGCTAATAATTCGTTTTCTTAATCCCAATATTATTAAAGATTCAAGATAAAACCCACACTTCCTGATACCGTGAATAATAGTTAAACTTGTTGAAATTCCGTATATAACTTCGCGGAATCCTTTCGAGTTCGGACCCAAATCGCATTTAAAGGCGGAGGACATATTGTTGTCATGTTTAACATATCTTAACGCTACTCAATGCTATGCAGGGGCAGAGATATAATTTCAATTCCGACTCCAGCCCCGGCTCCAGTTGGAATAACCAGTTTCGCTGGGCCGGAGCGCACTGATCGAACATCATCAGCGCTCGAGTTCTTCATCATTTGTAGCATCAGCGTCAAGATCATTGCTCATGTTTACAATGATGACAGCAGCGGAATAAGCAGGAGCTGACGAGGAATCGTCGGAGGAGCGGAGCTCACTTCTACGCCTATCGCATGGAGACTTCTCTGTGGGATCGGGCCAGCAGTTAGCGGCGGCTGCCCGTTTCCATCAGGGCCGAGTTGAAGTTCGGAATTGAAGCTATCATAAATCTGTTCGTCGCAAAAATCTACACACAATGGGGCGTTTGCAAACGCATTCGTTGATCGGAATGCGACGACGGACTCTCTGAATCTGCGTCTTGACTGACTGTGGGTTGGGAATGCGAGCGTGATGCGAGTGATATCCCAGCTTTATAATCAATATCGGGACTAACGTGGCTTTTGGCAATGAATTCTTTGGCAAAATAAGTCAGTGAGCTCCACAATATACCTAAAAGTTTCAACAAATCGTTTTACATTTTTTTGTTCGCCCAACTAAATTATAAGTTAGAAAAAATTTAAAATCTCTTAGATTAAAGGTATTTTTTGTTCTGAGCAATTTCCTAATACAGGTGATATTAATATATCGATCGTAAGTTTTGGAATGAATTCTTAAGGGAAATCGATTCAGGAAATATATATATTCCAATTAATATGAAATGAATTGAATTAATAATGTAATATAATATTAAGTAAATAATAATAATGAATTATTGAGCGCGCTTAAAATTCTCCAAGTTCTTATACATAGCTGTGTCTCAGAATAAGATAAAGTCCGAGTCCTTCACAACTTCTAAATTCCTAAGATTAGTCCTTAATTAACTGCGCGATCACCCGTCACGGTGCCATCTCTAGTCACATCTCCCAACTGGAAGTTCACTTGGAAGTTCTGGTTGGATTTGTTGTTTTACAATGCTGCATTGTCTTGGATGCTGCTGGCTCCGGGCCGAGTCTTACTTTCGCCCCTGAGTCTGCGGGCCGCGAGCAGTGTGCTGATTTATGACATCTTTCGGCATTTCGGCTACCGGCCCCTGGCTTTATGATTTGTCATAAATATGTCCCCGCCGCCCGATCGGCCTGCGAGTCCAATCAGCGGTGGTTCGCGGCCCGTTTTTGAGCGCTCCGATTTTACTTACTCTCGATGGAAACGGACGTTGTCCACGCAGAGCCTCATGCAGACCGGAAGTCGCTTCCGAGAGAACAACGAGCGCTTGAGATGGCAAATGGCTGCTGCCAAATGCGTTGCTTTCCATCTGCAGCTCGTTTCGCTTGGTTTTGGTTTTGCTTTGAACTATTTTGGCACTAGGGGGCACTCATAACCTCACATTCGCTTGCGATTCAATATTGGCACATGCAAAGATCACTCGATATCCTGGATTGGCGGCTGGGAGGAAGTGTATTTGGGCGCGTCGGCAAACGGAAGTTCGGATCAGCTGACTCGCTCGCTCGCTCTTTCTCGCTCGTTCGACACAAGGCACCCGCACGTTCGCGCTGCAGAAATCCAACTGAGGCTGCGGCGCCCTGGCTGCCTGCGAAACCAGTTGCCGTTAGCCGTGCTTCCTCTTCTCTCGCTCTGCCACTGCGCAGGCGGCGCTGTGGAACGCCTCGCGGCCTCTGATTGGCCAGCACGGCAACTGGTTTGCCTGCACTCCGGCCATCCCGCTCTCGCTCACGCCACCCGTGCCCCGGACGCAGTGCGGAGTACTTTCACATTATGTTCTCCTCCTTGGCTGGCGAGAGGTTCTGTTTTTGTTGTCGCTGCATTATTATTCCAAAATGGTTGCATGTTTGTCTGTTGGCCATTGTACGCCTGTTTGTCTGCCAGCACCTGGGACTGGGACTGGCACTGGCACTGGCACTAGCACTGGTACTTCCCCAGATTTCCCCCCCTCTGCCAGTTCCTCCAACAACAACTTCGGACATTTTGTGTAAATAAACCGTATGAGAAAGATTTTTACTTTTGGCTTTGGCATTCTGCTGTTGTTTTTTAGCCTTGTTGGTCGGTCGGACTGTGTCCTGGACAAAAGTATCTTGGAAGTAGTCCCTCTCCTTCTTTTTTGCTGGCTTTTTGCACACCGGACACTTAATATAGCGCATTACCGTGGTATTTATTGGGCGACTATTGGGGAAAAATATTTAAACGGAATAAAGTTACTTTCTGGACGAAATTGTTATCAGAAGTTAAAGTGGGAAGAGGGTCTCGCGTGTTGTTATTGAACTGCGAGTGAACCATATTTTATTTGAAATCTACAAATAATTTAAAATTTGTTTGAAGTCACATTTAATACATTTTTCTTAGCAAATTTAATACTTATAATATTAATTAGTATCAACAATTTTTCCAACTCTTCCGTTTTAGCCTTCGACTACCTCTTCAAAAATAGAGATATGTACAGATTTAATATTAAACGCTATTATGCCATATGTTAACTATTTATAGAGACTAATAATAAAGTAACAAGTTAAAAACTATAAATAAATTAAAAAAACGTTGAAATTTTGACATATAAATGATAAATAAATATTATTATCATTTAGGTTAAATTTATTCTGATTAGAGAAACTGTATCATTTTGATCAACTCGACCCACTGTAAACTGACCAAACAACTACCTACAAACTGAAATAGTTGTGTCACACACAATATAACTGCAACAACATAATAACAACAGGGCACAAGGCAGCCTACAACAACCACTGCGCACAGTGGACACTATAAAAAGCCGAACCCATCTGCGTGCTGCTTTTTATTTCGTCCCCGTTGCCCTTGTTGTGATTTCCAATGTGCCAGACTAACTAAATAAAGTATTTTCCTTGCAATTACTTGCGATGAGAGCCGCGTAAAAAATGCACAACCATTCTGACATGTTTATGGGGCCCTGTCCGTCAAATCGAGGCGGTTGACACCACTGGGCTCCCCTCTCCTTTAATTGGTGGCTAGTAAATTTTCCTTTTACCATCTTTGGGCCGGGCGATCTTCTCGGGAAGATTTTTCCTAATTTTTTGCTCATTAAATTTACATTTTAAGAATTCCTGTACGGACTGAAAAGTTTGCACTTTATAATTTCCAGCAGCCCGCCTTTCGGTTTATTATCCATCTCTGTCCGTGAGAGGGAGAGCGCCATAAGGCTGGTGGGAGTGGGAGGGAGACCTCTATAGTGCACAGAGAAAAAGATAAACAATTAAAAATAATTTGTATTTCTATCAGAAGAGGCTTTATGAAATGATTTAAAAAGGTGTCTTAACTGATGATAAAATAATTTAGAGTTTGTAGCATTAAGTCGAACTATATAACCATATTATTTATTTATAAATATTTACAAATAATAATTTTTGCTTAGTATGACATGTGGCGCAACCAATAACATTGGAATTAATGTTTATTATTTTCATTGACATGAACGTGCCTTATATTCATTGCTTGAATTACCATACATATTCCCGAGAAGCTGGATTCTAAATTCAATATTTGAATATACAATTCCACAGTAATGTTAACTTTAGGTTTCTTAGGGTACAGAACCCGATTTCTGATCAATTATAGAGATATATTTCTCTTTATGTGGAAGAGGCAGAGCGACCTCCGCAGTGGTGACTGGGAGCGAGCGGGAGAGTGAGCTGCCGGGTGCGAGAATGAGACAGCCTGGAGGGAAGTCCGGGAGTTCGGGGCGCATGCGCCGACATTGGCGGTACCTACATTATGTGTCTAATTCTGGTACATAGAGTAGAGTGTCCCCGTTCGGGCTCCATTCCTCTCTCCCCGACGCAGAGGTAACTAAGTCTTCCTTCGACTGGCGACTGGTGACTGGCGAGTGGTAACTGGTAACTGGGAGCATCGTAACTGGTAACTGGCAACTGGCAAGAGCGTAGGACGAGTGCCATGTACAGGACTTGTACTGCATTTCGGGCTGGCAGTAGATTTTTCATTTTATTTATGTGCTGCCTTGACGCTGCTGATTGCCTTTACTTATTTCTCCGTCGTATTCTTCGCTTTGTCAGTTTGTCAGCTTCCCGGCTACAAAATTAAATACTTGTCTCTGGTCCGATTTCTTTTTGTTATCTTTCGGCTGTGTGGGTGCGGCTCTATATAACCAACTGTCGTCTGTCTTGGCCGCCTCCGGCCCCACCTCGCCATCGCATCCTCCTCGGGCTAATATGTATGTACTTTGGCCTGACAACTAATTTATGTAGTGGCCGAGAACAGCTGCTACAACTTTAGCTCTGCTCAGTTCTTTAATAATCTTGGTTTTTTATTTTGGCAAACAATTTCGTATAATTTAGTGGGGCTAGGTGGCGTGATAAAGTCCTATAAGTGGGTTGTTGATGAGTCCCAAAATTAAATATTAATTGGTGAAAATATTTTTGTTACTACATTGTTTGATCAGACTCTGTTTTCTATGGCTAGGACTATTTTGAGGTTGCTTCCAATGGTGGACACTCAATAAAATTACGTATATTTGAATCAGTTCAGGAATTTGTCAACTTTAATTTGCAAATTTTACTTTATACCAAGAGTGGACACAAAAGATTGGAGCTGGAAAAAAAATGCCTCCCTCAAAGCTAAAGCCAAACAATTTGGCTTCTATTTGTAAAACTAATTTTACTTTCGAGCTCGTTTTTATCCGAAAAAAGTCCTTTATTTTATAAAAATATCTTAACGATTATATGCATTATTATAACTGGTTGTAGAACTTTTTAACCTTTTAGGCTAGGTGAAAATAAATCTCCTACATAATATTTAATGTAACCTCAGTTGTTAATTGAGAACCAATTAAAAATTTGTAAGGAGCTACTGTTTTCTTAAAAATAAATAAGTGTTTTAGATAAATAATTGACTATAATTATATTAATGTATATTTAAAATTAATGTGTCAGAATAAGCTTGACATTTGAGGGTAAATTAATAACCAAATGAATGATTACTTTAGAAATATTTTCGTAAAGAGTTGGTCCTTTTGATTTATCGCACCTAGGCGGTAAGCCTCTGAAGATCTACATGCAGAACTACCTAATCCGTAAAACTTATCGCTATCCCACCCTCAGCACCTGCTCTTCCAAAAAAATCCGGGTAACGCCTCCGAATTAATTGAAACCGCAGTGCAAGTGCCAACACCGTTTGGCTGTCAAATCTGCCAGGGCCAATCCCTCGACAAAAAACACCAGTAAAGTTAGAAAAAAAAAACACAGATGCGTCCAACATAAAAAGGTGATAAAGAGGAGCGGGGATTCGGAAAGCAATCCCCTTGCAAATCCCAGACAAATGTGCTGGCGAAAGAGAATAAAATTTCACCAATACTTTGTACATTTCCCATGTAAATATGAATGGAAATGAATTACAAGCGAAATAAATGTACGAAAAAATTGCATGAAACAAAGCGAAGCCGTAAAAAACCTAGGACCACAAGCCATAGAGTGGATGTGAAGGAGGAAAGGAGGGGTCTTACATGGCTTTTGGTTCGGGTTCGGTTTGGGTTTTTTTCTGGGACTGGGTGTGGGGCATTTTTTTCTTCTTTTTTGCGGCTTTCGGTAGCACACAGTCGCAATGTTGACATGTTCCAAATGCAATTTTAACAGGATTTGCAAGGACACATTTGCACAAAGTGACAGAAAAACGCAGCGCAGCAACAACAAAGTCAACTTTGTCAACCCCATACCCCTGCACAGAGAGAAATATGGTCCACGTAGCTCGATTTGTATTATTACTACAAGAAAACTAAGAAAACCATAAAGAGAAAACATAACTAAACAATGCTTTTGAAGTTTGCAACAATATATTGAAAAAGTTTAAAGAGTAAATAAAAATGAGATATTTTGATTTGCGAGTATTTAGCTAACTCAAATCGAACCTTTAAATATATAGAATCAAAATAGCACAGCTTATAAAAATGTGTATAAATTGAATTTTTATAAATTGGCGGACTTATAAGGTAATTTCCCAACCAACCTACAACCTATTCAACCTTCAAACTAATTTAAAATGATCTTGAATATAAATAAACTTTGAATTAATCTTTGCAGTTTTGGAATTTATTTTAATTTTTGACCGCTCTTTCCAAATTGATTTCTCCCAGTGCGCAGGGCGATGTGCGTGGCTGGCATAACTTGCGGCTTAAAGGGATCAACTTGTCATGTTTTTGTCGTCGGCATTGATTTTCCACTTTCCACGACCTGCGACCCAACCAGACCAGTACCCACCCCCGGTCTGCCGTCCCGCTCCCTGCTCACCCGAACGGCTTGGGTCATCTGTTGTGATGTGGTCTTAACGCTTCATCAATATGCTTTTCCCGACGTCGCTAATTTTGCGCTTTAGTCAACCTCTGAGCCCAATACGTGTGGCAGATTTATGTCTCATCTATGCGGACTTTTGCCCACCGCGTGGCAGAAAACAAGTGGACATCGGGCATTCTGTGGCCTCCTGGCAACCCGAATGTGTGTGCCTGTGGGTGTGTTTAGTGTTAATCCGTCAATGATAAGCTCAATTTGTTGTGGTCACTCCAGTGACAATGGGGCATTGGCCGGCCCCAGACCCAGTATTTGTGGGTGACTCTGGACGGGGATGCGAAAAGACCATTAAAGTTGTATTAGAGTCGGTTCGAGATGGGAGTTTTGTCAGGGACTAGACTCATGATGAAAGTTGTTTTAACAAAGATTGTTATATAATACAAGCATTCATTTTCCCTGTTTTATTTATTTATTAATCTAAACGCTAGTCACTGGGTCTGCAAACCCCTTAAAGATGTCCCTTCAACTATGCAATGCAATTTCTATGGTACCAAGTGTATAGTGGAATTAAGTTTTCTTTTTCGATGTACAATACTGTAGGCTTTGATACATTTTAGGGTTTTTAAAATCCCTAGTGATTCAATGGCACCCTAGGATTTTTGTTTACGTTGTAATATATGTATAGTTATGGAAAATATAGAAATCATTTGTCTACTATGATATACCATTCTAATATAATACAACTTCAAATAGTTAAAACTAAGAGTAAGATTAATTCACGTTGCTTAATATTTATTTGAATTTTACAACATTCCTTTTTGGAACTTTAGTTTTAATTATTTGTTTTTACTTTTTCATTATATTATCTCGTCGTGTCACGATATCATTCAACAGAGAGTCCCACGATTCCTTAAGAGACTTGAGCTCTCGCTGGGCGACGAGTCCTTCTCTAGAGGGTGACATGCATCATCTTAATTTCAGTTTGCAACTAGTATTACTCATCCGCCACAGATGTGCCCAGATAGTGGTAGTATGTAGGACTTAGTGCGCCATGTGACAGCCTGTGAAGTAATTTAAACTTTGCCTACAAGCACAGCCCTTTGTCTTTGCCTCTGGTCGCGAAGGAGTCCGTGCAGGATTTATGGATCCGAAAAATCTGTATGTGACGCAGAGCGACTATATTATGAAAGTTCTGACACGTTTAGTGTTAGTCCAGGGGCTTGATGGACTTTTTTTAAGGGGAATCTTTTATTTATGCACACGTGTGCCTGACGACATCTCCCCCCAGGCAAAGTTGGGGAGAGAAGCATCTTTAAAGGACCGCAAATGAACCAAGAAGGGAAGGCCTGGCCACTAATTGGCTTAGTGCATTAAAATAACTTGCCAATAGTTTTGTGGCCAAGCGAGGACGACGAGGGGGTGTGGAATGCCGCTCTGTTGACAATGTCCTCGCTGTCGTTGGAAAATTTATGGCACTCTGTGGCTCATTTACCAGATAAAAGCCTTTGTTTGCCCTAAGCCCAGCAGCCAAAGTGGCGAAAGTCAGCCGAAGGATTTGCCCTTCGCCAACAAGATAAGCCCCTCGATGGGGGTCCTTCGGCCATTTTCAGCCCTTTCCGGCCGATTCGCCACGGAAGCTGTTGGCGTTGGCTTTGCCGGCTCTATATGTCAAGGCGCCGGACGTCGAGTGTGTCTAATTATACAAAATTATTTATAATAGCTGGCCGCAGTCCTATATGTATATGTGTTTGCTGGCCACCGAAACAAACAAAATGCCGAATTGTGTAAAAACCTAATTAAAAGCGAATTATTCATGTTGAAACTAGGCTGTGGGGAAGACGGGGTGCTGGGAGTGTTGTATGCTGATGCATTCGAGCAAACACTCGCATTTATCCAAACAAAAAGCGGTCTGGCCTGGCTCCATATGTTGCCAGAATGAATTTGTTAAAATTTCTTTGATTAATTGGTGGTCAAAAGTTCATCGGCAGCAGCAGCCGTTGCTCCGCCAAAGGGTGGGTCGTGGCAAAGAAGGAAAGTGGATGGGTTGTGTAAGGGAATTCGTTCTAAGCTTATTAATATATTTAATACGTTTAATTTCAAGCAGTTCTTTAAATATAAGCCTTGGGCTTATAACTAATTTGAATATTTCGAAACTTTGAAATGCCTTTCAATGAGTGACGTACTTTTGGTAAAAAGTATAGCCCCTGCGACATGACACTTGCCAAGTCTCCGTCTACATGCAATATTTTCACGCCAAATTGGCTTTTTATGTGGCGTCAAACATTAAAGTTAAACAACAGGAGGCACCATCAGCCGTGGACGAAGGATGTGCCATGGAGTTTTATGTGGTGAGGCCAATCCGAAGTACGTCTCTTCGGCATTTCACATAAAAACCAAATGCAAACAGCCTGCCAGGCAGACGAGTTGATGCTGATGCCGATGTGGCTGAGGGCTCCCAAGTTGCGACTGCCAAGGGGTTGCGTCTCGCTGCCACCCTTGAAATTAATATTACACCAATAATAATGAGTGCAATTAGCAGGGAGATGGCTGGACGGAGGGGCGGCTGTAACAGCTTAATGTGTGTCAGTGTAAAATTAAATTTACGCTAATCGGGCAAAGTTGCTGGGATGCCATTGGCATTGCCTCTGTCCCAGACGGACAAATTAAATTGTCGTTTTATTGTTTTGCCGTGTTAAATATCTCAAATATTTCCCCGCCGCTACCGTCGCCGTCTGGCCAATTTGGTTTTGTTTAGATGGGGTTAAGACATTCCCATATATAACTCACTAATCCCATTAACCTTGCCACTTCCCGTTCTTTCCTCTGTGAGCAGGATACACAAGGAGAAACTGGGTATCCAAACTGTTAAAAGGGGGGCAAAATAGGTAAGCAAGATACACTAATTTTATATGGAAAGTACTCTTATTGAACTTTGAGCACATTTGGGACTCGAAATTATTTATTCTAGATGAGAAATACTTAGTAATTTATTAATTTTTGTAGAGCATTTAAATTCTAATCAGGAAACCCCCGTTTTCTCTGAAAAAAAAACAAAGTGTAGAAATATATTAAGTAAAGCAAATAAAAAGTACTTTTAAAATAATTCTAATCAAAATTAAAATACTCTTAAATGGCAATTAAGTATTTTTTTAATAGTGTATGAGGGGGAGTTCCCCCTTAATTTTTGGTGCGTGTGACCGCTTGAAGTTGCTCCCTTCGGTTGGCCTCAAAAAGGTGGCACCATATGGCAGCGCTTGCCGCTCCCCGAGGCTGCAGTCGTTGTTGTTGCGCTGTGAGTTGTATTTTCCAATGCTGGAATTGATTTCCGATTTGGTTTATTGATATTTTTGTTGCTTTTGTTGTTGGCTGCTCATTCGATCAGCAACAAAATGTGGTTGGCCACACGTCCGCGCCTTTGTTTGTTATTGTTGCCGAGGGGCGTCCAAAGTGGGCGGTTGGGGGTATCGCCCTCCTGGCTCTCACTTTGTGAAATTAGTAAAATATGATTTGCTATTTTTTCGCTCGATTACTAAAGGGGATTTTATAATGGGAAGTTTTCAGTCCTAAGTTGAGTCGTTGTATCTGCACTTCTCTATTTAGATAATATCGCGCCAAATGGTGAATATTTGTTTTCTTTTGAAATTGCTGGTTATGAGGCCACCTTCCAATGTTTATAGTAGGATGCGTATGTTGATAATACGAGAGGAAAGATTCTTGAATTTTAGAAAATAATATTGTATACTATCCACTTTATACATTTTTGCTTTGTTTTCCTTGATTGAGATTTTTATGTTTAAATTCCCAACTTAAGCTAGACAGTAAATTGAAAACAACTCCTTTTGGGTGACTTCTAAATTCTTATTCTATATAATTGACATTTAATTTGTTTTTAAGAAAATCTTTAACCTTTTCTGTCATATAGTTCAAAGTGGACCGCCTAGAATCATTATTTTTGACTAGAAAGCCTCTTTGGCAATACAATCAGCGGCACCATTCTGTCTACATCGATTATTCCCTGACTTTGTGTCAATCGCCCGTTGCCCGGCTTAGTTAATAACATCTGATGGCCGGGAGTACTCTCAAATGATGTCAGTTTATGGGGCATGAAGGCATTTGAAAGCGCAGCCCGACTGCAATCATGGTAACCCGGTGGCCATCCGGCAGCAGTCCTCCAACCGTTGCAACCTCAAACCCGACGACAGCAGCTCGGATGCCAGGAGCCACATTAGCGATGTGTCAGTCTCCCGTGTCGTCATGTTGCTGCAACGATGCCTCTGGGCCGTTATTGTTATATTGTCATTAGCATTGCGTGAGATATGTGGGGAAGTTTGGTCTCTGTTTGGCAGCCTCCTGGTCCAGCCACCACTTCCCTCGGTGGAGTGCACTAGGCGTCAGCTTTGCCTGATTGCAAGTGTAAATGGTCTTATCCCCCACCGGCGTCCCTGGCTCACTTTCAAGTGTCAATTTTCAACACCAACCCCCCGATTTGGTAATTTCCCCGCCCCTCCGCGCTTCCCTAACTCCAACTGACAACAATTTGCGCCCTTGATAACGAAGAGTAAAAAATGTATGAAAATCCCTTAAATTCAACGCGCTTTGACCTTTTTCCTCCATGGCATCCACAAGTTTCTTTGCTGTCCCGGCTTTTTTCGGGTGCTTTGCCAAACATTTTTATCTTTACTGCTTTACACATTTAATTTGATTTCTTTTTGAAGTTTGATGCGAGCTCACACTTTATAAATGAGTGAACGGCGAGTGGAGCGGAGCGCTGGATGGTCGGACCACCCAAAGGGGGTCGGAACGTGGATAGGAATTGAGAATTCCAAGGGAAGTGAACAATATTTATTTTCAATTTAGTCTATGCACGGTAACGAAATGAATTTACTTGGTGTAACTTTTAACTTGTAAAAGATTGATTTGTTTTTAACTTTCGATCTATGGTTTTTAAATCGGTATGGCCTTAACAATTTTTTGCCTTTCGGCTACGTAAAACAAAAATTCCTGTACTAACAATCTAAAGTCAAACCTCATACCTGCAACCCCTTTCCGCCACAGACGCCTCTGTCTGAGGAGAATAAAAAAATGCCACAGGTGTTGCCACTTTGCCGCTTAGCTGCTCATTTAGCGAAACCCCAGCTAATTGTCCAAGAATTCTCAATTTTTTCTCCAGCTTCAACATGATTTAATTAAATTTGCTGGCAAGGCGCTCCTTTATGCTGATTAAGTGGGGAAAAGCGAAAAGGAAAGGCAGAAATCTTTGAAGATGCGACAGCCACTGAAGTGGCCTTCGACGCAGGAAATTAAAAATTACTCCGCCAGTTGGACCCAGTAACTGTGGCGATTCTCCTCCACTCCCGTATCTGTGTCTCTGTATCTGTATCTGAAATTTTCACCCTGGCCACTTGCAAATTAAGTAAGTCAACAAAGCACTTTGCGGATTTGCCGTCATCGCTGCCTTATCTGCATAAAATGCAGGAGGAAAAAAGTCCGAGTGGAAATTGCTACCGATACCGGAGTGGGTCTACGAGTTATTTTATTTCTCCGATTCTATTTGCATTGCGGCTAACGCAGACAGACAGCCGGATTGTCCCATTTGGTATGCGAGAGTCTAACGAACTTGAAATAACGCGTTTGAAATGTAAAAAACGTGCAATTTATGTTAAAAATTTAGGCAAACAGCAGCGCGAAGAAAGATTTTTAATTAATCATTTGCCATTTTTACCCTCGCCGCCTTCCCTCCGTGTGCGCTTTTGAGTTGTCTATGAAATTGGCATTACAACCGACGCCGGCCCTCGTGTCGTACAACTTCTGTACTTTATTTTCTTGGCTGCGGCCAGCCGACCAATTAAGAGGACAGGCCATCAGTCCGTATAAATCGCATTAAGCTGAAAGGACGACGGCCGGGGCGGACCAGCTGTTCAGCTGTTCGATTTGTTTCGATCCGGATTCTTAATTGCCTGCCGCTTTCGCTCCTGCTTGAATGCGTTTTAAAAATGGCTTAAAAAATGGTCGGCCAAACCAAAAATGGTGTTTATTAAACGAATGAATGCATAAATGAATCCATGGTCCGACAGCCAGCGGGGCATCGTGGCAGCAGGCCTCCGACTGGCTCTGATTTATGATGTTTGCAATTTATTATGAACAAAAAGGAGAAAAATGGCATAAAGTTAATGCGTTTCATAAACAATCAATTCGGTATTGATGAGTTTACAATTACTGCCAATGTGCTGTACAAAATCATACTAGCACTGGGATTTTGTCTTTGAGCACAAGTTTAAGTCACTATTAAAGAAGTTTTGTAGATTATACAAGGCCGCTTTGAAATTGATAAAGATAAGTAAATATATCACTAGTTAAATGAATCAGCTATGCTGAAGCTAATGCTTCACAGTAGGGTTTCCATTTGTGATATTAAAATATCCAATCGTTTCTATAGCAGACAAGTATGTAAACCTTAGATTTGTTTTGTTTAATTAAAACCGTCGTTTTGAAATTGCAGACAAATTTTTAATCTATTTTTCAATATACTTCACGCACTATATGTTTCCTGAGTCTCATGGAGTTTTCATTTTGATAGCTTTAAAATGGAGGAAAAGGGATCAATATTTAATTTAATATTTATTTTTATTATATTTAAAAATATCTTGAAAACTTGATACGCTTATTAATATAGAAAGATAACGATGTGGGAAAGAAATCATTGGAATGTTCACAAAAATTAAGCTTAAAGACAAGTTCTTATTATATTATTATAACAATTTTCAAATATAATAAACAGGTAAAATGTAGTATAACAAAACGTAGAAATCGAAATCATTGCTTTACCAACCATTTACGAGTGAAATATTACGATTCAATGCATTTTCTAAACCCCAAACTCTAGCTATAAGACAGGGTTTATGTCACTCCTAAATTATTTCAAGGCTTATATATTCTCCATGTGCTTCCCCAGCTGATACTGATATGTTTGGAATGCGAAACGACTTGAGGAATGTGCCCACTCACATCCTTCAGCCCATACATTCAGCCTGAGTAACGATTGTTTAATTGCCCATACGGTCTCAGCACAAATATATCACTTTTCCGCTATATCTATTTGTGGAAATCCCCTTGTGCCCTCGGGTCTCACTTCTGCCCCCTTGAAGCCGTCAGCGAACTTTTGAACTTCATGCCGCCCTCGACTCAGCAGCATCCCCCACTCCCCACGTCTTGAATTTCCCCTGCGAAGTCCCGTGCCGAGTCCCCTCTGAAGATGTCGTGCTTCTTTTGGGGCTGGCTTAGCCCAAAGCAGACCGTTGCACTTTTACGTGCGATTGTCATACCACTTGCTGGCAAGTAAGTAGCCGGATCCCTGCACTGAAAAAAGCGGAAAATTTTAATATTATTATACATTCTCCTTCACAACAGGACTCGTTCCATAAACGCCGATGAAAAATAAATGTAATTTCAAAGACCTTTTAGTTTAGATCATTTGATGGTAGAGTTCCTTAGGTGGAGCCTTAGAAAACAGAAAGTTATTGAACCTTCTTAAGATTATTTAAAAACTACCCACTCGATCGTAATACACTTTTATGCTTTAAAAGCATAATTTTTGGGAAACAGCTTTCATAAAAGTATAAAGGTACTTAAAGGGAACTTAAATCTAATAAACATTTTATACAACAGGCAAACTAAGAAATCTTAGTTTTTATAAATTATTTATATGCATTTAAATTAGAGTAATTTAAGAATATTTGTTATAAAAACTCCTACAAATACCCTGGAAAAAAACAAGTAACTTTCATAATCTGTATATGATTTCCAAAACCAATGAAATGCTTTTTTCGATCTTTGTTATTGATTTGTAACCAAAGAACAAATTTATTTATTATCACTTCAAAGACCTCAGTAACTCTATACAATTAACAAACCTAACTTACATTTTTAAATAATTTATTTTTGTGAACGTTTGCCAGCTTTATCACAAATTTTTCTCCGAGTGCCCTCTCTACCTCACCCTGGGAACCCCAGGGCTTTGTGTGAAGCGGCTTTGTTGCCGCTGCGGCTACTCGTGTAAAGTAAAAATGTAAACTTCCAAGCCGCCAAAGCGGCCCCAAAAAAAGAGTAGCGAAAGGGGGAGCGTCTGGGCCGAAGGGGCGCCAGGAGAGAGGGCAGCTGGCCAAGACAGTCCTAGCCAAGGCGACGTCGATGCCACTGTGTTGCTGCCACTGCCTTTGCCGCTGTTGTCGTTGTCGGCTCACGACTGACATGGAGATATTTGCATATAAAATTGGTAATATGCAAATATTTTGATTGTCTTTGACTTTGTGCCTGCGCTTATAAAGAATCTTTGAGCTTGGTCGGGATTCGGTCTTTCCTTGCTTCTTTTTTTGTCGAGCTGCAACAATTGAGCGCACAGTTGGAATTCCTCGGATCGCTTAGGACTCGCAGCTGGACACAGTAGCTGCAGCCTAACTGGAGCAGACCCACGAGATACACTGGCTGAAAAATCGAGAAAAAATACTTTTATTTTACTTTTAAGAGGAGTGAAATTCGTATTACACAGATGAATGAACTAACTTATTAATAGCTGAGAAAAATATTACATTATCCTTTTATTTTAGAGAATAATTTACTCAATTTAAAAAATTTTTGTTTCAAACATCGATAGTTCAAACGCTTCATTCTTCCCAGTGTTCCGCTTAACAAGGGGGCGGAATGAGGGGTACTGAATGGCATTGAATTGGCATAGTTGTTGTCAACTTGAAAAATTATTATCGAACACCTGTGTGTGTCTGTGTGGATTTCCCAGCTCTTGTAGTGGCAAGCGATTATATTCGCATTTTTCCAGGGAAAAGCGGACAACAATATTTGGCCCTGTCGTGGTTTTCCATACAATGCAGCATCGAGCTTATGTAAATTGATTTTAAGCCAGCTATTGGCCACTGGCGAGAGCGAAGTGTCGCCCATGGGGAATTAATTAGTCCAAGGGGATGCTAGCACTATGTATTTGCAAGGGCTAGTCCGCGTCCCCCGGGCTGCTGCCCAAGCGGGGCAAGTGCCCCTCGAAACTGTTTATGGCAGACAGTCTGACGACAAGACGGTGAGACGATGATGATGATGGTGGCCCAGGATGACCATTCGAGGCAGGACGGGAGGTGCAGAGAATATGGCAAACGAAGTTGTTGACAAAAATTGAATACAATACGAGGGGCAGGCAGCCATGTGAAATGGTTAGACGGGCCATCCAAGCCGAACTGCGACCAGTACAGTGGGTCATGCGGGTTGTGTTTCACAATCCTCAGGATATGTGGGGTCCGTTAAAAGTGGTGTGCCTCATGTCTCCCATTACACTAACATCGGAATGTCTAAAATGATTAATTGATTTAGACTTTTAAAAAGGCTTTTATATATTATGTCCCGTTTAATAATAAATATTTTATATTAGCTGAGTAGGAAATGGAACATAGTTCCTAAATCTAAGCCAAATTATATTGATTGTTGTTTGGTCATTTGACCATTGTTTTTTAACCCTAAAAACACCATGACATTACAAATTGCTCTAGCCGGAGCTTTGTGTTCATGTTATGTGCCGACAGAGACCAGGCTAGAAATCTCTCTTTTTCTCCACAACTGGTAGGGGATTATTTTAGTCGACTGATTGGAATGACTCGGCCCACTGTGCTGGTCAGTTCTGGTTTTCCGCTACTTCAACCGTCCCGAACCCCTTTCGGTTACCAACTATCCGAGACAGCTTGGCTTGGCCCGGCCTTTCGAGTTTGCCGTATCGAAAGCATCGGGCGCGGACTTTGGCGGAATGTTAAATGCTAAAAATGAACAAATAATGACGAATGCCGTCGAAAACGTTGTCCAGTTGTCCTCGTCCTCGTCCTCCTCGTCCTTCTCCTCCTGCTGCTGGTACTCGCTTTTGCAAAGGCCGCGCGATTTTCGCTGGAAATCAGTGCGAGGGGGATGGAACACGCTTCAAGATTTATGCCCGCGCCATTGCGCATCATAAGCTGTCAAAATGCTTTTTCGGCGATTTATTAGCGCAAATTGAGTTTTAAAAGAAGCTCCCAGCCGCGGAAAGAGCCCGCGATGACCGCTGAAAACACACAGCCGGGCTAGAGGTCCGTCGAGGATTTATAGTTTGGCGACAAGTGGCGGGTTCGCTCTGGCTGGTTGCTGTGCTCGGATCCATGCTGCTGTCCATGCAAAACACACGCAATCTGTCTTCGGTCGAGTCGCAGCTGCCGGTCATGTAAAAATCCTCCAGTTGAGTCTCGGACTGCTGCCACTGCACTGCCGGGATGTCAACAAATAAATCGTCATGTAAAAATGGCATTTTAAATCGTTTCTGACGTTCGTGCGGAGGCTGTCAATGAAATGAAATGCACACACCGCAGTATCTCCGATGGCCGTCTCAATGCCGTACTTTGCCTATCGACTTGTCGCTGAGGCTGCTGCAGCAGTTGCAGCAGAGCGGCAGTTTCAATAGTCTCGCTGACACATGCAATTGCCGAGAGTTCGGCATGGCCAGATGCTGGCCCATTGGCCGTGATCGTAAACTAAATCGAACTGAAAGCTTCAATTGCTCATTTCTGCCAGTTGTTGTGGCTGCAGTTGATTAATGATAATGTTGCCGGTTCCAAGCCGAATTTATGGCGGGGAAATCCCATATGAATACAAGGTATCTGGACAAAGACAAGAAAAGGAAAGGTTGCGGAGACAGTCGAACGTCAGTCACTTACATAAACGTGTAATTTTATATTGGAAATTCTAAATTTGTTTATTTAATGTTTCAAATATCATTCAATTAATTATATACTGTATATTCAGATAATAAAATATTACTATAAAATTATCCTGTTATCCCATCCAAACCTTTTTGGTTTCCTAGTTAGCTCTTATGACACTTCAAACATATTCAAAGCGAAATTACGCATCCGCCCCAAGGTCCATATGACCCCATTTCATAGTTTTTCTATTTCCTGAGACTTTGACCCACCAAAAAGGCCTTTCTGCGCCTTGGCCCCGTCCATTTATCAAGCTTAAAGGACTTGCATGTAAATGTATGTGGCCCCCCACAAAGCGAACTGTGATTACTCGCAATTTTTTCGCACTGAACGCGGAAGGAGAAAGACCCACCCCCGGAAAAAAAGTCACATAAAATTAATAAGGATGTAAAGAGGCTGCAAGGAGTGGGCTCGGCACAAGCCAGAAGGTGGAGTCTGTCGGCCAGGATGTGGGCTGTAGTGGGAACTGTTGTGGGCGCATGCTAAATTATAACGGTATGAATTATGATATTAATTTCAATGCGCCGACGTTTATTAATGTGACATGTAATGTGCCTGTTATTACCTTAAGATTATGATTGCTTGCCGGCCGGTCTGTGCCACAAAGGTTCCTCTCACATGTGGCGACGTGTGGTGCCCCGCTGAGTCGTCGCCTGGGCCCTGTGGCTTGTGCCTGCCTGCAATGTGTGGCATTTTCATTTAAATGGCTGCCCACAAAGGTAATTGAAATGTGGCCCATGCCCAGGCCCCAGCCCAAGCCAAGAAAGTCCTCGCCTGCGCGTAGATCCACCCTTTTCCCCCAGTCGCCTCCAACTTGTTTGTCTTGGCAACACCTTAAAGAGTTGGCCTCCACTCGAAAAGGCCCAGCGAGCGGTCCGCTACTCGTCTTTGTGTATACTTTTTAGGCCATCATCCCGATCGCTTCACTTTCAGCAGCTCCTTTATTGCCGCCTTGCGAGTTGATTTCGCTGCGGAATCCGGCGGAGAGGAGGCAATGTCCCGCCTAAGTGGCCTCATTTTGACATCTTCCTCGGCCGCGAGGACCGAGGTGAGTGATACATGCGGGCCTTGTCTGCAATAAATACTTAATGCCTTCCAAAAATACACACATTAAAAGTCGGACTTCAATGCGTTGACATCTTCATCTGCTGCTCTGTGCCACTGGGTTCCTCGGCTCCTCCAGCTCTCGCGTTCATTTGGTCGGTTTTCATTGCCATTTTTGGTATTTCAATTAAATTTTTTATGACAACATCAAAACTCTATCATAATTCTAAATGGCCTGACATGAGCTTTTCGTTTTTGTGCTTGCCTCTTTTTTATTCCGTGGATTCTTGGTATCTTTTCGGAAGAGAGGCGGGTTCGAGATGTAGGGAAAGCTGAGTTGAATATTGAAAACATATTTTTCAAAATTAAAAAATTAGCTCTTTGATTACATTATATAATAAAAATGTTAATAAAATATTTCCTGAAAACATATGAAATAAGTTAAGACAAGTATATTCTTGAGGACGAATATTTTACTGGTTAGTTGGAATAGTTTTGGGATTTTTAATTTTAGATATCTCGGCTTTTGGGGATGATATGAAGTATGCTTTTTATGAGATCCGATGTACTTTTTAGAGAGACTATCTACTATAAGATAGTATTCATCACATACATACAAGGTGAATATTCTTAATTACAGATTACATTTTATTAATAATAATAAAATCCTTTCCCAGTAAATAAATGCTTTTAAACATCAAAAAACTCTTCTGCAACTGCTCATTCTGCCCTCCTTCAAGGAGTTTGTTTTTATTGCTACCTTGATACTTTTTGTCAGTAATTGTAATGGGCTGGACAAAGGCTGCCGAGAGAGTGGAGCTGCGGCACTTGGGCCCGAAACTCCCGACTGGATGGATCTCTCAGCTTTTTGCTCGTTTAATGATGTGTGAGCCTGGAATTTTGCGCGCGGTGCCTGTGAAGTGGTGACTGGGACTCGGGACTCGAAACTGGAAACTTGAGACTCGGGACTGGCATACCAATTTATAATTTCTTTTAATAAAGTTGACATTTCGCCAGGCCGCTGGTTTTTGTGCGTCTGCAACGAGTGGATCATGGATCTCGATCATGGGCCCAGGGATGTGACGATGTTGCATCGGCGGATGCCAGGGCTTTCAGGTTTCCACTCTCAGGTGTTGGAGCTTGTCGCGCCTGGCATTTTGGCACTTTCGCAGCTTGGTTCCAACCCCAGACCCTTACTGGCCCCCTCCCGTACCCCGAACATATGCTTCTCGGGATATCCTGCGTCGTACGCGGGAAAGTCACCCCGCTAAACGGTTTCCAAATGCCTTCCGCTCTCCACACACGTGTCTACAAATTCCGCAAATATCCGTTATCCGTTTCCTTTGTCTGAGATTTATTTGTTCCCATGTGCAGCCATCGTGGCCCGCGTTATCAGGATGTGCAAATCTTTAAAATTTAAAAATAAAATACATCGCAAAAATCACAAACCTCCCCGTCCCCAGCTGAGCACTATGTGGAAGGCGGTGTTCCATGCAATGCTTTGACCATATTAGCACCCAATTCGTTGCCAACATCCCCCACTTTCCACCCCACCTAGCTGCTCGTGTGTCCTCTATCTGGTGTCCTGGTGAAAAAGGATGCGATTCGGTTTAAACTAAGGCACTAAGCGCTGTTACCGCTGCTTGTCTCGCTGCCCAACTTTGTCAAGCGCACATAACAAAGTGTTATGTGTCTTGTAACTAACACTATGCGGCCGCTCTCTGAAAAAAATCGTACCCAGTTGCGGGGTCACAACCGGGCAGAGCACAGTGGTATCCAAATATATGGTTATTGTATTGATCAAAGGCCAATACAGCAGGTTGTTTGTATGGTCACTTCCGCTTCCACCATGAAAACTCATCAGCAGACTTCTCTACTTATCGAATATTAAGGATCTTAAATAGAATATCTTAGAAATATAAATTTATTTTTGGAGTGAATTAGAAATTTTACCAGAAACTCCGATCGATTTAAAATCCATTAATAAAGTGATTTAAAGTAATTATAATAGTTTAATTTACATTTAGTGTAATATAGCTTCACTTTTTCTTTGATACCCAATCCCAGTGTACCCAACCTTCATCCCATCCTCTTCCAGAATCCTTTCCTCCCTCCCCTTGTCGCGATTTCCGGATGGAAAGTGTGAAAATAGTACATTTTTCAAATGTTATATTTCCGCAGGCAGTCTGCGGGACGAGTGAAAGTGTGGACACTTCCCGGCTCGGAATCTCGCTAGCAGCCTTTCGTTTTATTTTTATAGTTTGCCAGGCGAACCAGAACCCGAAACAACCCGGCAGACCCACATGTCCCAGCTCCAGCCCCACCCACGTTTGGCATTGCGGTCGTTTTGTTTTCTGGCCCATTTGCGGGGCAAAGTTTTGCATCAAGTTGTAAATTTGACGATTAGCACCCCTTGCTGAGTTTTCGAAGTCGCAGATGGATGTGGACGACGACACGGAGATGGGGATGGAGATGGAAGTGGAGATGGAGATGGGTCCAGAGCCATTTCTAACAGCCGCACACAAAAGCTTCTTGACAAGATGCGCGTCGGCTGATAAGTTGCATGTGGAATTAGCATAGGTTTTGGGCCCAGCTCCACACCAGCATCGCCGCATCGCAGAGCGGCCGCAACGTCAGCCGCCACATCCCAGCAGCAGCAGCACCAAACGGCGACGATCTTGTCGCTAAGCTTTATGAATAAAACATTTTCGGCGGCGAGCGTGGTCAACAGTAGCTGGCCAAGTCCGAGTCCCAGTCCCAGTCCCAGTCCCAGTCGCAGTCCGAGTCCGAACTCTCCCAGTTGCAGTTGCTACAAATGTTTTACAAGCTTTTCAGCGCTTGGCTGTTGCCATTGTTGCAGCCTCAGTTCCCGGAAACAATTCAGTTTAACAGAGAGACAGCCAGGAGAAGGAGTCGGGCTGCTGGGGATCGGGGGAAAGTGCATCGCATATCGGACAATAAATCGTGAATGGTTTCAGCCAAACTGAATGCCCGATGCCTCGATTCCGATTCACTGCGCCACTTGCATTTGCTTTATGATATGAGGCCTGTCGCTGACATTTGGCCTGGCCTTATTTATGATAACAGTTCGCTGCGAAAGGAGCGGGGCCAGCATTCACTCAGCAGTTTGTCAGCATTTTGTCTCCGTATCGCGGGATCTCTCTGACCCAAAGCTGCAGGCGGCTCCAGCTTTTTGAATTTTTTCATATTTCTTCCTGGGCAGGAAATGAGTTTCGAATATATTCTCCTTTCTGAGTTCTGCGTTTTTCCCTCTCTTTTTTTGGGTCCAGCCCGTGGGCGTGAATGCGGCGAAGCGTCCCCGTAATCGTGGCAAATTTGATATACTTAATGCCAAGGGATGAGTTGCAAATTGGTTTAACTGTGTCTGTGGCTCTACTTACAAGCTGCCCGCAGGCAATAAAAATGTATTTTTATGTGCTTTTTATGATTTCTCTCCTGCGATAGAACGCACCCGTTAAATGAGCCGCGAAAATAGTTTCCGTGTCCTGGAAATTGCTGGGAAAAGGCGCCATAATGCGATAAGGTGAATGCGGATAAATATTATTGCGGATTTGCCTCTCAGACTGAAGGTGTCCTTTAAAACGGGCCAAAGTGTTTGAAGTTATGTTGATGGAAGGATCCAAGCCGACGATGAATCGTTTCAAGAGAGTTAAGCAAAGGAAATGAACCTTAAATATATAGCTGATTAAATAGCTGCAAAGATAGAAATTCTTGGTAAATGGATTTGCTTAAGTAAAACAAGGTAAGAACCTAGAAAACCTCAATGTAATTAGGAATGTAAGCTTTATATACAAATTATTTTCGCTTCACAGAAAAAGCAGGTGGTACAGAAGTCTGAAACATATTCAAAATGTTCCTAAAATGATATTGCCTATGTTTATTGTAAACTAAAAAAAGTATTAGTAAATATAGTATATTATTCAATTTTCATCTTATTCAAATCGGATTCAGAAGCAATAAACTTATAAATAAGTAAACTTTTCAAAAGAATGCAAATCCTAATGGGGTTAACAGTTGGAAAGGTTTTTAAAATACTGCTTAAAAATCAAGCATCTTAAATATTATTGAAATAAGTTTTTTTAGCAAACTTTTGTTTGTTTAGCTGTAAAAAAAAACAGTTCACAATTTTAATAATTGAAATTTTACAATTATTTTATGGCTAAAATATTTAATCTTCCGATGTAATCAATTGGAAAACAGCTATGCAAATATTTGGATTATAATTTGATTTTCAACACTAAAGCATTTTTAAACACAGATAGCTCTCCCTCCAAAAAGTCAACTCGTCCCCATTGATCTCCAGCCCTTAAACCGCATGATATTAATTAAAAGTCGCGCACTCAACCATTTAACAAAGAATTGAAATTAATTTGCAAGAGCAAACAGAATAAAGCGAGCCGGAACCCGGAACCCGGAACCATCGAACCAATGGCAATTGCAGCCACATCGTAAAGGAATCAATCAGGCGTGGAGCCCATCATGGCAAACAATTGCCATTTCCAGATCCAGAAGTTCGCTACGTCTGATTAGCCCCGGCATTCGCAACTTCCGCTTGAAAATGAAAATGTTTATTAAAAAATTTTCACTTTTACATAAATTTCCCGAGAAGTAGCGGCAGCAGCGTCGGCAACAGCAGGTACCAGCTGGTGCCATCTGCTCGGGCCACACCCAGGGCTCTCCGATGGGAACCGCCCCCGTTTACGGCCTTATGTACGGACAGCACTACAGTTGTCTCCCTCGAGCTGTGCGCCCATTGGATGGGTCTCGCGGACCGGTTTCTGCCCAATGCCAAAGGGAGGCCATTTTCAGAGCTGAGAGCTACATGCACATAGTAAATGGTTATATGCTCTCGAATGTATGTACTGCTTGGAACAGAGGGGTGGGCTGCCTCTGCAAGTGCTCCACTTGAGGCAGCTGCTCCTACGCTCCTATGCTCGTTTGTCTAAATGTTTGTGTTCGCCGCGGCAATGAGTGTGGGTGGTGGGACGGAAGGTGTCCTAGGGACAGGGAACCCATAGGAAAGGGGCTTCAAAAAGGCAAGCTACATCAACTGCCAGTTCTAACTACCAGATACATTGATTTCCATACCCTGTGTGGGGTGTAGAGCGGGAAACGGAGGGTCGGGTCCATCATCTTCGGGCATTCAGCAGTACGGGATAAAGTTTGAAAAGCGAAATACTCACTGGTGCTGCAGAAATCAGGGTTTTTTTTAAATCACTAAAAATTTAAGTTGTACGTCGTAAAAGGTACCCAAGTTCGAAAAGCGATGTTTAATATTCTTGCAGTTTGCAATTTGACAAAATCAATACTATGATTTATGTAATATTTGTGTTTTTAAGCTCATTGTCACTTGCAATGGAGAGAGAAGTATATAAAAATGTTCATTCATAACTAAGACTAGTTTAAAGACAGAAGGGGCATGGCTTTTGATGCTAAACAACAATATAGTGTTGGAAAAGTACTAGAAATTTGTTTTAATTTATCAAAATTTTTAATTATGTAAATAGGTTTCAATTTTAAGCGGTTTCAGATAATTGAGCAAATAAATGTATAACCGCTTTATTTAATTAAATTTTCTAATTTTAGAGGAAAATTGCTTTTTCAGTGGCATTACACTAATTGTGTCAAGGGAAACTTTATTTCATAAATAAGATATTAATTAATTAAATCATTGATGTTTTGCTTATGTCGAATATAATGGGAGCAAATAGTATATTGACCAAACGATCGCGCCGTATATTATATCAAAATGTAAGATTTGGTCGATATTATATAAAAATGTTTAAAATATAATTTAATTTAATTTGTTATTTATTCTATTCCGATTATATAGATCCCATATATCGCAGCGTTAAAATGTCGATTTATTTTTCCAATTACGTTTAAAACTTCCCTTGGTAGCAGACTCCATAAATAAAATAAATAGTCCACACCGCTTGTTTCTAACCCTATCCAATATAAAACTTCAAATCACTTTCTTAAAAAAATAATTTCTTTCTTGTGTCTTGTACGAGTTTGTTACAATATTATATATTTATTTATATAATAGTTCAAATTTTTAGTTCCAGGCAGGGGTGTGACTACCGGAATCATCCTAAGCTAATAAACACTGTTTCGTTCAGTTTTTTTATTGGGTTTTGGTCTATGTACAATTAACAGCTTAATAAGTTTCGCCTTTGAGCAGCTCAGCCAATCGATGTTCGCGTTTAAAGGTTCACAAAATTAAAATATCTTTACGAAAAAATCAACTCAATTACAAATTAAAATAAAACACTTTCGAAATAACACTTACGAGCTAAAATGAAACGCCCTGAAACCACTGATGGTCCGCTCAAACTTATTTTCTTTCTATACGCAAATAGATGGTCTCCTCAGTGCTAGTGATTCCTCAGAGCCTCGTTAATGACTCGCAGAATATCTATTTGCAGATCGGTAAAAGCAACCGGCTCCAACTGGGCATTCCGAATCTTCATGGCCACTGCCTTGAAAAAGGCACCAATCTCATCATCCTCGCCAGGATTGTGACCATTGACGGGAGGAAACTCCACATGGTTTGGCTTGTTCGGGGTAATGGGTGCCGAGTGATAGCGGGAAGTGGAAGCGGAGCTGGGAGTGTTGGCAGCATTCTGATATCGTGGAGTAGTGGGCGTCTGGCTCTCCAACTTTTGTTGGAACTCCCCAGTGGATGGTTGCTGCTGATGATCCATGTTGGAGGCCCCGTCGCTGAGCTGATCCTGCTTGGTCATGGAATTGCTCACACCTTGAACTTCCATGTAAACAGGACCCTCATCATGATCATAGCTCACCACGTGCTGCCCATGCTGCTGCTGACTTTGTTCCGCCACCGTGGTACCTTCCATTTCTTCATCCTCGTCATCATCTTCCTCATCTTCATGGTGAGCCTCGCCCCCATTGATGTAGTTCTCAATGTCCATATCGTCGTAGGTGGCTACGCACAGCTCACTGGCCTGCTGTTGCTCCTCCTGCTCTTGCTCTGGTATTGAGTTGGCTAACTCGGCCTTGTGTGGGCCAGTTAGGTGGGGCAAGGCGGGCATGCTGAGCTGGGAACTCGACGAAGACTCCAGGGTGCTCTGCTGCTGCGCGGGTGGCGAGTGGGAGTGGGCCATATGCTCCTCCAGCTCCCTCGTGGGGTCATGCTTGGGCAGTAGCATGCCAAGTTGAGGGTCGTTTTCCCTGGAAATAATGGAATTGTAAATTAGAACAAGCTATCCCTGGTTTTAAATTTGTATTTCATATTCTTACAGCGTCTTTTGTTGGATGAACTTTTGCAGGAATCCAAGTGAGTCGTAGTGCTTCCACCGCGATGTAGCGTCCATGTGCATCAGTGTTCTTAATCGCTTATGCTCGCGTGCATATTGGTCCCTCAACGCCTTCCACTTCAGCCGACACTGCCTCACTAGAATAAATCCTCTAAGATCAGTACTGTGGAATATTCCGGTTACTCGACTGCATCTCACCCGACTTCTTTAGCTTCCGCGCGATCTCTTCCCACACCTCCATCTTGAGCTTGGCATTGCGATAGTTCTCATTGCTGTAGTTATATATCATGTCCTCCTGCTGGATCAGAGTGATTAGTTCCTTCTCGAAGTAGCTCTCCATGTTGAGGAAGGTGTGTAAGGGATCGTCGTCCTCCTCTTCGGCATTTGTCGCCGACTGATTGTGCGCGACAGCGTGTGTTGTGGCGGATGCAGTGGAAGCCGTTGCTGTGGCCCCCGAGCTTGACTGATTAACGGCATTTACAATCTCGTTGTACAGAGTGTCCACCACAGTGGTTGTGTTGGCCGTTCCACATTGTACTATGATGGAGGGCGCTGCACCACCTCCGGTATCGGTCAAATAGTTCCAGTTGCTCTCAGGCTGCGACTGTTGCAGCACGGCGCCCATATGGCTAGTCATAAAAGTGCCTGCCGGTTTCTTGTCCACTGCACTGGCCGAGTTGCTGAAGCTGCAGTTATCTAGCAGGGTGCTGGCTCCGGCATCCTCTATCTTTATGCTGCTGGAGAGGTTCAAGTTCTGGCTGCTGCTGTTGCTGCTGAAGGAGTTGCCAAGTGGCAGCGATATGGGGGTCACCGTGGAGACAGTGCCAGGGGCACTCTGTCCAGATCTTCCCCTATAACTGAGGACAAAAGTATAAGTTTGTGATTTGCGCTTTGCTTCCAAGACTCCCACTTACTGCCTGGCCAGCGCATAGGGACGCAGAAAGTCCAGCTCCTTGAAGTACTTCCACTTGACCGCTTTCGAACAGGCCTTGGCGCGCTTCAGCTCCCGACAGTACTGGTCCCGCATGGCCTTCCACTTGGACTTGCACTGCGCATCTAAGAATGGAGTATTGGGAGTCAAATTTGAAGGAGGAACCATGCCATCCACTCACCAGACCAGCCCACATTCCTGCCGATCTCCAGCCACTTCTCGTCCTTGACCTTGGTGCTGCGATAGTTGGGATGCTTGGGATTGTAGAGAGACTGCTCCTGGGAAACCAACGAGATGAGGATCAGCTCCTTTGGAATGCTGACCACATTCTCGCCCAGGCTCGCCTCCATGCTGAGATTCACGAGCTGCGGATGGGGGGACTGCTGCTGGGGCTCCTGCAACTGGATGGCACATGGCAGCGTGTCCATGGTGTCTCCTACTTCGCGTCCATGCTGCTGCATCTGCCTTCGTTTTATTTAGTGGTTCATTTAACGAATTATTATAAATAAAGGCAAAAAAACAAAAATGAGGTGACCGAACAGCTGTGGGCGCAGTGTGACCGCACCCGGCCGTTCGTGCCCGTTGGGAATGTACTAACGCGATTTCATCTCGAGACTTTGGCGCCCAAAATTCGTTTTTGTAAATATTCGAAATTAACGGCTAATCCAATTAGTTAATTGCATTACCAACGGGAAAGGGAAAACATCATAACAAGCAAGCGAAACAAATTGCTCAGAACTCAGTTTATTGTGCGACGCGGTGCTGTTTATAACGACACATTGTATTACCTGTGCAAATATTGCTGCAGTCCATTTTAATTAATGCTCAATTATGCCGAAAATTGATGCTGAAACACAAAAACTCTACGATGAGATCAATGGAATGATACAAAAATTCAAGGTTAACGATATTGACAATCACAATTAAGCAAAAACCAAGAATAGTGTAACTTGAAAATAAAAAATACTTACATAATGCAAGTCAAAAGGAAAAGATAATTAAATAAGTATACATATGGTTAAGCAATTAAAAATAATTGCACAGGAATAACATAAAACAAATTAAATGATGAGCAAGAATATATACTTAATTTAATTTAGAACCGATTTCCCCAAGATGGATTCCCTAGCGATATATAGATTTCAAATTACTTAATTTTTTGCACTTTTCTAAACCTAAATGGATTTTAAAAAATGTTTTTAAGATTATAAGCAATCCAAGTCAATCAGAAAAACAAACAAAATTGTTGAAATGTTGTGTTTAAAAGAGTATAAATAAATAGTGTGGTACATTAACATATATAACAAAACTTATTACAAGTAACCTCTTATGGAAAAATATTGGAAATATTAGATTTCACATTTATTTGGATATTTTGAAACAAAGCGTACAGAAATATTATGACAACCCCATTAGGCATATTTATTCTTACATAGTAAAAAAAAGTCTCTATAAGATGCCTATATTCTTGATCAGCTTACCAAAACGGCTCAATCTAGCTTTCATACCATTGCTATTCTTTGGAGTTTTCAAATGACCATAATTTTGAAAAAGTATTTATTTAACTGAATAATTCAGATTCTATAATGTACCAGCCATAATATTAGGGGTAGCAATTATCCTTTTCTGTTTGAGGAAAAGATAAACATAAATGTTTATTTCTTAGGAGGACCAAAAGTCCAAAGCGGATTGCTCGATAACCGACAAATGCGGTGATATGGGTGATGTGCCCAAAATCCGCTTCTCTTCGAAGAAGATCCTCAAGGGCCACATCAACAAGGTGAACTCAGTGCACTTCGCCGGTGACTCACGCCATTGCGTCACCGGATCCCTGGATGGCAAGCTGATTATCTGGGACACGTGGACCGCCAACAAGGTGCAGATCATCCCCCTGAGATCTGCATGGGTTATGACGGTGGCGTTCTCGCCGTCGGGAAACTTCGTTGCCTGCGGAGGAATGGATAACCAGTGCACCGTGTACGACGTCAACAACCGAGACGCTTCCGGAGTGGCTAAGATGGTAAAGGAGCTGATGGGCTACGAGGGCTTTCTCAGCTCTTGCCGTTTCCTAGATGATGGACATCTGATCACCGGCTCGGGCGACATGAAAATGTGGGTTATCCATAGTTGCATTCGCGTAAATAATATGCACATCTTTACAAAATCCTTTCCGGTCTTATAGCTGCCATTGGGATCTGGAGAAGGGGGTCAAAACGATGGATTTTAATGGACATGCTGGTGACATTGCTGGATTATCGTTATCGCCCGATATGAAGACTTATATCACCGGTTCTGTGGATAAAACTGCCAAGCTATGGGATGTACGCGAACAAGGCCACAAGCAGATGTTCTTTGGTCACGATATGGATGTATCCTCTGTCTGCGTGAGTACTTAAATCAGAATCTATAAATTGAGGAATTTAATTAAATACCATGAATTTTCTTTTAAATTAAACAATAAGAAAGCCTTAGAGTCAGTCATATTGAACAAATTAAACTTCAAAATTCTTTGTATTTGCAAAATATTTTGAATAGTTTCTGACTTCACTTAAAAAGAAAAAAAGGAACGTCGATTGAACAAAATGGGGGCGTGTAATACTTTTAACTGTGTGATTATATATTTTTATTCCCACTTATATATTATTTAATTTCAGTATCATCCCAGTGGCTTTGGTTTCGCCTCCTGCTCGGAGGATCAGACGGCGCGCATGTACGACCTGCGGGCCGACCAGCAAATCGGACTGTACGAGCCGCCCCAGAAGAACACTGGCTTCACTTCGTGCGGTGGGTTCCGTCTTGACCGGCGCTCTTGGGCGCCTTGACTTTTGAGAGGCTTTAATCTGATTTTGTGTGCCCATTAGCTCTATCGACCAGCGGGCGCTACCTCATGTGCGCCGGCATTGAGGGCAATGTGCACTCGTGGGATACAATGAAGCAGCGGCACACGGGTGGGTATCGGTGTCCATTGCTCTGGGAGTGGGTATGGATACGGGTATGGGAGAACGGGGACTAATGCTCAGACTGGCACTTGACTTATATCGATTTTTTGGCTTCTTCCCCATTTACATTGTCGCTATAGGCACTCTGTCTGGGCACGAGAACCGCATCACTTGCATCAGCCTCTGCCCCAATGGCATGTGTCTAGCCTCCACCAGTTGGGATCAGCAAGTGCGTCTATGGCTATAATCGGCTCTGATCTGCGTTCCATATCGTCCACTGCAAGTGCTACGTTTATGCGCGCGATTTATTTGCAAATAATAATTGGATAAATGTCAAGAATTTCGAGATTTGCAATTAGTCAACACACTTGGTAAGACTTTCATTTTTTCGAGTGTTCGAGTGGATGGATTATACTTAGATTGAAGCCATTCAGTTGGGTTTATCCTGATAATACATTTATGTTTCGCACACTCGGTTCTGGCAAAATGAAAAAAAAAGAAGAGCTCTTTGGCTCAAGAAACCAAACTTTGTGAAATTCGTTCATTTATGATATTTGTATTTGCAAACAAATCGTTATTGTAATAATTAAGTAATAATGAGAACGTAGTTTCCAGTAATTAGCGAGGGCAGATTGCATGTGCGAGAATAAAATGAACAAAGTAGCACAGCAACACTTGTGATTATTTATTTTTCGACTGGCTCTTATTTGCAACTATTTCTGATTGAACTATTATGACTCATCAACTTTATGAAATCCCTGAGAACTATCATTAAAAACAACATTCATACTTATTTTTTATATATATTTTTTATATTTTTCTTATAAAAAATACTTATACAATTACGAAGATATTTTGCTGCTGCGATTTTTGGCGCTTGGTTTTGTTGGATTGTGAAAATTGTCTTTGAACTGGTCAAAGAAGCAGCGAAGTAAATTAAAACAAATCACTTTATCATCAACACAAATGGGAAAGAAAGAAGAGAGAAGCAAGACATAGATACAGATGCAGATACACAAGAGGAGATACAGATAGATAGACCGACAGATAGACAGGTGGAAAGTGGATAGCAGGACAGGGAGACGGGAGTCGGAAAATAAAATGTACATAAATAATAGCGGACAGAGAAACTGGTTTAGGATCACACAATCTCAAGATTTGAACAATTTGAGTATTTTCATAGACAGTTCAACGAAGGCTCGCTGGTACAGTTTGTAGGGACTTTCTTGCTTTAGGTTATCAGACTCTCGGTGGAACTACTGCGAGTTGTTCTCCTGTTTGGGAATTTTGGAGCTGGGGAATCGGGGAGCGTGGGAAGATAGAAGAGGGGGCCTTAGACGGAGAAGCCGTCGCCGGTGGGATCGAGGATCCAGGGGTAGTTGTTCGGGCACTCCATGCACGTGAACAGACGGAGGGTCTCCCCGGGCAGTTCCCTGGTGGTCAGGGGACACGCGTTGGGCAGGGAGCAGTAGGGCTGTCCCTTGACGTCGCACTTCTCCTTCCACTCCTGGAAGTCGCGCAGCGAGTTCAGCTCGGTGGGGTTCTGCATCCACTGGATCACCTGCAGGTTGGTCACGAAGAACACGTCGTTGCGGCCCAGCATCTCCTCAATGAACTTGACCAGCTCGTCGCGGTACTCCTTCTTGGACTTCAGCCACGAGGCGTGGAAGTGCAGACCCAGGGGCGCCCTGTTGCTGTTGTAGTGACGGTTGAAGTTGTGGCGCAGAAGACGGGCGAACTGCTCGCCGGTGGCCACGTTGGAGCAGGAGTCGACCATGTGGCAACCGGGCAGGGACTCGTCGAAGGTAGGGTCATCACGACGATCCAGCTCGTTCATCACCATCTCCCAGACGGGGTGGCTACGCGACGGGCAGTTGTGGGCGTTGCCGTTGCACTTGTGCGGCATGCGGAAGTAGAGCGTGTACGGCCAGATGGGCACTCGGTATGATAATACATTTATGTTTCGCACACTCGGTTCTGGCAAAATGAAAAAAAAGAAGAGCTCTTTGGCTCAAGAAACCAAACTTTGTGAAATTCGTTCATTTATGATATTTGTATTTGCAAACAAATCGTTATTGTAATAATTAAGTAATAATGAGAACGTAGTTTCCAGTAATTAGCGAGGGCAGATTGCATGTGCGAGAATAAAATGAACAAAGTAGCACAGCAACACTTGTGATTATTTATTTTTCGACTGGCTCTTATTTGCAACTATTTCTGATTGAACTATTATGACTCATCAACTTTATGAAATCCCTGAGAACTATCATTAAAAACAACATTCATACTTATTTTTTATATATATTTTTATATTTTTCTTATAAAAAATACTTATACAATTACGAAGATATTTTGCTGCTGCGATTTTTGGCGCTTGGTTTTGTTGGATTGTGAAAATTGTCTTTGAACTGGTCAAAGAAGCAGCGAAGTAAATTAAAACAAATCACTTTATCATCAACACAAATGGGAAAGAAAGAAGAGAGAAGCAAGACATAGATACAGATGCAGATACACAAGAGGAGATACAGATAGATAGACCGACAGATAGACAGGTGGAAAGTGGATAGCAGGACAGGGAGACGGGAGTCGGAAAATAAAATGTACATAAATAATAGCGGACAGAGAAACTGGTTTAGGATCACACAATCTCAAGATTTGAACAATTTGAGTATTTTCATAGACAGTTCAACGAAGGCTCGCTGGTACAGTTTGTAGGGACTTTCTTGCTTTAGGTTATCAGACTCTCGGTGGAACTACTGCGAGTTGTTCTCCTGTTTGGGAATTTTGGAGCTGGGGAATCGGGGAGCGTGGGAAGATAGAAGAGGGGGCCTTAGACGGAGAAGCCGTCGCCGGTGGGATCGAGGATCCAGGGGTAGTTGTTCGGGCACTCCATGCACGTGAACAGACGGAGGGTCTCCCCGGGCAGTTCCCTGGTGGTCAGGGGACACGCGTTGGGCAGGGAGCAGTAGGGCTGTCCCTTGACGTCGCACTTCTCCTTCCACTCCTGGAAGTCGCGCAGCGAGTTCAGCTCGGTGGGGTTCTGCATCCACTGGATCACCTGCAGGTTGGTCACGAAGAACACGTCGTTGCGGCCCAGCATCTCCTCAATGAACTTGACCAGCTCGTCGCGGTACTCCTTCTTGGACTTCAGCCACGAGGCGTGGAAGTGCAGACCCAGGGGCGCCCTGTTGCTGTTGTAGTGACGGTTGAAGTTGTGGCGCAGAAGACGGGCGAACTGCTCGCCGGTGGCCACGTTGGAGCAGGAGTCGACCATGTGGCAACCGGGCAGGGACTCGTCGAAGGTAGGGTCATCACGACGATCCAGCTCGTTCATCACCATCTCCCAGACGGGGTGGCTACGCGACGGGCAGTTGTGGGCGTTGCCGTTGCACTTGTGCGGCATGCGGAAGTAGAGCGTGTACGGCCAGATGGGCACTCGGCCCAGGGAGGCAGTGATGGAGGCGTCGTACACGAAGAACTGGTCAGCCATCATCTCGAACTGCTTGTTGCCACCCACGCGCAGGTAGGGCGCACGCATGCCAATGATGGAGCCGTCGGTGATGTTGGCGAAGCGCTCCACAATCAGGCGGGAGCCGGCCATCTCGGCCAGCCAGTCGTCGTAGCTGCCCCCCGTCCAGTAGTTGGGGTCATCCTTGTGCGTCAGCGAGAACACGGAGATCTCGTGTCCGCGACGGTGCAGATCCTGCACGGCCGAGTAGTTGGTGTACTTGTGCGAGACGAAGAATGTGCCCTTGATGGAGCAACCGTTGGGGTTCTGGCGCTGACCGTTGAACAGGTCCTCGTACAGATCGATGTTGTCCACGTTGACGGCGCCGTTGAAGGTGATCGTGATCATCTGGGGCACCTGCTGGGGCTCGATGCCGCCGGGAATGCGGGTACCGTCCGCCGAGCAGAAGCAGTCGGGCAGGGCGCACTGGGTGGGATCGCACTCAGGGGCGCGGTTGGGATCCTCGTCGACGGCTGTGGAAGAAGAAAAACTAGCGAGTTAAGTCTCTTGTTTCAATGCGCAAGGATATTCTAAAAAGAAGCCCCCAATTTGAAATTCAAAGAGCTGAACTCACAGCATGCGTTCTCATCAGACTCGTCCTTGCAGTCGGACTTGCCGTTGCAGAAGAGCTCCTTGTCCAGACACTCGCCATCGCCGCAGGAGAGCTTGCCCTCGGGGCAGATGGGCTCATCCGTCTTCAGGATGGGCTTGGCCTTGCGGGGCTCTGCGGGAGGTGGGGAGAAAAGTCGGTTAGTGGAGGTGCGTTTTAGGAGTTCTAAAAGCCGGGTTAGTGACAACAAATGTCTAAATTTTGAAATGAGAAGTATTTACATGAGTGTGATGGGTGACAATAGGCGGGGTTAGTTTCGAGCTGGGTTGGGTTAGGATTCTTTATTCGTTTTTCTTTTGGATCTACCAAAGTTCCGGAAGTCTAACATTGCTGACTACTACGTATATGTACAGGTGTTGTTTGTTTGGCTTGGTTGGTGGTTGGTTGCTCTGGCTAGTTGTCGGCACACTTACTCTCTTTCTCATCGCAATTGGTCACCTTGGCCTTCCAGTCGCAGGTCTGCTTGAGCACGTCGAAGGCCAGACCCGAGGGACACTGAATTTCTTTCAAACCAGACTTGGTACATCTACAAAATAAAGGTCATGTTCTAATTCGGATTGCTTCGCTAGCTAGGAGAACTTTGGCGCCGATTCAAGGGACTCGGGACTCGGGACTCGTGTTTATGCAATGACTCGATTGATTTTCGGGGACTCCCCGGGTTTAGTGACACACAGAGACAGAGACAGAGAGACAGAGGCACACAGAGGTGAGAGACAGATAGACAGGCAGAGCGGAGAGTAGGATAGGGATAGAGGGGTATTAGGCTTTGGATCGTGGCTCTCGGGAAGTATCTGGAGCCGCGCATCCGCAGCGGAGTGATCTGGGGGGCGGTCACTTACTCTCGAGCACATCGCAAGTCTTCACATTCGACTTCCAATCGCAAAGTTGGCGCAAGACATCGAACGCCAGGCCGCCGGCGCAGCGAATCGATGCCAGACGCCATCTGCCATCTTCGCCGGCACTGTCGCACCTTTCGATACCGATACAAGAAGGTGCAAGAATACGTTTGTAGGAGTTGTGTTTGGATGCCGGGCAAGGGCATAGGCGCCGCCTGGACTTGGCCACCGGGGCCGACCGATCGGACAGAGAGCTACGTGCTGGAGAGCGGCTTACCTGTACACCTCGCGGCAGTCACCCTCGGTATCCAGGCGGAAGTACTCGTCCGCGGGACGGTCGGCGCACACTTCCTCGACGTCAACGCCTTCCAGCTTGTCCTGGCCATGTGCTGCAATTGAATGAATTTGTCTATTAAAGGGTGTTCCTTCGATGTGTATTACTTGCAGCCACTTGGGATATTCCTGACTGTAATTACTGTTATTAAGCAAAACTTTTTTTGATTACGTATCTTCGGAGTAAACATATTGATATGAATGTGCATTCGTATTGATTTAATCAATATATACTCTTTTTCTTTATTGGATATGAGTTAGTTTTGAAAGAAAACAGTGCGAATATTTTCAACTATTAATTACCAATAAAAACATTTTTAATTTAATTTTTTTTTTCATCTATCAATTCATATAGGAGTTTTGTGTGTAATGTCGCCATAACATTTATACTCCATTGATGTCTCCGCCTAATCCTTAATTGCGCAATTAAACAGCTACTCTGCGAGCTAATCGCTGACTAAACCATGGCAATTGGCCGCACCTCAGGGGCTAATGGTTAATTTACTGCCAACACGAACAACTTTCGACCGGTTTTCGGTTTTGGCCGTTTGTGTGGCAATCCCAGTACCGAGTACCACTTCTAGCCGACCAAAACAACTCTCATTTTTGTTCATAACTGGCGAAGACAGCTTCATCTCGTTCGGATGAAATCGAAAGGGCAAACGAAAGCGCCAGATCCCATTTATAGGCGCGGACGGGTTCGGACTCGGATTCGGATTCGGGTATCTGGCGAATGCTGGGGAATGCTGGCGGAATATATCGGAACGGATCGGATCGGCTCGTCATGTAAGGTGCCCGCTGGAACGGGTTTGTGCATTGCCGGACTGGAAACCCGTTTTCGGTTTAACATTAAAATGATATTGCATAAACAACGTCGGCGGTCGGCGGCTGGGTATTCAAAACGGAACCGTCGCGACGGCAGGCCGTTTTCCTATGCTAATTCCACTTTGTGGCCAGCCCGGTTTCGTCCTCATGCCACACTTTTGCCTTTCCTTCTCCGCTCGGTTATGTCATCGGCTGGCCGAGGATAGGTTGGACGGATTGCATGCCGCTAATTACTTGGCTCCGCTCTCTGCTCGCACTTAGTTTTCAAGTTTATTCGCCTTGGCCAGCGCCCGAGGCGAGGAGCCAAGTGGCCTGTACGTTGTTTTCTGAGCTTCGCTTCGGTTTTTCTTGGATTCAATTGTGCGGCAACAACCTTGCGGAAAGCGGCACCAAAGGTCAACGCGGCGGCTACTTAACGCTAAGTGTAGGTGCTAGACGCTAACTAAGGTACTCACCCGCTGCCAGGCACAGGCACACAAGGCCCAAAATGGGCCACCAACGCGCCATGATTGACTCTCTGGAGCTCTCTGGATCGGAAACGAGCGAAGGGTTAGCAGCACATACGGAAACGTGGAGACACTCTACTGACGTTTGCCCAGACTCTGGGTGGGAATGGTTGGTCGGTGCAGTGATGGAGTGAACGGAGCCACTCTTCCAATACACAGCCACGCTTACACTAGGTGTTGGCCACCAGCAGCGGGTCCTATTTATCAAGCCGAGGTGTCTTGGCCGCTGAGCCGCAGAGGTGAGTTCCGCGGTACCCACCATGGGACGCGGCTGTCTACCACGGCTGCGCCGGCGCCGGGCACGGAGCTTTCGAGGGGAGCTCGAGCTGTGGATCGCATTTCGAAATGCCAAGAGGTGCGCGCTGCGCAGGCGTCTCTCGCCGCGCGAAGAAAGCCCAATTAGCATTAACGGGCGCAGGCGCAGGTGGGGCGCAGACCAGCCGCTGCACCTCTGGGCTTGGTTGCTCCGCTAGTTAGTCATCGGCTTAGACATAAATCAAATGCGACTGCCCATCAATCTTTTCTGCCACTGACCCTGAATTTGTGCCTGAGTCTGTGGGCCTGAGCATCTGCGGCTCGGCGACGTCTCTCGATTCTGCCCGCAAACTATTGTCGGAAATCTCGATTTCGTAACTGTTTTTGTTATTCTTTTGCCCAAACCATGTGTTCCCGCACGTTCACTGTCCATAGTTACTTTTTATTTTCACCCGGGGGCCCGCAGAGAATCCCAATCGCTTGGAGGTAAGGCCGCCGGATGCATACTAATCGGGATCGGATCGGGCTGGAAGCTTCGACCGATTTGTATGCCCGTCGCGGGCGTCGCATAAAATTCTTGCTAACGTGGCTAAGACACTGGGAGGTTATTAAACCTCGGGAAAACTGGACTGCGGCGGAGGGTTCCAGCAGGAGAGGGTCCCTTGACGCGGTGACTCACGGCGGTTAAATTTAACTGCCCTCCCTGTCGACCATCATCATCATCATCGGTTTCCTAATTAATGGCAAGCCGATGAAGCCGCTGTTAACTGTTTTGCTTTGCCAGTATTTTTACTTTTTGCACCGCCAGGTCGCCGTTATGTAAAGCAGGCGGAGAAGAGGAGATGCAGGCGGCTCAAGGGCCGCATGCCGAGCAACCTCCCAGCGGCTGCTCTGCCGCCTGTTATTCAATAAGCCATCCAAAGGTGGCCACCGGAGCCAAACCCGTAATTCGAAAGACGAAACGCGAAAAACGGTGCAGAAATGCCAGCAAGCGGAGCATGTTTGCGGATATGAAACGCTGGCGACAACTTGCAGGCACAGATTCCAAAACAGCCTGTGACGAATCGAGGGTACCAACAGGAAACTGTCAATATTTGCTTCGTAAACAAACGATGCACTGGGCTGGATGGAAGACAATGGACCTTACCTTGCAAATTCGAAGAGTTTAAGCAAATATGTTTTAAGTTTCAAAAATTTCTCCAAACTGAATTGTTTTACCTTTGATATTTTACTAACTTCTTTGTTTTTTTAGTGAAATATTGTTTCCTGTTACTTATTCGTAGCAACTTTTACAGTAGGGGTGAGGGAGGTTCAATGGATGTTTATGTAATTATATGATAGAAGGTTGTGTTTTATGTTCAGTTTTAATGTTTAGAAAATTCTCCGAGGGAGATCTAGTGGGTCAACTTCTTTGTGGAAAAATAAAATTTGAATACTTTAGTTAACTTTAGTGAGCCTAATAAATTTAATAAATATTATGATTTTTAGGTAACGAATTTCTTACATTTTACAAATAAATGAAAAAATACTCCGATTCATTTCTTGTTACTGAAAAATCCATTAAACACTAATTAATTACAGAGATCTCTTCACTGCAAACTTACCATTTACAACATTTCCGATTTATTCAATACATATATTCAGAGCTTTATACAAACATATATTTATCAAACCACTAAGAAACATAGACAACATTCTTTCTAGACCTCCTTAGAGTATTCTAAAACATTCTCTGACTTTTCGCCCACCTCTAGTCTGTTCGCTGAAATGTTCATAGCCTTCGCCATATACTTACCAAGATCAAGTGATCATCGGTCTCACACTCGGCTCGTAAGTGAAGTATTTTTTCAATGCAGCCTCCATCTTGGCTTTTCACCTGAACGACAGAATGGCCGGCGGACAGCTGCATAAAAAAGGCCCCGAGCAATGTCAATTAAGTGTTATTCGCGTCCGATCTAGAAGAAATCGGTTGGTGGCGTGTTAATGCAATTTATTCGAGTATTTCCAGTATATTGTGCATAGTTATTTCCTGAACTTGAGAACGGGTTCGTGTCCGTGTTCGGGCCCGTGGCTGTGTCGCAAAAGAGAACATAGTACACATACGCCAAGTGAGACTTCAGAAACATGGCCAACATGGCGCATGGGGCTTTTGCAGTGGAAAATTCTTGGAATCGCATCGGATCACAATTATATTTTAATTGCGATTGACCAATTCGAGACCAGATGGAGTGGCGGCGGTGAAGGCTACTGCCGCCTGGCACGATGCACGAAGATGCTGCAAAAAGCGGTTCACCTTCCCCAGCGCGAAATGCCTGATTGCAGCATTTTCTTAGTTACAATTAATTTCAGCGCGCCGGTGATATAATCCCTCAACCGCATCACTTCGAAAGCCAACACAAAAACACTGATTATTGTTATTACTCCGAGTCCGCTTCTTGCCGTTTAATCAACTGTTAAAACTGGTTTTTCAATTAGAGTGAAAATGCTGATGATACGATGGCACCCCAAAGCGATGACCAGATGAAGAGTGAAAATCGTTTTATTTTATCATCTTTTTCCATTGGTCTTACGGATTTACATAATTTAGTTGCCCTCGATTTTGCCTCGATTTGTAGTTGTGGCCGCCTCCGAAGCGCGCCGCCGTTGTGATTGGTGTTGCCTTTGATTTGATTTAAATTTGTAAGCGTTTTAACCTTTTTCGCAGCTGTTCGTGGCACTGGAAAGGTCGACGCGTCGATGCCAGTTAGCCGAGTGAATGACACACTTTTGGTTTGAAAAGAGCCGAAAGCCGAAAGAGCTTTAGTCAAATCAGCAACGCCCATGGGCTTTTCCATAGTCCTTCGGCCAATTAACGCGAATTATTTTGCATACGAAATGAAAAGCCCAGCGCTCTGGCCATCTGTCTGCATTTGTGATTCGCAAGAAACCTGTCCTTAGTTTCAAATTTCCCTTCAGTAGAAATATTAAGTTATGATCTCTTCGATCTCTGGTTTTTTAAATATAAAGATAGTTGATGTATTTAAGAACAATGTAATCGGTCGAAATCAGTGTATACTTAAGTCCAGAGCAATGATAGCGAACTTTCTTTTTTCTAGAGAGAAAATGTAGATACAATATATATTAAACTAATATACAAAAATTGTAAGTAGAATCAAGAAGTTGAGGAAGTTTAAGTAATAATATAACCCTCTTGCTGACCCAGTTGATAATCTGATCTAAATATTAAGCGTATTGTAAGGGTTAAAAATGATCTTGTTAAGTTAACCGGCTAACCTTATTGTTATTTTCTTTGAAATAACCCAAACAGCCTGTAAGCAAGGGAGTGATTTAGGGGGAAAGAGAAATTGCTTTTTGAGAAAACCAAACGAAACGGAATCGTTAATGAAGGAAATGGTGGTCAAGACAATAAACCGAAGTCGAAGACGAAGTCGAAGTTGAAGATGAGCCTGTAAACTGTAAAAGAAATGCATAACCATAAAAAACCAAAACACGAGCTGGGTTGCGCAACCGCGATCCACCCTGTCCCTCCTCCTATATCTCGCTATATCTTCAGCTCCGATCCGATCCACCGGGGAGCGTTTAATTTATGGCGAGCCGAGAGCACCGAAGGCCTGCAGCAAATAACGGACTTTCTTTTTAGTCAGTCTCCGGCTTATCGGAGCCGATGGGTGCGAGTGTGTTTGCCTTTGACTTTCAATTTTCATTTCCATTTCCATTTGAAAAACTCATCAGCTGCGATCTGCTTTTGGTCTCTTTCATCATTATGCAATTATGGCTCGCCGAGCCGTCGCGACGGTGTCTTGAACTCCTCACAAATGGCCTGTCAAAATTCGCGATGTCTTCTGCTGATCACCTGACAGCTGCACCGGCCAAGAGACCACATACCGCACACCTGGAAGCTGCCAAGCCTCACCTTGCCGCATTGACGTCAGCTGAATGGGCAATATCTTACACACATACTCCGCCGAGATAAGTTGCGGCTCCCAGAACAAGGAAGCATATTCGAGAATTAAGTATCCGTCTGCGGCGAACAGTGGGCTCACACCCTGCAAATACAATTGTGCGCCCCTTTTCAAACCAGAAGCGCTAAAATATGCAGCACGTTAAGTGGATAGCAACGGGATAATATAATTAATAGCCCAGTTCCACTAGTATTCGGTCTCATTCTGAACGGAACTGGTTATTCCGTGTTACTCTATATTTAAGTGTGGATATGAGCTTGCCAACAGCATTAATTAATTTAATTTTATGCATAATTCCCAAACTGACAAATTTTGAGTAAAATATTATTTATAAAAAGATAAATAAAGATAAGACTTAAATATGTATTGAGTTATAGTACTTTGAGTCATCGACAACTTTAATAGTAAATGGTAATGTTGGAGTTTTAATACCATTTTTTGATTTAGCACATTATTATAAATACAGCTTGTTGAAAAACTAGGAATATACTGTTAGCTCTAAAATCACAGTATGTTCTTGAGCACATTTTTTAAACTTTCAAATGGACTTGGGCCACTGTGCCGACTGCGCCTACCTGAGCGTTTGTCGTCTCGTGTGCAATTTATGCAAATCGCCCACTTTGCAACTAGTTCACTTACCTCGGCTCGCAAAAGTAAAAGTTTGCTCAAGTTACACTCGCACACAAGCACACACACCTGAGCGGAGGGAACTCGTTTTTTGGGCCACTTTTAGAGCCGCGGAGAGCCGCTTACCTTGATTGGTGATAAAACTTATTTATGCATCGAATTCGTACAGAAAGATACATATGTACGTACCGCAAATCCGTATTTATTTATTTGGGCTGCAAAATGTGTAAGGCATATAAATATTATATGTTATATACACACCTATGTATGGGCTGGTATTTCCAGCCGAAAATTTGCAATGCTTAAAATTAATTAGCAGCTTTTTGCGATTTGTTTGGGATTGCGCAAAGAGCTCGGGCCCAGTCAGGCCGAACCAAATCGAATCGATCCGATCCGAGGCGAAAACAACAAAAACCAAGCCCAAGAAGAACCTGTTTTGCCATCTCCACGGCGATATCAGAGCCGAATCTGCCTCTGCATTGATTTGTGCGCATACAAATTAGAAAATCTCGATGCTCTTTATACTGCCTTTGGGTCCGTATAATATGGACTAATATATCTAATTCTAGACCGGATCGGTGCTAGGTGGCCAAAGAAAGAAACCTGTCTCGGCATGGGCGAAATTTACATATGAAATGCACACGGCGGCCGGGGCTTCAACTGAAATCGAAACTGAACACCCAAACGCGTTATTGTTATTCAAATTCGAGTCTTATTTTTCCCCGTCGAATAATGCCGAAAACTGGTTAGTAAGTCAGTGGGTAGATAGCATACAAATTTGGGGCTGTACGTTTGTCTCCTTTTTTCGAGTCGCTTTCTTGGAAATCATATTTCGGCTGCTGGCTCAGTAGATAATAATGTAATGCCTTTGTGCGCGGTTTTGCTGGAACAAAGGAGGAGCGATTTAGAAATCCATTATCTGTTTTGTTTTCTCGATTTTTTTCAAATTTTTTGTGGTTTTTCGTTTTATTTTTTCGTTTTTATCATTTAAATATACACATACAAGTTAACGTAAAACTACAAAAAGAGCGTAAGCACAAGTGTGGATGTTGTGGCTTGCAGTTTTGAAAATCTTCTGTGGGTTTCTTTTCGAACTTTCATGTTGATTTAACGTAGCCGTAACACAGCAAGGACTTGCCGAAGGGACGGTGGTCATATCCTGGCGTCCCGAAGTCAGTCAATAAAAGTCTACTCGTCCAAGTCTTGCAGAAAATTCAGATAGTCGATCGAGTTGTTGGGTTGGAGTAGACCTGGCAGTTTGGTGAGAGGTGTGGCTGAGGCTGAGGCTGAGGCTGAGGCTGAGGCTGGGGGATTGGGGGATTGGGGGTGAGCGTGGGTGGGGGCTAACCGCTGACTTAGAAGAAACCATCGCCAGTGGGATCGTTGACCCATGGGTAGTTGTTGGGGCACCGCACGCAGGTCTGCAGGTTGATGGTCTCCCCGGGCACCTCCTTGGAGGTGAGCTTGCAGGTGTTGGGCACCCAGCAGGCGGGCTTGCCCTCGACCACGCACTTCTCCCTCCAGGGCTCGAAGTTCTTCACCTCGCTGATGGTGCGCGGGTTCTGCATCCACTGGATCACCTGCGTCATGGTCACGAAGTAGACGTCGTTGTGGTTGGCCAGGATCTCGTCGATCCAGTAGAGGAAGGCGTCGAGGAACTCGGGGTTGTTCTTCAGCCAGGCGGCGTGGAAGTACAGACCCAGGGGAGCGCGGTTCTGGTCGTAGTGGCGGTCAAAGTTGTGGTTCAGGAAGTTGTAGAACTGGTCACCGGTCAGGATGTTCGAGCAGGAGTCCACCATGGCGCAGCCGGGCAGGTACTCGTCGTTGGCGGGATCCTCGCGCCGATCCAGCTCGTTCATCACCATCTCCCAGACGGCGTGGGAGCGCGTGGGGCAGCTCTGCAGGTTGCCGTGGCAGCGGTGGGGCATGCGGAAGTACATGGTGTAGGGCCACAGTGGGGGGTTAGACAGCGGAGCAGTGATCGTGGAGTCGTACAGGAAGGCCTGCTCCTCCATCATGGTGAACTGGTTGTTGCCGCCCACGCGCAAGTAGGGCGCGCGCACACCCACCACGGAGTTGTCCGTGATGTTGGCGTACTTCTCGGTGATGATCCTCATGCCGGCCATCTCCTTGGCCCAGTCGTCGACGGTGGCGTTCGACCAGAAGCGCTCTTCGTCGTTGTGCGTGATCGAGTGCACGGCGATCTCGTGGCCCTTGCGGGCCGTCTCCTGCACCGCCGAGTAGTTGGTGTACTTGTGCGAGATGAAGTAGGTCGCTTTGATGTCGCACCCGTTGGGGTTCTTGCGGCCCTTGAACATCTCCTTGTACAGCTCGATGTTGTTGTTGTTGATGGCGTCGTCGAAGGTGATGGTGATCATCATGGGCACGTCCTTGGCGGGCAGGTCGCCGGGAATGGAGGTGCCGTCCTCCGAGCAGAAGCAGTCGGGCAGGACGCACACGGCGGGATCGCAGGGCGGGGCGCGGTTGGGATCGTTGTCAATATCTGTGAGGGAGAAACACGGATTTTAGAAATTTTAGAAATTCCTAGGAGTGCAGCCAAGAAAGGATCAAATAAGCAGATATAATGGGAATATTAATACTATATCTAATGTAAATTGGCTTGTATCTAAAAATTATAGTTCTTCCCAAGCTTGTAAGTGAATGTTTATAACTCTGTTATTTTTTTTTTGGCATATAGGTTCTTATTACTCTGGGACACTGTAAATTGAACCCATGCCTGCCAGCTTTTCCGATCAAATCCGTGGTAAGTACCGGGGCCTACCGCGCCTTTATTTGTTATTGACAATTTGTATTCTGCCTGCGTTCGTTCGATTAGCCGGCAAAGTTCACTCAACTTTTCATATAAATATTTAAACAATTAGCTAACTGTACAGTGGAGCTTTGGGAGGGGGAAACGAAGGGGTTAGTTCAATGAACCGACACGATCTGGAAAAGCAATCAAGAGAGGTGGGAAAACCGAAACGCAAAGTGAATGGAAAATGTCTACACAGTCTACAAGTCAGTTTTATACGTATATATATTTTTCCTTCATTATTATTTGGATTTTCGTTGGATTTGCTATTGGTGTTTTCTCGGCCTTTTGTTTTGAGCAATTTTCAATTGTTAATCAAGCAAGGCTGCTTGGAAATTCAGGGAGCGTTCGCCTATTAGCCACCTGAAAAGCAGCCCAAGTCCCTCCGACACGACCCACTCCAGCGACAGGGTGTTGGCCATTCATTTATCGGCCATATGCAAATGCTGGCTGTTTGCTTTGGCCAGAGTAAAATTGGTAAGCCTTGCACTTGCCGGCGATCAATTGCGAAAGTGTTCAAAGAAATCTGCCGTAATTATATTTCCCGTCTCTCACTCGGCATTCGGTTTTGGCCAAAGTGAAATAGCGGACAAAGTATTTTGTCGGGCACAAGTTGTTGAGTTTTTTGCCGGCTCGCTTGTCTTTTTGTTGACCTTTTTGTGCCTTGTCTCCGCTTTCTTTCTCCTTTTTTATACACACATTTGCCAATAATCTGTCGTTAATGCCGAGTGTTATGTCATCCCGAACCGGTTGAGCGTCGGGCGGCATTCACTGCTTTCCAGATTCCTGGCATTATTTATTTTGTAGGGCTCGCTCTGCCTTTCGGCCGTTTATTTATTTTCTGTGTGTTTTGGGAATGGCTGAGATGCAAATAAGTATGCTTCCAAGGAGGATATAGCTTCTTGGACTATTCTCGATTGATGAAGTCAGGCCGAAGCGAACGGAAGGTGATAAATAATTGCGGGGAATTTTGTTTATTTGCCAATGTTCTGGGATCTTGTCTAATTTCTGAGAATTCATGAGGTTAATTGGGAGTCAAATGTGACCATTTGTTAGGAATTTGTTTTAAGTTCTAAGAACTTTTTCTAGACTTTTTCTATTATTCTGTATAGCTCTGCCATCAAACCGTGAAATATTAATCATAAAATAACTAATGAATTTCTGTCAGTCAACGGTTTGTAATATAAATATCAGTTTGATGTATTTAATGAGTACTCGTTACATTCTTTCGAAACAAAATCGTTGCCACTGTGAGTAGAGCTATTGCCCCATAAAAATCCTGCACCGGTTACCAACACCTTCGGTACCTTCCTCACTACTTTGTCGCTGCCATCGAAAACTACGATGTATGACCATTTAATCGCCTCTTCAAATCACTTGCCATTTACTTTGGCTCCCGGAGACGTGAGCTTCCTTGTTTTGCCCTGCATTAAGTGGGCTAAACTTGGGCTGGTGTTATTCAATTGTTTACGATCATGATGCTTAATGCTCCGCTGAGCATTTCAAGAGTTGCCGCTGCAGGCAGAAGTGCAAATTTTCGCATTTAACCATTGTGATTAGTAATCGCGAGGCGCGGACCGCGGATCGCGGATCGCGGACCGCGAATCGTAAATCGCAAGTCGCAGCTGGGAACTAACAGAAGCGAGGTTATAGAAGAGGTCTGATGGCTTGATTTATTTGGCATTTAATTAGCTCGTAATGGCGCCGGCCTCTTGGGAAATGTCGGTGAATTATGAGCGCAGATTTGTACCTAAACTGGCAAGTAAGTACTAACCGCTTGAGTTAGTTATTAGCATTATTATAAATTAGTTGCGGTTTTTGCGCGGGCTGCTGTTCCCCCCACTTGGTGTTATTATTATTATTATTATTATTTGTATTTTTTGTATGACTGTTTATTTCTCCCCTGCCTTTGGCTCGGCTTTTTGCGGCTTTGCAATTGCTAAAAATACACAATGCAAACACAGCGAATGGTCTCTTAAGCCGCTTATGTAAGGCTAATTTACACATGAATCGACTATGAACCACCTATGGAGAGGCATTTTGTTTTGCTTCGATTTGATTTCTATTAAGTCCAAGGTTAGCGCTCTTACGATGTTGTTAATTAATGGTTTAATATTTTTCCACACATGCTTTATCTCTCCTTTAGTGCCACCGCCGAGCTGGCTGCGTGTTGTGTCTGACATTTTGATTCGATTTCACACTTGACATTTCCACCCGAAAGCCTAGATCCGATCCCCGGAGAATGGGGTTCGGCTCGGAGTCGCGTCGAGTGCTCCGTGTGGTAAGGGCTCTCCGGAACCGGTTGTGTCTGTGGAACAGACTTGGCTTTGTTGCACGTAGGCGTCACTGGAATCCCCAAAGCCCCTCCGAAAAGTCCAAAAAAAGCAGAGACACTTGTGTGTCTTATTGTCAGAGTTTTCGAGAGCCGAGCTCGGAGTTCGGAGTTTCCTAAATGCCGCAAGCCGGTTTTAAGGTGCGACTGGAATAACTGAAAGAAATTTGAATTGGCGCCCGGCCAAAGATAAACAGTGCTACATCAGTTTTGGATACACCTACACGGTGAGAAATGTATGATCCTGATTGCTGTTTTAAATATTTCATTTTATTACTGTCCGGTTCGGCTTGAGGTTCTCATTTAATATATAAATACTATACTGCTAAAAAAGATTCCCTCTACACAAAAGAGTTTCAAGAAAACGACTTCCTTTAAATATTTACATTTTAACGTCTTAGCATTTCTGTGCTAAATTTAAGCCACTTTTAAGAATTTAAGTGAACAAGTGTAGATTTGTACGTTTATTTGCAAATACCAAATATTTGTTTTATAGTTAAGTCCTAATTATTTCTTTAGTGTTATTATTGCGCACAAATATGATACAATCAACATCAACCTCTGTACAATTTACAGCAGGGTAAAAACCTTTGAGCCACTCTAAGACCTATGGGTTTAGCGCTGATGGATTAATGACACTTGGCCGCGGGCTTTTGGAAAAGCCAATCCTATATGCAACAATTGGCGGCGGCTTACTTCTGAATACGATTCGTGCTGAATCACTGTGAATCATTGTTGTCAAATGTCAAATGTAATGGAAAAGTGCTCCACAAAAGTTGAAAGAGTGTTCATTGTGATTATAGTTTGAGCCCAGCTTTATCCACTGTTTGTCATAAATTATTTTTGGTAGTTCCACTGGGCTTGTCTTGAATCATTTAATGATTTTAATTTACTTAAATTTAGGTTGCGGTGAGACGCTATTTATCAAGCGTGAATCGACACATATTTATGACATTCATCGCACTCAAAATGAACTTAATATTATTAATATCTATAAATAAAATGATTTGATTATGTAACTTTTGCATTCTACCTTTACTCCTACCAATTTTTATTTACATTTTTTTGTTCAAGTGTAAAGTTTTTGTAGTGTGGGGTCGGACTTAATAATTAATTATTTAGGAATTAGTGCACTTACCACAGGTGTTCTCGTCGGATCCATCTGAGCAATCCTTCTCGCCGTTGCAGAAGAGACCGCGCTCAATGCAGTTTCCATCGCCGCAGGCGAGGAAGCCATCCTGGCACAAGGGCTCGTCAGTGTGGAGCAGAGGCTTCACACGACGCTCCTTGTTCTTGGACTTGCAGTTCTTCACCGACTCCTTCCAGTCGCAGGTCTGCTTCTCAATGTCGAAGTACAGACCGGCAGGGCAACGAATGGCTTGCAGGCCCTATCGAAATTATAAAGAAAGGAAATGGAGGGGTTAGGTCTACATATAATAGCTTAATAATTAATATTAAGCTTAATTTATGGTCCCCATATTTTTTTATTTAAGAAATGGTGTTTCCTGATAATAATATTTAAACCCTTTAAGAATATGCTTCCACTTGCATTGGATTATTATTCTTAAACATTTGTAAACTCCAATCATTTTAAATATTATTTCTTATACACTTTCAATTATTTAGTTAGTTAGATTTAGAGTTCTTAATAATAATAACTAAATTGTTAACTCACCGATGAGGTACACTGGATGACATCGCGACAGTTGTCGCCCTCGCCGGCCACCAGGCGGAACCACTCGCCGGCGTCCTTGTCCTTGCAGAGCTCCTTCTCGAAGGACTCCTCCTTCTTGGCCTCCTCGGTGGTGGCCTGTCGCCTGAATCTCAGCAGAGGGTCGCTGGCGTTGGCTGCAATCCGAATAGAAAGAAATGGTTCAGTTGCATTTGCAGTTGCAAAACCGGAAGAATTTTCACAGCAAATGTGGGTTGGGTCCATGTCGCCACGGCTGGCACTTCCGGCTTACAGAGGCACAGATACGCGCGGATCTGTGCGGCTATATTCGTGCATTGGTTCGTGGACATGGCATGCGGTCGGGCTGGTTGTGTTGGCCGAGGGAAACACGTTTGCCATTATGAAATACGATGTCACCAGAGAACCGAGCAGAAACAGAAATATATACACGGCATGCGAAACACAGATAGCATTCCGAAACCCGTTGCGCCTGCGCGCTATAACTTTGACATTTTGCATCTCGTTGGCAACAGCGTCTAGCTTCGGTGTCCACGTCAATTGGGGATTCGATGGCCCGTTGTCGAGGGAGTTGCCGTATTTGCATAACCGTCAAGTGACAGCTCCAGCAACGAGCCAGCATTTATGTTGAGACTAATCATGATCGATGGCCTGTCAAAGTCAAGTCGCGGCATCGGCTCGAATCGGATCGGATCGACTCGAGTCAGAAAACTGCATTCACGGCGCTCAAATGTCAACCGGAATGGGGTTTCTCTTCGGCTCAAGGCAGCCAGCCGTGCTCGTACGGGCACTTCTCCCTTTTAAAATGAAAGTTGTTTCCTGAGCTAGTTACACCTGGCTCGTCCTTTTTTTGCATAACCAAGGTTACCGCAACGCATTCGTGCCTCGAAAACGGCTTTTCAATTTCGTTTTGATTTTCCTCTTTGCTTTTTGCTACCTTATTTTGCTTTTATTTCTTTGCTTTTTATTCGTCTGAAGGCCGAACGAGTTGAGTTTTAATTGATGTCTTGACAACTTCCGCCAAATGCAAATTGCAGGCTCAATAATTAACACTTAAGCTAAAACTATGCCAAGAGGCATGAAGCATACGTTGCTGTGGAGGAAGACCTTACCTTCGTTAAAGGCCGCCAAAGCCAGAACGGCGAAAACCACGAATAGTTTCGCCATCGTAGGGTCGACACGGGATCTGCTCAGTATCGCTCCGTCGTTTCACCGCTGTATAGTCTGTTTTTCTTTTTGGCAACACACTGTCTTTGGGAAAGAAACACTTGACGTTTGACGTTGGACGTGGGACAACGGAGAGCTAGTTTTGTCCTTCCGATCGCTATCAAAGCTCCATTTACACTGTTTGCTACGAAGCCGCGCACAATTTCTCGAACCCCTCTCTGACACCAAAGCCCCAGACGAAGTCAGACTTGCTTCTTTTATTACACGGCGGCGGCGACGGCTCTTTCGAGCGCCTGTGGTGAGTTTTTAAAGCTCTCGCCGCCAGGGGTAGCCCGAATGCGATCCACGCGGCCGCGAGGAAAGCTCCCGCAGAGCGCTGATCCACCGATCGCTCTGATCCCCGATCGCTGGTCCACTGCCTAGCCCGGCTTTTGGGTTGGTTGCACAAGTCTTTGGCTTTGGCTCTGGCTCGAAATCGAGACCGGATCGTGGCCGGAAAGCAGAGAGGAGAAAAGTTCGGCAGATGGGGAAGGCTGGCGGACTCCTCCCTCTACCTCTGCTGAGAGTGAGAAATTCTGCATTTAACTTTTGGCTCATTATGCAAATGGAATTCTTTGCCACAATATCACGGCTGTCATAACCCAGAAGGTTTGCGGGCCTCTCTACTGCCGCCCACTGCCTGGGACTCGAGTGTTGGATGTATGCCAGTCTAACACTCTGTCTGGGCGTGCCCACACAGCCGTAAAAAATGTATTTTTAATTATACATAATACGTACCTGCATACCATGCTCATGCGCTTTTGAGTTGGCTTTTTATTTGGGAATCTTTCAAGTAGAGGGTGCACCCTTTGTTTTCAGGCTTCTCTGCGTAATGCAACAGTGCGTATGATTGATGTGACACCGCTCTAACAAATAATTTCCAGTTAAACATAAATAAACTCTAATCGAAAGCGTTTCTTATTTAATTAGTTATTTCTTGCAGCTTTATAAATTAACGTTGAGGACTTCTCACTTAAGTAGCAACATTGCTCATGATTGACCAGCGCAGCTCCAAGCCTATTTCGCTATCCAATTAAATGATTAGATTTTAAAATAAAATACTGAAAATTGTTTGAATTCATTTAAATACAAAACTATTGAATTCAAAATATTTTCTAAGTTTAAAAAAGATTTTGATCCTATAAAATGTAAGGCTTCCTAAATAAAAATACTTCTTTGTACAAACACAAAGAAATATATTTCCCCAAAACAATTATCAGAGTATCGCGTGTTCGGTTCCAAACAGAAACACCAAAGGAAAGATACATCTTTCCCATTTTATTTTGATAGCTAAGTAGCGCCCCCCTGACGTCTGATCGTTCCAATTTAAAAGCTGTTTTTTTCCCGGCTCGACCTTGATCATTTTAAAGCCAAATTAAAGCCATTTATGGCCCACAGAGTGATACGCCGTGGCGCGACGACTGCTAACTGACAGAGAGGCGTCTTAAGGCGTGACGAACTGCCGCCAACTTGAGCGTTTTTCTGCCTTTTTGGCCAGTCCACCGCTGGTGGCTTCAGCTCTAAAGTGTGCCAAAGTGCTTTGCCGTTCGACGAGAGACCTTTCTGAGTTGTCATTGTCTATTTTTTGCCACTCTTGACATTTGCATAGAGGAGTAAGGCTGTCTGCCAACTGTTTCTTGCTTCTGGCCTGCGCTCTCGGCTTGAATTTCCAATTAAGATTAAGTAAAATAAGTCTTTGGCTTGAACCGTTTCCGCTTCAACGCAAACGCACAACATCTGCCTGATGAAATGTACGTCAATTGGAGAACCAGTTTTCCACTTCATTAAAATGTGATCAGCTCGATTCAGCAGATTCTTGCAAAATTTCGATGAAATTCATGCTAAAAACCGCAAAAAACGAATGCGGTGAATTAATAAATTTGCAATTATTGGGGAACCACTGTAGTTCCTTTCCCTTTTTATAGGCAGCACATGTGTTCGTGCAAAGAGAAGGAAATACTTTTGATATCATAATTTTTAAAATTTTGTGCAAGCATATGTACGCTGCGTTTATAATTTTCCAAGAAATGAAGATGGTGGGGTGATACAAGTGGCATAAAGCTGCATATCCGTTTAAAAGATATCCTGTAGCCGCTCTGGCCCCATGGCACTTATATATATGCTCAGTTTAACAGTGTTAACATGCCAGAAATACTATGTGTACAAAAATGAGCTAAAATTTTAACGTGAATAAAATATATTGACAAAAGTAGTGCATTTTTTATTCCAGTTTATAATATTTCTCATTGACAATTCTAGCATTTGAATACCCGATACCCATACAGTACAGTGGCATTCTACAACACCAGTATCACCAACTTTTGGGTTCCATGTATTCCAGGTATTAATAAATGCGCATACATAGTTTTTCTGACGAAAGTTTTCGGCTTTTAATTGTATATTTCTAATTTGTTATGTCGCTATTTGAGCTTGATTTTTATCCACACGAACTTAAGTGACAGCATCAAATAACTATTACAAATTTAATTAAGAGCATATACTGCACACTGCGAAGCAGGCAGCACTTTCAATTGATTTCTATGTTTGAATTTATAATTGCGTATTAAAAACATATATTGACATAAGGAACAATAAAAATTAATAAACCAATAAAGGAAATTAATAAAATACAAACCGAAATTCTGAAATAATTTATAATGGATATATCTCAGAGCAGATAAAAATTTCTTGAACGTTTATATGGCAGCTTCATGATTTAGTAGTCCGACTTCAATAAAATTAAAAGCGATATTCTAAAAAAATACAATATGGTTAAGTTATAATTTTTTCCTTAAAATGTTCCGATCATTCCTATGGCAGCTATATAATATAGTCGTCCGTTCCGACTATGTAGTAGTGAGAGCTTAAAGAAGACTATTTGAAAAGTTTCGTTTAAACATTCTGATCAAGAATATATGTACTTTATATGGTCCGAAATGCCGCCTTCATTGCGTTGCAAGCTTCTGACTGAAATAATAATACCCCTCAAAGCTATACAAATTGTATACCCAGTTTTCTTTCGATGAGAAAGGAAAATTCTTAGTTGGCATTTGATTTCTGTAAACAGTTTATTATTTTTGCGATTTTTGGTTATATTCATATAAACTTTTAATTGTACACATAAAATAAATTCACCTAACGTATTCTAGGCTAAGGCTTCTTCTGTATAGATATTTTATACATTTAGTTGCTGTGACTGACTCATAGTTAAGATTTGTACGTCAACTCGTTTCGGATGCATTTGATCTCATGGAAGATCTTGATCGAATTCCCTGGCAAAGTATATACATATATACCCTTCCTATTATAAGTTCTATTGTTCTCTGGTTCTGCTCCCGCCTTATATCACACACTTAATATCTTTCGTCACAAATGCAAGCCATGATTACTGGCGCAACTTTCTGGTCTTTCAAGCGTTTCCCGGTTCTCACTTTTTCAGCATGTAATACTTTCCGTATATTTCTTCAGATCAATTCTGAATTAGGTAAAAAAATGTGAAAGTGAAAAGCGGCAACAGCGCGAGATGTGATCTAAGCAGCTGCTTTTGGAATTTCTCATAGGTACGTACACACGTCCACTGTGGGGATGCTCGGTTCACGTGCTTTGGCAAACTAACAAACATTTATACAAAAAAGCTAACAACATGTTCGACGACTACACACATAAAGCTGACGAAAAAACAAAACAAAAACAGTACGACCTGTAATTAACCAATTACTTCAAAATACTCGAGAGGCTGGTGTAGCCGCTGTTGGCCTGGACAGGCTCCTGCTCAGGCCTGCAGCGCCGACAGCAGCAACAAATGTTCCTCATGACATCGACGAAGCTTGTTTGATCGAAGTCATCCAGGTCGGTCATAAAAACACCGGAACTAATATCCTCTGCGGTGCGGGTGCCGACAAACGCCTTCAGGTCGGTGGTGGGGAAACCATCTTTGTAATACGCCTTAATGGTGTCGTAGGCATCCATGATCACGGCAATGAACAGCGACAGCACCACGTAAATGTACAGAGATATGAACGAGTACAAGTAGATCTGGCAGAACCACCAGAGCCAGGTGGCCTTGCTGGAGAGTGTGGCGAAGGTAGCAAACATGTCATCGCCGTTGATGAGAGCAAACAGACACTCCGACGTCGTGGCTAACGAACGGAACTTCATGTGGTATGGTCCCAGAATCAGCCAGCCACAAAAGACGAATCCAGCGTAGATCAGAAGGGCGGCGATGAGGAACCGCAGTATCTTAGGTGCTGCCTTCTTCAGCGTCAGTATCACAACATTGTAGGTTTTAAAGAAGCCCAGATAGCGCAGAACTCCAAACCAAACAAGCAGATTACCGATGCCCAGGAAGAGCGAACAGGTGTCCCATTGGTCCACCACCATGTACCTTCCCTCGATTTGCTCTTTCAAAGCGGATCCAATGATCAGGAGGACGTCGTTGAAGATGATCATGATGTACCTAGTATAAGATCCAGTATTAGCGAGATTGTTTTTAGTTGCTACATCCACTCTCAGCTTACCAAAAGTTCACAAACTCTAGGCGACCATCGAAGCTCAGCTCCTTGCCGAAATGCGACCGGAAAAAGTTGACGGTTGTACATCTTAGCAGGTAAGCTCTCCACAAAGCTCTCATACAAAGGGCAAAGGACAGTGCGCAGGTAAGTAGGACAAATATATTGAGGACGCTGCGCAACATAGAATCAAAGTTCGCCTCCGAAATGAAATCGGTGGCTCCGTGGCACTTCAATCGCGTCGCCTCCGCATCCAGCGAGAGCAGCATTTGGCCATCGTGGTCTCGGTTGTTAAACATTATAGCTATATCGAACCGAAAGCAATCCGGAGCTGAGAGCGGACCACCGTTAGCCTTGAAATTCACAGTCTTAATCTTAAAAGTCAACTGAGCGGAGACGAGCGATGCGAAATTGACCTCCACGCCGCGCTGCCGTAGATAATTCTCTACCCCAATGGACGTAACGTTCGGCGGCAGAGATTCACATACTTCGTCGATATGCGGATCAAAGATGTAGGACTCGTTGAACCCGAATATAGTGCCCTCTCGATAATTTTGAAGGCACAGCTTCAGCGGCGGCATCGTGTTGTTGGGCGTGGGATAGTCATACGGTCCTATCGATCGGCTGACATTGCCGTAGCCATCGACGGCATATTGCACGGTGTCGAAGAATTCCGATTTTAGGTATAGAGCGAAGGGACCGACCGCTGGCGGGTAGCTCTCTACCTCGCGGGACGAGTCCCAACCCCGCAGGAAGAGATGCGAGAAGGCAAATCGGTTATCACCCGTATAGTTAATGTGATTATACCGCGAGTGGGCGAAAAGGCACAGCTGCATCGTCACCAAAAAGATCTTTACAATCTGTAAGTGATAACAAGTGAAAGTTGTTTACCTTCGTTAATATATATATGTAATGGTAAATTTTATTTAATTGTTCATTTTAATTTAAGGTTGTCCTCCTATTTATTTGGTCGCAAACAAATCTGTGCGTCAGCCGAACATTGGCGTAAAGAAGACAGATCAGAGATCTAGAAAGCTTATCTATAAATAAATACCGACCTATGCAGTGCTAGGGCATGCGTCAAATTTTATTTATTAATATTTATCTGCGGCGAATCTACCTTCATTTTAGACCAATCATGTTGCGTTGTGGGAATTCATTATATTCGTTATATCAATATTGGAGCCCAAACCATTTTCGAATTAATCATGCCTAAAAAGTCCCCTGGAGCTAGCCTTTGTCATACTGTTAAATAACTTAAAAAATTGTACGAGTGCGCTCACACGCAGTGTCTGGCTAATAAATACGCGACATTTCCTCGGGTTTATTACGTACTCTGCCTAACTATAGTAAGACCTTATAGATAACGCATCGATAAGAACGGAGCAGGCTTAACAATGCCCTGAAAATACAGTGAGCAATTCAAAGGGTGAACAGTGGATATAGAACACATATATACGAATTATTAGAGATCTTCCTATAACATCAATTGAAGAAGATTTCTAGTAGGCGAGGCAAAATTTAAAAGTTAACTTGAACTGAGAGGAACTTAATAAAATGCTGCCAGTAACTCGATCACCTATTAAATCAGCGACTAAGTCTCATTTTTTTTAATTATGCCAACATCTTGAAGATGCATCCCGTCTTCCGTTTCCCCACATTTTCTATCGGCACGAATTTATTATAATACCTTTACATTCTCTTTTTAGGTATACTGGTTCATCCTAGCGATCCTACACTGTAATCAAAAGTGGGTTGGCTGTGGAAAAGCCTCATAATCACCTTTTCGTATCTACACACTTTACATTTAAGAATTAAACAAACAATGGGGCCTGGTAGGTTGATTAAGCGAGTCTGTAAATTGAGCCCGCTAGCTTAGTTTTCGGGATGATGTGTCATCCGGGAGGTCCGCCCCCAAACCCCGCATCGTGAAAGCGAGATCACGCGACAGCAATTAACAGATGCAAAATGAAGAAATCCGATCGGTTGGCGAACCCACCTGCACCACAAATTTGTAGGGAAACTTGCGCTTGGCCTGCCACTTCTCGATGGGATTCATGAAGAAGAACTGCAGCTTCCGGCGCATCCTTTCTTCTTGGTATGATGCGGCCGAAGATCCTGGAAACTCCGGCTGCTCGACATGCCCCTCCACGGAAGAGGGTGCACTAGTGTTGGGCATAGGCATGGGCATGGGGACCACAGGGGCCACCGGAGTGGACTGCAGCTGCACCTGCCGCCGCAGTACCCTTGTGTTTACGTACTCCTCGTCGCTCTCTGGCGACTGCGGGTGGTGCTGGGCAGCCTCGTAGCTGTCGGTACGGCGTTTTACGGCCGGAGCTGCTGCTGCTGCTGCTGCTGCCGCCGCCGCCGCCCCGGAGCCGTAGTTCTGCATCTCGATGTGCTCCTCCTTCGTCGCGAGGTCAAATTACCTGCGTTGTTGTTCTCCGTGCACACTTTCTTTTGCACTGTCGCTCAACATGCAAAAGAAAAATCCGCACAGGCGCAACAAGCAAACGGGGAGGGGGTATAAAGAATTAGCGGCTATGGCGCGACTCTAGTCAGTGAAATTATATTAAACAATGACCAAAACGCGAAAAGATACGATAATTGCTTTGTTTTCCACCATCGCCAGTGTGGCCGTCCTGCAATACAGGAAAATATTAGGGTTGTTGATAATATACCAAAATATCAATACATCGATATTTATTTATAAAGGCGATATATTTATATCGTAATTTTCTGTTTGTTCAAAAAATTTTTATTTTTGCCCTACAAAAAATCTGTCGAATGCAAATTTTAATAGTTTAATTATGTAATTTAACTTATTAAAAAAAACATTTTGTTAAAAAATCTTGTGTCTATCTGCCAAAAAAATTACGTGTGTATTGCACAATTTATTAATAACTATAAGAAATTAAAATCAATTAATTTAATTTTTTTTTAATTAAGCATTCTTCTTTTTTAATTTACTTATATTATTTATATTTAATTTTTTATTTTTAAATGTTTTATTTATAAATTTTCATAATTAATTATTAATATAAAGCGGTAAGCGGTTAACGTAAAATGTAAAAAAAATTGTTTTACTGAAGACTGACGGCTAAGCAGAAAAACTCATTATCCGCGCAGAGCTTTTCAGCTAGCTCACATTTTTTCAGCCGCTGAAGCTTAAGCCGCAGAGTGCAAGATTTTGCCAATCTGAGGGGACTTGAATCCGAATCAGTCGTATTTCTTGAAATATCAACTTGAAATTTGGAGTGAACGTTTCAATAAACCCAAAGAAATGGTCAGGATTCAAAAACTGGGCGAGGTATCTTAGTGGACATTAAATCTCTAAATATATAAATTTTCACATAAAGATGAAGGCAAAATATAATGAACTAATTTTTTATTATTTGAAATATCTTATTTCCATTAAAAAATATTTTTTGTAAACATTATGAGAAAACTACTGTTTTAGGCCCTTAAATGCCGCTGCCTTTTTTTTCCATTTTAAAAATATTTTTTGGATATATTTGGAGACAACTTTTCAATTTACTGTCTTAGGCTACAGGTTTTTAGCTGTAACCTTAAGTTTTATAAGTCGAAAAATAAAATAAATTTTGTATCGAGGGTAAATGATTGGGAAATTTCTTGAAAATTTTTTTGTTGTTATTGCCGAACTTTATAATTACTAGAATATTTTGTTATTCATTAAAAGTTCGTCATACTACAAAAAATAAATGGAAAAATTAAGAAATAAATATCTTGTCTTTGTACAAAAAAAAAATTTAATGAACATTTTTTAAAAATGAACATTATTTAACAAGATCAATGTTTTCAATAATGTGCAAACAAAATATACAAAATTAACTACAATGATACGGTAAGGAAAATATCACACAACCGGAAACATTCAATAAGTTGAAAAAAAGATTGGCATTTTTTATAGTTCTGGTGTGTATTTATATATGGCAAATTTAACAAATTTTCATTTAAAAATATACATACATACATACAGCTAAAAACACCACACATCGGCGGGCGCCTTTTCTGGCACTTCTCTGCTCACAATTCTCGCTCAAAATTATTTAATTCATTAAAAATATGCTTTTAGTTGTAGGGACTTAAAAATTACGTACAATCACGCGCACCTAATTATATACTAGCATTGATACACATTGATACATTACATTTTTCCACCCTCATTTTTCTTTTCAATACATACATATATAAATTAACTAGTTTCTGTATTAAGCATAATTTGTTTTGTTTACTTTCTTTAATTTTTGTTTGCTGCGCATCTCTTGTATAGAAAGCAAAAATTTCGTTTTCATTTACATAAAATATTTGATTTTGATTCTTCATCGTCATATACATAAATATGTGTGTGCGTGTTACATTTACAAACGTACAGTTAGATGTGTGGGTGTGTATATTTTATATAAAACAATTACTAGTCTGAAGACCTTGTGACTAGACGGTTTTTTCGGCTTCTCCAATATGTGTATGCATGTAGAGTTATCAAATATCTCCAATATGTGTATGCATGTAGAGTTATGAAATATCTCCAAAATATGCATGCATGTTGAGTTATCAAATATCTCCACATGTGTATGCAGTTAGAGTTAGGTTATAAATTACTTGCGCTTCAGCGTTTGCATACATAGTATATCTTCCAAATCGCAGGACTTATTTGGAGTTTTATAAGGTAAGTTGGAGTTCCATAAGTCATTTATAAAATCGCGCAATTTGCAAAGCAAATCTCTTCAGAATAGGCTTTTCCCTTGCGCTGATAAATGAAGGAGAATCGCAAACACAGACACACAAATCGTTCGATCGATACAAACTACAATACATTTACATAAAATACAAACAAATAAGCCAAAGACGATCGTTTCCTGCTCGACACGGTTCCTGAGTAACTTTACCACCTCCTCCTACCCAGCTCTCTAGCTGGTTTATACGCTCCTCTTAGATTATTTTAGTTATAACTCTGCTTCCTCGCTATTTTCTACACTATACTCTCACGATCCCGGGTGGCCGATGCCGCCGAAGCCATGTCAGTGAATCCGGTTCGTGCTCCCTGCACACCGCTGGGCAGGATTCCCACTCGCCTAGCCTCGCCACTGCGTACGCCGTTGCCCTTGAAAAAGTTGGACATCCAGTTGGTAAGTTTGCTGCTTCCGCCGGCTCTGTTTCTGTGCTGAGGACTGGAGGATGATCCGCTGAGAAAGTCTAGACCCCTTCCTCCAGGTTGGCGGTTTTCAATGTCGGCGGCGTAGCTCACACTATTGCCGCCATGGCCACCGGGTCCATCCATGTGCTCCAACGAATGCCAGCGCTTGTTGTGCGCCAGCATCTCCTCCGGAGGAACCGATAGAGATGCCTGCCGCTGAAGCAGCGGCGATTCCAGATCATCCTCTATGGTCACGCCGCCGTTGCAGTTGTTGTTCAGGTGCTTGCCACAGTTGGTTCTTCCGGAGCTACTGCTACCACCTCCTCCTCCTGCAGGAACAATGCTGACTTGGGCATTTGGAAAACTGCCCGAATAGCGAAGCGTGGGGAGCTGTCCGTTGTCGTGGCGCATAAGTAGGCCCAACTCATCGTCGTAGCCATCGTTGGCATCGACCGGGTTGACGGACATCTCATCATCCATATCCATATCCTGACTCGTCGTCTCTGCTTCACCATTGGGATTACCACTGATTAACGATACGCCGGTGTCCAGGGATCGCGAATTGTTCTTGGACAGCTTAGAGGGGGGCAGCTTGACCCTGTCGTGCCGCTTTCGCAGGTGCTGCATGGGCATGGGGTCCAGGGAACGGGATTCGCGCAACAGAATATCTGCGGTGGAGTCATCTTCGTGATCACCTAGTTGCGGTAACTGGGCGGCACTGATTATCCGGTGCGGACGGACCATGGCCAACGGCTTGTGCAGCGCATTGGGTTGACGAACTAGTCCAGATCCAGATCCAGATCCTGATCCTGACACTCCTCCTCCCAACCCCCCATCCATATCACAGTTCGTTTCGTTTGTTTCGGAATGATTCAGTGTGCTGAGCGAAGCCTGGGCGGATTCGAGAAGTGCTCCGCCCACAAAGTGTCCTCCTAAGCCCAGACCATTGATGGAGGGTCGTTCCCTATCTCTGTCCCTTTTGCTGGCCATGCGTGGCGAGTCGCGCACGGACCCCTGCAGACTGTATGTGGATTCCAGGTCCGCAGGCCTAGGCACACTGCTCTGACGCCGCGATCCGGTGCCGCAGAAGTGCATGGCCTGAATGCTGGGCTGCCGAGAATCGGGATTCAGTTTGGGGCTTTTTCGCGGACGACTGAACAGAGGAGGCGGCATGTCCATCATGTCCACCGGCTTCTTTTGTATCGCGTTCTCGTTGGCTCCGGTTAGCCACCAAGTGATCACCTCACCCTTACCCTTCATATTCACAAGGCCGCGTTTTTCGGTTATGTAGCCGCCGCCCAGCTTGTCCAGCGCCAGCTTGCACTTATTCGAAATATGAATCTTTAGCGCTTCGCCATTGCTCTCCATCCTCGAAGCGGTGTTAACCGTGTCGCCAAATAGACAGTACCTCGGCATTGTGAGGCCAACCACGCCGGCTACCACCGGACCCGTGTGCATTCCGATTCGCAGCTTCAGCGTCTCGTTGGGACGATGAGCAATGCGGTGCTGCTTCACTGCTTGAAGCAGCTCCAAAGCCATCGATGCTATCTCGCCGGCATGACGGTCCCCATTCTTAATGGGCAGACCCGAGACCTAAAGAAAGAGCATTACAATGAGATTAATAATATATTTAAAGCTTTGTGTTATGTTTCCACAAGTCCTAATACTTACCACCATATAGGCATCGCCTATCGTCTCCACCTTATATACATCATAGCCGCGTATGATGCGGTCGAACACCGTGTAGAGATCATTCAAAAAGTTTACCACTTGCAGCGGTGTGCTCTCCGCCGACATTGCTGTAAAGCCAACAATGTCGCTAAAATAGATAGTAACCTTAAAAAATAAACAAAAGGTTTCATTGTTTTTGAATTGCTGCATTAACAATGGTTTCCGTTTTTGTATTTATATATTCTTTTAGCTTACCAAATCATAGGACACCGGCTCGACTCCCTGACCCATGGTCAGCTTCTCGGCCACCGATTGCGGCAGCATGCGATGGAGCAGATCCTCCGTCTTCAGTTTCTCCTCGCACAGGAGACGCGTACGCTCGCTGACAATGTCCTCCAAGTTATTGGCGTACTTTTCCATCATTTCCATCATTTGGTCCATGATATTTTTGGTCTTACCGCCGCGCATCTTTTTCAAGCGATTGCTGTGTATATTAATTATTAAATTATTTCACTTTTCAAATTATATTATATTTTCAAATTATTACCGAATGACACTGAATTCGGGACGTTCTTCGGGGTCTTCAGACCAGCAGTCCCTGATGCAGGCCAGTACATAATCTGGACAGGACTCTGCTTCTATAATGGACTCCACCTCCGGCCGAAACGGATCCTCGCCCTTGAGCGGCAGCTTCTTAACGTAGTCTACAATTTCCTTTGGTTCAAAGTTGGTTTGTCCGAAGGGACCCTTACGACTAAATATCTCGTACATTATGATGGCAAAGGCGTAGACATCGCCCTTCTGGCTGCCGTGGATATGGTTACGCAACAGTTCCGGAGCACGCCACAGTTGATCTAGAAGAGTGGGATAGTTTCATAAATATTTTCTCAAATTAGATTTAAAGAAAAACTAACTTCGATAATGCTGATGCTCTCCAATGGACTCGTTCTCGGCGCATTGACGTAACTCATGCAAGCCGAAATCTGTAACTTGGAGCATCCACCGCGAGGTTACCACACAATTCGATGACTTAAGGTTGCCATGATAAACCAGTTGGGAATTGTGTATGTAGATCATGCCCTGCAATGGAAAAAGTCAGCCTCGTTTTAGAATGCATTATCCTTCCTTTAGTCAGATTATTCCTGCCCACCTTGATGAGGTCGTGGATAAGTGAAGCAATGAAAAGATCATCGAGCTTGATGTCTTCGTTCTCAATGATGTCGTACAGACTGCCTTTGGCGCAGTATTCGGTGACTAGCAAAATGCGTGTCGGCTCCACGCTGGCGCCAATGAAGCTGTTGATGTTGTCGTGACGCAGCTCACGCAGCAATCTCATTTCCTTCATAATCTCCCTGGATATGTCACGCTTTCTTGGAAACTTTAGCTCCTTGATGCGGACCACAGCGCCGCGGAGACGACCCGAGGAGGTCACAAACTGGTTGGTCCAGCGGGAACCATAACTCTGGGCGCTCATTAAACTGACCTGGAAATTTAAAACAATAAAAATGTTATCCAATAATATATCTGTTAATTGCTTTGCGTTGAAATGCTAAACTAGAATCAAAACTTAATTGTAGTGCTTTTACTTACTTTGCTGGGTGATGAGACAATCTCGTTACCAGAATAACCCTTAATCTCGTTTGGGTCAATTTTCCAAAGTAAACCCTCGATCTCCAGTTCGATTTTCCACTTGCGGTAGATGCTCATGGTGATCACTCCAGAGCAAAAGAGCAGCACGCCCAGGACAACGGCGGCCACTGTTGATGTGTAGTGGGTGTCGTCCTTTTTACAGAGCTCATTAGCAAATCCGCACATAGGTTCATCTGTGGGCTTCTCGCCGCCTGAGGGCCAGTCTATGGAGCCGTTGATGAGCTTGTACTCCTGCCGTGCACAAGAAAATCATCGAAACTATGAGTTCAAATTGTTGCTGTTTTTGGGGCCAGCAATATAAGCGGGAACCAATTGAAAGAAATGCGAACTAAAAAAGAGAAGACGACTCACTCACTGGAAGTTCTTCGCCTTGATGGAAATACGCTACAGGAACCATGTGATAGTTGCAAGCAATGCCGTTCGAGTTGTTCCACTTGTAAGGCTTGTAGGCCAGGACTGAAAAGTTACCCTCCGAGTCGCCGTACTGATCGATCTTAATTGTAGATCCAGTGATACCTTTCGGAAAAGTAGAAAATAAATTAATGTGGACTTGAAGGCACTTGCGATTCAGTGGAACTCACTCATGTAAGTACGATTTTTTATAATGGTATCGATGACTCTAGTGCCGTTGCTGGCCACTTCAAAGATCACCTCGTCGGTCAGTACTCGCGTCTCCTGGCGAAGCATTTTGTCAACTGCCCAAGCATATAGCTTCACAGAATCGTAAAGGTATGCGGCATAGATGGATATAAACTAAAAGTCGAAGAAATTAAGTTTACGGAAGAACATATCTAGTTTGAAGGCATAAACGATTATAATATTCTCACTATTCGCTATTAGTTGACTACTTGCAGCAATCTTACCTTTGTAAATTTACTGTCAACGAAGAGTTTTGGAATATCGAAATGAAACGGATCCTTCGAGTTGTACTTTTCCACTTGCTCCGTAAATTGCGCGTAACCTTTTGTTGGCGGTGTCGAGGCGACAACGAGCAGACTACGGGCCAGTTGGTTGAAATTCTCCGTGCTGTGGCAATTGGACATTTGGGCTATCTGATCCACCTTCCGCAAATATTTCTCTGCCTCCCTGGAATCATTGATAATTTTTGAGTGATTTGTGCGGAATTTGGCCAAACCTTAAATGTTTCATTGAAAAAATTACCTCTCAGAATAAACCATCATGTCCACAAATATCACCATATACTCGCCACGAGCAAACAGTCCAGCGGTCTCCATGGAACTCATAAAGTCTACTAGACTATTTGCCTGACCCAGGAAAACGTAGATCCTAGTGCGGTTCATCGTGTTCTGCACCAGCTGTGAGGAAAGAAATTAGTTCAGTTTATTAGTTAATTTTAAATTTAAGAAATTGTGTGAAACTAAAATGTATATAAATCGATATTAACGTTTCGATATGGGCTATTCTCTGGAAAGAACAACCACGGCCAAAAACGAAAAAGTTCTCTAAAATGATTTTTTTAAGCTTGGGTACATTAAGAAATGTGTCAATTGATCAAATTTGAAATCCTTTATCATATTCAAAAATAAATTTCAAAAAATTCAAATGCAAACTCTTGCATCCGTGATTTTTCTTTATTTTTATGAAAAACATCATAAAAAAGGGCATAGATTGAAGTGTTTTGACAAATACTTCCAAAGAAGAGAGATTATGCTTGAAATTTTACTTTCTAATATCACTGGCAGAGTGCAAAGAGTCAAAAGAAACCGCATTTGTGTTTTTAGAATTTACTTAAAAAGTAAAAAACATCACGTAAAGTACGGTGGAAAAATATGTCGCGTGCGACAGTGACTAAAATTTAATAAAAAAAAAAAACACTTAATATTTTTAAGTCAAACAAAATACATTTTAAAGTTCAAACTACATTAAAATTAATTGCAGCAAAATTGTTCCTCACATTTCGCAGAAATCTGTGCTTAAACCAATTTTCAAAAAAGTGACTTCTGTCTGTGTCGCGTGCAAATTCCTTATAGTTTTGTTTTTGGAAACGAACAATGGCCCAAAGTCGACATTTACACCAATTATAGTGCTAACCATTTCTAATTTTGTAAAATTAAAATAAAGCCTTGGCACATGTTTTTTTTAGTTTGAATGCGTACAAAAGTCGCATGTGACATCAGAGAATTGCCCATATATAACTTTACGATATTTCCAATAATATATTAGACGCCGTATTTTCGTCGGTATATCGTATCTTACATACACCGGAAAAGGGTTGTTACCAGCCTTTCTTTTGTTTTATCCTTTTTGGTTAGTTATTTTTGTAAATATAGTCACTTTCAAATATTCTCATAAGAACTTACCTGATACCAATACCCAGATCGACAACAATCCATAAATTTCTCGCAGCATTTGGCCCGATTGTCAATAAACGACTGCTTGTGGTTGATGGTCATATTCCGCTCCATGGCCTGATCCTTCAGCAGATCCGCCACTGGAGCCCAGACGTCCTCATACAGAATAGAGAACTTGTTCCACGCATAGTAGCGTAGAAGGGCAATCAGTGACTTAACGACCTGAAAAATATGAAATGGGATGTGTTCCATATAAGATATGTATCAAAACAAATAGCAAAGGATTACGTGGAATGTGTGGAAACAGCTCATATTCATATAAGTACATACTTTATTATTTATGTGTGAACATATCTATAGTTTGCATTTGATTTTAATTGAAATAGTTTATAACATAAATATATGATATAATAAAATATGTTGCATAGTAAAAAAATTCATGTTGTTGATAACATAGAATAACAAAAAACAAAACAAAACAAACATTTTTTTAATTACTCGCTTAAGATATTTATTATATACAGTTGTTGTATTAATTATATAAATATTCAATTTAAATTTAACTTTGTTCAAACCTTAGAGCGAAAAAAAAATAAACTACAAACAGACCGGAATTATCATTATAGATATGTATATTAATTTGACCCCAACTGTTTTGTTTCAGCGTCCGTATGTTTTCCTGATGCCTGTTGTTATTCTCAGTTTGAGGATAATCCAAGGCCCAGCGACAAAGACACCTAAAGGGTGGCTAGTCAAAGCATTTTCTCTCCTGAGCCCCACTTTCCACCGCCCACCCATCGTGGCCACCTGTTGCGACCTGTTGCGAACTGCTTGCTCACCTGCGTGTCTGGTGGTTCGGTGCGGGCAAACGTCGGTATGGCGGATGCACGGTACTCTGCACATTTCTATCAAAAAGAAAGAAAAAAGGGAATGATGGGGAAACCAGAAATTTACAATTTAGTTGTATGAAAAATGCGTAGTATGAGATTGCCTGTGTCCATGGCAGGGTGTAATAGCATATGTATATCGAGTCGGGCTCGAAATACGTACGTAGGAAATCATTGGAATGTTGCGACTCTGTGAGACGATGGCCTCCACATAGCAAGGTCCTTCCGGCCCAAAAATGGTGGCGATGCCGTCGCATATCATCTCGGTGATGGCTTTGGTGGCCAGTACAGTGTCACCCTTGGTGTCATTCCAGCGCAGGTCCAGCGTCACATTTGGCAGCAGATAGGGATCCTTGTTGACCTGTGACCGGAAAAAGAATCGAAATGTTCCGCTACAAAAATGTCTCAGAAAAGTTGAATGCTTAGCTATTTTTGTACTTGTACTATTTTTGTATTTTGTACCTAAAAAGAGCGAATATACCACTTATAACCACTTTTTTATATTTGTCGTCCCTAAAATATTTTAACTTTCATTAATCACTTCTTATTACTTAAATCTAAATTTCCTCCGTTTCTTACCTCATCCAGGGCCATTGTCAGGGCGCCGGATATAGCCAGCCCCTGGCGCGTTTTGAGGTCGCCAGTGAGAGCCGTAAGGTAGCCGACTGTGAGAACCGTGCGATGATTGCTACAGTCGCGTACCGCCACCGACAGCAAGAGAAGTAGATTAAAGGGCCAACGCGTCATGGCCCCTTAGGCCGGGGCCGTTCAGCGCGACGCCTATGGGTTCCAACAGAGTATCACACTGCAAATAGAAGAAAAGCAGAGGGATTAGACCAAGACCAGGACCGGGCTAAGTGAGGAAGCAATTGAAAATGACGAGGACGTCCTTTGCATAATAAAATGCATGTTTGACAAAGGCAAACACAAATAGAAAACAGCATCCCGAACGCATTTCAGACACTTGGCTTGATTCAGATGAACGAACTGACAAGGAAGCAGACCACTGACCAGAGCAGAGAGAAAAATAATGTCACAATATCATATAGATACAACTTTTATAAAATAATATAGAGAGTATATTGCAGAGGGTATCATCATCTTATAACAATTTAACCTGCATTGCCAGCCGATTCGATCTAGCCAAGTCTGCTGCAGACTTCAAAGGTACCCACACTTCGGCTGTCTTATAAGCTCCCAAATTTAGATTAATTTGAAATTTTTTTAAGAATATAATTTAATACAATATATTTAATACAGTCTTTATTTAAATTGCAAACGAGTTGTGTGATTTTTTGTTCTCTGTTTCGCAATAAGCTGATGCTGTGAAATGGCAAGGATGTTGAAGAAAAAAATGTCGTTGGAGAGCTCCAGAAACAGGATGCCGAGCAAGTTCCCACGCAAGCAAATGTCAAACGTTGCGATGGTCAACTCAAATATTGTTCATTTTTCTCGCAACTAAAACGAGTCCCGGCATTTTTAATTAAGTCGGAAAATTCAAATTGAACAAAATCAAACAAAATATATTGAGCGGAATTACTTTTAAATGTTTAAAAATTGCGAAAGTAGAATAATGTTGCCGGATAATATTTTAATTCTTACTGTTGGTTGGCTTTGAGTGGTTCCCAAATAAGTTATTTAAGTTTTATTCGCTGATATTATCTCACCTTCGCAATTAAATAAAATGTAATTATAAAATAAAAATTGGCGTTTCATATGTACTTCTCCCCTTAAGGTCCTTCAGTTTTTTTTGCAATTTGCCAGTGGCCAATCTTTTATAAGTGGCTTACTAGGGAAGCCTTCCCCACCCAGCAGCTCTATTTGTCCTCCCACGATGCCCCGTAGAGTTGTGTGCACTGCTTGTTATTATTAATTATGCATGCGTTGATTTTGTCATTATGCAATTTTGTTTGAGGTATTAAATATATATCGCTGGCTATTTTGTCCTGGCATTTGTCTACCATTATCCTGCCCACGTCAACATTCCCCTCCCTCCACAGATTTTACCCATTGTCCTGATTGTTTGTGTTGGGGCGAAAGCTTATTCCTGGGGATTGAATTGCAGCACTGGGTGGTTGGATGGATGATGACTTTGTCCATCCTTCTTTGACATCGCTTTAACTGACTCACGTGTAAATTTAATTAAAAGCATAAAAGAAATGCAAAAGCTATGAACAAATAAAGGGAGAAATCTGGTTTAATGAGACTTCCGTTGAAGTGGGAGCAATAAATATATCTAGCATAATTCAGAAATATTATCTACATTTATGAACCATTTCATTAAAGTTGTTGTTTTTTACAGCGTCGAAGAAAACCTAGTGATATTGTTAAATTTGCAGATTTCTTTATGCCAAAGTGAACTTTTGTGTTAGCTAATCCCATGTTTTCACACGAATTTTAAGAAACGAAAATATGACATCTCGCAAATCTTTACGGCTTTGTAGTTCCACGTAAGGCAAAAATCTTTCGCGAACCCTAATCTTAATCAACAAGAATTGACAAATTGCTTACGCCACCTTAGATTAGCATAACCGACACACTTCACATATTTGCTTCTTTGACTTATTTTTGTTTCTTTGCCCAGGCTGATTCCCCTTTAATTTTTCCAATGTTGCACTTTAAAATTAGAACTTCTTGGCCGAGCTGGCTTATTTTGGGCGCCACTGATAAATATTTGCCCACCATTTAGACACAATGCGAAACTCGTTTCCAAGTACCCAAGACTAAACTATTTTGAATGTAGTTGGAGTGCGGATGAAATACGAATCTGCGCTTCCAAGAATTCGGATTAGAGGCTGTTGAAAAAATAAGTCAGGAATGACTTACTGGGAAATCAAATTCCAACAACAACCATCTTACAAAATAATAGCATGCATTCATAATTTATAGCTTTAAAACATATATATATAATTTATAATTTAAGCAAGTCGTTGAATATCGTACAGATTAGCCTGACGCAGCAGTTTGGGAGTAGAAATACTTTATATTTACCTTAACCTAATGCGTTAACTACTGTAATTTAAGCAAATTACTTATTAATACATACACACATACAAATGAAAATTTAAAAAATCAGTTTTTTAATAGGACCCTTTCCGAATAAGTAAAAAATCTACAGTCGAATGTGTGAAAAATACCCCAGATACCTCGTCTAAATTTCCGGTTCGAGACTCGACTCACCGGGATAGAGAAATATCTCTTATTAATATATATTATTAATAAATAATACATGCTCTATTTCAGTAAGTTTTACAGAACATCTGCACAAATGTATTAATTACACATATTCTTATTCTTATTTAAGAATATATACCCATGATAACTCAAGATCTTATAAACTATAAGAAATCAATTAAGCTGGTGATGCTGATCAAGAATATATATGTAGATCCAAACATGTTAAAGGCTTGTATTTGGATACAGAAGATACGGTAAGTTGAGCGATTATATAGAAAACGGAAAGCTGGACAAGTCAAATTTGACTCGCTTGGTAATGCTCAATTTACTCCTTTAATATACTATTAGAATAACCTGCAAGGGTATTCAAGTCAAATTAGTTGTAGGATTTCAAAGAGAAAATGAATCAAGCATTCGCTTTTCAATTTGTGTCCCAGACTTACTCTGATAAATGATCAGATTCCTTTCGGTCTCAAATCTAACACCATGTCCGTTTTTTGTCAGTTGTTGGTCTAAAAATTTTTTGTTTCTCCGACTTGAAAATTTCTTCTTTACCCGTCTCACACTCCTCCGGCAAAAGACACTCAAAATTCAATGTTTGCTTAAAATCGGGAGGCCGTTCGTCCCGCGAGAGTGTACTGGAGAGGAGCTTCACATAGAACCCTGGCCCGATTCCGAGTTAGTGAGCCAGTTGCTGCTACCGGAGGCAGCCCCCGGATACCGATCAGCATCAACTCCTTCGCTGTTAGGCCGAAGAACCATCACAGACGCGAATTATGTGAAAGTGGCAATTTGGGGACAGGGCCGGGTTTACCACTGGGCCGCAGGAGCAGCAGGATCGATAAGAGCAAGGTCGGGAGCCGGAGTCGTAATCTGAGGTTACGGTTCCGAGGGACACAAGTTGCGAGCACCACCTGCCCATCTTCGAAGGCCATGGCGATCCACGAGCAAATCGACAACCTCAACATCTGGTGGTTCCCACGCGATTTTTGTCAGTCGCGCTTTGGCGAGTTCCAGCAGAGTGGTACCAACTCCTGTACGCTGGTATCCCTGATCCTGGCAGACAAGGTTGACAAGGCGGAGCGCTTTTACCACAGGGTCTCCGATCTGCCGATGCGAGGATGGGAGCTCTTTGGCAATGCGATGAACGATGGAAATAACGTGTACCACAATGTGATCACCGTCAACACGCCACAGGCCCGCAACATCAACCTTAACATTCCCGATGCAATAGCGGCCATCCGCTCGCAGCACAAGATGAACTTCCGACTGGAGGAGTGGTTTTACACGCACATGGAGGCCGATCCCACCAATCCGATGTACAATAGGAATGTGGCCGTCCAACTGTCGCGGCTATTCCAGGCAACGCTGCCGGTATTCCAGAAGGCAGGTTCGCCCTCGCACCTGTTCGCCGCCATTATCGCGGACAGTCGGACGGTGATGGTTACCTTCGATTTCCGGGCCTCGATAGTCGCCCTCTTTGACTCGCACCAACACGGCCGGGATGCGGGCGCCGTATTTGCCCAGTGCACGCTTCAAAATATGGACGACCTGCTCTTCTGGTTCGTGAGCATGCTGCACAACGTCTACTCCAGCCGGCCTTCGCTCTTCGAGATTTCCTTCCTCAGTTCGCAGCCTGGGATGTCCAAGCGCTATCCACCTGCCATTAGGAAGATCGCTGGGGAGATGAAGAAATCGGTCAAGATGAAAACTCCGAGGTCCTCAAACTAATCATCGGGCAAATGAATCCTCTTTCCAGTACACATTCCAGACTTTAAAGGAGACGGGAAAACCAATTTTAGGGGCAACCAGGATCAAAATTCCAAGTTTACAATATCCTAATATGTATCTTTGGGCCTATAGATATTGAAATTCAAACATTAGACCATCAATAAATAAAAAACGAACTCAATATTCGGGTTTTATAATAAACTTTTTAGCACCAAGGTATATCCATTTGGACGTCTGTCCGTCTGAGACAGCAGTTCTCGAAAGCTTTAAGAGTGTGACAACATTACAGGCACATACATCTAGTTTGTTTATTTTTTGAACTATATCCAAAAAATACTTCACCTAAAATTAATTCGATTTAATAATAATTTGTTTTAACCTGTGATTCTTTCTTTCTCAAGTCAGATTCATTTGGCTTCATGTTTCTGCAAGTCACTTAATCAACTTGAAACTCAAGAAGCCAAGTTTTCATTCTGAACTAATTTTCTGAAATTCCAATACGCAGTTTATACGCTTTTTATGCGAAACTTTTGCACAGCTGGTAAAGTCGAACCAAATTAGCTTTCTAGTTTATGCAGAGTTAAATAATGACATTAAAAATTATTTAATTATGAATACGTATTTACCCCGAAGGCATTAGTGTGTGTGTTGATGTGTCCATATTTGTTTATTTATTATTTCGGTTACCTAATTACACTTGAGTAAACAATTAATTTGAAAGACTAGAACATCTGCGTGGGGGATTTTGGCTTTGTTGTCGTTGTTGTTTATTTGGCTTTCGGCCGGGCCGTGCCGGGTCGCTCTACCAGCCAAAAAAGCCGACAGACTTTTTCAAATTTAAAGAGTAAAAGTTGAACTTTGTAACGGGAACTTAAAATATAGGACGAGTTCACGGCGCGTGTGTTTTCCGCTGTACTTTTTCTCGACTTCTAATCAAAATGAGTTAAATAAACACATAACGTAACCTATTAAGAACTTCGTACGTGACAACAATTTAAATATTTATAAAGTAAACAGAGAGCCAAAGAGCGAGGCTAAAAATAGAATCACATATCAAAGAAAATATAGGAAAACGAATCGAAAAGACGTGATAAAACGTTTAACGTTATACGTAAGTGTGTATGTGAAAAGAAGCCGGAGAGCCCAAGCTGAGAAAGAGAGAAAACGGCCAATGCGAACAGACAGAAAACTCAGTTATAATCAACAAATAAACAAACAGCTTCAAGTTGTGTAACAGAAAATATCGCGTAGCCGCAACGTGGGTCGCCTTTTAATCGCTCTCTTCCTCTATGACTCTCTCCGCCTCTTTCGGTCCCTCTCTTACTCTCCCTCGCGCTCTCTCGGTGCCTCTCTTTGGCTGCGCTCCCCACTTCTCGCTAGTACTTCCTCTTCCCCCGCGACGCAACAAGTTGCAGTTGCATTTATTTTTGGGCGTGGAACCGCCTGTGTTGCACTTTTCAGTCGAAGTTGTTTGTTGCTCCACGTGTGTGTACATATGTATGTATGTGTACAACTAAATAACGTCTGGTTGTCTAAAAATAAACGCGCACACTAAAAATAGAAACCAGACGCAAACACGACAATCCATTGGCCAGTGGATAAACGAACGCGACATTACATATTTTAACAAACAGACATCACCGCCGGGGGTTTTCCTGGAGCGAGGTGCGCTTTGCGAGCGATGAGAAATCCAATGAGTCTGCAAGGGGCAGGAGCGCACACCTTACGATTCGAAAAACAAGAAGGCATAGCTGTCCAAGCGCTTTCTCAAAGCTCGAGTTTACTAGCAACAAAGGAAGCTAACTAAATGCAAACTGCAAGGGTTTCAGTACACCCACATACATTAATATATCTAATAAAACTTCTCTGAATATTTGTACTGACCCGTTCTTTTTCCGATTTTTTCTACGTCAGCTATTCATCCGATGTATTTTCTGTTAATGTTCCAATTGGTCCCAAGACTTAAAACATTTGTCACTTTTTGTTAATTAGTAGGTAAATAGATAATTTAAAATAAACAGTTTAAAAGACCTATTTAAAGTAAATCAATTAAATTGGTTTATTCCTATAAAAGAATTTAAATGTAATAAATGAACTCCACCAGCTGAACAAGTTCTTTTAGTAGCAAAGGAAACGACATGCAACAGGAAGCTTAGAATATAAATACGCAGCAGCTGCTGCTTAATATTTAAAGCCGAGCCACTCGGCAACTTCCAATTCCCTTACGTGATTCTATTTATTTTCGATTTACGAGTATTTGTTATTTATTTCGGCAGCAATCAGTTCAAGGACGTTCCCTCGCACACAGAGACACCCGTTTTAAATCCTTTCCCTGCTATCAATCATCAACAAGTTAACCCCACAAAAGGGCAAACCAACGAGGCCCCGTCGCACAAAAAATGTCACACAATGAAACATTATCTCACCACACACACAGCGCCCGCACATGGAGCGAATAGGAAGAGGGTTCAGAGAACGCAATAAATGGGCCTTAGTTGGGATGATGTGTGGCTACCATTAGTTGATTATTGGGCCCAAATGAGTAATTTGGTTTCAGCGCCCTTTGAGCTTATGGCGGCGAGGAAGTAGGTTAGTGTGAGTATAATTTCTAATTAGAAATAAGGGAAAGCAAGGAAGAAGACGTCTTCAAAGTGTACACTTCATCGATGGAGCCAAAGTGGCAGTGGATGGGAGCGTCCTGTCAAACGGATATGAAAAATGAATGGTCGTCTTGGTCTGGTCATTGCCGATACATAGCACCATAGCCACAAGGACATGCCATGGAAACCGAGCCCGATGGAGATTTGGCAGTTGGAGCGATGGGGGTTGGATAAGCGCACAGCTCATGTCAGGCGACGTGATTGCATTGCCTATGGCACAGAGAGGTAGTCAGGAGGAAAGAGTAATATATGTATAGGCGACGCCAGTCAGCGGAAAATATATCACTAGCGAGTGGGTATCCATTTACGACCAAATTGAGTATATATCTCAATTTATAACATGTTGTTGTTCTCCAGAAACCTATTTAACAATGAGCTCTTCAACTAGTGTTCTTTTGAAAGGACCTTCGCTTCAAATTAAATATATATTTGTAGCATAACAATCTGTTTCTCTGAGTGCACGAATTATAGACCTGGCAAGGGGGTTAACACATTTACCAGATCGTCAGAGCCCCTCTCCTTCGTCAGTGCAATCAAATTACAACACAAGCGAACAGTTCAACCGTTGCAAATATCTTCTCTACAACTATGTTAATGGCAAGGTCCGTGCCTCGCATCGAAATCAGGCATCTATAGCCAAATAGAATCAGCGTACAGCTGTTGAATGAAATTGAAACGGAACTTCATAACAATAACAATTTCATGGGCACCAAACAAACAAAACCAAATGAGGCAAAAGAGTCTTCTTGCCCATGAGGAATAAGGTAAAGATCCGATATTGTGTTGGAAATGCTGGGTAGTGAAAGGAGTTGTTAATACGAAAATAAACACCACAGTTTGAAGGGAACTCTATTGATAACTCTAGGTTAAATATACTCTTTTAGCTTTACAATGTAATGATCAAACCATAATCACTTTTTGAGGAACAGAAATTATTTACAGCGTCGTCTGTTCAAGCGGTCCGAAACAGTACCATTCCGAAAAGTTTCTTCGTTGCAAACTCATAAGAAACAGTACAATCCACAACCAACCATAAACTTCAAGTTTAAATTGAAAACAAGAGAGGCAGTTCCTTGAAGTGTAACCAAATAAGGCACATGCCTGCGCCCGAATGTAAAGTAGGGTGCTTTATATTTCATTTAATTTGAATTTGTTCAGCCAATGTGTTTCCTTTAATTCGAATTAGTTCAAGCCCAGGACTACTTTAACTGGCCAACGTTTTAAAGTGAAATCAGTGGTCTTTCGTTCGCTCAACAATGTGTATTTTCAAGCCACAACCTGATTTCCTCAATGGGGCAGGGCTTTAAAACCATTCCCACTCGCACTGAGAAATGGTTAACGCCTGGATAGGCGGGATGAGGTGCACACTGTTATCACATGTGTTACAGATACAAATTTCACTTTCGAAGCGGCCAAAAGCGTTGCTGGTGGTAATGATGATGACGATGGGCGACGGGGCCGCGTGTGCTGTCTGCAAGCTTAATCGTAGCTGAATGGCTCCTTGCGTGCCATGGCCTTAACAGCAGCTCCCACTTCAGCTTCAGCTGCAACTTTAACTCCAGCGCCAGCTTCAATCCCCCTTTCCTTAACTCCTTTCATTATGAGGCGCCGTTTTCCTGCCCGTAAAAGGAGACAACGCATGACGGCAGCTTTGGCATTTAACAAGCGAGGCACAGCCCAAAACCCCATAGAGTAAGAAAGACACTGAAACAAGTGCACTCAGAGAAATATACTCCCTAAGGAAAACACCTTTTCAGTGTTTGGCAATCAATATAAATTGGTCTTCGTACCTCAATGTTGGCTCGAGTTAACTCAAGCAGCTCAAATAACCGTGTATCCAGAATTTAAATTTTCTAAGTGTAGCGAGAGGGAGGGAGGGCAGGACCCACAAGGGAAAGGTGAGGGGCAGTGACTGGGCCTGTCCATTTCTGGGGAGCGGGTCCAGCTGCCTCGGCTACAATTATGGGTCGTGTGAAAGTGAAGGGCTAGCAGCAGTGACTTTTGAGGTCGTTGCCAAAATATTCAGCTTGAACTCTGCGGAGAGGAAAACGGCCGCGAAACATTTATGAGCGACGGAGTTATGAGTGGAGAAGCCTGCAATCTCTGGTGCAGCTCGGTGTCGCCGTCTCGCTTCCATGCAAAGCAGACTTGGGAGCTGCCGCTGTGTTGGTGCTGCCAAAAAACTGGATTTTCTAAAAATAGACCGTGGGGAAATACCTGAATACGCGCCACATGTGCAACGGCCGCCAAAAGGCTTGAGATACAACAGCAACAACCGCTCCAACTAAATGCAAAAAGAAAAAACTGCAAAGACAAATCAAGCGAACAGCAGAAACGAGAGCCAAAGCTCTGCTCATCTCTTGTTAGGACTCAAAACCTTGTCCGCGTCTTCGTCCTCGTCCTTCGGTCCACAGCGCCAGCCCACAGAAAAAAGGGTTCAATGGCAAACAGGAAGCACAATTTCCGTTGCGCCCGAAAATAGCGTCAAAGGCGGAATCCATTTGCTTGGCAAATAGAATGCCACGATGCACTTGCATGGAAAACTTTAAATTCCCCATCAACTTCAAGTCAAAGAGCAGAACATTCAAATTCCCTAAATTAACATGACAAGCCCGAAAAGCGATGCTGATTGTCAAAGGAATTTGATATACAAAAAAAAAATACTCTTTGCCTACTTTGAGGGGTCATTTATGTGCTTAGCAGTTTCCCGGAACATGGTCAAAAAGGACAAAAGGATTCAGAAAAATTTGTATAACTTAAATTAAATATACCTGAACAGAGTGTCAAGAGTTTATTTCCTTCTTTTTATTCTTATTGTTTCCCTTACATTTGGTAAAAAGGATTTGGTAAATTAAGCATGGTTAGTGTTTTTTTTTCAGTGCGTTAACTAATTCACCCGGGCCTGTCCCAAACTGGTTAGAGTCCCCCAACTAATATTCTTGCTCAATTGAATCTCCGCCAGAGCTAATCAATGCGACCAGAGAGTTCGACTATCAAGATTATCCAGTTTCAACACTTCTCCTCTTTACATCCTCGCCATTAGAAATGTTTTCTATTTCATCGATGGAGATCCTTCGCAGGCTCTCAAGTGTATTCGCCAGCCAATGCGTCGCGACGATGCCTCACATCTGGATTGATACACTCAAAAAAAACATGTGTAATTCCGCACACAATAAATTGATTTTGGTTGGAACTAAGCAAGGTAGTGCTTTACACTTTCAGGACTGTAGTTCCGAATTACTATGTTACTATTAGAAGAAAAAGAATTTTAACGTTTTGTTTTCGGACAACTCAAAAATATATCAAAGCATTTCTGGAAGTGTGCTCGCCACTTGCTCCACAGCTGTCCTTGCCTTCTTGGCCAGTTTGCGTTTGTTTGGGTGACAGGGTGGCTGCCTGGGTATCAGGCTGGCTCAATGCTTGCCTCGACCACTTGGGCTGGGCCGGCTAGATGGGTTTAACAATTTAACAAGTTCCATGCAAGTTGATGCTGCTGTGGCTGCTGCCTCGGAGTCTGCCACTGCACGCAAAGTGGTTTAACTGGTATTATTATTATTATTTTTATTATTAGTAACGCCAACTAGAGACTGCCCAGTTAAATGGCTCATTCCAGCCCAGTTCATTCTCTGCTCTCTGTCCGAGAGTTGACATTCCAAGTCCGCGAAACTCACCAAAACTAATTTCAAATGCTTTTCCGTTTAATCCGTAGGCAACGGGGCGATTATGCCATAATTGTTTTATTATCTTTGTTACTAGTTTAATTCCCAACCCTAAACACATAATAAAAAGCAATACTTTATGCTAGGCGGAAGGGGAGAAACTAAGGGTGTGGGTTTCTTATGTTTCAGCTGTCTAGAAAGTTTAATGAAGTCTAGCCAAGGAAAAACTTTTATGACGTCTGCGATTGAAATTCGCAGATGGTGGAAGGGAATTGGATTTAAATTGAAAGAAATTGACAGCATCATTAACGGAAAGGGATTTAAATTTAGAATGAGGCGATTTGTTAAAAGGTCGATAAGTGCAATAGACATTTGTTAAAGTTTTATGACCCTAATGAATTTGAAGTAAAGAGAACTGTTAACAAATTACTTGATAGTTTTATTTGTATGTGTCTTTTCCAAACATATAATCACAAAAAAAATAAGTATTAGTCCCGGTTTAACAACAAAAGTATGCTATCAGTTGAAGCAGAAAAGAACTGAACTTCGGAAAGCCAAAACTTGATCGAACCATTTTAATAACAAAAAATATTACTGGAAGTGTTTAAAACATTGTTGTATACACATAAACAATGAAATAAGTTTACCAGATTATATTTTCAGATGGTCATATAGTTTTATCCATTTGTTGTAAAAAAAAACAATTGTGCGTAAGTATATAAATAAATTATAATAATGTTTATGTTTCCTTTTATATATTTTTGTCTTTCATTTATATATCATTGCTCTGCATATACTAGTTATAATCTGACCGGTTTCGACCTATTACTCTCTGCAATAGGAAATAGGCTTTACATCCCAACAGCTCCTAAACTGACACTAGTTTGCGTTGATTGATTGGCTAGATCGACTCTTCTGATGAAAAATAGTTATTGAAAAATAGTTAAGACTTTTACCCTACGAGAGCCCCTAAAATAATTAGTACTATTTTTATGTGGAAGTATCAAAAACTTTAGACAAATCCATGCGCCGCAAAATAAAACTTGGACGCTTGTCGCACTTCTCCGATCCCAGACTAAATGATTCCCCCTCTTTTTTTCAATCTTTCCCCTCTGCCTCCCTCTGGGACCCTGAGCCGATCACCAAGGCCATTTATAAATACTCCGAGCTAAAAATAACGTTTGTTGTTGTGTGCCTTGCTTCATATTTGTCGTCTGGTTGTTGTTATTTGCTTAAACAAAAAACGAGCGATTAATGGCAAGGCGATATGCAAACAGCAAATGGCAACGTCGGACTTGTTCTGAATCAAATCCCCAAGCCATACCGATATGTATAGCGTGCATAAGACCCAAGATCCCAAACGAGCACAAGATTGGAAACTTTGAATTCACCACTGATAGGGCCGATGTTTTATTAATAAGTTTCGTGTCATCAACACACGCCGAAACTTTGGCTGGTCGAGCGACTAAAAAAAGATTTGTAGCCGGCAATTGACGGACGATACTAATATACATATACCATACCGGGCAGGCACTCCAGTGCCCGCCCAGGCATTATCGCGGCTCAGTTTTTTCGATTTTATTTTGAGGGTTGGCTGATAAGGCGAACGCCACTGCCTTCGCCTGCTCCTCAATTGATTGGAATATTTTCGCACATAAAATCATATTCATAGTACACACAACACAACACATGTGTGAGCATACATAGATGTGCGATAAAAATCGTCTCTCAAATAATGCTCTCTCATTATAATGCCCGGCAAGCGGGGCTTCTTTCCATTTCCCCTAAAACACAATTTGGCAATACCGAAATCGATTTGTTACTAGCCCCTTTAGTCACAGACCGCCAGTTTGTGTTAACACACACGTGTGTCCAACAATAAATACGAAATTTATGGTTTTATGGGTCGCCTGAATATAATAATCGAGCAACAGTTGAGTACGAAAATCCCGTTCGAACTTGAAATGGAAAACGATAAACGAACAGCGAGAAGTACTGCAACTGCAGCGAAAAATTGAAAGCAGTCATCATGATATTCGCTATAAATCAGAAAGTTATGTAAATTGCATTTACTGGACAAATTTCCGAAAAATAAAATCTATATGAAATTCTGTTTAAAGCACATAATAAGCAATCAAATCCAAAATTTACAAAATAAAAAGCTGAAAAATCTCAATTCAATTTTAATTTTTTAACAAGATGAGAAGAAAAAGATTTTAAGGACAAGTATGGTATGACTATGTGATATCCGGTAGGCAATGCATTGGGCGTTTTATTAAAAGCGGAACATAGTAACGCTCTAGCTTATGCAATCTGTAATTTAACGAGATGGAGTAAGGAAGAAAAACAACTAGGCACTGTGAACACGTTAAGCAAATTATTGATTTTCATTACCATTCTATACTTTCTTCAGAACCAATAGTTCTATCTTTTTGGCTGACCTTCCCCACCCAGGCAGTTGTATCGTAGTATGAACTGCCCCAAACAGTACCGGGTATAAACATCTCAGGATTTCATTAAATTCCTGGAAATTAAAATCCTCAGTCATTATCATGCACCAAGGATTAAGCAAGTGCGGACAACCTTGAAGAACGGCAAAATCGAAGAAAGTGGATTTTCGTCAAATAATTTTCAGCATCAAACAAACCTGGGATTAAGGATTAAGCGCAGTTGAATGACCAACAAGGGGGATTCCGAATAATACGTGCTATGCCTCGGCGCCATTCGGTTCGGTGGATTCCTAATTGAATAGGATTAAAATAATTGCTCAGTAACCAGCGCCGGCAGTGCTAAATACACAACACCCACTTCTCATTCGAGCACTCCATCAATTCGCTGTCGGCCGTTGTCTATTTATTTTGTTATTAAATAATAAGACACAAATTAATGCAATTTGTTTACTCAACTTAACTCGGCCGAACTAAAGGCAGGCGGTCTGTTCTCTCTCAATTAACCCCCCAGGAAGAATTGCTGGGTAAAAAAATAAAATAAAAGGAGGCAACAAGCTGAGAAGCCCCGAAAAAAAACATTTCTATTTTCTGATTAGTCACTGTCTGGCCACGCGACAACCAAAAAGTAGAAAGCGAAAACGCATTAATTAAGCAGTTGAGGTCTCTTCAAGATTACAATCGGCATATAAAAAACAAAACAAATACCCAAAAAAGAGGAGATCTGTCTGAAACGTGCCCAGCCCAACTGGCGTCACCTTCTCTGCCGCAGGTCGTCGGAAACCACTCAATCCACCAATTGCCATTGACTTCCAGGTCACAAGACAGGCATTCAAAACCATCGAATCTACGGAAAAATTAATAAAAAAGCTTAAATCTGACACTTTATGATATGGTGGTGGTTCAGGCATATAGCTTTTGTCGGTGCCTCTATTTTTCGACCAAACTGAATGCTCGGATGTTTTGTCTTCATTTTTTTCCGACGAGCTTCATTAATTGGTATTTAGTCAAACTATCCGATGATGATAACCAATCAAATACTCTTTAAGTGTTATTGGAGTCGGCTTTTGTTAAATGATTTGTAGAGATTTCAAATCTTGTTTAAAACTGTATAATTTCCAAAGAAGAAATTCAAATTTCCCGACTTGGGGCCAAGTAACTTAAAGCTGAGCAACGATCGTCTTTCCAGCCTACTCACACACAATTGACCTCTCTTTGGCTAATTGAATTGTGGCTCGACTCAAGTTACTCATTGATTGATAGGCCCATTGAACTTATAGCCACCGAATTCCCCTCCGACAAACAATCCGGAGAGCGGGCTCGTCGTCTCCGTACCATTGATTGATGGACTCAGCGGTTCTTCCACGTTCTTCATTCATGTGGGCTTACACATAATTTTAAGCTAATTACCCGGCGCCTTCGCCTTCCAATCAAAGTACTACTCGTATCACGTTCATCATCCCCGCAAACACTCAGGTAAATTATTGAAAGCAAAAAAGGCTATATGTACATGTAGATACATAAGTACAGGCGAAGCACTTGATAAGACCTCAAGATAACCAAATGATTGGATGTCGACAAACAAAAGCAAATAATTACCCAACGTATTGGGAGTTTTGGGGCGGAGGGTGAACGAAAACAAAACCGAGTTGAACAATATAATCACTTGAAAATGTCAGTTATAAGACCACTCGGGCCGGGCCGCTTCACAGAGCCAAAATAACCGATCCATCGTCTTGGATCGCTTTTCGAGTGTTGCCATTGACGTTTAATTGCTGCTTAACAAATTTATTCCCCTAACGCCTTTGTTTTCTTTTGTTTTGCTTTTTGCCTTTGGCTCCGCTAATAATGACAGCTGAGTCGGTATACATTTCAAGAGATTTGGATTTTATTCGTCAACCTAATCCGAGGAGGGGCGGAAGAAGTAGCCGAATGGAAACAGTAGACCGTACAGAGAATGATTTTTGATTCTATTATTTTTCTGTTTTGTTTTCCGTTTTGTTTTCTTCTTGTTGTACCTTCTGGTTTGTTGTTGAGTTCCGCATTTCGAAGAAAGTGAATAGATAAACCAAAGAAGAGGAACCAAACTGTTCAACTTCCCAGTCACATTCTGCTAATTCGAATTCAGGGAGAGTTGATGGATAATCATGTGAAAGCGAAAACTATATTTTTATTTCCATATTGCGACATTATCCTCTCTGTTAGCTCCTGTTTGTCACTTAAACAGCAATGTGCGTGCGGGGCCGTCAAGATCATACAGACTGTTTGTTGAACATGGTCAGAAGTACAGGGCGGAGAATCTTAAATATAAACTGTAAAATAATACGAATCAGCAATAGCAAATTAAAATTAATTAAACATTTTACAAAGTTTGCTGTTATTTATAGCTCGCACAGATTTTTCTGTATGCCTAGAGTAATCCCTGAGCTGGAGGTCTGCTGACACCTCCGGCTTAATCAGCTTAAAATTTGTATTTCAAGCTTTATCCACCACACACGCTGCCATGCCTCATGAATAAACAACGAATGCTCTTTTTTCCTGTTTTCATAACAATGTTTCGATTCGATATATACTTCCATTATATATATATATATATATAGCTATATCAATGGAGCCCCGGACCAGTTGGCGTCGCGTCGTTTCGTATTACTAATAGCCGTTCTTTGTAACTGTATGCATTCTATTTTTAGACCGCGAAAATGTCGAGAGACCGATATTTATTGTTTATATAAAAGTTATCTTTAAATTATCATTAATTTATCGTGCATAATAAAGAGTGTGGCTCTCCGTGGCAGCACATTGCTCGATGTCTATGTTTGGGGGCTTTGTGGTTTAGTGTCGCTAAGCTCGGGCTTATGAGGAATTGAAATCTTTTCTTAAACAAATAATATTATATAAGGAAAACCACATAGAACAAAAATTGTGTTAATTAGGATAGCATGAAACAAAGTTTATGTAGGGAGATGCTTAAAGGTTTTTCGGTCTTAGTTGACATAAAGAATATTTTCTCTTAAATTGTGTTTCTTTGCATTAAATTGAGTTTACACAAATTAGCTCAGCTTATTTTCTTACTGCCGAAACCAACAATAAAGGAAAGACACAACCAAGGACCCATAGTTAAGGCAAACGTTCCGTTTCGCATACCGAACATTAAAAAAAATTCCTCGTGATGCGTGGAAAGTAGCAGAAATGTGAGCCAGTTTGTAGAGCCAGCAGCTGACGTTGCAAATTGAGAAATAACATCGAAAATTATATCTATATACATTTACGATGTATGTACCTTTGTGCGAAGTATATTGTATAAGAAAGTCGAACGAGTTGTGTTCATTGCACAAATTTTGCACATGTCGTTCATTTTTTCAGTTGCGCTTAAATATGCAATTAGCACATTTTAAGTAAATTGTAAGCCCGGAGTGTGTAAAACATTGGTCGTTGTTAAGGAAAAATATAGTAAGCTGATGTACAACAAATCGATCTGATGGATGTTAGAAACAAATTAGTTCGATATTATATTGTTAATTTTTAAATCTTTGAATACAGGAAAAAACCACACAATTTTCTCAAGAGGGATCTCCCATGCCATTTTTTAAAACATTTTTCGAAGAGCGCTTAAGACTTAGAACTTTGAATTTGCAAATTATTTAGTAACCTACGTCGTAAATTTTATTATTTTTTTAAGTTAAAAATTTAAACTACAGTGAGAAAAAATTACTGTCATGGCAATTCGATATAAAAAACTAAAGTAACATATAAACTTGATAACTGTGCTAATTTTAGTCGATCCAAATATTTCAATTCATATTTCATTCCGTATTTATTATAACAGATGTGAAATATCAATACAAATGCATAAAATATAAGTCATTTTAATTAATGTTCGTTTGGTAATTTCATACAAATTTGTTGTAAGTTATTACTATTATTAGACGGGAACGAAATATTTTTTTCCATCCGAAATCGAAGCTAACTTATTAGAGTAATAATTGTAGCTCACCCGATTTTTGTGTTGTTTTTTACTGTTTTTAATATTGCGCAGGAATTGATGAAGTTTGAGAAATAGCTTCGCAGACTCTAACGCTTATTTCAGTCGAAAAAATGTTACCACAACGTAGCCAATTTGAAGGTAGCATATACACATGTGGATTCTGGGTCAGACGCAACCATGTACATAAGTTCTTTCGTCTTTTAGGATATATTAGCGGGATCTGTACAAAATAAAGAAATAATTTGTGATTGATAATATGTGTAAGCCTTAGCAACATAACTCTTATATGGAGCGTTAGCAATAAAATAATATTGAAAAAGAACCATAATAGTCAAAGGATTGACTGTTCTTGAATATAATTTTAATATTCACTAAAGCGTTTATAATAATGTTACTATATATTAAATTATATTCCAAACACAATGTAAACTGTTCAAAGTAACATAAATACTATTTTGCAATCGATTTATCCCCCACATTTTCATTAATGGCTTACATTCTCACTTTTTTTAAATAGTTTTGATTTCTTTTTCTTTAACAAAACTTGTATTGGTGTGATTACGGTTTTGATACAACCGAGTAAAAAACTTCAACAAGGAATAAGAAGAATAATTGCATAATTCGCTATTTATTCACAAGTATGTGTATTCTCATCTTCATACATATCTGCACAAATTTCCGGTCACTTAAACCAACACAACTTATTCATCAAAAACTCTAAAGGAATTATAAATCATTTGCTTTTCCCCAGCACTACGAATTATAAAGTCCATAAAAACTTGTTTGCCGTTGGTAAATAAATATATTAAAACGAATTTGCATTTAAATGCAAAAAGTGAAAAGAGTCCCATTAAAATTTCCAACGATCTGGCGTGTGTTTAATGAAAATAATAAATTTTTTAGCACAAAAATCGGAGAGTTAAACTTTTTCATAAGCCGCTGATGAGCTCGTTTCCCCCACTGCATGTTTCTTTATTGTGACCCCTCAATTACGAATTGTTCTGGAGGACAAGCGCTTCCAAGTGGGCGCAATTTTTAATATCCCGTTCGGCACTGTTGACCCGTGACCGTTGAAACAATTCGGCCGTTGGGTGGCTGCGGCAGAAAGCCGCAATAAATGCAGCGACCGTGTGTCGCTTTTTAGCAAGAATTGTCGAGATTTGGTAGTTTAACAGTAGTAAATAAGTATCACGAAAAATACCAAAAATATATATAAGCTTACATATATATATTTTTATATTTAAAAATTTAAGGGATACCTTTTTATTGACCATCGGTTTGCATTGCGACTTTTTATACCCTTGCAGGGTATTATAATTTCAGTCAGAAGTTTGCAACGCAGTGAAGGAGACATTTCCGACCCTATAAAATATATATATTCTTGATCAGCATCAACGGCCGAGTCGATCTAGCCATGTCCGTCTGTCCGTCCGTCTGTCCATCTGTCCGTCCGTCTGTCCGATTATACGCAAACTAATCCCTCAGTTTTAAAGCTATCCGAATGAAACTTTGCAGATAGTCTTCTATATGCTCTCACTAGTATGTAAGTCGGAACAGGCCGGATTGGACGACTATATCATATAGCTGCCATAGGAACGAACGGTAAATTTTCAGAAAAATAATTATTACTTGTCCAATTTTCAACATATTTTCATATAATTTAAGACATGGCCATTTTATATTATTCTAGAATTTCGGTTTTAATTTGATCAAAATCGGACTACTATATCATATAGCTGCCATATAAATGTTCGGGAGATATTACGTATACGTAATGTTAAAATTACAATTCCTGGTAGTTTTACTTTCCATTTGATAAATATTTAATTAATTCATAATGATCCAATGGTAAGCTGCAAGGGTATAAAAACTTCGGCGTACCGAAGTTAGCTTCCTTTCTTGTTAAATCTATGTTATTTCTTTAACTTTAAGAACTCATCCTGGTAAAAATATAACTTTATCTTTTCGTACATAAGCTTGGCAGACTAATGATGCCAATTAAGTGCGTATTTGCAGTTGCAACAAATTAACTCGAGTCCACATTGCAAAAGCGTACAAATATTAAATGCAGTAATTGTAAGTAAAAACTGTTCACAAGCATTTCCGGAGAAACGCAGCAGTTACGCAGAACAGCCTTAAGGATTATTATGAGCAATAGCAAGAGTCCCAATTAAATCTGACTGAATTGCGAACGGGAGGTGCTTACATATATGCGAAGACCGATATTTTTAAAATTGGGTAAGAAGTTGGTCGGAAAACGGCGGAAGCTTCGCAAAGGGTAAATTGAATAAACCGCTAAATAGTGAAAACTTCTACCGAAGAGGATTTAAATGGCCATTCCGTTAGGGATCTTAAGCTTTAAAATTAAATAAAATGTCTCCATATGGTGTTAAGATATATAAATGTCCTTGGGTTTTGAGAGTCATTTGACTATGAGATAGGAAACTCTGCTCATGCTGCCGGCAATGGCAATGCCAATCTGACTTCTGCTGGTCACCGCGTTAAAGCCCCTTTGACATTCAAAATCAATTGCAGGTAGCCACACCCCTCACCACCAAGCACCCGCACACAACGCAGGCCGTCCACTTTCTCTACTTTTTCACTACGGCCACTAACATCGTATAAAGCACGGTGGCAAATTGAGTTTAAGCTGCCCGGGTACCCTTTTTTCTTGTTTAATATTTTCGCGGGTAACGTATGGGAGTGCTAAGTGGGCGGAGATACGCCTACGCCAAAGTGTAGTTGCAGTAGCGAGGACGCACACGAAGTCTGTGAGTGGAGTGGCGCACAGTTAATTACTTCTCGCCAGAGAGTACGCTTATAAGTATGCTATGCAAACTAACTCATTTTAGTTTTTCAAGAAAGCTCGCAGATCCGCTAAGATATTAAAAAACTTATTTGTCAGTATCCCAGGATGTCGCTGTTTCCACGCATTTTCGTTCTTCCTTCGACTCTTCCTTACATTTAACTTGATGAGGAAAAGCAATTCGCAGCGCCCATAAAAATAATAATAAACTTTCCTTCTCTGTCTCGTTTGTGGGAAATTGCAGGACAAACAGTTGTTAAAAGCTTCAAGAGTCGTAAATTTATGGAGTGGATGTATGAAGGTGGTGTCCAGGAGGTATGCATATTGACTCACACGTCGCAGTTCCCTTTTCCCTTGCCCCGGTTGCGATTAATGCTAATAAAAGGAGCCCCACCCGAAAATTAAGGCAAACAGCCGCAGCAACAAGAACGAGAAAAACCCTTTGTAGACTTTCCACCGACTTGGTGGCGTCGCTTTCTCCAATCTACTTTACTTACCTATTTGTTTATTAAACAAAAACACTCAAATTGGCGACCAAAGGCAAGCCCATATATTGTCAATGATAGAGGAGACCCGAGGAAAAAAATTAAAGATCGAGTGAGAGGAAAGCTGTCCTTCAGCTAGCCAGAAATCCTGACAAGGGCAAGGAGTTTCTCGCATATTTTTCGCGGAATTGTGTCGCAGTCGAAGCCCAAAGGCAAATTGACGGTTGAATAACGAAAAATTTTTCAAATTGTTTCCCTTACGAGAAAATAGCACAAAAGCCTGCACGGCTGGCTTCTAAAATATATACATTTTAATAAACCAACTTTAAATAATACGATTTTGATTAGTTAAAATTGTAAAGCCAATTCTGTCAGATATACTCTATTAATTATATAATTTTTGACTTTTAAACTCAACAGAGAAAATACTTGGCACATCAACGAATTACCACAGATTCTATTATACAATATAGTATAACTTAATTTATGCAAATAAAACCGCCGAATCGTAAGATACCAAATGACAGAAGGTAGTGTATGAAATATCTTGGAAGCAAAGCAAAACATCGCTTCCGGGCACATACACACCGCTGCCTTAGCACCTCGAAACACCGCAGCCGGAAAGGACCATTAATGCCAAGTTAAAACAACATAATTTAGTGCTAGGCCTCTGGGCCTAAACATAAACAACTTCCTGGCAAAACGGCCCGAACTACTGAAGCGTTGAAAGGCGCCTAAAATGTTCGTACTTGCCCAAGGTGAGAGTTTAGGAGAGTGCCGGGCAACAATGTTTCCGACATCGAGCAATAGATTAGATTAGCAGCCTTGTTGGTACAATTATGTAAATTCCGATTTATACAAGACCAGCTTTTTCTTTATTTGTTGTGGATTGCGGATGGCATCTCAACCAATTATAGGATAATCCACTGAGTAATTGTAATCATCTTATATTTTGGTCTTTAAGTTCAACCTTCCATACGTCTTAAATTACTCGCAGTTGAAAAACTTTAAAGGGAGAACTTTTTTGCATTCTCCTAAAAGCGTACACAAAGTATTAAAACTTTCTTTGGACAGTTGAGGAATGACTTATTGATTCAATTAAAAAGGAACATAACTTAACTTTAACTTTGCCACCCCTGACTTACCACATTTTTATTAAAATTTAATTGTAAAACCCATGAAAATGAAAGAAATCCAGATAGAGCTTAGGCGATGAACTGAACTGACCTTGGTTTTGATTTTCTTTTTGTTTAAGTTTTGTTGTGACTTTTCTGCTTGTCAGTTTAACTTTCCCCCGCAACTTGTTGAGCGATGGAAAGATTTACAAACTTGGCCAAAAGTCCAAAGGACCCCTAAGAAAAAAATTTCAACAGGCACATAGAATTAAACAGTTTTTTTATTTTATAGTGTGGTAGGTGACAAAAAAAAAACACAAAAAAAGTGAATTAAAATCTCTTCCTAAAATATCCGAAATGTCTAGTTGAGAAAATCGTGCCTAAATAAAACAACAAAAATACCAACAATTAAAGATAATTCTATTATGAAACTTTATAGCACTAATGACTACTGAAAGTGTTTCAATGGTCCTCTTTCCTCGGCCGGTTGTCAAACGACACATGTCCCAAAGGCCTCTGAATAATGCCCTAAAACAAAAGGCAGCAGTGGAAAAGTCCTTGCATTGGCAAAATGAAATTACTCTCAACCTTTGTGAGCCCACAAAAATGCGCCCGAAAATGAGTTTTCTCGAATTTGTGGGTTTTTTGTTTTCATTTGGTATTTAACTAATATTCTGCAACTTTACTGGACTTAAAAACATGCTAGATACCTAGATTTGTATATTTAATTGAATACAAACGACTGCCTGATTGTGATATTATTCAATGGAATCGCGAGAATAGACCCTGATTAAGTCTGATCTAATAATTTAATTTTAACTTTCTGATTGAGTACCATTCAATTTTCTTGAATAATCCGATCAAAATTCACACGGAAAAAGGAGTAAAAATCTATGTACATATGTATGAATGTACAGCAAAGGGCAAAAGTTCTTCCATTGACTGACGGTCGCAATACGACTTGTATGTGGTGCACTAAATGTTCAATGGTACGTTCATGTATGTCGCACGTGTTCTGACGATGCTATTTCGTCAACTAATTGGTTAGAGAAAGGTGCAGCAGGTACGGGATGGAATTGATTTTTGGCGTATTGTTTTGAGTAATAATTAATTAATTTAATTTAATAATAATTTTGTTCAGTTTTGCAATAAACTGAATGATTTTAAAGCAGTTTCACCGTATCCAATGTTTAATCGATCTAACGTCCTTATGCGTTGTTTTTTGGGGTCTTGCAATTTAACATGAATGAATAAGTGGCTCGCAAGCGACGCATGCAAGTGCAGGACGAATTGGGTGGCAGGGAATAATAAGAGGGAGCCGCGTTGCCATGTCAACGGGAATCCCTACTGCATTTAGAGATTCGCTCATTTCACGCTCCACTATTAGGGCGGATAAGGCTTATGCACTTGTCGTTCAAACTGGTGAAACCGCCCCTGGTTCTTGTTTATGCTTTGGTTGCTTTTCCGACCACTATTGCTGAAACCAAGTTCAACTTGAATTTCTGTAGGTCTTGTAATTTTCTTGGTTAGTTTAAAGATAAAATTATCTTTTTTAAATTATAATATTAAAATATCCGGCATTCAAACTTAGAATGTAAGCACAAGTAAAAACTTCGACACCGTGAATGTAGCTCTAAACAGCAACGCCCCACGGCGAGTAGATTGCAGCATAACAATTAAGCAATTTGCCTTATATGTTGATATATAAATTGCAATAAGTTAAAATTATTCGTGAATATGAAATCTGATTAGCAAAAAATAAATAAATGCCCAATTAAAATTCGACTTCAGTTGTTTAAGCTTTATTAAAACAACCGTTGTAAAATTACCGATTTCTATTCGATCTATACCCACAAATTGCCACTTGCAAATGGTTAAGGAATCTAAACTAATCTATCATTCCGACGGCGCCTGCACTAGAAACAATTAGCGAATTCTCGAAGAAGGAAGCCCTTGCATCCTTTATCTTCAATTACTATTCTCGGAGGAATTTACGGCTTGACTAGTGCATTTGCATATATGCAAATCCAATAACAGGCACAAGGATATCGAGGCCTCTCAGAAAGCCAACAGAAATCCAACATCTTCCTTTGTTGCTAAGGAAACTAAGCCAAGTCGTTGGCATTGATTTGGCCACGGTCACTCGGTGTCTGTCATGTTCTGTCTAATTTATGCAGTGTCAACGACTTTCAAGTGTCAAATTATTTATAGTGGAATTTTTGCTACATATCCCGTAGTAAAAATTATATTTTAAATTGCCAACAGTATTTGTTATTGGCCAACTTGGCACCACAGCTATTAAACGTCCACAACCCCCCGTTAATAGGTTGACCAAATATTGATCCTTTAAAAAGAGAGCCAGTCCCTTCTTCTAACTTTATTAGAATATTTCATTAGGCACAAATGGAGATAGAAAGCGATAAAGATCTTTAAACATCGAAAATAAAAATGAAAATACAACACAAAAAACTTATTGATTAGAGGTAAAGGAGGTTCTTCTCTTAGCCACCCACGATTTAAACTTACTTTATCACGAGATTTTGTAAGGGGTATTCCGTATTTGTATGTTTGTTACTTTATTGGTACTCGCCTGTTTCCGAAGATTTATAGATTACAAAAACATGGCAACATTTATTAGTTTCATTTAGTGTATAACTTCTAATTTAATTATTATTATTATTTGTTGACAAATGGCAGTTTGTTATATATTTTCTTAAAGATTATATAATTATAAATATTTAATATATATATTTATAAATATTTAATATATATATTTATAAATATTTATAAATATTTAATATATATATTTATAAATATTTAATACAAATTTCCAGTGAACATGAATAATGAGTGAGAAAATTGAACACTATTATTTAATTTTTAAGACATTCGCTTAAATTATTATTTTTTGTAGAGTCGAAGGTCTTAGTCACTAGTCCTTTAATCACACATCAACACCTATTAGACTTTATATAAACTTATAAAATAAAAAAATAAAAATTAAAATATATTTTTTTATAACTACATTTCCATTAAAACGAAATAAGAATCTCATTGTAAATTAAATAAACTTTTCATTAGTAAATTCTGAGCAAATTAAATCTGCACTCGAAAACTTAGAAACACACTCACTCATATACACTTTTAAAAAACAGCTACACAAAACCAAGAACAGAAGATACAAATTGAATTAGCAGTACGCTAAATGATCACACGGTCGCTCTAAAAGAAAACAAGAAAAACACAACACGAAGAAGAAAATGAAATTTTTGTTGTTAGCAAAATTTGCAAACATACAATGCTGGTGTATATAGCAAGATATACTATTCAGATACAGATAAAGATTCAGATACCTAGATAGAAATACAACCAAGCCACATACTATATACACTCACACAGATAAATATAGATACATAGATATCGAGATAGAGCTGAAAAAAGGTTGGGCGACAATTTTCGCTCCAAGTTCCAGAGGCTCAGGGACGGAACTGACGATGGGGCCCCATCCACACTGTTTCTGCTATTGTTGTTGGCTTTATTTTTAGAACATTAGATGATAAGATTGTGTCGTGGCAGAACCGCAAAACTTTTTGCGGTTTTAGCGCAAAATAAACATTAAAACAAAACGAACAATGAAGCACAAGAACTACGTGTATATTTGAGCCGAACAAGTTTATCGACCAATATTAACATCCTTTGCAAACATTAATCTTTCTTAAATAGATCAGCAATATTTGCAAAAAATAGTTTATGTTGCCATTAGAATACAACTTTAGCAGGTTAAGTCAGAAGTTTGCAACCCTATGAAGGGTCGTTTCCCACCCTATTTCTCTTCTTGATCAAGCCATGTCCGTCTGTCCGTTTCTACGCAAACTAGTCTCTTTGTTTTTAAGCTATATGAATATTGTTTTTCCCATTAGAATGTAAATCGTCACGGGCGAAATCATATAGCTTATACAAGAAAGGACGCAATTTTCGGCACTCCAAAACTTGTATACCCTTTCAGTTTGCATTAAAATACATTAAGGTCAAATGAAAAGAAAAACTAACATGAGATATATAAAACATTTTTACACATGGTAAAACAAATCGATTTTGATGACAATTAAAACATCATTTTACATTTACACATACATATTACACAGTTTTACATTTACAGTATTCCCACAACATAAGTATATAGAAAATTTCTAAAAAAGGGCATGTTTTCTTTTGACTTGACTTTTGCTTTCAAATATTACTTATAAAATGCAAAGAGTCGAAAGAAAACGCATATAAGCTCGTCATATTTACTTAATAAGCAGAAAACAGCAACAAATATAGCGTGCGAAAGTGGTTAAAAAATATAAAATAAACTACCCTATATTTTCATCTAATATTAGAAAGATAAGAAACGGACACTACCGCATGTCCTTTTAAAATATATTTCGTTAACATTAACATAACAGTGTTTAAACAGCTCGTAGAGAAATCTTTTAATGTTTTTTTTAATATCTTGAATGTGAGCAAATGCTCACAATCAACACTTGCACTACTTATATTATAGGAAAGAGTTACTCTTTTTTTCTTTTTTTTTTTTTGTTTCGCGCGGGTCCCATCGATTCCCACCTCCCGCCCAACCGACCGAGAGGCGCAGCCGTGTGACGTACGGCACGAACGCGTTCTTGATAGACGCGTGAGAAGAGGAAAGTATAAAAGAACGAGGAATATTTAATATTGCTAAGGTGCTAAATTACGGGCTAATTCTACAAGCAAAATAGTTTTAAGTTTAGGAAGACTATCACTACTAGCAATATAGTCATAGAGGCGGTTGTAATCGGTGCATAAAACCCTAAAGGGCTCATGCATTTCATACTCCCTCCTGCAGTGACCAATTACTAAGGGGATATAGGATCTGGAAGTTAGTCTGGGAACATGGAAATTGAGTTGGCCTAGCAGGTAGGGACTCTCCACGTCCCCATGAATAAGCTTATGTAGAAAGACGACACCAAGCATCGTTCTACGGTTCGCTAGGGAGGGAAGGTTAATTAATAGAAGTCTACTAGAGTAAGACGGTAATCTCAGGTTTGCATCCCAGGTTAAGCCCCGTAGGGCGAAAAGCAAAAAGTTTTTTTGGACAGATTCAATGCGGTTAATATGGACTCCAAAACTAGGACTCCAAACGCAAGAACCATATTCCAAAATGGGCCGAACTAACGAACCAAAAAGGCTCTTAGTTACATAAGGAACATTTAATAAAAAACACAACAAAATTGGACTCTTTATGTTACAATTTAAAAATATTATTTTTAGATACATCCCATACCAAATAAATATATATTGGATGGATTAATTTACTTCCTTAGTTTTATCAAATAAGATAAAAACATATAACAAGAGATATCGAATATTATTATATTTTATATTTCGATCTTGAAATAATATCACTTTTTTTTAATCGTACGGATATAACATACAGATGTCAATTTATATGAAAACCTAGAAATTCAGCAAAATGCGGCGTTGGTCCAATAAATGTATAATCCTTTTTAATAGAGATTTAAAATCTAGTAGCTCAAACTACATCGCTAGAATTGCCTACAACTTCCTATAATTCAAAAGAGAAAAACACCTGTTCAGTCAGAGTAGTCGAGACCGACGGATTCGTGGCTTTGAACCCACAGAAATGGGGAAGTCGATTCGGCCTCAACATATTTATTACTTAATATTTTGCGAACAAACAGCTTGAAAATAGGGAAACATTTGTATTTCTGTGCAAATGTTGACAAAGAACAGATACCCAAAAGGAATTAAATTCAAAGTTCAAGCTATGAACGTTTTGCGTTTCTGCCAGTTGCCAAAAATAATATTCTGTAAGGTCTCGAGGAAGCTGTCAATTACACTCAGAAAACCCACCACCCACGAGCTCACACACTCGTAAACACTGCCTCAGCGCCTCACTATAAATACACAAAATTATATATAGAACGCTTTCCGACACATCGAACATTTCAATTTCATTAGCGAACTGGGAATAATGTAAACATACAAAAATCCAAAAAATTCAAATACACGTTTGCTTTTTTCTCAACTTTTCCACACCATAAAAATTTAATGCGACCAGAGAAAAACTGAAATTAGATTTATAAAAAAGTTAAGCCCGTGAAATTGTATGGAAAATGTTAGAACCCTTAGTGCAATGTAAGCTCTCAAAAAATATATCCGAGAAGGGAAAGCCAACTTGTTGCGGTTCGCTACCGGCATTTTAGTGGTCAACTTTTATCGAAGTTGTCCGACGGAAAATGAAGTCCTGGCGGCAAGTTAACCGAAGTATTGGTTTCATTGCAGTGGCTTCAACACGCTCACGCTCCCACATACTATGTTTGCTATGTGAAACTGAAATATCTCGACTTTCAGTTTACCAAAAAGTTTTGGTTTCCGACCGAAAATTGAAAGACAAATTGAATGCTTGCAATTAAGAGTTTTACATAATAAAATTGGAATAATTATCAATTCTGTAAAAGTGCTATTATACCAAATAATCTTTACCACTTATACTCCATACGTCAAATTTATACGTTTTTTTTTTTTTAATCTTAATAGTCTTCACCATATCCTACGCATAATTGTTCATTAATAAATACACATGTAAATAATAATTTTGAAGAAAAAATCCAGGCTCTGATTATCGTTAAATTTTCATAAAGATTAGATAGAGAGCGTTGAAAACTGATTCGTGAATTCAACAACAAATTTCAATTGTCATAAATATTCCTATAAAATTTGTTTAATTTAGGAAAATTAATAACGCATAATATTGTTTTCATTTGTTCTTTTGGAAAAAAAAATATATTAATAAAAAAACAAGTAAAGTATTAGGTTTAGTTTAATTCTATTATAACCATTTCCTTATTTTACATCGAAATTTTAATTTTAATTTCTTGAACAAGGGTGAACAAAAAGTATAGTTTAGGTAACAAATAAATAGAAGTCCCCGTTATACTATTCATACGCTATACATTTTTTGCTAATAATTTTCTAAATCTGTTTGTACTAAATCCCAAGATTGGGTTTACTCACACGGACTGGCCTTCCTTATCCGATCTGTTCACTATTAGCTCTCCGCTTTCGCCTATATATTTATCCGACGCTCTCACTGCGGATGCCTCCCACGTCGGCGCTCAGCTTTGCTAGATAAACTTTTTATTTTTACACGAACTTGGCGTTTTTTCCTTTTCTCTCAATTTTTGCACTGTTTTCTTCTAATTGGTTTGCTTTTTGGCTGTTTTACGATTGTTCACTTCGTGCTTCTTGTTGTTGCGGTTGGTATTATTTACCCGCTTTACTTTTTATACGGAAAACAATGCGGTTAATTATAATATAAATTTCAATTTAGTAACTGTGGTTATTGTTGTTGAGTGAGAGACTGCGAGTGGGAGAGAGTAACAAACTATGTAAGTAAAGTACTTTACGGTAAATTCTACGGAAAGGGAATTATATGCGAAACGACAGAAAAGAAGAAAGACAAGAGCAAAATGCACCGCATTGTGGTAGGTTAAATGAAAATTATAGAGATAGAGAGAGAGAGAGAGAGTGGGAGAGAGATTGCAACGAAGAATCTGGAATCACGACGGACCTTTGTTAGAGCAAAACAAAATGTTTAAATAATGGAAAAGTATGCTCTTTTGTGTTCATTTTTTGAGCTTTACACTCGAGTAACCAAGCTAATCTCCCAAAGTTCGCATATCGGAATAAAGAGCTGTCCAACATTACACATTTTATGCAGTATCAGCGAATTTTACGGTCGTGATAAAGATGCGCGCTTATCAGGAAAACGAACCAAATCTGTTATCTGTGCACTTTTTTCCCTAGCTCGGATCGCTCGCTCGCTCACTCAAAAAACAATTATCACAAATTCCAGTTTTCGTTATTTTTTGTGCCGTTTTGTTGTAAACTTTATAACGCGGCGGCTGCAAACACTCTTGTTAACACATTTGTAGGAATTTGTTTTTATTCAACAATAATTATAATAATAATATATAAATTGGAATAATATTCCAAATGCTGTTCGGCTTTTTATTTTATTTTTCCTTACTTTTTTCGCACTGTTTGGGTTTTGTTTTTGCCCCAATCCAATCAGAAAAATATATATTAAACATACATATGCATAATATCGTTTTCCATGTGTGCGTGTGGGTATGCGCACGAGTGTGTGTGTGTGGGGAGCGACGCACGCGGCTTTGGCAATCCGAAAAGGCAAACTTGACGCGCAGGCGGATAGAATAATACTGAAATACCGAAAGCCCCAAACGGAAAGCGAGCGCGACTCCACATGCCCCCCAGAGCAGCCACCTTGGCCTTTTTCCCGTTAGAACAAGGTATATATGTATGTACCTCAGGGCAATAAGTATATGTGGATGCATTTTTTTTTTTTTTTTAATGTATACTTTCAACAAAGCGAATTCGTTAAAGTTTATGGAAACTTATACAAATATTTAATTATATTTAAAAAGTCTTTAGTAAATAAATATATGTGAATTTTATATTTTTCTCTCTTAATCTTAATAGGTGTTTTTGTATTAAGTTATTGTGTATTATTTTAGTAATTTATATGCTTTCCCTTAGTCATAGAAAGCTTATGAATACGACTCGGCATAGATTCTGCAAGATTTTGAAGAGTTGCATTGCTTATTAGCTCACACTCTGCAACCAAAACGTCATTTAATTGTTTGACATTGTCAAACTGCCGTCCATTCGTATCTCTGGGGGCGTCGTAAATCACGCCAATACTTATGACACCCATCTGGGCCATGCAAATTCCACTTTTTCTCATCCGAAAATATAACACTGCGGAATTCTTCGGTCTAAAATTTTTATTTTTCGACAAATGAAACCGTCTCCTGGACACTTTGAGCTTCAAATGACACTTGATATCGTTACAGGACATTTGCTTTTTAACCACTATGTGCTTAATATTCCGCTTGCACCTCTCGTCAGCGGTACTGATAAAATTCCAAGTTTTTGAGGAAATTTGCAACCGTATTTGAATGTCTCGAAACTCTGGAAGCTATTTCAGAAATTTTTGGGCCACTTTCTCTTAAATGTAATTTGATGTAATGTAATTAATTGATTTTCTTTAAATTACATTCAATTAACACCAATTTACTCAAGCCAAATATCACGCTGATTGAAAAATGCGCAAAAAATTATGTATTCACATATACTTATGTACATATTTCCTAAAAAAAATCGCGGCACACAAATTTGCTATAACGGTGCTAAAAATTGTAAGCAAAGAAGAATTTTGCACGTGCATTGTGAAAACAGAAGGCAAGAGTAGAGTATTGCATATCAATAACAAATTAAAGCTAAGTCTATACATTTTAAATCTTTAGCGGGAAATCAAGGAAAATAAAGTGTTATTGTTGAAAAAAATGTGTTTGGCATAGATAAATAATAACTAAACGAAATCAAAAATAAAAATATGGTACATATCTGCAGGGGTTTTCTTAATATTATTTTTATTTATCTAAAAATATCATTTTTAAAAGGAGATCCATGTTGTGTCTTTCCTATACCTTATCTTTTTTATTTCCTTTGCAGTATCATAATCTATTTAAATATTTGAAACTAACTAATGGCTTATTTATTCACTTCCAAATAATGTTGTTTATCAAACTTTGGCATCACTGTCTGCCATTCTCTCTTTTTGTTTCTCTCTCTCGCTAATTGACTCTGCCGCTGCTGATCAACATGTGTGTGATATAGGAGAGAGAGAAGAGAGAAAACGGAGCCGCTAAGAGCGCGCAATCTCTCCCTCGCACACATTCATGCAATGGCATCTGCAGCAAATTCTATTTTTAAACTTAAATTAATATTGTTCTTTATTTTATCAGCAGCGGCGCGAAAATAAAGCAAGCAGCGCTGACGCTTGTAGGCGGCTGCTGCTGCCGTTGGGAAGAAGAAGAGGAAGGAGATGAAGGCAGCAACCAACGAGAAAACAAATAAATAATACAAGAAAAACTAGACGCTGCTAATCAGGCAGAGAAAAGATATCGCTGCTCTCTTGATTTCGCTCTCGCCCCTTCAGTTACTGTCTCTCCATCTCTATCTTTCTCTCTCTTCTTCCATCTTCTTCGCCTGCTATCACTATCACGCTTGATAAGAAATGCGTTAATCTTTATTAAGCGCTACGCTTGTGTGTGTGGGTGTGTATTCCTCTCTGTACGAACGCGAATGTACGTACGGAGTATTTACATGGGAGTTTTTCAACTTCTGTTGACAATTTCCGCTGGAAACTTTTCGCTAAAAAGGTGCTAAACGAATCTGGCAAAGTCGAAAAGGAAAATGTAATTTATGCATTAGGCAGCAGAAACAGGAAAATAGAGAATACGAGAACAAGCCGTAAGAAGAAATAGAAAAATCGGCCCAAGACTGCATCAACAACTTGTTGGAATGACTCAATATTACGGTGGGGCAAAAGAGCAGAAATACCGGTAAAACTTTGGTGAAAACACGCATGAAATCTGTAAAATACTCGACAACAATACAATATTCTGAAGTGGTTTTGTGGTATCACTTCTGTAAGTCTAAGTACTAAATAAATTATTTGCGCAATTAATATGTCCCTTGTGAGTTAAATCCCATATAATTGGATAAAATTTTGACCTGCTTGTCAGTCCTCCGTCTGCCTTAGTTTTTGAGCTATCTGAATGAAAATCAGATAAACATCTTTCTATGCACATATGTACATATGTATACATATGTATACATATGTACATATGCAAGTCGAAACGGGCCATTTCGGACGACTTTGCATATATTTAGCTGCCATAGGAATGATCTTCAATGATGTATGATGTATGACAAAAAGATTTTAACAGGGAGAATAGAAACCGTTATAAAACGTTATATTTCCTTTTATTAACAACCATGCTATACTTCTTTTATTTTATATATGTATTTTGTCGGCTATATCTAGCATACCTTAAAATTATAATGGTTACAAATAGCTTATGGTCCTTAATACAGCTTAATTTAAAGTGCCTCTAGTAAATTCATTCTAACAATTTATGTATCCATGATAATAACGATTTATTTTATAAGAAATAAAATGTTTAACGGCATTCACTTATATTTCAAAGTTCTGTTCATATTTCTTCTTCGTTTTTTTGTTGGTTGTTAACTACTGTAACCGCCTTGCTTGGCGCTCAAAGAGTGAAAATGTCCAGCAGAACGAAAACATACTACTGTTTTTATAGAGCTTCTGTAAATTTTTTTATTTTTTAATTATTTAACTAGTATTTTATACATTTATTTTATTTTCGTATATTTTTTTTTTAATTTTCTGAGATACGGATTTATTTTCGATAACTATAGGACAATTAATGTTATTTTAATTTACAAAATTTATTGGTTTTCAAATGTATGCAATTTAATGAAATGTCAGATGTGCTAGCTTATTTTATAAAATAGATCGCTCCTTAGGTTTAAGGAAAACGGTTAGCTAATAAAAATGATCAATTAAAAAGAACTAAAGTTTTGGCAAAATCTGTATCTTTGAAATAAATATTTAATTTTTTTTATGTTTTAAGTAGGAAAAAATGCAAATGTTTAAATATTTACTATTTGATTAAAGTCATTCTGGCTGATGCTTAAACATGTGTATGTTATGTTTCAATTTCGTCAATTTGTTTATTTTTAGCCTTAAATAATTTTATAACTTAAGTGACCTATGTGACGGCAGTTTTTTTGCCGTTTTATAAACAATTTTTCTGAAAAGCACTTCAGACTGAATTTTTAACTAGTTGTTAAGTAAAGTATAAAGTATTTTTCTAAATCAACGTTTTTTTAATTTAAAAATTTTGGCTGTAGTATATACTTCATCAGCATTATCGGCTAAATTAATTTAGCCACGTCCGTCTATCCGTCTATCCGTCTGTGTAGAACAACAGATCTCAGAGACTAGAAGTAAGGTTTGTTCTATTTATAAAAACGGATGCGGAGGTAGTCTGAGCATAATTTGAGGATAAACATAAAAGTTATCAGACAATAATGTTTTGGGAAGCACGGTTCCTATTATTATTTATTTTACATACATAAGTCCAAAGTCTTGTTTTACTTTATAAAGTCGTTTAATGGAATCCATTTTCTATCGTATAACGAGGGAGGGTTACCTCCTTTAATCGGTATAGCTCTGTGTTTTTTTGGATATACAAAATGTGCTTGTTTTTTCTTTAACAATCGAACACAAACCTAAAAGTAATTGTGGGATTGGTTCAATGGGGTTGTGTGAAGGAAACCGTTGAGGAGTGTACTTTCCCAATTTGAAATAACCAAATAGTTGGCGAATCTGACACATGGCTTTATATTGTGGAGCTATTACTCAAACATACATACATACACACATATGTGGATAAATTTATATTTAATATCTAGTGAACCTATGAATTTTGTCGTAATTTTTTTGTGGTTGAATTTTTTTGTTTTATTATTAAATTTCTTATAATTGATTTTAGCCCTTTGTTTTTAAGGTGCGAGGGACTACATTTTACATAAGCATTTCTGAGAGAGAAATATTGAAGGTGTGCAGACACTTTATGCCCAATTTGGCAACTCATCTAATAAACGAAATTATGTTAAACAACCCATAAATAAAAACAATGGATATTTTAAGAGAAAACGTAAATCAGACAGAAAAAGTGCGTGCGCGGCGCAGTCAAAACAAAAACAAAGCAGAGAAAAGTGCGGTTTTTTGCAGCAACGCGACGTGACAAGTGCACAGAGCCGAATTGGACATTTTTATGCATAAGCCGCGTTTGTATTGTGAAACTTTTCCGACTTTGATTTTTTTGTTGTGCATTTGTTTTTATCACTATTGCACTTTTGCCACTCTGCGATCGTCTGGGTGTCTGTGTGTGCGTGAGTGTGTCTGGTCTGTGTTTTTGAAAAAGCAAAGCAGAACGCAATATACCCTTGCGGCGTCTTTCTTCATTAGCTGTCGTGCAGTGCACAAAATTCAACTGAAATTTGCCTGTCTCTGATTTAGTGTCCAAAATCAAGGAGTTTTAAAACACAGCTTGGCAATTTTTTACTGCATCACGACCGGTTTTGCCAACAATTTAGGAATATGGTTTTTTGGTTTACAAAATCATTTGTTTCGCATCCTTGTATTATTTTCTGGGACAATCATTGTGCGATGTTTTTCCGTTTTGTCATTAACTTTTTTGAACGTTTTTATTTGCACTATAATATTCTTTGAGCTTTCCAGCAACACACTGTTTAAAACTCACGCCATGCATTGAATCAAAAAGAATCAACAAATTTTTCGAATTTGCTGTCAACATATTTTATTTAAACTAACGTAAAAATTTGGATTAAAATATAAGTTTCTGTATAAACTAAATAAACTATAAACTATGCTGATTGATCATCGGAAGATATAACTGATAGAACAGCCATTTCAAATGTTGTTTACGTTAAATTCAAACTAGAGATAATTAAATACCCTTTATAAACATTTGTTAAATAAAAAGAACAATTTTTTTTATTTTTCGGAAGTAAGCACAACACAACCGACGCGCCAGATAATTCACTTCTTGAAAATTCATTAAGCTTCGATCTTTCCGCGGCACAACCGTCTTCGATGATTGCAATTTTTGAACTGAAATTTTTTGAACTTGCGCGCGCGTTTCAATTCGGACCACAGGGTCCACAATCCACAAGACATAGTTTAAGTCCACAAAGAGGCAAAGTCTAAATCCACATTCTCTCAAAGTGTGCTCTCCCAGCCATATAATTTATTTGATATGGCAGCACTGCGTGAGAAAATAATGTTTTCACTCCTTTTTATAGGAAATTATAACAGGACTAGCATTTATACATAATTTGTATTTCATATATTTGTTACAAAAAATAAAACATGAAGGTAATAGGCTACTGACGCGGTTGCATTAACTATATAACATTTTGTATATTTGTTGTTTTGTTTTAAAGACATTGTTTAATATATTTAATTATATTATATTAAGTATATAACATATATATTGCATTAAGTATATAACATCTTGAATTTTTGATGTTTTATTTTAAAGAAATTTTTTATATATTTAATCGCGTCGTAAATGTAGTCTCTGTGAAAACAAGAATTTCTCCGGAAGTGCTGCCATATCAACAAAAAAATTACATTGCTTGGCCTCTTTGTGGATTTTAACTATGTCATGTGGATTGTGGACGTTGTGGTCCGAATTGAAACGCCTGCGCAAGTTAAAAAAATGCAGTTCGAAAATAGCAATCTCCCATAAATTCTGCGTACGTAGAAACATTTGATTCAAATTTTAAATGAAAAGTATTTTGTCGGCTCAAGAAGCAAACAGGAAGACTCATTTTATTGTAATGTTCTGCAAAACCCTTTCAGTATGGCGTTTTGTACCTAAAGAAAGCATAATACTCCTCAAAATTCTTTCAACAATTAATGAATGCATATTATATTATACAAAATAATTCAATATAACTTATACAAAGCAATACATATATCTTAACTATTAACAAAATATTAACTAATAATTCAAAATATAAATTTAAACATAACGACAGCGTGGACAACATAATTAATAAAAATAATAATTATAATAATTATTTTAATTTATACATGTGCCAAAAAGTAACATCACGTACATATTGTTAATTTGATTTCTTTTCTACTTTATTATTACAAAAATTAATATAAATCCACCACGTGGTCTGTAGGGTGAAGTGAAAAAATATTCTGGTTATCGTTTTTTTTAAATTATGCCTCCGCTTAAATATAGATGGCGGTGATTTAATTAAATTAAATTTACCTGGTGGCGTTCCGTTGGTAGGTGGTGCTGTACTGGGTCGGGTGTCGGTACGATAGCATTGGCAGCGCCACCTGTCGATCGATATCTGTGCAGCGCCCGTGGTCTAAAAAAATCTGTCGTCGCTACAGCACCCTCTACATTCCAATTGCTTGTCAGACTTAATGTTAACATTCTGATACCGCCCGTGGACTAAAAAAATCTGTCGTCGCACAGCACCCTCTACATTCCAATTGCTTGCCAGATTTCCAGTTAACATTCTGATACCGGTTAACAGAACGCAGCATAACCAAAATGTTATATTCTTCTGCAGCGTTTTCCCCCTTTTCGGTTAATTATATGAAATATGTTTTATTAAAAAAAAAATATTAAAACAAATAGAAATAAATAAAATAATAATGCAGGTACGGCTTTTTTGAAGTGCTGATCATGTCGCACTGTTTTTTAAAAAGTTGGTTTATTTGTTTGCTTTGATTTTTATTTTGATTTCTAAAGAGTTAGTACTGTGCACTGCTTTCTAGAACATTGTTAAACTTCTCGCTGATTAAAAAGGAAGTTTGTAAATTTTGCATTGATTTCTACTAAGCGAGCATGAAACTTGCGATCCACTAGGTTCCTGGAAGGTAAATTTGTATATTTCATATTGTTATTATTTTTAAATAAATATATTTTAATTTTAGGAGTGTTCCAAGGTCATGAACCCGTTTAAAAAAGTGATAAAAAAAAATATCGATGAGTGCCTGCAACGTAAGAGTGGGCTTTTAGCAAAGCAGGACAACTCGTATCCGATGCTGTAAAGAAATGGTTTAAAAAGGATTTTTCTCGTTTATTAAATAATTCATATAACTATACTAATATAGTTAAATAATCATATAACGGCGTGCGGAGAATCATCTGGAAGGGTAGGATGTAATAAATATTTAGCAAATATTATATATCTTACTACGGAGATGTTCTAAGTCCAAATTCGATGGTGGTGGCACTCAAACAGTGCCAAACATCAATAATTTGGATGTATAACTCCAATCCACTTTGTTCAATATAGTTCCTGGAAAGTTGTAGGGAAACCAGAGCTTTCCGCACAGCTCTCTGCCACTTCCGCCCTACATCCAAATTGTCATTTTTTACCTGATGACCAGCAAATGGTTGTGTTGCTCAAATTACAAAGAAATGCGAAGCGATCTTTTCTATTGCACGGATTTCTTCAAAAATAATATCTTCATAACTTTCCTTGCAATAATTTTTTATGATTTGCATTTCCCTGTGCTAATTTAGTTTCTCGAAGTTTTTGTTGAAAATACTCTTGTATTTATATATTCGATTGCCATAGGAGAAGCATTGTAGCTCTCCTCCAATATTGAACTACAATGTTTCCCGACCCATAGCATTTCGATTGCGTCTACAGCAAAGTTTATTGGGACCCTATCACAAATTATTCCCAAAAAGAATAAAATACTCTGCTTGCTTTTTATTTTTTGGTCGATGAAGCATAAGCATATTTGGAAACGCAATGCGTCATACGACGGATAAGTGCAGCCATAGCTACTGAGGCTTTAGGCTGTCTTTTGTCTTTTTTTTTTTTAATTACATGTTCTTAATATCTATGTGTGTAATTTAATTAATAACAATTTCAGTAATCCGTCTTAATTAGAATGGCTTATCCATCTGTTTTATTTTTTTTCATGTTCTTAATGTCAACTAATGTAATGCTAGTGAGAATTATATTTGTTTTTTTAAGGAAGTCTAGAATTTTATGGATATTGGTGGTCGAAGGATTGGAAAGAGAAGAGGTGAGGTTTCCATTATGGAAGAGGATTCGGGCTGGACTGAATGCTATGCACTCATTGAGTAGGTGGTTGAGTGTCATTGAGTCATGGTTGCAAAATTGGCAGGGGTTCGATGTTGCCTGCAGTAGCCTATACTGGTGAGTGAGCCTTGTATGTCCTAGGCGTACGCTGATATTAATTTTATTTGTGTTTATAGATTGGTACCAGCTTGAAGTTTGTTGTATTTGGTTTAGGGAGTTATTATTATCTGTTTATGTTGGTCTGGTTGAGATTCATAGTGGGGATCAGAGGTGCTGTAGTTGCGTATTTCGCGGAGTCATCAGCAAATTCGTTTCCTGTGATTCCCATATGACTTGGAATCCATAGGATAATGTGATAGGTTATCGATGTTTTTTATTGAGCTTAAGGCAGATAGTGAGTCCGAGCAGATGCAAATTTTCCCTTTAATTGTCCGGCTAATCTCAATGGCTTCTAGTATTGCGACTATTTCTGCTGTGAAAACTGATGAGTAAGTCCGAAGGATGGCCATTTTAAGAATATTGTTTTCTGTGATTATAGCATAAGCAGTTATATTGTTGTGAAGGGATCCGTCAGTATAAATGAATGTGTAGTTGTTCAATTTGGCTTTTATTTCTAAAAATTCTTTTGTGAATATTGACCTATTTGTTTTATCTTTATTGTATCTACTTAAACTTGTGTCTATGGATTCTAGTTGTAGGTGCCAGGGTGGTTTTGATTTTGGTATAGGTTTTATTGGGTTGACAGGGAGATAAAGGTTGGCACAAGAGACAATGGATTTCTGTATTGCTGAGTTTTTGTATTTCCTAATTTTGTTTTTAATAATTTTGTCGATGATTGGTTTCAGCGGAGTGTCAGTTGATTGAGTTATGGTTTTCGATAGCTTAGCTTGAAGTTGTTGTATTCTGTTTTCTAGAGGGGAACGTTGGATTCAACGTAGATATTGAATATTGGTGTGGAGCAAAAGGCTCCTAGCGCGGTCCGGAGTGCATTATTGAGTATTGTTTTTATTGGTTTTATGACTGTTTGTGGTGCTAACCCGTATAAGGGAAGGCCGAAATCTATTTTTGAAAGGATTAAGCTTTAAACGATTTGGACAAGGATTGCTGGCTGACAATTATACTTTTCATTTGCCAGGAATTTTATTATATTTGACGATTTTGTCAGGGATTTTTTTAGTCTCTCAATGTGCGGCTTCCAACTATATTTTGAGTTAAAGGATAATCCCAATATTTTTATTTCGTCTACTGTGTCAATTATGTGAGATTGTGTAGATACTCGACAAATGCAGCTATGTTTTTTGCAGATATGGATATGTTTGCATTTCGAGATTGATAGTGATGCTCCTGGTTTATCACACCAGTTGTTGATGTCCTCAAAGAGACAGTTTAGGTCGATTTGCAAGTTCTTTTCTTTTTTTAAGTCTACGATAATGTTGTAGTCGTCTGCATATGCAATAAAATTCAAATCTTTATGATTGCTAATGATGTCTGACAGACTATTAAATGCTATAAGGAACAGTATTACTGACAATGGGGAACCCTGAGGGATCCCATTGTGAAGTGGGTGGATTAGAGATTGACTGTGGTTTACTCGGACTCTGATCTTGCGGTTTGTCATAAACTGTGTAACATATTTTATTAATTTAGGTCCACAACTCCATTGAATCAATTGACCTTTTATGGTGTGCAGTCCTACTTTCTCGAATGCTTTTTCTACATATAGTAGACAGTCTGTCACAGATTTCCCTCTTTTAAATCCTTATTGACGACTGTTGAGAATTTTGTTAGACGTTTGGAAATTATTTTATCAAGTGTTTTTGAAATACAGGGGTTGAGGGAGATTGGTCTGTATGATTCTATTGCCGTTTTGTCTTTGCCTGGTTTGTGGATTGGAACTATTGTGCTAATTTTAAAAGCCTGAGGAATGAAAGAACTAAGAATTGAGTTGAAGAAATTAATTAATCTAATTTTAACTGGTTTTCCAATGTGCTGTATCATGGTATAGTTTATTTTATCGTTTCCTGTGGTATTTCCCTTTAAACTGTTCAACGCAGTATTGAATTCTAGATACGTGATGTCTTGTTCCATAAAATCGGCTGTTTTTTTAGGTAGATAGTCTGTGTCTAGTCTGCATGTGTTGTGTTTGGCGTCTATGAACGCTTGGGAGAAATTTTGATCCTCTGAGTTTGATGACCAGTGTTTGGAAAGGGCTGTGGCTATGTCTTCTGAATTTGTGACCGTTGTGTTTGAATTGTTATCTTGGATGCAGTGGATGTGCGTTGATTTGTGAATCCCGCAAAATTTTCTGATATTGTTCCAGACCAATTCAGCCTTGGATTGGCTTGAGATGGTGGAAGTCAGTGCGTGAAAGCTTTCCTTCTTACTGAGGCGAATTTCTCTTCTAAACTGCGCATTAGCTTTTTTAAATTGTATTATGTTTTCTTGACTCATATCCCTATTAAATAATTTCCAGGCACGATTTTTATTACATTTTAGGTATAACTAATTTTTTGTTCCACCATGGAACATTGTGTTCAGTTTTTGGCGGTTGAGATAGTGGAATACTACTGTAAGCGCTATTTAGTATGATTTTATTTATGTTACTGTGCTCAATGTTTGTGTTAGCTGATACAGGAATTTTGCTATTAAGAGAAATTGTTAGACTTTCAAATTTTGCCCAATTTGCTTTTTTGGTTATAAATCTTCTTGTGTAGTTAAATATCTTTTTTTCTTGGGTAAAAAGGTTGATTGTTATAGGGAAGTGGTCACTACCCTGGGGTGAGTCCATGACTTTGAATTCACAGTGAACTTTAAGACTTGGTGAACAAAAGGCAATATCGATGTGGGTGTAAGAGTTGTGTGTGGAGAAGTGTGTTGGTTGGCCATTGTTTAAAATGATATAGTCATTTTTAAGAATGTAATCTCCCAGAATCGTACCCCTGCGATTGCTTTTGGAGGAACCCCAGAGAGTATTCCAACCATTGAAATCACCAGTGATTAGCGAAGGTGTTGATGACTGCGGTATTGTGTTTTCTATATCTGACTTCGTGAATTTTTGTGAAGGTGGAATATAAGTTGAAAAGATGTTTAATTTTTGTTTGGAGTGAATTTCTAAAGCAATGGCATCGAATATTTGTCCTACCGGGATGGGTTTATGTTGGACAGATTTATGAATCAGTAAGGCGAGACCACCTTTGGCTATAATCGATGTAGTGTTATAGATTTTATAATTGACAGGAATGGGGCATTGTTGGGTGAGTGTTATGTGTGTTTCCTGAAGGGAGATAACTGAGGGTTTGTGTTTTTTTATAAGGATTAACAGTTCGTTATAATTGTTTACGTAACCGTTGATATTCCATTGTAATACCTTAAGAGCCATAGATACTGATTAGGTTGAGTGATTTTTTAGAGTTTGTATTTAGTTTTGAGTTAAATCTGCGATATTTTTAATCTTTGACCTTGTAATAATTGTGCTGTTTGATTTTTCATTGAATTTATTAATTAGATTTCTCTTAGTTCTATTGCTTATATTTCTAGGGAGTATATTTACTTTAGGGTTTGTCCTATCCTTACTATTATTTTCCTCGGTAGAGGATGAGTCCGTTAACATGATTTCATCTTCCTTGTCGTCGTATCCTATAATGGGTCTGCCAGTGACTTCTGATGATTGTGTGTGGTGGGAGGTTACTCCTGATGTCGAGGGAGTGTTCTGTGCCAATTGTTGTGTATGAGCAATGTTGTGCTGCATTGAGTTTGCAACCGATGCGTATAGAGACCCATCGTGATGGTTTCTCTTCCTGTAGATCGACCAGGCTGTTCTGTTGTCCACTTTCTGAAGGGTTTTGATAGCTTGTACTTCTGTATGGGTAAGAAATACTGGACAGTTTTTGTCTCTGGGATGGTGTTTATTATCCAGAATCTTTTTTTCGGTACAATTGATGCAGCAGACTCCACGATCGCACATTTCTCCTATTGTTATGTCTATATGTGCAGGTTGGCTGCACTTAAAATAGGCCTAGGCGTTAACAGTTGTTGCATCGCATTGGGGCTGGTATATAAGGTCGAACTTGAACTCTTTCGTATCCAATATAGATGTATTCCGGAAGGTCTAATTTTTCAAATGTTAGGGTAATAAGTCCAGTTTCTGTCGGCTCTACTGAAAGAGTCTTCATAATCTTCTTTACTGCGGACACTTTTTGGTTTTTTAAGTTTTTAAGAATCTCTTCTTCATTAATTCCTCTGAGGTCGTTGGAGTATATTACTCCCTTGGAGTAGTTCAGAGTTCGGTGTTCTGAGACTGCTACGGGTATGTGAAGTATGCTCGTAAGTTTGAGGAGTCTTTCAGCTTGTCTTAAGTCGTTTGTTTGTAGGAGAAGGTTTCCATCACGTATTTTCTTACAACTGACAAGTACGCCTCCGGCTGTCAAGTCAATTACTTCTTTAATATGGAAAGGTGAAACTCCTGCAAAGGATTTCTCGTCGGTTCTGGATATTATTAAGAATTTGCTGGTTGGTGAAGGTTTTTCCTTCCAAATGTCTGGTGGATCACGCATGGTTGGTTGGGTTATATCTTCTTATATGTGCTGAGAACTTGTCGCGACCGGTGCACTAACTGATAAGAGAGATCTATTTATAGAAATGTTTGTTTGTCACTTGAGCTTGACTCGTTTAGAAATTTGCTTTGGGAGAGAAGTACGACTGATCGCATCGGCTGCCAAACGTAAACTGAAAATAAAGAATAATTAAAATATATTCAAATATAAATAAATTGAAATTTATAAATTAGTAACGAATGCTACTGTATTTTTTTTTTTTGTACCTCTGGCATGTGCAGTGCATTGCAGACGATATAGAACGGCACCCGCCAGTGTATCTCCTCTATTGTTCCAATGGTAACAAATTTCCTAGTCATTTCCTTCAAAACGGAACTATCGTAATTGTCAGTTAAAATTGACATTTCTTTAACTATGTTCAAAACACAAAACTGTCTTCCTTCTCCCGACATTTTTCGAACTTTATTTAAATAACAAAACGGTAAGGCGTTCGATCGTACGTACATCGTACATCGGAACGATGCATCGATGTGGATCCACCTCTAAGCGGCACCACGTCCATCACCGCCAGCCGCATCGCCAACATCTTCACCATTTCAGTTGCATTCGCCGTTTCATGCCCCACCGTCTCGTGCCTCATTCCGAGAATTTTACCGCATTCCGGTAATTCCAGAAAGCGAGAGGCAGTTTGTTAAATTGCAGAAAAGTTGAGGAAACAAAGAATGTTCGAAATGCGGACTAAGTTTCAAAACTTGGACATGATTCTGCGAGCACTCCGGCACAACAGAATTGTACACTTGTGATGTGCCTGGGTGCACATTTAAAGGGAAATGGCCCAACTCAGTGTGGGTGCACAAGAAGAGAGTGCACAGACTCCTGAAGCAACGAGTAAGTGGAGGAAGCTTTCCTCTTTCTTCACAATTTTTCACATTTCTTGTTTTTCATTTCAGCAAGTTACAACCTGGTGTCATTCTTAAATAGAAAATCCCCATTAAGGGAAACGAGAAGTAATAAGATTACTAACGAGAACGATTTTTAATAATGCAAAGATTTTTAATAATGCAAGATAATTCTCAAATTTACAAGAAAAGAATTTGTTTTCAATTTACTTTATCGTTTGTGACACTAGGTGCTTATCCATAGAAATAGCAGTTCAACAAAATCTGGACCCGTGGCATAAACTTTAAACCCACTTCGTAATTGCTAGTAGAAATTAAAAATGCAAAAAGGTTAAAATCCAGTTTTATTTGCTATCCCTGAAGCATATATTGTAAGAGATGAAATAATCAACAAATGCTGCACGGGTTTTGTAGTAGGTCTTGTCCAACAGTTAAAACAGTGGTAAATATTTTCTTTATTTTTTGTAAGAAAGTTAAAATGAAGTAAAATTTCTATTTTTTTTTTTTTTTTTTTTAGTTTTTTTGTCAGGTTGCAAGACAAAGTTGATGATCATTCTATCAAAAAAATTTTGAGCATTAAAAAAAAAAACGATTCTGATTTTCTGTATTTCTGTATTTGCGTTTGTATTTATATATGAAAACACCTCTTTTTTTTAACACCACTGGATCCAGGATAAATATGTTATAATATGAACAATTTGACAGGCATTTTTACATCAATGCTTCTAAAATTTACGTAGAGCTATAGTATCATGATAGTATTGTTGCCCCCGCCCCCAATATACATTGATGGAAAATAAATGTAAAAGCAAGGAAATATTTTTTTTTTTTTTAATTAAATTAGATATTTAGCTGATTGAAGACACAAACCTGGATGCGACTGTATGGAGACATTGATGTTTTTCGATGTTTTTAAAAAGTACGGTTGTCTTAAAAATAAAAAACAAATATTTTTTATTTTGGCCTTAACTTAAAAACATAATAAATGAGATTAAGCATTTTTAAGAAATTTGTGATTTTTGTTGATAAACTTTTGTTTATCAGCAATTTCTAGGTTTAGGCGCGTCCTGCTGTCAGAAATTATTTGCCAAGCTTTGCTAAAAGCTCTCTCTGACTCGCAGGAGGTTGCAGGCACACACAACAATTTTTTAATATTTCTTTGTAGGCCGCCATACTCGAAGACTCCTGAAAGTATAATTAATTGATAAAAAATTATGACAAAACAATTTTAAAACTTACCTTCCAATACTGCAATGGTTCGCAGACTTCAGGTTCGGCATGAGAATGACAATAGCTCTTGAACGAGCTGTACTAGTTTTTGCATGCAATTTCGCTTGCAAATTCTGAAAATAGTCGGAAGATTTGGACGGATTTGGTGATGCAGTCTTTTCTGGTGCAGACTTTCTAATTGGAAAAATGAGCTCGTTCTTCAAGCCACGGCACGCCTGGTCGGCATTGCTCCGGGTGCTAAAACCCAGTTTTTTAAACCTACTTTATCATATTCGATGAGCTGCATCTCACCATAGGGAATAATTTCTTTAAGGCTTTAACATTCATCGGGACATCAACAGACGGCGATATAACGCGAGTTTTGCCCGTCAGATTGGTAAGATCTTAACATTTAATTTTTACAATAATAATTAAGACTATATTTCTATATTTTCAGGGCCACAAAAGTAAAAAACTCGGCTCGCAAGAGGTAGCTATATACCTGACCGACGTAATTAACGCGGCAGAATGTCTTAAGTGCTATGACAACGTAATAGCTGTTGTCTGCGACCAGAAAATAGTTAATTGGGAAAGCAAGCAACTCCTTGATTTGCCAATGATTGCCGACATATACCACATAGTTCCGACCATAATGCGTAAATTTACACTCAGATAAATAGATTCTTAACGGACATAAATACATAATATATAAAGGCATTAGGGCGGCTTAAAAAATATCCCTCGGCGGAGTTCACAGAAGCAAACACTGCAAGACTGGAAAACCTCGGGCTTGTGTGGAAATCAAAGATTTCCCGGGCTTATAATTAAACAACGGTAACCGATGAAAATTTGCAAATAGTTCTGATAATAAGGATTATTGGTTTGATTGTAGCAGAAAACCAAGAGATTAAGTAAAGGAAAATAATGTTTTTTTTTTTATATTTTAAATATTTCCTTACAGATCTGCTCAAACTACGCCGATAATAGATTTTATTAAAATGAATCCAACCAAGAGAGTAAGTAAAATAAAATAATTTAAAAATAATATTTTTTTAGTTTTCAAATTTTTTTGTGGTTGCAGATCGCCAATCAGAACTGATTGAATCTAATTGGAAGTTGCGCGCGCACTAAAGGAAATTTAAAATTTAAAAAAATCGGATTTTTTATTCTTAATAAAAAAGTTTTCTCTCAAACACGAAATTTTGTTAAAAAAAAACAAAATTAAAAAAAAAAAAATTTTAAATATAAAAATACTAAATTATTAATTTTTTAGTTTTTAGGCGAGTAAGATCAAAATTTCCGTAATTTAACAGCAAAAACATCGATGGTAAAAAAAAACATCGATGTTTTAGAAAATCCAAAAAAATCGATGCATCGATGTTTTCATCGATGTTTTTGCACCTCTACTGGTCACACAGTCTGGTAAATAAAGAAACGTGCTGATGTTTTAAAGTTTCTTCTCAAAGGAATCGTTTACTGAACTTAAATATGGAGATGATGGTAAGTTTAAGTCAGTTGAAGAGCCCTTCCGTTTGCCTACTGTGTTCCTATATTTCAGCAAGGAGCTTCGCTGCTTTCGCGCCCAGCCGATGAATTTGGTAACGACTCCTTAGTGGAGGAAATGTGGGCTGCGAAAGCTCTGGAACACGCCGAGGTTCACTTCAATGTGAGATGCAGGGTAGGGTATGAAGTATCGTTTGCTAATTGACGTTTTGTGCTACCGCAGCTGCTGACCAGCGTCCATCCCTCCCAACTGAGGCTTACGCCCTACGATGACCAGATCTACGCTACCTTCCGTCAGGATTTTCCGGACCTTAAGGTAGGCCAGCTGACCGATGAAAACTTGAAATCCGCCGTGGAGAAGCTCAAGTGGCGGCAATTTGCCGAAAAGTTTAACAAAATGGACGACTACTCGTATGGCACTCTAATGCGTGCAGATGCCACTAAGGAATTCTCGCCGGATAACTCCATCTTCGTGTTCCGCGTTCAGTTTCTAGCAATTGAGATTGCCAGAAATCGTGAGGGTCTAAACGATGAGGTTTACGAGCAGCACAAACCCCCGAGAAAGATACCGGATGCGGCAGAAGCTCAATAACGTCTATTTAGGATTGGTTTAAGTTGTAAAGATTATAGATTGCCTTTTTAGATGGCATTCAACTCTAAGCTAACGTATTGTTATTAAAAACTGTCGAAATAAAAAAATATTGAGACTAACCCACAGCCTGCTGCATTTTGTTTTAACCGTATGTCTCGATTAATGTATAAATATATAAAGAGGCACGCACTTGAAAAAAAGAAAGCCTACACTATAGTCCCCAAAATCAGAATCTTTAGAAATTCAATTTTGTAAACATTGTTTAAAAAACATATTATATTTTATTTTGTAAATTGATTTCAGTATATTATAATGCGAAAAACAATAAGCTCACGGCTTATTCGTTTGAATATTGTCTGATAAAATATAGATTACGGGGATTTTCCTAGTTTCTACGTGTATTGCCCGCACTTGGTCCATCTTCAGTCTTGCTTTTGGGCGTGCGCAGCTTCATTGCCCGCCCCCATATTCTTAATTCTTTCTTTAACTACAGCCCACTGGTGTTGCTGGTCATCAGTATAAACGGAATTAGGGCTTCCATCTGCATCTGACCAACCAAATTGGCGAAGAACAACTCCTCCATGGCCTCCGCATCCAGGCTGCTCAGTGGAAGAAGTCTGGCCACCAGGGCATGGAAGCGCTCCTCTGCTCCACCACCGTTTCCTCCCTGTCGCCGTAAATTAGATAAGGCTTTGAGTTGAACTTTTCTAACGTATCCCCTTAGCTGGCGCTCTTTGCGCTGTTGCAGCAGGGAGGGATTGAAGACCAGAATTAGTCGCACAAGCCCAAACTCCAGATCCGTGGGTTCCAAGGATTGCAATTCCTGCACAAAGTCGTGTATGGTGCGCGTAAGATTGGCCATCTTGGAGATCTTAAGAGGCTCGATCTTATCTATATCTGCCAATTGTCGAGTGCTCTGTATAAACTGCCCAATTATAGTGGGCACCGACAACTGGCCCTGACATTGAGCCAACGCTACAGCCATCAGAGCTGGCCAGGCACCTCGCAACAGTTTTACCTGACTATGAGCGTCCAGTTGATCAAATACCGGTATTTTGCGAAGGGTGTGGATGGTAAGAAAAATAATCCTCGAGCCCGTTTCACAAACGTAGTGAATGTTCAAGTACGAGTGAACCAATGTCGGGGGTTGAACATTAAAGGCGCACTGGGCATCAGTAAGTAGATCCTGTTCAAATACCACCTCATTAACCACAAAATCGCTTGCGCTGGTGCCTCGATTCGCACCGCACTCAAAGTCCAGGTCCATGTGCTCCAATTCACCATCGGCAGCATCCTCGGTGCCGCTGTCCTCCGCCTCTGATTCGCATTCGGGCTTCAAATTTAGATTCCCACTCTTCTCCAATTGATTCTGAATAGGCTGCAGCACCTGTAGTCCTTTGTGGATAACCCGCATGTCCATCGAGCTCTGGATGAGGCCCATTGTCGAAGTTGTAGGCAGTGTGGTCGTCGGTGCCTCTCCGCCAGCATTAAAGTTCAGGTGCTGCGAATTATTGTTGCTAGCGCTGTTGGCTAAGAGCTGCAGGCACAGCGTGCTGCTGTTGTCCATCGAGTCATCTTCGTCGTCCTCGGGATCTGCCTTGGGAAGATCTGGGGAATAGGTGCCGCTCTGCTGCTGCTGTTGTTGCTGTTGTTGCTGCTGAGTAGCAAACACTGGAAAACAAAGGTTTCTTAGTAGAAACATGATACGGTTACATAACTTAGGCTTATACTCTAATGAAGTAAATTTACTGAGTAAGCTAACAAAAACAAACTGTTTTCCAGGAATGTATTGTAAAGATAACCGTTATTAGAATTAAATTAAACATCAATGTAACATTTTTCAGTATCCATTTTTTCTGTGGTCCTTTTTAAGAAAAATAAAATAAATCCTTATAATTGGCATAAGTCGGAGAATATTTTTATCGAAACATTTAAAAGATGATGTGGTTTTACCAGACCCGTTCCAAAATATATACTTTATCCAAATAGCTGTGAATTTGGAAGCCTAGTTTGCATAGAAATGGATAAATGGATTGGGATAGATCGACTTGGCTTATTGCTAATCAAAAATATAATTCTTTATATGTTCGCAGATGTCTCCTTCGCTGTGTAACAAACTTCTTCCTAAAATTCTATAATAATATTACACAATGAATAATCCCTTGATCAACTCTACATATTAGGTCTATAATTATTAAGTTAGTTTCTGGTTCTAAATGTATGGCAACATACATAGCTGTGCGAAATAGGTGTGCCTAACAACTTTCTTATTTTTATGTCAACAACTAAACTGCCACATTGGCAATGTTTGGACTCGGGAAAGAAATTAAATTTTAACTCACTTAGGGTCTGCGTTAATTCGGCAAAGTTCAGGCCCATTGGAAACAAATTCTCGTTCAAATTAAACGGCGGGGCTGGGGTGCTCTGCACAGGGGGCGTGGCTGCGGCCTCGGCCTTGACACTGTGTCCCTTACCACGCCCAGCCGGCTGATAGCCTGCTTTCCCGGATAGGTAAGTGGAGGAGCCTCCTCCCCCACCAGAAGCGGATGAGCCACCTGCCGCAGCGTTAATGATTCCCTCCTTTCTGTCCACAATCGGTTTCCTCTCGTGCTGCACAGCTGCAAATCAAAGAAATGTTTGTGGCCAAGAACAGAAAGCAATTAATTAGAGCAAGAAGTATGTAGGATTGCGATGCGATGCGGTTCGATGATTCATTTCAGGCGGGGTGAGAGTGAGGGTGTTGATGTAAGTGGGTTAGCGTGTATGTGTGTGTGCTAGTTGGGAAGTCTTTTGTGCCCCCGCAGTTGCAGATACAATATGATGAGCAAGAAATTGCAGTTGATATCCATGTAAGGTGAAGCTACCGTTGAAACAAGTAGGTCTTTCTATTAGCGAAATTTTAAAGTTTAAAGGCTTCGTGAGAATTTCATTACTGAAAACCAATTACATTTTAAACAGTTAAATACAGTCTAATACAGCAAAAATAATTTGGGTTGCCTATTTAATGTTTGTACTGAATTTACTGATTCCGCGCATCTTAGTACCTTCCCTTAAATGAATATCCGTCGACTTAATGTTCACGGATTTTCGCTGATGGAGCACGTACACTCTGGCTGGGCCAAAGATTCGTTAATTGCTTGAGACGACGACTTAAACGAAAATTACAATCACTTCGCATGCCGCTGGCCAGGCACTTCTGCAGCCTGCAGAACTGGCACCGGTTCCGATGGTGCTTTGTCACCTCACAGTTCATTGCGCCTCGACATTGGTAGCCCAGCTGCTTGCGTATTGAACGTTTGAAGAAGCCCTTGCAGCCCTCGCAGCTTATGGCGCCGTAGTGCCGCCCGGAGGCGCGGTCTCCGCACACCAGGCACAGTTCCACGCTCAACGTGGCGGATGCTCCGATTCCCACTGCTCCTCCACCGCTGCCCACTGTAGAAACGCCGCCCGACGCACTGCTATTTCCAATCAGAGGCATCGCTCCTCGGTTTTCTACAAGGTCAGAGGGCAATGGCAATGTCAGACTTGGTTCCAAGGTGCATTGACTCGTCCGCGACTGGACGTGCGGACTTACCTTCGCTTTTGATGAACGCCTCAACCTTAACGCCGTCCATTGTTGGTATGTACAGCACCCGGCGTATTAATAGTCGTGAGCTTTGTAAAATGAAGTAGTAACAGAGGTATTATTTTTTTGTAATATACAATGTTTTGGGTTTTACCGACAAAGATTGTCTTAGACTTCATTTATTTTTTAAGATAACGACAGAGTTTTTGTTCATTTTAATAAATTGAATATTCTGTTTCAGTTCCAAAGCATGTACGAGTAGTATGTATTTTTATACTCCAAGTCTCTAGAAGTGGGATTAAAATCGTGTTTCTTTGCTTTTATCTTGACCGCGACTGTGTGTACTTCTGCTACGTTAGCTATTTAATAGAACCCGTTTTCGCTGCGTCTGTGTTGGTGCGTGGCAGTGTGAATGAATTGGTCTGCTTACTTGGCCCTTGCTAATTCTTATAGGAACTCAGCCATCACCATTCTTAAACTTTTAAGGCATCACTTTTTGGGGCACTGCGATTGTACACTTTACAATCCAACTATTGCAATATTTTAAGACACGTTTAGCTCGCTCGAAGTCTTTTTTCTCGCGAACAATGGCAGTGCTTGCCGTTTATAATGCTACCCTTCTACAGAAAAAGAGATTTTCCCCTCCGCGGCAGCTGGCCACACTTGCATTCGAACGTGAAGTGATCTTTCGACTAGTGCTGGCAAAGAATCGATGTTTGGCACTATCGATTTTTTCGATGTTTTGGGGGAAAAAAAACGATGCTATCGATTTTCTTTTCTTTCATTATAATAATATTAAGAATATTTAAAATTGTTTTACAGGTAAAAAATTTTATATATTTGTTTTGGTTTTAGAAAAATCAAAATAAAAAATAAGCAAATGTTTTTAACAAAAATATTACATTTCAGTTTGTAATGTTTTATTTTTAAAGTAAAAAATCTAAATAATAACAAAAATTTTACAAAAATTTGCTTTTCATTTTGTAATGTCTTAAATTAATATTAATATTTTAAGCTTAGAAAGTACTATTTAGTATTATAAAAATCAAAATAATAAAATTACAAATGTTTCGAACAAAAAAAAAAACACATTTTTCTATTTAAATGCCATAGATCAATTCATAAAATTTTTTGTTATAAGGGTTCAATTTTTTATAAACCCATTGTTCCTGCTCATACAAATTATTTTGTCTGCAGTGGACGGCTTAAGTGACGATCTTTTGTCACTGATTACAATTCCAGCATTTTCAAAACATCGATAGTGCAAAGAAAAAATCAATGCTTTGAAAATGCATGACTTGGGTCAGAACAGGCAGTCAGGTGATTCCGTATACGACTGAATTAATGAAATATATCGGCAGCTGAAACAGATATGCCCATATAAACTGCTTATACGATATTTTCAAATCATCCAATGCATCTTCCTATTTGCAACTGATTTCATCTGAGCACGCATTAATCTTTAATTTAATGTAATCGATAAAAAAAACTTTCTTACTTGCTATTATATTCGTCCATTATTTGTATGTAAGGCAACTCGGCCATTCAATTAGGTGATAAATGTTTTAATAACCCAGTTTTCCTAAATTTTTCTCCATTGTTATATATATTGACCATTCAAACCTTTAAAAACAGCTGTTTAAAGACCAGTCGCAGAATTTTTCGGTCGTTCCCTATCCGTTCGAAAGTATCGGCTAGATATCGAATTTAGTCTAATTGGAAATCGCCTAAGTGCGACTATGAAATATACCAACAGACTCAAAGGAATATACTAGGGCAATAAAATACCAACCCACTTGTTGAGCCGAATACGAAGAATAAAAATCTAATTTTGAGTGACCAATTGGGAAATTGTGTGCAAGGATCCGAAGTATATGTACATACGTTTAATTTAACAACGAACTATGACAATCAATTAATTTTTTATGAAGATTAATTTCATCGTTTTATCTACTTTTGTTTGTGTGCATCCTTAAATGAAACACACCTGTTGCCCAATTGAGTATTAAAAACGCAGTAGATTGTTTACAAAAATACTATTTAATATACAGGGAAAATGTTTATAAAAGTAATTATAACACAAAAAAGGACCTAAGAATGGAACTAGCATAATTTATCATTTTATGTTTTTTTTCGCTTTCTTTTTGGTCTTATACACGATTAGGCCACGAATTGCTTATAAAAATATTCAAAAGGCAGGCAGAGTGAGGGGACGGTGGCGGAAGGACAGGGGGTGATCACATCCGGGTCATGGGTTAGCCAAATGGAAAAACAACAAGCTCACAAGCTCACAAACACGCACACTCCGGTTACACACAGCTACTACTTACTAAGACTATTTTTATTATTATTTATTTTTTAAACCCATTGCACGTTTGGTGGCCCTTCCCAAAAAGATACCGGTGAGGAAGACCATTCCCGTTGCGCTCATCAGTATCACAAGGAAGAATTTGCGTGCCGGCGATGCGACCACCTGCTGAACGAGTTGCTGCACATCCTCCGGCGGTAGAGCTAGCGTATCGTCCGCGTTGTGGAACATCTCGATGCGTCGCTCCAACTTCTCGCGGCAGTCCGCCTCAAGCGAGTTTGGAGTGTCTTTCAACAGAGTTCTTAGGCAGCTTAGCTCTACAATATACATTTAAATATTTTTTCGAGTTTGGCAATTGTGAAAATGTATTAAAAAAAAGTCAATATAAATTAAACGAATACAATGTTGATTTTAGAGTAACTCACTTCGTCCGTTGCCGGCCGCCACTTTGGAGCAGTAACGGAGTAAGTCGACAATGCAGGCATTCTCCAGAATGGGATCGACATGGATGTCAGCTTTGGCTTCGGCGATCAGTGTAGCTACCTCCATCTGACACTGTCTATTGATAATCTGTTTTTGCAAAAAGGCCGTCTTCAAACACTCTGCCACCTGGCCGTGCTCGTCGGCTTCCATGTTGGCCTTACAAAGTTCCTGGATCTCCGACTTGCAGAAAACTTGTAGCAGTGGATTTAGCTTGTAGTTCAGGGCCTGATCCTGCAGGATCTTTATCATTTCTTGAGCGCATGGCTCGTCTAGCGCGGATTGACGGAACTTGTCTTTAAGACAGTGAATAACCTGCAAAGCACATAAACAAATAACCGTTTGATTAAAAGCTTTGAAGTTTTAATTAATAAAAATATATTTTCAATTAAAAGCTTTCCGTAAAACAATATGCTTTCTATATACCTCACAGGTTCCGACAATAAATACATACAGAAAAAAATCAAACAAAAACTTGAAGAATATACAATTAGAAATGATCACCAAATTAGGGTTTAAAGCTAATTAAGCTAAAAAATTATTTTAAGAAAAAAGGGATAGTAAGTTAATTGCCCTGACCTCCAATTTAATCGTTTATTAAATGCCTGTTCAATTGCCGAGAATTGGATTGAATTACGTTATGCAGATAAGAAAACAATCAAGATTAGGAATTTATTCCAGAGTGAATACATACAGTGAAGGAAATGATACTAGAATAGAAATAGGAGAACATTTTTATATTTTTTAGGATAATTCCGACAACGTTTTAGAATCAAGAACCGTTATATACTTTTCCGATGCTTTTTAGATACCTCTGAACTCGAACTCTCCTATGCGGCAGGTTTTCGAGATATTTTATAATAATAGTGCAAGAACTACGTTTACTGTGCGGTAAAGTCAATAATTTTTTAATATGTGTATTTTGATATTTAAAGAAAGTCGATGTTTTTTGATACTTTTCATATTGGCTCAAAACTCTTTAACCTCAGTTCATTTGGCGGGTTTTGCAACTCATGCATAACACAATAATCAAAAGCTTCCAGTGTTTTTCTGGCATAATTAGCAGTCGCTAATACGGGCCAGAGCATATTTATCAATTCAGTTATTAAGCACCGGAAAACAATTTTTCTGTAATTGTGCGTAAAAGAAAACAGGATTGCTCTATGCTTACTAATGAACATCCCTAATAAAACATGTTTAGAAATTTTGTTTTTGGTAGTTGATAGTTTTTATATTAATTGAAAATTAGGGAGACTTAAGTATTATTGAGTCCATTCATAAGCCTATAAGGTGAAATACGTCTACGCAAACCTTTAAAACCGTTGCAGAAAACGAATTTGTAGTAAGCGCATGCAGTCAAAGCCTTATAGTCTCTCTATCTCTATCTGTCTCTCCATCTAAGATCTTAGGACCAGTTCTAGGCCATTCCATCAACCATCGCTAAGATAAGGACGCTTCAGCCGATTAGATTTTGACTAACCTATTTTCTATTTCTATTCTTCTGTGCATCACTGTACCCAAGAAAAGAAGCGTCAGGCACGTCACCGCGCGAAGCTTTCCTCAATCATGCCCTGTTCAACGAATGAACAATCATTTGGTTCTCGCATTCGTTCAAAGTCGAAATCAGTCCAGTGCTATGCGTAGACGCGGCGTATACGTTATGTTAACGCTGTGCAGTGTGGTGGCTGTTGCACTGACCGCTGTACTGGTGATCTCTCTCACCGGCAACAATGGCGGGGCAGATGCGGTTACACAAACGGTGACAGTGGATTTATCCAACAACCAGGGGAAAGTTCTCGGAAATTTCGGAAGAACCGCTTGGACAGATCAGACCTTTATGCAATTCCGTGGCATTCCCTTTGCAGAGCCGCCAGTAGAGGAGTTGCGTTTTTTGGTAAGTCAAGCACAGGGCAGTGCGAAGTTCAGTCCCAAGACATAAGAAAGTAACTGACTGTGTTGGTAAATGGTAGTATATGGTAAATAAATATAATTTTACAACTCCGATTGGAGTGAAAACCATAGCTTATTTCAGACTCACTCATGTATATTATTTAAAATAATCTGGAAACGTCAGTTTTATAGTTATTTTTGTAAACTTTAATGGCTTTTGTGAACTACGACGTCTTTGCTGATAATGACGGATTAAAAAACCTTTTACTCTCTATTCTGGGCAATGAAAGCCACCTGTGGCCCGATCCCCCTGGACTCACACTATCAGCGCATTGAACTTTGGACAACGTTGCCCGGTGATAACCAATCTGGATAGCCAGTTGTCTGATGCTGAACTAGAAGATTGCCTTAACTTGTCAGTCTATACGAAAAATGTGAGTGTGTCAAGATGACTGTGCAATTAGGAAAAAATTTTAGATTTAAAGATAGGTTGCTGCGTAAGTATTTAAATTATTAATTTACCAGCAAATATATGTACACTGCACCTCGTTAGCAAACATTTTGTATCTACCACTACAGCTTACTGCCAACCATCCTGTGATGTTCTACATCTATGGCGGAGGCTTCTACAATGGCTCTGCCGAGGATCATCCACCCAACTATCTTTTGGAGAAGGATATAGTTCTAGTTGTACCTCATTACAGGGTGGGAGCTTTGGGCTGGTTGTCGACCTACACTAAAGAATTTCCCGGAAATGCCCCCATTGCTGATATTCTAATGGGTCTTGAGTGGGTGCAACTGCATATAAGTCGGTTTGGTGGTAACCCAAAAAAAGTAACCATTTTTGGTCAGAGCGCTGGAGCCGGAGTAGCCAGCACTTTGCTGTTGAGTCCCAAAACTGGAGAGAATCTGTTCCAGCAAGCTATTGTGCAATTTGGTTCAATTTTAGCCCATTGGGCAATTAACAAGGACCCTCTGGGACAGGCTCGACGAATCTGTAGCCAGTTGGGTTGTCATAACTGCGACGAAAATGATCAGATCTTTAAATGTTTACGACACGCTAATGTTTCGGATATATTGAAAGCCACGACAACGGAGACTTTTTCTCCAGTTATGGGTGATTTACAAGGAATCCTGCCACAACATCCTAGTGAATTGGTCACGAATTATCAAAGGAATATTCCCCTATTAACAGGGTTTACAGAACATGATGGATCCTTCGTACTGGCAAGTAAGTTGCATTTGAAATAGAGGTTTAGTTAATTTATATATTTTTTTTCTTTAAGCGCTGTGTAAAAAAACCGCACGTGAAAATAATTCTAGAGCAATAAAATATAAAAATACATTTTTAAAAAATGCACCAACTTAACATGTCATATTAGGAAACGGTTGAAAAGTTTTTAAGAATTTGGTTTTTATTTATCCTCGCCAAATTTGATTTCAGACATTTTTTTAGTTGTAGGGCAATCTTCAATGTTATTTTAACTTATTCAAAGGTTTAAATTTTGCAATATTTTGATTCCAATATATGCTGTATCTTTTAGGCTTTTATGATGCTCTGGTCGCCAAAGTATCTAATGTAAGTTTATTGAGCGTTCGCCAGATTTCCCAAGGCATCAATAACATGGTTATTGACGATAGGACCGGACTCACAGATAATTTACTGAATAAAATGCTTTTTAAGCCATCAATTCTTAATAGTAATGACCACAAACTTGCTGTGCCTTCGTACTTTGATGTGAGTTGAATAAAAATTCTTATGAATACACATATTTCTATCGGAATGTAAAACCTAATTTCATACAGCTCACCTCGACAATCTACATGAAGTCCCCAGTGATTACTCTTGCCGGCAAAATCCTTGCACAACAGCCTACCACGCCGGTCTATGTGTATAGTTTCGAGTACGAAGGGGAATTCACTCGTTTTGGTTACGAGTTTGGCAACTCCCACTACCCATTCAATGGAGGAGTTCACCATTCTAATGACAACATTTATCTGTTCGCCACCCATCCCCTTAAAGGAAAAGACACACTAATGTCCCAGAAAATGGTGGAGTTATGGACATCGTTTGCGATTGACGGCGTGCCTATGGGACTTAGTCCCATGACCAGTCCAAGTGGTCCATATAATAAACTCAATTTAAATATAACTGAAGGTGACGATTTGTTGGAATCTCTGACGGCTGCGATTGACGATCCAGACAATGACAGACTACAGCGAGATGTCGATTTTTAAGGTCGTACTTAACTTAAAGTGTACATATATATTTTAAGGAAAATAGAGGAACATCTGCTCTAAATAATTTAAAATATTAATAGTTAGTTTATACAATAAAAAATAAACGGATTTTAAGTTTGAATTTGTCTTTTTGCAGTTGTAACATAAGTGTAAAAGATGAAAAAAATTATATAATGTATACAATTTTGAATATATTTGAACTCACCTTTCCATTGAGCTCTTCGTTAGGCAAGGCGCTGGCTACAATGTTCGAGCAATACCGATCAATGTTCTTGCCACAGGCGCTCTGCAGAGAAGGATTGAACCGGAAATCTGTATTTTGCTCGATCATGCGATTGACTACAACTAGGTGACACCGCTGGTCGAACTGCGTGTCATCTTTGTACGTCTTGAGGCAGTCGAGTAGTTTAACCGAATCAATTTTGGGACAGAATTTATAGATCATATCCTTGCATGTGTTAAGGAGCGTATAGTCGGTACCGCTGTCGCCCAATTCGGATTTCTTTACTAAGAAAATGGCATGGTGACAGGGCTTGCCCAAACTCGTCGTCTTCCTTACTAGGCACTCCAGCGCCTGCAATGCATATGATTTATTTATATTTTTTTTAATAATCGTATGGTTTTAAACTCAGAACTTGACAACTTTGCAATTAAAAGTATTAAGACGTGACTCCTCCCGCCCACCTGCGTTTACTGAATTTTTACAATGAAATTATAATAACAATATGCATAACGGCCATACGGTTTAGTTGTCAACACTGCCGCTAAAAGTGTTTAGGAGAAAGGCAGGCTCTTTATATATATACATATATGTATATATGGATATGTATATGGCAGGCGCCCAAAATTCGAGTTCAAAATATAGTATGGCGTTACTTACATTGTTATTAAAGTGTTTTTGGTGGTAACTAATATTTTATGGTTAATTTGGGTTTTTCTGTTTTGATAGGGTTTGTGAAGCAGAATGGTTCTTTGTGGGAAAAGCCGTGCCTTGATTGCGTTGGTGGTAGAAGTTTGTGCTATGGGGCTAAAGATGCTGTGTGTTTTGTGGGTTACATGGGATTGCTTGGGCAGTCAAGGATTGTTTTTTGTAGCATGCTTGAGTGAAGACGTGAAAAGCAGTGCTCTTGTGTTAATGCGAAGAAAAGGTGTTAGGGATGAGTATGACAACTTGCTTTTTCATTCACCTGACCGGGTCCCTTTTGGTCCTCACAAAACTGTTCCAGCTCCCGCTTGCAGGCATTGGCCAGCTTAGGATCCAACTGCATGCTCTCGCGCTGCTGGTAGAGCTGCGCTTTCACCTGGTGGCGGCACTCCTTTGGTATTTGATGACGTTGCGCCTTGATAGTATCGTTTCTCATTACCTCGCTGAGGCATGCCACTACTTCGTTCTTCGTGGCGCTGGAGGAACAAAAACGCTGCACGAACGGTCGACAAGCTTCCTTGAATTTGGTGGTGAAATGAAAGTTTTTCAGTGAGATAATCTGAAAGTGTTCGATTGCAGCACGGCAACGGAGATCTTTGCGCAGATCGGCATCGTTTTTGTGCGCGATAAGACAGTCCATCATGTCGCCTGGGGAAGATTGAAATAAAGTGGTGTATTAATTCTGGTCTTCTAAGTGATATAAATTTAATATCAATTCAATTTTTGTATGAGTCCTTACCATTATCCTTTCCACTCTTGAGGATGTCTGAGCAGTGCTGCTGCATGGCCTCGCCACAGACAGTCATTATGACGGGATTAAGTTCGACGTGGGCTGCCTCTTCCTCCGTGTACTTAACCACAACCGTTTTGCACTCCGCCTGCAGCTGGTCCATGTTTTTTTGCAGACACTCCATTTCGCTGCCCTTTTCCGTGCAGTCTGCGCAGAATAACGAAAGATCGTTAAGACAGTAATCTTCAACTTCAGGTATAAGGTCCATGGATATGGCCCTCTGACGCATCACCCGCTTGACCTCCTTAAAACAGTCTTTTCGCAATGTCTGGTGCTCATCCTCGCTGAAGGCCATGCGATGCAGGCAGGGCAGAATCATAGGCCCTCTCTCCGGATCCATTTGTATGTTCTGCACATCATCCCACTGCCTTTTTGCTCGGCAGTATTCCACTGCATCATCGCGACAGTGCTTGTAGAGCTGGGGGTCCAGTTTAAAATCTCTGGCCACAAAGTACTCGATAATAAGAAGTGCTTGCTCGCAATCCGGAAGCATAACTGGGGTTCCGATGCGCTCTACAAGGCAGCTCATGACGCGCGCTTCACCGCCCTCCACATCTTTGCAGGCCACATCTACAACTGGTTTGCAGGCTCGTCTGAGTACTGGATCCACACGCCAATCCTCACCGGCATCGCTCACCTTAATTAGCGTCTCCAATCCGCGCTGACACTGGGCAGTTACTCGCCGCTGCTGTCGCCTGGCCTTGACGTGCTCCAGCAGGCAGTGGATTATCTCGCCGCCTGTACTAGACATTCCATTCACCAGTTGCGCCTTGTGCTCGTCCGGACAAAACTTAGGTATATCATCGGCGCAATCGTTCAGAAGCTCTGGCGATAGCTGATAGTCTGTCATCAGCATGCGACGGTGATCACTCAACTCGGTGAGACAAGCGGGCGCTAGCCGTGTCCCATTCTTGGAAACCGACTCCAAACAGAGTAAGATCTGAGCCAATCGCACGTGCTTGTCCTCGGAGACGCCACGCCGGCAGTGGTACAGCTTTATATCGTCCTTGCAGGCCTTGGCCAATCCATGCGAAACTCGGTAATCGCGACCCATCTGCTGATCGCGCTGCGTTATCTGAGAGACACACTGCGGCGTCATCGCGGAATGGTTTTTGTGCCGAACTAAGCATTTAAAAGCACCAGCACTACCGACCTTCTCCTGGATAATAAAGGAAAGATACGTTTAATAAATTAAATCTTTAATCTTGCATGTTTTATCCCCTTACCTGTGGGCACAGGGACGAGAGATCGTTCTGGCAGACCCGAAAAAGTTCCAACATGCCTCGCTGCAGCTCGATAGAGCTAATGGCGCTCAAGCAGACTGGCTCAATGCTTGATTTTTCGGCGCTCGACTGGAGGCATTGCACCGTCCCAAGCTGCGCTAGCACCGATGGCAGGTGGTCGATGTTCAGCCGCCCGCACTTGTGCTCCTCCACAAAAGAACCGCAGGCGGTGTAGAACTCATCCACAGCGCTGTAGTCCTGACCCAAAGCCTCGTAACCCCTACGCAAATGCTGGTGACAAGCGTTGTTTTGGGGCAATTTCAATCGTTGCTGGTCCAGGCAACTCCACATGTGGACGGAGTTCAAACAGCTCTCCAGCTTGGACTGCTCTGCCGGGCAGTATGCGGGAAGAAAACTGTTTTCAATCCAGGTGGGTAGCTGCAACTGGCGTTGCTGCAGCCACAGCTCGTGCTGGCAGCCCTCGGGAAGCTCCTCCAGCTGACTGGAGCTGAAGGTAAGCGCGCACTCCAGCATGGACAGGTTGTCGGTTGACTTCTGGTGCGTGCAGAGCTTCTTTAGGTCATGGCAGTCGGTCAGATCAATGATTTTGTGCATGGCCTGGGCCGTATCTTTTTCCCCGGCAATGGCGCCCCGTCGTATGCGTTGCAAGGAATCCTCGGCAGAGGTCGCCGATGCCGCCAGAAAAAGGAGCAGTAGTTGAAGCATCATTATTAATATTATTTAACGAACGATCTGCTGGAGTTCCAGTTTTCAGAGGCCGGGCGTCAAGAACACTCCTACGGGCCAGTTGCTTGCGTCAGCTAATACGGCGATTCAATGCGCTGCTTTTTCCCAAAATACATCAGCAAATTTCTCCGTAAGTTCTGGATTGCAGTGCCACAACAACAAGTGCAATAAATACGGAAAATGGAAGGCCGGTATTAAAATCCGTTCTCACGTTCTTGTCATCGCGTGGAACACTCCTAACTTCGGGATCGGTTCGGCACAGCCTTGGTAACTTTTACGGCATTTGAAATGCCGATGGTGTAAGTCTGCAAGTCTTCAGTTCTCTTTGCAAATCGTAATATCAATTTGTAAGCAAAAATACTCTTTGGAACAGAACAGCTATCGAATGGCTAGCGATAGTCAAGATTCACTACTAGTGATGGGTGTCATGAACGCAGAATGAGGCCCCGTATCTATCTATTTGCATTGAATTATTCAAAAATTAAATTTTAAAAATTAATGTTTAAATCTTAATAAGTGGGTCACGTTTGGGCTTGTGTTTCATTGTGTCATTTGTCATTTTGGGCAAACTGCTTGTTTTTTCCAGTGTAAAATATAGAAATCTAGCGATGACAAAAAATATGCCAAAAGAAAAAAAAATTGATTGTTGTGTTTTCCTGAATTACCTCACATGTAGAAACAGCATTCAACTTGTATTATATTAGCAATCAGCTTTTTTCGCGCCATTGAATACACCTCTTGACTTGCCTGTAATTGTTTTCTCGCCTACATATCTACAAAGGAGAGACCCTGCTTTGCCTCGATGCATTTCTTTTTTTCCAAATTAATTGGAAATGCAATATTCTATATTCGGAGTGCGTGACACGACCGCTATGTCACTCCAGCGGAAACAAACTGTTTATTTTTTGACTAATGTCAATTATCAGAAAATCAATTATATGTGCAAATTAGAGCTGGAAATAAATAGATTTTCAGTAAATCTATTTTTAAAACACTTTTTTTAATAAATCCATTAAAATCAAAATTTTTTTCTTTACAAAAAGTGTGTGTTTCAAGCTTGTAAATTCCTCTATGATTTTTCATTTTATTATTCTTTGGATATTTAATTAAAACCTTTTTTGTGTCCTTCACCTTTTATTTGGCATCGGAAACACAATAATAAGTATATTTTTATAAATTTTTGCATTTATGAGATTCGGATCATATAATTAAATATAATAAATCAAAGATGTAAATCTTTTCACTTATTTCCCCACGAATTTTAGAACTATTTCGAATAAATCGATTCAAAAAATGTATATCGATATATCGCATTATTAAAAAAAATCGATGAACCGATTTTATTTCCAGCTCTAGTGCAAATATAAAAATCGAATACGTAGTCGATTAGTAACAGCTCCAAGTTGGAATCTTATAGATACTCTTTGTTGTTGGCTTAAGTTAAAAGTCCTAGGATATTAGATGAAAGCAACGCAAACAATAAAATATAAGCGGGACTATAATAATAGCTTTGAGTTACTTTAATATAAAGTAAAGCGCAAGCAGTTAAAGGGAAACTTTTGTTAAAAAGTGCACACCCTAAAACTAGTTTTGAGTTTACCAAGTGGAGCGAGGTGCTTGTGCGACTGTGTACATACAAACATACCTTCAGATGTAAAGGTCTTCAACTCTACTAATGAATTTCGCTGTTTAAAAGAAACAGCTGCATTGCTATTTCATAAAATATAAATGATTCAATTTTAACTAAAAGCTAGTACAAGTAACTGCCGGAAAAATGGGTAAGTTCAATTTGGGTTTAAAACTGCTGTAACTGTAGTCTTTATGAATCAAAAATTAAATTGTAACTTCACGTGATAAACATGCATACATGTATCTGTGCATTTGTTTTTGTTTGAAGCTGCTAATGTAAAGCCAGTTCTGATTGACCTACAATTTGAAGTCATATTATATAAAAATTTGATATAAAAATTACCACCTTAGAGTAATAAAATGCACATTTAATTAATTAAATTTAAAAGTTAAAAAAAAAAACAAAAAAGTACAATCAGTAAATAAATGTAAATCATATAAGATTCAAAAATAACCACCGTGATAATTCCGCATTTTTTAAAAACAACAATATTTTTACTGATAAACAGTAATTATAAAATTGCACGTACATATGTAGCTATTTCTTCTCGACTGATGTTGCTAATACAAAATATATAGATATACATCGCGAAAGGTACATCCGTGCTGTGAAAAGGGGAAAAACATAACTAAAATTAACTTTTTGTGATTTTTTTTGCACCAATTTTTTTGTGTTCTATAAGGCAATCTTTTAGGACTTGTGGTTTTGAAAATATGTTTAAAAAAACATTTGTAGCGAACGCTACAAAAAACATAAGTCTGATATCACTTCAGCTAGTAAATGGCGAAAGTCTGCGAAATGGCCGTCAAAAATTTTAGTTTTCCATTTATGGAAGTTATAAATAATTATAACTATTATTTTATTTATTTTAAAAAACATAATTTTAGTACTTTAAAATCTAGTACAAATAAAAGTAATAAGTAAGTAATAAGGAACAAATGTTCGAATGTACGAACTAAAGAATATTTTTTCTTTGATTATGTCAAATTACAAAAGCGAACGCAAAAATATTCAGATCGCCAAAAATCTGCCGTCTGATCAAAAGCAGAAAAAATAGTTTTCTTTTTTAATTACCAAAAACAGACTTTATTTGAGAATAAGTTTTCAATCTTTTAGTCCGACTGCTTATCAAATAATGAGAAAAAAATTTATGAACGAACGCTACACATAAACATTAAGGGAATAAAATTGTAAAAATAACCGTTAGGCAATACATTGCTGAGCTCGTTTTCTATTTTCTTACTAGTTTATTGTTCGTACCGAAATTTTGGGATAAGAATGTAGCCAAAAAACGAATATGGAGCAAGTAAGAACGAAAAACAAAGCCAGCCACCTTAAGTCGCGAACAAAGGAAAAATCATACTTTTGAGATTCGGTTCGAATATTAAAAAAAAAAAAATTATACTTACTTCTTTACTAATATAAATAAAAGTCACACATGTTTATACACTTTTAATTTTATCATCGTGGTAGACCTTTTCTGGAAATACCCATATCCTTAAAAAAACGTTTTTAAGTTAATCCGGGAGCTGGGAGCCTAATTACCTTCTATAATTCCAAACGTGAAAGATTTTAGTACCCTACCCGGGGGGAACAAAGGTTTTGTGGCTTACACTAAAGGTAAAACTTACAACAAGATGTTTATTTCTTAATTCTTAAAAAATTATGAAGCTCTTATAAAAAATACACACATTTGTTTTAACGACCACTTTTGGTAAAATTATATAAAAACATGGGAGTAATTACAAAATTAAGTCATTCGATCTACATTTCCATTACCCTTAGACTCGTCTTATATTCTTATCGAGTTTCGACCTACATATTCATATACTTCGAACTACAGTAATACAGTAACTTATTGTTTATTTTTAATTTTGTAAAAAAATATTTTCATAACTTTAATGTGCTTTTAAGGCCTCTTAAACTGTTACATTCGACTGTGCGACTGCATTTTTTAATGTTGTTTTATTCTTTTGTTGAAGCAATAAATTCATAAATAAATTCATTGATTTAAAATCAATTGGCAGTCGGGGCTGTATTAAATATCGATGCAAAACAATTTTTTTTTAAATGCTATTTTCAGCATATGATTTAGTAACGACTTCTGTGGCAACCCTGATAAGCTCTACATTGAGTAACCGACCCTAAGAGTATCTTAAGTGACTGCATTTAAAGCCAGTTCCCTGACTTATTTTATTTACGCTCTAGCTATTATTTTCGGTCTCTAAGAGTCATTGCACGCTACCGGAATTAATGTTTCGCACTTATTCCAAGCCTGCGCTGGTATCTTGGTGTCATTGGCATCTCGGGCCAGGCATTTGTGCCAGTCTTGGTGGCAATTTTCTTTTCGTCTGCCACCAACACCGCGGGAGTTCCGGTGAGAATCCCTCAAAGGCGGATGCATCTAAATGGCTCTTCAGTATCTCGTTGCTGACAGGACGTCGTCTGGATGTCTAATTTGCTTTTTTAGGGTCGTTCACCGCCAGTTTTATCGAAGTAGACTTTCTTAGAATCATTCGGAAACTTATTTTCCTAAACGAATAATTATTTCTTTGCTACTATAAATTAAAATAAAATTATAAGTAACTCATGGGAAGAGATAAAAAACTTTATAAACATTTTTTGGGCCAACATTTTTTGTATTATTTTATTATAGTAAAAAACCGCAGTCGGAATAAAGGCTCTTAATTTGTTATGACGCAATCAAAACTTGCACATTTTATGTACGTTTTGTTTTCTTTTGTTAAATTAAGAAAAGCTCAAACAGTTTATTGGTTAACAATTTAAGCTCCTTAATTTTTGAAATAACATCATTTTAGGTTCTTTTCTTCATTGGTGTGACCCCTTGACCTGACTTCAGCACTGAACTTCTCCGAGAAAGTTCGTACTAATTGTCCCATTTAATTGAAGCAAAACGCCCCTTATACACAATAATAAAATATATTATCATAGTTAGGTAAAAAGAATGGCTTATAATTTGTCCCGATCGTTACCACCTCAGTTATGTATTTATTTATAAATATAGTATACAAAATATTATAATATACCCTAAAAACAACAAATAATTAATTGGGAATGGTAAATAAATCTATCATTAAAAATTATACACTAAAATATATCAATTTTCAAGGATGGGACCAATGAAACAAAAAATATTCAACTTTATTACGTTAAAATTCTACAACAAAATACCAAAAACTATTATTTTAATTGAAATTGTCATATATTTAAAACTATAAACAAATTAAATATACTTAAAATTAAAAAAGAAAAACTTGTATATGTATGGTATTTTTTTTGAATTCTTCTTGAAAATTTCTTTCACTGTGTACGCTTCATAAAAAGAGAATCGGTAAAAGAAGAGAGCATTTAACAAAGCCAGTTATCTTTTTAACGCTCTGAGAGTCGCTCCGTGCAAAGGCACAGCCCATTCATAGCTCTCTAAATTCTAACTACAGGAACGTCAGTTGTTGTCCGTTGGTTTTACTATAAAGACTAATTATATTTATTGGTAGCTTTCGGTTGCTCACATTGTATATGTCTATGTGGGCATGTGATTCATCTATATAGGACGATCGAACTACCTCCTATAGAAATTGAGTGACTAAAACCTTTCCCCCAATTTTGAAAAGCTCTCGAGGCGATTCAGACGTCACTGTGCAGTATGCCGGGCAAAAGTAACAACCGCGACCGCATCCGCGATCCACGCGAGGAGATCCTTCTCGAGACGAACTTTGAGGACGATGGCGGGGTCATGACGCGCGCCTACAATGGAAATCCGTACAATCCGTCCATCCAAAACAGGAGAAGAAATTCGTACCGATCGGATCACTCCTTGGACAGGTACACAGAGCGCGGAGGCGAAGGTACGATCCGAAATCAAGGATTTTTACATTTTCTGCTGCACTAAACGCATTTCTAAAGTGCAAATAAACCACTTCACTCTGTAAGAATTCTGTGTATGTTACACCCTTTCGCTTATATTGCTTTATGTGAATCACTGGACGCCACCAGTCTGTCGCTGGTTCACCTGTTATCTTATCACTGTATTTTCCCCTTTATGCTTGCACAAGCAACTGGTGTACAACATATGTACATATATATATTTGTGCGATTTACCATGCACATATGTAACTGTGCCTCACCTGTGCCTTTTTTTATTGCTTACATTTTCGTTTACTTTCGTAGCAGCTTTATTTTTTAATTATTCGGACTGCCTAATACATTTCTTTTAAGGTGTTACTTTGATTCAATTATAAAAATAAATATATTGTATATTTTTTATATATTAAAAGAAAGAGAATCGATGCATTTGCTGTGGCTTATGCCGGGCCTATATTGCGGATGAAATTTACATTTGTTTATGAATAAAAAAATCTAAAAAAATGTCTCAATTTAAAAATAGGCATATTGTAAACAAACTTATTAATAATAATAAGTCTAGTTATTTTTGAAAAAGGATAATAACCTTTGAGCCTTATCTAAAACTTTTTTGTGTTTTAGGAAATACTCTTTGTTACTTATTAAAGAGTAGGATTAAGCCAGTTACAACTTCAATTACAACTTCTTATTTTTTTCTATTTAACTCACATTATCTGTTTATTTTTCCAGGAGAATGCTGTCAATCTTGCATGGCGCGTATTCCTTACGCCACTTTAATAGCCACACTTATGTGCCTCCTGGGGGTAGGCATCTTTTGCTTCACCATGTACAGAGGAGCCTCACTTACCGTCATAATGGTTGACCAAGTCTTTCATTTGCGGCTCATATGGTAAATAATAGTAATTTGCGCACTTTGAACATGATTTAATTTCTTCTTCCACTCCTAACAGGATCGAAGCTGTGCAGATGATATTTGTGATAATTGGTGCTGGAATGGCTGCCCTTGGATTTATGATTTTATTCGTTGGCTTTTTGGCCACCGGATCCACCAGATACAAGGTTTACAGAGCGTGGCGATCGCGTGTGGGCGGTCGAATCTCCTGTGCAGTTCTTATGGGGATTACCTATCTGCTCAACTTTGTATGGAGTCTGATCCTTTGTTTTCTGGTTGTTGTCACCTTTATATACACGATGTTCTGGAACATGTGCTCGAGTGTGGAACACTCTCAAAGTTGCATTGATTTGACACAATTTCGTTAGTAGTAAAAAAAAAGACTATACCAGCGAAAATCACAAATATATTTTTTGTTGATCTTACAGATTTCATGTTTCCGCCAAACACAAAACTTGAGGATATGAAGGTATGCGAAAAGTACGAGATCAAAGCGTTCTGCAAAGACGGCGTCGAGAACGCTGAAGTCATGTTCATATTGGCCACTCTTTCTACACTGTTGGTCATCCTGAGTCTTGTACATTATTTGATGTGTCTCTCCGCAAATTATGCTCATATTCGGGACCACGAAAAGTTTCAGGAGCTACAGGAAATCCAGAACCTCAACGAGCTGGAGTACAGCGCCACGTCGAAGGATCGATTCTAGGATATATTTCAGAAGATTCAATTTGAGCTTAAGGACAAACCTAGCGTTATTTGAGACATTGACACTTTATACAACGAACGATGATCTAAATTGCAACAAAAGCCCACTATCTGTAGTTAGGACTCGGGTTTGTTTTAAGAATAAAGTTGTGTTTAAGGCTTTTTATATTCATTTAATGCGTTAGTTGCCTATATTTAATGTATATTCAAATCAGTTCTATCAAAGCCTCTTACTGTCGAAAGAAAAGATCCCACTGAATTTCTACTTTGTACAACCTTTGATTTCCGTCCATTAAATTAAGTTAGTACACCTTACGTAAAATTCAATCATATACTTATTTTGTTATCACCCGGCAGGCGAAACTAATATATACAAACATAATAAATGCACATGCTTATGCTCAAATTGATTCTTCTGAATTGCGGAATGCATTAAATATAAAATGGTTAGTTAATTGGAACTTATTTCCTATAATATAATGTAATACATCTGTGCGCGATTACCATCATTATCTGTACAAGAAATTACCTTAACATGTATTTACATCAATCATGCATCTACAATAAAAAGCAATAAGAATCCTGCCGTAATAATTCTTCAAATACGACGGTCGGAGTTTCATCATAATCGAATAGATTTTAAACGTTAATCTAAGTATTAATATATTTATCTTGTATTTTAATAATACATTATTTTATTAATATTTTAATATATACACATGCATATAATAACTACAATACTAATATATTTTATACTACACTTTTTCTTCCCTACAAGTATACAAAAATGTGGGATAATGGAGTGTTGTTTACCTTTAGACTTTAAAATTGGAAATAAAAAAATTTTATACAAGTTTGATTGTCGGTATCCATAGGGCCCAATGGTTATTTGATCGCCTAACCTTCCTAAGCTAGTTTGGTTTCCAGCAAGAACAATTAAAGACTGTAATTTTGTTGGCCTATATTTTTCCAGCTTATCATTCCCCTGCAGTACCACTTGTCATCAATAGGCCTCTGTAATCAACGATTCATCAACAGCCGACGTCGATTTCTACCGAGCCGACGCTCTCATTCGACCATCGTGTCAAACCCGACTCTCTCGCGCTCTCATTTCTCTCTCTTCGCAAAAAAGGTTGATGACAGAATGATTAAAAGTTGTTGATGAAAAGATGATGACAAAATGGTCTAAATTAATCAGTAATTCATCAACAAAAACGGCATGTTGGCTCTTGCTCTCTTGAACTCTCCCTCTCTCAAAAATATGAGCGGGGTGAGCGTTTTTTATTTGCGTTGTATCTTTTGAAGGAGTGAGGAGCAATACTTTGTGGTCGACAAAAGTGAAAGAAATTAAAATGTTTTAACAAGTTCCCATTATCGCAAGAGGGTTATTTCTACAGCAGTACACCATATTTTTATAACAGTGAAATTATATAAAAAAATTGGGTATTAAATAGAAAGCTGTGAAATTAATTGTTTAATGCGAAGAAAACCCAAAACTTAAAATTAAAAAGTACAAACACTTTGTTGATGAATTTGTTGATTAATTGTTGATGAATTCATCAACAATTCATCAACAAAGTGTTGATGAATTCATCAACAATTCATCAACAAAGTGTTGATGAATTCATCAACAATTCATCAACAATTTTTGGTATAAGTGTTGATGAATTTTTGGTCAAAAGTGTTGATGAAAAAGTGATTAAAAGTTGATGAATTTGTGTTGATGACAGCCTAGGACATGCCCATGTTAAATTCATCAGTAGTTTGTATGGGCTGTCATCAACTTTTCATCAACAACACCGACATTTGCGTTGATGAATTACTGATGACAGGTACTGCAGGGTCAATACAGAACAGACATATACATACATATGTACATATGTACATGCGCACATACATTCTTTTACAGCACGTTTTTTACTACGATTTCGGGAATGTCTAGAAATTTCATGACAGAATGCTCCTTGTTAATATACATAGTTGAGTATCATATTTATTTATTATTTATAATTTCTTATGTGTAAAATAATATTAACAAGAAAGAAAGCTAACTTCAGTTGAAGTTTGTATACCCTTGCAGATTAAAATTACGAATTAATCCAATTTGATAAAATTAAAATAAAACTAACAAGAATTATATAAAACATTTAAGCATATAAAAAAAATCGGTTTTAACATTTACCTATACATACTTTATTTACAGTTTTACATTTTTCCCTTATATTTAACGATCGTGTCTATGGCAGCTATATGATATAATCATACGATTTGCATAAAATAAAAAACCAAATTCTTAAATAATATTAAATGGCACATCTCTGAGCAGATAAAAATGTTGAAAAACATCAAAATTAAAATTTTTTTTATAAATTTCTTGAACGTTCCTATGACAGCTGTATGATATAGTAGTCCGACTTATACGAAATTCATACCAATATTTTAAAATAATACAGAATGGCAATATCTCAAATGATGTGAAAATATATTGACAACTGGCAAAGTTTTAAATTTTTTCTTCGATATTTTCCGATCGTTCATAAGGCAGCTATATGATATAGTCGTCCGATCCGACCCGTTCCAACATATATAGTAGTAAGCGCATATAAGAGACTATCTGCAAAGTTTCATTCAGATATTTTCAAAACTGAGGGACTTGTTTGCGTATGGCTAGGTCAACTCGGCTATTGATACTGGTCCAGAACATTAATACTTTGTAGGGTCGGAAAGGTCTCCTTCACTGCGTTGCAAACTTCTGACTAAAATTATAATACCCTGCAACGGTATAAAAATAAATCAAAATAATCTGCATATCTTAAAATGTATTTCACATGAAATATTTCACATATTTTTTAAGGAAGCATCTTGGCCACATAAAATGTATTTATTTGTAATCAGAATCAACAGCATTAATCTTGCTGTTTCCGTTTGTTCCTTTCTATGCCAACTGACGTTCCTGTAAGGTTTTGTTATCATGCGACCATAATAGATTTTCAAAAATCTAGTTATTTCCAAGGTATACAAACTTCGAGTTCTTGCTATTTTGGGCAGCTTCAATTGCGTAATGATTTTGTAAATATTTGAATGTTAATTAATACAAGCTGAGCCGGAATATTAAAAAATATATTCTCGTTTATTTTTCAGCAGACCAATGAATTAATTAAACCTTAACAACTATAAGGGCGAATTTCATTTGATTATACGTTAGATGAGCATGCGATTATAGCAAGGCGTTGTCGTTTTGGGAGTCATTGCATTGTTGTACTCAATCTTCCTTCCGCTACCTAGTAAAGGAGCTGTCTTCAACCTTAATTGAATCTCTGGTAACTGACTAATTCTATCTCTGACCGCAAAAGGCAAGTCGTCGTCTTTGACAAAATGGGTTGAATTTCCATTTGGTTGTGTGTACGTTACGCCGCCACCTTGATTGTCTGGTATAACAGAGATAACGGATCCATCATAAAATTGCACTTGGACAACTCCGTGGGATAACTAAAATGAGCAACGAAAGAATCAAATATAAATTGATTAGGGCAAGGAATCCCCATCTTTACCTCAGTAGCGACACCAATATTGGGAATGTTGACACGTTTAATTGGGACATTTTGATGAGAAGCGAGCCAGTTTGATCTCGAGGAATTGCATCCAAAATCGTTTGTATTTCGAATTGACGAAAGAGTGCTAACGGAGAAGTTAATTGAACCCTGCAATAATCGAATTCGGTTCAACCATTGAAGATGTGATGGACAAGCTAATCAAAGTTAATGTATTCTTACCTGATTTGATTTCGGTGTCGAATAGGCAAAATTTGTGGTATCTTTTAACCCATCAAATTTCTGAGCTGTCTGAAGATCTGGGACTGGTCGCCGTCCGATTGTGACAGGAAAACACGCAGAGTCTTTTGTCTGAGCCACTTCTAGGGCATTACTAACGGTGACACAATGCGAGAAGCATTCGTTTCCATGCTCGATCAGTGATCTAGCTTCCAGGCAGGTTTGATCAGTCAGCAACATTCCATTGGCATTGTAAATCTTAAGTCCTTCTGTGGGTGACCGCAGTAACTTTGCTCCCAAATAGAAGCGTATCTCAAAGTCCGTCATCGTCTCCATCAGTTGGCATTTCCCCAGGGCGCTGAAATAGGTTACTTTCGGCGTTTTGCTCTTCACTAAACCCACAAAACGGGCCGCGTATACGTATTTCTTCCAGTGCTTGCTGGGCAAGCTTTCGTAATTGTAGATGCAGTCCTCACTTGGTATCTGAAGCTCTGGTGGCTGCTCTCTTACTGGTAAACCACTACATAATATATACGACAAATTAGTATGCTACCAGTTTTTATTATAACCAATTGAATACTCTTCTTACCGTCCTGGATCTGGTTGGTAAATAATTATACGTCGCCCATCATGAGATATGCGACAAATGTCAGTGACGCGGTCTTCATTAAGCTTGGGCCGGAATTTCAGAAACTCAAGAACGACCTCGCCATTTCGCAATATACTCATTATAGCATTTTTCGACTTATAACGCGTCGGTAGCAATCTCATCGTGCACAATGGTGGCACCGAAAGTCGTTCCTCCTCAAGTCGAGCTAAAATAGGCTTGTCCACGAGGTCAATATTCCCATGGTGTGGTTGAGCTGACTTAACGTTACCCGACCAGTTTTGCTCCTCCTGGCCATTTGAACATTGGGGAAATATACCTGCCGGTTGCTCATAAGTTGGTTTAAGAGGATAATCCTGCGTGAACTCTTCCCGAATCTGGGGAAGAGCCTGTGGCGCTGAGTTATCCACAGAGCGCAGACGTTGGGAGTTCCTTGAGTCACCTAAATTGTGGTATTGCATTAGTTTTTGACAAGAATTTTACCAAAGATTACTCACTGCTTGCAAATGTTATGATTCCACTATCACCACTTTCCACGCTCGGGCTAAACACATTTAACATTCCCGGCGTCGTCGCATACCCACGATTTGTACTATAATCGCTTCTCTTCAACATGAAAGGATGGCTCAGGACCTGCTCGAGAGTGATGCGTTCATGCGGAAGCTTCTTTAACAACTTGTTTATTAGATCCTGCGCCTCGAAAGACAAATGAGGCGGCATCAGGTACTCTGACATAACGACCTTGTTGAGCGTGGATTGTACGGCATCGGTTTCAAAAGGCGGACGTCCAACCAACAAGGTGTACAGCATACAGCCAACACTCCAGACATCAGCCGGCAGTCCATGGGACACTCGGGACACAACCTCGGGCGATATATAGTTCGGTGTGCCGCACATCGTCACATGTCGCTCATCAGGTCGCTTTAATTGGGTAGCTAGACCAAAATCGGCTATCTTTATGTGCATTTCCTTGCTCAGTAAAAGGTTTGAAAGGGAGATATCGCGGTGCATGATGTTGTGAGAGTGCAGGTACAACAGACCCGCCACCACTTGCTTCAGTATGGCCGCAGCTTCAGCCTCTGTAAAAGGCCTTGATATGTGGTTCATGTAGCGATGCAACTCCCCATTGTGGGCCAACTCCAGCACTAAATACACATAGTTGACATCTTGGAAAAACGTGTACAGCTGCAAAACCGAAGGATGGTTGAGTCGGGAGTGAATCTCCACTTCCTGTCGAACGCGGTTGGTCAGACCCGTACCCTGAATAAGTTTCTTGTCAATCTGTGGGTCGGAAGACAGGTTAATGACCTATTTCAGTATGAACCGTTCGAGGAACTTACCATCTTAATGGCCACATCCCGGTGAGTGCGAAGGCATCTGGCCTTATAGACACTAGCAAAACCGCCTTTGCCCAACAAGTGCTGTACTTCATACTCCTGCAAACGCGAACGCTTAAAAATTCAGGGAGATCGAGGGGAAGCAGTACACCTACCTCAATTGTTTCTCCAAAAGCACGATTGGATAACATAGTTGGCTCTGTTTATTATAAACTTTCCGATTAGTATTATACAAGCTTTCTATTTATTAAGTATTTTGAAACCCAAGCCATGTAAACAAACAAGTAAAAAACAATTTAAAAGGGAACGCCACCGTTAGTGTTGATCAACTTTTAAACATAGTCAAATGGAGAATTATTAAGCAACACTGACGTGTACTTCTGTGGGATTCGGTATTTCTAGCAATATAGTTTTAAAGTTCTCCCTACAAATACATTTCGGCTATAACTTTTAAATAATTTGTTTGTTGTTTGTTTTATTTTATATAAATCCCGAAAACTAAACAAATATCGATATTTGGTCAATATTTTCCAACACTAAATGCAGAGTGGCCCTAGCTCATTGGTTGATTAATCGCCGAAAATATTGCCAGCCATTGCAAGAAAATCATGGCTAAACTATTCTAATGGTTTTCCTGCGGAAAACTCGGCTAATGAGACCTAATGAGACATGTAACTTGCATTTGAACCAACTTTCTTATATCTGCACAAAGCCTGCAATTATCAAATGCAGTTTTCGCGAAAAGAATTCGTTTTGAAAGCGTAAACAAGACAGACCTGCTAGCCTGGCAAAAGTCGTGTTATTTAATAATTTAAGCGCAGCAACGAGTGCGTTCGCCGACTGCAAAACGGAGAATCGCGAATTTCCCTCTCTTCGGTGACCAAAAGTTATAAAATAGTGCCGTTTGCTAAATCCAAAACTAAAAGAAACTGGTAAGTCCGTAGAACAATAAAATGACCCACATCCATACCTACATTTGCATGATTACGAGGTAGTGTGCGTGCCCTAATACATATTCGCACGCATACATCTTCAGCTTGCACATACGTCACCGACAAGCAACAGTGTTAAAACAGTGCTGGAGAATTCCCACGGAAATACTAATGTTCATTGTCTAGAATTGAAGTTTTGGATATTCTCTATACGAATAAATCTTTTAATTTCCAAATAAATAGCTTATATGTATAGCTGTATAGAACAGTATATTCTTAAAAAAAAAAAAAAAAAAAAAAATTCTGCCAGCTATGGAGATATCTTTTTTATTTCTCTTCATATTCGTTTAATTATTTAAAGCGACCCCAAGATAATAGACCCTTGGGGTCGCTAACTTACGAAAAATATTGAATTTTGCGTTTGTTTGGAACAGCTGCTTCCAGCTGCCGGTAGCTTATTCTTTAAATTCAAACGCTTTTTAACAGTTTATAAAACTGCGCAACTTTCTCTTTTCAATTGTAGATCGTTTGAAATGTATTCCCCTTTTCTTTTTATCTCTGACAATCTGGAGAGTGACCAGTGTTGTTTGTGGTCTAAAATATTAGTTTTAGGAGAACACGCATTCTTTTAAATTTCACACTAGTGCATTTTTCCACGTGTTGTACTTGGTCACACTCGCCACTTCATTATAACCTTAAAATGACAAGTTATAATTTTTGTTAATGTTGATTTTAGTGGCAACTGAACTTGAAATCGACTATTAGAACAGACGTGCAGTTAAGTGCCGAGGCCCTGTGCGAGTGCAGCGTTGTGAATTGGCACATATCTCCGTGATAATCATGTAAAGAAAACGTCACACTTAAGTGCTTGTCGGCGATGTAAATAAAATTTGTACTGCTGCTCCTGTGGAAAATCACCCAGTAAAGTTTTACAACCTTGGAGGTTGCGGATTTTGTTGTAGAACGAGTGAATATTGAGTCTGCTGCTTGCAAAAGGATACGTGTACGAACCGCAGGGCGCAGAGAGGGGTGTCTGCGGCGCTTTCGAGTGCTCCGATCAGATTCGTCGAAGACGCTACGATGCATGCATCCTCCGCCGCAGCTACCGCACTTGTGGAGTACTCGGACGTCAGCTCGGAGGACTTTTCTGATCCGGAGACTGGCGATTTGGACGCAAACGATACCGGAAAGGGGACGGCCACAAACACAAAAAAACCAAAGCCAGCTACGGATAATCAATTCACCAGAAGTCGTCTTGGTCCTAAGCCCGATAAGGAGGGCTATGATAATTACAGGTACGTAATGTACAAGACATTGAATTTTTAAAACCATGTAACCCAACTCTAAATTATTTTAGAAATAGACGACCCGAAGATTCGAACAAATCCGCTCCTGCTGGATCGAGACAATCGTCCAGCTGTGAGACCACAAATCATCGGGAGGATCCGTCCCAGGTCTCCAACGCATCTAAAGGGGAGTTGTGGGGGCGGGAGATTTACATGTCCAGCGACTCCATTGATACCGACGAGCTGGAGGCAGAGATGAAACGGCAAAAGCGCAAAAAGCAAAAGAAGGACAAACACAAACACAAGTCCAAGAAGAAGTCGAAGAAGCGAAAAAAGAAGCGGGCCAAATCGTACTCAAGCATTGATTCGATGTCGGATAACGATGATATCAATGCCTTACTAGACCGTAGATACACACCGCCTACCGCCCCGAGCAAAAGCAGTGAACGGACGGTAAGCGCGGGGCCCTCCTCCTTCACCCCACACAACCACAAGGAGAACAGTTCGCCAGCAACTCCACCGCCGGCGCGTCGTACAAACAGCAGCAATAATACCTACTACGGAGAGTCGTCTTCTGTAGAAACGACCAATGCTGCTCTGGGCAGCAATTTGCAGGTCACTGTAACGAATAAGCAGACAATCAGCAGCCGTCATCGTTCCCCTCAAGCTTCAGCGCGCGTCAGTGGCAACGGGCCGAGGTTTGGCAACTCCCCTCGAACACCACCGCATTCACATTACACATCATCAAGCGGTGGCGGCGTCATTGGAGGTGGTGGGTCTGGGTCCCGAGATTCTCGCAGTTCCCGATATGTAACGAGTCCCCACAAAGAGGATTTGACTACACACCACCGTTCTAGCCATGAACATGGCTTTCAGCCTCGTTACTCTGCATCAGGTCCAACCAGTCATGATGCCAGAAAAGTAAAGCGGCTTTCACCGGGTAGGTGTTGTATATTCTCTTATAGTTAAAAAAGCCTTTCGAATTATCATAAAATGTGTTGCAGAGCTGGATCGCTACAACCATCATCCAAGCACGCCGCCCCACAAGCGACGAAAGTTCAGCGATGGCCGGGAGGTAGCAACCATTAGCGGGAGCTTCGAACACAGTAGGCATCACTCGGGAAAATACGATCGTTATAGCAGGGATCGGTATTCCAGGAGGTCATCCAGGTAATGGCATTATTATTTTCCTCTCTCTCGGAAGATTTTTAAGAATTCAATTCAATGTATAAAGTTATTACATTTAAACGAATTCTGGTTTCTCTGCATTTTTCCAGGAGTCCTAGTGTGCATCACCACCCGCGTAATCGACAATCCCCCGTCGGAGGCCTTTCGTCCAGTGGGGCAACTACGAATGCGTTTCGACATGGCAGCAGCCACAAACACAAGTATGGTACGAATGCCGGATCGCCACCTTCCCATGCAACGAGGTCGTCCAAGCGCTCTTCGGGTACTGGTACCTCTGCCACCGATCGCTACTCAAGATCGCCACGAACAAGTTCCCGCTACTTGGACACGGCATCATCGCCTTCACCTGTGGGCGCCTCCAGCTCCTATCACCATCACCATCGTCGCTCACCAAAGCTTCACCAGAGAACAAGAGGCGGCAGTCGCCGCAGATCTCCAAGCTCGGCCAGCAGCGGCAGCTCCGCGTCTCATAGTCGATCGCCCACGTCGCGTGATTTGAAACACAAGCGAGAGGAGTACATTAAAAAGATCAGCGAAACAAGTCTATTTGCCGAGCTTGTAAAAGACCGCCACAAAAGGCAAAAGGCGCTGAAGGAAATAATTGAGCGGCAGGAGGAAAACAGTAATAGCACTACCAACAGCAACGGAGCACTTACAATTAACGATAACAGTTCCTCGGTGGATGGAAATACGCCCAACACTGGTGACTGCCCACGATCTGCCCCTAGTTGTGGAACCCCTGCAGCCATGGCGACAACGGTCTCAAACGGTCTTGCAGTCCTGGGAAGCAATAAACCAGATGTGGACCTTAACAACATTCCCATGCCAAACAAGGAGAACGAGGCACTGGCCCCCAACCCTGGTCCGAACAGCGATATCCCGGACTGTTCCACACCAATTAAACAAACAGTGCTACCTGTAGCTACCGTCTCGGCGAGCAAGTACAGCCTTAAACCGAAAAGCCTAACGTCATTGCCGCTGCCACCAGGGATGAATGCCCTTGACCTGGTCAACGCAAGATCTCCATCGCCAGCGCATAAGAAGAAGGAAACCGACGAAAAGAACATTAATTCAAGCGCCAACGCTGGCGCCGGTGCTAACAAGAGCCTGCTGAATCTTCCCATGCCGCCAGTTATCCCCGGCAGCGAGGAGCTAAGCGGCGATGATGACGTCATTGACAGTCCCGAAGACTTCGATGCACCGGCTGGTAGTGGTCATGTTGGCGGACAAACAAACCGTCGTCGTCCAGTGATATTAAATCGCCGGGATTCGCGAAACAATATCCGCGACTGGGGCGAGCGATGTGTGGACGTGTTTGAAATGATTGCACAAATTGGGGAAGGAACATACGGTCAGGTTGGTATACCGCTTTAATTAAATTCTTAATAATATATACTTATAAATTAATATATATATAATATATATATATATATCATTGTAGGTCTATAAGGCGCGGGATCATCATACTAATGATATGGTGGCTCTCAAAAAAGTGCGTCTAGAGCATGAGAAGGAAGGCTTTCCCATAACGGCTGTGCGTGAGATAAAAATACTGAGGCAACTTAATCATCGCAACATAGTCAATCTTCACGAAATTGTGACTGACAAACAAGATGCCGTGGAGTTCCGTAAGGACAAGGGCTCCTTCTACCTGGTCTTCGAATACATGGACCACGATCTGATGGGATTGCTCGAGTCAGGCATGGTCGACTTCAACGAGGAGAACAACGCCAGCATTATGAAGCAGCTTCTGGATGGCCTTAATTATTGCCACAAAAAAAATTTTCTCCATCGAGACATCAAGTGCTCAAACATATTAATGAATAACAGGTGGGGACATTTGAGGATTCCAGGGAATTAACTATTTTCAGCAGTATTAATTTTTGGGATTCTGGTAATTTTGACAGGGTGAAAAACAATCTTGTAATTATATAAGGAGCTGTCCATATATTGCGTTATCATGCTCTTGATGTTTTTTTCATTCTCTCTCCCTGTCTAGACTAATAATTAAAGGAACCCCTCCCCCCATATGATTACCTAATGAAACAAATTTAGTTACCAATATACCAATGATAATCAACAAAAAAAAAAATAATAGAATAATCAAACATAATCATTCGCAAACAACCCCACCCACACCTAATTGATCTCTTAATGTATGGACAGCCCCAAATAGTAACTACAAGATAGTTAAAGTGAGAAAAGATTTTTAAAAAGAGGGTTCAACACATATAACGACCTGCTTAGATGTATATATTATCGTTATCGTTGTTATCGTTATATTTTAAAAGCTGGCTTTTATGATTTTATTGGTGATCGCTTAATATTAGATTTATATTAATCTAAGTAATCTCCAACTAATGTTTTATCCCTTTTAATTCTTAAATATTGTGATGCTTGCAGGGGTAAAGTTAAATTGGCTGACTTCGGTTTGGCGCGACTTTATAATGCTGATGACCGAGAGCGACCGTACACAAACAAAGTAATTACCTTATGGTACAGACCACCAGAACTGTTGCTGGGTGAGGAGCGATACGGACCATCGATCGACGTCTGGTCTTGCGGCTGCATACTCGGTGAACTGTTTGTGAAGCGGCCCCTGTTCCAGGCTAATGCAGAAATGGCCCAATTGGAGACTATATCGAAGATTTGCGGTTCACCTGTTCCGGCTGTGTGGCCGAATGTGATCAAGCTGCCGCTGTTTTATACACTCAAGCAAAAGAAGACACATCGCCGTCGTTTGCGGGAAGACTTTGAGTTTATGCCAGCACCAGCACTAGACCTGCTCGACAAAATGTTGGATCTGGATCCAGACAAGCGCATTACGGCCGAAGAAGCACTCCGGTCGCCTTGGCTAAAGAAAATCAACCCCGACGAGTTAGTATCCATTTTTTTTTGTCTTATAGAACCAAGCAATTAAATCACAATGTCTTGTTTTAAATTTAAAGAATGCCAACGCCACAACTGCCCACGTGGCAGGACTGCCACGAGCTGTGGAGCAAGAAGCGACGTCGACAACTGCGGGAACAACAGGAGTCGCTCCCACCGACGGTGATCGCCTCGACCAAATACCAACAGCACGGAGCTGCCATGGTGGGAGATGCTTAGCATTTGCTGTACGCCTCGCTGTTCGATAAAGAGCGCGATGGAGAGGAGTGTTCCTGGTGGAACTAATAACAACTAGCCGTATCTAGTAGTTAGTAGTAATGGGATTATGTTATCCTTGTGACAGGGCCAGAATAGGTTTACTTTGACTTGATCTAGCCGCTGTTGACCCTAAGACAGCATCAATAAAGTCTTGGCTATATTTATAAATTTCTTTATACATATGTTGGGCATACTGAATCGATCGATTGCTGTGCTGTATAAACAAAGTGTTATCAATAATAGCAAACACACATTTTATCAATGGTTCTATATGTTAATTTTTATATAATTTGCGCATAGCAATTAGCCATTTAAGTTTCGAATCCGCAATTGGCAATATGAAGGGAGATCGCGCATGAACGAACGGAGGAATGCAATAGCTCTAGTAACAAAAATGTAAACTAGTAGATCGTATGTATTCGTATCAGGAACAGCTGAAAGCGATTCGTAGGTGACCACGTTTCGAAGCTACGAAATAATATATAAATATATAGTGAAGAAGTTAAAGATTAGCATTTTAATTATAAAGAAATTGTTATATAATAATAGACTACAAATAGGCTATTGACTAGTTTAGTTTATTATTAAGTATTTAAGTCGTGTAAATTATAAATGAATTTATCGAGTAAAAACCATGTACTAATTTACCCTTACGCGCAGGCATTTGATAAGATTATATTTTAATATGATGTTTGAACGCACACAACATCAGAATTACATATGTAGCTGCATGATGTGCGCGAGACTGAAAACGATTGATTTACTTCAAAAATTGCATGTAAATAGGTTGAATATTTCTACTCCAAAACTACAGCCTGATCACCAATGGTAATATCTCAAGATGGAAATCAAATGAACTAAATTCATTTTTTTTAACTTCAAAACCTATTTAAATAAATATGAATTATAAATATTGTATTTTAAATCAATTTGTAGTTCCTTAGTTGTTTAATTATCGGGTACATTGTGGAATTTCTCCTTTATAACTTGTAAAATGCTTATTATTCCCACGTCATATAAAATAATGATTTCTTTTGTTTTATTCATTTATTTTTTATTTAGCTTTCAAACCACAATTTTAGTTTCCCCTATTGAGATATGTTTACTATGCTTTATGTTATTAAAAGTATGATATCTTGTTAGTGATACAATATTAACAGTTCATTTCATTTTTGAGGTTAGATTTACGGCGGATTTGTATTTTAAGGTATTTTTTCCTTTTCAAACACGAAAATGGTAAACCAGTATACAAGTTATGAAAGGTGGTTTCATATTGTACATTTACAGTGGTAAATAATTTAGTTTTCAGAGCTAAATAATAATAGTTAAAGTAAGGGAAGGTTGTAAAAATTCCATTTTCTTTCAAAATAAAAAAGGGTTTTAAGTAACCTCAATTCGAAGAGACATTTTCTTTTAAATAGAACGGTCTTGTATTATTTTAGTATTCTTAGCGTTGATAACAAGACAAAATTTTTTTGGTATTTTGTCCGGTCACACTAATTGCAGCAGTCGCATTTAAGTACGTTTCATCATCAAATTTGTATGTATATTGTGTCAGTTCGTCTTTGTTATTTTAATTGCGGGGCCCGTCAATTAATAAATGCTTTTATGATGTGTCCAACTACTCTTGGAAACTCGGATTAGGCACAGTAGTTCGTCGATATAAACAATGACAAATGCTTGTATATGGTATGTGTGACAGTATATGTACATACATACATATGTTTATATACCTACACGATGATTATTACGATGCACTTGGGAGGCCAAAAGAGAAATGCTAGTGGAAAGTGAAGTGTATTAGCGAACCTTAGACAGCTTGATTGTTGCACAAATTAGCAAGTTTTCGAAGTACTTTACAATCCTTCGACACAAGATCTGGGTGCAGAATTCTTGCTTTTAAAAGAAAGGAGAATACAATATGTATGCGTGTATGTAAATAGATGTTTTTCATTTTCTTTGTACCGAAAACAAAGCAAAGTTGATTAATACGAGCCACACAGTCGGGGGCGGAAGTATTGCTGTTTCAGATTATATTGCATATATCTCTAAAACCTGCTTTTATTTTCGAAAAGTGAAATTTTTTGTTTCTATCTCTAAAGACGTAGTTCACTTTGGCTGGTTACAAAATTGGGTTATTCACTTTCCTTGGTGTATATTGGCAGCAAAATTAATTATTTTTATAATTTTAAATTTCTATACATGTACATATGTATATTGATTATCTCTATGGCTTCCAAAACTATTTCGTTAGAAACAAGGAAATATTTTCCTAGATTCCATTGTTGATATGGGGGTGCATTTTCTTTTTGTGGTGTGTGTGGGCGAACCAGTTTTTATTGAGAACCAAAATATATAGGGCTGAAAAGAACACTAAATACAAAAACAAACAAGGCACGCGAAAATCTTTTTATGAGCATGTAAAAAACACGATAAGATACTTATTTTTACATCTTAATTAGTGCATTTAAATTTATTCCTTCAAAGAACACATAATACCAATACTTTTGTACATACATAACGTACATAAAGATATATACGAATGTGAAGACTTCAAAATTCAAAATATTGTAGGGCATATATTCAGTTAACGAAATTGATATCTAGGTGAGATGAAAATGCATTTCGTTGAGGAATCGACGTATTCCCTTTGTGCAACCAACCAAAGTTTGCATATGTATGTATATTACGTACATACATATACATATGTATACTGCAATTTACAAAGTTGCTGATATATAATGTAACGTGTATAACATTAATTTTCCCGCAGGTCGTAGAACGAATTGCAATCAGTGAGTGCTATCAACTGCCAGAAACGGAGCCGTAATCACGCTGATACCCCTTGTGAAATCGACAGCAAAGGCCGCCTAGGCCCATCACAGGCATCGGATCCAGGTTGGAGGCACTCACTAGTGACTTTGTAGAGAGGCTGCGCCGGGGGCAGGGTCTGGTTGTTGCTGCTGAGCGGTTCGTAAAGGACTCAAAATTGATAGAAACAACAAAAAGGCAGCTGCAACTGGTGCCTCTTCCGAGGACCAGCCGCCGCGCAAAAGGGGTCGTCGCTCAGGAGGCTCCACATCCTTCTCCGTTTCCCCCGCCACTGCCGCTGGATCAGTAGATGCGGCAGCATCCACATCGAGAGCGGCCCAGCAGTTACAGCAACAGCAACAATTAAACTCCACTTCGACTGGCTTAAGCGCGGAAACATCAGGAAATCCTAGCAGAGGGCATAACCGCAAAACGACAAATACCAACAAGAGGCCAAGGGATAATAGTAGCAGCAGTAGCAGCAACAGCAATACATCCATCTCTGAGGCAAAAAACAGTACTGAACCGAACATGCAGAGTACCACTTCCACATCGAGTGGATCCTGCTCTAGGCCATTAGAAGGCTCTGCTTTGAACTCCGGCAGCAGTGTCGAGAACGTGGCCCGCGAGGGCGTCGGTAGCGGTAGCGGCGATGACAGCGCCGGTATCGGGGATGAGAATCCTTCGGGCAGCAGTGCCACCACTAACGGACACGACGCAAAACACAATGGATTCGCTGTCAATAACAACGGCAGTAGTAATTGTATTGTCGTTGATGGCGAGAATAATCGCGAAAACACCAGCTACAGTGGCGTGCAGCTTGACAAGTCCAACCAGGAGATCATCCGGCTGATCGGTCAGTATCTGCACGACGTTGGCCTTGACAAGTCGGTCAAGACGCTAATGGTTGAGTCTGGCTGCTATTTGGAGCACCCTTCTGCCACCAAGTTCCGGGAGCACGTTCTAATGGGCGACTGGTCAAAAGCTGACTCGGACCTCAAGGTAAATATATATTTTTCAATTTTATAATAAACTAGTATAGCAACGCGCTTTGTTGCTTACCAAAACATTGAAATAATGACCGTTTGAAAATTTTTGAATGGTGAAATTTTTTTTATTTTGAGTCTTTTAAGACCTGTTTTAATAAAAATAAAATTTGGAACGTGCGTTGCAGGGAGAGTCCGAAACACACAGCTAGAGCACTGACAGAAATAAAAGCAATCTAATTAATTATCATTTCTTAATTTCCAATTGTTGTAGGACCTAGAGCCACTGATAGATAATGGCAAATTGTCAACGATCACCGAAATGAAGTTCATACTACTGGAACAAAAGTATTTAGAGCATTTGGACGATGGCAATCCCTTAGATGCACTGCACGTTCTTCGCAGCGAGCTAACGCCATTGCAGCACAACATATCGCGTGTGCACCAGCTCTCCTCGTACATGATGTGTTCCACCAACCAGGACCTATACCAGCGCGCCAAGTGGGAGGGCAAAGGCATCCTGTCCAGAGCATTGGTAATGGAGCGGCTTCAAACTTTTATGCCGCCGTCGGTAATGATGTCACCTCGGCGCCTACGCACCTTGCTGCAGCAGGCTGTTGAGCTGCAGAGTCAGCACTGCCCCTGCCACGACATGGCGTGGGAGACGAATCTGCAGACGGTATCGCTCCTTACTGACCACTGCTGCACCACAGACGGCTTTCCCATGCAAACCATCCAGATTCTCACCGATCACTGCGACGAAGTATGGTTCTGCAAGTTCTCACCCGACGGCCTTAAGCTGGCCACTGGCAGCAAGGACTCTACTGTGATTATTTGGGACGTTGATCCATACAAGCTAACCCTTAAGCATCGGCGCGTGCTTGACGGTCAGACTCAGCTTAGCGTTAGCTTCGTCAGCTGGAGCCCCGATTCAAAGCTCATTCTCGTTGGCGGCACAGAGGATTCGCACGAACTGTATATTTGGAACGTGGACGACGGCAAGCTTGTCGTCAAATTCTCACAGTCGCTGGAGGACAGCTTAGCCTGCGGTGCCTTCAGTCGCGATGGCGCTCGCTTCGTGTGCGGCGGTCAAAAGGGTCAGCTCTACCTCTGCGACCTGAACGGCACCATTGTGGATTCCTGGGAGGGAGTTCGCGTCAACAGCATAGCCTTTCGAGCGGACAACAAAACGATCTTAGCGGCTGATAATCACTACCGTATCAGAGGGTGAGTTTGACTTTCAATTTCAAATTTAGAAACGAGTCGAGTACCTGTAGAAAAATGTTTAATTCCAAACATAGATAGAATTTAATATTGATTGCATTCTATTTGATTTAGGTACAATTTCGATAGCCCGCGCTCAGACTTTGATATTCTGAGGGAACCACATCCCATCATGACATTCAGCATAAACTCCGCCGACCGCTTGGCATTGCTAAACGTTTCAAACCAAGGGCTTCATCTTTGGGACATTGAGGACAAGTGTTTGGTACGTCGTTTTCAGGGTATACGGCAGAGCAACTTTGCTATCCACTCCTGCTTTGGCGGCGTCAACGAGAGCTTTGTGGCTAGTGGCAGCGAAGATAAGGTGGTCTACATTTGGCACATTAAGCGCGAGGAACCACTGGCAAAACTGGCCGGCCACACCAAAACGGTCAATTGTGTGTCATGGAACCCTGTGTACCCGTCCCTGCTCGCCAGCGCTAGCGACGACGCTACTGTCAGAATTTGGGGACCCAAGCCCAATGGCAGCAACGCAACGACTGAGAGCGACGATAGCTCTTCTAGTTCGTCTTCGTCCTCGTGGAATATGACTTAAAAATATCGCAAACCGTAGCAAATTAATGTATGAGCGTGACGGATAGATATTGGATGCTGATTTAGTTATATAATGCGCCCGACCTGCCCCTAAATTGATATATGTAAGGGCTAATTGCGCGTCGGTGTCGTCGTTGCTACAAACTGCCATTACAACAATATGTATGAGCAGCATGACTTACGATTAGCATTAGTTACTTAAGTACATTCATACGAAAGGAGAGGCATAACATCATATCTACACCGCCCTATGCTGTAACAGGAAATTGATTGTATCTTTTGTGTGTACTGATAGCAACGCGCTAATTAATATTTCTTCGGCCCACATATATTATTGACTATTCTCGAGCTTTTAATTTAAACAAGGTGGATTGATCGACGACCTCTGCTTGGTTTTAAATTCATTGCTATTTAATTCAATACAGTTTCTAAAATTTAGTATGTAACACGATTTGACGTATTTCATAACCAACAAACACAATAAAAATTAGTTCTATATATGTTTTTAACAGTCGACGTTTTTCTCTTGTCTGATATCTTGGGCTGAAAGAAAATAATAAATATATATTTACATTTATTTTGGCTCGCTAAACTTCAGTTTAAGGTGTTTCATAAATTTCATAATTTACAGGTGGCTTTCGTTTTCATCCTGCCCATGGGTCTAAAATTTAAAAGTACAGTTGGTTGTCACAAAATACAAACATCTCATGACGGATACTTAGAGATCATCTCAGCTGAAAATATTTAATCATATCGGCATGGGCGGACAAACACACAATACTAAATTGACACTGCTGTTAATTCTGATCCATAATACTAAGGATCGTTTAGAGTATTTGCACCTCAACGTGATCCTAGGGTATTTCGCAATTGGTCTGCTGGTTTCCCGAATCCTAAAAACCAGTCCATAGAAACGAACGGAAAATTTTTACAGAAAAAACTATATCATGCCAGTATTGAATATAAATCCATATACTTTATGATATGGTATTTTTTTTACAGGTCTGTTTTCGGTTTTAATTTTTTTAATGTCAGCTTTATTTTATATTGGATTTAGACATATTTCTAAGATCTTTAAGAATCAGCCGCATTCAGTCTCCGTAGTTTTTGTTTTGTCAACCATCGTTATTTGGCAAGTTTAAATTTCAGTTTTCGGAATATTAATTTTTTATTCGGTGAGTTGCCTTCGAAGCAAAACATGTTTTTTTTGCGCTATCTTTAAATATACGAATTTGTATTACTTGCTGCAAGGATATTTAAAGTTAGCTTCCGTTAGTGTATTTTAATAATCTGAGATATAATTGATATTCACGAATATATAATGCTTTTATTAGTATCAGGTATCTATATCAGGAATCGCAAATAAGAGTTATGAGTAATATAAAAATTACTTCCAAAAGATTAATCTAAAAGATGAAAAAATTAGGTATAAAAATTTAATTGAATATATACGAAAGGTATTGGAACGTTGATTACTTATATGTGCCAATCCTTAATATATACCGCTCAGTTCAATAGTTATTGCAATTCAATTTTTATTTCCAATTTTTAAATACAAAAATTGAAATTATCAATTATTCTACCACTTTTTTATAAAAATTGAATAAAAAGAATAATTTGCATTTGTATACCATTGCAGGGTATTATAATTTTAGTCAGAAGTTTGCAACGCAGTGAAGGAGACATTTCCGACCCTATAAAGTATACACTCCTGCCCACAATTATACGACACCCTCAAAATTTTTGTTTCGACCCTCGTAGGAAAGTGCGAAAGAGTAATACAATAAAATAAAGTATACAGGATGAAAGTTTAATGAATTCTGCTTAAAAAATGATTTTGTTATCACTGATTGGATCTTGCGTTTTCAAGTAGCAGTCAAAGAAGCAAAAAAGTCTAAATTTTGCCATGCTTGAAACTGTATCAAAGCTATACGACATATTTGATTTTTTGCAGTTGGAGAGAAAAGTTTGGCTTCCAATATTTTTTTTTATATTTCTGTTAACAATTTATTGAATTTGGTATAAAATGCCGCGTAAACGATTGTTATCCGACGAGGAAAAGGGAAGGATTAAAGCTTACAGTGATGCTAGCTTTAATGTGAGTGAAATGTCTCGGAAAATTGGTCAGACACGTTGTGTTATCACCAAATTTTTGAACAATTCGGATGAATATGGCGTAAAGCATAGTTTAGGAAGAAAACCCAAGTTGTCTGACCGCTATAAACGTCGTATAATAGCCAGAGCTAGCAGTTCATTTACTACGTGCTCCACACTTGCCGCAAGTTCCAGTAACCCTGTGTCACGAATGACTGTTTGGCGGATGCTGCAATCATCGAAATGCATTGTCAGAGGAGTCTTTAAGAAGGCTTCCTTCTTAAAGCCGCGCCACAAAGCAGCCCGACTTCAATTTACAGAAAAAAACTTGCAGAGAAACTGGGCCTCGGTATGCAATTTTTACTTTTTTTTTTAAATATTCCGTTTTTTAAATATTGATCGTTTAGATCATTTTTTCTAATGAAAAAAGTTTAATCTGGACGGCCCACATGGGTTTCGGTACTACTGGAGGGATTTACGTAAGGATCCACTTATGTTTTCCAAACGCAATTTCGGAGGCGGATCCTCAATGGTTTGGGGACCCTTTCATGCGTATGGAACGCTTGACCTTTGCTTCACAAGCTCAAGGATGAACAGTGGAGATTACAAAAAAGTATTGGGGGATCGTCTTCTGCCATTTTTGGAAGAAAATACGGAAAGAGATCTTATTTTTATGCAAGATAGTGCATCAATTCACAAAAGTAGAGACACCCAGCGCTTCTTAAATGATCACCATATAGATGTTTTGGATTGGCCAGCGTGCTCCCCTGACCTAAATCCAATAAAAAACATTTGGGGTATTTTAACCAGGCGAGTTTACGCCAATAACAACAAATTTCAGAGTGTTGAAGGCCTCAAAAATGAAATTTTGACTCAATGGTCCCTTTTAGACCAAAATATACTTAAAAATTTAATTAACTCAATGCCTAAGAGACTTTTTGAACTAGCAAAGGCTCAAGGTGGTTCAATTAATTATTAAATATTTTTTACATACTGTTAAAAAAATATAATATTATCTAAACCTACCAAATCAACATGTGTCGTATAGCATTGATACAGTTTCAAGCATGGCAAAATTCAGACTTTTTTGCTTCTTTGACTGCTACTTGAAAACGCAAGATCCAATCAGTGATAACAAAATCATTTTTTAAGCAGAATTCATTAAGCTTTCATCCTGTATACTTTATTTTATTGTATTACTCTTTCCCACTTTCCTACGAGGGTCGAAACAAAAATTTTGAGGGTGTCGTATAATTGTGGGCAGGAGTGTATATATTCTTGATCAGCATCAACAGCCGAGACGATCTAGTTATGTCCGTCTGTCCGTTTCTACGGAAACTAGTCCCTCAGTTTTTAAGATATTTGAATGAATCTTTGCAGATAGTCTTCTTTATGCTCTCACTATTATATAATTCGGAACGAGTCGGACCAAACGACTAGCTGCCATACAAACAATTGGAAAAATTTGAGGGAAAAAGTTATAAGTTAACCAGTTCTCAATACATTTTCACATTTAAGACCGCCATTTTGTATTATTCTACAATTTCGGTTTTAATTTTATCAAATCGGATTACTATATCATATAGCTTCCATAGGAACGTTCAAGAAATTTATTGAAAAAAAAAAATAATAATTTCGCTGATTTTTAACATCTTTTTATTGCTCAGAGATGTATCAATTTTATATTATTTCAGAATCTCGGATTTAATTTTATGCAATTCAGGTGATTAAATCATATAACTGCCACAGAAACCATCGTTAAATATAGAGGAAAATGCAAAACTGTGAATGTAAAACTGTAACTGAAAAATATTATGATATCACTATCGTTAAAACCGAACTATTTGGTATGTATGTGTTTTAAATATTTTTTGTTAGTTTTTTTATTCATTCGATCGAATTTGATTAATTCATAAGGATCCAATTATAAGCTGCAAGGGTATACAAAGTTCGGCGTGCCGGACTTAGCTTCCTTTCTTGTTTTTTTATTATGTGTTTTGTTGTAAAAATTATAACTGTTACGATCCCTGATTTATATATAGCTTTCATAGGAACAATCGGTAAACGCACAGGAAACTGTAAATTGGAAAAATTTTATTTACTTTATTGGTTTTTAACATGTTAGCTAAGAACCATAAATATATTTTTTAGTACGAATTTAAAATAAACTCTTAAATGTTGAAGATATCGAGGAACTTGCCATTCTAACAAATGAACTATATACATTTATGTATGAATAATATAAATTATTTTTTTTTAATAACTTAGCCTTTTAAAGTGTTAGTTTTCACGTAAAATTATTTTCCAGCAGGAGAGCGATGAAATGCCTTGTGGTCTCTTTTAAAATAAATGCAAGAACTATCAATGTTAAGGCCCACCATCGAAAAGCCTTCCTAGTTGCTCCAACTGCCTCGTAGGCAACAACAAGTGAACAACAGTGGTGAACCGTGACCAGAATGTGGTGAAAGCTTCTTCCGAATACTGTTGTATTGTTCCGCCATACCAGTATTGGCAATAGAAAGAACTTGGATAGGCTAGAAATCAAAACGACTTTAACAATAATTAATGTAAAGTTACGAATGCCCATTCTTTTCATCCATTCAATGCTGAGGGTAGCCGTAATCATTAACAGTAGCAAAGTCATGAGCAAATAGTCTGTAATACATAGGAAAGTTTAGAATTTCTCAAAGGGTTTCGCATTGCCCCGAAGCTCTAAAGCGTTTACCTCCAATATTTTGAAGCGTATATGTGTAGAAACCTTTCTCGTGAATATGTAAGTCGGTTTGAGACGGATCGGTAAGCTTTTGTCGGCACAGTGCAAAGGATTCCAATAGCAGCACCACCAACGAAACCTTCCAGTATATCTAAAATCGAAATATCTTTTATAACCCGATCTTTATGACATTCGTAGAGACATCTTACCTTAAACTCTCCATTATATATGATGTGACGAAAGGCAAATGAATCCAACAAAAGCGCATCTATTAAAATAATAAATTCCTCAAATTCAATGTACTTATCCGTGATCTGGTGGCATTTCTCCTGTAAAATTTAAAAACTATAATAAAGATGTACATACATACGCATTTGGTTTGTTTTCTTACGCATTGGGTGGTTTTAAGGGTGTTGCTGTATTTTTTGAATAGTTCTTTGACTCCATGGCCACAATTAATGCATACAAACCCCCTTCTCTCAGGCATCTTATTATTAAAGTGCTATTTATGCAGGTTTTTATTTAGTAAATAAACAAATATTTAACAGCTGTTCAGTGTAACCGTATACCGATAACTTAAAAATGTCTAAAATTCAGAAAATGGGTCCCTGCTAAAAAAAAATTAAGGGTATTTTCTTCAATTTGGCAACAATTTAATATATTTAATATATAATATATATAATGAAAAGTTGATCCCTTTAAATCGAAATTTTTTAACGGCTTTATATCTTTTTTTTAACTTTGAATTTTTATTAATCAATTTAGAACATTTAGGAATTTTTTTAAGTAAATATTATAAAGGCCGTTTTTAAAATTTTTGGATTTTTTAAGATCTCCTAAAAAATTGTACTTGAATTTTAATTAAATGTTTTATTTTTATTTAAATATATTAAAGAAAACTTTTGAAAATATGTGATTAAAAAACTTTCGAAAATATGTGATTAAAAAAAACATAGAAAATGAACTTAATTTTGGCCTACTGAGTAGCGGAGCATAACGTGTATGCTTAAATCTGTTAATTCGATTTTGAAATATATTCGCCGACCAGTTGAAAAATAAATGTACATACAATCTGACCGCAAGAACCGTAATAAAATAAGGCTTTGAAAAAAGCGTCTATCATCTAATAAAAACCTTGTAAGCCTAGACATTTTTTTATAATCTGAGCTCGTAACCCTCGCGTTATAATGCTATTACCTAACTTTGGCTTAAATCCATAATAGATAATTAATATAACAATAAAGACATTCTCCTTTAGGTAAGGTTTTATATGCATTTATTTCATTCCTGCTTTTTATTATCAACATAATGTTACAAATTGTATTTTTTTAATCTAATCTAGGTACAACTTCAGCCAGATTGGTTATTTTTTTGTTTTGAACAATTTTAAAATTGGGAAATGGCACAATTAGTATTCGATTCAAGGCTCGTGGTATAAATCCGCTTTAAAAGATATTTAGTTTTTAAACGAACCTGATTATTGTATTTCCTTACAATTATAAGTTAGTAACTTGAAAAGATGTTTTGATTTACGAGTTTATTCCTTTGAATAATTTATTTTTAAATCCAGTTCAAAAATTATAGAAAAATATCACTTCTGGATGGTTTTTGGAGTTAATATCGGACAAACTCATATTTTCACAAAAAATTTACAAACTAATAATTAACTAAACTGCGCACCCTCACACTGTTAAACAAAGTGGCTGTTTTAGCCTTTTTTTTTGTGAATAGAGTGCGTTTTTGTGATACAAAGATAGAGATGGGAACAAAGGCGTTGCCATAGCATGTATTTCTTGAGCTATTAGGCTGAACTGTACAATCTATATCATGCTTTAAGGACCATATGCTTGCGTTTTAAAACTATATATATTTTTAATACCAATTACTCATAAGATATCTGTTATTTTTTCGTTTGTCAACTATGAATCACATACAAATGGGTTCCAGAGACCGGCGAAGTACCCGATTCTATGCAATTATTGAGATTTTCATTTAATTGTAATTCCTTCATTGATTTTAGGCTTTTAATTTTGAACATGTTGGGTTTACATATGTTAGTTCCCTTAGTTTATTATTGTTGCTTTTCTAATGGACAACACATTACATTTGTATCAGTAAAAACGAAAACATTTTAAAGAGGTACATTTCGAAAATATAAACTTAAAAATCATTTACATACATTAGAGGTTTTACATACATATAGTGTTGTGGTTTCTGTGCAAGGCATTTGGCGTTATGCGCGTGGCCAACGATTACAAATATACTGAATTATATGTAGGTAGGCAATAGGAATACTCTAACATAAGGTCTCATAACAATAACAAAAATTTCATTTATCGGCGAAAGGGAATAGTTCGAGATTTAATGTCTATCTCTCCGAAATCGTACAAATAGACATGCACCTGTACACATGTCGTTTTCTGTGTGCGTTTGCTAAGTTGTAGTTGGTAGTTGGTTAAAGATCAAAAATGAGTAGAAAACCGATTTAAGAATGTATTTTATCTTTACAATTCAGTCTGAAAGGCATAGTTTACATGTTTTATATCACCTATTTTGAAAATGTACTGTTTGCTTCTTGCTTGTTTATCTCTAAAATTGTGTAATCAAATTTAATGATATATCAACGTTCCTTTAGGTCTTTTAGTTTAACCACTTGTTAATGGTATTAAATATAATTTAATTTGATACAAGTACGGGAAAGTTGCTGTAAATTTCGTTGCATTAAGTGGAGAATAAATATTTTTGTAAACCTAAATTTGGTACCCAAATACATCTTTATGTTTAATTTCGCTTTCGATATTTGGTTCAGTATCATTTATATATATCGTTTGAATATTGATTACGTTTCGCTGCGACAGTATATCCAAATTTGTGTGCTTTTCGGCATGTGGTTGATTCTTTGTTTATCAGTTTGCTCCAGAAGCTTATTCTTCATCCGAGAAATCTGAACTTTCGCTTAAATCACTTGAAAATATCTCAAGCCAATGATAGTCCCGCCTGTCAACATAGTCCCACAGATAAATCTAGAAAATATATAATGGCAACAATAACATTCCATGTTTTTTTTTTTAGGATATTAAGCGTTCTAAGAAAATTCTCAGAATTCAGTTGAATTCAATATTATAAAACATTGATTTTTTTTTAAGAAAAGAAAATAAAAAATAAAATATTACTCTAATGGATACAAGCATATATAGACTCACATCAAGTAGGTCGATAATTTCATTCTGGCTCTGTAGCTTTCGAGTACGCTTCGGCAATCCCACATCGACAATGTCTCCATTAGGCAATGCATGCTTATAGAAACATTTGTTACCAAAGGGACACTTGCCCTCGCCTTTCTTAAAGTATTTGCAGTCCTTAGCTCCTAAGGCGACGCGATAATCATTGAGCAGTTTGTCCTTCTCCTCCTTGGTCTCCACCCAAAATGCACTGGGACAGACAAAGTCCGAGCAAACGCGGCATTCGGGACAAGCTCTAAAAAATAATAAAAGTTGTTATATAAACTTACAGAACGAATAAAAAGGAAGTCGCCTTCTTCGCGAACTCAAGCTTCGCCATAAAAATCAGTTAATAGGCTCCGGTGTCTTAACAGTAAGAAAATTGTATTTTCTACAGAATTTATGGTAGAATTAACATCTATCTTCTTGTAAATAAACAAAATATTTGTAATTTTTGCAAAATGGTGGGTATTTGGTTTTAATTCTCATGGTTACACCATCTTTCATCCTTACCGCAAAATAATATTAAATATTACTTTTATATATTTTATTGCAGATGAGGGCTTTTTGTAATTTCGATGTCACTTACCGCGTTATTTTATGCTCAAATTGTTTAGCCTGACGCCATGTGCGAATGCATTCCAGGCAGAAAATGTGGTTGCAATTGGGCAGGATTCCGAATCGCTTTTCGCGACCAGCCTTCTCCATGATAGTGTCGAAGCAAATACCACACGTCTTGTCCTTTGATCTGGCAATGGCGAATGAGAGCTCCATCGCCTGCTCGTGTTGCTGTAGGCATTCTCGGTTGTGCTTCTTACGCTGAGCTTGATCCGTAGGATGTAGGCAATATTGGTCGCACATTTCACACAGCTCCATGTGTATGCGGTACGGGCAATGCTCTCCCCAGACGCATGGGCTCTCGTATGGACAGATCTCGTCCAAGGAAGCGGGTTTGATCAAAGTAAAGTCTCGTTTGCTGTTGAGGGTAGATGGCCCCCCTACAACTTCGGCCCAGGATACGACGGAATTAAACTCTACAATGCCCGAAGCGGCCTCCATATCAGTTTCCGCCCCCGCCTCTGACAACTCGCTCTGTTCCTTTGCAGAAAGAATTCGCTTTTGGCTGGGCACAAACACTGGTGCGTTCACCCAGTTTCTCTGCTGGCTGATGGTGCTGCTGATGCTATGGCTGCAGCTGGTACCGGGACGTGGGCTCTCTGCAGGGACAACCTCGGCACTCTGCTCCTCACATTCCGGACGGCCGCGACTCAGGTCGTGGGAGAAGCGGCAAAGCTCCCCAAAGCGACAAATGCCCCGCACGTAGTAGCGGCAAATGGTTTGACTCCGGCCAAGGGCCAAGCCGCTGATGGCTGGATCGCTGCTTGCGACGGCACTCATTTTGCTATACAATTGCAAAAGGATTTGATTTTACAAATCTGACAACTCTCAACGATGACCTAAAAATAAAAGCCAGAGTTTTTATTAGCTCTGTCTGTAATCTCCACGGAAAGTTTGCCTTCATTTTTGCTCCTGCATTTTGTTTGTATATATGTACACTTGTGCGTACTTACCCTCAGACTGCGTACATGTTACATACATATTTACATACAAACACAAGAACTGCGTACAAACGCTCTGGTGTACAATCATAACCACAGCGTACCATGCAAGTTACAGAAGAAAACCAGCATGGAATGCATATAAAAGACGGCTTTGCACTACTTTTTTCTAAGCATCTTTGCTGAATATGCGAAAGTCAGTAGCCCTATACATATGTATGTACAGATATATGTACATAGTTATAGGCTATGTAAGGATAAATGTTCTTGGGTATCAAGAAAGCCCCATAAACCGTATGCAATTATCACAAATTTCTTTTTGATGGCTTAACGACAATTATAACCACTCAATGCCTAAGCTTTTTTTCCCCAAAGCACTTACAAATTGTTCGGATCGTTGTTTTATGCACTCACATTCACAATTTTTTTTCGCTTATATAGTGTAACCAAAGTGCGCAACAACGAAAATCACACACACAACAAACAGTTAATGTCAATAAAAGTCGTGATGTTACCGATAAAGAGAGGTACTGAGAAGCTAAAATGTTTGCGGGCACAAAATGAATTAATTTTGTTTAAGTGTGACCGCTCTTACTTTCAAAAAATTATTGTTATAAAACGGCTGAAGTTTGCTTAATAAATAAAAAAACATATATAACACATTTAAATAATTTGATTGTGTTCTTAAATATTTTCAGGTATCGCAGTAATAGGGAATTTCCCGAGTACACAGAATTATCCGATATCAGAAAAATGTTATGCATTAGTTCTAGAATAAGTATCCTGAGGTACTTACGTAGCGTTTTTTTTAATCTATTTTTTTTTTTGTATTCTTTATCAAAATTCTAAGTCAAAAGTCTGATTTTCGCAAAAAAAAATATAAAAGTTAAAATATATATATTTCTAAAACACCAGTACTAATAAAATTAGTTGAAAAACTTTTGTGCCAACTTTCAAGTCAATCGGTCCACCAAGTTTTAAATTTAGTGTATAAAAACCCTGCGAACAGAGAATGAAGAATTTTCTGACTTTTCTCTTTCGCGGGTACTAACATAAGATAAATTTTGCGAGCGAAAAAGCTATAAGCGTTGCCAGATCGAAAAACTTAACAGCTGTGGTTTCGAAGCGAATTAAATGAATTGATATCTTTTGAAAGCAAATGTGAAGGGAAAATTTAAAGATACAAATTGTCTAGAGTAGAACGATTTTCTTCCCGCGAGGATAAAAGCGTTTTATTAAGGAAACAAAAGGTGAAGCCCGTGATGTGGAATTTAACACCAAACGACCTCCGTTCAAAAACCCATAACTTCGTCTATTTTGCTATGATCGATGTAATTAATTTATAATATATGAATATATACTATATATGTATATATGAATTAATCGAATTCGATAAAATGAAAACAAAAACTAACAGGAATTATATTAAACATGTGTACAAACCAAAAAATTCGGTTTTAGCGTTTACCTATCATACAATATTTACAGTTTTACAGTTACAGTTTTAGTGTTTACCTATCATACTATATTTACAGTTTTACAGATACAATTTAACATTCGCAGTTTTGCATTTCCCTCTACATTGAATTATCGTTTCTATGGCAGCTATATGATAAAATCATCCGATTTGTATAAAATAAAGTCGAAATTCGAAAATAATATAAATCGGCAACATCTCTGAGCAGATTAAAATATGTTGATAAACAACGAAATTAATTATTTTTTTTTGATAAATTTCTTCGCCATTCCTATGTCAGCTATATGATTTAAGAGTCCGATCCGGCCCGTTCCGTATACAGAAGTGAGAAGATATAGAAGACTATCTGCAAAGTTTCATTCAAATAACTTCAATACTGAGGGACTAGTATGCGTAGAAAGGGACAGACGGACATGGCTAGATCGACTCGGCTGTTGATGCTGATCCAGAATATATATATATAATCACTTTGTAGACAACCAGCTCTATTTGAAACACAAGCCACATTCACCTTTTGATGACCTTTTGATTGCTAAATATCCTTGGCACGCGATCTAGCAGTGCTCAAAAGAGTATGTCTTTGCGACATTGGGCAATCCCATTTAACCTATGGCGCTATGACACAGTAATGCGGCTTTCATTAGAGATTTCATTAGAACCTTGAAACTTTCAAGTTGAAAGAGACAACTATATATGTTATTTCGCTCGGAATTATTTGGTAAGGCGACTAGGGTCACACCAAAGAGTGTATAATGTTCTATGGTCTTTGGTCACACCGAATTAAAAAGGTAAACGTCGTATCATATAACTATGCATTTCTTGAGTCCTTGTCGAAGTATTCCTGCATTTATATTTGTGAACACTCTAAAATTTATTTTTTTACTTTCGAATATATACAAATTGTATAACTAACACCGGAAAAATTCATTTAAATTATTTTTGCAGATCAAGAAAAGAAACACACATTATTTTTCTTCTTGTTTACAGCTTCTACGCACTTTTCTTTCCGCAAAGAATTTCTAGACACCAACAAAAAGCTAGTCGTATTGTAAAACCGGACCTCTAATGTATTATTTATTACATTTTACCCGTTCCAAAATTTCTATTTTGTTCTCCATCAGTTGTCCATCAGAATTTGATGTACGTATTTTACCTATAGTTTGGCGATGGTTTTTTGGTGCAACTCTGAATTTTTCTTCTTCTCGGCAACATTCCCAACGAAAAAGTAAACAAAAACGTCCCAGAACAATTGAAAAATTTTTTGTTTACAAGTATTGTTTTTAATTTTTCAGTTGTAACCAGAACCGCCGGTGGGAAGCTGAGGTGGATCCTCGATATGGAGCTCCTGCTCATAGATTTATGGTAGAGCTGTAAAAACATCGATAGAGCCCCTACTCGATGTTTTCGATAGTGATAGTCCAGACCATCGATATTTTCGATAGTATCAATCGAATTCTTATTTAATTTTTTATTTTGTATTTTAAGCGTGTTTGCTTACAATTTTTTTAATTGCGGGGTATGAATACAGCTGCGACAAAAACCATACAATGTATTAAACTATGAAAAACACATAAAAACAAATAGGTTAAATATTTAAAAGATTTTGACTATAATAATAACTTATATAATTTTTTTATTCATAAGTTAGAAAACTTAAATATTCTCGTATGCTTTAAAAAGTCGTTATAAGCCATTATCGTTTGCCTTCTGATGCTAAAATCGAGAACATTAAAACTATTAATGAAATACCAAGCACACTTCATTAACATGTTTTTTTTATTGATTATAATTATAAGCGAAAACATGATTATAAATTAAAGTTAATGAAATTAACAAAAGAGAGATCATCCGTTCCGAGGGAATTGTTGTTGATTACGAATTAAATAAAGAAAACGTTTGATAACAAAAAAAATAACATGTTTAGATAATCCATTCTTTGGAAGCTGATCCTAATGAGTTTGTACCACCAAAAATTTAATCCAGCAGCCATTGATTTCTGTTAACCATAAAGAGTGTGTTTAAATGCTTTGGCTTCAAAGAAGTTCGTCTATCCGATATAATTTGACAGGCTCTACTAAACATCCTCTCCGATTCGGTAGATGAAGCCGGGATGCAGAGGTACCGCTTGACGACTTCAGCCAAGCTTGGGTAAAACGCGATACATCGATGGTGGAAAAAAAAATCGAGGTATCGCGCAGCCCAGCCACTATCGATAATATCGATAGTACTATCGATGCTTTTACAGCTCTACCGGCAGTCCTGCGAAGCGTTCCAAGACGGAACGAGCTGGTGGCTGGGGGAGCAGCAAACTCAAACTGCTATCGTACAGAAAACGACTGAGAGCCAGACGCAGTTTTAATCAGAACTGCTATCCATTTTGAGGAACGCCACAAAAAAAGAATAAATTAAATAAAAATAAAAGTCTCGTAATTTACATACTTTATTCTAATATATTGATGGGTTATTAATGAGGCAATATTGGGCAATTGCAGATCTTTTTTCAGCAGTTTGCTGAAATCTGCAGACATATTGGTTCGATTTGGCTGTTCTCTTAAGTCACTTGCAGATAGTTGCCAATTACCGTTAATTTCGCTTTTATGCTCGTTCAAAATATAGTGTAAAATGCAACACGTAAATATGACTGCATTATTGTTTTTATAGTGGCTGTCTAGTACCTTTTCTTTGAATGACATTAAAGTCTGCAGCAACAAGAGGTTTTGTTGCTCTACAACAGCCAAAATAGTTGGTAAATTTTCCATATTTGCTTATTTGCCAACCTTTTTAAATTAAAATTTTTGTTCATTGGAGCAGTATTTTGCTATCGCGTTATATTGGCATCTGGTATATTTTTTGTAGACTTCTCGATTTTCTCAGCTAATGCATTTGCCAATGCATTACAACTTTCATTAAAAGTATGTATAGTCGTCTTCCTCGCACTTAGGTAAATCCCTATGGTGATTTCACATCTTTAATGAAACATACAAATTGGTCTTTCTACATTTTAATCGTTTAGCGATCTGAGATGACTAAAAATATCGGGTAAATGATTGAAAAGCCAGGGTATAGGGAACCTCTATTGAGGAGTATCACATTATAAATAAGCCTACATCCAATGGCTTTGAATTTATTTATTTAAAAAAACAACCAATACAAGTATGTGAGAAGCTTTTGACAAATTTATTTGATTTTATTGGTCACACTGGTACCCGAGCAAAATATATTGCAATTTCGCTGGCAAAATTATTACTATAAGTACGGTACGGAGTGCGACGAACACCGTCTTTAAGCAATGCGAAAGAGAGAGAGGCAAATATTAATCTGACCAGTATGATAAAAGGCTGCCTACCATAGGATAATTTGAATGACAATCTGGAATCCATCAGCAAAAGTCTTCAAAAGTTTTTTATGTACTATAAGTGTACATTCAATAAATCTGATATCTTAAGAACGACGAAGCCAAATTACAAAACTAGTTTAGCTTTTTTTCTTCTTAAAACTTTATCACAGTGTAGTGTGCTTTAATAGCTTAACCACCAATTTGCTTTATTTTCACCAATCATTTTATTTTAATCCATGTGGGCGGCGGCACAACTCACTTAATTAGTTCTATCAAGTGCCCTGCAATAATTAGTACACCAATGGACATTTAGGTAATGAATAATTTGTTTACTGGTCTAATTTAGGGTACTGAATAATTTCTTTACTGGTCTAATAATGCGTAATGTCATTTGACAAAACCTGCTGTTGCACATTAACCGTTAAGCCGCCTAAAAAGAGAGTCGGTTAGACTCAATTACAAACATGAGTGCGTTAAAAGATATTTTTGTGCAATTATTGAACATTCGTAAAAAAACAGAGAAAAGATTTTTTCGGAATACATCAATGGAAGTACTCAAATATATTATTGGTAGTAACAGTTTCGGATGGTGGATAAAAATGTATTTTATACTTATTTCCGCTGCGGTGGTATTCGTGTCCATAAACCTAGCAGTAGGAATATACGATAAATGGGAAGACACCCCAGTAATCATTGGAAGTACGTCGCTTTTAAAAATCAATTAAATTGAACTATAACTCTGTGTTCCTTACATATGTAAATATTATTAGAAACCTGATATTTTTATACCCCAATTTGGAAATGTATTAAATTTTAGTCAACCTACAGCAAAAACCTTATTGGGTATAAAACACAGGGTGAGAAAAATTTGAAAATCCCAAAACAAAAAACTCGATTATTCTTTTCCGAAGGCTTTTGATGTGCTGAACTCGGATCCGGTATCAGAAAATTTCCTATGCGTCAGGCTTTCGAGATATTTTAACCTAAAGTACCATCTTCTTAAAGTATTGTTCTTGCCCTTTAAAATTCGATATTAGGTCGAAAATCGCTGCGTTCCAAACTATTCACTAAAAATACAATACAACATTCAATGGCTTAATATATATAAAATACGTTTAATAACGGCTGGTTCATATAATATATTTTTGCAGTAAGTTCCACCATGACCCCTATAGACCAGATTCCATTTCCAGCTATAACGGTTTGTAATATGAATCAGGCAAAAAAGTCGAAAGTGGAGCACTTAATCCCGTAAGTATGTCTGAAACACATTTCGTATCTACTAAATAATTATCTTCTCAAGGGGATCGCCGGAATACGCCATGTTACAAAAGACTTGTTATAAGGACACTAATTATTCACAGTATACGGGGATTCAGAGTTCGAATGAAACCTTTCCCAATTTCATAAAAAATATTTCAGAAAAGTGCGAGGATTTAATAGTATCGTGCACATTTCACCAAGAAAAGATCCCTTGCTCCGATATCTTTAGAGAAATATTTGTCGATGAGGGGCTGTGTTGTATATTTAATTTTTTGCATCCTTATTACTTATATAAATTCAGGTTTGTTTAAAAAATAACGCTTATTTTGTATAGTTATGTTTACCTGTCAAAGTCGTCAAAATTGCATGTATATAACCGTCACTTATTTGTCTAAAAATAATTTTTCAATTTTAGATAGAGATTAAATAAAGATTTATTCTTATTTTAACAACGATATTATTTCGATTGCATTGAGAAATACTAACATTAATAAAAGGATTATATATTTAAGGTCACCTTACATTCGGGACTACACATCTTCGAATAGGTTTGCTGATATTGCTGTGGATTGGGATCCCATTTCAGGATATCCTAAGAGATTACCATCCAGTTATTATCCCCGCCCAGGTGTTGGCGTTGGAACGGCTTTGGGTCTTCAAATTGTTTTAAACGGGCACGTCGACGACTACTTTTGTTCCTCGACAAATGGCCAGGGATTTAAGGTTATATTAGTTGTCTTTAGTAATGCAGAAAAATCGAATATTTATATTAATTAAAACCTTAGGTGCTTTTGTACAATCCCATTGATCAACCGCGTTTAAAGGAATCCGGATTGCCCGTAATGATTGGCTATCAAACTAGTTTCCGCATAATCGCTAGGAGCACTGAAGCGTTACCTAATATCCGAAATATTCATAGGACGAAGAGGCAGTGCATTTTTAGCGACGAACAAGAACTACTTTTTTATAAATATTACACTAGGCGAAATTGCGAAGCAGAGTGTGACTCCCTGTTCTTTTTAAGATTGTGCAATTGTATTCCGTATTATTTACCACAAATTTACCCCAATGCTTCAATTTGTGATGTGGTCCATTTCGACTGTTTGAATAAGGCAGAGCTAGAGATCTTCGACAATAACAGTACCCGCTGCAAAGAGCTCTGCCTGACCAGCTGTCACGATCTGATTTTCTTTCCGGATGCTTTCACCACCCCTTTTAGTCAAAAAAACGTTAAATCCAAAAGCGATTATTTACAAAATTTGTCAGCTGATTATATACGACAAAATCTGGCAGTAGTCAACTTTTACCACACAGATAATTATTTTAGAAGCAATGTAAGGACTTCGTATACTGGGCCAACCGAATACATGGGTATGACATTTTGTAAAATGAATTTTTATAAATATTGATGGGATTTTATGTCTTTTAGCTCTCACAGGTGGCATATTGAGTTTAATGATCGGATTTAGCGTAATTTTCATAGCTGAAATAATATATATAAGTGTTCTAATTTTATCCATGCTACTTTATTTAATGATTTGAATAACGTCATTTAATAATAAACAAAAGCAAAACCATCTTGATTAATTTTTTTTGTTTTTGTGTAAATATTTAAGAAATCTTTGCATAGTGGCGTAAATTCCTCAACTCCCGAAAACGCTACAAAGTAGCAGCACAAAATAAAAATTTAACAATTTCCATATGAAAAAGAGGAAAATTAGCAATTCAGCAATTCTCAATCAAAGAATATTCAAAGTGAAATGAAAACATAAGAAGCGATCCAAACTAAGAATAAGTTGTTAGTAATAGGTAAATGTTAATACTCTATATGTATTAATATAAGTATATATTTTCAATTCTATCCCTTCAGTACCAGTCCCCGAAGATTCCCCAGCGAATCCCTGGGGACATAGGAAACGTCCCTAGGGATTAGCTGGGGACATTTCATACAAGTCCCATGCGGACATTGCACTAAGCATGCGTTCACGGCGGGGACGTCGAAATACTCGGGGATTCGTCGGGGAATCCCTAGGGACTTTCCTGTCCCCAGGGAATCTCATATGAATTTCGAAGTCAAGTCCCCAAGGAATCGCTGGGGACAGCCAGGGGAAAACCTGGGGACGGTCCCCGAGGAATCGCTGGGGACAGCCATGGGAAAACCTAGGGACGATCCCCGAGGAAACCCCAGGGAATATTATAGAAAATACCCGGAAAATCTCCCCTTTGTAGTAAAAATCTGGAGAAATTTCTTCCTTATTTGTGTGTTTATTTATACAATTTTATATTTTACTTAATGATTCCTAAGTGCGTGGGACCGGTCTTCTCTGCCGGCTGGTGATCCTTTAACGGACTAATAAAATATATAAATGTTAAAGTCAATGTAAACATCGCAATATTTTGCACAAATATACATACATGTATTTATTTAAAGAGAAAACAAACTCGGAATATGTAATGGGATTTCCATTTACACCGGCGGATTCAGGTTCAAGATCAATTCTGCAAATGAATTTATTAATTAAACACAAATAACTTTACTTACTCATTATATTTTTTCACTTTTACGCAATTTTAACTAATACGCAAAACACTTCCGAACGCAGCAACAGTCAACTCTAAATGCGAAAAGAATAAGGAGACAAAAGAAGACCGAACACCGAAAATTCTGGCGCGTGCCAGGGTATGCACAACCAAAGCAATGCCTTTTAATTTGAATCACATAAGGAAGAATATCAAACATAAACATTTTTGCTTCGAATAAATAAATTTATAATACTTGCCAATATACCATTCAACTGAACAATAAATATTTATCAAATATAAAATTAAATATTTATAAATATTTAAAAATATTTTAAAAAGGGTATTCTAATGTCGACGCAGCACACTTTGCTTTCGACATAGATTTTCTTCCCTCCCTTCCCCCCTATTTGCATCTCACTCTAATTTGCGAACCGCTGCTCCGAATCAGTTCGAAAACAATAACAAATATACAGTCCCAACTTCGTGCAACATCGGCAGTGGCCGAACGCAGGTCGAATTTTTTGTGGCTACTTCGTTTCGAACTCTGCGAAACGAAGCCCATGTAATTTGTTTTTGTTTTTCGACAATGCGGCGAGGAATTGCCGGGGACAGGAATTTTGGTACTGAAGGGATGTAACTAGTGCTACAAGTGTAAACTAGCTGCGGTAGGATAAGAAATTAATCAAATTGAAAATTAAAATTAAAAGAGAAAAAATATTCTGATTTTTAGCTTTCTCGAGAAAGCTGGTATAAAGAGATACAATTTATTTTATCAATGTGCTTTAAGTAAATTAAACATTTTATATAGTTATGCATGTTATGCAATCAGCCGTCTGCATCAACTCGGGTAGCTGAAAACAACTGTTCCTAGTTACAGTACATGGTCCGAGGAACTCGGATCATTGGATATGGGCTCTAAAAGGCAATATTTGAAGAAGAAGCTGGATAATAAGATCTAAAAAAGATGGAAGAATTATTTAAAAGTGTACTTTTTCGTTCTAGGTCCCTTTAATGAAAATTAATGTAATTGCCCAATTTCCAAAATATTGTATTCTTACTCCTGGTTTCGTCTTTTCCGCACATTATTGTTCATGGCGGGATCCATACTTTGAAATATGTGAAGGACAGAGCGAGAGCCAAACAGTAAAGAACAGTATTACATTTTTATTCTTTTTCGCATCCCGTCCTACAGCCATGCAACTTTCTAGTATTTTAGAATCTGGTAACGCCCTTTAAAACGACGCTCGCAAAAAGCTGTTTTACACTATCTGGATGCCGTTCTTTAGACGCTGAACGACTGAAAGTATCGTATAAACAGCTTGTATGGGTACATCTGTTTTCAGCTGCCGATATTTTCAGTAATTCAGTCATTCAGTCGTGTAAGGAATCCCCTGAATAAATGGAGAAATGTTGGTAAATTCAAAAATACACAAAATAAAAAGTAACCCCAATTTTCTATACTTATGATTGTAATGAACTATAATGGCTACGATTGATTATATAAAATACCATAAAACGCAATACGCTAACATACTGATTCATACCAGTAATATACCACAATTGAGTCCGATAGGCATTGCCAATACAAATCTAGCAGCCCTGTCAAATTTACAGTTCAGTGGCAAAGTGACAAGCAAAAATACGAAAATGGTTCTGGAGAGTACTATGATATGGTAAATTTATGTTTTGTTTTGCAAATAAGTTCAAGTTTTGCAAGTTTAAGCTTTTTGGCTGCAATGGAGTTTATCCGGTGCCTCTCATTTGTGTTTTTCAGCTTTGATAACAGCGACTATCAGCGCAATGGAGACTACTTCCCCACCCGTCTGAATGTCCAGAAAGATGGCATCAATCTTGTCTGCCTTACCAAGTTGCGATCGAATCCCGAGAACAACGTTGGGCTGATGACTCTGTCTAAGTAAGTGTGCTGCAGCCGTTTGCAACCTTGTAATGGTTTGACTTGTTTAATATTTAGCACCGTGGAAGTGCTGGCCACGCTAACCAGCGATGTGGGACGGATCTTTTCGAAAATGCATCTTATCCAGCCAAAGGGTGAGATTAACCTCCTAACCGGAATTCGTATTGCCCACCTAGTGCTAAAACATCGCCAGGGCAAGAATCACAAGATGCGCATCGTGGTTTTTGTGGGGTCGCCCATAAATCACGAGGAAGGGGATTTGATTAAGCAGGCTAAGCGTCTCAAGAAAGAGAAGGTCAACGTGGATATTGTCAGCTTCGGCGATCATGGCAATAACAACGAGACTCTGACCGCCTTTATTAACGCCCTGAACGGGAAGGATGGCACTGGCTCTCACTTGGTTAGTGTACCTCGAGGTTCCGCCTTGTCGGATGCCCTGCTTTCATCGCCCATTATCCAAGGCGAAGATGGCATGGGTGGTGCTGGACTGGGTGGCAATGTCTTTGAATTTGGAGTGGATCCGAATGAGGATCCAGAGCTTGCTCTTGCCTTGCGTGTGTCAATGGAGGAGCAGCGTCAGCGCCAGGAGAGCGAGCAGCGTCGTGCTACAGACAACACGGCACCTACTAGTGGTGATGTTGGTGGCGGCTCCGGGCAGGGCAATGCGGAGAGTGCAGCAACCAGCAACGACGCCAACACTGAGGAGGCCATGCTCCAACGGGCCCTGGCCTTGTCCACTGAAACTCCCGAGGACAATTTGCCAGACTTTGCCAATATGACCGAGGAGGAACAGATCGCTTTCGCCATGCAGATGTCTATGCAGGATGCTCCCGATGATACGGTCACCCAACAAGCGAAGCGCCCGAAGACTGATGAAGCTAATGCTCCCATGGACGTGGATGAGGACTATTCAGAGGTGATTGGTGACCCGGCCTTTTTGCAAAGTGTGCTAGAGAATCTGCCTGGTGTTGATCCCCAGTCTGAGGCAGTTCGCGATGCTGTCGGATCCCTTAACAAGGACAAGGATAAAAAAACCGACGCCAAGGACTCGCAGGAGAAATAAAACGCATCTATGATTAACTTATAAGCTCGTTTAAAACCTTTATATGCGCATTAAAATCATTTGTAAGCTCTTTCAAATTACGCTTCAAGTGAAAATACATATATAACAAATTTCACAAGCCGCTGATAAAAGGGTTTAATGTAAATTTGGCTTAGTATAAGAAACATTCAAAGAAATCCAGAACGTTTATCATAAATGTAGTGTTAATTTAAAAGGTTCTTCGATACTTTATTTCACTAATTCATCGCCTTTAACTTGCTTAAAAAATCCCAATCATCTTATATTTACTTACAGCTGTGGCCAAATAGAGTCACATTTATATTAGGTAAACTTGGATCAACATTTAAATATTTTTGCCTGGATGTTTTTTGAATTCTAATTAATGAATGACTAGATCGCGTCCCTGAAGCTGTTATCCTAACTAGCAGAGCCACCAAATATTAACTTAGAGCGACAAGTCAATGGAATCTACATAAAAACATAAATGTGTATGAATCACGTGGGAATTTTTTAAAACATTGATTAATATTAAAATTAAATGTTAGGTTCCCTCTAAACTAATCATTTCGACGTATTCCTAAATTAAAATGAGGTCCTGGGCTCAAACGACTTGTTCGTGATTAGGCAACTTAACACATAAAATCGGCTTATTAGTCATGTAAACACGTAAAATAATCAACTATAAATTCAATCCACTCTTGTTTATTTTAGTTTCTCGAAAACGTCTAACATGTTTTGACATTCTTGGGTATTAACTATGTGTTTGATAGCACTAGACGATTACTTCTGGCCCTTATAATCCCGAATGTGGTATAGCACCCATGCAGGGATGAACAGAGACGCAGCACACATGCCGCCGCCCAAGATAACTTTCTCCTGAAAAAAAATAGCAATTATGATTTGGTAACTGGAAATTGGTTCTGCCTCTCGGGCAAGAACATCCTCGTTATGCAACCGGGAAACACTTACGGCGGTGGAGACGTGCTTCGTCGGTGGGCCGGAAACAACCGACTGACAACGGCTCTGCATGGCGCTACGGATAGCGGGCACCAGAAGGCGAGCAGCACTGTTTTGGAACATTTTAACAATAGCTTTTTGTTAAAAGAGGCTGTCGAAAATTAATGGCGTAAGCTGAATAATTGGGGGCTAGTGATGAGATGGATGGCCAATCTGCATTATCGATTACCGATAACTAAATACATATTTCGTCCTGAGTTAAATCCGTGTAATAGCCTTTTTACGCCGTTTTCCATCTACAGTCAAACTCTCGTCTTCCGCGTGAAGCAGTGGAGACTTTTGCATATGTGAAAAATATATATTGTAACTCTTTATACCAATATGACAATGAAAGTTGTAATGCATTGCCAAATGCATTAGCTGAGAAAATCGATCAGTTCACAAAAAATATACCAGATGCCAATTTAAAGCGATAGCAAAATTCTACTCGAATGAAGAAAAATTTTAATTAAAAAATGTATGTGCCGGTTGAATACCGATTCGGAATTCTACCCCATTTTACTTACCGATTGGGACTTCTACCTCGCTTGTTACATGAAACATCAATGGTCGAAAAACATCGATATTTTAGGAAATGTTAAACATCGATGCACCGATGTTTTCACATGTTTTCGCACCTCTAATGTCTGTCATGTGATATTTTTGCTCGAGTTTCGTGATCGCTTAATTTTTATTTTTCCTTTAACCACTTCGTGCCAATCCTTGATCCAGCAAGATGGTTTCCGAGTGGGTGCCCCCGATCGTTATCACCAGTATTTGGGCGTTCATTGGCATTATCTGCCCCTTTTTCGCCCGAGGTCCCAACAAGGGGTAAGTTATTGTTTAACTTAGTGAAACTGCCACTGAGCAATTAAACTGTTTCCAGGGTCACTCAATGCTGCCTTATGCTAACTGCATCAACCTGCTGGCTTTTGTAAGTATTACATACTCATTTATATAAATTTAAATGTAGCTGGGCAAGTGCAGTCCTCTACGCACTCTCACACATGACCTCACTAATCAATGGCTTTTTTTTTCATTAAAGCTGGCTGTGCTGTTACATGACGCAGCTGAACCCACTGATCGGACCCAAGTTGACGATGACCGAAATCATGATTATGGCCCGCGAGTGGGGTAATGAGATCAAAGACACCATGGATGTCGCCGTCTAATTAGAATGCATTCGTTTCACGTGTTTTGTTATTGTTTCCCTTATCCTGAACGCTCTTGCATTCTGTATTATTAATATCAGTTTATTGTTCAAAGCAACAAATAAAATGTATTGTTTACTACGTTTCGAAGCTCTTTCAAAAATTAAAGATAGGGCAATATATTGTAAAATATTCATGTTATTTAAAAAAAGTGTCGATCATTTCCAATAAAATAAAAATAAATGGGGCCCAAAATAAATAACATCTAACAATTGCTTGTATTTGTAATAAGCAAATCAATTTGTATACATATTAATACGTAAGGCTTGTAATGCAATTTTGTAACTGCTATTAAAAATGTACAAGTTTTTGAAATTTTGTACCGATTCTCTACAATTTTTGTATTCGCCTAAGACACAAATTGATTGATTACCTTGGTTGGTCATCACTATTATAATAATAATTCTACGGTAATTGTAGCAACATTCATATATGTGTGCATTTCATTTAGTTGGTGTATGTACTGCGAACACAAGATTTACTACTCATTATAATGAAACTTTGCAGATAGTCAATGTCCATCAAGTTAGCAGGGCAACTTTGGAAAATCAAAATTTTGATTACACCATAATTTGCCGTTAATTATCCGTTAATTATTCGTGAAAGAAAAAAATTTGCCGTTCAATTTTTTATCATTTTTTTTGATGTCCTGCTAAGTTGATATCAAGTTAGCAGGGCAACTCCTGAAAACTTTAAGATTTCCAAAAAATTTTTTACTCAAAATTTGCCGTTAATTATCCGTTAATTATTCGTGGAAAAATAAATTTTGTTGTTCAAGTTTTTAATATTATTTTTTAAAAACATAAAGTTGCCCTGCTAAGTTGATATCAAGTTAGCAGGGCAACTCCTGTAAAGTTTTATATTTCCAAAATCTTTTTTTGCCAGAATTTGCCGTTAATTATCCGTTAATTATTCGTGAAAGAACTAAATTTGTTGCTCCATTTTTAATATATTTTTTTTATTTTTTAAAAACACAAAGTTGCCCTGCTAAGTTGATATCAAGTTAGCAGGACAACACCAGAAATCCTTCACATTTCCAAAATCTTTTTTAGCCAGAATTTGCCGTTTATTATTCGTTAATTATTCGTGAGAGAACTAAATTTGTTGCTCCATTTTTAATATTTTTTTTTATTTTTTAAAAACCTAAAGGTGCCCTGCTAAGTTGATATCAAGTTAGCAGGGCAACTTTGTGTTTTTAAAAAATAAAAAAAATATATTAAAAATGGAGCAACAAATTTAGTTCTTTCACGAATAATTAACGAATAATAAACGGCAAATTCTGGCTAAAAAAGATTTTGGAAATGTGAAGGATTTCTGGTGTTGTCCTGCTAACTTGATATCAACTTAGCAGGGCAACTTTATGTTTTTAAAAAATAATATTAAAAACTTGAACAACAAAATTTATTTTTCCACGAATAATTAACGGATAATTAACGGCAAATTTTGAGTAAAAAATTTTTTGGAAATCTTAAAGTTTTCAGGAGTTGCCCTGCTAACTTGATATCAACTTAGCAGGACATCAAAAAAAAAGGATAAAAAATTGAACGGCAAATTTTTTTCTTTCACGAATAATTAACGGATAATTAACGGCAAATTATGGTGTAATCAAAATTTTGATTTTCCAAAGTTGCCCTGCTAACTTGATGGACATAGATAGTCAACTATATATGTATGTCGGAACAAACCTTTGAAAAGATCGGACAATTTTGAAAATAAATTCTAATTAAAATAGTTTTCAACACATTTACATATACTATAAGATATAGGTGTTTTTTATTATTCTATTTTAATTTTATTAAAATCGGATGACTATAAAATATAGCTTATTCCAAAATTTTTCCAAGATATTTCAGAATCAGCTGAGTTTATTTTCCGGAACTTGACACGTCTAGATTTCAGTTGTCGGAATATTAATTTCTCATTCGGTGCTGCAGCTGCCTTCTTTAAAGATAATCATTTAGTTTAAGTAAAAAAATAAAAATGGTAAAAATTTTATTTCAAATAATGACTATATATTTTTACCCTTTCAGCAAAGACGAATTGTTGTGTGAATATACTGTCTTTGCTTACAGTTTATTATAATTTTAGTCAGAAGTTTGAGACTTGGCCATTTTATATTATACTAGAATTTCGGTTTTATTTTGATCAAAATCTGACCACCATATCATATAGCTGCCATAGGAACGTTCTAGAAATTTATTAAAAATAAAATTAAGTTTGTTTTTTCAAACATATCTTTACCTGCTCAGAGATGTAGCCATTTTAAAATTTTAAGATTTTCGGTTTTAATTTTATGCAAATTGAATGATTATATCACATACATAGCTGCTAGCTAGAAACGATAGTTTAATGTAGGGGAAAATTCTAAACTGTAATTGTAAAACTGTAGTTGTAAAACTTTTCATGTAAAACTATACATTTTGTATAATATGTAAACGTTGAAACCGATTTTTTTTGGAATACCTAAATGTTTTATATATTTCCTGTTAAATTTTTTTAAATTTGATCAAATTTGATTTATTTATGATGATCCAATTGTAAGCTGAAAGGGTGTACAAACTTCGGCGTGCCGAAGTTAGCTTCCTTTCTTGTCATACCCTTGCAGGGTATTATAATTTTTAGTCAGAAGTTTGCAACGCAGAGAAGGAGACGTTTCCGACACTATAATGTATATATATTCTTGATCAGCATCAACAGCCTAGTCGATCTAGCCATGTCTGTCTGTCCGTCTGTCCGATTATACGCACCCAATCCCTCAGTATTGAAGCTATCTGAATTAAACATTGGAGATAGTCTTCTTTATGCTCTCAGTACCTTATAAGTCAGAACGGGCCGGACCAGACGGCTATATCATATAGCTGACATAGGAATGGTCGGTAAATATTCAGAAAAGGAAATTTTAACTTGGCTAGTTTTCAACATATTTTCATATAATTCAAGACACGGTCATTTTATATTTTATTTTAGAATTTGGATTTTAATTTGATCAAAATCGGACTTCTATATAATATAGCCGCTATAGGAATGTTTATAAAGTATTACGTATACGTAAATGTTAAAACCAAATTTGTATATTTATACATGTTGTATATAATTCCAGTTAGTTTTACTTTTCATTTGATAAAATTTTATTAATTTATAATGATCCAATTATACGCTGCAAGGGAATACAAACTTCGGCGTGCTGAATTTAGCTTTCGTTCGTGTTTTATTGATTTTTTTGCTCAAAATAAAAAAAATAACTCAAAAATAATTCACGGGTTCCTTGTATGACTTTTTACCAATATTATTTCTTATATTCTTGTACATTAGATTTTTATAATATAATTAATTTTGAATATTCTTGTATAATAAGATTTTTATAAAATAATTAACTACGTAAATGCCATCTACGTATTATTTTTCTTATCTTGCTTTCTGGTATTGCCAATCATGATCTTTAGTAAAATAATTAACTAAACATTAAATCTTTTTTATTCCACATATCGCTTCTATAAGTTATGTACTAATTATACGCACTTAAAATCATTTATCCATATTCGATGTCGGAACATATTTAACTAGACTTGTCGAAAACATCATGGCCGATCGATCGCCTTGAAATTTATGGAATATATTTCGCATGGGGCTATCGCAAGAACTAGTATATTTGGGAAAGAACAAGTAATTTTTTTTTTACACAGTACTGCAAATAAAAAGCTTGTTTATCAAAGTTGCGCAAAATGTGTTATACTTTTAGTATATTAGTTGTCCACGGACTATTATACCCTTGGAGGGTATTATAATTTCAGTCAGAAGTTTGCAACGCAGTGAAGGAGACATTTCCGACTCTATATAGTATATATATTCTTGATCAGCATCAACAGGCGAGTCGATCTGGCCATGTCCGTCTGTCCGTCTGTCCGTTTCTACGCAAACTAGTCCCTCAGTTTTGAAGCTTTCTAAACGAAACTTTGCAGATAGTCTTCTATATGCTCTCTACTACTATATCATTCGGAATGGGCCGGATCGGACGACTATATCATATAGCTGTCATAAATTTTCAGAAAAAAATTATAACTTGGCCAATTTTCAACATATTTTTATATAATTTAAGACATGGCCAATTTGTATTATTCTAGAATTTCGTTTTTAATTTGATCAAAATCGGACGACTATATCATATAGCTGCCATAGGAACGATCGGAAAATTGTAAGGAAAAAATTATACCTTGGCTAGTTTTCAACATATTTTCATATTATTTAAGACATGCCATTTTGAATTATTCTTGAATTTCGGTTTTAATTTTATTGAAATCGGATTACTATATCATAAAGCTGCCATAGGAATGTTCGGGAAATATATTAACAATATTTAAACTTCGAAAAAAAATATATATACACTTGAAATTTTCATAAAAAAATCCCAAAACGACCGAAAATGGGTAATCACCTTTAAGTGTTCTTCTCAGAGTTCAATACTTACGTTTAAAGAAAAAGCTGGCGGAAGACGGTCTAGCTTAATCATGTTATTTTTTTTATCATAGAACTAATAAAACCCTTGAGCCATTTATTTTGTCAGGTTTTCAGTTGATAATATATTTTAACGCTTTTATTAGGCTGGTTCAACAAGGTTAAAGCATACATTTGTTCTTGAATCATTGCCAATCCGTTGGGAAATAAAAATAAATTTGGTTATTTATACAAGGAGACCGCTTCCATATTATAGATTTTTGTCTTGGGAAGTGGTAAAATATATAAAGAAAACGATTCGGTAATAAGTTATTTATTTAGTAACTAAGCAGTATTTATACATCACTCTGAATAAATGATGATTATTGTGTAATATTCCTATATTCTTTGTTATATTATTACATTATCGAAATGTTTATTTACAGTTCTTTTTTACTAATAAAATGTACAATTTTCTTAAAAAGTTCCTAAAAATGTAATTTTTACTTTAAACAAATAAACAAAAGCGAAGATCGAAAATAAGAAGCAAGAAATTAGGAAGTAAAACAAAGAGAAAAGAAAATAAATGGCATTTCAACAAGATGCGTTTGACTAATATTTACAGACAGCCCAGTAACTTTCGACAACTTTTCGCTTAAAATATACCTCCATATCGACATTCTCACACTCGAGCGAATTATATTGCCGAGCAATTAGAATAGTACTGTGGGTATGACTTGTCAAGGGTGCGTGTTATGTTTATGTGTTTGCGGAGCTCGTCGAAGTTTGATTCGCTGAGGACGGCGCTGCTGGAGCTGCCAAGTTAGTTGGAAGCTGTGCGGCAGCGGGTGAATAGTAAGCGGCAGTCGCTGGAACGTTTGTGCTAATAGCTAAAAATGTTATAAAATAAGATAAATAATTTATTTTTGTACAAAGAATTTTTCATCTTACATTGGCGCAGTGCCTTCTGAAATTTTTCGTATTCTACATAATGTTTTAGGCGCAGCTCGTCCTCTTCAATAAGTTGTCGCTGACGTAACAGCAAGAGCCGTTGATGCTGGTTTGTACCCAACCTCGTGTTGCACAATTGGTTGACTAGGGAGTCTAGGTTGTGCTTTATATCCTGCGGAGGAAATTTAATTTTTGTTGTTTAAGCCAACTAAAGAACATGGTTGAGGCCCTTACGGATTGTATGTCACTCGGTAACAAATGAGGATGCGTAGCTGCTAGAGATACAGGCTCTTCGGTAACTGTAAGATAGATGAGGAAATATTAAAACGGTATGATACCACCGAATGGCAAGCTCTGGGCCAACAAACAAAACCCCCCAAAGTCGTGACCCAGACCCAAAATATGCAAGAAGAAGCCATCCGCATTGGCATATGTATTTTGATTCTGCAATCGGCAGGCTACTCTAAAATCTTTACTCTCTACTACAATAGAACAAAATAAATTAATGTTAGGCTGTGCGGCTAAATATATTGGCGATCTATTTAAAAATGTTTAAACGTTTTAAAAGCAGTGTTTTATCAGACCAAAAAATATCTTTTTTTCTGTGCTTTACGTACACAGTAGATAAAATATGGAAGCAATCAGGTTAAATTCTGCTGTGAATTACACATTTTTTTAGACACACAAATTTTACATTTGTATTAGTGAGAGTAGTGAGAGTATAGACGTTATGCATCTAATTCTTAATATTCCTACCTTCGCCAGCTGTTGCATTAAAAAGTGGTTGCATAACGTGCTGCATAGGCTGTGCTGTTTGCTGGGACGTCATCAAAGACGCCTGTTGCAGCAAATGATTGCCAACAGTGGCAGCTTGGAAGTTTTGCGGTGCTCCTGCCTGCTGGTTGTACGACTGCTGCATATGCGATTGCATTTGCAATTGATGCTGTTGCTGCGATATCAATTGCTGTTGGGTAGACATCGATGGCATGGGAGTCAGCTGGTGGGGCATTCCCTGTCCCATGCTCACCACCTGAGGAGGAAGCGAGAGCGAGTGAAGCTGCTGATTGGGTTGTGTTTGTATGAATGACTGCTGTTGTGTGGCAGGCACATTGAATGCTTGCGAGTTTCCAGGTTGCTGTTGCTGGTGTTGCTGCATTAGGATTGACTGTTGCGGCATAAGAGGGATTTGGTTCTGCTGCTGCGGCTGAATTGACTGCATCGGTATACCCTGCTGTTGGATGGCGGTGACCATAGTTGGATGACCATTGAGTCCAGACTGTTGGGGCACATTCTGATGCACAAGTTGTTGAGGCTGCTGTGTTTGCATATTGGGGATTTGCTGCATCTGTGTTGATCCATTCTGATTGACCACTTGAGGAACCACACACTGAGAGCCCGCTCCAGTTGTTGAGGTGGAGACGGGACCGCTACCAACGGGCAGTTGGTGAATCGGCTGGGGCTGTTGGTAAATCAGCTGGATTCCGTTAATGGCCAGCGGAATCGTTTGAATTGGAGAGCTTATAAGTTCAGTAGTTGGTGTGTTCACCACACTGCCGTTCTGCACCGTGGTGTTGCTCTGGGCTTGGCTAGACGCAGAGCCTGCCACCTGCAGGTCAATTTTTAGTTGACCTGGTGACGGCTCCTCCGCTCCAGCTGAAGCCTTCTGCTCCTGCACACGACTAACGCTAAATCGTGATATTTTACGAGCACTTGGATTGCTATTGACGGCCTCCTCAACCTGTTTAGGCACTGCCGACAATGTGGTTGTCACTTGCTATAAATGATAAATAGAAGTTGTAAAATAAATTTCTAGTTCAAAATCATGCCGAACTTCTTACCTCTTCGGGGTTATCTGCGTTTCGCAATGCCGCTAACTTCTTCTCCAAGTCCGCTATGGAGTTTTGATTGAGTGATCCGTTGCTGGGATTCCTTTGCGGAGCATCACTGCTGCTGGTCGAAATCAAAGTAGCTGAGGGTGGCTTCTCCAGGCTGGGTTGCTTGGATAGTTGACTCTCGTTGCCAGGTGTAGTATCAGTTTGAGTCGGATCCGAGTTGCCGACAGGCAGCCCCTCAAGATTAGTGGCAGTCTGCAGGTGCACATCGGAGCCCATGCTGTTGTCGATTGAAGTGCGTCGAGAATTGTAAAGAGAAGAGCCAGAGCCCCTAGCCGAAGTCAATGCTGCATTGGGAGTGTTTTGGCCCACAGATGATGCTGATCCACCAACAGCGTTATTTGGTTTGTTGACCTAAACAGAATAAGAGGTAACATTTTTGATTTAATTGACTATTTTAATCAATATTAGCTCCGCTGCTATGGCTGAAGTATAGACCGAGGTATTCATACGGACATAAAGACACGACTGTCATTTTCGAAAATGAAACTTATTTTGAGATAACTAAAGATGGGTAAACTGATATTTGGAAGCTCGGGGAAGGGGTTTTAAATTTTGGAATAAGACTCGTAATCGTAACCTATGATATAATATTTTTGGTGTCCTTACCTCTTGAGTCTGCGGATTGCCAGAAGAAGCCTTAAGCGATGACATGGCCGGAGAGGCTTGGTGAGGAGCTCGGTTATTTATGGAGGCCACTACGGCTGAGGCAAAAGCATGGGCATGCGTTATGTTCTCAAGCTCGATCTTCAGTTGCTCCAAGGTATTTGCAGCTCCAGCTCCCTGATTAGACGCTTGCTGTGCTTGGCCTGATTTATCTTTGGGCCTTTCGGCCTCGACTACCGCTGGCTGACTGTCTTGTGATGACTCCACAGAGGTCTTGTTAGGCATGTCAAATGTAATTTTCACTGCGGTCAAGTCGTCCAGGCTTCTGGTGTGCTTTAGGTCCTCTTGGATCTGAAGGTGTCGATTTAAGGGCAAATTGAGGCTCCGAGGAGCTCCGCTGCCAGTTGATTCCAGGAGCTTTTGCATCCGAGCGATTGCCAGAGAGCATGGCTTTGGTCTATCCTTGGTTTCATCCAGTGCTGGTTCCGCCCCCGTTGGCGTTATGTTACTATCGGGCAAGTAGTCAATCGACAGCGATGTGTATTCGGAGGCTGTGCTCGTCTTGCGCGACACGGAACCGGATCCGATGGTCACGTCGTTGCTGCTATTAGGCGCGTCCCTTGATGCAGTTGAGGAGGACGACAGTGTTGAAGTGGTAGTCGGCGGTGTGCCAACATTTCCCTGGAGTTCTTGGGTATTTGCTATCCTAGAGACGTGCGACTTGGCCTCGATGGTCAATGTGGAGTTTGTTTGATCCAAGCCCCCACCCCCTGAGGGCAGAGTCTCAACACCATGGATAGTGGGTTCGAACATCTTGGTTATGTCGCTGGCGGTTTCATCCCGCTAAAATTAGTGTGTTATACGTGAGTCAAAGTAGTCAAGAAAAGGGCAAGTAAATATGTATTAAATTAAAATTCCAACCTTAAACCGAAAATTAAAAGTAAAAGTCATTTCTTATTGTAAGGAGAGAACAAAGGATTAATAAAAATATTCCCAGGATGTATTTTCAAAGACGAGCTTTTTAAGTGTAATATTAACCTAATTTATTCGATTCATGGTGCTTTTATAATTAACAAGCTTTAACACTTGTCCAACTGGCACAACTATTTTTGCAGGTTAAAAAAGATTCTACGCCTTAAATGGGAAAATAAACATTCGGCGTTTAAAGAAAATCTGTAGCGCATGCAAACACCAGATACCAGTTGAAAATATCGGACACAATATACCTTATTTTTAAACAATGAAGGTAAAATTAAATTCGTTATAATAACAAAATGCATAACATATGTAAATTGCCATAAGCAAGCAAATGATTTATGTTTACTTGTAAAGACTGTTACCTATCAATAGTCGACGAATATGTTGATTAATTATTGATGTAATGTCGTTAAATTGTGTGCCTTCAGTGTTGATGACATAACCCTGTTTACACAGCTGATGAAAAGTTGAAGAATTTTCGGTTCATTAACGAAAACTGGAGTTTGTCATCAACAATTTAGACCTAAAATGCATCGACATTTCATCAATGATTCATCAGCCTTTATGACATTGGCCTATTGTTTACATGTGGAACTGTATGGGAATGTAGGCACCACCTGGGAGCGCTCTCTCTTTTTGTTCTTCCTATCTTTCTTTCCCTCAAAAGAGTCAAAACAAAAAAACTTCGAGAGAAAAAAAAATAGTTTGGCGTTACTCCTTAATATAAGCTCTTTGGTAAAATCAAATTCTTTACCATTGATACTCTGTTTAATGTTTCTTCTTTAATCTATTTGGCTGGACTCTTGTCTTTGAAATTTTCATTACAGAAAATCATTTAAAATATTTAGGAATACACATATGGAAAATAATATAAAAAATTGTCGACTAAGTGTAATTTTCCGAATCAAGTCTAACAGTAAATAAAAACATCCTGATAAGAAAAAACATTTTAGCTAGGAAATAAATAAGTGTTTACATAAGCCCAGTGCACTCAACACTTACAGATCTATGTCTTTGGTGTGACCTAAACGTGGAACGCTGTCGAGTTAGAGACGCGTGTCGGACCTGTTTTGTTATAGTAGGGATAGATCAAATAATCAAAAAACATGGATTTTGTGATATCGAAATTAAAATCGTTTGGTTAGGTTAAGTTTTTAACGAATTTATATCGAATCGCTGCCTTGAGAAAAACGGGCTAAATTTGACCCATTTAAATGAACAGACTTTAGATATATCTAGTCGGAGCCAGCATATCTTAGATACGACAGACATTCTAGGGAAACTATTGTTTCCTTCGGACACTAAAATTAAAAAAGTATTTGTCTGAAAATGGATGACGGTTAGGAAAGAGTATTTCCCAAAAAGACATTTTTCGACAGGACATTTGTACGTGGTATTAAGATTATTGAGATATTGTTGGTTTTCATCTGTGCTTGTTCATCCAAGAAACAGTAAGTATCCTTGCGTCTGCGTTTTAAAAACCCTCGTAAGAATGGTCTTCATTGAGCAACAAAGAGATTTTTTGTGAATATAGTTTTCCGGATAGCGATGTACCTTTTCAATATTGCGGCGATAATTGGTTGGTATAGGGATTTGGTTGGGATTCTGTTTGACTTGGTCAACAATTTCATTGATCATTTCCACAAATACTGTACTTTGGCAATTCGAAAGCAAATCTTGAGCGATCTGAAAGAAATAGTTAACGAATACAATTTACCCTATTGAGTAGGACTTCAACTAGGAGTTTGCTCTTACCAATTTGTTGGCAATTTCAACGGGATTCACATCTCCAATGTCAAATTTGAAAGTAATCGTTTTCAGCTTGTTCTCCATGTGGCAATTTATAACGCTACCCTCGTCCACACTGGTAACACTAAGTTTGGGAATCCGTTCGTTGCCGCTTCGGTTGGAACGTCTCGGTTTCTGTGCACGACTTGCAGTAGTGTTTCCCTGCTGCTGCTGCTTTAGTTTTTCTGCTGTATCTGCCAAAGCACTTTCGACATTGGTTAGGGTTAGGCTATTGCTAACTGACATAATCTCCGATGCTGCAGCTGGCTGCTCTGGATTAGTCTGGCTCAACTGCTGATTCTCCATCTGGATCTGGATGCCTTGCAAAGAAATCTTCCCCTGTTCATCCACTTGAGGTTGGGCCTGATGATGCTGGACAATAGTTTTTATCTGTGGTGCCTGCTGTTGCTGCGGGATCGAGGGTTGGTGTTGCTGCTGGACAATAGGTACAGGTTGTTGCTGCTGCATTGGTTGAGGTTGTTGTTGTTGCTGCTGCAGTGGTTGGGGTTGTTGTTGCTGCTGCAGTGGTTGTTGTTGTTGCAGTGGTTGGTTGTGCAACAACTGCTGCAATTGCTGCTCTAATGGCAAGGACACCTGTATAGGTTGCTGGGCCGGCGGCGGCTGCTGCTGCTGTTGAACGAACTGTGGGTGTTGCTGCTGATTAGATATTGGCGCAAATCCTACATGTTGCTGTTGTTGCTGCTGCTGTTGGTGGGGATCAGTAGAATGAGGAGGCACTTGAGGCTGAAGTTGCTGAGCCTGTTGGTTGTACGTCTGTGTTAATGGTTGTTGCATTACCGAAGCCACCGAAGTTGATGGCACTTGCATCTGCACGGGAATCTGCATGGGAGCAGCCATCACTTGTGATCCAGAAATTAATTGCTGTGCCATCGGCTGGGCATACTGTTGCACGAATTGTTGTTGTTGCTGTTGAAGTTGCTGTTGTTGCAGTTGCTGGTGTTGTTGCTGAAGTTGCTGCTGTTGCTGCTGGAGTTGTTGCAACTGATGCTGTGCAAGTTGTTGTTGTAATATCTGTTGTTGTTGTTGCTGTTGCTGATGTGAAGCAGCCGCCTGTTGTTGCTGCTGTAACATCTGTTGCTGCTGAATTTGAAGTGCCTGCGATAGCTGTTGCTGTTGGTTCGCCTGTTGAATCGCATACGCCTGTTGTTGTTGCTGCTGCGCCAGTTGATTCGAATGCATTTGGTTCACGGGGGCCTGCGGTTGCTGCTGCTGCTGGTAATATTGCTGGGCCATTTGGTGCTGCTGGGCCATGTCCGGTGCCTGCACGTTTGTTTGCATTAGTTGCTGCAATTGCTGCTGCAGGGGAATCTGAATCTGCCCCGTTTGCTGATCTGGTTGTTCATGTTGCTGTGTGGACAAAACAGTCTGTGGCTGTACCTGCTGAGGCACTTGCTGTATAATTTGAGGCTGCGGCTGCTGCTGCTGTTGATGACTGATGGCTGATGGAACGTTAGGTTGCTGCTGCATTTGCTGGCTATTCGTTGGCGAAATAACTTGTTGGCTATTGGATACCTCTGGCATCGTCGAACCTTGATAGGATGCAAGCTGCGGCGGCTGGATGTAGTGCACAGTTGGCTTCTGTTGCATGGCAATGGCTGGGACCTGTGGCTGTACTGAGATCAACTGAGAAACGGCCACAGGGACTGGCACTTGCACTGGCGGCTGCTGGTTTGTGTTTGGGATGGAAGCGTTTGAGCGCGTGGCGAGAGTCTGCGGTTCTGTGCTGTTCGTAGAGAGAGCGAGGCTTGTCTCTGAATCGGTGTTAAGCATGTCGTACTTGAACTGCAGGCGCTGATTCCATTTAACACCATCTTCTTCGTCCTCAGACTCCTCATCGTCCTCCTCATCTTCATCGACATTTGTTGGCAAACTTTCCCTTTGCTTTTGTAGTGCCAACTTTTCTAAGCGCGACTTCTCGTTCTGCAGCTTGATCTGCGTCTGGCGTTGGGCGCGCTCCTTAAGCAATGAAACAACCTGTACTTTTAAGAGCCGGGCCACAGCCCGTGAGTCGTCCTCTGATATAATGTTCTCCTTCATCATTTCCTGAGCAATCTGTTCGTACTCATCGTGCTTGATGTTGTATTCGAACTGGATTGCCTCGTTCTCCTTATGTCGGGACGAACGCTTCTTGGGATCCATGAAACGCAGCCGAAACTCGATGATGCTAATGCTGGGATCGGAGAGGAACTGTTCGGAGGCAGTGGGTTCCACGCGAATGCCGATGTCTTCATCGAAGAACTCAGACTCCAGGAGTTCGTTGCAACTGGGACGGTCCTCCTTTTTTAATTCTATGCACCGCTCAATGATGTCGCGCACATTGGGATCCTCCACTTTGGCCAGCGCTGCTGGCTTAATGCCGGATATCACCTTCTTATAGATCTGCGCAGGACCCTTGCACTCACTGTACGGATACTCGGAGATTGCCATCTCCAACATGCACATGCCAAATGCATATACATCCACCGATTCGTCATAGTGCTCCTCGTACATTTCTGGCGCCATGAATTCCGGCGTACCAATCACAGATTTTGCATGGGAGCGGTTCTTTAATGTTGCCAGGCCCAAGTCGCCGATTTTAACACTGCCAGTGGTGCCAGTTATAAAAATATTATCACATTTCAAATCACGATGAATTATAGGAAATTGACGAGTATGCAGGAAATTGAGTCCTTTCAGAATTTGACGACACCATGATTTCAATACCTTTGGGTGTATTTTCTTAAACCGTTTTAAATAGCTGCAATAAATTTTTATATATTGTACGAATATACAATAAAACAAAACTATAATTGATCTTACGATTTCAAAGTTCCAGATAACATTAGTTCGGTGACTAGTACAATATTCTTTTTGCGGCCAATGGGAAACTCCCAATATGTATAGAATCGCACAATGTTCGGATGCTGAAGCTTCTTCAGCATATCTGCCTCCTCGCGGAATCTGGTCCGTTCGCTTTTCTTTACTTGCTTGTCCTGAAAATTGTTATAGATTTGTCATTGAATAGGATAACAATACATTGCGAAAACGCTTTAAAAATTCAATCGATCCATTTTCGTCGAATGAAAAGAACCCAAAAGAACATAATCTTATTGAATGTTAGCTCCAAGGCTCACATTAGTATATAAACAAAACTAATAATAATAATAAATGACAAAGTTATTTTCCTTTTTTTCAATTAACTTTTTGTTCATTAAGTGATATCGATGCTGATCAAGAATATATATATATAATTTACAGGTTTGGAAATGGCTCCTTTTCTGTGTTATAAACGTTTGACTCAAATTATAACACCCTGCATGGGTATACAAAAATTTACCAGAACAGTTTTAACTGGAAGTACGTTTGATATAAATTTACTTTAGCCTAGCTTCTTTACTAATATAGCTTCGCAAGTTTCCAACACATATACTTCTGTATACTCTGTGATATGGTGATATATGATTTATAATTTAAAAATTTCTGTTTTCATTTTATTCGAAAAGGAGTCATATAGCTGACCTAGGAACGAACGGTAAATTTATTTAATATTAGATAATTCAACCCTGAGATATAGTTATTCATTTCGATTTTAAATTGAATCAAAATATTGTATTATATGTACATATATGTACATATATCTTGATAGTTTTTCTGTTTTTTTTTTACCAAGAAGGATTGCTCCTAGTTCTTAAAAATTCAAACTACAATCGTAGGCATGCCGAAGTAAGCGGTTTTTCTTATTTAATATTTAATATCAATAAGAATTGACAATGGTATACATGTCGCATGCATGTGTTTTTAAACTCACCAACAACTCGCACCAGGCGACTGGCACACCCGTCAAGGTGTCCAAGCCACGATAGACGGTTTTGAAGGATCCGCGCCCAACCTCCTTGTCGTACTTAAAGAACCGGCCGCATGGCGACATGGCTACTGGGTCATCGTCTTCATCGCTTTTGCTTTTGGTGATCGAAGTGGCCGACGAAGTGGTCGACAACGCCGCTGTAGAGGGCATCTGCGAAGCGGATGCATCAGTGGATGTACCGCTGGTGGCAGCTGCCTCCTCGGCACTACCTTCGGTGCTTTCCAACTTCTTTGCAATATCATCGATGCTCTTCGACTGCTTCTCACTTAGAATCTCAGTTTCATCTTTCTCCTCGACCTGAAAGCCGACGCGTTTAACACCGCTCGAGTGCTTGGTGGAGGACTTTAATGGCACATCGTCTTCAGTCTTTTCGATTGCCAGACTCCGTGACGCCTCGGTGATTATGGTTTCGATGATGCCGGCCACTTGGTGAGAGGTGGCATCCGTGGCATTCGAACGCGTAGGCGTCCGGAACTGTTCCTCCAAATGCTCCGCCTCGCGGGACAGCATTTCGATGTTATCATCATAGTCGCGCGGAAACTCAGTCTCCAGCTCGACAAACTGCAGCGGATTGGTGTTTCTGCCCGATTGTTCCACATTCTTCCGGACAAATCGAATGTTTTGAACGAAGTTCGCAGTCAGGGTCGTGGGCGTCGTTTTGGACGAGTGCAGTGGAGCATGATGCTTAATTAGCGGCTCGATCACTGTGTCCGAGGAGGACTTCCTGGCCTCCATTTTTTTAGTGTCAGAGACAACAACCGCTTGCGTTGCCCCCTTGGCCGACGACTTGTCTTTTCCCATTAAATTGCCCGAACCTACACCAGCTTTTTGGCTCATGACATCTGCAGGCGTTTCAGTTTTGTCATCCATTCTGTCCTCATTATGTTCCCTGTTCTGGAGGACTGGAGTGCGCAGCACATCTACATCGATATTTGGCGTTTGAGGTCGATCGTTCTGGACGCCGTTGTTGTTTTCGTTGATTTTTGCTGCCTGGTCTTCGTTTCTGGGCCTTACTGCCGTCTTTCCAGTTGGAGAGTTGCTGTTGCTGGAAAATCGTCGCAAAACCCGCACAAATAGGTTACCTTTGTTGGAAGCCGGGGGTGAATTTGTGGTGTAAAGCGTCGGCAAAGAAGAAGATGGTTCAATGGGTGATGACTGGATCGATGTGGTGCTGCTGGTGCTTATGTGTGCAGAAAGTGTGTCTTGCTTGCGAGTGGGCTTTCTGCTCAAAGTGTCTTTTAGTTTTGATGTCGGGTTCGGGTTATGCCTAGAAGAGGCAGACCTATTAAACGAACGGTGTCGCGACTTTTGTATAGTAGCTCCCTGCACAATTTGCTCCTCGTTAGAAATGGAGGTATTCCTAAAAGTAAAAAAGTATTTGGAGTTTTCGTAAATAATATGGAATTTTGTATTGGGTCGTAAACATATTTTTACATGATAGCCATATAATGTTAGTTGTAAATAATCTTATATGGATTTCATTACTATTATTATTTTTTATTCCCTTTGTGACTCTTTGTGACCTTCAAAATTTTAAAGCTTTAGAGACATCTTCAATTGAAACACATTTACATTTACAATTGATTTCGTCCTCGTTTCGGCTTGGAATAAGGGAAAGAGACGTGACATTATATACAGACGGTTTACCAAAGTTGGTAAGATGATTATTCACATTAGTTATCTCGAAATCAGGACATGTACATAAAAAACTGTAGATAACTAAATAAGATAACTATATTCAAAAATGTAGATAACTAACTTAGTTTGTATGTACATACATATACATTTGGAATTATGTCTTCTGGAAATTTAACATGGCAAGCCAATAGCTATTTCATTTTATAGGTACTCTTAGGAATGAAACATTATGAATTAATATGCAGTTAAACTGCAGAATTATTCCAAAGAAGGCAACTGATGAAGAAAGTTATCACTACTTTCATATGTTAAACAAAGAATTTAATTTTATGGGCAAGTTCTGGAAAATATCCACCCACCTTTGAGGTTGCGTGGTGCAGGAAGTAGTACCATCTTCGCTGATGGCGCTTCCCCTCCGAGCACGGTTTGTAGGTACGACCTCTTGTTGTCGTACAAAGTCACAGAGGGTTTGTCCAATTTTGCAAGTTTTTCAACAGCAGGTGACACCGTTTAATCTGAAATTAAACAAGGGAAAACAGATGAGACGTGACGGTGGGACAATCTGTTCCATACGGCTCCACCTGAGCTCAGCATTGGACTAATGTTTGAACCGCGGCCTGCCTGTGTTTACTAGGGAAGCGGGCACATCTGGGTGCTGGTAACTACACGTTCCATCCAACGCATACTCTTGCAACACATTGTACATGGGAAGACCGCCTGAAATATCGCTTACAGCTGTGTGGTGCCGTCTCCTTGGGATTGGGATTGGGATTGAGGTGTATGCTTTCCATGAATCATGGGTTTCGATTGCACTACCGTACGTCACTTGTTCTATCGTCTCGTGTGCGGATATGTATGTACATATGTGCGCTTTGCTTGTGCGTACATGTGTATGCTTGTGCGGTACGACCGCTATACATACATATTTATGTACATTTGAATCGGGGCAGGAAGCATATGCAACAACAACTGACTATGATGTCATGGTCGAGGGGATCGCTCCGGTCCTCTCTCTGGAATCAATCCACTCGTAGGGATGGGGCTGAACTCGGTCTCGGACTACCACTGTTCGACCGTTCGCATCGAAGTATTTGCGATGTGCGATTGTAGTGCTCGAGCTAACAAATTTTCATATTACGACACTGCGTTTTTTCAAGTAGTCCAGGGAAATCTAACTCCTAGACGGGGACGGTCGATTGCATTGGACGTGAGCGACAGTCAACAAGAAAATCGAGTATTTCGCTTAAAAATTCAATTACTTTCACAAAAATTTGACAAAGCAGAAATAAAAAAATATTGCATTCTAGGGATGTGCCGAAAAATCGATTTCAAAATCGATAAGACCTATCGATAAGTCTCTTCGCACCCAATGGTTGCCGATAGCGCAGAATACGTCAGCTCCCACACCTAGGATTATCCAGTAAGTTCCCACACCTAGGATTATCCGTTGAACCCAGAGATAGCTATTACAGTTATATTTTATTACCTTTTGAGAAATGGTAATTTTTAATTTCACAATTCTTGTCCCAGACTGAACTTAGAGTATTTGTACTATTTTTAACAATGAAAAAGGATCTAACCTACGATTTGGTAATCAGATTCGACTTTAACAAGCTTACAAAAATCAAATAGTCGAGTACAAATGCAGTCTTTTTAAACTTAACTTTATGCTACCACTATATACCGTTAGCCTATACATAGGAGAAAACTCTCCCAGAATGCAGAATTGGATAATGCAACGCTAGTAGGCTTGGTGCCTTATAGGAAAAGCATCGCCGCTGAAAGCATTCCCATTACCGTTATGGTTTGGTTCTATATCGTGTTTTGTGATCCAAAAAATGGTATTAAGAAAATGTATTAAAGAAATGTATGGATTATTTGACAGTGGGTTTTGGTATCACTTTATTATACTCGTAATAAATAGATAGAAAATCGATTAAACACAGTAAAGTTCTTAAATAATCCTACATTTTTCAATTTCTGGTGACAGAACCACCCAAAAGAATACACTAATTTTTTCAAATCTTATGGTCGCTAAAATAAATTAAGTTAAATTTATCGTTTATTCATATTCATGTGCATGATCCTTTGCTTTTAATAGTCACGCCTGAAATAAGAGCAAATTAATTCAGTTAAATAATGGAAATGCTGTATGTATGTACATACTTATATTTAGACAAGATGAATAGCACTGCAGTTGCGTTTCTCCCGTATACATGTATCCATCAGATCCACAAATGATTTCATCGTTCTCATCATAAACGTTGGCACAGATTTTCTCGCAGTAACTTTCCGTATCTTTTTTATTTTCTTCAGTAGCAGCACTTGACACTGTGAGTACTTGCTGATCCTCCGCCTGAAATGATCATAAATATATAACCGTTATAAGCATTTATAAAAAAAAAATATGTCATTCGATTTAGTTTAAAATTTTTTCAAAATACTAGGTTTATTAAATTAAAATCTCGGAAACCGACTAGTATTATATATAATAAATAAATAATTTGTAATGAGGAACTTTCTGACTTTGCGCTTTCGGGAGTGCTAACATAAGACAAAGGGCCCTTTAGTTTGATTTTTAATACACCTCAAAATGTTGTTTACTAAACACAGCTGGATATTCGTGTCAGAGAGACTCAGCCTTTTCTTTAAAATATTAGATCACATTGGTTCCCGAGCGAAATTGCTACACTTAATACTAGGCTTTTGCATTAAATTCTTGGGAAGCGGGTAGGATCATAAATTCAATTTTAAAAGGAATAACAATTTTAATTTTAAGTAGACCCATTTTTTATACCCTTGCAGGGTATTACAATTTTAGTCAGAAGATTGCACCGCAGTGAAGGAGAAATTTCCGACCCTATAAAGTATATACATTTTTGATCAGCATCAATAGCCGAGTCGACCTAGTCATGTCCGTCTGTTCGATTATACGCAAACGAGTCCCTCAGTTTTTAAGCTATCTGATCAAACTTTGTAGCTAGTCTCCATATGCTCTCATTAGTATATAAGTCGGATCGGGCCGGATCGTAAGACTATATCATATAGCTGACATTGGAACGACCGCAAAATTTTAAGGAAACAAATTATAACTTAACCAGTTTTCAAAATATTTTCAACATTGCCATTTTATATTATTCTAGAATATCGCTTTTAATTTTATAAAAATCGGACTACTATATCATATAGCTGCCATATAGGAAAGTTCCAACAATTTATTGAAAAAAAAAAATGTTGCAAATTTTTATTATTTTTGAATTTTGGTTTTATTTTAAAGCAAATCGGATGATTATATCATAAAGCTGCCATAGTAACGATCATTAAATATAGAGGACAATGCAAAACTGTGAATGTAAAACTGTAACCCTAAAACTGTAAATATCGTATAGGTTAACATTAAAAACGACTTATGTCCTGTTAGTTTTTCTTCTAATTTAATCAAAATGGTTTAATTCATAATTGTAAGCTGCAAGAAAATACACACATCGGCATGCCAAAGCTGACTTTCTTTTTGGGGCGAAAGTGAGACCTAAATTTTGAAAGTGATTTGATCTAGTCTTCGATCAGTTGTATGATTGCCCGAAAAACGGATATGACAATCGCCTTGTGAAGTTAATTAAGAATATATGTTCATATATACTTTGTGAGGTTAATAAGTAAGTATGTTTATACAGGGCCGCAGAAAGAAAATCAAAGGCCGGGGTATCAATGTTCTGACCTCCTCCTTTCCTGTAAATAAATCAGCTAATTCTTTATTTATTTTATGGATTTGAATGTACTATTAATTTAAATTATTATTATTTTATGACATAAAATTGTATTGTGAAAGTTCTTTTGAAAATCCCGTTTCCTTCTGAATAATATTATCGCGTTCACATAAATTGCGAGAAATCTTGTTCTATACCTATATACCTCCTCAGGTCTTTCTATATCTATGATTTTTAAAACAAATAGCTGGACTTTAACAGTGAGCCGACTAATCGGCCTCTATATATATAATAATATAGTAATCTCACCTGTTTTCCATTTTCAGTATCAGCACTGTCTTCTGGATCGTCGCTATATTCTTTGATGGGCTTAGCAATTTCCTTGACAGCGGCAGTAGTTTTAACTGGATCTCGAACTGCTTGGGAGACCGTTTCGTAGTAAAATTGATTTGCCTGTGGGGATTGAGTATACTTCATGGATCCCCTAATAGCATCCTGTTCGGTAAATTCAAATCTCACTGGCTCTGGCGTATAGCTCTTGTGGCTCTTGCCCAGATTGTGACCCTTCGGAGGAGTTTGTGTCGACGTTTGCACCGACATGGGAGTTGAGACCACATGCTTGACAGCCTTGTTGCCGTCAGATTTGACCACGAACACATCCTGACCGGCCTGATAACTTCCTCGAACCACTGCGGAATTTGCAGGAGCTGGGTCTTGCTGGTAGAACAAATCAGAAACTTGTATGGGCTCATTGTAACTAGAGGAGACTGAGTTGTCTAGACCACCAGATTTATAGGGAAGATGTGGCAGAAGCTGCTGTGGTTGCTGATGTTGCAGTGGTTGCTGTTGCTGTTGGTGCTGCAAATGAAGATGTTGCTGCTGCTGGTGGGATTGCTGTTGGTACTGCAAATGCTGTTGATGTGGATATGCATGAATTTGCTTCTGCTGATCGCTCTCGGCGTCCAACTTTTTATAATCAGGATCTCGTTTGGGCAAAAAGTATTCATTGGTGCTCATAAACTGCAAGTAATCTTGCGCCTCCTTCGCTTCTTTTATATGAGGCGTAGCAGGGTGATAGCTTACTCCGGGATTATACCCTGGCTTCGGCAGATTATCCGACTCTTCGTGAACTGAATACATTTTCTGCTCCTGTGGGAATTGATTGTTTTGGAGAGCGGTCTGTTGAGAGGGAACAACGCTAAAAGTTCCGCCCTGTTGATCAAGAAGTTTGGGATAATGCAAATATTGAGAAGCCTGTACGGGAATAGCATGCTGTTGAATAGGTGCGTATACTGGTTTTTGATCCTTTAGAATGATATTTCCATTAAATCGCGGTGAGGCTTTAAAATTTTGAATGTACTGCTCGGAAAAATATTGTGGAGGAAATTGATTTTTCCCAACATCCAAAACCGGAGCATCTTTAACATGGGCAAATCGGCCGGGCTGGTTCTGATCGTAGTGATACCGTCTGTTCTGATCTTTGATTGAAACACCTCCGGAATGTTCTCGGCGCATTATATGCTGAACCGTTGCAGGTAGGGGAGATTTTAGTGAAAAGTCCTTCGAGAACTTGTTGGGGTTAAGCAAAAGAAGGGGTAAAGTATCCGAGCGTGACCTAATTCTGGGAATTAGTCCGGGACCCGGTCGGTTGTGGTAGACATGCGTCTGGGGCTCACTGAAGAATTGCATTAATCGTGAATTCCTTAAGCCGTTCTCATCGCACTGCACTTGTTTAAATAAGAAGGCGAACAGAACTATAACCGCCAAAAGGGGTACTAATTTAATGGCACTTTGCGACATTTTGGGAGGCCGCCAAAATAAGGTTTCGAAATCCGTTCAGTGGCAGTAACGCGTCTTAATTCTTCGACAGTCTTTTTGTATTTGACATTTGTCAGTTGCGTGGAGACCAAAAGCAAAAAGTCTCTTTCAGCGAAGCGCTCTGGCAAGCTTCTTTTTCTTTCGCCACGATCTCGCAGACTTGATCTCACTTTCTTTGTTATCTGGCCAGTTGTTTCAATTAAAATGGAACGTCTCACGGCGATGCAGCTAGCTTATGGCAAAGCTTCGTTTTCGGACCTAGTTGCAACGATCTACGTATTCAAAACCTAGTCGCTTAACTTGACCACATTCTTCAGCGCTTGCTGTTTAAAAGCCACAGAACCGTTAATCAATCGGGGGTCTCGACTTTCCGATCACTTTCTTCTTGAAATTCGGTGGTGTCGTCGGTTGGAAAGCCACTGAGTTACAAATGGAACGTTTCTGACCCAGCTGTGTGCTGGAATCCATCGGAATGGCCATCCACTAAACCAGTTTTGAGACTCTGCCACAGAGGAAATGTGGATTTGGTGGCCCGGTGGCTGCTGAGAGATCACATCGCTGCCGGAGATTATGAAGGTGAGGCACTCGTACTTGAGCCCGAACCTCTGGGGCACAGTGGTATCATTTCGGAAACGATAGATCTATAAACCAGATTTACTTTTTAATTTGTTTACCTGAAGTGCAGGTGAAAGTAAATTAGAGCAGACGAAGCTCCAAGGGCACATTTTTGGGAACCCTTAAGAAAATTTGATGCCTCCGGTTCGAAAATCACTTGGCAGTGATTCATTGTCGCATAACGGATAAAGAATGCCAGATCCGTTGATAAGCAATTTTTAATTTCAGAGTTTATTTACCTTTGGGTTTTTATTTTCGAGAAAAAGTGAAAATTTACTATAATTATGGATACAACTAATGGGTACAACTTTCGCTGTTGTCGTCAATTTGGCATTGCTTGTGCTTTTCTTTAGAGAGAACAAGCTTTGGAAAGATAATTTCGATCATTGTTATGTAAAATGTCCGAAACCGTAAACATTCGTTTACGTATTCATTCATAAAAGCCCTGTTATTTTTGGTTGCTTTCAAATTTGTAGTCCAACCAGGTTTCATTCTCTTGCTTCTTTTATTTTAGTCAGTTTCTTAAAAATTAATAAAATCACTCGTTTTCACGTGAATTCATGTCAGCTGAAACTGAAACTTGTTAGCGACCGCTTATATTTTAAAGATTATAGATTATAGATTTTTCAATGTACATAGATGCTTATGCATACAAGCAGAATGCGAAATATCTACTGGAATATGTGGTCGTTTTGGAAAAAGAAAAGAGTCTGCCTAAAATATCTCAGGATTATATGTATGTGTCTTTTTTGCGTTATTTGTTGAGTTCATAATGATAGTAAAATATATTCAAATTTTCGACAGTCTAAGTAATATGGAAATTCGTTTTTATTATAATCTAATTTACAAATTTTACTTTAAAATTTCTTTAAAATTGTGTTGATATCGGACGAATTTATCATATATCTGATTGATCATATATTAAGAACGATTTGCCAATTTATTCGACTACCGAGGAAAATCTGTTAATTACACATCCTTGTTTCATATCTCCTTTATTGGGGTTTCTTTTTATTTGAACGTATTAAATTGTTTCTTAATATTTCACTTGAAAATTGCAAGGGTATACAAGGGTATATAAGGTACCACCACAATAAGGACACACCCCTATCAAAATTCTTATAATTATAGGTGATATTTTTTATTATATATGATTTAGTAATAGTGGAATCTCTTTATTTAATATTGATGTTCTAATTTTGGCCGAGCCTCAGGCCTAAATGGAAGTTTCCTCATGTTCAATCCAAATGTCATTTTCAACTTTGGGCTCTTCAGCATCCGTGTGTCGAGCAGTGGAGTTATTTTCTAGGACGATAACAATGTCAGTTGTACTCAGAACCGTGGAGTCCGCATTCTGAAGATTTAAGTGCAAAAATTGAATGTATGATTATATGTACATCTATTTAACATCTAAGTATTATTCCACTAGGCGCTCTGACTTTTACAGCCATTTGTATGTACATAAATGTACATACATGTGCTTTGAGTCTCTCGACTTGCCCGCAAAAGTTAAGTCCCCAAAGGTGCACATGTAAACAAAGCAAGGATAAAGAGCGACTGGTAAGCAACTGTAAGCATTGGGAATTAGAAAGTTCTACGAACTGTTCTGAGAAAAATAACTTTTTAATTTGATTTATTCAGTAACACACTTTTAGAGTGGATTGACATAGCAAGGCATTGTTAAGTAACTTTTGGATCCTCATAATTCAGCTTTGGAGAACCAACAGCAAGGTAATTTGAATTTAAAAAAAACGGATGCTTTGTGAACTTAATGCACAATAAGGTATTTAATTTATTTACCTTTGGTAGGGGCAAACTGTAGGTTTTCTTTATTAATACTCTATTCGAAGAAATGGAGTCTGTTTCGTATTTATTATTTTGTTGCCGGCTGGACCTAACATGAACCTAAGAAGTTTAATGGAAATTTATGTAGAAGGATTTGACACCTGTCAATAGAGATAAATATGTTACTTACAGAACGGACCCGTTCATAATTAAGGTTCTTTCCTAGACTTGTTGCGGTGCTTTCCCGAAAACTGGAGTGGTCTCTGGCAAATCCACTGTTGTAATATGCACCTATGGGCTTTCCACAAAGAAGTTCTCTGAACGCGACTCTATAGCGTCTTGACATCACGCTGTATACTATCGGGTTAATGGTGCTATGAAATAATGCAGTTTAACTACGTCTATTCTAAGCCAGCCTAAATCATTTCTTTTTACCATGAAACGTAGTACGCAAATCCCGCAATCGAAAAGAGTGCTTCGTTGATGTCCAAGTAATTGTCATTATCCTGGGCATAGAGGAACCAAAGGCGTTGCACGTGAAACGGAAACCAGCACACGAAAAACGTTATTACAACAGCGGCTATACTGATTCAAACGATTAGCATAAAATTTCAGCTCTTGAAATGACAAAGCTCACCCAACATTCGTATCACCGTTTTTTTCCGCAGTTGTGAGTTGCGGGTCTCTCGCTTATTGGTGCCATGCTGCACTCCTGAAAGGTTTTTCTCGGATAATTAAAATTTACTATTAAATCAAATAAAATAATATACTCACCTAGCTTTTGATTTGTTCGAGATCGGATTTTAGCCCCCATTCGTCCGTAGAGTATTATAATCAGTAACATGGGAATTACGAAGAATATACAAAATGAAACTTCAAACACTGGTATCATGGTCACAGTCTGAGTGGACATGGAGCAGAATGCTGATTCCTCAATGCGCGAATCATCTGTAATTGTAATATTTAAATATATAACTTTTACTCTGAAAGGATATGGATAGATTTCTTTTTGCGTACCTAATGGATACTGAAGGTATTGAATATCAGAAAGTAGGCCAAAGGGTATGGCACTAATGAAACTCGCGATCCAAAGAGCTGTAATTATACGAATAGCCCGCTTGAAGCCAACCATAGCATATAAGTGCAATGGGTGGCATATGGCCAAAAATCGTTCCATGGAAAATGCAACAATGGTAAATACTGATACATAGGTACATCTGTAAAGAAGTTTTATTCGATTAAAATGTGAAAACAAAATACGATTTGAAAAAGGGGCTTACGCTTCGGAAATAAATGCGCGTATCTTGCAAAATGGCATCCCAAAGAGATATGGATACTGGTGCCAGTATAGAAACACTTCCGTAGGTAGTCCTGAATACATATAAATATGGTAAAGCGCTTGTGTTCCGAGTCAAATGTTTTATTTAACTAACCGAAGAGTAGGTACAGCAAATCCGAGACAGCTAAACTAAAGAGATAGTAATTCGTCGCCGTGTGCATTGCCGAGTGCCGAATAATCACTGTACACACTAGGAGGTTTCCTATGACTCCAGTAATAAAAACGCCTCCGAAAATAATGGTTATCTAAAATATTTACTTTTTCTTATTGTCGTGGGTAATAGCAAATATGTACATATATGGTCCTGAATTTTCGAAATATTCACTTAAATCTATGGGAAAATTTTAATACAACTAAGTAGGAAAATCATCAATAAAATCTACGTATCAATTATTTAACTTGTACATTTTTCAAAGAATAGTTTTGTGAGTTCAAAGAGACCACTTCGAATATACTTACCAAGATTGCCTTATAAAGTGGTAAGGTCTGAGGTCCAAGGACAAAAGCCACAAACTCGGATTCTGAGCAATTGAAGGTAACGCAGGCATAATACTCCTCCGTTCCTGAACCGTAGGATGGGGCCTCATTAACACTCGTTGCATATAAATCCGGTATATTGCTTAAATTAGTGTTTAACTCTATAAAAGACGAATCCGTCGATGAATTCATCGTGAATTAATTGCTTATATGTAGCTCGTGTACAAGTAAATATTTAGCGGCGGATGCTAATATTAGCGTAACCCATGGCACACGCCGATTTCCGTTTAATTTTTTATGGATAAAAGAAATTCGCGTTCGCTATCGTATAATACAGCCACTGTATCTTTTAGATGCCCGCAGATTACTGTCCGCAGTCTAGCGCTAAAAAGATAAGAAGGCATGGTTTTGGCTAAATTGTAAATAAATACATACACACCATGTACATATGTACGTATATACATGCTTATATGATATAGTTTACTTGTATGTACTCTTTCATATATAGATATGGCTCCGAGTTCCTGCCGCAGAATGAGTAATTTTTTTTGTTTACGTCAAAAGCAACAAAATTTAATCTTAAGTTAGCAGATAAGTAGATCATTTCATGAAAATGCATTTATCACTTTAATTGGATAGACTAGTTTAATACTTGATTATAGAATATATTACAACTTAAGGTGACTTGTCTAGAAAACTGTATTTTTTTTAAGAACACTTTAATTAGCGAAATGGAGTTCTTTGCAGCCTGCAGGCTGTGTGTATTAAATGTTACCCACGATTCCAAGACAAGAATGCATATAAATTTAAACGGTATTATGGCTCTGTCATACCTCAAATAAAATGAATATACCAAGCATGTCTTAATTAACACAGGGTATTACTATTGAAAAAAGTTTAAAGACACATTCCCACCGAAGGGGAAGATTTTCTCGGACATCTTGTCACATTGGGTATCACGTTTAAATTTGATGTTCATAGACCTAAACAAACATTTCTTCAAAAGGAGCCATCTTTATCGCGATTAACCTACAAAAAAGTCAAAGAAAATTTTGTTTATTATTATAGCACATTAAGGAACATCATAATGTCGTCTTACACGCTTCTAGAGAATTTAAAATTTGTTGAAATCAGGGCTAATAATAATTAACTTAGCTTGATTTTAATTCATTGAAATATGGTTGGTGTTTCTTATACAAAGTACGACCAATTTAACTTCTCGGCTTGAAATCAACATCAAAGCATTTTGTTCTACACGTCTCATAGATGCCTAAATAAATTGCCCACCTTTATTTGAATATACGGATGCTATCTTATCAACGTATACTCGACCTGTTAGATTTCTTTTGCGATTAAGGTAATAAGTAAACAAGAATAAGTGTTGTCAGTTAGGAAAGCTTATTCATACTTACAATTAAGTTTGCAGAAAATCCTCAGCCTGAAGGATAACAATATGAACCAGAACTAATTTAAATTTGACATCCGCAGTGTGTGTTGTTTTATTGTGTTTGCAGGTGTCGGTAGCAGCAGCTCCTTGGCCGATGTATTAAGCCATGTTAAATGGGCTTAACTATGAAGTAGTTCAACACCAACACAAACGAACAAATTCGTAACAATAAAAGTTCGTGCATATAGTATTTTGGCAACCGAATTTATCATTATTATGAATGTGTCTCCTAGCAAACTAAGCACTGAAAGTGGTTTTGGTTTAGCGAAGCGAACTATTTTACGCAGTTGCAAACTTTCTAACCAGGTGCGTTCAGACGTGAATTTAATTCGACAAATTTTGCAACACGAGGGCACACGTGTAATTAGGAAGCCAGTTTGAGTTATGCAGCAAATAATAATTTTCATAATAATAAATAGAAGACACTTCCCCAGAAGCATCTTCTAAGGGTATCTATAAATCAACCAATTTGGCCCCGGAGAGCCGGGAGAGCCCGGAGCCTTCTTCAGACGCCTTATCCATCCTGCATCTGGTCATTAGGGACATTTAGCTGGTGACCAACCCCAACCCTGTGCAACCCCTCTGATAGCCTCCAACCACTTACCCATCCACGTGTTGCTAATTACATGTGCGGCGTTGCCCGCAAGATGGCATACATTTATATGCTCCGCAGATGGCAGGTGTCGCCTAACTTTGAGTATAATTATATATGGACATATGGGATTTTTCGTGCAGCGTAGTCGCAAGCCACCTGATTTTATTGGCTTTATTGAGTGCTACTTGTAAATGAAGATGAATAGCCATGACGATTAAGCTTCTCCTACACGATGCTGTGCTTCTTAGTTAACAGAAATAAATATTTTTTCCGCAAAATTAATTCGGGCTTAATATTAATCTTACAGAATTAATATTATCTTTCCCCAAACTAGCCTAATGTAATGATAATATTTTATTTTTCCGTGAATTAGGGTCTTCAATTATAAAAGTTCACCTCAGATTGAATTATTATATGCACCTGAAAAGAAAGCTTTTATCGGTGCATACATAAATATTTCCATGTGTAAACTAATATACCCACTAGATCATATTTATTGGGGTATACTGTGTATCTTAAAAAGCATCTGGTTATAAGAAGCTTCCGAAATTGTAAGATTTATTCTGGTGTTTCAAGTAATTGGGATTTTACAAACGATCGTCTACCATAATTTTAAAATGATTTATTTACCCTGATTGTAGTTTTACGATAAATAAATTATTTAGTAAGTAATCTATTTATATTTAATGAATTTGATTTGTTGTGTTTTTTCATTAACTTGTCCATGATACCTTAATATTTACACACACAATTCACATATGTTATAGGATAATTCGATTCGAGTTTGAAGCATATTAAGCTGGAAAACAAATATATTTTACAAAACAAGCAACTAAATACAAAAATTGTACAACTTTTTTAAAAGTTTTTGTAATTATCTGAAAAATTAATCGTTACTAATATTTTTATTTTTTTAATATTAATAGCACCTCAGACAGAGCTTAAGATTTCACAGCTATTTCCGATTTAACACTTAAGAAGTTTCGTTCTTTTGGTATTCAGAATTTCGTAATTAGTGGTGCACATCTTTTAATTAAGTGGAAAACGCCGATATTAGCCAGCTGGATGAGTTGCCACATAGACAGGTGCAAAGCGACTGTTTGCTTGTCCAGATGTCCTCACTACCTTGAGTAAGGCAGGAACTTGGTTGGTTATTACGCAGGCGCTGAAGCCGAATTTCTCGGCTTACTGGCCTCGCTAGTGGAATTTAATTACCGTATGTGGGAGCTAACTTCAGAATACACTTGTGGCTCTGGGCCAAACCCAAATGTCTCAGAATCATGTAAGCCTAATAAGGATGCTTTCCTTACGGTACAATTTTGGGACATTTTGAGTTTCGTCCAAGGAATGCGAGGTAAATGCGTGAGTTTCAACGTCACAACCTCAACAATGTAAATAAAATGGTACTGTTTAATACGATTTAAGTCAGAGTAGTATTATTAAAAATAACATTTTTTTCTTGTTTATTTGTTTAAAAATTTTACATATATTTTACTTTACTAGTAATTCTAGTTTTTATACCCTTGCTGGGTATTATAAGAAATATTATAAGACATTACCGACCTTATAAAGTATATATATTCTTGTTCAGCATCAATAGCCGAGTCGATCTAGCCATGTCCGTCAGTCCGTCTGTCCATCTGTCCGTTTGTCCGTCTTCCCGTTTCTACGCAAACTAGTCCCTCAGTTTTGAAGTTATCTGAATGAAACTGTGCAGACAGTCTTCTATGTGCTCTCACTGCTATATAAGTCGGAACCGGCCGGATCGGACGACTATATCATATAGCTACCATTGGAACGATCGATAAATTTTCAGAAATAAAATTATAACTTGGGCAATTTTCAACATATTTTCATATTAAATGAAATGGCCATTTTATACTATTCTAGAATTTCGGTTTTAATTTGATCAAAATCGGACTACTATATCATATAGCTGCCATAGGAATGTTGGGAAAATAATTTATCTACGTAATGTTAAACCTAATTTTTTATATGTATAAAATTCGTATACAATTTCTGTTAGTGTTACTTTCCATTCGATTAAATTTTATTAATTCATAATGTTCGAATTGTAAGCTGCTGCTGAGTATACAAACTTCGGCGTGCCGAAGTTAGCTTTCTTTCTTGTTATTTTTTATTTTATTTACATTCTGTTTGCTTAAAGTTAAAAACTATAGCTACAGTGGGGGATGCAGCCATAGCTACCAAGGCTTTAGGCTGGCCTTTTGTATCTATCTTTAATATCTATGTATGTGTGTAGTACTAGGAGAAATTCAATAAGTTTTGGCATAATTTTAGTAAGCCGTACAGGTATAAGAGCTCAACGCCTAATTATTATATAAGATTAAATATATTTGTTTTTTTTTTAATCTAAGATTTTATGGATATTGAATTATAGTTTTTATTCAAAAGTAATTTTCGTGCAGATAAGAATGTTTTCAATAAATTCAAATGTTTTCAAATAATCAACTCGGCTTGTGCTGCCGATCAAAAAGACATAAGAGAGAATATGTTGTCTCATCACATACCCATTTGAATAAATGTCGGCTGGCCCTAAAATGAATATCAGTTAACTTTACGTATTTAACAAAAACAGAACAAAAAAAAAATATATAAAATATAAATAAAAAAAAAAAATGGCCTCAATAACACCACCACAGACTCAGGGCATTGAGCAAGCCGTACCCATATGGATGAAAATAGACTGGAGCCCGGAAATAGAGGTTGGCATTTACAAGGACTGGGGATCTTATTACTGCCATCGGCGCCGGGAAAATCTTGGAATGTACTATTATAACAAGGCATTAAACCTCGATCCAGAAGATTGGATGACTCTTTATCACCGGAGTCAAAACAAACGCAAGAACGCCCTGACTGAAAGTGCCCTGAAGGACAGCTTAGAGGCCAAACGTTAGCTAATATTCAAAATATATGCAATTAGAACCTAATTCTTACAGCGCATGTTAATATCTTTCCACAGGCCTGTTAAAAAGAGAAGGTCGTGATAATGCACCTATTAATTTGGAAATTTGCGATGCGCTTTATGAAATGAATAAATTGGAGAACTCAAAAGCAGAGCTCCACGACAATGCACGTCTTTTTGAAGGAAATAAAACAAAGATGTTTGACGAGCGTCTGATTGTGGTAAGTCAAGCTGGTTCTGTTGAATCTACTGTATCTGTTAATAAAAATCTTCAAAATTTTGAATTACTGTAGGTCGATGCAAATATTGTAGACGCATGCGACCAATCCATGACTCATTTTATTTCTGAAAATGAAAAACTTATGGTGCAGTTAGCGGAAGCCCGGAATAATTTCAAAATAGATGAAAGACCCCTTTGGAAGATATTGAAGGAACAAGGGGAATGCGACGTCTTAAGCATTCCGGAGATCAAAGTGTGTATTATGTAATTTGTTATTCAATTTTAGATAAATAACTACGAGTAGGCATACTAATGTGGAGTCGGATTCCGATACTGCGTAATTAATCTTTCTTTCATTGCGTACCTCTTACGTCTGTCAAAGGAAGATGAGACCGTCAAATTTTTTCATTTATTCAAAGTGTGGCTTTAACGGATATGGCTCTTTAAGTTAAAATACCCCAATTATATACCGTTAGCCTGTACACTCGGAAGAATGCAATGAAATATTTTAGATCCCTAATAAAGACTACATTTTGACTCCACACATATTTATGGCATACTCCTATACACTTTATATGGTCGAGAGTTTTCATTGCAAGGACTTAACGAATTCAATATGCTCACCTATTAGGATGTTATTCTGTCTCCTCTTGAAATCTCGAGAAGAAGCCGAGCCTTCGATGTGTTTAACCAGATGTTCCTAGATAGGTCATGGATCGATGTAATATTCCTGAAGCACATTCGAAAGTAAGATCATTATTAAGCCAAAAATCAAATAATTTCTAAAAAATATCTTCTCCAGAAATCCAAGTTTGCTTTTGGATCAGTGCAAAAATAGCAGATATTTTCTACGAGCACTAACCCTAAAAAAATATGACGAAATCAAAAAGTTTATGGTAAGTGCCAATCATTTAACATTACATTGGGTGTCTTCTAAGTTTTTATTAAATTAAAAGAAAATGCTGCAAGCACGAGCTCCAATGTACCATCTCCGCTTTAAGAAGTTTACCAACAAGAAATTAATGGACAAATTTCGGGAGGACTATCTTTTTCGAGTTCAGTACCAGACTCGTCGAAATATGATCTCAGTTCTACGAAGTATTCGATACCTCCGAAAATCCAAAAATTTAACGGTATGTCTTACCTGAATAAAAACAAGTAAGAAAGCTAACTTAGGCACGCCGAAAATTGTATATCCTTGCAGTTTGCATTTGGATCATTTAGAATCTTTCAATTTGGTCAAATGAAAAGAAAAAGTAACCCAAAAAAATATACAACATTTATACATATATTATAATTATTCGGCTTTGATCAAATTTTAAAAACATTATTTCAAAATCATATACAATCACTATATCTCAGGGTATATGTATTTAAAAAAACGTCAATATATTTATATGTATGTACATATTATATCTACGGTTTTACGGTTACGGTTTCACATTGTCCTCAACAATTACTGATCGTTCCTATGACAGCTATTTGATTTAGTCATCCGGTTTCTATACAACATAAGCCGAAGTTTTATAAGATATAGTCGACCGATCTGGGCTGTTCTGATTTATATGCTTATGAGAATACAAAAAAAAAAAAAAACTATCTGCAAAGTTTATTTTAAATAGCTCCAAGCCAGGAGGGAGTGGTCAACGAGCATGGCTCAATCGACTCGGGTGATGACGATCAATAATATTTATACTTTATAGGTCGGATATGACTTCTTTACACCGTTGCAAACTTTTGACAAAAAACTCAATTTGCAGAAAGTGTATTAACAATTTAGCGTCATAAATGGTAGTATATTTAAACTGTGAACTTACGTGCTTTACTATTTATGACCAGATTCTAAAAGGCCGCTTTAAATTTCATAATAAACTAAGAAACTATCATATGTATAGTTCGACGCTTGTCAATTACTACGTCCAGTTTCTAAAGCTCGACATAAATATTGGCAGCACAGTTGTGCTCAATAATCACAATAACAATATATTACACTATTTTACAATAGCATTATAATACCTTCATTATTAATTACAGAAACTGTCCAGTTATGTAGAGGAAGTGATGGGAGACTATGTAGTTAATAAAACCAACAGGACTATGCCGTGGAAATTTGAATTTCTAAACGAGGTGTACAATACGTTGGCATTGGCTTTGGTGGATCAGTATAAAATTCCGAAGAACTTCCGTTTTTTGGATAAGAATTCTCTGCTTCGCCTTCTAAACTTTCCCACGGAAAGATCATTAGATCTACCAACTTTCGTATTTGGTGATCGGACAACGCATCAGGAAGCAGAATCCTCAGATCCAACCATACTTAAATCGCGGTAGTGTGACCTTTTTTAACTTATGTAAAACGTTCCTTTTGTATAATTTACTTTTTTATTGCCCTCTTAGATTACTAATAAGTCGCTACGAGAAACGCATGGTATTTGCAAAATATCCTATTGAAAAATGCTATCTGCTCCACCAAATTGCCAGCACGCATCTTAAGGCAAATCGATACGATGAGTGCTGCTTCAGTGCCCGCAAAGCAATCCAAGGTCCTAAATATACTTAAATCAAACATTTGAGAAAATTTTATTTTCCATTTTAATTTCAGAGGGAAAAAAATGTAATAGCAAAATATGGAACTTCCTCAGCACCCTTGTTATTGTTAAGGCCAATGCTGCTCTACACAAACTCGAACAGACTAAAGAGGCTCTTGCAAACGCACAAAAAATTGCCATGAAACTGGGAAACCAGGACCTTATCATGTATTTAAATGCCTGTTTGAGTTGTAACGAGGAGGAGTTTGTCACAAAAAAACAAAGTACTAGTATCAGTGCAAGCCGACGGGGTTCGATGTCAGTGCGCAGTTCTTTGTGCTAAACGACATAATTATTCAGTGTATAAAAAAAAATTCTCAGTAAAATGTAATAATAAAAGAAATTATGAACCTAAAATGTTGTTTGTGAGATATCCAGAACCTAAAGCTTGGTGAGTTAAATTAAAATACATGTGGAAATAGTTGAGTTACAGGGATTTGCTAAATGCTAAGAAAAGGGTTTAAATATAAAATATTTGTGGAGCCGTAGAAAAATTTAAAAACATCCCCGACCAACTCAAGGAAATATTGAAAGCAACGTTGATAGCACTAGCTTTTATTATATCAGAGATTGAGCCATATCTTTGAAACATTACCATGGCTAAACTATTAGATTGGTGATACTAATCGAGAATATACATATATGTATGTGACATAAATATGTTATTATCGGTTGTCAAAAATTAAGCGTTCCTTGTGCCATATAGGGGGGGTATAAAAAAAGAGTATTTGCAAATCGACCCGTTTGTTTCTATAACTGGGGATTGCAATCCAACTTTGAACAAACCTAACTGATTTTGACAATAAAGTAAATAAGAACTACGTTCTCGAGACACTTTCCTATTAAAACGCAACGGTAAATCTGTATATGATAGTCAGAATATGTATATTAGATTTTTTATCAGTGACGTTTAGTAGTCTGGTTTTCTTTTTATTTTTAAAAGACAACAAACAAGAACTCCCAGCCATAAGAACTTAAGTAACATTATCATACTGATGATGTCTTCTCCACCAGTTTGGCCATCATCTTTTCCTCCTTAGCCTTGCGTTTGGCTTCCTTCTGTTTCCGCTTGTCTTCTTTCTCTTTCTGTTCGAGCATCTCCTTAAAGCGTTCGTCGCGGGCATCTACTTTAAATCCAAAGTGCCTTCGTACTTCTTCTACCAGACGTTCTTTGCGTTTTATTGCCGCAGCTGCATCTGCCTCTCGCTTTGCGATTTTTGCGTGCAGGTCCGCTTTCCACTGCTTCAACTTCTCCATCTTTTTGGCTATGTCCTCTTCGCGGGCATTAATCTTTCCCAGCTCTTCGGCCCTTTGTGTGCGGCTTTTTTCCATCATTTTTAGCAGGGTTTCTAGTTGCATAACTTGAGTTTGGGCAGTTTCTCCACGGGAATCAAAACATATCTTTGGGTTAACGTTGCTCTTGGCTCCGTACCGTCCGAAAGCCTGTCTTTGATACTTCTCGGTCAAATGTATCCAAGAGTGTGCCTCCTGGTAGGGTGACTTGCCAAGGAGCACATTTTTGTGTTGTGGTTGCAGGCCAGATTTGTCCACCGGCTGTGAGTATGAGTTCTCTCGTACCTCATTTTCCTCGAATGACATGAGGTCCGACGTAGACGCGCTGGAGAATGGCTTGCATGACCGCAGGACCGGAAGTCTTGTTATACCGTTTATTTTGCATAAATTCATGTTGTACGGACTAAAATATAATAAACTTCAATTAATAGCGATGCGAGAAAATCGATAGGCCTGTTGATATCGCTATGTTGCAACAGTGAAATTCAAACAGCTAGAAGTCTAGCTTTTTTTTGTTAGCCAATAAATATTCTAAACGTTTTAATTTCAATACATTTACACTAAGGAATATATTATAAATATGTGAAATATGCGTTTCGACCGTGCCAGACAGCACATAGTATTTTCTTTAAAAGAACAGGATTTTTGTTTTCGTTTTAAAGACGAGAAAACAAATGCTATTCTTATGTAATAAACTCAAAAATACACAAATTTGTTTACCAAATGCCTGGGAAACATTTTCAGGAATTTAAGGACCCGAAATGAAAAAAATGGAAAATTCCTATAAAGTATGAATGCGCTTATAAAATGTTTTTCCAACGCGATAGTCTGAAAACAATCGATAGTGCCCTTCATCGATATGATTGCAAAGCGGTATTGACGTACTGCCAGCCCCAGGACGTTCTAGGCATAAGTAAAAAAGCGCGGCTCGTATTTTAAACAATTTTCTTCATTTTATTGAGGAACAACAATTACAACTGACCTTGCAATGACGGGGCACAGTTCCCTTAGTCCCAAGAAGCTAATGGGGCGAATACAGTCTGTTTACTGTAAAGATTTCGTGTATGTTTATGTTCCTCCGCAACACCCAATTCGTTAATTTTGCAGTTCTTTTTAATCTCTATTGACAGCTCTTACAGCGAGATCACCTTTCACCCAAAGCATTATCTGAACGTTCTGACTGGTCCCAATGGCAGTGGCAAGTCCACTATTGTCTCTGCCATTATTTTGGGCTTGGGCGGAGAACCGCATCTTCTGGATCGCTCATCCAGCGTTTCCGACTACATTCAAAGCAACAAGACCTCGGCCAAAATAATTGTCCGGGTATACGGACGGGTAGCCAATACCACGGAGACATTCTGCCGCATCATTAACTTGAATGGCTCTTCGAATTACTCCGTGAACAACAAAGACACCACCAAGAAGAATTTTCTGTCTGCCGTATCAGCCTATAACATACAAGTCAACAACTTGTGCCAGTTCCTCCCACAAGACCGAGTTCAGGTAAATCCCTCTATTTGCACATCTGATAATAAATTATTTGATTTGATTATATTGTTCATATTGAAGGACTTTTCCAAGATGAACCCGCAGGAACTACTGCTCAATACAATGTCGTCAGTCTGTGACAGTGAGCTCACCAACAACTTTGTTCTGCTAAAACAAATGCGCACAAAGCAGACCACTGCACATACTGATCGTGAAAAGGAGAAAAAGGATCTGGCCAAAAAACAAAAACGTTTAGAACAGTGAGTACATTCACTTTAAATTAAATTTAAAATATTAAGTTTCATTCAAATTCTCCAGGCTGCAAGCTACCGTGGCCCAATACAAGGAACGTGAGGAAGTCAAGCAAAAGCTACAAGTATTCAGCGCCAAGAAATTGTGGATCGAAGTGCAGGCTGGAGAAGAAAAGGCCACACAGATAAAAACAAATGTTAAAAAGGCTAAAATGCATAGCGACAAAATGAAGGAACAATACAACCTTCTCATCCAGGCTCAAGAACAAATACAAAAGAAAAAGATGGAGCTTAGGGAAGCTTGCTTGGAAAAGGTAGTATCCGCTATGCCACCAATATTTATATACATTTCAAACTCTCGGTATATATAATGCAGACTCGTTCACTAGACAAAGCTGTGTCTGAGAAAAATGGTATAATAAGCCAACTGGATGCATTAAAGCAAAAAATTCGCGAGAACCAATGTCTTCTGGAGGTAAGTTTGCTTTTCTGTACACAATTTTGTTTTATAACCTTCCATTTTAAATAGCAAAATATACAAAAGTCACTAAGAAACGCCATAGAAGCTAAGAAGGTTCAGCAGCTTGTGGACAATAAAAATGAGGAATTAGAAGACTTCAATAAAAATAGATCGCATATCGTGTCAGAGCTGGAAAAGGCCAGGGAGTCGGTCGCTTCGGCACGTGCTAAAGCAATGGATGAGTACAATAAGCGAAAACGGCTTGAACAACAATTAAATGATGAAAAGATTCCCGAAATCACAGCATATAAGCATAAAATCGATAGATTAAAAAATGTGAAATTGCAAAAAATTGAAGTAAGTGTTCAAAGACTACAAGGCAACTAATTTTAAATTATTAATCATTTAGGAACTCAAAGTGAAAAATCCAAATTTGGTCAAAGCTATGAGTTGGGTATCTCAAAATAAAGAAAGATATAAGTTAAACGTTTATGATCCCATGATACTCGAGGTGAGTTATGTCTTGATTGATTTATTAAAATTTATTTGCTGTTTTAATTATTCAGCTGACTATGCAAAACAATGATGACGCAAAATACCTAGAAAACGTTGTTAAGCAGCGGGATTTATTCGCATTTGCGTGTGAGGATAAGGAAGATATGTCTGACTTGATCAACGAACTGTGTGTCAGGCAGAAATTGGGAGTAAATATTATTTATTGCGCGCCGGCCGATAGGTGCTTGTATACTCCAAGTATTCCTAAAAGTGAGCTGCGGTATGTTCATTGTCTAATATATTATAATGTCTTTTACAAGTGTATTGATATTTTTTTAAAACAGAGCTATGGGGTTCCATTCGTATCTCGTCGATCTTGTTACCGGTCCCATACCATTAATAAATAAGTTGTGCGCTTCGTATTCAATACATAACATCCCAATTGGTACAGATACTGTTGGTAATCACACCTCATCTATTCCAAAAGTTATTAGAGTGTATTTTGGCGGTAAGTATTTTTATATTTATTTTATTTCTGTAATGAAACTAAGGAGATATATAATATAGTTAAAAAAAAAAACAATTTGCATGCAATAATTTGGCATTCAGGTTTTTTGACAATAGTAAGTTCTAAAAAATCTAGTTCAGGAGCCGGTGTACAAATTGGCGACAAACAGTCTTAGACGCCTCCAAACAAATTTTGGTTAACCATTTTCTAATACAGTTTTGAAAAACTACGTTGAATGTTCAAGTGCTACTTACAAATCCTCTGACGCGTCCTTATACTTATATGCGTAACTTCTAGAACAAGAGTAGTATTGACTTGAAATTTTCAGATTGTATATATGTACATTACGAAAGTAAAATACAAATTATGAATATTTTGAAGAAGTATAAAGTTTTATGATTGAGTTTAAATTTTAATTCATTTTAAAGGTAACAAAAAATTTGTAGTGACGGCATCACGCTATCGCGCCGAATCTATACTAACGGAAAGCATCATCCGTGGAAAAAATCAACTGATCGCTGTTGACTCGCAACAATTGGCAGAAGTGCAGAAGCAGTATTCTGATGCTATGCGAGAAAGTAATAATATTAGGAACGCCATAATGATGACGGATAACGAGTTTGCACGTTTCCAAGCCACTGGAAAGGACGAAATAGAAAAGGAAAGGAAACTCAAACTGAAAGTGTCACATTTTGCTAATCTCAAGAGCGAAGTTGAAACACTACGTAGGAGGCTGGTTAGTTTGCAAGAAACTGATGGTAAGTACAGAAAATCGAAAAAAAAACAAACAATAATAAATATTTTGGCGATAATTTCAGCTTTGGATGCACTCAAAACAACTTTTTTCAATGGTTTAAAAGTTGATAGGAGTAAAATCATAGAAGCAGAGACACAACTGATCAAACGGGTAGAAGCATTGAAGATTTTAGACCTCGAAAAAAAACTTACACAAGCTAAGACGTCCATTTATAATGTGCAACATGAAAGTGAGAGCGACGCTCTGAAGGAGCAAGAGCTTTTGAGTAAAACGGCATCCGTAAGAAATACTTGAAGCAACAAATTTACTTACTACATCTTCAGCTTGAAAAAAATAGGTAATCGCATATTTCATTCCCAGAGAGACTTTGAGCAATTGCTACAATCCTTGGAGGTGCAAATTAACGACATCGGCAAACGTAAGAGTGAAATTCAGCGACTTTGCAATGGAGAACTTCCATCCAACTCAAGATTCCCCTTTAAAAAGGAATTTAGAAATATAGAGAGTTTGGATTTACAGCAAGTGCGTGAGGGTATACACGACTTTCAGGCTAGATTGGAGTGTATGAAAAGCATAAACTCAGAGGTAAACTTAAATAATTTAATTTATCGAATTTTTAAAAATAGGACTAATATTCAAGATTTTACATTTTTAGACAATCGATAGTTATCAGGAACTGCAAAATGAAGTTAAAATGATGGAAGATAACATTCAAAGGTCTGTCCACGAGGCAAAAACAATCGAAACTGAAATGTCCCAGTTATATGACCAATGGGAACCCAAATTAACCAGCTTGGTGGAAACGATAAGTACAAAATTCAGCGAATTCATGGAATCAATCGAGTATGTCGGAGAAGTCGTCCTTTCTAAATCCGATAAAGTGAGTAACTTCCTGTTCGATAAGAATATGGCATTGACTTTGTGTTTTTAGTATGACTTTGATTCATACGGAATCCAGATAATGGTCCAGTTTAGAAGGGGTGCTCAACTGCAGCCATTGGATAAATTTATTCAATCAGGCGGTGAACGCGCAGTATCAATTGCAATTTACTCGCTATCGTTGCAGCATGTAACTCAAGTGCCATTCAGGTAAATAAAAAAAGGATTAATTTCTAGTTAAATTTAAAGGTTGCTTTCTCCTCAGATGCGTTGATGAAATAAACCAGGGTATGGACGCTAAAAATGAACGTCATATATTCGATCTGCTTCTGAAAGAAGCCACTAAACATGGCTCGGCGCAGTATTTGTTTGTGACTCCGAAGGTAGGAAAATAACGTAACCAATAATTGATATATGTAAATTCAGTAATTTTTTTATTTTGTAGCTGCTCCGAGACCTCAACTACAATGAACATTTGTGTGTTTCAGTTGTTCACAATTCAAAAACGGTTTGTCTTGGCACAAAATTCCCGAAGATCTAATATTCCTTTGCCAAGCATTGTAATGTAATAATATTTTAATGCATAGACTATACTAATCGTGTTTTTTCTCCCATATATCCACACTTCATGGGGTTCCTATGCCAACTGTGCTGCCTCTTTTTAGTGCGGAGTCTGAAATACTTGGTCGGGAGAGCAGTGATGCTTGACTTTTTTTTTCTCAGATTTCATGTTGCGTCTTTTTAAAACCATACAACAGCACTTCTATATTATTTCACTATTCATTTGATATTAACACTCTAATCCAATTATTAAAGCATTATATTGTATTTAACAAAATTTTGAAAACTCTTTAAAAAGTGGTCCAGTTTGTTACCGTTAAGAATTATATACACATTAATAAATATATTCAACCATATTTTAATAAAACGAAACAGATTGGGAACGTCGATTTTTAGAGGGTTAAATATTGAAACTGAACGGTATCAACTGGTTTATGTTTATTCCATTACATAATACTTTTTACCGATATTATTACACTATTATTAGTCTCTCATCTGCAACTATATAAGATTGCACTTCTTTGAGAAAGTTTGTCAGTTTTTGTTTAACTCTAATATACGCTGGTTCGTGTGTGCCTTCATTATGGTTGGGATTTTTTAGATCAGCAGTTATTGCTACATTGCCATATTATTTAATTTTCTACTGGCCTACTAAGTCCCAACATAATGAGAGTAAAAACCACTGAAAAATATTTTCGAAGTGATCCAAGTAAATAAACTTTTACGGTTAGTAATATGTCGATTAATAATTGTATTTATCCACTGCAAGAAGAGGTAAATATCAAAATTGATATGGCTAGATCACTAAGAGTTGATGCCGACCAATTACATCGCGAAAATAAAAATGTTATTGATTAGGACCCATTGAAATCAAATTGACCCCGGATTTCGATTCAGCAGGTTAGAAGCCGGAATTTTGCAAAATGTATTATGTTTGCAACGGTATGATAAAGGGCATATGGTCAGAATCAACAGCCGACTTGATCTAGCCATGTCCGTCTATTAGTCTGAATGTTTTTATGCAAACTAACGTGAATGAAACTGTGCAGATAGTCTTTTATATGTTAAAGATTGGTTAATAGTTTAAAAAAATGATTGAGAAAATAGAGAAATATATAAAAATGTATGGCTTGTGTTTCAATTATATAAACGAAACCAAGATTAATTTTAATATCTTCGGGGCTACATAAGCATCTGATTAAAGATGTTTACTTCCTTTAGTCACGGTCTTTCTGCCCCGCTGATTAGATTAAACAAATTAAACATAATAAAGTTGCCCTGTGGTCATTCTTTCAATATAAGTGTAAGTATAAGTGAGACCCTTGTGAAATTTTTTTTCAAAATTGTTTGATCACACTGGTTCCTCAACGAAATAGATCAATCAGAGTATTCACACCAAAACTGAGAAATAAGTAATATTGCCTTCATGTTGTTCATGCCAGATATTTTAAGTCTTAATTAATTATGAAATAAGTTACATGTCTGCTTATTAGATATAGCACTGTATGTTTATTTATGCGTTGTGTGCTGTTCAATAAAAATTTTTACCCGGTAGCCACTGGAGTCCCTTAGAAAATGTTGACAATTTAGTATATATTTTTCTGCGGATTGAGGTATTTTTTTCAGGTGAAGATGCAGTCACACTCTCTCGCCTCATGAAATTGACAAAAAATTTACAATTTGAAGAAAATGAATTTTAAAATGGAATTAGTCTTATTTACCTTCTTAAGTGCCTTGGCTGGCAGCTGGGTAAGTCGTAAATTGTAAGTTCCGGTAAACATCAAGTCATATATTTAATTCATAGGCCTTCTTGGAACATGACAGTTGGATTACGGTGGAGCTGAAGCACTCGCTTGCTTCCGATGGCTTTTCCTTCCGCGGAAATGTGACCATTCCAAGTCTTAACTCGGGGTTGGCAAATGTAGCCCAGCCGGCTTTAAGCGAAGCTGAGCTGGACATGCTTAAGGTAATTTTGGGTTTCATAGGCCGGCGAGTGTACGATGGATCACCAAATAGCCGCCGCCTTCCCGTTTCCCTCCAATGCCGTACAAAGGTTTAAAGTTCAAAAAAATTTTAAACACGGGTTCAGGTGTAAAATAGTTATTTACATTATATATATTTAATATGTACAGTATTATATATTTATATGGGTACATATTTCCTTATTTTAGACCCTTGCAAGACAAAACGAATTCTACCGTCTGAAGGCCACGGTCGTCTACTCAAATGGTGCGAAGGCGCAGTTCATCACATCCAACAAGGCGTGTAGGTTGCTGCAGGCACAATTAAACGATGTGCTTTGGATCTCGCTCGATCCCTCTGGATTTGTCACCGGGATATCTGTCTCTGAAGACGCAGCTCCAGGCAACGTTGAGTGCACCCAGGAGGATTTAAACAAGCTCGCGGAATCACAGTTCAGCACAGATGTCTTGATCCGCCACGCAGAGTTGGCTCCAGTGCCAGATACGGCGGGTTTTATTCAGAAAGTTGAGCGCGAGCGAGAGGCTAGAGAGCGCGGAGAAGTTCGCGACAACCGAGGTTTCTTTGCCAAATATGTAAGTTCATTGAATTCACAAAAATGGCACATCTAATAATCATCTTATGTTTTCAGTGGATGTACATCGTTCCGGTGGTACTATTGATACTTGTCTCGGGAGCTACAAACCAGGACGGTGCGAAATAAGCATGCCAATGTTTATATAAAATTAATATTTAATTTCCTAAATTAAATTCCTAGGCAATTTTTAATTCATGTCATAAAAATAATATAAAATATGTGCTTTCCTTTAAATCCCAAGAAAGGAGCTTCGGCTTATTTATATTTTTAAAAGCTACAAGCATTTTGGGGTCGTACTTTATAGTTTAATAATAAGATATTAACGAAAAGTAAATGGTTGATGGTATGGTAGGTATTAAAGCAGGATTTAATCCAGTCTTTTAAAACTGCGATCAGTGTTTTTCAGTGAATATTCTTTCAAAAGTAAATCCTAAAATAAAGATTGGTATTGTCTAACATCTGTTAGTTTAACCTTTAATTGCAGGAAACGTCATCATTATAAGTTTTATTTCAAAACTCACACGATAATGATTACAGATCGATTCGTATTTTTTTATCATTAATAATGATTAAAATTTAATAATTTTTTATCAATCAATTTTAATTATTATTTTTGATTCAAAAAAATAAAAATGGATTTATATAATATAACTAAATTTTAATCATTATTTATGATGAATACTATAAAACTTATAATTATAAAAATCATTCCAAAAATGGATAGGTCATCCAAGAAGGATTTACATGATATCCTCCTTTTTGTTCTAAGTAGATTGTAAGCGGTTGATTTTTTTAATTTCAAATTTTTCCCGATAATCATTATTTACAGTCCCTGTTTAATTGTATTGAATTAAACTCAGCTCTATTTTTTTCAAATGCAGTTAACGAATCAAAACGGCCAGGTAAATAACATAGTTTATTTGTCATTACTCATAGTACAGGTTGGGTATTCAAACTCCGACTTCCAAAAGTTGATGTATCCCTTGCAAAGGATGCAAAGTGTGCTGAAGAAGAAATGCTAAATACGTATATTTATATATTCTAAATCAGTAGCAGCATTCTAGTCATTTTAGACTTGTTCGTCTGTGTATTTAATTTTAAACTAGTGCCATAGTTTTGGAAAAAGAGGAAGGAGCTAACTTCGGATCGCCGAAGCTTGGATACCCTTTCAGCTTACAATTGGGTCATTATAATTTAATCCAATTTGATCAAATGAAAATAACAACTAACAGCAATAATATACGTATCATAAATATTCGCTTAATATTTTCCTATTCATATTACATTTAGAGTTTTACAGTTTTTATTAATTTTGCTCTACATTTAAGGATTTATTCTATAGCAACTATTTTATATTATTATTATTACATACTGAAAGGGTTTAATAATTTCAACGAGCCGAACTTAGCCTTCAATCTTGTTTTTATATTGATTTGTTGTTTTAAGTCTAATAACATGTTTTTATACAGTTTTTATTTATGTAATACTTAAAATTTAAATAACATAGAAATCAATGTTATAGCCCAAAGGGCAAAAGCTATCATTAAATGGCCGCTATATCAGTTCCTGTAAGTTGTTCAGGTAGTACGACATCCATTTTTTTTTACTTATGTAATATTTTAAGCTTAAATAATATAAAAATCAAGGTTATGTCATTATACAACATCAATCATCAAGTTGAAAAAGTTATTAATCAGTTGTCGCTATATCACTTAATCCATGTAAGTTGTTGAAATCGTAAGATATACTTACATATATTAATATAGATACCAACCCGACAGAGGATTCTAGTTTTAAAAAACATTATTAAATTCAATAGAGAAATTGCAAAAATGTATATATTTTATTTTAATGTATTAATCCAACTGCAAGTGGAAAGCGTTATTAAAACGTTTTTATACCGCAAGTGGCGGGGCCAAGCGAAGCCGTTGAGAATTGTGAATACACGGTCGCTTAACCATGGCCCACCCTGAAATTGAGTTGAGTGCGAAGCGTGCCGAGTGGTTGGAACACAAATTTGTAATTACAATTCCTGACGCTTTCAAAGAGATCTGCTAGTGGAACCCCCAACGTTTTGAAAAAAACAATTTTCACGATATTGGCTATCCAGTGTGGTGAGGGATACGTGACAATTTGTCGATACCCAAATTTCTCCATCAGGAAGGAACGCCCTTCTGGCGTTAAAAAACGAATCGCCCGTGGCTTTCTTTTCTTCTACCCACAAGTCAACCCAACATGTGGCAACCCATAATTTACGCCTAGGGATGTTATGATTATGATTATATCACGGACATTGGTTTTTTTCTCTTGATGAGACAAAAATACATAATTTCACCACAAAAATATAGTCTCCAACGAGATCATTCATTAACCAAGACATAATATATCATGAAAAAACAGAAAATCATTGTTTCAGTAGCAGCAAGAAATTCTATCTCAGAAAAATTTTCCCGTTTTATGTATAAACGAACCAAATTACATTAAAATAGTAAATCTCTTTCTGAATTTTTCAGGTTGTATTATATGGACCCATATAATATAATGCAAAACATATTTAGATTCAGAGAGTAGGCGTCTTGCAAATCTCTAAGATTATACATTAAGCATGGTAGCTATATAAGGGAAATGCAAATATTCCCATCGAATTTAGCCATTCAATGCCTTTTTAATTTTAACTTAATAAGCAAAAACAAAATGTGAAAAACTTAGGAAGTCCTAATTGTTAGAAAAATGGCCATATTATTATTCACACCACGTTTATTTTATTGAAGAGGAAGGGAGGAAAAAGTTTTCGGTCCAAGGGTATATTTATTTGTAAGTAGCATCAACAGCCGATTTGTCAGTAGTCCGTCGGTAGTCAAGAATACTGTATACTTTACTCAGATACTAATAATAATTTGTTATCATAAAGTTATTAACGATCCTATAAACTAAATTTTGATCACCATTACCAAAAAACCGATCTGTTCCACCTTATATTCTACTAACAATAAAAAGGGGACTATGGACACGGAACGAATTTATTGTGTAGAAGAAACGGATATAGGTATTATAGGCTCAGAAATTACTCATTCTATGTCCATTGACTTGAGGACTACATTCTTGTTTTCATTCCACATGTAAATCTTTTTTCAGTGCCTCAAACACTTATTGTGCCATCATCAAGATAATCCCAAATATTGTGACAGTAATATTGACATCAACTGTATTGTAAATTGCATTCCTTTTTGTGCCCCTTAATCCGTCACCCCTTTTCGTTTAAATTTAAATTACCTATTTGCCAAACAAGGCGCACTGAAGGATAACAAAACACTTTTAAATGTAGCCCAGAAATTGTCAGATCAAAAAGCAGAATCGGAAAAGAGCCATCTGTCAAAATTCTCGTCAAACCACGCAATCTGTCGCTCTTCGCATCGCTCTTGCTTTCGTTAAAAAATATGCACCGACAAAAAATTGTGAACATGCCTGATACACATAATTATATATGTCCTAATAAGTGCTATGTGCATATCCCGGTGCACTTGTCAAGTGTTGGCATACCAACTCAGCCAAGCCGGTCATTAAAATATACATTTTTCGATGTTTAAATTAGCCACCCCCGCGGCAAAGAGAGAGAGGGTTGAGGATTGGCCTGTCACTCACAATTACTTAAATTGTTCATGTTAATGTGTTACCTTTGGCCCACATTAAACACAAAACGACCGCACCAAGGGGTGTTGTCATTCGAGGCGGTTAATAGCTCTATTACACCCCCAATTAGTTTAAAAAGATACATCTTTAAATTATACCCACGACTCGGGGTTGGTTGAGTTAAACAAGAAAGGTAAGAGTATTTGAAAACTTAAAAAATGAGTTTTTTTTTCTAACATTATTTGTTTGTTTCAAGTAAATAAAACAATTTTTTGCATCTATAATTTAAAAGATTTCTATTAAAGACTTTCGGGCTTGAGTATATATTTGAGATTGATTAGTTTTAGACATTTTTAAGGATGTAAGAGGAATTTAAGAGGGAATACTAGAAAACTTTAAAATACCCTTTAAGAAAATATTATATTTATTTTCGGACGTACGAATTCGTTTGTATTGTATATGACTTTTAAAATCTTTGGTAATCAGTCAATCTACAGTATCTACAGGGATTCGAAAATCTAAAACTAGCAGTAAAAGAAAGGACATTACCCATATACGAAGGTCTTCAATGGGAACGGAAACGCATCTTACATAAGCATGCATACATGCAGAACATATTCCACTGTAATCCAGGAAGAATTGGACCTAAGAAAACCGCCTTTTAGAGAGTGAGATGACATACCAATAAGGATTCAAGAAGTGCAGTTTGTATGAAAAAGCAAATACAGGATAATACGGCAGTAAATAAACACGCGGAGTACTTGAGCAAACATAAGTATACCCACGCAGATGCACTCAAGGGCATTAAATTCGCAGCAAGTTAGCAGCTGGCGCCAATTCACAGGCGTCGTGTCGAGTGATTAAGCAATCGCATTGATACTCGGCCCATCCATACTGATTCCGATTCACACAATCCCAATTGTGTTTCGGATTGACAGGTTCATAAACGGCATTGTTCGCGATGTTTGTATTTGAATTTCATGCCCGAATACAATTGCTCTTTTCCTGCCCACACATCCAGGAGCTCACAAAAGGCGGGCAAGAGGCTTATTTTCGGGTATATACGGATGGATTGGCTTGGTCATGGGAAAGCCAATTGCCTACTAATTTCGGGGGCAGGGTGTGCGGTTCATTATCATCGAGATAATCCCATTAGAAACTCTGCGGCAAGTGTAAGTTTAATAATAAATGGAATTCCCCAGGGAGGGATATGCATAAATACATGTGTTGCTGTTTGCACATGACAAAATGTCCGTGAACAATAAACGTGACAGGTTTTTATTTGCAATGTTAGTCTTTATTAAAGTACAGTTCTGAAAAAATTAGTGCCTTACATTGATCTGGAAGGGAAACGACTGACTTCCTCACTTTTAATCGCTTTGCAAGGGCATATGTCCGAATATCCGCTATTACAGGTTAATTAAATATTTTCAAAATACAACTTTAAAGAAATTCTGTGTTTCTTCCAGTTGTTACACTAAATCAATCCAATTCCCGAGTAAATCAAGTTTCTTTTTTTAACTCAAATAAATTTCGGATTTTATATAACGAATTGACGAATTGAATTTCAAAGGAGCTTGGCGCAGTGAAAATATTGATTGAATACATAATAAACACAAACTTCAAAGCCTAACCTTGCGGGGCAAAGGATCAAAACACGTTAAAGCAAGACTCGTCCTGAGATTCTCGACAGTATAATTTAAAGGTTATTTTCATTGTGCCTTTAAACCAAATAAATATATACATATAGATTTATATTAGGATACATAATTAAATGCGATTATGTTAACGTTCCATAAAAAGGCAGATGTTTCCGAAAGTCCGAAGTCGCAATAAATATAAATATGCTGCTGTAATTTAAAAACGAAAACGCTGAAAAATAATAATTTCTTAAATACAAGGGCATAAATCTGTAAAAATTCCAATACCCATACAGAGTATTCCAAATCACTTTAACTGCTGGTAATCGGGGCATAATCTTCAAAAATTTGCATGCACTCTCCACCAAAGAAGGCATTTGAGATCCTTATCGTGCACATTATTCACGTCACGTCTGGAGTATTCGAAGCATAGTAGAAACTGCCCATCAATTTCCTTCCCTGGTGCCGCCCCCTTTTCCCCCTCTTAGCATCGCTGAATATTAGAATGCACGGGGTCCTGCTACTAAATTACCTCGACGATTTGGCCGGCGATGACGGCATGTTGTGGGTGTTGCGTTGTGACCAACTTGCCGGCTGGCTTGTCCCCCGATTGTCCTGGCTCTGGACCATCAGATCGTTGGGGCAATTATGGTTGGTTGGGAGCCCCGATATGTCGCAACACGGACATGCCTGCCGCCCAGCAAAAGCTCCTTCGTTCATCTTTGCCCATTCCACGACTCTGGCTCATTTGGGGCGGCTGCAAGCCCCGGTTTCTGGTCCCCGGTCTCCGGTCTTCTGTCTCTCCAGGTCGTACATGATCGCCCCGGGGCAGGCTGGGTCTTTGGCTTTAGTGCAGAAGATGGTACGCTGAACAGGCGTTGCGTCTGGCACGGGCTAGTGGCCATAATTCTCAGTACACGACTGCACAAAAGGGCTGCTGCAGCGGTATCAGCATCACCAGCGGCATCAGCAGCCGGGGCTGGCCCCGCCGATAGGATCGGCAAAAATCCCTGCCGCATACCAAGTTTACTGCACTCTAATGTTGGTAAAATGGATCCACTTCTGAATTCAGTAATTTCACAAAAGAACTTAGAAATTTATGTAAAAATAAAAAAGGGGCCAAACACACACAAATAACCTTAAGAGCTCCCCTTCTCAACTCTTCAAATATAAAATTGAATAGAACAAAAATTAAAAAATCGGAGTGTCCTAGTCCTAGTCTCGTTTCGGTATCGAATATAAATTAGGTTGAATTATACCAATTCGAACCTAAGCTTAAAAACTCCTTCAGTCTTAATGTACCTAACTACTAACACTTGTAAAAAATGAATATCAAATAAGTACTTGTTTGCACTAACTACGGCAATACAAATTGGACGAAATTACAGATGTTGTCGTTAGATTTCAGATAGCTCCAAAGCTGAAAGCCATCGAAACCATCTGCATCGCCATTAAAATTCTTGCCAGGTGGACTCTGTAATATTCAAAATCGCATTGAACAGCCAACGAACGATAATGAGCTGACCATCGACTGCTGTGATATGATAAGTACGACTTCTATCGCGGGATTATTCATGGCAGAGCTGCACCGGCCATAACGACACAGGTCGTCAAAAGCTGGGCGGGAATGTGGATGAGGGGCAGGGCAGTGCAAAATCGGAGGCGATGCCGGCTCTAAAGCTCAAGCAGTGAAGCGATTGTAGATTTTGTTACGAAGGTTAATATAAAGCGGAGAACAAGGAGAGCAACCCGTGTTAAAACTGAAAGAATGAAAGACATTTTAAGCTGAAAGGTGATGTTCGAACACCCTTACGTGCCAAGTTGGTTATCGTTTGCCTAAGCCTAATTCTGAAAAAATAGATAATTTCATGTTTTCGAAACATTACATTCTATTTAAGTTATTTTTACCTGAAGTCAAGCGCAACTCTTTTTTATGAGTTCTAATATTCAATTTAATAATATCCTATAAAATTATTTGCAGTCAATAAATCAAAATTCCGTTCAAGTTATCCTCTCCTAACTGATGTAAAGTTTGTAATCTATTCACGGATAAGAATGTTTTTAAGGGCATATGTAGATCCGCATACCCAGGCAATGGCAGGTAATACGAACTCAGTGCAAAAGTTATGAGCACAAAATGCAAAGTCAAGCAAGCAAAATCCTATAATTAAACAATTATAGCAACTCCCACTTTTGCTCGTGGTCATTCGCTGGCCCTGGACCTGGTCCCTTGCGCTATGTGCGCTACTCCTCCTCTTTGCGATCAGGATGGATTTCGTCCAGTGTAGCACGATGCAGGTAGTGGAGGACGAGGAGGACTCCGCCACGTTGGGGGGAAGGAGAGAGCGGTAGCAAGTACTTCCTTCTGTGCGAGGAATGCTGCGCAAGCCTAGCGATTTTCGGTCTTGGATTCTGGCCAGTGCCTCAAGCTCCACCTCCGTCTGGCAGTCTGGAAGCTGTCGGAGCTTCGATCTTTAGCATTGACATTTGCTAACTGAAGGCAAGGATAGCGGTGCCATAATTATAATGCTCCCAAATAAAATCCAAATTCAAACGCTAAATAAAATTTGTTATCATAACCAGATGAATTGCACTTAAAAAAAGGAATCATTACCGATTTAAAAATATATATTTTTTTCTTATCAAATATTATTTTAAGCGATAGAACTTATAAACTCTTAAAAATAAATCTGAAATATATAGATTAAAGTGCTCAATTGACTGGTATTTGAAATTTTTTAGCGCCTAGTTAATTATAATATATATAAACATTGGACATTTTTCTAATTATTAAATTATACTATGCTATATTTTTTACCTAGAACGGAGTTATTAAAACTAACCTACGGATCATAAGAATGGTGCAAATACTTGTGCAGCTGCCTTACAGTTTCGTGAAATTACCTGCTCGAATTTGGAAAGTCCGGCTGTAGTCATTAATGATATGTATATGGCGGAAAATACTCCACAGCCTAAACCATGTATTTAGCTTCATATGCAAGCACAATCTTAAGCCAAGAAGAATATGAACGCGCACGATAAATTTTTTGAGACGAGCCGATCTCACCCCCGAATCAGAATCCCAGAGTTCGTCTCGAAGTCTCGGAATCTGGGGAACTCTGGGGATCTCGAGCTGCTCCTGCATGGCTTCACTCGTTTATCTTGCCGACCGTCAGCATAAGAAACCTCCAGTTCCAGTTCTCGACCAAGTCAAAGTCACAGTCCCAGCCTCGATAATTAACACACAAGCGCGGGGCGTGATGAGCAACGGACCACAGAACCAAACAAATTATTAAAAATGAATTAGTGGAAATATAAATATATGATTTCGAAATCCCATGGACCGCTGGAACGCACGTGCTCCTAGGCATCCACATTGGGCCCTGATGATGCCCCTGGCCACGTTGCCTGGAGGTCCCAACTCCGCTGCAATTGCATTTGGATGTTTTTCAAGCCATTGGTTTTTTTTATAAATATATAAAAGCCATTAAATACTAATCTATTCTCGATTGCTCTTCTTCAGTCGGGCAACTAATGACGCGCGGTTAACATTTAGGCCACCGCCAGCCCCGTGCAAGGAGGCAGTGCCTCCTCTCTCTTAAGTATGATTAATTAATATTGCAGGTAAGCATGTACCTTACCATGAAGCATACGTCAGTGCAAGCGGCTCTTGCTAACCGTATTATTATGCACATTAGCTAACCATGTCATTATTTTATTATTATTGTTATTTCGATTTCATACTCATTTAAATATTCATTAATAAAACCAACCATCCACGATTTTTATTAGATATCAAACAAGGTGCGTTATTCGGCAGTTAGCGTTTTGGTTTGTTTTTAAGTCTTAAGTTTAAAGTTTGAACTCTGATTCTTGTCTTACGCCAGCGAAAAAAAGTGAATGACTATTAAATAAAATAAATTTAAGGAAATTTATGTACATAATCCTAAAGGGTTTCTTTAAAATACATTAGGTACAAATTCTACTTCAAATTTAATAATATGATCGAAAAATATACGTGGCACGTATGTAACCAATACTGTTCTGACTGCCTAAGGTGTTTAATTGTTGAGCTATGCATTGCAAGCGTTATTTACTAAAAATGAATACATTTGCGCTTTGTCAATAAATATAATAAATAAATTAAATCGAAAACAAACTGAGATATGTATAGAACAAGAAATTATTTACCTGTTGGCTGCGCTTAAAGATGATTTTCGCTTCAGTTTTTATGTTTTTGCTGTATGGGATATTTATTTAAAATGTGTTATTTTGTACTATTTCAGTACATATGTATTGTAGCGAATTCTTAATAATTGAAAAGTATGTTGTTTTTATCATTTGATAAAGACAATAATTTAAATTAAAAATCCACCGACTAGTCCATTTAGAAAACCATAACGAATGAAAAAAATCGATTGAAAGATTGAAAAAAGATTGAAATTAGATAATGCTAAGGCCTCGATTTTTGTTGATTAAATTCTTAAAAAGCTAAAGTCTTACAATAAATTTAATGTTCCGTCGGACATTAAATCTTAAATAATTCTGACTTTTTAGTTAATATTTAAGAAATCTAGAAAAGCTTTTCCATTTAGAAATTAACACAATCATACATCTTAGAACTAGTGATATGTCTCTCTTGGCGCATTTTAAATACGATTCTTTACTCATAGTTAGGCTATCCAGGCTAGTTAGGCTATTAGGAGATTATCTCGTAATGTAAACTATAATGGTGTGGAATGGTAAATGCCTATTATGTTTATGGGAAAACCATATATAGACTAAAGGTGTTCTGCGAATAATAGTTTTAAAGAACTACCAAACAGAATAGTTCAATATTTACCAACTAGTGGGAGTTTGTTATTTGCGGGGCTCTTGCGACGTCATTCTGTTTTGAACACGGAGAAGTTCGAAAAGAGGCGATAACTGATAAAGCATTACACGGCTGAGATGCACAGCACTCCTCTCCGTCGCTCGAATGTATCTGTGAGGCACGAGTTAAGAGAACAACAGTAGCCTAAGAGAGCAGAGAGTGCGGCCAGAGAGAAACGGCGCGAGGGCGGAGCAGGACGGAGGGCGAGATAAATAAAAAGCAGCACAGGGGTGAGTGAAAGATACATACCGCCTCGAACGCGCTGCCTGGGAACTCTGCCAGCATCCCCAACAGCGATATGTACTCGGGCAGCGGCAGCAGCAACAACAAAGAAGGCATCAGGAGCAGCAGCTGAGAGTGTAGTGGGGCTGTTGCCGGTGACACAGGGGATTGTAACTCCCCTTTTCGGGCCAACTCCCAAGCAAGGCTCTACACTCTGAAAAATTATAAAAGATATCATCTTTAAAAATCATCTACATCTTAGGCAAATTAGCGAAGGGGAGTCCTTATATATTCTGAAATTCACAGTAACGTGCATTTAGGAATTTGTTGTAAGCAATTATATAGTTCTAAATTTAATTACGAACGTTAATAAAATATTCCCAAATATTAATACTTAATATCTGAATTTGAATATATGAAAAAATACTGTATCAAGTTTTGGAATTCTTGAGTTACTAAAAGCAACTACCATTGTCAGACTTTATATTTAAATCCTTAGATAACAAAATATAATAAATATTTACTAGTTTAAGGTTTACATTTCACTGAGCTAACAAGTATACAAAAGGGGAAGTCTACTTAAATAATAAAGGCGAGACCTTTTTTTCAGCAGATAATGGAGGTTTAATAATAATTAAATGGGCAGTCTATTCAGGGTATGTAACCATATTATAACTTAAGGGTCAAAATATTTGAAAATATTGATTTAGAACGTACAGTATTTTATATTTTTAACGGTATAATTTGTCCTAATTCCCAAGACTTTTGATTAGCATCGAATCTACTAAGTTACATGTAGAAATTATTAGCTGGAATCGAAGATTTTTTGTTCGGTTTGAACTCAGATCCTTTTCTCCGAGTGCAGTACATAGGCACACACACATAATGCCTGGCGGCAATGGACAACGAAATCCCGGGAGTGGGTGGGACAAATATTAAATCTAGCAGTGTATTATGTACTCCCCGTACGCCACATAAATATTTATGTATCTGCATGCCACCCGAGTGTAGACACACATCCCTATGTACGGGCTATGTGTAATTATGCACTTATCACTCTACATGAGCCGTGTCCGTTGCCGACTTTGCAAAGTTCCATTTCCTCGGGAGATATTGTCCGCATATAGAAGAAGTCCGCCCGAATCTCAGATGTACCGCACGCATGTATACGCGTCCAGGGAGTCGCAGTGCGTATGTACAGGTACCTACTCCGTACATATGTCCATGTACAGAAGCCAGGGTGTATGTGGAGTATGGAGGTTGGAGGCTGGAGTGGAGGCAAAAGGACCCCATATAGTGTGTGTGCGTTGCGAAAGCTGCGCGCTATCTTGGGAGGATTTCGGGGGACGAGAACGGACCCGGCTCTGGATGGGCTTGGACGGGTGGCACATGACCAACAGAAGCTGCATGCATACACCCCCGGGTAGAACAGTACATAGCCAACGGCTGGGTCTTCGGTCGCACGGAACTGAACTGAACTGAGCTGAACGGAACGGAATGTAAGCTGGGCAGGGAAAATCCTTTGGCCGAAAACCACAAAGGAGATACGGAAGTTGGCTCAGACGACGACGACGCAGCTCCTCCAGTGCCGATCCGCTGCTGGAACCTTTGGCACAAGTGCGAGTGCAGGAAACCGGAGCGGAAATTCACTGGGCGGATGTCAAGTCCAAGTTCAGGCCGTGTTCCTTAACCGAGTTACCCTATAACTAAATAGCCGTGTTTTGCCATCTAGTTCCGGCGGCATTAGCACGTGATTCCCAAGTACGAGTCCGAGTTGGAGTGTCTTCATCCCCCGCGCGCCGCCGACGATTAACATAAATTTGCACTCATTGGCCAACTGCGAAAGCTGTCATCATTCTGGATTTTACAAACAACTTCCGACGGAAGGTCGGTCGGCCAACAGACACTGAGGCCACTGGTGCCAAATTGGAAAATTACTTTAACCAACTTTTCGTCTATTTCCGTAGGAGTTGGATATGTCATTTCTGGCTACCTTGGACGCAAGTGCCTGGCAGGTATTTGTACTTAAATTTCCCAGTGCTCCTCCCGTATTTACATAATGCGATAAAAAGTGAAATTGGCGGGACAAGCTGTGCTTAGAAACCTTAACAACAAATAATTTAAGAACTTTTAAAGACCAGTCGTATCTAGCATAATTTTCCCATGCCCATGTGATATTTTTAAAGTGACTAAATAGGAAAGTGGAGTTTTTTGGTAGCTAGAGGTTGTGTGACATAAAGAGATGTTGCTGTAATATATACAATCATGTGAATAATTTGTACCTTTTGTCGATTGAATTACATTATATAGATTTGGAGTGATGGTTCGATTTTTCTTGGATACATGTGTATCTAAACAACTAAAGGGAATTAATCTAATTTAACTGTTTACATTTTGGTATCAGTCTCATTTGTTGGCTTATTGGTTTTACCTTTATGTACATATACTATTTTGATTGATTCAAAGTCTTCAGTCTGATTGAATCAACATCAGTCAAAAACCGACTATTATGGCAAAGCAATCACAAGACCTGGTGGTTTCAAGTACATTATTGTTATTGTAATAATAATACAATATACCGAAAAGTACAGAAGTATCAAGTGGTCAGAAGGTGTAAAATAAGGGTATTTTCTTCAACTGCAAATCCTGTCTTACACAAAAAGGGGATGAATTTGTTAATTTAGCTGCTTGGTAAGCCGAAATAATGTTATTACTCGAAATGTAACTTCATGGATCAGGCGGCAGACAATTTAATCATACATGGTAAATTTGACCATAAATACTCTGCAAAATCTAAATTTTGGATGACTTTCTTCGTAACGCGCAAAGGCCACGTAAAGCCACCTTACCATCCGTCGGAAAATGCATAATTCGTTTAACCGCACAGCAGAGTGGCTTTAAACTGCTTTAAATGTATGTAAAAGGGAAGAATGCACAACTTCAGTCTATCTGTCAGATATTAGGAAGTAGTAGGAAAATGATTAAAATTGTATTAAAATTAAGCGTACCAAGCATAGTTCTCATATTTACGCATCTAAAATTTAGTTTGAGAAAGTTGCTGAGCTACCACAAGTAGATTTAAGAGCTTTACTAAGCCGGCCAGCGGTCGGTCGCTTCCGATCTGATCTTGTTTGTTCGAGTAGTCCTATTTACACTGCGACTTAGTCCCTGTCACCGGCAGTCCGCTCTTGTTTTCGGTGTTTTTCTTGTTATTGCCAGCGGTGGCGGCTGCTCAACTGGCAGCGTTCTGTTTGCGCAGACCTGTCGGCCAAATGAACCGAATAATACATCAAACGCTCTTTAATGGGGGTGACAAATCCCCGGCAGTTGGCGGACCTGATTACTTTATGAGTGCGGTGGGTCGGTCTTGAATAAGCCGTTGGTCCTGGCTGCAAAAATTAATCAAGACCCGGACTCTAACCGCCAAGCATGCAAATATGCTAAAGCAATTGTACTTCCCAATAACAATGTCGGCAATGTCAGTGATAAACATGACACAGATTGCTTTTACATTAAAAGTTTTAATTTAAATGTATTGAGATTTTTAAATAAAGTGGGCTTTAATTCCTCAACCCCATGTATTGTCTTTAATGAGAGAAGAGGAAAAACGTGACAATTATACTTTTATGTCCCGTGGTTAGCACTTACCTGAAGAAGGAATATTAATATGTATATGTATGAAATTTAAGGGACATTGTTTAAAGGGATATGAAAGGAATACTTCAAATATAATAATCTATGATTAGTCTAAGAATTAAATACTCAGCAGTAAGAAAATATTAAACTAAGAAAACTAAATTAAATATTGAAATATTAAAAAAAGATCATTCTAGAATTTTTTTGTGACAGTTATGTTAATATTAGCTTAATCCTGAAATATAAATATAAGTTACTGTGAGTAGATTGTCAAATCTCCAACTTTATGTGTGTTTTGGTGGATTTTATTGTTATTTAAAAATTTGTTTAAAATGTTCTGAAACCTTACAATGAAATGTTTGGCGTTACCACTCAGTATTTATTTCAGTACTTTTCCCGTGACCAATAGGATTAACTGGATTCGGTGTTCTTTTTGAAAAGAGCGTATTCTTATTTTTGATTGTCGACCCTTTGGTTTGCATCTCATGTTTGGTGAAAATAAGGTCTGCATTCTCATGCTCACCTCATGGCTCAACATCAGAATTTGTATAATCTAGCGGAAGTAATGGCATTACCAGCGCAGACTTTACCCACAGAGACTCTATTGTAGTTAAATGCCAATTATATGCATAAAGGGATTTTCGAGATAATTACGGAATAGCGGCCGCGACATCCTTATCCACGTTATCCAATGTTCTGGGTAGGCTAATAATTCGATATGTTAATACTCTTGTGGGTTAGGAGTCGGCTTCACGTTGCACGCTGCCTGCGAAAAAGGATCTTTGACGAGCACCGAGCAAGTTCAGAATACGGCACGTGTCCATATTTATGCCATTTAATACATGAGGAAACAGTGTGTGGCACCGTACAACACTTCGAGGCATATCATCCCATTTGCCCACAAAAATGTACCCCGCCTGCCACTCAGATGCTAATGCACTTGGAAAAAACTATTGCGAAAATAGTTTTGGAAATTGTTTAATATCTAGTAAGTGCAAGTGAATACAGAAAAATAAAAAAATAAAGATATATTTATAAATAGATAGATAGAAAGCTGTGCTTGCTTCTCATGCTATTAACAATATCAGCAAGAATCTCTCCAATATAATCGTTATGTATATACTGTATGCTCGCATCAGCAGCAAAATCAATCTAGCCATAACTGAATGTACCCTAATAGAACATACATTTATTTTTTAATATTATATTCCTATTGCTGCATCCCTACTCACTTAATATTTTTTGCTAATAGTTGAAAAATCTATTAGTTAGAGCTGAATCAAAGTAAACCTTTTAGAATTAAAAATTATTTGTTGTCCAATTTACTTTACAATTTACTTACTGGCTAATAGGCTAATTGGATTTTTGGAACTACTTGGAAATCAACTTTTTTTGAGTGCACCAGGGATAATCTCTCCCCGTTTCAGTACAGGGGTCTGTTTAAGTGAGAAAATGGGAGAGAGACGACGAGTACTTCGAGCTAAAAAGTGAAAAGCCAAGTAGTGCGAGTGGCAACGAGCGGCGCTGCGGCGACACGCATATGTTTTTTCTGGGGCCGTGCGGCCGTGTTTGTTGCTTCGCAGGATGCGCACACCTGAGTGCTCCGTAATGAAAATCCACAACCCCCGTATTTGGGATCGAGAGTTGGGAGGCTCAAGTACCGGCGAGAGCTTGTCGGAAAATTATACAGCAAACACACTACAAACAAGGCGGATATACATTACGATGCCTGGCCACGTGACCTGAGAGCCGTCATTTTAATTAAGTTCATAAAAAAACAGAGCCACGGTCCGCGAGCGTCTTTTACCAGCAAATTTCAATGTAGCGACCTTATTGGTGTTCATAGATGCGAAGCGGATAGCACTAATAGGAGGTATCCAATGTGGCCAATTCAATTTGTAGTCAACGTAGTTTGATACACATAGAGATTCGATTTTAGGTATCTACTGGATCATGTACATTCGAACTTGTTTCCAAATCAAATCAGCAAGAAGAGACTCTGAATTCGCATAAAACACTCGTAAAATGGTAAAATGTTAATTCTAGGCACTTCTCCACTGACCTATGTTTCAGCTTTAGGAAATTTTAATATTAGATAGGAAACTTGGGCTTTTTGGTTCAATTAAGGCAAATTACCATCACATTCTCAACGTATTCATATAAACATATTTCAATGTGTGCCGCTCCGAAGGCATTCGTACAACTATACCATACGTGACAGCGTCCTCGCAGCACTGTACTTATCACATGATTTATATTAATGGCGGCATATCATGTTTCACGCGTGCTCGGCGCTGGTTTTGACTGCAGAACAAATTTGTCAGTGGGGGTCGGCACGCGCTTCATTTTCGAATAAAGTCATCGGCAACGACAGGTCGGGCATTGGAGCAATGGAGCAATGGCAATGGCAAAACGTTAAAATATTGGAACTGGCTGGGACAGGCTTGGCACCTATTGAGAGCCCGGCCTTTCGCCATAAAACAAAGAAATATGGGCAAGAAGAGCCAGTTGTTTATGATGGAGATGGACAAAACGGCTATAAATCTTAATCCGCAAATGTCAGATCGGCTTACTGAAGTCTAGGGATAAGGAGGTGGCTATTTTTAAAGGATATATTTGCGAATGCAACCTATTAAGAAGCCACTCGTCTACATTTCTGTGTTTGTGTATAAGTAAAACATTAATTTTCAACACAATTCAGTAAAAATTGTCGTATTTATTTTTGAAACATATCGTTTTTAAAAGTTACCCTGGAAAAAGTATTATTTTTAATAGACCAATGCTTGACGGTAGCTTTTAAAAGTGTTTAAGTTACACACATTTACAATCGTCTTTTCTAGAACATTCTAAAGTTACAACCAATTTTTAGGAGGAAACCTCTTATTTTACGTATATAAGAAACAATTTTAATCAAACTGCTTAATATTATTTGGCTGTTATAGACAGTTTTTCTGTCTTTACTAAACCTTCTTTTTAAAAGGTATTTCCCAATAGTGTTCTGAAACCTATATAAATTTAAAAGTGTTAATAAAGAAATCTCATATCTTACTCTAAAACGTTTCAAAACTCGCTTTTAATTTTTTAAGCAATTAAATCCTATATTGACTTAACTAAATATTTAAACCGATTCTTTGTAAATAATTATTTCCCCTTAAAGAATATTTTTCGCTACAAGCATATTCATTTTCATATTGTTAAATTGTTCGATAAAACTTAACACTTCTGTACCATATTGATGATTTCAAATTTATAGGTTGAATATTGGAAAAAAATGTTTTTCGGTTTGTTGTGGTTTATACTCTTTTGCACCCAGGCAAAGCACCAAAGGCAAATTATGTTAATTGTTTGAGATTCCGCTACTGTTGCTGAGCATCGCGGACGCGTCATTAGCAAACTTGCCTAATTATTGTTTTGGTATTAGTTTTAAAACATGTTGAAATATTTCATATCAACACGTCTTTCAGAGCCAGTGTACATAAGACAAGATTTTGAGATTTCCTCCTCTTTTCGGCCAGCACATTGCTTAAAATAATAAGACAAATTGCCGTCTTAACTGTCTCCTGTCATGAAGGAGCTGGTTAAAAGTGTTTCTTTTTTAATGCAATCTTCGTCGTCTCTCAAAAAGACTACTTTACACTTGGCGAATCACTTAAGAGTGTGCGGAAAAATGAGGCAAATGCGAATCCCTAATTATAGCTCAGGGCGAGCGTCCAACTAGTTATTCTCACACGGGCCAAGAGACTCACATGTGCCAGCGACACCTACAACCAGCCAACTGCCAACTACCAAACAGCCGCGGAGAAACGGATACCGTTCCGCGCCATCTCAGCCTCTACGCACTTTTCAGCTTTCAGCCCATCTTGATTCAGAAACGCATCCGCGGGCACTAAAGATCGCAGCAGTTTAGGTGCGTATAAGTATGTACCGGTGCACCGGGTGGTACATCGGACTACACATATTGGCGGTACATATGCAAATGAAGCATATTTGAAAGGCTTTTTAAAATTGTTTTCGCATTTCCTTGAGAAACTTTCCCTTTTCGAAGGACTTAAGTATCTTTAAGAAATCAAATTGAAACAAACAGTCTCCCCGTCCGCATAAAGTTCACTATAGTTATCATAATAGATTTTTTAACAGTATTTTCAACAGTACAGATTGTAATAATTTTTAGTCAGATATATGTGACACTGTATGCAATATTCATATTAAGGATACAGACTAATTCCACGTGCTATGAAAGTGTGTACCAAATACCAACTACTCAGAAACCCTTCAGTTTTGTTATAGCATAATTATAACGTTTTCGGTGCGTAAAAATGACCGAAGAATCATCCCCAACTAATCATTATTAAGCGCTTTAATGATTTTATAGTCCAATTTATATTCCTTAACAACCACTTGCATTCGGCCAAATGCTTACATCTCTTATTTGGATGTTTGCTTTTAATTTTCGAGGTCTCGCAACCAGAATCCGAATCCGTCCGCAGTTATTTATCGTAAATTGGATGTGTGCATGTGGCTGAAACTCAGAATGTCTACAGCGCTGATGGAACTCGGGCTCTGCGATTCGCTTGATTTAATAGTGGCAATTTCGCTCGACTCCAACGCACTGATAATTTTCTCACATAGAAATCCGTTTTTATAAGCTAAAAAAAGGCGCCGCACGCAATTCGGCATTCCTGTTTTATTGCCTAATTAACTGGCGCTGACCATTTCACGACCTCTTGTGCGTGACGCGTGAACGGAGTTACGGCCAAGGAATCACTTATTCCGAGGAGCAGGAGCTCCGACCCTTGGGACTGCTGGCGCGTTTGTTAGCCACGTACGAGGATGGCATTATCACTAAATTACCAGAACAGGCAGTGCGAAATAGGATTTTAATTATTTCTTGAGAGGGGCTATTATAATGTTTATGAGTGATAAAAATATTTACATCAAACAGATAAAACGGATAAACTGTGTGTTGCAAAACTAATAACAGCGCCAATAGAAGCGAAAATAAATGTAAAATTGTTTTGTTATACACTTAAGGAATTCAAGAATATTACGAAATATTCAAACTGTATAGTTTTTTAAGTTAAATTAAATTTACTTAATTGTACTAAATTTTGATCAAATTTGATTAATTTCAACAATGTCTCTATTCTATAATTCCTAAAATTTAAGGAATTCCTGAACTTTTAAGGTGCGAAAAAGCTCTTTCTGCTTTCCTTTGCAAATCAAAATGTCCACTTTTCCCTAATCATCATTAGGGAAATTGAAAATTCTGCTGTTTAAATTTATGATAGTTGTTTTATTCCAGTTATTATTACAAGGATTAATAATTTTAACCACTCGACATTGTCGAAGCTAGGATAAAACTAATGCGTCATTTGTTTAATAAATATAATTAACAAAGCAATAGTTGCTTTGCAAGATGCTGTATGCCATCTAAAGTTATACGTTTTGCGAGTGTTTGCCAAAGTATGAGATGTTCGCATTTATATGTACGTAATCTCAATCTACGGTGGGTAAACACAGCTGCAAATATATTTCCTTTTGACCTCGAATTTAAATGGTCCGCCCTGGTCGCTCCGCTGGCTGTTCGCCGCTCTATCGGGTTGCTCGTCCGCCGAATTGCGAAAAAACAGAGCGGATTAAAGGTGCACATGAGCACAGCCGTAGGAAATATGCTGCAAACATCCGCCTGCTGCAACTGCATCTGAAAACACATACTCACTCACGGCGCACAGAAAACCTCTGCCGAAGCTGTAGCACACTCAAAAGAATCAAGTACAAACTTGAATTAAAAAGCAAAACTTCACAATTTAGCAACAGCAAGCAGAGTTTTTTAACATTACAAATGGCTTATTTAAGTAAGATTATTTATTTTTTTTTTATTTTATAATCTTAAGACTTAAATGCCTTTATATAGTTTTAAACTAATGACCTAATGAAATTCTTTTTTATCAGCATAATTTTCTGTTGAACAACGATTTCGTATCCGCAGCTCCAGTGAATCTTTTGTATGAATTTCCTACATCCATGGGAGTTTTGAATTATGAAGCATACTCAGTATGTTTCCGAAATATTTACAATTTGTCTCAGTGCAGGCGAACAAGGGGCAGCGGAACAGCAGCGGGACAGGAGCAGGCGCAGGAGCAGGAACAGGGGCGGAGGCAGAGCCGGATCAGGGAGCAGAGAGCGCGGCGCACTCGCTCATCTTCCCCGCGGCTATTGGCGTCGTGCAACATTGCAGGAGCCTTTTTCCTGTGCCCTGTGTCTGTGGAAGACCTGGCGAATAAGCGAGCAGGCCTGGCCATGAGCCATGAGCCATGGCCATGTCGCTGATGATTCGTGTATCGCAGCCGCCGCCGTTGCCGCCGCCGCAGCGTTTGGCTTCTCCCGAAATTTGAATCTGCCTGCATCTGAGGACTTAACGAATATGAACGAAAGGGCCCGCGGCCTTTTCAAAATATTACCACACTCGGGCACGGCTACGTACTACGTACATGCGTTCGGGTTCGAGTTCGGGTGAATGCGGAAAATTATGGCGGAGTAGTTGCAGATACAAACACTCAATCACAAGGGATCCATTTGCATACGCCGGCCCCTCCGCTTGCGCCTTTAAAACAGCCATGAGGCCTAAGCAGTCCTATTAACTATAACCCCTAGGACCTGAGACCGAGTCTGCTGGCTGCAGTCCCAAAGCAGATATTCTTTTCGCTCAGAGCGATTATTCCATTAAAATAGTTTTGCACTCGTACCACTGTTAATTAGAGCCTTTTCTGGGCAACACTTTTTTAGTGGATTCTGTTAGGCATCCTATTAACTGAACTTTATGCTTAATATAATGTCTTAAGCTTTAAGTTGCGACAACTAAGTCACTTAGGCTATGAGTTCGAGAGAAATAGAGATCTTGAAGGATAAATATCTGGTGCACTGGTGCGCTACCGATATATAATTAATTAAGGCATTTCTTTAATACTGCTAGTATTAAATACTATGCTTTAATACCAATATACGACATATAAGAATAAATTAAGATAATTTCTTTGATACTGCACGACAACGCTACCCAAAATGTGTCACAAACTCAATTTTATTAAAAAAATTTAATTAGAAGAAAACTATATTCTTAGCTAAATTTTCTCATCATAAGCATCATCATTACAAAGATGTTGATAATGTAAAATTGCATTATCTGTTTTTTGGTAAATAAATGTAGAGTTAATTAAAGTAAGATCCTTTTTAAGATGGTTTCATTAGCTAATTAAAGGAATAATTGATATTGGCTTAAATAATTATGTATTAAATATAAAATGAATGTAGGTGCTTTATCTATGTACACTTACATATAGCTACTTAAAAGTCAATAAGTATCTTGTAAACAAATAATACTTGTATTATTATTAAATAACATTTAAGTAAGCCGTCTTTGGTAGGGAAACCCTTGAAAGAACACACCGCTGTTCTTATAAAAAAAACTATCATTGTCTCCCTCTGCTCTGTTGTAATTTAAGCCGCATTATTTTTGGTCCGCAGATCAGTTGCTTACGTTTTTGGAAAATCACTACTCCGGCGCTGATTGTGATTTGCATGTGGAATGCACTTGTCTGAGGCCGCGAACGCGGACTGAAGAGGCCGAAGAGCAGCGGCCCGATAAAGGAGTCGCCACAGATTGGCAGGCCTGGGCCAGACACAGCCATGAAGACAACAGTCGGGCCAACAGTCAGGGCAGTAGTCATGCAAGTCCTGCGGCATTCACGAGTTTCTCCCGAGGCGATCGCATTTAAGACGCATCTTAAATGAGGTGCTCGGGCCGGGTACCAAGCTCCAGCTCCAGCTCCGGCTTGCAGCTTGCCTGCTCTTAAGGTACTCGGCCCCAGTCTTTAGAGCCAGCTTATGACTGGCTCAAAGAAAGCTGCCATTTTCGGGAGTGCACGTGTATGGGTGGGGATGTGGATGTGGATGTGGTGCAGTGTAGGTGTGGTGTCGGTAGTTGCAAGTTGGTAGTTGGTAGTTGCACAGAGGTGTACTTGGGCGCTTTTACCATGAGCACACGGACCACTGTGCATCACGATTTATGGCAATGCTGCGGGGAGGATTGGAAATTAATTGGTAATGCGAGCAGTGCATCAGTATCAGTATCGGCTCCGAATCGCAGCAAAAAATGGCGGACCGATCATCGGTCGATCGATCTCTTGTCGTGGCCGCAATCAAAAATCGTGCCGCCGCAATGAAATCGCTGAAATGGAGGTGGGTCGTCGAATTCCACCGCCGCAATTGGATAATGCACCTGATCACCGCTTCCACCACACGAAATTCAGGGTTCCTACGAGGTAGCTTCGTGAGCTGCCGTTTTTATATAATGTGTATGTGCAGTCGGCGGGATCACGGATTCATATCTTTATTTTGCCCTCGTACAAATTTGTGCCAAATAGCTTCGTTGTTGATTCAGGGGAAACCCTACTGAAATTCGTTACCCTTTCCAGAGCGAGGCGCGACTTTCCCCTGACAACAAAGGGTAGGAGCTCAAGTCCGTTTGAGTCACTTAGAAAGCTAATGGCGTAATTCAATTGGGGGATGCAAACATTCAAAGCTCAGGCTCAGCGCAAAAGCAAGTGATTCAATTTTCTACAGCTGCTAAACCCTAACGGGTTTATTCCCTAGATTAATTGTTTAACCTGACAACACAAAAATAGAGACAACTGGAATTGTACGAATGAATAAAACCGTTTAAAAGACTCCTTAAACACTGCCAGGAAAGGCTAAATTAAGGCTCTCATGATGTTAAGAGCTGGCCTAAGCTCATTTACAAAGGAAACTAATTTCAGATTCATATAGAAAAATAATACATTTTTATTTTTTTTTTTTATTTTTAAGAAATAATCTTTTACAGACAACTTATGAACTTTAAGACACGTGGTATTTATTTATTTGTCTAAAATAATCTTAGTCGATTTACGACAAATTTAATTTAAGAGTTTTCAAATGGCATCTATAAATTTCTTAAATTAAACGATAGGGTTTTTCTATATTTGATTTCGTTTGAGAGAAGGAATGTATAATACATATAATACTTACTTTTGTGATTTTGTCGAAATCTCGGAAACGACTTAAATGATTGCTGTATTGACTGGATTGACATAATCACAATTTGTGCTAACTAATCGCTGTTTTCAATCGCTTTTTAAAAAAAATTCAAAACAAAAAGGAGGCTTACAAGACGGCCCTTACACGGTTCAAACCTCTTAATTATAACATTTTGGAATAATAATTTCAAGATGCTATTTTATTCTATTCTTATAAATCAATAATTAATAATTATCATATGTTGTAAGTAATCCTTTTAAAACAAAATATATAACAATAATTTTATTTAATGTGTCTTGAATAACTTTAATCGTAACTCGGAAAGTGTACAAGCGCTGAGCAATGAAAATAATATCCTTGCTAAATATAATAATTTTAGCCAGAAGTTAGCAAAGCATTGACGGAGACATTTCCCACCGTATTAGTCCTTAGTCTTTAACGCTTTTTCAACACGAGTTTTACGAACTCCAAAATACATGTTGAACATTCAGAGTTAACATCAATTATCTTTCAAGATAAATAAATGTTTATAAAATAATCTTAAGATATAACGAAGTTATTTTAATTAACCCCGATTGCCCTTATTTGAGCTTTAGTAAGTATGACAGAAAAAGTTATATGAACATCAGTTTTCCGACCATAGAGTCGTCTTACTTTGATGAAGCCTTTAAACCTTGTTTTACGGCTATTAATAGTCGTTGCAACCCATTTAATAATTAGAATTCGCCTGTATTAAGTTATAGTAATTAGGGAACGCGGAGGCTTAAACTTTGTTGGACAATTGTTGTTCGAAGAACTTTTTCTATCATACTTACTACAAATGTTTTGGTTATATTATGTAACATCCCCCGCTTTGGTTTGATGGCTAAGCAAAAAGAAAATCTGTTATTTTCAGTTTGTTTTGATTATGGCGTGCATTGAGAAACACGTTCATGTATAGGGGAGAGGTGACTGTTTGAGGAATATGTAAATTTCACAAAACCCCTAACTTTGACAAGACTGGGAGGGCTTAGGGGAGGAAGGAGGTACAGACATAGCCATATCCCCCAGCACATGGGAAGTGCTGCAGAGCAGAAAGAACCCGGAGCACGTACCACTGGCAATCTGGCAATGGATTTAGATGTGGCTGTGGCTGCGAATGCCCAATGCCCGGGTTTTCCCAGTAGCAACGCAGCCACCCTCGGGGCACGTCGCCAACCCCCGTTTGCAACCCCTATCTGCGAGTATGTGTATCTGCATCTGAGCGTGTGCCTCTACATGTATTCGAGCCCGTATCTTTGGTCGCAGCCGTATCTTTCGGTGTATCTGTATCTTTGGGTGTATGTGCAGAAGCTGCGCTGCCGCAGCCTGGGGTTCGGCCCATTGTCTAGTAGTCCGCTGGCGGGGCGTGGCTTCCGAAATATAAATGGCTGTGCGCCGCGACTCTCTTTGCGCGCGGGCCCGCTCTTCGGCATCCTCTCTTCGATGCCCGAGAGCCAAAAACCTGCTTGCACCGAGTATCTGTGTGCGGGCCTCACCCATACAGCGGGCCGGCGAACGGGCATAGGCTTTGGGCACTTTTCCTATGTATTTCGCATTTGTGTGCGTGAAAAACAGCAGCAGCAACAGCAGCAGCGGAGTCGGCAGCAGCAGCATCAGCAGCAGCAGCACCATCGCACATCCCCTGAAGGTTTTTGCGTCCAACCAGAAAATCCAACTTCAGTCGAGAACTACGTCTGGTGGCTGCGCAAAGGCGGAATTTCGATTGCGGGTCCCTCACTTAATTAACCGAACCGAAATCGAACCGAGACCGCACCGAAACCGTACCGAAAGCCGTTCCGAACCGATCCGCACCATCGATTACCATCGGGAATTTTAATTTGCATTCCAATTTGAATAACAATAACAATAACAATCGCAATCTCAATTAATTCGCATCTATTAATCGTAGTGTTTAGTGTACATAGCGACGGATACGTGACTCTAACTCAACCACCCATAGTTGCCTTAACCAGTGCCAAAAATAATCGATTTTCAATAAGAAAACTTAGTGATCGTACCTGTTCTGCATCTCAACAGCAAACCTATGCTTTCTACCTAATAGATATTGTCACAGCTAATCTAAATCAAAATGCACATTCTACACCGCACCAACGAGCATCAGTTCGAGGATCAGAAGTTCATGATGGTAAGAATCGTAACTTTAATCGCCGCGCTGGTCCTGGTCTGATCTGGTGCGAGCGGTTTTATCGACGGGCCTACAAAGTGCTCTATGGAAATTATCTGTCAGCCGAAATCTGCAAATTAACTGTGGGCAAAGCTGCAGCCGCTCAAAATCAGATATTGAACCATCGAGCGCCCATGGGGCAACGCCGCTTGATTGACACTGAAATTTCTTTGGGCACTTTCGGGCACGCAAGCACTTTTGGCCAATTACCCGGCAATCTGGCCCGTGATTCACACACAAACTGATTACCATTCTTGGGCATTCTAGCAGCAGAATCAATGACCAATTTATAGTAATGGCTTTCCTGCGAGTCCGTGTGGCACACTCTTGCTCTGGAAATAACATGTACATAAACTTCAACCTGATTTATGTTTGCCCCACGCCAAGTGTAAGCTGTCTGGCGATCTCTAAACGACAAAAGACGTCTACAGTTTTGGTTATTTCCGTCTTTAAAAGAAAACATATTTGTAAGGGGGGTTATGGCCAATGGTAAAAGTTCCATATTACCTGTTCAAAAAAGTCGCCCAGAGACCAACTGAATTTAAACTAAAAAATATAAATTCAAATCTAATTTTAAAAGTCGGAAGAATAAAGGAGTATTAGCTTCCAAGCATTCGATCGAAGTCAATAAGATCAGCATAGATTTATACACCTCATATAATTTATTTGAAATAAATTATAATTACCGTCAGTAAAATGCAATTGTAAATCCTTGATCAATTCATATATGAATGGGAAAACCTTATATAAATACCTTAGTAAACTTTATTCAATACATGCATCGGGTTATACTTACACCATTGCAATACATATTAATTGTTTTTCAAGTTCCTGGTTTCTATTTATTATACTTATTTAAATGAAAATACCATTTGCTCAACATATAATGTTTTGAAAAAAATTGTGGACATAGTTCAACGTATAATTTTATATATGATTATTTATGATTTTTTGATTAGATTGGAAAACGTTCTGTTTACTTTGCAAGTTTTATTTTATTTTTAAGCTTAGTAAAAACAATTTAAAACAATTTTCACTAACATCAACCTTTAGTTTTTATTGTCTTAAGAAAAAAAACATACACTAAATGGCCGCTTATATGGTTTTTCGATTTTATACAATAGTGCGTTAGTTTTTCTCGTACGAAAAAATTATTTTCCCTAAATATCAATTAATACCTTTTACGAATGTAAGTATATTCCCAACATACATCTATATCTTTTTTTATTCCACATACTTGTCTGAATTATAATAACTTTAAATGTTGTCCCTTAACTAGATTAATATTTTGTAACCCTTTTCTTTATTAAGAAATTCGTAATTCGGATTGTGTTAAACCGCTGTGGGAAATACATTTGAAAACAAAAAATGAATTGGCTGTATAAAGGGCAGACACGAATTTTATCTTGAGAAAAAATAAAAGGTTTGCGGTGGGAGTGATCAAACATCAGGAGCCAAATTCAAATGCGTTTGTTGAGAGATACCCCTTCGAAAAATTTCGAAATGCGTGGGTACACGCTCCCCCATTTAATTAGCGAAATTATATGGTGTTTCTTTCTTCCAAGAACTTGCTCGGTGCCCGATAAAAAAATAGGGCAATTTGCGGGGCAAGGGCCAAAGATCAAAACAAAAACAGAGCGAAGAGGTAGACCAAAAGTCATCGCCCACAAAAATCGCAAAGTCCGCTCGAAGTGTGCATGCCGAGCATGTTGGCATTAGCTTTGGTTTCGGTTTGGTGGGCCCTGCGAATGCTGCCTAAATCAGGTAAAATCCCACTGGGACACTCGCGTGATGCGTTGCCAAAATAATTTATGAGATTGAAGCGCAACGCATCGTCAATTTGCGTGTGATGCCCAGCCGAAAAAAGAATGCTATACGGCCCGATCGGCAGTGCCGGAAAGTTCCCATAGCACACACGCTGCACAGACCCCGAAATATCAAAAAATATTTAAGCATTGAGATTATTTATTAGCCAAACTACGTTTCATCCAAAGTCTGAGAGGGTTCGAGCAAAATTTCAGATTGATGGGCTCCCTTATGATTTATTGAAAAATTTGCTTATAATTTAGAATAAGTGTTCCAATTTCCATCTGCCTTTAAAGCGACCTTAAGGTCGGTAACATAGAAGGCCGATGGTGCTTAGCATATGGGATGCTTGATTCAGAGTCAAGACTAAAATAAATAAAATCAAATCAAATGAGATGGTCCTTGCAGACTACACGTGTGCCAGTTCCTTTTTAGAAAGTGCGGACGAGATAATAACAGGTCCTGCGCAGCCACTCGAGGGCATTTCCGCTTGGGCCTACACCACCGCGCGGATATATTCTCGAAGGAAACGCGAATTGCATATGCACGCATCAAAATTGATTTCATTTGCAGAGAGGAAATTAAAAAGTCCAAACAAAACTAAATTGATTGGCAAGATAAATGTAAATGTTCATAACGTACCCAAGATCCGCCAGCAGAATCAAGTGTCGGAACGTCGTCGACGCGAACGGCGTGTGTTAGGCTCGTGGCAAACTAAGCCGTGGTAAGGGCCGAATCCCAAGCCAAGGGCCTAAGCCCAGACCCAAAAGCCAAAGCACAGGCCCAAGCCGAGGCAAGAGCAAAACCGTTTTGGCCGGCTATGTTGGCCGGCATGCGTTGCCTCCCTGAGTCGGATGGAGGATGGAGGAGTCCGGCATCGGGAACAACTGCAGTTGGGCTGTTTTACCGAGGCTGCTGCATTAGCAGACTGCCTTTTGAAGTCAGATTGCAAGATGTTTCGGGCCGTGTTGAGCTCATTTACACAGATAGAAATTGTTGTGAGGTTTTGAGCTTTAAAAGAACCTTTATTCTAAAATAACCACACAATTAATAGTAAATTGTTATTTACCAAATAGGATTATAATTGCAATTTAGTTGATTTTTAACTTTATATTTGAACAGATAGAAAAATCATGGATTAATAGGGTGTGAAGTATTTCCTATTCAATGGATATAAAAAGAATTACAGTGACTTAACAATAGAAATGTGTTGCCGTTTTCGTAGTACAAATAAATTTTAAACAAGTAACAATAATAATTTATTTATTTACCGTAGCTTTACCAGTTTTAAAGAACACTCAAGCTGTTGCACGTTGCATATACATTTTTTTACCTCTCTGATTTGCGTGCAGTGTATTCTGCGTGGCTGCCACGAGGGGACTTCGCGGGTTCTTCTATTCGTCATTTGTACGCTAGAACAGCGGACGGAGGCTCTCGATTTTGGCCGAGCGGGCTCCGCAAATACCCAGCAGGTTTAATACATTTATGAATGAGTTTTACTACTTCATTAAGGGTCTGCTCCTCGGCGCTTTGTGGACCAAGGAGCGAGCGAGAGGATGTGAGCCGCAACTCCAACTCGAATTTGGACTCGGACTCGGACTCGTACTCCTCGGAACGGAGCGCGTGCGCAGCCAGGAGGGCGAGGATCAAGGGCCGAGGAGTACCTGGATCGTAATAAGCAAAAATCGATTATCGTCCGCTGAACATTTCCATTGTTGTTATGAATATTATATGCAGAGTTCGCAGCGAAGCTTCCTCTTAAATTCGTTTAATTTATAGCTCTTCCGACAGTTCCAACTTGCAGCTCCAGTAAATGACAGCACCGGACGTCGAACGAATGTGTAATCTAATTGGAAACGAACCAATTTTAGAACGGCCACCGCTGGCCGTTCGGATAGTATGTAAATTTTCGCAGCCGGCAAATGGAATCTTTATTTACTGACAATATTATGACAATGGCCCGCATGAACTCGCCTTGTTCTATGGCTGCCACAGCGTCCTTATGGCATTCGGTGTCTCCATGCCCCTCCCCTCTGCCGGCTCCGAAACGCAACCCCTCGCATCCCACCATCATTCAACTTGACAGCGTAATTAAAAACCCGCTTCCACCCGATGAAAGTGAGGAGTTTTATAAAATGTTAGGGCCTACTTGTTTTATATGTCGTATTATAATTGGTGGCACTCAACTCCGGCCAGGTAGTCGCCAAAAACAAAAAAAAATTTAAAAAAAAGAACAAAAAACAAAAATGCGAAAATCGGCCAGGCATGTTCCTTTCCTGGGCGGGCACTTCTTCGGTTAGGAGGAATGATTTGGAGCGGCAATTTCAGTAATAGTGGCTGCCGAGAGATCGGGGCAATTCCCGGACCGGCTACCGTATAAGTATTCAAAATCATTACGTCACCGCCAAGGAATTCAGACGTGATTGCCTTTATGGAAGCCACGTGCTAATTTAATTATTATTTGCAAATACCTTTCCATTGAGCGGTTACAATGTTTTACTCCCATCATTTTAAGGTTAAGAAGTACTACATTCTTAGTTCTATTTAATAATTTAGTGAACATATGTACATGTCTCGAACGCTATTAATGGTAATATGTAAATATCATTTCTCGGCGACTATTTAATTTTTCTATTCTAAATGACTCACTCACAATTAAAAGCGGACAATTAAAAAATACTATTTTATTAGGAAAATGAACGGAATTAAACACAGCCATGCAAAAGTTTGTCTACCCTCGAAGTTTGCAATTAGGAACCGAGCAAATTAGGTGAAAAAAAAAGAATATTTCATAGTTGATTGCTTGTTGTTGTGGTTTATTTACTGCTTGTTTTTGTGATTTTAAGTTGAATCCTCAATAAGTCCCGTGCTGACTTTGCAGTATATTCCACCCCACCGTACTTCAATCCAATCTCCGTGTTATGATTGTTAGAACTGGATTGCTGACTTGTCTTCCTTTTCGATCGTCCTTAATATCTATCGGTCACTTCGATGACACATCCCGTGTCGATATGCAGGAGATAGGCCGTATCGGTGCTCACAATCAAGAGGCCTCGAGTACGGAAGTAAAGATTGTTCCGATTGAGTCCGAAATAATCGGCGTAGTCCTGCATTAGTTTTCCAAGCGGCATTCTTTCAAAAATGGTAAACTCAATGCTATCCCTCTGTGGGGACTTCAACAGGATCTTAATGCGACGATGCATTCTTATCGGCTCCATTCAATTATTTTTACAAATAATATCATCTTTCGAAAAGATTGACAGCCTCGACTGCAGAATTAATCAAGAATGACAGGTAGATAGCATGGCTACTTAGGTTTTCCATAAAGTTAAGCAAGTGTCATCTAAAAAATACTACTGCCATTAATATTAACAAGGAATTTAAATTTCCTCCCGCCGAAGTTTGCATAAGCATGCAATTTGCAATAGGATTATTATGAAACGATTCAGTTTGGTCAAATGAAAAGTAAAACTGACAGCAAATGAAAAACACGATACAATAGATTTTGAAAACATCTAAAACATATTAAAAGAGTATATAAATGTATCTCAGGGTTGACATACTTGCATAGTATATATAATATAAATTGTTAATATATATGCCAATTGACAATGAGGTAATGCCATTTTTTAGTACATTTACCTATCCATAGTTTACGGTTTCACAGATCCATTTTCACTTTCTTACAATTTTTAAATTTGTTTCTACATTTGCCGATACGATGTAGTCAAATCAAAACTAAAATTCTGAACAGCGAAGATTCTATGGCAGCGTTTCGATTATTCAGATAGCTGAAACACCGAAAGGCGTACATGCCTAGATCGACTCGGCTGTTAATGCTGATCTAGAAAATCATTCCCTTACGCTGTTGATTTCCAACTTAAAGTATAAAAGTACTAAATTTGGTAAGGCAAAGAGTTGATTCACCCCGACAGGACTCTGTCTACGTTTTTACAAACATAGGGTGGATTTAAAGATTAAAAGCGTCCCGTGTAATTTATAATAAATTTTTATATTATATTTCTTTCTTTTTTGCAACCATCAGGACCATTTAGTAGACTCCACATTTCTTTTAAGTAAACAACTTTAGATAGATGTTTATTGAATGTAAATTATAAATGTTAACAAATATTTGTCTATATCGACCTATATATTATTATCTATCTTATTATATATTATTATCTATATTATAGCTCATCGAAATTATCGAAAAAAATTTTAGAAAACACTACGGCTTTGTTGATTATTTAAATATTTAAATCTACTGCGATATTTAACAGATTTTAATGATTTATGGATTACGAAATTACATGGTCCTAAAAAAATGGATACTAGCCAAATATTTATTAATATTCATCCCAATGTTGCTTTAATTTTTATACCCTTGCAGGGTATTATAATTTCAGTCAGAAGTTTGCAACGCAGTGAAGGAGACATTTCCGACCCTATAAAGTATATAGGGCATCAATAGCCGAGTCGATCTAGCCATGTCCGTCTGTCCGTCCGTCTGTCCGTCCGTCTGTCCGTCTGTCCGATTATACGCAAACTAGTCCTTCAGTTTTAAAGGTATCTGAATGAAACTTTGCAGATAGTCTTCTATATGCTCTCACCACTTTGCTGATAGTCTTCTGTATGCTCTCACTACTATATAAGTTGGAACGGGCCGGATCGGACGACTATATCATATAGCTGCCATAGGAACGATTGGTAAATTTTCAGAAAAAAATTATTACTTGTCCAATTTTCAACATATTTTCATATAATTTAAGACATGCCCATTTTATATTATTTTAGAATTTCGGTTTTAATTTGATCAAAATCGGACTACTATATCATATAGCTGCCATAGAAATGTTCGGGAAATATTACGTATACGTAATGTGAAACCGAATTTTTATATGTATTAATGTTGTATACAATTCCTGTTAGTTTTACTTTCCATTTGATAACATTTAAATAATTCATAATGATCCAATTGTAAGCTGCAAGGGTGTGCCGAAGTTAGATTTCTTTCTTTTTATTTCTACCCCAGTAACAGTTGCCTACTGTTATTGTTATAACTGCACGGATATTTTCCTTTTTTTAGAAGCCGAACTAATTTGAACCTGGCATTTTAATAAGAATTATTTTGATATTCAAAATTATCACAAAAATATTGGAGATTATGAACTTATGTTAATACAGTCTGAAAACTTGAAACTTAAAAGTTACACATTTTTAAAGGCTAGCATAAATTAATGTTTTTAAGTGAGTATATGAGATCTATGTTTAATAACAATAATTTTGTAGAAATAGATTAACAAATAGGATTGTTTAATTTTGCCAATTATCTTTATTTAAATTAATTTTACATTGAAGTAAGAAACTCTATTACATTGAGGCGGCACGCCATCTATAGATGGGGTTTGACAAACGAAATCCAGATGTCGCTGTAAAACTGCGGTGTGTGAGATGCATGTAAAATAATGCCGAATTAAATTTTGATAAACATATATACACATACATACACATACATACACATACATACATATACACAACCCCACTTACCTCCCATAGGAAACTTATGAAGAGGATTTTGATATTGGAAATATGCAGATATTTTTAGTACAAGTACAATTACGGTTACTAATAGTTTTTATTCCAGGCCTATTATATTTTATTACTATTAAAGTTGTATTCTTTTACCAAGTAACGTGTTTATAGAGTGACTACAGATAGCTACATCCAGGGAAAAACAGTTTCATCCTGCAAAGCCCATAATGGGGGAAACAGAAGTTCATCGTAGTTTTCAGTTTTCGTAAAAGCTTGTTCACAAAATTAACGGCAATCATTTTATTAACATAAGGGTTGGATTTATTTATCTCGTTTTATGTTCATTCTCACTTTCAGAACGGTTCGCCTCCAAAACACGACACTATAGGAACTGAATATTGAAGAGAAATCTATAAATTATACTAAGCCAAAGCGCAAATTGATACTTTTGAAAGCCAAAATGCTGGATATCTCAAATATTTTGAGAAGTATAATTTTCTTCAAAGCTAGGAGTTCAATTGCTGCCAAAGAAGAATTTTCATATTATATCTCATACTAGCGGCCCATTACGGCTTCGCTCGGGAAGCAAAAATAAGCAAACACAAAAATTTTTCCTCTTTATAATAGTAGCAAGATATTGAACCTTGTTTTATTTCATGAACATTCTCTTATTCGTTTTCATTTTTTGAACAGTTTCTACTTTTTAAAAACAAAGACGTAGAATTTTAAACGGATGACAGATTGGTTTTGAACCTCATATAAAATTATACCAATGTATTATGTTTTTCAACATATTTTCCTGATTTCAAAATAACGGTTTTAATTTACAAAAAACTAACTAATGTATAATATTATATATAAATATATACGATTCATACGTTGTTAATATGAATAGGAAAGTAAAATATTTACATAGCTTATAATGAAAGGAATACAAAATTAAAGGAACTACTATTACTATTATTGAACATATTTGTACTGAACTTACATTTTTATACCAAATAAAAGTAAACAAAGGATAGATTCGGCTCTGACTGAGGTAATGGATACACTAATTATTAAGAATAAAATTTGATAATGGTTTCACTTAAAGGGGAGACTGTTTTAAAAAATTGTATTTCCTGTCATAATAATAGAAATATTTTTAGAATGGCAATGTTTATGAATATCTAAAAATTGCATTATATGTTTAGCATATATGTAAACTTTAGAAAAAAGCTGTGTCCACATTGTAAAAGACGAGGGGCTTTCAGGGTGAACGGAACGACAAGAATAACATTTGAGCCCGAACTGTAATAGGCCAGCTTAAAAAGTGAACTCTGATTTCGGAGTCAAAACTCTTTTAATGGCAATTGATCATTTGCAAGTGGATAACATTTCATTAGAATACCAAGTGAAGTGCGCATATGTATGTATTGCCGCATATGTGTGTAAACTGTGAGCTTGGGTTTTATGTATGACCGACGGAACACACTTGAGGTGAAACTATTTCGACCTGCTCAACAGCTTCCAACTGTCTACCTGTGCCTACAAAAACCAGATAGTCTCTGCCCGTCAAGGCACCATTCGAACCTTTATAATTTATTTATCTTTATCTTGAATTACGCCATGGGAGTATTGACCACCAGAGTAAGTCCGAAAATTTCAGCATATTCATGTCTGGCAATGGCAAACAATGGAGTAAAATTCAGAATTTCATGTGATTGAAAACCAAGAGTTTCCAATCGCACAATTAATAATAGAGAAAAAACCCAAAACAAAATAAATAAATAAATAAAAATAACAGCGGAATAAAGAACGGACCCGGCAACCGCCAACTGGCGAAGGGTCAAAAGCATTACTCAAAAGCCACGCATACCAATAAGGCCTCAGAACCTGAGCAGGCCAAGAGTATTGACGGTATTGAGTGACGGCAAGAGCCGAGAATAAGCGGCATACGAATAACCCACAGCATATTGGCGTTTTAGCGGCTTCCAAAAAACTAAATAACATTCATCCGAGCATAAGTAAACAACCGAAGATGGCACATTCAAATTTTTGAAACTTGCAGTTGCGTTTACGTACTCCTTAGACTCGCACAGAACTAGTGTTAGGACTTAGGCTTGTGTGCTCCACTATCTCACCAGAAATACCGTTTTAATTGAACGGGGACGTATTACCAAGATTGGGCTTTGATTAGAGCCAAGCACGAATTCTTAAGCGAGAAATGCGCGAAATCTCCGCGGATGGGAGAAGAAAACCACCGAGAACCCAGCCGTCGATAGCCGAATATTCACGCAAAACAAAGGAGAACCGGTTTACCTGTATTCTTAAATATTCTATTTGATGTTGGCAAATGACAAGATAATCCAAAGTAATCAATCAAAATTATTTTAATTTATTAAGCCACAATAAAGTCGTGCCCGATCCGCAATTGCCACGTTCTTGCCCGAGCCGAAGACTCGCCGGATCGCTCCCTACCAAGACCACGGGCCCTTGTGAACCTGAAAATCAAGATTGGTTTAGGTACATTCCACATACATATGGATTCAATGTATATTAACTGTAATTGATCCATAACTTGATAGTCTGAATATGTTAGACCGTCAAATATTCTAGGGAAAGTGTGTTCTAACCATTGATTCTTAGAGGACTCACTTCTATAATAATGTCGACCGCTATATGATATATTCATATAATCCGACCCGTTCCAATTTATAAACTAACAGCAATGGAAATAAGAAAAAATAAGTAAAATTTGTCTATAAAACTGTGAGACTAATTTGCGCCAGAAACTGGTCAAGAAATACATATATATTCTCTTCCTTCTGGCATCCAAAATCAATGGTATTTTGTATCAAGCAGTTGCACATTTAGTTTATACGTATATTAATGTAAATGCGAAACTAAGCAATATTAATTTAGCAAAGTCCCAATATTGGACAAAAATGGAATCTATACGTTGAAGATGTTTAATTTCAAATTGTATATTATGGAAGTTATAAGGGTTTTAAACCAATTAAATAAAAAAATGTATATTTTTAGAGATTTGGTTAGCCGTTATGCTTTGAAAAAACTTAACTTTGATATCTGAACTTTACAATTAATTAATTACTCTTATAGATAATTAGTTCGGCTTTTGAGCGACGGTGCAGTATGAATTAAGGCGATGCAAAGGTGAAGAAGCGAGCCAATGAGCATGGGCATTCATTGACCGCCTTTTTTGGTCAATTCGGAGAGATTCCTTATTTGGACCACAATGAGTGCCCGGGCCTTCGCTTCCTCGCTGCTCTTACACAATCGAATAAACATGTTCGATTTGTGAAAACCTCAACGTTTTGTGTCAAATTACTGTCATTCTTTTCCGCAGACACCGGACACAATACGGAATTAAGGAGCAGGTATATGAAATTCAACGCTCTGCTTCCAGGCCTAATGCAACGCTCTCATCCTAATCGAATGGTTCCGCAGCTAGTGCAAATTTAAGGAATCAATAACCAGTTATGGATACCTAATGTATCTGGTTGGCGCCCCTCCTGGATCGGTCTTATCGCATGCATCTTTCATTGACACTGCATCCTGTGAGTCCTGGGAATTCAAAGGCCGCGCGACTGGGCAGGATGTCAAATGGCTTGTGCGATATCATTCACTAAGCCGAGCTTCCGACCTCATTATGTGTCCTTTATGGCGCACAGATTTAAATGTGCTTCCACACAAAAAAGATTTGAAGCCCGGTACTCACAACGAGAGCTTCTGATTATAGGTAGCCACACAGTTCCTTAACCAGCCGACCTCTAACGGTAGCGACTGCGGAGCGAAGCCAGCGTCGCTGGCTGAAAAAACCTTTTCGCCTTTTTGGCACACTGACGAGAATCTAGTTCTCATTTCGCGTTCGTCTCTCGTCGACTGCTGATGCTGCCGTCGGTCCGGAAAAAGCGCTGTGCGGTTCGGTTCTGTGAACTCCGGTCCACTTACATCACGTGCGAGTGAGCCCATTCAGGGGTTAATATACTGAATTGGGGAAAATATCCTTACATTGCCCGATTCTAAGCCCCAATAAATATGTGCGCATAACGTGTCAGCGGAATCGAATATGATATCATGACTTTAGCGTATGTGGATATGCCAGCTGTAATTCAGGTTCAGGTATATCTTCACAATAAATGTGGAATTAATTGGCGGAACTCGCCAAAATACCAAGCTGAAAAGTCGTGAGAGCCAAATAAGTGTTCGCGGTTTAAAATTATAAGGACTTTAATATAAACGTAAAATTATCATCTGTTAAACGACAATAGGTTTCGAAATTATTAAAAAATATAAAGTTCAGACTTTTGAAGTAATTCAATACCCATACATAGGTTGAAGTTTTCAACTTTACTCTCCCACGAGTTCGTCATTGTCATCATATCAAAAATATAACACACTGTGTGTTATACCGATTTTTTAAGGTTATAAGAAATTAAATTTAACATTTATGTGTTGACAAAATGGTTAATTAAATTTTTTTGCCTTTGCCTCGGATTATATTATCAAACACAATATTGTCTTATAGCACATGTATCGCAACGTTAAAAGATCGATTAATATATCAAATTTCGCATTGAGTAACGACGCGGTATATTATTTTCTAAAATAAAATTAAAATTGATCTGTTGCAATGTTGCACTTTACCAAATGTAGAAACTCCATCTCTCAAAGTCTCTTAGATCGGGAGTTTTGTTTACAATACTCATTTTTCTGCCTGGTACATATTGTACATTGTCGCTTGATACTAAGATCACTACACATTTTACCTAATAGATTTAGAGTTTTTTATGTTTTTGAGACTATTACAAAGAAAGAGTTAAGTCGAAAACGATTTGAATTCGTAAATTAACAATATGACTAAGGGTTTCTGCTGAATAAGATAATTTACTGTCTTATTATATAGAGTATATATTATAGACATATAAACATGTTAATATTGATAGGTCCGTCGTACCGCTTTTTTTTCATTAAAAGTAAGAAGTAAGAACTCCAAGAATTTACATCATCTAAAGTAAACTTTAGAAATAGGAAGCCAGAAGGGTAACTATGAGAATAGTTGGTTTTATTTGAACATGAGAAATACATATTATCTTGAATAGTTGAAGCAGTCCTAAAAGTGAAAAAAAAAATCTCGCCCCATGACGCAGACAAGAAGTATAAGAAACACATTTCTACAATGAAATGTTCTGGCATCCCAAGTTAAAAATCAGATCAAAAATTGGCGTGCTGTTTGCCGACGGGATATAAATTTGACCAACAATTATTTAACCAAATTTTCAACTGTAAAATCAAAATGTTTTTGAGAAGACAGATTGTGTTCTAATCAGATGCTGTGTTCTTCCCCAGGAACGCCTAAGTGGACATGGCAGCCTAGGCCTCTCCAGCAGCAGTGCGGCGTACACCACGCATTCCGGCGGTCACACGGGGCGCAGCGGCCCGGCCACCGGGCACAGTGGACACAGTAGCACCCATGGATCGGCGGCCACCATGCACCACCAATCGCTGCAGTCCGACTTTCAGCCGCCGTACTTTCCGCCCCCCTTCCACCACTCCACGCAGAGTCCGCCCCAGCAACAGGTAAGGCTCCACCCCGCCTGCAGCTTTGATTATTCCCAAGCGTTATCTAGATATCCGGCTACTTGCAGAACCACGGTGCCCTCGAGTACTTGGGTACGGATCCGTACGGCCAGCCTCTGTCCTCGCTGCACCACGCCCCACTGCACCACTACAATCAGCTGGCGGGGCTGCGTTCCACGCAGGATCAACTGGGGATTCACAGGACCCACAGAGAGGCTGAATTGCAGGGACATGTCGTAAGTAGTGCAAAAAAATTTTTAACCAATTCTTTGGTATAATTAATATATTCAAACTGGGGTACGTTAATTATAGAAGTGTAACTTTAGAGTGATTTTAGTTAAATTGGTGTCATATTACTTTATTTTCCCATTTAGTTTTAGAGTGCAAAATAAAAAAGGAAAACGACTTAATAAGCATTAATTTTTGAATGTGCAGAACAATTGAAAGCCAAATTACTTTTAATACTAACAAGCAGGCAGTTGAGCCCCGGACCCAATCTTTTCATCCGTTTCAGAATTTCCGTCTTCGTCCACATTATTCTTGCATATTTCGCTACATTCTTGGCTTCGGAGGCCATGGAAATTTAGCAGGGGTGGAAATTGCCCCATTCTGTAAAAGTTGTCGAAGTTATTTTGGAACGAATTCCATTCGAGTGCATTAAAAAACATCCTCCGGAAAATGCTAAAAATGTTCTTGAGATTTTGCCAGAGCGTCTTGCCAATAACGATGAAATTCCTAGCTCTATCCTAGCCCGCCGAAGGGGATCTGGTTCCACATTTGTTTTGCTCCGCAAGCAGTGCAGTAAAACGCAACGTTAATGTTATGAAAAGGCGTATTCCCGCAGCCTCGTATCCTTGCAGGCTCTGGTGCGCATCTGTCCGCCGAAGGGTCTTTCTCACAGACACGCCACACACAAGCTCCCGCCTATATGTGTGTGTTCCAGCCGGTCTGCATACATTATGCCAAGAAGCTGCGATTGGCCAAGCGTCGGTTTCAACCCCTTGGCGAAACCGAAGCGCCGATGTATTAATAATCTCGCAATTATTGGCTTCATTTTTACAATACACACAGAAATATCGCTGGGCTACAAAGATTACGTTTTCCATTCGACTTGAGGCGACTTGAAGTTACGCAATGCGTTTGTTTTTAACTTAATTTTAAAATATTAATGATAATGCATTATTTTTTTTAAAAAGCTACAGCTTAGACTCTGTACAATTGACAGCTTTTGTTATCCTTAAGGGGTTCATAGAGGGTTAAGGTATTTCATTTATTTTTCATAATTTTATTTTTTAAAGTTCAACATTGTCTCAAAGTTTTACATCGATCGGAGGAAATTTAATATTTAATGTTAATTTAAACTATGGGGTATTTGAGAAATTATGCTTGGGGACCATTTTGTTTTATCATGTATCGTCGGGTTAGCATAAATTTATAAATTTGTTGCAACAATTATACCCTTACAGACCCAACTGTCCCATGGATTTCCGTACACGGATAGAAGAAGTGATTACGGTAGTGCAATATCGGCGGGAGCTGCACATGGAACCAGACTGGGACATGAACACGAGTCCTTAGCTTTGCATCAAGCCCTTCAAAACGCCGTTGATGATGTTCAAGCCCCTGCCCTCGACGATAATGTGGCTTTTATGTCAGACTTGCCGCTTATTAAGAGTAAGTTCAACAAATTTTTCAACAAATGTTTGGGTTTTACTTAGATTAGATTTCAGATTAAGTTTAGGATTTTAATATAGCATTATCAAATTTATTCAACAAGTATTCAAATATCTACAAGAAATTATTTGTTGTAGTGTCTGAATTTTTCGAATTACTTTGTTTTAATTAAATTGAAAGTCACTTTGTCAGAAAGAATAGTAGAAAATATTGAAACTACAGAGATTATTAAAAAGAAGGGAACAGGTGCAAATTAATTAGTAAAAACATATACATATATGTCGGGATAATAAGAATTAAGTTTATTTATTTTGAGTAAAGTTCACAAGGTATTTCTGCAAATGAAAAAACTACGACTCTCGCAGTATAGACGAGACTGAATTCGACATATTATTTGAGAGTATTCGACACCATGGAAGAGAGAGAGTGATGGAAATTCTTCCGGATCTGGTTGATAAAATACTTGGCGGTTCTGGCGGAATACAAAACAGTGAATGCACTCCCAATACTTACAGGCTGCCCAAATATACCTACTTACTCCAATCTCACATATAGGATTTCAGATCGGAATTTGATTTCTTAATTTCCAGATAGATTGATTAAGAATAATTCAAGTTACTCAAAAATACATAGGATACTCATATTAAATTCATATAACAAAGTCAATTTAAATCATTTTTATATATTAATACATATATAAATATACAAATGACCCATAATCCGAATGAACTTGCAAGTTGTATTCCACTCACGTTGTGTTCAAGGCGGAACTACGAACACGCCTAAATAACAATGGAAGGACCAACCCTGCAAAATTCTGTGTTTGTGGGCATTGTGAAATAGAATCTGGTACTTCTAATTGGCAGGATTCGGGTAAAATGATCTCCACGTCCTGCGTTCACACTTTGCTCTGGCTGAACAATAACAACAATGGCAATAATAATATATTTTTCTTGTCGTGAACAATATAGGGCACACACTCATGGAGTTTATTTGCGTTTATTTGCAGGCATGAAAAGCGGAAAAGAATCCGGGAACCTGGGCTCGGGTTCGCCCAGCGAGGTATTCTGTGCAGTTCCTGGTCGCCTTAGTCTCCTATCGAGCACGTCGAAATACAAGGTCACCATTGCCGAAGTGCAGCGCCGGCTGTCACCACCCGAGTGCTTAAACGCCTCCCTCCTGGGCGGAGTGCTCCGAAGGTGGGTTTGGCTTACTCGCCATCCTTGTCATCGACTTTAGTTATGAATTCATTCTTTCAGAGCCAAGAGCAAGAATGGAGGTCGTCTGCTGCGGGAGAAGCTGGAGAAGATTGGTCTGAACTTACCAGCTGGAAGGCGAAAAGCGGCTAATGTGACTCTACTCACATCTTTGGTAGAGGGCGAGGCAACGCACTTGGCCAAGGACTTCCATTTCGTGTGTGAAACGGAATTCCCAGCAAGGCAGCTGGCAGAGTACATTGTGCGCCACCAAACTGAGCCACAGGACTCCTATCGACGAAAAGAACTCATCCTTCACTCCCAGCAGGTAAGGTCTTCAGAAAATAATGATCGCCATTGTCAACATTGCTCCATGAATCGCTTATTTTAAGTATGATTTGGCTAAATGTATGTTTAATTGTCATTATTTAAAAACTTTCTACAGCTTTGAAGTGATATTTTTAAAGCCAAAATAACACATTTTTTAAAATAGGGGAAAATTTGTCAGGAATTATTTAAATCATTTATAAATATCCAAAAAATTTGCTATTAATATTTCCTATATTGTATGATACATCAAGAGTTTTACAGTTACACTTTTACATTTACAGTTTGGCAATTTCCTCTACATTTAACCGTCGTTTCTATGGCAGCTATATTATTAACCATTCATTTTTCATAAAATTAAACGAGAAATTCTGTAATAATATAAAATGACTAAGCAGATAAATGTAGATTAAAATTAAAATTTGTTTGAGTACATTTCTTGAACGTCCCTATTGCAGCTTTATGATATAGTACTTCGATTTAAATGAAATTAGAATAATACAACATGGGCATGTCTCAACGTATAGGAAAATTTGATGAAAACTGGCTAAGTTAAAATTTTTTCGTCCGATCCGGTCCGTTCTGACTTATTTAGTAGTGAGAGCTTATATAAGACTATCTGCACAGTTTCATTCAGATAGCTTTAAAACTGAGAGACTAGTTTGCGTAGAAACGAAAAAATTGACAGTCGGTCATGGCTATATCGACTCGGCTGTTGATGCTGACCAAGAATATATTTAAATACACTGTAGGGTAGGAAATGTCTCCTTCACTGCGTTGCAAACTTGTTGCTAAAATAAAAAAATCTTGCCAGGGTATACAAATGTTGTTGGGATCTTGCCATAATTTCCAAACCAATTTTCTGTATGCCAAACTAATTTTTTTAATGCCAATTATATTATTTCGAAAACAAACTCTTAACTTTGCTAGGGACGAACACCGCATGCCATGGATGTCCCTTATAACTTTTTTCGCACACTGGGTGTATTTATGTACCAATGAATCCATCTACAGAACTCAGAGAATACTCTACAACCTTAAACTATACCACCCTTTTTGACTTGAAGAAAGACATTTTTAATTCAACAAAATACACAATTCCTATTTCACAGATTACAAAAGAATTAATGCAGATCTTAAGTCAAGATCGAACAACCCATTTCGGCACAAGATCACAGCACTTGTTGGAGCCTTCGATGCAGCGCCACTTAACACATTTTTCCTTAATTACGCACGGCTTTGGATCCCCCGCAATAATGGCCGTTCTCCATGCTTTCCAGGTATCTCACTTCGATTACAATGCACCAAATTTCGGTAATAATAATTTCTTAACTTTTTTTCAGACATTTTTAAATGAATCATTAAACTATTTGGAAAAGCTATATCCTTCAAATGGCGGCGGGATGGTGTCTTCATCGTTGGATAAAAGTAAAATTGACAACGAAAAAAAATGATAGGCTATGTTGTATATTGCCGCAGGAAAAAGCAAGCCGTAGCTTAAGAGTAAATTTCAATACGACATCGATAACAAATAATACAACTCCTGTAAATTAATTTATTTAGTTAAGTGTAAATTATTGGACATTTTGTATATCTATAACTGTACTTTGAATGTAAAAAATTCAAATATATTAAATACGTATAATTTATTTAACTTAGAAAAATACATCGACTTTTTGTCAAAAGCATAAAGCTTTTTACAACTAATTCAAACAAAGCTCTTTACATTTGTATGTAGAAACGATTGAAATGCTCTCATTTTTAATTTTTTAAGTAACTTACAATTTAAAGATTTTAAAATTATACAAATGAATAAAATGTGTTTTTAAAACTAACGTTATGGATATCTTACTTATTTTTGATCCCACGTACACTATGTTCGGATGGAAAGGTAGGTGGCCTCAATTAATGGTAGGTGGCCTCAATTCAAAACTCGAAAAATTCTCCAAATTGTTAAAGAAATTATTTATTTACAAAAATACGTAGACGCTTTACAAATAATATGAATAATATAAAAACCATTAAGGTTGTATAAATCAAAAATATAATTGGAGCCCTTAAGCATTCAGATTCTTGGCATTCTGTAAGGTATTCATTATTTTGGGACAACTTCGTGATCTCCATGTCCAAAATCTTTTGAATGACGTCGCTTTCGTATTCTAAAAAGAAAAAGGTAATTATAAAAATGTTGGGCTTCAAGTACATCACAATACCTTCATTTTTGCTTTTGACAATATCTTGTATAGAAGGTTCTTTGTCTTCCATTTTCCTCTCCTCTGTTGGAAGTAACCAAGCAATATCATCACAAGTTTTCCTTTGCAAAACTGGGCTTATACTATCACTAGATATTCTTAAAGGTAAATTTGATCCGTTTACTTTACTAAACTCTCCTATACGATTCAAATTTTGCAACAAGCTGGATTTGTGTGAGTTTATCGCAAAATCTAGAAATACATTTAGTAGCCAGTAGCAAGCCTTTTCGAGATGTGTCGAATCCAGGCAGTTCGAGTCTCCATACACGGCAATGCGCCCTTCGCTATCAGGGGGACTATTATGTTTCATCTTGGCATAGCTGATGCTCCGGTAACTTTTTCGGAATAACAGACCCCTTTTATTATATTTTAAATACTCAGTGCTATTTGGTTCGCTTTTTTCGACCCGGCTAACCTTTGTCTGGAACATGCCTAGGATTGCTAAATCTTCCTTTCCTTCTTTAGTTGGAGTTTTTGAATTTATAATCTAGAAGAATAAATAACTTTTATCTTAAGATAAATTATTGATTATTAATATTATACTCACCGAAAATCCTTGGTCATTTAGTTTAGTTCCAACCAAAATATCTCCGGGGTTATTTGGAAATTGTACAATTGTCGCACCACTGGCATAGTACATTGAATGGTCTCCCATTTTAAAGTGACCCTCGCCGACAAAATCGCCAAAGCCAATTCCAAATGGTTTCAGCAAATCATTTAGGGCCGGGATATTGGCGCCTCCGGTATCAGGCGTCCACCATTGTCTTGTGTTTTCGTCAAAGAATTTAATTTTTTTCATAACCGTTGTATTATACCAATCTCCGAATATGACGACGCTCAGGCCATGTCTATAAACATTATCTTGTATAGCAAGTATTTCGTCGTCAGTGAAATCTTTCTCCGGATCTACAATCAATAGGGCTCCGTAGTCTGAGGCATTGAAGCAGGTAAAGGGTTCCCGCAAAACGTCAATGTAATACCCAACATTTCGTAGGTGAGTGTACATATCCTTAAAGTTTGTATGTATGTGGTCCGCCCTCCAGTCCAAAGGATCCGATTTCACCTTTAGATCATCTCTCGGTATATATCGCGGCGGATACCTTAAGCTGTGGTACTGGTCCCACAGAATCCTTTTGCTTCTTGGAGGTTTCTGGGTTACCTTTATGGTCAGTGGCAACTTGACTTCGCTTATGTAAGTTTCATTTGTCGATTCTTTCCAACTTTCAACAACTAAAGTAATAGCTCCTTTGCAAACACCCTCAAAGTTTTCGCCATCCTTACTAACAGCTTGAAAGGTATATCAAAACCAATAACAAAGAAGTAAAAAAAGAATAAAAGAAGAGGTTACTGACGATTTGGGCTCGAATTTGTTGTACTGGCTTTAGAGCTGGCTCTAGACTTTCTTGAAGTCTTGTTTTAAAGTCAGAGAGTGCGCTTATAGCCTGCCGTTCTATTGGACGCACACAGCGACAACAGACAACTTAATGTGTGTACACGTATTCTCAAGCATTCTAGATCTGTACGCATGCTGATTTTTAGCGAGATAGGCGAGAATTTGTTTCTTACTCCCATATGGTAGTTTAAATGTATGGGCGTCATGCATCTCGTTAGTATACGGTTTTCGGTATTACTCACCAATAAAAACTGCCATCCATCCGGTCCACGGCCAAAGAAACGGAGAAACTTCTGTCGATATTTGAAGAAACTGGCCATAATGCTTTAGGTCTGGAATCCATTGCGGGGTACCCAATATCTGGCTAGTAACCGAAATCCCATTGAGTATAGTTACGTTTGCTATAGCCACGGAGCTTCCGTAATACAACGGCTGAGAACTGTATGGCCACATATAGTTCAAAGTAAAATCAAGAAAGGGCGGAATAAGACTTATCTTTGGCTTATAAGAAAGCAAAAGCCGCATACTTTTTAACAAGTTCAGTTTTCCAGCACCCTGCTCAAACATGTTGTAGTGTGGAAGCTTTTCTGCACTTTCAATTAAAACTTGTTTAAGGGATGCTGGGTTAATCAAGTCAATTTTATGAAAAGCACCACTGACCAACAGGGCTGCTACACCTGCTACAACTGGAGATGAAACTGAGGTTCCTGAGAGGCGCCTGCAGCCTTTCCGCACATCACTGCCTTCCACTTGACTTCCGTAGGTGACTATATCCAGTCCCAATCGACCATATCCCCGCGGAAGTTCCCAAGTGGTCATACCTCTTGAACTGAACTTGGCTATTTTGTCGTCAAACTGAATGCCGCCTACACCAATGACGTCGCTTTGGTCGCCGGGATTGTTCAAAGTTCCATATAGAGGTCCATCATTGCCTGCTGCAGATATCATAATGACATTATTGGCCGACAGCTCTAGAACTTTCTCTACAAACGGCGCATCCATAAAGTCCGGTCCACCTATGCTAAGGTTCAGTATGTTAATTTTTTTGAAAATTGCATAGTTAAAGGCATCCAGGAACCAGGAAGTATAGGAAACCTAAAGCGTGACGTTAAAAGTATTCGATTACCTAGGCATATATGGAAAGATCACCAGAATAACCTACCTGGGAATTCGTAAATACTTTAAAAATGTAGAGGTCAGCATCAGGGGCAAAGCCAAGACATTCTCTAGATGAGGCTATTACCCCTGCCACGAAAGTCCCATGACTAACCTTGTCATCCAGGGACTTTTCATTGGTCCAATTAGTCCGTTCTTTCACATTTCGAAAATGCGGATGGTTTTTGGTTAAGCCGGTATCAAATATAGCCACTTTGACTCCTTTTCCTGTGATACCTAGCTTCCAAAGAACATTGGCTTTCAGTACTGAGCAGGCTTGACGGGACCTGTCATTATCCACATTTCTGTTTCGTAAAACGCCTTGAGGCTGGCGATTTACATTTGTGAAATTACTATTTGGGCTATAAGCCAGTATATGACGTACACAGCGCTGGGGAAATACCGTTTTAACCAATGGGTGCGATTGTATCCTTTGTAAAACTAAGTTTATAGATGTTGGATCTTCGTCTGAGGTCCTTAAGATGTCGAAATCGCTCGGATATTGCCAAGCCAAATTGCGACGTGGTATAATGGTCCAACCTGTTACCTAAATGTCAAAGTCGTAGAACAAAAATGGAATACAGGATCACAAAAACTAGAAACTAGTATACGTTACATACATACATGTATGTAATTATTTAGGTTTATTTATACCAATAGATCAATATCAAGCAGTAACACTCGGCAACACACTTAGTAACATTGCAAGATAAGTGTTGATAAACATTATCAACATTTTTAGGGATAAAGGACAATTTCGTAATTCTGAAATCATTACAAATTTCCATGTCTCTGAGTAGGCCATACGTATTTCAATTACTTTCAAGACAGCCATAAGATATGGTTGTCCGATCAGGCCCGTTCATAAATAAACATATGTTCATATACTGCGTGCCGTGTATCATTCAGATACATAGGTCTAAAATTTTATAGAAACGGACAAACGGACATGGCGGGATCGCCTCGGCTGCATAGTATAAATACAATCATATGCATGTACATATGTGTGTACTTATTAGAAGACATAATCTCCATCACTGCGTTGCAAACTTCTGATTGAAAAGGGTAAAATAATTAACTGATTTCGTTTCGTAAACTACTTACGTTTAAGCTACTTAGCTTCAATGTGATATAGGATTCCCTGATCGGAGCAAAGTATTTCGAATGGAAACTAACTATGAATTCATTTGGAACGATGGCTGTTTTGAAAGCGTCAACTCCGCAAATTGTACTTATAGTAAATATAATAGTATACACATTCATTTAACTTTTTAAAAATTGAGTAAATTTAGTAAAAAAATGAATTTCTAAGGCCACATAAATAAACAAAAATTAACAGCTGTTAATGTGAACATATGCTGTACATGCTAGTATACCAAATACTGGAAATATACTAAATTTCTAATGAAAAGTTGTGTTTTTTTAACCTTTACATACGACTTCAGATCATAATAAATAAGAACTAATATAAAATAATTATTCTATGACATTAAAATATGAAGCATTAGATCAGTCATTAAATCAAAAGCGTTTTTAACTTTTCAGTATTTTGGTGATAAATTTGCCAGGTTTTTAGCGTATTTAAGTTTCTGCCACACTTGCGTTTCGGTCGCCGGCAAAGTGTTTAAGTAAATATCGCGAAGTAAAATATTAAAATCGGGAAAGAACGAGCTGGTGTTGACTTTCTTTGGTAAGTTTAATAGATTGTCAGACTACAACAGATTTCACTCCTATTAAGAAAGAGGATATCCATATACAAGAAAGCCGAATGCAAGCAGTTTCAAAGCTTTTGCGAAAAGTATCATAAGTTCGTTAAGATATTTGTTATTCTTAGGGTTTTTCTTCAGCGTGACGAGTATGTGTATAGGTGTCATTAGTTACTAGGAGATAATTAACTTCAGGGCTAAATAAGTTTTTATATTTGTTGTTCAATAATTGGTTGGGTAATCTGGTTAATTCGTAAAGGCAACGTTTAATTATAAAAATTTTTTTATATCTTGTATGCTTTTTGTATGTGTAACTAACAAACATATCTTATGGACATTTTCTTTCAGAAAAGATCTAAGGTCTAAAAATGGAAGAGCTATGCAACAATTCTGGTCATTCAGCGACCTCTAGTAGTGGAAGTAACTCGTCCATATCGGCCAAAACGGCTTTAAGCGAATGCTCTGCTGCTTGGATCAACTATTTAAGTGCTCTAAATAATTTATGCACCGCCGGCTCGAAATTGGCCCATTCAATAGCGGTTTTGGAACAGTGGTCCTTGAGTGAAAAGCCCATGTTCAACAATTATACAACATCTTATTTGACAAATTCCTGGAACGATTTGGCAAGGTAAAAGTTCTTGTACCAGCTATAAAATCGACATAGTAATAAATAAAATATTATCGTAGAGCAACAACGGTGGCCACAGGAACAGTAAAGACTCACATGTTAGCATTGCTGCAGGACTTCGTAACTATATCAACAGTAGATCCATCTGCCAATTCAGAAATGGAACAAAAGCGATTCAAGGAGCACAACGAGTTAATTGTTTTGGAAAATGCCCAAGCTGTTATTAATATTCAACATCAATTTTGCGCTGCCAGCTATGATGCATTTTCATCTTTAACATGTTGTTTCGTCTGCCAATCACCAGTAGGGTTCCCCCATGAACAAGACTGCAGTGTAATGAAACAGCGGTAGATACATTACATTAATTTTTTTTTTAAGTATCTTAAATATCGTATTTCAAAAGCAATCAATTCGATCAGAGATCACAAACCCCATCGCCAAATTTATGTGGTGGTAAAGTGGACTCCTCCAGAGGAAATTCGTTAACCGATCAACGCCCAATTGCCACTGGAATTTCTGAACCAGGTACACAGATTGTTTAATACATAAGTGCCTTACTTATTTCAAATATTCATTCGTCTTTTCTTTGGTTTTTAGTTGATCAACAACGCGGTCCTTCACCGCAATTAAACTTCTGCGATGCAAATCCAATGCAAGCCATTTTTGAACACACACGTGGTCCCTTGCCCAACCCTGGTCAGTTGCTGTCCATGAAGATACCATTTCACCGAAATGTTAAGTCTTCCCTAAGCTTCCCTCTATTCCCATTAAACGGTCAGCGTCGTTGGTCGGAAGCTGCTGCCGGGGAGGTCATAGACGGCATTTCTACCGATCCAGAAAGTCAGATGCGAAGGTGGTCAATGCCGTGGGAGGCATCAAAAACCGATAGAAATACTGTAACATGGAATCAAACCAGGATAATGCCAATGAATACTTTAAAGGCTCCGGGCTACAAAATGTCTAGTTCGGAACGATATACTTCGCATAATTCTGGTAATTCCTTAATGGTTTTGTTCATTAATTTTAAAATTGATATTTTATATTAAATTTATTGCAGATGGAAACTGGCCATTGGCTTTAACTAGTCAAGATGGGCTTCTAGAAGCTATTCAGTTACTTTCCATCAGACCAACAACTATCACTCAAATAAGTCCTCAGCCCTCAATTCTATCCACTTCTCCGGAAGGAGCCCCACTCGATTAAATGTCACCTAATTTTAAGTTTCTAAATAAATAAAATATGCATTACAATCTTCTCTTTTTTTTTTTGTATAATAAAACAATTCTGGTTAATCTATCCCCTATTTGATAGAAGGTACCAAGGAATCAGAAAAAAATATTAAGTTAATCTACTAGTAAAATGATTTATTCGTGCTTTGTAAGTTTGTTATGTATAATGCCATTCATTACAAGTAGGTAGATCTTACACGCTTACTGTAAAGTAAATCTTTTTTATTGAAATTATAACGCTAATGGGATATTTCTATGCTTAAATTTAAGAACACTTATAATTAAAATAAAAGAGCTTTATTTTTTTTCTCACGTCCATTATACGATCCAAATTTTGAGGATGTTTGCGCACTCGTAATTACACATATGCATATATTGGGATATACAGACGTATAAACTTACAAAAGAATTATTAATTAATTACTACTCCCGGTTCGAGAGATTTATTTTGTATCATACAATTTTTTCGTTAGTATATTTTAATTTCTTTTCTATGTGTTAATAATGTTATCATTTGATTATGTTTCTAGTGGTATTCTATGAATAATATATAATTTGTAGTATTCATTATCTGATTAATTTGCGATTTTTTGATGAGAAAATTAAACTTTTTACATGAATTTCGTAATGCCTTACGAAAGCCTTCACAAATAAATATAACCAACTGGCTCTAAATTAAACCGTTCTTTGGAAAGATAATATGTTTGTGCGTATATACATGAATTTAAATAAAGTATTTTATAAATATACACTATTTAAATAATTAATACATTTTGTTTAGGAGTTTTACCCTAATTCTAAGAATTCTTTAATGACTAAAGTTATGTTTTTATTCTCATTGGTATGCCTATAACGTATCTACAATCGTTGAACGATTTGCAATATGTATTAATGTATTTTATGATTACAGGAGGGTATATACTACGTAATCTATACGTTTAAATTGCTAAGCTTTTTCAGCTGTAAATTGCCATGGCTCGACCCTAGCATTTTGTCAAATAGTGTAACTACACAATGTAGTCCACAATGCAAAATTAAAAATCAGTTTAACTACAACAAAAGCAATTTATGTTTTTAATGAAAAAAAAACAATTTACATTTTTTGTGAACTGGTTTATGCACGGATTTTTACTTTTATCTTATAGAATTTTCAGAAAAAAATCGCAAATCGGACAAGAAAATAACAGTACCTACGGTGCGACTGTAGAGAATCCGATTACCATATTTTCTATATTCTAAGTATCCATTAAAGCGAATGTTTTATTTTATTAACAGTTACTACGCTTATACGATTGTTGCTATAAGTATTTTTGTATACCTCGCGATATGTAAAATAATATCCCACCATTTTAACTAAGAGGAATAATAAAAAAAATCCTACATAAAAGTGATGTTGACCATAGTGCCATTTTTACTCACAATTTAATAAGTTATCATTAAATAAAATTAAAAGGGATATGCATCGTATAAACGTGGTAAATGTGTTTTTATACGATTCGGATTTTGATCCGAATAATTTGAAAACTTTACGAATTCTTTCGTATATATTGTATATGTACATATTTGTTTTGTGCAACTTTAAGAACTTTTTTTTTTTGTTTATTTCGAATTCTTTACCACCGTTAAGAGATTTTCTTAACTTTCATCTACTTTTTGACCCCTAATTGAAGGTATTATTTCTTAAAAATATTTAATTTCATTTAAACTGATTTATCTTATCTGTTTTGAAAGTAATTATTTAATGTGGTACTCAGTTCTTGGATCGGTCTAATTTGGGACTCAGCCTAAGACTTTTTGCTCAGAATCTTACAACTTAAAACATTAACTTTTAATCAGTAATATAAAATTAATTTATTGGCATTATTTAAAAAAAACGAAACCGAATGCATAAATTAAAAAATAAAACCTTTTCTATTTATCTTACAGATTACATTCATATAACGTTTTCAGAATATAAATAGGAATGTTAACGAAATCCGTTTAGAATATAGAACAGAATAATGCAAATTATTAGCATACGTCAAATAGGAATAACTAATTCACAAATATACAAAATCAGCTATGAATTATATGTATATGTATTCTAATGAGATAAGTTTTCTATTGAGACTTCCATACATTAAATACGACTTCTTAACGTACATACATGTTAATTTAATTATTTGCTAAAGTTTTAGTAAGGCACCGTTTAAATAATATATATGCAAATAAAACCTAGACGTTATTTTTAAACATTAACGAAAGGATAGATTGCTAACATAAATGCGGGTAAAAATATTCCACAGAGAGTTGGAGATACTCTTATATTACTGGAAATGCCCATTTTATATTCCATATCGATGTCGAGGAGTAGGTCATGGTTCCGCGTATAAAACTGGTGAATATCGCTAATCTAAAGAGGAGATGGAAAATTCGTTTTACAAAAATATAAACTGTAAGCTATAAGGTTATACCTCGTTCCATCCATATTTGTTTTTAGCCTGAACAATAGCTTCATAAACAGCATTGTGCTCCAGATTTTTAACGAGATATGACATTAAAAAGTGTGATCCATCTGTCCTTATTGGAGTTGGCTTAATGTGATACTCATGCCATTTGCCAGGATGTTGGTAGGTTTCATTCATCTAAAAAGCGTTGTTATAATATAAATAACAAAGAACACATATTTCTTATTCATTACCAAAAGACGTCTGTACAATAGCTTTATCTCCTCCAGCGCAGGTATAGACTCGATTGTCCATGTCAAGTTGTAATGATCTAGAAATCCGCTTAAAGCTGGAGAAATGAAATCGGCTGGACCCGGTCGACCAGACACTTCAATATATTTTTTTGTTCGCCCCAAAGCATTATCAGCAACGCAGCTATAATTGCCAAAATCTGTTGGCTGGAAGTTTCGAATAATAAGGCTGTACCTATCATCACGCGGATACATTGACCGTCGATCGGTTGGATCCAGTAGAAATGAGTTTTGATACCACAGCATCTATAATATAAAAAATATACAAAATTTTGGATATCCATAGAGCATGACCAGTTTATGATTTCGCAAACGTACTTCTGAGTTTACATCGCCATGAACAATGCAAACCAGTTCCACATCGTATCCTTCGGCTGCGTGCACCCAGGACTTCTCCACTGTAATTTCTGGTGGAGCTGGAATATACATATTTTACATTTCACTAGTGTTGCGATACATTAATTTATGATAATTTTATATATCTTACAAAGTATGGTCAGCTGTATGTCCATGGACACCCGGTCTTTAACCCCATTATCAGCTGAACACTGATATGTTCCTGCGTGATGTCGATCTACATTTTCTAATATTAATGTTGAGCTATCCGACAAGTGAGTTGGTCCGGAAAAGACGTCTTTCTTGAACCAAAATATTGTGGGCACCGGATTACCGGAGGCCTTGCATTCCAAGGTAACAGTACTTCCCTTTCGGGCAGTCACTTGACCATTATGAGGAAGTGCCCTCAGCGTGGGTGGGACTAAAGCAAACAAAAAAGCGTATTTTAGAGTCACGTTAAGTAATACAATAATAAAACGGATTACCTAAAATTTCCACTGTATGAACTTGGTCACGATTTTCCTGATCGCCTAGCTGGCATATATAATCTCCAGCATCTTGGGTTTTTACTCCATTTATCTGCAAGTTATAGTCACCAACTATTTTGAAGCGTTGATCCCTTGTTATTTTCAAATGTCCGGCAGTGAGTACGGATGAACCTTTTCGCCACAATAACACAAATGAGCCGAGGTTCTGTACTTTGCAGGGCAATTCAATGGTCTCTCCGACGATGACCTTGTAGAGGTGACCCCTCGATAAGAATTTTGGCGCTGTAGTGGGGGGGTCATTCTCTGGCAATATGAATGAACCATCTGAAAGGGTTAAGAAAGTTTATCTTTCATTAAAAGGCATTTTCATATTTATATATGTTTGCTTATTGTGTTGCTTATTGTACTTTCTAACCATTTTCGAAAACGGAAGAGAATAGAGTAATGTCTCATTGATCAATTAATATCTATCTTTAATGGAATTTAACTTATTTATGATCAAAACGTCTGGGGCTTAAGAAATTAATATAATATATAATAATAAATACTATTTTGAATGAAAGACTTCAATAACTCTTTACTCGAGTTATATTAAAAAAATAGGTTTTAAAGTAATTATCTTAAGAACAAATTTTTCGTTAGGACGTATGTTAACTTACCTATATAGGTTATTGCAAACGAAACTAAATATAAAACTAGCGGCCAATATCCCTTTGTGTAGATAACCTGAAATGTATAAAATTATTAAGAATTTTATAAGATTTTATATAAATAATCTATTTTTTTATTTCTCTCATGACTTCTCATAACTTTGTTTTATTTTTCTTATCGGTATTTAACATACTAACTAGGAAAACATTGTAATTAATTATCGGTAGCTGCATTCCTGTAGCATTAAATTTAAAATTTAAATTTTAATAAATTTTTTTTATTTTTTGTTTATTATATTATATAATACTAAGTGAGGGCTAACAGGTGGGGTGGGGTTAAAGCTACAATGACATTCAGTTTTAAAAAGTTGTTTTACAATTAAACTTTAAACAATATACGAAAAAAAATCAGAAAAAATAGCATCAAAGATAGCAGTTGACAAACAACTCAAATGCTATCTTGAATAAACACGTAATGATAATACTAGAAATTTAGTACAACTTCAAAGGGACCTATAAAATAAGTGGGGACTGGTCATTAGGATCCTAAAAATTCTATGACCATTTTACCGAATTGAAGATGATTTTGTGAAATTTATCAACCGCAGACTTGCTGAAAAGAAAAACTCTGGTTCTCGATTCTCTGAAATAGAACCATGCGTTGAAAAATGTGAAATGCTGAATAAATACGATTATAGGAAGATATTAGGTGTTATGTCTTTGATAAATTCTTCTTAAAACGTTCGGTACGGCATCTTAAAGTACAGTTCTTTCCTTTCAATATAAATTTCTTATAGAGGGTCGAATTTTACAATATACATGGAAAAATAAAATTGAACTTTAAGAAGCCGAACTGATCGTTAGAAAAAATAGCAAAGAAGCAAAAATCCAGCATCTTAAATGTCCCAAAGAAATTGTTTGCATTTTTACACATCTAGATTTTTGACACCGGATTCGAGTTCCGGGCATGAAAAAAAAGTATCCTCCTGTTCTTGGCTTTGAAATGCTGTTGACCTGTGTTAGAGGGGCTAAAAAGTGGAAACAGTCCGACTCACAGTACATAATCATTTTATAAGATTTCTCTTTTAATGTGTTGCATCCATCTCTGAAGTTATATTACCCTTTGCAAGGGTATACACATCCATGCCTATAAAGCTTCCACAGCAAATGAAGTTAAGCCACCCCAAAAGGCCATATTTGTCTTCCTATATCAAACATTTTTTTATCATCGAAAATGTCTAATGGGCATTATTAATTTCATAAAGTATACATATGCACATATACCAGCGGTTTATTGTTATATTACGCGCATATATATTTATGTATGTTAAATTTAACTATCAATGGTTCTACTAAACATTCAATAAAAACATGAATTTAACAGATAGCTTGGGAGTTAAAAATTAAATAAATTGTTATCTTTTTCAATTGTTCACGGACATATAAATATGTGTGCATATAAACGAATACTTACATACCCCCACCTACATATGTACCAAATATATGTATCTGAACTTTGGCATATATAGCTCAAATTCAATAATTAACAATAGTGTCAATGGGGTAAGCGGACCCCGAGACGTGTTTCTTATCAGAAAGGACCTTCAATTCACTACTTTTCACATATTTTGCTACTTTTAATATTGCAGACACCCATTTTTATTCTTACCATTTTAATGTAATGGTGTATGTACGTATGTATGGCTTTTACAAATTTCGAAGTTCTGTCTATTGAATAAACCAGTTTTTAGTCATTCGTCGACTGTTGAACAAGATCCTATTAACCTTCACTATACACTTTATTGTTTGTCACATTAATACCCTTTTTCAAATTTAATTTTTCATTTTTCATTATAAAATAGTCTAGAATTTAAGACAGTCGAGTATAATTGTATTTATCCTTAAAAGTTATACTAAGGGAGAACCTATCCTAGCGCATGCTCAGACCAGAAATAATTTTGGCCAAAAGCTTCAAAGCTTTTCATTTTACAGGGAAAAGCCCCACTAGCCTTGCTTGCTGCTTACCAGAAAAGTATTTTTGACTTTTTTACCAGTTCAACTTTTAGTTACATTAGCGTAAATCAGTATTTTGATTATATAATTTTCATACATTTCTACTTAGCCAATGTTGTTTACTTACAAACATTTTTTTAAACACTATAATCTTATAATCTGATTCCATTAAGAAACTGATAACATAATAATGAGAAAAAAACCCTTCGAATTTCCTAATAACGGCGGATGGCAGACCGAATTTGACTTGATTACCTTAGTCCTAATTTTAAATATATTGATGTACATATTATTAAGATTGCATAACATATTATAGTCTAAAAAGCCAAGTAAAAAAAATTATTTCGTTTATCTCTATATAGATTATGGTTTCACAAACTAATTAATTGATTAAAAAAATTGTGTATTTTGTGATTATATTTACAAAACTATCAACACCTATTACAAATTTAAAACGAATTTTATAGAATTGGGGCACAAGACTTGGAGAAAGAAGTTGGAGAAATCACAATCTCGAGATATAAAATTAAAATCTTTCTTATGGTAATGCTACCTTGCAATTGTGTATAATATACAAAATATATGATAACGAAAGGTATTGACGTAGATTCATTATTTTCGCTTCGTTCTAAAGTTATGGCAGTTTCATTTTAATTCTAAAATTTTTTACGTAAAAATTGACAAATAATTGTTATTTTATTCTTAGTTATTATTTTAAAAATTATAAATAAATGTTATATCTTAAGTGTTATATGAATAATTACTAGTTATTTTAATTATTATTCTAATTAGCGTTAAAACGCGGTTAAAAGATAAAATTGCTTATAAAAGTTTATCTTTAACTTTTTTATAAAAAAAAAATGGTATGCCTAATTTTTCATCCTTCCAGCTTAATTTGTTGGTAGTAATTTTTATTTTCCTCATAAATCTTTTTTTGCGATCCCTATTTTTTAATATTTAATATTCTTAATTAATATTATTTTTATTGAGCTTGGTAAGGATTCTATTTTCACAAATTAACCTTTTGGCTTACGTTACAACTGTCTATTTCGCTTGTACGATTGGGTAATAACTCAAAAAAGTCCGACGCAAATAGCTATATGCAACTTTTGTAGCCACAATGTCTTTTTGTTTAGCCGTATGGAATACCCTATATATTTTTAAATGGTGTGCGACACATCGATTTTCCCATAAACAGAGTCGATATTCTCGCGCAAAAGGTTATATCGATGTTGGAATCAACTTCTAGCACATCCCCAGAATGCAATATTTTTATTTACGTGTAATAATTATGAATCGATAAAAACAAACCCGAAATGATTATTATAATGTAACGTAGCTTAACTTTTATCTTTCCTATTTACTCATATATTTTTATTACAGTCTCTGGATCTTGTTATCGGTCGTGCTTGCGGCAGTTATTTCGTTTATTTCGCTGAGACAATGGCTTCTAAGCCGGAAAAAGAAGTTGCACAAATCTTCGGAAAAAAACACTAACATTGGTATTTTCCATCCTTACTGCAACGCAGGTGGAGGCGGCGAACGTGTGCTGTGGTGCGCTGTAAAAGCTTTGCAGGTGATTTTTAAGTTCAACTTGCTTATGTGCATAATGCAAAAATATAAGGTGGCCTCAACACGAGAACTGCTGTTTATTAAGAACGGTAGCAATACCGTTGTTCTCCTTCCTAGGGCTTGTCTCTTTGAAAGCGGAGAGAGAGATCTTTATATGTTTATTGTCCTTAACAAAGCCAGTGAGACCACCTAATAATGCAATAATGCATACGTAAAATGTACGTGTCTTTTAGGGTTTTAATTACATCATAACTGCCATTACTTCTTTGTGAATTGTTCAATGGTAATATCATAATTATACATATATACATATATATGTATTTTCTGTTAAGAATTTTAGAATTACTTTTTATGATCATTTAAGTCAGTATTAAAACTATTAATAGCCCCTATAAATTTAAAACTATTTTTCATTAGGACAAATACCCCAATGCCAAAGTAATCATTTACACAGGCGATATAGATGTCTCGCCCAGTTCCATATTACAAAAGGCCAAGAATGTGTTCAACATTTCCGTCGACAGTGACAACGTGAAATTCGTGTTCCTCAAACAACGCCACTGGATAGAGGCCAAAAACTATCCGCACTTTACTTTGCTGGGACAAAGTATTGGATCGATGGTGCTAGGCCTGGAAGCGCTTTGCAAGTTTCCTCCGGATATTTTCATAGACACAATGGGCTATGCCTTCACATTTCCGCTTTTTCGATATTTGGGCCTGGCCAAAGTCGGTTGTTATGTCCATTATCCGGTCATCAGTATGGATATGCTAAAGAGGGTTCAGCAGCGGCAGATGTCGCACAACAATAAGAAGTATGTGGCCAGGAATCCCTTCTTAACATGGACCAAACTAGCCTATTACCGATTGTTCTCAAAGGTGAGTTTTTAAAGATAAATGTGTTCCTCTTTATACTGTTAGTGTCATTTTCTTTAGATATATAAATGGGTTGGCTGTTGCGCAGAGACAATTATGGTTAACTCCTCGTGGACCGAAAATCATATACTGCAGCTGTGGGATGTGCCATTTAAGACTCATCGGGTGTACCCTCCGTGCGAAGTGGGCCATCTTAAAAAACTTCAGCACACAGGAAAGGGAGACGAATTCATCATTCTGTCTGTCGGACAATTCAGACCGGAAAAAGATCATCCTCTCCAGCTACAAGCCATTTACGAGCTAAGAACTCTTCTTGCCAATGACGAGGCTCTGTGGAGCAGAATTAAATTGGTGATTGTGGGGTCATGCCGAAATGAGGAGGACTATGAGAGATTGAAAAATATGCAAGATTTGTCCAAACATTTATCCCTGGAGAACAACGTTCAATTCAAAGTGAATGTTCCTTATGACGATTTGCTTAAATTGTATCAAACCGCCAATATTGGCATACACACAATGTGGAACGAGCACTTTGGTATCGGAATCGTTGATTGCATGGCAGCTGGGCTTATAATGGTAGCACATAGGTCGGGCGGTCCCTTGCTGGACATAGTGGAAACCTCCGAGGGAAGTCAGAATGGATTCCTCGCTACTGACGCAGTTGAATATGCTGATAACATATTAAATATCATTGTTAATAATGCTGAAATGAGTGGAATTCGAAACGCAGCCAGGTACCTAGCATGAGCCATTACTTTGTTAATATTTATTAATTGGTTTTACTTTCAGAGCTTCGGTAGAAAGGTTCTCTGAGCGAGAATTTGAGAAAAACTTTTTACGAGCTATTTCGGAATTATTTACAAACGCTTAAACCAAACCCATCATATAAGAGTCACTAGAATGTTTTTTTAAATAATAAATTTTAAAACCATTGCCTATCAGAATTTAATACATCCTGAACATGTTCTATTTATCAGAGTTCGAACGAAAAAGGTCTCATTTATGAACTCTTTTGAGCAAAGATTCAGAGACGAAACGTTACCTTTCTTTTTTTTGCGTGATAAAATACAAAAAGTTTCACTTAAAATCTATGCTTTATACGACGGAATGCAAAATGTTTGAAAATATCTTTAGCTGGGATCAGGTGGCCCATACGAATTGCACTTTCGATACGACTCCGGGGTCGTAACATTAAAAAGCCAGTGTGGCTGTAGAGGTTGTAAATGAAAGGTCTTGTAGTTTACTGGAATTAAAAATTATATTGAAGGATATCCTTGTCTTACGACTAAGCTTTTGTTTTCAAATTTATCAAGTGAGTTTTTTGGGTAGTTATATATGATATATTTCAAAATTTAATTATATTGATTATTATTAACTCCAAGCTTTAAGATTGATTTCCTTAGGCAGCAAAAACACAGCATCCACCTTCAAACATTTTCGGTCTTTTGCTGAATTTTAATGGACCGGCTCTCGAAGAATGAATATTTTTAGGTCGTTAAGAGAGTGAAACAAAAAATGTTAAGAATGAAAGTTTAGATGAGAACCAAAACAAGAAAAACGATGCTTTCTGTTTAGGTTTGTGGGGTTTTCCGTTATGTTCGTGAGTAGACCGAAAGGCGAAAAACGGTTAACAGATATTTGGAAAATCAGCTACTAGTCCTTAAAAAAAACACAAATACACCAGTTTTCGTTGAATATCTTATATTTTATATTTTAAAGCGACGCGTTTTGCATTTGATATCGCTATGTTTTACCTAAGATATATCTTTAAATAAAGGTTTAACAGTTCACAGAATCGATTATAATCTCTGAGATTTTGTACCAAATTTTATATCCTTTTTTTTAATTTAAACAAATATTTATATTGGCCATAAGAGTTAAGAACAATAAGTTAAAATAAAAAGTAAAATGGAAAGATTACGTAAAATTTATAGTTTAACAGTGATCAAACTTGTCTTCCATCTTAATCTTAATTTCAAAACTCTCTTAACCAATGCAAATCGCATAGTGCAACAGAAATATCTCTTGAGTGTGCACCTTCCGTCATTCGCCGGCCAAGCTGGCCAAAAGCTCCTCATCAATGCCATCTCCAGACGCCACTCCGGCCGTGCTGCTAAGGTTGAGGAGGCCATCGTTACCACCAGGTGAAGGGTGTGGTGCCGGCGGCTTGGCTTCTGGGTCTGGCAGTCCGCTTGAAGGGACAGTTGCACTAGATGTGGAAGCTGATGTCGTGGACAGCTGATCCGCGCTGGGCGTACTGCGTCCACTGGGCGGGTTTGTCCCGGTTCCTCTTTGCGAAAGTTTAGGAATCTGGAATTTATTGTGCAGCCCTTTAATGAACCCCTCCATACTGGCGGCCATCGTTGGTGAAGCGTACTGCAGGATGGTCATCATGTCGGTGTGATGATCAAATCGCGGCGGCGGCTGAGAAGTGGAGCCACCGTGGGCAGCTGGTGAAACTGCCCCCGAAGATCCGCCTAGGCCCACAACAGTGTTACCCGATTTACGCTGAGAATTGCTACCACCACCACTAACGGTAGCGAGTCCGCCCATGCTGGGACGTCGTCTAGGGGCGTTGTGTTCCTGAAAAGAGTTGGTGCTGTTGCTCTTTGTGAGCGGCACTCCTCCACCGGCGCTCGATCCACTCAATTTGGTGCTAAGATTGCCAGATGAATTCGCCTTCTGGAAGAGATGCTTACTGGAAGAAGAGCCAGCTGCGGCTGAAGCTGCTGCTGTGGCTTTTTTAGAGGCGGGTCCACTGTTCACGCCCGGCTTGAGGCCCGTGTGCTGCTTCTTGGTAGATCCTGATGACCCCGATGAGCTCGCCACACCTCCACTGCTGCTTTTCGATTTTCCCTGGCCGCCGGTTGAAGAACTGGAGATGGAACTAGAACCAGAGCTGGAGCTGGTGCTCTTGTTGCTACCCGTCTTGTTGATGGTCAGCTTAAGGCCTTCCTGGCTGCTGGGCTTCACCATGTACTCCGTGGAAACTCCGGCAAGAGTGTTGCCTCCGGCGGAGTCCAAACTGCAGCCGCTAGTTGCCAAGCAGCTACTAGGTGGCACCACTCCCGGCTGCTGTTGTAACATTGTTGCTGTTGCCACTGCTGCTGTTGCTGCTGTTGTTGCAACTGTTGTTGCTGTTGTTGCTGCTGGCGCTGTTGGAGCTGCTGCCGCCGCTGCTGGTGCTCCCACCAGCGATCCCACCTGCGATGTTGACGGAGCCAATTGCCCCGCTGATGTTGTTGCTACTGCCACTGCTGTTGTTGTTGCTGCTGCTGCCGCCGGGGTTGTTGTTGCTAAAGCTCCCGTCGACGTCATCAAACTAACCTGACAAAGTAAGCATGTGGTTGTGTGCGTGTGAGGAAACAAACAAACCAAAACAAAATACAAATTAAAACAATCAAAATGAATAGATCGTATAAATAGTTACAAAATAAACAAAGTTTTAAAAAGATTCGAATGTTGAGCATGTAAAGGGCGATGTGAGAAAGGACAAGAAAGAGAAAAAGAGAAAAAACAAGAGCAAACCCCGTTAGTAGATATTTATGTTTTAGAACGGTTTATATACGGTTTAGAAACCCATTAATTTCAAAAACAATAAATTTACATGAAAAACAAATATAATAACACAACAAATTAACTAACAGATAAATAAAATAAATTAATTTTATAAAACCAAAACAGTAATCATTTCACCATACACAAAGAGCGTCTATAGAATGCGTCTTTATGTGTGAGTAAACCGGATGAAGCTTGTGCGTATGTGAGCGGACGGATAAAAATGCTGGAGAATATGTATGCTTAAAGGAGTGAGACTGGCTCTAGAGAGCTCTTTTGCTTTTAACCTAATTTTAAAAAAGCCAGCTTAGAAATCGTATCGCGGTACTCCTCTTTTTATTGCATTGGTTTATGTTTGGTTTATTACAATTTCAACTCAAGATTTCCGGAAAGTGATACTTCTGGGCAACAACTTTTTAGCTGATTTACATATACCTTATATTGAATGTTTACCAATTTAAAAGCTTTAAACAAGACATATGTATCTAAAAGATATGTGCATGGTTTTATTTAAATTGTATATATATATATATATCTAGCAGACTTGAGCTGCGCAGCTTATATAAAAAATTTTCAATTTATTTCACATACTTTACTTGATTCAATGTTTCAAAACTGTTTCCTTGTTAAACCCAGAGCGTACGTTTATGAAAAACCTCGCAAAAAGCAAATTTGGATCACAAATGTCTATAGTACAGAAGATATTGAAATATTTGTTTGAAATTCAAAGGTTAAAGACTTGTTATCTTTGCAAAGTCATCAGTTGAAGGACTTTCAATGTGCGAGTTTTCAATCATCGAGCGTAAGATCGTTTAACTAAGAATCAAAGCTCTAAACCAGGTTTTCCACGCGGAAATAGTTGTTTCGATACGCTTTTAATTTAATTTTTTTTTTACATTTAAATAGTACATTTCGAGGATTAATATTTCTGAGTTTAATGTCTATGCTATGTTAGATTTTTATATATATATAATTGTTAGGGCTCTTTAAAAACAAACGTGCCATAGAGAAAAGAATAAATGCATACATACGTGCTCAATGCAGGGATAGTAGTGGTAAGCTTGCTTTTTAAGGACGCTAAAGAGAAGCCCCTTTACCATAAATAAATTTAGGATTTAGTCGTAAATAAAACGGATGCGGCTGGATATTATTAATAATAGGATACAATATATATTTACAAAAATAATATATAGGAAAAAGAGACACAAACAACAAAATAATAATAACAAAGTAACAATTATCATCTTTAACTACAGCAAAAGTAGTAGGAAATTACAAAATATATCATTTTAAAACTAAGGTAAATACAGTATTTGCATTAGTTTAAAGTTAGGATTCTGTTTGATTCTGCTGCATTGGGTTAGAGGGAAAATTGGCAAAGAATCAACTACATGTTAGGCTTCCAGTGAGATATGCTGGGGGTGGGTTGGTGTCGTGTGGAGTGGAGTGGAGCACTTATAATGAAAACGGACTTACCGCACCTCCCGCCATACTCTTCCGCAGGGCACTCAGCTCCATTCCGGAAGCTCCAGCTCCTGCTCCCACCACCACTGATGCTGATGCTGCCGATGGTCCACCCGTTGACGACGTGGCCGCGTAGCCACCTAATCCTCCACCAGCCGCTAAATGAGAAAGACTCGACACCGAAGACTTCAGCTGCTGCTGCTGCTGCGAGGATTTCAAGGCGGCCACGGCAGCCGCAACACTGGCTGGGGAAATTCCTCCCCCGGCGACGGAAGAACCACCTGCAGCCATTGTAGAAGAAGAGGAAGTGGAACCGGATCCAGAGGACGATTTGTCTTTTTTAACGCTTTGTCCGCTACTCCCGCTCCCAACTGATCCGGTGTTGCTGGTTAGTGGAGGAACTGGAGGTGGTGGTGCTGCGCCCACGCTGGCAAAGGATCGCACCAGACCAGGAGCCACACCAGGACCCGAAGAGGAGGGTACTACTCCCGATGATACGGCTCCCGCAGAAGATGAGGACTTGTCCCCTTTGGGACTTAGGCTAGTTGCTGCAGTGGCCGCACTTTTTAGCGTGGACATGCTCGGTTTGCCGGAGGATCCGTGCTTTGGAGAGTGGGTGCCGAACGGTGACTTTGGACTGTTGGAGGCGGTGTTATGCTTAGGACTGCTATAGACGGGCGAGTGCTTCGGGCTGGGTCGCCCTGGAGGCACTCCGGCCATTAGACCTTGACTTGCACCGCCTGCCTTGGGGGACGACGAGGGTGACGAAAACTTTCGCACCACTCCACCAGACGTAGAACAATCGCCGCCAGCAGCTGGCGAGTTTTGGCGCGAGTAGATTTTCTCCGGCGGTCCCATCGGTGAGTCGTCGCGCTTTTTCTTGCGCTTTTTCTCCTTTTGCGTATCGGAGGAGCTGCTGCTAGTGGAGGACGAGGTGGAACTACTTGATCCGCTCCCACTAGACGAAGAGCCACTGGCAATGCTTTCATGTGATCGCTTAGCTGCCACACTTGCTCCGACCGTGGTGGAGTTACTCTTCTTCGACGACTCTTTGATAGATTCTTTACCTCCTGTGATGGGAGTGATTGTTATGGTCGTAGCTGCAGCACTGGACGAGGAAGCTGTCCCACTGCCAGCGACAGAAGTCTGGGCGTTAAGTGGAATTATCTCAATACCACCAGTTCGTTGAACCTCGACGCCGGAAAGGCCTCCACCAGTGCTAGTCGGTCCGACTGAACTTGACTTGCCGTCTCCTGAAATGGGAGTAATGCTGACACAGTGCTTCAGATTCGGAGTCTTGTCCTTCCAGATATTCTTGTACTTGTCAGCGATTTCCTGATCGGTGGTTTTTACAGTAGCCGAGGAACTGGAGGTGCAGCTGACGGAGGGCCCGCCAGGTGGAATGCCACCCTGGGGATCTGTCTCGCGTTTTAAGTTTATCAAACCAGCGATAGCCGCAGCAGCCGAGGTAGAGGCAGCAAAGGAATCTGCCAGAGACCGCGTTTTCGAGTCCATCTTGAGGTTGTTGATGTTGGCAAAGCCACCACCAGGCAGACTACCATCTTGAGGCGGTGCCGTGTCCATGGTAAACTGATTGAAACTATTATTGCCTCCGCCTCCAACTGATCCGCCGCCCCCTCCTCCTCCGCCGATTGCTCCCGTAGCGCCAGCTCCGGGGCCAATAGCGCCATGCAACTTGAATTCGTGCTCTTCGTCCCAGCACTTCAGCAACTTATAGATAACCATTGGGATGGAAACCACTTTACGAACAGTACGGGTGAGTTTTTGCGAGAGCTGCTCGTACTCATTACTCAGACAGTAGACGCTACAGGTAGGCTGACCATCTTCTAGCAGGAAATCCACCGTAGCCAACGACTCCTCGTACGGATGCTGCAGCTCAACGGTGATCTGATTGAAGGAGACCGCAGTCACCTCCAGTATCACCGTGCTATCCATGTCTATACCAAAAAAAAAAAAAATAAGAAAATGCTGATCTAACAATACATACTTAAAACAAAACAAAGTATATATGTACATACCATTATATTGCTTTTGCTGTTCGCGAACGCAGCTGGCTAGAAGCGTGTAAAACAGGGCCTGCTTTTTAAGGAACGCTATGATCCGCGGTACTTGGGCGGGCTCCGTGAAGGGCAGAGAAGACACCAGTGTGCCCTGAAGTTTACGGTTGTCGGTAAAAAAGTAGCAGTGCGTCTCCTTTGGCAAATTCACATACAGTCCGCGCTGTGTGTTCCTAATCGCCTGTTTCGACGCAGTCTGCACAATTAAATTGAGCACAGTGGTGGGCGCCGTGGGGGGTGTAGCCATCGCGTCCAGACCAGGCAATCCCAATCCCTTTAACGACTCGAGACACACGGGCATGGGCTTGTTCAGCCGAAGGACATATGTAGCCGGCATCAACAGGGAGTTGTTTTGATTAAGCTGGGCGTAAGTGGGGACGTCCAGGCCCGTCTGCGCATCACGTACGAACGACACCGTGGGCATAGTCTGCAGTTTGTTGGCGGAAGAGCCCTCCAAGTTGACGGTGGCACTCAAGCCTTGGCTGCTACGCATCACCTTGTCAATGCTGAAGTCACCACTGGCCAGCTTTGGATCACCTTCGGGCAAGTGGAGCGGCGGGCAGAAGTAGGTGAGCTTCATCGGATGACCACCCCGTCTAGGCAGCACCAGTCCGACGGAAGAGCTGGTCATCAGGGAATAGCTGTCACCGGAGTGATTTTGTAACTGCATCTGGTAGAGGCTCTGGATATCCGTTTCCAGCGCTTGAAGCGCAACAAACGCTTTCTTTTTAACCTTCGGCTCGGCGTTCAGCTGGTATATGGAGGACAGGCCCTCTAACTGAACTGTGAAGTCGGCAAAGTCGCCGGACTTGAGGCATGCCACCAGTTCGCTAGACTGTTGCTCTATCTTGCACTCGTGGTGCACTTTGACGTCTGTCAGACTGCCTGTAGCGTCGAGTAGGATCTCGACATAAAACATGTCGGTTGAGATGAACAATAGTTGTTGGTCCTCCATAAATTTGAGGCCCAGTTGCCTTGAGAGGCTCTCCAACCGTTCAACTAGGCCGTGACGCGACGTCACCTTGATGTAGTGCTGCAGTTTGTCCAGCGCAGACTGCAGCGTGGCCTTGCAAAGCGGATCCAGCGGGTAATGCTTCTCGATGAAGTACATTCGCACCGACTTCTTGATCTCCTCGTACGTCTTGGGCTTGTTCCTGTACTTTGCCCGCAACTTCTCCATCAAAGTCTCTTGTTGGATTTGTTTGTTCTTCTCCTCGATGCTGGGAACGAGCATGAGGTTCCCAAAGCCTGTTAAATATAATATTAATAATGAAAGTCACACACTTTTCTGATTGAAAGTTAATGCTGCTTACCAGTCCCCGAGGATTTTGCATGAGAACCGCTCATCTTACTGGATAAATGTGAATTTGTTCTTGTTTTAGCCAAGCTCTGGGCTTGAAGGCAATAAGGCCTTTTTTATATATTATTAACTAGGCTTTATTTTCCGCTTAATTCTAAACGAAATAATGCCGAAAAATTTTCAACGCTTAAACAACAAAATGGCTGATATTTTCTGCACAGTGTGACTGTCGCTTTTTCCTTCAATAAGCCGTAACACCTCTTTGGAGTTCCTAGATCAATAACGATTGCGACCTAGTGCTGTGGCAAATTATCGATACTTTTCGCAATCGGTGTTTCTATCGACGTTTCTCCACCTCTATTGTTTATGCTATTGTTCGTCAAATAAATAAAATGACATCCATTGCCGGAGGCCACGGCGAGCCGAACCCTAACAGCTCCTGGCTGAGTGCCCGCGGGTTCTGGCTGGCCTACCTGCTGGGTCTGCTGCTGGTGCACCTGCTTTTCTTATCAGTGCCATTTGTCAGCATTCCCTGGGCATGGACGGCCACCAACCTGCTCCACAATGCGGTAAGTGCCTAAGTTCGAGTGCGATTTCGATCCTAATCTCTTTGTGCCTAGGCCCATCTGTACTTCCTACACGTCATCAAAGGGGCTCCTTGGCTGAGCACGGAGAACGATCCTAGCCGACGGTGGACGCACTGGGAACAGATTGACGACGGCGTGCAAATGACCACCACCCGCAAGTTCCTTACAGCCGTTCCCATTGTCCTGTAGGTGCACAATAATAATTTTTCTCATAGGATATCCCAAACTATGGTCCCGAAGCTAGGAAGTTATTTTCCTTTGAATTGAGAAATAACTGTACTTCTCTTTTTTTTAGTTTCCTACTCACATGCTTGTACACCCGGAACAACACTGAACACTTTTTAGCCAATTTCATTTCACTAGTGGTGGTGACGCTTCCCAAATTGCCACAGTTCCATGGTGTGCGTTTGTTCAACATCAACAAGTACTAGGAAGAGTGCCATGTATTCGAAATTATTTTGTTTGAATGCCTGCCTATTCGTAATCACGGCCCTTGTGTACTTGATATGTAAATCGTGTAAATATTCCTTAATAAATATATGTACATAAACAATGAGAACAGTGAACTAAAGAAACATGGGGATTTTGTGGCATCCCGTTATAAGAAGTACGTAAGTGTATACATATGTAAAATTTTTTATGGGTAATACCAAAGAGTGTAGAAGGAGTAAGAGGCCGAACGCCATACAATTTTTTTGCACACGATTTTTTCGGGCTGGCTTTTGAACTGGCTTCAGGCTCTCTCTCGCTGGATCTAGAGCCAGCCGCTCTCTTTTACGCATACAGCGAAAGTTGCCGACTGTTTGTGTGCACACGTATTCTCATGGTTGTTCTTGTGTTTACTCATACAAGCGAGATTCATTAAATTTTTTAGAATTTTGCGCTCTTAACTTTGTGAGAGCGGAGAGAGAGCGATTGTCGTTGCCATCGAAGAAGCAGCCTAATATTGCAAAACGAATGTATGGCCGTTACTTATCTTAATATTAGATCGTCTTTGGTAATACTCTAATATCGAACTGAAAAAAACTTGTGCCAAGATTTTTAATTTTACAAAATTTGAAACTTTTAGCTTTTTCAGCACTATATCACTATATATGGTGCTAAGTCGATTTACGAAAATTTTTCGTATTCAAGATAATTGTAATGTAAGGCATGCGCACGATACACACACAGAAGTCACTTTTTCGAGCACTGATTTTAGCAAACGTAATGAAAAATTTTAATGCAATTAATTTTAAGGTATTATATATAGATTCATCATAATAATGTATTTTGTTTGACTTAAAAATATATTTTTATTTAAATTAAATTTTAATCCCTGTCACACGTGATATTTTGCCCACCGTACTTTTCATACTGTTGTGTTTTTGTTAATTAAATTAAAAATACATGGATGCGTTTTCTTAAGATTCTTTAAGTGATTTTAAAAAGGAAAAGTCAAAGCATAATGCTTCTGTTTTGAAAGTTTTTATGAAAATAAAATCTTATATTTTCCATCGAAATTCGAAATAGGTTTTAGAACATGCTAAAGTCTTTAAAATTCATCAATTGGGACATTTCTTTATCTATGTTGAAAAAATCATTTTAGAGAACTTGTAAGTATTATCCTAGGTTGTTCTTTTGTAATGGTTGGCACAATGTATCAATCAAAAACACCTCAAAATGTCTTATTTCAAAATATTTATTTTGCATTATATCATCCTTATTTGTTCTGCACTAAGTTATTCTTCGGAAATCAAAGTATGCACAACCCTTTAATAGGCATAATCGTATTCATGAGGACTAAAGTGACAGTGATAAAAGGGTATATATTCTTGATCAGCCTCAAGAGCCAAGTCGATCTAGCAAATAACCTTTAATCCGATTCTACGCAAACTGATAGTTCCTACTCTAACGGACCATATCGATCGTCTTCGTCGTAAAGCTATCATAGGAACCATCGGGAAATTAATAAATATAAAAATATGAACTTTGCTTTTATCACGATATGTATTTTCAACTAGTTTGAGACATAAAATTTTTTTATAAATTCCAGTGTATTTGTATTAAATTGATCTTAAAGCTTCCATAGAAACGATAAAACTGACTGTAGTTGTAAATAGTATACGGAGAGATATACATAGTTATAATGGTAAAGTAATATTTTGAATTTGATCGAAATATCTATTTTTTTGTTTTTCCTGTTAGCTTTTATTGTCCAAAATAGGTCGACTCTTAATACTCCTATTACAAACGGTAAGGGTATGCAAACTTTATGCCGAAGATAACTATCTTTCTTTTACATTTGTAATGTACGCTATTCTAACTATGCAGATTAGAACATAAAATGTCATGACCGCCTGTCTTTTAATTTAAGTCCAAAGGATTTTGGTACCTACAAAGCATTTAAGCTGCGATAGGAGTGGCGTGGACCTTTCCATTTTTAAGAAAAAATTAAGATTTGATTCTTACCTTAAATATATCAACGTTCCCTTATCATAACAACGAAGACAATGTACAGCCATGACCTATTTGCTGAGTAAGTCAGAGATAAATAAATTGGCAAAGAAATTTCTCAGCCCGATATCAACTACAAGGGCGGTGATAACAGAACTCAGACGACTTTGAAAAATTGACATAAAAGGGCCGTTGCCGTCTTCAACGGCACTAAAAGGAAACTAAAGCATAATGATCAAGTCATTTGACTCAAACCTCGTTATATATCTGATACTACTCGCCAGAGGCTTCACTTTGATCGAAGGCGCTGACTTCCCGCAGTGTGAAAATGTGGAGTCCAACACCTTCGTCATGGCCATCGATGATTGTGCCTCTTACATCTATTGCAATGGCGCGGACTCATTTAGGGACAGTTGTCCGGAGCACACATACTTCGACGATAGGACCCAGGAGTGTGCCTTCGACGATGCTGGGGTCTGCCTCAAGGGACCAGAGGCGATTGTTACAGAACAAGAGTTAGAGGAGAAGGAGGCACCCCCGAATGCCGTTTCAACTGGACCTTCCGATCATACCACGCCTGGCCCTTTAACGGATCCTCCGGCTGCTTTGCCACCCTCGGCGACCGGTAGTCGTCCGCATTGTGAGACAGTTGGCGATTCCGTTCATCCTCATCCCCAGCGCTGCGAGTACTACTATCAATGCCTCAGCGGTTACTTGACCATAGTGCGATGTCCTTACAACTATGGCTGGGACTTGGCATTGGAGCAGTGCAGACCGAGCACCGAGGCCAGGTGCTTTCGCTCGTAGATCTAGATTTGGGACTGGGATATAGGGTTTGGGCTAATCTGGGGTATGGACAGCTTCTAAGATACGACGAAGCTAACCCAATTTTAGGCGCGCACAGATGACAATAATAAATAAATATATGTGGCATTTTAATGAATTGAAATGTGCATTTTGAAGGGGCAGGGTGTCCTCCCGCGGCTGGTTCCGTCTCCATCTGGCGATTCCATTTGTATTTGTCAGGCATAATTCAAATCCAACGGGCAGGTACGAATTTATTTTCGGCCAACACTGTCGGGCTGCAGCGGCTGCTGTCGCCTCTTCCACATTTTATTGCAAATTAATAATGCACACGAAGCACACAGATCTCATTGCTATTTGGTCGTGTCAATTGTGTCTAGAGGCGGCGTGGACGCGGTTCCCGATGATGCCCTGTTGATGCCCTGATGATGATTTGCCGCTGGCAAATGTTCTGATTAACTAGCTGCGGAGCAGCCAATTAATTTGGTGAAGAGGCGAGATCGCGAGTGCAAAACCGCCAAGATTTCTCTTCTCTTCAGCCGTTGTTGCCTGCTCATTAATTAAAAAACATGGAACCGAGAAGCTAAGAGCCGAATCCGAGTCCGCTAAACAAATGTCAGCACACCGCAGCAGTAGCAGCAGCAATGGCAATAGCAACAAGAACAATATTTGGGCCACTAACAGCAACAACAGCAACATCAGCATGAGATAGAGGAAAATTGTCAAGAGATGGACATTCGAAAAATAGAAAATCTCCAACTAAAACGAAAGAATTGAAACATTTTCGGATTTTTTCATTTCAGATGCGAGCAGCTAACGGTTAACAAAGGTACGCGCTCGTTCCGTCGCGAAAATCTCAAAAGGGAAAATTCGAAAGGCGAACACATTTTGCCAGGGGAAAATGGCATTAAAAAAATAAATGTGAAACAAACAAGAATGTGAAGGATACTTTAAGAGAAACGCGAGTGAAATAGTACTGAGCGAATAACGAATATAATTAAATTGTGTAATGTTACTGGTAGTTGAAAGCGCACACGCTTTAATTTGGATTATACTGGACAGAAACAAAAGTGTCGCGACTTATGAAAAAATAATATAATAAATAATAGAATTAGTATAATTTGATGGTCGGCACGAGTATTCCATTGGCACTTAAGAAGGAGATGAACGTCCTCGGTCGTAAGGGTTGGCCGCAGCTCTATTATTAGACTCCCCCAGGGGTGGTGATGTTGGGCCACTGGATTATGCGTGAATCACAGCCACATATAGACCACTGATCGTGCGAATTCTATAATGATATCCAAATACCTAGATCTCAGGCAACGTTGACACGAAATTTATGTGCGCCACATTTCATGGAGCAAATAAAAGTTAAGCAAAAACACACGCCAAGGCGAAGGCTTAGCAGTGATTTTCCTCCAATTTATGCTGATCTTATGAGGAAGCGGGTGACGGAAAACGAGGCGTATGAGTGATTATGTGTGTAAATATTACGCATCAGCATCGGCAGAGTAGTACGGACTAAATCGAAATAAAACGATTCCGAAGTGCTTTGGAAAAAAATAGTCACGGATGACAAAAGGCAGGCACTTGGACAACAAATCAAAATAGACAGCCTGGCGAGAGCGTTTAGCACAGATCTTTATTTTTTGGATGGCTATTTAAAACGCCGAAACAACAACAGCAACCAGCAGAGGAGCAAGGCGGAGGAGGACGGCGGGAGCTGAAAGGCTGAAAAACTAATTTCGGAAAATCAAGTAAAAACTGAGCGAAATACCAAAGAGTTACGGAAAAGAAGGCTGCCTGACTGCCACGACACTTTCTTGTGTGAACGAGCGCCAAAAAGGCCGAGCCGCCACCTCAGCACCTCAGCACCACCCATCCTCCATTCGCCATCCATCTCATCCCAGCCCCAGGCATCCATTGTACCCCATCAGGCAACCTACACCATCCATCGTCTCTCAATAGAGAAATGCTTAGATGCGATCTCAGTCCTATGTGCACACATAATGGAATGAAGAAAATTCCGTCCGTCTAAAACGGCAATAGCAACAATTGCACGCTGGGCTCGCTGAGATGCCTCCGATGCGGACACCAACACGGACACAGACTCGGACTTGTCACTTTGCTGCGATTTGCATCGAGTTGCTTTGGTTTGGGTTGGGTTGGGTTGTTTTTGGGGGGCCTCCAATGGACGGCAGTGCAGCATAGACAGAGACATCTTTACCCAGCTTCGTGGTCTGGCGTCTTAAAAATAGCCCTCGGACAAAAGTGTGATGATTGTGGCCACTGTCCCCTGCCCGTGCACTATAAAGATCTGAACAATGGAAATTGCCAAATTTATAGTGCACCCAGAAACCCACAGCAATATCGTCAACAGCAACAACTACGATCCCAGGCCAGGCCAGCCAAGGAAAACTTATTTTATTTAAATAAATTTAATTTAATTGCCAGAAAGAACACAAATAACACTGGTCGTGCGTGTGTATTAGTGTGTTTTTATTGTAATTTCGATTCGTCAACTGGGCACAATTGGGCACCGATGGCAGCCGAGATGCCCGACCGCGTTGCCTAACTACTGGGCGCTTGTTAACTTGACCAACGCAGCTCTGATAGCCAGAGGATTGAGTGCCGGAGCAGCGATAAAAATTTGGGCAATATTCCCATGTGCCTTCCTTCAAGGCAGCTTCCCAGTCCCCTCCACCAACAAAGGAATCAAAATGCTGGCTGCATGAGTAATGGTTGAAATGCTTCGACATAATACGTATACGCGTTGTGGTGCGAGGAAACAGCAGTCAGATAGACAAACCGTCAACGCTCTTCGGGGCACTCTGCTCTAGTCGTTGAATAGCCGCGAAATAAAACGAAAAAAGTCGAAAAGAAACGACAAGGAAAGTGTGTGTGACAAAACGCTCAATAAATAAACAAACCAAAATGCAAACAAACAAATTATGAAAAACGAAAACAACGCCGAGTGGCGAGAACAAGGCGACGCGTAGATTTTGTTTACCTCTCTGACATCCCATCTGACATGAATGAAAATAATATTTGTGGTCTATTAATTAGATTCCCCCTCTGTTGCAGCAGATCCATGTGATCCAACCCAGATGAATTATGGAACATGTAAATAGCACTAATACCAGACAACCGCACCATCAGCATCAGCACCAGCACGAGCAGTTGCAGCAGCACCAATTCGAGCAGCAGCTGCAGCACAGCGAAAACCAACAGCAGTTTTGCCTTCGATGGCACAATCACCAGGTGAGCACTCCAACCAAATCCCACATTTATCCGCTGTATGCCTCCTTCAATGGGGTAGTGCTTAAAGCAAAAAAGTGTTTTCTTTTGCACAACACTGCCTTCTTCGTGCACTGCGCTGATCTTTCGCCGAGAATCATCTAGGGGCTTGGCCTCAGCCATAAAACTGGACTGGACATCGTTCACTGAAGCGAGCGAGCCGAGCAAAATGTCGCCCCTTCTATATATATCCCGAGATACGTACAGATTCACACATAGTTTTCCGCATTTTCATATAGTGACAATTTTTGCTTTCGACGTTTACTAAGGCGGCTCAAAGAGTGAACAGAGGCATACGGGAGGCGATAGCTGTCCAAAATAGCAAAATTGAGGAATGAACCATAGAGAGGGGGGTTCGAGCTCGGGGGAAAGTCAAATAAATGGAAAGATTCGAGCAATTGCCAAAATCCAAAGAATTTCCACTGAGAGTAAAGCACAAAGTCTGAGAGCAGCTGCGTCCAACCACATCCCATCTTCATCAGAGCATCACCCTTCCCAGGGAAAGTGTATTTTTATGATCGGGTGACCCAGTTACAAGTATTTCTGTCTTCTCTTCTGCTCCCTGGCTCATCCCTTCCAGACCAGTTTGCTGAGCACTCTGCCGGTGCTGCTGGACCAGTCGCATCTGACGGATGTCACCATCTCGGCAGAGGGCCGCCAGTTGCGGGCACACCGTGTGGTTCTCAGCGCCTGTAGCAGCTTCTTCATGGAGATCTTCCGAGCGCTGGAGGCCAGTAGCCACCCCGTCATCATCATACCGGGAGCCAGTTTTGCAGCCATTGTGGCGCTGCTTACCTTCATGTACTCCGGCGAGGTGAACGTCTACGAGGAGCAGATACCCATGCTGCTAAATCTGGCCGAGACGCTAGGCATCAAGGGACTGGCCGATGTCCAAAACAACAACGTAAGTAGTGCCAGTAAGCACCAACAAAAAGGGGGAAATTTAATTATTTTAATGACATATTTAAGTGAGAATTTTCTATTCGACCGAGAAAGATAAAAGAAAGAAAAGAAAAAAGACTGTCCAAGCCAGACGATTTTTCCTTAAATGGTAGAAACATTCATCAAGTGTTAACCAAACTTAAAAAATCGTCAGTTTTTTATTATATCAAATCAGAATTTACAACTTTACTGTTATTTAATATATTTTCATCATATTTGAGATTTCGTTTCTTTTATTATTTTTGAATTTTGGTTTTAATTTTATGCAAAACGGACTTTAAATGTAAAGGATTTTGAAACTATACTTGTACTACGACCTCCGTGACTCAGGGATAAATGATAACAGGATACAAGATAACTGTACCGCTGTAATTCATCGAATCTGTTTATGTTTTTAATATACTTGCAGGGAATTATAATTTTATCCGACCCTATAAAGTATGTATATATATTCTTGATCAGTATCAACAGCCGAATTGATGTAGCAATGTCCGTCTGTCCGTCTGTCTGTCCGTACGTTATATTTTCAAATTTTTGGTTTTAATTTTACGCAAATCGAATGATTGTATCATATAGCTGCGATAGAAACGTTCGTTTAATGCAGAAAAAAAGGCAAAACTGTGAATGTAAAAATTTAACTGTAAAACTGTAATTGTATATATGTACATATGTATGTATAGGAAATCATAAAAAGCTAATTTTTATGATATGTATAAATGATTTATATAATTCCTGTTAGATTTTCTTTTCATTTGTTTTTTTTTTTAATTATAATGATCCAATTGTAAGCAGCAAGGGTATACACACTTAGGTAACTTTTTTTCTTTATTTTAAAACGAAATTTATTTTCCATTTTTCAAAATATTTTTTATTGAATCAAATCAATACAAATAAAGCTAAAAACATAAAATATTTATTTCATAATTTTTGTTAGAAAAAATCGATCATTCCCTTTGATACCCTATAAAATGGGAATGGGTGGGCGTGACACATTGTGCATTTCACATTTAAATTTTACAACAATTACCTGTCAAATGCCGTTTAGGAATGCGAAAAGGCGCTACCGTGCGACGACCCGATGATATTACATTCGATGCAATTTTTTTACAATCATTTTGCTCACCTCAAAGACTTTAACAAAAACTGATAAAGTATTTTAAATTGCTTGCCTTGCCAGTGATGATATCAATATAATATTGGTAACGGTAGATAAACTTTTATTTTTTTCTATCTTTATTTCAATAATAAATTGAAGCGGGAATGATATATTATTTTCAAAAATCTACAAATTACAAAAATTTTTAATCTTTCAAAGTATTAATATACCAAATGGCTGCCATCGATGGATTTTTATAAAACAAAAAGCTGAATCAGTAAAAGCACCGAATTCGATCGATTCCAAATTCAATAAAACCGATCGGTTTCCCAGAGCTTCCTAAGTCATATAAGAATGTAAGTGGCGGGCGTATATCTAATAAAACAAAAATACTTCACATATGTATGTATGTAGCGCCCTGTCATTGTAATAAATCGCAAAGTCAATCATAAAGTAGGTTTCGGAATTGTTCTTTACACGGCAAAATGTCCGTTGTCTGTACGATTGTTGACCAGATATTCAACAATTACATTTATCCTTCATTTATAAGTGCGGTTCCAAGTTCGCCGGGTGCACTAGTATTATATAATTTATCCTAAATATTATTATTTAATTTTATTAATTAAATATTCTTATTATTTTTAAGTTGTGCAATTAAAAAAAAAACATTTGATTTGGAATCTCTTTATAGCTACCAAAGACAGCGCGAAGTGAATCAGCCTCCTTCATGAATCCGTCCAACGATAAGTCGTCAGAGTTCGAGCGTCCATCTACGCCCTCTCCTACGCCCACGCCAACACCATCTCACACGCCCACACCTGCCTTGCCTCTACCCCTGCCCCAGATGCCCAGTCCTGCTCTGACCACCCCTTTGCTGGCGAACAAGCTGGGATCAGTGGGGTCTGCAGCCATGGGCACAACGCCTCTTGAAAATCTTTTTAAGTCACTCCAGTTCTACCCCAGCCTATTGCCCCAGCCGCTCAACTTCTCTCAAACGGCGCTCAACAAGACCTCTGAGCTACTGGCCAAGTACCAACAGCAGTGCCAGCTCTACCAGAGCGGGGTTCAGGAAGATCACCAGGAGACGGACTGTTTTGGAGCAAAGCGGCTCAAAGGCGACAGCCCGCCGAAGGAGTTTAGGCGGTTAGACAAGAGCATGGCAAAAGCCCCGAAAAGCGCTTCAGCCAATAGCAGTAGCAAGTCTCCCCCGGAATCCGCCATTATGGCCACCTCACCAGTTACCCTCGCCCCCTCTGCAATTGCCCACTTCTCCCCCCAGCTGCCGGTGGTTAAATGCTCCTCGGTCAGCTACCCCAACCCCGTGAGCCAAGGTCAGCTGTATAGCAACAAGCCTCCGCTTTACAGCATCGCTGCAACACCCACGACGGCCCAGCAGGCATCACAGATGCACCACCACCAGGTGCCGGCGATCACGCCCTACATTTCGCCCGAGGATCATGCCAAGCTCCAACTACACATTGAGCAATACCAGAGAGAGGCAGCTGCGGCTGTAGCCGCCGCCGGGGGAATGGTCAGTGCAAAGTCGGAGCCGAACCTGCTCTCGCTTAGCGCCGATCGCGACAAGCCGCTGCCCCCCGCGGCCATTAAGCCGCCGTCCAACTCCAAACTCTACGCAACTTGCTTCATCTGTCACAAGCAACTGAGCAACCAATACAACCTACGCGTGCATCTGGAGACCCATCAGAATGTAAGGTAAGTCGACGGAACAATAAACGAATATGATTCATTTCAATAATGAGAAAATATTTAACTGGACACAACTTAGAAAACACTTAAAGCCGATAATCCATCATAGGTATCTTGCTCTGAAATTAAATAAAAAACCATAATGAAATTTAGCCAAAATATAAAACTATTTCTTTTTTAATATTTCTCTATATATTAAAAAATGATTAATTTTGTTCTCAATTTAAAAATTGCGAAAACATTTTAACTCTTTACATGACAGTTAATCCGATTTTGGATTTCAATAAAACTTCCCTTTTTTCGGTTTAAGAGGATTTAGTCTAGCCAGCAACTACTATAGATAAACTGACTGTTAAGGAACAGCAAGGGACATTTTGTCTACTGTCAACTTTTTTTATACTTTAAAGAAATGTATGCCTATAATCGTATGTATGTTCAATGCAATTATTTTTAAATGCAGTTGCAAATAGGAGATAAGAAGCGCTGCTCCGAAAAGTATGTTAAGTTTATTCATTGCAAAATTTGTTGTATAGCTCTTTAAGGATTTGTAAGTATTATTTTATGTTAGGAAAAACGACTAAATTTAGTATTTTCAATGAATGTTATAAATATGCTATAATGCCTTTCTCCCTTTAGATACGCGTGTAATGTCTGCTCCCACGTGTCCCGCAGTAAGGACGCCCTGAGGAAACACGTCAGCTATCGGCACCCTGGAGCTCCGTCACCCTGTGAGAACGAGGCCAGGCGAAAACGAGTCTCGAAGCTGACTGCAACTTCTGTGCAGGCAGCCACCACCATGCCTCTGCCCGTAAGTCATACAGTGACCAGCGGAGAAGTGGGTACAGCGACAACGCCAGCAATTGGGTGCCCTGGCCATGAGGGACGGAATCCATACCTTTTCCTGCCCAATCAGTTTCAAATGGCGGCCGCCGCAGCCGCCGTTTCAGTTGCCGACTCATCGCCACCCACTGGCCAGTCATCATTGGAGTTGGGACCCGAGCCGCCGCCGGTCGTTAAAAGCGAACGAGAGCTGTCATCTGCCAGTAACGGAGAAGCGACAGGCGTTGAGACAACCGCGGTGGCTACCTGAGATAAATATTTGCGTAAATACCAACTTTAACTTTTCAATTCACCACACATAAGCACATACAAGGAACATCCCCGCCCATGCAGTAGTGTTGGCAAGCTCGTAATTGAGTTTGAGAGAGACCTTATGATAACAAGATGCGACGCCTTTGCGCCTCTCGCTATCGCTATCTCAATGTTGAGAACTCGAGAGCCATAACATAAAATTCGAGCCCAAAAATTTCCTACTAGGTAACCCATCTTGTTATTAAATGGTCTCTAGTCATGCTATGTCCAACACATATCTATTAGCCCCACCGAAACCAACGTCTTAGACCCGGCTGTGATAATTAGCGCAATTCGTTTTCGTTTTCTACACATACACATGCGAGCGCCTATCTTTATTTATAATTATACTTTTAGCACAAATTTATGTTTATTTCGCTGAGCTCCAGCCTGCTTTAATCGACAAGTGTCGAGAAGCATGGCGGTCGCATTGTGCTCCTTAAACTGTAGCAACCTCCGAGGCTATCGAACTGCAAGTTAAAACTACCTTTCACTTTCACACGCCCACACATTCTAGTATACTAAGAAAAGTTTTATATAAATATTGTAATTATATACACACCAGAACACGTACACACTTTTGCACACAAAAAGACAGGGTGAAAACCTACAATACTAAAGTCCCAAGTTAAAAAGAAATAAATTTTTAAGACAGATACTCACCGTGTTTAGATGATCAGAACCGAGAATAAGAAGAGGTATGCAAAACTAGTATATTTCATTTCATAATACAATAATTTATGTACGCTGGCGTACTTTATATATCTTTGTTTTACTTTCGCAGTTTAGATAGTATAAAAAAGGTGCTCAGGCAGCACACACACAAAAGGTTGAATATCCATGATATGATTAGCAAAAACTTTGGGCTTAAACTTAGAGACATGACAAGAAGTAAGCGAAGGGACAAAATAGACATAAATAGCTAATGAAAACTGTTGCACTTAAATGAAATGAAGCCAGAGGGCGACCAACTTCTCTCCCTGGATAAGTATAAACTGCGGCGTTCAGATGGTCTCCACGTGCCACACCTTGGTGTTGCAATCTTGGCCAGTTGAGATCACAGTGTTGTTATCCAGCCACACCAAGCGAGTGATTTGAGACTGCGGATGGGCATCTGAAAAGAAGGGAGGGAAGGGGACAAGTTAAAGATGAGCCTGCTAACTCTTACATCTGCTGCAACTTACTCTTAATAATGGTGTGCTTAGCAGGGTTGGTCACCGACCAGATAATGATTGTGGTATCCAACGAACCACTGGCCACCAGTAGGGAGTTCGGAGACCAGGCCACCGTGTTGACGCGAGCACTGTGGAAGCCCCACTCCTTGTTGTGGGCAGGCTAAAAGAACACAGATTAATAGATGCACCCATGAAATATAACTGTAATCTGAGTACCTTGTACTCATTCACCGAGTAGAGTACCACCTTGCGATGGGCGTCGCAAGCAACTAGATACTTAAAATCCGGTGAATAGGATACATCTGTTACCGCGCCCTGATGATCCATCTCCGTTTTGGGTTCCAGGACTCCGTTCTTCAGACTATAGATGTGTAGTTTTTGGTCATCACCGCCAACAGCAATGTCAAAGGTGTCTGCGTTAACGGCAATTGAGCTAGCTTCGAACTTGATGGGCAGCGAAAAGATTTTCTTCTGGTCCTGCACGAGGGTCAGCTCCTTGATGCAGGCCACAGCGATGATATTTTCGCTGCGCAGAATGGAGAGTCCGCGAGGCTGGCAATTAAGCTTGACGACGTAATCGGTGTAGGCGTTTCCCTCAACGCTGAACTGACGCAGGCTGTCGTCGATGCCACAAGTATAGACGAAATCGCCCCAGGCTGCAATGCCGTTAATCTGATTGCCGTGACCTGTTCCGGTGATGCGGTCGTTGGTGCCATTGCCTGAGTTCCAATTGGTCACTACACCGTCATGGCTGCCGGTGTAAATGGTGCTGCGGTCATCGCTCAAGCCCAATACGGTTATGGGCTTGTTATGGCCCTTGACTACCCGCAGCGGTTTGCTGGGATCTTCGACGTTAAGGTAAGTGATTACGCCCGAAAGGGAAATAGTGATTAAGTGCTCCCCTTGCCACAGGCACGATACCTGTTGATCGTCAACGGTAGTTCCCATAACAAACTCACTAATCAGCTCACGCGACTCCACTTGCCACAGCCGGCAGGTCTTGTCGCCGGAGCAGGTCAGTATCTGGCTGCCGTCCGGCTTCCATGCCAGGGCGTACACACCGCCCTTGTGGGCAGGCGAGCCGAACTCTCCCACCAGCTCGGAGCTGGTACCGTCGTAAAGGAAGACTTTGCCGTCAAAACCGGCCGAAGCGAAGAACTTGCCGTCTGGCGAGTAACGGACCGCTTGGACGAACCGGGAGTGATCCTGCTTCGTCATCTTGAACTTGAACGGTGGTCCCTCAAACACGGCGATCGTGTTGTCTTCGCTGCCTGTCGTTTTTAGGAAGTTAGTGACTCCCCATCACTTTATGGCTATTCATTGTGCCTACCTGTCACTATGCGGAAGGGCCTGGCTGGCCGGAAGTCCGCCGAGTTAATAGACTTTGATTGGCCACTGATCTCGCCCACGGATGTACCCGTCTCTGACATGAAAACATGCCCAAAACGCTCGCGACCCTCGCCCACAGCCACAATGCGCTGATTATCCGGCGACCAGCTGATGTCCTTGATGGGCCCTGCGATTGGCTGGAACTCATTTTTTAAAAGGTGTTCCTTGTTGACCGTGTCCCAGATGCGAATCTTACCCGAGGCGTCTAGAATAGAAAATGTGAAAGCGATTGATACTATCATTTGAATAAGATAAGATAAGAAACCGGTCGTTGGTCGACGGTTTCCCCAAATAGTAATGCTAAGCATGGGCCTTGGCGTGACTCACGGTGACCACAGATTCAACACTGTTGTGGCTTCTCCATGCTCCGCTGCCTGCGCCTTGTGCCGTGTGCCTCCAAGAGTGAAATTGCTGTGCGAGACTTACCGCCAGATGCAATGTAGAAGCCGCTGGGCGAGTATTTGGCTACGTTCACTGCACATGAGTGCTCCGTGTAGACATCGGCGATGGCTGGATTCTGTGGGACGGGTGAGAGATGGAAAACAAAGTGCGAGAGTGCTTTTCAGAATCACTTTTACAATACAACAAACATAGGCAGCTGGGACAGAGCAACTTAATGCTCAATCGGCCAGCAAGCTGAACATCATAATGAAGTTACGTGGGCGGCAAACATGAAATATTTCGTGCGCCTGTGTGAGTGGTTGATTTTGCCGGTCGGCCGTGGAATGGGTGCTGTATAAAAATAAATATAGAACAGCTGCCGCTAGCTAACAGAAAGAAAACAAAACCAAATCATACTGGCACACAGGAACGGAAAAGTAGCAGAAAACTGCAGCTGTCCAAAAATAAAACACCATTTGGAAGAGACCACATTTTATGGCAGGAGCAGACTGCTGCAATATCAGCTTACCTCGATGTTTCGGATAATCACAGAGTTCCCGTTCGTGTATAGGAAATTCTTGCCCTTAGGATCGGCGCCCAACACAATGGGCTGGCCGCGTTGAGTGCGCGGCAGTGTCGCATAAATGTTTTCTGCAATTGAAACCACGAATAATTGCGATTAGACAACAAACCGAAAAAATGAAGATAACGCCGGCGAGTTGGCAGGGAGTGGGACGGACTGGGCGCGGCTGCAGCCCAACTTCTTAAGCTGAAACCAAAGAATGCAAGGGTGGAGCCACCTCCCCGCAGCCCCTTTATCATACAGCGGCGTCTGTCCATTTATGGGCATAATCACGACGCTTCCGGCGATGGCTTTCTGCTTTTACCGTTTTCGCTTGTTGACTCATCCCCCTTCTCGTCACGTCAATGCCGGCGACTCTTGAACACCACCAAATTGGGCTATCATTCTCTTGCATGCCAACTCACTGTTTTCGTAGGCTGGTGGTTGGGGCTGAGCCATTGTTGTGTTCCTCTGCGCTGGACTAGTGGTTTGAACGATACTTTATTGCGAATTTCCGTTGATTTATAAAACCGACAAGCTATGGCGCAGTGTGACCGACTTGAACACATACAAAAAGGCTAACTTCTCGATAACATATACCACCCTGCTCAGAAATACTAAAAATAAAACTACTAAAAATAAAAATACTAAAGTTTAAAATAATTTTATACTAATCACTTATAAATAACTAAAGAGCATTTTGCACCTAGCTATTATATACGAAATTTAATGAATTGCAAGAATGCATTAAATCAACAAAAATTATGTATAGGTATAATAGTATTTTTTTGAGATACTGCATAAGTTTATCGTTTATCGGCACAGACACCCTGTTTCTTTCACTGTTGTTTACGTTTTAATCTGCCGGGAGAAATTATGAATAAATCCACAACAGTGGAGAATCCCCGCTATGGTCAACTGATCATTGGCCCTCCTGGATCCGGGAAAACAACGTATTGCGCAGAAGCTCTAAAGTTCTACCGCGAGCTTGGGCGACAGGTTGGCGTTGTAAACCTGGACCCAGCCAACGACAACATGGGCTACGAGCCAGTTCTCAGTGTGGTTGAGCTAATTACTGTAGACGAATGCATGGAGCACATGCAGTTGGGACCAAATGGGGCGCTGATGCACTGTGCTGAATACCTGGCGGAGCACCTAGAGGACTGGCTGCTACCAGCTCTACGCAAGCTAGGTGCCACTCACAACTATTTCCTGTTTGATTGTCCTGGCCAGATAGAGCTCTATACGCATCACAGTGCCATGGCTCGAGTGTTCGAGAGACTAGAGCGGGAGCGCTTCAGCTTAGTTACCGTTAACCTAATCGACTCCCACTACTGTTCGGAACCGGCAAAGTTCATTGCCACGCTCCTAATGGCACTCAGCACGATGTTGCGCATGAGCCTGCCTCACGTTAATGTTCTATCAAAGGCCGATCTGCTGCGGAAGCACGAGACCAAGCTGCACTTTAACATTGACTTCTATGCCGACGTGCTGGACCTAAAGTATCTACTGGACAAATTGGACGATGACCCTGCCATGCGTAAATACCATAAGCTAAATGAAGCCATTTGCTCTACTGTGGAGGACTACGCCCTGGTCTCCTTTCAGTTGCTAGACGTATTCAGCACGGATAGCATGCTGCGCCTGCGCAACCACATCGATAAGGCCAACGGCTACATCTATAAGGCGGGAGAGGAGCAGACGGTCAACTCACTATTAGCATGCGCAGTGGGTGCGGAGGCAGAGGCTGTACGTCAGCAACAAGACGTTCAGCCTTATATAGAATAAAAACGCTGGGATACCTTTGTAATTGTATCCATACAAACCCAGCTGTGATAACGGTTCGAGAAATTAAATTGTATACTGTAAATTTCCAAATTTATAATTTTTTGGAACCATTGATTTATTTTACAATTAAGGAATGTAATTTCCCATTACTCTACTTTCCATCTTCTGGCTGTGGAACGGTCTGGATAACTCGACTGTGAAATACACATTTGCAGCTGCAACCATGTCGGGGGAAAATTTTTTTTGATTGCAGATTTAGTTATTTAATTTTGAACAACTAAGAAAGCTTTATACGAGTGTTTCAATCAAATTTTTCATTGATGCGCTGGGCCAAATAAAACCGTAAGAGACTTACCTACCCTGAAGTGATTTTGGCGTGCGAGCTTATTGAAGTTAAAATGTTTTATCTCCACTGTTTTTTAAGTTAGAACTGCTATGCTTACACCTAATAGTACTCCATTTTTTTAGAACTTTCTTAATAAATGACAGGTAGCAGTATTCGTAATTCGGATGAAAATCTAAGTATCAATTTTCTCAGGGAATTTAAGTTATTAGTTCTTTACTTTACCTCTTCATTAAATTCCGTGATTCACAGTTATATATTTTTTGTATTGCACATAAATAGAAAGAAAAATTAAATATATAGGCATTTAAGCACTAGAAAATAAAAACAAGCTAATATCAAAATAAACAAACTCGTTGATATGCAAATGTATACAAAACCAATGCAATACCTGTTTGAGAGCAGATGTTTCTGCTGCCGTTCTCGCCCCCTCATTAATTAACAAGCGGTCATGGCGATATGACACAGTAATGCAGTTGTCATCAATTAGACACATAATTATAACCTTGAAAGAGACAACATATTGTTTTTCTTCATTGTTACCGCTTCTACGCCGTTTTCTTTCAGCAATTGCTAGACACCCTCAAAAACACGATCTCTAATGAGAAGGGTAATAAATTTTTTAAGTACAATTTAGCTGTACTTTTATCAGCTAATGCATTGGCAAATACAACTCACCGATGTTTGCTTTCTTTCTTGTTTTTATATATTACAAAAAAAAAATTTTAACTAATAAAATTTCATTATATTATTTAATTGTATGAAACATTTTTTTTTTTTTGACGCCGAATGATTTTTTGTAGCACAGTAATATTTATTGATTACGGTGTATTTCTTGCTCCGACTCCTCCTCGTCCTCATAGTTGGTATGGGGATCGCCTTCGCGCAGAAGCTTTCCAACTAATGGGTATTTCTCTCTATATTGCTGATCCCATTCCCTCAAAGTGTTCATTTGGCTAATTGAAAGATCGCAAAAGTCGTCAAATTCATCGCTCTCATTCGTCTCCACAGAAAAATTGATCAAGTTTCTTGAAATATCGCGTCCGGCATAGTTCGGATAAACGCCACTGCGCCCGTAATAGTGTCTGGAGCGTGACACATCGTAAATATTAAAGTTAATGGCCACCAATATGCGACCATCATCCCGAGTTCCATTGTATTCGCGCAGCTCGGACACCGTGAAGTCTCTGCGTAGGGGAGCCAGCTCCTCCTCCTCTTGACCACCAGCACCTGGAACCAAGGAGATCGGGTCCGGCCCCATCAGCTGCTGTTCACGACGACGGCGCTGACGACGATGACGGGTTAGGCTAACCACCTTATAAAAGACGAACGCCGAAACAACCAGGAGTGTGACATCTAACGGTGTCTGCTTGATGGCGTTGGTGATGAAGGTGTACCATGACGAATTCTGATCAATGGGCTTGGCTCTGCCCGTCATCTTCTGACCAACTGCTTGTTAACGAAATATACAATTATTCACGCTTCCTAAGTGGCCTTACAACATACTCTGTTCAAAGAAAGTCCTCAACTTGATTTGCAGCATTTCTCTGGTCTTCTGATTTGCCTAGTTAGCCTACTGCTTCAGTTTTCATTTTTCGTATTCGATTTGCGTGACTTCGGATTTCAGAAACTTTTTACAATCGATAACAATCGGACTTTTTAATATTTTTACTGCTCAAAACAGCTCGCTTGGAAAAAAATATGTATGAATCGACATACTAAACAGCGATGCTTCTCACACCCAAATTATTGGGCAAAATCAAAGATGCTTCACGGGCGATAATCATCTTACGTCCAACATCCAACACCTGTCCAGAATGATTTTTTTCAATTTTTTTTGAAGTTATCGTCAGTAGTCGTCTAGTCGATGGAAGGCTGGGGCGAGGCATGAGATCGACGTCTTCTCGACCATCCTTAAAAGCTTTTTTCCATTCATATACTTCTGTTTTCGGTAGTAAAAGATTCACAAAAAAGCTTTTCTAATATTCACAACGATTTCGCAAACAACATTTTGTTCAAAACTAAAAAAATTCGTTGTTCAACATTTTTTTCGCATTGTAAAAATCGCACAACACTACTTAGGTCGATTAATTAGTTTAACAGCTGCTGAAAATGGTTGACAGATCGCGCTCATTTTGGGCATAGTAATTAAATTCATTACAACCAAATTTAAAAGAAGTTCTGAATATTCAGCGCGGGCAGTTTAAATTATAAATTCCGGAAGCTTCCTGGTAACAATGCTTGCTCGTATATGTTGAAAAACATAAAGTTAAAATTGTGAAAAGTAGGCGAATCAGAAACTTCAATAAGAAGAAATTATGCAAACCAAGTTGAGGACATTCTTTCATCAGAGTACGTTGGTATGTCACTTGGTAAGCTAAATAATATTTATAATTTTCGTTAATACACAGTTGGTTAGAAGATGACGGGCAGAGCCAAGCCCATTAATCAGAATTCGCCATGGTACACATTTATCTCCAACGCCATCAAGCAAACGCCGTTAGATGTCACACTTCTGGTCGTCTCGGCGTTCGTATTCTATAAGGTGGCTAGCCTTACCCGTCATCGCCGTCAGCGCCGTCGTCGTGAACAGCAACTGATGGGGCCGGGCCCGATCTCCTTAGTTCCAGGTGGTGGTGGTCAAGAGGACGAGCTGCCTCCGCTGCGCAGAGACTTAACGGTGTCCGAGCTGCGGAAATACAATGGGACTCGGGATGATGGTCGCATATTGGTGGCCATTAACTTAAATATTTACGATGTGTCACGCTCCAAACACTATTACGGGCGCAGTGGCATTTATCCAAACTATGCCGGACGCGATATTTCAAGAAACTTGATCAATTTTAAAGGGAAGACGGATGAAAGCGAAGAATTTGACGACTTTAGCGACCTTTCAAATAGCCAAATGAACACTTTGAGGGAATGGGATCAGCATTTTAGGGAAAAATACCCATTAGTTGGTAAGCTTTTGCGCAAAAGCCAGCCCCTTACCAACTATGAAGACGATAAGGATGAGGTGGAGTCGGAACAAAATATACATAGTAATCGATAAATTTTATTATGTTCAGTAAAATTATGAGCGGTCATATATACTAACTATACAAGTGAAATTTTTTATCAATTAAATTATTTTTTAATACAAATCGAGAAAGAAAGCTTCGCACGCCACAGCTTACAATTGTAAAATGTGCCTCTTTAGTTCAAATCTAAAAAATAAACCCCACAAGAAATTTAAAGCATTTACCTGTAAAATACCGAACTTTTGTTAATTTTCTTAGATTCAAATTTAAATATATTTATTGAGGCCTTCGTATATGAATATATCTCAATTTCCCAGACTATCGTAGATTTTCCATTTTAAGGGTCTGCCACTCTCTCGGTGCATATCGTCTCTAAGTGGAGTGCCGTCCACAATGAAAGCTTTTTGTACCAGATTATTTCATAGCCCAGTAGCTTTTTTACTTGTGTCCTATTGTCTACATTGGAACGAACCTATTATTATACATTTGTGTACTCTTCAGCGAGTTGATATGATTTTTGTTTGAAATTTGACAAACAAAGTAGTCGTAACTAAAAAGTTCTACTGTAATCGGTGATGACATTGGAATTTTTAAATTGGTTTGTAGCAAGAGCATAAATTTCAGCCTTTTAAATTGAAGTATTTGGGTTTCTAAATCGTAATAAAATGGAAAATATGCTAAAGATACCAAACCGACGCAAGATGCCTATGCCACCCCAACAGCCTCGGATAACCAACATAGTGCGACCAACTCCAGGAAAGAGACTCAGTCCTTTTAAATTGTCCTCCGTCCAACCGCAACCGTTAATAACAAGATCCAGTCCAAAATTTCCCGAAATATCAGAGTTAAATCAACGCCTTATAGATATTCAGAAGCGAGTCGCTGAGTGGAAATCCAAGGACAAACCTATAAAATGAGATTTTAATCCTATTCATGATTCACCGACAAATGGCTGATTCGGGGATTGCTTCCATATGTACATAACTCTACCTATCTAACATATTAACAAATAAAAGTACATGCCTGCAGGAGATATATTAAGGACCATAATCTTTCTAACTTTAAGCTATAAGACATTTAAGTATAAGTGGAATGAGGAAGAAAAATCCCGCACAACACAATTTAAAAAAAAAAATAATATACATATCTCCTATATTATGGAGCTATTTAGGAATCATCATCGTGCTGTGGCATGTAATCCTAACGGCAAAAAGCGCTGTTGATCTGGTCTACATACAAAATATCGCTAAAGTTGCAATGGATAAAAAATTTGGATCGGAAATTTTGTTTGCTTTCTGATTTTGAACAAAATTTAGTTTGTCTTTAAACATTCAAGTTCAAAGTTAGCAAACAAATGCTTATTATTATATTTCATTCCAGGGCTATCCGCAGACCAGATAAATTGAATGGCGTCTTATCCAGTGACTGGGGCCATTCAACAGAGTTATACCCCTCGCGGACTGCTGTTAAGTTATGACATAAGCTCCGGGAAGTGGGATTATCACCCAGGAATTACCCTCAGCCTCAACTTGGCACAGTTTTGATATATTCGCGATGCTAATTTAAGCTCGGCAATGTCGATTCGCGGATTCTAGATAGGCAGTGAATTCGCCTCTAACGTTTGATAAGCGGACAGCGTCAGCTCTGGGTCTATAAAAGCTGCTCACCATAGTTGGCACTCTTAGTCGCAGTCGTACTTTCATTTTGTGAACTTTAAAATACACTTCGGATTTAAACCAGTCAATGTGCAGATTCGGTCACCAGCTAAGGAATATAAATGTCCTGGAAGTGATGTGTTACTACATGTGATCTCAAGCAGGATACTTCAGTATTCCTTTGGAACTATAAAGTGACACCGAGGACTTAAATTTGTATGCCAGAATGAGGCAGAAAGTGATTTATTTGTGTGTGTGGATAGTGCTGATCTCTCAAGTGTGGTCTGAGGACGGGGACTTCATAATGAACGATGAGGATGACGAGGATCTTAAGTAAGCAAGGGATTTATCGATGCAGACAATGCAGTGAAAATAAGTTGAATATATTATCGAAAGGACCTTTTTATCAAAAGGAAAATTACAACTTTTAAAATGTTTTAGTGTTTGTACATACTTGTTTACTAGCCCTTATAAGCTCTTTCATTTAGTATATTATAAAGGATAAGCTTTGGGACTTAACTTTTAAAAATTGTTGCATAAATCAACTCATCGTAGAAAAGGAACTCGTTTTTGAGCTGAGGAAAAATCCAACAGTGCGCGGAATGTTATGTATTCTTTTGAATAAAAATATATTCTTTTGGCATTTAGTTTTGTGAAACAATAGCTCCATATTCCCTGCATAAGAGACGTTAGAGGCTTAAGGATTCACTGTTAGGTTCTCCATCCTTCCAAATCAGGAATATTTAATTATTCCGACAGATGTCCTGGAACTCGATCCTCACAGCATTTTTTATGTAAATATTATATTATGGTAAATTCAGTTTTAAATAAAATTAAAAATTAAAGAAAATAAACTTAAAATGCTTTTGACTGACATTTTTATTGCTTTACAAAAAAAACGAACATAGAGATTTTCCGTGAGCTAACTAGGATTGTATATTTGAAGAGTAATAATTGTATATTTTAAATTTTTATTATTAACTATAATAATAATTTTAGTAATTTATTAAACCAATACCATAATAATTTCTTAGGAAAAAATACCAAATCATATTCATTCTAAACTAAGCTACAGTATGGATATCAGCCATAGCTGAAAAATACCAAATCATATATTGTAAATATAATCTCCCAAAAGGATTATTAGAAAGGAAAATTTTCTTCATCAAAAGAAATTTTTTTTAATGGTAAACCTTTTTACCTTAAAATTGAGGTAAAGGATTTTGATATTAACTTATTGTTGTCGTAGAATCTTTTTGTAAGGATATAAAAAACCATTGGCGAAAATTCACACAAAGTTTTAAGTTTTAAATTGGTCACCGTCTTTATGCCCTGATTGATATGCCTTACGTTGTTATGAAATAATATCGGAGAATATTTAAATACAGACAAATATTAGAATTAAGTTTTTTTTTTTCAAATAAAACTTGAAATCGCAAACATTTATCAAAATTGCTTTTTATACCCTTACAGGGTATTATAATTTCAGTCAGAAGTTTGCAACGCAGTGAAGGATACATTTCCGACCCTATAAAGTATATATATTCTTGATCTAGCCATGTCCGTCTGTCCGTCCGTCTGTCCGTCTGTAAGTCCGCCTGTCCGGTTATACGCAAAGCTATCTGAATGACACTTTGCAGATCGTCTTCTATATGCTCTCACTACTCTATAAGTCGGAACGAGCCGGATCGGACGACTATATCATATAGCTGCCATAGGAACGATCGGTAAATTTTTAGAAAAAAATTATTACTTGTCCAGTTTTCAACATATTTTCATGTAATTTGAGACATGGCCATTTTATATTATTCTAGAATTTCGGTTTTTATTTTTTCAAAATCGGACGACTATATCATATAGCTGCCATAGGAATGTTGGGGAAATATTACGTATACCTATTGTTAAACCGAATTTTTATATGTATAAATGTTGCATACAACTCCTGTTAGTTTTACTTTTAATTTGATAAAATTTTATTAATTCATAATGATCCAATAGTAAGCTGCAAAGGTATACAGACTTCGGGGTGCCGAAGTTACCTTTCTTTCTTGTTTCTGCTTGAAAATAATTATTATGAGCCAAGCTCAAATGAATTGCTCACACAGATCATTTTTTCTTATGAAAGTCAGTAACAGTCATTTATAGGATGGATAGGACTTCCGTCTTGGGGTATTTTTGGTGACTAGTCCATATCGACTAGACATTTTTTCGTGGCTCAGTTAAGAAATATTTATACTGCAAGCCTGATAATAAACCATCACATTTCCCCATATTTTTCCCCAAATTATTCGCAAATTAGCCCGCTAGTCCAAGCTGTTCCGGACTCCGTCGATAAGGAAAGTGAACGCAATGAACGCCATATCAGCTTCAACATTCAACATGCCCCCGCAGTTAGGTAATGATCATTCGGCAAAATTCGCGATAAGTCCTAAAGTCCAGAACGGATATATGTATATAGTAAATAACTTTTTTTTTAGTGCCCGATACAGTTATGCTGGATCAGTAGCAGGCGGCGGAGGATATGGAGGCGGAGGATATGCCGGTGGCATAAAAACATCTTCCATGGGTGGAGGCTTTGGGTAAGTTCGCAGAATGTGAGCTTTCTTTGGATTTATTTTACAGCAGAATTTTGATGCAGGAGAGGTCTTTTAACGAAAACACTAGGTGTCTTTGGCATAGGAAAGGGGTGAGTGCTAACCATTATTTGAGGTCAGCTCCCAACAATTGAACTCCCTTATTATACAGAAACCAGGGAAACTTCTTCGGAAGCGGCGTCAACTACCTGGAAGCCTTCGGCAAGTGCTCCACCTTGCAGTTGCCGGCTAATGTTCAGTCCGAGTGCCAACATGGGCGGTGCAAGGTCTTCTGCCCTTCTGGCTACAGCTTCGCTCCGGACGTTCTGGTCCTGGAGATGTTCTGTAGCAATGATGGATGGATTATAGGGAACTCGGTGTTCACAGAAGTTCCACCTTGCCAGGCCCAGTGCCAGCCGCCCTGCCAGAACAATGGAATCTGCCTCTCGCCCGGTAACTGTCAGTGCCCGGAGAATTACTACGGCCCAGTGTGCCAGCAGAAGAAGTCAGTGTGTGCCTCCATTCCAAAGGCGCCAAAGAACTCAAAAGTCTCATGCATGAACAAGTGAGTTCTCTGTGGAATGTGGAAGCAATCTGGCTATAAACCTCACTTTCGTTGCAGTATTTGCCACGCCGAGTGCATGAGAGGGTTCCAGTTCCCAGATGGTAGTGGTATTACCAATATTGAGTGCCGCAACGGACAGTGGGTGCACACCAAGACGGGGCTCGAGAAGCCTCCTGACTGTGCACGTAAGTAGTGTCAATACAAATTTGGAATTATCCTGATTCCGACTTCGTTTTCAGCGACTTGCGAGCCAGCATGCCAAAATGGAGGACAGTGCATAAGCTTCAATGTGTGCCAATGCTCCAAGATGTTCCGCGGGGCGCACTGTCAATATAGTAAGTCAATGGTGATGATAATAACATGAGTTTTCATTAGTACATTTTTTTTTGTTTAACAAAACTAGAAATTCATATTTTACAAAACATACAAATTATATAGAGGTCTGATGTTTCACAAATATGTATTATACGTTTTAACATTTATCAAAATCAATTTTCGCATCCCTCAAACTTGTATCTTAGAATAAAATCATGTATAAAAGACTTTTTTATACACTAGAGCTATTTGTTTAAATTACATATCCTTCTGTTTAAAATATAAATTTCCAGATATTAATAGTTGCAACGTCACCAATACCAACTTTAATGGAAACTATAGATGCGCCTATGAGCAGGAAGAGGCCCGCTGCACCTTTACTTGTCCGCAAGTGCAGGGATTAAAGGTCCAAGGTCGGCTTGACATTGAGTACAAGTGTAGCTATCAAAAGGGAAGGTATCTGCCTGAACCACTGCCGAAGTGCATATTTCGTAAGTTTGTTAGAGGTCACCCCAGAAATTATAAGATCTTCTTAACAATTTACAATTGCAGCTCCTGGCTATACCATCCGATCCAGCACGTCCACGCAGAAGGTGATGCAGCAGGCGGGACGAGTTTACCACGGGGGGTTCAGTGGTGAAATCGCCTACGAAATCCGAACCGAACGGGAGAAACTCTTGGCCCTTCTGGCGAAGTACAGAGACTTGGAAAGAAGAAGCGTATGTTTGCATATATTTATCTTAGCTTAAGTAGTTTTATATTTAAATTAATAAATTAGGAATGGTGGTCATCGGAGGAAACTGTCGTCACACTGGGAAGTTATTCGTTGTATCAGACCAGCGAGGTAGATGTCGTCATTGACAAGACCCCCCGCCCAGCCCTTTGTACCACTTGGGGGGGTCTCAATATGAAAACCTTCGATGGGCTTGTCTTCAAGTAAGTGAACACCAATAAAAATTATATAAAGTATTTAAGCATATTTTTCCTCTAGAGCACCTCTGTCTTGCTCGCATACACTAATAACAGACAAAGTTTCGGGAACTTTTGACATTATCCTAAAAGCTTGCCCATATGGGTCCGGTTATGGCTGCGCACACACCCTCAAGGTACTCTGGCAATCCGTCCTGTACACCTTCGAAAATCTGAGTAAGAGTCTGCCCTTCGAGTCATTTGAACGATTAATATACTAAATATGTAACTTTAAGACGGCACCATGCGCTTGTCCACTCCTGTGAAGAACCTCCCGATGCCAGTGCAGGTAATGGGCATGAAAGTGATGCCCGTTGCTCAGCATGTCCAGATCGATCTGGAGTCCGTAGGGCTCAAGTTGGACTGGGACCATCATCAGTATGTGTCGGTGCAGGCTGGTCCACAGATGTGGGGCAAGGTGGGTGGTCTCTGCGGATCACTGGACGGTGACACCAGCACAGATTTCGTCTCTAGAACGGGAAAGAAGCTGCAGACTGTCAAGGCCTTCGCCGATGCCTGGCGCGTCGAAGACAACAGCGATATGTGCCAGGTCGAGAACAGTGCCGAACTAGCGTTCGGCGTTGACTCGTGCGAGCAGAGTAAATTACAAAAGGCTGTGGTTGTCTGCGAGCGCCTGCTGGCCAACGAGAAGTTGGGAGACTGCATCAAGCCCTTTAACTATGAGGCCCTAATCCGCACCTGCATGTCGGACTACTGCAACTGCGCCAATCGGGAGCATCCGGAAAGCTGCAACTGTGATGCAATTGCCATGTTGGCCAAGGAGTGTGCCTTCAAAGGTATAAAGCTTGAGCATGGTTGGCGGAATCTGGAAATTTGTCGTACGTAAAATACAAAAAAATATCGTTAAGATCTTAGTTCCAATTTAAAATTTCAGCCATCAGCTGCGGATTCGGACGCGTTTACCATGCTTGCGGGCCAAATGTGGAGCCAACGTGCGAATCAAATGTTTCGGTCCCAGCCACCAGGGGCACCTGTATGGAGGGTTGTTTCTGTCCGGAGGGAACGGTGCAATATAAGGAGGCCTGCATAACACGGGAGCTTTGTCCCTGCTCTCTTCGTGGAAAGGAGTTTAAGCCGGAGTCGACGGTCAAAAAGAACTGCAACACATGCACGTGCAAGAACGGGCAGTGGCAGTGCACAGAGGACAAATGTGGTGCGCGCTGTGGGGCAATCGGAGATCCGCATTATCAGACCTTCGATGGAAAACGTTTTGATTTCATGGGCAAGTGCTCCTACCATCTGCTGAAGACACAGAACTTGTCGGTCGAAGCGGAGAACGTTGCTTGTTCGGGGGCTGTCTCAGAGGCAATGAACTTTGCCGCTCCTGATGACCCTTCTTGCACCAAGTCGGTGACAATTCGATTTATACTGCGTGACGGCACTCCCTCCGTAATCAAGCTGGACCAGGGCCTGTCCACCATTGTCAATGACAAGCCGATTGCGAAGTTACCAAAGATGCTGGGCTTGGGCGAGGTGCTCATCCGTCGGGCCAGTTCTACCTTCCTAACGGTGGAATTCGCTGATGGTATTCGCGTCTGGTGGGATGGAGTATCGCGTGTTTATATTGACGCTCCGCCGAGTTGGCGAGGAGAGACAAAGGGTCTTTGCGGTACATTTAACTCGAATACCCAGGATGACTTTTTAACGCCAGAGGGCGATGTGGAGACGGCCGTCGAGCCCTTTGCGGACAAGTGGCGCACAAAGGACACGTGCCAGTTTAAGGCAGAGACCCATCAAGGACCTCATCCATGCACCCTCAATCCGGAGAGAAAAGCCCAGGCTGAGAAGCACTGTGACTGGATTCTGCAGGACATTTTCCAAGACTGTCACTTTATGGTCGAACCAGAGCAGTTCTACGAAGATTGCCTGTATGACACTTGCGCCTGCAAGGACGACCTGTCGAAATGCTTCTGTCCCATTCTCTCGGCCTATGGAACCGAGTGCATGCGTCAGGGTGTGAAAACCGGCTGGCGTATGACGGTTAAGGAGTGCTGTAAGTGCGACAAATATTCCTCATCCGACGGTATTTACAATATTGTTTTTCATCTATAGCTGTAAAATGCCCTTTGGGCCAGGTGTTCGATGAGTGCGGTGATGGTTGCGCACTTACTTGCGATGATCTGCCCAGCAAGGCCACTTGCAATCGGGAGTGCGTCGAGGGCTGCCGCTGCCCTCATGGAGAATACATCAATGAGGATGGCGAGTGTGTGCCGAAGCAGAGGTGTCATTGCACTTTCGACGGCATGACATTCCGGCCGGGCTACAAAGAGGTGCGTCCGGGAGAGAAGTTCCTGGACCTTTGCACCTGCACAGACGGTATGTGGGACTGCCAGGACGCTGAGCCGGGCGACAAAGATAAGTATCCACCTTCATCGGAGCTGCGATCCAAGTGTGCCAACCAGCCCTTTGCCGAGTTTACCAAATGTGCCCCTAAGGAGCCGAAGACATGCAAAAACATGGACAAGTACACGGCTGATTCGTCGGACTGCCATCCGGGATGTGTTTGCATGGAGGGATACGTCTATGACACATCCCGCTCGGCGTGCGTGCTGCCCAGTAACTGCTCGTGCCACCATGCCGGGAAAAGCTACGATGACGGAGAGAAGATCAAGGAAGACTGTAACCTTTGCACGTGCCAGGCTGGCAACTGGAAGTGTTCGGATAATGGCTGCGAATCCACATGCAGTGTCTGGGGTGACTCCCATTTCACCACCTTCGATAACCACGACTTTGACTTCCAGGGAGCCTGTGATTACGTTTTAGCCAAAGGAAGTTTCGACAATGGAGACGGCTTCACCATCACTATACAGAACGTGCTGTGCGGCACATTGGGCGTGACTTGCTCCAAATCCCTAGAAATCTCCTTGAGTGGCCATGCTGAAGAGTCGCTGCTTCTTAGTGCGGATTCATCGTTTTATACAGATCCCAACAAGTCACCCATTAAGAGTGCGTACTATACTTTTCATACCTCAATGAATGACATCATATATTTTATGTAGGACTCCGTGATAGCGTCAACTCGAAAGGCTTCAACTCATTCCATATCTACAAGGCCGGTGTCTTCGTAGTTGTGGAAGTCATACCCTTAAAGTTGCAAGTAAAGTGGGACGAAGGCACCCGAGTTTACGTAAAACTGGGAAACGAATGGCGCAAGAAAGTCAGCGGTTTGTGTGGTAACTATAATGGCGACGGCCAGGATGACATGCAGACTCCCTCTTTTGGCCTGGAAACGAGCCCGATGCTCTTTGGCCACTCATGGAAGCTGCAACCGCACTGCTCAGCCCCAGTGGCGCCAATCGACGCCTGCAAGCAGCATCCGGAGCGCGAGACCTGGGCCCAACTGAAATGCGGAGCTCTGAAGTCAGAGCTGTTTCGGGAGTGCCACACAGAGGTGCCACTGGAGCGTTTCTGGAAGCGGTGCATCTTCGATACCTGTGCTTGTGACCAGGGCGGCGACTGCGAGTGTCTGTGCACAGCCGTTGCCGCTTATGCCGACGCTTGTGCCAAGAAAGGCATCCACATACGCTGGAGATCGCAACATTTCTGTCGTGAGTAGAACTAAAGAATAAAAAACTTTATGGGACCACATATTCAATATAATACAATTGTATTAGCTTGAATAACCCTGAAGTGCACTTCAGAGATTAATGATTGCCAAATTTTATTGCAGAGTGACACGCAGACCTTTTTTTCTTTTGAGATTAATTAATTTTTAAGTTCTACCTTAACTTCAGAAACTTTGCAATTCTATTTAAAGAAAAACTTGTATTATTTTATACACAGCCATGCAATGTGATCCCCATTGTTCGGATTATAAGGCTTGCACTCCGGCCTGTGCTGTGGAGACGTGTGAGAACTTCCTCGATCAGGGAATAGCGGAGCGGATGTGCAACCGGGAGAACTGTTTAGAGGGATGCCACATTAAGCCTTGCGAAGATGGATTCATTTACCTTAATGACACGTATCGGGACTGTGTGCCTAAGGCCGATTGCAAACCTGTCTGTATGGTCAAGGAGGGAGAGACATTCTATGAAGGCGACATCACTTATACGGATGCGTGCGCCACATGTCGGTGCTCCAAGCGCAAGGAAATCTGCAGCGGCGTCAAATGTGACGTTCCTACGACTCCGGCGCGTTCCGCTCCCATTATCGAGGGATCCACCGTGTCCCCTCCCATGGCAACGCAGAATCAAACCAAGTGCGTGAAGGGATGGACCCGCTGGTGCGACAAGGACAGGGACTCCACGCACAAGAGCGTGCGGCTTAATGACGAGGAGAAGGTGCCGCGCTACGATCGTCTGGAGAACGTTTATGGCACTTGCCTGAAGCAGTACATGACCAAGGTGGAGTGCCGGGTTAAAGAAACCCACGAGGCTCCCGAACAAATGGATGAGAACGTGGTCTGTAATCTGGAGGAGGGCCTAAGGTGCATAGGCAAGTGCCACGACTACGAACTGCGGGCCTTTTGCCAGTGCGAAGAGGAGCCACTCTCAGAACTGCCTAAGCCCACTGAGAAGCCACAACTCGGCCTGACCTGTGATGCTGCCATTGCAGAGTATAAAGAGTTCGCCGGAGATTGCCATAAGTTCCTGCATTGTCAGCCCAAGGTGGATGGTGGATGGATCTATGTGGAGAAGACCTGCGGTTCAGACCTGATGTTCAACCCCACTATGTTTATTTGCGATCACATAGCTACCGTCAAGGAGATCAAGCCCAGCTGTGAAACAAAGATAACGGTAGATCCTGAACCAGAGCCCATCAAGCAGTGTCCGGAAGGCAAGGTTTGGGCATCCTGTGCTAACCAGTGCGAGCACACTTGCCATTACTACGGAAGCATCCTTAAAAAGCGCGGCCTCTGCCAGCCCGGCGAGCACTGCAAGCCGGGTTGTGTGGATAAGCTGCGACCGGACTGTCACAAGCAGGGCAAGTTCTGGAGGGATGAGGATACTTGTGTGCACGCCGACGAATGTCCTTGTATGGATAAGGCAGAGCACTATGTGCAGCCCCACAAGCCCGTTCTCGGAGAGTTTGAGGTTTGCCAGTGCATCGATAATGCTTTCACGTGCGTTCCCAATAAGCAAGAATCCGTTCCTGTGGTGCCAAAAGGTTAGTTATAATCAAATTCAGATTAGGTCCCCTGTAAGTTAACACCTGTTAGCGACCAAATGGTTTGGGATTCCGAATTTGATTAATAATTGGAACACTTTCAGAGGGAGAAGACATATTGCCGGTGGTCCCTATCATCCCTGTTACCCTGACTCCGCCTCTGCATTGTTCCCCGGAGCGGTAAGAAAAGGAAACTATTCACTTAAATTCAGCTTCAATCAGGGTGTATGTGTTTTCAGACTTATTCCTAAGATCGACTACAAACAGCATTCCGAGCCTGATAGCATATTCAACGCAAGTTCCCAGTTGGCTCCCGAGCACGGGCCCAGCATGGCTCGCCTGACTAAAAAGCAGAAGGGTAGCTGGTCCCCCAGCATTAATGATCAGATGCAGTATCTGGAACTGAACTTTAACAAGCCGGAACCCTTCTACGGCATCGTTATGGCTGGAAACCCTGACTTTGACAACTTCGTGACCCTCTTTAAGGTATATTCTGATTCGGTCGCTGAGGCATTTTGTGAACCCTCCCAGAATTATCATTTTCCTTAGATCCTTCACAGTCATGATGGACTCGCCTATCACTATCTGGTGGATGACACAGATAAGCCACAAATGTTCAATGGTCCCTTGGATTCAAGGGCTCCAGTCCAGACACTCTTTAAGATACCAATCGAGGCGAGCTCTATCCGAGTTTATCCACTTAAATGGCACGGCTCCATTGCCATGCGTGTGGAGCTTCTGATCTGCGGAGATAAAGTGGAGCCCGAGCCAAAATCCACATTCTCAACGCCCTCACCTATTACTGAGAGTCCAGTTCAGCTGCAGGATCAGGAATGCATTGATCTAATGGGCGTGGCAGAGGGTAAGATGTACGAGGAGCAGGTTCAGTCTAGCAGCTTGTGGCAGCAGGGTCAGCCGGGCAGGAAATTACAGCTGATTGACCTGCTGAATATATCCACACCCCAGGCGTGGCGTCCCCTGGCCAACAGTCAAAATGAGTTCATCGAGTTTGATTTCCTGGAACTGCGAAACATTTCTGGCTTCATAACAAAGGGTGGTCCGGATGGTTGGGTTACCGGCTACAAAGTGATGTTCTCTAAGAAGAAGCCCACGTGGAACACCGTGCTCTCAGCGAACGGACAACCGCGCATCTTTGAGGCCAACGTAGATGCTGAAACTGAGCGCAGACATCATTTCAAGAAGCCCATTCTGACGCAGTTTCTTAAGGTTATGCCAGCCAAATGGGAAAGAAACATTAATATGCGCATCGAACCTATGGGATGCTTTTTGCCATACCGTAAGTCGTTCTTTTTGATAATTATTTAGCGATATCTTACAAATACATATAGCAAAATCTATGCCAATTCTCGCAATCAGCTGTTAAAATAGTAAAATAGTAAAATAGTGCGTCTTAATAGTAGTTTCGGAATGCAGAAGGTTGTATATCTATCCTTTTAACAATAATAACTCTAAAAAGTCAGAAAGAAAAGCAGATTGGCCTATATTTCGCAAAACATTTCTTTTAAAAATTTGTAATGCTTATTTCTAGCTGAAATCCAACGCCTCGTACCTGTGGACAAAGCCACGCCTACAAAATGCAACATCTGCGAAGGTGTATCTACCTCAAGTTCGAGCTCCGAATGTCAGTGCCAAGAACCTCTCTTTTGGGATGGCACTAACTGTGTGTTGCACAATCTCTGTCCCTGTGTAGAAAACTACGTTAGCTATCCTATTGGCACTAAGTTCGAGAACTCAGCCTGCGAAGAGTGCGTCTGTGTGCTCGGCGGCCACAAGAATTGCAAACCCAAGAAGTGCCTGCCCTGTCAGGATGCCAATCTGCGTCCGGTGATAACCAGTGACTGCTTTTGTAAGTGCGAGCCGTGCCCCAAGCACCAAAGACTGTGCCCATCCAGTGGGGACTGCATCCCCGAAGTTCTCTGGTGCAATGGCGTTCAGGACTGTGCTGACGATGAGGATTCTAGCTGCAGGGACTCATACACTGTGGAACCTGACATCAAGCGGGAAAAGAATGAGAGTGAGCAAAAAGACAAGCATTAGATAGAAAATTGTTTAATAAGCCTTTACTGTTGTCTTCTAGCTGAAGTCATCACCTGTCCCGTACCCGTCTGTCCCCCTCAGATGAAGATTAAAATTACTGAGAAAAAATTAAGAAAAATGTCGAAGATGTTCACCTTCTCCAAACAAGTGTCGATAGTGGATGACGGAACTACCATTACGAAGACCAAGTTCATTTCGTCAAAGGAACAAATTCTGGCTATGCCTAGCCAGGAACTGGACTATCACCAGGAGGAGCAGTGTGACGAGTTCACCTGTGTACCCATTCCCAGCAAGCAGGTGGACAAGAATGAAACCATCAGCTGCGCGGAGCCAAAGTGTCCCGAGAAATACGACGTAGAGCTGGATATGAGCACTGCCAAGGCGGGAGATTGCCTTAAGTATGCCTGCGTACTCAGACCCAATAAGGACGATGTCTGCGAGATCAGCGGTAAAAGCTTCACCACTTTTGACGGCACTGTGTTTAAGTACGGACCATGCAGCCACATCCTGGCCAGAGATATTCACAACGGTAGTTGGTCTATATCGGGTAAGAATGAGATAAGCACTAAGTTTTTGGGCCATATCAATAGTATACTTGTCATATTTTTTCAGTCCATCAGCAATGCAGCGACGAGACTCGCAGGGTCTGTCATAAAGTGATCACCATACAGGATATACAGGCTGGAAACGAATTGATTCTCCTCCCCCATCTGAAGCTCAAGTTCAATGGCTTTGAGTTTACAGTGCAGCAGCTAATTAACTCGCCCATCTGCAAGGCTTCCTTCGTGGTTTCTCAGCCGGGCAGAACCTTGCTGGCCGTGTCTACCAAATACGGCTTCTGGGTGCAGCTTGACGACATTGGAATCGTAAAAGTGGGCATCTCATCTAAGTTCATCAGAACTGTGGATGGTCTATGTGGATACTACAATGGAAACCCCAAGGACGACAAGAGATCCCCGGATGGACAGATAATTGCAAATACCGAGAGATTCGGGGACAGTTGGTACGATAAGCGAGTGCCCAAGGAACAGTGTGGAGACCTCAAGTGTTCCAGGGAGATGCAGGCAAAGGCTCTACAGCTGTGTAATATCATACAGTAAGTTTAGTTTTCGAAGGCTTACATTAATGAGTAAATGTTATAATAATTTTAAATCCCATCTTTCAAATTTCATTGTGATTGCAATTAGTTCAGATCAGTTTTAGCACGGTCCCATCCCAAAGGTTTTTATTAATAGTGCCTAATGCTTTGTTTCTTTCAGTCATCCAACCTTTGCTCGCTGCCACAAGTCAGTCAATTATAAACAATTTCTTAACAATTACTGCCTTGAAGCTGCCTGCGATTGCATGTTGGCCAACAACGGGGATACTGGCGCGTGCAAGTGCAACATTCTAGAGAGTTTTGTGAAGAAGTGCCTGAGCGTTAATCCGTTGGTCCAACTAACTACATGGAGAGCCGTGGCTCAGTGTGAGATCAATTGTCCGGCTCCCTTAGTGCACACGGACTGCTATAAGCGACGCTGCGAGCCCTCCTGTGACAACGTTCATGGCGATGACTGTCCCGTGCTTCCCGATGCATGCTTCCCAGGCTGCTACTGTCCTGAAGGAACAGTGAGAAAGGAATCCAAGTGTGTGCCCATATCAGAGTGCAAGGATTGTGTTTGCAATGCCCTAGGTGCCTCCAAGTACATGACCTATGACCGTAAGCCATTTAGCTTCAATGGAAACTGCACCTACCTGATGTCTCGAGATGTGGTACTCCCTGGGGTGCATACATTCCAGGTGTATGCTAGCATGGATGACTGCCAGAGGCTGGGGCAGGCAACCCCAGTTGATAATGGTAGCTGTGTTAAGTCAATCCATATTATTAATGGTGACCACGTTATCCATATACAGCGTGCTCCGCAAAACACTAAATCCCTGGAGGTCCTGGTAGATGGATTCGACATTAAGAAAATACCGTACAAGGACAGTTGGATAAGTCTTCGCCAGGTGGTTGGCAAGGAGCTGGTTCTTTCCCTTGTAGAGTCTCATGTAGAGCTAACTGTCTCTTTCGAGGGTTTGATATTTTCCGTGGGGGTGCCGAGTATTAGATATGGAAGCAAGATGGAGGGTCTCTGTGGCGATTGCAATGGAAACGCTTCAAACGACCTGCAGCCCAATCCGGCAAAGAGGAAAGTGGGAGTGGACGTAATACAGAGCTGGCAAGCGGATGAGCCCAAGCTTGGGCTTATCGAAGGATGCCATAGCGAGGATGTGCCCAAGGAACAGTGTAAACTTTTGCCTCCGGAGAAGGATCCCTGCCTGCAATTTTACAACCCCGAGCTGTTTGGCAAGTGCCCACTTGTGGTGGACCCTATTGCCTATGTGTCCTCCTGCCAGCAGGATTTCTGCAAGCCCGGCAATACCCAGCAAGCAGTCTGCGTAGCCCTCGCAGCGTATGCCAAAGAGTGCAACCAACACGGGATCTGCACTAACTGGAGGAGACCACAGCTGTGCCCATACGAGTGCCCCACCGATATGGTCTATGAGCCGTGCGGATGTGCCAAAAACTGCGACACAATCAAAGCCATGTCGGATTATGATGCAGTTAGCCTAAAGAACCAGGCTATAATCCATACTGTGAAGAGTGATGATATGTGCCTGAGCTCGGAGCGCTTTGAAGGTTGCTTCTGTCCCGCAGGTCAAGTCATGGATAGCGGAAAGTGTGTGCCAGAAATAGCCTGTACAAAGTGTGACGATGGTCTGCACTTGCCTGGCGAGAAGTGGCAGAAGGATAAATGCAACGAGTGCCTGTGCGATCAGAGCGGGAAGACTTCTTGTGTGGAAAAGAAATGCCAGGTCGAGGAGAACATCTGCGCCGAAAACTACAAGCCCCAGATAATTGCCAGAGAAGAAGAGTGCTGCCCCAGGTATCGATGTGTCCCAGAGCCCAAAGACCCGGCCAAGATATGCTTGGCTCCACTGATGCCCATCTGTGGCCCCGGACAGTTTAAAAAGCAGAAAAACGATGTCAATGGCTGCCCTCAGTATATATGCGGTGAGGTTTTTAATGAAATTATTATTTATTAATTTAAACAATTAAAATATATTTTGTAGAGTGTAAGCCCAAGGAAGAGTGTGAGATTTTAGAACCACCGCGGGAGTTGCTTCCGGGTGAGAAGCTTGTAAAGGTTGAGGAAGGTTGCTGCCCGAGTCAGAAGATCGTCTGTCAACCGGAGCTGTGTCCTAAAGCACCCGTATCCTGTCAAGAACGTTTTTATGAGGTCAAGACTACCAAGGTCCCCGGGAGCTGCTGTCCCACCCATGCGTGTGGTAAGCGAAATACATACTATTATTTATTTAAATGAAACTTTAGCTGTGTGTACTTTTAGTGCCTCCGAAAGACCTCTGCATTATTCAGTATGAGCTTGACGAGACATCAAAGTTCACTAAGCAGGTCGGAGAGAGGTGGACCCATGCGAAGGACGTTTGCAAACGCGAGACTTGTACTTACGGTCCAGATGGAAAAGCCCAGGTGGTGAGCACTCTGGAACAGTGCTTAACCGACTGCGCCCAAGGTTTCAGTTATCAGAAAACAGACAAAACGAAATGCTGTGGCAAATGTATCCAAACCGCTTGCGTCTTCGATCATAAACTGTACGAAATTAATTCACATTGGAAATCAGCCGACAATTGCACATCATACAGCTGCCTGAAAAAGGATGATCTGGTTTTAGTTACAACCTCGCAGGAAATATGTCCGGATGTCAGTGGCTGCCTCTCTCATCTCTTGTACCAAGATGGCTGCTGTCAGCGCTGCAAGCTGGAGCCGATTGTGGCAGATAAATGTGGGTAGAATACAAACATGGTAGTGTTTTCTGACATTCGTTTATTTATTTTGCAGCGACCTGTTTGCCTGTATCCTTGGCGGAGTCACAAACCAAGGAGCTTCTTAAGTTTCCCAAGCCCAGTCACGGAATTTGTGTCAATGCCGAACCCATTCAGGGCTTCACCGAATGTCAGGGTGCCTGTTCGTCAGGGTCCAAGTACAACGCACTTACCGACATTCACGAAAAATTCTGCACGTGTTGCAACATAAAGTCCTTCCAGCCGATCTCTGTGAAAATGATTTGTGAGGATGGCCATACGTTTACCCAAAAGGTATGCAGGCTTCTGGCTTGAATTTCTTCAAAACTTAAACGATACATCCATTGCAGCATGATGTGCCCTCCAGCTGCGGATGCTCGCTGTGCTCGGAGTTTTCCGATGCCTTGATAGACGTGAGAATGCAAACGGAAAGCCAGTCGCCATTACTCAAGTTACTCGGCAACCATCACCACTACTAGTTTATCCATTTGAAGAATGGTCTTTTCGTTAGGTTTAAGGATATGAAGCATTAAAAGAAAATAAGTTCAAATGGGGGCGCTTTTCTTTCATTCATTATTACCTTGGGTATTCTAATTTTTTTTAGAAGTTTGAAACGCAGTGAGAGAGTTTCTGAATGAAACTTTGCAGATAGTCTTCTATATGCTCTCACTACTATATAAGTCGGAACGGGCCGGATCGGACGATTTATCATATAGCTGCCATAGGAACGATCGGAAAATTTTGAGGAATGAAATTACAATTACAGGGTCAGTTTGTATTATTATAGAATTTCGATTTCAATTTGATCGAAATCGGACTACTATATTATATAGGTTCCATAGGAATGTTAGAGAAATTTATTTAAAGTCATGTTTAATTTCACTGTTTTTCAACATATTTTTAACTGCTCAGAGATGTAGCCATTTATATTATTCTAGAATTTCGGTTTTTAATTTTTATCAAAATCGGACTACTATATCTTATAGCTGTTATAGGAACGTTAAAAAAATTTATTGAATAAAAATTTTGGTTTGGCTGTTTGTTAACATATTTTTATCTGCTCAGAGATGTAACCATTTTCTATGTCTTCAGAATTTAGGTTTTAATTTAATGCAAATCGGATGATTATATCATATTGCTTCCATAAAAACTATCGTTAAATGTAGAGGAAAATTCACAACTGTTAATGTAAAACTATAACTCTAAATATAGTATGATAGGTAAACGTTAAAGCCGAATTTTTTAGTGTGTATAAAGGTTTTATATAACTGCTGATAATTTTTCTTATAATTTGATCAAATTTGATTGATTCATAATGATCCAATTGTAAGCTGCAAGGGTATAGAAAATTCAGTGTGCCGAAGTTTGCTTCTTGCTAGCTTAATTTTCACACTTTAAACTTTATTTCTCCAATAACTCGCTTCTGAAAAATCGCAGTATGCTTTTTAGGCCCTTACAATACATTTAGACTAAGATAGTTGTCATCGAAAAATTGTACCAGATTTTACGGTGATCACCGGTAATCAGTGATTGCAAACTAAACTTATTATAAACAACTATTTAAGTTTAAACTGACACAATCATGTGTACTTTTGGTCTGTCAAAGCTTATAAACTATTTAGCTTCATAGTCAGCAAACTTGATTCAGTCCTGTTCAACTCGAGGAATTTTGTGACAACAAAAGGTGTAAAATACCAATCGTAAGGGGGGAATTAAATAAAAAGATACTAATTTTTGTATTCATTTTTAAATATATTGGTGTTTCGAAAAATGTTGTTTCCTGTTTCTGTAGATTAGTCTTTTTTTCAAAAGAGTAGAAAACATAAATATAATTCAAACAAAACAAATTAAAGGAAACACAAAAAATATAATAAAAATAAAAATAAAAACGTACGTTATTCCTTATTATCTAATAAAGATTGATGTTTTAAGAATATGTTGCTTTACTAAATCATCTATTATGGTTTTAATCGATTGAAACATAATCTCTACAGTAATTAATCAGCTAATCAGCTAATTAGGACAAATTTCCAATCATATCGTATTAATATTAATATTTATAATTTAATAAATTCTTAGGTTTTAAACTTACGAAAGGATGCTGCAATTGGATGATGCGTTATAATTAATATTGTGACACAAAGCTTTATTATTATTGACGAAGTTTATTTTAAGGTAATATTTTAAGAACAACATTGAGCAATATTTTATTTACAAATGAACGTAATACTTGTAGATCCGTATTTGGGAAATGAATTTAAATCAAACTATTCCCTACAGAAAGAGGTTTACGTGCTATAATATGATGTTGGTTATTCAATTCCTTGGGATTGATGCTTAATTCTTTAAAGTCCTCACTTCTTACATGTCTTCTATCTGCTTCAAGATATATTTCGCCGATGCTGTGAACGGTATTCGCATTAAGCTCCACTTCCGGTTCGTATATGTTTCCGATCAGAGTCTCTCGCGACTTCACAGCAATCCCCCGTCGCTTTTGAGTTATTGTCTTTTGAGTTAGGTTCTTAAGCTTAGCCCGCTGTGAAGCGATTCCGGTGCAGCTCATAATAATACCGAGCAGAACACAAAACTCAACCACAGCCAAAATCAGGCTGGCAACAAGAAAGATACTGTACTGCTTCCGATACCAATCGTTCAGAGGTGGAAGGCACGACTCACTGTGGCGCTCTCTTTCGTATGACAGCCGCTCTATGGATTGACACAGGGATTCATTTGCAGGCTTGGGATCGAGGTAAGCCAATGGATTCGGCGTATTTTCTAGTACGCAGCAACTGAGCGGCACCGACCAACTCCTCTGCCCATAACTCTGGAGACGCCACAGCGATGTGTCATAGTCCAAAGAACTCCGCATCCCGCAACAGCCAAAGTGTACCTGTGCCAAGTCCATGGCGTTCGTAAACAACTCCTGTCCTGGTACTCCATAGTTGCTCTGGAGTGATCTCACCATTTGGCTCTCATCTAGGCTGATACCCAGGCAGTGGGGCCAGAGGGTTATGGCTAAACACATGACCGACTCAGTCAGAAGGAGAACCACGACGCTAAAGAAGTACACACTGAGGATGCAATAAGTGTGAAGGCAGCTGGCCCAGAAGCCCACAACAGCTGCCAGCACTGCCACAAATCCCGCGATGGCCACTCCCAGTGCCACATAATGAAGCAGCGGATGGGAGAGCGAGCTGAGCCGATCGCTGGAGGCAGCCAGCATCCTCGAAAGCAGAACACGCTTGTTATCGGAGTAGAGGTAGCAACCTGATATAATCAACAGCAATCCACATATCTAAAAAAAAATTATAATTATAGTTATAATATTTATAAAGTAATTATTTAATTTGCTCTGAAAGAAAGTAAGATGGTGAAAAGCTTGCAACGTATTCACAATCGGCATCAACAGGAGGTCTAGCCATGACAAATTTCTTTTTGATTCATACCTAACCAAATTATATTAATATCAGGTATGTCCAAAACAAAAGCAGCAAAATAACTGTTGTGAAACACAAAATGAGTTGTTGTTTTGTTGAAACCTAAATTTGTTAGAGCGTTAAAAAAGTTAAATGAAAATAGTCCTAAAACGGTTCTGCTAGTATTTAAATCCCAAATGTAATGTAGTTCGAGTTCAGGTAATACAGAGCAGCACACACGTACATTTTCCATAAGCTAGCAACCCCGCACATTAAATCTTAGAGACACTAATCCTAAAGTTATTTGGTACCGTATCTCTGTAACCTGCGAGGTCATTGACTTACCAAAAACAATAAATTACATATATTGAGCACGAACTTATAGTTGAAGCACCGTCCCATGTTTATAGTAATGCGGGTGTGGTTGTTAAATAAAGATCCACGAGGTAAGACAAAATGCAGTTATTACAACATTTATGCACTGTATGCTCATAGATTTGTAAAAGCAATAACTTAATACAAGGGAAGCGGTTCAAGCTCTTCCCCATAAGCTGCGTATCACTACTCAGTACAATATTAACTGAATTATGTGTGGAATCAATGTCCGTTGCAAGTTCAAAGCAGCGAAAGTAAAAGACCACATAGAGTAAACCCTGTACACACGTAAACCTTTCATGCGTCTCGCTTGGCCAAACAAAACAGAAAATGCCCTCTCTTTAAAATTTACTGCGTTTATGCGTTACTCATTTCATGAAATCGCTTTGTATATTTCTGACAAAACGCAGTGCCATATACATACTCTATTGCATCTGGGGCAATCTTGAAACCAACCCCGTAGACTCAGCATATTTAGAAATCAACTATGTCAAGTTAATACGGGTGGTTTTTAGTTTCACATATGTAAGAGTTCAGGAAACTTAGTTGCAATGCACGCTTAAGCAGTGGTCAGAGAGAAACAGAGTAGCTACATGTGTGTATGCATGGTTTTCTACATTCGGAGCTCTCATTTGATCTCTGTCTACATCTTCAGTCACATGGAACCTTTTTTAGACAATAGCGGACACTTGAAAAAATAATAGCCTCGAAAAGATCGAATCAGAAGGTTTTCTGAATGAAAACCACAGCCTAAAAGTTTGCTAGAGAATTCAATTTGAAAAAAGTAGGTAACTGAGCTAACTGCGGGTGCTGAAGTTTGTTATTAGATTGCTGTCAATTTACATAGGTTTAAAAACAGTGTTTTGAAAACACTGAACTAATGGTGACTTTTTTAGGTTCCTACAGAATATATATGATATAGCAATCAAATTTTAAATTAAATTACCTATAAATACGTAAGCTAAGACAGGTATACGATATAGTCGTCTGCTCTTCGTAAAACTAATATGCAAAACATAATCAAACTATCGTTTCAAGGCTGTTTGTTGTTCGCCGACTTCGCATTCCTTTTTAATTCCAGCCAGGCTAAGTGCCAGCATCGAGGATCTCGTTAAGTAACTTATTATTGCATAATAGAATATTAAAATTTAAAATTACAATTTATGTGTAAGAACTTTTGACGCGAATAAAATGTGTGTAAATACTTTTGACAACTTACGTGCATCATTTCTGTGGTTTCTGCCTTGTATTTTTAAACCCTTGCAGGGTATTATAATTTCAGTCAGAAGTTTGCAACGCAGTGAAGGAGACATTTCCGACCCTATAAAATATATATATTCTTGATCAGCATCAACAGCCGAGTCGATCTAGCTATGTCTGTCTGTCCATCTGTCCGTCTGTCCGTTTCTACGCAAACTAGTCCCTAGTCAATTTTGAAGCTTTCTAAATGAACGATCGGATTGGACGACTATATCATATAGCTGCCATAGGAACGATCGATAAATTTTCTGAAAAAAATTATAACTTGGCCAACTTTCAACATATTTCTATATAATTTGAGACTTGGCCGTTATGTAAAATTCTAGAAATTCGGGTTTAAATTGATAAAAATCGGACTATTATATCGTATACCTGTCATAGGAATGTTCGGGAAATATTACGTATACGTAATGTTAAAAACGAATTTTTATATGTATAAATGTGGTATACAATTCCTGTTAGTTTTATTTTCCATTTGATAAAATTTTAGTAAGTCATAATGATCCAATTGTAAGCTCAAGGGTGTACAAACTTCGACGTGCCGAAGTTAGCTTTCTTTCTTGTTAAAGTTGATTCGGCATAGATCAAGCTACGCGAAATTTTGCGTAACTCGGTCAACAACAATAAGAAAATCTATCTGTTGTTTTAAATTTATTTACTTATTTGTTTTCCCTACACCAATTGCAAACTGCAAGGGAATACAAGGCGAAAGACTCTTGTAAAAGTCATTGCCTAAGCAGGCCTGACTTTTAACAGAAGCAAGACTTTCTAAAATGTCAACTTAGATATGGAAATAGGCAAAGAATATGGCACAGCTTATGCTAGTTGGTCCCTTTCTGTTCTTTGGATACCTGGTTGGACTCGTCTTAGCTCTTTGCTGGTATTGGTGGGACTGGGACATCAGTCAACGGGATCTTGGCATCCAGTTGAGATTTGTGTGTCCGGTGGTGCTTGTTCTGACGCTCCTATACTGGCGGGCTTCCAGGTGGGCCATTGAATGTATTTTAGGCATCTTTTAAGGTAACTAACACTTCGCCGACAGATGCATCCTGACTCTGGCAATTCCGTCATTGTGTAGTTCCCGCGGAAGGGCCTTCCTCTTCAGCCTAGCCTTCATCTTGGTAGCGATCGGACCCGCGGCGAACATTATGGCAAACCTAAAGGTGATGCTGCGAAGCCTCGCCTGCGGCCAGGAGCTGCTGCGTGAGGCCCTTGGTCAAATGCTGGACGTGATCCTGGAGCCGGTAAACGCCATTCGGCTGGCCGTGGACCTGATGCTTCAAGAAGTAAACAAAGTTCTCAATCAAATCATGTCCATTCTCCTGCGTATGCAGGAGCACCTAATGGTCATTAGTAAGTAGTAAACGAGCGAAAACATGAGGTTTTGTACTCTGCGTTTATTTCAGTTGACACTCTCAAGAGCTGCGGTGCCTGGCTAAAATCTGTCGTGGACCTGTGCAACACGGAGATGGGAACTCCATGGGCGCGGTGTAAGGAAACCGCTCAACAAGCTATGGTCAGATGCCAGGCCAAGATGGGCGTCTTCAAGGCGATCTGCAATGCCACGAAGTTGTTTCTTGCGCTGTGCTACCCTGCAAAGCTCTTCGATGTCTTTTGCAGCGGGTACTGGGATTTTAGCTGGGACCTACTGGACCAAATATTGCAGCGTACGAAATCGGCTTTATTGCAGCCCCTCAATTATTTTATTATTTGTATTCCCTTAGGTTATCGCGAGTTTGTGCGGCACATAGAGCAAATGTTCGACGCCAAAATAACCTTCGAGCACAAGTTTGTCTTCAAAACGAACTCCTCGAAAAGTCTATCGGAAGTAGGCGAGGAGATAATCCAGGATATTAACCAGCGACTATCGCCGTTTATCTTCGTTCAAAGCTGTATGGATGTTCTCAGCCTGGTCATGTTTTTTACAGTTTTCATTAAGTACGTTTTACCGTCCTTCTATTGCAGTACACATTATGCATAATTTTTTCCATCAGAGCTATCGTCTTTTACATCCGCTACATGAACAGCCGGCACTTTCACAATATTTTCATTACCAAGAAATTGTATCACCTCGACGAGCACTACGCGAGGCACGGATTTAAAACCGTGCTGCCCCTAAATCGCCTCGAGAAAGCCAAATACACAAAGGTTGAGTATGAGAAGATATGCTTTTCCTAATAAGTTTTGTAGTTAATTTTCGACAACGCTGTCAGACTCTACCTTTTATCGAGTACATGAAATCCAAATTTACCTTAGACTGTCTTCTAATTTTAGTCAGAAGTTTGCAACGCAGAAAAGTCTTTCACTGGCTAGCCAAACTAAATATGTCAGTCTGTCCGACCGAAAAGTTATTAGGAGACCAATTTTAACTTTCTTGCGTTTTATTTATCTACTTACAAATTTAGACTTACGATTCAAATATAATATAAAATCGAAAAACTAGCAGAAGCATAATATGTAGGCCCATTGTTCCGTTAATGGGCAAATTATGCTTCTGCTAAGTCTAAATTTATGAGTAGATAAATGATTCATTCAGCCCGAAAGAGCCGGATATATAAAAAATAAATCTTTGTAATTTCGTGATATGTTTCCAGCTAACTAGTATACGCCTTTCGTGGATGGAGTTGTTTTCCATAGCGGAGAACTGCTTCTTCACACTTACCACATGTCTGCAAATATTTGCCATCTGCTTCCTGGACTATGGTCTTTTCTGGCTGCTGGCCACGATGTCCTACTACGGTCACCAAGAGAACGGCCTGGAGGTGCCCGCGTACATTGACCTGGAGATCAAGGGCGGGGGATTCGTTGCCGACGTCATGAGAGGAATAGCCGCCGCTTTCCGACCCCTGACGCAGAAGAAAACGATCGACAGCAATCCATGCCTTCCCCTGCCTATTGAGCCCAACTACATACGGTACGTTAAGATATTGACGCTCTGTCTGTTGGAGTGGATCATCGTGGTGTCCGAGCCGTATATCCTGCGCACCCGCTATTGCATCATGGCACATTACTACCCAAAAAGAGCAGTCGAGAGGGATATATTTCTGTACAGGAAGATCAGCGAGTCAAGAGGTATGGAAACTAAGATATGTTCACTTAACCTGGCTCTAATCTATTCTGTTCAGTTAGCCTTTTTAAGTTTGTCCGTCGCAGGGTACGAAATGAAGCTATACACAAGGGTAATTTTGCGACCTATAGATGGATCACCTGGCTGTGTCAAAAACTTGCTTGGTGAGATTTGATTTTCATAGCAATCAATCAACCCGTACAGCCTGCTCACTATATACACCTCCGGTTTATTAAATCGCTTGATTGTTTATTATTGCTAAAAACGGATATGAAAACTTCGGCACCTCGAAGTTAGTTTTCTTTCCTGTTGTGTCTGCTGTAGCCAATCCCTTTCATATCCGCAGGTGCTGCTGCTGCTCCCAAGAAGACCACTGCACCATATGCGGCGAAACCCTGAGCTCGTAAGTAGCTCCTCTAGCTCGGCGGCCTTAACCAGGATGTCTTTTTTTCAGATCAAATTCCCATTTCTGCGACACGCCAGGATGCAAAGGGGTATATTGCGATGACTGCTTTGAAGAGTCCAAACACAAATGCTGCCTTTGCAAGCCCCCATTGGAATATGAGGATTTCTCCGACTGCTCCGAAGTCGAGTGAGTTAGTCTATGGACAAACATATGTGTATAAACAGGCTCTGATGACCTTTTTTCTGTAGGGACTCTTCAGACTTTTCAGAAACAGATACATACAAAGAAAACAAATTCAGAGAGGTCTGCAATGTACAAAGGGAAAGTGCAAAAAGGCAAAAAGGCCGTGCTTATCACCATTAAATAATAAGATCTTTAAATGTTATTACATAAATAAATATAAATAAAATAAGTGAAACCCAATAATTATTAAACTGTACATGCATTATTTATTTATTTTTTTTATTATTCTTTTTTTTCCCGAAAATAGACAAATTGACGATTCAGAAGAGTAGCTTCCAAATGCAAGGACAGTTTTAATCGATTAATCTAAAATTTCTCGCCTTGAGGCTTAATGGTTATATTATGCACCTGTGAATGAAATGAAAAACATTTTATATTAGTTTCCACAGGTGTTGCTTTATAAAAAATATATGTCAAATCTACACAATTGAGGCAATATGTAACAAATAAAGAAATGAAAGAGTAATATAAAATTACAGTGGAACGCAACATTGATTGAATATCATTACAACATGGGTTAAGTAGGCCAGAAACTAAAAAAAAAAACTTAAAATGATCAAATTTTTTTGTTTATATATATATATATCTGGTTAGCCCACTTCATTCATGTCAATAAACATTTTAATAAAACTATTTGTGATCATCGCCCTTTTTCGTTTAATAATAATGTATTCAAGTCAAAAGCTTAATGTGATCACTTCACAATACTATATGTATATATATGTATATATATATAGAACTTGTAGATATATTGTCGTTATATGTCCTACCTGAACGTTGCTTGGGGTGCCGATGGTCCACAGAACCGCATTTGCGACGTCGACACTACGTAGCATAGGCATGTGCTGTTTAACAACACCCTGGATATCTTGGGGCAATATGTCGGTATCAACCATGCCAGGGCTGATGGTCTGCAACAACAAATTGAAGCAATGGAATAGGGACAAAGGACGTTAAACTCACCGACACCCTCACAAGGGTCTTGTGGCGCTGGAACTCTTGACGATAGATCTCGTTCATGGCGCGAAGAGCGAACTTACTGGCCGGATAGATGTTAAGAGAAGGCAGCATTGGGCCCAAGTTCGGCACCTGTTGTCCTGCCACGCTGTTTATGATGACCACGTGGCCCTCAGTGCCGCGCTCTCTCATAGAGTTAAATGCCTCCCGAACACAGTTCACGGTGCCCATGATGTTCGTCTCGACAGTGGACCGCATGGCCGCACTGTCGGCCCGGCCGCTCAGTTCACCAGTGGCTATAATTCCGGCGTTACTCACCAGCGCGTCGACCCCACCCAGGTGGCGCTGGATCCAGTCAAAGGCCTCCGACACCTGCACTTCGTCCTTCACGTCGCATCTAATGGCGTGCAGACGGTTCTGTTCTTGGACTCTTAGGCCTTCTCGGAGCTGCTCGACGCGTTCCTGCCGCCTCGCTAAGCCGATGACCACCATGCCGGCGGCGAGCAAGGCCCGAGTGCACGCCGCTCCGATACCCGCACTAGCTCCGCTGACCACAGCGACTTTGTTCTGCCAACGCTCCATTGCACCTGCCGACTGCTGACCAACTGACCGGCCACTTGGTTTCCAATCCCGGTGACAGCGCACTGGGAAAGGAAGCCGTAGCAGTCTAATCAGTATTGATTAATTAGAAGTCGGTCACGTACAATGGAAAACTTTAATAATTGGAAGCTCAGATACATTGTAACTAATGCATGTGGCAGAAGAAACCAAAGGTCTGCTGCACAGCAGTAAACCAAACCATCCAAACAATTAACAGACTTAGTCGGCTGTATTAGCCGATCATGCTGCAATTTCACAAATATATCGTTATTGATCTCTGATATGGTAAAATATATAAAATTCAAAAATATTTTTAATTTATTATGCCTGGTGAGGTATTATAAAAGAGGTAGGTTGCCAAAAGACATTATCTATTATATAGTGATTCTAAAATTAAATTGTTTACGCAGTTTTGGGATGTCCACTTCCTAAATCCCACATAAAAGTTTTAAAAACTACGTGAATACTTGCTTTTGTTTCTCTTTGAAAAAAAGGTCGACTGTTAGCACTGCCATCTTTTTTTTAATACATATTTTTAAAGTCGAATCGAATTGTTTTGGACAGATGCGCACTTAAGTTCGCTTCGGCTGTGCATGCTTATGTACGATTATGTAAAAATTACACATTATATTCTTAGTAAAATAAAGGTAGACTCTGAGAATTCTGAATAGCTGAAAAACCTATTAATAATAGGCAGTAAGCACAAATTATTCTTAGTCATAGTATAAATATTATAAATATCTGCATATAGGATCTCGATGACAAATTTACGAACAACTCAAAAATATTCGTTTGGTGACATTTATTTTAACTTGAAAAGAATATCTTGCATATGTATGCCCTTTCATATTTATACTTAGTAAATAATACCTAACAACACAATACTTCTAATTGAAGTCAAAAGTTTGCGGCGCATTGAAATAGTAATTTCTGACTCTGTATATTTATTACATTACTCACAGAAAGGTCCACTGCGGTGTAAATTAATAGTTCTCAAACATATTATTTTCAACTTGGTTGCATGAAGAAATGTTCTAATTTATCCAATTTTAAACAATTTTGCATTTTTATTATTATGATGAAAAAAAACCATTTATTATTTTGATAACAACATTTGAAACAGAGACATTCAAGCTATGACTTTGGCTTTCTAACAACATTCAAAGAGTTAAATGAAAATACAACGGAAATATGTATGTGATTTCCAATAACAATCGTTTGAAATTAGTTGCAACAAAAAGTCGCTCAACATTGAACTTGACATTTTTAATTTGTAATTTAAAACCCTCCTCGTAAGCTGAATTGAATTAAAACTGATTAGTCTGGCTGAGTCCATATATTTTCTGTAATTGCCTTTTTAGCCCAATGACCAGACGAATGGTAAGTTTGTTCTTTTCCAGTTTAGGCTTTCAGTCTTTGAACAAAAGGTAGCCCTCAACCTTGTCTCTCTTAAAAAGAGCGCAAGTGGCACCCACAGCCATATTCACAGTTGGCTTAAGTAAACAACAGTGGGAATTTTAAATTGTAAATATTTGCACTCCATTTTCGGAAGCAGGTACTGGGGGTTAAACGAAGCAGCGATACTTCAAGTACTGCAAGGTAAAAAGGGGGCTTTGGAGGTGTAGATGGCAGAGCCGGAGGCTATTCTTTTTGTATCTATGTATGTTTAAGTAAAGTTTTGTTCGCTTCTGCAAATAGCACAGAATTTGCTTTGGTTCTTGGACTTCTAGGTCGTGAATTTCGCCTTGAGCGGACTTCAATCATAAGCGAACCTTAGTAAACTGCTTGGAAGCATCATGCTTGGGAAATAGTAATGTCTTTCAGTTATCAATAATATTTAAGAATCTACAATTAAAAAATAAAAGTTTCTTGAAAAAATGAATTTCAATTTTAATATGACTATTTTGTAATTAGTTTTTAAAATTCTTAATCTGTGTCAATCAATTACAATAAGACTTATTGATACAGTATGTCCAGATTGAACCATATCTTCAGTCCAAAAATAAGCGAGAGCTTACTTTTTCCGAGCCCCAACAAATTTAAATAGTAAGGCTGTTTGAAAGTTTACAAAAGTCTTAAGTCTTCTTGTCGGGAGGAAATCATTTGTAGAAATAATAAACGTAAAATATGTACATAGATTCCAGCGACTGCAGAGCAAACTCTATGTTGTCAGCTACCCAGGACGTAGGTATATTTACTACTTCTTTGCTGAATCTCCATAATAAAGGACTTTATAATACATTTGCAGACAGATGATCATAAAAGCTTTCCCACATTGTGTAGGGTAAGCTTATTAAATAAAAACGGTCATATTGGAAAAATGAAGAAATTCTCAAATGGGCATATCAATATTTTTTTCGTTGTATGTTTCCCACATTCTAAATCGGAGGTCTTAGATAATGAATGGGGCTATCTGAGAGTAAGGATCCTGCGGTTAGAGTGGCCGATGAGATGTCTAAATAATAAACAATAAACGCATTGAATCAGTTTAGTAAGGGTTTTTACGTGTCCTTCCATATCACTTAAAATGGGATGCAAACTTTGGGTATACACATATATATAAATATATATTACATATATTTATTTTTGGTGTTATGGCAAAAGGATTGTTGAGTTTTAATTAGGCTACTCTTGGCAGAATGACAAATCTACTTACATTGCTTTTGAAAATGTGACAACTTAAATTAGCTTTCTCTCAAATTTCGGTCCTTACAAAGGTCAAGACGACTAAAAAAAGGTCGAGTGTGTTGAAAAAATTCTCATGGATTCAGTGGACTTCTAATGATACATTAAGAGATCTGAAGTAAACAAGTACTACACCACTATGGCGCTGTCGGACGAGGCCCACTATGGGTACATTAAGCAAGTGGCTCTAGACTGGCGCGAGGCGGCGCGGGATAGGCGCAATATGGATCTGATTTCATCCTCGCCGAGTCTGGTGTCCACAGAGAAAAGCACTCAGCCTATTATCGATTCGAAAACACGGGCCCGGGTATACTCGATGGGCAACGCCGAGCGCCGAGAATCCAGTTTCTACCATAAACCACTTTCGGGAGGAGGGAAATCAGTGGAGATCGAGCGGGGCGAGGGGAACACGGAGTCGGACAGGATTCGGGTCAGCACGGATGTGAATCTTTACCTGCACCAGCCAATACCTCTTAACAACGCTATTAGGGCCTCCTTGCAGCATACTGGCAATACGGAAAAGTGAAAAGAAAATAGGCAATGTCCAGAATGCGGAAACGATCAATTCACCACATTGTGCGGGATTCCTCTCGATCCTTCTGCCGTAGCCACAAAAATACTAGAATTCTCTATATTCTTCCTATGACGGAACAATAATAAAACACACTCGACAAAAAGTTGTTTCTTTTATTATCTGTTTTAAAATGCAGGGAGAAGAAGATGGTTTATAATTTTAGACCAACCGAGAATGTAAGCATCTCCAGCCGAGTCCATTTGACGATGTTTGTCTGTCCGTAAGGGGGAGGATTAATTCGTCCGATATCAGAAATATATAATGCATTAGTCAAAGAATAAATGTTCCAAGGTACTCAGGTCGCGTTTTTTTATACCCTTGCAGGGTACTATAATTTCAGTCAAAAGTTTGCAACGCAGTAAAGGAGTCTTTTCCAACCCTATATAGTATATATATTCTTGATCAGCATCAACATCCGAGTCGATCTAGCCATGTCCGTCTGTCGGTCCGTCCGTCCATCCGTCCGTCCGTCTGTCCGTCTGTCCGTCCGTCCGTCTGTCCGATTAAACGCAATATAGTCTCTCAGTTCTTAAGCTAAGCTGAATGAAACTTTGCAAATAGTCTTCTATATACTCTAACTACTATATAAGTCGGAACGGGCCGGATCGGACGACTATATCATATAGCTGCGATTGGATCGATCGGTAAATTTTCAAAAGAAAGAAATTATAACTTGACCAATTTTTAATATATTATCATATAATTTGAGACATCCCTAATTTGTATTACTTTAGAGTTTCGGTTTAAATATTATGAAAATCGGACTATTATATAATACAGCAGTCGGGAAATATTACGTACACGTAAAAATGTAAATGTTAGTTTTACTTTTCATTTAAAAAAATTTTATTAATTCATAATGGTCCAATTGTAAGCTGCAAGGGTATACAAACTTCGGCGGACTGAAGTTAGCTTTCTTTCTTTCAGTCAGAAGTTTGCAACGCAGTGAAGGAGACATTTCCGACAGTATAAAGTACATACATATATTCTTGATCAGCAAAAACAACCGAGTCGATCTAGCTATGTCCGTCTGTCCGTTTCTACGCAAACTAGTCCCTCAGTTTTTAAGCTACCTAAATGAAACTTTGCAGATGGTCTTCTATATGCTCTCACTACTATACATATAAGTCGGAACGGGCCGGATCGGACGACTATATCATATAGCTGCCATAGGAACGATCGGTAAATTTTCAGAAAAAAAAAATATAACTTGTCAATTTTCAACATATTTTCATATAATTTAAAAAATGGCTCAAAAATGATTTTCCACTCCAGAGGACGCCATTTGGGACCAAAACAAGGCACGACCCCTCCTTGCTTGACACTAGCTTCCAGGTGCATGTTTTCTATTTCGGTATTGGATCTCCACCAATCATGTTGCCTGACATTTAATTAGGATTAGGATTAAATTAGTTAATCTTGGGCGTTGGTAAAGATAAAGACATTCTAATTTAAAATCGCTCGATTTACAAGTTTCAGAGGATGCTGATGTTTTTGTTGAATTATAAATGACTATTTTTACGCTACTAGAGCATTACAGATGAATTTCTGCAACATGGGCTGCACTATATTAGCAGAAAACTATTTGTCTATATCCTTATCAATTTTTACAACTTATTGTACTGGCGATTTTTTTTTAGAAAATATAGTACTCTTCGTTTGTTTGAAAAACCCCCGTTTCTTAAGCCCGATCTTCACGAACAACCACTTGTTTGTTTTGTAGATACATGATATTTAAGGATATCATTTTCGCAGTTATACGCTGATATTTTGTCTTAAAACAATAGAGATCATTGTCTTATTTTAATAAATATTCGCGATGCCATTTTACTTATTTCCCTATAGCCTTTAATGTGATTAGATGAAGAAACTTACAAACTATACATAAGCTGGCAATACTAAAGCCGAAACAAACAAAATTTAAGCCCAAAAATCATAATAATTTAAACTAGCTGTCATAATTATAATTTTTTTTTTTTTTTATTTTACTCTTTCCTCCTCATAATTCGGAAACTAAATTTAATTAATTTTAAATGTAGAATATTTGATTTTAAATACTGCATGTTTTTTTATATCTCTAATGGTACAGCAGCAGTCATGAATTAAACTTTAAATTCTTGACTGCCGAAATAAGCTGCGAGCTACTGTAAGTTTTATTCAGATAGATTAAAAACTGAGGGACTAGTTTTCACAGACAATCGGAGGGCATTGCAAGCCTCTGATTAATTTTAATTTTATTTTAATACCCTGCAAGGGTATAAAAATATACTAGACACCCAATCATTTTCTATAATTTATATAAGTTAATTCTTTAAATTTGAATATTTAAAGCGTTGATCTATGTAAATGTACTTAAACGGCAACCCAGGAAGAATCCAAAAATATGAAAAATGCGCGGGAAGGTATACATATTTAAAATACTTGTTAAAAATTGTGTACTAACTCATATTCTATATATATACATATATGTCAGACGAAAATGTATACAAGTATTTTGTCTTCTGTCGCTTTTTAATTTAGAATCAATGCAATATGTAAATAGTCCTTAAAACTCTTTTACCCTTAAAAAAATTTCAAATTTTAATTTATTTCTTTTAACCACCTACCTAGGGGATTTTAAAGGGAACAACTCAATAAAACAAGGTGCAAGAAGGACATTTTATTTAATATATTTTATAAAAATTCGTTTTAATGTAATTAAAATATGTTTAGCATGCTTGGTTAAGATTTCAAACGATATAACGATATAAATGTATCGCAAATCCGAAATCCGAGTTGGATCGGCAATCGCTAGTTTTAGCTTAGCTAGTTGGGAGGCGTTTTTGTATAATATTGTAATTAAGATCAAGTAAAACAAATATATTCAAAAATATTTAATCCATGGCTATAAGCGTCGCGCTCTAGCATGTCCAGTTTTTCCGCTTTCCTTACTTCTGTATTTGACGGGTATGCATACCCATAACTTTTGTCAACTGCAGCCGTAACTTTCCACCCCCACTTTCCTCTTATAGACCCAGCCATTACCCCAAAGCAACCACAAAATATGCTCTGCGCAGGGAAAATTTCATTTTTCTTCTGGCTCAGTTTACTGCAACTCGACGTCTGAGTTCTTGCGTGGGCAGGGTAAGGAATGGGAAGATAAGTTTTTGCGGCAGAGGACTGGTGGCAATTTAACGTGTTGCAGACTCCACGGGCAGCAGCAATGTTAGAAGCGATGCCAGAGCAACGAAATTAAGAATTAGTATTCATGCCCCACAGTGTCATTTCCGCGAATACATGCAGGCTCAGAGACTGAAAAAAAAAGTTTTCTTGACTTTCCCCCGGGGATGGGATGGTTGGAAGAGGTCTAGCGATTGATATGCACACTATAAAAAGAGGTGAGGGCGAAATGGACTGCGTGGAAAGCAAGTTTAAAATGTGCGAGAAGAATACGTGTTGATGTGTGAGCGGCAAGAGTTTATGGCACAACTTTTCATATAAATCCTTAATTATGACATTATTTTGCATATTATAAAGTTGCCAGTCCCCTTTAAGCCTCCCTTGAAGATGGGGACCAACACATTGGCTGTGCACTGGCACGCCTTTCCCAGAATGTGTGCAACAGAGTCCGATGCCACAGCGCATTTTACATACTACAAATTTGGCTACTCGTGCTGCGAGTGTCAAGCGGACAGAATTAAGCCTCAAATGGTGGATCTGTGAGAGCAGAAGGATGTGCGATGCAGGCGGCGGCAACGCAACTGCCGAGGGGTAACAGGTCGCCAATAGTCAGGCAGTTTGAAATATTTCGTATTTTATGCCTGCTGAATTCCGTTGGCGGAGTGCCAAGTTTGCCGCCAATGCTGCAAAAGCCGTCTGTTCATCAGCACCACCAGCCAGGCATTATCGTCAGCTGGTGGGGCGAGAGAGCGTCGACCACAGGCGGCCTGGGCAGGGATTTTCGATTTTAGGCTTAACACAGCCCACAGTGGGGCGAAGGGGCCAAAATTGCATTTTTATTCAGACGTGTCCTGGAGTAACAAAGTATTGAGTGCTTTTTTGAGTACCTATACAGTTATTAAACAATATTGTTGGAAAATGTTTTTTATTTATATTAAAATATTATTATTATATTATTCTTAGCCACTGACTAGAAATGTATATTCAGTTCCAGCGAGTCCCATTTCTGACTCCCTGCATCGTATAACATCTGCCTTTTTTTTCAAATCAGTGTCATGATTAATAAATAAAAATATGTAACGGTATCAATAAAGCAAATTTTTTTTTTATAATCGCTTCTTAAACTGATTTTGTTAAAGGATATTAAATATTTTATGTAATTAGAAACTTGGAGCGCTCTTATAGGTTTTACATCATTTTTCCAATATCAAGAAATTTTACTAACTAAATGTTCAGCACAAGAGGGTCTGTCTAATTAAAGCATAAATTCATATATTAAGGCAGCCGTTCAACGTAAATATTTAAAAACAAAAAAACTAACATAAAGGCTAACTGCAAAATATTACGGTTATAAAATCATTCTTAAATATTGCTTATGCTTTTAGTGATTTAAACATTGATTCTTAACAGCGAGAAAATTTTATTCTATTTAGATATTAAGTCGTCTCTATTTGGAAGTCTATAATATCGAAATATTATTTATTTCAAAATTGAGCAACGCCCTCTACAACCCTTCAAACTATGAACAATCGTACGGAAGAACTCTAAAAATGTGAGTTAAAAATAAACCGAAAGGGAAGTTCAAAAATTACATTTTGTTCATTGCGATTTTGATATACAAAAATATATTTTTTTTCACAACCATTTGTACTAGACGCCACAATGTGCCATCGTGCGAAAACTTTGAATCGTTGAACAGCAGGCCTAAGCATTGTCCTTGTTCTCTCTGACATTAAAACTGATGCAAATATGTGCCCTAGGACATCGTCGAGAGTGGCCGCTTTTGTTTAGTTTCCGTCCTCGGGTTCAGCACTTTTTGATCCGCAGTCGGGGAATGAACATTTTTCCGGCTCGACGTCCTAAATCGCCCCCAGACTTATAAGACATAAAAATATTGACCCATAAATAACAGGTTAGCACATGAAAGTGCATATTAACAAGTAGTAGTCAAGAACGATTTTGATTAAATAAAGAGAAACCGTACTTCAACAACAGAGAGTCTGTAAAGGGAACAAAACGATAAACACCTGCCCAGCTATTTGGTCGAGCAAACATTAGCACATCATATTCCACTCTCGGACAATATATTATACAAAACATCAATATCGCTTTAAAACTCTAGGCTTCGCTGAAAACAATTTTTTTTAAGTTTTTCGATTTGAATTAGCCAAATGCTACGCAGTTTAGAATTCATCAAATGTAGTGACTCTTTTTTGCTTTGCACTTATCAAATCAGTATTTTCTTTAAATGGGAAATCAGCAGAATCTTTTTTGGATTGGCATTCCAATTCCTTCAACTCTGAAATTAGGCACATAGTTTTCTTAAACTGTTGATTCCATTTCTTCTTTTAATATTATAGATTCGAGTGAATTGTTTTTGCAAAGTATTATAATTATTACAGGGGACAGCAGCCGATTCTGACTCCTAAACTTTTTTGATTGCTATTTCATTTATTTTGGTGGATTAAATCGATCGATCCTCCCTAAAGAGAGGAAATACATATATCAGAAACTATACTGCAGACTAACAATGAAGAAAACTTCCGTTCTGTGACTCGTTACCTTGACAATGAATGTATAAGTTATTACACTTATCAACTAAAAAGTAAAAAAGGACTACAAGTTGTATTAAAAGGTATAGAATCGGCAGTCCCTATAGAAGAAATAACTGAAGGCCTTAAGGAAAAAGGCTTTGAGTGAAGTTCGTAATGAACATAGCAAACAGGAATGGAATCCCACACCCCATTTACAATCTGCAGTACCTTCTTCACCGAAGAATCACCGTAGAGCCGCACAAAAGAAACGGCCCTGTACAGTGCACAAATTGCCAGGAGTACGGACATACAAATACTTTCTGCACACTGCGACCAGTCTGTGTCGCCTGTGGAGATTTGCATTGCATAGAAGCATGCCTGGGAAATAAAGAAGACCCTAATCTAAGATAATGTAGCAACTGTGGCGGAAACCACACCGCCAATTACCGGGGCTGTCCTGTCTACAAAGAACTCAAGGGCCGCTTGCATCAGAGACGCAGCAATCCGTACAATGTTCAATATTCTGCTCAACCAAACATCTTCACGCCATTAACAACTCCTTGCGTCTCCTTTGCTAGCGCTCTCCGTTACCCTTGAATATTTACCGCCAAGCCGGTAGCATTACGTCCCCAGCAACCTATACCAAACCTAAATGATTTCCCGCAGTTACACCAAAATGCCCAACCAGCAACCATCCTTACAGCAAAATCAAGCTCTTCCTCCACAAACACTTAGTGGCATTTAATACACGCTAGCTACTCTTTCCAATATCATGATTACCATTCAAAGTTATATTCAAGACCTAATTCGAACCCAGAACCTACTAATAGAACTGCTAATCAAACAAAAGTCAATGAACTCTTTAGGAATATGCTTTTGGAACGCCAACGGCGTTTCCCGGCACAAAAATGAACTCCTGCAGTTCCTAAATAGACATAATATAGATATAATGCTACTCTCTGAAATCCATCTAACTTATAAAACAACTTCCATATAACCGGCTACACATTCCATGCGACCAACTACCCAGACGGCAAAGCGCACGGAGGGACCGGAATACTTATTCAAAGACGTATAAAATATAATCCTTTGGACACATTCGCTACTAACTACCTACAGGCCACATCCCTACGTATTAACCTAACTAACGGCCCACTGACCCTATCAGCCATCTAGTGCCCTCCACGTTTTAGTATGGTAGAAAACGAGTTTATGAACTTCTATAACTCACTAGGAAGCTGCTTTATAACGCAAAGCATCCCCACTGGTGTTCTGGTCTCACCAATCCCAAAGCGCGCTAGTTATACAAATACCGGGAAGGCCTACATACTGGCCCACAGATCCTAATAAACAACCAGACATTATCGACTTCCCTGTAACTAGAAGAGTCCCGCAAAGACTAATAAACGCAAAAACTCTCCATGCGCTTACATCCGATCATTCTCCTGTTCTCCTCTGTCTGTCTGAACAGCCGCACCTTTTGGAACGTCCCCAACATCTGACATCAAATAAAAGCAACTGGCTGCAGTACAAAAAATATGTAAGTGCACACATTGAACTCGATCCTGAAATTTCGTGTGAATCTGACATTGAAAAATCGCTTAAACACCTTACGCACGTAATGTCCTCCGCCGCCAAACATTCCACGCAGGATCCCTCGGCCACGAATCCTACAAGAATTGGACGATCAAGTGCTCAGATAGAAGCTCTTCTACTTGAGAAACGAAGACTTAGCAGAGACTTGCAGACTCACCGGTCCCCAGCCGCTAAGAAAAGACTAAACGAAGCATCTCGAAAATTGTCGAAAGAACTGTCTATCGAAAAGAACCAGGCTCAACGTGCATACATTGCAAAGCTATCTCCGACTGGCTACAAATTTCCACTATGGAGAGCTCATCCCAACATGCAACCACCAATAAAATCCGAATGGCCAATCCGATCACAAACAGGTGACTGGGCGCGCAGTGACGAAAAAAGGCCAAACAGCTTTGCCTATCACTTGCAAAACGTCTTCAAGCCTCACCCGCCATCAAACCAATTCACACTACTGAACGTCCAATTACTCTCTAATCCAGCATAATATTTAAGACCATTAAAGAACAAATAAATCCCAAAAAAGCTCCTGGACACGATTTAATTTCCCCCAAAATGATAATTAAATTGCCCAAATGCGCTGTCAGATGCATCGCATACAAATTCAGCTCAATATTAAAATGGGGCTACTTTCCTGACCAATGGAAAAAGTCTTTTATTACAATGATCCCGAAGCCAGGCAAAGATAAATCCCAGCCTTCTTCGTATTGGCCCATCAGCCTCCTTCCGTGTCTGTCAAAGCTGTTTGAAAAACTTCTCCTTTTGCACCTTTTAACACATCTGCAAAACAACAGAGCGATCCCCTAGCACCCAGAGACAAGCATGAAACTACCGAACAGGTAAACAGCCTGACATCTGAAATCCGCACCGCCTTTGAACACAAGAAATACTGCAGTGCTCTACTTCTGGACGTATCACAAGCATTTGACCGCGTCTGGATCGACGGTCTGGTGTACAAAATCAAAATCCTTTTACCGGAGTCTTACCATAGAAACTGGGCCTTCACGGTGAATTAATATATCCCATCCCTGTATAACTAATATAAATTAACGTAACATAGATTAAGATTTGAAAACTTATTGTTAGTCTCTTAAGCCCTAGAGAAGAAAAGAAAAGCGAAAAAAAAACGCTATATCCTTTACACATTGTCAGTTCTGCTCTTTCCAAAAGCGCATTGCTGCCTTTCATCTTTGCAATGAGGTTTACATATGGTCTTTATCACAGTTTGTAAAACTATAGTCTTTGGCCTTGAGCCTGATACTAACATAACCTAAATGTTGCAAGTAACAAAGTTAAACAGCTGTGATTTGGTTTTCAAAATAAATGAATTGAAATATTCCGAAAGGTAAGATAGAGGGAAATTTAAAAGATAAACATATTGCGCTCATGGAGCTCTTCTCTAGCCGGCAGGAACAGGTTTATTTAATATAGCCTGGTACTAACATAAGATAAATTTTCTGAAAGCAGCAAAACACCATATAATAGGGTCTTCCCACAGGAGTACATCTGGCTATTTTCCATCAGTTTAACTGACGGCCCATAAGGTTTACCCGTTCCAAAATTTCTCATTTTGTTCTCCATCAGTTGTCCATCAGAATTTGATGTACGTTTTTTAACGATAGTTATACAATAGTTTTTCGATGCAACTCTGAATTCTTCTTCTTCTCGGCAACATTTACAACGAAAATGTAAACAAAAACGGCCCGGAACAATTGAAAAATGGAGAACGCCGAAGAAACAGGTTTTATATGTCAATATTTTTTTTTAAATTTTTTGTTTACAAGTATTGTTTTTAATTTTACAGTTGAAACCAGAACAGACGGTGGGAAGCTGAGGTGGACTCTTGACATGGGTGGAGAAGGATAAAATGGGGCCATGTGGTGAGTTTCATTGTAGATTCAAAGGAATACTTTTCTGGGGACATGGGGTTTGACTCCGAAGAGCGGTCAAACCTCAGCAGTTCTCGATGTTCTGGCAGTCAGCCTCCTGCAAAGCGTACCAAGATGGACCCGAAGAGCGAACTCGTGGAAATTGCTCCTATCCATTTTGAGGAACGCCACAACGAAGGAATAAATTAAATTAAATAAAAATAAAATTCTCGTAATTTACATACTATATTCTAATATATTTATGGGTTATCCGACGGTTGATGCAGATGTGCTCTATGGGAACACGAGTTTCACATCTGGCTATAAATCCCAACTGTTTCACACTGATGGACTCTGTGGGAAGACAGTATAAAAAACCGAGCGAAAAGAGAAAGAAAAACTTCCTGACTACTAACATATGATAAATGTTTGGAACGTATAAGGTAAAAGCGTTGCCAGATCAAGAAGCCTAGCAGCTGTGATTTCGAAGCAAAATAAATTCATTTATATCTTTTGAAAGAAAGAAAAAAATTCTTAAGTATAACGAGTTTTTCTCGCATGTATAAAGTCGCATTAATATGTCCAACAAAGGGGACGCCCGTGTTATGGAATTTTACCCACAAAGGACATTTTAATTTCATTTTAAATATCACTTAATAAACTTTGTTTACAAAACACAGCATGCTATACGTGATAGTGTGACCCTTTTCCCGTCTTTTCCTAAAACAATTTGTTCACACCGGTTGATTCACAGGCAAGATTTCTTCCATCATTATCACCTAAAAATTAGTGTGAAAATAGTTCGCTACCTTTTCGCGATAGTGATGGATTATTTAGATGATGGTTGAAGTATCTGTAAAAATAAAAAAAGTTTAAGCATGTAAGCAACTGAATTATGAATTATATGTCATGAAATAAATTTGACAACCTGTCTATTTAAGAATTAGAGGCGCCACATTACGTTGCAAAATATATTTTATGAGGTGTCTGTTAAAAAACTATTACTTGGACAATTTAAGGTATATTTTAACAATGTTCCGAGCTGCTTTTTAAGTATATGTACTGTTGTCCATTTCAGTTCTCTAATTAAACCCTCAAATAATTGTTGGCGGGAAACCGGACGATAACGATAGATTCCACGCCGGTTATTATATGACAACGTAATGTATCATGAGCGTTCAGCAGAACACACTTGATCACTGATTACTGATAGATTTGTCGTTTTTGAAACAGCTTTGTCCGCAAAAATTTTGAAACATCCTCTATCCGAAGAAACAGCCTTTTATTTATTAGTTGTCCTTTTTTTCATCCTTTTTTCAAAATTTTTTTATTTCTTAAATGTTTATGAAATATGTATAATTTTGTATTTTTGTGTAATCGACATCAAACGTATTGAGTATCGGTTAATTGTACCTATAAGTTTCAACACAAGGAACAATATAAACAGAAATTTCATGCATCGTGGTTGCAAGAACCGGCGCTTATGAATTGGTTGTGCCGAGATGCCACAGCATGTTGCCATGATTATAAGATACCTGATAGTTGCCTTTAGCTTATCACGTCGAATGCAGCATATGCACGACAGGAAAGCGAAATTGAAATTAACAAAGAAATCGACGAAATTTTACTTGAAATAAATGAAAAATAAGAAAACTATGTTTGTTATTTTTTTTGTCCTTAAAAAAAATGTCAACCAGCGCCAATAACTCAAAATTCCCTTAATATAGGTTTATTTTTAGTAATAGGTTGGCAAAATGACATAGCACCCTCTTGTAATATGGGCTTGTTTTTGTACACCCAAAATTTCCTACAACCTTTGAAGAATTTATTGCGATTCAAAAAGAGCTGCCAATTTGCACTTTCCAACACTAAAATACGGCTAAACTGCTTGCAAATTTGCGAATTGTATTGTTACAGGGTATGCAAATGTGGTTCGTACATTGGTAAATTCGGCAAGGGTTTAAATATACACATAATGTATATAAATATGTATAGTAATAAATGACTTCCGGTTCATCCATCTCTTTCGCCGATAAGTGATCCGGTTACATTCTGCAGTTGAAGATCAAAATGTTCAAAGAAAATTTAAATTTTTAAGAATAATATCTAGTGTTAAAAACGATCATGTAAAATTAAAAAAAAAATATTAAACAATTGAAAACTTATAGTTTCAGCTACCGATATTTTCAGTCATTCAATCATCCCACAGAGATCTATCTGCCATACACCATCCGTTAAGCGGTTGGTCTATAACAGGGGTGCCCAAACGTTGCTTATGGCAGAGCAACTCACCAATACACATAAATGAAAACACAAATACATTTACGCAAACGTTTTTTTTTACTTCCAATTTCTGCACTGAAAAAAATAATAGTAAATTCAAATTTGAAAATTAAACTTCCTTTTATTTATTAACACGTTAAAGCAAACAATACATTGGGGCTCACAAAAGCAATTTTCAGAAAAAAATAAATTTGTTTCTTTAATAGCAAACATCTTGCCTGCAACGGAAAATACTACTGATTTTTCGCGATGTACATTTTTCGACGATCCAACAACAATTTACATTTGTGCAAGCGAGATAACGGCGAAGCTTATAATAGTGTTGTTGCCGAGATCAAAGAAGACACGGAGAATGAAGAGAATTCGCAAAATTGTTAGTGTAGTCTGCTTTGCTTTGCCTATGCCTAGGAGCAGAAACAAAAACAATGCAAGAGCAAGGGGCTGGGCATCACTGGTCTATAAGGTTTTTTCGTTCCGAAAATTCTCAGTTTGTTCTCCACTCAAATGTGTTGGAGACTTAAAAACTACAACTCGTCGATGTTGTCCTGTATATCCTTGCCCCAAAACCTATTTAAATATCTTCTTTAACTTCATTTTTAATATATTACGTTAGCCCCTACCAGTATGCAAATCTTCGGGCTTTTGCTCTTTGTGAAACTTTTATTGTCTTCCCACACAGTCCATCCGTGTGAAACAGTTGTGATTTCTAGCCAGATGTGAAACCCCGCTTCCCACAGAGGTACATATGTACACCTCCATCTACCTTCGGATAACAGCTGATCGAACAGCTGTTGGTCATTCAAAACGTAATTAAAGATGGCTAAAATGAATACATAATCCATAACTAAAATTACTAGATTTCTAACCATTTTGGCTGTTAAACAACTGCAGATTTGGGTGGAACTACATTAAAATGATTTAGATATCGGGTAATTGAAAAGTCTCTGATGACCTGTTTTTTAACGAAGAACAAATGCTCACAAAATCAATTCAAAATAAAGTAGAAATAGGGGTTTTATATTGAATAGTAGCAATTCGAGAAATTTTGGGGGATGAAAATACTGGAAAACACCGACACCAAGTTTCTTGGGATTATTTTGAACTTGGGCGTCTTCCCCATTTCAATTGTTCCTTGCCATCTTCTTTTACATTATTTTCGTGATTGGTCAAATTTTTGACAAAGAATTCAGAGTTGGGCTAAAAACTACCGCCTATCGGCATAAGAAGTCCATCAATTCGGATTGAGAACTGGGAAATCCGTTTAATGGATGGGGGATGGAAGATGGATCTTTGTGGTAAGATCCTATTACTTGGCTTTACAAAGAAGTTTCCCAACCAACAGAATTTTATACAAGCACGTGCTTTTCACGATTCTCGGAAATTGATTTTGGTACGACACAAATGTCTCAAAATTGTTGATAATGTATGACTATTTATTTTTTATATTTATTATTCTTAAATTTTGTGTTTGCTACAGCTGCTCTTGGGGCTCTTGCTGGGGTTGCTCCTGCTGCTGCTGCAGCAGGTCTTGCTGCCGCATGTAATCTTCTGGCTGCAGCTGCTCTTGCGGCTGTTGGTCTTGCTCTGGTTGCTCCTGCTTCACCGGCCTTAGTGCATCCATGACACGCTTTCGATACAGGGCCTGATGTTCAATTGGCAAATTTTTTGCCAACCGACGGGCCAACAGGACTCTTTCCTTTCTGTTAAGGCCACCAATGCCTTGTCCACCGCGGGATCCTCCTTGACCGCGGAATACTCCTCGACCGCGGGATACTCCTCGACCGCGGGATACTCCTCGACCGCGGGATACTCCTCGACCGCGGGCTCCTCCTCGACCGCGGCCTCTTTCCTGTCCATGATTTCCTTCCCAACTGCAGTTTTCTCCCAGACCACGGGTTCCTCCCCAACTGCGGTCTTCTCCACCGCGGGCTCCACCCGGATTTCTCCTTGATCTCCCAAATGGACATGATAAACATTTAGATGAAACATCTAAATAAAGAGCAAACGTTAAAAAACTCATGCAAAAAAAGGGGAAATAAGCAAATAATTCCGCTCACGTTTTCAAATTGGCGCTTTTAAATTTAGGCTTGCACGGAAGTAGGGATGGAAGAAACATGGATATCGATACAAAACAACGTGCAATATATTCGATGGTGCAAGAATACATATAGCACAAGTACTGATTAATCTGTAGTCGTGGTACTAATATGGACAAAATTAGCTTATATATATATATTTATATTATATTATATATTATATTTTCTGATGTTGTCCATCAGAATTTGATGGAGGAGCAGCGAACTCAAACTGGGTGAGAGCCAGACGCAGTTTCAAAAAAAATTTAACGTACTTCTTTTGTCGATAGTTAGATGGTTATTCGGTGAAACTCGTATTCTTTTTCTGCTCTCTGGAATTTTTACTATTTAATACTAACATAAGATCAATTTTCTTAAAGCTGCAAAAGTCCATCTAAAAAAAAAAAACGAAAAATGGAAAAAGAACTTTCTGACTTTTCGCGTTCGCGTTGTTGCAAGCGAGAAGGCTAAAAGCGTTGCCAGATCAAAAAACTAAGCAGCTGAGATTTTGAAGCCAAAGAAATAAATTCATATATTTTGAAAGCAAATATTATAAAAAAATGATAAAGTAAAATGATTTTCTCCCACAAGGATAAAGTCACATTAATATGTGCAGCCACGGTGAAGACCGTATTATGGAATTGAACCCACAATGAACGTTTTAATTTCACTTTAAATATCACTTTATAAAGTTTGTTTACAAAACACACCTGGCTATACGTGTCGGTGTGACCCGCCATTTTCCGCCTTTTCTGTAAGCTATTTGGTCACACAAGTTCCCGAGTGAAATATATAGCAATTTCGTTCGGAACTTTTTGAAAGCAAATTTCGGAAATAATGTAAAACAAGGAACAATTAAAATGGCGAAGACGCCAAAGTTCAAAGTATGCCCAAGAAACTTGGTGTCGGTGTTTTTCAGTATTTTCATCCCCCAAAATTTCTCGAATTGCTACTATTCAATAAAACCCCTATATCTACTTTATTTTGAATTGATTTTGTGAGCATTTGTTCTTCGTTAAAAACAGGTCATTAGAGACTCTCCAATTCCCCGATATCTAAATCATTTTAATGTAAGTCCACCCAAATCTGCAGCAATCTGCAGGATTTCTGTTGATTAACATCCAAAATAGTTAGAAATCTAGTCATTTTGGTTATGGATTATGCATTTTAGCCATCTTTGTTTTTGTTTTGGATGACCCACAGATGTTTGATCAGCTGTAATCCGACGGTAGATGGAGATGTACCTCTGTGGGAATCGGAGTTTTACATCTAGCGAAAAGTCTCATCTGTTTCACACGGATGGAGAGAGAGGGAAGTCAATATTAGTTAATTCTTCCAAGCCATTTACGTAAAACTAACATTTGTCATCTGAAACGTAAGCTAATTTCGGCACGCCGAAGTTTGAATACCTATCCAGCTTAATTTTGGATCATTATAATTTATTACAACTTGATCAAGTAAAAAAAAACCAAACATGAATTATATTAATCATTTATAAATATCATAAAAATTAGTTTTTAATATTTTAATATTACACTTACAGTTTAATAGTTACAGTTTTATATTCTAAGTTTTGCATTTTTCTGTACTTTTAACAATCGTTTCTATGGCAGCTATAGATGTAATCATCCGACTTGCAAAAAATATCTCAGAAATTTTGAAATAATAAATATTGGCAACATTTCTGAGCACATAAATATATGTTAAGAAATAGCGAAATTTGTTTTAATTAATTTCCCGAACGTTCCTATTGCAGCTATATGATATAGTAGTCCGATTTTTATAAAATTAAAATCAAAATTATAGAATTATTCGAAATAACCATGTCTCAAATTATTTAAAAATTGGCTAAAATATGCTTATTTTTCCAAAATATATTCCACTCATTCATATGGCAGCTTTATGACCTAGTAGTCAGATTCGGTCCGCAGTGAAAATATATAGAAGCCTAACTGCAAAGTTTCATTCAGATACCTCCTAACTGAGGACTAGCTTGCATAGAAACGGACAGACGGACATGGCTAGATCGACTCGGCTGTTGATGCTAATCAAGAATATATATGTATACTCTATAGGGTCGGAAATGTCTCCTTCACTGTGTGGCTAACTCCTGCTTAAAATATAATATGGTTAATATAATAAGGCTGCAAGGTTATAAAAAGTAACAAAAGATGTAATTCAATACCATTTACAATACTATTGATCAAGAACAAATTCTTTTCGACAACGGTCGATGAAAGCCTTGTGGGGTAATCATTTATTTGTCGGCCAACTTTACTAATCAGCCATTTAGGAGATAATATGAGAAACTTTTCTTTCTTCTTTAATTCGCAGAATGAAAAAACATTGATGATTTCCCGCCAAACATTGATGTTAGCGATATTCCGAAAATATCGATAACATCGATTTCTCCACGTGTATTTCCCTCCTCTAGTATTCACCAACAAATTTGTAAAGTTTTTCGTATTTTTCTTATTGTGTGTGACTATAAAAAGCGCTGTATGTTAAATGGTTGTCCAAAGCGGGAGTTTGAAAACTCCTGCTTCCAATTGATGAAACGACTGCGTCCAACCACTATCTGCGTGAGTTCCGACCCAAGTGGTATAATTTCATTCCACTGAAAGGATTCTCCGCATTGGGAGAGCTGTTTGAGCGATTCGCGGAAACGGCAGACAAGATATCGTTGCAGAAGCTGAAGATCTGCAAGTTATATAACAGTTTTTCACTGATCAAGAAAGGCCAGCACGCATTGGCTTGTATCAAAGAAAAGGATGTACGACTGGTGCAGTTGTACATATGTATGTATGTACATCCGAAGACAGAATCGTCTCTCCTACGAGTACGAGCATCCAAAGGTAAGGAAAATTAGAAACTAAATATTAAACAGCTACGAAGATACGTATACAATATATAATGCAAAGTTTTAATGTCTGTACCTTACGTTTGAAAAATGAGATCTCTTCCACAAAATAATAGCTTTAACATTTGGTGAAAGATACAACACCGGATGTAGTTTGATACACGCAAGAAGAGATACGCTAAAAAATGCAATCGATGTGCAATTTTCCTAAATTTCATGTAGATAGCTGATGTATCCTGGATAAAAATCGAAAATGCAAAAATCGCTTATTTGCCCAAGAGCCGTTAAAATGTACAAATGGCCGGATAAGAGTGGGAAATGAAATGAGGTGGGGACAACTAGGTCTCGGCCAAGTCAAACATGGCCATTTGTTGCAGGTTCAATTTCAGTAGATTGCATACGAAAAGCTGCACAAGGATGAAGAAGTTGTTGTTCATATTTGGACGTGCAGTCGAGCGAAAAAGGAACACAGACCTTCCTTCCCAACCATTCTAGATGGTCTCTCTTTCTTTAGACAAACTTATGTAGAGCTCACATACAAAAATTATAAGGATATGTGCTACGTGTAGTCAATAAATAAAACAGTTGTGCATTTCCCCCTCCAAAACACAAGAAGGCATTGGACAGGGGCGGATTCAGCAGAGAAACTCTAAGCAATAATTCTAAAAACGTTGCCAAAGCCCACTTTATCTTAACTGCTGAATTAAAAATGTACCACTTACCTTTCGCTGTTTATAAGAACATTTAATAATTTATTTGTTTGTTAAAACCCAAGATTTATTTTGTATTTATAAAAGTAGTAATTTGAAATCATTTGTGAATTGAGTTTAATGAGACAATGCTTAATGGGAGTTGAGTAAATCGTGGCCGCTAATCGTATCATTAATATCAATCATATTTTTGACAGCCACATCAGATACCAAGTCCGTCCCGGTTAAAGCCACTGGATATGGCACAGGAACAGTCCGGGGAGCAAACACGTTCGATTTAATACAAATGCGCATGGGTGCGGGAAGGGATCAACGGTGCTGGGGCACACGGCATTGGGTGGGATTTATGTCGAGCGACGTTTTAAGTCTTCGTCGCCAGCAACAGCTGCTTCACAGACTTAGTCCTATCTGCTGCCTGTTTTTTAATACGGACACTTCTGCTTATGCAGCTGCAACATATGCGCTTACAAATGCGCTGCAATAAAGTCATTGCGTTAGCTTGACCAGCATTTTTTCAATAACTTCAAATACGTATATAGTTATACTTACCCAAAGAAAGTTATGGATGGCAGAATAAATTTGACATCAGACTCTCAATTAGTGGGAAATTCTTATGAAAAAGGAGCAGTTGCACATAAATAATAATGATATTAATAAAGTAATAAATAGTTGTATAAACCCATACCACAAAAATGAATCTCATCCATATGCAAGTAAACTTTTGCTTAAATCGCCAGCACGGTTTATTGTAAAGACAGGTGTTAAGATGGGAACCACATTTATGTTATGTTGTGGATACCCCGTTCCTAAAGTAGATTTCTTTAAATAAGGAAACAAAACCGACTTGAATCGCTTATTATTAAGAGCTTTATCATAAATATTTTAAATTACTCTATTCAATTATTTTTCTCTTCATTTAATTTCATATTTTTCAATTGGTGATTATTTGACACTCCAAAATTTTTATTTCTTACGGTTTTAAACCAAATTTTAATAAACCTCAATTTTTTTATTCTATTAATTTAGTTTCTGAACACATTTTCAACCTGTAGGTATTATAATACAAAATACTGTACGTGTCCTAAATATTTACTTCTTAGGTTTTACAGTTTAATGAAATCTTTAGCAATGTAATCTATTATACTTCTTTCACAGATAGCATACATCCCTCATCGCAAATTTTGCTTTTGAGTAAAATCATATGGGTACTTAATTATTGCGTATTTTAGTAAGCTTTCCCTAATTAATTAATTAACCTTCATTAACTCACCGCAGTAAGATGTCTTTATCTATAACCTAATTTTCGGTGATGATGAGAACACTGACTTATTGGGTAAAAACACTAATTCACTTTTTAAAAACGGATCAGTATATCCTTCGAGGGTCATAAACAGAACTAGATAGATTTTAGCCAAAGTCTAGTAGTTGCCCCTTTATGCTCCAGCTGATTAGCTGAGAGAAATAGTAAGAAGATCCGAGCAAAACTGGCCAAACAGCCGAGTCGATCTATCTTTCTCAGGTTTTAACCAAGCTATTCCTTCAGCTTTAGTGCTATTTGAGTTAAATAATAAAAGCAAATATCGTCGTTATCAAGATCGATTGATCGGTCAATTTGAGAGGCTAGAAAAACCAGCAAAGGTTAGGTATTGTTTTTTTATAAATGTTTAATAAACTAGGTTTATGGTTCGAGTTTCCATTCAGTCGAATTGATTAATTGGTAATGGTGTAAAAGCTTCGTCGTCAAAATTACCGGATCAAAATAACTTACTATAGATGGCTTTCTTACAAGAATCTGAAACTCATTTCTATAAAGTTAAATTAAGCACTTAAGTTAAGAAAACTCCTATTTTGTATGGGAGTTGAGTTAAGATAGATAGAGAAAAAGGTAATTAAAATTGTCACCCCAAAATTGTGTGATTTGAAATGTATTCGTCATAATGTACTTATTGACATTTTATGAAGATTTTTCAGTTTTCTTGAATACGTTAAATCAAAGTAACTCCCTTACCTTCCTAAAAGGAAAAAATGCAAATTTGCAGTTATATGGTACAAATTTGATTTATGATATAATTTAACCGTGTATGCATGTTAAACACCGCGAATATTAAATTGTCTTTTTATTTGGCATAAAAACAAAAGGAAAGATTAACAACTCGAGCAGCTTGCCAAGAGTAAGCAGTTAGCGGCGTTGTTTGGTACATCTTGCCAAGTTTTACAATTTTTTTTTTCTTTGTGAATTGGCCTTCTTATTAAAATCTGTCATTTTATAGTTTGTATTTATAAAATTTGAAACTAATAACAATAATAGTATTCAGTAAAATTATCGTTTAAAAAGGATAAACTTCAGAAAGATGCCTTTAAATTATTATCTGGCTTCTGTACACCGATTTCTTAAGGATAAAAAACTATATCCGCTACGCAAAGGATGGGCATTAAACACAACGTGGCCACAGAAGATGGACCTAGCAGGCAACATCACTAGTCTAGTAAGACAACACATCTCAATATTGTTTAAGCCATTGGATGTTGGCGTATTAATAATGTATTACCCAGCAATGAAGGTAAAAGCAAATAATTGGCAAAGTAACCTTTTCCTTTCACTTAAAAACCTTAACCATTTGAGACAAGTTTTATTTACTTTTTAATTTTCCCTCCTTTGTTCTGTGCTGATTTAATACAATTGCTTACAAAATCACAGTTTTTGTCGTTTGACATGGCAATGCACTATTTCGAAATACTTCGCTCACCTTAGTACCCTAAGGAACGCAATATCAGAATGTTCTTATTGATTGATTATTGGATTTCCGAGTTTGCTGCAGTGATTACTCAAAAACAAATGATCCGATCACTATGGATTTTTTTTCATGTTCTATATATAGTTCTCCGTACAATCACCTATCGATTTTTGATCGGATAAAAATCGAATTTTGGCAGGCCAAAAACGAAAAAAATTTTGGCTAAAATTAGTCCATTTTTTTTTTAAACGCCAACATATTGTCAATTTTTGATTTTTTTTTATCGTAGGTCATTGTACAGACAATATTATCTAGTTTAACGACATTTTTTTTTTAATTTCATCCACGGAGAAGGCCGGAATCACTGCAGCAGCGAAGGACCTTTTTTTCGCTCCGTTGGAGATCGACTATAATTAAAAAAATATTTAATTTTAATTTTTTTCTTCAAAAATTTCACTGTTTATTCTTGAAACATGTATAAATATATTCTTAAAATTTTAAAATAATTGATAAAGAATTTTTTAAAATTAAAATTCCCGAAAAATTAAATTTTTTTAGGCCATTATACTAGATGTGTCCCTTAAGAGTTAGAGCTAGCAGATTTGGTTGCTACATTCATTTCTATTGCACGCAGATCAAGTTTGTTTTAAAAATTGCTCCACATCCATTTGGAACTGGAGTGAACTCATATTAAGTATCAAACAAAGATTTTCTTTCTCTCAAAAAACATTCTTTATGGAGATCGAAAACGGTGAAAGAAGCAAAAGAAAAGTTGGATAACTATTTTTACTTTGTAAAACATTGGGTTCAAAGTCTACAGCTTAATATATACTAATTAACCTTATGGTATAAAGTAATCCAATATGTTGGAAACTGGCAAAGTTATAATTAAAAATTAACCGATCGTTGTCAGTTATATGATATAGTCGATCGACCCGGCCCGTTCCGACTTATATTGTAGTGAGAATTTATAGAATATAAAGAAAACTATCTGCAAAATTTCATTCAGATAGCTTCAAAACCGCGGGACTAGTTAGTGATAAAGGGAGATCAACCCGGCTGTTAATGCTCATCAAGAATATATATACTTTATAGGGTCAAAAAATTATAATACCCTTCAAGGGTATAAAAAGTACTTAAAATAGTGTCGGCTGATAGGACATTTCGTCTGCTCATAGCCATGACATGGCATGGCAAGACATGGCATATGGACTACTTCGAAAAGTTTAAATCATTAACAAGGAGTATTACGGCTATATTATTATTTGCAATACAATGCGCCAGTACCCAAAAGCATTGTAGCTATCGCTGAAGTCAACGTTTCCCTATGCATCCCTATCCACCTTACTTACTTTACTCCATTCAAACTTCAATCAAATTTCTCCAAATAATAGCCTGCATATTGGGCATGTACAACGAAACTAATGTTCTTCACAAAGAGCAAACATTCCCCAGATTGAAAAGCGATATGTGGTATAGAACTGGAACTATTTTTGCAGGCTAAGTATCTGGAAGTGATATTCTGGCGAAGCTGTCGTGGAAAAAAGACTAGTTAAGAATTCTACAAAAAGAAGTTCGGAAAATCTGTCATTAATACACTCTACACAGCAGTTTTAAGATCCATACTCATATACGGAGCACTAGTATGGTGTCCAGCACTTACTAGGGCCTACATGCGAAGGGGCCTTGGGAGCATTAAGATTATGCTCCGCGGCAGCGCTGAATGCCGTACTATTATCTCTTCATTGGGACTCTCCCCAATACAACATTTCATCAGGAACAAAGCAGCCCAAACGCAGTATGACTGAAGTCAAGCCATATATATCCTAAAAGGAAAGAAAAGAAGCCATTTGTAGTATCACTGTACACCGACGGCTCAAGGATGATCTGCGGGGTAGGGGCCTCGATTTTTGCCGAGATCTTTCAGAGTCAGCGACATTGTTCCAAGCGGATATTGAATAAACACAATAGATCAAAACTAAGCTGGACAGAATATAAGTGGAGACGAACAGCAGAGCATATCTCCAAGAGCTAAAATAATATCAGAAGGATAACGGGAGCCATAATCGGCCACTGGCCAATAGGCAAGCACGGATAAAAGATGGGTCTACCCTATTATTTTCACTGCAGAAGCTGCAATTTGGATTAAACCAACCTACCTTAATTTGGTGCTTCTAAAGTATCGGTTCTATTAACGAGTTTCTGGATGTAATGTAATACCATTCAACCCAAATATTGGGAATGCCTCTATTGGATTTAAGCCATTTTTAGACAAATCCGTTCAGCTGTTGAAGTTATAGTGTAACTAACACTTGTTTTTAAAAGATGTATGTTTATACCCGACCCTTAATTTGCTATGCTTCTTGTTTTTCCTACTGTATAATGCACAGAAATTTTGCCTTCGTTGCATCAACGTTTCGGCCGCGGCCACAAACCCCACACCGCCTATAACCCATCAGCCACTTTCCACTTCGTAGTGGGACCGCTTCTTGTCTTTTTTGTAGAGGTTCAGACGGAGGGTGTGGGTGGCACTCCTGCTTAATGTTGATTCGCTTAGGCCTATGCCCTAGTCTAGGTCTGAGGTCCTAGGGCCACTATACTATATGTGTGGGGTCCGGCGCAGGCGCCAGCAGCACGAGTGACGCTTGACTGTTTCTGTGCGAGTTTGAATAATTCATTTGGCTATTTTCTTATCTTTATATTTGCCAGTTCTCGAGTCAGTTTTTGTGGTAGGTTAGTTAGCCGTCAAGGCGAATTCCCCACGACCAACCCCAATCCCAGCCCCACCGCCCTTCCCGGCGAATTCACTTTCCCAATCCAAAGTCCCACCCCATCTGCCCACCTTGACTCTCGTCGCGTGGCCCACTCCGCAGCCGCTACTCCCGCAGTCCTCCCGCGCCCGAGAGACTTTCGGACCCGAAGTCGTGTTTTGACTGCTCCATTTCCATCGTTCCGCAGCCGCCTGGCATTGCCAGCGCCTGCATCCTGTCGCTTCAGTTGTGTGGCAGTAGCCGCTTTGTAAACAGTCTCGCCGTTCACCCACCGCGTTCTTCTGGTCGCCTCTTCAGTGCCGAGTTGCCGAGTTTTCGTCATCGTCGCCAGTCGGTTTAAAACCCTGCATCACTTGTTTGGCCATACCGAAGCCTGGTGATACATTTATTCCCGAAACTTTGGGAAGAGTCAAAGAAAATTAAAGTCCTCTTTGTGCTTGTGATTCCAGTGAAAGTTGTGCTTCTAAACCCGCCAACATCTTGTTGATGAAAAGTAAAAGTAATTCCGAAAATGAATTTAATTACCTAATCTAATGCATTAGAAATATTTCAGAAGGCCGTTTATAATATTTTCCAATTGCCTTGCATTATTGCTTAATTATATTGTTAGTAGGAGTTTTGGTTTATATTTTCCTTATTTGACTTATTAAAACAATACAATTTCTGTTCTAATGGAGCATTAAAAATGTTTTCGTGCCCCCAGATGACTAATAAAGAGTTTTGCCTTCTATTAATGCGCTTGCCCCGTCCCTTTTCTTGCATACTAATTCCCCACCTGTTAAGCAGACATTCATCATACGCACTGTGTTCAACAATATTCTATTTGTATGTACTGCTTCTATATATATGACATATTCTGAGTACTGACTTCTGCTCCTGTTCCTGAAGCGCTCCCACCGAAGTGTTTAAAGTTCTGCCTCCACTGATTGTGCTTTATGTGTGTTGTGCGGCAACTACTAGCTCTCTCAGCAGCTGCAGCCATTCCACTCCTGCTACTTCCGTGCCCAACATCTTAGTTTGTGTGTGACCATCTGTGCAATTGTTGACACCCACAGGACATACACCCATGCACTCACGTGCACACCCGCCAGTGTTCGATACAGCTGGCGCTGTCGGCTTGAAGCGCTCCATTTGTGCAGCCAAACGCTAAAGGCGGCCAGTTATTTATGCCCTAACCTGATGGAATACGGATTATTACAGTTTCACGTAGTATAAAAAAGTTTCCACTTGTTGTAGTCCTGGAAAATGTATCAGTGCGTGGACAACAAATACTTTAAAAACTGGCTTTTCTTTCTCCTATCCCTTTGTTTTACATTGCCTGGGGCGATAGAGTTCAATACCCCGTTGCGATTAGCAGAGTGGTGGCGCCCAATATAGGGAGTATAATATATTATTCAGGCGACATAAGTACCCGCTAACATTTAAAACTCGACTACATCTGTTGCTTATTCTCCACCTTTTAGTGTGCCCGGAAAATAGAGAAAAGCCAATCGCGAAAGCACTTGTTGCAAAACGGTAGCGAAAAAATAATAGCCACTTGGGCGAATTATTTTACCCTGTACTCGGAGGCTATGAAAGTACATTGTGGTCGGGAAAATTAACGTATATATATTATTTATGAACTATAGACCACCAAATGGACAAGCCAGTCTAGCCAAGTTCATAGCCTCTATTGGTTCAAGAAGTCCGTACTACTTAGTCTGATATGAGCAAGTTGTGGCTTTTACAGTAAAGCTTATGTTGACAAATCCATAATACGAAATAAACACCCGCAAACACAGACACTTAGGGGCAGACTTAAAAATCCACGGGCATCGTCTTCTTACTCTCCTCTTTCCGGCTGTCCTTTTATTTATCTCGCTTGCTCATTTTTTGTGTTTTTGTTTTGCATTTTCAACGAGGCCAAACCGCACACACGCACGCCGGCATGCAAATAACCCCCCACACATACATACGTACATGTACATAGAGAAGACAAGGCGTGACAAGTGCAGGCTTCATCCGAACGTGCCATCTTGCCCTTCCTCCACGTCACGTCCTCCCTCAGCATGACCAAAGAGAGGAAAAACTTTAACTAGATGCATATATAAATTGCGTTCTATATATTTATGCCTTGACATATACGCAAATGCATCATGACTGCGGAGCAGCAGAGGGCGGGAAGTTGGCAAGGATTTTATTAAGTATGCCTATTATGGTTCACATGAGCATACATTTGTACTTAATATTTACAGCGAACTGTGGCGATGAAGATGTTATTGAGCTGAAAACGCATAATTGATTAATTTAAACTTAAAACAAGATTCACCGCCGTTGTCGATGTCTCGTGTTCCTTCATCCACAGACCTTTATATTATTTCAAGGTTTATCCTATTGACACTTTTTACCTAAGAGAAAAAAAAAAGAAATTGCTCTGGTGTTCATACAGTATGCTTACATATATGTATGTACATAAATGTGTATAATGCTGAAAAGTTTTAAAATTTAAGACAACAATCAAGAAACCTAGAACCTCTACTTTATTGCCGATAGGTCAGAATAGCCCATATCTTGAAATTTGGATTTACATTTTAAATTGCAATTTATTTGATTCTATTTATAAATATATAAACGTTTAGTTTAGGGCTTGAGTCTGCTTGGTATTTAATACACATAAGTAAGGATTCAACTAAATTCCAGATCACATAAAGGTTGTTTTGTGAGAAGACTTATGCAAAAGGCATATAGAGCGTGTTTGTCTGCGGTTTTCAAATATAATAAATGAACACGAACAATGTCAAAAAAGTAAATATATTTAAAAGAAAAATAAGAATTTTAATTAAACTTATATAACTTTAAAGAATGTATGCTTCTTAAATTCAAATATTTTTTCGATCCATAATATTTTCCTACTGAACATTTTTCATTATATATATAATATAATGTTTAAATATACATTTTTTAATTTTTTTTGAATGGATTTTTATTTGTTTTTCAAAAAAGTAAATGTATTATACCAATAAATTTTACAACTTTTCTTTAAAATTTGGGAAACCGTGAAAAAGTTTTTGAACGTCCTGTCCTGGTATAGGTATATTTCTTTGTCAAATGTGCACTCTGTTTTTAATATGTCCCTTTCGGGCTCATCTGAGTGTTTTGATATTTTGTCCCTGAGGGGTTTGCGCCATCTTAGCTTGCACTGAACCCAAAACATCTTTTAGTTTTACTGCCTCAATTCGTTTTCCTCTCCATAAATAAAAAAATGTAGGTGAAAATATACATAAATAATGGGCACAAGCGCGTCTTTTTTATGAAGTGTTTGAATGTGCGAGTGTCAACCCAGGGCACTGAGATGGGGGAATTGCGAGGGCGACGTCTGCGAAAATTATAAAACAGACGACGCAGCCATTCTGGCCGAGAGGAGCTCCGGCAAGAAGGGAGACGCTGGCCTCCGAAGGCGGATATTCGCCCCCGCTTTGTAGGCGTGTGTAAATAGCAAAAACCTAGTCCTTACACAAGCAAAGTCATCATGGAATCTATACGAAGCAGAACTCAGCTAAACAGAATGGAAAGGAGGGAGTGAGAACAGGACTTGAGAGGGGAGTGAATGATAAAAAATAATAGAATAGAAGCCATGACAAATACGTTTTCTTTGCCGTTTTTGTATCACATGCCCTGAGGTGGTGGGACGTATAAAGTTTGACCTCCAATCAATAAATCACATTAAAAATGAATTTCCGAAAAATGTCAAGGAAAGCGTGACGAATAACTAGCCCAAGAGCGATCGTTGTCACATCATGGCTTTTTACGGGAAATACCTTATTTAAATGTTCAAAATAAAAAATTGCAATACTTGCGGTAATCTTTGATGACAATATTAAAAATAGAGTAAAAAAACGAGTTCTTTTGAGTACTTTTTGTTCTAAGTTAATAAAATACATAAATATTCCTCTGCTAAATGGCATAAATGATCAATTGGTGTGGTATTCTCTGAAACGGTTCAATTTTTTTTTTGTATCCATATAGTTCATCGATAATTATAAAGTGCATTTGTCCAAACTGATGCAAATAATAAAAAATATCAATGTTGTAAGATAGGTTTTGTAATAAATATTAAGTAACTGCACTCTTCTGCTGCATAACAACTTTCTTACATATGTTGTTTTATAGAGGTATTTTTATTGGGTCACCTCTTTGTCACAAGAGTAATCTTCTACAGGCCACTTAATCGCCAAATGTTGTATTCGCAGAAGTGGCCACTGATTTGTCAACACTACTATCTTGCGGGTTTGTCTAGAATTGTGATCCAGGTAATGTTCGAGAATCTTCAAGTCCGAGAAGTTTCGAAGTATATAAAAAAAATTTTTATTAGTTAAAGATTTGCGTAATCTACAATGGAAAGACACCACAATCATGTACTGCCTCATTTTGCCTTAGACTCCGAAACACGGCTTTCAGTCGACGGGTAGAAAATTCGTGTATTTTTTGTGTAACCTACACTGCGTGCCTAAAACTCATAATTATCACACGTTCACATACCATACTCTCGTTTTTGTTGTTCTTTAAACTCTTAACAATAATTTATGTTTCTGCTGCTGCTAATTGTACATTTTGTTGTTCTTGCTGTTTATAATGTAAAATTTATTGTGTTTGTGCATGTTTGTTATCGCCTCGCCGTTCCGCGTCCTCGCGTGGATTGTAGCGAAAAATGTGTGGCCACCAAACCTTGCTGCTCACTCCCACCTTATCCTCTTCACACATCCCTGTGTATTTATGTTTTACAGCGTCTGCAAAAAATATTATGAAATGTAATAAATGAATAACAAAATACAAAACAAACCCCATCAATTATTCATTAATAAAAGCACAAACAGAAATAACCAAAAATAAAAGCTTGCGGCGCGTCGTTCTTTAAATATTTTATAAATTAATTCATCAAACAGCATAAGCAAAATTGAAAATACAACAGAAAGGCAGGTGTTAATGTAGTGCCTAATTTAATGTGTAATTACAGTGAGCAGACAAAAGATCATTAAATACCAACAACCATAAAAAGCAAATTATTTTTAATTGTGATAGCAGAGTAAATGCTATTGCAGCTACCGTGGAAAAAAAGTTTGTAAAACAAAATAAAAAACGTAACTTTGTTTTGAGTTTTTGGACACACATTGCGTTCAACACTATTAACGTTTTAAAGTGGTAAGTTAACCTTTCTAGAAAAGAATTTTGGAAACTGAAGATTGTATAACCTTGTAGTTTACCACGAAACATATACGACATAACCAACTTACTTTTTATCTGCCTTAAAGGAAGGTGATTATCCTTTGTGAAGGTCGCACTGGTCAATTTTTATTTTTTATAGTCCTTTCCTGGTGGGTGGAACCACCTGTATTTAAGTTCTGCTAGTGTCTCCGTTTGTAGTTTCTCTATTTTCCTTATTACCCTTGCTAAAAGTTAGTCCTGGGAGAGAACAATTTTCTAGAAGAAATAAAGCTTATTAATTACCTTTTCTACAAAGATTTAATTTTCTATCTATATTGGCAATATTTTTTTTTTTAATTTATTGTGTTTTGATTGATTGAAGAAATGTGATATTTAAATGAAATAAAGTTTTTTCTTAAATATATATAGATATCTAACTAGATGTATTTTTATTTTATTTTATTTCTTTAATTTACAAATTAAAAAAAAAACTTTCCGGAACTAAATTATTAGCACATTTGGGTAATAGTAAACTATTTTGTAAAAATTTTGTAGATTTGGTAACTCTTTGACTTTTGAAAGCCTCAATGTCTTTATTTCGTATAGTTACATATGTTGGTTAGTGTTTAAGCTAAAACTTCATAATGTTTTTTTTCACAGCAAAAGTAGCGAATTTTACCAAAATTAGGAAGCCATTATATCTCAGCGGAAAATAATTTTATAATTGCATAATTTGGGTAAATCGTATGCTGAAACTGGGAAAATGATGTATAGATGCCGCTTTACCATTCCGAGCATTTTCCATTTAGGGGGCCTTATCTTTGCAGAGCTCTAAAGGCTTAAAACGACCAGAAATGGGCCAATATCGTCAGGAAGGTGAAAGGGAAACAAAAGATCATTATCAACACAGATTGCAGCAAAGGTTTAAAATACATTTTAAAAGATATTACGGTCCGGAGGACACTGCTAGATGCTAACTACAAGTGCCGCGTTGCTAGACGAAAACAACTAATTTTTAAGTCACCGAACGAAAAGAAAAAAAGACCTAAAGAAAACGGTTCATACTCTGCGAATGTGGTTGGAATCATGTAAAACATTTAGTTAGAAATTTATCCGTGTTTAAGAATAAATTATGTTTAATATAAATATTACCTTAACAACTAACAGTAATTATATAATACATTCATACATATACAATTCGGTTTAAGATTTTTTTATTTATCTGTACATTTACAGTTTTACAGTTCCAGTTTTACATTCACAGTTTGCACTTTCCTTTATATACCCTGCAGTACCTGTCATCAGTAATTCATCAACGCAAATGTCGGTGTTGTTGATGAAAAGTTGATGACAGCCCATACAAACTACTGATGAATTTAACATGGGCATGTCCTAGGCTGTCATCAACACAAATTCATCAACTTTTAATCACTTTTTCATCAACACTTTTGACCAAAAATTCATCAACACTTATACCAAAAATTGTTGATGAATTGTTGATGAATTCATCAACACTTTGTTGATGAATTGTTGATGAATTCATCAACACTTTGTTGATGAATTGTTGATGAATTCATCAACAATTAATCAACAAATTCATCAACAAAGTGTTTGTACTTTTTAATTTTCAGTTTTGGGTTTTCTTCGCATTAAACAATTAATTTCACAGCTTTCTATTTAATACCCAATTTTTTTATATAATTTCACTGTTATAAAAATATGGTGTACTGCTGTAGAAATAACCCTCTTGCGATAATGGGAACTTGTTAAAACATTTTAATTTCTTTCACTTTTGTCGACCACAAAGTATTGCTCCTCACTCCTTCAAAAGATACAACGCAAATAAAAAACGCTCACCCCGCTCATATTTTTGAGAGAGGGAGAGTTCAAGAGAGCAAGAGCCAACATGCCGTTTTTGTTGATGAATTACTGATTAATTTAGACCATTTTGTCATCATCTTTTCATCAACAACTTTTAATCATTCTGTCATCAACCTTTTTTGCGAAGAGAGAGAAATGAGAGCGCGAGAGAGTCGGGTTTGACACGATGGTCGAATGAGAGCGTCGGCTCGGTAGAAATCGACGTCGGCTGTTGATGAATCGTTGATTACAGAGGCCTATTGATGACAAGTGGTACTGCAGGGTATATACATACATACATACATATATGTGATATATATTTGTTCTAAAAATGTAACGATCGTTCGTATGGCCCGTTACTTACAAATGGTCTATAGAAGTCAGAAGAAGAGGTTTTATTTAGATAGCTTCAAAACTTCTTGTTTGTGTGTAATCGGTCAGACGGACATGGCTAGATCGATTCGGCGGTTAATGCCGATCAAAAATATATATACTTCATAGGGTCGGAAATGTCTCCTTCACCGCGTTGCAAACTTTGACTTAAAATATAATGCCCTGCTATACCGCGATGAATAACACTTAAAATAAGAAAGAAAGCTAACTTCGGCTAGCCGAAATTTGTATACCCTTGCAGCTTACAATTGGATTATTATGATTTAATACAATTTATCAAATGGAAAGTAAAACTAACAGGATTTGTATACAACATTTATACTGTAAAATTTTAATTTTAACATTACGTATACGTAATATTTCCCGAACATTCCTATGACAGCTATATGATATAGTAGTCCGATTGTGATCAAATAAGCTAGATCGGACATAGCTAGATCGACTCGGGTGTTGATGCTGATCAAGAATATATATACTTTATAGGGTCGGAAATGTCTCCTTCACTGCGTTGCAAAATTCTGACTGAAATTATAATACCCTGCAAGGGTATAAAAAGCAGTTCCGCTGATTATCACGCTTTACGCAAACTGGACAAAAAATAAGAAACATTTTTATTCTGTATCTCCGTGGCTTTTGCCGGTAGTAAAATAGAAATAAATCATTGCAAGAGTAGGCTGCACTAAAGAGCATTCCTTCTTAGCGTTATAACTTTCTAATGACTTCAAATATAAAAAAATCCTTTATCCACATATTCTATATAAGTTAGAGATACGATTACGAAAAAAAATGTTTTTTTTTCAACACGCCATTTTGTATTTTGTAACTTTAAATGTAAAGGTATGTACTATAAATATTGGAGCTTATACATTTGCATAAAAATGTTTTTGCTAAATATTTAGGGTTGAAAATATTACTGCAACTAAGAGTGTGCTGGAAAATTAATTGACTTGTCCGCTTTCTGCGTTATGAGTTTTGCTCTAATTTTTATATTCCGTGCTTTTGTAGGATTTATCATTCCCATATAAGAAATATATATTTCTCTCTCAGCAAAAACACAAAGCGGAAAAACAAATGCTCTATGGCAGGTAAATAGAGTGACATACATTTTTATTTTAAGTTTAACTTTCTTGTTTCTCTATTTCCTTTTCATTAATTTTTATGAAGAGTAGATTGTCAATTTTAGGGTCGCCTGGCTCGCTCAGGACACTGCCTAGTTAACCTGACAATATAATTTAAGTTATATTTGTGCCTGCTGACGCAAATTAGTGGGTTGTAAAACAAAAATAAATTCATTACAGAATATAATCGAAATTACAGACGAGTCACAATAAATATACTATAGTAAATTTTTTCCTACAAATGTGGCAATCATTGTATAAATGCCTTTTTATACACGGTACCCATATGGTTCAGGGGTATTATAGCTAAGTGCCGAACGGAAACAAAGGCCGTATTGTCTTGATCAGCGTCAGAAGCCGAGTCGATTTAGCCATGTCCGGCTGTCCATCTGTCATCTCAGAGACTACAAATTTTCGGATTGGTATCACCAATAAGTGTTGCTAAAAATCTACCTTGCTACAATATGTTCTTTGGAATTTTCAGCATTTTTCTTAATTTGTCAACATTCCCTTCTGCCATCCGATCTTTTACCGGGTATTTCACAATCGGTCACACGCGACTATAGCTTTCCCACTTGTTTTTGTATGTACTATTACAGAAAGTAAGTTTGCTATCAGCTACTGATTTTCTTGTTGGTATTGCCATTTTAAGCGAAAATTTAATTGGAATTTGCAATGAATATTTAAACAAACGTGCACAGACCAGAGTGTGGTAAGAGAACAGTGGCGAGGGCGAAAGCAGAGGGAGGGAAAGGGTGCACAAAATGAACAGAAGTGTTGAGCAAAGTGAATGCGTAATGTGGTTTTGCACCCAGAGCAGGATGGCACAACCAAAAAAAGGTTGGCGGCTGTCAGCTGTCTCTCCGATACCCTGGATTTAATTTCTTTTTCTGTTTATGACAAATATTTAGGACTTTTATTACGGGTATGACTATATTTGTTTAAATTGCTTGCATAACTTTGTCATAAGATTAATAACTTACTACGCGAAAACTAAGACTAGTGACCCGGTTTGGGCTGTTCCGACTTATATACAACATGCAATAAAAAGAACAGTATCTGCAGACAGCTTAAAAACTAATTTGTATATAACCGGACTACGGACTGACATGTCTAGATCGACTCGGCTTTTGATGCTCTAAAAGAATGCATGTACCGTATAGGGTCGGACTCCTTCTCTGCACTTAAAACTTGTCTTAACAGGGTCTTTACGATTGCGTAATTTAGTATAGCTAAATTCATAGGTCATTTGAGTTAGTTGAAAATTTTCAGTACTTATCTATGGTGTACAGAAATTACTTCATAAACATCACGCATGCCAGTGGGCTTCGCTGTTTAAAATGATCAGAAAAAATATAGTTTGGAAAATTAAATTCAAACTAAATACTTTCTTCCCTATTGACCTTTCCGAATAAAATGCCAGTCGGTTTGCTTTTCCGACTTGCTTATGAACGTGACAACCACGTAGAGCCTGACGTTTCCACCGATTCCGCCGTCTGTCACATGTGAAATTGGGCGGCTGACATGTTTGCCACTGTTTTTCCTTTTTCATTGCTCATGTTAGAGTAGGTAATTTTTTAATGCATTTAAACGGCTGTCAAGTGGCCCACACACGCCACTTCACCTCTGAATCCTCACTTCATACCCGCTCTGCCCCCGCCTTGGTTTTCAGTTTTACAAAGTGAAGCGACGCGACGCGAGCAGTTGCCCAAAAATATGCAAAACCCGCGAGCACTTACGACAGGCCTCGACGATAGGAAGGCAACATCAGGTCGTGCCATATATGCAGCCCGAATTTAGACATTTAACGTATAGTTCGGAGTGCAGTTTTTATGCACCGAAGTGTGAGGCCAAATGCCAATAAGAAATAATTTTCCACGTCCTCTTGATGGAAAAGAGCACAGTGGCTATTGGAGCTTTAGTTCTTTTAGTTATCGGCACGATACCCTTCAGGGGGATAGTGCCTAACGGCTTAAAGATTCAATGGTTGAAAACTAGTTAGGGAATATTTAGTTATCCTTAAATTTTGGAGTTTTGGGTCTGCGCTCTGCAGAACATCTAGGCTTCGTTATTATAGAACGTGATTTTTATTGCCCTTTGTTTTCGCCACTCACAACGTCGGCTCGCTTGTCGGAGCAGAGTCAAGTAGAGGACATACGAAATTGAAATAAAGTACAAACATGTTGCCAACTTTTTGCACAGCAGCAGCAACAACAACAGCAACAACAAAAGCAACAACAACTGTCTGTCATTCAGTCTGTCGGTCTGTGGAATGGTTTAGGCCCATAACAACAGCGGCGGTGACTTGCGGGCGTGGAAGGGGTGAAGAGGCGGGAAAAAGTTTTAACTGATTACGTTTGCTGTTGATAATGTTGAGTGACATTTGGTTTGCGTATTAACTTAAGTGAGCGTCGGCAGCCGCCGCCCCTCCCTCTTCTGCCCACGAGCAGACACACACACGTAGGTACATATGGAGTTTTCGACGCCACCCGATGCACCCCTTCAGGGATCTTTCCGAGTCGACTCGGATTGCCAGGAGGTTTGTGTTTCAATTAAAAAATTAATTTTTTAATGGAGCCCGGCGGCGCGGGCTGCACTGTCCTGAATTGAAAACGTCCTTAGAAATTAATGTTTACGAAATAAAAGCAAACATTCAGCAGGAATGAAATAATATTGCAGGTTTGGTTGTGTGAGTGCGAGAGCTGTCTTGAATTCCTTGAACGTTCAACACCCCGATTACTGCTTTCATCTCTGCTACCCTAGGCCGTCGTAGACCTCTTCATTCAAATCTGGTAGCTGATCAGGTAACAAGCAGTTAACTCAGCCATCCCGTCATGTTCCGACACACGTAAATGAAAAACGAAAGCCCAACTTGGGGCGCACCGAAAACTTGCCCTCGACATTAGTCGTGTAATTGTATACTTGGGCTCTAGGATCGCTCAGGGTGTATTTTTGTCGCGTTGCCAAATTCAAATATCTTTTAAGTCCTTTTGCCAAGCCAATAAACCAGCACTTAACCGCAATTACCCCCCGTTTTCGGCAAACAAGAGCGAGCAAAGAGCAGCGTTTTTTTATGCCACTCTCCTGCTCGTAACCTCCTCCTTACCCTCCCTGGGCATGTGCCCTGCAATCAGTCTTCATTTACACTTTGCACCTGGGGCGCTTGGCTGGCTGTTAGTCTCTCAACTCTCGGCTCCCAGTTCAGCTCGGCAACACGAACGGAGTGCTCTGCAGGAGCGGGCAGGTGGGTGGGGTGTAAACCTAAACCGGGGTCCAACAACTTTAAGCTCACATGCAAGCTGTGTGGGCCCTCCTGGAGGAGGGCAGTTTGGGTTGCACAGAAAGAGTTAAAGTCCAACAAAAACAAATTTCTGTGTTGGTCCTCAAATCTGCTACAATCGGTTACTACGTGTTTCTGGAGAGTATACGTTTCACAGGCCGGAACACGCCATTATTTCTTGACTGGTAATTAATAATTAAAGGGAGCGGTTCGAGGAAGACTTCAGCGACTTTCTTCTCCAAAAGCCCTGCAATGATGGGTAGCTAGGTGTCTATCAACCGATTTCTGCCTCTGGTTTTTATAATAAAACTGTGTACGGGATTTGTTGTATTCGGCTGTGCTGTTGTTACAAAGTTGCCCTTTCATGTAACGTGAACGAGAACGAACAGCAACCAGCCGGGCCAAAGGCCTGGCGGTAAAAGTGAGGGAGCCAAGAGGCAGGGACCATTCTGATAATAGGTGTAGTCGTATTTCCGTTTCCCCATTCTCCGCTCCCAACTGCCGCTCTGGCCCCACTCTGAGTGAGTGAGTTTCATGTTTGGTTTGCCGCTTTTGCATTGGCTGTTGTTGTTTTCGAAGCCATTGTATTCACTTGACTTTTATTTCATCATTACAATTGTTGCTGCGGCATTGTTATTGTTAACATTCTACCCAGACTTTACCCGAACCCCTTCTCTAACCACCATTCTTGTCCTTAAAAGCAATGTACATATGTACGTCTGTATGTGTGCGAAAGGGGATTCGGCAAAGGTTGAGACATTTAAAGTTCCATGCGGACGCAACCGTTAAGGCGGAAATTAAATTGTTAATTGCAGTTACGTTTTGTTTTAATGTCGAAAAAGATGTGTATGTTGATCTTCTGATTCCCTTGCAGTATACACAAAATTTGAGCAGAAGTTTTCAACTAATTTTTGAAGACCACAGTGCCTTTTTTTAAATTTTTTAAATAAATCATTAGTACAACCTTTATTTATTTAAAAGTACTATATAATAGTAAGCGGATCACTCTACCTTAAAGGGTAGTCATGGCAAATACAGGCATGTTTTAAATATAGCTAACCTTTTCACAGTTGTCAGTACCCATTTCTGTTTTTGAATAACTTATTATGAAATAATTTATGAAAGATTTTGTAGATGTTGATTTTATAAAAGTATATTCTATAAAGTCTATAGATATCGTTTGGGATCAATCGTTTATTTTTTTTGAAGATAAGGTATTCTAAGATCATAAAATTGATGACGACTAACAAACTAAAGTTAGAAAATCTGCTTCGATAGTCCATTTATATATTGATCGAAAAATATTGGACAGCTATTAAAATTGCGTACTAATAATTTTTTAAAAGCAAAATGTTTTAGAAAAAAATTTGGCTGAGAATTAAGAAATTAAATTAAATAAAAAATTACATTTTCGTAAATTTGGAGCCCATGTAAAAGAAAGTGATCCAAATATTTAAATGAGATTCGGTAATTTTTATGTATTGTAAAATTATTCTCATTATAAATATTAAATTCTAATTTATTTAAAACTTAAAGCCCCTTCTGTCAATTGTTTAATTTTATGACTCAGTTTGATCAGTAAAGTAAAAGTCGATTTGCTCGATAACTCAAAATCTAGTAAACCAATAATTTTTAGTTTTTTGCATTATATTTTTCTATTTAACAAGTCGGACTTTTAACTTCTAATGTTGATAAAAAATCTAGAGAGGAAAACAAATTAAATTAAATAAGAAACAACACTATGTGCGTACTTCGGGATTCTTATTCTTTACCTAAGGGCTTTCCTGATATCTTATGATTGGGAGATTCCCTATAACTCCCATACCTGTAAATATTTTTCAATAAATTTATTGTTGTTAGATTCCGTTTAGGATCAACCGACTTATTGTTATGTATGTTAAATTACGCTATTATTCCTTTAGTTAATTTTACTGATAGTAAAGTTCCCAAGTTTTAAATATTACTCAAGTTGTATACAAAATTTAAATAATTTAATAAATGGTTTATACTGATTCTTAAAAAGTGGCCGTTTGCTCCAATGGCAGCTTTATATCAATTTCAATTATAAATTATATGAAATAACTTTATTTTAACTTACGATCTGATATATGGGGTATATCGTATACCAAGATAAGTTCCGACTTTCATACCACCTTCTATAGAGATAAGAGTATTTATTAATCTTCATCCTCAAACCTTAAAAAGTAAGGCTAGTTGGGATAGACACAGGAGACAGACATGGTTATTTCAACTTGGCCATTGGTGGCCGTCTAAAGTCCCACAAGTTAAGTGCACAGTTTGTAAAAGTTCGTGAATTTAATGTTGTACAGAAATGATCACTTGGTGTGTAATTACGGCCAAAGGAACTAAATACCAAATGAGATTGGCTTACAAAAACAAATGAATGCGGATACTGTGGTGATGAGTAAAGTGCAGCTGGGCAAAGCTCTGTATTGTTAAAATAAGCATGTTAAAGTTATTGTAGATGACTTTCCTTAGCTGTCTTACCTCGTTGCTCATATAACATGATTGCGGTCCATTGTTGGCCAGAAGGGGAAACCGCAAATATAGTTAGTTACATTTCCCTTTAGCTCAAACAGTATTTGTATATAGAAGCGGTTTAATTATTTATGCTCTGTACCATCGCGCCCCAGGAGTCGTTTGTCTGGGTATCTTCTGCTTTGGGATAAAATGAAATGACCAAACGGTCATCTGACCATTGCCAAAAAAGAAAATTATTATTTGCTTAATTATTAATTTTGCAGAATGAATTGTTTAATCGTTACACTTTGATTTCCCTTAAGGATTATACATTTTTGAGTTTATTTCTAGTGAAAATCGTGGGGTGAAAGGTAAGTTTTTAACTACAGTTTCGTTTTCGGAAAATTTACGAACTTATTTGGAAAATTGCTACCTTTGGTATAAAGATATATTTATAGATTGGGTGAGAAGAAAATACCACTCCATTTTACAAAGAATAACTTGCTTTACATTTTATACTATTGTAAAAACATTGTGGAGGAGGAGGAAGAGGTTCCATTAATTAAAAATTGAGATATTTATAGTCTTTCCTAATCCTATCTTAAGATCCTTCCGTTCAAACTGATGGACAAAAGAAAGTTTTTATACCCTTGCAGGGTATTATAACTTCAGTCAGAAGTTTGCAACGCAGTGAAGGAGACATTTTCGTCGCTATAAAGTACATAAATTCTTGGTCAACATCAATAGCCGAGTCGATTTAGCCGTCCGTCTGTCCGTCTGTCCGTCTGTACGATTATACGCTAATTAGTCCCTCAGTTTTGAAGCTATCTGAATGAATCTTTGCAGATAGTCTTCTATATGCTCTCACTACTATATAAGTCGGAACAGGCCGGATCGGACGACTAAATCATATAGCTGCCATAGCACTATGGGATTTTTGACCACTTTATGGGGCATTTAAGCATTTTTTAAAAGTGCTCTAATTTAACAAAAATTAATGGTAACGTATTAACAGAACATCGAACAGTTATGCCTCATACTCAAAATGTTAAAACTTAACAGCATATGTTAGCATAACAGCTGTAAAGTCAGCTATTGCATCCGAAGCATGTGCGCTAAGTTTGCAATTTTTTCTTAGTGATCTGTGAAATTCAATTATTCGTGTTAAACACTATTATTTAAAAAAAAAAAACTTATGGAAACTGATTTCACAGGTATGTACTATATAGAAAATGTGTTAATTGTTTAAATTGTGCGTGTCTATACTAACATTTTTGTCATTTTATAAATGCTCCTTAAGCTGAATTTTAAGGAACAAATTTAAACTTTGGGAAGAGTTTTGAAATGCAAGTATTCATTAGTTTTCAGTGCGTCCAAGTGTATGCTGTAGCGTTGTCAATTCTGAGTAAAAAGCTGTTAGTCTTATTGTGCACTTCTCCGCACCTTTGGTGCAATTTTAATTTTTCTTAGATAACCTCACTTTGTTATCATACACTTTTATAGGCACTTGTATGGAAAAACACTCAAATCCGGTATTTTGGTCAGATAGTTCCTAGGGAAAGAATTATCCGATTTAGCTTAAAATTGGTATATCGTGTTAAAAGAGCAGCAAATTTCAGCTCCTTAAATTTCATTAATTTATTTTTAGTTTGACCCGATCGTTCCAATGGGAGCTATAGGATATAGTTTCCTGATCCGAACGATTTTTATACCTTATGTGCCTAGGAACAAATAATGGCGGTAGTTAAAGTATCATGTCGATATCTCCAAAACTGAGTGAGTTATTAATTAATGCCACAAAAACAGGTCAAAAACCCCATAGTGCATAGGAACGATCGTTAAATTTTTTGAAAAAAAAAAAATTGTAACTTGGCCAATTTTCAAAATATTTTAATATAATTTGAGAATTTCGTTTTTGATTTGGTCAAAATCGGACGACTATATCATATAGCTGTCATAGGAACGATCGGAAAATTGTAAGGAAAAACTATAACTAAGCCAGTTTCAACATATTTTTATATAATTTGAGAAATTGCCATTTTGCATTATTCTTGAATTTCTTGAATCCTACCGCATTGTATATCTGGCGTTTAGTTTATAATTATGACAATCTGGAAAAATATACCAATAATTTGACAATAATTTTTTTATAAGCTTATTGAAGGTACGAAGAATTTAATTGAAATCAGTTCACTCACATTAGCTTATTTTCACGTTTTTCAAAAATATACATATGTAAATGTGGTACAAATAAAAATATATGTACATCATGATTTACCTTTAATGTGACATTTAATTCATAATTATGTTTTTGATGGCAGCACCCTCCATCCTGAGCGTGCTAACAAAACTAATTGCAGTTAGACTTGGCATTTCTAAAGAAAAATGCTTTACATTTTAATGCTTTTCCGCTTTTCTAATTAAAAGCTTGTCTACCTACACATATCACATTCTCCGACGGAGCTCGACAAGGTAGTGCTTGTATATTTTCAAGCAAATAGGAAACACCAACGAATTTAATTTATATTCATATACCCACCTACTCCTACAAGTTCCAGGGAACAACAGTTAATAAGCATACATATGCCAGAGACCTCGGGTGGGATACGAGCTAGATATAAACCCAGGAACTGAGTAGCAGCGACACTACGAGATTTTTAATTACTCGTGCTCAACTTCCAAACACTGAACGCAGGACTCGAGCAGGACGAGAGCTCATTTTGGAAATTTTCATAATTACTCGCCTCCCGACGACTTGTTAAGTCAAACAGAGAAAGGGAAAATCGGGTGATTGAGAGAGGCAGAGTGACAGAGAAAGTCGGTTGAGTTTCGTGGGTGACTGCGGACAAGGACTCAGTGGGTGGCAACTGATTCACAGCACTCACATGAACGGCGGCCAGGACGGAACAAACTCGTGCACAGGTCCACTCACACAGCCTCACCCAGCAGGGATATTTTCAGGTGTGTAGGTCTGTGTGGCTCCTTTCGAGCACTTGCCTGATATGGTAAGTGACGGGACTAGGGGGAGAAGTAGAGTAGATGGGGGCGAGCAGCACTTAGAGCAGAGTTCCAGAGTGGCCGTGCACTTGAAACTAAAGGCTAAGTAGGCGCTTTTATTCAAACGGTCCCGCACAAATGCACCCCAACAACTCGGCCTATTTGGGGACTGTGTGTGGATGCCGTACACATCCGGGAAATATGTGAGTCTCAGGCTTGATAGGTCTCTGTATAGCCTGGCAATGGTCTGGTTAAGTAATTAAAATATTTAATTTTGCTTATTCGCATGCTTTCTACATATAGAGAAGATATCTTCTTGACTTTTTCTTTTGTAATGCATTTGGGTGTACCATAAACGTTTTGGGAAAGTTTTAATGGTAGGCTGGTGGCTTAAATTTCGGTTAATATAGTATTCTTCAAAAATTTTAGTCATCAAAAGATAACTGTACTGTGGATTTCTGTAAAAGCCGAAGGATAACATTTGGTCACTATGGTTCGTATACAAGCAGATCAGACTGCTTCCAAATGTATTTACGACTACTGAGTCCACACAGAAAATCGATTTATAAATGTGTAGCCAAAAATTTATGCAGAAAGCAAATAGATAAATAAATATTTGATCAAGCTAAAAAATTCTTGTTTTTGTTCTCTTTAAGAGATCGTCTCCGTAACACTTTTCTATATGGTTACCATTATTTCTCTGCCAAAATTCCTGTTGAGAATTCGAATGGAACTAGCGGTAACGTACGCAGATAAAAATGATTATAAATACTATAAACATTATGTAAACGAAGACTTTTTCTTCTTGTTAATCATAATTATAATATTATTTTAATCATAATAATATTAAAAGTTTATCTAAAATTTTAGAATTATTGCGATATTTTGTTTCCATACAGATCAAGTGGAAAACACTGAATTTTTTGTCGTTATATTAAAAGAAAACGGAACATTTTAGAATACATTTTAAACTAGCATACATTGAAACTAACTAAATTTTGATTAGTTAGTAATGAAAATCTACTGAAACAATATTTTTCAAAGTGCACTTAAGTATATACATACATCTGAATCTACTTAGCAATATCTCGTTACTTTATTTATGAGAGTCCTGCTTAAGCTCATAAGCTTGACAAATAAGTGCAAAAAGGCAAAATGAGGACTTACCAAAATTAATGGTGAAGGCCAAATAAAAAAGCACCCATCGGATTGGGCAAGGGTATCCATACAAATTATTAAAACTGGCCAAAGTCAACAACTTTCCTTAAAAAGGACTTAACCTAAAAAGTTGATGTGTTAATTGATGAAACAAATTTGTCTATTTTTCACACAGATTTTACGACTTTACTGGTTCGTTGCCACCCCAAGTAAATGGGGTTAAGCTAAAAGCATGCGAATTGTTTACACGAAATTTCCATTATGTTTACCTAGCCGTGAGCATGAGATGAAGATATATGTGGGCTGAACTAAAAGCCAAAACAATGGAGTTCCTTTATCTTGCTAATGGGCTGCGTCTAATCAGTAGCTGGTAGCGGCAGTCTAAAACACACTTCCTCAACGTCCGGTTAAGGGAACCTTTACTTAAAATGAAACTCTGTGTATTGTGTATCGAAGAGGAGTTTTGAAAACTTCAAAGAGCTTTAATTGAATAATTTTCATATAGCTCCCTAAATAAGCTCATAATGATCATAGTTGGCACTACCAGTCTCTGAACATTTTAACTTGACATTCAGCCAACGTTTAGCTCAACCAATTGTTCCGGCTTGGGCCTTGGTCAGAATAGAAGGTGTGGTCTGGCAAATGCAAATCCGTCTCCGAGTACGCCCAAAGTTTTCTGTTTTGCTCAAGTAACCAAACAAGCCCAGCACAGTAATTTATTGTGACCGAACCCGGGGATACCCTACTTAGACCTTTTCATAATGTGTCTTTTGCTTAGCCATATAACTTTTTTCAGCCACGGGCTTGGTTTATAAAAACAGCAAGCTGGGGCAGGAAACTCAGCAAGTCAGGAAGTCTGTCGACGTGAACGTCGTCATCGTCATCATCAACATCATCCCTTCGGTCGCTCAACCCCCCACGTTTTTGTTACAATGTCCTGGGCTATTTTGGTTGAATGGTCAGAAAAGTTGCAGACAACACAAACACAGCCAAGGCAACCGGTGTGAGCAGTACAGACGGGAAAGAGAAGGACGGAGCTAACTGGAAAGCTTTTTGTTTTTGGTTGATGGCAAAAAAGGAGCAGCTGAGCATTGGCCCACGTGTGTGATGTCCTGTTGCCTATTCTCTTGTTGGGGGCAGGAATAGCAATAACGAGCGGAAAATTAGCAAGAAAATAAATCGATATTTACTTGAAGTGCGTTAAGGTCCCTATTAAAGATTTACTGTGCGAATTTAAGCGGCATCCGACTTTTAGACTGTTTTCTCGCCAGATAATTTATAATTCGGTAGCATGTTCGATAAATTTGGTTTCTTTTCTTAACTTTTAATTTTTTTTTAACAAATTATGTTATATTTAATAGAACACATCAAAGGAAGCTTTCTTATACACTTCAGGGTATTATAAATTTAGTCAGAAGTTTGCAACGCAGTGAAGGAGACATTTTCGACTCTATAACGCATTCTTGATCAACATCAACAACGGAGTCGATGTAGCCATGTCCGCCTGTCCTATTATAGGCAATGTCTCTCAGTATATAAGTCGGAGTGGGTGTGATCGGACGACTGGTGTAGGAAAGATCGAAACATTTTTAGAAAAAAAAAAAATAAATAAAATAATATAAATTATTTACACAATGATTTGTAGAAATAATATTGAACATCTAAATTTTACTCAAACGCATCCTTAAATCTTTCGGTTTATTTAGTTGCAATTAATGCAGCTGATTGAAAGAGAAAATTTAATAATGATTTTTTTTTATTCTTTTACAGATAGTATCGACTATTCATTTGGATTAACAAAGTGGTGTATTGCAGTCGTGAATAGTTTAAAATATTACTAACTACTTTAGAAAAGAGATCATGTTGGCCTTTCACAACGAGCATATTGCCAGTAAGTATAAAATTAAAAAAAAAATAAATTGTAAAACAAAACGATTTAAAATAAAAGTGAAAATAACACCTTCAAAATTTTGACGTAGTTGTGCACAAAATTATTATATTAATTTATTAATTAAAGAGTTAATTTTTTTTATTTTTTCGGTTAAATTAGCTAAAAAACCTTACAACAATTGTTAGTTCAGAATTTCCAAACTCTTTAGGGGGATCATAATTTTTAAAGTTTTAATTTTTTTTTTTAATTTATAAGTTTTTTTTTTGCAATTCAGTTTTATTTCTTTTAAACCCACTAAAATTTGTTTAGTTTACTTTTAGTTTGGTTTTTAATACTTTAATTGCTAAAGGGTTTATTGGTTACCTAATAGTGGTGCGGTGGGAGCACCAACTAACTGGGAGCCTCAAACAAATCAATTATTAAGCGAGCTCCTTTTAACGTTTTGAGATACCCACTTACCTAGCCTTAAACATAAACTACACCAAGGAAAACAATTTCCTGTGTGATGAAAATGGTAGGCAGCGAAGAATAACAGCTCAATGCTCAAAGCTGCACGTAAGATATTTAAACGTATGCAGAGGGCGAGACAGGTTAATGGACCCTACTCTCAATAACAGCATAACGGTTGGCGCACACCATCAGGAGCCCTCGGAGGCCTATTTGGGTTTAAACACGTAATAACTTAATACCTGAAAAGGAAGAAAAACCACACAGTTGACGGTGTTGCTGTTAAACACGTGCTATTAATTATTTACCTGAAAGCCTCTGCCATTTTAGAAAGTTTAAGCTCTGTCCTGCTAATTCGGCCTTTGTTTCTCACAATTAAAGGTGTATAATTCAGTGAAGGCTAACAAGCGGGCAATTTGGTCAAGACACTTGTATTATTTATGATACTTTTGTAATAGGCCAAGGGGAAACTGGTTAAGTTGGCTACTTGCGAAACAGCTGTTCTCTCTCGGGAGAGGAGGTCTATATCGCTTTCTCTAAGGAGCGCTGATGAGAGAGCGTTAAAAATCTATAAAGATGGCAGGTATTGATTGATTCGACTCAGACTCAGACAAGTAATGAAGAAGGGGAAATTCCGAAAAAAATACAAAACTGCAAACTAAAAACGGGTAACCGAAATTCGCTTCCTTTCTTGTTCAACATATTTTACACCTTGTATCTCTGTGAAAAAACTTCTGAAGAGATATATTAATTGGTGTATAATTGAATCGAAAATTTATTCAAAGCAGACAGACTGCCTAAACTTATTGATAAGCTTTTCTTTTATTATATACCCCGTTTTTTCGGGTCTGCTGCCCGTGAATATTAAAGTAAGATTATAAACGGATCTTTGTTTGTGTTTACCATTAACTTTGACTATTGTTTCTGCAAACCGCAAGCAAAGCATAAACTTGGCCCCTCCAAGGACCAGCTATAAATGGCGCCGCCCAACCACCTCCTGCGGTCAGTGGGTTGGTAAAAATGATTCATTAGCGTTCAACCTGAAAGTTGATATGCTGCAAATAAGATATGAAACCGCACTTTTCCTTTTGAATGTTAAAAGTTTTGAACGGCAACTTGTGATATTGCTTTTGCGGGGCATTACGACAGTTACGACAGCCCCATGAGAAACATTTTCACCAGAAAAGTGGTTTATGTGGGTTAATAAATTTAAAAACCTTAAGGAGAACTTCAAGACTGCTCCCGGGGCACAGGTCTTTTCAGAGGTCCCAGCAATGAGTTACACGACCTACCTACGCACATCAAAGAAAAAAGGTTTTTGTCGTAAAATTAAACATTCAGAAATTAGGTTCATTATGAAGTTCATTGCTTAAATCGTAACGATTTAATTTTCTGGAAAAATTTTGTATATATGTGAACACATATGTATATAGATTAGTGAAGAAAGGCAATATATCTGGTCTTATTTATAATGGTTGCCATGATGGATCAAAATTTTATTAAAGTGACGTGCTGGGACAAAAATTAGGACTTAGAAAATATAGACTCTCTCAAGCGTCATAAGACAAAAGATTTAGTTTATGTTGAGGCTCATTCGAACCATACGTTCAATAGTAAAAAGGCGAGAATAAGAATTTTAAGCAGCAGAAGGGGGACCTTATGAAATAAAATCAATTTCGAAACCCTTCTTCAAACTACAGATAATACAAATATCCTTTTAATAATCGGAAAAGCAATCACAAAAAATCTCAACATTTCTACACAAAAGTCCGAAATAATTTGTAGCTCGTTTATATCAAGCAACATAACATATACGTGAGTGCAGGAGTCCGGGGGTGATTTTTAATTAATAAACTCATTAGGTACAGGTCTGGTCAACGTTTTTTACTGCTTCACTCTGTGAATTGCTCATTTTAATTACTGGCAGCTGGTATTCACCCCTTACAATCACCCTCCCACCGCATCCTCGGTCCTTCGTCCTCCGTCCCTTAGAGCTGCACATAATTTCCTGGCATTTCAACAATGTGCCGACAATTTTTATGTTGTTAGGCGACGCTGACGCCGACAGTTGGCAGGTTGTTCGGTTGGTGCTCTTGCACTGTTTCCCATTGTTGTTGCTGCTGGTCGCCTGTCGTTCAACTTTTGACGTGTTGCATGCTGTGGCCTTTTGAGCGGCCAGACAAAAGGCCACCGGAATAGACAGGGAACAGGGTAGTCCCGCCTAAACGTGCGCGCGTTTTGGCTAAAAGTTAAATATAATTGTTGTTGTTGCTGTGGTTAGCTGGGGCAGGGACAGACAGTCGTTGAAACGTTATAGGCACGAGAGGCAGAACCCAGAGTTGGGGCATGACCACATGTCATAGCTTGGCTGGTGATGGTGGCAGACTCGTATGTGTTGCTAAATCGGGTTAGGCCGACGAGAGCCTTTCGCCCTTCCGGGAAATAGGTGCTAGTTGAGCAGTTAATGAGGACCCGAGACAGGGTCCCTTGCCGACCTGACAACACCTCAGAGCCACCACAACCAAACAATGGGAGGCAGGCAGCGGGGAAAATTACACGGATTTATGAAAACGGCCACAAAACTGTGCTGCTGTTGTGTTGTTCATTCCTAACGCGGCTACCATTTAGTGTGTAATGAAACAAATTATTTTTAACTTAATTAGGTAATATTTTAATGATTGTTTTTGCAGGCTGCGCTTTTCTGACATACTTCAGCCCGGAGAGCTCCGCAACGCCTGCGACATCGCCCACGTCGGCGGCGCAAACATCGCTCTATAATGACAAGCAATCCATAACAGGGGTAAGTGCCAGATGCCTTCTATGTATTTCCACCATAAAGTAGCTACCCTTTTAATTTTTAAAGACTGCACATTGCCTGTCCATTGATTTGCAATGATACCCGATCTTTTCGGCACTCTTTCTAAATTTAACACAAAAATTTACTCTTTGAGTTTCCATAAAATCAAGCACAATAGGGAGTACTTCTGTGTTTGTGCCTTGTCAAATTATTTTTAATTCTGCAATTTGTAAAATATTGTAACCTGCATGTCCACTAACAGCACACAATTCACTATATTGTCCCCGATTTTGTTGTTTGTAGAATTCGACGCCATTTTCGCAAATTACACCTACAAAAAAGGGTTGCTTTGGGATTTATCGGATTATTGCCATTAAATAAAAATATTATTTTATTTGCCCTTTGATTTATGCTTGTTGCCGGTTTGCTTAATTAAGTTTTAGTTGTTATAAATACACATGTGTAAACATGTAGGTAAACATATGTTTTGCCTTGTTGAATATTCTCTTGCCAGATGGGTATGTTTGTAAAATAGTATTTTAATGTTACAGCGGAAATTTAGTTTCGTCCCGCAGAGCTTTTGATTATTTGCGAAACCTACATATTTTAATTGTTTGCCTTATCCAAAATTCATAACTTAAATTTAATTTTCCATAAAACGACAAAAAGAGTCTCAAAAGGAAATAAAACTAAACACAAATCTGCAAGAAAGAGTTTATTGAATATGCAAAATGTTGTGCAATGCTGGGGAAACACATAGACGCCGCCACAACCCCTCCGAGATAGATGGATAGATTGCCGGTCCATTCAGTCCCATCCCATCTTCTTCCTCATCTTTTTGTTTTCATCGTTTCTTTGTTTTCCCTAACAAACACTCGGAGGGAAATTTGTGGCTGTTTTTGTGTAGAAATTTATTACATTTTCTTAGTCTAGGCCCGACAGGGTTGCAGGAAAGAGTTTTTCTTTTCACTCGAGTTTCGTTCAGAACTTTTAGCCTTGTCTAGTCTTTTTCTATCCAAGTGCACTGCCAATGACTTTCTGTGTGGCAAAAAGTTGGCTGTTGCTGCATGTGTGCTACTTATTAAAACTTGAGGAAGAGACAGAGGAATTTTACCTTTGTTCTCGGGCTCTGCTCCATTGTTTTGCACAGGGGACGATAGAACGGATCCGACATTCCTGTTGCATAAGAAAGAGACGTTTTATTAAATCGGGAGGGGTCATTTCCTAACAAACACTTTGCTGCTGCTTTAATTAATTTATCGAGTGCCTCGATAAGAGAAGCATCCCTCATTCAACAAATTTGTATTCCACTTCAACGAGGACTACTTTACGCAGAAAATATAGTAATCATCCCTAGGGCGATCTGACTTTCACTTTTCTTTTTGCGCCTCTTTTTGAAAGTTTTCCTTAAAAAGAAAAACAAAAAAAAAAAAACAAAATACGATTGCTTGCAAAAGGAGAAAGAGTATAAAATGTAAATAAAAATTCAAGCTGTGTTTTGGTCCTGAAAATGGTTAAAACAGCGCTCAACTTTCGTGGCACCTGGCAGTTACATTTTATCTGAATCTTATGCGCCGTGTTTTTGTACATATTCAAATTTCCCATGCGAGAAGGTGGCCGCGTGGTCGGGATTTAAGTAACAAAAGTAGTTCCTTTATTTTTGTAAAAAAAAAAATAATGTGTCCTTACCCTAGTAGATACTGCAAAAAATCCTATAATTATATAATTTTTTAAATTTTGTCTCCCTTTCATAAAAATGCAGGTTGTTAAAATTATTACGTCCATTGCCACAATTGCAGCGCTGCAGATTTCTTTCAATATAAAAATGAAATACTTCTTCAAGGTTACAAAGAACACAACTGTTTTCATCACTAATTTTTATTATTATACCCTTGCAGGGTATATAAATTCAGTCAGAAGTTTGCAACACAGTGAAGGAGACGCTATAAAGTATATATATTCTTGGTTAGCATCAATAACCGAGTGGATTTAGCCATGTCCGTCTGTCCGTCTGTCCGTCCGTCCGTTGATTATACGCAAACTAGTCCCTCAGTTTTGAAGTTATCTGAATAAAACGTTGCAGATAGTCTTCTTTATGCTCTCACTGCCATATAACTCGAAACGGGCCGGATCAGACGACTATATCATATACAAGCTGCCATAGGAACGATCGCTAAATTTTCAAAAAACATTTTTAACTTGTTCAATTTTTAACATATTTTGATATAACTCTAGACATGTCCATTTTATATTATTCTAGAATTTCTGTTTTTATTTGATTAAAATCGGACTACTATATCAAATAGCTGCCATAGGAATGTTCGGGAAAAATTACGTATACGTTATGTTAAACCGAATTTTTACAATATATGCATAAATGCTTTATACAATTCCTGTTAGGTTTACTTTCCATTTCATAAAATTTTATTAATTCATACTGATCCGATTGTAAGCTGTAAGGGTATATAAACTTTCTGTTAGCTGTCTTTCTTGTTTTTAATTTATATTTCCTTTCCTTAAATTTTTTTATTTGTATGCTTCTTTTTTGCTTAAGAAATCTTGCATAATGGTCAGTGGTAATAAGCTTAACGAATTCATTAGTAATCAGTGATCACGTTCAGCTCAAAGCAATCATTTATTGCTGATCACAATAAATAGCAATTTTGATCTAGCCATGTCTGAACGACTCTACCCTTCCTTCCAAACTATTCACACCGATTTCTTCGTTTCATCGCAACATATAGTACACAGTATCTTAAAGCTGCCACAAAAACAAAAGGCAAAATGGTAGTAAAATAAGAAGCTTGTTGTTTTACAATACTTTCGCTGTTTTTTATTTGGCCTTTTATTTATATATAAATATTTTTTTTGTTTTTGCTAATAAGTTGATTGATTTGTATATAGTTTGAAACTGAAATTCCTTTAACTAAATTCACGATTCTATCTTATTGAAATATCAATAGATAAAAAAACAAAGTTAAAATGTTTAATATCGTTTAGATGACTTGAAAAAAAAAGGTTCGCTCGCAAACTATTTCTAAAAGCAAGTAGCTACTAAGAACCCAAAGTGAAATCTCATAATTTAAAAACTATTTATACATTTACAATTATGAAAAATAAGTTGTCAGAGATCGTAATACGTACAGCTTTAAAATAATATATTTTCAATAAAATTTTTAAAATAAACTGCGTTCAACTGATAAAAATTGTAAATTTTAAAATTGCCCAGATTTTTGCAGTCTCATTCAGATAGACAAACAAACCGCTATGTCAAGTCACCTGGAAATGCTGATCAAAAGATGCGCATCTTCGTATTAGATAAATTTGCTGTAAGCACTAATTTATATTACCATTGCCCCTCATGGGTGCCGGGTATAAAAGCAGAGAAGGGAAATAAGAGAAAAAGGACAAAAAAGGATTTAACCGCAGCCTGCAATTAATCACGTTCACCCCCTGATGTAGCACAATTCATGAATGAATGAATTTTGTGGCTAGTTGTGGAACTTTGAAAGTAAACGACTTGTTAATATTCTTACAATTTATGTAAGTCGTAGATATATCCAAAATTTACAGATAGTTATGAGGTTACAGAGCAGGTCACAGGGTAACTTTTTAAATATATTAGATTATTAACAAATTGTTAATCTGTCGCCGCGTGCTTTGCTCAGACCTTAACATGCAAGAGCAAATATTTCTAGCTGTTGATTTTTAACTGGTTTTTGGGAAAGGGTATTGCAAAGACAACGAAGTCTCCTTGTATTACTGCCCACCTTTTGGTGTTCTCTCTCGTATTCACCTCAACTTAGTGTTGGCTATATGAAGAAGCCAAAATTTGTGTTGTTATTCCAGACAAACGCTGACTATATCAGGCCTTAACCGGGCCGAACCGCAACTAACCGAGCCAGAAGCCGGGCTGTTGTTATCGGCCCTGAAGCCGGTTGGGGCTATACGCTTCAGTTTGGCAATTTATCTGGCCCCATCTGCATTTGTTGACTTTGCGCCGGCGATTGGACCGCAGTGTACACTATTGTCCCGCTTTGCATAAGAGCTAACGAACTAGGTTTTTTCGGCATTCTTGGACTCTCGGATCCGTCTGGACGTGGCTATGTTCTAGAGAGTGTTCGTGGAATAGGAGCTCTGAGCTCGGCGTTCGCTTCATTGGCATATCAATCAACGGCCAAAAGCGGGAAACGAATTCACTTACTCACACCAATGGATGCCATGGGTAGGTTTGCTGGGCGAGCAAAAGGAAGGCATGTTGGGGCCGCTCAGGATTTTTTCTGCCTCGGCCGGATGCCATTTTAATTAAGTGTTGGCGGATGCCAGCACAAAAAAAAAAAAAAAAACTAGACTAGGACGACAGCAACTCTGCAAAAGCCCAGCCAAAGGAAGTGAGAGAGTGTGCATGCCTCGTGTTCCGGCCAAGAGGAATTTAAGATAACAAAAAAATATTGCCACATAATATGTTGAAGTGGACAGGAGATTTCTGCTGGGTATTTCACGCCCTTCTGCGGCTGACAGTTTTATTATTATTTTGGGAAAATCAGTTAATTAATTAAGATATCCACACAGGACGCCGAAATAAGACATTCTCCCTATGCAGAATCAGATCGAATTTGTTTTGATTGATCAAAAACGTACGTTTTAATACCCCAATAAATTTGTATACCGTTACATTTTGGAATTGATCATTTCGGTCAAATGAAAAACCTAACATGTTTTATAACATTTTTATGTAAGAAACTGCCAACTTTTGCTGATTTTCCTAGCCTTCTATATAAAGTGTCTGATCCCAGTGTTTATGCGTAAATGCTTAAAAACATGAAGTAATATTAATTTTCATTTCATTTAGATATTTTTCTGGCTATTACTGTTTTACATTTATGTTTTATAATATTCCTTCTATACATTAACGGATATGGCAGCTCTATAATATAGCGGACAGATTTCTATGAACTGGAAGCCGAAATTAAAGGATAATAGGACCTAGTACCCAAAAGAGTCAAGGCCAATTTGTTCTTCAAGGCATTCAAAGTAGATATAAATATAAATATATATGTAGTTCCTCTATGCTAAAAGTGAGCAAGTAAATTGCATAGAATTAGAAATTCAGGGGGAATGCCTATGGGCCGCGTTTTTATAACAAAAATCAAGATTTTCTTTTATTTTATGTATTTAATGCTTTATAATGAATGCTTTTTTCACCTATTGACACCCATGCATGCTGTTTTTAACGTGATCCCTAATATAAGTCACCTAGATTTAGTGCAATTTATTTATAATTGAATAATATACGGAAAGGTAAGTGCGATATACAAACTTTTATCGGAATGTTGAGTGTGTTGGGTGTCTCACAGTCTATAACCACGTCTTGAATTTTTCGTGTATTCCAGGGAAAAAAGAGAGATTCATATTTCAAGCTGAATTGACTTGAACCAATTTCGAGGGCGATCCTAAGTTACTTTTAAGAATAAATGTTGTTATTGACTTCAATATTTTGATGTTTTTCTATATTCGATGTTGTTGTTGTTGATGTTGTTTCTACTTCTCTATTGCTACTACTACATATTCATAAGCCTCCTTTATACCGCAATAACACTTTCGTTAATCGTGATTTTGATTTAAACCATATCTATAACCTATCGATGTTGTGCTCCCCTGCTCATTGATGTTGTTGGTTTGGCATTATTAAACATTCATATTATTTATTATCTGTGTGGCGGCCTTTGCTGCTCTGGGTCATATTTCATGTTGTGTTCTCTCTTGAAAATCTCATCAATTCTCTTGCAGGTTTCCCACCCCTGCGGCGCTGTAAGTGTGCGGCGCATGCGCTTGCAGCAACACCCACCCCAACCACAGCAACATGCGCCGCAGCGGCAAGCCTTTGGTTTTCCATACCCACGCCTGGGTTTGACCCAGCGCCTGCAGCTGCAACGCCATCAGCAGCAGCAATCACACCCAAGTCAGCGTGAATTTGGCAAGACTCAGGCCATTTGCTAACAGCAATTTTATTCCGTTGCCAGCGCCTCAAATGCAATGTCGGCAACTACTTCAGCAACAACATCATCAACAACATCATTAAGAAACTCAACATCAACCAATCGAGGGACATTATCAAGTGCAACAGATCATCTGCTGCAGTCGCGAAAACTGCGAAGGCAGCTGAAACAAGAGCCGAGCACAATTAGTCCGAGCAAATTGGTAGGTGACTCACAGTCCAAACCAAACCTTACAGCCCAAATCGCCGAGAAATTTTTAGTATACTAATGCCAAGATGATCTTTGTAATGCAGAATCGAATAGAGTTCAAATCTGTTTAAAACAAACTCCGTTCTGTCCCCTACTTGGAAAAGCAGGCCCGCACTTCAGAGTGATTGATAGTGTTCATGTTATTGAGTACTGAATGAATTTATCTGCTTTTATATATATATGCATTTTTTTTATTATTTACTAGACTTTAAAAATTTACAAAGAGAGTAGACGTACTCTCTTTTAAATGATTTTCTACACAAATGCTGCCGAACTGAGGCTTATAAGGGCAAAAGGCTGTTATATTTGATGCACCAACCCTTTTACGTTCCCAAAAAATATGATTTTCAATTTGGATACTGCATCTGCCAACTCCTGCAATCTTTTTGTCCGTTCTGTGGCTTTTCTCGAACCATGTTTTTCAACGGTTAACACAATTTTAATATGTTTATAAGTTCCAGGACATATTTTTACATTATATAATTTTGTAGGCCTAATTGATTGATTAGGAAATTACTATTAAGAATGTAATTAGTTTTGGTCCGTCTGTTTGCCTTCCTTTCCTTTATATTCCTCTATATTTATGATTACCTAATAACGCCCACAAAAGTATAAACAATTTTGTTTTCGGTCCTACACTCACTGTCGAAGTGCCTGATAACACTTTGATCCCAAAAAAGTTGTCACTAGACAAACTTATCGCAAAGATTATCTACACTCCTAAAATGTATCAGATATTATTTTCTTCGTCGAAAATTATTTTTCGGGGAGTCAGGGTCCTTAGCTCTCACATTTACATTTATAGGAAAGGCAACCTGTCAATGAAACCTTTAAACCTTTACATAAACCGAGAAAATGATGTCTCCTTTAATACATGCTTGTGCTGATTTTCTCACAGTCAAAGCACTTAACTCTCTCCTACTATATCTAAATAGAAATATGTATACTCAATACATCACTGCATAGTAAACAACTTATTTATTATTATTATATTTTCGTACTATAATTTTTTTTTAACAAAGCCCGATGAGATATATACTTTTCCACGTATCTTGGCTTAAGGTCTCAATAATAACCCGAAAGTCTCGGCAGGGGTTTCCGCTCTCATTTCAGGATGGCAAATTTCAAAAACATTTAATGCCTTAATACAACACAGAGTGGTGGGGCCTCACTACCAATGGCACTGTTTGTGAGGCTCAAAGTGGGTGTTTAGGTGTGCGCTGCTCTCGTCATCATTTCCATCAGGCTGTACAGTTTTTAAAATTTCAAATTTATGCAAATTTATCCTGAGTCTCGACGGCAGACGAGCACACGGCATTTTGCTCATGAATATTTGTGCCGGCCCAAAACACAGGAATGCCCGTACGCTGTCAACCGCCCACTCAGACACGAATGTACAACATACATATATAGGCCCAAGTGAAATTGTGCTTTCCTCCCATTCTGTTTCGATACGGAGGAGCCCCTCCCTCCGACGCTTGACTGGCATGTGTGAGAGGCATACGTCGTCCTTTTTGTATTGCCGTCAATCATCAATCAATTTTTTCAGCAGATGTGCGATTCCCTCCCGTTACTTCATCATGCTTATGGATCGAAGGGCGCCCTCACCTAGGCGTTCCTTTTGCTTTTAGGAAGGCCATGCCAATTTAGCTGTTCGAAAATCCCTCTACACACCTGTGCTCCCAGTGCTTCACCAGCTTTCGATTCGGTGGAGGCATAATTCAGGTTGCTCAGTCGCGTTTAAATGTACATCACGTAAATTCCGAGGAATATGCTCCTGCGCTCCCTTCTGTCCATCTCTCTGTTTCCCAACTTATTTGTAAGAATGTATGTGGGTTCAGTATCCAAAACTGTCCGTCGGTGGTTCTGGACTGAGTAGCTTAATAATCTTTAGGAACTTAGGGCTATTTTGGATTCCTTTTAATACCCTTTCTGGCTTTTATTCACTCTGACTCAATGAAGTAAGCAAGATGTTAAACTAAAGTTATTTGTCACAGAACCATAATTTCTTTCAAATAAAGCACTCCCTTAAAAACAATCGATTCGAAAAATTCCCACATCATTAACAGCTGACAGCACTTGTGGTATAATTCTGACATTTAGAAAGAAGATCCCGAGGCGCAAAAACGGCAGATATGCATAACGCCCAAACCAAAAAGCATTTCTTACTCTTCCCTCTCCAGATTAGACGTAAACATAAACCGAACAACAAATAAATGGGGAAACCATATACACGTATGGAACTGAGAAGGTGGGATTTCTGGCACAAGGCCAACTTGAGGCGTCCGCACGCTCTCATACAACGAAGCAAACACGTCACGAACAGGGCTGGGAATAAATAAGGACTGAGGAGCAAAAAAGTTCTTAAGTATTTTGTATTGTTTTCAATTGTTTGTCGGCAGCTGAGCAATAATATGATATTGATGAGAATGTACACGGAATCCTTAACGCTACATGTGATAAAAACGTCTGAACCCTGTGCACCCAGTCCTTGAAGAGTGAAAGGTTATGGTATATTTGATGCAAACTAACAGGAAGTCTCCGAACCTTTGGAGTGTATGTAAATATGACTTGGGCCTTTTAATATATTTCTTTCTTCTTTCTAATTTAGCCAAGTTGGTTTACATTTATGTCATACATATATGTTTGTTGGTTTATCGCATTTTTTAAGTAATTGCTTTAGAACCGTACCTCTAAGTCTTTTTTTCCATTTGTGCTTATATGTGACAATAAAATGTTACCGCATTTCTTATATTCTTTGTCAAGTCCCGAACCATGTATATTGTTGTATTTTTTTTTACTTTTATTTTTAATGTGGGGTTAAGTAATCGTTTCTGAAGGTCTTTAAATAATACTATTTCGGTTCTCTTACTTTTTATTTTGTGTAGAGTTTGTATTGCAAGCTACAAAGTCAATATCATATATCTTATACGAATATTTACCTGTGTACAGATTTAATTTAAAGAGCAAGTCGCCTAAAGTGTATGTACATAAACTGGGGAGGGCTGTCGTAAGCTGAGTCATTTATTTATTTATGAGAAACTCACAAGCAAGCCGGAGCACACAGACCGGAAGCGCTGTTGAGGCAATCCATTTACGTACCTCTTCTACATTTTCGTCCTCGACTCTAGGTAGTGGCTAATTAATTTTACACCGTTTATCGCTGCGTTTCACGGACATTCACTTGGCTTAAGTCAAACAAATCAATCACTGTGGGATGTTGGGTGAAAAGATGGCGCCAGTGGTTGGTGGCCAATTAGCAAAGCATACACAATACAGCTGCTTTAGCATGGCGACAAGACGACGCCATCGGACTCACAGGACATCCCCGATAATGTCAGGGCGGTAAGCCGTTAAGACAGATGGATGAAGTGGCAAACATAGCAGACCAGTGCCATGGCGTCGACTGGCAACTGACATTTACAAATCAGTAGTCATTGGTTATTGCTCTCGAGCATACGCATTATAGGCGCACAAGACCTATCAGACCATTTATATCCATGTAGAAAATATTTTCAACGAGCACCAGATAAGTCGATCTAGGTTATTCTTTTATTTTTGATCATTTTAAATCTATTGCAAAGGAACATATTTAATGTTTATTCATATTTTCTTCGAGAAGTAAGCTTCAGTTATCAGTTAAAGTCAAGGTTGTTTTTGTCAGGATCGGAAACAAAAATAAAGTATCATAAATTTTTGTGGGGCACAAATACACTATGTCCCTGGAAATAAATTGATTTTATAGAAACAGTTTTTTTTTTTATTGTTATAGAAAGTTATTCAGTTTTTATAAAATAGATAATGTTTATATTTATACTCACAAATATGTCTATAAATATATTTTAGATCAGCATCAAAAGCTGAGTTAGTTTAACAATGTTGGCCGGTTGGTATGCAAAGTAGTCTACTGAAGATAAATTTTTTAAATTGTAAATATTCTAGCACCTCTTAAAAATATGCCCACTTCAATTGCTTCGTTTAAATGTTGCCATGTATTTATATATGTATATATGTTTATTTATTTATTTATTTCGTTTCTTTCTAGCGCTACAGTATTTCTGCTTTAGATTGACAACAACTTTTGTTTTGAAACATTTTGATAACTTCTCAACTTAGTTATTTACATTTTCTTTGTCCCTTAATTATTATTATTATTATAATATTATTGAAAATCTGTATCCATTGCTTATCGATTTTATATCGTGTGGAAGTTGATTCCAATATTTAAATATATATTTATAACAAACAAATGTTATCCGACGCAGTCAATTATGAAATCGGCGGTTTTCGCTAAGGCTTTTTTATTTTAATTAATGTTTTTCATTTTATTTGCTAATACTCACATTTAGTATTTTGGTAAAATTCCACATATATAGAACATTTTATTAGATTAGATTTCTACTATGTAGACCAATCGAATACAACAACAAATACTTAAATACATATATTTTCGGGTGTTTTTTATCGGAAAAAATATGAAAAAGAGAGGGCTCTCCAAAGCTCGAACCACTGTAATTTGGATATTGACAAATATTCAAAGCGGAGGCACAGCACAATTGCCCGAGTAAGATTGCCTGCAGTTTGTGTTAAATCAGCAACAATTGTTTGCATTGGAAGCCGGTCTCGTTCTGTTTCATGATGCCTTCCTTGAGGCTTTGGCGTCGTTGTGGCTCGGCATCAGCTAAGGATTGGGCCTTGGCCAGCCGCCAGACGAGGAAGATTAAAATTTATATGGCAAACCTATCGAGGCAGATGCTGCAGACTGCAGCACATTGAAACCCTCGCAGAATTTTCGGTATTTAGTATGGCCCTCTAGACCGCTTCCTTCAAAAGTAAAAATAAAAAAAACTGGGTTAAGCATGAAATGTGTTGCGTGGCTGCCAATAAGCTTCTATTCAGCCATTTGTCAGCTTTGACCATCACGACAAAAAGAAAAGGGCCATAGCCAAAATAGAGTATTTTCCTTCCTTCCTGTTTCCAAATGGTTGCCGCCAATGGCTTCCAATTGGGTTAAGTGTTTTGGCATTCAATCAATGTTCGTTATTCTAACTTCCCCTCCGAGCAATCACCAAATAATTATAGCGTTTTCCGACTGTTTGTTTTTCTACATATATACCATATATAGGCACGTCTGGGGCCTCGAATGCATGTGCCAAATCAACAGTTGGCAGGGCAATAGAAGAAGGAAGTGCAAGAGCAGAACGGGCTCGTAATTACTTTATTATCTGCGTCGATAGAGGCTGACCCAATGCCAGGGCCCTGCAAAACATGGCCTTTGTGTCCCTGTCTGTGCGTGCGTAATTTAAATCAATTATGGGCTTGGGACTGAGCCGTGTTAGCACTGCCAGAGGTCCAGAACAACGGACTCTACAAAAATGGCCAATGATGACAACAAGTTAATGAGTCGGACAATTTATGGCTGTCTTCTGTTCGATCGATTAATGCCGCCAGCTTGAATCAGAGTTCAGCAATGCGGATGTCCTCTGTGGACCTTCCATGGGCTTTATACAAGGTGAATTTCGAAGTAGCAAAAAGGACTCAATAGACAGTCTGTAAAAATAGCATTCGAGAAAAAAACTTCTCCTGGGAATTATTTATTATTAGTTTCTGTACGTAAGTTATGTTCTTGTCGAAAAATATGCATTGATTTATTGGCCTTAGACCGATTCACTTTCTGCTGATTTCTGCCCTTCACCTTGTCATCTGCAAATGTTATTCCGCTTTTCTACAATGTTGTCAAAGTTTGGAACTAAAAAAAGCACTGTGAAATCCGTTGTTTGCCCCTTAAAATAGGTCACAATTTAACATATTTCTTATTGCAGTTCAATTTGTTTTTAAAGTTAATGAAAATCATAATTGGTCTCACAGATATTGTCTTTTGAATTTTTATCGATATTATTTCATATATATTATATAAAATATAGATATAAATTTAAAACCAATATACTTTTAAGACCAATGTTTAATTTTTACAAATTTGAAAACTGATTTTAAATGGAAAAAACTCTCATTGTTTAAAAAAACAAAATGCAATTTTAATTTCCAGCACCTCGAATGTACCCAAATATTACATTTTGTTGGTCTTTTAAGTTGAAATGTTGTGAAAACCTGACGTATAGCATTATAGTTTAGTTCTTGGATCTAAAATGTTGTCGGCGTGTTTCATCATAATATGAATATTCCCTATGGGTGTATTTAGTAAAACCACTCGGAAAAAGTGATTTTGATGAGTATCTAAATCCAGATATTTAACTCGGGTAATTTGAAGTGCATGGATTAAAACAAGATCGGGTTTTTATTTGACATATAACACTTAAGGCACTGATATCCCAAAGTCTAGCAACATTGCTAAAACCGAAGTCTGGCGAACTGGGTATCACATAGTCGAAGACACTGACTTCAAGTCTGAAAGTTTTTCTAAATTCAGTTTTTCAATTTAACAAAGCTGTCAGCGTGTTTGCATATTTAATCAAACATTTTTCCTCTTTGTTTGGCTAACTTCCGACTTCACTCAGGAGGCGGGTCAACTAGAGGTTTCGTGCAGTGGTAGTTTTGCCCTCCGTTGGTATTTATAACACTCACTTTGAGACCCAGCCTGCCTAAGGTGGAAAGGTTAAAGGTCGCCTACGAATGACTAGCATAAATCACTAAAGGCAATATGCAACACTATTTATACTGGCGGACTCAAGATACTCGTTACTGCTTTATGACCCCGCAAACATGAAAGCTATTGCAAGTTTCCCACTGCTTGTTGCAGCTTATCGCGTTAACTCGTACCTGCCCCAAAGTTTTAATAGTAGCTTGAGGAGTTCTTGGAAGTTCAGTTGAGGCCTTACTAGCCTGGCAAAACTTCCCTGCTTCGATTTTCTGACCCCTCTCATGTACTGAATTGGGCAAAGGTGGATACCTAAAATAGTTTTCAGTTGATGGTCTGAAGATGATCACATTTCCATTAAATAAACTTGTAGTAATGCAACAAGGCGACAACGCAATAAAATAAGGATTTTTGGTAATCATGATGAAAGCTAATTAAATATTTATCCAACCTTGCCATAAAAAAGACTTCGTCGTCCTGTGCAGCTGGCTTCAAAACAAAAAAGCTGCAGCACACGCAGCCAAGGCAGCTGCAGATGCATCTCGGACTTGTAAATTGCATTTGCAGCCAATTTACACAAATTTAAATTGAATTTACGCTACGCTTGCCCAAAATATCAATGAATGTCGCACACAGAGAAAAGGCAAGGGGGCGGACGGTTTGTCCTTGGCAAGTCCGTAGTATTAAAAGACTTTACTAGAGATGGCCGTTGGCTTGACACCAAACATCCGTGCCTCAGATGCATTTTATATGCCCGGTTGTTGTAGCAATATACATACATGTGTGTGAAGGAGAAAGAAGCGTTTCCTGCTCTAAATAAAATATACTTTTAGCAGCGGAGATTATCTAGACGTGTCCTTCAAGTTAGTTTTCCAGGGAAGTAGCGAACTTTTTTAAATTTTAAGTTTAAAGACATTGAGGAGACTTTTGATCATTTTTATATAATTTTTTTTCTTTTTTCATGCTTTATTTTCAGAACATTTTAGAATACTTAAATTTATGGTAGTCTAGTACACCATTCCCGAATGCTTGTTCGCTTTAGAGTATAAAAGACGGACCCATCTCTAGGTCCGCAAAGCTCAAACAAAAGTCAACTGCATTTTATCAAAATTCAAATTGTATTTTCGTTGCCTGTCGCTGGCTGCTCCGTCTGCTTGTTTAGCATGCGTGATAAGCAGACAACAAAAAGTGGCAATGACTTCCAGAGCCCACAAACTTGGCAACACACGCAGTCGCAAATGAAGTACTGGCAACTTGGCCGAATAGTTTGTTGCATGCTATGCATGTGGCAGCAATAATAAAGGGGAATGAGGGCCGTAAAGTCGTGGGATAGAAAACTAATGCACTCACCCGTAGCTACCTTCCTTCGCCATTTGTACATCAGATTCTGCCTTAGAATTAAACCCAACCTGCGTAGCAATCTTCTTGGCAGTACAAATTCTACAACACTATATATCTGAATCATTCGATCATTTAGATCTGTCTGTCCTAGTCTATTATACTGTTTGACACTCCCTAAAAGTCTAGTATTTTATAGAGTTAAACAGAAAAAGAAAAGTCCCGCTTTACCTTTGCGTCGCACTAGAATTCCCAACCGAATCGAGTAAAAACATGACGGTACAATGAGTCAAAAGGATTCTATCCTCCTTTGAGCCTGCATTGTGGCTCAGCTTGAATTGGCGAAAACTGAGGTACATTTTCCTTGCCCACTTCTTTTAATGTAGGCCTCCGGCCCTATAACAATGGAGTAGACGTGCCAGCCAAGGATAACTTTTATTTTAATAAAGGAAGCACTAGAGCACTTGCCGCATAAGTGCCTGGGAGCCGTTTAGTCAAGTGAAGAAGGTAACTAAAACCTGAAGCATTTGAGCGGGGAGTTGATGGCCTCTTGGGTCCCTTTAGGTCGGTAAACACACAAGTAAGAGAGTCCCTGGTAGGTCCCTCGACAGTGAGATAGTCTGGCAAGAAACTTTAATGAAAGATGAGTCATTGGGATGGAGCTTTATATATCTTCTGAAACATAATAATTGACGTAAGCCAGCTTCCACCAGAAAGTTGGTTATGTTTGATTTTAAAGGAAATTGACTTAATTTAACTTGGCTTACCTTTGAACATAATCTTTAAATTATCGTATCAAAAAGTGGTCCACATTACCTTCACTATTTATATACAAAAATTAAACCAATATACGTTTTTCTCTTATTTTTAAATTGCTAAAAATGCTATCTTAAATCGAACTCGACTGGTTGTCAATGTATTAACGTGGCAGTAAATGAAAATAAATGAATCTGATTTTAAAACCAGATTCGTGCTCCTAACGTCTCATACAGAATGAGAATTGGAAATATCGAATTTGCCTGCCAGATAAATTTCTACAGTTGCCTTTTTCTTTCGCCTGCGCTCACACTCTTTCATTTTAAAAAATCAGTGAGGCGTGTTCCTGACATTTAACAAGCCATTCCTCCAGCAAGGGAGTTGACATCAGCAAGAATTGCACCATCTGGCTCCTATTCGTTCCTCCGATGTTGGACGGCTTAAGACAAGCCAGTCATGCCAAAATGCAGTTAATTAAAAAATAGTTTCATTCTAAACTTCCATATTTTCAACCGACTGCTTTCTCCCAACCAATACCAAGCAATACCCTTGCATTAAGCTGCTGATGAGCCCACAGGATTGCAGGCGACGACATGTGACAACTCATCAGGACACGCACGCAAAGGGATATGCGTTAGTCACCTGTGTGTCTGTCTCCAAAAGCGTTCGTGTGGGTCGCTCGCTTTGTTTTCCGTATACATATTACAGTATGACGGGTTCGTGCATTATCATAATTTTTCCGTACGAAGACTTATCTAAAGAATTTGTGTATTAAATTCAGTTTGAACAAATCTTTAAAGTAGGCTCATAGGTATTTTTGAACACTAAATCATTTCTGTAAAATAAAAATCTAAACCAATAAGCCGATTCCTATTAGAAGGTAGCTTTACATAAACGTTTTTGTTTCTTAATAGCACAATATTTTTGTATGTGAGTCACAATATCTTGAAATATTTTTTCTAATACAAAGGAAATAAAACAAAATCATATAATACTCATTAAAGAAAAACTATTATTTCAAGTCCCCATGATTTTCCCTATGCAGCCTTTTGTGTGCGTATGTATGCCCGTGTTCGGGGCAAGCTCTGGGTGTAAAAAGCCAAAAGGGCAGCAGAAAGCCAAGGGAAAACATATTTTTGATGCTGAAGAATTTTTGGAAAAAATGGCCAGAACTAAGGGAGGCAGATAAATGGGAAAGAGGAAAAAAATGGTCAACAAACGCAATTGCAGTGCAGCTTGTAGCCCCCGAAACCCCGTACTCCCCAGCAGGCCGACTGCCGTCGTCTGGCAGTGACGTAAATCTATTTCAGTTGAGGGATTTGTGCATCAAACACACCGGACAGTTTTGCAATGCAGAGCCGCTGTGGGCGGAGGGCTCCTGCTGCTGCGGACTTGGCCAGTCACAGTTCGTATGTGCATTTCGGGGTCCTATTTTACCAATCCCAGCGGTGAATTTTTAGGGGGTATAAGCGTATTTTTGTTTTTGATCACACTTTGCTATAGCGGCTTTTGTATGCCGTACTCGTAGAGTATAACTGTATATGGTATTAGTGCCATATATTGTACGGGAAAACTCAATAAAGTATTTACATTCTCGGTCGGCATCAACAGTCCAGACTGTTTGTCGTAAAAAGAACGAAATTGAGAAGCTAAAAAACCACAGCTTGGTTGCCGGGTATCACATGGTCGGCGACCGTTTTCTTTATTTTGATTACAATCTCAGCTAAAATGAATTTTGATTTAATCTCTGAATGCACTTGTTAGTCCAATATGCAGATATGTTGGAATTTTAATTTGCTCCGATTGTACAGATGGCAGACGCCTTTGCAATAAATGGTAACACTGTTTGGTTTTATTTGAAGGTTGGAAGTTGAAAATCAACAGCTCGCTCTCTGTTGTCTGTTTTTTAGTTAGTTGCAGCAGCCGGGGATTTTCGTAAGTAATTGGTTTTTATTTAGCTACCCGCGCCTAGCCAGATGGTTGAAACCTATTTCAATCCAGATTAAAACAAATAAAAGTTTTTGGCCAAAACTAAAGAAAATGCGCGTCATTCTTTGGGATTAATTGGATGCAACCTATAGGATCTTTTGAGAACTAAATCGATATTATTTGTTTAAGTTATGAAATAAATACAAGTATTGAAACAATAGCTTTACTATATAGGGGATTTATTTGTGCTGTTAGGGATCAGTTGATTTTTTCATTAAATTAAACGACAAATGAGTTTTAAGTCCTCATATTTTTCGAAACAATGACTCAGAAAATAAATGATCTTAAAACAGAATGAAGGAAGGTTCCACAAAGTATAAACTCCAGTTCTAGATATGTTGCCTCATACGGAGAAAGAGGCAGAGGGGCATGGTTAAATCGCCCAGTTTGGCGATGCTAATCAAGAAAATAAGCCAATGAAACTTAGATAAATTTGTATATTCATTTTTATATATCCACCACATTCAATAGTAGGTTTTATACGTGCTTTTATATTTAAATATAATTTCTTAAGACTTATTATTTGCCAAGGAATAATCCATAACTTACGCTATACTAATTCTATTTATGGTTAATCGTCAACCCCTACCAATTAATGTTGATGGTTTTTTTCGAACACGATTTTTCTAGGTGGCCCTACGCTATATCTAGGGTCTTAACCAAGGCCTGACTGGCCATGTTATGCGCTCGATTTCAAATGCTTAGCGCGTTGGGGCTTTAATAGAATTGGCAACCAGCTAGCCGGTCCTTCTCATCGTCCTGCTGACCTCTGCTTCGTTAGTCGAGTCATGGGCCCCCTGGTGACTAAAATGGCAAATAGTTGGGCATTTTTTCCTTTGCCTCTTTACATTCACACAATCACACCGAGATAGACGAGGGCGTAAATTGCGTGTCTGACCATAAAATTGCCTGCGCCCTCCTTTCCCTTCTCCGCCCTCTGCCCAAAGGACGTTCTATGTCCATTTCGAGACCTGTTTGTAGCATGGAAGTCCTATGGGCATTGCCAGTGATTTCTTCACATTTATTTCATGCATTGCTTTTGATTTTCTTCGTTTTGCTCTGCCAACGTTGCTGTTTTTGTGGTTTAGCAAAACTAATTTATTTTAAGTAAATTTGTAGAAAAAAAAACAAAATCGGAACGAGCAGGAGAATTTAACTACGTGACCCAAATTTCACCATGCACAACCTCTAAAAAACTATGCTGCACTAGAGGTTCTGCTTTTCCAACTGGGGTCCTTTTTCATTTTTTCCTTTGTGGTTACCACAATCGCATACAATTTGCTCATTTCAACCGCACCAACAGAGCAGGCACAGGGCCCGGGAGCGGGACGGGATGGACCCTGTCGGGCACTCACATAAATAGCAATTTGTGTAGTGCGTTTTTGTGGGCGCAGGTAGGCGTGGGCTTACCGTTTTAGCCAAATTGCCGCCGTCCGGGGCAGTTTTCATCACACACAAGCACACCCGCACTTACAGGGAAAAGCCGCTTAAGTTGCAGCCCAAACAGACGCCGGTGAGGCAGGTTGGGGGCCTAGGCGGCGAGCAGGACGATGACGAACTATAATGGCGACGACGACTGCAAAGTGTACAAAATCGAATATGTAACGAAACCGCAGAACGCCTACGACGGGCTCTGCCGACCTGGGCCTATAGGCAATTTAAATGGATTGAAAAACTGATGTTGCACAGTGGTGCCACGGTTACCGTGCGGTTTTTCACGGACATTTACCAATTCATTGCCATAACTTAATCGTGATTTAAAACTCTGTCTAATATCCTAATGCCCGAAAAGGCTAATTTGAGTAAGGGTTGGTATAGAGAGTACTATTAAATTGTTGCTATTAAATATTTTAGATTTTTGTTACCATATAAAATATATAAGAAATTCGTAGTTATATATTAGATTTAAAATGTCCAGTCGGCTTAAATCAATTAATCTACAATTTAAAAATAGAATTGGAAAGTTAGATCATATTTGTCAATGTTTTCACCCCTAACTCAAGCAAACTTTGCTTTTATCCTGTCGCAGAATTCAGACTTGGGAATTTATAGTGAACTTTGGGTATAAACTCAGGCGATGGCCCACTGTCCGCTAACCACAGTTGGGGCAGCCTGGGTTTTGACGGGTGGTCCTGCTAACAACACCCTCATCAACCAACAGGCGTAAAATAAACCATAGGCCACAATTGATCAAACTCGAGTGCCGAAAATTTGCACAAATTAATGCCAGCCCCAAATTGATAGTAAAATATTAGCCTCTTTTTTTTTTTTTTTTTTTTTTGGTAGCTGCGGCTTTATTTTTCAGCTCTCCATTCATACTGTAGCCGTAATAAAGTCGGCCGCTCCAACCACAAATAGAATTTTTTGTGTTCTCAGTCGTTTGACGTTACGTGGGTATTAGTTGGTGCTTGTGCCAGTGTGTGCGCACTTGACTGTGCCAGTGTGTGTGCAAATTGCACTCCCTTCGTGGCATCATTACATATTCAAAAAGGCTGCGCACGTAGAGCATTTTTATGAAATTTTACTCGCTTCTAATGTAATCGTTATGCCTGACTCCTCCGTTCGCCGTTGCCGTCGCCGCCGCCGCTCCTGCTGCTGGTTATCCCGGTCCTCATCCTGGGACTGTCACTTAAGAACACATGAAGTAAATGTCCTGTGTTTAAGCTAAGGCTGCAGACGCACTAACGAGATATTGGCTGCTGGCGGGAGGGGAATAGGGGTTGCGGAATCCGGGGCTACGCACAATTGGGCGGAATGGCGAAAATGCTCGCTAATGTCAGTTGAAAGGTTGAATTGTAGGACACTGTTAAGTGCGTTATGCGTTCAGGAACTGTTATACACTAGGATGAGCTTTTATAAGAAAAGCTGTGGGTCCTTTGAGCTTTTAAGGACATGTTACAGCTTCAAAAAGTTCTGGTTGTTGTGTTAAAGTTTCGTTAACAGCAGCTGTATCTAGGCAAGCTTTCTACGTCCTGCCCCAGTAGTAGTTGTCATAATGCTTTCTATAAAAGTACCAGGTCTCAAAAAGCTTTTAGCAGAGATACGAGCCAGGCTTATGAAAAATATTTTAAGAACTTCGCAGTCTTCCGACTCTGATAACAGATGTCCTTTTATTTAAATGACAGTTATCATAAGAATGACTAATCAATAAGAATCTATTCTTAGCAATTGCAAAAGTATTATGGCAATACCTAAATTCTTTTAAGACATTTAAAGCCCTTCGGTAGTTTAGATTATATCAAATAATCAATTCGAATCAGCAATGAATCAAGTTAAGCGCATAAACATTCTTTCCGGACCTTCGTGCTTGACTATCTTAACTGATGCAGGGGAAGCAACAGCTACAATAAATAAGTATTAAATCCCCACTAATTGAGTGCGATTTTCGAGCATCAATTTCATAAGGCACACACACAAAGCACTAACCAAATTGAAAAAAGTTTATTTTTATACTTCTTCCCATGGCGCAGGGCTGAGCTGGCGAGGGCGAAGCGAGGTGGAAAACATGAAATAAATACAACAAATAAAGGGACTACCAGGCACTAAAAAGCTGTTTCTGCCAATCATATACATAGATATAGATTTTTTGCGCAGGCCGTTTTCGGACCCGGGCACAACAACAAGGATAATGGCACACCTAGGCACAAGGTTGAATACTCTCTTCGCGGAACATGAAGCGAAGTACTAAATTCGGATTTATGCCGAAACACAAACAGAAACACAGAGAAAGCAAATGCATGATATTTGTTATATCTGTAGGGAATATCCTTCTATAGTTTCATACCCTCAAGGAAGTGTAACTGGTGTTCGCATTGAGCCTGAATCCTTTTCTCTATTTTTGTTTACTTTTTCCCATATTTGCCACCACCCCCAGCTCGGCTCAGCCCAGGTCTGGCTGCTCTCGTTTCTCGTTTTTTTCAGCATTTTTTCAGCTGCTCTGAACAGAACTCAATAACAAATTATAACATATTATAGCCATGGCAAACTGTTGCGTTGCTTAGCAATCGTTGAAGAGCGCCCCACAGCCAGCTTCTCCCGCCAACTTATCCGAGGAGAACTTTTTTGCTGCCAACTATGCTGCCAGCAACAAAGTTGCCATGGGTGATGTGGATGATGATGGTGCTGGCCCAGCCCCCAGAACGCCCTCTCTGGCCCCCTTTCCTGTCCTTTACCCCCTTTTCCGCCCAATTGTGATATTTTTTCTCTTAAGCCGGAGTTGTTGACGAGGTCGTTTTTTGTTGATTGCTTGTACCCCGGGCCACTACTTTGGTTTGAGTTTTTTGCTCGTGATGGAGCATAGGAACGGGACGGGCGGCTGAGATGGGAATATGAAGTGCTTCATAATTTTTACCTTTTATTTAGCTGGTTTTTAGTTGTTTACCTCGTGTTTTTTCTTCTGCCTGCCTGCCCCTCCTGATTTCTCGTCCCTTATCTGCTGATAAAGTTTTTTAATTATGTGGCACACATTTATAGGTTTTGGGCAACTATGGGATGCCGAAACTACCCTCCAACAAGCCCGTGCAGATTGTTTTACAAAGCTAAAGTTAATTGTGAGCTACCTGCTAATTGAGCTAAGGTGCGGAACCCAGCGAAATGAATTCTACGCTCCAACAGTCGCATGTATATAAGTCGGAGTTTCTGGCTTGCAACAGGGAAGCTTTGAGGGAGAAACCCCTAATCCTAAGAAGCGCTCGATAAATCTTCTGACCAGTGAGTCGTGAAACGATGCTCGATGCCATCGATGAGGCTTCCACCCTTTCCAACAGCCTCCTTTGATTAAATGATGAATGTATGAGTACATACAACATACATAGTGCATGCTCAGGAAGGGAAGTAAACATTCTATAACTATGCATTTTTTTCGTCAGCTTCGCCCCAAAACCAAGTTTTGGGCATCGGCATTGCTTGCCCGGCATCGCCCTGTGACCTGCACCTGCACCTGCCGCTGGCCTTCTCTACGGGGAAGGCAATACATTTTGCAGCTGCCTTGCAATCCTTCTTTGATGCAACTATGCGTGAAAATCGTAGAAATATGAGAAATATTTGATTTGTTTATGGCACAAGTGGCCTGCACTTTGGATTCCGATTCGGAATCCCGGTCTCCCTTCGATTTGTATTTACAGACCCAGGAGTCAGATTTTTACTTAAAATCAATAAGCCAAAGAGCTGGCTGGCTGTGCGCAATTTGGCGTGTAATTTAGCATGTAACGATGATGGCCATAAAGGACGATGACGTGGAGGACGAGGATGATTGTCCTGCCGCTGAGCACTGCCCCTTTTATTGTTGAACATTTATTAGTTTGACTTGCCTTTAGCATTATGCATTTATGCTTCATTGATGCGCGATTTTAGTACAACTTTTTCGCTAGTTACTCCAGTTGCCTCCGCTTCACTTCCACTTCCCCTATTCGGATACCCGTCTGAGCCCGGACTTAAATTGTCAATTTATGGACGTCGTAGTCAGCGAAAGTATTTTCTCATAGTAATTCTATGCTTGGCTGGCTTCTAGACAACTTTTCTTGAGCCAAGGAAAAATTTTAATAAAGTTAACAACTTTATTGAAATCATAAAAAGTTTCCTCTTCTGTCCGCCTTACTTTTTCCTATTATTTTTGATTCATAACTTTCAGATTTCCTCAGTGAGTTTTTATTGCCAGCCTTTTCAACACTTCGGGTCACATTTTGAAGCATTTTGCACATTTGATGGGAAAATTCTTTAGCTAATTATGTCTGGTTCGTTGTGCCCAGACCCAGAAAGTGATCGATGGTGTAGGCGCGGCAGAGAGACGGCAGGTTCGTCAGTAGGCTGTCTGACCCTCGATAAAATAGCAATTTACGAAATGTTCCGCATTCTTGTGGCTTTGTTTGCCCTGCCAAGTAAAATGAGTTTGCATATGTGGCTTTGGGCAATCCGCTAGCTGACTAAAGTTTTCGAGCGTGGTTGCCAAGCAGTTTTCAAAGAATTTTTATTATTCTATTGACAGCTTCCATCGTGATCTTCGCTCGACATAGGGACATTTGAATTACGCTCCTTCAGAGGGAAACTTCCGCCGATGGCATAATTAAAGGCAATCCTTTAGCGTCCCTTCTCTCATAGAGTGCCAGCTCTGAAATGTGCCGCAAAAATTTAAATTCGATCAGACAGGGATGAAATTCCAAAAGGAACGAGGAGCGTCAAAGTCGGTGACGCTGTGAGGAAGATGGAACTCAGGCTAGCAAGTAACGTTTGAGGAAATTGATTTGATTTGATTTCAGATTTGCCACTCGCCCTATATAGCCAACGGAGAATGCTCGGCTATACATAAGTAATTCGTATTTTCAATCAAATGAACAGAAAGAGGTTTGGCAAGCGGGCAGATAAAATAAATTGCTGCATATTTCTGGGCGCCCTCGACTCCCTTCTGTTCTGGCCCAAGAAATTTCAAATAAATTGATTCAATTCACAAACATATCCTGCATTCGTATGTTCAAGTCAAAAGAAATTAAAGTAATGATTATTTCGTGTCGTGTGTGTATGTAAGAAGCAATAGGCCGGAAAAACACGACATTTGATGACATTATCTGTCAACACTGCGTATACATGATATTTTGGGCACTACCTGTAGAAGCTACAGCTACTTTTATATTTGAAAAAAAAAAAAAAAAAAAAAACATGGGTCGCACCTTTGGGTTTTTCTTTGTAAGTCCCCAAGTAAGCATATTTCTGATTATATTTACATTCATAATTATCCATCTTTTTTATACCCTTGCAGAATTGTAATATAAGTTTGGCTAGACTCTTTCAACGCAGACGTTGTCGACCCTATAAAAAGTCCAGTTTAGCTTTTTTGACTATTTACACATATAAATGACTACTCAAATCGATAGCAATCAATTCCCCCAGAATCCAAAATGTATCATTTTAATTATACTTATAATTATTTATTTATTTGCAAGGCCTGGAGACCAAGTGCAAATGTTACAAATATTAGAGGTTTCAATGTAATACATATCTAACGTTCAGTCGCTGACATGCACTTAATAGTACTTAATGGTCATTTTTTGATGAGTGAAAATATGAGCAATTGATCAATGAATAATGATCATGTGAGGAACTGAGCAATAAGCTGTGAACACTTGGGCAGCTTAAAAATAAACAGTGAACCAGCAAGAAACAGAGCAATAACTTGACTCTTTTAAAACAAAGGACTAGTCAGCATATTCACAGCAGTATTTACCAAACACTACCTTGCAGGGTATTATATTTTAAGTCATATGTATATACAGGTATACTGTGTATTTTATGCAAAGAGAACCTATTTTACAGAGACCCACAAAATGTATGCAAAATTTGATTTTTTAAAGAGTCAGTCACATTTCATTTTGTAATTGATCTCCTCCTTTGAAAATGCCCCACGGGGCATAGCACTAAAGCCAGAGCCATAAGTAATATTTCTGGCAAACAAATCTGCATGTCACTTTGGGGTCATGTCAACTCGGCAGGTTGCAGCTTCCTATGCTCAACTCATCTGGCAGTTGCTTTTAGTCATCTTCCTCCCTTCCACAATCTTCATGCCGCTGCCTGCCTTTTTTATTCAAACGCCTTGCAATTTCTTGCTTGCCACACAGTCCATAACCCACAGCCTCTCCGTGCACCCCACTCCCGTGCACCATTCCCATCTGCAGCTCCATCTTCATCTGCAGCTTGGCTGTTGCTTTATGCATGACATTTAATCAAGTTGACGACTGCATTTGATGCCACAAATATTTCAAAATGACGCAAGACAGCTAAAGGTAGGTGTGTCGCAGCTTGGGTGTGTGTGTGGAAAGTTGCATATTAAACGCAGACAGGCCACCCAAAGGCTGCCAGCGACTTTTGCCACAGTTAATGCAATTTCCCGTGGCCCGCCTCTTGCGACCCGCCACCTCGCCGCCGCCTGCTGTGCGCGATAATTCAAGCGGAAACGGAAGTGCCAACGTCAAAAGCCGCAGGCAGCAGCGGAATTTAACAAAATGGAAACTATTAAATGCACTGAACCCCAGACCCCGAGCTGCCCGAGCGTCTTTGCCAATGTCTTTCTTTTTGGCTCGCATGCATCATCCGTAAGAGCAGCGAAGGAAGATGTCCGGCTGGCCAGGAACTTATTTCGTTTCATCGACCACATCCAGCACTGCTTCGGCCAACATCTTCATTCTCCTGGATATGGCAGCTTATTCAAATGCTTGCTCCTGCATTTAATGACAGAGTCCCGGCGTGTCCTGCGCTCCGCTTTGGCCCGTGCCGAAGGCATGCCACTCGGATAAATTATTTCATATAATAAACTCCCAAGTTGCCAGTGCTGGGGGCGGCGGAGCGCCGGGAGCTGGAAGGGGAGGAAAGATGACTTAATGAAAAACGCAAATTGTTTGAGTTTGTCTTCCCCCAAACCCCCGGCCAGCCATACCGCACTCCACCTCAAGCCGCACAATGCAAATTAAAAAATACCTGCTAACAACAAACTGCAGACGAAGGACTATTGCAGGGCCGGAAAAGCAACTGTTAGCTGCGGCTTGTTATTAATATTTATCTTCGGTAATTTTAGGAATTTTTTAATAACAAAAGCCAAGTGAAATGTTCTGCCTTTTGTTTGATACCAGGTATTTCCCCCTGCCCGCAACTAGCTGCACCTTGATGGACCTTAACGGACTGCAGGTGCTGTTTCCAAAGTCGAAGGGCAAATATTTGCTCAGTTTTGCATAGGGAAAACTTTTACTCCTGTTGAAAACTTATTTTCTTCGGTAAAAAATGAAATGATGCGGCTTCTTAGGGAGAACGAACTCGCCTGGAAGTTGGATGTTGGTTGGGGGTGAGCTTTTGCGCTGATGCAACTCCTACTAATTGTTTTTATACTTTTTACATCATTTTCCAATCGGCTGCCTAGCTCTAATTACCCAAGGCAACTGCAAAAACAGTTTATCAATAATTTGGGTTAGCTTAGCTCAGTGAGTTGGCAAGTAATGTGTGTCTGGCCTGGAAAATACACAAAAACGGCAAAAATTTAACGCTGCAATAAGCCCTGGCAGGCCAAATAATGTACTCATCACTGAGCATTGTAGTCCAGGATCCCGATCCAGGAATACCCCGCAAGTTATTGAATACTCTGTACTAATTTGTTAGCCATTTTCAAATTATTTAAAGAAAATAATTAAAAATTCCATACTTTAGATCATATGACTGTACTATTTATTCGATCAACCAGCAACTCTTTGCTCCAATTTATTTCATAAATCGATTAAATACACAAATACAATATACCCCGGGTAAAAACAGTTAATTTTAGGATCTTTTGGGTGGAAAGGATGCGGCAGGCACTCATAAACTCAAATATATCACCACTTGCCTGCTTAATGTGCCATGCAGTAAATATTCCATACGCAGTCCGGAGAACGTGGGGAAAACCGCACGGCGAAAAAATGCATGACTCTACGCTCCTCTCTGGGCACCCGGGATATGCACACAGACATCCTTTGGTGGACGAGCCGGGAGCGGCACGAAGACTTCACAAAGCGTTGCAATTAACGTGGCTGAGACTCATTCGAGCAGCAACCGCAGTCCAGTCATTGGTATTGGCTTAATTTCCATGGACTCCGACTCTGGCCTCGCCTGTTTATCTTGTGTGGTGGGTTTTCGTCTCTGCACAATCGTAAATACGCAACGCAACAGCACTGTGCCAGCCTTCACATAAGAGATATGTGCAGGCAATAATCCATAATAACAATGGTTTCAAGGGTTGCCAAATAGGGACGGCACAGTCAGAACGGGATCCGAGAACAATATACGGCATTAATTGCATACACCGAGGAACAATTTACTTTTGTTTCATAAACAAACCACACAGAAAAGGAGAGCGGTGTGGGACAATTTGCATATTCCTTTTATAAACCCGTGTATATGCTCTTGGTTTAGTTTTCGCAGACAGGGAACTAGATTAATTACTATGCCCTCAGAGCTTTTTTTCAGGAAATCATTTAAATTCTAGCATTATTGCCAAACTGCTCAGACCACTTCAATTTTGCCGACAGATTAAGCGAGAAAACTATTTGGCAAAATTATTTGGATACTAAACTCTAACCTCACATGCAGAAACTGAACCATGCCGGCGAAAATTTCCAAGTTTCTGTGGTCCAGATTAAAATGCATTTCGTGAATTGTTCGTAGGGAAAAATGTATGAACTCAACCAAATTCGGTAAGTGAAGCACACATTAGCACCAAATATGAAAGGCCTGAGGAGAGTAGTGTAAGTTTGCATACCCAAACCAGGGGGAAATATAGTTGAGCAAAATATTACGTGCCCTCAGTTTGGTGTTGCTGGAGACTGGGAGAAACTTATGATGTTTTCATTTACACTAAACTAACGAAACTGAACGTCACTAAATTCCATACTATTAATTTATTAATATTATTTCGTTGAAATCCTCTAATCTGTTGGTAAACGAAAACTTTACATTCTAGACTCCAGAGTATAACTCCTATACTGTTTGGAATAATTACTTGGTTGCTTAAAAATTTACAATTCGACTTTATACTCTCATTATATTACTAGATTTCTGATATGTTATTTGTTGTATACTGGTCTTAATGATATTTAACAGGTTAGCTGTTGGATACATAAAAACAGAAATGGAAACTAACTTCGGCACGCCGAGGTTTGTATACTCTTACAATTCCGATCATTCCTTATACAGACTTATGATATTGTCATCCGATTTGCATTAAAACCAAAATTCTAAAGTAACAAAAAATTACAATGTCTAGAAGTTTATAAATTTATGTTGAAACTGGTAACGCCATAATTTGTTTCTATAAATTTCTCGATCTTTTGTATGACAGCTTTTGGATCTACTCGGCTGTTTAGGCCCCCTTCTACTTATGTATTAAATCTATTCAGTTTAATCAAAACGTTAGAAAATAAATGGTTTCAATCGCTGTGTTTCAGATACATCATAATAAGGCTATATTGTGAATTACCATGGCTTCTAAATCTATTTACTTATGTAAAACTCTACATAGAATAGAAGTTAACTTCGGAAAGCTAAAGTTTGTATGCTCCCTGATTAGATTGAATTGGAAATTGGATCTCTGGAATTGTATAAGAGTTTCTATGACTACATCGAACTGTTGATATTTTTCTAGATTTAAATTGACTACCCCTCCTTTGACAGCTATATGATAAAGTCATTAGATTGTTATAAGATAGAACAATTACCTTAGAATTGTGAATGTTAAAATTAACAAGGTTATGCTAATTTTCGTATGATATCCTATATATTTAGCACTCGTTCTCTTATACATTTATTATAAAAGTATAAACTTTAGCTTTAATTGCCCAACGCTTTTAAGCATAATGGCAATTCAACTCTTCTAAACACCTGAACATTCTTTTGCTTTCGTTACAGGTAAGTGCCGCGCTGTGCCTATTCATTAAGAAACTGTAATTAGTCGCACAATGGCTGGTCTGCGGTTAAATGGATGTTATTGTTATGGCCCTTTCTTGGGCTAAGTATATGCAAATTAAAAGGCAATTGAAAATTTATGACCCAAAGCCCCGTTAAATTTATAGCCGCAGGAACCTATGGTCCTGTTAACGTTGCCTTCTTGGTTTTGCTCTTTTTAGCGGGAGTTTAATTAAAATACAACTGAAAATGGCGTAAGCACATGCGACTAAGGTGTACAATTAAAAGAATATCCCAGAAAATACTGGTAAATAAAAGGGAGCAAGGGGAAGCCAAACAGTCTTAGAGAGACTGAATCTTGGCATGCTTCGATTAAATAAAATATTCAATATACAAAAGTATTTATGGACTCCTACGTGCTTAGTGTCGGAACGTGTGTGTGTTTAGGAAATTAATTACTCGAGTGTCAAACAGTGGGAAGGAGCTACACCGAAATAAGCGAGGAGTGATCATCGAAATGGCTTGGGTTACTCAGGACTATTCCGTCAAAACAAGGGGAAATACCCAATCGGCGTTCAAGCTTGGCCTTACCAACCAAAAGAAGATGTTAACTTTCATTGCTTGGCCGGCTATAGGAAAGTCAAGCCAAAGCCAAGTAAAGCTATTGCAATTAACTTGTTTTTCAATCTGAGGGCTGCTGTTGTTTCGTCCTCAAGAGCCTCCTTCCTGTCCATGTTTTCCAGGTGGCTTGGGCTTGCTTCTTACTTTGTGTTTTTGCCATTGTTTACCTTCATCGGGGAGGTGGAGAAAGAGCCTGGGAATGGGGAAAATCTACAAAAATAATTGCCACGGCAGGCAGCCATTTGCCATTTGGTGCGCTTTTAAGCTTCACTTAAATGAAATTGTAATGAAATAGAAATGAAAATGAAAATGTATTTCTATGGCTTGATGTTTTGCCCCCCATTTACGACGGTCTTACCCACCCCCTTTGCCATCCACTTCCGTAATTGCTGAGGATAAAAGTTGCATTTAGTTTTAATTCAATTAGTTTTGTTGTGTTTTCTATTCTAAGTTTTTTGGTCTTCACCCGGAGCCATGTAATGTACTTTGTCTAAGCTGCGCTGTGGAAGGAATACAATGAAAATGCAAACGCTGGTTGATTTATTTTTATTAAAATCAACAGACTAAACGTTAATAATATCGAGGAACATGTTTTATATACTAGTAGTGTTATGATTAAATGCTGTTCAATAACCATTTTTAAGTTAGTTTAACTGTAATACATAGGAATAAACATTTCGGTAATTGAAAATAATTCATGTTTTTGGTTTGACATTTTCCAATTGAATTCCTCGACAATTACATATCATATAATAATAATATGGTACTAAAAAGATAAGCAAATGCTTATAAATAGAACTACAAATATTATCTATAACTTTCGGAGTGTTTTTCACCATGAAGAATTGTAATATTTAATGAAACAAATTGTATATTAATTTCTAACTAACATAATTTTAATTTTATACCCTTGCAGGGTAGTTTTAGTCAGAATTTTGCAACGCAGTTAAGGAGACATTTCCGACCCGACCCGTCCGTTTGTCCGTTCTACGCAAAATAGTCCCTCAGTTTAGAAGCTATCTGAATGAAACTTTACAGATACTCTTTTGTTCTCAGAATATATTTCAGAGTTTCGGTTTTAATTTTATGTGCACCGAATGATTATATCATATAGCTGGCATTGAAACGATTGTTAAATGTAGAGGAAAATGCAAAACTGCGAATGTGAAACTATAATTGCAACTATAGTATGATAGGTTAACGTTAATTTTTTGGTATGCATAAATGTTTTATATAATGTCTTGTCGTTTTTCTTTTTATTTGATCAAATTTGATTAATCCAAAATGATCCAATTGTAAGCTGCAAGGCGTGCCGAAGTTAGCTTTCGTTCTTGTTATACCCTTGCAGGGTATTATAATTTCAGTCAGAAGTTTGCAACGCAGTGAAGGAGGCATTTCCGACCCTATAAAGTATATATATTCTTGATCAGCATCAACAGCCGAGTCGATCTAGCCAGGTCCGTCTGTCCGTCTGTCCGATTTACGCAAACTAGTCTCTCAGTTTTGAAGCTATATAAATGAAACTTTGGAAATAGTCTTCTATATATTCTCAACACTATAAGTCGGAACGGGCTGGATCGAACGACTATATCATATAGGTGCCATAGGAACGATCAGTACATTTTCAGAAAAAAAAGTATAACTTGGCGAATTTTCAACGTATTTTCATTGAATTTGATACATGCCTATTTTTTATAATTTTAGAATTTCGGTTTTAATTTGCTCAAAATCGGACTACTATATCATATAGCTGCCATAGAAACGTTTGTGAAACATAACGTATACGTAAATGTTAAAACCGAATTTTTATATGTATTAATGTGCTATATAATTCTTGTTAGTTTTACTTTTCATTTGATAACATTTTCTTAATTCAAAATGATCCAATTGTAAGCTGCAAGGGTATACAAACTTCGGCGTACCGAAGTTAGCTTCCTTTCTTGTTAGCTTTCTTTCTTGCTCAAGCATTACATCTGACGCTTAAAAACCGAAAAAGAGATTTTTTGATGTTAGTCGATTCCGCTTTCAGTATCTTTTAACGCTCTAATATTTCCATTCCGTATTCCATTTCCATTGTTGAATATGAAGCACCAAGGACTAAGGCTGGAGAGCCCGGCTTCAATTCAGATTCCAGGGATCAATTGGGACAGCCTCTGCCATGTTAATTTGTGTGACTTGCCAGCGTTCGCAGTTATTAACTCATACTATGCGTCTGCATTCACCCCACACACGCGTGCCTGTGCCTTACCAACACAGATGCACATCATTAGCACGGCCATTGTTTTCGCACAACAATATGCTTATTATCTCCAATTTCCGGGCAAAATGCATAACAAATAAAAACAACAACGTCGACTGCCGCAGCATCAGCGGCACCGAGATGGAGAGTGCGGAGTGAGAAAGGAGACAGGCGATGGTTTATGGATAGTGGCAGTCGAAACGTAAAGTTTGCATTTCATGGAAAGCGCCTAACTTTCGGTACTTAAGCCTAAGCCTCCCCCAGTGGAAACTATCCAGGACCGTGGACGGGAGTGGCGAGGGTTTAAGAGCCGGTAGAGCCAACAATAAGCGCGCTAATTGAGGATAATATGTGCGCATGCAGTCCTGGTGGATCCTCCTACGCTGACATCCAACCGAGTTGGAAAGGACTCGGATTTTCTATTCCATATCCTCTGCCGCAAGTATGCTCACACAGATTTACAGCGTGTGTGTGTGGTAGATTTGGGGCCACCCTAATCCGCCTTAATTAACTGCGAAGCGAAGGAATTCGTTTGATGTCAATGGAGCCACAAAAAAATCTCATTAGCTTTGCTATAAAAATAACGCAAAATAAGAAAATATTTGTCGAGAATCATGTACACACTTCCAAAGGGTTCGGGATATAGCCTGGGAGAGAGAGAAAACTCGTACCCTTTTGGGTTCGACTTTTTCCTTAAGTAACGTTTTTCCCAAGCAGTGATTTCAGCCGAAGCCTTTTCCTAACGTATACATCCCCTTGTCATCAATATCTTATGTATATCCGCCGCTCATTGTCACCTCAAATGACAGGCTCAGGCCCAAACTGTTATACAGCTCACGTGACATTTTAATTGAGCCCATACGCAAATTGGCTTAAAAAATGTGGCCTGGGTAGGCCCTGTCCAAAAAAAATGTGTCCTGGCCGGACTGTCCATTAATAGGATACGAAACGCGATTTTCTCTTCCCAACGCTATTGTTGTTGTCTGAATAACGTTGTTGTCTCCCGGTCTTTTATTTTTTAACTTTTTGGCAGAGTTATCATTGCGGTCTGGGCATAAATCATTAATGACCGAGTCTTCCGATGCTTGTGAGCGCTAGGAACGGATTTCACCGTCAATAATTCTTACATTTCTTTTCTTTGGACCGGGCTTTTGTCACAATGTTAAAATTTGTAGTACAGAAAATGTCCTGCTAAAACATTTGGCTTTCATCCGCTGCAATTTGAGATTTAACGTTAACTGGCGCTGGGACTCCGTCTCTTTTTCCCAAGAAAGCTGATCTGCCTTTAGGATTAGTTTGTCCGATCTTTGTCAGATTTGTTTTCTGGGACTTAAAACAGAAACAAAATCTTGGCTGTCAGATAGATACAATTTTTAAAGCAAATCACTTTTCTTAACCTCTTTTATTTATCTGAACGATTTGATGGTTAGACACGAATTTTCTTCAAAGCGCAAGAACACACAACTCAGTTTTTGTCGAGTCGAAAAAGCTAGACAAAAATGCAGGACCCCTCTCATGTTAGCTCTCACAGTGATCAGACGTTTCTAAGAGTAATCCGAAATCGAGGATCGAGGAACCGTCACCTTATTTAAAACTTTGGTTACAGGTTGGAATTCCGAGGAGGCATGGCTAACTTTTGTCATAGCATTTTGTATTTAGCGATGATTTCTGGGGGTTTTGGCTTTATTAATTCGACAACATCCTCAATATTCTTCCTTAAACTTCCCCCAATTGTAAGTCGATTAGGCTCCTGAGAGACATTACGCGAAATATATCAGACGCACTCCCAGAGAACCCTGCCACCGGAAAAGAAATAATTATTGATATGATTAAGGCAGGTGCTTGGCCAGGGGGTGGAAGAGTTCCGTAAAGTCGAGTCATGGCACTCCAGGCTGCACTTATCGTAAGGTAAATAAGCCACTTGTACCTCAAGTAGAGCCCAGGCCAGACTACTTCCGAAAACGAGGCTTCGGCCTGTGTGCATGGGCTGCTCATGTATTTTTAATACACCACCAACCCAAGTGTCTTATTCAAGAGCCACTAGAGGAGAGGCAGAGACGGAGATGCCCGAACATATCCTCCCTTCCCCTCTCAGCCAAATTTTATCGGCGTTAAAGCGCTCGCAGTTCCCCGCCAACGAATCGGAGATGAAACCTTCGGCGCATTGTTCTTCTTGGCTTTGGCTGCGCCCACGGGACCTATAACCATAAACGGCTCATCTTGTGGGGTCTGTTCGGGGCTTTCCCTCCCAGACTTTCAGCTGAGCAAAATTGGTGCATTTAAAGGCTTATCGAATCGGCCTTAAGATCTGGTCGGGGTAATTTGAAGGCGTCCTGTGACGGGTTTAGGTCGCCTAAATGTCCGAATACGCAACAGTCCCAGCGAAATGACCACTCCCACAATTTTTTCCACGTCTATCCGCTTTTTTCCATTGCGGCAGGAATAGCAAACTGATTCAGGGTTTGGCCAGACTCCAAGACCCTAACCTGCCGCGGTTCTGGCCCGCCTTGACATTTGGCTTTGGCTCCTCGACTCGGCTCGGTAACAATTGCAATAGCTGCAACGAGTGCCAGCAACAGCTAACAAAAAATTAAAACCAACGATAATATGGCAGTTGATGAAGGCAATCATCGAGGTAATGATGATGGAGATAATGCAGTTCTCAGCAAAAGCAAGCAACGGCGACGCTGCCAATTGAAAAGTATGCTGCTGTCTATTTTTCTTCCCTTCTTTCGTACTCCTTTTTATTCTATCCAGCTCTGCTTTGTTGGGGCAAAATCTCAATTATGAAAGAAACGTTTATGCGAAAATTGCTGGTTAATTGCGCTCCGAAAGCACACTCGTCCCCATCTCCCCCGCATGGGCCATTAGGAAATTGAAGTGGCCCGAGGAGTTTAGCTCAATTAAATTACTTGTGATTTAAATTTTAATTGTAGACGATGCAAATTGTCCCACGGCTATCACTGTCAGTTTTCTTAATTTTTCTTTTTCGGGGAGCTCTGGCAAATTTGCATAATAAGCATTGAAAATGTTGGAGCTGCCAATGTGCGAAGGCTGCGGGAGGGTGAAAATGTTATCCGAAAATATTTCTTATAGCGACACATGCGGGGAGACAGGTTTCCGCACCAGTCTGGCTCGGCTAAGGAAAGTCCTTCGATTATGGCAGACTGGCTGATTCCCCGTGTACATGCTGGCTTCATTTTCCGGCGGACTGAGCATCTGGGCGGAGCGGGAAGTGCAGCGGAAGGGGCCGTCGGGCGGTGGCAGGGCTGCGCCTGAGTGGAGTTGCCACTGACAACAAGTGGCTGCTGGAAGCAGGAGCAAATTCATTATAATTTATAATAAGCAACAACGATGACAAGGACGACAGCATCGGCAAAAAATACACACGAATACGCCAACGCACACATGGGCACACACAGCAGCCGTAACAGGCAACAACAACAGGGATATAACCAATAATGAAGCTCATCATTATCCTGTGCACAAATCCAATTTGATTATGTTAATACACGTGGAAAAGGAAAATGCTTTTGCAATTGCAATTGCCATTGGCGCCGTTCCCTGTCCGCCCGCCCCACTCTTTGTGAGCAGACGGAGTTCGCTCAACATGAGGTGCTCTTCAAATTGGCGACTTTGATTGAAGTTAGCCGAGCAACAGCCAATCGAAAATTGCGTCACTCGATCCCAACGGAAAAATACAATGTTTAAATAAATTCATGAGCCGAAGCCCCTCCGAGAGCAGGACTGCGTTAAGCTGACTCCCAACTCGACCTCGGGCAACGTAAGTGCCTCCACTTCTGGATCCGGCCAACGTACCGTTCGGATGCACCGACCGCATTCTAATTAAACGTTCTGACTTTGGGGCCTAGACACATCGCAGGATGTGTGACCAATGTGACAGAGCCTTAAATGTCACGCCTACGCCAGACAGACAAAAGCTGCAGCCTGCAGCTGAATGCACTCCCTGCCATTGTGCGTGATGGCAAGGCTTATATAACCACGAGGGTCTCCATCGGCCGGTCCCTGAAACCCAGAGCCTTCTCCGGTCCCTTGCTATTGCGTAAATAAATTATATTTACGCAAATTCGCACTCCGAAAGCGTGGGACGTCGCAACTGGAAATGGCTCATTGCGGAAGGGCGGGGCAACGAGGGCCGAGTGGCACAATGACGACGACTGCGAGTGACATGATAACATTTTGGCCTAAAATTGGCAACTACAAAGACCCAGCTCAGACAATGGAATGGCGGGAGTCGGTGGGCCTCGAGGCCGGGCGGAAGTGGCCTTCATTGTTAGCGCCCGTAATTGGGTAGCAACAATTTATGCGACGGCGGGCCTAGAGGCTGGAAATGTGAGGCTCTAACATGAATTACAATTCTGTTTTTCACATGTGACTCACAAGTGGAGAGCAGCTCTATCTCTTGCGTGTCATTTATCTCTTTTATTTCATGATTTCATTGCCCAATGCATTTAGTGTATTTTTTTTATGTTTTCTGTTGTCCCTATAACAGTTTATTTTAATTCCCGGTACCCATAAACTTCAAGGGTATTATACATAGATTATAAGCTTATTTCTGCCAAACAATATATGTAACAGGAAGAAGGAGGCATCTCCGACTCCATATTTAATTTTATATTCATAATCAGCATCGCCAGTCGAATTGTCGTTTCCGTCTGTACGTCAGATCTCTGACTCATTATTGAATTTCGGCTATATTTAATAATTAGACTGTAAATTTGGACAATATTTGATGAAAACATGGGAGTTACTGCACAACAAAGTTATTCTATCTCCTGTTCCTATCGCACCCGGAATGAACTCGCTGAGATCTTTAGCACAGTCGTGAACTATGGTTTTCAACTCAAACTTAAACATGAAAAATTCGGTGAATGTGGTATTAAACGAGCGTTTAGTCTTAAAATCGTTCACAAAAAAAAAAAATCAGCTATGTTTCAGGGTCGATGTTTAGTCACGTTCTGTGTCTCAAACATTAGCAAGACAATTTTCGAGCACTATATCTTTTTAAGACGGCAACGGACGACCGGAGTGAGGCATATTTTCGACGGTTCCTTGAGCGTCCTTAAAGGCTTTGTTCTAGTTGCAGTTAGATTCACCATAAGCTCTTTTTAACATTCGCAAGGATTCAGTACACGCAATTTGGTTCAAAACAAAAATATTCAGGGTTCCATATTTTTTACCATTATAAAAATCCCAAAACACTGCTCAGTCGACTGATTTCAATAACTTCTGAAAAATAACTGGCTAGCACACTGCACTCATTTTTGGCATAGTAATTAAGAGCAGTATTATTAATTTAACTAAAAAAAAAGTGGAAAATATTCAACATGGGCAGTTTAAATGAAAAATTCAAGTATGTACCTATTTATACATGTTAGTTTAAAAATATTCAATGATCAATATTAATGATGTATTGCGGGCTAGTCATAGCTAATATCAAGCATTTCAATTATTAAAGATTTTTGGGTTTTAATGGGTGCAGGTATGTTACATATCTAAGGAACTCTTGTTAACTCTTGATATAATTCTGTATGGTATATTTGGAAGTGGTTTTAATAATAATAAAGTGTATATTATGAATTTTGGAGCTAATGTTAAAATTAAATTAAATGTATGTATTATACCTAAAATTGTACCCCTGTCTATTGACATATGCATTATGAAAAAGTAGCAAATCTTAAACCCTTGGATGCAGCTACTGTTTGCGTTGTTTTTGAGTGAATTTTGCTTGTGACACAATTTCATTTAATCGGTTCTTTGGCGCCAAGCTGCAGTTTACAACGGCAGAAGGGAAGACGCAGGATGCAGGATGCTGGATAGTGAGAGGGCGGAATGGTGGGCAAAGACAGCAATTGGAATAATAATGAATGTCTTCATTATCATAGCCTTTGTTGTTCTTAGTGCTCACACGCTTGTGCTTTTAGCTTTGTTTACCGCTTTTGGTGGCCTCGCTGGCTGCTTTGTCCTGTTTGCACTTGCTTCGGAGAGAAGTGGGAGGGAGTGTGTGGTGCGAGGCCGCCGGAGTTCCGGTCAATGTGTGTCTGTTAGAGTCCGCCTCTGTGGCGCCTGCCAAAACGACTGCACTGGCAGAAAATTATGTAATAATGTAGTTGGGAAACACTCGTAGGTCTGGGCCCCCAACTATTTGAGATCCTCCAAAGCCGCACTGTCGAATGTGCTGGGCTGGCCCATTTGCTGGGAAGCCGCTTGAGCCCCCCGGAGAACGCAGCTAGCTTCCCTCTTTAACCTCAGCTGCGGCCAATGCATTTAATTATAATTCTGCGTGCTCGTGTGCCGGGTCGTGTTGCTTTAGTGGCATTTAATATATGCATGCGATGCATCACAATAACACCAACACCAACACCAACATCAACTGCAACTGGAACTGAGGTCGGGCTTCCAAAACAACGCGAAAGCCGAAAGCGGATGCTGCGGAAACGGATGTTTGGGTGTTGCACATTGTTGTCCGTGGCAGCGGTGAGACCCGTGAGTGTGTGTGTGCGGTGTGTGTGTGCGTGCGGGCGCTTAGTTTCCTTCAGCATTGTGGGAGAATTGCTTACTAGGTGTTAAATTTATGCATTTCGGATGGATGACAATACAACAATGTAAATGGCGGATAGACGAATGCGCAGGGCCACCATATGAGTGTGTATGCGCTAACGTTGCCATTTAAAGAATTTAATAAGAGAAGATAGCCAAGGAGGGAAGAGGTGAGAGATTTGGTACGTGTGCTTTCAATCATCAAAGAGATAAAAAGCAAAGGACGCCGGCGTCTGCCAAATTGCAAATAAATTGCAGAAATTGAATCAAATACGCATGCAATTGCAAACAAATAGAGCGGCGGCAAAGAAGGACGGTAGACCGAGGGAGTGGCGCTGGAGGAGATGGGAGCGAGCTAGCTGCTAGACAAACATGCCGAGACTCTCGGCCGTCCTGCCTGCCAGGATATTTGTTGCAAAAAAGCAATTTTATGCTTGCAAAGGCATGAAAAGCCTTTGTTCGTGTCTATTTCACGTTGGTTTGGCGTCTGCGGCGGCGACTCGCATCCTCTGCCCACTCCGTCTTGTACTGAGTGCTTCTGACTGTTGCATATGTTGCGCATACGCCACGTAGCCGCAGCGAAAACAGAGACAACTCGTCCGCTGCTCTGGACTTGGAAATACCCAATTGGAGAATTTGAAAATTTCTATGGAAAGAAACTTCCTCCATTTATAACAAATCATTTGCCATTGATATTAATGACCCAAAGCATCGTTTCTTTGACACTTGTTTGCCTTATTAAACAGTTAAGCACTGCTACCTTGGTTTTCTCGTGCACAACCCTTTCTGTAAAACCTATATTTTTAGCACACCCCGTTTAATACAGGATACTCTCGTAAAAAGGCTGTTCAAGTTAAGTTAGCAGGCGGGAAATGAATTATTTATGAAGTGGTTGCTTGCTTTGGTTGCTCGCCTCCAACAGCCAGAGCTGGTGATACTCCCTGCTGTTGTTGTTCAGCATTCAACACTCAACACTCGACTCAACTCGACTCGACTCGCCTCGGCTTGCCACGCAACTCATTCCCCGGCACTATTGGGCCTTTGTTACAGGAGCGCCCATGCTTTGGGCTGGTGCAGTTTGAAGTGTTTTTTACTTTATCAATTGGTTGCTTTGCACTTATTTGCTATTTGTTCCTGCACACACTCAGACTCATTCTCACGCACACAAACATACGCTGCATTTCCGCTTCCGTTGTGTTAGGCGAGCCTCGTTCTCCCCGTCCTCTGCGCTTTATTGGCAACTGTTGCGCTCTTGGGGAAGTTATTTATTTTATTTGCCCTGCCCACAGCCGTCGTTTGCGAAAAATCAAAGAGGAAATTGAATTCGTTGTGAAAATGTATGTCTTCAAATGGAAATGTTGTTTGCCGTTGCTGCCGTCAATTTCCTGGACTTCGGTTGCTCATATTTTTCTTCGGCCCTTAACCCCACACCCCTGATTAGTTGGATTAGTCCAGGCCCGTCCCCACTATCGTCCTGGTTCAGCCAGGACTCCAGGGGATCAAGATGGAAGAGAAGCCCAGTGTAGAAGTCGCCAACAATTTTTCATGTCAGCGAACAGTGGCATCTTCCCGGCGTCCCCTTTAAGTTGACAGCTTGATGTTGGTATCGTATTGCTGTAAAATGGATGCATGCAAAGCAGCAAGTGCAAGGCCAGGGACACATCGGGGTCGCCAGACCAGCAGGGGGGAGTTTAATGGCTTGTGCCTTGTAGAATGTCAGGCGATAGTATGTTATCGATAAGCGGCTTTAGGCAGCTGTGAAGGGCTTAAGACGCAAAAGAGTAGCATTCCCTGAAACAGCATAAAGAGGACGGAGCACTATGGCTAAAAAATGTTTATTTTGAGTTAAGTTGGATTTTTGCATGTTAAATATTAATATAATCTTTTAAATTAAATTTTGGCCAATAGGGTCTATTCTTAACGAAACTTTTGTGACCTAGTAGGTCCTAATCGTTTATTAAACCCGTGATTGGCCTTTTGATAATGAAAATTTCTATGTCAGTATACAAATTAACTTCCTTTATATTTGAAAACATCTGACTGCGGGAAGTATATACTGTTTCCCATTTCATTTCTTTGGGCACCAAAAAGAACCAAATGTGAATAACAAGCAAATATGTAGTTATGTTTTATCAGCACTGGTCCTTTTTTTTATCCGATTCCAGACACTACTTTGGACCTTGATAAAATTACGCTTGTCAACAATTTGTCATGTCATTTCGTTACCACATATGGGCTTTTTAGTTTTGCTGCCATTTTGTTGAATTTTTTTAAAACTTAATTAAGCCAAATTAAATTTCATAGCGTTTACGCAACAAAATTACACAACAAAAAAATTAATCGAGTCGACCAACTCTTGCCATATTAAATTAAATTAACGGGGGGCGGGAAGGCGGAGTGGGAATATATATTAAATTACTTATTTATCATTTTGCTGCAATTTGTAAAATTCACTCATTAATTTAATTAAAACCAATTAAATGAAATTGTCACTGTCATTTCGGGCATCGATTTTCATCGCTGGCTTTTGCCGAATGCGGTTTTTCGGTTGCCTTTCTGCACGCTGCTCGCCTCCCTCCGTGCCACTCCGTCCGCTGTTGGTTTGTGTGATTAAACATGAAGCCAAAGGGACGGACCAGCGGTGGACGGCTGGACTCACCGTTAGACCGGGACAGACGCCTTGACAATTACATATTTCACATTGTACAAATTGCAGGCGACTGTTGGTCGGTTCGATGGTTGCGGTAATTTAATAACTTTACCGTTTAATGAAGCGACATCAGCGACAAACAAGAGTAAACAGCTGATGTCGAGAGACACTCGTCCCGGGACTGCCGCTGTCAAGGTATTTGGTTCATTATTTATGACGCTGCATTTGCAAAGTATTTAAATAAAATTGAATTAAACATACGTACGACTGGCTGAGGCACAGGCGGCACCATGGCGCGCATTAAGTATACGCCGCGTGCTCGGTGCAATTCACACTCGATTTAAGTTTATTACGAATGTAAGCGAGTACAAACAATGCCCCGAGTGCAGACTTCGTTTGCATTTTGATTGCAGCGGCAAGCGAATCGTGAAACTTGCTGCATAATTTCATTTCACATGAAACGGCAAAAATGGGAAACATATCACGAAGGGAAGCGAGCAAGGAAGCTTTTTGTCTTGCATATAAACTTATTATTTCTTCAACTTATGCTCAAAAAGTAATGCCTATAGCCAAGGTTGCACGTCCTGCAGTACGCCAAGTTAACATTGGCAACCGGCTGAATATATATTATTCTTGTTACGCTGAAAATAAAATAGTCTAAGCCTCCAAGAGCGTTCTTTCAAAATAGGTCTAATTGCAATTTGTAATGTCGTTAAAATCAAAATGTAGGAATAATTGACTGAATAATGAAGCATGGTATGCAAACTTTGTTTCACCAAAGCTAACATCCTTCATAACTTTAAGTAAAATATAGTTAATGAAGGAAGGATCATTAGATCAGTTAATATATGTGAGTGGTAAAAGTCTAAAAATAAAACATACACCCATGTGTTAGTACCCTGCATTACCCTGCCGCTCTCTCATTTTTTGTTTTCAAAAAGGGTTGATGAAGATCTGATGAAAAAAAGGTCGAAATTCAGCGATGATTCATCCGTAGTTCTGTAGATAGTATATGTAATGTATATCAACGATATAAGCGGAGTAAGCGTTTTCGATTCAGTTTGAACTATTGGACACATTGCAGCTGTTTAAATTAAACGAAGGTTGACCTTTTTTTCCAAATCTCGGAAAATAGTGGAATTAAGTGTTTTAAGTGAGGAAAGTGCAAACTGATGACATTTTCGCGTGTCACTCCCCAGTATGCCACTTATATGCTCAATGACTGCTCTTTGGAAAGAATATCTCTTGTCGATGATCTTGGAATCCGCCTTGATCCCAAACTTTCGTTATCTGAACACATTTCCTGCATGGTTAACAAAGCCAGAGGCATGCTTGGATTAATTAAAAGGTGGTCGAAGGAATTCGATTCCCCTTATGTAACTAAGAGCCTTTTTGTTTCGTTAGTTCGGCCCATTTTGGAATATGGTTCTTGCGTTTGGAGTCCTAGTTTTGGAGTCCATATTAACCGCATTGAATCTGTCCAAAAAATCTTTTTGCTTTTCGCCCTACGGGGCTTAACCTGGGATGCAAACCTGAGATTACCGTCTTACTCTAGTAGACTTCTATTAATTAACCTTCCCTCCCTAGCGAACCGTAGAACGATGCTTGGTGTCGTCTTTCTACATAAGCTTATTCATGGGGACGTGGAGAGTCCCTACCTGCTAGGCCAACTCAATTTCCATGTTCCCAGACTAACTTCCAGATCCTATATCCCCTTAGTAATTGGTCACTGCAGGAGGGAGTATGAAATGCATGAGCCCTTTAGGGTTTTATGCACCGATTACAACCGCCTTTATGACTATATTGCTGGTAGTGATAGTCTTCCTAAACTTAAAACTATTTTGCTTGCAGAATTAGCCCGTAATTTAGCACCTTAGCAATATTAAATATTCCTCGTTCTTTTATACTTTCCTCTTCTCACGCGCCTATCAAGAACGCGTTCGTGCCGTATGCACACGGCTGCGCCTCTCGGTCGGTTGGGCGGGAGGTGGGAATCGATGGGACCCGCAAAAAAAAAAAAAAAAAAAAAAAAAAAAAAAATTAAAAGTATTACTTAAATGAATCTCTTGTCGAATTTGAAGCATTGCTAAGTAATCGATAAAAAATTAAAAACTAAAACATCTTAATTCTATGGTTATTTTTGTTTAGACAGACAGAACACATCTAACATTTTTTATTTTTAGTAGGTTCTTTAATATAATCGCTTTTATACTGATAAAATATTTAACTTAAAGAAATAAACCAACTGTTCCGTTAAATGTGCGCCACGACGGATGAATGTCTGGTTCGTGAAGGAAAAGATCTCCAGACCAGTCCGGCTCGGAGAAGGATTAGAGGGGAAGGATAGCTTTATTTGTTTGGTTACCCCCCAAGAATGGGTTATGCATGCATTTTTTATTACGCTGACAGCACATAAAAGGAAAATATACATAAAAGTCGGCAAAGGTGTTTAGTGATGCCTTCCGCCTGGCTGCCTGCTTGTGGAGTTTCCTGATCTAAGGAGCGGAGCTCAGTCTACGCCGGGACAGGTTTCTGACTCCTCGTGGAGCACACTTCGCTCTTAGCATACACACACCCGCTCGCAACGACACTGAAAATGGCCGCATCAGTTGCACACTTCCGCCATCGGAAGTTGTATATGTTATTAGCCGAGCGAGGAGCCAAGTTTGCCCAGTGACAGCTGGACAGACGGAAGCGCCAAGCTCAAATTATGGAAGGAGGAGGGGATAGCGCGAGTGTGTGTACCTCGGAGATCAAAAGTACAAGTCTTGACTTGACGCTTTTGTCAAGCTTCTGGGGCCGTCGCCCGCCGCCCCGCCTGCTATAAAATTAATATCCGGTGTAAATAAAAAATAAATTTTGGTCCTCCCCTAGCTCGGCTCCCCTTGCTTTTAAACAAGCATCAGCAAACTTCCGTTGGCGGAGATGCTCGGCTCGCACTTTCGGAGTACATTTGTTTGTCTTAAGCCGGAAATTGAAAAAAATGCACAAATGGTGTGTTGTTCTTCGCTGCTTTGCCAGAAAGTTTTCGGCTTGAACTTTGCATTTTTCTCTGGATGAAACCTCTCTGCATCCTTCTGCTATATATTTATAAAACCACTTTATTGTATTTTTCAATTACCTTTAAAAATTGACAACAAAAGACCCTCGTGGGAGCTGGGGGCGGAGATAGGGCGCCGAGGGTAATAAAAATGAAAGGACGGCGAATGCAAATTACAAGGAATATTTAATTACGAAAAATTCGCATAATTATGTGGACTGGCCATGTGTCGTGTCTACCTCTGCGTACTATACGGGCGCATAAATAAAGCGACGTTGCGGCTACTGTCGTTCTTCGTCCTTCATCCTTACTGCCTTCTGTGCGCCTGACGTCATCGTCAATAAAAATGAGAAGCAGAACAAATGGCTAAGGGCGGGAGAATACGTACGACCCGAGGCGGAAATCGGGAATCGCAGCTTTTACAGCCCTAGAGTGATTACTGTACGGGTGGTCCTTAAAATGAGGCCAGACTTACCACGCTCAAAACCCACACTTAATGTGTATCACAGGTTAGGTCGCAAGCCAACGTATATATTGGTTATATAAATATAAATTGTTTTAAATCATGAGTGCTATTATATGTGCAACCTTCTATTGGGACCCACTCAAATACACCAGATACTGCTTTCGATTGGAGTTACCTAGGAGGTCGTATGCGTAATATTTTATGAAGTTTGATTGCTTGGCTCGGACTGTTGCGGTCTGCTCTGAGAGCCGAAACTCATTATGATAATTTTGCGGTGCGGATGAAACACTTCGGACTGGCAATTAAAAATCTGCCATTATGCAGACATGTTACAATCTCATTCGCTTGCAGTTTCTTTTCGATTTTTATGCAATTTTAATTTGCGTACACATTGTCATACAGCCAGCACGAGGAGAAGAAGCCGAGAGGAGCGGATCCAACGAAAAGAGGAAAAATTATTTAAAAATTTAATTAAAGCAGCTGCAGGAACCACAACAACGACGAGGAGAACAACAATCACGCTGTTGACGAGACGTAAACAACGTTGATGTTGACGTCGACTCTATTAAAATTTTCGCCTGATCAACAAGACAACGCCGACTTTGCGCCCTCCGTTGTTATTGTTACTTGTGGAGTCTGCCAGCGACGCCATTTCGTTGTTTGTTTGCCTCACCTTGTGAGTGTACTCCATTGTGTGCACAGGGTCACGGGGCAGCGCGAAAGTTGCAGAGGGAGACAGCAAATAATTATGAAATTCCTGTTGCCTGTGGTCCTTGAAGAGCAAAGGGATTTTGTCTTGCCAGCGTGTTTACGTTTGCCGTGTGAAGGATAATACAACACATGGATCGGTCACCGATAGCCTTGGCAAGCCAGCGCCTCGGCCGAGAGCAGCAGACGGACAGTAACCTTAAAACTGTCCCAATGGGAATGGAAAAACTTGTCAAAAGTGTTGAGCGTTCCAAGGCGGTTATACCCAGTGCCGCAAACCGCTTGACAGCAAATTGTTTTCGCTCCTCTGGCTATCGGCGAGCGTAGTTTTCGGCAACATCACAAATGGTGCATCTGCAGGGCAAAGTCCTCTCCGCACTCCTTCATTACCTATGCCCCGCCAAAAACAAATTCAAAAGGCGAAGCCCGACAAACTACTTCTGGCCAATAAGTAAGCGGAACTTTTTGCTTATGTTTTGCACAAACAAATGTGCCAAGGAAGTTCTGCTACTTCTTTGCCTAGCAGGTAACAAAAGTTTGCCAAAGGCCAAATTGATTTGCAAAATTGCAGGGGATGCGAAAACGGTTCTCCCGAATAGAGGAGTGGGCGTGATTGCGTAAAAGGAAATATTTTCTACATATAATATTTCTTCATTTTGGCTCTCTTTGACATGGCGGGTGGCCAATTAAATGGCTGGCGTAGGTCTGGCAATCAAAGACAAAGTTTAAATGATGGCGGGCAAGGGAACACACAGTGATAGTCTTAGAAAGAGCTTGAAGAATTCCGAAATTTCCTGTAATTGCAAGCTCTGACGAAAGCAATTGGGCTGAAAGCTAATTGTGTTTGCCGCAAACAGGAGTCAAACCTCTTACCATATGTTTATTATACTCAAAATTAAGGTATATTTACAGGTATTTGCCTGGTAGAGTGCCAATATCGCCAAGATCAGTGGTGCCAAAAGCCCTGACTCCAGAGTCAGCAATTTTCTTTTTGGTTTCTCGAAGTTAACGTACTTCATTTTATTGAATCCTTCCTCAAAAAATTTGCTGTCAAAATTCCGGCAGTACCACATGTTTTAACTTCAACAACTTAAAGGGTCCGTAGTACATCAACTTCCACAGTGAATAAAAAACTTTCGATTGTCTTACTTTATCAAGGTTCTACTGTTGCTGAAACCTGGACAGGATTCTTTCTATTTCAATCCATTTAATTAATTTTTAATGTCTCTTTTTTGCAATTTCAATTCAATTTTGAAAACACTCTCGCTCGCCGCGCAGTTTGGTTAGTTGGATTGTTGCGCACCTGGAAATCCATTAAATTGTCGCCTGGGCAAATTGAGAATTACGATGGCTGGGCCCGTTACGGCTCCCGATTCCGCCCACTTCCCTTGACTTTGGCAAAAAGCTCAAGACAAAAGCCGAAGTGCCATAAAAGCTGCCAAGCTATATAAATGTGGCAACAATGTAAACTGTGTCAACTCGGAGGTGGTGTGGCGGTGCACTCGGAAGGGGTCGGGCCATCCGCAAAAAGGCCAGTGGGGGCGGGTTGGAAAAGGGCTTTGAGATGACTGCGTGAGCCCTGGTTGTATTGGATATTAATATTTTCAGATAATTACATAATTTTAGGGAGAATATGTTTACTTTAATAAATCGTTATTAGAGGTAATCGTAAAAAAAACTCCCTAAATGAGATCACAGATTAGATGAGAAAGTACTACTTGATTTCACATTGAACCCTACATTTCATTGTTATCTGTTGCTGAAAATCTTATTAAAGAGGGTGTTTAAAGTAAAATCAGTAATGTATTTTGTAAAACTGGCGATGAAAAATATTATAATAAAAAAAAAACATAACCCATATTTATTTTGATTATCAAAGTAATATTAAAACGACTTTACGTTCGGTTTGGTAAATAGATTATTTTGCGTTTATACCGACATATTTCGGAAACGTCAAAAGGAGAAACGACATTTTCTATACAAGATAATGAATTCATTAATAAATAAATCAAATTGTCGCGAACTGTATTTGAGTTACTTACCTTATTTATTTATTATATAAAACCCGAGAACAGACACTATAAGTAATAAGCCATAGTAAAGGGGTTGAATATCCCACTGTGAGACAAAGTGTGGCCTCGCTATCGCCTCACGCGACCATCCCCCTCAGTGGACGCAAAGTAATTTCTTAACGCCGCCGGAGCAATGCGAGGGCGACAATTTTGCAATCGCCATTTGGTTGACTAAGAAATATCGAAGCCATCTTGAAGTGCGAATATGCTGCCATGTCAGGGCGCTCACACACACACACAGCCAGACAGGCGCACCCACAGAGGATACTCGTCCCGCAAAACAGAAATGTTGGTCTTAGCCGGGTTCATTCTCCCCGCCCGCGTCCCTGGCCTGCGGTGGCTGCTGGCAGAGTGGGAAGCGAGCGGTCTGCGGACTCCTGCGCCACCGCCCCCATCCGGCACGTCCTGCCACTGGCATACATTTCCTTGGCTTCCGTCGACTTCCTCTTGGCCCTCGCGCGCCTGTCCTTTTGGTTACAAATTAAACTTCCGTATTTGTTTAGAAATCCATTTGTTAAATTACTTTGCCCAACAAACAAACATATTCAGAGAGCTAGGGCCGGCCGGAGGGAGTGGGGGAGTGGTGGCCAACAGAGAAATTGCCTTTTTGCAAATATGAAAAATGAATTGCATTTGACTGCAGCAGGAGCAGGCTAGGGCCTACACATAAGCCGATTCCTTCAACTGTTGGCTAAATAACAATAATTTATTGCCAGGCCATAATGCCTAAAATGCATTTGATAACTCCATAAAAGCTCTGTCGCTGCCTCTCTCTCTCTTCAATCGATGTGTGAAAATTGATTTTTTCCTTTACTATTTGCTGAATGAAAAAGTTATAAAGCATAACTGTAAATAACAAATAGAGAATGGATATAAAAACAAACACAAAATGTTTACACAAATGTTCACTGAACGCGTGTTTAGGCCCCGATAGCAGACCCGGATGTACGGCCAAATCCATGTGGAAGAATGTGTTTTTATCTGGTGCAAAAGCCATAGGTGGTGCAGGCATCAAAGGACTTGCTTCGATGTTCAACGATATTAAGTCATTCCCAAACGGTCAGATTTTTTAGAAGACACTATAAATACAACCCAGAACCAAAGAATGTTTAATAACAACAAGAAAAACTATCAGAGCACAAAAACTTAAATGTAAGTATCGAGAAAGCAAGGGCGTTTGTGGTCGACAGATCTAGAAAGCGCTAGAATATGCTGCTGGAAGGCTGATGGCTTTAGACCGCTCTCTGTCTCTGCATTTTGAACAACATTTCCAGAGAGTCTGGTCTCTATAGCCAGCAAGAAATGTATATATGTCTATGATCAATCAGACCCCATAAAGAACATTTAAACATATTTTCTGAATCAGCACCGCCAGCCGAGTTGATTTAGGGGTTTGTAAATAAATGAACAAGATATGTTTGTATTTAAATTGCACTTGATAAATGCATCGAACAATGTGGAATGTTTGCCTGGGATTGGGCAAACAACAGATCGCGCGTGTGCCGCGCATAACTGAAATGGATTTTAACGGATTTGCACGGCAATCAATGAAAAAGGAAAATAAAAACATTTTAAGCTGTGGTGTGGTGCGATGTCCTCAAAGGATATCTTACTGTATTGATAGTTCGTCTGACTGGTTAGGAACCGCGTCGTTTACTTTCGCATATAGTGCACCTGCTGCTCCGCCCAGATCCAAGCCGAGCCAAAGCCCAAACCGAGAACCCTTTGATGGCCTTGCCAACGAGCTCAGCTGGCTCGACTCTTTTCTTTTCCATGGCTGTCGTTGTCGCCGCGTGAAAATGGTCCGCTTTGTTTGTTGTTTGTTTGTCGACACTACTCCAAGTACGGGGGTCCTGCCTCCTCCTTGGGTCCCGTCCCTTTGACTGCGATGGCATTTCACTTAGGGCAAACACCTTGGCTCAGTCCCCGCTCTTGCCGGTGGCTGTGCGCATTTTTATGCTTTGACATTTTTACGGTCCGCCTTTTTACGGCACTGGCAGCTGACTGACTTCAGACTAACTGCTGCGAAACGGTTCCCGGCCCGCTTGCGAGGTGGTGAGGGGGAGGATCGGACCGATGACTCCGGAGTTACTCCCCGCTTGCTAATAAAGTCCTTTCAGTGGCCTTTGGATGGGTTTCTTTACTCCTTTGGTCTGGTTTGCATTTCTTGTATTTGACTTTAATGCGCATTCAATAAAACTTAATGCGAATTTTGCCTGTATGCAAATTTTATAGTCGTACGGAGTTCACAATATAAAAAAAAAATAAATAAAAAAAAATGAAACGCAATTCCTTCTTTTGAGGAGCGTTCGCTTTCTGCAGTATGGATTTTATACGTCGAGTTTTATTTGCGAAGACGTATCCAATAAACAATGAAAATAATTACAAACAATGGAGATAACATCTACTGTTTGTTATAAATATATTATAATAAAGGTGACTACAAATGGTACGGCTTAGAATGAAAGTAGGAGTATATATACGGCTAAATAAGTATAATTTAATTACAAAATTAAATATCTTATTATTATTTAAAAACCTCTCACATTGCTCCTAACCAATTCATTGTTACTAACGTTCGTTACTGAAGAGTGTTCGTGGCACTTGTCTTCTGGCTCTTATTGGTATCAAATTATGGCAACTAACCCCATTAAGGAAAATAAATAAATATATTTACTGATCAACCCAGAAAATCTCTTTATGTTTTCCAGCTTAATGAAAGCAATTTATCAGCAAGATTCACATTATTCCGTATTTCGAAGTAATAGCAAACTAATCACAGAATCAGCATTGATTTTTAAGAACAATTTAAGCCGGAGACCTTGTATTCTGACATAAAATTCATTAAACTATGAGATAATTTCAAAAATATAGAACTAGTTGAGAAATCGATACAAATTAATGTTCATATTTTTTCTAGTTCTCGTTGAAAATAATCGCTTCCTGGGGGTACTCCAAGGTTCGGTTCCCAAGATCCTTATTTATCGTTTTTATTTTATTTCGTTCTCTATCGCGAACAAATTCATTGCAGTTGTAAACTTTTTGTTATTGTCGCTTTTCTTCTCGCCGTTGTTGTTGCTTGGCTGTAAATTGCGCTTGTTATCGATAAATCATGCAACCATTATTTATGGTGTTCTCATATGTGTGAGTGTCTGGATTTGCATCTGTGTGCAGCTGCCTGCATATGTGACTGCTGCCGGCTGGCCCTTTGCACCATCTCCCCCGGTGCTCCCCCGGTGCTCCGTCCCCACACCGAGGCCAGGCTCTGTCTATGCTCGAAATTATTTTTCAGTTTTCGATTTTTCGCTTTGAAATACCCATTTCATGTATAGCCGTGTGTTTCGTTGCCTTGATTCCACCTCCTGTGCCGCCCTCTGCCACTCTTACCAGTGTATATTTGTTGGTTCTTTTCTTATTTTATGGTTTTTCCTATCCCTTCCCCTCGCCGGAATTTTCCGTATTTTCCGTGCATGCTTTTTAGCATATGCCATTGGCCGTCTGTTGAATATTCCCCACCCCGGCGGTCGCCAATCTCGCAGCTTTTCATTGTGTGTAAGGTTTTTCACTTTGGATTCACCACCTCCCTGCCCACCGTTGTTGCTGTTTTTTAGCATTTAATACAGTTGAGTGTCTGGCACAAATGTTTGGTAGAAATCGATAAACTGACAAATTGCTTGTTGCCAGTGCCTTCGTGTGTGTGCGGGAGTGTGTGGTGAAGAGCCTTGGTCCTTTGGCCACATCGAGTGCAGCTGGAATGCCGAAAGGGGACAAATTGCACAACTGTAATTGTTGTCATATTTAAAATGGAAGGCATTTGTTACATTTCAGTTTCTGTGGAGCTGTGGCTGTGGCTGTGCGGAGGGTGCTATCGAAGAATGCGTCGCTTTAAGCTGTGCAGAGTATTAAAGGCTTCGGCGAGTTTGTTTCAATGACACGCATAATCTTCGAAAAGGCCATCAAGAAATAGTTGAATAGTTTTTTGGCAAACAACAACCGCCTGTATTAAATTGCCTGCCCCCCAAATCCCATAAATTTCACTATATGCCATGGACCACCATTAAAAGAAAATGTTCATTGAATATTTCGAGTTCGTTTTTGTATGCGCTTCGGCTCTCAATATTTTCATTAGGCATTATATTGAAATTTATTTAGCAGAATCTGCCTGTCTATATTGGGCTCGCATGCATTTTGCAAATTTGGCATTCATTGCAGCCCAAATCACAATGCACTCGGCCAACATTTTCTTGCTGAAAGCCAATAACGAACCAGTTTTAAGGGGAAGGGTGCGGCGGCAGAATTGCCCGAAATTAATATTTCAATATTAAGCACGCTTCAAAAACGGGGAAGCCATAAAGCAGAATGCGTCCTGCACGTCTGCATACCCTCCCTGCATGCATCTGCATCCTCGTCGGCGTGTCTGTGCGTCGGTTCTGCATATCTGTCTATATGCGAGTTGTCAATGTTATTGACAGCATTCGATAGCCGCTGGTGCCGAGAACCGGAGACAAATATGATACGTTCGTGAAGGCAACGCCTGTCTGCCCCCAGAGCCCATCGCCTTTGCCTTTGCCTTCGCCTTTGGTTCAGAACAAAATTTTAATAAAATGCATGTCTGTCTGCACAGACGACGGCCGCAAAGGCTTTCACCTGGCGGAAATGCCACTACCACAGCCAGTGTCAGAAGCAGCATATTTCCTTGACAAATATTTACGCACTTTCCCCTTCTGCACTTCATGAGCTGCTGCCTAATTAAAGTAAGTCTAGCCGTCCAAACTTTAATCGGAACTTTAATCCAAGCTCACTGCTCCGCGTGCCACTTTCGCTGGCGGCAGGTTCAATGCTTCTGCTGGGATTTATATGCCAAACATGCCCCAAGTAGATTAATCTATTATCGATAAGTGCAAGCATCGAAAATTTATAGCCGTAAAAAAGAACCAAGCAGCGGCTGCCGGATGCCTGCGGCCTGCGGAAGAAATCCCAAGTCAGGCCAGACTGCACTTAAGTGCTCGAAAATTGTTTTCGATATTATTTGGCAACACACCCCTCGCAGCCGTGCTTTCGGTACACGAGTGTGTGTGTTTGGGCTGGCTTTCAACACATTTGGCCGTTGGCATTTGTCTCCTGTCTGGCCAGTGGCCAAGCGCAAAAAACCATTTGTTGCTCGGCGACTGCTCCTGCTTCCCCTGCTGCTTCTGGTCCTGCCTCTGCTCCTGTCTCAGCTGCAGTGGATTTAATTTATTTGAACGGTCAGGGAGTTATCCTTGAGCAGTCCAGGACCAGTCTCGTGCTCCGTCTTGGGCCGTGCCTTAACTGTTATTTATGTTTATATTTTTGACTTTGCACGGCATTAGCTGTGGGGACTCGCTCCGTCATTGTTGTTGCGGTAATTAGGCAGCTTTTCCCAGCTTGTCCTGCCGCTGACTGTAAATCTCGTTCAACAGTTATTGGACAGCCTTCTGTGAGTGTGGTAAATGGACGACCAGAGCTCCGAATAAGTGGATCCCAGATTTTGATGCATTAGCTGCCAGGGTGTTTTCGCTGAGCATCTCGGGTTGGATTAAATAGAAACGGCATCATCGTGAAGGGTGAAGGAGGGCCGGTGAGGAGAGCCCTGCAGCTGGTCGGATTAAGATAACACTGCATTTACGGTTAGTAAATTTTTATGGGGCGACCATGACTTTATTTAGCCATTTTACGATCTTTTCATTCGGCTCAGCTAGCCCGATACGAGGTGCTGATGGAATGAAACTGGCTGGCTGGATTGCCGTTAAAGAGGTTAAAGCCATAAAATGCATTTCACTCCGAACTAGACCCACCGATTTTTGGTGCTTTGCTTTCTAGAGTGACTCCAATGCCACTAGCCAATGGTAATGTTACCTCGCCCGGCAGCGGAATTAATTAAGAAATATTTTTAGAGCTTTCATCCCTCCGGCCACTGCACTTATTGATCTCCGAACGAAAGCAGTGCGTAGTCCTGGCTTAACTTTTTTCCACACTTCACTACTTAATTCCTTTGCATATTCAACAGAGACAGGGAGCAGGATCCACAGCGAGTACGGGAGGCAGCACCGAAAACCAGTTGTCGCTGGGTAACCACAAAACTAGACAAGAGTCAATGAAAAAGGCATTGCATAGATATCCGGGCTCAGGAGGGTCGGGCCAGAACTCCTGTCCAGGCTTCGTGGAACGGATTTGGCTGCACTTTCATTGAAGCTGTGAACTTCCCGTCGCCCGAGCCGTATTTTTTTAGACCAGTATGTTGAAGTGTTAAAGAAAAATGCAGTCGAGTGTGGCGAAAGGACATTACTGGCTTTTAGCGACCGGTGCAGAATGGTGAAGGGAGCGCACATGGGATGGCTGCAAATAAAATGAATGTTGTATGGCAGTCAGCGAGCATATTGAAGTGTTGAGTCCTCCGCTGCCCCACAGCACGTTCCGAATGGAAAGTCCGAGCCGGGGCTCACAGAGGACTCGAGGTTCATGGACACGAACAGCAGAACTGAAGGGGAACTGGGCCGATGTCGATGAGTCGATTGCGATGAGCACACGCCCCACTGAAGTAGTAAGTGCCGTTCGCCAGTGGATGACAATAAATTTCCATTTAATCGGATTTATTTGAAAATTTTATTCCTTTTCCCGTTCTCTGTATGCTGTTCCTTCCACCTTCCTTCGTAAGGTCCAGTGGCTGCGATTTTTTCATCGTCGATTGCCAGTCCCTTCAAAAATTTACCTCTCATCTTTATTGTTTTTACCGATTCCTCTTCTCATTATCAAAGGCTGTAGAAAAGAGCTGCCAAAATATATTAAAACCTTCGGGTTTTTCCCTTCGTTATTACTTTTCGCAGTCTTCATAAACAATTAAAAATCCAGATGATTTTACTTGCAAAATCCTTTGATAGTCACTTAGATGTCGGCAAAAAAAGGCTACCAGGATAGCTGACTCTCAAATTCAAATTTAGGGTAATTGACACTTTAACTGCCGTAAGGATTTTTAACACACATTGATATACCGGCCTGAGAAAGCCTGTTCTCAATTAGTAAATTAGAAAGCCATTATCTCAAGGATAACGCTGCTTAAGCAAATTGTCATCCATCAAATTTGCAAATGAAGGACGGACAAGCGAACAACAAAAGAAAAGGGATCTGAACAACTTGCAATCAACTAGAAAGTTAAACGTCATCTTCGCCGTGCAAGACAAATGACGAACTGCGCCGCAGCTAGTCTTTGGACTGGGTGACTGTCAGAGCAACTGTGTCAGCGCTCTGTCTCCAAAATATGTCCTGGGTTGATTTCCTCAGTGACATGATGGTGATCTAGGCGAACCGACAATAACCTTTCAATTTGATTCCTTTTAGTGGTCAACAGCCGGGGATGTGGCTCCTATAGAGCTGCATGCCGTGTTCTCCTGCTTTCAGTTTAATTAAAATTGCTGTTTGTACTTGGGCGATGTTTGCTGTTTGCATTAATTACCTCGTTGTCCATTCATTTGGCGAATTATGCACATGGCAAGTTTTTAATTAAAATATATAATGTAACATTTGATTGGTCGAGGAAAGTATACATGCGTCGAGCACCCACCGACGCGGCCGATCACATGAAACTAAATGAAAACCCATCAAATTGATGGCCTGATGGGCTGATGGGCAGACAGACGCACACTGTAATTAAGTCTAATCAGAAATTGCAACAGGCAAAAATCATGCGTGTCCGGTGCAGCCAAGTCGAGTTGCGTTTCCGTAGCCATTGCTGCTGCGTTAAGCTGAGCTGAGCCCGCCCCAGGGCCAGATCTCTCAGATCTCACACATTTTCCATATCCCCTCACCCCCTGCCACTCCACTCATCTCCTGGCCGGCCGGGTAACATGAGCTTCATTAGTGTATGCAATAATGGCAAACATTTTTTGCCTGCCAGGCCTGAATGGCTGCGACGCTGACGAGCAGACCATACAGTGTATGTCAGTGGCCGCACGTGGCGTATGCGTAACGCGTAACGCAACGATATTCAGGACTGCTGAATGAGTACAACATTCTAAAACGCCTTTCGTTATTTTCGAATTTCCCTAGATTTTATTTTTTAGATTGTTACTATAACTCTTCAGTTCTCATGCGGTTGTGTAGTTTTAAGAATAGTGATCAATTGCAGCATACAAGTGTTGATTAAATACATATAATTTTTATTTCTCATTAAAAGTAACATAAACAAAAAGATCAACATTTTAACTAATGTATTTTACACTTTTCCGACTGTAAAAATATAACCATTTGTGTAAACTAAAAAGTTGGTGCTCCTTTAATTAATATTGATTTTATAGCCGTGATAGCAGTTACAGTGAAGCAGTCACTGTATGTGACTATGTTTGCCCATCACCAGCGCATGGATTGCATGAGCCTGGACGTGGTCCAGGTCCTGATATTTGATAGCCGAATATGGGAGCTGAGTTGAGTGTGGAGAAGGGAATTGGAGAGGACGGGGTAGGGAGTGGAGAGTGGGCTGTTGCGTGTGCATTGAGTTGCATGCCACACAGCAGCAGATGCAGCGAGGACAGGGCCTTGTGATTTTGAATTTCGTACTTTTCGAAATTTGAATTTGGATATGATTCAGCCTGATGGACACCAAGGGGGCATCCGACGTACGACAGGGAGAGCCAAAACCAGTCATGGGATTTTAATTATTTTGTTTGGTTTTGCACGGGTGTGTGCGTTTGGCTGAGCCTGGACGGGTTTGTAATACGGAGTTAATTGATAGCCTGGCCAGCAGCAGGCAGCACGTGTCACAGCAGCAGCAGCGACTTATTATCCGAGACAATAGCCAGATATCGGATGCCGATTTCCTTGCGCAGTGCCAGGATGTTATGTAGCATTCACTGCGTTGGGTGCGGGTCTCTTGACATTCGCTCTCCTATTTTTCGACTTCGGCTTTTGCCAGCCTTTTGTGCTCCTCTGTCCAGCGATTGGTTGCCGTTTCTGGTCCCCCATTCAATTGACAGCCTTTGTTTGCCGCTTATAAGTGCCCCGTTCCCCTGCTCCTGCCCCGGTCGCACTCCGAGCTGCAGCTCAGATTGAACATGTTTTTAATTAAGTTCTGATACTGACAAAATTACTTCACCTGCTCCCAGCGTGACCCCAAAGGAGCTCCGCGCCTTACCAGCTGACAGACTCCCAAACGGCTCCTCTCGGGGACGGTCTTGGGGGCCAAAGCGATCAGTTTTCTGTGAGCTGCCAAAGTCTAATTGCACGGAACGAAACAAACGACTTGGATAAGGACTGCAGCAGCAAAGGATGGAGCGGACACGAAGCTATTTTACATGCCGAGTGCGTGTGGCTGTGAGCGCTGAAAAGAATGCTACGGCAAACTTGCCAAAACCCACTTGGCATGTCCCTGCCAGCAGCAGCAGCAGCAGGGAATCCGCGGCGAAGTGGCAGTGGCAGTGGGAGAAAGAGTTTGGCAACATATCCCTGCTAAGACCCTCAGCCTTCGAGGTCCTCGTTTCGCTGGCGAATTGTTGCATAAAAGTCAAAAATCTTCAACTTGCAGCATCAACTATATAAACGACGAGACTGCGCTGCACAAGTCGTCAATGGCAACGTAGCACTTGAACGGGTGTGCGTGGGTGGCAAGCACATACATAAATATATACATACATACATATATATGCACATGTACTTACACAAAAGTACATACGCGCACACGGACAGTGGGAATCATTGCCTTTCTCCATTTCTGCACTCCACAGCCCTCAATCTTCTGTCGTCGTCTATCATGGCACAAAAAGCGCTCATATTTGCTCAGCCCTCGCATCGCTTGTCCTTTTTTTGTCCTTCGACTTACGTAGCGGTAGCTGTCCCCCTCCTCCCTGCCCGGTTATGGATATGCCTTTGAGCGTTTTAAATTTCATATTGCAACTGCATCGTGTTCTTTGCCCATCGAGCTTTCGCCTTTTGTATTTGCACAGAGCCACTCAGGGAAAGAAAACGGAGTCTACTCGAGCAGTAGTTACCCTGGAGTAGAGTTAGCAACGGAGTCGATAGCATTGTCAGTACTGTTGATTCCAGTTAAACTAGTCAACCTTGTATGTGGCGTTATGCATCTTATTGTTATATTGTATTGGCTTATTGTAAGAACTTAGTTAGATTACCCTTTAAGCATACAAAGACTCTTGGCATCCGAAAAAGATTTGCAAACTGCTTGCATACCGATAGTATCGATTGCATATGTTTCTCAGCACTAACCTGCTGCAGGAGTCCGGACTCATGACCACTGGTTCGGCTCCATGGGGAGGGCGTAATCGCTATCGCCTGAAAGGCCGAACGGTGCTGGTTCGATCTCCATCCTGTGCGGCCTGCTGTGGGTACATGCAATTATGCTGCCGAACCAAATGAAATCACACTGACCAGGCCCTAGAATCATTTTTCAAAAATCATTCACAGCCAAGTGTGCATTCAAACGTGCACCACTCTCCTCCAGCGCAGTCCCGCCACGCCCTGCCCCGCCCTTATTGCGCAGAGTGCCAATAAAGCGTGTGTGTGGCACTCCCTTGATGTGGACATGGAATATTCAATTTTTCAATATCTCATGCTCCCGATCCAACCAGCGCCCTTAGGCAGGCTTTGGCAAAAATCAACTGTATCAGTCGAGCCGACCCACTGCAAGGACACCAAGACTCCGCTCCAGTCCGCTCCGGTCCGATCCGGGCGCTCCAGCTCGCTTCGGTTTCGGTTTGCTGCTGTCCTGTCTTGTCCTGTGCATCACAGTGATTAATGTCTGTGGCAAATGCATTAAATTCTGTTAAATGTATTACAATTTTGCCAGTGCTCCCAGCCTCCGTTGCAACTGATTTCGTTTTCACACCAATATCTGCGTCTGGCTGATTGATGGTCGCTTCGTCTGCTCCAGTTGTTGTGTTTGTGGGCGGACCTCTTCCATGTAACTGTTCGTCTGTGGCTTCCCTCTCCTGTAAATGTTCCATCAGTTTTCGCTCCTGCGCCTGGTTATGAATTCCAACATTTTCCATATTCGCTACTGAACTCCAAAAGAGGTAGGAAAATTGGATGAAGTTTAAAGATGCTTTTTACTTTCCGCTTATGAGCGTGTTAATATTGTAAGTATTAGACGCACATATGTTTATTATACCCTTGCAGGGTATTATAATTTCAGTCAGAAGTTTGCAAGGAAGGAGACATTTCCGACCCTATAAAGTATATATATTCTTGATCAGCATCAACAGCAGAGTCGATCTAGCCATGTCACTCTGTCCGTCCGTCTGTCCGATTATACGCAAACTAGTCCTTCAGTTTTAAATGTATCTGAATGAAACTTTGCAGATAGTCTTTTATTTGCTCTCATTACTATATAAGTCGGCACGAGGCGAAACGGACGACTATATCATATAGCTGCCATAGGAACGATCGGTAAATTTTCAGAAAAAAATTATTACTTGTCCAATTTTCAACATAATTTCATATAATTTAAGACATGGCCATTTTATATTATTCTAGAATTTCCGTTTTAATTTGATCAAAATCGGACAACTATATCATATAGCTGCCATAGGAATGTTCGGGAAATATTATGTATACATAATGTTAAACCGAATTTTTATATGTGTTAATGTTGTATACGATTCCTGTTAGTTTTACTTTCCATTTGATAGCATTTTATTAATTCATAATGATCCAACTGTAAGCTGCAAGGGTATACAAACTTCAGCGTGCCTAAGTTAGCTTTCTTTCTTGTTTTCAATTAAAAATATGTTTGGTATGTTATGTATTATTGACTATATCGTTTACTAAACATTATAAGCGGACGAGAAAGCTTGTCGTATGAATTTATAGTGGTCGGGGCTAGTATTGAAACACTATAGTGTGTAGCTGGCAAAATTCGAACTGCACGGATAAGCAAATTAATATCTTTAAATTTGGCATCTTATTAAAGTTTATATTCATCATACATATTCTTGAAAAATCTAAATAACGTTTGATTAACTTGTAAACATGTCGAAATTTCCTCAAATAATACATATTAATTTATTCATATTTTAGACAAAGCTATAGAATCAGAAATCACGCTTTCAGGTAGAAAACATATGTAATATGTATGCCTGTAAAGGTACAGATTTAATTTAAATGTTACAGGGGTTGGCCCAATACGTTCACGTAAAAAATTAACCGGATCAATGGTATGACTTCCGAGCTTACCGCCTACCCAAATCGCGGGCACGCACCTGAAATGGCAAACAGCACGCAAAACATTCTTCATTTCTGACATGGCACAAGCACAATCCCATCCGGGGTTAACTCTTTCTGTAGCATACTTACCAGCCGCCTTATGCTTAATGCCAATTCAATTTATAAATTCGAATCTCGGCGAGCACTCTCTTCCGCCGGGCCCGCGCCACACCACAGCTTTACGGCAAACAAGTTTTGCACACTTGAAATTTTTGTGATTGATGTGCTTTGCTACATTTGCCGCTGTTTGACTTTGATGTCTTTCTCTTCTCCAGCGGCTCTGCCAATTCAACTGCAGCCGCCGTCACTCTGCTCGCAGGACGAGGAATTTATTGCATCGTTGGGTGTGTGTGTGCATCTTGGAGTTGGCGAAAGTTTTAATTGCTTTTTGCAATTAGAACTATTAGGGAGTGTGGCTGGGTTACAACTGCGTAGCTGCATCAGTTGACTGCACAGCCGCAGAAGAACCCAACTTTTGCCCCTCCTGGCTCCTCTTCTGTTTTATCTAAGCAATTCATTTAATTGCTTCGCAATTTCCATGCGTGCAAGAGTGTGCTCGGGAGTGTTCAATTCGAATGATTTGAGCAAATATTTTTGTTGGCATTGGCTAACAACATTTGGAGGAGGTCCGCCCAACCGTGGCAACTTCGATTTGCTGCCACTGACGCTTTCCCCCTTGCCAGAGCAGAGAGCGGGGCGGCTGCACGATGATTTAATATTATTTTATTTTCCATTTTTTACGTTTTACACTGGAACCTTTTTGTAATTTTCACACACAAATCATATTGTGCTTGGAGCTGCTGCATTGACAAGGCCAAAGCGGGGACTTCCTTTTGTGGCGAATGGAACCCCACTCGACTGAGTTCTGTTGTGTTGCGGGCACTTTGACTGCGCCAGTCCATTGCCACGGCAAGCGATTTGTTGTTGACTCGTTCCTGGTCCTCTTTTCCAGTTGCCATCCCGTCCTGCCATCTTTTTGCATGTAGCAAAACAAATCAACTTTCCTGTTTGCTGTTAGCCAAAGGAGAGCGCGTTACAGAATCGAACGCTGAGCTGCATTGAATGGCAATCACAGCACCAGCCGGGGGGCTGCCATGGAGAGTTCAGGGGTGCAGGGCCCAGGGGGGCAACTTTTAAGGGGGATCAGGGACACTCGGCAGTAGCCCTCCCACCAGTGACTATCAAACGTATTTCCCACCAAAAAGAGCCTTTTCCATAAGCCCCCCTCTTGGGCAACGCCACTGCTTTCTTATTTTAGTTGTACACCCCGCTGGTTCGACTTCCCCCGCCCCGCTGACCAGAGCCCCTTTGACTGTTTGTATTAAAAAATTAAACTAGATTTCCCTTTAGCTTTGCATGCTTCCCTGCCGCCGCGGGCAGGCGCTTACTTTGTGCCTGACCAGAACCAGAACCCTTCCCATCCGCCGCCCTGGACCAATGTGCCTTGCTCCAATGCGGCTCGGGCATGTCGATTGCAATTCGAAGAAGCAATTTCAATACGCCTCAGAGCTGAAGGCGTTCAAAAGCGCCACAAACGCGGAACGATTTTTTAATTGCTGTGTGCCCAGTGCCCCACCAGCCCCAGCTCAGACCCGGATCCTGGCCAAGCCAACGGCTCTAAACATGAATCATAACTCCGGCCAGGGGACACGGCCAATGCCAATGACTAATTATGAAATGTTTGATTTCCCCGGGGACGGAAAAGCGCGACGGATATTTCCACACCGCTTTCTACCTGACTGGCTGGCTGGCTGGCAGGACGATGAATATTCTCGATATTGCGCTTTTTTCCATTTTGTTATGCTGTGATGAATTTTTGGCGCAGGGAGACAATCAACAAGGAAGCGCAGGTGGCACGTGCTTTTCGAAGGGAACCACGACGAGGCAGGCAAGCAGCGAACACCGAACACAAATTTGTCACATATAGTAAACTTGCGATGAAATGAAATGAAAAATCAAAAACAAATTGCACAGAAATGTAATGAATTTTAAGCATCCCACATGCACATACTAACGTATATGGAGACGCACCCTGGGATGGTGTGTGGGCGGAGGTGCTTTTGACAACTGTCTACTAAGGCCATGTCACACTATACGGTCATGTCTCTTTGCGGTTGGCCACAGGGTGTCTCTGACGGCGATGACGATGACGCCAGCTCAGGCGCCCCCGCACGGTGGGCCGATCCATGCAAATCCGTCGTCGAAATTCGCCCACCTTGGCCGGCCTCTCTGGGTGAGCAATTGTGCACGGTTCGTTCGGTGGGCTGGGCACTGTCGACCACGGAGACTCCTTCGTGTGCTGTGCTCTGTGTCCGTGCCAGGCATGACAAATATTTTGCAAGTCCTCTGCATCTTCCCCGCTCTTTCCGGCTCTGCAGCCTCCGTGCCTGTGGTTTAAGTTTAAAATATTTGCGTTGAAATTGCACTTGATTTAATTGTTGTTGCTGATGTTTGTACAGTTGTCGCCTGTTGACTCTGCTCGTCTCGCATCGTATCGGTTACAGCAAACGTCTTGTGTTTCACTCGTGTCTGACTGCGTGCGGTGGCTTAAACAAAAGTCACTGGCAGAATTCATTGGGAAACCATTTTGGAAAAATCCAAACAAATCTGTAGTCTTACAGCCGGATGTGATGCTTTAAGCACGGCAGATCTGGACACAAATCAAAGTGGCAAGGAACCGCAAACAAATGCTGCCCTCGAGGCGTAAGTGTCTAGTCCCGGGTCTGGAGCAGAGGAGGACTGAGACTGGGGACTTGACCGGCAAATTAGAACTCAGCAACTGCTGATTTGCTCCGGCTTTGATTGAATTGTTATAGCCACGACCCCTGAGCCGTCTCCGTCCCTCCGACACGATGACATTTTCCAGTGACTGAATTTTATGTTGATTACAGATTAAGATTGCAACATTTCGCCCTCGATATGTATTTGTCAATAATGCCTTTGAGCACTGCTCCGTAGAAGGGCTATCCAACTACGACTCCCATCGTAGTCGTCACCTTGAGACCCCGGACCCTCCCCTCGGTGCTGGTTTAAGTGTTAATTTGGTTGAGTGGGTTTTGGCTGCTCGATTTGAATAGGAAGCATGGAAGGGAGCAGCACCCTTCCCCTCCCTCGTCATGCCCAAATACCCATTCTCCGGAGTGACGATAATAATGAGCTGACAGCTCGGCATTAGTTGTATCGGGGCGGGGAAGCTCCGGCTCCAAGTCCGCTCCCATCCTCTGTCTATATTTAAGTAAATGTCTCCGGCTTAGTTACAATGTTGTCAACATTTTACGTTCGTCTGAAAAGGAATCCTGATGTCGATGGCACTGCCTTTGTTGCTCTTGTAGCTCTGGTAATTAATTTTAAAAAGAGCCCCAGGCTAGTCAAACAAAGTGTAACAGGATATTACATTTGATGACTGGGAAAACGGAAGTGTTAAAGTGTGTCTACAGACGATACAATTGATGGAACATCTCGATAAGAGCATCGGGGGAAATTGGGCGCTTGATGGGAGCTCGAGCAGGTCCGTCTTGCAGGACCCCCTTTGTCTTGTCCTTGGCGGCAATGACATTGGCTGGTCCGTTTCAGGAGCAAATTATTAAGCCCTCACCAGGTGTTCGCATAAATGAAGTGTCCACACATACCTTTAAAATTCGATTATGTCAACAACATATCAACCGCTACAAAATAAGCGAATGGAAAAACCAAGGGGAATTACAAAACTTTTACATCTCCCCGTATAATTTTTTTCCTTCTGTCGGAGCGGCGTAATGGAAATTCAGTTTTCATGTACTCAACTGCTAATGACAGTTTTTTAATGATGTTTGGATCCTGCCCAGCTATGGCACAAGGGAAAGCAACAGCAACAACAATATTCGGAATTAAATGGCTGAAAGTTCTGCCAGCACCAAAAACAACGACTCGCATAACAAAACTCCAAATGGACATTTAATAGGATAGACGTCGACGTCGCTACTGATGCCGCACTCGCGTAATTCTGTTTTATTTAATTTCCGTATTTTTTCTATAAATTATTTCAAACATAAATCTGGTTGAGTGTTTTGTGCCATGCATTTATTCCACGTGTGCCCTGCAAGGTGTGAGCAAGGCATATCGAGTCCTCACAAGGTTATTCGAACTGAAGAGTAATATTAATGTTCTGTTTTGCATTTCCCGTTTCGAAACATATAAATGAGTAAAATTCATCATAAAAATTCAAATATAAATAAATAAATTATCCGGCACTACATGTATTTCACAGCTTCTAGTTACAACAAAACGATACATTCCACCCTGTGAAGTGCAAGGATCTTGTGCGTATCCCTATGGAAACTGATTCAATTTAAACAGCCTCATCAGCCCTGGCTTACGGGTCCTTTCGTCTTTCGCTCAACCATCGACGGTGCCAGGATTGCCCGCTTTTGCAGCGGGACGCAGTCAACCTCAGCGCAACTAAGCTGCGGTCCGCACAGCACTTACCCAAAGCAGACCTCAAAAAGTTTTCGCACCCACACACGGCACCGCTGCCGTGGCCGCTGCCGCGTTCCGACCGTCGCTAAAAAGGTGCAAACTGCCAGGGAAGGACAAGCGCAGGACCTCGATGGCGCTGCCGTCGCCGACCGACACTAAGCCTGAGTGCATTTTCTTGTTGTTTGTGTACGCGCGCGTAGTTTTCTGTTTGCCGTGCGTAAAATCCGCAACGTTACGCCATTTTGTGTGTGCTTTCTTTTGTGTACCACCCGGCAGTCACCCGCACCCCAGCCCACCCATCCCGCTTTCTTTTTATCACGCCTCCAACTACGGTCCTGTAAAATGCAAAAAAGGTGTGAAAAGTGTGGCGAGAGCCAAGCTGGGACACAGGAGCGAGTGAGCTGTAGTGCGGATGTTTGTCGACTCTGACGCTTCTGGGGGTACAAGGGGCGGACTGGGGAAATCTGCCATGGACGAGGGTACGAATGAGGAGCACCACCGAGCTAGAGATGACGCGTGCGTGAGCGATTGACCGTGTCTCTTGGGAGTCGGCTGAGGTCTGTAAATTGCTACTTTCAGCTTTTGATAAGGTAGCACGAAAGACACTGCGTAACGCCCTACTAATTAGGGCAGGTTCCAGGCTCTGTGTAACACTGGACATGGAGGGGCAGTGATATTTGATTTGTACTTTTTAGAGAAAACTTATTCCAAGTTCTTTCTTAAAGCAAGAATTTAATTTGAAATCTATTCTTGAATCATTCTTGCCATCGCATGTTTTATTACAAAGAGGGGCTCAAGCTCTCCAGTGCCATATTTTCCGCCTGCCCAACGCCCAACCTCGGCCCGGCTCGGGCCACCTATCTTCTGGCCGTTTCCCGGCAGGCGCCGTAAAAATAAAAGCCACGTTATTAAGTTGAAAGCACGTGCAACTTGTTGTTGCAAGCGAGGAGGCACTTTCTGCTGCCTGTGACCTGCCCACTGCTAGAGCCTTCTGGCAGTTGCTTTTATTGTTATTACTACAATACATTTGCCACTTGCCACTATTTTTGCCTGTTCAACTATGATCTGCTGTTGGCCGTGCTCTATCCTCGGCTATGTTTCCCAGTTTTGCCTTATTCTTAGTGCATGTATTTCTCACCTTTCCTGTGTGAGGTGTTTTTTATACCCTTGAAAGGAGTACTGTAAGTTTGTTTATCTTTGAGTCAGTCTTTGAGCTTTACAGATGAATCTTTAGAGCTAACTATTTTTTATTATAGAAAATTATTCCCAGAAATCTGGAGTTTTTAGGGCAACTTTTCTGCAACTAAGGGGAGTATTTTCATGTAACTGAAAGGGTATATAAGATTCGCTTATCCGCAGTGAGCTTCCTTTCTTGTTAATGTTCATTTGTCTTTTCTTCATCGCTGGCTACTAGTCCCTGGCCCTGGAGTCGTAGTTTTCTTGATTTCCATGGCCACGGTATCGCGATCTTAAATCAAAATGGTTGCTGTTCGTCCTGTACTGTACATTTTTATACCTTTGCTGGAGCTATGATTCCAGGGGAGTGAGCCAAGAAGGCACACCGTGCGTTATATGACCCAGGGTACTCCTGAGTCTACACTGAAAGGGACTACTCAACACTCGTCCAGTAATCAAGACAAATCAAACGACAGCAACTAAAAAAGCTGAAACTGGCGCTGAAATTGTTTTGGGCGTAATAGCATTTTAAATAAACTACACAAAGCACTAAAGGCACCCCACTTTCTGTGTGTGTTTGCGGCCAATGGCGTACTTTTAGCCATTTTAATGGAGCTAAGTAGATTATGGCCCTGTGTAAATGTGCAAATTGAAGAGCCTGGATCGGCTCCACCTCGGGAATAGACTCGACAGCAGGGACTAAGGGGAATTCGTGGGCTAATACAAACGTCATAAAAAACTTTTAATGATCGCGAGTAAAATCGGGCGGATTTTACAATACTATGCCCATAACCTTGCTTTACGATCTTAAAACCAAGCTATGTATGCATACATCTGAAAATTGCGTAAAAAAATGCAATTGATTTAGTTTAACTTTCATCATTGACAGATGGGAACTCATAATCATGCATCCCTAATAGAAAGAAAGTATTTCGCGTGCATTATTATTGATAATATTTGTAGGTTTTAGGTTATATATAAAGCATTCAGATGTATATGTTGTTAATTGTCATTTTTAAAACCTTTTTCATGTACTTTCTGTTCTTATACCTACAACACTAATCCTGATCCCACAACATGCATGTAGGCGGTCAGTTATCATCTGAATCAATGCCACTTCCGAACAGCTCAGACGGTATAACTGCATAAACAAATGCAAGATGCTGATTAAATTGACAATAGCAGCAGCAACGAGAACAATGATAATGCGCACCTCAGCAGCGGGGACTGGGCGCCCATTCATCCTCCTTTCGAATGTTGTTGCCATTTGCTGATAGCCATCACTGGCCGGCGACAAAACATGGCCAGAAAAGCCCAGGGGAGAGGGCGGGGCTTGGGAGTGCTCTTCTTCAACTGATGATGATGATGATGAAGTGATAATAATTAAATTTGCATAATGTTAAGTGATTAAGTTGTTGTCAGCCCTGTTCGTCGAATGGTCTGGCGGGATTCGGGACTCAGAAGGCCGGACTGCAAAGAGATTGCCAAATCGAAAATGCAAAATCGAAGCAAACTGCTGGAAAGTCGCTGGCCAACAGTTTTCGCTTCCTCGCCACATGCAACCTAGTCAGATCCTTGCCGGTCGGACGGACTCCCTGAGCGGTGAGTGTGCCGGGTACCGTGGGATTAATTTGATGATGTTTTTCCAAACATTTGGGATGCGTTTCCTTGGTTGTTAAGCTAATTGAATGGCGACATTGTCATGCAACAGGCGGCACTCTCGCCATGGCCCGGTCGAGCGGGATGGGCCACTGGCACATTATGACTCATCAAATTTTCCCTCGCACGCCCACCCCGCTTGAGGTCTTCTAATTACAGAGCTTATGTTTAATTGATTTGTGGCAATTTAATTAATTTGAATTTAACTATTTAATGAGGATTACCAGGACCTGTTCCCAGGACACGGCTGCGGCGCACGCATTAGCGGCGCGATGAAAGCCGCATTTTAGTAGCCAGTCAACTAATTAGCTGTTGAATTTTAGATTAAGCCTGGCCAGCCTCTGCCTGAGTCTGTCTGCAAAAAACTGTTCGTTTTATGGGTTAATTGTCGGCCCTTTGGCATTTCCTATTCGGTGTTCAGGCTAGGCTCGCGAGCAAGATTCGCGGGTTTGTTTTAGATATATATGCCCTGTCAGGTTCCGAACTCCCACTCCATCTGGCATTAATTTTAATGCACTTTGGTTGTTTGCTCGTGAAACATTTTTCACATCATCGATTACCAAATTAATTGTTATTTAATATGCAAGTTACTTTTTATATGGTTTCCTCTTTTTGTTGAGTTTCACTAAATCATTTGAAAAGTGCATTAGGCTAAGCATCGTTTTTTTCTGTGCGGTTAGGTATTTAATAGATTGATTAGGGCAAACAGAAATACGCTTTATTAAATTGAATTACTTTTGAATTACATTTTCGTTGCCGTTAAGTTCTCCTGATGGTTTAAATATTGATGATTTATGATGCTTAGCGGTTTCTTGATGTTTAATTAGCAGGATGGGCAGGACTTCTTTAAACCGATTTTATCTTACCCTTTAAAGCCGGACTAAAAATATTATACCGTCTGCTAGGGTATAATAATTTTAAGCCAGCCACAAACCATATATATTTACATGTCAGCACCTACGCCAGTTACATGTACCAGCTTGGCCAAAACACAAAAGCCCCCAGTTTCCGCAGCATAAGGGAAACAAATACTATTCTTCGCCATAACAAAGACAGTCGGGGTCGCAATAAACTGAAATCCGTCCAGGCCACCCAACCAACCCCCACCCAATCAACCCCTTGCCATTTATTTGCTTAAGTATGAAATTTACATTCCATTAAACAAATTATTTTCTCAAACTGCAAGGATACGCAACAGCACACAGTGAGGGCCGAAACGAGTGGGCAAGGGTTGTGTGGGGGACATCTAATACTTTTTGCATGGCAATTATTTGTTTACTTCCACCGCTCCCTCCCCGGAGGAATGCTCTAGTGTCTCCCTATTTTTGCTATCCTTTCTCTTCTGTTTTAATAACTTAAGCCAACACGTCGCCAGGCGGCATCTCCCTTGCCCCTTCCCCGCCCTTCGCTATCGAGGTTGTTGTTGTCCTTTCTGCGCCATTGAAAACAGCTAGTGCGCTGAGTACGGCGCACCTGTAATGTCAACATGACCACGCCCACTGGGCGCCCACTGCCCGTGCTGCCCACCTATGTCATGTCTTCGCACGCCTCAACGGTTCAATTGTCTTAATTTCTTGTCTGGCGTTTTGTTTGTTTCCACGTTGCCAGCGCCACATCCACATCCACATTCATGTCCACATCGCCATCTATAGCCCCGTCCCCAGCCACATTCCCGTCCACGAGCTCGTCCTTCTATGTCATCATCCTTGCGGTTAACGCTGGCATCTGCAGCTGCTTCCTGCACCTCAGCTCATCCTGCTCCGCCGGCTGGAGCTCCTCCTTTGCTCCGCCACTCCTTCACTCGGTTCGTACGTTTTGTGCTGCGGACAATGCGGCTCCAATTTTGACACATTCAAGCGGCGCCAGTCAGCGGCAGAATCTCCTCTGGCGGAGGACAGTGGCGAAGGACCCCGAAAAATGTGCTCCGAGGCGGCGAAGGGTTACCTCTGCGGACTGCTCCCCTAACTGGCTGACTGAAGTGATCTGTGGCCACTTTTTTGCCGGAACTGCCCACTGTTGGGCTCCTTCTTATGCCCGTGCTGCTGCTGCTGGCCTGGTGGCCATTCATTATTTGTCAATGTCAGTGGGAGTCAGTCCGTCAACTGTCCCTCCTCGGTCGCTCAATGTCTCTCTGCGTTCGCTGTTTGCATTTTGTCAAAATGGAAATGAAGAAAATTTGCACGGTCGCTGCATTTGTGGCATTTTTCCTCCTTCGCGACGTTTTAGGTGTTTGCATGTCCTTTTTAATCATTTTTGTTTTCCCAGTCCCAACCCAGTCCCAGCCCAGTCCCAGTCCCAGTCCCAGTCCCAGTCCCAGCCCAGTCCTAGTCCCAGCACCAGTCGCAGTCCGTTCGTGTCCCTGCATTTTTGTGCAGTTTAGCACATTCCTGTCTGTTTTCACTGTCCGCCTCTGCTGCTCCGCCCTCGTCTCCTTGGCTGCTCACCATTTGTCTTCCATTTTTATGCGTATTTTAGAATGTCCTGCGAGTCCTGCGCTCGTTTGTTGCGTGCAACCATTTTTGAAATGCGACAACTTTTTGCCAATGTACAACAACCAACCCAAGCTGGTGGCTCATCGCTTTGTTGTTGCTACGTGCAGTTCATTTATTATGTTGACACTTTGAAATTAACTAAGGAAATGAAATAAATTGATGTGACTTTATGAAGTGAGCGCGGAAACTGTATTACCTCTGCTCCCCTCGCTCTCAATCGCCCATCCTCCTCCACTGCCCAAGACAGACCGCTTAAAGTTTCAACCAAATGCCTGCAGGAGGTAGAGGCAACGTGTAATTAAGGACTCCGTCGCGCAAGTCGGGGTCCAGTTCCGGGGGAAGCATCTTCGAAGGGAGTTGCTCAGCAGGGATTCTGGGCGCGGCCGCGCCCAATCATATCAATAACTGAAAAAGTGTCAAGTTCAAAGCCGAAGTTCAAAGAGAATTGATGGCAGAAACTCTCAGCAGGTAAGGCGTTGGGCTGTGGGGTGGGGATGCCAGGAGATCCCCACAGAGGTTCTGCAGAATGCCAAAGCAATTTCCCGTTGCGAGCGCTTCACACGTCTGCCGCTGGCTGGCAGAGCCGAAAAACAGGAAACCGACGGAAAGCACGCGTTACTAATTAAATTCGAACAAGGCGAAGCTCTTGCTGCTTGGGCAAATGTTTGAAATTTAAATTAAGTCAAAGATGTTGAAAGCCCAGCCCCAGGGTCGCGGAGGACGGGCAGCGTGAGGGGGTAAGAGATAGGATTGGTGGGGAGTCGGCAAATACACACACACACAAGGGGACGACAGGACGGACCACGTATGCCCCTGAAGCCCTCCGCCCACGTCTGAGGTTAAGTTTTTGAGCTGACAAAGCAATTGCAATTGCAGCGAAGACGGCGCCGAGTACAACAACGTCGGATATCCTGGCAACGTACGCGGGATACTCTCCCCCATCCACCCGGAAAGTGATTGTGCTGCAAAGGAGGACGGGCTGGGGGAGCAGCCATTAATTCACGACTTGTAATTTCCTCACTTCAGTCGCACCACGCCTGCCTGCTCAGGATGGGAGCGAGATGGAGGTGTCGAAGACAACAATTAAAGGCAGAAGCCAAAACGCAGATCCCTCCATTCGTGCTGGAAAATTTTGCATGTGTCTCCTAATTAAAATTTTGCTCAAGCGACCATTTCAAGTCTATTAATTACCTACACTTCCAGGACGAGTCCAAAGCTCCGTTGAAGGGAGCAAGACAAAAGTGCAGAAGCCCCTTTGTCATGCATCGTGAGTCACGCCGGCTGGGCTACGGGACGGCAGGAGGCAAATGCAATCACTCGCCTTCAATTTTCACACCCATTGTCAACAAAAATCTGTGCAATGACTGAGCCGACGAATGCCAACTCCGAACTCTGCGACAGGGCCATCATTAAGCCCGTTGATGAATGTGTGAGTGTGTGTGCCGGAGCCAGGAGCCAGGAGCGAGGAGTCAGGAGTTCGGGTGTGAGCAAAGTCAAAACGTCATTGTCCTCGACCCACACACGCACCGTTCTGGGGCTCTCCTCGTGCAGTGCATGCAACATTTCAGTCGTCGTCATCGTCACTTGCAGAAGTTGGCAGTAATTTTGAGCTGCACACCCGACAGGAGCGGCGGAAGCATGGCCGTCGCAGGCGGGTCTCACACATAGGCCAATGCGTGCAGCCGCAACATTTACGCAGGCGGACAAGGAGCTCAGCCAGTGCAGCAAGAGTTCTATCCATGCACTGCCGGAAAAAGCGAAAAAACCAGACTCCTTGCTCTGTTTCTTCGACCCTACATTTGAATTGCCATTGGCACGCATATGTTCTGCTCCATAAGATTTAGTATAGGACTTTTTTTTCAGTGATTTTCTATGGAGGGGCGGTCAGAGGCCATGCATAGGCCACGGTGTTTAGGTTGCCAGTGGAAAATGTGTTGGTGATTTACAACAATGTCGCCTACACAAATTTTCCAAATGTGTTTTCGCCCCGAAAGCAAACCTAGGCCCGACGCCCACTGGCTGGGCTCCTCGATGCGGCCAGTACTCTTTTTCTCTTCCCTCGCATTGACACGCATGTTGCAGTCTGCATGCATCTGTGTGCGGGCCCTGGCACGATCCTAGCTGCAAGCTGCAAGCTCTGAGCTCCGTTGTTGTCACCCGCAGAGCCTCCGAGGAGAAGGACGAAGGCCTAGTCGAAGTGAAGGGGATAGAGGCAGCTGCCGAGTGCGACTTTATTAGCGGAAGTGCTTTATTTAAGCTACAGAGAATTGGGCAGGCCAGGCGCAGAGGCAGGGCCAGCAACAGGACTGTGGCACCTCTCCCCGGCAGGAGGACACACACTCGTTTGTAATACGGCCACGTAGCCGGGGGACGGCTGAGCAGGGGGAGTGGAATAAAGCCTCGGCTTGGGGTGGAGACAAAAGCGCATGGCAGGCATTTTACTTGAAGGAAATTGCATTTTCGACATTTTTCACACTTAGAGGAGAGCTGCAGGAGACAAGAGAGCGCCGGCATGGCAAAAAGCACAACAAACAGCTAAACAAGCAGGAGAAGGCTCTTCTAGATACTTTACATGCAGCTGGGGCCCCAGGACAGCGCCGGAGGTAGCAGCGTGACAGGTCTAACGGCTCGAGGAACGGGTTCTCCGTGCGGCTCCGCCGGTGGACGCCGCATGCCAGTGTCACGCGCTCATCTCTAGCTGCGATTCCTTACCTGCCGCCCTCTTTGTCACACTTTGGCCGAAAGGTGTCAAAGGTGCATTCGTCCTTGTTGCTGTTGTTGTCCCGGGTGCGTGTGTGGCATTTCCGTTCATTTGTTTTACTTTTGCCACACAGTCAGTTCGAGTTCAGCTCTCCCTTTTCGGGCCGCCCTGCGGAAAAGCGCAATCAAAGCGGAAATGAAATTTGCAGGATGTCTAAAAAAAGCAAATTTCTCCTTCGCCTTTTGTTTTTCCCTTTGAATTTTAAACGCACACAAAAGCAGCGCGGGCTTAGGCAGGGGCTGAGGCAGATGCCTAGCGGGAACGTGAAGGTCCTTTCAAGACTTAATACAATTGCAAAATGGCTTTGTGCTGGGCCAATTTGCGTACAGCCAAGGCAATTGCTTGCTGCAGACTGTCAGCTGCAGTGCAGCGATAACGAACTTGAATGCCGTCGAACGGCTGGGTGCAGCCTGCGCGGCATGTATTGTTACTGTGTCACTGCAGTTGCAGTTGCATTAGAATCTAGTGAAGCGTCTTTTGGCCATTTTCAGCCCCTTTGTGCGGGCCTAATTGAAATTGGCACGTGGGCGATGGCCAGCAACATTTGTTCAAAAGCAAAACTCGACGCAAAAACGGCTTATTCGAAAAGCAACTTGATGTCCTGAGGTATGCTGTCAGCAGCATGAAAATTGCATTTAGCTTTGTCGGGCCAAAAAATAAACAATTTTATAAATCTAAGCAAGCTGACAATTTCGCCCTATTATTTCCCTCCCCTTTTCCCATCCTGGTGACTTCACAACCGGGGAGAGAGCGAGCACAATAAAAAGTTATAATGAAAATGTCACACGCATTAATGACACTCAAGGTGTCAGCCCAATGTTTGCTGTAGCAACAATGCATTCTGTCAGAAAAGCGGAAAATACCAGAGGACGGGGTGGATGTAACCCTGTCTCTGACAATATTGCTGCCAAAAGAAGCTTTTTATGATGGCCCGCTCCCCATCTTCGGACTGGCCTTCCTTTCTTTCCCCATGTGTTAGCATTAAGCCCAAAAGATAAAAGGATTTCATAAATGCAACATGATGTTGTTGCTGCTGTTGCTGACAACTAAGTTACAGGATGCGCACCTCTCTGGCCCGACTTCCCCCTACCAGATAAATAAACAAACGTTGGAGCTCCGAAAGAGAATGTCCGACCGACTTCAACACGCCTGTCGTCTACCTCCTTGCCTCCACGTCCTTTTTGAATGCTCCTCTCTGTAGGTATCCATTCTATCTGTCAGTTTGTTTGTCATTTAACTGCATATGGATGCATGTGAGGGGTCAATTAATTATTTTATTGCTAATTTAATAGCAAGATGCACAACGACCAAACATTTAAATTGCCATGTGCAATTTTTCTGCTGGCGATAATAATCGCCCATCGAAACGTTTGGAGATACCAAACCGAAACAAAGATGCTGTAATGGTAGAGATTCCGGAGAACTGGATAATACAAAATCAAATATTTATTATTTTTAAATGTCTATATTCTTCTCGTCATCGTCTACAAAAAAATCGATACGAAGACCCCGAATGTCTTGAATGTCTTTTTAAAGCCTTGCAGGTTATTATAATTTCAGTCAGAAGTTTTCAACGCAGTGAAGGAGACGTTTCCGACCCTATAAAGTATATATATTCTTGATCAGCATCAATCGCCGAGTCGATCTAGCCATGTCACTCTGTCCGTCCGTCTGTCCGATTATACGCAAACTAGTCCCTCAGTTTAAGCTATCTGAATTAAACTTTGCAGATAGTCTTCTATATGCTCTCACTGTATAATCGGAACGGGTCGGATCCGACGACTATATGATAGCTGTCATTGGAACGATCGGTAAATCTTCAGGAAAAAAATATACCTTTGCCAATTTGTAACATATTTTCATATGTCTCACATGACCATTTTATCGGTTTAAATTTTATGAAAATCGGACTTCTATATCATATAGATGCCATAGGAATGTTAGGGAAATATTTCGTATACGTAAAGGTTAAAACCGAATTTTTATATGTATAAATGATGTATACAATTCCCGTTAGTTCTACTTTGATAAAATTTTATCGAATGAAAATATTTATTAATAAATATAATTTTTCATTTGATAAAATTTGATTAATTCATAATGATCAAATTGCAAGCTGCAAGGGTATACAAACTTTGCTTGCCGAAGTTAGCTATCTTTCTTGTTTATGCTTAATATTTTAATATTGATGATTTTCATACTAACGAACATTTTTAAATGTCTGTTTTTTTCAGGTAAGTCACAACATCAGTGCCGACATTCGTAAGTATGGCTTTGCCTGATTTGTATTTTATGAATTGCTCACTCATTCATCATTTTAATTGCACCAAGTGTCCTTTAGCCTTGTATTTAGCTCTTATTTCATCCGTATATACCCATAAAACTTAATTAGCTTTTTCAAAATGATGAATAATAAAGTGGAATACATAAATAACGTATAGTGGGAACATTCAGCTGACCGACCAATTACTCTCCCAGCTCGCTCCCGCACCGTGAGTCCCAGTCAACTCCAGACCCAATTCGCATCCAGCTGGATTCATCCATCAATAGGTGAAAGACTTTTCAATAGCATACAAAAGGCATTTAGCCGCTGTTTGGCATCGCCCATTGAACCTCGCATTGAATAGGCTTAGCGACGGCTTCGCCACCACTGCCACTTCTCCGTTAAGGCCATCTGAATGGCAGTTGGTAGGGAGGAGTCCGAGGAGCCCTTCAGCATTCGATGCACTGCGAGGAAGTTAAGCGCCCCATTCTAACAAGTTTTCTAGCGCCGGCAATTTGCGGACGAGCCGTTTCTCCAAGTGCAGGCCTCGCCCCACCCAGCCCCGGATCTGATGAATGGTTGTTATCGTTACCCGGTTTGCCTTATACTTTATGATTAAACTATTGACGCCAACAGTTTGGGTTCGGGCTTGGGTTCGAGCTGGAACTGTCGGTTTGTGGATTAACTGGCTGGCTGGGTGACCATTATGTACGGGGCGCCGGGCATTAAAAAAGATGGTGCTATGGACTCGGCTAATTAAAATGGGTACTCCCCCTGCCGACGTGCCTCTGCGTCCAGCGGTTTCTGATCCTGTGAGTTTTTTGCAGTTTCCGCGCACTGTTTTTTTTTTCCATTGAAGCCCAGCCCAAGCCTTTGCCATTGGCATTTGAAAAGCAGTTTCGAGCGAGAGATATGCAAGCCGTCCCTCCCAGTGTGTGTTATACATTTGTTAATTATTTCGCTTTGATGCGCACAAGAGTGTGCAGCAAACGGACGCGAAAAAACTGTCGTTTGAGAGGACACAAAAAGTTGTTGCTGCTAATCAGAGTTGATGCTTAATTAGTTTCCTTATCACGTGCACCGGAGTGTGTGACGGAGTCATGGAATTAATCTGCGATTTTCTGTCTTGCATCCCAGGAAGCATTGCAAAGGAGGCTCCAGTCAGGACTGCAGACTCCTTTTCAGACTGACTCGGCGCACTTCCAGACCGCATATCTGGTCGGCCTGCGGGGCCTTTTTTGAGGCAACCAGAAAACAATAAGAGCCTTGATTTTGCAAAACGGAAATTTAATTATGACTCGTTTTATGTGCGGCCCCCTTATTACCCGCACTTTCACGCGTGTGTGTTTGGTAAATTTGTTTATTCAATAAAAGTGCATTCCCCGCAACGAGCGCCCGACTTTAAAATGTTGTCGCTGTTGGCTGTCAACCGCAGCCAAGAAGGGAAAACTCGACTAAAAGAAAAGTTTTTATGCTCGGACATCAGGAAAAGCCGGAGAGGCGGCGGGGCGCGGTCGCGAGGAGAGAAAGAGGGATGGCATGTCATATGCCACGGGCTTGTCAGATTTTCATGCATTTGTCCTCTTACTCCTCCCACTCCATTTCCCCCGAATCCTCTGATGACGAGTCTTTTGTTTTTATTTTCTGCAGCAGCTGCTTCACTCGGTGGGCGTGGCGCACAAAAAAGTTAAAAGAATGGAGCGGGACGGACAGCATTTTCATAAAAATTGCGGCTGTTAAAATGCTGTGGTCACTCTTCCTTTAAGCTGCCCCTCTCCCTGCCAGCTTTCCCTGTCAAATTAATAATTTCGTTTTTATTGTCTTTTCGTGGCCAGTCCTGTGCCCCTTCCAAGCCAAGTTGGAGTGTAGTAACGCGTAACTGTTGCTGACGCATATATGCTGGACATTTTTATTTCATTTTATTATCACGTATGCAATATATATTGGTATACCCTTTAATCGAAGGGTCTTACTTGTTGTGCAAGAGCTTGCGCCTATCTGTTTTTATAGATTAGCTATTAAATATTTCTTAACAATAAGCCGTATGGAATTGTAATAATTTTGAATACATAATCGTACCGGAAAATGAGCATATATCCGTTTGAATTGTTCACCTTTATTGTTTTATTCGATACATTTTCGTACAAACGAATAAAAACATCATCTTTCTTCGTTTTCGTTTATTTTTTTTTTTTAATTCGATAATATGGGCTATTTCCTGGAAAGAACAACCGCGCCCAAAATTTAAAAATTATCTTAAATGATTTTTTTAACACAGAAACATAGAAATGTTTCAATTGATATATTTGAAAGCTTATATCATGGTTTAAAATAATTTTAGAAAAATTCAAATGCAAACTCGCGCAAACGGGATTTCTCATTATTTTGATAAAAAAACATAATAAAAAAGGGGAAGTTGTGTTTTGATAAAACTTTGAAAGCAGAGGGTTTATGCTTGGACCTTTGCTTTCTAACATCAGTAAGATATTGCATGGAGTAAAAAGAAGAAAACAAATTTTTGATTTTTATATTTACTTAAAATGTAAAAAACATCACCAAAAGTAGGGTGGAAAAAATGTCGCGTGCGACAGGGATAATAATTTAATTAAAAAAAAAAATTCTTAATATTTGTAAGTCAAACTAAATAAATTTTGAAGATCAAACATTAAAATTAAAGCCTTAAAATTTTGCATCACTTTTTACTGAAATCTGTTTATAAACCGGTTAAAAACAAAAAATGACTTCTGTCTGTGTCGCGTGCAAATTCCATACATTTTTGTAAATTTCTGGAAAGCGATTGCCTAAAATCCACCTTAACACCAATTATAGTGCCAACCAAGAGCTGTAAATTTTAAATTTTGTAAAATTAGAGAATTTCCCATATATATGTATGTTTATTTTTACTTTAAGCAATCAATTATACCACGTAGGAACTTGCAATAGTTACAATGTCAAATATATATTGCCAATTTCGTGGTTTAATCGAAAGCTGTAAAAATTAGTTGTTTCGACAATCGATGTGTGTAATTTCAAACCTCGATAACCGCTTCAAATGAATTCAATCAAGCCGGATACACCTTGAGAGAGCAAAATCGTTCATACACATATTTCGAGAAAGAAATTATTTAATTTTGTGCTTGAAATTTAGATTAAGAGATTTTGAACTCGGATATATGTTTATTGAATTTAATAAGATTACGACAAGATGCAACTGCAAAGTGGCAAATGTAAGTATCGGGTATCTCGTTGTCGAGGCACTTGACTGCAGAGTTCTTTCTTGTTTGGTTTGGCGTCGTTGTAGTTATATTTTTACTTTTGCCTTGGTCACTCATACGGCATGTTGTCAGTGCCGTCGTTGTCATCGCGTTGTTGCTTTTGCTGCCTTGGGTTTTATTGAAAAATAATTACATGTTACAGTCATGTCGTGCGTGGGCCCCTGACCGCCCAGTTCTCCGAATGGCTCCACACTTGGCACAGTCTATGTGCACAGCAGATTTTGCCCCCGCCGCCGCATCCTTGCCTGTCAAGTGCAGCGAGTGAGTGTGCAAGTGCGTGTGTGCGGGAGTGTCCTGTGCTGACAAAGGGCTATCATAAAATAAAACACGTTCGCATATATATTTATATATATATATATATATATGTATATGTGTTTCGCAGCAATTTTTCCATTGGCCCACCGCGTGGCACTCGGACCTCTTCCTGATGTATTACCATTGTGTCGCTCCCCTTCCCACTTCCGCAGAAGTTGAATAGTTTGTAACAATTTTTATTTAAGTTTAATTGCTTGTTGTATATTAAGTTATATTGTCAGCAAAAACGTTTCGCCTGTCAAGGTTTTTGGTTCCATTTTTTCATTTCCTGAAAATGGTATTTCAGATTTGTATACCCGGGACGTAATGGTTTACAAGGGTATTATGATTTAGTGTTAATCGAGAGGGTTACATCCACTCTTTATAGTAAATATACGCTCTTGACCAGCATCACCAGCCGATGATGATGCCATGACTATTTGCTAAATTGTACTCCAAATTCAACACTTGATTTTATCTTTCAAACTCTATTTGAATGAAAGACCATTTACAATTTTTTCTAAAAACGGTTAAGAATATAATTGGAAAATTTAACTCCGACCAAACAGACATTTTGGAATAATTTTAGCTAAAAGTGAAAAAGATTTGTTGTGTATGTTCTTCATCAAACATACTACAAATAGAAACATGTTTAATACAATTTTTCTCTCTTTTTGATGGGTACAATATTTATGTTATTCGAAGAACAGTAAAACTAAGGAGTTTAAGTATAAAAACATGTTAAGTAGAAAGTTTTAAGTTGAATTCGAAAATCTTTCTAAGTCTTTCCAGCTAACAGTTGTGTTCGATCGAAAAAACTTAGATTTATTTAAATCAGATTAACGGTAATATAAAGTATTTATACTAATACTACACTATATGATAACGTAAAGATACCTGCGAGAAATAGTATATATTATTTAGAAGTTTGCAACTCTGTAAAGAAGTAATTCGCGACCCTATAAAGTATATATAAAGAATAAAGTATACATATAAATACATTCAGTGTTTTAAGTTTCTCAAGGAAAATTTGTTGATGAAGATGGCCTTCGGACTATTCCCATTAGAACGGACGACTATATCATAAAGCTGCCATAGAAACAAGGAAATGTAAAACTGCAAGTGTAAAACTGCGACTGTAGCTGTAATTTTAAACATATATATTTACAGGTTATATATATTTTATTAGATATTTTAAATCAAATACGATTTTAAAAAAAGATGTTGAAATTTAATCATAAACAAATTTTGATGATATATACATATATAAACATGTTTTAGTTTTAGTACGTTTTTATACCATTGCAGGGTATTATAATTTCAGTCAAAAGTTTGCAACGCAGTGAAGGAGACATTTCCGACCCTATAAGGTATATATATTCTTGATCAGCATCAACAGCCGAGTCGATCTAGCCATGTCCGTCTGTCCGTCTGTACGTTTCTACGCAAACTAATTCCTCAGTTTTAGGCTATCTGAATGAAACATTGCAGATAGTCTTCTATATGCACTCACTACTTTATAAGTCGGAAAGAGGCGAATCGGACGACTATATCATATAGCTGCCATAGGAACGATCGGTACATTTTTAGAAAAAAAATTATAACATGGCCAATTTTCAACATATTTAAATATAATTTGAGACATTTATATTATTCTAGAGTTTTGTTTTTAATTTGATCAAAATCGGACGGCTATATCATGTAGCATTATAGGAACGATCGGAAAATTGTAAGGAATATATTATAACTTAGCCAGTTTTCAACATATTTTCATATAATTTGTGAAATTGTCATTTTGCATTATTCTTGAATTTCTGTTTTAATCTTATCGCAATCTGACTACTATATCATATATCTTCCATAGGAATGTATAAATGTTTTATATAATTGTTTCATTTGATCAAATTTCAAAATATTTTATATTTGTTAGCTGCAAGGGTATACAAACTTCGGCGTCCCGAAGTTAGCTTCCTTTCTTGTGTTTCATTAAACTAAAAGGAATCCATTCTTAATGTTCATTCATAATTGTTCTTCGCGCCAATTCTTCCAATACAATAAAATTCATGGAAGGGCAGAGGAGCAGATAAGAATAGTTACCACTTATACGAATAGGAGTTTGGCTAATTAATTTAAATGCGTTAAATTGTGAAGCAATGCCAAGGCTTGGCTAACTTCGAGCTAAAGGGATTCACTAGAAGGGATGGAGCGAAAAAGTAGGGCAGGTCAAGTGGGAGGGCACACTTTGCTCGGATTGGTAATGGCACAGGCACTGGCACTGGTGGGTTAAGCTTCTTATCAAGTTGAGCATTGAAATTATGGCCGCGAGCTAGACACAAGAGCACAACCCACGGAGTCAGCTCCCAACCAGGATGCCAGGGACTGCAAAACAGAACAGAACACAGCACTTTGTTACGGTGGTGTTGTTGTTGTTGCTGCTGCTGCTGGGGCAGCATGGGACGAGCACAAAGGCATCCTTTTAAATTTCCTGTCATTTGCCACACAATACGCCAGAGAGCGGCCACGACGATGACGACAGCGATGAGCAGGAGGCACTCTTTTCACTCCTTCCAACAGCTGCAATTGTCGAAGCTCCAGCTGCTGCATCTTGGTTGGGAGCTGGGGATGTTGGATGGCCAAATCTTGCATCCAAGCCAAGTCTATTTGTGTACACTTGGACAAGAGGCTCGTAAGTCCTTTTGAAATAAAATATAAAATTTGTTTAATTATTTTGAGTGATTTAAAGGTAAGGTTAATTCACAGCTTTATTCATAATAAAATATGTATATCCGCTTTGCTCTTGGTAGGCTTTCGTTCACGTTGCAGATGGTTCTTTCAGTGTGGCGCAAAAAAAAAACACTCTGTTCTCGACGCGGCGCGTCGCTTTGCTTGCTTGTTTGCTAGAATTTAGCCGTTGGGAATTTGCATTTTTCATTACGCACAGACTGGGCTTGGGCGAGGGAACGAGAGCGGCAGCAGCTCTGGGACATGGCTGGGCGCCGTATTAACGCCTAGACTCGTTCATGGGGTTAAAAGCTAGTTTCCGCCGGAAGTAGCTGCCACAGCGCATTCCGGGAATCCCTCTCTCCTTCTCCCTCCCTGCCAGGCCTCGACTTTTGTTGGTGTGTAAATAAATTTCTGTACGAAGTGAAATGAATGTGATTGCCGGAGTGGCGACGCATGCCCCCTCCAACCGCTCCCCCGCCACAGCTGCCGCCTCTCATAGCTGTCGGAAGCAGTTATTATGGCAGCATATTTGTTCTCAGAGCTTTTGGACATTCCCAGTGAGAGAGGGTACACCTACATTGCATACATTAATAGGCTAATACATAAATTAAGTGCTAAAAGTGATCAAATAATAAATAAAACATTTGGTTAGAACGGCGAAAGGGATATGATTTAACATAGTTCCATAGAGAGTATACAGTCTTCGGTTTTGAATGTTGTCTGCTCCCGCTGTTGCCTCTTGTTGCTGTGCATTTTAAAGGGCCAGGCAGGGAGGTCAAACCCCATGTTAATTCTAATCGACTTAGCACTTTTCAATTCGTCGCCTTTACCCATCGTTATGCATTGTTTTATTTCAGTTTTGGTTACTTTTACTTACCTCACAGAATGTTGGTTTGAGAGGAAAATATCCTGCTCTTATTACCCAAGACTCTGCCGCAACGCTCCTTCTGCCCTCGGAAACTAATAACTTGTACCTGGCCTAAAGCGCACATTATTAATCAAAGTCAATGCTGCAATGTAATCCAACCCTCACCGCTTTTGCGCCACAGCAGAGAAGTACTCCCTCCACTATAAGTTCACCCTGTAACAACGATTTTTGCGCCTAATCAATTTCCCCAAAACGTCACAAGAAGACTGAACTGGAATCCGGGATGTAAGGGAGCGGAAGGAGGAAGCACCACGACGACTGCTCGAGGAAAATTTATTTCATTTGTGTTAGCATTTTGCATTTCATTAGGTTTTCATTAAATAAAATGTTGAATTACACGCATAATTTATTCCCGTGCTGACGAACTCTGAGACTCCGAGTTCTGCTGATTCCCGAAGCCACTGTTACCGGAAAGGTACTGTGACTTGCCCATGGGCTTGGACTCCCGAATACGTAATCGGGAAAAATGCCTGTCCCTATGTTCTCTATGTTCATGCGTCGCCCGGAAGTGTAACTCAATTTTAGTTAGGGCATTCCTCTGTGCGTCAGGGCCTCCGCCGTTCCTGTCGTCGTGCAGGAGCTCTGCACACGCACACTCCGAAATCGAAACAAATTACAATAAAAATGCCAAAGATGCGTGCTAAAAGATTAAAACTTGACACGAAATGAAGCGTGGCCAAAATCCCCGTAGGGGTGGGTGGACCACTGAGGCTGGGACGGGTGGGTGTTATTTCCATATGGCATGCCAACAGTTCGGCTCCCCCACTTCATCTAAATATACTTTTCCTTTGCTGGTTTCTGTTACTTTGTCGTCACAAAAGCAAATATTTATACAGCTTCCTGCGAATCAAAGGTTGCCTGGGCTGTTCCTTCCCTCCGTTTGCGTCGGCCTGACCCCAAATGATAAATTGCTTTAATTAATGCCGCCATATTGTCTCAGCGCCAAGGCGGAGAGCCGAAATTCGGTCGGCCTGGACTGCTAGCCATTATGCAAGTTCATTGGGCTTAATTTGTGCGTGGGCCACTTTTACTCGGTAGCTGATTTATTTAGTTCCTTCCTTGGCCTTTTGGCTCTGGCATTTTGTTACCTCTTCCTTACCTTTTTGTACGCGGTACTCGTAAGGGTATATCGCAATCATGGTACATAAAAATGTTGTGGATCAACCAATTAAGCAACTAAACAGAATATCTAAAGTTGTCATGATTGCATGGATGGAGAAATCTGAAATAAAATATTGCAAAATTTGGCAGTGATTGTAGGATAAAATATGAATATGAAAACTGTAAACATGTTGAGGGTATTCGATGGTCGTAACTTTTCTATACACCGTTCCCTCTTATTTCTTTTTGATCTGCGACGCAAATGCAACAGGCGCAACGAGCTCAATTTGCTTGACATATTTGGTCGGCGAACCCGAAACGAAAGCCGGCCTAATTAATTGGCTTAGTTTGAACTTTGGGGCCCAAGGAAATTGGAATCTGGGAAAACCTTTAAGTTGCTCTGTGTGTTTGAATCCTTGACTGGACTCGGACTCCCCGGACTCTCTGACCAACTATCAAATGACACTTTCACCACCAGTCATGAGCCAGGCCTAAGGAGTGTTTGTGGATGGACTGGACACGTGACCGAAATATATAAAAAGGCTAACGTTGATTGCGGTTTTAGACCATTGAATGGAGGTTAGGAAAACTTACGCAGAAAATGACGATTGGGAGTGGATACGAAATACAGGTAATGTCAGGAATTTCGATGTTCGCCAAATGTGATTTGATTGGCGTAGCAAACACACACATTATGGGTGAAGCGAAGTTGGATCGGCCAACTGAGAGCTATCACTGCCTTAAATACCCATGAGTTGAAGGGCAAAACTCTTAGACCATTTCCTGAAACCGTACATATTCCAGCACCCCAAAACTAAACACTTTCCCTGGCGACCCAAGGCAACATACATTTAATTCGAAATTATGTTCAGCTAATACAATTTAAAATTCCACTGGTGTCCACACAAGGTCCTGGCGCACCGCTCGCCCTCACTAAATGCGCTGAGGGCGAGAGGAAGTAATCTTGAAATGAGCACTCGAGTGGCAGATGGAGTTGCACGAGGGGGACGGGCGGAAGAAGTTGCACAAGGAGAACCACAACAAAAACGCTCGCAGTCTCACTCCGCACATATATATAAAAATAAAATTAATATTAAATTAATTCTGAACATGAAGTGTGTGAGGAAAATTGCAAAAGTCGCAACAACGGCAACGAGAACGGTCAGAAATTTTCCGATTCCATAAGCGAACTTCAATTTCAATTCAAGTTACGACGTGCCCAGGACAACAAGCAAGGACCAAGCCCAGGACTAAGAAGCCAATTTCATACAAATGGCTGACCATGAAGGTCCTGAACCACGACGCCAAGGCCCAGCGAAGAACAGGTCCGACATTACGACTTAAAGCGATTTATGAACAATTTTTCGTTGCCATGGCAAGATTCCGTTGCTGGTGCACTTGATTATCTTTAGGTTCCGTCTCCGTCAGTCACTTCCGGTTATTAAAAATTAGGCACTAGGTAAGCACATAATAGCACATAATAGCTGCCAGGCAAATAAATCCAAACAAATGTCAGCTGCATACATACTGCATATACTGGCCGAAGGGCAGACGGGTTCTAGCCTTCAAAGACCTTCCATGACCTTCCACAGAATAAATACCTATCGGCCAGAAATTTACGGAAATCGGAAGCAACCGTGGGCCCTCTTGGCATGGGCATTTCCATCGGGGCTAAGCCTCGGTCCGCACTGGAAGCTAAAAAGCACAAAGCCACGTTCAGACTCCACTCTGCACTATCCCGCCCACTCCGTCGAATCTGAAAGGGACAAACAACAACAAGGCAAAGTATTTGCAGCTGCTCGTGCTTCTGGTTGCCCAGGGCGATCCTTAGCCATGTTCACAAAAAGCCCCACTTCGCCCGCTCTGCCGCTCCGCCTGCCACCGCCCACTGCATTAAAATCACAAGACAAGTGGATAAGCGTTACCAAAAGAGTTCCCATTCCGCCGGCACCGCTCCCCTCACAATCCAACTGCTGGCAACTGCTGGCAGCGTCAACAACAAACGTAAAAACCGCAGCGTGGAGGAAGCTTAAGAGCTACCTGATTCTGAATATTCCTCTCCTCCAGTCTTCCCGACTCCCGGCGGTGGCGGGCGGGCTCAGATTCTCTACCACCTTTTGGTGGCCTGCTACTGAGTTGGTTACCATGGCAAATTATCTTTTGAGATGGCATAAGTTAACAACAACCACTCTTTACTTATTTTCAGGGACGGGAGGAGAGGAATGGCAAAATAATGACAAATAAAAGCTAAAAACCTTCCAATATTCCGCATAATTCACCAGCCCCTTGACATCTCAAAGTGAGACGAAAATTCGTGGATACCCTAACCAGGAGATCTGCTTAAAATCTATGCTTTAAACAGTTCCTTTTCTTTTGGCAAAAATAAAGCCACATACTTTCCTACAATAATGTATTTGTAAAGATTACATCACTCTTGAACTTGAATACTCTATTCAATTCAAAAGGGACTTTCAGTCTCGACTAGTTTTCCGTTCCTTTGGCCCTGTACCATCCACAATTTATATAGTATTTTGCAAAAGTATTTGCATTCTGCAGTTGGCATGACAAAACGCCTTTGTAACGTTTAATGCAAACAAATAACAGGAAAATGCTGGGATCTACCTTCATATTGCCTTTAAAGTTTTTGCTAAGAATTTATGGAATTCCTGGCACTTTGGCTCCTCAATACATCTTAATTTGTAGATAGTTGAATTCACCATTCTCTGAATTTATTAAATTTAACACAGCAACTTTAACAAAATATAACCGAAACATTAAATAGTATGAGAAATGTTTTAAGAGCTTGTTTCTCTTTTTTTATATAGATTAGTAACGTTTTAAGCTTGATCTAGAAAAAGTGAATTAAAAAGCAAAAACTTCAAAAAAAGTGTATCAAAATATTAGTTATTTATGTCCTTATAAACAAAAAGCATAAATCATACACATGATGAGCAGGAACAAGGAACACATAATAAAGAGGAAATCGTTTCCCTGAGGGCAGATAGCAAACCGAAAAGAAAATAATGCTAAGACATAAGGGAACGGGAACAAGAAGAAAAAGCAGCCAAAGCTTTTCAATAATACGTGAAAATCTTTAAAAATTGAAATTTATTATTTAAACAAGAGATGGGCGGCAATCGGCATAAGAAATGCATTGTTTAATGTTTTCCCGTCAGACAGCTTTTGGAAGAACTCTGTCGTTGGAAGGAAGTGCGTGCCAAGAAGTATTCTATGGATAATAATAAGATATGAACAACATTTTTGCGTGGCTCTTTCACCCTGGCGAATCGTGCTATCATGTTGGAAATTTATAATTTATGATGATAGCACTTAAATTTCCTTGGGGATAATTCCTACTCACATTATGGGTAATGCTCACCTGAATAACAATGCTTGTCTCTGATGATATTTGTGGAGATGTTAGTTATTAAATAAAATATTGATTTCCCCTTCTTGATTCTAAGAAGTTTTCGAATGAGAAGTTGAAGTACGAATCCACTTTCGTAAGAACGCCCAGCTCGAATGGCCTCCATTACAATACAACTTTTGATAAACATGTATTTCACCCCAGTTTTACCCACCTAAGGCCACCTAAGAAGTGCGAATGCGAGCGGTTTTGAGATAGGTAATATTAATATTATTTATTACTTCTTTTATTTTTACAGAATTGAAAGAACTGTATACGCATGCAAAAGATATAGTGAAAAGTTCAGTAAGTCAATTTATCCTGTTCTGCAGATAAAAATGCCCAACCCACAATCGTTGGTTGAATTTACTGCGGTTTTACTATTGATCACAGTATTCTTACAGCATACACTAACTTCAATAATATTATTTTCGTAAAATGATAGCAAAGTTGAAGCTGACGGCAAAGCAAGGAGATCGATGTTATTTAGTCACGGCGCCCTGCTTTGCGCTCAGATTTATACTGACTCTAGATTCTAATAGTGCTGCCGAGCTCTATGATTCAATCGGGGCCTAGCCTAATGACAAGTATTTTTTAATCTTTCATATCGCTATTAAAAAAAATTCAGCAAATGTTCTTTTCGGGGACAATTGTGCATTAATCAGCTCGACTAAGAGACCAATCTCTAAGAAGGCCTGTCTAACTTAATTGCTGGGGCTTCGCTAAATTCGTTTCAGGCAAATGTAGAATGTAGAAGACACCAGAGTAGGATCCAAACGAGCGAAGGCTTACCAAAACTTGTAAATTTTGGATTCTTCGCTTCGATAGGTAGAGCTTAAGTAGCTTCTACGGCTTTCATAAAATTTTTTATGAAATAAAAAATTATTATCTTATTTCGAACTTTTTTTATGAACTCTTTTGGATCTTTTATATCTTTCTTAGTCATGGGTAATCGTTATAATTAGCAGGACAATTGGTTTCATCGTTTTTTAAGAAGCTGCGCATCAATTTGAAATACTGGTTGCGCGTAAAGTAGAAAGTATCGCAGTAACATTTAATTGCGTTTGAAGGAGCTAAGCATTTACAGCTAGGCTTGACTAATAATTTTCGTCCATGGTCATCCATTGTGTCTACTAAAATCTGTTCATATTCTGTAAATGATCCTCCTTTATATTTGTTGAATTTTATATGGTCAAATTGAACTGTCGCATATAGTAACCCTCCTCTGCTGATCTGTATTGAGTAATTATTGTTGTGCAGATTTTTCTATATTTGCGATATTGGATTGCTCCACAGATCGCATAGTCATTTGGGTTAGAAATCGAAAATGATGTCCTTAAATGGATGTTTCTACCTACGTCCTCTAGCTCAATGTATCGCATACTGTAGACAATTGGACAATAATACAACTTGTGAAAGCGTTCCGTTTTCTTAAATACCCTTTTGCAGAAAAATATTGCGTAGGGAAGTATTTACCTAATTTTTATTTTCGAATCAAGAAACACAAACAACAAACAGAAAATTAATAACCTAATAATTTTCCGAGTATTCTTATGACACTGTTTCGGAATAAAGGGTTCGCATCCACTATATTACCACTTTTTTAAACATCAACGGTATGACCAAAAATATTTCTAATTTTCGTGTTCTTTTTGAAGATGTGCTGCTCCTGAAATATTTATTTTTAAGCTCTTTGCTAGCGATGGGTTATTAAAAGTTGTTGTAACCCTATCTACATTACGACAATGGCACTTATATTTGTTGCTTTGACCTCGATGGCATCCTTTTGAGTTGGTATTTTATTGTATTATCATTGTGCATTGTTTTATGTCTGCTTTTATGTGTGTGCCTCGGTTTCTCTGCGTATGAGTGCTGGTATTGGTGAGTTCCTGGCAAGTTATTTCAAGCAAAGGGTAATAAATTTTAAGCAGCTTAACACTGTTGCTCGCTGGCTTGTAAATTCTCGACGGCTCTGCTCGTCTAGTACAGTTCCATCCGCAAGTCCATGCCCAGCTGAAAGCGAGCACAGTTTGTTCGGAGTGTCTACATTTGAATGACTACGGGTGTCGACGGAAGTTGCACCTGTTTAAGACTTTACTAAAAGTATTTGATGCCATTTAATCCAGTTATTTGCGAGTTTACACAATAAAAACCTTGAAGCTGACAGGGGGTGGGCGATGGAAGAGGAATGCATGACCCAAAGTCTAGTTAATTAATTGTCTTTTATGGGAGTCCTCGGAATCATCCTAGGAGGAGAGTGACTTGGGGAATTTTAAGTGCCTGGGAGTATGGCACTAATGCCGCCTCTAATATTTTCTGGAACTTGAAATTTTAATTTGCTCGAGCTGTAAATACCGGCAAACATTCGAATACACTTTGCCTTACAAATGTATACTCGCTTTTCGCTTTTTAATAATTTATCGTACGTACGGGTGGCGTATGGGCGTGACTGGTCGTGCAGCTTACCCCTAGTTGGATGGCACTTCTGTGTATAAATAAGTAATAAATACGCTTAGTTGCATCAAAAAGTGCCACTAACCGAAAAATAGTTGGCCGACGAAAAAAGTACACCAGTGCATGATATCAACTGGGTGACGAGTGCGAGGCAGGAGGACTGGGCGGCATGACAGGTAGAGGGGTTCGGCGCAGCCAAGCGATAGAAGTGTCGCCTGAACTCGCCGCACACACAAACAGGACGAGGCATGGACAACTTTTTCAGTCGAGTTTTCATTGGTTACCGGCTTGTGGCTTGAAGGACACAAGAGGATTCCAAGAGAGTGGAGGACCGTCCCGGACAGAGGCCTCATATAATTTTAAAGTGCTTCCGTTTGTGGTGTAAGCCAAAGGGGCTCAGAGGGGACGGGATGAGGGGGTGGCCCAGCTCGGAAGCAAAACAACAAACAGTGGCCGAGCATTAAAATATGCTAACGAAAATTAAATTTAAGAGTAGCTGCGCAACAGACAGAAATCATTGTGCCATAGCCGAGTGAGCATGGTGTACAGTATTACGAACTTTTCGGAATGGAGCACATGTGCTGAGATGGGAACGAGGTGTGTGTAATTTGAATATAACGTAGTTGCTATCCGGTCCCTGAGAATGCTTCTAAAATTAGCAAGTCCTGCCATCGCCCCGAGCTCGCTGTTAGTTATTCAATTCCGATTGTAAGGGTGTTTCGTTTTAAGGCAAAAAACCTTTCTGGCCATATCGAATTATCGAGCAACAGATAGCGCCATGATGCGTGTCACTCTGTCAGCTGGACTGTCACTCATTCAAAATCGAATAATGTTGATCTAGTATCCCCAACTCTTGAAGAACAGCTCTCAGTCTGTCCTTGGCGCTCTCTGGCGTCCTTTTCGATGTCAATTTGCTTGTCCCTATCCCGGCCCTGACAATCATTCGCTCTCGACCCCACCAGCTGATTTCCATCTAAAGTGTGTGTGAATCCAGGGAATCTGTGCAAAAAATATGTACATTTATATACGTGCGCAAAAGAGACAACGCGACAAGGTGGCAGATGTCAATAAATGCCACAGAAGGGCTCAGGGAAAGAGAGTGCAAAAAATAAAACGGAAACGCAGTAACAAATTTACGTTTGACACCCAATTACGGCGTGAAATCAAAAGAAAATTTCTTTGGGGAATATGGGAGTGTAGATCATGGCTGACAAAGAGGCGGAGATATTTCCAGAGGAGCGGTAAATAGGTTTAAACAACGCGTTGCCGCTTGGCCGAAAATAAAATCCCTTTCTGGTAGAAACAGTAAATTGGAAATCTGGTACAGTACGGTGTACTTTCGTATGCATTTCCAGGACACTCTTACACATTTTTTATCTGTTATTTTTATATATAACTCATATATTTATTATAAAGTCAACATTAAGTCCGCATATCTGAATTCCCCCACTCGATTTTTTCCAATCCGTTATGAGCATCAAATTGTTTTGAGAATCTTACTGAAACTGATATATTCCTGTTCCAAAATCCAGTTATAGTCTTGCAATGCGTTTCTAATCATATGAAGTATTTATAATCTGATCATTATTAAGAATGGCCCAGTTGATCTGGACATGTCCGTCCCGACTTATATAGAAGTGAGAACATACAGAAGACTATCTGCAAAGTTTCATTCAGATAGCTTCAAAACTGACGGACAGACGGACATGGCTAGATCGACTTGGGTGTTGTTGTTGATCAATATATACTTTATAGGGTCGGAAATGCCTCCTTCACTGCGTTGCAAACTTCTGACTGAAATTATAATACCCTGCAAGGATATGAAAATCTGGAGTTTTTCATCATATTTTCATTGTTCATTATTTCCGAATTTCGGTTTTAATTTTATGAAAATCTAGCGTTTATATGTGTGGCAGGCCGGGTTAGATAAGTACGCTCTGGTCACACTATGTGACGATGTACGCTTTCTCAGAGAAAGAGAGAGAGAGAGAGAGAGAGAGACCGACTCTAGACTAAAAACTGGGGTTGCAATACTTGCTGCCTACGTAGCAGATCACTTTTGCAGAAAAGTGTAAAATAATAAAAAAGAAAAGGTGTAAATAATATATATTAAAAGGTGTAAAACAATAAAATAAAGAGTATTTAATAAACTAAAAGCTAACATACGGTCACATATGATATATAGTAGCTTTCATAAAAACAACCGGAAAGTTCAATGAGATATTAATTTCATGGAAATCGTATGGCCATATAATATACTTGTAAGATCGAAAAATATTTAGAGATTAACATAACTTCGGTATTTTTCAACATAATAATTTTAAGTTCCCTTTATATTGGAACTTAAAACCCGCTAACAACAGTCTTCTTTATGCTCTAACTACTATATAATTCGGACGGATCGGACGACTTTATCATATATCTGCCACAGGAGCTATCGTTAAATGTTAAAATTTATCAAATTTGATAAATTCGTAATGATCCAATTGTAAGCTGCAAGGGTATAGAAACTTCGGCGTTTTTTTTTTTTGTTTCAATATACTTTCATCTGTTCTGAAATATAAATTTCTTGGAAAACGGATGACTATATAATAAACCTGCCGTAGGTACGATCGAAAAATTAGTAGGAAAATAGTCTCAGAATTAACATAGTTTTGTTATTTTTCAACATATTGGAATATAACCTTAAATATATGGTGTTCCGTTTTAAAAGTTAAAAGTTTACTTTTATCCAGTGTTTAAAAAACTTCAGTCAAGTTAGCAAAAGTCTACTTTTTTTTTACTTTTTAATACCTTAACTTCCGAGTGATTTTTTGAAATGAGCAATTGCTTCAGCTTTTGCTTCTGAATTTGTTCTGAAGTCAGAATCAAAGCATAGTCAAAAATCAAAAAGCAACAAAAATCATCAAACAGCTGCAGTCGCCTGTTTCATATTTTTGCTTTCTGCTTTGCTGTTGCTTTTTTCGTACACGTAAGTTGGCGCTGAAGCAAACTACACTGCTTTTATCCCTTGCTATATTTTTATTAAGTTTGATCACAAATGGGCGCATGTTCTCGTTAAGGGCTATCTATCTTCTTTAAGAAAGTACCAATTTAATATTTGTAACACTAACTTCATTGAATTTTTACTTTATTTCAAAACACTTTCTTTGAAATTTTTTGTTTTTGTTTTAATAAGTGCAGAGCTTTTACCTTTTAATTGTTAACCTTATAGCTGTCATTACACTTACTGTTTTGTTCTCTATTATTACGCAGAGGTAGAGAAGGTATAGGTAGGTAGGTATTGAAATCTGACGATTATACTATCATTAAGCTGTTACAGACACCACCGGATCTTTGATTAGGAAATCGGATTACTTAGGTCCTCATTGAAGGAAAAACTATTTGTTGTTCTGCTTCTTATAGCTACGGCTGCCGTTGTCCGAGAAATATGAGACACATTAATTACTTCAACAAAGTAAAGTACTGAGCAGAGGCCATAAGCCAGCAGATGAAGAGCGAAAACAACAATAACTGTGAGGACCAGCAACTAGTTTTCAACAAACGTACTGTGATTCAAAGGACTGCCAAACTAATTTTTACGTAAATTAAACTTGATTTAATTAGCTGCAAAAAGCAAGCCGAGAATGAGGGATGGGCATGGACATGAATGGTTGGGGAAGAAGCGGCCAGACGGCAGAGAGTTGGGGAAGTGGCTATATTAACATACTCATAAATGGTTAGCTGACCAATGACTTTGCATCAGTATTTCCGCTTTGGTGCAAACGAAAAAGCCACTAACGATGCTAATCACTTCAACTAACTAAAGCGCTTCAGCTGACAGAACATTCAGGGCAGCCTCTGACCAGCAGCCGGGCGCACACTGAGAGAAACAACCACCGGGGAGGGGACCCAGCACAGTCTTTTTCAGCTCCCTCTGTCGGACACAGGTGCTTTCTGCCAGTGCAGCACTACGCAAGAATAACAGTGACAAACATTTTCAGGTGGCTGACAGTCAACAATCGTCCTATCTATCTATCTGTATCTGTATCCGCACATGTTTCTGTGCATTCGAACCGCCCTGCCCCACCTCGCCGCTCTTCTGCTTGGTTACAATCGTGTGATTTTGATGAATTTGACAGTTTGTGGGCGTTTGCGCTGACAGCTGGCTGCATACTGTTGCCATGGCAATTGTGGAAGCTGGCGAGGCCGCTGGGAGGGGCATCGGGGGCCCTGCATCGACAGCTCTGGAAAACCGCAACCGACGACTTCCGTACGCCAGGCTTGTTTGCCCATAGATCGCCATCTATGCAGCCATGTGTCCGTGAAAGTGCAGAGATACGCACGCACACATATGAGCGTGCAAGCAGAGTGTGCTGGGGGAAATTGTTGCTGCATTTGCATTAATTTTGAATTGATTGCTTACATTTTAGGCCCTAATATAATTATAATATCCACACACAGGCGCACGCAGCGGACTGCGGTTTTCGGTTGTCATCATTACCCAGCCATTGTTGCTCTGTTGCGATTGCTGTTGTCCTGCACGTTGTGGTCAGCACACAGTTGCACTTCGCCACCAAGGACATGGCAGCGCCAGGATCCTGGCCCAAAATGAAAGCCGCAATATTCATAAAACAGCGCAATAATGCCAGCGCCTCGCTACGACATTCTGCAGCCGCCCTGGCGGGCTCACCCATGAATCACTGACGAAATTAGGTAAAATTCGCACGGGCTGGAGGGGATCGGGAGCGGAAGTGAGGTGGACCAACAAACGGATATTCAATAAAATGGTTTTGTGCATTCAAACAATGTTTGTAAACAAGCCCCTAATCAAAAATTTCGCAAATATTCTTTTAAAGCCGGTTCGCATTTGCAGCATGACCACAAACGCAGAGAATACGGAGCGAGAGGGGCGAGGGACATGTGTGTTCGGATGCCCAGGGGAGTTAATAATAACGCGTAAGCAAATAATAAATAAAGCTCTCGTTGCGCAAAAAGTGCAACAAACCGCGCGGCGGGACGGGGTCGAGTCCAGAGATACAAGTAAATATTGGCCGAACAAGAAATCAATTAAAAAATAAAAATTGCATTTTCATAAGCTGTCAACTTTGCTTCTCCTCTCCTGGCCATCTCCATACGTGTTTTGGTTGAATATTTTAATTAAATTGTTATTATTTTTCCAGTATCGTTTTTCCTGCTGCTCTGCCGTAGTTGTGCGTGCCATTGCAACTGATTTTGTTGTTATGGCTTGGCAAAGATTTATTTATTTATATTGATGGTCGGTCAGTCGCTTCCATTTCGCACATCAATTTGTTCGCACGGCCAAATGCGGAGGACGTGGCGGGTAGGATGGCAATGGCAATGCTCAAGGCAATTGAAGCGTGTGGATGAAATTACATTTTGCCAACCGCTTTTGGCATTCGGTCGGATTCTGATTTATGCCACTGCTGATTTATAAACAACCTGTGTATTATTATGAACCTAAAAACAGGCTGCGGAGCTTAATTAAGTGAGCCGGAGATGAATGTACTCTTTAATGCAGCTTAAAGATACAGTTTGCAGATAGAACAATGAATCAAGTCAGGCTTCATCGGATGGTCAGTGCAAGTGCTCTTTTGAGGGGACAATTCCGGTATCAAACTTTCGACATCCTTCAAAGTAAATCACCTGCATAAGGGACGCTCAATCGCAGACTCTGCTCTTTCCTTGAAGTCCTGCATTCGCCGCATTCTCAGCTTGGCCCGGTGATAAAGTTTTATGCCCTCTCAAGACTAGACTGCTCGAAATGGGTTCTACTCTGCTCCATATGGCTCGGGGGGGATAGAGTTCTGATTTTCTGTTCGCGAACTTCGTGTCTCTCATGTGTATTGAAAGCTTCTAATCCAAATCAATTTGCATCAAGAGCCTCATTTCATTCTATTAGTTTGCAGCCAATTTAAGCTTTCCTCACAACCCTGCAGGACACATCATTTTCAATTGCTTTTTTGCTACAAGAAAGGAAGCTGACTTGAGTCAACCGAAGTTGGTATACCCTGAACGTTACCAAATTTACAAATGGCATTTGGCGCGACTCTTTGTATATCTTAAAAATAGTATTGTTTAGGTGGAACTTAAACCTTTCCAAACCATAAACATAAAATTAACATCGTCTGTTTTTAACAGAATACGAGTATTGTTTCAGCATAGTAGTTAAAAATGCCTTTTCAATATGTAATATTTTTTGAACATTTAAACAATTGTCATCTATATAATACCCTGCATCGCTAAAAGGCGATTCCTTGAAAAGTATATACCCTAGACTTTCCATTCCGGCGCTCCCTTGTTGTTGCAATAAAAGTTTATAACGCGCTTGTTGACAATCCTAATACGACGTTGCCACGGTCCTCTCTGGTCCAGTCTGCCTGTCAGCAATTGTTTCCTGCAATTTTATAGCTCTTCCCGCACTGCCTTAGTCTGCATTCGTCGAGTGCAGATTTGTTTGGTGTCAAGTTTTCAAAAACTATTTCAAAACTGTAAATGACAAAATGTTAAATGGACTTTCAATGCCGAAACGAAGTTGACTCCGCCCTGGCCCCGGCTCTTTCTTTATATATCCAGCTCGGAATATCCGGTTACACTTCTACAATAAATCAGCGCCTAGTTGGAAATCCTTTTCACTGGCCCAGCCACCCTCCTTTCTCCCTCCAGACCCTCTCCTTGTTTGTTTGTCTTGTTTATGCCACTTTTCTTGCATTTCTTGCTGCGGCCAGCAGAAAGTTTTGTTAATTGAGTTTGTTGAAAGTTTTATTAAACAGAGCGACAACCGCATTCAAGTTTTCAGAATTTAAAGCCACAGAAGTCGACTTAAATTATTCGTCCTTCTTTCCCCGCCGACTCCCTTCCAGTTTTGCATTGTTGCATCAGGTAGGCGTATACCTGGCTGTCTGAGGCGGGTGTTTATTATTGCGTTAAGGTTAAGTTATCAAGCTGGCCCTGAGAGGGAGTGAATGCTATACGAGCCATCGGTATGGTAATATAAGCATTTAAAATCATTTGAACCCAATTTATTTTTTGAATACGTTTAAAATGAAAAAAGACCGGAAGTTCGAGCTACTTAAAAGCTCTAGTTTTTACAGTCTTTGACATTGTCTCACACTGACAATATGATGCTGTTCAATAAAATATTTACTGTTCCTTCAATTTTCGGTAAGCATTAATATAAATGTAAAGAAAGGGTATTATAAAACAGTATCTATTTTAAAGTGACATATAGGTCCATTCTATTCCATTAATGACAGAAAGTAAATAGTTAATTTATGAATTAGTTGTATACCAATTCATCTAAATCTGTTCGTTAGTCATAATTAAAATCTTTCCCCTCTGGCTCATATCTGGCATATATGTATGTACATATACCCGACTGTCAGGCTGTTAATGCTCTGGACCTGTTTTTGTTGTGATGTGCTTTCAACACGACTTGACAAAATTATTAATAAGCTTGGCCAGGACTCGCGGGCGAATAAATGGTCAAACAAGAGGAGGAAACGCAATGGGGAAAAACTTAAGGACGAAGCACCATGCACAATAATGAAGTACAGCTAAAAAAAATCAACATCGGCTAGAAGATGAAACAGAAGTGGCTCCCACATGAGGCAGAACATGGCAGGACACCCCGTTCTTCGCTTAGGGACAGCACCAGCAACAACAACAACAACAACGACGACAAAAACAACAAACAAACAACATGTCACTAAAGGACACTTGAAAACTACTATTTAATAAATGAGCGCACAGAGGACGGACGACCATGTGAGACACAGGAGTGCTGGCAGGACTCTGTGTGTGCGCCCCAGAGAGCGATGGCGGACGTGCGACAGAGAGCGGCGATTCGTCGACGTCGCTGGGTAAACAAACAGAGTCATTTTGCAATTCATGCATTTCCTGCGGCAACTAATTAAAAGAGTCATTCATCACAGGCACAGGCACAGGCAGTGATGTGATGCGGAGTCCCTCCGCCACGCCCAGCTTCGCCCTCTGCCTCTGTGGTTTGCACCCCTCCTGTGGTGGACCGGCGAGGGAGGTGCAGGGGGTCAGTTCCTGTATGCTCTGCTGCATGCTTATTACTGTTTGCTACGTGTTTGTGTCCCTTGGCTCTACCTCCGCCTCCGCCCCCACCTTTGGCACCGGCCCCGCTCCCCACAACCTGTTTGGTTTAACGTTTTTATCTTTTGATACACTCAAATATGACACACACTGGTCCAGGCCAACACACACGGATTGCACACTTTGTGAGGCACATAAACCTGGGAAAAGCTCGGAAATTGTTGTTGTACTTTGCTTCTGCTGTTTGTTTATCTTTTCAACACATTTATATTAGCACATGACGAAGGTGTGTAAAGTCTGCAAAACACTCCAAAAATGTTGTCTTCTGAAAGGTGAAATATTATATTTTACAAAGTCTAGAAAATTGTTCAATTAAGGTTACCGAGGTGTAGGTATAATTTAAAATTTAAAAATATGAAAATCCAGCGACTTTAGGGGATACATGGGAAAATAATATACCAATTGGTAAAAGTTTCATTATTTCAAAAATGATTTTGATATCTCATTATGATTTTATGAGTTTATTAGGAAATTTACAGGTTAATATAACTCTAGATATAATTATTTTGAACTATTTAAAATCATATGGGTGCCTTTGGTCAATTTGTATGACAATCTGTATAAATCTTACCTTATTTTATGACTCGAGAAAAAAATTTAAATATTATAAAACGGCGTCAATGATTAATTCTAGAAGCGTACCTAGCACAGTTCTTTAAGAGCAAAAATGTTGACATTTGTAGGGTATAAATAAACAAGGAGTTACTAATGTTATTACTAGAATTTAAATATGACTTTTTTGAACAATGGTGTTCCGTGTAATATTATATTATAATCCATCCGCCTATTAAATGAAGGAAGACCTTGTGACCTGTCCATAGAATAACACCTCCCAATTGTTGCAATTATTTCTTATATTAAGATATAAGCTTTGCTTTTGGGAATCTTTGATGTTCTCAGGTCCAGATCTACAGCATTATTCTCTATCAGGCAGTTGGCCAGCTGTCTTACACAAACGCCATTAACACTGGCCTTATTATATTTATGGGAAAATTCGGAGGACATTTCTGGCTTGATGCTTTTTACAAAGTTCGACGCCATTAAATTGAGCCTCTAAACGCCGCCACCCGCGCACGCCTTCTACTTCAGCCCAATAGTTTATGAGCTCAGCTTATGAAAATCCTTTTGTTACACAATTTTACAGTTATTTTAAGACTGGGCAGGGCGGGCGAAGAGGGAAGGCTAATTTTGTCGTCTCGGACGTGCCAAAGCAACCGGAGACAGAAAAGGAGGAATACTGACGAAGAGGCTGGGCATAGGGTAAAGCCCAGACAATGTTGGCCTTCCTGTCTTGGCAATTAAAATCAGTTGACATTCTGCAAACTGAAGCCGGGCCAAGATGCCGGCGAGCAGCAGGAGCAGGAGCAGCTGCCTATAAACTAAGCAACGTGAGTTTGCCTAAAATTATGCTAAGCCGTGCCAGCCATGGCTAAGAAAAGCGCAGCAGCTCCACGCCAGTTCTGGGCCCGGACAAGGACAAAGTAGTCAACGATGGCGGCGAGGCGAATGCATCTTCGTCCTGGCTGACTTCCTTCCTGGCCCTGGCCCCTGCCCGGCCCCGCACCCGACATAAGTACTTAAGGCAACAAAGTAGACTTTTGCATGCGAGCGCATGCCGCTAGCGGGCACTGACAACTTTGTATACTTTTAAGGGGTGGGTGGCGGAGACAGGCTATTGACAGCTTCAAACTGCACACAGCATAAATAATTTTCAATTTTTTCCAAGCAATTTTGCAGAAAAACTTACAAAGTTGTTCGCGCTCCTGTTTTCACTCGCACCACCAAAAAGTACGCTTTCTGAGTAAACTTCTGGGCTTTAAATGAGTTGCCTTAGGAGCTGGTTCTCGCAGGATGTTCGCCGGCTTCCGTTACTGAAGAATGATATTGGGGCAGCACAGCATTGTCGAGGAAGGGAAAGCTCAACAAGTTTTCCCACTCAAGCCGGAATGCCAAACCCCACTCACAACCATTGGCATGCAAAGATGGTTTTGCTGGAGCGAAGCAGGTCTGGCCTCTCGGTGGCTTCAATTGCATTTGGATTTCCTCGGCGTGGACAGGATTCTGCGTGTCGCCGGCACGAAGCTGCTAATGTGTCTTGGGTAATTGACTCGGCACAAGATTCTGCATTGTTGTCACGCCGCCTCCCTGTCTGTGCTCCTGTGCCCGAGACTGTGCCTGTGCCTGTGCCTGGGACTGTGCCTGGGACTGTCCTGAGAGCTGCGCCTGAAGAGTATGCAAATCAAAGTTGTCGTCAATCCTCGTCCCCATGACGAGGCGACAAAACTAGCGCGCCAACTAGGCAAACACTTCCTGGCCGGAAGCATAAAACAACTCGACAGCGGAAGTTGGCAAAGGCTATGCTTGCCCCACCCCCCAGTCAGCCCGCCAGCACTGCTCATGGGCATGGAGTTTATGATTGGAGGTAGCCTAGAAAGTGGCTCGCTTATTATAATTATTATTTTATGTTCCAGGGTGGGCAGTTGCGTGCAGCACTTGCACGTGAGCTGGTTAGCCAAAAAGTGTTAAAACGCCGTTAAATATTAAGAGCCTCAGCGAAACGGGGATACCCTATTAGAAAATTTTATATTTTCTTTCCATGTAAAATGAGTCAAGAGTTTGATTGCAGTGTGTCCTTTGAGGTCCTAATGAAATTGTTGCCGCTATAATGTGCGGAGGACATGCACGGGGAAGAGGACTCTTCGAGGTGTTTACGAGTCCGGGCAATTAATTTAACTGCAGTCTCAAGTCACGCCAGCTAGAAGCCATAACTAAATTTATGGCCAACAACGGTTTTGTCAATAACTTTTATACGCAAACCTCCTGCACCACCTAATCTAGCCCGGCACTTCATTAATCCAAAGCTCGCATTTAATGTCATGCATGTCAGACCCCCAGACAAATGCCCGTCCCACCTCCGCCGCCCACACCCGATGCTGCTCCAGATCCTTCTGCTGCTGCTGCTGCTGCCTGGCTTTACTAATTTATGAGCCACAGCAAAATGCAACTGCCAAGGCAGCATATCAAATTATATGGGCGGCCACAAAAAATGTGTATGTACAGCGGAGCGGGAGCTACGACTCGCTGGGAACCTGGCTGGCCTGGCTGCATAAATTCTGATGAATCACTGCACCTTTTTGCTGCCGGGCGGAATCGGACCCGGTGTCTTGTGCAAAGAGCGGCATCCACCAAAAATACTTTCACGTAATGCGGCATCTAATAATAAATTTAGCTTGTGCAGCCAACGGACGTGCACCCAAATTTCGCAAAATGCATAATTCAAAGTAATTCGAAACACCAGGATAGGGAAGGAATGCTGGTTCGTCCTGATTCTTCGCTGTAGAATCGGTTTATCGGACTGGGCTCAGTGCATCGGATTTTGTATTCGTTATGTTCGCCCCAGAGGGGAAGCGTTTGCTCCGGCTTTGTAAAATTAACAACTGATGTCGTCAGAATCAATTGCAGAGTCGACAATAGAATGGAGAAGGTGAAAACCTTGTTTGTTATATAGACTTAACTAAAGTATCAAGTTAAAAGACATTATGAATACTTGACATTTCTTACAAATTACTCTTTAAATAACAGAATATTTACAAACTAAAAAATATTTTATTTGTTTGGCTATAGTTTTACGGACTCTTTCTGAAACTTTTCCCCTGTATTTTCCAGCAGACTTAACCAGCACTCAGGCTACCTTACCAATCACTGATTTAATTTCCATATGGCTAATTGTTTTATCGTTTGCTTTTTCCTTTCAGGTAAGTCTGGCAATTTATTCGGCATTCGGCGAATTGATTTTCTTAAACACTTTTTCCATTCCCGGGTGAGTTTTTCCCCTGCTGTGCTCCATCTCGAGCCCCAATTACGAATATTTACAATGGGATCAGAGTAATGGCCGATGATTGAATGAGGGGAGGTGGTTTGCGGCTTGTGGCACGCTGCCCTTACTTTGATATACTTACTTAATAAAAATTTCCAACAATTCAATATCATTTTTATTTGCGGAGCCATAATATTGAATTTCACCAATTTCAGTGATATTTTTTCCCGCCAGCCCCAACTCTCTCCCGCCCTGTAATCATACAAACATACATATAACTTTTCACTCAATTATACACAACAATAAATATTGAATACAAACATCCACGGCGCACAGTGGGCACTTTATTTAATAATAAACTCCTCTGGAAAGCATCCTGCCCGCTCTGCGTCGACCATTACTCTCGCACAGCCTCGTGCCGTGCCCCGGCATTCTTCGCATTCCCTTAATATGCATTAAAGTGCAATTCATATTTATTTGTGCAAATTTTTCACATGCTCTGGGAACCGCTTCCCAAGTCGCGTTTCGCTTCACTCCATTCCATTTCGTTTCATCTGACTCCTGCTGCTCGCCACCTATCCTTTTCCTCTGCCGGCGCAAAAGTATGCTACAATCCAGCGTGAAGATGAGCGAGGTCCTTCACAGCGATTCATAAATACCCTTGCGGTCGTACGTATACATGATTTTACTCACCCATTGACACGGGAGGCTATCTCTAGTAACCGAACTTGAGATCATTAAGTAAAAGTTAATATAAAAGTGTTAATGATAATAAAGTTATAGGATGACTACAGTTAAGCTGGCTAATTCGAATCTCCTGGTGTTTGTCGCTCCTCCTATAAATACTTAAAAACTTTAAAATTTTTTTATTTTATTTCTCCCCTAACGTAGATCACATAGCTAATCTAACCCATCCTTGCGTTAACTGAAAGTGAGTGGACAAAAATGACAAGTTCCCCGCTCGCTCCGTTTGTGGTGGGCTCTGCTGAGCTATGCGCACGCATAAACAATAAATAAGGCTTCATAATTTTCCTTCATTGAACTTTCCGACCCACACCTACGCCCCTTTCCGCCCGGAGTCATGCTGTTTCCATACGGCCCGCATTGTTGTCATTGGGAGTCCGGACCCGGAGAGTCTGGTAGGGAGGCCGCCGCAGTCCGTTGCCGATCCGTGGGCCGTGCCTTGCACCGAAGTCCATGGTGGCCGTTGAATCCTGTGAACGTGCTTTTGTCGTAATCCTTTGAATTTCGTTGCAATAATTCCACTTGAATGTTTATTTGTGTATACAGCACCACGCCCACACCCTGCTCCGGCGGCGGCGGTGGGCGTGTGGGTAGGGAGGCAGGGGAGGCTTATAAGGTTATTGTTTGCGTCATGGGCGCCAGTTTAAAGCGCACTCTGGCATCGCCTTGGATTCGTAGGCCAGGCCAGCACTTGCCGTGTAATCTTAGCCATTTGTTTGTTCTGGTGGGGCCGAGCCAATCGGGTGCCGAGTATCTGCAAATACGCCAAACGACAGGTGGCCTCCTCTCGGGAAGGGGCAGAGAGCGAGGAATAGAGAACGAAATCCATAAATTTTTTCCACTGCTCTTCGAAATTCGAATCCATAAGCCATTGATGCTTTTTCCATTAGTGGCAGCTCGGAATCCCTATACCAGTTATGGTAGTTCGGGCTGATCCCCTGACGCTCCTTCTTTGTCCAACGACATATCAGGCTGTGTTTTCTCTTCTACTTCGGCTTCGGCTGCCGCTTCAAAAGGTGTAGGTGGGTCGGCTGCTCTTTCCATATTCAATTAGCCGGGAATTAATTTTGTAGTGCCTGAAAACACCCAAGGCCTGTCAACCCGAACAACGCACTCGCCATGCATGTAATTAAAATTGGTTTAAGTACGCCCTGCCGTCCGAGAAGGCTCGAAGCGCAACTGAGATTAGGCAACTGAGAATGGGAGATTGCGAGGTTGGTGCCATTCGAAAATCGGTGAATAAATGGCAGGCGCCCAGCCATTTAAGCCAGAGCTCCTGAGCAGTGCTCGATTTTCGATAGCTTCAAAGTAGCTTAGTTATTGAATGGGCCTGCGCAGCCCCCGGTCCCTCGGCCACTCAGTCTGCCAGCCAAATAATCCGAGTCAAGCCCAAGCAAAGCGCATTCCATGAATGTTGCCTGAGCGGCTGTTGGACCAAGCAAATTAACAAAACAAAAGCCGTAGCCCAACAATAGACGCGCAGACCCGGCTGCCGCTTTGCAGTGCTGCAACTCCAACTGCGGCTGTTTTGGCTGCTCTCAGGTCTGTTGGCAGTTGGCGAAACAAGCCACATCCAAATACAAACAGACAGTCTTGACCAAATACCAAAGCGAAAACGAAGAGCTCACCAATGCTGCGGAGCGGGACTCGATGTCTGAATTTATGCAGTGTTTGGTTTGTTATTACCGAGCGAAGGTTGCTTTGTCATGGCAGCGGAGTGCCGGGGTAGTGCATCTGCAACTGCAACGGCAACAGCAACGGCAACGGCAACGGCATCGGCTCCAGCAGCAGCTCATTTCCTCCTCCATTTCTGGCGACAGCATTTGTCGGGGAAGGGGGCTTCGTTGGAAAAACCCGCATGCAAAAGTTGGCCCACGGCCGGTGTGAAGGCTATGCCAGCTACAGGCCAAACACTGAGAATCGAATTTTCCAATCTTTCAGTGTCTATTGGCGTTGCGAGAAAAGCCTCAGCTAATGAATTTCGGGAAACTTCAAGCCCACTCCAAGATAGATCTGGGAATCTTTAACTTATGTATTTATGCATTTACAGCGAACACTTTGGACAATTATGGCGTTAAGATTGCCCTTAACAAGGTCTTTGACTGGTGAGCTGAATCATAAGCAAATATTCAAGAGGATGAGTACCATTTCCTAAGAAGGATTTCCTTTGCTTGTCCCCGCCTCAAAGGGCTTACACAGAAGCCCTTATCCCTTTTCACATCGCATCTATTCTTGGGAACTCTATTCTCTCAGTGTTGCAGTTGCAGATTGACTGCCTGTTTGCATCCAATCCCTGCCTGCAATCTCAGTTTGTGGTTAATATTATGCTGCATTTCTCATTTCGCGCAGTTTGTTGTTGGCATGCTTGCTGCTATCGTTGCCGTTGTTGCTGTTGTTGCTGCTGGTTTATTATCGCTGGCATTGCCAGTGCAAACACCTTCGCTTAACCCCCATCCCCACTCCCGGCATCCCTTGAATTGCATTCAAGGGTTTATCTGTTCGTTGGTTTTTGGTTGCCTCTCCCTGCCCTGTCCTGGCCCTGCCCCTATGCCCGATTCAGTTTGTCGGCTCTCTCGGCCCTGCACTGGGCCTTGTCCTCGTTGTTATTGCAATGTTTTTGACAAATAGTCAGGGAAATGCACACGGATGTCTGTTTATTGTGCCGTGCATGCGGTTTACGTTTATCTTCAACTTATGCAGACAGTTCGCCTCAGTTCGGCCCGACTGCTTGTACACAGAAATTAAATTGCTAGTAAAATTAGATATCAATTTTATGCTAAATTCGGGGTTTACCTCTGGCACACTTATAAGATATATATTTGTTTCTATTTTATTATATTTGTTATTAGGCAAAGATCACTCCCTTCGATCTCTGGATATCTTTGGTATCTTAATATAAGATCAGAGTAGATCGATGGAAGACATCTGTTCATTTAATAAGTAAGTTACTAGAGTACTAAAAACACTGCATACTCTATATTAAATATAGTTTAATTCTTAATAAAATATAAACAATAGACAGAAGGAGGTACAAAGCAAAGATTACTAAATCCACTCGCTAAGTGATTCTGATCAAGAGTTTAAACATTTTATTGTGCCCAAGATGCCTTCATTTATGTAAGCTGCAATACATACAATATGGTACATGATGAATACTGATAATAAATAGAAAATATTATATAAATCTTCTTTAAGCCTTTTTTCGATCCGATCATCTTCCGATTAGATAACTAAATGCAGCTATCTCCCATATGCATACCAAGATGCTACATTTTATAGCATACTATTTACCATATTTTCATATAATGAAGACTCTAGGCTGTCTGTGCATAATATACATAATAATGTAAAAGTGCTTTTCCTACTATGTGTTTTCTGTGTAGTTGACTGCATCTCTCGGTGCAGTGTGGGAGGACATGCTGTGGTCTGAGACATTTCGGGGGCGCATGGCGGTGAGAGTGGCAGTGTGGCAAAGTGGTGTTTGGTCCAGACATATTTTGTTGTGGTTGCCGTTCCTATTCTCTCGCCCGGCCACAAGATCAACTCACTGGTGGAGCTGGTTTGGCTTTCGGCTGCTCCTGCACCTGCCAACCGAAAGTTTGTTTGATCCTGTGCCTGCGCCTGTGCTTATGCAATTGCAATAATAGTAATAATCTAATTAGGTCCGCACTTATTGGAAATGGCTAATGAAAGGTCAGCTGATTGAACAAGACCATTTAAGCAGGAAATCCTCAACGATTTTTCTGCTGCCAGTGAAGTAGTTAACAAATGTGAGGGAAGCCAAGCCACGCAATCAGCCTGTGGCATTAGAAGCAAGGAGTTGCTCCAACAGGCCGCAACAGCAATTCCTGGTGGGCTTCTCCTATTGTCTGGGGAAGAATTAATCAAACGACAGGGAAATCCGTCGGATGGCAAGGCCGAATACGCTTATTAATAAACTTTTAATACTTTTGAAAGCCGCTTAGACGCAGATAAGTCCTAGGATTTTAAGGCAGCTGGATCCGTCGGAAGGAAGAGTCTCGGCTCCTGCCCGGCTGCCTAAAAGTGTGCAATAAATCATTGATGCCGACTAATTGAGTCGGAAGTGTGCGCAGAGGCAGACTGCAACTAATTGGCAGGTCGAAAGTATGCAGGACGCATCAAAACTAATGCAATTAGCCGAGGAAAACCAGAAAGATACACGTACTGGCACTGGAAGTATGCAACAAAAGCCAATTACAGCGGGAACAATGGAGAATTATGCACAGAATTTGACATTAGATTAAACCTCATGACAGGGCCGTAAACAAAGGGATCGAAATTCTTGCCACACGAAAGTATGCTAAAGTAAACTTTCTCTGTCGCCCGGGGGTGTGCCATTCATGTGTGTGTCGGCGTCCGTGTCGGCTGCTGTGTCGTAGTAGTGGATGCCTAACTCAATTATGGCAGGGCAAATGTTTTGGCGCAAAAAGCTCAAAAGCCACAGGAACACGGCCCATAAACAGAACGAGCAACCTGGCCGCCACCCCGCTCCCTGTGTGCAGCAGCTGCGCCTAATTGCAGGCAACATCAACAACACAGGCTCCCCTTGCCTTCCCGTCCCTTCCCTTCCCCGCACACACAAACACGGGAAAACTCATTTATACATGCAATAATTTGGTTTATTATTGGCCTTCTCCCCAGCCACCGCGCCTGCCCGTTGCGCAACATTTGCCATAACTTTTAATTAAATTAAAATGCACAGCTCAATGCCGTCGATAAAGGCGGCGGCGAGGGGCATGGGCACGGTTCCGACCGTTAATAACCAATTCGCTTTGTAGCCGCTCGAAATGTTGTTCTGCGTTAACTGCAAACATATTTCTGAATATTTGAGCAAAAGGCCGGCTGGAGTGGGCTTATTAATCAAGTTAGCGCAGCCAAATGGACTGCGGAATGAGCATTCAACCAGCTAGTGTGTCAAGCGGTAGGACAAGTGTGAGGAAAAGACCTTGCCGCTGTCCCCATGCGTTCTGTTATCTCCCAAGTCTTGCCACCAAGGCCATCCTGCTGCCAAATCCTGCTTCATTCCCCCTCCGACCATATGGTTAGCCAACTTCATAAAAATGCAAACTTATGCTTCTCACAACTTTTGGTGTGCTTGGGCAACCCTCGCCGGCATGGACATTCGCCGGTCCCATGTCCGGACACACACGCACTGGCATACACCTGTAATCCAATTAAAGGTAGCGCAGTAGTTGGCTTTTAGCGTGCGGGGCACCCTCTCGCGGACACCCACACACCAACCTCCTTTATCTGGGCACCTTAAAAGCTTTTACCAATCGACAACTCGCCTTGATTTTCAGCGGCGGACTGGGAGATGGAGCTGGCGCCAGAGCAGGTCCTGGGGATGTCCTGTCCCTGCTCGCGTTTTACGTATACTTAATTTGATTTTTCACACAGGCCCCACACCGCTCAGCCCCTCAGCAACTCCCACTCACATACAGTCAGTGGTCATGCTCTGATTTTCCTGTAAAAAGCGCGCGGCGGGCGAGTGAGCGAACGACCAAGAAAAATCTAATTTTTGTGCAATTTAACGAGACATTTACGTTTTTTCATTTGATTATCTCCACAGACAGTTTGGTAACTGGTCGCTCACTGTCGGTGTCACGCTCCTCTCCCCCCTGAACGGGAAAACGGGAAGTCCCAGCACCGCTTTGACCAAAGCGTTGATTGTAAAGACTTGCCCCAACTTGTACAGCTCACTCATCGCCGTCTTTCCTGTCCTTTATCAGGAGACAGTGGCCTTTTCCTCGAAATGAGCTTACCTGGTCATTGTACCTGCACCCGCTTCTCTTGGCTGCTTGGCAGGAGGGCCCACAGGGAGAGCATCCCAAATTCGTTCTGGCCACATGAATGCCGGATTCGATGATGCAGCTGGCTCTTGCATTTTGTAGCATACTTTTGTGGGCTTTCGGAACTGAAACTTTTCGTGTAATTTGTTTTATGTGATTGTCCATTGGCTCCATTTTCGTATTCGCATTAGCCAGGCACTCGGCTCTTGGCCCTCGGCCTGTAAGCCGCAAGCGCGTACACACGCCGCCCCCCTCACAGCCGCAGTACTCCCGCCATTAAACTCACCTACGAGTCCCCAGAAGTGTGCAACAAATAGCATATGGACAAGCGAAACACGATCCAGAAGGGATGGGGATTTGTGGGGGAAGAGCAGGGGGAACGGGAACGGGACGAAAGGACACCGCACCGAAGGCACACACACCTTTTGTGTACGTGATGTCATTATGGCCAAAAGGTAAATTTCAACTGTCAGGGACTCTAAACGACTCTTTCGATCTGCTTGCCACCCCTCGGCGTAGCCGCCACCCCTTGTGGCTGGTTGTGCCACCAAATCGCAACTAACCCCAACGCAAATGCACGTTTAATGTATTTGACATTTTGAAAGTCAAACCGAAAAACAGAGAGCGCTGCATTCAGAGGCAACATTTAAACATATTGTTCAAGGGGCGATGGGGACGGCAACGCAGAGTCCCCTCTCCCGTCCTGGCCCCGGACATTTGTCATTTGAGTTGACCCGATTTTAGTGGTCCGCCGTCTGTTTTTGCGCCTGTTTAGAGTTTAAATTTTCAGGCCCCCAGTCCCCCGCGTTGACTGCGGCTGGCGGTGACTCCTTCCTGCCGTATTCGTCCTTGTTGCCGCTCCGAAATTGTAATTTGAATAATGCGTAATTACAAACTGCCCAGTGGAAGTCATTAGAATGGCCAACGCGTGATCTGTGCAGCGAGTCGTGTTTGTACACAGTCTTTTTTGTGGCAATGGGAAGTTATTGAATGCACTGGAAAAGCCGATGGGCGGCCACTACATACCTCGGTTCGAGCCTTCTTATTTGTTTGCCAATGCGTTAATTTGCCCCAATGGCATTGCTCGTTAGTGGGCCCCATAAAAAGGAAGAAATGAGAACGGGACAGAACATTTTGTCTTAATTAGAAGCGAACCAAATGCAAAGAACAATTAATAGGCCTCACAAATTTGACATTCATTGTTACCACTTCAGCCGACCTTATCCTGTCTTTCCCCTTGACAACCACCGACCCAGCGATTCCTGACCAAGAAAACATTTGTTTTGTTTATGGCTGGCCCATATAGAACAAGGCTTGAGCTTCCATTTGGCTGCCCTCCTCCTCCTCCGCCGCTTTTTTACATGCTGTCATTTATTTGCTTTTATTTATGCATTATTTTTATGGGCCGCGCTTTTTATGGACCAAGTCATTATCCAGAGTTGTTGTTGTGTTTGCTTTGACTAAACAAATATTATGGCCATTAACCAAATTGGTTAAACTGGGGGGGGGGGGGGTGCGGTCCACAGTCTGCTGTCAACCATAAATGTCAGAGACAATTAAAAAGAAGGCAGAACTTCGATCTCGCACATGTCCGTAGTTGTCCGGTAAATGAGCCCGTTCCCCGCCTAATTGAGTCCAGAACGGGGCGCGGCGCCTCGGCGGTCGAAAGCAATTAATCAACAATTTTGTCAATTAAAAGGGCGCTGAAAAACATCGAGCCAACGACGAACAAAAATCGCTGCAATTATGCAAATTGGTGACACTTTTCCTTCGTTTCTGTTCTAATCCTCAGAACCCTTGCCTCCGACCCAAGACGGTCCTGATCTTGCTTTGTTGTCTCATTAGACGCGTAATTACGCCTCTCTCTCTCTTCTCGAAAAATGGCTGGGATGAGGTGAAATTAAAAATAAATTACAAGGAAATCCGTGGGGTGCCATAATCGAAGAAGAAGTCAAAGGACGACAAAGCAACTTCCAAGAACCTGTCAAAATTAGCGAAGTTAATGCGGCCGCGAAGCGAAACTGTCAATCGCATTGTGCACTTCAAGAGGAGGGACATTCTTCTCTCAAAACTTAACATATTGCCAACTTTAATATTTTTCTATTGCGGTGCCCAGGATACTGCAGGTTTATAGGGTACCGTTAATCCCTTTGGCTTCAAATAAAATGGCGGCTTATGTGTCGAGTACTTACCAAAGGCAGGGAGCAAAAAGGTTCTTTCATCAAAATTGAAACATTTGCCGCCTCGCTGGAAAATGTCCTTCTATCATTAAGCGCGACAACCCTGACTCAACCCTCTCCGTGAAGATTGAAATCCAATTAATGCCGCTCAGAGCTTTCAACTGATTTCTTTGACCCCAGCCTCTTTTTCTTCTCCTAGTCTGTCGGCAGAGCAAACGACTTGGAAAAAGGGTGTCGTCAACCCGCCCACCTTGTGCCTGGGAAATCCTTTTTCACCCGCTTTGTTTTTTTAAAATGCAAAACACGCTGCGGCGCGGCCTTAATACGCAGCATTTTTTCTGGCTGAGGGAAAAGAAGGCTGCCCACGGCAATGTCGGAAAGGAAAACCCATCGCGGGTACGGAAACTGTCAACGCGGTGATTGCGACCGCACATGCAGGAGGCGATGGCAGTCACTTCGGGCTCGCGAAAAGTTCGGTAATGCGATAGTCGCGGCCAATCCAATTGGGGCTTAATTAGAAGGAGTGTCGGCGGGAGGAGAAGTCCAGGCAAATTGGATGGGCAGAAGTTGCGGCTCGCGACCGTGAGCTCTTTGCCGCATCGAAAGGTATCGAGGCCGGCGTGCCGAGCGGGGTACCGGAGAAAGTTTCGGCGGGCGGATGCACGATAGCTATCTGTCATTCGAGTCCAATTACAAAATCCCACCTGTAAATATTTGGCTTCGGCACAAATAACTTTGACCACGCCACTCTAATTACGTGTGTATACAGGGAAAGCCACTCCAGGACGCGCGCCACCTTGAACCCAACCCAACCCCCGTTTTCCAAAATGTTTTGTTGATTTAGTCAGCGCTTATAATACAAATTTATGTGTGTGCTTTATAAATAAACATTTTCTACGCTGTATACACTCAAATATGCTGCCATATCGTCAGCAACAAAAGCCAGGGAAAAACAGCAGGAAAATAATCCACTTGGCAACAAAAATATTGTGCTAAAATAATAAAAACAAAGGAAGAGCGCGGCGAGGCAGAAGCAAATAATTAGTGGGGAATGTTTACGTTGTATGCAACTTTACTTAATTATTGACAAATGCATTAGCACAAAGCATGGGGGAAACCCCAAATGAATGTAAGTTGATTCCGTAAATATAGCTTCTCTTGCAAATTAGACAAAAATTGTTTTAACTTGAGTAAGTTAATTTGATCAAAATGTCATGGGCATGAAATTCCTGTATTCAGCAAGCTTTGTGCTAGAAAGATTCAGAAGTTTTTGCATATTTGTTTTTTAATTTTCCCCGAAAAATATAAAAATTAGACTAGATTTGCCCAAAATTTACACTAAGCAGAGCGTGGAAGCTGTACGTTGTTTAAACTTTTGGCTGACTGGACAGAGAAATTTACTGGCCTGCGAGTTACTGTTTTGAGAATTACACTCTTAAGATCTGGAAGTATGCTAAATGGTTTTAATTAAATTGTGCAATTTTTTCGAAACACCTCTTATTGATTTAAAACGGGGTAGCCAACTCTCATTTGCATACTCTACGATGTGCATTCATAAAAAACGGAATATTTGAATTTTATTTTCCGCTAGCCAAGCGTATTAATAAACAGAAATTAAATGCATTTAGTCCCGAAAAACACATTTCATATTTTGTTTGCAGTTTGTAGAGCATAACTTTTTTGGCTTTTAACTTGTTCAAGTGTGAAAAATGCTTAAAACAAAAATACAGAACGGCTGCACGCGTGACTTTTCCCCCTCCGTTCTCGGGCACTCTGGGTGTAGTATATATTTTCAATTAGATTTTATTGTTTCGGTGCGATTGCAGTTTGGATTGTGAACGATTCCACCGACCTCTCTTGCGTTCTGCCCCTCCTAACAGTAATGGTTGTGGCAGTCAGTGAAGCTCAAACAAATGCCGCTTAATGAATGCAGTCCAAAGAGAGGCGAACCAGAATAGATTGTGACATACATACATGCGTATGTAAGTGCTCAGAAGCGAGCAGCTTTGATTAAAACTCTTTGGCAACCTTGGCGCAATCCCGTTTGTTTGAGTGCCCCGAATATGGCCCGGGGAAAGCCACACAAAGACAGTGATAGCGGTGTCAATACCGACACACATGCCGATACTGACACAGTTACAAATACGGAGTCCCCCCTAGCCCAAGTTCACGAATAATTAGTTTGAGATTTAATTTTAATTACTCTGAGCTGGGCTGAGCCGGGCATTCGGCGAGCACAGTCCTCTGTCGTCGCCCCGGGCCTCTTGACATGGATTGTAATTAATATAAGCGAAAGCCGTTCCGCCAGTGTCCGACGTGCATGCGTGTGAGCTGTTTATTTACTTAAGGCCAAGGCTATCTGCTCTCCGCTAAAGGTTTCTTGGTTTTAGTTTCATTAAATTTCCCCGCTCGGCCGGACAAACAAAAAAGCGCCCAGGGCTGGCTCCGATAACTCCTTCGGTCCGGACATTTGGCTGTGAAGGGTGGCGAGGTCCTGTCCTGGGCATAACTGCTCCCACATGTCAAATATCTAATAATCGCCTACACCTCTCAGTATTTGCGCTCTGACGTTTGCCCCAGCCGGCCCAACTACTCAAATCAACTTATCACAGAACCATTTATCCATCCATCTACGTCCAGAGCCCGGCATTTCATTAGGAAAACTTTTTCCTGACATCTTCATTCCATTCCGGGACAGCTGCTGGCCGCCCTTTCAGTCCCACTTTTCTGTATGGCCGTAATGAAACCAGGTCCCGGCCTCGTTGATGATGATCAAACATATTTCACTACATTTCGGCACAAATTTGCTGCAATTTGCACAGACACAACCCGAACCCCCGGACTGTTTGGCCCGTCCCCGGCTCTCTGATGAATTATTATGCGTTACATAATTTTCGCCAGCTCATGACAGTCTCATGGAGCGGCACGACCCCAATATTCCTCGATTCCTGCTTAAAAAGAGAAAGAAGGAAGCCAATCGAAAAAAGTTTCGCCTTCGCCGGCTTCGCCTTATTTATGCATGCCTAATTTATGAAAATTTGATGTACTTGTAAGCTATTTCGGCGGGATACTTTTATATTTGTTTGCTCATAACCGCAACACATGCTCTGGGGCTGAAGCTGTCGATGTGCCATCATCCCCTGGCTCCACCTCCACCTCCACCTCCGTTTCCGCCTCCACCCGTACCGCCTTTTTTCACGGCCTGACCGAAGCGCGCAGAGAGTCTCAAAAACTTGCGCCTAAATAAATTACTTGTGAAACTTTTCAAATACTCGTAATTCTACATGATGTTGTTGAGGTCGTCAACGCAACAGCGTTCGATGCACAGACGGTCCGCCGCCCCAAATCGTCCTTCACGCTCGCACACTCCTGCAGCCGGCTCTTGAACCATTCAGCGTTATCGTCAAAGTTTACTAAACCAACATAAATACCATTTACTGCAGAAAGTTGCCAACACCAACCAGGCGAGAGCAGCAACAGCCAGAGCGGGAGCAGCCACGGAGGCAACTTTGGTAAAAACTGTGAAAAATGAGTGGCGTTTGTTGGACTAGAAGCCGGGGTATGTCAAACGAGAGTTTATATACTCTCGCCGTAGAGTAAAGCCTTTCCGGTTAATTTTGCTTTCCTTCCACCCAGTTTCTTGTTGCTGCACTACCTGAAAACAGGTATCTTTAATGGGCTGCACGATGGCGGCCTTGAGTTCCAGGCGTCACTCCGGTCGGTGTTCCCTTAAATACCCTAACCCCGGAATCGCATTCCTCCGAGGGAAGGAAACTTGGATACGCATGCATAATGGGCCGCCTATATTTGGGATCCTCTCTCCACTTTCTCTTACTTTCTTGTCCCGCAAACATACAGCGTTTATTTTATTGACTCTGCACACACACCCGCGCAGATATCCTGATTGTGCACGGGTGGTAGTGGGTGTGTGGGTGAACTTTCTAATAAGTTGCCGCCATTGCCTGCGACGGCAACAAACAACTGTTCATCAATACTTTTGGGCTTGGTAAACACAGGAGAAAACCCGAGAGGAGCGGGCGAGGGCGCCGAGGCAGGACGGAGTGTGTGGGAGATGGAAAAATCGCTCTCAAGCGAGTTTGTATTTGAGGATTCTGCAAAAAGTAGCAACAAACTTGTAAATTTTGTGTGTCAAAATGTCTACATAAGTGTCCCTCCCCCTCCGCCTCCTGTGCGCTTCTCTTTCATAGATTTTCATATTTGTATGTTGGCTACCTTTCAGACCCCTGCCCTCTCGAGCGGAGAACATTTTATATTTCAGTATCAATATTTCCCATTGTGCTCCTCCGTTCTTGTTGTAAGCCTTGTTTGAGATGCTGCAAACTTTTTCCCCGAAAACTTTTCCAGCACGCACCCGAAAATGTGAGTGGACAGATAAGGAAAGTGAGGCGAAAAGCGCTTTCTGAGGCCGAGAGTGGGGCGGAGGGATGAGGATAAGAAAGGGACTTTGATGCTAAATTGAGTACTCAGGGGGGCTCAGAAGGTGTGAAAAAATGTGCTTATTGGGGAAACTGTTACGATTTCCACTGCAAATCAGCGCCTTTATGAATTTATATTTAATATAATACATTTTGCTGTACTACTAAAAGTGGTAGTCTTGTTCCAGAATTTCGGATATAGTAGCTTACCTACTTGTTAAAAATATTTTATATAATATATATATTTATATAATATATTGTACAATATACTTTCTTCTGTAAACCTAACATGAGGAGAACTTTCAAGACCTTTGCAAATGTGTCTAAAAATATGTTCGAATTAAGGTATCGAATTCGAGGAAAACTTTTTGGTTTTAATGATGTAAAATTTTGTATCCTTATTTTTCGAACCTTTTTGAGGTGCTTAAGAACCATGGCGATTTCTTTAGCCCCTGCGATATATCTATTTATCGTACATGTTGTCGGCCTTTTCACTGACCTGGCTTTATAATTTTGGCTCTCTCCCGTCTCAGCCTATTGCGCAACCCTTGAGAGCCTTAGATTCAATAAAAACCGAACTGTCACCAGCAGACAGACGTTAGGCAAGCACTCCCTTCGACATCCTTCTTTCCCCGCCGCTGTGCCAATAATAACATTAAAACATTTCCTACATCAATATTGCAGGACGTTCATCAATACATCATTGTTGGGGGAGTGAATAACTCCTATATAGCATAAGCACTGCGACGGAGGAAGGCAACCCAAACAGATTGATTTACATGGTTTGCCACGCGCGACTCCGCCAAAGTCCTTTGACTTTGACATGCAGGAATTTGAGCCTGGATCAGGGAAAACTGGGATGGGTTCTGGAGCCTGCTCAGGCGCATAATGAACCTGGGGGCGGGGAGAGCCGGCGAAATCTTGGTCGGATTTTAGTTGAATTTGGAAAGGCGCCCATTAAATATCAATTTTCGTTTATCGGTAAGCGCGATGGCTCCCACTTAGTTTTATTAGACACTCCATGGCTGTGGAGCCGCAAAAATTGCCCAGCAATTTCCTTTATTATCCTTCGGCCCTCCTCGTATGCGCTTGTGTGTGCCATCTGCTCACGGCAATGTGCTGCCTAACCATAGGCGCATTACATGGAATTTTTAAACCATTTCCCTGCCGTGGACTACAGGTGCAAAAAGGATCTTTAAAGGACGGGCGGTCGGGCGGTCGGGCGGCAGGTTGGTTGGGTTCACTTTTATGGCTGCCCAAACAATATAATAATCTGTTTTGCTCTCATCCCTCCCCAGCCCTTGCAGCACTTCCTGTCCTAAGAAATCACAATTTTATTGACAACTCAAGTTGTTGCTGATTACATGACTGCGTGTAAAAGTGGGCGTGCATGTGTGTATCTGACAGATTCAGACCTACATACATGCGCACCCTTTTAACTTTATTAAATTTGCCAATTTCTTAGACCCCCAAAAGTCTCGAGCTTAAGGTAAACTGCCCAAGAAGCCGACGCTGCCGACGCCGTCTCCGCACCCGGCTTATTCTATTTTGACCAGTCCGCACAAGCCCGAAGGACCCCACTCCACGCAAATCCCTGGTGAATGCGTGCCTCGTGCTCTGATGTCGAATTTTTTTCAACTTTGATGCCCTAACCAAAATTGAGAGTTCATGGACTAGCTAAGACGGTATCCACTGAAAATGCAACAACTCATACTATTCTTGGTTTAATTGCTAATTAAATTTTTGTTTAATTGCTAATAAAATTTTTGTTTTACTGTTAATAGCAAAAACGCATAGTTACTTAAACAATGTCTTAATAAAAACATATTTAAATACAAATCTTCACTCTTCCATGAGGTATTTCTGTATTGTATTAGGCGAAGAACTCGTAGAGTGTAATACGTTTTCCTGATTTTCAGCTATCCACTTTTGTTTTTCCTTTTTCTATATATACCTCAGAAATCCGACTGAGTGGCTGTGGGGTTGCTTTTGGGCTGAACATTATTAAAAAGGTTTCGCCTGCTGTCATATGTACGTATGTACATCCCAGTCAAACTTCACTTTCTGTTTGATTGATTAACACTTGTCGAATAGTTCGCCTGCGAATTCTGTCTTGAAGGAAATGTGTGGGAATTTTCCTTACGCGATGACAAAGTCATTTTTCTCCAACGGGCCGCAGCAGTGCATTCAATATTGTTGATGTTGTTTCAAAAAATACCTGACGGACTGTCAAGGGGTTTCACAGTCGGAAGAGGTGGTGCCGGTAAGGCATGTCGCTAATGTGGCAACACTAATCAAGGACCTCGAACTGAATCCTCCATCCGTTTTTCCGACTCTGTCTTTGTTGATACCTGCCGTCCTGTTTTGACTTCTTCATTTTTGACTTTTTTAAATCTAAATGTGTCTAGATTTAAGTTGAGCTCTATTGAGGCAATTCGCTAAGATTCTGAACTAACTTGTAGAAATAAAAATTTTAAATGAATTGAAAATGAAATGTAGAAAATCAATTTAAAGAAATTCTTTTGGGAAACCTTCCATAACATTTGAGTTGCTGATTAGCATTCAAATGTCTTCTTCCAACTAACAACTAAGGTCCATTTCCCTAATTCCCCCACTGGTGTAAAATTTCCCGCTCGCCCTGCCAATACCTTTTGCCGTTTCCTCAGTTCTGTGAAAACCGTCCGATTTGGCCCTTTTGTTCATATTTATTTGCGCGTGCTTAGCAGCTATGCAACGTGTTTTGGCTTAATAAAGTCAAAATAACCAAGGCTAAGTGGATAGAAGAAGCCAACATAAATACCCACGCACACACTCGCACGCGTGTCCCCTGCTCCTGCGGTGCTCCTGCGGTACACAGTTATAAATTTTAGCAATGTTGTTGATGTGATTTAGTTGCACACCTCGCATCCTCGCATCCACATGGCCATAGCCACCTACCCATTACCCGCTGCCCATCGCCTGTAAGATGGCAACAAATATTACAACAGTCGCAGTCTCTCCATCTGTCTGTGTGTGTGGGCAAGTGCTGGTGTGTGTAAATGACTTTATCTGTGTCTGTGCCTGTGTCTGGGCCCGAACAGCGGGCGGCGGGCGGCGGGCGGCGCTCTATGCGTGCAACATGTGCGCTGAATGTTGACGTTAATATTAAGAAAAATAAATAACCAAGCTGTTTGTTATCTAAGTTTATATAAACCGAACACACAGCGGGCGAAGGCGGCGGAGTGGGCGAGTGTGCTTTTGTTTTATTTATAGCAACTACAAGAATTGCGTTTGGGGTCTCCTCTTAAATTACAACAAAACCATGGCAAACTGGCGCAAGGCGCTTATAAATTTTGGTGGCACGAAGGGCGGCCCTGCCGCCGTTACCACTTCATCCACCCGTCCCCGCAGAGTCCCCCTGCGGTTGTCCAGGTGAAAAATATCCTTTGCCGCCCACTCCCTCCGCCCCATCGCCGAAAACAAATGTGATGAAGGAAACTACAATATGAAATGCTGTGGCTGCGAAGACCAAATGAAATGGAAACGGCAATAAATTCAAATGAATGTTAAAATGCTCGAGATGGATAAAGTCCGGCAGCAATGAAAAGGCCTATAAATCGAATTCGGGCCGTGGCCCCAGTAGGCAGCACATCAATTAAGCGCGAAATGTTAGAATTTAAGATACTCAAGCTGACTGCACTTACAGAACAAAAATAATTCCACAAGGAAGCCACAGACAAGTTAAAATAGGTATTTTCAAGATGTTCCGAAAAGATTACCGCTATCAACTTTAAAAATAAGTTTTAAGAGTAAGGTTAAAATAAAAACAAAAGGGTTTCATATTCAGAATGATCCGTGGAGCGTCAATGATGTTCATGCGAGGCCGAATTTATAAATTCCGCAAAATAGTCTGAGCACTATTAAGTAGCAACGCCAAGCTTTAAATATTGTAAAGTGAATAAAATTGCTGTAAGAAATGTAGAATTAACTTAAAATATACGAGAAAACAAAGACATTGCATTGAAGTAATGACGAGTGACGATGACCAGGTAAAGTACAAGAAAGAGTTATCTTCTTTAGTTAAGTGCTTAGCTCTCTAATCTAATTTTATAGGTTTGGCATCTCTATAAATATCCCTGCTAAATTTTGCGAATTCACATATAGAAAGGCTATTCTAACTCAGGTTTACATGTGAAACATTTTTTATGATTTTTCTGATTGGTAGTGGACTTAAAACATCCTTCTAATGCATAATAAAGGTGAAAATTCTATTACCAAATTGTTAATCTCTAAGATCTGTGGTTTCATAGCTAAATAAACTTCGCTAATGATTATAAAATAGAATACATACTTTCATTTTTGCATGTTACATACATTTTTAAAAGGTAATAATACCCTTTATCATTTCGAGTATCATTTAAAAATATATATTTAATAATCGCTTTCAAGAATTCAGATTTTTGGCAAAAAATACTAAGTGTAATGTTGAACTAATTCACCCTTTTGTAAAATATAAATACAAAATAATTGTAATATCCAATCTCGATTATGATCGGGTTCGGTAGTGTTGCTCTGTACAGTCAGTGTTGGGCACACATGTGAACATCCCATTAAGAGGGCTTAGGATAGTACTCGGGCAGAGTCTACGCCGTCTCAATTTCTAATTGGATTGCCCGTACCTGATCCCCGGCACTTTTCCCCTGGCCAGTGGCGCAGTCCCTTCATTAATCTTGCTCACTTCGCCTGGAGAATCGCCCGCCCTGGAGGCGCTAACTATTTGCGCACTCACGCATCCATCCGAGAAGCTATCAGCCATGCACAGGCAGGAGCTAATTTTTCATCATCATCAGGCGCTGAGGACGCTGCAGGCCCGGCGATGGCTGATGTGATGCCTGGTGCATGATGCTGGGTGCTGCGTGCTGGATGCAGTTTCCCCGCCGCCACCGCTCGATACTTTCATTGCCATGTGCAATTCATCAATATCATTTTATCAATTTTCACCGCTGTCCAACAGCAGCAGCAGAGACCCAAGGACAACGTGCCCATCAACTCAACTGTATATCACATTGCAATTTGTTGTCTATTTGCTGAAGGATATGCAGATTTGAGCCCCAGCCGCCGCCCCTCGAAAAAAAGGATCCGCCTCCCCCCCTGACGTGCCTGCCTCATGTGCGTTGACTTTCCCCCACAGTGCCCTGCGTGTGTGGGGGCTGTTTGGGCGTGGCGTGGCTATTTGCTCTTTCAGCATTCAGCGTTTTGCAACTGTAATTCAATTTTAACAATTTTTCAACTTCGTTCGTTATTGACGTGACGCATCGTCGGGCGATGATTTGTTGTCCCTGCAGGGAGAGGATCCCAGCCCCACCCCCGGTCATTTGTTGTTTGCACTGCCCTTTTGCTCTGCTCGTGACCTGGCAGGTGTATGATATGGTATAGCTGGTATGCCGCTGTCCATAATCAAATATTGAGTTGCAAAATATTGAATTTCGTGTGACAGATTCGCTTAATTACTGCTCGCCAAAACGGATTTCGTGGCTAATTTGATTGGATATTATTTAGAGTGGAGTATTATATGCACATGCATACGAATCACATATTTTTGATGGATGAGTGCAGCGGCATTAATGCGCTTGTCTGCTGGTGCGGCTGCATCAAATACGAATCTGACAGCCAAAAAACGGCTGACCCACAACAATTGATCTATAAGTAATTTACACGGCTAACCCCTGCAGCGTTCCCCTCCCCCACTCTAAGTTTCTAGGCCATCTCACGGCTCATTTCCCGTTTTGTTCAGCGAACGAATTTCACGCTTCGCTCTTTCCGGGCTACCTTCCGTTGTCGGTCAGAACGGAACCCACAAAAAGATAGAGTAAACAGATAAGGCTAGGGAAAAAGGCAGGCGCAACTTTGTTACACGAAGTGCTGACCGTTTTTGCCTGCCGTAGTTGTGATATCCGCGCTAAAAGTGTCTGCCAGATGCAGCTACCATATGGTGTGCGCATGCATATGTGTCCCTGTTTTCTCTTCTCCGTTTGCATCTGGGGTCAATAGCAGTTCAATTGCTCTGCCCACCCGGCTTCCCACCTCCCGCTCCCCGCTTATTAGAATAATTAGTTGCTCGGCCCAGTCCCCGTTCCTGCTCCTGCTCCGCGTCTCGGCCATTCCACCTCTTGCCCTCAATGCCACTCATCCGGTGGAGCTCTGGTGTAAACACAAAACGATCTATTAATAGACCCGCCGCACTTCCAGCTCGGAACATGCCAGTGGCCTGCGCCAGTGCGTGGCGTATGCCAAGCCGGTTGGGAACTTGTCATTTGTAATTTTAACTATTTTGTTTTTAACATATATTTCAAATAATTTACATATGAGATTTGTTGCTAACTTAAGGGCGGAAGGACTTTACGTACTAACTAGATGTTATTGTTTATTTCACTGTACCATAAATTACGTGTTCCTATCAAAATTTGTCGTTATTTGGGTGTTGTGCCTAAGCAGTTTTGGGAAACATTATCTTCTGCCTCCCGCTGTGTTCAGTCTAAGTTTTTCATAAATTTTAGATTTTTTAGACAAAAAATTAGATTTGTCTAGATCCATGTAACAGGGTACTGGACTGGATATTTTTTACTCCTTTTATACTTATTTCTTAATAAAAAAAATGCTTTAAAAGCTCATCAAACTTTCCTTATTAACCCGTAACACTTATCTTCAATATACTATTTGCAATTTAAACTTTTCGCAAATATGATTGATTACGCCAGTAGTTAATGTCCTCTTTACCTCTTGTAGTAGCACTAAGCATATCTATTTTATATATACTCACAATTTTTTACATAGTAGCCCTAACCATAATATACATACCTTTTTATAACAGCCCTAAACCCTGTTATTTATATATTTGCGTACACATTTTAAAACTATCGACAGAACAAGAGAGAGAAACGAGAGAATAAAATAAAAGATAGACAGTCTTGCAAGTGATTTCGATCAGATCAGACGCGATTACTCTGCTACAGTAGTGGGAAGTCACTACCAAATACACTTGCCAAATAAACTATTAACAACAAAGAGTTGAATAAAATACATGGAAAATCGTTTTAACAAAGTAAAAAGTATTACATTTTATTAGCTTTCTTGGTATATATCTTCTTAATTTCCAACTTATAAACTTTAGAGAATATAACAAAAAATTGACAAAATGATTTTATTTTCGGCTTATTACTTTTTCTACGTTTATCTACGTTTAAAAATCAATGGAAATTTGATTTTGATTTGAGGAATTATTGGTGGCATTGTTACTAAGACACACTCCTCCATAAACCTAAAATTTGACAGGTTTCTTTGAGTCCAAACTCCGTTGTTAGAGATTTTCAAAATAAGCCCACTGACTTCTGGGAAAAAGTTATTTGAAGTGATGGAAGCAAATTTTGTATATTTGGGATAAAAGGGTATAAGCTTGTATAGAGAAAAAATAGTACAGACAGATATATAAAAAAAATTGCCCCAACCGTAAGACACGTAATGGTTTTGGGATGCATTGCGGTTAGTGGAGTCGGTAATCTTAACTCATTGAAACGACAATGGAGGTATATCGAGATTTTGAACCAACATTTGTTGCCAAGCGCTGAAAAATTGGGACTGGCAGATCATGTTTGGTTTCAACAGGACAATGATCCAAATCATTGTACCCGCAATACCAAACTGTGGTTGCTTGACAATGTTACAAATTAATTAAAGACGCCACCGCTATCACCTGATCTTAATCCCATTGAGCCAACACAAAATTACTTTAAAGATCATTCAGGAAAGAAGCAAACAACGGCAAATTGCTCAACTCACATTAAAAGAAAAGAATATCCAACTTCGTACTAATATATTACAAAGGTGATTTTTTTTGTTTTTTAATTTAAGAGCTTTAGGAAGTTAGTTACCATGCCATAAGCTAAAGTTAATATAATTTTTCTGACAAGTGTATATTTGCGACAACTGATAAGAAACACAATTACCGAACAAAGCATCCGAGATAGGGGTAAGAGATGGAAAATTCCCACAAGGGAATAAAGTAGTTGTGAGGGGAAATTTCCCTGGAGCCATTAACTCGAAGAAGTCAGCTTCTTCTGAGAATAAATTTATCTGCGGCCACAAACCGAGTGCCGCTCGGATGCTGGTTATGCACCCAATTGGTTCCCGTGATCAGCTAGTGAATCGCGCCCTCTACTTCCCCTTCAGGGACATTTTAAGGCCTGTGAGCTCCCCTCCCGCATCCAATTCGCCGCAACAGAATCCATTCGGACTGCGGCGAATTCAGTGCCATGGCTACAACACATGCGCACTCTCAAAGGCTTTGAAGAGCGGTTTGGTCGGAAGAGAGCGGACCGACAACAAACAAAAATGAAGGGGAGCCAAAAAGAAATAAAGGGAAACAAACTTTTATTTTTGGACGATTTTCTTTGACTTTTTTTCTTGTTTTTTTTTTTTTTTTTTATTTGCAAAATCAGCAAAAACATGAAACGACATAAGTATGTCAAAATGCATGAGGAGATAGCACAACGGCGAGGCACGTACTTATATAAGGGCCTAGGAGTACTTTTCGCACACACACACGCTAGCTCCGTACATTCCATATCTGTGGGAGCGAGTACAAACACAAGCCCACTCACACACATGGACTGTAAGGACGAAGGGCAAAGTGAAATGCGAATGTTTGGCTGAGGCTTTGGTTGCCGCCCAGATGATTTGGGGCTGCGGGATCTCGCTGGCCTGGTAGCTAAGGCAACGTCAATCACGGGCCGAGAGAAGCAACAGCAACAGCCACAGCAGCAGCAACAAAAAACGGGAATGCTGCGATGTGTGTTATGGCCAGGAGCAAAGGCAGGAGCAAAACAAAACACACACTGAGACTGAGACTGAGACAGCGACAGAACGGGAGCACTCGGAGGAGCTGAGTGCGAGCGAGAAAGCAGGCGGGACAAATAAAATAAAAATACGGAAATGTTGGGCTAGGGTGGGACTCAGGACACAGGACACAGGGCACAGACACACATGCTCGGATATATATTTTATTCGGGCAAAAATCCATATAATTCAATGGATTGGCTCCCACAGAGGCGGGGAAGGAGCGACAAACACAAAATGAACGCAACAAAAAGCAAACGGCAGATTATGCGCGACGGGGATGGGCAGGACCCCAGCCAGGACAGCAGCGACGACGGCAACGGCGACGGCGGCGCGTCGTGTGGCCAGTCAGACATATTAATGACAAAATGATTATGATGACACTAACTGAGGTCTGTCAATCCAGATAGAGCCCAAGACGGCTGGGGGAGCAGCAGTGGGAGGAGCGCCCGACTCCGCGTGCTATATGTAAAACAAGATTGACAAACAAACCAAATACTTTAAATGATGCTTAAAGTTGACACAGCTGTCGAACAGAAGTACGAATCTGTTCAAGTGAGATTAATGGCAAAGAAATGATACTGGGAGGACACTTAAGGATTCTGCTCATGATAAAGTACAGTAGATGCAGAGGAGCAGATAAGGTGTCCCTAAACATATGCAAAAAAGTATTCTTAAGTTGCTAACTATGTGAAATTCTCAAAAATTGACAATTGTAATTAGTTGATTACTGTTTTTGCGTTGCGAAAAGTTACATCGTTCGAAAGGAAATAGATTAAAATGTGTTCGAAATTGATTAGGGCCTCGTAAACGGTTTTGAAGCATCTGTCCTTCCTTAATTCGCAAAAGAAATAAGTAGTAAATTACTAATCAGCAAATATAAAAAAAAATATACAAGGGTTTCGCCCAATTAATTATGGACTTAACGACAAACTGTTTAGATTTTTATTTGTAGCTACTCAAGGTATGTTAATTTTAATTATTTTAATTACAACTGATACTAATAGTAGCATCAGAGTTATACAACTTATTTTAACTTCTTTTAGTAGGTCTATGAAAAAGGATAAGGCTTGTTATTTTTGTTTAATTTCTTTTTAGATTGCAGTCCTTTTTTTATATCCAGTTTGAATGAAATGTACGAATTTTAGCCACATTCCACAGTCCATAGTCTGATGACGCTCACTCAAAAGTCAGGGGTTGGAACACCTGCTTCCGAAGAATGGAAAGCTTTAGCTAAAGTCAGGTGGACGGCTACTTCTAAATGTTTCTCCCTTTTCAAGGTTTTAACAGGAAAATCAAAGTTGTGGCGTGACCTAGGTTGTCACCTGCTTGAAAAACACTTTCCAATTTTTGGTTTGGATCTTAAACGCTCTCCAGTTCGGCTGCTTTTAGCAGAGAATTCGCCGAAGGCTTGGGTAGAAAGAAAACAGGAAAGAAAGGCCCGTAGCCAAGTGCCAGGAACAGCAAAAGAAAACCCGCGCTAACCACGTCGCCTCACAGAACTACCTCCCCCCACAATTACCGCCCCCTTGGTGGCCCCAGCCCTCCCCTTGGCCCGACAATGGCAAGACCAAGACCAAGCGCCCCGTTAATTAGATTTTGCGGTTTTTGTGTTGTGCAAACTTCAAAAGCAACAGCAACACACAGATGATGAGGACGCCGCCCCCTAGCCCCGGCCCCGTCAAGCCCCTCTCCACTTAGTCAGTGGCTGCCAAACGCCAAAATGTATGCTTTAACAATTTTTGATACAACATAAAATTGGAATTGAAACGACGATGGGTTGGGGGGTGGGTTGGGAAGGGGTATTTGGTTGCTGCGGGTCGCAAAACAAAATCGATAAATAAAACTTTTTACAATGCGGCAACACTTTCACGCACTTTGGCCCCTTGCCCATCCCCCATCCCCCATCCCCATCCTTACCTAACCCACATCCGTCCCTTTCCCGCTCCCGCTTGCGGTGGCATTGAAAAACCGCCTGGAAGTATGCAGCTACAACAAGTTTTTTACGCAATTAGTGTACAATTTCTTAATTTATACCCTGTCGCCAATTTATCAACACAGGACCAGACCGAGGGGCGGCAGGCGGCAAGCGGAAACCTCCTCTGTGGGACCAAAGTGAAATATTATTATGAGTACGTGTTTGGGTGGTCGCCGGGTCCACTGCTGCGACTGAGCTGGTGACGACGCCCTCAAGTTTCTGCTGTTTCCGTGTCCCCGGAAGGGCTGAAAGGGTTGCTTGCCGGGCTCTACTCCGCCTAACCCCTTGACACCGACCGCCGCTCGCCGCCCGCCGCCCACCGCCCTCTGCTGGCTTAACATATGCTACTTTGACATAGTTCTTTGGGTCGAGTCGAGCGTTGGTAGTGAAATATGAAATACTATTTATAACTTGATCAGCCCGAGATGGGTCAGATGCAAAGCAGGGGATGACAGCGACTGGGCAGAGTATCTATCACGCTGGCACCGCCAGTGCTCCGGGGGACGTGGGTCAGGGGTGGATTGGATTGGCATTGGGATTGGGACTGGGACTGGGATTGGGCTGGCTGGGATTGATATTGGCCTAGGGTTCGCTCGGGCTGTGCGGCTGTTAATTATGTTATGATGGCAAGCCACAAACATTGCGATGGCTTCTGGTGCTGCGACAGATATATGTTACATAGGCCCCGTCAGTTTATGAAATTTTCATTAATTTTCGACCGCAGAGAGATTCTGCTGATGCCGCCTGATGGCTGCCGCCCCCTCCCTGAGTGCCCTCTGACCCCTCGGGTTGACAGCGGAACGAAAACTTGACGACGCAGCAGCACTAGAGGCCGAAACAGCAGCAGTCGTAATGAAATTTCGAGACATGTATGTGTGACAGCACCACATTCAGTTTCGGCCAACTTTTGACAGGCATCTGGAAAAGTGCTCCTTCGGATGATGACAAATGTAGTCCGGCGCACAAAAGCCCTCCTAATTATATGATAATCAGAATCTATCAGCATCGCCTCTCCTTTTTAATTAGGCCGTTCGAAGGGTGCCTAATCATCATAACAATACGCCCTGCGTTCCAGTACATTTAGGGGGCACGGGCTTGAGGCGGGATCAGGAGCCATTGCTGCCTCGTCATGGCCTCCTTCAGCCGCTGCTCCGGCCTTAACACTGGCGTATAATTTAGATTTATCGCTTGATTTTCGCATAAATATCGACCATGTGGAGGGGCAGACTGGCCCTCCTGCGCTTTTATGTGCTCGTTGATGCATAAAGGCAATAGCTCTGGAGCCAAGTGCCCGGCCCGGCCTAACGACTTGTTGTACGTAATGCGTATATAGAAGATGTAAAATCGAAATGACATTGAGCGGCGTAGGAGGTGCGTGGTTGTGCTGGCGTGGGCAAGGAAGTGCCAGATAATGTCGAACTGCATCAATGCCAGCAGAATCATTGGTGATTTTTCGTTTTATTGAATTTATGGCCGATCAGAATTTAATAATGTCATTCAGCAAGTTCCTGCACATAACTGGCTTAATATATGTTAAAAGCAGTGGCTTCCGCCTTCCGCTGAGAAGCCGAGTCCTCATATTTACGTTGAAGAAATATTTTATTAGTAACAACACAATTTCCTTCTTGAAAGGGGTGTTGTGAATACAGTAATTTTTTATTTTTTTTTTTCGTAAGTACATATGCTTAGCATATTATTTTCTTAGCAAATTCCTAAGCAGCTTTTTTCAACTTAAACTTGTCAGCGAAGCTTTGACCGAACTTGCTATTTTAAAATGTAATGCACAAATATAATTTTTTTTTGGTAGAATTTTGTATAAAAATATGTCTGCCTGAGCCTATGGAAGTCTGCATCTCGATCGCTACTGTCTGCTGGACAAACTAAAGGACGGAAGGACGGCTAAATCGCCTCCTCGCCTTGCCTGCCACACTCAGTTGCACGTTTGAAATTGATGGATTCACCGCAGATGCCTTTGTAACTACGCATAGCTGGCTGGGAAATCACCGAGTTTTGCTCTCGGAATTGCGCGAGGCCCTCCATCAACTAGCTTCCTATGCGTGTAAAATTGATTTCGTATCATCGTCGCCATCTTGACATTGATTATGTGCCTTAACACTTGGCTGCCCCGAGGCGGATTCCCAGCCTGAGGCACAGGAGAGCGTGAAAAAAGAAAAATATCAACAGACCATTTAGCGCTAAATACACAACAAACTCGGTCGCACAAGAGCCTCCCGAGCGGGAAAGCGGAAAAACGGTGGGGCCGTGGGGCAGTGGAGCAGTGGAGCGGGAGGAGCGTCTGTTGCTGTCCGAAAATTAACGCGAAATCAAAGTAAAAATGCGATAAATTGGCGACGACAAGCGCAACGCAGAGAAACAATAACAGCAACGACGGCGGCTGGCGGCTGGCGATGCTGACAACGCTGTGCTGTGCGGCGCTTGAAATGAGCGAAAATCGGTCGAGCATATCAAATTGAAAAACTCCAAGTTCCAGGACAACGCGGCGGATGCGGGGACGCCGCTCCTGCTCTGCGCGGTGGTAGATTTCAGGGGGTAGGGGGACGCTACACGATGCTTTTGCGTATCCTAGTGACACACAAACACAGCGAGAGATGGAAACGACACCCACGCACAAGGAAGCGAGAGGAAAGCGCGTAGCGAAAATATCAGGGTAAAAGGAAAAGCGCTAGCTACAATAATAACGCTTGAATGCTGAGGGGGAGCTGTCCCATGAGGGGGAGGCGGGCTGGCGGGGTAGTGGCAGAGACAGGGCCAGATGGACAGGCAACTGAGTAGACGACATTCATTGCTGCTTTGGCAGGTTGTTAGGTTTCCGACTCTGTCAAGGGCGGAGATTGTTAGCAGCTTGATTCAATGACTGACTGAACTCAACCGAACTCAACTCGACTGAATTGAGCTCACAACTGATGGATTTCGGCATATTAGCTGGCGGATTAAGCGAGCCAAGCAAAGCAGAGTCAGGAGTCCGGGCTTAGCCATCTATGGGTAGGTTACAAGATCATTGTACATTGTTCATGCCCCTCGATAACATAATTTTAATGTATAATTGTGCTAGCTTAAATCAAATCTAGTAAATTACAAGCCAAAATAACTACTAGCCGCTAAGACAATTCAACTTAAACAATCTCTTGTACATTTATGAAAGAGATAACTATGACAAGTAACTTTTGACCCGAGGCATAGGCACTATTTTACAATGTCAGCGGGAAAGTGGAATCAGTTGGCAACTTAGTAGTTTATATATTAATCATAGATCAAATAATACATACTTAGAGCCAACAAACTGCCAAGAAATAATAACTAACCAGATTAGATCCTTTATATATTTACTAAGGATTAAGGGGGAACTCGTAATGGGTGCCAGTTAGAAATAAGTTAGAAAATAAGTCTAACATAAAACCGTTTTATCGTTGAGGTACCTTTGTCTTTTTAAAATCGCAGATAATTCGGCAGTAAGTGGAATATATATATATATGTATATACATATATGTATACATGTGCATAGCGGAAAACTGTGCCTCGACCATTAAGGCAGAACCCGGGAATAAAAGCACAACAAGCCGCACCCCAAACTTCGCTGGCATTATTCAATGCCTCGCAGATGTTTTCCCGGTTGCCGTTTTGTTGTTATTTTTGCCGGCTTTGGGGAAAGCGCAAAAAGTGTTCCTCCATCTGCCGCCCGTGCTGTTATTGTTGTTGTTGCTGTTGCTGTTGCTGTTGCCGCTGTAGTTGGCAAAAATTGTTGCGTTTCGCATATTAATTTCTTCCTGTCTTCGTGCGTCGTCATCAACATCAAGCTCATGATGATGAATTTCCCAGCAATTCGGTGAATGGCGTGCGAGTGTGGGTGAGCTGCCGTGCGTGTGTGTCTGTGCCCTCGCTCTTAGGACCGACTCTCTTCGGACAGAGCGACTCTCTTCGTTGCTCTTATTGGTGTAGCCTTCCAGCCTCGTTCTGTGTTTGCCTTTTGGGACCAGCGGCATCGGCAGCAGCAACCACAACAGCAACAACACGGTGAGTGGGAAAGCCTTAATCACATTTTGAGTCATGTGTTTCATAAATATTCAACAGAAAATTATCATCGCAGTGATGAGCACTTCCAGTCAAAACAGAGCAGAGCGGAAAACAGTGCAAAAACAAGAGCGAAACGCACATGTTAGCGGTGCTCGACCCACCCACCCACCGCAACCCCCTCGCCACTCAGCCCACTCACCAAGCTCTCTTTCTCACGCCACCCCCCGCACCCCCCGCTCCAAAAGGGCAGCAGCCAGCCAGTCAAGCCCGGCACATGGCAGCCACGCGCTCTGCTCTCGCGCTCTCCCACTCAGATGCACTCCTCTCCACTACACAATACACCTTACATAGCTAGGGCGGAAAACTAACCGCTAGCCGTCTCGCTCGCACCCCCACCCGGAGAACGCGAGCGAGAGGGCGCGAACGAGAGCAAGGCTGCGCGTGCTTCGGCAGCACGAGTCACGAGTTGGTTCGCTCGCTCGGCCGCTGGTCGGGGCTTTTCCCTTTAGGCCTTGCTGGGGTTTCCATTTCCAGCCTGCCTGACAGAGCCGCCGCTCGGCGTGATTTGGCCTTTCTTTCGCCTTCGTTGTTTTTGTTGTGCTCCACGGACAGGTCGGGACTACTACGATTGGGTCCTGCAAAGGTGGGATGGTGGAGGGTGGCTGGCGTAGATCTCCCATCTCAAATCTCCAGTCTCCAGGCGGTGCCCACGGAGCTGCTGCTGTTGTGAGGAGCAACAAGCCATTATCAGCACCGCATATGTTCAGTCCAGGATCTTGGCTTCATTAATGCTGCGTACGCATACGCACCGTTGGCCCCTGGCCGCTGGTTCTGGTTCGACGTCAGCTTCGAACACGCGCGTTCGACGCGCTCGAGCCAACGCTCGTGCCGGGCTCCCGAACGCAGCCGAAAGGCTATGGCCAAGGAGCAGGACACCGAACGTGTGTGTGTGTGTGTTGTTGTTTACCATCACCCGTTACGTGCCGGCGTGTTCGACTGTTGCGTTCGCTCCACAGTGGGCTTTGGTTTCACGTTCTCACTACCCAAAATAAATAAAATAAAATTACCCTTCGTTTTTTAACTCGGGTGTCAGGCCTAAGGATTTAAGTTTCCCCCTAGATTGATTGTAGTAATAAATAGGGTCGGGAGTCTTTCAGTTTGATAAATAAATCGTTATTGTATTACTGTGAATTATCTAGATTATATAAGTAAATCGTTTCATTTGAATTATTTATTTTTTAATAGTACTGCATAATATTATAGCGGTTAAAGTTGAAGAAAATTCAACAAATTTTCAGAATGTCCGATGTGGTTCACTATATTATGCCTAAGTTGTTCGAAATAAAATATTCATATAATCATAATGAATTTCCCGATTGTAATGTCAACTTGAAGTGTTTAGTTGTTTTCGGTATCACTGTACGCTGGCTCGAATTGGTCGGATGGGTCAGAGTTCGGTCGTGCTCGTGTTCCTGCTGATGCTCGGGTGAGCGGGTAAAGAGCGACTCTAAGAGAGTAAGAGCATTGCGAGGGAGGATTTTCCTCCAGCGCGCCCGAAGTACTTTCGGCTTTCACCCGAGTCGGCAGCAAATTCTCGTTATTTACGAAATTTTTCGAAAATTTAAGCAGGCAACCCGACTATGCACGACAGCAGTATGATATTGAGTTCTGTGTAGTTAAGTCGGAATATTTCGTATAGTTCTCGTCGACTGTCGTGTGACATTTGTTCTCTAATTCAGAAACGCATATTAAAACACATCGATAATACAATTTACGAATATTCATAAAAACAAACCACAAAAACAAAAACCATCTAAAAATTAAAATTTCAATTCGCTTCAATAATATATTATAAATATAACAACTTAATCAAATTAATTCGCCACAAAATCGCAAACATATTTGAAAAATTCGTTGACTCGATTCCATAACACGAACAAGCCACATATTCGAGTATTTAACTGTTAAACCTGTAAGCAAGGGCAATTACTACCAAAACATCCCGAACTTATGCAGCAAAATATTTCCAGTAGACTCCGCAACATCACACATCCACGTTACCAGCACCTGACTCATCAAAACTAGCTTTCTGTTCAATCTCTCCATCGGCATCATTAACATTAGCTCCAGAAATAGCTGCTTCTACTGACGCGATAAACAAACCCAAAAATAATTAGAAACAATTCGTAAACAAAAATTCCAAGTAGAACTAGAACTACGCGTAGAGGGAAACCCAACTGGCGATCAGGTTCTTTTGCTCCCATTGTCTGGGCCTTACTTTTTGGATATATTTCCACGCTTCGTTTTATTCTTGTTGTATTTTTTTCAATTTGCCCAGATAAACAAACAAACGAAAATTGATTCACGCTCGCAGCACACGAAAACATTTTCAATTAAATTTTTGGACCGAAAAGCCAACCGAACGAAGGCAACCCAAAGCAGAGCGGAGCACGGAAAACAGTTTCTGTTTCTCGCACTGAATTTGAATATTTTGAGCATTCCATAATTTCATTTTCATCTCCATGGCATTCCGGCTCTCCAGCACTGGACCGAGCCGAGATCCCATTGAAACATTTTCCCCAAATCTGTTGTGTTTGCTGTATTTTGTATTTGGTTGTGCCAGTGTGAGCTGCCAATATATTTGGCCATGTTAATTGAATATGCATTGCTCCTAATGATTTTGGCCAGCAGAGCATGATTTTCCTTCTTTGGCCTGGGATTTTATATTTGAGTATATAGTGTGTAGTTGCTAAAATATTTTATGGCCGCTTTGATGTGCCCGTGTTGAACGAAAATAATTTTCTGAACCATTTCGATTTGCAATGAGTGTTAAATCAGTCGTAAAATGCTTCACTAATTAGTTACTTTTTCTGAATTTGAGTTTTGTGGTGCTGAATAGTGTGCATTGATATTTCCAAGTATATTTGAAATATTTATTCACCGGAAGAGTTTGATAATTGTTTTTTCGAAACTTCATTTAAAGTGTCTCACAAAATCGTCTACTTGTGAAGTGTCTATTAAAGTATCATTGTGCACTGTGTCAAGTAATTTTTTTTTTAATTTTAAAGCAATAAAATATTACCTACGATTTGTCAGTTGGTTCTTCTCGATTAATTCGAATTGTAAATTTAAATTCCTAAGAGCAAGCTGATGCAACGATAAATCATTTTCTCTGCCAACAACAATAGATATTCGAATAAATATTTATCGCGAGAGAATTTGTTTTTATTTCCGCTCTCACCTAATTTCCAGGCGATTAAATTTGCAGCGTTTCGCGAGTCAAAAAGGTATTTCAGTCAAGCTGTACCTGGAATAGCGCTCCCAATTACCAATTACCCATGCTTACAGAGAACACGAATAATATTCTCGAACACACAAATTTTAATTCGATTTTAGAAACGAGCAGGAAGATCACACTGAGAGTGAAAAGAGAGATAGATATATAGAGAGTACATGCGTGTGTGCTTAAATACTGGAAAATACAGATAAGATAAATACTATAAGCACTGAACCAGCCGCCGCATATACATTTATAGCAGGCTAACCACACAAAAGAAACGCAGAAAATCAAATACAGTCAAATCAATAAGTAACAGACGATTCAAGTGAAAATCAGAAATCAGAAACTGTTGAACTAAAAAGTGCTATAAAAACGACAACAAAGACCCGAGCAAATAGGCAACAGCCATTTTAAAAGAAAGAAAACCAAAAGCGTCCAGGGAATCGGTGCAAATCGTTAACAATTTTTTCTCGCAAAGGCGCCACGTCCAAGAGCAAATCGTTCCATATGGTTCATATTATCGAATTGGTCGGCCAGCCGAAGGTTGAGTTTGCTCAACAAGTTACTGTGAGTATCAAATCGGGGCCCAAATGAATTTCTTCCTTTTGCGGGGGTGCGGGGTGCGGGTGCCTGGGTGGGTGGGTTGCAGTTGGGGAACGAAATGATAATAAATCTTGTTGTCCGTAGTCACGTAATGACAACTTAATACAAATACATATGCATTCATCGCCGCACACATTGTCACACGCTCACTAACGCACTTTTTATTATGTTGTTGTGGCGCTTTTTCCCTCCAGCTCCTCTCCGTTTTTTTGTTGTGCCCTTGGCTTTGTTCAACATATTTTGACAATTAATCATTCGCTGCGTCTGGGTGTCCTTCCCTGCATGTGTATGCGTGTTTGCGGCTACATTTTTTGTGGGAATTTCGAAATCAGTGCGTCTGTGTGTAGGTCAATGTGACTCTCGGCTCACTGTCTGCCTCGCTCGGCCATTAACGCACCGCCATCTTCACAATGGCTAACTTATCCGCTTCTGGCCGATGTCCTTGTTACGAGAGCATTGGCTTCGGCTTAAAGTGCTTTCCTTCCTTTGAATGGACCAACTTCAGAACGGCAAAAAAGTAGACTACGTTTCGATGAAAGATTAAACGAAGCAAGGAGAGCAAATAATATATGGGATGAACTTGTATAAATCACGAGATATGTTTCATAAACCGTTTTAAAGCCACTACAAGTTCTACCAAGTTTTTTATATAACTTTTTTCAAATTTTACAAACTGTAACAATTTTAATCTAATGAAACGCCATCTTTCAAAGCAGTAATTTTCAAACATGTTTTTAAGGGTGAAAGCTCCACTTTGTGATTCATTAACATTATCTTCTGTACACTGAGCTCTTTTGAAAGCAAGCTTTTGGTTGAAAGTATTTTATATTTTTGAACTTGACAAAGTCCGCATTAATTTTTCTTATTTTCTTATTTAATTTAATTAAAATTAGGCTTTTAATAGGTTACTGAAAAATATTTGCCATAGAAATTGTTGAAGTGAAAAAAAGTGAATAGTTTTCATTAAAGTGAATAAGTGTTAAAATTGTCGGATTCTGCTTTATTTAATGCAAACGAAATTGAAATAAAAATTGCTATCCGAAAATATATAATTTTGAGTTATTGTTCGTATTCCATTAATAAATGTATCAGTTAAACCAAATGAATGTAAAATAAAATGTTTCAAGTTATCGTATAAAATTGTGGCTAAAAGAGAAAACTATTTAAGTGAAAAGATTTGATTGTGTTTTTTATATATTATATTATATTAATGAAAATAAACATTTTCATTTTACAAGTCGCTACAACAAAATATTTTTAGAAAATTAATATTTAAAATTGTTTGCTTGGGTTTAGCGACCTTCCAATCTTTACCAAAATAATGCCTAAGAGATGCCAAAAATGGTTCGATGATGCGGTCTCGAAATTGCGACATCAAATCATACCGTATGTGACGTTGTTTAAGTTGTTTCAGTTTGTCAAGATTTTATGTATACTTTTCGTAGGCCAGAAAAGGCCAAGCAGGTAAATTCGCTCACCTGGGAGTCAGAGCTTAGGTCCTCTGTCCTGAAACTACAGGACTACTCCACTGTTGTGCCTTCGGACACACTATAACTTCATCTTATCATTGATCTGCCACTAAAATCCACACAGGAGCTTACTATCATTATAATTCAGATTTATCAATATTCCTTGTTTGCCTCATTCCGCTTCCACCTGATACTTCTCAGTTCCATATGGCAGTATCCCGTCCTGCGTATTGATTTATCTACTTTCTCATTCACTTGCTCTTTAGTCTCTTGATTCTGCCAAATTGTCAACCAGCTTTGTGGAATATTCGACAAAAAACTTAAATTCTAATCGGACTTACATTTATTTCTGTTGCGTTGAATAACAAGGGCTGTCTCACTCCCGCTCCCCTGTCTATCTGTTTCACTTTCAGCTGACTGCTTTATCAGTGTGCGTTGTGGGTGTGTGTGTGTGTGTGTGCCCCACATGCTGTTGTTGATGTTGCTCCAGTTGCTGTTGCTGTTGTTGTCGTCCGCTTGTCACCCTCTTTTCTCTTATTCTCTATTTTTTGATTTTATTACAACGCCAACGCAGAAAAGTCTGTTACTTTGGGATATTGCGTAAATTTCATTGTGTATTTCACTTTTATGGTGGTGGCTGTCTAGGATCGGGCATAGATGGGGGTTGCACAGGACGGGCCTTGAGGGGTGTCGTGCGGCTGGGGGCAGGGCGAGGGTGGTGCGTGCTGCGTGCTGCGTTGGATGACGTCGCCGGCGTTCTTTGTTGTGCTTTGTGCGTGCGTCCGTCCTCTCCGCCTCTCCGGTCCCCCAATCCTTCCCCGCATCCACCCGTTTCCTACTTATTCCTGTGTCTGCTTTTACATTCATCCTTGGCGCGGGGGATGTTCGCTCTCTCTTCTTATTCTAATGATGACACACGCGTCTCTGTCGCCCTCCCTGCCGTTCGGTATCTAGTCCTCTCCCTCGCTCGCCCTATTGTTGTTCAATATTTTGTGCTGTGCCACTTGTTTTGAATTTTTCCACATCCTTTTGTTGCTGTTCAGTTGTTGTTGGCATTACGTGTTAGCTAACTTGCTCGTTAAATGGTTAAGTGGAGCAAAGTCGTTGACACAGTTCTTCTGGGGTCCTTTTCTTTCCTTTCTTTCGCGCTTGCCGATTGCATTTCGGGCCATGACTAAGAGACAGGAATTGTCTCTGTTAAGAGGTACATATGTCCTTTCACGGGCAGTAAGTTGGTCTCAAGACAGCGAAGATCTAGGTAGACTTATTGTTACTCGTAATGGGTTTTGAAGGACGAAAAGTAAACACAAAATCTATTAATGAAGAACTTGAAGCTTAGAATACAAACTGATAAAGCTATTTAAAAATAAAAGAAAACAATTTATTATTTCCTATGAATAATAGGTAACAGAAGTCCTCCCTATGTTCAACTTAATATTTAAAGTCTTAATATAGTGTTTCCTCTTCCTCGATTATTTCCAATTTCATTTCAATTGGTTGCAACCCCTTCAGCTCTACAATCCTTTGTCGCCGTTCAATATTTCCCCCTTACTCTCCTCTCCTAATCGCCTCCTCCTTTGGCGGCGCTTTCATCCGCACTTGCCACTTGGCACAATCACACACTTCATTTTCCACTTCATTTCATAATTTCACCCTTGAAACCAATAATCTTGAATATGGCCGCAAGCCGCCCAGAGGACACCAACAGAGCGTTCGAAGGAGTCCGCTTGTCATCCGCCGGCATAATTTACCTTTTGACGGCCACTCCCCCGCCCACTTGCAGCACACCTTACCCACCTGGGGGCGCATTCAACAGCCAGGCGAGGCGCACACACACTTGCAGGGCTATTAAATTACTTGCCACTGCAAATTACTTGGGAAAACAAAGCGGAAGGAACAAAAAAGCAAAGGGAAACAAGACAGACCGCAGGGCCAGGACGCCTTGACGTATGCAACAATAATAATAACGGGTTGTGCTCGCCGCGCCGCCTTTGTTATGCTTGGCCCGGTATTTTGTAAGCCGTCAAGCATTTACATACCATTAGAGGGCCTACGGGAGTGGGTGACAGGCGTATAAATATTGAAAAGCGCCAACGCCCTTTGTTGGCTTGCTGGTAATTGCTTAAGTCGGCAAATTGTCCAGCCTAATAAACATAAATACTACCCGAAAGGGGGGCAAAGGCGAACGACGTGGCGAAAATGTGTTTGCCAACGAAATTTTCCCTAGCCTAATTGATTAGTCATCCCATGTCCCAAAAATAAGCTTTGGAGTCAACAATTATTTGCCAAAAATGAGTTCAGTTTGTGGACAGGTAGATCTGAGAATGATCGAAGCTAGTGAAGTAATTATTTAAGTACAACGAATAACTAGTTAAATGTCTAAACTTAAGAATAAAATAAATTTTTTGGGAAAAATTAGTGAGTTTAGCAAATGTCGTAAAACAAATTAGAGATTATATCCTATTCGTTATCGCGAAAAAATGGTATATTAACATATATATCGACACTTCGGAGTCATTATTTCTGTTTCAAAGTATATTGCCAGTTATTTAGAGAAAAAAACAGGTTAGGAACGACATATACACTTTGTGTAATACAAAAATTAAAGCAATTTTTTAAAATTTTGATTTTCCCCTAAAGATTACCCGTGGTCAGTCAGTTGACGGAAATGCAATTTAACCTTTCGACCCGAGTTTATTCACATCACTCATTTACGTTAAGAACGGGTCTCTTCAACAACTTTTAATGCTTTCCGAGTCCGTTATGCTTGGCTGGGAAATGATTTGCATTTTTTATTATGTATGTCGAAGGGCACGCGACTCGGTCTTGCTCCGGGCTTTAATTTGAGCTTCTCGATTATTATAGGTGACAGTTTTATAGCTTTGTTAACAGGGCGCACAGACTGCGCCCCGGCTGGGACTCAGGTTCTGTCTCAAGCTCTCCAATGGCCAACAACGATTTCCCTGTTCTGTTGTGCTTGGCATGTTCAGCGCTGATTATGCTTTGTTCCATCGGCGAAAAACTCACCCCCAAGCGGGGAGCGAGAGTGGAAAACTTATCGCCGCAGGCCAGGGCGAGGGCGAGGGCGTCGGGGCGGGCTGGGGCATTAGAATTACTTGCGTGATTAACGCACACCCTCGAGCGTGTCCGTCCCCCGGCCATCGGGCCAGGTCTTATCTATGGCTGCCTGCCTTAATTGTGGGTCTTCCATTTGACTATCGATCGATTTTCGATTCCATTCAATTCGATCATCGTAATGAGGCAACTTCAAAAGCTGCACAGCTCATTAGGTTTCCCGCAGCGGGCAGGCACATGCACGCGTATATATTGGCTATATGCCCTCCGACTTCGGACTTTTCTCAGCTCCGATTTCCTCCTCTTGGTTCCCCTGCCCCGGCTCCTGCACGTTTCTCTTTGTTTTGTTTATGGCTTCTCAAAATAGCTGAATCTAAATGTAAACAAAAGCGCAAAAATACCGAAACTGAAAATGGGCAAAGCGAAGGAAAATCTTACAGCTCGCAGTGGCAGCAGCTGTGTGCGTCATGTGAACAAATTTTCCAGATGCTTTCCCCGGGCCACCCCTCCCCTCTCTCATATACTTTGCATACTTTTAATGCCTTCGCCAAAGTGCAAAACCGCATGAAGAGGCCTTTAGCTTTCGACTTTTCGCTCTCCTTTCGCTGGGAGAACAATAAATTGTATTTCTGTTTATTATTTATGTTCCGCAGCAGAATGTTTACGGTCTCTCTCGTACATACATACTCCTATATAGGCCATTTTGCTTCTGTTTTTCGCGTTGCCTTATACGCTAATTAGTTTCACTCTCAAAATCCTTAACCTTATCGATATTTTCCTCTGAGTGGCCGGTTCTCTGGCAGAATGAGTCAGTTTTCCACACGGCAAATAAATCAACGCGCACGGAGCGAGGAAAACTCCGAGAGAGGAAGCAGGGTGTGTACATAATGCAAAGGGAAACTCGGCAAACAAAACCGCTAATTGTCGATAAACAACCAATAAAATACAAATTTCCCAAAAACATTTATCAAAAATAATATAAATAATAACAATAACCGCACAACCACACACACAGGCGCGCACACACCAGCACTCGAGGACGATAAATAAAATGGCAATAGGAAACCTGGAATGGGTCTCGAGTGGGTGAAAAGCAGCGGCAACTGAAGGAGAAGAAATGTATGGAAAATAGTGTTTGACAGCTCATAAAAAATAATGTCGTATTCATTAAGGGTGGCAGGCAACCTGTGCGCAAGGGGCTGTCGATGTGGCCGGGAGTTGCCAAAAGCGGTTCCACTTTATTTACGACAGGAAGTGGGCCAGAACAGCAACAGCCACTTGAAACGCACGCATGCAATGCTCCCTGGGAGCGGTGGTGGTGGTGGTGGAAACGGAAGAGTAGGGGCACGGGGGTGACAGTCCGAGACCCAAAAGAAATATTTGGTTGGCATTTAAGGAATCGCCTGAATTGAAGTATTCTTGGAATATTCATGCCGCAAGGTACGTCCAAACCGATCGATTTTCCTGCTTGTTTCGATGGAAAATCGTTTTCAGTTTTCTTTCTTTGTTCAAGTCTGAAGGCTTTTTTAAAATCGTTTTTTATTATAACGAGTTCGTATTCTTTTTCATGGAGCTGAGACAAGATTGGCATATTATTTCCCTTTAGAAAGTCTTTCATGGCTTATGAGTTTTATTTTGTGGAATATAGTTTCGGCCCTTCTTTATATATTTACTTTAATCATTTTATCTATGCAGCCCTCTCGTCAGTGTTTTTCAAAAGAGGAACGCACCCCAATATCAAAGGCAGTGACGGCTTGTGACATTGACAATGTCAGGGATTGAAGTAATGCGCGCTTGATTGAATGACACACTGGCAGAATGACAGTTCTCCTTTCCCAGCTATTGTGCAGGTGTATTAATTTTGTAGTTGCCGCTCCTGCTTTGTATTCAGCGTTTGTTGTTGAAGGTTTGCGTGCCGAAAGTTTCGAAAGTTGTTCAAGTAAACACGGGACAGCGTGTTGCGGCAGGAGGGGGGCGAGGGTTTGTTGGCTGAAACATGCAAATGTTACAAGGTGTTATGCTTTATGTACATTTAATTGAGACTTATTAGGTAGTGAAGTGTATAATAGTTAAATGCGGTTGCCGTCGTTGTCGGAGCCGCTTGTTTGGCTTGTTGATAGTGTCGTTAGTGGTGCGAATAGGGTGCTTTCCCCCTCCGTCGCTCCGGGATCGATCATTTAAAGGGCGCCATTGTGTTAAAGGTGCTTTCTTTTTGAGTGAGTGTTTGGGGTTCGTTTGGGAGAGAGAACCGTCAAAATAGCAAGGTCTCTTCCCGCACCAGTCTAGTCAAGCATAACACTAATCGAAATATTCTGCCTCTTGCCAGAACATGAGGAAGTTGTTGTGATGCCACGGTGCATATCCCACAAGAGAATCCGGGGCGAGGCCTTAAAGAACAACTGAGAAATGTATCGGCAGTCCGTCGTAACCAGTACCCCCAACTCCCACTGCCACAACTTCGGCTACATTAGACACCGCCGCCGCCACTTCAATGCGCATTTCAAGTTGTGCTTCCCTCGATTTTCTGCGCGCGGTGTATTCGCTGCCGTTCGAGTTAGTTGCACTTTTCTATTTTTGGGTTCAAAAATACAAAAGCACGAACGGATTCCGCCCGCGGACCGACCCCTCGCGGACTGCCTTTTAGCATTCTGCCTTCTATTTTCAATAGACGTAGTTCGGCCGTTGTTGGTGCTGTTTTCTTGCAGCCGACAAACAATAAAAATGATGCGTTGTGTTGCAAAAGCGCTGCTGTCCACACCAGACCGACCCCGTCCGCCGCATTCCCCCTACCGACTCCCATTTCCAGCCCTGCCTGCCCTCTTGCAGCATAGCATATGTTGCAACTCTGTTGGCGAAATGAAAAGCGGAGATGCACGAGGAAAGCAGAAGGAGGTGGCGGAGGTGGAGATTTTCGCCCATTGATATTGATGAAAACGACGTCCAGTTACAGTTCGTTGGCTTCTGCTGCATTTTCAAGGGAACAACACGAAACGCGCTCCGGTCGAGATAAAGACGGGTTGGCAACGGGGGGCCTGAAACAGCTGAGGATATGCAAATGGTATATATTTTGTCAAAGCATAAAGACTGTGTTTGGCAGGGATATAAAAAATACATGACACATGTAGCTCACAGATACTAATGCCGTTCGTGCTGGGGAGATGCACAGATGCAGAAGGAGATTGTGATGGAAGCCGAGATGGGGACAGAGATGGAAATGCATATGCATCATTTATCCGCTGACAGTGCAAGCGAGCAGACTGATTGAGAGCTATTCCAGAAAGAAAGGTAAAGTCCCCAATCTCCACTAATGTTGAATTCCCTTTGCTTTAGATTCTTCAAGTATCGTGCATAGATCAGGAGTAGTCCAGGTCCTAATCCACATGAGTCCCAACGGTTTCTATTCTCCAACCTTTGCTAACTAATCTGCAGCTCTCCCTCGCACCTCCTATTGTCCTCCAGCCTGGCTGGCTTAATTTAACGCTCGACGCACACGCATAACCCATTTTCCCGAGCCCGTGCCCCGCTAAATTGTCACTAATTCGCCGCCTTTTGCTCAGCGTTGCATGTCCTTCCACATAAGTCCGGGTGCGAGCAGCCAGGGACTAACAACTGCAATTGTTCGCAAGAAAAGGGAAAACTTAATAATTGCCGCGGCACAACACTTTAATCCCACATACCAGTGCACCTCCACACCTTTCCCGGGGCAGAGTCACATGTGTTGTCCGAGCCCGAGAGTTTTATGCAAATCTTCGCTGGCGGGTGGGGGTAAGACTCGAAAAAGTGACAATGCAGAACCCACACCCAGGCACGTTCAGGGAAGATACACGGAGGGCGGGACACTCCTCCTCCTTCGTTGGCAGTCCCTATGTCGCCTTGACTTTTTCCCACACATTTCATGCCTCGGTTTTTTATCTTTTTTGCTGTATGCAAGTTTGTGCAACTATTTTCCATGCGCATGGGCACAAAAAGGCAACCACCGCATGACTACTGCCAACTACGAGCCGGGGGAAGTCCCCAGCCCCCAGTCCCCAGTCTCCGACGGCGCCCTCGGCCCCGAACTGCCCCGTCCACAACCCTTAGCCCAGCATGTGGCTAGTGGCAGGCAGCCAACCAGAGCGTAGTGCAAACTGGAGCATTGAAACTATTTATTTGTTGCAGCTTGTCGGGGGGAGGAGGCGGTCTTTTTTCTATTACGCGCTCGTTTATTACGGGAATTCCAGCTCACGCCTAAATGTATGCAGTTTTTCTGGTTCGCAAAGGGCCGAGGGCTCCAGATGCAAGAAATTCCATTCAATCAGTGGAGCGCTCCCATCGTCCTTTGTCGTCGTCCGGCCTGCGGTCAGAGAAGTCTTGAACCCTCGTCCTTTGGCTCCCTCGAATTCCTGCGCCGCGCACAAATTAAGCGATTCCCGGAGCCCTTCGTCCCCGCTCTCGATTGATGGCCCACTGTCAATCGCTAAGCTCCTCAGTCAGAACCTGAATCACAATCAGAGTCGGAGTCAGAGCCAGTCCTTTGCAGGAAAGTTGAGGGCGAGGAACTGCGCGACCGGCGACAGAGACAGGGACAGAGAGAACGACAGAGAGAGGGATAGAGAGAGAGACCGGAGAGCGCAAAGAAAAAAGCGGAGAAAGCGAAACTTTTTAATGATGTAAAGTACAAAGTTTTCTGTCTTGTCGCTGGCGCAAGTAACTTGAGTAAACTTTGAGTTATGCCCTCCCAGCCTTAACATGGATGCGATGCGAATCCGGGGCAGCGGCGACGGCGACAACCTCAAAGAGCAGTCGACAGCGACAAGTTGGGAGGACATCCTTTCGCCCACAGGGACCCGATCGATCGATGCCCGCTCTGCGGGGACTGTGGCTGGTGTTTTGTCGTTTGTTAAAAGTTTTCAACACTCATTTTTATTATGACATACGCGAGAAGTACGAACCGAATTAGTGGGGATGCTGGAAGGGCTGGGAATGGGTGCGCTAATAAAATGCCAATTTGCTGCCATTGAATGGCTGCTTTATTGGCCGCCATTACAACTCGTACGCATAAAGGGCGCAGCCACATGTCCTGAGCCCCTGCACACACGCACACGCATACAGGGACTCATGCGTGCGCCAGGACCTTCTCTTGAAGGCATTTTATGACGGCAACATTTACACGCATAAAATATGCATGATAAAACTTTGTTGTTGCAATAAATCAGCCACGGCAACGGACCCGGACCCGGACCCCGAAAATTGTGCAACGCCTTGTGCTCCCCCGCCTGATGTGATTACAAAACCATTCGGAGCCAACATGGGATCCCTCGCTCCGAATAAGGGCTGCTTATTTATGTCCTGCGTGATCTGCCTTCATCGGGATGCGGTCGTAATGAGTTCCTGGCGCAAATCACTTGCTGCTGGGTGGCGAACGGCGCCCGGCGCTCGCCCCTGTCCCGCTGTCAAACTACTTAAACTGCCATTAAACTATCGAGAGAGTGCCGGATGGAGGCAGGCGGTGCGGGCGAGGGAAAACTTTTGCGGGCTCCTCAATCAGAAATATTATAAAAAGGACGCCCAGCTTTGTTAGAGGTGCAAATGCCTCACAAACAGACAGACCAAGTCGCCCCTGCACACCATCCCCTGCCGCCAGCGGCAGGAACTTTTTGGCCATTGTGTTTTGACTGCCTTTGTTGCATGCATAAAATATTTATGCGCTGGAAAATATGCAGCAACAAAAGCGGAGGCGAATGCGGTACTCCTTTGCTGCAACGCCAGAGCCAACTCCGGCGCCGTCGTCTCCATGTGCGTGCAACTTTTCACACTCAAATGAAATTACGAGAAAAAAAGGAAAACTTTGCTACTTAAATGTAGCGCTCCCACTGCCCCCCTCCGACGCTTTCTCTCCTTTCCTCACCAGCAGTTTATTGCTTTCTGCACTTTATCAACCATTTTTCCATGGCTCAGTGAACGCTCAATTGCTGACTGCCGGAGCGAGAGAGCGCGGAGCGCAGAGCGACAGAGACAGTAAACTTTTCATTAATAACGATTTTCCATTAACTATCGATTGATTTCGAGTCCCGGGGACAGCAGCATCCCAGTGGCAACAGCAACGGCAAGTCGCAAGTAGCGAACGCACTTCAGACAATGCCTGCAACCGGCAGCTACAACAAAAGCAACAACAACAACAACAACAACAACAGCAAGAACAAACACAACAAGAACAACCACAGCCACGCCAACAACACTTGAGTCTATTTAAAACGCAAACAACAATAAACCGCCAGAGGGTGCCGGTCGATGCTGGGAAGGGGGAGGAATAGCCGGGGCTCATAACCGAGGACAACGCCACCGCCGCCACCGCCGCCACCGCCGCCGACAGGAAAAACTCATTGAAAAGTTTTTCTTTTTTACACTTGGCGTGCTCTCCCACTCCCCAACCACCCCCCGCACCTAAGCGGTGTATCGAAGGAGGAAGTTTTTAATTTTGTATCGCGCCACTGCCAACTCTGGCTGATATGGCTACGCTATTTCAGGCCGAGGTCGCACGACACTCCTGTTGGATGGGACTCACATTTGGGATGTCCTGCGATGGTCAGCATGAGGAGTTCATCGAAGGAAGCACATGTTCACTTTAAGCATGGAATTCTGTGCCCGATGGCATTATTGAAATACCTTTTCTAGCGTTAAACCAATCACTTATTTATAGAAATTCTGTATCGCTTTTAGCGCACAGAACTTGATGTCGGAACTGCAGAACTTCACCCTGTTTGCGAATTCTTTAGAGTATGGTCACCCCGACTTTTCACTGCCTCCCTTCCAAGGACAGGGTCCTTGTCGCTACACGCGTACCGTTCACCGGTCTCCGTTCTCTCCGCTGCCCTTTGTTTGCTCCTGCGACTATTACGGGTATTTCCTTTGTGTAGGTCGCCGGCATTGCGTTTTCTCATATTTTTTTCTATTTCTCCCGGTTTTGTTTTGCTTCCACCATTTTTATATAGCCAAAGCCCGCTCGCGCGCCCAATATATATAAATTATTGCATAAAGTTTGGCGCTAAGTTGCAAAAAGTTTCCTTTTCATTGCTGCTGCTGCGGCGGCGGCCAGGCCGAGCTGAGCAAGCGGAGCAGGCTGAGGCAGCGTGAACGACACACAATAGTCTATAAATCTTTATGGTCAACAGAGATTACATGGGCCCAGACGCGGCGAAGAAAGCCTTCATGTAGTTTACTGCCCCTGGCAGAGCCCCTCCGCTCCTTGCCCCTTTGCCCCCGGCAGCTTTTTAGGCGCTGTGTGCGTTGTTTTGATTTGTGTGCGCTCCTATGCCAGCTGTAGTGGCAGTTGTTGTGGCTTTTCCGATTGTTACGGCGCGGATCGAGGGCGGGGCAGGCAGAAGGGGCAGGTCGGTCGGAACGGGGCGGGAACGAAGCATATGGCCATAAAAATGCGGTGCAGACGTGGTAGATACTAGATAAATCATGCCAAAGCTCCGAAAAGTATGCAATGCCGGCAGCGAATGAATAGAAAATTCTTGTAAAAATCAGCACGGGAATCCCCCAAGAGCCGCAACAAAAGCAAAAGCCTGCTGCAGATATATGTACTACATGCAGCAAAAGTTCTCTCGGGCACACCTTTAATTGCTTAAATTGTTCTCGTTCCGTGCGACCTTCGGCGAACGACTCGCAGTTCGATTTCTCGTGGCCCCATAAACAACTTTTCAAAAGTATAAAAAAGGGAGAAACGTGTATAGGTTTACCGTTAGGATCATTTTACATAAAAATGCAATAAATAGCTTCAGCAAAATTTATGGTGCCTCCGGAGGAAGGGCGGGGAAGGAAGGATTTAAAGGACTGCCCTTCTGCCGCGCCGGACTCACTCGTAAATGTCAAATGTCGTGTGCGCTGGGCTAAGGGCGCCTCCAAAGTATGCTTATAAATTGCTCTAAACAGCAATTTTGGCTGCTCCACCTCTGCTTCTGCTTCTGCTTCCACATTTCCCGCTTCAAGGAGTGCTAGAGCGCCGAAGCCGAGGCCGGAGCCGGAGCACTCGCTCCCGGTGTCGTGTCATTTGTTCGTTTTCTTTATTAGTGTCATGTATTTTTATAGTTCAAAGGACATTTGAATGATTGAATGAACTGTTTGTGCCCCAACCAGCTGCCCCACATCCCAACCCATCGCTTCCCCGGGGTGGCTTGCTTGACCGAAAACGAGTTGCGCGCATGATTTCATCCCTTGCAGCGACGGGTTGCCCTTACGTGCGGTCAGCTCATGCTCCTGCTCCTACTCCCACTCTGGCTCCTGGTCGATGTCCTGGTCAGCGGCGACGGCGGCAGCGGCGGTCCCAGGCACGTTTCATCATGGCCAGCTTGTTGTTGGTGTGGCGACTACATCAAATAACGACTATTGACTACGCCTGTGTGGCGCTTCGTGCCGTCGAGTCCCGACCCACTCTCTGCATGCACGTGTAGGGTTACACGTCGCTCCTCGCCCCCAGCTCCTCGCCCCCGCTCTTCGTAGTCCTCCCGAGACCCGGTCGCTGCTGATGATGATGTTGTCGCCAGTGTCGCCATCGTCGCTAGAGCCATCATCGACTTGGCCTGCCGTCGCTGGCGATGACGAATGAAAATCAATATTTATTAGATTACTTTCGAAATTTTATACGAAAATAGAATTTTTATGACATTTTTTCTTCTGGTTTCGCCCCGGGCTGACTTGCCCTGCGCTTGGGTGTGTTAAAGTGTTTGCAATAATCAATTTTTGGGTAATCTTGGGCGCCAGCTCTTATCCTGGCTTTAAACAGGGGTTCAGCTGGTGTATGTGTGCCTTTAAGGTTGAAATGTTGGCGCATAATGAGCGTCCCAGAACGTGCGCTCTTATCGGCCATCATGTCTAGTTTTAGTTTGTGTTTTCCACCCCAAAACTCATAATGACTTAATTATACTCGCAATTTAGCCAATTTTATATCCCACTCTCTGCCATATCACTTAATATTAAACCCGTGTCCTCCCCTATCTATCTTTGCAGGTAAGTTGCCATCATCCATTAATACCACCAGCCATCAAATTAGTAAGTACACAAAACGAGCTGCTAACACTTTTTATGTGCGTCTTTAACTGTATGCCCCTCTGTCTTGCAACCGTTCGGCCTCCATCCCACCAATACATGTGTGTACGGGAATATAAAGCAAATGCATTTTAGTGCCCTCAGTTGACCTCGTTTGGGGCTTGTTTTTATGGCTCAGGCGAAGCCCAAGCGATGATGCTACTCACGTGGCTCGAAACTAAAAGCTCCCCCGAGTGCCTCCGGCCTCCTGCCTCCTTCCTCTTTCCTCCTTCGTCCTGGTGCTGTGTAGTTTGGGCTGGGCTCGACCCACCCCCGGGAGTCACTTAATTATGAAGCTGCACATGAAGTGAAACGTCATAAAGCGTCGAGTTGAGTTGCGCCGAGCGGAGTTCGGGCGGTTGATTTGGGTACGAGTAGCATCATCAGTCCCCGGTTGTCTGCCAGTGCCTCTTACATATTCTTTTTACAAGGCCAGGGACGGGGCGGTGGCTTGGCGGCATTCTGCAGTTAATTTTCCGTTGCTAAATAAACTGTTTATGGCATTTATGCCGAAAATTTTTGGCCAAAGCAAGAGGCATGGAGAGAGGGAAGTCCCAGAATGAAGGATGACGATGATCCATGTGTGTGTGGTGGGTAAATTTTTGTACAGCAGACACAGGAGCGTTGCTCGGCTTTCTGTTTTCTGTGTATTCCGTGTACGATATAAAGCCTCAGAGCTGTCATTTTCGGACATCTGAGGGAGCCTGCAAAAGATATTACTGCTTGATTGAAATGGAAAATCGCCGCAATGGGCTTGTTTTGAACATCGAATATATTTTTTTTTGTCCACGGGTTTCCTGATCTCCGCTAGAGTGCCAGAAAGCGACGATTTCCTTGTGTTCACTGACCCCTCACTCACACAGCACTGCACCACTCAAACCGACATAATGAATATTTACATTTTATGCGCACTGTGCACCGCACCCACTCATATACACACCACGAAACTCACACACGCGCTTTATCCACTGACAATTTGGCAGTCACCGCAATCATAAAAATTTCCACTTTCAAGGAGAGAGCTGGCGGGAAATGAAGCCAGGACCCGTCAGTCAGTCGCCTCTGCGCCTCATTTAAATGCAAATTTTTGACGAGCGGTTTTAACGTTCTCCGCCACCCCCGCCGACGTTCTCTGGCGCTTCTCCGCTGGCGGTGAATGAAAACATTAAAATTAAAAATAAAAATGTAGTCTGCTTTTAGGCAGAGCTCTCGGGTGTTTGTATTTGGGATGAATGGATGTATGTGTGTCTGAGGGGTGCCGGCGCTCGTGAGAATAATTCAAGGTGATAGCTTAATTGAAATATGCTTTTAGGCGCTTTGCCACACCCGCCCCGCCCCGCTCGCCGTCGTTCGTCCCGTTCGCCTTCCATTTTGCATACTTCACTTTGTTGTGTGTCTGGGTGCATATTTTATGAGGCTGCGGTCCACCACTGAAACCCACAAAAAGCGGGGCATCAAGCGGAAGAGAATCTGAATCGGAATAAAAAACTGAGCCGAGGCTGCTTAATGTTATGCAAAGTGTTTGAGCCTGCGGCATGCGTAAACCTGCAGAAACGAGGGCGACGGCGCCAGGACAGGTGGCTGGGCCGAAGATCCCGGCGAGGTGTGGCGGGGACACCATAGCCACCGCCTTTAATTGTTAGCCATTTCAGTTCTCATTACAGTTTCAATTGACTTTGGCCGGATGTTGAAGTCGGGAAAATTGCTGACGGTAAATTCGGCTGGGAGAGGGTAGCACGGGGTATGCCTGTGGGGAGGAAAAGGACTCTCCGAAAGGGCACTTCCGATGACTTATCATACCGTAATCCCTCTCGTATCCGCCGTAAACATTCATATGCATAAATTTGACATTTGGCTGCTCCATAAAAATACACCCGCCCAACAATACCGCTGGGCCTCTTGGCAGGCAGTCTCCTCGGAGCACCGGAGCACCGGGGCTGGGGAAATTTATGCACATAACAGCCACTTTACTCCTTCGCCAGACAGCACGCTCCTGCAACTCTCTACTTGAGCCAAATGAAGAGCGACAGGAAGGAGTTCAGTTCGAGCAGCCAGGATCTGGTTTGCAATTTACAAATTGCGCAAAGTCAAAAGAAAAACAGAGCCGAACAATAGGAATGCTGCCCCGCTTATATTTTATGCAATATGCCACACCGCGTTTTATTAAGCAAATTACAATGAACGGGCCCCTTAAAGATTTGGAGCTTGGGGAATCTCGGCAAGTTGTACTTATGACCTTGGCAAACAGCCTAACGCCTGGCGCCTCAGCCTGAAGCCACTTGGAAAACAAACCCAAGCTACTCCATTCAGCTCGCATTTTGCTGCTCTTAACGCACATTTTCATATATAAATTATTAATTTCGCATGCCTGCCTGGCCCAGTTCAGCTCGGTTTCCCCGGGCCATCCCCAGATGGGGCACAGGACGAAACCGCACGCCCAGGCAGGCGAGAGCGAGGACGAAGTATCAGCGACGGCGGCAGGAAAGCAAATAAGCAGGCGGGCGGGCGAGCGAAATGCATTTTGTGCTCCATTAAATAATAAAAGCAAACGTGGCAAAGATAGCGTCTGTCTCCGAGTTCTTTCCTCTGTGTGTACACAATAAAAATCTCACACGAAGCGCATAAAAATAAAGCAGGAGATACCAAAGAGGATACTCGCTCTCCACACATCTTATCTAATGGCAGAGTCAAAGCCCCCATTGTGATTTTTAAGTTGCTAACCTTTATGCGGACGGGAGTTCGAGTGTTTGAGTGTTTGGGTGTGCCAGTGTGTGTGGGCGGAGGGAAAGTGCATAAATAAGTAAACAAATGCCTGTCGCTTAAGATTACATGGCAAATAAGCTGGCGGAGATGCGAGCCGGAGCAGGACAACATTTGAATGCCGGCAAAGGAAACCTCGCCCGTTTACTTACTTATTCATAGCCAGACCTGGGCGGAAAGTGTGTGTCTTGAGGGGGCATAAAAATCAGCATAAACAGCAATTGTTATGGGCTGCGAATGAAGCCCAGATCAGCTCCGCTCTTAGCGCACTTCTGTTTCGGCGTAAATTACGTAATTTTAGGCCGCAAAAGCACGCAAATCAATTGCGAGGAGAACTCTAGAGACTGCAGGACAATGCAACCGGGCACTGTGTATTGCAGTTTAAGAGAGGTCACAGCAGATAACAGCATTTTGTATTTTAATTTAGCCATAAGTACGCGAAGCGTTCTCACTGCCACACAAATCCACTCCGACTGAAATCAGCTTAGAACAACAAGGGTTGGGACGAGGAATGCTTGATTAGGGGAGATCTGCGCAGGCTGTTTGACACGCACGTGTCCTTGCCAATGACAAGGGAAATTTTATAACTTTCAAGTTTAATTTGCCAAAAGTAGCAATCAACCAAGAGCCAGGGCCAGAAGTACAGACACTGAAGAGCGCCGGAGGGAGGGTGGCTTGTTCAAGGGCCGGGAGGGTGGTTAGGTGAGGGCCAACCCTTTCGAGCTAATTGCTTGGAAGTTGTTAAATGTAAAAATTAAAATGTATAAAATGTGTATATTTTATATTAAACAGAGGAAGGACTCTGCCACTGTCAGTCTCACTCACTTTCGCTCCGCCCGCTCGCTCGCTCGTTCAGTTATCCAGTCATTCAGTCATTCATTTATTCAGCCAGAACGTAGCCTGTTTTATGAGGTGTTAAGTGGGCTTAAATTAAAAGGGGGCGTGGGCGGAATGTGACGAAATGTTTGCATATTTATTTAAGTTATGGCGAAGGCGAGAGGAAGCAGCTTTAGAGAACACTCGTGGGCTCTGCCTCGGTAGGAGTCAGGCGCGGGCGGGCTCGAGGGGTTGCTCTCTCATTTGGAGAGGGCGACACAGACTTGACTTTTGTTTGTTTTCCGTTTGACATGAAGGAGCCACATGTGCGTGTTATAAATTTATATTTAATAAACTTTCGGCTTTTCAAGACTCAAGTGGTATCAGAGGGATACGAGCCGGGGATCCGATGTGCGAGGGCAAAGGACAAAGGACAGAGGACAAGTACGATTGCGGCCCGGAAGCTGAAAACGAGACAGTGATTAACTGGGAAGTGGGCGCAAGCTGCTAATAAACATAGAACGTTCCTTATTAGATTTAAATGCGACAACAGACGTCTCTCAAGTGGCATTGTTCTCCACCTTTCTTACCCTGTGCCATGTCTATGGCCGCATATATCGAGCAGATAATCTATTTATTTATGTTCCTACAGGACATTTCTGTTTAACTCTCGCACATTGCACTTTCCCACCGCCTGTAACTTACTTATGGTCCGCCCCTTAATTATACAGAATTATGTCCGGCAGTGCTGACAGTGTTCAAACGGAAATATATCAAATTGGGAAAAATGGCTCTCAGTTTAAGATAAAATACAAATAATTGAAAGTATTAAGGAAATATAATTTAAGGTTTTAAGTTACTTGAAATAAATTCGAGGAAAGATTTCAGCTTTGTGGAAACTGGTTTAAAAATATATACCAACTAATTTTATTATTTATTTTCCCAAAAGAAAAATCGCCTTGAACCCAAAACAAGTAACTTAAATTATTTTAACAATTATATGGAAAAGAATTTAAAGTTTATCTTAAATAAATAATAACTTAGAATTCTTTTTTACTGAAATGTACTTGTTCTGGTCCTCTTTCAGTGTAGCCTGTTTACATAATGGAATCTATTAAGTAGTGACCTGATTAATAAATAACATCTGGATGCCCCTTTTGAATAGTTTTCTGGCTGTTATTTATGATTTTCCCATATATTATTTTCAAATTTGACTCCGAAACAGCTAAAATTGTGGCAGCACAGTCGTCTGTGATTGTTTCCCTCAGAGAAAGCTCCCATGGCAGGGGACACGTGGCAGCATTCTGAGTAACAAAATCAAGTTGCTTATTAAAATAATAACAAGGCCAGCGAGAAAAAGTGAACTCTAAGCATGGGACGAAGCCAACCCTCTGAGCCGAACTAACCCCAGCCATCTTTCGGAAAACCAGCCTGAGGGCAGAAGCAATTACAGATGCGAAAATCAACCCTGGAAAACAAGGCTCAAGGCCATGGATGCCAGCCGATGAAAACTAAATTAAAGAGGCTTGCCTAAGTTTAAAGCCGCCCATAAAATACTACCAGAACCTATGGGACTTTGATCATTAAATAAAGTTGTACCCTCCGAATTCCGCTCTGGAGCTGCCCCCACTCTTCCATACTGTTGGGTTTTTGTTCTCTACTGTTGGACACAAGGATGCAACTATTAGTGACCCCAGCGGGACAAGGGACCGGACTAAATAAAATCTAAATTAATACAAGTTTCGGGTCGCTACTCTCAGTTCAAGGCCCGGCCTGTACAGTGTGCACACAACCTACCATATCGACAGGCCCCGAGATCAAAGATGTGTTAAGAACTTGTGCTTGCAAGGAATTTGCTTTTGCTGGGCATGGGAACGGGGAAGGGGAGCAGGAGCAGGAGCAGGAGCAGACAGGAGGAGGTAAATTGAGACATGGACATGAACCAATTTCGCATGAAGCCGAGGCCCGGGCAGAATGGCACGGCAAATAGAATAAATGGCAATGAATGACTGAGCAAATGAATAAATGAGAGAAATTTTTGCTTTGAAATTCAAATTTCAAAAGTTGTCATGACATTGTGTTTATGACATTTCGTTGCTACGGCCAGAAAGAGATGACGAGCTGCACAGTTCGGAGCTCGGGGTACGGGATGTGGAAGGCGGGCACTGCTGCCAATTCTCCTTTTTATTTTAATGTTTGGCCGGGCAGGGAGGGGCTCGGGGCTCGGACGGTTGCATATTTAAAATTGAATATTTGCACGCCTTGAGCATTTCAGATTACAAAGATATACTTCACTTATGCGCACACAAATACATTCGAGCCGGGCATGTGTGTGGGCGTATCCTGTTGTCATTTGCATGCGCTCTATGCGCTTCTGCTATTTGCACTGCTCAAAGCCATGTTAAGCGGTTTATTTTTGAGTTGTGTGCTGAGCACACAGAGCTTCCTGCACGAAAATTAAATTTAAAGAGCCATGAGCGGGAAGACTTTAAGGGAGGTCTCCCCAAGTCCCCAGTTATAAACGAAAATCGATGTTTTGTTTTGCCTCAAATACGCGCTTATTGTCGGTGTTGAGCTCTCTTGAGTTAGGCAGCTTCTAATGCCTTATGAAATCAGCCTATTTGGGAGATTATTCAAGTTTATTGCAAAGTCGTCCAATCTATAAGCGCTAGAAACGCAAGTCTCCTTCTTAAAGTGAATTAAAAGCGCATTATTTTCTAGATCATTTAAAAATGCTTTTGAGATAAACCAAAGATTTTTCTATTATATTTATTGTTTCCCATATTTTTTTTTCCACGTTCCATCGTCCACTCCCTAGAAGTCAATTATAAATTAAATAATTTTCAAAGTTACTTTACTTGCTTTACGGCATTGCTTGTGCAATATCTCTTTGGTTTCCCACCTGTGTACGCCCAAGGGCGTCTCTTTTAAAATTTAATATGGAATATGAATATGGAATATTCCCATGATTTCATCAACCAGCGCCGCTACATAGGTATGAGCTACATATCCTGCGTATTTCACAGATACATTTTCAAGTGTAAACACGCCGCTCCCAGCTCGCCGCTTGCTGAGGAACGTACGCGATTGCTATTTACAAAAACACGCTGCCGTATGCCGCACACGATTTTCCAATTGAACTCACACGTGTACACACGGATGCGGAGATACACGGATACGGCTACAAATACGGTGCGCTGCTGGCAGGGCCACGGATGCCGGCCAGATATAGATACAGACACAGATACGGCTGCAGATACATGCAGGGCCTGGCACTGATGCAGTCGTGCATTCAATCGCTGCGTCGTCACCTCGTCGAGGAGAGTGCGGCCGCAGAACGAGCACTGACTGCCCGAAATCATTTCAAGTTAATAATAAATGGAGCATCATCATCAGACATCAAACCCGTAGAGCAAATATCGAGTATCCTTTTGGTCTGTTTGTGTTTGTGCTCGTGCTGGTGCTTGTGCCTTGTGTTTGCCTGCCTCCCAGCCTGCTTGTTTGCATTGCCATTGATTTATTTTTTTGGCATGGGATTTTTCAATTTGCTGCAACCCGAGCCGAACCTCCTTCATGACATGTAATGAGCTGCCGCTGATTCCACTCCTGCGGCTCCTTGTGCGGCACGAATCAATTAAAATACGTGCCAGGCATTAGAAGGGAGTGGCGCGCGGAGTGCGGCAAGTGGAGTGCGGCGTGTTGCCCGGAGGAGGCCTGACTTGGCAATATTTCAATCAAGTTTTTTCCGAGCCAGCAGCGTGCATGTGAGGCTGTCCAAATGGATATTTATGCCTATCATGCTTATGAGGAATTCGCATTAGGCTGAAAGTCAAGAGGTTGCCAACATGCCAACACAATTGACAGTTGGCCAAGGCGGGGCAGGCTCTGGCACATGGAAAATACGTACGATGCCCAAACATGTGTGGGATATAGGTATATATACTATATAAACTGTCACTCTGTTGACAGGCTAGGTAGCCCACGCTCAGACACCGACACAGATACACACTCGCAAATACACATGAGTGCGTGTTTGTTGCCCTTAACAGACATTTTCACAGTTGAGTGCGTTGCTTGGGCCGAGGGCCCAGCTTCCCCGTACCCGCTCCCGGGTCCCTTCCCTGCTCTCTGGGTCTTATGTAATTTGGAAGCATTTCTAGCGCGCCTGCTGGTATGCAACAAAAACTCTGCGTGCTGGGCGGGCGGAAGGGATGGGAATGCCCAGGGAGCTTCTTCTTCTCGATTGCCTCAAATGTATGCTTTTAATGCCGCTCCGTCTGAAGCCAAAGTAATCAATTGGGTCATCGCCCTAGAAGCACGAGCATTTACATGTCGCCACTGACAAAGGGAAATGATCGCCGTAATGTGGGGAACACTTTACTTTTCCAAAGTAACTTTCTTAAAACTTGCCGGGCTATGAAGTCAGCACAAACACATTAGGAAACGAAATCAATAATATTCACCTTGTGTGAGATGTCACGGCCCTCAGGCAGACTGTCAGCTGTCTGTTCTCGGGTTAATTGGTAATTTTTGGAAAAGGTTCGTCTGCCCACGTCGAGAGTCCAGAAAGTATTGATTAGCTTTCACTGGCCCCTCGGCCTTTCGGCCAGCCTGCTAATAAATTACCAAAACTAATGTTTGTCTGGGCTGACGTTGGCTCGAAGTTTGCCTAATTAATGGCAAACCTTTCAAAGGGCTACACCTTGTTCCATATTTTGTGTTCCCCGTTTTCGTATTCTGCGAAAGTAAACAAAGTATTTTTGTGGGGCAGGACCGGGCTAGCTGGTCATTAGCATGCGTTAAAATGGCGTTAAATGTGTAACGGAAACCCGGGAAGCCAGCGCAGGGACATGCTCTGCCTGGAGTTTGGCTTTTATTTCCTTTCCTTTTTTGTAATTTTGTTATAATAAAAATGTCATAAATTTCTGGTATCACTGCGTGTTCGGGTCCAAGCTTTCCCTCTCTCCCGCTCTGTCGCTGTGTGTGTTAATTTTTTCTAATTGTCCGAAATTTAGATAATTACACGCCATTAATTATTTACATAATAATAACGTTCCTTTTTCTTTGCCTTCTCCTGTGCGGAACGAATACGCGCTTTACAATTTTGTGGTTGACTTGGCTGTGGGCGTGGCCGTTCGTACATATGTACAAATGTGTATATACATATATATTTATAGAGCGTGGGGGCGTAAAATTAAATTTACATAATTTATGACTTGCTCAGCAATGTTCATGGGCGTTGTGTTGCATAATTTTAGGCATTTTTGTTTATTGCGGCGTAAAATTTGAATTATGAATCAGGAATAGCGCCCGCTCCATTTTCCACTTTCCGCTGCCCCTGCCCATCCCACTCCTGGCCCGTCGCTTCCGTGCAAGGGTTACATTCTGAGGTTATTAGTAATTTATTTGCATATTTTGTGCCAGCCCAGGGGTGGGGCTGCCGCCGACTGACGGATAGGAGCAGGAACTCAAGTGTCACACGACAGTCAAGTGTCGTGTCTTGAATGAAATACGCTTTGAGTTGGGTTGGGCCTGCCGCCTGCCAAGGTGGTCCGCAGGTGCGGGGAAGGCATTACAGCTGGCAAAAAAAAAACAGTACAGTAATCTTAATGGATAACACTGTTATTTATACCCTTATCATAGCTCTGAAGAAGTTTGGAAATAGACTGAAAAAATTAATTTCCTACGCTTGAAACTATCAGAGTAATTTATTTATTTTAATTATATCTTTTATTTGGTTTATGATTGTCTATACTTCAACAAACTCCCTAAGCTTCCAAAAATTATGCTAGAAATCTTAGGGAAAAGGGACGATTTCACACAGAATTAGGTACTCCAAAAATGCAGTAAATACTTTGAAAAACCTGTAAGAGAGAAGAAGAGAACCCCTAGTGATTTCTGGAGTACTCAGTATATATTCAAGTTATATGTCTCTGCTGTTCTTACTATTCATATTGACCGAAGTTGCCGGCGCTTCATATAAGCCGTTATGGTATTATCGATACTTACTAACAAGTATCTAACACTTTTTACTTCCTTTCCTTTTTCCTTTCCGCTACCGCCTGTTAAGAGCCTGCCCGTTCTCTGGCCCAGCGGTTAATATATGAAGCAATAAACATTTTCTGGCCACGCCTGGCCGGGACCAGGTTCAATGCCAGGATCAAACCAACTTTAATTGCCACTTGCTAATTGCAAGCTCCCACCAGGACAGGGGTGGAACAAGCGATGTGTATGGCTGCCATATTTCATGCATCAGAGATACATAAAGAATATAGATATTTTCCGTTGAACGTGGCCCGGCCAGACAGCATAAAAAGTGGAAGAAGCAGCCACTGATTAGTATCAAAGGGGGCGGAGGCGGGTGCTAAGAGCAAGGATCTGGGAGCCTAGAGCATGGAGCATGTATCACGGAGGATGATACAGTTGCGGTTGCTCGGCTGCCTGGTTGCCCGCCAGCTGTAGCTGGAGCTGGAGCTGGGGCTGTGGCAGTGAAAAACTTTTGATTAAGCTGCAGTTATGGCAGGTTGTTAGAGCGGAGAGCTGCAGCAAGCTTTTGTTTTGCTTGCTAGCTCGTTAGTTTGTTTTGATTTTACCTCCAGCGACCCTTACCCTCGCCAGCCACACATGACAGATGCTTGAGGCAACATTGTGTACCATTAGGTGCTTGCCAGTGACAAATTTCTCCATCGAACTTCCTTCACAAGCGGCAGGAGCAGCGGAAGCGGCAGCGGCAGCTCGAATAAACTTTTGCATAGAACTTTAATGCTTTTTGTTGGAAAGAAGCGAACCAAGCGGCGGCGTTTTCAATAAGCAAACCCAAACCAGCTCCGCCGACTGCCCTCCGGCTAACCCCATAAAATATTACTTTTCTATCAACAAAAGTTGCCGGGCCACTCAATTCGAAACCATTTTCCAAACTATCATCATCATCGAGTGGAGAAAGCATCATAAAAATCGCTCTTCATGTGCCCCGCAGAGGAAGGCCAGCAGGACGAGCGGGGAGCGAGGACGACTGCCATAACAAAGCCATAAAACGTAGTTTTAATTGCATTTTCGTTGTTCCGTTTTATGTAGTTCGACCGGCGAATGCATAAAAACAACAACTGACCAAAGCGGAGCAGAACAGGGCTGAAAGCTCAGGCTCCGGCTCCGGCTCTGGCTCCGGCTGGTTCGATGTGCCGCATTCTAATTGCACGAGGATGGGCTGGAGGAGTGGCGGGGTGGGGATTTGGGGAAGGCACTTACGGCTTGACTGGATCTCTGGATCCCTGTTCCTGTCCCGGGCCCTGTCCCTGTCCCTGTCCCTGTCCCTGTCGCTGGCTCTCTGCGAATTTCGCTTTGCTCACTTAGCGCTCGGGCATCATAAACTAACGCAGTTTATGGGTCCATGCACCCGGCCGCACTCCCACCCTCACAGCCGCCCCCACACATTGACAGGGGGAGGCTGGGACCCAGTGGCAGTGCTCAGAGAGCACTTGGCCAAGTTGGCACTTTCGGGCATTGCATATGCGTAGGCGACACTGCGGCTAGTCTCGACCCCATCATGCCCCGCTCCCGGTCCGCCATGCACGACTTGCTGTGGCGCTAAAATTTGCGGTTTAACGTTGCCACTGGCGCCTGTCGACTCTCAACTGTCGCTGCAGTATCCTGCTGCTCCTGCCCCTGCCCCACTCGAGCTCGTCCTCGGAGGACACTTTGTCATAAGCAATCGTGAAGGCTAATTGTGTCGAGGCAGGCATCTTTTGATTCCACACAGAGCCGAACGGGGCGGCCGAGGGAGTGAAAAAGAGAGCCAGATTTAATTAACATTTTGACTCTCAAAGGCTTCGGCTTTTGGCAACATTTAAATTTCAAATTATGTGCGCTAATTACGCGGCCAAAAGAGCCGTCTGGGAGGCTGCCAGGAGGCTGCGGGGAAACCTTTCTGGCGCTAATAATTAGCCAGACTTTTGTGCAGAGTCAGAGATGCCTTAGTTGGGATGCTGCGCCGGCAGTCATGTGGCTGCCGGAGAATGCTTTGCCGGAGCGAAGTTAAATTTTCGTGAATTTCCCACATTTTTTCCTCTGCTGGCAGTGCCTGCCTGGCGCCTCATAAATGGCCAGAAGTTCATTAACCAACCGAAGGCAGACGGAACCGGGCTTCATCACTGCATCGGATGCCTGATCAATATGTGTGCATGCAGCCTGCTGCACTGATTTCTGTTTGTTGTTTTTGCAGACAGAAGCCGCAGTCAAAGCCGCCCGATGGATGTGGCTGCCACATCTGCGGGCTTCCATTGATAAACCCTTCAAAAAAGAGAGAGGTCGAGAATGAAGAGGGCGGAGTGCCGTGGAGTGGCGTGGTTTGGAGTGGAGTGGAGTGAAGTGGCCCAGGGAAAGATGGCTTTCGGGGGAGAGAACAACCTGCATGATGCTTAGTCGGGCTGTGCCTTTGAGACGCTCCTTCGGAGTCCTGCTTGAGCTGAAAACATTTTCCAATTTATTAAGCCACGCCACATCAATCATTCACCAGGGGCGGAGGACGTGCGACTAAATGAACATTTTTCGGTTAAACATTGGTTTAAATTTTGCGGCGTCACAACCGCTCTGCCCCTGTCCCGGGCCCCGCATCACTGTCAACATCACGGCGCTGACGTTGGCATCGCCTGTGTATAAAATCAACACGGCTTCAGTTCATCGACCACTTAATTTATCCAGCTGAGCTTTGAGCAAGCCAAAGCGCATTTGTGTGTTGTCTGGCCAAGAGCGATGCAGGGAGCGGAGCAGGGACGGCGATTCAGCATGCCTTTGGTCAGACAGAGAAATGCACTTAATTGCCGCTGGTCCGCTGTGCGCCGACCTCCCTGCTTAGGGACCCAATTGCATTTAAAAACCTGGCCAAAAGCGCGCTACGCCATTTGCCACTCGCCACTCGCCGGCATTTAGGGCTGGCTCCTCCTCCAGCGGCAGCAGTCGTTCATTATGCATTAATGTAAATACGGTAAATGTTGTCCAATCATTAACATAATTGAATTACAAACAAGTCCAATCGCGGCCAGAGCCCCGAATTTCCAGCTCGACTCTGCTCCATGCGCGTGCATAAATCGCAATTTTAATTTACTCGCCCCTGACTAATGGATTGTTCCGAAAAAACACACTGAACGCGGCGGCGGGGGAGCCCGGGACTACGACATTAAATATTTCATATTGTGGGAGGGCCCGAAAGGCTCGGTGCGCCCAGGCACTCTCCCTCCTGGTTATATAAAGCAATTGAATTTTGCAGTTAAATGCTTCAATCATTTTCAATTGCCGCAAACTAATGGCTGATTATAAAATATTCATGCGACAAGCGGCAGGCGATGAGACGACAGACTTCCGAGCGGCGCGGTGGCTAATGACAGGGCCTGGCCGGGCATTCAGACCCGGCTGATGAGCCAATCTAAGGCCAGGAAGGCCGGGAAGGCCGGGGTGGCCGGTAGGGCCAGGAAGCCCAGGGGCGTGCTCGATGCCGCCCCTTTCAAACTATGTCTGTGTGGTGCAAATAAATTACACCTGCGAGAGCGAGCGAAAGGGTCTCTCCTTCTGGCTGATTATTGATTTGCTCGGGTTTCTGCGGTCTTCGGGGGCCAGCCACTCGACTCGAGCATTCGGTATAAAGCCCTCAATTAAGTTTTATTTTAATGCATTTCATTTGAACGTCTTTTAATGGGATTTTTCGTGCCCAGGCACGGGCATATTACTCATTTGCCATAAACCGAAAGGTGACCACAACACGTAGTCGTCCCAAACCCAGGGCCCCAGCCACATCCACAGCCACATCCACATCCAGATCCATATCCCCCTCCGCATCCCAACCCGCTCTCGATGCCGATACCACTGCAAGGAGTGGATGAACAGAGAGCGAGAGCGAGGCGAGAGCGCTGGGTGAGGAGGGAGAACGTTAAGTGTTGGCTGGCCAGAATCGACATGGGTCGCTTGGGTGAGATTTAAGCTTTAATGATGCATGAAGCGGCACAGGATGTGGCTGCCCAGTCGTGGGTAAAAGGCAATGAGCCCAAATGGCCAGGGATGACGGAAGAGGAGGCCGGGAGGCGGCTGGGAGGAGCGACAGGAGCGGCAGGAGATGGGCTTGCATATTGAGTGGCATTTAAATGCTTGAAAATGCTACGCTGGCCAAATGTGTTTTGGGAGGTGTTTATGAAGAGGTCCTTGGCCACCAACGAAAGTTGATTGAATTTGAGGGTCCGCCTCCCGCAGCAACCACCGATTTAATGGACTTTCCTGCTAATACCATTAACGCAAAATCTGTTTCAGCAGCACTCGTCTCAGCCAGATATTACTTTACTTAAGACCCATCTCTTTCTCTTCTCTCTTGCAGATGAACCGTGCTTTACAGCTGAAGCCAGCTGAAAATGAAAGTCGCAGCGGTAAGTAATCACCTGCCATATTCATTTACGACCCCAACCCGTGGACTCCCTGCCATAAAATCAATTTGCGCACAGCAAGTCGGGAGGAGTCGCCATAGGTGACCCAAAACAAATAATTGCGAAAAACTTGACCCGTCTTCTGGGCAAAGTTTTTGTGCAAAAGCACTCAGCCGAAAAGTGCAGAGCCAGCTAAAGTTTTTCGCTATCCCCAGTCCCAGTCCCAGCTCCAGTTCCACTCCAGGCCCCATTCCTAGCCTTCCCCATTCATCCCCAAGCCCGCATCGCTATTTTCTCTGCTATTTTCAACACCTACAACACACGTCAGCAAAAATTACGGGCGCACTTCGATAAACTGTCAAAACTGTCTGCAAAAATTTGACATTTCACAAAAAAAGCGTACCTCGAAAAAATACTTGGGCACACGGCAGAGCAATGGGGAAGCGTAGAGCAAAACAACGTTGAACTGTCAATGGCAGTCAGCCCTGGAAAATGGGCCAGGAGAGCGGGCGACGCGACGGCCGGCGGACAGGCCTCGATGGCCAGGGCGCCATATTGTTTTTACTGGGCCCATCACACAGTTGTCGTGCTTCACGCTTGTTTGTGACAGCCCATCGACCCGAGACCCCGCCCCCACGGCCCCGCATGGCAGAAAAAGAATGATAAAGATTTGCATAATTTACACAGCACTTCAACTTTGTTTTTTGGGTCAGCCGTGGCTCGGCTCGAGTAGTTGTTGCTTTGATAAACTTATTGACAGCCTCATTATGCAGCAGCTTCAAAGTAATTTCAATATTCCTCTCCCTGCTGGCTGGGCTTATTCCCCACTCCCGCCCTGGCGAGCAGCCAGCTCCCCAGGCCCCCATTCCGGCCCAGGGGTGCAGTGGCACAGAAGTATGCTACACATTTCGCAATCAACTCGCACTGCCCCGGGCCAGAGTCGGACTGGAAGTCAGTGCACTCCGCAATCTCCTAAGACATTTCGCAGCTGGCAGCGCTTATCACTGCGGAGCAGAGAATACTGAGCGCCCAAAACGTCCATTGCACAAATTGCTTGTGCACTCGCTACCAGCCTCGCTCCCACCCTGGCCCAGGACTCGGAGGACGGACACAGCCATTGCTCATAACAGTCGCTGTCGCTGGTGCTGGTGCTGGTGGCTGTGGCAAAAACCTTGACAAAGTTGATGTGTCAAATCAGCAGCCAGCCAGCCAGTCAGTCAGGACCCTCCTCCGGATGACCTTTAAACTTTGGCAAAGGACATGAAGGCACTAATCGTTACGTTGCTCCCTTCATTCATCCGTTCTCCGGCTCCGGCTCCAGCTCCGGCTTCGATTTCGCTCTGCTGCGCTCCTTTCGGCCCTCCTTCTGGTCTCTCCCAGTCACTCGCTGGCTCGGCGGCAACAATTTAAACTTTTCTAATCCGCTGGGGATTGAAAACTTGAAGCAACTCGACTTGACTCGACTCGACTCGACTCCACTCGACTCAACTCTGGCAGGGCAACTTGCCGGCAATCTGTCCGCACAATTGTGGACCTGGACCTAGTGCCAGCACTAGGGCTGGCATGGACCTAGGGCCGGGCAAAGGCCAAACCATCGGCGACGCAATCAAGTCGACATTTTTGTTAGTTGCTTTGTTTGCCCGGTCCTCGCCTCTCTCGAGTCGGAACAAATTTCTAAGAAATTAAAGCGCTAAACTTTTTCGGGCCGCTATCAGCACAGCACTTGGCAACTCAGCAGCGAGTCCCCGGCGCCTTCGTCCTGCTGCGACTTTTGACTTGGACTGTTTGTGCCTTGTGTGTGCGAAGAGGGGATCTTCGGCTTTGGCTTTGGCTTTGGCTTGGGCCAAAATGCAATTAGACAAGGACAAGTTTAATTGCCGGCCTCGGTCTCGGCCTCAACCAGGGCAGGGTCCTGCTCCTGCAGGCTGCTGCATGCCCTTGCCCGCTGACATTTGCATTTTTCAGCCGCACAAAGAAATTTAATTTATTTAAACTCAAATCAAGCATGAAATTCGGGCGAAGTGCGAAGGTCGGGGGGGGGGATATGAATACATTTATTAGTGTTGACAAGTGCTGATTTGGAAGGGATTCAGGCCCGAGTCCTGCGTCGCAGAACCCGTCCGCCCCTCAATCTCGGCCTGCCAACTTCATCAATTTTAACTTAGTGAGGGAAGAAGCATTGTTGACATGTCTACGCTTTGACCAGGCCCAGGACCGAAACCTACATGAACTCGAGTACGATTTGTTGCCTTTGTCTTTCGTCCTTTGTCCCCAGTTTCCCAGTCCCCGGTCCTGCCCTGAGCATCCGTCCTCTGTCCCGACAATGTTCGTCGCATTTGCAATCTTCAGTGCCATATCTAAGTCTGATGACTTTGGTTTCATTGGCAGGACACAAACACACACACAGACTGCCTGCTTAGTTATTTATCTTGATATTCCACACACACACACTGGCACACACCATGCTTCATCATTATCAAAACTCATATTGTCGTCTGCCTGGGCTCCGACTCCTCCCCTACCCCGGCCCGCGCGTAATTTGTACTTGTCTAACACGTAATGATGTCACGTAAATTGCATACGTTCGCTTACGGTTCCAGTTACGTTGACGTGTTACGTTTGGTATTCCTCCGCTGCAGGCGAGCAGCGACTTAAAGCCAAATTAATATCACTCCTACCTGCCGGAGGGCGAAAAGAATCCGCCTCGGCCTGGCACACAAACATAAATTGCGAAATCCCGCCATTTTCGAGGACGCTGGCGAGCCGAGGGCTGGGCCACCCTGCACAGATTTATGCTCCTAACTACGCATTAATTTCCTTACCTTTATCCCGGCTCCTCTGCCCGCTTGACTCTTGTCACACGTCAGTAAATCAGATGCCGCTCCTTAGCCACTTCCCGTCTCGCCTCATTCATCATACTTATAAATATTCATTTCCTGCTGAGGATGTGGGGGATGATTGCAAAAGATTAAAAATCAACTCCATAAAAACCTCCTTGCATCCTCCCCAATGATAAATGGCAGCCGAAAATTAACAAAACCCATACGCAGAAGGTACATTGGTGCAGAAGAGAGAAAACTTTCGGGAACCTCATTATAGACAACGTCTCATCAAATTGAAAAGCAATGAGCTATGAAACTTCACTCCCGGATAGTGTGCGGCCTGAGAAAAGTTTCAGGGCGAAAAACTAATAATAATAATACGCAGTGTTGGCCGCCCCGAAAAAACTTTTCGCATTTCGTTTGCTGCCACTCACTGCCCCCACCCACCAGCTGCCTTTTACGCCTGATTACGCATTTGAATTGTATTCGCCGATTCGCCAATTGGCGTTTCCCATTTCCCATTTCTCGTTGCCGCAAAAGTTCTCCCGCATCTGACCATAAAAGACCGCTGTAGAAGAGCGGCACCTCCTCCAGCTGCCACCTGCCGGCGACCTTATTAGTGTCAACATTTTTATGGCAGCCCTCGCAATTTGATTAGCGGGAATAAAGAGCGACAAATTCAATTGAATTTGTAATATAGATTGACTGCCGATGATGATTGGCTTCAGCTGCGGCTGCGGCTGGGGCCGCGACTGCTCCGGATGCCACTTCCCCTAGCAGTCCCACATGTGTTTTCTTCGGGGGCGCAAATTAAAAGGAATCGGGCGCGGGGTGCGATTTCCGGGGGGCGTTGGCTCGGGCAGGGATATTCGCCACTAAGCCCCAAATAACAAAGCCTCCGAGCCCAGACAAAAGGCATAAATAAAGCCAAGCCAGCGACGGCAGCATCTACGCCTAACAGCAGACATCAATTTCTGCCTCTCTGCGTTTTTCTTTCCCGGCTTTTCGCTCTTCGCTCTTCCTCCCTCATCTTGCCTGAGCGGAGGAGCTCAATTCTTTAATCAGCTTAAATTCACACGTACCAAAAGCGACGCACAGCCATTGATTGGAGGCTTACCCCCGGCAGCCCCCAGCCCCCAGCCCGACCTTCCCTTGCCCCATCCTCACCTTCCCGGCTCTCTGCGCTCGGTTTTCTCCTCTCGGAGACTGCGTTGCTTTTATCAAAGCCAGTTCAAAGGCTCGTATGTGTATTTAGGCCTTTATTGTTTTTGACCTTTTTTCTGCGAGACGAAATAAAAATCGATTTTCCGCACACACACACCCACAGCTGCACAGACAACTCACGCACAAAATTCAGACGGAAAGCGAAAAGCGAGGGCGAAGGAAAAGCCAGCTCAAATAAAAGTAAATCACAAGCATAGCTGCTGGCAGCATTCACAAGTTCAAATAAGCGATAATAAGTATTTATGGGCGGGGCAAACAGATTCCATTCCGTCCGAATGTAAGGCCCGAACTGCCTGCTAAATGCGTTTTAATGTTTTTTAAACTTTTGCCCCTGTCCGCGCTGGCTCTTAAATATTTAAGTATACTCTTAGGCGATTCGGCGATTCCAGCGGCTGTATAGTTTCCTTTTCCGTTTTCTTTTCCTCTCCCTCCCCTGGCCTGCTCCCCTCCCTCTATTGACAGTTCGCTTCGGCCTGCGCATCATTTTTCTTCGTTGCTTGATTTTGTTTTTACGAGCGACTGAAGCCTGTCAATTGGCTGAATGCCTCGTAAAAACGCCAGAGGCCTACAAGGAAACTTCGCTCCGAAAGGAAAACAAAACGGGGCCAGCAAGAGAGAACGATTTGTTATGTTTTCTCAGCGCAGCGCCAACAGGAAACGGAAAGGCACACAACGACTCCCTCCTACCTCTCTCTCTGCCACTGTCTGTGTTTTGTTTTTAGTTTGTTATTTTGTTTTCCTTGGCCCGCTGCTTAGGCCTGCCAAATGTCATCATTAGCGTTTCAATTGCCATTTTAGTCCGTGACACTTGAAACATTTGCATAAAATACCGAAAGTCAAGTTTGTTGACGTAGATATTTTTGATGGGAAGCAGCCGGCTGGCTCCCTGATGTTTGGCTTACCTGCGACAGGAGAGTGGGCTGGAAGCCCAGTCCCCAAGGAATCGGCGGAACAATGCTCTAACCTGTGAACTTGACAGAATGCGCAATGCTGTGTTTATTGATTCCTTAAGCTTAGATCCTTTGGAAGAAACCATTAAAATATTCACTGACATACGATGTCCCTTCATCCAATTTATGAGCCATTCAGCCTTATTGAATAGCGTTGATAGGGCTTGGCCGCGATTGAGCCCCCTTCTCATATCCGGTCCGTGTGCCCCTTCTTCCAGCCAGGTGCTCCCCGCTGGACATGGCACAAAAACATTTCTCTTTAGCCGATCTTATCGGGGCGGCAATTGTCTGACGCTTTTTGCCCTGGGTTCAGCTTTTCGGGTGTCTTCATTTTTGTTTTGGCCAAGGGCCAATGATAAGCGACACGCAAACGCGACACTTTCGTGTGATGAGGCCGGGAGCGGGGTCAGGAGGTGCCATTGTGGCCGCAATCAATAGTCTTGGATGAGCGAAGGGCACGGGACGCGGGCACGGGGCACAGGGCGTATGTGTAATATAAAAAGTAATTATTTCTTATGCAATATGGGCGCCCGGTCTGGATAAGCATCTGTAACAGCATTTTATTGCAGCGCAGGGGAGCGGGTCGGGCAGGGCGGATGGAGGCGCATTGTTTTTAATTGTTTGTCGTGGCAGAGTTGCCAGGCTTCTTTTCGCAACACAGCGAATGCAATATAGATCGTAATCTTAATTGCATTTAGAGTGCCCCGCATTGTAGGTTAATAATCATAAATGTTATGGTAATAGTTACGAGTGGTGGGTCAGCTGGGCGGCGAGGCTGGGGCGCGGCAGGTGCAGGGCATTTCAGTTATTGTCGAGCGTTTCAGTTACAGTTTGTTGTGGTCGCAACAAAGTCAGTGTGGGTAACTTATTAAAAGGCTGACGGGGAACGACTGGACCCATATCAATTACATTAAAAATAAATGTTCAAACAGGACTCTCACTTCCAAGCAATAAATAAAGCAAGGACGGACTCCAAAATATTTTTATTTGTATAATTTTAATTTAGTTGATAATATTTATTATTTTTTAGAACCTAATTCAATAATTTAGTTTTCGCACGGACAATACTCGTTTTATAATTGTATTGTAAGTAGTTCTTAATTAAAGAAATTAAATTAATTAAATTTATAAGATGCGTAACGCCACATGATTTCTTTTCAATAAAGTTTGCGTACTTCCTTGCAGGTGGAGATATTGCTTTCATTCGGCAATACAGATCTATACAATTTATTGTCTCGGCTATAGTATATAATTCTCAATCAGGCTCTTTTGTCGATGGCAGCTGAATAAATGTAAATCCCTGGGGCAGGAACTGATTTCCAAAACATATAAAATATTCAACGAAGTTAAAGGAAGCCGGGTCCTTCGGTTCGCTCCGACCAATCTAATTTTTCATGTCCTGCTTTATATCCTGCACCAGCTTCCCTTTGAGTGTTGCCAACCACATTGTCCCTCCTTGCCTTGGCGTGTTGTGGAGTGATTGACCTAGCTCTGGGCTATTTCTGCTCACGGGCGGGGGAGGAAAGCAAGCAAGCCAGGCAGCCAGCTAGCAAAACAAAGCAGGACATTGCAGTGGAAGGAATATAAGCTGCACATATTTTAAATGCAGTTAGCGGGAGGAGCGGATGGATCCCAAAATCCTTCGGAATCATGCACATGACTTTGAAGCGACTTTGAGCGCGGCATCGCTGTGCGGAGCAAGGACAGGCGCAGAACAACACGTGAGGAACATTAATCTTGTCTGCACCACTGCCGCCGAGTCGAGTCAGGACTGTCTCCGAGGCGGGACGGGTATCCCTGCTTAATGAGCTGTGGGTCCGGCTGGGTATTAAAAATTATGAAAGGACTGGCAAAAAACTGCTTGGCAGAAAATGCATTTAAAATGCAATAATAAAATGATAATGGCATTATAATACTAAACACAGACCAGCGTTCGTTGTTAGAAACAATGCCCCAAGGAGGCAGCAGAGCGCGTTTGATGGCAGAAAGTATGCTACATTACTTGCAGCTCGTTAATTTTTATAGATTTCCCCGCTGCTCGCTGCCACGGTGCCATGGTGCTGTAGTCGTCCCAATATGATGTGTCGCTGTTCCCACCTACACCGCCCCGCCATCCCCATTGCCCCCACAATATTGATTTCCCCTAAATTAACACACGCAGAGAAAACTTGTCGCGGGAATGAAAACAAAAATGCGACCGAAAACTTGTTTCTCCTTGTAGCTAGCTGTTGTTTTCGCCCCCCGTTGTTATTTTTATGAGACCTCTCATATTATTTTACTTTTTGGCTACGACTCTTCGCTTTAATGTGCCGAATTTCCACGCAAACTCCCCAGCGCCAAACTGGCCAAAACATGTCTTTGCTTTCTGCCAGCCCCGGACTCCGGCCCTGCTACTCGCTGCTTCTATTAACTTATCAAGATTTGTAAAGTATATGAGCCGAGCAAGCGCCTCCTTTGTGCAGCTCTGCTCAAGTGAGTGGAGCAAGGAACGCATAAAACTGCTATCTGTCTCCTTTACACGTCCCCGTCCCGGAATGGGCCAGAGATATGGCCAAATGGCGTGTTGGCAGGCCACAAGGAGCTGTGGTCGATAGGAGCCATGCGGTCGCTTAATACATTAGAGGAGTCGTCCCAGGATATGGAAATTATCGAGGGGCTCCCGGTCCGCTCTTGTGAGGCAGCGAGGCAGTCACTCTTCACACCCTGGCGTCACGAACGTGTCACAAAAGCTGTGCACCAACTGCTTTGAGCCAAACCTCCGGACTAAGCTTACTGCAACTGAATTAGCGCCTGGTCGATATACAGTAAGTTACAACGGTATGCATAGTTTTACTTAAGGTTACCAAGACAATATAATAAGTAAGATGCTTAACGTCAATTCTTTAGTCTGGTTTAAGAACTTGCTGACACACAAATTCCGTTTTGCATATTATTCATTATATTATTACTGATTATACTCAAGGACAAGGTCAGTAAACTGGCTTTTGTGTAATGTGGGACCCGGCTTAATTATAGGAAAATTTCCTAAAGTTCAATTCCTGATTTACAAGACTCTTTCCCTTGATGCACTGTACCATATTCACTTTTGGCGACCCACTGCAAGGCTATTGTTTTCGTCTAACCCGGATTTTACTTTGGATGTGTGTTTGTTTTGTTTATGGGTACGCGATGGAGGACTAGGGGTCAGTGCTTAGTGGGCTGTGGGCAGGGCTCCCAGCAGGCGGTGGGTGCTCTCTGCTAACTGACTCGACAGCTGCCCGGGCGTCTAAGCCTTCAATAACAGGAGCCAGCAGCAGCAGACACTAAACTTTTTAGCCTTTTTGTTATGACCAGGATCAGGGGAGCGTAGCCGAACCAGCAACAACAAAGCCAGAACAACAAGCAGCCAGAAGAATTTATATGATAAGCGTAGGACAGGCAAGCGTTTCGGGTCCGTCAACGTGAACTCCAGGGCCACAGCTCAACGGGTCCGGGTCCGAGAACGGCTCCGGCTCCGGTCATGTCCATTGAGTCTCAGTGGGAAACTCTTTTCGCTCCCTGCGAGATAGAGGGAGAGGGAGAGAGGGAAACGAAATATGACAGCAGCAGGAGGCCTTTTGTTCTCCTCCTCAGTAGACAAACAACATCAAAAATAACAACAGGCAACAACAACTGTAAGTCCAATATGTACGCTTTAAGCATAGCATATTAGTTTGTTCAGGACGGGGATGGACCGGCCCAGCTCTGTTCCGCACTGAAAAGTGAAAAAGAGGATTCCAAAACAGCCGGCAGACAGAGATGGAGAGCGGCTCGGCCTGAGCCTGATGTAGTTTGTTGTGTGAAGACAACAACAACAACGTCAAATATTGTTTGTAAAGCCAAATGCATGCAAGAGCTCGATGCTCGATGGGGGAGGAGCAGGAGCAGGAGCAGGAGCAGAAGCGGAATGGGGGGACGGCGGAGGGCAGACAAAGGCTCCATCGTGCGGGTCAGCGAGCTCCGCTGCATGACTTGCTGCATTGCATAGATAGATGGATGGATGGATAGATGGATGACCGTCTGAATGGATGACTCGCCCGCGCCCACGCCCACCTCCCCAAAAACATATATAGATATAGATGGACGCTTGACTACGGCATGTTTTGTTGCAGGCCACATTTGCTCCAGGCAAATATCGCTGCGCACACACAGGCAGGGTCCCAAAACAACAAGCGATTTGCAGGAGCCGCCAGTGCATCGGAGTGGATTGCCGAGCTTTAAGTTAACTCCTGCACTCCGGCACACTAAGCTTCCCGGCAGCCAGATGCCAGATGCCATGGGCCTCCACCAGGGGCTTCGATTAGCCACCTTATCAGCTCGTTTCGCCCGCAAATTGCAGCACAGTGGGAACCGGGCCACCTGGCCGGGCAAAAAGTTATTTGATGAATGCCCGTAGTTGGTCCTCGGACTGCAACTTGGGCTATAACTTGCAATTTGTGCCATGCAATTATGAGTTTTCTTCAAAACAGTTTTCATCTTCTCCGGGATATAATGTTGCCTGAACGAGTTTCCCCCCGCCTCTGTCTCTGTGCCGGGCCCTCGGTCTGTGTGCATTGTTTTTATTGTTCTCTGGCAGAGCAAATGTAATGCAATATAAGACAAAAAAGGACGAGGACGAGGAGGAAAAAATGAGCAAACGGCATTAAAAGGAAATGCTCACTTTCAAGTTGTTTGTCTCTCAGTCCCCCCGGTCCCCTTTTGGGCGCACAATTGTCGAGAAGGGCCCTGCTGCGCCCTGCCCGTTGCCTTTCAGCTCTATCTTGTTTGCCTCAAGTTGCACATTTTCTTGTTGCACTGTTTGACGTAATTATAATTGAAGTGAAGTCATGAACGAGTTTCAGTTTCCTATCCTGTCTGGGTCTGCCGCTTGCTCTCTTTCTGCCTTCCGCCATAATGAGCATGTTAACAGGCAGACAATGGCACTCAGATGCGAGTGTGGTCTGAGCCATAAGCTCCGTCATAATTTTATTACCCTTCTGTGCAGCGCGGACCGCCTGAATGTCGTTTCAAAGTCAAACGCGTCGTCGTCCCTTGCCAACTTTCAATTAAGCCAGCTCATATATATTTTCAGCTGAGGACCCCATAAAATCTAATTTTTATATCGCGTTCTCAGCCATTGCCACCTAAATCATTTATATATTAATTGGCAAACGCATCCTTACTTTTATCGATTTCATCGTTCGGCAGCACACACTTCGTTATTCGAGTACGTTTTTTACAATCAAACAACATGATGTTGTCCCTCGTCCACGGGCTTTATCCTGTCTTGTAATTAAAACCATGCGCGTTTCGCCATCTAATTTGATGGACTCTCTTTCCTTCACCACGTCCCTGTCTCCATCTCCATCTCAATCCCCATCTCTACCCCACTATAAGGCTTCCCCTCTGAGTCACTCTGTGACTGACTAAATGGCGAATTTCATTACGCTGATGAGTTTATAGTGCCGGCAGCCTGGCTCAGGCAGGAACTGGGAACAGTTGTGTTTTATAACCACGAAGCTCTTGGCTAATTATTATTTGGTATTTAGTTTCCGCTGCCAGATTGGACACACGCTCTTATTTGATTGGCGTGGCAGCTGTTGCTGCCCAAGATTGTCTCCATTATCCGGCGAAACTGGCCCTGGGGCCCGAATCCGTTTTACCAACTCATCCCGCTCACGTTGCGCTGCTACATGAGGACACATGTGGGTGGGTGGCAAAGTGACATAAATATGCAAGTAAGCTCCTTAAAGCGCCCTGCTCCTCCACGACCGGCCAGAAACGAACTGTGAAAACTTATTAAAATTACACAGGAAGAGGAAGGCGACTCGCATGGCCGGCAGGAGGACTCGGTCCCTTTAAGCCCGGCCTGCATAAGCAATGAGCCCCAATGGAACGGACGATAAATTTCTGGCCAAGAGTTACGTCTGCCGGCAATAATTGCAACTGAATTTTAAAAGAATTATGCACGTGCAATTAAATAAGGCGACAGCGCTTGAAAGTGTGCAGCGGATAATGCAATAATAACAACAACAAATGCTGCTCTTAGGGAGCCCAACCGACCGGCCAGAGCTCCCTGACAGTTATTGTTGTGTATTTAACTGTGGCCGCCTTCCACCAAGCAGCATGCAAATTAACTTTCAATTTCCTAGCTCCTAGCCCCCAGCCCCTAGTCCCTACCCCCTCGCCGACGGAGACGGAGTCGGAGGAGACAATCAAAACTAATTTGCATAAATGTTGCCAAGGCAAAAAAGCCAAAAATAGCTGACTACTCCGCTCCAGCACGGCTCCAGTTGTTGTTGCCGCTAGTTTGGCCAACGACCCAGAGAGCACTGGCCACCGGGGGAGCGGGATTGAGGGGAGACAGACGTGAATTTGCGAAACAAAAAGTCTAAATTAATAAGTTTCTGGCCAGGAGAGGGAACAATAAAGAACAGGGCGCCGGGCCAAGGAGCTGGCAGTTGGCCGGACTCCCTCTGAAATAAATTACTGCTAGAGATCCTGCCCCGTCATCTCTCACACTGACAGCAGACGCAGCAGGCAGGCGGGAAGGACAGGACAGCCGTAGGGAAGGGCAGGAAATGCAGGCTGTGGACAGCTCCCCATTCCTAGTCCACTCTCCATCTCTGGCCATTGTCCAAGCCCACTTTGTCCTGTCCTGGCCTGGCCTGCGCTGCTGTCCTTGGCTGGGAGTGGTGCGGCGTCAGAAGACATCAATAAAATGGCGACCACTAGGGCCATTCGCAAAATGCAAAAATGCTTTAAGCGCCACAGGATGCTGGGGAAATTTAAGAACGCTTGTTTTATTTTCGCACCCCCCTGTCCATTCCCATTTGCAGGGGTCACAAATGTCCTTGGCAAAGGGCGAGTATCGACAGCTATCATCATAAATCCGCTCCCTCTTCCCTTATTCCCGCTTCTTCATTCATTTTCAATTTTTGCCGCCGTTCCTGTTGCCGGCTGGCCGTGGCGCAAAAATTTCACAACTAATTGAATATTTAAAACTGCCAAACCGCAATTTCAAATTTATTACCCAGTGCAGCGCGGCCAACGAGGGCGAGCGGGCTGTGGAGGCTGGGCTGGCCACTGGGCCATTACCTCGCCTTCGGCTGGCCCTGAGCTCTGGTATAAAATGTCACTTAATTGCAATTTAGTAAATTGTTTTCCACGTTGTACAACAGCAGCGGCAACAAGCGACACGTCGCTGTGGGCGTGGCACTGCTCGCACACAGGCTCGCACGTATATTAAAAACCATAAATTTTGCGGTGATTTATCTTAATTTAAATGTTGCAACAATGCATCGGAGCTGCGGCGGTTGCTGGTTGTAGTCCGCTTTTGTTTAAATATAACAAAGCAACTAAAAGTATGCAACGGTACACATTTTTTTCAGTCTCACACACGCACACACACTAGTGGTGTACTGGTGTAATGTAGCACATTTCGTGTCCTGTGGAGGACGCGCTGCAAAAGTATGCAGACGTAGGTGTAGATGCGGCCGAAGAATGTTGTAGCTTTTGTTATTTGCCGCCATGCTGTGTGCGAAAAATCAATTAAAAATTCATCAAATAATTAACAAAAGCAGAGCTCCGCTCTGAGTGCCGTTGCCGGGGTCTGGGTGGCGTGTGCTGGGACTGGGATGGCAACGGTGCCACCAAGGGGTTAAACAATGGCCGTCTTCCTCTGGGGAGTGTTTAACTTGTCCTCGACGCTGAGCGCTGGCTGGGATGTAATGTTCTCTGCCGCTTCCACTGCTGCTGCTGCTGCTGCTCCATGTGTGCGACGCGCAAAACAAATTAAATTCAATTTAGTCAGCGGCAGCGGCAAGTTGGAGGAAAGGTGGCAGCTGGAGCTTCTGCAAGAAGGTGCAATTTTGATGGATTGCTTTTGCCTGCCTGCCTGCCTGCCAGCCAGCCTGCCGGCCCGGCTGCCTGCCTCCTGTCGAGTGCACGGGAGTCGGGCAGGACCTTGTTTGTTGCTTAGCTGCAAACTTTGCCTGTGCGAGTGCGTAAGCGTGTATGAGCGTCATTTGCATATGTGTACTGGTGCCTTTTGTGTGTGCCAAGTCTGTGTCTGTGTCTGCCACCCAAGCCCAAGTTAATGCAGCTGCATTTAAACTTTGTTTGCCAGTGGGTAACTGCAAGAAATTAAGAACTTTCCCGGCCTAATGGCATTAAGCCTTAAAGCGTAGCATACTTTCGTCGGGCAGAGATCACTAAAGTGCTGGAATTCCGACCGGGGTACTCCTGGCCCACATATTCATAATTAATTGCCCGCCTGAACGGACTTCTAAGTGAATTTCGTTCCCTTATTAATGGCAGGCCACCTCGGGCTGTCTGTTCTGGCCTGAGTGGCTAATTAAACACAAAATCAGATCTGGGCCCGGCGGCGAACAATTTTTCTTTTACCTCCGAGCCACACGACGCAGCCAGAACCAAAAATCACAAATTTCCGTTTTCTAATGAATGCCTCGGGCTGAAAGGGGTGGCAGAACTCTACCCCTTCCCCAGCATTCGGGCGAAGGGCGTGGGCCGAAACGATAACACGTCGCTATAGCACAGCCTGTAACTGTAGCCGGTCGACCTGGCGGAGGTGAAGGCGAAGTCACCGGCGGCAGCGGCGTGAAATGTCAGGTTTTCCAGGCATTCAGGGCCCCACTCTCCGCCCCCCGGACTCCATCGGACAAGTATGCAACTTCATTTATAACAGAAATAAAAACCCTTTTCGGTCCTGCTCTCGCCTGACTTTTGGCTCTTTGTAATTTATACGCGTTTAAAGGCGTCATGTTGGCAACACCTACAAAATTCCTTCCGACCCGCTTTTCTGAGCTTTTTGCATAACGTCAACGTCTGACAAATGTGCCATAAGCAGGGGCAGATGATACACGTAGCAAAAAATTTTGAGTTTATAAATGAAATTAGTAGTGATTATCTTCCTTTCACCATTTAAAAATAATTATTTGTATTGTCACTATTATGCATAACATAATTATTCTAAATTCAAATATGTATTAAAATCATTGCTGATTTTTTTGAGTGTGCAAATGCGAAATAGAGAAGAGGTGGCTCCAACTTTTGCGTGCGGCTTTCGGCTGGACAGCGGTTAAAAAAGATGTGGCCAAATAAATGGGCAAATGGCAAAAAATGACAAATGACCGTCAATCATGACAGGCCAGACGGGGGACAGAGAGCGGAGTCGGGGTTGAGCGGACCGTGGCGGCGGGTGATAACGGTAAGCTGTGTCTGAGCGGAAACACACCTGCTGGTCAATGACGGTCGAAAGCTCATCATTGGCTCAGCGCGGCCAATTGCCAGACTTCTCCCCTTTGTTCCATCTAAATGAGTGTTTTGAGTTAGATAACTTGACCATTTCGTATTTCGCTGGATTGTCTTTGGCCAGAAATAAAATATGGCAGCAATTAGGGCCCTGGCTCGGGCGTTATGACAAAGTTCATACACGTACGGAACTCAAGTTAAGGCTCGTATCGCGGGGTCCGCGTCACACGGTGGTGTGTTTTCGCATTGCCACCCTCTGACATTACCACTCTCTGACATTTGTCAGCTTGTAAGGGCGGCAAAATAAAACCCCCAGTAAGGGAGCAGGAAAAAAGCGCGGCAAATCACTTTTTAAATTTAATTTGACACTTTCCTTTCTTTTTGAGCTGCGTGAGCTTCAAAGACGAGCAACAAAGTGTAAACTTTGCGAAAAGAAATTTCATTTTCGTTGCCCAAGGGCCTCCAGCCCGAGTCCCGGGAAGCCCGGGACGTGGCATTTAAATTCTGTCGCCTCCTTTTTGGCCGAAAGTTAAATGTTTTGTAGTTTTCATTTAAGTGCAAAGTTTGGTGCGCTGCATAAACTTTGCGTTATTTCACACGCAGGTATTATATTGCCAAAGCAGCGCACAAAAGCAAATGCAATAAACGGACGGAGATGGTCCGGGGACGGGCGCGAGGGAGGAAGAAGGCAAAATGTTTGCAATCTCATATTAAATGGCATCAACAACTTTGTCTCCGTTTGGCAGAGCGCACAGAAAGTTTCCCCTGCTTATTATATTCAATAAAATATTTTACAGTGGCACTTTGGGGGATAACCACCCACCCGGCATCCAGCTTCCAGCACGGGCTTCGAGCGCCAGTTCAGCTTCAGCTTCAGCTCCTCCGCGAAAACTTTGCCAGCCGGGCAAAAATTTGATAAGATTTTCTTTTGGCTGTCGGAATTGTCTATCTGCCTGCGCGCTGCTTCTTTTCCATATCTGGCTCTTGGCGAGATTGCAAAACTAAAATTGTAAATTTCAGCTGGCGAACGATTTTGTTTACTCTCTGGCTCTCTGGCGCTCGTTTTTGTGTCTAAAGTTTCCTGGTTTTAGTGCGCCATTACGCATACGCAACGTTGCCCGTACGGAGCATACGAATCGATGAATGGAATTTCACTTGGCTCTTGGCTCTGCTCATTGCCAGGCGCAAAGTTTTTTAAATGGTTCCGAGTATCAGCAAAAAATGTCCCTTTTTCACGACACCAACTGCAGCCTTCGTCCTTCAGGTGCGTGTGAGTGTAAAGTCAACGTTTTTACGTTTGACAAGATTTGAATGCACCCCCCGACCCAGAGCTCCGCGTCTCATTCATCGATTCATTTATTTCGGTAGGCACTTGTGCACTTGTGCTCCGCGAGCGCTTTCAATAGCACTTTTTTCGAATGTCGCCGTGGCAGTCGCGTCGCCCGCCGAACGGCGTTTGATCGAGTGCCTTTTCCATGGGCAGGCAACAAACTTAATCAATTTCAGCGCCTGTGTCCAAACAAAAGGCGTGCCCAAAGGCTGGAAAATTGCTCCGCCCTGGAGTGCTCCGGGCCGTGTTACAGGGTCCGTTGCGTAGTTTTTCGAGGGGCTGTGTCTGAAGGACTGACTCACCATGTAGCTCCTTTGGCTGGCTGGCGAAACCGGCGACCTGCATTAGTATCCGTGTGTTTGCCCAACGCAAACGCCATAAAATAATTTTGCTTCAACACAAACAGACGCACACATAGACTCCAGCAGGGAGACATATTTGCCGAGCGCAAATACGAAACACAAATGTATATATTTAATTTGAGCAAATAACTATTTTTGGCAGCGACAGACAGACAACACCTTCCCTGGCTCCCGCTTATGTTTGCTTTCCCGGCAGTTGCCGCCGCCGCCGCCGTCGCCGCATGAAAATATTTGAAATAATTAGTGTAAAATATTTGCATAGGAATTATTTGTTGACTTGCGGCGGGAGAGGGTGGCCGAAAATTCCAGCCGCCTTAATTGAGCACCGCCGCGGTGGGCGGGCCAAGCAAATGAGATGGCTTGTGACCGCCAAGATTCTCCAATGCCTCGCATCCAAATCACTACCGAGCTCAGGCTGGGACTGGACTAATTCAACGACTTCGAGTGTAGACAGCAGGACGGTGACAGTCAGACCTTTTAATTAAAAACTATTTTGCTTTGCATTTTTAGGGCCTGTGGCGGAAAGGGGCAGGGGCAGGGGCAGAGGACGAGAGGCGTGTGTGCCGACGCCCACAGCTTTAGCTGGGAAATTTTAGCATTTTAATTTTAACTCAACGTGGGCGTGGCATGGCGTGCAACAGTTTCTTTCGCTCTCCGTGTGTCCTGCCTTTTTTCTCTCCTCATTGCCTGACTGCATTAAGTCAAACGTAATCCGCACATGGCCAGCCACAACCGAGCAGAACGAGACACGGACGGGTCACAGGACAAAGCAGAGCCGGCAAGTCCTGGATATCTCGTCCTGGCACTCGGACTCCCCTTACTTTTTGACTTTGTCGGTCGGCGGTGGTGCTGGTGCTGCTTGTGCTGCTGGTGCTGTTGGTTTTCTGGTTAGGTCCCTTCTAGTCCTCTGGCTCTTGGGGCCGGGTTCGGTTTGGTTGGGCTTTGGCTTTCGGTCTGCTGCTGTCCAACTGCTCCCGCTGCTCAACCGACGTTTCATTAAGTTATACAATTTAACGCCCTTTCAGCAGTCGCAGTTCTATTTACATTTGCTTTGGGTCAAATTACACAAATTCTACGGGTGTTGCGGCGACACAGCCATCGACCATCGACAGTCGGCTGAACGGTGGCGTCTGAGTCTCGGTCTGAGTCCTCGTCCTCGGTCTCGGTCTGAGTCCATCTGCGTCCGGGTCTCTAAACAAGTTTCATGCGAAATGTTTGCCCAGCGTCTCTTGGTAATTTAAAACTTGGCTCCTGCCTTTGTTTTACCGCCGAGGCAAATATTATTGAACTCGGCGACTCGGCTTCCTTTGGCCATCTTGGATTTCCGCATTTCCGCAAGCTGGGTCGTCTTTGTGTCCTGACCCAATTAGGGTGACACCAGGTAGGTGGCCCAGTCGCAGGCCAAAACTTTGCCCGGATAGGAGCGCAGGATACACTGAACCTTGGCCACTTTTGCATGCTGCCATTATAAAATTGAATATGGAATGCAAATTGTTTTCGGTCTCCTAGAAAGCTTTCAAGTTTTATGACACGGAAATTGGCTCTAGCAAGTTTCAGCTTTGGCATTCCCGGCGGCGTCCGGGAGGAGCACGCCCACACCCGTCTGTGGGCGGCAGTGCAGTGACTCACGTGTTCCGACCGGCCCAGACTCCGCACGTTTTTGCACTTTTTAACCTTTGGCCCGTGAGCATGGCACACTAATTTCGAGCGCCCAATGCTAATTATGATGTCTTTTACGTGCCAACAAACGCTCAAGTGACTTACCCCAGTCAGCCAGAGTCGCAGGCTCCACTTAAATATTTATTTTACTGTAAACTCAACCTAAAAACCCTAGACGGCGACAGGGACAAGGAACGCCGACGACTGCCAAACCCATTCAAAATTCAAGTGGGCGTGTTCTGATGACATGCTGCCTGCTTACCTTCGGCACGTAATGCGCTGGGGATTCGCCAGTATTAGCCAAGTACTAGCCGAGAACGGAGACGGGGGAGCGGAGGCGGGCAGGGCTCTGGGGGAGAGTGGAAGAGGAGGGTTGCACGGAGACAGAGGGAAAAACAATATTAATAACAGAGAAGCCAGCCCACAGAGCCCAATCTAGAGGGCCATAATAATACATCAGCTGTGGCAATGCCCCCGCAAGGGGTTGTGCCGAAGAACGGCGAGGACATCGAGGACATCGAGGACATCATCCCAACCAGGCAGCTAATAGTCCTCCGTCCCCGTCTGCAGCCCGGCCTGCTGACGAACGGAGCCGGGAATGAACGATCCGGCGAACGAGCCGGCGAGCAACGAACGCTTCACTGAAAAGTTTCAGCGTAATGGCTTTTGTTTGGCGTCGAGTCGCTGGGGGAGAGCTGTGGGGAGGGACTTTCTTCCATAGCATTAAGTAATTGATTACATCTCGAGGGACTTTTAAGCAAGCCGAACCAACACGAAATGGCACGCCACTATAAACCTCATAAATTTCTATAAAACTTGACTGCTCGGCGAAACACAGAGTAAATATATATATATTCCTTTTTTTCGCTAAGCACCGCGGAGGAAGGGGTTGAGGGGCGGCCAACGCAGGGAGCGGAAAGAGATGCACAGCCAATTTGACTAGCCGTCGACCTTTGCCGTGCTTAACCATAAACAATAACCATAATTTAACTTCTCTCGTCCCCGGAAGTGTGCCTTAATGTGGTTAGCGCAAGGAGTCCGGGCGAAGGGAAGCTTTGGCTGGGCTGCAAATGGCAAATCTCCAACGGTGGCAAACTATAGGTAGTCAGAGGGCCATGAAGCTGTAATTGTTACCGTTTTCTGGTCATAAATTAATCGGCTAACGCACTGATCCGTTGTTAGGGAGATCTCACCAAGCAGATATATCGGGAACCAGATGAGTTGAGTCTATGGATGCGTACACTGTAACTCGACCACAGCGATCGGTCTTTAGCATATGTGTGGGCTTGTAGTATCCTCACACAGGATCGAGTAAGACAGTGGCTCTGAATCCTGTGAGCAAGGTGCTCTAAAATTTAATCGAATATAGGTACATATATCCTAGTTGCAGAAGCCATTTAAATATATTTAGCGTGCTCAGTAGCACCCCGGATATTTCTTGTAGTATATCTTTCCTGCCCTCCGCTGCTCACGCTTCGTTGTGGATTTTAAATTAAAAATACTGCGAGCTCGGTGCGGGCTGCGGGCTTCCAGCGAACGAATACAACAAATAAAAATAACGGAGGGAAGACAAACAACCACGCCCAGCTGGGGCGGTTAGCCATTTTTATGGCGCCTAATTGCACATCGCTCCCTAAGAGAGACGCGTCGCCGGCGTGGGGGTGGGCCAGGACTCGACCGGGCCTCGGCTGTTATAATCATAAAATTGCTTTTGTGGCAAACAAACCAGTTATATTGCTCCCGTGTGATAGTCGCCCCGATGCTCCCCAGTAGCACGGGCGGCTTCTTCATTTTCTACACAAATGAAAAATGTTGCGGTTTATTTTCATTTGGAGTTCTCCCCGAGTCCGCGCGCTCTAAACATAATTTGTTGCATTAATGCTGGCCACATGCAGGAAAATGAGGAACAGCGCCTGCCCTCACACACACGGGCTCATAGTTTTTGTTTAATTTCAATGTAAATTGCTTGAGAAGGATGCAGAGCGGGAGTATGTGTGTGTGTGCTCTGCTAATTGCTTGGAGCCCTTGAGCTAGAAATTTTGCGCATAATTAGTGGCAAATGTGCATATGGAAAATGGGTTTGGAAATTGCCCCAAAACCCGACCTGGTCCCCGTACATGCCAGCAGACATTTTGTGCATGTGTATGTGTGGCGACAAGGGTTAAACGCTTTGGCGTACAAGGACTGAGGGATTCCGCCTTAATCAATGGCGAATTCCAATGAGACATAAAGTTGCCATTTTAATTTTTTTTAAAGCCAACACAAAGTTTGCCTGTCACTCCACAAACCCACATTTTGTAACTTGAAATGCTAAACGCCCCATAAAATAAACGGGCCAGGGGCGGCGGGGCCACCACCACCACCAAGGTAAATGGACAAACATAAAAATGAGAAATAATAATGCCATTGACAAATACAAAGCCATAAATTATAAATGCGAAATGCTTACTTATACACGAAATCTACTTTTCCTACCGAGCACTGCTGCAGGAAAAAAGTCCTCTGACAGCGAGGGGAGTGGGACAGCGAAAGGGACGGGGGCAGCCAAGGAAAATGGAAAACTGAAAACGCAACAGAAATACAAGCCGCAACTTGTTATAAAATTAGTAAAATTTTCTCAGCAAACATTTACATTAACTACGAGGCCCACACACACACCGAAGTATTCCCAGCTCATGGGCGGTGAGACCACCTTCCGCCCCTCCTCCCGCCCGCACAAGGACTTCAAAAGACCCATAGAAGCGTAACAAGGAATAAGGAGAAGAAACCAAAGCGGCAGCAAAAATAAATAAAAAGCAAACGAGACCTGAGCCTGGTCCCAAAAGTATTAAGAGAGCAAAGCAATTAAAATATGAAAATGTACAACTTTCATCTTTTTGAGCTCATTGCATAAATCATTTCGAATGCCTGACAGGGCGGGTGGGTCCTCGTCCTCGCGCCCCCGCGTCCTTCCGTCCTTCCGTCCTCCCCCTGACATTCAAATTTACTGTGCCGCTTTTGGTACTAATCAGCATAAGTCCTTGCCGAGCGCACAAATGCTGCCCAGCCAAAACCGAACAAAAAGTGATTTATTTCAAAAATTATTCTTCTTCCCCTGCACCGTGTTCGGGGTTACCTGTAGCTACTTTGGTCGATGGGAGGGCCGGGCGGACCACGGCGACGCCCACTGGCGACCGACAATACAGAACATAATTATAATCATTGCGGCCGGGGTCTCAATTGTAATTATAAGTATGAAACTAAGCCGGCAGGGAGACCGCCTTGATGTCAGTGGATGTCAGTCCCAGTCCCCAGTCCCAGCTCCGCAGCCCCGCCGTCCCACCAATGCCCGCGAGGCTGTGAGCTCTAATTTTACAGACAGCGAACGCTCGTCCTTAAGTACATAGATGCGTGCAGAGGGAATGTCTCTTCATGTCGTCTTCAATTAAAACTTTGTACAAATTGCTAGCAATTTGTGCGCGACTCGGTTAATTGCCCGGGCCAACTGCTCAACTGCTGGAATGGTGTCATTAGACGGGGGTTGCCAAAGGTGTTGCTGACAAAGTTGTAAAAGTGCGCGGCAGGATGGCGATGTGATGGCTGGAGGGCCGCCGAAGTTATATTTCAATTTTCATGTGGAGATCAACTTGTGTTGGCGTGAAAATTAATTGTTACGAAATCAAATTGGGAAAATTCAACCATTTGCTAAAAGCCATCCGGCTCAGACTGTCGAGGGCATTAAAAATTTGCATATTCCGCCCGATTTTGTTGTAAACTCCCAACCTACACGATGTAACAAACTAACAAACATGGGAATCAAAAATCAAATTTATAACCAAAATAATTGGGGTATAGGCAACATTTTCGCCGATACTCTCATGCACATACTCCACACTTGTTTATATATTTTTACAAATAAATACCACATACACACACGCAGGGGGAAGATTAAGAGGGGGGAGTGGCGGGTTGATCCAGTCAAACGAGATGTGCGTATATAAACACAAGTATAACCAATCAAAAATCCAATTAAAATTGAGGAAAATTCGATTTGCATGTAAAATATGGCAAAAAAGAGACGAGAAACGAAAAGCGAAGAGAACTCGCATCGCACCAGGGGTGAGGAGTTGGGAACATAAAAAATATTTGCTATATGTGAAATTGAAAAGCCTGAAAAAAGGGCAGCTCGACACCAAGAGAACTCTGTTAGCATTGGATTGATGTGAAGAGGGATGGCACTGGCACTGGCACCGGCACCGGCCCCAAATAAAAAGGCAACAAAACACATGCGAGAAAAAATGCAAATAATAATATAAAATAAATTTGTTACCTATAAACGTGCGCCGTTTGCACACGGTAAATATTATTCTGGTAAGCATGTGTAGTGCTGCGGATTCTGGGAACCGGATATAGAAATAAGTTGCAGCGGAATTGATTTGGCTGGCACAGTTCAATCTTATGTGATTAATATATTCTTTAAGAATAGTCCTAACTCATACTTAACCACATTCTTCCCTTCTTCTCGTTTTAGGTAAGTCCCAGTTCTCGCTACCCGAAGCTCACTTATAGACTTAAGCTCGCAGTAAGTTTGTGATCCACTAACAAAACTATATAGCTACATTTAATATGTGTTCCTACGAATCACCTCCTCTATTCTTCCCCTGAAATACTCTTCTGCTCCTGCATCCGTGCTAGCGTTTGAGATGCCTTCAATGGGGGTTACTTCGACAGGGAATACGGCTTGAATTGGCTCATTCGTGCCCCCACTGCACCCTCCATTGCATTGGCCAAAAAGCAATTTACAAATTATTAAGCACATTGTGTACTGAGGCCTGTGTCGATTTAATTAGTTTATTATTTGCATTACTCTGTTTATGCCGTGTGTGTGGTTGCGCAAAGTTCGAATTATTATGGTTTATTTGTTGTTAATAATTTTAGCGACGGCGATTTTTAGCGCGACTACAATTTTAATTGCATATTTTGTGTGCCCTTCCACACAATCACTGTGTGTTTAAGAGGGTTTGTGCGCTGTGTGTGCGGCTGAGTGTTAATTAATTTTGTGCTTCAAACGATGTCAGTTGCATTTGCAACGGACTGCGAAGTGACCTCCGCCGAACCCCTTGCGCCGAGGATCGCTGCCATCGCCATTTAATTAGTTCTCAACTTTCAATTAAGTGTTGCTCTTGCACTAATTAAATTGCCATTTTTTGTACCTCCCCTGCTCCGTCCGTCTTCTACAGCACGAAACCCTTGTAATTGGTACGATATTAATTAGAAATGGCCCCGATTCACCTGTTTCAACCCGGATCCGGGGGAGCCGCCGAATCAAATCAGAACCTGTCGCTGAAAGCGTGGCTAAGAAAAATAACTCAGGGCGCATAAATAATTGAATTCATTAGGCAAATGACAAATCCCGACACGAAGAACTCCCCGAGATGGGCATAAATAGAAGCCAGGAGCGATGGCGAAGGAGTAGACCGCCCGTCCTTCTGTCCCCCATTGACCCAAATCCAGAGCCCAGAAAGGCGAGCGAAAGACGCCTGTCAGAGCTGTTAAAAACGTAAACACAAATAAAATACATTGTTTACCCTACACACTCACCGGACACACACGAGCCACGCATCCTTGGCCACTGTCCACGTATACCTAGCATTACCTGCGTCACGCCCTTCTCGAGTTCGCCGTCCGCTTTTACGGCTCCTCATTAGTGACGAAAATCGAACAACCGAGCTAAAAACTAACAACGAAAACAACGCTCGCACACACACTCACAGAGGTGCGGAGGGAGGACAGAGCTCCATCAAAGGCTATCCAGGCTGTGGAGGATGTCGCAAGGAGGAGGCGCTGACAAAAATACGAAAAATAACAATGGCAGCGACAAGGAAGCAAACAATACGACAAAAATAAAATAATGCTGACAGGGATGGGGCAGCGTGTGTATAGGAGCTATGCAGGCTAGCAGGACGAGTGGAGAATAAGAACAGCCATAATAATAATGAAGCACACACACACTCGCATATTGTGGCCACATTAAAGGTGTGTGTGCTGCGGTTAGAGTCCCTGCCCTGCTCGTCTGGATTTCGTTAGTTTCAGGTTTACAAAAGCAGGGCCAGGGGGTTGATAGCCCTGCAGAGGTGGTGGCACGGTATACGTTATCGATTCTGTGCCGTAGAGCCAGCGCAGAGCGCGTAATTATTGAGATGACATGTCACAGCTGCCATCTGTCCGAGGTGGATGTACCTCGCCCGATGGATGCTGTCCAATTATCTGGCATAAATATGGCCAGGCAACCTGGGCTTGCCAAACTAAGAATATTTCAGCCAGAAACTGCATTTTCCAGTGGCGCCCCAAATTAACCAGAAACAAAACAGGACCGAGGGAGCACAGCCAGACGACTACACGCTTCATTATGCAGCAAATTAGGCCCGAGTCGAGACCAGGAATGCGGCACGCAGGAAGGCAGGAAGGCAGGAAGGCAGGAGCCAGTAGCCCGAGATGATGAAACGAAATTATGCATTATGCATGGAAAATGTGCAATGCCAGCAGGCCAAATCCTGCCAGACCAGGCCCCATTACACGTCAGCCAAGACGCGACGACAAACTTACCCCAAGCGCCCTCCTGGCCCCCAACTTTATTATTAAATCCGAAAACTTAAATGCTGGCAGAGGTGAGACGGGAGGCTGAGCTGAGCTCTCCGGAGTGCACTCGGAGCACAGTGAGTTATTAACACGCTTTGCCACATTTGCTGCCGAGCTAATGTGGCTTGGTTTAGTGGTTGCCCCAGCCACCCTGCCACCCTGCCACCCTGCCACCCTGCCACCATGCAGCACTGCCGCTCGGCCACCCAGCAGCCCTGTCTCTATTTCGGGCCATGCTCCTGTGCCTGTCATTATGCTAAACTAAACGGCTGGCAGTGCTAGAATTTGCACCCGCAACCAGGATGCCTCGTGCCTCCTCCTGCCTGCCACCTGCCACTTGCCACGCCCCTCTCCGCCGCGCCGCACGTGCTTTTGCCAGGTATAACGGTAACATTTCCGTTGCAGCTTCCGCTGCTGCAAGCGCTTTATAATTATTTCGCCTGGCGGGCCTCCAGTTGATGGCATATGCTGCCTGTTGCCTGGATTGTCAGGACACGTACGTGTTGCACGTTGCAAGTGTGTTTGTGGAGGGGCTGTGTGTGGGTGCGGGTGCGGGTGTGGGAGGAAGACGGCGAGAGTTATAAGCTTCATTAAGCATATGTACAGCACGATGTAAGCTCCCCCTCTTTATGCATGTCCATGCGTCCTTGCTGCGCACGTGTATGTGTTGCAATTAAGCATATTTAGCATAAGGATTTGTCATTTACGCTAAAACTGGGAGCCTCAGTGCGCTAGTTATGGGGAAAAACGGGAAGAGGTACATAATTAAATGGGGCCTCGACCCCAGACAAGAGAGTTAATGAAATCTTTAATCATGCGCACTTGAACGTGCCGCCCGGCCACAATCAGGACAGCTGTTTAAAGCCACTCCGGCTGACAATTCTATTAAAAGCCATCAGCCCATGGTCGCCTCAAATTGCTCTGACCTTTGAACGCCAGATGCGACGCGCCGCCCCGCTCATAACTCTCCGAACGAGGCTGAAAAAATTCTTACACACGCACATTAAGTCACGTTTTCGCACCATTAACCCATAAAGAACGAGAGCTTGGGAAGTCAGAAGGCGACAGCGGCAAGAAGCAGGAGATTTACAAATATTGAACTTTTTTGTTGGCAGCCAGCTCCCCGTCCCCGTCCCCGTCCCCCTGCAGGCTTTCAAGTCGTAAAGCAGTCACAAGCATATTTTATAGATTTTAATATGCGCGCTACATAACAGCCCCCCGAACCGCTTTTAAATTCATGCCAAAAGTAGGCGAGGGTAGGGCTTCTTCCCGGACGACAGGTTTTTTGGTTTTGGTTTTTCATTCGCTCCGGAGTCAGGAGTCCCGAGCCCGGAGTCCGCTCACCCTTGTCAGACTTCCGCGTTCCGTTTAGTGACTTTTTTCCCTCCGAATTGCGCCCTCTGACAGAGTGTCAACGTGCCGGAGTGCGGGAGTGGGAGTTTGCCTAAAAAAGCCAGCTTGATAAGGGTTTATCAATGCGACACAGTAACTTAGTGATTTACTCGTGTGTGCGTTGAATTTTTTTTAATTTTGAAAATTGAAAAGTGACTTTTGCTTTTGTGATTCCATGCTCTGGGCCCTGACTTCGAGCCTCGGGAAGGACTCCTCCTGTAAGTGCAGGGAGGCGGGGTCAAATGTAATCGAGTCGGGCTCAGCCAGAGCTCCGCCCTCAGCCCAACCGTCGAGTTTCGTCAAAGACTTCTCCAGCTGGCTCTAGATTTCTGTCCCTTGCTTTTCCTTCTCAGCAATTTGTTTTAATTTTCGTTGCCGAAGGTGGAATTCGCCTCCAGTTCTCACCGATAGCTAACATTTCAATCTGCCCATCCACATAGTTGCCGAAAATTGCTGTGGCTCCGCCTTCAATAGTTCGGACCTTCTGCAACCACAGCCCCGCAAAACATGATGTGGGAAAGGCGCTTTTCATCTTATGAAATCATTTTTGGCTTTCAAGGATTTCCCTGCACACGCTGAAAGAACCTGTGGAGAAGAGATACACCTACGTTGTCGGCCAGCCATGGCCTGTGCTATTTAAAATAAATAACAGCATGGCTCCCGCAAATAAATTGGTTTCGTAACCGCAAAGCCCAAATGGAGGAGCAGTCACTTTCTCACATCAATTCCATTCAATCAGACATCAAGCATATACAATTTTCACTGGCAACACAGGAATTATACAATCAATGGCTTGCCAACTCGAGACTGCTCCTCCATTCGTCGGATCGGTCGGTCGGTGGTCCCGCCCCAGGCCCCGTCCTCGCCGACAGCCCTCCTATCTGGCTGGAGAGGAAATAAAATGCGGCAGGCACGTTGCAACACTATTACTTATTTCGCCGGGCTCACAGACAGGCAGGCGCAGACGACAAGGACGACGTCTGACTGAAATGAACTTCGTTTGTTTGTGATTGCGCGGCTGTGCGCAGGTGGAGCAGGTTGAGCCCGGGATCCGGGACCTGGGGGCTTGAGGAGCTGAGCGCGGCGGTTGGCAGTCTAAAAATGCAATAATCTTTCAGCGCCGTCGTCGTCAGCGTTTAAACGTGACTTTTAAGCATGATGTTGTAATATTTTAACTCGACTAAGAAAGGAGCGGGCGCAGGGGCTGGGCCAGGATATATGTATGGAAGCGGGCCGACTCTCCTCCATTGTGTACGGCTGCGAAATTGTTACAAATGCCCCCAGCGTGCATTTTATGGCCAGTGCGATAAATAAAATGTTGCAACAAACAGGGCGCACACACATACCCACACCCGCAGAGGGCAAAAATATGTGCAAATAATATGGGAGAGCGATCCTGGGCCAAGGTACGGAGCCGGCTTGCTCCTAGCTACAGCAGCAATAGCTGGCTGGCTGGCAGGCAGTCAGACAAACAATAACATAAATTTCGTTAGGTATTTTATTTTTTGCCCGAGGCACGGGTATGTGCGCTTGTGCCAAGTAATTGTGCAATATGTTTTAGAGGCTGGCAGCGCGTTGCAGGACCTGTCCTTGACCAGGACACGGAGTTGCTTACTGGCCGCTAAGTAGTTGAAGTCAACGGCCAAAGAGACGAGCTTCCTCACCTTTAAGATTGCCACCAGAGACTGGCTTCTGTGCTCCTCGGAAGTGCGTTAAACTGCTAAATGCTTTACCTACTTTGTTGCCCATTACAATTACCGAGGGCCCTTTCTCTTGGACCTCCCGGACCACTGCGGCTTGGTCTTCCGTCTATGTGTAATTGTAATTGCAGGAGTTCTGACCGCCCCGAAGGCTTCCCCAGCCAAGCTCGTCTATCTGTCTTGGCGAAGGCTTAGACAAGTTTGCTGCTAAGCCAACATAAGTCCCGAAAGCATTTCATATACCAAACGGAAAAGGCAACAAACTGCGAAACTCGTGTTAGTGAATTTGTCCGAGTGTCCGTGAGTGCACCTAGCGAAATCTATGCCCAAAGTCTGAGAATTCTTTCAAGAAGCGAGATCCTGATAGATATACATTCCTAACGTTCTTCTTAAGCCATGGCTCCTAGGACCTTCTGTCATGTCAACCCTGAATCATAATATTTTGAACAAAAACACTTGGTTTTTCCCAAGATTTTCTTACAGTGTTCCTGGCTCCGTTCGCCTCTGTTGTTTTCGTTGTGGTGCTTGTCTTAGTTAAATTCCGAAAGGCGTAACGGGTAACGAGCGGGAGCTGGGCTGCATTGAGTGCGGCTTAAGTGTTCATCGACTCAACCGCAGCACAAGCCTTCCCTCGTCCTTCGTGCCCGGAGCCTTGTTCCTTCCACGTTCGGCCCCTGCTCCGCCCCGCTCGGCTGTCAATAGTCAGAGTCTGCTGCAAGTTCAATTAATTGCGCGCAGCGAACAAACAAACAAACGACAATAACAACAACGACCACACCACCAAGGAGAAGCAACCACAAAAATTAAATTAAAGTAGAGCGCACAGAGCTCCCCCGCCCCGCCCCGGCCATCCCTGTTCGTGTAAATGAGTGATGTGCATGAAGAGCGCTAAAACACTTTTGTTTGCCTGGGTCCGTGTGTGCGCATGTGTGCTGTGTGTGTTTGGGGCTAGATGAAGACGTATGGTTATTGTGATGACTCTTGGAAAATTGATAAATATTGCAAGACGCACCAAGAAAGTGGGAGAAATATAATTTAATTAAAATGTTTTATGTAAGACATGTTTATTGAACCATTTTCTCGCAAAACTTGCCAAAGCATTTGATTGACGGACTTGACTCGGTGGTTGCTCTTGTTGTTCATCTCCCCGCCCGGTTATTGTTGCCATTTCTGCCGTTTGTTGATTTTATTTGTTGATTTGTGGCATCAGCTGCTGTCAAGGTGTTGAAGAGTGTGCAGCTCGCCTGGAGTTTTGCATTGATTTTCCAGCAGGATCCGTGTGGTTTCCAAGGAGCTAAGTCTGGCAATTTATTTTCCAATATGAGTGCCAGAGTGAGGGAAATGGATGATGGAACGCTTTGTTTTTCCGACCTGACATGGGCCTCCGTGCTGTCCTTAGGCTGCTTTCCGATTATTGTAATGCTAACGTATAGAATACCAATTTATATTGTTGTTATTTATATATAGACGTGAAATCATATTTATTTCCGTATTTACGCTTATGCCGTGTGTTGTTGTCGTGTACAGTACATAATCTTTCTTAATTCAAAATTGCATACCAAATCAATTAGTTATCATTACACACCCGAACTAGAACAAATTCAAACAGTTAAGACCATGGCAATATCTTTCAACTAAATTTTGGCTAATCTCTGGATTTTTTATATTTTTTGTCTTATTACTTTGGTACTTATTTGCCCCGATAAAATTTGATACCTCTATGTTGTTGTTCTTGGTGTTGTGCGTACAGTTATCACTGAAAATAATGGACACACTTCGGGAAAGACCTAAACGACTATGATAAGTGTTGTGATTTACTGCAATTTACCTTTGTATCTCTTCAAGAGACTTTCAGCTAAAAACATATTTAGCAATTTTCTATTGTTGTGTCGCGTAAACATTTGCTGTGCCTTTTTTACGTGTTGCTCATTTCTGTAGTAAAAACTATTTAACAATCGGAAAATCGATTCCAAAGTAAATACTTTAAAACCTCCGCCCTATCAGAAAACAATTACAACAACAGAGAACATAAAATTTTATTTATTCTTACTTTCTCTTTCTTTTTTCTGCTCTTCTCTTTTTTTGCAATAACTTTGTAATCCGAAAAATGAACAAACCCGACCAAACACACTATTTAGCCAACGGCCTGAGAAGCAGCCAAACGACGGCGTTCAACTAATGACGGGAGTTCGCCATGGAAGCTTGGAGACCCCATCCGACCCAAACTAACCAATAACTCGGCGTTCACGTTAATCCCAGAGGAGCGCCCCATTTCCCCGTAGTTCTATATTCGATGATTATCCAATTTAGCAGTTGTATCAGTCCGTGATAATAAACCGTGATAAGTGTACGCAGACGTGCCTCAAATCGACGGTGCTGTTAACTAAACTCGAATAAAGTGCCGAACTATACGCTCTAACACGACCACAGGTCTAGTCCAGATTGTAAAACATTCCAAACCTCTACTAAAAGCGTGGTTAAGTTAGTTTCTTGAGAAAGCAAACCGAAAAGTAAGCATTCATGTCTTTACGTGTGTTTCGTATGCCACTGCTAGAGTATCTCTTAGGTTGACTTAATCCTGGCGTAACAACCGGGAAAGCCGTGGCGAAAACTCCCTAGGGGACCGAAAAGGGAGAGTTGCAATAAAAAGACCGACCATATAATTAAGCAAGCGTATGCAGGACGACCGTCGTCTAGCGAACATAAACTTTAAATTCCTTTTTATCGTGAGTTGGCCATTATTTGATATACATGGGTACATATTTCTGTGTATATCTGAAATAAAAAACAAATCTGCGCACACATAAACGACAGCCACAAAGGGGACACTCTTCGGTTGACATTTTCCTCCGCTTCCTCCGGGGCCTGGCAACTCGCTGTTCCTTAAGCATTTCACGTGGATTGCGGACACTTTTATGCGTTTGAAATGAAAATGCCATGTGCCATTAACATTATCCCTGACGCGTCACTACTTAAAATAAAAATTTCTATATTTTTTATACATTTATATACATATAAAGAAGGAGCGACAGCACCTTTGGCCGTCGCTCGCCTTTTATGGCCAATTTCTGGTTACCCACAGTGTGCAGCCAATTTCATGTCAAGCTGCAGCCACAGCCGCAGCGGCAGCCACAGCAGAACCAGCGCAAAATGATAATCCCGGGGTCATAAAAAAATTTTTACTTTATATTGACTTTTAGTGTGATAGTCAAGCCAGCAGAAAAAACGGAGACAAGGTGCACATGAAATGTTAATGGCTTGTCAAGATTGCTTTTTCGAGAGGAGGGACCGAGCGCTGCTTCAGGTGAAGGAACTCGAATTTATCACCGGCTGCAACAAGAAAATGCAAATGCTTTTCTCCTAAGACATCACCAGGATACTTGGGGCTTGTAATCAGACTAATATTAAAGTAACCGATTGTCTTCTGTAACTTCTCTAAGATATATTATGACTTTTGAGGCCTTGTTGTGGGGCGAACGGATTTAAATGGAATTCCATTCCTCACCACTTTTCCACAATTTACATTAGCCTTTTCTTTAGCTATTCAGAAAGTCCGACAAAAGTTTATTCCTTTCAATATTAATTAACACTTCAATACCACAGCAGCGAGGACAAAGTTTCTGCCTTCTTCCTGACGCCTGCCTCCTTCGGTCTGCCAGTGACTTTTGGCCCCAGCCAAACAGAAAGTTCTGTGCCTAAAAATGTGACTATGGAAATGTCTGGCACTGGTACTGGCACTGGCACTGGCACTGGCACCAGTAGCGTGCTGCAGCCCCTCACAAATTCATGCTGACGCTAATTAACAATTAGGCGCATTTTAGCGATACTCCGCCATCGCCTCTGAAACGGAGCTCCAGCAGGCTGTCAGCGGCTTAAGTGGCAACTTTTGAACTACTTACAAGGCTAATAACTAATTTACTTCTAACTTTGGCTTAGGGCTCGGTTCGCTCTCGCCACAATTCGTTCACTTTGCACAGTTTGTCCCCAGCCTATAGTCGAGTTTTACGCTTATTACTAAAGAATTTCAAACTGACAAATAAACCCGGAGCTCGCAGTCGGAAGGAGGCCCAAAGGATTCCCCGCCACAATGGCAACAAAGGCGAAAAGAGCACAAAGCCGGCTTTGCAGTTTTCAGGGAGTTTCAGGGGGAAACCGGCGCTGAGTTATATCTAGTCATATATAAACGTCAAGACGGGGAGACTTTTGACAATTGCCACACAATTGTCGGGCGACGACACCAACTGTTTGCCGGCGACGCCGCTGAGGGACTCATAAAGGGAACATTTAGCTTATTTGCTGTATAAATACTGACACCTCCGTCGGCTGTGCGGGATGACTTTCAGACCGCCAGCCAGTCTGGCTTCTGTCTGTGCCTGCGTCTGTGCCTAAGTCTGGTGCAGAGTTGAGGGCCATAAAAATGGGATGCTGCGCCTGCAGGCACGCTTGGCCGCCAACAATTGCGGCAATATTGATGGGGCAGCATATCATTTGCAGCATCTGATCCCTGTGATTGGACCCGGCATATGGGAGTTATCGTGCGGCTGAATTGACTACGGAAAGTCATTTACATTTTAATCAATGCGATTGAGGAGGCGGGCGCCTCGTTGCGCATTTGCCCCCCTTCTTATTTCTGAGACTCCGGAATATTTTTGCATTAGCCTCGTTACATGTCAAATGAGTGTCACTAATTACATATTAATTAGTTTCCTTTTACCAGTCCCATTCCCGGGCGAGAGTATCATCAATCAAAGGCTCAGGACTAGAGCGGACGAGTACACTAATAAAATATATAGAAAAATGCTAATGAAACTACTCGGGCCTTGGGCCCCGAGTGCTGCCCTCTTTAATCAGAGTACATACATATTTATGATTAAATTTTCATTAGACGAAGTAAACAAAATCGAGAATACTCACAAGAATTCGAACTCAGGGGCGGCGTAAGTATGCGATTTGGAGCTCACTTACCCATTTCCTGCCTAAGTAATTACAATTTCAATAATTTATGGCAGAATAAACGTAGCCAAACGCTAGGGCCAGCAGAGATACAGATACATAAATACAGAATCACAATAAAGGGTTTAGAAGTGGGCAGACCTCGGCTTCAATCAGTTTTTGCCAAGCAAATATTATTTGAAGCCACCACTCGCCTCCCAGAGAGTTTTGTAATTATGCCGAAAGCTTGGAAATCCCCACAAAATAATTAATAGCTTAAACATATTTACATAGCATTTTGAGCTATCTGCAGTAATCAGATTAAAACCTTTTCAGATATGAATTGGTCGCATTATGGCAGGATCTTCATTTGTCGTTCAGTTCTCTCTCTGGCCCTCAGAGTGCTGGCTAAGCTGTGAAAATTAATGGAGTATTTATTTGTTTGCTTAATGATTTATTAGTTGCAATGAGATGGCGAAGTTCTGCAGATTGAACCTAATCCCCGAGCAATGGCAGCTTTCGAGCGGAGAAATTTCACCTGGTTCAAGTGTGATCTCTCCATCCGTTGCCTCTTGCTGCAGCCTCTCTCTGGCTTATTCAAATCGCCGCCTCGAAGCCAGGAACAAATCCTCAGACGCTCATTAGCAGCCATTAAACGTCAATTTACATGTCAATTGGCAACAGGGCCGGCTAGCCAGTCAAAGGAAGCCAGCCAGTACGGCTAAAAGGAAAATGAAGAACAGACCGGGAAGAACGAGGTATTGGGACATGAGCTTTGAGCTTTGACTCCGCCATGTCAGCGACTTTGTGTTTAGTTTTTATCCGCCGGCTCCGATGTCTCCACATTTTTTGTATTATTCATAGACGCGACTAGCTTTTTCACCTTCAGCCAGACCCAGGACTTAAAATACAATTACTCGACCCTGGAGGGGCGGGACGGAGCGTCGGAGGAGCGGCGCAGCTCGATGCTGGAGCGACAGGAGCGGCTGTGACTCAAGGGGAGATAAGCAAAAACATAACGTGCAGCAATTAGTGGCCTGTCCTCGTCGTCTCCTGGCGCAGCACATGCACAAAACTTGCCATGTGGTTAACTAATTTAATTTGGCTTTCTTTTTTCCCGCCCTCTCCACTCCATCCCGCCCCCTTTGGCTGCGGCATCAAAGACAACGACACGTTAATGACTTCTTTTGCCGTGGCAACAGAGGGCGGCCGGGATGAGGCACAGAACGTGGAGCAGGCATAAAAATAAAATCTAAAAACTGCCACACATGGCTAGCAAGGGAATCAAGAGCAGGACAAAGACAAGGACGACAACCAGGATGGGGAGGCAGGACGGAGGACCCGGGCCCGGACCAGGAGCCACTTAACTTGTCTATATGAGCCTAATGGCCTTTAATATTATTTTCACTGCTCTTTCCTTTAGCTGAGGACCGAAAAAAAGAACAAAAAACGAAAGTAAAAGCAAAAGGAGAGCAGCCAAAAGGGAATCACTGAAAGCCCTGTGTGCATTTTATCCTTGCCGGTCGGTGTCGTTGTGCCCCAGGTAATTGTAGAAAATTGCTGCAACGCCAGGCTAAACATTGTGCAAATCCTTTTGTCCTGACCCTAGCCTGTCTACTTTGTTCCCAGCCCGAATCCCACTTCTGCTTATCCCCGTGCACTCCGCTCCCCTTTTCCTTTTCCTTTTTTTCTGTTTTTGGCCGCAACTGTTAACAGCCAGTTGAACTATGCCATTTCATATGTACAACAGCAGGCGCCGCAAAGTATGCTGCACTATTTTTACCTTGTCCTGACCCGGCCCTGCTCCTCCTGCCCCTCAGGTCCAACGTGCTTTACATTTTTATTAAGCCAACCCTTCCACAGCTTCACTGCCACTTCCCAAGCCCTTCCACCCTTCCACCCTTCCATCCTTCCATCCTTCCACCCCGCTGCCCCTGAGCCCTTCTTGTTGTTGTTTAGCATGCCGGGGGCGTTGCTTGGCTTATTGCACGTGCTTGGGACGGAGGGGCGCCCGAGGGAGTGGGGGTGGGTATGGGAACGGAGCCCAAATGCCATTAGGCTTAACCCGGACACAAGACAATTGCCTGCAGGCCATGTGCACGGGTCCAACGTGTCGTATTAGTTATTTTCTCCTTCGATTGCTTTTGCCACTTTAACGCGACAGCATCTGGGCGGTTTGGCCGTCTGCTGTGGGTCTGTGGCAAGTGTTTGGCCAATTATGTGACGCTCCATTTTCGATATGATACGAGTGCCGGAGTGCCAGACGGTGAGCCTGGAGAGGAGGCGGCTTAAATGCTTTTTGAAGCCGAAAAATGGGAGACACTCGCACGAAGCTAGAAGCCGACCCCTGAGTGGCTCTCATTCGCACACACACTCACCAGTAAAAATTGATTTCATCTTACGAATCCATGTCTGATCACTCGCCCAAAATAACAGTAAGGTAGACTCTAAGTATTCTTAAGCCTCACATCCCCATGCTCGCCATAGTTTTACAAACTCTTTTTTAAAGTAGTGGCTAGCGTGTTCAATATCCTTTCGATGTCTATCCTTAACTCAGTAGCTCTATGCGTGGCCAGCTTGTAAATGTGTGTGAGATGGTATGCTTGAGTGTGCGTGTCTGTTCTATATCTAAATATACATACATCTAATTTATATTATACGTATATGAATAGCTACTTTCCATTCTCGTATATTGTAAGTTTAAACAAAAAAAAAAAAAAAAATTGTACGACAATTTTAACTAAATATCACCCATTTTTATCTTCTTTTCTTTCCTTTTTATGTAACACTTGTTCGTGCTCTATATCAAATATATATGATTGAAACGAAAAAATAAATACATCAAAATTGGCAAAATTGGAAAACTGACAATTCTTCTCCTTTTGTTTCTTAAAATTGATTTGACTTTCTGTGATCTTACTCGTATTGTTTTGATTTGATTTGGTTGTTTACCTAACGAAATTTGTACCTTCTCGATGCAACAATTTCAAACAAAAAACAAAATTTGTTCCGCTTATGAAATCGAAATTTGTTCTCCTACCTCCCACCCCAACCCTAACCACATTTATAAATGTTGTAATTGTAATTGCTCTATTGGTGATCAAACTATCCACCCAAACACCAAAAATCTCTCGTTAAATAAATGTTGTTGCTTTTACTTTCCTTTGGGTATTTTGCGCCTGTTGAAATTTTAAAAATTACAAACCAAAAACAATTACATAAATGTGCCTGCTGCGTTCGTTACTCGTTACAACAAATGTTGCGTAATGTGTAACCCTGTTGCATTTACATCTCTTTTGATATGACACACATAAACATTACGATCGACAAACGTCCTATGTTTCCGTATTCATTTTCGGTTCTCAATCTTATTTGATGCGAAATTTCTCTGGCTATGGCTTCTTGATTGAATACTTTTCATTTCTACACAACGGACACAATCAAACACTGCCACCCACGAAAATACATTGCCACTTGTCCATTTTGCCGTCTCCTTTGGTGCAACAATCGAAATCTAATTTGAAACTAAAAAACAACTAAAAATTCAATTCGTAATCAATCAAAATCAATCGGATCGATCAAATCACTGACATGACATCAAACATGAATAAACCCGAAACCAAAACAGAGCATTTAGATCGCAAGCTGTTCGTTGGCATGCTCAGCAAACAACAATCCGAAGACGATGTTAGACAAATCTTCCATCCGTTCGGCACTATAGAGGAGTGCACCATACTGCGCGGGCCGGACGGTGCCAGCAAAGGTGAGTACTCAGATCCCTATACCTCTACATACTATCTACGGCTATATCTTCCCGATCCTGTTTACGATCCCACCAGTATTACGTATACGTACCGTGCTCGGCTCGTTACATGTTGTATTATCCAGTACCTGATTAAATCTAAGATTTTGTTGATCGTTTTGGACTTAGCTTGGATGTGTAGTCGTGATAAGCGTACCTTAGATTAATATCCGGTTGGATCCTTGGTCCAAAGCAAACTCAACGTAAGAAATAAGATGCGTAACGCCATGCGATCAGACTGCATATATGGTTCTGCAGGTCTTTCCAATTCTAGATTTTTATGCTTTCGAATGCGAGCGCGGTATGCATCTTATTCATTGTGTTGTCTTTGCCCAACGTTTGCATCTGGTAACAAGGACCCCTGCCTTCTTGATAAGCCACTCATCCCGTACTGCTCCGAGTGCAAGTCGCACCGATGTGGCAAATGTGGGCAGCTGTGCAGCGAGCCAAATAATCATCGCAAACATAACCATAACAATTACACGGCTCAACAGGGCGCAGAGACAGAGGGGCTTCGGGGGGCATAAAATAAAAATCGGGTAAACAGTTCAATTAAAGTTGTTTGCTTTTGGCAGCGCTGCTCGTTTCGCACGCCGGTCATTTGCATTTGTGTGCGACATTTGCAAGTAAAAACACCCACACAGAGAGAGAGAGAAAGCGCCCGGAGGGCAGAGCAGGGGACTGAGCGAGATAGCGACTGCTAGTGGGAAAGTTTCGTTTGTTTTAATATACAAGTAACTTTTTTAACAATAACATTCCATTTTATTATGTCAAAAGTTTTGGTTTACGAATACACACACAGAGGCACACACACAGTCGCACAATCACACAATCACACTGGCAAACACTCGTTCCGTGAGTGTAATTGTGTCTTTGTTGTGTATTCTTATTTTTATTTTGCTTACATTTGCAACATTTTTGACTGCCGCCTTTGTTGGCCCCGCGTGCGTGTGTATTTCCATGTTAATGTTTGTTATTGTTGTTCTTTTGTTGGCGTTTATTGTTGCCATTTTGATATGCATGAAAAGGCAGCGGAGGCGGCAGCGGAGGCGGCAGCGGAGCCCGTCGGAAGGGGCGTGGCATACGGCCATGTGACACTTTGCATAGAAAACCAATGTCGGGGGTATTTATTTTTGTTTGTCTTTCCCACCGCTCCACTCTGACCTGCTCTTTATTGTTTTTCCCCTCGTTTGTTTGCGTTGTGCTCTAGGCTGCACTTGCCAGGAGGGGTTGGTGTCGGTCTGAGATTTCCGGCAGCCAGCACTTTCAAATCAAATTTGGTCCGAAAATGTCCCCGAATTTGAATAGGTAAAATATCAGCTGGCAGACGAGCTCCCGCTCGAGCGGGTCCAAGACAAAGCCGATACATAATTCGTTAGGAGCTCAGTTCGTCCCACCACTCCCCTACTGCTGAGAAGCGAGAAAACTTGTTGTCGATGTTGTCGGCGCCCTTCAACTTCGACAGTGGCTGCGTGCGAAGCCGCGAAAACTGTCAGTCGATGTGGTTAAGGGTGCGCCCCAGAGGGGTGGATGATTGCGGCTGTTGCGGCCACGATGCCAACATATCATTCTTCATTAAATTGCGCTTCAAAGCCAGCTCAGCTCAACTGGAGCAGAGTCTGCTGCCGCAGCTTTTTCGGAGTCGGAGTCGTGGGCGGAGGCGACTGGCGCTAGCCTGTGTAAGTGCCAAAATCCATCAACGTCAATGCTTTCCGTGCCCCGCGCCGCGAATTATATTCAAAGAAAATTGACTCAGCCCGGCGCAGTCCTCATTACTCCGAGCATGGACTGACTGGGCGAGCTACAAATGTATGCAAATGATGATGCATGTGCCAGCAAAATGCGGTGACGCTGAATTCGAGGGCGAACAATAATAACCCATCCTCGCGCCTGTCCGTCGCTGTCTGTGCGCCTGACGGGCTGCAGGAATAAGCGCAACCATCATGTTAAATTATGCAAATTCGATTTCAGTGAGTGAATGAAATGAAACGAGGTAAAGGAAAGGTTTTTCTGGGCCGGGGACTCTGGCTGACTTTGAAACTTTAGCTCGGCACAGAACACAAAGCATGTGGCAGCACTGAGCGAAACAGGGGATCAATTCCACAGGGCAAGAAGTAACTCGGAACAACCAAAGCAACCCAAGCTGATAGCCCTTTTCAAAGCTAAACTCTTGGAAGTAGGGATCGTTCAACGAAAATGCAAGTTGGAACATTTCAAATGAGAACGCTTTCCTTGGGCGAAGGCAGCGACCGTCAATTACGGACTTCCGTTTTCTCCGAGTGTACACATGTGGCGGAGGCGAAAAATTCTACCGCCTGACAATGGCTGGCCCGGAGGCCACAGCCGGGATCCAAGAGCCAGGAGCCAGGAGCCAGGAGCTAGGACAGGCTGGCGGCTCATTTGATTAGAATATTCATGCATGCACTTCATTGTCATCAAGGGTGGCAGGCAGCAAAGTTGTCATCTCGTCCTACGCCTTGTCATCTGTGCAATCAACACAATTGTGTGTCTCCGGGCCGCTCCCCGCCGCTCCGGCCGACCAAAGCGGCTGCTCCAGTGCGTGCAGATGAGCAGCAACGGGTGTCGTCTAGTGGCAGAGCCCAGCATTTTGCATAAGTAGCCGCATGAGTGTGGAGGCGACTCCTGTTGCTGACAGACGGCTGGCGTAAGTTGACGTTGAATGCGCATAGTCGGCATTGGCAGATGCAGTGGCAGTGGCTAGGGCAGTGGTAAGGAGGCCTCTACGGCTCAAAGCGCTTTCAGCCTAATCACTGCAACTGGAAGCTGTCATTAAGTAATTGGAGTTGGAGTTGGATTGAAGCGAAGTGAAGTGGGGAAGCGGAGCGCGGGCACCCCGAACAGATATACATGAGCAAGCGGTATGAGCTGGCTTTTAAATGTTTGCCCGGGGCAGGACGGCACTTAATTAATTTCGAGCATAAAATGCGACTGAAACGCACACTCAGGTCCCACACATTAGAGTGCGACCTCGCCTGATCAGACCTTGAGTCAATCGACCCACTCAATGGACGGCATTGTCAAGTTGTGCTGCCAGAAACATAAATTGAATTAAAACATCGTTTAGACTCGAAATTAATTCGAAATGTCTCGCTTTGTCAAATTAATTTTTAATTGCCGCAAAGCCCAACAAAGAGCCCAGCGGCAAAGCCGACGCCGACGCCAACGGCAGCGGCGGCCTCGACGCCGTCTTGCAGCTGACACACAAAAACAAATTCCAATTAATACAACCGCACACCGCCACACACACACGAATGCGCACTCGTAAATACTCGTGTCTGTGCGCCTGCCACACACAGAAGCACGCTCTCGAGGACACAACAATAGCGCGCCATAAAGTAGACTTCAAATTTTGGTCGGCATTGTCGTCTATCATATCAAAAGCTGCGCAAACCCCATAAATGCCAATAATTAATGTGACATTTTCGGCGTAATTGAGGCAAGTATGCAGCGGAGCAGCAGAGCAGCCGAGCAGCCGAGCAGCAGAGCAGCAGGCAGCCAGCCTGTCACAACCGCACGCCCATGCACACGGACGTGAAATGTATCTAGGCATGCGGAGAGTATCTGTATCCAAGTGTGCATGCGTGTATTTCAAAGCATTCCCCAAAACTGCATGGCATGCCAAGTGGCAAACTGCTGCTTCCCGCCTCTGCTGCCTCCCCTCGCTTGGCTAATTGAATTTCTGCACATAGCTCTGGCACATTCTACGAGTGGGCGGACCTGAAAAAGCCGAAAAAACCGACAGTAGAGAATCGAGTGTGCAACAAAATTGTGTCGCAGCTCAGGTGCGTGCTGCGCTCCTGCTGCGAGTCTCCACTTAAAGAGCGAATTTATTGCCTGCAAAAAAGTTAAGTAGCCTTCACATAATTGCTCAGAGGAAAGTTTTTTAATACCTCTGCTCCCTGCCAGCAGCCGCTGGGCTTTGCCTCAAACTTTGCAATGACAGTTTAAGTTGTTTTTCAGGCTGTTGCTGCCTCTGCCTCTGCTGCTACTGCTGCTTTGGCTGCTCCACTTGTTGTTTGGCCAACAAATTTTTACAGCCAGCCATTGTGCAGTGAGGGACGAAGCTCTCGCCGGCTGTCAACTCTCACTTGCACACATGGACACTCGCACACACGGAGACACAGATACACACCCTCAGATATCACGTGGCAGCTCTGGCATCATCATTTCATTTCAATTTCAATTTATATGAGCAAAGTTTTATGAAGTGCATGTCATGCTGCCTGTCACCCTGCCCTACTCTACTCCTGTTTCCACAGACACACACAGGCACTGCCGCCCGAGCAGTGCATTTATTAAATTTCATTTCATTTCAGCTTTATACTCATGTTTATTTTACAGCACACTAAAAAGTTCTAACAAGTGCTGATTGAGTGCGCTGCAAAAACTGTCAAACAACACGAACAAAGCCCGGGTAGCGGTGAAATGTTGTAAAACTCAAATTGAATTTACCGCTTATGACATGCGAGAGCTCTGCTTTATTTGATTCTTTATAATAATGGTCGAAAGTGTGATGAGATTCCGGATTTTTCCAGCCAAGCGCTGCGGATTGAATCCGGCGAGGGCCAAGACCACTTCCGCCCGATCGGTCTCGCGTCCAGGCCCCCTCTATCCCGTCGTAAATCGCACTTAGCCAGAGTGCTGATAGCCAAAGTTCCGAGAGCATATGCCCCGGCTCCCATAAACCATGCCGCTTGTGCGCTAATGCTTCTTAATTAATACAAAACTCCCTCCGCGCTCGCTTTAAGGACTCCCCGCAGTCTATAACTATTTATTGCGTGCCGAGAAGCAGTATTCATGTTATGCCAGCACACAAAAATCGGAGTAATAATAATAATGTAAGTTGCGGCATAAGCTCATAAGTGCCATTTAAGCCACAGACATCCTAGTGGCTGCTGCCGCCGGCAAGCCAAAAGTCCTGCACGCCCAACTGCAAAATGGCACACAGGCCAAGGAATTAAAATACATATCAAAAGGGAGAAAGAAACAAACGCGAACTTTTGCGTCTGTAGACCAAAAACCGAAACCAGAAAACCTAACAAACTTTGCCGTCGTCGTTGTAGTCGCCATGGCCACAAGTCTTTTGTGAACCCTGATCCTGATCCCGATCCTGTTTCTGCTCCTGCTCCCTGTGCCTGCGCCTGAGCCTGAGCCTTAGCCTGTGTGTGTGGGTCCAAGCCTAGGACTCCTAGGTTTGGAGCAGCTTAAATTTAATTGCAGTATGGCCAAAGTTTCACATGCATGAGGAGGGAAGCCCCAGCCGCTGGTCATAAATTTTTATCACAGACCCGTACCACAGCAAAGGCCATGTTTAGACTCTCGTCGCTCCGCTTGCTCAACTGCTTAATGCTAATTAACGTGCAACACGGCCAAAACTATGTACATACACTTGGGCAAAGGTCAAAGCAATTAAGCGTGCCCAAGGAGGCAGCCGAGCAGGAAGTGGCTGAAACTTGATGCCGTCAAGCCGGGGCAACGAGTCATAAAAGCGCCACAAAGTGCCGGCAACTTATGCCACTCGGAGGCCAAGGAGATTACTGTGCATATGCATGCCCTGGCCAGATCAATGGGATCCCTGATCGGAGTGAGATCCGTGGCAGCAGAGCACACACCCTGCCATATAGTGGTGGCAATTTTGTTGCCCCCGCAATTTCATTTCATTATGTGGCCATGTTGGTGGCAAGTGTGCTTTATTAACACATTTCGTGGCCCGCCCACCCACAATCGCCCGCTCATATATACGTTGGAACATAACTTTTTTAATACCCATCGCCGAAGCCATCGCCACAGCCATTGCCAGCGCCATCGCCAGCAGCCTGGCTTTAGTTGTAATAGTTTAATAAAGTAGTAAAAGCTGCGGAAATTAGATTTGACCGCAGCACACGGGCGCAGGAGGCCGCAGGAGCCCGGAGCTCGTAGCCGGAGTCCGGAGTCCGGCGCCAAACCCCAGACCAAACTTTACCGAAGCTCAGGAGAGCAAAAAATGTGGTACAAGCCAGAGGACCGTGGTTGCTGTTGCTTCTTTGGGGCTCCTGGATTCTTGTCAATAAAAATGTCAAAAAAGTTTGGGCTAAGCATTAAGCAGAAAGTTTGGGCCAAGTAAAAGGAGGGATCCGGTGAAAAGGGTTGCCGGGCATACTTAGAGGCCGAGGACGCCGATAACGCTGTGTCTGGGGCTGGGTGGCGGGATAAGGCCGGGATTGAGATGTGCCCATTAAAGGCACGGCAAGCCAGGTTGGTCCTCGGCAGCAAATTTAATTAACTCAGTTGAGCGCGCGCCGGCTTCCGTTCCGTATCGCATCGGGCATCAATAAAAGATAAGTCCTATCAGCCGAGAGGTACGCCACTTTAGATATTTGTTTCAGCTTTGCGAGATTATTGAAAAATTAATGCAATAAGCGCAAGCGATACGCCCGGCATTGATAGAGTGCGCATGGGGATCTGGTACTACCCAGCGGCCTTAGGCCTCCATACTATGCGCCCAGCGAGGCAGCTCAGCCCATAGCTAAACTTATTAAATTTCAGACAAGGAGCCTTGCCTAATGGCTCCTGCTGCTACTGCCACCTGTCAGCTGCACATATTTCGTTATTATCAGGAGGCTGTGCGGCGGCGTGGGGCGGAATGGAGGCGTCCGTATGCCACATACATATTCTGCAGCTCATTTTCTAGCTCATTGCCGGGGCCAAGACATGAGCTAAATTAATTTATTCCGCTTTTGTTCTTAGACAATATCCTGTTCACCACCCGGCCGCGTAACGGGATACAGGGCAAGGCAGCCAGAACCGGAGCTGGAGCCGAGCCGCGAAGGCATTTAATGAAAATGAAAACGTCTGAGGCCATAACTGAAGACAGGAGCTGGCTAACGCAGGCTTCTGCCTCTGCGCCGCCTATCCTTTTTCATAGAATAAAATAATATAAAGCTTACACTGGGCCTGTTTGCTTGCGGGTTGCCTTGCTGCGTCAAGTGTCGACAGCCAAGGTTGCCTGGGGCTTGGCCAGGAAGGCAAATGCCTTCCAATGGTAAACATGGTTGAGTTGGGCCGAAAGAATTGTAGAAGTGCCGATTTACAGTTCCATAACTTGAATTTCTTTCCAGCTCGATCTTTATTCCGCACTTACTGAGCTCTCCTCTATTTCTCTCCATTTTAGGTAAGTGCCCAAGGGGTCATCCTTACATCAGAACACGTGATCCACGTGGCGGTAAGCAGATGAAGTATTATTAAAACATCCCACTCTTCATTCAGAGTATATTCTTAGCACCTAAGTCTCGTTGATCTAGTCGTTACCAGAAAAGATATTACATATCGTCCAAAGTTCAGGATAAATTTTAGTGACACTTAATCGTGTAAGAAGTATTATAAACTAATAAGAAATGACTAGGTGCTAGTTCAGTTTGTGGTAGTGAATTTTCGAATTTAGATAGCTTAAAAACGGATCGTTTGCGAGGCTTTACAAATATCTTTGGCTACGCAATTTTAATAAATTTATCACAAAATTATCGCCATAAAGGGTACACTGTATGTCGCTCCGTTTCAGTCAAAGCCCTTAGATTTACCGAAAGTTTCGTTTTTTTGCCGCGTTTTGCTGCACTGGTATATGCTAGAGTTTAGATAATTTTTTATCCAACGACAAGTGCGGCAGGTTGTTTATACGGATAGTTTCACTCCTGACAGGACTTTTCCATTTTCGCCATTACTAGGATGTCGCAGAACTCCTTCTCGGAAATTTCTAGTGCTGTAGGACACTTGCACGAGACCTTATCGTTCCTTAGCCTGTACTCTTTTTCCACCCGCCTCAAGGCGGTGGGTTCTCCCTTGCTTGTACGGCTCTTCTCCTGGGTTTTTGCTACTGTTTGGTTGGCACTCAATCAAAAATCACATTTCCGTGTCGGCTGTTTGGCGCAAAAAGCAAAAACACATACGCCCGCACAGATGAAGCAAATGTAATTAAAATTCGATATACTTGTTTTCGCAAAACGGCCTCCAGAGAGATCGCATACGAAGAGCCTGCCGGCGGCAGGGGTGGGACTGGGGGAGGGCGAGGGCGTTAGGCCTCGGTTGGACCATATGGACATGCTATATTGCCCGGGGTGGTGGCACTGGGCAGTGGGAGTGGTACCTAAGGGGGCTGAAAAAGAGTTGCATACATCATCATCCTCATGGTGCGTTGCCGGCAACAGCATTTGGCAAAAATTTTTGCTTCAATTTAAATTTTTGGTCAGATTTGCACGTACTCAGCCTCGGTCCGTGTGTTTTTGTAATTACATACACACACACACACGCACAACCGCACAACTCATGCAAATTGATGTTGCTTTTAGCACACACTCACACATCCTGTAGGCTCCCTCCTACGTCCCGGGGAATGGCAGCATCGGAAATTTTCGGCTGTTGTCTGTGCTACTTTACAGAGCTGGCCCAACAATGAAGATTTATAATGCCCTTCTGGCCCCCGGCTCCGGCTCGACCCCGCACCGCCCCCATTGCCATGGCAACGCTCGGGGCCTAAAGTACTGTACGCCATAATAGCCATATATTAGGGTTCAGCGGCGATTTGGCAGCAGCCGACAATCATTGAAGAGGGCGGCAGCAGAGAAAAAAGTGGAAAAACAAGGTCGCCGAGGGGAAGAGGAGCGTTGATAGCTGGTAATTGGAATAAGCTTAGACTGTTGGGGGTTCCCAGAACCAACCGATGTCAGTCGGATCAGACGCATTTATGTTCCAATATCAGAGTTATCGTTTCAAGGACTATTATTCAAGTGCTGTATGCATTTGCTACCGGTTTCCGGGAGAAAAATATGAGAGATAAAGCAAATTGTTAGATGAATCCGAGCTTATTTTATTTTCTGAAATAATGAGCTTTTACAGTGAGTTCCTAAATATTATTAATATATATTTTTCGTAAATTAGGAAACGTTTTAAACGTTCATCCAAATCAGATGACTCAATGCAGTTCTTATACATCCATCTCGTCTGCAAACCCACTTAGTCGAGCCTAGAACCGTGGCTTGCAGCTGGGTCTATTAAAAATAAAACCTTTTTATTTATTTTTGTTTATATTCAAAGTGTCTTCGAGAAATACAAGCCTAGGAGCTTGTATTGACCCTGCATAGACTTCGCATCTTAAATCACTGTTCGACTTAAAAAGATTTATTTAACTTTAACTGAACATTTATAGTTTTGTATATAATTGTATGCCTAATTTTCTAACAAAAATGCGAAAAAAGTATAAATTGTATATTTTTCAATATATAATTTTACATAAATATATTAAAATGTATCATGTTTATGAAGATTATGTATACTTTTAGAAACATTTCAGTCAATTTGTATATTGTTTTTGTTTTCTGTGTGCCGCGGTGTGCAAGTTATGCCAATCACATAGCAGAATATATGTTTTTCGTCGACTCAAATTAAATAAGAGCCGCAGAGCGGCAACTGAACACCAACGGCAGCAACAACTAACACACAAATCGCACACTCAAGCGCAGAGCGTAACAAAATTCAATATCGCTTTTAATTGCATGTTGCCCGGGCAACAGCAGCAGCAACAGCAGCAGAAACAACAACGAGCGACAGACATTGTAAGCCCCTTGCAAACTGAACCGTCGGGAGGGGGGTGCGGGAAGGGGGGTGGATGTGGGCCACTTATATAAGCTTGAATGCCTGGGACGATCCTGTAATTTAGCAAAATGTTATGTAAACTTTAAATCGAGTTATGCATTTTAATTGGTTGTTGTACAATTTGTAAGCGGCACGTTTTGTTTGCCACATCAGAGAGCACGGAGCCGAGCTGCCATTATGCATACATAGATCTGAATATGAATGTGCTATATGTGAGGGCGTCCTCCACAACAATTGAAAATGCAATGCTTCACAGATTTTTGCGTAATGCAATTGAAAACTCGTTCAATTTAAGCCCGTTGCCATATTATTTTAGGAAACTTCTTCAGCAGTTCTTCAATCTGCAGGACAAGCTGGCAGCGATGGTGCGTCGAGTGGTATCGGCTTTTCTCGAAATCGTTGCTCCTCAAGCATGGCAAGGCAACTGCAAAGAGAATGCCCGGACAGAGTCACTCTTCGGGGGAATCTTTCAGATGCACTTCTGTTTCGAAATTCCGGTTAATTAAATAAATTTCGAGCCACAAAAAGCGCCCGGCGCCAGTGTAGCGAGCGCATCTGCCTCGTCAAAGGCAGTCGCAGCTTAAAGTTAATCTACTCCTTGGCTTAATTGCCACCGCTGCCACTGCAAATTGCGCCCAAAAGGCCAACAGCAAACTCTGTCTCAGTCGAAGTCCCAGTCCCACTCCCAGAGTCGCCCAGTCCCAGCCAAGTCGCCACTTCCTTCGACTTCCTTCCAGCTCCGGAGCTGTCTAGGACGCTAACTCATTTTAATGATGCTGCTACCTGGACGGCCCCGAATGCAGTGCCTTGTCCCGGTGTCGTCTTCTGGCCTTTTGCTCCCGACTCCGAGGCAATTATGGCCAACTTGCCTGTGCTTACATGTGGCCAAATTGTTGTGGCCGTGGCTCGGCGCCGTCTATGTCCCGGGCGCATTAAAAATGAATAATGTGCGCGAGTTGGGCGCACGATTTATGCACTCACTGTCGCCCGGCGTCCAGATGCTTCCCGTGGCTCCGCTCGCTGGCCCTTTTCAATCATGTATAAATCCATGCAATCAAATTCCTTGCACAATACAATTAGCTTCTCCTTGTATCCTGCGAGGAAAACAAAAATAAATTTGCCGGCTACTTTTAGACGCGCAGTTTATTAGGCTTAACCTACCTGTCCGGACCCTGGACCTGGCCCTGGGACTGTACCTGTGCCTGGACGTGGACTTGGTCTCGGACCTGGACAGGGCCTGCCTACGCTTTGATGTCGGGACTAAGCCCGGCAAAATTGATTTCCCCCACCTGCTGCTGGCTTTGCTTTTATTCCCCTGTGCCGGCGAGCAGTAGCGAGCAATAAAGTTCAAATGAAGCGAGCCGCTATTAAGTTATGCGGCCTTAGAGCGTCCTCCTTTCGAATTTGTTTCGTGCTCCTCAGCTAAATAAGTGGTCGCATAAATCGTCAAAGGATACGGAATGCAATGCTGCGGAATAAACAGAAACAATAGAGGTCGGGTCCACTTGAAGGGCATAAAGTTAACTAAATGGAGCTATCATGGAAGCGGAGATCCTGCCAGGATTTAAGTTCGTTTCGTGCTCCCTCCGCACCCAGTCTGCCGGTCCCCCAGTGCGGCTGGAAAAACCTCAGCACCCCAAACTGTGCTGCGGTTTTAGTTGCATTTGACTTTGCGGTTTGACGTTGCTGCGTTTGCTTGTTGTTTTTATGCTTTTTTTGCCCCGCTCCGCTCCTTTCAGCAGCACACGCAACAGCTTTTTGTTCACACTTTCGCCTGGCAAAACAATTTCCTCCCAAATCTGACTAGGAGCGGTGTGGAGAGCAGGGGTCCTGGCTGCCGACTGCCGGCTGCCGGCGTCGCCTGCCCCGCATGCATTGCGGTTTCTGTTGCATAATTATTATGTTGCGGTTACAGCTGCACCCCGCTGCACCCGCAGTCCATCAGGGTGCAGTTTCCAGTTTCGTGTTGCTGTTGCTGTTGCTGTTGCTGTTGCTGCAGAAGCATTTACCTTGTTTGTGGTTCGCTGAGCGCTGGCAACAGTTTTTCAGGACCTGCAAAAGCCTGAAATTACTTTGGTCTTGTGGGAGGAAGGGCGCCTTTTAAATCTTTGACGGTGCAGTTTATTTAGGCGGTTAAGGGTACGTTTTTCTCCGGCCAAAGGCCCCGACTTTAACTAGTTTTAAAGTGGAATTTGCGGCCGTCGCGTTGCTAAATATAATGAAATCGGAGGAAGAAACAATAGTTGCGCAGTCAAAGTGTAGCGCTGCCCTGAAGTCCACAGAACTTGCCAGCTTCTTGGACAAATTCCAACGGCGCTAGAGTTCGCTTTTGACATGGGTCCGGTCGGTATGCTAAGAATCCCGCTGCACCCCTTGAAAGGGACTGAAAATAGTAAATAACAGCAAACAACAGAAGGGCAACTGACAAGACAACACCACTACAGCAGCAGCAGGAAGTCCCACCAGCAAGAGCAGCAACATTTTTCGGCTGCGCACAACAAATGTTACAAGGCCGGATTCCAAGGGATTGGGCGAGAGGAGAAGGAAGGATTCGGCGAAGGGCAAGGAGAAGGGTGAACAGTAACTATTTGGCTTGTCCTGCCCGGGCTTCTTCTTCATCTGTTGGTGTCATTTGTTAAAGAGGCTTGTCAACATGCCTTATAACAAGCTGGCTCGGACTTCAAGCCCAGACCCAAGGGCAGGGACTCTGGACTGCCGGCGCCCGGCGCCCGACTCCAGACTGCAGCCGGAAGATTCGGCTGCGAAGAAGTCTTGGGCGAACGAAAGCAATAATATTTTAGCTTTTGTTATAGGCTTGGCTCCTGCCTTCGGATCGTTGCTATCGCTGCCAGAGTGCTGGGGCTGGCTGCTTGTTTGTTTGTTGTCCGTATTTTGTAGCATACTTCTGTGCATTATTTGCACAGCACTTGTACAAAACTAGAGACGAACGCTTTGGCGTTGGCTTTTCAATTTGCCAGAGACATTTGTTTGTGTGTGTACACAAAATATTATTTTCTTAATTGGTGTTTATTGTGTGTCGGGCGCACACACACGGAGCGTCAGAGCGAGCGAGCGGGCACATACTTTCTGGTCAACTCCCGGGAGTGCCATAAAAATGTCAGCAAACTGACCCTGGATCTGGATCTGGTTCTGCTCCTGCATCCATATCCGGGCCTGCATCTATTAAATGCTCTGAGAGGGCTGCCACGAAACTCATGTAATTTTCAGTTGACCTTTTGGCTTTCCCTTCCCCATCTACGTGCCCCCTCCGAGCGACAAAGAACAAAAAGATGCACGTTACCAGCCGTATCTTGTCCAGTAGCAAATTGCTTATGAAATTGCAATTTGAGCTCACTCCGGGCACTGATTTTTATTTAATTTGGCCTGCAGTGTGGCCGGTCCCACATCATGGCCATGGACAGCCAGTAAAAAATATATCACATTACACGTACGGGGACTGTTTTGCATGGCAGATCCAGTCCTGGCAGACCAGTCCGGTCAGTCCAGGGCGGTTCTGTCCGGGGTTAGTCAGTGAATTCGGGCTCGAATGTTATTTACTGGAGCTGCAAATCCTCAAAATGCCTCGGGCCTGGAGGCCGAAAGTTTGGTTGTTTATCAACTGGCAAAAGGTAGTCGAAAGTTGCCTCCTGCTCCGCTCCCGTTGACCGGCCAAAATCAAGAATAATGGTCCCATCGGGCATTTCAACTACGTGTCGGTGCCTTGTATTAGAGTGGGCTCTGGGTGGGAAACTTTCCGCAGACTCGTATGATTTGTATGCAAAGTGCTGGCCTCATGCCTGGCAGAGTTCAATTTCAGCCCAGCCGCTCGGGCGGGTCAAGTTGTGTGTTTGTGTTTTGCAGCTCGCAGTTGGCCATATTGATAAGTTCTGCCGGCGACGGATTTGATTAGACATGCTGGTCAAACTTTTAAGCACACATATGTATGCTCTGCTCTGTATTACCTTGGTACCTGCCCCTGCACCTGCCCGACCGACTAACCGACTGTCCGACGGAACGTCATATGTTGCATCCGGATGAGTTTATTTGATTTCTTCTGCCCTCTGACGAGATGCGTTCAACTGCGAGTGTCGTGCCGCAAATGCAATTTACCGACATGGAGCTCTGCCCACAGCCCCAATGGCCCAAAGGCTTCCTAGCTCCAGACGCAGCCCCGTGGACATGCATCAAACAAATTCGATAGCTTTGCCATCGCATAATAAGCGTAAACGTTGGCTAACAAGATTCATGGTACGCTCTTGCGCCCAAGAGGCAAACATGCAATGGCCATCAACGGCGTCCAGTCGACCGAAGACCTGTCCTCGTGCTTTTCCTGCTCCTCCCCGAGATCCCGAGCTCCCCGTCGCACCGGCTCATTGCCATCGTGCTCCTGCCGGCAAATGACTATGACGCGGCCGGTGGCCAGCGAATGTCGCGCGCTTAATGCAACTTTGTTGCTGATGCTGATGCCTGTCCAGCGGCCCCTTCCCTGGTCAGCAGCGATTGAAAAATCCCACTAGGGCGTTTTTAATTGGATTTTAAAATACTTGTCCCATGCAGCGGCAGCGGCAGGCAACATCAGGCATCACAGGCGAGCGGAGGAAGGACCGGGAGGACCTGCCTCGTCTGGCCTGGCCATAACATGGGCCTGCCTCCTCTGCTCGCAGCCCTGCAAGCAGGCGACAAGGCCAACATATCGACCAGAGCCCCATTCACAGTTTCGTGCCGTGGGTTTGAGGGGGCCTCAACACGCTCGTTATCCTTGTTTCCGGCTGTAGCTGCTGCTGCTGCTCCTCTGACATAGCTCCTGGCCCTGCAGCTGCCCCCACATGCTACTCCTTCTTCTGCCACTGCTGTGCACAATTTGGTTACGTGTTTGACCGGCGGCGATTTTTCATGGTAAGGCTTGTTTGGGGGGTGCGGCAGGGCTGCATTGGGGTTTCCCATACATTAATGGCATTGCAAATTTGTATTGCAAATGTGCGAGTTGTGGCAAGGCATGGACAACCCTGGTCGGCCTCTCCTCCATTTAATCGCAAGTGCTGCCAAAAATCTCGTCATGGCATACCCCTTTTTTTGTGTCACCAAGATTGACCAATTAGTTGGAAGTGGGGAAAATCCCTGTGAGCTGATAGCACTGTACCGAGGTGAGCTGTCTCTGAAGCCGGCATTAAAATAATTGAATCGAGCTTTAGGAGGCAGCCAGCCGACAACTATGGCTCACTCTTAGTTTTAATGACGGCTCAACTTTTGCATTAGCATTAGCATATTTGATTAAAAAGTGTCATTAGGCTGCTCTGCCATGTAGCCGCTCGCAGCTCCAACAGCTGGCTGCGTCATTTCACGCTTCACCGGAAGTTGCACAAGACGCTAAAAACTTGCGCACTTGCTTACATTTTAATTTCAACTAATTGCCGGGAATGGGAGACTCACCTCTCACCGCTGCTCCTGCTCTTGCCCGTTAAGTAATTAAGGCGTTGCACTTTGTTAGCTTTATGAAGAACGAGTGCTGTCCTGCAAACTGCTCCTCGCTGATTGTTGAAAGTGTTGTCCGTTGCCTTGACTTGATCTGCATGCAAATTCAATCTTGCCGCTCTTTCATCAAAGAAACATTGAGTAACTTGGACTCAACTGCTCCTCAGACCCACCTCTTTCGCGGGCTAATTTGCTTTTAATTAAAATAATGACTCCAAGTTCGACAATTATCCGGCAGGCGGACTGGACTGCCTGCGACATCCCTGAAAAGGTAAATAATCAAATGATTCCTGGAAATGTTGACAAGTCGAACTTCGGCCAAAGACACATAATTATCCGTAGTTAGGTGAGCAGCAATCAACATTGTTTGTCCGGGATGGTACTGAATTCTGCTCTCCAATGGAACTTCCGTTCAAATATCAAGTTGGATAAGGCCTTACGCACTCGCAAGCATTAAGCCGATGTAACAATAAGGGCATTTATGCATCTCCCTCTAGTATCAGGCACCTTGTTAGAGGTGTTTCAACATTTTCGGCCAGAACAAGATTCCAAAACTCCTCTTTTGCCCCGCCCAAAGTTTGCTTTTCACAAAGTTATGCCAAGAAAAATACATTTCACATAAAGAGAAAAAGCCTGGCTAAAATATACAAAAACAAAAATAAACAGGCACAAAGGAAACACACAAAAAATAACACAAAAGACACAGAAAAATGGAAACAAAATCAACTTTGATTTAAGTTTACAAAAATGCTTAGCAATGCCTTTTTTAACTTTTTTGTGTGTTTCCCTGCCGTTGTTCTCTTTCATTTTTTCAGCTCTGTGGATTAACTGGCAACAAAATATTTTATTTTTTATTGCTTAGCAGCGCTGATTTGCACTCTGGTGTCCCTTGGTCCCGGCCCCCTCCGACCTCCGCCCTCCTTCCTCCGCCGGCGGCCTGTCCGCTGCCTGGGACAGAGAAATTCTGGATTTTGTTGTCACTTCAACACACAAAACATAAAATACACAAGAGTCGCGTCGAGTCAAGCCGAACAAAAATCCACTTGAATTTTTTACACTTTATTTTTTGTACATTTGCAGCAAGAGGAATAAAACGGAATTTTTCCACACAGCCGGCCCAGCCCTCTGTTGTTCTCCGCGCTGTTTGCACGCGAAATTTGTGCTTGTCTGCCTTTCGGCTTGTCAGCTCGCATGTTGCATGGTTTTAGGCGGGATTTGTTTTGCCGTGCCCCTTCCACGCGGTCCCAGCCACCCCCCTGCCGTGTCCCTTCTGGATATCGTCAACTACAAAGGCGGCAACAGCCAGCGGAGAGCAACAGCCCAAGCCGCAATTTGGACACGCAGCCAGTCCGAACCCTCGGCGGGCGGGCAGGCGGCTTTCGGGAATTATACATTCGAAAGGGTTTCCAGGGGACCCTTGCTGGAGGGTCTTAATTTGCAGCATTGTTGAGAGAGCAGAGCGGCAGATGAAGAGCCACGGAGCAAAGGTTAAGTTGGCCCTAATTAATTCCTTGGCGGCGAGACTGATTGTGTATTTATTCCTGGCGCACCATTCGGCTAGCGAGCTGAGGCCTGCTCTAATGAGTGAACTACTTTCTGTGTAATTTATAAATAAATAATAAATTACTTGTTAAAGTAAAGATCATCCATTGGCTTCACCGATTTATGTGATTTATTTTCGGTTAAAACAAACAATTTAAAAACACTTTGAACTTGCAAAACAATATTATTTCAAGAATTTCCGCAAGGTATCTTAATGAAGCTTTGGAAAACTTAATATAGGAACTTAACATAATAGGATTGGCTTTACATCTAGGTTTATTCCGCATTACTTATAATTTTCAATAACCTCCCCGAGTCACTTATATTTCTATATTTTTATCAGTACTGAAGCTTAAAACTATTATAAACTTCACACACAGTGCGGTGCTTAAACGGACTTACCATCTTAATTTGTTCACCATTTACAAATGTTGAACAATGCTCGAGGCCATCGAGCATTACCGCATTTTTAAATAGTTTCGAGCACCAGCTTACAAACCGTATAAGCCCCGTTTATTCCGCCGTACTACTCCTTCCCTCCGCCGAATGCGCCCCCTGAAAGTCCTTACTTTTTGTGGTTATTACTGTATATTAAATTAGCATAAATGATTTTTAATAATTATGCCATTGAAGCCTGGGCCCTTCCCGCACCGCTCCAGCTGCTCCATCTCTATTGTTGTTCCCGCCCCAGTGCCCTCGCACCCTCGCACCCTCGCGCCCTTCCGCCCAGCAGCTGGCACACAAATTACAATATAATGAGCGAGCAAGTGCAGCGGAAATTTTTTGTATATTTTTCAGTTCGGTTTGAATTTTACATTCCATCCAGCCGCGGCCAGGGCGGGCCGAGTATTATTTTTATATAATGGGCGTTGATGGGCGCCGATTCCGAATCGCTGATGCCGCCCATGTCGATGTTGATTTTCATGCAAGAGTGCACGAGGCGATTCTTGCAAAAATGTTTTTTAATTGCACTTAAAATTTTATTTAAATGCTCCGCACACATGCCGATGCCCAGCTGTAGTCACATCTGGCCAGGGTCGTCGCCGGGGTCCGCTGCCCGTTCGATTGCATTGGCATTTACGGAATGTTTACTGATTTTTAAATTCAATATTCAGTGTTGCGAAAAGCGCTTGAATTTGCCGAGAGCAGAGGTGTCTCGAAGACCCCTGGCAACAGGGAACTGGGTAATAGTAAACTGCGGAAACGGTCATATAACCTATCGCAAACATTAACCATTCACTGCTAATCAACCTGTGTTTTTCCTTTGCAGGCTGCGCTTTCGTCAAATTCGGTTCGCAGCAGGAGGCCCAGTCAGCAATAACCAATCTACACGGAAGTCAAACTATGCCGGTAAGTACGGGAATGTCCTTGTATGTATCACGCTCTGGCTCTGGCTCTGATTCGGATGCCGGGCTGGGGCTCGGGTTGCTCCCCAGCTGGCAGTTCCCACGCCGCTCTGTTAAATTAGAAAATTGTCCTCGGCGTCTGCCGCCCCTGGCCAAGGCAGTGTTCCTTTCCACCGCTTTGCTTTTTCAAGCACACGATGGCACTTGTGTGCGAATAATACGAAAATAATGAAATTTCAAACCTGAAGTATGCGCACTCAAGTTGTTGTTGATGTTGCCGGGCCGATGTTGGTGTTGTTCGTGCTCTCATCGTTGGAAAGTACTTAGCAAACTTCATTTAAGCTACAAGTGCCCGCTCGCCCCAACTTTGCTCGATTTATAAATAAAATTAGAATTAAATTAAATGCCGACCGTAACGTATTATTATTTTTCCTTTTACGCCGCACTTCAATGGCAAATCAAGAAGCTCGTTCTGCTCTCGTTCTAATTTTCTAAAAAAGGGAATGTGCAAAGGAGGAAAATAAATCAAAATAGCTTTTGGCACAGGGGAAACTCGAGAGGCAAGCCGGGCTGAGGCCAACAAGGAGGTTTCCCGCCAAGTGACTTCATTATGCCCGAATTTTGTAAGGAATCACCATGTATACTCGTATAGCCGAGGCGACCGAGGCTGCGGCGGAGCTATCCTGTTCCTGTTGCCAAACAGAAGAGCCGTTAGCTCTATGACAACGTAGCCCGGGAATTATTTCGCCTTTTTTCTTGCTTTGCAGCTTGCGAAAAATAAATGAAATTTGCATGACACTTGAGTTATTTTGCACGTAAATTGCTTCTTTTGACAAACAAACAAGCAAATACACAAACCAGCTGCTGGGGCGGGCGAGTGGCTGAGAGAAGCGCTGCCATTGTTGTATTTTTGGTGTTTACAGCCAGCAGCAGCAGTGCAATCCCAGTCGATCTCACCAGTCCCAATCCCAGTCCCAGTCCCAGTCCCAGCTCCATCCGCCTTCGCTCTTCACTCCTTCAGCAAACGAATTTTACATTTCGGGTTTTGTGTATTTGCGGGTGGTTGCCTCCGTCTCCCTCCGCCTCCCTCCTCCGCGTTCTTCGCAACTCGTTGGCGCATTTAAATTCAAATTCAAATATTGTTGATGAAATTTGTTGCTTAATTTGCAATTTAGATGCGTTTTTAAACAAGCGCCGCCACGCTGCTAGAGAAATCATGTGTTTACTTAGGCGGAAGTTGATGACGATGCCCAGAACAAGGCCGGAAGTGAGGTGGAAGGCCTGGAAGGCAGCCGGAACGGCAACTGCTGGCCCGTAATTACAGTTTTTGCCGTTTCCTTGGCGGGTAACGGGCCAAATCAACGACACTTGCCGCTAGGCAACACTCCCAGCAACGGATCTATCCCATTTCGGCCCGACAGAATGAATGCCAAACAAATACGATCTGGCATTGGCTCAAACTTCAAAAATATAGCCGCAAGTGGGGCGCAGCCACAAACAAGCAAACAAACAAATGGCGACGGTAAAATTCCCAATTCCAGGCAAACAGAGCGGCTCAAGTGAATTTCAATTCCAGGACCTTCAGAAAGCGTCACATTTTATAGCTGATTGCAGTCGATACACAGCAAATGAAAGCCCAGCCCCAGGCACTCGATTGAAAGGGGACGGAAAGAGTGGCTCAACCCAAGATGAAATCAGTATAAAATACAATCAGCTCGAGCTTTTCCATAAATTTTCCTCTATTCCGCCAACGGCCTACGGCCAACTGCACTTAGCCACAAATTCCGGGGAATGTCTCTCCCCACCTCCCACCTTCTGAAATGTCTAAGCTGGCCCGGTACAGGGCCAAGAACATGGAGGACTAACAACCGACAGCTGCAATTTTTCACCTGGCCAATTTTTAAGATGAGCAGCCAAATTGCGACCCCTAAAAGACGGCTGCCCGGAAAAAACGGCGGAGGAGTGGAGGAACGGGCAAATCGTGTGGAGGCTGCAAAGAAAGTTGTACATTTTTCTACCAGCTTTTTTAATTTTAAGAGCGCGTAATTTTTTTATACCTGCCTGCATTAAGCATTTTAATGTCAGTTGCCCCTGCCCCCCATTCTTCGTGGCTGTAATTGCAATTTGGCATTACGACTACTCTCAGGACTCGGGTCTCCGAGTTCCGAGCAGCTGGGAGGGGAATGTGGGGCAGAGGAGGGGTAATTAGCGCAAAATGACGCCAGCTGCTGTGTTGTATAAAAATTTTAGCTGCCACGCAAACGTATTCTACGCTTCTTCCTCCGCCCCGGCGTCAGTCTCCGCCCGGCATATACATTAATTATACGGCCAAGTGCAACGACCAGAGTGGGGTTGGTGTCAGGTGAAAAAGGAGTGGGGCGCCGAATTGATTGCCTACCTGCAGGCGTCAAAGTTGCGCCAGACAAAACCGCAAGTTAATTTTAAGCTTAACAGAGTCCACTCCCGACACCCGGGCCGTGCCGCTGGCTTCAGCCTGATGTACCACAGAAAGCTTTTAAAAAACGAGATGCAGAGGAAGAACATTTTTTGATTACGCCGAACCTTAAGCAGCTTATGAACGCCCGGTCCATTCCTGGACCGGGCGCTCATTAAAAAGGAATTTGCTGGGCGAAAATAGACCGTCCGGTCGGCAGGGCGGGACGACAGCCCCACAGACCCATAGCCCTCGCACGTTCCCTCCCTTGTTAATCTCTTGGCACTCAACATGTTATAAGTCGCTTTTAGTGCGGTCTGCAAACGTTTTCTAAATGCAAAAAATACACACGCTGTGGGGAGACCGAGCGCAAAAAGTTTACAGTTTACAGTTGTAAACAATAATTTCGTATTCACTCAACACCCACACCCACACACGCACACCGACATTTGCATAAGCCGCTGATGCGATTTTTTGCTGTCCGTGCTGTGGGCGCGGCTTAGAAGTGGGCGTGCCCGAACACTTGTTAATGAAAGCGCGCGCATGCATTAAAGCTGCCTTTGGATGTAAATGCTTTTGATTGCCCAAGCGCAAAAGCCTCGCCACATGCACAGCAGCAGAGGGGAACGTGGACGAAAATGGAGTTTAAAATAAAAACTGTCGCCGTTCTTGGCCAGGAGAAGGGCCCTGGCCCAGTCCAGATGATAAGAACTTTAAGTTTGACATGAAACTACTTTAAACGGCACCGTAATAACACAGAATAAATTAGTCAGTTAACATTTCCATTTGTATTAGTGCAGCGGTAGAAGAAGATGGGGTGTGTTCCCGAGACGAAATTGTGGCCAAATAGTGGCCAAATTGGTTGGGACAGCTTTTGTCACACCTTGCCTGGCCGGGGCGAAACACATGTCCCAGCCAGCGACAGCGAGCGCAGTCACCATCATCATCAAAGACATTCTGCCCAGCTTGCTCCGTGCGCATTTAAATTTCAAATTAATTTCTCGCCATGTGAAGCATGCTCGTCGCACAAAAGAGAAAGATTGAAGGAAATAAGAAATCTGCAAGCTGCCAGCGCAGAGTGCCAGTGCCGTGCCAGATAAATACGAGCGGAGGCAGAGTCCGCGCTGTCCCAAAAAATGATATGCGAAGCGCTGCCGCCAGCTCCCTTCCAACCCATCAAACCTGTTTTCACAGTCATTTCGCAGAACGGGCGCCGTAAAATATGCAAAAGAAGAAACATTTCTGCGCGCAGCTCGCTCGATTTTTTCTTCCCCTACTTTTGCCGGCGTCTTGGTCGTTTTGTTTGCGCTGCTCATGGCTGGATTGACGCAACATATGCCATATGCCAGCGCCATTGCCAGAGTCGAATGCTCCGCGACTATGGCTGCCACGTTGTTGTTCCTGCTCGCTTTTTGTTTTTCCTTCTTCTGGGTGCACGCTGTGTGTGTCTCGCATCAATTATGCTTTTATTTATACAACAATTTTCGTTTTGCTGGCCTGGCCGTTCAATTTTCGTCAGCAGTCGGCGAGCAGAACGAACACGTCGAACGGGCACTGCCTTAATGCGACTTGACAAAAATGGCGCCCAACGTGGGGCAGAGGTAGCGGCGGGCGGCGGACGGCGGGGGGCCGCGGGAGTTTCTTCTTAACGCTTCAGCGCCGCCCACACACGCACACTCGGATCGCACCTTGCGCGTCAAGCTGACGACCACGAGAGCGTTGCTGCTCCGGTCTGGGCTGGCTTTCTATTTTAATTCACACGCCATTGTTGCTCAGCGCCTAAAGAAGACGAGGCGAAGTTGAATTTCTAATGTGCAGCAGCTGCTAACAATGGAACTGGGAAGGGGGGAGACGGCTGGGGTGGGAGTACAGCGCAGGGGCAAGAGGTAGGTGGCAGGTGGCCAAGGCAAGACCTGATTGTATTTTGGCAGCTTATTCTTATTGTTAGCTAGGTGCGTGTGTCGGTTGTACGTGGGTATTGTGTTCCTTCTCCTTAAGCATACTTGTGTGCGCATTTAAGCAATTTTTAAATCGCTGTCGTGTGTGTAGAAATGGTCGAATAACAAGCCCTGCCTCCGTATGGTGCCGAAGAAGGGTGCAAGGGGATTTTTTCATGGGATGAAAAATGCTGGAAACCTTGTAAAGGAAAATTGAAGCAAGCTAAACTGGCATATTTATACGAAGATGAAATAAATCCCTTGTCTTATTTTCAAAGAGAGCAAAGAGCATGAGGACTAAGATTTTAGGTATCTAAATATTAATTTCGAATTTTATTATACATAGCATAGCTGTAGAATAATTCTTAACAATCCTGTGTAGCAAAATAACTGCTTAGCTTTGGATTCCTGTGTCCTGCCGTGTTACATAAGTCATTACTAGATCGCAAAAGCCTGTTAGACTCATCCACCACCAAATCCTGCTTGATGCTTAGCATATTAGACACATGCACAGGGCGGCCACCCTCTGGTACCCTTACCCGCACTGTCTTTATATTGATTTGCAGCCAACCCGATATTCACTCGCTCGGTGGCTGAACTCTCCCTCACGGCTTTCAGGCTCCATCAATTTCAATTTCGATCCAGCGGCAAATCCAAACAACGCCTGCCACATACAATTTCTGGCACAGCCTGCAGACAGGTCCCCCCACCGCAGACCTTCTCGTCTCAGCCTTTTCCTCTGACGCCACTTCTGGGCATCGGCGTTTTTCGGTAAACTAATTTTCTTGCTCAATATCTTGACAGTGAAATTGGCACGCGGCAGTGTTGCCAATCAAAACCCACACGGCCAGAATGGAGCGCGGGACCACCCAGAGGAGAAGGGAGTTCCTCGATGTGTTGCCTTCTGCCTCCGGTGGCACCTGTTTTGCTATTGACATCACGTTCCACGGTCCAGGCGCCTTCCATCGGAAGCAGCCCACACCCTAAGCGAAATCGCAAAGTGAAGTGGACATAAATTTTTGGTTTTTAGTCGACGGAAATTGAAGCGATGTGTCTTGCCAGTGCAACTTCGTTAGGAGAAATCTTGCATTTCCTTACCACATAAAAGAATCAGTGGTAATGGCTTTCTTTCGGGGCTTTCCGGCCATAAAACGAAGTCATGGCCGCTAAAAGCACAAAACTTCCGGCTTTTTTGTGTCCGAGTGCGCGTGCATCATTAAAACGACATCGGCCCGCGGTGTGGTGTTTGCCAAAAAGTGGTTGCACATTAAACTGGCTCCAGCTGTGACTCCGCTTCCCCGACGGGAAGCGTGTTATAAACAATTTTAATAGACTTGCTTAAGGGCAAACATTTGCAGGTGACTCCATCACCGCCACCGACACCGACGCCGCTCCTTATCTCCCGGTCCAAGTCTCGCCGCGAAACACTGTGAACTTGCAGCTGCTGCATCTCCATCATCACTGATGGACCCCCATTGTCTTTTGCATTTCTTCGTCTGCTCCGGCTACGTGCCGCTCTGCATTTCTGCTGCAGCTGGCCGTCCTTCGTCCTCCGTCCGATGCGGCGGCTACTTAATTTAATGCACGTCTGTTTGCATAAACCCAAACCTTATTGAATCGGTGGCAGCATCCCGAGCGGAGCAGCTTGCAGCTTGCAGCAGGAAGCAGCCAGCAGGCGGCAGGCAGCGAAACATCATCAATGTATGGGCACGTTCGGGAGCCAGCGAATGATGAGCAAACTTCAATTCGCTTCCCTGCGCCCGCCCTCGGAGTCTGCAGCATAAACTTTAATGAGCCACACGAACTGGCCAAGAGAAATTGAATGCTGACGTGATTTTCGGCACTCGAAACCCCGGCGCGGAAAAGTCGAAGGAAATGACTGAGGAAACGCCGCCCCACCCCGTCCCTGTCAGTCTCCTGGCTCGTTTGTGCCTGGCTTTGTTTGTTGCATACCTTGAGGCGCTGTCAACCATTTGGCTTTTGCATTTGCCTTCCATTTAGGCGGGGAAGGAAACCCTTTCCCGAGGGGAGATGGCTGCTTTAGATTTCTATCACACATCGGCGGGCGAGCGGAGGGCGAAGGGCGACGGACGAGGGAAAAACCAAACCAAACACTTCGGGCAAGGGGGAAGCCGGGCACAGCCTTCTTCCGCTTTACGTGCCAATGATGACAATTGGTTTTCTTTCTTTCCCTGGTCGCGGCTTCGATTTTTGCAATTTCTTCGTTTCGTTTCGTTTCGATTCGTTTCGTTTCCTCTTCGGTGTTTTTGTTTTGCACGTCGTCGTCAGTTTTTCGCCGCTTGTCTACAATTTCAATAAAATTTTATTAACGAATTCCGGCGAATGGTCGGCGGAATCGTCGATGACAAGGCAAGGCGAGGCCGGAGAACCGGAGGGCAGCCCAGACCAGACTGTACCGACCGTGGACACTTTTATACCTCCGCACGAATCGATATTATTATTACAATAACAGCAGTGGCAGTGGCAGTGGCAGTGGCAGCAGCACCAGAAGCCGGCAAGGATGGGAAGTAAGGGTAAGAGGCGAGGAACTGTAGCAATTGCCTGTCAGCATTGTACTTGTCGATTTTGCAGCTTACTTTGCTGCCATTGCATACTTTTAAGGCGCTTTGACAATTCTTTTTATCTGCGCCCAGGACGATGCCAAGGACTTGGCTTGTTTGTTTGTCATTTACGCCGCCTCAGCCACTTCCCTCCGCAGTCCGCAGTTCCCTGGCGGTTTGGCCAAGTCGAAACCGGCAGTTCAATTCTCAATGGCGCAGCAGTTTTTCTTTCCTCCTAATGGCGACGTTTCCGCTCCGTGCCCTTCGCGCCGTCGCCGAGTTTGTTTTCCCGCGCCCCAGCTCTCCATTTCGCCACCCCAAAGTTGACATCAATTTTTGTTCAATTTTATTATTTTCATCTTCATTTTCACAGCGCGAAATCTATAATTGTATTTATGTCAAGTTTTTTTGAATAGATGATGTGCTTAGGATCTCCGCCCTCTGTCCCTGTGGGCGCGGCATTATAATAATGACTTTGCTTTTGTGATAACGACTTACGGAAATGTTTGGGCATGTCATTAGCGTTTGGCAAGAAAATTTGTCTTCAAACGATATTATTAATAGAGAAAAGGAAGCGGAAGGGATAGGTCGTGCTGACTGCCAGGGAAATTTATGTGCAAAGTTATAAGTGCAATATAAATTAAGTAAATGTTCGGGACACGAGTAATGTGAGCTTTCAGCTGCCGAATTGCCTCCTTGAGTGCAATTTAAGAGCTTGGATTTCCCGAATAGCAAGATGCAATTTCGCCCCATCCACTTGGCCCAGACCCACAAACTTTTTAACGCCCCCAGCCTAGGTCTAAGGGTTTTTGACTTTCGAGAGGAGCATGAAAAACTTCCAGCAAAAAGCCAAACAAGCCCAGGCCAAAACTATCAGCTGTAATCAAGTTGGCTAGCCTCTGAACTACCAGCAAAATCAAGGGAAAAGCTGCTAAAAAGCATTAGGGCGCTGCACCTCCGGGCAGTCGACGGAGGAGACGGCACAAGTACAGACGGAAGTCGGCAGACATTAGTGCCAAAAGTGCGTCACAAACAATATTTCCGTATCAGGCGGTAAAACTAAAACGGAGGCATAGCCTAGACACTTTTTAAGAGATTACATTTTTCGGTCCCCAGTTGTTATTCCCATCCTGGGCCCCGTCTGTCCTCGAACGAGGCGAAACTGTAGCGAAACATTACATGCAAGCACACACACATCGGCGAAAGTTTTGCCAAACAACAATGCCGGGACTAGATGGAGGCGAAGGGAACGAACGTGCAACTAAAATAGCCAGCAGCATTTTTGCGTTTGCGTTGTTTAAACATGCGCAAAGTTCAGGACTCTGAACTTTTATCAAACATACGCCAAGCCAAGCCAAACTGGAGTTGGGTCGGAACAGCCCGAGAGCAAGTCGAGACATGCAGCACACTTTTGGGATGGCCCGCAAATCTATACCGACCTCTGCCCGTCCTCCAGGATCGGAGGATGTAAAAGCAACTATCAGCGCCCTGGGGCCGGCCGGGCCCTTGTTATTCCAGCTTGGCTAGCTTCCTTTTTGGGGTCCAACAGCAGAACAGCGGAACAGCTGAAAGGACATTAAGGAAATTACCAAAATTAGTAATAGCATATAAACAACCCACCGTGAAGAGTTATGCAATGGGTACACCCATGGAAATTAAAACGTTACTCTACGCATTCGCGGCGGTATAAATATTTCATGAGACTCGCGGCTGTTGGCGCAAAAAACTTGACAGCTGTCAAAACTTGCCACACTGCCAGCCGCTCTCGTCCCAGAGTGTCTGTTCGTGTTCGAAATTTACATTGCATACATTTCTGGCCACCACGGCCTCAGCTTTCATTTAACTAGGCGAAGGGCAGCAGCAGCAGCTCCTTCACGACTGCCAGGAGCTGCTCCTGGACCCTCCTGGGGTGCAACAAACAACGAATTTCACAACGGAATCTTTTAATCCCAATGAACTGCGGAGCTCCTGTTTCGCCCTGTACCGAGACCGAGTCTGAGTCCAAGTCCCTCGTCCTAGTCGTGTTCCCGTCTGCTGGCTGGAAAACAAACGTTACAGGCATTTACTTAATCGACAAGGGATTAGTTCTGGCCAAGAACCATCCACGTAGCCTCCGTCCGCTGGCTTTGTATCCATTTGATGCCGTGCCCACTTTAAATAGAGAATTATTGTCGCAAACAACAGTCCAACTGTCTGGGATCGGGGCGCCTCCGCCGCTCCACCACTCTGCTGCTCTGCCGCTCCGGCAGATTCCAGATAAGGATATATTGTGTCTCACGCAGTTTGGACAGCTTTAATCTCGGACCGAGCTGCGGACTGGGCGCGTACGTGCTTAATTTTGTTTGCACTTTTAAGCCAGCCTCGGCTTTGGCTCGGACTAGCCACGCCTGCAGTTGGCAAAAATCACGCAGCAATCGTGCGGGAGGGGAGTATCCTGGGGCCCAGGATGAGGCCGCCGCATGCGCTTGGCCAGGGATTAGCGCTGATTGAAATTGCAAATGAAAATTTATTTTTACTGCGCCCGGGTCGGGACCGGCCAGACCCCAGGACGCTCAATGTTAGTTCAGCTTAGCTCTGGGAAGGATGGTTGGGGAGGCAGCTCGATGGACCGCCTGCGGGTCAGAGAGCTCGCTGGCCCGACGCCCCCTCCCCGCATTGTATTAAAATTTAATTGAGTTACTGACATTTTATTTTTGTATAATTAAATTAAGCCCCGGCTTAGCGTTTGATTTTAATTTGTGCGACATTTGTCCGCTCAGTCACCCGGCGCGGCCAGCTCCTAACTGCGAGCTCTCTCTGCATTAATGTGTGACAACAGATGCACCGCCCGCCCCAATTATTTCACCATAAATTTGTTTTGTATAAATATTAATGCGACTGCCGCAGGATTAGTTGCAGAAATTATGTTCGCCGCCTTTTTTTCGGCGCTGTTTAAAGCCTAAGCGTAGGCGATGTCGCATAATTTATTGGCCAGCCAGCCAGCCATCCAGCCAGCCGGCAAACTGGTCATCTGATTGGTGTTCGTTTGCACAGCTGCGTCCCGGACAGGAGCTTAGCAAATTGATTGCCACGCCGGGGCGGGCGGGGCAGAGGAAATTAATATTCTCGCTCTGTGGCGATTGGAATCTTCATCGATGGCCGGCTAACTTTTGCTAATTAAGAAATTTTGCGGCTCACTGCCCGCCTGAGTAGTGTGAGGAAGTGCTGCTGCATTAGCTTGGCTGCCTAAGCAAATATTAACCATCCGCCATGTAAGCCGCGCTTTCGCTCAGCCACTTTTTTAATAATAAAAATTTCATTATTTCCACCAGCAGACGGACCGTGGCAGTGGTCCTCTTTGCATGTACATACAACGTTTTTAATTAAAAAATCCTTTGGTCAAGCAATTACCGGGCCACATTAAAATAAACACAGGCCATGGACCCCCGAAAGAAAGCGGAGCAGGACCCTTGTTGGCACATTATTAAAGCGAAATGTATTACAAGCTAAGCTTTCATCTTGCGCCAAGAGCTGGCGGGGAGCGGCTAGCGGGGCGGCTGACCTAAGTAAATATTAATAATACATATTAATAACGGCAAGCGCTGCCCTTTCGGCTGTTTGCACGTAATTCCCGTAGTGCATAATTACGGCCACCCGATGGCAGTGCCAGGGCTGGGTGGGGCAAGGCTTATTGAAGCATTAGGCAATTACAAATATTTGGTCGTTGCAAGTCTAATGCCGTCTAAGCCCCCATAAGAAAAACGGACCAGCTTCCATCGCCATATCTCACGCGGAGCCCCTGCCCTTGCCGCACCTGGAAATTTATGGCTCACTTTTAGGCGCACTGTCATTAAAATCGGAATTAAGCCTACGCAACGTCATTGCCTCCGTCTGCAGCCGTGGCCTGGCTTACTTAAAAATTACATAAATTTTGCTTTATGTGCCCTGGGGCCGTGCCTAAGCTCGGGCAATCTCTTAAAAACCCATCCATAAAGTACGCAATTAAATTTTCACTTAAGCGATTATCACATAAATCCCCACATAGCAAACCGAGGCGAGGCGAGGCGAGGCCAGGCCAGCCCATAGTCAAACGTGTTTGCATTTAAATTAAAAGAGCCATTTTTCTTCGACACGGCTACGATTAGAGCGGAGTGTGTGCAGGGGACGGGTTGGAGGTGTAAGGGCCACAAAGAGCCCGCCCACCTTATGATAAGGCCATTACAGCCCGGGCGTCTTCTGGAGAGCCAAGTATGGCCCGAACCGCAGAACGCCCCGCACGTACAGGCAGCAGCACACACTGAACACTGGAGCGACCCAAACCGAACCCGTTGTATATATATTTGCTTATGTTAATTGCCGTTGAATCCATTTCCATTAAGATGCAAGTCCTGCCGCCGACGATAATTCCACACACACACACATCCTGGGCCAGGACGAGAGAGGCAGGACCCGGGCGAGTCGCATAATTGCTTACGGGGCGAGGACCGAGTGTACGCCTTGACCAGGGCGAGCGTTAAGCCCGCCTCGTCCTGGCTGCCTTCGTCGCTTTTCAATATGCACAGCAATATCCTTGGGTAAACACAGATCCTGGGCTCCGGTCCTGTGGCACTGCCATGGCCGGGCCGAAGCTGTAGTTGCGCCTGTGCCTTTTTATTATACACACAATAGCAAAAGGCTCCGGCATACCAAGTGGCGCACTAATGCCGACCCAAGACCGCCTTGGATCTGCCGGAATCTGCGGAACGTGCTCTTACATATTAGTAAACTTCATAATTTTTAATTGATACATTAAATTCCGTGCAAATATTGATCGAGCTGAGTAACGCCGGGTGCCACTTGCCGGCAGTGTTCGCCCGACATCCAGGGAATCGTCTTAGTTGAGTGACAGCTTAACGATGTAAAGCCCGGTTTATTATGCATGGCAGGCTTTTGCCGGCTAGGATTACTTGGCCAGGGCAGGGCTCAAAAGTAGGCGATGTTTGCCGTAGTAGGAATGGATGTATTAATAAACTGACCCCTGAAGCCTTCGTAATCTTTCACGTCATACTCCGCCTCGCCCAAGACGTTTGCATGAAGTTGGGATATCGCCACAGCGGTATTCCAGCGCCTGCTGTCTGGGGGCAAAACACTCAAAAGCAATTTGCCCGCATTGACTCTGGCAGCCACGATTCCTTTCTCTTTTTTAAGAGCAATTTTTTCAACATTCCGCTCCTTTTACTACGCTTTTTCGGCAGTCTCCCTATCATCGCCAGGCAACGTTTGGCACTCAACCGCAAATGCATTTCAACGTAAAGTTTTTAAACAAATATTTGCTCAACTTGCAGCCGAGCCGTGTTTGCTTCGTTTTGGCCGATTTTTCTGGCCCGCCGACCCCTCGGAGCCCTGGCATTCAAACAATGTGCAGGCAGGCTGGCAGGAGTCCTTGCTAGACCAGACCGGAGCAGTCCAGTCCAGTCAGCCAGCCAGCCGGCCGGCCGGCCAGCCGTAAAATGAGCAACGGTGCGCCGTGCGGTGTGCAACAGTTTTTTGTGAGTGTATCTGTGTGCACGCTCCTTTCATATTTGCAGCGGAGGGAGGCTGGGGCCGGGCAAACAAATGGCAAAAGAATTTATTTGCAACTGTGGCGGCAGGTCCTTCTGCCTGCCAGGCAGGCGGGCAACTCTATAAATGAATGTCCTTTTGATTTTGTTCAACGAGCCTAGCGAGTGACTCAATTCAGTGGCTCCCAGCTCGCAGCTCGCAGCTCCTGGGGCTCACTCGGTTCTTTTGTTTTGGCCTGGCCCGGCATTCTTTTAGACCGCCTACAACTTCCAGTTCCACTTCCACTTCCACCTCCAGTTCCCAACTGGCACGGCGCTCGGCCTGTGCCTTGCTTCCCAGCTGGAGAGTGTGTGTAGGAATGTTTTAATTTGTTTTCCTATCCGCCAGCTCAGTGTCGCTTCTTTTTATTGCCTAGCCGCAGGCTCTGTTTGATTGTTTGCCTCTGCCACTTGTTTATGTGTGGCTGCTTCCTGCCGCCGCTGTGTTTGCATTCATGACACACGATACAAGGAAACGCGGCACGCTATGGATATTTCCCGCTCCGGCCTCGCATTGTAGTGCCGCCGCTGCCGTTAAATGTCTTCCCTATTAACACTCGCATATTTCATTTATTGTTTGGCGGAATGATTTATTGAAGTCATAGGGATCTGGCGGGAATTTCAATTTCGTACCCGATATTTAATTAAAACATTGGCTCAACCCCGGCTCCTTCTCCTCTTCTCTTTGCAGGTAAGTGACGCTGCGTCGTTCGAGTCCTGGCAGAGCGTAAGTCCATTCGCCTAATGAACAACAATATCAGTATCCCCAGCAGATCTATTGACCGGGGTTGTGGGTAGCGGGCTGCAGTCACCGCACGCTTTTGTATTTAATTACAGAAGCAACTATCTTTCAATTATTTACACCTGCAACAAAAACCGTGTCTGCTTCTGGCCTCAATGGGGCTGCACTTCTTAGCGAAACAAAATATATATCCGCTCTTTACATTGATTACCCCATGGACTCCGGGTCCCAGGTCCCAGGTCCCTGGTCCTTGGTCCTTGGCCCTCGCTTACTTACTCTCGCCCACTTGACGACCGCGCCCACTTTCGATAATTAATTGCAGACATCAGTTGCAGTTGCGGGTATTTTCGGGAATGGGGTTGGGAGTGAGAGTGGGAGTGGGCCCAGGTTCAGGTTCAGGTTCAGTCTCGGTCTCAGCTTTTGTTGGCTATTTTCGGGCAGAGGCGGACGGAGGAGGAATGAAGCATGCCATCAATTTGTCTCTCCGCTTGCAGCAATTGTTCTGCAGACGCGCGTCGCGAACTAAACCGAAGCGAACTGAACTGAACTGAACTGGAGTGAAGTGCAATTACAAATGCAACTCAAGTAGCAGCAGCAGCTCAAGACAATGGACTATAGACCGGGCAGGATGCCTTACAGGATGCCTCGGAAGCAAGCAGAGAAGGACCAGGAGAAACTCTGCTAGCTTGGAATGACACAGGCAAATAAGAGGGAGCTCTGCGGAGTTGGTTCCTGGGCTATCCAACCTTTAAACTGGCCCTCGAAATGGACAAATAAAAAACATACACAAGTTCACCGTCCTGTTCGAGCAGTGACCGCAAGGGAAAAGTAAATAAATAACAATTAATAAATACTTTACACCGGGGCAGTCTTGGCGCGGTTTTTAAAAGCTTAAACGTGTAGGGATCCCCGGCAAAGCAACCTCGAAATTAAGTTGGAATTTCAAATTACCCTCACTGAATAAGCGGACGTGCTGGAACGCACTCCTCTACTTTGCGCTCGCGGAATTTAATTAAAAGAATTGCAAACGCTGCTCCTGGCACTGCCCGCTGGCTGGCTAGTTACCGTCTGTCTAGTGGCTCATAACTAGTACGATCCGATGTACCCTATCCGCTGACTAATTTCATTTTATTTTATGAATATTGCACTGCACTTTCTGGGTCTGCACAAGACAAATGACCACCGCTGTCCGCTTGTTGTCCTCATTCAGTGGCTAAACTTCAGGTGTGTCCCGGGCCAGTGCATTAGATTAATGAAACGCCGAGGGGCGGGCAGGGCGGTTAGGGCGGCCTGGACAGAACTTCGGGGAACCCTTTTCCAATAAATGCCAAATTAATTAAAAAATACAGCAGCTAAGTAAAGAGAAAGCCAAACTCAAGCAACCCGAAAAGGAAAACTTGAGACACACAATGAGGTTTTGCTCCTTTCCGGTTCGCTCCTTTTATCTTCGCTCCTTCTCGTTATATATATGGTATCTGCGTGTATTTGCGCTGTATTTTCTTTCTTTCGCTGCCGCTGCTCAACTCGAAAGTGTTAATTAAAAATTGTTTCACAGTTTAGCTGCGAAAATGAAAATTGAAAAAGGCAAAAGGGAGTCAGTGAGTCAGTCAGTCCCCCGGACGCAGACCCAGACCCAGCCTTCATATTTCCCAGGGCTTCCGTTTGGCTCTGTCCTTGCCTCATTTTTTCATTAGCCGCCTCAATTTAAGGCAGACCCGAGACCAAGTGTATTTATCTTGGGACCCCTTGGCCAACTTGTAGACGTAATTGGAAGTGAACTGCAGCGGCTCACTTGGCCTTGTCCACTCGCGTTTGCGCCAAAAATCTCGAGGAATCGAGAAAGGGTCCTTTTCCCTCTACATCCTTGGCTAGATCTGCGCTCTATCTGCATCGGTTGTAATTGCAGCAACTTAAGCCGCTTCGCTGCTCGGCTGAGATGGCGGTTCAGGCGATTGTCCAGCAATTATGTTGGATCTGCTCCACTCGTGAGCGACTGAGGGATTCAATTGCTCTGCGCTCCAGCCACTGGTTGGGTCGGTAAATCCCGAAAAAATCTATGCTGCCGGGCTGAAAAAAGCTCGTCCGACTTTCTATTTGAGTTTTTCATTTGGTGGTGGGACCAGAAGTAGAGGTGGAGCTGCCCGGGATGGATACTCCGGCCCGTTTCGGCTTGGTTGTTTGGCTTGCACTGCGTGTTTTTAATTTTGCGCGTTTCGCCTGTTCTAATTGAAAGCCGCGTTGTTTGTACTTGATGTCGGCGATGTCGGGATTGTGTGCGGGAGGATGTATGCCTTGCCTGTCTTGTGTTTGTCTTAACATTTATACGGAGTACACACACGCAGAGCACTTGCTATTTCCTCCACTCGTAGATAAATAATATACTTTTGCGCACTAAGGCAGAAACAAACACTGAGGACAGGAGCAGAGCAGGACCAGGACCTCGTTCGGGAGGACCAGGGGAGAACTAAAGGCGACGACGTCGGCATATCCTTTCTGACGGCAAATATTTATGTGCATGTATATGTGTTTACTTATAATATAATATACATACGGACGAAGACGGGGAGGAAAAGCGAAATTTTTACCAACATTTTTGTATTTGTTGATTTTGGGCAAACAAAACTTTGCACTTCCTCCCGAAAAGGAAAAACCCTTTTCTTACCTCCCCCAGGGCCAAGGGGCGCCGCTGGAATGGGTTCGAAAGAACTTAACGCATTTTCTTTGCTTTCACTCTTCATATTTTTGTTTTCCGCTCCGTCCTTTCGGGAGCTGAAATTAAAAATTAAGTTTATTTAGCCCTGGTGGCTCGAAGGAAGGAGTCGAGGATGGCAGACACATCAATTTCCGTTCGGCTTCCCTGGCCGCCCTTCGCCCTTGAGCCGTGACCTTGTGGGTGTGGCCGGGCCCAGGCCCAGACCCACGATTTTTGGACGCTTAAAGCATGTCAAGGCATGCAAATGTTGCACATGCATACAGGGCGATAGAATGGGGGACAGGAAAAAATTTGCCAGCATAATTTATGGCCGCCGAGTCGGGGCAAAAAACACAACAGACAATTTGCCCTGTATAAAAGCTTGTGATTTGTCTTGGTTTCGCGCTGAACTTTGCCATGCATCCAAGGCTCCGCAAAAAAGGGACACACCAAAATAGAGAGGAGTCTTCTCCTGTGTTTGGTTTGCCCGGGAAATGTCAACAGCAGACGACGCCCTGGACTCGCAGGCTCGCTGGCTACCAGGCTGGCAGGCTCCTGGCAACTGAAACCCCAAACGCCTGTCGACTGTTTTGACGAAATAGACAAATTTGCGTTTTGTTGCAGCCAAATGCCCTGAAACTGGCAGGAATCTGCCACTGCCACTGCCTCCTGTCTCCCGCCTCCTGCCGCTCCTGCTGCCTGGGCACATGCATTTCCCCCTGCAATAAATCATATGCAGAGAGACAGCAACAATAAGAACGCAGAAGGCAGGAGCAGGAGCAGGAGCAAGAGCAGGAGGCAGGAGCAGGAGCGGGCTAGCAGGGCAAAAACAATGTTGCGGCAAAAAGCTGGCTGCCCCCACCGAGCGTTTTTTATGTTGCTACAACAGCAATGTGACAAATACATAAATTTGCCAAAAATGTCGCCGCCTTTCAAAAAATTTGAGCTGGCAATTTGAAATTGTTGTGCTGTGGCTGGCAGCACCCTTGCCCCTTGCCCTGTCCTGCCATCGTCCTGCGGCATTTAAAGTAAAAAGCCTGACGACGACGACGAGGACGATGACGATGACTTCTCTGGGCCATAAATCAAACGAAAACGGCAAGTGCGAAGGGTATCCGCCTGCGAAAGGCTTGGCTCGATTAATTTTTAAGCATTTAATCTACACATGGGCCGAACGCCGGAGTTATTGGTCCCGGATACTACGTATTGGTGCCGGCCAGTGGTCCCGAGTCCCAAGTGGATGCGTGTTTATTAGCCAGATTTCTGGCTGGTAGCAGAGACTCATATTTCATCTCGCTCAACATTAAATTAAGCAAGAAGAATAATTTCCCGCCTGCAATGTCGCAGCAAAGAAGCGAAATTCTGATACATAATTCACATGCCAAAACAGCACGAAATGCTTTGCATAGGGACGCAACATCGGCAGGGAGTCGCGCCGGCGACAGCAACAAAGTGGGTGCCATTAAATTTCATGCATGCAACTGGTAAAAAAAAGAAGACGACGGTGCCTGCCACGCCCCGTTCTCTGTCCACGGGCGGCCGAGAAATGAGCTTGCACTTTTGTTATGCAAAATGCGACGACGGAGCGACGGGGGATGATGCACCTGCAATGTTGCACCTTAAAAAATGCTGCTGAGACAGCAGACGCTGTCAGGACGGAGCAGAACGGGGCGGCGGGGGAGGCGTAGTGCTCCGGGAAGACGTTGCCCTGAAAGTTTTAGCATGTTTTTCATATTTATCCTGGCAAAGGAGTCGGGCAGACATAAACAGGCAGACAGGCAGTGAGGCGAGAGACGGCGAGGCGGCCCAGCGGGTCGAGGGCACCGAAGGGTTAAGATGCGTGTGCGAAATTATTTAGCCAGAGTGTCAGAATGCCAGCTAGCCGTCTCCCTCTTGCTTAAGTACTGGCCCCGCCGCCCTGAACATCCGTCTGCCTTATTTATTGCATACCCTCCGGCGCACACATACACGAGCCCTGCGTCTGTGCTTGTGTTTGTCTGTGTCAGGTGTCAGTGCCTGCAGTTATGAAAATACTTTGTAAACATTTCCTATTTCTATTAGCGATCCGCCGGGCCCCCGCTGGCCCTCAAAAACTGCATCCCCGGCCCATGCCGCCCGGCAGGTGCCCAAAACTATGCAACAATGTTTTGTCAGACGCAGGCATGTGGGGAAAAAGTTCGCCCATAAGTGCTCGGGCTCCCTGGAAAAGAACAAATATCTTGCCACTTCAGCCACCTTATCGATGGTCGGGCTGAACCCGCGGCTATGGGGCCATAAATTATATTTTTGAAGTCTCAGCCAGAGACAACCACAGCAACAGCACCAACAACAATACCAGCATCAACAACAACGGGGTGGAGGTGAAAACTTTTTGGCAGTTATTACCCAGTGTTTTGTCGTCTCTTTCGCGCCGAGACACTCCCCCTGAGTTGCATATCTGTAAACATTTTTTGCGAGTTTGAAGCGCACCTGAAAAGTTATCCCGCTCTCGCTTACTTGGTCCCAAACTTTGACTGCACTTTGCGAGAAAGTTTTTGAAGGTTGCTAGACCTTTAATTATTTCGTGATAAATGATGACATTCGAGTGCTACAACGCGGTGGAAACAATTACGAAAATATAGCGAAAATCCGCTGAGTCAGGGGCGAACACTTCATTAGCACCTGTCAGGCGAGAGCAGATCTTGGCCCAAGCTCGCCTCCTTTTGACAAAACCAAACACGGAAATATTAGAGCAAACAGCAGCTGACACTGACACGGCGCACGGAAAACAAAGGCTCTCATCTACTTAGTTAAAAGGACTTTAAACTGAGCAACACAGCGTCCCAGTGTCCACCTTGGATAGTCCAGTCAATGATTGATGACGGCATGTGACACTAATGGTGATTGTTGCTTTTTTGTCACACATCCTTGCAGGGGACGAGGCGGGCCACCTGCAATTTGTTTCCACGCTTGAGCAACTTTTTCAACATTATCCCTTATCCGCTGCCATAGCAGTATCCTTCGGCAAGCCCTTGGTTTAATTTTACATTCTAATGGGGCTTTGCGAGGGCGCCTAAAACTATGCAACAGCCTCCATGATTTATGATTGGCCCTGACACGACCCCGAAAACAATTACTCAAATTTCATATTTACTCCCCAGCAAGGGACTCGCAGCAAGTGTTTTCTGGTAGATTAAATGTATACATTCTATGAGCCTCGTTTTTATTATTTTGGATTGATTAATGTTTGGCAAACTGTACGGGCTCATGGGCCAAAGGACAGATGGGCAGGACACCGAAGGACAAGGTGTGGGAGTCGTGAGGAGGTTTTAAACATTGCATTTGCGACTTTATCCAGTGCCTACCACTGGCCAGTTGCTAATCCCTGACAAACAATCCATTAAAATACATTCCGAATGAACCGCAACAATCGCCTGTCCCTGCTCTCCGTCCTTGCGCAAAACAATTGTTAATTAACTTTAGTGGAAAACATTTCTCCGACCGACTGAACATTGGTTAAATTCCAAAAATTGTTTCGCCCGCCACTGAACAATTCACACAGGCGGAAGTCATGGCTGAGCATTGAACAAATGCTATTAATGTAATTTGGCATTTATTTATGCATTCCCATTAAAACAAATAGACATGCGAGCGCGAATTATAATAATAATATAATAATTATAATTGTGCTGACGGACAAATGATTCCGCGCCACGACTAACAAAAACTGTCCTCGATTGATGAGCTGTGCATTTGATGAACACTCGAAATCCATTTTACAGGATCATTTTCATTGAGTAGCGAGCAGGATGATGGGTCACAGTATAATCTGCATATAAATATAAATTTTTTGTTTAGTATTTTCCACAAACTTTTTCACTGGCTCCTCTGTGCTCTCTGCGAGCTAATCTTGTAATTGGCAGCTTTTCCTTAATGGACTTTCTCCGCCTCGCCGACGGCCATTTTAATTTTAATTAAAAATCAAAAATAATTAGCTATTTGTATAATTACATGAAAATCATTTGCGCCTGGTCTCGCAGCCATTAATATTTATTTGAAATACACCGCTCCGCCCCCTTGCGGGTCCTTTGCTGCCTGTTTGTTTGCTGCATTATTTATTTACGATTCAAACATGTGTCAACATGGCCGCTGGCTAGAAATATATGCAAATATAAATGAGAGCACAGATAAATATATTGAAAATGGCATAAGCATGTATCGGATATACATTAACATATACGAGTGCTCGTGGATGTGGCAGATGAATTATGTTCGCGCCAGGCCATAAATGCATATTTAATTACAAAATTAATTAACATGAAAAATAACCATGGGAAGGGTACGGGTAGTGTAGAAGCGAAAACGCATATATTTACCGTATGGGAATAAAAATATGAAAAATCGGCTATAATGCTGAGTTTAATCAGACATGCACAAATTAAAGACAAATAACGCTTTTTCTGTTGTGCTTTTCAAATTGTTTAATTAAATTAAACGCGTTTATAGAAATTATTTCCCTCGATTCCCTAAAATCGCCATTGAATGCAGCCATCCCCTGCTCTGGCTCGCCTGTCACCAATGTTCTCTAATCAATTTTAATTAAATTAATTCCCCAAATTGAGCCCACATCCAGGCCCAACCGAGAGGTAAAGTTTTTCGGGGTCTCCTTAAGCCGAAATGAGTTAATATTTGGCCTCTGCCGCAATCCCCGCCCGCTACTCCCCTGGGCAAATATCGCTTACTTATGTTTAGTCGATGGCAATAACTCCTTCCCTGGCCCGCCTAGGCGTCTTGACGGCTTGGCCATGGGCTGTGGATGGGTTTGTGTATGTGGATGTGGCGCCTGCTGGTAATGACACAACCGCAAACAAAGTGCGAAGCACACACACACACGCACATGAGGGGAGGGCTTGTTGTGTAATGGCAAAGCTCATTAGCTTTGCAGGCAAACAAGTTTTAAAGCATGCATTTAGGCGCGTTGCGGTTTGACAGCCGCCCGCCTGCACCCGCCTCGTATCTCCGCCCGTGGGCCCTGCGCTGTGTGCGTGTGTGTGTTGACACAACAATTAAAAGCATTTAAAATAAAGCAAGGCACACTCGTAGGCGGCTGCAGGCCAGACCGACAGCAGCAGCAGCAGCCAGAGCGCAAATGCATAAATTCTGCCTTACAGCGTGCGGCTGTGCAAGGGCGAGTGCTGGTGAGGGTGCGGGTGTGGGTGCGTTAGTGCGTCGGTGCGTGCGTGTGAGCCACTAATTACCATGTCTTTAGGTCTGGGATGGCTTATGGCAATGGCATTGGCAATGCTCCAGCTATTAACTCTATTAGAAGGTCCCAAGACTCCGGCTGCAGCATCACACTTGCTGCGAGGCTGGCAGAACCCAGCTAAGCCTGCGCAATTTACCATTGAAGAGTATCCGGTGCTCGGCTTCTGGGAAGCGAATGCCCGCCGCAATTGTTATGGCTGATGTCTAACCAAATATTGTTTGGCAGTCGTAATTATGTCCTGCCAGGAGCCATTTCAAATCGAACACTCAACTAATGCCCGGAGTCGCCGGAGCCGGCCACCCGAACAGCCACAGCCCACCACCGAGCACTTGCCGCCGCCGGGCAGACACATTAATTTTTCAAGCCATGACAAACAGCAAATTTCACTTCAAACAAAAGACAAATTGCCACAGGGCCAGGACTTTTTCACCGCTTCCTATCAGGCGGCGGCAATCTGCGTCCCACCTTGGCATTCCCGCCTCCGCCCGGTGCACCTCAGCTCAGCTCAACTCGACTCAAGTCGGGCCAGTCAGCGTCAAGTGTTTGCCGAGGAGAACGAAGCGAACTTATCGAGTTTGCCCCGTTGTTTGCTAAATTGCAAACACATGCTGCTGCCAAGGAGTGGAGCTGCTCCTGGGCGGAGCAGGACAATGGCCAAAGTTAAATCAGGCGTGAAATCAAGCAGGTGTTTCAATTTTTATCAAATTGACTTGACTCTACCTGACTGCCTTTGTGCTCTGCGCCCCCACGCACTCCCCTGGCTGGGCAGCCAGGACTCTTGGGGAGTCCCCACACTCGGCGCCTTGATGGACGCTGATGAATCGGTCTTGGGCGGGGCTCTGGTCACTGTCAGGTCGTCTCATTAAAGCGATTATTATGCATTGCACTTCTGATTATGAAACCAAATTAAAACTTATTTATGCAGTGGACCGGACTGGAGGCGTGTGACAAAAAGCAATCATTAAAATTGTTTTAATGTTTTATTTCATATTATTTTACCCTGCGTACATAATTTTTCATATTTACTTTCTGACAATGGCCGAAGGCGAACGGCGGAGCCGAACCGACAATAATGCTGTCAGTTCAATGTAAAAATCAAACCAGCGGGCGACAAAAAATTAATTATATAAAAAATACTCAATAATAATAACAATAATCTGGTCATGCGTGTCTCGGCGCACGCACTGATTTCGGATATCCCTCAATTGAAAAAGTGTAATTATTATATAATCATTTATACACATACACATCGTCTGCAGAAGAAGCAGACACAATGCTCGCCCACACGAATACCAACGAATGTGTTCCGTACAGTTGATTTATGAACGAGAAATGCGGCAATGAAAGCAAAAGTTGAATGGAATCATCCTCGATTTCACTCAACCGATCGGCTGTTGCCATTGTCCATATTATTGTGCCTAGCACTGTGTGCAAGCTGCATGCGGTATCTGTTTGCTGTTTGTTGATTCCTTTTTTCTCGGTATATTATGTCAAGCATAAATTGGCATTTTCAACTGGATTTGCATGTTAATTAAAATAGCGCACGCACGGACAGCTGAAAACAAATGCAGACAAGGCATTAAAGCTCCACACCCGCCATCCCACCATTCCACCGGGAAGCTGACCGAGCTGGGTGGGATTCCCCTGCTCTCCCTGGCTCTGGCCCGGTTCCCGCCAGATCGATGACAGGCAGCAGAAGCCCCTGCACTTCACTCGCGGCTGGTTGCATTTCATTTTGAACTCTATTTACTTGAGTCTTCGCCGAAACCCGGGGAAGACGAAGAGCAGCCAGGGAACAACAGCCCCAAGTCCGTGCCCGCGCAGCTGAACCCATTGGGGGAGCGCGACCCGACCAACGACCTACACTTGACTTAACCAGCATTGTCGATTGCAGGGCCACGCCCCCAACTCCAGGCTGCAACTCCTCCTGGCAAAGGCGAGACTTTAATGATGATTTCTTTGGCGCTTAAGTCGTTTAAACTGCGCCCCTGCTTCCACCTCCTCAGTGCCCTGAAGTTGGCACTGGAACCGGGTTGCCCGATGTCGACGTCGTCATGGACTTGACGAGTGCCTTTTTGTGTGTCTGACGGGAGACGCGGGCGGAGTCCTGCTTTCTCCGCTCTCTTTTTATTGCTCAAGTCTCCTTTCATGTGCATTACGGAGCACTCGTTCTCGCGCTCATGTTCATCCTCGTCGCTCCTTGAGCTGCCTTAAACACTTGACTTGGCCTGGAGGAGGCGGCAGCCACCAGGAGCCGATGCCAAGGCTTCAGTTGGTTGACTTAAAGATTGCGCTCGTCCTGATGGAATTATGGCCAAGTGCATAGTCGTAAAATTCAATATTTTTATAGCTCAGTATCGGTCGCCGCCTAAAAGCCTGGACCCGCTGATCCCTTTCCCTATCTCGGTTTCCGCTTCTGTCTCGCCACCAGTCCCATTTCTCTCCGTGCATTTATCAGCTCTTAAACAAATGTTCAACTATATTTTACTTAATTCATGCAGCAGCAAACTTTACCATAAGCAGCCTCTGCCTGTCAGCGACTGTCGGCTATGCCAATTTACCACCATCCTACCCTTCTTTTTCGCCATTTAATTGACATATTAAAAATATTAAATTGCATCCGTGTGCACAAATTTTTAGGGGAATTGTTGTGGAGGGTTTTAATGTGTGCGCAGGATTGTGAGCTTGAATTCTAAATAACCGGGCTATGTCACTGAATACATTAAGAGATAGTACACAGTCCGATATAATAATTTCACAAATTTAACACTTCGGTTATCCGAAACCTTTAAACAATAAAAATCATACCAAAGGACATAATCAGCATGACAACCACAGTATTGATTATAATTCTTAAGCTTAAGCAGAATCCAATGGAAATTAATCATCTAAAAATGTTGTCAAATATATATATTATATTGTATATTTTTTTTTGTTATCTTTTATTGTTTCGGGACTTTGAAATCATAATCCTCCAAAGTCTTCTATAATCAAGGTCGAATTTTTATGAAAGGACATCATGAAAGGATCTGTAAGGTTCCTTGCAGTTAGGGGAACTACAGTTAGCCACACATTTAAGCCGTGAATATTCACACGCGTAACACAAAAAGCAGGTGGTTTGAAAAATGAAAAACCCGAATTTGCAAAGCCAGCCACATGACAATTATAGCTCCGATGACAGTGGCAGTGCTCCCGATGTCAGCCGCGTGCGGGGCAGAATTATTAATTAAATGACGCTTAAAGGTCCGCATACAAAAACACGCTTAGGGCATTCGAAGAGGCAATCGACTAAATGTTTATTTTTTCACGTTAGTTTTTGTTGTTTGGCTAGTGCCCGGAATGTATTATCAGTGACAGGCAGGCAAACAGCACCGGCCTATAAGCAAAAAGACCCATTGACAAAAAATTAATAAACTAAAAGCCGCAGGATATTTACACTGCACTCGATTGGCGGCCTCGCGCTTCTCTCAGTCCCTTGTGATTGTGTCTGTTTCGCATTTCGATTCGCATTTTCCCTAATCATTGTAAAATTAGTTGGTTTGAATATTTTTGGTCTGTTTTATTTTTCAAGGCTTTGCCAAAGGGGCACTTCCTAGAAATTAGTGTACTGTTTATCGCATATTTAGTCATGCATAGAACTCACTGCTTTTGGTCGCATAATTTCAGGTGCTCATTTGCTTAATTAAATGCTTTTGAGGTGACCCAAGCAGTCGAACCACTGATTTATTATGAACTCACTCCAGCCACTCCGGCCTTGAAGCTAAATTTTAATAAAATTAAATACTCCTAAAGCTAAAGTCCGCTTACTAAATAGGAGTTACTTTGCTAGATAGTTACTGAAGTATTCGATTTGATATTAATCATAGTGAAGTAGGACAACAACCAAAGTTAATTTATTCCATGCAAATTCCCGCATTTGTTATTTTTGATCCACAACCCTTTTTCCGTTCGTCGTTTAGGTGTTTTAACCTGGTTTAAAATTCAGAAACCTTTAGCTTAAAGTTGTAGGAGCAATTAGGGCATGCTTCATTGGCTGCCAAAAGGTACATAAACTACGTGAGAGTGACTCTGGGCTTGTGTGGGTGTGTGACCGATGCCCCACAACCAAACCCCCGCCCATCCCTAATACGGCACCAGCTCCAAACCTTGCTGCAGACCAACTCGGCTTTTCATGTAAACGCTTGCTTTGCCATTCGTTCCGAGTCATTTCATTTTCACTTTGTTGTTGGCGCACTCGCAGAGGGGGAGGTGGAGGATGGAGAGAGGGAGAGAGGGAGGCGACGGGGTGGCAACGGCTAGGAGGAAGGACGAAGGATTCTACAATGCCATTTGCGCCGGCTGCCTTTGGCCCATAGTTCCACCTCACTAGCTACCCATGGCACTGACTTAAAATGACAAACAACATTGGGAGTCGTCGTCGCTGGAGCCCTGGGAAGCGAAAAATGCTTTTCCAGCACACACACAAACACAGGAGCGCGGGGAGGAGACAGACGCGTACATGCCATTGCACAATCATTGGATTCCGAAACATTTCTAGAATATTTAATAAGAAAACTGAAAATCGTTGAAATGCCAGCAACACTCATAATATCTTCCCAGCCCGGGCTCCCCGCCCAATCTGTGGGTGAGAATGTTGCGCCCGCCGAGGCGGGACTTCTCGATAGAAGGCTAAGGTCAAAGACAATATTGAAATGCCAATTGAACTTTTTGCTATTATTAAAATTTTTCGAGTTCTTGGTGGAGTGGGAAAATGCCCAGTTAAAGTGTCGCGACGATCTCTGTCTGTAGACTTTAAATTCGGCAGAACTTCTCTAAATACACGATTAAAGCAACAACAAAAGCAACTGAAAAATAAAAGAAAGGCTGTAAAGATAGGGTTGAATCTGTATACCGTATGCCAATCCATTTAAAGTTAATTTAATGTCTTTCCCTTTCTTTGTCCTTGCAGGTACGTACATACAACCCCGGGGATAATCAATCCTTAAAGCGTTTCGTAAGTTCAAGTGCCTTTGTCGTCCTGGCCATTCCGGACCCGTCCAGGACGAACCCTTCGAAGACACTGAAAAATTTGTATAGCTTATTATTAATAACATTGTAAGGAGGGAAAGCCCCATCAAGTAGCTAAATCTTGGGAAGCATTTAAGCAGCATGTCAGAAACAAAACGATGGGAAAAACCGCCAGCGCTGTCCTGGCTGCCGTCGTCGACGACATTGACAGTGATTACAAGCTAAAAGTATGAAAAACAGCAGAAACTACTTAAGCACAAGAAATAACAAAAGCCCTGACCGAACCAGGCCAGGCCAGTCCGGTTCAGCTCTGGCAGGGACTGAGACGGAGACGCGAAGATGAGCGCAGAGCGTAGACAAATTTTTTGCATAAACACAGACGACAAAGCCAACTACTGGCTGCACTTAAAACAAGAGTCAGGCGGACGACAGGGGGATGGAGACAGCGGAAGGACCAAGGGACCAAATCGATGGAAAAAGCCGAAAGCCATCGAAGCCAAGAGATAGCCATGAAGATGGAATTTCCTCAATTCCTGATGTGAGATGCGAATTTTTCAATAAGTGCAACCGATGAGAACGAAGAAAGGCGACGCCGGGCCACCAAGGGACCGAAGATCGAGGAGCAGGGACCAGGGACCAGGGACCGGGCGTATTATAATTTCGGACGGGACAGGACAAGCATCGTTTAAAATATGCCTGGGCGGGGCGGGAGTCGCCCCGGACTGAGTCCGGGACTAGGAGCAGGAAGCACATAAGTAGAAACGGCTCAAAATGCAAAGTAGACGACATCCGCTTTGAGATTGGATGACGTTCGTCCTCGCTTCGCATTCGCCTTCGCCTTCGCTTTCGTTCTCTCGGAGCCACAGTCGCCGTGAAGTATTAAAAGCAAATAAGTAATAAAAATAATAATGGAGCATTTTTACCATTTTTTGCTCCTGCGAAAGGGAGCAGCGGCAAAAAGGATAAGCATCTTAGCGCAATTTCTTGCTGCCTTCTCAATATAACAAAAGGTCCTTGCGCTCAGGCAAATGTGCCGAAAATGGGGGCGAGGCAGGAGCAAAGGCAGCCCAGCTGCTGGCCCTCGTCCGCCGTCGCCGCTGTGTTGTCCTTTATTTTCCCTTTTCGCCTTCCTTGCCCGCTCATATTTCTGCTGCCTCTCCAGTCGAAGTCCCCAAAAGGGACAACAACATAAATGCAGGAAATTTGAATGGACGAGCGCAGTGAATGAAATTTGCAAATATTTTTCAAAAATTGAACTTTTCTGGCAAATTTTTTCCCATGATGATGCCAAAAGAAAGAATGTGGGGGCAGGAAATAGCTAGTGGGGAAGGGTGCTCGGGCTAAGGGCAGCGATGGGTTTATGAAAATAAGTGAAGAAAATTGATTTGAAGTACTTTGAAGTGCAAAAACGCGTAGCCAAAATCACTGAAGAATGCTTTGGCATATTATTTATATACATTTTTTTCAGTCAGTTCCGAGCTGGCCTCTCCCCAGAGAACTTTCGCCATGATAAGCAAGTCGAGCAGAAGCGACATGTTTATAAGAAAATGTGTGCCACCGGGCGGAGGCAAATATGCAGCTGCATATCTCCTTATGTTTGAATAAAGTTGCGAAATAACTGAGTCCCGGGCAGCAGGGAGCCGGCGCCTTAAAGTCACTTTAGTGACAAGCTTAAAGCCCGCGTAAGCAGGTAAATTGCTTTCTAGGCTTAGCCACAACCCTGCTCAGTGCTCAGACAACAAAGGAGCGCCGGCAAGTGTATAAATCGGCTAGAAAACAACCGACTACCGACTGCCGTCTTTCATTTCCTTCGGCAATTCGGCGGCAGCGACAAAAAAACTTTACCTTTTACCTGCATGCGGAGCAATTGTCAAAATATAAACCGCCGCATGGAGAGGCAGATGGGATTGCATGCGACGCGTCGCAACGACGACGGTGCAATTCCGGGCACCCAGGACCACTCTCGTTTATCAGGCAAGGAGCAGCAGGAGCAGCCGTGCCGGGCTCGGTGCCTTTGCCTTCTTTTCCTGACAAAGTGAAGCGATTCACGCCGCCAACGCCTAGGAGTGCGCAACATTTTTTGTTTCCCCGGGTCCTTGGCTTCCTCCTGCCAAATATATTCATTGCAAATTTGTTGGCCGTGAGTGGAGCGGGCTCTCAGGCAACGGTTTGCATATGCGGCGAGACTTCTCGCAGGATTCTGGGTACATATACTCATGTGTGGGAGCCGGAGAGACTTACGCTTGAATTGCAAATAGTTAGAAAAGATTTGCAATGATTTGGACTGCCACTCCGTTCTAGGAATGCACTCCGTCCTGCCCCAGACCGCAATTCCAGGCTGTCTTTCGTCCTGCGGGGACCGGCGATGTGTCTGTCGGGGCGAGGCATGCCAGCGATTTGTGCTTACTCCATTTGGGCGGTTCTCCGGGCTCGCCAGGATGATTAAATCGAGGCAGTTGCCAGATGCCAGACATTGATGGCTTCATTTCTGCTTAAGCGGTAACGGATGGGGCCCTCGAAGGTTCCATTTGGCTGACGTCTCTGTTTCCAGCGGGCCGAATCGGGGCTCTCCATTTTGGGGCATTAAATAAAATGTGAAACAATCAGAAATCAACGCATAACGCAAGCAAATAAAAATATAAAGCATTTGTGGCCACTGGCCAGTTGCCGTTAGCCATTTGGCCGGCACACACGCACACACAGCAACCGCTCACATCCGCACACACACACATTAGTGTGCAATTTGGCCAAATGTCGCCAGCGTGGCAGCCTGTCCTTCGTTCGAAAGTTTCACAATATTTCCGCAAAACAAATTGCGCGTAAAAATGGCAATGCAATTTTTGGTCGTTTGTTGCGGCGGCCGTTGCCAACTGGACGCCACATTGCATCCACACACTCGCATATGCTCTCCACATCTCCTCTCCTCTCCCTCCGCTGTGCCCCCGCCCGCTCGCCACTGGCCAGAGTGCGTGTCCCGGTCCATGTTTCTGTAATGTTTGCCCAATTGAATTTAATAATATTTTCATTTGGATTTTAGTTTAGTTTTTAGTTGGGAGAAAATATTTTCGGAGCCATTTGCACTGCAGGCAGCGCTGCTGTGTGCAGTGCTGCCCCTGACATGTCCTTTCTGAAATGTTTTGTGCGTTCTGCGGCTGCCAATTGCCAAGGGAACTGCTGCAATGCCGGGCATCCCGTTTCGAAGCTAATTGGGTTTGCGTGTAGCGCGGTTAATTGTGATTTCGATTCGGATTGAAATTCCGATTATTATGTTTCCCCCAACTGGCCCTGCCCCCTGCTCAACCACCTTGCCCTCCCAGAAATCCGACTTGTGCGGCACAGGATAGTCTGTCTCGCAGTGCCCGGCTTATCCTCAATCCACGTCACGTCACGGGCCAACTATCGCCTCAACAGCTCATAAAACCAAAGCAGCAAATTAAACTGCCGCCATAAAAGCACTCTCCGGCCCCGGCCCCGGCCCCGGCCCTGGCCAGACCATTTCCCTGACCGTAAATACAATATTTGATAATTTTATTAACAATTTCGGCTGTAAATTGTTTACGACTGGCAGTGGTCGTCCTTCAGCCGGAGCCAAGGGCCCAGAGCTTTTTAGGCGTCTGCCGGCTTGGTGCACTCTTTTTGTGCTGCCACAGAGCAGATGAAATATTCATGTTTCCCGACTGGTTCTCTCTTATTCCCAATTCCCCAACCCCTTCGTCGAACTCGTAAATTAAATTTAGCTTCCCCCAACATTCTGTTCAATCAAGCGCAAAAAACGCCGCAGACATGGACTGCCAAGGAGGCGCCGGGGCAGGATGCTGGGCTTTATCCTTACTATCTCGGCAGTGGTTTAGTTTTTGAGTGAGAGAGTGTGTGTGCGAGAAGACTGTGATTTTAACTGCATTAGAGGCCCAGTCCTTGGAGCCGGATTCAATTTTGTAGCAATGCTATGCTAAAAAGCTGAAATCAGGCGGCCCAAGTCCGGGGCCTGCGCCAAGGAAGGATCTGGCAGCCAGAGGTCCTTTTTGTGCAGCTTTTCGCATTAAATTTATGAAATTGTGCGCTTCCTCTTTTTCGGTTATGTTCTCTCAAAACTCAATCAAGCTTGCATGCAATATCCTGCCGCCTTCTTCAGGGTCCTGCCAGCCAGCCCATTTGTTTGAGCAAGTCCTCTGTCTCCGCCCATCCCGGGTGGATCTCCTGGAGACATTTATACCCAGCAATAACAAAAATGTTGACACAAAAACATTCACGAGCTTGGCCCCTGGCCCCTGGCCCCTGGCCCCGGCAAGCTATACTGCCAGGACCTCGCCCAAGTCCACAATCGTAGTCCTTAAAAGTACGGAAGACAAATGCAGCAGTGTGCCGTGAGGCTAAAGGGGAAGGGAAGCAGTCCCAATCTATGCCGCACCCACTTCAACTTCTTCAGGCAAAATTGCCCTTAAACTTTTCTTTCACATTCCGAGCATATCTTCGCCGGAGTTCACCGGGCCAATTTCCAGCCTGTTGATTGCCCATTTAGCTGAGCACACAAAGCGAAACGGGATCGATTCCACGACCCTTTTGCGAGCCCATTAGAGACTGCTCGTCGTCAAAGGACTCTCCGGCGGGTGATCTGCTCGCGAAGTCTTTGACAAATTTCTACCCGTTAATTGCTTTATTAGGCTCCATAGGAAAACGGCATAAATAGCCCTCGAAAAGAACTCTCGGCGGGTAATTGAATTAAATGGCCGGCGCTGTGGCAAAAAGCAAAGTAAATTAAATAAGTTTTTCATTTTGGCCGCGACCAAGTTGCATTGTCAACGCCGTCGTCTGAGAACAGCCCTCCTGCCGCCGTCCTGCCTGCCTCGTCCTGCCCGGGTCGAGCTTTTTGCTTGCCCGCATTTTACGCTTCGCCGGCGGCCCTTTGTTGGAGCAGCGAGGCAGCGAAGCAGAGGGGCAGGGAGGGGGCACCAGAGGGCCAGAATGCAATGAGCCAAAAGTTGTTTAATGTATGCATTGCCTTGCCGCCCCTTTACGCCCACTGCGGTTAACGGCGCGACGCAACTTTTTGGGGCTTGGAGGGCGCAAAGTAACTTTTAGCAGAGTACGTAAATTTCCGGATTTTTTTGCGGGCTCCCTGTTAATGCTGAGCATACTTTTAGGTAGCTTAGCGGCATTTACACTAATTTCGACTGCACTCCCGGCGACTACAGGCGATGGTGTGATTTATTCGCCGGAAAAGATTACTTACTCGGCTGCGGTTTGCAGTATTCCCCAGTATTCGAGCGGAATATGGGGCCACGGGGGGGAGCCTTTCAGTCACCGTTTTGACAGGACCCTGCGCAGCTTCAGACTGCCGCTGACAGCGGAATTGAAATCTGAAAACGAATTCGTAATTAGTTTTACTGCCACTTTTACTGGGTCCTCGGCGGCTGCCGTTGTTGTGAGCTCCGCCGGGAGTTTTTTGGGCTCGGCCCAGGTTTGTCTTTTAAATGGAAATTAATTGGAAAACTCGTTGAGAACTGTCATTGTCATCGAATGAGCTACGAACTTTCCATGCAAATGAAGGGTCTCAGCAAGTTTTTCCCTTCACTTTATGGGTTAATCTATTAAAGAGGCCCGCCGAATGGCCAGTATCCCTGGCCGGAGTTTAAAGAACGAGTGCGAGGACGTCAAAGAAGCGGCAACCAGAACCGGCAGGAGCGAACGTTAATTGAAGTGCACTTCCTTTTAATTTTCGCCCAACAACACAGCGCCATAAAAGAGGAGGCATCGCGTTCGTCCTGTCGTCGAGCACTTTTCCTGTTAACACTCCTGCTCCTGCCTCTGCCTCCGCTTCTGTTAATTTCATATTTCGAAACATGACACTTTCACACTTTGGCTAATTTAAAAGCATACAAAATTGTTGGCCGACACACGCACGAGGAGAGCTGGCTGCTGCCGCTGTGGCTCCTGCTTCCTCGATTCGTGACGAATGTGCTTTGTCGCTCTGCCGCTGCCGCTGGTGTTGCATGTGGCACACAAAGGCCGACTCCTTTCCGCGCATACGTGTATGCAACGCTGTCGCTCGTTAAATTGTCGCCTGACACCTGGCTAATGTCATCATCGTGGTGGCCACCAGGTCGGAGTCTCCGCCACATTATTACTGTAATTATGTTGGCCGTGTAAACGTCATTAGGCGTTTCGGCGGCAGCTGCCGGAACGTGCCGCAGCCCCAGTGTGGAGCTGAGGAGTAATGGCGCAGTGAAGTCCCTCGAAACTGACACGGTGAAATTATGGGGTCTCGACGTCAGTTAGCAAATAGTAGCCGTGGAATAACAACATAACAGCCAGTCTCTAAATCAATTTTGCACTTTCGAACGGGCTCAAGGGCTGAACCACACTGATGGCACTGCGAAAAATAAAAAAGGTGTCTATTACCATTAGGTCAGAATTTATGTGCTCCCATTTGGAATGCTTTTCGCTGTCGCCAGCTTTAATTGATAGATAAAAATTGCTCACCATTCATTAAGCCACGACCAGGCCGGGCCGGGCCAATTCATTTTGCAATTAAAACAAGCTGCGGCCAAAACTAGCATCGGCCGAAGTAAACACGCAGAGAAAAAGCTAGGCTCGCCCTGAGATTGAAACAGTGGGACCATAAAATGCAAATCAGTTGCAAATAAAAATATATATAATTCATTTGTTAAATCCATTTGCCGGCCATTTGCTGGCAGCTTTTTTATGCCGTGCCGCGGAGAAGAAATATGTTGTCCTTTTAGGTGTTGACAAATCGCCGCTCACACTCACGCCTAAAAGTATGCAACAAGCAAAAAGCAGCGTCAGCGGCACAGATGCAAAGCCAGAGCCAGAGCCAGGGCCAGAGCCAAAGGCAATGCCGGAGCGTACGTGGCGAGGCGGGAATAATAATTTTTGGCACGACTGCCATGTTAACATGTCCCCAGACACGTAGTGGCAGCCCCCACCGACCCCGTCCAGCCCCACCGCCGATTGAATTCGGTAACCGTTGCATACTTCCCGGCGCGAGTTTATTATGTGGCAGGGAATGTGTGTGTGTGAGAGTCCTGGCTGCATTTCATCGCCCCTGTGCCTGTCCCCGAGCTCACCGGTGCCCTTGCGGCTTGTAGAACCATTAGTGAACACGGGTTACTGTGATTACCCCGGGCCAGCCCCCGAGCCGATGCGACAGGTTCACCCTGGGATAGTCTTGGCTGCATATACATTTCCATTTCCATTTGCATTTGCATTGAAATATACAAATACGTGCGCGGCTTTTGGGGCGGCAGACAAATTACTTTTTAAATGCACTGTAAGCCCTTCAATTGTAATTGGCCGCCGTGCGGTCTGAAACTTTGCCAAAAAAGGAGGCAAAAATTGGGAGTAAAAACCCGAGACCGAAATCGAACAGAGGCAGAGAACTCTGAGCGAGTCGCATTAAAAAACAATAAAAAATATTCGGCCGAGGAACTGGCAGACGGGCAGAGGAAAGGCTAAGGACTCTGGCCCGTCTAATGGCGTCACGTTTGTGCCACCCCGAAAAGTGGCATGCAACATGCGATTGCTGCCAAAAGTGCCGCCTGGCACGAGTCCAGCACCAGGCAGCAGGCACCAGGCAGCAGGAACCAAGCACCAAGCACCCGGGCCCAGGCCCAGAACCAGAAACAGAGCCTCTCCAGTTAGTTGGCTTGTTAGTTGGCAGAATGCTGCCTCCTTGTGCCTGCTGCCGGCTGCCTGCCGCCTGTTGCATTCCCCACTGAGGCAAGACGACGATTCGTTCTGGTTAGGCGTGCTGCCAACTGGATCGAGTCCCCGCAAGGATGTGTCTGTGTGCGGTGTTGAATTTTTCATTTCATTTGGCGGCAGCAATTCACTTGAATGGGAATTTCGTGTCGTCGTTGCAGCGGCAACGTTGTCGTCTTCGTCAAGCGGAAGCGGAAGTGAGAAGGCCAAACAACTGCACATATAGAGCACATAATAAACGTTCAAACCGAGACTGAATGACAGCCTCCTGGCACCGAACTCTCAGCATGTTGCAGGCCCCATAACTCCTCCGGGCAGCCTCACGAAAATGTTGTTCCTTTTATCCGAAAAGCTTTTGGCCATCAGCCATCAAGCATTGGCAATGGCCTGGGCTGCCAAGAGCCGGGATTATTAGACAATTAAATTGACGTTAATGAATTAATTTATGAGCTTCCAAGGCAGTCATAGCCTACGTCGGGCCTGTTGCGAAGTTCTCAGAGCGCAGGGACAATTAGGACCACAGATTAGCTACGGATAATGGAGGTTTATCGCTTTCAATGGAAGGCAATTCCCATTTAAATTGCATTGGGATGCCTCAAAAGCGTTATTCAGACTCACCTCAGACGTGAATCATAAGCGCACATTGACGGAGTAGAATCTTGGGTTTGGCTGAAGCCAGTTCAAATTAATTTGTGTGATATAGGAGCTTTAGCAACGCGGACTCCCACGGACTTCAGAAGTGCTCATTAAAACCCACGGAGCATCTCCACTCCAAGGCAGCGTAAGCAGGAATAGTTTCCCCGGACCCTCTGCTTATGGCCTTTTGCATAAACTCGAGTTTCACATTTCATTAATTAAAATTATGTTCAAGGCAGGGCAGATAACCGTAGTACATGAGGCACCTGTTTTGCCTTAGTCTCATTAACAGCATTCACACACACATAGCCGAGGGGAATTATGCCACACAATATCTTTGTTACTTTGATTAATGATTTGCAAAATCATAAAAGCGCTTCTGCCTCCGCCTCCCCTACTGGAGCACATCCCCACCCCAGGCCGCCATCCGTCATCATCATCCTGAGCAGTGAAAAGGTTTCCAATTACAAAAACAGTCTTAATTAATACAAAAACACAATGTTACCGAATATTGGAAATGTCTATTCAATTCAAATTGTCATACGTAAGTCGATAGCTCTCGGAGCGCCGGAGCGGAGGAGCGGCGGCAGGACGGTTACGAAATGTGAAGCCTGCCATTATTATGCTAATTAATTGACATCGCAGGCAAAGAAAATGGAAGAGCCCAGGCCTAGACCCGGGCCCCAGTCTTTGTTAAACGTATTTATTTCGAAATCAATGACAGACGACAATAGATAACGGCTCAGCAGGTGGAGAGCCAGGAGGAGAGGCGTATGGGGGAGCGAAGCCTATAAGCTGCTTTGAATAGAAATGCAAATTGAAGTGTGCGCATGCCAATTATTTTGATATATCTTTTTTGTATATAATTGTAATAAGATAATAATGAGCTGCCGTCGAACAAAGGAAGCGAGGCAGTAACCGGGCAGGTGCGCAGCGCTGTCTTCGCAAAATAATGGCCCCTAATAGGATTTCCTGTTCCCGAGAGACACAAGGCAGAGCGGAAAAGCCGCCTATAAATATGCAATGCCGGGCCACTCGACACTCGCTCACAAACCTACCTGTTCTTGACTCCCCTCCGCTTCCGTACTTTGCAGGGTGCATCCTCCAGCCTGGTCGTCAAATACGCCGACACGGAGAAGGAGCGACAAATAAGGCGCATGCAGCAAATGGCCGGTCACATGAACCTCCTGAACCCGTTCGTCTTTAATCAGTACAGTCCGTACGGCGCCTACGCTCAGGTAAGTGGTTGAACCCCTTCGCCCTCAAACAGATTTCACAACCAGTACTCTTTTCTCATCCCTTCCCCTGCAGCAACAGCAGCAGGCCGCCCTGATGGCCGCCGCTGCCACGGCACCCGGCTCGGCAGCCGCCTACATGAACCCGATGGCGGCCCTGGCAACGCAGATACCTCATGGCCTCAACGGCACCGGCCAGCCGCCGTCACTTCCCTCGCCGACGATGCCCAACTTCAACATGGGCGCCAACACGCCCAACGGCCAGCCCGGCGGAGCCGCCGCCGCCGCCGCTGCGGCCGCAGCTGCGGACGGTGTCTTCACGAACGGCATTCCTCAAACGGCATTCCCAGGACGTAAGTTTACTCAAACTCTTTTAAGAACAGCTTCTAGAGACGACTCATAGAAACGCATAGAGAAACGAAAATGTTGCAGAAATATTGACGTTATTCATCTCGTTTAAAATAGGTCTTCGGTTTTATTGATTCCATTTAATTACATTTGCCCAAGCATATTACCTTGTACATATTCTAACAACAACTAACTCTCACTCTACTGAACTGTTCCTTGCAGATCCGCTGCACTTGACTATACCGCCACAAGGTTTGCCAAACGGCGATGCTGCTACCCTGCAACATGCCTTCCCTGGTCTGCCACCGTTTCCAGGAGTTGGTGAGTGCCCCATTGCTAGATCAGGTTAAGTATAGGTATAAGAATTTAAGGTGCCGAGGCAGAGCAAAAAGTCAAATTTGAAAACCGCATTCTGCGGTTCGTCCAAAGACCGTAATCTGCATCGCCAGGGCATTAGGTGCCTTTATGTACCATTCTCAATTAAAAGCATCCTTCATGTTCCGAATAACGCCACCACAAACAGAAAAAACCGACCACTGATTCATAATTGTTTTTATTGAATAATTTATAATTGTTGTGCCATGCCATAAATATTCATTGTTAGTAAAGTGTTACAAACCTCTAATTTCTAAAAATAAACCTTTTTATTTATTGTGCAGTTGAAGCGCAGCAAACCTTATTAAAAACCGTAATCCTTCGTTTCGCAAAAAAAACAAGAACTGAGTGTCTATCTGAGCTTCTTAATTGATTTGCCATACGTGATGCCTCCCGAGTGTTGGCTGTACTTTGACTCATTTCATTTTGTTATAGTTCACAATATCTGTAAACTACACAAATTTTAATTGTAGCTTGAGCAGCCCCTACACTCATAGATATTTCCCCAATGAGGGCGCTGATATGCAAGGTATCATCTCTCAGCCGTTCTCGATTCCAGTCCATCTACTAAGACTGGCTGAAGATGTTTAGTTTTGTTTTTAGAAATTTGTATCATGGATTGCCGATTACTTACTTACATATGATATCGATTTAAATATTAATCAGTTATACATATAAACGTATACATTATTGTTGTGTTGTCTTTATAAATGTTTCGGACTTTGTGTAAAAACCAAAAAAAAAAATTATTTATATATAACGCAGCCTTTCCCGCCGTCTATGGACAGTTTCCACAAGCTTTACCACCTCCCCTAGCGGCGGTTGCACCCACTCAGCGTGAAGGTAAGCTTTTCATTATTATTTCGTCGATCACTCCCCAAACCCCGATGCCCGACCCCCTATCCCCGATCCCTATATACCCGATTTCCGGTATACGTTGGTTTCCGTTTTCGTAAAAGTATATTGCATTTGACTTTGCATTTGCAAATATCGAATGATTCCGGACAAACGCAAATGCTTACCTTACCTGTTTACATAATGTAAATGTTACTTCTGATTCTCCATTTTGTTCGATTATTTGTCATTGTTAACATGTTACACACACCCCTACACACAGACAAAGAAAAGGGATATATCTTTCTATCAAGCCACCCTGAGCAGCAATTAATTTCCCTTTCTTCTTTATTTTTTTGTTACGGAAGAAATTAAAGTTAAAACAAAGGCTCGTAAAAATTAATTACTCTGCATATTCCGTTTGCCCTTATTGTATTTTGATAAACATTTTGTCCCAGAGCGACCCACTCGCGCAAGTAGAATGGATGGCCACTCGGGACGGGACGGGATGGGTTTGCAACCCTTTTGAAGGGGGTTGGCGAGCAGGCGTAAATCGTTTTTAATGGCTGCATTCAACGGCATTTTATGCGATCGTAAAAATTACATATAAACTGCTTAAAATCATATAAAGAGCGTCGGCGTATTTCCAAGACATTGGCTCATAAAATTTTATGTTTCTTTTCGGTTCGTTTTGCTCATCTTCTTGCCTTTTGCCAGGAACTGAGACATAGGCGATCCGTTGTCTCCGTGTAAAGCAGTGTGTGTGGGTGTGGTTGTACCTCTGTATGTGTGTGTATGCGTGTGCCACATTCATTTCTGTTCGTGTGTGTGTATACTACCTATATATATCCTAACTATAAACCTAACTTCAGTGTAAAGTTCGTTTGACTCCACCTCGATATCTGTTGCGCCGTAGTCTGTTGTTCTCTGTGTATCCTCTAGAACTTACCTGCATGCCCTAGTCACATACCGTTTTTCAATCACACAAAGAGTTTCTCTGGATGTGGATTTCATTTAAAATAATCTCATATACATAATTGTCACAAGGAAATTGGGGTGGGGTCAGGGCCACTGCCTAGAGTCCTAAGATAGATGCTTAAGAATAGAGCGGCGGATTCAGTAGGCACCTCTATAGTCTAGGCTATACATATACACCTGTATGACATTATGTCGTTTATGGTTTTGGTTTTGGTTTCCTGTTTTCCGCAGACTTATATTGCACCTTAGCCTTAGTTGATTCGTCCAGAAACAAGATCAGCCACACAGATCAGAACACGGACCACCGATGATAAGTTGATCCAATCCAATCAAACCCAAAACAAACGAAATCAATGTAATACAATCGAGACAGAAAAGCAGACATAACTCATAAAGCTTACGATTATTATTTTCCTCATTGTTAAATTTAATTTGTTCTCTACTTTGTTTCTCTCTTTGAAATGTCTTCCTTTAAGATTTTCTGATGTTCCCAGGATGTTCAATATCCGGACCCGAGGGCTGCAATCTCTTTATCTACCATTTGCCCCAAGAGTTTGGTGACGCCGAGTTAATGCAAATGTTCCTGCCATTCGGCAATGTGATCAGCTCCAAGGTCTTCATTGATCGTGCTACAAACCAGAGCAAATGTTTCGGTAATCCATAATCAGTTCTTTATGCTCGATGGAAACTAAAGTGCCTTCTTTCGCCGCAGGTTTTGTTTCTTTCGATAATCCCGCCAGCGCTCAAGCAGCCATTCAGGCAATGAATGGCTTCCAGATTGGCATGAAAAGACTGAAAGTTCAATTGAAGCGGCCAAAGGATGCCAGTCGACCCTATTAACAATCGGAGTTCCTTAAACGCAATTCACACCAAGAAACTGGAGCCCCAACATCAGCAGCCTACTTCCCAGCAGCTTTGCCAACTACTACACAATTTTCCGCCGCACCTTCGACAGCAGCAGTCACCACAGCCCCCGCAACAGCGACAACATCAGCTCACTACAACCATCTTGGTGGCGGTTTTGGCCCAGCATTCACGTCTGAGAGCTCCACCCATAACGCCCATCACGCCCATAACGCCCATAACGCCCATAACGCCCATAACGCCCATAACGCCCATAACGCCCATAATTCCCATAATTCCCATAACGCCCACAGCGCCATGCCCTACACATTTGCCAGCTGGCGCAGCGGTACCTACTGCTACCGCTACAGCAACGACAGCAGCAGCAGAAACTCCAACGACAACTGCGGAGACAACGGCATCAACAACAACCACACCCACAATAGCAACAGCAACATGACCGATCCAGAGTCGCAATCCAACATTCCACCCAATACCAACTGCTCCAAGGTGGAGTTAGTCGAGAAACTATTCATGTGGCAGCAGCAAAAACGAAAGGCCTAGGAGGAGAACGATCGATCGTCGCAACTGCAGCTGCAATAGGGAAAGGAGCAACTATTGATGGGGTGAGCAAATATACCCCAAAACACCAAACTCAGAGCTGCTCCCCCAGTGAACCGAGGGGCATTGGTATCAGCATTAGTATCTCTCTGAAAGCGGCAAATATCTCTCGGACACTGTGTGAGCATCACTGGACAAATGACAATATAAATGAATAAGATGCATAACGCCGTACAAATCGTACGATTTACGTACTAATCATCTCATTTATATTGCCTCTGACTGAATTAATCGATCCCATATCTTACTCATGCAACCGCATTCCTTCATTTCAGATGGTGTTCAGCCCGGCTAAGAAAAAACGATTATAGAAATTGAATACATGCTACGCGTATGTAAAAAAATAAAATAAAAAATAGTAAACAAAAAAATGTAAAGGAAAAAAAAAGAAAAGAAATTAGAGCTGAAAATTGAATATATTTATATATTTATCCGATTGTACATTCAACTGAATGCAGAGCAGCAAACTAATAAGAGAAACCCAAACAAAATTATGACAAACAAAATTATAAATACGAGAAGAACAGAAAGGACAGATTTTTTGCCAAAATATCGATTTAATATAAAATATATATTTATATAAGCAAGGAACAAACATTGATATTGATAGTTTTGTTAACAGCAGTAACATTGCACACCAACACACAACCCTACACAGAACACAAAACTTGAGACAAAAACTGACTGGCAAGAGACCAAAATTATCTGGGTTTTCAAATAAAAAAACAAAAAGAACAAACAAAAAGGAAAAACCAAAAACAATTAAGGACGATAGGTGCAGAAAGCATTTTATAAGAGTAACTTGAGATGAAAGTTTATAAAAATTAACAAATCTGCGGAGTAATTACTTAAAAACCAAACCCCAAAGAACAACTATTAAATTTGAATTTGTTAATCTGATGATGAACTGGAAGGGACTTTTGCAGTTAACCGAGTAATTAGAGGGCAGAGGTTCTTGGGAAGAGTAAAAATATAGAAAGAAATAGACGAAGCTAGGTGAGAAAGAAGACAAAGTAGGTCTGCAACTTTTTAGCATTTAGTGGTAAGCAACCAGGCAAACGATTTAATGGGTGGATAAGGGAACGCATATATCTATATATATATGTGCGGATGAAAATTACACAAAAATTCGAATTTAATTAATTTTAAGTAAAACAAAACGGATATAGGAAGTTAGAACTAAACGGGACAGAGCAAGCCACCTAATATGCGCCATGCTTTTAAGGCTACGTTGGATGACAAGCAGATATATCATTTTTTATAAAATATAAATGAGTACTAATTTAAGAAATATTATAATATAAATTTGTTAGAACTATTAAAGAGAATCAAAGGGGAGAAAGCTTAAAAGGAAAACTAGAAAAGATAAATGAATTACCATATATACAGCGATCCTTTATGTTGGCCTATAATTTCCGATGGAGGAACTTCTACTTGTTTACAATTCTCAATTCGTTTGTTTCGATACCATTTGTTTTAAGAGTGTATTAACGAAATCGTAAACGATTTTATAGAATAATAAAATACATTTTAAATAAAATCAAAACTTTACACTTAAACTTAGCTGCTTGCAACAAAAACAACTACAGGTACTTACAGATATACATGCATATATATATATAGATATATAAAATAATAAAAGCAAGAACAAAAACAACCTAAATAAAAACACAAAGAAAGGATAACAAATATTTAAATGAGCGAATAGGCCACAGAAGAAGAAAAAAGAAAAACATAACAAACATTTTGCTATGAAAGTATTACTATAAAAATATATACAAAAGTATATACAAAATATATATACAGAACAGCAAAGAAATTAAAGTTTTATCCCCTTATTTTCACAACCAGCTTCGAGAAGGATACCGATCAAGTTGACCATAGCGCGCCCTAACCAGATAAGCTACTATTTATCCCTAAGCCCACATTAATCATTTATTTTACTATTATTATTAAAATTTAAGTCGCAATCAGGAAGCAAGGAAACGTTTTCATAAAATATACCACTTATTATGGCCTATTCAATTACTTCAATTCCTTTCGTTTTGGTTACTTCAACATCCAACTAAATATAATTGTAATAAGAAAACGTTTAGAATGAGATCTTCATCCAACACTATCTCAATTGTCTGTTAAATGAACTTAATAAATTTAGCAGCAAAATCTGTACAAAAGAAGGAAAACCAAGAGAAGGACCGAAAAGTCAAATCTACAGCTAAATATGCCAAAAATAAGGTAATGAATAAAGAAATGAACGAGAGTTGAGAATCAAGAGTGGAAAGTGTAAGGAAAAAGGAGAAAATTAACAATTATTTAGAGTTTGTATAGTGAAAATTATAAGTTTAGAGTCGCCTAGTCTGTGGGTCCCGCAGACGAACCTCCATCTGCGGGACATATTTGATACTAAAGATATAACATTTAATTATTAACAAATACACTATAAAAGATAAACACAATATATAAATATGAATGAAAATTGTTAGCAAAGTTAAAGTTAATTCTGTTACCAGTGAAGCAGATCTTATGGGTTCCCCTCTCTCAAACATTGCAAATATCAACTTTTGTTACAGTCTACGCCGATGTTGTGAGAATCGCCAGTCGGGTCACTGGGGCAGTATTAGATTCCGGATAAATAGGATATGGGAGCAAGTCGAGGGGAGGCAGAATTATATTCAATGTCAAATCGATTTAATCTGATTCATTTGGTCCTATTTTGACACGCAAAATGTTAAGTCTCAGCAGGAGTAAATTTGTAAATATAGAGAATGAAACCTTAAGGCGGATGAAAGTCCCACACAGAGAAGAAACGAATGAGAATCCCAGTTATTTAACGACACTTGCATACATATATAATTATATACAAATACAACAAATACAAATACAAATACATATACAAGTACATATACAAATATGCAAAATTATCAAACTGATTTTAGCGCCTATTAAAAGTAGTTCAGCAAGAAACAACCAAGAATTTTGACAGCTTTGAATGAAAATGCTAAGCTAGAATTTTACTTCTGAGAAACTCATCCAAATACACACAAACACTATATGTATTTACGATCTTGTATGAATCGATCTAGTCAAATTCAAGTTAATTATTGCATAAATAACGAACTTAAACCTTAATAAATAACATGAACTATAAAGAGAAAGTCCAACTATTACGATAATAATAATTTACCATTATTATGTATTATGATTACGATTACCAATTATGATTTCTCCCTGTATTAAAAATACGAACACAAGTATTGAAATGAATATATACAAATATTATTACAGTTATTATTACTATTATTATTATTATTATTATCATTATTATTATAACTATTATTATCTGCTATTTACAAAATATTTTAAATCATATATATATAAAAAAAGAAGCAAGGAACTAATAAATTTAGTGAGATACTGATTTTGGCAAAATATGCAAATTATATACCAAGAGCAAGATACTAAACCCCAAAATTATAGTAACTATTATTTCCAACGCATAACACACAATAAACTAAACTAAACCTAAATAAGCAGATCAAATAAAAGCAAAAACCAATTAAAAAGAAAAAAATACAAAGCAACTTAACTTGTTTTATTTTCTTCCTATTTTCCGAGCCCGTGACAAACGGCTTTTCAATTTTAATTGGCAGATACCAGGACAGAGACTAGGTCACACAACCCAACTCACCATCCTATCCCATATCACAGGACTGAGAATTTGGCATAATCCCCTACCTCCGATTTGAATATGATTTACGGATGTCCCCCTACGAATCATTTAATAAACTAAAAATAAAAACTAAACACATAAGGGCTGTGACATGAACGTTTAAAAAAGTAAACAAAATCAAATTTAATTATTGCTTGCGCTTATTTTGTTGTTACTGATTTTTTCGAAGAGCGGTGATAACGAGCAACCACTAAAGCCAAATCAAAAATAAATCGATAAACGAATAAAACACAATATAAGCGATCGTTGAAGTCGCTTGATTGAAATTAAAAATGAAATGTGATGAACGAAGAGTAAAACAAAATAATTAACATAAATAAAAAATAGAAGAAGACAATTGTACCTTGAGCATAAAGCGTAAAAATTGGAACTCGTAAAAATTAAAGCATTCCTAGAAATAAAACCATAGATAAACCACCAGATTAACCGAAAATGGACAGGTTTCGCCCATCTCGATGGAGAAAAATTCGATTGGCCCTTTCTTTGCAAATTTTGCCAAAATCAATAGGTCTACAACACGCACTTGGCGTCATCACACACCGTGTTTTTCCGTCTCCATTGCATGCACACACAACGTACACCTGTCATATCAAAAAGGCGGATATCCGAACGAATGTTTCGGAGCTTGGCACCCTTCTCGGTGATTCTCGAGCTGTCTAGCAGCCAGCAAGGAGATATGAAATCGAAGGGACCCCATTGGCTTTGCGTTTTCCGTTTGTTTCCTCGTTTCCTTCGGATTTCGATTAACGGTTTGAAGTCAGCTAAGAATAGCGCTAAGCTAAGAATAAGCATTGTACATTACTAATTGAAAATGAAGTCTCTTATCGATGATCGTTCCTTAAACTTAATCTGTGCGTAACTCATTTATAGATACGTATAGATCTATAAATATATGCGAATAGATTTTGTCCGCGCATAGTATTTTTATTGTACAAATGCGAGGGTGGCATTCTTATAGAATGTTTATTACACTATGCGAACCATTACTAATACAAACTAACTTCTTTATTTATTATATAAACTATACACAATTATATTAACTAGTCGAGGACAAGGTTAGACAAAGTAGTGAATGAAGCTTACCACACTGACACAAGAACAAGAACGAGAACAAGAACAAAAAACATGAAGAACAACCAAAAACACTGGAGTCCAAGTTTAGAACTTACTAATCAAAAATATATTTAGATACACTTTTCTGCAGGTATTTAAGAGGAAGTAAACGTATAGCCTATACTAACGATAATGCTAACGATAAATAACGATAGAGACAAGCACTTAACCCCACCATAACCAAGGACTTACCAAAATTGCATACACTAGTTTTCTAACTACACCTTCACACGGACACCTAAGCCACTCTTTAACCAACACAAGGACACAGTTACACGGGCCCAACCAGTAGGGGAAAGACGGGGATAACGCGTGGGATTGATTAGAAGGGGCGGGAGCAGAGGACATTTTTTTGCTAAGCCTTAAGCACTTTGCTTTAAGCATTTTTTTGGATTTGTTTCTAACATAAACGCAAAAGACATATTGGATACAGGGTAATACATGCAGTTAAATTTAAACAGAAAACCGAACTTATCGATATATGTAATCTATGATAACTTCATACTGATACCACATCATTCCTATTCATTCGGTATAATTTCACCAAAGGCTTTGCACTGGCATCTATTCGGTACGATACTTTTAAGCTCGAGGCACATTTTTGAAGCTTTGCTTACCAACTAGATTTTGCTTGGATAGGCTTAGAGATAGATCACTAGAGTATCATCAAGCAAGGGCATAGGCGGGACAAAGGAAGGAGGCAGTAGGCAGGTATACATATAAGATATTTATATACACCCATAGGAGTATAACAAAACAGCAACAATAATTGGCGGCGCTTGTAAGAAAGCTCAGAAAGTGCATTTAAATAAAACAAAAACAAAAAACAAATATAAAAACAAAAATGAAAGAAAGAAAAAGAGGAAATTTAAACATTTTTAAAAGCAGAACATATTATACTATTATTATGACAATTATTACTATTACTATGAACAAAGAAAGATTTATTAGCGAGCTAAGGTCAACCGAGAATTGTAAGCCAATCTTGCAATTAAACAAATCGAATCGGAGGAAGTGGTATGGGGTGAATTAAGGGTACGGTCGGAGATATTGGTGTTGAACAGGCCCAAAGTTATTTTTTGTAGATAAAACTGTTATCTTTTAGTACTTAGCCAAATGTTAGATCGAGGGACGAGATACAAAGATATAACCCATGCAGTCGGCTGCAGGCTAAGCTAATAAACCGAATGGTCAAAGCGAATTTATATTGTATATAGAATATTGCCCCTCAAACAGAGCCTCGAACCAGAGGGTTCAATTATTGCATATTGAATACATACATACTGAGTAAAACATAAATAGTTGCTAGTATAGATTTTAGCATCGGCACACATCATAAGGACACACACTCACACCTGGACATTTCTTTGAGTAGTTTGGGACGCGTCTCAGAACCTATTTCTCAGATGCAGCAGCGACAGCTTTTTTGTACACTCTATATGCTTTCCGTTTAGAAATCCGTCCGTATTTAGCATTATGCAATTACACACACACACACCCACACGTAAGCAACTGCATGTAGTTCGATTTCGGTACTCAACCCCACTTTTAATTGATTTGCAATGGTCAAGGTTTTATGCAACAATATTAGACTTTGCCGCTCCGAAGCCAGATGAAAAACCCACACGAATACAATTAAGAGCCATTACTACATCAATCCATTATTTGAGATTTTTGAAGAGCACCTTTAACGAAAACAATAAGATATTAGCAGAAAGCGAATGAGAACAAATTATATCTAAATCAAAATCGGAACATTCAGAAAATGACATTTACAAATAAGAGAACTTGCACTTCATATTAGTAGCCTAAATGTAAAGACAAAAAAGCAGATAAAGGATTCTTATTATACATCAGTTAAAGCAAAACTAATTTCAAAGCGGCACCCACATGTGAAGCTTGCCCTTACACTCAACGCAATTAGCAATCAGTTGCTTTGAAAACCTTAAAGAGCGACTTCAGAAGTGAAGAAAACCAATCGATACGAAATCAGTATGGAGTACTCATGATTAAATGTTAAATGCAAATGGTTTCAGAATCAAAAAGAATAAAATATAAATAAAGCATAAACAGGATCACTTAGACTGTGAGCCAGGAGCCGTTCGAGAGTTTTTCTCAAGATTTCCCTTACTTTTTACATTTCCCATTTCGAACATCCTTTCAAGTTCAAACATTTAGGATCAGACATCATGCACCCAGCTATTACACTCATACTTAAATATTATAATAAATTGTAAAGTAACATAACAAATGTTTATTTACACAAATCAATTGCCGAACTAACGGGGAGGATAGCGGGGGAAGTAATGGAAAATAGTCAAAAGTAGTTGATCGAGACAGCAGACAGTTAAGAAAACTAAGTACATTATTTATAATACCAAAAAAGGTCTTTGTATAACAATATATATAAATATACGCTATATACAATACATAGGTGTACATTTAAATCTATGAATAATGAATACCAAAATGGCGAAAAGTGTAAAATTGTGCATTCGTTCATGAAAAAAAAGGATGAAAGTAAACACCGAAAAAACATTACAGATATATATCTTATATACTCAATCGGCACCCTCCGCGCCTCTCCGCCCCGCGGGAGGCAGACGGAGGCCCACGACACAAGTAAATGCTATCGAACAAGAAAACTATTAATTAATTATGAACAAAACTATAAATATTTTAATACTCAAAGCATTATTACAAGAAGGTATATTTTAACATTATTTATGCGACATACTGCAAGATACAATATAATAAATCCAGCGTAATAATAGAACGTACATACTACAGTAACAATAACTACCGATCGATTGAAGAAGCCGCCACCATCTGACACTCCCACAAACACAGCAACAGAACCCACAAACGGATTTTTTGATCAATTGTTTCCCCAAGAGCTACTATATTCCCGAACACACTGAACCAATGACAACTACTGTAGCAGGAGGTGCTCCTGGATTAACACCGCGGCGAACAGCTAGCAATAAGGAATGACGAAGTATAAGTCCTGGCAACGGAAATGCGAAGCCACAGCAGCCCTAGCATTAATTATGGCCAGTTTCAAATATGGCAGCAGTGTATATTTAGTTTCGATAGCCAAAGTGGGCGTCGCTAAGGAGCGGCGTACGAGACAGGAGTGGGAAATTAGGATAGAGGAGGAGCAGGAAATTGGACATAGACAACTGCAGACGATTGTAAACCAAGTTATAATTACAACAATTAAATTATTATTAATTAATAATTATTATACACAAAAACTTATGCAAATGTGTAATAGGTATATAAACAAAAACAACTGGCAAGTTAAATGAAAAATAAAAAGAAAGCAAAAAAATGATGAAAATTAAAAAAAAAAAACAAAAAAACACAGAAATATATATTATATATACTTTATAGACATTTAAACATGAAAACAAAACACAAAGGAAAAAACTAAAAAATAAAGTTGCAAATAATAAACTTTTACCATAAAACTATTTATTACCCCAATTATTCTTGATACAATTGCATCGGAGCTCATCATATTGGTTGGGATATTGGCAGTTATCCTTATAGTTGGTAAGTTTATAGGTTTTGTATGTACATATGTACATGTTGTTGTTATAAGTTAAAGGATTCACATCTGTTTGATCATCGGTTTCTTAAACGGCTTAAATACTCGATTGTTTTTTCTTGCACCTTATGTGTTATCATAGACCTTATAATTATGATGTAGCGTCTTTGGTGTTACTGTGTTTTAACAAGACAGTTCTTGCTATGAATGTAAAAAATTGTCTAAATCGAGTATCTTCTTAAAAACCATTTCATGAACTCTGAACCACGCCTCATAATTGGAAGCTTTAAAATTGCCAAATGAAACACTGCAAAAGTTCCTAGCAACCTAATAGGTTTTTTATTGTCTACCAATATTGATAAATCGAAGAATCGTAGAGAATGTTGATAACAAAGTTTTATTCAACATGTATAGGCAAAACAAGGCTTTTATGAAAACGATGTATTTCATAACATAAACGAAGTGTATTTCATAACATAAACGAAGTGTGCGTCATATGTCACAATTTGTTGTTTAGGGTCTTGAATTCACTTAGCTTTCACTTAAAATGCATGACGCTCGTTAAGAAGTTTCACTTTTAGAAATCGTATTTTACGATAAATATTAAAGCAAAGGTATACTAATAAGATCAGATAAAGTGGCTGGACCCTATTTTCAGCATTTGGCAAACAGTTAGTAAAAATTGGGAATCAAAATTTCCCACCGCGCTGAGCTTGGTAGTGGTGAACTTAAGGCAAGGCCAAAGCTAATCGTACTTAGAAGTCGCAGCAAACATCATTCTGTGTGTGCCTCGGGCCAGCTAACAGTGTGTGGGCGTCCGAAGTGGCAGTTATGGCCATAAATACAAATATGTTCGCTCGCGCAAGCAGGTATTGATCGAAATTGCCGCCGACTGAGAGTGTCGCTCAGTAACATGCTCGCAGATAGCAGCAGCGGCAGCAGTCGCACAGTCACAGCTGCCGAATAGATGTGCAATTTTCAGAGCTCCGCAGCCGCAGGTTGGACGCCGCTTGCCGGTGATGTAAGCCCCGACTCCAGCTCGCCGTACCGCCGTCTGACCGCCGTCTACTTGTAGAATGTAAAGCGTCTGCAGGTCGCGCAAACTCGCCCACCCACTGCCACTGATCGCTGCACGGTGAGCGTGAGGCGAGCTGCGCGAAGTTCTGGCTTGCACGCGATGAGAAGCAGCAGTCGAAAGCCGGACGACGGGGAATGTCATTCTATCCAACTCGATACGGGTAGGTATTGCGCGATCAACAGGGTGCCCTGGCTACTGTGGAAGACCAAATGTGTTGTTAGAAGAACGCTGCCCCAGAAGGTGTGTTTTCGCTTATTGACAATGGCTAATGCGAATTGTGCTTTGCATTCCGGATTCGAGTCGTGCCGCCAGTCGTCTGCGACTGCGCAGCTGGAAAGTGATCGACAGTGACTTAATACGCTTCGTTAAGTGTGTTAATTCGCAATAAATCAAAACGAATGAGCCAATACACTGCCTTGATATCTTAAATAGAGTATAATGTCAGATACACTATGTGCAAACACTGTGTGCTTTGATGGCTGAAAATAAAATCGCAAACGACTCAAAAGAAGTTAGGCCTAATAAAACCTTCAAAAATAAATTATATTTATTGTTTCGCCAGAAAGTAGGCAATAACATGAGGGCCGGATACGCCAAGGTCAGGAATCCCAACTTCCACATCAGGTCTTCTGCTTAGCGGTTGACCCTTTATTACGTAATTGCATCCTACTTTATTGACCGGACACGGCTGACTAATTTTCTATCCGTTTGTACATTGTACATTAACATTGAAGAAACACTACAAAGAGAAGAAAGTGGCTAGGGATGAGAAACTACCTGCCAACATTTTTCTCGGAGATATAACCACCGAAGACCAAAGCTCAACCTGGTTTTGAGCGGAGTGCGATGCGTACGCAACGTTCTAGAGCAGAATTGTGTGCCTAACAACGAGCATTCCTTTGCATTGTCGATTTGCTTTACGAAATGTTCATCTGGTGATTAGATCACATCAAAGACAATATATTTAGTAAAAAATAAGCCGGCCGCCATTATGAATTATTATTGTCAGAGTTCTAGATAATAAAACTATCTCAAGTGAAATTTGACTGCTGCTAGAAAATGGATCAGCAGTAAATTCTGTGGTTGCGAAAATAGGCAAGAAATACATAAATAACTTAAAATATGGAACTTTCAATCAAAATTAAAATCCTCCGACCTCGTTTCTACAAAATATATTTTGTGTAAAATTATGAAGGAATACCATTTCCTAAAGAAAAAAATAAGAAATCTTATTAATCTTTGTTGATGGTACCATCTCTAGGGAAATCGAAAGGTGACCCATATTTGAATGAGTTCTGCCCAAAATAGAGGGCCGCCTCTATCAGTTGTCTATTTTGGGAGGTGTTTTTCCTTTCCTTTCCCGAAAACTCATAATCCGAAAGAGGCGCAGTCGATTCTTAGTTGCCCTAACCCGAAGTAGCAGAGAGCTATAAATAAAATGCCATCAAACACGCGTAATATAACGGAGAGTGTCGGGGAAAACAACTTGCACACCTTGGCTGGCTTGCGGCTGAGAAAGAGAGCCAAATAAAATAAGGTAGCCGTAATCGAAAGGAGGAATCCTCAACGCACCCATTATTTCGAGTTAATCCCTTCGAATTCGGTTCACTATGGCCTCTATCCGGAGTGAATGCCAAGCAGACTCATTTTTACCCTGATCTGCTAGCAACCATGCGGGCGGTAGTATGAAGCTCATGAATGAAAAACAGCGTATACGTTTTCGAATTCTCCGACTTTCCGCGGATTGTGGGGATTGGGTGTGTGGCCGATCGACCAGAAGGCTATATGGCCGGCAACAAGTTGAATTTTTCTAAAAATGAACGCACACGAAATAGCTTCGTCTTTGGCGTTAAATACAGACAACGACACCGAGAAGCGACAACGCATCTCTGCCGAAGAGCGGAGGAATTTGATTTTCATTTCTGCTGCTCGTCGTGCCCGCTGTTTTCCTCTATTGTGTGTGGGTCGTGCTCTCCGCCGCGATCCATCTAAGGAGCATATTCCGAAGAAGCGATGCTTTCCGCGACTCGGCTTCCCGCAACTAGTTGCGTTTTGGATGTCAACACGATGTACACGCGTACAGTGGCGGTGCTGGTGATCCGACTGCCAGGGGAGCGTGAAGTGAATTGCAGACCTCAACTGCCACTGGTTCGAACTGAGGGAACCCTTTGAGAGTTACCAGCCAGCAGACTTGACAGCCAAAGACTGATTTGAAGCCGGGCCCAAAGCCAATTCCCACTTTTCTGGGCACCTTTCTGTACAAACACAAGCACACAAAGGTAAACCGCACATCCCACTGTCCACCTCACTCACCCATCGGAAACCTCGGGCTAGAACTTCAAATTCGTTTCCCGTCCAATGGGGCTGAGTAATTAGACCATTTATGGGCATTCTTTTAGCCCGAGGAATCGAATTTCATGCACAAAAACAACATTTCTGTTTCGGAGCGAAATTTCCCAGTGCATATGTGTGAGAGAGCGCCACTGGCTGGCCACGTCCCTCTTAGACATTTAAATAGAATTACCGCTGCTCAGGAGAGCAAGCGCGTGCTCTGTCCCCGTGTCCGTCTCTGCCATCTTTTCATCTGCCGGCGATCGCAATCAAGAAAAACAAAGCTAAGGGAAAACGTGTGTTAAACTTGTCACCTATACACATACGTTATATTACACCCGGGTTACCGCTCTCTCCTAACTTCTTCCGCTTTCTCTTTTCCCAGGCAGGATCAACAGCATGCAGGAACTAGCGAGGGCGTGCGAGCTTGACGGCAGCAGCGCCCAAGACGAGTTGGTGCCTGTCGCTCCAACCACCAGCCACCTAGAGCAGCTGCTTCCAACCATTAAGATCGAGCACCATGACCTGGAGTGTTGGCTCCCCACGCCGGAGCACGCGCATCAACGGTTAGACCTCAACAGCACCCACTTGCTTCTACAGGGCTCCGACGATCCCCTGATATCCCATGGCGCCCCTAATGACGCGCACGACGAGGACCATCCCTTCAAGACGCTAATGGCGCGCAAGAGAATCGTCTCCGGACAGTCGCATAACAGCACCTGCAGCCAGCTAACTAAGCAGCAACTGAAGGCCAACCTTCTGATGGGCAGCCGAAAGTTGAACAAACAACCAAGGTTCCCGGAAGAACCCTTTAATCCGTCCTCACAAAAGCCACAGAAGCCGAACCAAAGCCAGCCTACGAACAAGTCTCGAAAGCGGAACAACTCCACGGGGGCCATGAAACTGCGTTTCCATCACCAGGCCTTGCCTGCAGAATATGCCGCCCACTACGAAGCCACCCAGTCTCGGCAGCAGCAGCGGTCAGTGCTTCCCCAGCCACCTCCTCCCCCCAGTCAGGCCCACGAGAACGTGCGCAGCTGGCTTCGGAAAATCGCAGAAATCCAGCGCAATGCGGAACGCCAACAGCAGAAGCTGCCGCCACAGGCTCCTCGATCGGGACCACCGGCATCACGATTGTCGCCCTTCCCACCGGTGACTCCAACGAAAAGCCCCGAGCTAACCACTAACCCGAAGCGGAGCTCCCTCAAGTACGCCGACCTGCCCTACATGGGGGAAATCACTCTAGACAACTACAAGCCCCGGCGCGGCCGAAAGCCCAAAAAGGCAGATATCTGCCACTTAATATACAAAAACTATGGAACTATTGTCCCGGCTAATGTGGCGGCGATGCCAGTGAGCGCCGTTCCACCAACGTCTACTGCCACAATTGTTTTGCCCCCAGAGGAGCCTCTGAACCTCTGTCTACGGGACCAGAGCGCAGATCGGTATTCGATCTCCAGCGGCGATAGTGAGAAGCTCACCACCACGGCTACGACGGACTGCGGCCTATCCTCCCAACGGACATCACCTTTGGATGTAGTGAAGCCGTTGACCCTCGAGCTGGCTGAGAACGAAAAGCATCCAATGTCCACAGCCAAGCTACTTTTCCAGCCTGTGGGCCTCTACTACCAGCAGCTGGTGGAGTCATGCAGCCTTGATGGGGTTACCCTGCCCTTGGAGACCATAGAAAAGGACAACCAGCTTTCCCTTAAGATTCCTATACCAAGCGGGTTCTTTGCCAATGAGTCCGCGCCGCTATCGATACGCAAGAGAAAGCGCTCGGCCATATTTATCCCGCCTGTGCCCGCCGAACACTCGGCCAGCCCTCCTACTGAGGTCAGCATCTGCAAGTTTAAGTTCACGGGCGGAGCCAAGCCAACGCTGCAGGAAAAGAAAATGCTTTCGGTGGACGCGGAGGGCAACTACCGCTACTACAATGGCACCGGAGACAAGACCATGCGAGGCTATGAGTTCATCTCCCGAGATCAGCAGCAACATCTGCAGCAGCATCAGCTTCAGGGCCAAGAAAAACTATTCGTTGACATACCACCTCCGTCGACGGACCTAAGCCTGGAGCAACTACACATACCCCCGGAGTCGCCCACATCATCGTTGCTCCTGCCGAGCAGCAACCACTTGGTACCAGCAACCGCCGTGGCACCTCATAGTCCAGTGTCGCCGCACTCCTGCTCTCAAAGTCCGATGCCAGGTGCGGTTTGCCCAGGACAGCCACCGGGAAATCCCTCGACAGAGAGCGAGCGCAAGAGGCGATTGTCGCGCCGTTCGAAGCAGCGAGAGAAGTTGGAGAAGACCTTCAAGGAGAAGGGCTTCCTTATCCAGACCCAGCAGCTGCAGTCCGCGGAGGGAGCCACCTACTGCAAGTTCAGACAACTGAAGAAGTTCACACGCTACCTTTTCCGGAATTGGAAGGACCACATACCTGAGAGCGATTTGGCCAAGCACCAAGGCGGTGGTCGGGAAAAGAGTGAGGCTGTCGGCAATCTGCTGAGTCAGGAGAGCCAGTCCGCCAGCCAGGCCTTGTGAGGCTCCTTGAATACGCAAGCACTGCCAAAGATTTAGTTTAAGATCAGACATGGTTGTGATGGGGTGGAGAAGAACAACCCATGCCAATTCCGTCCATGTGGGCTGCCTAACAACGCGATCAATGATCTTCAGCCACGTTTCCTAGTCGTTCATCAGTTACTCTAGTGCCTAATAAAGTGTTTTCTTAACAAATAAACTGAATGTTTAAATGTTCAAAGGGTGAACAAATTTCACTGCACAGTGCTAATTTTTAAATGGTTTTAAAAGAGGGGTAAAAAAATTACGACATATCAACACGTTTGACTGTGAGATACACGTTATCCTTAAAAAACTATAACTTAAAGACGTTTGAGTTGCCAAAGTTATTAGACCAATAATAAAATATATAACTTTGGTATCGGGAATTTAACAGTCGAGCACTCCTGATTGTAACTTTCTAACTTTGTTTACATGGCAAATGTAAACATTTAGTTCAAAAACTTTTGATTATAAGAGTTCAAATAGCTCATAATTTTATTGAACCAGAAAGTCCTATATGCAGTTAGTTTTTTTTTTTAATTTTACTTAACATCAAATAATTCGCAAACTTTAATCAATTAATATCAGGATATTTTTCAAACCTCTCTATGCTCCGGGCAGCACTAGTAACAAACTAAAACTAGAAAACTAAACTAAACCGGGACTTCTACATCAACAACTTAAAATCATCACTCTCTTACTTAATCGGCTATAAATAGCTACTAAAGTTTCGGATATTTATTCGATATTATTAATAATATCCAGGTTTTACCATTAAAAATACGATATATTTCGATATTAAAAAAAACTAAACTTCTACCCCATTACTATTCGGCCCACCACATGTTAAGGTGCTTTAATAGATTCCGTAGGGAGTTGTCGGATTGCTGATTGACAGCATCCAAAAGCAACAAGGTATCAAGATATCTATCGATTTGTGTACAATTGTAAAAGGCATCGCTGTTTTTATTTTACAAAATTTCCGTTAATACAGTTACAGGGTTAGTACAAAAGATAAACTCCAATAAGTCTATAATGTTAGGTTCGTTCTTATTTCAATGCCATTGAAAATACTTGTCGTTTCAACCTTTGCTCGATGCTCAAAATGTTATTGCGTTCCGGTTCCAGATTATCCTAATCTTAGATACAGTTAATTTAGTTACAAAAGAATTTCAAAAATGATGATGGCATATGGCATGCAAAAGTTTGGGTAAAAGGCTCAGCTCGAAATCATTCGATAGACACTTGGAAGATTGGGCGTGCCCAGATATAGTTTTGCTAATATTGTCGCTTGATTTGTTGTTTTGGTTACTTGCTTGGTTAAGTTGGCAGTTCTCTTGGGTTTGCAACTAGATAAGCAAGTTAGCTTGAAATTGATTTGTGCGTTTTGCGACTGCATCATTAATTCGAACTCATTGAGCCCTCGTGGTCCTTGGTCGCATATACTAAAATAGATTCAGGCACCCTTGCGTTCATGGGGCACACATACTCTGTCCAGTCAATGTCGCTTTGGCTCTTTGAGCTCTTGCGACGCTTCAAAGAGAACTGTGTTCGTTTAACCGGCTTTAGCTTAGCAGTAATGCTCAGCGGTTGGTACCCGGGCACTGATTCGGCATCCCGTTTGCTAAGAATAACCGGACGACCTACTAGCTCCTTGAAATGCATGGCCAAGTGGCGGCGCAGTAGTGACTTGCTCGGCGGTATCGAGAGCAGGTCGGCCAGGAGGTCCGCATTGAAACGTGCTTCGTAGAGCATTAGAGCCCCATGGACGCCGGCACCGCGCAGATTTGGCGTGTACTCGGACAGGTCTATGGTCTGCAGCCAACCCATGATGCGGTGCGCTGTCCACAGCTCCACATTGTCCCTGTCGGGACTGCCAGCAGCTTCATCCTCGCTGGCCGCTTTAAGGGAGCGTCGAATGAGACCCTCGGGATTCCAGGACATGCGGCGCATGCACAATATGCCTGCTCGCAGCGAGGCTATGTGCAGACAGGAGGACACATGCAACTGGGACAGATCCTCGAGGGTAAGGCGGTGCAGCATTCGCCCATCAACCTTGGCCTGCATAAAGTAATCTTTGTACTGCGGCAGTCCAATGTCGTCGAGCCATCGCAGTACCCATGCTACATCCAAGTTGGCCGACTTTAAGGTTAGCTCATCGAATTCCTTGCCAGTGATGTCGTCAATGGCCAGCATGATCTTTTTGCGATGAAGCGGCAGCTTCAAATTAAGCTCACGTTCAATGTCCACAGGAGAGGCGGTAAAAAACGAAACCGATGGGTTAGCCCTTAGCCATTTTCTAAAGGATAAAGCTGGTAAAAGTAACGAATATGAGCATCCTAATTTGATCAACTCACCGACAATTGTCCTCGTAGCAACCTAGACCCATGTGACCGAGCCAGCTGCATACCTCCTGCGCTCCCCATGTAGTCCAGTGTTTTTCATTCTCACCGAATAGAGGAGTCTGGGCACTCCATTCGATGCGTCCGCCCGCGGTGGCTCTGGAACCGCCGCGTCGGAACTCGGGCTCTGCCTGCTCCAAGGCTGTGAGCTCACAGTTGCTGCTGTTGCTGCGCCGCAGCTTGCCGAGAATGTTGCGCAAGCCGCGGGCAGACCGTTCCCGCAGCTTCGGCGAAGGTGTGAACTGCGACATGAAACTGGATGTCATAGTCTCGTCGGTGTGGTGAGAATTGTCTTCGATCAGAATTTGCTCGTTGGAAGCAAAGGCCACGTTCCTCTGTTTTCCGCTACTATTCGCGTTTACATCCAAGATACGACTGCTGTTATTGTTTCCCAGCTTGCCATGGGATCGTGGCAGGCTGTGGAATTGTGGCTTAATCTGATGGCGCAGAGCAGAAGGCGGCGTCTTGGGGGATCCCATGAAGGCTTTCTGGTTGATATTGCTCAAACTGCCGTAGGGCATATTGCCACCTACTGCGGCGCCATCGCTGGCCTGCTCTAATGCCGTGCGATGTAGTTTCAGCTCACTTAAGGCACTCATCAGCTCGAGCTTCTGCGTTTCAAGAGCAGACCGGGAAATCATTTGTCTCTGCAGCAGCTCCTCCTTGGTGCACAATTGCTGAGTCTTCTCCGTGATCAGCCCCTCTAGCTCGATTATCTTGTCCGCCTGCTCCGACACTCTCTCTGCCAGCATTTGGTACTGGAGAGCCAGTCCCTCTTTGTCGCGCTGCAGCCGCCGCATTCTCTCGTCGGAGTCCTGACGAGGTATGTGCGTCTCCAACCAGTCGCTTATGATGGCGGCGGTGACAGGATCAGGGGCCGGGGCAGCCAGTCCTACCTACCGCAGTAATATATGCATGTAAGTGAACCCGCATGTCTACATTACGTACGTTATCTCCACTGTGACTCACCTGTTGCAGGGCGAGAGCCAAAGTCTTGGCCGTCGATAAGACATTGGTGGCCGAAATCAAGTTGCGCTCGTTTAGCGTTAGAGAAGCGCCTGCAGCTGCCGCCGCAGCCGAGCCAGCCTGGGTCGCAGTGCTTGATATGAGACCATCCATTTGCTGTAACGCCGCCTCCAGCATTTTGCTGCCCTCGGTCAAAGCCGCCATGTAGTCCGACTAAAGCCTCGCTAATCGGGTAATCGATGTGTGGGCTTATTTCGCGGCCTGTGCAGCGTTACATAAGCAGCTTAGGAAAGGCACGTCATTTCGCATAATTATATGAAATTGCATTCCTAGTTATTATATTAATTTTAGCACAAATTGGAAAAAAAAAACACTATCACAAAAATAGAAGAGCTATTTAACCAGCGTGGCTGTATATTTTGAGGTCCAGATCGCGTTGGTATATTTTTGGTCTTTTTTACTCAGTGCTGACCGAATTTCGTTCGGGGAAATAGCTACAAATAGCTATATAAAATTCTCAAATCATGTTTAACGAGGTTCAAACAATACTATACATATTTTAGTTCGTAAAGTTATGAGGCCTGAACGCGACAGAAAATCCTTCGGACCAAGTAAAGAAAAAATTTCATAAGTGGCAAAATCATTTTTTAACGTAGGCAGAATTTCAAAAGGTATAAATTTCTTAATCGTATAATTTTCAATTTTAAAATAGTCATATCTAGCAATAAAATAGCTAAAACAGCAGTAATTGTTCTTATGTATGTTTACAAACGAAAGAGTTCCCTCACCTTTTTTTAGCAGTGAAATGCGACATTATTCAAGGAGCAGCTGTAAAACAGCTGACCAATATCCAATATTAAACGTTTTAAGAATATAACGAATAACCAGAAATACAAATTACCGAAATGAACCGCTTCGAATATGTAGAGGCCCGACTCAGTCCCAATGAATCGTTCGTCAGCCGTGACAACAAAGTGAAAATATACGATGGGGAAAACAAGGTAGGACACGAAAGTCCTCCCATAGAATCGAATTCAAGCCTTTAATTAATTTCAGACGGAGTTCGAAGAAGGCGAGGTTGTTCTTACCACGCACAGACTGTTTTGGGGTCGCCCGGGCGAGATAGCCCGAGCTGCCGTGACCCTTTGCCTGCCACTGAGCTATGTTATATCGCTCAGCGAAGAAACGACTGCCTCCAACTTCTTTGGCAGAAAGACACGCATAATAATGCACCTGCGACCGCCAGCGCCCGACAAAGGTCCTGGCCCGCTGGACACCAGTCGAGCTACCCACATCAAGCTGTCTGGCAAGAACGGCTTGAGCGTTGAGTTCCACAGTGCCCTGAGGGAAACCCTTAATGCGCGCGTCTGGGAGATCTCGCTGACAAGCGAGACCATCTTGAACAAAGTGGCCAGCAGCCCGAACTCGAACACTGGCAACGACCGGCTAGCTCGCATTCAGAAGAGAACTGGAATCGGAGGCATTGAGCGTCATCTGGAGGCGAAGGCCAAGGCCACGGATGAAAACATAGCCCTGGCCTTTCAGGATCTCAGTGTGCTAATGGCCATGGCCAAGGACATGGTGGGCATATCGAAAGCAATCAGCGGCAAGATTCGCGAACAGAAAGGTGAGATATCTGATGATGAGACGGTGCGCTTTAAGTCCTACCTCATGAGCTTGGGTATTGACGATCCCGTCACCCGCGACAACTTCTCCAGCAATACCGAATACTTCACTAGCTTGGCACAACAGATTTGCGAGGTGCTTCTAGATCCCCTCGAGGTAAGAGTTGAGATTACAAAAAATAGCTTCCTCAATCATTGAAGGCTTGTCTTGCTTAGGAACAAGGAGGTATGATGTCTTTGGCTGACGTTTACTGCCGTATAAATCGGGCTCGAGGACTGGAGTTGTTGTCGCCTGAGGACTTGCTGCACGCCTGCGAGCAGCTGAGTGGGCCTATCCGGCTTCGCAGCTTTCCCAGTGGAGCTAGAGTCCTGCAACTGGAGTCGCACGATGATTGCCTAATTGCTGTTGACACTTTGGAGAAGGTTCAAGAAGCCGAGAGTCTGGCAGTGGAGGAACTCGCCAAGCAACTGGGTATTTCGCTTCTGCTGGCCAAGGAGAGGCTGCTGGTGGCCGAACGTCTGGGCAGCGTGTGCCGGGACGAGTCTATAGAGGGTCTCCGCTTCTATCCCAATCTTCTGTTAAACCGCAACTAATTGAACTGTGCTAACAAAAACAAGCTTGATGAATAAAGCACTTGATTCAAACCTAGCAGCGGTTGCCTTACCAAGAGTGGTCTTTGAATCAAATACAATCTAATAAAAATATGTGTAATGCATATGTTTCAGTTTCCCCATAAGACACATTTTTATCCTATATTTTTATAGTATAGTTTTCACACTTTATTGATTAACGGAGATTTAGCTGACTTTGTCGGCTTTTCATTTGTTGATCTTTATTTAGTCGTATTTTGTTTCATTTCTGCTTTTCGTTTCGTCTCGAGAGTTCTCATCGCAATCAGTTTAATGAAAAGTTTCTACAGTCAGGTATTTTGATAAGCAGTTAAGTTATTCAATGGAAATTACACATTTATATTAATAGTGGCTTTTGTGTTTACATGTACATATAAATAGCTTATGCTGCTGCTTAGATTGCTCCGCATTGCAGTAATAAATCTTTGAATTGCGTTTCAATAACCATTTGATCAGACCACACGTATATCGTTATCAAGTATGTATTTAACTTTCGTACTCAGGTTTTCGGCCAGTTCCTTGCTTCGCTTTGCTTGAATAACATCTCCCATTCCGACTTTATATCGTTCGCTATGCTGCTTACTGTACGGTCTGTAATGTTTTCTTTTTATTCTTCTTAAATCACATTTATTATTTAATATTAACATTGAGTAAATTACGCTTGAGTGTCGGGTACTGTGGGGATATTGGGTTGGGCAATGGTGAGGTTAGTTTGTGTTCGTTTCGTCTTTTACAGCAGAATTGTCGAATCGAACAAAGCCAAACAATTACAGCAAAGTTATATAACATAAATAAAATCGTTGCTTAAATAAATATGTAACTTTATCCTACAAAACTGGCGTAGTCGAAAAACGAATTTTTAGTTAAACAAAGCGTCACGTCACTTTTTACAATCACTCGGCGGCGACTCATAGGCAGCCTTCTGTGTCCAATCCTGTTCCCGTCTCCTGTCTCTAGTTTCATTGTACATTGCGCTATTTAAGAATACGTTGTTTAAATAAGTGGTGACTTTTTTATAATTGGTTTTGCTTTCGGCTTTTAATGTTTCTGCAATTGGAAGTACTAAATTGGTTGAGGCTATGAATTGTACATTACAAGCTAAAATGTGTGTTCTCCTTCTTTGATTAAATAATTAGCAATAATAGTTTTAATTTATAATTACAATATGCGTAAGATTAATTACTAAAATGAACCCCTAACCTGGTTCACATGATCTTGTTAAATCGTAATCGTAATAATTAGAATTTCTTTACAATTAATTTACGTGTTTTGTTTCCTTTTCTTCTCTCCGATTATTGCTTTTTGTTTTCGCCGCCTGCCGTGCGCCAACAGCACTGTTTGCGGGTCCAATCTTAGAATCTAACGAAGGGGAGTTGGGAGCCAAATTGGTAGCAGGACATTTTGAAACAATTCACACATATATCTATACATATATGTGTGTGTATATACAACTAGATAAATATGTATGGTAAGAGCTCTACTACACCTAATTCGTTTCTTCCAAGAGGACACAGTTAACACAAGCAATGCGAACTCCTTTCCAGCTCCATATCTCACCGCCATGTTGCTCATGCAGTTTACACTTACGATTACACATCAAAACATATATATATAGCTATGTATAGGGGTATACAATGTATGTACGATAGTATTGATAGGAGGTAACCATAAACCAAAGACCCCAAAATAACAAGATGAGTAAAACCATACGATTGTTAAGCTCCCTTAAAAGTTTGTTCAGAAGAGTACGCTATCTCTATTCTTTAGAGCCTGACACTCTCGTGGTAGTCGGCGAAGTATGTACGCTTTTTCGTGAATTCTAGATCTGTATGCCCACATACGCACTTGGTTGATCTGTGTGCACTTACACATGAAAGCGCATTCTACTTTTATATTTATACGCTCTCAGATGGGCGTAAAGTTTCGCCTGCAAAAAAAATTGCTTGCGTATGGCAATTCATATGTATGGACGATATGCATCTTGTTATTCCACGGTCTTTGCATAAACTATAATATCAAGCAATGCACAACGCTAAGCATACTCAGTCCCGTTCCGCATATAGCAAATTGCACGCCTGTTTTGCTAACCCTTCTACTTTGTCGCATCCGTGGTTGAGCGCCGGCGATTGACTGCAGCTTGTTGCTGTTGCTGCTGCTTGGCCGCCGCTAGAGCCGTCAGCGTCCGCTGGCTGATGGCACCAGAGGCGGTTGTTGCCCGTCCTGCGATTTGTATGTGCTGCATCTGCTGCTGTTGCTGCTGTTGCGACACTTGCATCTGCACTTGGCTGGGGCTGTGCAGAGTCTGAGACGAGACCGTGGCGGTGCTTTGTTGGTTGAGTATTCGGTGTTGTTGCAACTGCTGTTGCTGCTGCATGGGCGCTTTCACTGTTTTTAGTTGCAGCTTCTGAGTAGACATCACAATGGAAGCGGCGCTTAGATTGGCGCTGCTAGTTACCACATTGGCAGCTGCTAATAAGAGAGAATGCGAGGTAAACTTGTCGAGGTAGAGAGGAAAGTGAATGCTACTAACCATTCACGGGCGTGGTGGCTAACTTGAGCGTGGAGCCTCCTATCTGTCGTTGAGCGGTGATCAGCTGCCTGTTCGGCGCCAATTGCTTGGTGCCAACCACCTGGACGTTACGGGAACGAGGCGGTATCGTGCCCACTAGCTGGATGGCTGCCGTCGTGCTGCTGCCTCCCGACTGAGCCTGCCCTACACCACCACCAACACTTGAGGTACGTATTGTTTGAGGATTTAGTTTTTGTACACCCGCACCGACTATTTGAGCTGTAAGCAGAGAGAGCAGAACGTGGGTGTGCGGGGAGATTTTTTTGGCTGTTTGGTTGTTTGGTTTTTTCTGGTTGCAATGAGACATGTCGAGGGTCAGTGGTCGGAAGGCGGACGACAGGACGACAGGACGAGTGGTAAGGTCATGGTTATATGAAGATAATGGACTCTCCAATCTCAAACTGATGGCATGGCATATTGGGTTAACACACACAAGACACATTGAACGGTTGGTTTAGTTGCATGAGGGGATCGAATCGAATCGAGTTGTTATAGGGTTTGTGTTGTGTTATGTTGTGGTTTGTTGAAAACGAGAAACGAAACAAAAACAGAAACAGAAGAGAACCAAATTAAGCATGTTCAATAAAAAGAAACAGAAATTACTGTATAGATAATATTGTGCAATTATAAATAAAGATCTTAACGAGAAACCGGATCCTGAGTCACAAACATCTTCGGCTTGGCCGAGACACCTCCGCTCGGGGCGGAAACTGCACTAAAAGGTTCACCTCACCGCTGTGTTTGTACTCACCAATGGGAAGCGTCAGCATGGCGGTGGCGGCGCCTGCTCCTCCACCTCCGCCGCCGCCACCGCCGTTGCCACTTGCCCCACTTCCGGATGCACCGGCGCCGTTATTCGTGATGACCACCGTCTGGGTACCAGCCACTGCCGAAGGTAGGCTGACGATAGTGCCAGTGGGAGGCGCGTGTTGTTGCTGTTGCTGGTGCGTCGTCGGCTGGGTTTGCAGCGTTATGGTGTGCGGCAACTGTTGCTGGTGACTGGAGACCGGGACCGATACTAGAACGCTGCGTTGGTGGCCCTGCGTTGTCCCCGTGCTAGAGGTAACGCTTCCGGCCTGTGGCTGCTGCGGGGGCTGCTGCTGAAGGCTGTTTCCCGAAAACTGCAGGGAAATGGGCTGCGTGAATCCTGGGATCTGTACTTGGACATTCTGCAGGCCCGCAAAGTTGGCCATGGCTCCCTGCAGCTGCGACAGATTGATGCCCTGCAGGTTCAGAGTTGCGGTGGTCTGCTGTTGCTGCTGCTGCTGTTGGGGCGAGGCAGAAGGCTGCGGATGCGGACTAGACATTGGCGAGTGTATTGAGGAGGTGGCGGGAGAATGGACTATGGTTTTGGTAATAAACTGCTGTGTCGCAGATGGCTGTTGAGGCGACATGTGCGGCATGGACACTGCGGCCACGTTGGAGGTGACATTGCTGAGTCGCTCCAGCAGCGCCTGGTTCTGATGCGTTTGCGACGACTGCGAGTGATCCGAGCCTGATGGCGAGGGCGTAGCAGCGTTGGTGAGCAGGGCGGACAAGGTTCCACCACCGCCACTTGATGTGGATGCCAAGTTGTTGGGCACCGCGAATCCGCTAGCATTTGAAGCATTCGAATCGCTGCCCGGCGATGGTGCGGCCATTCCCACTACAATCGCGTTGGGCGGAACCGTGGTGCTATCCCTTCTCAGCGAGCTTAGTATGCGCTGCTGCACCGGCCCAGTGGGACTCTGAATCCAAGCCGCAGCTGTCGCAGCATTACTGCCCGAAGAGATCACCGTGTAGCTCGTGGTTGGATTCGTCATAACAGCCGGCGGCGAGGCCAACTGCGAGGCCAGAGCCGACATGGACACTCGAACGGTCTGTCCGCCATCACCAGCCTGTTGATGGTGCTGCTGCGCCGCTTGGTTTAGATTGACTGCGATCAAATTGCCGGCGGAGTTTGTCCGAAACGTGGTCGTTCCACCCCCGATTTTTCTGTTGGCGTTCAGGAGGTTTTGCAGCACCTCGCTCGACTGCTGCTTTCGCTGGGCATTCACCAGCGTCGGCGTTCCACGGGTGGCTTGTACATATGTAGCTGTGGCTGCATCTGTGGTGGCGGAGGTGGATTGCTGCTGTTGGACCAGCGTCAGCGTCTGCTGTGGCTGCTGCTGCTGCTGTCCAGTGGTCGAGGATGTGAAAGTGCCGCTCGCCACCGGCGTACTGGTCATTGCGGCTGGCGCACTGTTGAGCAGGTTCAGAATCGATGCGTTGCTGGAGTTTTTGAGCGTTGCAGTGCTACTCCCATTGTTACCGCCGGACGCTCCAGCATTATTGTTGATGCCCGCTAAAAAATACTCATCTGTGAACATCAATTGGCGTGGAGAGACGCGACATTAACTTACATTGCTGTTGGTGCTGCTGATGTTGTTGCTGCTGCTGCTGTTGCTGTTGTTGCTGGTACTGGTTGGCAGAGTTCATAATGCTGTTGACTATGGCATTTATAGCAGGATTCGGATGTATGGCCGTATTATTGTTCATGTTACTATTATTATTATTATTATTATTATTGTTATTGTTATTATTATTATTATTATTTGTAGCATTATTATTGTTGGTGTTGCTAGTGGCAGTTGTCTGTTGTTGATGTTGTTTCGTCATGATCTGCTGCTGCTGCTGAACTTTTAGCTGTGATTGCTACGGAACAGGATATAATATAATCAATGTAATAGACAAGGATCGTGGACCTACCAGAATTGGCACTAGATTGGAACTAGAGTTGAGCTGGGCACGCAATGCGGAATTAGCACCCCCCACAGATGTGTTCTTCTCTGGCTGCTGCTGCTGGATGGTGGCCGGCTGGATTGTGATACCGGAGTGTTGCAGGGCCTGCGCCAGCTGCTGCTGGGGCTGTTGTTGTACTAAGACCAGGGAACCGTTGCTTAGGCTTACTTGATGAGTGGTTGTGGAGGAATTACTGAGGCCGGTGGGTAGCTGTTGAAGCTGGATGTGCTGCTGCTGCTGCGAGGCAGTTTGTGTTCCTGCTTGTTGTTGGGCTGTCTCAATAGTGTACGTTTGCTGCTGCTGGGCTGGCTGCTGCCGAAAATTTTGCTGCACGTTAATGACATTGCCTCCGGCTAGATTCAACGTTTTTTGCATAATTTGCTGTCGCGGAAGTGCCACATGGTGCACTGTGGCGGGCAATTGTTGCTGCTGCTGCTGTTGTTGCTGTTGCGTAGGATTACTCACAACAGCCACATGCTGTTGCTGTTGTTGGTGCTGCAACTGAGCTTGCCTCTGCTGCTGTTGCTGCTGCAAAATGATCCGCTGCTCGTTCGTCAGCCCCGTGTGGGTCACAATTGGCACATGTCCGGGTATCAAGTGCGTGATCTTGACTGCCTTGCGCCCTTCTTCAGTGAAGATCTCGCGGAACTGTTGAATGTACCGATTGGCATGAACGCGCGTTCCCAAGGCAAAGCGGCACGACTCTCCGTTCCGCTCGCCCTCCCTATAGTCCCGGTCCACGTACAGCTCGCCCAGATATTCGGCATCGGAGGGACGCTGAAAGATCGACAGCTTGATGTGGTACAGCGCCCGTCGACCTTCGGTCGCCTCGCGTTCCGTCTCGAGCACGTACTCCTCTACGAGCTGCGGCTGGAAGTTGTGTCGGCAGTTGGGCTGGCACCCATCCTTGCAAGCCTCGCTGAACTCGTTTAGAGGCTCGAATGTCTTCGCATATTTCTCTACGCTAATCACGTGCTCGGGTACCTTGAGATTGGCGGGATAGTCCAGGCAGGGCGGACGAATGGGCCGGATGACCTCGTGGGGTCGCCGGGGCACCTTCGAGGTGAACGAGGAAAGCATGGCCCCAACGAGAGGATTGTTGGTGGGGGCAGTTGCTGGTGTGGCGGTGCCTGTGCCGCTGCTGCTCCCCGCACGCGGCCGTTGCCGGAGGCGAGCCAGATAGTCACACAGTTCTAGGCCATGGTGATGTGTAAACTGGTCCAGCTTGCGCTTCCGATTGATGGCCGTTTGGGTAAACTTCTTCATTTGGCGGCGCAGCTCGTGGGAATTAAAGAGCTGCCGCTGATGCTGGGTGTTGATGGCCTGCCTTCCTATGCTAGGATCCGGTTCCAGGCACAGCGGCTCTGCAGTCGCTAACACTAACTGGCTCTCCAAAGCAAGCTTGTCCTCCGCCGGCAACTGGCTGCCCATTTGCTGCACTTCCGCGAAGAGGGTGGCGTTCGTGGGCCTAAGCAGGATGTGCTTCATATCACAGATATTCGTTGAGGTGGCAAATGTCTGGCGGAAGTCTCGGATCTGCGCGATGACGCAGCCCGCGTAAAACACGCTTGGCTTTACGTACACCCGTGTCCCCTCGCCGCCGTCGGACAGACTGACGGTCTCCGCGCTGAGCAGATCCATAAGAAACTCTGGTAGCATTTCGAGATCGATGCATTGCAGCAATAGGTCGTTCTCGTATGGCCATCGCAACACCTCCACCAAACTGTAGTCATGCTTGCCCTGGCCGCTCTCCGATTTGGCTTGGTTTTCGTCGGCATTCGTCGTCTTGCTGCGTCCGCTCCGCTGTCCTCCTGTTCCCGCACCGTCACCAATGCACTCATCCTTCGAGCCTGTGGCAGACCATTCGTTTGTTTGAGGGTTTAGCATCAGGTGCTCGTCGTAGTGCAGGGCCAAGGAATATCCCTTGTTGCCAGGATATAGGTTGACAACAATTGTGTTGAGTTTTTCCCGCTCCACCAGCCGCTCCAGGATGAAGGAGCGCGTACGCTGCTTTAGCTAAGATTTGAGAAAAGGAGAAATGTATAGTAGTAGCATGGGAGCACATACTCGCTGGGATTAATGGCAACTCACCCCGGTCTCAGCAAAGTGGTTCAGGTCGTTGCTGAGCAGCTGCAGATACATATCTCTTATTTTGTCGTGCAGGTTAAAGAACTTGTTGGTGCTGCTCGGCTGACCAACGGATGAAGAGGGAGGCTTCGACGAGGAACTGCTACTGCTGTGGCTATTGGGGTGGACAACGCCGGAACGCGCTGTTTGTACCGAAAATGTGTTGGCGACGGAGGAGGGTAGAGCTGAGCTGCGACTAGAGGAGCTGCATTCCTTACTACTGCTGTTTGACTTTTGGCGCTTGTTCGGCGAAGACGTGGGCGATGCCAGGACGTGGTGGTTATGCGACTGGTGGAGGTGATGATGCGAATGGTGGCCGCCGCCACCGGATGATGAATTTGCCGAGGGGGGCCGCTTTTCCGACTTCTTACTAGATGTTACTGCTGCTGTGGCAGGCGTCGCTCCTGTCGAGCTGGTGCTCAGGCTGGAGTTGACGCCAGGCGGCGTGGACAGAAGCAAGTCGGGAACCACTGGTGAGGGTGAGGTGATCGAGTTGAAGTTCGACAACGTCGTGGTGGATGACGAGCACGACGAAGGCGACGGAGCGATCGCTGTGGGCAATCCGGTGGGCGTAGCCGAAGTGGGCTCCGTGAGTATGCCCAGGGAGCCCCCTGCCCCCGCCCCTTCAGTGGGGGAGTCGTCGTCATCGAAGATGCAGATGGGCGGTTGGGCAGGAATCTGTGGTATGGCCTGCAGCAGGCTGGCCTCCAGGAACGACTTGCTGGTCGTCGCAAAGGTGACCGTGACGGGGGATTGCTGCTGCTGCTGTTGCTGATGAAGTCCAGAGTGTAAATGGTGGTACGACTGCGTCTGCTGCGCCTGCAGCTGATGATTGGGGGAAGACGCTGTCTGGAACTGGACGAACTGCTGCTGATGGACACTCGACCCGTGAGCTTGAACCACAGTGTGCGCTATTCCCGATGCATGGTCAGCGTTGTTGGAGCCCTTTAGCTTCTTGAGCGTGTCATTTATGATAAACTATTGAGGTCAAGAGGTTAAGGAATTAGTCGAAAAAGTCGTATAGCTTTAAGGGCAGTCACGCTCTTACGTCGGCTTCTTGGCAGGAGGAGTCCAGGCTTTGCATCGTGCCAGCGGATTGCGAGGAGGGTCCCAACTGAGGCTGCACCAATTACCGACGACATCCAAGCCAATGCTGGGGACTGAGTTTGATCGCAGGCCTGGCCAGGATCGGCGTTGTTCGCATTGCGCTCGCAGGTGTCTGTCCCTGTAAATTACAACTGCAGAACAGAAGCAGAGCCCGTTGTTGTCTCTTACTTTCCCTGTTTCTCTTGCTGCCCGTACACGCACCCGCACCCGCAACACTCACCTGGCTGTGCAGCATTCCAGGGAGCGCCACCCCGGCTTCTCTGTTTTCAATGAACCTGACTCGACCGACGATGGATTCTAATATTTCTTCACTCTTTTTCTGCTGCTGCTGCTACTTTGCGTGACATTTTCTCTCTGCGCCCCTCTGCCGTCGACGACCCTCTTTCTGGCGATGCTGCTCGACGAAACGGAAAGGTTGCGAGCTCTGGTGCGGTGGGGAGGCGAACGCTGGGCTGGTTCTGTAATAACACGCCGTAAACTGTTCGCTTTTAATTGTTTAAAAACTTTGTTTTAGGATTTTTTGCAATGTAAATGTACTGTACGATTCGTGCAGCGTTGCCAATTTAGCCTTTTCCACGCTAGATCTGGCGGGTTTCAAAAGCACAAGGCGGAATAAGTTGTAAACCACCGGATAGCGGGAATAAAGCTATTCAAAGCAAAAACTGACGTTTTATAGCTATTTTTGTGTGTAGTTACGTATTTTTTGCTTACTCTTACACTTAAATAATTTGTTGTATATTTTTTATTTTCAATTTTTTTTTTTAAAGGTTTGGCGTTCTTAAGACCTAAAGTGTTGTTCACCAGACGACTACCCAAACAACCTGTTGTTTGACTTTTATCTGGCAATACCACCCGCATTCAAAAATTTAAAAACGTATGAAATTTCCCTTAAAAACATATCATTTTCTTATTATTTATCATCATATTTTAACAATTATTGCATTTCTGACATCAACGATTTGTTTTATAAGAAAATATTGATTTCTTTTCCGATCACAAATGGAGTTCCATACGATAAGAATAATTAACACGTTCTGTGTTCAAAGATTGCAGGGATTCAAATATTTTAATATATTCTAACTAATTTTTTAAAATTAAAAATATATAAAAAAATATCTTGTAAAATTACATTTGGAGAAAAATAAGTTGTTTAAAAATAGGACCGCTATAAACAAGAAGCTATTTGAGTCCCTTGCGTATCTTGTGAAATTTAACAGGTTCTTAATTAAGACATGGAATAAGCAAAAAAATCAAGACAAAAGAAATTTTAAACTTTCTGAATGCAATACTAAGCATTTGGATTTAGCTGTTTGTAAGTAATAATTTCTTCTGAAGTTTAGCTTGTTTTTCTCAGAGTCTAGCTTATTCCAGGGCACATCACTAAAAACTAAAAGAGACAGAGTTTGGTGCAGAAAAAAATATAGAAAGTGTGACCGTAATCTGCCTGATTATAAGAAAACTAGGAAGAGAATATTTAACGAGATTTTTATAACAACATATTTCAATGGTTTTATCTAGTGTATTCGTAACATCAACGATACATTTTAAGTACAGTTTCTAGAGGGTAAAACACTGTTTCTTATCAGCGAGAGAGAACCAGAACCAAATAGTTTAGAATGACTTACGGAGGGCCTTTTAGAGGGCGGTATCCAGTTCAGATTCTAAAATACTATAAAGTATTTTAAAGTATGGATCCCGCCATGAAGAATAATGTGCGGAAAAGACAAATTAATTAATTTAATGGAGGCTCATTTAATATTTTGGGAATTGGCCGGATACATTAATTTGCCCTAAAGAACCTGGAAAGCAAAAGAAAAATTAAGAATAAGGATGCAGTGCACCATCGAGACAAAATGGTCCTCCTTTACATCTCTGCCTGCAACAGGAACGAGTTGTCCAGCAGCCTTTTTAGCTGCGAAGTAGAAGAATTGGATACTGTACTTAAAAAGTCAAAAGGAAAACGTAACTCAACTTTCCGTTTTTATATTGTCTTTAAAATATACCAGAATTATTTAAAAAGTAATGTCAAATTTAATAACATACTGTAACGTGCAGATGCGGAAAAATATATCATTGTAACACATGGGATAAAGAATAGGATGTAATGGAGAATAGGATGTAAGTGCGCCCACGCGCCCTATATCATGAATAATGATTACACTGCACCAAAAAGGCGATGGCCACACTAAAAATGTCAAATGCATCATCGGCGTCGGGCACCCTAAACGTCGCCAGGTCCTTTTATAAGGCGATAATTTAATTCTTTAATTTGTATATTAATTGGCCTCGATTTGGTTTTTTTTCTTGCCAATTCTCATAGGATCTACTACAATGATCGTAAAGCAATTCTTTTATATATTGCTTTATTAATATTTTTTTATTTTTAACATAATTAAATCTAGTATACAATACTAAACCAAATGAATTATTTTCATGAGTACTAGCTGCTGAGGCCTACGACTTGAGAATTAGAAGAAGGAACTACATTTTAAATTTGGTTATGAGGATAAATTTGTAAATATTTATTATGTTTTTTGGTGACTCTATTTTTAATGTATCTAAAGGTTTTTTTTTGCCCAAAATGGAAACCCTGACGCTCTCCAAAAGACGGCAGGAGTCAAGTAGATGGTCAATTTCAAGCCGTTCGCAACAGAGGCAAGAGGGCCGTGGGGTTCCTGTGAGAAATTTTTGAGTACGAGTACGAAACCAGTATCCATATTTTTCGTTTGTTTCGATTACTTATTTATGTATAATATACTTTTTTTTATATTATTTGTTCAGTTGCGATTTTATTTTTGTGTTGGCAATTGCACTGAATACCGCTGGGAGAAATATAAATTTTCTATTTATTATATAGATTTATCTCGCTTATATTGATTTATATAACATATTTTCAATTAAATGTCAATCCAAGTATGCCGAACTGCCACATCAGATGTGTTAATTACGTTCTTAAAAAGTTAAGTACTTGATACTATTGCCGATCTAGTAGATCTTGATATACCTTGCACAGGTTGTTCGAGGCATATTTAGGTTCTGGACCATGTTACCATTAGTCTCCGATTACTACCTTTATCCGCGGCTAGATTCGCCTGAGTCGCTGAAGGACCGAATATTATTCCAAAACAAATCATAATTATTCTTGGTGAAGAAACGAATTTACCATCGTATTTGCTAAATCCTTATAGCCCTACCATGTAGGTGGACATGAGGTTTTTATAAAATTGATTATAGTTCATTTTTGCAATTCTTGTTAGACAGCGAACAAACACACTTTTTTACATCAGCAAAAATTCCAACGGTAAAGTATTTTTCCCAATTTACTCGAAATCACATGTTTTACCTTATATCATCTGCGATGTCATCCTCGACAGAATCACGACCCAGATATGGGCGCTCTTTTGGACCTTTAAAAAATAATATAAAGATTTTCTCTACTTATTAATTGGGACACTGTTAATTTTTTCATTTCCAAAATGTCTTCGAATATCAGAAAAAAAGTCTTCAATCGGATTTTGATTGCAACGGCATAAGTCTATTTTTAAGCCGGTTTGGAAAAATTTGCTTACATATATTCTATATATCTAAAAGCATTATAAAGCCCTTTCAGGCAAATAGCTTGAGAATTTGTACCTCCTTTTTTATTAGGTACAATTTTTATTGTTTAATATAAAGGTGTTTTTAATATAAAGGTGTTTTTAAAGAACGATGCAGTATTTTTAACAATTTGAGAATTTTCGAAACTATTAACTGTAATTTCAATTGCTGTTGTTCACTTTTCTGAAAAACGGCAAATGCTAATTCTACTTTCATATTGTGATCATAGGAACGATTCGCTTCATTAAATTTTTCAATGATATTCCAGATCACTATTTCAGAGCCAATTTTTAAATTTTTTTTAATAAGTGTATAATATTGTGAAATACACATGTGCTGCATATATTTCTATACTCCTCTTTAAATGTGCTTTTTCTAACGCTTTTATGTTGCAGCTATTTTGATCGCATACAACAGCGTTCACTATGAGCCCAGCTTCCTTGCATGAGCGCTTCTTCGAGTAAATCGGCACCAACATTACCTTGATTTACACTACAAATGAATACAGCGCCTATTAAAGCCTTTTCACAGGCTAGACCACTGGCGATAAAAGCCAACATTCTATTTGCTGGATTACTATACAAGTCATTGTCCGATTTTCCATCGCCCAGATCAACAAACCCAACTGCTTTGATATATGATTTCGCTGTTAATACGCACTTCATCAAATATTAATATGCAATTCATTTTGGATGCATTAATTTCTTCAACCAAGTTTCTTTTAGTTTGGAGAAATTTGGGCCTTTAAACCCAGGCTTTATGTTTTCTAATGGCAAATGTCCTGACAATTACACTTATCGTACTCGTCGATGGTGTCACTTTTATGGCACTTCCATCTGGCATTGCAATATTATCGCCACTGTCACATATATTTTGTACATTTTGTCCTTTTAAATATTCTGAGAACTGATCTCTATGCTTTTTGCAAAAGAAAAGTTAATTTCCTAAATTATATTTTTCTTCTTAAATTAAGGAATCAGATTTTATTAGGTTTTTAATAAAATCATCCTTTTTTTATCATCCAATTTTAACGATTGGCTTCCCCTTGCATTTTTCAATGCAACAAATGGCTTTAGTTAGCCAATTGGAAAATTCATTGTCATGAATTGGGGGATAGCCTTAGTAATAGTATTGCTGTAATACATTCTGCTCTAAATTGGTTTAGGCAAATCCGATCGCGATTTCTAAAATAAGCAATCGATCAATTTTCTGATTTCTATAGGGAAGGTCACTTGATGACCTTCGAAATTTTTAACGATTCATTTAAATTTATAGCTGAAAATATTTACAAATAAAACAAGAAAGGCAGTTAACTTTGGCACGCCGAAGTTTTTATACCCGTGCAGCTTACAATTAGATCATTATGAAATAATCAAATTTAATCAAATAAAAAGAATGAAAGACTAACAGGAATTATATAAAAGATTTAGGCATTCCAAATAATCGGTTTTAACGTTTACAGTTTTACATTTACAGTTTTGTATTTTCCTCTACATTAAACGATCGTTTCTATGGCAGATATATGATTTAATCATCAGAGTAGTATAAAATTTTAAACGTTCCTATGAAATATAAATATTGACATAATATAAAATAGCCATGTCTTAAATTATATGAAAATATGTTAAAAATTGGCTAAGTAATAATTTTTTTTCTGAAAATTTACCTATCGTTCCTATGGCAGCTATATGATAAATTCGTCCGATCCGGCTGATCCGACTTTCCGACTTATATAGTAGTGAGAGCAGTTTCAGATAGCTTCAAAACTGAGGGACTAGTTGGCGTTTAATCGGATAGACGGACGGATATATGGACAGACGGACGGACAAACGAACAGACGGACAGACGGACATTGTTAGATCGACTCGGCTATTGATGCTGATCAAGAATATAGGGTCGGAAATGTCTCCTTCACTGCGTTGCCTCTTTTCGGATTGGTCTGTGCCTCACCCTCACCCACCAAAGGTTACTTTGGACAGTTCTAAAGAATATATATGCCCGCCTAGGTGGACAAATGTGGATCCGGCGGATGCTGACATCCGCATTTACCGTCCCAATGGCCTGTTCCTGATCAAGGTTATTGCTATTGGTTATCATGTCTCGCGGGTTGTAACCTTTCTTGTTAGACCAGTAATATGCTTAATACATCCTAGAAATATCATTCTTTACTAATATAGAGACTTATAAAATATCTTGCCTCTGTTTTTGAAACAAATTGGGAAGATTTAAGACACGTATGCAATTTTTATGGTGTAATCAACTTGATGGACATTAATACTATGTATTTCTAGGCTGTATGTAGATAACAAAAAACACTGAAACGCTAAAAACGCAGTATAGTTGCAAAACTGTTCCCACTTCAGATCTACTAAGATTGGTGTGGTAATCCAGTGGATCTAGTCAAAACCGTACAGAAAAGAATTTTATTAGTACATTTCCATTATGTAATCTGAATTATAATATATTTTAATTTTAACAATATTAAGAATTAATTTTCGGCTTTGTGAACGTTTTTTCACTGACGAGGTGAGAACACTTTTGCACTCCTACTCTTGTTTAGTGCTTGATCCAGTGAAAACTTTTTTCTATCATATTTTTTTATCGAATTATAAAAGATTTATGCATTTTGGATGAGTATATTACGCAAAAAGTTAGCTTTCTTTCTTGTTTATTGATTAAGTCCCTTTTAAGTTATATTTTTTTATACCTTACCTTTTACAACTAATTGATTATCCTAATTTCGTTGACCCTTGCTTATTGACTATTTTGCATTCTAAGCAATAAAGCTACGCTGAATGATTAATTTCAGGAATCCACCAAACGTGTTAACTTATTAAAAAAGAATGGCTTGTTTAAATGTTATGTTTGTATGGATAGCTTATTTCTGTTGTTAAATTAATATTTGAATTTTTTCAAAATTTATTTAGTTTATTTTATTAATAATTAATATCCCCGTGTTTAGCAATAAGCGCTTAAAAGACCCAGTCGGCGTTTGAAATCCAAATAGGTTAAGTGAAATAATAAAAATTAATATTAAATATACGCAATTAAGTTAAGTTATAAATTAAATTAAAGCAAGAATAGAGAATAAAACAAGAGACCAGAAGATCAAAATCATTTCACTTTTTTATATATTATCTCTTTCTCTCAAAAAAATTCAGTCAAATTAGCGCAAAAATGGCTTCAAAATTTTTTCTTGTTTCGCTAACAAAGCAAACTAGATCTAGCGTTTTTTAATTTTCAATTTAAAAAAATGTTCACCTTCATTTTCACCACTTTCTTTTTCAAAATGAGCTTATTTTAGTGCATTTTCGCTTATTTTGGGTGGGCAACACAGGGTTCGAGCGTGCGAGTTCGAACAATCGTTATCGTTTTGCTGCTAATGGCAAGCCTCGTAATCGATATACTTGTCGGAAAAACAAAATGTAGGCAGCACTGGTTTTCCTTCGTTTTCGTTCATGAGCGACCTGCGTCGCCAGGCGTTTTAGTGTGCCCAGATGTGGCGAAGGCAGGAAATTCGGAAATTAGATTCCAACTAAATTGCAAATAAGAAAAATTGATCTGTTACATTTAAAATATTTTCAATGCCCCATCGGGAAGGATTTACTGAAATGCGTGTAACAGATATGCTATGTCTTATGTCTGAGATGTTTTTGTTTCATACGAACGGAGACAGGTGGGCATTGCTAAATGGACAATGACACCCTTGTAACCTAGGGGTACCGGGTATAAAAATGAAAGACCGCCGCCTGTAGGATGGTTCACTTATGTTTAATAGGTGTATATTATTAAGGATTAGTCTCTACCAACTAAGCATTAAGAATACAAAATTTTGTCACTTGTACGTATACACTTTGCAATGCACATATATCATATATCCGTGTGCTTACCGATATCGTCATCGATATTATCAATATTCTATAAAATCATATTTATCAGAAACTTGTAATACACTCGCAGTTGAAGAATTTCCGTTCACATCAGCATGAGATCTTTAAACATTAATTGTGTAGTTTGAAATATTTATAATAAAAACAGCTCTTGAGTTGGATCGGGATTGGGATTGGGATCAGTATCCCGGGGGGACTTCTACTCCTTGTGGCCACCCTGCAGCTTCTTCCAGGTGTCACCCAGAGCCTTGGCAAAGTGGTCATCGACAGAGGCATCAGTCTTGGTGAATATCGAGATGTTCGTGGATGATGTGGGCGAGGCGGGCGGCGTCTGCGTCGAAGAAGCGGCGGCGGCCGCAAGTCCTGGTTCTGCCTTGACGCGAATAAGCGCCGGCATAGAGGGCGTCGAATGAATCGGATTCGGAGTGGCAGTTGCAGTGGGATTCGGGGTCGGTGTCGGCGTCCTGGTCAAGTTCGGCGTTCCTGCGGATCCGACTGGCACGCTGTTGGCTGCATACGCCGGCGACGGAGTATTGTACCTGGGCGGCGTGTGGTGGGGTGTAGCCGGCTCCATTACCTCACTGTCCGCCGTTGCCAGCGATGGACCCGCTTCCGTTGCCGAAGGCGGCGGAGACGGAGGCGTCTGGTTGCGATGCAATGCCAGCGATAGGGGCAGCGGTTCGTCCTGTGGCGGTGGAAGTTCTAGTTGCGGCGATTCCGGTCTTGACCTAAGAATGGGCGAGTGCAGTGGCAAAGCCAGTGGGGAGCGGTGCTGCTGATAAAGGTGCGACGCCACTGGCGCTGCTGTGCAGCTCACCGAAGGCGGTCCGTGGGCCAGCGGTGAGACCTGCTGCTTAGGGGTCACGCCTGGCGAGGGTGTTGGTGTTGGCGTGGGCGTTGGCGACTTCTTGGAAAACAAGGCAGCATAGTTCTCGCCCAGCGATCGCCGGAAATGCTCGTCGATGTCGGACATCGCCACGTCTGCAAGATAGAATATGTAAGGCACAAGTCGGCACCGCTTCTACGGAGTTCTCCTACCTGAGGAGTGGGCCGGCTCCGGCGGCTCCCGCTTCGGAGGTGCCTGGGTTATAACGCTGGGCCTGCTGGCCGCATAGTTGGTCCCGGGCAATGGCTCGCGATAGGGCGGAGGTGGCGAGGCGCGGAGCTGGTGCTTCAACGTCCCGGATGACACCGACATATCAATAGGACTATCCATGTCGCGCTCCTCCCGCTCCCGGTCACTGCTGGTTGCGTCGTGGACCTGGTATTCGGCTGTGCGCTGGCGCCGCTCACGTCGCCACTTGGTAGTGGGCAGCTCTTTGGCTGTGACACGCATCTCTGCAAGAAAAAAACATGGACAGGACGCGGGAGTCAGACATCGATCGCCGGATAACTCGTAAAAATAATAAGAAATATTTTTCTAAAGCCGAAATCGCGTTTCAATTAATGGCCATTAATTTTTGTTGGCTTTTGCGGTCTTTCGTCTCGACGCTTTATTATGCTCCGCCATCGACGAGTGGGCGTAGTGAATCACATGAAGTAGAGGCGAGGCCAGCCATACAAAACTCCATCGTTCTCCATTGAGCCCTGCCTGTGTCTGCCTGTTTCCTGTTTCTTTCAAGTTTGTTGCCTAAGTTTTTCGCTTTTTGAATGAACTTCTGCCAAAAGCTCTGCTCGGAACTGGCCCAGAAATTATTATTCGAAGACGCCGCCATCGCCGTCACCGTCACCAGCGAAAAAAGCACGGCACACACATACAGATACCCAAGCAAATAAATAATAACAACAGAAAACTCACAATCATCAGAGTCCCAGTCCCAGTCACAAAAATAAAAATTGGTTTGAGAAAACTTGTTTTGTCTATGCCTGTGTGTGTGTTTGGCGAGTGTGTCAGAGTCTGGGCCTGGCATACACTGAGCGAAACACCGGGTGGAACGTGCCCGGCCTGCCAATGGGCGATGCCCGAGCTGCTGGCCCGGCGTGGGAAGCGGACAACCCGCCGAAGCGCCTCAGAGCCAGCTGCGTGGGCTGCGGGATCTGGCCACGTCGAATCGGGATGTGCTGTAGTGCAGCAGCGGCGGAAGCGGAGTAGGAGATGGCTACCAGTCGACAGTACAGGAAACCATGTACATATGTATATATTCTGCAGGCGGCGGAAAGCCAGGTCCCAGAACCCAGTTTTTTATCCCCATCGGTCGAGATCGAAGGGACAAACCAGTCGGGCGAATTCTGCACATTTCGAGCAGCGCAGAGAGCCACAGCCACAGTCAGAGCCTGGTCGGGGGCCAAAAGACCAATGCATGAATGAATCAATGAATGGCGCATTGGCCGTACCGTGGATGGACGCCTCGGAGGCTGCATTGGCAGAGGAGGAGGCGAAGGAGGAGTAGGAGTACGCGGAGGCGAGAGCGTTGTCCTGTTTTTGGCAACGTCACTGCGAGGCTGCAATTTATTATTTCTGAGCCTGCGTCACGAGGGGAGTCAGGCAACAACAGTAAAGTGGAGAGAACCAGAGGAGCACGATTGAGAAAAAGAAGCTGGGCAAACTGGTCTGCAGAGCGCGGAGCCCGGAGTGGGAAGGAGTGGCAGGCCGTGGTACAAAAAACCAACAAACAGTCGCAAAACAGCACGGAGGCTGGGAGCGAAGCACGGGCTTGGGCTCAAACTGCTGCTGCGGATGATGATGATGAGGATGATGATAATAATAAAGAAACATTCAAATTTTATTGCACATTTCCGGTCGTTGGTCGTTGGTCGTCGGTTGTCGGACGTCTGCGTCTGTTGGGGATCGGCGGATAGACGGAGCTTTCTTTTTTAGGCTCCCCCTCTTTTCGCATTCTGCTCTGTTTCTACCTTTCTCCTTCTCACCTCCATTACCCTTGCCCTTTTTTTTATTTTGCAGCTTTTACTGCAGGCACAGTATCATTTTTGTATTGGTTAATTGGTCAGCGGGGAGCTGGTCTCTATCTATGGGAAGACGATTTGGTTTTGGGGGAGTTTTAACCGACTCTCGAAAGGTATACACGCTCAGTTGGTGCAAGTGTCGTTTGGAGATTTTAAGTATTTATTCCGTACAACCGATACCCGTACGGTAGAAGGGTGTTATAACTTAGTGCCAGGCGATGATGTATATATGTTAACAGGTAGAAAGGGGCCTCTACAAACAATATAAACTTTATTTATTCCTGGGCAACGTCACTATTTAGCCATGTCCGTCCGTTCGTCTTCTAGATATATTGTTTCAAAGTATTATTGCTCTCTACCTCCCCAAAAATCACAAAACTAGCAGAAACAAATTCTAAACATTTATTATAGATAGATATATGGGCTCGGACTTAGTGAAGTATATCGAGTGGAAAAGTAAGATAAAACAAATCGACAAAAATATCGCACTTTTACATATCGAAAAATCGCATATCCGAAAAATTATATGTTAAACGATTTTATGATTCTTTGCAAGAAAAAAATGCAAAACACTTCAAGCACATGTTAAAAATATTTTTAAGTGAAAACTAAAAACTTTCATGTTTCTATTGCTTTTAAGATGTTATAAATTAGTATACAAATTTGCTAAATGTTTTCTTAAGTGAAAACTAAAAACTTTCATGTTTCTATTGCTTTTAAGATGTTATAAATTAGTATACAAATTTGCTAAATGTTTTCTTAAAGGAAATTTTCTTTTAAATCGCTCTATAGAATAACGAAAAATTTGAAGTGTTTAAAACGTTTTTTTGATAGGCCAGATCAGGCCAGAATGGCCTGATATCCAAAATCCAAAAGTGCAAAACTTAATATAAAACTGCACTAAGCCTTTACCACATTTAATAAGAAGAATATTGTTTATATAAATTTTAAATGAACACACGAGTTTAAAGCGGGGTAGCCCACTTTTTAATATTTGGGCTTAGGACCTTTAGGAGGACTTGGTAAGCCTTTTCCGAAGTAAACACATAGTAAAGGCCACACTTACTGAGGCCAGCGGTCTTCATGGGAGGCACTGATCGTCGATTTAACAATTTATAAGAAAAAGCAAGCTTAATTATAATAAACACAAGGCTAGGGTTCAAGATAACAGAGAAAGATAACAAAATTCGTAAGAGAGGAGGGGCGGAATCAAAATGGGTTACTGAGAAAACTGAAGTCCAACTTTGTGCACCTCCAATCTTATATGGCGAGGTACGAACAGTAAAGTCTATAGAAACAAAAAGGTAGGCAAAGTGCGAGTATGATCGACTGTGAATATTTAAAGCTGTGACTTTAAAAATATAATTTGGAGTTTACAGAGTTCAGATCTATGATTTAGTAGACTATTTATTATCTATATTTTTATTTTGACAGAACAACGTTCTAGCGCCTGTACATGCATTTAATAATACCATTGTTCCTTATGAGTGCCCGGGGGTAAAAAGTTCAATATACGAAAAGAACCAGCCACATTTGTTGCTTATACAAACAAGTGGTTGCTGCTCCGATTGTTGGTGCATTCGGTGCTAGTCTTATACATATTTATATTTCTATCATCGTTGCAAGCGATTTCTCTATTTATAATATTTCTCGTGCCGGCTCGTGAGTCATGCCCGAAGCTACGGATCCCCCACTGCCCACCGCCATTCAGCGCTATACCCGCATTACCCGCTGCCCGAGTTGATTGCAAATCTGGTTTTAATATGTCAACAAATTAACAAAAGCAAAATAAAACCGAGTCGAGCCAAGCACAGCAGCTCCAGCGTCAGCCTCAGCCCTGTCCCCTTCCGCTGCAGCTCCCCAATCGTTTTTTATGGAGGTTTAATGTTTAAACAGGCGCTCATTTTTGCTCTTTCTCTAGCCGTTTTTGTGTTTGCCTGGCGTCGCCATGTAATTGAAAGCATTTGTGTGATTTGTGCAATGTCGCCAATTAACACTGAGGGCGGGCTACGGGGAAATCGACGGCGAGTGTGTGACGCCTGGGAGTTGGGAGTGTGTGTCAATTGACGCCAATCGAACGCGACGGAGCCGGTGCGGAGCGTAGTAAAAGTGTTGCCAATTTCGTTACCAATTTTCCAGATCGCACAAGCCAAACGGAGACGTACGAGGAGACGAACGTCGCTTGCAGCCGGCGTGACCGATTGCCGCCGTTACCAATACCGTACCCATCACGTCCTAGCCACACGTTGCCCACCACTGCGCCTCCGGCGAAGATAAACCGAGCCGAATCAGAGCAGCCCGCTTCCGAAACCCGATCCCATTCAGCAGGGAAGTGAGTACTTATCATGGTCAGAGGCAAACCTCACGTTCTCCCATTGAACTTCAGCACCTAGAAGGCTCCCTTCACGTGAGCAGCAGGTGCACCAGCTTGGGCTCTACAGAACAAAGAGATGGTCATAATTGAACTTTGTCTGTTCAACCCCATCGAGATTGGGCCATTCAAGTGCGTAGTGTTAGCTTTCAAGCCACACTACTCTTTGAATTCTGGAATAACTTAGTGCCGATGTTTGTCTTTACTTTGTCGCAGTAAAGGAAACGAGTAAAAAATTTACGAATTCTAGGAATGAATTGCTACTAGGCACACAATTTCCTTGCTAAAATCTAATTTTCTGATTCGAGACCCTCTAGATTTAAACTCGATCTTTAAATTGTGTGTCAAAATAATAGTGCTTTCATTTTAGATAATGAGTTGTATCCTGTAGCTTTCATGAAAAATTCGTTCAGTAAATATGCCATAACTGCTATGAGATATATGAGGTATAAGGAATATTAGGTCCAGGTTTATATTGTGTTCATTGAAAGCCTACTTCAGGTTGGGCCATCGAAAATATCTTCTTTCGTTAATTTCCTTGCCGGTATTCAATTGAAAAGAGTATAATTATTTTGTTCTGAAGCGTGCAACCAAAAAAAGGAGGCATTGGCGATCCCATAAAGCATAGTTTTTAACCATATCAACAGAAGAGTTTATCTGACAAATCGGTCTAGCCCCTTCTACGCAAACTAATCCCTCAATTCTCTTCTTTATATTAGAGGAACGGCTGTCAATGAAATGATCGGAATGATACAACTTGGGATGACTACATCACGACCGCTGTTTAGGTTTAACCCACGTTGTACTCTTCTTTAGAAATAACTAGAATATGGTATTTCCTCTGTCTCAGAGGTCTGAACGAACCTTTATGGAACTGCTGCTGCTGCCTGTAGAGCTGGTGATGCATGGCGGCAGCCTGCTGAAAATCGCGCCAAGGCTGCCAGAGTAGGCTATTGGCCACGTTGGAGGAATTCGGGTCCGAGGCTGGCTGGGACTGGTGGGTGCCGGAACCAGGTCGTAGTGGGTGGCTCTGTTGCAGCTGCTCCAGCTGGTCCATCTGCTGGCGGTGGTATATCATTCCCTGTCCATGCCCCTGGCCCTGGCCCTGATAGGCGGTCAATCTTTGAGAGGCAACAAGAGCAGCGGCCACCTCTCGGGCAGTACTTGGCAAACTGGCTGTGGAGGAGGCGGTCGAGGAAGTTGACGGGCCATTCAGGCAGGATGCGGAGGATGTGGAGGCTGTGGAGGAGGCGGGCGAGGCGGATGAAGCGGGGGACGTCGAGGTGGCGGCAGCTGCTGCTCCGGCCAAGCGTTCTATTTCCTTGACGCGGTTGTAGTAGTTCTGCTCGAAGGCATTCAGTATGCAAAGATAGTCCATGGCTCGAGGCTCAAAGATCGCACTCACTTCCCGGTCTTCGAAGCTGCTTCCTTCCCGATTGCAGGCCGTCGATTGCTGGTCGGAGAACCGCTTACATCGCTGCCGCCAAAGCCGACTCAGCTGACTCGCGGCGAGTCGAAAGACACTTCTTTTCGGCTTCGCGGGCCTGTCTATCGTCACTCGGCAGCGCGCTTGGGAGCGGTAGGCTTTTTATTTATTTGCTTATCTTCCCTTTAGTTTATGATTACTTTTTGCGCTGTGCCGCAGACGCAGACGCGCGCACAGATACACACACAGATGCAGCGCAACGAATGTGCGCACACGAACCGCAAGTCGCGACTATAGATACAGATACAATCTGTTTCTGTTTGTCTGTTTCTTATTTTTTATTTTTTAGCTTTTTGTTTCTTCTCTGCCGTGACCGGCGACTCGGGTTACAGTCTCTCGCAACTCTACGTCTCCGCCACCGTCACCGTCGCTGTGTCCGCTGATCTGCTCCGCCGACGTGAGCCTCGAGTCGACATTTAGCAAAATAAAAATAGCACGCTCTTTTTCTGTCCGTCTTTGTTATGGCGGCGACTCTGGCTCTGGCTCTGGGTTATATGTGCTTCTTTTCCGAGGAATGATTTGCATAGAAATCGACGAATCGCCAACTGAACTTGAGCGCCAGTTTTCGCTTTCGGAGAAGAAACCTACGGACTCGTCCGTAGAGCACGGCTCACACACACGGACACACACGTACTGAGCTGGGCGCACGTTCCACTGACGACGACAGCGACACCGCGAGCAACGGCAAGAGCAATAGCAGTAGCCACAGCAATAACAAGACAACTGGAACTGGCGACAGCAGCACCAAGGGGCACCTGGCGGCTTCGACGGACAAACTTGAACTGACGGCTTGAAGATTGCGACTGGGCCAGCTTTGATCTGGGAAAGCTCCGGCGTCGGCTTCGGCTGCGTCTTCGTATTCGCCTTCGTGTTCTTCGGCAGCCTTCGTTTGCGCTCACTCGCCTCTCCGAGGGCAAGTCTCCACCGGACTCGGTTGTGTAGACTTGGGGCCTCAAGAGCCATTTGCACTTGCGCCAACTTCCCCTCAGCCCCAGCCTCTGTCGCCGGGGTTCTTGTTTGTAGTTGCTGGGGCTCCCGTTGTTGCTGGTGTTGCTCTTTCGGCCCATTCTGTTGTTTTCTGCTTTTTCTCCTCTTACCAATTTCCGTTTTGGCTCTTGCTGGCCCTCTCCACTCGTTCTCGGCGGATTTCGGATCTGAGCTTGCTCGCTGATTTGGTAATTGAAAAACTAAAACTGAGAGCTGGCCGTGTACAGGGAAAGGGGTTCATGCTGCCCGTAGGATGTAGCAGCCAGCCACACCCCTCCCGCGGTCTGCCCATTCAATTCAGGCTTGGCAAATTGGGCAAAAGGGTAACGAAATGGCAGAAATTGGGAATTGGCCACAGTCTGTACGGTCGGCGCCCCGCAGTTGAGCCTGCCCGGCTCGGATTTGGATTTCGGTTTGGATTTCGGCTTGGGCATGGAACTGTGCGCTGGCACTTGGGTTGGGCTGGATCCAGGCAGCACATGCAGTGGGCGTTCTTTAATTTGTCTTTCCCGCTCATTTCTTCGGGGCTCATTATAATGTTTACCCAGACTTTTGTCACAACAAACATGCATTTTTTAACTGCGAGCAAAACTTCATAAACACAAATGCTATGTATGATTTTTAAGCGGAAAAATTAGACGAAACAACGAAATACTTCGTTGTGTCATTAACAAATTTGTTAATAATTTTAATTTAACATTAGACCCAAAAAGTCAAAAGTTAGTGTTATAAAAATGTGCGCCTTTACGATAAAGAATAAAAAACCTCATTTATATTATATTATATTTTATATTATTATGCAATCCACAGATTGAATATTTTGTTGATTCATTTATAATAAAACCAAGTCCTTTATTATATTATATTTCTGACCCTACAAAGTATATATATTCTTGATCAGCATCAACAGCCGAGTTGATCTAGCCATGTGCGTCTGTCCCTTTCTACGCCTACTCGTTCCTCAGTTTTTAAGCAACTGAATGAAACTTTGCAGATAGTCTTCTATATGCTATCACTACTATATAAGTCGGAACGGGCCGGATCGGATGAATATATCATATACATAGCTGCCATAGGAACGATCGGAAAATATTCAGAAAACAATTAAACATGTTCAATTTTTAACATATTTTCATATAATTCAAGACATGGCCATTTTGTATTTTTTTTAGAATTTCGTTTTAAGTTTTATGAAATCGGCCAACTATATCATATAGCTGCCATATAAATGTTGGGGAAATATTACGTATACGTAAGTGATAAATTTGAATTTTTATATGTATAAATGAATAATTCTTGTTAGTTTTACTTTTCATTCGATTAAATTGTATTAATTCATAATGATCTAATTTTAAGCTGGTATACAAACTTCGGCGTGCCGAAGTTATCTTTCTTTCTTGTTATGTATTATGTTTTACAATATGAACTCAACTCAACAATGCCTCCTTTACTGCGTTGCAAACTTTTGACTGAAATTATAATACCCTGAAAGGGTATAAATATTCCTATGACCTGGTATAAACAGAAGTATGTATAGAAGAATTATTGTTTATTCTTCGCATACATCACGTGATCGAGTTCGAAGAAGTCAACAATATCCATTTATTTATTTTATGTTGTCAAAATTAAAAATGGATATTGCTTTAAAATGGTATGGACCGTCGTACTACATTTATGTATAATAAATATATGGTTAACGATATTTGAGAACTGTCTAAGCGGCCTATGATGAACCAAAAGTAAGTGGATTCGTAAAAGTAAACTTTAGAGATGGGATCGGAGAAAACCGAGGTAACTGTGGCATATTGTGCCGATCCACTCGCTTGCAATGTGCCTTGTTCAGAGTTGCTACCCGTATTGTTATAGGTCGGGTGTTCTTCAAGTTTGCTGCAGTTTTTGGGCTTGGCCTCAGCTCTATTTGGCTTATTTCGCGCCACGGCAGTTTGTGGGTCTGTCACTGCGGCAGGGTGGTGTGTGTGGGCCTGGCTCAGAACGGCGCAACAGCAGCTACCATTGATGCAACTGCACCAGCAACTGCAACAGCAACTACGACTACAACCACAGAAAACGGCAATAAAGCGCAGCATACACAAGCAGCCAGAGAGCCGAAAGCAATAACAATAGCAAAACCAACTGAAACATGGAGCATGGGGAAAACTCGTTTTTAATTCAATAGCAGGCCCATGAAATTTTACGCCCGATTTGTAGTACAACTACTACTGTTGCGATAAAATGAATCGCTACTGCAACTGCAACAGCAACAGCGGCATTAACAGAAACATGGGAGAAACGGGGAGGAGAGTCCGAGGTGGAATAGAGGGGATGCCAGGCCTCGTACACTTGGGTGCTGATCATATGGCCTGACTTGGCCTGGCCTGACTTGCACAAGCTCAGCTGTTGATCTCGCGCCATCCGCCAATCGATCGATACTTCCCAACTCATTGTTTTTCCTTTTCTCCATGCATCTGTACACATTTCCCCATCGTCGTTTGTTAATCCACGTTAAAAATGTGCAATTTTGTGTTGCACGTCTCTGCGAGGGGAAGAAACCGAAAATTAAACAAAATCGAGCTCGAACCATTGGCTGGCTGAGTAATGGACAGACGCACGGATCGAGTGGAGTGAGCCAGCGGGCTCAGCGCTCCTAGGCTTTAGCGCGCTTACTCATCATGCAGCGAGCTCGGCCTGTGGTTATTGTTAATGTTGTTTTTGTTGCTGGTGCCGTGCTATTGTTGTTTTGCGCGAAAATTTGTAGTGTAGCGTGAAACATGCGCACGCATGCGCAACGAGGTCAATCGAATGGCAATCATGACGAAAAATAAAGCAGCGAAAAGCAATGACAACAACGGCATCGGCAACAACAAAAACTAACACGACTGGGGCAGAAGGGTTCACTGGCGGGCCAGCAACAATGGGTAGCCAATTATTGAAATCCAAACATTGTAAATCCAAGGGGAGCTCAAATAACCACTCACAAGGTGTGGAAAACTACACACATTTGGGAAAAGAAGTCAGAAGGAAGTCCCCCCAGTAACTTTGGGAATACTTTTTATGGAGCCCAGAAACTATACTTTTCACCCTTCTCTTATTGTGCTGAAGAGGTTGCTCAATTTGCTATTTCCTAAGCTATTTCCCTTCTGGGTCTTCTGGGTTCTGGGTTGGCTGAATGACAAGCTAAGCAGCAACCCAATATTTCTGCATCGATTTGATATATATTCAGTTTACAGTTTGACAACTGACTGTGCATCGTTGAAAAAAGAACCCAAACCAAAATACAACTGTGGAAAATGCTTTGCTAATTGAAATTTGTTTTGTTTGGAAATCGGCCGTCGGTTGAGTAACATGAGATCCCTTCCCGAGCGATTTGGGTCACAGTAATGGCAGTGCGGAAGTCAGCTAGATCTTCGCTCTGCTAGATAGATCGTAAAGATGATGACACACACGAGAAGAGATGAGGTGGCCAACCGCCGGTATCCATCCAGAACTTGTCGATACCAACAAGGCAAATTATGCTATAACCTAGCCGCACTTCCAGTCCCAGACCCAGTATCATGCACAGTCTGGGTTTGTTGCTGTTTGTGAAATCTAACAATCTAATATATGTATATATCTAGTGGGTACATAATATATACGCAGCGGAGACAACACAAATCAGCGGCAAACCAGTTCAAAATTTAAATAAAACTCGAGCGTGCGCGCGATTTGAAGAGAAACTGGTTTTTGATTGCCCAGAACAGCAACAAAAACAATACGAAGAAACAACATCGACATCAGCAGCGACGGCAAATAGCAAAACTAACAATAACATAAATAAAGTTGTCATTATAAAATATCATCCGGTGCTAAATCAGGCGTGAGAAAAATTTCAATACATTTTTCTTAATTTTTAATCGGTTGCTAACGATTGCTCGACATATGACAATGTCTGTATTTAAAAGTATGAGTTTTAAACAGGGTCAGGTCAGAGCCCAACGCTTCCCCGCCAATCTTAGACAACTCAGATACATATTTCGGCTACTGCCCGCCACCAGTGAACTCTGTACCTGCACCTTTGCAGAGTCGCTGGGAAAGCGGGGAAATAGGCAAATGTTACATTTGTAAATAAATAAATAAAAGTAGGCGCAAGACTCTTCTCGGCAGTGGTAGCAGTAGCAAAAAGAAAGGTTGTGCTCTAGTCCAAATCACAGTGCCAGTCCCCATCCTCATTCCCACTGCCATCACCATCACCAGCCCCGTCCCGTACCGATCCTACCCAATCCCATCCTATCGCAGTGGCACCGTCCAAACTGGTTTCGCTAGCTGTTTGATTTTCTTCTGGACAAGATTTACGGCAATTATGCGCACCGTTTGGTCGCTGCAAGTAAAAGGAAGAGAGTGTTGGCCCACAGAGTAGGCACTGGCGAAAACGGAGAATCGAAAGGCCATGTAAATTACCTGATGAGCCCCCAGTACCCGACCACAGTACCGAGTCCCTGATCCAACCCGTAAGTACCCCTTAAGGGGTCGGTGTCCGTCTCCAGCTGTGCCTAGCCAAGCTCAAAATTGCCACAATTTTTCTTTTGTGCGGAGGTCGGTGGTACATACTAACGCACTCTGGTACAGGCCACAATTTGTGTAACTATTTGTTTATTAATTATGGCCTAGAGTGGGCTCTTTGCGGACAATGGAATGGCAGCTTAATTAACGGCCGATCCGCGCAGATCGAGCCCGCTCTTCTACGCGTGATTTATGAAGAACGCAAGCCGTGCCGTAATGCCGTATTCGATTACGACAAATTCATTAATCATGGCCAGGTTAACGACACTGCTCTTCGAATCTCGATGCCGCCGATCAATCAAATCGGCCCGAAAACAATCCCATTACAGCAGCTAGTAGCTCATCTGCTAACATAATAAAAAACGGCACTGAGAATTGGGCCCTGGAAAGCAAGGTGGCCACTGCCGACACCTCCATGGAGGAATCGCATGCGATGTTCATTTATTTATTTGAGCATAGGGCCATTTCTCTTTCTGGCCGACAACGAGCGTTGGCTATCACATAAATCGCACTCGGGTGTGTTGACAGCTGTACGCATGCACAAACATATGTACGTACGAATATATACCGGCTGAGGAATTTGTCAAATATTCAGAATTATGGCTGATAAAGCCATCTCCCAATGGGAAAATAAACAGAAACAAACAATCATAAATTGGGTTTATTATCGGAATTCCAAGTTCCCGCTCGCTCGCTCTCTCTTTCTCTCTCTCTCTCTCTCTCTCTCTCTCTCTCTCTCTCTCTCTCTCTCTCTCTCTCTCTCTCTCTCTCTCTCTCTTTCACTGATTTGCATGTGCAAGTGTAAGAGGAAGTGAGTGAGAAGCCCCACGTCGGCGCACTATCAGCTGCCCCGCTCCGCACCGATCGGGAACTGGGTCGAAATCAAAGCTCAAACAGAGCCGCCGGACAGGCCTCGGGCTTATCGTCCATTTGTGAGTTGTGCAATTACATTGCTGCCCAGAGAACATGCCTAATCAAATTGTTTTTTGTTTAGCAATTATACACATATTAACGCCCTAGCACGCCAAATACTATACGGGCTCGGAGCGAAGTCTTCTCCGCCGGGAATTTCTTTGGCATGTCACGCGGTCGCGTCGCCTCGCTTCGTGCGCTTGTTTGTCGCACTGGGGGCGGGCAGTCGCCGGGATCGGCGGGGGACGGTCGGAGCAGCGGGCTCGGAGAATGCAAATTGCAAGTATTAAAGATATGTCGCCAGTGCACCAGCGAAAAATATGCAAAACCCGTACGAACACACATGTGCGAGATGCGAACATCCACGATTCGTGATCGCTAGCCGCAGTGGCAACTACGGCACTGGTTATTGATAAGAGTTGCCCTGCCCTGCTCCCTGCCTCGAACCGTAAATCGGACTTACAATTCAAGCCGTGAATACAGCTGCGCTCAAAATAAAAGCGTTTAGGTAATTAATAGCAAAAATTTAAATTTTTAATTTTTCTGTATGCAAGTTATGTATATTTGTTCTTAATAACCTTTTAATCGTTCCTAAAGAAGCTTTAATAAAGTGGTTTGATCCTCCTTCCAGTTTATATATAACTGTTTTGAAAGTTTTATCCAACTAAGAAAATAGTTTGAGTAAAAACGACAGAATTGGTATTTTGCTTGTAATTCTATTTCGTAATATATGTTAATACATATATGGGTGGAAAAAGGTTAAAATTATTTTTATTTAAAAATACCCCTCAAAAAAAGTTTGTTTCGGGTGTACATCCTAACTGCCTACGAAATCAACCGATATTAAACAAATTAAATGAATTAGATAATGGATGAATGGATAATGTCCGAGGTATTCACGTGGCGATTTAATTTATTTTTAAATGTTTAGAATGATAAAATTAAAAATAAAATGTAGATTTTGAGTTATTGTGTACACGGATTTTCAAATTTTAATTTTTAGTTCATGAAACAGAAGCAATTTTGTAAAAAAAATGGTATAACTAAGTATTATTATTTCGACCTCAGTTGTATTCATGAATGTACGTATTTATGTATGTATGTATGCACATGTCTGTGTGTCGCGCTGTGGCCATCGAAAATGCGGCATTTGACACATTTATGAAAATCGGAATCGGAATGCGCCGCAAACTCATTTTGTTGGAATGTTTTGTTGTCGTTTTTTGTGTGACCTTTTTTTTTTTTTTAAATTTCTTTCTTTTGCGAAAATAAAACATTTTTCGGATTTGTCGAGTGTTTACGCGATCGCACAGTGCCTGAGGAAAAGAATCGCATGCCTCGAACTGAATCCCGTGCTTCCCTGAGTGTTTATCCAGCGACCCCAAAACCGAAGCCCCCGCCCTGAGTGGGTAGACTTTGGCTGGCCAATGTCTGAGTGAGAGATCGTAGTTATGTACGAGAAAGATGCCTGGCAGTAAGGGCCCTGCTGCAGTCGTGAGTCATGCGTCATGAAGAGTGTGGAGTTTAGGGGGTAGAAAAGAAAGGACAGGCAAAGGCGCTGCAAGTCAAGAATTCCATTCCGTATGACACACTGCGGACTGACGGCGGGAGCACATCGGTTAAATTCGTAAAAGTATTTCGGATTTCTGGGCTGACAGCAGCAGCTTAAAGGTGAAAGCCATATAAGAGTCAAAGGTAACCTCGGGCCACATTTGTCCGCCCCTTCGAGTGGTCGGATTGCCGTTGTCAGTTGTGTTAAATCTAAGCGACGATCGCTTTTCTTTCAAATGGAATTGGTTAATGACCAGGGCTCACCCGCTAGTTCACTCACCGCTCGTGTTGTTCTGCACCATGTTCGCCGCTCTGAAGAGCACATCCAGAGCCGATTCCATGCTGGAGCCTATGAACGTGGGCTTGGTCTGGTGGTCTGCTGCTGCTCCGCCTGCGACCTGCACCGCATGAGTTTCACACTGAAAATGTAAAGAAATTGACCATGAGCAGGCGCACACAGACGGAGGCAATGGGATGGCTGTGGCTGCTGGGGACCGGGGGCGGTCGAAGGCATGTGCACACACACACGCGCGCATCAGAGAGCGGTCGCAAACTGGATACCGTGTATCGCGGAGCCTGGCTGCATTGGCGTGTATGTAAATGGAACGAAACCAAGCCAATCCCCACCGAACCGAACCGAACAAAGACTGACGCTGGCTCATCGCTCAGACTCTCCAACTGACTTGAAAACAAGTACGGCCAAATCCTGCTGCCAAACGGTTGCCATCTGATGACGGCGGGGGAGGGGCTGGTGGCGCAAGCACGATGCAGTTGGGACAGGTTTAGGAGACCGTGCTGATGACAACGAGCGCGGTGGGACGGCGGAAATTTTGGCAATGACCAAGTACAGCAGCCAGCAGCAGAAATACTGCCAACTGTGATATTGTTGCCAAGCAGGCCAGCCAGCTAGCCAGGTCAGCGTCTGCTGCTACCAAAGCATCTCAGTTCGCACATCCACTAGACCAACAACTACAGCTATTTCAGCCGACTTTACCTTATGTCTTGGGACGCTTCCAAGTCGTAGTGGTCCTAATCGCAGCTGATTCCCTTTTTCTGGTCAATCCAAACAATTTTCGCTGGACAGAGCAATTTTTTATTTATATACGAAATAATCCAAAATACATACTATTAGAGCTGTAAAAGTGTCGATTGACACTATCGATAACATAAGGGGTTTCGATCACGCCGGTCATCAGTTCTTGTGGAACTATCGGGATATCGCAAAGACAATATACTGGTATCTAGAAGATTTCCTTTGGTCCCGTGTTTTACTAGGTATGCATTTTCAAATTGTACCATTTTACCAATAAGCTTGCTATTCTGCTTAAAAGGTATGTATAGGCCCATAGTGGAGACATTTTTGTATTAATACGAAAAAAATTTGCATTGGTTTGGTGATAAACTTTTAGCGGATCTGCTCCGATCCTTATGAAAAAATTAAGTTAAAATAAACCAGTATGACATTACAGCATTAATTAGACTTTTCATTTTAGATTTGAGATTTTCTGACTTCCTAAAAGCATCGACGATGTATCGGGCGTTACATCGCCAATAATCTCTAATAATTTAAAACTACTTGACTTTTTATTTAGCAATCCAAAAAGTTCAGTGCTGAAAAATTTATAGTGACATCAGTTAAAGAAAAATCACTAATATATGTGAAGTTAATGGAAGTTATAAAAAATCCAAGTTCATCTTCACATTGGCGTACCACATAGATACACACAATTACAATTTAAGCAGGTGCCACATTTAAACAACAATTTCAAAAGTTAAAATTTAAAAAAGGATTACAAATCTAGCCGATTGTTCTTGTGTTCTTATTACTTCTTCTTCTTGTCAGCTATGAAATATAGATCGCCCTGATTACGGTCACACTTTCTGTATTTTTGTCTGTACCAAACACAGTCTCTTTCAGCCAGTGATGAGTCCTGAATAAGTTGATGAAAACGCTAAAATGCTAAATATATTACTAAAAACAAACAAATCCAAATGCACGAAAACACAACATTTTTGAGAGGACTCTATAACTGACCGAAAGACTGAAAATATCGGCAGCTGAAAGCATCAGTTCCCAAACAAACTGAGCTAGAAGCAAATACCATGGGCTTGTCAATTTTGAAATAAGCTATATCTAGCCCAAAATAAGCTATACTGGCAACACCCCAGTTGGTGCAAAAAAAGGTAGGTCGCCGCCCGCGAATAGTTAATGGGGAAATAAATCGTATGATTTATAAAGTGAACATTCGCCGAATCGCGAAATTAAATTCAAAGTACTGGTGGTGATCGAATACTTTTGTCAGGAAATAAAGTTCGACACTTGTCGCAACCTTCGGGGACTGGAAAATCAATCGCCCGACAATCTTTTGTTGTTCTGCTGGTGGTTTGTTCTGTGTGTGTGCTTGCGAAGCGGCTGCAGTAGTCTGGCATTTTATTAAAACTACAGCCGAGGCCAGCGGAAAGACGGAGTTATTGTGTGGCATTGGCTTTCACTCAAAGTCGAAGGCACCCAAATAAGGCTAGCTAGTGAAAGCTGGAAAAGATTTCTTTGTTCCAGGTCTTTTAGACGCGAGCCATGGCCGTAAGCTTCGAAAAGAATCGGTCTCAGATCGTGGCCGCATGGAAGGATGTGCTGGACGACAAGAGTGATACTAACTGGTCTCTGTTCGGCTACGAAGGTCAGACCAACGAACTGAAAGTAGTGGGCACCGGCGACGGCGGAGTGGAGGAGCTGACCGAAGACCTCAACAGCGGCAAGATAATGTACGCCTTCGTCCGCATAGAGGACCCAAAAACTGGCCTCAACAAGTACTTACTCATCAACTGGCAGGTGAGTAAGCGCGCAATCTTATCGCCGCACGCATAATCTAACCATGACTGTTTCCCCATCCAAAGGGAGAGGGCGCACCTGTGCTACGCAAAGGCACCTGTGCCAACCACATCCGCGACGTAGGCAATCTGCTTTCAGGGGCCCACCTGACTATTAACGCCCGCAACGAGGATGACATCGACTTGGAACGACTTCTCAAGAAGCTGAGCACCGTGAGCTCAGCTTACAGCTTTAAAGAGCCGCGTGGGGTCATGGAGGAACAGAAGGCGCCGGTCGGGACCAACTATACCAGAGTCATTCCCACCAAAGAGCTCAACGCCAGTGTCATGCAGGACTTCTGGAAGAGGGAGGAAGCCGAGGAGAAGCGGCGCCTAGAGGCGGAGAAAGAAGCAAAGCGTATGGAGCTGCAAAAGTTGGAGCTAGAACAACGCAGCCGCGAGGAGAAAGAGCATAAGGAGCGTGAAAAGCTGGTTATAAGCAGCACCAAGCTCCAGCCGGCCCACGTTCCCATCAAAACGTAGCTAAAATTGAAGTCTGACAAGTCTGACATTTATCAATAATGCGCCTTATTGTTTACAGCTCACCTCAGCCACTTAGTCCGGAGAAAACTGCACCAGGATTTGCCAATAATCTGACGGATGCGGAGCGCATGCGTCAGGCAAGAAATCAGGAAGCCCGCGAATTGATTGGCTCGCGTGTAGGTGCTGCCAAGGCCATGTTCACCAAGCACACCAGTGAGGGCCAACTGCAGTCCAAGTAAGAAGGCATTTTACCTAATAGATCCCAAACTAAACCTTTCCTCTGTTCTGCAGGCTCAACACGCAACCACCAGCAAAACCCGCACGCAACTCTATCGCTCAGCGCATTAACGTATTTAACCAAAACCAGCCTCAAGACGAAACTGTACCAACACCACCACGCACAGTGTCACCCGCTGAACCATTGCCGGTGGAGACTCCTGCATCAGTTGCTGCTGCTCCTGTTGTTGCCATTCCTATGACTGCCGCCCCTGTGACTGCCGAGGTTGTCTCGCCAATTGCTGAGGCGGAGGAGACTCAACCGGTGGACGACTTGCCGCTGGCTCATGAGAGCGAGCAGTTCTCGACTATTAAGCGATCGCCACACAGCAAAACAAATTCACTGCAGTCGCAGTCCCCCGATGAGACCACGTCTTCCAATGAAACAGACACGGCTGTGTACCAGGAGCAGGAGGAGGAAGTGCGCACCAAAGTGTCGGTAACCGTGCAGCAATCTCAATCGACGAAGACCAGCGGCCTTAGCACGTTAGAAAGGAATGCCCGTGAGTTTTGTATAGCTATGTACTGCTATTAATATTTTATTCCCAGCCACTAAACTTATATTGCAGTGACAGATCTGGTAAACGAAGACGATTTCATTTGCCAGGAGAGCCTTGGCGATTTGGGTCTGAGAGCCCGAGCTCTCTACGACTATCAGGCAGCCGATGAGTCGGAGATTACGTTCGATCCGGGCGATGTTATTACACATATCGATCAAATCGATGAGGGATGGTGGCAGGGCCTGGGCCCTGATGGAACCTATGGACTTTTTCCGGCAAATTATGTCGAGATAATCAACTAGGCGAGATTCCAATTGCCAAGCAGTTGGGACATCCACACCAACAGCAGGTAGCTTGTAGCTTCTGCATTTTAGATCCGGACTATAGCTACTTACACACTTTGCCCTTACTACACACTCTTGAACAATAATGGGATACAACTACAAGAGATTCAACGATGACTATATGCGACTATAAGTATTTTATCGTACATCACGCGTCTGTTTTTTACCTACATACCCACATATACATACATACATATATATAGTATACTCCCTGCCAACCATTCATTTGTTGTTCCCACTTGTGTATACATACATACTATATCATTGTTTTGGCTTTGATTGCAGAAGCTGTGTTGCGTCCTTTTAAAATGTTCTTAAGATATCTATTATATAGAGTATCTCCACTCAGTCAGTATTTAAGATGCGCTCCATCCCAGATCCAGGGGCTTTTTGTATTCATATTGTAATTGTAATATCGATGAAAATTATTAAACCTTTCGATAATAAATTTTGGTAATTGTGCAACAGTAAAAAGATTGGTCAACAATATCTACATTTATTTTCGCATTAATTAGTAGCATAAATAGTTTATTCTTAGTTGTTCCACAATTGTTTTATTTTCCGTTTTGTTTAACAATTTAACTGCAGCAAAGCCGTAAGTGGTGCCCTGATGGCGGCGATGTTTGTGTTGTTTTTGGGTGTAAGTGGCGGTAGCAACCAAGCACAATTGCTGTAGATTTGTATGAGATCATACGGCCACTTGCTGTCCCTAGGCGGCTGTCTGACACAAAATACGTATAAAAACTGGACTCTGCTTCAAAATTATCATCATGGTGATCTATCACTTAATCATAATCAGCTCTATAAAATGTATGTGGGCGATACGAATTACAACAAAATCGTTATGTTAACTTCCGAATTACGTTTATGCAGGCACTTTTCTCAATATCAATTTCCTTACTAGCCTAATCTACAAATGGGGTGCATGACGCCTGAGGATGAGTGGGATGAGTGTTGTCACACTCAACGCTGCTGTCACATGAGATTTGCATGCTTACATAGTACGAGTTTTTCGTGTCTGCGTCCCGTTACGCATTTCTAGCAAGGACGTACTTCGCCAGCTTCCCTTTTATTCAGATTAACTCTGAATTCTGTCAAATCAAGTCTAGCGCTGTCCCTAAATACATAAGTCCCAATTGTGTCCTGTCCAATCTCCTTCCTGTCACTTAAATTTGGTTAATTTTCGTAGCTGCTTCGAAAAGATTGTTTTGTAGAGGCGCTGTTGTCATCATTCCGACGTCGTTGTAGTCGTCCCAGTCTGGACGACATTCTGGCTAGCGGCGTGCTGCTCTTCAGGCGCTTCTTGAGCTGCTGCTCCACTGGTCTCTGGCACGGCGGTGTTTGGTGGCGGCGGCAGGGGAATAGGCTCCTGGATCTTCGTGGCATCCTGTGGCTGGGGGGTCACTGGCTCCGCAACTTGCTCTACAGAGTCTGGGGCAGCAACTGCCTCCGTCTTCATTGGCTCTTCTGCGGTGGATGTTGCAGCTGCTGCTCCCGACGCTGCCCGCGAATTTTCCTCAGCCTTGGCCTCCAACACATTAATTGACGCCTGAATGCATCTGAAATTAAAAAGCTCAGTTAGTTAACGAATATTGACCCTCGTCGTGGGAGAGCTTACTTAATGGCTTCTTTTCTAGCTAGGCGAATGCTGTCCTTTCCGTTCGTGTCGATAGTGTCCAGCTTGAGCAGGTTGCGCGTCAGCATCTCGTCCAAGTAGACGTATTCCTTGTCCTGACGGGTGCCCTTGAACTGCTCTACCTTTCCCATTAGGTCCAGCACATCACGCTGAATGTCCTGTATCTTATTGATTGAGTCGAGGGTGTGTGGTGTCTGCGGCGGCAAGCCAGCGGCTCCCTCAGCGGCAGCTCCCCTGGGCACCTCCTGATCCAGGTGAGGCTGCTGAGTATTGAGGGGCGTGGGCCGCTGTTGCTGGGTGAAGTGAGACTGGGCCTGTGGCTCAGCACCTTCCTGGGCACTGGGAGGCGCATTTTGGGTGGGGATCTCCTTGTGGGCGTTAATAATGGGCTCGGTGCGACCTTCTACGAAGATGGGAATAGTGCGCACATTTGTGCCAGGAGTCTGTGGGGCCGGCGGTGGAGTCTGCTGCTTCTGTTGGGGATGTGTCTGTTGCTGAGGCGCATAGTACGACTTGAGCGGCGGCTGCGGCTGCCTTTGTCCTGGGTATTGGTGACCCTGAACTGGCGGACTGGTTTGGGTGCCGAATTGTTGCTGCTGAGCTCCCGGCGAAGGCATAGTACGCTGCTGTTGGTACTGCAGATTCTGCTGCTGCTGCTCTGGTGGAGGTGCGGAGTGCGCCCTCAGTCCCATATCTTGCTCGGCGGCACTTTTAACGCCCATGTCGACAGTGTTGCGTAATCCATGTTGGCTCAAGTTAGTCGACGGGGCGCAGTCCACCTCCGACCGCCCTGCAGGGTCCTCCGTCTGGATGGCAGCGTCGCAAAGCCGCTTGGAGGGCGACTGCGGCACTTGTTGCTGTGGGGATCCACCGAACCCCGGCTGAGGCATTTGCTGTGGCGGCACTTCGTATGCGGCATATGATTGAGGCTGCTGCTGCTGGGGCGGATGTGGGGTCACATGACTGGCCCCTGGAGCGGCGGCACGTCTAGCTCCAAAACCGTCAGGAATATACTGTCGGAACTCCGAGGGTAGCCGGTTGAAGAAGTCGTCCTCGTGCTCCATGTGATTGTTGGCGCCGCCGGCCATGCGACCACGCCGCCCTATCGTCGAGAACCTGGGAAAACCGAAGTCTGCGTCGTCGAAATAGGATTGAAAGGCATCGTCAGCTTGGGCATTAGGACCATGCAAACTACTCCTCTTACGTGAGTCGCCGAAGCCCGCGAAGGGGTCATGCATCCTGCCCAGGTGGGAGCGCGGAAACATATTATCCATGTCCATGTCCGGTTCGAATCCAAAGGTCGGCTGCAATCAGAGAGAGGGAGAGAGAGAGCTTTATGAGAACGGGCGTAAGCGAGGGCAGGAAAAGTGCAAATTGTTTGGCAAAGTGGGCGAATTGTTTATAAATAACAGGTGACTCAGAGTCCCAGGCGGTGTGTTTGTGTGGGCAAAAAACAACAACTAGCTCGAATGGCGAGTGATGTCAATGCGAAGCGAATGAACAGCTGTTGGGGAAAGGTGGAGGAGGGAGTGGAGCAGCGAGCCTACCTTCCCGTCTCTTCAAGCACTCGGGCCCGACTTAATTTGTTTATTTTATCAATGAGCACTGCTGCTCGACAATTATTTCGCTACTCGTAGTTTTGCGGTCAGTCCGCTTTGTCTGGCTCTCAGTTTGCGACTTCCGCTCGGTGACGTGACGCACTTCGTCCGATTGTTTGGCTACGAATGAGGCGAGCAGCCGGCGCAGAAGGTCTTTTAAGGCGGCTGTCGCCCACTCCCGGACCTGCTGGCTCGTTCTGGCTGCTTCTCGCAGTTTCTCTCTCGGCGTCTGTGTTTTGCTTAAGTCTCTCATGGAGTCTCTTCCATGAAAGGGCATTGGGTCGGGGTGAGAAGCACACGATTTCTGGGAACCTACAGCTATAAGCATTTATGGTGGAGGGCGAAAAATGTTTTCAAAACGCTGGTCGATTTTATAGTCGAGTAAGCCTATTTTAAAAACTATTATTTTTATATAAAAATAGGTAAAAAATCTGATATTTCTGCGCATGGAATTGAGTAACTGTAATACATTTCACATATTCCTATGCAGTACTTCGGCTCTGCTCAACCATCCCACTGTAAAAACTTGCGGATGACGCTTATAGGTAACGTCAACGTCATCGACGCATCGCGTTGGCCCCCGCATAGCTTGGCCAAAAGTTGAGCAACAAAACACCGCCTACGATTCCTATTCGACAAGTCAGAGATGTGCACACACATAAACAGCGACGTACATATGTATGTATATTACTGTACGGAGCCCACCTACAGTGGAAATCCCAGTCGTACACAGAATTTAGTCAACACTCAAAAGCTACAGAGACTGAGAGACTCGACGCCAAAAAAGAGGAAAGAGAACGCCTGCCAGAGCAACGCGCCACTCGTGTGTTTTCTTCTAGAAATTTTCAAATATTTTTAACCATTTGTTCTTGATAGATTTGGATTGCTGGCTATTAGATTAGGCCACCAAAAACAGCTGTACTTTTTGACTCTGGTAAAATTCCGCAAATGTTGCGGCATTAATCATACGCAGCGTTGGCCAGTATGAGAGAGAGGAACACAACCTCAGAATTCCCTCCAACACCGGCTGACAGCAACTGCTTTTGAGATTTTGAGTAAATCAAAGAATTTACGCAACCCCTCCTTATATTTGGTGTTTTTTAATGATGCTTCTTGTATTTATTTATTATCTTCAGCATTTCCATCGCGGTAAGTGCGCCAGTTTATATAGATATAAAAACATATATGTATGTACATATTCAAGAATATTCTAGAATCTATGCAGATATATATTCTGGTCAATGTCGAGCCGAAATCAACGTAAATGAAAGAAAGCAAATTCAAATGCTGAATTGAAATTGTTTAACAAAGAGTTCCCGACGATAAAGTTTTAAAGTCATACAATAAAAATCCAAAACTAACTTGATTTCCAAGGGTATCACAGAATTCCCAATTTCCGGTTGACCGCTGATCGAGAAAAAATAATTCTCTTTTTATACTCGAAGTATTATTACACTACATGACAAACATTTTTGAACAGAAACCAGGGACCAACATTTTTTAAAATCATATTAGTATTTAGATATCCGGGACCAACGAAAACGTGGTATTGTTTATCTGATAATAAGGGTATTATAATTGCACGGGTATAAAAAGGGTACTCTTTGCAGGATATTATAATTTTCGTCAGAAGATTGACTTTTCCATCTATTATTTCCTATTCCTATAAAGTATATATATTCTTGATCTGCATCAACAGCCGAGTCGATCTAGCCATGTCCGTCTGTCCGTCTGTCCGTTTCTATGCAAACTAGTCCCTTAATTTTGAGGCTATTTATCTATGAAACTTTGCAGATAGTCTTCTATATGCTCTCACTGCTATATAAGTCGGAACGGGCCAAATCGGACGACTATATCATATAGCAGGCATAGGAACGATCGGTAAATTTTCAGAAAAAAATTTTAACTTGTTAAAATTTTGACATATAATTCAAGACATGGCCATTTTATAATATTCTATAATTTCGGTTTTAATTTAATAAAAATCTGACTACTTTATCATATAGTTGCCATAGGAATGTTCGGGAAATATTACGTATACGTAATGTTAAAACCGAATTTTGTTTTAGATAATTCCTGTTAGTTTTACTTTCCATTTGATACAATTTTATTGATTTATAATGATCCAATTGTAGTCTGCTAGGGTATACAAACTTCGGCGTGCCAAAGTAGGCTTGTTTTATTTTACTTTTCCCAAGTTTTAAAATATTCAATTTGGTCGCTTCTGTAAGATACATATATTTATAAGAAAAAGCTTTGGATAGCGAGTGTGTCTATTCATAATTATTAGAAATATTTACGCACCCTGAGAGGTAACAATACACGGTACATTTTTCAGGATTATGATTCTAAGAACTTTTTAAGTTCGTAATGAAGGGGGAACGAGAGGTTTCATAGAAAGTGTCTCTCTTGGAGAAGCTCCACTGTGTGAATTTCTGCATCTAAAGCGAGCTACAAAAATAATGACATGAACATGCGATCGAGGTCGAGGTTGGGGCCGAATCTGGAGGAGACGACCTTGCCAGGCGCCAACCTTGGAGCTCTCTCACTTCCCTGGCGCGAACGGCCTTTGGCGGCTACTCACCTGAAAGTGCTGCTGCTGCTGGCTGGGGGGAACCTGCTGGAACTGCTGCCTGGGCGATCCGTACGTCGTTTGGGGACTGTGGAACTGGGGGTGCTGCTGATGCGCCGCCTGCTGCTGGGGAGATCCGTAGGCACCTCCGGTATACTCCCGGTTGATGGGTATGTTGACACCTGATCCGGCGCCTCCACCAGGGGCCCCGTTGGCGCCGGCGTTGTTTTGGGCCTGGTTGGATGTCATCACAGTGGGCTTCATCTCGCTGCTTCTGCCGTACCGCGTCCACTACCGAATTCGTTTCAACAACGCGCCTCGCTGCGTAGCGACAATTTTGTTATTTATTTCTTTTGTTTGATACTTGGCTCTGACTTTTCGTCGGCGACTATTTGTCGTGCCAGTTGTTGAGATTAATTTTTGGACGGGACGCGTCGACCACTAGTGAGCGGGGGGCGGGGAGCGGGGTGGTGTGCGGTTGCGCGAGCTCACCTTGAGCGACGACGCGTGCGACTTGTTCTCGTTCTGGTATGTTCCGCGAGGCGGCGCGCGATTTCTCGCCGCTGTACTCCTGGTGCTCCTGCTATCGCAGCTCTGCAGCCCCGGAGTGTGATGTCACTTTTGGCCACACTTTCTAGCGGCCGCACACAGACACTGGCACTTTTACTTCCACTTTGCTTTTAGTATTTCCGCTGCAAGCTTTTGCCGCGCGCTCTCGCTCTCCCTAGTGTGTGTGCGTTCGCTTTTCTGATTTCAATTTAAAAAATATATATAGATTTTTTATTTATGCACATTGCCGCCGACCCACACACACACACTGGCGCACACACTATGATTTGTTGCTCGTCGCTGTTGTTTGCCACATCCACGCGATTGCGTCCACGGCGTCTTCACGCTGCCAAAGTTGTTCGTCGACTGAGCGCCACCGTCCCCATTCGGCGTTCGCCATTCGCCAGTCCCCTTTGCCGTTAGCCAACAGCCCCAATGTGGCGCTCTCAGCGCAGCTCTCTGGCCCCTCTCCGAGTGCCATTTCAGGCCAGTGTGGCCAAGTGTGCGTGTGGCTGTGCCTGTGCCCGAGTAAGCTTTGCTTGGCTTCCTTAAGGCCTTAATTGGCAAATATTCCACTGTCTCACGGGTCTCTATCCCGCTCCGCGCTCTCCCGATCGGGACGGCGCTCCAGTTCCCGCTCTCAATGTGCTCCGATCGCTACAAAGATACACACACATCAGACTTATAAATAGACGATTGTGGCTATTGGGCTAGAAAGTTGGCCGAGAGCGGCTCTCTGAGACGCATTCCTCGGCGGCATTCGCATGGCTTCTAGAACCGTAAGCCTGTCGGGCCGCCTACATGTTCCCCAGCGCACTTATTGATGTATCTATATACATATGTATCTTCGTCGTCATTGCTGCGGAGTGCAATAAGAAAACGAGCGATATGAGAAACAAAACCAGAGGCGTAAACAGTTGTCGTCGCCCACCAACGAGTCCAAGCAATCGATCAGTGACTAATGATTCCGGTTTTGCAATACACCGTGTGCACTCCGCCCGGCAGCGACAGAATGTCTTCTACTGCCACCCATTCTCGCCCACCAATCAGCTGATAAACGCCACTTGTTTGGCCAGCTGGTCGTCTTACAAGCATATATGCGTACATGTTAATGTTTTTATGTATCTTTACGTGAGTCATTGAATTTAAAGCACATTTGGGCGCTATATAATCGGTCTAGATATTTTAATGTATGTACATGTGTCATAAACAATCTATATTTTAATGTGTTTGTGGTATATATGAACATATATGTATGTATATTTATTTTAAAAACGATCTTCTAAACTTGACATTTCTGATCAGCATCTATAAAGCAGCCATATGTATTTACGCATTTTTATTTGTATGAACCCTAGTTACTTGCTTAAAATAAGACACAAATTCTTAAAGAGTATTAAAACTTCGTCTGAAGTTTGCGTTTCCGACCTCATCGAGGGTATGTACAATGGCTCAAAGCGAATTTCCCCCAGCAAGAAAATTTCAAATGGAAACGCGGCTTAACAAGCTAAAGCATTAAAAGATTTAACATAGTATTATAGAGAAACACTTTGAACTTAGGTAACTACAAGTTATTACCGTTATTATTTAAACAATCCACAAATTAATTTAAAAAAAATAAATAATGCAATTTCATGTGGTTCAAAAATATAAGATCACAAAAAAGAAGCTTTAAGCTTCTGTTAGATATCTTCGACCGGCTCAGGTTTGCGAATATTTTGTCTTATATTAATAAAAAACAAGAAAGGAAGCTAACTTCTGTACGCTGAAGTTTTTATACCCTTGCAGCTTACAATTATGAAATTATCAAGTATGAACAAATAAAAATAAAAACTAACTAGAATTTTATAAAACATTAAAAAAATAAAAAAAATAGTTTATTACTTTTACGTATACGTAACATTTCCCGAGCATTTCTACGGCAGCTATGTATATGATATCGTAGTCCGATTATGATCAAAATAAAGCCGAAATTCTAGAATAATATAAAATGACCATGTCTTAAATAATATAAAAATAAGTTGAAAATTGGAAAGTTATAATTTTTTGTCTGAAAATATAGCTGCCATATGAACGTTCAAGAAATGTACTGAAAACAAATTTTAATTTCGCCGTTTTTCAATATATTTTTATCTGCTCAGAGACTAGCAATTTTATATTATTTCAAATTTGATTAATCGATAATGATCCTATTGTAAGCTGCAAGGGTATACGAACTTCGTCGTGCCGAAGTTAGCTTTCTATCTTGTTTTATATAAATTGGAGAATAATCAGATAAATGAAAGTTGATAATTCTAAGTTCCTTTTAATGTATTCGCAATCATTTGGATATCGTGTATATCACATTCTAATTGCACATCTGTCTTAAAATCTGTAAAATTTTTTTTTAATTATTGCTTTTCATATATGTAAGGGTAGTCTATTCTGGCATTAAAAAAAATTAAAACAATTGATTAAAAAATTAATAACAATTTATTCATGGACAATTTCCGTAAGAACTTTTGCACCGATGCATGTTTTTATATGTACCCTTGCAGGGTATTATAATTTCTGTCGGAAGTTTGCAACACAGTGAAGGAGACATTTCCGACCCTATATTCTTGATCAGCCTCGATAGCCGAGTCGATCTAGCCATGTCCGCCTGTCCGTCCGTCCGTTTTTACGGAAACTAGTCCCTAAGTTTTAAAGCTATCTGAATGAAACTTTGCAGATAGTCTTCTCTATGATCTCACTGCCATATAAGTCGGAACGGGCGGATCGGCCATAGAAACGATCGCTAAATTTTCAGAAAAAAAATGTAACTTGGTTAATTTTCAAAATATATTCATATTATTTGAGACATGGTCTTTTTATATTATTCTAGAATATGGGTTTTAATTTGATCAAAATCGGACTACTATATCATATACCTGCCATAGGAATGTTCGGGAAATATTAAGTATACGTAATATTAAATCCGAATTTTTATATGTATAAATATTGTATACAATTCTGTGTTAGTTTCACTTTCCATTTGATAAAATTTTATTAATGCATAATGATCAATTTATCAGCTGTAAGGGTATACAAATTCGGCGTGCCGAAGTATGCTTTATTCCTTGTTTAAAATTGACTTCTAAAAAGTTTTATCGTTAAACAAAAAAAGAAAGCTAACTTCTGCACGCCTTAGTTTGCATACCCTTGCAGTTTGCAATGGTATCATTGACAGTCGATTAATGACGTTTAAGTGTAATAAATATTACAAGGAGATGTTTTAAAACAGTTTTCCATATAATTATATAAATAATAACACACATATTTATATATATTATATTATACGATAACTTCTAGGACAGACATATAAAATCACATTTTGATTTTGATCAAAAACCGTATTTGACACCTACATATATCTTACAGTTTACGTATATGTTGAAAATCAACAAAATAATACGAACTTTCATTGCCTTTAACTTAAAATCTTATATTTACAGTCTTACAGTTAAAGTTTTACTTTAACAGCTTCACATTTTCTTCTACATTTAAAGCTTTATCGATGCCATGGCATATTTATATATTCATCCGGTTTGCACATATTAAAATATTACAAAAATTGCCATATCCCAGAGATGTTGCAAAATGGCAACAAACCAATAATTAAATACCAAGCAAGAAACCAGCTAATAAAAGCCGAAGTTTTATTAAATTAAAAAAAAGATCAAAACGCTGGTCTGTACTGTATAAAACAACTAATAAATAAAATTTCCGGATGATTTTTTTAGGTTATCCGTATTTAAAAAAATAAAAAAACATTTAAAAATAAGAATATTAAATTTACTCTTATGGTTTAAGGTGGCTTAACTCTTTACTTAACCAATAAAGCTTATTTTATATGACAAATAGTATGGAACGCATTGTAAAATAGCATTAAAAAGCGTACATAAGAAATTCATTTACATATCTAACTAATTAAGTTGAGACATAACTCAAAATTAATTAAAATATGAAGAAAAATAGAGAAGCTATGTATGTTTATTTCATATACATACATTCTGTATACATATACTTTTCTACCGTTCCTACATATGTTTGTAGTAGGTATATGGGATAGAAAGAAACTAATTAAATAATTTAACAAAAAAACCCTAAAGACTGTGTAAACTTTGCTTACTCGACTTGTTACAGGGTCGGCAGTAACTGCTTTACTGTACTGCCACCTTTCTGTTAGGGTATTTGCAAAGAGTCAATCCGTGGGTAATAAATAAATAAGTGCTAGAGCCCAACATCGGACCGATTAAGCGTTCCATGAACGTCTCGGCAAGCGGTGGTCATGGGTTTCGGGGCAATACGTTGATTATTGTTGGAGCGTTAATTGCCCACCGCCAGGAGCCACACCACACACAAAAACCGTGCCATTCGGCCCGTCCATTATATAACTGAATCAAAGGTTTTTACGCACTCTCTCGCAGCTCCTTTGTAGGCGAATTACTCTCGCGGCTCTCGTACCCGCGTGCTTTGAGTGAGTTTTATTTTGGCGCCCAGGCAGGGCGCAGACTCGGCGCATTCCCATTCATACCCGCGGCCATCGCTGCCGCTCAAGTCCGACTCCGAGTCCTGGCGAGCGCTTCGTGGTCGTGCTCAGCAGGAGCCGCGCTCAGTCTGTGACCAACGCTCGAGCCGATTTGTTTGGCGCCCGTCTCCAGGACACTCAACTCTCGCGGCGGCTGCAGCTCGTTTTTACTTTCCTTCACACTTTTCACTGCTGTGTTCCTTGCGGCCAGGCTTTCCTGTTCCCTGTTCCGCCATCGCTACTGATTCCGTACCTTTGCCGCCCTGCTCCCGTTCTCCTCCACCGAGCCCAGCTCTGCCCTGCGATACGACACGCAAAAATGGCCAGGCCGTAGTCAGCGACAGTTTAACTGTCACACAGTTCGGTTTTGTATTCACACTGAAAGAAAACGGGCACCGGAACGAAGCCGTGGCAAGGGGGAACGAATCCAAATTTCGCGTTTGCGGCCGCCGCTAAGGGGGCTCTGGGCCGTGATATAACAGGAGTTGCCACCCACCTGCTCTGCTCTACTCTCTCTATCTCTCTCTCTGGCACCATCGAAGTGAAAGTGGAAGTGGGAGTCGTTGCTGCCCCGTGTCGCGACTCCATTGACCATTGACCAGGAGGCGGGCGAAGGAGACACAACCGACCGCAGCGCCGGAGCTAATGTAAGTTAAGCGATTCTCTTGGCGGTTCCACAATGCCTCTGGACTAGGTGACTGACCCACGCCGGATTCCGCGTAAACGCAAATGTCTTGAAAATTACACTCGTATATGGCGCAATTTGCGGTTCCTTCGAAAATATTTTGTGTTGCTTCTGGCACGCAACTTGGGAATTAGCGGGTAGACCTCCAAAAATCTCCCTTCCGTTTCAAGAGCCCGCAAGTGTTTTCCGTGTAAATCGGGCGCCATTGGTCATATGAGCTTAGGGCGTGTGGGTAATGTGCGGCGCGGGCAAGGTCGTGGTCTGTCAACCGGTCCTCAAAGTCGAATTGGTGTGAAAGTGCCCTGAAACGTGACTGCGGCCAATCCTGGCAGCCAGATCCAGCTCCGTGCCTGCTCATAGATGTGTCCGGACGGCAAGTGTGGCAGTCTCAGACTAGGTTAGTGGGATGTTAAAGTTAAGAAATTTAAACAACTCTTCCATGTTAAATCGAGCAGCAAAATCTTAAAATAATGCCTACTTTTCTGCAACTTTAGGTTTTAAATGCAAGAAAAGGGAAATTATAAGCATATTACTTGCCAAATCGATTTAAAACAACCTTTTCTGAGTGTGGACTTCATGTCCATTCCTTAGCTCATATGTGGACACGCAGGGGTTTTTCCAGATTCCGCGGCTTTATCCGTTTTTTTGTAGGCGCCAGCACGTCGTCCCAGACGGTCGTCGCTTCGTCAATTCTTGAAATCTAACAAAAATAATGCCGCAGAAATTCGGAGTTAAGTATGCTTGCAACAACAAATCACTGACGTTTTGCGTCGCACATTAAGATCCTTTGCTTGTATTATGTTCTTACTTCATGAGTGAGTGCTGCTTTTTGTCCCTTCATACTTTCCGTAATAGATTGAGCATTTATTTAAATTTGTTCAATTAATTAATTAACAAAAAAGAAAAACTCTTGTCTAGAAAAATCTACCTTGCTTAGTCCTACGAACCTACTTAGTGAGTAGCAAGATAAGTCCATGAAAGTGTTGTGACTTGGGTTGTATAGGATAAGAAGTGGTTTAGGGTTAGTTATTATTATATGTGAAATAATTATAAACACTGTCCCATTCTCATCTAATTTCTGTGATAGCCATCAATTCGAATGTCCCATTTGTTTTAATTTCCCTTGTTGCACACTAAAAACATGGCCGACCTTTTTCCACCACTCTCATTGCATATGTAAAACGAAATTAATATTCTGAGTCATGCACCTCACCCTCCTCCACCTGCCTAATTGTTTATTTAAATTGAGTTTTGTCAGCCACGGAAACTTTCCCGGTCGAGGGTGGTTCATTACGCCCAGATTGTCACATTTCGGCGTTCTGTGGCACTCGGCTCGGTCATGAATGCAGCTAATTAGCTGCATGTTCCGGGGACAGTCGTACTTGGAAGCAGGATGCATTGGGAAATCCAAGTTGATGTCCCCCGCTTGGCAGATTATGTGAGCCATCATGGGGTAGGTGATGCCAGGCGATCCAATTTCAGTTTTATTGCCTGGGCGATTGCAACACTTTGTCTCTGTCATGGCCGTCGACGAAAGGGGTACGAAAAGAGAAATTAGGGGGTGTTCTAGGGAAAGCCATGCTGGATGGGAGATAGCCAGTGGCCAGCTCAGAATAGTTGCTGGTATTTGTTGTGAGTTTGTTTAGGGGCCGGTCCAATGTTTGCCTCGAGCAATGAAATCCTGGAAGCTTATAAAACCAACCAACCAAACATCTTTTCTGGGTCCTGGCTCGAGTTCCTATACATGATAATAAAGCATTTTATGGCAGCACGTGTCCTCCGGAGAGAAAGTTTTGCTTGGTCGGCTTCTGACTCCCTGACCCATCTCCACGATTTTTGACGCCGTCCTTTGACATTTCCGCAGACAAAGCGGCGTTATTTTCTCGACTCGACTTCCCTATCCTCCCAAATCTGACAGTCATGACAACGCACATCCCCTTAGAGCTGTGCTCCTGTTTTCGGGACTGAAGGGAAACATTGAATTTATTTAAAACTGCCTGCCAGGCAGAAAATTAAACACAAAATATCGCTTGCCTGTACATAGAAAAGCTATCGGATATATAAATCTTTAAAAGACAGCTAAAATTAATGGAGAAGAGACATGGGTATCATTGAAATTATCCCCTTAAGATATAAAAATTCAATGCTTACTCAAGAGTCAATACTTACGTAAATAAATTTCAACATAGGTGGATATTCCTCTAGCCATCTTGCATACTTCTTTATAAAGTTGTTATTCTTAGCTCAGATAAACAACATGACAATTAATAGGCTGGAAAATAATATTTTTGGATTCATTTTTGCAATATATTTTATCGCTTATTTGATTTTAAATCCTTGATAGATGTTTATGTTAAAACATATTCATGTCAGTTTCAATATGAAGTATATGACATATTCTCAACAATATCATAATATTTTGTGCTAAAAAAATTACATTACATTTTGTATATATTATATAATTCACCTGGTATTTTGGGACATGAGCTTTAATTTGATGAGCTAGACCCTTTTTAGTAAAAGTCAATATTATGTTCAACATGTTATCAATATAAATGTTTGAGTACAACAACTTTTGGGTCCAGTTTCTAATGTAACTATAAATATTTCGATATTTGTGTATAATTCCTTACTAGCCCAAGTTGCTACATTAGCAAGACTACGTTTTCTTGCACCTTACAGTACCATTTGATGCTCACCAGAATTGTGTTAGACTTTGGATAAACTACGGTAGTGTTGGCCACCATTGATTGTTACGGCAAGGCTATCTGGTATGCATATATTTCCGCCACAAAGTTAGGCCAGACAGTTGAATCAGAAAGTTAATTAATTAAAAATATCCTAGTTTCTACTCTATTTCAAAATGTTGGGTTCAGATAAAGTCCTGGTTGAGACAAATTTATTTGCTATCGTGTTTACTGCGCTTTACAGAATAGTTTTTGCTTAACAGAGCTCTTTTGTCATTTCCTTTTCGGATAAACTACAGGGAGGATAGAAAATCTATTTGCTTTACGAAACTTCATTCTGTGAATGTTTTTTCCGGTTGGATAGATAGCAGGGACTTCGACAGTGAGGCTAGAAAATGGCCGTATAGGATTCCAATAACAGTTTGATTTTGTGGGCAAGTTGACTGTTAACCGATATCTAGGGTACATATACCATACATACATACATATGTTTCTATAGGCTTCACTAAGCTTATCCTGTTTGTGCCCTAAGACACAACTCTACAGCAAAGGACTCCATTTCGCAGTTGCTGGGTCCCTTTGTGTCTCTTTTTACCACATGTCGTTCCACCCTTGACTCACCGCGCCAAGTGATGGAGTCATAAAGCGTCACCAGCCGGGACTACTCTGCCGTGGAAGGCGCGGCTTCTGGTGCCGCTTGCATGTATTTTATTGCTCATGTAGAATGTCTAAACGATATAATTGACTGCCAGCCATAGGGGGCGGAACCCGAATTGGGCTAGGGGCAAGGACGGAGGGGCCGACAGCGACTAATTTATATGCATACACTATATGTACTTGCGCTGTTTCGAATGACATTGAGAGGGATAAAGCCCGAATTATAAGCCGATTGATGGGAAATGATAGTGGAAAAGTATTCGGAAAACTCGCCATTTGGGGAAAGCGCAAAGTGAAAAACTTGGCAGCAAAGGCAGGTCCCGCCGGGCAAGAGTGGGCGAAAGCGAGAAAAGAGCGGGAAATGATTTAATTTGATTAAAGTTTTCCATACATTTTGCTCGCTAACTGTCTGCGCCACTTTTTTTTTTGCTGCTGCCCGAGCTTAGAAAAAATCGCCTTGGCAAGTGGCCCGGAAATGCAGGAGCGCCGAGGGGCGGTCCGCCACAATGCGATTTCACTAGGAGTCGGTCATGAATTGAATGGAAAAATGTTTTTCAATCATGACCCCCAAATATTTGACCACTGGCTGAATCAACACGCTCCCTTGACACAGGGACGACCTACGCGCACAAGCGAGACAAGCGAGGTTCCAGCTTGCGATTTTCCAGCAAAGCTCCGCTAATCCCAGTATGCACAGGGTCCGCCGTGCTGCAGCCGGGCGATAGGGTGGGTGGGTGGTGTGGTAACGCGGTGGCATGCAGAGGCGGGCCTGGTGTCACTGGTGCTCTATTCAATCGAATGGCGGCTGGCAGTTGGCGCAGACTATTTATAGGCACTGTAATGCTGATTGGATGCACTTGAAGTCCATGTCGCCGCTGTCCAAAGGCTGCCAAGCAGTCATTTGGGCTGATCAATTGCCTCCGATACCTCCGATAGAATGTGGAGAGGATTAGGCGATGGATTGACTGCTCCCATTTCGTAATTTTGCCGGCCCGGAAGCGGGGTGTGGGCGTCCATTACTGGGCCAAAACAAGCTGACTGGTAAATGACAGCTCTCCTGCTCGCGCGGCACACGTGCCTTATCTGCTCCTGCTCAAGTGTGTCAGTCAATTTAATGGCCGTGGCCCGACGACAACGTGCCGGGAATGAAATTACAACGAGACGACACTCTCCTCAGTGCCTCAACGCGAGACACTTATGCAAATGTGGCGTATTCCAAGTGAGCCCACGGGAGGGGTACGGCTCGATGCCCACGTCTTGGCGTTGTGACGAGGCCCTTGCCTTTGTCCTGAACCATAATGGAGAGCGAGCTTAACCAACTGTTGCAAGGCCCCAGCTCGACTCTAGTCGGCTCCGCTGGCCTTGCCTACTTTTGGGGGCCAAACAAGCACGCCAGGTGGTGGCCTCTGGCATTTCGGCCTAAAGCTAATCCAAATCCCAATACCAGGACATTCCCCGACTATTTGTCTGTCTGTCCCACTAATGAGATGCAGCTGAGCCACGACAGAGTCAACGTCAAGGCCGGCTTACTTCCGCGACGGAGGTGGCGACAAAGACATCCATTATGTCTCGGCTGCGGCGAAGTGGCGGCCATGGCCGTGGCAACAACTTGCCTCTTGCACTTGCACTTTCACCAGGGCCCACAACAAATGCGATTGGGTCCCCTCACATTGCCATTTCCCTCTGGCCTTCGTATGAATTTCCGACCTGAACTTGTCAAATAAAAGGATTCTCTTCCTCCCCTTCCTCTCGTTGCAGCGCTGCTTTCAGGCCGATTCGTTCGACAATTGAGTAACCGAGCCCAACCTTTAAATGAAGAAACATGGGGAATGGCATGAACAAGGTAAGAACCAGATTTATCAACAACAATTCAAATCCGACGACACTAATAGTACGATGATTAATAGTAAAAGAACAATGTGAGTGTAATTCACAACTAATTAATTTTGTTGACATTTTATCATTGTTATTATTATTTATCATTTGTGTAAAAAAATAGAGTTGAGTTTTTAATAATGATTGTTAGCCTTCCTAATAGGAAGAGTATCTCTGTCGGTCAAATAAAGTCCGCGGGTATCAATTAGATTGGATCGTTATGAAATGCTCAAATTTGATCAAAAGAAAAGAAAAATTAACAGGACCTATACAAATTATTTATACATACCAAACTTGGTTTTAACGTTAATCTATCATACTATATTTACAGTTAGAGTTAAAGTTTTACATTCACATTTTGGAATTTTTTTCTACATTTAACGATCGTTCGTATGGCATCTATATGATAAAGTCGTTCGATCCGGCCCGTTTCGACCTATATAGTAGGGAGAGCATACCATCTAGAACACCATCTGCTAAGTTTCATTCAGTTAGCTTCAAAACTGAGGCACTAGATTGCATAGAAACGGACAGACGGACACGGCTAGATCGACTCGGCTTTTGATGCTGATCAAGAATATATATACTTTATTAAAGGGTTGGAAATGTCTCGTTCACTGCGTTGCAAACTTCTGATTAAAATTAGAATACCCTGCAAAGGTACAAAAATGTTAACTTAATCCAGACTTGGCCGCTTATTTATGGGACCACGGAGAAAACTCGAAACAGTAGTGTAGGGAACTCAAGTACAAACAGTCCCGAAAAGAGTGAAAACACGAATATGTATAGCTCGCTTTTAGCAAAAAATAAAACTTTTTATGAATTTTCAAGTTGAGCAAAAGACGAAAGTAAAACGAAATTATCTAAAATGTTTGTTAACACAAATGAAAAGGATTTAAATTCTCGAGAGTGGACAAAAGCCTCGGAATCAGTGATTTGGAATTAGGATATTAACACTATCTAATATTCAGAACTGCCTCAGAACCGTTTTGAAAATTCATTTTGTCTAAAATGATCTTGACCTTATTGCATATTTTGTTGCATATTTTGGGGCTTTCAAATTGATTTTAAATCCAATACCAACCCCGTATTTTGGAAGTTTTGCTAAAGATTTTTTTACTCTGGTACCACCATTTCTGGTCCGATTGTTGTCACGACAACTGAAACTAAATAACATGCAAGGCTAATCCTTTCACGAGCCAATAAACAACACTCAAATTCATACATATATCGGTATCTGATCGACCCAAAATGAACTGGCACATGGGCGAGGTAACCTTGGAGCAGGCAGAGCCTGAAAGGTTGCATTAATAATACCCTTCTCCTTTTGATTCAGGTCTTGCCGGGACTATACGTAGGCAACTACCGCGACTCAAAGGATCACACACAACTGGAGAGGTTCAAGATCTCGCACATCATCGCCATACATGACAGTCCGAGACGTCTGCTGCCGGTAAGATATGCCTCTTTGCTGTGTGCTCACCAATATATTAAAGCATTTTGCACTCGATCTCTAACAGGACAAGCACTACCTGTGCGTGATGGCCTCGGACACACCGGACCAGAACCTTTCCCAGTACTTCTCTGTCTGCAACGACTTCATTCACGCAGCCCGCCTGCGCGAGGGAAACGTGCTTATCCATTGTCTGGCGGGAATGTCTCGCTCAGTGACCGTGGCAGTCGCCTACATTATGACAGCCACGCACCTCAACTGGAAGGAGGCCCTAAAGGTGGTGCGGGCCGGTCGCGCGGTGGCCAATCCCAACACGGGATTTCAGAACCAGCTTCAGGAGTTTGAGCAATTCAAGCTGTCCGAGGAGCGCCGTCGGCTGCGGGAGCGCTTCCCCTCCTCGGCCCTGGAGCAGCTTGACCGGACGAAGGTCGCCACGGCGCTGGATAACTACCAGGAACTTCTGCAGAACCGTGACATTTGCGAGGGCAACTGTTCCCGCGGCGAGAAGTGTCCCACAGGTGCGCACGTGGTGTTTGTCAGGAATGGGGAGGGCGAACAAGAGGTCAAGGAGGATCCATTGGGTTCGGTCAAGAAGAGCGTGGCGTATACGCTTAGCTTTGCTGCGGAAAAATGGAAGGATAGCACCTTCGGTTCGGCTTCCAGAGATCAACACGACGCGTTAAGCAGCAGTTCTGGTGAGGATTTGATGGCAAACGTGCGGTACTACGACGCAGCCGGGAGAGACGAGGGCCGATTCGTCAACAATATTGATTCGGAAGAGCAATTGAGTGGCTCTTTCTGTGACCTCTCGCCGCCGCCACGGAATCCTCCGAGACTCAACAAACGACGGCGCCAACGACGAGCCCAAATCCAGCCCAACCAAAGCATAGTTACAGATAATAAAATTCAATGAGACCCGCAAGCTGTTAAATCTTTCTCTTTGGTTTGCTTTATATGTTGCAGGCGTCTGCAACATGGACCCCAGCAAGGGCTTGTTCCGACGCCGTCCCTCCAGCGCATCGACGCACTCGCGTCTGCGCGCCCAGTCATCCAACACCAACGCTTCGTCCAGCACCCTCAGCGTGAGCAGCGTTGCCGCCCAGTCCTGCCCGACATCGCCCAAGCACTCGCCCCTGCCAGTAGCACGCCGCTCTGTGGGCAGCGAACGCATCCCCGAGGACGAGATCGCCATTGACCAACCACCCAGTACATCCAGCGAGGCCGCAGAGTATGCCGCCGCCTTCGAGGACGCCCGTCGAGAGCAAGAGCAGCGCCACCAGCAGCAGGGCAAGAACCAACGATCCCCCCGGCCTGGTGTCTCTGCGACCGGAAACGCCCGTGTCAGCAGTGCTGGGAGTCGGAGGGAGTCTACGGCCCGGGAGGATCACGGCTCGGCCCAGCTGCAGCGGAGTGCCAGCACGGTGAGCGGATTCGGAGTACGCCCACGGAGCAGTCCGGCGGGGCTACACGCCTACACGGGTGAGTGGGTGTTGCATGAGAGTTTGAGGCACATTTTGATAATAATTCCTAAACCACCAACAGGCTCTGTTCCTTCCTCCGTCCACGGTTCTCGGGTCGATTTGCGCGAGGCCGACAAGGGATCGGCCATCTATCTGGGCTGCTCGGCGCCGAGGGCCTCCACACTGTCTATATCATCCTCGAGGGGCTCGTCTGGAGGTTCAGCCCCGCCTTCCCCCTGCAATACGCCCCCTGCCAGTCCACGTCACGGCGTGAGAAGGTCTGGGAGAGAAGAGTTTCGGCATTCATAAAACTGTTTTATACGAATTGCATTATTTTGTGACAGATCAACCAGCATGGTGAAGAAGCCAAGATGAAGACATGAGCATGGTTTCTCTAAACTGGACATAATTTGTAATTCGTTGGGCTACTAGCACACATCTCGACCAGCAGACTTGATTGGAAAAGAGGAACTCCTCGCCGGGATTCAGTAGCTCCTCTATTAAAATAGCTTACTGTTGTTAGACGCTGGCTTCGTTGCTGGCTTTGGCTATCTAAAGTTGTTGATCAATTTTTAAATGGCACTCGGCACTTGCCTTCGAGTGCAGCCTGAATTATAATCAAATGTTGCGAGTATATTTTTCAGAGACGCATTTAACAAGTACCGACATATACATATACACATATTTACTGTATATTATATAGCGTATTTATTTATACGAGCAGATTTGTTGTCGGTCCTCTGGGAAGGACCAACCCCGAAACCCTGGCGGCGGTCACTGGCGAGTGATTGCGCAGGCGTCGAACAATAACTAAGCATGTACATTTGCGTATTTTTGATTAGATCCATTGTTGTTGCAAATATTTTGATAGCGAAGAAACCGAAAGGGCGAGACCCGAGAAAAGCGTTATACATTCATACCTAGTTGATATAATATTGACATATATGAGATTTGAGATTGTTATTTAGAGTTGTTGCATTGTGTAGCATTAAATATATATAAACGAAGTTTATTAGCTCACTTCCCACCCCTTCTTCCACGAACACGAACACGAGCACTCACACAAAATCGGAATCTCTCACGACAAGCAATACAGATCGACTTTTCTACATTAAATTATAAACAAAATTGTAACCCAATTAAACAAACCGCATTGAAGTGTGCTTTAAAGCTTGTGGCTTATCATAAAACCAAAATAATTAAAATTGTTATCGAATAAGAGCATATAATTATTTACAACCATTCCTTGAATATCGAAAAGAATCTTATGGACATTTTAGACATTTTTGCAAGCTGGCTTTGACAAAAATAATGGTTCAGAGATACAAAAGTACATATTGAGACGAACGGCTAATCAAATACTGTATTTATAATGCCTAGAGAAATGCACAAATCGGTTTTAGACTAAAGTTATATAAAGAAATCGTTAAGTTTGTCGAATGAACACAATTACTATACAATAACAAAAGCAACTGTCTCCAAGACACAAGTAAAATAAAGTCGAATTGCATAAAATCAAGTACATAATAAAAATGCCCTTGAATATACACACTACTTGGCTTTCCTCTTTATTAATGGACTTTGATTAAATGGTTGGTGTTAGGTTAGCGCATGGATGTGTTTAAACAATGACTAGATTTATAATCACTTTCACAATATGCTGAATTACATTGCTGATATACTATAGACCACACTAAAAGCGTTGCAAATACTTGGCGAAACATACTGAACACAAATATTTCTAAGTTCCCTGTATATGGGTTAAGTACTGACGTTCCGTTGTTACACCTCCACGTGGTTCATCAAGAGCGGCGTGTTGGCAGTGGGATACGAGGAGGGGCGTCGTTTGCTCAGCTGGCCGCCCAGCACCTCGATACTTTGGCAGGACAGGGTTAGCGAGAGCGTCGTCTCTTCGTAGCGGGATTGTGTGGATGCCCCCGAAGATCGTCGAAGGCCCGTGTAGGAGTCAACCTCGAGCAGAGCTTCGTCACTGAAGGAGTTATTAAATTTTATTTGAATTTTCCAAATCGGAATAGAATTATTGCTTCCAAACCTGTGATAGCGATGATGCTCAAGGAGACTGCCAGCGGCAAAGCGCAACTTCTTGGGGGACTCCAGGCTGGAGGAGCGGGCTAGGGAGTTGCGCAGGAGATTCTTCTGCTTGAGCGAGGAGCGTATACCGTAGTCGTTAGCCTTCTCCTGGGCCTGTTTAATGGTGCCCTGGATGAACTTGTTAAGGGCCCTCGAGCCTCTTCTCTGGGATCGCTCGTAGGTGCGCCGGTCGCGTGCCTCATCGTCTTCGCCTAGCAGCCAGTAGGTGCGCTGCTCACCCTTGCCCTTCATGGAGATTACGCCACGCTCCTGAAAGTGGTAGCCTCCCAGACGCTCCAGTAGTTGCCGACACTGCCAACTACAGTGTATCTTTAGGGGTACACCGCTCGACTCCATGCGAGAGGCTGTATTCACGGTGTCCCCGAAGAGGCAGTAGCGGGGCATTTTCAGGCCGACAACTCCAGCGCAGACGGGTCCCGAGTGTATGCCAATGCGCAGGAGCAAGCGGTTTGTCGGCCGGTGGCGAATTTTGAACTCGGAGACGGCGCTTAGTAGGTGCAGCGACATGGTGGCTATCTCGGCGGCGTGCAGGTCTCCGTTGCGCAGTGGCAGTCCGGAAACAACCATGTAGGCATCGCCGATAGTCTCCACCTTGTAAACGTCGTAGTGGCCGATTATTGAGTCGAAGCAGGTGTAAAGGTCGTTTAGGAAGTCCACCACCTGCAGCGGCGTGCACTCGGCGGACATGGCCGTGAATCCGACTATGTCGCTGAAGTAGATGCTGACCTGTTCGTAGTGCTCAGGGTCCACCTTGTGGCCCTTCTTCAGCTGATCGGCCACACAGCGCGGCAGCATCTCGTGGAGCAGGGCGTCGGTCTTCTTCTTTTCCTCTTGCAACTGGTCCGTGCGGTCGTCGACGAGGGCCTCCAGGTTGTTGGCATACTTCTCCATCATGGCCATCATGTTGTCGAAGATGTTTGGCCGCATCCCCTTGCGAAGAGGCCGCAACTTGGCCCGGATGGTTTTGAAGTCTGGCCGATCCTCGGGCCGCTCTTCCCAGCATTCGCGCAGGCACTCACTGACGCAGTCGAATGCCGTCTCTAGGGGCTGCAAGGAGGGCCTATACGGATGAACCTGGTCCTGCGGCTGAAGCACCTTCTGCAAGCACTGCATGGGAGCTAGGCCCGTTTCTCCGAAGGGACCGCGACGCACATGCATCTCGTACAGGAGAATACCAAAGGAGTAGGCGTCCCCGCGCTGGGTGCCCGTGACGAGGGAGGATGGACCTTGTCTGAGAAGCTCTGGGGCGCGATAAAGGAGCTCTAAAACGGAATGGTTACGTTCGGGGAGAACACATTACGGTGGTTTAAGAGGCACTCACTCAGGCACTTGGCCGACATGTGTTGCATATCCGTGAAACTGTCCTCAATGCCCTGCTTAAAGGCAAACAGGCCGAAGTCCGTCAGCTTGACCACCCATCGCGAGTCCACCAGACAATTGGAAGTGCACAAAGCTCCGTGGAAGCGAATGGGAGACTCGTGCAAATAGATGACGCCCTGCTCGAAGGACGATGGAGGTCAGTAGTCGGCTCGCCATTAGTATAATGTTACAGCACTCACGCGTATAATGTCTGCCACCATGGAGGCAATGAACATGTTGTCCAGCTTGACGTCCTCGTTCTCCAGAATATCCTGCAATAGAAAGGATGGTTGAGGGCAGGAAGGGCAGCAGTGTTCGCTTCGGGTCTCGGGCAGAAGGACTGACCTTAAGGCTGCCCCGGGTGCAGTACTCGCTGATGATGCAAATGTTGGGCGGGTCCGTGCAGGCGCCGATAAACGCGCATATGTTGTCGTGGCGGGCGTCGCGCAACTACGAAAAGGACTCACGGGTTAGGAGACTGCCGGACGCCACCAGAACCCACCAACTCACCAGCTTCAGCTCCTTCTTCATCTCGCGAGTGATGTCGACGCTCTTCTTACGGACCTTCTTAATGGCGTACAGCTGGCCCTTGTACAGGCCAATGGGCGTGAAGATGGTCGTGTAGCGGAAGTCGGCATCTGGATTGGAGCTCAGGCTCACCTGACTGGTCCGGATCAAGGGGTGGGTAGACTGCAAAGGAAGACGATTTAGCAAGTGCTGATAAGCTTAGATGGAAATGGGAAAGCTGCTGCCTTGGTAACCGAAAGATTAGCAAAAAAATGCAGCTGACATTGTATGTTCATCCAGAATAGAATAAACACTAGTTTACAACCTTGTGTTTTCTGAGATGCTTTAACAGTAAAAGAAATATGTATATTTTATTTAAATATTAAGAAACCAGACTATGTCTATATGTCGGTATTTTAGGCATCCTAAATAAACATCCGTATGTAAATGAATACGAGAAGTTTAATTTCAAGGGAATACATGCGAACGACTGTCTGAAGAACGCTATTTTTTCTTTAGCTTTAAAAAAAAAAAAAACGCTGTGCATATTATATATTTATATCGTCTTCTAATAATACTAATAGACCAAGGACCAAGCTGCATTATTTGGCTATAATTTGTCAAAGGAGCCAGACTTACGCGCGTTTGCTTCTGAGCCTGCTGCTCCCGCTCGTTCTCGTGCATTTGCACCTCGCGGAAGTCAATCTTCCAGAGCAAGCTATCTAGTTCCTGCTCATAGCGCCAGTTGCGGTATAGAACCAGGAGAACCAATCCCAGCAGCAACAGAGCGCCCCCGGCAATGGCCGCCGAAATCTCGCCAGTGTAGTCTGTAGTTACATTTAGGAAACTCGGTTAAGGGGAGCGACTTGGGCACCAAACTCAGTACTCACTGACGCACTTCTCTCCGCCAAAGCCGCAGCTCGGGGCAGCTGCCGGCCGCGAACCGCCCACCCAGTCAATGGGCCTGAACAGATTGAGATCCTGCGGAGATGTAGAAAGGAAGCGGATTAGGACCGAAGGCATACATTATGGTGTGTGTGATTAGTGGAACCAGGCAGAAGCGCTTACCTGTGGCTGAGCAGTTGCGGTTAGAGGGAGTAGCAGAGAGCAAGTTACAAACGAAGCGTACGTACCTATCAAGAAATGTTGTACTTACGGGCAAAGCCTCGGTGCTGCTGCTGAGGCTGCTGTTTCTGTGGCTGAAGGTGCCTACGGGTCGCAGTCCCAGCACCGTCTGGTTGCGTCCGTTTCGGACCTTCCCCCTAGCTAATACTGTGTAGTTGCCGGCCGCATCGCCATTCTCGTCGATGTAGACGTGATAGCTAAGAGGGACTCGGTTTAGAGTGATAGCCGGATTAGATGGCTGAGACGAGCACTCACCCCATTGCGCTGCGATAGCGCGAGCCCTTGATGGCCGCCACAATGGCGCTGCCGTTCCTCGGTCTGCCGCCCGAATCAAGGACTTCCAACAGCGCCTTGGCATACAGATGCACGGCATCGTAGAGATAGGCGGCCTCGGCGCTTATCTGGGGGAGGACAAGAAATGGAGGCCAGTGAATGGTTTCGGTTTCATGCCAGTGGGTGTGCGAACCTTCTTAACGCCGCCGAACAGATTCAGTGGATTGGGGAAATTAAATGGCGGTCGCTCCATGTATTTGTTAACCTGAAAGCGAACCGCAGTGAAATGGGTCAGATACTGTGGTCAATGTGGTGAAAGATCCCAAACTTATGGGCAGGGATGATGGCGGATGCAACGCATCAATCACCACCCTGTCAGGCGTGTCAGCTGTAATACCTCGTTGGCGAACATGGCGAAGGAGACGGACGCTGTGGGAACGATTCCCAGATATGACTGGAAGGCCTGCTCAGCCAGGGGCTCCACATCCTCAAGCAACAGTCCGCGCAAATACTTCTCGGGCTTAGCCGGCTCATATTGCTCGATGTCGATGCCCACCACGAAGTAATCTCCCTGCGACAGGAGTCCCCTCCTTTGGAGACTCACCATGAGGCCGACGTGCTCATAGTAGTGTCCCAATATCAGATAGACTAGTGGGATATAAAAAAACGTTGTTAAAAAAGGATATATGTATGTTTAAGGTTAAGGCTAAAATTTAGAATATCCCAATTAGAACTGTATCTATAGTTCTATACATATTAGGAAAGACAGAAAATATTGATTCTGAATCGCACATATGTGCGTTAAATCGATTTTCTGTGGCGGTATATTAACTAAATTGGAAAGAAGACAAATAAATTTCAAGTCTTTCGATGTCACATAATACATTGCGGATATATATCCATATGTATAGTTGGTACTATATATCGAAGTTTTAGAGACCACTTTTTGCACTAATACAATAAACCATTTTGCTTTACAAGTCTACAGTAGAAAAGTATAAAAAATTAAGCCGTTAAGTTATTTGAATTTTTGTACACAAGCTCAATGAAAGCAAGCTAAAAGTCAATTCAATATACCATCCAACATGGTCCAAATCGTCCAGAAACAGTTGAACTTAATGCGCCACTTACTCCTTGTGTTTACATAGGTCTCCTCCACTAAGGCATCAAAGGGATTCGCCATAAATCCGTGATGGTAAATGGTGTTCCAGGTGCGAACGTCCCTTACGCTTACTCCGGCCGCAGTCAGTGTGCTCAGAATGGTTTCAGCCACTGGTTGGTACTGACCGCTGCTGTCGTCCAAGTACAAGAAGCTCACTTGGGTCCAGTTGAAGGCCAACAGCAGGGCCACCACCGACTTGGAGATCTGCGTGTCCGGCGGTCGGGTCCTTGCAAAGGTGGGAAAATCCGCCTTGTTTGAGGGATCCCTGTGGGTGCAGTACTGCCGATGGGATTATCAATAAGTGTACCGTTTTGTTGCAAGGATCAGCTACTCACATAGGATATCATGGGGAGGTTGAAGGCGGCCGCCATGCGACCCTCATGGACGCACGTCTCCTGGGGTCCTATGTAGGCGGCCACCTGCTGGGTCCAGAGGGCCGCCGTTTGCCGGATGCTGGCCACTTCCTCACCAAATGTTTCGGCTACAACGAATTCCAGCGAGTGTCCTCGGTCACGGAGTTGGCCGGCGTTTACTTGCTCCACCGCTAATGAGATGGCTCCGGAAATAGTGATTCCAGGGCGTTGGTAGTCCAGGTTTCCCGGGCGCCGTTGCGAGCCAGTAAGGTAGCCGAGAGTAAAGACCTCTCCATGAACCTGCCCACTCTGACTGATGGCAAGCAGGAGGAGGAGCAGAATAAGGCGGGGCAGGAGGTGCAAAAGTCCTGAGAGGTCGATTCCAGCTGGAGCCCGACAGGGGTGCGCAAACATTACGTGAAGGAGGATATTGAAGGGTGGCTGGCTGCTACTTTGGCGGCGCTTAATTTAAACGAAGTTGGCTCCCGCGACCAATATCAGGGTTTCTCCGCGTGGCAGTATCCTTGGAAACAGATGTTGGTCCCTTAAAGAGATGCAACATTTTTGTTGATTTTGCATTTATTCTTCCTCGCTTTCTCTTCTGGTTGTACACGTTCCCGCTAGTTGTTGGTTAATTACGTTCTCGTCGTGGCCAGCTCTCTTCTCTTGGCCGTCTCTGCCATCAGCCGCTTCCGCTTCCGACTGGGTTCTGAAATTAAGAGGACTTTAATCACGAAGTCGTTTGGCTCGAGTCAGAGATGGGAGAGGGACGAGGACACGGTCATGCAGGACTGCCTCTCATGCGGAGGAACACTCCCACATGTGTACTCTTATATATCCGCCCACCCCGAAAGCTAAAACATAAATTAATGCACGCTGCTTTGGAGGAGGCCTTCTCAACTAAGTCTGCGGTAATGACGTAACAGATTACTTTAGCAATCACGCGTATATTTCACCCACTTACATATACATTAACTTTAATCCTAAGCCAAGCCACCATAACTTAAAGGCATCCAATTTTAAGCAGACAATAGGGAAAGTGGAAAATTACTTGAATTACATTTAAATTCAAACATGAATTGGAATCTGAAGTTCCTACTTATATTTTACCTCTTATAGAATAGAGCAAACAAACAAAATAATACTCATACAGAAATGATCTTTCGGAAGGAGCAAAAACTTATACTTGAGCAGTTTTATCATTTTTTCTGGGGCTTGAGTAGGGCTTGATCAAGCGTCCACTTTATTGTGTCAAAGGTCTCCTTTTGTACGTCTCAAACCTAAACAATGTACTAAAATGGTCCGGTATTAAAGTTGACAGACAACACGGCCAGCGTAATGAAATTTTTATGAGAAATGGGGACGCATTATGTGTGATTTTGCCAGGACGCTGCATGGGAAGTTGCTGATAGAGACGCCACCCAATATCTCACCCCTCGGCTCCTTCGGAAGCCTTTGTTTGCCCTTTGTCTAGCCCTCATCTCGCTCTCCAGCCACATCCCACACTGTTCTGCTGATTGCTTTTTTCACACGTCCTTCGGATAGACCGCCCCCTTGAACCGCTGACTCCAAGTGAGTACCATTGAAGCAGGGACCTGGAGCAGTGCGTCTGCTGCAGTCGATATGAGACTCGTATTGGGAGTATTGGCAGAAACTTTTTGCAGCTATCCGAGTAATTTATTATATTGACTTAGTAAGGGCCTCCTCGCTTCTCTTTAAAAGCACTTGGAACTTAGGCTGGCATGTTGCCTTTCCCTTTTGACCCCAAGACGGAGCTCGCTGCAGCTGCTACTGTTGCTACGGCTGGAAGGGATGTTTGATGGTGGTGCTTCGAATTCCCTACTTGGCTTACAAAGCGCTGCGTGCTGACATGCTGCTCTATTTATGCTAATACGGGTAACTAGCCCCGCTGTCACCCTCTTTGCCGTTTGCCCTCTTAACAACAAGTTTATAAATTGCCGCCATCGGCGTTGGCATCGTTTAATAACGCTTCTTTGGTCATAAATCTAGCGAAAGCCCGTGACGTGCTCATTGAGCCGGCAAGGAGAGTTTTAGGTTCTCCAGTTAATTGTTGTGCTCCTCGAAGCGAAGTCCAAGGGATGGGTGGGTGTTCGAGCACGCCGACTGCACTTGACACAACATTTTGCCAGCAGTTTATACGCACGCGGCAGGGCCACCTCTAGGTTCGAGTTTCCGCTCCAGTTTGCCCGAATACGAGGGACAAACGTGGCCAAGGATACTGTGTCAGATTGTCAAGCGCCTTAAACTGCAGCCGCAGAATCACAAACAGTCATCAGTTACTCAGTTATTCTTTTGGTATAGAAACCATTCCTTGGTGCTTATTTTCTTTAAAGGTTTTATTGAAAAACAAGAAAGAAAGCTAACTTCGGCACACTGAAGTTTGTATACACTTGCAGCTTCCAATTTGATTATTATGAATGAATTAAATTCTATCAAATGAAAACAAAAACTAAAGAAAATATATAAAACATGTATACATACCAATAAGTTTGGTTTTAACGTTTACCTATCATAATATTTTTTAGTTACAGTTTAACATTCACATATTTGCATTATCCTATACATTTAACGATTGTTTCTATGGCAGCTATATGATATAGCATTCCGATTTTGATCGAATTTTAACCGAAATTCAAGAACAATGAAAAATACTCACACTTATTAAATTAAATAAAGATGTGTTGAACACTGAACACTGACTAATTTTATAGTTGTGAAAGCATATAGAAGACTGTCTGCCATGTTTCATATAGAACTGAGGGACTAGTTTGCGTAGAAACGGACAGATGGACAGACGGACATCGCTAGATCGAATCGGCTTTTGATGCTGATCAAGAGTATATATACTTTATAGGGTCGGAAATGTCTACTTCACTGCGTTGCAAACTTCTGACTTAAATTATAACAACCTGCAAGGGTATAACAATAAAATAGACTGCAGAACCTGAGAAACTAATTATAGTTAATGGATGTATAATAAAAGCGTCACGCAACTCTAGAATTATAAGTATAAGTTAGACTAAATGAATGACTGATTACTTTTTAATAAAATCAATAAATCTAAGCACACCTGGTTTTAATCACCACATACGAAATGTGATCTTTGAACTCCATTTTAGGATCTATGCCAAACCAAAATGTCAAGAAACGATAGGCCCCAAACATAATAAATAAATAATAATAGATTGCTAATTTAAATTATAACTGAAATCTATATTAAATGCTTTGCTTTGAAATAAATCTCTTAGTAGTAAAAAACACAACAGAGTTATGTTGAAAGTGCTTAGGCGAAGAGATAAATATCGATTCTTCTGGTATCGCAGCATACAAAAATGTAACTTTATTGATCCGAGTACTTTTACTAACTCCCAATTTTTCAAACGGAAGTTCCTATTACTCCTTGAGTAATATATCTTGTTATATAAGATGCAGTATTCTACCTCTATCTTGGTTGGGCAGTACTATTGTTTTGCTTCGTGACATTGACAGGGGCATGAAGGCTGCAGGCGGATTGGGAGTGCTCAAAATTTCGCAAACTGCAATCCACTCCGCATGCCAGCAGCACTCGACTCTTGAGGCTGTCAGGCAATTAAATGCAATTTGTCTGTCATGCAAATGCGGCTTCACTCGAGCAGAGACCAACGGGACGAGGCTGTGGGAATGGTGGGAGTGGTGATGTCGACTCTGGCTGCGTTGTGCAGTGCTGCCGTTGAGTAATTCGACAATCTATTAGAACCATTTATTTGCGCGAGGGGAATTACGAGCGGAATCCAAAAGTGTGAAAATCAGTGGCAGAGTGGATTGAGTGGCTTGGCGTCGTTCGATCCAACAGCGATTGTGAGTGACCATCGATAAGTAATCCCTTATCGTCCAGCAATCGCAATCTTATCGAGCTTTTGAGGAATGCCCGAGGCGAAGGGTTGCTCACCCAGATCAGTTTAATTTGAAATGCAGACAGGAGAACTTCTTGCTTTATTGTTGACCCTGGCCGTCGCTGCGGGTGAGTGATCCAAGCAAACAGAAACGTAGTTAAAATGGGCATATTAATGTGATTCCAGTCCACGCCGAAACCGGGTTCTTGCTCCATACGCGGCGCATCAGGGAAAGTCCGCAATGGGTGGAGCCGGAGGTGGAGGCGCTGGTGCGCAGTTCATTTTACGCCGCGGATCCCATTGTGTGAGTCACCGGTAACATTGAGTGTCCTCCTTTCTAATAATACATCCGGTCCTGCATTCGCAGAGTCTCCATACCCCGCTGGCAGGGGAACAGCTCCTCACCTGAGCTCTCTGCTGTGGTGTCCGCCAGACTGGATCAACAGGCCAGCAATGTGATCAGCGTGGATCTGGAGAACGCCACTGATGAGGCCGAAATCGTCGATAACGTGGCCAGCTTGGTGTCGATCTTTAACATAAACTTCGACGTGCCGCTTGAACGTATCCAGCTGGTGGGCTTCGCTGAGGGCGCTCATCTGGCGGGTGGAGTGGCTGCCAAGGTGCACCGGGATCTGGGTCGCCAAGTGCCGCACCTCACCGCTCTTGATCCGCCCTCTGGAGAATCACTGGAGCACGGACTTTCCGCGTCTGATGCCGAGTTCGTTGAGGTCGTGCACACAAATTCGGGAAAAATAGGCACCTGGGACCGACTGGGACATGTCGACTACTTCCCCAACGGAGGGCAGACGCAACCAGGCTGTTCCGGCGACTCCTGTTCGCACGAGCGAGCATTCGAGTTGCTCGCCGAGATGTGGTCCACTGACAACGAGTTTGTCAGCGCACTCTGCGGCTCTGTAGAAACAATGAGCGCCGAGAGCTGCCGCTGGTCCACCCTGAAGATGGGGCAAAAGGCTGGGGGACAGCCTTCCGGCATCTATTTCCTGGAGACACATCAGTCAGCACCGTATGCGAGGGGAGCCTACTACATAAGCTTTTTGTGAGGAGCGAAGCCAATAAAGAACCAATCGAAGAATGGTAACAAAGGAGCAACTTTGTCATTAGTCACTGTACACTGTTTGGTGCAAATTGGGGCAAGGGGCGATGAGTAACTTCCAATATTTATGAGCGTCAGGCGTTGGGCTCATTCATTATTTTAAAATCAATTTAAAGGGTCTCCTCGCCCAAAGTTTGACGCGTGAAGCTGCCATGACTGAGAGCTGTCTTCGTCTGCGTCGTTATGTCGTTTCTCATGCAAAATGGGAAAGCAGAGATAGAAGAGGTTTCCAACTTTTTCTTTTTTCATCTGCCAGATGCTGTCCAAACGAAGCACTGCGCACGGATGAAGGAAGAAAATTTAATCGGGAACCGGGTTCTTTGGCGTTGCCCCGATTGATGGTTCCCAATAAAAGCGGATTTATGGAATTGTGTAGAGTACAGAGTTTCGACTTAAATATAGATGTACATGTATAAATCTTTATTAAAAGAGATATCTATTACCTACTAATTAGACCAATAAATATAAACAAAATCCAAAGGACTTTAAATGTTCTCAAGCATTCTTAAGGGGTAACCTTCTGTCCTAAAGAACATTTGTTGTGCCACATATTTCCAATGGAAAATTCCTTTGTACTCAACATGCCTTGACTTTTTCCCCAAGATAGCTTCGTTCTTCAACCCGCAATCACCACCCACCGCCTTGGAGCTCCTTCTGTGTGCATGCCACTTGAAAGTCGCGGGAAAGGAAAACTGTCACAAATTGCATTTAAATGCGCTGTACTTAAGTTTATCTTTGGGGAAATTGTAAGCGGATGTCTGAAACTACCTTTGACCCTCCTCTGTTTCCCTGGCTCGAAAGACAACTTTAATTTACCAATTTGCTGCGTGTCCAATAGAAGTTACTGGGCCAATCCTCTCAAGCAGTACGCTCACGTCGTCCCCGTACGGATTTTGTTTTCCCAGGCTGAATGACAGATCCATTTTATTGCGAAACCAACGGCCAATACGCCGCCTTTATGACCCATAGCTCGCGGATATCAGACTATCATCTAATTACGCTTGATGATGATCAACCGTTGACTGATAAAGTATCAAAGTTTCGCGGTAGCGACCGCCCAAAAGCATGCCACTAAGTGGGCACTAGCTAAGTTTTCTCCGCGATAATTAAGACCCAATTAGCGACAGGATAAGCTTTCCGCATCATGACATGATTTTTCCCTGTGATTTATGTTTAGCTTTCTGGAAAGACAATTTAAAGTTGCACATTTTTTGCTGAGGGCAAAGTGGGCTAAGCGTGCATTTAGCCCATAACGTTGACTCATCTTCTTACATCCCGGCCCTTGCCCTCTTCGGGTAGCTTAAATCTCGGTTTCGGGTTTGGATTTGCGCTCTTGGCATTAAATATCAGGCCATAAAGTAGAAGCACCCACCCAACACCCAAAGAGCTCCATGGAGCCAATAATGGCTCTGGAGGTGGGCCATTAGGTCGACCTCAAGACGCAAGTCCTGCTATGCGTTCATTGCGTCTGCACACAGGAAATAAGGGTATATGCGATGGGTATATATCTGGTAGTGTTGTTGATACTAAATTAATACTACTTTGTGTTCTTGCAAAAGTATTGATTCCACAATTTAACCGAATTTAATTTATTTATTTTTGAGGAAAGTTTGGCAAAACTAAACCAAAGATAATATGTAGAGTTAGATGCGTGGCTTGGGAATTTGTTACAACTACATATATGTTCAAAATATTGTAATGTTACAATGTAACATATATAAATAAAAAAAAATGTGTCTGCCAATTTTACATTTTTTTCTTTTAATTTTTAGTCTGTCAAAAAATATATATAAAACATCTCTCGTGCTTTCCCAGGTATCTAGCTGTCGACCACTGAGCACTGATTGTTCCTATTGTGTTTTGTGGTTTCCTACGGCTCCCAGAGAACATTGCAAGCAAAATATAGAGCCATTTCGGAATGTGTAACAGAAATTAAGTCGCAACAATTTCATTTTCATTTCACTTTGTTTCGCTTTGAGCGCTCCTTCGCCTTCCAGCTCCCATCTATTGGCCAGCCTTCCCAATGTTAATGTTAATGAGCACAGAAATGCGTTTGCATTTGGGAAGTTGGAATTGATAAGGAATCTCGCGGCGCCCCCGCCTCCCCTTTCTTCATCAATTAAAGTTCCTTTGAGATCCGCACGCACGTTGCCAAGGTGGCTCCCCACTCCCACGCTCGCTCCCCCCGGCGACGGGCTTTCGTTTATGGCTATGTTAATTTTTGTACAACAATTTTATGGGATGCCGTTGGACGGCTCACCAAGCAGGCAGCCCGCTGCCGCCCCTTGCACTACCACTCTTGCTGTACGAGCCCCATGCCCAGAACTGTGCCAACTGTGGGTGCGGCTTCTTGTCGCCAGCTCAACCTGGTGGCTCATTGTTGGGCTGCTTGTGCTGTTTGTGGCTGTGAGCCCTGATAAGCGACAAGCAGAGTGTAACATATGTCGAGCGCCCACCCACTGCCCCAGTGGGGCGCTTTACATTCATTCGGAGCTGAGTCGAGTGATACGCAGGCGTTCCAACAACAACGCCCCCGAGTGGAGTTAGGGAAACCGATTGAAAAGCCATCTGCATACAGGTTAATTAAATTTGCATGACCCACCGCGAGGTACGCCGCAGATATGAATAGCATGCAAGTGCGGACCGGGATGGAAATACGATTTTGCGGGTAATTTGCGTTCCCCTGAGGGACATCCTCTGGGCGACGCATAATCTCTCGACTCCGTTTCGCGGCTAATCAGCATTATTAGTTTTATATATTGTGGGTACTTAGCTCTTTAAAATAAGGTGCGTAAGCGGAGGTAACGTGACTGATAGCGCTTTGCTAGCTAGCCAAAAATTTCCAACGCCACAAAGTTCGGGCGCCACCTAAAGGCCGGCTAATGCCCGACTAATGCGAATGCTGGCCACGAGCATTAATCATTAATCATTTTTGCGTTTGCCGAATGCAATTGCAAAAAGTCACATGCAGTGCGTTCACGAAACGAATACATATTCATATGCATTAAATATTTGAATATATAATCCAACTGTGGGCATAAAAATAGCAGCATACAAATTAAGTACAAGAACCGGGCAACTTCCTAAGTCCTTAATATATTTAAATTTATATAGGTATTGTAAGCATTTTCGCAAGCGTATAGTTTGTTAACTCTTACTATAATATTTTTAAAGCAGTGGTGCCCAAGGCCCGGACTCGTGCCTGGCCTTTGCCGAATGTTTGATGAATGTTAACATACGCCGACATATTCTAATTTTGTTGTTTTACAATAATTAAGAAAGTAGAGTAGTACATATTTATTTCTCCTATCTAGCCACTTGTTTCTATTTATCACAAAAATTTTTTTAATTTCAAAAAGAAAACATCTAATATTCGGTGATTTAGCGGCGCTGTTCTGTTGACCTCAGCTGTGCGGTGTCGATTTGCCGTTGACTGTGGTCAGTTACAGAGGAAGGGGCAGCGCAGCCAAATGCAGAGGCCAGGCCGTGCAAGAAAAAATGCACGCCGCCGAGGCAGTGGGCCAATGACAGGCCCCCGCTCGTTCTCTGCCTCAGTTGGCCCCTTCCGAGCCCCCGCTCACCCACTCACATTCACACTCACGCCAGGCGATCGCAATTTGACAGCGGCGTGCTTATGACAGCAGCGCAGCCTCTGCCGACACAGAAGTACGCGCAGGCATGCTGCAGCGACTGCAGCGGCGACGCCACGCGACTGAGTCATTTGCAGCAGCAACTGCCAGCAGATGAAATTTAAATAAATTGCGAAAAAATGACAATGCTCTGTGAGCCTCTCATTGTTTGGACTGGCTTCGACTGGGTCACTGTGGCTGCTTTTTATTGCGCTTATCAATTATTTTCCCATTGCATAGGAATTGTATGCAGATCTGGCGGCGGCGGGGTGTTTTTGTAGTTGCGTAAGAACTGTCATACGCACTGTGTGCGCTCTGTTGCGCTCTTAACGGGACTCGGACTCACCTCCACCTCCCCCGTCGATGGCGCTTCGTTGGAGCTCTGCTGCTAATTGGACTGCAATTGGATTTTCTAATTTGGAGTACCGGTATTTATGGGCCACGGAGTTAGCGCTCTGCTGTGGTCCGAGCTTGGTTCTTGTTGACTTATTCGGCTATTCCACGCGGAACAAGCACTAGTGCTCAGGGAATTTGGTCACGTCCAAGGCAAAGTGAAACAAACGCAGGCGGTGCAAAACTAGATATTCGCTTCAGTTGCGAGTTCTGCATTAATGAAGCACTCTCGAGTGCGGCCCGCGAATGTGCGATAATTTATTAGTGCCACATTTGCGACACAGATTTCGATTTCGGACTCGGACTCTGACCAACGCGGGGCGGGGGCCAGTCAATTCAATTTCCCCACGCGCACGCTGCCTGACCCCTTTCGGCCGTCTGCAAACACTAATAACGGGCCTATGCCAGTCTATAAACACAATTTAGCCAAATTTTGCCCATCAACACGATCCATTTGCCGAGCCGTCAACGCACTTGCCTCCGCCGACACCTGTTGCTGAAAACGCGCCAATATTGGATATTCGCAGGCGGCGCGGCATTCGTGATGCAGATAGATGTCAGCTCGGGCATGCAAAAGAGTTCAGCGCCTCCGCCTTTCTCGTTTACGAAACAAATTGTGTTGTAAACAGTCAGCACGCGCCGCTTTATTTGCCTTTCCGTTCGCCTCAGTTCCGAGAGTCTGCAAACTCCGCGCACGTCTTGAAACTCCCGCACTCGATTTCACACTCGTCGCCTAACAGTCAACCGCCAATGCTTTTAAAACCTGAAGATGGGTATATAATGATATAACTATATCGATATCATCGCCTCACATATAAAATATCGATAAGATATACTGAATTTATGTACATTTTATAATATCAATGATGTTTTAAAATCCATACGGGAACTATTTATAACGTTCTTTCTCCGACTACTGTAGAAACCAAAAAAACTATATTACAACTAATATGTTTCAAAACTTGTTTCTTTTTTATTGTGAAGTTTTATTTTCTTTCCTTATTTTTTATAAATCAGGCACAAATATTATTAACATATATTTGTTTTTAGCATTCATATTTTATTTCTCACATATTTTTGTCTTTTTTTTAACTGACATAGTTTATTTTAATAATTAAATACCAGAAAATACATGTTTGCAGAACACCGGTATCACATTTCTTATTTCCGCCAAAGTGCGACCATTCCGAGCAAATACTAAAAAACATCAAAAATGGGCTGATTTCAGTGAAGGCTCAAACCAAGGAACGAAACTGAATATTGAGGAAAAGAGAGTGCACAGTGAGCTGGAAGAGCCTTGAAGCGAAATTGAAAATCTGAAAGACACCCTGATTCCAGGAATTTTTTCAAAAATTTTTAACGAGACCTAGGAAATGCATTCATAATGAACTGCATTCAGTACTATCTTTAATGATATCAAATTGCTTTGTTTTAGTTTTAATAAACATTCTGGCGTTCTGGCTGAATGAGTGCCTCCAAAACAGCTGTTCCCAACTAAACAATAGCTTATAATTATTATAAATTGGTTAAAAATTAGGCGGTAACTTTTTTAGGTCGATCCCTATTCTGCTAAATTTATCGCCGATACATCCCCGCTACTTTCAGTAATGAAGTCATTCAGTTGTATAAGGAACCCATTTAATGTTATTTTGTGTAATTCTTCAGAAATTTTCATAAACTTATATTTTACTTAAAAATGAATGACTGAATTACTGAAAATATTGGCGATGTAATGACGATACATTTTGACGAATAGGGAACGACCCAAAAAAGTCACTAGTTAAAAAGTTCCGCCAAAATCCTAGTCACAAGACATGGAAATACGTTTTGTATTCATATAATCTTGAATTTGTTTTAACTTTGAACGTCTCATTAAGCAATCCAAATCGTTGATTTTTACGAACTCTACACAGCCACACTGGCTTCTCAGACATTTCAGTCGATACAGTTTCAGAGACCTCGGGTATTAGAACCGATGATTTCAAATGGCGATATTTTATATTTTTATTTAGTCTTATATGAATCCCCTAATTGTAAGAATGTTTCATTGGAAACGCCGAATTTTGACATTCTGCATTTTGTGTTAAACGATAGTTTGATAATAAATATTTTTGAGAAGACCCTATCGCTAATACTATCGGAATCAAGACATCGATAGTGTTAGTGAATAATTTCAGAAATCGATAGTATTGTTTGTGGCCGACCCAGCTCTAAGCTTTACTTCTTGGCAAAAACAGTTCGTTTCGGGCGTGTGATTTTAATAACTAAGTAGCCAGGCAGTGACCCCGCAGCGGATACGCAACACAGGCATCAGAATGAGCGCACCTGGCATGGACAAGAGAAAACTCTCGTAAGTAGAATTCCCAACGCTGCACTCCGTCGCGTTCTTAGTTTTTTCTTCGACGCTCGCACACATTCTGCCGAGACGTCGGCAGAATACACACACAGCCTTTATGAGCAGCAGCTGCGCGCAGGCCGGGCAGCGCAGTCTTCGTCAAATTGATTTTTCGCGGCAGAAGTTGTACAAGTCAGCAGACATTCCCGCAGATGCATTGGGATAAACATAGAGCGGGACCATCCCTGGCGAGAGAGGGGAGAGGCTGGCCAAATACACAAAAAGTGAGAGAGACGAGGGAGGGAAGGGGAGAGACAGCTGGCAGGTCCTGGGCAAGGCCAAGGACGTGCCGCTGCAAACTGCCATTTGCAAAATCCCTCAAAGAGCGAATTCAATAAAGGTTTGTTTCATGTTCGAGTGCCATGCAACTTAAATCGCGGGATCCGACGGATTGGGCGATAAGAACCAGTGCGATCCACTCGCTCACAAACTATTTCGGAGCCCGTTATCGACAAGAGTTTTACAGCCGCTTCGGCCAACTCGCCACCGCCCCCCTTCGATGCTTTATGAGTAATGGCAGCAGAAGCCGTTTCTATTTGGCCCAGTTCTTGCTGCACAAGGCGAATGCGAATGCGAATTGGCGCTGCCTGCGCCTTCGTGACGACTTTCCGCGTCCTTGGCCCTGTGCGGACGCCCCCTCGGCCCACTGACCCTGGACGCCCCCATCCGCTCGAGTCTCTAATCGTCCTCATCAGGCTTCTCATCCACTTCCCCAAGCATTTAGGCTTTGCTTAGGTCCAAGCTCATGCTGCCTTATCAGCTCTTAGATTCCCCTCAGCCCAAGTGCGGGTGTAGACTAAGCCCAACCTCCCCAAGCTTATAAATAGCGCGTCACCTGCTCAAAACAAAAAAATCCATATAGTGTGCAAGAGGGTGCAAGTTATGTTGCACGCGACCTCAGCTGCCTGCTGCTTTTCTTGCTGCGGTGCTACCAAGCCAAGCTACTTCCGATCTGGCCGCCTCAATGTCGAAGCGTTGCCAAGCAATCCCACAGGTCAGAGTAAGTGCTCCCCTTGGAAGCGCTCCCATCGCGTGCCACGGCCCAGCTAACTGTTGCTTTGGTGAGTCATCACTGCGAGGAGAACTGGCTGCTCCGACCCCGCTGTCTGGGCTACAAAGTACTATGTGTGTGTTGAGGGAATGTCGGCGGCCCAGTATAAGAACATGTGTATTTACGCTAAAGATCACACATGAGTAATAAACATTGTTATCTAAATGTGGCTTAATCAGCTGCAAACGCTTTGAGAACGCTCTGCTATTATAGGCAATGTGTATTAATAATAATTCCCCATTTCGATTAGCACATCGGGGGACTCGCTTTACGAAATCCTAGGACTTCCGAAGACAGCCACCGGAGATGACATTAAGAAGACATACCGAAAACTGGCACTCAAATACCACCCCGACAAGAACCCCGACAATGTCGACGCTGCCGACAAGGTTATATCTTTTTAAAACATCCTTTCACATAAACACTTCTAAAAGTCCTGTTCCTTCTACAGTTCAAGGAGGTGAATCGGGCACACTCGATATTGAGCGACCAGACCAAACGCAATATATATGATAACTACGGCTCACTGGGCTTGTACATCGCCGAGCAGTTTGGTGAGGAAAATGTCAATGCGTACTTCGTGGTCACGTCGCCAGCAGTGAAGGTGAAATTGGCGTCCACTGTCATTACTAGGCGGATCTTATATTATCTGATCTCTTGCAGGCACTCTTTATCTGCTGTGCCGTGGTTACTGGATGCTGCTGTTGCTGTTGCTGCTGCTGCTGTTGCAACTTCTGTTGCGGCAAGTTCAAGCCGCCGGTCAATGAGTCGCACGATCAGTATGCGCATCTCAATGTGAGTGATGTTTGAATTGTCCCAGCAAAACCCCTGTCCTGCCCTGTCCAGAACCCCTGTCCGCTACTACTAACGGAACGCATTTTGCTTTGGTTAGAGAAAAAGAGTACACAAGAAAATCAATCTGGTGCAAAGTCCCCACTAAACATCCACTAACGCATGCTCCCATCCATTCACACTGTAATACACCCAACAGAGCACCAAATCCATTATCCTTTTGATGATTTTTGTGAGGAGATCCGTAGCGCGATCCGTTCGTGCAGCTAATGTTTAGTCAAAAACGTGCTCCTACATATAACATTAACGCTTGATCAATAAATGCCTAACCATTATTTAATATTATGTGGTTTATTAGCTTTCTTGACACGCTACCTTCTTAGTTTGGGTTGCTTTTTTAGTCTGTACAAGCCTTCAAATCTCCGCACTGTTTTGTTATTTGTTAAACATTGGGGTAAGTATTTATGGAGTGTTCTTTTCGGCTCTCATTACCTCATACACAGGACAGAGGTGAATGGCTAGTACATATAAACTTGTTCGATCAACTCGAGTTACGTTCTGTTCACCCTTTTCAAAATTTGATCCCAACTCTGTTTTATACGTACTTCGCGAAAATCATCAAATACTTCCAACGTCTCCAACTCTCCATCCAATCTAATGTAAGCCAAACCCTTATAATAACAAGATGAGAAACGCCACCTTTTTTTTGCTAGACACTAGAATTTCGTGCTGGCTACAGACTCTCTTGACATGTTGTTTTAGAGCTAGAGAGAAAAAGTACCGCAGAGCCGACAGCTCTATGTGTGTTAACGCAATCTCAAGCATTCTAGATGTGTAAGCACACATACGCATTTGCTTGTAATGTGTATACTTGTCATTGAAAGCGCAGACCATTTGTAAATTGTAACGCTCGCAACGTGCAAAAGTTGCTTGCATATGAGAATTGAAATATAAGGGCGTTGTGAATTTTGTTATTGTAAGGTCCTTGTGTAAACAATATGATAATAACGAACATTAGAAATTCAAGCTACCATTCTCGGTACCTTAAAGACTTAGTCAGTAAAGCATTGAATTCCCAGACGGAAATTTTAATTTGATCCACGATTGGTTCTCTTGTTTTTTAAGTACTCCATTTCGCATTCAGCTTAAGTTTGCACCAACTTCAAAGTGCTATTCCTTTGTTTGTTTACAAGCCCCGAAAGAAAAGCCAACGATTTACGTTTATATTTTTATTTAACGTTTTTTTTCAAACAATTCTTTGCGATCGACTCATCATATCCACTACCCACCACCCACCACCACACACTCGCTCTCGACCCGCGTCCGCCAGCGCCCCGATGGCAATCGAGATGTCAGCGATCTGCCGCCACAAATGGGACAGCAGCCACGTCTCGTAAGTATACAAATCGAAAACGACACCAGCACCAGCACCGTATGACCTGCAACCCCTGCAACTAAATACTAAACTAACACAAAGCCACTAACCAAATTCGAGGAAAGCTTAAATCGTCACCAATCTAAATTTTATGGTTCCAAGAAGGCAAGTTTTTTTTGTTTAAAATTTAGTCTAGGGACAAAATTAACCAGAATGGAGAGACGAAGATGATGATAATTTGTTGAAAGGGTTGCTGTATTTGCTTGGGTAAATGTTTTATGATTTTTTGATGCCACTTTGCTCTCATTACGCTAATATTATTTTGTAGTATTTGTCAAAAACAAAAAAAAATAACACTAGTAGCTTAAGTGCAGAATAGTACGTATCGTAGAACCGCTTACGACCCACAACACGTTTTTGACTAAACATTGTCCAAGGGCAAACTGCTTTCAGCTCCAAAAACAAGAAAACAAATAGCCATATTCGCTAATAAATCCCATATATTTTGTGCCCCCAGGAGGATGTTGATCTGGACGACGTGAATTTGGGTGCGGGCGGTGCCCCCGTAACATCACAGCCACGCGAACAGGCCGGAGGCCAGCCGGTGTTTGCAATGCCGCCGCCTAGCGGAGCTGCCGTTGGAGTTAATCCCTTCACAGGCGCACCTGTGGCCGCCAATGAAAACACGTCGCTGAACACAACGGAGCAGACCACGTACACGCCAGGTATATAAATAGTCAGTGCAGAAGACAGCCCAAAGGAGAGGTTACCCAACCAACAAAGCGTCTTTGACCATCGAACTTGTTATCTTTGTGCATAAATTGAACCAATATTGTAACCTTCAGTCGGTGTACTTTGTCAGACCTCGGCCTAAGAAAACAATAGCATTAACTGCTTGGATCACCAAATTTACTATTTCACGTGTGTAAAATGTCACATATAGCTAGCCATACCAACACGTCCAGACGAACAAGGGATCTATATGAGTACTCTGATCTCGGATTTGAATATTAAGTCTCTTTCACACCTTGATTGGCTCAGTCCTCCCCTGTTAAGGTCTGATGCAGCTGCTTTAAAATCTCCTTTTTCAAGGACCCGTCAGCAATCTCTCTAACCGAGCTCTGAAAAGTTTAGGCTCCAACTCGGCCTGGAATACCATATTTAAGGGACAGTCTATATATTACGAAATCACTTTGTTTTATTTCATTTAAGTACCCTTCTCCCTATAAAAACATAAACAAGAGTTATTATTGAAAAGGTTTCAATTCATTTTGTTTTCAAAAACTAATACAAAAATTAGTTATTTGTTTTTATTTTTTTTTTATATGAAATGATAACGTAATCAAATAATCAAGCAATCATTTCATTACGTAAGATATGGAAAAGTCCCTTATTTAGTCAGTTTAGTCCAGAGATCAAGAATCACTGCCATGACATGTACAACTAATTCTGTTTAATTGGTTGCTTTGTTTTACCTGTCTCTCTTATTGTTTCTTATGCAACGCATACATTTTGTTTTGTTTTTTTCACTTATCACCATGTGTACTATTCTCTCTCTCTTTCTTCGCCTCTAGATATGGTTAATCAGAAATATTAGGCAAGTGCTGCGAACGATTCAGATACAGACACAGAGCCCTACCCGTAACAGAAAAAGAGAAAAGCCCGATATGTTTCGTAACTATTAAAAGTTGTTTTTAAGATGCGCGATATGTTGAAGCAGTCAACATATAAACTTATGTATTTATTGTAAGCCGTAGCACTTAGCTCTATCTTAAAAGTCTTATTTTGAGGTGGGCTTTTTGGTCCACCTCGAGTAATCGTGTCACCTATTCCATTATTCAGAAACCAGCTACCTGGCAGATCTATTAAAAACTCGACTTCACATCGTATTACGCAAGAACTTGTCGCGTAGTCACGAAGTTAGTTTCAATATTTTCTGCTTGATCGCTCTCCTTCCTGCGTATGGATTCAGTCTTAGTGGACAAGATTGTAATGATTTATGTGTATATGATATGTGTTTCTAGTTTGCATTTGTGTCCTCGCCCAAGCTAGCTTAATTGATCGCGAAATCGCCTCAATCGGTTCTGTTAATGTGTCGGAACTACTTATGTAAAGATGAATTGTCGAGCGACTTGCTCCGATCCGATCCTAATTCAAATGTAAATAAGTCAAGTTATACAAATAAGCATCACACAGACAAGCAGAGGAGGACGATGAAGGAGGACACTAATCACTGCATAGGGCGGAACTTAATGGAAAGATAAAATATATATATAAAAATATAATATTAATCCCCTATTTATAAATATTAAATACAATTAATCAAAAGTTCAATTGTAACCCCCAAAAGTATTGCACTTGCACATGTATTCAAAATTGTTTCAAATTAAATTCCATCCTGTTCGGTTTAGAGTTTTCGTTAACCCCCTTAAAGGCTTTTAAATGTAAATTAATGCGTGCTTAGTCAAGCAGTAATTAAATGTTGTATCCTAGTACCATAACCCCATCTTAAATCATTTAAAAAATCAATTATTACATTATTGCATCAGAGCTGGATAGGGACTTGGATCAGTCGATCCATTTTTAAGGATTTTAAAGGATGTTCACCCCCTGGCCCAGCCATAGTATAAACAAACCGTAAAATTACAGGATGCAGAATGCCCATATATTTCAGTTGCCATATCGTGCTCTCTCCGTTCACAACAGAGAGCTGGCAAGTGCGTATGTTTGCTTAAGAACCAGACGCTCTTTTTTACGCATTCAATTACAGTCATAGGACTGTTCAAAATAAAAGGAGAGCGGAATTCTGCCTCCATCCACCAATTTTTCTTTCTCAGTTTGACAATCTTGTTGAAATTGCAAACATCCAACTTCACTACTTGGTATTCAGTTTCTCCCGGAGATGTCAAGAAAACAAATCGATCGTCCGTCCCTCTCGAAATAGCTAGATCCAGTGTTATATCCGGAATTCGACACTGGCAATAACTCGTCTTTTTCGGTACCGGAAAAAGATATCGTAGAAGAGTTATTGCCAGTATCGAATATCGAGCAGTATCGAGCATATCTTTTTCGGTATCAGAAAAATATATGGTAGACGAGTTACTGCCAGTATCGAATTCGGGATATAGCACTGGATTAACCTCTGTCTATTTCGAGAGGGACGGAAGATCGATTTGTTTCCTTTGCATCGCCGGGAGAAACTGGATACCAAGTGGTGAAGCTGGATATTCACAATTTCAACAAGATTATCAATCTGTTGAAATTCTACTTTACTTTTATTCTACTCTACTTTTATTCTGAACAGTCTTATGGCTGTAATTGAATGCATAAAAAACAGCGTCTGGTTCTTAAGCAAATTCGAGTGCAGGAAAACCGTATGGCGTTACTCACTTTGTTATAATAATGTGTTTTTGGTATAATAATGCATACTTACGTACATATATGAAATTCAATTAAAGGTGATTGCATCTTAAGGTCTTGCGTGTATATTTATCGTTCGTCAAGTCATAAGCAAAGATAATTAGCAACCTACATTTAACCTAAACAATTGTTTCCAAATTCCAATTGTATTCTGTATCTATAACACGTTGAAAGCGAAATCAATAAATTAACTATACGAACCCAGCCGTTGGCGTGTGTCTTAGCCTCGGGTGTAGGGCATCCCGCAGTCGATGGACTCTTCTGCCAAGCTCAGGAAAGCTCACCAAGGATGGTAAACAAACCGGACGCCAACCTGCCTGTCGCGCTTCGGGGGAGAGAACTTTCGAAGGCGCCAGCTGACCGCCGTTAGCTTTCACTCCTCGCTCGCTCTTTCTCTCGTTCTCCAGTTCTCCGGCTGTGCGGTTCTCCGGCTTTGTTTTGTTTTCGGGCAGTAACAGGCAGGCAGGCAGGCAGGCACATGCGCTCTGGCCTGCAGCTCCCCAGCAGCTCGCTTCCGCGGGGGCTCTCTCGCGTCGGCTCTAAACTTCGCCGCAGAGTTGTTCTGGTGCCTCAGAAGCCGAAGGGCAGTCCGTCGGAAAGTTAGTGCAGACAAAGGGAGGAGACTTTTCCTGGCTGCTGCTCCTGTTCACCACCAGCTCCAGCGCCTGCTCCTGCCAGCAACACAAAGTGGAAAATGTGATGTGTTCGCTTTAATTGTCGGGGATAAATCAATTCCGCTGTTAACTAGATTACTGAACAGACCTGGCCGAAAGCAGCAGCGGAAGCGAAGGGGCCAAATCAAAAGCAGGCCGTGGAAAAATATCCGCACTCTTGTGCGTTTGCGTGTATGTGCGAAAGTGTGTGTGTGCGAGGCTTGTGTGTGTTCGCCTTACTTTTTTCATGCGCAATTTGGGTTACAAAGCGAGAAAAACGCTGCTTTAAATGCATTAAAATGTTTTAGGCACGGGCTTCATTGATTTTCCCACGCACAAGAGTATGCTGCTCGGAGCGAGTCAGTCACCAAGTCCACCCCCGGAACAAAGGAACCAGGCCAGCGATGTGGACAAAGACGCAGCAGCTCTAGGCGCCCCGCAGTCGTAGTCCCAGCACCTGTTCTTTGGGCTAGGACCAGTCCGCCTGCGGACCAGGACCCTCAGGAACACAGGCGAAAAGCAGAACAGGCATCCTGGCTCCCGTACTGCCGAGCACCGGCTTGTCCGGTCTCGTCGGCGCCGCCAATGGCAAGCACCAGCACCAGCCTCACCTCCTCTCGCCCACGCACACCTCCCTGCCGGCCGGCATATGCAGCAGTGACAGCGGCATCTCCACCCTGAGCGCCATCTCGCCGCCGCTCTCCACCGCAACCACGGCTGCAACTAACGCTGGAGGCGGCGGCGGCGGCAGTCCCCAGCTGCGCACCTCTCCAGCATTGAGTATGCTGGGCAGTGCCACGGCGACGGCCAGCGCCAAGTTGTCCAGCAGCGGCACCGGCGGCACTCTTACCGCTGGCATGCTGGGCCCGGCGGCTAGCATTGACCTGGGCAGCTCGCCCCTCTCGCACCGCAACTACAGCAACTCGCTGAAGGGCTTCAGCTTCCGGCGCAGCTTCGACGACAAGATCATCGCGCCGCCGTACATGTCACGCGCCCACGCAATCCCCTATCCGCATTTTCATGCGCCGCAGCCCGCGCCCACCACGCCGCATCATCACCATCTACATCAGCATGCGACCGCAAACGGCACTGGCACGGGAACGGGATCCTGTACCGGTACTGGGGGACTGTTCTCGCCGGCACACCAGCAGCCGCTTTCGCTGTCAACGGTGGCCGCGGCTCTGCCTCTGGCGCCGCTCTACGGGTCCCCACTGGCGCTGCCGCTGACCTCGTCTCAGTCCACCACAAAGCTCTCCTACAGGGACGACTTTCTTCAGCAGATTGGATACCTGCCAACCACGCGCATCTACAGCACCCCCACCAGCATCGTGGACGAGGACAAGGCCCAGCAGGACTTTCTCTCGCTGTCGCTCTCCCCACCGCTCAACCGGCGCCGGGACATGCCGGCCCTGCGAGGACCCTTCGTCAGCTTGTAAGTATAAAGGATTTGCATCCGTAGCAATCTGGTACTACGTATTTCCCATGACTTCTTCCCCTTGTGGAGTACAGCATACTAGTATTTATCTACAACAGCTCAGAGATATTTTTGACGATTTTAAAATTTTAAATTCGAGTGTTTCTCAACATATTCTTTTCAGTTTATGTCAATATTTTACTGAAAAAAAACTCAGATAACTTCTTAGATATACCTGCCACAGAAGCGATCGGAACACAAGGGAGATACCTTCGAGATGCTGAAGTATGTAGACCATTGTAGTTGCAGTTTTATCCATCCGTTCCCGTGCTGTAGTGCCTATGGGCACTATGAAGCGAGTACCTTGTGCAAATAAAAGCAGAAAATCAGTCTACAGACCCATCGTTACAAGCTAGAAAAATCAGATGAATTATTAGATAAAGGGGGTACAAGTGCAAATTTACAATTTCCCAAAATGGGGTCGGTGCATCAAAATGTCTGATAACGTTTCGAAACTACGAACCGGAATATATTTTTCTGAAGGTTTTCGATTCATTGAACTCGAATCTGGCGTATCTATCAGGGTTTTAAGATATTTTTACTTAGGTATTGGTGCTGTAATTTTAATAGAGATTGTGTTTTTAAAGACGATCGTTATGGCACCTTACAGTTAAATTCTTGCCGGTCTCGAGTTCAGCGCATCAAAAATCTATTGAAAGGTATAATACGGTTATTTATTATATTAAAAAATGACAATATGTTAAAAATTTACGATTTTGTATATTCTTATACACGACCTACTATTGATGGAAGATGATTTCTAAAGTTTTTAAAATGAAACTAGGATAGTTTTAAGCGTATGAACGGAAAGATGGACAAACAGAATACTTAGTTTAGTGAGTTCAGATGGGTAATAGAGGTCAATCTAAAGATGGTTAAATAAATATCATTAATAAGGATATATAACAAGAAAAAAAGTTAACTTCGGCACGCCGAAGTTTGTATGCCCTTGCAGCTTACAATTGTATCATTATAAATTAATAAAATGTTATCAAATCGAAAGTAAAACTAACAGGAATTGTATACAACATTAATACATATAAAAATTCGGTTTAACATTACGTATACGTAATATTTTCCGAACATTCCTATGGCAGCTAAATGATATAGTAGTCCGATTTTTATCAAATTAAACCCGAAATTCTAGAATAATATAAAATGGCCATGTATTAAATTATATAAATATATGTTGAAAATTGGACAAGTAATACTTTTTTTCTGAAAATTTACCGCAGCTATATGATATAGTCGTCCGATCCGGCCCGTTCCGACTTATATAGTAGTGAGAGCATATAGAAGACTATCTGCAAAGTTTCATTAAGATAGCTTCAAAACTGAGAGACTAGTTTGCGTATAATCCGACAGACGGACGGACAGACGGATATGGCTAGATCGACTCGGCTGTTGATGCTGATCAAGAATATATATACTTTATAGGGTCGGAAATGTCTCCTTCACTGCGTTGCAAAGTTCTGACTGAAATTATAATACCCTACAAGGGTATAAAAATGTGATGTCTAGCATCGGGTAAAAATCAAAACAACAAGATCAAGATCAAGAATATTTATACAATATTGCGTCGAAAATGACGCTTTCGCTGCGTTAACACATTCTGACCAACATTTATAATATCCTGCAGAAGTATAAATAGGGGAAAACGTTTTCTTTCGTTTAACTATTGTTTATTTAATATCTCTTCAAAGGAGTATCGTTTTGGGATGATTGAATTAAGCGACATTCAACATTTGGAAAACATTGATTTTCGCTAATTTGTTAATTTTCGCACTATTACTTCCATTGTTAGCAAACCAAGCGGTTAGTTTTAGTATGGAAGATTTTGATAAAAGCTTTTAATTTTTTGAACTATCGTAGCAGATTTTAAATTATTTATTGCTCACCACAGTCTTGGCGCTCATCCTCACCACGTAGACTGCCGTCCACGCGGTCATAACCATATGGATAACGGGTTTGAAAATGTCCTTGATTTAATGGACCTTATATAAATATTGGACCACTTGGTATGAGGGTTCTTACGTATTCTTTGAGAGGTTTCTTTGATATTAGTTGCAATTGTAGCATCGTTAAATCAGCCAGATACAGCGGGGATGTGGATTTCGCCCCACCATCCCCTAAGTATATTTACATAAGGCGCCTGCTGCCCGCGCGTCTCTTTCCTGAGGCGTCTGCCTGGTTTGTTTACGTTTTTAATTTGGACTAACCGCAAGTAGGCGCCACGTGACGCCAGTCGCTAACCGACGAGCATCCCCCTTCCCAGCAGGTGAAGTCAGCTCCGCCCACTCGTACTCACCCAGCGCAGAGGCACTGCAATTGACCGAAACGATGACGTTTCTCGCCGCCTTTCTCTGCTCTGCTTTTGCAGTGATTTCCTCGGTGATTTGTTGTTTTTATACGCTTCTTTGGGCGTCTATAAATAATAATACGGCGAAAAAAGATTGTGCCACGGTGTGCGAGGGTCCGCAAAAGTGTGTGAGCCCTAGGGTGGCGCTTGTCGAGAGTTTTTCGCTCCAAAGAAGTCGTTGGCAAATCCGAAATGAGCAAGTATTAAACCCAGTACGTCAAGGGGGAAAAATCAATGCACTCTGGTTAGTCACTTATGAACTCAAAACACTTGCATGTTTCGTCGGCTGAAATAGTGCCACTGCTCGGCCAATCTCATCCCAATACTCAAAACCCACTTTTTGTAAGCTTTCGAAAAATTCTGGAATTTCAGGTATGCAAAACCCTGTTGTTCGAAAAACCGTGTGTGTGGCACGAACCATACCTACACAATACATATGTGTGTACAATATACGTATAGGCGAGGGAAAACTTGGCGCGATGCCCAAAAATCTCGAGGAACTCGATGATAATAATGATATGTCCACTGTGTGTGCTTGTAGTGGATTCTTTCCTGGTGTGGTGCAGTCCATGACCGGCAAAAGCGTCGACCAACATCGGCAACGACATCTACTTTATGAAGTACACATTGGATAATGACGCCAGCAAATAAACACAGAGAGAAAAAATCACATTTTTCATTATAATGGTGAACTATATGACGATTGCAACTTCAGCTCTAATTGCTTACAATACTAAACTTTTAGAAAAATAATTTTTAATTTATTTTTGTTACATATAACAATGGTTAATTTTTGGAGTGAAGGTAGAAAAAAAGACTGATACACAGTATCAGTAATAGTATATATATTAAACAAGTAGGAAAACTAAGTTCGAGTGTGAGGAACTATGAGATATACCGATCCCAATGAATTATGGATGAAATTAAAAGGATCATGGCTAAATGGAGTCCAATGCAGCACGCTGCGCAAATGTGGCTAGGACCATAAGTGCTGCAACTCAGATGCCGATGTTGCAAGAGTTCAAAATACACAGAAACTACATTGTCTAATAACCTCTAGGTTTATTAACCTATTTTACTCAGAAATACCGCGCCGGTCAATTTGCTTTATAGAAACTTTTACTTTAAACCGAAATGCACTATTAAAGCTTAGTTACCGGACACACGGGCTCGGCTGATGATCCTAAACCAGATTTTACATACCTCATTGGATAGAAGGTGCCTCCTTCTGTCTGTTGTACACCGGTTGACACTACGCATTAATAGCCCTGTAGCCCACGAGAGACTAAAGGTATTGTCCGAGTATGTGAGATACCCACTAAGAAGTTACATTTGTTTTAACCAATAAAAGTGCCCTAGGGTATTGTATTCCCTGCAACAAAATACATAAATTTTCGACGGTGTAGGCATTCAGGCAAATCGTCTCGCTATCGACGAACTTGGGTTCTAGGTGATCCGCACACAGTCGCACTCGACCGGACTCGGGTCGGTGGGCAGTGGGGTGGAGATGGAGGTGGAGGTGGAAGACTAAACTTAGTTGTGACAAAATAAAAACAGAACAGAAATAACATGAAATACTCGCGCGAGTTGGAAACGGCTGCGCCTTGTCCCGCTCAGGAAGAGGCGGCGAAAACAAAAGTGAAAAGCCATTTCGACATTCTCGCAGACGCAACTGAACGAATCGGACGGGCGAAGAAAGACACTCGCGCAGATACAGATACAGATACTTTTCATAATTCAGATTTTTCCGCTGCGCGATATTTATTTATTTACCCTGCTCTGTGTCCGGTTATGTAAGGGGTGTGTGCGAGAGCTCGGTGGGTGTACTGCGACCAAGCTTAGTTGGCGGGTGACCGTGATGCAAGTGGGGACTTGAGAAAGTCAAGGTCGCCACCGCTCCACGCCCGTTTCCCCGGCTGGCAGCGTTACTGCAGCGGGGACATGTAGGCGCGTCAGCCAAAACAGAAGCAGAAGTGGAAATCCAATTGTCGAATTGAGCAGCGAAGCAAATCGGAAATGGAGAGGCAAATGGACGGTTGGGGGGCAACCTGCCCCAAGGAGGCCAACGCCACAGCGGACGTTTGGTGGCAGGCAACCCTTCTGGATCTTTGGCTAGACCTCTACCCCAGCTACTTGCGCTACGTCGAGCTCTTAGCAACCGGGGGCGGCAGGGCTCACATGGTGGGCCGGCATTTCGTGTCCACTCTCGCGGCAGACCAGGTCTTCATGGGTGTGCTTCAGGGCAGTCTGCTGCTGCTCTTCCTCTTTCTGATGCACCAGCTCCGACTGTGGAGCTGGGGTTGCGGGCCGGAAATCCCGCCCAATGCCACGCCGGACGTCGCCAAGGAGCTAAGCTGCGATTTTGACTTTGTCTCCGAGCAAGAGATACGCGCAGCCCAGGACGCAGCCACGGAAGCGCTGCTGGAAGTGGAGGAGAAGAAAAGGCGCAAGCGGTTTACCAAGAAGCGTAACTGCGTCTCTGCCGGGCCCATCCTCATTGCTCTTCGCCAGCAGTCTAAGAGACCCAAGCACCATCGCCAAGCTGCTTTTCTCTTTGAGCCCGTGACCCCCGGAGAAGTCATATTGGACACCTACTTGCCGCCCCGGGAGCAGCCCCTTACTATTAAGCTGCCCCAGGTGATATCTGAACCTGTCAAGGAGGAGGAGAATGAACTACTTGAGTTTATGTGGGTTTGAGCTGGGCTGAACAGGCCGGAAGGCCCTTTTTCTACTTTACCTATAACCTCTGCTCCCTTGTGCATTCCCAGGAAAAATGTCTAACGAGTTTCATTTGCCTTTTCAGATCGGAGCCCCGTGGGACGCTGAGTACGACGGACGAGGTCTACCCGGATTCGTCCGACAGCAGTCTATACGTATCGGACGAGGAGCAAGAGGATGCCTCTCAGTATTGCCGTGGTGGCTACCATCCAGTGGTCATAGGGGACATATTCGACAATCGGTTTCGCGTGGTGCGCAAACTAGGATGGGGTCACTTCTCCACCGTGTGGTTGTGCCGCGACCTCAAGTGAGTCTTGGACAACAGTTTGCTCTTAGCAATACCGATTGACTTCATCGTTTCATTTCCTCGCAGAGACGAAAAGTACGTCGCCCTCAAGGTAGTGAAGAGTGCACCGCACTACATAGAGACGGCTGCGGACGAGATCCGGCTGCTGGAGGCGATCCGCGACGCGGACCCGCTGGACGTTAAGCGGGAGCGAATCGTGCGGTTGATGAACCACTTCACTGTACGCGGCGTAAACGGAATGCACACGTGCCTGGTCTTCGAGGCCCTGGGTTGCAGCCTGTACAAGCTCATCGTGAAGAACAACTACCAGGGTCTGGCTATCGCCCAGGTGCGCAACATTATCCGGCAGGTGCTGGAAGGACTGGACTATCTGCACGGCAAGTGCAGCATCATCCACACGGACATCAAGCCGGAGAACATCCTGCTTGTGATCGACAATGCCGCCGCGATGAATCAGCAAATTGACGACGAGATCAATAGTCTGCGGGTGAAGGGAGCTGACTTCCCCGACTCGTATAGTAGGTGCTTCCCCATAAACACCCTTCTGCCGGCTAACTCTCCTCCTTCTTCCCCAGTCAGCTCCATTGAGAAGCAAACGAAGTCGCGGGCCAAGTGGCCTCTGATCGAACCAAATGGATCGACCAACACCAACACGAGCAACAGTACAGCGAACAACTCAACTTCGTCGACGCCACTGGCCGCCTTAATCATTACATCGCTGGACAAGGAGGATACCAACACCACCTCGTCCACGCTCAACTCGAACACCACCTCCTCGCTGGCCTCTAAATACTCGAGCTTGCTGGGCGACAGCGAGTGCAACGGTGGCCTCGGCGGCGGGGGAGGGTTCGTTAGCGGCGTTGATAGTCCCGTCCTCGGAGGACCCGCTAACCTGAACAATCGCTATCGGGCCGAGAAGAAAATCACTGCCAAGGTGAGTCTGCCTCTCGACGCGTCCACAGCTCCTCCCATTCCATACACACGATGATGCTGGATAAGAGAAACTCCCTTGGTGTGCGTCCGTGGAATAGCATTTTCACCCTCGATATTGTTAACACCTCAGCCTACGCTCACTGCACACCACAGAAACACGTAATCGGTATTCTTTTAATTTCCCTCGTTTCCACATTATTTTTCGGTTTGGTTTGAAATTCGAAGCAGTCTTCCAACGAACTAGAGGACGACGCCGGGTCCGATACGCAGTGGGAGCAGAGCACTCTGGCCAGCGACACGCCCACCGACCCCGAGCCTGAGGCCAGTCCCAGCGCCCTCCCGGAGAAGGTAACCTGGTTTTGGGATAGTCTGGTAGTCGCTAGAGCTAGACCGATCCCTAGACTCGTTCGATAATTTATCTGTTCGTTTTCGGATTTGCTTTACATTTTTTATTTGGAGTAGAGCCGGACCCCGGGGCAACTGACGCCTTCGACTCCTAAGCGACGTCCGGGTGCGTCCGTGCCCACCCCGCTTCTTAGTTACTGTTACTGATTATTGCTCCTGAGTTCTCTTTGATTGACCCATAAGCACACTGAACTCACACGCTAACTCATGACCAGTTGATCTGCAACCAGTAATCAAAGGCTAAATGTTCGAATGTTTTCTAGATGTTTGTGTTGCTTAGGGGATTCCCCACGTGCTTCCCATTGCTATTGACAACAACCAGCTATCTAACCCACCCAACCTAGATATATGTATCCTACAAAGATATCCTTCCTACTTAAGCATATCAATTATTTTCACCGTACGAGGATCAATATTGCTTAGGGATAGACGATGTTACCATACAATAGGAGTAATATGTATGTCTTGTACTCGAAGAGCAGATTATAAATTCGTGATTCTTTGCAGGCGTGATTCTAGAAGTCTAAGATATATTGCGTGTCCATCTGTAGTTGAATGCCCTCATGCATATTAGAATATATTTTGGTCGTAATACCATTGTAGGGTATTATATTTTTTTTTCCAGAAAATGGCAACACAGTAAACATTTCCGAATATATTAAATACACATGTATATTTAATACGATCTAGACATGTCTGTATGTCGGTTTCTTAGCAAATTAGTCTCGCAGTTTTAGAGCTAGCAGAATAACTTAATAACTGAATAGTCTTATTTACATTGCTAAGCGTTGCAGTTGCAAATCACTATATCATAGTTGTCATAGAAGCGATCGGAAAACGATTAACTAGAAAGTGTAACAGCTTGTTTTTAAACATATTTCAATCGTATCGATATTATTGCAGTTTTTTTATGATTTCGAAACTACAGTTTAAATTTTATAAAGATCGGATTACTATATAATATAGGTGTTACAGGAACGACCGAAAAATGCTGAGGAATAAATTTTAAATCTATGTACAAACTTGGTGTTTCTTTCGTGTCCTTTTTTTATGTATACATACATATGTAATATACATATATTATCTGTATGTATACAAAGACAGAAGAATAAATTTCGAGAAAAATAAGCATTTTATAAGCCAATGTGTATGCTTTTCTTATTTGCATCTATACTAAGCTATTACTGTTCTAACCAATGTTGTATTTTGAACATATTTAGTGCCTATTTTGTACCTTATCCCAGAGGAATATAGACTGGGATGCTTTTGGTGTTATTCAAAGCACGGATTTCGGTGGACAATCCCAGCTTTGACCCCGCACTGCTAGTTATTTGTTATATGGATGTACGCACAACCTGATAAACCAACAAAAATGCAAACCAACATTGTGTGTTCTTTTTCTTCCTTTCTCTCTTTCTTTGTGTGAAACAATTATATGCAACATTACGATATATCCACACCAACCAGCTGCCCACCCCCAACAACTCCTGCCCCTCGACCAAAACGAACACCAACACCCTGCCGAACTCAAACACTCCGAGCACGTGCACGACCTTGCCCAACGACCACACAAGCAACTTCACCAACACGAGCACCAACAGCGAGACAACGTCCACTTCCGCCCTTCCAAGTGCCACTCCTGCCTCCACATCCACATCCGCCTCCGCCTTTGCATCTGCCACGCCCCCTAGCACGCGCACGTACTCGTTCACGCATCTAGCGTCAACAACAACAGCTCCAGCTACCACTACAACGACAGCCGCAAGCACTGAGTTGTACAATGGCGATCATACAACAACTAGCACATCAACAACAACAGCCACCAATGCGATCTCCTCCGCGCCAACAACAATTACAACAACAACCACATCAGCAACCGCAACTGCTAAACTAAATGTCCATGCCAATACCATTCCTTCGCAGAACCAGAGTCAGAGTAGCCAGACTAATACCTATACGATACAATCGCTCATCAACAACAGCAACGTCCGTGTGAAGATCGCTGACTTGGGCAACGCCTGCTACGACGTAAGTACCCAAGAGACTCCCTTGAAGCTCTCCCACCACAAGGAATCCCATCATAAACTAAAGACTACATTTTGTATCCAATATTTAAATAAGTACTTGCAAAGTTCGAAATTTAAACATGCTCAGCATTTCATCTCTTCAAGTGCACTTTGAGAAAAATATATATTGGATAAACTAATCCTTAGAGTTCTACTTTTAGCCAAAAGTAAAGTAAAATTAGCATATCGATCTATCAAATTAAACCTTAATTAAGCAGAGAGATTAGGATTCGTCAATAATAATCTGTATTTTTTTAGTTTGATTATTTTCCGAGGTGTTAGGACAGCTTTTCATTAGCACCATTCGATTTCGGAAACAGTAATCTACCCATATTAAAAGCATTAGAATCGTGACGCTTTTCAAAACTAAATTAATTTTTTAAATAAATTGTTTAATTATTTTTTTATTACATATTTAAAAGTGATGTGTACATTTGTACTTAATAAAATAGGGCATAAGGTTTTACGTTGGGCTTCTTTTTTAATTTTTTTCTGTTTTACCTGTAATTTTCACAAAAGCATAATTAGGCACGGTAAATCAGTGGCACAAACAATGTCTAAGTCACGCTCGAAATATAGAAGACATACAAATGCCTTGTTAAGGCTTAATTTTTGCATATCGAAAATGAAAATTAATGGCCTTTCATTTATCGATTCCCAGTACCATCACTTCACCGAGGACATACAGACCCGCCAGTACCGTTCGATCGAGGTCCTGCTGGGAGCGCCGTACAACTATACCGCCGACATCTGGAGCACCGCCTGTTTGGCCTTCGAGCTGGCCACGGGTGACTATTTGTTCGACCCACACGCTGGCGAATCGTATAGTCGCGACGAAGACCACTTGGCGCATATTGTCGAGCTGCTGGGCTCCATACCGCAGTCAGTGATCCTGCGGGGCAAGCACGGGCTCAAGTACTTCACCAGCTATGGTAAGCCCCAAGGCGATACAAAAAAGCTTGAGTAATAATCGATTGGGGATTTCCGGTTGCAGGCAGCCTCAGAAACATCACCAAGCTGAAACCTTGGAGCCTGATGAACGTGCTGGTGGAGAAGTACGACTGGGATCCGGTGGAGGCCAAAAAGTTCTCCGACTTTCTTCTGCCCATGCTCGAGTATAATCCAGTCATACGCGCCTCGGCGGCAGAGTGCCTCCAGCACCCCTGGCTGGAGCAGGAGGAGTTCGTCTAAGGGAGACAAGGGGATGCAGCGATTCTAGAGAGGCAGCACCTTTAATTGAAGTAGGCTTAACTTTTATATGCGAACAAGTTTGTCATATATAAACATACATAGATGTGCGTTCAGAGGAAGAACGGAGAAAAGAATCTTAGCACTAAAGGACTCGATAGATACACATACCCTATAAACATACAATATGTGGCGAGAGCGTTACGCGTGGAATTTTTTAAGCTTTTTAATTTAAAAACACGATTTTTGTACTTGAGAGCTTTAAAATGTAATTGCTGAAAAGGCAATTTTATTTTTAACGGTAAAACAAAGGCGGAAAAATGCAAAAAATAAAATGTTTTCAGGTTTTATTTGGACTACGTGCACATAAGTTAAAACAAACATATATATTTTATGATATGAGAAACAAGTAAAAAAATACAAAAGACAATGGCGACAATTTTGAAGTCAACAGATGCCTAAACTGACTGACTGAAAGGAATAACATTTTCGAGCAAAACAAATTAATTTAAGTCCAAACGAATAAAATGGGCTAAATAAATGTAACTAGTGACATATTCGGCTGCACACAATTAAAGAAATCTTCTATAGATCGAATAAAATAATATGTGTATAATAAAAGAAACCTATTTGTAGATATCGGGAATTTTCAACACAGATACAAATCAGAAGCAAATACAGATGGAAATTAAAATACCGACAGCTTTCTAGCAGCGTGTAGTGATTATGGTACATTTAACCAAAACAATTATTGTAGACCCCTAAGGCTATGTTGGATGCGATTATACAAATACATTCATATATGTTACCCTTCTGTCCAATTTCAGTTTGCCCTATCCATTGTTCCATTCATAGATAATTCAAAGAAAACGAAAAATACCTGTTGGGTTGCTCCGTGGGTGAATGATCAAAAAATAGTTGTTCACTTAACATGTCCCTTCTTAGTGATTTTTTTGTTCACTTTCCTCATTCTTGTTCAGTTGCTAAGTGTTAGCTGATTTGATCAACTTCGTCCCGTTAAAATTTTTTACCAGTAGTTAAATTTTTCTCACTGTTGCAAACTTTTAAAAACATCACGATGTGTTTAAGGAAATGCGATGAAATTGGACACTATTTCAAGTATACAAGGTTTAAACATTACATATAACATAGCAGTATTTTTTTAGTCTTTGAAATGTGTTCTTTATTCACAAGTAAGCAACTGGGCAACTGAGCAATGAACAGTGAAAATCTGAGTAGGGAAGAAGTGAGCAATATGAGTGAGTTGTCTTTTGAAAGAAAAAAAAATATGTTCAACAATGTAAGAATTGTTTACCCAAAACTACGAAAATGTATATTTTTTGTTTACATTGAATTTTTTCAACACAATGTAGGCTTGAAGAAAACCGGAATTGAGAACCCATTACCGGGGTCTATGCAACACAATTAAATTTAATGAGACATCGCATAGCCCAGAATAAAAGCGTATTTTACTATTTGCCTACAAGTATTTGTACACAAGCCTATAAGTAATATTGAACGTGACCAAATAATTTAATATTGCGGAAGATTTTTCCCCACACATACAATATTTAATACACACATGTGCGCATGTGTCCAAATAAAAGGCGACACATTTGAGCAGGGAAACTGCAGGCTCGACGAAGTGGATACATAATTCGATAAGCGAAAATAAAGAATATACATATATATCAAGAGATAATACATTATGGGTGGCTTTCTTTCTAAAAGGTTTACATAAGCACTTTATTCGAAGTTTTACGAGTATAAAAATGCAGAGTCTAGAATACAATACGGTACGTTTAACAGCTTTAATATATGGTTTTTAGATTAGCATAGTAGTCGACAGTCGACCGGCGGATAAACTATATTATAAATACTCGGAGGAGTACAGCGAAGGCCGCCTTAGAGGGCCAATCCCAAGATCTGTTCCTGCTTGTACACGCCGTGGTAGGCATTGCGAATGAGTACGTAGGGGAAGCAGGACTCCAGCAGATCCATTGTGAGGAACGGTGACTGCTTGACAATTTCATCGAGGAGCAGGTAGATAGACTCCCGATTGCGAGTGGCCTCCTTGTCCGACTCCTGCCCCAACCGGAGCAGCGAGGAACTGGCCAAGGCCAGAAACTCCTTCATTCTATCCTCCATGTCGTTCTGCCCGCAGATGGTGAACAGTGCGCCAAAGATGTTGTTGATGGCCGCCGCCATGCAGTGGGTGTTGTTCGAGTGACCATCAATGGTGGCTCTGTAGAAGGAGTTTTCGTTGCGGGCTAGCTTTGGAATTGAGACGGCTACGAAAACCATCAGCAAGCAAGCTGTGAGGTGTTCGCCCTCGTCAAACTCGGGTTTCTTAGACTTTAGGGTAGTGGCCAGAGTGGGATCCACCTTGCAAAGCAGGCCGGCTGCCGACGCCATATCGGATGCCACTCGAATCTGGTCACCTCCGGGCAAGTGCTCCTGGAAGTCCTTTACCGAGCTGAGGAGGAAGGGGATGCGCTTGTCCAGCACATCTACGAGAGCCTCGTGGACCAGGTTTCGGAAGCAGATGATTACACCTATGATCGTCATGCGCTGCAAGACACGGTCCACATCCTGCAGTCGCTTAAATTGCTCCTTCATTACCTCCGGTTTGTCAAAACTAGTGCGCAGGGTAATCAGTACCTCTTTGTTGGTACCCACCAGCGACTTCAGCTCCTGCACCTGGTTGGCTATATGCCACATCAGGGTTTCGTTCAGAGTTTTGATACCATAGGGACCAACGAGTTCTGCCAGGGCTCTCAGCTCGTTGAGATCGGAGAACTCCTGTGGGTTAAACGGCACCCATCCTTCAGGGGAAATCGGGACGAACGCCTTCTGGTTTATAGAGAAAACAATGTTGCCGGCGGAGACCCGTCTGAGAAGGACCTCACTGTACCAGGTGTTGTACAGAGCGGCTATTGTCTTCTCACCGTGCGAGTCCAAGGCCTGCGTTTGCTGCAGCAAGCAGTTGTTGAAGACCCGCGTTATGTCAATGTGCACATAGTTCTCCACAGTTTGCAAGACGTTCATGTAGGCTCGCACGCTGGCCAGCAGCTCCGATGGCTTGGCAATTTCCATAGTCTCCTGATTGAACATCACCATACCGACTAGATCCCGGGAAAACCGGTGCTCTAGGTTCTGGCAGAGATACTCGCGAGGAGCGAAGGCAAACTCCCAGACGTTAACGGTGGGGCAGTAGTTGATGGCAAAACAGAGCTCGGTCAAGGCCATGTGCAGCTTGTCCATCGTGGTCAGATCCTCGCGCGTCTTCCTGTACGATTCGTCCCCAGGCTTTCGAATGTCATCGAAATGCTTACTCTTGGATTTATCCTTCTTTTTGCGGGCGGACTGAACAGACAAAATCTTGGCGCAGTGCTTGGGCAAAAGAGCATCGGCCATGGTACACTGCTCGTCGCATATCGTGGTAATGATATTCTTAGCCTCCTTGGCCATTTCCTCCAGGAAGATGTTCACCACGCTCAGAGACCGCTCGCGAATGTGGTGGCGCTCCTCTGGGCACATTTCGTGCGTGCAGTTTTGGAAGTGGCTGCAGATCAAGGGAAAGGCTATGATATAGCGGTTTTGGGCGGGGAACTCCAAGCACATGTGGAACTGGTCATCAAACATTTTGTTGTAGAAGCAGAAGATGCTCAAATCTGAAGTCTCTACAAGTATTTCGTCCAAGTTGTCCACCACCCGAGTGTGAAACACCATGGAATCGAGCAGACGGGCAAGCTCGGCATGCTCAGTAATCCTGAGGGATGCTTTGCCAACGCTCATGTAGGTCTGTAGTCGGAACCAGTCAAGGCGGAATGGTCGGAAGTAGAAGAGCTCATTGTCTTCCACCTGCTTAACAGTCAGGGCTGCAGCTGTGTTGTAAAGCGAGCTAAAGATGATGCTCTCATCTTCCGGGCACATCTGCAGGCTTTGCATGCGTATATTCAAGTCCGTGGCATCGAAGCCGGATAAGTATTGCACGTAGTACCGCTGCATCACCTGGCTGTACTTGCGCACCAGTGCCCGAAGTTCTTCCATATGAAAGAGCAATTCCGGCAGTTGGCGGTCTACCAAATCTTCATTGCTCTTGCCTGCGAAACAAAAGTTAATATTTAATAAGACTAGAATCGGTATATAAATGGTTACACACCCTTGTTTTTGAGCAACGGCGGATTGTCATTGTGTCGGAGCAGCCAAAGGATTTCGTCGCGTGCCAAGCAAAGGCCAATAAATATAAATATTGCCTTGGGTCCCAGCAGGCCCGGTTGGTCTGTCATTATTAGAGCCAGCTCCTTTAGGGCCGTTCTCAAGAACTTTCGCCTTTCCCGATGCATTAGAGCTGCCTTTTGGACCGCTGTGTTGTAAGCGTCTTTGACCTCGCCAATCCGCTTGCTGTAACCCTTGATCCCATCAAATGTGGCTTGAATGTACTGGTGGATTTGAAGAACCTCGTCGCGGAAGAGTGCGACCACCCAGCTGGACTCCAGGGCGGAAAGCCAGATCTTGTTCACCTCCGGGTACTGGCCCAGCATCTGGTGATTTAGCAGCAGACCAAAAATTATCCAGCGATCCATGGCCTCCAGAGAGATGTACTCGCACGACATGGTGTCCGTTCGAACGGCTTTTAGAAGAATTGCGGGGTTGCCCACCAGACTGAGCTTCTGCATTTCCCTCCATTTGTCGGCTGGCAGATTCCGCAGAGCATAAATGGAAGTCAGCGATCGCAGCGCATTTGTGAGCAATCTTTGGTGGGGAATGAACTCCTCGGCAAGCTTTTTGAGGGGCACCTCGTAGTCGAGAATCATTTGTCCCAGGCGGGGAAAGCCCGTGTCCGCTTGGTTATTCTGCAGCTCGTAAGCAGCATTGTACAGGCCAAGTACAGCCTTACGATCCTCGACCCGGGACAAGACAATCATCAGGGAGACATAGGTCACCACCAGGTCCAAGTAGTTCTTGGTAAGCTCAAAATTCAGCGTGATGTCCAAGTGAATCTGACAGGCATCCATTGTGGTGAGCAACTCGCAGACATTGTCCTTAAAGTCTAGCAAATCCACAAACGTATGATAATATAGGGACAGCGACTTTATTATCTCAGCCTTGATGTTCACAATAGCATTTAGTCCTTTAACGTCGATATTGGGGAATCGTTTTACAATGAACTTAATACTGGACTCCAGTGACTTTTCTGAGAGGAATCCTGGCTTTGATTTAGTGTCGCCACAGGCCTTTTTTATGTTGTATATTCGCGTAAGTATTCCCAGGCCACGGTCGTTCAAGATAATTAATTTTTCAGCTATCTTCTGCTGATTCGGAAAAATTGGGCGTGCCATGTCTGCTACTTGTTTATACGATTAGTGGCTGAATACAAAGTTCCGGTGATCCCCAGAACACAATCGTGCACCGGCTCACTGGTCAAAATGGCTTGACAATCGATAAGCGCTAATCTGTCCAATATTCTACACTTTTAAGATAGTTAAATTGACTAAAAATATGCGACACAAAAGTGTACACATTAGTCTTCTTCTTTATTCTGCACTAGCGATGAGACAAATCCCGATACGGGCTTACTAACTATCGATATCAAAAATAGCTAAAATTTGCACGGTCCTGTTTCCACTATTCTGCATTTTGGGCGAAACGCGGCATTTGTGAAAGCAGACGTACAGTGTATTTTAAAATTAACAAGAAAATATATACGCTTGCAATAAAAATAAACTGTTAATTGCATTCAACTGTTGTTAAAAGTATGTCTTAATATGTATAAAAATAACCTATAGTATATACAAAGATCATAAGTATTACTACATTCAGTACTATTCGACCTGTGGTCGCATATCGATTATTCATCCATAAGTATAATTCGTATATAAGTTTGTTTACATATTTATATAATTTATTTTATTTATAATACTTTTTCGCAGAAGATTGTAGGGATCCAAGACAGACAGTTCCAATCAACCTTACACTTAACTCAAATTGTTTACTTGGCAAAATCTTTTTAATTAGTTATAAAATAGTTATTAGTTTTAGAATAGTAATAAAAAACACGCTCAATGTTAATTTTGAAGAAGATTATGAAGAGAGTTAAATTTCTGCTTATTAGTCCTCTTAACCTGCTGGGTTTACATACAATTGTTTTAAATAATTATAACCATAACCAGTTTTAAATATATTTCCAAGTAAATTAAAATTGGAAATCAATGTAAATCAAAAGGAGTTGTAAATATTTTTTAAAGAAAAAATTTCCCGGTCGTGACACGAAAGTTTCTTAGGTGTTGTCTGGGTATAAGCTCATATATGCACTTAATAGTGCAACCTCATTCAAACTTCGATTCATCGAGCCTATCGTGTTGTTGGTTCCAAGCACGTTGTGCCACGCAAAGTTGCCGGAAAATTGTTATTTATAAATTAGCTTGCGAAAAATAATAACCGTTAGGCATGGGGAAGAAACTGGAACGCAACGATGTCTGCCGAGTGCCTGAGAATATTAATTTTCCGGCCGAGGAAGAGAACGTACTACAGCAGTGGCGTGATGAGAATATTTTTGAAAAGTGCAGCCAGCTGTCCAAGGGAAAGCCCAAGTAAGTGGTGCAGCCGATTGCATCAGACATGAGTCGATTACTTATGGGACCACATTTCTCCCAGGTATACGTTTTACGACGGGCCACCTTTTGCCACAGGCTTGCCCCATTACGGGCACATTCTGGCCGGCACTATCAAGGACATTGTTACACGGTACGCCTATCAGCAGGGATACCATGTGGACCGCCGCTTCGGCTGGGATTGCCATGGCCTGCCGGTCGAGTTTGAGATCGACAAGCTGTTGAACATCCGTGGGCCCGAGGACGTGGCCAAGATGGGCATCTCTGCCTACAACGCCGAGTGCCGGAAGATCGTTATGCGCTACGCTGATGAGTGGGAAAACATAGTGACGCGAGTAGGTCGATGGATCGACTTCAAAAATGACTACAAAACATTGTATCCCTGGTATATGGAGTCCATTTGGTGGATATTTAAGCAGCTGTACGACAAGGGCCTGGTCTACCAGGGAGTAAAGGTGATGCCCTATTCTACCGCCTGCACAACATCGTTGTCTAATTTTGAAGCGAACCAAAACTACAAGGAGGTGGTAGATCCCTGTGTGGTGGTGGCCTTAGAAGCTATAACGCTACCCAATACGTTCTTCCTGGTGTGGACCACGACGCCCTGGACCCTGCCCTCCAACTTTGCGTGTTGCGTCAATCCGACGATGACCTATGTGAAGGTGCGCGATGTGAAGACGGATCGACTCTTTATACTTGCCGAGTGTCGCCTCTCTTATGTGTACAAAACTGAGGACGAGTACGAGGTGAAGGAAAAGTTTCAGGGCAAAACCCTCAAAGATCTTCGCTACAAGCCCCTCTTTCCGTACTTTGCCCAACGCGGGACCGAGGTGAAGGGCTTTCGCGTCCTGGTCGACGAGTACGTCACTGAGGATTCCGGCACGGGAATTGTGCACAATGCTCCGTACTTTGGCGAGGACGATTACCGCGTCTGCCTAGCAGCGGGACTGATTACAAAGTCCAGCGAGGTCCTGTGTCCAGTAGACGAAGCCGGTCGGTTTACGAAGGAGGCCACCGACTTTGCTGGCCAGTATGTCAAGGATGCTGACAAGCAGATCATAGCGAACTTGAAGGAGCGGGGTAACTTAGTATCCAGTGGCCAGGTGAAGCATAGCTACCCCTTCTGCTGGAGATCAGATACACCGCTGATCTATAAGGCCGTGCCGTCTTGGTTTGTGCGAGTCGAACACATGTCCAAGAACCTACTGGCATCTAGTGCGCAGACTTACTGGGTGCCCGACTTTGTCAAGGAGAAACGGTTTGGCAACTGGCTTAAAGAGGCCAGGGATTGGGCCGTAAGTGAATCCAAATGATATTTGCTTGGATAGTAATGAAACTATTTCTTCACAGATTTCCCGCAATCGCTATTGGGGCACACCGATTCCGATTTGGCGGTCGCCCAACGGGGAAGAAACGGTTGTCATTGGCAGCATCAAGCAATTGGCTGAGCTATCTGGAGTTAAAGTCGAGGATCTACATCGCGAGAGCATCGATCAAATCGAAATACCGTCGGCAATTAAAGGCAATCCCCCACTCCGCCGGATAGCTCCCGTCTTTGACTGCTGGTTCGAGTCCGGCTCCATGCCGTTCGCCCAGCAGCACTTCCCGTTTGAGAACGAAAAAGACTTTATGAACAACTTTCCCGCGGACTTTATTGCGGAGGGCATTGATCAGACACGCGGATGGTTTTATACGCTCCTTGTGATTTCAACGGCACTTTTCAATAAGGCGCCGTTCAAGAATCTTATTGCCAGTGGACTGGTGTTGGCCGCAGATGGCCAGAAGATGTCAAAGCGCAAGAAGAACTATCCCGATCCCATGGAGGTGGTCCACAAGTATGGTGCGGATGCTCTACGACTCTATCTCATTAATTCGCCCGTGGTGCGCGCCGAGAGTTTGCGTTTCAAAGAGGAGGGCGTGCGCGACATCATCAAGGACGTGTTCTTGCCGTGGTACAATGCCTACCGTTTCCTACTACAAAACATAGTTCGCTACGAAAAGGAAGATTTGGCAGGCGCAGGGCAGTACGTCTATGACCGTGAACGGCACTTAAAAAATATGGACAAGGCCTCTGTTATCGATGTGTGGATTTCGTCCTTCAAAGAGTCCCTGCTGGAGTTCCTGGCCAACGAGATGAAGATGTATCGCCTGTACACGGTTGTTCCTAGGCTTACCAAGTTCATCGATCAACTAACAAACTGGTATAGTTCATAGTTTTATATACTTACTCAAAGGTATGAAAATTAAATATTCTTCAACAGGTATGTTCGACTCAACCGTCGTCGCATCAAGGGCGAACTGGGTGCTGAGCAGTGCATCCAGTCACTGGACACGCTGTACGATGTCTTGTACACTATGGTCAAAATGATGGCACCCTTTACGCCCTACCTCACGGAGTACATTTTCCAGCGTTTGGCTTTGTTCCAGCCACCTGGCGCCTTGGAACACGCCGACTCGGTACACTACCAGATGATGCCCGTAAGCCAAAGTACGTTCATTCGCAGCGATATCGAACGCTCGGTGGCTTGGATGCAATCTGTTGTCGAGCTAGGTCGCGTCATGCGCGACCGACGAACCTTGCCTGTCAAGTATCCGGTTTCTGAGATCATTGTCATTCACAAAGACGCCCAAACTCTTGAAGCTATTAGGAGCCTCCAAGACTTCATTCTTAGCGAACTCAACGTTCGAAAGCTCACTCTCAGCTCTGATAAGGAGAAATACGGTGTCACGTTGCGAGCGGAACCCGATCACAAGGTAGGGGAATTCTATAAAAGTTGCTGATGTAAGTCTCATATTCTTTTCTCTTCCCAGACCCTGGGCCAGCGGTTAAAGGGCAACTTCAAGGCAGTTATGGCTGCCATTAAGGCTCTAAAGGACGACGAAATTCAAAAACAAGTCTCTCAGGGCTACTTTAATATCCTAGACCAACGTGTGGAACTCGAAGAAGTGCGTATAATTTACTGCACATCCGGACAGGTGAGCGGCAACTTTGAGGCTCACAGCGACAATGAGATTTTGGTGCTGCTGGACATGACGCCCAACGATGAATTGCTTGAAGAAGGCTTGGCTCGTGAGGTTATCAACCGGGTGCAGAAGCTAAAGAAGAAGGCTCAACTTATACCGACCGATCCAGTGCTTATCTACCATGAACTGACTACCGACAAACAGGGCAAGAAAGACACTGTGGAAGTTCATGCTCAACTGACGAAAGTTTTATCCAACTATGCAAATATGATCAAGGCTGCCGTTAAGTCAGAGTTCGCTCCCTACTCAGCCCAGCAGGCTGCCAAGAAGCGCCTAATAACCAGCGAGATCGTTGACCTCAAGGGAATTCCCTTAAAGTTGACCATTTGTTCCACAGAGGAATTGCAGCTGCCGGTCCTGCCTTGGCTCAATGTTACCTTGGCCGAAGAGCTTAAGCCACGATTTGGCAACAGTAACAAGGCATCGTTGTTCCTCCAGCACAGCGTAACCAAGGAACTTGTCACACTGCCAGTACTCCGCAGTGAGCTAGAAAATCTATTTGGCCTCTATGGCGTTAACTTTAACATTTACGTTATCGATCAGCATAAGAAGATAAGCGAGTTGAAGTCTGTTGACAAGATCCTGTCTGGAAATTTGTTGGTCCTAACTCGCAGCCAGGATACACTGAAGTCGGTAGCGGGATTTGAAGCATCTTCGTCTCCATACTCCAAATTTGTGAACCAGCCTTCGGGGTCATCCACATTTACGGAAAATCCACTGGGTAACCCCTTGTATTGAACGCGGAATATACTTTGTACTTTGATTGATTGAACCGGAAATAAAACATTTGTTTTCAACATTTTTAAAAAGTTGTAAACACTTAAAAGAAAGTTGTATTTTATTTTAGTCAGTAGTTTTTAACCCATCAGCCAAGTTGATCTAGCTATGCCAAAACATGTCTCTCAGTTTAGGAGACTGACTGAAACTTTCTCATTGGAATCTAAGTCGATACGATCCAGTTCTGACGACTATATATATAGCTGCCATTGAAACTCATGGGAAGTTGGTAAACAATGTTAACTGCTCCGATTTTCAATACATTTTCTTTTACTTTAAGATGCCATAAGAATAATCAGAAAATTAATACACAATAAATTATACCTTAGAAAATTTTGACAATTTTGACAATTTTTTTAAATTTTAAACTAATTTAACCCTGAGATACACTTTATTATAAAATAATGCACTAAATTTTATCAATAACGAATATTTATATTAAATGCATAAATATTTATACATAAACCTCATGATAGTTTTCCATTTGATTGGACCAAAATAGAATGAATATTGACGATCCAATTGCCAATTGTAGGGGTATAAAAACTCGCCATTTGGATGGGTCTAAAACAAAAGAAATGTATTTTTTTTTACTTTTTTTAGCTTTCTATGCTATTCATACGAAGATAGCATACTTGAGTAAGTCCTCTTCAGGTTTGGGAACTTCCTGGCAAAAATGACCTAATACTAATAAAATGATAAAAAAGAAGTCCTTAATATTAACTAAAGAATGACGTTTCATGACTCTAGCGACTCTTGCGCTAGGGCTCACAATCTTCTCCTTACCGAACATAGACCACCGAGTCTTGACCGATGATAATAAGGTGTAATAAGCTGTGATCGCCTTCAGTTCTTGCAATTCACCTTGTATCATATCATGTTAGTCATATTTTGATTATTTCCCCTGATTCATGAAGATACCCATGGAAAAGAAACAAGTTTGGTTTTATATTTTCATTTTTATTGAAATCGCTTTTTACTCGTAATATTATTAGTTATTATATATATTGGTATGGATGTATTATCATGTATGTATATCGGCTTGCCATAATTATGTATTTTCTGTGTATACGATTTCCTTTGCTGTCTGCAATCGATTTAGTTTATATCCTATATTTACCCTCATTCTTCCTCGTAGTCTGTTCAATTTCAAGATAATTTTGAACATTGAACACAAGTATTCTTTTGCAATTTATGCATGCTCGAACCCTAATTGCACACCTCAACGACCTGGCTGCATTGAACGTGGTGTGTTTTTTCGTTACATTCAGTTAATGCGTCTTATAGTGCTTTTACTCAATGAATTAGCGTTGCCCCTTCCTGAATGTAAAGAACAAAGTCGGGAGCCGGGTTTGCATATCGAAACACAATATAGGTTGGAGTCAAACACCTGTGACCGCAACCGTTTGGTATTCTGTAAATGTTCTTTTTCAGTCACGATTTAATATGCTTTTGCAGTTAGCTTTATGCTGATTTCACTTTCTGTTATTTGCTTTTTGGTTAATATAATGCTGCTTAATTTTAATACATACACACTCATTTAAGTTTGTTAATTTTTACAATCTTCCTTTCTGTAAGAACCCACCCTGTGTAAAGAACTAAAAATGACACGATTTAAGACTCTTACACAGCGCTAGCTTTACGTCTCGAAAAAACGAAAGCGAATTCAGATTCCGATGTATAGACTTAAGTGTAGAGTTAAGTTTTTATCCATTATCAATGACCTCTTGCTTCATTTATAATTTTATTTAATAAAATTACTAACACTTTAGCTAATTTCTACGCATTACTTTCTGCATTCCTAACTTCCGCTCAACATTGAAACAGAATACATCGCTTATTTTCACAATAGTTAGGTGCTAAATCATTCCGTTTTTACGATCTTTGTCTTTACCCTAATCCTTATGACTATGTGTAGTTGTATGTGATAGTGTGTATATTACAAGGTGTTTCGTATGATTATAGGGGGTGTACGTTCTCCGCAAAACTTACATATGCGTTCTAAGTATTATGCTAGTTAATATCTCAATAGTCAATAGTTTAGCTTTTGTTATAAATTGTTCAATAATAATTATAAACACAAAGGGCTGACCGAATGACAGCAACAACGAAAGACGTTAGGAAAGTTTTTAAAATGCAGCAATGATTGAGAATAAATTGAGTATAAACGAGCATAAAAAGCCAATTAAAACACATAAAAATACGTAAACTACATGTGACACTGCTGTCACGGGTAAGTATTGCTTATACAAATTAACATGGCAATCGGTAAGAACTAAATATTGCAGTGTAAAACTAATCGTTAAGGACTAAGTTTAAAAAATGAGTAAAGTACATGTGGTGGCTTTTAATATTCACTTCGATTTGAGTTAATTCGATTTCTGTTCGGCACACTTCAAGCTGTGAAATGAAATGTTTAGAAATATATATCACAATTTGTAAAAAGTTTTTAATGCTTTTTGCCCTTGAATAAATTCAACAGTTTAACATTGTAAAATGAGTGGAAAGAGTTGACATTAAAGGGGGCTGTCTGTAAGAGATTTCTTTTGATTTTTGGCTATCCAAATTAAGCAGACGCGACAGATAAATGTAAATTCGAGCATTCGGTTCAGATACCTGTTTTACTTAAAAGATTGTTAGAGGAAGGGTAAATAAGCGCTGATTCGTTAGTTAAAGCATAGTAAAGTATTCGTTCTTATATACACAAAGCCGTTACAGAGGTGAGGCAGCGACCGACACACCTTTCGTCATGTGAAAGTGGGTTAGGCTGGAACGGGCCAAACTTGGGACCAAGGACTGAGGACTGAGGACTAGCGGGATCCTCCTACAGAGAGTTTTAATCTTTTTACATTTAATCAATTCGTAAATTATCATCCGTACTTATCGTATGCATATTTTGCTGTTTAATACTCATCGTTCGACATCGTTATAATGTACCTGGCTAACACGTCGCGTCGGTGGTTAAGCCAAGGCCAAGTCTCCGAATAAACACTGCTATTCGGTTCGGTTTATTCGCCTAATTCGATCCTTTTCTGATTCAGATTTACATTAAACATTACACACATGGACTAAACATACGCCTATTGTTAGCCTAAACTCAACATCAACATATATATTCCTGTTCCTGTGTACATACATATAAGAAGATTCTTCGGTTATTCGAGGGTTTGCAGTGTGACTAATACTAAACTTTAAGCACGATTAAAGTTTATATTATTTTGAGTGTTTGATGCTGGTTTCCTTTCTCATGTTGGGTTTTCTTGTGCTGTGTTGTTGTTCTTGTTTCTTGTTCTCTTGTTTCTGTTGTTTTTGTTGCTGTTGCGCATTTCACCTAATTACAAAATCTGCTCCTCGAGTACTTCGCTGCTGTCCCTTGGCTCCTTTCTGCCCACGGCAATTAGGTAGTCCTCTTGCTCGCTGTATTCCTCGTCGGTCACTTCACCTCCGACCGTCTCCGTCTGCGGCCGCTGCTCCGGCTCCAGATCCAGCTCCTCTCTATCCGCCTCCACTCACGCACTCATGTCCCCGAATTTGAGCTGGCGCCGGGTGGAGGCACTGCGATGGCTGCTGCCGGTCTTGCGACGCTTGCGCTTGGCATCCCTTTGGAAGGCAACGTTTCCGGGGTCGTCGGCCAGCTGCGGATACTTATGTATGCTGTGTATGTCGATGCCAATCCAACCGTCGACGTCTCCGTGTTGAACGAGCTCCTCCTTTTCCTCCTCCGTCCAGTCCCCGCGACCCTGGAAGCCGGCGGCCACCAACTGCTTCTCCAGTTCCCAGGCCCGCTCTACTGCGCGCTTATGGGCATGCTTTAGGATGCGGTGGCGCTCCTGTTCGGGGTCAACACCGTACTTGATGATGACCACGGCGTCGGGACCGTGAAGGCGCAATTCCTTTGCGGCGCTGCCACCGTGGTCGCTGATTTCGTGCGTTGATATGTTAAACATGCCGCCCAGACGTCGAAGCTCCTCATTGTCATCGCGCAGCTTCAGAACGTTGTCCTTGACGAAGTAGAACACATCCTGGTCGTGTATGCTGAAGTGCAGGTCCAGGAAGTAAGAGTTGTTGAACACGCTGCTCACCACATCTTGCACCACGCTGTTGGATCCGTCGACAACGCTGACCAAAGCCCGGCCACCAATACGCGAGAGCAGCACGCCCTCGCCGAAGACCCCGCGACGATAGCTAATGCGCGGCAACAGGTTGCGCATCTTGGGCTCCATCTTCAGCAGTGGCTTGGGCACAAAATCGAAGTCGCTGAACTTCTCGCTCGTCTTTTCGACGATACACTCTAGACCAGAGATGACTCCGAAGTCGGGCGCCAGTGTATTGGACTTGATGGAGGCCTGCGGCGTGTACTGTGCCAGCTTGGTGTAGTGGGTGCTTTGCATGTTGTCCAAATCATAGCCGAAGAGCTGCAGCCAAGAGTCCAGGTCGATCATGTAGTGCTGCGGCTTATTGGGGTTGATTGGGTCGTTGTTGTGGTAGCGGTAGATGAAGACGTCCGTTGGGTGCGACATCTCAGTGGCCAGCGTCTCCCAGAGCGGTGTCATCCACTGTCCGACGTGGGGGTCATACTGGCGCTGCTCGGTGTAGACGAGTTTGGTGTGGGGATCGATCAGCCCTCCGTGGAAGTCGACGGGCACGAAAAAGTCGGGCTTGGTGTCCTTAATAATGCGGCCGAAGGGGGTTCGCTTAAGCTCCTTGACGATGCCTCCGTTCAGGTCGAAGAATGCGAGCGGCGAACCGTTCTGGTCGGTGGCTACATAAAAGCGCTGATCGGCGTGTTCCAACGCAATTAGCATGTCGCGGTCGTCGTAGAAGAACTTCATGGTGCGACCCAACTTGGGGAAGTGAACGTGGGTCACGAGGTGTGGTGTGCGAGGGTTGGCGTAGTAGTACTGGGTGGTATTGCCCTTGTTATCGTGCCAGGCCACGAGGCGGCTGCGGTCGTCGTAGTAGTACCAGCTCTGGAAGCGCTCCCGCTCGAAAGCGTGGATCAGCTGGCCCCTATTGTTGTAGCGGTACTTCTGCTCCCCGCGCCGAACAACGAAGCCACGAGCGTCGTAGTTGTTGAACTCCACATCGCCCACCTTGATCACACGGTCGCCAATGTCGTAGCCCAGGTTGAACTTCTCTCCTTGGTCTACAACGCCGACCGTGTTGCCGTTCTCGTCGTACAGATACTTCCAGTTATTGGTGCCCAGGACCTCAATCACGTGGCCGTCGGCGTTGTAGTTGATTTTATCGAAGGCGGTGGATCGGCCAAACGTAGTTTTCTGCGATTTGACACGGTTTCGCAGGTCGTAGTCCAGCTCCAGTCGGAATACATCGATGTTCTTCACGTTCATCAACACGCTCTTCACACGGCCGTGCTGGTCGTAATCCACGATAGTGAAGAACTGCTTGGCCGAGTCCTGGATCACTGTCCGGTTGAAGGCGTTGCGAGTGATCTTCAGGTCCTGTACCACCTCCAGCTGACCAAGGTTCTGGCTGTACTTGTAGCGCGTAGTGGGCAGCTCCTTGTCATCAATGGCCATCTCAATGCCGCTAAGCCGGGCATTGCCGTCGTACGCGTACTTGTAGTGGGCCGAAGCTAATGAGTTCTTGGAGCCGAAGCGCAGTTTCTCGTCCTTGAGAATGCCGGCATGGTACTTGAACTCCCGCCGCAGCTCGAAGCCCGGCTCCTGGACCTCCACAGACTTCACCAGGCTGGTTGTGTCCTGGTACGTATAGTGGGTGCTGGACAGCCCAGCGAGGATCGTTTCCAGGCGCCCGGCAGTATCGTGTACAAACGCCACCTGCACGGATAAAATCCAATTAGTTTATGTGGATGTCGGATTTTTGATTTTATAGATACATATGTATATCGAGTACTTACCTTGCCTGACTGGTGCGGATGGATCTTGGCTAGGATCTGACCTTCGTCGTTATACAGAATCTCGAACGGATGGCGATTGATGGGCGAGTAGTACTGGTACTTGAAGAAGCCCAGCGATGTCTGCAGTGAGAAGGCGTGAATGTGGCCGCGAGGCGTCGTGAGGCTCTGCAGCGCTCCGGCATCATCGTACTGCAACAGGTAGTCGGATCGCCTGGGCGTGGTCACCTTCAGCGGAAGCGAGCCAAACATGTCCTTGAATGCGTACACCATGGTCGAGCCATCGCCGTACTTGATTTCGTTGAGCCGTCCATTGCGGTCGAAGGAGTAGGCCTCCTGCAGCACGCCCCACTTCCAGCTGACCAGACGCCCGAACCGGTCGTACTCCAAGTCCACGTCCGCATAGTCGCCCGACTGCGGCCGGAAGCTGATGGGTCGCGAGGTGCGGTCGTAGGTAACGTTGAGGAGCTCCTGCTTGTCATCCACCATCACCACGACAGACTGCGTTTCGCGGTCGTATTCCAAGGTCAGAACGTTGTCCCCGTTCACTCGCAGCTTGCGACCCACTTCGGTGACGGGACGAGGTGTGCCCTTGATTTGCTTGCCCGCCTGCAGCGGCTGCTGGCGGCGCACAAAGTAGCGCCACTCGAATCGGTTAGCCAGGTCGCCTGCGATCTCGGTGCGCTGCTTGGCCGGTACCGGGTAGCTTTCACCCAGCAATGGACTCTGCTCGGCCAGAATCGTGTACGGGGCAACCTCCATTTGCAGGTTGTGGCCCCAAGGTGTGATGCTGGTGGTGGAGCCGTCCATGTCGACGGTGGTGCGCGACTCGGCGGCGCCGTTGCGCACGATCACTGTGGCTCCCTGGATTAGCAACGACATTTCTTTCTGGGCGTTCTCGGAGACCTTCACCTGGGCGCCCTTAACGCTCAGGTCGAAGCTTAGCTCAATCACCCTGCCCGTCGGCGTGACGGCGGAGGTAAGGCGACCGAACTCGTCGTAGTTGTACACGTAGGAGCGACCGGTGGAGTCCAGCTTGGTCTTAAGCAGGCCCGTGGGGCCGTGGTACTCGTAGGTGACGTTGTAGTTGTCCGGGGTGCTCAGCTCGTGCAGCATCTTCATGCGCGTCATGCGCAGCCGGCATTTCTGGCCCTTGGTGTTCTCTATTGAGTTGACCTGCGAGGTGTAGTCACGCAGCAGGAACACCTTGTTGCCGGCGGCGTCTGTGACGGTGCTCAGCTTGCCGTTGGAGGTGTTCACGTTGTAGGTGAACACATATGTCGTCTCTCCGGTCAGGATGTTTCGCGTGGACACGTGCTGGCCGAAGCGGTTGAAAATGTATATCTCCTGCATGTCCGGCGCATAGATCTCGTACTCGCGCGAGGGACTCGCCTCGGGAATGCTGGACATCACCGAGCGGATGCGGTAGTTGGCTTGGTCCGCAATGTGCACATGGCCATCGGGAGTAACAGCCAGCGCGGCGATCGTGTTAAACTTGGCGCTAGTTGCTAGGTAGTGTTCCGCTTCGAAGCAATCGCATCCGCGCTCGAGGCAATTGCACTTGGACTCGGCACCCGCGAAGGGGGCGATCCGACCGTCTGTCCCGATAACGCGCACTCGGTTGATGCGCTGCGAGTCACTCTCCGCGACGTACAACTCGCCCAGCGGCCCGAAGGCGATCGACTGCGGCATCACCAGGGTGGCGTGCGTGGCCAGGTCAGTATCGTAGGCTGTCGAGGCGGTCGCGCAGTGCAGTGGTCTGCCGGAGATGACGCGAACCCTGCCATCGGGGGTCATACGCAGGATCATGTGATCGTCAATGATGTGCAACGTGTTGTCCATGGGAGAGACGGCCAACTCTGTGGGCCAGCGCAGGTGCATCTCTTCCAGCTTGAGGGTGCCCTCACAGGGAATGGGCTTCCAGTGCGACTTGTGCATGTGATTGCCAATAAGAGTGCTGACGATTCCATCCCTGTCCACCATCCGGATGTTTGTTCCGTCGGCGAAATACAGGATATTGTCGCTAGAAATCGCAATGCCCTTGGGGTAGGCCAACTTTGCGTCTTTGGCCAAGGCTCCATCGCCGCAGTGTGCTTCGTCGCCGGGGAGGCACCGCTCTCCGGAGCCCACAACTGCCTCCCAGTTGAGTTCTGGCTGCGAGTAGTCGCTGGTATCGCGCACACGAATGATCTGGTGCGACTCCGGGTCCGAGACGTAGAGTGTGCCATCGAGGGGACTGAGGGCCATGTGGTAGCGGTAGGAGACGCGGGTAGCGTTTAGCTTGACAACGGTCCGGATGCTGCCGTCGGTCATAATGCGGCGAATATAGTTGAAGTCACCAACAAACAGACTGCCATCCGGAGCAGCCGCCAAGGCGACGGGCGCCAGCAGGCGCTGTTTCGTGGCCAAGCCGTCGCAGTCGGGGCACTCAAGTGGACGCTGGTGTCCGTCGCCCATGGTGGTCAGGATGATGCGCGGCTTGTTGCGCAGGTATATGTTCGAGCCATCGCCCTTCTGAAGGATGCCTTCGTGGAAGTTGTAGCGATGGTGAATGTCCAGGTTCCAGCCCCCCACCTCCGAAATAGACATATCGTGGCCACTCAACTTTGTGGTCTGGATGTCCCACACGATGTCCGTGCAGTCGGTGTACTGGTAGCCGACCTTTACCACGGCTGTGGTCACGCCGTAGACGCGTTGCCGGTAGATGTTAAGACGGTTCCAAGCATACGTGAATTTTATTCCTGGATCCGCCTCAAAGACGCGTTCAAAGAGAATGCCCTCGATGGTAATGCGCAGATGGATAAGGTGCAGCGAAGACGGAATAACGTCGGGGGTGAGTTGTAACTTAATGGTGGACAGGTAGCCGGCGGCGCGTGACGAGTGGTAAACGAGATTGAGGCCAGTACCGGGTATCTGTAGGGACTCCTGAATGACCTGTGATTCTGCTAGGATGGCACTGCGATCGGGACAGGCGCCCTGGAAGCCGTGCTTCCATGATGCCAGCACAACGGGCTTCATGAGGTCGTAGTCGTGGGCGAAGCATGTGTGTGTCGCCATAGTGATCAGCCCTTTCTCCTCGGACATGCTCATGACCACGACATCAATGATCACCACTTCGTTCCAGGGCACTTGGACTATGCGTGACTGTGGTCGGAAGGGCGCGCGTCCGAATTGCAGAGTCACAGCTCCACCGCCATTTACCATTAGGTCGAACCAGCCGTCGTCACGGGTGAGGGTGAAGCCCTCCAAGAGGGTGGTGGTCGATACTCGGACACCCACAAGGCCCATGCCCAGGGAGGTGACCACGCGCCCTCTGATGACCGCTGATCGGCTGTGGGAAGGACAGAGATCATGGATTAGTCGGGTTTGCAGGGATGGGAGCTTCTGTGGCGTCTCTAGGGCTAGATTTCGCTAGGTCGGCAAGCAGTAAAACTAAATATTTGCAACTACTTGAGCAGTAATAAAGTACAAATAATATAAATTCACACGCACAGAACATAAGACTCGTTTCAACACATAAATGTATTACAAGTTTAACAATATTTAGTATGGTATGTATGGTATATCGCGTAAGACTCATGTTTGTGACCTAGATTCGACCTAAGTACCAGTAAGAGTATGCTTTTCCATAGCTTAGATTTATTATGTGGTAAACTAAAAACCCAAAGCACTTGGTCTGGTTGTCTGGAGAATACGGTTTGGGAATAAACTTAAAATGAACTACCAACTGAGCTTATAAGAATGAAAAAGTTAGCTACGGTATAATCGAAATAATAATGATAAGGGCAGTGGTCAATGTGTACCAAACAACCATTTAGAATAAGTAGTAGAGCAGAGTAGTATTTGTAGAGTATATTTTAGTACCGCATTTCGCTTGCTTACCTTGCATTGAAATAATTCCAAAAAATGCTGTTAGTATTGATTTTGATTTCGTTATTGAGTTACAACGAGTACGGGCAACGAGCGCCGGGCACCGAGTACAGAGTACCGAGTACCGGGCAACGAGAGCGTTAAGCAGTCGTTAAGTAATGCAAAGCATTCGAAGTTCGTGTCGTGCCGCGTAGTGAGTAGAGGGGCAGTGGTATTTACACGTAGTTATTAGTGGGTGGTAGTATCGAGTAGAACAGGAAAAATTTAGTAGTTGGCATGTAATATTTAATATACGGTTTAGGGAGCGCGTGTGGAGGAGAAAAGAGAGCAGAGAGAAAATAATTGAATTAGCATGGTTGTCTATGGTCTAGTAAGCTAGAATGGGATAGTGATGTGTTAATCGGCCCCCACCAGTTAGTTCTGAGGCCCTAGCTCCGTTTCGATCACACCGAAATCGCGAGGGACTGCTGCGATGCCGCGTTGCGCAGGACACTTAATCTACCTTATGGCGGTTACAATGGTGCTTAACCTTATGTACTTACAAGCTAACTTAGATGTTTCTGTCTGGGTTTGTTTCAAACAAAGGACATATAGGGTTTATATTTACAAGATTTTAATGGGATTTTCGGTATGTGGTGTGGCGGGATATGGTTTTATTTCGGGATTTGTTTTAGACGAGGGCACGAAAACGAAAAACGTAAATATTTAAACATAGAAAATCATTAATTATGCAAACTATTTGATTATTTTGTTTAGGTATGTACGTATATGTACGGTTACATTAGAATAACCAGCTAGGCTCTCGTTATTGTACAGGATTTGAGCTTGTCTGCCAATCGTGGAAACTATACACAGCCATTACGGCCTCGATTTGGATTTGTTACTAAAACGGATCATATTGGCTACCAGGAAGCACCTACCTCTCGTTAAACGTCTCCAATTTGGCGTAGTTCTGGAGGCTGCTCTCGTCGATAAGGAACTTCATCCGCTCAAAGAACGAGGCAGTGATTGCCGGCGGCTGCTTTCGGAGCAACACGTCGATCGGCTTGGGGGCTGAAACGCACAGCTGGGAGGTCTTGCAGACGTGGCTGGCACAGCACTCCGGATCCTCACAGTCAACCAGGCCATCTAGAGGGATCCGGTAGACAAATAAGATTAGAGGTTCCTACTCCCGCTATTCCACAATGCCACTCACCCTTGTCGTTGTCCTTGCTGTCTCCGCAGTTCAGCTCTAGCGCGATGCCGCAGTCCGGCCCGTCCCAGCCCTCGTAGCAGCGGCACTCCCACTGGCCCTCACCGCTGACGCGGCACTGCCCGTGACCGGCGCAACTATTGGGGCACCCCTCGATGGTGCAGTGCTTGCCGTTCCAGCCTGTCACGCACAGGCAGGTGCCGTTCTTGCACTGCCCGTGCTCGTTGCAGCGGGCATCACACAACCGGGTGTTGCAATACTCGCCGCCCCACTCTGTGTCGCAGGCGCAGGCGTCGCCAACGCAACGTCCATGCTGGCCGCAGTCCAGGTCGCACAGCTCCTTCGAGCAGTCGTCGCCACTCCACTTGGCCTCGCAGGTGCATGTCTGGGTGTCTAGGTCGAAGGTGCCATGGCCAGAACAGTCGGGCAGACATTGCAGAGCGTCCTGGTCCATGGTGGCGCAATCCGCTCCCTTCCAGCCCTTCTTGCAGATGCAGGTGCCGTCGGCGCAGAACCCGTGGCCCGAACAGTTAGGATGCGGACAGTCCACTGTGGAAGAAGAGGACGAAACGAGCAAGAGCGTCAGTAAATTGAAAAAGAGGAACGAATCAGATGTCATGGGGGAGAAGAGATCTAAAATCCCATCGCTACCTTCTTCGCAGAATTTTCCCTTGTAGCCGCGCATGCACTGGCACTTGCCGCTGACACAGTGGCCATGACCATTGCAGTCGGCAACCTCGCACTCGTCGTGCCGCAGTGAGCACTCCTTGCCCTTCCAGCCCGGGTTGCAGATGCACTCTCCGTTGGTGTACTCGCCGTGCTGCGAGCACAGCACGGGACACACACTCTCGCTGCAGTCGTCGCCACCAAAGCCGGGATTGCACTGGCAGTGGCCCAGCAGGCACTGACCGTTGCCCGAGCAGCCGTTGGGGCAGTTCTGGGTCATGTCCTCGGCGACGGCCGCGTAAAAGGTCAGTTCCTGTACGTCCCCGTCGTCGTTGTAGAGCGAGACGAACCAGTGACCCGGCTCCATGTAGCGCGTTACCTCCCGCGTTATGGAAAGCTGCACGGGGTTAGGTGAAGCGAGCGGTCGGTGGTACAGAGTGCAGTGGGTGGGATGATGACAGACACAGGCATGAAAAAGATACAGGTTAGTACACATTCAGGTGATCCTGTTGCTCGCGAGCTACTTACGTGCGTGGCCCTGGCCGTACGCGTGCTGGCGCTGAATCCGCTGAGCACCTCCTTGAAGTGGTACTGCGTGTGGGTGGGCAGGGCGTTGCGTCGGCCGTACACTCCGATCGAGGCGCCTCGCGGAATCGTGTAGTCGAACTTGACGTAGGCCGGCTCCGATTGGTAGAATTGCATGTTCCAGTAGCTGTACGGCTGTATTTCCTTAGTCAGCTTCTGGCCGAGCGTGATCTGGCCAAAAGTGGTGCCGTCAGGTGGGAAGCTGCGCGCCGGGAATGTTCGGGCTCCTGTTTTAGCAGCGGCATGAATGGGTTCGCAGTGTTTCGAGGGTGCAATGAGAAGGTGATAGAGATACAAAGATAATTAGATTCAGGTTAGGTATTGATGGTTGTAAAGATGTTGTGTGTATGTAAATGGGGTAGTGTGGACACGATCTGTACAGGTCCTAGCCTAGGTTGTCGACTTATTCTTCCCCCAGAAGGTGGAGTTACCGACAGCCAAATGATGGAGATTCGAGAAGTATATAATGGCACACGCTGGTGCCTGGTGCTGATGTGATGCCAGGTACTTATGCTTGGAGATACTTTGTACAAATGCGGGACTATGAGAGATGAGCAGGTTGGGTTACGGACGATAGGCTAGAGTTAATAAGCTGTACAGCCTTAGTATGGTTAGACCTCCGCACGTTAGGCGAAGCGGGTTAGCAACAAATGCACTGTGCACAATTCACCTTCCAGTATCAGTACTGGCATCACATCGGGGCATGCAAGCGCCTCAACCACAGCAGCATCGGGGGGCTCAGTATTGGAGGCGGCAATGTGGTTATCGATCTCAGTGGGGTTAGTAGTAGCGGTGCTTGGGACAGGCACGGGCTCCCCGTTGTCCGATGACGCGTCCCCATCCCTAACCTCGTCCTCGCTGTGGAGGCGGCTCAAAACGGTCGCCCTCTCCAAAGGCGTTGAAGTTGTGGTGGTGGGCGCAGCTATAGTGGATGCGCCAGAGTCAATGTCAACACCGTCATCTATGTAGGTGGGCGCTGTGGGTGGGAGGCAGCTGCAAGGGCAGTCCGGCATGCGGGGGGGCGGCTCCGGGACACAACTGTCCGCAAAGCTTTCCGCCTGCTCGGCACGATGCTCGTGGGTCAGCACCTCCTTAATGTTGTGCGACCCTCCGCCGGTGGGCACCTCCACGTGCAGGGTGTAGACGGAATCGTTGCCCTCGTCGGTGGCAATTGTCAGGTTGAGGAAGATTCGCTTGCCCGGCTGATCAATGCGCTCACTCACATAGGGCTTTAGCGGCTTAAGGTGACTGGGAACCTGGGCGTCCTCCTCTTGCTCTTTGAGCACCTCGTTCTCAATCGCTGAAGGCTGTGTTAAGGGCAATTTGGGCGGGGAATCCCTCTTGTCTGCCGTCTCGTAAACCTCCTCCTCAAGAGATCTGTGTGCCTCATCTAGTTTGACAATATCGATATCCTCCAGGCGAGAGTCATCGCTCATCATTAAATCGGATTCCGTGTTATTTGTATCCATACTGAACTTCTGAATAGTACCTTTGGTACCAAAATGTTTGTGAATCATTTGTACAAGTGGAATACGATGGACAGGCTCAGGAAGTGTTTCAAAATTCGTTAGCCAAGTTTTTAATAAAAATCATAATATCATAAAATACTTTAACCTAAGAATAGTAAACATCCTATTATATATTCTTTTCGCTTTAACTGCAATGACTACAAAATATTAGAAGAAATATTTAAGTTGAACATGACATTGATTCAATTCAAAATCATCACAAAAATCAATCTCATCAGGCTGAACGCATGGTAAAAACACTTCATGAGCCTGAACTTGGGTCGTAATTCCACACCACAGGCATGGCTCGTCTCCAAGTCGCCGTGGACTTGATTTATACCTTGTGGGGGTGGCTCCTTGGTGTCTACCTCATAGTTGTCAGCTAAATCACGCTCATTATTGTTATCATCAGCGGCAGGTTTCTCCTCTAGCGACACCCCCACCACCTTCGCCCTGATTTGAAAATCATTTTCAATGACGGGCTGGGTTGGGGTTGAGCTTGGGCTTGGGGCTGGAGAGGCGGGGAAAGAGCTCAGCGCCAACTCTGGCTGGGTGGTGTTGATTTCAACAATGTCATCGGTGTCACTCCTCAGAGTCGTCTCCGGCGCTGGGCCTGAGCTGCTGTTGTCACTTTGATTATCGTCATCAATAACAGCAACAAATGTGCTGGGCCCCGGCTCCACCGTTTGTGCCGTTGCCATCCCAGTCACCGGGAGACGCTCCGCTTCCTGCTGTTCACTGCGCTCCACGTCCTCCGCCTCGACCTCATATTTCCTTCTCTTGTTGACCAGTGTTTTAGCTGCGCTGCGTAAATTGCTGTTTAATGATTTGCCAAATTGTTGCCTAGACTTGGGTCTGCGGGTGGGCGGAGGGCTGGTCTCCGGCTCAGCTTCGTCTTCATAGACATAGTCACTGGAGTCCACCTCGATTTCTCCACTTCCCTGGGGTCCGTCCAGCCCGCCATCGATTCCGCGCAAAGTTTTATTTGAAATGCTTTGCCAGGCGACGGCTGGCAGGCTCCTGGCAGGGGTCGTAGCTGAATACTTTTTGGCCAGCTGCCGGTTGAGGCTTTCGCTTGTAATTAAGTCGCTGAAAGTTTCGGCCATAGCCACATCATCTTCGGCCCCCCTCTCGATTAAGCTGCGTCGATGTCTTCGTCCCTCATCGCCTGCCCCGTTGGATGACAGCGGCGTTGACATTGCTCTTCCTACAGGTAAACAAAGCGAACGAATCGAAATGGAAAGGGGCAGGATGCCTGCTGAGGAATACCAATCCAAACAACACCCGGTCCTCCTTCACCTCCTTAAGATAAGCGTTAAATGTGCTCTAACCCAACACCGGCTTACTCTTGGCAAGTTAAAGAGCTCCTGAGTAAGCGGGACGCAGATGAGACCGGGAGAAAGCGATAGATTTAAACATTTAATAGAAGAGACTAGGCTCCGAGTGCCGCTTCCCAGAGCGTCTTGCTGTCAATTCAAGAAAGTAATTAATGCAATATTTTAGCCCGACAAATCCCAAAGAACGCACTCAAGTTTAACTTGAATTGAAAGAAACGGGAGGCGCGCCGAGAAATAATGAAAACGGCATTCGCATAATCCCTATCCAGCGTAGGCGTCTGTCTGTCAGGCGCAAACTTTGAGCAAAAAACCTACAAAAACAATAAACTTTTTGTCTCCGCCGGAGGGCGCTAAGCGCTAAATACTCCGGCGTCTTGGCTTTCTCTTGAGCTCCGTCTCAATCTCCTCTGCGTCCCACTCCGTAGTTGCCCGGCGAAACTTGCGAAAACTCATTTAAAAATAATTAAAAGTTGTGCATAATTACCTCCATTATTGGCATTCGCCAGGGAGGACAGCGATGTCGAAGGCGTCAGCGAGGACTGCGAGGAAGACGTGGCTGCCGAGGATGTGGCCTCCGCGGAGGCCGACGTCGACTGCAGGCCCTGGGCGGTGCCGCTGTTTGATGTGGCAGTGGTCACAGTGGCGGCCGAGGATCCACCTGCTGCGCCTCCTCCGCCCGCGCCGCCAGCTCCGATTCCAGCTTGCCCCTGGGCCAATCCGATTCCTTGTCCATTCTTGGCGCGTCCCGAGTTGTGGAGTTTGGAGAGGTCAGTGTTCGTGCTCTTGGCAGCCGTCACCTCGGCCGCCTCGTTGCCGACTAGAACGGTGCAGGGTGCCGACTGGGTCCAGTGCAGGCCTCCGAAGGTGGTCAGCAGGATCAGCATGAGCACGCACAGCACCAGCGCCGATATGGCGCCGACGCTCACCCAGGGCGAGGAGCAGCGCGCGGCCAGGTCCTTGCGGAAATTCATCGGCGCCGAGTAGTGGTGCGCGGGCATTCCGTTCATGACGCTGCGCGGCGGCAGGACGGGTCCCATGCAGCCCTGCGTGCTTCGCTCGTAGCCCTTCAGCGTGTCTTTTGTGGGTGTGGAACAGGCCGATCCGCTCTTGAAGTCGATGGGTGAGCCCTTGTTTATGTCTGCAAAAGAGTGGAGAGTTTGGGGTTAGATTTTGTTGTGTTTAGTTAATCAGATGTAGGCCTGATATGTAAAAGTTGGAGAATTCGGGGTTAGTATCAATTAGACATTCAAACTTGCGAGTTTCCATTAAATTTCCCAAGCGAGGACATGGCATGGTCGCCCCTAAATTCCCCCGATCGCTTTCCCGGGAACCACAAAGCCGGCCACGGGGGGACAAGGAGTGGTCTGTGCACACTATTGTATTTTGCTTATCGCCATTTGGCGCAAATTTCATTTGTATAAAAGGATTTGCACAAGGATAACAAACTGACATTCAACATAACCTCAAACAAACGAGTCGACAGACGGAACAAAGCTGAAAAAACGAACGAACCGAACGAAACGCAACGAAACGGACTAACGGCGAATGAGTGGATGAAGTAAGCAGGCAAAATGACCAGCGACAATGACGTTGGCAAAACAGGAGCCAGCGGGAGAAATCGTAAAAAAGCGATGAGAGTGGCGTTCCTGCGAAAGGTTTGCCGGCCGTTGATGTGTCTGACGTAGGGTGAGCGTGGGCGAGGATTTGCCGGAGTGAAGTGAAGTGAAAAAAGGCAACGCTGCGGGGCAGCCCGAGCGGTGACAGCGCCAGGAGCGGCAGGACAGCCAGATAGCAGGATAGCCGGATAGCCGGACAGCCGGACAGTCGAGGGGAGCAGGAGGTTGGCGCAAGTTGAAATCATTTGTTGATGCCATGATGATAATTCGATTATGTGACATGGAGCGGCCGCACGGGCTGCCCTAAATGGGGTTCAGGATCCCCTAGTGGCGAGGAAATGGAAATCGACAATTTTGCTGGGATGGACGGGGTAAAAGACATAAATCAACAAGCTTTGGTTTGTGCTTCGCGTTCTACAGCAATCAGTACTTGCGCGTTATGCATCTTATTATTTAGATTTATTCATATGTAGACTATATTTTCATCATTTTAAGATCGTGAGATCGAATACACGCAGACCTCATCACGGTCGTTGATCCAAAGTCCCCTGAAACATTATAAAAATGGTCAAATGTTGAGCTCTAAGGGTCAGTATTTTGGCTACAGAGCAAACTGGGGCTCCAGAAGTTCATATACCAGGTTATCCGCTGCTTGGATCCCTTATGCCTAGCGGGAACGCTTATTCAATGCTATCAATGCCAGCCCCGCTTACACATCCTGCGACCGACGCGTCGGTCGAACTGGCGTGTGGCATGTGGCTTAAATTCATGCGTGTGAGGGCTGGAAATCAAAATCATTCCCTCGTCCTGCGACAAACGCTCGCTTTCACGAAAAATCGTCGTAATTTCTCGCAAATGGAGCAACGGCGCTGCGGTCGGGAACCTCCATCTTCATAAGAGCATAGTTTGCCATGGCTGCTGTCCTGTTTGCGGGCTAACCCACAATGGGTCCTCCTCTTACTTTCTGACCCTGTCCCGGCCGTCGTGTGTGCCCAATGATAGCGTGAATAATGTCTGCGTCATTTTTTTATATATACACACATTTGTATTTGTGTGCATGTGCGGATGAGTATTAAAGATGCCCACTAAGCGTATACGGGATGTTAGATTTATTTAATGTCAAGATCCCGCCATATGTGAGCGGGGAAGTGGGGCTCGGCGGAAAGCTGTGGGCAGATGCATAAGTGTCCAGGGAGGAGATCCCCAATCCCCAGTCCCCGGTCTCCCTAATCCCAAATTTCCAAGCTCCGCACCCGTGGAGACATTCGAAGGGGGCCAAGCAAAGGTTAATCCGAGAGTTCTGGGCAAGCTCCAATGTTAGTTGCCTCGTTAAGGGGGCGTGGCAGGCGGGACTCGGGCAGTTTTTATGACCGAAACGTGTGGCACGGTTGAGGGGTGCCGCCGGCAGGGTTGCCGCCAGTATTTGTGTGTGAATAATTAACGAACGCATAATAGCAGTCAGCAGTCGGTAGTCGGTAGTCGGTAGTCAGTAGTCGGTGTTCGAGCTGGGCCAACGAGTGATATAAATTCACACAAGTTAATGGGCGTTGGATGCTTTTAAAAAAGAGAGCCTCCGCTCCCCGGAAGTGTTTGCAGGCTGATGAGATGAGAGTGCTGCGGGGTCATTAAACGTAATGGCAGACACGACAAAGTATGCCACGAGAAATGGCAGCCGCCGCCCACCCAGGGTCAATTTATCGGCGGAATAGATCACAAATATGCATGCTGTTATCGTATATTCCTGCTAACGACCTCAATTGCTGCATCCCGATTTCTTGTTCAATTGAAGCCCGAGTTTTCTCGACTTTCAGCTTAGTAGCAGTAGAGCACGTTCAACGATTCCTGCGCCAAATTAGCTTTTTCACTTTCCAACAAGTCGTGCTGTTTAGGCAATGTAAATGAATAAGATGCGTAACGCCAGACTCCAGGCTCTCTTGAAAACTTGTTTAAAAATCAGTGAGATTTAACGTCTCTGACTCTTACACTTTCTCTTACTCATGCATCCTTCGCGTGGGTTTATTAATTCCTTTCCATTTTAATGACACTGACATTTTACGCAAAATCTGGATTATGCCTGCGGCTGCCGTTTTATGAACCTGGGAGTAAATCGCTTAAATTAAAACAACAGCGGCCCATCTCTGGGCGCAATTTTAGCAGCAACAGCAGAGGCGATAACAATAAAAAATATAAATAGTGTGGCAAACGCAGCTGGCAGTAATGGCATCGGTATAATGTGTCGCTGTGTGTCAACCCCTGGGCCACAAGTGATGGCAGCAAGCTGACGCCACCAACAACCCTGCCCCGGCAGTGCAGCACAAATCTGATTTATGCTCCGTGCAATTTAACATTTTTAATAATATTAAAATTACAAATTTATACACATCCCACTTGTGTGTGTTGTGCGCCCAAGGTGTTGTAGTCCAATAAACACTAAGCCGTGCCTGCGAGTGAGGAGGTGCCGAGGGCCGAGGGCCCGGCTTGATTTCATTTTAATTGGCTTTCCAGGCGGCTGACTTCGTCCCTCCTCCGCCCCCGAAGTCGGAGAATATGAGCTCTAAAGTAGGCAGTGTTTCCAGTCCTCTCGACGTAATTAAAAATCATTTCAAGTGTGGAAAAGACGCAAAGCTATCAGACCGAGGAATTAGGCGTAGGCTGAGCCTAACCTTTGGCCCAGAAGGAGGAAGCTCAATTGGGATTCAATACGTAGTTTCTTTCGAGACCCCCGGTCCAACTTCCATCGTGGACCTCGCCTCCCTGGGGCACACGCAACAATTGTGTGTTAAGTACTTTTTGAGTAATTGCCTTTTTCGGACTCGGTCCGTCCCCGAGTACGGCCGACTACAACCAATTTGCATAGCCGTTAATGAACATTTGCTAATATTTTGAGCACTAAAAAACATCGCCATTAAGTGGAGGGTGCCACGCCCCCGCCCGCCCTGCTGGCCCTTCTGGCTGGGGCGCCAAAGCGTGCGACAATCAAATAAAAGTACATGAAAAACACATAAAGGCACATAAAAGGGGTATCCACGGAGCACGGAGCACGGGCTACGTATTTTTTGTTATTCCTCGCATTTTAATGGCAAAGCGCGACGATTGCTTGAAACAAACAGGTGAGCTGGCAGGGCAGGAAAGGAGAGGAAGCTCCCGCCATGTTGGTAATGGAGTTTGCAAACAAACATGGCCGCCGGGGAAAAATCACATAATTTACACGTTTGCATTTAAGTATTAAGTGGGCAGGGGCTGGAGTCGGGCAGGGACGTCGTGGAATGGGTGGCAAAGTGTTTCGTTTACTTTTACCGCGTTTGTTTGCGAGGCTCAGCAGAGTTGCTCCGCCAACACATATTCGTGTATGTACGGGTATTTTAGGCTGAGCCCGCCCGACTCAGTTTTATGTGCAGAGGAAGCAATTTTTGGGTCGACTTTATTGCCCCTGTCGCCGTCATCGGTGTTGATGTTGATTTTAAAGCGTTTAATGGCCTCGCGTCTCTGTTTCTCCTCGGCCAAATTGAAAAGAAAACCCCCGAAAAAGGGACGCCTGAGCGAAAGATGAAGATTCAGAGGCCGAGGCAAGATCTGGGTTTATGTGTTTGAACAAAGTGTTGGGATTTCCAGAGATTTGCCTTGGAATTTGACGGGGTTGTTGTTGCCAGGAGCTGGAGATGGAGCTGGAGAAGAAGCTGGAGTCCCTGCCATAAAAGGGATGTGGGGAAGGGCTTATGATGGATTGACAATGGGCCGGGGCCGGGTCGTTGGGACGGAATGTAGGGCACGGAAATACGATAAGGGCTAGGCAACCCCATTAAGGGATGGCTAAGAGTGTAAACTGTCATATCCACTACACATCTAATCCCGCATTCATGGACAGGTTATTATACTAGGCACAATGCAGGAATGGTTGCCTGGTAGGCACTCCGCTCAAATCGCTACGTCCGTAATTACAGCCGTAAGTGGGCACAAATTGCGATACGCCGAATGGCTGGCTCTTCCTTCTGTTCTTTTCCCATTCCGGGCGCTGCTCCGCCTCGCCTTCTGTTGTTCCGCCGCTTATAATCAAAAATTCCATTTAAAACTTTAAACTCATTACTAAATGTTTAATGTGCGCTCGTTTCACGCTCGCCCTGCTGTTGTTATTTTTATTATTGCCGCTGCCGCTGCTCTTGTTGTGCGATAAATCAACACAAAAAATTCTGCAATTTGTTAGGCGCGCAAAGACAGGGAGACAGTCGGACGGACAGACGGCAAGACAGGGACAATAAAGGTCTAAGGCCGGGACTGGGGACTGAGCTCTCTAACGATGCGGCAACCTGTCGACGTTCCCGAGGAGACCCAAAAGGGTCGTAGTCCTCGACGCCATATTGTTTCGAGCAGGCGGCGCACAGCGGGCGACCTGAGCACCGCCTCGAGCTCTAATCAAGTGTGTGTGCGGATGAGTGGCTGAGTCGCGGCTCTAGGACTGGATCCGAGTTCCGTATTCCGTATTCCGGATTCCGGATTCCGGATTCCGGATTCCGCATTCCGCGTCCCGCGCCTTCGTCTCTACTGGTGCTTCAAGGCAAAGCCAAGATGAGTGTCACTCGGGAGGGGGAGTAAACTTTCGGCACGATTTGCATGTAAATTAATTGCCCTTGCCCTGGCCCTGCCCTGCCGTGCCGTGCAGCGAGATTTTTTCCCGCTTAAGCAACCCTCGGGGCGAGATAAGTCGTATAAATTATAGCAATTTAATAAGTTTTAAATATACGCATCCGGCTGACTCTCTCTCTTTGTCTGTTTCCCGAAAAGTTGGCTGAATCTTTGCAGCAAAGTTTACCGAACGTCGGGGGGCGACACTCCAGAATCCACAGTGCCGTCTCCCACCTCCAGACTCCTGGCTACAGGTTGTCCCCGGCTTCGTCCTGCTTCTGGTGCTATAACTCCAGACAAAAACTGTTGCCGATTAAAATTGTCGGTTGGGCATTAATTTTATGTCACGATGCGCTCGCAGCCAACGTGCCGTGTGATAAGGTGGCGACTCCTCAGCTCAGCTCAGCTCAGCACAGCCCGGCTCCTTGGGGGTGACTGGGCTCTGGATGTCTGGGTGTCTGGGTGGCTCTTCGCAGTTTTGTTCCCGCTCTAAATGGGTTTATGCAAGTGTGAAAATAAGTCTCTTAATGGCCGGGGCGGGCAGTTAATGAGTTGAAAGTGGCGAGGCACGTGGATTACGCTCCTTTGTTCGCCCTTGGCCGCCCGCCTTGGGTCCTTCCATTTTTCTTCTGCTCTCCGGGTCGGGGGAAAACAGAACTTAATTTGTTGTTGCAGGTGAGACGAATAAATTATTTGATAACAGTTTCAGTTTTCCCAGCATAAATAAGATTTCACGAGCGCCACCGTCGCCGCCTTTGTTTGCCGAACGGGGGAGGGCGCTTCTGGGGATCGGGACTTGTTTGCCGTTAGTCGCTTAATGCCCGGCTTAATAGTGTAGGTTGTAGGGTAGCTGCTTACTACAGGCTTCGGTCTATTTTGATTCCGGCTGTTTGCCCTCGCCCAATATTGGCTCAGATTAAATTTTGTGCCGGCGGTCGACACCCGATTCCTCAAGGTCTGGCGCTACCAATCAGCGTTCTCACATGTAATTGGACACGTAGGGATTGCCCTTTCGGTGCTCCCAGACCCGGCTGGACTGCCAGGGCGACTGCATGTAATTACAAAGCAAAAGTTTCGCATATAATTTAAACAAAAAACGAAAAGGAACGAACGAACTTTTTCAATAACAAAAATTTGCACAAACAACAAGAAAAACGACCCGGGGAGGAGGGGCAATGGGGATGGACAGAAATGGCAATGCCAAAAGGCAACTGTGAAAAAGTTTGCAATAAAAACGCCAATGGCCAAAACGACGTCACACAAGTGCACACAGAGGTACGTGATGTGCCTGGGCAATGCAAATGTTTAATAAACTTTTTCAAATAAAAATTTATCTACGTTGACGTGCAATTTTTAGACCAATTAAACCGCTGGCCAGTGCAATTTCAGGCGGCGGGAGTGGGACCTGCCACTCGGGGCCTCTTCGGTGGGAGTTGGCAGACAGGGATCGGCAGTTCGCTACGTGCTCTGGACCTGGCTCTGACTCTGCCTGTGATCCTCTTGCAGGAGTCGAAATTCGCGTATAATTACGACGCGTGTAAATTAGTGCTTAATGGCACGGGATGCTCGCCTTGTCGGCTGCTTGGCATTTCCGGTTTTAAATTTAATTAGCTCGGTATGCTTGCATAATTCTCACCGCGGGGCGAGGCGGAGCCCGCGCTTTTGGCAAACTAATAACAATAATTGCGATAAAGCCAGCATTAAATGCAGGGCAATAAACGCGCGCGAAAAAAGTCGATTTTAATTACGCATTTAAATTTGTTTGTTTGTTGGTTTGTTGTTATTCACGGGGCGGAGAAAGGTAAAAATAAATGCTGGGGCTGCCTTTTGTTTTCGATTTAATGAACTGTAAAGCGCAGCCATATTTATTGCGTACTTTTTGCGTTATTGTTTATTTGCACGTTTGCTTTTTTGTTGTCATTTTTTCTTGGTTTCGCCATTTTTTGCCCTCTGCGTTTCACCTTTATCATTTTAATGCATTTCATTTAAATTACTATACACGTTGTTTTACCAACGCCATTATTGGTATTATTTTTATTTTCGTCCCCTGATTTCCCCCCGAGCGCGGCTCCATTGCCTATTTTATAGTCAATAAACATTGTCAGCCTTATCGCCTTTAATTGAAATTAACTTCTGTCGCTCTCCATGCCCCGCCCCTGACGCGGCCAGAACTAGACGCGGCATTTTCCTATGTGCATTTAACTCTGACCGCTCAAGGTCTCGGTGGCATCTGGGAGGAATCGAAGGCTTAAAGCAAGACGCGGGAGTGGCGAAGCCCGTCGTATCCACGGCTGGCATTTAATCATTAAACGGCAGCCGCCTGTGCGGACATCAATTATTGTCTCATAAAAAGTAATTTATATTAAAATCAAACCGCTTATAATTTCATTATGTTGATATACAAGTGAGCGGCGGCTGCGGAGTTGCGGGGCAGCTGGCGGGGGCGTTGGGGGCGAAATGTGCGGCCATTAAATTTTGCCGCGGCAGACATTTTGTAATAAAGTTTGTGTTAATTAACGCACACAGCTGCAAAAAACATTGGGGCGTACGCATATCTCGGCAGTGGCTGCCCTCCTGCTGCCCGCTGCCCCCGCAACAGCCCCTGCCCAGGACATGCACTTGCAATATTTAAATTCAATTGCATACTTTCGAGCGCACTCGTTTGTTTGGCCGGCCACATGGCGCATACTTAATGAACCATGGCCTGTTCCGCTGCATATTTTATTTGCTCTCTGGCTTGTGACTGAAATACCTGCATAAAAACAACAACAGTAACTACACCGCGGAGCAGGAGCAGCGAAGCACAGAGCTCTTTTTCCATCCATAAACGGCGCACTAATAAAAATCATAGCGAAAAAATTGGTTTGCCATTATATTTAATAAAGTTAAACCGACGGCGACAACGAGTTGGCCGACTGTGAGGAAAAGCGAAAGGAAAAACCCGGCAAATCTCCGGCCAGGTGTGAGCGGGAGTGTGAAATCGCCGATTGCCCGCCTGGTGGCGACCGTGATGAGGTCAATTTTAATTTTAATTGGGTGAGCCGCGAAAAACACGGGAAAGCCCTCGGCCGGGCCGAAGTTAATTCCTATTTAGAATCCGGTGGGGAGCTCGGCCGCTCTTCCCTTTCTGCGCGATAGTAAACAGATTAAATTTTGATTAAAATTGTCATTAACATTTCCCTGGGCTTTGGCATGTCAATTAATGTTGCCTTAATGTTATTGCCAATAATTGTCATAATTTCTTTTTTCTTCATCCTGTTTTACACTAAAACTGCCATTATTTATGACGACGTGTCGTCCTGTTCTGTTTTTGTCGATTTTGTGCCATTTTATGGCATTTAATTGTTTTAATTGTATGCAACAATGGCCATTAAATATGCGCAACAACAGCAATAAGAGCAGTCCGAGCTGAAATGTATTTGACATTGCGGAATTTATGAAATTAATAACTTTTCTATGCGTGGCTCTAATTGTCAGGCGAATTAATTATATTACAATATGACTTTTTTAGGCCTCGGATAACGCGTTCACCACTCTAACCCCAAAAAACCCTTAAATTGTGGTCGCACGTAGAGATGATGGCTTTTCGAATTGCCTTTGAGTTGGTGGCCACAGGGTTATGAGCTCAAATAAATTAATGTAAAATTATTAACTGATAAACGCTAAAATTATGGCAATTTATGGCGGCCATAAAATGGTGGCATTTATCGGCCGATAACCGATGGAGAGCCTTCTCGCAAGTGTTGGCATATATTAATATTAATTTTAGGGACACTAATTTGGATTGTGAATTGCAGCGCTAATGGACTTTAAATCAGATGAACGCTTTAATGATAAGTTCTTCGATCGCTTTTTATAACAAGTCGAAAGATTTTGTTATTATCCGATAAATTATTTACAACATAAAGGTATGAGGGCCTAGAAACAAGACTTTCAAATGATTTTATTACCTTTGAATTTGCATTTTCCCAACTACCTCTATACCCTCTTTATACAAAGAAAAACTCCCCTGCAACGGCTGTCTTTTTGCCGTTTTTTGTAAACTTATTTATTACGATCAGGGCTTGCTCGCCACGAACTAAGCCCCGAACCCAACAGCCCTCCGCTGCACTTTAAAAGCCATTAAAATGGCAAACTGGCTGCCGGAGCCCCTGGAATGTTTCCCTTCCGAAGAGCTGCCCCCAGCTTATGGCTAGCGCTGTTAATTTCATCAGAGCTACTGGTAATTGCGTGTATGGAGTTGCAGTTCCCGGCCAGGATGGCATCAGAGACGCAGCCTCCTCCGACTCCTTGTTTTGCTTTCTGTTTTTGTGCACAAAATATAACTGGGGGCATGGAGAGCAGGGTGACTCTGGCTGAAACTGGCACTGGGCAGGCCCTGGGCCTTGCGGTCCTGCGAATGCCATTGCCCACCGACTGGCTACAATTTGTTATATTAAGTATTTATGTTGGACCGCTCCTCACACACAGCGGTGTGTGCGTCTGTGGCGCGGTGTCTCTGTGTCTGTGTATGCATAATCCGAAAGCCAAAAGTAATTATATTAAGTAATTGATGAATTTGCCTTTTTCCGCGACGAGCATCGCCAGTTCCGAGCCCCCCACTCAGTGCGAAGAGCCTGCGGGATATAGACGGCCAATGCCAGACGACTGGCAGACAGAAGGATGTCCAGGGGATAGTGTAGTTCGAGTCCGAAGGCAAATAAAATTTAATAAAGCGGCAAATAAAAATTTATTGTGTGTCATTTTAGGCGCACTGCGACACAGCGCCCAGTGAAATTGCCACCGCCATCGCCATCGCCATCGCCATCGAGCGACAATGACCGACAGTTTTTTGATTTGCTCATCCGATGGGCGGCAATTTCCGGCCGCCGGGGCAGAGGCTTTGAGCTAAGCTTAAAGAGCGTTCGGGTAATATATATCCACGCACTTTTTCGGCGTGCTCTCCAAGATTTATTTGCACATTTTAAATTTGATTGAAATGAATCGGTCTTTTTATGGAGATATGCACTCGCGAGTCGCGAGGGATGTATGTGAAAGGGGGTCCACAGGCGTTTGGGGGTTGCATCTCGGGTTTTTGGGGTTGCATGCCCCCTTGATGGATGGTGCTCAAATAGCCTTAAAGTTTAGAAACAAAAAAGCGGGCTTTGAAGAGCACGGCCCGTGATAAATGGAGTTCACTGTGCACGCCTTGATAGACCGCGCCGCCTCTTCCGAACCCATACCCAGCGGCGTGGCGGGATCCAGTGGAAAAGTCATTAACGAATCGAAACTTGGGACCCGAAAGTACACACTTCGATAATGGCACTTTTTATGGTCACTTATCGGAGGCGTTGAAGACAATAAACGCTAGTATAACAGTTTGCTGCCCAGGAGCGAGTGAATATAATAACGCCGAGACCAAACTTTCGGTCGCCGCTTATCGCGAAGGAGTAAAGGCAATGACCAGACGCGAGGCAGAAACAGAAACAGAACCCAAACCGAAGCAGCGGCAAAGCAAAGTTGCGAAAATTTATTGGGGAAATTGGCCAAGTCGGGGGAACTTTAACGAAACGATACCAAAGTTTATTACTCAATTACAAAACCATCAAAATGAAAACGAAACGAAACGAAACTCGCCGAGAGCAGAGCGGAATCCGAAAGATAAATGAAATTGATAAGCGCGTAATTTATGTTTGGATTTCGTTTTATTCTGTCATTAACGCGCAGTTGCCTCGCCCAGTTAGAGTCCGGGTCCGGAGTCCGCAGTCCGTAGTCCACAATTGTGCCCTGTATTTGTGTTGTTCTCGGCCGCGTTCTGGCACGCTTTTCACTCCTCCTCCATTTCGGGAAACTTCAAGCGCCGAGGAAAACTTGGTCAAGGCGAGTGGAGGAGCCCTCTGCTCCGGGCTCTCCTCGGCCATTCGGACTCCCACATAATCGATCAAAATCGATGCGATTGCCAAGCGCTAAATGGCATTGAGTATTCAACATTCTATAAAACCGATCGGAATTTTGCATTTTGCGGCCTGCGGGGTTGGGAGTGAGAGCATTATGTGGCCCCGCCCCCACCAGCATTGTGCATAAATAATGTCAGAGCAACAAAGGCCGCCGCTCGTTGCACATAATGAAAAATTGAAACATGAAAATTGTCAAAAACAGCGAAAAGGGGTTGCTGATGAGCAGCGATGATGAGGCGGGTGCTGGCGCATTACCTGTCGAGCCGGGCCTTGCCGGAAATGAAATTTTGCAATGATAGCAGGGGAAGGGGTGGGTTCGACCACATCCATACGTACACATACATCAATGAATGCATGGTGGGATTGCAGCCACTGGAGCAAGCGGGGCAGGCACAGTGGCTGACAATTTTGACAATTTTCGTTATGCAATAAAAATGATGTATGGCGACAAAGCTGTGCTACCCACTCACCGCCCGAGTCCCACGCAAACTGTTATACGGCCATGCAATCGTAATGGCCAGAGCCCTGTGCCCATGTGCCTGGAACCCCGAGTCTGCACGAAAAAATCGGTATTCAATGGGCATTTCATTAATGCTAAATGCGGGCGACCGAGCTTTAGAGCCCGGACTGGAGAGCGGAGGAGGCGTCCGTCCGAGGAGGCGGTCTGCTCGAGCCGGAAGTTAATTGAAAATGATGATAACACATATGGAAATGTAATTGTTTGTGAACTGGAGCGTACAAGCCGCGGGAGGATTGAATTAGTCTGCGATCTGGTGCGGAGTTCCCTCTAAAATCCCCAGCGCCAGAATTCGTTAGCGGCACGTCCGCCCTGCGCTGTTAGCACCTGTCCCACACGAAGGAGGCCGCCAAGACGCTCTGGGTCCGCGGAAATCCACTAAATCAATTCAATTCAATTACAAAACGCTTCCACCTTCCAACCCCCACCTTCCACCCGTCAAATGGCAGCAAATTATCCGCCCTGCTTAGCTGGAAGCGCGCTTTATGTAACATACTTCTGTGGAGAAAAAATTGGCTTTTAATCAGCGCCCCCGATGTCGGCTTAGCGGCTGATTGGATTGGGGGATGGGCGGGACGTGGGCAGGAGCGCTCTCTGTTGTCTTTGTATAATTAGAACGGAGCCAAGGCAACCAGCAAATCAAACCGACGACAGCTGAGACGAAGGACGACGAACAAGAACCCAAAACGCTTGCCAAATTAGCCGAGTGCTAAAAAAATCCAACGTTCTGCGGTAATAAATCTTCGCTCCGCTCCTGTTTAAGTAATTTCAATTTCGTTTTCAGTTCCAGTTTCGGCGACTTCCGCAACCACATACAAAAGTAATTAGGAGGCTTTTTTCACGTTCTGGCCGTGTTCCTTCGGAGGGAGTTTAATTAAAATGGATTTTTTCGTGGCGCGTTATTTATTTATTTGCGCGTTTCCTTGTGATTTGAGTGTTGCGGTATTTAAAATGACATTATTCAAAGTTGCCATGGCGAAAAGGGTCGACCCCGGGCCCGGGGTCCAAAGGTCGTCGTCGAGGCTTGTTTGTCCGCCGGATAGGCGTTTATTGCTCAGCGCCAAAGCGGACTATCTAGATGAAAGGGTTTCTGACCCGCCCACTTTGCCCACTACTATGGGGAATCAGAAAGCGATTAGTCCAAGATTTGACTTTGATGGGGCCACGTTGAGATGGGTTCCTCTCTGCTTTCCATACGGAGGACAGGAAGGTCCCTCGAGACGGGCGTAATTCACCGCACAGACGACTTCTATTCGCGGCTCGGTTCAATAAACTCTTGTCTAGTCCAGAAATCCATTAACGCCCTGCAGACGTGATCGATGTGCAGTGGCGAGCAAGGGATTCAGAGCCTCGCAAAAAACAAACACGCACCGAAGTATGCCGGGGAAAAAAGTGCACAGCAGCTCGCAAGTGCAGTTGGGAAGTACTATTTTTAATCACTTCAAAAGTTTCATTTTTTGCAGCTGTCGCTCTGTTGCTCCTCTTCATTGTGTGCCTGCCTAAAGAGCCAACACAATGACAACATTTAATAGATTGCCAAAGCGCAGGCCGATGGGCGTAGTGTCTGTCTGGGGGGGTCTTGGCCTGCCCGGCCTGGCATAGAAAATGCCCAGGAAAAACAAACAGAGAGAGTGCATAGAAAAGGCTCCTGGCGCAGACAAAGAGCCCGAGCTGCCGCCGCCGATTCCCCTGATTTCTTCCCTGAACAAGGGTTAACTGTGCTGTGAGTCACTCGATGAATGACTTGCTGTGCAGGCGGCGTGGGAAGGGGCTCTAGCCTTTATAAAGATATTTCTCTGCCGGCTGTTTGCTGATTTCGTACGCTGATAGGCACGAAAAGACCCCGGAGTTACTGCATATCAATGAGGTGGATTCCTGGGGTGGCTCAAATGAGGTTGGGCGCCATTTTAAAGACGTTTAGCGGCATTTTTACAGTTGCATGCGTCATCATCCGGGTAACCTTTTCGTGGGTCCGTGCGTGGCTCCAAGTGTTACACATTTGCATTTGACGTGCTACCAAATCCCAGCTCCCCCACTGCCGACCGAGTGCAAAAATAGTTCGGCTTTTAGTTATGAAAATTGCGCAGTTTTTCCCCAACAATTTGTTGCGTGGCCTTTCCAGACGCTGCTTATAATTGCTCCATTAAAATATGTTTATGGCTGAAGTTTATGCCGTGCGTCGTGTCCTGTCGTGGCTCGGCTGCCGGTAATTAGAATGTCAGAGGGCTGACTGGCATAGTTGGTGCTATTTTTGTCCCACTTAGCAGTACAAGGTGGGTCGAAGCGTGCTCCCAATACGGCGAATGTGCCGAAACTTTACCAATAAAGGTGCCGGTTGCAGGGCATATTGATGGATTGCCTTTTTCGCCCCAGCCTCACTGACTGGCCTTTCGCTTTCACTATTCACATTGCCCGCTCGCTCCAGTTCCGTCGCTCTCCTGTTATTGGCAAAGATTGAATGACCCAAAGCGGTGGCATCATTTGCTAGATGACTCATGCAAAACTGGACCCACAGAGGCCCTTCCTGGGCTGGGACCCATTCTGGCCCAGCGCCTCCATCAATTGGCAGAGGTCAGCAAAGGTTAGCCGGGTTGGGTCGCCGGGGCCTAATGGAGTTTTATTTTAAGCCGTGCCTAAAAGCATGCTGTAAAGCTCTGCTTTCCTTTGTTGTTTGTGCGTTTTAGGAGGAAATTTAATATCATCGCCCTGCGTCCTGCGTCCTGCGTCCTGCATTGCACACTAAAAGGTTTCCACGACGCTTTTAATTACACTTTAAACAATAGCTGCACGCAGCCGGCCCCTCCAGGGAAAGGGCAGGAGGAGTGCCTTCACCAGGGGCAACCCCTTTTCCCCGGAAAATTGCGAACGCTTGCGATTTGCGCTTGATTAAATTCTAATTATAAAGCGTGCGTATTTTCGGTTGGGTCCCCGCCTGGCCTCCTTCCGTTTTCCGCTTCCCGCTTTCCCTTTTTCGCATTCGGTTCTGTTTTTCGTGCTGGTTGTTGTTTACCATTTTCCTTGATTTTTACGACTTTTTAATGATTTTCACTGCCAGTCACTCATTTGGCCACCATCGCGTGCCCTGCGTCCGCCCTTCCTCGGCTCCACCAATTTTCTTTGACTTTTGCGTTTTGTGCTTCGACTGTTGGATTGCTTTTTGGGTTCGGTTTTGGTTCGCTTCGGTAATTTGCTAGCTTCTCCCGGATCCCGGATGATCCCTCGTCCTGCCGCTCCCCATTTCGTTTACTGCTAATGCGACTTTTAACGCTGATTAATGTTTTCTTTTTACAGTTTTCCCATCCATTTTCCACCCCCCCTGGGCCGGGCTCCCACCTGCGCTCGTCCAGTTGCTGGTTATTAAATTCGTTTAAAACGTCCATTGCGACCACAAATAACATTGGCAGTCAAACAATTCGGCTTCGGGGCAAACAAATTGTTTGTTTGGCTGTCACATGTCAATAAAATTAACACTTTGGCCGGAGAGACAGGGGAGGGGCGAGCGCATACACACTCGTACTTTACACAATTCACAGTCCGGCTCCGAGAAGAAGTCGTGTTCTCTTTTGTTGCTGCTTAATTAAAGCAACAACATATCAGGACTTGGCCTGGCAGACAATAATTTCCTTGACAGCTGCAGAATGCATAGTTTCCCAGGCCAAATTGAAATTTATACAGGAGGCACACGGAGCCAGGCAGGGTGGGGCAGGATAGTTTCGGCTTTTAGGCAAAATGCAAACACAAAAACATTGGAATGCAAATTGCATTAAGTGCTCTGTGTCCTGGCACTAGAGAGAGAGAGAGACGACATCGCTAGGTGAGGTCAAATCATTTGCTAGCTGCCACAGCAAAAAGCCAATTTTTAATTGATTATAAACATTGAAATATTCATTCTGCCATGAATGGCGAAATTCAGGGACTGAAAAAGTTTAAATTCGATTGGCATTCTTTGTGGGCAACCGGGACTCTAAGGGGGTGAGCACCTAAAGAGTGCTTAGCAATTTTTCGCCTCATTTCCGTGCCGTTTTTATCGCGCTAATTTATTGAGCCGATTATAGGGCAGCAGCCCATGGCGGAAAAGCGGGGAGGGAGCGCCGCGCGGGGCAGTAATTATTATATTTTCCATAATTTTAATTAGTTGATAGTGCAAAATAATCAAATTGCATTATCTGCGCACGCCGTTCCGGGCAGGCGGTTTTTGTTAAAGCGAACTCGGCCTTTAAAGCCTTTGTCTGCCCAAAATGCCTCGGGGAGGCATAAAAGAGAGATAAATGCAAATAAACCCATTATGCACCCGTATGTGTGCGCTCATAAATGATATATCAAACGTGCATAGAAATTAGGCAAGTATCTCCATACGCATCCGCTGGTGGCTTTAATTGATGGCCGGCTTTGGCTTTAATGCCATTTCCAAACAGATATTAATCAGTTTTTGGATTATTTATTGGCCCCAGGCAAAGAGCGGAGTGGGTCAGGAGAAACCCCAATCGAAATCGAAATCAAAGTCTGAAGGATTGACTTTTGGACTTGTCCCGCAAATTGATTTTCGCAGGGTGCGAAGCTGCTCGGCCAGGCGGCACCTGCGCACCTGGGCACACATGCAATCACATAATGCACATAAGGCCAAAAGTCCATTGTCAACAGACACACACACACATCGCAGCCGAGTCAAGCCCCAAAGTATGTGCAGGCGGCTCTTGACTGTTTGGCAAGAGTTTAGACCATGACCGTCACCACTGCCAGCAGAGACTGTGCTGGCCAGGCCAATAAAATATGAATTTATGGCCTATTTGCTTGGCTTTCTGCAGCCGAGTCTGGCAAGGCTGTTGACCGGGCGTCGCAACAGAGCCAATGTTTTTATGTGAGAGCCACACCACATTAGGGCCCCAAATCTTGGAGCTTAATGAGCTTCCTCCACTTGGATATTCTGCTCTAATGGATCGACAGAACCAGCTACCGAAATATGTTTTAAAATTCCGGCACCCACCACACCACACCCAGCCACGACCCTCCATATCCCTTTCTCTATCAGAGCTTCCCATGCAGAGCTGGCACAGAATCTTCCAGTCTAAGCCAGCCGCATGTTGTTGCCATCTCATTGGCAAAGCGTTTGCGGTCTTAACTTGGTTATGGCCATGGGTATTTTCGGGGCCAGAACGTTTTATGAATACGTCTGATGGCAAATGCACGGGAGAGACTGCATCCAGAGACCAAGTTTGTGCCAGGCCCGAGGGCGCCGCATTCCATGTTAATTGTCTAACTCAATTTCGGCCCTGTGAAGGCTGCGTAAACCACCACCAGAGGAGCCCTGTCAGTTCTGCTGAAAGTTTAGTGTCAAATGCGTAAATTTGATTGTGTTTCCTAGTTGGGTTATGCTAATCGAGTTTGAAATACTTCAAAGTTCCGATAATAGCGGGGCTGCCATTGAAAGGTTTTCACTCTGGGCCGCAGCGGCAGTCGTCATTATGAATGGAACAACCCCGGGGCCAGGCTGAGGCTGAGGCAGAGCCCGAGGCTGCCTTCGGAGCTGCTAATAGCGCGCAAAAGTGTGCCATGAAATATGCATAAAATCACTCGCAAATGCGCTAAGCGAGCGACGTGGCGTGGCGGCTGAATCGTTTCAGTTTTTGTTGCTGCTGCTGCTGCATTTTGGCAAACGAGCTGCCAAATCAAAAACCGTTGAGCGTGCGAGGTGTCAGTTGGTGGACGAGGGCGGGGAAGTGCACATTAGACAGCCGACGTTTTGGGGAAATTGCCTGGAAGCAGCTCCGCTCCGAGTGGTGGCAACTGCACTCGCCCGGAGCTCTGCATTCGACTGGGCTCTGGCAACAGAATAAAAAATTCTGCCCCATAAATGCTGAATGCTGAATGGTCGAAATGCCTGTGTGTGTGCGGGCCACGTTTAATTGGCCCGAAGCCTCAAATTATGCAATAGTTGCAGTCGAAATTGACCGCAAACAAGCCAGCAATAGTTTGGAAATCATTTTTGTGTGCCATAATTTATGCAGGAATTCAATCTAAATTAAACATCAAACAAAGGCCGACAACGGCAGCCCTCCCTCTCCCGGCTTTGCGTGTCTGGCGGGGCGTGCAATGCTCATTGCGACACATTCGCACCTGCAATTAGCTCAATGAACCTGCCAGCCGCCCCGTAACCTGCCACGCTGTCAGTCAATGCAGGCGGCAGCTGTCCAAAATGTAATATTTAACGCCATTTTATGCAAATTGAAATTATGTTAATGGCCACCGGCCACCGGATAACGGACCACCGGCAATTGATGATGACGTCTGTCAGTCCGGCTGCAAAAACTGGCAGGAACCGGGATGACGACAACAGTTCGGTGCAGCGAATCGCATGTAGATTGGCTTAAAGCACTTTGCATGTTTACTGCTCGGTGTGCATCTTCAGCTCGCCGCGAAGCTGCCTGTGTCCCCATTTAATGCTTGACAAGTCTGCATGGCTCATTTGCATTTTAATAATAATAATCACAATAATGCACAATAGCTGGCGCTGGGGCTGGGACTGGGTCTGGGTGTGGAGCATCAGCAGGAACGATGATTACAATAAGCACATGAAATCACACATTCATCGGGAGGCGATGCGATAAGCTGTCAGATGCGAGAGGAGCTGCAGTTCATCAAGTTGCCAGTTGCCAGTTGCCAGTTCCCACAGTCACGTACCGCCTCCTCCGGCGCTTACATCTTGCTTGCCACCCAGCAGCCCCTGGAGTCGTCGCCCAGATCTGCTGCCTGCTGTCGTTAGCATTTTGTTTATATTTGCTTAAATGTGCGGCGCATTCTCATAATTAGTATGCATGTGTGCATCCGGGGGGTGCGTATTTGCGCATGGGCCTGTGCAGCCACTGCAATTTACTTTTGTTTGGTTTAAAAAGCGCGTTAAACTTGATCATTGTTGCCGGCGGCATTGTTTGCCTGCTCGTTTGCCGCTGTGGGTGTGAAAGAGTTAAGGCTCAGTCCAAAGCCCCGACTGATTATACCCGGCCCCATAAACCGCAATATCTGCCGGCGTTTCAATCGCTTGCTCACTCACCCGGGGGCACAGAGTCATAAAATTGCGTATACGTACCTGGAACGAGAGCAAGAGCAAGAAAAGGTGGTTAATTTGGTTGGCAGGACTGCGGGGTCGAAAGGGTTTGGAGTAGGGCTGGGTTTTAGGTTCGGTTTGGTTCGGGATACCTCCAGTGACAACGCCTAAGTGGGGCTTAAAAATTCAATAAAAAATCACTTAACATTCCATAAGAAGCTTTCAACGCTTCACATGCCCGCCTTGCACACAGCAACTTAAGAGGAAAGAGCCGGGAAAAGCGGATGTGAGGCCCAGAAAGAGACAAACGGAAATAGACAGAGAGAGAGAGAGAGCGAGCGTGCTCTAGAGAGAGTCGCTGTCAAGTCCTGCACAAAAACTGCAGGAACTAAAGCAATTTCACATTGAAAACTACTGCAAATTAATCAAATGCCTTCGCAGGGCAAGAGCTGCAGAACGGCCAAGAGGCAAGGCTGCCAAGCAAACAGGAGAATGCCAGTTAGTCAGTCACAAAGACAGCGGCGAACGATAAAGGCCAAAGCCAAAGGCAGCCGTCCCTTTTCGAATCCAACCCTGCGACCTCCACACACACCACACACACTCACTGCGGCTGGCTACATCCACACACACGACTCTGGTTTGTGTGTATCGCAACGCATTAAATCGATAACACGATTTTTCAGCACGCACACAGCCTGAGCCCAGACTGGATCCCAAAACAACTGGCTGACTGTGAGTTAAATTGTCAGTTTCATTACGTGGCAGCTTTGCCCGTTCGCCGAGCTTCCTCCTGCGGAATTCCCTTGCTTTTTTAAAGCCAAATCACTACGTCTGCGCGTGAGTCTACCCTGCCACCCTGCCACCCTGCCGCCCTGCCACCACGCCACCCTCGGAGTGCGACAAGCGATTTTTCAAGTTGGCGCTTCATCGTTCTCCGGAGCTGCGGTTCCTTCAGTTTTTGTTCGGTTCTGCGGTTCTGGGCGGCAAGCAAACTCAATTTTCGATGAGGACAGAAACGCATCGAGAGCCAAGTCGCGAGGACTCCTCTGGGGACTCCTCGAGAGCTCGAGGACCTCGGCGCTGGTGAGTTCAACAAACATTTAACTGATTGCCCGGGCGTGTGTTCGTGCCCGGCCCTGCCTGATTTTTTGATTTGCAATACACCTGGGAGCGCGACAGCCCTCGGCCAGGAAAATGTTTAGCTTATTTGTTAGCGCTGGAAAATAAATTGTCTGTGCGTGCGGTAATTGTAAATTACGTACGGACGGGCCGGCTCCTTGGCGAGTCAGTGTCAGTAAAGCAGCCAAGTTATTGACACCTCTCCGAGCCACGCCGTGCATTTTTGATCGAAACTATCAGGGGACCGGTAACCGCTCATAACATGTCCGGATAGATGATGGGAGGCCGCACTAAACTAGGCAGTTGATTGGAAATCTCCATCAGCTCCCCGGGTCGGTACAATCCAGATTTCGGCGCCTCAGACCCGAAGCAATTCAATCAGTGGGATCGCAACTCACCAGTAATCCACTTTGGGCGCCCGAAAGTGTGCAACAGTTTCTTTTAAACTTCCTGCTGACACAAATCAGCCCACGGCCATAACTCAAACTATCTCCACCTCCAGCTCCAGATCCGCTCATGCCCAGAATCAATAACCATAAACAGAAATTCCTTATGCTCACGTGTGGAGTGGAGGAGCAGCCGCATAAAAAGTATGCCACATGCTCTGGGAAATCACTAAATTCAGCCCAAGGCAACGTGTACCTCATCATTTATGGAGGCGGTAGAAAGGCAAGCCCCAGCACCGGGCCCCGAATACCGAATACCATGCAATGCCCCCGTTGATAACTGAGAGTGCTTATCACGCCCACTCCGCCACCGCCGCCCACTTCCTCCTCCGTCGACTGCATGTGACATTTGCATGCTTACTTAAACAGCAAAAAGCAGCCTCTACGTCAGCGACTGCGAGCTTCTGCCACGTCGGGCTCGGCACGTCTGCGTCAACTATGCTTTACATTTCGACCAGACTCGGTCTCAGGCTCAGGCTCGGGCTCTGGCTCAGGCCCGGACTCCGACTCAGACTCAGTCGTCCCTGGCCCGCTGGTGTTGTCAGTAGGCAGTCGCAATCCTGTCGACGTCACATCAGCACACGTGTGTAGTAAAAATCAGACGTGTGGGCGCTCCTCCGGAGTCGGAGCTGCCGTAGTCGAGCCGAGTCCTGCCTCCATGTACTTTGATTGCTTGCACGTTACCCGTACAATTTTCGGTATGATGGCGGCAACATTTCATGATTTCTTGTACGTGTTTCTGCCTGAGAGCACGCGTCCTCCGCCCCGCCCGATGCCTCTAGCCAAGTTGCCACTGCGCCGCCCCAGCCCCCCAGATCGATTCCGGCTCTGGGGTTTCGGAGTAATGTATGCAAGCACTTTTTGTGTATGACGCCGTTGCGCTAAGGGTCGTCGCCGTGTTTGTTTGCCTGGTGACTGATGATGGTTTTGCTCAGCTCCCACTTCGCCATCAGCCGCAGCTTCGGCTCCCACTTGAGCCGCTAGTTTCTCGGAGGGCGGCGATTCGGGGGTTCGTTCTGCTAATAAATCAATGACGCCATTCCGAGACGAAGTAGGCGATGATTTATGCCTGGCGAAAGGGTTCCTAACACTTTCGGGCCTAATTGAGTTGCTCTTGATGGATCCGTCATTCCGAAAGTCTGTCATTTCAGCAACGAATCGTTTCGGTCAGCAGAAGCCTAACAAATTGTAGTACTTCTGTTTCTAGTAATAATCACAGTCTATCTCTAAATTTTGAACAATATTTTTGTAAATTCCTGTCTTTCTACAATGGATAACCCTGAGGTGATCGTACCGTTGTCGGATGCGCACTGGTCGCTACGGCTTGTGGACGCTAAGAAGCCCTTTCCCAAGCACATTTTGGCCAATGTCACCTACAAGGTTCTCCGCTTCTTCTATCCCCCGTCCGCCTTTAATGTGGTCGATTTGACCCATGTGGTCAGCAATCCCGAGTTGAACGCCTTTAACGTGGGACTCTTTCTTTTTGTATCCTTGGTCCTCCCATGCATAGTCTATGTCGGGTACAAGATAATCCGAAAAGCGGTAAGTGGTTACCTAACGAAAGAATATATAAATAACAAGATGCGTAGTGCGAGTTAGCAAAGGATGGCGTTATAGTGCTGGCACACGTTCCTCGGGCACTCTAGGTCTTCGGTCATGGTTCTCTGCGATCTCACATTCTATTTATCGATATCTACTCTTTTTAAGCTCTTTGTACATCTTATTAATTATATTAAATTTACACTGTTGGACCTCTCTTAAGTCTGTTTCTCCACAGAAAACCCCTTTGGCTGGCAATGTTGATCCGTTATTTAAGACAACCAATGTACTCATGGAGCCCAAATGGCTGGCCGAGTCGAACGACAGTTTGCTCGAAGAAGGCTTCGGGAAGGACGACAAGGTGAACGATGTTCGTTGCCGCACTAAGAAAGATGAAGATGGGGACAAGCAGGACGATCTGGCAGAGCAAATTGAACGAGCTGTCTGGGAGAGGCCTGTCCCCAAGAAGCAGCAGAAACCTTAAGAATGATTCTAGCCCATCGGCCTTTTTCACTCTTTGTACTCTGGTCCGTGTAAGAGTTTTGTATCCTTCCAGTCAAACAACTCGATTTAAGCTCCTTCAATTTCGTTTAATGATTGGGCCCCCTTTGCCGGCTCCGGAAAGTGTCGGCTTTGGGGTTTTCTCTGTGGGTGCAATAAAATGAAGTGATTTCCCGGTTTTATGCTCGGCGCAGACACAGGGAGCCTGCGAAGAAGACACTGCACATGGGATTAGGTCGACGCTGGGGCTGGGGCTGAGGCGAGGACTTGGGCTGAGGCTTGGGGCGAGGACTTGGGCAATCATTTTGGCAGCGCATGTGTCGGATTATTTTGTTGGCTTTCGTTTTATTTAAATTTGCTTCTTTCGGATGCCTTTTTGGCCGTGCGGTGGTTGTTTGTCGCCCAAATCTGACAGCAGCCGAAAAGCAGGCTAAGCTTTTGCCGCCTCTTTTGGCCTGGCTCTGAGAACAAATTAATGATTTGCCATCAAGCAAATAAATCAAAAGCTTCAAAGCAGATCTCCAGCTTAGCTCAGCGGAGTGGGAATATTTGTACCCAATGCTTTCATCTCGCTCTCTGCTCCACTTTAAAGAGCGGCCAGCGCACATAGTTTTATTTTGCAGCTTTTTCCACTCAACTAAGCGCATGCATTGATGATATATCCCCGACCGTTTGACACCCCTTCCCATTGACATGACATAAATAACCGTGCGAGGCTGTTATAATTTATAATCCTTGCTGTGGGCATCCCGGCGACAACAACAGCAACAGCAGGAGAACAGGAGCAGGAATAACATTGGACTGCCACGGGGAGTGCAAATATTTTTGCTTGCTCTTCTCTTTCCCTATGATCCGGGCTTCCTCTTTCATTTTTGTTGTATTTTATTTATTCGAAACCTGCCCAGGCGGAATCTCTCCGGCTCAGTCCGCCTCACCCAGGTTGGCAGCACAAATATTTTGTTGGGTTTCCCTTCTTCTACACATCCCCAACATCCAACTCCCAACACCCCCAGATCCTGTGCTTGCATTTAGTTTGTGTGTACTTCTTTTTTTTGGGCGCCGAAATGAGGTCAAAAGTTTATTGGCCAACAACTGTGTGCGAGCACCCCACTCTCCCATTGCTGTTTTGGTAGGCATTAATGTCAGACGGAACAGCTTTAATGCCAATAAACAAATTGCCTGCACTTAGCTGCAGGCCTCCCAGGCGCGAAGGGAGGGATTAGGCCAATCGAAATGGGTTTTAAATGATCCTGCAGCACTCTCATTGGCTAACCACAACAGCGAGCCAACCTCTGCATGCTGTCCCACTGCCAGCTAATTACAAACCAATCAGCCAACTAATAAATTTCAAATAAATTATGGAAAAATGGATTCGCTAATGTATGGCACAGAAATTACAAAAACGAGCACGGAACTGCCAAATGCATTTAATGTTCCAATGTTTAAATTATGGGTTCAGAGCTACGCTCCCTCCGGTGCGCAGGTTAACTATTTTAATTATTCAGAATAAATCTCCTAACATCTTTGTCAGACGCATAAACTATTAATTTTCCCTGCTGTGGCACTTTTGCAGATAAGTTGTGTGTGAATCCTGAAAAGTATCCGAGCTCCCTTCGACCCATTCACATGCGACTGAACATCAATCGAAGTCCTAAACTTGGGAGCGAGCCGAAGGCTTCGAGTTGGTTTTGATCGGCTCAAGGTGGGTTTATCTTTCCCCCCAACTGCCTTGGGTTTATTTCCTTCCGTAAAAGCATTTGATTCAATGTTTAATGAGGGTGAACTGAATAATAGAGAAGGCCTACCTTTGTCCCGCTGGGAAGCCAGCAGCACCCCTTCCCGGGGCACACTCCTTGCTCCATGATTATGACAGCTTCTTTGGCAAACCCTGCTCCTGTCAGGAGCGCTGGCTTGCTTGTGGCTCAGCCAGATTTCCAGGCTGTTCGGGCTTTAATTAAACGGCAATTGTGGTCATCAGTTGTCGGGCTCTCTTGTGCCTAATCAGTTTGTGTGATGAAAGACTAAGCCGGGATTACGGAATGTCTGCCATGCGGGTGCGACATTTGAATAATGAATGTCAACTCGATGCTCGGCTTGCAGGGAAAAATATAAGCCAGGCCTAAGTCCCCAATGTCACTCAGCTGTCAATTGTGAGCGAACCTAAGGCGCAGGCCAACTAATTGGGGCGTGGCCAGCTGACAAACTAACTGACCGGCCAACTGACGTAACCAGGCAAGGCAATTGGCCTGCCTGCCCGTTGTCCGTCTCCCCATCAGTCTGTCGGTGTGTCCATCTGCCAGTTCGGCTGTCCTTCTGCCTGCCCATAAACTAATGCACCTAATTGCTGTGATTATGTCGTTTGTGATTATCTGAGTTTGTGTGTCCTTGCTTTGGTTCAAGCGGGTCCTACGTTGCATACAATTAGACGCAGCAAACGCTAAATCTCATTTATCAACCCGTGCTCGATGCCCCTTGGCGCGACAATTTTCGATAATTTGCCAAAGACGTCACGTAAATCTCAGTTGGCTTCGGATTCCTCAGCTGATTGGGTTAACTAATAACCACGCACCCCCCGTTCCAGTTGCCTTGGCTTGGCTTCTGGAACTTCGGCTACCCTTCCCCTGGAACTGAGCCTGAATCTGCCTGATTCATCCTTGGGATGCCGGAAACTTTTTGCTGACAAGTGTGACAAGTTTTAAGGCCCATAACTAAGGCGGCAAAGCGGCCGCACACCCGCCCCGCCCCCACTGTCAACTCACCTTGGGTGAACGGTTCCAAGTGCAGGACTCCCCTACCCAGTGCTGTGGTTTCCTCCTGCCCCCGTCCACTGGCCTGGGCCACATTACACATGTAGAAGGCACAGCAATAATAGTAAATTTAAGCCCAGCCAACGGGGCGGAAAGGGAGAACCGGAGAAACGGAGAACTGGAGAAACGGAGGCTGGGGGACTTCACATGACTCGTTAAACTTTTTGCCATTGTAATAGTTCTGCTTGGTTGGTTTCTTTTTCTTTTGAGACAGAGACGAGACCGAACAGAAACCGAACCGAACCCTGGCGAATGAATCCCACAAACCGAAGGAAGGATCCTTGGCTCCATGGGGGTGGCTGCTGCTTTACATGGTCCTGGCTGCTGGCTCCTGGCTCGGGTTTCTCTGGTTATGCGCATAATTTATAGAGTGCGACAATATGTTGCCCTCTGTCTGCCTCCCGGCAAACTTTTCCACTCTCGCCCAAGAAAGTAAGATTTCTCTGACCGATACAGCTGCCAAGTCTGGGTGTCCTCCGTGTGTCCGTGTGTGTGCGGTCCACTTTTGGGGGTCAAAGAGCAGTCGGAAGTCAAGGCTATTACCATAAGGGTACATCCACACATCTGGAAGACGTTCCACGCGGCTCTCTCTTAATTCTGCGCTCCGGAACGAAAGTCCCACGAACACAACTCCCTCCGGAACTGGACGAAAATAAAACGCTGGCACAACCCTCAACCCCCCGCGCTGCAAACGTTTTTTCGCCAAACGTTTGGGGCGATAAAAATGCAGAAACAAAAACATTTGGTTAGCTGCATAAATTTCGTTTTGTTTGCATGTGTGTTTGTTGTCGCCGCCGCGGCGGTCCGCTGATAAACCATCGTCAAAAAAGTGTCGTCGGGGGAGCAACTTAAGTAAAACTGCGCTGTGTAGATCCTGGCAGATAGGAGGACGAGTTTGTTGCGTTGCCTAAACAAGCAGCGGCCCGGCAGGCAGCAGCAGGAAGGACAAACAAGCGAAAAAGTTTTAAATACACATTTACGTTGGGCAAAGTTCGCCCCAGTCTCTCTCTCTCAGTTCCTCTTGAAATTTAAATATTTGCCGCCTTGGCATACTTTTGGCTTTTGGCCGCACGCCCTCTTGCCGCTCCTCGGAGCTCTTTAATCAAGGACCTTCGGTTCAATGGCCTCCCCAAGACATCGCGTTCGGAGGAGAGCTCGTCGCAAGTTTCCTGCACGCCTCATATTCCTGCCGCAAATCCCCTGCCGCAAAATTACACACACATGCAGCCCGGTTGTATCTCTATTTACAATTTATGCCCCACGTAAAGGTAAATAAAGTTGCAACAAGCGCTGCTGTTGCCGCTGCAGCTTGCTCATTGCATGCCACCAAAGTGACGTGCGTCCCCTGCCCTGCCCTTGGCCCTCCTAGGCTGCTCCGCTCATCGGAGCTGCCTCGGCGCGCTTTGGTGGTTTGCCTTACAAATCCCAAAACCATTTCACTAATTGAAATGAATTTTCATACACGAGAAAGAGGAGAAGCAGCGGCGGCAGGATGTGGGGTAAACTTGGGCCCGCATGCATTTGCGGGTGTGCGAGCAGCAGACACTCTCGTGTCGCAGCACAAAATTGCAATGACCTCGGGCAACCACAAGAGCGTTGCTGCTAAATATGGGGAATATATATGGCAAAAAGCAGCAGCCGGGATGCAGGCACGTCACAAGATCCTACGTCTCGCATCGCAGTTGAATGACTTATCATCCGGAGAGGACGAAGAGGAGCTTTAAGACTCGCAAAGTGTCCCTGGCAAAGCTGTCAAATGAAATATGAATTCGGTGCGCTCTTGGGCATACATATATAATTTATCAAAGTTTTCCTTTTGTGCCACCGACTCTCACTTGCGTTCTAAAAATATTCCAATTAAAAATTCATATACAGTAATTTGGCTGCTGCTGCCTGCTGGGACGGGACTGGGACTAGGACTGGGACCCTCTATCCCCAAAAGGATTAAGCCACTCGACACGTCTCAAGATGCCGCCGGAGAAAGTAAATGGGCGGAGGGTATACACGGCGTCTTTTTATTATTTAAATAATTATGCAATACCCGCGCCGGCAACTCGGGCATCTTAGCAGCCGCATGCAGGAATTTTCAAGTTCGTAATTATGCGATGGCTGACTGCATTCCCTAAGCTCTCGCCCCCTCCCAGCCGCACTTCCTCTTCCATTTTTAATTTATTTTGAACAAGCAGAAAAGGCACAAAAGACGTTGCCCAGACACTGCCGGCATTTCCCACAACGGAAGTCACTCCTTGCAGCTGCTGCTTGTTTGCATTCCATACGCTGCCCTGCCGCCTTGCCTCCGTTGCGTATACGTAATGTCGGGTAATGTGTGCACTGCTGCAAGGACCAGGGAGGGAAGCCGTCCATTGAGAGGCGTTGAGCGTGGCTTGTAAATACAGAATGGCGACAAAGCGAGCCTGCAGGGAGCCCTCCCCTACGACGGAACGGCCATCCTAAGCCATTTTGAATTTTTGTCTTGTGCTTCTCGGGGTAACATTATTTTAATTAACATATTTATGGGGACGGGGATAAGCGGCAACAAAAGCCAAGTCACTCGCCCCCACATTCGGTTTGAGTGCATTGCAATTTTAATTACACACGGAGGCAGGGAGGCGGCTTGAGCGACGGCGGGAACTCTTATGGAGCATGCACTGCAATGTTGCCATCTGAAAATCATTAAAAATTGTTTGCGAACGGTGAAATCATTAAAAGCATATAAATTATGCAGACGCCCTCCAACCAGCCCGCATCCTTGCAGCCGAGCCGAGCGGAGCCTTGTAATTATGCAGCATATAAATGCCACCAGCAAGGACAGCCGCGAAGGATGAGGACAAACATTGTTTTGTTAATGTTTCGCATGACTTAGCTGCATACTTTCGAGGCAGGCGGGCCAGGACGAAAAGGGTTCAAAGGAAAGCGGGCCTGGCCAAGTTATTTCGTATGCGCACCTGAAAGTATGCTTTAAGAAATTCAGAAGCCCAGACTTGGCAACTTACGTATACCAGCGCCTAATTAAGTCGCAAAAGAAGTGAATCGCTTGTGTTTTCGGCAAAGTTTGGGCCCGGCCGGTAGCCTGGTAACGGGGAATTTCAGGTATCTTGGTCAAAGACCGAGTGGCCAGGCAGGCTCGACTCGGGTCCTCAGGTTCAATTGCACTCAATATCAATAAATCCCGCAACAATCTGCATTCAAAAATCAAAGGATACACATGCACAGAGTGCTGGCGGAGCGGAGGGAAGGCGCCGGCCAGACAGTCGAACATAAAATGCCAATTTCTAGTTGCCAAATGGTTATTGCCTGGTCTATAAATGCAGCAACAGCAACGGCAACGGCAACAGCCACGGCACGGGCTGGACTTAAACCCACGTACGGGGACCATCCAAAATGGCCACAGCTCTTATGTTACCTATGGCCAAAGTCAAGCCCACAGCCAAAGCCATAGAACAGCTATGGATATGTATGCATATCACCCCGTATGAATATATGTATGCATGCAGGACGTCTGGCAAGTTAAGTGCCAAGCGGAACACGAAGGCAATTTGTTGCGTCACAAAAAATGGCAGCCAGAACGCAGATCGAGTGGATAGGGCTTGGTTCCGGGCACGGCTCTCCCCGTTAGGAGATAAAATTAAAATTGTGCGTGAAAACTGTGGAGGATAAAGGATGGCCACATATCCATTCAACGGGTGCCGACTGGCCAAGGAGCAGCGAGAGGGCTCCGTACTTAGCAGGCATAAAATATAAATTACAATGCTGCGCCATAATAAATTTCAGTTTACGTAAAAACGTTAAATTTATATACACTATATCGGGCGGGGCTACTAAGGCAAGGGGTGCTGCAGCCACGCCGGAATGGGGCAAAAACCCATTATGAATGAATTTAGTAGCAGCGGCAGTAACCGAAACGTGCCCGCTCTCACTCTATCCATATCTCCTGGCCCCTCTTCACCCGTTGCCTTTATATTTATACAAATTTAAAGCACTTTCGGGGGATCCCCAGGACCAGAAGCAAGCCCACGGGGCGGGGAAGGAGGTTAGTTGAGGTTTCGGAAAAATGCCGGCAAATTTACGAGTATTTCCATGGCTGGCAGCAGCGATAAACCAGAACCAGAACGAGAGCCAGTCGAAAGCAATAACGACCGGCCAATAGACACTGAACTAGACTCTCGACTTTGGACTCCTGACTCTCGAGCTGGGCCTGCGACTAGACCGGACAGCGCAGAGAGAGGAAAGCTGGCTGAAGGACACCCTAGGACGGGGGCTAGGCGCCTGAACTAGGCGCTCGGCCAGGGAGGACTTTGTCTGGCGTTCTGGGCGAGTTGAAGCGGTCAATGACAGAGGAAAGTTTTTCTGCAAGCTAACCACCAAAGCGATAAAAAATTAAAGCAACAGGACGGATGGGGCAGGTAAGTAGGCGAAGGCAGCACAGACTGCCGCATCAAAATGCCGCAACGGCCTGTTATTATAATGAAAACGTGGCCAGCGACCACGCCGGTCGAGATGTGGCACTAAAAGTTGGTAAAAGCAGGGCCAGGCGGCAGACAACAGCGGAAGCCAGTTACATTTGCATGGCCAATGCTCAGTCGTCCTTTTCAAGTGCACAGCCCGGCACAGGACGATTGTGTCTCTCACGGGTCATTAACAATTTAAGGTGCCAAGTACGGCTCAATCAGAGCTCGAATCTGGCTGGCCGGCCTTTTATTAAAGCTTTAAAGGGCGCAGCTTGGGGATCGGAGTTGGGACCGGGAGCAGCTGGTGAATCACAGCAGAGCAGGGCCCCTCCAAATGTTCGCTTTTTAAGCGCTTGCCTTGGCAATTTATACATTTTTTGGGCAGGGAATACACGTACCCCGTGTACCCGTACATTTTTAACTCTCGGCCAAACTTTTGTTTTGCTCCGCGATAACTTTGGGCGAGTATGCGCGACTGCATCGGGGATTGTGTGCGCGTGTATCCAATCGTGCAGAATGCCCATTTTTATATGTATTTGCATATGGTGCATAAGCATTTTTTCATACCCCATCCGTCGGCAGAAGCCTCTCCGCTCCTCATCGCGAAATTTTAAGCCAAAAGCATTGGCTGCGGACGCGGACAAAGTTTTCCTGAAAAATAACGTAGGCTGTCGCAGCCGCGCCGATTCATTCATTCATTTGCGAGCACTGCAGGCTCTTCCCATTTTTCCAGTGGGTGCCAGAAGTCAACAAATAATATTTTCCATAAAAATTCGCACTGCTGCAAAAATTGAAATGAAAATATCCCCGGCTTCGGGGGCAGAATGGAGTCGGGGCAGGACCGCTGCCAAATGTCATATATACTCACTCGTGTGTGTGTTATTGTGCTTATTCCTGCCCAGCTGTGTGGGTGCGGGCAATCTGAATCTCAATTTGATGTAGAATTTAATCAATATTTGTGTTACGATGACAACGAGGCCCCTGCCGGGCATCCCCTCTGCCGCCACCCAGTGTGCGGCAGGCAGGTTAGAATGTTTATCAATTTATGCATAAATGCAAATAGAATTTCATAAATAGTCATTTAATTGCACTTTGGCCAGAAGCAGAGGCGCCGGACGGTGGACGACGGACGGCGGACGCCGGCCTATAAACGATATGCAAAATGCAAATTGGCGGACAGAGAGAACACTTAGGCAGTGTCACATGCAAAATCCATCTGGCGCATTGATGACCCGGCAAAAGTGTGCAACTGCCAGATTAAAGTGCTTCGAATTGTGTCCAAAAACCTGAGCACTAAATGTGGCCAAAACGGCCGAGAAAGTATGCCAAATGCCCGGCACTAGAGTGAATGCTTTCTCTGAAGGCGAGGGCAAACGGGGGCTGCTGGAAGCTGGGAAAAATTATGTGGCACGCAGGAAAATCAAGACAAAGCTTGGCATAAATACGAAATATGAAAACACGGGGGGCGTGTGTGTGTGCGTGTGTTTGCACAATGCAAGGGGAAAACAAAAGGCAGCACAAAGCAAATACACAGGCAGCACAGGAGCCCGAAAGTGTGCTACACAAATGTGTACACACCAGGCCGGCTGATCAGGGAGGGTTGGCATTTTCAGCAGGCGTCTCTGCGTGTGTTTCGCTACCTTCTTGCATTTTGTTTATGCTTCGAGGAGAGAGCTGCCTCTAAAAATCGCACCAAATGAGGACTGCCTGCGAATAAAGCCCGCTTCGGCTTCATTCAATTAATAGACCCATAAACGCCCCGCGTCCTTTCCATCATCTCTTCGTCAGCCACTCGCCGCCGCGTGTGTGTGAGCCGCAGTTGTTTGTCCGCAGTGCTTTTTTTAGCCGGGTTTCTGTTTAGGCCCCTGCGGTCGTTTGGCTCATTTTTTTCGTTGCCGTGGCCGCTGCCAACTATTTTCACTCCACTTTCGAATGTTTTTATCCCTAAAGCCTGCTTGCGGATATGCATAGAGCGAAAACACAAACAACGGCCAACTCTAACCGAACTGAACGGAGTCCGCGGAAAAAAGAGGCCAAGAACATTGTTGGAAAAACAATAAATGGCAAATGTATGGCGACGTTTTAGGCGCATGGCGCATCGGAAACAAAAGAGCTGAAAATTTGCAAAATGCCGGGGCCTTTTCCCTCCATTCCGCCGTCCGGTTCGATTCTTTTTTCTGTATTTTGCATTTTTATGGCAATATGGCAAATGGAATTTTTGTGCCCGATACGAGCGCTAAACATTTAAATGAGTCAAGTGGCTTTTTGATGGTCGCCGCGGAGCGGGAAGGGGCTTTGGGTTGGGTTGAGTTCGCTGCGGGTGAATTTGCATATGGCTGCAAAAATTGCTTTGCGGAGGCTTTTAGTGAGCCAGGATGGCGGAATGGGAGCGGGGCGAGCGGCCGAGCGGCACACTTTTCGAATGGGATATATATGTGGATATGTATGTATGTGGGGCTGGGGATGGGGGCAGGGCGATCTATCGGGGCTTACTCACTTAGATTTCCACTGGGAATGTAAACGTTGCCCGACGGCGTTCGCACCAAACAAGATGGCTCAAAGTCAACGTCATTGGGATTGCTGGCGGTTAAACGACCATTTTGCATGCGACTCATTGTCGGATTACGCGGCGGAACGTCCGGCGGAGCCGTTGGCGTGACTCCTTCCAGGAGGAAGCCTGAAAATAGGTGCAAAAGTACGGAGCATTAGTTGGGCGAGAACTTATTTTTAGCCTAATTGCATTTCGGTCCCAGGTCCCAGAGACTAACTGGAAAATCGCGAATTTTATTCGAAGTCACGCCGCACAGTCCCCACTAAAAGTATTCCCTGAATTTTTCAACAGCGTCAAATGGACTTAATAGGGGCGGGGACGTCTGCTGCAATCAGTTCGCATTGAATGCTGGGCACAAAAATCAGGCGAAAGGAACAAATCGAAATGAAATTATTTAACAGCATAGAAAATTCAATTTGTCTCCTTTCCCTCCCCCGAATCCCTGAACAAACAAACACGGAAACTTGAATACAAATGCAAAGAGGCGGGGCGGCGGAAGAATAGATACAAAACTCTAAAATACCGAGAATTACCAGGCAAAAGGCAATTGCCAAAACGAGAAACCAGATATATATAAATAAAAATAAGAGGAAAATATAGAAAATGAAATTCAATTTGCGCGCTCAAAAATTTCCATGCCGCCGAGAGGGCGAGAATGAGAGCGGGGAGGAGGAGCCTGGAAAGCGGGTGCCAAAGTGCCTTTGATACTCATCCTCACACACACTCAGGGCGTCGAAGTGTGCCTATGTGTGTGCGCCTCCCCCCTTATCCTCCTCACTTCTTGTGCTGTAATAAATTTCAAAAGCATTCGCATTCACTCGCATAGAAAATTTTAAGCTCATTTGTAGGCTTAAAAAGCATTTCCCAGAGGGAGCGGGATAGGGATTGCCGGGTGCAAACAGGATGCCCGACAAATTCAAACGCCAAAAGCGAAAAAGGACACAACGGAGCAGCGGGAGAAATGCCTAATAAAAAGCGGCAGCGGCAGCGGCAGCGGCAGCAAACGGAAGCGCCAACGGCCAAGGAACAAAATTTCAAATTTGTTGAGATTTGCCGGGCGCGAAATTTATATCCTTCCCCTCTGCCCTCCCCCAGTCCGCGTCTCCTCCTAATCCGCCCTCTGAGGATGCCGTGTGTGTATGTGGGCTGCCGCTGGCTCAGTTAGTTAGTCCGGGAAGCGCCTTCTCCTTGGGAGCCCCCTGCCGTAATCGCATTGCGCTAGGCCGAGACCATTCCCGTTTCTCCTGCTGCCAATGTCCTTTTTTGGCTCCGCTCTAAGCTGGACCAGAGGGGCAGCAGCAGCAGAATCTGGGCGCACAAGTGGCCACTGGCCTGGCTGTGGGAAGTTAAAGCTGCGGAAAATATGACACCAACTTGTCTGCCTCGGACGAGCCACGAGAGCTCGGCCTGCTGCCCGGATTGCCGCAGGGCCTGCGCATTATCGTAATAATGAAACGCGCCCCTCCCCCAGAGCAACGGCGGAAACAACAACAAAAGCAGGCAGGAAGAAGCCCGGCGACTGCCTGCCAGCAAAGATTATTTCACGCGGTTAAACACAACGGCAGGAGCACCAAAAGTTGCCCCAAAAATGTTCAGCCGAAATTGGCAGCTGTAAAGTTGCTCTGTCGGTCGGTCGCTCGGTCAGCTGTGATTAAAACCGGGCGGAGAGTATTTGTGGGCTTTGTCTTTGGCCTGCGTGTAATTAGATTTGAGATTTAAGGCGCTTATGCCCGATGCGGGGTAATTCGAATTGAAAATGTCCGGGCCCCAGGTCGTATGGGTGATGTGCCGCCTCTGAAACTCGGCGTTACTCCGCTACCCATTCATCAGCCAGGGATCTCTTATGGCGCTGCCATGCACTGCGCTGACCTCCAATTATATCGTCATCAAGCGCACAAGTTAAGCTAAAGTAGCCAACTGCAATTTGCATGGACAAGCGTCATGGATGGCATCATTTAAATACACATAAGGTCTCCGACGGCGGGGCAGGGTGCTTGTGGCGTGCTGCATGCATTAGTTTAATATTAAGCAAGAGGAGAGCAAACTGTCAATTGTGCTACCACTTATTGAGCAGGAATATTGGGACACCTATTGCCTGAAACTGAAATTCAAGTCACAGTCCGAGTGCTGATGTTACACATCAAATAACAAAACTGATCCTTTAAGGATCTATTCCATATTATACATAAATCTATTTAATACTGGAAAGATATGCGAAAAACAGTTAGTGTTCCCTGTAGGAAAATAAGCATATTACAAATCAGCTCCTTGATCTACACCTATATCTATTGGGTTACAATATTCTAAAGATACTCATTGATGGGCATGCCCTCTTCGTTCAGTTCGGTGGACCAAGTCAAGGGCTTAGTCAAATGGCAGAAAAAAGAAAATAACTACAAAAACGATGACAATGGCCACGTTGGGAGCCAAAACGAAAGTGGCTAACAAAGAGGATTCTCCACTAGTCGTGGTGTCCTGCCTGCTTGCCAGTTGGCATCCGCATTCGCATCCATGTACATCCGCATCTACTTCCACATACACAGACGGGCAAGAACTGGGGGCCAATGCGAATGCCAAGCGACCACTTAAAGCGCAGTCGGAGGCGGGAAGACAAGACCTAGATGATGGACCAGGAGCAGCGGCAGCAGGAGCAGGCGTAGGACCGGGGCCAGGAAGGGCGGAAGAAGGAGTAGAGCCAAACGAATGAACAACGGGCAACTACTGGGAATGGCGCTGATAAGCAGCTTATCTTCATTTCTACAACCCCCAGCGTTTATTTTTCCACTGCCTAGATCTGTGTGTGTGCGTGTCTGTGTGTTGTTTGTTTGTGTTGTTGCTTGCGATGTCCTTGTTGTCGCTGCTCCTCTGCTGGCGCTGCTGGCGCTGCTGTTGCCATTGTCGTTGTCATTTTGAATGTGAATGCGCTGCTGCTGTTTTTAGGGTACGCAAAATGTGTAATGGCATTTCGTCAGGCGGAGCATGAAAAAGCGAGGCGAGCTTAGTGATAACACAGGACAAGGGGCGGGACAAGCAGCGGCTGTAGCAGTAGTGGCGGTTCCTCCCCCCCCCCCCCAATGTGTATGTGACAAAGCGAATTTCCCTTTTCCCTACCCATGCCCCACTGTTTTGTGAGGGTTCTTTTTTTTCGGCTTGCATTTAATGCTTTTATAATGCACTCAGCAGCTAAAAAAGAACGGGAACAACCAACATTCGACAGCATGGAAAATCTGCCAAATGCCAAAAAGTATTCTCGCCAAATTGAAGGGAATTTGGAGACATGAGGCATAAGTCGGTGGCGGGGCAGCTCCAGCTTCAGCTTCAATTAGGAGAGCGGTCGGGCCGGGAATGAAAACATTCAAGCGGCATGGGCACGGCACGCGCAGCCGAGTGAAATATGTTAATTAAATTAGGGGATGGCGGGCAGGGGGATCGAAAGGCGACACCAGCTGCTTGTGGCATGCCAACAATGGGCAATGAGAGCCGGCAAGCGGGGCATGCCAACACCTTCGCAGGCAGCAGCGCAGCAGCAGATTCTTCCTCAGCTCCTGGCTCCCTTGACGAGAGAGAAATGTAAAACACTTTTGGTATGACAGCTGAAATGTCAGTTAAGCATGAATTGCTGCCAGCACAGGGACGAAGGCGAAACTGGAGTAATGAAAATGAGGCACCCCAAGCCTTCCCTGCCTGCCTGCCTGCCTGCCTGCGTTCCCAGGTGGGCAGCAGGGACTGACAACTGCTGAAGCGCTTCTTAACTACAGCTCCGTGCTGCTGCCATGCTCCTGTTTGCCTTTCGCCCGAGTTAAGTGAGTGAGAAACGAAAGATAAAGATGCCAACCGGGAAATTGCATTGCAGTCGTGGCCCGGAAGCGGCGATGACATTCGCTTAATCGATGAAGATCTCCGTTTTCTAGCCCATTAAATTGCAGCACAGTCCGTCGCATTCTGGTTCCGGCAGCAGCATCGATAATAACAATAATCAGGGGAGACAGCTATGATGACAGGCAGACGGGTAAACAGGTAGACCGCACCAAATGGCCCTGCGTAAGCCTAGGTGCCCATGTGGGCCACGCTGCGTATACGCGATGTGGAGCAGACAGTATGTATGATTTTTTGCCGTCCGCTGCTGCTGCCATTTAGTTGATAAGGGATTGAATTATATACCGGCAGAGGGGGGGCACGTGGCGGGGCATGGAGGAGTCGGCAAACAAAAGGCACCTAAACTGACAATTGGGCGCTTTGTTTGTAGCGTGTCTGTGCATTAGGACCCTGCCTAACTGACTGCATTCAGTTTCAGGCCGGACCTCGATATTCCTTCCCCTTCCCCCTGAAAGGCGGCGGCAGGATAATGCGGGCCATCTGTATGCGTGTACGCATGTCCCTGCCAATGTTTGCACTAACACAACAGCCACACAGAGAAAGAAGCAAGTAATACAAATCCATGTTGCATCCTATTACTACTAATAATATAGATATTTGTTTTCTTAAAATGTTATTTATAAGTTTTGTTAGACTTTATAGCCACCACTACCATCAAAGATCGCTTAGATACTAAGTTTTAATGGGAAGATCCTCTTCTCGAATCTACTTTCCCCTATCATATTTGTCTGATAGGACAGGTTATTGCTATGATATTTCTCTCCGTGCATAAAGCGTTATATCTGGGGTTGTATGTTTGCGCCGCCTGCTCCTGACATATAAAGAGGGCCCGAGCTCACACACTCTCACAGAGTTGTCAAAGTTTAGTGGAGAATTGCTTGTCCTGGGCCGGTCAAGTAATTCCTTTGCATAGGTGAATGTGTACAGTTTATTAAATGTGAGTCCTGGCCGAACCCAGGGCCGGTGCCTGCCCAACTATTTATGTCGCCTGTCCTGTACCGCCCAAGGACCGCCCACACGCACCAACTCCGACACCCGCTCACGTGCAGACGGGCCCATTGTGCGTCATTTGCAAAGCCCTGCGCATCCACAATCTTTGTTTGTCAAAGTTTGCGCTTGCCTAGGAGATTTATTTAGTCGGGCTCCGGCACAACTTGGATTTACTTCGACACAATTGTCAGCTTAGTCACGTTTCATGTGTCGACGGATCCGAGCGGCCGGGATGCGATCCGGGGGGAGTGTGTGGCAGGATGTGTGGCTGGGAGCCACGCTAATGCTAAACACGACATAAAGGTAAAAAGCCAGAGACACGCGATGCGAATATTTTTACGGGCCGCCAGCGAGGAGCACCTGCAGGGACTGGGGCAGGTGGGGCGCGGCGAAGGAAAACAAGAAGCTTACGCTTTGTTTGCCTTGATTTCCAGTTTGTATGCTAGTTGGCCTCAGCCCGAAAGTCGCTGCTGGCGAGGATCAAGCTTTGACTCGAGCCTGCTGCTCTCTGCCGTGTTGATGCCCCGCCGATAAATCCTCTTGCTGCTGCTGCAGCCTACTTTGCGGCGGTTCTAATCAAGTTTCAGCAGTGACCCGGTTCCACCAGAAGCCATCGTGCGCCGAAAACTCACTCTGACAGTTTCTGATATGCCGCCGTTCTAGCCCCGGGTCTTGTCCCGGGTGAGGCGACACGACGCGACGCGGCTTAATTGATTTTGCGGCATGCAAAGTTCAGATGACGACGGCCCCAAAACCGCAAGCCCGCCGATTTGAGTTCATTTTTTTCGCCGCCTCTTAGCCTGCTTAGCACTGGCAAGTGCAGTGCCGGCACTTCCCTTCCCCACTAATCCTATTAGACGATACTTTGCGGTTTCCTCTCCGCCGTAGTGAGTAGTCGCCCTTTTCGTGCGATCTCTTTAAGCCTTAAAGCACCCGCTCGAGCGGGCCCTGGCATAACTTTGGGTTCTTTGTCAAGCGCGAATGTAATAAATGTCAACTGACAGTTTCTGGAAATAGCAAGTTCTCAAGATTTATTTGCTCCGACGCAGCCCAGTAGTCAAAAGTTTTCGGGCAAATGAATGGTTGAACAAGCGGCGAAACTGAAATCTAATTTAACGCTATATTTGGCGCATTTGCCAGTTGCCGTTGCTGCGAAAGTGGGTCGACCCATCGTCCTTTTCCATTTCGATTCGCTGGAATTACACCCAAATTATAAGAGCTGGGAGTGAGTGTGTGTGGTGTGGGGGAGGAAATGCAGCGAAAAGTTTTCGCCGTATGCCGCCCGAAAGTAGGCTATAGATAACTGACATTTGCTTGCGGCTCATTAACATTTCAAAGTGGCAGCCAAGGGGCCAAAACACACACTTCTCCACTGCTTCTACTCCCTTCCGCTGCTCTGCCGCTCTACTTTTCCGCGTCTCGCTTTCCCGGCTGGCCATAATTCACGGCGTGTCAGGCGTGCTTAACCTTCTTCGCCTTTTCTGTACGTGTCGTAATGCCAGCCGAGGTGCTTGACATTTTTCGCGAACGCCTTCAGTTATGCAACACATTTTCGCGAGGCACCAGAGAACGGGAGAACGCAGCAGCAAGAGAAAGTGAGAGGGGCAGCCATTGTGGCAGGCAGCCACGACACAAAAGCCTACAAACAAATTAAGCAGAAAATAAAAGCTTTATCTCCGCGCGTGTGTGTAGTGTGTGTGTGGGCGAAGAAGGAAGAACAGACCGAAAGCCAATGTAAAAGCGAGGAAAAGGAAACTGGCGCAATTGTAGTTTCTTCGGAAAAGTGCAGGCAGTTAAGCACTTTTGTCTCAATGAGTGTCAACAAGCGACCCGAGGAGGCGACGCGACACAAGTCAAGAGTTAGGCGCACACACACATCCCAGGGCTCACAGCAGCGGTCACAAAATGCATGTACAGATTGTAAAAACTCAAACAAAATTAAAAGTTTACAAATTTCGAGCTCAAGGACCTGCTTGAACAAAGCGTATGGCATTAAGCCTCTTATTCTTTATTTTGGCTTTAGCTTTGTTTACATTAATGTTAACTCTTTGTAAGCATTCCTGGAAATAAACTATTTAGAAGGATCCAACAACTTATTTAGTCTAGTTAGTTTTTGGACCTTCTGACTCTATTAGAATAAGATGAGAAACGCTCATATATGAATTTGTCGTTTCAACACAATTCTATGAAAGTAACTAAAGTAATGTAACGTACGTAAGTAGCCCGACAATTGGGGTCCCAAAAATCGTTGGGCGCTACGTATCTTATTTATTTATTACTTTTAGTCTTACATTAAATTATTTTATTCATCATAGGGAATTTTTGATAAGGTCCTGGCATAGACCCAATTTTTAGCTCTATTTTTCCCACCACAACTGTCAATGTGGGTGTGGAAAAGGAACAGAAAAAAATAATCGCTCTATTAATGAGCCCCGGGCCAAGTGCAACAAGCTGACAACATGACCTAACCTAACCCAGCTATTTGGCTCGGCTGGCTTGCATCTCTGCTTGTGAGAATGTGTGTGTTTTGGCCACTCGAGGGTTTAGTTTGCGGCCAGATTTGCCGTCTCCCGCTTCTCCCCTTGGCCTGCTCTGGCTGTTTCTTTTGTTCCCACTCAAACAATGGCAGCGGGAAAGAAAAGCGAAGGAGTGAGTGGGTGAAATTGAGCCTCGGCAAGAGACAACGACGACTTGGGGTGCCTTTGGAATTCCCAACTGGTTGAAGCAATTAGACAGATTTTAATGCTCTCGTGCTCTGTGCTCTGTGCTCCGTGCTCCTGGCTCGGTGCTCGCATTTTTTCCGCTGCTGGTTCAAAGGAACTTTTCTATTTTGATTCAAATTCTAATTGGATTCCATCTTTGGCAGCAATCTCATTCAATTTGCCAGCTGACAAAAGTTGCTATGCAAACGCGAAACATGAACAAGAACAAATCATTATCGAAGTCCAACAACAACAGAGGCAGCAGCAGCAGCAGCAGCGGCAGAGAGCGGAAAACTTCTCGTCATGCGGCGGTCGGGGAGCTGAGGGGCATAATGCGAGCGCACATAGAAAACTTTTCGGTTCCGGCGGGTGAGGTTATTTTTTTGATGGAATGTCTGCCATGTATACATTACAAGTTTCGCGTTACGAATGTGGGAACATCTGGGGGTGTGGGCGAAGTATGATGGAAAGTGGTTGCTCGTGGGGCACGGCTCCCTCGCTCTGCCGCCATCTCTGGGCAACTTTAATTGGAGCGACTTGAAAGCGAACTTTTCATTCTATTTCCAAGTCGTCTTTCCACTCTCAATTGCCGCTGCCCCGGTCAAGTGGTTCTTTGTGTGGATTTTCAGCTTTGAGCTTGTCGCTTTGTTTATTTATTACTCGCACTGATGGCAAGAGTCCGAGCGGACTCGACTCGAAGGCCCTTCATTTTCCCTAATATAATTTAAATTTCCTGCACTGCTCTTTTTTGAGAATTCATTCCGCTCCGGGTTTTAGTGGACTTTGGAGAGCCGTTAAATTCTGAAGTTCCCTTGCAGCCCCAGATACACACCCGCACTGACCCTGCCCTTCTGGGGGTGGAGTTGAAGAGCGCCCGAAATTGAAAAGTGGCGAAACTTTCAGTTTCTTTTTTCTGCCTTTAAGGGGTGGAAACTTGCGGTTTTATTAATGCTTCTGCTTCTGTTTCTGAGTCCTGAACGTCTTAAGGAACTTTTGCTCCTGCCCAGCATTTTTCGAGTCTGCCTCTGCCTGCTGCTGGTGTTGCTGTTATTCTGCCTGATCCTGTTTGTGATGGTGGAATGGTACGAGGCAGGAGCAACGGCAAGCAAAAAGTTTGTTGCTGGTAATTATGCTGCGTGCAGAGCGGGAAAGTTTGCCTGGAGAGGCTGCGAGGCATGTGAATAATGATGTTGACGAAAGGAGCGAGTGCAGCGCGGTCGGGCGGCAGGGACACACAGTTTCCCTGTAATTTGCCTGTCCAATCGCAGCACTCAGTTCAAGGGGTCTGCCACCGCTTTGATTTGCGTTTTTCATGGCATTAATTTAGCAATCACTCGGTGCGCGAGGCTCGTGGTTCAGTACTTTTAGTGGCGGCACACACGGCTGCACAAACAATTAAAAATAATGAAAAACTGCAGTGCAGAAGCATTAAAATGGGAAAGGCAGAAGGGAAGCAGTGCAAAAGTTGTAGCCCTCGCTGTTGCATTATGTAAAGCAATTAAAATGTTGCAGGGGCAACACAACAGCAACAGCCGCCAAATGTAGCATAACTTAAGGCGTACTAGCACACACGCACACACCAGCAGACAAAAAAAGAGAGAAGGAAAACTGTTGACTTTTAATGGCATTGCAGTCGGGAAAAGGGAAAAGGGGCGGCAGGGCGCACAGCAGCTGTGCCGCTGGAAAGGGCCTGGTCCTAACCCGTGATTAAGGAAATTGTTGAAAAATGTTAAACAAGCCAACGAGACGGGGCCCGGCCCGGGGCCCCTTCGCTCTGCCACTTGTCTGCTCCGCTGACCTGGTAAAAAAATCTATAAAAATGCAGCTAGGACGGGCGCCTGCTGTTAGGCAACATATTGCAGTCAAGGCCTTCGCTGCGTGCATTTTTTAAATACTCTGCGCTTCGCTTCCCAGCCCGCCTGCCCTACTGCTGCATGCCTCTGCCAGCCGCATGTGGCACAAACGGAAGCTGCTGTTTGGCTCGCATAAATAATAACAATAGCAGCAGCCGGCGGGCGGCGGGCGGAGGGCGGAGGGCGGTGGCCTAGTGGGCGTGACAAGCCACCAACACGTGTAGCAAGCTTGTTTGCCGCCGAAGCTGCTCCTGCTGCTGCTGCTTTTATGGCAACTATTTTCACAGAGTTTAAGTCCGTGTGCGGGACTCTGTATCTTTGTGTACACATGTTCCCGGGTGTTTTCTATCTTGTTTAAAAATTGTTGGCCATTTGGGCGCTGGTGCTGGGACATGTGTTTACCCAGTTACTTTGGCTTATTGGCTTCACCTGGCAGCCTTAAAGCGAAAGTGAGATCGCACGGGTGGGGATAGTTTGCTCCTCCACTCATTAATTATTTTGGAAAATGTTGTTTGCGAACCCAAAGACTTACGAGATCCGGAATAAGGGTTAGCATCATCACACATACCTGCAATGAAGAAGAGAGGGCGTTTGTGAGTTTAAGTTTGGGTTTAAAGCTCGCCAACATGTCATTTAAATTGCTTTGTCTCAAACACTGTCAAATTGCAGTGTTGCTGATTGCTCGTGCAATAATTTAATTTGTTACACACTGCGGTGAACCGCACTCGGTTTATTTATATTATTTTGCTTATTTCCAGCATTTGTTTCTTTCGGGCGTTTTTGTGTTACTGTCAGTTGCAGACCTCGCTGTGCATTACAAACAATGGCTGTTTATTTTGGCGAACGTGTCGTCCCTGCACATTTAAAAATATGAACATTTTTTGATGAATTTTATTTGGCTGGCAGGAACTGTTTTTGGCAGCAAATTTAATGGCGGAGTGACAACAAGAATCAGAGACATTGGAATTTAATGGGACAACTTTAGAGAGACTGTTTTCATCGAATTTTTCGTCAATCCTTAATCATTGTAGAGAATAAGATGCATCTCCCCTCATGTTGCAATTATCAAGCGATAATAAACGAGGTCTTTCGCTTTCGTTTTACTGTCCGGTGAAAATTTGGAAATCAATTTAAATGTCTTCCTAATGAATGCTTACAGCTTTCATAACTCTTCTGCCGCATTGTGATGCTAACGACGGAAAATTCAAATCAGCCGGGCTTACACAACCAAGCCGAGAAGTGAGAAGAAATTAGCTGCGGCGAACAAGATGCCCGACGCGATATCGGATGCGACTGAGATATGTGAGGGATGTCAACTGTCATGTTGCCTGACACTTTCCGCGCCACTTTTTTGTCTCAAATCCCAGCTTTTTGCCTCCACGGGCCAATTATCATCTATTTATACTGGAATCTCTGTGGGTCGCGCAGCGTGAAACTGTGAAATGGTTTTCGAATTGATATGCAAATAGCATATTGGTGGGGAGAAATTCGACTGAGTTATGCATTTGATAAAAATGCAGTTCTCCTTCGATTTGGCGCACAGCAGGTGCCTCGCCGCCTCTTGGGCGTTGCATAAGCCAAGCTCAACCTGTTGGCCGCCCAGAAAACCAATCAAGAGCTGATTCGGCCAAACATCCATATCGGGTCTCGTCAGAACATGGGAGCGGCCTTTTTGGCAGCCCCTACGAAATCACCAGCTCTGCGTAGGAAGCATCCCGCCCTCCTCATCCTCATCCTCATTCCCATCCCCATCCCCCATCCCCATCCCCCATCCCCGTCCTCGTCCAGTCGTGCCCAGTAGCCGCAAGCACATGTCAGACAAGGAACAAGCAACTGGCAGCAAGGAACATGGGTTGAGGTCTCCGGCTAATGGCTTTCTGGCTTCGAAAGCCGCGAGTTGCAGGTTGCCCGTTGCCAGTTGCGAGTTGCCAGTCCAACAATGAGAGGCGTATTCGCATTTTTCTTTGTGCTTATGCAATGATAATAAAAACGCAGCATGAGAGAAGGATATATAAATGAAATAAATTACTGCGCAGGCGCAGCGGCTGCAACGGAGCTTCAAACAATGACCACGCCGGGAGGATCTGCAATTTGAATGACTGTGAACGTGCCTCCGCGTGGGTTCCCCTTCCCAGCGCCTGAAGATGCGAACGTGAGCAGATCGGGATAAGGCGTTTGTGTGGGGCACTCTGCGGAGCCTGGGTCGACCGTGTCACGTGGTCATCTGCGTTGCCCCGATACCCACTCCTCATTTGAATGAATGCCTGAATGCAACTCCTACGGCTTCATTTGCCATTATCTCGTTGTTGTGCCGGAGAAACTGCAGTCCCCGCCGCGCTGTGGTTAGTTAGTATGCTTTAATTTATCGCTGCAAACATTTCGCAGACATCTTCCCTGCTCTGCTCCCACTCCTGCTCCTGTACACCTACTATGCCACGGGGCAAGTCAATTGTCCAGTTCCCCTGCCATCGTAAATTGCGGCTTCCCCGCTCTTGCTCCTGCTCCTGCTCCTGCTCCTGCTCCTCTTTAGAGTGCATGCAAATATGACGTGGTCCCCCTCTGCCGCCTCCTCTACATAGTTTATTCGCTTATTGAGTTTTATTGTGCCCGTTGTTATTGCTTGTTGTTGCTGAGGGTTATCATTATGTTCATTGCCGAGCTATTGTGCGACCCAAGGAGCGGCAGAGCGAGCTCTAGACTCGCTTCTGGAGCAGCCCAAATTGATCTTTACGAGGTGCGATCGTCGTGGGCGAGTGGATGATTGGCCCACGTCCTCTAACTGCTGCCTGGCATTTCCTGTCCATGTTTCTCTGTCAATTTGAGAGTTCATTTGTATGCCAAAACAGTTCCGATAGGAACTCCCTCCCGCAGGCAGGCTTATCTGCACATGGCAGGACTGCAGCGAGGACTCCAACTAGGTCCTCCCAGAGTGGGCATTACTTACTGTGTTGACCAACTTCCGGTCAACGAACCAAAGCATTTCCGAGAAAGAGAGAGGGTCTAGGATTTATGCCTTCTGCTCAGGCCGGGCACGAGCTTATAATCTTGCCACTCGAATCGCTAAGCAGCAGCAGCTGGGGCTGGGGCAGGGCCAGGAGCCGGAGATCCTTCACTCGACCACTACACAGCTGCACTTAATTTAGCCTTAATTAATTGACCTGCAGTCGAGTTGAGTTCTTCCTTCCTCCTGCGGCCCCTCCACTCTGGCTCGGCTTGCACATTTTTTGCTTCCCGGTTCTGCGCAAATGTTTTGTGTACATGCAAATCGTTCATTCCCCCACTCATTCATTCATTCATTCATTCGGCCAGTCGGCAAGTCCGCCGGCCAGCCATTGAGTCGGTCCGTGGCCAGCTCCATTCAGCTCCAAGTGGCGGTGCCAACCACTCGAGTGGCCCACTTGAGCAGGACCTGGCCCGAGCTCATTTCCTTAGAATGAGAACTTCATTTTTTATACCCTTGCCTCCTCTGTTTGGCTCACGCAGGGCCAACGAGTGTTCAGATATTTATATTGATAAGAGCCTGCGCTACCCTGTTCTGCCGTAAGTAAATCCAACTCGTATAGGTAGGAAATCGATAAACCAACAGCCACCATTTGTTCAGTTTTTTGCCTCTTTGGGACTTTAAACCCGGCGCTCTTGATAAATAACGTGTTTAATTAATAGCGGAACCGAGGCTGCGCACAGGACGGGAGCCCGCGGAGAACTGGGTCAACGGTTCCGTGCGAATGCCGCATTATGCCAGCCGGACAGCGACTAATTAAACCAAGGGCAGAGCTCTGGAAGACAACCAGCGAACTCTGCAGCACTCCCCTCCATCTCCAGCTCCAGCTCCAGCTCCAGCTCTAGCGCCTCTTCTTCGTTCGGCTGCGAGCTCATCGTGGCAGACAACGATGACAGCCCGCTGCTGTTGAACTCATTCGCAGAACACTTAATGCTCACTAATGAAATGTCAGCTTAAGTCATAACTCAAATGCAGGCCGCAAAGGGAACCGGGGGACCGGCGAGGAGACTCTTTCTCTTTACCCAGAACCTATGACAAAGCCAAGCCAAGGGCGCCCAGCGCCTTTGTGCGAAAGCTCTTGGGCTGGCCATTTGGGCCACTGGCTTTTTAAATATGACATGCATTTGGGGATTTTAGGCGTGTGTAGTGCCCCCGCGGTGTCCATTGTAATTGATAAGTTTTGTTTCCTGTCCGCCATTTTTGCTTACCCGGCTAAGGGAGATTGATGATGCTTTGAAGGACTCTCAAGAGCGCCCATCCCGCATCTGAACTTGAGCTTTTTCGGATAATTGTAGTCGGGCAAAGTGAAATGATGAAAAGTTATCGCAAGTCCTAGCCACTGCCACCCATCTGTCCGCCGTTTGATTGATGAAATGATAAATATCTGGCCGAGAGCCGGCTCCGGGAGTCCGGAGTCTGTTAGGATTGCTACGGGCCGACAGATAGAGGCGTTCTTATTATTATTGCGTTATTATTAAAGCGTTTTTAATGCTAAATGTCAAATGCAGGACAGATAAGCAGACCCAAGCTGTCAATGCACAAGCATCCAGGATAAATGGTGCTCCCCGGGACGAGCAAAACATTACTAAATGAGCATGTTCGGGGGAGGACTGCCCCTAATAGAGTCCTGCCCGAGCGAGAGATACCACGCCGTCTCCGTCTGAGCTGCAAATCCCACTTAAAATCCGCTCCGTTTACGAAAATCTAATGATGATTAATTACCGCCACAGCGTCCGGCCCCCTTCAGTCGCATGCTGGTTGAGGTTTCCCCCATTCGGTGGGGCGAGAAGTGCTAAGTACGCCGGCCAGGGATGGCCACGTGACGAGTCACGAGTGGCCAGCTCCATTGTGGCCAGAGCCCGGGGCTATCTCTGGCCCGGGGCGGTGGCCCGTCTCCGGCCTGCTGCCTGCGCCTTTCACTCCCGCTGGCCTGGTCATTATCGCAGGGTGTTCTCCTCGAGGAACAGGAAAGTAATTAATATGCCGAACTTTCGATTGCTGTTACTGTCAGTTGGTACGCCCGCCTCCCATTCTCTCCAAGGTTAAGTCAAAGTCAAGTGCCCCGCAGAAGGATGTTGGGCGAAACTGCAACAAGGGCGGCTAATTCGCCATTCAGACCAAATAAAATGAGCCCGGGACGGCCACAGACGGGACTACTGGGATCATCATTGTCGGGGCCAATCAGCTACTGCCCGCGGAGTGTAACTAACCGGCTCTTTGGGGCTGATTATGTGTCAATTAAAAACCATTTTCATGCTAATGGCAGTGCTAAAATTACAAAATTTATCAAATTTAGCATTCCCATAATATGCATTCGCTTTGACACGCAACCGAAACCAGCATTTGGAATCATGGCGGATGTGAGTATTTGCTGCCCACCTCCCGGTCGCCGGACGGAACAAATGTTGGGTAAAGAGTACAAAACGCTAATTTGTTTTTAATATGCGCCATGAACAAGAAGTATTGGAGCATTGGGCCTGTCCGATTGGCCGCTCGCTTGATTAGCTTCTCAAAAATTCATAGACCGAAAAGTGTTTCGTCGTTAACACCCGACTCTCTCAGCCCGGGACTAGGCTTCGTCCGACCAGTCTTAAGCGTGCTGGGGCTTAACAATGTTATTAAAATTAATATAAATGACTGTCCACAGGCAGGGGGTTTGCCGCGCTCGACTCGCAGGTAGCGGTGTCTTGGAAACCGTTCAATGTTCTCCTGCTCTCCCTCCGGACGACCGACTGTATTGCCGGCCATAATAATTAATTATATAGAGCTCCAGCCGCAATGGTCTTCTCTTCGGCTCCAAGTTCTTCGCAGAATTCGTAAAAAGATACGGCTGCTCAAAACAATTCTTACCGAGCGTTTCTTCGCATTTGGCTCTGGCTTCTAATGAGCATGGAGAATTCAGCTGTAACGAGTTTTAGTAACTAAAATACAGACAGTGCCTAAGCTGGGGCCATTTGAGCCGATTTCGCGTTCTTTGTTATGTTAACGAGTGTAAATTTTATGGCAATTTACAGAGACGTTGATAGATTACAGGTGCAAAGCGCTCGCTAATCAATCGAAGAGTCTCCCAGGGAGAAAATCGATAAAGTAACCTCCAAGCAGTGACCCCGACTCCCAACGTTGTCATTTATATTTCCGAAACATTTGTCCGCCTTTGTTTCGGCCTCACCTGCCTCTCATCCCACTCACCTTTAATTAGCTTTTGGTGCGGCCCGTCCCGTCCGTCTCCCACTGCTCCTGAGAATGGCTAATCAGAGATGGAACCCCAAGGGACGGTCCTTGGCAGAAACGGTTAATATTTGAGTGAAAGACCCGATAAAAAGCATTCGAAATGCATATACCGCACTATTAATAGCAATAAATTGAATGTGCCTCAAGTGCGGGTGGCTGTGTGTGTGTGTCCCCGTATCTCAGCAGGCAATATTTGCCGGCTTAAATATTCATGTGAGATCAAATAATGCCAAGCCATCCCAGGCATCGACGGAGGACAGACAACTGACTGGGAGGACGCACAGGGAAACCCCCTCCAGCTGTGCCGACGCAATGGGGAGGGTCGGGGAACCACAAGTTCTAACTTCTTATGCAAAGCCACTTAACAAAAAGCAATTTATTTGCACATAATTTGTCAGCACTGCCGCAGGATATGCGAAAAGATGGCGGAGCAAGGGACGGCGACGGATCCAGGGACTCTGGATTCGAAGTCACTAAAATTACAAATTAATTTTACCGAGAATTTGCGCAAAAACTACGGTGAAAATATGCTTAGATGCGATTACGATGAATACCAATCCTCCCCAGACTCCTTCTCTCCCTGTCCCATCCTCCGTCCCTGCTCCCAGTCTCCTTCCCTGGGCTACACAAGATTTCACGGAGTAAATGAAATGTATTGAATTGACATAAAAGTCGCTCAAGTTAATTCCTCGGCTACGTAATTGGTAGGTTTTCCCGGACTCCACCCCCGGGCACCCTCACATGATTACGGGGTTGTTGTTGGCTGTTGTCGGCTGCCATAAACGGAGCACACTGAAATCCATAGAAACTCTTCGTCCTTTCTTCGGGCTTTTGGACAATGTCAATTTGTTAGCATTTATTGAATTGTGAATTATTAAAGCGAACAAATTGAAATCGTAAGTGTATGTATGGGCGAGGGTGCTGGAGCTGGCGAGGGTCTCCCATGTGGTCTATAGGTACTCACCGGGCTCCCCGAATATACAGCACAACATACATACATGTGTGTACTTATCTCTGCTTATAGAAATTCCATATTGTGTGCGCCGCACAAAGGCAAAGTCGATTTAGTTGGCCAAATAAGCAGGGCAGAAAAGAAAATTGAAGGCCGAAGGCAGAAGGGAAAACGGGGAAGCAGGAGCACAGAAGAAAGTCGTAATCAGTGAACAGAGGAGGGATGGGGAGTTGGGGTGGAACGAGATTGAGTTAGGACCAACAGCTGAGCCAGCTGAGATGCCAAAGGAGAGTCGAAGACTCTCCTCAAAGGATTCCCGAGCTGGGTTCTTTAATTTTAAGTTTCTTCTGCCATTTGCAAGGGGCCCTTGAGGACATCGCTTCAAGATTGCCAGCGAGAATGTCGCCCCCCGCTGGTGGCATTCGGAACGCCCACAGCACTTAGCCCCTCCCGCTGGCCGGGCGAGGGGGTGGCCAGAATAAATGCCAATGAAAGCGAGTAATAAATGCAAACACAAGCACACGCTCGCACACACATTCGGGGAATTGATTGAAAAGGAAATTCCCAAACAAAATGTGTTAGTTATGGGGGGCGCGACTTGGTGGTGGCTGCCTCTCTGGCTGGTATAATTTCAACAAAATGTATTAAGTAAATATGAGAGCAACAAAAAGTTGCTAAATAAACCGTTATTCAGAGTGTGTCTGCCAAGACTTCCCCTTGCCACAGCCGCAGCCAGGGCCAGAACCAGAGCCTCTCTGCGGCTGGTAAATCGATATCCGAAAGTGGTGGATGATGATGGTCCATCTATGGGTGCCCCGACCCCTGATATTAACAGCTTTTATTTTCTTGTGCAATTTCTCAAATATTTGTCTTTGAGTTTTTTCCCCCGTTTCGTTGGTCCGTCTTCTTCTGGTGCTTGCCAACCAAAACAAATGGCAACTAATGGTGGCAGGGCGGGGGAGTCGCATTCAAGGACCAGCTAGGAATTTGTCACGCCACCACCCCCACCATCGAAGCTCCGTTTCCATTATCAAATCGTTGACATTTATGCCGCTGGCTGGCATCACTTGATTATGATGAGACATGCGACGTGCCTCTGACTCCGGCTTGGACCAGGACCTTATGTCAGACCGGGACTAAGACCTGGACTCAGACTCGGACTCGGACTGGTTGGCTCTCTTCTCGTACGTGTTAAATTATCACTTGCTCCTCGCTGGCCTGTATGACCCGCGGCTTTGTTTGGTTTATAAGTTCGTTAGTTAGTTAGTGGACTTAGCTCATTGTCTCCCATCTATCACCCATCCCCATTGTCACTCCCTCTGTTTGTGGGCAGTCAGTGGAGCTGAATCGGTCGATAGTCCTGCGCTGCAGGACACTACTCTGTGGCGCCTAATTGCCAAAGCAGCTTAAGACAATTGAAATTATGAACCCAACAGCAATTGATGCCTGTGCGTCCAGTCAAGAGGTCACTTAGCGATAAGACCCGACCTCCGACCCGGGGTCTCTTCACGGATGGCTTGATCCGGGGCTGGACATGTGTCGAGTTGAACGTACCTGCAATTAGAATAAGCAAAAGGAATAATTTGGTTAGTTGTGTCGCTCAAATGGGTTCGCATGCGGCTTATTCTAAGTGCTGGCCTATAGGGATTCTTGGCGAGGGCTTTTGGCGACTTGAACGACTGCCAAATGTGTCGAGGAAATGCGACGAAAGCAATTTTTAGAAATCATGTTTGGGACTCTGTTGTCCACCATCCCCCTCAGCGGCTATTGCCGCATTTTTAGGAGCAGCCATTGAAAATGGATTTGGCTGCCAGGACCCGTTTCGGAGCCAAGACAAACCGAAAATTGCATAAATTATCGCCAGATGGAGCACCCTCCCGTCCTTCGGCGCACGGTTTTTCCACTGCATTTACCGTGCAAGTAATAACAGGCCATAAAAATCACACTCCGCCGAGAAGGGACTGAATCATAGAGAAATTATGTAAATATTGGGCGAGAAGGAAGTCACATATTCTGTAAGCAGTTCAGCGAACCCTCTCAAGGATTCCTCTGCAATTGATTGGAGGAAAAAGAAGGAACACTGTCGTCCGGTGACAGGGGAAAGCGATATGCCTCTCGGTCTCCCTCTGCCTCTGACCATTTCTCCTCAACAATCCCTGACTTTGTCGTTATGACAAGTGAAGTGACCGAAAAAAGGAATCGGGCAGAAATGCCAAGAGAAATGACACTGGAATGAGCGGCAAAAAATGGGAAAAATAAAGAAATCTGGAAGAAACTGCAATCGTCATTTTGTTGGCAATGCTCCTTACAGTTCAATTGCTGCGATTTGATGTCCTTGACATCCTTTATTCCAGCAGTGAGTTCTCCAATTTCCTAGCTGGACACAAAAGCGGACCCCATCGAACCCCGAATCACATTTTGTATACATATTAACGTCTATATGTCGGAGCTTACCTCGGGCTCTGGGCTGCACAACAATTGTTCCGATTTTTAATCAAGGAGAAACTGTTTCGATTGCTCTATAAATACTTGTCATTTCGGCTCTTATTTATTGTTTGTGCTCCTGCCAGTGCCGTTGGCCGCCGTCGGAGCTGCCCCAGTTAGGTAGCAGCGAACAACAAATTGCAGCTAGTAAAATATAAATTTTATTATCTCAAATTTTTGCACTCATCAATTTCCATTGTGGGGGCCGGGCAGCATTGGGGGTCCGGGCATCCATCAATTTTTATGACACCCCAGCGAAAATAAAAACTCGAATCAGAAAACCAACATCCGAATTTTGAATGCACACGGATCCGCGCCGGCTCCTGCCCAGTCCCTTATCAGTTACAAAATTGCAATATATTTTGCGGAATAGAAGGGGCGCCGGGGCGATGCTCCACATTGTTAGCACCAATTTTATGGCTTTTGCATTGTTATTGATGCTCCAGTTAATTTTTATTGTTCACTGCACATGGCCGAAGCCTGGGCACCAGCGAAATGCTACCCATTGTTATGGTTATTGCCTGGATTTGCCCACTCGCCCCGGATACCATCGCCGTCCCGCCTGCCACCCATCCCATTTGGACAAGTTACAGCGTTTAGTGTAATGCAATTATTTAACTTGCGCAACTTTTCCTTGAAGATTTCCAGCGAAGCGTCTGGAGCTCAGCTGCGTCGGAAGAAACTCAATTAAAACATCAGCGTTGCAGCAATAGCCCCCCTTCTGCTCAGTATTTGCAACATTGCGCTGAGCACAGATGCAAACTGATAATTAAGTTGAAAATCAACTTTTAGTTTGTCGAAGATCCTGCTCAAAGCTCAATTCGGGGGCCGGTCGGGGGATATGAGAATCTTTTAACATAATATTAAATATTTAATATACATAAGTAGTAATATTCCCATAAATAACGGTGGATGCTACGCATCTTATTCTTTATATTGTCTTCGTTTTAAGTGATTGAACTGTAGCTTAGAGGTATTCATCTAGATTCGTTGCGGTTCCGAGTCCCCAGTTCCGAGACTGTCTCCCACCCGGTGTCATCTCAAGCGCAAACCGTTCGAAAACCTAATGAAGCGTCCCATTTTTTGTTGTGGTCGTAGGTTTCTCTTTGTCTTTCTCACCGAATTCAATTTGCGTTTCGGGTTTTCGTTGTTGCTCCCAGAGTCCGTCTATTGTCTTGGCACGCCCCATTCTCAGTCAGTCAGTCAGTCAGAGTCCGGCTCAGTCCAGAGCCTCGGTTCTGTGGGCCTTTGACTTTTGGCTTTTTCTATTTTCCTATTTTTCTTTTTTTTCCGTAATGCTCCATCGCGCTTTATAACCCGTTTGTTTGTCTTTCCGCCAGCGCTTCATTCGGCGACGTCCAACCTTCATTAGGGCAGCAATTAATTGTCATTTGTCAGTTTTTGTTAGACGATTTCTGTGCATATTTATGAATGAGTTTTGACATTGCCATAAAAAATGATGCAAAGCCAATTGGAAGATCCAACAGCTGGCACGGCAGAGTCCAAAAGCACGCATGCTGCTGGCCTCGCTTTAAAAACTGTATGCCAAAAACGTTCAGCCAGCAAATGGAACGAAAATCGAACTAATGCAAAATTTAGACCCCACCCCAAAGGGTTTTGCTGCACAGCTGCAAAAATGGTTGGGACCCTCGTTATTGTTGCCACTGCAACAGCTGCCACACTCCCTGCACGGCAGCAACCCAACAACGTGGCATAGAACTTGGCGCCTCACGCCCCACCAAGGCAGCTAGGCAGCTAGTGAGTGTGCTGCTTTTGTTGGCATAAAATTTTGCGTATAATTAGAAAATTGTGGCAGGCTTCTCTCGCTCTCTCGTTCTTCGTTTTCCATTCCATAGGCAGCTGTTGCAGCCGCCTTGTCTTCAGCTGCATCTGCAGCCCGGAGAGTGGTGGATAGAGAGCTCGGCCTGGCACATCAATTAGTGCCGCCCAAAGCCACAGAGGCATGTGGCAGACGCCCCACTGCCGCCGCCCTCTTTCCTGTCAGTTCGAGTGTAAACTGTACGAGGTGTCACCTTCCCCCGCCCACTCCCCAAAAACGCATCCTCACCTCAGCTCGGTTCAACTCAGCTCAGTCCAAATTCAAGTTCCCCAGCCAGCACCCCTTTGTGGCCGCCTTTTGAATTGCGTCGCCTGTAATTGCTTGGGGTTTAATTAAAAAACATTTGTCTCTGTTTGTTGCCATGCCGTAAAGTTTGTACAGGAGTGAAAGCATGGCTCGACGACAAACCAAAAGGATAACAAGCGCAAAGGTAAGCCCCACGGACGCCTTTCTGGCTAATCATTAGTAAACGTGCATCAACTGGATAGAATAAATGAAGAAATTTACTGACAAATCAGATCTTTGGTCTCTTTGACGGTACAATGAACTTCTTCCTTTATGTTCGCTCTTTTAAAAGCTATACAAGGAACTTGCATATTTTAATTATTCTCAATTAAAAAGCTAAGACCAAACTCCGATGTTAACTATAAATTTAACTTTCTTTGGTAGATCAGGTATAGATCCAGGCATTGATTTAAAGGCAAACGGTGGACAACTGGCGAGAGCAACGAAAACATGTCCCACAATTTAGTTTGTAATCCAATGTGACTTTTGGTCTGCCTGGGATGGAACTCTGACCAAATGTGGGCGGACTCGGGCTGACAACTTCCGGGTGCGATATGCAAATGAAGCTCCAACAACTTTGCGCTATCGAAAGTCTAAGTCCGTTCGGAACCGAAATTCCAGCAGTGGCAGCCCAATCCCAATCCCAATCCGAATCCCAAAAAAGTGCAGCGTGATTAATGTCCCAACTTTTTACCATGTGGCTGAGGAGGATGGGGTATGTGCTAATGGCCACCTAATCGTGAAAACTTTTGTCTGATTTTAAGCTGCTCCGTACGTGGAAATTTGTTGGCTGACTGCAAAATTGAAAAAGCGAGGGGCCAACTTTTTAAGCCATAGAGAGCAAATTAAGGGCATTAAAACAAAAGTTCCCTCCCTACGTGATAAAGTCAAAATGTCGAATGCAACTGTGAAAACAATCGGTATCCACCAGACCAGGCCAGGCCACTCGCAAGCTGTTAAAACAACATTTGATGGGGCATTTTTTCGACGACAGATCCCTCGGGGATCAAGAAGAAAATGTCAATTTCTCTGTTGATCTTCCGTCACCGAATCCAAATCCCAAACCGACTCCGACTGCTGTGCGTGTTAATGACATGCTTTCCATGTTCTTTATGTTTTCTTTTGGCTGAACAATTGTTTTCCCATTTGCCTTTCCTCTTGTCTAATTTATGTCGTTGTCGTTGGGCCAACATCGTCCAGAACAACGGCGAAGATGCTGCAGAGACAAGCATTAAGTGTCATTAATGCAAATAAATTGTACAAATTCCCGAAAATTCCCGAAAGCTTTCAGCCGCAGTGGGGAGAAAGCTGTTACGAGCGGAATGTCCCGAGCGATTAAAAGTGCATTACTAGGGACGGGAAAGCGGAAAAGCGGGGACGACAGAGTTTAAACATATCCATTTCCACGTCCATCCATATCATTTGAAAGTCGCCAGCACCACAGCGAGGGGAGCGGAACCCTTTGTCCGCTGATTACAGTTCGCGTTACCAGTCCCGTTGTTGTCATTACCAATTAAATTGAATTAAACAGACACACGCAACAATTTGTTAACAGTAAACGCTATATATTTATAGCCACATACTTATTTGTGGCATAGAGCCGGCGCGGCGGCCAGGATAACGCTTTCCACTCTTGCCGCCGCGGCGGCAATCGAAGCGCATGAAAAATGCATGACAAGGAAACTCAAAACTCAAACACCCACACGTGCGAGGCGGGCGGGCAACCGCAGTGGGAGAAGGGGTCCGCTATCTGATTGACAGCTTGACCGATTTCCATGGGCTCCTGCGGGAAGGTTCAATGATGTGTGTGCAGCCAACGCGAGGTATTCAATTACAGGGCCCAACAGGCAGAGCAGGCGCGGGGCACGTATGACATATCTGCTGGCCAGTTGTAGTGCGACTGCCATAACTACTGCGACTAATTACACGCATATTCCCCACTCACCGCCGCCGCCACCGCCACCGCCTCCACCCACACCAGGCTTAGTTGGGCATAAATAATTTCGTCTACGAGTCGACGACGTGTAGAGCCCCGATAGACATCGCGGCCCTATCGTATTACGGTTTATTAGTATCCCATTATGCCTTCGACTCGAAGGTAGTATTATTTACCTTATCGCATATTGTGAATCGCAGGATATTCCACATGCGTTGGTTATTGCGCTGACAGCGACTCAGCGCTGGAGTGAAGGCTGTGTCCCAGGGCGAATTCTGCGGTTGCCAGTCCCGGATCTGGTTGCCTTTACTGTCCAGTCGTTCAACTTTGCCTACTCCCTACCTGAGACTTCATTTGCCACAATTGGAACTTTCATCCGTGTTCCACTCGATCAATTAAGTATTGTTCAATACCTCAACGCGTAGCATTGCCCCAAGACTCATTACCTTATCGTGCAGGTCTCCTGTGAAGGTTCCCCCAGGCAGGTTCTCCAGCTTGGTGGCAGAGCGTCAGTAGGCTAACCAGATCGGATCAGTTGCATGTCGCGTTTCATTAACTGACAAAACGTAAGGGGTTGCCAAGCCCGGCCGACACCCACACTAGACACACGATGGTGGCATGTGATAAAAGTGGAGCAGTTTTCAAAGGCCGTGGTCCTACGTCGCTTGTGGCTATGTTTAAGCCCCCAACGAGACCCACAAACTGGGCTAAGCAGCGAACTCAGTACCCATTGTTTACGGTGTGTCTTGGCACGCTCCGCTGGGTTTCAGCTAACTCTTGACCCCACGCAACGTCAGCGAGAACTGTTGTCCAACTACGGCGACAGCATGAGGAGCGGCCTCGCACCTAAACCGTTTTTAGTACTTTACGGCTAATAAAATACGAAAACCAACAATACAGGAACCCGATAACTGAACAAACAAATAAATAAATAAATAAATAGCCACCGAGGGATAGTTGACGAACTGTCTTCGCTTAGAGTGCTGTCTTGGAGGCGTCTTCTGTGCTTCTGCAGGGGTTTTTATGTAACCTATAATTTTCGTAAGTAACCGGAAAACGGTTCACATTCGTCGGCTTCCGTTGACCCAGCCCCGGCTTAGGTACCTGTTCGCCCTAGTTTTCGAGCGTCTCCCACAATACGTTTAATGGCCGGTCTGGGTCATTTGTCTCCGTTCGGTTCTTACTTATCACCGAGCGGCGTCTGTGACTGACCCGCTCGACCGTGAAATTGCCCAAGGCACTGGAGTGCCTTCGATCAGCCTTATCCCCCTAGGCATATAATCCAAGGCGACCTGCTACCCCGCCCCAGCTGGGACTTGCTCGGGAGGCTACTGCACTCTCCCACTGCACCTCTTGGAACAGTTTACCGCTGTTGTCTCCTCATCGCCCACATTTTAAAGGACTTAATTGAGGACCTGGCATAACCAATTATTAGGCCCTGCAGGGGATGGCTCCCGCTGAAAGCCCGCGACCGCAGCTACGGGACCTGTCTGCCGCTTCCTCGAGTTTATGCCTTGTCACGCTCTGGCATGCCGCCGTAATTTTTCAAATGTACGAGCTGTTCTCTTTGTCAGGGCTTTTCTCGCTGGCTTTCTTTGGCTATTTATTATTTAGCATGGGACCGGCTGAGTGCGAGCGAGTGAGTGCGTGTGTAAATCTTGTAAATCTCTTGCTTTCAACACGGCGGCCACTACACCTACATGTAGCCGCTCCTCCCACACCCTCCACTGCCTGATTTTTGCTTGGTCACTGCTTTTAAGAGAATTCTTCAAGCGACTTTAAATGCGACTCATGGCGGGGATAGGTTCGCCGGAGATTTCTCGCCTGAATATTGCATGTTTTAGTTACCGCTTTGTTTCGATTTCACATTTAGTGGCCATTATTAAGTGGCCCGTCTTGGCCTCTGCCGCCAAATCCCCACTGTCATCGCCCGACTTTGGGGGAGGCTCTTTTCGAAGCGTCATTAGCCCGAATTTTGTTTACGTTCCGCTCTGAGCTTTGCCCACATTTATTATTAATTGAACGCACAAATAATCTGAACAAATGTTTGGTTACAAAACAGCCCCGAAAGCCCCGCTCGCTGCGCAACTTTTAATTATTGGTTGCACGAAGGAGCATTCGGGGCCCCGTCAGAGCTGTAACTACAAACTAGTAATATGCATATGAAATACAAACTTTTCTACACTCGGCAGCCGATTACGTGCTGGCGAGGTCCCAATTAGCTCCACATTGATACGCCAGAGCCCGGCAGTTTACAGCTCTGGCTCTGCGGAATGGCTGCTGATAGCTCTGGCGATGGTCGGGGATTTTTGGGACTCGATAAGCGGACTCACCATCGCTCCGAAACGGATACGGATGCTGGACGAACCGAAGCAATCACTCGACCGAGCGCGTGGGCTTCTGTACTATGAACGGATGTGAGTCAATCAGCGAAAGCGAAAAACGAAAACAATTCGAGTAATTCGAGAAAAATAGAAATCATGTGAATACTTGCTGCTGCCACTAACTGTTTGCTGCTCGCTTGTTTGTTGGCCAACTAACTAATTAAACCGCAATTCAAATATGTTGGCCGGCAATTTGAAAAGCGCGTTTTGGCCAAATACGCAAATATCTGTTTGCGGACCCAGACGGGCGATGTGTATCGCTGAGCGGGAAAATCAATGTTTGAATGCGCAGAATTTCCCCTTCTCTCTCCGTAGGTGCTACGAATTATTTTTAAGGGAACGCGAAAATGTTCAACTTCGGTGTTTGCAGTGGCCCTCTCGCGCGCAAATATAAATGCCACACGTTATGTTTATTTGTGATACACCTGGAAACTTCCTGAAGGGTGGGTCCTGCTCCTTGAAGTGACCTTCACAGCATTTTCCCGTGCCCGAAGCCTTGGTTTTTCCTCCATTTTGACCTGTTTGTCTTACCCTGTTTGCTTTCAATGCATTTTAAAGTTTGGATTTCGGGGAAGAGCTCTCGCCAAAGGGACCCAAGTAAGCTCACCAGTTTGAATCAAGCAAGTGGGTGGAAATACATACCTGGAAAAGAAGAAGGAAAAGCGACATTAGAATGGCGTCTCAGAGAAGTTTGGTTAAGTTTGAAATGTCGACCCCATTACCCCATGGTTCCAGCTAAGATACTTTTGCTATTGTCACAACTTTGCCCACATATTTCGCCAACCTCTACTGCCATTGTTGATGTAATCGATACTTCTTCGAGTTGCGAGCTTGTCGCCTACGACTAAGCTGCTGCAGAGATACCGATACTGAGTTGCTTTCAACTTTTCGATAAGTAGGTGAAGTACGCTCCACAATTCACTGCTGGCATCTGGCCGTACAGGAAGCCAATGCACTTGCACAGCCAGCACCCCCAGGGCCTCATTGTGTTTCGTAATTAAATATTTTTCATGAGCCAGCTGCTCGACAGAGATTGCGACTTTCTAAAAACACATTGCATTCATCTCGGTGGCGCATTATTTGGAGAGATGCACTCGCTCGTTTTGCCTTGGCTTCCGTTTGATAAAACCCTTGGCTTTGCCTTCTATTTCTCATTTAATTTGTATTCTGACTCGCTGCCTGCCCTCCGCATTCGCATGCAAATTCCGGGCCTCTCAAATTGGTTGCGAGTTCTTTTCAAATTCGATTTCAATTTATGCCAAAAGCGTACAGTGGAGCGGACAGGCGAAGTTGTCATATTCCGCGGTGGCCTCTCAAGTCGCCTCCATTGTTCCGCGCTGATGTAGATTACGCAGAACTTCTGCTGCTCATCCCTTCCCCTACTGCCAGCGATTTCTTGAGATTATTTTTGCATTTCTGATTCGCTTCTCGGGAAATTATTCTGTCGCTGGCCACCAGCTCCCGATACCCGGGCCAGATATGTGTACACACAGAGAGTCAAGCCCTCCGTATTTATAGACTGGGGAATGTCTGCCACCATCCCCGGGCTTTTAACGATGACACTTGAGTCATGTTAATGAGTCTAATATCGAAATTAATATAAATTTTTATGGCGCAATTTGAGCGGCAGAGGGAGATGCACTAAAAGCGGTGCCAGCTGCTGGGGCAGTCGAGGGTGAGGGTGTCCAGAGAATTTGGGTCAAAGCCTAGAGTGGGGGCTATAAAGAAGACACAGACAGGGGGAATGGGAGTGTTTTATCTCCATACTAATTGATATTCGATGTATCCTACGAATACTCCCTTACAAGATTCGCCGGGAAATGTTTTCAATGCGGAAACGCATATTTGAAGTGCTTTTTACCAAAATCAGCTTAGATTACTCACTTAATATGCACCTGGCGGGACAAGAAACGAATGTACTTTATGGCATTATTCGGTTCAAAAGTGCCCGTATTGTGCTGAAAAGCTTTTGACGTTTTATATTTGGGGGAAAGTGTCATAAAACATCGACAGGAAACTTATTATTGCCCCGCTGTTTGTCTGCATTAGAACACACAGAGTATGCCATTTTTTACGACACTCGGTTGCTCAAACTAATATACTTTTTATGTCTGCGCTGCTTCAAAGTGTCAATAAAAGTGCTGCACCGAAAGTAGGGCACGTTCCGGCCGAGATTGACCCAAAACGGGGAACACCAGGGCACACTCGCCGGCTGAGAGGGATTAATTAAGCGCATTACTTGAGCAAACTAATTCATCTAAACTGTCATCATCATTTCGAGCAACTGTCAGGCATTAGACGTTGACGAAAAACTTAACGCATTACCCAACTCCATTGCGGTCCGGCTAGGAGAAGTCAGTTTTAATTATGTCGGGCAGCCGGGCCAGCTAAATATTAATGAGCCAACCAGGGGCAGAGCACGCACGCAGCCCGACCTGGCAACCCTTATGAATATTGCATGGCCCTGGCAACCCATGTGCTAATCAATCAATTTTTTCGACACTTGCAATTGGTCGGACAGTTCTGAGTGTTGTGTTTGCAAAACCACCGACTAACTACGTGTAGCCACCGCCACCGCCATCGCCGTCGTGCGGATTGTCCAATGGTTTTAAAAGTTATTCCTGGCAGCGCTCTGATTGAGTGGCATGACCTCTCGCAGCCCCTGCCCCCGGTGATGTATGACAGAGATTTGACAGCTCTAATTCAAATCTTGTGTACAATTTACATGCGGAGTAAAGAGCGCAGAGCGCTCCGAGCGAAGCTCTAATGAACTTCATGTGTGCCAGCAGATGGAAAATTACAAAGTCGTGTATCTTCAGCTTTTTAAAATGCAGCATGGCCGCCATCCCGAACATCCCCGAACATGCTCAGCCTCCTCCCATGCCGTTTCATCCACTTGATGTCAACCGCAATGAATAAATAGACGCGGGAGTTGGGATTCTACAAGTGGGGGACTGGGGCACCAGAACAGGCCTCTTCGCGGAAACATCTTCATAGACAGCGTTTCGGAATGCGGAAGTGGTGCATTGTCTGCGACGTATACAAATATTTTTAAAAACAAAAAGCACCGCGAACAAAACAAAACTGCAACAAAACGCATGTGGCACACATTTTAAGTTATTCACCGACACACACTGTGGCTCATAGAAATGGTGGCAACAAAAGGAGTCGTCCGCCCACTCCCTCCCCCTGACGATGGGACCCATAGAGCTTCGGGGTAGGCCACACAAGAATTACCCGAATTATCTTTAATTGGGCTTGGGTGCCGTTGCGAAATAATTAATTTTGTCAGTTCAGTGTCAGCGCGCCAATTTCAAATGCAAATTGTCCTCCATAAATAACGAAAACGGCCCGGCCGCGTGTGTCAATATTAATTGGACAGTTATCGCCTCGAGCGGTCGATTTGGTTAGCTGCTTGCTTAACCTCTGAGCCGCAAATCCATATCCCGGACATGGCCGGACACGCTCCGCCGTAGAATCCCCTCGGACTCGGCCGAGTCAATGACCGTGTTGAAAAGTCACCGCAAACAGTGGCTGCAAGGTGGCGGGCGGACAAAGGGGAGAGAGCAGCCCAGAGACCGGAGCCCGGAGCCCGGAGCCCGGTGCCGGGAGCCGCGGTGCATTCACCTACATTTCGCACGCCATCTTGCCCTCCCTCCTCCCCTGCAGACCCCCAGCTGGCAGCACAAAACAAAATGGCGTCAGTGGCGGACACAAAAGGAAGTCGGCGACGAATGGCGCCCGGCGGAAGCGGGGCGAAGGCGAAGGCGATGGCGAAAATGGATGGCAAGTGCAAAAGACAACAAAAGTCAACGACTAAAACACTCCAGAGCCCCGAAAGTGTCCGGCAGTGTTCGGGGTTAACTGTTATTCAAAGTGGCTAGGTGGCGCCATCCAGCGGCCAGTTGGGCGGCGGATCAGTTGCTGTTTACAGTTACTTAGCACGTAAAATATTTACCCCAAGTGCCGGGAAGTCCCTTTTTATATACCCTTGCAGAAGGTTTTATAGTTTGGACGGGGAGTTTGTAATGGCTTTGCTTGGATACTTGGAATATTCTTTATGGGCAGCATCAGACGAGTAGATCTAGCCTTTCATTCGTGTATGCAATTTTATACCAAATGTCTATAACTAATTACACTGCTATAATCTTAACCGAACAAATTGTGTGTGTTGTATTGCTTTTAAGGATCCTTTTTGAAATAAAATATATTACAAAACAATATCCTTTAACTTAGCCGATCATTTTAATTTTTCAAAATCGGTTCATTAGGAGTACAAACTTCGTCCTTGGCTTCTGATTCACCTTCCTCCCAGGACAAAAGGGTGACCCGTTCCGTAGCGACTCTATCGATGGGGCCTCGGAGCGCCCCTTTTTTAAGTTTCTGCCCGATTTCGCTAGCATTCGAATGCATTTAATTTAAACTTTGCTCCCCACTCAAAGGCCAAACTCGGCGCACACAACTTTTCCGGACTCCACTCGTGCTCGTGCTCATGTTTTCCCAGCGCTTTGCCTTTGCGGCTTTCCTCGCCTTCACTCACCCCGCCCTCACCACTGCCTTTTTGCATTCACAGCCTTTGCATTTGCTGTAATATCTCTGCCGAAATGTGGGGAGGGGGCGGGTGGGAGTGGAGGGCAACCAGCATCGGGCAACTCTTTAGCAATTTTGTAATTTAATTAAAAATATTTTTTCAAGTGGTTTGCGCTGTAAATACAACAAACTATCCGACGCCCCTTGCCGGCACTTTCCCCCAGCTTTTCTCCCGGCTTTGTCTGTGTGCGTGTGTGTGGAAGAATTTCAAAACTTCATTTTGAGCTTCCGAAGTTTCGAGTACTCCACACTCTGCGTGTGTGTGTGTGGGTCGCAGACTGTGTGTAAATATTTTTTTGCAATTAATTTTGAGCGGCTTATAATTTACTAATTTAGTTTTCCTTTTTTCTGCGGCGGAAAGTTTCCTGCACCGCCGAAATGCTGCAAGAAAAACACTAGTGGCGGAGAGTTAAAAGCTCTCTGCGCATGAGTTTTGTGCGGGAAAAACTGTCAGACCCGACCCGGTCCTTGGAATCATAGGAAATCGACAGCAAATTGGGCTTTGAGGGAAGGTCGCGAGCCGCAAGTCGCAAGTCGAAACGAAATTAAATTAATCAAAATATATTTGCATACTTTAGCAGCAGCTGGCACAAAACGAAGAGTCGCATGCCCCAAAAGCCAGCCCATGGCAGAGCCGAAATTCTAATTTGCCAAATGTGGGAAAAGAATCCCGAGTCGAGTCGGGTCGAGTAGAGTCGAGTGGGGTTTGTGTGGTGAGCGGGCGAGCTGCCTTTTTGCTATTTATATGATGCATACGTATTACGTATACGTACCCACTCATTCTTTTCCCCGTCCTTCGGTTCTGGTTGCTCCGCACAAACTAAAACTAATTTGCAAAAATCTACCACGCATGTGTTTGCTTTTGTGTGTGTGCTTGCTCATTTTTAGCGCTGGAACCTTTTTGTGCCATTTTATTTACAGGCATGTAAACACACGAGAGGTGCACACACACACCCCACACACACAGTCGCTCAAGTACACTGAGCACTTCAGCGGGTGTTTCATGCGTTGGTTTTGGTCTGCGAGCTTGACAGCATTTCAATAGAATTAACACAAACACACACAGCCCGCACTCACACTCGCATGCAGATGAAAGGACAGCGAGAGAGCGAAGGAAAATTAAATAAAATTATACGAGAAAAAACACACGGGTCGAGGAGGCGGAAGCTGAGCAAGTGAAAAGCTTGCCGGCGAAAGGTTCCACATGAAAAATGCGCATAAATAGTTGGGGCTTCGAGGGGAAGAGTTGCGAGCGGAGGGGGTTTCGGAGAGCCCCAAGTGGATCTGGGTCCCGCTCTATGTTTGTATTACACATTTCACCGGGGTTGTGAGCCTGCATCCGTGTTTGCCTGTTTGGTTAGGTTGCCACTTGACAAATTCTTACAGTTTTGCGAGCAGCATTATTTCCTACGCTTCCCCGGCTCGCCACGAGAGCCTCTTCGCATCCAGTTAGTGAACCTAATTAAGCTCCCCGAGGTACAAGTGCACCTCCCAGGCAATCCCGGAGACTGCGCTCCCCTCCATGAATTATGTTTTGAGCTTAATTTCCATTTCATTAATAAAATTCTCCTAAAATGTATAGTTATTCCAGGGAGAATTGGATTCTAAGGGACTCAAAATTCTTTCATTTGAAAAATTCCAAGCTAGACACAAAATCCAACACATTAAATACGCTTACTAAGTAAATACAACTTAACTTTAAATTAAATATTAGGAAAATAAACAAAATATAGTACAAGATATTAAGATATTTGTTTTTTTTAATTATAAAATAAATGCTATATAAAAAACTAATGTCTTTTTCCTTATAAGAATATCTCGAAAATTTCCTAATATTTAATAAAAGTATACCTACAGCCTCGTGGCAAGCCCAATACCCAATAGTAAAACCTGGAAGAACCTTTTTAAAAAAAATCGGTAATCGGCTGTCCATCGACTAGTAACCGAAGGATGGCCAATGACTGACTGACAATCACTTAAGTGGAAACCGATAAAAATCTTCAAGAAGCGAGCAGAACACAAAACACAAAACAAGACAAGAGGAACAGGCAGAAGACACAAAAGCAGCACCAGCAACCGGACAAAGCCGGCCCGAGAGAGCCAAAGTCATGACCAGGCCCAGACCCAGGCCCAGTCGCCGTCACAGTCCGAGTCCCAGTCCCATGTCCCAGTCGCAGTCCCCTTCCTCTGATCCATTCCCAGTCGAAGGAGAAACAACAGCAATGGCAACACATTCGACATTTATGGATATTGAAGCTTATAGTCAGGCAGTCGCATCGGGGCGACGTAGGGGACTGCGCGGGCACGGAGGCGTTGTGGTAGACAGCAAACCGGATTTTTGATTCTTGGCCAGTTTTTCTCTTCTTTCGTTTTAGAGAAAGAAAAAATGTGTCTACCCGGTACCCCTGAAGTGTGTAAGGGGTCACTAGGTTCTTTGCAATGTTCATGATTGTTAAAGATCAAAATACGGTGTAAAAAGACGGAAAGAACTAACATTACACATAAATCTCAAAGGGACCTCAAATTACATAGGTTTAACCTTTGCAATTTTTGCTCAAGAGTATTTGCCAGATCTCAGTACAGGGTATCACATACTCGAACCCCCCGACAATAGCATTCCTACTGGTTTCCTATGGAAAATTGCGGCCAGGAAAAGAGAAAAAGGAGAGAGAGCGAGATGCGCTTTGGTCAAAAGGTCAGATGACCAAAGCAATTTAGATTTTATTTATGAAGGAATTCATTTGTTTAATTAAATATATATTTCATGCCGCAGCGCAGCGAGCGGAAAATGCATTGGCGATACAAGTCCGTGCCACTTTCTTCTGGGCACTTGCCAATGGTATTTCCTAAATGGCCTCAGCAATAGAATGAACTGCTGCATATTTGTTACCCTGGCGCATGTGTGTGTGCTGTGTGCTGGCCAAATGGCAAACGATTCTGTTGCAACAAAATGGCAACAATTGTTGCGGCAAAGTATGCAACGGAAAAAATTGAATAAAAAAAGAAAAGAAAAATGGCACAACTCAAAAGAGTGGAGCAGGGGGAAAGGGTAGCAACACAACAAGAGCATACTTTTCGCACCACTGCCGCGCCGCCCCCCTGAGCAGTCGCCGGGGTACTTGAGGAATTCCTTTGCCTGGTTTACGCATCACCTGCTCCTCCCACTAACCCCCAAGGGTGTGAGAAATGGTATCGCTGCACATGTACATGCGCGCGATATTTGTCACGACGGTTTAAATATTATTCGCTGGCCACTATATTTTTACTACCACAACTGCGCCTTTTAAACGATTCCCACCTTACTTTTACATTTCTACTTAAAAAGGCATAATTTACCTTTTCAAATACGACAAATTCCTAGGCCAAGTAGCTAATCTTAACCTATATTTATGTCCTATTTGACTTTAAGAAAATATTGAATGGTTTAGCGGCTTCAAATAAGTAGATTTTAGGAGAAACCTTGATAGATTTAGTAGATTCCGCACATTTACCAATATAATATCAATAAGATGCATAACACCCATACATTTGGATTGTCATAAACGAACAGTATTTCACCTAATGACGAAATATCGTTACTCATCTTATTATTATACTACCGAACCCCCTCAAATATTGATGTTATAGATTAGCCCCACTTCTGAGATTTCAGTCTCGGGAGATTCTTCGTTAAAAAACGTTTTAATTAAATAAATTAAGAATATATAAGAAGACAGAAAAGGTTAAGAGACCCCATCAAAGGATCCCAACAATGTAGAAGAGAGCCAAAGGGCAGACCCCGAAGACTTGACCACTCCGATCACTTCCAACAGCGAACAAATTGCCTTAAAGCATTTGCAAAATGCATTTCGAGCGCTCGCTGGAGTCGCTGGAGAATTGATGTCATTACCAATGTGAATTCCTGCTAGAACATGTGTCCTGACCGGCAAACGTGCTCCGCACACCGAATCGCAGGGAGCGTCGTTCGGCGATGGAGCAAATAAATTATTGACATAATGCCGAAGGAGAAGCTGCCCAGTTATGAGCACCATTGGTAATTGATTTTCAAAACAGCGCCCAGCCAGCCAAGGTAAACTTCCGTCTCCAGTGTCAACTCGAGCAAATAAAATATAATTGTAATTGCTAAAGACAAAAGATCAAAGGGATGTGGCCTAGGACCAGGTCCCAGTGCCAATGCCAATCCCAGCACCAGCACCAGTCCCAGTCCCAGTCCCAGTCGACGTCCAGGCGGGGGGAGGAGGGCGAGACACTTGTCGGTATTCCCAGACTGGCAAAAGTTGCCCATCAAGTCGAGAGCTGCGACGGAATAACAGTCATGATAATCATAACGAGGAGGACGATGATGACGTTGGGCTGGTCCAGACCGCGCAGATACAATTCTACCTGTGTATCTTTGTGTCTATCGCATCTGTCGAGCATCTCTCAAGTTTGCGCAAAACACTCGTTAAATGTGCCAAAGTAAGAAATGTTCCTCCTCGTATTGATTTCAAGCCTTGCGTGGAGGGGGCTAGAGGAATAGGAGCTGCTGAGAGTGGGGCGGAACGGAGTGGATCTGAGCCTTCCTCAGCTTCCTTTGTGTTTTATGTCGCTCGCCTGTCCCGCCGTACACCTTGCGACTGTCAACTCCGCCGAGAGCAGGACTAGGCCCGATTCCAGCCGCTGCCGTTGTCAAGTATTTATGCTAAGAGCTGTCAAACAAGTTGTAGTTACATTGATTACATGCCCGACTTGGGCTGTAGCTGGAATCTCTACGTGGAATCCTCCTCCTTGCGACGGTTGCATTATTAGCGGGACAGCTGCAGAGACTCATTTGGGAATCGATAGAGCCCCTCGCCCGGAACTCGAGCCCCAATTACTCTCGCAACCTCAAATCATATTTCTTGGGGTACAGAGGCGGCTGCGGTTGGGGTGCTGCGGAGTTTAACCCCTAACCAGTTATCCAATCCACTCCCGCCCATTACGCACACCCACTGGGACGGGCAATTGCCCAATTTGGCGTGCCAATTATTTTGTCCAACAAACAGCTTTTGTGGCAGTTTGCAGGCTGCGCAACTTGCATCAAATTGCAAATCCGCACAAACACATTAAAACACCATTAGAGGCCGGGGGAGTGGAGAGTGGAGTGACGCGAACTGGAGTGGAGTTGGGTTGAGTCAACTTCATTACTCCAGTTGCGCCCACGTCCCGAACACGGATAGATAATGCCTCAAGATAGGGCGGCGGATACAGTGATAATAAAAGTAGCTCGCTCCGCTCCTGCAGGCGGACACGCAATCTCCACCGAACTCCCTAATGAGACGAGGGCGGTTGCTCCTGGAGCTTGGTACGCGCTGTCGCACCGTCGTTAGACGGGTTTCCATTTTCATAGTTTTTGTGGGGCATGTGTGGGCTGGGCTTTCTTTCGCCTGCAACTTCAACTTTGGCTTCCCCATTCGAGGCCGAGGCAACACAATGCCAATGTGTTATTTGGCTATCGATAAGCGCGGACCTCCAGAAATCCTTTGCTCAGAGGCACGCACATTGCCCTCAATCCCAGCACCAGGCCCAATCGCAATCCCCATCACAGTCCCGTTTTTCCGGTCTCCTGGAAACACCCACTCGCCGCCAACAATGGGGAGACACGCATGCGAGCATGCGAGAGTGGGCGCTGGATTCCCGTGGCCCCTCCACCGATCGATAAATAAATAAAGCTGGTAGATAAAACCTTCGAGAGGCTCTCGGCGAACTCATCTCCCAGGCGAGGTCTGCGATCGCGCACTCAAGCCGCTTCCCGAGACCAATTAGAGCTCGCACAGGCAACGGTGTGTAAGTGACTTGTCATTAAAATTGAAACCTCGGGTCATTTTATGGCCAATGTACGCGACCGTGCTTAGACCCATAAAAAGCATGTCGGCCCGAAGTCGATGCGTGGATAAACACCGCACTCCCATCAGCGCAATCTTTCCGGGCACGTACCAAGCCCAGCCAAGCCAAGCACACAAAGAGCCAGAGTTGAACGACATTGGGGCGCAGGAAAAATTGTATTTGGCTATTTTCCGAGGCCTCTATCTCGCAAGAGAATTAAAATAAATACGCGGCACTCGGACTCGCGTTGCGGCTCGCGGAAAACCGAACAGAGCTATTTGTGCGCTGGAAGCTATTAACGTCTTCTCGAAGGCGTCACGTGGGTGGACGAGGAGGAGGATGCGAGTCGGAGAAAGGGTAGAGTTATGAGCGAGAATTATGGGACGACAGGCTAATGGGATCTGGGTGAAAAATATTTGCAAAATTGTATAAGCCGCCGGGAACTTCCCGAGCCGCGGCCACTGCTTATAATAAATTAAGCGAAATCTATTACAATTCCGGGCTAATATGTGAAAAGCGTGGGTCGTCGCGTCGCAGACTCCGGCTAACGGTTTTCCTCTGGCAGCCGCCGAGGCAACAACAGCAATGATGGCCACAATCGATTACAATCTGTTTGCTTGTTAAATTACAAGACCCAAGGAACTAACCCGTTTTCCCCACAGCGGAAAGTGGAGAGGGGCTCTAGCAATTTTACCATTTTTGCCATTCCGCCGTTTGGCCGCCTCCAAAAGCGGCTAGCGGATGAAGGCCTCCATCTATGGACCAGACCAGGCCAATAAGCCAGCCAGTAAGCCAGCCATTCAGCCAGTCTCCGAGCCATTCGAGGTTTCGCCGAGTTTCCTTGGCTCCCCGTTCGAGGTGGTGGCAGGGCTTTATTTCTGGCCAATTTCTTTTTGGGAAAACTGCGTTCTTTTCGCTCTCCGGCCTGGGATTGTGGTGAGCCTGCTTGATTACACTGGCGAGCCAGCAAAAAGGGACTGGACTGTGTGTGTGGGACTCCCGGAGCTGCGGCATCTGCAGTTCGACGCAACGCTCGGGTTGCATCAGAGGCAGGCGATCGACTGCCTCGCCTCCATCTCTCACGCCACATCCCCTTGACCCGCCTCGGGAGCTCATTAGCCCCTGCCGGATCGCTTTGTTTTTGCGCTGCGATAAAGCCCACGTAAGTGGCTCCCTCCCGTTAATGAAGTGTTATTTCATTTCAGTTTTGTGTTGATACTCGCCTCTCATATAAATTGCTCAATTCGATGCAAACACCGCACCTCGAAAATTAAAGTCGCAGGCTGCAGAGAAGGAAGACGATGCTGCTGCTGCATGTGGCACTGCGCCCGTGTGTCGCTGGGTGCAGCACGGGTACACGCAAGCGCAGTCGTTGATCCTACGACTCCTATGGACACCTACGCAGCCGAGAGTAAATTGTGACAGTGTGTATGGGACTCACTCTCCCCGTGGATGTCGCAATTAAAGCAAACAAGCTGCGGCATGCCACGTGGGGAGGCACGTCCCTTGCTGCAACTAGGCAAAGGCTAAACAAGCAATTTTCGCTCATCAGCGACAACGCCCACGCCAAGAGGCAAAGCGACTGCGGAAAAAGTGGTCAACATGACATCGCTGACATGCGACATTAGCAAAAGGCACAGCGCAGTACAGAGATTCCTTGGCCCGACGGAGCCGAGCTCCTTCGCCGCCTCCCATCTCCCCTCCCTTTGGGTCTGGGGTTCCTTGCGTGCGCTCCTGGCCTGAGAAATGCCTGCAGCACACGCAAAAAATCGCAGCACATTCAAATCTCTGCATGTGCGTGAGCACACGACCGAAGGGAGACGGAGCGGAATGGCAGAAGAAACACGTTATCAAATGCTTCGAAGCACCGCAAATTGCCGACGAGGCTGGGACGAGGACCGCGGACCACGGACCGTGGACCGAAGACCCTGTCCCAGGCAGTATTTGCGAATGTCTTGACTGGCAATTTGAATAAATAATTAATTTCCAGCAATTAAGCGGGAAAGGAAGCGGCACAGCGAGAAGACGAGGCCACTGTGTCAAGTGCGATTCGAAAGGGAATTCTTGCAAAGATTTCCCACAAATCTTCCAATCACTCTGCGGCTGTCCATCTCCTGGCTTTGGCTCTACCATTTCCCACCTCTTTAAGTTCGCACAAAGCTAACACGGGCCAGAGATCGAGTCCCTCTGCCTACTAGTCTCCTCAAGTCCTCCTTAAATCCGCCATGCAAAGCACATAATTTTTCGAAGAGCCTTGATTCGGAGCGTCTTCCGTGGTCAGAGACAGACTGAGATTTAACGGAGGAGGAAGACCCAGACAGGAGTAATATGGAGAGTGGCTTGTCAAGACGCTGTTCATGTCGGGATTCGCGAACTTCATCACTGCGGGCATAACCTGACGTTGACTGGATGTTCCTCCCCACTGAGCCCGCCGTCCCCTCTCGGCTAATTTTAAATTCAATGCACACAACAGTCGCCGTCGTTTAGTTGGGATCTCCTCCGACTTGGAGCCTTCCCAGCAGCTCCAAGAGCCTCGGTCTCGCCGCTCTCAGTGGATTTTTTCTGCCTCTCCTTTGTCTGGTGGACTCTTTTTGCTGCCCCAAAAACTATTTGCGCTGCACATCCCACTCCCGCGCCTCATGCCTTTTTTCCCCTTTCGCACTAATTATGCAGCTGCATAATCCGAGCGGCGGCCCAATCCCAGTTGCCAACTCTGGAGCGTGGGTGGACTCGGACCGACTGGGCCAGCCGGGGCTGCCGCCGCCTCCATGGCTGAGGGCCATAATTCATGCGGCGTCTGTTTTGAAATTGAAAGAAAATAATTACGAGGCAGCGGAAATTGAATTTCTTATTACTAGAGCTGAAGTTGCGCCCTGGAAGTGGAATTGCCTTGCAAATTAATTAAAATCCGTAAAGCAAGGCGACCGACCTCTCGGCTCGGCCCGGCCTCCCGGCACCTCGAGGCTCTGGTCATAGGTCAAGGCCTCGCCCGATCCATTTCGTTGTTCGCACTTAATATGCATTGTATTTTGATTTATCGAGCCGAAGGGGGCGTGCCGCCCATGCATATTTCATTAGGCAGCCAATGAACACTGAATTTCTCCCGGGGCACCAGCGTCTGCGTCTGCGTCTCGTGGCGGGGCTTATCGATTCGATATAGGGTCCAAGGCATTCGGCCCTAATGCTTTTTTAAGTAATTTTCCTCAGTCCACTTCCCCAACAAATTTCCTCTTTCAACTTCTAAACAATCCCCGACGTAAACTTTGCTTACAAGTGCATTCCAAGCGGATTCTCCTAGTCTCTTTCTTTATTTTCCCGGCTTTTTTTCCTAAATTTCTCTCTTCGGTAGAGGAACCACTGTGGAATTTCTTTGTCTCGACGAGCGGCTGTTAATCATGGGACCTCAAAACCGAAGGCACCCCCATCCATTTACGTCAGGCTGGTCCCAGGCGCTCCTTCCTCCCCGATTCTGTGCACTTAACGACACTAAACTCATTAGTATTTTCCATTTTTCAATTTTGCTACCGCAGCAGCAGCCCGGCAAAAAATGGCACCGCCCGAAATAGCGAGTCCTTAACACCTAGCAGGGCTCTCCGGCAGCCCTCAGCCCCAGCCCTCCCACAGCCCTCTGGCAGCCGTAGCCACAAATTACAAATTGAAAGTAGTTTGTATCTGCTGTCTCCTCTCTGCCGCCGCCGCTCCCGAAGGCAGTAAAAAATTTAAGTGCATAAGCAAAGTAGCTCCTCCTGGACCTGCTCCCCGCCTGCGGAGGGGCATGTTATGCACTTTTTCCTGCGGCTACCGAAAAATACACAGCAAACGAAACAACACGGAGAGGGAAAAACAACTTCTAAGTGGACGGACGGCTGGACGGCCAAAAGGAACGAAAGCCAACTGGGCACTTGAAATGCGGATGAACCGAGGAATAGCCACATTCGGGGAGGAAAAGGGCAGCTCCGTCATTGTCTTTGGCCCGGTCTGGGCTATTGTTTCATTCATGAAGACTGGCCGGGCTTTGCTTCTTTCGGACCAGGGCATGCCGCAAAGATTTTTCGTGTCTCTCCCTCGGCCTGGTTGTGTGTATCCAGCATGGCCTAAAGCGAGCAGCGGAGTATTTGGGGACTAACCCATAATTTGTGTTTCTTTCGTGAAATGAGGAAGCAGCCGAGTGAAACATACGCGATGTCTGATTATCTTACACACAGAACGAAGATATCGGAAATTCGTTCAGAGGCTTCTGGCGCACCCCTTCTAACACACACACAGAGAAGGAGCCAGTGCCAGTAGCAATATTAATGCCACTACTTTGCTTAGCTAATCGCCGATAGTTTGTCTTGCCCAGCGACTTCCGTCCTCGAACATTATTTTTGGGTCATTTGTTTCGGCCAAGCCCCGAGTCCCGAGTCCCGAGTCCCGAGTCTCGAGTCCCGGTCCCACATAAATTTGTATCCCGTGCTAATCCTTTCTGGTGGAAATAGAGCTGTTCGCCGGCAAACGTCGCATCCATCAGGGCGACCTCAACGGGGATTAGTTGGGTACCGAAAATACCCCGTCCCCGGCTGACATGGCTAAGGCTGCATTCGTAAATGATTATTAATTGCAATACTTATGCGCTGCCAACTTTACTTTACTTTTATTAATATCGAAGTGCAGCCGCAGTCCGGGGACCCCACACACTCCCAGAAGTCTGTCCCGGGTCCCTCTGCTCCTCGCTCCCCGTCATCCCCGTTCCTCGTAGAATAATACGTGCTATAACTGACTAATTCATTCATTGTGTCTGCAGTGTTGGTCGCCCTCGCCGGCAGTAGTTCCCCCATTCCTGTCGTCATCTTTTGTCTATTTTTAGTGGCCGCCACTTTTGTCTCGTTTTGTCAATTCATTCGCCCATTCCCGCCATCAATTGTCTGGCGATAACTATCGATGCTGTACATGCCCTTGGAGGATATGAGTCTGGAGGGGATTAGCCTGGGGTCGAATTGCCACGGATCTTTGTTTCATCTCCCAATCCCTGTTTTGAGCATGTGAGAGCCAGTGTAAATATTTTGACAATTTATTGCCGCTCGTTTTTGGGAATTGAATTTCGGATGAGAGACGTTTTTAATGCTGTTTTGCTTAAAATTATTCCAAAGATTTCCGGATAAAATCAGAGGAGAGGAGGGCATGGGTCTCCTCGTTCATCACAAGTCTATTTGGCGGCTGGGATTTGACTTCTTTTACATACCTGAAAGAGAAGAGAAAAATGTTGGATTAGCATAAACTCACACAGATATTCGCTCGTAAAATACATGTACATATCAAAATATAATTTATTCCAAAAAGAATCCATTAAAGTTTCATCGCTGGAAGTCAGCGAAGGCGAAATTACCTCAACAACTGTCATTTTGACAGCTCGCTCAGCTGTCAGCCCAATGGAACGGAGGGGAAAGGGCGGAAGGCGGGGATGAACGACACAAAAAGGGAACCCGAGGAAGCTGCGCAATAAAGCCAATAACAAAATGCAAGAATAACAACAATGGAGGGCCGAAGTAACGACGTTTTTGTTGAATTAAAAGTTTATGAGGCATTAAATGGTCAACAACAAAGCGGAGTTGCCAAAAGAAATACAAGTATATAGAGTCATACGCGGTCGACGGGGCAAAAAGTCATTAAGCCGGCGATGACGACAACAATATTAAATTGTCATGCCGAGCTTCAGCTGCTTCCTCTCTCTGCAGAGGCACATCCTCGGCTTCCCGCTCGGCCACAGGTCATTAGACCCACGGGCATCTAAATTGCATTATCAACGCCAATAACGGGACCCGAGCTCCTGGCCCTATGAGCAGCTCCTCCCACCCTCGAAACGTTCATAAAAACGACATTATTTGTCAACGCCAGAAGCACTCGCAGCATTGTCCAAGGGTTGAAGCCACAACACTATACCCTGCAAACTATGTGCAGCGCGGGGTGTGAACGTTGCAACCATATGGCGATCGCCCTCTGCCGCAAATCTCTTCCGTGCCAAAAAACGCAATTAATTACTTTTTATTGAGTCCTCGGACCGATGAAGTCCGCGATCCTTCCGACTGCGCCACTGCTCAGTAGTAATCACCGAAATTTGTAAGGTATTATCGCCAATGGCAACTGCATTTGTTTAATTATGAAGACATGTGGCGTCGACAGTTGTGGCTAATGGCATTACGGGCTGCCTGGCCGGAGATCAGGCTGAGCGGAAGCCCAACATAATCCCCGGCATTTGCGGCCGAGCATTTAGAATTGGATTTCTTTTTCAATTTTCCATCGCCACCCCTTTCTGCGCAACTCCTCCCCGGGGATGGCTGCGGTTTGCGCTAAACCCGAAAAGGGGAAAACTATTCGAACGTATTCAGCAGGTGAGGTCGGCGGGGATTAGCATTAGTGCGCTACCCGGTTCCTCCTAGCTCCCCCGTTCTTGTAGCCTCATTTTGAAGTTGAATATATCCATGACATTCCATAAATTAGGCCCCACACGATGATATATGTCTGGACAGGCAAACACGACACGACGCCATTTATTTGGGGCCCCTAGTTTTGGCACATGACCCATTTACGCACCAGCTGGGCCTGTTGGTAGTTTATAGTTATGGTTATGGCCCAAATCTGTTTATATGGCGTGTGAAATGAGCTGCTTCGAAGCCGGAATCAAATCGAAGCACAATTAAAGACAGACGCAGATCCCCCACCCGGGACAGCGTTCCGAGAACTGTCCGTACGAGCCGTGGCCAATGCATTCGGGACCCCTCTCAGCCCCAGTCTTGAAACTGAAACGGCTGCCGACCAGGAGAGAGAGCCCAGCGAAATGAATATGAGTTTGACTGATTAACCAATGCGAATCGATTGTCTGCACTCAATCCCCGGATTATCCTTGTCCGTCCCACGCCGCTGCCATCTTTTGTAACGTAAATTCATCGGGCAAACAAAAAACCAAATAAAGAATATTCCACACACACATATTCCTGTTCCTGTGCTCCTCGGCTCCTCTGCTCCTCTGCCTTTTTCGTGGCTGTCAGAACTGACAAACGCAAATGATTTATGTGTGTTTGCATGCGTGTAAATGTCATTAAGAGGGTGAGTCCGCTTTGAATGCGGGGGCTCCTGGGGAGCGAGTGGCAAGTAGTAAGTAGTTGGCAGCCAGCCTGGCGCATCGATTTGCTGTCTCTGACTTTCGAACTGCAAAACTGTTGACATTTAACGACTGCTATTCGTTCTCGGCCCAGCCCTGCTCCGACCGTCGACCAGATTTGACATTAAATAATGAGTTATGCCGCTGACGTTTGAGAATTTGCAACATGTTACGGCTCCGCCCCTCGCCGGGACGATGGGTGGGGCAGCTGCTTTTCCCCTGACATGTGCTGTCTTAGTTTCGGGATGCGAATTAGTCATCGCAGTAGCAATCTACTCCATTAACATATCGTTAAGGTGTGGGGTGGGAGCTGCTCCCGCAGCCACTGTGCTGCTTAATTTCGCCAATTCATCATCTGCCCTGGGTTCGCATGTGGCTCTGCTCCTTTCTGCTTGGCTGATTTTCCCGCCGCTGTCCACATACTTTCCGCAGATTGCTGATCTATCTTTTGCATAGTTTTTGTCGGTTTCCCCGATGCAAGACATGTGTTTTCTCTGCTCCTCATCAGCAGCTGTCACTCAGCTGTCCAGCAGTCGGCTAAGCATTTTGCACAATTCTCAAAATTAGCATTTCTCTGGCTCGCAAGTGTGGCGCCTGCGCCACCGCGCATGCCTAATTAAGTTGCCTCTTGTAGTGGCCCCAGCCCAGCCCAGCCCAGCTTGATATTTACCTTCTATTATGCACCTTTGGCACGCCACTTCGCTCGGTGCCTCCCGAGCTCCTCCAGAGCTGCCACAGCTCTTCCTACTGGTTTTCGGTGTGCACACACATGTGTTCGCGTTGACAGTCAGCTGCCTTTTGGGTGCAGTGTCTCGGCAGTTTACTTAACTTGGCTCGGACCATTGAAAAGCTCTGGCTCAAAGTTGGAAAAACTACTGCGTGCTACTGCGAAATCACTGGGATTGCGCAAGCGGATTGTGCAAGATGCGATCCGATGGTGCAGCTGGATAAGTGAGCGTCCCCAGATACTAATTGCTAAGTGGCCATGGTCCATCTGTTTGCTGGCGCTCCATTCATCTGCCATATCAGTTGCTCATTTGCATGGACTTAACACCCAATTTCAGGTTTTACCCCCCGTGGCAGGACTGACGTCTGTTTCACCAGCCATTATGGGACAATTTACGGGACACACGGCCACAAAAAGGGGGCGAGGGAGAGGCTGGGGGAATGTATTTCATATTAGTATCCTCCGCAGCTGTGTTGTTGTCAACTTAATGTCCCTTTCCGACTTGCGCGCCTTAATATCCTTTTTTCTCCAGCCTTAACACATTTAATTAACAAAGCAATTAAGCATGACAAGGCATAAGGCAAAAGCAATGAGAATGGAAATGGGAATGGGACCGAGAACGAGGCCGAGAACGAGGGAAAAGCGAGTAAGGAAAGTCTTTTAAATTTAATTTGTACTTGTATGGGTGTCCCGTCTCCTTTGTACTCGTGCCAGGCTCGGTTCCGTTTCGCTCCGTTCCGTTATTATTATAAAATAATGCGCTGGAAATAGTGTTTGTGTATGTGAGTGAAAGGACGAAGGACATGATGACATTTTGATTGCATCCCCTCCGCCCGGCATAAAACAAAGAGCCAAATTTATGCATAGCAAGGAATTTTTTAATTAAACTTCACGCACAAACGCTCTTAAGTCAAGGCCAGAAACCGAGCTGAGCCTCAGCCTCTTTGGTATTTAAGTCACCAGCTCCTGGGCTGTCAGCAATTCCCGAACACTTCATCGGGTTGCAGCGGGTTACAACCGCCAAAGGTTCTTTTCGGGCTCCGAGCTGGGATTGGCACTGGGACAGGGCCACAAAACGATCTGTCATATTCTGACAGCTTACAATGTGTTCGACACAGTTGGCATGAGCAGGCGCTGGCGATGGGATTGGGATTGGGATTGGGATCGGGATCGGGACCGGGGTGTTAATTAACTGTGCTCAAAAGGCATAAATCAAAAATTATGCGACGCTTCTTTCACAATTCCAGCGCTGGTTACATCTTTTTGGGTTGGAATTTATTTTTTATTAAGCCAACCTCAAGTCAAGCGCAAAAGTGCAGCTCATATCATCATCGGCGGAATGCTCCGCCCGCGAAACGCCGGAAAGTGCAACCTCACTTTGGTGCCATCATCGATCACAGACACACACACACAGCTTCCAGGGAGGGCACGACGCAGCACATGTGCCTCTCCGAGCAGCATATACGGGGTAGGGCACCCTTCTACAGCGAACTGCTCCCATGTGTTATAGTTTAACCCTTCTTCTCACAGCGATCAATCATAAAAATACGCAGCATATTTCATTTTCCGTTTGTTTGTTTTGCTCGAACGGGGAGATACTTTTGACATTTTAAATACTGATGGCGAATAATAATGAAAATATTCAAATAATAATGGTTCTCTCTGGTGGGGGCTGCCTGACGGAAATGTTTGATCTGCACTAATCGCGACTTAACGATTAATTATCACGGATGATGGATAGTTTCAAGTGCTGAAAGGGGTTCTATGTGGGTTCTGCCAAGGCAATATTTTGCATAAGATGCGTAACGTGGCCGCATTGGCGTGTTGCAAGCTCCATACGAAACTGTGTCAATTGCCAGACCAGAGACCACTCACTTTCCCCTCTGCGTTCGCACGCACGGATAACGCGGCGGGAACGAGAAATCATCAATGAAAACATTGCCTTTCCCATCATAGACGCACGCAAATCCTGATCCGCTCCCAGCTCCAAGCTCGCAGCCAGTGCAATTGCGGTCTCAGACCAGCAATCAAGTGAAATATGAGTCTCGTAATTGCATGTGTGTGCGGTTGGGGCGAGCGGGGATTGTACGCGGATCAAGGCGCGGCACCGAAGAAAGACGGCGTAACCCCACCTGAGAGCCCATCTCGCTGGGGTTCAGTCTACAGTTAACTCTCCGACACCGCCGGTTCGGGCTTTAAGGTCAATCAACAGCGGGCGCGGAGTGAAAGCCACGTTTAAAATTCTATTTGGCGCACAGCAGCAATTTAGCAGCAGCAGGGGCAGGAGGTGCCGGAGCAGCAGCTCGGCATGCTGATGCACTGCCTGAACGCCAGACCAGACTAACTGCTGGGTAATCGCATGCGGCGCAACTTAAGCATCGCCAGGCAACCTCATCTTATCTCGGCGTCGTGTGCCATCAATGGACTCTGACTGAGCTCCGGACGGCGGACTACGGAGTTCCAGCCAAGAACCAAGAACCAAGGCCCGATGTATGAGGCGAGATAGGGCTGGCAGAGTTCGCTTTCGGGTCCCATCCTCCCGAGTGGAGATTGCAAGCCAGATATGCAGCAGGATGCAAGGGAGAGGCTGCCCAGGAATTAGGTTCTATGCGGAACGGGGACGGCCGACGCCGAAAGATGCCGCAGCACATGTGTCTCTGCATTGGCATCTTCTTTTGCTTTCCTTTCGCCTTCTTCCCCAACACTATCACTATTTGTTACTCTTGGCTCCACCTCTCCTCGCAGAGCTTGGCATGCGTCGCATATATCACAACTCCCAACTACCGACCGTCAACCTCCCCTTGCTCACACCGAACTTGTGGTTTTCGTGAGCTGCATGAGGATTGGGGACTATGGACTGGGGACCGTGGACTGGGGACTGGGGACTGGGACCGGGACCGGGAATTAGGGAGGGACCTCGGGTGGGTGGAATGGCCACGTTGACGATGATGATGCCTCTGATCCCCATGTGCAGTTTTTGTGTTAGCTGGCACAACATCAAGGTTAATGGCTGGGAAGAGAGCAGCAGTCGGGCAGGCTGCCATGGAGTTGTGCCTCCGCTCTGCTCCTGGCCGGCTTTGCTTGGAAAATGTACACCGCTTTACCGTTTGGCTAAACATTTAAGCTGCTCATTTCCTAGGAAATCAACGAAATGGGCACAGCTACAGCTTCAGGTTTGGGTTACAGCTCGCCAGCTCCAGCTCCAGCACCATAGCCTTCCGCTGTCCCATGTCCATTCATTCGGATGGCTATTTTTGGGCTAATGATGCTCTCTGGCCATGCTGCAGCGTCGAGAACCCAAGGCATCGGCGGCATGGACGGCTAAAGCCACTCGATGTCCATCATTCATTTGGCTTCGATGTACGAACCATGTTTATGTTTATTGACTGTTATGGACATGAGTCACAGTTAGACGACGACGACGACGAACGATGGACGTTGCGATTTTAGCGGAAGTGTTACAATGAGATATTACGAGAGGAGTAGCCAAGGGGACTGACACAAGATGACACAGGGTGCGAGGAGAAGGGACCTGCCCAGGTCTGGTCTGCAGGTTAAGGTTGTCCGTCGCCCATTACCAGTCCCATCCCATCCCATCCCGTCCAGGGGCGCTGTCAGTGTCAGTTGCCGTGAGTGGAGCCCAGAGTGTGCGTCGCAGACCCCGGTTATTTGCTTAAGTGCAAATATGAGCAACTATTTGCTAAATGACAGTTATTGCTGATTAGCTGTCAGACATTTTGACAGCATGAAGAATGATTCGCAATTTTCGTTCGGCTGCGAGGCAAGGCCTAGCCAGGTTCGGGCCTGGTCTTGCAGTTAATGATGTAGCATATGGTTAATTAGAACATTAGCCCCCGCCTGGTCAGCTTGGTCAGCTTGGCCAGCGTGGCCAGCTTGGCCAGCCAGCCGGTAGTAAGAGCCAGTTTAAATCATTAGCAGAGCCCGGCTGGCTGTCAAAATCCCCGGCTGCCGGTCTGGATAATGGTTAATGGATAGACGAAATTGGGTGGGTGATATATGGAGCCCGAGTGCGGGTTAAGTGAGTGCTTTCGCTCTGCCTCCAGCTCCCACGGAATGCAGTTGGTTCCAGCACCAGGACCGGTCTGGCTGCAGCACTACGGTTGGGCGATCTGGCCAAAACAGAGCTGAAAATTACGCATGCCTAAATGGCAATACACAAATTATGAGCACTAAAAAGCTATCGCTTTGCGGCCAAAGACGCTGTTTTGCCCAAAGGCCCAGGCCCGTACCTGCACCGATGCCAGTCAGGACGGTCTAGAGCCGAATGTGGCCAAAAGCGGCTCGCAGAAAGCCATCACGGAGCACGGGCCGGTGCATTTGCTCCTTCTTCTTGGCTATTTCGCCTTATAAGGTCGCGCACATAAATAAGCGCAGCAAAATGTATTGCGAATTGCGGCTGGGACTGCATCGGCTCTGAATTTGAGCCAGAGTCTGAGGTCTGGAGTCTCCGTCTGCAGCCTGAACTTGGGCATCGGCATGCGGCATCTTGACAAGAGTAGCTGCTGTGGGCTATCGCCGTGCTCCAATGGGCAATGGCCCCGGCAACTTGCATCGAGTACCATCAACAATTTCAACAATCAACTGATGGGAAAAGGAAATGAAAAGTCAACATAGGGCACACAATGCGCACAATGCACGAGAGGCGGATAAGTCCAGAACGAATCGAGTCCGAAGCCGGAGCTGGTATTAGCTGACCGCAGCGACTGGGCCTCAACCCCGGAGTCAGCTCAATTGGAGGCTCAACGAGCGGTAGTTGAAACGAAATTACTTCGACCGGCGCGCCGGATTAGAGGAAACCCGAAGCCCTCTCTGATGTCTTCCACTAGAGGGAGGCCCCCAGAGGTGCGTCATTGAGCCATTTGAAATGTGATGGAGAGCTACAATTAATACCAAGATGCTTTGAAATGGCTTTGCATTTAAGATCCTTCATTATGTGCCGGCCCCACTTTCTCCGTTAGTAACCGTTCGACGTTTTGTTCCGACCCATTACTCCTTGGCCGTCTATCAATCTCTCCGAGCCCGCATCTTTTTCCAAGAGCCACGCGGCCACTGGGAGCATCGGCTTCGATCTGATCTCTGTACACAGCACTCTCTTCGATCGGGGCTGCATCTTTTGTCTACTGCGTGATTCGCCTTCTTTGGGATCTGCGAGGGCATCTTCGACGATCGTTCGATTTTGCGGCGCGCCATTAAATTGTAAATTGCTCGGGCAGCGCTGCTGCTGCTGCTGCTGCGGCAAACGTGTCTGAATGCCACATCGTAGCGAGGCACCGAAGCCGCGAAGCCCCGCAGCCTGCTTTCCCTCGGTCGTGAGTCGTGGGTAATTTGCTGGCCCAACCCGACTCCAGTCCGACCACTTTTGCTGCTGCGCATGCGCGTGGTGCACTTTGGTTTTTTGTGTGGCTTTTGCCGATTGTCGAGGCTGCCGCTGCTGCCCCTCCTGCTCAACTAATCAATTCCTTCTTTTCATTGCCCTCCGCATCCATTTCTGTCTCCCTTTTGCTGCGGTTTATCAACGCTTTATTACACTGACGTTTTGTCAATTTGATTGCCATTGATTTGGCTGCTTTTCCAGCTCCCTTCGAGACCTTGAACTGTCTCCTCACTGTCACCGCGACGACTGTTTACTGTGGTAATGGTAATGGCTCGGAGCGGACTCGGACTCGGACTTTAATTGCTTCCCGGTAACGAGGTACGAGACGGCACTTTCGGTTTTTGCCGCCGACTAGTTCACTTTCGCAAAGGCAGTGCTTGACTTTTATGCAATCGATTGTTATGATTTCATTTTTGGGGTTTTTCTTTCGCTTTGCTGCTGGCTGGTGGCCGGCTATCGAAAAATTGTTTCGTATGCTGTAAATTGATTTTGTTTGCCGCATTGTGGGTGTTGGCAGGCAGCTGGAGATTGCAAACTGGAATTGGATTTCGATTTGGAAATGAAAATGGAATTGCTGGCCCGGGGTAGCTTGTATATGCATCCCAGTGGAGCCGTCGGCGGGCGGTTCACACGCTCTCCTCAGAGGTTCTTCAACCCAAAACACGCCCGAGATGATGCCTTGGCTCTGATAACCCAAATGACAACTTCATTTCCAACCCATTCGATGTCCATTTCCATGCCCATCTTGATCCCGTTCCCTGCTCACATTTCATGGCCCTCAGTCGGTCACTTGTCGTGGCCATCATCATCATCATCATCATCATAGCCATCGTCGTCATCGCCATCAGGGCGAGCAGCAATCGAAGAAACCATCGAAAGCATGTCCAATCCTCTACCTGTCCAGAGTGTCAGCGAATTGACAACTTTATTGCCTCTAAATATGGTTAATGACCGCGATCAACTCCGGCCAGCCGAAATTCTTGTCAACATATCGAGGGCCATTAACAAAAATAATGTCAAAAGTCTTTAATTGTTTCCAAGTGGCTGCCCCTCTCGGATTCCGCCCACTGCCTCCTCACCCCTGACCTGGCCCAGCCCTGTTCGTCTGCGTGGGCTGCACAGACGCCTTTGCTGATTTATTTAAATTATAAACAAAAAGGCCACAAATCGACGGAGCGAGCAGGGGCCCCAAGCTAAAGACCCGGGGCCTTTGAAATGCGCCGCCATAAAATTATTGCTCTTGGCATGGACAGTTGCCACATGTGAGTGCCCCACGCCACACTGCTCGCGTCGCTGATTAATATCTCGCAGATTTTTTGGACTTTTGACGGATTATTCCAAACTCAGTCGTCGCTCTCGCACACTCTGGCGCTGTGATTTGTTCCACAAAAGCCAAAGAGCAGAACAAACAAATAAAAATCAGCATTTTGCGCATTTCCTTGGACGAGTAGACGCGGTTTTGTGGGATTTCTGGTGTTTATTTTGTTCTCGGTCGGTTTTATGGCTTGCTTAAGTGCGCTGCCGCAGATTGATTGAGTTATTTGCAGACCGGGATCCAAATATAATTTGTGGACTCGGATTTCGGCGGCGATGGCCATCTCTATGCGAGTATTTCGAATCTGCGAAGTGGCACAAAACGGTCGCGGGGCCACCATCTTCGATGATAGCTCTCTGCGTTCGTGGCTAATCAAGTTATCTATGCGTCGGCTCATTTTCATTAGATTCGATTAGAGAGTGTCTGGGTCGCGTTTATGAGGATTAATGACTCAAGTGGGCATAAATTTGCCCAGGCCCAGGCCCCGGCCTCGGCCCGAGCCATTTCCCATTTCCCGGCTATCCAGCAGCAGTTGCCACAGCAATTTAATTTCCATTTAAAAGGAGAAGCTGCTAGCACTCCAAGCCGATCCCTGAGTGGTCTCTTGTTTGCCCCACCAAATGATTAATTAGTCTATCCCCACCCGGGGCTATCTGTGTCTCTGTCTCTTGTGTGGTTGCGGATTCCGTCTGATGGTTTAATAATAAGACAAAATTGTCTATTGTGCAAAGAGTTTGAGCTCGCTGATGGCCCGAAAGAGATGGGTTCAAAAGCCAAACTAAATCATATTTTGTTCGGGCCAGATGGAGTCGCACAAGCCGAGGTGGTGGGAGTGGACCAGGGCAACAGAAATCGCTAATTGTTTGCTTTGTTCATCTCTGTCTCTGTGTATGTGTGGAGTCACTTTCTACAATTAAACTGAGATGGTTCCTCGTCCACGCCTCGCTAATCTGCGGCTCGTTGTGGTCTATTGCAGGGTGATTACCTCACCAGTCGGTGCTTAACTATTTTTGACCGGGGATAGGAAAGTGAAAGCACTCGGTGGGTGGGAAATTAAGTTACACTACAGAGCCAGATATCGTAAGAAAAATCGAGATATCGATCAGGCTTCGGCCCCTTTCTCCCTCCTCCGGTGACCCAAGGTACCGCCCATTAGCGTGCCCCAATTAAGACCTCACAGCTTATTTAGGGTTGCCAATTTTATTTAATTTCCACTCCAGCTGCCCCCGCCTCTCACACTTTCCCAGAGCCAAAGACCGTCGTCAAACATTTGCACGTAAATTGTCAAGAAAAAAGAAGTAGAATAAATATTGACATTGCGTTGTAATAACGCAGCATTAACAGCGCAAGGAAAACCCAAAATGGCGGCTAACGACGGAAATGAAAAAGCAAAGCCCGGCAAGAAGGAGAGCGAAACAGGAACGGAAACAGGAGCAGGACCGGGACCGGGACCAAGACCACTCAGCCAGGCCGAAAGCTTAATAATGTAAATTTCGCTCTAAGCTATTTCCAAAGACTAATGGTGCGTTTAGTATGGGGCACAGCAACCCCTGAAAAAATCACATCGCCAAGACGGGCCCGAGGAAGAAGAAAACTTTCCCTCACACACGTGTCAAGGTGGAGCCGAGGAAATCGTCATAAGGCAACCACAGGTTTGCGTGTAACGTAGCCACCTCCTCCTCCTCAATCCCCGCCACCTCCATTACCTGCTCCTTATTGTTATTAAGCGCCAAAGATTATGCGGAGAAGCTAACGAGAAAACCCGAAGGCAGAAGAAGTTCAAGGGGGAAATGCATCTGACATATGGACAATAATGGGAGGTGCCTCTTTTTAACTCAGATTTATTCCTAATTAATTTACGAATAATAGGCAAGCTAATAAATAAATCGATTATTAGGTTTATATTATTTTATTGTCCAGCTATTGATACAGTCCTGAGTTGGCAAGGACTATTTATCTGAGGGTGTTTTCCGGATGCCTCAAGTATGTCCTGGTTCACGGAATCTCCAGCTGTGCGTCCTACCACCGTTTGTCTTTCTTTTTTTTATTAAAAATAAAAACAATCGGCGGTCACACGCCCTCAAATACGCCCGTGGAGCCCTTCTTCGAGCAGCTCCTTGCTTTCATCTTTATGTCATCGCATCGATTTTCCTGCGCATCTTCATTTCGCATTTTTCGTTACCTCCCTCATCAGGATGCCACTTAAGACAACTTGCAACCCCCGCTGTCAGCCCTTCCCCGGCAGGCTCTTCCTGGCTAAAATTGTTTGTTTGGGGATTTGCATGTTTTACGAAACGCTCACGCCCGCAGCCCGCAGCCCGCAGTCCTTCACCCTTCTATTCGTTGGCTCTATGAGAAGTTAACGCATATTTATTTCTGGGTTTTTTGCACCTTTCGCTTTCTGTTTTCTTTTCCCCCGCTGGCTTTCATGCTCCAATGAAAATGTTAATAAAAGTCGGTGTTCTGTCGCCCCTTTTCCTCCGACTGTCTGTCTGTCTGTTTTCCTCTTTGTTTCCCGTTGCAGCGAGTGCCAGGAAAAGCCTTTAGCGCCTAAAATTAGGATTTCGCTCAAGAGAGAGAAAGTGGCGAGGGTGGGCCTGGGTGTGTGTGTTTGCCGGGCCTCGACAACTCAATCAGCTTGATTAACATTTCACTGTGCAGCCTTGGCATTCGCCTTGCATTAGCCGGCGACGTCTCAAGTGTTTGTTTTTGTCCCGCGCCCTGCGCCGGCGGAGGGAGGATGAAGTGGCTGTCGAGTGAGAGCTGAGCCTGATTTCACTTTGGCCACAATGGATTTATTGTTTGCCGAATGCTGGGGAGGGCGAAAGCCCTGCTAAAAGGCTCTTTAGCGGAGGAGCTTAAGCGGAGGCGAGGCGTTCGGATTGCCAAGGATTCCGCTCCGAGCTTAAATAATTTAAGGGCTGAATGAGACAGAGAAATGTGTACGTGACATGCAAAGGCATCGCACATCCGTCCTCTCCGAAGAAGAGAACTGAAGGAATTCGAGTCGCCTTCCTCTGAAGCAAGGTCAAGATCGGTGACCAAGTGATGACGAATTCCAGTGTCGCAATTAGGAATTTCAGAGTCTGGCGAATAAGTACAGATATATTTGACGAAGCACCCAAACTCACCAAGTCAGGGCTCTATTCCTCGGTTATATCGAATCGGGAAAAGTTCTCTCCACGGATTCAGAAAACACTGTGCTGCAGGTTGTTTGTACAGTTTGTCTCGGTTCTACCGCGAAAACTCATCAGCAAACTTCGCTACCGATCTCTTAAGCATCTACAAACTTGTAAAGTAAACAAAGCCAGGAATGAAACCGAAACCCCACCAGGTCTCGAAACAGATCCCCGAACTTGGCTCCCAATTGTGGCGCCCAAGCTCATCGATCTCGGCGGACACAGAGTCGATATTGCCTTGGACAAAACTTTACAAGCAATTTGCTCAAGAGAAAAACTTGAGAATATGCCCCGGAATTTATGGACGACGGGAGTTGTATTTAAATTTAATTTCAAACACCCCAACGGTGGTAAGGAACTCGCTTCCATTTACCGTTAGCAACAGCAACATCAACATCGACTGAAAGAGCCCCAAAAGCAGGAGAGAAATAATAAGAACACACGCGTTCCTGCGCGGACCCCGGAGTCCCGAAAACACCGAGCCCGCGGAGGGAGTCTCCCCCTATCGTGACTCCCTTCACGTGCGCTGAAATTTTAAGTGAGTTTTTCTCTGGCGACGTTGCTGGCTTTTGGCTTTTAATGACGTCGACGACGACGACGACGACGGCGACGGCGACTCTGGGGCATGCTTATGCACATTTCGAGGCACACACAGAGCCGCGCACACACGTGTATTTATACAGAAATTTAAATTTTAAAATAACAACCTTCTTCTGTGCTTCCCCATCATCTTTGGCCGAGGTCTTCGCTCTTCGCTCTTCGAGTTCCCTCCCTGGCTGCTCCATCGCCGTCCACCTGAGGGGACTGTGCGGGCAGGAAGAGGAAGTCAACGGCCGAGTGGGTGGGTCATGTCTGGTCCCCTCCGCCCCGCTTGCTGGAAGCAAAATGTCATTTTGTCACGCAGCGGACGAAACTTCATCAGCGGCCCCTGTATCTGTCCTGATCATTGTGTTTATTAAATTGCCAGTCTGAGACAGCTCTTTATTTTCATGCGCCGCAACAAGATTTGATATCCCTGGTTCCTTGGCCCTGCCAAGTTCTCCGTGTGCTCCAAACGATTCCTGCTCCCATTTCCTAGCCCAATTTGCATATTTTCGTGTGTTTGGGAGGGCCCACTGTACCCCGCACACGCACACACCTGTGTGCAGTGGCGCTTGTTGTGGCCGGCCGACAAGTCAATTAGTCTGGCAAAGCCCCGCAGTTAAGTAATGTACTGTAAAATAAAATAAATTACGATTCCTGGTAGGGAGCGGCTGCTCGGGTTAATAAGCGCCTTCTGGGAACCGCTTTGATTTGAGTTTAGCCCGAATGCCCTACTTAGGACCCCAACCCACGCCCATACAGGCTTTCCTTATGTTCCGCAAGTAATTAAAATTTGTCCCCAGGTCCCACACCTGCCCACCTGCCGCGTGTATCGATTTCTCAATCTGTCCCCTCGTTCTTTGAGTCAATAAAGTTTTTACAGTCAAAATAAATAAATCTATTTTATTTATATTTCGCCCCACTTGAGGAACGGCTCTCGAGGGGACGCTCGCTCGCTCGCTCGTCATAATTTGCATGTGTCTCGTATTTTTATAGCTCAAAGGCAAACACCTCCACCTTCGGGCTTCGGGCTTCGGGAAACGGAGAAAAGCGGAGGAAAACAGAGGAAAACAGAAAAAGGCAAATAAAATTCGACTAAAATTTGACAATATCTTTCGCTGGCTCCCCTCCGCAGTGTCTCATTTCGTTTTATATATTTATGTGGCGCTGATTTTCACACACAGACCCCGGCTCCTCTTTGTTAACCCCCTGCAGATGTGTTGTCTATGTTAATTTTTATTTATCTTATTTATGTATTGGCTTCTGCACACCAACACACACACAGACACATATGTGCGGATCTAACAGGAGGGGCAAACAGGCCCAAGATATTTTCATATTTTCCGCACAGATCTCCCCGTTTTTTCCACTTTGTTCTGTGGCGCTTTGTTTTGTTGTCGCATTTTATGTTGACATTTCCATTGTGGGCCTGTTGTTTTTTTTTTTTGACGATGAAGATACTTGTTTATGGGGAACAGCGATAGCGGAAAACGGGGTGGAAGTCTCTCTGGGAGCAATCCCCTCTTCCCGCAGCATCCTCACAAAGAAACTCAAGAATTATAACGCACACGTAACCATACACTTTACATCTTTAAGACGGCCCTTGCAGTCCATTTTCTCACGCGGCTTTCGGGAAAACCGCAGGGCAGCCTCGGAACCGAAACCCAATCAGCCACCATGCACTCCGAGTCGGGACTGACCGCAAATTTCAATTAGCATTAGAGGGCGGAGGGCGTGGGAAGCCTGCGCGATTTTTTGACACATTAATTGATGTGTCAATATTTGCATAAATCAATAAAACGACTAAAGTGACGATACGCTCGGCCGACGACCACACACACGGGCTGACCAGCCCGTCCCCTGCCTCCGCCGGGTAATTGTCATTTTCATCGAACAGCGCTTTGCGCTTTCGATCAATTAACACTCCGAGAACCGTGGCAGCCCCACACAACTCGGAGGCCAAAACCAGACGCTAATTATAGACCTCACACGCCGCGGAGGGGGAGCAGCGGCCAAGAGTTCGGGCCAAATTAAATGTTTCGTTTCACTCGTGTAATTAAATTGAAGTTGTTGAACAAATTTGAACAGTAGTAGCTATAAATTTATCAGGCCTGGCAGTCCGAATCCGAGACAAAGTTGCATGTCAGCCCTAATTGTTGGCCCAGGTCGGCGGCTCCGCCAGGAAGCGGGGCAGGTGTCAGTCCACCCACACGGGCTGCCCGGCGGCTGGAACGGGCCACGTGTCGGGACCGATGATTTATGAAAGTGGTCGACGGACAAAGTCGCGTGGCGAGCCGAGTATTTATATGTATTTACACAATGGAAATAATAATTAGAAACTTGGGGAGGCTCCCTCTCTTAGAAGGGGGTCGTCCTTGCCCCCGAGTGGAAATCGAAATCGCAAAGTATTCCGACTAAATCGCATTTGGGCACAGCTTGCGGGCCATTTGAGCACGTGTCCTGCACCGACTTGATGATGGCGATGATGGGGATGCTGGAGGATGCTGGAGGATGCTGGAGGAATTGTCGCCTCGCCCTGACCCTGGGTTTGTGCCGCCTCTTTTCACACTTTTCACACGTAATAAACGAAGCCGTAAAGCGCTGTTCGACGATGACTTTGGCCCAGGGCCCGGCGTAAAAGTTTTCCCCGATTTCCCAGCCCACCTCTCCCGCTGCTGGCCAGTACGCACGATTTGTAGTCGTTCGTGCTGCGCCAAAGTTTCCATCTTTTATTTCGTTCGCCTTTTTATTTTTCCTATTTTTCGTTCGCCATGAAATATAAATAACATTTTCGGCGTTGAAAAATTTATGAAATACGCCGCGGCAGCTGACCCCGCTGCCGCACCGCGCCACCCGATCGATTTTCAGGGCCAAAACTAAAACTTCATCTAGGGGCATTTCACACTTTATTAAAGTCCCACTTTGGCGGCAAAGTAAAAGTCGAAAGTTAGTTTGGCAGTTTCGGTAGTTTATGGAGCAGATTCAGCCCAGCTCCAGCACCAGCTCCAGCTGCAGGTTGGGACCGGGACCCGACTTTTATGCTAATAGATACGAATGCCCGGGACACAACTTGCGATTAGATATGGAATTTGGTTTATCTTATGACGATCTGCGCGCCTGCCATTAGAGCTTGCCGCTCCAAGGACGTTGCGCTCTGGCAGCCCCATTCGGAAAAGTTCTACTCCCCCGCAGAGACGCCCTTCATCCGCCTCCTGGCGCTTTGTTCAGCCAAGAAATGCAATTGTTTAGCTTGCTGCGTTTCCTTCTGTTTTCGGGGGTTTCGGGCTTTGTTGGTCGTCTCTTTTCTACTTTGTTGCCGCAAAATGAAATTGGGGAATTTACTTTAATTTGTTTTTCGTGCCGCCGCAGCAGTTGTGCCACTGCCACTGCCACTGCCCCTTCCCCTCCTGCGCTTGCTTTTTAAAATCAATTTCATCTACTTTTCGTCTTCCTCCCCCTTGGGTTTTTTCTTTCAGCCTTTTTTGTTTTTTTTCTTTTTTGTTTTGTAGTTTCGAGCAAATTCAATTTGGCATAGAACTTCATTGCTGACATGGGGAGGAGCGGTGGCGGTGGCTAGTGGCCTTTGTAAGCTCGCATGTTTCAATTGCAATTTTATTTTAGCTCTGCCAGCTTGTTTTTTCCACTCAACCACAAATTGTTGCATTTGTTTGTTTGTCAGAGAGAATTCTATTAAATTTCTCATCGGTTTGCATATGTGGACGGAAGCTGCAGCTGGAGCTGGAGCCGTAGATTGGCGCTGGGAGCTACGCAGGCTGTCCATCCATCCATCTTTTCCGGGACATCGGAGACAACGCTTCAAGGTGCGAAAACATGGCCAAGTCCTGCCCCGCACAACCCACCTTCCGCCGCCGCCGCCGCCGCCGCCCAACGGAAGTGGCCCCCAACAGGGTCTATCTGCCCCCGCCACGGCTCCGTTCGGTGCGTGCTTTGTTAGCACAAACAACGGGAACAAAAAATGGCTCTCCAGGTGCCATCCACAGCCACATCCAGGTGGGCGGTGTGTGCGGCAGGACGGAGGACAAACCGAGAGTTCTGCTCCTGCCTGCGCCGTCTGTCTCTCCACACGACCAAGTGTTTGGAATTTCATTAATATTTTATTACTTTTTTCTTGCTCTCTTCCTGGGGAGCAGCCGCCTGCGCTGTGTTCTTGAATTTATTAAAAGCAAAGGCGAGGCGAATCGCTGGAAAAGTTTCCCGCTCCTTCAAGTGGTTCTAGGGATTTAAAATGCTCGAACGGATCCCCGCATTCCCACACACACATGCACATAGGGGGGTTTTTGCCAACTGCCAAGGATAAAAGTTATTATGTCCCCCACTTATTGATGGCCGAACCGAAAATGAAATGAAAACAATCAAATGACAACTGTCGTGCTTGGAAGAAAAGAACGAGTTCCATCTTAGCTGGAAAAGTTCACCCCGCAGCCAGGAAAATGTTCAGCGGAGCCAAGTGCATGAAAATAGTTGGCGAAAAGTTTTCCCAACAGTCGCAGGCGAGTCGCAGGCAAGGCGGCAGGAAGCGACAAAAGAGTTAGAGTAAATCATTGTGGGGAAAATCCAGCTGGCGGAAAGGCAGCTCAAGTTTTCTGGCTCCAGAGGCTGGGGAAATCTTTTGTGTTCCTCCCATTCCCTGCACACACCCGCAGCGGAGTTCTGGTTCAGGTCCTGGTGCACCAGCACCTGACAAAGCTGCCATTGTCTGGCTCCGAGCCTGGCTCCCGAATCAGCCTTGGCACACATCAAGTGAGCTGTGTGTGCCTCGGCACAATGAAGATTTTCACTTTTACAGCTCCAGCCGAGAGAGTGGGGAGTTGCCTTTGCAAGAATTTAATTATTTCCCTATTTCTGCACTCACAAATGTGTCTCCCCACGTTTATTTCACATTCAAACCCGCAGTGTTTCACTTTCACTTTTGGAAAATCTAAGCTGCCTTCCACCCCCACTTCCATCTTCTTCGGCCAGCGCCCTCTAGCATTTAGTCACTTACCACGAAAAGTGTGTAAAATCTCATCAAATCATCAGTTACTCACCTGCAAGAAAGAGAGGGGGAAACAGATTTATTAGCAAACATTTCCAATAGTAGGCAAGCCCCCTGGCAAATCACGGACAAATTGCCTGGGGCCTCCTCTCACACGAAATGGGAAATTCCAAAACGAAACGTTCTCCCCTCCCCACGGATATAATCCCAACATTATTTCCACGAAATTAAAAAATTTACGCTTACACAATTAATCTTGGCAGCCAAGCCATGATGATGCGAGGGTCGGCGGCGGAGGGTCAGCCGCGCAGGGAAAAAAGAAAGAAAATTCCTAGGAAAATGCACGAGACACAAGATGCTCGAGCGAGAAAGGAGAGTGCGGCACGTAGCGAGCGCTAATCAAATAAAAACATTCAACATTTACACATTGATAGCGGCACGAAGGAGACCGAGTGCCGCTGCGAGAGCGAGAGGGTCGAGACCTGTTTCGGCCACTATTATTGCTTTACGACACCCGCATGTTGCGACGGTCCTTGGTCGGCCAGAAGTCCTTTCATTAGGCTCGCCACGAGGGTGGGCGCAGGACATACGATATGGACAGGAGTGCGTTAAAAAAGCGAGGGTACAGACCCGTCCCTGTCCCGTAACCTGACGCCTCGTCCTGCCGCTCCCGGCTGCTTCGGGCACTGTAAGCCGATATCCTGAAAATGTGCTAAAAATGTGCGGTCGTTGGCCGTCGCCCCGCTACCCGCAAATGTATCTGAGCTGGTGCGTATCCGAGCTGCGTGTATCTGCAGGCAGGCGGGCAGGCTGGCAGGCCGGCGGGCGCTTTCTAATGCATGACTCGAAAAGATACTTTGCCGGGCTTGGCCCGTCTTGTCTTTTATTTCGGCTGCATAAAAATTGTCATCGCAACTATCATAAAATTTCCATTAGCGTGGAGTATCCAAGAGATTCCTGCGCCGCGGGACGATTATGCTGCCTTGAAGTACGAAATACGAAATACGAAATACTCATTTCCCATCAAATAACACAGACGGAGCAGTAAGACGGAGCTACAGGGAGAGACTCTTCTCAATTACGGTTAGTCGCTGGTCTTATCTAGCTCCGGATCGGGGCTGTTTGATGAATCCACTCCCTGCCATCCGCTGGTCCCTTCCTTTCCTTCCCTCTTCACCCCGCCCCGCCCTAAGCATTCCCACGTAAATTATTTTTCGCATCGAAACTACTTCAAGTGCTTCATGTCGGGCCGTAAAAGAGGAACAGAGACGGAGGCACCGAGATATCCTGCTCGGTACAGCTGCGACATTTTCCCTACTTTGTATCTCTCCATCTCTGTATCTCTCCTATTTCGCTGCCTATTTGTTTTGGTCTCCAATGTATCTTAAATTTTATTTTATTGTTTTCCTTCCTTCGCTGGGCCCTGCTCTGTTTGTTGTTGGGTTTTCCTCATTCGGCCGCGCTGCGGCATAAAACGAAAATCATTTTCCGAGATTTACTTCGCTCTCATCCTCGACAGCAGCTCCGCTCTCCCTGGCGTTTTTGTTTTGGTTTTCCCGTCTCATTCCGTGTGATAAGGCAAACGTTGTTTTGCTATTTTTATCGCCTTGGCTCCTAATGACGAAACATCCCGAGACTGCTTGGTCCTGCCAAAAATTTTATTACTGTTTGCCTTTTTAGTGGACCGGCAGATGTCTCCAGTTCCCTCAGCCTTATCTCTTATCTCTGTCTCCTAATTTTGGGCTGTAAGCCGCTTTAAGGTGCCAGATTTTGGGGCATTAAAAGTTGCCTTCCTTTTCGTTTTCGTTCCCCAGTATTTAAGCATCTCTTCCTTCATACAGTCTTTGCATATACACACATTCCCAATGTGTATTCAGTAAGTATATCGGTCAAAAGTTCTCATGTAGACGCGTGATTCTGTGGCCTGCCATTGAGCACTTCCGTCCCGCTGATAAACGAAATCTTTCAGCGACTCTGGCTCTCTGAGCCGAGCCATTCAAGTGGCACACATTATGGTCAAAGTATTTATAGAGCTGAGATATTTTATTAGCGATAGCAACAGCTGCTGCCGAGTGGAGCCCGGGTGCGGGGGCGATGACTGAAATGCGGCGACAAGTGCATCCCCGTACTGATGGATCGCCAGAGATCTCGTCCAGCCCCGGGCCAGGCCTGTCTCAGAGTCGAACCCGAGTTCATCGCAAACCCCATTAAGGAGAAGCAACAAAATTTGTCATTACGCTTAGTTTTTACAGCTTCTGGAAAACCCAGAAGCATGATTTTATGGCGCGTCTAGGGACCCTGGGGCAACCCTTTGTGCAACGCTGGCAGATGCAATTAAGAAGCAGCCGCAGAGCCGAAACGGAACGGAACGGAACTGAAAAAATATGTAAAGTGCTCGTAAAGATCGGGGGACGGGGACACTGAATTTGCATTCAGTTGTGAAACATTCTATAAAAAATAATAAATTTAATGTTCGACAATAAAAGCCAGCGAGAAGTACAGAAAGCATTCGCATATTTTTTATGGCTTTTGCGTGAATATTCCTTCGACGCGAGTGGGTGGAGCGAAGCGGGACAGGACTCTTTTTTCCCCCAACATCAGCAATTGTGCAGCAATTACTGTAAACAACAATCACCAAGTCGGGGCCAGGACGTGCCACATGAGCGAGCACCGAGACAATGTGGGATTCCGGCAAATTTGTATGCTACAAAACAGTCATAAAATAGAGCCGAACTCCAGCTACCTAGAGAGGATGACGCAGAGCCAGGACAGGCCATACCACATATGTTTTTAAAAGGCAACTGTTACCCTCTATGGAGAACTTACCTTCGGCTATTCAACTTTATCGTATGTCGTAACGCATCCTATTCTGACATTGTCTTTGGAATCAATTGGACTTCTTACCAAGGCAAGAACTTTACATTTTTATTTGGGCCTGTATTTAAATTGATATCATAATTTGGATTCTGACGCCCTATAGTTTATAGTTCATATACCCTAAGCGGTACTCTGAGCTGGCAACAAATGTACACTCTAACTCTGACTGAATACCTCCGTCTTGGGATCAAACTCTTCTGGCTATAAGCCGCTTTTTGTCAGGGAGGAAATCGAATTATAATATGAACGGGTGAGTTCTTTTTGATTTCTTTCCGTCGGGGCCAAATGAGGCATGTCGGAGAAGGAAAAGGGGAATGCTCTCGCTCGGTTCCCTAACTAATCCCGGAATGACAAAACGGGGCAGCTGATGCAGCTGAAGCGGAGAACGGGCACGTAGTGCGAGCGAGAGGCAGGGAGATCGGGATTTGCAGCCTGTTGAAGCGGCTCGCAGCAGGTACTCCGCCGCGGGACGGGTTCTGGCCAGGTCGGGTCAACAGAACACCTAACAACTTTCGAGACCTGACTGCTGCTTGCCTGCTGCCTGCCTTTCGCTCGTTCATTTGCGGTCCGTCCTACGCGCTGCGGCATCATTATCGCCTATATCCCGTCGCCCTCTCGAGTGTGGGCTTAAGGTCTTTTGTGCGTCCTCCTCTCTCGTTCCCTTTGTGTGTTATTTCGCAAAAATAAAGAAGAGCGAGAGAACGAGGAGGCACGGCTGGCCTCCTGCTGTTTACATGTAATTTTCCCAGCATTCCGTTGCCAGCCACTCCATCCGCTCCTCACCGTCTCGCCATCTCCCTCTGCTCTCGACATTTTGAATTTCCCGACGCTGTCAATTTTTCTGTTCTACCTTTTCCACTCCTTTTCCTTTTGCCTTTTCGCCTGCTACAAATCGCTTTGATTTACATAATTCTGCGCACATTTCGACGCATAGTTTTTCCAGCTTCGGCTGTGGTCGCCTTTGCTGCTGTTCTTGCTGGGGTGTTTGCATATTTTTTGACAGCTGTCAGGAAGTAATAAGTTGGAATTTTGCCCGGTGCCGGCGCCTAGTCTGCATCTCCTGACATTGACAGTTGTGAACGGGAACGGGAGCAGGAGGGCGCAGGGAAATCTGAAAAAATCCTTGCAGACATTTTACAAATGCTGCGTGGACGGCCTGCGGGGAGTCCGGATACCGGCATCCGGGAAACCCACCAACAATGGCCATGTCAACGAGCTGAATCAGATTCGAAATCGTAAAGTTTTATTCGATTGGCCCAAAACAGGTTCTCCAAATATGACAGCTGGGCTTTGTGGTGTCATTAAGGGCCTAACGCCGGCCGAGGTCCTCGCTCAGGTTGATTTTGGGGATTAGCCGATGAGCGGCTTAGTTGCCGGCGAGGATTAGCGAAACTGATGGGCTGCTTAGGCTGGCCTGTGTCAACAGGGAATCTGGAGTCCTATGGCAAGCACTCAGTTCGGGAAAATCTGAATACGAATCTCAGGGGTGGCTCTTTTATAATGAAAGTTATAACGATTTTTACAATACCATTTCAAGCCTTTGCTATTAGGACTATGCTGCCAGATAAAAACAAAATAGTTAACATTTTTCGTAATATGGCACAAATAATAGCTGTTTAAAGAAACTTTGTATTTAACTAAAAAAAGGCTTTTTTAGCAACAAAATTAAGCGCACTGGTGTGTTGTTTATATTCATTGGATGCTCTGACCGGCGAACCTGTGTTAGATTTGTTAATTGAACTGAATTAAAACTGAATTATTAAAAGAAAAACGTTCGATTTATAAGTCTTTAGAGCTAAATTTAACGTTTTAAAATTAATTTCAAAAGATTAAAGAAAGAAAAAGAAACTAGTTTCGGCATAGAAAAAAAGGCAAGCTCCAGCATTTTGTTTTAGATTTTTTATAATAATTAATATGTTGGAGTATATAGGAATATAAAATTGTCTGATATTTTGACTATTTAAGTTATACTTCTTCCCCGTAATACACACGCATTTTATCAATTTCCAATTGAATGCCATTTTGGCGTGCCATCCAAGGTTCCTGCTGACTCAACACCCTTCCTTCCAAGACCTCCATGTCCAACTGCCTATGACGCACAGGAAGCCCCGGCACCCACTCAAAAGCACTCCTGTCCGTCCATTTATAATATTGCCCCCCCTCGCAACAACGCCGAAAATAGACGGCGCGGTGCGGCAGAGAACAAGTGGGAGCGCGCCGCAAGCACAAAATTGTTGAAACATGCCCATGCCAAGATCCCAGAACCAAGATCCGAGATCACTTTGGGAGCGACCGCACCCGTGTGAGTGCACCAGGCCAACCCAAACAATACGGAATTGCCTCGGTTGTGGGGCCCAGAAGCAAGTGTTGGGCTGTTCAAAATAATTGTCGGAACGAGATTTCCATTTTGCAAAATTGTAGCCAAGACAAAAATAAACAAAGTGGCCTCATTAAAGCGGCCATAAACTAATCGAACGCGGCGTAAACAAATGATACGAGCTCCGTTCTGTTCGATTATGTTCTGCGCAGCTGGAAAAACTGGAAAATTCAGTGTGAGAATAAGGGAATCGCTGTGCACGCACTTAAACAAAAATTATAACAAAAACTTTCGAATCGTAGAAATACATAAGTTAAGAAGAACGCTCATATAACAATTTAAAGGATTGCAAAAATATTTTAAGGCAGATTACTATTATTAATTTTCGGAACTATTTTCTATTAAAATTTCAAAATATTTTCTTAATATTATTAAACACAGTTTTTTTGGTTGAAAATCTCTTTCGATTTGATTTAAGCATATATTTTGTTTCTCATTTTTGTTCTGAGTGCAGCGCTTCAGTCCCAATCAAAATCCAAATCGGAGTCCGATTCCGATTCCGATGCCGTGGGTGACCTTGTTGAGCTTCCATTTTCGAAATTAGTTGCGTGTTTCTCGCTCTTTTTTCGCTTTCAGCTTTTGCATTGTGATTGGGCTTGCGATTGGCTTTGGAGGCCATATGGAGCTGGATTTGGATTGGGATTCGGATGTGGCGGTGGATGTGGATGTGTCTGTGGAGTTGGTCTGTGTTTAATAAAGCAGAGTGATTTTTTTCTCAACCTAATTTGGCTAATTGGCGGCTGACAAATCGAGCATTGAGACATTTGAAACTTCTGTTTCGAGCAGATTTTCACACATCAACACAACGCCCTCTCCAATTCGCGAGGGAAGGAATTTTCCGCTGCTTTTCCAGGCCCTCACTTTTTTGCTCTTTTCGGTTCTGGGTTCTGGGTTCTGGGTTCTGGGTTCTGACTTTTTGGCCATTTTATGACAGCGACTGGTGGCGAAGGAAAGCGGGGGAGAAGCGTGCAAAGCGGGAAAAGCTGGTGCCTGGTGAAGTGTTGAAAATTTACGAGCTGCGCCCCTCCCCAATCACACCCCCTTCTGGCCCACTTTATTGAATTTCATTTCTTGCGCCAAAACAGAAAAAGAAATTCTCCCAAGTCTTCGGGTCTCAGGAATTTATTGTTTGCCAGTTACGAAATTTATTTCTTGCTGTAAATTTACAATTTTTTCGCTTTTCTCCCAGGTAGCGCACAAGCACAACAACAACACACACGTACACACCCAGGCCCCTCTTCTTCTTGTTCGATTTCCATTTGATTTTTATTTCGATTCAAAGCTTCAATTGTTTGGCAATTGTTTTTATAACACCACAAAAACGCTGATAGGGAGAAGAAGGCGAAGACCAAGGCGAGGGCGAACGCGAAACAGAAGCAGAAGGAGAAGGAGACGACGAAGGAGGAGGCGAGGAGGAAGGCGGCGAGAGCGCAAAGAGGAAATGCCAGAAATAAAGTTATGTAAATTCCGTTTTATGTGCGGCTCCTAGCGAGCGTATGTGTGTGTGTGTGTCTAAGTTCAAATGCCAAAAAGCAAAGGAGGAAATAATAAAACTGAAGCATGTCGGAGCATGTTTGTGGTTAGTGTGCTCGTCCTGGTGAGGCAAGGGATCCCTTAAATGTGGGATAGGTCTGGCAAGTAGCTAGCAAGTGGGGCGCGTTGCAGGTGCTAATCACCTTGGTTGGGGATAAATTTATAATTAACAAACATACATGTACAAATGTATGTACATACATACATATTACATGTACAATATAAAAAGCAAGGTGAGAAAGAAGTGACGATTGCACCCTTCTATAAACCAAATAAAATAAGCTGATATTTTATTCATTAGTAGAGGTTTATTTTTTAGTTCGTTTTATTAATTTCCACGCTGCTTTAACAACATTAAATACACTTTTTAAAACCCAGAATAAAGCCTTGTTTAAAAATATATGGATTTTGCCACAACAGCTTAACATTTGAAGATAATATCTGCTTTTTTTCGTTTACCACTATTCACATTGATGTAGTTAACAATCGGTTAATGAGGGCCAATTATGAAATACCTTTTATTATAGAAACACCCTATAATAATATATATGTAGAAAAAGGAATTATTAATATTTTATTTTGTTTATAAAAACATTACCTCAAATTTTACAAGAGCCAAACTCGAAAAATTAATAGAAAATTAACAAAACGTGTAGAACAATCAGTAATGACATTTTATGCATTTTACTGGGTTTTCCGCAGTGTATCTAAGAACAGGCAATCGTAACAAAAAACCGTCCGAGGACTCTCTTTTTCTATTCCAGCCGCAGGCATTCTGTAGGGTTGGGGACACGTCTGGGATTCCCCTAATTCCTGGACTGACTGCCTGACAGAAAGAGTATCCTTTTCAACTGCGCTTTGTGCGCTTGCTATTGTTGAGCTCGCTTTATTAATCAGACAAATCGTGGAAAAGCGCGCTCAGTCGGAAAAAGGGAAATTATGAAATATGAAACGAGATCGGGCTCAATGTTGGGCCCGCCCCGCTCCGTACTTCCAGCGCGGGATGTCGCCTTAATTTGTTTAATTTATGCAAAATGTTTGGCCGCAGTCGACGATAAGCGTCGTAATTTGTTCAAACTTGTCGCAACTTGCCGGCCCTTCCTCTCTCCTTCAATGATTTTAATCAAGAAGCCCAGTAAAATTCGGTACAAGCTGGGAAGATAACTCGAAAAATTACTAAGCTTACTCCCTTTCCCCAATTTGTTCGCTTTAATTAATTTAAATCGGCACATTCATGGTTTTAACTGAATATTTTTGGGTTACCAATCCTAATTTCAAATGTAGATAAATTAGTAAAGTAATTGTTATTTACTTTTACATTCAAAACTTTTATTTTCCACTCATCTTTCGTCAAATACATTTTATATGGAAAATAAATAATTACTTTGTAAAGTTAATATTGTAATATAAAGCTGGGGACTATAAACATGGGAAGGTAAAAGAACAATTATGTTTCCCTATAATAAGTAAGACTGAAAAAGAAAGAGCTAAAGGGATTTTTTTCTCTTATTTTGTACTTAAAAAAAAATCGATTTTATTGTACATTAAATACTCCCAGAGACAGCAAATTCACATAGGAGAATTAACAATTTAATTTCACAAAACTCTACCTCAAATGTGATTAAGGTGTAAATTAGGGATATAATTAAGTTGCTGCCTCACACAAAACTTTCCAAGGGAATGGCAGTGAAGCCGTCCATGGATTCTATAGTTACTAAACTAAAGGGGTTTAAAGTGCAATGCATTCTATGCATGGCCAGAAGTCTTAGAGTTTCCCAAAATGAAGGAAAGCCATAGAAGCAATCTGACAGCCTGGAGCCTAGTTCCGAGCTCCGACTCACCTTGTCTTCCGTGGGTCCGCTGCGCCGTGTTGCTGGCCGTGTCCGGCGGACGGTGCGGCAGGTGCTGGTACTCGTAGTCGTAGTGCGACGACTGGGCGGCGGCGGCGGCCTGCAGGTTCTGCAGATTCTGCTGGCTGTGCTGGCCCTGGTGCTGCAGTGTCTGACTGCCGTGGGCGCCGTGGTCTGCGGCGGGGGCCGAGGGCCGACCGCTCATGGGCAGCGTCCGTCCTTGCGCCTGCTGGGGATGGGCCAGGGCGTGGGCATGGGCGTGGAGACCGCCGCCCGCGTCGCGGCAGTCGAGCGTGGACTCATACTCGTAGGGATTCATGGCGGTCGCCTCCAGGGGACATTCGTCGTCGTCGGTGTCCGTGCCGCCGTCGTATATGTTGTCCGTGTGGCGGTACGCGTGGTGGGCGTGCTGCTTGGAGAACTTAATCTTGGCGGCTTTTGCGGGCCGGGCCGTACAGCCAGACAGCCGGACAGCGACGGAGGAGGAAGAGGAGAAGAAGGAGAAGAAGAGGGGGAGCGGAGCAGAGAAGCGAAGCCAAAGACGGACTTTTCACTGCACGCACAGCACTTCACTTGGCCATTTCTCGGCGGTTAATCAGGGTTACGCTTGCAATCACAATCACAATTGGGGAACAATTTAATATTTATATTCTCGGGGACCGCGACCGCAGCTCACCCGGAATTGGGGGACACGACGAAAACACACAAAACACGACAGGAGACGCGACGGAACGGATCACGATCGACCAGAGAATTTGGCAAAATCCTTGACAGCCAAATTATATCCCCCGATATTTTCGTTATTTGTTATTTGAGCCGATATTCACATTGCTCGGACTCTGACGCGGATCGAATAAACACTAGCGACCGACGCGGCTGAATATTTTCCTTGGAAAACCCCGAAGTTTTTTCCAGTTACGACTTTTCCGTTTTTCCGCGACGGAGCGGCACATCCGCCTTCGTTGAATGAATTTTTCGAAAAAAAACTGGCCGATTTGGTTTCTCGTTTCTCAGCTATTTCTTCGATAACTCGGAGGGAGTTTTCTCGCGATTCGCCGTTGCTTCGCTCTCGCGTCCAAAGCGACGGCTGGTTTTGCTCTCTGCTCTCTATGCCTGTGCTCTGAGAGCGCAAGCGAGCCAAATGAAACGGGAAATAAAAGGGAATAAGCGCTCGAGAGCGTAACTGAACGGTTCGTTTAGTTTCGAGAGCGCTGGCAGCAGAGAGCGCGTAGAGCGCAAGTGTCGTGGGAGGTAGAGAGCGAAACGCTTTGCGCATGCCGCCGCTGCCGCTGTCTCTGCCGCCGTTGGCAGCGCTGCCTAGCCGCAGCATCGCCGCCGAGAGCGAGAGAGAACTGAACGAACCGTTGGTTTGAAGGTTAAACGTGCGTGTTTCTTCATCTTCCGGAGGGGAAATGCAGGGGAGGAATTTCGGCATGTTAAAAATTATGCAGCCGTGTTACGCGCAGTACTACAGTTTCGTTCAGATTTATCTGCAACTAGTAGAGCTGTTAGCCTAGGGCACCCATAACACTGTAAGCTAACAGCAGCTATACAGCGGCTACCAAAGATGTTGAAGAATCTCACGATTTCACCAGATAATGCAAGGAATAAATACCTGCGGTATTTGTTTCATTTCAGAGTTATTAAGGAAAGGACTTCCAAGGACGGAAACATGATATCTATAGTAGTTTTCAAAATAATACGATTTTTTTAATACATTTTTATCACTTAACATGTTTGATATTTTATTTGACTGGAACTAAACCCCCAGTCAATATTAACTAACTACTTCTTTTGCGGGGATTTTCGGTGATTGTCTTTTGATAAATTTATTAAATAATACAGTTTCAAAAATAGTTTTCTGTTATTATGTAAGCTTGCATTTAACCAAAATTAATAAAAAAAATTAAAAATGTAAATTTAAAAGTAACATAAACAAATATTTTATCAATAAAGGAACAAATTCTGAAATGGAATAATATGAAGAACTGACACACAAAAACTTTAACGTGAAGGAACTCCTATTATTTTGACTGTACACATTCGGGTATTATAAATATTTTTTATTTAGTAACATAACATCCAACAATTGAATTAGATTCAAGCTTGGTGAGTCATTAAAATGATTGAAAAGCCGATTTTCATTTACTAATTAGGCTGTCAGGCTCACTATGAAAAAATACCCTTCGACTTCATTAGCGCTGAAAAGTTCGCCATCGCTGGCGAGGGACGGTGCAAAAGTTGCGAAATGCTGACAGTGAAGTTGTCATTCGATGGGCACCCGGGCCAGAACCGCCGAGACCTGGTCCAAAAAGTGTCCGAAACAAATAGTGAGCTGCCGGGCGAAGGGGGCGGTTTACATAGCCGAGAAAAGAAGCAGAAAATTGCGTTATAAGCAAAGTAAAGGACATTTCGCTAATGGCTTAACTTTTGAGCGCAGGTCGCCTCCTCCGCCGAGTCCACCAATTCCACAAATTCCCTGCCATGTAGCGGAAGTTGTTGCTGAAGCTTTTTTGACAGCCTTCCCCGGCCTGGGAAGAAGCCGAAGAAATTGTCATTTCTTTCAGGACTCTCGCAGTGTGGCAACGCCGCGTGAAGCAAATTTTTTTGAAGTCTGAAAGTATTTGCATAGGACATGGTCGGAGGCTGCGTTCTACCCGCTCCTGTCAATGCAAAATCAATTTCCTGTTGTACGCAAGATGTTTGAGCAAGATTTCGGTGCAGAGAGCAGAGCAAGAGAAAGAAGCTACATAAATACATACATATATCTCCCGCCTGCAATTGACACATTGCACATTATCCCGGGACGGTAGAGTTTGGAAAGGGAAAGAGTCTCAGGGACTCAGCTAGTTGTCGACCAGATCTTATTTAATTAATATAATAAAGCGTTTATGACACATTTTTAAAATATGCTTAACAAAAAGTCTATCAACGTAACCAAACCGTTAATAATATATTTGTACCCTTGCAGGGGTTTCTAAATTTATTCAGAGTTTTCTAGTGAAGTGTACATATTGTTCTGAGCAGCATCAACAGCCGAGTCGATCTAACCATGTCTACATATCTGCCTATCAAACTGTCCGATTATGTAATAGGAAAGTTTGCTCATTTTAAATGAGAAGATAGGGAAGATCAACAAAATTATGAACAAAGTTGGTAAGTTTAGCATACTTTTTCACTAAATCAAATCAATTGAATGGCAAATTTTAAGGGGATACAAACATCACGATTCTATTCTTGCTAAATTCCAACATTTTAATAAATATACATACATATATGACATACTAAAAAAATAAATACAAAAATGCCATACTAAAAAAATAAATACAACATTTACCATAAATATCTTAAGTGCTCAACATGAATTTATGTGAACAATTATATTGATAATAAATAAAATATGTAAATAACATAATAAATATAATATAAAAATAAATAAATAATATAATCAATTTAATAATAATAACATCAAAAGCTATTTGTAATTATACCCTTAAAGCATCCTATATATTGTTATTCGATAGAAAAAGTCTTCGGTATCGGCCTTTACAGTCTTGTATCGGAGAACTTAAGCAGTTCAATCAAAAAGGATTGTTTAATTCAATTCCAATTCGAAACTCTATATAGTATTTAATCTCAATCAGAAGAAGTTGAAGAGATGCGTGAATATAATATACATATATATATAATAAAAAGGATAATACATATTTGATTTTTAGATCTAAGTGCGTAGGCTAAATGCTGCTTAAGGTCTTTCAAGGGACTTCCCAGACCGAATTGATATCGAATTTCTATTCCGGCCACTGGACTTCCTCCGTTTGTTGAATTTTTAGCTTCAATTTTTGCAATTACTCCCTTCTTCCATTATCTCGCTGTGGGTCATTTTGTGTATCCTGTTTAAGGACCAGCAGCTGCACAATGCCTTGCACTCGAAGCTTCAATCAGGAAATTTGATCGCCACTTAAAAGCAGCAGCGCCAAAAAAAAAATAAAAATAAATGGGAAGCAGGAGGGGACGGTGCGGCAACAACAAGTGGCAAGTGGCAAGTTGCTGCAGCAGCACAACTCTTGACCTGAAAATCGTCAACTTTGAACCCTCGACGGCATTTCCTGCCTCGATTTACACAGTGCCTGGCAAGGGCTGTGTCCCACATATCGCCCGATTATACATGCGTACACACTGGGTATATATCGGCTACATGTATGCAACATCGATCGGAGTGCACGCAAGAATGCCCGACTCGACTTTGTGCTGGAATAAAAGTTGAACAGGACCCGCGGACGGCGGACAACGAGCAGCAAACAACGAACAGCGAACAGCGAACAACAAACAGCGGGCAGAGGACAGCGCCAGTGACTGGCAGCACTTTGTGTCCTGCCCCACAAACAGCCACGCCCTCGGCCACCGCTTGTAAGTGGTTGGGGTGGGCGGTAAATAAAATTACTCGAGATATTGAATTACGCGTTTTAAATTAAAAATATTTTTTCGCGATTGCATTAAACGAAAGGCGGACTAATTAAAGGCGATTTCTCGTCCTTTCAGCTCTCCCTGTTTCCATAATTTCATCTTTCTCCCGGTCTCGTCCTTTGCCTTGCATTGGCAATGCAATTTGCAGTCTTAAATGGAGGTTGGTAAGCTAAAGGCAGGAGCCGGGGGAAAGCCTCACAGAGTTGATATCCTCGGCTGCCTTACATGTCCAATTTAACTAAGAAGATTGTTGACTCGAGTTGTTCATATAACATTATCACATTCGTGGTGATAATCTACAACCACTGCGCACTATATCTCGGAAAGCATCTGCTCTGAGTGCACATTTTGTCCTAGGTCGCCGTTACCGTTTTCGGGAAGCCACTTCCTCCGGCGGGAACACATGTCCGTCCCCCGCCCTAGGTCAACGATGTCTGATCGAATGGGTTACGATCCGAGCTGTAAGTACTTTAGCACTTGGCACTCTGATTCCCCCGTCCCCCAGGATGTCCCTCGACAACTCCTGCGCCAGACAATGCGGGCGGTCGTGGCAGGAGTCACAGAGTCGTCCACAAGCCAAAACAAACAATGCATCAATCAATAAAGATTTCCGCACCTAATAAGCCGCAGACAAGCGGCAAGGCAGCATCTGGGCTGGCTGCAGGCTGCAGGCTGAAGGCAGCCAGGGGTTTCCGGAACCATCATTGACGCCGTTCACCAATTAAAGGCCAATAGTTGCTCCTCCCCGCCACCCGAAAGGTGTTAATCGAATTACGACCTCGGCATCGACTTTAACTTCAGGCCCCCAACTGCATAGCTGCAGGCGCAATGGAGCACGAACGCGGGACAGGACGGAAGGGCCAGGAGCAGGAGCAGGCAGAGCATCAGCTGCCTCAGTCCATGCCCAATGTCGTTGTTGGCATTTCCATATTTTCAAATTTGAATTTTCTATTCCTACGCTGTTGGCGTCGTCCTCGACTCTCGACTCGGTGTTCGGCTGGATGTTGCTTGTTGGAGCGGGACACTCTCTGAAGAGCAGACATCGTTTATCAGGCAACACTTTGGACCCCTTCACCGTTCCCCTGTGCCGCAGCTCGTAAAGAAAATTACACACATGTGTGGCTTTTCCTCCGGAGTTTAGGAGTCGAGGAGTTGCGGAGCCGAGCAGCAAGGAGCCGGAGGCAGCGGGACTGTCGCTCCGTTTGGCTGGCTGCGTAAAATTTGAAAACACGTTAATGTCTGGCTGCATTTGAGCAATTTTGTGGCGCGCTCCGTTTTGGCAAAAGATCTCATAGTGGATGCGTCAGGAGACGTTTAGCGGAGGGAGAGCCAGCGGTTGAGGGGGGAATTCCTGGGAAATGAGCAATTAAGTTCTCCTCTGCCAACCCTATTACAGAGACCTACGCTTGCTTATTTCAAACCCCCAAAAACAATGAGTTATATTGAGTTATATTATTTTGAGATAAAAAATCCCCATATGATGGTTCAAACTTGAAGCGAAGACAATATAACTCCTTATTTTTTCACTCGAATTCCTTTTAATTTATTCGTTTTAGCTTTAAAAATCGATGTTTTTAAATGAGTAAGGATTTATTGAATAATAACAAATACAACTGAAAGGAATAAAAAGGCTTGAACTGCAATATTTTGAATTAGACGGTTACGGCACTTAACCTTAAATATCTATGTATATCTTATATTCTTGACATATAAGTTTTCCTAAGACAATATATTTCCCAAAGCTTTATCCAAATATCTCTAAGAAATATTAATAAGTACTGGTACACAGGTTTGAAATTAACATAAGAAGAGCCAAATATTGAGTTGAATAATCGATCTTCTTTCGTTTATTGCCAACTTCCATTGATCATTTTGCACAAAAATGTTACACTTCTTAATGTCTCTCCATTCGAATCCTATCCCAGATAGACTCCTTTGAGACCTTCCGCGAGGCTGTCGCCAACATTGCAATTACAAAGCAATTTCGACAGCATGTTGCACCAATTGGAGGTCTGAAAACGGAGCAGAGCCCGGCTCCTGGCTGTCAACAAAGATGGCATTCAAAGAATGGAAATGTTTTGGGCGTAGAATTATGCGGATGCGGCCGGCGGAGGAGGGCCCAGTTCAATGCCAGAGCTCCGACTTTGCGCGGTTCCTCGGAAGGCCCTCTTACACGTCTTCAACACCTTTCGGGAACTCACGCTTCATTTGCATGTAGCCATGACTCGGCGGTGGCACGACACACGGAGCGAGACCACAGACCACCGAAAGAGTAGAGCTCCCTTTGGGTGAGTGACAACCGCAGAGTAAGACCGCATATATCAGAAATAATAATAACCAGCAATGCAGGGCGTCGGGCGCCAAACCAAAACTCAATTGACTGCCTCCTGCCCTCCTCGCCTGCGACTGTGGATGCGGATGCGAATGTGGATGCGGTTGAGAGTGGGAGTGGGTTGGGAGTGGGTGTGGGAGTGGGAGTGGGGTCTCTACACAATCGAATCATGGCAAATATTTCCAAATGCGAGATGTGTGGAGAGTGCTAACGACGCAGCTGCATATTTTGTCAACTCTGAATGGGGCAAAGGACGTCGAGGCGGAGTGCTAACGAATGTGTCTGCAGCGATGGCGGTGGCTGTCAGTGCCACAAAGGTGATAAGCAATTGGCGAGGATTCGGGAAGGGTTTCCGCTCCCCGCGCAGCACTTGACTCCTGATAATTGCCGGTAAGGGCGGGGCGGGGTCGCAATCAGCAGACAAACCGAGACTAATCAAAATCCCAGCCTGGTGGGGACCTTGGAAGTGGCTAGATAGATTCGTCCTGGCCAGATTCGCCAGAGCTTAGTTTTGTTTACTAATTATAATTTAATTTGTTTGTTCCGCGCCGGTGAAAATTCAATTTTCACTTTCCAACTGAGCCACAGGGGATGGTGCTGTTTGTCATTCGACTTTTCTATTAGCATAAGTCGGGGAAAGTTGAGTCCTCTTTGTGCGAGAAAAATGCGAGCAAATATTTATGCAAATCCAGGAGAGAACTCTCGCGCAGCCCCACCCTCGTCATCGCATGCATCAGAAGTGTATCAAGTCATCTCCCACGGCGCCTCCGTCGTCCCAAGACAAATGACCAGCCGCGATCATCAGCGAGTTCATCAGCGGCAGCCGTAAGCGTTTGTTGATTACCCGCAGCCTTGCCACAGTTTTTCGTGCCACACCGAAAGTGAAAAGGCAAGGGGCGACTGCAACTGCACGTTATTTGCATTTGCCGGGGGATCTGTTACACTCCAAGGGCGTTCTCCCGCTTTTCCGCTTTCCGAGGTAGAGAGATGAAAGTGTAAGGCAGCCGTCGCTGATGGCCAAAGGAGCAAGAGCAACTGCTGGCTCCCCACCAGGCCACCGGCATTAAGTCCACACCTGCCCCGGCGTCGTCGTTCTGCTTCGTCTTCTCTGCTTCCCTGCCGTCCGTCCTTCCGGGAAAATACGGAAAAAGGGGATAAAAATGGAGCTGCTCACAAAATGGAATAGAATTGCAGATTCATTTCACTCAACGGGTGAAATAGTTGGCTGGAAAGGGGGATGGCGGAGGATGGCACAACCTTTTAGCTGGTTTATATTTGCCTTAGCCACGGGAAAAGGTCAAAGGCCAAATCAGTTGCCCGGCTCCCAATTCCCTAGGCGACCGCAGATTGGAAAGGAGCAGGAAAACCCATTCGGAAATCATCTAAGCAGCGGCTTATTAACCCCACCAAGCTCTAGATGAGGAAATCGGAACGTACCTTAACTCACGGTAAGCCCGAAAAGGCCCGGGGAAAGCTCGTGCACTTCTCTCCCCCATTATTGCGTGCCCAGCAATCCGCTTAAATCAATTAAAATATGATTTCAACGCAAATATACCCCAAATGTAGACTGTAAAAGGAGCCCAAGCGCCTCTATGGGGCCTAATTAAAAATTTATTAAAACTGTTTCGGGACTCTGACATGGCATCATCAAATTGCATTATTTTCACGTACTCTTGACTTCAGTTTTCAGTCTCTCTGCCTCATTAACCTTGCATTAATTTCTAAAAGTGCAAAGAGAGTTTATCGGGAAAAAACCTAAATATAGCAATGAAAATTAAGGCGAAATTTGCGCTTATGAAAACCAAGTAGAATTATTTATATATTGGAGGGGACCAATTCGTGGAAAGATTAAAGCAACTTGACGTACGGAAGTTACAGGTTAGTTTCATGAAATTCTTCAATGCATGGCTATATCCTAGTGCAAGTTATCATATCCAAGAGTATTATTTGCTTCGCAGTCTTAAGGTTCTCAGCCTGTTTTTGGTTTCCTTTTCATGGGAAATTCGATTTGTCTTTTCTCGAGATTTTTCTCAACTCAACTGAACGCCTCCCCTCTTCCCCCAGACTCTCTCCGTAGCTGTTGCCCCCGGCAAGCTACTTTATCAGCCCGGCCCCCACATTCCGCAGTCTCGCACTTTCCGCTTTCTCTGGTGGATTCCCTCCCCGGACTCGCTTGTATTCCTGTCGCTTTTGGCTGACTGTGTCTTCTGTATCTTTGTCTTGACGCCTTGCCTAGCGGCAAAGTTTGTCGCGTCCTCGAGTCCTGCAAACAGCGTCCCTCCTTGCCTGCGCCCCGCGTCCTTCGCTCTGCCAGGGTCCTGTTGGCTCCCGGCTCACAATAAACCACTTTACAGCTACTAGTTTTATTTGCAGCAGCTCCGTTCCTATTTTTCGCAAGCGAATTGAATTAAAATTTACATTTTTAATCATTTTTCCACAGCGTGACTTTAATTCGTCCATTTTTTTCATCTTGTTTCCCTGTTTGAAGTGCAGTGCAATTCATTTGTCACAAAGTCCGTCTCTGTCTCATTCGCTTTTAATTAGTGTGAAAAGCGCAAATTATTCCCCGCCGCCACCCACAGGCGGAGGCTACCAAGTCGCTAATTGGCTTACAGCGAGTGATGAGTATTATATATGCAGGCATTATATTTATAATTATTATCGCCCTGCTTATGATTGACTTTTCCCCCACCTCCGCGTCCCCTGTTTTCCAGCCTGATGCAATGTCCCTCAAAGTTACACCTTCTCTTGGCCCATCCGCAAGCTGGCACTTGGCGTTCAGTGTTCTCAAAGCTGTCGAGCTCGCAGTTGCATCCGTTTCTCCGGAGAGCAGCGAAGGATTCGGAAACTGGTGAGCGAGTAGCACCACATCTCCTCAGATGCAATCCCAAAAGTGTTTCCTCGGAATTCGTAGAATTTTCCATTATTCATCCTGCACACACACGCACAGTTCCGATTAAATATTTAAGTGAGATTTCAATTATATTGTTAATTCATCATCCCTCCTTTCGCCTTCATCAACTAACTTGGCAATTTGGAGCGGAAAAGCTTTGCCAAATTCTCTGGAGAATGTTTGCATTGTTTGTCGTTAATGTTGCCGCTCTACACACAACACACGGGCACACTCAGAGACACAACCCAGCCGAGGTTAGTTAATAAACTTAACGTTAATGGGCCCGGGCGGGAGGCAGAGGGGAAGGGTGCAAATTGGCCATCAATCGGGACTGAGGCAAAGGGCCAGGCCGAAAGTAGGCCTCGGAAATGCGGAACTGTTCGACTGAGGGACTGACAAACTGGCAAACTGGCAAACTGACAGATGGATGCCGGAGTCTGGCCCCGTTTGCATTGTTGCCGTGGCTGGTCGGGGCGGCGTCTCTCGTGAGCGCAAATTAAATGCAAATTCAATTAATTTGAAGCAAACAATTTGCTTAAATTAATTAATTGAATGTGAATCTAAAGTGCTTCCAATTTAACGCTGAAGAGCCGGGCGATGGTGGTTGTGGGGAGGGAGGGCTGGCCAAAGGGTCTGTCTGTGTGTGCGAGAGCACGGCATTTATTGAAATTATTGGACAGCGGACAAGAGGGACGACGGGTGGGAGCGGGGCGGGTGGGCACTGGACTAGGGCGCTGCGGCGAGCCACAAACTTTGGCAACGTGGCGTATGCGTAATTCTGCATTTGCTTTGCGTTTCGGCCCGGCATCGTGCATTAAGCAAACTGTTCACTTCAAAATCAACTCGAAAATAAACAGCAGCAGCCAAAATGCAAATACAGCGATGGCATTAGGGTGTGTGAAAATCGGAGATGGCACCGTGTCTCAAAAAAAAGCAAATCTATAAGTGAAGTGCGTGGTCTAATCGGTTTTAGATATATTTTAAAATAGTAGACTCAAATAACAATGTATTGTTACAAGTCTTGCAAGTGTGGTGCATCCACCAGGAATGTTCATTATTATACATTTCTCCCGAGCAACAATGTGTAAGTAATAGTGGGAAATATTGTGTAACAATTTTAAGTCACTTTGAATCACATTCTGCTTTCCCTGATTTTTGATAGTTTATATGTTCATATACTGTTAATATTTCCAAGTGCAATAAAGCTGATTTCCAATTTAAAGCGTTCTAAATAAGGCATAAAATCTGGTATTTAATACAAATATCTTATATCAAGCATAGATGTTTGATAAAGCTAAAAGTTTTTGTGGTTTTTAGTAATACATGATTAATAATCATAGGTTTTTTAGGAATGAATCTTGAAATGGGAAAGCATTTACAAAGGGGAAACGCTTTTAAAAGTTGCAATATTCTGTGGAATTAAACATCAGTGCAAATTGATATTATCAACAAATTAAAAATAGTTTATGTAGTGGCTTATTATATCCCTGCAAGGCAGTTCAGAGTGTCAGCAAGCGATTTCTCTAGTAGTATCTCTGTGACAAGAGAGTTGATGATTTCCGAATTTAACCATTTTGATCATCGAATAACCGTTAGTCTCGACTCACGCCCGCATCTCCCATGGCAGCCGCAGTCATTTTTGGAAGCGCTCTCTCCGAAATGGCTCTTCGGCGGTTAACCGGCAACCAGGCAACAACTGTCGATTGCCGATGACTAACAGCCATTACAGCAGGTCCTCGCTGCCCCTCCGGAGACCCAGCTAACCCACCAGCCCGTTCCCGCCCCGCCGCGTTGGCAGTTTGAATGTTGTTTGCATTTTATATTTGCCAAGTTTTTATCGCTCGTTATTCACGTGGCTCGGATTCGCTTTTTGGCCGAAAGAGAGAGACGGGGGGCGGAGGGAGGAGGGAGGGGAGCTGCGGCGAATTATGCGCTTGATTAATATGCGAGTTCGATCTGAATGTGCCACGCCCCCAGTTGCACGCATAACTGTTTATTTTGATAGTTTAATGTGTATGCGAGTACGCGGCTGTTTATTTGCTTTTTGGCCTGGTTGCTGTTGTTGTTATTGTTTGGCCAGCAAATACACACACTAAAATGGCAAATTTGCGCATTGCCAAAGTCAACGAATTGTAAATGATTATAATTGTCTTTTATAATCGCGCAACCCGGGCGAATTTAAGCCCATCGACAGCAAGAGAGCATTGAAGTTATTTCTTATACATCAGCTGCAGGGGAACTACATACGGGACTATGTCCAGTACGATCGTTTCGCCAGTAAGTCCAACGATTAATCATCTCATTGAACTCACGAGGAAGGAGCGGAAAATAAAAGGCACTCTTGGCATTTGACAAAAATCCCAGCCCCGAAAAAGATTTTCACTTTCGCTGAACAGTACCAGAAAGGGAGTGAGCGGGCTAAACTGGAACTAAGCTCCGTATACAGATGCGGCCAAGAAAATAAAGCTAATGATAGGTTAACCCAAATTGCGTATATTGAGTTCCTTGATGTTTTATAGAGACTAATGCAATTTATGTACTGTAAATGGACGATAAAGATGTTTGACTTAAAATTAACAAATAGTCTTTACCAACAACGTATAGGTTATTAGCCAACCTCAAAATATATAAAATATATCTAAGTTATTTTAAATGTTTTAAATATATGTACTTTTTGTCCTTAAGGCACAAAAAAGGCGCTGGTCTTGATACATTTGACGTAAATTACTTTGAAATCACTTTTAAATTTTGCCGAAGTCACTTGGTTTTTGTAGCAATTAAGCTTGTAAAGTCAAAAGACCTTAAGTCATTTAAATTCGTATTATTTTCTATTAGGCCAATAATATTTGATTGAAGTATTCAAACTTGATTTTTGCAAGTCAAGCTGCTCGAGATCTTGATAGTCCATATAATATCATATATATAATATATATATAATATAATATAATAAAATTATATTTTATCACAGTTAAAGGCTCATTATTATTTTGTATTAAATATATATATATATAACATTTTGAAATATTTTACATATACAATATGTATATATTTATATACCATAAATGTTTAAATTGAGTTAAAAACATAACACTGATCGCATTATATAGGTAAACGAATTAAACACAAAATATTAATTTATTAAATTATAATAATATATTATTTGGTTGATCGCTGCTGTGCCGCCGGAGTCTGACCAGACAGTGAAGCAGCCCGAGCGATAATAAATTTTAAATCATTTGTCATTTGACGCATTTCGGGTTAACAAGCAACTTCGACTTCGCCGGCGACCCTCGAGAGCAAATACGGAGACAAAGGCAAAGACAATGGCGGGCCGGCCGATATCGATAAATATCATTTGTTTGCCTGGGACCCGGCCAGGCCAACAGCATCTTGGGTCAGTTTTTTGGGTCGAGGCACGGATAGTTTGCCTTTTTGTCCCCCTGTTTTCTTTTTTGGGCTCGCAGTCTATTGACAAATGCCCTGGCCTGAGCTTTAATTGCCACAAGCTACTCCCCCCGCGTCCAGTTGATTGTATCGGGCCTCATTCAATATACATAATTCTTGTGTGAGCTCGGAGGGGAAACAACAAAACTCGGGCTGATAAAATCGAGGGAAGCTCGACTCGGAATGCAGCTCGGAACGGAGGAGAACTTTGGGCTCCCCGACACTCTCCCAGGGTCCAGGCTTCCGAGCGGCAATCTAACTGTAGATAGGCCCCGCTTTATGATTGTTTCTTATAGATTTATTTTACAACCCGCCACGGGTTGTGGCTGTGTGCACTGTGCCTCATTGCGCGATAATCACAGAATGGGAAAGCACTCAAAGCCTAGTTGTTTGAATCCATAAAGAACCATAAAAAATGTAGTTGCTTTTGGCCTTTGAAGTGGTTCTTTGGTTCCCTCTAATGAAGTGAAAATGAATATGTTCTGGGATGTGACGATGACCCACACTTGTGGCTGGAGGCAGGAAGTGCGGTCAACTCCTTGCGGGACTCACCTGGAACGAGAAGAAGAGAAGAGTGCGATAAGTTTCCATTGGACAGTCCACACCATCCCACTCCCAATTCCTCGGCATCTCCCATCACTCATATTGACTTCTTGGCTGCAGTGCCGCCCCCAGGGAATTGCCATGCGGGGAGAGAGTTGGGCAACAGGCGACGACTGCCGGCCATAAACAGTTATTACGGCCGTCATGTTCGAGCCATATGCCAATTAATGTTTGCCTCACGCACTGACTCGGGCAGGAAGCCGAGCCTAAGTTTGGCAACTAACTGCATCCAACCCCAAATGCCACACGGGCGACAAATATGGCTGAAATGCCAGCAGACTTCTCTTGCAGCTGCGCTCAAGACGCAGTCGCTGTGGATGTGGCCGAGGCAATAAAGGCCACATCTATAGCCATAATGGCTCATTACGCGACCCGCTGATGAGGAGAGCGGGTCCGACGTCCCATATCGCGGCAATGAAATCGTTTTCCCGCTTCCCGCTCGCCGCATTTCCCATCCTTTTCGGCCAACTTATTGAACAGGCGCAGGCGCAGCGGGGGAGAGGAGCTGCCAACTGCAACTGCAACGGCGATCGCTCGCCGATAGGCCCACGACGACTACCAAAAGTTGGCTGTTACTTGGCCAACTGCCTCCAACTGGCCAATAATATTTACTTATTTGGGTTTTAACACTGCACACTGCACAGCCTCTTAGCAATGAGGCACAGTTTCTTATAAAATGTTTTTGAAATATGAATTATCACTAACTTCCCCTAAAGTTAAATGATTTACAGACCGCAATTCGATGTTAATTTGCTAGAAAGTACAAAGTAACAAAGTAATTTGTTTTAGATTTAATATAAAATACAAGTATAGCCTCTTGGTTCAAGATCTCTTTAGAGATCAGTTCGGTGTTGCACAGTGTGCTTGGGCAAATGCTAAGCACTCGACTTGACCCTTGCGTGGCTCGCTCGCAGATCTCTCAAGGCTTGTAGCTTGCGTGGTCTCCCTCCGCCACCTTGGAGTGCTGGACACCTTCTAATGTTGCTAATTTCCCAACAGAGATTTGATCCGCACGATCGGTGAGCGGTACCTGAGGTGGAGGCGGAGGGCAGCAGTGGTGCTCCGTGGGCAGCTGCGTGTGTTGGCGTTCCCTCCGAAGTCGCGGCTGGTTTTCGGTATCGCTGGGTAATTGGAATATCAATTGTGGCCTCCATTGTTCGCCTCGCGCATGGCGAAATTTACGAGTTTGTCAATTTGGAAATTTGCCTTATATGCGGCGCAGCGCAGGGTTCAATTTGCATTGCAAATAAATGGCCAGTGGAAAACGCCTTTGCCGGCGTTCGCCCGGTTTTTCCTCCGCCCGTGCTCCAAATACTCGATCGGACATACGTAAATATATATGGAATTGGTTGATCTGGAATCCATGGTCTAGGGTCCCCACTCGAATGAACGATTACAGGCGGTGGACGAGAACAAAGAAACCAGCCATAAATGACGCCATAAGCATTTACGTGTGTGTCCAGGAATGGCGGACTATAAGGTTATACTATTTGAGTGGAAGCCGCATGCTTCCCCAGGTCACTAAACAGTTCGTTATGGCTAAAATAATATTTAAGGTGGATTCATCATAGGTGGATGGAATGGCCCTCGTAAAATCGAAGCCACTTTAACGATCACTTAAAAGCGAGCTGATCTAAAAGTCATAAACCCGGGCAAAGTGAGGAAGGAAGGAAAGCTTAGGCTTAATTTTAAATGCTCGGGACTGGTGCAATCAGTGAGTGGAGAGGCCAACGCAAAGGTTATCTCTGGAGCGTCGAGGGAGAATCTGTCGCCGGCTGGAATGACGGGTTATCAATTTTGTTGGCGGGTCAGTCGGCAGTCCGGTATAAGAAACAGTTCCATTGTTCCAGCGGATTTATGACTAAGCCGACCACAGTGCGATTGACCCCCACACAGCCCCAAATGAAAACCATTGCCGGCCGCTTGCATTCATTCCGCGTTTGTCTTGGCCGTTGTTTGGTTTTGTTTCTGTTTCTTGTTTTTCGCGTGTTTACTCATTTTCCTATTCGAATTCATTGCACGTTCTACAAATTTGAATGTGAACTTTGGACGTTGTGGCTCGGACTGTTGTCTTGGTTCTTCTGGCCATGGCGGGGCAGCTGCAGGAGCGGCAAGTCCAGTGACTCAATGCAAGGCGTTGAGAGATTTAATCGCAGCCAGTCTTTGGGAGCTGCGGAGGGAAGTCCCTGCAAATCCAGTTTCTCTGTGGCATTCCAGGCGCCGGAGTTCGTGTTCAGTGACATATTCCTTCATGCATTAATATTTATTTTGATCTTAAAATCAAGAGCATTGCTTTAAGTAAATCAAATTAGTTTATAGAAAGCAAGAAAACCTATTTATACAAAACCATGAAATGGCCTTCATGAGGTGAACTTGAGTTTCGGCCGATTGTAAACAATTTCCATTGACGTAAACTCATTCAGGCCTTTTGTTTACTTCGAACTGGCGAGCGGCAATACTTACTCTTGTGGTTTAAGTTCCGCGAAATTGGCGTAATCAGGTATTATTAGGGATCTCACCTTGGGCTGGTGGAATTTAAAATGTTCATTTCGCTCATGACTCATCCCACCTGATTTCGGTTGAGTCTGCTTCGCTATCATAAACAAGGATAATCTCTAAGGCAGTGCTCCACACACACAGCCAGCACAGTCACCTTAAGACAACACCAACAATCTCATCAGCGAAAGCTCCCGCCCTCAGCAGTCGCCCCTCAAGGAAAATGTGAAATATGAAAGAGGGAGAAACCAAATAATGAAAAGTGTTTTCAGCATCGCCAAGGAAAATGAAAATATTATGTCAGGCAGCTGAATAAAAGAAGTTGGCGCAGGACGGCGCTCCTTCGCTTCCCTGGCAGGTGACATAAGCCCCGAACACACAAGAACCACCTCCGGGATGAAGTTAAAGTTCCCAGCTAGCAGCTAGTGAGCTGCAGGACTCAGTGCAGGCGCTCCAGGATCCGCGGAGTGTCCAAAGCCAAGCTGGCAAATGTCAACACAAACAAAGGAGCAGAATGGAAGTCGGAGAGGGTGTTGCAGGTATCGGGGGTGGTACAGTGGTTCCACCTGTTCAGATGATGTCTAAATTCGGCTCATATTATGGCCATTAAACATTGGAATATTGCGCAAAGATACTGCTTAATACAATTGAATAAATAGCATTGAAATTGGTAACTAATTAATGCACTGATCGGATTCCGAATTCTAAGAACTTATTAAGGGTTGGACTTACAACCCTCTTAACTCAATCTAACTCAGTTGAATTAAACCCTATTTAAATAATAAGATGAGTAACGCCATATGTTTGTGTATCTAATCTATGTATATTCCTTTCGGTTTAATTTGATTTGCTCACCTGCTGGTGGTTAAATCATTAAGCAATTTTACTGTGGTCTGCCCCACTGTGCCACGCCTTTGGCCGCCCATGGCTTGCGGCTGGGACTGGCTGTCAGCTCGCCGAGGACAACACTGGGGCATGTTAACTCTGGCGCCCGCTGCTTAGTTAACCTTACTTACGAGTATGTGAGCGGCGGCGGACTGGGGCTGGCGGACAAGACAGGGGCGCAGGGCGCGGCATTGGCAGGTGCAATGCAGCTTTCGCTATCAGCTGTCGCCACAAGGCTGTGGATATGTCCTGGGCGCATCCTTTGTCGCCCGGCACAGCAATCCGAACCAAACCAATCCGAACAGAACTGAACCGCCGCCGCCGTTGTCGTTGGCCCTGCCGCATGGAATTTTGCAATTTCTTTGGGATTTCGAAATTGCTTTTTCTACTTTTCGCAGCCCCGTCCAGGAGGCAACCTTTCATCCCCCTTTCTGCCCCATCCTTTGGCAGCCCATCGCCGATTCCCCGCGCAGGACCTCAGCTTTAGCGCCATTTCACCTTTGTGGGGATGCGGCAAGGACTGTGCTCAGCTCAGCTCAGCGCTGTGCCGGCATTGTTGGCCTCCGATTCTTTTGAGGGCAACCCCAGCGATGGGGCGCGAGAGCTGGAAAAAGCTGCGGAGAAAAAATCGATCAAGAAAAATGACTTTTGTGGGTTTTCGTAATTTTCATTGCACGCGTAATTGAAAATTTTCAAATTCCTGCTTGCATTTACCGCCTCCATCCTAGCCGGGCTCCCTTGGCCGCGCTCTTTATCAGCCTGAAATGGAATTTATATGATGATAAAGGAAAATATCGCCATCGCCGCCTTCCTCCCGTCCAGCTCTTTGGCTTGCTCATCTATTCGGTTCGGCGCTCACTTCCTTAGCGGATGTGCCCCGTCCCGTCCACCCCGCCCCGTCCATTCATTACGCTTTCATTATTTGTCGAAATTGTGTTAATCTTTGAGCTTATAAGTTTCCGACTCTCTGGTGGAAAATATTGCACTCAGCGACGAGAAAGAGAAGCCGGCAAATTGATGGCAATTTGCGAGGAAAGCCCGATCTGGAGGAGGTCTTTACGATTATTGAATTGGCCAGCATAGTTAGGACCCGAAGGGGGTAATCGAAGTGCTCGGGATTATGCTGCGGGAAGTTCTTCCCTGGCGTCCTCCTTCCGCCACCCCCAGCACTGCAGGCTGATTGCCTGATACATCAGAAGCTCACACACACAGGCGGCCACTAAAACTGGAGCATTGTAAATCCCAACTAATAATTTTGTAACCTTATCTGCTCCTGATGTTGTCACATGCCCACAGGACAGGGCAGGAGAAGGGCTGTCTCCGGGTGGGTGTGGAGTGGAAGCGGAGACGGGACGCTGAAAGGACGCTGGTAAGCCGAGGTCGAAGGCTGGCCACAGAAAAGCGCATATCCCACAACGATAATGAAAATGTCACACGAGCCTCGCATTTTCCCATCACCCAGCATCATGAGCAGGACGACAACAGCCACATCCCGGCAGAGGATACAAAGACGGGGCCATAGTGAGCCCTGGCTCCACCTTTATGAACGACCCACTACGACGCTGGGGAGGAGCTGGGTGGAGAGATCCAAGCTCGGCCCCAGCCTCGCTGATTGCAGCACAGGAACAGGAGCCAGCAGCCTCGGCAACGGCCTGAGCACGAGCAGCATCGGCGACAGCGGCAACAACCACGCTGACAACAACATAAAGGTAAATCCTAAATAATGCGCTGCGCTCACTTCACAGCATCTGAGGAGCGACGACGACGGTGGCGTCGCGGGAAAAGTCCCTAAGGGGGGCGGGTCTGAAGGAGGGGCCCACAAGGAAGGCCATGGAGCAGAATCCAGGCTGAGGCGAACGAGTAAATACTCTGCCCGAAGAAAGGCCAGGAACAAGGCCATAATTGAATGAATAAATTAAATAAAGTGCATCCTCTTAGTTTAAGATCTAAAAAATGTGAATTATTGTACAAAGTAATGAGTATATTATCTTATAAATTATTTTAATATAGTAACATTTGAATGTGCCATGGCTCCATAGCACAGGGTAAATTTCTAACTTTTGTCCCTACCTACCACATATGATTTTTTCAGTATTAGTTAAAATCAAAGTTAAATTATGTTTAATCATATTATTTTTTTTTTTTGTTAAAAGCGGAGATTGTAGGGTGTTAGAAAGAACTTCAAATTACACTTTAATCAATGAAACGTTTAAGTCAGAGTTGCTATTGAAGAGCGTATATAGGAAACTAAAAAAACTATCATTGATCTCAAGAATTATTTTAAAGTGTTAATCAAGAATGAAAGAAATATTAATTTTTAAGCCAAGTTATTTACTTTTTGTTAACTGGAAATCTATTCTTGTTGTGGTCCTTCGAGCCGGACTATCCAGCGCTATCGCCAAGTCCCAAAGCCCTTAGCCAGTTCTCTCCATACCGGTATACATACTCCATGAGAATGGCACCTGCATCCCTTCTTGGGTCCAGACCCCATTAGGGTCCCTAGAGTAGGTCTTGGGCAGGTGCTAAGATACAGGAACTCAGCACATCCCACGATTCCATTTGCACTGCTCGTCCTGGCCTCCGCCCATTGTAATCCCATTCCATCCGGCGCTATCCCCACTTGGCAGGACATTTTGCGGTTAGCTTAAAGTTCCTTACCCGGCAAAGTACAAGACGATTATAGTCCTGGGCTCTGCTCCTCCCCCTGCTCTTCTCTGGTGGCCGCTGCTGCTGCGGACAGTCTTAGTGGCTGTCGTAAGTTCTAATTTCTTATTATTAGGCGTGGCTGGGCGGGGCGTGGCCAGGACCGCACAAGTTTTCTCTGCTGTGGCATGAAATTATGGCACAACTTGCACGGAGCTGCTGCTTCATATGAAAATGGCGGCCTGGTAAATAGTTTTGGACGGAACTATTTCTTTGCTGCAGCCAGGCAGCTCCCTCGCCTGCACCGACAGATGGCGGCGGTGATGCTGTGGTTGACTTTGCTATGGGACGGTGGTTCCGGTGGTCCGTGTCTTAGGGCTTCGTTCGCTGGCCTACAATTGCTGAGCCTACTTTTTAGCGTCCACCGGCTGGCAAAAGTTTTCCATTGCGGCCAAGGAGTTCCGCCTTTGCTGGAATGGATTTAATTAAAACATTCCCACCGGCAACGGGAAGCCCGAGTGGCCAGGTGAGGGCGCTCGCCGGGCGCCGGCAAAGTAATTCGTCTGTCGAACGAGGAGTCAACCGGAGCCACTAAGAAGGGATTGGCAGCAGCAAAGCTCGCCGAATGAAGAGTGAAAAGTGCAGGGCAATAATCGAAATCAAGTGGGATGCGCTGCGCTCTGGCTCAAGAGCTCCGCCGGATGAACGGAGTGAAGCCCCAGCTCCGTCCTGGCCAGCGCTGAAGCCAGAGCCCCAGTCCTGCTCAAGCCCGAGCCCATTATTGTTTCCATTTAACTTACAACATTTTGCACTTTGGCCAAAGAGCTTGGAAGCGGCGGCGGAGAGGCTGCTAGGGGGAACTCAACGCGAGAGAGACGAGAGATGGATAGTCCAAATAGATAAACGGCCAAACCAAAAAAAAAGAATCTAAGAAAATTGTGTGTGAAAATGAAACTGATTGCAGGGAAATTGATGGAGCAAAACAAACAATGGGATCCAAGCCAATGGACGAAGGTGAGGCGGATCCACAAAAAGGATATGAAGGGCGAGCATTAAAGCGGATTATAGCCAATGAAAGGAGTAAACTGGTTTTTAGGGCAATTACCGAGGACTCTTAAAGGACTTGGAGTTGCACTAAGGAAAGCTTACGGTGATGTCTATCTGAAAACTACAATTTACATTTTTAAATGTCCTTTTAACAGGATACATATTCTGGGACCTTTCAGATTTCCATTTTTCTATTTGCACCAGTTGTTCCTCGAATTAAGTCGGTCTTAACTTTATAAGGATACCCTTAAGGATCAAAAATTCGCTTCTTAAGGTGCATCTTGGCCCTTTCTTAACTTGCTACCAATGACGTTTTAAAGCTTTCACTGCAAAGTGCGCTCGCTACCTTTCGGACTCAACAGCCGCTTCACAATGCCATATTCGCCGCCAAAAGCCAAAACAGAGACGAAGGAAAAGTGGAAAAACTAAACAAATAAAATTGTTTTGCGTAAAAATTGCAATCATGCAATGAAGTGGAAAAGTTTGCACAACGTGCGGCGGCAACGGCGACGTTTGCCGCTAACAAACTTGTTCTTGTTCGTGTGACTGCTGCCGTGAGCGTTGCCCGTCGCCATTGTCGCTGCAGCGGCAAACACTAAAATTTAACGTAGTATCAAGAGTGTAGGCCCGAGACCGTTGCTGCGGGCCAGCGCAGGCAGTAACAATTGCAAAAAATGGCAGCGGCGTCGTCGTCAGAAGCGGAAACCGACGCCGTCATCATTGTCATGGAACCAGTGCAACTTTTGGTACACGGTACGCGCACAGTGCGAGGCTACGCGGCAGAAGCAAGCCAAAGAAATCACTTGATCCTGAAATGTTTCAGTTATTTTTATAAATAATCGTTTGAATTTCACTACCGATAACAGGGGAAAGCTTCATCTCGAGCTTATTTACTGAAATGTTCGGTCAATGGTTATTGTTTGTTTATTGTTTACTATTGGTGTGTGGTATAAAAAACTTATTTAAATTGTTTATGATCTTAAGAGCACACATAAGGTCGGGGAAGTATGGTCGCATCCAAAGTTTCTGCGAAGAGTACACAACAAATTCCCAAGCCTTTATTAAGGTAGACAAAAATTTCAAAATCTGTTGGGTAAAATTAAAGTAATTTGTAAGCTCCAAGTTAGTAATGAAAGATTCTCAATAACAATTCAATTTTTAATTATCCAGTAGGATACACTTTTAGATTTGAATTAAACTTGTGTATCAGAGGCATAGAAACACAAGGGCCAGTAAAAATATAATTTTCCGGCGATGGTGATACAGAGATCTATCCTTTCCAGAGAGGTAAATATTACCCTATGGGTTCTGGTTAAAGTTTGAATACCCGGCAGTAAATCACATTTGAAAAGTAAGAGACTACTCGGTGTCTCCTGGTCGAGCTGCTCGACTTTTCTTGCTTGTTCTGCACTGCGGGCGTGGGTAGTTATGATTGGTGCCAGGGATGGGGGCTCTGACAGTGGAACCTATCGCCCCAAGGGCAACGTATTGCAGGCACAGACAGCGCCCTGCTGATGATTATGAATGATGATGATGATGTTCATGGCGGCGGTAAAGTTGTGACATTCGGCGCGATAAGCGGAAACGGCGGCGGTTGGAGGGGATGAAATAGTACCCCATTTACAAAATACCCCCAAAGTTGGCATGCAAGTGTAGAGCTCTCCAAAGGAAAAGCAAGTCCTTGGCTGAATTAGTTTTGGCCACGACTTGATTAACACATTCGTAATTTTTTGCTGCCCCGTATTTCCGTCTGGCCTCTGTTCTTCCTTGATGGCTTATTCTTTGAGGACCTTCAATGAATTTTAAAGGCTTCACACTCCCCGTTTTACCTTTTGTTTTTTTAGGAAGGTCCAGGCGATTTTTCTCAATTTGCATTCTTTCCGTTTTTTGCCTTCCACTTTCACTTAGTCCTTGGAGCTAGCTCATTGTTTATTTAATTATCCTCTGTATTGTCAAGTGGTTGATTTTGTCGGGGTTGCGTTTGGGGCTCGCAAGCTCCTTTGTTGCCGGGAATTTCTATAATTTTCTTTATTTTGGCATCTTTTTCCTCAGTTCCGGCACGTGCAGCTTAAGGGTTAAATTAGTGGAGTGGAGGGCGAAGAAAACTCTTTGAATCTTAATTGACGAATCGCTTAAAATTTCCCTAGATTGAACCACCCCCAGATCTCCCCACAGGCCATGGCCAAACTATTTCGAATAAAGGCAACTCGGAGAATAACTAAATAGCAAGTAAATAAAAGAAGGGCAAAAGCAATTTAAAGCACAAAAATTGAAACAGCAACAGAAATGGGTGAGAATTCTCACTCGGAAAAATCATTAAAATGTCTGAGGGCCGCCGGCTCCGGCTCCGGCACAGTCCCCCGCTCCGGCGCAGGCCAAAAGATGCCCGGAAATGTGGCAACAATTGTATATAGCACGTGGAAACATCAACAACAACTGAAGCAGGTGAGGCAGATCCTTAGCGAAAGGATGCAATTTAGAGCAAAAGAGCATTAAAGTGAATGGGAAGTGGGGCGAGGAGGAGCGAGGCGAGGAAATTAAAAAAGCCGACAGAGAACAACTTCCGCCGGAGAGCCCCTTGCAAAGTAGGTCAACGAGGCTGAAGTGCTATATGTCCACACCTCAGCTAGGGATGGTAGCGTGATGAGATCATCAGTGGTTGAGGAATGCGAAATGTACAATACATTTTTGTTTACTTTAACTTATTTATGAATTCCTGTCTAGACTTATACCACATAAGTGATAAATATGTAGATCGTATTATCGAGACAAGTGCACTACATAAGCTGTTAACCATCGGACTTCAAACTCTGAGCGGTTAAAGTCATAAAATTCCGATTTCAAAGTTTTTAGTGTACTCTTAGCTTAATTTCGCTGGCCTGAGGATTTTTTAAAACTAACAAGCAATCGATTTCGATTTTGTAGGAGCCAGTAAAATAATACTAGGTTCGTTATAAGTCCACTCTATATTTTATTTTATTATTATCGGCTACAAATCCATCTCCAAACCATCGATTCTCCCGCTGTTCTCGTGTCACGCAACTGTCCTTGGGGGATGGGAGTCGAGCAGACGCTTGAGATGGGCGACGGTCGAAATTAAATTTTCACCAAGCCAAAGGATAAGTAGATGTGGGGCTGGGGAGACAATCCTTTTGCCTTTTTACGCCTCAAAACTTTTTTAACAAACATATTCGATTAACTGGCAATGGAAAAGGGGGCGCACGGTCTTGGCGGTGGAGCCAAGGGATTGCTTTTCCCTTTTTGTTTCTATTTATCGAAAACCACTTGATTATGCAGGCTTATCCTTAGTCCTTTGCGGGCCTTGTTTTCTTCGACTTCGTTTTGTTTTTTCTATAATATTTCCCTCGATTTGCTTGACCATGCGGGGGAATGGAGGGTTGAGTAGACCAGGCTTTAGTTTTCACTGGACCGTGAAAATTTGTTTTGAAATCCTTTCGCTCTCTCGATTTTCCTCTTCTGTAATATTTATGGGCTTCTTCGTATTGATGCCTTTTTCTTTCCTTGTTTGGCTAATTTATAAATTGTGTTTTCTCTCGAAACTTACATGTTTGCTTGGAAATTACATTTTCTTTTTCGACGATCCGGGGTATTTTTCGAGGAATCAATTTGCCGGGAACTTATGACAATTTATGCTAATGTCATTGGAGGGTTAACGGGTCAAAGTCTGGACTTCAATCAAAAAAGGAATACCTCTTTCTGCTGTCCAACTTATATTATGCACAATGAATCCGTCAGTAAATGTGATTGTAATTACTGGCCGAAATCAGTTCAAAGGAACCTTTTGAGCCCCTCGACTTTGTATAAAACATTCGCAAGGACTTATATTCTCTTTGGCTGAATGAACACAGGTTCCCCCGTCCCCAACTATATCATGGCTGAGTACATGAAATAAACTTGTTAAAATGCAAACAAAATGCAATAAATTGTATGTTCTTTGTCGGTGGTTTTCACTATTTGCTGTTGTTATCCTGGTTGTTCCTGCTGCCGCTGGACAAAGTCAATCCAATTCTGTAAATTAAATTAAATTTATTACACTTACCTCCCTAGCCACTCTCGCTGCCGGCCTATGGCAATTGTGTTGGTCCCTGTGGGTCTTGTTTTTAAAAGGATTGAAAAAGTGCATTAAAAAATTAATTTTTATGCAGCTCCGTAGTTGTGGCCAATTTACAATATGCAAAAAGCTTTTGTAATGAAATTTATTAGTCCGGCCGGCTCTCAGGTGAGTCCATAAATCGTGCGGCTTATTATTCATTATTATTAGGCCGAGTGAAATTTTTGAACGGCTTCTATTTGTGCTTTGATCAACCGCAGTTCGGCTGCAAGAATAATGGAATTGTCGCTGCTCAAAGGGCGCGTGACTAAGGCATAAAAAATGACAATTCTGAATTCAATTAGAGGGGAAAGGCGAGGAAACTTATTGGAAATCCTAATGCGTTCCCAACAAGTTGTCAAAAGAGTTGTGTGAGCCCAGACAGCGAATGACAAAGAGTACATTCAAATTTCAGCTGCGCCGGAGGAGTGTCAGAAGAAAGACACAAACGTCGATGGACACGACCGTCGGTCGGGGGGACGGAACGGCATGAAATGCAATTAGACACGCCCGCCATAACGCGTGGCTCTCCTTCTTACCCGGTCCCTGGGTCGGCTTCTTTATCGCCAACTCTTTATCATCTTCCATAAGTGAAATGCATTAGCCACGAGAACGGAGCAAATCCTCCCCCAAAGTTGGAAATGTAATAGTAATAGTTTAATTACCCCCTGTGTCTTATCTCTCTAGTATTTCTGGCTTAGTTTCTGTTGTGGTTCGGGGATTCACGGCTCATTATGAAAACGGTTTCTTGTTCATTGATTTTAGAGTCGGGCTTATCTCTCCGCCCGTTTTCATCGAATGGGAATTGCTTTTACAATTAAGTTATTGCAGCTGGGGCTGGGTTCAAAAAATTATGGCACCAACCCGATGAGTTCCAACCCATTTACGGCTTGCATCTAATTTTTGTTGCTTTTCAAATGTCAGCTCGGGAAGATCAATCAACGATTGACACCAGAATGTGGGAGACCGTCTAGCATCCCCATTTATCCAAGTTACCCCGTCTCAAGTACCCTTGCCTGACACCACACATAAGCCCAAACAAGAAACAAAAAATGCATTTTAATGTTTATGTACAAACTGTTGGGCTGCCGATGAAAGATCCGGGGTCTGTCACATTCCCTGCCTAATTTCAAAGGCGCCTCCTCCCTGGGCATCGTTAATCATAATTGAGTAGCCCAACGGGTTCACCAATCTCGGAGTGGAATTGTCGATGGAAAGAAGATTCTGAGGAGTACTCAGTATGAATGTGAATGCATTTGCAGCTGCCTTGATAAGAGGCTGTGGGAGATGGAAGTGCCACAGCTGCACTTTCCCATTTTCCAAAAATTCTCTAAAATTCAATGATGCGCCATCGCATGGAAATTGAGGGGAGGCGGGAAAATCGATTAAAACGGGTTTAATTTCCTCTCCTGACGCCACTTGAGCGGTAAACTGTTTGAGAGCAGGGGGTATCAATCAACCTCATTGAGTTTTCCATATGTAAAATAGCATCGCATTGCTTTACTTAAATTCGTTTTACAGTAGCCAGAACTGCAAAATATTAATTTATTTAAATATGATGCACTTATTGACTCATCTTTACACATGCATGTGTTTCTTAATTTAATCAGTAATATTTTAAATCTGCGCCATTAAGGAAAAAATACTTGTGGACACAATTTCTTAAGAAATATCCGAAAACAGTAGATGTAAAATGTAATATAACTTGATCATAATATTTTTAGTTTTAAAGTAAGATGAAATAAATGTTTTATAACAGAATGTAAAAAAAATTAAATGCGAATTACTTTTTAATATTTAAATTACTATTTAAAAATACTAAAACCGTTTTAATATCTACCCAATTAGAAGTTAGTTTGATATCTTCGAAACCCATTCCAAAATTGATAAGTATTCAAAGAAAAAATTAAAATTGTGTTCACTGTGCAAATCCTTACATCGCTCAAGAAGGCAAAAAATCCTTGGAAAGCGAAACGGAGGGAAGGCAGACTGTGGCTGCTGTGCCTGCAGTAAGGACAAGGCAGGAAGGACTCTTATAATTTCTTTCACAACATGTGTGCCGGCAGCAGCAGGACGCGAAGGATGCCGGCGAGGGATGTCTGGGCGAGTTTATGCCCAAGGTCTGGCCGGCGTTTCAATTGCGGCGAGGATATGCATAAGTGCACTTGAAAATTCCAATTTTTTGCTCTGTGTGGTTTTCTCCTTTGTCAGTTCGGGGTTATGTTTATGTGGCGTACAAGCAATTTTAAGTACACATTTGGGCGCAGGAACAAGAGGCAGGCTGCAAGTCTTCCCCCTGACAACTATTTACACAACTGCAATAATATTTTTGTCGCCAGCTTCCCCCAGATTTCCCAGGCGCAGATTCACTTTTCTCCGACTTCGTTTTCGGGGCCTCTCCCTCTCCCCCACGCCGATTGCTATTGAAATGTTCTCCGTGGGCTGCCGGCTTGCTGGAGAAAGTGATTTATGGGAGCGAGGAGGAGCGCTTGTCTGCATCAGGAGGTGACTTCTCCTCTGGCCAGTTTTGCCTTTTCTTTGGCTTCTAGCTGTTGTTGTTTTTGCCAAAATGTGCAATAAATTAGTGTTTTGATTTTGTGCATTGCCGGGGAGATTGCAAAAGAAGTTTGTCGCCATCAGTTGCATGTGCGAAAAGTTTTATCGCCGCTCTACGGAGTTTTTCTCCTGAACTTTCCATTCATACAGTGGGCCGCAAAGTTTTCCCCCGCCGGAACAAAGGCAGTTGAGCTCGTCTGGATGAAGTCTGCGACAGCATACTGGATTGCTTATTAGGGTCTGGGGAAAGGCCGCATAAACACTTGAGAATTATGGTTTTCCTTTCCTCGGGTTCACTCCCCCGGCCCCGGTTATGGTTAATTTAAGGCATTTTCCCAATGTCACCCAGATCGCCTGAGCGAGCACTGATTTTGTGCTAACAAGCGTGTCAAACCCCGGATCACACACGCCGTTTCCTTTGGGGCAAGGGAGTTCCCAGAATTTCTATGCGACTGAATGATCGTCGTGATCTTCATTAAACTACATCTAAAACCTTATGTTTTTCTATAACAAATTTAAATAATTTTTCAATGGGAAAAGAAACTTGTGACTGTTACTCAACTTATACATATTTTAAAGCTATATTTTGTGAGAGGATGTTTAATTTAAAATGGTTTATTTAGTTTAAACCATTAATAATTTAATGTAGTATATAATATTTATGTACAAATTAAAACCGAGTTTAGTAAAAACATAAGGAAAGTTTAAGTGAATAAAGACCTAAAGTAGCGTCTTAAAAACCTTTTAGCATGTAGTTTTTTTTCTATGTGGACGTATTTGATTCAGGCTTGGATCCGCTGTCTTACCTGCAAAGATGGAGAGTAGGGAAAAAACTCTGTTAGTACAAAGGCATATTCAAGGGCAGGCGGAGGCTGAGCCGTTCCATAACCCCAAAGCCAATAGCAAAAGACTCTGTCAGCCTAAAGACAATCGCTAACCCAGCACATTTCCCTGGCTGGAAGAGACTTGCACCGAAGACAACCAGGCAACCCGTCTTCGTGGATCTTGGGGCAATTGTTATTCGGGTCATGAGGCAGCTGTGTCTGCCGCCAGTGCAGCTTCTTCAGCAGAACGAATCGAAGAAAGCCAAATAGTGGCCTCGTGCGCCGATCACAATGAACGCGATGATGAAGAATGGCGATGGTGGTGGGGATGTCGTTGACGGTGACTGTGCCGCTTTGTGGCACACACGACTGCGCATATTTAATTGCTCATTTCGGGTGATTCAGGCGGGGTATCGGCGGTTAGTTGACTACATTATTCTGACAGTTGGCACAAATTACCAAGCGACTTGCAACTTGCAACTTTCTTTAACCCGATCCGCAAGCCCTGCCGCAGCCTCCTACGCCCGCTGCATGCCTCATTTGCATTTTTCCTGCCGTCATGCAGCATTCCCTGCTGCATCTTATTGTCGCCTGTCACACACTTCTGTGTCGGTAAATTGCCGCCTGCCGCTACTGTTCACCGGGAGGATCCGCCATCAAGAAGGGAAAAAAAGAGAGATGTTTCCCGGAAGAGACAGGCGGCTCTATGTACGAGTCCGGGATTTACAGGGGACAACTTTCTTAAACCTGGCCTTCATGAGACCCCGCACTCCCCATTCCTGAGATACAAATCATAATTGTTGCGTAAATATTTGGTCAAGTATAATTGCTGCAACACAAAGTAGATATTGCTGACCGTTGTAAACGATAATTTACATAATATTTTCCCAAATCACTCACACAAAGCCAGGGCTTGCCCCCATTGATTTATTATTCACAACTTTGTGCCGAATCACGCTGCATCATTATTTCAAATCATCGTCAAAGAATCTTTTGTGTACTGGCTTTCCCTGGATACACTTCCTTGGGGTATATTGTTTGAAGCCTGGTTTGTTTACCCATTGTTTTCTAATATTAGTCAATACTACCTATTTAATTAAGCTTGTATATTAATCATGTAAGTCGTGTAGAGTTTAATAACAAAACCAATTCAATGGTTTATGTGAGACTAAACATTCATTGTCAAAATTGTATTCTTAAATCCTCATATATATTTTGACAATTCATAAGTAGTTATTTGACTTAAAAATTTGTCAGGTAGAGTGTTCTTCCCTGCGGTGTAATAAATGGGTTTTTATCATTTATTTTTTTATATCAACCCTTTGAATCAGTAAAGAGTTGATCTAAGGACTGGATGATCTCCCCTGTTCCTGAGCAGCATCATTAAATCAAATAAAAGGTCAGTCAGTAAAGAAGCAGAGAGTTGTGTATGTAAATTAGTCAATGGATTGACAAGGGAAAGGGAGGAGCACTGAGGATATCAATGTGTACCTATCTCTGGTTCAACGGACAACTTTTTTCGATGGACAAAATGAATTAATATGTTTTAAGCCCCGGCTAAGCACTCAGCCTCTCAAATGCGATAGTTCGAGACTAGGCACATTAGCGTAAACGATTTCACGCCTCCTCTCGATGTCCCAGCTCACTGCTCTGTCTGGGACTGCACATTATCCTATCTAATGCGGAATCCCAACAGTCATTGCCCATTAACATAACTCCGCCATGGCCCACGTCCGCTCATCGACCATCTCCACTCGCACGGCACTCAACAAGTTCTAATAGGTCGCTCATCTCAGCCGCCTACGTGGACTTTCGTCCACCTCATCGGGAACCCACGCAGAACCCAGGGGCTCCATCTCGCCACTCTCTCTGCATCCCAATCCCCATCCGAGTGCGCATTTATTGCATTTATGCAATACGTGGCTTGTTATTGTTCTGACGCTGGCAGGGAACCGCGAATTGAGAATCGAGTCCGTCTGCAGTCGGAGAAACGGATGTCGAACGAATGGTCTGCACCCCTGGAACGCGTGTTGATTTCTCTTCAGTTTTTTCCAGTGCAGAGCACTCCCACTGCCCACTGCCCAGTGTCCACTGTACGGGGAGCACAGTGGAGCTTTGGCTCTGGCACATAATTTATATGCATTTGACAGCTATGACTGATTTATCGTTGCAGGAGCATGGCATACATAATGCGTGTGGAGCCGCCAGCTTTTCCTGGAAATCGGGGATAGTCATGCACACGAGCATACCTATACAGGCGCACTAATTTAGCATAATGTGTACACAAAACTTTGGTGGCTCTGACGAAATTCAGAAATAGACCCAAAGTCTTTTTTCTGGATCTCTGAAAAACAATATAGTGCCTTGACTTAAACCGAGAACCAGAGAAAGATATGGCTTCATGAATGCTATTGCAGATCTATACTATTAATGTGTCACTTTTAGCGCGAATAGTGGCTAATTCGCAAAGTAAACAGAAAAGAAAGTAAGTCAGAAGTACATAACAGCAGACTTCTAAGGCAACTGTTGCCAGACTTTGCCAGTCATGATCCTATATGTGATCAGACAGTGTCAAAAGTGGATGTCCTTAAAGATAGTGAGTTGAGGTCCTGGTTTAAGCAGACAATTCCGGGTTGCTGACCATCGTGGCGTGTTGCAACAAATTTGATTCAACACAGATACTGCCCGGCGTTGTGTCCCAACGCATCATTGTTTCTCCATTTGTTTTGATTCCTGCTACCGTCTGCCCCTGCCCAGTTCCCACGAGAAAGGTCCCTTTACCGCAGTAATAAACAATCAAAACAAATGCAAAGGCGACGTTTTATTGGCCACGCTTGGTTAGACGTCCCTTCACTACCCCACTTCGCTCCACACCACGCCTCGTAGATCACGAACTCAATCTGGAGCGGAGTCCGGGGCCAATTCAGCGAGTGGCGTCCAGTTCCGTTCGGGACGATGACTGGACGAGACGTGGGAGTGGCGGAGTGTGTGTTGGCTTATATTTATGGCGTCTGCTGCAACTTTGCAGCCGAAAAGCCAAAACACACAATTCAAACTGTTTAATGGCATAATGCCAAAAGTATTCAAAACAAGAATCATTCGACCAGGCATCGCCGAAGTTCCATTACCCTTTCATCAGAACGTTATTAAGTTAACAAGTAAACAAGGTGGTTTGGGCTTGATCAGATAATTTAATGTCGATTTCTAAAAGAATTGATGGATTAATGTTGACAATTTTATAGGTATGATGTCCTGAGTTATTTAAAAAAACTGATTCCGACGACGTAAATTCATATACCCCAAGCAGGAGAGGGTACTCATGAGTTTCATGCTAACAAAAAAGTTAAAAGAAAACATCTTAATAGAAACTTTGCTTGCATTTTTTACCAAATGTCAATAATGAGAAATGAATGCATTGACTGCGGAGGGCGGAGGGCGGATGGGTGTCCTGTCGGGATCCGTAACTCAGCCGGCACAGCCATATTGCAAAAGTTGCCGAGTTCATTTTCGATTGCGGGTGCGTAAAATGATTTACCTGCTGCTTCGGATTCGGCTGGGCTACTCGCTCCTGGCTCCTGGCTGTCGAAACTTTTCTGGGCTTGCCGAAAGTTCAAGTTTTAATCTCATTATACGCTGACTTTTGTTTTTTGGACGTGGCCGCCTCCCCTGCATAAAAGACCTTGTCTGTCTCAGGCTAGAGGTGTCGGTTGTTGGGGATTTTTCGCATTTCGCATTTCGCATTGCGCAGTTGTCGCAGTCGCAAAGTTGAGACCGTAAAGTTGAGTTGGCAGCCTGGACCGCAATCCAATTGCCAAACGGTTGGGCAGAGTGGGAGTCGGATGGACTTGGAGCTGCAGCTGGACGGCGGAGCAGGGCGAGACGTAATACCGTCTACGGCGTTCATTAGCAGGAGCAGGAGAGCGAAGCAAGCCTTATGATGATGACATGGGACGGCCACACACTCAGGTGGGGCTGATGGAGCTGACGACGATGATGAGATTATGCCAAGGATGCCCTGGTGGAAGAGGAAAGACAGCCGGCTTGGCATAACTTGGCTAGCTTCCCACCTCGGCGTCCGTCACTTTCGTTTCCGACTCCATTATTTCCCGATTACGCAATCGAACCCGGCTCTCTTTCAGCCGCTAAGCCCTATCAGATTACACAACTTCTCGCCTCTTAGAGCTGCTTTTGATGCCTCCATGGGCATTGATTGATTTTCCCCAGACCGCTAGCCAGATTAGCATACGGTCGGAAAAGTGTCAAGCCCCGGACAGGGCTTTGTCACCGGCAAGTCCCCGATTGACGCTCCAAGTGCCAAGGTTCGGATGTTTATTGCTGAATAAACAGCGCAGATGATGTAAAGAGTTCATTATTGGTCTGTCGGTCTGTCGGACGGCTGTCCGAAGAGATTACTCATAAACACAGATCTCCCCTGTCGCTTTATGCCTCGGAATTAAAAAACAGTTTCGATTCAAATGGGACTAAGCGCAACAAAAGCCTCTTTTGTCCGGCCAGTCGTCTAATAATCCATTAAATGGTCTGCTTTTGGAGATATTTTCGAACGTAAATATTTGGACTGTCGCCGCTTAGTTGCCGATGTCTGTGATTGTTCGAGGAAAAGTCGTAAAGCAGTTGACGACTCGCTTTGATGTGGCTAGTGACGGTGAGTGAGTCAGCCGAAAGAGTGCTCCCACTCGTCCAATCGGCGGTTCCGCAAATCTTGGGAGCCTTCTCCGGACTCCAATACTTCCTGCGATTGTCAATTTGTTATACTTTAAAATAGTTATTGCTACGGCAGACCCATCCCTAGCTCTCACACATGTGCCGCAAGCCTCTCCGCGGAAATATTAAGCTGGATCCGGGGAATCAGACAACCGCCAGCTGGCTGCTACTGAGGCTGAACTTCACGTTGGCCACATTAATTTATGAATTTCCGATTTCCATTCAGCTGACACAGGGCAGCAGATACATCGTCCGTTTGCCTTAAATCGCTTGAATTACCGCTGCAAGGCGCACCGAGAGAGGAGACTCAGTGGCACCCTTCATCGGAAAAAGAAATAAGCTTAAGATGCATAACGAATTCATCTTATTATTATTCTCATTAAAAATAATAAAATAGTAATGTTTGTAATGCTCAAGCGCCTTATATAGAAGTCTAAATTGGGTTCCAATAGTAATGTAATATTATATTTTGATCTTGAAAAGGCATATTAAAATTTTATAAAGATTCTGATCACAATTTCTTCTGGCATTCACATTAACAATTAATAATAAAGGACAGTATATATTCTCACATTACTTCCAGATCCCAGCAAAAAAGCAGGGGCAGACAGGTTGCTCTGATGGTACTGAATGGCCCCCGGGCTGACTCGGTTCAGGGAGCAGGGCATCTTCCTTTTGCTCTCCACGACTTGTGCGGCGTTCCAGTAATCATGATCAATAAATTCAGAGCTCCGCTCAGCATCGTGATCGCTTTGACCATCGCTGCTCAATGCTATGGGAAGATTTGTGCCTCTTTTCGCGCTTACTTTTTTGGAAGTCTCTCGTGCAGCATTAGTTTTTGATTCTGGCTGGAAAAGTCACTGAATGAGCCCCGAAAAAGTTCATTGCCAGTTCGTGTTTGGCAATGCTTACTCTGGTGGCTATCAGATTCAATTTCAATAAACATCTCTCAAAATGGGTCGTCAGTGGCACACCGTGCATAGGAAGATGCGCAGATCAGCTGCGACGACGAGTGCCTCCAGCGAACCGTTATTATGAACAGGAAATCGCAGACGTATAAGACGGATCCTCCACATTCTGGAGGCACCTCTGCGATGCCCATTCACCTTCGCCAAAGAGTCTCAGAAGGGCCAGAGGAGTGGGGCTGCTACTCGACCCAAGTGGCAGGCAAGGTTAAGCTATAAAGAATTCATTGTCTGCGGTTCAAAGATCGCAAATTGAAAAATGTATCCAGCCGGAGATCGTGGAGGGAGGGATGCATGGTGGACGGGGAACCGAGTGGAATATTAATAAATTAAAGGCCGCAGATAAGTCCGAAAGGACAACACAAATAACCCGCGAAGGAGGGGCTGCGGGACGTTTGCAAACGCACGATGCATGTTGCACTTGATGAGATCTTTATTCTGCGGCCAGCTCTGCTGGCTCTCATCCAGGTAGATTCTTCGCTGTATGCCTGCCTCCACTTGCCCAGTCTCGGAGTCGTGGCCCCGAACCGGTCGTCGAGTGTGGGCAGAGATGGGAATGGGTTCTGAGGTCGTCAGTTGATTGCCTGGGTGCCCCATTGGAACATGTGTGTGTCTGCCTAGGTAGCGATTAAATGGGTGCGCTTCGGAGCATCGGCCGAGGAGGTGATGCATAGCCGCAGCTCTTGGCCAAAATCGTTAACGGATAGTAATGAACTCTCTTGGAGGGGTTATTCTAAGACGCAGCAGCTCTGCACATGAAATTCCCCTTCGATCCAAACCTTTCCCCAGCATTGAGAAGCTTGGCTTGCCTTCAGAAGTCCGCGAGAAACTTTCATTGAATCCAAGAAATGAGCAGAAAACAATAAAAACTACATTTTTGGCAGAATCCTTGACTGGATGCCAAGAGTCTAGACGATGAGTCCAGACAATACCAACTGCCAGCTGGGTCGGAGTAGGGAGCAGAGCCAGCAAAAGTCAACTCCGCACAGCAAAGGTAATCACAACGCACCTTGGGACATGGCCATGCAAAGAGCATGAGAGTCGCAGTATTCCAGGGACCGAGTCGACCGATTCCGCAGCCTAAAGATCGCCCTTCGGGGCGTGCCAGTCGAAATGAATTCGTGTCGCAATAATTTATAAAGGCGGATTGAAATGGAAACTGAATCTGAAAGGTATTTGTTGGTTGTGGAAGGGAGGCAGCCTCTCTCTCTCTCCTCTCGCGCTTTAAATCGGTTTCTGATGTAGAAGATTTTCTTGGCTTGTCGACAAGTTCAAGTTTATGTTAACAGCTATTAAATGGCAGGGTATATGTGCAACACAGTTTCGTTGGGTCTGTCGCTGTTGTGTGTGGCCTCGACCCATCCTGCAGAATCCGGCCAGTCGGGGGTCTCCCTCCTCCCTACGATATCCGAAAATAAACAAACCGACAAATGATAATGAGACATTTCATATTACACACAGACAACGGACAAGTGGCGGATGTGTTCTCCCCATTCAATGGACAATGAAGTGTCTCTGAAGGCTTTAAATATAAAACCAGAGCAGCGACACATCTGAGAGGGAGGAGCTGGGATTTGAGGTGGAAGTAGAAGCTACGAATATAAATTTCTTTATTTTTACAGCCGTTGTCGGAGAACGCCGTGATTTTGTGTTTTTTATTAACTCTTTATGGATTCGCAAGCGAGCCTGGCCCGAAGAGGGCCGCAGATAGAGATGGAGACGGAGACGGCGGCGATTAAAGCGTTTTACGACTTAATGAGCCACTCGCCGCGCCGTTTACTTCGGTGGAGTGGCGCAGCATGTGGGTGCCAGATTGCCCACGAGCTCCGGCTCAGCTCCTCTGACTCCAATCTGGATGACAATAAAACGATAATAGCGATGATATGACGCGGTCCGCTCATCGAGGTGACAAAATCGCTGTACGGACAACTCTGAAGCAGCTCGAGTTGGTCTTAAAGAACTCCCCTTCTGTCTATCTGGAGGAGCACTAGATTATCATGGACATTAAGAAATTAAACCTAGAGAGGTCCTTAAAGACTGGCCAAGCTATACATATTTACCTTAGCTGCGTATTTGAAGGAAAAGGTACGAACTATGTAAAGGTTCCTAAATTTAAATTTAAATAATGACTGAAAGTAACTTGTGGTAATAATAAGAATCCGTTTAGTATGATGAAAATTATAACAAAGTGACTAGACATGAAAAAAAAGGTTTAAACTTCCCAACAATAAAAGTTTTCCTAGTTCACTTGAGTATATAACAGACGATTTTTCATAGAACCTGCATTTCCCTTATTCTCATGTGTGTCGGCAAACAGCGATCGTGATAAGTTCTCTGTCTCATGAAGGGGTTATTGATTGCTTTAAGGATAAAGATATTTTTGCTTTGGCAGTGACTGCACTCAATAGGATCCCTCAAGAGGGACCACAGGCACCTATGCATACGATCCGATCCCCCAAGACTTGTCCCATTCCCGCAATGCCTGCTTGTTTCGTAGTTGGTTCCGCTTGGTGCAAGTTTAGTTGCTTCAATCAAATCAACGAAATTTCGCAAACTCAATTTAAATCAAATGCTTTTGCGACGCAGACAGGCACACGCAGACACATGTGCACGTCGGAGGGAAGATGCCGGGCTGGTTCTTTCAGATGCTTTTCGGCTGTTGTTCGCCGCAGCAGTTTTCACTGTCTTTGAAGACTTTGATTGTCAATTTGCGATTGTCTCGAAATTGAAGCCAGCCAGCCAACAGCCAGGAGGCGTTGGGGGCGGGGATGGGGATGAGGATGAGGTAGCTGCAACAGCATTCGACAATTTCCCGTCCCGGGTCGCCCTTCCCGCCCAACCATCCACCGTTGAGCGCTTTGCCTTGTTCCCTTGTCTATTTTTAAGTCGTTTTTATTCTGCCATTGAACGACTGTTGTGTGGTTTGGTAATTGCAGCAAAGGGCGGCCTGGGCCAGGAATGCCAACTTTAAAATTGGTAACGCACCAGGGGACTCTCTGCCACTTTCAGGACCAAATGCGGAAACAAATTTCCGAGAGTTACGACTTCGGAGAGAAAAGAGAGACCTAAAACGGTCTGCACTTCAACTCAAGCCCGGGCTGATTGACAGGCCGGGGGAGGGAGTGGAGCCTGTCGATTGGCACTTGCATTAACTTTGATTTCGCTGGATTCCTAGATCGGGGAGATGCCATTGGAAAATCGTATCCTGCGGCCACGATTTCTCTGCGCGCAGCCAATTAATAGCGGCCATTGACAAGATGATTTGCTTAAATTGTGGTTGGGTATTAATTTAAGCCCAGTGTGGGGGGAAATTGCTTGGGAAAGTCATGCCAACGATAAGTGGAGGTGCTAAGTGGGTGGATGCCTCGGCCCCCTCCATGCCTTTTCCGGTCAGAGGCCGATGCAGTCAAGCGGCATACTGGGAACCCATAACACATCCGCTTGCAATAAAATTGATGGCCCAAAACCGATCTGAAAAGCATCCCAAATACACAATTTTCATCTGGGAAAACAAGCAGGAAAAGTACCAAGACAAAGTACAAGTTTTCGAGGGGCGGAAGGCCGTAAAAGCAGGGGCAAACTTCTCAAAACGAACCGCATTTAATCACACATTTTCCAATGAAACTGCAGCAAATTGTTTATTTAATTTTTAATGTGTGCTCCAGAGGCCGGAGTGGGCTGCTGCACCGAGTGTAGACTGGAAATGTGGAGGATGGGGTCTTTAGCGGGGACGAGGCTCTGGAATTGCTTTTTACGGCGCACACGTTTCGCGTTCGCGCATCGCATGGATGTGCGGTGCAGCGCTCACTTCGCTTTATGGCCATTAGCGTATGATTTGTCTTAACAATTAAGCGCGGGACTATTCCACTGACGAGTGGAGCAGATCTTTATGTCTTGTATCTTGTAGATGCACAGACGCTCTCGCCACAAATGCCCTGCCGTGTGGCTTGTGGCAGGCACTTCAAAAGGAAAGAAACGGGGGACTGATCCATTCCCAACTCCCCCACATGCATATATGTTTTATTTTCTCTCGGGCTCCGGTGTTTTATGGGTACTCCTAACTGATTGATGTGCCTGTTAGAGGAATCCCCACTCTGGACGGGCATTATTTTGAAGTTCATTGGTTGAGATTCGAGTGGAGCAATCGCCAGGGTGTTGGATATTTAATTGAACAATCATTTAGAGTCAACTTTTGGCCAAGCATTTCAGATCTTATCGCGCTCGGCGGCCAAGGGGTGTCCTCGGCGTCTGTGCCAGACCGCAAACAACTTTTCTCCCCCGGCAGTATCATGTTTTATTAAAGCATTTAATATTTTTGGCAAATAGAGGGAACTCTGCAGTACTCCAGTCCCCCACCTCAGCACCTCCGTCGTGGCCCAAACAAATTTCATTAACAAAAGCAGCACACAGACCGCCGTAGTTGCTGTGCCCTTTTTTCATTAAAACAAATTTCCATACAAAAACCCAAATGACATCAAAGATTCATTTTTATCATGCCGAGGCCGAAGCCGAGGCTCGGCTGTGTCTGGCCACGACTATAGCCATGGTTGTACTCACCTATAACTGCCTGTGGTTGTGTCTGTGCCCGGGCCTGGGCCTGGGTCTGGGTCTAGGTCTGGTTCTCGATTCTGTTTGCCCAGCAGCCTGCAGACGAGACGAGCAGCTGTCCCATCTCGTCTATCATAATACTTAAATATTTATAAATTTAAATTCACGTGAAAACAAAAGCGTCTATCCGTGCAGGCAGCGGGGAAGCCTGGAGACTGTTGGAGTTCAGCAGAAATTGAGAAATGCCTAAAGGAAATGAAGTAATTTTGTAATTTGCACTCGAGCAAAAAGCGCATGAATTAATCTTTTGGCTGCCTGCGGGGTGGACGGAGGAGTGGCCACATGCGACACATGCCGCCGGCGGGACCCGGGAGCAGTTCCAGCCCCAGCCCCAGCCCGGTCCCATCCCAATCCCAGCCCCATCATCGAGCCGGCTTTTGATTTACGTGAAAAATCGCTTATGTGGAAATGTATTCGCATTAAAATCGCAAAGCGCTGGCAAAAAATAATGCGCGAATAACTGTCGCCGGTTGCGTACTCAGGGCTCCAGATTCTCCCTTGCCCTCCTGGACGCTGTTGCGGATTTGACTGCAAAATTTATTGAACGCATTTCACGACTCCCTTCCCCACGTCCCCCGGACGGATCCGACTGGCTTTGTTCTACGCACTTGCACTGGCAAGAAGAAAAATTATACATTTCCTCGTTATTTTTATTGAAAATGAAAATTTATGGCGTCTTTAGGGCGCGACACATTTGCGTATGCATGTTAAATGGGGATTAGGCCCCGTGCTGAAAGCTGGGGGAAGAGTCTCCGGCTGAATAAGCCGCCCTGTGCCACTGTGGACGCCATAAAAATTAGCTGTCATATCCAGATTAACCTACATGATTTCTTTATATTTATGAAGTGCAAGGGAGGAATCGAAAACTGTATTTGATACTGACTTTCCGTTGGGATGCTTGACCCATCTTGCTGTCGGTGGAGTGCACCTGACAGGGGCTGTGCGCTTTAGTTCCCACTCACATTCTGCCTGAAATTGCCATTCACGAGCTTGGGCTGAGTCATCCATGGGCCCGCCTTCGCGGCCTCAGATCCAGGTCTGGGCCTTGTCAAGAAATTAATTGCTAATTCTGTGGCAAATAAAAATAAAATTTCGCGGATGAATCGATCGAGTCGGCGTCATAAACCAGGCTTAAAAGATCGTAAACAAAACCCCTAACAATCCGCTGACCAGCGGCGGCTCTCTTCTTTATGTATTTTACCTTTCTGATATTAAAAATTAAAATCAAAGAAATGCGAAGCAAAGCTGGGACACAGACATGCAAAAGTAATCCACATAAAAACAATCTCAGCGAGGTGCTGGGAAGTGTGTCTCGAATATTCTCGGAATTTCTCGCGGGAATCCGCTGGGACAGCAGGAGCGTGACAGTTTGCAGCGCTCCAAAATTAATTGGCATTTAGAGGCGTTCTTCGGATTGCTGGCGAGCTGAGCCATGACTCGGTCCAATCTGGGTAACAAGGGTTCGACGTCGGCTGTTTGTGAGGCTTAAATGGAGAATTATGAAGTGCTTATTATTCGGTTAGATGGGAAGCCAGGTAAAACACATGTGAGGGACTGTAATAATCCACATTTGTATGTACCTTCCGTTCTACAGATCACTTTCCCCACTCACGCAGCATCTATATCTGCTCAGAGCTTACCCACTTTATGGGCGCGGTGAATTATGTCGGCTTGCCACGCAAAATCTTAAGAAGGATCATTAATAAATGCTTCGCTTGTCTTTCTACTTTGTACGGCGTCCGTTTGCCTTAGCCCTACTCCACATCCGACTACAACTCCAACTTCCACTCTAGCTCCACTCCAATCCGAGTCGCAATCTCCTCCCGCCTGGTTGTCAGAGCGGGAGGCAGATGCGAGGCCAGAGACAGAGGGCTTAGCGGATCCGCTCGTTGTTTTTGCGCCTGCCGGGGCCTCTGTCAGTCAGCTGGGTGAGCCCCAGTGACGGGACCCACCGAATACCGACCCAACAGAGTCTAAAGTCTGCACCGCACCGCGCAAATAACATGCAAAATCCACTTCTACGCTTTTGGTAATCCGCATTTTAATGACTTATTTTCTCGGCTTGCCTTTTGGCAACAAGATTCCACACATGGGCTCGAGCAGGCTCCTCAGACGAGGATGGAAGTGGAGCCGGAGCTGGCAGTGGATTTGGGGTGGCATCCTCACATAAGTAGACAACACCTACGGGGGCGGCCCAGACGGAGCCTGCTGGCGGAGGACGGCCCACCCCATAAAATTGTCATTTATTATTTTTTTGAATTATATTCCCTTCGAACGGAGTTTTGCCGCAATTCCTGTTTCGCTTAAAATTCATTTTACGACTCCGAAGGGTCTCTGCCAAGACTTCCTTAAAGCAGCACATATCCATTCTCCTCCTGCCACACTTTCATTATTCATTGGGTTGGGTCTAATGCAGTTTGCCGAAGGAGTGAAATTGGGAGCTGGCGAATGTGAAATAAATTAAAGCCCTCACACTGTCCGCTTGATAGGGTGGCCATTAAAATACTTTACTATATTAACCCTTTCGGACCTCAGCTCCAGTTAATTTATGGGCCCGCGCCACTGCGTTTCTATCAATGCGCCGCACCGGAAAGTATGCAAGTGCAACAGTATCTGTCCGTCTGCGTCTTGGCCGGAGTTAATGCAGCCGGAGCAGTGTTTGCCCGTTTGCTGATTAATTGCAAATTGCAGGGGTGTCTGCCGGGCAAACCACATTAAAAGGCACACAAAGGTCACGGAAGGAGCCGCGTCCATCGATCGCGCGCCTTCCCCCGCCGCATGCGTATTCCTAGTTTATTATTTTCATTCCTGCTCTGCAGCTCTCCCCCGTCATTTATGCAAAGTGGCACACCAGGAGCTGCACTCCAGCCGCCACCCGCCACCTCTAACCTACCACCACCCACCATCCACGCAGTGACCCAAGCCCTTCGAGTGCCAATCCACAGCCCTGCAGCCCAGGTTGCACCTTTGATGTGCGCTCCACATCGACGACGACAACATCGAGGGCGCTGGAACGATGGGCGATGGCATGAGGGGAGCCCAGCACTTTCATCATTTTGGCTTTTGCCATTTGCGCTCCGGCGCCACTTTTGACCACTTGAGGGTAGCAAAGGGGTTGCCACTTGGCCAGCTCCCGTTTGCCATGCAGTTGCCCTTTGCCGTGGCCCCTTTTCCCAGTCCCACTCCAAACAGCGCTGCAGGTCACTCTGTCAGCTCCGTTCTGGTGGCTTTCCTAGCCGTTTCTGCCAAGTGTTTTGTTTTGGCTGCTATCCGTCCATCAGCAGCCCCTCGCCCACCTATGTGTGTACAATCCCGTCCCATTGGTATGGCCAGACCTCCATCTCCATCTCTATTTGCAACACCCCCAGACACAGGCATTTGTTTCTGCTGCCGTTCTCGTTACTTCTTATGAACGTGGTGCCTTTAAAATTCGATAAAGAGGAGCTGGCCTATTCCCCGGCATTGAGGAAGCCGGAAATTAGGATTCTAGCGGAAAGGGACGAGGCCAGAACGATTTAAGTGGCGAAACCTATACTTCACGGAATGGATGATCAAGCACGCGGTCTGGAGAATTGGAAAGTGTATCAAATTTTAAAAGTTAATAAGAATTCATCTTTCGAAATAATATATTACTACAATTTATTTCATAGATTCGTATATTGATTTATCACACTTTAATAAATGGTATTTTTATTGGTTCTAAAGTTATTTTAGAGAGTTCCGGTACATGCAACACATGCTACATGCTTCTATAATATGTTTTTCATCATAAAATGAAGAACAAATTCTGAACAATTGAAGTTTCCGTAGTATTGGGCAGTTTTTGAAACTAAAACCAAAATAATTGGCTATCTAAAAGCACATATCTGTGGGCGGTGGGTATTGGTCTGATTGATTCGAATGTTCACGCCGTTCTCAAATATTTGTGTGGTCGGAAAACATTCCGGAACCTCCTCCTATTGTCTATAAAACGAAATTCAGGGGACAATTTTCTATACTTGTGGCAATCGGGGCGTCATCGGTTTCTAGGCAGGGGCCAAAAAAGAGGCAGGCGAAAGCATTCATTAATAAATTATCGGACCAGGCCAAGCCCCAAACTAAAAGCGAGTGCAGAGCACACACGCTCCACGAGGGAGACCGAGGTGGGTGGAGACAATGTTTACAAACCACTGCTGAAACCTTCGGCGGCAGGGAGCGGAGCCTGTGTCCTGGCATGCGAAAGGATGCGAAAGGACGAGGACGATATCATTACGTAAACGTAAAACTTCCGCCTTAGAAATTCAATTAAACTAATAAATTTTCCATTATCCTTATCGATGGCAACGAAGCGAACGGAGAAAAGGGGCTGCAATTGATTGCGTGTGCCCCCTCTTGGAGGAGGGGCTGTGGTGAGCGGCGAGGTCCTGGGGCCTGGATGAGACAGAGAATTTAAATTCGTCTAAGGCAAACATTAACACACAAACAAGGACGAGAGCTGAGAGAGACGGGGTCTGGCAGGAGCACGGGGCAGAGACAAGCACACATGTAAAAATAACAGCAACAAGGACAACAAAAGCAACAATTTGCATAAATTAAAACTTGAAATCAATCGACGGAGGTCGGGGGTCGAAGACAGTGGACTGAAAGTCGACTAATTGAATAAAAATATATGCAAGCTGATAAAGGAGTAAATTAGTTTATCTTGGAAGGTGCAGAGCACTGACTAAGTAAAGTTCCCACTGTATATGTAAAACTGACGTGAAATACTATAAAATACCTCTGTACTGACAATCACCAGCAAAAAAATTATATTTCAATATTTAATTATTGTATTCCTCTGTAAGGGTACAGAGGGTTCATATTTTGTAGTTACAAGTTCGCTTTGCCAAGAAATACTAAAATGATTAACTCTATAAATTATCAGCCGAGCACAGTGGAACTACCCACATTTTTCCTTCATTTGAATGTATCTCAGCTTTAAAGCTATTTAAATTAAATATAACAGACAGTTTGGTTTCTATTTGGAAAGCTGTTCGAGGAACTATGCTTGATCTCCATCAAAAGCAAAAATGATCTATGCATGACCGTCTTTTAAGAACTGTTAATATATTATTATTTTTTTTTTTAAGTTTAAATATTAGGAAGGGTTGACATTTTATAAGTTTATATTACAAAAAATACAGCTGCCATGACATCGATAGAAATATGACTACATTAAAGGAAGATAAATGTACTGTCTTTCTCTTTAAGGAAATCTATAAATACACTAACTAAATGTACCATTATTTTCATTCTGTTTGACTTACAAAACTCTTGGGGTTATAAAGAAATTTTGGATATTTTAACAGCTCCCCCTAAAAATAGCCTTAAGGCCAATTCGAACTCCAAATGGCTTAGGCCCAAGGTCTTCGGCTCTCTCCACTGTCACCCCTTCCCAAAGAGTCCCAACTTGGTCTGCTTACTGGTTGTCAATTGAAAAATGCCAAATTATACGGCAGGACGAGGCCGGACAGGAACAGACACCCCGGACCAGCTACGTCGGGTAGGCGTGGCTGGACAGCCAGAAACATCTCTGGCAATATTAAAGCATATTTACATGGCCACCTTAAATTGAGCAAGAGAGAGCGCTGTCCATTTAAATTTTGAGCATATTACAGGACAAAGCATTTGCATGAGCAGCCCGGACAGGAGGGGCTGGGATGGGGGCTCGGCCTGTGCGGTGGCCACTCCAAGCAAATGCGACGGCGACATGCCTCGGCTCCGGCTTTTTGCATGTGCAACACCGCAGAGGCGGCAGCAGCAACAGCCGCAGCAGCTGATTTCTTTGTCAGGACACACGCAGGGCAAAGGAAGTGGGACTCCGGGTGGCTCCTTCCGCTGCGACGGCAGGACAAACACGTAAATTAATCTGACAAGTGATACTTCTGGCCTCGGGCCTCGGGCCTCGCGCCATGCTCGGTGGCTCGTGCTCCTTGCTCCTTGCTCCCTACACCCTGTTTCGGGCTCCCAGAGCCCGTCAAAATGTCGCTACCCCGGACAGCAGCCATGTGGCAAGCATGAAAGTCCTTTGGTCGTCACATGCACACACTTTCGCAGGACAATGGCTGTCTGCCGACTGCTCCCGAGCTGACTTTTTGCTCGGCTGCCAGATGATGAGACGCTGACGGCGGGCAGACACGGCGGAGCACCCAAGTGGAGTGGTACCCCAAGGACTCTGAGCCGGGCGCCTGCGGTGGGCCCTGGCTGCTCACTTTTATTTACATGTATTCCAGTTATTTTGTATGTAATTTATTTTGCAGCGACCCAAGTCCTCCGAGTGCGTTTCCTTCCCCTCCCGCGGCTTGGTTTTTGTTTATTGGTTTTTCCACTCGGGGCCTTAAGCGTCTCCACTTTCCCTCCGCCTCCTTAGCGGGTGTGTGTGTTGTCTGCGAGGCGCTTGACGTTGTCGGCTCTGGCGGTCAAGTTTGAGCCTCGGTTTTAATGGCCGGAGATGTCGGGCCGTACAGTGAGATGCAGTGACCACAGTCGTGCTTTAGGCAGTCGACAGCTGCGGCACAAGGGAGTTCCGTTGGCCCCTTAAGACTTTCAAAAGTACCATATTGAGGATCCCGAATCCGCTACCATTAAACTAAAAAAGGTTTGAATAAACAGCTCTAAAAGTATTATATGATTTGTTTCACAATTAATATTTTCAGTAAACATTGTAGCGGTAGTATAGATGTTGATGAAGTTTACCTGTATTGTTTTATAACCCCAATTCATGCAATCGGATTATACAGAAAATTACCGCATCGATCTCTCTTCACGATAGGAAAATAAGAAAATATATAAGAAGATCAAAGTTTTATAGGGTTGCTTTTGGAAATCTTTGTATCGAGTTGATGGAAAATGTTTTGACCTAAACTAAACTTTTTGGTAGACCAATTGTTTAGTTTAAATGAACTGTGTCGTCTACAGTAAAATTGAATTATTAAACCAAAAATTTCAGAATAAACCCCATCGTTGTCTGCTGTGCCAGCCAATAATATATGCTTTGAGGCGAATTTTTTAATATTTCCGTCGAATATGAAATGACAGCAGTAAAAATAAAGTAGAAAGGGAGAAGGGAGAAGACTGAATGCTGCCCGGCACACTTCTCCGCTCGTTAATCAATTAAGGCGTTTGTGAATTTGCATAAACATTTTCGCCGGCGCTTCTGCCATCATTTTTGCACTTGTCGGCCTCGGTTTGTTTACATGGAAGCGTTCTGCCCCCCACCATCCGTTTGTTTTCTTCGTAAATTTGCAAATGCGGCGAAGAAAAATTGATTAAAACATCACGTAATCGCATTCGCAATGCCGGCGTCGTCATCGACTCCGGACTGGGACTCGGTCTCGGAGCTTGAACCACGAGCGGCGCCAACGTCAAGTTGACATGGCATCCACAGGCGAGGTATCTCCGGAGTCCGGACCGCGTCGGAGCACCGCACGTACGCATGTGGTCGCGTATGAATATGAATTCAAATCGATTCAATTGAATCGGGTTCTGCGAACGCAGTGAGTCATCTGGCAGTCTATTCGAATCGGGGCAATTATCCATTACTTATGGCCAAGTCTATTGCGAGCCGCAGATTTTAATGACAAATTGCGCATCGATGAGGTGGATGTGGACCAAGTGACTCAGTGCGAGGCACCGAACCTGACATCTTATCAACGCTGCCATAAATAAGGCAAAGGGACATCCAGCGAATGCCATCTGGCAGTTGGGGATTCCGTGTCCCGACTGCGGCACCGTAATTCTTTGTTGCAGTCTTCATAAATTTCGTTTTTACATGCGGCACTCTGTCAGTGCCCTTGGTTTCGGGCCATTCCAGCCGCGACCCAGCCCCCGTCTCCTTAATGACATGTTTGTGTGCTGGATTAAATATAAATTATATTTTTGCGCTGCCCTGGAGAGAACTGAAGGAACCAGTTGGGCTTGCGGAATGAATACAATCTTATTCCGGTGAATTTTCCTTTGCGATCACGCTGGAGGTGGAGCTGCATTGCCTGCCCCACGAATGTCTCGTAAGATTTCCATGACCTGAGGAGAATGGGGATCTGGGTCAGAGTGCTTAATTGACAGTAAGCAAAGGGGACAGCTCGAATCAAGTCAAATCATAGTTTTCTCAAGCGGTACTTGAGCATTTTAATTAGTCTTCTCCCCAAGGGGCAGAGTAATTGGCTCGATTGGGGAACTTTCGATTGGATCTGATTGCCGGGCAACTGCTCAAGTAAATAAGCCCATCCAGAGCAGAGTTCTGTGTGTCGTTTGGATCAATCAATCAAGGCATTTGGGTTAGCGTGAGCTCTGGCCCAGAAATATGCCACCCATAAATCAACCCAGGAGCGGCAAAAAGGTTGTCCATAAAATATATGGCAGGGCCCGAATTAATTTGAATGAAAATGTGCGAAAAGATGCAAAGTGCTGGGATTTGCTGTAAAAAATTGACCAAAGCATAAGTTTAACGGGGCGGCTACGAAATATGTATTCAAATAAATAAAAAGCAAATGCACGAAAATAAAGTCCAGGACGAGGGCCGTGCATGTGTGAGACTCCTCCATGTGATACAAATGTGAGGTTGTTTGTCCTGCCCGGCCTCAGACGATGACAGGAAACTGTATGAAATTGCTTTGCCAGCCGGCGGCAGGGGACGGTGAGCGGCTGCTGGGCTGAACTTGAAAGCTGGCAGCCGATCAATATTTCATGCAAAGTTTGAAAAAATCCCTCTCGAGCATGTTTATGAAAATGCAACCGGAAATCGAATGCCTGTCAGGGCAAATATTGCTTTAAGCTGAGCTGGGAGTCCCGAGATAAAGGAGCAGCAGTGGTGTCTAGTAGCTTCCGCGCTCCTCCGTGAATTATGCAAATAAGTCAACACTAGGCGAAAGGATCTGAGTGTGTCTGCTGCAAAAGTTCCCCGACGGACCTCAAATGAATCATATGCCAAAAGGCATTTGAAGGCCTCAAGCTTTGTAATGGGCCCTTCGGGTCCTCCTCCTGACAGCCGCCCTGCTGCTGATGCGTAACACGGCGTATGCGTAACGTGGCATTAGACTTCCGTAAATGCATATTGGGACGGAGAAAGTTTTGTGCTCTGGTCTGAGCGCTGTCAATTTCAGTTGCCATCTTCGACTCCGTCTTGCCGGATGACTTTGCCAGATTTGCCCAAGTATAGCACTTGTCTTGCCTGCACTCCGATGTGATTAAAGAACCGAGTCCTGTTGTCCCGCAGCGGCGCTCAAAAGTCCTCCTCGGGGACTCGTGTGGAGAGACACCTGCACGGGCACGGACTGGGATAAAAAGTTGTTTGAGTCCTGGGAAGACTTAATCTATGCGTGGCTCCAACTAATCCCTGGCCACAGGCCGACTTACAGGGTTTAATTAACGACGAAGGCGTGCTGCGAGGGCGGACTAAACTTAACCGGAACACAACTTGAGCGCATAAATTACGGCCCGAGCTTGGACTTAGGAATGCTAATGACGCCCTCCGGCTGTCCCTGCTCCATGCGTTCCCCGGACCGGCTAATAATGCCCTGCATATAATCAAGCCCATGCATGACTATTCCCGGCTCCGGCTCCTCTCCGTCTCCGTCTCCTTGGGAGGCTCACGGTGCTAATCCAACAACTTGACTGCCATTACCCCGGATCCGGCTGGGTGGCCGTAGCCGGAGTCAGCGTAGGAGGAAAAAAACGTTCATTTGCTCAATCGTGCACTCGAAAATGTCAATTTACATTTGCGGACGGCTGCTGGCAGCGGATTCCCCCAGTGGGCGAATCGGAATCTGAGTCCAACCAGCTTAAGTTGACTTTAACGCCCCAATGCATCCAGCTAGAAGAGTCATCTGAAGGCGGGCTGAAAAGCGAAGGCAACGAGGCAGTTCACATAGGAGAAAGTTTGTGTGTGCGTGTGCCTGGGTGTGTGAGCAGCGGGGAAAGGAAAACTTTTTATTAAAGTCAGCAGAAACGACTGGAGCCCGTTTCAGCTTCGGATTTCCATGCTCACCGAAACTAGCCCCAGTCCTCCTCCGAATACCGAATACGGAATACGGAATACGGAATACCTCCAGCCCTGTGTGGGCGTGGCGCCGGCTCTGTGTGTTGCTTTGGTCAAGTTAATTTGTATGTGTGGCCGTAAACTTTGGCCAGCTTAGACTTTCCAACACGCCTCGCTGGTCAGTGGGCGTCCTGGGCCCAGATGGATGGATGGGTGCACAAAAAAAAAATATAAAGAGCAGCTAGTTTTGATGTAAGAAAATTTACATTTGAATTTTGAAATTAAAAAAATTATATATAGTAAATAGTGCAAAAAGTGTTTCAGAAATTCCCAAGAATTCTATATGTCGAATATTTTTATATTTTGTTGATGAGCTCTCTGGTGGCACCAATACAGACTTTACAAACAGCATGATGCACTTGTCTTGTTACAAAATATATCTAAGTGTGATCGGGGATAGGTATCCTACAAATATAAATATAATAAGAAAGAAAAGTTGTCTAAAATCACGAATCAATTGAAAGAATTCAAACCATCACTTTAATAAAATTGTTCATAACTTCCAATTAATTCATTTTATTACTAGGGATATTCGCCAACATGCACCACTTTTTTGCGAGTGTGCAGGGATGCTGCTCAGCGGACAGCTGAATGGTTGGGTGCGGGAGCGGGATTCCCCTGATATCTCAAATGTCCAGTTCTGGACTCCGTTCACAATGTGTGAATTTTGTTGGCTTATTGCTTTTCTATGCCGCATAATTGCTGGCTTCTTTCACACATTCACACACATCATTGGACCGACCGGCCCGGTCAGAGCCTGACTGGCCAGGATGGGACCGAGGGCGGCAGGACGGGATGTGTTTGCGACGTTTTGTCCTTGAGCAGGGGGCATAAATCATCGGGGACTGTGGCCCAGCTCGAAATTTATGCTCGGTTGCATTTTTGATCCTCAGCGGTGGTCAGGAGGAGGTCGGTCCCTCCGGCTCTGGCTCTTTAAATGTTTGGGGGCCAGTGTGCGGGAGAGATAAGAGCAGGAGTAAATATAAGGAAGCGCTTCCGGGAGAGCGTTTTTCAATTCAAAGCTGTCGGATGCTCAGTCCGCTATCTCTATTCTGCCACACCCACCCCAGCCCACCTCACTCCGTCCTCCTTCCATGCCTAGTTGAAGCCGTAGTTACCCCAAGTGTTTTTCAAATAGTTTCGCACTTCGTTTGGGGCTGCGCCTAGCAACTCCACGGGCCGCCAAGGCTACCGTCGCTTGTTATGCAAACACACTGGAAGAGTCACCCGGCAACGCCAAGTGGGCTTCGCTGGCAGGTAGAAGCCACATCGAGGAGATAGTTCTCCTTGCCTGTTAGCGCGATTGTCGCACACCTCATTACCCCGATCATTGCACCAAGGATGCCCTGCTTCTCCGCCTCCAATGTACGGTTTGTCAGCGCCGAGTCGCAGATGCAGCAGAAGTGCCAGGATGTGAGGGCTCGGGCGCGGGCACAGACTGCTGCGTATCGCCCGCCCGCCGGAGGCTTCCGGCCCTTCACCTCCACATCCGCCCCAATGGGGATGGGCTACGCCTCCTTCCGGAGACCGGTCTGCGACCAGACAGCGGCCTACGACCAGAAGCAGCTTAAACGCAACGAGCGGGAGCGAAAGCGCAACCAGGGAACCAAGCAGGCGGTGCTCCGCGCCGGTGAGCTACGGCGCCTGAAGGAGCAGGGCAAGATGGCTACCGTGGGCGAGAAGCTGGAGGAAATCGAGCGCCAGGAGGAGGAGCACCGCAAGCAGCTGCAGGTGGTGGAGGAGACACGTAGGCGTTTTAAGGCCATTGACGAGTCTAGGGGGAACGAAGAGGAAGCTGGCGAAAGCCAGACCAGTCTGCTGAAGGAGATTCTGGCGGAGAAGGACTCGGTTCTGAGCCGCGCCTTCTTGGCGCGCCAGGAGCAGGAGGAGGAGGTGAAGCAGATCAATCGCATGATACTCGACGCCAAGTGCAAGGCAGTGCGGGAGGCGCAGATCCAGGAGAAGCACCTCCTGTCCAGGGCTCTGCGCGAGGACGACGAGCGGCTGGCGCGCATGGTGAACGAGCGGGCCCAGAAGGCGCTGTCCGCCGAGGACGAGCGCGAGCGCCAGGAGGTCGAGAAGCGGAACCGCTACGCCCAGGAGATAAGACAGCAGCTGAGCGAGCGGGAGAACCTGCGTTACCTGGAGGCCAAGCGGGTGGCCGACGAGGCCAACGAAATTCGCCGAGCGACCGAGCTGCTGCGCGAGCAGGAGGAGCAGCAGCGCGCCTTCGCCCAACTGCGCAAGCAGCGCTTCCGCGAGGAGCTTCAGCGCATCAGGGACATGTCCAACGTGTTCAAGACCATGTTGAGCGAGCAGGAGCGGCTGGCTGACCTGCGGGTAACGGCCTACATGCGCGAGAAGCAGGAGAAGGAGCGCCAGTTGAAGGAGCTCCAGCGTCTGGCCAAAAAGGAGTTCGAGCGCCGCCAGCAGCGCATATTCACGGTGGCCGCCGAGGCCATTGAGACGCGCCAGACCAACGAGGAACTCAAGTATCTCAAGGAGCGCGACCGCGTCGAGCGCGAGTACCGCCAGCGGGAGAAGGAGGCGGTCATCGCGCGGCAGGAGACGGAGCGCGACCTCCTCGAGTCTCGTGCCCAGCAGGCCAAGGAGATGAAGCACCGCCTGGCCCTGGAGATCGCCCACGCCGGCGAGGAGTTCGCCAAGGTCATGGACCGCATGCGCGAGGAGGAGGACAAGCAGAAGGCGTTGGATCGCCAGCGCGACGCCCAGCGGCAGATGTACCGCAAGGACTTGAGGCAGCAGATGACCGACAAGCAGGCGGAGCGCCGCCGCCTGGCCGACCAGGAGGCCGGGCGGGTCCAGAAGTGGCTCGACCAGGAGAAGCAGCGCGATGCGAACATCCAGCAGGTGATCAGCGCCAAGATCGCCGCCATGCGGGAGAACTGCCTGCCCGAGAAGTACCTGCGGGAGGTGGAGAAGCAGCTAAAGAGCATACAGGCCACCCGCAACCGGATTCGCTAGACGGATCCCCCTGTGGTTGCATAGGTTCAGGCTGCTGAGAATGCTGGTAGGTGGGTCCCAACTGGCGCCTGAAAGTATGTCTGCTCAGCTGATACGATAGTTAACTAAGCATCAAGAGTTAAAAAATTAATCAATATACCTAAAAACCTTACCAATTCGTGCTTTGCTTTGTTTAGCTATGTTCAGTTATTTATGCTTTGCAGCAAATATATTTAAGGTCTACAGCAGGAAAACCAAGAATAATATGTGTCTTTTAAGATACGAACTGACCTCTTAGGTTACCTTACACCAGACAGGCAACCTATGCTCACTTTCTTATTTCTAAATGAACTTAATCCAGTATAAGTATAGGGTAAAATAAGTTAATCATACAAAATAAATAAACTTGAAGTGGATTTCTGGACTTCTTCATTGACCACTACCGTTTATTTTTGGCGGATCTCGGCCGTCCCAAAAGGTTCGGAGCCGATCCACTGTCATTCCATCGGCTGCCTGAAAGTATGCCATAAAATTGCGAACCAAACTTTACTGGCAGAGAAATCAAAGAACCGCCATGATGACGATGCGACATTGTTGCGCGTGTGGCAGAAATGCCCGCCCACGCGTCACGCTAATTTCCAACTATGTGGGCGTTTAGGCCACCTTCCCTGCCTTTAGTTCTTTGCCAGCGGGGGGCTGCCGCCCAAAGGCAACGAATACCGCAAACAATTACTCGGGGGGTGGGGGACTAGAGACGGGGAACGGGAAAACTACGGCCTCAGTGCCATGGAAAAAGTGGTAGCCAACTTTCGGCTACAATAAAATTTTATTATGCCACACACACGCGCAGAACACACACAGGCAAACAATGGAGCTGACGAAGATGAAGCTGAAGCTGAAGATGCCACCGACAACGACAACGGCAACGGCAACGACGAACTCTTGTGCATGGTTCAATTATCGTATTTCATGATTCGTTAAATTTTCGCATACGCCAAAAAAATACGAAAGGCAGGCCCCACACCTCCTACCTCCCACCGCCTGCTGCCACCCACCAGACTGCGGGCAAAGAAAAGCCAAGGCAAGGAACAGGTTTTCCCCTGGCAACCATTGTGATGTCTACCTTCACCGGGACCCGGAGATGGACGGGCGCGGGTTGGGGATGAGCCTAGCATGCACTGAGAAAAAAGTCACAAGTATAGGTATCTAAGAAGTAGAGCTGGAAATAAATCGATTTAATCGATTTTTTCTCAAAAAAAATATAAATAAATCGATTTAAGTCGATTAAAATGTAATGTTCTTTCCATAAAATAATATTATAAATTATATTCTTCATTATGTTTTATCTATAGGTATTTGTGTTTAGGTAATAACTTTTTGGTGTCCTTTACCTGTTATGTGGAAACATAATATCAAGTATATATTTTTTTATTAATATATTTTTTCACTTATGCGACATATCAATACAAATTTGTATGTATTTGTAATATATATTTAAATATAATAAATTAAAAATGTACAACTTTTTACTTATTTCTTCCACGAATTTACATACGTGTCGCTTTCTAAGAAGTTTTGGAACTTTTTCGATTGAATCCAGAATTGGAAAAAATTGATAAATCGATTATAGAATCGATTTTACTTCCAGCTCTACTAAGTAAGATACTTTTTATTCTTGGAAAAGCGAACTGTATAGGGATATGGCTTATGATTTTTTATTTTTAACAGGGTTTTTATAACCAAATATCAGTCAATGCCTAATGATAATGGAATATAATTACAAAGAAAGCAAACCTTCCATTTAGGAATCAAATCATTTAAAACGAATTATATACAGTAATGGTGAAAGCCATGGGATGTTTACAAGCTCAAACAAAACTGAAATATAAACTTTTAACTACCTTATTTTTAATCCAACTTATGAAATTGTTTTAAATATATTTTGAACATTTGCGACATCTTGTAAAAAAGATTCGATTTGCAATATACAATTTTGGCCAATGAAAATCAATGTATAAATGAAAAATTCAAGCATGTAACTACGTTTTTCCCTCTGTGTGGGCCTGGGATTGCCTGCCACTCGCATATGGCTGTAATAATTCCAATGACAATAAACGTTGTCGTATTTACAAGTACCGGCACACACACTGCGACGTGAATTGATGAGAAAAGTTTTTGAGGAAATGTCAATAGCGGAGCGGAGACAAACTATGCTCCGATGTGCTAGGGAGTCTGCGCGCACAGTGGGGCGAACCAGGCGAGCGCAGGGCCAGGGAGGGAGCCAGCACTTATTGCTGCTCGGCAGCACCTGTGCGGCCCACTGTGCCTGCTGCGGCATCTTTGGCATTTATAAATATCGTGCTGGGGAAAAGGTAAGACGGCAAAAATATCGATATTGTAATTGGAGGAAAGTAAGACGCAGCTGCCTCAGCATGCAGTGCACTCTTCCGCCCTCATGCCGCTCCGTGCCGCCCCTTCCGCTCCGCTCCCCTCGAGTGTATCTGCAAGATTGCACACAATTGTTTTGTATTAGCAAAGTGATTTCTTGCCTCGTTTTGGCTTCCCTGTGCGCTTCCTCCGATATGTGTGCTTAAAAATAAATTGCGCGGCTTTAGTTTAGCGTTTACTTCAATGGCTTTCTTTTGTAGTTGCGGTCTGGTTTATCTGCCGCAGAGGCACTCCGCCTTCGCGGGGCTCCTTTGTTGTGCTGGAAGGTATGTTATGTGGTTCAAGGAGGGGCAGGCAGATGCAGAGTGCCCTCGGTGTCTGTATCCGCCAAGAATCCCTCGCATATCTAGGTGACTGGGTAATGGGCCTCAATTGCGCCTCGAATTTAAGACATCAATCGTGCCCCTATTTGCATACCAATGCGTGGGCGGCAGAATCGAAATTGAAAATCAATATAAATGAGGAAGCCGCTTGATTAGACCACCGCGCGCCGGGGAGGTGTCGCCGCGAAATGGATTTGTGGAGGTCACTGGCAGGAAGCCGCGCATTGAGCGGCAGATTGAGCGCAAAAATGCTGCATTATAAATAGACCAAATTCGGTTTAATTGAACAAGGCCGATCAATAAGGCTGTGGCACTAGATGGAGGCATGATTGATGGCCTGCCAACTGTCTCTCCGCCATCCGGGGAACCCTTTTACCTTATAATCCCTGCGATAAGGCGGAGCACGCCCTCCCAACCCACCTGCTTAACAGGCGCCAAGTATGTAGTAGTGAAACTCCCAGGGAGGTGGGACACTCTACGAACCATGCGAATCTTGGGTGTGACCACGCTGGGGAACCATTTCTGCGATTAGGAAATACATTGCTCCGATTAGATACGGGACACGCTTGAGACAGGTACAATTAGTCGGCCCAAGTCTTTTTACTTCGCTTTCTGCTAGTGGAATTATGGCCGCAATTACATATTTATTTATCTATCTATCAGATAGGCACTGTTATCTGGCCTTTGTTTACGGACAATCCGCGCCAGAAGTCGCCACCCGACCCTGCCTCGATAATGGAGCTTCCTGGAATTGTGGGCGTGATCCGCCTGGAATGTCGCGGACCGAAGCTCAAAAAATTCCAACTCGTAAATCACTTGGGCAATAAATATTTAATCAGCCTGCAGAGAAAACACTTAGATTAAGCCAAACATAATTAACATAAAGCAAGTAATAATAATAAACCCGACTCAATTGATTTGTTCATAAATCTCGCGCCCCGTGCTCATCCTCGCATGCGAGCGCCTGCGGGGGCCGGGGTGCCCCATTATTTATATGGCATTATCGGCCAGAAAGCTGTGCAGCCGTGCAGCCGGCGTCGCTGCCAAGAGATTGCCGCAGCTGATTGGGAGCGCTCTCCACGTTGGCGGGCTGCCCACTTCAAAAGCGGCAGCGGCGGCGACGTGACTGCGGCATTGTTTACAAACAAACTGCAGTTGGAGTCGGAGCCTGCGGCAGGCGGGGTGGCGGGTGGTGCCAGTAGCCAGCGCCAAGACACAGTGGCTCAATCCGTCTCTGTAAATGCCTCCGAAAGCTATCTTCCAACTTGGACTGGTCCCAGTGTGCGTTGCACAATTGATCGCCGCTCGCCTCGGATTTCGTAAATCGCCGGCGCTAGAGGTGGAGGAGCAGCAGCGGTGGACAGCGGCATATCAGGTAGAGAATGCGCCGCGCGCTTATCACATATTTCTGTTTGCGTCGATTTCTAAATGGAAAAATAGTCGAAATAGCAGCCGCCGTCCGATAAGTCCCCGATTAGTCCCTCCTGCGCACGCCTTTCCAGCTTTGCGGCTCCGCAGCTGTCTTAGACGATATGGGCCAGGTCGCTTGGGGGCGGGGAGGGGCGCCTTGCAGGCCGCTTGTAGACGTCGTCGTCGTCCTCATCCTCATTGTGGGAGTCGTGGGAGTCGTCGGAGTCCTGGGAATCGTGGGAGTCCTCTGAGCCCCTTGAATCCTCTTCCTCGGAGTCATGGATGTCGTCCAGCGGGGTGGTGGTGGTCATCGAGGCCGAGGCGCCTGGGGCCAGAAAGTGCACCTTAGCGGAGCCAGCCGAGTTGTTGTTCTCCGCCATCAGCTGGTGATGGTGGTGCATGTGTTGGCAGGCGGTGTAGCCCAGCGTGGGTGGCAACCTGGAGGAGCCACGGGGACGGTGGCGCAGCAGATCTCCCACATAGACGGCGGTAAGGGCGGCGTAGGTGGCGCCCAAGATAGCCCCGGCCAGGACATCGGACCAGTGGTGCCAGTAGTCGGCCACGCGACTCAGCGACACACAGAGGGCGGCCATCAGGAGCAGGAACTGCAGGACGTGCCGCAGCACCCGCACGCCGCCTCGTCCCCGCCACACGCCGTGGACGTAGAGGGCCAGGAGCAGCATCGAGTAGAAGCTGAGGCTGCTGTGGGCACTCGGAAAGCTGACGTGCAGCTCGCGGATCTGGCGCGCCGAGAGGTTGCGGTTGGTGCAGAGGAAGTGCTCCACGTAGAGGCCAGCGTTCTGGGGATCCGAGCAGCTGCTGCCGTCGCTCAGGCTCGGCAGGCAGCCTTGGTAGAAGTGCGGTCTCAGGCGACCCACCGCGTCCTTGGCCAGTTCCGTGGTCAGGTAGGTGGCGATGAAGCCGAAGCTGAACGTGGCCTCCGCGCGCCACAGGTTGCGCATGTAGAGCCTGGTGCGGAAGCGCTTGCAGATGCGCATCACCTCCACCACGGCCACGAAGAGCATCGGCAGCAGCAGCATCATCAGCAGCAGCATCGGCACCGTGATCGTACAGTCCTTGTAGGGGTAGCGGAGGCTCAGGTCGGCGCAGAAGAAGCCCCGCTTGAAGGTGTGCATTGTGGCTGCTCTCCCCCGTCTTCCGATTCTGTCTCGGTTTCTGTGTTATGGCTGAGACTGGACCTATTCCTAGTCGCGCTCTTATCGCGTGGGCCCAAGCCGATCGCTTGACACTTGGCACTGGCCGTTCCGACAGTACATTTGTCTCTGATTCTGCGCGGATTAATCAAACTTCACGCCCAATCTCTGGGGCCATGTGCTCACTCACTCTATGCCGTTCGCTGGCTGCTATTTATTTTCGGCTGTCACACAAACTGCGCACTTTCGAAAAGCCCGCGCACGACTTCCCAGGCCGGGTTCAAAGGCGATTTTCTTCGCGGGAAATTAGCGAATTGCGGGCAGCAGCCGTCACTCAGGGGCCGTCAGTCTGCGCCGCCTTGCAGCCCATGAACCAATGGCAGCGGACTCAGCGAACCACGAACGAACCGCCTTGTCCGCGCTCTGCTCGGTGTCTATAGAGCGCTCTGGGTCGCGCTGACGTTTTGTTTGGGATCGGCGATGAATGTGACTAGCTCGCTGGGACTGCGACCGAGACTGAGACTGAGACTGGGACTGCGACGGAGAGCAACTGCGAGTGCGACGATCGCTGCCGAGCTGCCGGTAGCGACTGCCCGTCGACTCTGGCCCGGTGGAGTGTCTACGGTCTACGGCCTACGGTCTTCGGATCGGAGAACCCACCGCGTCGAAGGTTCCCAGCGCTGTGTACATTTCGCAGTGATATTGGATTTCAATGGTACTTGTACTCCTTATCACGGTCGCTCTTCTCTCAGTACACTCGAAAACATGCTTCGTACTTTGTGGTCAGAAGACAAAGTAACATTTAACTAAAAAGATTTTATATAAGTGCGTCATATAGGAATTTCTTTGTGTGCATATTTACCAAGGATGTTCCCTGGACTAGGGTTTATTAGAAAATTTTCCATGTTTTCTATTGTTGTAATACTGGGAGAGTATCCAGACATCGGTAAAGTAACTTCCTTACTTGTTTTACAGTTTTTTTTTTGTCTTAAATAAAGTTTTTTTTCTTGATCAGTACAGTGTGGGCTCGATACAACCAAGAGTGTTAATTATGTAGGTTTCGGTTTACTTTATAGATTTCGCAGACAAAAAGAAAACATGTTTAATTCCAACAGATCAAAATTTGTTGTGTGAGTGGTTGTGCCAACTCCACTTTTAGTTCTTTTGATTTAATAAATAAAAATACACTTCGACTATTAGTCTAGAGTACAAATACAGTACAAGGCTCAAAATACATTGGTCCTCCACAGAATGCTCATCAGTGAATTTATTGTAACAGAATTTAGACTTGAGAATCTCTAGGTCATCTCTTAATTGAAACTTTTTAATTTTCGACTAAAATAGTACGTAAGTAAAAAAAATATCTGAGGCGCTTTTTTAGGTTGATTTTTAGAACTCTTTAATTATTTTTTAAAAGTATGCAATCCAATTTTTGAGGTAATAAATTTGTTGAACATGTCTTTATATTTCTATTTATAAATTACAAAAAACGCTATATATAAAATAATTAGAATAAAATCCCATCGTTCCATTAAGTTAAAACAATCTTTTTAAATAAATTACAAAAAAAATTCCATACATTTTTAGAATCTGAAAAAAAAATTAGAATAGAATCTTATCAATCCATTAAGTTAAAATATCGCATTACAAAAAATTACAGTGTTTCCCCTGATGAATGTTGACGAAGTCCTTAAAAACTTTTTTCGATCAATTCAGATGGCAAATCGTTCGTCTCATATTTTGGGGGTCTTTGATTACTCTTTAACTTTTCGCCTAAGAGATTTATGTGTTGGGTTGTAAAACAGAATTCAGATTACAAAATAATCATTACCTTTTTAAATCTTATTATTTTAATTTTCAGTCTGTTTTACCATTTATTTTTATTTATTATTTTGCAAGTTCTTAGCTGTTCTCGAACAGTGGAGCTGGTTCTGCCGTCGCCATTGGCTGCGGCACGAATGTTGCTAATGAGGAAACTATTGAATTGTTTCAAGGTTTGCTCTGCTCAGTTTGTTTAGGTTTGTTTGCCGGCGACTTGGCATTTGCGCATAATGAAAGAGTTGCATTCGAGTCGCTCGAAATGCGGATGCCCGGGCAGATGGATGGGGATGTGGAGATGGGAGTGGAGTTGAGTGGACCGCAGGAGTTCCTTCGGCTGCCTGCGGTGGCCGTTGGAGTAGGTCATTCCAACGTGACTTAAGACGGTTGCTGCTCCGCTGCGTGCCTTTGTGGCATTTGCGTTGATGTAGGTCGTTGCTCGGGCCCAGTGAGTAAGCGGAGCTCGAGGGGACCCATGGAGCGGGTCGGTAACGGAGGCGAAGGCAAACACTGGCCGGACTCCGAATGCTGGAGCTGTGCTGGAGCTGAGGCTGAAGCCGGCCAGAGTGCATAAACTGCAGTCAGTTTATGGCCACTTCGTATTTGCACTACGAATCGGGCTCTTTATGGCAATTTTCAAGTGCTCAATTTACATCGGAATTGCTGGCTTGCAACTATTTGCTGTTAATTTATGCTAATTTTGGAGTCCCACTGAAAGGAAATTACTCCGAATTGGTCGGACAATGGACAATGTGTCCCAGGTTTATGCAAATGGCCCAGGCGAAGAGAGTTCCTTGCTGAGTGCATACAGAGCCGTCACCTTGGTTTGTTCGGGGGGTTGTGGTGTGCTAAACTATTCTAAAATAATACCTGTAATGAATTCATCATAAATATAAATTATTTTAGCCAAATCGGTAGAATAACAACCGGAACTTCAGTCTTGATTAAACCGTTTTCTGCAATATATGTACATCAAGTAAGACAGTTTTTGAATTACTTAGGAACATAAAAGCTTAAGTGTTTCAAATATACACAAAATAACATAACAACAAATAAGCTAATGAGAAATTTAAGCTTACAGTTATGACTTTCAAAAAAATCTTCTGCCTTCTATTCAAATATATTATTTTAAGTCAGCATTTTCAATTGTTTCCGGCTAATTTGTTTGGAATATTTATTATTATATTACATATTATATTATATTGATTATTATATTGTAATTTTTTGTAGACTTGTCTCATTTAGCTTTTAACATTTAATTTTCCGATTATAGCCCTTATTTGTTTTCTTTATTGCTTTAAAATTCAAGTTCAAAGTCAACGCGCAAGCACTTTTCCAGAGGGTCACCGGATGTCACAATTGCAGATTTTAAATAAAAATACCAGAATATTTAGGGTCAAAAATGTTCACTTAAATATTTACACTATTTTCCAAAGCACTATAAAAAATGTTGCGAGGAATAAGATTTCAATTATTTTTAAAACAGACGTTTATGCATAATAATACCCTTATTGATTTGTCTTCTGATAATCGATCTGTGAGTGATATGGAATTTTAATGAAGCGTTGATTTGTATCCATTTAGTACAAAGTTAAATTTTTTAATCAGAATAAATCAAATCAAAGTGTACAACAAAATTACGTACCGTGTATATCGAACGCACTTGGCCGCGGCCTTTCAACTTGTTTTATATCTCACACCCTGCAGGGTATTATAATTTCAGTCTGGAGTTTGCAATGCAGTGATCCATTAAAGTATATAAATTCTTGATAGTATAAATTTATCTAGCAAAGTCCGTCTGTCTGTCCGTAACTATGCTATCTAGTCTCTAAGTTTCGGAGGTATCTGCATAAAACTTAGCATATAGTTGTCTTTCTGTAGCAGTTCAGACATAAATCTGACAGGCCAGATCGGACTACGATCTCGATTCTTCGACATAGTTATTTTATAGGATTTTTAATTTTTTAACGTTTGCAAGTTGATCAAAATCTAATTATTTTATTATTTGTTTAAATGTTTTCATTCGGATTAGAAACCACAAGGGTATACAAACTTCCGCGTGCTAAAGCTGGATACTATTCTTGTTTTATAGTAATATGAAATGTTGTTATAACACTGTGATGGCATGCAGATGAATATTTATATTTTTGATTAAACCCAAAGAGCAGTTGATAATTTTGATAGGATGAGAAAACATAAACGCAGAGAGAATACAAATTTGCTGAGAGGATCAGCTGATATTTTTTGCATCTGTTTTGTGAACTTTTCTACTCCTCAACAGAATGAAAAACTACTTTCGCTTCAAAGGTATCAGATTGATTTAAATATTTACCCAATGTATAATGTTCTCTGTGTATAAAACATAACTTTTTTAATGTAAGTATACTATTAGAGCACAAGCGGGCCTGAGGGCTTGAAATAAACACTTCCAAGTATCTATAATTCAAGGCTGTAATTTCGTTAGTTAATGGGCCAACCTACCCAACCTACTCTGGTTGCATTGCCCCAGTTGTGCGCTTCGCCTGCCTCAGCTCAGGTTCCCTGTAAGCCTGGCCCCCTCTGCCCAGCTGTATCAATGAACGACCGCAGCACGCGCCAAGAAACCAGTATTCGATGGTGATCATGATTATCATCTTTGCACTGAGAAGCTGACTGGCGATCGTAAGGCTTCTGGTTTTATTAGGTAGTGGGATCTCCCCTCCAGTGACACCTTCGGCTGCGGCGACTATAAATCCAAATTTATTATTGGCATAATTTGTTAAATACGTAGATCCAGCGGGTGTTTGCGGATTACACAAGCCAACAAATAATCTCAGGCCCCTCACTACGAGCGGTAAACAAGAAAATCTGACTCGGCACATATTCGAAGTTGGTTCGGATTTCGCAAACCTAAGAAGCACTTCCTGTGCAGTCGAAGAGTGGAACCGCTGACACAATCGTCTTCGAAGCAGTGTAAATATTATAAGTTTCTCTTGCAGATCGCACGTTTCCTGGCCGAGTAGCCGGCTGATAAGCCAAAGGTGCTGAAATCAGCCGAGCGAGGTGTGGGGAGGGATCGATGCCCAGCTGATACTGAGGCGGACGCCACTGCGGCGCAGTAAGCTAATGAGGAACTACTCGCAATCCGATCCGATCCGACCCGCTGGAGTTTGCCGGCGCCCCGCCCCCTCCCGGGGGACGCACTTGGCATTGGCGTTCCGCGATTAGCATGGTTTGTTGTTTGCTCTGTGACAACAGAACGCTGTTGACATCCCCCGACGCCGCGAGTAATCGCGAATTCGATGTGCGGGGGGCTTGCCAGGGGACCTAAGGTATGCAGCCTCAGTCAGGTGTGGGGAGTGCATTGGGACTGGAAGTAGATCAGGTTGGTGGCTCATTGGGCTGGAGCAATTGGTGGGTGATGTCGGCTCCTTCAAGGTCTGCGAACCTATCCCAACGCTGAGTGCTCTGGGAACTGAGCAATTTAGCTGACATCAACATGAATTGATTTTAATTCCTTGCACGTGCAGTGCACTCATATCGAATCGCAGAAACCCAAATGCGGATAAAACTATCTGTGAATAACGAATGCCAATCAAACAGTCAGTATTTAGTCACAAGCCAATCTTTTTAGTTGTGTATTTATAAACCCATTTGCCGTATTTTCATTCTCAAAGATGGGAAGTGAGGCTTGTGTTTGCGAGGAATTGCCAAACTCCTCTCTTTTACACATGAAAGTACACATAATGTGTTTACCTGTGATGGAATCAAATTATCATAATGACTAAATTAACACGCAAATATCGAAAAAATAGCTTTGAAATGGGCACTGAATTATGGCCGAAGCTCGGTGTTGATTTTACAAGCTAACGAGCCGCATCGCAACCCGCTCCTAACCCGCTCCAGCCCTGTCTGCGGGCCTTTTCAATTAGCAATCCCATAAAAATAAGCAGCGGAAAGAATCTCGACGCAAACCAGTTTCCCCGCGGCGTTATCACTGGGAAAGCTTTAAGCTCCGATCGATGTCACATGCGTCGCGCTGCGAGGAATGCACCGAGGGGCTACGTCACGGAGCGGGACCGAGCAGGTGCGGAATCACCTGCCTCTGCTGAGGGCGCAGTCGCAGCCTTCGGGTGAATCACTGGTCGAGTAATCCCTAAAGTGAAAATCCCCAGCGCTGGACGACTCAGCAAGCCAGCTTCAGGCTTGAGTGGTGCCCGTTGTGGTCCGCATCGGCTGGGTTTTCCACCGCTTCTTGTCTCGGTTCCAGCCGCTGCTCACTAGGAAATTATGCACACGCATCCCAAAAGGAGCACGATCTGCAGCGAAGACTCTCTCCCCGGAAACCAGTTTCCAGCGGCCTGCGGAGCCTTGTCGGAGTCGGACTTCGCCAACTATTTTCTCTTGGCTCATGAGCAATAAGTGAAACCAGTTTCTCGACGTGTGCACAATGGGGTCTGCACTCCACCACTCTCCAGCACTCGGCGGAGGTGGGTGTTGAGCTGCGCGATCCGTTTGTTTTCGCGCAGATTATGGATGAAACACGAGCACTGGGGGAGTTTGCATTTCTGGTACCTGCGCCGGCAGAATATCCGTCGCCGTTTCGCAACCCCCTGCGGCTTTATTGGCTTTTGTCTGCCAATTAGCCAGAGGTTTCTCGGGCTGTAGGCGCAATGAGGGAATTCACTTGCTTGTAATTAATAAAATAAAAAAAACAAACATCCAACAAATGTTTATGGGAGGCTTCGACGTTGCCCGGCAACACCAGCAATAACAACAGTCTGCTGGGGAGCGGGGACTGGAGCTGCGGGGGCGCGGCACGCACCGCCTGTGACTGACGGACCGCAGAGCGCTGCGAAGAAAGAGAACAGCTGGCTGGTCTGGCTGGTCTGGGTGAGCTGGGCGAGCTGGGCGAGCTGGGCGAGAGAGAGGCACCGAAATCACGGCCAGGTTGGGCGACTCACCAGCCTCGCTCGGTTAGTTAAGCGCGGCTTTTCAGTCAGTCGAGTCGCGTCGAACCGCTTGCCACTCGTTCAGCAGCCGCCGCGGTGCGTGAATCCCCGTGCATCCATGTCCAAGTACACGAAGCTGGCCCTCGGGTTTTGCGACCTGCTGATCTGGGCGGCCCTCAGCGTGGCCAGTCTCCTGCTGCACAAGCTGGTGCGTCCGTTCCGGCGCGGCTTCTTCTGCGGCGACGAGTCCCTGGGCTATCCGTACCGCGAGAGCACCATCGGCCACGAGCTGCTCATCGCCATTGCCCTCGGCGGTCCCACTGCGGTGATCGCCGTCGTGGAGCTCTTCAAGCAGCTTCCCGGCGCTTCGCCGCGGGACTCGGGCGGCAAGCGCGATGGCTGCCGGTTTGGCCACCGTCTGGGACAGCTGTACCGCCAGGCCATCTTCTACCTGTACGGCTTGGCCATGGTCACGTTCACCACGATGCTATCGAAGCTGTGCATAGGACGCCTGCGGCCGCACTTCTACGCCGTGTGCCAGCCCATGCTGCCGGACGGTAGCAGCTGCCGGGACGCCCAGAACCTGGGCCGGTACATCGATAGCTTCACCTGCAGCAACGCCAACATGTCCGACTTCCAGTTTAAGCAGCTCAACCAGTCCTTTCCCAGCGGCCACGCCAGCATGGCCATGTACGCCATGCTGTACTTGGCCATCTACCTGCAGGCGGCGCTCAGCACGCGCGTGTCCAAGCTCCTGAAGCACCTGCTGCAGTTCCTCTTCGTCATGTTCGGCTGGTATATCTCGCTGACGCGGATCACCGATTACTACCACCACTGGAGCGACGTGCTGGCGGGGGCGGTGATGGGGGTGGTGTTTGCCTGGCTCACTAGCGCCTATGTGGCGGACCTCTTCGCCGGCAGGCGCTGGGCCAAGGCGGGCTACTCGGCCAACACCCTGCGGAAGCCCCAGGTTTCACCCAAGAGCTCCACGAAGTCGCAAGCGGGAGCAGCAGCGGTGGCCTCCGGCGGCGGCCAGCCGCCCGCCCTTCCGGCCTACACCTTCGGCACGCTGCCCTACCTGGCGGCTCACCCGGCCCAGGCGCAGGCGCAGGCGCAGTACGCCCAAACCTATCACAACTACGGATACGTGCCCTGAGGCGGCAGCACTGGTGTTTAGCGAATCTTCCCTGGGATAACCTCACAAAGACTCACTTTCAAACCCAAATATGCACGAAATTCTTGTTCTGTTGTCGGTAATCTAGCAAAATAAATATTAATTACGATACGATGACGCGACTAATGACTTGTCGGAAGCCTGCACAGAGAGCGTGTTTGATCGGCCCGATTTCCAGATATTTTCGAAAGTTGCGGCGTCCCATCTTCGAGCCCCATTAAGTGAGTAGCAGTGGGATCTGGCTTACCTGAAAAGAGAAAGACACCGCAGTTAGTGTTTGTTACAACGACTTTAGCACGCTCCAAGGGAGTTACAACGAGCTCAAAAGGAATAAATGGCAAGATATATGGGCTTTCAATCAGAACTATATTGCAAAGTTTTACAGTTACTCGTGCTATTCTCCAGACGGACACAACAAGTTCACAGCGCGCAAAACACACCTGCCGGAGTGGGTCGAACCCCCCGCCCGATTAGTAGATTCCAGCTTAGAAATTAGGAATAAATTATCGAGACCTTAGCATATTCGAGCTGTTGATAGACGAGGGCCGCGGCCAGATCAGGGGGAAAAGCAAAACAAAGGTTTGTGAAACAAGTTTGTGTGGCAGTAACCTCCAACCGATGGAGATGCAAATGAGCTCTGTTCCGAACGGGCCATAAGAATCCAAGACCTTCCGTCCGCCCATTCTTCAGTGTGAAAATGTGCGGCAATCCAAACACCCGACTGCTCTCGCGGCTGGTCATCGACTTCCTCCTCCTGCTGGGCATCTATGGCGTCGCCCTGGTGGTGCTGCCCCAGCAGCTGGCCACCGTCCAGCGGGGCTTCCACTGCAGCGACGCCAGTCTGCAGTACCCGTACCGCCAGCCCTGGCTCACCAAGGTCCACCTGACCATCGCCGTGGTGATCCTCCCCGCCGCCTTTGTCCTGGTGGTGGAGATGATGCGCGCTGCCTTCGTGCCCAGCTCAGCGGAGCTTAAGCAGCGCTTCGTCTTCGTGGGCGCCCGGATTCCGAGCTTCATCAGCGAGTGTTACAAGGCCGTCGGTGTGTACCTCTTCGGACTCGGGCTGACATTGCTGGCCACTAGGTTGACCAAGCACACGACTGGCCGCCTGAGGCCCCACTTCTTGGACGTCTGCCGGCCCACGTGGGGCGAAGAGGACGTTGAGAGCTGCTCGTCCGTTTTCGGGGGAAACTCCACCGCATACGTCGAAGAGTTTGACTGCACGGAGTTTGCCGCCTCCTCTGACCTGCTGTCTGTAGTGCGTCACTCCTTCCCCAGTGGCTTCGTGACCACAACCAGCTACGCCATGGGCTTCCTGATCTTCTACGCCCAGGCCAGGCTCTTTGCACCCTGGCTGCGACTCCTGCGCGCCACCCTTCAGCTGGCCTGCGGATCGTTGGCCCTAGTGGTTTGCTGGGAGCGCATCTCCACCTTCCAGAACCACATTTCGGACGTGGCCGCAGGAGCTGTCCTCGGAGGGCTGGTGGCCCTCTTCGCGACGGTGTTCGTCGCTCACCTGTTTGCGGAGGTTCGGGTGAAAAGGCGCCAGTGGCCCCGGAACGAGCAGATATACGGATACGCGGGATATTACAACCGGGCCACATATGGCTACTGATCACTGTGTGGGATTACCTTTTAAACTAATAAAATGCTATTAAATTATGAAGCACAGTCGCTATTAATTTCAATTCATTTAATTGCTTTTCTAAATGCTCTTAACGGCTAGATATGAAAAGCTTTTCGATGACGACTACAACTGAGGTTTACGTTATCAATTATAATGAAATCAAAGTATACATTTTATGAGAGTAGATTTGGCAAGATTTGGCCACAAAAGGGCCGCGTTGCTTACTGTAAGTATGACGCCAGTGGTCTGGGTCTAGAAACACATATTACCGACCCGAAAGTCAGGGCTTTGGACACAACTGGCTTTCATAAATAAACTTCTTAGTGCGTCAATAATCAATTTCTATAAACAATTGCAGCTACAAAAATATTTCCCTCTTGGCACGCTGCAAAAGAAACGTGTAAAAACTAAAATGTTATGTTTGGAGATAGAAGAAGTACATTTTCAATAACTTAAGGCACGTCTCTATAGCCGTAGTCGAACCCGAACTCTGTGTAAGTCAAGCAAAGCTTTTGCGGAATATCCAGCGTAATCATCAGGTTTTTAAGTAGTGTTCAAGTGAAGTCTTTAGCTGAGGGTTTTTAGAACAACAATTGGAATGAAAACTAACTTGGAATAGCCTAAGGGCCGATTTATCAATGTCAGGTTTATCTGACCGACAACTCTGACTAGGGGCATTGCCCAGATAAACACCAAAGTGACATTACGAGACTACATTTCTCCAAAATAACAAATTACCTAAAAGACAAAAGTTAACCTCACATCGAAAAGTCGGAAATGAAGCCTTTAAACCGGCAGATCCATTGTAGGCTCTAATACCTAAGTATTTGTGAAAGACCCATTTTGAACTTGGATTCGGCTCATAACTTTTTAGAATGATTTCGGGGATGATATATACTTATTGTACAGCTCACTTTTGGACACATTCCAGAATTGCCCGCATGCCCGCTGCTAGCCGAGTTTAGTACCCAGCTGCGGCTTAGCGAGGCTGCGAACCCATGCGATCCACAAGTGGCTGCTCGCCGATCGACGCGCTGACCACCGCTCTCTCTTTGAGTGCCTCCCCGCACATTATTTTTCCCCCTGGTCTTTCCACGACTTCACTCGCCGCAATATCAGCTTCGATCTGTTTACCACGCCAGCGACGGACGCAGCCAGCCGTGGCAGGCAGGGCTATCGTCACTGCGCTCAGTCGCGAACGGCGCTCAAAGTTTGTGGATCGGGTTTAGTCGGCTTCCGAAAAGCGTTAAATAAATAAACTAATAGTAAACTGTCGCAAAGCGAACGCTTTATTTGTTTACACAGACGGAAAGCCATACGAGAGGCAGTAAAATAACAAAGCGATCGTAAAAGTTCAATTAAAAGTGAGTAAAGTGGCTTAGGAAGCCTGTATCCTCCCAAGAGGCTAAGGATTAAAGGAGCGATCCAGGGATGCCTTCAAACGAACTTATGCTTTTGTGAGAAGTGAGGATCGAGGCACTGGGCAGGGATGCACACTTGCAGAGGCAGGCCGCCTTAATTCAATCAAATGTCGCTTATTCATTCAATTAAAGGTCGCGCCATTTGACGTCCCACTATTAAGGCGTCTGTGAATACGAATATGAATGCGAGAGCGAGTGCACAGAGAGAAATTAAGCAGGAATCAGGTCATTCTTTTCAAAATTAAGGATCATGCAAATCGGTTTCCTGTAGAAGAGGGGATTTTAGTAAGCAAGTTTCGACATTATTTCCAATACAATAGTTTTAGATTAGTTTGAGTGATTTTTGAATAGTAGATAGATGTGAAAAACAATTCAAAGTTTTATGATTTTAACGACATTTAAGTTAAGTTTTTACGACATTTTTTTTGTTTATGTTTTTTTGGAAAAAAAAAATAGGGCATTTTAAATTGATCTCGCTTTGTTTTTTCTGCGTGCAATGAGAGGGCGCGCGAAGGGCCCCCGGGAGGTCGCTTTGAATGTTTTCCATTTTTTAATGTAATTGACAGTTAAACTTTGTGCACATGCTGGACTGGACAGAAGCCCCTCCCTCCGCACCCCGCCGGGGATGTCGCGCAGATCAGAGAGCAGCAGTCCAGCAGCGGTCCACAATGGGGGCCATTCTTGGGCGGGAGATTAGCGACTGCTCGAGTGTGGCGCTCCAGTCAAGCACAACAGCCGGCCTTCGTCCCCGATAATGCGAATATCGCGGAGACTGCCCTAGAACAATAGGGCTCCACTCAGTGAGTAGCCCGTGAGTCACCCCTCCCCTAGAGCCTGCTAGGTGACCCGCTGTTATCGATGGCTAACCACTCCTTTACGGTCCATCACTGCGCAGAACGCCACTTGTGATCTCCCGTAATGGACACACTGAGTAATCACAAAATCGCTTAATTGCAATGATTTGGCACTAAGATGGCCAGGCAGGCGTTCGTGGCTATCTCGTACACTTTAATTTATCTTATCAAAGTGATCTTGAGCTTGTTTGAGCTACTGCACTGGCAGAAATATTCACCTACCAAGTCACATCGTATCGTTGATTCTGTGGGTCAATCTTCAGCCAATGACTGTAACTTAAATAAATGTTCCATATTGATCGTAAACGACTAGAGTGCGCATTTATTGCGAACTTTTATTTATATTTCACTATTAGAATCAATTAAATAATGTATGCGCCATAAATTTAATCGGAGCGTAGTATATCCAGGAATTTTAACGTTAAAAGAAACATGGACATGGCCAATTTTGTCTAATTATGCATATATTTATTAAAATCGTAAATTTAGGAAGTCGGAAGACAGACGAAAATGTTTACAAATAAAGACAAATGTTGACAATTGCATGAAACTTGTTGCGCAACATTGAAATCTAACGAAATGCTTTTGGAGACATTTTGAGCAACACTTACTGGTGTTGCAAAAACAAGTTTTGATGCTGCAGAATGTTTGTTGTCTAATAATTCTGATCCGCACTGGTCTAATTATTCGATAACAATTTTTATTGCGGCGTGCAGAAGTATAAATTATGTCTCTAAGTCCTGTATAGTCTGGTAATCCTGATCAAGAACATGTATTCGCCTTCCTTCGCCTGCTACAGACACTAAGCTATCGTACCGTTGTACCCATTAGGATGACTATTTTTTAACTAAATTCCCTTTTTTCTTTCAGTGGCTGGCAGCTCTTGTCTAATCTAGGCATATGCAGAAAACAAACCGCAACCGTACTGAGATCCCCGCAGACGGCCAACTGCTGTAAAAATAGGCAATAAAGCCATTCCTCTGACGCAGAGAAGCTGACGACTGGGGAAGAGCGCAGAGCTCCGTGTGGGGAACGGAGAATACCCATGCTCGGAGAGTCTCGCCCACCAAATGAGCGTTAAATTAAAAGAACGTTATCCAAACGAAGCAGAGTCAGTCAGCCACTGACAACGAACTCGAAACAACGAACGACCGCGACGGGTGAAAACCAAGCGAAGCGAAGAGCTAATTGCCGGCGAGCATAGAGCCCATTTGGAATATTAACCAATTAAAGCCAACGCGACCTATCCCCGAAATGCGCGACGCCGCCGAAGATCAATCCGTGTCCGTCTCGATGCCTGCCTCCGCCTCCGCCCCTGCCTCCGCTGCAAGCTCCCCTCCGGCAGCAGCGGACCGCCGGCTGACCCAGCGTCTGCTCCTGGAGCTGCTGGTATTCGTAGTCCTCCTCATACCCATCTGCGTGTACGAGTTCGCGGTGGATCCCGTCCGGCGCGGCTTCTTTTGCGACGACGAGAGCATCAGCTACCCGTTCCGGGACAACACGATAACGCCGGTGATGCTGGGTCTGATCGTGGGCCTGTTGCCGCTGCTCCTCTTCGTCCTGGTGGAGTACGTTCGCCAACTGCAAGCTGGAGAGATTTCGAGCACGGTTGACCTGCTCGGCTGGCGCGTTTCCACCTGGTACGTGGAGCTGGCCCGGCAGTCCACCTACTTCTGCTTCGGCCTGCTCCTCACCTTCGACGCCACCGAGGTGGGCAAGTACACCATCGGGCGCCTGCGCCCGCACTTCCTGGCCGTGTGCCAGCCGCAGCTGACGGACGGCAGCCTCTGCTCGGACCCGGCGAACCTTCACCGTTACGTGGAGAACTACGAGTGCGCCGGCGAGGGCTTCTCCGTCGAGGATGTGCGACAGGCGCGCCTCAGCTTTCCCAGCGGCCACTCCAGTCTGGTGTTCTACGCCATGGTCTACGTGGCGGTCTACCTGCAGCGGAAGCTCACCTGGCGCGGCTCCAAGCTCAGCCGCCACTTCGTGCAGTTTGTGCTGGTCATGCTGGCCTGGTACACGGCCCTCAGCCGAGTGATGGACAACTGGCACCACTGGTCCGACGTCCTCGCCGGATCGCTCCTCGGCGTCGCCGGAGCCCTGATCACCGCCCACTACATAGCCCGGCTCTTTGACCTGCCCTTCGACGGGGGCGTGGGCGCCATACTGGTCGGTGGGCTGCGGCGGGAGAACACCGCGGCCACTCTGCAGGAGGAAGTGTGCCCCAGCACGCCGCCGCCCTACTCGGCGAACAGCAGCTACAACGAGGATCAGTACTGTACGAAGGTCTGAGAGACCCCAAGAGCCATGTGAGCTCGGAGCATTCCAAAATAGCAATAAAGAATAGACCGAGGATCGGCCCGAGTTGAATTTGTAGTATCTACACCCCGTCGCATAGCATTAGTCCTAAGGCCCACCCGCATTTGTACAATTCCCATTACTCTGTCCCTGTAATCCCGTTCTTCGTGTAAGTCCTCGTATTATTATTTGTAAATGCTAACTGCTAAAAGTACAATAAATAAGTTATCCGCACATTCACAGTGTCCACAGTCTTAACCTGCCCCATTGTCTGCGTGCTCGCTTATCGGTTTTTGTTCACATTTCAATGTCAGCCCACCCACATTCCCTCAGCTAGGGCGCAGTTGACACAGTTTTTTGCGCAGTGTTGTCATACCTGGCTGGTTTCGGTTGGAATGAGTGCTGGCCATGACTCATCAACATTTCGCACCGGCGGCAAGTGCCTCTTGTGCTGCGTCACCGAGAGGCCGGCCTCCCGAGAAACTCTTCTTCGCCGATCGTGTGAAGGCGCCGCCGCTCTCCGAATGGATTCAATTGGTGCGCCTTCTAGTGAATCAAGCTGGGTTAATCTGATTCTGATGGACCCCTGACCCAGCAATTAACGAGACTCCGGAGAGAGCCCCGAAAGTGTTCTGGCGAGCTTTGCCGAGCTTTTCAGCTTCCGGGACTCTCTCGGTGACTACGTCAGCCGGGGATCTTGGACTCGGACTCGGCGGTGGTCAACAGCTATCGCGTGTTTTGCCGCTGACCGTTTCAGGGCCAGACGCGGACAAGGTAGCGCTATCGCCGCCAGCACGTGCGTGGCAACAAGTTGACAACCACGCGATTGAGTGCCATGTCTGGGAAGTGCACCGATCAGGGAAAGCATATACAAGTATATACAAGACTAAGAGTTCGAATGAAATAAGCTCCACGAAAACTTGGAATTACTTCAACGAACAGCTTAAGGAAACCAGATCCACCTTCAATTGATGGTCAAAATGCAAGGGGATTCTCCAGAGCTCAACTTCTATTAATATCACAGCCGTAGTTATAAATATTTATTGTTTATAAATGATTCGCTTAGTTCTCAGTACCTCGCTTGTAGCAGATCTCTGCTCACATACTCTCCGATCACGCAGTAAGTATCGCGCAAAGATCTGCTGACGGCGGGCAGCACAAATATTTTCGACGCAAACGAAAAATATTTCAGAGTATTATAATGTAATCAGGGGCAACAATGCGAATTGTTTATTAATAGTCCCAGTCGAGTGGGTCTGAGCTCAGATTGCTGGGGGCTGTTGTCCGCTTTCGCCCCGAGTCGCAGATCAGTGACGTGAGAACAGTCGGACCGATCGCGCTGATCCGGACCCAAGTCAGCTAACAATCTAAAATGAGCTTCAGCCTGCGAATCCGGCCCCCCATCCGCCTGCTGATGGACCTGGTCCTACTCGGAATCCTGATCGTCCTCGTTGAGAACTTTGGCTTCTTCTGGGGGCCGACCACCAAGCGCGGCTTCTTCTGCAACGACGAGTCCCTGAGGTATCCGTACCACGAGAACACCGTGAGCCCCACCCAGCTGCACTGGCTAGGCCTTCACCTCCCGCTACTCGGCCTAGTCCTGCTCGAGAGCCTGCTCTGCTGGCAGGGGGGCGTCAGCCACTGGGGCCACCTCTGGCCGGTGTACAACACGGCCCGCTGGTACCTCTATGGCTACGTGGCCAACGACTTGATCAAGGGCATCGGGAAGCGCGCCATCGGCCGCCTGCGGCCCCACTTCTTCGCTGTCTGCCGGCCGCACTTCCCGGATGGAGGCAGCTGCTCGGATGGGATGCACGAAGGTGACCTAAGCTACCACGAGGACTACTCCTGCCGGCCGGAACTCTCGGGAGCCAGTGAGGAGGTGCTGCGGGACGTGCACGTGTCCTTCCCCAGCGGCCACTCGGCCATGGCCTTCTACGGCCTGGTGTTTTTGGCCCTGCATCTCCACCGCCGCCGCTGGCCCCTGCCCGGCTCTCTGCTGGGCCCCGTGCTCCAGCTGGCCTGTGTGGCCCTCGCCTCGTTCGTGGCCCTCAGTCGCGTCATGGACTACAAGCACCATTGGTCGGATGTTGCGGCCGGCTCGCTGCTGGGCGCCGGCGCCGCCTTTGCGGTTGTCCGGGCAGCCGCCTCTGAGGAGCGGCAAAGGTCTCTGAATGCGGAGGAGGATGCAGGTGCCAAGGAGGCGGAGGCGTCCACGGCGAAGGATAGCCAACAGTTAGGTCGGGATTTGTGTCTTGTTACAAGCTAGTGCAGTAATTAGTCGAGCTGGCGCTTTAGTTTTAGGTTGACAATAAATTTAGAGACGAGGTAATCTCGCCACGCAACTTTCTGGCTGGGAGGGTAAGGGAGGCAGGGACGCCCATCTTGTGCAGTGCCGGCGGAAACTGGAATTATAAGGGCTAATCAAGCAACTAGCCGCTTGAGTTACATGGTAATAACACAGCTATTACCTAAGCGCCTTTTAATCACGTCGTAATTATGGGTCTCGTTTCGATTTTATTCGGAGAGTGACAGACAAAAGTTATTGGCCACGCAATAAAGATAAGGCAGGTAAGATAGTTATCGTATATTTTCTTAGGGTTCAAAAATAGATTTCGCTGGAATGACTCAACTCAACAAAATAGATTCTGGCAATCCGCCATGACGCTAGTAACCGTGGGAAGAGGCTCGATTGTCGCCAACAATTAGCGGCTCCTTCAGATTCATTAGCAGCATATTTTCAGAAGACTTAACCCCAGTCAACAAGCTACCAAGGACCTTCATCCAGAGTCCCAATCACGGCAGGGCCGAAAAGAGATATAAATAAATTTTGCGCGCCGCCGAGCAGCATCCTATGAATCTCCATCGCTGGTGATGATGCGCAACACCTGAACCCGGCCAATTCAGCACGGGGATTTGCGACTGGACCCCACTCCGCGCACCCTCATCAGGTGGGCCAAGGGCGCGTTTGGCCGCCGCTTAATTGGCTCATTTATTTTGATGGCAAAGAAAATGCTGGGAAATTGTGGTTATTTTTTCCTCGCCGCTTTGCCTAATTCCCGCGCCCTATTCCCCTCCTTGCCCGCATTTATTATGATTAATTATGGCCCGCACACACTGAGAAACTGACCCAAAGCTCCACTTTCTTGCCAACTTTTGCAACTGTGTCAAGTTGTTGTTGCCGGCTTCCTGCTCCCGCTCTCTGGTCGTTGTCTGGCTCGAGGTTCGAATGATAAATTTCCATGCAATTTATTTTAATCTGCAGCGACGCTGCCTGCCACACTAGCCCCGTCCTGCGGCAGCTAGTTTTCATGCGTTAATTAAATGGAAAATATTTGCATGGCCGGCCCGCCAAGGGACGGCAGAGATTGGGTTCGCAAAGTTGAGCTGCAACCCAACACAATGACCTACATCCGGCATTAGAGAAAGTTTTGCTTTGCTTTGTTTTGAGTTTGGCCTCCGCGGGAGGCGAGGGGATGCAGTGGCCCAGCTCCAACTTGGGAGCGGAGTTCCTCGGGAGTTCATTAGGCAGCGGTAACTGGGGAACTTTTGCCAGCGACAGGCTAATTGCAGACAGTCAGGCCATCTGGAATGAGTTTCCCCGGTGCCCGGGCCTGTGCCGGTTAAGTCCCACGCTCACCTCTGGCCGGCATCAATCAAAGCCGTAGCCCGGCTCGCACTTTCAATCAATTGCAGCAGCACGTGAAATTTAAGAGCTCCGTCGTCCTCGAGGCGAGTCTCTAATCGCCATCAGGTGAGATAATGCGGCCGGCCGGGGGCCTGGTCCCGTCCAGTCCGGCAGTTTGTCACTGCGCATTATCTCCCACCCACCCGTCAGGTGGCCATCGCTCCGAACAGGACTTCATCGTCCCCAGAACAGGAACATCGTTCTCGCACCGTCTGCTGCATTTTTGCATGGTTGTTTGCTCAACAAAATACCCCAAAGCATTTCGGGGCTTTCCACTTCCCCGGTCCGTACTCCCTGCCACATGCGCTTCATATTTCTGCGGTTGCCGTGTCCCGAACCTCTCTCCTGTCTCTCCTGCAAAGCAGTTCGCCATCAGCAGTCATCAGTGTCCCCCGGCTCAAGCTCTCCTCGGCACCGTTCATCTCCGCTTCAATCGTTGGCTTCATGTGTGTAAAGACAATTTGATAATCGCAAAATGCAGCATAGTTTGAGTTAATGAAGCTTGTGTGCCATGTGTGCCACCTTCGGATGGCATCCCTCGCCCGTCGGAGCAGGAGCAGGAGCCGGAGCCAGAGCCAGACGACTGGCTCTCCTCTGACGTCGTGCTCGTGGTTGTCGTTGTTTGTTGGACAACAACCGGAGCGTTTTGCTTGCCAATTAGTAATTTGCCGTCCAGGGAACGGTTGGCAGACCAGACCAGACCAGACCAGAACACCTCGGTCTGTCCCTGACAACCAGAGGGAGTTTTAAAATGCTCGTGGTGGGGCCCAAAGACGAGTCTGACTAGTCAACCAGGATGGAGGTTGGAGCCCGTTTAAGGGCTGTCCGATTGGCGCTGCTTTAATCCAAAAGTTGTGGCAAATTACCTGCTGGCAGCCACAGATGAGAGCAACGTTACCTGGACTCAGCCTGGACTCCTTTCCAATTCAGATTGATTTGGAAGACGACACATTGCTGGGCTCAAAGATATTCGGCAGTGTGTTGTGAGCTTACTGCATCGTTTATTGTCCATCGAATGCAATGTGTCAGGACGACAATTTGGATTAAACCAGCGGGGCAGGATGCCCAAGGACTCGCTGCTGCCCCGTGCGAAAACAAACCATATTCTCTGCTCCTTTTGTGCGAAACGCGCATCCGCTTCAATGTCCTGTCGTAGAAATCGCACGCAGCCTCGACCCGTGACGTCCAGGAGCGAGAGGAGATGCGCGAAATAAAGGGTCGGCGGCCATTTTGTCGCCGCCATCATTATTAATAGGGCTAGCGCAGGACGAGGGTCGGAACCAGGAGCTGGACGGCAGACAGTCACATCCGATGCGCGGCATTCCCGTCCTGATTTTTTCGCTGCCATTCGCCTTTCCGTGCTCGCTTTTCCGAAGGCTCTGACAATTTTGATTGTTGTCCCCAGATCCTGCACCCGGACTGCAGTCGAAACAGGTGTGCCCGTCAACTGGCAATCAACTTTCATTTAGCAGCATCATTTGTCACGCTTGTTTATTGCCCGGTTACGTGTTGGCCACACTTAATGGCTGTTATTGTCCCTCCAGCAGAGAAGCAAGACGGCGGAAGACGCCACCAGAAGGAGTGCACTGCACGGGTCCGTAGGTCCGGGAGGTGCCATTTGAGAGGTATTGATTTAAAATCGGAGCGAGCTGCCAGGCGGAGAATGTTTGTCTGTCTGGCTCGCCATTACCCCACCTACCCCGCCTTGGCTGAGTCAGCTCATAACTAAAACATAGCCCCAATTATGCCGCAAGCTGCGATGCTGATTCATTGATGAGCCCCGGCAGAAGCCGAAAAACGAAATGAAAACGCAGCCATGGCTAATGCCGCGTTGATTATGAATATTTTAGGGCCCCGAACCGCCGCAATGATCATTCCGATGCTGATGGCGAACGCGGCAGCGATGGCGTCGGCGATGATGATGATGGGGACCAGGGCCTTCGCCTGCGCGGGCAATAAATTTATGTGCCTGGGCCGGGCCCGGCCTGCCGGGCATGCGAGAATTTACATTTTGGCAATTTCCAGCTGTCGAAGCCTGGCTCCGGCTCCGGCTGCAGTGCCGATTGCAGATCTTCGGCGGAGTGGGTCCGCAGCCGTATCCGTGTTGGAGTGCATCGCGTAAATTCCGTTACGACGCTGCCGGCTCGTTTTGCCAGCAAATGCAATTTCCTAATTTCTCACTGGGGAAATGGCGCTAAGACCTGGACCCCTGGACGGGGACTGCTGACCACTCGAGCCCGGGTCGGGTCGGCATAGCTGATTGGCCGGACCGGTCTCCCCGGAGGTGGTTCAAGAGGTGTTCGCTTCCAAATTAATGACCCGACGCCGCAGACGATGAACAGCACAAACAAAACAGGAAGTGCAGCCGGAAAAAAGGAGCGGAGTGGCCGCAGACAAAGGCGCATAAATGCATAAAGCGAAGTCGGAAAATTGCTGCAATTGGAGAGGTCTCACCAGGAGTGGGGGCCACCTGTCCCTCCTGCCCCCGTGCTTCTGCCCGTGCTTATGCCCGGCAAATTGGTTTATGCATGAGGCCAGGCGAAGCGCAGTAAATGGGATGTAAGGAGCTTCACACTAAGCAGCCAAAGCGGTGGCTGATATGATGGAAACACCGGCTGGCTGCCTCCCCCGTCCACCACGATGAACCGGATTCACCGGGGTCGAGGGTCGAGCGAGCCGGGCTAAGTAAATTGTTGGCTCAGCCCTTGATTAGCTTAGTCGAGTTCGGAGGAGAGGAAGGTCAGTGGCTGGAGGAAGCTGTTGCCGTGCCCGTAATGCATTTTGAAAACCACACGAGCGGAATTTATGTATGTGCATCCGCTCCGTTCTAGAGAAGGGCCCTCCTGCCCGGGCCCTTGCATTAAAATTTCAATATGCAGCTCTTGTTTTACGCCGCATTAAAGCTAAGTGCTGCGCCCAGGCTCCCCTGGGGGCCATCCAAGCTATCAATGAATACACCAGGAAAAATGAAGTGTTCTTTAACTTTCCGATAAACGGCCATGCTTCAGGCCACGTTCCAGTGGCTAATGACAACCACATATCATATTCTATTCTCCTCCTCTGGGCCCAATCCTTTCCCGGGTCCATCTGCTCGGACAAAATCAATAAACGACTACAACCGAAATGTCGACGACTTAGCAGCCAAATTGGATTCGAAAGGGATCGAGGGACTAGAAAAAAGAGTACCCTTCCTGGCCCGGCCTAAGTAAGCACATAATATGACGCGTATGGGGAGGGCAGGGGCCGGCATAAAAGTAAAAGTAAAGGCGGAGCGCAGATTGTTTTCGGACCCACCCGGCGGGGATTAAGATCTGCTGCAAACGGCAATCGATGATGGCGCCTGGAGCGGGAGGGAGTCACCCAGGCACAAAAGCGAACTCCGTTAAATGTTATGGAAGCCGGCCGCTGCAATGGCCGAATGAAAGCGAAAGAGTGAACGCATAATCATCACTTTTAACGGCACCGGAAGGGTGGCCAAGGACGAAGAGGCGGCCGGCCGCCAGAGCACGCCGCTCTGAAATCGCGTGTATGACTTTTCAAATGAATGACAGCAATTAACGCAGTCAATGATGGCGCGGCCATTGTTTGCCGTAGCGTCCTGCAGCTCCTGTTTGCCTTTCGCGTTGGCCATTAAAGGCCGCCAAAGCTGTCGGCGTCCATGTCCGCGTCTGTGTCTGCGTCTAGGTTTGCATTCTCGTCGCTGCCACCATGGTTATGACACATAAAAAGCAACTGGCCCGGTCGGCCTAGTCTGTGCCAGGACAACAGGGCGGCGGCTCCGTTATCAGTGGACAGCCCAATGGATGTTGGTCGAAAGGCTCAGGGCTCAGAGCTGAAAACAAACAAACACAGAAGCCAGTCGGAGCGGGGACTGAGGCCACTAAATCTGTTATTTATATGACATCAACGGGTAGACGCTGGCATGGGGGCTGCGTTCGTCGGGCAAATTTTAGGCATTTTTATGTAACCGCCAGACTACCAGACTGCCAGACCGCCAGAGAATGTGTTGGCCAAGGGGCTGGCATGATAGGCTTTGAGTTGAGTTCAGTAGACGATCAAAGAGACCGTTATTTAAGAGTTGTTCAGTGATCCTTTTGAACGTTCTTTAATGTTAATGAAAAGCGACAATCGAACCCAAAACTCGCTCCCTGTGCAGGACTCCCTTTGACCACTTTGCCACTCATTTTCACACGCACCCGGTGCCGGACACTAGCCTTTCGCTCTTTACCGTCACCCGTTCTGTCCGGCGCTATGTGTCAATGGCAATATGCTGACCACGTCACAAACCGAACGAGCCCACACGCGGATCTGTAGCCCCGGGACTTCGGCATCTGTTGACCCAAACGCGTAACCAATTTTGGCCAACGCCTGCGAAGTTCGATGCAGTAGTAGTCGCTGTGCCCGGCGGCCATTCTCCCCGCTGCAGTCGCTGCACTTCATCATTGCCCGGTCGTTATCGCTTTTTTGAATTTAAATAATGTGCCCTGGAAAGGGCCGAGCGGTGGCCGTTGCGCCAAACTGATTTGAAATGTGAACCCGGCACGTATGTGAGTGGGTCGCAGCCATGTCGAGGGGCAGCCGTGGTCCTATCCACGCTTCTTGCCGATTCGCCTGATTGTTAATGAGACGATGTTGTGGCCCAGAGACCCCGAAAGTCCAGCCCGGACTTTTGCTGCCCCACCGTGCATGCAGAGGGGCCCGCCACTCTGCGCCCAACCGCACTCGAAAAGCTCTGGGGGTTTTTATCACACATTCGACCCGTGTGTCGACGCGGCCACATGCATAATTTGCAGCACGGTGGCCCCTCGCCGCGGTCTGCTCCCCCTCCCGATGACTGTCCCGAAAATGTTCATTAAAATACGCGTAATGTTGTAGGCGAAAAATGTTTTCGGTTTGCCTTTGAAATGTCATTTTCGGTCGCCGCCGGTCGCTAGTTTATATCGATGTGGTGCCGTGTGAGCCAGAAAATGTTCGGGGAGTGGGACAATGGTCGACGAATGTCCATATTGTTGCGGTGGCTGTTAATATTCTGTGTTTTATGCGTGACTTTTGCACAACTTTTGGGGCAATAATAGGCGCAGAATAATGTTCGAGTATTGATTTATCGACACGTATGTGGAGTTGCATTCGGATAGCTGCGGTATCATGACTTAATGTCGAGGTGAAGAAACATGGCCAGTGTTTTTCCTGCGCCACTGCCGACTGCCAACTGCTGCATCAGCAGAGCCAGCGATTCCGCAGTGCTAACTGACCAGTTCAAGATGCCAAACACGCTCTGCCCACTCCACTCCGCCACACCACGAGCGTGTGTGTGGACACTCAAAGCTGTTAGTGAAGTGCCCATTGGCCGAACGTGGAAAAGGGCAAAACGAAAACGGACAAATTTGAAAAAGGCGAAAAGCGCAGAGGCGAGGAATTCGCTGGTTTCCAATCAGTTCGTCAGTCGGCTCATAAAAAGGACCTCGGCGAAAAGTGAGCGAAGGACATGCGGGGGGACAAGGAGCGCGGGCAATCGCAAAGGCCAAATGTCCATCATCTGCAACGGCAATAAAACTGGCCAAAGGCAGGCCAAGGATTCACTGGGCAATGCAACGCATATAAAATATTTGCCGCAGAGCGGCCCACAAAGGCGTGGGCAAGGGGCGATGGATGCCCGGACTGGCGAACATTATGCTGAGTGAGGCGTGCCCAGGAGCCGGAGCAGGACCAGGTGGAGGACGCGTCAGAGGTTCAGATTATTGTTGCATACTTTCTGCGGCCGCGTGCCCATGTGTGAGCTTCTGCTCGGCATACTTTCAGCCTGCCTGTGGCTCTCAAAAATCCTGGCCCCCTCCCACACTCGATGCATATCAAAATCCCATAAAATGAAGCGAACACCCGGGCATAAACGTCCTTTCCTCGGTGGACCCCTTTTCAAACTTCCACTCCTTTTGTTAATTGAGCCCCACCCCGACTCTTTAGTATTTGCCTTGCTGCGCTTGCAGTTTGACTCTTTCGACTCCTTGTGCTCCCTTTTGTGGATGCCATTTTTTAAGAATTCCAGGCGGATTGATTGTTTCCCTCTGGCTGTGATGTTTCGGTCCTTGAAGCCATTGTTTACACGGAGCATTTGATGGGAATTTGATGTGTCAGTTGCTAAATTTATAACTGCGTAGATTTGTCGAACGGATCACCCCCACTCCCAGCACTCCCCACTTCATCAATACCGATCCTTCAGCTGGCAGCCTGCCCAGGACTAGTACCAGGAGGAGGACCAGGACGTGGACCAGGACTGGTGGATGGCTAGTTTTATGCCTTCGCCAAATAAACTGTTAAAAATGCTGAGAACGCGCAATGTGCGCCGGCCAAGAGGAACGGGGAGGGAGCTGGGAGTGGGACTGCAAGTGGAAAAAGAGCAACAACTGGCGCCAGGAACAATAAATGCCGCTGAGCACTGCGCTGCCAGTGCATCCGCACCGAGTGAGTGGCGAGGCAAGTGTGCTAAGGAAAATACAAAATAACAGCAGTGCCAAATGGCCAACGGAAAATGGAGAAAAAGTCGCAAGTAGCCGGGCAAAGCAACGGGGGCGAGGAGCCACTCGAGTGAGCGGGGAACCATGTTTATGCAGACTGGGTACGTGGCGGAGTGGTTCCTTCCTCGCAGAGGTTCGCGCAGCACATCGCAGCACATGTGGCAGCAGCGGCAGCGGCACAGATACAGCACTCGAAAATCGACGAAAATCCTTTTGCATGTTGTTTCGCAAGTGGGCAGCCTCCAGACACCCTGCCCCGCCTCCAGCCTGCCATTTCGCTGATGCAGCATTCTCTGGCACTGTGTATCTTGGCTCCGCTAGCTTTTATTTCGGTTGTATCTGTAGATATTTTTGCAACACTTCATAAACCATAAAGGCAACGCCAGACGGAAAATTTAATTTGAAGCTCATAATTTTCGGGTTAACGTATTTTTGCTACAGGAAGGGAAAGAGCGTGACAAGAGGGAGTTTTTTTATATTTTTTCCTCGCACAGGGAAATAGAATAATTCTTGGGATTCTTGGGAGTCAGCAGTAAAGCGATTCTGTTCTTAATCTAGCTTTACAGAAATTACGTATTATTATTATTTTCGGTCCTCTAAGATCAGAAAATAGAACTGAGCCCGCCTCTATTCCCAGGATGCAGCTGACATGAATTGAGCCAAGCGAGGCCACACCCGGCATAAGGATGGTCTCCGGTTTATTGCTGGATGCCGAAGCCAGGTGAAATTTAATTAAGACTAATCAAGGCGCAGCGTTCGGCCGGAAGCGGGAATGCGCACCATTCAGCGCCACTTCCGGTTGCCGTTCCATTCGCCTCCCCTTCGCGCTGCTCGGACAATCGGATGCGCGAGTGACACGAGTGGCGAGCAAACATTTCATTAGAGCGACTTTCGAGCGCACTTCTTTTCTTTTCTTGTCGCTGAGCAGCTGCTAATGAGAATTTCTGGGCTGGCGTGCGAATCCTTTCAAGGCGCCCGACTGCGGAAATGGCGTGAAAATTAATTAAATTTAGCAAGAGCAACGGCAATAAAAAGGAAGCCGGCAAGGTAAGGTGAGCTCGGCCGGGGAGCCAGAGCGAAACCCGAAATTGGCGAACAAATGCTCGGCTAATGACGGCTGATTTTGTTTGGCGATGATTTTCGAGCACAGCTTGGGTCGCCGAGCTGTCTAGCTGTCGGTGTCGATCTGTCTTTCTGCCTGCCTGTCCGTCTGGGGTGAGTCTGTCAGTGCTGCTGTCGCCCAGTCAAATATTAAAAAATATATAAATCATAAACAGATGACGCTGCTCTGCATTCAATTCGTTGTCGTTTTTGTGCTAAAGCTTTTGCTACTTTGCGTATTATTTATTCATAATTTCTTTTTATTATGTTTTATTGTCAGGGGCTTCGAGCTGCTCCATCTTCCGCCGCTGTATCTGCTCCTGTGCCTTCATCACACGCACAACGAGGCGGGCCGAGCCGAGTCGAGTCGTGTTTTTTACGCCTGCCTAGCTCAGCGCAATCAGTTGACACTTCCCTTAGCATGTCGTCATTTATCTCACAATGGTCTGCCCTGCTCGTCGCTCTGGCCGGGTCTGCCCTCTGCTTATTTTGCAAATTTGTATTTCTTGTACAACTGTCACTGGAGGAGGCGCAGTGTGGGAAGCGGTACTAGCACTGGGACTGACAGTAAAAAGTAACATCCATGTCTCGTTTGGCTTTGGCTGCTCCGTCCGTCCGTCTCCATTCACAGCCATCACACACGATTCCTCCCCGCTCCAGTCCCAGTTCTAGGTTCAGTTCCCGCTTGGCTGGCCACACCAAGGCAGTTGTCATCAAACGAAGAGGCCCCAGATGCCCGGCCGGCGGCAAGGGGACTTCGTCAGCAGCATTGTCATTATCATATGTATCATGATTTCTTTCCGGGACGTCAGTCAGGCAGTCATTCAATCAACAGACTGTGATGACATCTGCATGGCCGTCACACTCATAGACCGTGGGTGCGAGGTCCACGGAAGCGAAAGGATGTGGATGTGGATGCATCATGTGCGCCCGAAAGTCTACGTGAGTTGAAGCCCACGCTTTAATGATATTTGCATCGAAGGATCGGATCTGCTGCTCCTGCGAAATTAGCAGCGTATACTCAAGGATTCATTCTTCCACGCTTCTCGCGGGAAGACGGTTGGGCTGCATACGGAGAGCATTTCACAGCACTTAATCCATGTGTCGCAGGGCGACATCGCAACCCTGGGAATGAATTATGTGCGACATGTACGAAAAATTACGCGCAGAAATTGCAATGATGAAAAATGAAATTTATTGTGGGCCGCGGTGGGCGGGGTTGGCCTAAGCTCATGGTGGCAGCAGGCGCGGATCCGCACCTCTTTTAACACGCTTTTTAAATTTATAATGACGCAGGATGCGGGGATGCAGACGAGAGAGAGCAGCGGAGTCGGCGCCCGGTTCCGTTCAGTCGAGCAGCCTAATTTTCCGGAGGTGGGCTAAAGTTTTTGCGCATTTCAGCGTAGAAAATGCAATAAATTAAGCAAAATACTTCAGTCACCTTGAGCCCTGAGTCCCTGATCCTTGAGGTCCCCGGCAAGCGGCTGCCGAATGGACGGGCGCTGCGGCAAGGGGGTTGATGCTCGAACGTCGTCCTTTGGGCGACAACACGGCAGCCGTTGCCGAAACTTTTTTCTGCCCTTTCAGTTCCTTCTTTTTGTTTGACTGAGCGCGTGATTAAATGTAAAATTGGATTTTTATTATTTGTTTGCAAAATATCCCTCGCTGTTGTCCTCGCCGGCGCAGCCTTTTGGCAAGTTTTCAAATTGCGTGGCAAATGGCGAATGCTAAAGTGCCGAGGGAGCGTTCTAGTGCGCATATTTTTCGCAATTCCCCTCCAAGGGGTTCTGCGAGGTCCTTATAATTCGACTTCGAGCCCGCTCTGCCCCGGCTTCTGCGCCAGCTGCCCAGGATGCTGCTGGCATTTGTAATGAGTGCACTTGGCCAGGACTCTCTGAACGAGCGTATATTCTGTTCTGTTCTGTTCTGGGAACAGATCATGGGATGGAGCACACGTGGGATGTGATGGGAATCGAAATTGAAATCCAGCCTTCTGGCTTACACCCCTCAACAATTAGCAGGCGGAATGCATTCATTCACTCAGCCTTTCATTTGCGCTTACCAACTGCACAAGCACTTGGCGCAATAACTAAAAACCCCGCTAATTGACACTAATTGCAAATACTTGCCCCGCTTTGCCGGGCAACAGGAGTCCGATTATCATAGGGCTGCAGACAACAAATGAATGGAGAGAGCTTCAAACTGCAAAAACATTTGCTGCGGGTAATTGCAACAAAATCGACAGCGGCACAGTCAATGCGAGTTGGGGTTCTGCCCCGACCAGGCGCCAGTTCAGACTCGAACGCATTCGGAAAAACTGAACTCGAATCGGCCATCAATTGCTGCTGTGTGCTGTGGAAAATTATGATTTTGCGTTCGCTGATTGGCAATTGGAGGCCAGGCCGTAACCAAATGTTTAGGCGCTCTAATCAATGCAGCTTCAACGAGCCAAACAAGATTGGCATTAACGTTAATATGAGCTGGACCCTTGATGACCAAGCAATTCCCTCTCGGGGGAGGGCAACTTTCGTGGCGGCGCCTAGCAATCAAACTGTCGCATCCCTTGTGTCCCAATGTCCGGATGTCGGACGCTAACAACACAAAAGGTGTAATCAAATTTTGTCACATTTAAGGCACTTTTGACACATTTTAAAATCAAATTTTATGGCCAGCAAATGCTCGGAATAAAGCGAAGCCTTCTCAAGCTGTCGGAAGGAAAGCTCTGGTTTCTCTGCCCCGATAATAGGCAAACAATTTCCCAAAATTTGCGTTGGGGGAGCGATGAAGGCAATCTCAGCTCCGACAGCCAGAACCGAGATACAGAATGCTCTGCTGTCGGCGTTGTTGCTATCGAGTGTACTTAAATCCAATTGACAATTTGAAATTAAAATGCCAAAAAGTACAGCACACATGACCGCAAACCGAAGCGAGCCAGCGAGCAACGACAGATACGTAGATACAGATACACAGCCTTGTGAGTCCTCCCCTATGGACGGCGCTGGCAGGGAGCTGAGGTATGTGCATATTAAACGACGGATATTCGAGGATATTACAGGATGTCTCTGGGAGGGCAGGTTGCTGGCTGCGGAGCGCTAATCAAGCCCACTGTGTTCTTCCAGTGTATAATGAAATGCAACGCTGCACACTGCACACGCAGCACATCTGGGAGTGTGTTTATCTAGGGGCGTGCGTGTGAGAGCCCGGCGGGAATAGAAATTGCAATGTCAGCAATTGGCAGCAGCAAAATCTAAATAAACATTGTCACAAAATGCAACCGAACCCCCTCCCACCAGTCACCCGGCAGCATCGGCACCAGTTGGAGCAGCGGAGCGAAAAGGGTTGACCCCACTCTCCACAGCAGGGCTGTCAATAAAATTGCCAACAGCTACACGACTGGAGGGTCCTTCCTGGACGTATCTGTGTGTCCTGCCAATAGGTAGGTAACTAGTTAGACAGCAGAACGCAAATGCAGCTCTGCATTTGCGCCAGGTACGCGACACGGGCACCAGGAGCAGATGGCAGCGATACCCTCACAGATGCGCAATCGGATACGGATACCGATACATCCTGTTGCTCCTGCCTGCCCCGGCACTTGGGGCCTTCGTCGTTCGCTCCACAAATAAATGCATTTTTATTTCAACGGAACGGTGTTAGGGTGCTGCCCTTCACTTTGCTTGATTTGTAAGCTTAACGCCCATACTTCCCAGCCCAGCTTCTCGCCAATTGAATCGTGGTCCTTCTTGGCCCATCCTCCCGTTAGAATTTCCATTCTGTTTGCCCTGCCAGTTTTCCACACACCCCACAAGGCTAAGTCCTGTACTGCTCCCTGCTTCCATTGTCGTCTTGCACATTAGGCGACTCAACGTTCTTTTCATTTGATTCCGATCCAATCCAGACCTTTCACTGCACCACTGTTCGCACGACGAGTGTCTGCAAATATCTGCAGGACATCATTTTAATAAACTTACACGGTATCAGCTGGCTGGCTGGCTGGCTGCGAGGAGCGCGGTGGTGGGAGCAGAGTCCTGTATGTCCAGCAGGTTGATTAGAAAAGTTCTGTTATTACAACAGTTTTCTATTGTCAGAGTGCTACATGCGAACTGGCTGCCAGGGAATGGAGATAGGGAAGTGAAGGGAGATGGCACAGTGCAGGAGAGCGTTAAGAGGAAGGACGAAAGAGAATGACTCGGAGGTGACAAGCTCCCTATCGAATTTAAACTCACAAAGTCCCGAAACTAAGAAATAAAAATCTAAAAAAACTATCCTATCGATATCGAAGTTTACGGAAATCTTTTCTAGTAAAATCGAAACATTTGAAGTTCTTGATTTCTAAGAAGAAATCTATTTTTTGTGATCTGGCATAAAGTTAAGTTTGGATTTAAGTATTTAAAATCAAGTCGAATATAGTCATGCTCTGGCAACAAAGATTTTTTGGGAAGTACAACGGTGGAGAACCTAAAGAAAAACAGTCCATGAACTAGTAACATGATCTTTTAGAATTGTTCTTTTTTGTTTAATTTATCATTTTCGCACTCTTTGTGAGCACTCTTTGTGAGCTCGAACACTCGGCACAAGCATTGATCATAAGCAGATTAAGGAAATTACTCGTTTCGGGACGTCCGCAGGTACTGCTCCTACGACTGCCACACGCGTTTCTCGCTTGGAGGGGCGGCACTTAAGCCAGCGAGTGGCGGGTGCAATTTACCAGCTTGTTACTATTACTTTTCCACTCGCTGCGCTGTTGCATGCAGTAATTTCCACAATTAAAATGAAAGCGAACACAAAAACAGAATCGAGGCCATGACAAAGCAGGTACTGCGGCCCGGGAGGGGTGGGCTGGGAGCAAGGGGTTAAATTTGTCACCCCTTCGCCTGTTTACACGTGTTCGTTGTTGTTTCGACAAACCAGCGACAATCACAACAGCAACACAAAAGGCATTAAAAGTCACCTTTCGTGGAGGGACGTTTCTCGTTTTCGTCCCGTTGCCGTCCCCGCCGTCGTGGTCCTTTTCCAATTGTCATTCACTTTTGTTTTATGTGACTGCAGTTACCCACTCTGCGATGGCTGTTGTCAAACTAATTGTACGCAACAAAGAGCAGGGAATGAACATTTTTGTGTGTAAAACATTTGAAAAATTCTTGCAAGGGCAATTGTGCTTGGCGTGTGTTTTTTGTGCTCCGCATCCAGGAAGGATTGCAAGTATATGGAAATGAATTCGAAATGAGCCAGCCGAGCTGCAGATGTAATAGTGTCCTGCGGACGTTCTGCACGCTCTGCAAATTAAGCCACATAAATAAGAGTATATTTTTATTGTTCGCCGGCCATCATCTCCTTCCCGCTCTCCTGTGATTCTGTTCTATTTTCATTGCTTCTGGCACGCTGCGAAATTTAAATTAGATTTTACAAGGGCGGGAGGGGGCGGCGAGGCAGCAAATGAAACGCTATAAATTATCGCATCCTTTTCGGTGGTTGGTCCTGTTCCCGGATCCACTGCTGTTTCCATTCCTGGTTCGCCTTGGCAGGTAAATTTAAATGCGATTTGTTACGGTTTTGGCTTTTGTCGAATTTCGTCGAAAGTCGCGTGTCCTCGCAGGGGTTGCCGATCCAGATCCGTTCATGGGTGTGTCTATTCCTTGGGGTAGCTACATACTGCGACAGGTTTTCTTAATTTGCCTCTTATGGGTGCTAGCCGTGCTCTGAGTGGAACCGGGGAAGTCCTGTGGTCAGAGAGCTGTCATCCTGTTAGCTGGGATTATACACTTCATGTCTGCCCTGCGAGCATTAATTTCTGCTAACTCGAAATAATTTACAAAATTACTTAACAAAAAATCTTCTTGAGAAAAAGAATTCAAATCAAGCTCAAGAAGCCGACGCTAATGACCCGAAGGCGAGCAGTTTGGCTTTAGTGGTGGCGACCCAAACACATTTCATCTCAGCCACTGAGCGTTCTACCCTGTTGGGGACCATCCAAGAAATGAAATCAACGCTTGGGAAATTGTAGCTAGAAAAGATTATACAATCCAGGACGAACAAAAAACAAGGTCGCCAACGAAATGCCCTAGCTGGATTAACTTAAAACCAGCTCTTAAAACTAAAGTCACCATTATATTAAGAAAGTCTACATTGACTTATTTAGTAATACAAAAAATATTTAAACTTTTTTTTACATCGTTGGCATGGCATTTCCCTTAGTTTATTATGCCCTTGCAAGAGTATTTAGATGGCCAGATGATAAATTTAGATCATAAATGGCAAAAAAAGACAGAAATCACAGCGACAACAAAAATTTACTTGGGGAAGTAATGACAGACATTGTCGACTCGCGAGGGTGACCCTTAAACCCAATGCTACAGCTTAAACTTTCGGTGATTACGAAATAAAAAAAAAACACTTAAAGCATGAAAATAAAAATGTATTTGTCTAAAGTATGATTTATCACTAGTAGTCAAAAAATTCTTAAGCCCAAGCTCCGTGGGGTGTATTCAGAAGGGACCTATTAGGAGTTATTTAAACGGACACAGGCCATGAGATGTATTTTGTAAACGGAAATCTTTGTCAAGTCCATTTGTTAATTGCTCACTTCATTTGCAAACACATCCGAGCACAAAATAGTTCCAAACTGTATTTGAATTGAACTAATTTTGGACCTTCTATTCATTGATCAACAAATTCCCAGCTTCTGCCATCACGAATGCCTAAAGTCACTTACCTGTAAACAAGTTGGTATGGGTAGCCACACTTACCTGCAAGAAAAACAAAACAAAAACGTAAGTATATAACAGGTATAGATAAATATGGTGCAATAAAGAACCGTCTACAGGCTTCTGTTTTAACGTTTGCGGAAAATTATTTAAGAACTCTTATAGCTAAAATTCTTTAAAATACTTATAAATACAATTCGTATATAAATCTTGCAATTTATAGTTACATTTTTTATAATTTTTTACTTATTTGTTTGAATGAAAACATTTTGATTTCGCTCATTAAATAGCTGCTGACATCTAATACTTTAGCACTCTAGAAGAAAAACATTCTTATGATAACTCTCTCTATATTTTAATGCTTTAGAAATAATCCACGACAGAAAACTGTATAGAAAATATAACATTTTAAAATAGCAACGAAGTAGAATTAAAATAGTTCAAGGAAGCTAAATTAAAGATTTTGAATACGAAAATTACTCTGAAATCAATGACGGCCTTTATTAATTGTGATGAAACAGTTTAAAGAGTTAAATTGCAATTTTGCATCAAATGTATAATCAATAAACATGGAAAATGATTTTAAAAACTCAATATTTACCACAATAAAATATTTTATTTTAAGTTAGTATTTAACTTCTATCTACCGAAACACATGTATAAGTATACATCCGGAATAATGGCAGTATTTGATTGTTAACCGACTGAGAAAATAACTTTGAGGGCGGTGTATTATTTTAGGAGCTATTTAACAACAACATCAGCGTGCATTTCATATATCGTAACCTACCTGCCACTGTCGTTATTTCATTTCCATAGCATTGTCCAATGGACGTGATTTCTAGCTTCCAGCAGAAATGCAAATATTTTCCCTTTGGCCGACTTTTTTACAGGCTGGAAGCCGAGAGGTTTTGCCCAGTAGCCGGCAAGGACTGCTCACTCTTTTCCCTTTCACCATGCAAAAATGCTAATTAAAGTCAGAACGCAATGTTGCGGAAAAATGTTTACAGCCCTACAGAGGGCTCGGGAGCAGGGGAACAACAAGAATGAAAACTTAAAGGTCCGCCTGGGCATCTCCGCCGCCCCTCCTTGGCTCTCAGCTAGTTACTGTTGGGTGCTGTGTTTTTGTTACTGGCATCAAAATTTAAAGCAGCGTGTCACCCGAAAAAATTATACTCGATTTAATTTTCCAGTTCAGTTCTTTTCTGCCTTCGGAAATGTCCTTCCTACGGTCGGCCATCCCCATCCCGGTTCCGCCGCTCCGTCGCCCCTGCCTGAGCGTCTATCTCTTGCTCGGGCTCTGTGTTTGGTGTCAGGTTTGACTGGATCCGGGTCCGGGCTCTACGGGTATTCGGTTCTGAGTTTGGGTTCCGGTTTCACAGTTGACGTTATGCATTGAAATTAATTAAATCACAGCACTGCTCCTGCTCCCACCACCTCTGCCTCCTCCGGCACTAGGCTTGCCCCGGACTGATATCACAGCTCTCAACCAAACACCGAGGCAGGAAGGACCGCGTTTTAAGCCCTTTAATTAGCTGGCACCGTGCCCGGATCCTCGATGGAAAGCGGAGCAGACCGGGCAGGCAGCTAGTAATTTGCAATCGTTGACTTATGGACCGTGGAGTGCCGGCAGCTTTAAGAGCCCTCAAATCCAATTGGAGTTTAAGCACTAACAAGTCACAATCATTTAGCCAGTCCAGGACTTCCCTGCACCTCCCAGTGCCTGACGAAAATGCCGACAAATTTCCACATGAAAATCATTTAAAATGCAGAAAATGTATTGAAAATTCAGCCAGGCACTTTGGAGTCTACACTAAACAAACTAAACAAAGTGACAGAGGGCGCCCGGGGTCCGGGGGGAGCGGAAAAGTTGTCCTATCTATAGAAATTATGCAGGCAAATTTATTACAGCACAGAATTTAAATGAGTTGAAATCGTTGTCATTGTTTTATTTATACAAAATGTGCACTTTGTTGTTGTCGTTGTCGCTCTCGTTGTTGCTGCAATAATGAAACTTACTCAATCGGAATATTTCAACTTATGTGCTTAACAGTCTCGCAGCAGCCACACGCCCGAATACAAGGACAATGAGAATTGAGCATTTGGCAATGCAGGACTCCTTCCCCGCTCTCCCTGCTGCCCGGCGATTGCAGTCCTGTAGCAGTGTACCCATGGGAATCGCCAATTTATTTGTCACTCTCACTCGACCCTGGGGGCACTCCCCGTCCTGCCCATGCAGTCCCTCAGCTCCCCGGTCGGTTGGTCCAGAGCTAGCATCCTTTGTTGACTTCATTCAGTTTTGCGGTACATTTGATTTGTATTTCGCTCTGCTTCCCTCGCTTTGTTTCTTCATTGGCATTTTGTGCTTTCCTGATTTCCCCAGCAGACGACGAGGGCCAAAATCGAAGTCCCTCCGCCTCGGACCACTCCTTTCGTCCTCCGAATCGTCATCATTATAATGTCATTGCTATGTGTGAAGGACGTGCGAAAAGGGGTAATATGGGGCAGAGATATTGGTCTAAGCATTACAGACACTGGACAGGACCAGGTCGGGGTGGCAGCCATGTCCTTGTCATTGCCAAGACTAATGAATGAGGCTGGGCGCAGCTAACTGGGGGACTGATAGGTGGGCGGGGCACTCGGATGCTTCCGGCGAGGAAATCAGTTCCCTGCTCATCTCTGGAGCAGCTCACTTCACGTTTAATTTCCACACAAGTCGCATGCAAAGACAATCGAAAGTGTCGCCCGAGAACTCTATTAAAAATCTTTTAAAGCTCTCGAGATGAAGCGGACGATGAAGAGGCGCCTGCAGAGTCGCCTAACTGAAGAGGTGGGAGTCGGAGGCAACACAATGCCGGCTTTTGGCCCCACTGACTGGAGGAGCTCCAGCCGGGGCCAGAGCCAGAGCCAGAGCCCGAGAGCGCCAGGAGCAGCATCCGGGGAAACAACAGGAGAGACTGCTGTGGATGAAGATATTTATTTTAGGGATAAAAGGAATTCAGTAGGGCTTAAAAGTGCGGATGAGTGCCACTTCACGAGCTGCGCAAGGAGCAAGCGACGCCGAAGGAGCGACTAAGGAGACAGGCAAGACGAACAGGACACACACGAGCGACAATGACGAGGACCGAGGTGGGACAATGGCCGCGTGGAGCGAGCGGGGCCCGGGGGCAAGGGCGCGCGAAAAGTGCTCAAGAAAACACCGAAGAGTTGAAAATGACGTTAAAGTAAACAAGATGAAAATTAAAAGCGCCGAGCACAACAGGCAGAGGGAAAGGCGGGAAAACAAAAGCGGGCGTGAGCGGAGGCTCTCGGCCTGGTGTCGGGATTTGATTTAAAAATGGAGTGACATTTAAATAAAAATCTTGTTGCATATTTACGGGCGCACAACCGAGAACGCAAAAAAGTGGCAGGGCGCGGGAGCTGGCCGAAAGCAATTTGAGTGCAGCTTAATTGTCACTGCCCACTGATGGGCGTTGGAGGCGTGGCTCCCACGGCTTTTGACCCCGTCCCATGCCCCAAGCCACTCCCCTCCCCGGTCAAGGGAATTCTGTCCGTTTTGCTCGGCTTTTGTGTGCACTCTCTGAATAATTTAAAACTGCCAAAAAGTATGCAAATGCTTTCCTGTTTCGCTCGCTGCCTCTGGCTCCCGCCCCCTGGCGAGGACCCCTACCCGCTCCCGCGCCAAGCCTCGCCACCTGGCTCAAAAGTACTCAGAGCCACAAGCGAAGTTAGTCCTGGAGAATACCCTTGAATTTCCACCGAGATAGATTTGACCCGATTCGGATTTAGAAGTGCATTTAATGGAGTTCTTAAGTCACATAAGATCGTGTTCCTTAAAATTAATAGGTTTTGAGAACTTGGCACGATTGTTCCTCTGTCTGCCTCTTGAGGAGATGGAAGGGAAAACACACACCCACCCGACTTTCAAGCACATTGGCCTGCAATCTGGACACGGAATCGTCCAACGCCCAGATCCGGCCACATAAGCACATTCCGTATCAGCAACTTCCACTAATGCCCTACATGCAACATGCCAAACTTGGAAATTATTATAATTTCAGCCCGCTTTCCAAGTCCTCGAGGGTCGGACGGCCTTCAATCAGACACGTGGAACACTGGGCCGCGGCAGTAGCCGTAGCAGTTTCGCCATGTCATACTTAAATGCAAATTTATGCAAAACGTGTCAATGTGCTAACAACAAAAACAAACGAGCGGCGCACTAACGTGTGACTACGTCCGAAAAAGTGCAAGGAAATCAGCACAGAGTAATCCAAATCCCCATCACGGCCCTCCGACTGACTGACTGACTGACTGACGTACGTGGCGAGTCAACAAGGGGCGAAGCTACATGGCCTCGGCTCTTCTGGGCTCTTCTGCTCGTGCCTGATTGACGTGGCCAACGCTCGCTGCGCTCTCTAATCCGTTAATAGAAACATTAACGAGGCATTTTCCGAAAATTATTTCGAGCACGCGATACGGCCAGCCATTCCATCCAGCTCAGCCGGCTCAGCAGGCACAGGCAGCTCAGCTCGAGCAAAGTCAAGTCGGCCCGTCAGTCAAGTTCAAAGTGCACCAGTGGCTGGTGGCTGGTAGCTGGTAACTGGTAGCTCGGGTCAGGGAACAGGGAACGGGGAACAGAAAGCGGCAGCACAGGGGAGGTCTCTCGCCTCGCTTTAATTTCCCGTCGATCGTTAACCCTTCGTGTGCGTGCGAGGTCCTAGGATGGGGCTGCTCGAGCACCCCGAGCTCGGGGTGGACGACTGCTACTCCACAACGGCGGCAATCAGTGCACGTCATGGACTGGTGGTTGCTTCCAGTTCAAGCAGCCCGAAATAATTGCATTGTAATGTGCAGAGTGTCTGCCACCCAGCAGCCGCCCGTCTTGGCCCAACCCTTCTGGCGGACCCAAGCCAGCCCTGCTGCAGAGTTTGCATGTCGGGCTGTTGTAATTTTTGCACGTTCATCTATGCCGGGGGAGTGGTGGGAGTTGGGGAGTGCCGGGGAGTGTGTGTGTTTATGTGTCGGTAATTTCCAATCTCACTGTGCAATCGTTTTACAACATTTTGCTTTTATTTTATGCCAAAAGCCCTGCCAGCAACTTTTTGATAGCCACCTCTCGACCTCCGCGCTTCTGCTTCTTTTTATGGCACCGTCGCTACCCGCTCCCTGTTAGCATTTTATTGCAGCTCACTATTTATGTGTCTGCTGCAATTATAACGGAAACTAGTTGAGTGCCACGGTGGGACCATTCGGAGGCAAGTCTGCTCCTCCATCCACTGTGCCCTCGTCCTCGAGTCTCGGAATGCAACTTGCTGCTAATTAGCTTTAGATCGATGACCAGCGCCGCAACGAACGTACAGGGCCACGGTCGTGGCCGTGGGCAGGATGGGAGACCTCGGTTGCAGCCAGACCATAAACACATTGGCAGTTTTCATTTATCGATTAATTTTATTTTGATTACGTATTGTAAAGCCAACAGTCTCAGATTACTGCCAGCTATGGAGACGGATTCCATAACTTCGTCAGACTGTGGGCGAGCTTTATGGCCATGTCGTGTCACTTGCCGAGCCGCACCAATAAGATCTAATAAAATAAAGTGTCGGGACTTTTTGCCCGACTTCCGCTTAAGTGCCGAGTGCATGAGGATACAGGTATCCGGACCAACCTGCACATAGTGTGAAGAATGCAAAAAGAAGCCTAAGCGAGCTACCGAAAATCGATTCAACAACAAATGTGCTAGAATCAGGCTCACCTGGATGAGAATGTGGATGGAACTAGGGGGGACTGCGCGGATTCGCAATCCCATCTGGTGCTGTACACAGTATCTGCTCGTTCGTTCCCGCGCGAGACTCGTGCTCACTTGTGTTTTATAGATTTGCTTTTATTGTGCGGTATTTATTGCGGTATTCGCCGGCGGTCCTTTCCCCGCCCCACGTCTCTGGCGGACCAAATCGCGTGGCAGCCGAAGGACGGCTGGGGTAAGCCGCTTAAATTGGCTGGCTGGCCCTTTTTGTGCCCCAATTTTCGTGTTTTCCTTTCATTTTTGCGCTGTGCTTTGGATTTCGACGGCTGTAAAAATTTCAGCCGCTAAGGTTATAAAAATTGTTAATTAAGTTAAGTTTGAAATGTTGTTTTATGGCTCTGTTGCGCCCCTTTTTATGAGTGTGGTTTGTTCGATAATGAAGGCAATGAAGCGGGAATGCGGTTTCAATTTCATTTTCGTCCGGATTTCCTACCAACACGCCAGCCTCCTCGGCTTGCCATCAAAAGTGGGTTATTTGGCCAGCGCCATTCGCCTGCAAGGCTAAGACCTAAAGTCCCACAAATATGGACAAGGCCCTCTTCGTTATCATTGCGATTGTATAATCGCTTGAGCACATAGCTCGGCCCGGGATGATCTCCGTGTGGGGTTGTGGCAACATCATTAGAGACTCCTCTCCACACTAGCAACACCTGCCGTGTGCGTCTCCGCAGCCCGCACCCAACCATGTCCTTGTTTGCTTGTTTACCCAAGACGGCAGCTTTTCCCGACCAACGCGGGCGAAATTCCCGCAAATGGCGCTATGTGCTCCTTATCTGGCGGAGAATGCGGAGAGGAGGGCAACAACGCATCTTGGAGAAGTGCTTACATTTGCGCAAATGCAGCACAACAAACACCGGCAAACAAGAACAAACACTGCGAGCTGAGAAAGACGTTGGCTCTGTTATTTAAATAAATCGTTGCATACTCTGTGGCCCGCTTATGGTGTGAGGGCGGTGGTCCGGAGGGGAGGCGGAGATGGTGCTGGCGATGGGTTCAGAGGGGGAGTGAAGTGGATCCGGAGTGAAACTTTAAATCTCATTTGAATTATGATGGCAGAAAAAACCGCCCGACAGTTGTGATGTTCGCTCTTTGTCTGCATTCTGTTGCATACTTTATAGCATTTTAAGTGCTGCGACTTTTTCGCAAATGCTGCAGAATGCGTTACTGTTGCCACTGTCGCCTGTCGCTGGCTGCCTGTCAGCCGTAATGCGCCCAGCTCCATGCAGCTATGCAGCACTCAGCATTACAGCCCGCTCCTGACCCAGTTCCGCCCGGCAGAGAGCGAGCGAGTAATTAAGCGTGTGGCCATAGGCCGATCCTTTGCAACACGAGAGCCAGGCTAGTTTCCAGCGAGCGCTCTAGCCGGAATGTCGGGCACTGCCGCGGAAACCCAGTTCCTGGGGGATAGTTAATCGAAATGATATTCAATGGATTCCAGCTCATACAAAATTCGAGTGGCATAAGTGACACCTTCCTCGAGGCCTTCTCTGTAATTCCATCCAGTGGCAGGCACTTGATTGCCGTGAAAACAAACACCCTTAATTTTATAAAGTGCTCCTCGCCATAAATTATAAAATTCCGCTTCGACTCTCATTGATTTCCACGCGCCATTACCTGCTCGTGTGACCCCAAAGCGGTCTCGCGCCACAACCCGACTGCTTTAGGCTTCCGGCGGCCGCAGCTCCGCCCGTCGCGCGGTGCGAGTCAGAATGCCACTTGATCATTAACAGTGAACCGCGGCAAGGAGCAAGGCTGTCAGGAGCTGCGCCGTTTAGCAGCTTCGAGCAATTGCCAGCGTAAATCAAACGCTACATTCTGCTCTGGCAGCATACCGGTGCGGATTCAACGCTCCCTCCAACGCATATTTTATATTCCCCATTTTAAGTCATGATATTTTTGCTAGGTAGCAGGGCAAAAGGCGTTTTAGCCAAGGATGCGTGACCAGAGACGCTCTTCCGCGATCACGCTCCTCAAGGGCTGTGCTAACAATACAGTCGATAGTATTTTCAAGGCAATACAAACTTATAAGATGCGTAATGATAATCTGCATTGTCTTAATTGAGACACTAGTATCGATCTCGCACATATTTTGAGCATTTAAATGTGGAAGTTGGCTATGGTACAATATAGGCGTATGCAACATATAATAAAAACAAAACTCCTGGAGAGCCACTACAAGATAAGATAAAAATGACTTTGTTTCTACTCCTGTTTGGGCTAAAAACATTCATTAGTTTTTGTTTGCTATTTCTAAAAAAATAAACCATACATTAAAAAAAAATAAAGTTAAAAATAAGTAAAGTTATTCTACTGTATTGGATGAACACTGTCAATCTCCAACGTGTCACGACTGCAACTCCGATGCCCCAAGAATGGTACAGTGTTGCCGGCAAAACTTGGCTCGGAAAACCAGGAAGCCGGAGGAGTTGCTGCCAACTGTTGGCTACTGTTGGCTGCTATTGGCTGCACACATACACAATTTTGATTTATTATTTTGATTCCTGTTACTTTACTACCTGCCAGGATGCAGCCCGGACCGGCAACTGCGCTTCCCCCAGCCACCTCATTGTATCCAGAGCTCGGTCGTCGTCGAAGCTTTTCTTTATTTTTATTCACACGGTTTCTGGTTTTATTGCTCCAATTACTTCATGTACTACTCGTTTTTCCGCCGTCCCTCCCCTACCCGGTTGATGGGTGGCACTCGAGTAGATTTAATATTTTTCTTCCGCACCTCGCCAGCTTTCGTTTTACTGATTTAATTTATCATGTTTGCAGACTCTCGTTGATTTCTGTTGCCCGACATTCGGTAATATTGGTTTAACCACAGTGGTAAGCAAGCCAAGATCTCTTTTTTAAATACCACTTACTTTAATCTTGATTCAGTCTTTAAAAGAAATCGGATTAGTCGAGCATATGTAACAGGGAGATACCAGTTCGCTGCCCTCGGATGTGTTCTCAACCAACTGTGCTGACTTCAGCCAATCTCTGAGAGCCCTCCATGAGTGAAACTCTGCTTCCCGGCCAACGACGACTTGATACCAATTAAGCACTCACGATCATATGCTGAAAGGTTGGAGCTCCTAGCTGGCACAGCCCCTACTCCGTTGGCAACCCTCCTTCACAGTGGTTTTTTAAGCTGGGTTTTCGCAACCCACTCGACACCTGTCCTGCCCCTGCTGCCCCCCCGAGATCCAGAATGCGAAATGCAAAACGCTTAACTGCACATAAAATATACAAAACTAACTTAGTTCGCGCATATCGCAGGACATAACTCATGGGCACCCGGCGTCACCTGCTGCTTCCCCCTCCGCGAGCGCCACTTGCCATTTGTAACTGACTGCACAAAAACAAAGCTAGTGACAATAAAAGAGCGAGAAGGCGCAGGAGCACACAGCCAGCTCCTAACAAGCTGCGCCGAAGCCAGTTGCCAGAGATCGTCCTGGAGCGGCGGGGCTGCCTACCTGGTAACGGGGTGCAGTTAAGGACACTGATAACACTGCCTCAAAACCTTGGAGGTATAGGTTAAATTTGTTCTAAATTTACAAATTGAGAGCTTACTCTAGAAGGACGAAGAATAACTACAAAGGTATTATTTAACTTGCCAGATTGTTCAATACTTATTTTGCTACGATAAATAGTAACATAAAACTCTACTTGGTTTTTAAATAAACAACTTTTAAATGTAGGGAAAATTGAGGAAACTACCGACACAGTCAGGCTAAGAAACAAAAAATCACGCTTCTAAGGTTAATAAAACAATTCAGGTTGCACCAAGGCTCTTTGTAGATTTGATTCGAAGCATTCTTGCCGTGGACATAGTTTATGACACCTGGGCATTACCATATCATATGTACGGGTATACCTTCCCACTCAGCCTGCCGCCCTTTGCTGCACTCCGCTAATGGCAACTGCTGAGTGGATGCAACAAAGCGTGTGCGCTCCGCGGGGTGTGGCGGCGGCTGAACGGCAGAGGGGCGGCTGGGCGGGTGCAGCTGTGGCGGGCTATGTATAAATTCATAAAGAGAGCCACAGCAACGGGAAAGGCAGCGAGAAGGGCGACTGCGGCAACATGTTGTAATTGCGTATTTTATAGATATGCGCGGCCCTAGCGAAGGATGGGAAAGAAAACTGGGATTGGGACTGGGCCTGGGACTATGGCTGGAACTGGGACTGGGGCTGGGACTCGGACTGGGTGGTTGTTGTATCTGCCATTCGCTCTGTTTGCTTTTGTTTGGTGCGGAAATGGCAGCCGGTGTGCAGCGAAATATGCCAGTAAGAGCAACAACATCACGCATACGCCATGTTGCGCCATTTGAAGTTGTTGGCGTATACGTAATTTTTATTTTACAAGCAAGCAAAAACAAAAACAAAGAAAACAGAAAACATTGAGCGCTGAAAAATGCATTCAGAGCCACAGCAATAACAAAAATGGCACACAGAGCACAGAGAAATTTTAATTGCTCAAAAAGCGTCAAGAAGGGTTTGAGGCGGGGAAAAAGCACATGTATGTACATATACATGGGGAGCGGGAGCACAAACTAAATTTGCGTCCGTTATGGCGACTTTTATGACTTTTAATTCAATCAAAGTTAAATCAAATTACAAAAATGGGAAAAACGTACAGCTGACGATATATGTTTATATTTCTGTTTGACAGAGCTTGCTTTGACAGATTTGGGTTTGAAATGAAAGATCATGACTGGGATTCAAACTATATCTCTTGATTCGGTTTGCAAAAAGGACCGCAGTTTCATGCAAAAGCTAAAAATGCGGACATTTTCCCTTCTAGAAAGCCATGTCATCTCTGCTGGACCATTTAACACAAACTGGCGACCCATTTCAGATTTAAGTTTTCGGGGCCCAGTATTCTATGAAAAGGGAAAGGCCGATTCAGAAAATAAAAATGAGTTCCACAAAAAGTCGCACGCAAATGCGCACTTTGCTTTGTGAGTGCTTTCTAGGTCCTGTTTTGTGCGCTGTGTCGCGTGGGTACATTATCAGCCAAGCGTGAAAATCAGGACATGCGCGTGAGAGGAAAGGCTTTGTTCACACGATGCCACGAACTAATGATGATAACGCGCACCTGACAGAGGAAAACTCCCCTTTTGCTTTCCTGAATTTTTAATATGATATTCATCATCGGGGGCTTCTTCAGGATAGACACTCGATGTGCAGCGTCATTTGAGTGTGAATGTTTTGATAAGCATTTGGAATTGAGTCTCTATGTGATTCAGATTAAATAGGGTTTGTGCAAGCAGGTCTCTTTGCAAATAGTTTCGGGTTGGTACGAACAATTTGGAGTACGTATGACGAATTTCAGTGTTTAATTACTGTATAGCTATGACTTCACGCTATTTGGGGGCCTCGGAGGACTGGCCGCATTACAAGTTCTTCCTAGCCTTGATTAGCTGCATGCCCCGGGAGTTTCTGTGATCGGGAGCATGGTCTTTGACTACAACGAGAACGGGCTCCACTTACTGTTACAAAATTATTCTTTGTCGAAAGTTGGGAGATACCATTATGGCTGTTTGAGTACGACTGCACCAGTCCGATGCCTTGAGAAGTAAGAGTTACAGGCCACTTAATACGCCTCCAAACTTGATCAAAATTAACATAATAAGTTGAAGATGAAAGTTTAACTTGAGTCTGCTGTGGACTGGTATTCTCTAGGAATCTCTGTGCCCTGCGTGTTGTTTGTCTAACTATTTCAGGCTGTCACCTGAAATTCAAATTCAATAACCAGTCGAGGGCAAAATGCGGTTCTGTTCCGTTTTTGTTCTGCTTTATATAGTACGCAAACTGGAGAAGCCCATTGAGAGACGCACCCTTGAGGGCAGACTGGAGATGGACAGATCCTCCACAGGACTGTCGCAAACCGGTCTATCCGTGGAACGCCGAAACAGGGAACTTTTCCGCCTCCTGCTTAAAATTTTCGTTAGATGATTCGCCGCGTGTTTGCTGTATATTCGCCGTGTGTAACCAATAAAGCATTCAGGCATTTGCAACTTAACAGTGGGTCGTTAAAGAATTAACTTGTCTTAACTTAAAGTCTTTGCTCCGAGCGACCCTGCAGTTCGTGGGCGGCCAAAGGACAATATGGCGCCAGTCCATATGAGAACATAAATTAGACCGACGCCAATGACAATGATGACAATGAAATGTGACACTCCCCATTTGAACCCCGTTCACCCGGGTGTTTGCGAGCTTGAAATCGGCAGCTGGATGTACGGCTGCCTATGCCTGCATCTGTCCGCCATTGTTGGCTGCCTAAAATTTCATGGCCCAACAGCGGCACAGCAGCAGCGTCCACCAGTTGGCCAACTACAATGGACTCGGCCAAACTGGCAGTTGGAGAGCCCTCCCATTTGGTTAATCCGAGCAAAATAATCTGCACCAGCCTAATGCACGCAATCACAGGGCGAAGTAGCAGCCGACGGGGAAGAGGAACCCTCGAATGTTTACCAGGCACTCGACATCGACGGTCATACGCGGCATCGATGAGTGCTGCACCCATTGCGCACTCTTGAGCAAGGATGAGTTAGTTTTTAAAATGTTTTGGTTTTATATAGAAATCTATGCAGGATTTTAGGGGCTTTCCAGTATGCGAACATTATTTACAAAATATGAATTTAAACTTGTTCTGATTGTCAGTACACCTCAATGCCGTTCAAAATGGGACTTGACCTTAACAACTACCTAGGGCCGACCGGTTCCAAGCGCGTTCGTGCTAATCAGATCCATTTATTTACATCGTCAAATACCAAAATATCGCTACTGCAGAATTGCGACCACAAAAACAAGGACAAGGGCTGCTGCGGAGCACTTCGCGAAGACCACCGCCTCAGCCGTCGTTTTGACATTCTCGTTCATGTAGGCGATGGCCACCGATAGGGGGGGTTTGTCTGCGTCGGTCGGGGTCTCCGCACAGAAGTTGTACAACTCGGTGGCGTACCGCAACGGGAAGTCGATGCAGTGTACCTGGGCAGGCGTCGATTTCGCCTCGGCATAGTTGGTCCCGCCGCAGAACAACTGCTTGTTGCTAAAGACCACCGTGTAGCAGCTGAAGAGCGGCGAGTCATAGAAGGTGATAAGCAGGTACGATGGGTGGTTCGTGTCCGTCCGTCTCCAGATGGCGTACGGCGTGCCGATGGCTGGGATGCGGTCCTTGTGTTGGTAGCGGATGCTTTCTTTGTAAGTGCTTTGGCAGACGTACTCTAAAATATGTCCCTCGATAAAGGTACAGCTCGCGTTCGCACAGGCAGCCGGCGTTGGTCCCATTAGCAGCAATGTCAGCAGCAGCAGCACCGCCTTGTTATTCAACTTTTGGGGACTGGAGAGGCGCACTGGCATTGCTTATAGTCAAATGATTCTGGATCATTTTAGAAAAATTTGATGGGACGTGTAGGAGAATAATCCCAGAGCTTGTTTGACAGGAGTTTCTTTCGTTTCCCCCGAAACCGGCGTTACCTGATCTGGCACCGTCTCCGACCCCGACTCATATCACAGTGCCTTCTGCGGCTCCTGCACATACGTGAAGTTCAACCCAAAGCAGGGGCTGCTCCGTGGGCGGATGTGGATTGTTGGCTCATCGGGCGATGCAGATGGTGTACTTTGATGCAGGTCGAAATGGGCGATTCGTAGAGGCAGATCTAATTGAGGGCCGCAGCCGCCTCCAAGCCCGGGGAAGGGCGCGTTTACCTCGGCCCGTCTCGGATGATCAGATTCAGCTAGATTCTATACCGGGGCTTGCAGGGTGGCGTAAAGGCTGGTTGTGATGCAGTTGTGGAAGGAACTCACTACTTTGAAGGAGCAGCAGCAGTTCCGATGGCTAGCTACTGTAGTAGAGTCGCAGGGAAAATGTTTTGACAGAAAACGCCCGGATTGAATTCGACAATTAATGGAAGTAATCCAGATAGATATATCCGAATCACTTGAGATATAAAGAAAGGATAGCTTTAGGGAATGCTCTTAAACACACTTATTGTGGACAAAGATTAGTATTCAGAGGAACTCTATTTCATTTTTAATGTATTAAAGACAAATTACGAGAGAAAACTGCCAATAGGAGGCTTTGCAACAACATGTGAAGGGTCTTTGTATTTGTAAATATCTTTCGCATTCCTCTATTACTGGTACTCAGTATATTGTGTGCTTTAAACCATCCAAAAGTATATCCGGGCTTGGCTCTGGGCCTCAATGCCCATCGCTTTGGCATCCAATCAGTTTCTCAGGCCCAATGCAGCAACTACGTGCCACTGGAGATGCTCAATCGAGGACAACGCTGAGTAAAGCTTTCGGTGGAGAGTAGCGAAAGTTAAAAAGAAAATTCCACATTGAATTGATTTACATGCGGGTACTCTTGTGTGCAGACACTAAAGGAGACTGCAGCAATAAAGTAACGAAGAAAAGCGAGGGCGAGAAGGCGCACAAATAAAATAAAAGATGCCGACGTATGAGGAACGAATTTACTTTCAATTTCGCCCCAATGACAATTCTTCTGATTTAACTCCTTTTTATGAGAGTCGAAGGACCGGAGTACTTGCCTGGCTCTGCGTCCTTCGTTACCTGCCTTTATTGCGTTTCAATAATAAATTGTATTAAGTATGTTTGCGCAATGGAGCTGCCGGCACTAGCTCGGGCGGTATCGGAGCGTGTGTCGCAGGTGTTTTGTCTGGCCCGCAAGGAGGGCCAAAGAAAAGAACTGAATTAAGTGGGAAAATGCCAAAACAGTCCCTGAATGACATTCTTGAACAGAACCCCTTCTGGCACACATTCAAAGCTAAAATTACAATCCCATCTTGCCATTCGCCCGACTTTGCCGCTGGCGGAGCTCACCAACGTACCCGCCACTCGCCGCCCTCTCTCATCTCTGTGCCATTATGCATTGGGCGGCCTTTGTACCAGCTTCATTGTAATTTTAATACATGTCACGTGATTTACAGCTGACGCTGCCTTCGGCGCCTCTATCGCGCCACAGTTCCACCAGGTGGTGACAGCCTCGGCTCTGCGTGGTCCTGACACATTGTCAATAAGTGTCGAGTAAAAGATCTGCAGTCAAGAGTGGTCGACTGGGAGATACCCTCTACCAGTTACTCAGTGCACTCGACTACAGGATAAAAGCGCTTTCCAGGAAAATCTTCCCATCGGCCTTCAAAACGTTTACTCAGAACGAAATTTATGAAACAAGAAAGCTTACAGGCTACAGGCTAACTCGATTCGGCGATGGATGATGCTGACCAAGAAAATGTATGCTTTATGAAGACCGGGTTCCTTGTGGGCTCTAAGCTATAATACCCATTTGCTAAAATATTTTATAAAGCAAAGTCCGATATAACAATAAAATGAGTTAGGCCAGCAGGAAAATAGCTAGCATGTAGCAATTCAACAGCATGGTTGTTACGCAATGCCAGGTAAATTTTGATAAACTAATTGGCATAGAATCCCCTTTCCATCCACATTAATTAGTGGTAATCGCAGAGTACAAAGTAAGGAACATAAAACGAAAGGTACTTAATGTAAGTGCAGGGGCGAATCTCTCCAGCCACCAGCCTGGGAATGACGGTTGAATCAATGCCCGGCACTTCAGGTTCCAGAAATAATTCCATTAGTAAAATAAATATACGAATGAATGATTGAGTAGCGCCGGGAGAGTTGACCGGAGAGAGTGCTCAGCCGCCCTATCCGCCGACAAGGCCTATACCTGAAGGAAACGCGCGCATAAACCAAATACGGAGACCCCGACCCACACAAGCAGCCGCACCGGGTCTCTGAAGATGTCACTCGACTGCGGCTGGCTGAATACATATTACATGAGCCGCTTGAGCAGAGCACACATATTGACCCATTTCGATGCCACAGACAGCTTCCCACACCACACGAGCACGGACACCACGCCACCTGTCCTGAGGAGCCTCGGAGTAGTTCTGGTTAATAAAGTCAAATGCCACCAAAATCAAAAGGAAGACGCCACTTACGCCTAATGGCATCACGGCATCGGAGGATGGCATCACGGAGGGGAGGTTAGATGCCAGAAGGACCACCTCCTGTCACAACTGTCCACGCTGCAGCAGCCGCAAGAACAATGGCCCGGGACATCCGCCACAATCCTGGGGCATTACTCGGGCTCGAGGAAAATCAGTGGATTTTTAATTGTATTAACATCTCTCAGTCGTCGATCCTGGAGCACCTCTGGCCATCTCGATGGGCTCCGTTCTATGCGGCACTTAAGTGCGTGCCGAAGCTGCCAAATATTTGATTTGGCTCGCAGCTTGAGTGTGGCTTTTAGGCAGATGCGGCTGTCCTTTGCAGGAGCTCTGCACCTTGCGAACAGTTGACGAATTCGGGAAAATGAAGGCAAATAGGGTATGTTAGCGAGCCCCTGCAGATACAGTACTATTATAGTAATGAAGTCTGATCAGCAATAAGGTCGACTTATCCGACTTATTGCTCATTTTCAGAGCTACCCAAAGAAATCTTTAATGATAGGTTTCTTTTTATTTTTCATTTGTATATAAGTCCGAACCGGGCAGTATAAAGATATGCTGCTGCACAAAGAACTGATGTACTGCTTTTCCCAGAATCCTGCTTATAATTTTTAGTTCAGCTGTGGAAGAGTGCTTCTGGCGCAGGTGAACTCACGTGCTCGCGACACAGAGGAACCAACAAAAGTCAGTCCGGGACGCAGAGCAAGAATGTGGGGTCCAATATAAACGACAGCAAATTATTCGCCGTCAGCGCAGGACAACGGAGTAGCAGTCGTAGCAGCCACTGGAGTCGAGTGTGCGTGTGGGAGATTCCGCAGGACAGTGCAGGGGATTGCGTGTCTGGCAAGTCGCCGACCGAAAATCAAAAGAAAATTGATATTAAGAAATTGCACGGAATGAGTAAATGAAGCGTGGCCGCCTAATGGACTGACGTCTGAGCCGAGGGAAGGCGGTCGGTCGTCTGATTGCCACCTCGGAGAAATATGTATTAAAAATTCCACGAAAACTAATCAATGTCAAATGTCGGTTGATTGCTCCACGCCGACGGCACAGATAGATAAGGCCAGAGTCCTGGGTCCGGGTCCTGGGCAGTTTTAGGCAACGCGTGGTAAGCTGAAATTAGAAAATAATTTGCTTTGTTCCGGGTAATTTATGTGCTGCCATAAATTGGCCAGGGCGTGTCGTGAGGAGTGTCATCAAATGGGTGGGCAACTCCGATTTTCAGAACCACTCGGTGGGTCATAGATCCTTTAAAGCTTTTGCCTGATCCAGCCAACTTGTATGCTTTCACGACTGAAATTTTGAGTAATTGCTCATTTTTTTTCTCAATGGGACAAAGTGAAAGGCACTGCACACAATGGCTGTACATTATCTTCCACAAAAATCAGTTTGTCAACTTTTACTGTGAAATAAGATACAACGCAGGGCAAAGCTCAACTAATGAGAAACTTCAATTTAGCAAAGGCTCATCGGTACCACAGGCTCTGCTCCTTCTCCAGTCATAGTGCAAGTTATTCACCAGCTGTGATCTGTTTCGAAGGCTGCACCTTTCCCACAGGGATAATGCGCGGCATTCGCAAACAAAGTGCTAGCGGTGTCCTGGGAAGGGCTTCACACGTACAGCGTGCCGGCTTCATCCACCGAGCAGATGTCATATTGACATTCCTCCTTAACATCCTTGCTCGCTGCTCAATTTTTAATCGGCCTTTCAAGCCGCTTTCACGTCCACAGAGAAAGCGGCAAACTCATTATTTTTATTAATATGATTTTCGCTGCACTTCACCTCGCTGCACTGCTGCTCGTCGGTTCAATTTGTGCATTTTGTAATTTTAATTTTCATATTTAAGGGCAGGGCTGCGAGGCTGGTGCGATGAAGCTGACGGAGGGCGCCGGTGTCAATACATCTCATTGTTCCCTCCAGTGAACAGCATTTATTTGCAATTATTTGTTTTAAGCCTTAACACGGGAGCCGGGAAGGGAAGGGCCCGGAGAGACCGGAGTGGGGTGCGAAGGAGTCTGTCGAGCTCTGCTGGGTAAATTGCTTTAAGCCCCTCGGGAGAGAGCTGAGGCTGAGCGGCTCAAATGAGCAGACGACCCGGCCCGGCCCCTCCCCCGACGGCCTGTATCGCATTGCGATGGAAATGCGTTTTTAATTGCTGTCAGAAAGGTTCGCGTCTCCGACTGCGTGTTGAATTATGTCAAACAAGTTGTCAGCCGAACGAGGGACGACCTCGTTGACACACTTTACGGATTTCGCTTAAACCACTCTTTATTCTCTCGCCCTGCGGTGTTATTGTAAGTTAATGCTGCGGGCCGGAGGCGAGGCCTGCAAAGGGCAATTTCGGTGTGAAGTGGGTGTGAAGTGGGAGCAGTGTGCAAGATCGAGACGTACTGCTGCATTTCTTGCATTCCCTGCTGACTGGCACAATGCGAAACAATTCCGGAGCCAGGTGAAAAAGTCGCCCGGAGGCCCTTGTCAGACGCAACACTTGGGAAGCAGCGCAGAGTTGACCAGCACAGCTCACTCCCCGGAGTTGACAGGCTTCCTGCTCGGCACCTCAGCACCCCAGCACCTGCTGAGATGTGGCTAAATGCTGACTGCCAGCTGCTAACTGAATAACTGACACGCTTTCGGGCCATGGAGATCTGCTAACTGGGATGCCAGGCGCAGCTCCAGTTCGCCAGATGCATTCGGAGTGCGGCTGGACGGCAGAAAGTCTGGCCTTTTAAAGGCAATCAATTTGACCATTGGCCAGGCCAGGGCCCGACCAATGCATAATTTATGCAAACTCCCACTGCATGAATAATAATTCGCCGCCAAGACTCCCAATTCCCGGCGCCAACTCCCCGGGCTCTAATCCGCCGGGCTCGACTCCGGCTTATTGAGCTTCAATCGAGAAGCGACATCAGAAATTGAATAAAAATCGAGAGCCAGAGGAGCGAAAATATGGCAGCAAAGGTTGAAGTCGCCGTCTGGTCTGATCGGGCCACAGCCAGACTGGGGCTGGGAGCACGGGACAGGACAGCCCAGGACGAGAGCTGGAAAACATGGCAGCAAAAGTTTTGTGCAGCTTCCTTGGCCATGTCACTGGCCTGTCTGTAAATCTTGCCGTTGTGGTTTGCAGTCAAAGTAGAAAATTGACTTGATAAAAAGTTTACTATTTTCCCAACTTCTTTCTGCCCTTTACGGTGTGCCGTTTGCTATCCCAGAATCCTTTGGCTGTGTCAGTTGTCAGACGCTCTTTTGTGTTTCATCCACACGCCTTATGAATTATAATAAAATTTCAAGTAAGTAGTCTCTCTCTCTGATCCCTGCAAAGGCCTAATATTAAAGCAGCCCAGGAAATCTGAAAATTGCAAGCCCTGCAAATGTTCAGGGATAAGTTTATAGATTCGTTGGTCCGTCTTTACAGATGACCTCTGCTTTTTAAATTTGATGTAAGGAAAACACCAATAAACTGATCAGTTTCAATTCATGCAAAGAGTCATTAAAGTCATGGAAATTTTCTATTTTATGTGAGGATTATCACAGCTAAAAATATATTAAATTACAGGTAATATGAATTCAAATAAAACTACGAACTAAACTAAAATAACTTCTGTACTACATTGAATTTATGTGTTTAAAGTGGTCCTTTAGTACCAAACTTAACCTTGAAATATCCAAGCTCACCGAGAAAAACAAATGGGTAAGAAGTGAAACGTGTGTCGGAAAGGAATAAAAATATTTTAAATGGGTTTTAACCGATTTATGGCTTTGTATATGCCCTTTGCACGACTTTCAGACACGTCAGATCCCCGTATGCCTCCTCGAAATGGCGGCCACATGCATTTATTTATGTATGTTTGCTTTTTATTCGACGTTGGGCCCTGCTACAAATTGATATTTATTCCCCCAAAAGCGGACTGAGCGAAAGTCATCCCATACAGGCTCAAAGCCAAGTCCCCGCAGCCTCCGCATAGGCTTTAAGGCAGTTAAGGTAAGAATGGCCTGCAGCTGGGCAGGAGTTAATTGGCTGCATTTCAGTACCAGAACCACTAGGGGAGCCCTAGGCCATCCAATGACTGGCTGAAAGCCGCCGTGGAGTCCTGCCAGATTGCCGTGCATGTGTGCCGACTGTTTTCACAACTCATTAGTACTATAAGCGCCCACAGTCTGATAATACTTGGATTGCCCTGTACAGGGCTGCTTATATTGTTAAGTGACATTTCCCGACGTATCTCACCTGCCCGCCTTTAAATTCAGGCAAGCAATTTACTGTGGCTTTCATTTTAGAAGGAAGAGGTATGAATAGTATATTGTAAGTAGTTGAATTGATCAGTATTGAGGAGTTTCTGTCGGTTAAATATAATTCAGATTCCACACTATTATCATGGGCTTATTTATTATTATTTAAAATTACTCTGTACGCTAATAACAATTGTTAATATACATAAGAAAGGTAAAGTATTATTTTGTTCTACATTCAAAACAAATTTCAATACAGTAAAAGATCATTACTAATTAAGGGAATAAATTGACTATAAATTTGCGTAAATGTTCATAGTTTTTTGTTTACTCAAACTAATTTATTAAACTTTTTACTTTAGAAATTTGTTTCTTCATTTCAAGAAGAGTTTCCTTTCTCTACATTCCTCTACATTTTTGCTAAAAATGTGAAATTTTTTCTAATTAAAGATAAAGGGATTTCCCAAATATTGGAATATTTGAATTGCATTTAATATATATATTGCAATCTTGCTTGCTTGATATTATTTACTTCAGAAAACACTTTATTACCTTAGGGATAAGTTCTCCTATTTATATATTTATGGTGGGGTTTTCTTGAAGAAAATGAGACCTACATATGTAGTTTTACTGATAATTTCAGTTCATCATTTCGGCCAGATATCATTAACTTCCCAACTCACAAAAAACTAGACCGAAATATTGGCCAGCAAAGTTTAAATTGAAAATTAACAATACTATTTGTTTACAGCAGTTTTTTGTAATTAGGTTTAATTTTGATTTATTTTACAGAATTTACTTAACAAATGTTAAAAAAATTTGACTTAAAATAAAAGAAATCAAAATCTTTTTATAAAAAAAAATTAAATAAATGTATATATTTATTATATATTTATGTACATATTATAGCTTTCTTAAATGAAATATTACAAATACTGAGCCACAAATTTAAACTATACTCTATATTGCATTAGAGTTTTTGGCGTTTAACTCTTTGAGCCTGTCCCTCGTTCCTTAGTACGCTGGGCTTGGCCCATGGACTGACGTTTTGAATTGCCTGCTAGTGCCGCCTGCTGTCAGGCTCAAGGGTTTCAGGACTCCGGGATCACAGGACCCTCGTCGCCGGGCCTTACCTACGCTGCACTTCATTTTGCAACTTTCGAGTGTTGCATGCACGCCGCTCTGTGTGTGCGTGTTTACAAAATAGTTTTGTACTTACTTCTACTTGAACTTTTCAGTTGGCTTTCTTCCCCCGCCCTCGACCCCCTTTCGCCCCTTTTCAGCCGGAGGGCTGCAAAAATGTTGCCACAACTCTTTTGCCTGCATTGTTTTTGACTGCAGCCCTCTTCCTGCCGCCTCGTCGGCTTTTACTTTGCGTTAGTTCCTCCTATGCAGCTGTCCCTGCCCAGCCCGCCCCTGGTCCGACTCCGCCCTCTATCTGTGTGTCCCTCTCCGTCCGACCCTCTCGCTTTCTCTGCCAGTGAAGCCTGTAATTTATTTCTTGTTTTGATTGAAATATTGCTTTACAAGCAAAAAGACACAAACATACACACGGAGTGGGCTCTGCTCGGGCTGAGCAGCAAGGCTTAGCAAATACGCAGTACGGGCTGGATCAAGGGGTATGCCGAGGTGCAGAGAAGTGTCAGCCTGTCTGCCAAACGCATACACTTCATTACACGGCATAGTACACTGAGGGAAATGCCGCCCGACTGCCAGCGGGCGGACCAGGCCCAAGCCACCCGATTTCTCCCGGTGCAGCCGGGCCAACTACTCGTAAAAAGTTATTCGTTTCGCAGCACAAGCACCCTCCGGATCCCGGATCAGCTTGTCTCTCCGCCTCTGTGCTTTCCTGGATATGTGGGCTGGGGCTGGGGCTGGGGGCTTCGCAAACAGGCATATTTCAATCAAAATTACATATTGAATTCTCACAGCAACCGACCGAAAAACTCCGACCGAAAGCAAACTTTCAGCCTCAAGAGTTGTTTTTGTTTTGCTCTCGCTGTTGTTTTTTGATAGTTTGCAAGTTTAGAAAATGTGCAATTAACTACAGGAAATTAGTGTTTACAGTTAAATTTTGCTACTGTTTTGGGTCGTTGCCAGGCAACCGTATTCGGTTACTCGTACAGTGGTGTAGTGGCCTGTGAAGGTGTCATCTCCCCGGCTGATTTATGTGCAGCCCCTGCCAATAATCATGCTAATAGTAGTCTTACGTCTGGAAGCCGAAGCCGTCGCTCGACAATGCGAAATTAATTCCGAGTGCTTGTCATTTTAATACGTCCTCAAATCCAAACGATTTTCAACGGCTTTTGTGCGGCAGATGATGTCGGCGATGGCAGGACGAGCGATGGCAGCTATCCTTGCAGCAGAAGTCAAATTGAATCAACAATATTAGCAACAAAGGACCACGCCCGGCTTTGCTGGCAGTGAAACCCTTGCACAGCTTCATCATCATTATCATGCTCAATATCTCCGAGCGGCGGCTGCCATTTTATATTATAAATTGCATTATAATTCAAATTCTGCAATAAATCTCAATTTCGAGCACAAAGGCCGGGCGCAGGACGACGGCGCAGGAGGGCAAAGGCAAAAGTTTACAGCCTCGAACGCACCTTGAGAACGTAAAACGGAATCACCGCCCAGGCAAATCAATCGATTACGCGACTTAACTTTTCAATGGCCTAAACGACGGGCGAACAAGTTGGAAATGGGATGCGGCAGGTGGGCGAAAGGGTGGCCAGGACGACGGGACTCCTTTATGTTTATCATAATAATGGCAGGGACTGGACGCCCGGGATGGACTGTCAGACGGGATTGCTCTCCTCATTTATACGGGATAAGGGATATTGCCAGGGAAGGCCCGTTGACGATGCTCGTCCTGGTCCTTACCCGGCAGCCGGGATAAGTTTATGATTGTGTTACTAATCGTGGCTGGTTGGCTTTGACTTTGAAATGACTGCGAACGGAGCGCCTTCGTTATGGCCAACTTTAGTTGATAAGAGGTTTAATTTAGCATACCGTCGGAGGTCCAGCCTGGGGAGGGACTCCCGGAGCTGGTAAGCACCAACTCTCTTTAATCATCTGCTTCTGAGCCATAAGCCGCTCCATTCTTCCATTCGACACCAGGATGCTTTCTAATAAGCGATAAATCTGTGCCAAAGCTCGCAAAAGAAAATTGAATCAGGCACAGTCCTCCCCTGACCCTGCTCCACCCTCGGCAGGCAAGTGCCAATGGCAACGATATATATTAAATATTTAGAGACACAACAGAGCACACAGCACAATGCTCATGTATTCCGTTGTCTCTGGCAGGGTTGCCATTGTTGTGTCTGAAGCAATAACTTTTGCATGAGCCCGGCACAAAAAGGGGTCACCGAACAAAGACAGGCTTCCTCGCCCCAAATCGAGTTAAAGTGCAAAAAGAAATGGAGAGGCCTCGCTCGGTCTCTGTTTCCGTTTCCCGGCTCCCGGCTTTTAGGCTGCACACGTTGCCAACACTTTGACCCGCCTGGCAATTCCTCAATCAATTTCGGGGACAACGGGCATAATGATAATGGCAGGTGGCAGGAGAAGCAGGAGGTGGAGGTCGGTGGGTGGTAAAATATGCATTAAAGCTGCGAGTCAAGAGCCCGACAACCTTTCAATATTCCACCCAGAGGAGGAGTTGAGGGATTAACATAATTTAGCAATTTTCATAACCTCAGAGGCGTCCTTAACCCTTTTGCGCCGAGGTAATGACCATTTGGCAGTTTAATTTCTCGCACGCACAATCGACGAGCAGCTCGCTCCAGTGCCCTTCGTGCCCCCTTCCGGGCAACACCCCTGCACACACACAGGGCGGGATGCGTGGGGAAAGTCTTGCCCTTCGCAATATTGCCAGCCATAAATCCTGCTTAAATTGTGCATGCAGAGGATTTTTGTTCCAGAACAGAGTCCCCGTCCGGGCCCCTTCAGCCCCCTTAAGCCACCGAGCCACTTAGCCGCCTGCAAATTCCTTCCCTGACTCACCCACCCTCTCGCCAGACGCACGTCGGCTTGTCTTTGGTTCGTGCATATGTTAATAACCGTTAGCTTTGGCCCCAGTCTCCTGTTCCCCGCTTTTTATTTGATATTATTACGATAATTTATTTGGGCAATAAATTTGGCAAAGAAAAATGCATTTACATTTCCCTTTGTGCCATAATTTCCAGCTCCCCTCCGCCGCGGCAAAATAACGAGATTGCGAGGGGTTAACCCACTCGCCGCCGGATCGAAGCGAATCGATGCGAATCGGCGATTCGGTGCGAAACTATTTCCGCCATAACTCTCTATTAAAAGCTCATTTGAATCCTCAACTTTGCCATGACTCATTGAAAAACGGGTAAACAGAAGGAGCTGGCAAAAAGTGCGATTGAAAATGAGCTTCGGTCGTAAATTTTCAATGAGGGTTTCCACACAATTGCAGTTGGATGCATTTTTACGATTATCACCATTATTAATATTATTACTGGGGAAATTTGATGGCCTGCAATCCGACCCAGTTAGGAACTTTGCGGCGGAGCTATTTGCAGACGCAGTTAGAAAGAAGGATAACTTTGGGAAACTTATATTTAAAATTTTGGACTGATTTTAAATCTGGTCATAGTTAATAATAAAAATTAAAAACAAGTATAGCTTCAGTAATTATTAAAAAACATTAAAGTTATGTTTCTTCTCTTTTCCGACATATTTAAAACCTTCAATAGGCACTGGAATTCTATCGAAATATCTGAAAATCTGAAGGAATAGTCTGCATGAAACCTGAAATAGGCATGGCTAGATCCACTCGGCTGTTGATGCTGCTGAACCTTCATAATAAACCGATTACAGGTTTTCAGGATCTTGAGTAAAAGTATCGCAGTGGAAGGGCACCAAAGGTGAACAGAATGACTTCTTTTTATATACGAAAATTACTTAGAACATTGATGTTGAGTAAATATTACTCTATTACCATGTCAAATAAAGGATAAATCTTAATAATACATTGATTGCTGGTACTCTATGTATAAATATATTGTAATTAAAAATTATTTGTAAGAGGCTATTATTATAAACATTGTGGTGTAGCCATCCTATTTCGAAAGTAATATTTTCTTCGGTTTCTTGGTTATAACTAAAAACATCAAGTATGATCGCTGTAGATGACATATTAAACCAGTAGACAAATGAAGGCACATTACTATGCAAAAGGATTACGTATATTTTTGCCGATTACTACTTGCCAAACTCGTTCCGCTCAGCAATTAATATCCTCGCAGATTCGAGAGATGCAGGATTCGAGCACACTGCAAGCCAGAAAAGGGGCAGAACACATGCACATAGAAAACAAGAGACGTGAAATAAAAACGAACAGTAACAGAACGCTAAAAAATGTAATTTAACAGAAACGGGAAGGATTTGATATATTGAATGCATATAAATTTAAGTAAATAGCTTGTAAAATGCATAAATCAAAGCGTTAATGGCAGCTTCTTTTATTACCGCGCCGTCCCGCCAGCCACGGTTCACTGTACACCTAGCAGGGCTCACTGTACACTGCACACTTTGCACCGCCAATTTATCACTTTTCACAAACACTTTTTGCCGACAGCTCTCCGGTTTTTCTGCTGCCCGGTTCCGGCACTGTTGACACGCTAATTTAAGCGCGGGCAAACAACGTAAATGGTTCGGAGTTGGAATGCCGTAATAAATCATAAAACAAAACTGAAGGCTTCCAATAATAAAGAACGAAAGAGAACTCTGTATTGCAATGTGATCGAGCATTTGTTTGCAGTGTTGTGTTATATTTGCGAAGCGAAATTCGCATTTTCTGTTGCACTGAATTTCTGTGGTATATCGGGTAAGTATATCGAGTAGCTTGTTTATTGTTTTTGAATGCTATTCGTTTCTGCCATGTTTCATTTGTTTACTGTTGTGGTGAAATATGGTGGCGAATATCCTTGGACTTCGTGACGAACCAAACAAATACCAAATTACTTGAACAAGAATGCATCGAAAACCAAAGTCAAAGTATAAATAATCGGTTGTTTTTGTGTGAGAACTCCAATAAACGTGAATTAAATGGAACGCACTTCGTGGTTATCGCTTTTGATTGGTTTGGTGGACGCTCACGCCTCACAGTTGGCCTCAGTTTTGGACGGTTTCAATCGGAATAGAACTCCCCAGCACACCAAAACACGTCGAAAACTAAGGTTCATTGTGGACAACACTCTGTATGGAGATTTGGTCGGATGCTCGGATCGAGAGGCACTTTAATTGCACGGCTTTGGGACTTATTGGTTGATTGGCGACTAGAAAAATAATAGAAATAAAACTGGGCTACCGAATCATGCAAACCGAAACACAGCTCCCATGCAACAAGCCAGCGATCGAGGTCCATAAGAAGACTGCTTTCGATACTTTACCCTTCCGCAAGCTCATTGAACGTATTCTGCGAATTTTTATCGGTAGAACTCACCTGTAATGAAAAGAAGAAACAAATTCATCAGCAAGTCTGGCACATTATCCGCAATTAGCTAGGCCCCAACAAAGCAAGCGGAAAGCTGCCACCGGTTAAACCATAAAACGTGTCCAACTTTTTCAGCAAAAAACAACGGACCGAATAACTTGCCCGGAACCTCCCACTGTTCAGCAACATCATCGCGGTTGGTAACATTAAAAGTTTTTGGTTGTGTGAATAATATATATACACTTATTTGGAGGGAATTTCCAATTAATAACTTTTACGACTATTATCTCGCAAAAGAATACTCGTTTTGTTCAGATGTGTAGCTCTAGATTAATTAGATTCCATAAACCTTATATTCCAGTCATGGCTAGATGAAGCCTATAAGACATAAAAATTTTCTATTCTTGGACTGGACATTTTTTCAAGAATTAGTTTACATAAGTTAATTCAAGTTTGATGAGTTTTAATGACCTTCATTATCATTTCTTTAAAAATAATAAAAATCGATAAAAGGATGTAATAGATTAAAATGATCATTCATGATGATTATTATTAGTAGAGTTGTCAATTTGTCAAGAAATGTACGTTGTAGGTTGAAAATAATAATGGCGTTCACTTCATTCGAAACATCGAATCAAAATCCTTAAATCAAATCACAGAAAACTGGCAGGGGTGAGATTCAAGGAGAGTTTATAAATTGCCAAGCAAACCACATCTAATGCAGGCACTCAGAGCCGATTAATTAATCAATGCAAATTTTTCGCAGCTTGGCGTTCGGTTGGCTGGAGTTCTCGGTTGAGGGCAGCACTCCACAAGGCCCCAAGTGCCATCGAGCCTCACCTAATACAACTCCCCACCGCCAGCTTATTCGGCATTTGCAGCACTCAAAAGCCACACGGCACTTCTGGCCAAACGAACCCATTCCGGCGCCCCGAGATCGGACTAAATTAAAAAGCGAATTGAATTATACAAATGTGTGTGCCCGGCAAAGAAGCACGGAATGCGAGCTCCGGCTGAAATATGCACGTGGAAAAACCGCACAAGAGGCCACTCTCCGGGTAAGTTGACCGTATTTAATGGGCTTGGTGGCCAGACCTCTTCAACGAGGCCAGTGCGTGCGTATATGCGATGCCCAACTCAAAAATTTCATCGATTTCCTGTGTTTGATCACACACGACAAAAGAGCTCGAAAGCTCAGTTCTCTTTTCACTCAAAATGCAGGTTGCCCGGGACTTAATTGAATAAGGATTCCTAGAATCTTCATAGATCTTATATTCTCCCTCGTGCATTTTGCATTCTTAGTAGCGAACGAGAGAGTTTTTGAAAGGCCTTTTTTGAGAGAAATGCCCAACAACTCACATAACTGTGAAAGGGACCGACTAACCTCAAAGGTTGAGCCAACTTACAAGCTCTCCAAAAAGGCATCCCAGTGGTGTAACCTGTGACAATGCTGTTTCTCTCATCTCATTGGCCTATTTAAGTCTACGTGCCAAAATACATGAACATCAACGCATAAACTCTGAAGGTCTGCAAATTGAACTTGCTCATATTTTCAATAGCTTAGAATAATCACTCGGCGGGATGGGCAGGATATATGGCACACACGCACAAGTTCTAATTAAACAAACATTTTGTAATTTTCGTTGAACGGCAAAACGACGACACGTGGTCCACAAGGAGGGGCTGGGGCAGGGGAGTGGCAGAGGGATGCGACAGAGCACAAACCACTTAAGTACCAAAGCAATTTAAAGCCGAGGCCAAAATGCCAAAACGAATTTACCTCGCAGACAGAGAGAAGCAGTGGGAGGGAGCGAAGGTAACGCATGACGGCTCTATACCCGAGCCGGGCTGAGCTTACATATGTACTTTGTGTAAATATGTGCCCAGCATATTTTGCAAAAATAAACATTGCCTCAAGCTATAGACCGACTGTGTACAAACAACGCTCCCCCAGCCCGCTTCGGCCACCGCCCATCACCTTTCACCTTCACCCTGTTCCCGATTCTGCCGGGTCAAATTTGCACTGGGCAACCCTGGTGGGACAGACGGCCGTTTATGTATTTTAAATTTATTTGTTTATTTATTAACTGCATTTTATTTATTTCTTCATTTGGCCGCGGGCTGTGGGTTGATTTCCGGCATTATAACGTCCTCGGTCCACAGATGGTTCCGCTTCCCGGGAAGGTGTGCTCAGGGCAATAAGGCCAAATATCAGCCATCTGCTTTAGGACAGAAAAAAACTTACAATTATCTAAGTACCAAACAAATGGACTAAAGAATAAGTTAAAAATGTTACATACATTTTAAAATTTGATAATTTTTCCCCAAAGGCTAAGGCCTTCCTGGCAGAGAGAGATCTGGAAATGGACAGTGGAACCTTCTTTACCACTTCACTTCACTTCCTTGAGTTGAAGACCCGGCTAATGGAACCCCGCACTTCGGTTTACGGTCTGTCTTCGATGCGAAACAGTAATTGCTACTTCGTCGTAGTGCCGACCCAAAGATCGCTCCCATTTCTCCCTTCCCCCACCACACCGCACAACCAATCAATCAAATTACTCGCAATTATTGCACGGCAACTGCAGTGCAAAAGGCTGACAGCTGTCGTTAAAACAAAACGAGGGCCAGGGGCAACGGGACAAATAAACAAACGGACACGAGGACAATTAAAACAGGGCCAGCAGGCATCGCAGAAGGCTGCTTTTGTCCCGTTGCAATAATTATATATGTAAATAAACGGAATACGCATAAAAGTCATCGTCGAGTGGGCCCGAATGGCGGCCGAAATGGAACTTTCGCCATGGCAGCCCAACTGTACTTAGTGTTACATAGTGGTCGCCCCAAGGAGCTAGTCCTCTGGCCGGCGCAGTTTTTAATAACTTGGAAGTCATCAAGGAAATTAAAAATTATTAATAAGGAAGAACTCGCCGCCCATTTGATAGTTTATTGCACTTGCTATTTGCTCCACGACTAGCTGGTAACTTTGCCGGCGCTGGGCACTATAATTTTACAGTTATAGCTTTTTAGTGTGCAACTATTTTTCGTGTAAAACTTTTAATGGAATTCAGCAGGACGCAGCAGCTCCCCGGCAAAGAGCAGCCGCCCAACCCCCCAATTCGATAGTGTGAAGGGAGAAAGCGCATCAAAAAATAGACACCAATTTGTGAGAGGGGCCGGAGGGGGGCCGGACAGGGAGTGGGAGCGGGACGAAGCCCGGCGAGGAAGTCATAGTAAAATGAGCGGAAATGAATGGTTTTAAATAACAGCAAATTATGAGTTAAGTTTTCCCAAGTAAAAGCACAAGAAATTGGGCGAGTTGCTGGGGAAAAGTTTTCGGCTCCAGTTGGATGGCTTAATAAATAATTTCTGAGGATGCTTTGAGGATACTTTGGCCACCGAGTTACACTCGAAACACGGACCTGGGACGCCTTGGTTACCACAAATATGCTGGGGCAAACGTTGATTACCACCTTCTACAGATTCAGGCTCTTCTCTAAAAATGTGAAATTAATTATCACACGTGTCCTTTGTCGGGACGAGCAAATTGCCAAGCCCGGGTCCAGACAGATCTCGTCGGGCTGCAAAAACTTTGGCAAACTAGCTGCAATAACTCAAAAAATAATTTCGATTTCCCCTACGGATCCCCGGGGGAGTCGGAGAAGTCGGGAGACGGACAGAGAAAAAGATAGCGGCTGCCCTGCGTTGACGTTGCACAATGCCAAAAACGTCATTTGTCAAATGCAAACAGCTCTAAGAATAAACATCAACGGAAGTAATGCAGCCACAAAATACATAAAACAAGCTGCAGCAAGAACGAGGCCCTGCGAGGAGGGGCAGCAGACCTACGGTGCCGTCCTTCTGGGGCAGGAGGAGCAACAGACAACAGACAGTGCAGCTAATTATCAGCAGCCAGAAGAACTCGACAACTCGTTGGCGAATGCAAACACGGTCAGTAAGGGGGCTCCGAGGGGATGCGGCTGGGGCAGTTGCAAAAACTAAGAGTATTAATGAATAGCAAACGACTTTGACTTGGCCCTCAGCAGTCCGCCCGTGGAAAGTCCTGCAGAGTGTTTTGGCCCTGTTGAGTAATTTACCCAAAAAGCTGACGATGAAGCTAACGATGATGAGCCCCGCCGCTCATGATGATGATGATGATAATAATAATGGCGATGATGCTGATAATGGAAATGCATCGAGCTCTGCATCCAGCGACATTGGCTATTAATCATCTTTAAACAAAAGACAGGCTCCTACAACAACTACTCCGGCAAGAACAACTAAAACATAAACAACGGGTTAACCCTTTCCGACGTCCCTGCATTATCGTTAAGTAAAACACATCTAGCACAGTGGGCCAGGATCTTCTTGGGACATAACTCGCAGACATTATCCCATTAAAACATGAATATTTAAAGATACTGCAGGCATATAGCATTCCGGTAATATTTGTAAAAATATATGTGCATGCAAATGTTACAAGGAATATATATATCGTAAATTTCTAGAACAAAATATACAATTTAAATCATTTTATTGAAAAGCCAGAGAGAGCGCTCTAGAGCCATTCTTTTCGGTGCGTTTTAGACGTCGAAGCACACTCAAGCGCAAAAAGAACGGAAAGTTTTCCGCTGAAAGAAAGATGCGCTACGCATCTTCAACATTATATGGTCTTTTCTTTCACCATTTTGTGACCGCTCTCTGGTCCCACTGTAGTTCAATGCGCTCGCCGCCTGCCCGTGAGCACAACAAGTGCAGTCAACAATGACAGACGAGCAAATGGTCTGATGTACGATGGCAGCCTTGCCCCCTGCCTTGGCCGGGATGCACCGCTGCCAGTGCTGGTGCGATCCAAGGCTGGGCTGCTCTGGCTGCTGGGGGCTCTGCCCTGCTCTGTTGATATATGTCGCTTGGCTGGCTTGTTTGTTTGTCTCCCCTTCGATGGGGCATCCCGTGTTACTTGTCCTTGTCGTCGTCGTCATCGTTTGTCGCATTGTCAAGAAGATGCATGTTGCTTGTCTTGCCAAAAGTGCAGGCCTCCACTCCGCATCACTCCCATTTCCATTCCCGTTCCCGTTTCCTTCCCCTTACCCTTCCGTTCCCGTCAGATTCACTCCCTTGGGGCGCCGCATTAAATCAGCAATTGAAACAACATCACTCATGACACGTTTTGGTTGGCCTGATGTCTCGAGCCGAGTGGCTGGGTGGCGAAGAGGTGGGATGGGAGTGGGTGGTGTCCTGCAGGAGGGCTGCCATTTTGTGTGTTCGTCGTGCTTAATTTGCGTCCAGCTCAAACACACACTCACGTCGGCGGCCCCCTAAAGTGCATTTAGTTGCAAGCATTTATTGTTTGCGGTCAAATGTGCCGTCCGTTGTCCGCCGCTCCTGCGGCCAGGACGAGGCCCTCATTGTTATAATTCTGGGGAAGTGTGTGTGCCGCAGTGGAGTGCGTGCGGGCGGGTGGGGGACATATTGCAACGACATAAATGCATAATTAATTTGGCTTTCCCTGCTTTAGGGCCCGGGCTGGCCCTTCCCCGACCAAAGTCCGCTTCTCACTTTGCACTACTTGAACCCCGGTCAAAGGTCCCCCTGCCACTTCGTGGCTATTAACTGTTAATTAGCCTCGACATGGGACCCGGGCACGCAGATATGGAACAAAGATCGGAGCTGTCAGCTCTAAAAGAAGCCGTTTGATTTTCCTCCCATAAATATCCGCCGCAATCGCAGTCTGCCGCCAGGGCCAATTAAATTTTAAGCCGGGTTTTCCGAGGTCTTCCCTGGCCGGGCCATGAGAAACAGCGAAATTTATAGAAATCACAGAGGGCAGAAGATGCTTTATGACTGCACACAGAGCTCATTAGTATCCATAATTTATGACAAACTTCTTTATGTGAAGTGCCAAAGACTGGAACGGAGTCGGCTGCCATTCCCACAAATAACTTCGCCGCAGCAGTCGGGGCAGGGGCCTCGTAACGCCGGGGACCTCATATAATATTTCCACAAGTTGGGGCAAGTTGCAACTGCGTTGCAAATAAATTTTCGTTATGACTCGAGATCGCGCTGTAATCGTTCCATTTAATGGGAAGCACGTGTGAAAACTGCAATTTCCCGCGCAGACGAGGAGCTGCCAAACTAAAATTACACTCTGCCGGAGCGGAGCGGGAAGAACTGCAACAGCAGCAGCAGCTCATTAATGTCGCGGCGACATCTCGCCGGCGTGGTGGAAGGGACTCGGCCGTCTCCTTGGTCACCTCCTCGATTTCCGCCGGGAGAAGCGCTCATGCAACAGATTCGCCAATGATTTAGCTGCAGCCAGGCGTCGAGTAAATCATAAGCCAGGCAGAACCAGAACCGAGCCCCCGCCCCGGCAGTCTGCATAATTTATGCGCTTCGCTTTAAAGTGTCACAAGTCGAGGGAGCGCACAACTGTTTTTCAATTAGGGCGGCGCGAATGCAAATTTATGCAAATCCTTGGCCAAAAACTAAGCAACATCCGCATAATGGAACATCGTTCCATGCGGATGTTGCTTAGTTTTTGGCCAGCGGCAGGGCTCCATCGGTCCCGCTCCGTTCCCGCGTCCCGTCTTCCGGAGCAGTTGTTGGAGGGAGGCGCCGCCATTTTGTGTCATTGTTTCTTGCATAATTTGCACCTCCAAGAAGCCGGTGGCGAAGTCGAAGCGGAAGCGGAAGCAGGAAACGAAGCGGCAGCAGAAGATGGCTACCGGGCAAGCCGCCGTTACATTTCGCAGTTACTCTTAGTGCCAGCACTAAATTAATAAAACGTGAAATTTCCCATTTTAATATTTATGAGACTCCGCGATGTGCCCAACACAATTTGTGTGCCGGGGAAATTGCACAAATACCCAGCTCTCGGGAGGAGCTGCTTGTCCTGGAAGCGTTTAAACTATCGTCAATTCTGAGAGAGCTACCTCAGAGTTGGGGGCCATTCAAGCAATACTGCTTTGGAGGTTTCGAGAGGTGGATCAATCATCTTGCCTTGGCCAAGCCTGAACCACAAAACGCTTTGGACCGTCAACCAGAAACCCCAGAAACCTGCCCTTCACCCGACCTCGATTTGCTCTGTGCCATTCGATTCGTCAGCAATGGAAGACAATCTCGGCCTGGGATGAAAGGAGAATGCCAAAAAAAGGGGAACCCAGAAAACTAGAACGAATTCACCTGCCCGGCCTTCAGGGCCATCGTTTTTCATCCATTCTCCTCCATTCCGGCCTGCCTCCGCGCGGCCTTCTTTGTGGGCTGCGCCCATTGAGAGATTGAAAGTAAACGTGCGAAAATAAAAAGTCATTCCCACGTCGGCGCCCAAGGCAGTGGCTACCACCTGGCCCTGGCTCCTCGACAAATGCAAGGAATGCACGCAACAAGACAGAGTTGGCCGGAGAATGGGCCTGGGCAAGGACGGGGGGATGCTGGTGTCCGACTAAGGGCTTCAAAGTCAGCCCCAAGCTCGGAGCTGCTCAATCCAACTGACTCGCCCCTCTGCGACTCTGCTCCGGCTCCGGCCCGTTCTCGTCTGTGTTATGTTTAATTGAATGCGATTTCATTACGCCGATGAAACCCGTCCCGCCCCAGCCGCCTCCCCATCGGTGAACGGTCGAGCTGGCCTGCACTCGAGGATTCGCAGCCTCGGACCAACGGAAATTGAGGCATTATTGTGATTCAGTGATTTTGCTCTTTCCCCAGCTCAGCTGCCAGAATGACTGCACTGGGGGGAGACGGAGCGGGGCTGTTGAGAGTGGGGCACTCGATGGTCCGGTGGCTCGGTGGCTCGGTGGCTCGGAGGAGTGGCATGGGTGAAGCACACTGCCCTGTTGATTTTGGCATTTCAATGGGTTTTGTGTGTTGGCGATTCGATCAGGTTATTAAGTGCACACACGCATACAGAGAGGACGGCGAAAGAAAAGCCAGGCCCCACCCAGGCCCGCCCATCAATCCGGACGGGGGCATTCCGCTCGCCAGTCGCCATTCGCCATTCGCCATTCAATTGCTTTGTCGTGTCGTTCTATGAGGTGCGAAACTAATTTGCGCCGAAATTAGTTTTCTTTCTCTCGGCACAAAATTGCGCTGCAACCCCAAAAATGAGTCCTGCGTCCGTGCATCGAAGCTCCGGTCAGCTCTGGCCAGCCCTGGTGAGCCTTGGCAGCCGTGCGATTGCCGGATTCGCACATTTTTTGCAGCCAGCGCCACTTTAATGAGTCACACATATCCGGCGAGTGCCGCTGGCCTTGCTGAGCGTTTGGATGGGAATTAACGAGGCGTGTGACATCATCGGATGTCAGTGATTAGGGGCATACGTTCAGGGATTTGCCAATGGACGTAAGGCGGGGCGTCGCTAGTTTCCGAACAGAGTCTTAACAGCGCCCGCCCCTCCAGGTGGAGCAATTTGAATTGTCACATACAATCCACTGGAGGCAGCGAAGCGATCCCCTCATTAATGAAGACACTCCCGTCACAGCGCTGGCAGAGGAAATCCATACGCTCCCAGCCCAGAAAGAAACCCAAGAACACTCTGCTCGGAATCGTACTCAGACTGCGGGTCCCGCCCCATCTGGAGACAAAGGAAACGGAAGCGACTGAGCACACTTAAGTGAAGCGCGTAATCCGAGCCACACAACAAATGCCACAGCAGCAGCCAGTTATGGAGCGGGCTGGCGGAGGCAGCCCCAGCAGGAGCAAGAAAATGCTAAGGAGCAAAAAGGATCAACGGCAGCTTTGCACGTTGCCTGAAACCAAATACACACACAACAATCACGAACCCTGGACTGACCATCGAGGCGAGACATCCTAGAAGGAAGCGCCGGTTATGTCACTGGCTGGAGGAAGAACTCCTCGGGCGGCGCATGTGACAAGGTTGAGCTGAAAATCATTGCACGGTCACGTGTCCATCATTAATGGCCATTCCCAAGGCATTGTCCCAGCCACCCCGGACTGTCATAAGGCATTTGACTTGGCCCTCGGATCTCCGACTCGTGCATGCAATGGCCGGCTGCTGGCCACACTGACGAAGTGATTACCTGGGAGACCCCGGAAATATGGCTGCTGATATGTGAAAAGTTTGCCGAGTTTTGCTGGAAGTTGGCCCGAAGCTCCTGGAAATACGGCCAGAACTTTGAAATTAAAGGCAATGACGGAAAAGTCAGCTTAACTGTAAGACTCCCCGGCCCTAGTCCGCTAATCCGTAGAATATTTAACAGCTGAAATCTCCCAAGATGGCCTCATTAGCATGCGAAACAATGGGGCTTGTAATCCTGTTCCTCCTCTCCCAGATCCGCCAGCACTGTGATAGCCCAAAACGAGGTTATAAATGGCACGGCGATTGCCTCCCCACTAAGACCCCACCCCAGGCGTTGGCCGAAAAGGACAAACACTTAATTTCAATTGCTGCAATTAAGAGCAACCCACACGAGTGGCAAGCGCCCATAAATATGCCTTAAAGAGTTAAGCCCAGAGACTGAAAAAAGCGACCCAGACCTCTCCCCCTCACTCACGTGTCTAATTAAGCAGCCCGGCGGGAGCAGGGGCCAAAGGTGGCACACATGTCACCGACGAAGCTGGCCGACCAACTTTTGCCGGATGACCTTTTTTTCTAAATCACTACCCACAAAAGCCGTGGCTCTCAGGACCACCGTCGCCGCCACCGCTGCTGGCACTGACACTGCCATGGCCACAAGGGCCAGACGGCGCTCCCAGTTAGCAGCAGACAGCCACGCCCCCTCCTGCCAGGGCAGCCATAACCCCTTCGTTGGAGGACTCGCCAGTTCCTGCTGGGCAAATCATTCAACCCTTAAATTGGTACGCAATGTCAGCGATGAATTATCTGCAACCTGCTAAACAAGCGCAAAGAGCCGGCTGCCGGGCAGCCTTTGAGCCATTTACATAACGTTTCTGCCGGGTGGAGTCCGGGGCAGGGTCGGGGAGATTGGAGCTGGGGCAGAGTAGTGCTGGCAGAGCTCTTGTCAAACGTCGGACGGTGTCAAAGCAGCTCGCGACGCGGCCATAAATCACAAGCCAGCCCGGTCCGATCCTGCACGCCGAAAGTGGAAGGTTTAAAGCCGGAATAGGACGAAGGGGTCTGCGAAATGGCTTTAAGGTTCAGTGAACTCGACAGGGCTTAAAGCTTAAAGCCGATGCCGCCCATATCGATTAAAAGGCGATGCATGGGGCCAAATTGGCTCTAATTTACTGATTTTGGGCTCGGCCTCACTCCTCTTGGCCGAGAAGTCGCCTAGCAGGGTGAGTTCCCCTGGGCTCCAGGGGCAGTTGCGGCGTCGGACTCAACTCAAGTGTAAAATTAAAACTCGAGCAATGAAAAATCATCAACGTCAGACCCACAGACGATTGTAAGGGAATACGAATATATAAAAACAGTGGCAAAAATACTCCTTAGCTACTAACTGGGGTAGGAAGTGGCCGGGACAATACGTCTGCGACGGAGTACTGGGGGGACAAAATATGAGCTACAAAAACGCCAAACGATCAAAGGCAGCCCACCAGCTGCGGGCATCTCAGCCATCAGGCATCCTGCCATCCTGCCATCCTGCCACGCCCCTCGCACCGTTTGATGAATGGTGAAAAGGGGACATAGTCAAGTCGAGGAATCCAGGAGACGGGCAGACGATGACAATGTCAATGCCGACATCGAAACCGGAAAATTGCTGCGGGTATTTGCCAATTTTATCTGCTCCCCGAATTCGCAGCCCCCTTCCGCACTCCCGTACCGTATTTCGCATTTATTGATAATTTTTTAGGACAGGCCGGGAGGAATCTGAAATCCATGCCTAATTGAGACGATTAGTGGGCCGACTCCGCAGAAAGTGCCGTGTCAGGCAACCTCTGACAGGAGAGCGTCGTGTAATTTGTAAGCTAAATTGCGTCTTGCCGGACGGGTCCCTCCCTCTTGGGAGATCTATGGAGTGCCAGCAGGCTGTCATTGACATATTGTACATCATCACAAAAATATTAACTGTTCATTGACAGTTGCCTCCATGCCCTGCTCGGCGCCTCCTGTCAACAGCTCCTTCCTTCCAGCACTGGTCGTCGCCCGTAAAAAGTTGAGAAATGGCGCTAATAAAATTTAAGTCTCGGCTTCCATCCTTCGCTTTTTACTTACTCCGCCTCCTGACAGACAATCGACGATGGACAGCGACAAGTGGAATCGAATCTGTCCGAACAACAAATTAATGAAACGTTAAATTGCTGGCCAGTCGGTGATCGGAAGTTTATGTGTCACAGGGTGCGATGAGTGCGGGGCTCTGGTCCTCGGACCCGTCCGGACTCCACCGACAACTACTTAGCCAACAGTGCCAGATGCATGCACCAAATGCAAACCGTTTTCACCCACCAAAACTTAATTAATCCGCCCAGCATTCGTCTTTATGCCGTGTTTTTCAGCCCTCTCTCCCGTAGCTATTTTTTAGGCAAAGGGAAAATGTCAATAACACGAAACCCGCGACTCGAGCTGAGGCAAACGGCAGAAAAATATGCGAAAACTAAAGCGGACTGGAAGACGCAAAGTTTCGCTGTCGTCGCCGTCGCTGGCGAGGATATTACAAAATCCATTAAAATTCTATTTCCTGCCATCAAACTGCCCAAAGTTAAATAAAGCGCAGCTAGAGAACGGTTAGTGGGCAGTGAATGGCGGGCGACCGAAATAATAATAATAAACGACAAACAGCCAGCCAGAAAACAAACAAGCGCAAAAGTTTTCGCTTCTTCTCGATTTTGGCTGTTGACAAAATGGCACGAGGACTGTGCCGGAGCTCTCCGGCTGCAGAGGTCCTTGAGCCGGAGCTTGAGCCACTTGGCGATGCAGTCGACAAGGGCTGACTGCATTTTAAAGCAGCAGCTTCCGAGGCAATACGGACGAAACTAATAAGCCCATGGAGTGGTCTGGCCCGCCCCGGAGCATTATGGAGGTATAAGGCGCAGTTAATAAAGTTGCAAGTGGTCTTTCAGTCTGGCTCCGAGACCTGGCGATCCGCATCCGATCCGCATCCGCTTGACTTCGCTCTGCGGGCGCAGCGTCGTCGCTTATTAATCCCGCGTGCAAATCCCGCCCAGGAGCTGCAGTGGTGTGGCGGCCATAATGCCAAGCCAAGCATCAATAAATGTTCAACAACCTCGCAACAGCGAGGGCGAGGGGCGACGCAGTTGAGCAAATAAAGCATAGTTTAGAACATAATGAAGGCAGCTTAACTTGGCTAAAATGAGCTGCCAAGCACGACCTCTCCGCATTTTGCTGTTGTTTGCAGTTAGCCCCCGGCTCAGGCCGCCCGCGAGTGCATGCGTTTGGCATAATTTCCAGCGCCATTCGGTGCGGTGCCGCAGAGTTTCTTTTTTCGCCAGAGCACACGGGATTTATGTTTTAATTTTCGCGGATTTGAGCGCATAATTAAAAAATGCTGCTTTGGCCGGAGCGTCGCAGAGTTATTGCCGAGCGTTTCAGAATTTATGGGATGCAATAAGCAGCTCATAATGAGGCAGCTAAATCGCTTTCCAACCCAATAATTCCGCGCTCCGCACTCCCGAAAGGCTCCCACTCGCGGCAATCACCGAACAAATTCAATTTGCAATAAATTCGCCGGCAAATACGTGCTTTTTGAGTAAATTCTGCATCAATTATGGACGAGGACAACGACGACCCTTTTGGAAAAGCGCTCGGTTCACTTTGGCGCGTAATTGTTGCGAAAATTGTTTTCAATCGTCGCTCTCGTCGATTCTGTCGCAGGCTTATTTGCGCAATACTCGTAACTTATTCAAAGGCAACTAAATGTTTCCGATTGATTTCATCCCTCCGGAGTGGGAGGCGGATAGTTCCTGAAGGAGGGCCTCTCCCGGCTGCGATCGATCCCCGGCCCCTCCCTGGCTATTTCAATTATGCAATTCTCAGCATTCACTCGCATAAGCACACACATTACTCAATATGAGGGGCCCGCTTATCCTCCTCTGCATTTATTGTTTTACTGCGAAAAGGAGGGACGGCGGCAGAAGGAGACGAAGATGGAGCCGTATGGATAACAAACAACAAAAACGGAATCCTTCCGAGTAACTGTTGAAATGAATTAAAAACATGCGCCATCTGCAATTTGTTACGACAACGAAGGACACGGATGGGCAGAGGGAGGGGTAGGGCTGGGAGCTTGGGGCCTGCATCCTGCTTCCTGCGCCGCCTCTTCTCCCCCTGGTTCCGCCACGTTATTTGGACTGGGTTCAGCCGCCTCTCCCCGGCCGAGTCCAGACTGGAAAAACTGCAATAATGTTGGATTACGTGTGGAAATTACTTAAAAAGATTTTCAATTGTTCCCGGAGGGAGCTGCATGGGAGATGGGCAACGGCTGCTGTTTATTTTCGGCTGCCCGGAAGAAAAGTTGCCCAAGACTGCAGAAATAATGAACTTTTGTTGCGACAAACTATGAATTTATGGCCGCAGCCAAACCAGCTGCCCGACCGGCTACAGGACATGCTTGGGGGAATTTATTGACCCAACAGGCAATAGCAGACGGGCTCTGGATCCTCTGCTCCAGATCACCCAAGGTTGCGCTGCCACCGAGCGCATTTATAATCCCATCTCGATCTAGAGAAGGTCGCCTCTGCCTATAAAAGGTAGCGGATGGGGAAAATGAATAGTTAATGTCCAGGACAAGCAGACCTCCCAGCCACCGCCAAGCTCATCTACATTCGCTCACTCCGCTCTGTTAGCCGCCCTGTTAATTACGCTTAACTAGCGCCATTGCCGGTGGGGCTGAGACTGCAGGCGAATCCAGTTAAGAAGCGAAAATTAAACATGCGGAGCTCGGGGATACGAAATGGAGCCGCAGGACAGCCGTGAATTCTATTAGACCGACCAACAGTTACCCATTACAGTGTTGGCATCGTCACATCGCGCAGTACTTATGGTCCCAAAGATACGTTAAAAGTCAAGAGCCAAGCCTTTACTATCCCAGCTGTTTTTTAAACAAAATAAAATATCGATTGCACAGTTACCAAATCAAGAGAAAAAATAAGAGCCCGATTAAGCTATATATACTTCCAATATACCCCCAGATATCTCGACTACAGGGTACCAACAGACACCGGAAAGGCCCAAGAAGCTGCTACATAAACTTAGACACGTCGAAAACAATGAACCCATGAGACAGCCAAATGACACTTAATTTTTCAAAATAGTCGACGACACCTCTTCCCTGACGCCTGCTGGTCCCGGAGAGACTCCGGGTCGTCTCCAGCCGAGTGTTATCCTGTCGCCTAGCGCAATTTGTCGCCCAAGTAATTAGTAAGATTTAAATTGCTTCCAGCTACCTTGCCGCTTTCCTCCGTTGGCTCGGCTTTATTCACATGTTTTCCCCTCCCCGGCAGTTGTATTAAACACATTAAGTGCTTGTCGCTCCTAACTTTTTTCAATTAATTTTCATAGTCGCAACATTTCCTGCTTTTTATCCTGTCGCAGTTGCAGGTTTTTCCTCTCCCGTGCCATCTCTAGGCCCGTAATTAGTTGTCGCTATATGGCGCTACCGTCTTCTTCGAATGAATTCGCTTTAGCAACAATATTTGTCGACTATCGCGTCCTTTAAGGATGCTGGAGGTGGAATGGGAAAGGGCGTGTCGCGTAATACGAAACAAACGCGCCAAATTAGCACAAATTGGATTTTAATTACAATAAATGTAATGTCTCTTTCAAGCCGGACGGTTTTCTAAAATGATAAATAAAATCAAGCGAATGCATATAGCTTAAAGGATATTTTAGGTTACTGCCTGTAGAAAAGTCCAGCAGGTGTTTTGTATAGTCTGTCACAGAATTCAGACTTGAGAATGTCTAGTGCACTCTTTCCAACATTATTGCTTGCTGTAATTAATGGTGGCCAGAGAAGTCATTTGTATTCCTCTTCTCTCAAGCACATGTGTTTTGATTTGGTCTTTTTCCCTTTGTGAACCATTCCTAAAGCTAATTATCAATATCAATAGAATATTTTGTTTATTAGGATGAGTGAATATGGTTTTTATTGAATGCGATGGTAATATAAAATAAGTTTGTTGGTGAAATAATAATTAAGAACGAAAAACTCTTCTTAGTTTCTCGTCCTCTCTAAGGCTTCTTCTTGTATCGTCGCCTTGGTTCTCATCTGGTAAAGTCTCTTATCATCTTTATTAGATTGCTTGTCGTCTTCACACTTCGTTTAGCTTTAAACTCGTCGTCTTTATAAGACTCTACTCGTATTCTTTATTCGTTGAGTTCATATTGTCTCGTTCGCCTCTTTAGTTATTGTCTGAGGTTGTAGGCCATACTCGCATCTTGATGTTTTGAACATTTAGGGAAATTAGATTATAAGACTGATTAGCTTTGTGGCAGGATTTATGTTCAGTATCTTTAACTTAGATCGTTATAGAAAGTAAGTCTCTAGGTAGACCAACGCAGTGGTCAATTGTTTAACCTTTTTAAGCGGGGATTTTCTACCGCACGATATACCTAATACGCTGATATGCTCGCATGGGTTTTATTATATCTCAGGTATAAACAGATAAGTGCTAAACAGTGCACTGCCGCTGCGGCTTGATCCTTTTAAGATATAACTTATATATATACGTGTTCAGGCTTGAACAGTAAGGAATAAGTTCTTATAAGCCAAACCCTTTTTTCTTAAGTCTTTAAACATGTGAAGGGCAATGCGAAAATGCCTTCCACAAGTGAGTTTTTAAGTGCGCAATATATTAACCATATAAAGAAGAATATGCCTCAGCTGAAGGGATGGGAATCGATGACGTAGGACTCACACACGTGCCTCCTGCAGCTAAGCAAATACAATCAGAGCCTGTTTACGGGCGTTTTTGTTTTACCGTGCCACGTGCTTGTGTGCAAATATTTTCCTAATCTGAGTCCTGCACTTGCCCTTCTCAAGGGTTAATGGCAAGCGGACCGCAGGAACTGCGCCCTTAATAATTGATACCTACATATTGGGCTTCTTAAAATTTGAGCTCTTGCGGTGCCAGCCTTCAATTAGGAATCCTGCAGGGACCTTTGCCGTCACTTTAATGAACTGCCAAGGTACCCTGGGACCCAGGGGAAGAAGTCACCGGCGCGGACTGCTCGCAATTGGGTTTTAATTGAAAGCGCGTTTAATTAGTAAAACTTACTTTGCCCGATTTCATGTTCGCCGAAAATGCTGCGCTAATTTGGCCATTAATTTGCCAAATTGCACATTCGCTTTCATAAATGCACAAGCAGAGAGGCCATGTGCGGAATGCATGAATGTTCCGCATGAAATGTTGATTTGGGCCAAATCGCCGGCCTTGGTGTCGAAGCTGTCGCAAATGTCGAGGGTCCCGCCGCACACTTGTCAAAAATCCAATTAGGCGACGCTCTCGACATTTGCCAATTTGGCCGTGATGAGCTTGGCAACTGGGAAAATATGCGCCATTTTAAAGATCCCCTTAATACGAGACACGGGTTCATTAAAGAGTAGTTTTGTGGCAATGCGTCCTATATCTACAGGTAATCTGAAAGTGTAAAGCGTTGGAAAGAGTAACCAGGACTTTGTTATACAGCGACAAGATCTAATCTGGCCCCGTACTAAATGGTCCTTTTAAAATCGTTTTGTAAACTTAGTTTTCAAAGCTCCGTCTCCATTTAATATTATACGATTGCGGAATTATTAACAAGGCCTTGAGTAGGCGAAGCGACCTACTTTCCCGACATTTTTCCGCATTCGAGGTTTCGAAAGAAGCGCGGAAGAGTGCCAACTGCCAGAAAAGATACAAATTGCGCAATTGCCAGGCGCCGTTGAAATATTTAACTGCGACTGGGGGATCGGAGCACGGGGCACTGGAATCGACGGAATGCCAGGACGTGCTAAATGGGCAAAAAGAAAGTTGCAATCAAAGGCAAAAATGCAAGATGTAAGCCAGGGAAGTGGCGGGGAAAGGGTACGGGAAAGTCCGCGTCTCGTGTCGTCTGTCTATCATTTGGTCAATCAGTGGCACTGGCAGTGGCAGTGCCACGCCCCTGCCCTCCCACCAGAAGCTCCTTGGAGCAGCTAAATGTTAAATGCAATTGCTCAAATCGTCTTGGCGGGATCGGGAATGACGCAGAGCTGGGCTCCGGGACCGAGGCGGATGATTTGGTGGCATGGCGCGTGTCCAACGAAATGCTGTCATTTGCCAAAAGCTGCTGCAAAGTCGCCAGGATCTGGGCTTCGGTCTCTGCGAATTCAACTTCTTTTGGCTTCTCTAGCTTCGTTTTGGCCATAAACTTTGCTTACGTGACAACTTTAGTTTATATCTTAGCGCGGTGCACCAGCAGCAGCCGGCAGAACTCTTGCAGAATCCGACCGGACTCCGGACTCTGGAGGAGTGCTGTGAGCCGGAGGGAAGCCAGCAATTTGCGCCAATGAGCCCCGGCATAGGCAGATCCTCCAGACCCTGCCGTATCCAGGGAGTCCGGCCCGACTTATCCCAAACCACTTAGCCGGAACAGTGCTATCCCATATGCTGACGGCGGGCCAGCCTGGTCGGGGTGTTCAATGTCACATTAGCATGGCAGGGATAACTGCTCCACCGCACTCGCCCTCGAACCTCCGACGGGACCCATCTGCCCTGCCTGTCCTCGAGGATGAGCAAACAGAGCTGCTGCGAATGGGGAAGAAGCGCTTGTATAACCTAGATTTGTTGTGACATAAAATTATTACGAAAAATGGTTATTACCCCGTTTACGTTTGAGTGAACGCATTTGTACGTGTTGACAATTTGTTAGCTTAGATAATGGTACAAGCAGCTACGGAATGGACCACGGATGCCTGGCGGGGAAGTCATCATCTAGCTGTGTGTGCCTTTAATGTTTGCGTTCGCCTTGCCTTCCTGTGCCCTTTTTTCTCCTGGCAATTTCTGAAAATTTTACTTCGCAAAGATTTTTGCAAGGGTTAGACGCACACACACACACATGCTCAGCGGGTGTGACAGTTGGTCTGTGCGTGTCACCGGGCTGTCATTTTGTTGGCCACGCCCCGGCCCATTCCCCGAACCGCTTCCGTTCCCCGCTGGCAGTCTGACATGTTGGAATTTTAAAATTCTTCCGTCGCACTGCGGGGTCATGGAAATTGTCAAAGTTTTAAAGCTGCCCCAGTTCTCCGCCCTCCCGATGCCAGCTGTTGCCAGCGTTTAGCCTCGATTCCAATCTCAATCCCAAGCCCAAACCGAGCCCAGATCCCCATTTGAGTCCGAATCCCAGAATCCCAGCTCCTGGGCGCCAATTTTATTGTCACGCTGATTGTCACAATCAGTGGTATTTGCCTTTGACCAGAGCTGAGCTTCATTGTTTTAAATTCTTTGCGGCAAGGCCTGCCCCTCTGACCGCCCCAAATTGGCAGCATTTGTGCAGCAGCTTTCGTACTTTTCCCCGTTCGTGCTCCCAAGTTTTTAAATAAATTTGGTTATGGTTATGCGGACTGCGATGGTTGGGCCACGAAAAGACAGAAGTGCAATGAGAGCTAACCCAAATCTGCTGTGAAACGAATCGAGTTTAATTGGCGGTTAGGTCTCCCCTCCTACCACAGTCGAACTGGGGACTTTGGTGCACTGTAATGAGTTTTCCGATCGCCAAAAGCAGTCTCGGTCGGCAGGAAGAAAAGTTTCAAGGGCTCGTTTCGATTTCATCCCAATGAGAATGCCACGGGAGCTTCTCCTGTAACGGAGAGGAGATAGACAGAGCGTGGCATGGCGGCGTCTCTGTCCCGCGGGCATCGAATTAATGTCAAATTATACTTCAAAATGCGTGCAAATTTTACGCGCGATTTCAAATGAAAATTATACCCGAGGAAAAAACAGACAGAGGAAAACCGCAGCATCAGCAGCAACAACAAAGCTACAAATTATAAACCCCCAGGGGGCCACCGAGTGGGACTTGGGGAGGCTGCGGGGATCCTGTCAGTTCGCCGCCGAGTCCGCTCATCACACAGCATTTTTTGCTGGCCTTAGGCCAACTTTGGCGCTCTGCAACAGAAACAGAATTTCCCAAGCTCAGTCCGCAATGAAAGTCCCCCTGCTGCCACGGGCGGCCATGTTGGGACTGGGAGCGTGCAGTTTTTAAAGTGCTGCCAGTTTTGAAGCTGCTCCCATTTTTTCTCGACTTTGCCAACTTCTGCCACTTTTTGTTTCGCTGCCTGTCTGGTGTTTTCGGGATCATTATTATCCGGGCAAGGGCTGCTCCCGCCTCCACTCCATCCCCGTCGGGAGCCCTGCGGGCTTGTTGTCATTGGTAATGTGCAGGCAAATTTGCCGTCACTTCGCCTTCCCTGCTATGTTGTTCAGTGTAGTGAAGTGTAAATCTGCGTGTCGCCCGCCCGTTTGCTTGGTGTTGCGAGTGTTTCTGCACTTGTTGTGTCTAGCCGCTGATTAGGCTGCAGGCAGAGCAACAGTCATTGACGGGCCTCGCAGGAACGCAATTAGGAGCAGGGGTCACAGCATTCCTGAAATACCCGCAGTAGCGTTAAAAAAACACCACTGAAGCATATTACATTAATGATAACTCTAGATTTTTATTTGTATTTTATTTTTTAATATTCTTTACGTGTTGCGCAACATCCAAGTAAATATGTTGCTAGAAACATGGTGAGTAACAACCATTGGCATTGCCGCTACAAATGTTGATGTTGCAGAAGTTAAATATACACAGACTTGTCTATTGTCTAAAAACTCCCATGCTTGTTTACCGATGAGCACCACCAGTTGTATAATTTTCGACGAATCGGCTTATAAGAAGTCAGATCTGATATTGACTATATAAAAAAAGCTAAACACTTTTAAAATGTTCGATGCCAGTAGGTTTTCTAATAGCTCAACAGGTCTGGAGTAAAATTCTCATAAATCTGGCACAACTTTATTGGGTTTATGTCAAGACGCAACAACTGGTATAACTAATAAAGAGTACACTAAATAATATTAATTATTTATAAATAAATAAAATGAATTAATATTGTTAATAATTCTGATCTACAGACTTTTGATTCCATTTTTCTTAAGTGATTTTTGTTGTAGGTAAACCAGTCAAGCAATTAAAATAATCCCAACAAAAGCCACTAGCCCGTTGTCTTGATAATAATCCGAATGAAAAGCCAACAAAAATTGAATTTGCAATGAGCCGGGAAACTTAGGGAAGCCAGCTAAGATGCCCCAATCCCGGCGACAGGACTGACGGGGAGGTACGTTGAATGACAGCGATGTCCCAAAACGAAGACATTCGAGAAGCATCAGCACGGAGGATAATGCTCGGGTCCTGGGGAGCCAGGCAGTGTGTGAGTGGGTCCTGTCTATTCTGTGAGTGCGCGCGGTTGGCAAAGCTGCAAATGCGCTTTCAGTTGATTAAATTAAATCGCTAAAGCAGCGGCGGCTATGAAAAATGCAGCTGGAGACAGCCCCTGCCCCTCCGCGGCTCCATCATCATCCTTTTGGGAGCGAGTGGGCGTGGCCGGGGCCAGTGCACTCAGCGTAATGGCGACAAAGGCGTAAGGAGGAATACCACAAAGTATTTACCTATTTCTTTTCGGTTCCCAGGCAAGAGGAAGACATAAGCCAAGCGAGAGCGTTTTCAGCTTGAGACGAATCCACCTGCCTTTCGATTGCCACAAACACACATATGAATGGATACGGAAACAACATTTCTCTCCCTGCGTCCCTTTGGTTTCCGCCGGGCTTCTCAGCCATCATCTTGTATTCCAGCTCGATTTCATGCTTCTGTCTTCCTAGAGAGAGTGAGAGGACCCGAAGATTCAATTTCTGGCAAATGGCTTACTTTCCCCTTAATACTCATCAATCTTCAGGGAAAACTTATTCATATAATCCTTTCAAAATTATAGATTAAAACCCATAAGATTTTAATTGATTATTGACAGTTATTGATGTCTTTTCTATCGAATCTTGATTACACAATGACTGGAAAATGTGTAGTTTAGGTAGAAACAGACAGAATGACATGGATAGATCTATTCGTCTATTGATGCTTATTCTCCAAATCTTAAATATTTTCAGGCAACATTTTTGTAATCAGAATATTTTAAGTAGCTTTAAAGTTTAAATAGATTTGGTTGCAAAATACCTTCATTTGTTTGTTTCCAGCAAATAGGAACACAAAAAAATGTTTTTCTTATTCAAAAAATTTCCTTTTTTTTTAACAAACCCCATTCAAAAACTTTAAAGACTTTTATTTTATATATTTCGCTGTTCAAATATTAACAAGAAAGAAAGCTAACTTTGGCACGCCGAAGTTTGTATACCCTTGCAGCTTACAATTGGATCATTACGAATTATTACAATTTTATTAAATGGAAAGTAAAACTAACAGGAATTGTATACAACATTTATACAAATAAAAATCCGGTGTTAACATTACGTATACGTAATATTTCCCGAACATTCCTATGACAGCTATATGATATAGTAGTCTGATTTTGGTCTTATGAAAACCGAAATTCTAGAATAATATAAAATGGCCATTTCTCAAATTATATGAAAATATGTTAAACAAGAAAGAAAGCTAACTTCGGCACGCCGAAGTTTGTATACCCTTGCAGCTTACAATTGGATCTTTATGCATTAATAAAATGTTATCAAATGGAAAGTAAAACTAACAGGAATTGTATACAACATTAATACATATACAAATTCGGTTTCACATTACGCATACGTATTATTTCTCGAACATTCCTATGGCAGCTTTATGATATAGTTGTCCGATTTTGATCAAATTAAAACCGAAAATCTATAATAATATAAAATGGCCATGTCTTAAATTATATGAAGATATGTTGAAAATTGGACAAGTAATAATTTTTGTTCTAAAAATTTACCGATCGTTCCTATGGCAGCTATATGATATAGTCGTCCGATCTGGCCCGTTCCGACTTATATAGTAGTGAGAGCATATAGAAGACTATCGGCAAAGTTTCATTCAGATAGCTTCAAATTGAGGGACTAGTTTGCGTATAATCGGACAGACGGACAGACGGACATGGCTAAATCGACTCGGCTGTTGATTCTGATCAAGAATATATATACTTTATATGGTCGAAAATGTCTCCTTCACTGCGTTGCAAACTTCTGACTGAAATTATAATACCCGGCAAGGGTATAAAAATAATATGCTTTATTCATAAACACCTTATTTTATCATAGAAATATGTAACAAACCTACTTTTTTATTTTGAATGTACAAAGAGGATTTACATTTCATTTTTTTTTTTCGATTTCAAAAGTAAGAACGAAAGAATCTAACGAGAGCAAACACCAAAGACAGCCCGATACCGTTTATTTATGTCAAGAATATTATTTCGGGCTGATAACGGTAGAAAGTTCACACAATCTGCATATTTCTAGATGGTATTTACGAAATTTTGAAGCGAATTAGGCTATTTCGGCGCCTGCATTAATACGAATTCTTGAAAAAATCTTTGGGCTCCTCCTCTGGTCATCCAATATGTGCATACAGCACATGCAATGAAGGAGGACTACAATATGTAAATCAGAACTGCGCCCTGCATTTAATCCGAGCACCTGAAACTTATCCACTTAATGCAAAGATGCAAATGACTTTATTAACTTTGCCCATAACGCAATCAACAACTTGCTCGACGGGAGGACCGGAAACAGGCAGAGGACGAAGCAGGATCAGGGGCAGGCAGGAATTAACATTCGTCTACATGGCCAAGGAAACAGAGAGAGAGAAACGGCTGAAAACGAAAACGAAACTATGGTCCGAATGGAGGTGGAAATGTGGGTGAGCCGCGGGGATTATCAGTTGGTTAAATTAATGCTAATTAGTTAAAAAATATATGGGAGTCGCTCGGTCTTCTCCGAGTGGAGGAAAAATGCCAGCGTTTTGTTGCATTTCCGTTTGGTGCAAACAAAAAAATGTATGAATGCATAAAATGTGAAACAAATGCGGCGCAGACATGACAAACCCGGAGTGGTCACCGTGCTTTTGGGTGTCCATAAATCAGGTAAATTTTGTTAATCGTGCACACTATCTTATAATTTAAAGTGATTTAACATATCATTAAAGTAACAGAAATTTAAAGAGAAGAGCCAATAAAAAATGTACAACACTTTATTACTCCAATAATAAAATTTATTTATAATCAGAGGGAGATCAATCTATTAGTTCGTTATGATAAAATCAAATAGTATTCCATTATATAATTTCTTGTTTTCTTAAAATTGTTTTACGCCTTATCACAGCAATTATTCTGTTGGGATGCTAGAGACTAGAATATACCGCGGCCCACTGTGCAAGCTGAGCTTCCTGACTCATAATGAATAATCATAAAAATTGCATAAATTATGTGCCGACGCCGTCTTGCTTAACGCCTGCCTGCGGCGGCAGCGACGGACAACAATAACGCGGCCAGAAGAGGCTAGGAGGCAGTGGGGGGGACAAGCAGGACGGGCAGGACGAAGGAGGAGCAGCGAGCACAAATGAAATGCAGAAATGTAAATCTAAAATAATTTACGCGTCTTTGTTGACTGCAGTTGCCGTGGCCATAAAAACCTGCCGCCTCCCCAACTCCCGGCACCACTTTCTTTGTTGTTTCTTTTTCCAGCCACATAACTGTTGCTACACAAAATGGCGTCATCGTTGGTAACTGCCTGAGCCCTGTCCGCTTCTCCCGCTCCCCGCTCCCCGCTCCCCGCTCCCCGCTCCCCGCTCCCCGCTCCCCGCTCCCCGCTCCCCGCCCACCGCTCCTGGCCAGCATGTTGGCAAGAGAGGAGTTATGCGCCCTGGCCTGCATTTGCATTTATGGCATGGAATAATCCATTATCAGGCATTTTGCAGGTTGCCTTGGCAAGTAATGCAGCATGCTAAACCGGCAGGAGCAAAAAGGAAACGGAACGGGGATTGGTCCTGGGACAGGAGTCTCCGACATGTAGGGGTAGCTAAGCCTTTTGGCTCTAGTTTAAAAGTGGCTCGGACGCTGCAGATTAATTTGCCCTCAGCTTGCTCCTGAACGTGGATTAAGACATTTAAAGTTTGCTGCAGTAAAGCACGGGATACGGAAACACGAATGAGAATTAACTGAACAATGCTATGATACATATCGTGATTACTGTGTAAGCTGGGACCCATTCAGCCATAACCAAAAGTTGCAATAGTGGCTGCAAGGCAATACAGGCGTTGGTAACCGAAATAACTCTTATGTCCACGCTATTGCTTTTATATGGTGCATAATTATAACATTTTCTTCGGTATAAAAAGTGCAACTTATAGCATTTCAATATTCCTATAATACACCTTCGTAGGGGGTATTACGATTTCACTGGAAAAGTTGCAGGGAGGGAGTCATATCCGCATATTACCTCAAACAGGTAAGCCCTACCATTTAATGATAGATACAGACTCTCAACGATTTCAAAATTAAAAGATTAATGTTTAGAATAACAAACAATCATCATGAGATAACTTCCAAAAAACTGTCGGTCAATTCATCCAAGAATTTATCTGAAATTATTTAATAATTCAAAGATAGGAATTAATTTTTAATTTTGAACTACAGTTAGATAAATCCCTAAGTCGCGAAAAGAAAACTCAGTGTGTTTTAAATAAGCAATTGATTAATTAATAACTGTCATTTTCATCAATCATAGCATGTCATCAACTATCAAACAAATATGTGTTCTTGAAATCGCAGACGATTAGGGAATACCTATATTTTACGCAAAAACTAGGGGTGTCCAAACTGACCCAACAAATGGCTTCCCAATTAAATACTATTAATTTCATTTCACAAAATCAAAATAGATTTCTCCTATCTAGTTGGTATCCTTTTGAATAAAAAAAGTTTTTTTTAATTCTTATTGGAAAATGATAAATGCATTGCTTCTTCTTAATAAGCCTGAGAAAAATGTTTTACGTAAATATGCAACATGATACGAGAAATAAGTGAGTCCTGCTAGTTTCATTGAATTTCCATAGTGCCCTTGCAGGGCACACTCCCCGCAATGACCAGTGGGGCCGGAACCAGCGGTGAAGTGAGACAAATCCTATGAGAGGTTTGTGTAATTATTTTAATTGTTTAATGTCATGCGGTCAGGTGTCTGGCTGTGCGTGCGTGGCTGTGTGTGAAAAATCTGTGCAGAGGCAAGCGCCGCACCAAAGGCAACACGTGCTACACCTGGGATTGTGGGCGGGGACTCGGCAGCGGATGTTGGAGGGGAGCGACTGACGATAAAACAAATTGCGTTCCACTTGCGTTTGTTTGTTTGCTTTAAATGATTAATGAGACAGGAGGCAACGCACCCCCGTCGCCCACTTTCTCTTAGTTCTTCTCACTCCGCCAGGTAAGTTGACACTGTGGATTTTCCCATACATGAGTGTTGCTGCCGGAATGTGCGGCTGGGGGAGCCCGCATAAATAGTTTCTTTGGTAGAAGTTTCAGAAGGCACAGCCAAGCGAAACCCTAATGAGATGTCATTAGTTGGCCAGCGGTCCAAAAACGAGCTCAAGGTCTGGAGGTCGGAATTTGGCTCAAATAAATGCCATTAAACGGCAATAATAATCCCCAGTTTCAACTTTTTGTTTGCCTCGGTGCCCTTGGCCCCAATCACAGAATGCGGCAAATTCTAATTACAGAACCCTCCAAGAAATAACTGAAACTAGTTGGAAGGACAGAGCGAGAAACACAAATGATTTTTGTTTTCATTTTCCCAGCGAAATTAATTATCAAAAGCTCATTTGATGGAAAATAAAAACATATTGTGGGCGGCTGGTGGCAAACTTTTAAAAAAATTTTAAATATTTTCACAGCGGAGGGGCACGGGCATATGCGTGGGCATGTCCTTGACTAGCTTTTGGTGCCATGAGCCGCATGTCCTCGACGCCGTCCTCCTTCTTTTCCCGGCACTTCTCGTCCTCGCTCTCATTTCGGGCTGTTGGGTTGTCAATCATGCAAAAACTGCAACCGCCGCATAACCGCTGGTTTATAATAGTTAGCCAGGACCACGCAGCATGACGAGGGGGGACGAGGACGCGGGGCCAGGGGCTGGATGCAGGAGGCAGCAGCCGGGGAGAGAGGGTTCCTGGTTGTTGCCTGGTTTCGGCAAAAGCTTTTCAAACTTTTTAATTATGCAGCAAACAGAAAACTTTGTGGTAATTTCGTTGCAACAGTTGGCCAGGACTGCAGCACGCAGGGACGCTGGGACGCTCTACGTCAGGGAACGTCAACGTCAGCTGCAGCAGGACTCGCAGCAGCAGCAACAACAGCAGCCGGCAGGTTGACTAATTGAGTTAGGCCCGGAGAGCGGTGGCGCCAGGTTAGGGGAAGGCGACCCGTCATGCCTTTTGGCAATAATAATTTGCCAACAATTTTAAAGTGCATCAATCACAATTAGTGACCGGAATGTCCTCGTACCGGGCTGCGTGGGTGTGTCCTTGGAGGAGGAGCAGAAGCCCTGCTGAAGGACAATGAAAATGCATAATAAATTGTGTCAAATTTGTAGGCGTTTAGTGAGTGACATTTGGAAAATACCTCAAATCGGTTTGGCACGAAAGTTCCCAAAGTTATCGAACATTTCCCGAAATCTGAGAGTCCAAATAACTTACTTTGTTATCCCCTTCATTAGATTACAGATGATTATCCTTCTTCCCACCGGCCGACCCTTTCCCCCCGTAGCAATCTATGCGACTATGAGCAAAAATTTGCTTTAAGACCCATAAAGGAATTTTCCTCTTCACATTTTATTCTCTCGAGAAAAGGTCTTAGCTCATACACACCCAAAGCTCATATATATACATATATGTATACGACGTGTGTGTGTAGGGTGTGTACGTACATGTTCAATAAATCTAAGCCGATTTAATAAAAGGCATTAAAAAATATCTATTTTGCCCAATGAAAAATATGAAATCGGCACAAAGTCAGCATCAGCAAGAAAAAGGACAAGGAAAAGGACTCTCAAGTTGATTGGAAAAGTGCCCGCCTCTGGCTGGGAAAGGATAAAGAAGCCCAAAAGTGATGTAGCCCCCAAATGAACACACATCCCTCGGTGCGAGGCAGGATTAGGGAAGCGGGGGAGAAGGCCATCCTGGGCAGATGATGAGCAAAGACGAATCAAAGGCTAACTGACCACCCACGCATGATTAAAAACTGGGGTTTTGGGACCTTCCCAGGGGAAGATACATGGAGGCAGGAAAGGGTCGGCCAGGGCACCTTTCAAGATGAGTAAATGAGCACTGAACCGTTCAAGATTTTCAATATGCATGAAAGGGGCGGCCAAATTGTAGTTAAGTTCAAGTGGACACCCCATGGGGATGCGATACTATCTGAGGCAGCTGTGATATGGGTTTCGTGTGATTAAGTGTGGGTAACTGGAAGTGGGCTCCTTGGCTGATTTTGTGACTGCCAAATGAAGCGTTTAAACGCTGACTAAAGCACGGAAATGCTAGGAAATGCAATAGGTACACAATAATTAATAAGAAATTCAGAAAACCAATACCATATTTTTCAATTAGTTTCTGCTAACCATCTCTTAGATATTGGCAACTCTATTGAGTAGTAGCTATTCTCGGATCGTAAGTAATTTGCTTAGCTTTACGGAAACTCGCTCTAAAGAGGTCCAAAGTGTCACTTGCTTGTGTGGGGGCAATATCCCTGGCCCACGCACATCAAACCCCTGCACACCTGTCCATTATCACATCGGTAGTTGGCTCCGGCACTTCGCATCACATTTGGCAGCGGAAAATTTGATAACCACAGAAACATGCAAAAAGCATTTCAACTTTTGCCTAGGCAGCCGGTAATTCGGAAAATAGGTAAACTGCTTACCAAAAATACATACATATTCCCCCTGGTCGGACGGAGAGGAACACTCAACTACACATCGCACTCTGTGTCATTTACACGGAAAACTTCTTCATGTAGACTCTTCCCTACATCGAAACTTTTTCAAGTTTTACGATGATGTAGATGCCGGTGGAAATTATTAAAGTCCTCAGAGAAAGTCCCGAATTATGCGAGTCATAGTCCCATGCTAACTTTACCAGTCTGGGTATTATTTATTCATGGCAATTGACCTGCCTTGCCAAATCCGATTATGCGATTAGTCGAATTGGTATTTTGCGGCTCGAGCTCAAAAGATATTGAACAAAAAGTGCAATTGATTTTTTTTTGTTATTAATGGCATTAAATGCGTAATTAGAGCAACAACATTACAGTCTATCAACATTAGGCATAAAAACTGGCATAATTAAATGCCAGCCAACACACTTTTCTGCCTAAGTCCACATAACCAGCAGACAATCAAAGCCGATGTAATTAGCCATTGAATGAAATTCGAATTTCAGTTTATAATTGTTAAAGAGGGTGTTAAGTCGCGTCTGCCTGTACTATTAATGAAGGTTTTTGTTAGAATCATAACTTTATTGCAGTAACTCCCTTATTCATAATTCTTTTCCTCTTTAGTTTTCTCTAGATGACCTTTTGTTATTAAACCTTAAATTGTGCAGATTTCATTTTTGTGCTCACTGCTGCAGATTCCTCATTTGTTTTTTGATTTTGAGTAGTTCTCAGCCGCAAATCCTTTATGTCACTTACGAATCTGGTTTATTACTACGTATACATATGCAGTGAGCAGAATTTCAACTCGATTTAATTTCCATAATTAATAAATCGATTGAAAATTACGATTGAAGCAGCTGAAGAGACTCCACTCATTCCCACCTCGAAAATCACACCAGGGCATTTCCACTTCGTCGGTACACAAAGCGAAAGAAGGCTTTGGCTGAGTGTCGTTCTCTTAAAAGAAAGCCACAATCGAGATCCCAGCAGGAAGTGTTGTAATTCGCACTTTACCACACACAGAAATGTGGCCATCGTGGCGTATACTTGATATCGAAGAGGCCAGGGAAGCAGGAGGAGCCTTTTGCGAGCTTGCCATGGATTAATTGCGGCTGCTGTTGTTGTTGGCAGGCTCCTAACAGAAAAATACATGCAGGATACGAATCGGTTTATGTGGCATTATGGAACAGATATCCCACTCTCCAACCATTTGTGTGTGGGCGAAGGGTTTTATGAGCCGGGCCGGTTCTCGAATGCTAGTTATGTAATCTGCCCGAAATATTCCTCTGCAATTAAAAACATTTTCAAGTCATTTATTCACTCTCCGGACTCCGTGGCTGAACATGAGAGCGGGAAGGCTCGTAAAGACAGCGTTTGGGCAATGTCTGGCCAATTTTGGGGATTTGGGCTTACGCATTTATTGGAATTTTTATGGCCCACTTTTATGGTCTCTGCAGAATAGAGGACCGAAGGAGGAGCCAGAAGGGAAAATGGGTTTATGAATATTAAAAACAAATGAGTATTGTTTATTCTAAGATAAGTCCGTGATCCTGACTCCTTATTAATTGAAGTCAACGCCGAAAGGCGTTCTCCAAATCGAGCAGACCCAAGCAAAATCAATTAAAGCGGATCCTTTCCTGCAAGGAAACCCGAATGTGAAAGGCATTTCCACAAAATCAAAGCTATCCCAGGCACCCAGTTTAGTTTAAAATACTTTGCCTATAAAAACTAATCGAACTCGACACCGTCCCTAAACGGAATCCTTTTGCTAGGGCAGCCAATCCTAGACCCCGCCACAACATCGTCAACAACAACCATTTCAAATTAATTAATAAAATTTTTGTTCCAAGTGGGGCCAGTTAGCAAACAAACATTCAACTGCAAATAAAGCCCGAAACCGGCCCAGGCCTTCCGGTTTTGTAAAGACTTGGCTCAGAACGGAATGTTGGTCAAGAAGTTGCGTGTGGCCGGGCACGTGTGTGGTCCAAGTCGCCCCCCTTTGAAATCCCCTGTAACATCCACCCTCACCTCATAAACTGGTCGAAAGCCAAACCAAACAGCAAATACTTCAATAAACGAAATTAAATATTTGTGCATGGAATGAAACATTCTGCTCGAGGGGCCGGCGGGCACAACAGGGGGAAATTGAAAAAGAATTGAACACTCTATGTCCCACATCGGCAACAAATTAAATAATTGCTGCGAAGTTTGATTTTTGAAATATTTGAGCAAATAAACTCAAATAAACTATTGATTTTTGCTACACACTTTTCGGCCTTTGTTACGTTACTCCGAATATTCGATATATCCTAGGACCTGGCCACGCACTTGTCAAATATTTGGCTTGTGAAATTGTTAAGTTTTGACCCCAGCATTTACATTTATCTTCTCGCCGTCATTAGACGTTAATTGGGCAATTGTGACCATCACAGAGGGGTCGTCCTGAGCTGATCCCTTTGCCGGCGTTTTTAGCAGAGTTGCGCTTCGGGCCCGGAGCCAACACCTTTTTGATGTCTGTCCCCGGGCAAAAGGTGGCTGAATCAAACTAATTAGGCGCAAACTTAATTAATATTTGATGAATTATTTGACCTTTTGTCTGATTACGCTTCCCAAGAGCGGCGCTCTTTCCAAGAACTCGTCCTCCAAGGGGCCCTCGACATTGGCCTGGCAACAGACAGAAATATAAAGATAACTTTTCGGGCTTTTCCGAAATTGAGCTTCATTTGGTTTGATAAACTTGTCGCTAGACAGGTGCCACCACAAAAAGAACAGCCTGGTGCGTGCGGAGCGATTCAAATCATAAAATGGCGAGGTGGGACGAGGCGCAAAAGTTTTTTTAATGTTTATTGGCGAAACTTTTTCATTTTTTACAACTTTTTCAAAAGTTTTCCTGGCGATTCTCCGCCCAGCCCAGTGCCATTCTCTTTTCCCTTCGTAGCATAGGCCCATTTCTGGTCATTCTCAAGTTTAAATTATACCAAGAGCGGTCCAAGTATGAGTACCTGGAATCCCACGATTGTCAGCACATTAGGTCTGCCGGCCAAGAAAAGCCTTACTTTGAATTAAACTTTTATCGCATCAATTCCGAGAGTTTCCTCGTTTCCTTGGCAAAGTTTCTTTGTTAGATAATTTTTAAATTTTAATTCGTTTATTTAAATTGCTTCTAGCCCCAGAGATATTGTAAATAATCGTCATTGTACTCACCCAAATGGGAGTGGGAGCCACTTACCTGCAAGAGAAAGAGAGAAATGAAATTACGTTGCAATTTATAAACTCAAATGGAGTGTCGTCCAATCGAGTGTAAAGTAGCTCAATAAAAGTGAAATATAAAGGTCAACATCCCAACCAGCAATAATCCCGGTTCTTGAAAATTGCTAACGGCCAACCGACTTGGTCAAAAAAAAAATATATATTTTTTAAAGCCCCAATAAAATTACTCGATCTTACTCTAAGAAGTCTTAGTTAGTATGCACTGGAATATGAAAATAATATTTTGATACACCCAAACAATCTTAATGCCTTAATACCGATGTTTTAGTTTTTAATCAGTTTTACCACACAGACAAATCTGATTAATATATTAATTCCAATTACACTTTGGTGTTGTCAGCAAAAAGTTTAAAATTGATTAAAAGTGATAGCAAAATATTTATTAAGATTTCTCTAAATGTTACTTTTTAACTTCTGTCACTAAACCGTTTATAGTGAATGAAGCTGCAGAACGACTGTTTCGTGAAGTTCCACACGCAGCCGGATGTCCAGTATCCTCCAATGCCTCCTACTCAACAGCGGGAACAGCGCCGATTCCCGGAGCGGAAGAGGTCGAGGTGGATAGCGATAACCCGGAATGTTGGGCTGGAAGAGATGAGGCACTGAAGCTGCAGTTGGAGCTCTGCCGCCTTTAACTGGGTCGCCATCAGTCAAGGACTTAACCTTGCCGCAGCTACAAATACTGGGTCGTTGGTTCAACTAATAAATATGCCACAGAACAGCAGACGCATAGATACCCAGCACGCACACCCCCGCCTGGCTCACTTACACTCTCGCACTCCAGGACATGTACAAATGAATCGCAGCTGAGGGCTGTCCAGGCATCGGAGAAATAAAACCATTAAATATTTGCGGTTAAACGCACCAAAAACAAACCGCAAAAGTAAATCATATCCAGAGCAGGCGACGGACATGGCCGAGCATCCGAGGCAAGGAATTTCCTTGCAGCCCCGCCCGCCACCCGCCGCTCTTAGCAAAAATATTAGATTAGAAATTAGGATAGCCATGGACATGGACTTGTATTGGGTGAGGGTGTGGGTTGGGATTGGGACTGGGACTGGACAGGCAGCAGACCAGAACGCCATTTACTTGGAGGGGAGAGCGCAGGAAACTGGTTACCAACGGGACTGCCAAAAATTCCAAATGGTCCATGGCCGAGAAGCATAAATCATTGGAACTGACATTTCACCATTTCACTGGATTTGTATATGTGTGCTGAGGCACGGTCCCGAAGGCGGAAGGAAAGTGTTCTGGCGGCTGAAGAAAATTTGCGTAAGATATTCGTCGATTCAGGCCAAGGATGAGGGAGTCCCCCAGCGAGAGCTATTAGTTCCGCAGAACTAGTTCCCCGATGAGCCAATCATGGCAGCAGACTAACCCCACTTTTTTGGCCCAGAAACCCACATAAATCATTTTGAAATTGAATCGTCCGTTCGTCCGGCCAGATTCATGACGGACATCACCGAAACTCGGTCGCCAGCTTCATACAGGGGTGGATTCGCGTTTGGTTCCATTTCGGTTTCAGATTTGACTGCCGTCCAAGGAGCGCAATGGTTCAAGTGGGTTAAGGGAATTTCAGTAGAGTTAAAGCTCTCACACACTGTCAGTGCTGGATGTAAATTTTAAGTTTTCCAACACCTTTCAATAATACGAAACCGGAACACATCCCGAGAGGTAGAAATGTCGCTATTGAAGGTGCTGCGAGCATCAAACCTCATCCGGGGCGACACTGCCCTCCGGTGGTGCCACGCAGGATCCCTGCCGCGCTACGACTACGACCTGGTGGTGCTCGGCGGCGGCTCGGCCGGCCTGGCCTGCGCCAAGGAGGCGGTGGAGTGTGGTGCTCGCGTGCTCTGCTTCGACTACGTGAAGCCCACGCCTGTGGGCACGAAGTGGGGAATCGGCGGCACCTGCGTGAACGTGGGCTGCATCCCCAAGAAGCTGATGCACCAGGCCTCGCTGCTGGGTGAGGCGGTGCACGAGGCGGTGGCCTACGGCTGGAACGTGGACGACCGGAATCTCCGACCCGACTGGCGCAAGCTGGTGCGCTCCGTGCAGAACCACATCAAGTCGGTCAACTGGGTGACGCGCGTGGACCTGCGTGACAAGAAGGTGGAGTACGTCAACTCCATGGGCGCCTTCGTCGACGGCCACACCATTGAGTACGCCGCAAAGCCAGGCCAAGATGGCGACAGGCGACAGGTGACTGCCAAATACCTGGTGGTGGCAGTGGGAGGCAGACCGCGCTACCCCGACATCCCCGGCGCCGTGGAGCTGGGCATAACGAGTGACGACATCTTCAGCTACGACAGGGAACCCGGGCGCACGCTCGTGGTGGGCGCCGGGTACGTTGGTCTGGAGTGTGCCTGCTTCCTCAAGGGCCTCGGCTACGATCCCACGGTGATGGTACGCTCGATCGTGTTGCGCGGCTTCGACCGTCAGATGTCGGAGCTCCTGGCCGCCATGATGGCCGAGCGCGGCGTTAGCTTCTTGAACACCACCATTCCCAGCTCCGTGGAGCGGCAGGCGGACGGGCGGCTGCTGGTGCGGTACCGCAACACGACCTCGCAGGTCGACGGCAGCGACGTCTTCGACACAGTGCTGTGGGCCATTGGACGACGGGGCCTGATCGACGACCTCAACCTAGAGGCCGCCGGCGTGAAGACCCTGAATGACAAGATCGTCGTGGATGCCTCCGAGGCCACCAATGTTCCACACATATTTGCCGTGGGCGACATCATTCATGGGAGACCGGAGCTCACTCCGGTGGCCATCCTGTCGGGCCGCCTGCTTGCTAGACGCCTGTTCGCCGGCTCAACACAGCGGATGGACTACGCAGACGTGGCCACGACAGTGTTCACTCCTCTGGAGTACTCCTGTGTTGGTATGTCCGAGGAGTCGGCCATCGAGGTTTACGGCGCCGACAACATCGAGGTTTTCCATGGCTACTACAAGCCCACCGAGTTCTTCATCCCCCAGAAGAGCGTGCGCCACTGCTATCTAAAGGCGGTGACAGAGATGGCAGGAGACCAGAGGATTCTGGGTCTCCACTACATCGGCCCGGTGGCCGGCGAAGTCATTCAGGGCTTTGCCGCGGCTCTCAAGTCGGGCCTGACAGTAAAGACCTTGTTAAACACGGTGGGAATACACCCTACAACCGCCGAGGAGTTCACGCGACTCTCGATCACCAAGCGCTCGGGTCGCGACCCCACACCTGCCTCTTGCTGTAGCTAGATAAATGTATACATATATAAATATACATATGTATGTACGCAAGTTAAATTATTAAAAATTAAGTTCAATTACGAGTTTTATATTAAATATAAGCCAGCTGGGGAAACAGCTGTTCCTTACAGATCTCACTTTCAGCTGAATGATTGAAAAGCCGGAGTGGCTAAAGCGTTCGTAAAGAGCAACATTTTGGATTGCTAACTTTTATAAATCAAAATGTATATCAATGCCTTACTAATATTATTAATTTCCGATCTGGCCAAATATAATGTCGCTAAATTCAGTCATTCGGTCGTACAAGAAATACCCCAAACGATGATTATCTTGTATTTTATACTTGTAGCTTTGTCATATTATATGAAAACTTTTTTAGTGGACAGAAGATAAATTCAAACAAATAATATCGGTTGAAAAAGTCGGCCAAATTTAAATGGTAAACATACTAAGAAATTGTCGGATCGGGAGAACCATATGGACCTTGAACGGATTGTGTGTGGTGGACGGATCTCTGTGAGAAAAGGCTATTAGTGAAGATCCTGCCCTGGTGAGTTAGATAGGGAGCATTTTTTCCGAGCAAAATAGTACAAAAAGTACAGGAAGGTGGATTTTTGTAAGCCACGGTCACACTGAATTGGCGCTTTTCGCGTCTTTTCTGGAAGTGCATTTTCATTCATTGTGCCTTACTGTGTTGTTTACATATGTTCTATAATTGATTTCTGCAAAAAGTGCCTTGTCATAAACAATTTACACATTGTATTCTTATTGTCTGCAAAGCCTGGGCTACTAGCGTTGTTTTCACCGCCAGCATTGAGAAGCGGATGGAACTCGACGATGCCAATGCTGGTTGCGATCGTTCCGTGGACCAGTCTCAACATGATCAAACGTGTTCTTGAGTATCAGTAGATAAGACTCGATCAATCGCCAATTTGTTTAAGACCATTTACTTATAATTCTTTACGATTCAAATTTAGAATACTCTGTGGATTCTTGTTCCTTTAAAATCGGGACCTTGCAATCATCAGTCTTCAGGCCAGCTGACTTCAATGGATCGTCGTAAGTACGGCATAGATATACGTTTGTATATATGTATGTACATATGTATAAACGAAGCACCTGATCGTGATCATATGATGATCGTATATACGAGTAATATAGTATACATACATACAGATGTATACTCGCCAGTAATTTCACTTTCTTGTAATGTTGTAATTTTCGGATTACCAGAAACGAAAATATCAAATAATCGTTCATAGATTAGTGTTAAGGAATTGTCTATAGAAAATTAAGTTACGAGCGTATGTAACAAAAAATTGAAAATTGGGTATGTGGATCAGCGATTGTAAATATGTACATACATGTGTACATATGAAAGTACATATATGGGTGGTATTATGTATACGTATACAGCTGAATGGACTATAGATGATTATTCTGTCACTTTGGTTCTTGTGTGAGTTTTGCATAAGAATTTTGAGTGCCAGCACTGGTTCCACACTTTCCCCAAATGTCCCAGAACTGCATCTTTTTAACGGTCATCTCTGAAATTTGATACTTGAAAATAAATGAAACCAACAAGCGTTGGGGGCTCGAGCGCTCAGACATTGCTATTTCTGACATATGAAGCTTTAATTTATGAAGTTCGTGGTGAAAAACACTTCCTACGCCTTTCGAAGGTGGCCTGTGTTTCCGTTTCCGATTTCGGTGTCGTATCGGTGACCCAGAATCTAGCGAGTGGCGCCAGAAGCTAGGCCATTCCACCACACACCAATCCTGCACGTGGCACAGGGCAACAACAAGCAACAAAGGATAAAAAATTTGATTAATGTTTACTTCCGATTTGCATAAATCTTACTTTAGCGTTTTTGGGACCTCTCCGGCAGGGCCTTTCTCCTGTTCGCTTTGTTATAAATTATTTTTTTATTGCAGCCTCCCCGAATGCTCGCCCTCGGGGGACCGTATGCTTCCCGGCTAAATTGCTTGCTTCGGCGTTATTTATTCGTTTGTTTGTGCCGGTCATCGGAGTGGACACGTCCAGGTGGACCGGGAACCAGGTCAAGGCGGTGCATCTGCCGAGATCTCTCGCGCCCGCTCCCAGACACTCCGCCATAACTTTTCGATTAGCTTTGCCAACTCATTTAACAAATGGTCTGGCTGACAGTAAGAAAATATAACAAATTTACCCCAGCAATCGCAGCGGAGGGCGGCGGGCGCTCGTGCTCGTACTTTCATTGCAACACCTTAGAATCATAAATTGTGACCTGACCGCCCAGTTGCAGCTGGGTGCGGGCAAAGTTTTGCTCATCCGAAAGTTCGGCTGTAAGTTAAAGCCCCCGCGGGTAATTCGATAAAGCGTAAAATTTTGCACTTAAACTATTTTCTTCTTCTGCTGCTGTTCCGCCGTCTGCCACCTGCAACGGGCATTTGGCAGTTGCATTGTTGCTCCCGTTATTATTGTTCTCCGGTTTTCGGTTGTTGTCAGCTTGACCTGCTCGGGCCAGACTCGAATTACCGCACGGGCCAAGTGCGGAAAGTTTCCTCTGATTGCGTCTCCTAGCGGCTGGGCCAGAAGTCGCTGGTCGATTGAGTGCTCTCGAGTTCGAAGCAACACAGAAATTGTTTTGGCACTGCAGTCGAGACGTCGGGCAGTTAATCGGAGGCGGCACGGCTGCTGCGAGGGTGTCATGAGGGGCCATAGAGTATCAGGTCCCCAGCCACACCTCCGCAGACCACACAGGAGCTCACAAATTGTTTGCAAGACTGTGCAATCGGCGAGAGAACAAAAGGCCCCTGCTACTGCCTCAGTAAATTAAAAATATCATTTAAATTAATCCTCGTTGAGGGCACTTGTGACCCGCTTCCACTGCGCCGGAGCTGCTGTCGTTCCCACCGACGCATTACAAACAATTCCACTTTGGGCTCGCAGCCACAGCAGCTTGTGGCTACGAGGATGCCAGGATACCAGGGGCGAGCGCACACACGGACACACACCTTCGACGGGGAGTCTTAAGTCTTGTTTAGCAATTTAGAATTTTTAAATCCTATTAAATTTGCAATCAGTGTTTGGTTTGCTCTCGCAGCCCATGCAGGACGAGGGAAATCCGAGAAATCGGACCCGGACACGTTCCACGCATAGCCCGAGTCAAAGGGCCTTCAATGATTCAATAGTTTAATTTCGAATTTCCATGCAAATAAACAAATATCCATTAGAGAAGGAGACCGAGACAGAGACACGGACAGGGACAGGAATGGCTTTCTATTTAGTTTAGTTATTAAACGTATCCATTTCCATTTGCCAAATTACGCCACAATTGTTGTTCGGTCTGTTCATCTATTTGTCAGTCAGTCAGCCCTGTTTGTCGATTCGCATTGTTGGGCTTTGTATGAGCTGCCTCCGCATCTGCCGAGATTCAACTTTATCTGCATCTGCATCTGCGGCTCCATCTGTATCTGTATCTCCATCTGTATCTGCATCCTGCATGTGTAATTACGTAAAAGTTGATAATGTGTTGATTATTTGAGGTATTTATGTAATTTTCAAGTTCCTTCAGCGCCCGTTGCTCATGTTTAATTGCAATTATTTAATTACATTTGCAGCTTTAACTTTGGCATGTGTCTATTGAGTTTTGCGGTCATTTTCGTCTCAGAACTCAGGGAAAAAAGCGGGCGCTACTCAAAGGAAAGTCGAATTTCAGCTTGTGTTGATTGCATTACAAAGAAGCCTCCAGTCTGGGCTTCTCTTTCCTCGGCTGCCAGACACTTGACGATAATTTTATATGAAATCTTCAGTCAATTACTCGAGTAATTCAAATTAAAATACTTATCGATTGCGAAGGACATTAATTGATTACTTTTGGCCATTTAGGAGTGCTTCCTTTCATTCACGACTCGCCTTAGCTTGGCAGATCTCACCGGGTTTATTACTTCCCTGAGACCGCATAAGTTTCCAGGTTTCTTTTCAAACCTGCCCCTCCTCCGTCCCTTGATTCTGGGAGTGCTTAAATATGTGTGTCGTAATTTAATTTCATAAAAGCAATAGTACTTCTGGCCGTGCCCCCGCCGCAGCTCTACCCCCACGGCAAAGTTTGGTCGCATTCACAGAATGACAAAATCATGTGGCTAGCAGGAATGTGCCACGAACTCCACTGGCGACGGTAGTGCGTGGCAGCGTTGTCCGCGTGACTGGCGAGTCCTGGACACAGTTCCCAAGAGTGCTTCCCACTGTGAATGCCTCGAAATCGGAACACATTTTTATGAAGGTCACTAATATGATTACGTAAATAGTTTGAGGCTAGTGCACAAGCTTGGCCAGTCAGTCATATTTCCTTATTCACATTTGTATACCGGTCTTTCGACATCTCGGAGATATTGTAGTTAAATCGTAAAGAAATTGGAAAACTAATATGATAAACTCGATGTATTACTCACAGGTGAGCTCAAGGTTTCACTTTCACAAGGTTGTGCCGTCTTACTTTTCGAAAATGAAATTTCGTGCCACCACAAGTTTCTTTCAAATTGAAAAATGTCAAGATTGGCTTGGTGAAGGGTAAATACATTTCTCTACATAAAATGAGATATTTTTGCAAAAAAAAAAAAAAAAAAAACAGGCTAAAAATGTTGGTGTTAATGTTTTTTTTTCACACCATAGTTGCATGAAAATAGTAAGTACTTGTTAATTGCCTTACAGGCTAGTGTAATTTTAATCAGAAGTTTGCAACGCAGTCAAGAAGACCTCTTTGACCCTATGTATAAGGTATATATATTCTTGATCAGCATCAACTGCCAAGTCGATCTAGCCATTTTCATTTTGGCATTAAAAACTGCAAATGTATAAATGTAACTTTAAAAATTGTAAATATAGAAGAAACTTTTATAGCGAATTCTCTTTTGCATATAAAATGTTTTATATAATTCCTGTTAGTTTTTCTTTTTTTATATTTTTTTTGCACTTAAATTGACAATAAACCCAGTAAAAGACATTTTAATACCGTTCATACTTCTTGAAGCAAACAAGTCAACTGTCTGAACCTTACCCTTTCTTTAATGAATTAATTCATTGTTGTACCTCAATTACATCAAAATCTTGAAGGGGTAGTCGATTTAGGTAATATTGTACTTTTTGCCTACGAAAAGCCTCATTTTAAAAGTCGGTGTACACAAAAATTTAAAAGCTTACCCTTGCAGGGTATTATAATTTTGTCAGAAGTTTGCAACGCAGTGAAGGAGACATTTCCGACCCTATAAAGTATATATATTCTTGATCAGCATCAATAGCCGAGTCGATCTAGCCATGTTCGTCTGTCCGTCTGTCCGTTTCTATTCAAACTAGTCCCCCAGCTTAAAAGATTTCTGAATGAAACTTTGCAGATAGTCTTCTATATGTTTTCACTACTGTACAAGTCGGAACGGCCGGATCGGACGACTATATCATATAGCTGGCATAGGAACGATTGATAAATTTTCAGAAATAAATTTATAACTTGTCCAATTTTTAACATATTTTCATATCATGGTCTTTTTATATTATTTTTGTTAGTTTTACTTTTCATTTGATGAAATTTTATTAATTCATAACTATTCAGTTGTAAGCTGCAAGGGTATACAAACTTCGGCGTCCCGAAGTTAGCTTTCTTTCTTGTTTTATTTATTATTATTTGCATTTAATAATGTTGCAGATTATTTATGACGGCTTCCAAATTGTATTATTCATCTGAAAAAAAAAACCCAGACTGATAGTATCGGACTACTCTGTGCTTGGAGGAGAACCCGTGAGTTTCCCTAGTCCTAAGCCTGTTCATATTAAAGAAAAAAAATCTTTCGATAAACTGCCTAAATGTTCATGAATGTATTTGCATATGATTTTTAGTATCTCTGCGTGATTAAGTAGTTCGCCCAGCTGACATCGGTGGGATCTTTGCTTATAAGATGAACATTATATGCTTATGTACTATAAGCAAAGTATATAGGTTTTTTGTTGTATGAATTATATAGTTATATATATAAAACTATAGTTCAAATATTGTAACTTTCGATGCCCAAAGGTATCACTTCACTCGCGTGGTTATAGGATTATGGTCATGAATAAGGTAAAGTCCTGCAGGGCAGGACTCGTATCACGGTCGCATCTCTGGTCTGTCCGAGCGAGTTTGTTTTGTTTTTTAAAGCCAGCGCCAAGGGCCGCCGCTGCCGCCGGCAGACGAGGCACACATCCGAGAGGACGGCTGAGTGGCGGCCTGGCGGACAGGAGACAGATGGGGAAGTATTTTCATTGTCTTGTTTGCCAACGTCGTGAGTCGAGAGTCGCATATTTGACATTGGACTTGTGTGCGCTCTGATAGCGTGCCAGCCGAAACATCACAAATGGCTGGCAACTCTGGCAAGCCGGCCGGCAGCCGGGCTCATGCACATATATACAGTCAGATCCAGTTGCGACACATAATTGCGAGTGTTGACTTTGTGCGTCTGTGTGGGGCTGGATTTTCCTTCGTTTTTGCGGTTTTTTGCGAGGAGCCAACGCGGCGTATGTGCAACGCTCAGTAAATACAATGGAGCACTCGCACACAGGGACAGTCCCATCATTTATGCACAAACGTTGCCAACTTTGCTTGCAACAAACGCAACCAAGTCGCGACTTTCGACTGCCTCCTCACTTGTCTGCTCAGTTTGCTCAGTTCTCCGCCGGAAATCGGGGAAAGATATGCCGCAGCCTCAGCCCGGGACTTAGCCCCTGCACACCAGGAATGGGTGCCACAATGTCATGGTATTCTAGAAACAAAGGGAAACGCGGAGACAAAAAGAATTCAGCATTTTAAGCATTTTCAAATGAAATTAAAAACTGCACCAAACTGCCGAGAGCCCTAAAAGGCCGGCTGGAATCGAGGGGAGCTTTGGCGGTGGTGGAGTAGGAAAAGCCACCGTAAACGAAAAAAGATTGAGTCGAGGGGGAATGGGGAAGGAAAAGCCGACTTTGAAGTTTTTTCTGATGCTTGAGCACTTTCAGTTCCTTTTGATTGTGTGCAGCGGCTGGCTCTTTGGCTTTCAGTTTTTGTTTTGTCGCTGGCTGAGGTTTTTCCTTTTTTTTTTTTGACAAAAGAGCGACTCTGAAGCTGCATTTTCAAGTTGCCTGCCTCAAGGTTTCGAATGAAATATGGATGCGGCAATCTAATGTTCGCCCAAGAACACTTGCGCCTTCCAGCCCTTTATCAAGTCCAGCAGAAGTGCCTAAGAACATCAAACTAACCAATTAGCCATTGTTACTGAAACATACAGGAATATTTTAGACCAAGTCAAGCTATCATTGATTGTACAAATGTAAATTAATACATCTTCTGGGAGATCAATCTGCAGACAGTTTTAATTATTGATCTAGAAAAAACTAAGCTCTAATTTGTTTAATAGTCCAGTATTCAATGAGTATCAAAATGTAAATTGATTGCTTTTTATTGTTTCGATGACAATTCTCTGTTTCAAAGCTTACTAAGAATTGTTTCCTTATGTGATCTTTATGTTTAAATCTTCGTATATGTTTTTTATGTTTTATAAATTAAACTTGAAGGGAGTGCGATCACTTCGCTTTGTGATTCCAATGCATACATTATTTCATATTATGCAAGATTAAGTACCAGAGACCAAGCCTACCTATTAGCGAAATAGAGTCCTTATATTGACAGAAGTGTCCCTTCTTCTGGTCAAAATAATAACCCCGTTAAGGGTTTAAATATGTCTGCATTTAAAAGCTAGTCTTATTCAAGTATAGAACGCTTTTTTTTCCTTTATCCTTTGTTCGGCTGAATATGCTCTGTATTATTGCTGCTGATGGCTGCAGTTTTCCAAGCGGAAAATTTGTCATTGTTGCCATTGCGTTTATTAATTAATTTGGCCGGCTGTCTGTCTGTGTGTGCGGGTAATAAAATATTTGCACATGAATGAAATTGAATAGTTTCTTGCTGTTTTGGCTGCAACTCTGCATAATTTGCGATTGCCATGGCATCGTTCACTGAATTATGCATGGAGGGGTCGAGGCGGTCCGAGCTGCAGCTGGGTTTTTTGCCCGGCTTTAAGGCCGCTTTCCTCGCCCGGGCTGTGCATAATTTAATCAATGCGGCAGTCGACGGAGCCTACTGCAGCGCAGGATACTAATTGAAAGCCCCATCTTGTTTTCCATCAGCTATGTCTGCCAATCGAAAGTCAACAACCTATTAAGTCACATTGCTGCCAACTGTAGACAATGATCGCTGTTGTCATGTCATCAAAACTTGCACCGCACACATGCCCAAAAAATCCCTGCTCAGTTTCCCAGCTTGCTAGCTCTTCCTCTTTTTTCCCTGATGAAAGGACCACAAAACAGAGCAAAAATAGTATCCTTCGAGTCTAAAAAGTTTCACCAACTGCCCCTCTGACCCTGCTGCGCCCCTTACATGCGGACTGCGAGCAAGCCTTTTGTTACACGAGAAGCCCCAGACACATGGTAAACATGTCAAATTGACGGCCTGCGAAGTGAAAGCGACGACAGCCAGCCCCGATGACAAAGGCTCCGATGGCCGCCCATCCGCAGGAGGACATGTCCCTCCCCGCCTCCGTCCCCATGTCCAGCCCCGCCATGGCTGCTTTCCATTTTTTAAACCATTTCCCTACCGTTGCCACTATTCGGCTGCTCGTCATTGTCTTCGGGGTGTGAATTATTAAAAGCCACAGAGCACAACGTCTGAATTAGCAGCCGGAGACCGCCGGAGAGCGCTGCTTTCTGCTGTTTCACTTTCAGCAAATGCAATCATCGTCATCATCCCCGCCGTAATTATCGTCATCAGCGCCGTGATTATCATTGTCATAGGCCCCGTCGCACCCTTCGTGGCCCTTTTGCGCGGCATCCCCACGTCCTTTCGCTTGTCACTCATTCGCATAAACAGTTAATTATGCATAATATGCATTTTGCTGTCATGTTGTGCAATTTTTACCCCCAAGTTGGCCCAGTCCCGCCCCTGCCCGTGCACTTTTATTAATCGCCCTTTGTTGTTGCCGTCGCCCAGCGCGGTAATGTTTTTAAATGCGCTCATTTGTGTTGGTGTTGGTGCCGATGTGGATGTGGATGTGGCTGCTGATGTCGCTGGTGGGGCCACCAGCAGTATCTGCGTGTGCCTGCTTATCTATGGCCGTGTTTGTGTGCTTTGCGGTGCGCTGGGTAATTGGCAGCCGGTAATTTAATGTAAAGCGATGCAGCGGGAGCAGCAAGAGCGGGAGCGGCGGGAACGGAAGGACGGTAGTTGAAGGAGTTACCAGCTTAATTAGAAGCGAGCGACGGACAAAGGACCTGGGCAGATGTGATTAGTAAGACCGATAATCGAACCCCGTCGTTCCCCGCGGATCCGGAGATCCGCCCAGAAGCATTTCATATGCCAACACGCCGAAAAGTATTCCGGAAAAAATTCAATTGGCACAGCGATTTGCATAACGGGGGACGGGAAACGGGGATCGAGTGTGTTAGCATAAAATTCACTTTAGCATTTCCGATGGCTGGCAGTTTTTGCGTGGGTTGCGTTTAAACTAGCACCGCAAAACTGCTGCTGACAATTATTACATCCGCAGGACATTCGCCCAGCCAGAGACCGAAGGACACAGGAAGAGGGAGCACATGCATATGCGCACAGCGGAAGTGGGAGTGGAAGTGGGATTGGAGGAACGGATCGAAACGGAATAGAGCAGAACGAGGGGAGACTAACAGCTAACACGCCCGGACACTCCCCTCGAGCAGTGGAACGAGCAAATTAAAAAGGAAAAGGAAACGCATAAAAAATGGCGACGATTGAATTTAAATGCCCGGCCACTTGAGCCAGAATTCGGTCGTCCTGCAGACTGTCATCATACGTACGGGCTCGGAGTCAGTTTGCCTATGCCTCGCAGGACCCAACCCCCACCTCCGGCCATCCTGCCGATGTGCATTTGAGTAAGTCACGAGCTGGGGCTCGCCTTGGCCGTTGGGTCGGGCCGACATTACGTGAAAGTAGGTTGTTAATATGCATGGCCGTATCCTTTCTTTCGGGCCGAGCGGCCGTGGTCCTTTGCTTAAGTCCGTTTCCTTCAGGTCCCTGGTTGTGTCCTGCTTTGAGGTGAAGCTGACTTGGCAACCAGTTCTGTTCGCATATTAAGCACTCGCCACTTCCACTTTCTACGCGCCGGGGCCAATCAAGCAACGTTCTCGGAACCAGGTCCCTCCAGGACCCCACTCACTTTTCGGGGGCCATTCATTAAGTGTCGGAAAGTTTTGCGTTTTGGTCATTTCTCGTTTAGCTCAGCTCAGTCCTGTTTCGGCGTTTTCTTTTTCAATTTGCATACATCGAGAGTGGGGGATAAGTTAGTTCTCGGCTGAAAAGCCAATGAAAGCCAAAGGAGTGATGCTTGAATGGATCGCACATGGAGCTCAATGCAGGACAATGCCCGGGCTGGTAGCTGGCTGATGTGGGGCGACGGTGTCCATTGTATGAATGACTGAAGAGACATTGAATTAAATTTATTTGAAAACGCCAAGCAAAGTCTCCGAAAACTAAAGTTTTGCCACTCCCCATAGCCTGATTTTCCCTTTGGCTGACAGCAAAAGTTGGAGCATGGCTTCCACTTTTAGCCAGGACCCGTGTCCACCCTCGTTCCGTGCTATTCCTCATGTTCTGTTGTCGCATGAATGTTTGGATATTCTACGCTTCTCTCGGTTGCAGTTTCTGTTTTTACTGTTGCATATTTGCCTTTTTGTAGTTTTCCTTTCTGACGCCAGGGCGAAATTAACTTTGACAATTTTAATTAAATTTTTTTGACATTTTGGTTTGTAGATACATAATCAAGAAATTTTCGCCCGACATGTCACGGACATTTGTTGTGGACTTCAAGTATGCCAGCAAACATGTCTCCCAGCAAATAGTTGGGCCCTTAAACCGAATTTCCCCATTTACCTGATCAGCGGGGAGGCCAAAGCGCCTCCTGACCTGGCTAGAGACTCCCATCTGCGCCAGGGTCTAATTAACTGATTGTCAGCCGTCAGAGATTACCATGAGCTGCACAAATGCGACTGACGAGAGGGGGAAAAGTTTCCACTCTCATTTCCATAATCAACTGGGAGTTGAAAGGCTCGCAGGGAGGCTCCACTCGAGATGTAATTTTATTACTTTTCCTCTGAACAAGGCACTCAGAGCCTGCGACTAGCCACGAGGCTTCAAACTCTCCGCAAAAGGACTGAACCGGGAGGTCAAAGGGGGCAAGTAACGGAAATAAAATAAAAAATATGTTGCATAATTTTGAGCTTTGTTCCGACTTAGTACCTTTCCGCACGCACACTCACATGCCGGGCCTGCGGGCAGATCCTGGAGATCCTTTTGCGTCAACTTAACAGCGTAGAAAATATCCAAGGCAACAATAAGAACAATAGTTCCCCTGGGAGCACCGGGTCCCGAGACCCGAGTCCTGGCAACCAGGAAACCCACACTGACGTACAGATACACGCATGCAAATCCTTTTGGCTCTGCTGCTCCTGCTATTGGCTTTTCTTTATTCCTTCTCTGGCTGTGTTTTTTAGCATTTTCATTTTATTTTCACGACGCCTTTTGTGAGCGTCTTCTGGCCTCTGCTCGTGCCACGCCTTAGCGCCTGCCGTGCCAGCTTCAAGCGCCACATGCCTCGCCTCACAGCACACACACTGCCGCGCTCACGTTGTGGCAGGGGATAACATTTTTACATATTCTCCTTACCTTTAAAAGATAATTTTGCAGGCACTCTTCCGTTGCCTTTATTTTTCACCCGCTAACTTGAAACGGAATTCAAATGTGTATTTAAATGCGAGGGGCGCGGGCTCATGAGGGGCAACAGAGAGGGAAGCGGAAGTAAACTGCAAGGCAGACGACACAGCCCAGACAAAGGAACGGCAAATGGCAGCAGGAAGAAGAGACAATCACAAGAGCAACATCTCATTCGTGGCTGCGGCCATCTCTGCTCTGCCAGCCCGCTCCGCCACTCCCAGCCCGATGATGCTCCTTTCCCTATGCAAATCGCATGTGGGCTCCGGCGCAGGTTCCCTGTCATCCCGGGCAGCTTAGGCGTGCGTATGAATACGTCTTCATGTGGGTTTTGTATACGTAATATGCGAGCGAATAAAATGAAATAAAGAATATGTGAGCGAGCTGCAAAATTGAAAAATTCCAGCAGGCGACGCCTCTGCCCCGCCAGCCGCCATCTGGAAGTGGGATAACCCTTTCGGAGCCCTAGAATAGGTGCGGAAATAGTCTGGCATCGCTTGTGCCCAACGAAGATCGGGATGCAGGTTGAATCTTCAAGTGGAACCCACAAATACTGGCGACTACAAACCCCTCACCGACCCTCGGGTTCCTTTTCTTTTGCAATATCATCATTGTCAGTGCTCAGCCCTCATTGATAAGTAATGTGCGGCATGAGGACTTTCAAAACAATAGAGGAAATATGTAAATTGTGCACAAGAGGGAAGTCGAGAGGGGAGGGGAACGTTGGGCTCTTCTGGGCTGTGCACAGGCGTATATATTTATTCAGCATACGGGGCGTATGTGTAATATGATTATCATAACGCCTCTCCAGTCGTTTGCTGCATGGTTTCTTAAATTTATTGTACGACTATTTCTGCGAACCGGCAACGACGGAGCAAACAAGAGAAACCACTGCCAGGAAGCCCATTGCCAGCCAGCCAGGACCAGGACCAGGGACAGGTCTCATCCGGGCGAGAACACCAGCAGAGGCTTCCCATGGCTCTCCGAATGTTTTCTTTGCTGCTCGGCATTTGCTTTCATTTTATTCTCAGCTGCATTATTGATGAAATATTTTCAAGCATTTTCTCGTGTTTTCTTTTAATATATAATAGCTTCCAAGGAATGCTCCGGCTGCATGTACTCTGCGGCAAATGCGCTGACAGCCATCTCAGCCCAGTCCACTCTAAAGCCAAGTCACACGTGGTATGGATTCTTATAACTTATGGGCTCGCTCGCAAGGGGGCACTTGAGCAACAAGTGAACCAGCGTACCGATGATTCAAAGGACTCTCTGGGATACTTTCGGATTGTGCCACGGGGCTCATGGGGAGGTAGGCCCGTGATTTGTTGTGGGTAGTGAAGATAGCTTACCTTTTGGACAGTCAATTTCATTGTACATTTAATCGCCACCATTAATGAAGGCGACATTCGTCGGACCGAAGCACCGATAATAAAATTGCTTCACTTTTTCGGGCTATTGTGTACAAAGTATGAAGTTCAGTTAGTTATAATCGCACTAAAACTGTTTGTTTCGTACCGCTGCTGCTGATGTCGGTCGTCGATCCCAATTGCTGTGGCAGTGAGTGCGTAATGGTAGGCGTAATATATCTCTGCCGACTGACGGCTGTTTAGTTCTGGCAATATTCGATTTATGCCTCCAATCTGGCCCACTCGAAGTTGCTTCCCTTCGCGGTTCTGGCACGCCGACTCTCACGGGCAGACGTCTATGCGAGGCGTTGTGTTTGCATATTAATTCGAGTTTTGGCAAATATTCGCGCTGTGCCGTCGGCTGTTGTGGAACACTATTTGTGTTGTTTTAGTTTTCAAGTATTTTGGGCCGCCAAGCGGTGCCAGAATGTGGGGCTTCCTTACTGCTCCCCGCTTTTCGCAGCCTGCGGCTGTTTGTGTTATGATAAAGATGCGATTTATTCGCAGTTGCGCTCGTAAACTGATTCAATTTACACTTTCCGCGTAGGGAGTTCTAGGGGAGGTCCTAGTCTGGGATGGACCACAGGCTGTTATTGTTTAATTACCAGCTATGGTTTTCCTATTATCTGGGCTTGGGTCAGCCCCAGTTGTCTATCGAAGAATCACTTATCTAATAGTGTCATGGGAAGCATAGGTAATCGAAGTATTTGGGGTGGTACGGGTTTTCCAACTAGGCCGCAGATGAATAGGTGATACAATGGATTTTGGTCATCTCAGCAGCTGGGAATGTCGCTGTCTGAGGGCGGTTGGCCGGACGATGGCGTTGTTTTGGCCACAAGCCTGCCAACTTGTTACACGCACATATGCACACACTCACAGATGCGCTGCGGACTTTTTGGCGCCAAAAGCGAATTAACTTGTGTTTTATGGCCCATTGGCTCACGGGCAGCAGCCGAGTTGTATCTTAAGTTGCCGTGGCCGCTCACACAGGACACGCAGGCGGCAAGGGCCGAGACGCGCTGGCTGGGAAGGTTCGCTAAACTGCAGCTGAGCTGGTCGCCGAGGCGGGAAACAGAAATTAATGCACTTTGCATACACACGACCGACAAACGAGACTACGGTAACGACGGCGACTACGACGAGGCCTGTGCCGATAGATATGGCGCAGGATATGAGCAGCAGAAGCAACTGCGGACGCAACAGCAGCTCATTGTTGCGCTTGCCACATTGAATGCGTTGCGTTTTATGGCGGCGTTAGCCAGATGCGACGATGCGACTACCGGCCGCATTGCCAGCTCCAGCTTTCAGGACACCGCCACAGACACATGCACGGACACAGACACATTCACGGACACGGACATGGACACAGACACATGTACGCGCACACGCACACCAGAGCACACACAGGACAATGGCGTCGTCGGGAGATGAGCAACAGTCGGCGCTGGCAGCGTCGAACGAGCGGCCCTAGCTTCCGCGTTCTCCTCTCGTCGGGTGCTCGGGTCCTCGGCCCGAGGACGACGACGACGACGCTCTCCGGACGAGCTCGGAAATTTCGGCCAGCTGTGTTTTCAACAATAAAAGTTATGCAAAAGCCGAAATAACGGCGCAGCGCCTAAAAGTGTGCAGCACGAGTGTTACAGCCGCCGCAGCCTTCGCTCATTGTGTGTAAGTCCTCGGCTTCCGCTGGATGCGACGCCGGCGCCGACCGCGGTTCGCAGCAGCCCTTAATGAGAGCCCGTCCAGCTCCTGCTGCAGCACCAGACTCCAAACTCTCCCGGAGGTGTTTCCCTCCGCGGAGCTTTCGGGGCAGCTTTTCCGTAGGGAGCTACCCCTGCGAGCGCTGGGAAAGGCAAGTCTGTTGATTAACAGGGTGCGAGAGCTTAAAGCTGTTGGTGAAACTCGGAAGCTTCGGGAACTAATCTAGGCTCCGGAGGATACAGGCTGGAAAATAGCAGGATGTCTTCTTCCACTTCGTAGAATTGAATCATTTAACCATCTTTATGAGCTGTATCTATATTACAACACCAGATATCGATTGCCCAAGAATCTCTTATCTACACGTTGCTAGGTACCATCTACCGAAGATGTAAAGATAAAGTCGCTGCTGGCGTGTACAGAAAAGCTCCAGTAACATACGTAACATTCACGGTGGAGGGTTTTCCGCTAAGGGTTACTCCTTCAAAATTTATCTGAGGGGAAGTCCTGTTAACTAGCATTATCTAACTACCCCTGAGCATGCAGGGGCAGGCGAGAACTTGACGAAAGTGGCAGCAGAGGAAGAGGGGTAGTTTACGTACACGACGAGAGCACAGAGCGCTTAAGGGATGGCTTCTCTGGAAGCCCTGTTAGCAGGCAGGGTGGCTGACTGTAAGCGGACAGAAACATACCTTAGAAGCCAAAAAATCGGCAATCGGAGTTTGAGCAGAAGCAACAACGAGCCCATGTGAGTGCCACGCAGCTAGCAGGAAGTAGTTCAGACTCAACAGTAAGCCATCCCCTACTAGTGGCTGCAATACGACTTTGTAGGACCTGCTATCAGACTTTTATGGCTTAGCTTTTCAACAACAGCAGCTAGTGGAGCAGAGCTTTGTTCACGGCCCCTCGATTGCAACTATCGTAAAACGCTCATTTTATAGCCGAAACTTTCACCATAAACTGCACCATAATGAAATTTGCACTGAACCACATCAGGGTCTCCTTGGCGGCGAGAATTAGGAACTAGGATCCCCTGCCCTGTGCACCCCATTGGGTCAAATCTATTTCTCGTCGCGTGCTTAGCACCTTCCTCTGAGCAGAGCCCCAGTTTCCCTGCTCCTAAGGTATTCATGACTCCTGAGGTTGCCCGCTCCACCCTGCGAGGCGCACATTCCTCGCAGGTTGCCGCCGTGCGAGCAGCTCACGTATAAATATTTTACGACGTCCTTCAGTCATTTACTTTTATTGCAATATTTGCTCACTCAACGTTTATGATGATCATTTTAAGCCATTTTTATGGCCAGCTGCTGCCGTCGCTGCTCTGCATGAATCACAGTCGGGCCGAGCGGACATGTGAGTGGAGTGCCCCGAGTCCCTTTGCTCTGTGTGTCTGTCTGCGGGGAGGAGCCGCCAACGTTGCTAAATATTTGTCTACCTCCAGCCACCCGGTTCCCCCGGCACTCGGCTGCTGGCACTTGGCTACTTTGCTGCTTTTTATATAAATGGCAGCTCATTAAATTGCTGGCATCGTTTTCGCCAAGCCAGCCGAGGGGTCACAAGCGCAAATTGGCCAGGTGGGTTCGGCGATGAGGTGCTGCGTGCGAGCGTGGCCGAGGCCGGTCCATTCCCACCTCCCTCAGGCCTGTCTACCCCGCCCTGGCGGCGTACTTAAGGTATTTCGGTCGCAAGGACTCTAATTTGCACACAATACTGCTGGCCGGCCACTTCTCACCTCGTTTGAGCTGCTGGCCACGTAATGAGCGGCAACTTTCGCACTTGCACGTGCTCTGTCCGGCCGTAACTATGTCAACGGCCACAGCCCAAATGGCGCTCAGCGCTAAATCCAAAAAGTGTGCTAAAGTTTCCGGGCACTCGACTTAACGCTCGAGCACTGCGTCCTCTCAGAGGGTCTCCAGTGCAGCCGGCCTCCCAGGGCATTCCAGGGCACCGAGCCCACAGCATGGGAGGGCGCAGAGTGCACTTCATTTAATTTAAATTGATACTATGTCAGCTAGAATTTCATTTGCGAAATGGAATGACTAAAAAGCGGACGGAAGCAGGCCCGGCCGGACTAGAAAGTAACTTATAATGGCCTGGCCACAACATCCCACTTGAGAGCGACCAAAAGACATGCTCAAGTGCTTGGCCGGCAGTTGAAAGCAAATTTTGCCATCTCAATGGAGATTGAAAACTCACTTTGTGCAAGTGCATCTCCCTCCCACTCGACTCTCACTCTGTCCCACTCTCGTGTGAGAGTGTGTGGCGTACTTAAGATTACCAAATTACTGTTTCGCAACATTAAAGGCATGCACTTAGGCGCACTTCGGCCGGCAGTCACTTCCGAGTTATCGATAACCCCTGCAGCTTGGGAACTTTGCCATTGCCGCCCGTTTGGCGGCCACTTTGGCCGTCGAAGCGCCTAAAAGGCGGCTGCACTTTTTGTCTATTACCGTGATTTTGTTTGTTGGCGGCCGCACACGGGGAATTCCGGGGCGTGGGCGGCTCTGCTCCACTAAACTTCGCCGAATCGACAATGGCAAAAAGGCTGCCGAAGTAACACATGATTGGAGATGGCCGTGCTGGGGTGGAAAAGCCTGCAAACTTGCGCGAAAGTTAAACAGAGAGAAATCGGGTTTTGTTTCTAATTCAATTTGTCAAGCAACTTTGGCCCCACCAAAGTTTGCCAAACTGTCCACAATAATCCAGAATTGACTAGCCACATAGAAATCACACACTGCTGCAGCGAAAGAAAGGCAGCAGAGCCAATGAAGCGTTTACCCCATGTTATTCAATTGAACATTTGCGAAAAATTAAACACAGTCCGCACCGGACCGCACAGACAAATGCAAAGCGCGCCCTTCCCCACCCCAACCGGGTCGTATCGACAACAATTGCAATTGCAAACCCCAAACCCCCAACCCAGAACCCGAAACCCCACCCGAAGCGAAACCCGGGGCAGGACCAGAAACCCTGCAACGCACAGTCCATTGCACACACATCGACAATGACAATGACAAGTACATGGGCATAATAAAGTCTTGGAATTTATTTTTATGTGCATATAATAGAGGGCTGCACCCTCGACTCCCACCCACTCCGCCGCCCAATCACACAGGCCAGTGGTCCCCCGGAGACGCATTTCATCCGAATATGCGGAACATTTTACGAGCCCAGAAAAAACACTGCAGCGAGAAACAAGCATCGGGGCATCGCCAGAGCACGGTTCCACTGCCACGCAGTGAACACACCTCGTGTTCAATGCGTTTGGACCCAGCCCGTGTCCGGAACGAATTTTCGATTTTGGCCAATATTTGCGTAGTCATTTGGAGATTATCCTAATTGGGAATCTCTGCGTTGAACTCGAATCTGGAGGGGTCGTATATGTCGTATCCTGACCGGCAAGGGGTGGCTGGGGTTGATGCCCCATGTCAAGAGCTGCCCATAAGATGTACGTCTCGTTCTGAGACCATTCTGCCGATGAGGCGGAAGCATGAAATTGTCTCAATCAAAAGTGGAGTACACTGGGAGGAAGGGTCGGAGGCCTTCGGTTTTGTTCGTGGCCTCGCTAACACGGAGGGACCTCTCTCAAGAAGCACTCTTCTTTCAGTGCTATTCCCCGCCCCTGACTCAGGGCAAATGAAATTCAAACAAAGTCAAATCTTGACCACTTTCTCCCCATCTGCCACTCTCCTGTCACAATTCATTACGAGCCCTCATTGCTGGGCAAAAGAAAACATAAATAAACTTTCTGTTTTAGATTTCGTGACAAATGTACAGAAATAGCAATTTCCATCAGCCGTTAGACCCAACCCTCTCAGCCCCGGCCCGGAATTATCGCTGGAAAGAAAATATTTGCACAGGCGAAAGGTCCGAGGACTCAGGTCAGGCCGACAAGTGTACATCGGTCTGAGACCCACACAGGAAGCCGAATGTCTGGGCTAAAAAGGATTACTTATCGCATATTTTGACATAAGTTAAGTTCATCAGTGAAATACGAGAGTCAATTGTTCGGTTCAAAGGCGTGGAGCGGAATCGGGAAAGGAAAGGGTGAGGGGAGCCCTAAACCAATGTCCAGACAGAGACTAGGCCGTAGTCCTGTGATGGGTCAATTGTGATAAGCCGAAAGCCCGAGCCACCCTGACTGCTCCTTTGTTTCAGGCCCACTTCTGGGCGGCGTTTATTTGCATTCGGCTTTGTTTGTGTTTGCAGTGAAATCGAGGCAGGACGAGCAGAGCGAGCCGAAAAGCCAGGACGACTGTAAAATTGGCAAATATCTATCAAACAATTGACAGTTTAGGGGCGGATCCCTTCGAAAATTGACGGACAGCATTCTGGACATATGCGAAGGACCAATCTCTGCTTGTGTTATTTACAATGCGATCTGGAAATAATGGCCAGATTTGATATAGCAGGAGGCGACTTAAATCCGGCCTGTTTTTAGTCGGCATTGTATGGTACATGTTAAAATGTACGTATGCATCCTTTTCAGAATGTATTTGGCAGCTACTACTATTACTACCCGGAGATTGTGAAAAAATTAAAGCGTGTTCACATCTACCATGTACAGCCAGTCTCTTCTTAATCTAAGGACACAAACAAAATGTTTGCAAAGGTTAAGGATAAAGAAAAAGTAAAATAAAATAATTATGTGTCACTTTATTCGTTGTCTACGTGAAAGCGGAAGATAATCTAGTTCTAACCAATTTGGAACTTGATGGGCAACAGCACGATATGTAGATATATTCTTTTCGTGGCTTCTTCTGTTGTTTAAAATATTGAATATTTTTTTATAATGGATGGATGGATACCCTCAACGCCCAATCAGTAGGGGTTTAATATACCGGAAATTGCACATGTCTCAAAAACTCAGCTAGAAATTTCGCCACAGACGTCTATGCATTGCTGCAAATTTAAGAATAAACTTTGAAATAAAATTAAAGAAAAGGAAGCTGACTTCGGGAAGCTCAGATTTGTATATCCTTGCAAGTTGTAAATCAAACCAAACGAGCTAATGATCCTTTAAATGGGATCTGCTTGAAATCGCCATTTGATTTTGTTTTAATTAAAAGCGCTAGTTTAGAATATGGATTCATTTGAATGTATCAATCAAAAGCATCAACAGCCGTGTAAATCTAGCCATGTCCCTCTGTCCGTCCGTCCGTTTACCCATTACTATGCAAACTAGTCCCTAAGTTTTGAAGCTATTTGAATAAATCTTTGCAAATGGTCTTCTTGCGAGTCTAACTAATCAGTAGTATAAGTAGTAAGTAAGTATATGTCGGATCGGGCTAGATCGAACGACTATATTATATAGACGCCATAGAAACGATATTTAAATGTAGGTCAATAAATAAAAAATAGAACTTTTAAAGCAAAACTGTAAATAAAATATACATTTTTAAACTGAATTTTTACATTATGTATAATTGTTTAATATAATTTCATGTTAGTTTTTTTTTTAATTTGATCCAATTAGATTAGTTCTCAATAATCCAACTATAAACAAGACTGGCCGAAGTTTGCTTCCTGTATTGATGTGTCACAAAATGTAAATATATTAAATTTTTTCCTGATTTTAAGATCCAATCGTTCTCGGTATACTAAAAAAATATGATCTTCGATATAAATTCGGCCTTTTTTAACGTACCCGCATGTTTTCAGTCATAGTAATATTTGGGTAAAATCTTAAGCTGAAAGTGTATACAAGAGTAATTTCGGATCCTATAAAGTATACATTCTTGATCAGCATCAACACCCAAGTGTTAAGAAATTGTATGAAGATGTTAAAGAAAAGGCTGATTGGTTTGAATGATTTGAGTGTAACATTTGTGGGATAAATCAATGTGACATTTGTGAAATAACTGTTAAAAAGATTTTGTTTTCAACACTTATAACAGTTTCCGAGAGTTATTGTTGTAACTACAGGGGAATAACATCCTTTGGCTTACCAAAGTTAGGCTTCTTTCCTGTTTTCTGAATGGTCCATTCTGGTCCACTGCTAAACAGGTTTCTTAAAAGGCACACCTGTTTGCTACACAGATATACAGGACATGCGTGCTTGTACCATTTTTAAAAAAAAAAAGCAACATTAAATTACCATTTATTATAGTTAAATTTTTCTGGGTATTTATTAATATCTTTCTATTGATAACTGATGTATACGAATATACTGAAAAGATGAGTATTATTCTCCTAGTGGAAGGCTCTTTACGAGCCAACTGCTATTGAGTCATCTAAAGTTAGACTGCGTTTTTTCATAGTTAGTTGCCGGCATCTCGCCTACATCTAGGCTGATATCCTGGAGTCCAACAACTCAGCCCCAGGCCACACAAAAGTCAAAGCAAAACAGAACCAAGCATCCGACAAACAACAGCAGCACGAACTCTCTTCTGGGAGGAGGTCGGGGCCAGGACGTCGAAAGCGACTGTGTGCTCATCCACAGCCGCGCCGGGTTGTAAAGATATAAAATCAGACTTTTGCAACAACAAAACAGAACTACAACGGAGCAGCACGGCAAAAGGAGTGGCGAGATGCCCAAGGACAGGCGCTGGCTGCGTCCTGGTCCTCCGGGTTGTCAGCTGCAGCGGCGGCGATTTGTAGCGCCACAAGGATAATCACACTTTTAATCGTGATTTAAGTTTATGGCGCTGGGCGCTCGTTTAGTTTCCTGTTACTTGTTACTCGTCCCCGGCTACTACAACGATGCATCTTGCTGCGTCTGCGAGGGTTTTTTCAATTCCTGTCTCATGGCTTCATCAGCATCGTCCTTCGCCGGGTGGCGGAGCCTTGTTAAGTTTGCCGCTTTCATTTTTATATATTTTTTAATGATTTTTATTGCATAACTGGCGGCGTCTGCCCGACCTACGGCCCATCTCTGGCCTGCCAGGCAATTGCACTTTGCCAGCCCCAAGAAGGAAGCAAACAATGGCTCGAGAAAGGCGGAGTCCTGATTTGATGTCGGTGCTCGACGGGCAGAGCCAGCGTTAGCAGTCGCTTCCCACATCAGAATGGCTTTAAGCTGCGGCCAGTCAAGCATTCGGGGTGGAAACTGGATCCGGGGCTGCTGCGATTCAATTCAGTTTCGATAATCACGCAGGATCCCTACTGATCCGCTCGCCCCTAGTCCCACCTTCACTCGCCTCGCTGCTAACTGCACCCACATAAATCTAGGGACCGCACACCTTTTCCCAAGTGCCCGGCGTAATTTGTTGCTAAACAAACTCTCATTTACCTCTTTCCAGCCGTGGTCTGCTCTCCGGTCCGTTTACTTTTACAAATTATAAGCACTCACATAAATTTCACTTACTGCCGCCGGACTGGGTGCCAAGTTTGAGCCTCTTTTCGGGCTCTGAGCTACGAGCCCTGAGCACTGGGCACTCTTTACGAGACGTAATTAGAAGCTAAGACCGGCTACTGGCCAACTTGAGGCGAGGCGGAAGGATGGCACGGGAATTGGCCACTTGAAATGCAAATTGCGTGCAAATTATGCCAAGCTGGCAGTCAACCGGCAGGTGAACAAGAGGCCCCTCTCCGATGCTCTTCTGATTCATTGCGAGGGCACAGGAAGAGGAAATATTACCTAGGAACCCCGGAAAGTTGTGTTTTTAATTGCTCGAGTCCTAATTCAATTTGTATTTGTGCAGTTTGTGCATCCAGTTCCTTGGGGTTCCCTTATCTCTCATCCGACTTCTCGAGTTCTGTGAGGGAAGTACCCAATCACAGTTGATTAATTGGAGGATTCTTAGGACTTGTTGTTCGACTAGAACGCATAAACAGGGATTTCTAAGCCTGCCCCCGACCTTTGAAGCAATCTCAGCCAAGTCTGTGTGGATAACTAACTCAAATTGACGCTGGTTTATGCAGCAAATTAAAGAAAATATTTCAACGAACCTAGGTACCAGATACTTAAATTGCAAAGCTAAGCTGTCCCACTTACCGTTATTATGAGTTAGAAAGGCGTTCTCCGCTTCCGAAGACGATGATCCCTGGTGGTCATTGTTGGCGTTGGAGGAGGACGACGAGGTGGAGAAGTCGTAGGGATGGGTGAGGCTGTTGCTTCCGGCAGCGGAGGCAGCCAGGGCCTTGAAAAGGTGTGCAGTGCGCTGCTGCTGCGTTTGCGTCTGCTGCAGTGGTTGCTGCTGAGGCGGAATATAGGGGTTGTTGTAAATGTTGCGAGTGTCATTCGATGGCTGCAGGTTGAATTGCTGCTGCTGTTGATGCTGCTGCTGCTGCTGGTGCTGCTGGAGCGTGTTATTGGCACTGAGCCCGTTCACCGTAAAGTGACGAGATTTGGCTGAAAGGAGAAGACGAAGCGGTCAGAACAGCATTAGCTTGGTGCATGGGAGTGCCTAAGAGGGAGCTGAACTCTTTCCGGGCCACGGCAGTGGCTGCTCCGCCCGCCCTCGCTCCACTTACGCCTAATTGCATACATTGAAATATGCAAATGAGAACTCTGCGTTTGAATGTGTGCTCGCCTCAATTAAAGCATTTTCGCTGTCATCTCGCAGGGGCTGTGCGGTGAGGTTTTCACTTTTGCTCCGCCTATTGTTGCTTTTCTCATATGAATTATGCATGCCAGTACCAAAAACAACAACCCGGCTCTGCCCACCCGCGTGTGCTGTTGCTGCGGAAGCGGCGTTGACGCCAGAGCTGTGATAATGAAGCTGGCAGAAACCAAAGTGTCGCCTCGGCTCCCGAACCAGCCCTCCTCCCAGCCCCCGGCCGGTGGCCGCAAAAAATGACGCTTACCCTTTCAATTTTCCACAAGCAGCCCGCTCGGAAAAGTTTCTCCTTTCCGGCTGCTCTTTCGTTGTTGTTGCTGCTTTTTGCATATTAATTATGCATGTTTTGGTTGGTGTGAAGGCATCAACACATTGTTTGAATTTTAAACAACACAAGCGACAAAATTAGGGGTAAACTCTGGGTGGAGCGGAAGGGTGTTGGTCTTCTTTCTGGCTTTCGGCTTTCGGTTGGCTTTCACACTGATTTGTTCGGCTTTTGGTAGCCGACTGTGTAAATATTAAGTGCAAAAGATAACGAGCTAATAACTCAGTTAACTCGGCCCTTTTATCTGCCCCTGAGTGTGCGGGTGAGTGTGGGATGATTAAAGGGGTCTTCTGAATGTGGGATGTGGGTGTTGAATTATTTCTTAACTGGAATGCCACTGCCAAATGTTTCTATTAGCAACTCATTGCCGTTAAACGTTTATATATTAAAATTTATAATATTTAATGTACAAGCAAGGATCACAACTAAAAAGCTGCCGTGACCGTTGCGCTTCCGACTTACTCGATTGGGTTTGTTTCCTGATCTTTGAGGTCTTCTATATATTATGTCTTATATTTATTCTAAAAGCAAAACTTGGGGGTAGCCAGGATCCCCGAAGTAAAGACTTCCTTCCCTAATCATAGACCTTTACGGCTTCACATTGTTGTGACTCAATCGTCCTCACTCAATTACCCTATCGAAGTTGCGAGCAAACATCTTCCTCTTTAAAGGTCAGTTCCATTCGATCGAAGACAAGCCTTCAATGTCAATTTCCCGGCAATAAAAATTGTGGGGGCAACACGCGTCGCGGTTTAAAAAGCAATGCCCATAAATTTTCACTAGAACGAATTTATTGGTAAATCCCCGCCGAAGGCGGCTTTATGACACGGGCCAAGCCAACTGGAATCAACTCGTTGAGGCCGGGACAAATCTGCGTCGCGTCTAAATGTCAATAAAAATCACATTCGGGCCCTGAGGATTCCCGATGGGGAATGGGGAAAGTCCCCGCTTAGCGAGGAAATAATGACATGAAATCGCATAATTCGACGATGCAGAAGGGTTCGGCCGGGTCGACGACGAGACCCACAACAATGGAGCCAAATTTGCGCCTCAGTGAAAGTCAAGGAAACAAACTCCAAATGGCCTGATTTAGTGGGCACTTGGGGCATCATCTCCGCAGAGGAGGCAAAATATTAGCAGCAACAATGGAATAAAGCATTTGCAAGGGAAACTAGCGGCAACAAAAACAAAATAAATGTGTAAAAATTGTGCGGCAATAAAATTTGCGTAAATAGTCCAATTTGCATTGAATGTTGCCCTTATTTATGTGGCTATGGCGCAATCAGGCCACCCTGGAAATGGCCGGGGTGTCTACGGAATTGGGGGATGTGCTGCGAGTAGGGTGGCCGTTGATGTGCTGTTGTTGTTAGTGGCCCCACTGGCAAAGTGTAAATTTGCCAAATTTTGTTGAAAGGAGAATAAATAAAAATGTGTATTCGGGCAAAGGCTGGAAATGAGAATGGAAAATGGAAAACGGAATTGGGTCTGCTGTTGGGACTAGGAGGGCACTGGGGACCGTGTCGAATGGAAATCTATTTTTCAGGATTATCGACGGCCCATTTTAAAGCAGAAGTGGGGCACAGCTTACCGAGAAGAAGGAACTTCAAGCTTAGGGGGGACGGGATGAACGGCCATGGGGGATTATGTAATCTTGCGCAATCCTCGCAATTAATTCACCAACCAATCAATCCGCAATCGAAGCTCCCTTTGTTTCGCCGCAAACTTTGGCCAGACGAAAGCACTCGAAACTTTTCACTCACAATGCCCCAATCAGGTCTCCACCAACAACAACGCGCACAATTAACAATCGATGCAGCCAATTAACAATTAACAGCGAACCCAAAATGGAAGCCAAGGAAAGTTTCGGTAAAAGTTTGTTAAAAATAAATCCCTGCGAGGGCGAAACTTTTAAACCGCTTTGCCTGCTGACAACATTTTATAAATAAATGCGTTGAAGCCCTGTAAATATTTGAGGACCTCCCAAATCCGGCTATTGATCCTCATTTACATTTCACGACAGCTTCGCTCGGCACTCGCACGCACGCCTCAATTAGAGCCAACTAATAATAGTCACACTCTTTAAACGGCTTTAAATTAGGCATTTAAAATGCGGCAATTATGGTGGAATTAAGTGCTACGGCTCTGCAGGAGATTGCGGGAGAGCGGGAGGACTGGGCAGGAATCGCGGCTCTGTAAGTTTCTCGCCACTCAGCAGCTACCCCGAACTAAGCGCATTAGCCTCGCATGGGGATTGGGACTGATCCCTGAGACACTTGAACAGATGTCCTGGCATTTGAAATTCACAAAACTAAAAGCAAATGGGGAAATTCGAGTGCGAATCCGAATACAAATGCCGCTGACTCATCCGCGCCGGCAAGACAAGGCCGAGGACTCTGCAGGGCCGGACCCAGAGCCCAAAACACCTTGTTGTCCCGCCTGACAGTGACAGTTAGCTGTTGTCACCCCGGCGCATCCCCTGCAGCCGGGAAAATTCGCACAGCTGAGCGAAGACGGCGCAGAAGTTGGCTGACTGAATAATTCCGGGCCGGGCTTAGAGGCGAGGAGAGGAGGGCGTCCGTTGGGCTCTAATGCATGTTTGGCATTTACATAATTCCCAGCGGCGGAGATGGGTTGACTCGGCGGGGTTGAAGGCACTTGACTCGCACCAGCCGGAAAGCCCAACCATACCAAATATCAATTACAATCACGCAATCTGAAGAGCCCGGGCAAGGATCGGGCGACACAACAAGCAAATTAATTGAAATCAATGCAAATGCCCAGAGCAGGACCGCGCCGGCTCGGCTTAAGGGTTGCTGCAGTCCGCTCGCAGCCTGGGTTCCTCCATTTCTATGGGCAATCGCATTTGTCAGCGGCTTAAGGCCGCCGTCCGCCTTCGTCCTCCATTGTTGTCAAACATGTCAAAGCAATTGCAAACATTTGGGCTGCCTTTCATTTATCAGCGCGAGTTAAATCAGTTTTATTTTTTCACTCGTTCGCTTGATCTATGGATTCGATTTCGCGGTTTGCTGAGCACCGCCAGCGGAAAGATAACGCTCCGATAAATAGAGTCCTGCCGGCAGCTCATCCTTCCCAGCGGCGGCGGCTTCCAGTGCGATAAGTAACCCATTTGGGCGGCGGCCTTTGTGCAATATGTCGTCGTGTTCCTGGTGGCTTTTGCGGCCATTCACTGGCCTCGCGATCCGGAATTGGTCCTTGAACATATGGCGGAATTAAACGTGTCCCTGAAGGGGATACTCAAACAAGGCAAGTACGCTTACGACACTGAGATCCCTCGGGAGGCCACGAATTTCTCTAACAAAATCAAAACATTCAAATTAAAATATAAAAGAACAAGAGAGTAAGAAACCTTTTTCCCAAAGATAATGAGGAAAATACCCGGTAATCACTTCTTTGTGCCTTAACTTAAAAGACAAAACAGGTTCCCTATCTCAAATGCTCTTAAGCACTCTCACTCTCAATATTCTTTAAAATTGTTACTCCATTCGAGTGACAAAATAAAGGTTTTAATTTCGATTACCCAGTTTGAAATCATTGTTTGAGACTCTCCTAAAGGGTGCGACCTAGGTGGACATAGAATATTTTTATTGTGTAATAACTCCCTGCAATTTAACTCGGAGTATATCTGGACAAATGCAGTTATCACGTATTTCAATTTATACCGAATTCAATACTTTTGCTCTTTTAAGAACTTGAATACTCAAACGTTTTATAAAAAACTATAGTGCAGTGTTCGCAGAAAGGATACATAAATCTACCTATGAACTACGACTACTTATTGTTCTCTCCAGGTAAAATGGAATCGTAATGCTTTTTCTTCGTTGTGTGATCAGAACTTTTATATACAATTTATTTAAATTCAATCGTTCTGGCTTAATTAAGGAGTTTTTCGCTTTTGAAACCAATTAAAAAGGCACTTATTAAATAGGTCCCAACTACTTCAAAGTTGGACGATCGGAAATATGATTAATATTGGTCTACTACAGAAATTGAACCTACATAAATACATTTCATGTCTACTTATTTATTTGCAATAAATTTATGGTAGTATTAAATTTCAGGGAATAGAAAACCAGGACCAAGGCACAAAAGTCGATTTTCTTCTACATCATTTGCAACCTTGCCTGCGGCAGCCGCAGCACTAAATGTTATTTTCTTCGCCATGTTTCATTTTCCTTTATGCAAATATTTTTGGTAATTTTCGAACGCTAATGACTGTGTTGCAGCCCCTGTCAGAAGCACAGCGTTCAGCAGGACCATTGACATATTCAACTCATTAAACCACCATTCGGGCACAATAGAATCCAACTCGACGCAATACGCAGTTGCTGGAAGGCACAAAAAGGATCGCCGGCTGCCGTTCCTGCCTCGGCGTGCGGATGTATTTGCCTGGCTAATAATAAACACCCAACGAAAAAAACGGAGCTACGCAAATGATGAATGCGGAGTGCGGAACAATGGCCACAATGGGTAACAGGATCAAAAATCAGCAACAAGAGAACCCAGCCAGCAGGGGCGGGGTGCGTTCATTAAAACTGCGTCTCGCCTGACGTGGGGTGCGGACTTTTTGTGACCCGTCGAACTACCCCGGAGCGGAGATCGAAGCGAACTGCAACTGCCATCGACATGACGATGTGCTTCCTCTTTTTATGGCGTGTAGTAGCCGGCGTAAACTTATTTCCGAATTTGACATTGTGTCAAACACGGCGTAACGAGCGAGCGAGAAGCGGTGGCCACACCTTTCGGCAATCCCAGTCCCAGTCCCAGTCCCAGTCCCAATCCCAATCCAAAGCCAAATCTGAGCTGCGAGTCCTGTCGAGCACCGTGCGGTCCGCAGTCGCAATTATTGCGTTTGAATTGTCAACACCCCCGTAGAGAACTGGCAGTGGGAACGGCCGAGGGGTTGAGGGAACGAGTGGTGGTCAACACCGAAATACGCCACGGGCCATGCGGAGTCCCGAACCCCGACCCCGTCCGTAATCATTCCGGGTGAATATGTGTGTTTTTAACGCGTCGGGTGTCGATTGTTACAATAACATTGCCCAGGGCGGAGATTTGCGCCACTAACGACGATGATGATGACAACGGCGGCGGGCCACGCCACCGTTGCTGCCGTCCCGTCGTCAGTGTGTCATTACTTTTAAACATTTTCCCATGCGAACCTCGTCACCTTCTGTAATTTACGACGGACTTCTAGACTCTGGCGCTACTAATGGGGGTCAGGAGCTTATTGTCAGCAAAGCAACGGACAGGTTGAACCCGGAACAATTGTTGGTTTATCCCGCATCGATCTCCCCTCATGCTGGATATCCACGCCATAGTTGGTCATATTCACCGGCTTTTAGTCCCGTGCTTTGCGTCTATGCTCTGCAATTGCCCACAGAAGATATTGACTGAGCCGCAGTGTAAACCTTCCACCAACACTTCGTCATAATATACACCGAAAAAAGGATTTAAGTTGCTGGCGATATGACGCGCAGATCGGGAGCAACGCGGAGGCGGCCAATAAATCTGATTTATTGGTTTTGAAAACAGATTTTCGGAGGCAGGAGACCGAAGCCAGAGTAGGACTACAGCGAAATGAATGCAATCGCTCTGTCCCCGCGCGGCGAAAGTTGCCATGACACTTGCGACCATATGCCCCAATGCCCGCCGTCCGAGGGACGGATACGACAACGAAATCCATCACAAGTGGCGGACGCAGTCCTCGCACTGATGCCACAAAGCGTGGAGGGATTAAGCCGCCGCAGTCGGGCGAGGGGACAATGGAAGTTCATCAGGGACGCAGGACTCTGCCGGGCACTTGGTCGATGCTGGTCGGCAATTTGTCGCTCGTTTAGTTGAGTTGTGCGACAAAAATAGAATAAATGGCACTGATAATGGAAAAAATGGACAGCTGGATGGGACGGGATGAGCATAAACCGCCGTCCTGAGTAGCGGCCACGTCTATGGTCCTACAGCCCTTGGTAATCCGACGATTAATTAAAAACGTTGTCCTCCGTAAAGGGCTTAAAAATTGAAATTGATTGCCAGCGCAATCGAGCCAGCGCTCGCCTCTGCCTCGGCCATGCAAAGGTTTTTCGCATCCCCCACTTCGAATCGCCGCTCTTTAGCAATTAAAGCCAAGTTCTCCGTGGTAAATAAGAATAAATATAAATACAATCGCAGTTATTACTGCGGAATTCTCCGGGGAGCCGAAGTCAACAGCGACGAGCAAACTCATCACCATCATCATCACCTGCGGACCCAGCAAATCGCTTAGCAAGCTCCACAGAAGTCCCAGGGGTCAGTCCCGGTCGGGGAAATAAAAACAAAATGGAAAGTAAGCTGAAATGGAAGCACTGCAGAAGAGCCCGGGAAATTCATTTAGAAAAGTTCACAATCGCTGCTTGCAATTACCTACTACAGTTATTACTTATAATCGAGTTTCGTCTGCTGCCCGGGGAGTGTCAGCGAGAATTCACATGCAAATCGGAGTGGATCTCGGAACTACCCCGTGCATAGAGCCACACGCGCCAGGCGTTTGTTCGAGTCATCCCCTCCTCGGAATCCCGGAAAGGCGTCGCTTTCTCATATCAATTAGTTACAAGCGAGTACACTTGATTCATTAGCGTGATAATTACGACCAGGCAAGCAGTCAGAGCAGTCAAAAGGACGATGCTGACGAGAGCTTGACATGTTTCCGGAAAGGTTTCCCACGAGCGGACCAACCAAAAACCGAAGCCAAAACATATGTGTCACAATGTGCGGGGGAAGGAGAAGTCGCAGGACGACAAAAAATAATGCCAACCATCCGAAGCAGGGAAAGACCGAGCAATTAAGGACAAAGGTTGCAAGTGCAAGCAGGAAAACCCCCAGAGAGCACCGAGCCGGAAAGGGGAAAGTGAAATGACAAAGTCAACTGCCGCGAAAACGAATTGCCAAGCTAGCGGAGCAGGAAAGTCATCTCGTATCTCCAGGTGGGATGGGACTGGGACTGGTTAAGGGCAGAGCGAAAATGTACCCTAAGCCCCACACCTAACGGCCATAAACCGAATCCTTTCGGCGGCAAACCCTTTTAATTGGACTACAAAGAGCAGACGGGGTGTAACTGTGGAATTCTTTCGCCTTAAAGCGCAGGAAAATTGCACAATGGGATGGCGCGTCTGTTGTCAAGACAATTGATTTCGTCTGCCCCATAACTCATCGCCTGGTTCACCTACCTACCCTTTGCCTTTCTAGGTTCGACGGTTCGGTTCGGAATTCGGCACACATTTTCCCTTTGATTTGTGTTAAATTATAACTTGTTCGCGGTTCGAATCGATGTCAATCCGCCTCCAGCATCCCCTGGCAAAACTGTCATATTTACCCCTGCATGTGTGTGCGCTAATTGCAATTTGTTCAGTTGTGTTTGGCCCGACTCGGAGAATGAGGCTCGGGGTATTTGCGCAGAAAAATTTGCCAACCGGCTCCGGAGAGTTGCCGATGTGTTGATGCCTTGAAGTGATCCTAATTGAAATGTAATGCTGAGCAAAAACGGAACACTGGATAATCTCTTGGATAAACACCAGGCCCCGGTGATTTCTGTACCTTTGACCCACTTGGCAATCGATAGGAACCCCAATCGAATCGCCAATTATCACATAACAATTTCCCCCGACGCTCAAAGCGAATCATTTCCCTCCACTCAATGTTTAATTTCCTTTCAATTTATGCTGCAAATCGAGGACGCCTTCCTGAAAAGAGTCACCACCGATGGCAGCCAATCTTCCAGGGTCAGCTACGGAGCTGTGCCAAGTCGGGGCAGGCTCCCCGGAGCAGTGGAGTTATGTGCGGGTGCTTATTACGGCGCATATCAATGGCACACGAGATGCGGGTGCGGCATGGAAGTGCTGCTCCATCAGCATCAGCTTCGGCAAACAGCAGCCAGCGAGGCAAGCTAAAAATCGCTTCAAGTGTCAATCAGGGCCAACACAGACACCACACACAAGCACTCGACCCACACACACAGAAGCTGAAGCACAGGCTGATAGAAGCTAATCGATTTATGTTGTAATATTCAAAAAGTTCCCCATAAGGACTTGGCCCAGGCGACGACCTAATCCAGTGCGACTCCCTTGTGAGCCATCGCCGTTATAATTTGCCAAGCCCAGGCAGCCACAACACCCAGCCCCCTCCCACAGGCCCATATGGATCACACACCATCCAGGCCACGTGTTCGGGGCCAGGGGCTTCGGGCCATGTGTGCCCTCTGAGTTGTCGCCTTTTTATCTGCCTGCATTTGTCGCATTAAAATTGAATAAAAAATCAATCTCAATTCTAGCATAATTTGATTCCTGCCTTCGATTATCGGGGCGGGAGGGCCGTGATCCCTGGCAATTGAAGAGCAGAATGCAAAGAAAACAGCAAATAAATAAATAATGATCTGTAAGGGCTTTTGCCTGTTCAGCGGAGATATTTATGCGACGAGCATTCGGGCCGGAGAGGTCAGGGGAGTCCGCTCGTCCCGTGGCAAGGCTGCCGCGAGTGCATTAGCAATCCGTTTCCTGCTGGCGACGAATCTCTTACCCGGGCTTAGCACCAAATTCACTTAGCTCAAAGTTTGTCCCTCATGTGTGCGGGGAAACTGGGAGCCGAACTTCCGCCCAGCTCCCGATCCGTGGCCACGCTTATTCCAATGCATTTAATAAAGTGTTTATTTCGGTTGCAACAAATTTGCCAGCTCAGTGCGGCGAGCGTGGAAGACAATGCCAACCGAAAAACCGAAAAACCCAAAACCTGGGCACGACACAAAGGAAAATTGCTTTTCCGCCGCGCAGACACACAGTCAACCGAGGCAGACTCAGACCCAGCCACATCCGCACCCGCACATGGGGGAAATACTTCGCACGCTTCGCAGCAACGAAAATATGTGGCCATCTCCACATCCACAAAAAATAGAGCGCCACGCGCTCCTGGCAAAGCCATCGAAGTGCTTTCCGATGACGCACGGCCCTGTCTTACAGGCGAGGATGCGTTCGGGCCACCACATTTTCCTGGGGCTACCCCGCCAGACGGCCCTGGCTGGGGAGCACTTCCTCACGGTGCCATCTCCGGATTCCAGCGATTCGGCGCCCAAACTTTTGCACTCGCAGCCAGTCAGGCAGCTTAGTTTTATTCCGTTCCCAAGTTGCCTTTTACTTTTCTTTTCTATTTGTCTTTCCGAGGATTCAACTACTGTTCGAGGGGCGAGGGCAGACTTGAGTGGCACATTATTTGATGATGCTCTTCGCGATTTTTTCGCACTTGAATGCCTGATTTTTATTAGTTGAATTCTTTACGGTTTTACGGCGCTGCTCCCGCCGTCGGAAAGTTTCAGTTTCTTTGCTTTTCCGCCTCTCTGTCTGCGGGAAACTTTGGCGTTCCGAGATTTTGAAATATGGCTGAAAAATCATCTCGGTTCGATAATCGAAAGTCCTTGGGTGGGCAGTTGATCACACGGGCTCGGCGCGAGGATAGAGTGAATCGTCGGATATTATCATGACGGATTCGGCTCTTATCTCTCTGCGAACAGGGCGTCACTCCTCGAAAAGCGCAAAAATCGAGAAGAATGCCCGGCCACAGTAAAACAAACGAAGGAACCGGCTAAAAAACGGAAATGAAAGTCAATTTGAATACATTACCAATTCTAATTACGATTTTCAAGTACAACGAACGGTGCCGACCACGATGGACGACTGACAGGGACCGGAGGGGATCGTTAGAAGAGATTCCGCCAAACGCGATGGCTTGAATAATATAATATTGGCTGCTGGAAGGGACGTCCAAGGGGGCCCGGGGAAAACCACCAAGCATTCAAATTGGAATTTCAAAAAAGCGAATAGACAACACGACGACAGACACAGCGGGAGGGGCGCAGTCAGAGTTCTCGCTGACCAAAGATTAGCCAGAAAATCGGAGGAAAAGCTGTGAATTTTCACAGCCAGTGACAGGAAAATGGCGGCCACGAATCGTATTTGAATACATCAGCTCGAGGGCTGAGCGGAGCTCGGAGGAGGGTATCACCAAAGCCCTTCCTTGGCTAAAGCCACGCCAGTGGCAGATGAATTGGACACGGAGATGGGCGGCGGTATTCACATTTCGTTTTATTAAAAATTTAAATAATTTGCGTTATCGCTTTAGACGCAGCTTAAGCTACCTGCAAGAATCAACAGACTCCCTATCCAGCCTGAGGGGCTCCAGCTCGAGTCTGACAGCACTTTCCCCAAAAAAACTCGACTTTGTGCCCACAAACAGCTAAGTTTGGCTGAGGCTTGCTTATTATGCAGGTTTTCCCAATCTTTCTCTCCGCCCCTGTCTGCCAGTGCCAAGGTCTTGGCCAACTCCCCGTCCCGGGTAGCGATTTAATAAGCCTCCAGCCTCCAGCCGGAGGAAGGAAGAGCGCCCGAATTAGAAATGAAAATTAAGTAAATATTATAATATGTTGCCACCTGGCGGCGGGATCGAGGAGGTCCCCCGGTCTCCAGTTGCCACATCCTAGATACCAGGAGCTTGGCAAACAAATGATAAGCATTTCATTTGATATTCATTATTTGATATCGTGCAATATGAAATAAAAGTAAAAACGCCAGCGGAAATGAAAATGTAGCCTCCGCGTCTGCACTCGGAATGTGGTCGTGTCTATGCCCAGGTGGGGAGGAGGCAGCCAGACAAGTTGCCGGATTAAATGTTTGCCTAAGTGAAATATGTTAAATGTTATGATATGTGCCGCTTCCTTTGGTGCTCTGTCCGACTTCGGAGGGCTTCCCCTGGCCCTTGATTTATGAGATTAAATGGAGTTTCGTGCGGCGAAGCAGGAGATGGGCTTCTGTGTCTATGGCATGACTTGCAGCTCATCTGCAGGAAGCTCCAAGTATAATTATGAAGGGTTCAGCAGGCTTCGGATTCAGCTCCAGCTTCTGTCTCCCGCATCCATTTATCACATTAGCCGGCCAGACTAATTCGCTTAAAAGCATATGAATACCCCGAAATGAATCCATTCAATGGCCCCCAAGCATGCGATGAGTATTATTTTTTCCGCTGCCTCTGCTTCGCCGAAAGTCAAATCGCAACATTCATCAGAAAGTAATAAAGACAACAGCGGACGGGGATGACCAGGCGAAGGACTCCGCGCCGAAGTTCGTCCAATCTTCTTGGCCAAGCAGGAATCGATTTTGATTTATTTGGTTCCCTTTCAAAGCACAGCAAAGTCATGTGGGAGTCTTGGATCGGGCACCAAGAAAACTGATTCGAAACGCAGCTCTCGCCGAATCCGCACTCAACTTTATTGCATTTCAGCGATATCCTCGGCGACGGACCCAGAAAACTCTGGTGTGGTGAGGGCTGGTGGTGAAAACGTCCTCGTCGAGGCCAAAAGTAAAGGTAAGGACGCGTGTGTGCTCGCCTAGCGTGAAATTATGAGAGCTTCTCCAGGCCAAGCAGCAACACGGGCAAATGCCAATGACAAGCTTAAGCTCCTTAAAACAAGCCATTGCTGGAAGTGGAAGAGTTGGGGCTGGCACTGAGGGGGAAAGTGAAAGTGTCAAGGATGCGGCAAGCGTTTCATAGCCAAATTAAATTGTCCCTGGGAAGGAGGCAGGGAAAGTGGCAAGACGAACCGACGGCGCCGAGTGAAAGGATAATGCGCGCGTAAAAACATTTTTAATGAAATCGAGACGACGACGTCTAAGACAGTAACAAGTGCGTTTTAATTTAAACCTTAGCTTTACCTTGCACAACCCTTTGGCATCTAGCGGACGACGAGGTGCTCCCCCCGCTGGCACGCATTAATTTCATATCCCGCCTGAAAATTTTAATTAATTTTCAGCTTGATTGCGTTTTAAAGAGCCGCTTGGTTTATGTTTTGAGGGGCTGGGGTGGTATTGCGGTTGCCTGGGCCTGGGAATTTATAGTTATTGTGGCGAGCGGCTGGGCCGGAGCCGGTGTGTGGGCTGGAGCTCAGGAGCTGCAGTGGAAACCTTTGTCTCGGTTACTTTGTGTCGGCAAGAACAAATTTTGGTTTGTAACCATCAGAAAATTTACATCTTCAGTGGCTTCTTAATTAATTTTTGATTCGAAAGCACTATCTGTGTCTGAAACTCACCTTTACTGGTGTGTCTGTCCAGATTTGGATCCTTGAGGCCTGCAAAGAGGAAAACTGGATTGAAAAACGTTTCTTACATTAAGAGTAACAAAACTAAAGACATTTAAATATGCGAGGACTAATTTCCCACTCCGAGGAAGAATTAAAAAAGAACTTAGAAAATCACGCAAAAATTTCCTCTAATTAGAGATGTATTAAGCATACACTTCAAAGAATGACACATAAATCATCGGCTCTGCCAAATCGGAAACTTTAGCTACAAATAGATACGAATCACCCAAGAAGGCTAGCGAATTGGCCAATAACTCGCAGGAAATGAGGGACCTGGGTAAAACAAAGAAATAAAATGGGACTACGGCCGGAGCTAACCCGCTCACGCCATGCACGGGGCCTGGTCGCGTGTGTCGCTAAACTTCTAATTAATTCCTCTCCTTGGTCTTGGCTCAGGCGGAAATGAACTTAAACTTTTAGTGCGGAAGTCAAAAGTTGCTATTTTTTTGCTGCAATGGCTGGCCAGAAAACGGAAGTTCTTCTCTTACCACCCGCCAGTCCCTTGGTTTGTCATTGTTCCCGAAGTTATTGTTTATGGCTCACTCGCGGAAGTCTGCCCGGACTGGAAACTAAGACCTACTTATCCAATTCAACTTATTCTCCTATTAACAAACCCTAATAAACTAACGACTTCTCCGTTAAGCTACACTCATTCCGCATTAGGTTGCCCACAAGCAGCTCTCGGTATTTTTATTTTAATTTCACTCGCCACGGCATTTAATTAATTCCCAGCTATCGCCACAAAGCAGGCGACAGTGAAGCTCTTTGTTTCCTTAGCATCGTTCTCTTTCTCAATCCAAAGGGTGTCTAGCCAATGGTAGAAAAAAATACCACAAAACGTCTAATTTGGGACCAACAAATACCCTAGGAATGCCATAAAGAAAATGGGTATTTAGACAAGGAAAAAAGCGCTGTTGACGAGAGTGAACATTAAATAGAAACATGGACAATAATCCAGTATTGCATATGAATTAATATTTATTAATTTACCTATTAAAATTTCTCAACTTATGAGTTTTTTTGCTAAGCAAAGACTAATTTTCTTTAATTTAATAAACAAAAATCTAAATTTTTACTATTCATTCAACTTTAGTCAAGAGACAAGTCCAGTAGGTTATGTATACAACTGTTTCGACCATGTCAGCACTCTTTAATGCAACCCTGGGCTCAAGGTATACACAACATTTGTTTATTGAGACAACAGCAATATGCTTTGTAAATATTCACGGATCACAAAGAATTAATTTAATTTGTATATGGTATTTGTGCTTATTATGATGCTATTTTAAGTAGAGCTTAGCGACTACTAACTTCTGCATTTTTTTAGATAATCTCATTCTCAAGCGAAGGGAAGCGCAAGCGCTGATACTTTTAGCTCGAAATTTCATTTCAAGAGCTAATGTGGCTCTTAAACAGGACAAAATTGCAGTCTTATGGGAAAATGCCGCAGACATTGCGGTATTGGTCGACCGAAAACGAAAAACTTGTAATGGGGATACTGAATATCAGAGGCAGTTGGAGATATTGCGGTTAGGGTTTAATTGCGTTTGGTTGCTAAGGTCAGACAAGGCTTGGAAAGGGCAAATAAATGAGAAAGTACACAAATGAATAGAATAAGCCATTATAAGGTGTACCGAGTTGGAGCGAAATGATTCGGTTACAGAAACTATCATTCTACTTATTGCCGTCAGAAATGGCGCTTCAATGGGCCATCTTACAGATTTTATTAACTTTGTCGCAATGCTCATGTAAATACTCAGATAACTGTTAAAGTTTTATGTGCCCAATTCCCCCTCACAACAAATCTCGATTAATTACGGCCTAGACATCATAAACTTTGATGTTAGCATCGTGTAAATCGTCTCGGGATTGTGTAGGCTGCAGGCAGGCGGTTAAGTAAATTATCACTCCATGCGGCAACGCTGGATCCGGCAAATCCGTCTGAAAGTTTTATGTTGGCTACGTGCCCATAAATTTCGATGCACTTTTTGCTGGGGAATATTTGTGGGTTGAATCGTTTTATTGGCGTCTCAAATTAACTCCAAATGGGGATGGGATCTGATGGCTTCAGATGCGGCCGTTGTTGCCGCCATAATTAGAAAAGTGGCCAATGCTCGGAGTTCATTCCATTCTTGAGTTCATCGAACTGGGCGGTGGCATCGGGGGTTCGCCATTAGCTGCAGGTCCTTCAGCCAACTTTAAATATGCACAGCCCTCGCTGCAAGAGCGATCCGTGAACCCCCGGATCCCACAATCAGCTCATCTCAATTGCAATCACTTAATTCCTGCCACCGTTAGCCCACCCCGACCAGGCCATGGGCCTTTCGCAAACATTTTTGCGAGAGCTCTCGCAATCCGCACACTTAAAATATTTACGCAATCAAAATTAATGCAACTGTCATGTTTTTCCGCCCGCAGGCAGGGTCTCCCTAGACCCTCCCGCCACTCACCCACCGCAGGCTCTGCCGGAATGCATTTAGCGTTAAATGCAAATACACTTTAGAACTCTAGCCTCGTCCGGAGGCAATCCCGTGGCCCTGCTCCCCCTGCCGGCACAGAGTACGTTTAAATTTAAACAGTAAAACCAAACTCATTACCAACAACAAGTGCAGCACTAGCGGCCAGGAGTGGATTTGACTCGGTGTTATTGTAACACTCCGATTTGCATTTAAACAAGTAAGTCGAAACTTATCGGTACTGTTATTGTTAATCTTTTATATACAATATATATATATATATATACTATATAATAAATAAATGTAATAATATGAACAGGCGATACTCCTGGTCGTGCTGAAAGTGATCGACAAATCTAGTCTTGATTTTGTTTCCAACGGCCCAGTTCAGTTATCCTCTTCAGGGCGAAGTCCGCTCCTGGCTCCTGCGGAGGATGACGTCGTTGAAATTACCAAAATGTCCTTTTGCGCAATTTTGTGGACATTGGAAATCGCTTTGATTGAACCGCATGCCGGGGCAGACAACAGATACAGTCACATGTCCACGGGCCGCTGGACAATGGCCACACATAAAACAAACACGTACCAAGCCCCTCCCGCGGACCGGCCCACCGTGCTGCAGGAACAAGTCCGAAATCCACTTGGCAATTGCAGCTGCAAATGCGCTTCACTGCACTTACAATGCGCATCAGGGAGAGAAGCGGTGCGGGAGGGCCAGGATCCACAGTCTGTAAACTGTCCGGCGAATGCGGATTGGGAATTGGTTTTATGTCGCTTGCGCCTCAATGGAGATGCATTTTACACTGCCCTGCTAATCTCCGAGTGTGGCGAAAGCGAAAGCCGACCGGCACTCCCACAGGACCCCTATCCCTGCCCTGCCCCTGCCCCGGCACACGCAAGTTGACTTTGAAAATCAATTAACAACATCAAACAGAAGCCGGATGCTGACGTGGACAGCTGTCGGCCAGCGCCAGAGGACCCGGCCGCATCCACGCCGCTCCCGGCACTCCTCCTTCGGAAAGTGCGTAAATTGCAACTGTAAATCAAATATGACAACGCGGACGGCGGCAAAATCTGCATGTGTGTCAGTCACATTAATTGTCCACGCCCCCGGCGGCGCTTGTATTTTATTGTTGTGTTAATGAGTGTGCATAGGCAGCTCCGAGGCCGTGCAGCGGACTGCAATTTGCTGATGTGACATAAAAATGTGTTACCCGGACGAGCAGGGGCCGGAAATTTAATTAATTGTATAGAAAGTTGTTCAAAATATCGAATATTAATTGGATATTAATTACGTAGATAATAAATGCGCTCGCTGCACAAACTTCGCCGGCTTTCCCGGGGGTGAAAAGCGACTGAATCCCATTTTCTTTCGCTTCCTCTCAGCCCCGACTGAATTGTGGTCTTTAGACGCGGGACAAACGGAAAGAAATACAATAACGGAGCAGGCTGAAGCAGAGAGAAGCTTTTATAACAGTACAAGGACATTTTGAGCTTGTTACTGCCTGCCTTTTAATTGTGCCCAGTTATCGAGGCCATGCGAATCGACCCATCAATAAACTGTGATAGCTCAAGTTCCATATTGAATGCAATTTTGTGAAGACAAGGAGGCATTCCCCAAGTGGTCTTTCCTTTTTGTTTAAATCTTGAGCGACAAGAGTATTCTCAATGTTTGTGTCTCGTTTATGTTTATTAAATATTTATTCGGCGACATTTACTGAGCATCTTTGCAGGGCAGAAAGTAAACTTCGAACCCGCCCTGCAAGTTAGAACTAATGGACAATGGACATTTTATGTCGTAGGCTGACCTTGCTGCCCAACATCCTCGGGCTCTTCAATATGCAGAGTCATGACCCGGACTCCACTGCGTATTCGTGATATGCAGTCGACTTCCGCCTGGGTTCGGCCAGCACGCCTTCGACATGTTTTGCATATTGTTTACTTCTTTTCGAGTTCCGGCCCGTGCATCTGCTGTTCTTGCTCTGCCATCGAGAAGGTAAGCAAGAAACAGGGTCCCCCATCTGACCCGATGTGCTTGAATATCAAATTGATATCCCAGTTACAGTATTTAATTTGCTCTTACACAAATTGTCTTCTGTTCTCTTTGTTGTATGTAAATTTTCTTTTATTAGGCCTGGCACTGTCTCCTTTCAATTTGCGTTCAAGGGACATTTTCTTTAGAAACAGAAACAGAAATTTATCCAGTAAATAAATGCGAAAAAGGCAAATAAAATTAATTCAAGCTATTTGAAAGTGTTTAAAAATGTTTGACTTATAAAAAATGGATAGAAATTAAGTAAAATAAAGTTTAATTTTTAAGCTAAATAAAAGCTATTACCAAATTTTTGAAAGGTCGCATAGGTTTTTATACCCTTGCAGGGTATTATAATTTTAGTCAGATGTTTGCAACGCAGTGAAGGAGACCCTATAAAGTATATATATTATTGATCAGCATAAGCAGCCGAGTCGATCTAGCCATGTCCGTCTGTCCGTCTGTCCGTTTCTACGCAAACTAGTCCCTCAGTTTTGAAGCTATCTGAATGAAACTTTGCAGATAGTCTTCTATATGCTCTCACTGCTATATAAGTCGAAACGGGCCGAATCGGACGACTATATCATATAGCTGGCATAGGAACGATCGGTACATTTTCAGAGAAAAAAATTATAACTTGGCCAATTTTCAACATATTTTCATATAATTTGAGACATGGCCATTTTATATTATTTTAGAATTTCGGTTTTAATTGGATCAAAATCGGACTACTATATCATATAGCTTCCATAGGAATGTTCGGGAAATATTACGTATCCGTAATGTTAAGCCCAATTTTTATTTGTATAAATGTTGAATACAACTCCTGTTAGTTTTAGTTTCCATTTGATAAAATTTTATTTATTCATAATTATGCAATTGTAAGCTGCCAGGGTATAAAAACTTCGGCGTGCCGAAGTTAGCTTTCTTTCTTGTTAAATTTGATACAGTAAATATGCCTTAATTTCCTTATATTTATATGTAACTAGTTACTTATGTTCGATTTTTTAATGGAGTGTTGAGTGGTGACCGATCCTGGATAAACTTTATATAGAGGAAATATTCTTTTTGTACTATTAAACTGTTGAAGGACAATGCCAAACTAATGGCCGTGGGCCAACATTCTCAAGCGTTCTAGTGTTCTTAGCCGTGATATACCCCGTACTCGTAATCATAAGGAGTATGCTCGACCCATTGCGACGTAGGAAAATGCAAAAGCAATGACCAAATAAAGAATAAGATACTTAATGATTTCTTAATTTTTATCCTCAATTTTCTTTCCGTGTTGACTCTAGACTGCACCAGGCTGTCTTGAATTTTTAAAAAAAACCAAGAATAAAGACGATCCATAAATTCGATAGAATTTTCAGTTGAAAGTATGCGCCTCTTATTCTTTTTATTATTTAAAAAAAATCTTGATCAACATTAGAGATAACCTACCATTATTATCTCTGGAGTCCTAATATTTTGTCCGATTATTAAGCCGTATATCTAGGGAATAAGACATGTCTAGATAACAAAATAAAAGGTCTATGGGTATCCTTTATGTTTTGGACAAAACATGTGTCTGAGTGCGCGTAATGCAGAAACCATTTGCACGGGGATTGTGTTCGGTGTCGACTTAATTTCGCCAACAGCAACACGGCAACATAGAAGTCGGAAACAGCGATCAATTGTCAGATTGTTGCTGCGAGCAGGAAGCAGTTGGGTGCGCTTAAAACTTTTCCAACAGCCATTGGGAGGGACGAGGGGCACCAGAACAGACCCGGCACCCAGCATATTGCGCAGGTGGAAAATTTATAATTTGCGAAATTGCCACTCTGCCCACACACACGGCTCACGCACGTTGGCAGCATGTTAAATGGGCAGTCAGTCGGCCCCTGCCGCCTCCTCCTGCCGGGTGCCGGTTCTGCTGCCTTAAATTATGTTAACCTCAAACGAGACGATCCGGCCTCCGACCCGGCACGACCCGTGTACAAGGTTCGATTTAAGGCCTCGTTTATTTTGCCAACCTCGCCCGGGTCGCACTCCCCAGCCGGGGGAAGGGCGGACCGGTCGTCTGGTTGCATGTTGCAAAAGTTGTTGGCGTTGCACAACCGCATGCCACAACATGTAGCCCGACTGGACGACCTGCGGGCTGGGGTTGCTCCCGGTGCTGGGGGTTCCGTCCGACATGCCCCACTTGGCAATTGCCAAAACTATTTGTTTACATATTTAGAGCTGGCCGAAGAAGAAAGCCGACAAGGCATGTTGTCAAGTCATGTTAACTGTGAAATATGCGCATTTAAATGAAGCGGCAGGGGTGATCAGGGTGGGGTGCGTCAGGGAATTATTTGTTAGCACCTGGAGCAGGCTGCTATGTGTGCACATATCGATTGCACCTTGGCGGCATATGCAACAGTGCACATAGGACAGATGCCCCAAGGTTCCTACAGGTTGGATCGGCCTTCGTGTGTCTAAGCAGCAGAAATACAGTACATTTCAGGTTGCTCCATCTTGAGTCCTGCCACCCCGAAAGCATCTGGCCCTATCTTTCCAGAGCCACCCACACGAGTCAAGATCAAAGTTCATCTCTTCGGATGTAATTAAGCCATTTGCTGCACGTTTTGCCAATTCAAAAAATGTATATCCCTGGACCTCCTGCTCGAGTCCCAGACATCCTCCTCTTATCGCTGCCAGCCGCCCAATGCAAATTCCCCGCTCAAATGCCCGAACAGGGGAGAAATATGAATAGCGCCACGCATTTTCATCCCCCTTCGGTGGGGGTGAGTGCCCGCTGGGCATAGAATTCGTAGAAAAATCACGCGCACTTATCTGGCATCGTAACCTCAACCAAACCAAGCCCCCGCAATTAACGCCCATTGGGCTGTCAATGTGAAAAATGAGCGATGGGGGAACTCCCCGGGACCCGGGACCCGGGACCCGGGGCCTTGCCGAGGCGGTAGTCTTGAGCAACTGCGAAATGATTTGCAAACGACGAGCCAACGCAATCGAATTCCGAGTGCCAAACGTTCCACTCCGCCAATAGCTACAAATTTTAATTGCTTCGCCGATATCTGGGGAGGCTTGGCAGGAGGCGTGGCAGGACTGCCCTTGAGAGGAGGCAGCGTCCTGGCAGTAAGTCGCATTGATAAGAGAGTCACGTTCTGGTCCTGGCGAAGAGAATGTTGTTGCTGTCTTCATTATCATTGACAGGAGAGGACGGAAAAGAGTGGGGCCAGGAAACAATGGTTACTCTTTTATTGCCCGCGCCCGTGCCTGCGAGTCAAATTGATAAGATGCTGAAAATGACTTGGAAAACAATAAACGTGGGCATGAAACGGGAAAGCCTCTGTTCACTTGCCAGTGAAATGAATGCGTGAATTGGGGGAGGAGTTCCTCGAAGAAGGGCACAGTACTCGGTGCATAAACAGAACGATTGAGACATTTTAATGAGCGGCAGGAGGTGTTGGAGATAGGTTCGTTGGGTTACGGAGAGTGCTAGCTTGCTCGGAGATGAAACTTTTGTGTTGAAAACAATTTCAGGCACCCTCAGAATAGAGGAAACTTTACCGAAGATAACTGGGTAAACTCTGAGGTGAAATTTGAGCTGCATTACTTTCCCCGTTCAACTCCCTGATACATTGTTACTCTTCATGCTCCGAGACCACCACTGGCTCCTCTCCCAGCCAACGGTTTAAGGTGACCCATTTGCTTAGTCAGCCGAAGCAGGAACGTCCCTCAGCAGGAATCCGCCAGCAGCACCTCACTAATTTCACAACCAAGTTCAGTAGCGAAGAACTTGACAGTCATTTAATAAAATTTCATTTCCACCCATCAGCTCAGCACCACGAAAACCGTTCTGCGTCAGAGTCGGACTCCGCTGCAACAAAATTTTATGAAATACTTGGAGAGCAAATTTTATGTGTGTTGGCGGCTATAAAATTTTAGCGCTAGCAAAAGTCTCCGAAGCGCTTCCAGCGGTTTACCCCGGACTCCCTCTTGGCCGGTCCTGTCTCTCGGTCCCTGGGCTCGCCTCTGGCTAATAATACCAGGGCATTTACACCTTTATGGGGCGTACTTAGAAGCGTTTATTTATGCTAATGGCGGAGGCGAGCCGGCGGGAGGGGCGGTGATGCCTGCCACTAATTCTACCCCGAAGCCCTGTAAAAGCTGCGGAGCCAAACAACAAGGGATAGTGAGCTTAAGATTTGAGCAGGTAAAGTTGGAGATTGTGCGAGACGCGTATATTTCATCACGGCGTTCCGAAACTTCTGGGCCCACCCTCACATCTTGACCCAACGCCCTGCCCCAGATCCTTCCCCTCGTCCGTCGGCCAACGTCTTTTGTGCTTCACATTCTTGTCTCGAATGTGTTTGTAATTTCCCTGGAGTGTGTTTGACTTTGACGACTTAAGTTGTAAAACTTTAACATTATCATTTTCACTACACGAGGCCCGGAGACGCGCTCAGGACACACGCAGGACACAGGACACGAGCGGATCCTTGCCACATGTGAGTGCTGCTGGCCGGGAGTCTGCTCCTTCAGATGTCTGTCCCGGGCCCAGACAGACATTTTGATGATGTTGACCTTCGCTACTTTTACTTTCGCCCCCAGCACCGCCAGCAGCTTCGTTCGCCTTCTTTTAAAGTTTCCAGCGACCTTAGGATATTGTTGACATATCGCATTACAACAACTAGACGGACAAGGAGACTGCGAGGGACACTGACAGAGAGAGAGTAAGAGTCGGGGAGAGTTCAGGGAGCGTGCCACCTCATGTCTAACCTTGGCTCCAGTTACCAAATCCCAAGCCGATATTTTGGCTGGCTTTGCCTCACATGTGTCAATTAGTTCAATCAGAAGTCGAGCTTCCAGCGACCGCACAAAGCACCCCCGCTGAACTACCCCAAGATGGCTTGCGGAATCGAATGTCACTTTAAAGGTTTTCGCCAGCCCATTTGTCTCCCAAAAAAATACAAAAAAAGGACAAACAAAAAATGGGTAATTCATGTATGTAACAACCCACCTCGAAGCAGCGTTTCCACAGTCCATGTAAAAACGAAATCAATTAGACAGAAGTATAGTGTTTGTGTCTTCGCGTTTTTGTTCCACTTATGTTATGTACTATGATCTCGTAAAAATGTGTTGCTACTTCTTAAAGTAAATTATTGATCAGTGCCATGAGTATTTAAAAATAGCATAGGTATTTGAAGAAAATAGTAAAAGAAATGCTCCCTTAAATAGTAAGGAAGAGAAAGTTGTACAAAGGTAATAAATATTTTTCGAGAGTCTAATCTTGATAACCTAGGAAAGTAGTACCAAGTAAGACTCTTCTGTTCAACTCTCGAACCAACGATTTTTCTCACACATATTCGTAAAATCAATTTTCTCGGATGTATCCGACCATATAAATGTTAACCTGATATTTAGCTTATCGCGAACAACTTCACCGTGCGCCGTAAATTATAATCAAATTGGGAGAGCAGTCGAGCTTATTCATGCATTTCCCATAGCCAGTGACGCTCTTCTGCGTTATGTAACCGGGGAAAACTACCCCTTACCCTGCCATTTTCCCGATTTCCCTCTGAAATCCAAAAGGTAAACACATCAGCAGAGCACCCTTTGACACGCGTTGAAGGAGTCTCTGCCTCACAAAGACATAATCAGCTCGATTTCGTAAATCTCGACAAGCTGCTTATCTGATGAAATGTGAGCGGAGTTCCAAGGATCTGCATCCGTGATTAACATCTCCAGTCCGTGTGCCGGGGCAGGCATCCGGCCATGAGTCGCTCCGGCTGTCAGGCTGTCAGCCAAACGTGCTGTACCACTCTAAGTACAGTAAAGCCCGACGCGTGCTCCTGTCACTGCTCCGGCGCTGGGGGGAGGTCGATCTGGGATCGCAGCCCTCATCGGCATCGGAAATTGAAGTGTTTTTATTAATTCCAAAGTCGATTTTGCACTGTCTACTTGGGCATGGAGGATTGTTACGTTTCTGGTCAAGTTGTCAGGGGGCCCCGCGCGCTTTGTTTCCTTCATGTGGCCATAATTGAAATTCATCGATGGCAGATTTCGTTGCCAGGCTGATTGACAGCTGCGAGCGTGCAGAGATTGACGCTTATTGAATTGACTCATCCGGCGCGCAACTGTTGCGCCGAGTCGTGTGGAAACTGCGGAAGGGATTGCCGGGGTCTGAGTGGGGGCAGCTGAGTCTCAGTCGACATTGTAATCACTCAGGCCTGTCTAAAATTCAAAGTACTCCATCGGCCTATACCAGAAAAATAAAGAAAACCTGGAGATGCCGCCCAAGATCCAGCACCGCGACGTGGCTGGATTCCTAAGCCGCGTCCGCAATTTCTTTCTGGGCCGGAAACACAACACAGCGCTCCGTTTTTTGGACACTATCTCTCCGCGTACCCAGCCGGCCCCCGATGTACCCCGGGGTCCGTCCCAGAGCCTCTTCGCCAACTACTACTACATGAGGGATCCTCGGGGTCAGCTGAAGCCGCTCGTGGACTTGATGCAGAAGAAAAAGCCAGAACCGGACGGCAAGGAGAAGGCAGAGGCTGCCAAAGATGCTGAGCCGGGATCCGATCAGGAAGATCAGAAAGCGACCGATGACAAAGCTAAGAAGCTTCCCACTCCCGGGAAGGTTCACTCCTGGGAGGGGCCATGTTAGGGACCTCTCCGATTTGTGATTTACCTATTGACATTCCGTTAAAAGCAATTAAAGTATTTATTTAAAAATCTGATTCGGACATAATTACGACCTAAGGTAAAACAATTAAGAGGATGCGCAGTGGAGTGAATGCAGGTGGTCGTAAAAATGTAAATCTAATTAGACGTCAGGGCGAAAATCATTTATGGCACCTGCATGAAAATTTAATCAAGCACACACAATTATCGGCAGCAGAAGCTGCCAGGATAGCTGCGACTCGCCGGCCAAAGGGTTCGTCACTGGCCACAACAATAAATTTGCGGGCTTAATAGCTTTTAATGCCATCCAAATTTATATTTACAATTTAAACAGGCAATTTGCCTTGCGCTGAGTGGATTATGGGCCATTGTTAATGATGATTGCAGGTCGATTGTTAATTGTCTGCCGCTGCGAAATTTATGCTGATGGCTCTGGCCCATCGATTTATTGATTGGAGTTTGACTTTGGCGCATCACTGTCCACCCTCCCCGAAAGGACTGCCATCGTTCAAACGGCGGGGAAATGTAATCAAGTTTTGTGTGTTATGCAAAAAGAAATATTCTCCGCGCCGATGGGGGTGGTCCTCCTCGATTTATTGAAATTACCCTTATGACGCAGAGACCCAGCTCGCTGGGGAGGGTTGCGGTGCGGAACTGGAAAAGGGTGTCAATTGCCTGGAAACTTCAGAATGTCAAGTCAACATGTTGCCGGGCTCTTCATCCGCCAGCAGTTGGCGAAATATGAGATTCGACTCAATGCGAAACTGTAGCACATTTTTATGCGATTGTTATCCGCACTTATTTTCTCGAGTGTGCGAGGGCGTGGGGCCCGGCTTGGCTGGTTTTTATTACCTCATATGAATGGCAAAGTTCGGCAAATTTATGCATTAGGTCGTTGTAGCCACTGTACCACTTTGGAGGCCCGGTTTCTGGCCAGGATGGGCAATCAGCAATGCTAATTCCCCAGCATTCCATCTGGGCGCACTCAGAAAAATGTATTCCAATAGTCCGATGCCCGCCTAGCGCACACTTCCGCATCCTTTCAGCCCGCCCTCGAAGCCACATCCTCCGCAATGCCAACCATTGGGGGTAACCGAAAAATTGCTTCTCAGATGACGACAGCTGTGCGGCGGAGTCGCAGGATGTCAACGCTCCCGCCGCAAAATGCTTCCCAATCAGAGACGCGTAATTAAAATATGTACAAACAGACCGAAGGGAAAACTCTCATGTAAGAAAACACCGAGCGGAGCGAACTTTGTTTGCTTTGCGTGTTTTCCTATAAAACCGAAAGCAAAACCAAAGCAACAAACAGCAGCAGCGACAGCGGGAATCACGGCCACGCAATAATAACAAGAAAAACATTTGCATAAAGAAACAAACAGGGAGTGGGGAGAGCGGAGTGGAGTGGGTCCCGCGCCCACTGCGAGCTTCAAGCGGAAGTTAATGAGAGCTGGACCCCGAGATGGGAGCGTGACACGGGCTGCACGACTGAACCTTTGATTATTTTTAAAATTGTGAGTCTATGACAAACGTTAAATCCTCTGAATATTTTGTTTTCAATTTTGTATACCTTGAAATAGTAGCGGTTCCCCACACTTTCTTAACCTTTATACTCTCCCAAGCTCAGAGCTATCGTGTCACGGTTGCATCTCGCCCTTAGAGAGGGCAATCTAAAAAGTGAAATGCTCTCATAGCAAAATCACTTCATTAATGCGACATTTGTAAGGGGAGCCTGACCAGGCCTCGGCCAGGACAGAACACAGCTATTCGCCATATGCAACGTGGGCCCCGAGGCAATACGGATGTTGTCTCCACGCCCGGCACCAAACTTTGCGAGGAACTTGCCGCCGAGGAGCAGGCCAGGGTGGGTTGACAGTCGTGTAAAAGTTGATTATTTTTTAGCAGGCGTTGCGGGCTGGGAGAAGCGCAGAGTGAGATTGTCGCTAGTACAGTGAATAATGACTTTTGCCACCGTTCGCCGAGCGAGCTGCCTCCGGCCAAGTTAACGTGTTTTTTTATCTGTCGCCCGCCCGAAGTCGGGGGAAGGGCCTTAGCTTTTGGTTTTCCGGCTCCTGGCTCCTGGCTCCCGGCCCCTGTGTCCTGGGCCGTGGCACCCCCGCCTCGCTTGCCCCTCTGCTGTTGTCGCAAAGTTATGCAGGCTCATTAAGTTGTTGAACAGTTTAGAGAGAGAAAATTGTCAGCTTGCTTAATTTGCCCGAGTTCGGCTGCGGGCGGAGGGCGACCGGGCGGGGGACCGGAACTCGAGTATAAACAAAAGACTTTCTCGCTGCGGCCCGCCTTTGTCCTTGTCCCGGCGTGGGGAAGTAGCTCACGGGAGTGTTTAATGAAATGAATTTTAAGAGAGAATTTATTATTTTGCCCTAAATGAAATGGAAAGTGCCTGTCGCCCATTGACTGAAATAGAATGCGGATGTAATTAAGTAAGGACTTCCATGGGTCCCATGTCCGATAAAAATGGAATTTATACCAAGTTTTTTGACAGCCCGGTATGCGAATTCAATAAATGGACATTTTAATTAAAATGTCTTATCGAGGATCAATTCTACACCACGGAAATGCAGATTCATAAATTGAACTTTAAAAAATTAGAGCTAACAAAAATGAAGGGTTATCTAAAAAGGTTTATAGGAATGTTGAAAATTAAATAAGATAATAACGTGTTTGGGTCTTATGACCTAATAAGAGAAGCTAATATCGTCCAGCCGAAGTTTATTCTCCTTTGTAGTTTGCAATTTTGTCAAATGAAAAGAAAAACCTCAAAGGCGCTTTAAAAAACATTTATAAAAATCATAGAAATTCGGTTTTGATACAATTTCAACATTCCTCTACAATTACCGATCGATTCAATTTAGTCTTATGATATAAACATTCGATTTGCATTGGAGACAAAAATTTCTTATACCAAACAAAAACACATTTAAACGAATTGTAATTAAACTAACGATGGCACATTCAGCTACAACGATTATCTCATATACATTTTTGTGACTTTTATTAATGCATTTATTAATAATCTGTGTGATAATTAATAATAATAGTAAATTAATAACCAAAAACTAAGCAGCAAAGTATTCAACTTGGCATTTAAATTCACTTTGCGCCCATATCTCCTAAACCAAGAATTTTTAGAAAAATAAAAATATGCTCAACAATTTTCAAAATCTTTAGAAGCAGTTCAATTCTGTGGGTGCCTGGTACAAACTCTCTGTTCTCATCATCACTTGGTGAACCGCCATTCAATATTTTGTACTCTCCAGGCCTAGTAATATAGATACACTGATATTTAAAGCAAAATAAAAGAATTTTCTTAGTAATGTTTAAGATGAAGGCTTTAAAATGCTAGTTTTAATATTTGTTGAAAAAATCAATAAATTCTGAATTGACAATCAATAATATGCAATGAGGATTTGCAAATTTTTGGGCAAACAAAAAAAGAGGGAACCAGTAACGTAATTCACAGAAGGCACTTGGGCTCTTATAAATAAAATATTAATTCATAATATAAGAGTTGATTTCCTCGCTCACATTTTCTTTCTTGTGCTTTTTTATTAAGTGTAACTTTAAAAAATATGTAAAGGTAAATCCGTTGTAAATGAAGGATTTATCAGCTTTGGAGAAATAATGTAGGAGAAACAATGCCTTGATTATTCCAGGCTTATAATACGACTTCACGTTTGTTCCGAGCCACTTACTTCCTCCGTCACTAATCCACCCCCTGGATCTAGCATAAGTAATACAAGGTTTCATTGGGATAACTTTCTGCGGAACTATAACCCCGGAACGGTTGACCACATCAACTTTTTCTTTTCCGCTCTGACACAATTTCACCTTCAATTAAACTTGAGGTAATTGACAGCGATGCCGAGGAAAGAAATCCCCGATTGGTAACCACAAGCCGGGGGGAAAGTAGCACAGGTCGCCCTCCCCTCTGCTGGCCGAAAGATAAATGGCGATGCCTTAAACTGATTGTGTGGATTAAATTGCCATATTGGCGAAATTGGTACAGACACCGTCTCTCTGCGAGCTCTCTCCGACAAAAGTCAGGCCAACAAGTATCGAAAACTTATTTTTGATAAGCGCAATTATAATTGGATTTGGGGGAAGTTGCTCCCGGAGCGAGCAGGTAATCGGAGTTGGAGCTGAGCCGGTGCAGAGGACGGGGGCAGGGAATGATTAATCTACCTCCGGAGTATTTAAAAGCCAAAACGAAGACGACAGAGGAGGAAGCAACCCGAAAAGAAAATTGGAAAATGCGTTGTTTGGCTGCGATAAAGACGTGTTCGAGTTGCCCCGTCCCGCGGTGTTTTTCTTTTGTAAATGTTTGCTGTCAAGATAAGGACAACACAGCGTGTGGTTTGGTGCGATTCCCCGGCCCCCAAGGGTACTCGGCGAAGTATCGGGGTGAAAAGGAGTTTGTCAGGAGTTTTGGTTGCTAAGCCAGGATGCGTCTTAACAGAGACAAATGAAGTTGTTAGCGGGTGGCCCCAGAGAGATGTTTTCCTTGCCGTCCGGTTTGTGGGGAACCGGGGGACCAAAGGTCGCTGCATTTGCTCGTTGTCTTTGATGTGTTCTTGCTGTGCCAGTTGACTGGTCATTCGGCCATTAATTGAGTTTAATTATTGGGGCGTTAATGAGGGGGTTGACGTTGACCCGGCCCCCAACCGAGTGCACCCCAGAGTAGGGCGGAAAATGGGCTGGTGGGGTGAAATGAGCCAGGCCCTTCAGAGAGGCAGATTAATCGATTCCCAAGCAGGCTTTGAAACATATATCTAAGCCTTGATTAGTTGTTGAGCCATATGAACTGTTGGGGTCGACTCAAGGCCTTCGTGGCACTCGTAGAATATCAATCAAAATGAAAACTAATTAAGGTGGAAGAAAAAATTTGGCATTTCTTTTTAAACAGTAAGAGTATACTTTTAAGACAAAATAAATAATTTTATTATTAAGTAAAAATTTAGATAATAAACATTTATGACTTTTTGAAATATTAAATTTGTTGTTATTAATATTAGAAAAGAAATTCAGTAGCGATTGAAAGTAATCGAGATAAATAAGTAGAATGGTTTAAGCTGAACTGAAGTTCGGGTTTATTTCACATAAAAAATGTTCTAATTAGTGCCTACTTCAGGGACCGTGTCTCAGGATTTAGATTTAAACATTTCTGGCCGCCTCATCGCACATAGATTTTTGAGGTAAGAGTAAGCATGCCGAAATGTAGACAATTTTAAATAAATAAAACAAATATAACAATAAATATAGCAAATAAAATAATATACACATTGCGTTTTTTTAAAGAGAACCTTAAATTTATATATGAAAATTATTACATTTAAAATATTTTCTTTCTCTGTGATTTTCCACCTTCCACAGTCGCCAGCCCAGCCAACAATGTCAATAGCTCATTAAAACCCTTCACATAACTCAAGGCAGGGGAGTCCCCTGGACCACGCAACCCGAAATGATAGACATTTATTTACACCCATAATTAAACGCAGACAATGGCAACGAACAGTGTTTGGGGCCGGGCCACGCCAACCCTGTCAAATATTTCAAGCCCGTGTTGGCAACAATTTACAAAATGCAAATGGGCGATGCTTCCGCCTCCGCCTCCGGCGCTTTCCTCCGAATCTTCTAATGAGGCCGCTGCCAAGTCAAGGGAAATTTCGGATGGCGTTGCCTGCGCCTCGGGCGTTCGAAACTCTGGCCACATGTGACTCAAGTTTGTACCGTTCTATTGTTGATTTTTCTAAATGGAAAACCAACAATAACAACTTGGTAACAGAAGGCATTTCTCTGAATAATTCCCCATTGAAGTCAATTAAAAATGGCCCAAGAATCAAGCCCTCATCCTAGTCGAGCGACCCCTTTGAGGAACCAAATGGTATCTTCTCCAGGCAGTGTCTTTTGTCTTATGCAAATTAATAGTGACAATGATTTCTGAACTCTTCTGATTCCTAGTTTCGATCGAAGTAGAAATCATAACTGAAATAACGGAAGAAACATCATTGTATTGGAATACTTCCTCGAAAGGCCTCGCGCAATCTTAAATATGCTGCTGTCTGAAAAGCCCCTCTGAAGCTATATCCCACAGCCGAAGCAGCAAAGTTTTTCCGAGCCCACGCCCATCAATCCCCATCAAGACAGACACCCACGTCAAAGTTGCACACTGCGCTTTTATGCAGATAAATTGTCGGTTATTCCCACTCCGCCCCAGCGTTTCATTCGGTTGCCTCTGCTGCCGCGTCAGTTGCTTCGGGCGGGCTAGGACGGGATCTGCAGGATGCCAATGGAACCAGACCCGGGCCCAGGACCCTTCCCACGCCTCGCAGGGCTGCCTTCGCCTGATTGTTTCATAAAACTTTTCAACTGCAAGCCCGGCCACTATTGTTGGTGCCGTATTCGTAGCCGCTGCTGTTGTTGTGATTTGTGCAAATTAATTTGCTTATAATTTTTACGCTTAGTTAAACACAATTTTGAGTGATTTTCACACAGAGCCCAGAGCCCAGAGCCCAGGCCCGGGTGCCGAAAGTTTTCCCTTCCGGGGGCGGCGCACAGTGGGCCCTGACAATGCGGGGAGCGGGCCAAATGCGGTCCCAGTTGGGCACTACGGGGATTTGCACGGGAATCTCCTTTAAAGTCGGCCCGGCACAATCCTCATTTAAGCGGGGAGCACCGGGGAGAGCTTCCAGTTGCATTCCCCCGGGGCTTCGTTAGGCGCAACTGGCGGCCACGCAACTGTAGGCGGATGTAGAATGTGGAGGCCGGGGAAGCCGGATACAAAAAAGGTACATTTAAATTTTATTTCCTGGTGGCCCCCACAATGCCACAGACTTTTCCACCCATTTGAGCGTTTTTCATATTTTTATAAATTGCTATAAATTGAGATATTAATACGATACGCGACAAAAGTCACGGGATCCAGGGCCAGACCGGTGGCGGCTCGAATGCTGCTACTGCTGTTGGCCGCTTGGTTCGCTGACTCCGCTGTGGACATGCGGCAAAAAGTGTCGGGACATTAAAAAATGTGCGCGCAAGTGTGGCGCAAACAAAATGCTCAGTTATTTGTACAAAATGCGATGCGACAACTTTTTCGGCGGGCAACATTTGGTCGCCGGAGTCGCCGCGCGATAATGATGAAGTTTCGTCTGACTGGAACCTCGACCTGGGGCTGGCTTTAAGCCGTAACTTAAACAGGAACTCGCACTCCGAGCCCGGCCTGCAGTAAGTGCGTCGCCTCCTGGATGGCCTTTGTGGCAGCTTAAATATTCCGGGCACACGTTCCCCACACATTTCGCCAGCCGCTTCAATTGGACTGATTTAATTGAATCAGTTTGGTCGTCTACTGCCAGCCCTGCTCCACCACTCCCACCACTTGGCCAAGCAATTCCGTGTCTTCGGTCTTTCAATTTACTACCCCTGTCATTGTTGTGCCTCCGTAGTTTCGGCTCTCGTTTGACTATTCACTCCTCTCTAGTGGTTTTCTTTTTTGCACACGTTTGCGTGCCATGCACGGCATAAAAATTTTGACACAAACCCGTTGCATACGATTCGGCTGGGAGCAGCGGCGCGCACCGAAGGCCTATTTGTCTGTGTCTGGTCCTGGCCCTGGCCCTCCGTGCTCAGTGGTTTCTATAAAGAGGGAGACTACAGATGGAGTCCTGAAATCACTGTGCAGAGATATAGAAATCGTTCTACAACAGAAGCATTTCTAAGGGATTGAAACTTCGGAACTGGAGCCTGTCTTGGTCCAGCTTAGGCATTAGAACTCTTTCCAAAACTTCTTCACACAAATCTTCCTTAGACAGCACACAAAGGTTTTCTATTAATCGAAGTCTCACACAGTTCGATTACTCTAGACTCCTGTAGGGCTACTAATAGAAAACACTTTCTCCGTAACCGATTTATGCCTGAAACAACTTTGCGAATAATGCTAAATAAATTACCCCGCATAGAAAAACAATCATTACACTTCCGAGCCATGGGCAATTTCGATTAGGTAGATCTACCCGTTCTGGGGCAGAAGTAAAACTAACTTTTGCTTTATTCATAAAGCAAATGAGTGCGGGAGGGGGCTGACTTCAGCTGTATCCCACGCACGTATGAGATTTCTTATTTACGATAAGGAGACACACAAAAAATAGCAAAATAGCAAAGACAAAGGAAGAAGAAGCCGGGAGTACCCTGTGCCAGCCCCACCCTCAAGGCAGCCACCCTTGAACTCCCCTTACCAAGTCAGGCAGAAAAAAGGCAGACGACGCAGAGACAAAGCAGCCAGTAAAAAGGCCAAATATTGAATTGTGCGTAATTTACGATAAAAAGGGGAAAATTGGAAAAGTTTTCGCCCAGATTCAGTCGTATGTGCCCGGAGAAAGAAGGCGGAGGCCTCGTCTTCCGCTTTCCCTTATTTATGTAGTTCGTGTTCGGGGCAGCCAGGCACGTGTTTTATACGACACGACCATGTAAAAAATTCTGATTGCCCGAATTGAGACGCACAGTGGTCCATATACTTGTTATTGCTGAGCAGCATTACCTGACGAGCGGATTAAATGATATCAACCTCTTCACAAGGTAACTAATCTGATCTTCCGTTTAAAAATTGTCATCAAAGAACTAAACCAGTGCGGTCGATTCCTGAAAATTTGAAAATGATCGGACCACAAACATTGCAACCATTAAAAAATAAAGTTTCTGTGTTTGTAGAATTCTATAATATCAACAGTTTTGTTTTGCTCAATAAGTTACTAGTATCATTTGTCTTTATTTGGATGTTTCGAAAAATATTCAGTATTGTTTAAGGGGCGCGAAAAAAATGTCCTTCACTGCTGCAGTGATTCCGGCCTTCTCCATGGATGAAATCTAAAAAAAAAATCTCCTTAAACTAGATAATATTGTCTGTACAATGACCTATGAAACAAAAATTGACGATATTGAGAAATTGACGTTTAAAAAAAAAATTAAAATTATACCGACAATTTTTGTCGTTTTTTGCCTGCCAAAATTCGATTTCTTGACCAGATCAGAAATCAATAGATCATTGTACGGAGAACTATATATAGAATTCGATAGTGATCGGTTTGGTTTTGAGTAATCACTGCAGCAAATTCGGCAAATGCTGTTTCGAGAAAAACGCGTTTAAAGATGCCGAGCGGCTGCTGTTCAAATTGCTATAACTCAAAAACTATTTGAGATATCGATATTTTAAATTTGTAATCTACCAAAATTTAAAAAAAAAATATATTTTTTGGAAATTTTACAGTAGGTGTGTCCCCTAATTTAGGCTTTTATAAGTTTAACAGTTTATAATATATATAATAAAACCTGTATAGATAGGCCATCAAAAAAAAGAAGAGTAAAAGAAATAAAAAATTAAATTTCCAAGGTCAACGTCAATGCAAATAATAACCAATATGACTATACCAGCGGATAGTTTTTGTATATAACCTTTTCCACAGAATGGACCACAGCGGATAAAAAATTAAACGTTCTCAAAAATTATTTTCTTTTTGAACATAAACAATTATTCCAATTGATAAATTTCAAAAAAAAAGTTTGCATATTCAAAAACAAATTTAAAAAAGTGCCAATAAATTTTGAAAAAAGTTTTTACCATTTTTAAGAGGCATAAGTGCACAAACGTTTAAAATTAGTTACATTAAAATTTTACCTCTAGATCCTCAGAAATTGGCGTTTGAATTGGTCATTTTGAAAATTAAAAAATTACCCAAAATCAATATTTGCACAATTGAGAGAGTTAATAAAAAGCTATAAGTTAAGCCTTTCAGAAACTTTTTACCGTTTTGTTCACTATAAATGTTACATAAGTGCGCGATTTAGGAAAAATCGAATCGAAATATAAATATTAAAAATTATCTTTACGTTGTATATTACAACGTAGTTTTTTTGTATTTCTTTTGAAATATTTGATCGAAATGTTCTCTGTGCTTAATAACTATTGGAAATTTAATTTCAAAAATCGAATAAATAATAAGAAGAAACATAATTATAATGTACCACATGTGACCACTGTGCAACCGAATCGAGAGCGAATGTGTTTATTGTCCTGCCTCTAGGACCAATTGAGACGTTTTTATTAAATATTCCAAGTAGCTAAATAAATTAGTCAAAGGACGCTGTTGCGTTGCCTGGAAATGTGAATTGGCCACTTGCGAGGCAGTCCAATTGGTTGGGTGATAAGAAGCCCTTGCAGATGTGTGAATAGTTTCCGGGATAACTCGGCATTGCACTCATCGCCCTGCCCCATTTTGAACCACGTTCGATGCGTGATAATGCAAATTTATGCCTTAATTGCGGACTCCCTTCGGTGGGCACATTTTCCTAGTGGGCCATTGAGCTGCAGCTGTTTCAGTGGGCACCATTAAGTCGCATTCGGTTAGCCGATCGGGGCGGTTGGGTTTTTTGCAGGGCAATAGGCCCAGCGACAGCTCAGCCGCGCCGCCTTCCGCCACTTCCCAAACTGATGCCATTAAAACATTTATGTAATTGCTGTTATCGACAGCGGCTGGCTCTGCGAAATGGCCTGGCGGCCGCATCCCGGATCGGGAGTGGCGGCGGGTCTGTAAACGGACCTTTAATACACTTTTGATTGGATTGTCGCACAAGTTAATTGAACGGCGCAACATCGGCTACAGCAAAAGTTGCCCGGCCGAACGAAGCCTAAGCCACTGAGCCCACAGCGCTTTTAGCCAGGCCAACGCAAAAACTGGTGGCAATTAATTTTGAAACTAGCTGGAGGGGCGTCTCCCCCGGTCCAACCAGCGGCGCCAATTCATGTCGATTCATGGAAGCTCATTAGTTGGCAGCCTGGCCGTGGACAGCTCCAAAAGTAGACAGCAGTGTCCTTTGTTCGATTGTATCGTGTCCTCCAGCCCTCTAGCCCCCAGCTGGAACTGCAACATTTGCTACTGTCTGCGAGGCTGCGTATCGCAGCCGGACTCGGTTCCATTTTAATGCTCGAACGCACTCTTATCGTTTGTTATCCTCGGGAGCAAATTGTTTGAGAATGACCCGCGTAAATTTGCTTTCTGGCTGATTTACTGTAAATTGTATTGTGGCAGTGATTTGCCGCAATCCCATATAAGTCGTACGCAACTCGGCAAGAAACGCGCCCGACATGCTCACAAATTGATTGACCTGCGAACGAGGTCTCGGGCCGAGGATTTGCCTAGCGGTTCCCTTGATTGTGGACCTTGCTAATGGACGGCCGGCAATTTGGCATGTGTCACGGCCAGGAGGGTAATGAATACATCCTCTGATTGGAGACTTACCTTTCTGATAACTCATCATTCCAACTCAGTTTCGCATAGATGAGGGGATTAAAGCGGGTTCAGCACAGCACAGCCCGTGGATATCTGAAAGACGAAGGGAGTGGAATGATCAGCATTATGGATGACTTATGAGTTGCCTTGCTCTCCCACAGTACCCCGATGCAATCACCGTAATAGGCGAAAACTTCTGCCAGCCCATCGGCAAACACGCCATCATCGTCGTCTTCTGCCACTTTAGCACATTTTTACTTCTGCGTCTACTCGAGTCAGTTAAAAACCTTTTGCATTCGTTTGTTTGACTTCCCCGCCCAGCCAAAAGATGGAACCATTCTGATGTTTACCGAGAACTAAGCCCGCATCCCAGGACCAGTTAGAGAAGACCCGAAGACGCTCTTGTGGGCAGGAGGGCGGGGCGAGTAAACAATCTCAAGTTTTCTTCGCGTTAGTTTTGTAAATTGCAGGTTGCAACATTTTCATTAAATTAAGTCAAACAGCAAACAAGTGGAGAGGAGCTCGGCTCGGCAGAGCACGGCAAACAATCAGGACTCCTGCCGAGAGTCTTGTAAACAATAACAGCTAACTGTCAGGCTCGTACCGAAATTACGGCCATAAAGGTGAGTCCTTGTGGGGGATTGTGCCAAAGGATTGCGGCGTTGCCAGGCGATGACTCTGACGAAATCCCCAATAACGATTGCAAATGCTCCAAAATTATATTTCCATTGTGAGTCTGCCCCCGATTAATCTGCGGAGCATCATCATCTGTCACGGCTCCTGAAGCAGGAGCCGGAGCAGGAGCCGGTAGCCGAAAAACCAAGCGTCAGCTGAAGCTGACAGCGTGTCCTGGTTGCACATTTTTGCCTGGCTCGGCAAAAGTCAAGAGCTCTGAACCGAGTGGAGCAGCCTCCCGCCCCGGCACAGCGCAGCATTAATTAAGTTTGTAACGACAAATGCCAACACGACACGAGACGTAAACACTCGCACAGAGACAGACACGCGCCCTCCCGTAAATCAGACAAGCTCCATGCAAATGCGGAGCGGCAGCGGCAACAACGGGCTCAAAGGATATTCCAGATAGAGAAGATGGACCGAGACCGGGCCCAGGCACCGAGACGAGGACCCCGAGTGCGAGTGCGAGTGCAGTAACGGCGTCTGCTTGAACGTCATGACGATGTTAATTTTATAAACTCTTCAGTTTTTAGACCCTTTTTGCCCCGCACGCCGCAGCCGGCTTAAACTATTCCCCCTCTTGTTATTGTTGTCCTGCGTGTTTGTGTCCACGCTAGTTAGCGCCTGCGGTGGGTTTGTGTCTGTGCTGTGACGGATGTGCGTTGTGGGTGTGTGCGCCCAGTGCACGTCGGTGTGTGTGTCGGAGCCGGAGTTTGTGTTTGTGGGGCTGGCGTGTTTATGCCCTTCGCTGTCTCGTTAACAGGATTTGAGGGCCGCTTTAGCTGTCGCCTCCGTTGCGGTTTCTGTCTCTCCTTGGATGCTTTAAAAGCGAAGTTCAGAGTTTAAATTCTAGCCAAATTGTGACCAAATTTATTTTATTGTTTAAAGTGAATGAAAAATGGTTGCAAAGTATTCATTATCATTGCGACTCTCCTTTAAGAAGACTCTTGTGGTAACTATGCAAAATGCCCCACGTCTACTTTAAAATTTATAAAACGTCAATGAACGACAGTCAAGAATGAGTTATCCTCCTTGATACCTCTCACATCTGTTTGTTTATTTTATTTTATTTGTTTATTTTTTCTTTTTTTTAGCATCTTTGCTGGTTTTAAAGCCTACGCCAACTCTTATTTGTTTAAATTTTCCAGCCACGTGCAACATTTTTCTATTTGTTTGACGCGCCGCATTTTGCAGCTCGGATTTTGTAGTTTTTCGCCAGGCGCTTTTGGCATGGAAAACTCGAGGAGCCAGCGAAACGTAGCCTAGCAATTGAGCCTTGGCAGAAGGTGGAAAATGGGGAGGGGCGGTAAACGCCGACTTTGCTTTGTGCAACAGCGCGTGAATCTGTATAGGAGGTAAAAATGCAATGTCTAGGCACACACAGAGACATATGCTGGGGGTGGGGAAAATATATATGTAGGCACGGTATATATAATATAGATGGGGGTCTGAGAAAGAATTTTATTTGTTTATAGCGCAGAAAACGACCAACAAAAAGTGCAACGTGGCAGCCGAATAAAAGAGACGAAGGAATAAAAAAACGTTCAAAAAACCTGCCAGGTGCAACAGACTCAAGCTTTGTCAATATGGGGCACGGAAAGTTGGGGACTGCGTTCGCGCATGAGAGTGTCTATTGTCTGCCCGTCGCTAAAACGTGTCTGTGTGTTTTGTAAGGGACTTTCCAGCCACCTTGGCTCGCATTACGATATGGGTAACATTCTAAACACATTAGTTTAAAATAATTTAGATCAGAATTTACACTCTGCTGACATCTAAATAGTTTTTAATTATACTTATTTATAAGGAATTTTTTGACAATATATTTAAATCGTTTTATCTCTTATCACAAAACTATACTGTAATATTAATTATATAACTTTTTTGGGGGTATTTAATATAATTTGATCTATTTATTTTGAAATCCATGTAAACTTGATTTGAAAATGAATAAATGAAACAAATTGCTTTTGTATCGCTCCTAAATAAATATTATCAAAGGAAACATTTTCGGCAAATTAAAGTTTTATTTCTGTTTTCGTCCTTATTCAAGCTGTCCCTAATTCTTAAAATTTTTATTGATAAACCCATTGGCGCATCGACAAGCTCAGCAATTATGAATTCAATAATTCCATTCTGTATGCCCTAATCCGCAATAATATTTGCTTAACTATTTGCGAGCATCGGCCATCGTTGGTCCTTGCTTGCATGCTCCCGCATCCGCTGGAAAAGTGCCACATCCGACAGCGGAGTACATAATTTAAATGGCAACTTTAAAATGTTTACCAAACGCTTCATCGTGGTTGTAACGAGAATTTACGGGCCAGCAGCTAACCAAACACACTCCCACACCCACCGCAGACCCCCTCCCACGCGGACGGGGGCACACAGACATCCTGCAGTGTCTGTTTCTATTTGCGCTTAACCCGCGAGGGGCGAGCGCTGAAAAGCAGGCTACCTTTTTTCTTCTGGGCTCCACAGGCGCGAAAAGATGTGCGATGCGGGGTCGGGCGTGGAGGGGCCGAAGCAAGTTCAGCATTCGACACTCTGTCAGTCGGATAGACAGACTTTTGTGCTCATTACTGTGGCAAATTTTTTGTTCGCCTTCCCGCTGGATTTTAATTAAAATTAATTACATTAAGTGCAACCAGCAAACAACAAGCCTCAGCGTAGAAATCCGCAATCGCCGTCCGAGAAACTGAAAAACAAACTGAAAAATAAAATCATCCGTATATAAAGACCAAGAATTGCAAAGAATGAACTCGCTAGATGCACGCTTTAATGGGCTTTAATCGGCTTCCTTCACTGATGGGGAGCAGTAAAAACACTTTTGATACCCGTTGTCAACAGAGTATTCGGGTATTATAGGTTAATGCAAACCGAAATACAGTATCGAAGGTTAAAGCTGCTACCCTTCAAATATATCCTTTAGCACTAGGGCCGTGTAAGGCTTTATTCGACATTTTAAATCTATTTTAAGAACTTTAATTGTTTAAGACGAACCGAGGTATTAGCTGAGCTAAAAAGTGATTCTTTTTAAACTTAATCCACCAAGCTTGGGGTACCGGGTATTTTAAAGTCGAGCACCCTCCATTGTAGCTTTCTTACTTGTCATTTTTTCACATATGCATTGGGTCAAATGGTAATTTTTTCACACAGCATTCTCTACTCCGAGGTTAATACTACAGCAGACGAAATCATTTTGGTCGCTAAATGGGTTGGTTTTTTGTTAAGGCCGGAATTTAAATTCGACACAGAGTATATGGTGCATTTGGGACTAGATTCGCATTTATACAAACATAAATAAAAAGAAGTTGAACTTCGTGGGCTCATGTTTTATCTGGCTAGTAAGTTTAATATTTTATTTTATAAAAAATTAAATATCAAAATTAAATAGTTTTACTTAAATAAACCTCTGTGATGACTGTACTTTTGATAGTTTAAAATGTACTATTATTTACCCTTGCTCAATGGAAAAAAATACGCTTGTATGCCCATTAAATTCCCCTAAAAATGCAAAAAGTTTTCAACTAAACTTTAGCTGACAACGAAATCTAAAATACAACAAATTGCTGGAGTGCTTACCGAATTCTCCCCTCGCTTGATGACTTTTAAGCAACATCATAAAGTATAACAATTGACAACATTTTTATTATTTCGTCTGCGTCAGTTTTGATTTTTTGGAAAATATTTTTCTGAGCAATTAAATGTTGCCACTTGGCAGCAAAAGTTTAGCGTAGAAAAGTTTCAGCTGAAAGTTATAGCGTAAAAACTCTTCAACCAGAAGGGCAAAAGTAAAAGCAAAATCAAAGCCAACTTTCGTGGGCAGGGGCTGAGCCGAGAGCACAAATAAATGACAATAAAAATAAGCCATGGGGAAGCATTTGGTAATACCAGCGAAGAAAATCATAAATAAAACGCATGTAATCCTCGATTGAGTGCTTAACTTGGTGGCCTGGGAGGCGAGGGTTCCGGAGAAGTCCTGGAGGGAGGAGTGGCGGGTGCGCGATAAGGGCGAAAGGCAAGTATTTACATTTGTGGCTGATGCGGTGGCCGCATTGAAAAGTCATCAATCATCCGGGCTCGCGCAGCCAGCGGAGCAAAAAATTTGTCAGTTTAGCAAGAATTCAGTGTTGGCTTGATATTGATCCGGCTGGCTGAGGTACATCCCCAGTTAACGCAAGCCCCAATTTGCAGGGAACTTTAAGAGTCTTTAAGTTGGCGGCCTCCGAGAAGTGTGGCTGGGAAGGTGGCAGGACGAGCAACAAAACATCTGAAACCGGCAAATGAATGGCTGAATAGATAGGAACCAGTCGAAGAGAGTGGCAGGAAGAGGACGAGTGGCCGTAGAGCAAAAGTTTACATAACATTAAACAAAGCGCACAATGGCACGAAGGCAGACTTAAGGACCCTGCTGATGAGTGCGAACGGACAGGCGGACAGGAGGACAGGCGACGGTGGTTCGAGCGGGGAATCGCAGGCAAGAAAAGAAAATTTGTTTAGACTTTCTGCCCCTGCCAAGTCAAACAAAAACGAGTTGCGCATAATGAAGCACAAATGCACAAAGGACTCCAAGGACTCGAGGCCGGACCCGGGATACATTTTATAAATGTAGCCACCTCTCGAGCCCTTTGCTCTTTTTGCGAGTCTTGGGAAATCGAAGCGAAGTGCAGCGAGGGCCCGGAGAATCTATGCCAAATTATCAGCCAGGCAACCGCAAACTTAAACGCTGAGTTTCACTTTCCCGAGCAGGCGAGCAGGCAGGCAGGCGGAACTTGGACACCCCTTATAAGGAATTATTTCATTAACAACTTCAATTGGCAGTCGTTAGCGGGAAGTTTCCCTCGGCCGGGGCCAAAGTTTTCGGGCAAGTTTGCGAGTTTTATTTGCAGCAAATGCTATAATCGTGTTAGTAGCTTAACTTGCGGATAACTGTTTGCCAATGAATGAACTGCAGCGCTCTAATTGTGCCGAAGTTGCCAATCCCCGGCCCCCCAATTGGGCCGGAGGCAGATCTCCAAAGCCCCGATTTGCATACTTGCAGGCAAAAAGTGTGCTGCGCCCCACTAATCCCTCTTTATGGCCGACTGAGCCATAAACTGTGGGCACTTAATATGAAACACGCTTAAAAGCTGCTCCCCTCCTCCGACGGCCATAAATAAATTATGAAAAACGCTTAACTACTTTCGACAGCTTATAAACGCCTACAAAATGGGACGCCCCCTCAACTATGCGCTGTCTGTGCGCCGCGTTGGGTGTTGATTTACAGTTGCATTTTCCTTAAGCGGCCCCAGCGACTCACGTCCTGCCGTGGTCCTGGTCGTCGCTCGAGACTGCGGTTGCTCGTAAAGCAATTCATTTCCCTTATGCATTTTGTATGTGCGGGCAAAGAGGCCAAGGAGGCCAGGTATCCTTCGGCCCGGGGCCCAGAGCACGCGGAAGGTAGCAAACGTCTGGAAATGGCGCAACGGAAGCGCTTTTCAATGAAATTTATGACGCATGGAAACATTAGACGATCGTTGACGTTTACAAGTCGCGGAGGCAGCCGCTTAGCTGGCTGGCTCCGACTAATGCCCTGGCACCCGGCGATTTATGAGTTCAGCCAAGTTGGCCGCTGTCTGATACGGCCGCCGCTGCTTGCTAATTTCGAGGAGCCACGGGTGTCGAAAGAATTTCAATTAAATATAATTTATGTAGCCCCAAAAAGTTGTCAACTTGACGTGAACCACAAAGGCGGCGCTGCGAGAGCTCTGCATCTTGCCCCAGCTTTAAGGTCTGCGCTCGTTTGCGCTTGTTAGTAGTTAGGCCAAAGAAGCGGAGGAAAGCCGACCCTTTTTCCCTTTTTTCGCTATCTCACTCGCAGGCGGAAGGGCTTTGTTTTTGCAGCCGTTTACCGAATGGCCCGCCCCCGAGCTCTGCTGGTCGTGTAAGCAGCCAAGCAGCGGAAATGATTCGTCGTAATTTTCCTTTGTGTAATCAACTCCTTTGTAGGGAATATTTTGTATGTTCATATGCCTTGCCGACGCCGTCACTCTTGACTCCCGACTCCCGAATCCAGACTTTATGCTCCCTACTCCCTGGTCCCGGCTCCCTGCCCGAGGACCAGAGGAGTCGCCTCCTCCGACGCCCTGTGAAGTGCGCTTTTAGGCGTGCTCCTTTATAGTTTTATTTCTCTCGTCTGCTGAAAACTTTTACACTCTGCCGCTGGATTTTACGCTCTTTTGAGTTTCCTACATTTTAGTGGATCAAGTCCATTGCGAGCGTTTGTGCAATTTAATGAGATTTCCCATCGCCAGCGGAGTTAATAATTATGCAAATATTTCAATTATTGAATGCCAGCCATTCGCTCTCCGGCCTGCCGGGCAACTTTCAGCGGCTGCCAACCCACATCAAGTCGGGCAGGTGAACCTATTATCGCCCATCTATCCGGCTCTGATTATTATGAAGTTTGGCTATCAGCGAGTTTAAGCAGCCCACTTAAAGCCTGGGAGGCTGCTGTGGGCAAAGTTTCGCGCCATCAATTGATCATTATTCACTTTGTCAGGGGACTTGTTGTTTGGGAAACTCGATTATGCGTAATGGATGCGTAAATATGGCTGTCAAGAATTTGAAAATACCTTTGGCATTGACTTGAGTTCTAGTCTGACAATAAGTGTACCATTCGGCATTGACTCTCATTCTGTGTTACCGCCGTGAAACTTAAAGATTCTAACATGGCTAACAATTTAATGGCTCTGGTGCTTATAATTTTTTGCTTGATATCTCACCAGCTCATTCTTACGTCCGATTCTTTGTCTGCTGGGTAGCACCCCTTAAATGTACACATAACATGCATGTAAATGTAAAATCTAAATTTGTAAATTTTTAAATTACTATACCCACATTTACCTCCTGAAATCCTGAAAAGGCTTAACTAAGTTTCGAATATTCGAATATTGTCGATTGATGTCTGTGCGGCGATACTCCTTTACGTTGTTTAAGAATAACAATGGAGTTATAAACTGTTTGATTTGGTTTTTAATACCCTTGCAGGTTATTATAATTTTCATCAGAATTTTGCAACGCAGTGAAGTAGACATTTCCGACCCTAAAAAGTATATATATTCTTGATCAGCATCAACAGTCGAGTCGATCTAGTCATACCGTCTGTCGTTTGTCCGTTTCTACTCTAGTCCCTCAGTCTTGAAGCTATCTGATTCAAACTTTGCAATAGTCTTCTATATGCTCTTACTCATGATTGTATCATGCTCTTACTAATATATAAGTCGGAACGGGCGACTATTATTTCGTAGCTGCCTTAGAAACGATCGTTAAATGTAGTGGCAAATGCAAAACTGTGAATGTAAAAATATATGTAAAAGTTAAAACTTAATTTTTTGATTTGTATATGTATGTATGTGTATATAATTTATGTTAGTTTTTCTTTTCATTTGATAACATTTGATTAAATTATAATGATCCAATTTAATGCTCCAAGCGTGCCCAAGTTAGCTTCCTTTTTTTTTTTTTTTTTTTTACTTTGACATTATTCGACACAGTAAATTAGTGATGTTCTTTGTGTATCTGGTATCTCACAGTCAGACCACCTTATGGCTTTCATAGAAAAATTCGGAAAGTCGGAAAATCGAAAAATGTAATATTATTTTTCAGTGAAAAGCAGTTGTCCCGTTTTCTGAAAGTTATAAATAATTGTTGTATTTGTTAATTACGAAAATTGCATTAATTGTATGACTTTTATCGATAATAGACTCGTGGTGGCGGCGATTAATATGTTTAAAAAATATTTTCGATATCGTTAAGCTTTTCAGAATTCATAAAAATGATTGTTTTTAAATAAACTATCAATCTTGATGTACGAAAAAATGTTTTTTTTTTTTTCGTTGAACTATTAACGAAAAAAAAGTGGCATAATTCTGGATCTAAAAAGGATATTTTATATCCTTCTTGAAGTGTGTGCGAGGTATTAATATCGGCTTTGGAGTTTTCTAAAAATCGAATGATAATAACTCTTTTCCACTAATTACACCAATTTATTATTTCTTATACATTTTACAAAAGCATTTCCTTCTCTTCATCTTATATTTTAGTACGTGTGCTTGGTGGACTTTTGTCCTCCAGCACATGCCTTCCGAAAGTCTCCAACTGTTTCCATTATATTGGCTACAGCTATATACAGCCCCCAGAAAATACACTTTGGCGACCCTGAGAGGGCAAAAAAAGTAGGAAAACCCAAATCGGCAGCTGACTGCAGGTCACCATATGAACATCAAAGCGTTGGACAAACATTTGAAGATCAAAAAGCCAAAACCCCATTTAACCCTGTCCCATCGGAACAACACTCTGCAAGCATGTGTTTTTCCATGGTCAAACGGTGACCCGTACTCCGGGGTGGAGTGGCTGTGTAAGGCGTGTGCTGCCTGCTCGTCGGTTGCATTAATAAAAATGTTTCACCATATTGGTAAATCCATTATGAATATTACGGGGGCACAAGGCAGGCCGTTTACCAGCGGCAGTGGATGCGGATGTGGATGTGACTACGGGTGCTTTCTGGTGGGGATGGAGGGCGTTTGCCGTGGCAGTGATGTGCCGGAGTGCAGCCTGGAAAGATTGAAATTGAAATTTGTGCTCCTGCATTGGAGCTTCGCCGGTCCCTTCGCGCTTTCCCTGTCCCAGCCGAGCGCCTCCCAGCCCCACTGCCACCCCGTAATTGTGGGCGAAAAGCAAAGCAAATGTTTACGTAATAAATTTACGTGATTGAAATATGTCGAGTTGGCAACAAAAATGGCCAATGACTGACCCCCGCCCAGCAGTCTGGCTAACGAGTCCCCGGTCCTCCCCGGCTGTGGTGTAAATTTTTACACATGTATGGAGTTGAGAGCGAGTGCCTGAGGGGCGGACAGGGAAGTTGCTCATTTTTATTAGTTGCCAAAGCGCTTGGCGGTTGTCGTTGTTGTTGCCGTTGCCCGTTGGCCGTTGCCCGTTGGCTCTTCGCCGTTCGTTGCCTGAAAAACCGCAATTTGTGCAAAAATTATGAAACGAGACTTTGGGCAAACACAATCAGCGCTTGGATAAGTTTTTATGCATTTAAATTAGTGGCTCCTTGTGCCGCGCCAAAAAGCCGGGCAGAATGTGGCTGCTGTCCATAGGCGGATGTGTGAGGCGGATTTGCAGTAATTGAAAAGTGCGTGCGAAAGCACGAGCCTAATTGATCTTCTTAAATAGGGAAGCCAAAACGGAAAACGGATTTCGTTTGCGTTTAATCGGGATGCGATTGCCCGAGCAGTTGGCATTTGCCACACGTTCGCCAAATCCTTGCCGTTCGCACCTGTCAGACGTTCGCTTGGCCGTCATCCACTCCAAGTACACATGCCCACCAGAAAGGATAAAGGATGGGCTGCGAAAGAAAAATCTAACCACGCGCAATTTGTCGTGTGTGGATGTGGAAATTGATCCGAGTGATTTTCCTACCCACCCCACCGCTGTCTGAAAAGTATTTACTGCGTCGTCAGTCATTCAATTTATCGCATTTCTTTGGCCCGAGCCAGGCCAAACCGAACTAAACCAAACAGAGGAATCTGTCAGGGACCCCGACGTCAGCTACTTCCCGGGGTTTGGCTCTAACTTCAGACCCGGGATAGGGCTTCCTTCACCGGCTCCGGCAACGGCGACAAGTTCATACGTCTTATGACTTCCCGTTGACGGAAAGCAGCTCCGTGTGTGTGTGGGCTGCGTCTGCTTTCTCGGGGGTCTTGGGTGCAGCTTACATCGAAATCACTTTTATAATTGGCACGCAGCCAGCCAAAAGAAAAACTCCGAAAAAATCTTGAGAGGGGAACGAGGTGAGTCCTTAGTAGACAAGCCCAACTGTCTGCACGGTTTTTCCCCAAGATCTCCGGCAGTGATGTCTGCAGATACTATTTGTCAGATATGACATTATATTAATTGAAATTGTTTTTGGGATTGAAAACAAACCGTTGGACGGACGCGCTTCAAAGTCAATTTAATTCATCTATGAAATGTTAAATGACAAAACGGGGCGGGTCAAAAAAACTCACCCTAATTGAATTGGTAAATATTTAAATAAATATAACCGCAGATAATTAAAACAACAAAAGCCAAGCGACAGCGTCGGATGGACACGTCTAAATTAAGAGCTCAACAGCAGTAACGGGAAAAAACTGTGGGTCGGTGGGAGGGCGCCAAGGTGAGCGAAGTTCACAGGTAGAAGGGCGGTCATGTCACATTGCTACCACAAAAGCAATTAAATTTCCAATTAAATTGCATTCACTTTGCAACATTTTGGTTTGCTGAAATGCGACGCGATTTATTTAAATTGTTAATTAGGAAAGGCAATTGCAATGACAAATTGATCGGGCTGCCCCTCCGGGAGGACCACTGCCCAACGTGGGCTCTAAAAACCCCTACTGGCACCGTTAAAGTATTTAAAGCTCCATTCTGAACTTCATCTCCTTTTCGTCCATCCATTTTCCACAGAATGCTCACATCCTGGAGCACATGAGGCACATACAATTACAGCGATTCCATGAGGGGGAAATAAACGAGGGGAGAGCTCCGAAAAAAAAGACATAATTTTTCGTAAACGTTTTTATAGTGTTGTCATGTACGATTAATTGCGGCTCATTAAACTTTATACGGCTGCAGACACTCAAACGATTTCCGTGCCAGCTCGAGCCTCCCGGTTCGGGGTTTGGGTCACGATTCAGCCAACCGAATCGGACCCTTGTCCAGGGCTTTGACTACTTTGACCATACCCAAAGGATTCGCTTAATTTATTTTTTCTGTGTGTGCTAATTGTAGCCTTGTTACGGGACTCACGTGTGTGAAGGAAGAATACTGGGGAGTGCGCCAAGAGGATAAGCGCATCCTTATCATGTTTTCAATGATACATAAGAACATTCGGATCGATTCTATTTATTACTCATAGTTTTTAAAATAACAAGTCTTAATAGAAGTTACAGCACTCAGACATACCAAATAGTTAATTTTTTTCTCATTTAAGTCGAAATAAATAAATCTCAAAAACGTGACCAAAAGGACAATGTTTTGAGGTCGGACTTGAGTTCAGCGCCTCGAAGACCTTTTGAAAAGTATTTAAAAACGATAGCATGCTCCGAAGAGTTTTTTTTTTCAGAAATGTATGATGGGTCGAAGAACTCATAAGATAAACAAAAAACCGAAAACTGGTTATCAGGGTTTCTGCCTAGTCTGCGAGATTATTATTTTGATACCAGTATCCATTGTGAGATAGAGGGAGAGTCAGGTTGGCCCCCTCCTTATAACTATCATAGAATTGTGTTTATATTTTCAAATCGTATCTAAATATTTTTTTTAAGAACAGGACGGAAGGATAAACTGGCCTGACGAGATCGACTTAGTTGTTGGTCAAGAATAACCTTTAAGCTGAGGACAGTCTTACGGGCCGATCCCAAGCTTGGGATCTACTTCTTAACAACAGTGCCTTCACTGTTGTTAAGATTACTATGGTTGATTCCTATGATACAAAGTATTTATAATCTTTGTTTGAGTTCAAATAGCTTTTCGCTCAACGTTATCATCATAACAACAGTGAAGGAATTGGATGATTCCTATGATACAAAGTATTTATTATCTTTGTTTGAGTTAAAATAGCTTTTCGCTCAACGTGGCGATGCAAACTTAAGGTTTTCGTTTTAATTTAACAAACGCATAATAAACTTACTTTCTAAGCCAAGTTGTAGGCATCCTCCTGATTTAAAACCTTATCCTAATCCGTATTCGTTTTTATAAAAAAAGTTCCCATTACTTTTATTCAGTAAACTCTGAGACGTTCGTTTTATGAAATATCTCTTAATCGATTTTTACAGCCTTGCAAAGAGTATTAAGATTTCAGCTAGAAGTTTGCAATGCAGTGAAGTGTGCATACTTAAGCAATCCGGGTTGAATAAAACACGTCCGTTTCTAACCTATGCTAGTCTCTAAGCTAACAAGTCTCTTGGCTTTAGAGCTATATAAAAAAATGATGCAGATAGTCTTGTCCCTATGGCAGATACCTTGTGGCACCCATAAAAATAATCGGAATATTTGTATTGATGGCGCTCTTACGAACCCTTAACACTCTTAATTCGAACCACAAGCTGTTTTACCCAATTTTTAATTATAATCTTGTTGTTGTTTTGAGATATAATAATTTTTTCTTTTTAATGGTGAGAGAATGGAATATTCATTCAGTTATGCATTATTTAAATCATAGTTTACTGAACATTATAAACCAGTACAAAAGCTTGCCGTTCGAGTCAATAGTGGTCGGGGCTAGTAAACCAGCTTTCACCAGCTCTCTGTCTATTTCGTTTTTCCACCAATCTTCTTCCAATATTGGCAGGAAACAAAAATCGAACAGTTTTTTTATTTCCACCTTAAATGTTGACCACATCTTAAGCCAATTAATATAGAGTGGATTACGTAGAGATTTTTCGATAAATTCATGAATCGACTTTTATTTCACAAAACAATATTTCCTTTTGAAAAATTCGACACCTTTGTATTGAAATATTTTGCCATTTCCAAGTTATAAATTCCTTTTCATGCATATATGAGTATATGTTGGTTTTATTTTTTCGCTCTATGAATCTATTTGGTTGAGCACTGTTTCGCACCGGGGAGGTCCTTGGGCCAAATAAATTTCAGAATAACAGGACATTGTCTATTTGTTTAATAACATATTATTTAATTGTTAATATCATTCATTGTACATCTTTTATTTTCTAATCATATAATTACTTTGTTATTTTTCTTTGCAATACATGAAAAACTTGTTTAGGTTATTATCATGAAACATATCGTCATTAAATATACCTAGGCAGATTCTGAAAAATACAAAAAATAGGAAAGATCGGAAAAATGTTCAGATAACTTCAGGAAACTTTAAATAAATATTCTTTCAATGGGGTTTTAACAATTTCGTGAAAATATGTTCACGATTTTCTTTACTTCTACTTTACATATAAACAAGAAAAAAAAGCTAACTTCGTCACGCAGAAGTTTGTATACCCTTGCAGGTTACAATTGGATCGTTATGGATTAATTAAATTTGATAAAATGAAACGAAAAACTAACAAGATTCTGTAAAACATTTAAGCGTACAACCTAATGTTTATCTTTAAATACTATATTTAAAGTTTCACAGTTACAGTTTTACATTCACAGTTTTTCATTTTCCTCTACATTTAACGATTGTTTCTATGGCAGCTATATGATAATATCATACGATTTGCATAAAATTAAAATTGTAATTCTATAATAATATAAACTGACTACACCTCTAAGCAGATAAAAATATGTTGAAAAACAGCGAGATTAAAAATTTGTTCAATAAATTTCTTGAACGTTCCTATTGCAGCTATATGATATAATAGTCCGATTTTGATGATATTAAAATCGAAATTCTATAGAAAATGCCATTTGTTAAATTATCTGCAAATATGTTAAAAATTCGAGGTTATTATTTATTTTTTCAAAAATTTCCGATCGTTCCTATAGTAGCTATATGATTTAGTTGTTCGATCCAGCACTTATTTAATAGTCAAAGCATATAGAAGTTTGAATCAGATAGCTTCAAAACTAAGAGACTGTCTAGATCGTCTCGGCTGTTGATGCTGATCAAGAATATATATACTCTATAGGGTCGAAAATGTCTCCTTCAAAAAACTGCGTTTCGATACAAAATCTTAAGATCTAAAAATCTAAGAAAAGTCATAAGAAGTGCACATTTTGGTAAGATCTTAAATTGTCAATTTTTGTTCATATTTTCCCAAAACTAAATTCTTTTCCAACTAGATATATGTTAAAACGGATTTCTAAGTATAAACATTTTTAAATTTTAACATAAAATAACCAAAGTATTAGTGCATGCACCAAGTAAAAACGTGAACAAATATCGAATTCAAATTATTTTTTTTACGTTTTGTCGTTCAAGATATAAGAATTTGAATGTGCACTTAAACTGTAAGCACAAAGTACACAAATTTTGTATGCTTACAACAACTGAATTTAACAATTGGCAATTAAATATTAGACTCTAAAGTTCACATTTGCAGTACCAGTTTGATCGACATTAAAATAAAGCAAGAAAAGAAGCTAACTTTGGCACGTGGAATATTACTATTAGATCGTTAAGAATCAAATGAAGTTAAAAACTAACAGAAATTAGTAAAATATGTATACAAATCATAAAAATTCGGTTTTAAAATTATCTTAAAGATATTATATTTACAGTTTTACAGGTACAGTTTTACATTCACAGTTTTGCATTTTCCTCTACATTTAACGATCGTTTCAATGGCAGCTAAATGATAAAATCATCCGATTAAAAACAATTAAAAGAGACATTTTGAAATAATAAAAGATGCTACATCTCTGAGTAGATGAAAATACTTTGAAACAGCGATGTTTTTTTTTTTCTTCTTTTGGGTTCCCGAGCGTTCCCATGGCAGCTATTTGGCATAGTTGTTTTTCATTATATTTCAGCTGAAATTCTAAAATAATACAAAATGGAGATGTATCAAGCTAGATGAAGATGTGTATTTTGAAAAGTGGCAAAGTTATATTTATTTTTCTAAAATTTCCGATCTGGCATACTTTTAAAAATTTATTTATTCCAAAATATTGGCCAATTACCCATAGTGCAGTGATGTAAGCCCCTAAATTAAATATAACCCAAATAAGTTTTAATAATACGTAAGTTGATCTGTATGTTTATACTAATTATGGGCGCCGACTAATGTTTTTGTACAGTGTTCTTTTAAATGTTATGCGAAGAAAAAGAAAAAATAACTTTGGATTCTTTACAATTACTTGAGGAACTAATGAGTTACGTTTTTTAAGGTAAAAACAATTTTAACTTTAAGAGATACACGGTGGCGAGTTAACATACTAAGAGCAAAAGTTCATTAACACGACATATAGGATATGAACAGAATTATATTCTAAATTCATGCCTTTGCATGAATTTATATTTTCGATTTTTGGAAACAGTCACATAGGGCGAGTATATAAATATTACCTTTCTTCTTAGATTAAATTCTTAATAGTATCCCGGAAAAGATAAACAATATTAAAGTTTGTCGTAAAAGTAAATTGGTTTTCTCAGTGGCTATAATTTTTTACCATAATAATGTTGGTGCAAATATTATCTGGCTAAAAAACTGGCAGCATTGCTGGTTTCCTTTTTTAAATCAATGCTGCATTATATGTTTACGAATATTTGAATTTACTTGAAAGGCGAACACAGATACACAAAGTTTATTTTCTATTTGTACTTAAATACTTTGGACCTCAAATACGTTTCGTTACTGTTATGAGTTATAAAATAAATATTATTGTTCTGTCATATAAACTTTATTTAGAATCGAACGAATTGCAATCTGAAATGTAGTAATAGCAATCATCAACCTGTCCAAGTAGTTTGTAACTGTATCTAAGCAACTAATAATTTACGCGCATGGCGGCTTCTGAATTCCTTTGTGGCCAAGTCTCGCATCAGCTTTGGACTGAAATGTTGCCCTTCAATTAAAACGTCAAGTGACAAAGAGGCAGCCAAATTACCAAAAAAAGCACAGAAATATCAAAATGTCTGCATCGAACTGTAATTGTTGTGCCGATGGCAGTCATTTATTTATTTGCAGCGATCCTTGAAGCAAAACGCCCTGATGACGATGACGAGCATTCAAAATAGAAGGGAAAATGTATTCGGACGGCGTTTTCGGAATGTTTTCAAATCAAATATCGGTAGTTGCCGGAGGGCGGAGAGCGGCCTGGCTTCCATGGCTTGCTAGCTGACGTTGATTGCCTTTGACTGCGTATTTATTTGTATGGCCTGTCCGTCGCGGGTCCTTCAGTCCGCCGGTCAGTCGGTTGGATTTTTTCCGAGCTTGATGCTACTCTCTTTGTTTTGCTTCAGCTCTTTGCATGTTGCGCCATTTTCTTTTTTATTTTGTGCACTATTGAGTTGTGTGCTTTACGCTTTTTGTCAACATTTTGTTTCCAGCTGCTTTTGTGTACTTTTTCGCAGTGTGCTGCTGCCTTTAATGAAATGTTTTGACTTCGTCCTCCCCCGGCCCTGCCGGGACACGGCCGGATGCGAGGACTCGCTGGGCTTGCTGCCTGATTTGAAATTAATATTAAAGAGGAGTTAAAGTGCTGCAATCAAAGTTAATAGGTTTTTATTACATGCCTAGCAGCCTAATCAAAACATCCACTTGGGGAGCCTTCAGCCGGCAGGCATTGCAGAAATTTGAATTACGTTTGCCACTTGCAGTATGTTTAACGTAATAAACACGTATGTCCCCGCCCCGCCCAGATCACAGCCCAGAATCCTGCACGGGCTCCTCAATTGATTTAATGACGCAGCAAAGTATGCAACAAAATAGCTCGACGAGCAGGCGAAGGGCCAGGATCCGCAGCCGAGGCCAGACACCGTCTCGCTCAGAGTCTTTCACTCGAAATCACTTGAACAGCTTGCACATTTATGCAATTCACTTCACACAAATGGGTTCGGATTTGGGCCCGGATCACTGCAAAAATCACTTCCCTGCAATGCATTGGGCCTGGCTCCCCTTCCTGCCGCCGCCCATTGCAATGCAGTCAACTCTGAAATTGCTCGGATTGACGTTTGTTTAGCAACTGTCGCAGGCCTTCTGTACGCTTCCCTCCTCTCCCAGCGAAAATTTGCCGATGTTGCACTTGACCAACTGGCAAAAAGCAATTTTCCTCCCAAAAATTTAATTGAATCTGAAGTGTCGAATAGGCGGAAAGAAAATCAATAGGAATTTCAAGTCCAGCATGCTTAAGGCTGAACCAGTCTGCTAAGAGGTTGTTAGAAATGTAGAAAGCTGTTAGAAATGTAGATATTCCCTGGAACTAATAATTATTTTTAATTTAAAAAAGAGGAAAGAATGAAGATTTTACATGATCGTACCAGAATCTCCTCAATAAAGTTTTTTTTTATGAACTGATACATTAAGAGGCAGTGAATTATTTTTTGATTAGTCTGTAACAAAGTAAGTCTCATTATAGCACCTTTTGAGCACAGTGTCAGACTTGAAAGTTCTATAAGCTCTCTTGAGCCAGTCGGTTTTCTCTCAGAGCTCAACCATTTGTAAGTTTCCCTTTTCGTTTCGGTTATTTACAGAGAATTTTGACGCAAACATAAAATTTAAAAGTCCACTATTTCTTTTTATGTTATGGATAATTTTGTTTCTTAATTCCCAGCTTTTTTTTTTAGGTGGACAAGAAGGCAGCAATATGAAAACCAAATATAAGAGACTGTTTTCGTAGGGCTTTTTTTCGATCAGTCTTCTTCAAAGGGCGAAGTTATTATTTAAAATTCAAAACCAAAGAGGAGTTTTGAGGACAGCAACAACATTTTAAAGAAGCTGTTCTGATCAGCGAGAGAAAGTGCACTTTTCTGTTATGTCTATGAGTAGATTGCAGGGGGGAGACGGGCAACAATTTTTATTATCGAGTAAAAATAAAGAATTGAACTTAAATCTGTCGCAGCAACATGAAAATGTTTATAAAATTAATTCCTGCGCAAATTGCAGTAATAACTCCAAGACATTATTTTTAAACCAACAACATTGTGAACATTTTATTATTATATACTTTTTTGAAAGAAAACTGGCACCAAATATTAACACAAACTTTTTATAATATATTAAGTTACTTTCTGCCCAATGGATGGAACATTTATTTGGCCTCTCACTATTCTACGGGTAAATGCCAAATCCAACACATATTTTATTATTTATGAGATGTTTTTAATTTTAGTTTTAATTTTCTTTGATCCATTTAAACAAAGCACTACCCCAACATTTTAAAATATAATTTGTATTTGGGAGAACAATACTTTAAATTTTAAACTGTAATTAGAATTTAAAAATTATTTCTTATAATATCACAATATGTTGTAAAAACAATCTATAAACTAAAAAATGTTAAGAAGAATATTTCTTATTTAAAAATGATCGGAAATAACTTTGTAGTTTAGACAAGAAGAATATAATTTTTTAAAACATCGCGCAATCAAAAATCAAGAACAAAAATGTTGTTCGTTTAGTTTTAGGTTTTAGTTTTGCCATACTAAATTTTCATATGAAATTTCACAATTTTATTAATTTCATTAACTTAATATTTATGTTGTAGAAAAACTGTTTTTGATCTGCAAAGCTAAAGCTAAATTGGCCCTGACGGTCATTCCATATTGCCGGTGTCTTAATAGAGTAGTTACTCAAAAGCTCATTATTTGAATTCTTTTTTAACATAAAAGTAAAGTACAATATGTCCGCTTACCATTTGATTTAATTTTTCCAGAGATAGACGATTTTATGTTTACGGTTTCTTTCACATTTCAAACACTTAAAATTTATTTGGAGATATGGATTGAAATCAGTGTTCATATACACACTATTTCCATTTATAATTCATAGATTCTTCGAAACTTTTCACTGCTCACTAAATGATATATGAAGGCGTGCGACGTGAATACCGCCTGCATTTATTTTTAGATTCGTACGTAAATGTCTTAGCTTATTATTGATACTAATTACTGAAGAAGCACAACTAATTATAGGATTTTGCCTTCTAAGTCCTGCTTAATCGTTTTGATTCTATACATACTACAGTTCACAACCATTAATAGTTTAAGCGAGCGATATTGGGAAAGGTCTGTGGGTAATTTGCTGTATGCTTATATTCAATAGCGCCCCGGAAGTGGTGGGATTCTTACAATGTTCCAAGCATGTACAACGGGCTTAAGATTTTCAACAAAAAGGGCCTGCACTACAAACTAGGTTTTCGCACTTCTAAGCTATTTTCACAAACTACGTAGTCTCTAAGAACGAATTGCTCTTCCGATATAAATTCATATAAATGTGCAAAAGCTTAGTCGATATTTGTGTGGTTTGGTATCGTCTTTTGAAGCTTGACTCAGGTCAGTTACATTCCCAAAATCTGCCCTAGGTCAGTTTCCAGGGAAGGTATGACTTCCACTCCTTGTTTCTGGTCTCCAACTAAAGCTGCCAAAATCGCGTAACATTCTCACACACACTGAGAGGAAGACTGGTAAATTTTGTTACTGGGAAATTGTTTGCTTCGGACGCCGGCCCTTTGTCGTCGGCAACCTTTCGTGACCGTAATTCGCGCAAAACTGATCCTTAACGCATTCCGAAAAAATCCAAAGCTTGCCATCGCTGGTGAATTGTGCAACGAACACGAACCTATCCAAATGTACGAGTCCTTGTGGCAGCCGACGGCACCTGCAAGCGAACACGACGACGAGGACGAGGACGAGGCGAGATGCCAAAGCCGACGAAGTCGCCCGAGGAGCAGACAGCTACGAACCGCTAGCCGGCAAATAAGGAGGCAACACTAACACCGACAGCCAGGGCCAACATGTCTTCGGCCAAGAGTAAAGTAAGCCTTTACAACTATGCAGCTCCTGAGGGGCCACTTGGGCCTTGCCATATCATAATCAGCAAATACCTCATAAATGGTAAGCTTGGCTTGGGCGGTTTAATAGGATCGAATTAATACATATCCCGTCATTCGAATGGCCATGTAACAGACTTTCGCGCGAGGCAAGGAATCCTCAAACATGTTGCGTTTTCGAATTCGCCTCAAACAACAACAATGGCAACAAGTACTCACCTCCCTTCCGAAACTCTACACATCCTGAAAGCTTTTGTAAGGCACTGTAAGAATGGGAACAACTGCCAAACGCAATAAGATAAACAAATATGAATAGCATATTTATTATTTGCTTTAAACTGTGTTCAAAAACAAATGCCACTAATAGAGCTCTTCAATGAAAGAAATTAATTAAAAGAGAAAATGGAAAATTAATATTAACATTTTAATACCTCTGCACATATTTTTTTTTATATGTATTTATTTTATTTTATTAATTTTATAGAATGCATCCCTATTTTTGCACAATGCATGAAAGCTTTCGTTATTCCCAAAATCACGGCGAATTCACCCCCACTTTGTGTAGACTTTTACAAGAATGAAAGTAACACAACTGAGGGAGAGAGCTCCCTGAGCGAACGAGAGCTCGGACGCAAAGTCTACACAAAAACTGGACCCAAGGGTATTACTTGGGGTTGAAACAATACAATCAGGGCTAAGCCCGCTTAATTGAACTCAAGTGTCAAAACGCTGAGCACCGTTAAAGCGACGTCGGGCGATAAATGCAGATATGATTACCTGTTGCTAATGCATTTTTCCAATAGCATTTCAAGGTATTCAGGCTCAATTGCCAAATGATTGGCGATGTCCCAAAGAAACAAATTGCACTGCAGTCAATGCCAAACACCCGGAAAGAGAATGCAAACACAGACACGCAGTAACAACTGTAGCAACAACGCCGAGGACGATGGGACAAAAACATTCCAATGCAATTAGTCCACACACACTCGCTCGCGTAAAAGTGAATGGCCCTGAAACCACCACCACTGCAGAGCGGATCCCTGCCCATTTTCACCACGCGCAGAGCTTTAATCGCCCGAACACACACATGAACACGTGGGAAAATGAAAATAGAATACCATTGCACACCGCGCGGCGCTCTTCTATTTGCTGAGCAGGTCCCTGGCGCTCTCTCGCCGCCCATGCGCACCGGGAGCTGCCCTTAAGTGTGTCCTCGGACCAATCCGGTCCACTCCTGCAAACTTTATGAGCATGTCCGGCGTGGACCAATCGTGGCGTTGCACATTTCCAGGCCGGCACTGCACTCTTGCCCCTACAAAACTGCATGCCGGTAGGCGCACACTCGGTGCTGGGAACTCGAGGGGCTCCGAGTCCTGTTTGCCTCGCCCAAGTGTCGATTACTGGGAATACTCGTTGGTTGCATATCTGTAGGCTCCATTACACGAACGGGCGCATGCACACACGCACACGGCACACTGCATTCGGAGGTGTTTGCTCTGCTAGGTGACAAATTTTCATGACAACGCCTGTAAATATGCAGGGATTTTTCCAGCTTTTCGCTCCCTTCCCATTCGCACTGCAAAACGAGGGTAATTGGGGTCGTTCTCGGCGTTGTCCTGTGTTGATTTTTCGCATTCGCATTGCATACTTCCAGGCGCCTGTGATTGCTGCTCCTGCTCTTGCTCCTGCCCCAGCTCCTATTATCTCCAGAGTCCTTCCCTGGGCATTTATGATGACGTTTTCCTTCGCCTCGCACGAGTGCCACTGCACTGGCAGCTTGTTTGCTCTGAGGGGTCAGGTCAGCATATTTGCCAAGCAAAATATATTTCTTTCATGCCAAGTGTGAAAATTGTCTTCCTCCGCTGCACTTTTGATTGCCGTTTCGAGTTGAAGTGGCAGGAGAGGGGGCACAATGAGCAGCCAGTCACACTGTTGGAAGCATTTTTGCCCTGCAAATCAGAGCAATGTGGTTGAATTCGTTGACGAAGCATTCTCTACAATGTGAGTCGCAAGGATCTTACAGGGAAATCAGCCTACACCAAGTTATGATAGCCGGCACTGAGGGATATTGCTGGCAAAACACCCGAATAACATTTTGTATTATAGATAGTGCTCATTATATTTACACCCTTGCAGGGTATTATAATTTTAGTCAGAAGTTTGCAACGCAGTGAAGGAGACATTTCCGACCCTATAAAGTATATATATTCTTGATCAGCATCAACAGCCGGGTCGATCTAGCCATGTCCGTCTGCCCGTCTGTCCGTCTGTCCATTTCTACGCAAACTAGTCCTTCAGTTTTACGGCTTTGCATATAGTCTTCTATATGCTCTCACTGCTATATAAGTAGGAACGGGCCGGATCGAACGACTATATCATATAGCTGTCATAGGAACGATCGGTAAATTTTCAGAAAAAAATTATTACTTGTCCAATTTTCAACATATTTTCATATAATTTAAGCATGACTATTTTATATCATTCTAGAATTTCGGGTTTAATTTAATAAAAAACAGATTACTATATCATATAGCTGCCATTGGAATGTTGGGGTAATATCAATTATCAATTATCAATTCATAATGGTCCAATTGTAAGCTGAAAGGTTATACATATACAAACTTCGGCGTGCCGAAGTTAACTTTTTTTCTTGTCTTAAATTCCGTTGAAACTGCTAGACAAACTGATCATCAATTTGTTTTTAAAGTACTAGTAACGATGAAAACTCCGTTTTATTTATCGTATCATACATAACTGGGTCATTTCAGGATCACAAATTCCTTTGGGTGCTGCATAAATAACTAGGGACTTAAAATGCTGTTTTAACGATGTAAAATTTTGATGTCTAATGTTTGGTCCCCTTTTGGGGCTTTAAAACCCTTAGTGATTTTGGAAGCCCAGTTGAAAATTTAAATTTAATGAAATTAACATTTTTAATGTTATTACCATTCAAATTAATGGAAGGATGAATTTCTTTCAGGGAACGACATTTCAAGTTTTTTCTGGCTCTCACTATTTCTAAATAGTTGCAATACAATAATTACAATAATATTTATAGCAATTTATATTTTAAATTTTAAATATATAAATTGAGGTTTTAGTTTGTTAACAGACTTAATCTAATGCATAAAACATTTTAAAATAAATATATTGGTGTATTTTATTTTATTAAAATGTATCTCATTAATTTATTTTCTACTATATCGTAATACTAAAAACACAATTGCAATAATTTAAGTTACAAGAATTATAAAAGTAAATGTGTAGTTTTGTGAATTTTTAGAACTAGAAAAATCAATAATAAAGTACTCAAAATAGCTTATCCAACAATTTTGTTGATTAACACATGTTAAATACTGTAAATGACAGTAAGGCGCGAAAATTTAGTTCAATCGGTTCAGTGAAACTTGTATGGGTTCGAGTTCGATTTTCCTGTATATATTTGTTAGCAAAAAAATCCAAGAGGATTACAGAAAATTTAACATCATGGTTCCCATTAATTTAAATAGAAAGCTCAATTCAAACCCGACACTCTGTAGTGGACAGCCATCCGAAGCATGTCATTACGGTGCATCTGCCGAGTTATTTTGAAAGCATTAAAGAACAAGCTCCTTTTGAGCAGCCCACATAATCCGGAGGCTTCAAGAGACAAAAGTCACACATCAGACTACGGCCACGGGCCCAAGATCCTGGCCACCTGGCGACCTACAGAGGGGCTAAGTGTGTGTTCGAGAGCGAGTGTGCTATTTGCACAGCCCGCAAGAGGCGGAGCACGTAAATGCATCCGCAAATACATAAAGCGACTCACAACCACACTTGCACAGGCAGACGCACACTGCAACCTGTACCTGGACCCCTGACAGCTGAAAGGACTAAAGCTTCATGGGGGAATTGAGTTAGAAGAGCCAAAGAGCTTAAAATCAAAAGTCAGGCCAGGCCTATATAAATAAAAGCAATATGCAGGCGGAGGCAGGAAGAATGCAGGATAGCAGCCTAGAGTGAAAGCAGGGCGAAGGACAAACAGAACCGAAACGGAGCACAGAAAAGCCAAGGCAAGACATTTATTTGGCCAACACCAGTGCCCAGGCAGGAAGTAGGCACAGTCCCGGGCTACCAGTGGCTGGACAATTGTAAATGGCGCCTCAGTTTCGACAGACCCTATTCTGATTAAGCGCATAGGTCGTTGTCTGACATGTCCTCCGTCCTCAGCGCCACGTCCTCCGCTCATCTGTGGGTGAGTCACTGCCATCAGACTGTCGCAACCGCAGAGGGGCAGCAGAAGCGTTTCAGGGAGGGAGAAACTCAGGAAAAAAGAAAACGCTAACAAATGGCAAGGCAGGTTGCTTTTTTGTCTGTTTTTGTCGCTGTGCATTGTTGCAATGTAACGGCGTAAGCAGAATTACGTGCGATTGTTTTCTGCAGTGGTCCGTGCACATAAATGCGGCACTGGGAATCAGGGCTGGGCTCTGCGTCGGGTAAACATAGACACGTTGGCTGCATTTTGGATGAGCACCACGGACGTTTGACTGCCTTGCTGTGTGCTTTCAGGAGCAGAAGTCAGAGGATGGCAAACATCAGCCTCGGCCTACGAAATCAAAAGATAGCTGACTTCAAAAGGAGGAATGCCGAAATGTAGCCGGGTGGTGGCTTCTTATTATCTTTAAAACCGAGAAAACTTTTCTCAGGCATGCCCAGCTCAAACACTTGGAGGTCCAACAATTCATGTATATGAAGTGGTTCTGTAATCAATAAGAGTTAATGTTCAACTTGGCTCTTTTAATGTACATTTTTCACTCAATTTCAATTTAAATCAATTGGGAAATGGCCTCGCACTCGATCAGATTCTCATAGGAGTCCGACCCAAAGCTGCCAAGATAGGTGATTATTTTACTTCGGTACACGCCAGACACCACAAAGGGCGGTATGAGATCCTTGCTTAGCTGCCAATCCCTCAGATAGTATTCATCCACCGGCCAGGGGCAACGGCTCGGCATATGTCCATGTTTGGCCAAGCTGTTGGTCCAGCGTTTGAACAAGTTGTTCCGATAAGAGCTGATCAACTTGCAAAAGTCAACATCGTATTTAAAGAAAGTATTGTATGGTCCGGCGCGGTCCTGGCCTCTTTCGAGGCTTATGTAAAATTTCACAGTCGCAGGGATTTTTATTCTGGTTCGCATCACACAAGAAATTCGGTTCTCTGGCATCGATAGGTTAAAGCCTTCAACGTACTTCGTGTTATGCTGACATCTGTGACTCAGTAGATCCAACGATTTCTATTGTGGCAATTAATTAATACCGGAGAATCGAAAAACACAATACCCACAAAAGCCATCGTTTCGGCCAATAGCAGCCACCACAGTTGAACGAAAATTGGGCAATATTTTTGGAGTTTCATTCGGATAATTGGCCCAACTTTTCACGACTAATTCAAATTTCAGTTTTGCTGTCGTGAACAAGCTAATCACCAAATGTGAACCAAAATAAGTAGATCAACTGTCATTAACATGATCATATCAGATAATTTTTTTCACATACAAAAATTAGTTTTTGGAAAGAGAATGGATTTTTTTTGAATAGGTACTTTTTGATGCTGTTGACTCAATTTTGACATGCTGTTGCATGTTGTTGATTTTTCGCGATTATTTAATATACAAGAAGGGAAATAGTTAGATAGTTAGAAATAGTAAATTCACTTAAATCATTTTTTTTTCCAAATGAATTCGTTGTTTTTCAACATATTTACTGAATGTGTATTATATTACATATTTCAGCTATTTAAACTATTTTAAAATAACGTACTATATTAAAACAAAACAGAATTATTATCTCCTATAATAATAAAATCTAGAATAATATAACTCGTTTTATATGGGATCGTTTCCCATTGAAAGAAGCTAGGGTATTCAAACCTAAAATGTATCTTATTTTCTGGTTCTTAAATAATTATGCTCCTGTTTCGATGACAGCTCTTTGCCTTAGTACTCCGATCGCTTCGACCTGCCAAGAAAAAAAAGCATTTTCCGAAAAAAAAAAGAAATAGAACATTTTAAATGTCAAGTGAATTCGACCATTTTTGTACAACACATACAATAAATAATAACAATATACTATTATTTTAAACGGCCATTTGGCAGAACTCCCCTTTAATTGTGTGGGATCATTATGTTAAACGGTTATATTTAAAATCTAATATTTAAGTGTCGACACCTTAAAATTTGAGCTTAGTAAAGGTTGGTTGCTCCACAAAACTCTAAATTCGTAAATTTCAATGAAACGTTGTAATATTTTCGTGTTGGCTTTAAGCTTTTTAATCACTCCCGTGGTAAATATCAAACGATTTTTAATTCTTTCAAAAAATCTTACTTCTGAACTTCCGTAGATGGATAAAATCATAATACTGGAGAGCAAATGTGGGGACTATAACCGAAGTTATTTATCTAACGTTAGCCTATGGATAAAAAATTCTCGGGTAAATTTGGAGGTAGTTTTGATAAGGGATCTTTTCGCGGGCGTTACGATGGACATGGAGTTTCATATCAGCATGCAAAACTCAATCAAGTATCAGAAGATCTTCCAGTACTCGCTGGATTGTTGCACCATGCTGGCACAAAAGAGGAACAACATGTTCAAGAGATGGTTTTCGACCTTCTTTAGTTCCGGCAACTTCAAAAAATATTGCCCGGTGGAGCCGGGCCTCTACTATTTGAGGGACTACAACTACAACACTCTCTTTATTCCAAAGTTCTTGTACTCAGGCAAGTACCGAGTGAAGTTCGACATGTTTCAGTTAAGGAAGAGCGACCGAGACTTCGTTATGGGATGTGCCTTCGAAGTTGAAATAAAGTAACCGATGTGTAACAAGCACTCCCTTAATATGCTCTGTGGGCTTCAATTAAAACTAGTTTAGTCTGAGTGCTAGAGGCGACTGGGTGAAAACGAATTTTAAAACGCCATTCTACTATCGACATCAGGGCGAAAATGTCGAGGGCACTAACAGTTGTTTCCCTGCTCTGTTTCCACCAATTGGTGGCCACTCGAGCAGTAAGTAATTTTCATATCGTTTCTCAATAGTTTAGAGGTTTCTTAACCTTGTGTCCCTGCGGCATAGTCCTCGTTTATTTTTCAGACTGGACAGTGCCGATTCAGTACTACACATTTTGAGAACTTTACCTTGGAAATTATTAACAACACTCTGTACATGGATATGACAACCGCCAAGACGATTCACCGCGGCCTTAAGGTCCTCATCGACGTCCAACTCAGCCTCGACAAGGGCAAGAGCTACCAGCGCCTCTTCGCCCACATCGTGGATACCTGTGCCGTAGTCTCATCGGTGAGAACCAACCTCTTCAAGAGTTGGTTTGACAGTTTGCTGAAGCACGGAAACTTCATGTACAACTGCCCGGTGCCCGCGGGTCACTACTTCCTGCATGATTGGCAGCTCGACTCCCAACTGATTCCGCACTATATGCTGCCCGGCGAGTACTGCGTGACCGCTCACTTCTTCTACGGCAAGCACAAGTCGAAGCAGGAGGATGTCGTGCTCGACATTGACGTCTATGCTCTTCTGCGGGCAAGCTAGGATCCAATGCCCTGAATTCCGCCTACAACTGGTTCACGATCGTGAATGGAGAGGGAATTAGTACTCAAAATAAAAATTCTAAAAATATCCGTTTTCCCACTGCGCCATTTCAGAGTAATTTAAAACCAATTAGCGGATGGGACTCGCGTGCAAGCGATTACGAAGATCACCGTTGACGGTGGAAAGCAGTTGCATTCAGACCACGAATCGAAAGTCTAATGATGAGGGAAGTCCTAGTCCTCTTTGCTGTACTTGTACCGCTGACAGAGGTAAGCCTTTCTCCAGCAGCAAGCTGCTCTTCGACCTAATAGACTCTGGCCCCTTCAGCTCAGTTCCATAAGCCTGACTCGCATCGAGTGTGAAAAGAATTCCAGGTACTTCAGCACTCTGAACGTGACGGCTGTAAACAGTACAGTCACTGCCGATATTGAGTTGATGCAGGCCCTGAAGGCCGGATTCCGGGGCCACGTCGATGTCCAGCTCCGCCTGAGCAATGCCAAGAAGTTCCAGAGCCTGGTCCAGACCGACACCGACTACTGCGAGCTGCTTTCGACCCTGAAGGACTCACTCTTCCGGCGCTGGGTGAAGAGCGTGACCAAGAACAGCAACTTCATGGAGAACTGTCCCGTCCCCGCGGGTCACTACTACCTCAGAGCCTGGCACGTGGACATGGGTCTGGTACCCTCATACCTGCTGAGTGGTGACTACCGTCTCAGGGCCTTGGTCTACTACGGGAAGTATCGCGCCAAGAAGCAGTTGTCCCTAGTCCAATGCATCGTGGAGGCCACAATGCATAACAAATAGTTACGAACTTAACTGATTTGTCCGACAGTAATTATCGATTCGGGGTAACTTCAAGCTTGACCGATCGCCCAATCAATCGCGCAACTTGAACGGTATAACAAACCCATTAAACGGCTTTAATTGCGTTGTTCACAATGCGTTGTTAGTGGTTGGGTTCGGGCTTACAACACCCCGCGATGTTTGCCGCAAAGCTCGTGCCCACGGCTGTGTGTTGCTTGGTTGTAACTGCCCTCATCAAGGAAAGCGTGGTAAGTTGTTTCCGCTCATCGTTGTGAGAATGTGCTAAGAAACCAACTGCCAATAGGCCCCCAAAATGACATTTAGAACCGGTGCCTGCAGATACGACAAGTCCATTTTTTCCAACTTCACCATACAGATCATCAAAACCAAACTGATGATGGACATGCTTCTGGTGACTACCCTGCGGCAGGGGCTGAAGGCCCACCTGAGCTTCGAGTTCCGTCTTTCCAAGGGCAAGCCGTACCAGAGCGTCTACCAGCACGACATGAACTACTGTGCGCTGATCAAGGGGGCTCAGGAGTCGGTCTATCGGCGCTGGTTCACGTCGATGCTGAAGGTGGGAAACTTCGCCACGAGCTGCCCGATCTCGATGGGTTACTATTACCTCCATGGGTGGACCCTGGATGCGAGCATTGTGCCGTCGTTTCTCTACATCGGTGACTACCGGATTGGGGGAACGTTCTTTTATGGCAGGTTCAGGAAGCAGATGGAAAATCCTCTGCTGGAGTGTTCGGTGGAAGCTGTGTTGGACTGAAGTCAGGATTAGGCGATAAGAGATCGCTGGTAGTTAAACTGTACAGTCGCTGGATATAATCGGATGGTCAGGGTTCAATGCATTGAGTAATTAATATATTTCGTACAAAAACATTCATAGAAACAGTTCCCTGGTGTTTGTGAACAGGAATGGCACGGCTAACGTGGATTTTGCAGCTTATGAGGCTGGATATACAGCTGTGTCTGGCAATATTCGTGTTCTCTGTCAAGGCGGTGAGTGAAGGAACTATTTCAGAATCGGATTCCTTTGAGTTCTCAACAGTCTTAGTTGGTCCCCTTAGGATCGCAGCATAAAGTTCATCGCAGGAGAGAGCAGGTTTAACCGCGAATATTTTGAGAACTTCACCTTCACTATTCAAAACGATCAAGTCTTCCTGGACCTTTACTTGCGAAAGCCGCTGCTTAAGGGGTGGAGGGCCAGACTAGACTTCCGACTGCGCGTGGGAAACTCGAAGACCTTCCAGAGCCTGTTCTCAACCAATATCGATGTCTGCAATATTGTGAACGCTGCCAAGATGAACCTGTTCAAGAAGTGGTACAAGAACCTGCTCAAGTACGGAAACTTCCTGCGCCAGTGTCCGCTCAATGCCGGTCATTACTACTTGAAGGGCTGGCAGTTCGGAGAGGGCTTGGTGCCGCCGTTCATTACAAGTGGATCGTATCGATTGGAGACCTACAACTTTTTCGGAAAATACAAGGGCAAAGATGAGGACTTCATTATGAGCTGCACGGCCGATGCCATCATACATATCTGATGGCTGGTGGCACATTCGGTGGCTAATGGCACAGAAATAAATAACTCTAGTTAGCAATCGTAGTTTGTAGTCTAAATCTGTGACCGTAATTCGTAATTGATTTTAAGAGCTCTCATTTGAGTTTAGTCGCGGGCACTGAAATGTGGAAACTGATCGTTTGGTCCGTGATTGTTCAGGCAGCTTTTCGGTTCAATCTAATTGTGGCGGTGAGTCAGTGTCTGACCCTGGTGCCCCTACTCAAACTGACCCCCTTCCAGGATCGCAGTGTGCAGTTTCTAACGGGCAACTGCACCTTCAACCCCAAATACTTCAAGAACTTCACTCTGACCATCGTCGACAACATGATGAACATGGATATGCACCTGAACAGGCCCATTCAGAGGGGCTTCAAGGCCAACTTTGACATTCAGCTGCGCCTGGCTAACGCGAAGAACTTCCAGTCCGTGTTCAACCAGAAGAACGACGTGTGCGCCGTGACTGCGAGTGTGAAGAACAGCCTGTTCAAGACCTGGTTCAAGGATATGACCAGGAACAGCAACTTCATGTACAACTGCCCGGTGGAGGTGGGCCACTACTACCTGCACAACTGGCGCATGGGAAGCTCCCTGACCCACAAGTTCCTCATACCCGGCGAATACCGCGGGCACCTCAGCTTCTTTTATGGCAAATATAAAACCAAATCATACGAGGAGGCCCTGACTTTGTCGATTGATTCGATCCTTTCCAACTAGGCGCATCGAACATAGGCAAATAAAAGAAAACCCTCTTAAAACAGATTATAAATTCTTATCTGGTGCAACATTTTCCAATATAATGTTGACGTTTTCCGCAGTCAAGCAGCGGATGGGAACCATTGGGTCTGCAGCCGATATCGGCTGCGACTCCTTGCGAGAAATAATCATATCCTGAACAAGGGTGCAACATATTGCAAGGCATGGCCTTTGCGTTGATTATCAGTTTAGCAGAACGAGACGACGCTGCTAGCGGTAGGGGGAATTTCAATTTAACTCCCATGTCCTCGTCGCGTATACGCAGTGTCTTACAGCAGAGCAGCTGTCGCATGCAGCGATTGAAACTTGCAGGAAAAAGAATACATTAGACGACACGTCGTCTGCCATCATGTGACTTTGTGAGCGTTTAACTTTATCGCTTCCTAATTGTCGCTTGGTGTCAGCTGGCCCCACTGCTTCTTTCCGGGTGGCCCGCCTTTAATGTGCCTGGCTCCCAGGCATCCCCAACGATTTGCCGCCGGCCTCGTGCTTGCCAATTTGTTCCGATTCCCGCTGGTATAATTATAGGATGTGGTGATGATTCCCCCGCTCCACGGCAGCCCACATACAGTTGCTGGTCTTGACAACGCCTACGGACATGTCTGATGACTAATGAGAGTGTGTCGGAGAGTGAGTGAAAGCCAGGTGAGCTCTGCCTAATTAGCTTAAATGCCCATCCAGCCACGTGAATGGGCATATTTGAAACAATACCGAAGAATAGCTGGCGGTTGATTTAATTTAAAGAAGAACCATCTGGGCTAAGGCAAAGCTCCGAAGTCCCACTGGATGTGTTTTGAGTCGAAGTGAATCCCTTCTGTAAATCAATTTCACGCCAAACAAACATTAAACGTTATTTAACACAACTCACGGCAACTGCGACAAGTATAATGATGGCAATTTCCTTGAGTACACGATGCCACTTCTTCAGTCATCCGCACTAGCCCTCCGCCTCGCCGCTTCCCCTGCATTGCTTCCAGAGATGCTCCACTGACTGCCCTCGACTCCCACAGCTCTGGTCCGGCATTTGTTCTCCACGGTCCCGACAAAATACAAGAAATTGCTTTCTACCCCATCACTCCAGCAGCGGATGTGCAATTGATGGCAGAGGCGAAAGAAATGCCGGGGATCCTTGGGAGCGCGTGCGAACGTGTCGAGAGGAGTTGGGCCAAGGACGAAGGACGCAGAAAAGCAAACTTCTTATAGAAAAATAGTTTGTCCGCCAACTATTATTGACAGTGTTTAAATTATTTGCGCTTAGATTGTGCACTCGCATAAATCGCAGCCTGCACTTCGGCCAGCCACGTCTGTGTCTCCATTCTATGGCGGATCCGTGTCCTTGTTGAGGAGCTCATTAATTTATTTATGGGAAATGCACGTGCAACGGTTTACTCGGCTGGAAGTGAGAAGCTATGTTAGCCAGGGAGTTTTGAGCTCTTCAATGATTCAATGCTTTTTAATGTGACCAGTTGCACAGGCTCCTAGTCCTATTCCGATTCACAGCCGCCGGACCCTCCAATCACTTCATTTTGATTTCCACGTAGAAGACCGTGTTCGTCAGGTTGTCGTTGTGCCAGTCCCTCACGTAAACGTTGGAGTCTAACCGGAAGCTTCCGGAGCGGATGAAGCGCGGAATGGTCTCCTTTTCCGATCGAATGTCGCTCATATAGTAGTTGCCCTGTAGGATGAACTCATAAGCACTCACAATCATTACCTCTTAAGTGTTTCAATACCTCTTTAAGCGGGCAGGTCCGGGGCATGTTGGACTGCCTTAGGATATTGTCTAGCCAGTAATTGATTAGGCTGTTGCCCTTGCCCCTGCCCATGACCTGGCACAGGTTTACGTTGTAGGTGAAGACGTCCCTGTAAGAGTCCTTGGATACACGCTGGGCAATGGTGGCCCTGAGCCACACGTCCGCGGTGATGTCTCGTGCAAAGTGCAAGGTGAAGTTGATCGTGTAGTGGTCCTCGCTGATTCCGACCTCATAGAGCGAAATGTACTTGCTGTTGTAGCCGGTGGTGATCTTCCGAAAGAGCAGATAGTTCAGGGACTGCAAGAGAGTGAAGAGCAGAATACAGTTGTAGATTCAAGCGACGGACCTCACCTTATGGCTCCCGATAAATCTCCAAGCAGAGCAAGCGATGAGCCCGAAAAGCAGAGCTCTTTGGATCACCAACATTGTAAGTTGTTCATCAGACTGAGCTTGTTGGCTTCGATTGTGGTCGGGCCTGTCGCTCTAATAGATGTTCCATTATAATCTCATCAGTTTTCCATTTGCAAGCAGCGAGATCCATTGAAGCCATATCATAAAGGGGTCCATTCTTTGGCTACAAAAATGTGCAGATCCACTTATGTGGCTCTCAGGCAAAGACTCCAGCGTAATTAAATTGCATCTCCAGTCCCTGCTCACAGCTCCCTTCCGGGTCCTCTGTCGCCATACAATTTGTTAGGAGCTGACGCTAAAAATATGATAAATTACCGCTTTACGGGCAGCTGAAGATGCCTGCCCGGCAAGGTAACATAAATTAAAAAAGAGCCGCTATTTGCTGCTAACCAAATCTTAATTATAAATCTAAAGGAAGCACTTGCAACCGAAAAAAGGAGAATGAAATTACCGCAAGCGCAGTGCGCCGAGGAAGCGCAACGGCTGGACGGGGCTCAGAGTGAAATGATGATTTAATAGAAGGGTCTGCGGGCACCGCCAGCTGGCTGCCCTGCTGTCCGGATGTCCCGCTACCCGGCTGAGCCGAATGAATGGAAACTGCAGGGCGAAGGGGGGAGCAGGCGGAAATGACTCCATAAGCTGCTGTAACCATAAACCGGAAGTTAACAGACTTTCGCTGATGTGGCACTTTTCATAGGGCTGCTGCTGGTGCAGGACTCCGCCAGGACCAGGCGATGCGGAGGAAGGAGGACTCCCGAACCCAGCCTGGACCCAGCCGACACGCTCGGCGGGCAGTCTGCGAAATTGTGACAGCGCATGGCCGCAGGATAATCAAATAATTTTTTCTCCGCACTCTCCCACTCTTGGCCGAGGACTTCAGCATTTTTTCTTCTTTCCTTTTTGCCAGCTCCTGCCGGCCCGTTAAATTATTGTTGCAACATTGCCACAAAATGCTAATTGCCCCACACGATAAGATCGAGGCGAGCTAGTTCAGCGTCTGGCTTGGGCGGCCACCGAGGAACTTTTTCAAATTGCAACTGTCATTGATTTGCCTCATTTTGACAGTTTCCATTTTCTCCGGCGGTTTTTTGCCGCTCTTGCCCGCTGCTTATCGCCATTTGTCAAAGCCTGGGAAATTGCATTGGCTGGCCCATTAATAAATCACCCACAAAATGTTCGACAAAAGTTTTCCCACCGGACGAAAGGTGCGCGTGCTCTTCCTGCACCGTATGGCAGGTCCTGTGAATTATGATGTTTCCCGCGACAACAGATAACCGATCCACTAGCCAACCACACTACTTTCTTCCAGAATAATGTGAATGTTTGAGAGAACTTGTAATAAATTTTGGAAAAATTGTAATCAAGTCCGACAGGCTTCGTGAAGGGCGCTGATCTTCCTGGCTGAAAACAGCTTTAACCGCTTCGCAGCTCGCGGAGAGTTAATGAGGAGCCAGCCACGTGCGAAACCCAACAAAAAATTGTTTCCAAAGTACCTTCTCCACGCCGTTTCCACTTGGAAACATTCTTTTACAGGGGGAAAACGCCCTGAATGGATTGGCGTGCGGAGCCGCCTGCTGTTCGGAATAATGACGATGATTCCGTTGATTTGAATTGTGATTAAAATGCAGCGTATAATTTCAGCACAGCACCCGTGCCACTCACCAGCAGCCCGTTCCGAATTCCTGTTCCCTGGGTGTCTGAGTCGCTGTCTCCGGCTGGCAGCATGTGCGCTGGGCGGGAGTCCTGGGACAAGTTTGTGCCTCGCTTCTCACTTTGTCTGACTGTGCAGAAATTCTCCGGAGAAGAATTCGGCTACTTGGTGGGGGGAGTTGAAGAAAAATTGCAAAAACCGCAACTCGTGTCGACTTGATGTTAGAATAATGAAGAGGCAAAACTTTTGCGCAAGGCATGTAATTTTTCGCAGTGACAGCCGGCCGTGCCTCCACGGACTTCCCAGGCTGCTCGAATCCCCCCGGAAGCGGAAGTTGTCATTCGTTTTGTGCATTTGTTAAAAAGTTACAGCTGAAAACAAAAACAGCAAAAAGATGGAAAACAAAACCACAACAGAGCGAAGCGAAAACTGCATGGAAACTTCTGTCGCAGGATCTCATTTGCAGCAGTTTTCTTTTCTTAATTTTTCCCCTGTTAGGCCTAACACTTGGTCCCCCTCCAACCGTCGAGTGGCCCACAGCCTCCCACATAAATCAGGGCGGCGAGAGCCCCAGACGGACGCAGGATCAGGGCCAGAGTCCGAGAGGTCGCGTAATAAATGCGAACAATGACACAATTGATTGGCCAATTACGTGCGCTTCGGGGTGATTATGACGTTACGTACCGTTAGTCGACGGACATTGCCCGGTGGGTGGTCCAGGCTCTGGGAGGCGGCAGTGGCAGTGAGGGTGGGAGTGTGTGTCTGTCATGCCTGGCTAAATTTACACAATTAAATGCGTGAAATTGGTTTGAATAATTGAGCAATTTTTCGACAACTGTGTGGAAACGCAAGGCATTGGGGCACAGGAGCGCTTTAAGCGAGACCAGCTTTAAAGAAACACAAGGTGGCCCTGAAGCAAAAAGGATAACAGGAAGGTAGGAGAACACAGTAATTTGTTTTGTTAACTCTTCCAATCGAATCTCGCAGCGAAGCCATTAAATATGCAAGCAAAAACTCAACTAGCCGGCGAGATAAACTTGTCTTAAATTCCAGGACGCGGCGAACGCGACAGCAAACCGTAAAAAAATTGGCGAGTCCGGCAACTTTATGGTCAGTGGCAGAAAGGCGAGAGAAAGCCGCAGCTAATTTATTTGCAACCGGGGCCATTTATGCGACGCAGCCAGGCCAAGGGCCTCGGCCGGGACCTGCAGAAGCAGCAGCAGACGCAGGCACTTCATTGCGCAGTGGCTCGTTTAAAGCGGTGATTCAGTTTCATCATTAACCAGATTAATACGGCATGTCGTTGCCCATGACAGTCCTCCCGTCCGAGGACCCGAACGCCGTAACCCCTTGCCGGCAATGGCAATCGATGCGGATGCGGCGGGCCACGTTCTAGTCATTGCCCTTCCAAACGATGGCCATGTGGTCGCGGTCGCCCGTTGCAGGCACTGGCAGTTTATCGCCTGGAAGCTCTAGCGCTGCGCCACGCGGCGTATGCGCAATATTCGAGGACATGAAATTTTATGCGCCTCCTGTGTGCGGATCGAAGGGAGCTCAGCGGGGCTCTCGACTAATTTGTCCGACACATTGCGCTGCCTAATTGCGCCAGGAAACAGGCGAGAGAGCGCCCTTAGTCAGTTAGATTTAGGAATGGATCGATTTTCCGGCACTTCCCTACAGTATTATTCGGTGCTGCCTTGCCAGATTATGAATACACGCCAAAAGCAGAATCCGTTGCCCCAACCCCACCCCAGTCAAGTTCTTTTTGATTGCAATTGCAAGATATTTCCAGCAGCTTCCTTTCCGACTGCGACCCAAGCCAACAGTTTATTTAGTATCTCTGCCAGCAGCCGCGTGGAATTGTGATAATATTTGCCAGGAAAAGTATTTACATTTGACTCAAAGTTGGTCGCTGAAGTAGTTTGTGTTTCTGCAAGGAGCAGGGCAGCGCGGAGTAAGCCCTTCTGCCTGCCACGCAATCACAGTTTTCGACATTTTACGAAATTGTATCGGCGTCGAAGTTTTCTTTGCCGCTTATTTGTTTGTTGTTGCCTCTGCTGCACACTCGTTTTTATTCGTGAGAAAAAGCTCTGCGCGAAATAAGAAAAGTTTTCTTTTATTTAAACAAATTTTCTGCACAGACATGCGTGGCAACTCTTTAAAAGTTTGCGAGTCAATTTTATTTGGGATTCAAAGGGCAATAGGACCTAAGGAAGCGGTCAAAACAGTTGATTTCTTATTCCCTAAAATGCTTATCTTTCCCATTCTAAAGCACAGCAGCCTCCCGCAATGCCCTTTCAAGGGGTCTAATCAGACTGGGAAGCTAAGCCAACTCGTTAGTCCGGAAAAATATTATCTAATAAGCAGTCAGAGGGGGCTACAGAGATCCCATCGACGGACGGACGGAGGCAAGACGACCAATTAAATTTCACCCGCATCAATAATCGTGAAAGCAACAATTTCCAAAGGCTCGACATGCCCGGGAAAAAACGACTCCACCCAGCCATTCAGCGGGTATATCCAACAGAAATGCCATATAAAACGGAAGCGCGAAATTAAACGCCAGAGGAGCAGTAGGAAGATTCCGCCGTCCCCTGCAGACTTGAAGTCGACAAGCGTGTAAATGATATAAATTCAATTTAATAAAATTGTTAAAATCGCAACGACGAACGGAACGAGCTGTGGAAATGCTTTGCGCGCAGGTGAGCTGAAAATTGCTCTGAAATGTTTAGTGCCCAGGCGGAAGAAGTCGCTCCCAGGACTGCCTTCAACCTGGCGGAAGGCGATGGCGGAAATACGCGTGAAAATTCCTAGCAATTATTTCACACAAAGTACAGAAGTGAGAGTCTCAGTCTCAGTCGGGCTGGATGGTTCAAGGCAGTCCCATCGTCCCTCCGTCTAGCTCAGCGACTTCTTCGTCGTCGCCGAGCATTGTGTTGTCAGTTTGGGGGACTGAGGCGGATGGGCGGAAGCAACAGGGGCAGCTCGACCCAGACGGAAGCCCTCAACCAATACAGCACTTTAAGCGGCTTGTGTGGGTTTCATTCTCTCGCCTTAATGTCACGATAATCGCATAATTTCGAGTCCCCCTGGACACCGACTGGGACAGCGAGAGGGTTGTCCGCCCTGGACCAAAAGGATTTCCTTCTTCAGCCTATTAAGACGACTGGGGCCTTGCCGCCGCTTCCGCCTCATAGCAAATTATTTTTCGTCAAATTGTCTTATTAAATTGTTTTTGAAATTGCGCACGTGACTTTTTCTATTTATTTCCTGTGGAGCACGAAACGATATGGCGATAACTGAAGTCTCATGATTACTACACGGCAGCCCATTACAAATGAATGTCCAGGATATATTTTCAATTTGGTAATTTTTATACCACTGAGGGCTGTTTTCCACCCTAACTGTTCAAATTTCACGAAGAACTATTTTCTCAGCGTCCCGGGCGCCCAATGAAATCTATTTCGGTTTTGCAAAGTATGAAATGATTTCAGCGCTTTATAAGAGTTGCTTAACAGCAACTTAAAGATTGGTTATTATCTTTATCGGTCAGATAGATATGGGGACTTTACTGTGTGGCTAAAAACCTAAATAATTAAAAATAAATAATATTTTTTCACTTATATATTAATTTTTGTAACTACATAACCGAACTTATACTTATTGCGTCATTAGAACAATTAAATTCAAACTTTCTCAGTTTTTAAGATACACATTTTTATCTATTTAAAGACATGTAATTTTTATATTATTTTAGAATTCCGTTCTTAGTTTTATGGAAATCGAATGAATACATCTTATATCTGAAATGGGTAAATGTTGAGGAAAATGTAAAACAGTAACAGTAATTGACATTACTTCGCTGTTTTTTTAAATATATTCTTATTATTTCTCAAAGATTAGATATGTCAGCGAATCGTCAAAGTTGAAAGGTAATAGATTGCTGGTGACAGAGACTGGCATGTTTAAAAAATCACCAGGAAACCTTTACGGAAATGGGGTACTGAAGAATACCGTTAACCAGTTCGAAACAGTGTTTTTCTTTTATGGAATTTATATTTTAAGTTTTGTAAATTGCTTTATTGTTTCGTTAACAAAGATAAATATATATGTAATGAACAAGGCTATGTAAAAAAGAAAAAAAAATTAAAGGAAGATAAGAATGGCACGCCGAAGTTTGTAAACCCTTGCAGCTTACAATTATGAATTAATCTAATTTGATTAAATTAAAAGAAAAACTAACAGGAGTTATTTTAAACATTTAAACATACGAAAATCGGGTTTTAAGATTAGCTATCATACTATAGTTTACAGTTAAAGTTTTTCATTCTCAGTTTTTCATTTTCCACTAAATTTAACGATTGATTATATGGCAGGTATATGATATAATCATTCGATTTGCATAAAATTAAATCTGTAATTCTGAAATAATAAATTAATGCTACAATTTTGAGCAGATCAAAAAATGTTGAAAACCAGAGAAATTTCATATTTTATACCCTTTCTGGGTATTATAATTTCAGTCAGAAGTTTGCAACGCAGTGAAGGAAACATTTCCGTCCCTATAAAGTATTTATATTCTTGATCAGCATCAACAGCCGAGTCGATCTAGCCATGTCCGTCTGTCCCTTTGTCTGCTCGACCCTCAGTTTTGGAGCTATCTAAATGAAACTTTGCAGATAGTCTTCTATATGCTCTCCCAGACGGACAGACGGACAAACGGACATGGCGACTCGGCTGTTCATGCTGCTCAAGATTATATTTACTTTATAGGGTCGGAAATGTCTCATTCAATGCGTTGCAAACTTCTGACTGACATTGTAATACCCTGCAAGGCTGTAAAAATACACATATATAAGAGATTTAATTTTATGAATATATTTTCCATTACAAGTAAAATTAGAAAGTCCCAGTTTTAAGACCAATGCACTTATCGCTCCCACCCACATACATGCATAGCTCAATTAGTTGACCATCTCTCCATTTATCCCTCCAAGCAGAATCTCAACTCGAAGGGTCCCGTCCCACCACTTCCGTAGATTACACTGGCGTCTTGTTCCGACCCTTCGACTGCGGTTGTCCTCATGTCTAATTTAGCGACATTTTATTGTACTTTTCACCACAATCGCTTTCCATTGTTGTAATACAATTTTCTTGTCGCATTTTGGTCAAGTTATTCTACTCCATTCTGTTTTAGTTCATTTCATTTGGGTTCATTGTTGTTGTGCTTCCCGGCGCCCACTTCTGTTGGGCTTAATGTTGGCCGCAAAATGTTGTTTTTCTTTGCTCGGGCCCTCCGGCTGGGCCGCCTAAAAGCCTGCTACATTTTGCGAAATGTTTTGTGTCGCTTGCACATTTCGTGTGCTCCTTCGAGAGTGTGTGGCCGGGGGCGTGGTCGTGGAGCGCCCTCCGGCCCGGCCCGCACATAACTCAACCGCAATAGCGAGCTGTGACTGCGGCTTTGTCTGCACTCCTCGCAGGCGATGAGGTCGCTCCTTCGGCATGTCCTTGGGCCGTATTCCTGCGCCAGATAGTGCCAGAGTTATTGGCAAGCGACAGGGAGTAGGAATGGCCCAGGTCGCAGCAGGGCCTGCGGGTGGGGGCACCTCATATGCTTTATTAAAATGCGCTCACATTTCGCTTTCAATTTGCAGACAATTTTGTCTGTCTTTGCATGCGCTGTGCAATACTTTGGGCCTGGGCCTGTATTGTTCTTTATGAAATGCTTTGTGGCCCACACAATCATTAAATATGCTTAAGCCAGACAAGGAAAGTTTCCAGTTCGCGCCTGAGTAGTTCCCACAACTGCGTTCGGGGCCAGCCGAATTCGGAAACTTGAGTTGGCCCCAGCAGAGTGAACTATATTTCACACAGTAATTACAACTTTTTCTTACAATTAAAGCACGAAATTCCCAGAACCACAACACCCTCCCCCTGCCCCTGAACCCATTTAAAAAACTATGCAAAGTAAATCAGAGTGCTGTCTGGCAAAGAAACGGAGTTCATTAATATTTGCAACAGCATTCGAGCCCACACAAAAATACACGCTCATGTATGTGCGTGGTTTCGAATAGAGAACAAAGCGGCCAAATTAATTTAACGCCAGCGGTGGCACAACGAGAAAAAGTCTAAGAACGTCTAAATCGAACGGCTGCCCATCCAAAAAAATCAACTGTGGCCAGAGATACAAAAAATATCCCTTATTCCTCCTTTAATTTCAATGGAGTCCATAGACGCGAGGAGAGGGGCAGAAGAGCTTATCCTAACTACAATCCAATGCTAGTGTGCTGCCTACCACACTTGATTGATTTCATTCTATAAACGAAGCGATTTTCCAATTACAAAAGCGCTAAAATCAGCACGAAATGAAAGGCTCCTGACAGTGGGAGACGGAGTAAAAGACTGCGGAGCCGGCGCATTTGCTGCGTCCTTCTCATTTCTGCTCGCTGGTGGTCGGTTTACACCTCACTGTTCAGGTCCATGATAGCTATGTGACCGGATAAGACAAATACAAGATTAACTTTTCGTAAATCAAATGGGTTTTCTACTCTATTGGTAATTTATCCGGATGCGAATTGGAATGCAAGAAGCCGTAAGACACAACAAACTTCTTCACTTCACCCTCTACAATTAGCTGTTATTTGGTCGACTCGAAAACGATTTGACAGGAACTCTTAGGAATAATAGAGGATGCTACACAAATACCTAGGGTTTCTAAAATCTCTACAAAAATATCTAAATAATTACGCTTAGAAGTGAACATGGTAAAACTGGATTCGGTACCATAACAATGAAATTGACTACTTTTATAGATTCTGACGGTTTTTGCAGCACTAGAGTATAAATTTATTTAATTCACTCAAATTAGAGGTAGCTTCTCAATACAATTTTTTGTAAATCAAATCAAATTATTATATTTATAAAAACAAAGTTGCCAAAATAGGTATTAATATTTTTGTATAGTTCTGTTCTCTTTAAAAAAATTCTGGGAGCTCCAGAAATAATGGGATCTTAAACCCGTGAAAATGATGTAAATTTGCTTGCAAAATTTAAGGGGGTTTAAGTCCCCTATCATCTTTCAACATTTTTTATTGAGCAAAAGTGGCCTAGTATTGCACGTTAGATATTACAATGTATTTATTAGGGTGTTTATATTTTTGATAAACTAATTTCGCTTTCAATGAAAAGAACTCTGAATAGAAAAAGATTGTGATTGTTCTCCCCTTTCGCCCCACTGTGCCGGACCGGAGTGGACTACCAATGTGGGCGTGTAAAATAAAATCAGTTGGGCACAAAGAATTACGGGGAGGGCCAGGGCTGGCCTAATTGCGGAGGCAATGCACCATAGAATTAGTTTCTCCATCACACGGGCTGTACACGTAATACGTATTGCGATGATTTTAACTTTTATTCCTGAAGACCGTCCTGAGCTGCCTCACTCGACTGCAAAGCGGCATTAAAATGGCTATTAGCGTCAAGTCTCCGCTAAGACAGTGGGCGGCTCGGGTCAAGGCTGAATTAATGAATTAACATGGCCAAATGAGTTTGGGCAGTACTGCGAGTGGAATTTACTCTGGCCTAAGTACAGCAGGCAACCGGGGACGCTTGCTTTATGGGCAAAGTTCAGCGTGGGCAAAGTTTTGAAATAAAAATTCAGCAAAGCCACGTGTTCGGCATGGAGAGCCCAGACAATTAGTCGAGGAGAAAGGGTAGATTGTGGGGATCCCCTCCCACCGGCGCCTGCGTTGCTCCGTTTCAAATGCATCCGCGCAATTTGGGGAATCAAAGGCCGTTAAATTGTACGATGGCGCATAACAAATTGGTTTTTTAGCTGGCAGCATGCGCCCAGGCTCTCCGCACAGTCCTCCTCCGCAGGAGGGCCCAAGTTGCGTCCTGAAAACTGTCAAGCCAGCCGCGACAAGCGTCGCCTTTGTTGTTTTGGTGGCTGCTGGAGGCTTCTTTGGTGCCCTAGCCACGCTGTTCTTGTCGTGTCTGGTTGATATATTGTTATCATTTTGGCAATGCAAATTATTTCATTACATTGTTTTAGTACCCTTTTATTATGTCACACATTCCTACCGTCATCAGCCGCCATTGGTAGGTGGGAAATGGGGAGGTAGTACGCCGCCCTCGGTGGCGTCCTCCTTTTCCAGTTCGAAACCTTCCCCGACTTAAGAAACCGCTTAAGCGAAATCTATTTTTTGTCGAGCTTCTTAAATTCAATAAATCTTTTGAACTTCCCTTTGAAGTTCTTATTTTGCAAGCTGTGCTGAAACCAGAAAAATATATACAGATAGAAGGTGCGCAAGCGATTCGCTTGTGAACTCGTATTTATCTCATTTACATTTAAAATGAAACGAAAATCAGACCAGCATAAAATTATGTACGCCGTTCTGGGCCGATATATTTGGACATCATTAAAAATGCCACATTTGAGTGGAGACAATTTGATCGGGGCGCAAAAGACAGCTACGAAGGAGACAAGACCGGCGTGGCTGGCAAAGTCTTTTCGCCTTTTTGCTTGATATGCATAAATGTCAAAGTGATTACAATGCAGGACCTGCAATGTGTTTATCTTTTTGTCCCCCGCCAGACCCAGCTTCCCAAAAGGAGCGGAAAAAGGACAGCTCGGGATAGCCCGAATAGATATTCAGTCATTCATTCGCTCACTCACTGCTTACACGCTCATCGAGCACGAGGACGTCGAGGAACAGTGGGCCGCAGACCGCAGTCCCCATCCCAGCCGAGGTCCTTGAGCAGCCCGCAGGGATGGAGGCGGGCGGTGATACATCTTGATGTACGCAGGTGCGCTTATTGACGCTCGACTGCATTTCGTTTGAGGACAAGCCGAAAATCTCAGGCAGACAGATCAAAGCGAGAGGACCCCGTCCACCCTCCGCCCTCTGCCTTTCGCCTGGCTGTCACCAGGCTGTCTTCGTCGCTTTGCATAGATATAGCTTGGCTAGCGAAGGAATCGGCTGCGTTTTCATATTTTTGTGGCCCCCAAAGATACCATCCCAGTTTGTCCGGCTACAATTGCGCCACAAGTATCCATTCGTGCCGTTCGTTTGCAGGTTTCACGGTGAATTAAGGCGATAACTGTGAGTGATTCGGTGACTAACACCACCTTGAGTTCGGAGGGCAGCGAAGGATGCACTGGAACTCCACTCTGTTCGCTCAGGTACAGCAAGGGGCCAGAAGCAACCTGAAAAACGGACTCGCTTGGAAGCTCTATTTCCACCGGAGCACCCTACATGGTCTGCAAAACACTTTGAACTTTTTAAATTTTTAATGAATCAAAAATGTTTTCACACTTTTTCGCATTCCCCCGACCACCTGTGCATGTGTGCTGCCTGCTGCTGGGCTCGCAAAATGCTGCCGTGGCTGGGAGTTCATTTCCATTTTCACCGGGGGGCGGCCAAAAAACTGTGGCAGCCTCTCATCGAATGGGTTAGCCCCATCCCTGGTGGGGCTGTGCTGAAATGTAATTGAACTTAATTCGATTTGGAGCGAGACAAGTTTTTTGACAGCTGCTCAAGTTCTCAAAGCTCCCAGGGGAGAATGCATCGCCTTTGTCTCTCATTAAAGGCTCACGAAAGGGCTTTAATCGAATGGCAGTGGGCTAAGGGACGCGCACCTTGTTTCATTCGCAGATTTGGCATTTCTTCTAGCAATTATATTCCCAATTCTGGCCCAATCCAATCACCCAGTTGAGCTTATTTCATTTGAGTCCTTAGTGCAGGCTGCTGGGCTACACCTTCTTTGAAGTGGCGTCCTGGTCAAGAGTCCCAGCCAGTCCAGCGGTGCACAGTGGCCCATTTCTGAGGTGTTAGCCACATAACTCTGAAACTGAACCTGATAATGTTATTTGCAGACAGTAGTTAAAAAAAATTAATCAATTTCTCATATTTTACACAAAAAATAAACTTACTATCACAAGTTCATGAATTTATTTAAATATGAAACTAGTATGTTTATACCTCTGCAGGATATTATAATTTAAGAAAGAAACTTGCAAAACAGTGAAGAATTTATCAATAGCCACGTCGATCTAGTCACTTAGATTTTGGTTAAAAAGTTCCTAGTAGTCTGCATTAAATTTATTACAAGTATGAGTCAGAAATAGTCCGATCAGCTTATTAAGTAGCTGTCATAGAACAATATGTTCTCAGGTAATCCCAGATATGGCTATTTTCTTATAATTTATATATTACGGTTTTATATTATATAAGAATCGGGCCACTTATCGTGAATTTAATAGCTAGTCGACGTACTCTTTTATTTAATTAGAACCGAAATTTAAAATTCATAAGAAAATTGCATATAAGCAAATATGTTAGAAAGAATATATGATCATTTTTGTATTCATTTTCTGATCGCTTCTAGTGAAGGACAAATTGGCAAATGGCTAGATCGACTCGGCTCTTGGCGTTGGCAAAAGCCAGGTTTTGTTTCAAAGATATGCTTAAATTTCCATTGAGACACCAAATCAATCTATTTTTCACTGCTCATTTTTAGAAATCGTTACACTGTGTGGTGGCGGTCAATTTTTTCGCATATGTTGCCTTGAAGTGAGCACTCAAGTACAGCAGCTCGAGCTCCGCACAACAGCTGCAACAACATCGCGCAACAATGCCAAGTACAACAATTTTACATTTGGCCAGGAAGGGCAGGCACTTGGAAAATAAAAATGAGAATAAAATCATCTAAACTGCACCCCGAGGCAACTTGGCTGGCTGCGTCCTAACAAGTTCGGCTTTCTGCCAGTCAGCCCCACAATTGGCTCGCCGAGGAGGAGCGAACTCTTGGTACTTGGATTACTATAAATACTTTCATGCAATGCGAGGATGAAGAATATGATTTTGCCAACAATTACAGCATTGTGATTGGATCTCCCCGAAGGTTGGATAAAGTTACCTTCCTTTTTAATTGGTAATAAAAGATTGCATCGGATCCTTGCTCACCATTGAGTAGCGAAGCTCCAGTCATGTGGGGTTGGTATCAATCGATGGCAGCTTTAGGTAAAAGACACAATAACCATAAATCTGGAGAATTGCACTTAGGGTGGGTTTATTTAAATACCCAGACTTTCCGTCTGCTCCTGTCTGCCTTTAAACCCGCTCCCCTCGCAGGAGCCATCCGTGGTAACTGCACCCGGAATCGTCCCCGGCAGCGAGCAATATTTTTGCATTTAGCAATATTTTCGAGAGCGTTGTTAATTTCATGCCCGAACGGTCCGTGCGAGTGAGTTAGGAGTAGCTTTTCCAACTACTCCTGGATGGATGCTGGCGGAGGAAGGCCGCTCGGGGCCACCAAGTAGACGAAAACGGGGAAACGAAATGAAAATTGCGCATAACTTTGCATTACTAATCTTTAATTCCCCGACAACTTTTTTAATAATTTCCTCACCTCTGCCAGAAAGCAGGCCTTGCCCAGTGCAGATAAAGAGCTTCGACTAAATTAAAAACTTTTCGCTTCAGTCGGGCGATTTATTCTTTTACTTAGTTGTTGTTCGCCGCGCTAATTGCAATAAATTTGCGTTAATAAGCTGAAAACGAAACTGAAACCGAAATCATGGAAAATTGCCAGCAGCAAATCCCAAATGTAGAGTAGACCTAGGCAAGGGCTCTCTAAAGTGGCTTAAAACCCAATTTCGGTCATAATTAAAAATATATTAAAAAGCGGCTCTACCCCAAATAAATCAGGGAAGTATTCCCCATTACATAAAAACTTGTAATGACAATGCTAATGAACTTTATGCTTAAAATTACAGTCTTAATTAAAATATAAACCAAATAAAAATATGCATTCCTTATATAAGCTGATCCATATGGAAGTTCCCCCCTATATCCTTCATCCTTGATTAGTTGGACTCAAATGGACGGCTTCAAGGACCAGGAGTGAGTCCAATTACGGCTTGGCAGCTATTAGCACAGAGGACACTAACGGCAATTGGTTGACTTTTGCGCAGAGGCTTTCAGAGTGATTAAAATCGCACAATGGACGTCCACAAGATGACCAGCGAAGACAGGGGGCTGAGGACCATGGACCACGGACTTCGGGCCTGGGACTACGGACCTGCGGACGGTGAACGGTGAACGCCTTCCGGCAAAAGTAAAACCACACAATGCCTCACATTTGCATTCCACTTTGAACTGGTCAACGGGGCAGCGCACGTCGGCAGCAGGGGATGGAAGTGTTAACCCGTTGACTCGACAATTTTGCAAAATTAACCCCAAACTCGACAACGGCCCCAGGTCACGTTGCAACGTCCACGTAAGTCACTTGGGTCCTTGGCGCCCTCTCCTCGGCCTCAGCTGCGGCGTTGGCATAAATTTAAAGAGCGGACAATGGAGCGACGGTGGCCGGGGGCAGCCGCTGTGGCCGTAGCCTCGTCAGCTAACTAATGATGCCCTAAATTGAATCTAATCATCATTAACAATTACACAGCGTAGCTGACTCGAGTGATTAGGCCCGGAACGAGGAGGGGCCAACGAGGCGAGCGGGCGAGCGGGAGAGCGAGGCTCACTCGGCCATTAAGTCTAATCATATGCAAATAATTAAGCGCGGGTGACACGAGACCGGGGCACCAGGAGGCCCTGCCAGTACATTTCAGGATTGCATGTCCAGTTCAGCCGTTGAGGCATTTCCCCTAGGTCCCCGGCGTGCACTTCTCGGCCATACTTTCTCCGCCCCTGGCCACAGCCCGACCATTGGCTCCTGTATCTGCAAGTGCGTGCTGGGCGAGATAGGGAAAAGGACTGTCTGCGGCTTCCCCGTCGCCCCGCGCTCCTTTGTCCTGGACACTCCCCCTCAGACGGTGGAGCGCCTGCTGATAATGCACACACTCGGTTCATAGGTGGCTAATAAATTTGAATATTAATTGTCAGTGTCTGATGCTGCTGCTGCTGCTGCCTCTGCGGTCCCATCCTTCTGAGATTAAAACGCGCTGCTGCAGTTGAGGCATCCGGGTCCAAGGATCGCATCGAATTGGTAATTACAAACGGAAATGGTCAGGTGAACAAATTGGATATTTTTCCCAGCACAGGCGATATGATTGCCTCAAGTGCGTGGACTGAGACTTTCGCTGAGCACAGATTTATTTTCCTTTTTTAGCTTTCTGAAGGCTAATTAATGTAAGCGCCCCGGCACAGTAACTTTTAGAAGTAAGAAAAAATAAATTGCTTTCCACAAAAATAATGGCGAACCGTTAATTTTCCAATGTTTAAAAATATATTTCCACAAAGTCGATTTTCGCTCACTTATTTAAGATTTACGTGGGCTCAAGTTAATAATTTAAATTTTGATGCCACCCCAAGGACCGACGACCGAAAAAACAACATTGATGAAAAAAGTGCAAAAATTGCAGCCAACTCAAACGGCAGGACATGGCGGAATATCGCACCGTGCTGTCTGGTAAAAAATGGGCTCAGCATACATATCAGACCACTTCCCCTCCCGTTTTCCACCCACTGAGCTGCGTCTCTGCGACGATTAATTGTGCGCTACAATGTGCCAAGCTGTTGTTGCAGCATGGGCCGAAGCCCTACACCGGAAACAATGTGCTGAGAAGCATGTTGTTACCTTTAGATTCGATGTATATTAATATTATTTTTATTTTTTGGTCAATCAAAATACGTAGGCATTATTAGCATTTATGAAATATTTTTCATAATTATTACCTAATGCGATTATTTATTTAAAAAAAGGGTTTATGAATTACAAAAATAAAAACGTAAAAGTATAGAAACTCTAGTTTTACTGTTTCCAACGTATTTAATATATGAAATTTGTGTTTATTTTTAAGGGAAATATTTCATTAGTTACAACTCTTTATTTTTTTAAATTATCAAAACATCGAATAGTAAGGACATTAGGACAAAGGAATATTCAATATTTGCAGGTGCATGTTCCCACTAAGCTGAAAAGCATCTAGCCCGAATTAAAAACTAGTAAAAACATATAAAATTAATTTTTTATTACCATAAATGGTCAGAAAATTTGAATTCAGAGATGTTTGGACTTGAAGGTGCCATCGGAAAGAGTGGTTTTTGTGTAATTTTGAATTCACTCATCTCGTATGATATTGTTCAGAGATTATATTTAATTTATTTTTAAAGAGGCCTAATTGTTCGTTTTAGTTGACCGTTTATTGGATAGCCGAAATTTTTACCCTTGCTCTTTGCAGTTGTATAATGCGATCGAATGAAATCGTGGAGCTGTGTACAACATTATATATAAAAAATAAAAAACAAACGCTAATTATAAAACTTTGTTAATAAATGTTATTTCCTAATTTACTGTTCCTAATGAAAACTATTGCAAAAACACCCTTCTTTTATGTACGCGTAAGAAATGTACTTTACTTTGTTGGGATATGAAAATAATATTATTCTCTTTTACTATGTTTAAAAGAAACTAATATTTATACCCTTGCATGGTACTAACAATTATAAAGTGAGAAGTTTGCAAGGCAGTGAAGAAGACATTTTCGACCCTATAAAGTAAATATATTCAGCTCCCAATTTCTAGTGTCGTTGCATAAAGAAAAACGCGAAGAACTGCCCTTAATAGAAAGTTGATAAATGTGCAATATGCTTCATTTACGTTTGAAGTGGGACCCGGTCTTAATCTAATGCACAAAAGTGAAAAAATTTGTTTCATTTACATAAATTAAACTACAGTTTTCAGTTAGTTATTTTTAAAAGAGTTGGGTGAAATAATCGAAACTCTATAAAAAGAATGCCACGGGGATTTAAACAAGGAAAAGTATACAAGTTGCACGGTATACAAAGGCGTTTCTTGAATCCAAAATATTCCTTTATACAGTGGCCTGCTATAATTCCAGACTTAAATCCGTTTGAGAATTTTTGGGGCATCCTCTCATTTGTGAACCTAAAGGATTTAATGGAGGCAATCGTTACAATCGTTACAATATTGTTATAAAAGTCTTACAAATCTTGGTTAATTCAATGCCGAACTATATCATACTAAAAACACATTTAAACAATATTACACATCTATATATATTAATATGTTTGTCAATAACTCTGTTTTGCACTTATATCAATATTCTATGTAGAATAGTTTTATGTTATTATCTGAATAAGAAACAATGACTTATTAAATATATGTTAAGCACATTCATTTTGTACGTCTACTATTTAAATAAATGAAATTAATTTTTAAATGTCACATTAGGGAGTGAAAAAATAAAGAAAAAGACTATGCAGATTTATCAATTTTTCTGTGGTATATAAGAACGGAACGGGCCGGATCGGATTATAAAACTGACATAGGATCGGAAAATTTTGTGAAAAAAAAATATAACAGCCAGTTTTCAACAAATTTTCATATAATTTGAGACACTCTCATTTTGTATTATTCTCGAGTTTCATTAATTTTATCAGAATCGGACTACTATATCAAATTACACAGCTGCCATATGAACGCTAAAAAAATGATTTAATTTTATATTTCATAATTTGGGTTTATGGAAATCGGATTATTATATGATTATATATTATTTTTGATTACATTTGATCAACTCATAATTATCCATTTATAAACTGCAAGGGTAGACAAATCTCGGCGTACCAAAGTTAGCTTCCTTTCTTGTTTTATTGTAAAATAAAACTCCAATTACGGTTTCTTGTCTTGAGCCTAACTCGTTTGTATCCCTACACCGAACCCTTTAGATTGCGGTGAGCCCAAATCCGAATTCAACTTCTACCTTCTGCGGTTCACTCTACCCGGCGCTCAAATAAAAGTTCGATTTAATAGCCAAATTACGAAAACGTTCGGCAGGAAGGGACGCATGGTGCCAAAGGGAGAGTGCGGGATTATACTCCTCTGCTGTGATAGGCAACGTTGTGGCTGCATCCCCCACCAGTATCCTCCGTTTGCAGCTTTCCACTGATTGCCTTGCTGCATCGTCCACTCCTGCGCCGATGGGGATGGCCATTGGGTGGGTGTGGAACGGTGGAAAGTCCTGCCCGCCAAATATGCAGTAAGGTCTGCTGCACGAGCCTTAATTGCATTAAATGCAACGCCAAGTAATATCGGCATATTTCTGAGGACTTTCGGATATAATCTTTTGTATCTTACGTATCTTAGATGAGATGCAACATTCTGTGATCCATCTCACTCGCCTGAGGTTCAATTTTAAGGAAACATTTACCATTTGAGACCATTAGGGCCACCTGATTCGCGAAACCATGCAGTCCGTGGAGTGGACATAATATGTAAAGCACCTATGCTGATTGATTTCCTAGACCACGCTTGCCTAGTTTTCATTTAAAGGAATATATTTTCATCCTTGGAATACCATTTTGTAAACTCCTGGCGTATTTCCGTTCCCCTGTTTCATTATCTGTGCCGCGTCCTTCTAACCGACCACTAAATTGCATTCGCTGCATGCTACCGTTATCGCAGCTCTCAATTTTGCTGTACCAAAAAATATCCCATAGAAAAAGTCACCGGAACGAAAAACAATCTGAAAAACTCTTATAGAAGTTGACAGGCGTGCAGCGGACAAGTTTTACGACCAACTCAACTCGCTGGGCGCGTCACAAATTTGCAACGAGCACGATGCTGTACCAACGCACCCACTGAGCCACCAACCCACCAACCCACCAACCTACCAGCCCAAGGGCCGCAGCCACCGCCCGGCCAACAAACATTTACAATTTATTGCACATTTGCCTACGAAATATCACCCAATTCCGGGCCAAAAGAGGGGCGCTTAGTGAGGAGAAGGACTCCGTGTGCACTCCGAGCGCACGGATGGGGCCGTGGGCGTGACATTACAGCATGTTCCATTGCACATTTGATGAATTTATTGCAGTTTAGAATTTTTTGCACATTCTGCAGCAGTTGCAATAGCGGCCATGTAGCGCCTCACACCCCTCGCCGAGGCGCACAAGGAGCGGCAAAAAACTTTGGCTGCGATGCGACGACGTCACCCGAGGCGGAACTGCACTCCTCCCCACTTCCTTCGCATTTTGAGCCGATGGAACTGTCAAAATGAATGTTTAGGAGCATATTTATGGCTCGGTCCGTGATAAGCGTCCCATGAAATGAAGTTCGGGCTCCTAGCCGGTTCCATCCGGTGGCAGGACTCTCCCCGGCCCACGAATCCCTCTGCGCGCAGTCATTAAATCAGGCTGCACAAATTAAGCAATTTCAAGGTGTGCTGCTCACTTTTCGCTCCTTCGCCTAATTACCCACTGATTACAGACAGCCAGAGCGGCACTTGCTTTATAGCCCGGCTAAGTGGTATTTACGTTTTAATTTAGCGCTTCTCTCGGCCAGCCCTACCGGGCTTCCACCGTCCTTTTCGGCAGCTTGGCGAGTGTCCAATGCGCTTTCGGTTTCAAGAAGTGCAGCGCACAGACAGCCGCATAAAAGCAGCCAAAAGGAGCCCGGCGAGGCGAACCGGAAGCCGGATCCAAAGACTTTAAGCCAAATCCGAAGGTCCAGGACATTAACGTCTGTAATTGCTGCGGCTGGCCCGGACTACCCCTAACGACAGGGCAGGACACCCGGCGGGTGACTTGTGACGCCTGCTTCCGGCTGCACGGATCCCCATTCAAGTGGTTTTTTATGACAAAATGAAAGGTAATTTCAGAGCAGCTTCGCTCTGATTTTCGCCGCTCAAGGGTGTCCGAGACAAATGACAAGTTATGCCAGCGGCAGGACCTGCCGTCGGAAGCCCAGACGGGATCGTTGAGTAGGCCTTTGTCTCGCCAGGAGGCAGTGCCTGCCAGAATTGCCGCGCCAATGAATCCCAATCAGAAATGGGCGAAATGGTTGTGAAAATGTTTTTCGGACAACAGGAAATTGTGGCGGCATTAGAGATAAGTGGATGGCCAAGGCCAAGAAATGGGGAAGCGTTCTCTTACCCCCATCACCGATCCGATGTTCCTTTGTAAATCTTAAAGTAATTATTTCTTTTCTGCCCTAACCCCCATCGAAGCATGCTGCAATAGCCGGTGCACCCCTCTGCGGAGCCGCCTGATGCAATCCCTTGCTTTAATCAGCGAGCCTGCGGCCAGGCGGAGTGCTCCCATTAGGAGCGAAACAAAACAAAGGGCCCTGGGGTCGGGGCGCTCGCATCTATATCTCCAACTGTCTAACTGTTCGAGTGTGTGTGCTGGTCTGGGGCGGTAAATCTGTATAAGCGCGAATAATTGGTTTCCTCATTTAATGCGAATGGCTGGCGCTACTCGGCTGTAAGGGCAGAGGCCACTGCAATCGCCATAGAAAATGCTCCACAATAAACATTTCTTTTGCCGCTTTTCGCCCCACCCCGGAGTCAGCCGGCTGTCGGTTCAAACAGCAGGAGTCATAATATTGCAACAGCAATGGATGGGCTGGAGTGGGCCAGGATGGGCCGGGATGGGCCGGCTGGGATCGGTGGAAGCTGGCAGGAGACGAGCTCTCGGACGAGGCGTCAGCTTTGACTTCGTCAAGGCATGGGGCGGGCAGGGGTCGGAGCTTGGGGCAGAAAAAGAAATGGCTGGAAAAAATTAATTGCATTTTCATTATGTTGACTGGCAGAGGCAAAGGGGAGCGAGCAGCAGCGAGTGGAGCAGACAGACAAATGACATGGATATAGGCGCTTATTTTTTATCCTCAAAGGGGAGGACTAAACTGTCGTTAGCTTCAATTTGGTATATGGCATTGAGTAAACGAAAGTGGACCAGAGACTGGGGTGACACTTGGATGCGAAATTCAGGTGGGACATTAGCTTAGTTTACTTTGTTTGCACCTTACATAAGCCAGTAGGGGTGAATTAATGCAGACCTCAAATATACTTAAAAAATTCTTATCGAAAACCCCTGGAAGTGTTCAATAAAGTACGTGAAGAAGTTCGATTCCTTATCTATGCATACATATATAAAATTGATTTCATCAGTACAGGTTCCTATAAAAGTCATCGCTTTAATAATGATAAGCAACCCGGCCGTCACATGGTCCCCAATTGGGGTTATGTGAACAGTAATGAGATCAGCGGAGAGCAGCTCAATTCGGTGGGTTGCGACCCCACCCTGATGGGGTAACAATGACTCAGCCAAGTGCTGAGACTGATAGGGAGCTACAACCTCGCGGAAAGATAAAGGTTCTCGGTATGAAGTGAGATATGAGAGAGCTGTGGAATGGCCTACGGCGCTCTCGCATTCACTCTTAGTTAGTTACCTGGAGCAAGCTTCGAATCAGCCACACCTGGGTGATGATAGCGGGTGTTTGTCGAAAGTAGAATAGAAGAATCTCACAGCAGATTGAATGACACATGTGATAAGCCTGCTATTCTACTTGCCAAAGACACACCGATCGCGGGAATATCCTTGGGGACACGCTGAATGCAACACTATAATCCACCGAACTCAAAGGAACCAGCCTGAGCACAGGAGCCACATATCCGCAATTACCAGAGACACGCATCGAACGCACTGCACACTCTGGAGTTCAATAACGAAATAATGACATATTTTCATAGATATTGCTTTTTATACGATACGCGTTATCTGGCCAGCGCTTTTTATTTGCGTTACCTTTGAGCTGCGAGTGTGTGAGTGCTGGCAGATAACTGGATTTGGATTGGGACCTCTTATCGATACCGCGGCGAGAGCGTGAGTAGTGGGAACCATCGACTGCGCTTCGAGGCAGATATGACGAACTCATGACGAATGTGTGCTGGACAAACACGTCTAATACGACCGGCAGATACGGCAAACAGGTTGAGGAGTCCTCTAGGGGCCCAAGGGACGGGTTGAAGCGACTGGCAGGAGTGGTGTGGCACGCACCGGTATTCGGCGGGACCGGCGAGACCGGCGATAAGCGAGGTCCGAAAACCACGCTCCGTGAGGCTCTTCATCTTGATATAGGCCGGGATCGGAAGCAAGCAAACAGAAACACGAGAGAACAAGCGCTGCTCGTCGATAGAAATTGTGTAAAAGGTCTTCGATAAGAGCCCCGAACGAGGATGTGCAGTCGATCCGTTGTGTACATGCTTCCACCGAGGCACCTACCAGGCAACTTCCGAGATAAGATAGCGACGGGCACCTTCGATAAATGCCAATCGCATGAGCGCCCGCCGGAGCCGCAGTCGTATTCGGGTATTGGAAATTTGATTTCATGGGATAAGCAAATATTGTAAATTTCCAATGCGCCCACGTTGCTGGTCATGATCCTAATCTCCGCTGTGGCATGTCGTGGCGTTCTTGAGGAATTATATCAGCCCGGGCCTTTCGATCCATCGCCATGGCTTTCTTCTGGCCCGAAAGCATTAACCCACATTTCTTGTCTTATCAGCCCTCGCCGGCTTGGCTATTTCCGCCTCGGCAAACTTATACTGTAACTATGTCGTTATATAACCAAACTCGGGCCACATGGCCATCAAATACGAATTCCAGGTACGCCAGCGACGAATTTCTTCATTTACGATTTCGTTGCGAACCGATTTTGGGTGTACTAAAAGTATGCGGCCCTATCTTATCGGGATTCGAAGTAAAAATATTATATACCATTTTATTATTGGCTCCCCGTCAAAGTTTCACCGCTCCGATAAGCCGCGAGTAAACTTCTTTCCTATGTGGAACCTGACCGGGTCATAAGTGTCACAGAAACAAGGGAAAAGGAGGCCAGTTGTTGAATCTGTTTGGACATTCCTCAACGAAGCTAATGCCTTTCTCATGTCTGTCCATTTTTATATTCCAATTTTACTAGAAAGTCATCCTTGTTTTGTAATATTTCAACTGCAGCTTGTCAACACTCTTCCAGAGAAACTCAAGCACCATGTTACAGCCGCTTACGAATGTCTCTACCATATAGTCTAGACCGTTGAAAATGCCAAGCTCCTCGGTAACTAATTCGAGTTCATAACTTATCATCAATAATGCAGAGTTTTTGTCATTGCCAAGCACTGGGAATTTAATTAAGTTTTACATGGAGCGATGGCCGCTCATTTTCGGGAGTATTCGCACGTAATATTGATTAAAAACTACGTGTTCCTATTGCATAATGAGCGCACCGAGTGCGCTGGCTGCGAAAACGGTGTCGAAGAATGCAACATTCAAAAAGGAGGCTCTGGGCAGGTGGGGCGGCTGTCAAAAATGGGGAGAGGACTGGTAAGGAAAACTCGTCAATAAAGAAATAATAATTTCCGCTCCAGGTGAGTTGATTTTCAATTTCCGGGCAAGTGGAGAGCAGCACAGAAATGTTTCGCCTCCCGCATCACAAATGCGATTCAGGAGGTTAAAGTGCAAAAGGTCGTGGACCGATAAAAAGTCACACATACACACAGCCCGAGCACATTTCACCTGCGGCAGCTTGCATTGAAAAATCGTTTAATGACACCATTCACACAGTCAGCTCAGCTCGGTTCGGATCGGAGTGGTTCCGAGGGGTTTCGAGGGGTTCCGAGGGATGCCAGGCATCCCAGGCTCCCAGGGGGCCGAGCCTTCACATCCAGGGTCCTTTGACTAGGCCGCTTGGCGCAGTCATTTCGACAGTGTCAGTCTGTCAGCCGGGCGAGAAAAAGCCCGCAGGCAACATTTGTGTGAACGGGAAGGAGACAGCGAGGGATATGGCAGGGGGAGGACATTCACCGGAGGGCAGCATCATTTGTCAGTCTCTTGCCACGGCAATTAGATCTGCTGCGCGACTGTTTCTATTTCTAGTGCGATTCTCATGCAGATGGGAATCTGGAGAGAACGGCCTCAGAGAAAGGCCTTGCCCACTCAATCGCGTTTTAAGTGCTCCTTCCAGGGCCCATCAATCATCTGGGAGGCCTCCTGACCTGATCTGGCCATCAATCAGGAGGCTGGTCCACTGGAGAATTTCCAGGAACAGCTCTCCTTTGAGAGCTTTTCTGCGATGGCGACACCCTCGAGGGACTGTACTCGAGGCCGCTGACTTGCTTATATACCTTTCCAACTTATATTATATGCGATCGGCCGAAAGTTAGTTTAATTTAGAGCCGTCCGAAGCCCCGATAAGATATATGGGTATACAATGTGTCGCCGCGTTCTACTTTTAAACAAGTGATTTCGATTTATGATTAGGCATTTAGACATAGGCAAACAACTTATGCACCCAGGGGAAAGATAACGTCGGGGCCTCGATTGGGGTGATGGGCCCGAGGGACCGACGGCCCGCAGACCGAGGGCCTGCACAAAGGTCGAAAGGTGCAGCCACCTCCACCTCCACTGTGGAACAATCTTCCTGAATATCATCCTGTCTATCTCGTCCCCTGCAACCGTTTGCTAATTGTCCATGCATCTCGTGTGTCAATTTCGCATTTGGCCAGCCATTTTAATCAATACACAAAACCGCACGAAAGTCAACCGACGTCCACAACGAGCTAATAGGCGTGGTCACGGAGAAGTCCACCCCCGGGGCTGGATGTCCGGGGAGGGGGCAGACACTTTTGAGTGGCGCAGCACGTAGAGCTCGTTAGACATTTTCTTAAGCTAATATTTTCACAGCGAGCACGGACATCGACGGTATTGAGGACAGAAGATGGAGGTGGATATGGAAATGGAGGACTGGACAGCCAGCCAGGAGGAGATTATTCAAATGAGTGGAAATTATCATGTGCTCGCATCCACTTTCGGGGCTGCCAGTTGCCGGGCTCTAGCTTCCTGGTCCGGGCTCGGTGTGCAAACAACAAATTGCATTTGTCATCTGCTGCATAAATAACGAGATAATACCGTAACATAATAACTGTCAATGGGTGGCCCTTCTCTAGCAGCAATGCAATCGTGGATTGCGGTCGGTCCGACCGAACAACTGGGCAAGAATCACATTCCCGTGTCACCAGAGATGGGAAAATTGAGGTAACTGGAACCTTTCAAATCTTAACTTATTTTATTAGTGCTATATAGTAGTATAATAAATAAAATTAAAATAAAAAGCTTAGAATATTTTGCGAAGAATGTTATGAAGCATGTTATATGTTTGCGTACTCCTCAAAAGGTGGAGAAATTTTAGGAATGCTTGGCATTCCTGAACTCAAGTTTAATTTTGAGTATGATATGTTGTACTTCAGCTTGTATTAAATTTAGGTGGATTTTTAGAAGGACTCGTGTCACGCTCACAACTCTGCGGACTTATCCAACCACCCTTTCCCTGCCCCCGCCAAGGTAATCTACTCGCACGTGAGCCGCTCTCTCCCCCTGGTAGTGGGCGACAAATGCGAATTTGTATCGTCGATTTGCATATTTAATCAAAATTAACATGACCGATAAAATCAATTACACCCTCAGACACATGCGTGTGTGCCAACAGGGCTGCGCTGCATGGACGAGATGCAGATACAGGCGCACACGGACGCAGGCCCGGTGCCGCACCTCGCACACTCGAGCAACAATTGCATTAGAACATTTCATACTCCGCCGCTCATCTCGCCTCATGTCGTGTTCGCTTTTCGGTTCGTTTGGCTCCGCAAATCCCTTTTGCCGGGAATATCTACGACCATGTCCCGATGGCAAACTGTGTGTAAACTGCAGTGCCGCCCTCGGCCCGGCGCCCTGCATCTGCATTACTGCATTGTCCCAGACACCTTGGCTTTCTATGGGTCTCTCTCAAAAGGCTTATCCTGTCCAACATGCTTAAATTGTTTCTTCCTGTCGCACTGATTTTACTCGATTTATTTCATTTCGACTTGGCTGCTGCGCTATCTGCTAGTTGCGGACTCTGAATTTATTTCTACTCCCTGCACTTACGGGCTTTAAAATCTGAATAAATATCTGAAGGGTGCTCAACGTGAACGGAGATGGCATTTAAATTTATTTAATTGCATTTCACTTGCAAGCAGCCCGACGTATGATATGCTCTCCTCACAGCGGGGTCCTCGAAGACTGTTCGACAGCCGTTAGCACGCATAAATATTCATTGGGGGGTTACGGTTACCGAAGTGGCAGAGACCTTTTTATTAACCCCCCACTGCTGTCGAACTGTCCGACTGCGAATTCCATGCATTTAATTACGCCTTTGGGCCCTTTTCCTGTCCCTGGACCCTCTAAACCGTTCCCTCAATGGAAATCCGAAAGGTAAAGTTGATTTTTCTTTTCAATAATTTCTCGTCAGACAAATTAACGCCAATTGGAGCTGGTGGAACCGAAGGCACGCAGGTGGTGAAGCGCTTTGAGGGAGGCACATTGAGAGAGTTATGAGCTTTCATAAATTCGCATTGATTGTGTTCAATTAAAATTCAGTTATGCTCCGACGGCGCTTGGCACTTACAAGGGAATATTTTAATTAATTTTCCCGCGCTCAGCACAAAATTTTCGATGCCAACCGAGAGTAAATTTTGTACGAATTGCGTTTTAAATTCAACATTTCAGTTTGGTATTTTGGTACTTCAATTCGAAACTAATCAATGAGCAACCAAGCTTGTGTTGATTTTAATTTTAAACTAATTAATCTAGCTCTATAATTATATTGTGTCTATTTATTTTGAAATCTTCTTATTCTTCGTGTTCATTATATTTATATTTATATATATATATATATATATATATATATATGGGATATTGTTCATGTTCGCCTGTTCTATAAAATCTAGTGTCCTAGTTTTAGAGCAATCTTAATTGTCTTTATAGATAATGTTTCTATTGTAGGTAGTGGTTCCGTATCTTAAGACATTCAGACAAATTTCCGAAAATAGATTTTAAAAATGATTACTTCATTGTTTATATATAATATCTAAAGGTTGCAATCAATTTTCAATATGATCAATGCAATAAAGATAAGCTAACCCCTGTCGCAGTAGTAAATAAAAACAATATATATATATCTTCGCCCAATATATAGCAATTTTTAATGTTTTTATGCTTTAAAATAAATGCTTCATAATTATTATTTAGATTCAAATTTATCACGTTGCTGCAATAGTGAAGCATGCACCTATAACATAAGTGACTAGAAGCCCAAACTTATGACATTTTAAAAGACCAAAAAAGTAAGTAAAAAGTAATTATCAACAATGTCTGACCAATAAGAGAGCTACGGTCTACTTTTCTCTACCATGAAATACCGGTATAAAATGCAAATCCAGTCAACGTCGCGCCATCTTTCCAACTATTTATTACTCCGATTAAATTATTAATATATGTATAAAAAGTCCCTCATACCTGTTATCCAATATATTTACTAACTTCGTTATGTCTTTTACTTTAATTACAGAAATCTTGCACGGAGGAATATTGTTCGATTATTTGAGGCTTAAAAACAAATTGTTTACATTATAAACAAGAAAGAACCCTAACTTCGGCACACAGAAGTTTGTATACCCTTGCTGCTTACAATTTTATAATTATTCATAATTTAATCAAATGGAAAGTAAAACTACAATAACAGGAATTGTATACAACATTTACACATGTAAAAATTCCCAACATTTCCTTGGCAGCTTTATGATATAGTATTCCGACTTTGATCATATTAAAACCGAAGTTCTAGAATAATATAAAATAGCAATTTCTCAAATTGTATGAAAATATGTTGAAAATTGGAAAAGTTATAATTTTTTTTCTGAAAATGTACCGATCGTTCCCTTGGCAGCTATATGATATAGTCGTCCGTTCCGGCCCGTTCCGACTTATATAGTAGTGAGAGCATATAGAAGACTATCTGCAAAGTTTCATTAAGATAGCATAAAACACTAATTTACGTATAATCGGGCAGACGGACAGACGGAGGGACGGACGGACAGACGGACGGACAGACGGAGGGACGGACGGACAGACGGACGGACAGACGGACATGGCTAGATCGACTCTGCTGTTGATGCTGATCAAGAATATATAAACTTTATAGGGTCGGAAATGTCTCCTTCACTGCGCTGCAAACTTCTGACTGGAATTATAATACTCTGCAAGGGTATAAAAAATGTCTATTAATTTATAAGAGCCTGGTAAAAGAATTGTTTTTTTTTTTTTGTTGTGGAATTAAATTTTATTATTGTATATGTCACCGTAGTGTAGTAACTTGCACAATAGTATAAAAAGGAGGGTCAAAGGAAATTAACAAAAATGTAAGGGTTTAAAAATGGTTACAGGACTTAAATAATGTTTAGGCGGGATATAAATAGCTTTCCCTAATCATTATTTGTACTTACATTTAAGCTTTGGAAAACTAGTAAACTTATACATAGTTGTATTAACTGAATAAATAAAATACGAATGGGAAACAAGATTAAATTTTATCTTATTTTACCTAAACTATTCATGGTAAAATTATTTTCCAAGTTATAAATAAAAGATGAGTTTTACCTTAATTTATGAATATTTTCGATTTTAGAATTTAAGGATGTTTCAATCCGAAAATCTAAGTTAATAAGTCAAATTAAACATAAGTAATCTAAACCATTTCTTGGCAAAATAATCACTGAGGAGTTTTCATCATTCTTTTTGTTAATTTTTAGCATGTAGCTAATATAATGACCCCTATGTTACTAAGTGTCTTTAAATTTCTTTAATTCGTCCTATCTTAGAATATGGATCTTGCGTGTGGAGCCCTCAGTATGGGGTCCAAAGCAAACGCATTGAGTCGGTTCAAAAGAACTCTTTACTTTTCGCTTTACGCGGTTTAAACAGGGATGCAAACCAGAGGTTACCCTCTTATTCCAGTAGACTCCTACTAATTAACTTACCATCCTTATCTAATCGTAGAACTATGCTAGGCATCACCTTTATTTACAACCTTATCCGAGGTGACGTTGAAAGTGCTGCTCTTTGGGTCAGTTTAACTTTCACGTACCAAGTAGAAATACTAGATCTTATATTCCCTTAGTTTTGCGCCACTGTAGAACGTCCTTTGAATTTCATGAACCCTTTAGAGTCTTATGTGCAAATTTTAACGATTTGTACATAATAACGTCTAACGTAGATACTCTTCCCAAACTGAAAACTTTAATTCTATCCCAATTAGCACGCATGCAAGCAAACACGCCAGTAGTTACTTCCTCGAGTTTCTTTTCTATACTTTAATATGTCGCGCCTACTAACACTTAACACGAACAAGCACGTGCTTGGTGTCATAAGGGCCACTTGAATGTACTGATCATAGGGCATCAACGTCCAACAACGATAAACTTACACCTAACTAATATTTTATCTTTGGAACCTAAAAACATAAAGGTATTTTGCAAAGTAATAAAATTGCTAAGCTTATTAATGAAATATGTATCTTCCTTTAAATTTTAAACGCCAAAATCCTTTAAAAAAATTTGTTACCATCCATACTTTGTTGCTCACGAAGGTAAAAAAGACATTATCGTTCAAGAACTCCAAATATGGTCCTTGGTTCATCGAAACGGTTATGGAACCCAGCTTAATAAATTCAACGAATATTACCGGCATGACAGAGGATCCTCTATGACTCACTTTTTTATAAACGGGTGGTGTTTTTTTGCCTGTGAACATTTAATAATCTTACAAATATTTTTATACGAGTTCTATATAAAAAAGAGGATTTAGTTATCCATCGAACACTTTTCCAGAGATCCAACGCATGTCCAGATGTTCTTTCGCAAAGACCAGTCATTTAAGCTCTTAATGTCTTCAACTTCTTTTTCTTGACAGACTGTGCGCTCAATTATTGTTCTGCACTCACTTTTAGAATCATTTCATGTAAGATTCCATTGATTTGTTTGTTATTAATTTCCGCAGAAGGATTATGACATCATCTTGCCAAGTTCTTTGAACTTATTAAACAGATAATTAATAGTTTCTATGCATATTTGCAATATCTATTACCTTACTTTCAGTGTTGAACGTTGCTAGCCTGACGCTATGGAAAATTTTCCCATTTTATTACCCTTGCTGGGTAATATAGTTTTAATCAGAGGTTTGCAACGCAGTTAAGGAGTCATTTCCGACCCTATAAAGTAAATTATTCTTGATCAGCATCAACAGCCTAGTCGATCTAGCCATTTCCGTCTGTGTGTCCATCTGTTCGTCTGTTAATTTCTACGCAAACTAGTTTCCCAGTAAAACTACTCTAAGGCTATCTCAATCAAATTTTACAGATAGTCTTCTGATTATTCTTATGAGTATATATGTTGGAATAGGCCAGATCGGATGATGCCATATTAATAATAGGAAAATTAGCTGGAAACAAAATTATAACTTTGTCAGTTTTTAGCGAATGGTTATTTAATTTGAGATATGGCTATTTTGTAATATTTAAAAATTGCAGTTTTAATTTTATGGAAATCGGCCTATTATATCATGTGCTGCTATATGTAGAATATGTTTAGAATATGTTTTCATTAAAAAAAAATTTCAATAGTTTCATAATATGTCTAAGTACCATACAAACGGTCAAATTCCTGAACCCTGAACGTAAAAATAGTACGCTACCTTTTCGCGATACTGATGGATTATATCGATGATGGTTGAAGTATCTGTAAAAAATTTAAAATATAAATATGTAACCAACTGAAATAAGAACTATTTGTCATGAAATCAGTTGCATTTTTAGTAATTTTTTAATTTTTAGTTATTTTAAATTAAAATTTAATTATGTATTTAATTACCTATTTCTTCGTTTTTTGTAGCCACAAATTCAGCGAATGGTGCTGCAATTGCTGTAGTGGACAAAATAAATTTGGCAACCTATCTTTTCAAGAATTAGAGGCGCCTCATTACGTTACAAAAAATATTTTATGAGGTTTCTGTTAAAAAACTATTACTTGTAAAAATTTTAGAGATATTTTAACATGTTCCGAGCTGTTTTTTAAGTATATGTACTGTTGTCCATTTCAGTTGTCTAATAACACCCTCAAATAATTGTTGGCGGGAAACCGGACGATAACGATAGGTTCCACGCCGGTTAATATTTGACAACGTAATGAATCATGAGCGTTCAGCAGAACACATTTGATCACTGATTACTGATCCCTCACTGACCGGTGATCATGTTGTTTTGCTTAACGCAACCTTTAACCTTTTCTAAAACAAAAAATTTCACACGCAAACTCGCGCAAACACGATTTTTTATTATTATTATTTTTTTTTATTATTATTTTGTTGAAAAACATCATGAAAAAAGGCATGTTGGGTTTTGATAGAATAAATTTCAAAGCAAAGGGATTATGCTTGGACTTTTGCTTTCTAATATCACTGGGAGATTGCAAAGAGTACAAAACAAGCATTTATTCTTTTCTGATTTACTTAAAAAGTAAAAAATAAAAAAAAAAAAAAAAAAACGGCGGTAAAACCAGGAATTAAAATTTAATTAAAAAAAAATTACTTAATATTCTTAAGCCAAACAAAGAACATAATTAAGATCAAAATATGCATAATACATTTAAATTAATTTCATTAAATATTTTCACCACGGTTCGCAAAATTCAGATATTAAACCAGTTTTCAAAAAAGTGTCTTCTGTCGGTGTCGCGTGCGAAGTCCTTACATTTTTGTAATTATCGTGAAAACTAACAATTTCCCTAAATCGACCTTAACACGAATAGTGTTAACCAAGAGCCATAAGTTTAAATTTTGTAAAATTAAAATAAAGTGATACATGATAAAAAATATGAGAACACAAAATATTTTCGTGCCTGCAGCAACAAAAAAATGTTCAGCCACTTCGAGGCTAAGAAATTGTGTAGCGCACTTTTAGGCCTTCGGGTTTACACCATCAATTGCATCCAGAAACTTTAAAGCTTAACTAAATGTTGGTTAAACTCTTGAAAAGAGCATTGATTTGCTTTGAAAGTATCAACAGAACCCCACCGAGACACCCCATTTATATCTATCATCTATCTGTGGCAGCCCCCGCAATCGTCGGCAGTCCCCGTCGAGCCGCAGGAAGATACTTTGTCTAGCCTTCAATTGGCAAACACAATTGAGCTTTGGGAACTACACGAGCTGGAAGCCGAAAGGGAGCACACGCCGCCAAAGCAAACAGCTTCCCGCGGCACGGTCCAGGGCTACGCACCGGCTGAAGCCAAAAGCCTTTTATCCACTTCAATGCTCAAGTAGCAACAACTGCACGATACTCAAACAAAAACAGAGCAAAGTGCGATTTTCGAAAATGGCAAAAGTATGTTTCCAAATCTGACTTTTCAAGGCCAACCCACCGCTGCACCAATTGGGCGATGAAGTTTGCATGGGGCAGGAGAGTGGTGTAAAAGCCAAGCAAACTTTCACGCAATCTCAGGCTTCTGGTGAAAATTGTCGCCTGCGTCGTCTGGATGTCAGATGTTGATTTTTCAAATTATTTGCCTGGGTTTCCCGAAAATGACGATGCACGCCTTGATACTATGCCTCCCTCCCACCCTGGCTATCGCAAGTCGGCGCTGATGACTTCGGCAAGACATTTGCTGGAAACTCTCCGTGACGCAAGCACACACACATGTGTGTATATATATCAATGGGAATTTAGACACAGAAATCTGAATCTTGTTTACCCGAGCCGTAGTCGGTGTTTATTCTAAACTTTCCCTGCCTCGGCTAGTCATGGCCCCGTCCGTCATTTGCTAGCTCCAAAGGGGAAATTTAAAGTTTTAGTTCTCAGTTCAGCACGACGGTTTCATATAACACACAACTAATAGGTTTTCTTTGGGCATATACTTAGAGAAACTTCACTGTTTGGTCTGGAAAATTTACTTAGCTTCCGGTTCGGCTTCTGTTTGGGGCAAATTCTTTGTAAATAGTTTAAATTTACATTATGGTTGGCTTATAAAACTTTTCAATCTTCAAACTGTCTGCTGTGAGCTCTTTATAATCTGGATTGCCAAAGTCCGAGTATAACAACTATCATAAATACAAGACACACAAGCACTCGGGGAAAGGAAAGCACTCAACAATCATTTTCAATCCGTCGCAGGCGCCTTTTAGTTAATTTGCCTGTGTTTTCGCGTTCTGAAGGAGTCTGATCTTTCACCTCTTCCAAAGGTGTCGCAGAGGAGTCCTGTGAAACGGTCATGGAAGAGTCTTTTGTTTAGACTCGTGTAGAAGGATTGCTATAGAGTCTCCTGACAGAGCTTCGAAAGGTAGGTTTTCTGTTTTTATTTATCTCTATTTATTTTTATACCCTTGCAGTGTATCATAATTTCAGTCAGAAGTTTGCAACACATTTCCGACCCTATAAAGTATACATATTCTTGAACAGCATCAATAGCCGAGTCGATCTGTCCGTCCGTCTGTCCGTCCGTCTGTCCGTCCGTCTGTCCGTCCGTCTGTCCGTCCGTCTGTCCGTCCGTCTGTCCGTCCTTCTGTCCTTCTGCCCGTCTGTCCGTCTGTCCGTCTGTCCGTCTGTCCGTCTGTCCGTCTGTCCGTCTCTCCGTCTCTCCGTCTATCCGATTATACGTCCCTCAGTTTTAAAACTATCTGAACGAAACTTTGCAGATAGTCTTCTATATGCTCTCACTACTACCAAAGTCGGAACGTGGCGGATCGGACGACTATATCATATAGCTGTGTATGTTCAACATATTTCATTTGATAAAATTTTATTAATTCATTATGATCAAATTGTAAGCTGCAAGGGTGTACAAACTTCGGCGTGCCGAAGTTAGCTTTCTTATTATTATAAAGATCCTCACGATTGTCCGATCAAAAAAAGCTATATACCAATCACCTGGTATTGCTTTAGACTCTGGAGCTTCGAGAATTTTTGTTGGACTTTTGTAAAATTATTCAATTATGATAACCAAATATAAATTTATCTAAGCTTCCAAGGCCTTGAAACGGAAGACTTCTACTAGCGTTTCGAAACAAGTTAAACTATTGGTAATTTATTTTTGGTTAATGCTGGCATGAATATCTTTAAAATATAAATATCAAACATTTGTTTACCTAGAGGTGTTATCGTCGCATTTATCTCACAGCGCTTAGGATGTTTCCGATTTAAAGATGTGTAAATTTCCGAAGGACTTATGCATGAACGTAAAATTTTTTAATTTGGCAACTTTTGCTAATCTGATACATTGAAAGTAGTCACCAATTTTTTTGGGTGTAATTTATTATTGTACAGCTACAAAGCCTCTAAAAAAGATAGTTTTATCTAGAATCATAATAAGATAATAAAACAAAAGCCATGGCATTCTAAATAATCATTTTCGCTTGAAAAAAGTCACTAAGGTTCGTTGTTGGCTTCCTTAAAAACTCATATCTTCATCGTCTAGGCTTGGTCCAATCCGCAGAAGGGTTTCCAGCACAGCCAACGAAATTTCTGGCAAGTTAATTTGCATGAAGTGGAGTGGCAAACAGAAAAGGGCAGCGAGACAAATAAAGGCGCAACCGGTGAGAGAAAACCCCGACAGGGAAAGCAAATATTAATCCGCAAAAAGGAATTGTCACAAATTGTGTGCTCTGGCTTTGCCGTTGCCCAGGGGCGTAGTCCCTGTTGCGTCAGAAGGGGTCGCATAATCGAGTGGCACGCGTCCCCTCGCTGGCCAGACTGCTGTCTTTGGGGTTCCGGCCCTTCTGCCCCTTTTGCTGTTTGGGCAAACAACAGCTGCAGCTGGTCCAAAAAGGACAAAAGGACTTTGCAGCTCCGTAGAGTGGGTTCGAGCTCACTGATTGTTTCAAATCGCAAGTTTGGCTTACCTTTTGGGGAATTAATTTGCCAAATAAACGCTGACAAAATTCAGGAAACTGGACAAGGGCAAAGCCGGGAGCGCCGGCCGTGAACAGAGATCCAACTAATAGGATTTTGATGATAGTGGCCCGGTTGTGCTTCCCTTTGGCCTAAGCAAGGTCCTCATCCTGCCACTGCAGTGTGGCCGCCGCAATCAATTTTTGGCCAGTTTCTCTTGGCCCTACGGAGCCACAACGCAGAGATGATTGTAGCTCGTGACCCATGAAATGAGTTTTGCCATGTGTGAGAGCGCCGGGGGTGAGTGAAAATGAAATGGGCAAAGAACTGCCAACTGAGCCGAAAAACCAAAAGCTGCGGCACATTTTGTATTCATGACTTTCTTCCCATTCCGCCGCGCAGCCCTTCATGGCACAAATGCCAGGGATGCGAGCAGAATAGTCAAATATTCATTTCATTTTAATTTTTATAGACCTTTAAATAGTGTGATCATTTGGATAATTATTAATTAAAAACTAAATGCCACCAGTTGCTCTAGAGATCTAAAGTTCCGTAATGTTTTAAATTGCGAAGGCTTACAACTGAACTCGAGCTCTAGCTCTGCTCGGTTTCATAAACTAATTCGAGACTCAACTTTATGCCAAAATCACACGCAGATAATAAGGTTTCCAGACTTTTTTCCATCTCGTCACTTGACATATTGCTCTGGGCACATCTTCGCAAATAATTCTAAATGTACTAACTTAATAGGACATTAGGACAAAAAAACTTAAATTTTCATTAATTTACATTTCCGAATAAATTGCTGAAATTTGAATTTTAATGTCTTTTTAAATTTTGTACAGAAAATCTGTGATTCTGCAGCCCTGAAAAGATGCGCTCCTCCCATCTCTCTCCATTGCTTTCCCTTGCTCTTTTATGCGCCTGAGATTGCGGTGGCATTATAATTAATTTCAGTACCCCAAATATGTAAATTTTTGATTACGAGAGCAGTAAACAGAAATGGAAAATAATATGCATAAATATTTCGCATACGCACTGCTGCCGAATGCAGGTTTCCAAAAAACTGCTTCTGCTTCCCTAAGCGGCTTAAATTGACAGGTTTCCGCCAAGTGGAGTACAGGGACGGGGAGGTGAGGGATTGACTGCTCTCATCCAGGGCATGTGTGACCATGTTCCGGTCGGCGTCCGCTGAGTTCATCAACTGAACTGCAACTTTGACTAGTCGGGATAAACTTTCGTTCTCCTGTTCTCTTTCGTTAGGGGTTTTTCCGCGACTTTTAGACTTAAACTTTCAATGAAATTTCATAATAGTTTTTGTGAGCGCTGCCCTGTCAACTTTGCATAAATTAGCTGCAAACGGAAAGCCAAAAAAAACGAATATAATTCACACTAACGAGAGAGAACTTTTTTCTAGCCTAGCGCAGTGCGTTTGGACGGTTTATCTTACTTGCCCGCAACGAAACAACTGATTAATTAGTTATGGCCTCCTTTAGCCTTGCGAGTCGGTATTTTAACTTAGTTTCCAGTAAGTTTGTGACTAGTTTAAAGGGGGATATACTTTTGTGAATTTTTCCGAAATTTAAGAGTTTTGAGACAGTTAAAACTAACATAGAAGATGATTTTTATTGGCAAAATTTCGGGAAACGGCGGACTTATGCAGTCTATGCCACGCCCTTGATTTTTGAGTTTCTCGATTATAAACACAATATATCCCAAAATTCGTGTCGTAAATAAAGTACTTTATTTGTAATTATTATTAGTTGATCTTTTATTTGAACCAAGAAACCCCAATGGAATGATGTCAAGAAAAATTAAATACAGTTTTCAACAAAAACAATTATATTTTTAGAAAATAGGCTTTGACTTTCCATCTCCTTAAAATATAATCCAATTTATTTGTATAACGAACATATGTATACTGATGGTATAACTTATTGATTCACTCCGATATGTTGCATAGTTTAAAAACGAAAAAGTTGAAGAGACAAATCCATTTTAAATCCATTTTTTCATTTACAATTGTATACTTCGCGTACATGCTTGATTTGAGGCACTTAAGACTTTAAATTCTATAATAATATTATCCCAGTAAAATCTACCAATAACAAAGAATTTTTGAATGTTTAGTTTAGTAGTGTAGTTTATCAATTAATATATTTCTCAGCATTAATATCAATAATTACTTTGATGTTGCACATTGCGAGGTGGGACCAATGTAAAACAGTTTTTTCAAACAATTATGCTTTTCTTAATATTAATCCTTTGTGTGAGCAGCTCTTTTTTTTTATTTTGTCTCAAAGTCCTTAAGAAAAGCTTAAAATTGTTTAAATCAAATATTTTTTACTCATAAAATAAAGTCAATTATTGTTGTGGGTACATTTTAATTATTATTTATTTTTTGTGAGCAGTAACACATTTACAGACTTTTTTACGCGAATCATGGTCACTTGGTGCTTCAGAAAAACTTTTGAATTTAAGTATTTTTAATAGTTGTAAATGCAATAGTTGTATACGCACTCATTAGTAGTTCAGTAGTAAATAGTAACAAAAATATTGAATCTCTACTTAAGTCAAAAATGCTACTGAAATCAATTATTATTCTTAGGTTTTGTGACCTTGAACTTTATTGCGCAACTTAGTAGATTGCTAATAAAAAAGTCTGACAAATTTTGATTTTTCAAAATGGTTTTATTTGCACATTTTTGGATAAGCCGTATAGCTGCGGAAGATATCCTAATAAACAGATCTTGGCTTCGCCGTGTGCGAGAAAGGCTTACAGTTAAAGGACAGTAATTCCCTAGAGCTTGTTGGCCTTCTCCGCATTACCCTTTACAAAGGTTGCTACTTCAGATTTGTCCAAGTCAAAGTCAGCTCCCCAGTCGGCGCTCTGTGTTGCAATCGGCAGACATTGCAGCAGTCAAGTGTCAACATCGGTTCAACTCTACTCTGGTGCGATTAGTTTTCATTGAAGACTTTCCCCCTGTTTTCCTCCAAAGCCCCCCGATCCGATCGATGATGAAACTAAACCGGCAGCTTCGACTGCTGTGCGGCAATTCGACTGAGACTGCGAAGCTCGGCTACTGTTCTCTTGACTGCCCGACAATTGGCCAACTTGCCAACTGGCCAACTGTGTGCGATAGCGATGACGACGGCGGCGGGATTGCGAAATTTTCGCAAGCAGCTCAAATCAAGTTTTCCCGCCGAACGAAAGTCGCGCTGAAAATATGGAAATAGCGAGTGAGGCTTACTTCAGTTTTCATTTGTTACTTGGCGACGTTGGTCGGCATTGTGGTCAGTTAACCAAATATTGACCGCAGATACGGATTAAATCGACTCCCAACGCGATGGGATTGCTCTTGGAACGGATTTCGCTGCTGGTGGCCTTGGCCATATGTGTGGTTCGAGGCGACGATGGGTTCTTGACAGAGCCGCGTAAGTGCTGAGGTCCTGCGGTCAACCAAGGACTACAGAATTATTAGGTGGTTGCGGAGGCACTCCTGTTCCGTGCCAAATCATAACATTCCCGGGCCTTGGCTAACACACAACTGTCACTAATTAGCTGGAGTGGGTTATTGAATACCCCCAAAAACATTGCACCACTAAACCGGACTTTTTTCTTTGCCTTCTCCGTGTGTATGTTGTTTGCCTTACTCGCACTCGAATCGATCCAATCCAACCAAATCCAAACTGATATGAACTGAGCTGAACTAAACTTCTAATCGAACCGCAGCAGATTACATCAAGGAGTGTAGGATAGCCGACAAGGACTTTGTCAACTGCTCGACCCACAGCATTCAGCAGCTGTTCGACAAGCTCAACGACGGTGGGTAGAGCTGGGTCTCAGGCCCTTCAGGGTCTTCGCAAATAATCCAGAACCGATTCCCAGGCATTCCCGGGCTCACCAGCATCAAGAGCTTTGATCCCTTCTATCTCAACCGCATCCGGATCACGCAAGGCAACAGCAACGCGATCAACCTCAAGGTGGAGCTGGCCAACGTAAAGATCATTGGATTTGGGCATACGCACGTTCTGGAGAGTCAGTGAGTCTGGGTCCGGCTCCCGAGCCAAGTTAGTCCTGAATCCTTTCCTCTTTTCAGGGTCTCCAAGAAGGACTACAGCTGGAAGACGACGTTCACGCTGCCCGAGATGAAGCTGCAAGGCGAGTATAGTCTGTTTGGTCGCATCCTGCTCATCCCACTCAACGGAAAGGGTCAGGTGTTCCTGGACGCAGAGAACATGACAGTGACGATGCACACGAAGACGCGGCTCTACTCCAAGGGCGGATTCACGTTCTACAATGTGACCAGCCTACAGGTGGACTTCAAAATGGATGGCCTCAAGTCGTACTTCTCCAACCTGTTCAATGGCAACAAGCAACTGGGTAGGTCACTGGCTCTTGATGTGCTGAAAATCTTCCCATATTTACCTTCGACTCCAATTTTCGGCCGCAGAGGACAGTACGAACAAGTTCTTCAACGACAACTGGCGGATGCTGGCCGATGCCCTGTACACGGTCATCACCCAGACTATCGAAGACATTCTGCTGGACGTGCTGAAGAAGATATTCCACTTCATTCCGGCCAACTACTTTGTCAGCGATATTCCGACACCAGAGCAGCTGTACGGGAGAGCCAAGCCGAAGCCCAAATGAGGAAATTCTACGTAGGAACTGGTAGAGGGTGGTGCATCAGGGAATGGTAGAGCTAAAGTCCAGACAATAAAGAGTGTGGGAAATCTTCCACCGACCGACCCTTATTAAGGGAGCAGCACACATGACACATTGACTGTGGAAGCTAAAAAAGCAAAGGAAAGCCTTTCTGTTCTCGGTCCTTCTACTCTTTGGGGGCATTAGTGTCGTTCAACTGTTGCCTTAGTCCCCGGCCAAGTCTGGCCAAGAAAGCGGACTAAAAACTAATGGCGGCACCTTAGTCAGACATGGTCTGGCCGTGTCCAGGAGAATATATCAGGATAGACGTCACTGCGCAGACAGTCGGCAAGGGATGGCTAGGCCGATAAAAAAGCGGCCATTGCACAACTGCATTTTGCAAATAAAGCCGTGGGCCGAGAGGGGCAGGGGCTTCCGCTGAGGGTAACCGCACATATGGCAAAGTCAAAATCGGAATCGGAACCGGAACCACAAATAAAGGCGTCGCCGCGTGTTCGAATTAATTGCCGCAAAAACAGACCCAGACCCCAAATGAATTTACATTTTTTACGCGTGCTTTTTTCTTGTGGCCCGCTAATAATTTGCCGTTGTTTCTGCACTTGCTGATGCTGCAGCCATAATTAAACCGTTCAGCGCAGCGCTGGCCATTACAAATGCCAAACAATTAGTTTAAATTTCATGCGCAATGCGTTTTCGGCCTTTTAGTTACAACATTTTGCGGTTTGCGGCGCTTCCCGCACTTCCTGCCGGTGCCCAGATTTTCCTTTTTCCTTTTTCCCGCCAGCGAGGCGGGCGAAAGCCAAAGCGACAAATCCCGTGCGTGATTGCAATAAATTCACTAACCCCTGGACCGAAGGCAGCCCCGAAATGCAGCTTGCACACAAGGCAAACAAACAATAGCACGAGTCCATGCCAGAAAGGTAAAGGGGTTTCCCGGATGAAAGCCCCGACAGACAATGGCGGAGCTGAAAAAACCAGTAGACAAACACGAATCGCAAAAACTATCCTGAAGTGGGGTACAAGGGCTCAAAGTGCGGAAACAGTCACCGAAAGTATTTCAATATTCCCAGCCAATGTTGTTCAATATTTGCAGTGACTGTGCATCGGCCTCAGCCCCCGCCGACCGCCTCGGCGTGCCCCGTGGGTGGCCCCTGGAGCACCACCATGGTGGTAACATGTTCAGCCTAAAAGTATGCGGCGAGTCTTTAAAAGTCCCGCCAGAACGTGAACCCTAATGAGTTGGATTTGCATGGCTTTTACACTAGTCTATACACTTATCTAGCTCTTGAAGAGTTTACTATATATTAACTTACTGACCATTCATTCAATTCACTAAAATCCTCTGCGATTTTCCTTAGAGAAGCAGGCCGGCCATCCCAGGAATTTCCCAAAGAGCACACATATGGAAATGAATTCGCTAATTGCGAATCTATGCCTGCTCTCCGCTTGACTAACGGCCCCATTAGAAGCCATAAATTAAATATTTAATTATAATGTCCACTGCTTCTGGCCAATTAATTAATACATAATTTCGAATTAAATGCTGTCAGTTGACAAGGGTTAATTCCCATGCAGCACAGCAACATCGGACACAACAACAGCACCAACAGCACGGTAAAAATGTGCCGAACAGAAGTGCATGAACTTTAAGGCCCCAATAATGCGAATTTATGACCAAATAATTGCAATCTCATTAGGACACTCGGCCGCCAAACCGAAACACGGACATGATACCAGCTCCAACCGGGCCAATTTGCCGTGTTAAAATAAATATGCGCATTTTGTGAAATATTTAACAATAATTGAGCGTAAAATAATCGCCCAGCCCACGGCCCGCCCCACCGAAGATAGAGCTCCGAACGACCGGACACGGCCAGCCCCGGACCGGCGCTCACAGCGAGAAGCATCCTGAATTCTGCATTTAACAGCATCCAGCAGGCAGCTCCCAAAGGCCGAGTGCGTTAATTGCGATTGCCGTTGCACAGGACACGGATTGCGGCGACAGCGACAATTGTAATTAAATAGACACCACACACGAGCTTCCCCGCACTCGCTTCCCCGGCAGCAGGGGAATGGAAGCGGATGTGAATGCGGCCGAGGATGGGCACAGGCGGACAGTCGGTTGTGCAGAGTGCAGTGGCACTGCCAGGATAAGGATTCTCCTGGGAGCCCTCAAACAAATTATTTATTAACGAAAAACAAAACTAAGTTTTTAAATGTGAAACTTAATGCCCATACAAAACTAACTAAATGATATTTTGTCTAAAAATATATTATAAGAATATTGTAATTTCTAGTGAACAAAACATTATAGGTAAAAATGGTAATAAAGGCTTAATATCCATATCTGTAATAGATCAGAAACAGATCGTTTCGATTTCTCTGCGATGCAGATCGAACTTCATAAGTTGAGTTAAATTAAACGTGCATGTCTTAGATGTCAGACTTGCATCTTCAACTTTAACTTCAACTTTGGCTATGAATATGTTGAATTGCCAGTAGAGGGAATGTTATTCTCCCCTTCAATTTGCCTTTTCTTATCGACTAGGCCAAAAACCATATAAAGCTACACAATTTATTAGGCTCAAATTTTGCTGGCGGCTTTGCGAATTTAGTTTTCAAGACAAATAAAGTGAGTCTACAGAGCCAACTGCCTTCTGTCCGCATACTAATTCTACCATTCTAGGTTTGTACGCACAATGCCCACTGATCTGTGTATTCTAACACATAACTATGGTATAATTTGTCTCTATCTGAAAATTTGATTTCGTAAGACAATGAAAATATATTGGCTTTATAGTTGTATCTAGTTCGTATAAGGTCAGTGGCTAGGCGATATGTACTGAACAGCATTTCCATTTTGTTATGGCCGCAGAATAATAGTAAAAATCATTAATATTATTAAAAGATAGATAAATAAAATACGGTTAAAAACTACTAAGTTGAATGATAAAATTAAATAAGAAATGTATAAGATATTGGAATATCAATTTCTTCTTTTAGAATGAATCCAAAGAAACCTTATTGATGCCTGTTTACAATTTAAGTACTTTCATTCTATCAATTCCGTTGTGGGATTAATATAATTCTTTACAATTTCAGATCAACAGATCAGGTTTTATCACAAATGAGTAATGTTATAGGTTATTCATATTGGGATTTCATTTCATAAAGATATTTTATCCGCACTATTTGCCACGGAGCCCACTGTGCACTTGATCCGCAACTTTATTGAGAGTTATGGAATTGTTGGCATTAATTTAGCATACACGCATAGGTGGAAAATAGAAGCCATCAGTTGTGGTTCATTGGCGATTTCCGAGCCAGTTTAATGAGTACTTCCGCCTTAATGGCAGCCTCGTAAAAATAAGCACCGGTGCGCGGAAATCGATGGCCAGCCCATTAGGCCCAATCTGGCAATTGCCACTGGGCTCGGGACAGATTTGTATGAATGAGAAAAGTCGTCCCGAAGCGAGCTCCGTCTAAATTCAGAAAGTTCCTTGCTTATTTGCGCAAATTTGTTGACACTCAGATCACCCCAATCCCTGAAGGAACAAACAATCAAGGAGCGGCAGCAGCTTACAGACTTCCGCAGCGAATACCAGAGCGCCAGGGGCAGTCGCATCGCTTTACAAAATTTTATTTACACCTTCTGCGAAAATGTTTACACTTCAGCAGACAGCGGCAATAAGCAGTGGGGCCTGTCCTGCTCCGCCCGCCGTGCCTCCCACGACGGTGAAATGAGCAATATGTAAACCTCCAGGACGCCGACGGCAGATCCCCAAACAATTGAAAGTGGATTTCCACCTGGCAAAAAAATTACTCAAACAGAAAGCCAAAAAAGCTCATAAAAATAGGGAAAATGATAAAGGTTCTGCATAATGCGAATACGGGGAGGGTGAGCTAGAACTAGCAAGAGGAGGACTGGCGCTGGCCTGGAGAGGAGCCGGAGTGAACGTTGTCATAGCGTAAATTTATGTAAAAATTTGTAGCAATTGCAATAAGTTGGTCGTTGCCGCCGGCACTAAAAAGCATAAAATTTGTGTGCAGGAACAAATAAATTCCTTCGATTCAAGAGAGTCCTTTATGCGCATTTTAAGTGCGACCTAGTCGAGTCCCTAGGGGCGGGCTTACCTCAGGCGGGCGCCGTTGAGGACTGGCCTAATCCTTTAAGGCCTGCGATATCACTTTATTTTAAATGCATTAAGAACTTTGGGAAAAACTGATTACGAAATTTGCTCGGCTTTTGTTTACCGAGCCCTCCATGGCGTCTGAAGCCGAGCCAGCCAATGGTGTACAAGACAAAGATGCCGGGACTGTGAAAATTAATGCTCAGCCGGCAAACGCTTCGGAGTGCAAATATTGAGCTGCAGTCGCAGGCCTTTGACTGACTTGATTCCGTCCCATCTCTGTCCCAAATGACGTCACAGAAAGCAGGGTTTCATGAAATTCACAGTGGGAAAAGTGCAATTTTTGGCAATCTGTTTGTTTGCCGATTGTCTGCCAGTTATGCTACTTATGCCCCACCCATTGTCGGAGCTCGGCCAGTCTGATTTAATAAGATTTATTTCCCGGTCTCTCTCTGTCTGTTCCTTGCAATTAACATAATTTTTGAAAGTGGATTTTCATAGTAGAACAGTTTTCTGCCAGCGGCCTTTCGGAAAACTTTAAATTTGAATTCACTAAAGCCCGCGCGCGATGGAGAAACTTTTCGCCAAGCCATTGAACCCGTGGCAATCCAAATTCGCGCAATAGGTCTTCGGATATACTGCTTGTGACTCGGAGAGACTTCAAATATAGTTTAATACCCCTTTGCCTTTCTTTTTGCCGATTGTGCTTGCCGCCGCGGGGGCATTATTTGCATTCCAATTGTGTGTGGCACAGAGCTGTGATTGTGATTTTGATTTCAGCTCGCCTCTGAGCAAAGTCGGCCAGGCCCGGCTAACCCTAAGAACGGAGAGTGTCTCCGTGCAATTTCGGGGTTAAGGTCTTGCCGAAACACAATTTAAATGTAGCGGTCGTCGTCGCAGGTACCGTGAGATCGCGTAGAAGCCTTCGAGCTATGATATAAGCAAGATAGTAGAGAGCTTTCGCCAGCACACGGCGCAGTTCAACGAACCCGCCCAATCATAACTGGGAGCGGTTTTTCCCATAACTTCCCATAACCGAAGAAACTGAATCCAAGCCCAGACAGGCGTTTATCATGTTTCTATCCCATTTTGCACTCACGAGCGGCTCATCAATATTCTTCCCCTTATTCCCTTTCGATAGATTAGCATTTGTAATCCGATGGCTCGGTCTCTCGCTGAGTTTTCTCCTGATCTGATCGAGTCTTTGGATTAGACGGACCCGATTCGATTGCCCGCATAATGTATGCGCCGGTAATTCCAGGAGAACTCTATTTAAATGCAATTTGGAAACGGATTTCAATCGCCAATGCCAATAGATTCGGGTTGTACGAGGGCACCTGATGGGAATCGAAGATGGGTCCCAATAAAAACCCGCCCTCGCTCCTTAGAAGCTCCCTCCCGAGAACCTCATCAATCTGCGACAATGTGACAGTAATAATTGATAACCTTTTAGCAGAAAGCCGCGAACTACCGATTCCATTTCATTGGTAAGGCAGGCGTTCAACAGACGCCGAAGGTGAAGCGGGCCAAATAAATTCAATAAAAGTCACTCAAACGTCGATAATTGAATTGCGTATACAACACCAGCACTGCAGCAGGGAGAAACAAAACGGAGCAGGACAGTAAAAATTACCATTTTATTTAACAAATTTAATTTGAACATTGTGCCGAAGCGAAAATTTCATAAATTTTATTTGCAGTGAAGGAAGCAGGTGCGAGTTCGGGCGCAGGCGTAGGGGACACGCCAAACGTGATTCGCTTTAATAGGCCTTCAAAAACAGAACAGAAAAAGAAACACAAGTGAGCATGGGAATCTAACAGCGATTTCCAGCCTCTAAGTAAGGCTCTGACGTGCCCTGTTGGAGCAATTAAGATCGCTCCTCGGACTTATGGACGATACTACACACCTCAAAGGAGCCGCCTGCTCTAAATTATTGTACTTTTCTACGCAAGATTTACGACCCTGGCAGTGAGCTCGCTTAGATATACAGTGTGGGTAAAGACGCCTGGGTTTATTCTCTCTCATCGAGTGACTCAGGCAACTCTTCAAGCCTTTGGCTGCTGTCATCGAGTCTCAGCCCGAGCGATGTGCAGCGCATCCTTAATTACAGTTGCCATATGACGAGGGGTGCTCAGAGACACTCTAGGACTTGAGATTGCGAAAAATGTAAAGTATTTATTATCGCCCCCTTAGTTCTCAGTAAAGTTCTAAGTAAAGTTGTGAGCTCTGCAAATGTACTTGCTCCTATCGCTCTCCACTGATATCAGTCCAATCAGCTCCGACGTCTGCACTTGCACTGGAAGTGCGAGGAACTCCAGTTAACACATACCACATACCTTGCCCCTAAATCATTGTCGTCTGTTGCTCATCAGGCAGCCATCCCCATCGCCTCCGTCGTCGTCATCAATTGCGCTACCGCTGGCTGCCTGCAGACAGCTTGTCACCGTCGGGTAAACATGCGAATTTCGCAGTCGAGCAGGCAAACACGTGACGAGGCGACGACGCAGTCGGAGCCGGAGGGGCTGGGGCAGCTGGGGAGCTGGATGCCGAGGACAAGATGAGGCGACAATGACGACGTCAATCGTGCGACAAAAGGCAGTTTGCATACTAAAACACATCAGACTTGGACGCGCATTGTGGCTTTATTGGATCTCAGCCCATGCTGAACCGCTTGAGGTTGTCGAATCCCTTGGACTTATCTATGCGGCCGTAGACGAAGGCCCTGACGATCCTCTCATTCTTTGGCCTCGTAATTAGTAGCCCGAAGCGGAACTTTGCTTCCGGGAGAAAGCTGGGCAACATCTCCTCGTCCACCTTGTAGTTGGCGAGGCTGAAAGTGCCGCTCCTGATGGGACACTCCTTGAACAGGTTGCCGTGCTTCAGCAGGTCGTCGTAGATGCCGCGGACCAGGGGATCGGAGTTCCGCTGCTTCATCAACTTGCAAAAGTTAAGGGTGCGGTTGATCAGGGTGGAGAAGTTACCCTTGTCCGTCTCCAGGCCCACGTCGACCGACATTTGGACATCCTCAATGTCCTGAAAAACTGTTATGTCCACGCTGAGCTTGGAGTCGCCGGCGTCGTTTTGCAGATCCACTGTCAGGTTCACAATCTTATCGTTCGCCTCGAAATCGACGTGAGTGAGGATGACCTTGAACGACCGCTGTGGGAATCAATTAATACCCCGAAATAGCACCGGCTTTCAGTCGGAACTCACCCAAGCCCCGGTCATGGGGATGAGCACCGCTACTACGAAGCCCAGGGCACAGAACACCTTACGCATCTTGCTCCAATTAGCCTATGGCCACTTTTTCAATTAGTCGCTTTTTATATAAATGCCCACACGATTAGTCAGGCCCCAATGGTCGACAAAGTGCCCAGGGCATTAGGCCCCGATGAGTGATCGGATCAGACCAATAGGGTCAGCTGACAGGTGGCCATGGTGAAGTGAGTCAGCTAAGTGGGTGGACTTTGGAAAAGCACTCAGGCATTGCAATGCCAATTCAATTTCCGATAATATCGTTCCCAAAATCGCCGGTCCACAGCCTGCAGCAATATAAATAGAGCTTCTGTGACGGAAAGCAGGCAGTGGAGTCGTTCCTCGAGAGCCGGTTCATCATGCTGCTGCACACCATACTGCTGGCTAAAGTCCTCCTGGCCATCTGCCATGGCGGCCTGGCCGAGGTAAGTCGTCCCAGAGTGGGCCAGGGACTCCCGAGCTGATCCCTCGACTGACTCTCCTGCAGAAAATGATGCGGCCCAAGTTCAAAGACATCAAGATATGGAGCGACGAAAAGTTTGTCAGCCACAAGGTGACCTATGACAGCGCCGACCCCCACCTAAACTTCTCGATGGAGGTACACCAGGAGCTGCACGACGTGGATATCCACCTGGAGGTCCGCATCGCCAACAAGCAGGACCCACTCTACACCACCGCCCTGAACACCACCCTGAACGTGTGCCGCATTCTGGGCTTCGCCAACAAGTCCCCGGTGGGTCGCTTCGTGCACGGCTTCATTCGCGAGTACGGCAACATCATAGACAGCTGCCCGATCGCCAAGGTGAGTAAGGGGAACAGCGGCGCTTTCAGCTGACCACCACCAGCATCCACCATCTCGGTCACATTCTAGGGCCAATACCATTGGCATCGAAACCTCCGCTTTCATATTCACCGTCCATTACAGGGCTCGTACTTCATCAACAAGTTCTGGTGGCCCGAGGACCCGACCACGGCCATCCTGCCCGAGCTCGAGTTCGAGATCATCTGGCAGGCCACGCTCCTGGACTCCAACAAGAAGCGCACCCTGATTATGAACGATCACTATGGCGGAGAGTTCGTCGTGCAGGACGTCAACAATCTCAAGCCCGGCATCTTTGCGATGCTGCCCAAGATCGCCTAGAAGGGCCAAAGAAGTGTCTTCCCTGGCCTAGGAGAAGCCGTTTAACGTCGTAGAGTGTCTCAATGGTATTTAGTTAAATTTATTCAATGTCACCCGCAAGCAAATAAAGCTGCCTCAGAGCACAGTTACGACTAGATTCGTGGGAGGTGAGAAGAGCTAGCCCAAAATGCCCCAGAAATCTTTGTTTTCCGCATCCATCAGTGTCAGTGTGAATTAAGTCAGAGTATTTTAAATTCCGGAACCGAAACGCGCTCGAATTCGACACTTGGCGTTTTTGCAGAATGACAAAATTGAATTAAAATCAGCTGAAACTGCTATGTCGAAGGGGGAAACAAAAAGGCCACAGCAGCAAATTATTATTCAATATATTCGATTTGAAATGTTTGTGACTTGTGTCGTGTTTATTGTGATCCGACAGTGACAGCTTGCGAATTTTAAAAACGCATTCGGCTATTTTTTAGCCCATTTAAGGTGCCACTCGATATGATTTATGCGAATTTAAGCTTGCCGAGCTTTGGATTTAGTTATTTCGATATTTTTGATTGGCATATTGATGCATTGCTGGGATTATTGGGGAGGCAGCAAAACGGAACAAACAATGGGGAATGATGAACGCCTCTCGTCACATTTTTCCTTAATTGGCTATAAAAATTTTAATTTCAATTACCGAGCACAATGGCCTCCAATCGGAAAGCAAATCTCTGGCAAAATCTGCACCGAAGAACTTTTATCAATTACTGAAGCCGAGGCCACGAAAAAGAGGTGTAAAAGGTAAATCCAATCCACACAATGCATTTGTTTTCACTTTGTTGAACTTGTAAAACTTTTTCCCTGCCAAGAAAAAGTTCAAGGGTCAAGCCAACGGCCATTTAAGGTCCATTAGACAGGCACACAAAGCGGCAAAGCCCTTCTCTGCCGAGCGAGAAATAGGGAAATTCATTGTCCACGTCGCCCAGCTACGACCCCTTTCCGCTCTTCCTGCTTTCGGAAGGATCCCCAAAGGGTTGGCCCTGCTCAGATTGTGGGACAGTAAATCTTTAAAAATTACTATTCAATGCAAACGTTTTGAAAACATTTATCAATAAGTTGGCTGCGACTCAGCCCAGCATTTCTCGAACACTTGGTAAGGGACTTCACTGCCAGAAAATATTTACGTTCAACTTGATGCCCCGAGAAGCCATTTTCGCAAATTATTTCGCACAGTGCCTGGGAATGGACCACTGGCGAAACCTCACATATGCCACAGGCCACCAGCCAAGCGGAGCCAGCCAGTCAAATCTGTCCATTTGGCTAATAAATCCTTGAGCAGCTTATTGAGCAACGTCTGCGCATAAATATCCTGGCTGGCAACTGGTCAGGGTGCAGGAGGTTGCCAAAGGACCACGAACGAGACCAAGGGCTTAGTCACATTCACTTTTCAATTGAATAGGTCCCGTCTGCTTGGGTTTTTTGTCTCTGGTCTCTCCTTCGCCAGTCAGAGGGAAATTCTTGAATCGCCGCGAAGTGTTAAATAAATTGAAAGTTGAGTACACTATTTTCAACATTAAAATCAGTTTATTTGTATCATCCTAAACTAAAGTTAAATAAAAATAAGTCAATAAAAACCATCTGTGACTAGACTGATTGGTAACTAACGTAAAACTAGCAACAAAAGAAACATTATACATTTGAGAAAATTATGAATACTTTGGAATATAGGTCAAATTGATTTTGAATTTAGAAGCTATTCATCCCCGTGTAATTTAAATGAATTAAAGTCTTATAGGTATATCAGATTGGCATCTCGGCACGCTAGCAAAACCTGATCACTACAACATTCTCCAGCTGACATTGCATTCCGTGGACTGTCGCGCTGGTATGCCTTTTGAGGACACTCAGGTCTGCTGCAATGGTAGTGTTTGATTTTTTAAGTACACTTCTTGCACTAAAAGGATATGCAAATTGTTTGAACAGCCAAGAACATGCTAAGCCATTCCAGAGCCCCGAGTCTCTAGTATAACAAACAAAAAACGAAACTAAGCTAAACCAAACATTTCTCTCCCCAGCTGGGTGTATGTTTTTTTACGGCTTTGCTTTCTGTTGCTTTAGTTGTGTTCCTTCGGTTTCTGGCCGGTTGCTTGTTGTTACGCATTAAATTGTTGCTAGTTCTACTGTATGTATGCAACAACGAAACAGGACAGAGCAGCAGAGAAATTGTTTTGTTGCACGTTGCTTGATATAAATCACAGAGACCCTTGTTATTAGGAATCCGACTCCCATTTTTATTTTCGAATCCATTCCCTGGCGCTGTTGTTTCTGCTGTTGGTTTATTGAATTACTTGATTATGTCTAGAACAGCACAAGACCATTTTGCCTTCCCTGCCGAGGCAATAAATCTCCTGTTGCCATGGCTAACTCTTTCGATTTCAAGCTAATTTAAATCTCTAACAAGTCCGATGTCGTGTTGCGGTGGAAGGCCGTTTCTGTATTTGGTGGAAGTCCCTTCCTTTCTCGACATACAAGGTCAAAATGTAAGATAAATTTGACACCTTCGATGACACAATTTTGTGACGATTAATAGAAACGTTAACAATCATAGGAAAGCTATAGTAGCGTGAGAGATACCCGGCACTCCCAGCAAAATGGGTAAAAATAATTGGAAAAAGTGTCTTATTATGCTCGTATTTAGGAACAACTAAAATTAAATAGCGGGAAAGCAGACAAAAATGTTGCGAGGAACATGTTGCGCAACACCCATATAATGATAAATCCAAATAATGAGAAATGTGTTTGGGGCTGCCAATAAGAACGAACGTAGATGTTACAGAGCTGAAAAGTGAAACAACAGATTTTGGAGCATATAAGACTACAGCTGCAATTTGGTGACAATATTCATATCTGATGCCCTCAGTTCAAGTTTGTTTACAATTTCTCCGCGCTTATTAATCTAGATTAATAAATTTCTAGATAAAAAAAGTAACATAAAACAATAAAAACTCCACGGCGGACTGAACAGACTTGTTATAAAATTTGCCTGAAAACGGTTGCCGAGGAGTAACCGAAATATATCGGAAGGCAACCAAAATAAAATACTACTTTTATTTTGTGAAAAACCCCTACTTGACCTCGAGCCGGCTTAACAAAATATTCTACAAAAATAAAATATAGAATATCTGAATGTTCAATACCTTAACAAATGAATGTTGTTTGTGTGTTGGACAAAACGTTTCAAACAAGTGTCCAGGTATGTTTTCATTTGTCAACATTTTTTTCCGCCATCCGTCCTGTTTAATTTAAGTTTTTCTTTTTCAATTTTAGCGTAGTAAGACTTATGGAATTAGCTATGTCCATGTTACTTTCTATTTATTAATTATTTCTCCTTCAATGAAGAAAGTTTTTATAGGAAATATAGAAAATATTTAGGTTACATATGTGCATTTACTCAAAAATATAGCAACTTTCTACGACTTTTTTTTTATAAAAATTTGCGACTTTATCAAATAGATAGATGGTTGTTCTTAAATAAAATGATCAATGGTTTTCTGTTTATACGTAGCACATTCTTTACTTTATCTGTTTACTAAGCAATCAGCCTGAAAGTTCCCCAAACTTTTCAAAGCGCATTCCTAAGAAAAATTGTGCAAAATTGTATACATTACCGTCTGTCTCGTATTTACAATTGCCTACAATGGCAGATTGCCAAGGTCCAGGAAATATGACAACAATAAGGGATGACCTCCTTCCCTGCTGTCTTCCACCTTTTGGCCGTCGGCATTTCGTTTTTTTATTTTCAAGTCCTCGATGGCTGTCCTCTCTGCAAAATAAGTTTCCTGAAATGCAATTTGGTAGCGAGCAAATCTGATAACGCAGTTCCAAGAGAATGCAAGGACTGGATATTGCGAAGGAGGACAAAAAACTGCAAAATCTTTACGGCGGGGGAGCTAAGCAATTAACTCACAACAGAACCATACAATTGGAACATAAAGTTGTTAACTGAACGCAACTTAACCCTAATCCCGAATCCCATTCCCCGAATTGTCTGCTCCACTTAATCTCGGATTCAACTCACAATAAGCCAGCCCACGGAAATCGCTTTCCTGCCTCTTCTCTGCGATTGCTGGCTGTCTGTGGGTTCAGAAAGATGATGAAGTGCCGTCGTCAAACCGCATCTTTTATATGTGCTCGTTTACTTCTCAATTTTTGTTCGCATCCCATGGATAAGTATGTGGAATCTGGGTGGTTGACGACGCCCTGTCCGTCCGCCAGTCGGGTGCATATTTATGCACAGTTCAAGGATCAAAATGAATATTTTATTTGATTTGATTCCCCAGGCTGCTCACTGCTGAGCTCGGCTACAAGGAAAGCATTTTTAAGCGTTCAATCTCTGGCATAATAAACTCCTTGGGGAAGGCCAATTGTCTGCCGCTTCACAAGCCCCGCCCTCGCTTTTCGCCTCGCTGATTGAATATGTATATCGAACCGCCTTGGCAATGGCGATGTGTTTGAAGGCGCCGAGGATTAGCCCAACGAGTTGGCGTGGCTCAACTCGGGAATCTTTGAAGTCATACGCACAGGTTTAATAGTCAAAGCACTTGAATTTCTCTCTATTTAGCAACTACTATATAATTATTTAGAGCCTTTTTCCCACTCATCCCTGGAGCTGACGGATCACTTGCCGCTGCCTCTGGAGCAACTGCTCCATCCGGCGCCTCCTGCGCTCCTGGCGCTGTCGCCGCTCCTGCCGGCGACGACGCTCGCGACGCAGACGACGGCGACGGGCACGGCGCCTGGCCGCCGCAGACGAGGACGAAGAGGAGGAAGAACTGGTGGTGGTGGTGTCCGAGGATGAGGAGGAGGCTGTGGTGGTGGTGTCAGAGGAAGTGGAGGCAGCAGTGGTGGTCGTGGCAGAGGAGGAAGTCGTCGTGGTGGCCGCCTCGGTAGACGTGGTGCTGCTAGCACCATTGCCCTCCTGGGCCAGGAGGATGCACCCGAGCACGCCAAAGACCAAAGCGAATACAAAACGCATTGTGATGTGTCTGAACTGGGAAATTGGACCGGCTTATATACGCAATCTGGTTCAAAAAGAACTAAGCCTTGTAATAGGCAAATAGCTTGTCTGGTTCAATAATCGGAAATGTTTGCACAGCTTCTCGATCTTTATTGAAATTGACTTCAGGCTTAGTAAGATCATTGCGCTGAACACGGTTGGTATCTGTAATCTTTTTTTACACCGTTCAAGGTCAGCATCTATGAGAATCGGATCCGAAATAAATTGTAAGTGCACTTCAAATTTTTGTCTTGTCTCGACTTACATATAACAAGAAAGGAAGTTAACTTCGGCACGCCGAAGTTTGTATGCCCCTGTAGCGTACAATTGGATCATTATGAATTAATTAAAATTGATCAAATAAAAACAAAAACTAAGAGCAATTATTTACATTTTAACTATACATAATATATTTACACTTACAGTTTAACAATTGCAGTTTTGCATTAAATGTTGACATTTGCATGCATAAAATCAAAATTAAATTCGGAATTAATATGAAATGGCTCCATCTCTGAGCAGATAACAAAAAAAGCGAAATTAAAAATTTTGTTCTAATAAAAAATACAAATACAAAATGGTCATGTCTTAATTCATATGCAAATATGTTTAAAACTGGCTAAGTTATAGTTTTGTTTCTCAAAATTTCTAGATCTTTCCTAAGCCAGCTGTTTGATATTGTCGTCCGATCCGGCCCGATCCGACTTATATAGTAGCATATAGAGGACTATCTGCAAAGTTTCATTCAGATATCTTAAAAACTAAGGGACTAGTTTCCGTATAATCGAAAAGACGGACGGACAGACGGACATGGCTAGATCGACTCGGCTATTGATGCTGATCAAGAATATATATTCTTTGTAGGGCCGGAAATGTCCCCTTCACTGCGTTGCAAACTTTTGACTAAAATTATAATACCGTGCCATGGTATAAAAACTAAAAGAGAAATTTACGATAACCTAAAGTTAAACAGTTATCATAATTCTATAATTCGCAAACTAAAGAAAAACGATATATATATAGAAATGTTGATAGAAATGTGATGTTAAACTAAACTTAAAATATTATTTTTTATTATTATTTCTATGACAGCTATAAGATATGGTGATCCGACTTGCCCCGATCCGTATATGCATATTCTTCCTGCAATTAAAATAATTCAATCAAGTTTCTTTAATATATGTAGCTTTTAAGGTTCAGAGGGTCTGTTGGACTCGGCTGTTGATGCTAATCAACATTATACGTCTATACATTGTGACATACATATGTGAAGTATTGTTTAAAAGTAATCGACCGAGGCAGTCGAATGGGAATTATTAGACAAAGAAATTTCTGTGTGTGCTGCACTTCTGCAACACCAATGTTGCAAGCAACGTTTGCCTTCATTTATCAACATTTTCTTCTGCATCTGCCCTGTTTGACAAAGTCCATGGCCCTTTAACTCTTACCCAAATGTTTCTCTCTCGATTAAAGAACAGATTCGATTCGGCTACTGATGCTGACCATCTACACTATATAGGGTTGGAGTACTTGCAAACTTCTGACTCAAAATACCTTTGCAACAGTATTGGATTTCGTTTTGGAATTCGACAAAACTGAGCCCGTGCAGATTTCCAGATTGTCATATAAATAATTGTTGATTTCGGATTTATATTATGTAAAATATCTCTACCCCATCGCAGGGAAGTGCACTTACTTACAACCGCGACCTAATTGTCTCTTTTAACCACAGTTAGTTGTATTGTGTATGATGTGGGAGAGAGTCGAGCTTGGAAAACAATTTACAATTTTTTACCAAATATTAGCTAAATAACAGAAATTAAAACATAATTCTCAATTTGGATTTTTTAGTTCAAAAATTTAATGCTAAGGATATACATTGTCCTGATCTTAACCTCGCAGCTGGTTGATGCGACGACGCTGGTTCTGGAGCTCCTGGCGGAGCCTCTGGGTCTGGCGCTGCCTCCTGCGCTCACGGCGCTGGCGCTGGCGGGCCAGACGACGGCGGCGGGCACGCCTGCGCCGCCTGGCAGCCGCAGAAGAGGACGAGGAGGAGGATGAACTGGTGGTGGTGGTGTCGGAGGAGGAGGAAGCTACGGTGGTTGTGTCGGAGGAAGTGGAGGCGGCAGTGGTGGTCGTGGCAGATGAGGAAGTCGTCGTGGTGGCCGCCTCCGTAGACGTGGTGCTGCTAGCACTTCGGCCCTCCTGGGCCAGCAGAAGGCAGCCAAAGATGGCGAAGATCAGTACGAACGAGAAGCGCATGCTGAATGTGTCTGACGGTTCAATTATCTGTCTGTGCTTTTATACCCAACTTTCAGAGGTCGGGGGCTTCAATTGTTAATAAAGCAGTAGTTAGTTTTGATATTTGCTTTTACTTGGTATGGTTTGCATAGCTTGAACGGAATTTACCAAGCAGCCCTTGTATTACGTATGAACATGTATTTGTTAACCTGCGTCACTCTAAGCGCAAACGGACTTTCCAGCCGGTCTTAGCTTCCGGTAAAGATTTTTTATAAGACGCTTCGCAGACGGCTTATCGTCAGAACAGACTTACAATGCGCTTGTTGTGGGTCTTGCTTTTGGGCCTTTTGGGATGCCTACTGCTCGCCCAGCAGGGATGCAGTGAGGACACCACGACTTCCACGGAAAGCTCCACGTCGTCCACCGACGACACTACCTCTACCACCGCCGCCTCTTCGTCCTGCGCTCCTGGCGCTGTCGCCGCTCCTGCCGGCGACGACGCTCGCGACGCAGACGACGGCGACGGGCACGGCGCCTGGCCGCCGCAGACGAGGACGAAGAGGAGGAAGAACTGGTGGTGGTGGTGTCCGAGGATGAGGAGGAGGCTGTGGTGGTGGTGTCAGAGGAAGTGGAGGCAGCAGTGGTGGTCGTGGCAGAGGAGGAAGTCGTCGTGGTGGCCGCCTCGGTAGACGTGGTGCTGCTAGCACCATTGCCCTCCTGGGCCAGGAGGATGCACCCGAGCACGCCAAAGACCAAAGCGAATACAAAACGCATTGTGATGTGTCTGAACTGGGAAATTGGACCGGCTTATATACGCAATCTGGTTCAAAAAGAACTAAGCCTTGTAATAGGCAAATAGCTTGTCTGGTTCAATAATCGGAAATGTTTGCACAGCTTCTCGATCTTTATTGAAATTGACTTCAGGCTTAGTAAGATCATTGCGCTGAACACGGTTGGTATCTGTAATCTTTTTTTACACCGTTCAAGGTCAGCATCTATGAGAATCGGATCCGAAATAAATTGTAAGTGCACTTCAAATTTTTGTCTTGTCTCGACTTACATATAACAAGAAAGGAAGTTAACTTCGGCACGCCGAAGTTTGTATGCCCCTGTAGCGTACAATTGGATCATTATGAATTAATTAAAATTGATCAAATAAAAACAAAAACTAAGAGCAATTATTTACATTTTAACTATACATAATATATTTACACTTACAGTTTAACAATTGCAGTTTTGCATTAAATGTTGACATTTGCATGCATAAAATCAAAATTAAATTCGGAATTAATATGAAATGGCTCCATCTCTGAGCAGATAACAAAAAAAGCGAAATTAAAAATTTTGTTCTAATAAAAAATACAAATACAAAATGGTCATGTCTTAATTCATATGCAAATATGTTTAAAACTGGCTAAGTTATAGTTTTGTTTCTCAAAATTTCTAGATCTTTCCTAAGCCAGCTGTTTGATATTGTCGTCCGATCCGGCCCGATCCGACTTATATAGTAGCATATAGAGGACTATCTGCAAAGTTTCATTCAGATATCTTAAAAACTAAGGGACTAGTTTCCGTATAATCGAAAAGACGGACGGACAGACGGACATGGCTAGATCGACTCGGCTATTGATGCTGATCAAGAATATATATTCTTTGTAGGGCCGGAAATGTCCCCTTCACTGCGTTGCAAACTTTTGACTAAAATTATAATACCGTGCCATGGTATAAAAACTAAAAGAGAAATTTACGATAACCTAAAGTTAAACAGTTATCATAATTCTATAATTCGCAAACTAAAGAAAAACGATATATATATAGAAATGTTGATAGAAATGTGATGTTAAACTAAACTTAAAATATTATTTTTTATTATTATTTCTATGACAGCTATAAGATATGGTGATCCGACTTGCCCCGATCCGTATATGCATATTCTTCCTGCAATTAAAATAATTCAATCAAGTTTCTTTAATATATGTAGCTTTTAAGGTTCAGAGGGTCTGTTGGACTCGGCTGTTGATGCTAATCAACATTATACGTCTATACATTGTGACATACATATGTGAAGTATTGTTTAAAAGTAATCGACCGAGGCAGTCGAATGGGAATTATTAGACAAAGAAATTTCTGTGTGTGCTGCACTTCTGCAACACCAATGTTGCAAGCAACGTTTGCCTTCATTTATCAACATTTTCTTCTGCATCTGCCCTGTTTGACAAAGTCCATGGCCCTTTAACTCTTACCCAAATGTTTCTCTCTCGATTAAAGAACAGATTCGATTCGGCTACTGATGCTGACCATCTACACTATATAGGGTTGGAGTACTTGCAAACTTCTGACTCAAAATACCTTTGCAACAGTATTGGATTTCGTTTTGGAATTCGACAAAACTGAGCCCGTGCAGATTTCCAGATTGTCATATAAATAATTGTTGATTTCGGATTTATATTATGTAAAATATCTCTACCCCATCGCAGGGAAGTGCACTTACTTACAACCGCGACCTAATTGTCTCTTTTAACCACAGTTAGTTGTATTGTGTATGATGTGGGAGAGAGTCGAGCTTGGAAAACAATTTACAATTTTTTACCAAATATTAGCTAAATAACAGAAATTAAAACATAATTCTCAATTTGGATTTTTTAGTTCAAAAATTTAATGCTAAGGATATACATTGTCCTGATCTTAACCTCGCAGCTGGTTGATGCGACGACGCTGGTTCTGGAGCTCCTGGCGGAGCCTCTGGGTCTGGCGCTGCCTCCTGCGCTCACGGCGCTGGCGCTGGCGGGCCAGACGACGGCGGCGGGCACGCCTGCGCCGCCTGGCAGCCGCAGAAGAGGACGAGGAGGAGGATGAACTGGTGGTGGTGGTGTCGGAGGAGGAGGAAGCTACGGTGGTTGTGTCGGAGGAAGTGGAGGCGGCAGTGGTGGTCGTGGCAGATGAGGAAGTCGTCGTGGTGGCCGCCTCCGTAGACGTGGTGCTGCTAGCACTTCGGCCCTCCTGGGCCAGCAGAAGGCAGCCAAAGATGGCGAAGATCAGTACGAACGAGAAGCGCATGCTGAATGTGTCTGACGGTTCAATTATCTGTCTGTGCTTTTATACCCAACTTTCAGAGGTCGGGGGCTTCAATTGTTAATAAAGCAGTAGTTAGTTTTGATATTTGCTTTTACTTGGTATGGTTTGCATAGCTTGAACGGAATTTACCAAGCAGCCCTTGTATTACGTATGAACATGTATTTGTTAACCTGCGTCACTCTAAGCGCAAACGGACTTTCCAGCCGGTCTTAGCTTCCGGTAAAGATTTTTTATAAGACGCTTCGCAGACGGCTTATCGTCAGAACAGACTTACAATGCGCTTGTTGTGGGTCTTGCTTTTGGGCCTTTTGGGATGCCTACTGCTCGCCCAGCAGGGATGCAGTGAGGACACCACGACTTCCACGGAAAGCTCCACGTCGTCCACCGACGACACTACCTCTACCACCGCCGCCTCTTCGTCCTCCTCCGACACGACCGAGTCCTCCGCCGCCTCCTCCTCTGGCGATGCAACTACAACGGTGGCGTCGTCCGCCACCACCACCACCACGGCGTCGTCCTCTTCCTCCTCCAGCGCGGCTGCCAGGCGGCGCAGGGCAGCCGCCCGCCGACGACGCCAAGCGCGCCAGCGACGCAGGCGACAAGCGCGCCAAAGACGCCGCCGCCAAGCTCAGCGAAGAAGACAGAGGCAGCGACGTAACAGTCGGGGATGAGCAGGTTGCTCGTCACTACGGATATGAGTAGTAGCTTCCAGAATTACATATTTTACAATAAAGAACATTCAAAGCAAAACAAACATTTTTTAAGTTGCATATTACGCTAATAATACGTAGCTTACTCATAGGAAATCAAATGAAATACTTTATAGTAAAACAAATCATTGTCAGCATTCATATTAATTAGTATTTAACCAAAGTAAAAATATATATTTACAAGAGCCGAGCATTGATCTTAAAAATAATAATTCAAAAGCCAATTGAAGCCTTGCTGGACTTAAAGGCAACTTTTAACGATATGAGCATTAGCCTTTTAGCCAAATGAATAGAATAGGTACCCCATCTTGCTATTATAGAAATTATTAAGGGCAACTAGTAAGTAATCGAATTACTAAAGTTGATGGAAATTACTCGTAGCACGCAGAAAAGCTAAATTTTCTAATTTTTTTGTATTTTTGTATTGTTTATCCTTTTAGTTTGGCCCATTTCCATAAAATGCGAAGCAACATAAAAACAACAGGAGAGCAGTAAAACACTTAAATATAGTATCCCGATTTTTATAAATTTTTCCCATAATTAACTGGGATAAAAATATAATGAAAAACTATAAAATAATAAAAGTTAATGGTTTATTTTCTCGATTGTTCCCATGGCAGCTATATGATATAGTGGTTCGGCCTTGCCCGTTTCCTTATTTAGTAAGGAGAAAAGAAAATATACTATTAGAATTGGATATTCAGACGTCTTCAAAACTGAAAGACTAGTTTCCTTAGAGACAAACACGGCTAGATCGTCTTGGCTGTTCCTGCTGATCAATACCTATAAATGGTTTTTATAGAGTGGAAATTGACTTCTTCACTCCTTTGTAAATTGATAATTTTAGTTATGAATAATAAAAAGTATGTATAAAATATTGTGGTACTTGAAACTTTAATGGTACCAAATACCAACTATCAAAACTCCAAACAAACCGCTATTACGATTTTCGAAAATAGATCTTTTAGACAACCTTTGCAAAGAGTCAAAAGTACGGTGGAAAAATATATCGCGTGCGACAGTGACTAAAATTTAATTAAAAACAAAACCACGTAATATTTTTAAGTCAAACAAGATACATTATAAAGTTAAAACTATGCATTATACATTAAAATTAATTGCACTTAGTTATTATAAAATGAATTTACTCTCACCCTTTTTTCGATTACCACCTTTTAAAATTAGGCACAAAAATCCAAAATAGGTATATTTTCCTAGCATTGCAAACAATTGGTTATTTTGGCTATGCACTACGTACAAAGTTTGAATTAAAATTAAAAACAAACTTATGATAACATTTGCTCAAGTTCAGAAAACAAATTTGATTGAAAAGCTGTTTAAACATAGTCAAATGTCAAGTGTAAGATGGCGTAGTTACATCGAACACAATTCTGTGGATACTGGAGTATAAAAGCGCTCGGCTAAAGCCAGATTAAACATACAACCATGCGCTTCTCGTTCGTACTGATCTTCGCCGTCCTTGGCTGCCTTCTCCTGGCCCAGGAGGGCCGAAGTGCCAGCAGCACCACGTCTACGGAGGCGGCCACCACCACGACTTCCGCATCTGCCACGACCACCACTGCCGCCTCCACTTCCTCCGACACAACCACCGTAGCTTCCTCCTCCTCCGCCACCACCACCACCAGTTCATCCTCCTCCTCGTCCTCTTCTGCGGCTGCCAGGCGGCGCAGGCGTGCCCGCCGCCGTCGTCTGGCCCGCCAGCGCCAGCGCCGTGAGCGCAGGAGGCAGCGCCAGACCCAGAGGCTCCGCCAGGAGCTCCAGAACCAGCGTCGTCGCATCAACCAGCTGCGTGGTTAAGATCAGCGCGAAGTACACCTTAACATACATAGTACATCTTTGCGGTGCAAATCAATTTAAACTACGGAATAAATTTTGAAAGTTATGCTTGTTATTTTGTGAAAGTTTCTGTTATTAAAGTTAAAGTCTGTATTATTACAGATCCATTACTGAAATTATTATATGAATTACTTATTATTATTATTATTATTTTTTGGGAATACATTTATACTTAATTAAATAATGTTAAACAAAAATTCAATTTTACTCAGTTTTGATTAAATTTATAGTAAGGGGATGGTACTCTCCTCTGGCCTAAAAGTATAAGGCGCACCTAAAGATTTTTGCCAAGCAAATGGCATACTTAAGTTCTGCTTAAAATTTTTTGAAGTCCGATCAGCGACCCTCCAGGGCCGGAATGATTGAGAATTGTATAAGCTATCCCGATTTCAAAAATGAATTTCGGCTTCGGAGGATGACTATAGGTCCCGAGTTAGCTAAATATTTCCCTTTTTTCTTACATCTATCACCCAAAGTCCGCAAAGTGTCTGTCGCCCACAGCCCGATGAATTACAAGATCGAGAGTACTTTTAAAAGAACAAAAATCAATTAATCTAAGAAAGTGTATTAACGATATAATTTTCATATAAAACAAGAAAAGAAGCTAACCTCGGAACCCCAAATTTTTATTCCCTTGCCATTTGGGACTGATCCAATTTGGTGAAATACAAAAAAACGGGGGGATACATGACCGATTACTATGACATCAATACTGAATAAATTAATTTTCCGATCTTTTCTATGATATAGTCGTTCATTAAAATAAATTAAAACCGTAATTCTAAAATAATAATAAGTGGTCTAATCTTAAAAGAAATTAAATATTTCGAAGAATTAGTTTACTTATATTTATTTGTGAATGCCACTGGCAGCTATAAAACAAAGTATTACGAACTTGCTCGTTTCTAAAATATACTAATGACTCATTAGTAATCAGAATAATAACAAGAAAGAAAGCTAATAATTACCGAAGTTTGTATACCCTTGCAGCTTAAGATTGGATCATTATGAATTAATAAATTTTTATCAAATGGAAAGTAAAACTAACAGGAATTGTACACAACATTTATACATATAAAAATTCGGTTTTAAAATTACGTATACGTAATATTTCCCCAACATTCCTATTGCAGCTATATGATATAGTAGTCCGATTTTGATCAAATTAAAAACGAAATTCTAGAACAATATAAAATGGCCATGTCTTAAATTATATAAAAATATGTTGCAAATTGGCCAAGTAATACTTTTTTTCTGAAATTTAACCGATGGATCCTATGGTAGCTATATGATATAGTCGTCCGATCCGGCCCGTTCCGCCTATCTGCAAAGTTTCATTAAGATAGCTTTAAAACTGAGGGACTAGTGTGCTTAGAAACGGACAGACGGACAGACGGACATGGCTAGATCGACACAGCTGTTGATGCTGATCAAGAATTTTTATACACATATTTTATGGGGTCGGAAATGTCTCCTTCACTGCATTGCAATCTTCTGACTAAAATTATAATACCCTGCAAGGGTATAAAAAGACTATCAAGAATATATTAACTTTATATACACACTTATTAGGCTCAGAATGGACTCTTTCACTGGGTTGCAAACTTTCAAATAATATTATGATACTCTGCAAGTTATACAAACTAGGGGAAAAACTCATAAAATCAAAACCAAATTTTAATTAATAATCTAAATATCTCATTTTTTATTGTTATTGATTGAATTTATTTTATTGAAAAGCTAGGAGTGAGACTATAAGATACCCAGTATAAGCAATTTGGGTGTAATTAGAAGGAACATGTACAAGTATAAATAATGAATACGAATTTTTCTGATAACATCTCCGCTACACCCAAATAAAGCTTATGTTGCTAGGAACACGGTAAATGAAGACCCATACCAAATTTAGTTAATGCTAAAGTTTTACAAAAAAGATTATTCATTGTCTAAAAACTTCTACATTTGTTACAGATTTTACATCGGGAAACGTCTATTTACTCAATAACAATTTCTTTGTTAAGCCAACATTAGTTATTGTAGCTAAGTTGTGGTTTTTCATAACTTGCGAGCCGAGTAATTGGATAGACCAAATTTAAAAACAAACTGAATTATGTTTTGAATGTTGGCAACAAATATTGTATTTCCAGCATTTATAGTCTCTCAGTTGTTTCATACGGACGGACATAGCTGAATCGACACGGCTGGTGATGCTGACTCAAAAATATATTTACTTTATTGGCAATAAGCAATAATACCCTTGCAACCCATGGGTACTAGATATAAATAGATGAAAAAGTATAAGCCTAAGCCAAAATATCTATAGAAATTTTTGGGTATTTTACCTATTTTTAGGGATCTTTACATTTAAGGCGCTTACACAAATTTTTTCAAAACACTGAGACTTTATATATATGTAACACTCTTTCCGTTCGTGTGGTTCTTTTCATCTTACCAATAATTACCTTTACGTTTGAAGAATTTAGCTACTCAAAAAATTACTTTAGCAACTTAAAATAAATTTGCGTTAGCTTTGGAAAGAAAACAATACTAGAGCTCGATGACCTTACGAGCCCAACAGTGGGGAAGCTAATCAGTCAAAGAGAAGCTGTGCAAACATTTCCGATTATTGAACCAGACAAGCTATTTGCCTATTACAAGGCTTAGTTCTTTTTGAACCAGATTGCGTATATAAGCCGGTCCAATTTCCCAGATCAGACACATCACAATGCGTTTTGTATTCGCTTTGGTCTTTGGCGTGCTCGGGTGCATCCTCCTGGCCCAGGAGGGCAATGGTGCTAGCAGCACCACGTCTACCGAGGCGGCCACCACGACGACTTCCTCCTCTGCCACGACCACCACTGCTGCCTCCACTTCCTCTGACACCACCACCACAGCCTCCTCCTCATCCTCGGACACCACCACCACCAGTTCTTCCTCCTCTTCGTCCTCGTCTGCGGCGGCCAGGCGCCGTGCCCGTCGCCGTCGTCTGCGTCGCGAGCGTCGTCGCCGGCAGGAGCGGCGACAGCGCCAGGAACGCAGGAGGCGCCGGATGGAGCAGTTGCTCCAGAGGCAGCGGCAAGTGATCCGTCAGCTCCAGGGATAAACCCAGCTGAGTGGTAGTTGTCCACCGACAGCAAGAAAACATAAATAAATACAACAAAAAATTAAGTACAGTACCAAAACAAAATGCCGGTAGTTTTAGCAAGTGTGCGCCAGGGCCTGTCGAAATTAAAATGTTGGGCAAAGGGTTCACTGGCATCCTCGGTCTGGCCCCATTTGGGGCACGAATCCATCAAAGAGGCGCTAGCTTCAAGGCCTTACTATGCTGTGCCGCATTTCACACGCTTCGCTGGAGTTGTGCAACTCGAATTGGCACAAAGGCTGTCGGGCCAGTGGAGACAGTGGCGGGGGACAGACTGGAAGCCTGATTCCGCTCCGACCGAGGCGAAAGTTTTGGTCTGCAGTGCTCGCATAAAAGTTTTTCAGCCGGCGCTGAGGCAGCATAAAATTTGTGCCCAAATATGATTTCTGTGCATGAATCGCAGGGAAAGGCTTTAAGAAACCATGCCCGGATTTGATTTAAACGCTCGTTGGGGATCCTGCGATCTCGTCCTCCACTAACTGCCGCCTAAATGCGCCTAAATGAAATTTTGGCTAGTTTGAAAAACTTTTCACTGCTTCACCTTTTGGGCAAAGTTTGCCTCAAGTTCTGCCTCGGCGCCAGACACCGCCAAAGCCTGACTCTGTCCTGAACTTTTATAATTATTTGATTTGCCAAATAGTAAAGGCTGTTGATACAAAGAGAAAAGGCTATTTTTCTTTCTAAAACGTTGGTAAGAAGGGGTAATTATCAAACTGAGGGGTTTACAATAATTTTGATGGTAATGATGATGATGACGAAAAATTCACGACAATTCAAATTCTTTACCCAGGCCCTATAGAGTGTACATGCTTTATTTAATAAAGCAAAAACCCTTTTAAACTCAAAGAAAAGAATTGAAATTCCTTCACTTTATGAAAATATTTTGCTCTTCTTTGAATTATTTCATATCTTGTGAGGACAAACAAAATTATATGAATGAATAAAAGCGGAGTTTTAAATAATAACATCAACCTATTCTATTTATTTTAATATTTGCTACTTCATTATTTGTTGTGTGTGGTGGTAGCTTAAGTGGATTCTTCAATTAAAAGATCTAAGACTTAAATAATCATGTCTCTGTGTGCCACGCACCAGACCTAGAGAGTAAGAACGGTGTTTATGTAATTTAAAGCAAATTTATAGTTGTGCGGTCGCAAATTCTAATACGAAAGTTTATTATCGTGGTCAATCAGCAACTTGTATTAATTATTTATTTAAAATGTAAAAGCGAAGTTTTTCCTTTCTCATATACTCTGAAAGAATAAACTTACAAGTATTTGAATTAATAGCTATACCCATTATTTTTGTAAGCTAAAGTCAGAATTCTCATATTTATTACCTGGAGAATAGTTAAATACATATTTGTCGAAGGTAGGATTCACTTCAAACCAAAATATATTATTGGCATTATCAAACTATATTTTAGACCAGTGCTACCCCACTTATAATGAAAAACATTCTCTGCTCGGCATCTACCAGTGCTCACACTTTTATAAAAAATCTATCATATCATCACATCATATCACATTCCACTGACAGAGCCGCGTTTAAAACGACTAACACTTTATTAACCAAAACAGTAATATGTGCATCAAAAAAGCCATGTGGTACAAAAAATAATAGAATCATTTGTTTACATTCCAAGATATACAATTTTAACAGTTATTTTTCCACTTCAAAGCCATAATACAACACTATAAGAGCTTTCTCGTGGTTGATTTTGATTAGTTCTTTAATCTCTAAGTTTGAATTTGACCTTCAAAGTGAATCGTATTTATTAAAACTATTTTTTACTATAAGTTTATTTTAAACTAAAGATGATTTTCTAATTTCCTAATTCATATTTTCCTTTATATTTTTAATTTAATTGTTATATGTATCTCCTTGACTCACCAGTCTAGTGTTCTCACTCTAGAAATACATTGAAAACCCCGTATCGAGAGGTCAAGTCATGGGCTTAGCGAAGGGCCCTCAAGGTAGATCCAAAAACGAGCACAGTATCAAAACACCTGTGAGGTATGCAAACAGAAAACAGACCATCCGCTCTCTAGATTAGATGATTGCTCGCTCCGCCGGTTCCACATTTGACGTTCTACAGTTGATCTCGGACTGTTGGCCAAGAATATCACTCGGATGCGGAAATGTCATTAGTGTGGTTCTTTCTGCTGGACCTGATGCTTTTTTCCGCCCTCGCTGCCGCTTCCACGGCTTCGAATTTTCCCCGCGCTCACCTGCCGCCGATGAAAGCTGCTGCCTTTGCCCAGGGTACTTCACGGAGCATTGTTCACCTAAGCAAAGGTCCACCAGATAGAGTGGCAGTGGACCGGAAAATTTCGTATATCGAGTCCTCGAACTCCTCGATTCGGGATCCTGATTGGAGGAAGTACAACATGTGGCAGGCTCTAAGAGCCGACGGAAAGACTAACTTCTGCATACTGTTCTTCACTGTCTACATCAGCTACCTCATTTATGTGTTGTTTTAGGTGGACATTTCTAAGAATACAGATCTGGGAAGGCAGTTATTTATTTATTTTAAAGCAGTCCAGTCAAAAGTTTTTAATAATTTTAATACACTACGCTTACTTAATTTATCTCTGAAAAACACTTTTGGTTAATAAAATTGGAAGAACTTCCATCGTGATAGTAATAAAGTCGCTTTATACGACGATTTCTGGGGTGACCGAACGGATGCCGTTATGACAAGTGCACAGTTAAAATGGTATTGTAATCTTATATGTAACTTTAAGACAATCCATCTCGATCTTGGCCCAGGGCCTGTGTTTACCCGGCATCTCTCACTAGTGGTGTTGCTTTTATACTTGGGTCTATTTTAATATGATTAGCAATGATTTTCATTGATTGGAAAATGCTTTTCTCGTCAAATTAGAAAGCTATAGACTGACAGCCTAACCAATCGTTGATTTTAAGGAAACCTCATCTAAACACTTTAGTTAACATATACATACATACATTGTCGTATTCAACTTACATTTTATTTCTCGAATTCATATATTTATTCCGGGATCCCCTGCTTTCGAAAAGGCCTCTGTTTACACATATGCTAAATTACCCCGCAGTCTGAACCCCTGCCATGGGAGCCCCGTTCGCAGACGGAAGCTTCGACGTTGCTTTCGTCAACTGCAACATAATTTATGACGCTTTCATTAAAAGCGACAAGCGAGACAAACGCCCACACAATCACGGCTGGGTAACGAATGTCCGAAGGAGTTTCTCGCTCGGTGTCCTTGTGTGGGCGGGTGTTTGGGTTTTAAATTTGTTGCGGGGCGCAGGGAGCTGACAAGCGAACTGGCAGGGAACCCGGTTACGTGTGCCAGACAGTTGTCAGAGGCAAAAACATGGGTCTGGAGTTCGAGGCGAAGGAGGGTGGCCGGAACGTCGCCGACATTTCACCCCAAACGGTGTCAATTTTTTAATGTCAAGCGTTTAACTGGCATACCGTTGAACTCAGGCTCTGGTCGGAGGCCTTCCGTCGCGCTTTGACATAATTAAAGGCCATTAATCACGTGTGCTGATTCAAACACGCCCACTCGGTGAACAGACCGGCAGAAATGGAGTGCGAGGCGTGGGGGATCCCCGACGACCTCTCAAGGGGTTAATAAAGCCACTTGAGCCTCGCTTTGGGTTGGCTCACCTCGGATCGCACCGGCTTGGGTCACAGGAGCGTTTAAATTCCATGAGCTTGGGAAGGACACCGGGCTGCGATGTCCAATAGGACGATTTCTCTTTTCAGATGCTCCTCCGGCGATTCGCCTCTCTTCCGTTTCGCTCCACCGGGCAGATTCGGTTTTTATGTTTTTTATGCAGCAGCATTTTGGCGTCAATTAACGTTCTTTGTTGTGGCGTTACATCGGACCAATTTTTGGGGTTAGAGTCATGGCCTTGGTCACATCGCCCGATGTGGCCCTGTATAGATGCCGCGTAAATTGGAAATGTCGCGTGGACGTTGCGCTTCATTGCGCCTCAGCTTGTGGTGATTTCCATGCAGAACTACGAAAAAATTAAAAGCTACGGACAAGGCTGACTTGTCAATGCCCTTCATACTATATAATAAAGGTCTTTCACTTGTCTATCGAGTAAGTCTATATTTCCTGTTCATTGCCTCGGACTGTGTGAGTGTTTGGCTTTCTGGGAGAATAATACTTATTGGTCATACCTTCTCATTCAGGAACAATCAGGACATGTAGCGAACGTCTCTTTAGTGAATAAAGGAATGCACCGATATGACAGAACCATTCCCATATATTCACAGTAGCATCCAGACAAAAACACATACAGCCTGAAGCCTGACATCCCTTTAGAGGGGGAGAATATATATGTACATAGATACCAAAATGACGGCAGCACCGCCGCCTATACGGACTTACTATCGCGCATATTGACCACGAGGAGTACAGGCCGCCGGGACATGGCCAGCGACACCTTCGCCGAACCGCCACCGCACCGCTCGCCCAACCGGGGATTGATTTTTAACGAGCCTGAACTCGTGCGCTATCAATTCGTATTTTCTCCCCATTTCGCACTTCAATGCTGGCAGTAAAAAATTATGGAAAACCATTTTTAATGGAAAAAATTGATGCAAACTCGAAAGCCATGTGTACGGTATTAAAGTGTTAAGCGACATAAAAATTGAGAAATTATTTCCGATTAATTGGCGCGACTCTCAATTGAACTTTGGTAAGGCTTTACTATTATATTTTAGTGTTATTTTCGCCGAACAAAGCTTTGATTTGTGGGTGGATCAAAAATACAGTAGAGTTTAAAATATTGTGTACAATACATAAATGTAAGTCTATAGGCGCTTTTATGGGCCCAGCTTATTATCAGAAAAGGAAAGCTAAGAACCATTGTTGTTTCATAATCTTAAAGATAATAAACCTTAGCAGCCAACATGTTTGTCATGTTAAAATTAGATTAAAAATTGTCCTCATAACTATTGCGATTTTGGTAGGCAATAACTAAAATTTCTTTATTTAAAATTTAACAGCTGTGTAACTTTATTAGTACGAGCCTTTTGGCACCGAGATGATGTGACCATCCAAATGAGTTTTTGAGCTTGCTTATAGTGCATGGAATCCACCGTATAATTTACAGGTGGGTGTGTTCAAAAATCCGAAGTGCTAACATTAAAGAATGTTAATTAAGAGCATTCAGCACGAGAAGGAAGAACAAAGGAAGGAAAGACCTTTTCCCAGGATACCTAAGTACTTATGCCAACATGTGTTTTATTTCAACTCAATTGGATACGGTTGCGAAATCGTTGACTTTTACCTGTACAATCAATAAATCGCATGGTCTTATAAGACCTACAAATGTACACATATATTTATGTATATTTACAGAAAAAGTTATATTAATGGAATCAGACCGAGTGTGTTTTCATACCCTTGCAGGATTTAAGAAGTTTCCGACCCTATAAAGTATATATATTTTTGATCAACATCAACAGCTGAGTCGATCTGGGCGTGTCCGTATGTCCGTCTATCTGTCTGTCCGCTTATACGGAAACTAGTCTCTCAGTTTTGAAGCAAATTGAGTGAAACTTTGCAAATAGACTTATATATGCTCTCACTACTATATAATTCGGAACGTTCCGAATCGGACGACTATATCATATAGCTGCCATACGAACGATCGGTAAGTTTCAGAAAAAAATTATAACTTGGTCCATTTTAAATATTATTTCATATAACTTGAGACATTGCCATTTTATATTATTCTAGATTTTCGGTTTTAATTTTTTCGAAGTCGGACTACTGTAGCTGCTATAGGAAAGTTTAAGAAATTTATAAAAAAAAATATTTAATTTAGCTGTTTTTTAACATAAATTTATTTTCTCACAGATGTATCTATATTATTTTCTAAAGAATTTTGGCTTTAATTTTATGCAAATCGGATGGTTATATTATATATCCGTGGAAACGGTCGTCTTTTGTTTGCAAAGCTATGAATGTTAAACTGTAGCTCTTAATGTAAAACTGTAAATATTGAATGATAGGTAAACGTTAAAACGAATTATTTTAATAAAACCAGTAATAATAATTCCTGTTAGTTTTTCTTTTCATTTGATCAAATTTGATTAATTCATAATGATCCTATTGTAAGGTACAAGGTTATTCATACTTCAGCAGGCTGAAGTTAGCTTCCTTTTTTGTTTATTTCTGTTTTTGTTCCATTATTATTTAGTGTGCTATGGTATGCTTAACATGTTAAGAATACAGAGTTCAAGTTTGACACCGATTGGGGCAAATATAGGTAATAAATTTAACATTTTTTTTTTTTTTTTTTTTTAATAAAGTAACTTATTTTTTTTTATTAAAACATTTTTGTTTTGCTTTCAATTTTATTAAATTAATTTTAAAAGTTTCATCAGATAGCATAAAAACTGAGGGACTAGTTTGCGTATAATCAGACAGACGGACAGACGGACGAACAGACGGACATGGCCAGATTGACTCGGCTGTTGATGCTGATGAAGTATATATATACTTTATAGGGTCGGAAACGTCTCCTTCACTGCGTTGCAAACTTCTGACTAAAATTATAATACCCTGCACGGGTATAATAATAAATAACATATCTAATAGTACAGGGTCCCAATTTTAATATCTACTATCCCAGGATTCAGCAACCAAGCACCATGATTAGACTGCAGAATCCCGACGCACTCGAAGTCGACATGACACAGAACCATAATCTCTAGGCAAAACAATCAGTTCTTAAAACAATAGACTAAACACCCAAAAAGCATACAAGGGGTTTGGCCAGAATGTTCCTCGGAATAAGCCAGGCCAAGCCCAGCATTTAAATTTCCAGCAAGCGAAGCCACTTTGCGGCTTTAAGCAACAACAATGGCCTTAAGTAGCAAAGTAAACATGGCATAGATGTCGCACCCCGTCCAATGAAACAACCGAGGGAGAAGGGGCAGCGAGCCGAGCGGACTGCAGCCCGGATCCTGGTCGCAGAAGGACCGCCCAGCAAGGAGTCTGTGTGGAGATTGCCTCGCGGCCATCCACACACCCTCCTGCCTTCCGCCCGGTGTATGTGTTAATTTGGTTCGGCGAAATTGTAACTTGACATGCACACAAGGACATTGGGCGGGGCTGAGGGAATTAGGGGGCAAACGGGGGAAACCCCAAAGCTGGGAAAAGTGTTTTAATTGAATTATTTTCATTGTCGCCCCAGCTCGACTTTGCCTGCTGGCATTATTAACTTTTCTTGTTGCTAAAATTTATGCAAACTTTACACAAAAAAACCTTCTGCCCACACATACTCTGCTTCGCAAACACAGCCCGAAACCCGAGCACAAAAGTTAAATGAGTTAAACGAGCAATTCCATGAGCCCGACGAAAGTTTCGCAAATGCCCCCAAACATAAGAAACAAAAAGAAACATCGAAGCGTTCGGTTGCAGTTCGTGGTTGAAGGCGAACATTTGTCAGGGTTTAACCGTGTCCTTTCGATACATTTATAGCCGGACGACAACTACAAGGCAATCTGAATGTGATTGCTCCGAGCACATTTTAAAAATAATAAGCAAAAGTATTCAGAAGTCGTTTTATTATACCCTTGCAGGGTATTATAATTTCAGTCAGAAATTTGGAGCGCAGTGAAGGAGATATTTCCGACCCTATAAAGTATATCTATTGTCGAGTCGATCTAGCCATGTCCGTTTGTCCGTCTGTCCGTCTGTCCGTCTGTTTGTCTGTCCGATTATACCAAACTAGTCCCTCAGTTTTGAAGCTATCTGAATGAAACTTTGCAGATAGACTTCTATATGCTCTCACTACTATATAAGTCGGAACGGGCCAGATCGGACGACTATATCATATAGCTGCCATAGGAACGATCGGTAAATTTTCAGAAAAAAATTATAACTTGGTCAATTTTCAATATTATTTCTTATAATTTGAGACATGGCCATTTTATATAATTCTAGAATTTCGGTTTTAATTTTTTTTAACTCGGAAATATTACGTATATTTGATAAAATTTTGTCAATTCGGCGTGCCGAAGTTAGCTTACTTTCTTGTTATACTTCAACTTGTGATTGGATCAGAGTTAATCATGAAACTAAGCATATATTAAAAAAGGCTTTGTTTTCAAAGATTCCTGGGAGTTTATCATATATATTGTGCATGAGAATTCCAATAAATTTATTAAGGATGACGTATGAAATTCAATCGTCAAAAAGGCAACCACGAGGAATAGTTATTCACAAAAACGTTAAAAAAAGTAATTTCAAACCCATAATCTTCCTCCCCCTCCTTGGTCATAATCCTTCTAACACAATCGTGCTCATTTTTATCACATCAGTCGGAAAACATTTTCGATTTCAATAGCCCCAAAGAGTTGTTTTCCATCGGGTTGTTCCTTTTTTTCTATTGCCGGGAGCAAGCGTATGAAAGTGTTGGCTCAAAAAGGCCAAATACAAATTTCGAAATTCGACCAAAAAGGCAACACGGAAATAAGCTATTCACACTCGGCTGATATGGAAGTGCCAGACAGAGAGAGGGGCAGGACGTGTGCGGGCTCTAATTCAGAGGCCAAACAGCAGCCGCAATGCCAACATCAACACTCCCACATACAGAAAGGTCCCAGCCCTAAAAAAATGTTGGCAATAGGAAAAGGGGAGCGCAGATAGAGCAGCGCACGGAGGGGCACGATGTGCAAAAGGTTCTTAATTCTCAATTCATATGCAAATTTATTTTATCGGCAGCGCTAGCGAATGGCTGCCTGTAACAACAATGAAGGTTTGTGGTCAGGAAGAGTCCTCCAAGTCCCCCTCCGTAGCGCCTGGCGCCGTTACAGTCATTTCAATCATGCAACCCCTGTTCCGATTGGAAGTCAGCCGAGCTGTTATGGCCAGGCCAAAGAGTTCGAACTCGTTATTGCTTGTAAGAGCGAATTTCATTGCCTGTTCCAAGTCAGAACGTGATATTCATATATACTGTCTATTTAGAACTCCAAATATTAGAAACCTATAAAGAAACTTAAAAGCTCAGAACAAATAATTTTAAATAGGGGGTAGAAAAAATTAGAAAATTAACATTTTAAATGGCATAATTAGTTTAGTTTAGTCTATGTATTTTTTAAGCCTAATAGAGCGATTTCACTGCAATATAAAAACACGGTTAAGAATTTACCTCCCCGAAGCCAAAGTTTGAACTCGAAACAAAAACACACTGAAATAAAAATCAATGCAGGAGTTATAGGATTTTCAGTATTTACTTTCCATTCGGACCCTTTATAGACCTTGTGAGGAAATTGTTTCGGACTGGAAGGATATATATTTTATTATTTAACATAGCTTTAAAAATGATGTAACTAAATAACATTAATAATAAATGGTGATCCGATCGGACCTGTTCCAACACACATGTTGCAATAAAAAGAAGACTATCTGGAATCATTTATTCAGATAGCTCTAACACTAGGAGACTGGTTTGCATAGAGACGGACAGAACGACAGACGGGTGCACCGATCGGATCCACTAAGGTGTTGATGCTTGTCAAATATATCCTTATTGGGATCGAAAAGAACCTTTCTTGCTTAATTGAAACGTTAAAATAAAACATCCCTTCTATAAAACAGTGGGAATCCATGAACAGTAAAGTTTTTCCTTGTCCACGCTCTCCTTGGGCTTAATTATTAAGGACAGCCTATCTGCAATTTTGAACAATCGGCGCCACTATTCATTAGTTATGGTGCGTCGACCATTGGCCTCCATTTTTGTACATATAAATTCTGATCCGAAGGAAGGTATGAGTGGCGAGACTCTCCTTGAGCCTCCATTCAGAACTGGGCTCCCTGTTGGTCTAATCAGAAAGTGTTGTAAATTACAAGTGGAATAGCTTAAATAACACACCGATCGCTTAAAAATTAAGGGAAATCATGCCGAGAGCTGTAATCTTTTAAAAATGTGATTACTCATTTTCGCAGTAATAATAGTAGGTAAGCCGGAACAGGATGACAGGATGATTAGGGTGCTAGGAGAGTGTGATGCCCGAAAAGCACTTGAAGAGCAGCTGTGTCCGTGGCAATGGGCAGTGAATTGATTTCTCTGTGGGGCCTCCATTCCCCTGCAAGTCGAATCGGAAGTCATGTCGTGCTGCAATGGCTGCCGCCGCCGCTGGCAGACAATTTTTTCCCCAGGACCTCTGGAGCAGAGTCCGGACCAGGTCTAGTCACGGTCCCTGCACGTCTGCGCAATTTCAAAGCAATTGCAACGTTTATCAAGGCGCACACAAAAATGAAACGAAGTAAAGCGGAAGTGTTTTCCTGCTTTCCTTTGCCGGATTTTCTCGGGCTTTTTGTAGTGGGTGAAAGTCTTTTTAATTGAAGTGGCTCCGTACACACGCCGAGCTGGACGTTTTGAATTCAATGATGCGGCAGGCGGTCAACGCCTTTGACTGTTTGCAAGGAGTTGGCTCCTTCAAAGGGACACCATCGCACCCGGCACAAAAAGGGCAAGGACCGGGCGGAAGCAACTATGCCGTATATGTCATTAAAATTTACTACAATCTATTTTGCTTGCTAATTGGCACTTGGCCATGTCCTTCGTCGGCCCTTTGTGCCTGCCACAAGATCCAACTCCTCTTCTTCCTGGCCATAATCGTTACTTGCACCGACAGCTCCGGCCGGGCAATTATTGCCAGGCCTAGACATAGAAGCATATGCAACTCAATCCCCGTCAATGCTCCGTGAGCGTTTAATGTCGCCATGGTACTTAGCACTCGCAGACCACATCCTCGCCTTCAGCCTCCGCGTCTCACATGGGCATCGAGACTCCGACGCTGCTAATGCTTGCACTCTATATCCATTTCTAAATTGCACTCGCAAATGCTTAGAGCAATCCGCTAAAATATTTGAAGAGCAGACGTCGCGCTGCAAGTCGCTAATTACGAGTCAGTAGCTTCCAGAGGATCTTTCGAAAGCTTAAGGCAAACAAGCTAAGGAGTTTCAAACATTGGCTTCAATTAGAGTCAAGCTAAGGCATTTTGGGAAACAGCAAGAAAGCTACAGTAAAGTGTGTTCGAGTATGAGATACCCTGTAGTCAATGCTAGGCTTATCAAGAAAAAACACAAAAAAAATCATTTATCTGAAACAATAACCCCGTTCGATCGACTACCTTTACAAAATGATTAGATCCTGAGTATGTGCGATTTGGAGACATATAAACTTCAATGCGTTACAACGCCACTTTATGGGGGCGCAGATTCCGCCTTATTTGTGTTACATTCATTCCTAGTTGATACTATAAAACACTTGTTTCGTTTGAGTATAGAAAATAAAAAATAAATCATTTTAATCTTTTCATGATACATACTTTCTACGACTAAAAATCTACAAGTTATAATACTTAAATCGAGAAGTTTAGAATATATGTATGTAATAAATATAAACACCAGTATTTCGTTTATTATTTTCCGACCCCATACAGTAATATATCTTTAATCTGCCGAATCGATCTAGCTATGTCTGTCTGTCCGTTACTACGCCCAGAAATATATTTAAGCAATATTGACTTTTTGTAGTCAGCTTTCATTCCTATCTGCAGTCTATACAGGTATAAAATAGCTAAAACATTGATTAATATAATGCAATATGTAACTTTAAAATTAATAATAAATAATTAATAATAATATATTTTATATAATTATAAATATTATTAAAGTTTGTAGAAATATTACCTAAAATGTGAACTATTGCCATTATGACCAAAACATTGAGATAACGATAGATCGTAAATTCGTAAGGAATTTTTGTAAGTAAAAAATGTAACAATTGATCTAAAATTAGAGTAAACGTTTTTCAAAACAGTATCGCTGAGACCGTGATTTTAATTTATATTTTAAGTTATATAATTTTAAAATGTACTCTTATGTTTTAAGGGCATTCTAATTTTTTAGGGTTTTAGAAATTAGGCCATATTCCTTACATTTTATAGCCTATATGTAATACAATTATAATTAAGAGAAATTATTTTCTGAATGTATGCTAATTAGTCTTTTAGTTTTTGGGCTGATGAGATTTCCATTTCTACTCTAGTTAGTCCATCATCAGTAAGAACTGGCCAAATATAACAAAGCTGGCATTGGAACAATTGCAAAATGTATACTAAACTGATATAAAATTGGCATTACTTTAGTATTTTTGAGCGATTTCGCGTATAGTCCGATTTTTTAAGTTCAGCAACTATATCATTGAGCTGCCATAGAAACGATCTGTTTATGAAGGTGTATTACAAACTGTTTATGCAAATGGAATGGAAATAGACATTACTTCGGTGTTTTTCAACATATACGATGGGCCCTAAAATATATTAATATTTACTGTCTTAAAACATTGCCTTAAATATGATCGAAATCGGATAACCATGTCATAAATATAGCTGATTATAGCAATAGAACAATTTATACAAACATTAAGGGATATTACTAAAAGTCCAATGCTTTTATACATACTTATATTTTCATATATCTTCTGTTAGTTTTTAACTTAAATTATTCTTTTATAAATGTTTCAGTTACCAACTGCACGGTATACCTGCTTCGGTGTCTTGAAAGCAATTTTCTTGCTTGCATTTTATTGTGTTGTATAAATTTGAATACCTTAGAGCAGGAACTTTGACAATGCAATTTCAAATAGCTGTCAGTCCAGCCCCTCGCCTCCGCCTCCACATGTGGCTAAACATTAGCGGTCACTTGTTGTTGCAGCTGCCCCGAGGGGCTGGGTCTGCGGCTTTTTGGGTAAGTTATTTGTTCTGTGACAAAATCGCTAGCCGTCCGTGGTCCTTGCCGCCGGCTTCGGCTGCATCGTTCCACCAGGGACAGGGGCCTGCCCCAAGCCAGCAGCCGTCGAGCAGGACAGTTGCCACAAAACCGATAGCGACTGTCCCCTTGTTGTCACACTGCAGTTGTTTTGTTTTTTGGTGCGGCGATTTCTTCTGCTCTCCACCTGGTCATGCATCCTGACCCCAGTCGCTTTGTTTCGAGCGCACACTCTGAGGCCTCCCAAAAGCCGATAAAGTTCCTGGATGCGCTCCGAACGGATTTGCGGTTTTAATAGATGGATATCCCCGGTCCCAATCTGTTATTCCCAGGACTCGAGCTCATTGTTGGCCCTCAAATTATTTACACATTATCTGCGGCAAAGGAGCAAGCCGAGCACTCAGTGTCCTCGGAGGACATCCCCATACACACAGACAAAGAGTCAGACATAGCTATTTTAATAGTTTAAGTAACCATAATATGTTGAGGACTTTTTAATAAACTCGAGGCGTGTGCAAGCGTGAGCTACAAGGACACCAGGGACCGTCAGAGTGTGGCCCGGGAAACACTACAGTCGGGCTAAGATTTATGCAAACCAAAATGTTGCCAAAAATTACAGTTTAATGGAGTAGACTCGGTGAGGTGGAGTGGCCCGCCCATAATGAGCAGCGGGAAACTCCCCACAAAGCCAAGGAGACGGCTGTGAACAAAGACTGGGCAGCACCAGTTCGCGCCGCCAAGTAAGAGCCCAGGGCCAAGAGCAACTCGAACTGTAAGCAAAAGTAACTTCTCTAATTTTGCAGGAAATATGAAGCCATTAAAGTGCAGCAGACAAAACATGGCAACATCTTGGCTACTGCGGCACTCACATACTTAGCAGGGAGGACGAGGCCCGGCCCGGTGACTGAGCCAGGCACTGCAGAAACTGGAGCAGGAGTTGGAGCTAGGGCGAAATGGACGGACGCTACACTCCTGGGCCATGTGGCTGCCGAGCAAAAGTTGTCCTCGGGCGTGTGAAAATAAATTCTGAAAAAGTCGCAGAAATGGCAACTGGTTTGCATGTATTCCGTCGGTGCAGCGCCCTTCTCAGAGCCACATTACCACTTCAGCTTCCTGTTCCGCTCCGGGGACAGCGGTGCACGGTAAACAGCTGTTGCACGTTTTTCCCTATTCCTACAATTTATTTCCACAAAAAATAGAAGGAAAGGCCCAGAGCGGCCAGAGTCCCGTATACATATCTTTAATTGCCAACTTGGCCAGTGACAGCCGGCGAGAAAAATGAGCACTGGTGAGGTCAGCGCGGGATTCTGGGCCAGCTGGTGTCACATGTACGGCTCCAGTTGCACTTAATCACTGCCCAGGACAGCCTGAAGTCGGGCATTCATGGGATGATCAGCAAGGGAAAGATGCGAATTTTCGTTACCCTTCAAGTTATTAAGGCACATTCACTGAAGCATCACATTTTCGTCAATAGCGAGTACAATGGAAACATTTTCAAAAATCAACAAACAAATTAATTAATTAACTATATGGACCTACATACCAGGAAATGTTGTAAAATATCAATAATGCGAACGGCCTTAGAGTCAGAGACTAAGAGCTTCATTGGATTATTCGATAGAATATCAAAGTAAATATATAAGTACCTTACACATTTTTTTTTAACTTAGCCATAAAAAATAAAGCATTATTGTTTTTGATAGAAATAAAGGAAGCGTAACCGATTAAGTTCTTAAACACATATCTTAAATATTGGGGGTCACTTGTCATTGTGGCACAAGGTTTTCGGCCTATTATAAAAAGATACAGGAATAAAGAAAATGAGTTCTAAAAGTAATATAGATTTATGCTGAATACCTTGAATATAAAGGTGAAGACCACCCAAACCAGGCAATAAACTTTAAATGGGAAATAGTTTCCAATTTCAATCTCGGGTTTTCTTAATCTTAAAATGTACATACTTAATTCTTTGCCATTCAGATTTGAATCCCAAAAATCGATATTTCGAAATATTATAAATAATCAAAAAAAAATTGTAGTTTAGTTTCAGTTTCGTTGTAAACAATTTCTTAAATTTGCTGTATTTAGGGTATCAAATCACACAATTAGTTCAAAATCAAAGCATATTTACAATTATCGCTAGTGTCGTCGGTCACTTGAAAACCTAAAATGCTAAAGAAAAATCAAACCAAATTAGTTTCTCTCCCCCTCAGATAAAAACAAACCTTCTAAGAATCAAAAATGTTTATAGTTATTCATTGTTTTGTGATTTTATTCCCGAATCATTATTAGGCATTAAAGCATTTAATCCATTCCAAATTATACCTTAGATGTCATTTTTTTAATTTTTTGATAATATTTTTTATTTGTGTAAATACCATAATGGGTCAGAATATAACCAATATCGAGCCAGAGGCTTTGAAACGCACATCTTTTGATATGCAGCATCGGGACCCGTGGCATGACCGCAATGTCGAGTTGCCTGAAATTAAGTTAATTTTAATTTGAGTTGATTAATTGCATTGTCAGGCAGAGTGAAGTGTCTTGGCCCTGGTCAGGACCAGCTGAAGGCTCGCTGGAACCGCATGCCAAGTCAACGCTTTTAACCAAATTTGGTGACACGTGAGCGGGATGGAATAAGGTAGAGCGAAAAGCGACCATCATGCATGGTGCGGAAGTACTTTTCGAAAATATAATTACTCGCCGTATGGTAAAATTTCGTATAATCAACGTCGCCTTTTTTCACAATATCTGAATTGGCGTTGTCCAACGCCAATCGGTCACAAATTGCCTTTTAAGCAAAAAGCATTAAAATTCCGTTCGCATATCGGCACTAATGTCGAGCATCAGGTAGTTTGTTTTTTCCTTAGGCTACTCTGTGGTCTTCTGTATCGGTTTTCGCCTATCTAGTGCTGTGGACATTCGATTTAATGGTCTTGGGTGTTCCAAATTAGGGAATTAAATAAAACGTAAAAGCAGAAGCAAAAAAGCCACCTAAAAACATTTCTCAATTTGCATAAACATCCGAAGCTGGGAGCTGATAAACAGGTGTTGAACAGGATATAAAAGTAGATTGCGCTTTAATTTTATTTGCTTTGTTTTTTCCCCCTTTTGAATTGGTTTTCCGTTGTCGGGTATGTTTCTGGAAAATGTGCAGCAGTTCCATGTATATACTGAAAATATTTTAAATGTAAAATACTTATTTACACTTTATTTGGGAAAAATATAGTGTTAATTGCACATTTCAATACCATTGACAGGGTAACAAAATTGCAGTTTTGATTACAAAAGCGCATGTTTGAAAAAGTAATTCGAAAAAATATCATCAGGATGACACCAATTTAAGAAAAATATTCTTGCATAGAGCTTCTATTATTTTAATTTTTTCGAAAATATTTTATATGAATCTTTCCGAATCGTTCTTTTTGGGCTCAGAAATATCAGTACTTAACAAGAAAGAAAGCTAACTTCGGCACGCCGAAGTTTGTATACACTTGCAGCTTACAATTGGATCATTATGAATTAATTAAATGTTATCAAATGGAAAGTAAAACTAACAGGAATTGTATACAACATTAATACATATAAAAATTTGGTTTAACATTACGTATACGTAATATTTCCCGAACATTCCTTTGGCAGCTATATGATATATGTAGTTGCCCGATTTTGATCAAATTAAAACCGAAATTCTAGAATAATATAAAATGGCCATGTCTTAAATTATATGAAGATATGTTGAAAATTAGACAAGTAATCATTTTTTTTCTGAAAATTTACCGATCGTTCCTATGGCAGCTATATGATATAGTCGTCCGATCCGGCCCGTTCCGACTTATATTGTAGTGAGAGCACATAGAACACTATCAGCAAAGCTTTATTCAGGTAGCTTCAAAACTGAGGGACTAGTTTTCGTATAATCGGACAGACGGACAGACGGACAGACGGACAGACGGACATGGCTAGATCGACTCGGCTATTGATGCTGATCAAGAATATATATACTTTATAGGGTCGGAAATGTCTCCTTCACTGCGTCGCAAACTTCTGACTGAAATTATAATACCCTGCAAGGGTATAATAAAAACCTACATTGTTTTATAATTTATTAACTTATCTGTTATTCTCGATTAAAAGAACAAAAACTGTTCAAAGCAGTTCAAAGTCACCAGTTCTTATTTGGGCTTATAAGTATATCGTAAGGATACTTGGTTTGAACAATAGCAAAAATTGAGCAAATCGATTATCAAATGCTGAGGTCAGAGTATCCAAGGTACACTTTGATAACTTAATTCAGCTTGTGTATAAGTTTTTGGCGGTACGCGATATTGTCATGCGAAACACACTTATTTTCGCTCAAGAACTATGAAGCATTTGCTTATAGAGTTGATATTTTTATATGTGTTTTGGATAAATCAAAAAGCATTTTGCAAGAAATAAAAAGTGTAAAATTACCCACATGAGTAGTCCCCAGCTGCGTGAGCTGGATCAAGTACTTCCCCAAGTGGACACACTTCCTTATCGACGATGGAATAATTAACTTCTTAAGCAACTTGAAAATCCCCATTAAGACGCTAGATCAGCTTGTTGCTATTCAATACATTTGCTGATTTGCATTGCATATTTGTTGCAGATGTCTCCGCCACCATTGATGGAGCGTCCATCAAAAGTCGCCAGTTAACGTGGAAAATATGAAACAAGACGACACCTTGACAGTTAGGGTATCAAAGCGTAAGATTAATGTAAACAAACGGCAGGAGCTTCACGGTGGCCGAGTCAGGTAAAAACCCTCCGTAATGGAGATTTAAGAGGCCCATCTGGCACCCCCACAAAAACTTTGGCTGACGTCAACTAAATTCTGAATCACCGCCTGGATCCATCCTGATCTACTCTGGATTTCTCATGCAGCGCATGTCTTGGACTGGCTTTTTAATTCGCTTTGCGGCGCACTTCTATCAGGGCGATAAGACACACACGCACCCATAAACCTTTGTCCGCCTTTCCTAACTGTGGGGCTTCGGAATGACCTTAAAACTAAATTGCCAATTGAGATTTTATGGCCCACATGTGTCCCCACGGCTGCATGGATATTTTTGGCGGTCCGAGTCCGATCTTTGGCCCAGTACCGCTGTCCAATTCGGTCCACCGGTCGACGGGCCTTTGGTAAAACGAACTCCGCAGTGCGACGATCAGCGTCGTCAGCCAGCAAGTGGAGTCGCTAGGCGGATGGTTCGCACGTTCCCGCGATGATCCCCGCTGCATATTAAACAGTGATCGGTCGCTGCCTATGGGTATATCCGATTTTTGGCGACCGTCTCTCATTATGCTCGTTGTGCTGGACTTTTTGCGTCGCGCTGCGTATATAAATCTAACTCGCTGCCCTGAACAGACATCACTTCTTTGGTGGAAACTTCAGTGACAAGTTTAGCTCCTGCCGTGATCAGTACCCGCAACCCCGAGTCCAATCTCTTCGACCAATCCAAGGATTTAAATCAATATCGTTCGTCCAACCGTATCTTAGAGCAGTCCGAAATGAAGTTCAGTGTGGCCCTGGCTCTGATGCTGATCGCTGGGATTGTGGCCAGCCTCGATGCCCTGCCTGCCAGGAAAAGTGAGTTCACCGCCAAAAGGATTACGCATTCGCGGCCCCCTGAATTACTTACAAATCTCACAAATCCCACGAATCATACCCGTCCCCGGTTCCATTCCCATTCTCTGCACTTCTGAAGACCGGCAATTCCTCGTTCCAGGAATGGTATACTACCAGCAGCCTGCCGCTGCCGAATGGTACGGAGGAGCCCCCCAACAGCGATTCATGTACATGCAGTACGTGCAGCCTGGCCGAACCCACGCTCGCTCCACCCAGGCGGCCAGCGCCCTTGTGGCCGGCGAGACCGTCGCCACCGGCACCTACCTAAAGGGTAAGCAGTCCCATCATCCATGCCGGCCAGCACTAACCATACACTCCCTAACCAAAGATTGCAATCACGCAGAGTCCGAGCTCAGCGCCGAGGGAGTCCAGGCCGAGGACGTCCTGGCTGCGGCCGGAGCCCACGGTGCTAGCTCAGTGGCCGAGGCCTTCCCTGACCAGGCTCCGGTAGTGCAGGTGGCTATTGATGCCGATGTTGTGCCACAGGCCGAGTCGGAGGCCGAACCAGAGCCCCAGCCCGAAGCTGCTGACGATGCCGCCAAAGTACCGCGTGACTTTAACTTTGCTGCCGAGGAAGCCGCTGTCGCCGCAGTTCCCACTGAAGAGGAAGCTGTCCCCCTACCAGTGGCCGAAGCCGAACAGCCCGCACCCGCTCCGATCGCTCCGGTTGCCCCCGTTGTGCCCGGCAGTCGCTACCTGCCAGCCAAAAAGAAGGTGATTGTCGAGCTGGATCAGTCGCCCGAAGAGGAGGAGCCCCAGGCTGCCGCAATCGAGGATGATGAGGAAGTGGAGAACGCCGTGGCCGACGATGTCGAGGAGGACGAGGAGGAACTGGCCGTGCCGGTAAAGCCTGTCAACCCAGTCCGTGTGCCCAATGCCCGTCGTCCAGTCGCTAAGAAGCCCGTCAAAGCCGCCGGTCCGGCTGGCAAGCCTTCTAAGAAGCCCGCACCACTTCCTGCCGGCACCTTCTTCCCCATCGACTTTGGAGGCACCAATGGCGGCGCCATCGCTATCGCCAACTCCTTTAGCACAGGCGAGGGCGGATCCGCCACTAGCCACGCCATCGCATACGGTTCCCCCGAATCTGCCAGCCGCCGTGTTCGCCCCAATCCCAGCAAATTCCGCCACTAAGCATCTCTTTGACGGCCATTCCCATCACTACAGGCCTCAGCAACTCGCAAGTGCACCCAATCCAAACAGTCTTTTAAGATTCTCTTGTAATTAGTAGGAAAATTGTCCATCCTTGAGAGCATTCAAATAAAGTTCTATTTCTGTTCTGTTTTCAAAACGAATGCTTACATTTCTTAACTCGGGCATATTTTCAAAGAAAATTGCACAACACAGGAAATGGCAGTACAAACCGCAAATAAAGGTTTCGAACTTACCGTTGATCAACTTAATAATTATTATAACGAAAAAAAAACAACATAGCCTCCCCCCTATAGCCTATAAAAACAATCGTAAAATTCATTAAAAAAAAAATATGTATATTCTTGAAAGGCCCTTTAATTCGTTTATTACCCAACTTTTATCAGTATTGAATTAAGGCGATTGACAGTTCAGCTACAAATATTTCCGACACGGTTTTACGGCCTGCAATAGCTCCAGTTTTCGAAATGTTCATATTTACACAGTCACCTTAATTTCTGCAAGACTGTGACTTTTAAAAAGCGTTAGCATTGCACAGGTTAATTGAATCGGTCGCCCACGTGGCATGATAACTAGTATATGGAAAATTTTTCTATAAACGCTTCTTTCTGCATATACATATATGTATATATATATATATATATATATATGTTTATATATATATATGTTTTAATGCATGAATATTTAAAAGACACTAAGCGTATTTTACAGCTCATTTTACTGCATGGATTTAGTTTTGAGTTGTTGCTGTTATATTTCATATATGTAAGAACGATACGTGGTAAGCAGAATGCATACTGCTCCCTGATGCTAGGCTAAGTTTTTAACTGCTTGGAATCTTTCATAACTTTCTGCGTAATCGCTAAATGTGACTAATATATAAAAACTTTAAAATTAGACTGCTCTCTGACTCCGCTAATGGTCTTCCTCGCGATGCCGTGGTCTCCCAAGGCCGTACGGGTATCTAGCCGATATCAGTAGCCATATTTGTCCTGCCACGAGGTCATCACATCGTTGGCTAGATTGCTTAGCCGGCCGGCTACTTTATGCACACCTTGGCGCACGCTCTCCTTCACGCTCTCCACATCCAGGTCAGGGGCACTGAAATTTACCGATGACGAGTAGCCACCACCTGCAAGAGAGAAATTCTCAATCTGCATCCCAGTTGAGAAAAAATCCGTTAGAACTCACCCCTGGTGCCGGCACTGCTCCCAGGAGTACCGTCGCCGAAATAGTCCGACGAAGATATGGCTCGCGATCCCTGGAAGCGGTTTAAGCTAGCGCTTATGTCAGCTGGTGACTGTTCGCTGGCGAAGTACTGGTCGGAGCCGAAGCCCTTAGAGTTGCCGAACTTTTGCTGCGCGATCACGGGATCATTGCTGACAGCGCCTTTGCTTTTTCCGGTCGATTTCGTGGTGGCTGTGCCAGTAAATCCACTACTAGATCCAACTTTTCCCGGAGCCGACGCCTTGGTGTTGTCATAGGCATTACTGGTGGCGAACATAGACGTAATGTTGCTGTGCGTGCCGCCAATGGGCTCTATTGTCTCGTAGCCCAGGGAATCCAATTCAAACTTGTCCAGCTTGCTAGAGCCGTTGGCAGAGCTCTCCCGCTTCTCGCTGGAACCAACAACTGCCCCGCTGCTGCTGCTGTTTCCATACAGGGAATAGTCGGTAAAAAAGTTTTCGCTCTCTGTGGCGGAGAGCTTGCTCTTAGGGGCGGCCGTTTGCTGCAGGGTCTCCATGTCGGCAATGGCCGAATGTGCCACGTCTGAGCCACGCAGGCTGAAGCCCATGCCCAGACGCTCCATCTGCTTGGCCTTGGCTGGATCCATGTTTTTCAGCTTAGCCTCCTCGCGAGTCTTTTGCAAAGACAGCTCCTGGTACGCTAGACGCATGCTGGCCACCGTCTCCAACTCCTCCTCGGCCGTCTGTGGCTTGTTCGCGGGCACTGCCTGGGCGAGAGATGTCTTTATCTCGTTGGCAGCGTTCGCACGTGCTTCGATGTCTGCGAAGTTGGTCTTCACCTTGGTAGCTCCCAGGCCTCCAACTTTACGAGCCCCAAGCTAAAATATTAAACAACAACTTGTTAAAAATAAGTCTGGATTTTGTAATGATGGCATTAAAACGTACTCCTCCCTTCTTGGGCTGAATCTTCCGAACTCCTATTGAAGATTGAACACTTGGGGCCGCGACCGAATTGAGCAGATCTACGCTGGGTGCACCACCGCACAACTGTGTCTCTAAGTCGGCAACTGGAGCAGCCGTCGCAGGCTTTTGTTCAAGCTGGGAATAAATTAAAATATCAGTCTTATCCCTGTGCTGGTAGTCCGGAAATAACAAGAGAACTTTAAAGGCAAGCGCGTGCGTGTGTCCGTGTGCGTTAACACCTACCTGGCTGACGTTGTTATTTTCTACATTGAAGTCGTCCTCGTTCTCGCACTGGGCAAAGAAGTCCTCCTCCTTGGCGGCCTCGTTACCCTCGCTTTTGTCCAAGTTTTCCAGATGCAGCTGTATTGTATTAAGCGTGGCAAAGGACGATCGAATGGAGATTGGAAATCAGGAGTGGGTTGCAAGCAGGTGGGGGCAAGCACATGGCGGGGCAGCGAAAGCAAATGTTAATTATGTTGGTCAGTCTATAAAACTCCAGGCAAGAGCATGTGTAACAAGTAACTTCCTCATTTTGATCGCTGTTACAAGAATATATGAAGCTCACCTTGTTGCCTTGCACCTTCATGGCCTGCTGGGCCTGAGCTATCAGCTTGTCCCGGTAGAGCTGCGCAGCCCGCGAATTGTACTTCACTTGGGCGTCTGTACTACTGCAGTTGTGCGACCGGAAGAACTGTGCAGCGTTCGCGTTGCCGCCCAACTGCATCTGGCGCAGCTGCAGCCATGTCCAGTTAGTATCCAGATTGGTGCTCCGCACAAAGGTCAAGTGCACGCCCAGGTTGCGGTGAACTGCCGAGCAGTCGATGCAAATGAAGATGCCATAAGTAACCGAAGACCAGGTTGGAGCCTTGGCGGCGCAGTCGAAGCAGGACTAAACGTCAGGATAAACGGCGTGAATTTTGATAAAGTAGGATTAGCATTGCAGGCCCAATAGCGAAGTATTCCAAACGTGGCACTTACTTTGTTGGCTGGCTGGGAGCGCAGGCGACTGAAGACAGACTCGATCTCCTGCTTGGTGGGGGCAGCAGCTGGCGTGGCCATAGCGATTCCTTTGGATCAGATCGGAGTGGCTGGTTAACGGCACTAGAAAGAGACGTTTATTTATGTATTTCTATTGCAATTGCTTTGCAGCTGAGGAAATACTGGCAACAATCCAAAAAAAAACTTCGTTTATTTTTTTCAGAACGTACGTGGAAGTCTGTGTTGTCAATAGGGTTGTTGATAATATATCAAAATATCGATATATCGATATATCGATATTGTTTGCCTTAAAATTATATTTTTGTATCGTGATATATCGTTTGCCCAAATATCGAAAATATCGCCCAAATATCATCGATGCAATATTATTTTAAATATTTGACAGTCCTAGTAGTCAAAATGTCACTATCGCTGAATAAATAGTTTTTCAGCGCAATCGATTATACATAGGGATCAATCGATAATATAACAATATACGGCGTTACCTTAGACAGAGGTATTAAAAGCTAGTTTAACCATGGTTTCCAGATAGTAAAACGCAGTTTTTAAGCAGTGAGAGAAAACGAGAGACAAATAGTTTAGAATGGCTGTTCGTGCGGGCCGTTTTGCAGGTAGGTATCCAGTTCCGATTATAAAATACCAGAAGGATGAATAGCGTTAGGAAATTATTTGAGGGCGCACGTTTAGTATTTCCAGAGAGGGGCGCGAAAAAGAACACAAATTGTAATACAACTGTTTGAGACAAATAATGTTGAATGTCATTGAATTTTGGTTGCTAGCGTTATTCGGGACTGACCCGATTGATCCGTCAAAGGTGGCCATTGATGCAACGATGTTCCTTCCTGAACGGGACACCGATTTTAGTCTTGCCTAATAGAGCCCATATTCAATCATCCGAGTTCCTTGGACATAAACTGGGAGCTGTCCAAGGCAGGCGCAGCCACAAGAACGCATGCTAATAACTTAGGGACAATTACTATTTTAAAACGCATCATCAAAGGGATAGCGAATATTGTGTTTCAAATATTGCAGGTTGTCAATAAAGTATGACCGCATAATTTGCCCTAAAAAAAATGCCGAGCAACATGGGTAAGAGAAACATATTAAAGAACTGAATAACGTGCTGATAAGATAAATACTAGATATTAAAAAAAATATATCACATAAATTAAATTACTGATTTCTAGAATTTGAGAAAAGACTAGATTCGACGTGAAAAAAACAGTGGCAACACTCAGCAAGCAACAGATATGTGCACAGACCTAGAATGCACTAACGCCAACTACATACTGCGGCTCATCAACTAAATTCATTCAAATAAATTTTAAAATAATGAAAAAGAAAGATGACAAAGTCTTATCCAAAGGGGACCCTGGGCTACAAACTACAATAACGCCCCAGATGCAGGTAGGTATTTTAGAATATACAACAGCTGGGGGCAATGTGCTTTCATTGAGTGCTCAGTATTCCAAACTTATTTGTATTCTTCAACAAATGTACATTTTTGTGTAGCTGCTCCAACCTATAGGAGACGGACTCATTCACCACCGACAGGATCGTGAGCAAACAGCAGGAGCATGTGAACAGAAAACGCACGATAAGGAAGTTCCCATCAAAAGCGAACCTAATTTAGAGCCATTCTGCGCGGATCTTTGGGATGTCTTGGACGAGCTAGGAGAAATCTTGGATGAAGAGCAGGCAGACTCGGCTCTTGAGTTGAAGCCAGAGAACACACCGCCACCACCTCCTATCTGCCTGGACGACGACACATCCCTTTTTACTAGAAGACGTAACCATGCTAACGATCCTTCCGCCATCGACGTCGACGAGCCCTTAAAGACCTCAGGCAAAGCAAAAAACTGTAGAAAAGGTGAATTCATTGAAAACGGAGGAACTGAAATAATTGATTTGCATGACTCAAAAAGACAGAACAAGCATATAAGCAGTACAGATAATGCTGTCTATGGAAGAAAGAATAGAGCCCAAAGCAATTCCTCAGAAAACACAGTCACAAGTCAGTCAAAAAGAGCAATTAAGTCAAGTCCTAAAAGTTTACGCCCCACGTCCAATGAGCGGAGAAGTGCTAATAGAAAGCGGGAGACTCACAGCTCGAGCAGCGCTGTCCACAGGCCTAGATCTAAAGATTTTAGAAGTGACTCCGACAGGCTGAGAAACTCCCCAAGTCAGTCTAAGCAAAATAAAAGCCCAGTCAGATCTAGAGAGTGGAAAAGAAGTGTTTCCCAAAACTCAAAACATAGTAACTCGGATCAGAAAAGACGCCGAAGTAAAATCAGCGATCGGGTTAAAGTAACGACCCGGCGAAGTCACGCTAAGCTAAGAAATAGCCCAATCAGATTTAGCGGCAGAAGAAGTCTTTCCCAGAACCCAAAATATTGTAAGGGCGATCAGAAAAGACGCCGAAGTAAATCTAGAGATCGGGTAAATGTAAGGACCCGGCGAAGTCAGTCTTATAGCCCAATCAGATCTATCGGCAGGAGCAGAAGTATTTCCCAGAGCTCAAAATATTGTAAAGCGGGTCAGAGAAGACACCAAAATAAATCTAGTGACCGGGTACAGAACCGGCGAAGAAGTTCCCCGAGGGAGAGGCTGGACCGACGCCCTACATCGAGATGCCGTTCTCGAAGCACTTATAATATGCACCGTCACGACCATATAAGGTCTCCACACAAGGAGAGAATTCAAAGACGCCGAAATAGTTCCTCAAGTCCGAGAAGATCTCATAACTTTCACAGAAAGCACATTAGTCGATATTCCCCGATTCGCTGGCCTCGACAACGTTCTAAAAGTCGATCCAATTCAGAAAAGTTCTCAAGGAGTCGTCGCTCCAGAAGCAGGTCCCCTCGGTTGAAGATTATAAATCGAAATGTCTACAATAACGGACGATCTAAGAGCATACAGCGTTCTAGAAGCAGGTCTGTGTGCCCACCAACGAAGCTCCGACAGCGTTCGAGAAGTATTGACCGGCCATCGAATGTCATGAATGGCCCTCGACTAGGGAGCAGACCACCAAAGTTGAGAATTCAACACACCTATAATAAAAAATCCCCGTCTGCACAGAGCCCGTCTCTGCTAGATGAGACGATGACAGCCGTACAGGTAGCTACCTCCTTTCAGGCAAATCAGTCAAAAGAGCAAAGACCTCAGCCTATACGAAGCGTTTCCCCGATGAACACCTCGCCCCAACCCATCACCCCAATAATTACGCTTCACAATAGAGTGCACCCAACATCATTGCGAAGACAACAGCTTTTCACGCCATCGACTTCTTACATGTTCTACATGCGAACGCATTTTGCAAACATTAGCCCGACTCCGGCTAATTTGGGCCCTTTCGATTTGCGCCATCGTCTGCAAACATCGCGTAACCTAGGACCAAACTATATGCACCAAAACCTTTGGGTTCAGAATACATACTTACCGCCACCAGCCTTCAATGCCCATGGACAGTGGCCTCCGGGCTATACGATCGATTACAACTCCAGCGGTTACTACTGAACAAATTCATGTCCAAACACATTGTTCTATTTTACTTTTATTATTAAACCTTTTTAATTATACATAAGAATAATTTTGAAGAGAAGTCCCTCCGGTTGTTATTTGCTTAGGGAGTGGGCTGCCCACGTTGTTCGCGAGACAGCCCGCGCCTGTGACGCCCTAGTCCTCGTTTGGGCGCTCGGCTTGGCTGAAGCGAAAAAACTGAGTGCTTAAAGTTGCGCCCGCAGCACCTCATCCAAGGGTAGGGATCGTTTTGCGCTAAGGGAGCCATATCACCGTCATCGGCGACGTCAGGGATTGACGTTGTATCGGGATCAACCACTGACTTGGCACGCATGAACGCGATAAGGGCACCGTTCATGCTGAAATCACTATCCCCCGGTTTATTCTTGTGCGTTGTTTGGTCGTGCTCCATTAAGGACCGGTCGATAAGCATCTCACAGGGAAGCTCCCCATCCGCCTGCATATTGTCCTTACCGTCATAGTTGCTCATCGTTCGACGTGGCCGTCTGTTGCACTAAAACAAGCAGTACAAATACGGAAATTCAAGATAGAGCTTTAAATCATGGGATATACTCTCTCGGCAAAAAAAACTTTGAAACCGAAGTAAATTTCAATTAAATTTCCTTGGTTTATGTAATAGTAATGTTATTATAGTTTTTTGCAACAGATCTGAAGAAAATTTACTCACGCTACCTTCAAATAGTATAAAAATGCCAGTGTTGCTGAACGTTAATAAAGTAAATCGATAAATTCGTTTATTTGGTCGTTACATAAAACAAAAATGGCGAACTACATAGGTCACGGCTCCTGAATCTCTTTGAGCACCGGTAGTATATCCGCAAATGCCTTGAGCAATAATGGGTCCCGAAGAGTACCGTCTTCAATTCTGCTCAGCAAATGAAGTACCTCATCCACAAAGATCTTGTCCTCCACCCGTAAGCCGTGCATGGAGTTTTTCAAGTGAAGCTCCAGTGCTGACTTGCAGAAAAAGACGCGCCCACACTTTTGGCATGGGTGCTCAAAGCATCGGTGACGCGCAATATACTTCTTCTTGCACTGAGGGCACTTCTGCATTTGCCTCCCATTAGGCCTTGGTTTATTCTCCTTTTCATCCTCCTGGTTAGCATGTTGAAGGTCTACAGCTTTGGGCTTGTTACGAAAAAGACGTAAAGCGCTCTTTGATTTATGTTGTATTCCAGCATGGGTCCTCGGAACTACCTGGTGTTGATCATGTTCTGGGCTCGCTCGATCCTCTGCAGGGCCTGTATTCGGCCGACGGCATTTGTGATGGTTAAGCTCACGCTCCAGCCTGAATTCCCTTTGACAGACAGCACAATTGAAGTTTTTGATCATGTGATATCGCTGATAATGGCGTCGAAGCTGGGCGATCTCGCGGAAAGCGATGACACCCGGAGCATGCTTGTGGTGCCGGCAATCGCTGCAAGGGCAATGGTAGCAGCCGGACAAGCTTTTTTCCGGTTCAGAGGTAATATGATGAACACTCTTCAAATGGCCTTGATACCGGGCGCGACTCTTATAAACCTTTCCGAAGCACCACTGGCAGTGGAACTCACTCTGCGGCAAAAGGTCAGCGTGACTGGCGACAGTGCAGCTCCTATCCTCCATGGGGACTTCACCCAAACTGTGCTTTTCCTTTTCTTTCTTAAAACAAACAAGTGCCTGTAGCTATGTATATTCGTTATATAGTGCTGGAAAGCTGGCTTTGTAAAAAGCAACACTAGTGTTGGTAACAAAAGAATCGTAAGAAAATAATAAAACAACAATCTGAAAAATGATTTAACTTAATATAGGATAGTTAAACCCTCTGTGTTTGAAAAGGTCAGGCATAGGCTTAGGAAAACTTCCGGATTTCAAAGTTGTTTTCTATTTTAAAGAATCAACTAAATCTGGAAAGAAATAAAAAAAATGTAGCTTAATAATATTCTCCTTTCAATTTATTTATTACGCATACGGCACCTTAATATCCAATTTGTATACAGTTCTAAAGCAATCATATTTTACAAAAACCTGAATAGAAATATCAAGGAATTTACATTAAAATAGTTCCCTTATTTTGAAATCAACTGAACTGATTAAAAAACATCCAGTTATTTTCGAGGTCTGCAGGTTGGTCGAGTCATTTCATGTATAGTTTATATTCCTGTGATAACATAAAAACTTCGACTCTGGTATACGTTTATTTAAACCAATTTAAAATGTATAGATAATTTATATTTATTTGTTATTTATTATTTATAATGTACATGTTTAAAAAAGACGACCGTGTTAAACATATGCACTTATATTAAAATTTAAATTAACAAATTATGTTAATATAATATGTATTCAGGTTTAGTAAGGTTTCTTTTTTGATGTTACCGATGGGTAAACGCGTCCAACGCAACTATCGAAAGAATTACATTAATGTGTTGTTGAACGCACCCATTCTTTTCTACATTTTCGCTGCATCGGCATCATTGGTCCCGTTTCTATTTCTTTTCGTTTCATTCTTAACCGAGTAACAGTTCTCCGGTCAGAGCCTCAGTGACTAGTTTATAGTTTTAAGCAACCGTTTGTTTTGTTATACTTTTCAATTGTAGTTTTATAAGAAATTACGACGATTTTCATTTAGTCAGAGCTCGTACATGCGTGCATTGCTATTTTATTCCTGCTCTTTTATTGGTCGTTCTCGCTTGCGTGTTCTCTCGCTCACTCTCACGCACGTGCTCGCCTACCTGTCCACCTACCCCGAAGAACACTTAACTCGCCACGCCCAGACAGCGCGTCGGGATGGCTCCGAAGAAACACAATGGTTTCATGATGTTCGTCAATGAGTGGCGCGCCAATAACCCAGAAGGCCGGAAGATGAGCATGGCCCAGGCGGTAACCCACTGCGGCCCACTGTGGCAGGTATAATCCGAGTTTCCCCTCCAATATTCAGTCTAACACATGTCTTTGTAGAATCTGACCACACAGCAGCGCGGCCCTTACAACTCGAGCGCAAAAGACGCAGACGTAAAAGCACGCGCCACTAAGGAGCGCCTCAACTGCTTCGGCCAGGCGGTCTCGGATGTGGTCCAGGCCGAACATCAAATATCAGAGAAAGTCTTACTAATGAAGCGGAGTATTGAACGTATAGTAATTGACTCTAAGAAATCACACGGTGAGCAACCATTCATAGCCACTCCAAACCCAGAATTGGTTACTATTTTTTTGTTTACAGATTTAGAAAACACTAAATTCGTTTTCTGCGCATTTAACTATTTCACAAAGGCCTTAAAAAGCGACGTCTACGTACCGGCAGAGTTCGCTGCATGCGAGTACTCGCTTAAGGAGGGTATAATATCAGTGTACAGTACTTTAATAGACCCGGGTCACATCATTTTCGGGCAGGCCAGTGACGCCCAGCACCATTCATCGACCACTCACGGCCTACCACTTCCTCCCAAGGCGCTGGGAGAAAGAAACATGGCAAAGCTATATAGCCAAATTGTTGAATATTTGACCAAATGTCACGGCAATAAGCCGCTGATTGTATTCACTCCCACAGAACAGATGGCAATGGTCAAGTCATGTATTCGTTTCTTGGCTTGCGAAAGCAAGGAGGATGACCAGGGCGACTTGGACAAAATTATAGTTTACGACATCCAGTACTTGCTCCTCACTTTGAAGAAGGAAGTGTTAAACATTGCCGGGCTGCCAGATGACAAAATCAACATATATGTAACAGACTCCATTTTCCTTAGGGATTTTTTTGAATTTACACCCGAAATCGCTTGTCAAGTAAGTGCAGGCGGTAATAACTTTCCCTGAAATTCAAGATTCATTTGCGGCTCATTTCAGTTTCACGAAGAAAACGACCGCACCAAGTACTGTACACAGAGCATGGTAAAACGTTGGTGTTTTATCTTCAGCGACTTTATGTGCGGTGATCTGGCCATCACCGTCAAACCTGGCAAACATATTCCGCCCAAGACACGTCCCAACTACCGTATCATTTCCTCAGACGCCTCGTCGCTCGCCCAAGACTCTTCGTTTGACTCCTTCCACTCCCTTCCAGGATCGCGAGCCGAAAAAGCGGACAAACACCGAAACACTTCCCCTAGTGGCAGTCTGCGTTCCAATGCATCTAGCTCTTACGTACCAACAGACCATACCTGTTTTGCCAGTGACCTAAATGAAGTTGCTGAATTTCCCACCTTGGGTGGCCGTCGTCCTAAAGGGCGTCGTACTCCAACCGGTGGTGCTGCCCAGCGAGACTTGGGTGCCTGGAATCTGCCACCTCACTCGCGCTCTCTCAATGAGTTTTCAGACGACGACTTCAACGTGACTGGCGCTGGCAAGCGGAACGGCCAATAGTTCGCCTAATCAATCTCTTTTTTTTTACAACACTGTATTAACCGACATATAAAATTTGAAATTAATTACTTTGATTTTCTTGTAAGACCTTTGAAGTATCTGAAACAACTTTAGTTGAGTTGCTTAATTTCAGTTGAACAGCAAAACATAATTAAACAAAGACATAAACATAACAAACAAAATGTGAGATTATATTTACATACATATTACATATTAACAAATCTATTTCTTAGGAATATTCGGAAAAATAATGATGATCTTAGACATAGACTCAACAAATAAAACTGTCTGATGGTCTCTTTCGTATGGTTAAAGGCGTTCTTGTACATATATATGTAGTACATACATTGCAACTAAACAAAGAAATCGCTACTTTATAGTATACAAAATCCACAATAAAATGATATTTTTCGCACTCTATTTTTTTTCGAAGTGACTTGCGGTGAAATTACGCTCAATATACCACTTTCAAATATGGAAAAGCAGGAAAGAAAACTATCGTCGTTACCCCAAATTGTATACCTTGGTAAGTTGCTATTCGATCGATTCGATTGAATTGAGAATCTAAGAAGTATAAAAGCTGAATAGAATGCGATCTTGCAGTTCTAGTGAATCACTATTCAGTAGGCCAATCGCTGCAACATGCATAGTTGTTATGGGTCTATTAGTTTGGAGTTTTCAGTTTGTCGTTAAGTCAGAATGAGAGAGAGCGCACATATAGATGCCATGGCCATTTTTATGATTCTGAAAATTTCGATATTATTTCAATAAAGGTCGGACGTTTATGTATGTAGCTAAACCGTAAATAAATGTATGGTAAATGTAATGAAAGTGTACATTACTTCGCTAATTTTAAACATGTACTCTACACCCTGAGATGTAGTCAAAGGAGCAATAAGTAATTTTAATTTATAAGAGAGCATAGGAAAATCAACACGTTTTATATTACTGCTTAGGTTTTTTTTTGTTATTTGAATGAAATGGATCGATTCTCAATGATCCAATGGCAAAACGGCAAGGGTATAATAACTTCGATGTTCCAAAGTCTGCTCCCATTCTATTTTTTTTCTTCGGCATTACAAACTTATTCCAATCTTATATTTAATATTTAAATTAAATGTTTATTATTATTTTTTTTTTTTTGAATAATAAATTTAAATGTTTAATTAAAAAAACAAGAACATTTTCCTCTCCTTGAAAATCCGTCAGACTTGTTTTTAGTGAAGGTTACTATGCAGGTGGTCCAATATTTATACTTCTGGAATCTGCTTTGCTTACAAGAGGACTTTTAGAGTGGCGGGACACAGAGGTGATGCTGGTGGGATCTTTCAGGAGTACCAGACGAATGAAGGCCAGATTAAGTAGAAATGCTTGCCCTAGAAAATCTCGTTGGTGTCGCGCTAGTTGCGAGAATAATTTGCGAAGATCGGCAGGAAAATGCACTTGGTTGTGCAGGTTTATCGCTTGGGTGTCGGCCGTCTGATACTCGTAATAATTTTCATTTCGCATCATGGTCAATATGGTGTCTTCAGAGGTCACGCGCTCTGTACCAACCAGGTGGTTAAAGAGGCGGGCTGTAAGGAAGCGTCGCAGGTAGTAGACGTTTTTCGCCTTGTTGTCATCGGGGTACATACGGGACATCAGTGCATAGCTCATTATAGCCAACACCTGAGCTTTCTGAATATTCACGTTCTGCTGATCTATGCTGCCGGGGTTGTTGCTGACCTGTGCCATCTGAGGACTCTCTAGGACGTAACAGTCAGCCTGCGGTATCTGGTGCGTGACATAAAGACAGCGCTGGGCGAGCTCGGCCAGATGCATTTTCTTATCGTTCAGCTCATGGTGTTGCCAATTGGTGAGACGACAGGTGGAATCTTTTCTCTCAATCTCCATTCGCGCCCAGCTCACGCTGGTAACCCCAATACGAACGCCTATGCTGGAGACGATCTGTAAGCGTTGCTTATCGTCCATTGCTGGAGTTATAAAAGGCGCCGTTCGGGGTGTCTTTGGCTTATGCCCGGTAACTACTTCATTGCTGCTCACTCCGTCAACCTGTTCGAGAAGGCTTTTAAATAATTTCGTTGTCACCTTCAGACTGAAGCCCTCAATGTGGAGGATGTCACCAAGATCCTTCACCGGACCGTAACGTTTTTTCCAGTTCTGCAGTTTGGCGGCCCTTAGCTTAGTTATGTTGTAACTGAAAACATGTAGAATTAAAGTCGTATTCGTAACAAGGGTGCATACAAGCCAACTTGAGCATTTGATCCATGCTGCTTTCGTTGATTGTTTCCAAAATCTTTTGGCGTTGATTAGCAGAGTACCCCGGCAAGATGTTGTGGGTGCTGTCCTGCTCAGTACTGGATTGATCCGCGCCGGGCTGGTTTGCGCTCGAGACTGATTTCCATCTAAGGGATCGGCCTGCCACTGCCCGACAGTAGGAAAGCATATTTGACCACTTAATACCCAAATTTTATCCAACGAAACTTCCTCTTCACAACTTGTTGCATCCACAGAACAGCTGAGCGATTGGTGAGACCAAGGTTAGATTGCTGAAAAATACCAAGCTATTTGGTGATGAGCTGATGCAGTAGTTGTTAGGAAATTTAGCTAATATCCATTTTCAGACATTTAGATTCTCATAAACTTTTTTCCGGCTGAGATCGTTCAGACAGAACTCCAGTTGATGCGAACAGCTGCTTCGCGTACGAAGCAAAAGAATATTTAAAATATACTGAATACACGTTGGTATATTTCAGTATTCGGGAGTTAGGCCGATATTTTCTGTCAGTTTTTGGAACACGTATTATAAAGAAAAAGTCGTTGCATCGACGTTTGATAGTTGATGCAGATGCATCTGAGTACAAACACTATCAGTCACGTTTTCTATTCGGAACAGGGCGTGAGACGACATTGCCCGAGTGGATTTTTCGGTTCCAAACCATGCTTATAAGGTTTAAAACATCGATTTTTTGGTTTGAAACATTGACTTTACGGTTGAAAAAATTGATTGTACGGGTTAAAACTTCGGTTTTATTGTAATATGTGCACATGTGTAAGCGTAAGACAACCACAACACTGAACAGATGTTTCAGCGCGGATCATAAAAGTGAAACTCCGTAGCCTTATCAAAGAGCTAACGGTATTAGTCGGCAACGACGACGATGGACTACGAGTGCAACAGCAGCCACGCCAACTATTCCTCCAATTTTTATGTCAACAACAACAGTAGCACGCAGAGGCCAGCATCAGCCACCACAGCAGTCTCCGCTCAGCTGATCCAGGGAAACGGTTCCAGCGGACTGCTGGAGACTGGCACTATGGTCGGCGCCAATAGCCAAGCCACGCCTGCACCCGATGCCTGCTCTGTTTGCCTGCCCCCGAGTGAACCGTCGGTGAATGTGGACGACGATGAGTGCGCTTCTTTCCTAATCAGCAGCCACAGCAGTCGAAGAAGCGCCCGCAGCCGGATGCGAAACTCCTGTTGGGTGCGCGCCCACGCCTTTGTGACGCGTAATTGGTACCTCAGTTTCCTGGTTCCCGCGTCCGTCCTCTGCGCCCTGCTCTTCGTGGGTTGGATTTCCCGAGACTACGCCCGCCAACTGCTCTTTTGGATTGAGACGCAGGACGCCTGGGTGACTTTTGCCGTTTTCATGGCGCTCTTCACCTTGGTCAGTTTCCCGGTGGTAGTTGGCTACTTTGTGCTCCTCATCACCGCTGGCTACCTGTTCGGCTGCCTGCACGGATGGCTCACTGTGATTCTGGGCGCCAACATGGGGATCGCGATCGCCCACATCGCCATTCGCACCTTTCGTCACCACATCCCTGTACAAAAGTGAGTGAATACTGAAACGAACACACATTATTATTGTGGCTCTTCCGGCGCTTCACAGTTCATGTGAGGAGGTGAATGCTGGCCTTCGATCACGGTGTAATTTTTGCACACTTCAAGCTTTCTTACACATTTTCCTTGTGTCTATTGAAACGATTGTATAAATGCTGAACCTACGTACATTTACCTACGTACAGTATACCTTTGAGACTGTGATTTTTGTCAAAAGTTTGCACACATTGAAGAAGTAATGTCCGACCATAAAAAGAAGGGACATATTTATATTCTTGGTTAGCAAGGCCATGACGTTCTAACAATGTTAGTCTGTCCATTTCTGCAGAAGGTAGTCCTGAGTTTAGGAACTCTTTTAATGAAACTTTGCGTATAGTCATTTTTCTATATGTTAACACATTCGCGAGATCGGATAGCTATCGTAGGAAGCTTAACTGAAAACTTGATTGTTTCCCCGCCTCAACTCCGAATTGTAAATTTTAATAGTTTGTGACTAAAGCAATTTATATCGGTCTGAGCAACAAAGGTGAAAACTAATTTGCAGCTAAATGCACTAATAATCCAGGTACGTGTATATAGAACTGTTGTCGTCATGGACTGCAATAGGAAGCTTGGTAGAAAAAGTAATTATTTCACAGCCTTAACTCCGAAGTGTAAATTGTACTAGTTTGTCACTAATGTAATTCATATGGATCAGTGTACAAACTCATTGCACTACCAACCAAGGCCTGTATACATAGTACTTTAGTCGGCATGGCCTGTTCCGTGGTCCAGAAAATGTCTGAAAAAAGGTACCCTACCTTTAATTTTAAAGAGGTTTTAATATATTTTGAGAGCTTTATTTGATTTCGGTTTAATTTCTTGAAAACGATAAGATCTTTTTAAGACTTGATACCATGTATTTATATTTGTGATTGTATAGATCTTTAAAAACCTCCCACAATTAATTTAGGCAAAGCGTTTTAAGAACTTTCAAAAATAAATAACAATTTTATAACGTATGCTTAATTCGTGACATAGCTGGTCTTTGGAAAATTTTTTTAACCAACTATTGAAATGAAAACAGCTTAATCAAAGACGATTTTTTTACCGAAAAGTTTTAACAACTATGAGCTACAAATTATGTAATATTCTAATATCTAAATATTGATTCGAACCTGGGAGAAGACATGGGGTGTAAAATTTGTGGCCAACACTGTAGCTATCATTGGAGCCTTCGTTAAATTAGAAATGTAATGGAAATCTTTCCAATAACTTGGGCTAAATTGGCATACTGAGAATATGAACATTTCGGCCTGAAATTAGCTTCTTTCAATACAATATACATACAAATATGCCTTATATTTCGAGCTAAAAAATCTGAATTGTTTTAAATTGTCCTTAGAGAACTCGCACATTTCTTGTGGGTCTCCAACCCATATACTACAATATTCAAATTGTAATTGGTCTGTCACAGTAAAGACTATTTAAGTCAGGGTAGCCCTTCGCCTAATAGTCTCCGTCATACAGTTTCCCTAGTCGCTAGTCTTACACACAATTCCCGTTCATCCCGTAAGCACGCGTTCCGTACAATTCTCAATGCTACGTTCCGTAAAAAATTTAAAGTGTTTGGGCTTAGGTGCAAGTATGCGTCGTGGATGTACCGTACTGGCAGAGACTCAACGTAGTGATGTCCATTTGGTGTTACCCACGGCCCTATCCTCCGAGTTCGCCAAGGATATTGCTCCACTTCCAGTACCCGTCTTGATCGAGAAGTATTCCCGGCATGTATCAGGCGGCAAGTTTGCTACCATAGCGGAGTACCTGCACAGCGATCCAATGCCTAACGAAGTTCTGGTGCCTGAGGAGATCGATCTTCATCGTGCGATGACCCTGGACGCTCTCAATGCCTATATGCAAGCAAAGACGGTATTCGAGGAGCCTCGACGCAAGGGCCTTAATTTTGCCCACGTTCTCGTAGTGGCTGGGACAGACTTGCCTCGGGACTGCCCATTTCAACAACGATCTGAATTTCTTTACCTCTGCGACTGCTTGCGGCCAGGATCGGCACTGGTTCTGCACCGCAGTCGGAAGCGAATGACTGGCGCTTTGCTCTTTTTATCCGAGAAAGTTGACCCGGAGCTAGCCAGGATTTTCAGCCGTATGCACCATGTAGACGAGGTTCTGCCCCTCGACATGCTAAAGAATAGCTTGTTTTGGCTATTTAAGGACCAATCCGCGGAGCTGTGGCACTCCTTGGAGCCATCGAGTGAAGTCAGTCGAATAGTAAGCGAGGCGTCCGAGGAGACCAACACCCCTCTCTCCAACCCCCGCTACATTCTACAGTATACCCGAACCTTTAAAACGGACCGAGAGCTGAGTGCCCTGCGACGGGCCAATGCTATTGCCGCCGAGTCAATGGCGGAAGTGATCGCCTACAACGTATCACATCCACACCGATGTAATCCTCGGAGACTAACTACACTGTTCGACTACAACTGCCGGCTGCGACATGCTCACCCGGATCAGCCCTTCTCAGCCAAGGTGGCATGCGGTTCAGATGCCACTGGTCTGTGGCATATAGATGCCGGTTGCCAATACGGGGGCTACCAGGGTGGTCTGGTCAGAACCTGGCCAGGCTCAGGCCGTTTCACACCACCTCAAAAAATGTTGTATGGCGCACTCTTAGATATGCGGCGAGATCTCTGTGCACTAGTCGAGGCAGCTAGAGACGGCGGTGCTGTGAGCACGCCACTGGAACTGCACGCTGCGTACCTGATCTTACTTGCCGGACATCTCCGGGAGCTGCGAATACTGTCCAATACTAAAAGGAGTCCAGCAGAGACCGTTGAGGCGGCGCGCAAGTTCAACTGTACACCGGTCGTCGTCTCACATGTGGGCATCGATCCGCGGGACACCAGTCGAAAGCTACTTGGATACCCCTTTGCACCCGGCAACGTATTATCGCTTCGGCTATCCATTTCCATACCAGACGACTGCAGTGAGGCCTACCCTGAGTTTCGGGGCATCCTATGCCAGCTTGGCGATACCCTCTATATTAGGAATGACTACACAGTGGAAGTACTCACTGCGCTTTGCCCCAGTAAGCACAACCCGGGTGCAGGCAGTGTGCCTGCGCCTGTTCGGAGGCACTGAAAAATAAACCCATGATAACAATGAACGGTCCATCGAAATCTGTGGTTGTATGAGCAGGTTCCACTACGTTTTACCATATTTTTTTTTTTAATTCTACAAATTTTATGAGAAAACAATGTCTTGCTTTTTGGTCATTTAACCTATTTAAGCAGAGGGTTTGTCTACTCTAAGTGTAATGTGGCTAATGATACACCCTTTTCTACAGAACATGCAGAAATAATTCGTATGGCGTTACTCAAATTGTTATTGTAAGGTCTTTGGTAAGGGGTTTCACTTTTTAAGCGGGTTCTTATAACATGTCTAATTTCGATATCTATCTATCTTACGATAAATAAAATAACATTTATCAATAAGTAGGGAGCAAGTCTTTAACTGATAACAGTGCCACCGGTTTGTTTATGGCAGCAGCGCGTTCTAATGTTATATATGACTGTGATAAAGGAATATGTCAGAACAGTTTTATTGAGTCATCACATTTTCTTTTCATATACTTTCAGGCTGATTAAAAATAAGACTGGACTGGCTATACTTCGCGTAATATCTGGCCCAAAAGCCTTCAAGGTAGTTCTCTTCACCCGACTTACACCTATTCCCTTTGGACTGCAGAACCTGATTTTCGGAGTGAGTGAAACCATACTGGGCATATTCAGGCCCTGTTAGAAGTGCAATACATCGCAGCGATATTTTATTTTCCATTGAGCTGTGGGCAAAAAGTAAAAATATAGGCATTAAAAACTAAACATCTTCAAAATGTTTGTCGGACCTTGATAGAAAATCGCAAAAGCGTTTGGCGATCGAATCACGCCACCGCCACCACCATCTTGAATTAAAATATTTTTTTTAAAATATAAAAAAAAAACATGAATAATTCGAGTTGAAATCAAAAAAGCTTAAAATTTCCGATCAGTACTATTTTGACTTTATAATATACATCTAATTAGAAAGATGACTATGCTCGGTGCATTTGCATCGATAAAAAGATCGATTTTGTGGATCAGTAATATTCCCAATATTTTCTGAAATTACCACTCTTTAATAAATAATAAAGATCTAAAAATATCTTGCCGCTTTTTTAAAACAAAATTTTTGGAAAACTTGAAAATAATCCCGTGCCAACTAATTAGAAAGATTTTAGAGTTCATTAAAAATTTTTAGTTTTCCTTTTATTTTTCAACCATGTTGGTATACTTTTATTTATGATGCCATTTATGATTGGTATTAGCCAACTATTGTTGCCAAGAAGCTGTCAATCCGTGACAGGACTGAGTCAAGTACGCTTTGCCTGTATGAATCCTTTAAGAAGCTTCAAAATCCTACAACTTCATTATTTTGTGTAATTTACCCCTCCAAGTAACAAATTCTTATATTTTTTGACCAGAACTATGACTTACATAAACAAAAAAATTACATAAACACGAAAAAAAGAACGTCAGCAGCGCAAAACTGTTCCCACATCGTGAGTGAAAAAACCCTTACCGTGTCGAAAAATAGTAGTCCCTTGATTTTGGTCAAATAAATAAAAATAATAATAATAATAATAAGTAATAAACAAATTATTGTTTAATTACAAAAAAAAAATTATTCCCACAATAAACTTAGCATTCATATGAAAACTAAAAGTTATATTCATACCCCTCCGTTTTGACCAATTACTACCTGGAATAGACGAAAGACTTTTTAAGAAGTTTCATGTATGTTTTTAGAAAAATTCAAATTTAGGTATGGCTAATTTGTTATACCCTTGCAGGGTATTATAATTTTAGTCAGAAGTTTGCAACGCAGTGATGAAGACATTTCCGACCTTATAAAGTATATATATTCTTGATCAGCATCAACAGCCGAGCCCGTCTGTCCGTTTTAACGCAAACTAGTCCCTCAGTTTTGAAGCTATCTGAATGAAACTTTGCAGATAGTCTTCTGTATGATCCCACTACTATAAAAGTCGGCCTGATCGCACGACTATATTCTATAGCTGCCATGGGAACGAACGGTAAATTTTTTAGAAAAAAATTATAACTTGGCCAATTTCAACATATTTTCATATAATTTGAGACATGTCAATTATATATTATTCTTAAATCTCGGTTTTAATTTGATAAAAATCGGATTACTATATCATACAGCTGCTATAGTAACGTTCGGAAAATATAACTTATACGTAATTGTTAAAACCGAATTTATATATTTATAAATGTTGTATATAATTCTTGTTTTTTTTTCCTTTTGATTTGATAAAATTTTATTAATACATAATGATCGAATTGTAAGCTGCAAGGGTATACAAACATCGGTGTGCCGATCTAAGTTTCCTTTCTTGTTTGATATACAACTAGTCGAGTTTGATATACAACTAGTCGAGGCACCAATTATAATTAATATTCTATAAATTATTTTAATAAACATTATTTCCCTTGCTGCCGTGTCCTATTATATATTATTTTTGCCTTCAGATTAGCTCCGTGAGCACGAAAGACTACCATGTTGCTACAATGCTTGGCTTGCTGCCAGCCCAGACTATTAACGTGTACCTGGGCTCCACGCTGAGGTCCATGCACGAGGTACTCAACGACAACGAGACCAAGCTGACAGGGTACATTAGCTTTGTTTTGGAGGTGAGTTTGTTCCTTAAGTCCATTATTCCTTCGCTTTATGTTCTTCTATTTAATCGCCTGGACTTATTCAACCATGGAAGCTAGCAATAAGGCTCTCTCTATAATAAGGTCTCTTACCCGATGTTGTTGTATACAGAAATATCTATATTTGATTGAAATATAACAATTACATAATCTAGAAAGAAAATAGCGTTTTGTTTCTATAGACATCAGAATTTGATAGATTTCCAAATAATAAAGATATTAGATTAGCACTATAGAAAGTTCCTTAAATCGCCTTAGTGTACTTCTATAAGATTTTAGCAAAACGTACACTCATTCTTTTTGTATTTTTATTTGAACGAGCTGACAAGTTGACAGACGAACATGGGTAGATCGACTAAACTTAGATATACTGTCATACTAATCTATTGCATCAACTATTGTATTATTAATTTTTAAATTGTGTTTTAAAGCTAAACATGTCATAATGTTTTTGTTACTTTTAAAGGTCATTTGTGGCGTGGTCCTTATGTTCTGGGTGGTGCAGAAGGCCCGGAAGGAGCTATCCGAGACGCTTATATCTGTGGACTACAACAGTGACGGCAAACACACCGACATAGAAGTCTAGTACAGGCCATATTTTAAAGAAACACTTCCAGGTCGACTAGCACGGAAATCCCAAGCAGCCAGACAAGACTGCAACTGTGCATAATTTACTATATGATGATATTCGATTTAAATAATTTTTAAGCTCAAGGCATTGCCGTTGGTACCAAACAATATGCTAGTTTAAGTAGTTTCATATCTTCTTTACACATAATCATAGCTCCGAGTTCCCACAGGTTTTACATCCCAAAAGGGTTTTCACAGCTACGGTTGTTATATAAAACTAATAAGATGACACACATAGTGATTACAACTAAGTTACTCCATTAAGGATATTCGGCTAGCCTGTCCTTTTGCTATTCCTCCAACTGCGAGGTCCTTTGGTCATGTGTTGCTTTAAGACTGTATCAAGCGTTTCCAGCACCAATTCCACGTTCCCGATATCCACGCACAGGGGAGGTCTAATGGTTAGAACCTGGTTAAAAAGCAAGAGGTGGCCGTGGATGCCGATTAGCTTAGGAAATGCGCTTCTGCTCAATGCATCGTCGAAGTTATAAGATCAGTTAGTTAAATAAGTGAGTAATGATTGCTATTTTTCGTTGTATTATTATGAGTTTTTCAATATTAATATTATTACTTTTTTAGAATTATTATTCTTTAAATTGTTATTATTTTTATGTTTAATATTATTATTATTATTATTTTTATAGCTGTTATAATTATTACAATTCATTTATAAATATTTTTTATTATTATTATATTTATTGCATTCATTGTGAGTGAAAATGTTTACGCAAAATAAAATTAACTTATTGGAAGCCTGTAAATTATTTTTATATAAAACAGTATTACTTTATAACCTCGCTCAGAAATGCCTGTTATCCGCCGACAATTTCGGAGAGTGCCAAAAATTTTTCCGTTTGCTCCCAGTTAGGTTTTGCCCATTAATTAAGTAAAAAACCGTGTAACAAAAGATTAAGCAAGAGAAAAAATGTACTAAATGTATCACTAGTCTCTATATAGAGACTACCTCCAACCATGGTCCTCTTCGAGAGACACAAAAGAAGAGAGGCCAAAAACCTGAACTAAATAAATGAGTTATTTATTATATAACTTTTAAATATGTTTTTTTTAGACAATAAAATTGGAAAACCTAGAACGACAGACTCTTTGGTGCTAAAAAAAGTTAATCATGTTAATGGAAGTACGAAGTTAGCCAAGTTTTGATATTTTTAAACCGGCTCTAACGATTTTGATAACCACTCAAGTGTATCCGCGCTTAAATTTTTGTTATAAAATGGACGACAGCTTTTTCGAGATATCACTTATAAACTCGTATCAATAATCCCATTAAATAAACATAAAACTTTAAAATCGTAAAATAAAATTTAAAATATTTTTATTAAAAAAATGATGAGGTACCTCATAATTGTGACGAATAATTGTAATATTAAAAAAATGAAAATTACACATAATTTCGTTTTCGACATTGCGCTCAAAAAATATTGTCTTGAAATTGAGGAATTCTAAAAGCCTGCCGAATGAGTAATGAGTTAAATTATTAGTAAATTATATTGAGGTGTTTTTGTTTAATAGGCATATACATTATCCACAAAAATCTCAATTATTTCTACAAGTGAAAAGTGCACTTTAAAACATATCGTTTAAAAGTCTTACAAGTTTTCACAGCGAAAGTCAATTAGGTATTTACTATTATATTTGTTAAAAAGTTATAGTATTAGTTGCCATCCGTTTTGAAAAACAATGCAATGTTTTAAAAATTTCGTAAGTTTGTGTAACTAGATTACCACCTAACAAGACGGTTGGGTGGAATTGGTTGGTTAGTAAATGCATGAGACCATCCACAAACGGTCTCTTTCTGGTCGACGTATATTCTCCATTTGGAACTTCAATATTTTATTTATCCAGAGATTCAGCGATGGCCCTAGCCAGCACATCAACCGCGAACTTCACGTCTTGCCGGTTGATGCACATGGGAGGCTTGATGCGCAGGACCTGTGAAGATGCACGAAAGGATGCACAGATGAGACAAGAATATTGGGTGAAAGGACCTGTTAAAAACCTCCTGGGAGTCTGGCTCGCCTAGAGACCCCAGTGGGGCTTGTTAGTCAGATGAGCGCGAATGTGGACAAAAGACTCCAGATGAGGATGCACTTAGCCACAGGAAAAGCTTCCACTTACATTGCCATGCAGGCCGCCTCGTCCGAAGAGCACGCCCAAGTCCTTGCATGTCTCCCAGATTTCCAGAACATGAGGGGTGGCCAGCGGAGTGCGCTTCTCGCGATCGCCCACCAGCTCGAGACCAATCATCAGGCCCTTGCCCCGCACGTCGCCGACAATCTCAAAGCGCTGCTGCAGTTCTGCCAGGCTCTTAAGGAAGTAGGTGCCGACCTCCAGGGAGTTGCGTTGCAGTTGTTCCTCCTCGATGACGTCCAGCACGGCTATGCCGACGGCACTGGCCATGGGGTTGCCGCCGTATGTGTTGAAGTGTAGTGCCTGACCCAGGGATGCCGCGATCTCTGGAGTGGTGACCACGGCGGCCAGGGGAAAGCCATTGCCAATGCCCTTGGCCATGGTTACGATATCCGGCACATAGTCGTGGCTCTCGAAACCCCAAAAGTGCTCGCCAGTACGGCCGAATCCCGTCTGCACCTCGTCCGCTACGAACAGGCCACCGTTGGCGCGGACTAGGGCGGCGGCTCGTTTGAGGTAGCCTTTGGGGAACTGCACCGTGCCACCCACGCCTTGAATGGATTCGGCGAACATGGCTGCCACCTTGCCGCGCGGCAACGAATACTTAAAGGTTTGCTCCAGCTCATTGTAGTAGGCGTCTCCCGCGTTGCATCCTTCCTGGCATTGGCACTTACGAGTAGTTTGCACGGGCGAGTCTCGACAGGCTGACCCGCCCCATATGCCCTGGTAGGGGTCAGGGTTCATCACATGCACCAGTCCGCTGTTGACTCCAGGCAGCGGGAAGCGCCACGTAGAGTGTGCCGTCAGACCCATTGTGTACGGCGACATGCCGTGGTAGGCGTTTCGGAGGGAGAGAATGTCCTGGTTGCCAGTATGCAGGCGCGCCATCAGCATAGCCAGGTCGTTGGCCTCCGAACCGGAGTTCATGAAGCACACGCTCTTCAGGTTGCCAGGGAACTTCGCCACCAGTCGCTCGGCGTACTCGTGGATCTTGGGATGCATGTATATGTTCGTTGTGTGCCATAACCTGGCGATCTGCTCGCTCAATGCCTGATTTACCTTTCTGTGTGGGATTAGAATGGGTATAGGCGAAGAGGAACTCTGAAGTGATCATTAAATCATTTAACAGTCATACAAACAATCAAGTAAGAACGGTTCAGTCTTTTGAGATCGACTGTGGAACAAAAAAACACAAAACAAATATATTTTAGAAATTTGTATACCCTTGCCGGGAATTCTAATTTTAATTAGAACTTTGCAACGCAGTAAAGGAGTCATTTCCGACCCTATAATGTGTATAAAGTATACATCCTTGCTCAGCATCAAGGGCCGATTCGATCTAGTCATGTCCGTCTGTCCGTCAGAACGATTATACGCAAACTAATCCCTCAGTTTGCATATATGTATATGTACATATTCTCACTACTATATAAGTCGGAACTGCCCAGCTCGGACAACTTTGCATATTAAATAGCTGCCACAGGAACGATCGTAAATGGTTCAGAATAAAATTATAACTGGTTAAGATTTCAAAATAATTTCATTTAATTTGTTATGTAATATTTTACGAGTTTGAGTATAATTTTATGAAATGCGGTTACTATATCATATATCTGCCAAGGAAATGTTTGGGAAATAAATTGAAAACAAAATGTTTAACTTTGTTCTTTTCATACCATTGCAGGGAATTACAATGTCTGTCAAAAGTTTGCAATGCAGTGAAGGAGACATTTCCGACCCTAAATATATTCTTGATCAGCATCAACAACCGATTTTATCTAGCCATGCCAGTCTGTCCGTCTGTCCGTTTCTACGCAAACTAGTCCCTCACTTTTGAAGTTATCTGAATGAAACTTTGCAGATAGTCTTCTATATGCTCTCACTACTACGTATGTATATGAGTCGGAACGGGCCGGAACGGACGACTATATCATAGGATAGGATAGGAACCATAGGAACAATCTGATAATTTTGAGGAAAAAAATTAGAACTTTAGGCAGTTTTCAACACATTTTCATATACTTTGAAACATGTCCATTTTGTATTATTCTATAGTTTTGGTTTTAATTTTATTAAAATCGGACTACTATATCATATAGCTGTCATAAAAACGATCTAGAAATTTATTGGAAAAAATTGAATTTCACTGTTTTTCAACATATTTGTATCTGCTCAGAGATGTATCCATTTTATATTATTTCAGAATTTCGTCTTTAATTTTAAGCCAATCGGAGTATCATATCATGTAGCTGGCATAGAAACGATAATTCAATGTAGAGAAAAATGCAAAACTGTGATGTTAAAACTGTAACTCTAAAACTGTAAATAGTATGATAGGTAAACGTTATCATGTCCGTTTTTTCTTTTCATTTGATCAAGTTGGATTATGTTATAATAATCCAATTATAGGCTGCAAGTTTTCACAAACTTCGGCGTTCCGCAGTTAGCTTCCTTTCTTGATTATTTAAATGTTAACCTTAACTTTGTAAACATAAATAATTTCAGGAATGGCTACAAATCCAGCATGCTAACAATTGCTGATATATATACACATGCAGGGTATTATAATTTTAGTCAACGCAGTCAAGAAGACATTTCCGACCCTATAAAGTATACATATGTATACATTCATGATCAGAATCAATAGTCGAGTCGATCTAGTCCGTCTGTCAGTCCGTCTGTCCGATTAGACGTAAACTAGTCCCTCAGTTTTTAAGCTGTCTGATTGAAACTTTGCAGATAGTCTTATATATATTTTCACTACTATATTAGTCGGAACGGACCAGATCGGACGACTATATCATAAAACTGCCATAGGCACTGGTCTTCAGACTATTTTCAAACACCTTCCGAAAACACCACACGGATCCTCAAATACAACCTCTTACTTGGTTATGTTGCTTACGGGTGACAATGTCCCACGGACACAGTGACAATACCGCCGAACATGTCCAGGTAGCGTCGTCCTTCGTGGTCGTAGAGCCATTGCATGTGTCCCGCATGGATGACGAGAGGTTTCTTAAAGTGCGCCAGCAAATTGGGCGTCAGGTGGGTGCGACGCGTTTCGAGTATCTTCTGGTAGCTGGGCCCGTCGTATGCGGCCTGATTATAATTACACTCGGGCATTGCGCTCTGGCCGTCCTTGACCGCGACTGGAGCCGCCTTCGAATGGAGTTTGGAGCTCCAGTTTTGGCTGGCAGTGGATTGCAGGAGGACCCGCTTAGTATGAGCTAAAAATAATGAGATAAGTATTTGAAATAAAAGTGCGATGACAAAATAAATAGAGACATATGATTTAACTAAGTTAATTAATTTCCCGTTCTCTTTAGCAAGAATACGTAAACCTCTTCTGTAAACATTAACGAAAAAATTAAGCGGAATGCAAATTAATTGATACGGGGCATTGGTCTGGCGGAATGCAAGTGCACAGAAACACACATGGAAAAAAATTAACGTCCAGCACTGTGACTAAATTGCAAAAATTTGTTTATGGAGGCACCGACACCATAGGGGTAGGATTGGATACTAAGAATCTGACTGGCTACCGGTGTTTACACAGGTGCACAATTTTTTATAAAGAACTGCGAGTCAAGGGTAATAGAGTCATCCAATCCGTCCTATTCCGTTTTATATTCCCAACTGCACTATATAGAAGACTAGAATATAATAAAAAAAAAATAAATATTTGGAAATCTGTGCCCAGTCAACATTTAAAAAATTATTGTAACATATATTAAAGACCTTATAATAACAAGATGCTTTACGCCCATAAATATATTTGAACTGCCTTATGAAAGCATTTTTGAGCCTTATTCGCTAAAACAAGCTTGAGAGCGAAAAAAATCTACGAAAAATGTAAGTGAAAATTATTAATAGTGTTACTGATCTAAGTTATATTATTATACACATTTAAAATCACCGTGATCAAAACTTCTTACTGATCACGAATACACAACCGTCACGCTGAGATCTGCAAGCAAAATTTAATTAAACTACGGGAAGTTTTTGGAGAACAATTCTGAACTTAAATGGACAAATTCGATTACTGCCTAAAAATGCTTCTTCAAATAATAAATTTTTTTAATAGATTTTTTTAAGACTAACGTAAATTTACACGAACTGCTCGTGCCTTCTACTCGTTATTCTTATATACTGATGTATATGATCTAGCTATAAGACCAAGCTACTGGCTCAAAGCTGCCAGCTTCTATCGGTATCTTTAAAAGTTTAGATTTAATCCGATAAAGCAGCTTATATATACATATATGGTTTGATAGCGGACATACGTAACGATCTAAGAGTTTGCTTAAAGCTTACCTTAAATTAAATAAATACGCTATTAATAGGAGAACTTCTGGTCCCCACTCCAGCAGATAAGAACTGTGCCCCCCGCTGACAGCCTAGGCCACTCGAGTTTCTAGTGCGCTTACGACCCGAACTGCTTATCGCCACCTGCTAAATTATCAACTGCCTTATCAGGGGATATACTATGTTGGATCCAACGTGGTACAGGTGCTCACACTCCACAATCCTAATAAAACCACCAAGCTCTGATTTATATATATTTATATTTACTAAGTGCATGGCGCTTCTCAGTGTTGCCAATTTCACGCTATATTCTCATATTTGCGAGTAATAATCAGGCGTATTTTCATAACAATATTTATCCTTAATTTTAGGGGTGATGAGGGGACGGATGCGTAACCGAGAGATAAGAGGTCAACGTTCGATAAAGAAATCAGCTGACTTTAGGGATGCAGAAATGTGCTTCAACTTGTGGTCGTCCAGTAAACTCACCTACAAATCGATTGGGCATCATTTTTAATTGCAAGTTCCTCTCCGATCGATATCTCTAATCAATTTGCTTTACAATCTTTGTTTGGCTTAAACTGTTGATGAACGAACTAAGATATCGATGTCGATCTCGCACGTAGGCAAGCTTAACTACGTCCGCGCGTAACAACGTCTACGAAGCAACTGGTCGAAAAACACGGAAAAACGCCGGCACACGACCGACGGGGAAAGCTTTGGCTGTGGGAAAAGCTTTCGAGCGACGTTATCAGGTGGGAGGCCAAAGTCAAGGCTGCGTGAAAACGCATGTTAGTTTACCCCCTGGAGTGGGGAAACACTCAACAGGGTGCGAGCATGCAGGCAGCAACCAGCGAATTATCTTCTAATGCTTTATTTCAATTCTGGTTTGCTATATACTGAAACACAAACTACTGAAGTGCACAGGTAATCCTTTGTTTCTAACAAAAAATATATCTCGCGTTTATCGCTTCGCCGATCTGTCAATTCTGAACTCAATGCGCTGTTTGCTTTCTGTTGCAGTTGCTTAACATTGTGGCGTCATTTACCCGTAAATATTCTGCAGGCTTCTCCAAAGTCATTAAGTATTTAATATATATTTTATGCCTTATCAACCAACATCACGAATTTGCGCTTTGATTCTTAACATTGTCACTCCGTCCAGCATTTCTTAGCCCAATGCAACAGAATATATTTGTATGGACACGAGCCCGCTAAAAACAAGCTCTAGCACAATGATTACACAAACAACATAGCCGAGCTGAAATCATGCGTCCACTTCGAGAGTTCAGTTGGAGTCGCTGTACAGATCGGGACTTCGGGGTGTTGTCGTTGGCTGGACTGGCTGCTCCAGATTTGCCGCCATCTGGCGCAGGTTTTCAACGCCAGTCAGTAATTGCCTGCAAGAACATGAAGATGAATTCCAAAATTCTCAACCCATTATATCGTCCCTGACTCACCTTAGGTTCTGCTCTGCAGTGTCGGCTGCCCGCAGCAAATCCCTTGAAAGCTGGTGCGCTCTAGAAGATCGCACAGAGCTGCTGCCGCTGTTGATTGCGCTGCCAGAAGTGGCTGCGGCAACACCTCCAGCAGCACCATCAAAGCTGACACCGCTTCGTAGGGTAATGAGTTCTGCCTGTAAGTAATTAAATAATTAGAAACCTTACCATGGTACAAAAAATGTATTTAGCAATCATGGAAAATCATTTTTGATGTATAAATTTACATATGTATAACTTTTACATATAAGATGATTATGTTGAAACTAACATGAGTTGACTTATATATGATAAAAAAGAAAACTAGTATAAAAGAGTAATATTTTAAAAATAGATATTAAACATAAAGACAACTAAATGGAATATATGTAAATAAATATCAAAATATTAAAATTAGATGTTCTTGCAAGCATATATATTTTTTTTTTATCAAAATCATCATCCTTCCATTTAAATAAAAAAAAGGTCTTAGATACCAAAGGGACTAGAGGTACTACATTTGGTGAAAATATTATTATTATACATATGTAGGTTCCCGACAGATTAGTTTTGTTTATAATTCTTTCTACTTCTAAGATATATGGCTTTTTTCTCCGACACTCACCTCTAACTGGGCTATTTGGAGCCTTAGGCGCTGCGTAGTCTGTGTGTTGGTTGCCAGGGTCAGTGCTTCCCGACGCTCTGCGGCCTCTTGGAGCTGAACCAATTGCTGCTCAAACTCGCTCGCCCTTCTGGTCTGCACATTTAGCTCCACCCGCGCATCCTGCAGCTCGCGCTGCAGGCGATCGTTCTCCTGACGCAATGCAGAAAGTTGCAGTGTTCCGCCGACGTCCTGGGGCGGCGAGTCAATAGAATTGGAGGGCAACCCAATTGCTACATCAGCCAGGCGTTGGGACGAATGAATTATGGATCCATCCGACAGGAAATCAGGCAGCACTTTGACGGTGGGGCCAGTGGGCGGCTCGGCGAGCGGAGCTGGGAGGGCGACAGCACTGGGCAAACCCATAGACGCTATGGTAGATGGCAGGAGACTCGCCGCGGCACTCGGTGCCTGCGCCGCGCCCAAGGGGGTGTTAGGGGGAGAACTTAGCTGGGCGTCCTGGCCAACACACCAAGCGTCCGGCAAATGATCCTGCACAAAGTCAGGCAGAGTAGCCGCAGTGCCAGCGCCTCCCCCAGCTCCCACACCTGCCGCGTCTAAAGGCAGATCAAGTTTCATTTTAGAGCCGCTAGATAGAACCAGACGATTGGGGCGCTGGTCCCGGTTTCCAGACGGCCGACGGCGTGGCGAGGAAGGACAAGACACTTGCGGCATCTCGTAGTTGGAGTATGAGCGCGGCACGTAACGCGTTCCAGAAGCGGGCTGCAGGTTGGATGCTGCCGAGGGGAAAATATCTTCGGAGAGACGAGCCGTTTTTAATATTATCGAATATCAAACCAGACACACTTACCGTAATCTATCCGTTCGTCATAAAGTCTACTGTTGCGCACCTGCGCCAGTGTCACGTGGTCGTCATCGTCGTCGAGGGCGGCGTGTAACACTCCATGGCCCACTCCCAGCCGCTGATCTGGTCGCAAACGGTGTTGGGATCCTCCTCCGCAAGCCGCAAACTCAGCCAGACTCGCCTGCGAGTCGAAAGAGCTGAAGCGCGGCGAGCGCTTCATTTTTGATGAGGAGTTGCTACCATTTACATCTGGGGGCTGCATGTGGGAGGCAGAAGCTGATTGAGGCACTTTGGGCCGGGCGCCAGTGGATGTCTGCACCGCTGCTGACGCATCCACAGAAGTCACGGTACTTGAAGGAGCGGTAACAGTGCCTGTGTTGCTTAGAAAGTGCTTAAAGGAAAACGAGGACGTAGAGGCAGCTCCTGCACCAGCGCTGCTCGTGGAGGCCCGCATGCTGGTGAAGTCCCCACTGCTTCGGTCGTTGAGACAGAGGTCCGCCACGAGATCGTTTACTCCCAGCGTAATGGATGCGGGCTCTTTTAAGGGCTCAGTCAGGACTGCTTGCTGGGCGCTCTGTGGCAGCCGCTGCTCCTGCTGCTGCTGTAGGCTGGCCGCGGCCGTTTCGCTTGCATTGCCGTTGTTCCCATTTGCCATTTAATTGAGAACGCTCTGGAGAGTGAGGAGCGCTAGGCTGTTCTTGAGGCCGTGATTGCCTGCCCTGGTGTCGTCCCGTTCGAGCGGTGCGTCAATGTCCTAGCTGGCTACTCGACCTGCTGATTCCGTGCCTTCGGTGTTTACTTTCTCTCTTCCAACCGAGTTATTTTCGCTTTTCACTTGGGCTTATTTATGCAGTGTTGGTTATCGGAGTTAGGCGATACGTCATATTGCAGCGCAGGCAAAGGGCTGTAGTGCAAGTTATCGTTGGGCCGCTGAATTTGAATATTAAAACGGAAACAGTTAAAAAACCAAGAAAGTACGTCATGGTAAAAATTATCGTCACCTAAACAACAAATTTACAGCCTTATTCCATTTAAATATACCATCACATATTGGTTGTTACATCTATATTATCAGACAGCTGATGCGGTTTTGTTTACATTGAGGATATTCCCTATACGAATGAATGACTGGAAACATCGGTTAATATATTTAGTCGTATAAGAAGCAACCCAAAAGAAATCAACTGAGTGACTGTATGTATCCAAAAAGCCATTCACATGCCGCTAAATAATAATATGGGGTGGAATCATTTAATATGCACTATTGATATTAAAAATCAGAACTCGAAGTTAAATAAATAAAATTGTAAAATAAAATAATTGTAATAAATTAGACACCGAAATTGTATACAAAAAAAAATATTGTCCAACATTTTTAATTAAAAAATGTTGATTCCAATTTTTAAGTCTGTTTCAAATAAATCACTGATCCTGTTGAACGCGGCCAATGTTTTATTGGTATATTTTCGAAAATCAAAAATGTACAGTATTTATTATCGTTATCGAATGCGCGGTCACACTTTTATCAGTGTTGTTAAGTTCGTGAAGTCCAGCCATAGTAAACAAAACGCGACATTCGTTCAGCTATCCAATTAAACGCAATTTAATGCCATTTACGCAAACGGACAAGTGAAAACTACGTAATTGGTTGCTGCGCAGCGCACTAAGCTAACAATTTAAAGGAAATTCTAGACCTCCGGGAAACAATTTCCTATTAATGATACATAAAAAATTCTGCGTAGCAAACAAACCGGTCGCGGCTCGTATATGTATATAGCCACAGACACCAGTGCACCCACGTACATACATGGACGGGGAAAAAGCGTCGCTGTGCATTTTGTCTGACAATTGCACTGGGGCACCGTGTTTCTGAAGATATAGTCTTAATTGCATATTCATTTATTTATAATTCCTCGTTGGCCAGCAGGCGGCCATATGTGATTGCTGTGTCCCTTTTCGGGCCAAGCCACCCCGTATAAACTTGCCTGCATGCGCGAAGGTGGTGGTGGTGAACCGAAGCCAAAAGCTGAAGCTGAAATGTTTCCCGTTCTCGTATTTTGAATCGCCCTTGCAACGTTTTTCTCTGCCCGTTCCCCCCGCACCATTTTAAACGTGTGTTCCACTTTTGATTGCAACCTCCGCCCACAACGCTGCAGCGACGCCATTGCCGCCCGTTGTCCTGATTTCCTCAATACCAAGGCAAGTGCAACCAGGAGCGTTTTTTCGGGGCGTATGCTCTGCCCTGTCCTGACGTCTGCGGAAGAGAGGCGGGATAGCTGATCGGAAGACCCTGAATATTTGCAATATGTTCGGGAGCTGTGGCAGGTAAGCACAGAACCCTGTTCCAATTGGACATTCCTATTACCCACTGCAACGTGTCTGCTGCGCTTCGAACGTTGAAACCAGCACTGATTCGGTCATGGTCCCATTTATTGCCTTGTCTCCTCTCGCTATCATTCTCCTATTTCTCTTTGCCCCTTTCTATCGTCGACTTCTTTGCTGACCTCTTGGCTTTTCCCCTGCATTTCCACATGCGTCGGGGTTTTCTCTCACCTTGCACAGAGGAGCAGATATTTTTGAGCTGGCTTAGCAATAATAAATGTAAATCTTACAATATTCATTTACCGATCTGTGCACTATGGAATACGACCATTATTTTGTAGCAAAAATTATAACTTGCTCGGTTAAGGTTTGTTGCTTGTCAACAGACATAAAGTCTACATATTACAAATTTAGTATCAACAATCCACAAACTGCATATAATAATTATTTTGTTGTTGTTTTGCAATAACAAAAAATTCTAAATTAACATTACCTAATGAGTTAAGTAGGATACATAGTGTAATTATTCCTCCCGTATAAATACTATAAATTCATAAATTACTTAAATATATTTTTACGTTCCCTGCATTAAATTTGGTAGTCTTTTATATCCTTCAGGGTATTATAATTTCAGTAAAGAGACATTTCCGTCCGTCTGTCCGTCTGTCCGATTATACGCAAACTAGTTTCTCAGTTTTGAAGCTATCTGTATGAAACCTTGCAGATACTCTTCTATTTTCTCTCACTGCTATATAAGTCGGAACGGGCCGGATCGGACGACTATGTATATCATATGGCTGCCATAGTAACGATCGGTAAATTTTCAGAAAAAAATATTATTTGAGACATAATTATTTTTTATTCTAGAATTTCGGTTTTAATTTCATAAAAATTGTACTTCTATATCATAGGAATGTTGGGGAAATATTACGTATACGTAATCTTAAACCGAATTTTTATATTTGTAAATGTTGTATACAATTCCTGTTAGTTTTACTTTCCATTTAATAAAAATGTATTAATTCATAATGATTCAATTGTAAGCTTCGGCGGGCCGAGGATAACTTTCGTTCTTTTTATTTATTATTTTTGTTGTTGTTGTACGTTGTTGTAAGATTTCATTACGTGTTTTTATTTAGTACACTCTAGCCTTCTTACTTAGCAGATAATTGACAGATTTGCTCCATCGTGCACCGACCTTGCCTCTCCTTTTTTGCTTCTTGGCATTTTGTGTACAAATTATGGTGCTCCGCTCGCATTCGTTGTTGTTGTTGTTGTTTTTAGCTTTTATGGACAGTGCATTCCCCTCGATTGTTTCTGCTGGCCATTATATACACATACTGTAAGTGTGATAAATATCGACTTTAATTTTATTTTTGCTGAGGTTGGTAAATGTTTTTGATGAATGTTTGAATGTTGATCTGGATTGGCCTCCATTGAATAAATGATGATCCCGCCGCTTCGCCCAGCTGTAAGGCGTGCAATGTGGCAGGAACATAAAATATGTTGCCGGTGGTAAATCGGTTCCCATGCTAAGACTAGCCTTGCAATTTGTTTACTCATATTATGCATTATATTAGTTCATATGTGTCAGTTTTCTTTTTATACCTTTGCAGATGTCCATCAAGTTAGCAGGGCAACTTTGGAAAATCAAAATTTTGATTACACCATAATTTGCCGTTAATTATTTGTGAAAGAATTAAATTTGTTGCTCCCTTTTTAATATAAATTTTTTTTTATTTTTTTAAAATATAAAGTTGCCCTGCTAAGTTGGTATCAGGACAACACCAGAAATCCTTCAGATTTCCCAAATCTTTTTTAGCCAGAATTTGCTGTTTATTATTCGTTAATTATTCGTGAAAGAATTAAATTTGTTGCTCCATTTGTACTATATTTTTATTTTATTTTTAAAAATCACAAGGTTGACCTGCTAAGTTGATATCAAGTTAGCTGGACCGGAAATCCTTCTCATTTCCAAAATCTTTTTTAGCTAGAATTTGCCGTTTATTATTCGTTAATTATTCGTGTTTGTTCTACGCAAACTAGTCTCAGTTTTGAAGCTATCTAAATGAAACTTTGCAGATAGTCTTCTATATGCTCTCACTACTATAAAAGTCGAAACGGGCCGGATCGGACGACTATATCATATAGCTGCCATAGGAACGAAAAGCCTTAAGCCATCTCTGTCATAGTTTTCTCTTTCAACTTGTTTGACAATAATTAGCTGGGAATTAGAATTGTATAGTATATTTTAACAATGCTTTCTCCCCATCTAATGTATCGCTCCCGTTTTTTATTGGATCAGCTCTTATCTTGGATCCCGAATGTGTACCCGGCACGACCAAAACGCTAACTGCCAGGCCTAGAGAATTGGACAGTGGCCAGATGTCGTCTAGCAACGGTGGACTCAGTAATGCCACCAATGGCCGCAGCGGCAGTACCGGCAGCGCGAACATCAATCTTAACTTTAACAGGCAGGAGCGAACTGCTGGAGCGGAGAATGGTGCAGCGGAAGTCATCACATCCACGTCAATTACACACAAAGCATTGCCGGAGCTAAAGACCCACAGGAGCAACAGTGCCTGCCAAGCACACGATTCGCTCTCCACCCTTCGCCGCAAAGCTCAGCCGGAAAAATCTCCGGAGAAACCCTATAGCTATGCGGCTGCCCAGAGCCGGTCCTTGGACAAGTCGCCTAGGGAGGGCCACTTGGTCTACTGTGATGGCCGGCTGCATTCGGGTCAGTTAGAGTCGCTGATCGCCCACATGGTGCCAACCCACGAGTACTATGCGGATAAGGAATTTGTGTTTGCATTTCTTCTCAGCGCACGGCTCTTCATACGCCCACACGAATTATTGGCCCAGATTTCCAATACCTGGGAGGAGCAACAGCAGGACATGGGAGCGGGAGGCGATGTGGTGGACGATGTCGGACAGATACCCGGACGCCAGCAACTTCTTAGCATTAACTCAGCGTCGCCACTGACACAGCGGAAGGGGTCTGCGCTTACAACTGCGCCTAGTTCGGAACTGGAGCCGCGACCACAGCAAAGGACCAGCGTGCAGCGCTCCGCCCAGCACTGCATTCGGCTTCTTTCAGAATGGATAGAGATCTTTCCGTATGACTTTAGAGATGAGCGGCTGATGCAGCAGGTTCGGATCCTGGCAAGAAAGTGTGTCTACATTGACAACTCCCTGGGCAAGCAGGTGTCTCGAATCCTGCAACTCCTTGTCTCACGGCTGACGGCCCTTGAACAGTATGAAGAATTTCTGCAGACTCTTAGCTCTGAGGAGGCCCAAAGTCAGCAGCAGCAGTTGCAGAATCAACAGCACCACCACAACCACCATCATCACTTGCAGAATGCCTTCCAGTCTTTTCTGGGTAATTCATCGAATGCTAACGGGGCCGGAAGCGTGCCGACCAGCGGCACCCCAAATTCGGCATCTAGCGCTCATACCTCCTCAGCCTCTGCTTCAAACTCTAGCTCCACAACGCCCCAGCCGGACGAAGTGTTTGGCATTATGGACATGTGTCCGAGCTGCGCCCACCTGGCGCACCAATTGACGGCTATTGAGCTAGAGCGTCTGTCGCATATCGGCCCAGAGGAGTTTGTTCAGGCTTTCGCTAAGGATTACCAGTCGCAGGGCAACGACTGTGGCAAGGATGGTAACAGTATCAAGGGTAGTGGGAGTTGCGGCGGATCGTTGAACGACATGAAAAAGACACGCAACCTGGAGTCGTATGTGCAGTGGTTCAATCGACTCAGCTACCTAACGGCTACCGAGGTGGTAAAGGTGGGTGTAAATATCGTCAAATCCCAGCAGGAAAAATTAATGTGGGTAAGATATCAATATTCATGTAATTTTTTTTTATATGTCCCTTCCAGTATCCGAAGAAGAAACAGCGTGTGCGGGTAATCGAGTATTGGATTGAAACAGCTCGGGAGTGTTTCAACATTGGCAACTTTAATAGTCTAATGGCCATAATAGCTGGTCTAAATCTGGCGCCCATAGGCAGACTCAAGAAGACGGTATGTTATTCGCCGACACTTTATATATTGCGACTTAAAGGCTTTATTTGCATTCTCAATTCTCTTTGGCAGTGGGCCAAAGTGCAATCGGCCAAGTTCTCAGTGCTGGAACATCAAATGGATCCAACATCAAACTTTAACAGCTATCGCTCCACGCTCAAAGCTGCCATGTGGCGATCTGAGGGGGCCACAGAGGAGCGCGAACGCATAATCATTCCATTCTTTAGTTTATTTGTTAAGGATCTGTACTTTTTGAATGAGGGCTGTTCAAATCGGTGAGAAATGGTGGTAGTTGCTTTTGATTCACTAAGATTTACTAATTTGCCTGTTATTTTTACTGCGAGCAGTCTGCCCAACAATCATATCAACTTCGAGAAGTGTTCTCAGCTAGCTAAACAAGTGATGGAGTTCAACGAGTGGAAGAAGGTTAGTTGTCCATTCGAGAAAATGGCGAATGTCATAGCCTATCTGCAGCACAGTGCTGTGCTTAATGAGAACACTTTGTCGATGGCCTCCTTTGAATGTGAACCGCCTGAAAATACGGAGGAGAAGGACCGCTACAAGACGGTAAAGGCGGAGACGAAACAGCAGCTGCTGCAACAGCTGCAAGAGCAGCAACTCCAATCACAGTAACCACTATTTAGATGGTTGACTAAGCTACGCTTAAGTGCTTGCCATGATAATTTTTCAATTAGATTCGTGAGACCGTTAGAGCGGTCGGAATTCGTTAGAATAAGTTGATGCAAAAGATGAGAACAAACTTGAGGCGACAAATCGAAAGCACTGCCTTGTGCTTGGCTCCTTCCTGCAAAAGAAAAGCTTTTGAAGCTAAAGTCATATACATATATTGCCAATAATCTGGCTTACTTAGTGTTTTTGTTTCCAGAATTCTTGCTAATGCTCGGCAGCTTCCAGAACACCGAGTTTCGAAATGTTGCCAGTATTTTAAATTATTAGACTAGTATGCAAATGGTGGCAGAAAACGAATGTACTTAAAGCATTTTATTTTTAACAGCTAACGCAAGCTAACTTAATTGTTAATGTGTAATTTTGGTACTGCAAAAACATTTTGTATGTCATAATTTATGTTCAAAAACTTTTGACAACGCTGCCCGGGTGCGCGGTATTTGTAAGTGACCAGTATTTATATTTATACTTATATGTACACAATTTTATAGCTAAATGAAATATTTTTAATGCTCCCCAATAATCATGTACATCCGGGTATATTCTGTCGGATAGCATGATGCTTTAGTCCCGAGGCTTTTTTGCGACAGTAACACTTAACACCAAGTTAGCAATCGCTGATCAAGACATCTTCGAATAAGGAAGATTAAAAGCGTGAAGTGCGAAAACAAAAATCGTACAGTTGCTGCAAATAGTGACTTTTCACTATTAACGTTGTGCGATTGCGGAGGAACTCATAAATGATATTTACTATAAAGAAACTAAATACAACATATTTGATTCAAAACTGCTTCGAATAAACAAATGAACGAAAAACATCTCATAAGTATACAATTGATTGTAATTGTGTTTTATTTATAGTTTGCAAGTTAATGCAGAACACCATGGGTAAGGGTCTCTCACCCTCGAGCTCTCCTCTGATCTCATTATTAGACATGACTTATTCTGAAATATGTGGTATATTCTATTTTGCTTCATTTAGAACTTGGAGGCCAATTATTTACTTATTGTTAGTAAGCTGAACTGCGGAATTTCTTCTGCAGTACAAGGTTATTATTCATTTGGCAATTTCTGTGTCCGGCGACATTGTAAATTTTGTCGTCAAATTTTGCCTTTTTTTTTTTTTGAGTTAAATACCTACTCTTCATTCATAACCATTTGTACTCGATATTAAAAAGGTTGTGCATATATTTTTCCACTTTGTTCTTTTTCTCAAGTACAGATAATCAAATGCCATGTCGATAACTTCAATATATACATACATACGTAAACTATGAAGACTACTGTGGCGAATTTATATATCTCCTGAGAGTTGATATTTTTCAGAAAACACTAAATGAAAATGACGTTCTAAATTGATAACATTTTAAAAAGTAAACAAAAAAGTTTTGGTAAGAACTCAAACTAGAAGCTTAAAAATAGTGTGCATTTGCTATACGTCCGCATGCAAACAATAGTGAGGCAAAATATTTGCATTCGTGAGCATCAAAAACCCAGTTGATCTAGCCATTTGTGCGTCCATCTGTCATAATCCCATAAGTTATAGCCTTGATTTTTTTCGGATTTAAAATGATATATTAAAATTTCATTAACATATAAGAGCCTATTAAAGTTAATAAGCGTTTATTGTTTTTACACATACATATGTAAGTATAAATTAAATTATATTGCTAGTGCAGAGTAGTCCCTCGCTGCACTTACTAGTCATATAAAGCCGGTTGACTGATGCGTCTGGGCCACAAGGAGCGGGCGATCGGTTGGTTCTGGTTGGTTATAAGCTAGAAATTCCAGTTGGGTTTGCTAGCAGCGATTGGCTGGTTGGCCGTAGTGCACCTGTGCTGTCAGTTTATATGAAGACTACGATGGAAGGGGGACTGCCGGTTATGAACTGCTGGCCTAGAGACACAGTCAGTTTATTGCAATAAAATGATATACCTGCTAGTTGCTGGAGTTGTCTCTATAAGAGCTTGTGCTCTTTATTGTAGGAATATCCAAAACGAAGAGATCTTAAAAGCTAACATAAGTGAGCCAATACGCAAAGTTTGCTGGCTATGCACGAGCTGGTCATCGGACGATCGGTCGTTACCGTCTTCCGGTTAACTTAATTAACAATTCCCCTTTTTTTTGTTTTTGAGCTATCACTTCTCTTAGCTAGACCTCAGATCTTCTGGCCCTTGTGGCTCGTCGGTCGGTTAGGCCGATGCAGGTTAAAGCGCAACAAATTGTTCTCGCAACTGCTCACTCGATAGTTAATGTCCTCTCCGAACTTCTTGATGGGCTCCACGTTACGTTCACTTAAACGGTGAAGATATGGGAGGCTTATGATGATTTTGATGTTGTTATGGTGATGTTGAGGGCACTCGAGTTGGCCACCCCTGGAGTCCTCTTCTGGACTACGTTATGATTTACAAAAAGGGTGTCGTTGATAGTGACACGCTCTGTGAAATTGTTTGCAAAATGTGGCCCCAGGTGCTATGGAGCAGTTCTTAACAGTGCGGATTTCTGCGTTACATTCTGCCACTGACCTTAACATCGAAAAATATAGTAATTTAGTTACAAGCTATCTTAACTTTGGAAAATTTGATGATGAAATGTAAAATGTTAGGAGACTGTACAAATATCTTTAATGCGCGTATAGGTGGGCTCCTCAATCCAAACACTCTCCAGATCTGCGTGATCCAAGATACTTGGACTTACTATGTTAATTTTGGCAAGATTTATAGCGAGCATAGCTTTCAAAATCTGATTGACTGTGATCTTGTGTTTTGGTGTTTATAGCTATTTGCCTTGTTTGCATTGATCAATTGTGCTTCTGTGAACTTGTCTCTCAAAGTCCTCTGCGTCAGATGTCCCTGCGACAACTTTTAACCCGGTCCCCAAGAAGTCTAAGTCTAATAATTGGTAAAAACTTATGCCAACTTATGAATATAAAAATAAGGAAAATTCCGAGGGAACGGCAACCTGGTTCTGCTCAGATTAATTGAGATTGTCTTTGTGGACCCTCCCTTTAATTAGGGCCGCCTCGGTGGCTTTTTCTTTACATAAGAGTATGAGTTTGTTTCCCTAGTCGCCTATTGAACTTTCCTAGGACTTCATCCCCAACCTCGAACACTTTGTTTTGCCTAGAAGGGTTTTCTCGAGTTCTGATCGTATTCTGGGCGTTTCTTATTTTGTCCTGGATTCTTATTTTGGATCATCCGGTCGTGCCTGCAAAACATCGGCCGGTTTCTTGTCGATGACTGAATGAAAAGATTTGTTATACTTGGCCGTAGCCAGTAAGATTAATTCCACCGTATCACTTATTCCCTTGCCAATTTTTAGGCACCTAGCAAGTTCTATCAACGTGCTATGGAAGCGGTCCACTTGACCATTGGAGACACTGTGGAGGGGCAGTGCATTCGAGATGCCGACGCCAAAATGGTTTTCCAGCATGGCTATGATCGTATGCGAGTTCAATGGTGGTTCATTGTCGCAATAGATGACCTTGGCTTTAGGAAAAAAATTCATAAGCTGCAGCAGGGGCAATTTCAGATCCTCTATGGTTCTAGACGGAATTGGCTGCACCACAGCGAATTTTGAAAACTTGTCAATGCAGGTGAGGAAATACTTTTTGTCGGTGGAGAAAATATCGATGAGTAATATTTCCCCTACGTGGGCCGGGATTGGTCTTTCGCCGTGCTCCTGGTTGTTCTGATTCCTGTCGTACTTCCCTTTGTATTGCTTAGTAAAGTGCGGGTTCTTCCCGGCACCTACTTGGGAATAGGTTGGTGAAGTGGCCTCTTGCCGATTTGTAATTGGATTTGGCCTGCTCCCTTTATCCTCTTGGCTGCTTGCAAACGAAGTTGCGAAGGTGTACCTTTCGTGGTAAGATTCCATGTTTGTGAGGCTGCGCTTAAGTCCTGAAATGAACACGCGCAAGGCGTCATCTCGGAATTTGTCGCACAAAACCTTTGCCGCTGACGGTTCATACGACATAATGGCCTTATTGGTGAGCAAGGTGAGCTTTTTTTCAACCTCATCATAGTACTGTAGGAGCGTGAGGCTTCCCTGCCTGAGAGTGCCAAGCTCCTGCTCGATGACATGTATCGGCCGCTTGTCACTGTATGTAAAATCAAGTCGATTTATGATCGCATCGAAATTCAACACGGTGCCGAACGAGGATAGCACGGCATCGGCAGAGCCTTTAATTTTACACCTAATAATGATAACCGCCTGATAATGGCGTGAGCTATCTCCGTATCTTCTGAATATGTAGTACGCGGCTACTGCCGCTTGCCGCCAGGAGACGTATGTCTTAGGTGTCCCCGCAAATTCAGGCAGGCACTTGACCGCGTCCAGCGGCTCATTACAAGCGACGTTACCCTTTATTTCTATAGGTCGATAGACCTTAATTTGAGGGGCTTCTGTTTGGGGAGGTGCAACTTGTACCGCCGCCACTTGGCTGGCTAGTTCCTGTATGGTTTGACGTAGTTTGTTTTCCCTACGCAGGCTGTCTGCGGCTGATTCTTGTAGGGCATGGGTAACGGCAGCCTGTATGACACACTTTATTTGCTTAGCGTCAATGGCCATATTTTCAGCTGTGGATGTACTGGAGTTTTCTCTTTTCGGTGTAGAAGTTCTGGCAGGCTCTTCGGTATCAGACTCGCTGGCGAATTGTTTGTTATTCCTACTGTTGCAATAGATTGCTCATATCGAGCTGCGAATGCTAAACCGCCCAGCGAATGAATGCATTCTCAAGCCGTCTGGCCAATGGAGGCAAAAAGTATGCCGAGGGCTCGCGGCGACCGGGCCTCCGCTAGGAAAACAAACATATGATAAACAAAAAATTACCGGGTTCGCAGTGGAGTGGGGAGGCGATAAAAAATCCAAGTCGGTTGCGAAGTTAATGCAAAGAATTTAAGTATAAGCAAAGACACGGTATCCCAATAACATTAGAGGAGCAATTAAGTGCACAAAATTTAAATAAGCAATGAAACGGTGTTTGTAATCACAAAGTTCAATCAGTTTTTGAATTTGCACAAGTAATTGATTTCATATCTTTAGAATAGTTTTAGCACAAAGATATTCGCTGTGTTCATCTATTTTTATATTTGTGTAAAATGGAGCTGCAGAATTTATACTTGTGGTGCAGGTGTAAACGCAGATGTGGAATGCTTGTATGGAGTGGCTCACTTACATGTTTTACTATGGTTTAATGGGAAGGGATGGGTTTTTCCCGATGGGTGTAAATTAAATAAATTATATTGCTACTGCAGGGGAATCCCTCGCTGCAGTCACTAGTTATATAAAGCCGGTTTGCTGATGCGTCTGGGTCACAAGTAGCGGGCAGTCGGCTGACGTGGTTCTGATTGGGTGGGAGCTGTTAACTTCCTTCAGTTGAGACTTGCTAGCAGCGATTGACTGGTTGGCCGTAGTGCACCTGTGCTGAGATATAAAGACTCCGATGGAAGGGAAACTGCCCTTCATGAACTGCTGGCCTATAGACTCAGACAGTTTAATGCAATATTAATATATAAAGTCTGGTTGCCGGAGTTGTCTTCATGAGAGCTTGTGCTGTTTATTGTAGAAATATCCAAGAGGAACTGATTTTAAAAGCTAACATAAGGGAGCTTCTTAGCGGCCTCGCCAATATGCTGAGTTTGCCGGGTATGCACGAGCTTCCGGTCAGACGCTGTGTCAGCAGTTTGGATGAAGCTTGTCATCGAACGATCGGTCGTTGCCGTCGCCCGGTTAACTTATTTGTATTTATGGAGATATATATATGTACATACACATACATATGTACATATAATACCTCCAGATATGTGTTAATCCATTTGATATCCTATAATTGAAACCTTTAAGGCGTCCCAAGTTAAGGGGAATATACATATGTACATGTACATACATCAAAATTATTTGTCCAAATTTCTTTGCTTAAAAAATAGTTTATTATTTGGTAAATATACTTCGAAAGTTGTATTATCGAAGTTTTATCGAAGTTGTTCAAAATTGAATTACAATTTTTCGACATCATTTCATTTATTATGTTCGCATAGAAGACAACCTTATAATAAATACAAAAAATGTTTGTTTTTGGATTTTCGACACGAACTTTGAGCTCTATCGTGTCCATTAGCGGGAAACTCAAAGCTCGAGGCGCTGCGACATATACTCCATAATTCCACCATTTTGTAAATCGTTGCTATAACAATTTTTTTTTTATAATCTTCGACATTCTTCATTCGAATATCTCCATAGTTTCACGATGATTGCTTTATTATTTCCGTAAGAAAAAAGTTTCTTAAAAATTACCAAATTTTTATTGTTTACATGTGTAGCCTCCCTTAAGTTTTCTCTCTTTTTTATAAATAATTATTTTGTTGATTTTAGTACTGGGACTGTGTACTGTGTAAGCACAAAAAAGAAACTAAAATTTAAAAGTTATCCAAATTTGTATACAATTTACATATATCATTAGTATGTATGATAGATGAGTTCTCCCGTCCTACAGTTTCTAAACAATAACAAGAAAGAAAGCTAACTTCTGAACGCCGAAGTTTGTATACCCTTGCAGCTTACAATTTGATCATTATGAGTTGATAAAATGTTATCAAATGGAAAGTAAAACTAACAGGAATTGTGTACAACATTTATAAATATACAAATTTGGTTTAACATTGCGTATACGTAGTATTTTCCTAACACCCCCATGGCAGCTATATGATATAGTAGTCCGATTTTGATCAAATTAAAACCGAAATTCTAGAATAATATAAAATGGCCATTTCTCAAATTATATGAAAATATTTGAAAAATTGGACAAGTTATAATTTTTTTTCTAAAAATTTATCGATCGTTCCTATGGCAGCTATATGATATTGTTGTCCGATCCGGCCCGTTCCGAGTTATATAGTAGTGAGAGCATATAGAAGACTATCTGCAGTCTCATTCAGATAGCTTCAAAACTGAGGGACTAGATTGCATAGAAACGGACAGACGGACATGGCTAGATCGACTCGGCTGTTGATGCTGATAAAGAAAATATATACATACTTTATAAGGTCGGAAATGTCTCGTTCACAGCGTTGCAAACTTCGGAACTTATAATACCATGAAGCGGTACAAATATGTTGACAACTGACTAAGTTATTATTTTTTTCAAAAATGTTTTGATATAGTAGTCCGATCCGGCCCATAGTAAAAATATATAGAAGACTATCTATAAAGTTTTATTCAGACAGTTTTAAAACTCGGCCTAGTTTGCGTAAAATCGGACAGACGGACATGGCTAGATGCTTATTATGAATATATGTATACGCTGTGTTGCAAGCTTCTGACTGGAATTATGATATCCTGCAAGACTGTATTTTGTTACAAATATGACAATAAACTTAGGAAAATCCTCATATATGTATATCAAAGATTTCTAAATTCTTTAAAATATCTTTCCAGTTCCTAGCGAAATTCAAGATTATATGCATATTTGGTTTAAGTTCTTAACACACGTTAAAGTTACCACACGAAGAATCACCGACTTGGGGTGTTCCTCTTTTTCTTGATGGCATAGAGAAAATTCGAATAACTTGAGATAAGGTGGACAATAGTATCGTAATATTTAATACTTTCTTTCCACACTAATAAATAATAATAAATAAAATAATAGAATCTTCTCACACAGATAACTCTACCATAAGGGGCTCCATAAGGTTTTGTCAATTTTGAATAGTCCCAGTATGCTATCCATCCTAATTTGGTATAGATGTGAAACTCCAATTCACAGTTCATCCAAAAACAGCTCGGTTCCATCCAAAAATTTAACAAAGATTATTAGATTAGAGCACAGGTTTTTCTGCGCTAAAATAAACGATAAACGATTCTCAAAAAATTTTTCGATACCAAAGAGGAAATCCTCCTAAGAGTACAAAAAGTCGTAGAAGCTCTCGGAATTTACCTAAAATAAAGTCAACGCGGTGTTTTACGTAAAATAGATGCGATTCGGGATATTTTGAAGGAGAATGCAAAGTTGTACTGAAAATCATTACATTACTACAGTTTAAGAAATGCCGATGGAAAATGCAACATATTAACCGGGCGCTTCGGTAGAAACACAGTATTTCAAACAAAAAATGGATTGGGACTTTGCTAGATTCCTAGTCGAACTGTAAACCAGGAACTGTGTTCACGATAAGCACGCCATCTATGTACTTGATTTTCCTCCAGGGTCGATTTTAGGACCTAAAAAGTTTTGTGTATCGATAAATCGGATCCTGAATCGACAGATATGTGAGCAAGAAGAAACTCGCACTGTGTTGTTTCGAAAGCCATGTTTAGTGGTCCGGACCGCTGTTGACGCGGCAAAGCGAGGCGAAAAATCGATTGTGCCAGTGTGATTATTTTTGTTTTGGTTTGGCAGCCGTCTCCGTTGACCCGCGCGGCCCCGGCCACATGACTCATGCCAGACTGCAACAATGAAAAACCACAATAAGTACGCCAAGTTGCCCCAAGACCTCGATCTGAGTTTTCACAACGATTTGGACCTGCTCCCGGACACTGCGGCCGACATCGACCTGGAAATAAATGCGAGCGACTCCGATGTAGCCGCCCTGAACCTGAACGCGCCCCCGGCTCTGAAGCTGGGCGAAGAGGAGACCGAGACAGTCATCTTTACTAGCGAGTCGACGGCAGTGGCCGCACGTAGACAGCACTTGGAGCCGTTGGAGTTCCTGGCCAAGAGAAAAATCTGCGGTTTGGGCAGCGACAACGTCGTCGAGGTGAGTTTGTTTTGCGGCGAGTTATCTGCTATCTGCCCTGTGGCGGTTGCAACTTGTGGCTGGTTGGGATTCCATTTGCCCAAAAACGTCTCCACCGAAATCCAAAGAATGCGAACGGCAACAAAGCAAAACAAAGGGCAGCAGGCTGCCAACAAGGCGGCCATGAGGGTGGGTACTGAGCGAAGGCGAAAAAATCGATAAGCGCCAACGAAATGTTCTACCATTTGTCGCAGCCCCGTTTGCCCACCAGGACGCGCTGTCCCTCTAAAATCACTGTCAGCAATATGCGAGGACGGGGAGCGGGTTGCAAGTTATCGCTAATGCAAATGTGCTCCGACATTAATGGATTTTGTGTTGACGCAGTCGGGTCGCAGCTTATGTATGTATGAGGGAGATAAGACCTACATAGCTAGCTTTACAAGTAGGCCAGAGTTCCGAAACCGGAGGAACTCGGTGCCAAACGGGTAATTTTTCAAACATTTGTTGTCGCGAAACGGTTAGTGATAGCTTACTATTTGATCAGGTAAACAATAAAGCAATTTTTATGAACATTTATTATGAATCTGGGGTGGCCCCTCATTAAAAAAGTTTGTTTGAGGGGTGCATCGTAACAGTTCACATAATCATCTGATGTTGAAAAATTCGCACTCACATCGGGTATTTTTCAGACTACAAAAAAATTAGTTCATTTAATAAACAAAATTATAAAAAAAATAAATAATAAATACCTTGTCTCCTTAAAGGGGGGCTATAGTGAATTTGGTGTAAAACGGGTCACCTTTTTTGTGACTAAATGGCTAAAATAAGCTTAATGATTTAAATACCATAAATAAAGACAACAATTAACATTTTTAAAGGTATAAAAGGTATAGAAGTTTCAGGGAATAAATACCTTATCCCTTTAATTGGGTCCCTTCCGCCTGCACTGTTTGGATTGCATACATATGTATGTGCATACATGTGTACCTCCAGTCGCACTAGCATTAGTAATTGCCTACAGCCATTGAAAATGGGTCAGTTCTAGTACATTCGTCTAGTAATCACTAATAATAAACTTATAAACACATCGAACACATCAAAAACATTTGTACAATATAATCTTAAGCAAAAATATCCCCTATCGTAGTAACAAAAATAAAAAACAAATATTATTATTATTTAGTTTATGCATAATATGGGTATGATTAATTATTCATTTAATATTATGAACTATTAATTATTTAAATTATTAAAATTATTTATTTAATTATTATATTTTAATTAATTATGGCCAGACAATGATTAATGATATGTTTATATTTTGAATACGGTACCCGTAGTTCAAGATATTATAGCTTTTATTATAGAAGGAGGCATCTTCGACCCCATTAAGTATACATAGTATAGTTTTTTCCTTCGCCTGTCCGAATGATAAACTGATTTGATACCATTAAAGCTAATTCATATACATTCATGTGTGTTGAAGGCACGTACCTATAGTAACGAAAATTAATAATACAAATAATGTTATAATTCTGCTTTAAAATATCCTAATGTACTAAAGGCTTACGCCACTTTATTTATGTTTTCGTGATTTATAACTTAAATCAATCCCTAGATAGATCTAAAAATTTTAAGTAGAAATAATAAAAACTAAGAAGCATACAAAAATTATCATTATAAACTGAAAAAAGCTACTTACTATTAGGGGTATATATGTAAGTACATGTAAGCCGACAATTCCATTTTTTTTGCTTAAAATAATAGTTTTTTAAATCAAGCCTTAAATCTAGCATGTACGCGAGGTACACAAGAGTAAATGTGGGCGCATTAAAAACTTTAAACGGCTTTTTCTCCACTCTTAATTATTGCGTTTATGCGATATATCGAAGTGAATGAAAAAGTATTATCATCAGCATGAATTTATCACCTATTTGAACATTTGTGCCATCTCTTCATTTGGATTTTCGACACAAATTACGAACTTTATCGTGTCCATAACCGGGAAGCTTAAAGATCCTGGCACTGCGGCATATACTCCATAAGTCCCCGCCATTTTGTAAAAAAAAAAACAATTTTTACCATCTTTGATATCATTTTTTTTTTTTTTTTCAAAAAAACAAATATTCCAAAAAATGTCCAAATGGAAATAAATAAATATAGATAATACGGTCGTGGGACTGTTTCTTAGCTTGGCTCTCATCGGATCACTAAAATAACACTCAGAGGATTCATACAAACAAATGCGCCAAGTACGGAAGTTTGTATAACAAATATTCCAAAAAGTGTCCAAATGGAAATAAATAAATATAGATAATACGGTCGTGGGACTGTTTCTTAGCTTGGCTCTCATTGGATCACTAAAATAACACTCAGAGGATTCATACAAACAAATGCGCCAAGTACGGAAGTTTGTATAGTCTTCTGACCTCACTCTAGTTTAGTCTATTTTGGTCTTTTTTTCTAGGACACTTTGACCTCATTTTACCTTTCCTTACCATTTAAAGTGCATTCATGCCCATTCGTAACTCATTTAAGTTGGGTTATTCATTGTCTGTGAAATTTTATGTGCATGCTAGCTCAGCAACACACTTAGTCATTCCCATGTTAAGTTTCATATTGAGGCCAAAAGACGGACTGAGGTGTACCTGGTGCTAGGCGTTTGTGTGGTCTTCCGAGAGGAAAAATGCTGCGGCCGAAGACCAATCATGGGCGCAACACTGTCACAGGCCTCCGTTGTGACAAGTAAATTTATTTACCAAATGCTTTTGTACAAAATGAATTTATAACTTGGCCACGGAAATTGTGCCATGGAAATAGTGCCCAAACTCCTCGCAAATGAAATTTTGTAAAATAGTAAGCAACGTTTAAGAGCACTTATTTTAAACTTAAGATATAGACTGCATAATTTGGCTGTAGCTCTGTGACTCTTCTAAGCGTACCGTGCTGAGCGGATGTTAAAAAGGAAAGACGGAAGTCTGCTAGGAAAAAAGGGAAGAAAAATATTCTTGCTGAATAAAATAGTTTATACAAATAACCTGGACCTGGGTTGCATTGCCCAAAGCTTCAAAGTATAGTCGAGTATGGGGATTAATGGAATTGTTGCTAAACAATGCACTAATGCCGCGGTTAAAAACTTTTGCGAATCATTCTTAAAGTTTATACATCCATATATTTGTGATCAGCTTCACCTGACCTTTTTCAAAGCTAAACAAGAAAGGAAGCTAACTTCTACTATCAAACTTGAAAACAATCAATGTAACATTGTCGCAATCAATGCTTACGAACATATTTCAGTGACCAATTTTTCACTGATCTTTAATCAGTACCTAGTCATTCGACAATCATTACAAATTACCGAATCTCAAAAAGAAGATTAAAATATATAATCTTTTTTTATAATAATGTTCTTATAATATATAATATGAATATGGTAGTCCTCCAAAAAAGTTGACCGGTATGACGGTCGATTTTTGAGCTGTTATTTGGAAATCTTTCCTAAAAAGCGCTTAAGACTTAAGAACTTTATTTTTGTACCAGTTAATTAATTAAGAAAGTATGAAGTATTTTAAAAATGATTTATTAAAGTTGAAACATTTTCCGAGATAGAGAGTCTTAAAGTACTAAACTGAAAAAATGATGATTCTAGCGAACTTCAGTCTCAATTCAAAAAATTTAATAGTTAAAATTATCTGGATGAAATCGGCTATCGCATGAAAAAAAAATTATATATATATGTGTCCGCTTGAATCCTGAACATATCCTATATTCACGACAAGTAGTTTTCGAGAGATCCTGTTAACCAGTTGGAAAAACGTCGTTTCGATTATCATTGTAGGAATAGGCTGTTTTGAAAAGCATTTCTTCTCAGTACTATAACTATATAACGACATAAAAAATCGACGAATCCTAATATGGTACAAAAGTTATAGAAGCGATTTATGGTATAAAACCAAATTGTGTTTGAAACCGTCAAATGGATCAACCCTCTTATACCTCCAAAACTGATAGACTTGTCTACATAGGAACAGACAGATGGAGAGAAGAACATGGCTAGATACACTCGGCTGTTAATACTGATCAAGAATATGGGGTAGTACATGTCTCCTCCACTTTTAACTATTCAAAAATAATTTTAAAATTACTTTTTTTTTAATTTTTCTTTTTTTATTGGAAATTATTATTATTATTATTCGCACTGGTTTTAGATGATCAATAATCAAGCGATCAATAATTTATTTTTATTGTGTATTTCTTTAAGCTTTAAATATATGACTGTGGAAAAAGTTGTGCCTTTTAGATGTTGCGAGTCTCTTTACTTTTGATCAATTTTGAAAATCCGCTAATTGTATTTTACGTTGAATTTCTGGGGATTAGGTCTGGCTTAATGATTAAGGATTGTTTTTCAGCATTATCACAATCACCTTAATAGAAGGTGAGATGAACTTATTTCAAACCGAATGAATAAATATGGCATTCGCACAGCTCGAGGACAAAGTCGGGGCCAAATGGTAAAGGTGTATCTGTGGTGCAGCATACGCTTGCAAGAGAAACTTTGAGTCGACGACCACAGGATACAAATGTCTGTGACTCTGTCCCTCTCTACTGCCAATTAAAAGTGCAAATTATATTTGCCAAAGCAAACGTAGAATTTACCACAAAAAAGCTTTCGCTTAAATTAAGCTACAACTTACCTTGCAGCTTGCAATTATAAGCCATGACAGTCATGGCAGCTGTAAGACGTTTCACATAAATGGTATAGCTGTACGAGTTTGATTAAATTAAAGGATGAGTTTAGCATTAAGTTAAACTGCATAACTGCTTAAAATTTAATCTTTTACCTTGGAAATAAACATATTTGGGTAGTCAGTATCTTAATAATAATTAATACTTAGATAGATGAGGATACAATACGAATTATTATTATTTGTCGATTTCACTGAGTTAATATAAGGTGAATGAAATAAAATTCTGGCCCTTCAGGTCTATAAAAATATATGAAAGCCCTATCAATGCGGTGAAATGTGTCCCAGATAGAGCTCGTGTCTTAGACAGGTGACAGCTGTCGCTTTAACTGACATTTCACAATATTATTTTGAGCAATGACAATACTGTTCACTCTCTTCCCTTCGCAGGAACTCAATTGTGACGCACACATCAAAAACAAACATAAAGGAAAGGAAGTTAACATCGGAAAACCGTGTTTGGAATACCCTTATAGTTAGAATTTTAAAACCGTTAAAATAATAATAGTCCTTTTACCTAATTTTGAGACGCTTGAAAGGTCACAGCAACAGATTTAATAGAAAATTAAGTCCCGTCTTGTAAAATTACATTTCTTTCATCAAATCAAGGGGAATCGTTCCCCTGTTCCTCAAAACATGAAGACATTATTCCTTTTCCATCATCTTTAATTTTCACCAAGAGGGCAGACATCTTCTATTTGCTGCATTGATTCTTTAAATTGGGAGGTGGTTGTTGATAAATCGATTTATCTTGATCTCATCTGACCAAATACCCTTTTCTATTCTTCCATGCTAATATCTTACTGAAACTTGCAGCTTACTAATATTTTTTTATGGACTAAGATCTTGCTCTATGATATTAATATCGGATAATGTATATATACACGTTTATGGATATAATACAAGTTTCTATACTTGTGTAATAATTAAATAATATGATGATAATATAATAATATGATAAATAATATGATGATGAGCTCTTTACTTTTTGTCCTTTCTTGCACATTGAATTTGTGACATTTCTTCTAGTTGGTATTTGTTTTGCAGCAAATACATCCAGTATTTTCCCAATAAATATTATAATTATATTCCAAGTTAAATCTCGACAAATAAATATATATCATACGAGAGCAACAGACACACGTAAGAAAGAAAGTTGAAACAATTCACAGACGAAAAACTTGGCCAAGGAGACATGGCCTCAACTGAAAAGTACTGCGGTAGTTCCTATACCTGAATCAATTGAGCCCCATCCCTATAAAACAGCAGTTTAGTCACTCTACTCCCGGATGACGAAGCACGTACTACGGATGAATTCTGCACTTCCAATGATAAGTTTTTGGTGATTCTGAGCGACGATTCTGCCAACGATGGCAGGAGAATACTTTTAAGTTTTGTTGAAAGCATTTAATTTGTCTGATTTAGTTTGTATAGTATTTGCATAATTGATTGGCTGAGTCGCGCAGTTTAAACAGTATGTCTTTGCATGATATAGAGAATACTGTATAAATTGTCCAGAAAATACATGACAATAATGGCATGTATTATGGGAAGCTGAGCCTCAGCATAGGTATCAGGTTGGTAAACGTTTAGGACAAGGGGAAAACATTAAAATGGTTGTCGCTGAAACCTACAGAGAAAAAGGGATGAGTAACATATCTCTGCAAACACCGTTCATCATTTTTTCGGCTGGCAAAGCTGTCAGCATTACCCCCAGTCCCAGGTTGTATTTATGTGGGCACCTGGATCCGCTTGTGACAATAGCATGAGTCTCATCTCATGTGCCAGGGGCACATCGACCACTCCCCGGCTATGTTTGACTCTTATCACCATCTGACAAGCACACGGAAAGCTCAGACACCACCAGAGACGAGACCTGGAATGAGCGCCCGATCCCCGTGCACAATTTCTGGCGACACTCTCTGAGGGAATTTCCTGAGGGCAGTAACCTACCTTGTCAGCAAGAATTCGTTTTGGCCAAAAGTATTCAGCTCTCTGAATTGCTGGAGCCCAACCTTAAAGCATTGGGGGTGAATCTTGAGCATAAAAACTGTCATATAATTTGCCTTTCCAAATGTAAAACGTTGCCTGCCCGACTTGGAGCTAGAAAAACGGACACCGCTTATGAAAATAATTGTGGTTCGTATTTGCCAGACACCTCAGCTTCCTGTGACCCCGACCCCCATTGGGGAAAATTCCACATAAAGCTCGAAGCTTCCGCAATTTTTGTATGCGCTAGATTCGGAGGGAGGAAGTGGTCGAAGCCTGGGAGATGCAGGTATAAGCCGTGCTAATGTTGGCCAACCGCATGCACTCTGGGAAACAGATACCAGTTCGGTTAGTCCTGTGGGGAGGAAAGCACACTGTGCATGGAAAGATTTATCCAGTTTACAGGCACAGGCACACACAATATTCGAAAACACTTTGGCAATGAAGTTTAGTTTTCGGGAGTCGGTTATGAGCACCGGCTGCTAATGCCCAAATGTATGCGGAAGCAGCTGGCTTCAAGCTCTCGCAAATTAGTGGCTCTGCGGTTTTATTTTTATTTGAGTGTTCCTTGAGCTCAGAAGACATCCATTCACACAGAAAAGCGGTTACTTGTCACCACGCCCCTAGTTCGTGTTTTAAACAAATTCGTGCGGGGATTGCCAACCTTATGCCGTTTTATAAATCTAAATTGGAAAAGTTATTTGGCAAAGTTATATCTGGCGTCTCTATTCTCCGCCGGCAGCTTAAAAGTTTTCCTTCAAAGCTTAAATCGTGCATATGGACAACTTTACTCAGTGCAGCTGATCGAGTTAAAAATCGGAAGGATCCCACTGTTTACCAGGATGCCAGTTATAGGGTAACAATAATGAAAGCTAACAAGAAAGAAAGCTAACTTCGGCACGCCGAAGTTTGTATACCCTTGCAGCTTACAATTGGATCATTGTGAATTAGTAAAATTTTATCAAATGGAAAGTAAATCTAACAGAAAGTGTATACAACATTTATACATATAAAAATTGGGTTTTAACATTACGTATAAGTAATATTTCCCGAACATTCCTATGACAGCTATATGATATAGTAGTCCGATTTTGATTAAAATCAAATATATAAAATGGCCATTTCTCAATTTATATGAAAATATGTTAAAAATTGGCCAAGTTATTATTTTTAATTTACCGGTCGTTCCTATGGCAGCTATATGATATAGTCGTCCGATCCGGCCCGTTCCGACTTATATAGTAGTGAGAGCATATAGAATACGATCTGCAAAGTTTCAAAACTGAGGGACTAGTTTGCGTAGAAACGGACAGACGGACATGGATAGATCGACTCGGCTGTTGATGCTGATCAAGAATATATATACTTTATAGGATCGAAAATGTCTCCTTCACTGCGTTGCAAACTTCTGACTGAAATTATAATACCCTACAAGGGTATAAAAAGAAAACTACGGAAAGGATAAATAATTTAAATACATTTTTGTCAGAAGTTTGTAATGCAGTTTCTTTTTGACTATGTTTTATTTCATCTGTTATTAATTTAATTTAATTTGTTGAATTATCTAGATATGTTGGCATCAAACTGAGAAATTCAATGCCTAATCATTGGGTGGGCAGAGATATGCTATAAAATATATGCACTGGAGACCATGAAATGTGCGCTCAAAATATTGGATTAAAATATCAAAATTTTTTCAGTGCGTATTGCTCACAATCGATTAGATCTTTACGTTATTTATTTTGCTTCGGTGTCTGAATAATTATGTGCAATACCGTCAGGAAGCAGATGATTAAAATAAATTGGTTTCCAACGGTCATTACTTCATTGAATCTTACTTCAGTCAAAATTAATTGAAATGTTACAAAGCGCACAGCCTTTCCAAAGAAAGTGCAGGGATACGTTGGGCACCAGCTTTACACTTCCGCTTGACCAGGTCGAGGAACCAGTTACTTCGAGTGGGCTCCGAAATCGCTGTCATAATGCTATGGTCAAGGGCGACAGTCAGCCGAGGTCGCAGTTGTCCAGGGAAATACTGCAGCAGCAGAGTCATGTGGAAGAGGATGACAATTCTGGTGATGCTGAGGACGTGCATAATGATACCGATGTAGAGGACTCAGACGACCAGGTGAGAGGCATCTTCGAAAAAGCAGCTGTTGGGGGTTTGATATTACGTGAGTCGTTCGACGAAGATAACTTGCTGGCCGTGTCTCTGCATAATTTAGTAAATTAAATGGTGGGGTAAGGAATAGATTTAAAAAAGGGTACGTCTACTGCCTGCAACACAAATCTAAAAAATCCTTGGACATATTAATAATTAATACCCACTGCGGGCGTTGTCCCACATTGGAGTCCGACTTAATAATAGTACTAAGAGTTATTAGACCATAAAGATACGATTATCGGACTGATTGCATTAAAACAATGATATACCTCTTTGCTACGAAAGTAATTAATAAAATATTCATTATTTGCGCTTATTGTAACCTATAATTTTTATTCGTCACTATAAATTATAGCAAAATATGTAGCGGTTTAATCATCGCTTTTTTCGCAAAAAGAAGTTTTTGTTTAATATATTTTAAATGAGGTGTCGGATTGAGATGATGTCGTAAGACACGTCTTCTGAGATTGATCACCAATTTAATTTTTATTAAATTTTCCTAAGCACTTTCGCACCCACAACAGATATACAAAAAATCAAGAATAAACAATAATACCCTGATTTTTCTGCGTGTATATATAGACCCCTCTCGTTAGTTCGTCACTTAGTGGACGGCTGTTTACAGCGATAGTTGACTTTGGATTCTTGCAGTATCTTCCTGGTCTCTCACACATAAGATTATGTAAACGGTTTCTCTCAGAAACAACCACGACGAATCTTCTCGATTTTTCAAAATCGACTGCCATCGAACTATGTAAGGAAGTTTAGTAGAAAAGTAGACCAACTTCGTTATTTGTAAAGTTAAGAAACCTATTTCCTACTTGCCGTCATAGCATATTGCGAACTGTAAGAAGCCAGCTTTCTTTCTTTCATTATACATTGAACAGGCAAGCAATGAAATTTATATCCTTACTTCTTTGTTGACCGTAAGAAAAACGTTTTTATGATTTAAGCAAAATGAAACGTAACATTTTCTGCGCCGTTTAATGTGTGCTTTAGAAATGAATCCTATTACAAATTTTTCCAATGCGGGATTATGTGGTTTGAAGAGCGTCTGTCCCAAGCTCGACAAAACTGAATGAACATTATTATTGATTTTTCTTGAGCCGGACAAGGGTTTTGTTTAACCTTGGGCGGCTCTTTAAGTCAACATTGAGTTCAAGCCGATGATTTCCTTTCGGTCTGCCATGCTGATCCACCACTGTACTATCCAGAATAGGCCTCCTTTCAAGCATTTTACTGTTTGCGGCTTTCCGCCTTGCTTGCCTAATGGAGAACTTGTGGATTCTGAGTGGGTTGCTGGGAAGCACTTAACGGCTTTCGTTGCATTGAATGACTGACACGTGGGAACGAACTTTCTAGTGTGGCGAACTATTCAAGATGCTAAAGGTAGCTGGCGGTGTCGATTTGCATGGTGCTCCCCGAAATAGAATTTATTTTCCAACTCGTTTCTTACCTGCAATTCCTTGACCTGGATTTAACACTTACCGCTTGGTTTGCTTCTTATTAGTTTCCTTTAATTTGTTTAACTTTTGCGAAGTGCGTTGGAATTCTAATAGAAAGTAGGAATCTTCCGGCCTCAAAGTGTGTGTACATAATCTGTTTATCATCATCAAACACCGAGTCCACTTAGACATGTCGTTGGTCAACTTTCTACAGAACTTAGTCTAATTTTTATCTAAACACGAAAAGAACCAAAACAATTCGCCTTAATTTTTAAAACAATTTAATTTTATTGTTAAATCTGAGAGTTTTAAAATATATGTATGTCGGAACGGGACTTATCAGACGGATATATCACAAAGCTGTGATGGGAACTTCGTTCGTATTTGTATGATTTACCATATTTCAGCGGTGCATTTTGAATATCTTAAAAGAATGTCCATTAGTATGCATAGCCTGGTCTGGTCGCCTTGGCTGTCGTCTATGAGTGGCGAGAATGCGACCTCAGGACAAGACGAGACAAGGACCACCCTTTGCCTCACGACAAGCAGTCTACAATTTTTATCTCGTTTCGACTCTCGAGTGTCAATGTGGGGACTCCCTCCCTTAGTGGTATCCGATGCAGGCGCTGTAAACTATTATAATGGTCCTTCCCCCTTCCCAGTTTCCCCCTTTGCCTCCTCTAAAAAAGCTTACATAGAAATTTGTTTGTTTTGTTATTTCATTCAGCGTACAAGCACTCGTACATGGTTCGCAGCACATGCACTAAATAGGTATTTGAGCCTTAAAGATTCATTCTTTTCCATTACGGCGGCTGCAGTGCATCTCACATGGCACTTGGGTCGGGTGTGTCTGCCGTTAGATATGCAATTGCTGTCCCTACTCATGAACAATTTGATCAACCGAAAACATTCGATTCTCTCTCTATACACGCTTTCTAGATATAAGCTAGAAAATAGTAAAAAAAAAGCACTTAATCCAAGTAAATATGCAGACAAGAGACACTATCAGCACACTTTTTCACTGTTAGAGGAGTTTGACTGCACGAACGCTCACTTCAAATTTCCATCACTTAAGAACTAAAATATATAAGTGGAAAAATGGCTATAGGCTAACAACATTCTGTAAAAGAAAACTAACTGAAACAACGCACTTAACCCTCCGTTTTACACCAATTTAAAAGCTCTTGATGTGCAGCCGGATCCAAATGGGATTTTAAGTTTGTGAATATACAGTTTTGGAAAATCAACAAACAACAGTTATCCGTTGAGTGTTCGAATAAAAATTTTACGTCAATCTTAGGTATGGTATCGAATATTATCTGATATTCAAAAGACTGTATTAGAGTTTAAATTTCAAACCCAAACTTTTTAGATCTTACCTCGGAAATAAATATACGAAATGTTTGTAAAAATATTATAATTAAATAATTAAGATCTTATGTGATATTATTTAGATCCTCTGTGACAAAACAAAACATCTATCATACATTGTAATATAAGAAACCCTTTAAATATGTTATTTCCTAATTAACTAAATTTGTGGCAGTGAGCTTAACAGAATCTTAAATGACATCTCTCTTCCTTAATGCTCAAGCTATTGGATGGACTTGCTTTCAATGATATAGAAAATGTTGAGTCCTTTCCGTAGATTCTGCGGTATACACAACATGGCTCGTTGAAGTTATTAGAGTAAGCTTCTTACAAGCTATAAAAAATAATTTAACTGAAAGAGGTCCGGGAGATTGAGAACCCCCAGTTGCCCTTACAATGGCCTTGGTACCTTGGTATCAAGGGCAGAAATCATTTAATATCATCTTGAGCGACATATTCATGCGAGTCAATTTAAGCATGTCCGAATGGGTATAGTGATAGTAATAGTAAATTCATTAACAAGAAAAAACACATATATGCAGTCAACACATTTTTTTATACATGAATGGAACAGTGGGACGATAAACATGAGAATAATCAGACAATATACATACATATGGCCTTTTATTTCCACCTCGCTTCAATTTCATTTTTAAGGTCGATCGGAGCTATCGATTTAAATAGTTTTACTTTGGGCGTGTCCCGCATTAGATTTTTATGTGTTGTTCATAACAGTAGGTAGAGTATCTTCCACTACACTCGACTATGGTAGATGTCATAGTTGCTTGGACATAATTCAGTAACAAGCATTTAGTCACTTGCAACAACGACACTTCGATATGTGAAACTTAGCCATTAGATTTAATTCCACTGAAGTTTTTTATGTAAGCGGATCAAAAATGTTCTTGTTTTTGTAATCAGACGTCGCTTAACATCTTAAACATGACTATTTGCTCATCATTAGGGGCTAAGCTTTGGTGTCTCCTGTTCAAAAAATAATCTCCTTTTCCTCTTACGTTAACTCCTTTTGACTTATTTTTGAGCTTATACAAACTTTGTGAGCGTTCCTCTTTTACTTCCGGAAAGCTCGTTAAAATTCCCCTCGTCTGCGGATGCTCGTTTTTGCAAAAATAAAAAGAGGCCCTGGCCCTCAAGCACAGAGCCCAAGAATAATGGCGAGCACTTGCTCACCATCTATGGCACCCACAGCACTCTTCTGCTGCCATCAACTAAAGTATTGGTCTACGGTTTTTGAGAACGCCCTCAGCACCATCTACCGCTTCCCATCAACACGTCGGAGTGGTCGTCTGGCCACCACGTTAATGATAAATGCGTCTCTGGCTAATAAAGTCGATATATCAAACCATTTTAACTTTTTCGACGCTAGTTCAACTTTGTTATGCTGAACCAGAAATGTTTGTTGTTGTTCTTAAATAAATGATATTTTCCCTAAGGCTGAAGGAAAGTCATTTTAATTTTGGTATATTGTATTTGTGGGGCGTGCCTTTAAATTCTATTTACCAGGCTCATATGAGGCCAAAAGCATGCATTCAGTCTAATGTGGAATGAAGCATTAAAACATTATATTTATGTATTTAAGAACACACGATGTATCCGAAAGACACGTATTTGTGTGACAGCGCAGAGCAAATATGTCAACAAATTAAGAAAACTAACTGCATTAATTTTAAATAGACGTGAAATTCAAGATGTCTTTAAAAAGACAATCGGTTTTATTTTATATTCTTTTGGACTAAAAAATGTGTATATAATAAATTCATGAGTGTCGCATTCACCGGGACTATTTCGATTTAACGTTTTTAGGAATTCATAGAACATAGAAATTATCCATAAATCGACATGATTTCCCGCAAATGTTTGGTTTGCAGTGGTAGAAAAAAACCTTTTTTCAACCGATATGGGTCTAAAGTAACGTATTCTAAAATTGAAAAATCATGTGATTTGTTACATTTTCTAGTTTTCTTTTTATACTTTTAAGGTGCTCTTACGATCTCGATACGAAGTTTTTTTTAAAGATTATCTCCTTCAAATTTTTTTGTATTCTTTAGTGGTTTCTTAAATATCTGAGATATCGTTGAAGTTTCTGAGTTCGGCGAATTTTAAGATATATGATATATACATACATATACGGGATATCGGTATGTATTCAACACAATATTTGGTGCCCAAAAAACCCTTTTCAGAAATTAAGAAACCGATTTTAAAGGACAGTTCAGCTCATCAAATACCTTAGCAAAAATATATTCCGGTTCTTTAATCTAAAATATGAAGGCCTCTTAGCCTTTAAATTTTTTCTGTTCTTATTAAATTGTTTGTTCTATCTAATTTATTTATGTACATTTTTCTGTTTAGTATTGAATCCTAAATTACAAAATTGATATAAATTAAATGGAACCTTATTATTGTGAAGGAAAACGTTACGCCGATTTTTCTCAAGCTGCAACTGCTCTATTGTGTACTTTCCAAAGCTCACAAATCGATTCAGTGAAGCTTTCAAAGCTTTTCTGTTTTTTTTTTCTATCTAAGTGTTGCATTGACTATAACAATTTAAAACACTTACAACAACATTATGCAAGAAAAAAGAAAAGATAAATAAAAATTAAAAATCGAGAATGGGCGCCGATGTTTGTATTCCCTTGCAGCTTTGAATTGGATCATAGAAAATAGATCCATTTCGGACAAGTGACCGATTTAATTTAATTTAATTTAATTGTATCACGTGAATTAAAAGCTATCATATATCTGTAATCTAATTTTGATCAAATAAAAAACATTATTCTTATAACAATCATTTTTTAAATAAATTTTTATCGTTCCTATAAAAGCTTATTTATATAGTGACCGATTTTTTAAATTAAAACCACCGTAATTTAGAAATCATAAAAAATGATAATATCTCACAGTAGATAAATGTTGGTTAGCTAGATCGACTCTGGGGTTGATGCTTATCATCATCATCACAACGCAAGTGACTTTATTTTTTCATTTTGTGAAACCATATCAATAATTTATTAAATTATATTATTTTGCGTAAACTTTTAAGGATTTCCCACTTGGCATGCCATTTTCCAAAAAATGTGCTGTATGCCCAAAAGTATTAAAAAAATCTCGATTCATTCCCAATTATTATATGCATATTTTAAAGCAAGCATAGCGCAAAATATTAAATTCGCAAAAGATTCAACCGAACACCAAAAAATTGAACAGAAAAGTTTATATTTCTCTAAGAAGAAACGTCTTGAAGCACATATGTACCTACATTTGTGTAAAGGAGTGACATGGGGATCTGATCAGGCGGTCTCGCACTCGGCTCCAATTAGAACATTAGCATATATGCTAATTGAAGGGGCGATACAATAGAGTGCGCTTCCCGAAAATACCGCACGAGCAGCGATCGCCGCAGATAACGATCCATGTAATTGAGTAATTAACGGTGGCGAAACAATTGTAAGTGAAACCTCCAATAAGTGCCCATCACATCCCAGTGAAAACTTCCGATAGCTGTGGGATCCGATCATTATCGTCTGAACTTGAGCCAACCCACACATTCAACCCTATGCAAACAGAAGTACATCAAAGGCAGAGCACGGGCTGCAGTCTAATCAGACCCAGCGCTCTGTTAGCTTTCTCTCTTAAATTCCAGGTCGCGCGCCGTAACAGCACCGATCGTGCTGTTAGTGCCGTTCTCTCCCTCTCAGATCGTACACGTCGCTAGATCACTTTCGTCATTGTTCTTGCATTTTTGCGCGTGTGTGCCTACAAAAGCTTAAAAAGAGAAATAAAGAAAACAAGGGCAGCGCGTTTTGTTAATCGAAACAAAAGTTCTATGTGACATTATTAATAAAACAACCCTTGCCTCTTCCAGTTGTTGCGTGAGTGAAAAGAAAGTGCGGCGCTCAGCTGCTGTTCTGTCTGTCTCCCGTCTTCCCCGGTCATTGTTTGTGACGCCGCTGGCGGTTTGTGTTGTTGCGATCGTTGAGCTGTGAGTCGGCTCATGGTTTATTTATTCTGCCGCTGTTATTTTACCTGTCCGCATATCTGTCTCTCACAGCCACAGCCACATCCACAGACATACCTACATGCATTCCATCAATTCATTTTCCTAACAAGCTGCCTGATAACTTTTTGTTTAGTCGTGTTCCGAACTTCCGACGCCACGCCGGTGACTTCGATCTGTTTGCTGCGACCACTCGACACTCTACGTACAGCATTGAGATCTTAACCTTTCGGTTTTTCAATTTCAAGTGTGTTCTTGACGTGTGTGGCTGCTGGGCTTGAAAAGCAGGCCAGCCTCCGACTCGCATTCCGCTAAAATACAACCGCCCGGGCATCAGTGGCCACGTTATCGTTTTCCTACTGAGAAAAAAACTTTCTCACAGTGCTCCAGAAATTCATCTCACCTTACCACGCGTCTGCCCCTCAGTTTCGCTGAAAGAATAAACAATCAGTCCATGGGACATGCGAATTACAGTGGTTTCTGGACACTAGTGTACACATAGCTCAATTGCTGTTATTTACTAAAATAATGCTTCGGATTTTTGAATGACCTGAAGCCTGACTTAGATTATTTAATGCTTGAGGCGCTTCGCACATGAATGTGTTTTTAAAGAGATAAGACATAAATTTGTTAATTAGATCAGATGTTACCCTTTTTATCAGCACACACTGTACTCGCACCTAGAATTAACTTTGTGGAGCTATACGAAGGGGAGTGCTTAAACTCTTAACAAAAATTTCAGAATAGTCAAGTTTACATTAAAAAAAAAGATAGATAAAGATTTAAATAAAACTACTCAGAATTATGAGAGAATCTGTAAAATTCAAAATGGTTTATTAATTGCTGTTGAGCTGGAAAATCACAAGTTTTTCTTTCAAAATACACTTTTTGACCTCAACAATTTATCAGATTTCAGTGATATTATTTTGAGCACTACTTTGACCGTATCTATGTATTAACGGATAGTTTCTGGACTCTGATGAGGATGAGCCATAGAGCGCACAATAAACCACGTAACCTAGTTTTGATTTCCGTGTGCCGTCATTCCTGATTTGCCACTCAATCTATGATTTATATCGCTCGCCAAAGGGCTGAAAACAATATAAGGAGAAAGTAAGCTTACCGACTGGGTAACGCGGAGTCGCGAGATCTCCCAGGCTGTAACTCGGTTATTCCGGATCCGTACCATGTGCGGTGAGGTATTGGTGGCCAAACGTTAATATTCATGCTGATATCTCGAGCGTGACAGATAAAACAAGCCGCTAACCCAAGCGCTCGCGCAACGTCAAAGGCCGGAATCGATTGGCGTGCATCCCGGCAGGCATCCACTCCCGCGCGCTAATGATAAGAATTCGCCCCGTCGTCGTTTCTGTTCCACCAAAATGATAGTCATCAATGCTTCTGACGTAAGTGGCTCCCACTACTTGTTCATATACACACATGTATGTTTGGGTTGGCTGTTGTGGTTTGAACTTAAGTGATTTTGTAGTCTCCTCATATTTATAAGTTCCCTCTCCTTCCAGAAGCCCTGAATAATGCTCAGAGCCAGACATGCCATTTGTGTGTACATTGAAGATCAGGTACACATATGAATATTCGTATTGTGAGCGTCCATATCCGAATCAGCTTTCCGCAGGGGCTGGGGAATTCAAGTTGCTATCGTAGCACTCTGGGACTTAGGCAACTCGAATTGTGGAAATTCTGGAAAATATTTGAATTGTTAATCGGACCAAACTTGTTAGAATTTATGGCCCAAGGCGTAAATGTAAATTATGTGCAAAATAGCTTATGTAACTTGTTTCTCCGCTATAAGGTTGAAGGGATTATCTGCTTTCAAAAGGCGATTTATATAATAGAGCTGTAAATTGGGGAGAAAAAATAAGAGGAAAAGCTTTGGAAGAGATTTTTTCCTTTATAAAAATCATGGTCTGCGTTTTTTTAATCGTCCTAATATGATATTAAAACAAACTCATTATTTTTCAACAGATTGTCGAAAAACCTTAGATAAAAAAAATTATTTTATTGTACACAATTCGGAGGAATATACTATATATATATTGGATCAATTGGTCAATTGGTCAATTTAATTGACAACTTTGGAAAATTCGCAAAAACTCTATGCTTTATACATAAAACATACAATAATGTTTATAGGCAACAATTGTGTCAAATCGTAGTCTGCGTGGACATACGTACAACATTTGATAACCTTTTTTGTTTTATGAAAACTAAACTAACTCAAGCAAAACAAAAGCATTATTATCACGACTGCAAGGAAAGTTGAAAAGAAAAAATAAAATAAACACGAAACCTTATTAATTTCGTAAATGTCTAATAATTGATTGTAAGCAAATAAAAATTCACTTTTGACAGGACATTATTTGTCCTGTTAGATAGGTCAGCCTCTTTGCAACGCCTTTGGCTGTGTGGATTTTAATATAAAATATAACTGGCAGGCCACAAAATCATATTAAAATTATTATTTTGCAATTATATACGTATTATATTCGTGGGTCACAAACGCTCATGTGCTTAAATAATGTATTACGTTTTATCCCCCATGACTCCAGTTGGCCAATTTGGATTCAATGAGAATTTATGGCCGTTTCAAAGTTTTAAAGTTACAAATGCCATTATAAAGTACTGACTAAGAAGATGGATGCAATTTGAGATCTCAAGTCGCATTACAGATTTCATGAAGAGAGTTTTTTGTGCATATTTTGTGTGAATGTATAATATGAAAAAATTTTGAAAAATGGGAATAAGTTGCCAGGTGACCTCAAAGTTAAAATCAAAGTTTTTATTATTATTTTTTTTTCCTTAAAACCTTTATCTATCAATATAAATCTATTATTCTGTATTTGTGATATACATACAGATTTTAATTCGAAATTAATTTTTTCAAAATCTTTAACTGCATATGAAAACTGCTGCTTAAGGTGGGATTTTGGCCACTAAGTAGAGCATCTTTATAAAAAATGTACATATGTACAAATGTGAAAATACAAATGCAAATGAATAATTTTAAAGAGATATATTCAAATTTAAAAAAGATTATAGTAGCTTTTAATTGAGTATATTCTCAAGAAAAATGGCCTATTTATTATTCTTTAATTGAATTTATTACGTTCGTAAGTACGCAAATCAAGACTCGATAATATGCCAAGTTCGCACACAGATACATATGTTTTTAATTGTTAAGTTGCTGCTTTTGGTGATATAATATACTAAACAGTTAGACAAACTCTAATCTAATCTATCATTCTTCTTTGGCAGACGGGTCTTACCCTTACACCTGAAATGCTGCTATCCACGTCGGAGTCATCGACACACAGCGCCTCCGAGGTGGCTGGACGATTGCAGGTCGATGTGCGGAGCGGCCTGAAATGGACGGAAGCCAAGTACCGAGCAAAGATCATTGGCCACAACGAGTTGCTCCTCGTCGAAGAAGACCCAACCTGGAGAAAGTACATTGAGCAGTTCAAGAACCCGCTTATCCTACTGCTGCTCGGCTCGGCCATGGTCTCCGTCATAATGAAGCAGTTTGACGACGCCGTCAGCATAACCATAGCCATTCTGATCGTAGTCACCGTGGCTTTTATCCAGGAATACCGTTCGGAGAAGAGCCTCGAAGAGCTGAAGAAGCTGGTACCACCTGAGTGCCATTGTCTGCGCGAGGGTAGGCTGGACACGTTCCTAGCCCGCGAACTAGTTCCGGGCGATGTGGTGTACCTCAACGTAGGCGACCGCGTCCCTGCCGACATCCGGCTTTTTGAGGCCGTGGACCTATCCATTGACGAGAGCAGTTTTACCGGCGAGACGGAGCCGGCGCGCAAAATCACCGACGTCCTACTAAACAACACAAACGTGAAGGACCACAGCAACATGAAGAACATTGCCTTTATGGGCACGCTTGTGCGTTGCGGCAATGGAAAGGGCATAGTAGTAAGCACCGGAGAGCGCAGCGAGTTCGGCGAGGTCTTCAAAATGATGCAAGCCGAGGAGGCTCCCAAGACTCCGTTGCAAAAGTCAATGGACATTCTGGGAGCCCAACTGAGCTTCTACTCCTTTCTTATTATTGGAGTGATTATGTTGCTCGGCTGGCTGCAGGGCAAGCCACTCTCGGAGATGTTTAACATTAGCGTATCACTGGCTGTGGCCGCTATACCCGAGGGCTTGCCCATCGTAGTCACAGTCACGTTAGCGCTGGGTGTAATGCGGATGGCTAAACGCAATGCCATTGTCAAGAAGCTGCCGACTGTAGAGACACTTGGGTGCGTAAACGTAATTTGCTCGGACAAGACTGGCACCCTGACGAAGAACGAGATGACGGCCACGATTATCATCACTTCCGACGGATACATGGCTGACGTGACTGGTGCCGGCTACAATGACCAGGGCGAAATCCACATTCGCCACTGCAACAATGTGGAAATGGCCAAATCGAACATCACCAACCTTCTAGAGATCGGGGCCGTCTGCAACAATGCCTACATCCAGAAGGGGACGTTGCTGGGGCAGCCCACCGAGGGTGCTCTTGTGGCAGTGGCCATGAAGAACGGCATGTACGCCACAGCGGAGAACTATGTGCGCATCCAGGAATACCCCTTCAGCTCGGAGCAGAAGATGATGGCCGTCAAATGCATCCACAAGTACAACAACAACAAGGAGGAGATCTTTTTCGCCAAGGGCGCGCTTGAGACCCTGCTACCGCAGTGCACCAAATACCAGTTCGGCACACAGACCGTGCCGCTAACGAAGCAGAATGAGTCCGAGTTTCTGGCCGAAGCTTACGAGATCGGGCGCAAAGGCCTTCGGGTACTAGCACTTGCTAAGGGACGATCAATGCAAGATCTCATCTACTGCGGACTGGTCGGCATTACTGATCCCCCAAGGCCCTTGGTGCGTGAGTCCATCGAAATGTTGATGCAAAGCGGCGTGCGGGTCAAGATGGTAACTGGAGATGCACAAGAGACGGCGTTGGCGATATGTAAGTAACTTTGATTTAGTAGGGTTAGGGCCAATATTAGAACTTTTTGGTTTTTTACAATTTAATTCTGACTTATACATATTTCAGAATTATGCACTTTTTATACCCTTGCAGTTCATTATAAGTTTGGCCCATATTTTGAAACGCCGTACAGGAGTCGTTTCCAACCTCATAGTTATATATTCATGATTAGCATAAACAGTCGAGTTGATCTAACAATGTCCGTCTGCCCGTTCCTACTCCTAGTTTGGAGTTCTTTAAATTAAAGTTTGCAGATAGTTTTGCTGTAATTGGTATAAAACTTCACTGTTTTTCAACATATTTTTTATCTGCTTTAAGATATGGGCAGCACTTATCATTTCAGAATTTAGGTTTCTCTTTTATGCAAAAAATACCACAATATCATATACCATTAAATGTTCGGTAAATGTAGAGAGAAATGTAAAACTGTTCCTCTGTACAGCCATGTCCGTCTGTCCGTCCGTCTGTTTGTCCGTCTGTACGTCTGTCTGATTATACGCAAACTAGTTCCTCAGTTTTTAAGCTATCTGAAAGAAACTTTGCAGATAGACTTCTGTATGCTCTCACTACTATATAAGTCGGAACGGGACGACTATATCATATAGCTGCCATAGGAGTGAAAGGTAAATCTTCAGAAAAAAAAGGGTATACAAACTTAAGCGACCCGAGTTAGCTCCCTTTCTTATTTGTTTAGATTCTGTTGTATCCTTAGGCAAAAAAATTCATTTTTGTCTTAAATCCGCTTTGTGGCTTTTAAAAAATTGGTTGCGAACATTTTTACTCAAAGGTAACCTCGTCTCAAATTTTAAATATAGTTTTTGGGGTGTTTATTTGTGAAAGTTGCTCATGAAACTTTATTTAAGGGTCTATCTTCTTATTTTTATATCCGTATGTATAAAGTGCAATCACTCAGAAAAATTCCATTTTCAAGTTTCTTAACTTGATTATTTTCAATCTTAAAATAGAGTCAACATCGATTATACACAAAAAGGAGATGAGTAATTCTCATTATGCATCCTTTGTTTTCTCAACAACGACAATTCTCAAAAAAGTCAGCACTGGAAAACTTGTATACTTACTTAAAGTTTCCAAATTTCTGATTGTCAGTTTTTACTTGGAAAACTTGTATTTCCAGTACAGCGAAATGTACCTTAAGGCTTAGTTATAAACAATTTAAATTTTAGCATTAAAAGGATTGCCAAATAATTAATTGATTAAATAAACGTCGACAGGTATAACGCTAGCGCAGAAATTAAAAAAAAAAAAGCTTTAGCTCACATAGCAAAATGTTCCTTTGAAAGTGGAAAAACAAAGAGGGAAGCCAGGTAGATATTTCTCTTGGATTTTCAAGGGGGACCACATCTAATATCCTGAGACAAAGAAAACGGGGGAATCGACATCAACGTTGGCAGTATTCAGCAGACAGGAGTTGAAATAATGAACTGCAAGGAGACATCCACCCCAAGCCCATCATCTGCATCCCTCTTATTTCAGTTGCATCTGTCGCGGACGGGGTCCCTTCCTTCGCATGGACTGCGAACTTGGTTCGGGAGCTCTTTATTAGGAAATGGAAAGTTGATTCCTCTCTGCTCTTTTATTTGTTCTGGTCGCTTTCGTATCTTTTAAATTTAGTATGCCCGGACTAGTAAGTGAACCAAACTGCATGGCTAATTCAAGGAATCGTGTACGTCTGGGAAGAACAGTGGGGCTGGGTTAGGGAAACTACATAATAAGGTGGGTGCTGGTGGTTGGCTCTGGGCATTCGTCTAAAAAGGATACATTCCCTCGGCAGCACTGTAAGGTTGTAAGCTTAGTGATGAGTTTTACAGCAAGGTTATAAAACTGATGAATCTGGAAAACTGAGGAATCTGATATTACCATAAAGTATATGAGCTTTATGCAAATGACATTTTATACGATAGATAATTTTCCGATCGTTCCATTGATGCTAAGATGCTATACGATATAATCGGTCAATCCGATTTATATACTAGTACTTGCCATAACAAAACACTATTGAAAAAGTTTCAAGATTTCGCATAAAAAATGGACAGAAGGTCGTATATGGTTACGACATTTAATTAAAAATTTTGGCTGGTATTTGAATGTTCTTTAAAAATAGGATGCCAAAAGCAGTATTGGTGATTGGTTCCTTTGATATCTCCGGCACCGATGGCAGGCCGGCTTATAATTGTCTGAAAACTGAAAACTGAGCAAAGGGTGGAGCAGGCGGATAGAAGTCCCTGAATGCGTTTTAATTACGATTTCCCTTTGCTCATTTTGCAGCATATCTCCATTGTGTTCACCCTGTTGCTTTTTCTGTTGCTGTTTACTATTCAGTGCCCACGCTCACTGAAAAAATGTTCTACAAGGGACTTGGAATAGGGATGGTCTCTCGCTCTGAACACAGCTTGCCGAGACAAATAAGCGGGCGCCATAATGAAAAATGGCGACGAAACTTTTCACAAAGGTTATCATGGTGCTGTTGTTGTTACTTCACAACTGCTGCACCCCGTTGTGCTCACTTAGCGACGAAGCAGGAAATTGAAAGCGTACACCCAAAAAAAGTCGTTATTTATTTTGTAGTATTGAAAAAAAATTGAAAATTTTTTTTGAATATGTTGCTATAATATTTACTTGGCGATAAAGCAGGAAATTGAAATCATACAAATCTTCATTGATTTAGTAGAGTTCAAAACTATTATTTTGTATATTAATTTGCTATACCTTTACGGATTAGTTTTTATTATTATAATATTATTGTTATTTATTAATTTAATTTTTATATATTTAAGACTTTGCCATTAATCTAACATTGTTTGAGGCTCCTTACCATTTTGTTTCTTTAATTTAATGTTTCTTAAATTTCTTTTTTTCTGAAAACATTGTTTTTTAAATAAACAGATAGCACAACTCGAACCGTTTTCAATATTTTTACTTTAAAGACAAGATCTTAATTTATCATGGAATAGTGCCTGGCGTACAGATTAATAACTTAAGCAGTCAATTTGTATCATCTTTTGTTGCTTGTTTTTTTTTTTAATTGGCAAGCTCTTGTTATTTCCATATAGTTAAAAGTGTCTAAATATTTTTGCATTTTTCACAAGGTATAAGTATCTCTATACTTGACCAAGTTTAGATGCCTGGTCGCCGGACAAAACATGATTCGAAATAGCGGCCCGAATTTATATTATCCCCTAGAAAAATGACTAAATCTATTTGATTTTACTTGTATATTATAATAACGTTCACGGTGATCATTTCATTTATTCACCCTTCGATCAAAGATTTTATATCTTTTATTATAAAGTAAGAGAGCGAGAAAAAGAGAGAGTATATTAATTTTACTAAGAAGCTGGCAACGCAAATTTGAAAGTAAATTAACTGTTCATTTCGAAGAAGCAATAATTTTCATTATGCACTAAGAATAAAAAAAAGTTCTCAAATTTTTTTGTAATAGTTAGTAACACCAGCAAACTTACTAATTTCTTTTTTATTTATGTACCCTTGCAGAATATTTTAATTTTGGTTATGGTGTAAAAAATGGTTCCTCAACTTTTGAGATTTATTGTCTTTTGAATTTACTAAAAACAGAACCGGAAACTTTTCCTAATAGCCTTTGCTGCCGATAAATAAGTATTTGTTTGTGAATTTGTTGTGTAGATTCCAGATGTGCCAACTCTCGGTCCCTCACCTAAGCATATTTACTTGCCTGTTGCACAGTGTAAGCTGCAATTGCTTGGAAAATGCGTTTAGGGAAGGTATGTCGTAGAGCGAAGCCTTCGTTGGGTGAAGGGGAGGAATGGTACTTTTCAAAGTATACTTAAGGTTAAAGGAGTGGATTCCTGTTTGCTACTTAGAGATTACTTGGGCGTATACATACATATGTACATGTCGAGAGGAAAAGTCCTTGTTTCAATAATGAGGTTAAACTAAGTTTGGGCTCTTGGGCTCTATGGAACAGTCCATGTCGGATCGAATATAGATTTATCGCACAATATTTGCGATATTCCGATTTTATATTGCCATTTATAATTGGACATTACTTTACATTATTTTTTACCATTATCTGTTGTCTTTTTTAGCGAATCTCATCGGCATAGATACAATACACCACCAGACGCTCTCCGGGCAGGAGATAGATCAAATGAACGAGCACCAACTGGACAAGGTAGCCAACAATGTGAGCGTCTTCTACCGCGTTTCGCCGAGACACAAGCTGGAGATAGTAAAGTCCCTGCAGCGCACCGGAAACATAGTTGGCATGACGGGGGATGGCGTCAACGACGGAGTGGCTTTGAAGAAGGCGGATATTGGCATTGCAATGGGCAAGAACGGGACAGATGTGTGCAAGGAGGCCGCGGACATGATTTTGGTCAATGACGATTTCCACACCATCATGTGAGTATATCAATTTACCGAGGGAGTTGTTCTAATATGACTACATTTTAACAGTGCTGCCATCGAGGAAGGCAAGGGCATTTTCTACAACATACGGAACTTTGTTCGGTTTCAACTGAGCACTTCAATCGCTGCCCTTGCCCTCATCGCCTTGGCAACTCTAATGGACATTGCCAACCCCTTGAACGCTATGCAGATTCTGTGGATCAACATCATAATGGACGGCCCCCCAGCACAGTCACTTGGCGTGGAGCCCGTAGACCACGACGTGCTGAAGCAAAAGCCTCGCAATGTAAAACAGCCAATGATTACCAAGTCGGTGGTGGTTAACGTGCTTCTCAGCGCCAGCATAATAGTGTTAGGCACGCTTTGGGTATTTCAACGAGAAATGGCCGACGGGACGCTGGGAAAGACCAAGCGAGACACGACCATGACCTTCACATGCTTCGTATTCTTCGATATGTTTAATGCCCTCTCGTGCCGCTCGCAGACGAAGAGTGTTTTCACCATCGGTCTAACTACCAATCGCATGTTCCTGCTTGCCGTCGGATTTTCAATTGTCGGCCAAATGCTGGTCGTCTACTTTCCACCGCTCCAGATGGTCTTTCAAACAGAAGCCCTAACGCCCTACGACATATTTTTCCTGGTCTCGCTCACCTCCTCCGTGCTGGTCGTTTCCGAAATAAAGAAGTGGTTTGAGCGCACAATGGAGCGCAAGATGTACAGCACCCGTTCCGAGCTGGACTTTGTATGACACAGCGCAAGCGCTAGAGATGAGTTGCAGTTGCACCCCAAAGCCGAGTAAATTGAATAACTTACCACAAAAAACCCACAAAAAAAAAAAGAAAACTATGCCAAATACAAGCGAGGTGCGTGGTCTTATGTGTACATCTAAAGCAGGAGCGTGGTCCGTTACAGATGGAACAGTATACCGACGATGTGTGTGTTTACCTTTTTCATTTTTAAATCGACAAGTTGACGAGAATGTAATATCTAAAGCTAGCTGCTGAGTCTCGACAAGTTTTCACAAATTCGACGTATAAACGCGTTCAGGTTTGTTCTTTGCTCTCTGCTGCTTTTGCATTTTAGTCGTACAAATTTCAAAATTTTATTTTATTTTATGTAACGACACTGTATTGTGTTAATAATGTAAGTAGTCAAATTGTGTTTTCAACCATTCTTTGCATACCTCACATACTATGATTATAAAGTATTTAAAAATTTGTTTAAAAGTGTTTTTGATATCTCAGCGTTAAGCGCCACACTGATCACTGGATCGAGTTCTCCGATTATTTGAAATTATACTTTTTCGCGTACTCCCTGTTCCAATTATATTCTAAGTTCACTTTTAGTTTTAATCGTTTATTTAGCATTAGCAAATTAAGGCAATTGAAATGTTTAATAATTTATGAGAAAAGCCGGAAAAAAAGTTATTGTGATATTATTTTAAGCACATTGACCAGCTCATCCCATAACTTTATGTTGATTTGCATCTGAGCCTATGGGACCGCATATATTTTAATTTTGAAAAATAAAAACTTGAATTTTAATTTACAAAATATACAAACTTTGAATTTCTATATTAACACGTTCTTACATTTTTTCCCAGGAGCGAAGCAACCGAAATGTTTATCGATAAGTGATCGGGTACGAAAATGAAACTAAATTCAGTCCGTACCGGTCAGCAAATGAAAATGAAATGCTAAGGATTGGCAGCAGACAGGCGGCAAAGCAAGGACGACAAAGAGAAGCTAGGCGTAGTGGACAATTTCTAGAGGGTTTTTTTTTGGTAATTTTGATAATTAAGTTATTCGGTATTTTAAAGGCAAGCAACAAATTTGTGTAAATCAATCGCAAATCAAATCTCTAGCGTGTTACCAGAACAAATACTTTTTGGAAAAATCAGATCTAGTTCATTAATAACTGAAGATCATGAAAAGATTTACCATACATGCAATAAATATTTATAATTATTGTTATGAATTTATACAATGTAAAAAAGTCTACATTTTTGTTTCTAAAAAATGCAGTTTCAAATTAATTTAAGCAAATACAATCGCACATCATTCAAACACGTTTATCCGCAACATGAATTGATTTTTTAAATATTACAATTCGGATCACTACATTTTTTTTATTATTTTATTTCATCTGAAATGTTTTATAAACAGAAGTATTAAGTGTACAATTTGTATTTCATTAATTTTTAAACCAAACAAATATTGGTTTCAAACCCTTTGTTTACTTGTACTTATAAAAGTCTCGCCTTTTTTATTTTAATCAGCCTTTTTGGGGATGGATGTTTTCCTCATCTCAGAAAAATTCAGTTCCATGTTTATATTGATCACAGAAGCAATAAGCACACCAACAGCACACACACAGCATAAATAAAACAGAAATTTACATAAAAGAATATAAATATTTTGTGGTGCAACGAAACTGCTTAGTTACTAATCAATAAATATATATGTTATAAAGAGCGTACTTTTCATAAAATTTTTAAGTTTGGTTTTCTCTGCTCACGCGAATAGCGAAGTCACAGCAAGGTTTTACTCAGATAAATGCTCTTTAAGTATGTATTTTTGGGCACCACTAATTTAAAGAAATAAAAAATAGCCTTGTGAATCCATTAAGTTAAAATCTAATTTCTTCAATAACTTTTTCAAAACCAGCTTAAGCGCACCACAAAATCAAGCTTGTCAGCAGACTTTTATGAAAATTAAAATTCAATTTCTTTAGGCCTTATGTTATAAAAGTAAATATTAAAGTGAATTCGTTTTCGGAAAACCCAATAGGACATACATACATATACATATTGTCAAACTGTCAATATCATGGATATTTGATTCATATCATACCAGCTCAAACACCATTAAAGGAGGTATTTCACATAAAGGACAAATTTTAATAATTTCGTTGTAGCATATCACATTTGTACTCAAATCGCAACGCTTTCTCACTCTCGACCAGCTTGGACTGTTCTCGATCACACCAGTTCAATTTTAGGGACATTTTAACACTTTTTCACGATGCTTATTGCAACTACTAGGAAAATGGACCAATACAAAAATGAATTAAAACCATTTGAAACACATTAACATCCCTGCAGTACCACTTGTCATCAATAGGCCTCTGTAATCAACGATTCATCAACAGCCGACGTCGATTTCTACCGAGCCGACGCTCTCATTCGACCATCGTGTCAAACCCGACTCTCTCGCGCTCTCATTTCTCTCTTTTCGCAAAAAAGGTTGATGACAGAATGATTAAAAGTTGTTGATGAAAAGATGATGACAAAATGGTCTAAATTAATCAGTAATTCATCAACAAAAACGGCATGTTGGCTCTTGCTCTCTTGAACTCTCCCTCTCTCAAAAATATGAGCGGGGTGAGCGTTTTTTATTTGCGTTGTATCTTTTGAAGGAGTGAGGAGCAATACTTTGTGGTCGACAAAAGTGAAAGAAATTAAAATGTTTTAACAAGTTCCCATTATCGCAAGAGGGTTATTTCTACAGCAGTACACCATATTTTTATAACAGTGAAATTATATAAAAAAATTGGGTAATAAATAGAAAGCTGTGAAATTAATTGTTTAATGCGAAGAAAACCCAAAACTTAAAATTAAAAAGTACAAACACTTTGTTGATGAATTTGTTGATTAATTGTTGATGAATTCATCAACAATTCATCAACAAAGTGTTGATGAATTCATCAACAATTCATCAACAAAGTGTTGATGAATTCATCAACAATTCATCAACAAATTTTTGGTATAAGTGTTGATGAATTTTTGGTCAAAAGTGTTGATGAAAAAGTGATTAAAAGTTGATGAATTTGTGTTGATGACAGCCTAGGACATGCCCATGTTAAATTCATCAGTAGTTTGTATGGGCTGTCATCAACTTTTCATCAACAACACCGACATTTGCGTTGATGAATTACTGATGACAGGTACTGCAGGGATAAAGCTAAGCTCCACACAGACGCACGCTCATATATCAAGGCAAAAAAAATTTAAAAAAAAGAGAAACTATCAAAAAATACAAAAAAAAAACTTCTTAAACAAAGCATCCTACGAAAACCAGTAAGGCTCATTACTATACCCACTCATAAAGACATACTTAAAGTACTCAGTACAGATATACACAAATCTACACCTACGCGCATTCATACACATCACATCCACAATGGTAACAATAATTAGAGTATTAAGGGTATTTAATATTTAAATAAAATCAATCGTAACAAATATTACCCTACTTGAATGTTTCAATAAATACAAATTTGCATCAACTAGTATGAAAATGTAGCCGAAGCATTAAATTATGTATCGAAATTACTTACTGCGAAAAAGTAAATAATAACTATTGATATAATAATACCCCTAAACACAGATATACATATTTGTAATCAGTCTATGGGAAGATGTGGCCCTCATTTCTTATATGTATGTATGCTTTTGTAAATGTCCATCTAATGTGTGTGTTGCCTAATTTCAAAAATCTACTTCCATAGGGTTCGGTTACCCGAAATGTACAAACTGATGGAAAGCTTACAAATCTCAAACTGTTTATTTGAACAAAGCTTAATCTAATACTAATTAACTATAACTATCTGTGCTATTAAAATGTAAGCTGAAATTATATATATATAGATGAATACCAAGCGTAGTGCTGGCATAAATAGTTCGAAAATATACATATTTCCTACTTTTTTCTCAGCACGAGACACATTTATGTTGGAACTTTCACCGTTTGCAGAAATACAAAGTCTTGACTATTTGAGATAAAGGAAAGCATTGCAGTTACAGGGTTAATGTCTCGATTTAGTTAAACGAATAATACTAGGTCATAAAAAACGTAAATTAAAAATATACTATGAAATTTACAATACTAATACATTTAATATTTATCTGCGGAATATCCGAATAGAAATATTTACTGAATAAAATAAATTGTATGTAGTACGTACTTATCTACGTATTCATTTGTTTTCAAGGTGTTAAATAATTTAAAGGGTTCGTGTTATTTAGTGGATAAATTGATTATTAAGGTAGCAGTCGGCTGCAAGATCTAAGACTTCTAGCGTACGAGGACAATCGACCTTGCAGTGGCTTAACTATAAGCCGAACAATCTAATTTTTTATCAACTATACTTTACTTACTTTATTTACTTTACCAATACCGTCGAGTTATACCTTGCAACTCTTCATTTGGTAGTGGACTAGACCTTAAAAATAGCTGAGTCGCTCGACCTCGATCGAAATCAATCACTAATTCATCAAGCTAAAAAAATACGCTGGCCAAATTACGATGTCCGTCAAATTAGCATCGATGAGTTTGCGTCAAAATGGAACAGTGGGAAATGGGACAAGGGTATATATTTTTTATTTTGTATTTATTTCGTTAATAAAGCATTAAATTAAACAAAATAAAGTTATTGGATGATAAAAAATTAGTTTACTTATCTTTTATACTGGGTTTGAGGGTATTTGATCCTTGGGTCTTCTAAAAAAAAAAGGTTTTTGAAAAATCGTTTTGTCACAGTTTTCTTAATATCTCGGCTCACATAGCACGTGCGGTAATAACTAATATACTAGGATAAAGGATATTTATTGCAGTTTTTTTTTTTCTAACCGTCAGTTTTTGAGAAAATAGGATAACAGTAAACTAGCTTCGGGTCAGCCCCATACAAAATAAGGCAGCAAAAATTGTAATTCTTATAACTCCAGTTTCAGAACGCATGCCAATATGCACGGTGTATGGGTTTACAAAGGGAAAAATAAAGAATATTTGGTGAAAATTTCAAATGATTCTAACCGTCAGTTTTTGAAAAAATCGCATTACAGTGGGTGGTGCTTGTGGGCTGATAACAGAGGTGCGAACTATGAAATTGGAACCAGCTGTGAACCTGCTGAGAACCAGTTGCTGAACCAGACAACGGAACCATGGAATTAAAAATTCAATAAAATGATTGACCCACAAACGACATGGCCATTCTAAGCATTTTGGTTGTTAATTGTTGTATGTACCACGGCGGAAAAACTGCGTACTATGGTACAACAACGACAAGTAAATTCGACGCAAACTTTACAAACATCTCATGGCCTTTTACAAACACGCGCCAATATGCAAGGTATCTCAATCGAAAGGGCAAATTATTCTCTAATTTCGGATTAATTCTTGATGCAATCTAACCGTCAGATTTTGAGAAATTCCTTTGTTTCTCTATCATAACCTCAACACGAGCACTGTATCGATAGGAACGTCTACTACGCCGTATCGATGAATAACCCGCCAGAAAATAATTCTTATTGACTATTTGAAACTATTCAAACGTTTGGTCGTTAGTTGTTAAGACATTTTTTTTTTTAATTTCCAATTGAATGTATATTCTGCGGCAAAGAACAGCTCTGAGTAATCGGAATCCCGGCAATTCGAGAAAAAAAAACCTTTAAACACGAGGTAAGTTATTGCTTCAGTTCCAATATTTTAATTTTTTTTATTTGAATTTATTTTATTTAGATGAGTCAAAAGGACATCGCGGAATTAATCGTTGGCGGACAGGACTTCAAGACCGTGGCGGACGGGGAGGGCTACGTGGCTCGCCCTTAACCGTCAGTAGAGGGTGGCATTTGCCCGCCAGGTTGGACGCCATGTGCCCTTTACTCCACAACGGCAGATGAGGCAGGCTGCAATGGAGGCACTGCGTCCTGCGCAACAGCCAAGGCAGCAACTGCAACAGCAGCAACAGCCAAGGCAGCATCAATTAAATTGATTTGAATGTAAGGTTTTGAACTGGTGAAAAACTTGGGTAAACAGCACTTAGCTTCCACATTCTGGTTCAAATACGCGCTGTGGCTAGCGTCTGAGCTGTGGTTCGCATTTGTGCTGTGATTCATGTGTGCTTGGTTCACCTCTGTACTGTCCCAATGGGCAAAGTTCGCAAAGCAGTGCCCAGTAGTAAATATTAAATAGAACCAAAGCATACTTTCAGGCAGGTAAACAAAAATGCGCTGATCTGTGCAACATAATAAAGTCGTCTAATTTAAATAAAATAAAAGAAGAAATCCCGAAATGACACATTTAAAACCAAGAAGAAATGTTAAAATACCTTTGGACAAATCCAAGTTTAAAAAGACCTCAACTAAGCAAAAAACAAGACAGTAATCATTATTCGGTAAGCTCTCTGTGTTGGTTTTTCTTAACATAACGAAATGAATTTTAAATCATGTACTATAAATTTATTTTTTTGAATTAAAAATGATAATTTTTAAAATTTTTAAAGTTCGTTTTTTTATGAATTAATATTTGCCCATCTTATGGCTGCTGTAAGACCCGAATTATTCGAATACTTTATTTAATTTTTATCTTGTCCCAGCCAGTTGCTACTAAAATTATATGCAGATCTTGATGCAGCCTCAGTAGAAGATGGGACTGCCAAAATATTTATCAATGTCACATTCATAGGCCTGACAAAGTAACCTATTGGCATTGTCATATATGGGCAAAGTATCTTGTACCGAGGCTGTATCGATATTATATAGATATTAAAGAAAGCTTCAAAAAGTTCTAAAAATTGCTATTTCCGAGTACCATACAGCAGTTCGACAGATTGAAGTTTGTTTCTATTTCTTACTTTGAAGGAAGCCATTAAGCAGAAACTAAAACGAATAATCGAGAATGTCTTCAATGTAATATTTTAGTCATCTCATAATGTGCTGTTGATGAAGAAAGAGAAGTTGAAGTTAACCTGATAAGAATTTACCTACATTATATGATTTTTCCTGATTTGCTGTTGAGCCACATTCCTGCTGATGTTCAGCCCATCTTCGGGGTCCGAAAGTCCAGACATTGTAGTAATTGTGCACTGCTTCGAACTGATTGTTGCCACTGAGGTGGAGACTTCACAAAAACACGTCTACACTCCATGAAACACTGACATTTAAAACCAAGAAAAAATATAATAAAATAGATTGATTTATTACATAACACGGGAAAGTACCAAATAAATAATACCTAACTTCCATCAAATGATATATGCAATTTGCATAATTATGCATCCGTCAGCTGTCGGCTGACTAATTTTTAAAGAATCGGCGCTTGTCTGTGCTGGCACCTCAAATCGCATTTGCATTATTTATATTGCATCAATTAAATCCGCATTCAGGAGTAATTAGCGAAAAACTTGTCGACAGCGACATTCCTGAAACTGAAACCGAAACCAAAGCCAAAACCAAAACCGAAGACGAAGCCATTTGTCGCATCATCCACGCAGAGTTGTGTAAATTTATGTGCTATTAACCTTTTATGTACACCAAACACCTACCGATCTTAAGTACTATAAGGCAAAAGCAATAAAATAATTAGGAGTGTTTTAATAAGGAAGAGTTTATGTCGTCTAAAGGCAAGAGTATGAAGCCAAAGAATTACGTATACGCACTGGTGTCAGAAATATTTAAGAAAAAACTAGAAAACTTTCAAAAAGAATTATTTATAATACGCTACTATATACAACCCATAACTTCAAGTTCTTTATATAAAATTATTAACATATATGGATAAGGAAAGAGTTTAACGTATTATTTCTCTATTTGCTTTCTTATTGCTTAATTAATAAATAGAAATAAATAGGAAACCTCAAAAGGGAGCATCTTTTAAATGGTCTCCCAGAAGAAAGTATAACCTAATTCGCATGATTGGCCGGAATTTAAATCTGTTACAGGAGGACCGGAAACTGAAGCAGATTGTCAGCTAGAAAGTTTTTACAAGATTTAACTCTTCTCTTTGTAGCTTTATAAACCCTTGCAAAAGCATGCTAATTCTGTATAGTGAAGATAATAATGTGGTATAATAAGTGCATTCCGTTTCGGTTAAAGTGCCGGAGAAACACTAAAGGTCGCTCCGATTGTTCTTTATTGAACGATCTTTAATTCTGTTACAATTATTTGTACAGAGACCGCCAGAGACGCCGGCAGATCAGCCGTCAGCGCTTATACATAAGCAAGCAGGAGATTAAGAATTAATGAAAAATCTTATTTTATTCCCAGCACCAAGATTTTTAAGAGGGATTGATAGTAAAACCGAACCATGAGCTATGTCTCAATGTGGAATATCTAATACTAGTGGGGTTGCTCTGATCACAGATTTTGCTCAATACTGACACCTGGATAAGCGCTTCCGAAAAATACTGTTTAGTGCCCTAAAGTAGAGAATATTTTGTTATTGTCAATAATGTTAAGCAGGAAATTCGTATAAAATAATTTTGCTTTACTAGTTAGAAAATGTTCCTTGTGGGAGTTGAACTTGCCATACACCGCACATCATGTTTTTCGATGGAAAACACTTTAACCAGATGAACCATTGCAGGGCGATTCGCATCCCCAGCCAGATTCTGGCGTATATCGGCAGTGCCTTAGCTCACTTTCTGACTCGACCGCGGCAATTCTCAAGACTTTATTCCGAGACAAGTTCGCTTAAATATGGCATTCAGGAATTCCCCACAGAGCTCGGTTCATTTACACAAATACGAACGAAGCCGTGCATTCTATGACTCATATCTGGCAAGATTAAATGAATTGAATTTAATTGCAATATAAAAGTATTTTATTCGATGTAATTTATCTCGCAACTAACTTTTACAACGGCGTTTTAATGGCTTTTTTTATTCATATAAATTTTTACAACTTTTATTATATCGATTCATTTTCATAATTTAACATGTTGTATTATATTTTGTATTTATTTGTAACATTTTGTATAGTGCTTAACTTGAAGATACTTTTCTATTTTTACTGTATATTTTTTACACAATTCCATTTTGACTTAATTTTGGTCAAATTAGTGCCTTAATTTAAAATTAAAATATCTTTCCATTTCGCCCCTAGCTCACTGACGCTATTTTGAGGCACATCCATTGCCTTTTAGTTAATCGAGTTTGATGGCGAACTCAACAACTCTGATCGTTACCGGCAGTTGGTTATGCGACTGAGATTGTTTCTGAGAAACTGCAGGACTCGGCACATCGTCGTCTATTTCCATGGGTTCTGAGCCGAGGGGAAGATCAGCCGCACCCACAGCCACATTTGCGTCGACATCCACGTCCATTGGCTCCGAGTGATCTTTGTTGAGACCACCATTGAGATGCACCATTGTGCATCTTTCTATATATAGTCTTTTTATATAACTACATTTCTGCTTTATGCCTATAAGGGCAAAATTTTGTATATTTTTTGTATAGTGCAAGTTACTAACAGCATGCAAGATCGTCGTCTTTTTCCAATGCATCGCCATGAAATTGACATTGCTACTGTTTGAATTCTGGTTGAATTTTGCTCATGAATGCAATATTTTGTATATTTTTAGAAGTGATATTGAAGTCAAAATTGACATTGCTGCTTTATGCCTATAAGGGCAATATTTTGTATGGTGTACTAATAGCATGCAAGATGGTCGTCTATTTCGATGGGTTCAGCCACATTTACGTTGAAATCGACATTGCTGCTGGTTGAATTCTGGTGGATTTTTCTCATGAATGAAATATTTTGTATTTTGTATTTTGTGCAACTTACAATTTATATAGTCGTTGTATAAGTTGATGCATGTGTAGTTCGCTTGTTACAATCGCTGAGTGAGCTCTGTGGGGAATTCCTGAATGCCATATTTAAGCGAACTTGTCTCGGAATAAAGTCTTGAGAATTGCCGCGGTCGAGTCAGAAAGTGAGCTAAGGCACTGCCGATATACGCCAGAATCTGGCTGGGGATGCGAATCGCCCTGCAATGGTTCATCTGGTTAAAGTGTTTTCCATCGAAAAACATGATGTGCGGTGTATGGCAAGTTCAACTCCCACAAGGAACATTTTCTAACTAGTAAAGCAAAATTATTTTATACGAATTTCCTGCTTAACATTATTGACAATAACAAAATATTCTCTACTTTAGGGCACTAAACAGTATTTTTCGGAAGCGCTTATCCAGGTGTCAGTATTGAGCAAAATCTGTGATCAGAGCAACCCCACTAGTATTAGATATTCCACATTGAGACATAGCTCATGGTTCGGTTTTACTATCAATCCCTCTTAAAAATCTTGGTGCTGGGAATAAAATAAGAGTTTTCATTAATTCTTAATCTCCTGCTTGCTTATGTATAAGCGCTGACGGCTGATCTGCCGGCGTCTCTGGCGGTCTCTGTACAAATAATTGTAACAGAATTAAAGATCGTTCAATAAAGAACAATCGGAGCGACCTTTAGTGTTTCTCCGGCACTTTAACCGAAACGGAATGCACTTATTATACCACATTATTATCTTCACTATACAGAATTAGCATGCTTTTGCAAGGGTTTATAAAGCTACAAAGAGAAGAGTTAAATCTTGTAAAAACTTTCTAGCTGACAATCTGCTTCAGTTTCCGGTCCTCCTGTAACAGATTTAAATTCCGGCCAATCATGCGAATTAGGTTATACTTTCTTCTGGGAGACCATTTAAAAGATGCTCCCTTTTGAGGTTTCCTATTTATTTCTATTTATTAATTAAGCAATAAGAAAGCAAATAGAGAAATAATACGTTAAACTCTTTCCTTATCCATATATGTTAATAATTTTATATAAAGAACTTGAAGTTATGGGTTGTATATAGTAGCGTATTATAAATAATTCTTTTGAAAGTTTTCTAGTTTTTTCTTAAATATTTCTGACACCAGTGCGTATACGTAATTCTTTGGCTTCATACTCTTGCCTTTAGACGACATAAACTCTTCCTTATTAAAACACTCCTAATTATTTTATTGCTTTTGCCTTATAGTACTTAAGATCGGTAGGTGTTTGGTGTACATAAAAGGTTAATAGCACATAAATTTACACAACTCTGCGTGGATGATGCGACAAATGGCTTCGTCTTCGGTTTTGGTTTTGGCTTTGGTTTCGGTTTCAGTTTCAGGAATGTCGCTGTCGACAAGTTTTTCGCTAATTACTCCTGAATGCGGATTTAATTGATGCAATATAAATAATGCAAATGCGATTTGAGGTGCCAGCACAGACAAGCGCCGATTCTTTAAAAATTAGTCAGCCGACAGCTGACGGATGCATAATTATGCAAATTGCATATATCATTTGATGGAAGTTAGGTATTATTTATTTGGTACTTTCCCGTGTTATGTAATAAATCAATCTATTTTATTATATTTTTCTTGGTTTTAAATGTCAGTGTTTCATGGAGTGTAGACGTGTTTTTGTGAAGTCTCCACCTCAGTGGCAACAATCAGTTCGAAGCAGTGCACAATTACTACAATGTCTGGACTTTCGGACCCCGAAGATGGGCTGAACATCAGCAGGAATGTGGCTCAACAGCAAATCAGGAAAAATCATATAATGTAGGTAAATTCTTATCAGGTTAACTTCAACTTCTCTTTCTTCATCAACAGCACATTATGAGATGACTAAAATATTACATTGAAGACATTCTCGATTATTCGTTTTAGTTTCTGCTTAATGGCTTCCTTCAAAGTAAGAAATAGAAACAAACTTCAATCTGTCGAACTGCTGTATGGTACTCGGAAATAGCAATTTTTAGAACTTTTTGAAGCTTTCTTTAATATCTATATAATATCGATACAGCCTCGGTACAAGATACTTTGCCCATATATGACAATGCCAATAGGTTACTTTGTCAGGCCTATGAATGTGACATTGATAAATATTTTGGCAGTCCCATCTTCTACTGAGGCTGCATCAAGATCTGCATATAATTTTAGTAGCAACTGGCTGGGACAAGATAAAAATTAAATAAAGTATTCGAATAATTCGGGTCTTACAGCAGCCATAAGATGGGCAAATATTAATTCATAAAAAAACGAACTTTAAAAATTTTAAAAATTATCATTTTTAATTCAAAAAAATAAATTTATAGTACATGATTTAAAATTCATTTCGTTATGTTAAGAAAAACCAACACAGAGAGCTTACCGAATAATGATTACTGTCTTGTTTTTTGCTTAGTTGAGGTCTTTTTAAACTTGGATTTGTCCAAAGGTATTTTAACATTTCTTCTTGGTTTTAAATGTGTCATTTCGGGATTTCTTCTTTTATTTTATTTAAATTAGACGACTTTATTATGTTGCACAGATCAGCGCATTTTTGTTTACCTGCCTGAAAGTATGCTTTGGTTCTATTTAATATTTACTACTGGGCACTGCTTTGCGAACTTTGCCCATTGGGACAGTACAGAGGTGAACCAAGCACACATGAATCACAGCACAAATGCGAACCACAGCTCAGACGCTAGCCACAGCGCGTATTTGAACCAGAATGTGGAAATTCGAGAATAATATTCCCCTTCGATTGAGGTACCGTGCATGTTGGCACAAATTCGTTGAGGATTGCAAAATTTTTTTAAAGTTAGCTTGGAATTTAGATGCTGTTTGTTACCGAGGTTGCATAGTCATACCGCCGTGCTAAATACAACCATGCAATAATGTGAAAAATATAGAATTTCCCCTGAACTTCTGAATGGATTTTGATGAAATATCTCTCAAAATACTTAAGAAGGCCATGTCGGTCATTGGACAAATAATTTTTTAAATATTTAATTCAAGAAATTGCTTTTATTTTTAAACCTAGTATTTTTTGGTCATGGTTCAGCAACTGGTTCTCTGGCTTACATCTGGTTCCATTTTCATAGTTCGCGCCTCTGTTATCAGCCCACATACACCACCCACTGCAATGCGATTTTCTAAAAAACTGACGGTTAGAAATTTTCACCAAATATTTTTTAATATTCCCTTAATAAGCCAGTCTAGCGTGCATATTGTGACAAATTGTCAACCTGGAGTTATAGCTTTTACCATCTTTCCTATTTTACATGGAGCAGACCCCGAGGTTGGTCTACTGTTATCCAATTTTCTCAAAAACTGTCTGTTAGAATAAATTAAGCTTTGCAGAGTAAACCTGCAATAAATGTCCTTTATCATGGCATACCGTGTATGTTTGCACAAATTATTTAAGCCGAGATATAAAGAAAAATAGACCCAAAGCTCAAATACCCGGTGACCCGTTGTTTTAGGGGAAATCACAAATCACATTAAACTTCCGATAGAAAAACGATAGCAATAATTAAGCGAAGTCCAGAAAACCGCAAAACCACAGCTAATTGCGCCCAAATCAAAATCGAACAAAAAAATACGATAACCGGAGCAGACCTGATTGTTTCATGGGAAATCACAAATGTAATTTAACATTCCGATAGCAAAACGATAGCAAAAATTAATCGAAAACCGGAGCAGCTTTTTAGCTTAGTTCTTAAATCGAACGATTTCACCCAAATCGAAAAAGAGAAAAACGATTCCTGGAGCAGACCTGAAAATAAAAATGTTAATAGAAGGAAGTTTCCTTCCAGCATGGCTGTGACTGAATCACTGGCCACAGCATATTTTTTTGTGGTGTTGATGCCGGTAATTTGGATCGGTGGATGTGCCTGGAGAAGGCCAACCCGGAAGCCACCTTGCCGTCGCCGAGCCGCCAACAAGCCGAACCAGTCGCCGCCTTTCTTATTGGAACTGGTTAGTCCGCTCCGGGAGACCGACGCACAGTAGCGCCTCTCGAACAAAAGCCGTTGCAAAAATAGGAAAATTCATAATCGCAAAATCGTTTTAAAGCATACAAATTCGACAGAGAATTTCCCAAGGATTCCGAATCTGTAACCAAAAATATTTTAAAATTTTTTTTTGTGGAAGATATGAGCATTTAAAGCCGAAATTAGTAAATTATTAATAAGTAAATTAGTCGACTTTTAGGTAATATTACACAAAAACTACATAGCCAATGGTCATGATTTTTTTTAATGACAGGTACATTTATTAACTCTTATCCAAATTAAAAAAAAGGTAGTTTTGTGTGGGCTTGCCAGGTAAATCGCTACCTGCCAGATGTTCATTATTTTCACCTTTTTCTGGCTAAAGTAGTCTATAACTTCTGAAGCTGCCCAGAGCCGGCAACTACACTATGACTACGCACTGCGTGTATCTTTCCTGAATCAGAATCCGTTTAGATCGGCTGCATCCAGCTGCGACTCTGGTATTGCGAAACAAAAACCGAAACAACTCAGGGTAAAATATACCAAAATACCAAAAAAAAAGTCATCAAGACTGAGGCAAAATGGGGACCTCTTCATTATAGCATCTGTGCGGCATGCAAAGTCACGAAAAGAGATACAATCTAGTGATTATAGTCCAGAAATGCTTAGTCTATTAGAAATTCCCCAAATATAAGCATATATTTAGTAATAAGTAGTCAAAATAATCCAAAAATAAAAAATACTAAAAATTAAAAAAAAAAAACATTTTTTTTTTTGTTCCAGTGTTCAAAATATTTTTATTTGATCAAATAAACAAAAATAAAGTAAAAAAATTAAAAAACTTTTATTTCTAAAAATTCGTTTTCATAGAAAAAAATTGTTTTTTTCATTTTGATACCCTATAAAAAGGCGAATTTGTGGGAGTGGCACATTATTCAGTACATATATAAATTTTACAACAATTACCTGTTAAATGCCGTTTACATTTTTATATTATCATATTTGGTTAAAAAGTTATGATTTTTGCAACGTAAGATGAGAAAAAGCGCTATTGTGCGGCGGTACCGCACTGTTCGACACTTCTAATCCTAATCCTTTTTCTTTAACCGTCTTATCCTCATTTTTTTTTTGTTTATATGTATTAGCATAAGGCTTAGTTATTAGGGAAATTAAATTGGAATAAAAAACGGAGCCAACGGAGTTTTGGAGGAGCGTTCTGTAGACCGGTGAAAGCTCTTTTGAGTATAACTCATCGAAAAACAAATTTTTCTTGCAAAAGTAAGCCACGGTGGAAAACTTTTCTTTTCTTTCTCAGTGATAGTTCGGCTCTCTCTTGGATGTTATTCGTTTCTTGTTAGGAATTTTCAATTTAAGCTGGAAAAAAACCTAATTTAATGAATTGGATTCATACCTGTATTGGGTCATTATAGTTTTTTGTTCTCTGAGCGATCTACCTTCTGCTCGTACCAAGGATGGTGGACCTCGACCAAACACACTCTGAAGCCCGCTTTGCTGTGACTCTATTAAAACTATTTACCACGGCAATAAGGAGTAAAGAAGGTTTGGATTAGTTTGTCATTGATTTCACTTACTTAAAACACACTCAGAACACACAAATTTTCGTTTTTTCTTTTGCGGCACCATGGAATTAACAAGTAAAAAATCGCTGACGGACGACATGGCCTTCACTCCGTACGGCTCGGCAGTACTTATTGGCAACTGGGCGGAGCGCCGCTTTGCTGTGGAGGAGCAAAGCAACGCCATCCTGCCGGGGATTCGGGTGGAGGGCTGTGAAAGCCATCTGTCACTCAGCCAGGACACCTACACGGCTGAGCCCTTCGTTCGCGTCGAGACCGTGCCCTTCTTCCTTGAGCAGCGCAAGTTGGCTTACCAGAACTACCTGAAAAACAGGCGTTCAGGCCTGAAGCTAGTGGACCACGAGTCACTGAAAAAGAACTTTACCACGACCCACACCCTGGACTTCGAGGAGCTGCCGCGGCAGACGCTCCTGCTCGCGAAGGGGGAGGACGGCAAGAGTGGGCCTCCCAAGCAGGCGGCAGAGGTCGACAGGCTGAGAGCCTTCGGAAACCTTACGAAGACCCACAACTACCTCTGGCGCTTCAAGTGCGAGAAGCTTCTGGACGACGTCTCCAACACCCAGACCACCTACTCCGCCGCCTTCAACCGTTCGCGGAAGAGCAAGCCGATCTACGAGTTTGGGACAGACTATGATGGCGTCGTCAAGTTCGACCTGACGTGCTAGAACAGGAAACCCTTTGGACTTCCGGACCCTTCCGGGGCAGCTGGAGCTCGGTGTGAAGACTGTACAAAATAAACGTATATATTACAAGATTCAATTTATTTCAAATCATTTTCTTGTGTAATAATATAGGTTCGTATTTTAAGTAGTTTCTATATTTTAGATGCCAGAAAATCATTGGGTTTTAATTTTTTTGGGTGCACATGCCTAGGCATTGGCCTTTTCTTATCTTTTTTGTTTGAGAGCTATTTTTGGCTTGGTTTCGGTTTTCGTTTTGGAAATTAGTAAGTCGAAAGACGTTTACAATACTTTAGCGCTTACCCTTGATTTTTGCCTTGTCATAGAATACATATTTTAATATTAATTAATTATTACAAAAAGTAAAATTTTACGACATTAAACTAGACGACGCAACGTATTGCATATGTATGTATACTCGCTTAAGTACTTTATTTTTGATTCGGTAATATAAGTATGCCTTAAACACTTTATTTTGAATAATTTTGGACTGCCATGATAGGTTGCTTCTGTACTTTCTTATATTTCCCTTTTTAGGCTGACGATTATATTAAAAATTATGCTTAAAATCTAAACCAATGGAAGGTGTGTCGGGCTGAGCGTGTGGTGGTGTGGGTTTGTGTGTACTTTGGTGGTTGCATTTTTGTTTTTAATCGGTTTCACGGTGTTTCTATGAGTGTAGTGTACGTGTGTTTGGGAGTCGCTTATATTTAGCCTCGGGTGTGTTATAAATGTTCTGGATATATGTATGTTTGTATATATATTGCTTACAACAATTACAATTTTGAATTTTTTGCTTGTTTTTGGGTTTGGTAATTTTTGCTTAAGAGTGAGTTTGTTTTTTGAATACTTTCATATCGCTTTTCCGCTTCAACTTTCTCATTCCATTCATATTTCAATTTTTTATCTTTTACTGGGACATCTCCGCGTTTTATTTAATTTTCTCTTACTTTTAATACCTAAAGTATGTATTTTAGTATTACTTAATTTGTATGTAAAAAATGATGCTTATACAATTGGCTTAAATTTAAATAAAACTTTGTTTTTTGGTTGCTCCGAAAAATGTAATTAAATGTGATTTGCCTTTGAATAGTGCCGTGACTCGAGTGTTCCCTGTTTATGCTATCAATTTTGATATGGCCGAGAGTATTTGTTTTAGCCGAGATCTTTTTAATTTGTTTTTGTTTTTTTTTTCGAATTGGCCGAGAAGGTATACTTATTAATTTTCTTATTTTGCTTTTTGTATTTATTTTTGCTTTCATTGCCATTGGACAAGCCACCATTTCTTATTTAGATTTTGATATCTAAACTTACTTCCATTCGCTTACGTGCGAGTTTTAGTCACCAAACATATCTCCCATAACACATTTAATGTTCTCTTGAAAGTTTGCCCTCTAGATAATAATGTAAATATGACTGCGGGTAGTTTAGAGAAAAGTTTACTGTGTCCAAAAAGGTGTATGGTATTGTAAACCTTTTTTGATTCAGCCGAAACTAAGGTGGTTATCATAAGGGGTTCTCGTTAAAGACAAATATTTTTTAAACTTGATTCGCGAAACTTGCATGCCAGTGTTGATGTATTCTTAATTAATTGTTGCCTCTCTCGGAGATGGTAGTGGTTCAGTGTGAAACCAAATTCGATTTTTGAAAACAACTAAGGATTGGTTTAGATAGGAAAAGTTAGAACAATGTACGAACTTAATGGAATACCGTGTCTCTTCTTATCGTTGGGTAGCCAGTTTTATTGTTTTGTTTTTAAATCTTCATCGCTCACGTTGTACCAATTGATTCAATTTCTACCAGGAAAGTGAGATGTTTTTATTTCAGTTTGTTAATCGGTGTTTTGTCTCTTGTAATATAAAAAAGTTTTCCTTCCACTTTGAGTTTTTGCTTTGATTTTCGCTGCGTTGTTTTTGTTTTTCACACATATGTATGCATATATATGTATATATATTATTTTACATTCAATCGATGGAAATTATACAAATTCAAATATCAGATGTTCAACAATTTGTAGCTATTGTTAGTTTGCCTTTGGTGTGGCGTTTGCCTTTTTAAAAAATATATGTATATAGGTAATTGGCTTGATTTCGGTTCGTCTCTATTGTATTCTTAAAATCGCCCCTCGTTACTCAGTTAATCATCTTTTGATTTGGTTCAACTTGCGTTAATTAGGCAATGTATCCTCCTCCTGTCTCCGTCTCTGTCCGTCTCCTTCTGCGTAATTGGGTTCCATGTGGTCTGTTGCACAAAAGACGCTCAATAAGAAAAAAGAGTTATTGTACTATGGTTGCTGCTGCGGTATCCGTTGCATTTGTTGTATATCTTGTAAATTAATTGATTTTTGGTTTATTGTGGTTTAACTGTATCAGGCTATTGGCTGGCTCAGGGCAGGTACGGGTCCTGATCCTGGCAGTATTGTATCACTATTGCTTTTCTTCGTTTGATTCTGTTTGGTTTGATTTGGTGAGGTTTCTCTGCTTGACAAACTAAACATCTTTAAGGCTTTGACACAAATTAATCGAAAATGGCTGCTGTGGCATGTAGAAAAGTAACGTAATTGGCTAGACGAGCGGTTCTCATACTTCGATGTGGATATGTTGCGTTCAGCTGATTAACTCAAAGCAAAAACTCTTTAAAATCGGTCCTATCTTTCAAGTCTCCGTTCCGTTTGAATGCCCTGCGCATTATCTTTCGTGGCATCACGCATTCGTTATTAATTGAGTGAAATAATTGATTTACTTACTTTGGTACTATTGCATTTGCAGTTGCAGTTTGTGGTTGCCTATGTACAGTTAGAGTTGAGTTACATTTAATAATAAGTGCACGTTCACTGTCGGAGCCGACGCCGATTGTTCCATAAATAAAATTTGTTTCTATTGCCTCTGCTCAGTTATTATTTCTATGGTAGTTATTAAATGGTAGTCCCTGTCAGTTGTTCATAATAATTACAAACGCATATTTCATCAAAGGAATGTCAACATAACAACAAATCGCATACTGTTCGCTCTCTCATCTAATCTATTGTGTCCTTCGGGTTATTGAACTTATCGTAAATTATTTTTATCTGATGATCTCCCCCTTTAAGTATCTGCTTTACACGTCGGCAAGCGCAAGTTTTAAAAATATTTGTTTGCAATCGCATGCTTCACTTAACACTTAATCGAATATAGCTTTATGTCCGTTAAGTAATGTTCCTATATTTTCTCAGTTTGGTTTATTTTTTCGGCTTTTCCGTCGATCCAAGTCGACTTTTACTATTTTTTTGCATTTTTTTCAGTGTATGCTGTCTGATTGATTTATTTAAGTACTGATTCTATGGTTTACTGCCACTTGGTTTGCGTATCTATGGGTTAGCTTCTTAGCTGCATTTATATCTTGTTTGTCGGTTGCTTGTAAAAAGATCTGTAAAATATTTCGGTACTATTTCATTTGGTTTGTAGTTTGTTCATGTTGCAAAAACAACATTCGTATATATTATAAATAATTCATTTGATTTGTGTCTGTTATAAATTACTTGTTCTATGGGCACATTGTGTGTATTGCATAAGGCGAACCCTTGTAATAGGCATAGATCTGGGCTAGGACCCATTTAAATTCGGTTAATTTAAGTGTATTAAAAAATGTACCCTTGACTAATTATAAATGGAAAAGCAGAAGTCTTTTACATTTAAATATACGTAAAAGGGTAGTAAATCAAATCCGAATTTATTATAAATTTGTGCGCTTTTCCATGCGCTGAGAGAAATGATTTCCGCTTAAAACGAGAATTAGCTCCTGCATTTGCCTTGAAGCAATTTAAAAAACTATTAACAAGGAATTCATATTAATTATAATCTGGGAAAATATTGGGACTTGCTGATGAATAAGAAATAAAAAAAATATATACATTTTAATTTGGGTAAGATAAATGGGAACAGAACAGAATCTATGCCTACGTGGTTCGACTTTTTGTAATAATTTCAATAGAGATATTTCATTAATATCGCTGTATCAGCTTGGTAAAAACTAACGAGGCTATCGTTTTCGGATTCCTCAGGTTACGCTTGAGTTTCTTAATCTCGAATCCATTTCTAGACTGTTCAATCAACGAAAAGTCTGTAATTCCTTCTATTTTTCATCTGACTGCGCTCACAAACTTTTGGGTTACTTCAAATATAAGTAGATATATCGTATATATAGGGAGTATTCGTTAAATACGTTACAAAATATAATACACCATACATATAATTTAAGAGTTTAGGGTTTTTCATATGCACTGTATGCTACTTTGGTTTGCTTTTCAATGTTTACATCTTAATTCTTTCGTGTTTTGGTTTATTTTTCTTTCATTTGAAAAGACAATATTCGTTTTCATCCTTTGGTAATCGCTTCCCTTTTAGATACATGGAAATTTAAACAAACATATTATCGGACTTTGAGATACGTCAATTGAGTTGTGTGCTACTCACAATTTTCCATAAAATTAAACAAGAAGCTGGTGATTGGGCTTTCATATCTTTTAGAGTATTATTTTTCTCACATTTACTCAGCATTGTATTATTATTATTATATTATTTCTGTTGTTTGCTTTAATTACTGTTCACCTTTTCAAGTGGTAATTTACCTATGTTTCAAACACTCTCGTTTTGCTTGTTGATTCTCTTGAGTTATTTATTTAGTTTGTTAGTGGTTGCTTTGATGCTTGGTGGTTGACTTAAAAACTATTATCACTATTGCAGAAAGCGGCTGTACTCAATTATAATGCATTCGCCTCTGGAAACTGCGGAATGGGTGGTCGAGGCACCCGCGGATTACTCTGCCACCCATTCCTCACCTTTCTGTTTCGAAATTACTTCATTGTGGTTGATGTTTGTTGTAGGCATTTCCTGTAAATTTGGTTTGTGTCTGGGGCCTAATCGTTTTCTGAGTGTGAATTTACCGCCGGAAAGTGTCAATTTTCGTGTTATTTTCAAATGAGTTATTTCTCTCGTTTACTGTTATGATATTTATTATAATTTCATTTTTAGCTTTTCTTTTATTTAATTTTAAGAAGAAAGGATCTTACTTTGGGTCTTTACTATCATTTTTCGTCGTGCATTGTCGAGATCTATTCGCTTTTCTCACGTTTGATTTTTGCATGTTGATTTTGAAGTGCCAAGGATTGAATATGCCATGCCTCTTGCTGTTTGTGTTTCTTGTGGTTGATTTATAGTTATGTGTTACTTATGTTACTTATTAGGGCTTTTGATACTGCAATTAAAATTTCTGCTATAAAAATTACTTGTATTTGTACTCTTGGTTATTTAATTGGGCTATTGTTGGTTGTTAGGTATGCTGGTAACTTTGTGTTTTATTTATTTCCTCAGCAGCTTTTGGGTTCTGCTGTCTGTGTCTGTTGCTATATATCTGCCACGACTTCTTTCGTGGTTCCCTATCGTATGATTCGGTTTCGGTCTGGTCTGTTCGGTTCTGTCAAGTAATAGCCCCGTTTTCGGTCTAGGCTTTCTGTCACTTCGGGGACTTGCCCTGGTTCATGACTGGTTACATATCCGATATACATTTGGTTTGTCTCGGCCGACGTGGTCTGAGCTCTGAGACGAACTCAAAGAGCTAATTCCACAGTAGCAGCTGGTGTACACCATTTTCAGCTTTCTTCAAACTTATCCTTGCTGTGAACTCTTACAAAGAAATTAAAAAACAGATAAAAACCAACTAAATGTTAAAAGAAGAAACCAATCCTAATGGTGAAACGTAATGTGAAAATAATAGTCATTTACAGAACGTTATAGGAGAATAAAAGATCTCCGGGTCAGTCTGCAAAATGTTTTGGAGCGTTAAAATTTTGTTTTAGACTTTGTCTTTATGCTAGAATTTGTTGCGCCTAAATTTATGTTTTTGTTTTTGATTAGGTGTATGCTTTAAATTTTGGTTTTGCGTTAATGCCTAAAATGTACAAAAGTTTTACGTTTTAGTTGTTTTGTTTTAAATTTGCATTTATCACAGCGACATTCAGTCTAAAGTTTGCTTTTATTGGAATTATAGCATAATTTGCCATAATTTACTTTGATATAATCGTTCTGGTAAGTTTATTCATTACCTCGTTTAACTAAACTAAACATAATTTTGATTAAAGCCAAAAGGTTTGTGTATGTATGTTCGTCGTTTTTCTATTCGATTTTCGATTTTCGATTTTCAATTGGTTATAGCCAAAAAGAACTGTTAAAATTTGGTCTACAAGGCCTAAAAGTTTGCTACAGCTTAGTGTTAAACTTGGGTTACATATAGCAAATCATGCTGATCATTTCGATCATGCAGATCAAGTCCCTTAATCTAATTCCAATAAAAGCCACCATGGGTTACAATATTTTTGGATGTTGGTTGCCTTTGTGCCAAAACATGCAATTTTTGGTGTTTAACTTTTGTGTTTCGTTATAAATTTTGATTTAGATTTGGATTTTCAATGTGCCTAAAGGGTGTTTTTAAAATTTTGACTAACTTTATCGTAACCGTAGTAGTTAATACATATTTTACAATGCCAAACAATTCTTTCAAACTAGTTATAAAACTTTTGCCGCGAAATTTACATTCATGTTATGCCGAAACTTGCTATGTACAATTTTGATTAAGCCGTGGTTGCCAAACATTTCCTATAATTGAGCCCCATTTGTATCACAAAAACAAGACGCTGCCCAGCCTGAGTAGTCCATTTGTGGTCTGTGTATGCCAAAATGTTCAGGGTGTCCCGTGTGCAGGGGATAGACTGGCTGGGAAGGGGTAAGACTGAAGGGAACTGAAAATATAACTGAACTGAAAGTCAGATAAATCATTGTTTATTGAAGTAATTAAATAATATGTCCAAACATAATTGATAAACTGTAGGTTTAAAACGGTAAACACAAAGTCGTATTGCGAGCACTTGCTTTGATTTCAATAGAAACTTAGATAATTGGCTACATACTAAGTGTATTAAATAATGAGTAGATACTTGGTAAGGTGAAACGTCTATGCTAAAAGTAAATCCTCGCTCTGCCACGATCCTCTTTACAATACATAAAATATATGTAATTTTATACATAAATATGTAGGGTCATATGCTAATATTAATAACAATCATAAATGCTTTGACGGTACATTGGAAAATTGTATAAGAAACTAAGTTTTCGGTTATTCCACACTGAATGGGTAGGGAAGAAAACGCAGGAGGTGGGTGGTCAAATAGTGCTTTGTCTGTTGTGATTCAGATTCAGATTCAGATTCAGTGTAAGTTGAGAGCGTTGGGGAGAGTTGATCTGTTACCTTTTGACTATTGTTCGATTTTATGGCACCTTGAGAGTCACATTGCCTGCTTTATAAACACGTCTGCATGTATACTGATCCTGCCTGTTTTCTGTTGCCTTGTCTGCTGATTGTGCCGTGTGCATGTTTGGGCTTGTCCGGGTAAACGTGTGCATGTCTAATTACTAAATAAAAACTCAACATAAATTACACATGATTAGTTGGGAAGACAACAAATGAATCCTAGCTCGAATTACTTAGGGACTCGTAAGTAATTGTGGGTGTTTAGTATTTTAAATTGCATTCGGTAATATATATATTACACTTTAAGAAATCACATATGTATGCTTCAATTGAAATAAAAGGGAAATAACGAATTCGTATTTGTGTGGCCCCTGTAGAGTGATTTACGCACGACCGTAGATCGTCGTATTCTTCAACAAAAATTCGAATCCATTAA